>CM076241.1:41594139-51594139 GCA_038380155.1 Pseudococcus jackbeardsleyi | reverse complement strand
ATTGAATCTCAGTCAAAGAAATGTTATCCATATGTTTAGGTGGTTTTTGTTGTTGTTGTTTTTTCTATGAAAGCTATGAGTTTATTAGTCATCTGCTAGGCCAGAAAACTGAAGAATTTCAGTTCAGTTTTTAGCGTTCGATTTTTCTCTTTATCCCAGTTTTAGTTCAGTTATTGAATTGAAGTTTCAATTTGAGTGGTTTTTAAATTTCTAATTTCTCAATTTCAATTTTCAGTTATTAAATTAGAATTTAAATTTTAACTCTTATTTTTTTCGATCATCATCGAAAAATCATTTTGGTCTCAGTTTTTAGTATTTGAGTTTGTTGCTTCTTCTTTTCAGTTCTTAGTTCAGTTTTTGAATTGTTGCTTGAATTTCAGTGGATTTCAGGTTTCTGATTTTTTCCAATTTTATGTTAATTTCTTGAAGTTCCATTTTCCTTTTACTTTTGATGATGGTTTTTGAATTCGAGTTTCTGATCCACTTTTTTAATCTTCTACAGGCATAGAAAACTTTATTCATTTTAATTTTTTATTTCATTGATCGTTATTACGTTTTCTTGTATTTTTTCAGTTTTTTGTTTCTATTTTCAACTAATTTTGAAGAAATTGTTGGGTTTCTAAAAAATTTGCGATTTTTCAAACTACTATGAAGGATTTTCCAAGATTTGGATTACTTTTTTTCAACTTTGAACGGGGGTTTTCAAGATTTGAATGATTTTCCCGAGAATTAGAGAATTACTGAAAATTTGAACAAATTCCCGAGTATTGGATGATTTTCCAAAACTATGATGATTTTCTAAAACTTGAACATTTTTGTAAAATCTATACAAGTTTTTTTTAATTTTAGAAATTCTTAACCTGAAAAAGATGATAATTTTTGCATTGTAACAGGGTTTTTAGAATTAATTTACCTATACGTATTTCCATAGTATTGAAATTTTATTGCCCTCTTAAAATATGGATTTTCGATTTTCACATTTTTCTTTCCAATTTCTTTATTCATGTTTGTATTAAAATTATATTTTATCCGCATGAAATCATTTCAGTTCCACTGTTTGAATTTCATTTTTTTAGGTTTTAATTTTAGCTTCTAAATTTAAGGTTTAGTTACTTTTTTAAAATCATTTTTAAAGCTGAAAGTTTCAGTTTTTGGTATTTAATTTCCAATGTTTATTTTCGGGGTTCGGTTTCAGTTTTTGAAATATAGTTTGAATTTCAGTTTGGATTTTCTAAAGTTTTTGAATTTGTGGTGTAATCTCAATTTTTTTCGATCATGTGCAGAACTGCGAAAATTATCTCAATTTTAGTGTTCAATTTTCAATTCTGCTTCCATTTTTATTAAATTATCCATTGGACGTGAATTTTGGAGAAGTGAGCAGTTGGCCCGCCTTTTTCTCATTATCAATGTAATTAATTTTTAATCGAAAAAATTTACTGATGATAAAATTTACGATTCGGATGAAAGTTTTTAATATGGAAAATTTATTTTTGAGTTGAAAAAGTTAATAAAATTGCATATCAAGCAATTTTTTTTTAGTTACTCAGTGTGCTGAAAATTACTTCCTAAATACTCCGCGTAAAAGAGAATTTTATTTTTTGAACGAAAATCACAACCATCGACAAAATATTACGTGAAAATGGAAATAGAGCGTCATCAGCAATACGTAGCTCTATATTTACTACTTATAGACCCATATCTACCTGTATAGCATTAGCATACGACGAAACGTAGGTACGTGTATGGGGAAAAAAGTCCCTAATCGTGTTATGAAGACGGTAAAGGTATTATATTCAAGCGAACACTCTCGAACGCACCTCCAGCTCCAAAGTTATGTACTTTAACGCGCATATTAAATCTTAAACCATAAATGGAATTGCCAACTTTTATTTAAGTGTAACGTAAGTGCACTGTGAGTACGGTGCGGTGATGTTTAGGTATATTACCTACCTACACTCATACGTTTGATGGAAAAAGCGAGTGAAAAAAATTATATGATGAAAGGGGAGGAGTAAGGGGAGAAGAATCGCGTACACAATACCAGCAACCGGAAGAAAATAGAAAGGAAGAAATAAGCTATAAAAATATGGTAATATGAGTTTACATTTACGTATGCTTGCGTAAAAGTACTTACTTTTACTCGATATAAAAATGAATAGCAGTTTTCGATATTGGTAAAATTACGTTCGTATTATAACCGCGTTTGTGATTCTCAGTAGCCTAATCGTAATATTTTCTACTTCTATCGAATTTATGTGTCGTATTTTGGGATTTCCATTTTTTTTCCTACCAACTTCTGTATCTGGTAATAACTGAAATAAGGCCAGCTAGAGGATCCGAAGGCGAGATCGATAGGTACTAATGTGATTGTATTTTGATTTTTGTCTTTGAATTGTTCTTTCAAACAATTCAAAATAAGGCTAAAAATTTTCATGGCCACCTACTTCTCTATATTTTTCAAAAAAGTTTTCATAACAATTTTGCCAATTGCATTTTGATTCTCAACAAAATCCGCTACAGTTATCCAGAAATTGAGAAGACGAATTCTCGAAAATTAATAGCCAATAAAGTTTCCACGAGCTAACCTAACTTAAAACAATTGAAAATGCGTGAGCATTTTTTCTGAGGTTTTTGTACTTTTCAAAAATTAATGTTTGGATTAGGTACGTTATGAAAATTTTTGTTTGAAAATATTTTTATCAAAAATGGTAAGTAAATTTTTACTAAAAATGATCATTTGTTTTCTAAAAATGGAAATTTCTACCTCCGATGAAAAATTGTTGCTTACTATTTTCAGAGAATGTTAATTATTGGTATAAAAAGATAATTTCGCTAATTTTAGGTTAGTACATACCTATCAGAGGTAAAAATTTAGGAAATTCGTTAAAAATCAATCAACATTTGAAAGGATGTATTTTTTGAAATTGAGTCAAAAAATCTGCCTCAGTCTAAATTTTATTTTCATCTCAAAATGACCATCTTCTTGCATGTTGACGCACTAATATCTATAAAACATCGTGCGTATCGACTTCACTGCAAAAAGTTAAAAGTATTATAGGTATTTTTCTAAAAAAAAAAAAAAAAAAAAAAAGTAATAAGATTGAAACAAATGATTTATTATTACATTGTTCAGCCAGCATATGTGTTTTGGTATGTTGGTCTAGTTACCAGGTTCGTCTTGCAGCATCTCTCCAGCAGAATAAATCCGCAATTTATTTCTCGTGCACCGATTCGTCGAGTTAGTTTTACGGATACGTACCGAGTATACGATAATCAGATTACTTGTACGTAATCTTTTGAAAAACTATATCTTCGAGGTATTTTTATACACCAACGTAGCGCATTGCAATCCAAACAATGCCAGCTACTCGTGTCTTTTCTTATTTCGTTGGTAAAAAGTTACAAGTACAGATTTACACCGTCCATTTACTCGATCCTCTCGATGAAACGTACACGATACGCAGAAGTTTGTTGATCGAATTACTTTTTTAATTTTTTCCCCTTTTTTTCATTATTTTTTTTTGTTCATTTCGTTCGAGTGACCTGATTTACCACAAGTAATTCTCGCACATGTGTTTTATATTTTTAGACCAAGTTCTCATTAGCAGACTGGCGACTCTTAGCTTTGTCTTTGAACTTTTTGATTGGTACAAAATTGGATTTGAAATTCAATGTAAAATTCCTACCAAAAAAAATGCAATTAGCTGCTCTATCGTGAAAATTTTTTGAGAAATGTGAGCCTGGATGTAGTAAACATTCTTAGAGGTCAAAAATTGTTTTTCGAGTCGAGGTTCACCTTCGATTCTTTCTGAAAGGTCCAAAATCAGTGTCGACTCGAAACGAATTTTTGTCCTTTAAAGGAGATTTCTATAGGTATCTGAGCTCGCGTATCAGGTGACTAATTTTAAAAAAATATTTTTTTGATTTTTCGAATTGAAGTAGGGAAAAGAGGTTCCTACGAGTACATATTCCATTTTTATAATTTTATCATCCTTAAGCATTTGGATTTTCAAATTGAAATTCAAATTGAATTTGAGGAAGTGGAATCTTTTTTTCCCCATTATTTTTGAGCTTTTAAGTTTTCATATTTCTTATTGAATTTAAATTTCGGCCTCCTTTTTTGTCATTTTTTTAAAAAAAAATTAAAGATTTGAAGTAAATTCTCATTTTATTTCAAATAAAATTCTAAAAATGATTTATTTTTTAAAGAAAAGTGGATATTTGCCAATTTTTAAAAAATGATTTTCCTGAAAAATATCGATATATCAATATCTTTGAAAAAAATATCGATAGGTATTAATGAATGAGAAATATTAAAATAGATTCTTTCCTTTTTGAGCTGAATTTTTCTGAAAATCCTCCACTCAAACGAAACTAACTCATCAATTTCTGTCAGAAATCAGGATATTATCTTTTTTGTTGCTGAACTGCCTTAAAATAATTGACACTCGTGTTTGGAAAATTTGAAGTTTTGATCGAACTGCATGAAGCCGAATTTGAAATTTCGGAAATAGAGAACGAAATAAAAAAAAAGGAAAGGAGAAAGAATAGCAGTTGAAAAGATATCGACGACATACCAGAAAGACCGAACGTTGAACACCTACGTACCTATTACCTAGACGTATTGTATTTTCGGTTTTTGTTGATATTGTATCGCGATAAAAGCACTTTGCAGATGTCAATAGCATCGTCGTCGACAACAAAACACCAAGAATTTTTATCGTTTTAATTCAATCGTATAGTCGCTCGTGTAAAAAGTTCTCCGCTATTATGCCAGTATAGCTATACATTCAAATTGGTATTTGATGTATTTCTACTTACATGGTAAAATTTTGAGAAACATCGTTTTGTCGCGTAGCGAAATGAATCGCTGTATTAATTTAAATTTGTGGTTAGTTGATTTTGGCTGGAAACTCGTTCGGCGATAAAAAGTTTCCATGTTGAGTATTCGTGTCGTATTGTTGGCGAAAAGTTGTTCAATATTGATTGTGGTGTATAACGAAGGTACTTGCAAGACGTGGTAGGTAGCTAGGTACTAGGTACTAAGTACCAGCTTTAACGATGTAAGGATAATAGCGATAATGGAGATGTATTTTTGAGTTGGAAAAAAATTATTAGAATTTTTGAAAAATTTCCAAATGTTTTAAAAAACGAATAAGTTTTAAAAATCGTCCATTTTTTCAAAAAATTTTCATTTTTGAAATTTTAAATTTTTGAAAACTCATTGAGATTTTAGAAAACCTCGTCCAAGTTTTGAAAATCTTTTCAATAAAATTTCCCAATTTTTAGGAAATTCTCAGCAGTGCTGAGAGTCAATTTTCAACATTGAATTTTTAAAATCAAATTTCCTAATTGAGTGATATTTTGTTAGATTTAAAAAAAAAAAAGTGGAAAAATTTTGGCGAGTTGAGATAGGTGAAATCTGAAGAATTGTCGAAATAGAAATGTCGATTTTAGGTATTTATTGATATTGTAATTTCAGACAAAATATCAAATAATTACATAAATTTCAAGGATTTTTCCATCAAAATTACTCAAAAAAATTTAAAATTTAAGAGAAAAGAAAGAAAAAATTTAAACCTCTGATTTGTTGACGAAAAGTCATAAAAATTTTAAGTAGTTATTTGAAATACTAATCTGACATTCATTTTATTAAAAAATCATCTAGAAGCTGTTAGAATATTTTTGAAAAAAAATTTATTCTATTAAAATTATTTAAAAATTGAAAAAAGTCTGTAATACTTGATATTTTAACGCAGAAATCCAATTTCTCAGAAAATCTTTCAAATTTTAGGAAATAGCTTTCAAGTTTTTTTTGAAAGTTCTCCAAATTTCAGGAAATCTCCAACCAAGTGTTCAGAAATTATCTGAATTTTTGAAAAAAATGGTCCAATTTTTTAAAACCTTGTACTAATTTCCATTTTGGTAGAAAAAGAAAAATGTTTTATGTCGTCGAATTACTCGAAATGTTGGATATTTTTTGAAGTTCTCACCAGTCTTACCAAGTATCCATACCTTTATTATTACATCATTTTTTTTTTCAAAATTGTAATTGTCAAACAAAATGTGAATAAATCTCAGAAAAAATTGATATCTATTCTCTTTCGAAATTTCTCCAAGATTTTTCAAAAATCGGACAAAATTTTAGTCAATTGTCTATAATGTTCTTCAAATTTGTTCCCTCCAAAAAATATCAATACATCAATTTAACAAAAAAAAACAACAAATTTTTTCAATTCCGTGAAGTACATTCCCATGGGATTAATTGTGCTCACAATTTCTCCAATTTAGATAAAATACTTTTAAACCTAAAATCTCCTATTATACAAAAAAAAAGTTGTGTAAAAAAGTCAAAAAAAAAAAAAATTACCTAAGCTCAAAAATGAAACCACCAAGAACGTCCTGCAAAAAAAAAATCCCCAGCCTAAAAACATGAAAAATATTAAAATGATGATAAATGTTTTGTGAAATTTCCCAATTTTTTGAACAATGGCCAATTTTGTTCGAGTTTTGGAAAATTTGTCTTTCAAGTTATGAAAATTCAGTCAATATTTTTAAAATCGTTCGGGTTTTGAGATAGTCGTTCAATTTTTGGTAAACTGAAATGAGGAAATATTATGATTTCGATAAAAGATAGCTTAAAATTTTTTCATCTCGAGACTTCAGTGAAGTATTTGTGAGCTGGTTTTGAAAAAAATCATTATTTTCGTCAAAATCCACATGTTTTTTCCACATTTTCCTGAAACAACCAGTTTGAAATTTAGGGACCCCTGTTTACGTAAAATTGAAAAACTTGTTTCGAATTGTAATGATTTAAATCTAGCTTTAGGATATTGCTAATTGTTATACGTTCGTTGTTATAATACGTATCGCGTTAAGTTTTGATAATACCTATTCAATTTGATGCTATTCGAGCCATTTAGTGAAGGTTGTTCCTATAAATACTTTTCCCCTTTTGTGCATCTCATCGTATTATATACAAATTAATTATCTATACTGTCGGAGTGATAAATAAACCCGAAGCGGGTTCAGCGTAGAGATTATTTAAACGTGATATTGCTGCAATTGTAATTATTGCACTCGAAAAGGAATCGATGTGGAAATAATTTACTGTACCGATGAAACGAAATAGAGCTTTGAAAATATAGAAAGTAACAGATGACTAGCTAGTTGGAATTCTATTTCAATTTTTCAAAACGAAAACAAACATTTTGGTTGTTGATTCTATGATATAATTTTTCAGTCATTTATAATCAGCAGACTGGGGTGATTTCATTTTGGATTTTCCAACTTTTAGAAAGTTATCAGAATTTTGAAAATTATTCAATTTTTGGAAAATCGTTCAAATTTCGAATACTTAGTTCTCTATTTTCGTATAATCGTCCAAGTTTTGGAAAAAAATTATTCCAAGATTGGAAACCATCGTTCAAATTTGAAATAATCGTCCGAATTTTGAAAATTCCTACTTTTCAGGAAATCCGTCCAGTTTTGGAGCATTCTCCAATTTTTAAAAAGTTGCTCGTATTTCTAAAAATCCTTCAATTTATATACAATCTTCCTCGTTTGGAAAATGAAGCGAATTGAAAAAATCTAATTTTTATAAAAAAGCTTCAAGAAGTTGAAATTATTCAAATTTTTTAAAACGTCAGCGCAAATTCGTTCATTGAAATTCAGAAGTTTCTGATTTGCATATTATTTTCGTCATAAACCCAAATTGAACCCACCCCTAATATTTTGAGTTTTTTTTTTAATTACCAGGGTATTTCTGCATACGTAAACGTTTATGGATATTGTACGTGTTGTTTTGAGGGTGAAATTCGCATTCTGATCGCAAAGAGAGTTTGTATTATGTACCTTTACGATATAATACTTGTAGAATAGCGGGTTCGCTTGTGTATTACGTAGCAATACGAACGTGAGTTGCTCGTTTGGGTTTATAGGTACACATATTATGTATATTGGATGAGATTTTCAAAGCACCTCATTTGTCATAACTAATCAAAATTTTCATTCTGTTTCAGCATCAAACCGCAGCTCAAACATTGGTAAGTCTAAGTACCTAATATACGTAGATATATTCGCGTTAGCGTCGATATATGATGGTCACGTAGAGGGGGAAGGGGGTATTAACGAGGTTTACGCGGCGATGCGATGGCGAATACGGTACTGTCATTTAGAAATGAATCGGAACCGCCATCTGGTTCATGTCACCATGACATTTACATACCGACGTATTCAGACCGCTCTTTTTGAAATAAATTCTGATGGCAAAATGTACCATGGTAGGCGAGGTACAGAAGGAGGCGAGACTGGAAAATAACGTGGTATGAAAGTGTTTCGTTCGTATTTTTTTTTTTTGGTAAAATTTTCGAGTTTTTTTTACATCTCTGGTGGAGTTGAATAATTTGAATAGTTGCGTAATGTTTTTTCATAAGCAGGCTAAAAATTTCAAAAAAAAGACGATTTTTCAAAGATGGAGTTTTTTTTTCATAACTGGGAATGATTTTTCTCACAGAAAACTAGAAACATTTTTCAAACTCTGGATGGTCAATTTTCTAAAAATGTTCAATTTTCCCAAACTTGGTCAAATTCCTGAAAATTGAAACATTTTTTCAAAGACAGGATTTTTTTCAAATAACTAAAATGTACTTACCCAAAAAGTTGGAAGTTTTCTCTGGATTGAACGATTTTTTAAAACTGAACCGCTGGTGTTGTCCAAAATTTAGAGGATTTTTTCCAAACTCTGAATGTTTTTTTCCAAAAACTTGAACATTTTTTAAAGCTCAGACTGGCTATTGTTTGAAATATTTTTTGAAATTTTAGAAAACTTCTTGAAATTTAAATATTTTTTTACACCATAATCCATTTTTTAAGAAATTTGAATATTTTTTTGGAAATTATTTTCTCATTTTGGATCAGTAAAAAGTCACTGCAAAAAAGTCAGAATTTCAGCACAGGGAAAACAGTGAAATTCTTTTCAGCAAACTTGCGCTGATTTTTCAAAGAATTTCAGATATTATTTGACTGATTTTTTAGTGAATTTTTGCTGGTTTTCCGGTAGGTTTTTTCTCTGTTTGTTTTCAGTGAAATTTTTCTCACTGATTCATTACTGTGCTGCAATTCTGACTTTTTTCCAGTTGTTATCAACATTTCCTATCAAAGGAAACTTGACTTCATTTTTTTTTCAATGGACGCTGTTTTAAGACTTGTAACTTATTAAGTTCTTTAAAGCTCGATTAAGTAATTTTCTGAACGAATCAAAATAAGTATGAATTTTTTTAAAAATTTGTAATGTTTTTGAAAATGACACTTTTTTGAAAATTGGATAAAAATACAAGAATTCGAAACTTGAACAATTTCTGAGAAACTGGTCGTTGTTTCGAAACGTGGGCGTATTTTTAGAAATTGAACGATTGGCCAAATTTTTAGTGTTAGGAGGTCTAAGTATACCAAACACCTGACTGATTTTATGAAAATTCGTAAATTTTCCAGAACTTTGTACTGATGATTTTTTAAAAATTGAGAATTTTTCTAGAGTTAGACAACCGTCCTTAAGTAACAAAAACAGAGATTTCAAAACGAGACAATTTTTTCAAAAATTTGGGCGATTTTCCAAAAACAGGACGACCATTTAAAAATAAGATGAGGTTTTGCAAGTTTAAAAAATAAGAATCCTCTTTAATTTGAACGAATTTTTTCAAATTTCTCAAACCAATGATGGTATTTTCCTTTACTTTGATCATTCCTCAAAACTTGGAATTTTGACCTTTTAAAACTTGAATAGTTGTCCAAAAACTGAAGAATTTTTTTAAAACTTGGAGTAATTTACAAAAGCTGGATGATCAAGTCTTTTGATACTTTTAAGGTACAACCGAACTAGAAAATCGCGAAATAAGGGAAAAAGTGGCGCATTTTTACATTTTGCATTCTTCAAAGTATTGTCGTTTGAAAATTTGAAAGTTTTGAAAGATGATGTAAAATTGTGTTTTGAAATGAATTTTTTTGTGGAATTTTTTATCACTTCCTCGTTTGTTTTATTTTGTTTTTCAACGATTAGTTAGTAGGTACTTATTAAAATTCGAAATGGAAGGATTTATTCCAAACTTTTTCAACCTTGACGCCTGTATTATTCATAGAAAAGGGCGATTATTGGATACATTTTAGTCACGTAATTCGATCAGTCGAAATATTACCTAGGTACGTAATAATATATTTAAAAAATGTTAGGTAGCTCAATATTAAACGTTTCCTTAGGAACCCACGTAGGAAGTAGTCGTGTATTTTTTAATAAGTCAAATGAGACTCTAGATTTTATCATGGCTATAAAAATTTTTTAACTAAACGTACTTACTCGTATCGGTCTATAAAGGTATCAATTAGGGATTCGTATTAGCATAACCCTAAAAAAATCCCGAGTCGACCTCTTTCAATATTATCTAATGTTTTCGATCTCTTTGTAGCGAAACTTTTCAACGATTTTACTCGAATATCGAGCGTTACTTAAGTGGTAGCTTTGCAAAGGTGTAATTTTTCTTCGCCAACGTGGCCTTAGCTGCAGCTTTATCGTCTGCGTAGCTCATGGTTACGAATTGGACGCTTGTATGTGATGTTTTGCGATACCTTGGGGATACTATCTGTATCCCGACCTCGTCCCTGCCTTCCATTGGCTTATTCGAATAGATATATTTTGGATTTATGAGCGGGGCGTGTTTGCAAATAATAATGCGAATGTGTGGAACGGTCGTGTACGAAAAATATTCCTTATTTGTTTGTACCAACGTTGAAGATTTCTGCGTTTTAGAATAATTATGAGTTCTTACTTTGCGAAGATGACGAGGTTTTTTTGTGCGTGAGTGAATTTGTAGTAGGAAAATTGATTTAATCGTGAACTGAGGAATTTCACGTGTTGGATGGAGTGAAATTTACGAGTTGAGTTCAATACGAACGTTAATCGAATGTAAAAATATTATGAAGAGGAAAAATATTTTTTGGAGCTAATTTTGGGTCATATTAGTAGATAAAGGCAAATGCAAACATTTTTTTTAGCCCTCCTGCTCGTAATAAAAATTCTAAAATTATTTTTCTACTTGATCACGATTTTTTTCCCTTCTGCCCTTTTTTCTTACTCTTACTTACGGATGAAAAAAAAAAATGGGGAAGAATTTTTTTTGTAGCATAATCAGGGCTTGTTCTGTTCAGTTCAGGAACCATTTTCAAAATAAATGAATCATTCTGGTATTTTGTTCAAGGGAAAATTAATTTTTTCGTTCTGTTCCGGATTCGTTCAAGTTGATTTTCTTCTGTTTCTGTTTCCAGATTTCAGGTATTGAGGTAATATATTGAAAAGTAGGCTTGTGACCTAATAAAGTAGGTTAAAATTTCGAAAAAAATCTGGCAATGACATTGGTTTTTTATTTCGAGTAAATCCACGTTTTTTCTCTGAGAATTCTTTTTTTTTCAAAAATAGTCGAAAAAGTCCGTGCAATGGTTCTAAGAATTTTCAAAATTTTCCATTTTAGGAACTCATTAGACTCTCTGAACGTTTTTTGAGGGGAGAAATTGATGCCTAATTCGTATCAGAAAAATCACAGGGTATTACATAGTACATACCCACAACAGACACATTTCCTTTTTAGAAGGTAAGCAACAACGTGTTATTAGTTCGCAAATTGGGCCCCAAAGACGATTTTTCTCCAATACGTAATTCTATCCATATAAAACATGTTCCTCTTCTTAATTTTCTTTCAAAAAAAAAAAAATCGAACGTTGAAAAATGTAAAAAATATTTTTCTACGCGGAAAGACTTTTCTTCCCTACGTTTTTGTCATTTTGTTTTCTCGAATATCGCGTCGAATATCAAATTCTTTTCAAGCCTGTGTTACGTTTCGATGTAGGAGAAGTTGCGCACCGTTGACGACTTATTTAGATATATATTCTCGTCGAGGAAAGAAAACATTGGCGAAATGAATTCGATACCTGTTTATTTATGTGCGTAGTTAGAGCATCGTCGGCGAGAAAAATTCAGCTATATAGCTATTTTATATCCTTTGTACACCATGTATGGATAATAGGTACCTATACGGATAGGTGTAGGTATTTTATAAGCGTGGGGCGTAAATATATCGAGAGATACTGCGATAGGGAGAAGGTGGTACGACGAACGACGAGACCGAGTGTAACTCCAAACTCGTCGATAGGAAATTTCATACTGGAATCTTGACGCTGGAATCTCGTTTTCGGATCAATATTTGACCACACGTACGGGTGTTTTGTGGCTTTTTATTGTACGTTGCTGTGTTTTTGTGGCGGTGTATGCGTATGAGAGATACGTTGCCGGGACTAATGTTTCGAGAACCGAATATTTTGAATAAGTTTTGCAGTGTTATTTGAAAAAAAAAAATTGTCTGTAATATTATTGGAATCTACCGTGATTGTTCTTGATAGGTTATTTTTTTAGAAACGTCGAAATGTCGAATACGATGCGATAGTTTTAATTATTGCGAAATTTATTTGAAAATGAATCAGGATGTTGTTAAAATCGTTCGAATCTGCACATGCTATTTTGTCTGTAAATTATTCGTTTTGAATTATCGTCCAAAATTGCTTTAAAAAAATCTAGCGTAGGACAATGTTTGAAATGTGTACATATAAGAATATTGAATTATCAAGGAAAATGTTCTACCAATTTTTTAAAATTGCAGAGTATAATACTTACAACACTATTGTGTGAATTTTCAATCTCCTCTGCATTATTTTATGAGGGGTAGTTGTTGTTCCATTCCAAAATTGACCCAATTTCCAAAGAAATGATAATTTTTTCAAAAAGTTGAAACATTTTCCAAAATTGGTAATTTTTTGAAAAATTGAGCAGTTCTTTTTAATAAAACCTTGCAATTTTTCTAAATTTTACGATTGTTCAGTAACCTAGATAATTTTTAAAACTGAAATTTCTAAAAAATTGTGAATTTTTTTGAAACTTGATTGGTAGTATTTCAAAAAAGATGAAACTTTTTTAAAAACACTGTCAGAATTTGACGATATTTTTTGAAAAGTTGAATAATTATATTCTAAGTGAATATTTGTATACTCGGGTGAATAATGATTCACAAAATAGAGTAATTTACTTATTAAACAGTGTTCAAATTTTAAAACTTTAGCGAAATAATATTCCAAAACTTGGACATTTTTCTAAATATCAGTCAGTTTTTCAATTCTTGAATTACAATATTCAAAAATTCAAAGATTTTTTAAAAATATTCGAAAAAAAAATTGGAAACTAAATGTGCACATAAGTAGGTACATATTAGATACTATTTCAAAAAAAATCAGAAACTTTAACCAACGATTTGAATTTTAACAAAGAGAATTTTTTTGAATATGAAATAATTTTCAAAAAAATTGAACAACATTTTTTTCTACCAACAGAAAAGATTCAAAAAGGAAATTTCTCGAAAACTCGAATACTTATTACGAAAACCATAGATCAAGAATGAATCTTTCTTAAAATATGGAACACTCTGATGAGAAGTGTTCGGTTCACCGATCGCGATCGGGATCGATTTTACGATTATTAAATTTTGAAAAAAAAATCGGCCACCTTTGAGTAGCTTCTGAAGGATTGTAATTTGTAACTGCATCACTACTTGGTAAAAATTTTTTGCCAACGATTTGAATTCTATGTATCACCAGTTGGTCGTTTACGAAAAATTTAATCAACAGATTTTTGAGAAATTCGATTGCCAATGAAATTTGGATTGGATCCTCGGAATCGTTCGAGAATGATTTGAATGTTGATTAATCGTTCACAAACGTTCCTTATTCAATTATCAGTGAGTAGTTCGTAGATAATAAATTCATTTGTTGACGAGTCGTTCATGAACGATTCGAATTCAGTCACTAACGAATCGTTCGCGAATGATTTGAAATTTGATGAATCGTTCATAAACATTTCTAATTCGGTCGCAAATGAATAGTCCGCGAAAGAATCACTCACAGATTGAGTCGTTCGTGAACGATTCGAATCCATACACGAACGAATCGTTCGCGAATGATTTGAAATTTGATGAATCGTTCATAAACATTTCTAATTCGGTCGCAAATGAATAGTCCGCGAAAGAATCACTCACAGATTGAGTCGTTCGTGAACGATTCGAATCCATACACGAACGAATCGTTCGCGAATGATTTGAATTTTGATAAATCGTTCACAAAAGTTTCTAATTCGATCATCAGTGAGAATATCGTGAAAGATTCACTAACTAATTAGTCGTTTATGAACAATTCAAATCCATACACGAACGAATCGTTCGCGAATGATTTGAATTTTGATAAATCGTTCACAAACGTTTCTAATTCGATCATCAGTGAGAAGGTTACGAAAGATTCACTCATTGATGAGTCGTTCATGAACAACTGGAATCCAGTCACTAACAAATCGTTCACGAATGATTTGGACTTTGGTGAGTCGTTCACCAAAAAATTTGAAATCTTATCACGAAAAAATCGTTCGCGCATACGATATAAACACTAACGTGATATTTGCTTATTATTCATAAATTGATGAGTCCTTCGAATTTCGATGGTCAATGTTTCGTTCGATGGGAAATCGTTCGTCAACGAATTTGCAATGAACCGAATCTTTCCACCCTGAGAGAATTTCTCTAATTAAAAGACACGTTTTTCTAATTTGTAGTTTCGAAGTTTCCTCAAACGACGTCTTGGGCTTCTTGAAATATTAAAATTTCAATTTACTGGTGTCATCTTGAGAAAAAAACTTGACTAGAGGTGAATTTTAGTTTCATAATAGATTGATTCGGTTCAAGTTGAAAACTTTTCTACTTTCAATATACCTATCTAAGACGTTGAAATGAAATATATACCAGAGTTGAAAGTTTTCTCGGCCACTAGAGATCTAGTCAAGTTGGCGAATTTTTTTTTTTTTTTTCATTTATAAAATGATACGCCACGTTAGAATCGAAGCGGAAATATTAAGCCTCAGTAGGTAACTTGGATGGTAATACATAGCATATTAAAAAGAAGTAAAAAAAGGATCGTCGTAAAGGAATCTCGAAATGATGAAAATAGAAAATATGGAGAGGGAAGGGGCGAACGTACGTATAGAAAAGCCACCTCGACCCGTATCACTATTATGCACGTAATATAGCTGTACGTCTATTCGGAACACTCTAGTTTTCAACTTTCAAGTACATCGTAGATACAACTCGAAGCTCTATTGAGAATAATAACGGCCAAAGGAGCTGGTGGCGAGAGGAGGGGTATAAAGGAAAAGAACACGGCAACAAATAAAAGGATGGTTTTGTTCATGTATTATGCAGAAAAGTATACACACGTAGGGTACCCACAGTACACGAGTAGGTAGCTAGGTACCTAGACTCAGCTTGTACATATCTAGCCACCTACGAGTATATTAACATGCGGAATAATTACGGCGGTGCGGCGCAAAGATCCGAACTCCGGGCTGGTCGGGTGAGTGCGGCGAATATTCCCCTGCCATGTTTCTCTATTTGCGGTCGTCTGCGGCGCTACCATCGAGAACATGCAATATTACGTTGGTAACCTTGGATTTTGCGTTTGGTGGAATAAAAATGGGGTTAATAATGGTGGTAAGGGGAGGAGAAGAGAGGTGAGAAAAAAGAATGGGTTTAGCATTAAAAGAGCATAGGTTCTTATCGCGGAACGAAAAGAAGCACGGGGTGATGGAGTAAAGACCGAGGCAGGGAAGGGTTGAATATTATTTTGCGAAATTTTATGTCTATGTACATTATGTGTATTTTATATTGCTGCCTCGTATCTTTTTTTTTTTGGTCTCTGTACGTGTAGATGCTATTGACCTAATTTTAATATGTATATACTTTACTTTTTATACCTTTCTGTGCTGGTACGACGTTTATTTCTGAACACGGTCGGTGAAGGGGGGGACGAGCGCTATGTTAATGTACGGTCGAGTATCCGCAATGCAGGAACTTGAGCCAATGTCGCGTCGTATTCGTGGTTTTAGGATCCGTGCTATATTTCAAATTATTTACCTTTTGTACATTGCCGTCCTGAAGTGTTGAGACTGAAGATAAGATTTGCATTTTGAAAAGTACTAATCGAAATTTCAAGTATCCGTCACTTTTGACCTTGTGAAGACTTTTCGATTGAATCTGTCATTTCGACTTTTGAATCCTCTTTTGAGATCTTACAATATCTTCTATCTGAAGAAAGAACCTCAGTTCACAAAAATAAATTTTTTGTCAGATCAGATATTTTTTAACGTATTTTCTTTCAAAAGAGTTGAGTCAAATCGAATTGCAAATCGAGTTCGAAAAAAGGATGTGTCTAAATATTTTATGTAAGAAGATACTTTCGTGAAGGAAATTGAAATTTATGGTATCTAAATCTACTGGCGTGAAAAACATGAAAAAAAAAACATGAATTTGATGATAATTTTACTGCAAAAGTCTTGAATTTTCAACATTTTCCTTTTACATGAATTTTCAAATCGATGGATTGACTTTTAGTGGTCTTTTAACTTCAATTCAAAAAAAAAAAAAAAATTTAAAAAAACGCTTTCGCTTCGCTCCGCCAGGGATTCACTTCAAAGTTCTTTTTGTTAAAATGATAAGTATTATTGATTATTTTTAACTCATAAAATATTCATTCTCAGCTCTTTTCGATGTAGGTATATTTGGTGTTTAAATTATCAAAAATTTTTGTTCTGGTTTGAACTCGGGCCTGATTATTTTTCCTTTTGACGTTTGAAATTTGATGAATTTATCTAGGTAAAAATATCATAAAATTCATTTTAAATGTGTATATTTTGTGTTTAAATTTTTTTATACTGAAAGTTTCACTTTCTCTTCATTTGTATGGAATATTTTTTCCCCCTGAAATTGAATAATTATTGGTGAAAAATGCACGAAATTCTTACCAATCCTGTTTTTGTGATACTAATTTGAAATTTGAAAGGTCCAAATTGGTTTCGTTGAAGACGAATTCATAGACGAGTTAAAATACATAGAGAACGGGGAAAAGAAGGCGATTAAAAATCTACATAGTTGTTGGAAAAGAATTGCAAGAACAGTGTTCAAAAGTTCCTTTAAAAGGAATATACACAGGAAGGAAGCTTATGGAAATTGAAAATATTAGTCTATCTGTTTTGGGTGTTCAAAGCCCTTGAATCCAATTTCAGGGATATTGTAACTTCAAACATATAGGCTTGGGCTTAAAGGGATGATCGAGAAGGATTTGGGATGAAAAAAGATTCGCTATCCATGATATCTAAATCTAGGTATAATTTTTTACCTTCGGAATTCATTTTGCGGGAAATTTTTCAAAGCCTCCAAAAGAGGTTCATGGGAGGGGTGGAGGACAAAATTAAAATCGAGCGAAGAATTGAAACCTCTGTTAATTTTTAAGGTAATTTTTTTCAAAACCCCAAAAAGAGAGCACGGAGTTGGCGTTAATTGTCAATTTGAGGAATTTTTTAGTGAAGTATCGAAGTGCATGTTTTCTGATCTCCAGATTATTCTTTTTCTTATCTGAGATTATTTTCATTCCTTACTCAAACCTGAGACATCTATAGGTGGATTTCAATAAATGAAGAAGTCCCAATTTTGGCCCTATTCCTCATTTAGATCTCTGAGAATTCGTAAAAGTTTTCGAGCTTAATTGGAATAAATCAAGTTTTTTCTTTATGAGCTCCTCCCTTCTCTCTGGAAGAAACAAGTTTTAGAAAAATAGGTATCCATAAATTCTCGAAAAATAAATAGTATGTAGGTAAAGGAAATTTTTTACGGAAGTTGTAGGATGAGTTTTAGGAACCAGTTTCGAACCAAATATTGACCTGTTCTTACTATTGAGAAAGTTGTAAGTCATTGAAAATATAACAATTCGAGGAATAAAAATTCAATGATCATACCGTCATGCAAAATATGAAAATTTTATGTCATCAAAGTAAAAAGTTGAACCTTTCAATAGATTTGAGGTCAAAAATAAGGTACACACAAAATTTCAGTTTAATTTTTACCATAATGAGATTAAATTTTCATATTTTACACCAATAAATTTAAATTTTCAAAAATCGGCTGAAATTCAAAAATTCAATTCAAGTTTTTAAAATTTTGGCTGGGATCTTTAAAATTTTCTTTAATATTTTTTTTTTCGACTCAAAATTTTACATTTGATTTTAGATATCATTATGGAAAGAAGCAACCTCATCACCATTTTGTAAAGAATTATTCACGAACTGGTTCCAGAACCACTGAATTGATCCATTTTGAATTTTTGAAAATAACATTTTGTGATTTTGCAAAACACGTATGATCTTAATGAGGTAAAAAAATGAAATATCTGGGTCAGATTTTAAAGAAAAATTTACAAAAAAATTAGTGATCTTCAAAACTGGCATCCAATCTTGGGAATGGAAGTCAGCCAAAAAATGAACTCCTGAACTTCACCCGACCCCTGGAATCTAGGAAGAAAATCGACTCCTGTCTCCACGTTGACTCCGAAGTAATCTGTGACCTTGACTATTGACTCCGATTCGAGTCCGGAGTCAAACTCACACCCTGACTTCTGACTCCACCTTTAACTCTGAATTCGAACTCCTTAGCCGGAGTCTGAGTCAATATAAAGTCAGTTTGACTAACTTCAGAGTGGACTTCTATTCCTTGCTTTTTTCACAGTAATCCTTGGATAAAATTTCAAAGTAAAAGCGGGCTCAATTAGATATTGATATTATGTATTTGAATGTCTACGAATTTAAATTTTTCACCATGAAACATCGAACTTATCCAGATGTACTTTTTTCAAAATAATATCGACAATGTATTTACCTTTTTCGGTCGTAGAATGTACCAAGTATACATTGTATGAATTCTTGAAAAACCAACCCTGACCAATGTTACCTTTAATAATGTAGTATTCACGATTATCGGTAGAGTCGATCATCTCCCTGCAGACACATTTAATCGCCGGTATTGTATAGCGTTTCTCAGATTTAACTACGTGAATGTCACCTTCTTCGACGGACAGTTGATTGGTGACGTAACCGTTGAAATCTTTATTATGTTTTTTGGATAAGGCGCATGCGCATAGATTTTGTGATATATCATCCGCTATTAAATCGCAACCGGTGCTTGAACATGAAAACAAATTCTTCCCTGCAGAAAAACAGTGGATTCGTGTATAATTTATTAATCATGGCGAACAAAAGTAGTCGGATAAATGGTAACTTACAGAATACGTTCCAATACGAACATTCGGCCAAAAGTATCGCGTCGCCTAAATCCGATTCGCGATCAGATATCGACTGTGAGCTCAATTTCGAACACTGATCTTTGGTCGACAATGCTACGTTGACCGTTAAAATGATCGTTACAATGCGAATTCGAGTCGATGGCGTCATTCTGATTGTAAAAATTCAGTGATCGCGAGATTTACCACGTGTCTTGGAGTTGTTTCGGTAAAATACCTTTACAAAATTACAAGCCCATTTTACACGTTGCGTTGGTACTGCTCGTAGTAGCAAATACGATAGTAATAGATGCATGTGGTCTTTTGTTATACTAACGAAGCTCGGTGAAAAATTGCGTGTACGTTAATTGTGAGCAGAACTTCACGTATCTGCGAATTTTCTTTTGTACCTATTTATCAAAATTATATTTTCGAGACGTAGACGTGGTGGAAATTAATTTTTAAAAAATAAACGGTGACCTTGACGATGCTCCTTCGTTAACGGGTTAGAATTTTTACCTCGTTTTTCAAGAGACCAAAGTAATGGTTTATTTTATATTTTGTACCTTTTTTTTTGTTGCAAAAATTAAAAAATTAGCGCAATAAATTTAGCGCATTGGTAAATTATGTGAAAAACAATCAGGTGCGTGCGTTAAAGAGTATAAGTTAAATGAGGATGAGCTTAGTTCGAGCCTGATAAACTTTACTCGACCATGAAAAAATCTGCTTTACCGTGGAAAAAACGCTCGCTATTTGGCCGGCCAGAAGAAATAGTTGATACACCTCTCAGAATTGGTCGCACAAAATTCTTCTACCAATTCAGGGTGCCCAACATGTCAAGCTGTCTGATAAGTTAAGCTTTTTGCCTTGCGGTCAAGCTGCAAGTCCCGAAAAGTCAAGCTTTTTTACTAATTTGCTCAAAAAGTCGAGTTCTTTTTTCAAAAATTTCAAAAATCATAAAAATTCCATTTACTTATCATTAATAAATAATAAAAAATTTCTTATGAAAAAGAATAGTGTTTTCGAGGGAGAGGCAATAAAGTGATTGAAATTTCCTTTAAAACGAATAATACGCAAGGGGGAGGGGTCAAAAAAATTGAATTTGGCTGCTAAAAAAATCATTCGAAAAGGTCAAACTAAATCAAGCCTTTTTCTCAAAAAATTTTGTTAGATACACTGCAATTAAAAGATTTAAATCGACAGAATTGAGTCACTATTGGAATCAGTGAAAATAAAAATGCACTGATTGAATCAGTACCTGATTAATTACTGAATCAATCTATGAATTTTTAGTTTTACTGATTTAATGATGGAAATTTCACTAATTGAATCGGTAATTTTTCACTGATTGGCGGTAAAATATATGTGGCTGATTAACAGGAAAATCATTGGATTGACTGATAATCAGTGACGACTTGATTTTCTCTATTTTATCAGTCAATTTTGGAATTATTGACTGATTCAAATTTAGAGAATACACCTGCCTGATCCATTGGTGGTAAAAATTTTAGATTTCAAGTGAAACGGTTGCGGAAAGGATGTTTTCAGGGTATTTGACCTACTAAATAGGAATATGATATTATGGTTTTTTCGTTTGGTCATTTCCCTGAAAATTTTCCAGTTTCAAATCTAAATAAGGTCTTGGAGAGAAAAGAAGTAGGAGGTCCAAAATTTTGTGGCGATTTTTTTCCAGTCAACATCAAAAGAGCCGATGGACAAATTAAACCTCGACCATCCTTAGAAGGATAAAAAATATTTTTTCAAAATGGGAAGTTGGCATCGCAAAAATTAAGAATTTTCAATTTTTTGTCAAAATGTTTTTTTTTTTAATTGAGTGAGTCTGAGTTTTGGGGGATAAAAAACATCTTTTATTTTCATGAAAATTTAAAATATATTGATTTTTTACCGACTTGTAATTTCTGAACCAACTGAGACGTCAGACCAGGGAGATTTAGTAACTCAAATTTCACTTTATTTTAGCCCCCTTTTCTCCTTCTTGTACCATTTTAGTTCGGGTTTACCCTGGAAAAAATTTGAATTTTTTCAAAAACTAGCTTCACCTCACTTTCAGTAAGGGACTGAAGTTTGAAATCGAAAAACGAGTACTTTCAATTGTTGAAAAATGAAAATAAAACAGTGGAGTTTCATAGCAATTTGCCCTTCTTTCCTCCTCAATTTTTTCTCTTATTTTAAAATTGCGTAGTGCTTCGGTGTTTTGCAAAAAAAACAACCGTTTTAGACGTTTTTTATCTGCGTTTTTTTTTTTTCAAAAGTTTCTTCTTTCTGTCTTGAATTTTTTTGTTGGTATTTCTCGTATTTTGAAATCACGCTACCTCCACACGCTTCGTGCTATTACCGGTAAATCCGTATAGAAAAAAGTTGATGTTACACGCGAACGAAACATTCAAAATGATTACAAAAATGTCAGCAGTTAATCAATGCGCGCACGCGGTAGGTTGTAATTTGTGCGTTGTATACGGAACGAGTACGGTATGTTAAATGATATACTTAGTCGCAGAAGAGGCATGGAGGGAAGGAAGGAAGAAATGAATGAAGAAATGGAAACAAACGAGACGAAACGATTGTCGGCTTTAATAGCTTTTATCTGATTCGGTTTTAGGTATTAGAACGCCTTTATTTTATACTGTTTTCCAACAGTTTTGAATTTATTTTTTACTTTACGGTTTGAGGGAATTGGAAATTATTGTCGATGGTAGTGTGGTACGATTGAGTGAGGTGACGACGTTTGCAAAGGTTTCTCTGATTGAAGTTTTGGCCAAATTCAACTTTTTGGGATCGTCAGTGAGGTTGTTGATTGATTGGAGTTCTGTACCAGGAGCATTGTGACCATAGCATCATTTATTTTTCCGTCAGGGTGTCCATAAAAATTAATTTTCCAATAATTCCCCCCCCCCCCTCCTCCAGAAATGCCAACTTTTATGAGCTTTCGAGATGCGCCTTTTCTGTGCAAAAAAAATATTCGAATCAAATTCTGGAAATTTATGGCATCTCCTCCACAAAAATTCGAAAATTTGAATAGAAAAGGTTAAAATTTTTGAAAATTAAAACAAATCATGCCGAGGTGTCTACTCTCTCATTTCGAATCAGTGAAAAAACACTGAAAAAAATCAGTATTGCAGCACAGGTAAAATAAGGAAAATTATTTGATTTTTATCCGATTTTAGCCTATTTTTCGAAGAATTTTACTGAATTTTCAGTTCATTGTCACTAATTTTGCTTTCAGTGAAATTTTTTCTACCGATTAATTACTTTCAGTGATTTTCGATAATTTTCACTGATTTATAAATGAGAGTCTCAAATTATGTGAACGAAAATTCTGATTTTTCGAGGTTGAAAATTTTGGGCCGAGCAGAGCATAGGGGGGAAGACAATTTTTTGAAAAATTCATTATCACATTTTTTTTGGATGATTTATAATATTTATTTTGAATTTTTGAAAAATTCCAAAATTCCCTGATAATTGATTTTCAAAATTTCTTGATTTTTCCTAGTTTTATCAGTAGTTGATTTTACGCCACGTAGCGTTTCGATTGAATTTTTAAATATGGGCATGGTAAAAATATAAGAGAAAAACTCGCAGAAATCGTGTTCGACGAATATGTGGGCGTAAGTTCAGGATACTCGCTTGAGTTAACGCTACGAAAACGGTCGTCGCTCGAATGAATACCAGCCCGGCTCACCGACTATCTTCACTGTGCGATGTTTAATATCGGAAATAATTTCCTTTTTTTCTTTTCCTTCCTTTTTTTTTCTTTTACACGCAAACACACACTTTTTGAAGCCGCGTTATTTTCAACTTACTGACGATTTGTCGTTTGAACGAATTAGAGCGTGTAAGGTGTATTGTGATACGTCTATGCGAGACGGTTTTTTTTTCAGGTAACTGTGTATTTTATTTAGCGCGCGTAGACGATATTTTTGTGTATAAATATACGCTGAAAATTGCGGATGTGATAGCGATACGTAAACGAAATCGTTCAGACGTGAAGTGTTTGGTTTTGTCGATAAATTAAATTAGACGAGGTGTATTGAGCGGTGAAAAATTTATGGAAATTGAAATAGTATCGGGGTGTTTTAAGAATTATTTTGAGGGTTTGATTTGGAATTTGTTTTGAAAGGTGGAGAAGTATTGTTGACGTAATTCTGTGGGATGATTTTCTCTGTTATACCAACTTTTATGTTCTTTGATTTTGCTCGATATTGTTTTCCTGGTCTATGAAAAAGTTTAGAATTCTCAGGACGGGATGGGGAGGTGAAAGGACATTGAAATTGGGAAATAACTCGATTTTGAGGATTCGATACCATAAGAAATGTAACAAATGATGTGGGATTTGATATTTTGGGCTTCGTCATTGTGCTCAATTTAAGCTCCTTCAGAGAGAATTAAAAGTAGGGTAAAATCTAAAAATTAATTTAATAGAACCTATGAGCTGAAAAATAATTCGAAATAATTTTTAAAATGGCTTTGAGAATGCATCAGAAGATTTTAGAAAAATCCATCTGTATTTTTTCCCTTTGACCCAAAAATGCAACTATTCTGAGGGGAGGGGGCAGATTATCAGTTAAAAATCCACCAGGTTTTTTTATTTCCATGAGGGTAATGTTTCCATGAATCCATTTCTATAGCTACTTAAAATCCCAAACTCTACCCTTCAAAAATGGAACTTGATACAAAATTTGAAAAATAGTCCCGTCATTTTAGGATTTTATCCTCCCAAAAAAAAAATCAGTTTTGATTTTTCGAAACTACATATTTATTATTTTAAGGAGTATTTGAGAAGATATTCGCGAAAAATTGGTTTTCAGCAAACATTTACTTGTCTCTTTTTGCGGGTTTCGAAGGGTTCCTAGAGTGACCGTTTTAGTACGTTGCTTGATGTACAATTTTGACCAAAAAACATGAGAGAAATCTGTATTGATGTTTTTCTTTCATTTGCCTGAACTAATAAACATCTTCATCGAGAGAGGTACCTATCGAAATTCGTGTTTTTTCAACTTCTTAGTCCATTTCTGAGTTTTATTTTGATATCTCACCCGGATGTCTACTGGCAAAAAAACTTGGAAAAATCATAAAATTACAAAAATTCTGATCATTAAGGATTTTTATGAAATTTCCTCTTGAAGATTTCAATAGAAGAATTGAATCTGAATGATATTTAACAATTTTTCATTAAAATTTCTACCCGAGGGTTCTCTTTCTTCGAAATATTATTATTCGACTTTTTCAGTCAATAAGAAATTTTTTTAAAACAAGTTTTTATTACGAAGTTTTTTGGGATGGGGAAGAGGTAAGGTGGAGGCATTTGGAGCAAAAAAAATTGCATAAAAATGACAATAAAAATTAGAAGATGGTAAGAACCCTCCTATCTCAAAAGTTGTCTTTCTGGGGCGAAATTTTCTGGGTTGAAGAGTCAAAATAACTCTAGAAATGGATTCAGGGGGTAAAAAAAACACGGATTTTTATATCGTTGGAGGAAAAAATAATAATGTTCAATTTTAGTACGGATGTGGACATTCGGGTGGCGTGAAAAAAAGGCATATCTTGGATTCTGACCAAATTTGGTGGGGTGGTTTCCTTTGAGTGGGAGACCATTCAAAAAAATTTTGAGCCTCCAGGGGTAAAAGGAGGGGAAAAGGGGGTGCTCAAAGTGCACCTCCTTTTGAAAAAAACGCCGTTGCTCCCCTCCCTTTTCTCCTGGAGGTGGAGGGGCTCAAAATTTTTTTAGGAAGTCTCCCACTCAAAGGAAACTAACCAAGCAGATGTGGTCAAAATCCAAAATATGTTGTTTTTTTTCACTCTGCTCTAATGGACAATTGGACATCCCTTCTTCTCGGTTTCGAAGGGTCGACTTTTGTGTTTATAGGATCAAAAACAAAATAACCCGTTTAATAGACTCCAGTCTTCTCCCACGTCCCTTAATTCGAAAATGTTGAAAATAAAATACAAATAGCGATGTGTTTGGTCGATTGATGGATACTGGAGCTGGACCATGCTAACAATTCGAAGATGAAGGAGACACTTGGAATGAAAACATCGATTCAAACGTGCGGAGAATATATTCGTAGGTAGACGAACCTTTACGAACTGAAAACCTTTCTCGGGACGTGTTTCGACTCAATAATTACCATCTTACTCCGAAAAAACCACGAATATTAGTCAATGAATTTATCACGTAGGTCTGCGTGTTTCGTCCATTGCGATTCCTGGAATCACGTTTCGAAGAATCAACAAGTTGCATCGTCGATACGACGAACATCCAAACGACGAATAGATTCTTTTTGGTAGAAAATTTTCTCAAATGGTAAATTCTCTTGTCAACCTTCAGGACACTGTTCGCAAAACGAATACCTATCGATATCGAACATCGGTCGATTTTGAGTACGGTCCCGATAACTGCTGCGAGAAGCAGAAAGGAAAAGGGGACAGAGAGCTGTATTTCCAAAAGAACGATTCGCAGTCGTCGTTGTTCGATGGTGTAAAAGTGCGAACTGAGATTGCAAAGGGTGGGAGTGCGGAGCTGATGCGGATACCTTTAAAAAGAGAAGAGATTTAACACCAGCAGCGCATCGGTGTAGTAAATTATCTGCGGCGAGAGTAATTTTTGAAAAACTTTCAACACAATTAAAAAGTTGAAGCAATTAACGCGCATTGATTTTTCGTCGGGATGGGGAAAGATGCGATGGTGTGTACTTTTCGTTTTCGCTTTAGTGTTTCGTTCTTTTGGTCCGGGTGAGAGAATGCGAAGAAGGGGGGACGGGTCGAGCGTTACTTTGAGTATAATTTTTGCACCGACGACTCGACTGCTGAAGAGGAAAGAAAACTCCCGGGAGCGCTTTTTACGACGTATGGGTAATTAGGTCGCAAAATGGCGATAGCGACGACGCGGAGGGGCACAGGGAGCTGGGCTAAGACATAAACTTAACGTCTTCGGGTAAAGAGTTGGTACGGACTGTAGGACGAGGGATAAGAGGTATGCGCGCTGCGAGTTTGTTACGTGTGTAGAGAGTGTAGACCTACGTAAAAAATTTAACGATGTTCGAGAATGAACGAAAGAGACAGCGGAGGGCAAGAAGAACGAATTATATAGGCGTAGGGCACAAGTACGTACCTACCTTGGCGTACTTATTGCGTTTATTCCGTATAAATTATAAGGTTTACGTGTAACGGAAATTAAACCTTTTCGTGGGGGTACGATATGTTCGTTAATATCGGCGAAAAGCAAAAGTATAGAATCGATAATGTACCTACAACTTTAGTCTACGAAATGCCCAGCCATCGTCGTCTTTTTCGAATCGTACGCATCGACTGAAGAGATCCTTTTTCATCGGGGTGGCGCGAGGGGGAAAATAACTCGCGGAAATTATCATATTTCCGCCATTCGCTCTCCGACTGCTCTTGAAAAATATTATTCGCAGATCTGATATTCGCTTACAATGCGAATCAAACTATCGAAAATGTATACTTGGTCTGTTTGTAAGGTCTCGCAGAAGTGCCGATTCATTCGTTGTAGAGTGAAAATTGACCATTCGTTGAAGTCGAAGCTGAAAATTTGTTGTCGAACCAGAAAATAACAAGAATTTTGATAATTTTTATTATAAAAAGCAAGAATTTTTATTATTTTTTTCTTGAATTTTTTAATCAAAGGATTACTTTTGAAGGGTTTTCAACTTTGAATTTTTACATTAAAATTTCCGCATTTGTTTCGCTCGAGCAGGATTTTGGTCTTCTTACTCTTTAAATGTTATTATTTGACCTTTTCAATCAAAATCTCGCCATTTTGTGTGTTTTTTTTTGTCAATTATCATAATTGGAGAGAACATATTCTTCAACTTCGTTAAGAATTTAAAAATTTTTGTGCTCATATAAGTATGTTCTTAAAACTTTTCCAGACTATTTTTGGGAAACAAAAATATTCATGCCCATCTTTTTTTTTTTTTTTGGTGTGATTTGATATTTCGATTTTCGAAAAAAAATTCCAAGTTCCCTTGAGCCAAATTTATTTTCATTTCTGACGTTTGGAGTTTTCATAGATTTATGAGATGAGAATGTCACGTAATTCGTTCAAAATGTCTTCATTTTGTTTTTAAAAATCCCATCTTTGAAAAATTTCACGTTCTCCTCGTTCGTCTTGAATAATTTTTTCCTTCAAAATTTAATGAACGCTCTAAGATAATTTTTTTGATGTTTGGAATTTATCTTTCTGTCATCGTCAGCCACAGAGAGGAAGGGGAGATTTCATCTGATTTCCGAGAGGCCTGATTTTGGCTCAAATCAATTTTTTTAAAATCCTATTTAAACACCTGTGTAAGAATGAGGAGGTATGAGGGGGGGGTGGTAAAAATTGGCTGAATTGTAATTTAGTGACCCATATTTCCATATACCACAGTTTGATGGAGTCGATAAAAAATATAACCATATTCTGAACTTGATGCAGGCCTGTGTAGTGAGGGGAGAAAGGGGGTTTCCCCCGAGCCCTTCAGAACTGAAAAACATCCTTCAAATCTTTAAAAATTATCAAGAATGCAATATTTTCAAAAAATTAAAAAATTATTAAACCCAAATTTAGAAACGTATTTAGCAAACGTGTAGACCGAAAAACACAATTTTTCGAGAGAATTCGTTATTATTTATGACGTTTTTTAATTCATGAGATGAAGTCTAATGTAACAGAAGAAAATTTTTAAAAAAACTATAGAACATTGATTTTTGCGAAAAAAATTGTGCTTTTTGGTCTGTACAGTCACTGAATAATATCTGAAATTCAGTTGATCATTTTGAATTTTTTCAGAATGTAAAAAAAAAATCGAAAATACCTAGGTATTCCTGCATTTTTGGTGATTTTTAAAGAATTGAAAGATCTTGCGCGATCAAAAGATCATGATACATTTGTAGATTTCAATTTTTTCCATCTTCAAAATCAAAATTTTGAATTTTTGACATCTCCTCTTTTAACTCTTCAAATTTTCCCCCGGGTTGGTATTTTTCTCCACGACCCTGATTTGATGAGAAATTATGAGGTACGTAGATGAATTTACTTTTAAAACGACTTCTGGTTTGTTTATATTTTTTGAAAAGATTCCAGGGATGAAAAATTGATGTTTTTGGTATCTTATCTTGAATCACGTCATATTGCAGATGAAAATTTCGTGAAAACTTAATTAAACGAGACAGAATATTGTAAAATTGAGGTATTATCTTAAATTTTTTTCAAGAATTTTCATACCTACTTCTGCTGTTCTGTTGTTTTCATCTGCTGGAAAAAATATATAATTTTAGTCGGATTTGGCACAAAAATTTTAAAATATGGAATGAATTGACAAAAAAATGTAAAAAAAATAAAATATGCATTTTAACTTGGAATATAGAAGATATACCTTACGTACGAAATCATTGTGAGCTTGTTGGCGAAAAAAATTCGCAAATTCAACGAAGCAACGATCAATGCAATCAGATGCAATGTAGCAATTTGAAATCGATCACTTTGAATATACCTACGTAGACATACCTAATTACGTATGCATTCTATAAAAATTTGTATTTTACCAATTGATCTTATTTCAATTAATTTTTTTCTGATTGCAGGTAAGTTGCTGAAGAAATTATTTTTCCTTGGAATTTTTTCTTTCTTTGATTCGTAAGTAAATTTCACCATTTATATTTTCAGTCCAAATCTAGATTTTTTGGCAGAAATTTTTCCTAGTGATTTTTTTTTTAAAAGCCAACATCGCAAGACTTCGTGGTAAAAAGCTGAAATTGAAGGAATGATATTTTTCGAAAATGAATTTTGAAATTTACTAATTAGGCATTGACATTTTCTGATTAATTTTTTGTTAAAAATTTTCATAGTCCATTAAAATACTTTTTTGGTGATGAAGGGAAGAGCGCCTTTCTAAAATAGCAAGCTCCTTCTTTCCCTCTCAACCCTGAAACATATACATTCTTCGTTTGAAAAATCAAAAAACTTGATAATGCGGTTTTTTTTGTCAACGTGATCATGTTCAGGACGAAATTGGAGAAATTTTCTCAAAGTTAACGATCTGGATAATTTTCCAAGAACCGAGAACCCAAGGTAATTCGAGATTCTTACCTAGGGCAATTCTTTTACATTCTATGTACATAACGTACGAATGTATTGCAATGAAACATATTTTTCTCTTCTCTCTCTTTTCAATTCATCTCTTCGCTATAGCACCTTTATGGTAGTCGAGCGATTATGGAATGAAAACGTCGGCGCGGCTGTATCGTCTGCGTGGTTTATCGTAAAGCACCAGACGAGTGTTTTTATTCACCACGTCCTCGTCGTAATAATCATCGTCGGCGTCGCTTTATAATAACAGACCGGCGACGAGGGAAAATATTAATTAAAAAATCGCCCTTTTGCTAACTCACTGTGGGAATACGAATGAATATGGGAGAGAAAAAATAGGAAAATAACGGGAGGATGGAATGAGTGAATTCTTCCATGAGCGATACGAAATGACAAATATGTGGTACGACTTTTCGGAGCTGGAAAAGTAAAAAAAAATCATCAACGTTCAAAGGGAATGAGAAAGAAAGACAGACCGATGAGGCATATTCACCTAAACTTTTTTCTTTCGCGCCGACATGACAGCTTGAATTGAACCTTGTCTCTGGTTTAAAAAAAAAGTTCGTCGTACAGTGTGTTTATTAAGTCGTGACCGATGCCTGTAATTTTTATTTATTGAAATTTTAGATTTTTTAATGTGGGAGAAAAATAGGGGGGAGGGAAAGGCAGACTTCAACTCTGATAAAGAGAGAACAAAACATAAGGCGAAAAAAATTGTACAGTTATAAATAAAGTCATGATCTAGTGATAACACCTGTGTTGCGTTGCGTAAAAAAAAGGAACGAGAATGCGCGGTAGGTGACTGAAAGGTTGCTCGCTTCATCTTCGTGTTGTGTTGTCCATTTATTCTTACAACCGTGATAGTGACGTCTTACCGTTTTAGTTTTATTTAGTATGTTTGTGTGCGCAACTTTCGAGTTTTTAAAATCGCCGTGTACTACTGCGCGTTTTTCGGTCTGGTTTTATTATTTTTCATTTGTGCTTTTTTTTAAATATTCTTTTCGCGAGGTCGTTTCGAGGTATAATTCATGACGGTTTTAACAACAGTGTCGTTGTTTCTAAAAATTAGTACAAGAAAAAAATTGGTCTGAACGTCTGAACAAAAATTTGGTTCGCGATGCGATGCTAATAAAAAAGAGTGGTTTATTGTTTCTTTGCCTGTAAGGCGTTTTAATTATCTTCAGCTTAAATAGACTTCAAGTAGCCTCGAGCATAGTTTTTTGGTAACTTTGTGAATGTTATTGTGTGTAGTGTGTATGGTTCATTTACAGCGATTTTTCGGGGGTTCCACTTTTTTTGCATGTTTTTTTTTTTTTTCGAAGTCAACTACAAATTTTTGTTCATTACAAATTCAATTTTAAACTTTGGAACTTTGCGTTGTCTCTACTCCATTTTAGAGCTTCAGAAAATGAAATTCTGGAAAAAAGTGAAAATGGAAATTTTTAATTTTGACACATACGGTTGATTTTGTCACAGAACATTACCCAGGTCTAGGTATTAGGTATTCATTTTTAATTTTTGTTTCTTTATTCTTTGAAATCTTAGAAAACTAACGTGATACTTGTAGAGTTCAAGCGTGTAGAACTCTCGAGTGATTCTAATCGCGATAAAAAAAATAATAAAACTATTTCCGCTGTACGTTCGGTTTGCGATGTTTAAATTTTGTCAATTTAAAGTCTTGATCAACCGGCCGGTACCATTTAGTGTATTAATCCGGGATTGTAGTGATTTCGAGTAATGTTTTGTGAAATTTTCAAAGTGAAATAGTGTATAGTTCGTGGCTAAAAATATATTGACCCGGTTTGCGCCATTTCCCTGGAGTGAATTAAAACGACCTGATCTGCTTATATCAGAGGTAAGATTTATAGTTGAATAGTTAAAGTAGTAAGCTTGGGTTTGATGGAGTTTGTCGCCTTTTTCTCTGAGTGTCCTCTACACTGAAAAAAAAAATGTCAAGAAATATACCAAATTTTATCATAGAATATTAATAACCCGCCCCAATTCAACATCTATTCTAAAAAATAATATTTATTGTGATATTTGGTAAAATTCATTGCATAAAAATAGAATTTATTATAAAGATTGATCCATTTTAGGTAATAACACAATACCTGACTACCTGCAATTTTTGAGTTTTTTTTTGAAATCTCTTTAAAATGCCTTAAAATGACGATTTTTTGGTTCCCCCCCTGCCCCGACGATTTTATGACGAAAAATCGAGGTAATCGAGTACTGTGTTGGTGAAAATCGAATACAATACCTGGCTACTTCGATTTTTTCAATTTTTGGTGATAAATTTTTGAATTATGAATGAAATAAGGTACTTGAACTGTACACGAACAAATTTACATTAAAAACACTAAAAAAAAGTGATTAGTTGGCGAAATAGACAAATTTTATGGCAATCCATACAGCGAATTTTTCTAACCGAAGTTAACTCTTCATTAAATCACTAACTGTAAAAAAGTGAAAATTTTCAACGGAAAAAAATATTTCTTATTTTTGATAAATTTTTCTATGCATTTAAATGGGCCTTAGAACGATCTTGAAATCTTAATTCCAAAAATTATTAAATTCTTATACGAATTTCCTTATGTAAATGTCTCGGTTTTGCCACTAAGTATTTTTCTATGGGAAAATTTTGCTTCCAGCAAGATCAAGTTTTGATATTTCTGGCGGAAAAGATTCCACTTATTTTTGAAATAATTTTCGACTTATTTTTCTAGTGGTTCGATCTTTGAACTAATACGTATTATTTTCACATTATTTAATTAAATTTTCAGTCCTTCGCATTTTGGCGCAATTTTTACTTCAGTTGGAGCTTCTTTAGATTTGGATACAAATATAGCCGAATTTCAAAGATTTTTGAAAATTATTCAATTTCCAAATAAATTAATTCACCCGAAGCAAATATTTGTTAGCTTTCAGCTATTGGTCTTTGGTGTATTTCAGCAGCGTGAAAAATTTTCAATTTCATCCGTCAGTTTTTCGCCGGGCACCAAAGGGTTAAAATACATACAAAAATCTGGGGAAGCATCAAAATTATTTTTTCCAGTCTGTTGTTAGCCCTTAACTAAGTTAATATCGGAAAACTAGTTTCAGAAGTTGAAAATTGGAAAAATCGCACGTTTTCAATTCCCTGCAATCAACGTTTATTTGAAATTTGAAAATTTTTTGCCATTTTGAAAACTTTCAAATTGGATTCAAAAAAGTATGTTTTCAAAAAAGCCCTTCAATTATCACTATTTACCAGCCTAATCTAGATACTTACCTCATTTATACTCGAATTTCGGAAGAAAATTATGTCCGAATAATTTTTTAAATACGCTGAAAACTAATTTTTTTGCACCATCATGAAAAGCATCCATCTTGAGAAATCCAATTCCTCTAAATAGTGAGCACAGGATTTAAGGAACGCACTGTACATTATATTTATACCTTTCGGGCGAGTAATTAAATCCGTGTGTCGAGCTTCATTGTGATACCCACCCGCAATACGTTTCTTTCCTGAAATTTCGCCTCGTTCGTCGGACAAACTGCTGACATATTTGGTCTATTCGCGTCCTTAATCAGCCAGGTATACGAAGCAAGACGAAAGAAGAACGGTGTAATGGGAGACAGCAAGACAAGTTGGGTAAAATGGTTTGGCTCGAACTCGAGAAAAAGTCGTTTTCTATTTCGCGACGAACCGAACGTAGCATATCGTACGTTTCAGATTCTCATACCTACGTTAATGAAAGTTAAACATACAGGAAGCGTCGCGACGCGAATAAAAACTCATTTATTATTTACTATTTACCTTCGTTCGCTCATTCGAATAATTTATTTTTACCGAACAGAAGTACGAATATATGACGCGGTTGGATTTACCTGGCTCGAGTAATCCTTCGACTGTAAGGATGCTCCGCCTCATTAATCGTGTCAAACATGAATACAGTCTGCGAATACGAAAATACATACGCCTCGTTGTCAGTTCATTTGTGATGGGGAAAAAAATATGGATGCTGATTCCAGTAGGTACCCTTTTGTCATCTCTCGTTGACTATTTATCTCGCTGGTTCGTTAATGCAACGTAGACTTTGGTTGGATTGGATGCATTTGACGTTGCTAGCTACTAGCTAGGCACCTATACGTACAGTGAAACGCATTATTATTCATTTGTGACCAGGGTATCGATGGTGGTAGGGAAGTTGGCCCATATTTTACTGTACGACTGTCCCATTTGTCGCATCGGTCGATCGGTTTACAATTAATCGAAACATACACTGAAGGAAGGGTATAAATTGATGTTTGCAGCATTCAATGCGGATGCATGTAGGTTCGTCTGCGACTAAAGATTCTCGTATGTTGACTGAATTTGCTCTCTCGTACGTTGTATTTTGTTCTTCAGATAGTTTTCTCTATTTTCATCACTGTGGTTCTGATTACCGTATTTTGGCGGTTTTGAGAACTTACATGACCCTGCGGTCGTAGTAGAGTTAGTGTATGCTAATGGAGAATACATGTCTCTATATGAAGTCCATTTGATTCCTTTTAGTTTTAATACGCGGCATTTGACTTGATACAGGGATACGATACCTATTTCGTTTAGATTTTTCTTTTCTTTTCTTTCTGCATGCTATTGATATTTAAAAATGGAGTTGGTTTTTTTGGACATGAAACCTATAAAATTTAGTCGTCGATGGATAAATGAAATGTCTTTGTCCTCTTAACTCTGAAATTTTTCTCACCCACGCCCCCCCCCCCCCCTCATTTATCAAAAATCATTTCAAACACGTCTTTAAACTTTTTTTTAAAAAAGTTTTTCAATTTTTTGGGGAATTGGTGAATATATTTTCCAGTATTAATTTTTTTTACGTTCAATTTGTCATTTTTTCAAACCAGTACACTCTTAATTTGAATCAGTCAAAAATGCCTAATTTGACTGATGAAATAGAGAAAATCAAGTCACTGATAATCAGTCCAATTCCACTGATTCCCCAGTTAATCAACGTCATATTACTGCCAATCAGTGAAAAATTACCGATTGAAATAGTGGATTTTGATTGTTGAATCAGTTAAAATTAACTTTGACTGATTGAAATCAGTAAAAATTTACTGATTCAAATCAGTGAATTTTCATTATTGAAACAGTGGGGAAAAAATTTCACTAATTGAATCAGTAATTAATTAACGATTGAATCAGTGAAATTTTATTTTACTGATTCAGTAGTGAAAATTCACTGATTGAATCGTACCTACTTTTTTTTACCAATTCCTACAGTGACTTGATTTTGTCGATTTTAATCAGTCATTTTTGACTGATTCAAATTAAGAGAGTAAATTGCTTAAAAATGGCCGTACTGAAGGATTTTTAAATTTTGCATAATTCAAATCGCTTTCTCGAAGACTTCAGAATTGAGATGAACATATTTTCGGTTACCTACTAGGAATAATTTTTAATGAAATTTTTCAAAAAAAAAAATTGAGGGAGAACTGCCAACTGTATTGATTTACTTACACAATTTCAACTGCTGTAAAAATTATGTAGAATATCAATTTGAATAGGTTAATTTTTATATTCAAAAAATGTTTTTGAATTAAATAATTAAATATTAATATTTGAAAATTAAATAATTAAATATCAATGAGTAATAGAATGCACAAACTGAATTTTAATGAAAATTTTGTGGATCAAAATTCAGTTGGCAATATTGCAAAGATTTTTTTTACACCCTTAAGAGTTTGAAAAATTGAATTATATTCCAGTTATGACCCTGCCCCCTCTCCCTACCAGGTTCCACAATATTTAAATGATTTATTAGTAAGCTCGAACGTGTAACGTAAGTAAAATAAAAGAAGGAAGAGATCGAGAAATCAAAATGAGGGAATTTCGGGACAGAAAATTTTTTCAAGGGTGCCCACCTAACGGTGATTTAGAAAGAGTTGAAAAAATTTGAAAATCTGGGACATTTCCAAACACATATTTCCATTCACCAGTTGACAAAAAGATGTTCAAAAAAAAAAAAGAGGTATTCGAAATTGGTGTATATTTTCAAACAATAATAAATTGTACTTCAAATGGTTGGAAAATAAATAATCGAAACCAAAACAGCGCAGCTTGCTAATCACGTATATATAGGGACATGGGATAATTGTATATTATTTAATTTGTACCCCTCAGTTTTCCCCTCCTAATTCGCTTTTTCCACGATTTAAACGCTGTATCCTATCCATCTATCTTTACGTATTTCGACGACACATCCCCCCTCCCACCCGCCCTATCATTTTCGCTGGACGAATATCGGAAATCCGACTCGAACAGTCGAGTATAAAAAATTTCCGTGATACCAGAGAAGGACATCGCGGATGGGTAAATATATTAATAAAATTTATAGTACCTATTCGCTTTACGCCATGTCCATTGTTGCGAAGAATACGCCTTGTAATGAGGGAGAGGGAGAAGAGTAGAGTGGAAGGAAACGACGCGAAATCGCGAGATTTTTATTTTTTGTTTTGAAAAATTCCGTTTCACCGGAACTGAGACGAAGTGGCAGGCTGCCAAACCGATGAAAAAAAGGCGGAGAGAGGGTAGACCTTTTAAAACGTCGCGAATTGATGGAAATAGTTATCCCGCGGTCGATGCAAGTTTGCTTTTTTGTTTTTCAATATTTTCACACCTAGGAATTTTCTCTTTTTCTCTCTCTCAATTCTCTAGCCTGTCCTTTTTCATCTGTACAGTTTTGTACGAAGGTATTCCCTAGGGTTAGTTGACTTTGGCATTTTTTGGAAACATCGAGGAAGGGGAAGGAAGAATGAGGATAAAAAAGTTGTAAAATAGCGTTCGGAAAATGAGATAAGAATTTTAGGTTTTAAAATTGATCATCAGTCGTTTAAATGGGGCTTGAAATATTGAAATTTACACAAACAATTTAAAACGCGTTATAGATCAAAATTATTTCAAATATTCGATATTATTTCTAGACGGATGAGGAAGTAAGCTGCAAAAATTATTTCCAGTTTTCTCCTGATTTTAATTTTAAAGAGTGCGGGAAAAACTGCGAAAAACTTTGAAAAAAATTGTTTCGATTTGTGAAGGTCTCATCTTTCTCTGAAGTCACCTAATTTTTTTCAAAATTTTGAAATCTGATTTTTTAAAATGGGTTTGGACTACGGAATTCATTAGCCTCGCTCGGTTAGCTCAAAAATAATGAATATTTGATTAAAATCAGAAAGAATTAGCTAGAGAAGGCCATAATAAAAAAATGTGAAATTTTTACTTTTTGAATTTTTGGATCATCTGTTTTTAAGCACTTGAGGGGTAAATTTTGTTTTTAATTTTCACGAATTTTTACCGAAAGGAATGTGCAAAATTGAAAGAATTAATATTCGGCGAACCGCCAGACTGATTTCATAACTCGAATGGTAACTGCAAGTTTCGGATCGGCCTATCTGCAAAGAATGCGAATGAGAACGAAAAGGGTAGATGACAATTTGGTATACCAAGACGCACGAAGGATACTTATTGCACAATTCGCGATAATTTTGCCGACGATGTTGAACACGAAATGATGTTTGTAAACGGAAGATGAGGAAGGTGAAGGAGGAGGCGAATTTTGCGGCGCGACCAGCAAACATATGGTTAATTTTCGTGGAAAATTTGTCGAAATAGAAGGTCGTAATATTACTATCGCGTTACCCTTGAGAATTTTGTACGAAATGGGGTGTTTTTTCCAACGCTGTGATTACAAATATGATTTTGCTACGGTAGAATTTTTTTTAATGAGTCAAGGGTCAATGGTAATAATCATGCGAGGTAATTTATTGACGAGTTTGGAGAATGCTTCGCGCCTCGTCCCCAACCCCAAGTTCATTTTTAGATAGTTGAGAAGTGAAAATTGCAACGCGAATTAAAACTAATGTAACGTTCAACTCTTTTATTCTGCGAAGTTATTCGAATTTAATACTTTTAGATCCGAAGGAAGAATGGTTGGAACTCGCTATGATATTTTTCAATTATTATGAAAAGTTTTTCAAAAAGGCCTGGTCTAATGAGAGGTGAATTTGACCCTGGGTCGAATTTTCGTTCTATCCCCCCTCCCCACCAGATGGTATCCTTTGATATGAAAAAATCTGGAAAAATTGTTAACCCTTACTCCCTCCACTTCGGAGTTATTGCCATTTTATTGCTTGATTTTCAAGAATTTTCAATTTCAACGGCTGCGTGAAGGAAATTTTCTGTTTTTTGGCACAAAGTTACATTTCGTTGAGGTGTAATTCTGATAATTTTTTCAACATTTTTGGTGCACATCTTCATGTTTTTCGAATTCAAGTATTTAAAGTTTTCAATCGTAAAAAACGGCATATGAGAATTTTTGAAAGTATCCCAAAAAACGTGTTTTTTAAAGTAGATTCACGCGACGTATTCAGTTTTTGCGATTTTGATGCCGCAAAGGCCGGAAATTGCGAAAAATCGCTCAAAAATGTAATTTTTTAGAAGATTTTTCATGAGATTTACAACTTTTTAACTTTTTTGCTGTGGATAAAATATAAAATCCAATGTCGAGGTCGATGATTCAGGGAAACGTATAGAAATTTAAACCGCGCTTTTTAATTGGCTGGCGTAGGTTCCCAACAAATGATGGTACGCAAAATTGGAAACTACTGTGGTTTTTCAAGAAATACCCATCAAAATTACTTCATCGCTTTGCAAAATATTAAAATTTGATATAAGACAACGAAAAAAAGCTGGAATTTAGTAAAATATCCTGTTTTTGAGTTTTCAGACCAATTGGAAGCGATTTCTAGTAATTTTGGAGCCTTCAGAAAATTTTGAGATTTTCTCCAGTGTGTCTAACAAGTCCTTCATCCGGTCCTTATATTGGCTGAAGGGTCCTTCCGGTCTTTCCGATGTCATTCTATTGAATAAAAAGTCTTTCCCATTTCAAATTTTGAGACTCACCTAATATTTGAAATGTTGCTAGTGGCAACTTTGTGTGAGAGGATGAAAGATGATATGAGTGCCTGCAAAAATTTCAGCTTTTGAATACTCTTTTCCGAAAATTTTCGCCCTCGTATTAAATTTACACGATTTTATTTTCAAAATGATGGTATGAAACTTCTTCCTTCCCCAGCCTAGGTAATTAATGTTCTCAAGTGAAAAAAAAAAAAATTGTTTTTCTGATATATCAAAGGACTCGTAACGATCTCGATGGCAATTTTCAAAAATGTTTTAATTTTTTGAAAGAAAAAAGTCTAAACAAAACACGGAAAAAGCACAAATTTTACCTAATGAAGAAATTTTTAGATTTTGGATGCCCTTTTTTTCAAAAGTTTTCGCTCTCGCTTCGCTTCGGCTCCGTGAATTTACTTTTTTTTTTCGAAATTATGATAAAACCTCTTCTCTTTCCATCTTAAACAATGAAATATTTTGAAACAGGTTGAATTTTTTTGGGGACGGGAAGTTCAATATTAATTTTGAAAAGGTCGTGCTGAAACTCCTTCCAAGATCCTTTTTTTGAGGTTTGAGATTATGTTGAACACCCTGTTCTCCAACCGTTGGAATAATAATTCATAAAAACTTGAGTACCCAACATTGCGAATTATTCATAATTAATAACTTACTTGATCGGTTGAAATTTTTTTTTCAAAATTCGTAACTTGGAGTTCAAGTCCATATGAAAGAGGGGGGGGGGGGGACGTTCTGCCAAAAAATATAATTTTCAACTCAGATGCAATTTAAAAAAAAATTGTTCTTCAATCGATCAAATTGGTTTCCAAAATGGGTAAGTGCTACTGCACGTATGGATTATTTTTATAAGTTTTCTCCTGCGCTGAAAAATTCCAAAATTTTTCGGAGATTTCGAAACATCTCGAGAGCTCAAAAATAAAGTATTTACCCGATTTGAGCTTGCTTCGTTGATCAAATCATAATTTATTATTTTGCAGAATGATGAGGTAATTTTAAAATTTAAAAAATTGGCCAAAATTCAAGAAATGAATTTAAGCATTACAAATTTTGGACACAAGGTTCTTTTATGATTTGCCTACTCTTCATTTAGTTTTGTTTGTTCGATTATCTCCCTCGCTGGAATAACAAACAAAATAAAAATTTGGTAAAAACCAAACTTGGTGTACAGTACACAATGGTGTGTATAAATATCGTTCAAACTAATGGATCAAAACAGTAGTTCTATGGTTTTAACAAAAAAGGAAGCAATTTTTATCGCGTTGGCGATGAGAACGGGTACCCTAATTTAACATGAATCTGTTTTGCGTAGGTAGATGAACTGTACATCCAAAAAGGTACTTCGTAGCTCTTATGTTTATTTTTCCAAAAATACTTGGCCAGGTATTCGTTGAAATAGCTGCCATTTCGGTTCACAATCCGGATTTGGGGGAAAAAAGGATGTAACCGAAAAAGTGTTTATTGCACGATGAAATAACACTCGTTTCGTATCGACGTATTTCTTCGAAAACAAACACGAACCCCTGAGACAATTTGGTCTCAAAAAATTACAAATTTTTCTCGTTGAAAATCATTAGCCCTGTTACTGTCAACAAGAGCAGATATGGCAATGTAAACTTTGTCGTGATTAAAAAATTAGCACCGTCGTTGCCTCGACACTACAAAGACATCCCACCATCTTCGTGAGAAAAAGAGTAAAATAAAACTCTAAGTGACACACGAAACGTGATACCCCGCGATAACGACGACAACGACGTTGTGATTTTAAAGAGCCAGACTGCCAGACTAAATTACCTCGATGTTTTTTTCCCCTCTCTCTCTTCTGAAACGACGACGTACGTTTGTACAACGTACCTAGCTACATTGTGTATTCCAAGTCGTGGAGAAGGGGTTGTCAGGTTGCTAGCAGCGTTTGGAAAATTTGTCATCGCATGATTTGGGAAGATAGATTAGTTTACGAAAAGGCTGGAGCGGCGGGAGGGCGCGAAAGATGTCAAAAACCGTTTTACGATACGACCGTATCCGCTTATCGTGTACACGTAGGTACTCGGCTAAAGGTTAAGGAAATTGATGTGCTGCTTGCGCTTTTTTTTAAGCGTTTCTTTTCCTTTTTTCCTTAGGAGTACGCGACGCGAAAAAAAGAAAAGAAAAACGTGTTCGAGCTTCGAGGTTCACTGCATACCACGTACGGTATTCTTATATCCTCGAGGGGTTTGTAATTTATCAAAGACCGGACGTGGTATTTATCGAGTGGTTCTCCATTTTCGTTTAAAATCTATGCTCTTTTCCTCGTTTCTCGTTCGTTTGTAAAAAAAAAATATACGAGAATGCTTCGAAAGTAGTGCCGAAGCTGTGAAGTGTACGGGTGAAAGTTACCAAAGACGCGAGCGAATATTTTAAAAGTATACACGACTAGAAGGTAGCAGGCTGTGTCGTCATAGATATTTTCACCCTCCCTGGCCGATAAACTTCAGTCTACGGAGCATCGAAGCATAACGTGCCAGATACGCGATAACTTATCAACGGTTAACGACCGATTTCACGTGTTCTGTTGATCGGAGGTTCGTTTTAGCGTTTAAGAAGACGTTCGTTCACAAAAAACTCATAATAACGCAGAAAATAACGTAAATTTAATTAGAAAAAATCGCACATAAAACGAGGTACAAAGTTACAGAAACGTTATTAGCGTTTAGCAAAAATCACAACGAAAAATCAACGCGAGATCCGCGTCATCAAGTCGTATACAAAAAACGTAAAACAGGTTAAATAAAGAAAACAAATTACAACGTAAATTACGGTAAGAATACCGAAAAGAACCGAGAGAAATTCGACTCTCATATCAACACCCCCCCTTCGAATTTCACTCACATCGACGTTTCCACACAGAGGGCATTACGAATCTCCAGGAAAGTTCCTTTACTCAGGTTCTTGGTCATCCCATCGGCTAACTGCGACTTTGAATCGATCTTGCGGACAATAATGTCTCCGTTGGCAATAGCATCTCTGGTATTATGGTACGCCACATCAATGTGCCGGGTTCTCCTTGATTCATTCGTTGAAGCAATAGAAATCGCCGCAGAACTGTCGCACCAAATCGTTGTTGGCGTTACGTTTTCGCCAAGTTCTTCTAAGCAGTTCTTCCAACCATAAAACGCTGTCGTTGCTGAGCTGAGAGCTAAGTATTCTGCTTCGGCGGTGCTCATCGTTACAGATTTCTGCTTCTTGACTGACCAAGCAATTACATTGTCGTCATATTTCACAACCATACCGGAAGTTGATTTTCTGTCTTCTAAATCACCCGCGTAGTCGGAGTCTGCATAGATCTGGAGTAATGATCCTTGATTTTCGTTGGCTTTGAAGCGCAGGCCCAAATGAGTCGTTCCACGTAGGTATCGCCATATTCGTTTAATGGCCGTCACTAAAGATACAGTTGGTCGTGACTGAAATCTGCTGACGTAATTCACAGCGAACGCTATGTCAGGTCGCGTACACGTAGCGAGGTAAATTAATTTTCCAATCATCGATCTGCACTGGGTTTCTAAATTGGGATCTACGTTCGTGCAGTCGATCTTTAAACCAGCTTCCATTGGCGTTGGTGCTGAGTTGCATTCGTTCAGTCGGAGTTCTTTCAGCGCCGATTCGATGTATTCGCGCTGAGACAGATCCATTACTTGATTTTCGCGATTGTATTTGACGTTGATGCCCAAAAAATGAGATATTTCGCCCAAATTCTTCAGTTTGAATCTCTCATTCATGCTAGTGATGACTTCTTCGATTCTTTTTCTGGTCTTGTGAATGATCAGGAAATCGTCTACGTAAATAATGATGACCGTACCATCTTCATGTACAAATATGCACGGGTCCGATTTCAATGGGCGGAATCCGAGTTCCTCGAGTACACTAGCTAAAAAGTCGTACCACGACTTTGCCGACGTCCGTAAGCCGTAAATTTCCTTGAGTAAACGATACAGCTCCTTCTGTCCCTCGATGCGCAGGTATAGCTCGTATTTCAAGGGGCTGTTCAGAAACGCATTAGAAACGTCACAATGAATAACGATGTAACCGTTTTTCAGCGCCCAAACCAAGATGGCGCGTAAAATATCGATTTTTATGACTGGAGCGAACGTTAAATCGACTTCGAACTTGCGTTTATCCATGAAGCCTCTTGCGCATAGCCTAGCTTTGTAGAGAGTTGAGCCGTCGACGTTTCTTTTTTCTTTGAACGTCCATTTTGCGTCCACAATCGGTGCGTTGATCGTTTCGGTTTCTGTTACAATTTCCCAGACCTTGTTTTCGGTCATTGCGTTTGATTCAATCGCCATAGCGTTTCTCCAATCGGCTGACTTGATCGCCTCATCGTAGGAAATTTCTGACGACTGTAAGGTATGAGCAATGAGCGCAGATACTGTGACTGGTGTTGTTGGCCAACCTTTCGCCTCATTAACGATTACGTTCGAAGAATAGATCGTTTCATTCGTTTTCGGGTCGACGCATAAGTAACCAGTGTCGCTGTAACCGGCAAGTTGCATTTCTCTGCTCTTTGGCTGAAGTTTGGTCCGTTTCTCGTAGGGTATTAAAACGTTCATTGAGCTCCCAAACACACGCAGATGCCCAAATTCAGGAGGTTTACCAAACCACTTCTCGTATGGCGTAGCGTTGTCGATCGCTGCTGATGGCGTACGATTTATGATGTAAATAGCTGCGTAAACTGCGAAACTCCAATAAGCTGCCGGTGCGCCACACTCGAAAAGTAATGCACGGGTTCGTTCCATTATTGTACGGTTGAATCTTTCGATTCTTCCATTATGCTCGTGTTCGTATGGTTCCGATGGCTGCTGAACAATGCCTTGTGCGATACAATAGTTTTTCATTCGCCCAGCGACGATTTCGAGCGCATTGTCGCATCTCAAATTGACAATTTTTCTGTTAAATTTCGCATTAACCATGCGTTCGTACTGTTCAAAATATTCTGCGATGTCTGATTTTGAATGCATCACAAAAGAAACGGTGTAGTGAGTAAAATCATCCAAAAATGTCGCAATGAATCGTTCACCGTTGATTGATGGTTCGAGAGGACCGATTAAATCCGTGTGTACGATTTCCAAAACGTTTTCGGCTCGTTTACGTTCTTCATTGTAGGGGGTTTTCGCCTGCTTGGCTTGGTTGCAAACGCCGCATTCCCCGCAGACAACTCGTACTGAACTACATCTAGGATCGCCTACTAGATCTCGCAAACCAGATGGCGCCGCGTGTCCCAGACGTCTGTGCCAAAGCCTATCGTATTCGTTTGGCTGCGTTGCGTAAGCACAGGCAGTAGGTTCAGGATTCGGCAAATTAAACGGAACAGTATACAGATCGTTTTGTACCAGAGCTCGAATAATTAGGTTACCGGAAGCATCGAGAATAACAGCTTCGTGCTCATAAAAATGCACACTGTGACCTTTCTTCGTAATAGGCCTGACAGCTAGCAAATTACAAGGTGTATCTGCTGAATACAACGCATCTTTGATCACAAACGCCGAATCGTTGTTGTTTGCTTTGACGTCAACCGTAGCTGTAGATACTAGCTTACTACCAGCTGTCTGAATTTCAATTGTACCGCTTCTCACGTTTTCTGTCGTCTGTACATTGGTCAGATGTCGCGAAGCACCAGAGTCCAAAATAAAATTGGTCTCGTTGTCGTTTTTCACCTGTTCAGGCATCGTTGATATTACTAGAGCACGTGGAGTACTGGCTGGAGCGCTGGTTGACGTTGGGTTCGTGGTACTGGCGGATTTCGGACGTTTTGGGTTCGTTGTATGATCGCCATACTTTGGACAACTTTTACCAATATGCCCAGTCTCATTACACCGGAAACATTTCACAGGATTCGGATTTTCTTCACGATTCGTTTTCGATTGAGAATTACTCGTATTTACCGGTAATACGCTTCTACAAAACCTTGCAATGTGACCTGGTTTACCACATCTGAGGCACGTTTTCGTTGACGTTGCTGTATAGGCGGCATGCGGAGTACTGGATGAGTTATTCGTAGGCGTATGTAGTTTAGCGGCTTCTGAGATGATCAGGGGACGAACTCCATCTAGATCGGCGTTGAAATGAAGACTAGCCATAGCTACAGTTCTTATACATTCCATTGATTTGGGTAGGCCATCTAACATCCACAAATATTCTTCTTCTTTAGAAACGGTTTCTTCGTAGCCTTTTAATTCGTTAACCAGAGCAGTAACAGCATCACAGTATTCTTCTGCAGATGAATAATTAGCCATCTTGATTCTAGCAAGCTTTGCCCTGCAGGCAACTATGGCGGCAGCATTACGTTTGTCATACCTGGTTTGCAGCTCGTTCATGAGGTCGAATGGGTTTTCTGCGGCCACTGTGTCCATCACTCTATTCGTCAGATGAGACATGATGAAATCCATCGCCCTATCTCGGATCTTTTGGGTGTTCTGTGCATTTGAGTTTGGGTTCGTGAGTACAACTCCCCATTCTCTTGCCTTGAGAGCCAGTTGTATTCGTTTTCGCCATTGCCGGAAACCTTTCCCATCGAAAATCATGTGTTTAAATACCTTGTTGGTGTCTGCTGCACTCTCCATTGTTGAAACTTTCGTAGCCCGTTGACTGAAACGTGTCCGTTGGCTGGTTGGCGTTTTTGGCGTTTTCGTACAGGAGGTCAGTTAATTAACCACGCTCTGCTACCATGTTGATCGGAGGTTCGTTTTAGCGTTTAAGAAGACGTTCGTTCACAAAAAACTCATAATAACGCAGAAAATAACGTAAATTTAATTAGAAAAAATCGCACATAAAACGAGGTACAAAGTTACAGAAACGTTATTAGCGTTTAGCAAAAATCACAACGAAAAATCAACGCGAGATCCGCGTCATCAAGTCGTATACAAAAAACGTAAAACAGGTTAAATAAAGAAAACAAATTACAACGTAAATTACGGTAAGAATACCGAAAAGAACCGAGAGAAATTCGACTCTCATATCAACATGTTCGTCGTGGAAAAGATTATGCATTATACGTGGGGTGTAGGTATATTGAAAAAAAACAACCGACGAGATGTCATCAAAATCTACGCTGAATGTTTGCTCTTGAGCAAAATCAAACATCGTTGGTTGAATCTGTGCCTTCTTCGGATTTACTCGAACAATTGCCCTAGTTTCTTCTACGTACCATACGGGAGCTTTCCCCTCCCGACGAAGGAATTTTTCACTCGAGAGTTGAGAAAATTGAACATTTTAATGCATCAGTCGGAAAAATTGGACAGTTGTAATTTATTTTTTCAGTGAAAAATAAATGAATGGAATAGAAAGTTGAAAATCATCTTCGCGAAAAAACTCGGATTCTGGAACTTTTGTGCCTCTTAATACAAAATGAAGCACTTAGAACGGATTTTTCACGATTTTTGAACAACTATTTTTCAATTTTTCCAAGTTTTTGATTTTTTTAATTCATCGAAAAATATTGTGCAATAGTTGGGGTGAGAAAATTAAATTTAGAAAGATTTCTCAATTTCGTTCCTAAATTCTCAACTTCATCTCGAAATGGAAATTTCCAATTTTTATCAGGATTACGCTCTGGGGGGGGGGAGGATTCAAGTTTGAGTATTCTTCGAAGAAAATATTATGTATTTAAAATTTTAACTTAGAAAGGATTTCTGCCAAGTTGAAAATCTAATCCTGAATTTTTACTAGATATTTTACCAAGAATTTTTCCCAGTTCAATTTTTCTCAACAGGAGGTCATTTGGCCTCTGGTCGAACTTGGGAAAAATTTTTACGCCATTTGATCCATGATAGAAAATGATTTTGGAGCGTATTAGCGAATATTTATCTCATCCCAGGGGTGCTGAGGGGGGGGGGGGCAAAATACGCAATTTTCAAACCAGAAACTCTTAAAAATTTGATCTCGGCGAGTTTTCAACCGATTTTTTTCAAATTTGGCACTAGAGGGGAATTCCTAGAATTTTTTCAGATTTTTTTGATCACTTTAACGACCTTGAATTTTTCAAATCGCCCTGGGTGGCACAGTTTGGGGGCTGTCTGAAATTTTTTTCAAGCATAAATTTTACATTCCTGAAAATTTTTTTTATAGTTTCCAGCTAAAAATATCATTATTTACTCTTCTCGCCTCATTTCCACCTTTATTAATTTTTTTCGGAATTCTATAACTCCTCCTCCATGACGTCCTGTCCTAGGGGAAAATTGTAAGTAACAAAGTTGTTCATTTTTCAATGCTATAAAATTTGTATTTCAACTTTTTTCCCGCAAGTGCGTGATTTCGAAAGTTATACCCGAGAAAAAAACAAAATTTGAGCCCCTCTCCCCTCTCTAAAAGGAGGCAAAATATGCGCAGATTTTAGGACAGTTCGAGAATCTTAAAATATACACATACCCTACTGAGCTCATTAACGAAACTTCTCTTTTCTTCTTTTTTTTTTGGTGGGGCGGGGTCAAAATCTAAATTGTCTGTACTGATAATCCGATGTAGTCTTTATACCCTTAGCTCAGGAATACTGCACTTTTTGAATGATAGTTCAAATGTGGTTTTCATTTTTGTGTGACCCATGAAGAAATTTTAGTGATGTAAAAAGACAAGAAATATTTCCCTTGAAGGTGGCATAATTTTCAAAATATTTTCGAGTAAAGTTAAACATTAGTGGAGGAAATTGAGGGGAAAAAGGAAAATTTCTTTTCATTTTCTTAATTACCTCACTAATTTTCAACTTCGCTCGAAAAATATATTTTAAAAATTATTCCTCCTAGAAAAATTTAATTACTGTTATCAGATAGAAAATTTCATTCTTTACACTTTTGTCGCGGCCATTTTTATTGTAGACGCTTAGTTTGTTCTAAAATATTATTTTTGGCGGGCAAGACACCAACAAATGATTTTTTTTTATAGATTTTAGGAAAGTTTAAGCTGTAGATTTTTTTCTAAATGAGATAGAGGTCTTCAGTTTCCTTTATTCGATTAAACTCTCTCCTCCTCTATAGAGGAGTTTCAATTTTTGAGATTTTTATAAAAATCTCAAAAATTGAAAATAAGTGCAACGTAAATATGTAGCTGCGAAAATTTTCTTGAAAATGCAAAATCTTTAGCTGATGTTCAGATCCGTAAGTCCAACTGTGCCCAACCGAATCCCCGCAGAACTGATTTAAAATTCTCCTGTACCTGTACCTCCTGACAGAGCAAAATTTTGAAATACGTATTTCGAAAATTCTCTTCTATCCTTCTCCAAAGTTTATTTTTGTTAGGTATTTAAAAATGTATTTTTTCACCTTTTGAAGTGCTGAATTTTGTAATTTAAAAAATTCATTCATCTCTCCCCTCCAAACTTCACGTTGCCATAAATTTTAAATTTCCCTTAAAACTGTATCAATGCAGCCAGTTTTCGTATCATTTATATGGCATACATTTCCGTGAAAAACTTTACACTCGTCGTCTTCATCATTCTCGTATTTTTTTCCCTTTTGTCGTGTAATCGGATCATTAAAAATAGTTCAAAAAGTGTAACCCTAATTCGTTCCGGTTTTCGACGAACAAAAGAGAGAAGAAAAAAAGTAGAAAGGAGAAAAAAACGCTTCAAGGTTTTTAAAATGGGTTTATTATGATTCGTGACCTATTTCGCAATTTTTCACGTGACTTTTTATCTTCTGGTATTTCTTCTTTCTTTTCATTTTTTTTTAATAATGATTGAAAATCCGCGAAACGAATAAGTTTACGCGACGACGTACACGTCGAGAAGTACAAATATTATTCGTTATTCGTTGTTCCCTTCTTACGTACGTACATTTTAAAGGGGCTGATTGTACAAGGAAGCGAGAGAGGTAGAAAAAAAATCCAAGAAAGAAGTGTAATACACGAATACGTACACGATGTACGGTCGTACACGTCACGTTGACTTTGAGGGTCTGGCGACATGACGATGAAGACCAGAGGAGGGATAAAAAACAACGTAAAGAAATATGAAAAATGAACTATGGATAATGAAATACTCGAGAGATAAAAACAATACAAGATAGAAATTTTTTACACCTCTCCTCGTGCTTCTGTAGTACTTGATCTATCGTCGAGATGGGAATAAATGAGAGGAATTAGGTTACTAGCTGTAAGCTGCTCTGGAAGACGTTTTTTTTCTTTCTTTCTTTGTATTAAAATTATTTTTTGTATCGTTCCATGTGCAAAGCATCTAATCGATTTTTACTCACAAACGAGCAGATTTGACGAATACGAGTTGGTTTTCAATGTCGTGTTGTTGGCTCATTCCGCGACAAATTGCTCAGGTTTTGACCTTGGAGTTTTCCGATTTGACTCATTTTTTTGCGGGTTTCTCTCGGCGGTCAATGAAAGAACAGCCACTATTTTGATCTTAATGCTTCAACGGCAAGAGGCGTGGTGTGTGTAATTTTTGTGCTATTGTTTTTTTTTTTACGAAATATGTTGACTTTAAAAGCATTATATCGAGATTGGCGACGTCTCAAATGAATCTGTTTATATGCGGTTTTGTAGAAAATTGAAAGAACCTTCAAGACCAATGTTTGAAATTGTGAGGGATTGAATTTTAACTTTTAAACAAAAGCTCAATTCTCGTATTAAGCATAAAAGTTGAAGGCTATCACTCAATATCTGAAAAAATTATTGGTTTTAAATTAAAAATTTTGAAAAACTTGATTTTTCCCAAGTTTTTCAACTTGAAAAAAATATTGTCTTTAAATAATTCATCAGAAAAATTTGACCTTCGGTGGCCTTGAAAACATTATGTTTCTCAAAAGCGTTGAATTTTTCAAAATTCCCCTCCTCCTCAGCTTAAAACATGTCAGTGATGTTCATTATTGATAATATTTTGATGGATACCAATGTATTTTCATTTTAAAAAATGTTTTTATAATAAAATTCAAGTACCTATCACAGCAGTAAAAACGTAAAAACAAATGGTATATTCGATTTTAAATTTTGATCAAATGAATCAATTTTAAATTTTGATAAACTTTTGGCTATGTTTTGGGCGATGATTTTTTATGCTTTGTGATTTGTGGTTCGTGATTCATCGATTTCAAATTTTGGTCGATTTTTGTCCCAGTTATGGGTGATTTTCCATGCTTAAAAAAAGTGACACATTATGGTTGTTTTTCATAAGGAAGAAAGTGGTCAAAATCGAAAGGTGAAGCGAATAAATTTTTTTGAATCTCCTCTCCTATCAATTAAAAATTCGATCAATTGTATTGCATTTTTATTTTTTAAAAATACTTTTGACCTGGAACAAATCTTTTTTCAAATACCCCTCCCATTAATTTTGATCAATTAAATTCCAATTCTTTAAAAATACTTCTAACCTGAGACGAATCTTGTTTCTAACACTCCTCCCATCGATTAAAAATTCGATCAATTAAATTTAGATTGTGTGAATTTTGATAAAACTGTCGTTTCATTTCAAAAATATTGGATTTATAAGAATTTTTACGAAATCCCGTCCAAAGGACGGGTTAAATGGCTAGTACATTAGGTATACATCTTAAATTCTGTTAGATACACTCAATTCGAAATTAGTCCTATCCTAGTTGGATTACATATTAAATTTTATTCAAACATAATTTGAAATTCTTGAAATTGGGTATTAATCGGATTAAATATTGGCCATTACCTTTCTTATCAATGAGTTGTAAAAGATAGCAATAAGTTCATAACTGATTTCACTATTCGGCAATCTATAACTTAACAGATTCATACCTTGTATCATACTAGTGAGTGATTCGGTTTTTCGGAGTAGACATACTATATTTACATCGTGATTGTTTCTATATTTTTTCAAGTATGAAGTTCGTAGATATCATTTTACATTCCAATATGCATCATGTTTTCATCATCGTTATGGTGATTTTACACATTATATCAAACAATTTGACCACCGCCAAAGAACAATTGTTATGCCACAACAAAAAAGATACAATCGTGAACATTCAATTTATTGAAAAAATTGCACAGTTACAAGCATCGGAATTTGTATATCTAAGACGAAATATAGAAACTGAGAATTTGCCAGCCCTTACCATCTTGGGTGAGTTTTTTTCCGGTAATGAAGTATATTTCAAAAATACCAACATTTTAAAACTCGGGAACACAGAAGTAGGAGATGGAAAGTGGATCAAATACCCGATAATTAATCTGGATTTTTCCAAAATATTCTCATCAGATATGTTTAACGAAAACCTTTGTATGCAACTGTCTATAATTAATGATCAGTATAGATTGCCAGCAATAACATATTCTGAGCTTGACCCAATTGGCACTGTTATCAGGAATCTGCACACCAAATACCATAATCAACCGGTTGTCGTTCTAATTAACAATTACGATTATCTGGTTTCCAACAATGTAGATGATTTTGCATCATTAAGTGAAGCACTCAGACAGTTCCACGATCACTTGGAACAGCAAAGGGACCGCCTGAGAATTGTTTTTGTAGATGGAATCACCACCAAGTACAACGTTTTGGGTAGCAAGCCGAATGGTTTTAAAGAACTGGTGTTGAAGTCGATTACCCATCACTCTTTGAGTACCCAGGTGACAATGTCAGTAGCCTCGTCAATTAATTATACGAGCTAACTTGATGAAACTTATCAGAAGAATATTTCATTAAGGAAAGAAAACATCAATTTGATATCTATGAAAGCAAAATTAAATTGAAATGTTTTGAAATATTCAGATATCGTAGTTATAAAGACGAATCTACATGTTTCTGTATCGCGTACTTATTTTTACGAAGAATGTTTGATGATGACCTTGATGGCTCAAAAGATGATTATTTATACGCACTATCAGATAATGAAAAACCCTCTAGAAGTGAAAACTTTGTCAATGGTCAGCAGATTAGGTTAATGTTTAAAAAACGGATCGAAAACACCTTCTAGTCGATTAAATTGTTTTTACACGCTCTCGTGATAATTTAATCATCTACTTCATTTACTTAAAGAAAAGTAAGAAAACCTATTTCTTCTGACACTATTACTTATTTTTTATTCTCAGAGGCGTGGTGAAATGGGGATTGAGGAACTCACCCTTTTCCCAGACACAACTCTAGTAAAAAAAAAAGTTGCCAACTTAGTCTTAAATGAGAAAAATTGGCACACTTGACGAAAAAAAATAACGGAATTCCTGTTTTTTGGTGGTATGGTAGTGGGGGTGATGGGGGGGTGCTCTTTCAGAAATTACAGTCTAACTCTAAATTACCTTCCAAATTTTAATTGTACAAAAACTTTGGCTTCCATGCATTCAGTCTTATTGTATTTTATCTAAATCTTACAAAAATAATTTTTTTCATATTATTCCTCAAAACTATTTCATCTAATTATTTTATTAAATTTTTTCCATTGAAACTTATTTTTGATGTTTAAAAATCAAATTATTTAAAAGCTATGACCTCGCTGTGCTTTGCATCATCGTAATTCGTAAGTATTTTTCCTTCAATAGTTCTAAAATGGAAGTGGTCGATTTTTAATAATCTAAAACATTAGGTATTTATTTTTATTGCATCTTGAATTCGAAAAAATTTTTGGCCAAAGCTCTGCTCAGGCTACTTCTTTTCTATCTCGTTTGCATTGATTTATAACTACACCTAGAAATTATGTACGGATGAGACTGAGAATTTTTAACAAAAGAGGAGAGTCAAAATTCAATGAGAAAAATCTGGACCCAAAACCCCTTCCCAGAAGGCCTCAAATTGTACATTTTAACCATTTTCACCCAATTTGAGGACCCTCTACACCCCTGATTTTAAGAAAACAAAATTTTACTTCCAAAGGTACATATCTACTGGTCGCGAAAGTTGCAAAAAGTCGCGAAATTGAGCCAAAATTCATCAAAATTTGCAAATTTTTCCCAGTACTTGAATTTTTTTGCTTAGATTTAATTCAGCCTTTTGAACATTATTTTCAAAAAATTTTGCCCTTGCTTTACTCGGGCTCATAATTTTACACGAATCATAAACCTTTTAGGGGGGGGGAAGAGATGGTTACCATGAGAAAAAGTTGAGAAAAGGTCGCGAAAAAGTCGCGAATTTTGAATTTTAAAAATCTGTAGGCACCCTGAATTCAAATTCATTTCATCTAAATATGTAGTTGGCAAATTTCAGTTTTATAACTGGCAAAATCGCAATCCCCCTCCCCCCCCCACACACACACACCAAAAAAAAAGGCCTTCTTTGCACCAGCATAACGGTAGCAAACTATACGAACAAAGAAATAGCGCATAAAAGCTTCGTTTCCGCGTACAAAAATGTTGATTTTATAAAATTACCCAGAATAATGAAACCGAAAATAAAATACCAAAGGAGAAGTAAAGGTGTTGTTTTATAATCGCGATGAATTGGATTTCTCGAATACGGTTTTCGTGTTTAACTGTGAAATGTTTCACGTAAAAGTAAAAGATACTAAATTTCAGTAGGCAATATTTTTTCATTTTTTTCGACTTGGCACGAAGATAAAAACAGGTGTAAAGTTCCAATCCGATGGTCGAATGGATGTGAGGATACGAAAGACAATACGAAATCATGGCCTAACTCTTTATATTGGCAAGTTCGAAATGGCGAGGTAACATTTTCAAAAGATCGTTTACCATCGAAAATATAATTAACCTGAAAAGTTACAGTTACGGTGCCGTCTGAGTTATAAAAGTACGTAAAAAAAAATTGAAGAAGGAAGGAGAAGAGGAATAGAGTTAGATGGCAATATAAGATATGAAATATATCTAATTGAAGTTATTGGGCGCACGTAGTCACGGATAACGTATGCCGTAGTAATTGCATGGGCTTGGGAAAAATCTTCTGAGAGAATCTACCAGCATCGCATCGGCCGATTCTACGTGAGCTTACGTTCCCAAAGGATTTGCAATTTATGAAGCTTTATTATGGCTATCTTTTCGATCGATACACTTAACCAGTCGGTACCATATTCTCGGTGTAGAAATTAATTTATCTACATACGAATATACCCATCCAACATCGGGTGGCCCACCCTGCTGTACTTTTTCCGTGTTCTCGATTAAACCTAATTGAAGAATGTTGCAGCAGATTGACTTTTCGTCCGAGTTGTTGATAAATTGGCACGGAATTCGCAACGATTCTAAGCTGATTTAGTTGGTTACCTTTTGGTAAGGTAATTACCTACCTTTTTGTGGGTAACGTGATTGGTAATTCTGTTGGGTTTCAAGTCAGCGCAGCGTCACTAGGTAGTGTAAACATCACGAGAACGACGCGACGTGAAACTTGACTATGTAAGGTTCACACTTCTATTGGTAATGTATAAACAGAAGGTTTCGTGCCATTGTTGGGATCTCATGTGTGTTTATACTCAATATGAACGAAGAACCAAAAATTTTGAAAACAAGAACTAGTGTTACCTAGATGATTACTGAGTAATTGGTCAAAATGATTGGAAAAATCAATTAACACAGGTCGACAAAAAAAATGTTTTGTTTCTGGATTCTCATGCCAAAATTCTGTTTCTAGACATCAAAATACATCACCTTGCTGAATCATAGCTTCCAATGTTTGCTTTGGGGGGTGGGGGTGGCAAAAAACTGATTTTTTGAGGACAATAAGCCCGAGCATTACAAAAAAAATTGAAAAAAAATTTTTAAACTAATTTATAGAAAATTTTACGGCGAATCCCATGCCCCAAACCGCAAACCTCTGTCTCGTTTAAAAAAAAAAGATTCTTCCCAAAAATTTGTGAAAAAATCGTATTTTTGGGGTATTTTTTGTAAAAAAAATGAAATTTGAGAGAAGAGTAAGGGTTTCAAGGCCATAATGACCATAATGAGAGTTGTAGAAAATTTCACGGCGAATCGAATGCCGCAAACCGCGAACCTCTGGCTTTTTTAGAAAAAAAGTTACAGCTCATTCTTTCCAAAATTATGTGAAAAAATCGCATTTCATTTTTTCGTGAGAAAGGCACAAAAATGTGATTTTTTTTCACATAATTTTGGAAAGAATGAGCTGTAACTTTTTTTCTAAACGAGACGAAGGTTTGCGGTTTGCGACATTCGATTCGCCGTGAAATTTTGTATAAGATTAGTCCAACAATGAGGACCCTGAAACAAAAATCGTGTCGACTGGTGTAAGTGATTTTATAAAATAATCGCCAGATTAATTGTTCATTTTGAAAAATGATCGATTATTTAAACATTTTTGAGTTTTCGTCAAAAACACAATTAAAGTATTCCAAATTCGAAAGAAACACCATTTGGTGAACAATTGTGGACATTTCAATAGGTAATATGATAGGACAAATGTGTCAAATTCAGACTACTTTAGGATGATAATTGAAGCAATTAATAATTGATTAATCGAAAAAGGTGATTAATCTATAAAAATAATTGAAAAAAAAACGATTATTAGATTATATAAAATAATCGCCCAAATTTTATTAATTAATCAATTGCTGAAAAAATCAAAATCCGATCACTTGATTAATATTCAAAATTGATGAGAACGGGAACAAGGGTGGAAACTTTCGTGTCGCGCATGTCGCAAATGCGACATGCGAAATTTTCTTGTGACTGTAAAAATTAAATAGGGTAGCTGCAAAAAATCATTTCATTTTTTTATGATTAAAATTTTGCGACATGCGGAAAAAATCCAAGTCTCCGCCTCTGAACGGGAATGAGAACGAAGTCTGAATAATGGAAGTGAGAACAATGATGAAGAATTCTGCGGAAGAAGAATGAGAATGAGAACAAGTTTGAAAGAATGAGAAGAAGAATGGGAATCAAAATTTCATTGTTCTTGCAGCCCTGGAAAAGAATATTGAAGGAATAAAATTTAGCATAAAGTAGGGATTTGAGACAAAGATATTGTCTACTCTCTCCCAGGATGTTGAATTGTTGAATGTGTATACCAATCAGATCCGGGGCTGCAAGAACTAACGAGAATGAAGAACAAACAACCAAAAATTTTGAGAATGAGAACGAAGTCTGCGATAATTTTATTGTTTTTATTATTTTTTTTTACTTCAAAAATTTTTATTCTGTAATAAATTGTCGGTGAGACACCAGGGCTGTAAGAACGAAAAACAAACAACCAAAAAGAACTAAAAAATTTTGAGAACGAGGACGAGAATTGAAGAACAAGAACGGAAACGAGAGTGAGGTCTGAAGGACGAGAACAAGAATAAGAACAGTGATGATTAATTTTTAGGAACAAGAACAAGAACCAAAATTTCATTGTTCTGATACTTAGTTATTTGAAGGTGAGTGAGGAGCACAGTGAAGGCAGATCGACCAAAAGTCAAAAACTGGGAAATTTGACGTTGAATGGACCTCTTTCCTTGTACCCTGTGTATAGGAAAAGATCAGTAGTGAAGATGCTTAGCTCTCTGTTTCGAATACTGAACCTGCGAAGATGTTCCAAGAAATTGGGTTGGAATGAAAGGTTGTCTAAGGAAGTTGAACGAGTTGGAAGAGAGTGGAGATAAACGATTCTCCGAAGTATATAGTAAATAGCTCGGAAAATGTAAATGTTGCTGGGTACTTGAAGGGATTGCAGGGTTTTGTAAGAGCAGTTAAAAGTTTTAATTTGCAGCGTCGAGTGTTGTAACGATGTCGCAGTTTAAATAGGCAAGTAATACTAAACTCGGTTGTATCGGTACGTAGGGAGAAGCTATTAGAAGTAGAGTACTGCACCCACAAGGTACCTTAATATAATATAAAATTAAAGATAGCTTTTTTTGTTGTACTTCGTCATCGTTGCTGGAGCTGCTGCGACCGCCGCCAGTTCCGTTTCAAAATTGTTTAGTATGATTAAAGAGCTCGTACACAAAGGTATATAGAAAAAGTAATTGCTTTGAAACAATTAACGGATAATTGTCTCGTGCGCGTAGCTCTTTTTTTTATACCTCGTACTATTAATAAATGTTACACGCGGCAGTTTTTTTCGACGCCGAGTTGTCGGTTTGGCTTTGGGCGCTCCTCTCTCAGCCCCCTCGACGTCAAAGGGTTCAGGAATTTAACAAATGGCGGATTTCAATCCCGAAAGCTCGGTCGATGCGACCTGTGACTCGGGTAACATGTGTCAAATGACTACGACAGGGCGGTATGGTTGCGGCGGAGAAAATATGGGAGGTGTTGAGCGAGCGAAAACGACACTTAATGGCACATGGAGCCGACTGTACGATCGCGTTTTTCGAGTAATTAAGGTTGTATGCAACGCACCGTGTGTAATTTCGGGTTACTTGTGTTTTGTGTTACAGCATGGTACTGCTACGCTCAACGATGAAATACCAGCTAGTCCGGCGCGAAAAGGTGATCGACGCGAATCCAACACCAGCACCAAGTTTAAGCACGGACTGCTGCAGTTGATGATCCATACGATTGATCCGATGCATGATGGTGAGTGATTTGATTTTTTTTTTGAGAATTATTCGATGTGTGTGGAATTTTGAAGTAGATACGAGAGGGATCGAGTTGAATTAATTTGGGCCCGGGTGATGGATAAAGACGTTTTTTTGGAGGGGTTTACAATATTGGTCTTTTTGAGGGGAGGGGGGTCTTTCGATGATTCCATCTGAAGTCACGAGCAAATGCAAAATTTAAAACACTGACAGAATTTCTTCTTAATCTGAAACAAAAAACTGTATATTCTCCTTTTATTATCAGTATTTTCAATTCTACTCCCTTTACAATTTTTTAATGAATCTCTTTCGCCAAATAGTTTTTTCGATTTTGATTTTGGATCCACCACCTCATCACCAATGCACGATTGTGGATTTAGGATCAAAAAATACAAAAGAAAACGAGATTCTAGGAGTCGAAAAACATTTATTTTGATAACTCGCTCGATATGTTGGAATTTTTTCAGTTTTAGTCTTATCCTGGGATCAAATTTTGAGTTTGGTAGAGTTCGTACCAAGTACGATAACTGTATAAATGTTGAATAGGTAGTGCCTACTTCCTAAAAAATAGTAGGTACGAATTCTCAACAAAAAAAAGTTTGAAAAATGTAGAATTTGGACCTGTGCTTGATCAACGAAAGTACCTAACCCAAAAATGAATCCGGGCCGTTCAGAATCATTTCGTTCGTGAACGGGTCATCTATTATCAGTAGCTGAAAGAGGGAACCTGGAGAATGACGAAAGTAACAGTTTCCGATTACAAAAGACAAAAGATGACGAAATCGGAAACTGTTAATTTCGTCATTCTCCAGTTTCCCTCTTTCAAATACTGATAAGACATGATTAGACGTAAAAAAGAGTGGAATGCTCGCTGAACGAAATGATTCTGAATGAACGGCCCGGATTCAAAAGATCAAAAAAACAATTTAAATTTTAATTCCACCTCGAAACACCAAAAGTTTAATTTTTGAGTTGATATCAAATTAGCTCCAAAAATGGATTCAGAATTTTTTTCTGATAAACTTTTCGAATTTTTATTGCTGAATTTTCTGAAATCTCATTTTGAAATGTTCCAATCGGTCAATTAACTGATTTTCAAAATCTGAAAAATTCTTCCCTTGAAACTAGGACAATTGTTTATCAAAAATTGAGAAATTCTTATTGAAAAATTTCCCAAAACAAGAAAAATGTTTTGAAAATTGCTCGTTTATTCAAATCTAGAACGATCCCCTTCATAATCTCGACGATTTTTCTAAAATTATAGAATTTCTACGATTTCGCCATTTTTTTTTTAAATTTCGAATTTTCTCTGAAAAATACCGTATTTTAAAAATTTGCCAATTTTTTCAGTAATAATTGAAAATTTTTCTAAAAATTGACAACTTTTTCTGGGCTGCGAGAACGATAGAATCTCGGTTCACGTTCTCAGAATTTTTCATTTTTTTGATTTTTCGCTGTTTCTTCGTTTTCAAATTTCGTTCTCGTTCTTCAAAAATCATCGCTTTCATTCTTCAAAAATTAATTTTTTAGATCAGTTTAGAATGCAAATTGAATCTACTTTTTGACTTTCAAATCAATCTATTTTGGGGATTTAGGCATTTGCTATTATCAATTTTTTACTGGTCGTTGAATAAAAATTTTAAAAATAAAAACTGAAAAGATCGTGGAAATTGTAGTTCTTCTTTTTTTTAACTTTGTTTTTTCAGTGCTCTCAACGTTCGTTCTCGTTCTTTAAATTTTCAGTTCTTTTTGGTTCTTGGTTTTTAATTCTTAGAGAGGTCTACTGAAAATTACGTAAATTTTTTTCTTACAATTGTCAACAACATAAATTTATTGAAAAGTGGTAAAATATTCAACTAAAAAAAAAATGGGTAATCTCGTCTGTATCAATATTATGTCTATAGTTGAATGGGGTTTGATTAAATTTTGGTATCTAAATTTTGGTCTCACTATTTATGATTTAAAGCATATCCATGTAAAAATGAAAATTTTCCCGCGTCTCCAAAACATTTTTTATCCAAATAACTCATCAAAATACATTCATTTACCCTATTTTTAAGAATAGGATTGTTTCATCACGTTGGTTGTGGAAATAACGAACTGTTGACTCTCAAATTATATCTTGGGGTTTTAATTTTGAATTTTTTTTTTTTGAGATGGGTCATCTTCATTTACTCGTCTATTATCTTTTCAGTATTACCAATTTCGAACAGATTTCCCAATATAGTGGTAACTAAATAAAGTGAAATTTTGAACGACACATGAGAAAAAGACAAAACTTGGATTATTCGAGCTCGTCCCAATTCTCGACCCAACACAAGGCCTTCGGGAATCCGCGTCCTATATAAATTTTTCCATTTCCTTTTCAATAATCTCGTTTGGTGTTTTTTCATCGCCCAGCGACTCGACATTCTATTCGTCGAACGCATTTCCAATCTGCTTTTTTCGAAATCAGATTGAAAATATTGAGGAAATAGCCGCGTGAACTAGATGGATTACTCTTTCGCAATCAAGATGGATGCGGTCGAGGAATAAAAATTACCGCAGATTCAAAGTCTTAACGTGATTTGAGGTAGAAAAAAAAGCTCGCATTTGAAACGAAGTCAAAGCGGTATCGTCTGCGCCTTTTTTTCCCTCCTTATTTCGGCTCGTCGACTTTTAAGTAGTGAAATTACTCATCGTACAGATACCTATCCTCTTTTTTGTCGAGAGTGTTTCCCAAGTCGGCGTGACAGTTTTTCTTACCTTTTATTTGGGGACTAGACCGAGATAAATGTGCCGGATTAAACGAAATTCGGGTACCAAAATAAACCGCGAATTTTTTCATAGGATGAATAAGGAAAAAAGGGGGAATTTAAATAAAAATTTTACATCTCGGCAGCGTCGGTGTTAAGTATACGTGGCGTGGCAGCCGATTTATCTTTCTTTCGTTTAATTTCATTAGACTTCTCGGTTTCGATTTCCCCCTTTTTTTTTCGAGTGGATGGATTCGAGCACGAATTTGATGAATAGTGAAGGTAAAAATAGGGATTTGCTTTGGTATGAGGTTATTGAGTTATCTTTGAGATATTTTTTTGACAAATATTTTTCAAAAGTTGGATGCACTGGTGTTTATTTTAGATTTCGATATACGATTAGGAAATACCTGCATATTTTTTTATTGATTTTTTTAAAAAGTAATCGGAGAAAAAGAGGGTAGACTGTGTAACCGAGTAATCGACTACAAACTGGGAATCGAAAAAGTTGAAAAAGAAAACAAAAAGTTTTAATAACTTTTAGCGGAGGAAGGGAAAATAACATGACCATGGTGACAATCGAGTTCGCTCGTTCGATTTTTTTCGAATTTTCGAGTCGAATTCCCTCTAAAGTTGACCATCTGTGGAACAGGGGAAAAAGAAGAGTCCAGTCATATAAATCGATATAGGTACCTGTATTAGTGTATATTTACGAAAATCGTATATTTACCTGGGTAACTATACACATCCGCTACGCCATCGCATATTGAAAAAATAAAAATAAAAAAAACGATATAAAAACGACGTTAAATGGTATTATTTCGAGTACGTACGTACAATAAACCACCAATTTTATAATTCCCCTCCACCTCGTTCGCCTAGTTTTCTACGATCACACGTTGTTGGGACGCTATTTGTAGAATTTATTGTTTTGTTCGACAAATAGGAAAATGAAATGAGAGGGTAGGGGTTGTAATGCTTTCGTTTAGAGATGTGTTTAAATAAAAATAGACAAAAAAAAGCAACGAGGTTATTTTTTGAGCTAGTCGAGTTATTCATCGATGGCGTGGTTTGAAATAGTGTGTGTGTTTCGGTCTCAGCGGATTTGATTATTTTATTATTCCTATTTTCTGCGTGTAGTCTGCTCTACATATGGCATATTCGGAGTAATAACGCCATTTTATCAAAAAAAAAAAGGTATTTTTTCGATGGTTTCGGTCCCTGTTTTTTTTTTTTTTTGAAATGTCTATTTCTGTCCTCTTAATTTCTGGAAAACGGATATTAGCAAAAAATTGAAATTTGAATATTTACCTTTCATCTCGGAAAAAGTTCCATTTTGGCGCATACCTCAACTCCACAAAATTTTTCGAAATTTTCCTCCTTTTTTTTACATCTTGTCTCGCCTATGAGGTAGGATGAAAAATGTCATAGGGCAAGATACTAACTGTAAAAAAATAATGAAAAATTATAGTTTTTTTTTAATCAAATTTATTCGAGTAGATACATTTGAGATGGATACCACAGATTTTAAAAAAGTCGGTAATAAAAGTGTAATTTTTTGGAAAGAGAAGTTCTAAAACATTTTCATTCATAATATTTGTACTGCTTTACTTACGTTAGTTAATTTTTCAATTTTTTAAATAAATTTTCGATATTTTTTCATCTTTTATCTGAAAATTGAAAGAAAAAATGCGATGCACTGGAAAAAGTATAATAATATAAATTGAATCGTGTTTTGTATCATTTGTGGATTTTTCAAAAAAAAATTATTTAAAAACCATTTTTGCATCCTGCTTCCTTAAATGCATTTAATTTATGGAGAAAAAAATGGTAACGAAGGAAGAAGAAACCAGCAGGCATAGAAATCACACATGCGATGACACTGTCGGTCGATGCCGTGCCATCATCCTTCAACATCAAAAGACAGGAAAAAGGAGTCGGAAAAAAGGTTCCCTCTCTTCGTAATTGTCGAGTCTTTGCGAATAAATTATTAAAACGTAGAGTATAGATTAAAACAATGTCCCCCAGCGCTCTGCATTTAGGTCATTGGTCGATTAACGATGCACAGTGAACGATATCATCATTCTCGAAAGATTCTTTTTGAACGGCGGAAAACTCTCTGAAAATTGAACAGTTATACGAAATTTGAACGATAAATTCGAAACCCTGTGATGATTTTTCATTAATTCAATTTAAAAATTCTAGCAGTTTTTTGAAAAAGGGTGGATTTTTCCAATTTGAAGAATTTTTTTCAAAAATACGAGTGAAAAAGTTTTCAAACTTGAACAATTTACAAAAATTAAAAAGTTTTCACAAATTGAGCAGCTTTTTTCATTTTAATATTCATACTTACAAATTTTCAATTTTTTTTACATACATAAATTACATAAATAATTTAAAAATAGGACAATGAACAATATTTTTTTTTTTAAATGGTTCATTTTTCGACACAGAGATGATTTTTTCCGAAACTTGGACTGTTGTCCCATCACTGGATAATTTAAGAAACGTTCGAATTGAATCAAGAGATGTTGAAAAAAATCAAACAAAATTCAGTTTTAAAAACCAAAAATTGATTAATTAACTTGAAATTGATCTTTCAAAATACAACCGTAGAAAACAATTTTTTAAAAGTGATGAAAAAATTTCCAGAATGGAAAAATTTCTTTGAAAAGTTTGGGCTATCATTTCAAAAAAATTTACACAAGACTAAATTTTTTCAACTTTTTTCTGCTTATTAACCCTAATAGGTGATTCTGATACACTTTTTATTGTTGAGTACGAAAATTATTCGAGTTTTTCCCCATCACATTGAAGATTTTTCATGTTCGGTTCTGGACGAAGAAAAATAATAGAATAGGTATAAATTTTGTAGTGTGTAAAATTTTCTCCCTGTCGAATTTAATTCATTTTGTCCTAGGATGCGAAGTTTCAAAATACCTAATTTATCATAAATTTTTAAAATTCAGTTTCATTTTTTTATTAAAGTTATCTCAAAAACTAAACTTCCTAGAAAAATATTAATCAAATTCTACCGAGAGGAAATTTCCCTCATGTCCTGTTCATATTTTTTTTGGAGGCTTAATTTTCCTAGAAAATTAATTTTTTGAGTAACAACTGAATTAAAACAGACCCGATGGATGATTTTGGCCCTATTTTTGTACTGAGTACGAATATGATTTCAATTTTTCTCCATGGCGTCAGTGTTTCTTCCAATTTGAATTTTGTGTTGAAAATTATTTTACAACTCGAAGTCGATTTTTAGTATGAGCATAGAAAAAGTTCTTCGATAAAATAAACAAAACAAATTGTCGAACGTAAAATTTCCTTTCTGTAGGGTCAGATCGTTGTTTCTAGAAATTTTAGCTTTCAAAATATTTTCAATAAAACTGAAAAATCTTGAAAACTTTGAGAAAAAACTAATCTAACTCTACATAAATGAAGTATTCAACTCAAAATTCATCATTTCTTTCGCATATCTCTTCCTTTTCCCAGAAAATCCACTTCAAGTGTCGAAAGTTATTAAAAGTGACGTGGAAAATTCTGTCTGATAATAAATGAATGGTTTTGATAAAATTTTTCGAGCTAAATATTAATGGAAAAAATTCTAAAAAAATTCTAGGTGCACGAAAATTCTGTCTGATAATAAATGAATGGTTTTGATAAAATTTTTCGAGCTAAATATTAATGGAAAAAATTGTAAAAAAATTCTAGGTGCACAAAATTTTTTTACAATTTTTTCCATTAATATTTAGCTCGAAAAATTTTATCAAAACCATTCATTTATTATTAGACAGAATTTTCCACGTTGACCATCGTAATATTTATTTTAAAAAATCGCAAAAATTTCATAGATTTTCATAAACTATTCTATAGTTTTTTTATTACAAAAAATGAAAAAGAATCGTCTGATAAAAAAATTGAATATGTTCTGGTGCCAAATCAACAAAGCTGTACGCGGCAATCGTCGAAAATTTCCCAAAACCTTCGCAGCTCGTTCAATTTTCACCGTTTATCAAAAAATACCTTCGTACAAATATGAAAATATATTCGAGGAATTCGGCGAAACCTTTTTTTTTAGTTTTTCGTTCCACGTTGGCGTTTTGTCTAAATTCAAAATTGAAGAAACTATTACCAAAGGAACGGTGAGAAATTCATAAGCACGGTTGCTCTCTCGCTTCTGCGTTCGAATTTTATTCTCGGTATGGAAAATATACTAAAAGAAGCGCGAAAAAGATAACCCGTTTTTGTAAAACTCGAAAAGTTCAAATTGAGCTTTAAACACCCGAAGAATATATATGGAAAAATTCTAAACGAAAATTATATTCGTTTTTTGCCCGAGTCTCGTCTCAAGATATAACATTCCTCGCAAGAAAAAAGAAAAGAAGAAGAGCTAAAAAGGCTAACAACGATTCTCTCCTCGAATACCTCGTATCTGCTATTCAGTACGAGAACCGATGGCGGGACGAAGAGGGGCAGCAAAAAGTGAGCTTTTAATGGTATGTAATCAAAGTTACTTCAGGTGTATCCTTGAAGTCGTCCCAGCTACCATATTTCTTCGGCTCGTGCTCGTGCTTTTTTTTCATCCGTTCTCGCCCTTGATCTCCCTACCTTGTCGAACCTAATAAGGAACTCGCGACTTGGCTCCGATATACTTGAGCTTGGCAAGTTTCACATTTCCCTCTGTTTTGTTTTGTTCAACACGTTTAGTAATGAAATATATTAAAACGACAGACTTGTACCCCCAAAGAGTGGTATTTTTACGTGTGTTTGCCTATATATCAACCCCCCTTGGTCTTTCACCGAATATGGAGAAGTCAGGTGCCAAATTATTCATCATGGTTACAGGAAACGTGGCGTCGGGATCAACTTTTTTCACGTTTTTGGACCTTTTGAATGCGATAAGACGTGTGGTTCAAAATGAGGTTTCCTTTATAAATAAAATATGGTCCATTCCGTACTAGAATGGACCCAAAATGAAGTCGGGTCTTCTGATTTCGCCTATATTTTTTTTTTACGAGTTCCCTTTGATGGTCTGTTCATGAATCGACCATTATTTCCCTTCTTACCCTCAAAGAGGCTGGGAAGAGGGAAACTTAATTTTTAGGCAATTGCGATTTTTTGCCTTACCCAACTTTAAAGGCTCATAGCTCGAGATAGGTTATACTTGGGGGGAAACTATTTGCAGGGTTTTGATAGGAGATTCAAAATCGATAATCACATTCTGAAAAGCTCAAAGTTGAACTTTGGCGATGAAAGCTCAACTTTCATGTTGATCACAATAGATGAAAACTACTATTTAAAAATATAATAGTTACAATCGATATGCCACACGCCATCCTAAATTTTCAACATATTTTTCCCAAAAATTGAGGGGCTAAGGGGCACTGAAAGGTCAAATCCAAAAAATGAGCAAATATTCGAACTCAATGCTCTCAAATACCGAATAAACGACAGGTCATAAGATATTTTTCTTTTTTTTTTTTCGAATTTTAACCCTATCAAGGCGGCTAATAGGGGCTTTGAGAGGGGTCGAATGAAAAAACCAAATACTTGTTCAAAATCAACGCCTTCGAGTTAGTAGAAATCGATATGCTACATACTTCTCTTTTGATATTTTTGAATTTTGGTCAAACTCAGGGGCCTGAATGTAAGATATGTCCAATGAAAATGAAAAATGAAAAATAAAAAAAGGGGGTCTGAAGATCCCATATTGAAAATTTTTTGGTTGAAAAATAGGTAAAAAGGCTACTCACTGTAATTTTTCAGGTTTTTTAAATGGTAGCTTTCATCTATTGTGATCATCAATAATATTGAGCTTTCATCAAAAAAGTTCAACTTCGAGCTTTTCAAAATGTGATTATCATTTTTGAATCTCTTATCAATTCGTTTTCGGACCCCGCCAACAGTTTTCCTTCAAATATAACCTATCTCAAGGTATGAGCCTTCAAAGTTGGGTAATTTGAAAAAAAAAATCACAATCGCCTGAAAATTACTAGACCCACCTCCCTCCCAGCTCCTTTATAGGTTAGAGGGAAATGATCGTGGATTTATGAATAGACCATCAGGGGGTATTCGTTGAAAAAAAAAATGAGTAAAATCGGAAGACCCGACATAATTTTTGTTCGGTTTTAGCATGGAATAGCCCCCCCCCCCATGGGTAAGGAGCGCAAGGGGCCAAAATTTATTTTAAACTTGAATACTACGCCAAAATTTCAATTTCGAGTATTAACTTTAAAAATGGTATAGGTTCCATTATGTAATTTAGGTTTCTAATTTCAAAGGCCTTAGTTTTTCGATTTGAACCTCCTGTATCCGTAGAAGCCCAAAATTTTGCCCTTGATTCCGGGCTAAAATTTCAATTTTGAGTAATAACTTGAAAAATGGTATGCCAATATGTAATTTAGGTTTCTGATTTTAAATTTTGACCTTATTTTCTTTATTTCAGCCCTTCTGGATATCCTTATGGATATGGGACATAGGGGCTCAAAATTTTGAACTTTGTACCTACTAGGCGAAAATTTCAATTTCGAGTATCGACTTGAGAAATAACATACTTCCCATTATGTTTGTAAATTGGAATTTAGGTTGTTGAGTAATAACTTGAAAAAATGATGAACCATGAAGTAATTTAGGTTACTGATTTCAAAGACCTTTTTTTTTTTTTGATCCGTTCGCCCCAAATTTTTTTCGTAATATTTCATGTCAGCTTTTATTGAAAAGTCGGAAAAAAAATTCAAATGAATATTCGTGTAACCAGCATTTTTTGAGAAAAAATTCATAAGTATATTCAACCGTTTTCTTTTGAAAAATCTTGTTTTTTATAACAGAATGTGCTTAGGTACAATGAAATTAGGTATGCTCTTTTTTATGAGTGGGAAAGTCGATAGTAAGGTGTGGTTTTTTTTTGGCTCCGGTGTGTTTCGGTATCGCCTTGGTGGATTCTTTTCTGCAGTCAACAAAGCTACATCGAGAGGAGAGAAAAAGTACGAAATTAGCGTCATATTTCATCGCGTGTGAATACGCGGACGAAGGCGACGTAGGTACGCTGTACCCATTAACTTTATATGTATGGTTCTATTACGGTACACTTTGGCGAGCTTGCGGCGCGAACCCATAAAATGAATCGTGGCTGTGTGGCAGAGGTTGTACTTCCGCCGAGCCCCTCGTCGTCCTCGTTCGGGGGTCGCGATAAAACGAAACCTTGGCGAAAACAATCGCGGTATATTCGAAATATTCGAAATACCGAGTATAGGAATTTGCGTTTCGATTACACAGGAAAAGAGAAAGAGACGGCGGAGAAGTAGAACTGTACGATATTCGCGCAAAAAGGGTTTTATCGGCGGGCAAAGCCGACAAATCAAATTTGGTATTCGGTGCTGCGGCGCGATTTGCGGTCGCGACGGTGGTTTCATATTATTCCAGACCGCCTGCTTGGGTTATTGCTACAATACGTTGATTTGTAAATCGTGGTGTTGCTTTTGTTGCAGGTCAAGTCGACGAGAAAGCTACTCAATTACATGCGATCGCTTCGTTGAGGGCTTTGTTGGATGCGACGAATCCGAATCAAGGTGCTGCGTCGGTTTCGGCTGCCAGGAGGGTGACCGGCGCTGGCCCATCGTCTTCCAGTGCTGCCGATATCGAGATGAATGGTATTCCGATGGGGGCGGCAGCCAGAGCTGAAAATACGGTGAGTTTTGGTTAAATTGTTGGTTTTAGAGTGTAAATTTTTTGGAATCCTGGAAAAATCTGGAAATATCGGGAATTCTGAACTTCTGGCACAGTCGAAAAATTTTGAAATGATCCCAAATTGTTTCTAAAAAAAAAAAAAAAATTTCAAACGTCAATTTTTTTATAAACTGTGATGGAAAAAATAATACGATGTTGAAAAAAAAATGAATGCGAGTGGAGGAGAATTCAAAATTATTGGTCACGTGACGAATTTTCATTTTTTGAAAGTGTTTTTTTTTTAAATTGTTGCCCTCACCTCGCCCAAGCTCAACACATTGACACATCTCAACAAAATGATGATTAATATTTTACTCTCTCATCGATTTTTCATTCATTGCAGCAAATAGTAAAGATTGCAGGATTTTGTGTGAAATTTATCAATTTGAAACATGCAGGAATTTTTTCATTCTGATTTTCATTCGAATAATTTAGTAAACACTTTAGCATAATTCATCTCATTTTTTCATTACATAATTTTGCTTTAAAATAGAATTTTTTTTCTTATTTTTTTGAAATTTTCTCTCTGATAAATTCAAGCTCCCAAATTTCTGTACTTAAAGGAAGGTATTGGTTGAAAAATTTTCATGGTGCGGAAAAAACCCTAAAAATTTTGTAAAAGTATTGAACCAAAATTCAAATTTCGGATTATAAATAGCTATATCATCCGAAAAAATTACTCCATGTTTTATGCTACCTACATGAATAAGTACATAATCATGATATGTAAAAGGTCTGGATGGAAAACATTGAAAAATTAGTCTGAAAATCCTAGAAAAGTCGGGGAAGATCATTTTTGGAATATTGTGGGTACCCTTTTTTTATGTTTTGAGTTTGAGACTTGGGAGGATCGAAAAAAGATAAAAATCCAAGTAGATAATTTAATTCAAAGGTAAAATTGAATAATAAAAATTGCCTTGAAATTTTTACGAATTTCAAAACATTATTGATTTATTGATTTTTATTTTCTCAAGATTTTGAACTACTATTACAGCGTTGTTAAAAAAAACATCAATTTCTGAGGTAATTTTTTAAATAATTATTGGTAGATAATTTTTGCATTCTCATTTTTTTGAGGGGGGGGGGGCTAAAAGTTTGTGTAGTTTTTGAAAAATCTTCAATTTTAATTTTGTAAAGTTTATTTCAAATGTTGAAATTCTTTCGTTCTCCTTTAAATATCACGTTTCAATTTTTGTTATGAATAGTTATGAAAAAATCTTCCCAATTTTTAAAAAACTATCCAAATGTTAGAAAACATTGTCGTACTATTTGGAACCATTTCCCATGTTTCGGAAAATGAGCAAAAATGGAAAATTCTTTATTTTAGAAAATTGCTCATTTCTAAAAGTTTACCTAGATTTTGGAAAAAATATCGTTCTAACTTTGGAAAATCGTTTTTCTTTTTGGAAAAATTCTCCAATTTTTAAAAATATTGAATAATTATTGTTCTCGATTTGGAAAATATCGCCTAAATTTTAAATAATTTGCTTCATTTTTTGAATATTTTTAATGTCCAAAATTATTTAGGTATAAGAAATTATCCATTTTGCAGTAATTTGTTCAATTTTTAGAAAATCGTTCAAGTTTTAGAAAATTGTATAAATTTTAGAAAATCGTTTTAAGTTTTGAAAGAAAACCCACCCGAGTTTTAATCATTGTTTAATCTATTGATAATACTCCAATTTTTGGAAAATTGATCGGGTTCGTCGTTTGAGCTTGGGAAAATCGTTCGAAATTTGAAAAATGTCAAAGTTTTGAATTATTGATCAATTTTTAAAATATACTTGAATTTTAGAAAATTGCTCAATTTTTAAAACGTAATTCAAGTTTTGAAAAATACTTTCCAATTTTTGAAAATATCGAAGTTTTGTAAAATTTTGTGTAAAAATCAGTAATTGAAAAATATGTCCCAATTTCTAAGTAGATAATACAAGCGTAGCTCAATTTTTATGAATTTTTTCCCAGGTTTGAGAAAATTGCCCAAGCTCTGAAAAATTTCTCAATTTTTTTAAAAACCTATTTGATTTTTGGAAAATGTTTAATACTGATAAATGGAGATTTTAGATAAGATACGAAGGTAGAAAATCGAAAAAATAGGAGCACCCTCAAATTAGTGGAAATCGATATGCCTCATGCTATTTCACTTTTTTTCCATTTTTGTGGAGATTAGGAGGACTTGAAGAGTTGAGGGGCTGGGTTGGGGTTTTAAAGGGGTCAGGTTAGAGAAATGATTCGATATTCAAAGTCGATGTCCTTGAATTAATAAGAATCGAAATCGATATTGCCTCTTAACTATTGGCATTTTTTTTTGGAATTTTGGTCAAAATTGAGAACCCCTTTGCCTTCTACTAGTATTGAAATTAAAATACGTATGAAAAGTTCTCCTCGGTGTAATTTTTTCAAATCTCTAAAAAGTTTATTTGAACTTTTGTGCTTATTTGATAAAATTGAACTTTCATCCCAAAAGTTCAACATTGTGATCTTTAAAACACTGGTTTTCAATTTCATTTCAGTTCTCTACATAACCTCGCTAACAGATTCATTTTGAATCTAACCAATCTTTAGATTTAAGCCTCTAAAGTTGAGCTGTTTGGCAAAAAATCCTTATTATACGAAAATTTCGAGAGCCTCATCTTCCCCAACTCCCTCAAGGATTAGGATCTAAGGGCCATCGAGAAAAATCCGTAAAAAAAAAATTAAGCCATTCGGAAGATCAGAAGTCCCTGATGACGTAACACAATGGGCAGCGTATTTACGGCAAACTGAGTATGCAATTTATTCAACATGGCAAAATCATTCTATTCCGTATTTACGGCAAACCGAATATGCAATTTATTCGACACGATCCGTTGGTGAGATTATTCAACGCGTACGAATTGGAGTTGCTCATATAATAATGTACTTTTTAACTGGTATCTCGTTGCATTTTACGACTACGAAATTAATCGCTCGCTCGGTGATTTTCTTTCGCAGCCTGCGAGCGAACGATAAATTCGATCGTAAAATTTTCTCAAATCGATTATGCCTGAATAGACGACGGCGTAAATTGAAATATAAAAGCAGACAGAATATTTGCGTTTATAACGAGCACGCTGTAATTACCGTGGCGAAACAAAAACAAGGCCTGGTAATGGGTGATTATAAATGTTGGCGGAGCAACTAAAACCAGCGAAATTTGGCAGATAATCAAAATATCTCGAGCGGAGTAAACTTTGCCAAATATTAGAAGACGTGTGCTTGGGGGCTGGGGTGATATAGCGTCGCGTCGTATTTCGGGCCATTTTCTTGGCACCTACGACGAGCCGGGGTCTAATAAGGTGCTACGATTTTTATACGTGGTGAGATAGGAAGGATGTTATGGTGTCGACCTTGGCGTATCTCGATTATCTACCATCCGAACGATTTACCAAGGTTGATAGGGCGGAAGGAATTGTATTTTGGGACGTGCCGATATTGTGCACCGATTATGACTATGGTTGGCACTGTAGAGAGTTATATTTCAATGTAGCCTTTTTTCTTATTTTTCAGGGTACCCAGGAGGGCGAAGAAGAAGGAAGCGATGAACCGCTCGACATTAGTTGGCCCGAATCGACGAAAAGAAGAATTCTGTACGTGTTCACGTTTCCGATTATATTCCCGTTATGGCTGACTTTACCGGATCCGAGGAGTAAGCGAGGTGAGTGGGATGAAATTTGATTATTTTTTATAGTTTTTTTTAAAGATGGCTGATTCAACGTCTTTGATTTTTGATGAGTTCTTTTTTTTTTCTTGAAGTCTGTATTTTAAAATTAATATGAATGATGAGTGGGCTTAGGTCACTGAAGTACAAAAAAAAAGTGGAAATGTTTGTCGTCGAATTAATTTTCTTTCTTTTGTTCATTTTCGTCAATTTCGTTTGCTGTTAATTGAAATTTGAGTAATATTTTTTCATTATTGTTTCATTAACTCGAATGGTCAAGTTTTCTGATGGGTTTTTAATTTTAATAATTTCTAATTCGTATTCTCTGGGTTAAAGGTCATTATAAATATTAAAAACGTGCTTCAATTAATTTTTCGTAATAAAAGAGCCATGTTAGACGAATATTAATTACATTCGTCCTCGGAAGGTAATAAATGTGGGCTGCGAATTGAAGGCCGAACTAGATTTTTAAAATTGAGGGGAAAAAATGTATCCTTTGAATCGGAGAAATGTTCTGAATTGGTGTGTGGAAAAATATTCATGGCCTGTTGGTTACACAGGTCGGCAAAAAAAAAATGTTTGCCTTGTTTCTGAGTTCTCATACCGGAATTAAGATTCTAGACATCAAAATACATCACCTTGCTCAATCCTATGGCTTCCAAAGTTTGCTTTAGGAGGTGGAGGGGGCCAAAAAACTGATTTTACCAGGGGAACATTTAAAAAAAAATCGAGAAAGTTTTTTTGTGGACTAATTTTATAGAAAATTTCACGGCGGATTAAATGTCGCAAACCGCAGACCTCCGTCTCTTTTAGGAAAAAAGTTACAGCTCATTCTTTACAATATTTTGTGAAAAAGTCGCATTTCATTTTTTCGCGAGAAAGGTACAAAAAATGTGTTTTTTTCACAAAATTTTGAAAAGAATGAGCGGTAATTTTTTTCTAAAAGAGATGGAGGTCCGCAGTTTATGGCATTCGATTCGTCATGAAATTTTTTACAACCCTCACCATGGTCATTATGGCCTTAGAACTCTTGCTTTTCTCGCAAATTTCACCTTTTCGCGAGAAAGACCCAAAAAAATTGGATTTTTTTTTCTTGGAACTGATCGAGAAATCAGTGATTTTTGATAGAAAGATGAAAAATCATTAATTTTCGAAATAAAATAACTAAAAAATTGATTAGCCGATGGCAAACATTTTTTGAAAAATACTATTTGACATTTTTGAAACAAAAAATCTTCTTTTTTGAGTTTAAGGGAAGAGCTCGAGCCCCCTGAGCATAGGCTCACCCAGAAATTAATCAAGGGAGGGATTCAGAATTTCAGAAAAGATGGGAGAGGGGAAATTTCAAATTAGTCATTTTTCACTGATCTTTCAGTCAAAAATCATCAGTTTTTTCTGACAAATTGAGAATTTATTGAGAAATTGGTAATTTTTGACAGAGAAAATTAGTCAAAAATTATCAACTTTTAAAATTAAAATAAATGATCAAAATACTGCCCGAGCAGAGCAAGGGTGACATTTTTTTGAAAAAATGTTGTTTAAAGAACAGAGAAATGCACTTTTTCACATTTTTGCCATAAAAAATTTTTTTCCAAGCTTGAGGAGGAGCTCAAACCCTCTGACCCCCCCTCCCCCCACAGTGCTTGGGTGCGTCTATGCTCCAGAACATTTACTTAGAAAATTTGTTCATTTTTCCATCACCTCCCCTGCTCTTCTTCAAGGCACAATTTTAAAGATTTGATTGAATTTTCATATTCGACTTTTTTTAGAGCCATAAAATGATTTTGAATTTTCAAAAATGCACCAAAATTCAAAAATAAGTTTAGCCCGTGAATTTTTGGATTTTTTTTTTGTTTGGACGTATTTTGATGAGAAAAATTTTACTTGGAAGTCGCTGTATTGTGGATTTTTCTCAACGAAGATGTAATGAGTTTATTTATAGGAATGTATTGAATTCTTCGAGTACTTCCTCGTGAGGTATCCTACTCAAACTTTTATCAAGTCGTAATTACCAACACTGAAGGACGTATCAAGCATGTACTGTAATTGAATTTGAAATAGTTGGATGAAAATTTTTTCCAACGTGTTCAAATACTTATTTCAAAATAGGTTCCAACTTTTGTTGGGCGTTATGGTGTCTCGCACAGTTAAACGAGCTCTTAAATAATTTTCACCTAAATGTGATTTCGACAATCCAAGCACAAATTTATTCTCAGTTAAAATTTTTCAAACTGCAGTTTTCTCAATTTCTTTAATTTTTTAATTTTTTTCAAAACTGTATCAAATTCTAAAATATTTTCTATCATTAATTTTATTTATTTGAATTTTCTTAAATGTATTGTTATTATAGTTTCCAAACTCGAATTTTTTCCAACTTTCATTTTGTTAAATTTCAATTTCATCAAAAATTTTTCGATTTTGATTTTCTTAATTTTATTTTCAATTTCGCATTTTCAAAGAATTTTTTTTTTCAATTATTGAGTTGAAAAAAATTAAAGAAAAATTTTAGAATTACTCTGTTATTAGAAAACATTTTTATAGTTGGCATAAATTTTTGAAAATACCTATGAAATTTAAAAAAAAATCAAAAATCAAAATTGCAAAAATTCAGAGAAAATTTAAACTTGAAAAATCAATTTGAAAAAAATTAGGAACTTTGAATTTTGGATTTGAATCGAAGAAAAAGTTCATGAAATGTTTAAAAATTGAAGCTTTCGATGCGACGATGCGAAAGATGAGAAAAGAGAATATGCAAAGGTAATGCAATAAAATGATAGAATATGTGCGACGTCGCCATATCGCTGCTGGCTTTTGCGGTTAATTATGGCAGGTGAAACGATATTCCGCGACAATGCGATACGACAAAGAAACTCCATCAATTTCAATTCTGTCGACGGTGAGGAAGTACGCGCGGTATAAATTAAGCTTAGGTACTTTGTATTGTATGTACACTGACAGTGAAACCGAGACCGAGATTAACGTTTTTTTTCTTCTTCTTCTTTTCTGTGATTACAGGAAGGAAGTATTTCGTGTTCACGTTTATCGGAAGCATCGCATGGATAGCAGCGTTTTCGTATTTAATGGTGTGGTGGGCGAATATTGTGGGGCTTACTTTATACGTGCCTCCCGAGGTGAGTAATAAGACTTTTTTTTTCGATTACCTAACCCATATGATGTTTCGATGTCCTGTGTCTTATGATACGATGTGGTTTGCAGGTGATGGGGTTGACTTTCCTGGCTGCTGGAACTTCGGTACCGGATTTGATCACTAGTGTGATTGTTGCCAAAAAAGGATGTGGGGATATGGCTGTTTCGTCGTCAGTCGGTAGCAATATTTTCGATATTACCGTCGGGTAAGTTGGCAGTTTGCTATTTTTTTAATTTTTTAATTTAACGAGCATCCATCCTTTATCAGTTTCCTGGAAAGAATTGATTATTGATATACCAATGAGAATAATGAATTTTTTCTCCCAACAAATTTGATGGAATGATTTGTCAATTTTCCTGTCAGTTCAATTTAAATGTTGATCTTAGACCTTTAAAGAAGTGGAGGGGATCAGATCGTTCATAATTTAAAACCAAATTTATTTTCATTTTCCACAAAATCTCTGAAAATAAATTTTAAAAAGTTCCCAACTTTTTTTTGATAAGTTGAAAGATGAACTTTCTGGTCGAAGTACCAATTTCAGAATAGCACTTTTTACTGTGACTACTTACCGCTGAAATTTCGTGAAATACCATTGACATAGTTTTTGATGCTATTTTAAAATGTCCAATTTTCAAGAAAGGGGAGAGGCTTCTTTTCTGAAAATCTTGGTCAGAATTGATAAAAAGTGATGTAATTTGTAATGTTTCAAGTGATATACGAGTAATTTACATTTTTTTTTTTCGTTCGGAAGAGTTCTGAGACTCTTGGATTAATTTCGATGGAAAGAAATTGAAATCATTTTTGTATTGACATCCTAGAAACCTTCCCTTGAAGCCTATTTCAAGTTTTAGATCAAAACTATGCCATGAATAAATTTTTAAGGTGAAATTACGAAATATTTACGTATTTTGATACTCGAAATGATTTTTTTATTACCTCTTATGAATAACTAGAGTATTTTCGGAGATAGGGGGCAAAATAAATGGGTTCTTTTATCATTTTCTCATTTTTTGACCAATACTGATAAGAATTCGCGTTTTTTGATAGGTTTTAAGTCGAGGGACTCCTAGGAAATTCTTTTTAAAAATTTTTGAGCAATTTTTTGCTAAGTCATGTTCTTTTAAAAATTTTGAACTTTTTTTTTCTAATGAAGAATCAATTTCATCATGATTGATTTTTTGAGGTAGGGTATAGATTAAATTTTTTCAAGGGCAGATTCACTGTAGGTACTCTTTCTTTAAGGCTCGCTGTGAAAGGACACTGGATTATTGTCCGCCCAAAATAGCATGAGCCAAACTGTGTCAGTTTCATTGTTTCAAAGCCCAAAATAAAATTGCTGTAGTTAAATGGAAAATTTTTGAAATTTTGTTTGCTTTTTGATAAGGAAACTGACACAATTTGGCTCATGCTATTTTGGACGGACAATACTAAAATATCTAAGAATGTTTTTTTGAAATTATAAGTCTGCAATTAGAATATTGAAAAATCATTTTGGACACGTGTTAAATACCTACCTATACAAAAAATGGAAAAATTTGTTTTGTTGATTTTTTTTGAAAAATTTCAAGGGGTGAAGAACCATAGATTGGAATTTCATTGGTTATTTTTTTCGTCATCTTTGATGTAGGCATCAACGAACTTTTGTATTTGTTACTTGTTATGTCTACTTGTTTTTCCACTTCATTCCGCTTTATTTTCTGTTTTATGATACCTATTGTAAGTAATGGCTAATGGTATGCTTATTATTTTGTGCTTATATCAAAGAAAATTCTGTTTTTTGTATCTGCGAATTTGAACTTGGCTTATATTCGAAATATTTTGCAGATTACCTTTTCCTTGGATGTTGTACAATGCGGTGTACCGGTGTCCGGTGAAAGTGAACAGTGTCGGTATGGTGTGCTCGATCGCAACCCTTTTTCTCATGTTGTTATTCGTCGTCATTTCAATAGCTTGTTTTCAATGGAGAATGAATCACGGTCTGGGATACACCATGTTCGCCTTATACGTGGTATTCTTGCTGGTTTCGTTGTTATTCGAGTATCACGTCGTCCATTGCCCGGTTTGAAACAAAAAATGAGCTGGATGTTGGTGTTCGCAAGATTTACGTTATTTCATGTCTCCCCTCTCCCTTGAACCTTCGATATTGCTCTCAGTTTTTTTGTTTCGGTGTATTTTTCGTATTTAGAATTTTTCAAGATGAGGTGTCTGAAAGACGAGAAGAATTGGGAGGGTTCTCCATTACCCGATGTAGGTAATTTGATTCTGATACAGTTTTTTTTATAAATTAATGCTCAAATGGAGGATGCTTTCTAAGTAGAATTTTTTCGTTGTTTTTATCTTACTCTTGATCACGTTGCCGTTTAAAGAAATAGTCCCACCTGAAACTTTTTTTTTAAAATCATGATTAGAAAAATATCACCAGTTCTCTTTTTTCCCCGCCGTCGCATTTGTATCTTTCTCGATCTCTTTCCCCTTTTGTAAATTTTTTTTCGACGATCGAAGTTCTAGCCATCTTTGTATGTTTGGTATTTTTTATTTCGAAGAAGTTGTCTTGCTTCTTGTATTCAGCGCGCTGGATTCGTCCCGAAGATTTTTTTGATCTTGGTGGCGTGTGCTTGGTGTGCATTTTTTGAATCTTCTCCCTCCCCTTACTCTCTCGTTATGTGCTAGGTAGTAGGTAGATAGGTACCTATACCTACTTATTATTTCTTGGAAATTATCATATCTTGAGAATTTTTTCGGTGAAATGACGACTTTTTGAAAGTCCTTCAGTTCTTTATTGTTTTTGTTTCTATTTTCGTGGATTGAAGCTTATCTTCTTGATTATGTTATTTAAAATTTTTCGTTCGAACATTTACGTTAATCGATGTTACATGTAAAAATATTCATTTTTGAGAAATGTTTGTAAAAGTAGAAGTTATATGTAGCATTTCATCGCAGATTAAGCAGATAGGTACTACAGGGTGTTCTTTTAATGGTCCATCCGATCTTTTAAGTGGTGCCGAAGGCCATAAAATAAGGTAGATAGATATTTACGTTTTCTAGAATTCAATTTCTTGAAGTTTTTTGAGTTGATTTTTTTTTAATTTCTCCGCTCTCAGGAAATTGAGCCAAATCAAAAAAAAATAGAAAATGAAGTTTAAAAAATATAATTCGAAAAAATGGAACAATTACTAAGAGGGAGAGGAAGATATTTCAAAAATTTTCAATCCATTTCTCTGGTTCTTTTAACCACAAACTCAAAATTTTACTATTAGGAACGAGGAGGAGAAGAAATTGAAAATTTTCCAATTTCATTGATCAAGGTATCAGAATTTACAGTTCTTGTCCCTCGGAAACCAATTTTTGAAATATTCAATTCCAAAATTAAAAATTTGCTCTTGATCTTTGGAAATGAGGTGGGAGGACGAAAATTGAAAAATTTTCACGATTAAGATTGACGTTTGAGAGCAAATTTTTGACCCCCTGAATACATGTTTACAGTTATTTTGACCCCAATCTCAAAAGTTGGCCTAGAGAGCTATAATTTTTCGAGGGTGTCAAATTAATGACTTTTACTCTTTGAATCATATTTTGGTATTGTTGGACCCGAACCCAAAAATCTATGATTTTTGACTCTGAATCTTTTTTGGGATATTTTAACCCCAAGCCCATGAGTTGAGATTTAGCAGGGAGGACTAAAATTTTTCAATTGAGATGTCAAAATCTATGATTTTTGACACTTTGTATCTTTTATGGGATTTTTTGACCCCAAACCCAAAAGTTGACCCTTTGAAATGAAGAACTACAATTTTCGAATGAGGTATCAAAATCTATGATTTTTGACTCTTTGAATCCATTTTTGGGACAATCACAAATTTTCTCCTTGGTATCAAAATTCCACATTCCTCCCTCTCCCTCCCCCCTCATTCCATTCAAAATTTATGATTTTGATCTCTCCGAAACCGTTTTTGATTCTACATGGAAATCTAATCAAATTTCCAAAGGTGACAAGTCTAGATCCAAAAATTTGAAAATTTTCTATGTAGATTTTTTTATTTATGGAATCAATTTTTTGAATGACACCGATCGAATCCTAATAGTAGGAAAAAAGAAGGGGTCGAATTTGAAAAATTTTCAGTTTTTTTTTATAAAATGTTAAATTCATATTTTTGGTGCCACTTGATTCCATTTTCTTGTTATTTTTTGATAGATGCCAAGGCGATCAGAGTCGACTGTTGTTTTTTAAATTCTCTTCGAATCTTTATGTTTTGAGATTTTTTAAATTGCATTTTATTATTTATTGATTTAGCTTTTCTCTTTGAAGGTGGGAGGAATTTGAAAAAATCATTTCTGGCTCAAAAAAACTCAAAAAAATCGAATGCCTTTAACGCAAAAGCGCAATTTCTTCAACTTTACAATTTGCGTACCTATTTATAAATCACCCACCTTGTATAAAAACAAACGTAGTACATTGAGCTGGGGACCAAATGCTGCAAATTGACATTTTTTTCTCATTATTGTAGTGAAATATTTCATCATCGAGATGTCGTAAACCTATCTTGGTTAATACTTTCGAATTTTTTAGTGCGTTTTCGATTGGTGATTGTGGTTATTTCTATGTATTATTCATTACACATATCTATAATTAGGACCTGTTAAGTTGACGCGACGTTTGAATTTTTATGACAATACATTCGATAGACGACGCCTCGAGTGGCGTTTCATTTTGTGGTGATTCTTCTAACTTGTGAATTCCCCTGCCCTTCCTCAGCCCTCAATTTTACTTCTATTCTTTGTCATAAGTTGATATTTACTCATCTCGAGTTCGTAATTCGTAACTAATGGTAGAGACCGTAGAAGGGTTGGCATCCCCCCCCCCCAAAAAAAAAGTAATAATTTGAAACGTGTAGTCTAAATCTATCTATTTGTGTTAAGTTTATTCATTGTTGTTATTTTTGTTGTTGTTATCATTATTATTATCGTTTTTCGTACTTGAATTTTTTTTCTAATTTTATTTTGTCGATGTGTCGTATCCTTGGTTAAGTTTTTAATAGTGTATTACGTAGTGGATCACTTCGTTGGTATATCTACTTAATCTATTTATTTATAAATATTTTATAATCGAGGTATCGATTAAGAGTCTGTTATCGAAATTAAACGTTATAAGTATGATCAAAAGTTCAAAATCTCTCCAGAAAATGTTCTCGAAAATTACTTCTTTTTCTTCGTGTCGACGATGGAGAATTTACGAAAGTAGATTTTTCTGTCGCTACGTAGGTACTAATTATTTACGTTTAGGTCATTATTGGGCTATTTATATATCTGCGTCATGTCGATACATATCTTTTTCGAAATTATTAGAGTAGAATAATTTTTTTTTAAAGGAATAGGTACTAGAGAAGTTACCATTTTGATTCTTCGAAGTTTACCAATGCAAGTAATCTAAGATTTCGACCAATTTCTTTACTATAAGAACGAGGCTTTTTTCCTTATTATTCATATTCGATTGGTGATCATGAATTGGGTTTTTTCGTATATCCCTGAAAAGAGAAAAAAGAAAAATTGTTAATGATTAAATAATTGTCAAATTTAGGTATTGTTGTTTTTTTTTTTTTGGTTGAAAATATTGTGTAGAAGTAGAAAGCGTATCAAATTATTTGATAATACGTCTTGCATTATTCAATTTTTATGAAATTTGTTTTGTTTTAATTTTAGAAAATTTTACGTACCTAAAGATTAATAAAAATGAAGAATCTACTACTTACATAGAAGAATTTTTAAAAGTATCCCTACGTATACGATATCTTTGATGTTTGTGTATTATTAATATCGAATTTTTCTCTGGTTTTTTGTTCGAATGGGTATTTTAATAGGTGTGGTGTACTTGTGTATGTACTTGTGAATGTGTATTTTTTCAATGTTGTTAAATCGAATATTGATGTTTCCTTTTCGACCATTTATGGTGGTTTATGAATTAAGATTATCGTTGGTGTCGAAATAAAGTATTAATTGTGATGAATGTGTTGAAATTTATGTGCTTCGGTGATCGATCTTGGGTCAGTGGCTTTGATATTTCTGCGAGGTAGTGATAATTGGTACGTGGTGATGAGGAGTCTTTGGTGGGCTGCTTAGATCTGAATGTGTTATTTTTTTCATTAATGAGTCGTTTGCAGCGGTAGCCTTTGCAAGGCCCGAAAATCGCATTTTTCGTGTAAAAAGTGGCCGTAACTCGACTACAAAGGCTCAAATCGGAAAACGGACACCGAATTCGGAATCAGCGACCTCGAATTAGTAAATTACCACTACTATCTCGAAATTTTTGAAAATCGTCAAAAATCGAAAAAATGCATGAACTAACCCCTTTGGTGTTTTTTGGGCCAAAAAATTTTTTGCTCCCGATCGACGTGCGAGGTGTCTAGAATGGGGTTTTCGACCACGGCGAATTCAATGGCGCGGTCGGTTTGACCTCATTTCGCTTAGATTCCGAGTAAACGGCCTTTTTTCAGGCCATTTTTGACCCGTTTCAAAAAGGTTTTCGTAAAATTGCGAAACACGCGTTTTCTGGCTGAATCGAGGTCGCTGAACACGAATTTCACGTTCGTTTGCAGCGATAGCCTTTGCAAGGCCCGAAAATCGCATTTTTCGTGTAAAAATTGGCCGTAACTCGACTACAAAGGCTCAAATCGGAAAACGGACACCGAATTCGGAATCAGCGACCTCGAATTAGTAAATTACCACTACTATCTCGAAATTTTTGAAAATCGTCAAAAATCAAAAAAATGCATGAACTAACCCCTTTGGTGTTTTTTGGGCCAAAAAATTTTTTGCTCCCGATCGGCGTGCGAGGTGTCTAGAATGGGGTTTTCGACCACGGCGAATTCAATGGCGCGGTCGGTTTGACCTCATTTCGCTTGGATTCCGAGTAAACGGCCTTTTTTCAGGCCATTTTTGACCCGTTTCAAAAAGGTTTTCGTAAAATTGCGAAACACGCGTTTTCTGGCTGAATCGAGGTCGCTGAACACGAATTTCACGTTCGTTTGCAGCGATAGCCTTTGCAAGGCCCGAAAATCGCATTTTTCGTGTAAAAATTGGCCGTAACTCGACTACAAAGGCTCAAATCGGAAAACGGACACCGAATTCGGAATCAGCGACCTCGAATTAGTAAATTACCACTGCTATCTCGAAATTTTTGAAAATCGTCAAAAATCGAAAAAATGCATGAACTAACCCCTTTGGTGTTTTTTGGGCCAAAAAATTTTTTGCTCCCGATCGGCGTGCGAGGTGTCTAGAATGGGGTTTTCGACCACGGCGAATTCAATGGCGCGGTCGGTTTGACCTCATTTCGCTTGGATTCCGAGTAAACGGCCTTTTTTCAGGCCATTTTTGACCCGTTTCAAAAAGGTTTTCGTAAAATTGCGAAACACGCGTTTTCTGGCTGAATCGAGGTCGCTGAACACGAATTTCACGTTCGTTTGCAGCGATAGCCTTTGCAAGGCCCGAAAATCGCATTTTTCGTGTAAAAATTGGCCGTAACTCGACTACAAAGGCTCAAATCGGAAAACGGACACCGAATTCGGAATCAGCGACCTCGAATTAGTAAATTACCACTGCTATCTCGAAATTTTTGAAAATCGTCAAAAATCGAAAAAATGCATGAACTAACCCCTTTGGTGTTTTTTGGACCAAAAAATTTTTTGCTCCCGATCGACGTGCGAGGTGTCTAGAATGGGGTTTTCGGCCACGGCGAATTCAATGGCGCGGTCGGTTTGACCTCATTTCGCTTGGATTCCGAGTAAACGGCCTTTTTTCAGGCCATTTTTGACCCGTTTCAAAAAGGTTTTCGTAAAATTGCGAAACACGCGTTTTCTGGCTGAATCGAGGTCGCTGAACACGAATTTCACGTTCGTTTGCAGCGATAGCCTTTGCAAGGCCCGAAAATCGCATTTTTCGTGTAAAAAGTGGCCGTAACTCGACTACAAAGGCTCAAATCGGAAAACGGACACCGAATTCGGAATCAGCGACCTCGAATTAGTAAATTACCACTCCTATCTCGAAATTTTTGAAAATCGTCAAAAGTCGAAAAAAAGCATGAACTAACCCCTTTGGTGTTTTTTGGGGTAAAAAATTTTTTTCTCCCGATCGACGTGCGAGGTGTCTAGTATGGGGTTTTCGGCCACGGCGAATCCAACGGCGTGGTCGATTTGGCCTTATTTCGCTTGGTTTCCGAGCAAACGGCCTTTTTTCAGGCCATTTTTGACCAATTTCAAAAAGGTTCTCGTAAAATTGCGAAACACGCGTTTTCTGGCTGAATCGAGGTCGCTGAACACGAATTTCACGTTCGTTTGCAGCGATAGCCTTTGCAAGGCCCGAAAATCGCATTTTTCGTGTAAAAAGTGGCCGTAACTCGACTACAAAGGCTCAAATCGGAAAACGGACACCGAATTCGGAATCAGCGACCTCGAATTAGTAAATTACCACTACTATCTCGAAATTTTTGAAAATCGTCAAAAATCGAAAAAATGCATGAACTAACCCCTTTGGTGTTTTTTGGGCCAAAAAATTTTTTGCTCCCGATCGACGTGCGAGGTGTCTAGAATGGGGTTTTCGGCCACGGCGAATTCAATGGCGCGGTCGGTTTGACCTCATTTCGCTTGGATTCCGAGTAAACGGCCTTTTTTCAGGCCATTTTTGACCCGTTTCAAAAAGGTTTTCGTAAAATTGCGAAACACGCGTTTTCTGGCTGAATCGAGGTCGCTGAACACGAATTTCACGTTCGTTTGCAGCGATAGCCTTTGCAAGGCCCGAAAATCGCATTTTTCGTGTAAAAAGTGTCCGTAACTCGACTACAAAGGCTCAAATCGGAAAACGGACACCGAATTCGGAATCAGCGACCTCGAATTAGTAAATTACCACTACTATCTCGAAATTTTTGAAAATCGTCAAAAATCGAAAAAATGCATGAACTAACCCCTTTGGTGTTTATTGGGCCAAAAAATTTTTTGCTCCCGACCGGCGTGCGAGGTGTCTAGAATGGGGTTTTCGACCACGGCGAATTCAATGGCGCGGTCGGTTTGACGATTTCATTGATAATTCCTAAATTTTTGCCACTTACCCTCTTCCCATGACTTTTTTTTTAGAAAAAATGTCTCTGAAATGAACTTTAAAAGTCCCAAAAACCTGTGGTGATTTCGTGTGATTGTTCCGGAAATTTCAACCCACCTTCTCCAATCTCCATTCTAATGATCCTAGAAATCTCGATTTCAAGTTTGAAGTCAAAATGACTTTGAAAATGATTTTTCCACAGTTGAAAAATTTCTGGCTCTTTTTGCACCATGATAACCTTCTTTCTCGAGCCAATGGTAGCGTCTGGGTTTAAATATTCGAAAAACTTTTTAAAATGAAAATTTATTGAGGTTTGGAAAAATTTTATTACAAACTTTTTTAAAAATTCAAATTGTGATGCACTTTAAAATTTTCATCTTCTTCATAATTAACTGCTGTGACGTCCTATTTTTCAGCTTTATAAAAAAAATTCTGGATATAAAATTTGACTTAGTTTGAGAACCCCTGATTGTTTCGCAGGGGTTGGTTGAATATGGGTTTTCCCTACACAATAGCCTATTTCTTTGGGAAGAGATTCGAAAGGAAATCGAGATCTCGTTCACGTGAGAGATCCTACTCCAGCGAAAGATCGTACTCGAGTGAAAGGTCGAGTTCTTATTCGCGGTCACGTGAGAGTTCCTGTGAGTATTTTTTCAAAAAAAGGTCTTTTTGGGGAATTTTTTTGAGAAAATTGATAATTTATTTTACCGACTTTACTCTTTTTTTATGTTGTTACACTCGGTAATGGGTGATTACCTGAATTACCATTAAGTCGGATTTGATTTTTTTGATCTCGTATCTGTACTTTGTACCGTTTGTTATGTTTATGGTTACGTTTCTAGTAGTTGAACGAAGTTATATTAATTAAGTGAAGGACTTTTCGTACCAATTTTTGATGTTTACATATTATACGAAAAATTTACAAGATCACTTTTATTTGATTTATATGTAAATAGTTGATCTTCTATGTAAATTGTTCAAATCGAGAGGTTTCGTATTCGGAACCAGTGAAAAAATTCCCCGATTTCTTTTTCCGATTTTGATCCCTGGTAAATGAGTCAGTGAAATTTCTCAATTTACCTACTTATAATCTACTCATTTTTGTTTAAGAATTTTTTATTGAGTTAATTTCAAAATTTTTTACCTCTAGAAATTGCTTAGAGTTCTCAAATTTTTACAATTCCTTCGAAATATGTAAACCAGTGAACCTGGATTGAAAAAACTACTGTTGGGTATGCTTAAAAATTTATTTTTGAGTCGAGGTCCCTCCTCTCCCTCTTGATTCTTCCCTTTCTGAAAGATCCAAATCATTGTCAATTTAAAAACCAATTTTTCAACCCGAAGAATGGTTTCTCAGGATCACAATGTATTTTCCAAATTCAATTATTCTCTAAAAATGTTCAAAGTATTGCTTCATTTTAAAAGTTATCGAGGAAAAGTGAAAAGAAAATGAAAAAAATCAAGTTTCTAGCTTGGCATTTTATTCGAAAAGGCCATGAAAATTTAAAAACTTGAGAAAATCGTCAAAAAAATTATGAAAAACAGCCAGAAAATTCGAGAAAATTTTTGACCACTGGCTTTAAAATTCCCCAAAGTGTGATAACCCCTGAATCAACCTTAGTTTATTTATACTTTGAAAAGATTATTCTATGATGAGTCACAGTGGTGGAGAGTGAGCGTCTCAGATCGTTATCTTTATGAAGGGCAATAAAAATATCGAAGGTTGTAAACATTTTTAACAAAAGATTTCCTTTTTCGGAATCATGAAAGGGCAATAAAATTTTACACCACCTCTATCAGCAGGGTGCCGTTTGTATTTTTTTTCTATTCCCTTTTTTGGAGATTAGGAGGGTTGTAAAATTTAGGCGACGGGATATCTGTGAATTTAAGCTGTCTTTTTCTTTATACCTGGGTAGGGGTTTCATATAAAAGGAATGAATTCTAGTCACGTACTATCATTTGGAATTTTTATTAAAATTGGGAAAAATAAGTTTATCACATGATGAGTCAGAATTTCGGAAAACTACAAAGGTTGCTTTTATTACCCTTTTCGGAATTTTTATTGCCTTGTTTATTCTTACTTTGGTCACGTATTTGATTTATGACCCTAGCATGGTTGAAAGGGTAGATGGTGAAACTAGTTGCGGGTTGCAACCTGCTCACAGCTGTCTTTGAGTTGCTCCGCTCTGACCTCTGACGCGAGCTCTCTTCATCCTCAGTCTAGTTTTGCTTCTCGAGGAAAGAGGTTGTGGTTAGGAACTGATGGCGATGAATGTAGGGTTTTTAAGAACAAGATTTCGTTTAACGTGTTTCAATTAGTGTTCGCGACAAGTTTAGTGTGCATTCGATTTGATTTCAAAGATTTTCGAATTTGTTTTTGTAATTATTACATAGGTAATGTGTTTTTTTTTTTTCGTTTCAAAGTTTTAAATAATTTTAATGCGACGCGACGTGTTTTTAATTTTTTTAAATTAGTGAAAATAATTTCATTCGTTTGTGCCGGAAGAATTCCATACGAGTTTGGATTCCACTGATTCCAGATCACATTCCAGAAGTAGGTGAGTTTTTATTTTAAAAAATTTGATTTGATTTGATTTGATTTTTTTTAAGTTTTCCTAACTTTTTCCGTGTTTCTAAATTCCAGTTGCATTAGTTTTTCACTTCGACAGCCTTAATCTTTCCAAAACATTCAAGTTTTTCAGTAGCATTAGGTGAGCTTTTCATTTCAGTCACTCGGAAGTATTTTTTACCTGTGCTTTGAAAGATTTTTTTTATAAAGCATAATTTGAAGTTTTTTTTCAACTGCTTTTTTCAATTTTGATGCGTTTTTTCATTATTTTTCGGGGTAACGTTTTCATTTTTCGAAGTGTTTTTTTAGTGAATTCGAATTTTGAAAAAATTATTCGTTGTCAAGAACACAACGATGTCTTTTTTTTAAAAAAAATATTTTATACACTGATTTTATACACTGCAACTGAAGCTTGAGGCGTGTAAATGTGTCCTTAGAACTGGATTCATTTTTTTAACGGTCATTTCAATATTTTTTAAATTTCTTTTTTATTTTTACAGTTGTTTTTTTTCTCAGAAATTTCATCTAGTAAACATTTTACTACAATTTTTGCCATTCTCAGTTCAGATATCCCAGTAAATCATGTCTAAATTCAATTTTTTTCATTGTAATTTCAATTCAGAAGAACCTTCTTATTGGTTTTTTACGATAATTTTAATCTTATTTCTTTTCGGGAGTGTTTATTTTTTTTCAACGATTTTTTTTATAAAGCATAATTTGAAGTTTTTTTTCAACTGCTTTTTTCAATTTTGATGCGTTTTTTCATTATTTTTCGGGGTAACGTTTTCATTTTTCGAATGTTTTTTTTAGTGAATTCGAATTTTGAAAAAATTATTCGTTGCCAAGAACACAACGATGTCTTTTTTTTAAAAAAAAAATATTTTATACACTGCAACTGAAGCTTGAGGCGTGTAAATGTAAATGTGTCCTTAGAACTGGATTCATTTTTTTAACGGTCATTTCAATATTTTTTAAATTTCCTTTTTATTTTTACAGTGTTTTTTTTCTCAGAAATTTCATCTAGTAAACATTTTACTACAATTTTTGCCATTCTCAGTTCAGATATCCCAGTAAATCATGTCTAAATTCAATTTTTTTCATTGTAATTACAATTCAGAAGAACCTTCTTATTGGTTTTTTACGATAATTTAAATCTTATTTCTTTTCGGGAGTGTTTATTTTTTTTCTACCGTTGAGTTTTAATTTTCGAGGAGACCTTCATATACCTAAGTCATTATTTTTTCTTTTAGATGAGATGCTATTCCCTCTTGGATTCCTGATCTGTAGACTGTGAAGAACGAAGAACCTATCGAATTCCAAGAACATGGATTCCAAATCACTTGACTGCTAAGATGCTAAGAACCTATTGAATTTCAACTTTCAAGAGCATGCGGTGAGTTCTTTTTAAATGTATGTATTTCTAGGTATTTATTTATCAATTTTAACGATTCTAATTTCTGATTGAATTTCTTTCAAAAAGATTTTTTTCTTTTTTTTCATTACTGTGGTACGTTTTTTTTTTTTTCACTTTAAAAATTATTAATTAATTTAATGTTAAACACAATATTTATGATGATTTTCTTCCTATCATTTCTCAAAATTATTCCAGTTAATTTTACTTGAAATTTAATTATTTTCGATAATAGATGACTAAATTTTTTAAAAGCTTCGGTATCGCTACGTTCAATCTTCTCGTATTTCTTTCTTTAAAATTTCTTCATTAGCCGTGGGTAATTTTAATCCTAGGTTATTATTTCAAAACGACGTGGTTTTATTGCACCTTAAATTTAAAATTTGTAAAGTTTTTGCTTTTGCCTCGCTCGGGCAAAATTTATCTTTATTTTTCAAAATTTTGACGCTGTCATAAAAAAGGGACCTTATGTCAAAAAAATCTGTTTTTATTTTCTATGTGTTTGATCCAGATTTGGTATAATTTGGATCAAAAATGTGAAAAGTGAAACATCGATTTTCTTTTACACTAGGCCCCTTCTCTACGGCAGCGTCACAATCATGTGTTTTAGATCGGTCGAAAAAAAGGTCGAAAATTTTGTCTTTGTCCCAAAGATCCCCCTCTCCCCCCCCCCGCATAATGCCTTCGGAATTAAAAGAATGTACACAAACGTCAAGTGTCGAAATATGAATTTTTGGTTCAATGACGTGTAGCGATTATACGATATTTTTTTAATTCCTGGTTATTTTTATTTATTAATGAAAATTTTCTGATTTGAAGTAACGAAAATAATTAAATTGTAATTTAAAGAAATAGTATTTATGAAAGAATAGAATTAGGAAAAAGAAAAAACGAAAAATGAAAAAAAAAATGAAAAAATTAATTAGTAGGTAAAATAAATAGGCTAAATAGTCGGCAACCAATCAGATGAAAGAAAATGCGATTCATCGATGGAAACGGAAAGCATGGAAAGAGTAGGAAGTGGGAACGATGACATCGTCGTCGATTCGTCATTGGGTTCCCTAGTCATTGGTCATCGCCATTTGGTAGTTTTTATTACTCATCTACTCATCATTCTACATTTTTCTTTCGTTTCACTTTGTAACGCGTTAAACAATGCTTATTAGTTGGCGTCGGGTTTAGAAGTTATTTGATGATCGGATTTAATTAATCTTATGAATTTGAGTAATTTATTCATTTCGACTACCCTTGTTCGTTTTTTGATGTACTGTATTTTGCTTTCGTCCGGGTTTATTCGAATTCCAGCTTTGCATCATTGTGTTTGAAAACTGTAAGTGGTATTATTGCCGTTGCATTTCGGCACTTGAGTACTTTTACTGATCATTAACCTTCTTAATGCTAGTTATTCCCTTACATATTCAGCACATGGTTGCTTGTCGCGTTGTTGCTTATAATTTTCTTTCCGTGAAGTGATCATCTTATGAGAGTGTTTGTTGCGTACATTGAAACGTGTTTTTTTCTTGCAGTAATGGAACCTCGGAACCTGAAACCGAAATTTACACCCACGCACGCACTAACAGACTATTGTTGGCTTACGTATGCTTGCTGATGGCTAACTGTTTCCATGCTAACGTGAAGAATATTGTCGAAATGCCGGATTTCATGAATAAATGAGTAACTGAGTAAGTTTACCAATTTAAAATTTCTCATAAAGTACCTAATGTTTATTCGTCTGCATATTCGCCGGTCAACTTAGTAATATTATTAATTGGTGATTTTGTAATCAGAAACGAGAGTATCGAAATCAAATGACGTGATCGGGTTGTTCAAAAGATCGTGGTTCCCAACTCGGACAATATTTTACCTGGAATTGAATTAGGTGAGAAATTACAAATCAATTTCCATCGAGTTCTTGGTTTATTTCTATCATTGTTGAGTATTTCATTTTAGTCTTTTCGTTTCAACAGCGTATGAAACTTGCAGAATGAACGAAACGGAAGCGGAAGCGTCGTCAAGACTTGAATCCTCGTCGTGAATTCGATTCGATCTACTGTTTGTCGTGATTTCGTTGAAGTCTTCGCAATCCGATCGGCGTAGTAATGGCAACGTGTTCCAAATTCATTATTCCTGGTATGTGATTGAATTATTCATTATTAAGGTGGAAGATTTAGTTTCATTCATGGGTAATTCGAGTAAAGATTGCTCTGGTTTGAGATTTCGTTGATTTGATTTTATCAAACGCTCCGATTTTGGAATTTGGTATCCTATTGCGTTTTAATTTTGGATATCAACGATTTATTGAACGCACGAGTAAAAATTATGGAAAACTTGTGAAATACACCTAATCGGAATTCTGGAGAAGCTGATGAAATTAGGGAAACTGTTTGAAATTGTTTCTAAAAAGCACACGGTTGAGGAATCGTATTACGTAGCTTACGATTTAGTATTCACACGATTTTGTTAGAAGATACTGATGATAGCTATATCATCTCAAAACATGATTCTGGAATTTTTCTGTCGAACCTATTTGCATGTTGATTTTCTCATTTCAAATCCAGCGTGATATTTGTTTTTTTTTTTTGCTCGTAATATTCAATTTTTATTATAAAGATTTTATATTCGACATAGGTAATGTTGAACGAGATTTGGCCTTTTCTAGTTTGTTTTTTTTTAAATATTTCTGCTGGTATTAATTTTGTGAGTGTGAATTGTTCTTTTTTGCTTTGAATTTTTTTTTTTTTGTCAACGAAAAGGATTGAAATTCGTCATTTCATTACGTATCGTAAGTTGTGTTCGATTTGTGACAATTATTTATAACTTTGTTTATTTTGCAGTGGTACAATTGGAAAAAATCGAGTGGAATGCAGTGCTGGAAAATCCTCACCGAAGTAATTGATCAAATTCACCGAAGAAAATTCACCTCTAGATGAAATTACGACGGATCTAGACTGGTTCGTGTATTTATTATATGTATTCGATGGTTTTATTTGAAACTGCTCGGAATTATTGACGAATTTAATATTGATACGCTGGAAAGCGAAGTTTTCTAAGAATTACGTGAAGAGAGAAAAAAAAGTCTTGTGTATTCTGAGCAGAGACTAGAGAGATCCGAAAACCTATTACTCGTGCAATACGATTGGAAAATATGAGAAAATCGTCGACTAATATTTTAATTGTGGATATTTTTTAACGAATTTTATCGTTTGGTATTGATTTTCTACAGCTGATATGGAACAGAAACGTAATGAATGCAGGTCGTATTTTCATGAAGCTGAGAAAAATTTTATTCGCTGTTTTCGTCGACATCGCGCTATTTTTTCTACATCCACGGCGAGAGATTTATTTATTGTAATTTTAATTACCTATTTTAGTATTATTTTTAATTCGATTAGTGATACTTCGACGTTTTCATTGTAAATTCCAAAATTTTTGGGGATTCTATTGATTTCAAGGGATGGTTAATTTGTCTGGTGTTCTGGGTGGAATTAGGGAACTACTTCGGCAGATTTTAAGGGATGGTTAATTTGTCTGGTGTTCTGGGTGGAATTAGGGAACTACTTTGGCAAACGTGGGGGCAGCGGGTCGGTGGAGTAGTCAGAGAATGCCAATGTCGAACGACTTGGTGAAACCTCCAGATTCTGAGGAGATGTGGCGCGATCGTCCCCGGAGTCCGGGTTGGGCATAGCCTGGCGGCAAGTCAGCTCCAATAGTGGATCGGGGGTGGCTGCGGTCTCTCGTTTTAAGGTGCTCAGGGCTCCAGCCGGCCTTGATCGCTAGAGAGTCCTCAGTGTATTCTTTCACAGTAGGCTTGGTACTGTGGACAGAAGCGTCTGCTGCGGGTTAAAATTTTGATCAATTTCGTACGTTTTAATCGTCACCAGGCACGGTAGTAAATCGCAGCTCCAAGTTGATGAATTGGCGATTGAGTGGGCCCGTGAGTGTTCGTGTGTATGTGTTTGTAGGGGCAGTGTTAGGAGTCTTCGTCTCTTGTAGTGTCCCTGGTGCCTTTTTGTCGAATTTTTAAACTTAGGATTTTCAGGGTAGGAACACCCCAGTTGGACTCCGTTGAGCTTCTTCTGGGGGTGCCATTTTCGGAAAGAATTCAGAATTCTGTCCGGCAGGGCTTCGGTCGGTGGTGTTACTTGAGCTTACCGGTTAGGGACTTCGCCTCATTAGCGAGAAGCTGCTTACCTCGTCGTTTGCACTCCGGCCATCTAGTGATGACGGTCCCACCACCTTTGGCACACGATCCCTTCCCGCCTAGTCGGGAGTCTGTTAAGCCGTCAGTAGCGCGACTGGCTTTGTCACAGTGGCGATGTCCAGGTTACTGATGAGGGTTTTCGGTCCTATTCTTGTGGATGTAGGCCGGCATCTCTGTGGACGGGAATTGCTATATACCTTGCCACAAGGAGAATGCCAGCCTGGTATGAAGCCCAATGTCGCTGTCTGGTAGGTAAGGAAATTAGGGCCGCTTTGCGACATTCTGCGATTTAATATTCGTGTTTGATTGGCGTTAAAATCACGATCTTGATCGGCTTTTTATTTCAACGAATAATGACGTTTTGCACGAGTGTAAAATTACCGGTGGTGAGTGTGAGTGAATTTTTAACGTCATAATTTGTTGTAATGAAATGCGGAAGTCTTGTGTTAGGTCTATTAATTTGGCATGTTTCATAAATTTGGGAAATTTTGAAAAAAAAAATCAGTTTTTAGCGTTTTTTAAAAGTAATTTTTACCTGTGTGTTCAAAAAAAATGTTTGCTTTGGGATTTCAGGTGGTTTTTTTTTGGTATTTCAAACAAAGGATAGTGTTAAGAGTTCACAAATAATATTTAGGCTGAAATTTGGGGATTTTTTGGAACTTTTTTTGATGTATTTATTAATGTATATTATTTTTATGCTATTCTGTTTAAATGTATTTACAGTTATTGTCTAAGTTTTAATATTGTGATAACCAATCACGGTTTTTTCCTCTGTCGAGCGGCCGGCAAAGGTTTTTTTAACCCAGATTGGTTAAACTATGGTTAAACTTGGATATTAATTTGTTATTTTTGTTCTTTTTTTTTGCCGCTCTGTCCAATAAGATGGTTTTGGTTTTGCTTTGTGTTGTTCTTCTTCATTACCAATGAATGTTTTTCGGCCAACGTGAGGAACAGGGTTTAGTTTCAATGATTTGGATCAAGAAGTGTTTTAGAATTCAATTGAAAATTCCAATTTGGAATACTTTCGGTACAAGTGAATGAAAACTGACGGGATGTTCAGTCAAAAGAAACACCTCTATTTCTGGTAAAGAGTTTTTATTACCGATGGAGATATAATTATAGCTTCAATGTGGAATCAGTAACCTTGTAACCATCGGAATACGTAGTGAATATTTGAAGTACAACTGGTTTTAATGATGGGATCGAAGATACCTCAGGAAATTTATGGTCATTTGTTCTTGGTTTGCTTCATTTATCCATAATAGGATCTGATTTTGGACATATTGGCGATTATTTACTGAAAAACTTCGATTTCTGTGAAAACGAATGGTGATTTTATTTTAAAATCGTGATAATAAAGTCGCCAACGTATCGTCGCATCGAAAAATCTATGCTTTTGATTAATTATCTCAAAATGCAACATTACATACTCAATTTACACGCGTCGAATAATTTAAAGTGTACCCGCAAAATCAAAGATAGGCAACACAAATAACATGTATTTTTTAAATTCAAAAGGATCTTAGCGCCATCTATAATGCTAAAGAAAAAGTAATGATGAATTTCGAAGAAATGCTAAATCAATTAAACGCAAAAAAGTGAAGTAAGTACCTACTTTTTTAAAAACTCATTTTTCTTTTTAATTCATTTTGAATTTCAACGTAGATTAATTTGAACTAATCTTAAAAATTTAATTTTTTACAGGTACCTAGTTGATTGAACTGTGATTTGTATCCATACTGCCATTTTGCTGCGAAGTGCCGGACGTGTAAGTATAAGGACGCCTCTTCAAGGGTCTCAAAGGTAAATATTTATAGCTTGACATTTTTTTTGCTTATTTAGTTTTGGATTTTTTTTCTTTGCAATTGCCTACCTGAAAAGGAATTTCTTGAGTTGTTTTTTTCGAATGTTTAGAGTACATTACTTCTGTTTATTTTCTTAGGCTATCCCTCTAGTCGATTGAACTGCGATTTGTATCCATATTGCCATTTTGCTGCGAAATGCTGGACGTGTAAGGATAAGGACGTCTCTTTAAGGATCCCAAAGCTCAAAGGTAAATATTTATAGCTTATGTACTATTTTTTCTGCTTATTTAGTTGGTGATTTTTTTGTTGCAATTTTGCCTACCTGCAAAAGAATTTCTTAAGTGGTTTTTTTCGAATATTTAAATGTCATTACAACGTATCTAGATTAATTTGAACTAATCTTAAAAATTTTAATTTTTTACAGGTATCTAGTCGTTTGAACTGTGATTTGTTTCCATTATTATCATTTTGCTAAGAAGTGCTGGACGTGTAAGGGATAAAGACGTCTCTTCAAGGATTTCAAAGGTAAATATGTATTTATAGCTTACTATTTTTTCTGCTTATTTAGTTGATGTTTTTTTTTGCAATTGCCTACCGGAAAAGGAATTTCTTGAGCGGCTTTTTTCTAATATTTAGAGGTCATTAGGTACCTCCGATTATTTTCTTAGGCTATCCAATTTTTTGAAAATGCTGAATGGTTGATTTTTTAACATGTTTTTCTACTCATATGGCAACCAAAATTCAATTTTCTGGTTCGACCTTTTTAAAGCGAATACGTGAGTCTTCCTTCTTGAAAATTTTATTACCATTTTTTAAAATTCAAATTCGAGGAAAAGAATCGTTAGCTTTGATTGTTATTCACTCGATGATGATGTTGCCCATTTTGGTACAAAAAATCAGTTGTTTTCGGTAGTTTTCTCAATGCGATATTCATAAAAGTTAATTTTATTCAAGTATTTCAGAAAATTAGCTACAGATAGTAATCCTTGATACGTATTTGTGTCTGATGTTGTGAAAGTAATGTAACGTGTTTTGATTTTTTATTTGTTTACAGGTAGCAGATGAACAGTTCAGATGAGATCCAGAAAGAAATGTGCGGATGTATAATTAAAAATGAAGCATAATTTTAAAACGTATTTATTTTATTATTAAAGCAACATTAATACAAATAAATGGTAAAGTTTGTGTGTACAAATAAATTAAAAGGCCCCCTAATGGAAGTAAAATCCTGCATGGATTTTGCTTCAACTCCTAGTCGCACGTCCACGTCGTGGGGGCCGGGACCTCACCGTAGTCCGGTGTGCTAACGCGACAGGGGGGCGTGCTGGAGAATCTCTCCGGTACGCTGCTGAAATTTAAAAAAAAAATGAACAATTTCGGTTTCGGATTTGGCAAAATTGGTGATGTAGGTAATTTAATGGGAAAAATTTTAATAATTTCGGCATTGGTGAGACAAAATTTATTACATTTTTGAATTTGGGAAAAATTGGTGATGCTGGTTAGTTAATAGAAATTTTTTTAGTAATTTCGGCCTTAGTGGGACAAAATTTGGTAAATTTTTGGGTTTGGGCAAAATTGGTAATTTAGGTAAGTTGCGTCTCATGCAGGGTCATCCTAATACTCTTCGGTATCGGATTACCCTGCATGAGCCCGGGGCAAAATTGGTAATTTAGGTAAGTTGCGTCTCATGCAGGGTCATCCTAATACTCTTCGGTATCGGATTACCCTGCATGAGCCCGGCGACTGGATTATGTAACGTTATCGGTACCCTTTGCAGAGGCACTCGAATCGCAGGGCTTGCTGTCGTAGGGGCCGGTGCCGTTGCATTTTTCTTTCGCCGGATCGGGGCATAGCCCCAATTGTAGTCGTAGGACAGTCTTGTGACCTGCGTAATGCGCGAAATCCTGTGGCTTCGTCGAGGGTCATTGATCCCCATATCTACCTCTGCGAATCCGGGATGGAGGGCATTACGTGGCTCGTTGCGCAGCAGGCGTCTGGTCTTTTTCATCGTGACAAGCAAAATTTGAAGATGGTCGGACCCGGACGCTCTTTTTAGTATCCTAAATTTTCTCATTTTACACCGATGTACATCGAGGTGTTTTACGGTACTAAAAAGAGCGTCCGGGTCCGACCATCTTCAAATTTTGCTTGTCACGATGAAAAAGACCAGACGCCTGCTGCGCAACGAGCCACGTAATGCCCTCCATCCCGGATTCGCAGAGGTAGATATGGGGATCAATGACCCTCGACGAAGCCACAGGATTTCGCGCATTACGCAGGTCACAAGACTGTCCTACGACTACAATTTGGGCTATGCCCTGATCCGGCGAAAGAAAAATGCAACGGCACCGGCCCCTACGACAGCAAGCCCTGCGATTCGAGTGCCTCTGCAAAGGGTACCGATAACGTTACATAATCCAGTCGCCGGGCTCATGCAGGGTAATCCGATACCGAAGAGTATTAGGATGACCCTGCATGAGACGCAACTTACCTAAATTACCAATTTTGCCCAAATCCAAAAATTTACCAAATTTTGTCCCACTAAGGCCGAAATTATTAAAAAAATTTCCATTAACTAACCAGCATCACCAATTTTTCCCAAATTCAAAAATGTAATAAATTTTGTCTCACCAAGGCCGAAATTATTAAAATTTTTCCCATTAAATTACCAACATCACCAATTTTGCCAAATCCGAAACCGAAATTGTTCATTTTTTTTTTAAATTTCAGCAGCGTACCGGAGAGATTCTCCAGCACGCCCCCCTGTCGCGTTAGCACACCGGACTACGGTGAGGTCCCGGCCCCCACGACGTGGACGTGCGACTAGGAGTTGAAGTAAAATCCCATTACCTTGAGGGATTTTGCTTCCGTTCGAGGGCCTTTAAATAAAAAAATGTATTGGTACATTTACGTCACTAAAAATCAAGGTACTGATATTTCAAATTTTGTATTTGTAATGTGAATTAAGAATTCCAAAATAAAAATACCATTCCAAATTCTGCATCTTGATTGTCCATTTATTTCACTGAGGTCCATGTCTTCAACCTGTAAAGGAGAATATTATACACAATCGACTCATAACCAATGTAAAAAAAAATTGCTGAAATTAACTAAATTCTTCCAAGCTACTAAATTGCTGGTATTTAAAAAGCGTGAAAATTAACACCGAATAAAATTCAATAAAATTGTTCGGCGCAATATTAAAACTAGAATTCTTCAATCACTACTCAGAATGAACTACGCCGAAAATTGAAAATTTTCAGGTAAGTAAGTAAATTTTAGTAAATTTAGCCAGAAATGCTGATTTTGAAAAAAGTGAAGATGAATACTTTAAATAAAATTTGGGAAAATTGCTCGGCGCATTATTATGGCATTATTAAAACTAGAAATTTTTAATCACTAGGAATGTAATGAAAAAATGAAATCATTAGAATTGTGCACTCGAAAAAATTCAGATTCAAAAATTTAAAATTCAAATAGGTAAATTTGATACAGTGTAGATCATCGAAAAAATACTCATCTGGCTATACTGAATCCATCAACTTTTTTTCTTCACGTCCGTCGCCTGAGTAATAAATTTTGTCATAAAAATACGTCTGGACACTTTGGCACTAGCACAGCAAATGGAAAAATTGATATTTCGTATCAGACCTATCAGATGGAAAACAAATAGAAATGTTTAGATTACATTCCATGGAACTAGAATGCAAAATCAGTTTTACATACGTTATGGTCTACGAAATTCTGCGTTAAAAATTTAAAAAATTCAAATAGGTAAATTTGAAATAATGCAGCTCATCGAAAAAATACTCACTTACCTATTTTGAATCCATCAACTTTTTTCTTCACGTCCACGGAATAACTTGGTTATAAAAAAACGTCTGAACACTTTTGGCTCCAGGACAGCAAATGGCAATATTGATATTTCGTAACAGATCTGGAAAAAGCAAAACTGTTGAGAACACTTTCCATGGAATTAGAATGCAGAAAATTCACGTAAGTACATTCCATGAACAAAAATTAAAAAATAGGCGAGCTTCGATAACATATATAAAATACCTACAAAATTTTCTTGAAAAAACTTACCAGCTCATCATGATTGGATCTAACACGCTTTTTGGACCGAGTCATTGATTAAAATTGGACAGCAAATATCTGCATACTTCCTGTAACAAGCAAACAATAAATTTAACATTTATATACAAACATAACTAGGTAGAGAAGAGTCCTAAAATATTAAAATTAGAATACCTACCTATTTGAAAAGTACTCATCACAGCTTCCTATAAGTAAATTACGTCCGTGTTTTTCAATTTCTTTTGAAGCATAGCATAATGGATACCATATGAAGGTCTTTTCCAACAGAGAACCTATGAAAACGTATCGATTGATGACTAGTTCCGCGGCAGGCACAGATGATGTTACCCAATTCAACGAGCAAATCCGACGAGGCCCCAGTTCTCCCGACATAGACGTGTGACTCGGAGTTGGAGCCATTAAGGGGCCATTAGATGAAATATTCATACCTAAGTATGCGTTGAAAAATCGTGATTTTTTCATTACCAAAATGAACTAATTACTTTGTAATGTTCATTATTTTTACGTACTTCATTCATAGTTCCTTTTACAAGGTCGACTGAATTTCATCTGAAACATAAAAAGTACAGATACACAAATTACAGCACTTGGAAAAAGGAAAGTAAAATTCTTTCAGCAAAAATGAAACATAATTTAAAAAATAACATAAAATTTCATCATAGAAAGTGATATGTAAATGTTTTTGAATACTTACTTACACACACTCGTCAAAAGTAGTTAGGTCTAGGTAACTATGGAGCTGTTGATGGATAAATAATCGATTCATTCCACAGAGCTTTCTTGCCATATTTCGAATTGAACCGGAACGTCTGAAAAATCACAAACACATGAAATTACAAGTTGATAAAAACGCAAAACAATAATAATAAAAAAATTAAAATTAAAATCTCGACTAAGTACGTGAAATTGAAAACTGGCTGGCGTAAAATTGTCTCTCTAGTTAAGAAATTAACGAGAAAAAAAAAATTTCAAACAAAACTCACCCTTTCTTTTTTCTTCGACGAAATGTGATCCAGTTTCTCATCCTTGGAAAGCTGATCAATGATCGACCTGAAATAAATTCAAAGTAAGCTAAATTATTCAAGTATACATATAAAAAAATAAATAAAATAAAAACTCGAATCATCAATAATTATACATGTATACTCAATATAAAGAATACCTATTTCAATCCCTGATAAATGAATTTTAAGTCAAATCCATTTCACATGATCCATCAAAGAAAACCGTCTGAAAAAAAAAATCAAAAATTAAATAGATACATACAGGTATTTTCATGAATTAAACTTCATAACATATTAGAAAAACAATTTCAACGAAATGCTCACCTTTCTTCTCGGATCGGGCGGTCCAAACAATGAAAAACACGTTCGTCTCATGGGTTTCCTGAAATCTTCGATCATAATCGAGTCTAAAAACTATAAAATAAAATGGATTAATTGGAAGAAATAAAAAAAAAAACACTACCTCTAAATTCTGTAAAATAAGTAGAAAGCAGAAAAAAATCCAATAAACCAAACTGGAAAAAAAAGTTGATATATGCCGAGTAAAGTACAGCAAAATAATCACACTCAATTACCTAGTTCACGACTAGGATCATTCAAATGAAATTAAAACGGAAGCACTAGCTGGAACGGTAGATCATGAACCACACGTAATCAAGTAGGCAGGTGCACAAGATCTGAAAATTCCACAATTACATTTTTCAAAAACATAAAAACAATACAGGTTTGTTAATTTTAAAATTCTAGAAATTACTAGACAAAGTCGCTATTCCTCCTACTTACTTCACCTTCAATTTCTGTAATCGTACTCCCATCTTCATCACCTATTACGCTATCAAACCAAATATCTATCCGTAAATAAAAAATAGAATTCATTTTAAAAAATACGACAATTCATTTTAGTTATTTCTTAAATTACAATTTACCTATATCTTGTTCAAATCGTAACTTACTCGTAAATGATCAATTTTAATTTTACGTTTCCGTTGGTGCGTTTTTCATTTAGGAGTGAGGGAACCCTGCGAAGTACCTGTAAACGAAAAAACCACCTTAAAAATCAACATCAAATTCTAAATATCGTAATTTATCGTTGAAGTCTGGAATTTAATTCGCTAACGTAAGAATTACATACTCGCATAATAGTTCATTGCATGACAAGTTTCTCGCAGCCGGAGACACTTTTTCAAAAGTCCTAGCGTCAGAGGGACTTCAATCCAAAATCTCAGAATTGGAGCCGGAGGGCCCTTTTGAACGATTTTTTTGGAACCGGAAGGACTTTAATCAAACATCTCGGAGCTGGTGCCAAAGGAATCAGACCTCCTTCCACCTGCTCGTTCCACGTCCACGAATCTATTTTGGAAAATGTTTCAAACTAATATCAGCAAAGAGAAAAACGTCAAAATTAATCAAAAATTAAAGACATTCTTTAGAAAATATTGAACCATTTTTTCTGGAAAAATACTATAATATAGAGAAAACAATAACTTACCATCAGAATGGGCCACTATCTAGGATTTTATATGCTAACACATTACAAAACCAGCGAAAAAACTTCCGAAGTCAGTTCGTGGATACGTTGAAACTTGAAAGTCGGTCAATGTGATCTGCATCCTAAAAATCTCATCTTTGATCACCATTGTACAGCTGTCTTTTTTCGTATGCTTCATCTAGGTTGTCCAATTTTTTCCACAGAGGTTAATGAATTCCAGCTGAAAACTAAGAAACCAAATTATTCATTGCCTATACGTAAACAAAAAATAATTATGAAGTAAAAAATTTAAAAAAAATAGCACGTTCGATATAAGGTAAGAAAAGAAAATAGAAAAAAAGGGTAAAATCGCAAATTGAATGTTGAAAATGAAAAATGAAAAGTAGGTAGACTAAGTACATAGATATTTGAAGAGAAAACTCACCAACGTTGCCTCCAAAAAAATTGCATCATATTGTCCCAGTTATTTTCACACCTTCCAATGAACTTCGACTGCAGCTATAACGAAATTAAATTACTTAGGTAGGCAATATAATAAAAAAAAAAAACATGCAAAAGTATACATTCAATGAAAAAAAATCGAAAAAGTCGTAAGACTTCAAATTCAAACATTTTCCACTATGAAAAGTAAATCAAGTACCTATGTGTTTGAAAAAAAAAACTCACCAACGCTACTCCGAACTAATTGCACCAAACTGTCCCGGTTATTTTGACACATGCCAATGAACTTCGACTGCAGCTGTAACAAAATAAAATTGAATAGGCAATATTAAAATAAAAACAAAGAACATACAGAACGAAAAATACAACAAAGAAAGTCAAAAAAAAGTCATAAAACTTTCAAACTCAAAACATTTTCCACCATAAAAAAGTGGGTAAGTATGAAAAATTTTCGAAAAAATTTCCATTTCCAACAATAAATGAAAAAGCTGATGATTTAAATTAGATCAAGGTCGTATTAGGAAAAAAAACTCACCAACGCTGCTCCAAACTAACTGCACCCTATTGTCCCATATTTTCACACTTTCCAATTCAACTTTGACTGCAGCTATAACGGAATAAAATTCATTATACAATATTATAAGCAAAGAACATGCAAACAGATAAAATCAACAAAGAAAATTCAAAAAAGTTAACAGTTTTCATCATAAAAAAGTAGGTACTTATAAAATTTTCGACAATCTGCCATTTCAAACAGTAACTATAAATCGTTTATAAAACCTATATCACGAAAATTTAGGTAATCATTTTAACAAAAAGAAAAATGAAATTCAATGTTGCACACAAAATTTGAATCAAACTAAAAATTATTCAATTCAAAATGATACTAATTATTAAATTTGAAAAAAAATAAAAATTCGAGTATTTAATTAAAAAGTACTCACCCTAATGATGCCTCCGAGTTAACTGAAATCCATATTGTTCAACTTTTTTCACGCACGTCCATAAACTTCAGCTGCAGCTGTAAATAAAATAAAATTACTCAAAATGTGCTATAAACAAACTTGAAAGTTTTTTGAAACAGATATCCCGAAAATTTAGGAAGGTTATCATTTTAACAAAAAGAAAAATGAGAATCAATGTTAAACACACAAAATTTGAATCAAACTAAAAATTATTAAATTCAAAATTATACCATATGATATTAATTAATCATTAAATTTGAAAAAAAAATTGAAAATGGAGTATTTAAAAAAAAGTACTCACCCCAATGATACCTCCGGTTCAACTGGAATCCATATTGTTCAACTTTTTTCACGCACGTCCATAAACTTCAGCTGCAGCTGTAAATAAAATAAAATTACTTAAAATGTGCTATAAACAAAAGACATGCAAAGGAAAAAATTAAAAAAAAAAACACTCCAAAAATTTCAACAATAAAAGTAAAATAAAATTTTAGCATTCGGAAAAAATTCAGCTATAAACAACTGCAAGTTTCTGAGAAAAATAAAGAGCATGCGAAGCGATAAATTCAAAAAAGCAAATTGAAAAAAAAAACACGCGAGTAACAAATTAAAAAATTTTCCACGATAAAAAGGTAAGCATAAAAAAATGCTGAAGAAATATCCTACTGGAGAAAACTCAATAACATGAGCCTCCTCACTAAAACATCATGAAAATTTAACCAACAAAAAAAAATTAAAAAGCAAGTTTCAAACTGCACTCGCAAATAATCTAATAGGTGCACCCGTAAATAAAAATAAGATATTCAAATTTGACCAAAAAACAAAAGCACGAAAAATATCTAGGTAGTTAAAAAAAACTTCCAACCAAGCACCCAAGTCTGTTTTTCGAGAAAAAACATGAAAATTGGTCAGCTAACGAATGAGAAAAGAAAAACTAAGCTTCAAGAAACAATTCTACTCATTAATAGTAGTTGTTTTCAAAAAAACGCTGTGCTTACTTAATGAGTACATAATACCTACCTATGAAATTATTTTTTCTAACGACTGTGGAACAAAACTGGGCATGAAAAACAACCTGGCTGTGTAGTGTGTACTCTTAGCATTCGGGAAAAATTGATATCGATTGCATCAAGAGTTTCAAAATTAAACACTTGAACAGAGATCTAAATAAAAACATCATAAATTACAGAAGTAATCGAGTAAATTCAATCTATAGAAATAGGCAATTTTTAATGAAGCCACAGTAACGAGTGATCTATCAAAAAATTTAACTTACTATACAAGACCGCATCGATTTATGCTGTTTCTGTTTCCACGAAATAGAACTGTAGACAGGACACTGACATCTTTCCAGACTTCCCAGCCAATAATGGACAGCCGATAATGGATACAAATCTACCGCATCCTATCAGTCGCAAAAATGAACACATGATTCTTAGCTACGCTCAAAAATTCCTAAAATTGAAATAGAAATGAAAAAATATGAAAATGTCAATTCAAAAACACGTCGTGAACCAACAAAATGAAAATAAATTAATAATAGTTAATAGATAACACCTACTAAAAACAACAACATCAAAAAAGAAATTTTTTAAAATGAACACTTGGGTGAATGTGAAAAAAAAAGGTAGCCGGTAGGTAGGTATAGGTACTCACCAATTCATAAAGTCATTTCACTGTATTCTTGCCCAATTGAGGAATCTAGAACAGCTTCAAATTCATCGACCTGCAAAAAAAATCAAAAATTCAAACATTTGTAACTACAAAAGTAAAGTACCTACTATTATCTAATAAATTAAAAAACTCCAAAGAATTCTGAGAGAAATTACTAAAATTGGAAGCAATAAAGAAATGATTCTTCTCAGCCATGCTTAATTTCCTCAATGTTGAAAAAATGTACGTACGAAAATATTTTAAAAACTACCTACTTGAATCGAAAAAATGAAAAAAATAAGATCACATCTCCGCCAAAGGATAAAATCTAATAAATAAAAAAGTAGGTAAGTAGAGGTACGAAACAAAAAAGAAACTGAAAATGAACGAAAATGGGTCATGAGTCATGAAACAATTACCAAACAACTAAACACTAGTAAACAAACACAGATTGTAAGTATCTGGAGGTAAAACTTGATATTTAGGTACTTACTCATTTTTTTTCCAATTTTCAGTGTCCATGGATAATTAAAGAAGTAAAAAAGTGCACAGGAGATAACTGGGTACGAATGAATTGCCAAGAAAATCAACGGAGTCATGACTAATCCATCCATCTGAAACAAAAAATTGATGCTTAGTTGTATGTAGGTATGCTAGGTATACTAGCTAGCTATAAAAATATTAAAAATACCATAAGAATGATTAAGAAATAAGCAAACTAAAAAACAAATGAAATTAGGACATGAAACAACACAGATTTTAAGAATCTGCAGGTAGAACTAATTATTTAGATACCTACCTACTTCATTACTTTCCGCTTTTTCAGGGTTCATGAATTACTACATAAATAAGCATAGTAGAGAACCGGAAGGAACCTCTGAATAATCTTCGACAAAATTCAAAACCTTATGTTGATTCCGGAAACCACGAATTATTTCGAAAAAACATCAACTGAGCCATGATTTGATTCATCTGAAACAAAAAAACGAAGATTAGATGTATAGATAAACTTGCTATCGCGAAATACCAAGAATACATTGTACGAATGATTTAGAAATAGGCAAATGAAACGAAAAAGGAACATGAAACGATTACCAAATAATCAAACACCTGTAAACAAACACAGATTGTAAAGTATCTGCAGGTAAAACTAGAATATATTTAGGTACTTACTCATTTTTCAATTTTTCAGGGTACATGTGGATCATTAGTTGAATAAGCACTGAGTAGAGGACTGGAAGACTGGAACACCAAATAATTCACAAAAGAAGCACCTGAAAACAAACACAGATGGTAAGAATCTGCAGGAAAAACAAAAAACTTGCTACTTCTAGTATCCTAAATACAAAATAATGCATGCAGAACTCATACTTGATGAATAAATTTGTAAATAATTCCATCATCGAACCGCATGATTAGGTGCATTAGGTAGAGAAGATCGTCATCCAATTAGATATTATAAGGTGAGAACTGTTTACGCACTCTTTATGCTTTCTCATATCTCAATTATTTATACATGCACTTGCACCATCTAAAACTATGCTTACCTACCTATCTGATAATTCATAATAAAACAGTAAATATAACTTACCACAGACACGGCTTCTTCCTTCTCCATGTTCATTAGCAGCATTGCACAATAAGATAAATTATTAATTAACCACAATTAATATTACTTAATCACACATTCGTATTAATGCATAAAAACGCAAAACAAAACGGCAGACACGAAACAAGAAATGTTTACACTGCAACTTCCAAACACAGACAGCCGCAAAACAAGGCTGCATGTATGAGTCACTACCCCCACCAACTATTCTAAATCATGTGATCTCAGCTCACCACCTGCTGCGTATTCCTTCGAATCCTTTTCGAAAATTCCGACACAATAAAATTTTATTACCCGTCTAGAATGTTTTTTTTTTTGGTTTCGTTGCTTTGTACGTGACCTCTATAACAAAAAATTCCGACCGGAGCCCATTGTATTCATAATCTCCATAAAAGGCAAGGTTGTAAATTTTCTTTCTTGACTGCTTCGTGCGTGACCCTTTCATCAACAAAAAAAAAAAATTCCGACTGGAGCCTATTGTATTTATATTCTATTATAATCTTGTATGACCATATAAGGTAAGGGTTGTAAAAATGTCATTGTAGGACACAAAAAGCCGATGTTTTCATCACAATAATAAGGTCGTAAAACTGTGAACGTGACTAGAATTTTATTTTCGGGTTATCAAAATGATTCATCCTTTTTGAAAATTCCGAATTCGATCTCATTGTATTCGTAATCTATTATAATCTTATACTGCCATATAAGGTAAGGGTTGTAAAAATCCCATTGTAGGACGCAGAAAGCAGATGTTTTTTCATCACAACAAGGTTATAAAACTGACAACAGTGAACGTGAGCAGAATTTTTTTGTCGGGGAAAAAGATGTTTACGCTTGAGTGCGCCATTATCAAATTTTTCATCTTTTTAAAAATTTCCGACTCGGAGTCTTTTGTATTCAAATTCTATCTCAGAAAAAGTATCTAAGGGTAGTAAAAATTGTACATATTGAGCAGATGTTTTTATCAAAACAGGGTCGTAAAATTGCGAACGTGACTAGAATTATAATAAGTAAGGGTTGGAGGGTCTTATACAAATGTTTACGTTCGAAAACGGCATTTTAATTTTCGCAAAGAAGAAAAAAATCAGCTTGTAACTTGACCTGACATCAATTTCGATGATTCTTCGAAGTCCAAGTGTTTCCAAAATCTTTTCTTGATTCAAATTTCTTTTTTTCAATTTTTTTTTTTTCAAATGTACGTTTTTTAAAATTTTCTATCGAAACCTTTACATATATCTTCTTAAATATTTTCAAACTCGATTATTTTCATATTTTTTACTTTAGGCAAAAATTATATTCCCAACTTTATATTTATTTTCTTCTCTATTTTTGTTCCAAATAAATTTTCTATTCGGTTTACACAAAATTTTTCAAGATTTTTACCGACTTGAATTTTAAATTTCAAAAAAAAAATTCAACACATACTTCATTTTAAAATAATTTTTCCGAAAATAAAATGCAGAAATCGTTAGTTTTACGGTTAATTTAGTCTGAGAGAAAATGTTGGTTTGAAAAAGAATAGAAAAAATATTTTCGAGTTTGAAAAAAAAATCCTAATTCAAAAAATGCTCGATTTATGCTGCTTTCGTAACTAATTCACAGCAATATTTCTGCAGTTGACTCAACGAAAATTATCCTTATGAACAAAGATCACCTCACAAATAACCCAAGTTTTCTATTCCTGAGCTTGAATCATTTGATCTGTTCAATACAATCACGTCTACGCCACGAATGATCAACAACAAAACTACGTACACACAATCGGTTTCGCACACGATATATGATTCTATTACTCCTGAAACAAAACGACAGATTCTTATCCATAGACTTTTAAAGCTTACAAATTGTTCACTACAGTAATCAACATCTTTTCGATACCTTTGAATCGACCATATCGTTGATAGAACTCTAATCGAGGATTGCTAAAAAAAATCTATCACATTTTGATATCTTATTCGCCGAAAGACATTCTCACGACGATAAATCTTTTTTAAAAAATAATAAAACATGAAAAAAAAAGAGAAAAAAACTGAAAGATCATTTGACTATAAAAATTCGTCGATAAATGATTCAAAGCTATTCATCGAACATCAGTCGGTTTAAGTTGAACTTCATTATCAGCAATGAACATCCTCATGGCGCGATACAACAAATACGTGCCGAGTCTTTGTTTGAGTTTGGTGTTCCAGGAGGCGGCTACGCCATAGTACATACCAGCTTTTTCGTTTTTCAGACGAGATAGACCTATGGCGTCTATCATGGCGGCCTCTCTGGTATAAGCATCAGCTGGTATTATGTTATGAAACGCTTGTAAACAAACTACGCCTAGACCTTCGTTCCAAATTTCTAAAATGTGACGTACCTACGAAAACGATTCGAAGATTGTTAGTAAATGTACGCCGTAAATTCTTTTTTGAGGCACGAATAATAAAATATTACTTTCAAGTTACACCGCTTTCTAGGGTACGCTTTGGTCTCCTTCCATACTAAGAATGCTTCGTGCAGATGCTCGTACGGTCTAGCTCGAGTTCCTTTACCAACGTAAAATATGGCGTGAATGAAATCGCGCCAAACGTCACTCAAATCCATACGCTCGCAACGGGCTGGTAGGTTATTGGAGATGCGCGGATCGAGAAGTAAATAGGTAAATGACGTTTTAGCAGTGCCACTGCGCCAAGACGACGATAGAGTGTTATCTGAGAAATGATTGAGGATATCTGCTTCCAAAGTGGACCACTTGGTGATGATTTTCTCCCAGTCGTCATTATCTTCGCGTAGAACGTGTTCCAGCTCCGGACTAAAAACTAGAAATTGAATAAAAATTAATAACATTTAAATTCTATCAATAGCTCAAAAATTAATAACATATTTAAATTCTATCAATAGCTTTTCAAAAAAGCAAAGTATATAGCTAGTTACTTGGTTTCATTATCGGTTCCTCGAACTCTGGAGCTTTACGAATTCGACGCAATTTTTTCAAATACAGCTTTTTCGTCGTACCAGCAATCGGACCGGAAACGAAGCCCAGTTTCTTCAACTCTGATCTAATGTAATCAGTATCGTAAGCAGCACTATCAGATGTTTCTGTAAAATAAATGGCATCATTTAAAAAAGCTATCTAACGAAATAATAGCGAGCTGGAGTTCTTCTGCATTTGATTCTCACCAAGTTCTTCAATACGACGACTGTTGTGACCTTTCTGCTCATTCTGACAATTTCGTTCTTTCAAAGGAGTACTCGAGTTAGAATTTGAAGAACTGCAACGAAATCAAAAATTATCAACTACAAACTTCGAAAATTGAATTCCAAAAAATTACCTAATACACAAAGGCAATCTCGCTTCGACGAATTCGATTCCATCTTCGTCATCTGTATATTTATACTCGACAGCAAATTTCAACGGTATTTGAGTACTGCTGTACTTCTTCAACGGCACTCCATCGTTACTAATCAAAGAATTTTCGTCATATGGCGAAAGAGCAGTTTCATCGTTACTAATTAAAGATCTATCCATCGTAATATCACCGCCGGCTCTTCCATTCTGCTGCGAAAATTCTTTAGTATCACCGGACTTCTCACTCGATTCTGATTTTCGTTCATTTTGCAGCGAAAGTTTACCAACACCGCTGATTCCCAGACTAGGATCGGTTTTAGATTTATCTTCGGTGTCGGATTCGGCATTAGTGAAATAAACCGACGAATCAGAATCGTTTAACCGTTTTGGAATACAAGCGCAAGTTTTCAAACACCCAGACCAAGAAACATGTTTCTCCTTTAGCTGCTGATCGGGTACCGAAGAATCGGGAACAGCGGTCGGTTGAATATTTCCGGTAGCTTCGTTGGTAGCTTTGGTATTGCTTTTTTGACTAGATTCGCTCGATTCGTCTATGTACGGTACACTGAGCGTATCGAAAAATGATTCTTTGGCTTTACGTTCGGAACTGTTCAACGAATCTTCGGAAAAATCGCCGTTTCCATTTTGACCTCGGGTTGAATCGTTGTTCGAAACACCGGTCAATTTTTTCATTTCAATTGAAATCGGTTTCGTGGGTGATGTCTCGACGCTGGTAGCGGCCTCTTTCGGTATCGTAGAACAGCATAAGGATAATTTAGTGATTTTTTCGTCGACAACGGTTTCGCGATCACGTCGATTCTCAAAAATCGGATTATATTCGTAGACGCGACCTTGGGCTCGATGAGAAGTAATCTTCCGTTTGCATTGCTCGGTTAGCATTATACCGCAGGCTTGCTCGCACCAGTCGTAACATTTGGGCCGGATTTTAATCGATGAGATGTTCTCAGGATCCAGGGTATCCGAATCGAGATCTTTATTATCCTGAAATAAATACGACATCGATCGAATCATTCCAAAATCTTAGTTTATAAATTGAAAACTAACATATAATTTACCTTTAAGTTAACACTGGGTGGAGACGTTTGAGTAGCAACGCTTTGCTTTTCTACAACTACGTCTTTTCTGCATCCTTCGCATAAAGGTCTGTATTCCGCTTGAACGCCTTCTCCTTGAACGATCACTCTTTCTGCAAGCATTTTCGAATTAGATACAAAATAAATGTCGTGATTTTAATCTCGACACAACAATTTCTTACCCAACTCAATATTGTAACTTTTTTCGGTAATTTCAGATTTCTTCAACTCAGTTCGCCGATGTATTTCTAACGTTTTCAACGTCTCCCATGCATGTTCTTCATACGCATAATGGAAAGCATTTTTCTCGGCATCATCGGTAATCGAAGGATCGCCTCCATAATTCAACAATATTCTTACTATCATTGGACGATTCCATACCGCAGCTACGTGAAGAGGTGTAACACCTTCGTTGTCTCTAAATGAATAATAATTGTGAAAAAACGGTTTCCTAAAAAAAGTAAATGCAATCTCATCTACATACCTGACATTAGGATCAGCTCCGTTCTTGAGCAATAATTTAGTAACTTCTTTGGCGAATAATTCGTTTTCGTGTCCAACAGCTAAATGAAACGGAGTAATATCGTAATCCGGTATTACCACATTGGGATCAGCGTGTTTTTCTCGAAGTAATATGGAAACTTCTCTGTAACACGTTCATGTTACGGAAGCAAACAAAATATTTATTTTATAAACAATACATGAATTAAAACAAAATACCTCAAATTGCCATCGTCGATCGCGTCATATAACGCCGTCGCTAGATACCACTCGCTGGAAAGTTTGGAAAACATTTGCTGACTATATACGCTGGTCATCTTTACGCAGCATATTGTTTACAGAACGATCATCATACTGGAAAAAGAATCGTCGATTGTCGAGTGAATTATTTGTTTGATGAAACACGAATAAATGATATAAATCAATCTATATTATTTATTACCTGAGACTTTTCAGGTAGAATAATGCAGGATAAACAATTCGGTGTTAGGATGCACTTTCTTCTCGGAACTCAATGAATACAACAGAAACAACACGTTTTCGAGTATTTCTTTGCTTAATGTAATAACTTCGTTTAAATAAAAGTAATTATTTCTTAATTAAAAAATTCCTGTACTTTTTTAAACGAACGAAAAAGTCTACATCCTCTAAAAAAAAACACGTTATTTTGAAAATAAAATCACAGAATCACAGAAACAGCGAAAAGTTTCATTTTTGGCTTTTGAGTAAAAAAGTAGGTGTTTTGGTAGGCTGAAACAACCAATCAGCGACGAGGTTTACCAGTGTTGCCTGCAGCAACGCTTGATTCGACACCTGTCCACATTCCCTCGATTATTTAAATTTAGAACTTAGAAGTGATCTATTGAATAATTTTATTTAAAAACGTTAAACGTTACTAATTAATATGTCGAAGGACAATGCATTCGAGGAAATGCTATTTGCATTGGTCCAAGAAAATGAAGGAGGTGTACCGGGCGTAAGTTTATTTCTCTATTATCATCTCAGATTAGAATAATTGTAAACGAACTATTGAGAATTGAGATCTTGTTCATTAAATTCAGGAAGATTGTTATTCAATCGATACTATATCGCGTTAATGAAATGTTTATTGCGTACCTAGGAAGCGATAAATAGAACCGACGAAGATGAAGAATCTCAGCCACAGCTTGGCAAAGAAACCAAAGCGCAAGAAGAAAGAATTTATGAAGAACATTCCAGAACTAAAGTAAAGAAGGACGAATCAATTGAAATCAACGTGGAAAACATGGAAGAAAGTCTAAACCATAAATCGATTTCAAAGGTACAAAATATGATGAAGATTCACTCATACAGGGTGATAATTGACTCACCGTGCTTCATTACAGGATAAAATAACATTATTTCAAAAATTGAACAGTTCGATTCGCTGTAAAAGTTTCGATTTTTTTCTCCAAAATTTTTCGTCATTTCTAAAATTTGTTTCAATACTGATTTTTTTTCTTAAATATTTCCATTTTTTTCCTCAAAATTATGTTCAACTCTTGAAAATTATTTCCGAAAAATTTTTCATCTTTGGTATTTTGGTTTTTTTTTTGCTCGTTTTTTTCGAAATCTGTAGTAACTCTTCCCAACAAAAATTTTTCAAGTTCTGTCTCATTCTTGGTCGTTCGATGGTGTCTTTTTTTGTCTTTCAGTAACAGAAAATGAGAAAAATGATAATTTGAATCGAAAATTTTGAAAAAAAAAAGTTTTAATCGAAAATTTAAAAAAATCAATTACGACCTTTGTTTACCGCGGAAAAATTTCATCTTATTTTGAATGGTTACGCGCTACGTTTCGAAAAAATAGATATTTCAACGGGATGCGATTATTTGAATATTACGTATTCAGTAAAATGACGATATTATTTTTAAATGTTTATTGCGTAGGAAGCGTTAAAGAGGAACGACCAAGATGAAGAATCTCAGCCACAACAGCTTGGCAAAGAAAATGAAGCTGAAGGGGAAAGAACTTTTACAAATTACCAGCTCATGACAGTGAGTTTTCTCCATAATTTCAATTAATTATTTTAAATAATAATTTCAAGCGATTTTTTGTGGTGGAAGGAGAGGATTATTTATGTATAGGTACTTAAATTTTAAAAAGTTACGAATTGACCAGTAAATTTTGTTAGTCTTGTTACATTTTACGGGTCTAATTAATTTTGATTTCTCTTTCAGATGATAAATATAAAATATGATTTCGATTACACGATTACAATTTCAACGTCTTCCAGAAAATTCGGCCCTCCATTAAATTGTAATCAAAGCATACCTAGTGATGATTGCAAGGTATCCAGAAATTGATATTTTTAAATTATTGTTCATGATAAAATATCCATTTTATTAAGATTGATAGGGTTAAGTATAAGGTGGGACATGAGGAGGATGTTTTAAATTTAAAACATTTTTTATTCTTTTCCCATTAAAAAAAAAAAAAATACTATTTTTTCAGATTGTCTGTACGAATATTCCGAAAGGTGTTAGAGAAGGCCAATTGATTTTACATTTTGAAACATTCGGTCAAATCTACAGCGTAGAATTATTTATGGCAACTGGGACTCACTTAGGTATCGCGGAAGTGATTTTCTTCCACGAAACTTCAGCTAATCTGGCGTTAAAGAATGTGAGTTTGTTATAATAAGTTTTTCCATTGCAATGAAACATGTCATTCATAATTCAATTATTTCTTTATAGCAGTTCGATAATAAACCAGTGGAGTTTGAAGAAATGCTACTGTCACCGAGTAACCCTGGTAATTTTCCAAACTATTCGCCTCTCGTTCTGTCTGTGTGATAATTGATTTTTTTTTTAAAGATCTTTCAATTGCGAATTTAACCAACGAGTTTCATCGATGTAAAATGGCAAGTCCCGAAGCATTATATTGCGATTGTGGTAAGTAGTTAAGTACTTCACCTAAAAAATTCTATCCATTTTTTTGTTAATTGAAACTTTGTTACAGTGTCCGAATACGTAAATAAAATCGAAACCACGGCTACCTTGATCAAACAATTGGAAAGAAATTATATCGAAAAAGGATTACTTAACATCCTTAAGGTCATTAGGGAGCTGCACTTTTGTCAAGTAAGTTATTAGTGAAATTCATCGTGTTCAATGTCTCAATAGGTTTTTTTGGTTTGGGGAAATACCATTTTAATATTTGTTGTGCTTACGATCGATACTCAACAAAAAAATCGCCATATTCTCAGAAAATTCATTCTCATCTCGTAGGCAGAATTACATATTTTCGATGCATAATTTGTGATTTAAATTTTTATGAAAATTATTATAATGATTATTTGATGAAATATAACACATGATGATAGTCTTGACAGTTTTCTGAAAATCTTAAAGTTTTAATTTGAATTCTGCTAAAAACCAGAATCATTCAGACGAGGTATCTAACAAAATTTGTCTTGTGAAAGGCTTCACTGGGCGCATGACTTTTTTGATTTTTATGGGCCACTTCCTCCTTCCGAAAAAGTTCAACTTTTACGAAAAACTTCAAATATAATTTTAAACGCTTTTTTTAATTTATTAATGGGGAATAGGAATTTTCATGACTAACTTCACCTCTTGGACAAAAGCAGGACTTCGTTTCTGTAAAAGATTGTATATTTTTTTAAAATAAAATTTTGATTTTTCTTTCAGTTTGCAACTCATTGCTTGAATTTACAATTTGAAAGTGAGAAAACTTCGGTGAAAAACATAATGACTGCTTCAGAATTTTTAATGAAATCGTAAGTATTTTTTCTTTTTAATCTGACACTTCAATTGAAGTAGAGTAACTATTTCTTTATTATATTTGTCTTTAGGAAATATTTGAACGATGATATCCTAAAGAATTTGCATAAACTTCTGATGCCGAATAGTGAATTCTCGGGTCGGTATAGGACCGAAGATCTTGTCATTCCGTCCGCCTTTGGAAGATATAGTAGATTACGCATCGAAAAAATGGACGAAAAACTGTCGACTCTATTTCAATTGGTTGAAACGTGGAGGGTTTCATCTAAATATCCCAGCGTAGTACACGCATCATTTCTTCGCATGTATTTCTTGGACCTTTGTCCTTTTCCGGATGGAAACGAGTTTATAGCTGATATGCTATTCAATTGGATTTTGAAATCAAAAACGTCCCATCCGTGGGTCATCTTCTTCAAAGACGATGAAGAAGGGTAAATATCTTATTTCAATGTTCAATTTCTAAAGCATAAACAGCTCAACATATATTTTTTTCAGGTATCTTGAATGTTCGTATGCTGTTCACGAGGCACCAAAAGGAGATTATAACTATTACCTGCGAAAAATGTGCGATATAATTCTTCGCTCGCATCGCGAATATATAGATAAATTGCGAAATACCAAACACTAAAAAAGAACACAAGGACAGCACATCTACTTTTGCCAAACAATTCGGCTGTTATTTAATTAAATCGCTACCTACGAATCGAGTCATTTTAGATTCATCTCTAAAGAATGATTTTTATAGAATTTCCATTTTGCATGGTGAAAAAATTTTAATTAAGCTGTTACTTTCAGGATGTGTAACTGTGTAGCCGTATTTATATTTTTATGTGAATATTGAATCTAGTTAATATTGTGTATTTCAGATTTATGACACGAACGAAATTATTTTTTACGTTAATTGATTTATTACGATTGTGGATACGTTTATTTATTCTTGCGAATATGGCTCGCCCATTTCAAAAATTGACCGAAAACAATTGAAAATAATAAATTGTCATCTGAAAAATTACCATACTACGACTCAAAAAAGTTTTTACAAGTTTTTCCTACTTTTTTCTAACTTTAAGAATATGAAACATTTTGGAGAAATAAATTTTGAACAAGTTTAGAGGAATAAACATTGTGATTTTTTTTTTAAATGAAAAAATCAACTTGGAATTTAAAAATTGTGTACATTTTCTAAAATTATTCAGAAAATTATTTAAAACATGAATTTTTAAAAAAAATTCAAAAAGCAAAAGAAACCCCATGAAAATGATTCGTGTAAACTTTGAGGGATAAATTAAAGACCGTATTCATAGACAATACTCAAGTACCAAGGAATACTCAAGTAGATGGGTTTTCCGTACTCAAGTATTCCTTGGCACTCAAGTATTGTCTACGAATACCGGCCTAAGATTTGATTTGTCGATTGTCAACGTCCCATTTGCAGCCAAGTTTTTTTAAAAAGTTGATTCGAAATTCGCGTTGCAAATTTTTGTATAATTCGGGTATTTACTTAAAAAATGAATAGTTTCTCAAATATTTATTTCTTTTCGAATTTTAATAATTTCGCGTTGAAAAATTGGTATTTAGTATTTTTTAAAATGTAAGTAAACAAGTTTTTAATATTTTCAAAAGCAATTTTTTCTCCTAAATTTTTCTCATTTCTCGTCGAAAAAAATCGGTTTTCTTTTAAAAATAATTTTATTTCCGAATACAGGTAAAGCGTGTTATTGCTGAAAATATTCATATCGAAAAGTAATATCAACATTACTTAAAAATTAAAAAGAAATATAATATTACATGAATATAAGCGAAAAAAAAATATAAACAATAAAAAAAATTACTCCTGTTATATATAGACCGTATAATAAAACGTAAATGCTAAATTTTCTATAAAATTACAAAAAATTTATTCTACCGATAAGTAGCATAGTGTGATAAAATAATTTGTACAACTGAAATGCTAAAAATTTTTTTTCGTAAATAAACATCCACGCACCTAAAAAGGAAATAAACACGACTGAAAACGTCACACCCTCCTATCATTTAAAACCGATAATAAATAAAAATTTTTATACACGACACTACTGCGAAAAAAAAAAATGAGAAAATTACTTACACACGCACATACATTATTACACACACAAACAATATCTAAAAATAATATTTATAAGAAATATATATAAATTTATATACGACGTCAAACAATTATTAACACAATTAACACAAGGCGTCCATGAACACAATTTTCTCTAAACTCATTTTTTTCCAAATTTCAACTCGGTGCATTCTATTTGCAATTTTTTTTTCTAATGCGACGTTGATGATTCGAAATTCGATACGAATTTGTTTTGTTTTTTTTTTTCAATGCCTCATTCGTAACTTTTGCATTAGCAAACCTCGTGAGCTCAAAAAACATGAAGGAAGAAGGGAGAAACATCATAAAATCGAGTTACAAATCTGACCTTTGTACAAGTACAAAAAATTAAAACCATGAAAATTATTATCTCGATAATACGTGTTGGTGCAGCTTTCAATACCAACACTTCAAACTAGGACAACTTGATTGAAAAATAAAACACAAAATAAAAAGAAACAGAAGAGAAGAAAAACAAATTACAATGGTGAGGGGATGTAGCCAACTTAAAAAGCCTTTGTAAAATACTCTCACACTCAACAAAATCCCATTCCGTATTTACACTGCTTGAAAATCGCGTACCACATGATAAAACTTAATATAAAAAAAAAATGCTACAAAACGAAATCAACGTTTAAAAGAACAATCTAGTCAGCTAAAGTTTTAGGAGAGAATGGGGCCAGAGGGCAAAAGGGAGAGATACTTATATACAATTATTACAAACACGATAATTACAATGGAAAAATTCTCACTTAACACGCTTTCAGTATTTTATCAACACTTGGGACTCTTTTGCCATTTTTTCAACATGTTTCACGTTACATAAGCTTAACTAAAAAGTAAAATATATTAAACGAGATCTAATAATTCTTAACATTAAAACCTACAAATGAAAGACATTCGAATTCGAATTTCGGAGGAGAAACCCTGACGACGCGATGATGAAAAAACTCACGATCACATTCACATCCAATGCCATATTCGTAAATAGAGAGGCAACGAATACGACAAAAAAAATATTAATCTTGTTGGATAATTTCGTAAACTAAGCTCTTCGAATAGATAAAATTTTAATTCCATCATTAACCCAGAATTAAGCTCGATGATGGGCGATTTCAAAACAACCGTACACTCAACAACAACCATTCCAATACGAGCAGATATCCTCTTTGGTTTATTTCTTACAACACGACTTGATGCGATAATTACATTTCTACTTCTTTCTCACTCCCTTTTGTTAATTTGTAGGAATACATAGGAAACGAACACAAAAATTAAAAAAAAAATACACCTCGAAACAGCTTATACCCTTATCAGTTATCGAAATCGAGGTACGAATGATTATTTTAGTAGATAATTAATTAAATAGTACGACTGATTAACCAGACGTGGCGATTCATTTGATGATTCGTATGGCATGGTCGTTCGCTATAGTCCACTTTACACATTCTGGCTCGTCGTAATATCTTGCATTTGACACGTTACAAATGAACTGAATGCGTGAGATGTTTCATCGAAAGGTAGGTATTGGTAGGTATTCGAGATTTACTATTGGTGGAAAGAAAATTGAAAATTTTTTATCAGTTGACGATGTAAGTAGACGTTACTTCTGTATTTATACAAATAAATCTGATGATATCCGAATTTTCATCTGGTTGGTGCATTGAAAGAACAAGATTATAAGTTTGGGAAGTAAAATACTCGAAAATCACTTTTTTTCCTTTCTTCCAGAACCATCTAACTGTAGATACTCAACAAGAAAATGATCGAGAGCACGTCTAATTCTTTTTGATGCGAAAGTTGCTTTCGTCATTTTTGAAATCGACCTCCAAATAGGGAGCAGAAAAGCAGTTCTCTCTAGTCATTAAGTCATGTCATTAAAATCTGATTTGAGCAGATCAAGAAAATTAGGATTCTCATTGGAAAATTCAAAAAAAAAAAAAAATAGTAGGTAATTCGAGCTAATACAATTTTTCTTGCGCCAAATTTTTTCAAAAAATTAGACATGTCAATACAAAAAACCTTTTCCATCACATATACTCATTTTATGAGGAATTTCAAGATTTATTTTGGCAAATTCATTCAAATGGGATATTACTCAGTAGATGAAAAATAATACACGAGCAAAATGGAAACATTCAAGGTGTCCAACGTATTCTCTAAATCAACAGATAAAATTTTAGCTTTCAGCAGCGCCTTTCAAACGAAATTTGTAGAATATTTCTTCTACGAGCTTTGGAAAAACATTTCCTCCTACTTTCATGATTTTTCTTTTGTAGTAATATTACCAAAAATTTTGCCATTTTTTGATTTTTTTCGCCCATCAAATGAAATTTCAGTCATTTTCTCGCTTCTTTGGGCTACCTTGAACCAAAATTTTTCGCAATAAGCCATGAAAAGTTCTCAAAATATACTCCGTCAATATTCCAATTACGCAGATGAAAATACGAAACATTCTTTTCCATCTCTACTAGCCCATAAAATCCGGTACACAACGATGATGCAATACTTACAGTGAGAATTAGTCGACACTATACAATAGCGAAAGGAAAATACGAATTTAAAACAAGGCGCCATTATCATCGATTCATTTCGGCGAATACGGATTACTGCCCGCCGAAGCCACGGCAGCCGCCTGTTCGCTGGCCAATACTGCAGCTAAAACAGACGCAAAAAAGGTCCAAAATTAGTCCACCTGAGATCAAAAATTGCAAAAAAAAAAAATCCTCAAATATTTTACCTCCGTACGGAGCCGGATATTGGCCCGGCAACAACGGATACCCTAATCCGACATGGGTATGATGATGAGTATGGACATGCCTCTGAGGCGGCGGCGATCTCGAATCTTTACCATCGACCGACGCCATTTTAGCTCCTTGCGAAGCAGCCGCACCCGATAACCGATCCGACGTCGACGTAGGGGTCAGCTGCGGAGCATTCATCGTCGACTGCTGGCCGTTGGCGGCCGCCGACGGGGACGCGTTCGTCGCGGACACCTTGGGCGTTGGCGATTTGATGGCTCGCTCTTGCAACTCGTGTATCTTGTGCGAAGGCGGATTATAATACTGACTAGCATGGTGATTCAACAGATCCAACGCTTTGGTGGCCGGACCGCTGGGCGGCCTCGATAAGTCCTCGGGCGCGTGGAAACGCGGTATCTGCGGATGTATCTGGGCCGGATGATGCATATAGGGCGAATTACCGTACGGACCGGTCGGCACGATCATCGGACTACCCATCGCTCTATACATCGGGTGCGCCGGATCGAACGGTATCGTGCCGTAATGGGGCGTCTGCAGATAGCTCGAGTGGAAGTAGGCGTACGAGGAGGTGGGCGGTGGCGGCGGACCTTGCGTTTCCATCGTCGGCTTGACCCCTTCCTGTTTCACTTTCTCCGAGTCTTTTTTATCTTCGGACAATTGTTTGTCTTTGTGCTTACCGCTGCTCGACATGAGGCCGGATTTCGAATTCACCGAGTTCGGCGGCGGCGTCGCTTTCAGCGGAGCCTCCGTCGAATGACTCGAATGCTCTTTACGCCTTTGCTGTTGCTGCTGTTGTTGTTGTTGTTGTTGCTGCTGCTGTTGTTGCTGCTGTTGCGCCTGTTGCTGCTGCTGCTGTTGCTCGGCGTAGACGTAGTATCGACGCAGTTCGTCGTGCTGCTGTTGCGCCTGTTGCTGCTGATGAGACTGCGGCTGCAGCGTATGAGGCGGCGGTTGCTGTTGTTGTTGTTGCAGCAGAAGGTGCTGCTGTTGGTGCTGCTGCAACGAAGAAGGAGGCTGCTGCGGAGGAGGCTGCGACGCCGGATGGTGAAGGCCGCTGGGTGGCTGAGGCTGTTGATGGCTTTGCTGCAACTGTTGTTGGTGTTGTTGCAGCTGCTGCAGCTGGAGTTGCTGGTGGTGCTGTTGTTGCTGGCGAGCGTGCTGCAGGTAGGAGGAGGCGCTCAGGGGACTTCGAGCTTCGGCCGCGGAGTCTTTGACGGCGCTCGAGTACGGCGACTCGATGGACGCTTTGGAGCCGACCACGTCCAGTTTACCGCCTTTGGCGAGGGCGGCCGCCGAGTACGGGGCGATTCCGGCGGCGTGGCTGCCGACGCTGGAGGTCGTCTGTTTGACTAAATCGGTCGGTCCCGGGCTTTTGCTTTCTTCTTTGATCTCTTTGTCGGCGTTATTCGAAGATACCATCGGGATTGGGTAGTTTTGGCCGAGATTATAAGGATAGGTGTAGTCGTACGGGTAGAAATGCTGCGGTAGCAGCTTCTGCGGCGCCATCTCCACCTCTTTCTTGTCTTTGTCGACGTTAATCTTGGGATCGCCGGATTTATCCGAGTCTTTCTTGGCGGCCTCCGGCTGTACCGACGGCACCAAGTAAGGCGGCTGGCCGTAGAACGGATACATGTTGAAATGCTGCATCGCATGGGGCGAATGAGCGCCTCCGGCCGCCTCTAGCGATTTTTTATCCATCGGTATAGGTTTGTTTTTGGAATCGACGGTGGTGGCGACCTCGGCCTCGAGTACCGGCGCGCCATCGTCGGAGATATCCGAATACGCCGGACTGTGGACTTCTTCTCGAGCCGAAGCCGAATTGTCGACTTTGTACGGATGCTGCTGCTGGGCTTGGGTTTGCTGCTCGTGCGACGGATGCGAATGCGGACTACCGGCCGGCGACTTGCGGCTCTTTTTACGCTGCGGCTGCGACGAGCTGCCGGAGGTGACTTGCAGTTTGGCAGCCGCGACGGCGGCCGTCGATTTGTCTTTGGTGGATTTGTCGTCTTGCTGTATTAGCGCCGAGACGGGTTTCACTTTGAACTGAGGTAGCTTCGGTGCGCCTGGCACCGATTGCGTTTGTTGCTGGGTCGAGGCGAAACCCAGGCCGGGTACGGCGGCCGCCGGTGAAGGCGATAACGGTATTTGAGGTGGGATCGACGGAGGCGACGGAGACGTCAGGCAGGGCGGCTGTTGATGCGACGGCATCACCGTAGACGGGCCAACCGAGGCTACCGACGTCAGCGGTAGACCGCCGCCCGATAACGTACTGATGGCGGTGCTGATCGGCCGGCTGATGCCGGACACGGTCGTGGTTAACGAGGAAGAGGCGGACGTCGATTTGGCGCCTGACGCCATTTCATCGGCGATACCGCTCGGTACGCCGAACCTGAGTACGCCCGGCTTGACGACCGTTTTATTGTCGACCTGAGGCGGCGACGGTTCCACCGCCACCGGCTCCAAGTCGGCGCCGTGGGTTTGATGGGGCGACGCCGGATGCGCCATCGAGCTCGATCCGGTCGCCGAGCACGACGATGATGATGAGGCAGGAACTGTTTCGCTGATCGGCGTCGCCGGTTCGCTTTCGGTTTCGTCTTTCGTGCGTTCCGATTTGACGGACTGTTGGTCGGTAGGACTAGGCATTTCTTCGGTCTCGGACATGCTGCCCGATTCTTTGGTGGCGTCGTCGTCGTCGACGGCGCTCGAGCCGCCGTGCGCGTGAGACTGGTGGTACTTGAGGCCGTTCATCTGGCGGAATTTCTTGCAGCAGTTCGCCTCCGGACATTCGAACATGACCGGCGACGAAGGCGGACTCAGCGTCGCCTGCTGCGAGGTAGTTTTCGTTTTCTTGCTGCTGCTGCCGCCGGACCCGGATCCGGAACCAGAGCCGTTGCCGGAGCTGCCGTTGGCTTGGGGCGACGCCGACGATTCTTCTTCCGAAGGTCGACTTTTACGTTTGCTGCCGCCGGAGTCCGGACGAGGTGGTACGAACGGCGTCGGCGAATTCGACAGCCCTTTGCGGGTACTCTTATTCGAACCGTTGCTGCTGCTTCTTAACTTACTATGGACGGATGAACGAGTTTCGGTGAAATTACTCAGGTCGTTGGTGGCGGCTCGGCCTCGTTTCGCTCGTCCTTTCGGTAGTCGCGCGTCCAAGTCGCTGGTCGGCGAGTCGCAAAATCTGCAAATCAAACCACTTTCGTTAGAACCATATTCGGCTAGAAAAAATTGGTGGCGTTGACAGCGAAAAAATACATAACGAATTTGACGATGAAAATTATGTAAAAATTATACAGGGTGTCCGAAATATATCGGAAATGAATGTTCCTGACTACTTCGCTCATTTTTCCAGATTGGTTTTTCCAAGTTTTCCAGGCATTTTACATACTTAGGTATTATGATATTTTTTATGAAATATGAAAAATGCGGAGGGAAAAGGGGAAGACCAAATCTTTCACGTGATAATGATCAAGACAGCTGTACGTTTTCAAAAATGATTCTGACGTGGATTGGATACGTCTTAGGTCCTGGGGGTAATCTTTCAAAAGTATAACGTTTTTGTGTCTTCAATTTCATTTTTGTTCAAAAAATACATGTACCCTGAAGTTTTAATATTTTCCCTCTTTTTTTTAAAAAACATTTTTCAATACTTTCCAAAGATTTTTCTCATACGTTTTGAAATATTTCTCTTGTTTTCAAAACATATGCCTATTTTTTGAATTTTGGTACTTTTTTCAACTTCATTTTTAAATATTTTTTCCAACTCATAGTCTTATTTTTAAAAATATTTTTTATTTTCGATTTATATAGCCCAAATTTTTTTAAATGATTTTTTTATTTTTTCCCCCCTTTCCAAAATTTTGCAACGCTTTTGCAACTCCTTTTTCGTGTTTTAAAATATTTTCTTTGTTTGGAAAAAATACCCCGATTTTTTTGAATTTTTCTAGAATTTTTTTTCTATACTTAAATATATACACTTTTTCAATGTTTTTAAAAAAATTTCAATTTTTTCACTTTTTCTTCCTCTTTAAAAATACTTTTTTCAATTTTTGTCTCTCCCTTAAAATTATTTCAATTTTTTTTCGAAATGTATCCCAATTTTTTGAATAAATTTTTTAAATTTTGTTTATTTTTTCAATATTTTTTTATTCAAAACTTCAATTTTTTATCATTAAAGAAAATACATCTTGGACATTTCTAATCATATTGTAATTTAGAATAACAGTGCTACTGATAACTTTTTTTGAAAATTTACAATTTACCTAATCATGTATTAAAAAATATATGAGCAGAAAAAAACTATCAATTCCAGATAATTTATCCTTCCAAATTCCAACAAAAAAATTCTCTGAATTTTCCAGATTTCCAAAATTTTTCAACTTTCCCAGCTTTTCCAGAAAATGGACTCTCTGTTATTGTAATAGACGAATCCCCCACCTTACTGTATACATTAATAACTAGGGTAGCTCTCTGCGTATACCTACGAACAACTTCCAATTAACTCTTTTAATATACTCGGCGCGAATTCACCTTTTCAACTCGTACAACAACTCGACTACCTACCAAGTCCATCCCTCTGCAGCTTTCGCCTTGCTGGCCCCAAAGCCACACGCAACTAAAAAGAAACTTATCGCAACGTTGAATAAATGACTTTTAATACGCCCGAAGGGTGTTTTGTAATTAGCTTTCTTGGGCCGAAATTTCACCTATTGCGGTCTCGCTCTCGCTTCTCGAAACGAATTAAATTTTCACCCCTCCAGTCTCATTGCCATTCCGACGTTAAACTTTCTCAGTTTCCTCTTCTGCTCCCCCTGGTGAAGGGTTCCGTCGCGTCGCGTCTCCGAATTGTCGATTAGTATTATAAAGACTTTTGCCGAGAAGTTGAGAAGTAGTTTTTTTTTTCGCTCTTTGTATAAATTTCTCTCATTTTTTTCACCCGTTCTCCGTCTACGAAATTAAATTAACGAGAAGTTTTTCTTTCTTTCGTAATTATTCTAGACGATGAGAATTCGCTCGAATTTTTATCGCGTTATTAAATACCTCCCCCTGCGTCGAACTTTCAGGATTAGGTTTAGTTTCCCAAGCGTTTGTCATTGGAAAAACAAAAATAACGATGTAGTTTTTTTCCCCTGTTTCCAATTGAAATTTTTACATTGCGGATCATTTGCGAGATCGATTTTAGTAGCAAATTATTAATTCATTGGAAAATACTTGATTCAGAACAGGGTTCTCGAAGAGAAGGGGATGTACTCAAATATTCCCTGATCAACGTCAAATCCTTACCAAAATTGGATAAATTTTCAACAAATCAGGCTCAATTCCCCCCCCCCCCCTCCCTCTATCAAGAAAAAGAGATGAAAATGAAAATTTTCAGATAAATTCCACGCAATGTTAAAATAAATATAGAAGGAGAAACTTCGAAAAAATTATTTGAAAAAATTGTAATTTTATGTCATCACAGGATTGATAAGGAACTTGAAAATTATTTTTGGAAAATTTTGCCAAAGTCCTTCATAGGTAAGGAAGGTTTCAAAATATTGAGCAAAATTTTTTGAGGAATAAAATGTAGAAAGGGAAACTAAAATTTTCTTGGTAAAAGGCTCTTTTTACCCAAGTTTGAAGAAAATAGGTTGAGTCAATTCTGAAAAAAAAAATTAAAACTCATTTTCCACTTACTGAGTCATTACTCAAGAACTACTCAACTTGAGAATCTTCAAAAATAGGAAGATTCCTCTTTTTAAGCCCCTTCCCTATAGAATCTGGATAGAAAAATGCAGTGGTTTTGTATCTTGCGAGGTATCCATAGTCTGTGAATAATTTTGGAACGAAATCGAAAAACCAAAGGTCAAACTCAGACTGACATCCTAAATTCAATCACGATTTTCTTCCAGTCTCCTCCCTCTCTCCAATGGTCATTTGAATTTTTTATAAGAAAGTCGTATGAGGCAGTCGAATTCAAATTTAAATTCAATTTTTGGTACGACCCCTCCCCACAATTTCTACCCTTTTCCAATTGCCTTTGGATTTTTTCAATTAATTCAACAAATCTTTACAGAACATCTTCGAAAATCGTAGGTATTTCAGGGGAAATTTTTCCATCGTCGTCGTCTTTATCAATTCGTTATGATTTATTTCCCATCGAGAATATTTTTCAAAAAAAATCTCAACTTCGTTGCTCACCTTGGAGGCGCCCAATCGTGCCTTGTACAATCTAAAAGCGTACCGACGTATGTTTTCCCTCTCCACGTAACATTTACCACAAGAACACCTGAAACAAATCATATTTCAAATAAGTACCACTCATAAATTAACCAACATTTACCAAAACGCATTCAAGTAAACGAAGAAAAAATTTGCAATTCTTCATCAAATCGAGTCGCCTTTCGAAGCTAAATTTTTCCCACACGAACGTATTTTGCCCACCACTATGCATCTAGAAGGAGACTCGGGCACAATAAAGGACAAAAAACCGACGCAGGTACTCTGCGCTGTACTTAAACCAGTTTATAATGCACACAGCGTTCAGTTTCATAAAAAGCCACCGATTCGCACTCTCTGCGGCCGAGCTTAACGACCGTGAAATTTCGTACGTGCTTTTCAGTCCATAAATCATACCCAAAAACACCTTCGTGCTGGTCGTTTTCCAAGCTTCGAAATTTTCCAAAGCCTCCACCTCTGGCTGTTTTTCTCAATACCTTAGAACCCTCCCAGTCTCTGAGCCAGATCTTCGACTAAAACAAAGACCGCGTCGAGCCGGTCGAAGAACGCTCAGCGGGCATCAGCGTGAAGTAATTAAAATGGCTCACCTTCCGTTTCATGCCATACGATGCCTTCTAAGGTAACGCTGGTACCCGGTTCGCAAGGCCCTAGGCAATCTGGTTCTGTCATTGTACTGATACTAGTCCCGACGCAAGCATCTTTCGTCTCCTGCAAAACATACACAAACAAATGGAGCGACGTTAGAAAAGAATAAAAAGAAAAAAACGTTAAATTATACCGTATTACGTAAATAATACCTGCGCACAATTAACAATTATTATTACATATTACCGCACCGAGCCGACCACGACGACGACGTTTTTACACATACAAAAAAAAACACACCGCCACTACGCCCTGCATCATCGTACCGTACGTATCTACAACCAGTTCAAATGTACAGTGCACTTTGGTGCACTTGTTGTCGCAGCAACAGCGTCGACAGTGGCAACTTGTTATATCATTATCGTCGTCGCGTCGCCTTCATCCTCGATACGTTCTTGTTACACTTATTTGTACATAATTATTCCATAAAAGAAACCCATCGAATGGAAGAGAGAAAAAACAGCAGCAACAACCATAACAGCTATAGCATTACAATGATAAATACTACGGCTAAATATCATTTACAAGTTGCAAATTAGATACTCCTTCTATTTGTAGCCATGCACATCTTATTTCGTTAGATAGGTACATATTTTTTTCTTGCTTGGAGAGCGAAAAAATCCACGTGACTTGGCAATTAATCTTCGTACAATTTTTTTTCACTTTTGTCCCTCAACACACACCCCCCCCCCCCTCTCTAAGTTCTTTCAAATGTCATAATTCATGATTCGAGAACTAAGAGCAAATTGATTAGTAACTTTTTTGAAAAACTGAGTGGGTAGTTGACAAAAAGCCAAATTATTATAGATGTCAAAAAAAATTCAGAAATTCGCCTTTCCCCACTCTCTAGAAATCTTCGCTATTTTGCTCTAAAAATTTCAAAACAGTTTGAAAATTTTGAAAAAATTGAATTTTTGATGAAAAATGATTCACTTCCCCGTCCTCCCACACTTCAACTCTTACCCTAACAGAACATCTTATGGATTTGTTTTTGACGTTTTCATCACATTTTACACAACCTTTCTTTTTATTTTAATAATACCAATACGATCAAACAAAAAATTACAGAAAAAGACGAGAGAAAAAAATGAAAAATATTTTCAAGGATAAAAAATGGAATAGGATAATGAGTGATTTTCTACAATGCTCAGAAAAAAAGAAAAAAAAATGTCGAAAATTTTGAAAATTTCATTCAGAACTTCAAAAGGTTACCTTCATAACCAGTAAACACCACGCTAAAAAAAATTCAAAAAAATTATGTTTGAATTTTTTCATAAGTGCTCTTACTCATTTTTTGAATTTCATAAACATGTTTTTTTCTTTAAATTAAGGCTCTGTTTTTTTCAAAAATTCTCTATTTTTGAAAAAAAAGAGAGGGGATGATGAAGAAAGGAGGGGGAGATGAAAGTGAAAAATCGCAATCAATTGTTTTTTGAAGAATTTTACATTTCAGCTTTTTACAATTTTTCACCAATTTTTTCAAGAATTTCAGAAAAAAAAAAGTAAAATAATTGGTACCTACCAAAAATAACCTCTATTAATAGGTAACATTTTTGAAAAAAAATCGAATATGTGACCCTGCCGACCCTGCCGTAAAAAAAGGATCTTGTGTAACAAAAAATTGATGTTCTCATTTTTATGTGTTTGGTCTAGATTTGGTGTCATTTGTACCAAAAACGTGAAAAATGAGACATCGATTTTTATAACACTAGGTCCCTTCTTTACGGAGGGTCACATATAAGTAGTCATAATTTTAGGGCAATTCAGCAGGAATACAGGTTAAGTTGGGGAGCTAAGGAATTTTGAGGTATAGATATGGCTTCACTACTTTCTGACTATTCCACTGCCTCTTTCTCTCTCTCTCTTATTTCTATTTCTGAAAAAGAAAAAATTCTCAAATCGAATGAGAATGGGAGCCCAAAAACTCTAATTTTTTCAAGTGTTTTTTTTCGTAATAAATACTTCTTGATTTTGAGAAAAAAAAAAGTGAAGAATTGATTTAGTGTTATTCTTGACCAATTCGGACTCATTTGTTCAATTCAATTCAACATACTAAAAGAATTGTCGTTTGGAAACGACCCACCCGCAACTTTATCAGTGAATTATCAATTTAAATCAGGATTTTCGATATTCCATCAACGTGATCGGTGATGATTCACAATTTAAAAAAAAGGAATTTTCGAAAAAGCCAAAACCTGGAAGTTGAAATGTGGACGTTTTGAAAAAAACTGAAATTCAATCATTATTTTAGAAGATTTAAAAAAATATTTCTACACTCCTTTTTTTAAAACTTCCTGCTCTAAAAAAAATTACTTTGGATGATCTCTTGATCATTTTTTTTTTAATTTCTGAAATTTTGCAAAGTACAAAAGAATTACAATTCATTTACCATGTTGGACGGATTTCCAGATGAAAAATATTCTCCACAAGTACGAATATATTTTTTTTTTACCTATTTAGCATTTTTTAAAAATAATTATTTGTAAGTAGGGTAGGTATATTTTTTGTGAGGAGGAGGAGGGGAGGGGAAAATGCTAAACAAAAATACATTGAACATTTTCTTTAATTCTAGAAATCATCCATAAAAATGGAAATTGAATTGGAGAAAAATTTAATATGAGAGGGAAAGGGGGGAAATTGAATTATAAATTTAAAAAATCATTAACCTGGTGCCAAAGTCATGGCCATTTACAAGTCCACAAATCGCATTTTCACTTTTTCGCCTTTTCCCAAGATCAATGCAACGAGCAGAAAAACATGCATCGCATGTGAAATTTCGACCATTTTATCAACGCATTCTTAACCTTTGGTTCGAAATGAGAAAAAAATTAACTCGAATTCGAATTTATCACGCTCGATTAACGCGTTGGCGTCGCTAAAACCTTTTATCGTCGTTTTTCCAACGATAACCGATGTAAGCCGGGACCAACATCGTATCAACAGGCAAACTTACACCCGTTTAAACGCTGCATCGGTCACTAGGACTGTACGAAAAGCGATATTTATGTAGGGTAATTGGCTATTAGAAATGATAATACCGAAATACGTACAATCGTAATCATTTAAAACTCTTTTAGGTATGAAAAATTCTGATAACTTGATCAAATTATGATGGATTATTTTAAAATTAAAAATGATATTTCACTCGAACGCTATCAGCAGAAAATATGGCGCGAAATTTTTGCCTATTTTTGATAATTCTTTGAAAGTTTTTTAAATATGATTAAATAACATCTGAATAGAGGAAAAATTCGTATAAAATAACGTACAGGAATTGAGTTTACAAAAAAATTTCATCATCGATCAACTCCCTTATTTATAAATCAGTGAAAATTATCGAAAATCAGTAGAAAAATAGTCAGAATAACAGCACACGAGAAAATCAGCGGAAAAAAATTCACTAAAAACAAATCGTTGAGGAAATTCATTGGAAAACCAGTGAAAATTCATTGAGTAGTCAGTAAAATTTATGAATTCATCTGAAAAATCAGTGAAAATCTTTGAAAATTCAGCGAAGATCGTTAAAAAAATCAGTGAATTTCGCTAGTTTATCCTGTGCTGTAATTCTGACTGTTTATCAGTGACTTTTCACGGATTCAGAAAAAGAGAAAAAGTCATCAATCTCCACGCATCATTATTCTGTAATTTTGAATCAATTAAAAATCATTGAAAAATAATCATAATTGCATTTTAGAGAAAATTGGCAAACATGAGAATTTCGCTGATTTCTCAGAGAATTCCAAACATTTCATTGACTTTCCAGTGAATCTTAATTGATTTTTCATCAATTTTTTTATTGTTTACTTTTCAGCCGAATTTTTCCATTAAATTATCATTGTGCTGCAATTCTGACTACTTTTCAGTGATTTTCGATCATTTTTACTGTATTATAAAAATGAGAACTACCTTTTGGCCAGAAATGTAAGGGAAGGGTTATGCAATCGATTTCGCTATCGATAAAATTCAACGTACGAATATTTCCATCTTTTTCAACATGATGCTCTACCAACTTTTCCTCGTCATTTCAATTCGATAAAATTACATATAATAAAAAGTTATAATACGTGCTTGTTTCAGAATCGCGGAGAAGAATTAGGACGAGGGGGGGGGGGAAGCCACCGCAGATATTTCTCCGAAGAACACTCGACTCGCGAAAACACCTCGATATTACGCCAATTTAAAAGCTCGCCTCGTATTTTACGAGCACAGCCATCGTCGCTGAGCTTTCCTCCTTCCCTGCCTTCACTCGTTCACGGGTCGCAAATGTGCCGGCAATTTGTCGAAACGCCGGCCTCGATACGAGGATTTTTATCACGCCTCCATTCGGTACGATTATCGCACTTTTTGACGGTCTGACAAAGGCACGAGCGTTTTCACTCCGTCGAGAGACACAAATCATTCCAGTCTTCGTCATTTTATACATTTTTGCCGCACTTAGCATCGTCATCGTCGCCGAAATGTATGAAAACAGCTCAAAATATTCGATAATATCATCGTCTCGGTTTCAAACCCTGTACACCTTGCGAAAGATACGCCGATCTGTGTCGTCGTCGATACACACACGATTCGCATTCTTTTCGCAGCTCATCATCGGTAATATTTTCGCGAATAAACGCGTCGTCGAGGAAGAAATGTTGCCAGGGGGAGGGGGGCATAGATTGAGGCCGCCGACGAGCCAAAGGAACGGCAGAAGAGGCCGGTGAAACACGCTGAACATTGGCCGTCGCTGATATTAATGTTTAATGACGCGTGAAAAGCCATTAACTACAAAGTTTTATTTTCACTTTTTACTGCCAGCCAGCAACTGAACTAAAATAATTTTTTATTTCGTTCGAGAACGCGCATTATCGATTAACCAAGCGCAAGACAGACACGTGATATGGGCCGGAGAGTGGTGGAGGTGCGACCAAGACACAGCCCATACAGAAAGAAAAAAAATACACATATTTGCAACATCGCAACACTACTGAAATAAAAGTTTTTACATTAAAAATCTATCGTCCATCTTCAGCGCTCTCCTTCTTTCCCTAATTTTCGACAAAATCAAATTTCAAATTCGCCAAAAACTCGTTGCCTGGGTCTGACCTTGAATACAATGGCTGTAGTTGAACTATCAACGCCATGAGCTGGTTTCGATCACAATAACAATATGCCACGGTCTTCTGATTCAATGAAGAAAGCTCTCCCGGACTTCGCAAACGTCGTAATGAAGTCTACGCCATTACAGCGATATAAATCGACCCCATACAGCGAGGACCTCCGCATCGTTGCCAAGTATTGTTGTAAAAATTGTCCAAAAACATTCAGTTTTTCACTGATATTGAATTTTTTGTGGTTTTACAGCTCAAATGGGTCACAAGGGGATTATTTTTTAGGGTTTTCTTCTGAAATTCGCTGAATCTAACAATTTTGCCACACGCTTCAAATCGAACAAAATTTTTTCAAGAAAGTGAAAAAAATGCCTTCCTTCTACGTAGTTCTAAATCAAAAAATCAAGTAAAATATTTTGCCAAGGTTAATGTCGTCTTTTCAACTAAAATTACAAATGCTACATAAAATCGTAGGACATTCTTTGCTTCCTTCACCTCCCAATGACCACTGAATTCGCACCCGAAACCCATCGATATGTCAGACAATAATACCCTCAATTTCAATTTCTTTCGCAAAAGTCTTCGTTTTGATGTTTGCCAGAAAAAAAAAAAGAAATACCTGATCCAAATACCGACATCGACATCGTCGAATATATAAAAACGCGACTTCGTTATAACCCAAGTTAGATACGCTTAAGAAGTTTTCGTTTATTCTCTCGCCGCACTTCTCCCTTCGGCCACCTTTCGGACACCCCTTCGCCTCAGCCACTGTATCGGTGTTTTTCTCACACAGATCTCCTTGGACGCCGCGACGGCAGAGGGCCGGGGCACGCTTCCTAATCATTCTTCGAGCCAACGAAGCGTTTTGTGTTGATTTTTACCAACTTCGCAGCCGCTCTCCCCGCTTCCAACTCTTTTACACTTCGCCGCACTATACTACCGCCGAAAAAAAAAGTACGAACGGTTCAGCAGAGTATATATTTTATAGGTTGGCGTTATAGCTTCGCGAGACGAGGTAATTTTTCTTCGCACCGATGCGATGATGACGACGCGACGTGCGCCTTTGACTTGTTTTCTTCTCCGCTGCATCGTATTTTTACCTTCTGGGAAGCGTTTCTCTCTCTACGACGCTTTTCTTCCACGAATAATAACATCTAGAAGTACCTTTTCGCTTCCCTTTTGGAAACTCGACGCGAACTACAACGTATGGCCGACGGTTCGACGAACGTTGACCTCGGCATAGTATCGAAAGTAACGTTTGTTGATATTACCTTACGCCTTTGCACGAGCCAACGCATTTCCAACGATCAATTTCTTCCCAGATATGCGGATTCTTGGGAATATTTTGCATCGGTGATAATTCCTCAGAGGGTAGTTTCATTCGTGGGTTACGAAAATTACTCGTAAATACCAGAAATACGGTAATGTATGGAAATACAAGGAAACAAAAACAATATAAGAACAGCTTTTACGGTATAAACTGAAAATATGAAATCTGAAATCGTCGAACACTCAGGATAACGTCATTCATCCAGTGGTTACCTAAATTACCGTAAATACACCAGAATTACCAAAGTTACAGTAATTTACTTTCAAATTTAAAAATTACAGTAATTTACTCTAAAATTACCAAAATTACCGTAATTTACTCTAAAACTATCAAAATTACCGTAATTTACTCTAAAATTATCAAAATTACCGTAATTTACTCTAAAATTATCAAAATTACCGTAATTTACTCTAAAATTACCAAAATTACCGTAATTTTCTCTAAAAGGTATATAAATTACTCTCAGTTACGTTAAAATACCTAACTAAATTATCTTAATTTAATTCAGAAATTCCAAAATACCAAAGCAATTACACCAAAATTGCCAAAATTACCGCGATTTGTCAGAAATTAGCACGAATTATAGTAGAATAAGTGAGGGTATCACACTTAACAATGGAAAGAATTCATCCGAAAATTACTTAAATTACTGTAATTTACCAACAAAAAAATACAAAAATACAAAATTATCATTGCTTACTCAGAAGTGGTTGAAATCACTATTGTTTACTCCAGAATTACTCACATTGTCTAAAAATTACCAAAATCATCATGATTTGTCCATAAACCAAAATTACCCTCAATCACTCTAGGATCGCCAAAATAACTTCAATATATACTCGAAAATGATAAGAATTTCCGTCAATTATTCTACAATATTAACAATAAATTACCACAAAAATTTCGAACGAAAATCAATTACACTTGAAAGTACAGCAGCATTTCTCGTTTTATGATTTTTAAACACGAAAATCACAAATAATTATAGTAATTCTAAGAACGTTGAATTATAAAAGCCTCCATGTCATTTGTTGCATCGAGGGAAAATTATTGCAACAATAAAAACTTGCAGTGATCTGACTTTAAATGATGATGATAAAAATTAGGTAAGTAATTCCAATGCAAAGTATGAGGAAACTCTCGAAAATTACTGTATAATTTTGTTGAATTTAAGAAACTTTGGGTAATAATGGTAAAAAAAGAATCCATGTAATCAAAATCATTACGGTAAAAAGCGGTAAATATGGTGAAATCTTGGTAAATACAGTGAAAAAGTGGAAATTATGGTAAAATCCCGGTAATTACTGTAAAATCTAGGTAATTACGGTAATATCTAAGTAATTAAGGTAATATTTAGAAAACTACGGTAATATCTAGGTAATTACGGTAAAATCCGGGCAATTACGGTAATATCTAGGTAATTACGGTAATATCTAGGCAATTACGGTAATATCTAGGTAATTACGGTAAACCCAGAGTAATTACTGGTAAAATTTACGTAATTATGGTAAAACTTGAGAAATTACTGTAAAAATGGTGATTGCAGTAAAACATTTGTAATTATGGTACAAACCCGGTTAATTTCAACATTTACGAAGGATTTTGGTAACTTATTACTGCGATTTGTGAATTATGACAAAATGTAGAACCTGAAAGTTATTTTAAAATTTTCCATTGATAATCACTCGCTAGCTATTATACTAGAACTAGTTTCCACAAACGGAAATTTTTCCATTATTGACCACAACTATAACTGTACAATAATCCACAATCCCGACCGATTCGTCGTAATTACGGTAATATTTCGGTAATTCACGATAATCCGAAGTGAAATCGAAAAAAAAACGCTATAAAACTTCGGAATATTATTCTCTGAATTGAAATCGATGACTATTTTCGAACAGTCGACACTAGAAAACGCTTTGAACACTACATTCATACTGGCTTTCTTCCGAGTAGAATTCAAACATGATAAGGACGATAACCGACGACATTTTTTCAGTTTTAGGTGTAGGTTAGGTACATGTACATACAATAATCATGGTCCGTATTAGCCAGCGATACTTTATCTCTTCCTATATCGAGTACACGCTTTTGATGACTCTTTTATCATCGATGCAACGTTGCAAGAGTGCCATGCACGTCACCGACGATGGTAACTTTTAGCATATCGAGCACGTACCATGTTTCGTAGTATCGGAGGGTCGCAATTTGATAAATACTGACGAATTCGTCGACCAGAACCGCAGTATCGATACCGTAATATCTCTACCACGGTAGGAGACCGCGACCGTCTCCGAATAAGATACTAGTTCACGACATTGACGTCGATACCACATAAAAATTTGATTTATGACATTATTCGAGTCGTATATAAACGTGCCATATGTCGCAGCCTATGAGCCATTGTTGCTCCGCCATCAGTACGGAAAATTGAAAAAAAAATAGGTGACAACGACAGGTCGCGATCCCGATCGTATTTCGTTCTGATTGATCGGATCAATTATTCGCTTCGCTCGGCTATCAGATCACGAGACGAGAGTTACTCGTTCTCAACATCATCATCGCGTCTACGTATATGATCAATTCCGCGAGCTCGTTTTTTCCACAGCAACTGGCATCTGGCAGCCCTCTCTCGCTCCTTGGCGCTGGCAAGGCAAAAAAAAATCAGTTTCGTGTAAAAACAGCGCAGTCACGTTTCGCTCGGGTCTTAAATAGTGTACGAGCGAGTATATTATGTATGTGTACTGTGTAATGTAGGTACGTAAAGTGTACACGATATCGAGAGGCGGTAGCGAGAGCGACGGGTGTGGGTTCTTCGCTTAGTATTTATTGCTTTTTACTCGCAGCAAGAAGTAATGACATTTAACGTCGGCTGTCTTTATTTTTTAACATTTTACGTTCGTTAACTGTTGGCTTGTTGTTGCTGGTGCTGTTACACGCTGCTCTCTGTACTCGTTATTGGTGTGCAGCGGCGCGGCGTACCTCTGCGCCTTCGTCTCTCGCCAAGGTACACTCTATCGAGCCCATTTTTTTGCACTCTTTCTTCCAAGACGGCGGCGATTTCAACTCCTCGCCAGCGTTTTATTATCGCTAAAACATACCGCCTCCTTCAGCGCACCTATTTCTTTTTTCAATAATATTACGGTTGTTTTAAAAAGTCAACTAGTATTTAGTATTTGTACTTGAGAAGCCGCCACCGCCATCTCCACGTCCATTTATTAAACGAACGTGTCGATAAGTTGGGAAAATACAGGTACGAGCATTCGTACACGTAATATGTCGTGAAAACTTTCGCAATTCTCGAGTACAAAATGTCGCACAAGGTTCGAATTATCAAATTCTGCAACGATCAATAGCTCTAACCCGGAGCAGAGATATTAACTAGTAACTAATCGTTAAAATTACTCACTTCGTTATTTTTCAAAGGTAAAAGAAAAATTGTGGGAAATTTAGACAAAAAATAAAAAAAATAGAGAAATTAATTGGAAAAAATGAAAACCATTAGAATTTCAGGAAGAAAGCCAAAAAAAAAAGGAAAATGAAGGAAATTTGATCGAATGTAAAAAAAAAAAAACATAAAAAAAGCAATTTCGATTCACTTGACACCTTGGGATTTTTTTTCAAAAATTTGTTACGTAAATTTTTGAACTTTTTTATTTTTATTGATAAATAAAAAGTACGAAAATATGCATCGAAATCCAATTTTATCAATCATTCAATAAAATTTTGATGAAATATCGCAAATAATACGTGAATTTCGAAGCAAAAAGTGTTGTGTGAGAAAAGAAGGGAAATAGATGTTAGAAAATGAGAAAAGTAAGAAGGCAATTTGTGGGGAAAATGGGAATTTTGTTCGGCAAGATCGTGAAAAAATGGGAAATTTAGAGAAAAATTGAGGTAAAAATGGGGGATTTTAACCCTACGACACCACACTTCAAAAAAAGTTGTTTACCGAATAATTTTCTAGCGCTGGACCAAAGTTTGGTATGGCATTATAACTTCAAGGGGGTGTACATAAATGTTCAACGTTTCATCTCCCTTGTTGGACAAATTGTCTACTTTTGTTTTTGAAGGGGCAGAAATTTTAGAAAAAAATACGTTTTTTTCATTTTTATTCCCATTTTTTTTGCATTGATTGAAAAGTGGAGGGGATGAATTTGCTACCCGACAGATACTTGTGTATCTATGCCCTACTCGTTCGTGTATAACAATTTGCCGGTCCTTTTGATTTAAAGAGCAAAAAAAATTAAAATTCGAGCCAGTCCAGATTTATTACGAAAATGTCTGCCCCTTCAAATGAAAAAGTAGGCAATTTGCGAATCCGCGGAAATGATCGGTGGGGTAAGCGCGCATAGGTGCAAGGAGGCGTTACCACCCGATCACTCGATCCTGCCCGCGTAACGCAAGAAAAAAACCGGTCCGTGACATTTGTCACATGTGTGGTGTCGGCGGGTTAAGGTAAAATGAAAAAAAAAAAGAGAAATTCTGAAACCAATTGTGGGAAAAATATTGAATTTTTTGAATGTTTTGAAGAGAAAATGGGGAATTTTGAAACAAATTGTAGAAAAAATGGAAAATTTTGTTAGAAATTGTGAAAAAATGGGAAATCTGATTACAAATTGTGGAGAAAATGGGAAATTTTGATACAAATTGAGGGAAAATGGGAAATTTTCGGAGATTTGAGGGAAAATGTGAACCGATTAGTGAGAAAAACAATTCCATCTATTCCTGCTCCTTACTTCTAACCGAAGCTCATAAGAATGAGGACTGAATCCCCAAAGGGACCACCGAATCAAGCGCTCCAAATTGATCACTCGATCAATAGAATCGACCACTGAATTCTGAATACCCATTGTAACGAACCGATCTACCGGTGTGATTAATGATGGAACCGAGATCGCGTAACGATAACTCAAGATCAACTTCATAGATCTCTACGTAGGTTCGCGATGCTGTGCACCGTGTGCTCTACACACTTCTGAACACACCGACATGGCAAACGAAGACCAACGAGGAATAAATTAACCATAGGTATATGGGCCTTGAGGCTATACGGGCGCTGAGTGCTCAGTAAGTTATACAAATCATCGCGTAAATATTCGATCACGTTTATTTAAACGGTCCATTAGCGTGCGGTGCTGGCTCGTCATCGTAATACGAGTACGCGTAAATAACTATGCTCCATCGGCAGCCTACCTCCCGTATCTTTTCTCGATTCTTCGAACATGTTTCTTTCTTAAAGGTGATAGAAATATGCGAATGTAGAATTGTAGAGTAACGAACGAATAGAATTGTGCGGCTACGAAACAGAGATAAGCTTAATCTTTGGCTCGAGAAAGAACCACTCTCATCTGAAATGATTTTTCTGGCTTTTTCATGACCGCAGTGGTCACTGGCCAGGTCAAAAAAAATCAAAAAAAAAATGGAACCTCAACCAGAAAAAATGAAAAAAAAAAAATACACGCATTATCATTTAATTGTTCAATAAAAATATCACATGTCTTTTTGAAAACTCGACTTGAATCACATATCACAAAAACCAAGTTTTTTGTACAAGAACAGAAACACAAATTTGTATGTACCAGTGATATTTTTCACTATTTCATACTTCTTCATGGTTCCTGAAATTTATTGCACATTTCACCACCTACCTACATTATTCAATTTCCCTAATACTATTTCTTAATTTTCTTCCACTATTCTAAAAATCTTGAATAAGCTAGGAACTGAAAATACAACTTGGAAATTTGAAATTTTTTCAAAACTTGTTCAAATTCAGGGCACCAAAGGAATTCCTTAGTCGTCGAAAATGAAAATCATTCAAAACAGCACGAAAATTTGTAGTATCACGCAAGAAAAAATCACAGCAGGCTTATTGAGATGAAAGGAGGTCAAAATTGATAATTTCAGAATAAAATTGAATTTTTCTAGTTTTTCGACTAATGAATGCAAGATTTTTTTGTAACTCCAATGTAAAATATCCCCCTCCCACCCAAGAAGAAAATAGTTCATTTTTAAAAATCATAAAATTTTTCTACCACTAGGATCAATTTTTCCTAATTAAAAACGAAATTTTCTCATTGGAAGGAATTGGCGAGACCCTCTCTCTACCTCCTCAATCAGCAGACCCACAGTACATGGGCCAGAGAAGGAGGTTTGGTAAAAACAAAAACCCAGCAACAAATTTTAATCTACTGACTAGACTTTCAGCTTTTCGAATACATATTTCAATATTTCTAGGACTTCTGCTCATAATTTAAAAACTTTTTCTGCACACTTTTCATGAAAGATTCAAGCTTTTGCTAAATAAACAACGTATTTTTGAGATTTTATTAGAATTTTCTACATTTTTAAAAGAACAACAATGTTGCAAACGTTTTTTGATTTTGAAGAAATTACGATTTCGAATTTTTCTCTTCTGGGTACATTTTCAGAGGGTACTTGGAGAAAAAAAACTGCAATATGCATCAAAACTGAATTCTTTCTCTTAAAAAAAATTTCTCAATTTTATTGTACTAATATGTAGAGGAATAATTTTAAAAACTAGAAAAATTTCCAAAAAAAATCCCAAAAATAATCTCAATATCCGTTCAGAATTAGAATTCTTCAATACGTACTTTGTTTTCATTTCAAATTTCAAATACAAAAAAATCACAAACTCGCACGAAATTGGGTAAAATCGCGTTATAAATAATGTAAAAAATTACGAAATTTCTCTTTTCAAAATCTTTGTTATAAGAACTCTCAATTTTACGCAGATTTTTGAAAAACTGCACACGGTGTTTCTTTTAGACAAAGTTCTGCTTCGACCATTCAAGCAGATAATCTTTATTTTTGCTCATGCTAGATACTACAAATAGCAGGAGAAAAAATCTATTTCCAATTCTACGATTGTTTAGCCCAAATTTGAGTGAAACAGGAATTCTGAATATACATCAATCCTTCAATCGAGAAATAATAAACTTCGTTACTTATTTGGCAAATAAATGTCACCAACGTCACTTCGTAAATACATATTCCATCAATATCGTTATATTTTCTGTCACTAAACTCAAGGAAAAATGAATACTCGTAAGAAAAAATTGCCTACGAATCGAACTGAAGGGAGCTACTATATGATTCGGAAACATTCGCGTAACACAATACACAGGACCGATTTATTTTTCAAAGGAAAAAAAACACACAAAGGAACAGCTCAATATGGAAAGAAACGCTGCTATTTGGAAACCCCTACACAACACAGCAATGAAAATGAAAACACCCATCGAAGCGAAGTAAACCATCATGATGAGAAAATCTCTGGAAAATTTTTCCCTCCACGTTGGTGTGCCCTTCTGCAGCACTCGTAAAAAAAAATAAAGATTGTTTCGATTCATCGGCCTCCTATCTCATTTCTGGCAACAAAATCGCTATAGATTTTAAAATCCGAATGACGTGAAAAGAAGAGCAGGAATTGACGGTGAAAAAAATAGACGAAAAAGTGAAAAAAAATTGGTGGGTGCGGAGTCGACGACGACTACGAAACAAAAAATAATAAACACATCCCGCTCTTTCGTCCCGGTTGCCGTCTCGCGTTCGTCCACCTGTCAAAAGTGACATTAACAGATGCACTTTAGGAAAAAGAAATTATTCCCGTCATAATTACAAACGAGCTACGTCGACTGGGGCGATATCGTATACGCTACGGAAAGTAAACGAGAGAGAGAGCACGCTCGAAGCCGAGAAAAAGACGAAGACAGATAGAAAATAACAATAATCGTAACTACACAAAAAATATTCGCGCGAGTCGCCACGCTAAGTCGACGTTTTTAGAAAAAAATCGAGGGAAAAAAGTTGGCGAAGAAAAACTTTTCGCTTTTAAAAGCCGAGCATCGCGATTTTTCCGCGACACTGTTTTTTCACCGTCTTAGTCCCTCCCTCCCGGCCCTTTCTTTATCGGCAACAAAGGCAACTCGGTCCGGAAAATAATTAAAGCGAAAAGCTGCGCCACGATACGCTCGCGTTCGCTTCGGGCAGGAAATTTTCAAAGGTATCGAAAAGTGAAGAGGAGCTTTACTCCCTGCCTTATTCCAACGGAGAAAAAAAAGTCATTGAAATGGCGTAGACGTCGAGCGATGCGGCCCGGCGTAAACGTTATTCGCGGTAATTATTTCCAACTTTTACCCCTCTCACTCGCCAAATTTCGAATCATCGGCCGCCGATCACAAAGGCGCGACATTATCGAAAGAATCGTGGCACGTATCGGGTGTTGGAATGCTGCCTCGACTTCCCCCCTCGCATTCGACCCTCTTGTCCCATTTTCCGCGGTATTTTTCCTTTTTTTCATGTTTTTTTTTCCTTCTTAGAACGATGCGGAGAATGAAACTACATCGGTGAGCGATTTTATTGCGAAAATGCGAAGAATGAAGAGAAAAGCGGTCGCTGGAGAGTTTCCTTTTTCGGAAAAGCGTCGAGTCGCGTCGCGTCGCGCCGTCGACAGAAATTAATCAAGGTACCGATATCGATAGCGGAAAATACTTTGGCAATTAACGACCCTGCGCTGTGGGGCGCAGCGCGAAGGAGGGATTTCCGTACTCGGATAATGAAACGTGCAAATATTTCATTCTTAGGTCGGATATTATGGGCCGAAGAGGCGATGAATGTTTAAAATAGAAATTTAAACGGAGCTAGAAGCCAGCTCAATTTTCTAAACGATGGTTTCCTATAATCTGAAAAAAACATAAATTTTGAGAAATTGAAATCGTCTCGAGTTTAGTTATTTATCGAACATTTAGAAGAATGATATCGAGTCATCGAAAAAAATTAAAATATTAAAAAAAATTCTTGAATTGAGTATGTACTAAATTTTTTCCGTAAGCTCTTCCAAAAATTATTCAAAGAAGGGATTGAGAATTCGAAATAAACGGAGGGAGGGGGTGTCAAATTTCAAAGAAAAAACTGCATGATCTGTCATTTCAGCGACGTTGGCGTAGTCAGGATATTTTTTAATAGGCTATACAAAAAAAATATTCAAGCAAAGAGAAATTAATACACCCTTGAAATCTGAATTAATTAACTAAAATTTACCTGTTTGACTTAGTGAAATGAATTCAACTGAAAATCAGTGATTTTTTAGCCAGGATTATTCATTTATTTCAGAAAAATCGTGAATTGATTGAGAAGACAGTCATTTTTGACTAAAAAAAATCAGTGAAAAATTATAAATTTTCAATAAAAATCATTTCACCAATTTTCATAGGGACCGAGTAGTCAAAAAACATGAACTCAAGACATCTCACTCGAATATTAATTTCATCCTTTCACCACCACCATCACTTCCTCCAAAGTTGGACTTTTGAGTAAAAAGGACTTCAGAGATGGATTCGGGAGCTTCAAAGACGCCTTTACAGTTATTTTAGAATTTTTTGTAACGATTTGAGCTTATGTCCTCATTTTTTGCTTTGATTAGCGTGAAAAAAATCAGAAAAAAAACTAACTCAAAAAACTTCGGAGGATAGAATTTTGTAAATTCTAAAGCTCCATCTCTTTTTATCGAATTCAAAAAAAACTTAGGGTGATCCCAGGGAAAAACTGAGTTTGAAACTAAAGGATTGTGAAAAATTTGAAATTTTTTACTGACACAAAATTTTTTCAAATTTTGCTGATTTGAAATCAAATTTTCTAAATTTTTTAATAAAAAGACATTTTTACAGACTTCATTACTCGAAACCTATTTTTTTGACTGAAAATACATTTATGACAAAACTGAAGCAAGCCAAAAGATGCCATCTGCCTGTACCTTCTCGTCCACCTATTTAGATTTCACCAAAATTTGGTCTACCAAAAAAAATACGTCATACGCGAACCAGAACTAAATTTTGAGCTCTTGAATTGAATTTCTTGATTTTTGGCGAATTTTTAAAAATAGCTGAAATGACCCATAATTGAGAGATCCAAGTCTGAAAATAGATTCAAAAACTTGATTTAAAAAATCCCTAATCGATTTAAACCTCGCTGAGTCAATTTAGAGCTTTCAGCAAAAGTTGACTTTGGAATTACTCCGAAAGATGCTGCAGCCAATGCGGTCCACTAAAAATTTAGTTCTGATTCTGAGATATTTTTTCACTGAGCCAAATTTCTACAAAAAGAATTCCAAAGATTTCCCCAGAACCAGCATCTTTTTCAAAAAGTTGATTATAAATTTCATCTATTTGCTAAATCGAAAAATCCATAGAACTTCCACTAGCCCGAAGCCTGCCAACTTTCCTCAACCGAGCAAAATCCCCATCTCGAAGTTTCAGCTCCGATCAACTACGTGAAAAACTCGTCCATCTGTAACACAACCATCGTCGCATTCGATTCCCAGAGCCACCAGCCGAGTATAGAAATTCACCCTACAGGCACGCGTCATAAAGTGAAGAAGGAAAGTTGAAAAAAAAAGCTTAATCGCGTCAACGTCACCTCCTCGTAGATTCCTTTACAGTGGAGGGAAAATCGACACGCCTCGAGCGTCGCGAGATGAAAAAAAAAGAACACATTTCTGACAACAATGTGTAAACTGCTGCAAACTGCTTTTGCATTTTTATACACTTTATTACGGTATTGTACGAGACTTACAAAGGATATATTTTCGAGGGTTGACAAAAGTACCGAAGATGGGAAAAGAAGGACGCAGGACGACGTATACCTATAAGTTCTTTACCAACTCGTATATCAACGACCACCACAATAACGACGGATAGGACGCAGAGCAGCGTCGAGACGCACCACTACAAACGTCGTGCCACCCACGTATCAAATGTACGTAGACATACGTACACCAATACGATAATAATACGGTTCATAGTCTTTGTAAAAGTGGTAGTAGTAACATCTGCAGCATGTTTATGGATGCACGTGTGTGTCAGTGTCGGTGCTGTATGTTTATACGCGGATTAAATTGAAATACTACTCTTTCACCTATTCTACGTGTACGTAAAACGTATAAACCTAATGTACTATATAGTATGACCCAAAAGTATTGAACGTTAGAATTTAATGCCAACGCACCGGGTGTCCAGAAAACAGAAAACTGGTTTCGTTGAAAAAAATCGACCAGGTTTTATCAACGAAATTATTATTGCACATCGAGGGCATTAAAATGTAATAGAAATTTTTCAAACCGGTTCATCAGTTTTGAACCGGTTGTTGAAAATTTTCAAAAAAAGTACAGATATTAAAGTGCTAAATAGGGAAAAAAATTCACAACGTAAATGATCAGGACATGACTTAATAATTCTCTGTAACTTTCGTTTCAAATACATTTTGGTGACGTCACGTTTCAAAAACCGGTTGTAAACTTGAAAAATTGTGTACTTTGCAACCGGTTTTTCAAATCAGGGTTGGCAAAAAAATCCACATGAAAAGATGGAATAAAAAATTATCACTTTTCAACTTGTCTCGAGCATTTTTCTATACCGCCATTTTTCGGAAAGCTATGACAATCGGTTCAAAATAAGGAACCGGTTTCAAATAAATTCACATCAAATTTTAATTCTCTCGATGGGTAGCATACTGCATTTTGCTGATAAAAACCGAACCAAATTTTTTGAAAAACCGGTTTCGTTACTTTTTTTTGAAGAACCGGTTTTGTCGTTTTTGAACATCGTGTTCATGGACGAAATTTTCAACCGCGTTATTGGAATCTCTGATCATTGGCTACTCAACGTCGCTTGATTAAAAAATTTCAACAGATTAAAAAATTTAGCTCCATCCAATCAAAATTATTTTCATCGTATGCTACTTTTGGGCCATACTGTGTATGAGTATCGTTTCTTGACACCTCCTCCGCCTTCCTCCTCATTCAATCTTTCTATCTACCATCTCGGTGCGAAATCTGTTCCTTATTTGCTTTCTCACTCTGTTTTTTTTTTTTTTTCGCGTCGATACATTATCTCGGTAAGTACAAAGATATGCCAACATATTCGCCACATTTGAAAGAATCTGCTCGCCGCTCGCTGACCACTTTACAAAGTCGACAAAGCGTTTCTCATCTCGTTCGATATAGCCCTGGCGATGATTTTAGGAGTATTTTCATAAAACGAACGAGCTATTCTTCTTTTCTTTTGTCGCTTCGCCTAATCGAATTATTCAATAGATGGCTAGGGAGAAACTAGGGTGTGAGGATCCCGAAGCGAGCTTATTAACGTAGCACGCTCGTCAAGATCGAATGATAAGCTTTCAATGCACATGCATTTATCTGTCCAATCTCCCCTTGTAGGTAATCACAGGGCGGCGTGATGTATTAGTACACGACAAAACGAAGATCATCCAATTTTTATTTGAGGATTACTGCGAGTTACTGGAGACCGCAGAGAATCGAATAGTGCGTAATTTTCGTATTGAAACGAGAAAATTGTAGGGATCGAAAAGTAAGCTGATTTTCCATATTTTATCAAACAAATTGATATACTTAAGAGTTTCAAGATTGCTTCCTTTTCAAACTACCAATATCGGTAATTTGAATCAGGTGAGTTGATATTCGAAGTAAGGTATGTCGATGACTTAAATTAGTCCAAAAAATAATCGAAATGAGGTACATATTTCGATAATCGAAAATCTGAACTTTTTCCACTTCATGATGATTTTTTCCTTGAAAAAATTAGAAGCTTTGAAAGTTCCGAGCTTTTGCCGGAAAGGGAAGGGGAAGAAGTTGAATATTTCCCAAAAATTTCAAATTTTTACCCACATTCTTCTTGGAACTTTTTCATAACAATTTTTTACCCAAATTCACGAAAATTCAAATTTGGAATTACTCTAGAAGAAAAGGAGGAGGAAGAGGATGCCAGATATAACGTTTCCGATTTTCTGACTCAAAATACATTTTCTCCATTTTTTCGACTCAATATGACATTTGTGATATTTTTGTTCACAATTCCCCAATAAATACCGTATTAATTTCTATATTGAAGATTCTACGATTTGTATAGCATCAATTTCTGACAATGACGATGACATATTTTTTACCCACTACCTTATTGCTCAAAAAAAATTCATTGGCTAATTTAAAAATTAGTGAAACTTCGAATAAAAAAATACTCATGCTCCATGAATATGAAAAAAAAAAAAACACGAAACACCAGAGAACTTTAATTCTCATTCCCTCTTTGTTTCCTCATCCAAACAAGTGGATCTTCGACTAACAGATTCCATTTCTATACAAGTAAAACTTTCAAAGAACCGAAATAAATACAGAAAACAGAAAACAAAAATCCGGATTCTCTTTCGTCCCTTATTTTTCGCCCAGCACCGCCGCGCCGGTGGCTATAACGACGAACTCAAAAGCAAGCATTATACTTGTAAAAGTCTACTACTGCAAATCCTTGTTGGCCTCCTTTCGAGAAAATAGAATATGTACGTTGAAATGAGAAACAAATGCGATGCAGTGAGGTGCCACGAAAGAAGCTAAAAGTAAGGGGGAGTGGTTGAAATCGCATCTCGATAAAAAAAAAAAAAAAAGGAGAGTTAGTCGTCTTAAAGCAAATATAAATTCCAAAAGGAACGAATAAATGTTTGAAAATACTGCAGTAAAAGGAAATGAAGGTTGGGTAAACGTTTTGAGTTTTCCAAAGAAAAATAAGAATTGTCTTTCATTTTACACTCTCGGATTCGCTGCTAAATGTTTTTTTTCTATCTCGTTTCCGGCTCAATTTTCTTCTCTGAAAACATCTCTGTAGATACAACGTGCAAATGCACACTTGGTGAAAACTAATCGACTGAGTTAAATTCGGAAGAACTATCTCTCGCGAGTATTATTAGGACACAACAACGAGCAAAATAGATGGAGAAAAAAATATTCTCGAAAGCGTAAAAACAAGCTAAAAGTACGCAGCAGAAGAGAAGTCGGTTAAAAAAAAAAAGGTAACCCGACGTAAAAAGAATAAAGATCCAGCCTTTAGCTCGGTACGAAATGCGACGGTCGGCCCACGCCCACGTACATCTATTAAACGCGATTAGATGGCTCTTAATAGTAATCAAGATGGTTGTTGTAAACCTTTTAACTAATATTTAAAGAAGACCGGCGGCGTGCTGCGCCGCGACGCACCCAGCGGGCGGAATTTTCCGCTGCGATGGAAGCAGCGGCGGCGAATTCCTGCGCGTCTCGCCGATGGCAGGACGCCGGAGGAAAGACGAAAAGCATCCATACGCTGGTTCGGAGGCACCGAGAGAGCTGCTCGGCAATTACCAAACAAATCTGCATTGTACGAATTGTGTCAAGACTTTACCTACACGAAATTACGTCGTCCTACCAAACAAAGAGCCAAACGACAAAAGGGAATGTGCCAAAGAGACGAGAGAGGACGCAGAGCACACTCGACGTACTCACGCAGCACATGAACCGAAGAAGGGTCACGTACCCGAACCACGGACCATATACGCCGGCACGATTGCGCGTCGAGCGATGGAATGGTGTATCTTGTTTTCCCCGACCAGCGACGACTGCTGGTGTTGCTGTCGGTGGCGGTGGCGCGGTGCGGTGCGACGATGAAAATCGATAAAAGCCGCGGTCGCGGTTTTCACGGAAAATAATCGTTTCGTTTTCTTCCTTTTCTCGGGCTCTCCGCCGAGCGGCGTTGCTGTGTGCCAGTGTGCTATTCGTATATCTGCACCTATACGGAGGCATTTACACACCACCACCGTGTGCCAGCAGATGAGGCTGCGAGAATAGGGGACAGGGAGCCGGTGATCGTCGTCTTGCGCTCTTGTCGTCTCATCGTGTTCTCTCTCGAGCCTCAAGCGTCCATACACCTAGACCTATACGTGCGGCTTCGGCGTTCTCTCTTTTTTCGCATTTTGGCCGAAGGTAGCTACGTGTACTTTGGAACACGTTGTCGTACCTTTGCCCCTTCTTTACGTCTCACAAACGTTTTTCCAGCGGTTTTCTCGATTTTTTCCACAGCTGTGTTGCTTTTTGAATGGCGAGCTACTTTCTTCCATTGTCTCCCCCGACTTGGCCAGCTTTTCCAAAAGATAAACGCGCCTAAACAGCAGCCTACAGATACTTCAAATATTCCTATTACGCCAATGCATCTTGAATTAATTCAATTTTTGTGTAAAAAAATCAGAACAGAAGCGGATCCATCTACTCATGATCCAAATCCTTGCCCAGATCTTCTTTTACATCTCATCAGCAAGACCCAGACCCACACACAGAATTCAAAAAAAAAAGAAGTCAAAATGAATGGTTAACGAATAACGATACGAGACCAACATTTTAAAACTTTGTACGACTGTGGATGTGAAAATTGCCACACACAAGAGGAAATTCCATTAGGTAGTTTATGCGGAAAATCTAATTCCGTATGAAAATTATAACAATCGATGAATCTATTAAGGAGTTTCTCAGTATTACACGACGCTTTGTCGACGAAAAGCCGAATTGAATTACATAGAAGTACGTAGGTATATAACAAAGTTTCATCGACGGAGAAAATTATACGATAAATGAAAATAAGAGAAAGGGTTGATAATAAAATTTACTTCAAGTTGAGCTAAAGTTGTCTCACGTCGTCGGATGGGTACGTTTCGATTATTATGCATACTGGAAGCAGTCTACAAGGTATCTTGTATTGTCTTTACGCGTAAATTCTTATAAATATAAATAACTTATGGTGTATTCGAAAAGTGCTCCAAAACCACTTAAAACAGATTTGAACACCGAGTAATCTAATTGAAGTTTTCGTCTAAATACTCAGCCTTTCAAGATGGATCCATAATTTTCGATTAGAACTAAAAATATTCAATGTAAAAGATAAAAAATGTTTTTTGTTTTGAAAAAACACATTCACCAAAGCAAAAATTGTACATTTTAAAGATATTTGTGACCATGTCGGAAAGAAGGACTTCAATGTAAAAAACTGAAAAAAATTTATTTGGCCATATTTTTTCACAAACATTAAAAAAAAGACTAAACAAATTTTTAAATTTTTTTTACACTAGGGCCCTTTTTTCCGGCACAGTCACATTTGTAAGATTTGCCTCTTCTGCCCGTGAGCATTTCATCTGATTTTCAGCAGAAAACTAGAAAAGTTCAGATTTCCGACAAACTTTACTGAGCAAATAAAAGAGATTCTGTTTTCGAGATTCGATATTTCATCATGAGAATTCATATTCCAATTCAAGAATTATATCGAATTCAAAATTAGTAGAGATTTCGATTTCGATACATGGAGAATCGATATTATTTCAAAAGTTAATTTATTAGTTCGACTTTAAGAAATCGATTTTAAGATTTTGAGGATCTATTATGATAATTCCTATAATCAATATTTCAATTTCGATTACTATTTCTACGAATCCAAACTTGAGATCTGTTGTTTTAGATTCTTCCAATCTGAGAATATTTCGACTTCGAAAATCGTTATTTCGATATTGAAAATCGATTGTTCGGCATAATTTCTAACTTGAAATCGATACTATCAAACTTCATTCAATATGATTCGAAATTAATGAATCGATATTTTAAAAATCATCAAGTTCAACACATTCGACTTCAAGAATCGACTGCTCTTTTCTCATTCCATTTCTATTCAATATCGAAAATACTCTTCGTTGTTCATTATGATACGATATGCAGAATCAATGTTTCAACATCATAATACTGTACGATAAATTCGAATTTAAAAATCAATTGTTTGCTGAAATTTTTCAAAAAAAAAATATTTATTGTTTTATATTGACAGCAACGCCGGAATATTTTGATGATCTCGTCATAGCATCGAGATCAAATAATTCGAATTTTAAACCATTAAATTCGAAGATCCCATAATATCATCTTGATATGATAGGTACGATTTTGATCATCAATATTTTGATACCGCACCGTTCAACACATTTGATTTTGAAAACAGATTAATCAGAGTGATTTTCTAATAAATGGAGTCATTTTATTTCCATATGATCGGCACCCATTTAATGATCCCATCGAATAATACTTATCAGAGGTCTGCGTTTTTTCAAATCGTTTTTGCTTAATCAATTCTAATGAATGATTTTGATCTGCTTCTTAGTGAAGAATTGGAATATGATTTCAGTTTTTCTCCATCACGTCGAAAATTTTCATAATCCGAATTTTTATTGAAAATTTGTTTTACATTTTTTGATGATTTTTGACTATTTAAGTAGATTTTTTGAGCACAAGAAAGGTCCTACATGAAAAAAAATTGAATAGAACAAAAATTTGGAATGTAAAATTTTATCTGCGAAGTTTAATTAGTTTTCTTTTCCAGAAATTTCAAGATTTTGTAATATTGTCATGACATGCTGGAATTTTTTCACCATTTTTCCCGACATTTGTTTGACGAATCATATCAGAAAATCACCCATTAAATTTCAGCCAGCATTTTCTATGCTAACTGTAAATCGATAAATCACAAAGTTGGACGAATACGATTTTTCTCGACGAAACTGCTTTGATTAGTTAATCAATGTACCTAACGTCAAATTCGAAGAAATCCGTCGTAAATGCGTCACGAATCACTAATGCTGATATATTCTCATCGGCAAATTTATCATTCGGTTCACTTTTTCCAATAACTGGTTTCCTCTCTTTTTTCTGATCCATTTTTTAATTTTTCTAGCAACTGAAAAATTTTAATCATAATTTTAATAGTTCAATAATCCAACTTCAGAGGTAGCGAAACCAGAATACAACTTTCTCATTTATAAATCAATTATAGAAAATCACTACATTCACTAAAACTCAAAGAATTTTGCAGATTTTTTTGTGCCACAATTTTAAATTTTTTTCAGTGACTTCATTGGTTTAAAATTAGAGGGTAATAACTCAGCAAAAAGAATTCCACTGAAAATAAACAATAAAAAAAATTCTGAAAAATCGTAGAAAATTCACTGAAAAGTTTATCATTTTTGGAAACTGTTTTAAAAATTCAGTGAAATTTTTCGAAAAATTAGGGAAATTTTTGAAAAATCGGTAAAATTTTTGAAAAATTACTTGGTGAAATTTTTGAAAAATCAGTGAAATTTTTGGAAAAAATCAGTGAAATTTTTGAAAAAATCGGTGAAATTTTTGACAAAATCAGTGACATATTTGGAAAAAAAACAGTGAAATTCTTCAAAAAATCAGAAAAAAATTTTAAAAATTGGTGGAATTAAAAAAAAATCTGTGAAATTTTTCAAATTATCAGCGAAAGTTTTGAAAAATTAATAAAATTTTTAGGGAAAAATCAGCGACAATTCGTTGAAAATCCAAGAATTTTGCTGATTTTTCTTTTGTTGCGATTCTGACTATTCATCAGTGACTTTTCACTGATTGAAAATGAAAGCGAAAATCTTTTTCGATTTTGCACACAACTAATGCCTGCATTGCATATCACAGCTTTGATATTTAAACGATGTTTTTAATGATTCGATTAATTACACGCGCAGACTGCAGCATCGATATATTTCGCTCATTTACACACGCACACGATCTCGCGATGATTAATTTCGCCAACGTTTGTTATCATTTTTTAAAATACATTTTACTTTTATTGGAATAGTTGGTCGGGTATATTTACGGGACGATAATACGGTCGTGTACACAACCTACGTACACGTAATACGGGTATTATGTACACTCGATTGTACGAACTGTACGTAGTTTGTTCGGGTACACACTCACACGGATTTTTTATGGGTTTTTAAATAATTTATATTCAGTTAACGCGTCGCGGTCGGCGCTGTTAGTTCGCGCGGTTATAGTATATTCGTTAATTTATATTCATACTTTGTAACCGTTTCTTTGTGTGTGTTTTTCGAGCAGCGTTATTTGCGTACTAGAATGTTTGAAAGAAGGAAAAAAAAACGAAAAAGAAATTAAATTATGGTATTTTGTTACCTGACAACGAGGACGAGTCGGTCGTCCACACGAGTCGAATAGTTTCAGTACCAGGAGTAGGTCTGGGTACCTAAATCGTATGCACAGAGAACTACACCAAGTGTAGTAATTCGCGCGTATCTGTATGGTGGCTTTTTATTCAGCTTGTTTGTTTTCTCTGGGCCTCGTCATATAGATTTTTTCCATCGTCGAGTATATAATATGGTCCTAGGTAGGAATTTTTTTCACCTTCGTCAATCAGGTACTGGTAGGTTACGGTTGGCGAATAGAATAATAATGGTCCGAGCGTATTATAGTAATAAAGTGAAACTTAATATTTTTTTTGACGACAACGACGCTGGCGATTACTTCCACCAGCCATGACCATCACATGGTCGCAGTTTCGACTTCACCAACGATTCGAAGGTGCGGTTAGTTAACGAAATGCGAGAGGACGATGCGAGGCGGGGCGGCGGCCAAAGACCAGAGATCTAATTAGCGTCCGACGAGCAAGGGGAGAGATGCGGCGTACCCAACTTGTCGGATTAATTACGCGGATAATTCGACGCCGCGAAGAGCGCTTAAGTGCCCTTTGATGTTGCCGGACTCGGGCTTTATCTACACGATTCGATGCCGAGTAAAACAAAAGAAATCCATTACGAGGTGTTTGGATGTGTACGGTGAGCGGCGAACGGTTACACGACGTACGAGTATTTAGTATCTACGATATGGGTTAAATAATACGTGTTTCGTAAATTCCCGAATGATCGAAATTGAAATTTTCTACGGGTATAGCAGTAGCAAATAATTCAACAATTAATTCGAAGATATGAATTTTTTTTAGGGCGGTGATTACGAGTTGATTATAGAGATTGATGCTGGCAATTTATGGGTAAATTTTCTACAGGGTGTTCAAAAAAAACACTTGAGTGATTTTCCTATTTCTCGAACTTGGTAGATAGAAAATGAATTCGATATTTGAATTGTACAAATCAATATTGAATTCAAAAATGGTTCAAAAGTTCTCAGCTAAATGTAAACAAATCTCGTAAAAATTGATATTAATCATTATAATTACCTACCTACTTACAAAAAAAAAACCTGGTTCCTCATTCCCATAAGAGTGAGGCTGATTGCGGAATCAATAAGTGAAAGAAAAATCTTTGAAAACACTCCATTGTTTCACGTTCTTGTAAAAAAATTTAAAAATCTTTTTGAAACCGGTTCAAAAAATTGTATAACTAGTTGTATATAATTTTCTGAAAATTGTTCATTGCCCAAACACTGAACTTTTTAAACCGGTTTATTGATACGCCAAAAAAAATCAATTAAAAGTGTAGAGCACACAATGATTATACTAACCAATAAACTTTTTAAACCGGTATGATTCACACTAAAAAAATCAAAAAAAAAATTGTAGAAAAATACAAAAATCATCATTTTCCAACATCCAACTCTTTAAACCGGTTTGGTTGTTCTGAACCAGTCGTGTAAAGAGTTGTTTTTTTTAGTTCGAACAGACAATATTTCAAACGAAAATTGAAGAGCACTAAAACCCAATTATTTCTTGCTTAAAAATTTTTGAAACCGGTTTAATTGTTTTTAGAACTGGATCAATGGTTTTTCATCCAACGAAAATTAATCATTTCAAAATTCAGATCCAGAACCCTTCGAACCACAGTTGAACAACAATGAATAGGTAAATTAATATTTTTAATGTTTTGTTTGTTCATTTCTGAAACCGGTTTAGTGGTAGTTTTCGAACTAATAAGCATTGATCGAATTAGAAAAGAAGAGATCGATATATGATTTAAAACGGCGTTCAGTGCTTTTGAAACCGGTTCCATGGTTTTATCGGTTCATCACAAACCACTGGAAATGAAACGTATTGAAAAATAGAGATCAAAAAACGTCGAACAAAGGTTGCAAAGGATCAAAAATTATCACAACTTTTTCTTCGCATTTTTGAAACAAGTTCACAAGATTGAAACTGGTTCTTCATGCATTATGGAGAATTTCCCCATTTTTTTTCAAGGGTATCAATGAAAGTACACCTACGTACCTATTAGAAAGAACAAATTAACTGAAAATTATGTCGTAGAACCTCTCGAATTTCCTCAGCATCTTCATAAAATTTCTGCTCAAGCGATCGAGAATTGAATTATAAGAAGTCAGAAAAAAAGAGGGAAAGATTTAAAAGATTCGAAAGGTATGGACCATTTTTTGAAAACTTGTTTCGTTAGGCATTTTTGAAACCGGTTCACTGGCTTTGAAGTAAAGTTTGCTATTGTTCTCAAAAAAATTTAAACTGAATTTTGAATGGTCTCAAAAGTGACTATTTTCACGAAAAACTTTCTTACAACCGGTTTAGTGGTCATCAACCAAAAAAAATGCTGAATTTCAATTTATACATTCTAGAAACCAGTCTTTTTTTCCCAACTAGTAGCTAATAATTTCACAAAAAATCGAGATGATGAAAAAAGTACCTTATCAAACTAAAATGTAAAAATGAACTTCTTTCAAAAAATGTTTTCTGAAATTTTAGAGATCTGAACACCCTAGAACAAAACTCACCAACCATCATCAGGTATACTTCAAACGCGCATCTTTAAAACTGGTTCAATGGTTTTGAACCAGTTGTGATTATGAAAACCAAAAACTAATTAGCATTTAATTTTCAAATTGAATTCATTTCAATCTTCAAAAAAATAATAATTAAACTTTCAAACAAATTTAAAAACCGGTTCAGTGATTCTCAACAACCGAAAAAATGCACTTTTAATCCACGTATTTCTGAAACTAGTTCAGTGGTGTAACTTCAACAACTGAAAAATACGTCGCAAAACAATCAACGAACGAATTTAAAACACTTCAAATAAAGCATTATCGATTCGAAAACTGTAGTAAAGAGAAAGTACGCATTAGAAAAGTTGAAACGCCTTCTAGAGTTTTTCAAATTGCACAAATTTCATTACGATCGACTGTCCTGGAAAAGTCTAAAATTGCAAATTGACATCCTAAATAATCAATTTAACTGCAAATTCTTCTCCTTTTCGCAGATTCGTTTCAATGAATTTATCTCTTTCCAAAATCGATACACTTTTAGCCAGCAAATTCGATTTTTTCACTTTCTGCGAAACATTTCACCTTCGCTGAAATTCATCTAGGAATAAACCATCTGCCACGAGTCTACGGACGCCGGCATGTATTTCTACCTCGTATAAAAATTTCCGCACGTATCGAAATTTTCTCTCGCTCACGCTTAACAGAAGGAGAAAAAAAAGGAAGACGAGAACTTCTGACCGAACACGCCGAAATCACCGCGCGGAATAAATAATTCGAATTTAAAACCTCCATCTTTTGTAAATTTACTTTAACAGAAGGGCACATTCGACCGCATTTGGTTTACAGCTTCGTCTCGCTTCTTCTTTTTTTTTTTTACACGGTACACAATCAAATCGGTCGAGCAAAGTTTATAATGGAAATATTTTCCCAACGCGTACTATATACTACCGCTCGGAAAACTCGCTCAGTTCTTTTTCCTACTTCGAGACGTAAAACTTTTTCACCTTATTAAAGAAAAATATCGTTCGGGAAAAAAGCGAAGAAGTAAAGAAAGAAGTAAACATTCGTAAGGTTAAATTTACCGGAAATAAATTCTTTATCGTTTTAAAACCATATTTATAAGTTTCTTTGAATCGTTGACAACGTGAAAAGCGATTCCAATAACGTGCCGGAGAAGTCAGACAAGCGCGGAGGGGAAAGGGGCGCGAAGTAGAAGAAAAAACCTCCCACCGATCGAGTGGTATTGTCAAACGACCGGCGAAAGTTCAAGGCAATGGAATCCGTTTTAATTACGATGTAAGAATTAATAAAGAAGAAAAAACAATTACGATTCGAAAACTAATTCCATGACGTTGGTAATTAAATCATATTTCGCAATTACGATGATGATCGAAAATTGTAAAATAAAAAGTACCCCGGAAAAGTACTTGTGCATTTATACCTACCAACGTTTATGGTCGAAAACCTTCACCGAGTTATAAACGTAGCGTTATGTTTCATTCGTTAAAAAACACACACACAATTAAAAGACATTCTATAACGTATTAATGGAGAATTCTACACGATGACAATTGAAGGGAGGGGAAAATCGAGTATCATAACACTAATAATTAATCGAAAAATATTCCTCTTTTTTTTTGCATACTAAAATTCTCTTCATACAGAATAAAATATGAAAATGAATACCTACGAAAACAAGATCGAACTTTTCCCAAAAGGATTAAGCATTGAATTGAGAAATAATTTAAAGTTTGAATTGAAGGATAAATTGAAGTTGAAACATCCTCCCATTTTGTTTGATTACTTTCGTGAACGGAAGGAGAGAGGTTGGAAATTACCTTTCCATAATACAGCGAATATGCGACATTCAATATGTTAAATTATTAGTTCACTAATCACTAATTCAAAGAGGGGCGGAAATTATATCAATTTTTTAGCAACAACGTTCTAAACTCACAAAACAATATAAAAATGAAAACCATTTCTCGTTCACTTATCAAGTTTACGCTCAAATTGGATATCAAATGAACACAGTTCATTTTTGTTTCAATTTTCCCAACTGAAAAAGTGAAAATCGATCAGGAAAATTTTTACTCGCCTGTTGGAAAAATTATTACCTAGTAATTTCCTTTCAGAATTGTAATTTACAATACATCGTGAATAACTAATCGATTTTGGTGGATATCGACCAATTTGTTTCTTTCGATATTGATTTATCTATTTAATCAGACCAACTGATTGATTTCAATAGATAGTAGATACAGAGGAACTTTCGATTAATCGATTTTATCGATTTTATTTGAGTTCGTCCGATTGATTTCAACAGATGTCGATTGATCAATTTAATAAAATATCGATGAATCGAAGCTACCAGATATCGATCAATCGATTTCATCAGATATAAATAAATTTTATTTCTAAATATCGTTTTCATGAAATATCGAGGAATCGACTTTACCAGATATCAAAAAGTTTGACTGCCAGATGTCGACTTCATCAACTATCGATGAATCGATTTCACCATATATTGAGAAATCGATGCTACCAGATATCGATCAATCGATTTCACCGAATATCGGAAAATCGATTTTGCAATATATCGATAAATTGATTTTACAATATATCGATTTCCCCAGATCAATAAATCGATTTCATCCGATATCGATCAATCAATTTAACCAAATATCGATGAATCGATTTTACCAGATATTGAAAAATTGATGCTACCAGATATCGAATTATTCGATCAATCGATAACACCGAATATCGAGAAATCGATTTTGCAATATATCGATAAATTGATTTTACAATATCGATTTCATCTAATATAGATCAATCAATTTAACCAAATATCGATAAATCGATTTTACCAGAAATCGATTTCGATTTAGCCAGATATCAATCGATCCATTTCACCTGATATCAAAAAATCTATTTCACCAAATATCGATTTCATCAAATATCAATGAACTGATTTCGATTTTACTACCTAGATATTGATCAATCGATTTCAACTTTCAGCAGATATGGAGTATCTACAGTCAATTTTATGAGTTATTTTTAGTCAAATTCACGAATTTAACTGAATGTTGACCAATCGATTTCGACACAGATTTCATCTGACTTCGAACGAATGTCATTTCCAATTCAAGATAGCAAAAAAAGAAGAAAGAAAATCATTCAAAAGCTTGATGGTGTTGCTGCTGTTAAAACTGAATGAAAAAAATCATGAAGGAGATCTCGTCACCCATAATTTGAATCATGCGTACAAATAAGTTTTAGATCAACCGATCCATAATTGAAATTGATATAAACCCACCCGCTCCTTCTTTCGAGCATCGATCACTTCGACAAATGCACTCGGCAATTAATCTTCGTGATCCTATCACAATCTCGACTACAATATTTGAAAATCAACTAACAAACGCTACGTATAATAAAAACGCAATCTTACCTTGCTGTCGTTAATGAGGCAATTAGCAGTCTTAATTTTTTTGCAGGGAGGTGAAGACGGCGACTGCGGTCTAGCTGCCGTATCGTCGGCCGAGGTATACGCGTTCGACGTGACCATGGTTTGGGCAGCGTTCGAGGCGCTGGTGGCGCCCGCGACTCCGTCGCCGGATTGCTGGACGAGGCCGGAAGGCGCAACGGAAGAGATCGCTGCCGATGCAGTCGTGGATTGGCTGCCGGAGCCCGCCGAATTGACAGCGGCGGACGCCGGTGAAGCGGTAACTTGCGCAGAAGACGTCTGCTGCGTCGCGCATGTAGTCGGAATGGTATTCGAGTTGAACGACGCGACCTTCGAAGACGACGGCGTTGTTTCTTTGGAAGGCGACGACGGCGGCGGACCGGGCGCGTTCGGCGGGCCCGGTCCGTTCGTCTGTATCGGGTACATCACTCTCTGCACCGGTGTCCTGACGATACCGTTCAGATCGCCGGCTCCGGGCGCCGTCAGCGAATTAGCCGACGCCGCCGAACCGGACGAGCCACCTCCGCTGGACTGATTCGAACTGGATGACGATTTGCCACCTCCGCCGATGGTACTTTTATCTCCGCTGCCGCCGCCGCCCGACGGATGTTTATCTTTTTGTTTGTCGCGCCGGTGACTACTGCCGCCGCGTTTACTACTGCTACTACTGCTGCTGCTGCTATTGCTGCTACTGTTGCTGCTGCCGCCACCGCCGCCGCTCGCGACGCTATTCACGGATGACGAACCGCTGCCGGAGGCGGAGCCGCCGGAACCGGTTCCGCTGCCGCAGCTGTTGGACGTATTGACCGCCACGTTTGTACTGTTTACGTTGCCGCTGTTTACGGAGCCGCCGGAAACGCCGCCGCCGCCGGTGCCGATCGAATGTTTGCCGGACGAGCCGGAGCCTTTGACGACGTCCGTGTTGTTGCAGATGGACGCGGAAGCGTCCGCGCCGTTCTGTTCGTTCGATTTTACGATTTCGTGCTTCGCTTCGGAACTCTTGCTGCCGGATTTCGTCCGTTTTATCTTCATTTTTAAACTTTTGTTGTCCACAGTCGCCGAATGCTCGACGGTCGACTGCGAAACGCCGCCGGCTCCGGAGGTAGCGTTACCGCCGCCGCCGCCGCTCGAATTACTGCTTCCGCCGCTGCCGCTTTTATTCGTTTTACCACCGCCGCTGCCGCCGTTCGCGGCATTCGTAGCGGATGCTGCAGCCATCGGACCGCCGCTAACCGATGTTAGATTACCCACGTTATTACTTTTCTCGTTTGTTTTTTCTATATCCGCATCCAAGTCAATGATCAAATTCCCGATACCGATATCCCATTCGTTATCATCGTATTCGAAATTTGTCGTGGTGGCTGCCGCCGCCGATGAAGCCGAGGTGCTGGTCACCCGTGAATCGCCGCCAGTGCCGCTGCCCGCTGGCGGGCCGTCTCTCATAGGCGCAGTCGCCGCCATTCGTGTCTGGGCCCGCTGCCTCGTGACCACGCTCTCTTCTTCGCTAACCGCACAAACATCTTATTTTTCAATGATGGAAGTGCTGCAAACACAAAACATTCCAGCAGATACATTAATAATCGATACTTTGCGCAGTCAGTAGTTATAGTTACACAAGCGATTTATCAACACTTATGATTGGTAAATTGGCTGGGATTAACGCACCATTGCTTTTAGTCGAATTTTCCAAGGGAAAATACGGCTATTGGGCGTTTTTGAGCAAGGCATTGTCTCGTTAATATCTTGGAGCTTGTCAAGAGACTTTCCTAATGAACAGATAAGTTTCTCAAAATTTTGAGCCGAAAAAATTGACAAGAAGTACGTCATAAAAGAACTCCGTATCTGAAATTTCATATGGATCATTTCATGGGCTTTTCTTTGGCGCTGGAAAATTCAAAAAATTTCTGGAGGCTTTGAAACATCTCGAAGCCACTTCTAATCGATTCGGAAAGTCAAAAATAGAGTTTCATAATTTCTTTTCACTGCTTTCCAAAAAAAAAATCAGAATTCAGAATTCCTTCTCTCAAAAGTATATCAATAAATTATAAAAATTTCGCCAGTATAGGTACAAGAAATAGGAAATTCGCAATAGTGCTTCCGTTCTCAGCTTTATGAAAAAGTCTACCTAGGTACTGTACTGTGTTGAGCACTTTTATTCAGGAAGTAATTTCTAGCACCAATCGATCCTACTTTGTTTCATGATCCCATCCTCAAAAAAAGTTTCATTTTTTCATCATTTTGAGATGAAATTTATGCAAAAATCACCATTTTTTCACATGTCGAGCTGTCCAATTATTTTGGAAATCGATTTGAAATAAACGAAAAAGTCCACAAAAAAGACATGGTGGATTAAAAAAAAGTTTTTGAAACAAACGAAATGTATTGCAATAAAACTTCAATTAATTTTTACACAAAATGTCGATTCAAGAATTCGTTTTGTAACCTATTACGAACCTGAGAAGGGGTTTATTCAATTTTAAGACAAAGAAAAGGAAAGAAAATGATCGGTAAACATTGAATTCCAAACTTCGAATAAATTTTCTTCAGAAAATAACTTTCCTTCCGCAAATTCATTCATAAGAAATTACCCTCCCCCTTCTCCCCCTATCAAGCTGCTCTTTTTTCTCTTGAATACAGTAGACCTTTCGAAAAAATCAATAACGATAGGTAATTGATCTTGTAGAGAATAAAATTTCCTCTATTTCAATACAACATTCATCCCTCTCGATAATCAAAGACTTTTAAGAAGCCGCGACGGATTCTTTTCAAAAATTTAATAAAAATCAAATTTTTTTCAAAATTATCGATCATTACATTTTTTTTTTTCAAAAATCCAACCTTGATTGATTTCTTATAAATTTTATCGAGTTTTTTGGCTTTCAACAAAATCAACACATACAAATTTTTCTTGAAAATGTAATTTAAAATTTTTCAATTTTCACGAATAACTGAGCACGTTCCTAATTTAAATTATAGATTTTCCATTCTCGAACCACATCGATTTAATTTGTTAAAGATCTACATACAATAGACAAGTTGCACGAAAAAAAAAAAAAATCGTGCAACTTGTCTATTGGATTTCTAAAGACATCTAATGAGTATAATCGATTGCTTGAGAAAATTTTCCAATCGATTTTTCACAATTCAATAATTGATTTTCCTCGAAAACTCGATGATGGATTTTTCACAAAAACCTGAAGGCACTAACAAACTTCAATTTTCCCCAAAAATAAACAATTGGGTATCGGAAAATCAAGAATCAGATTCTGTCAACAATAAAATCAAAGTATCGATTTTGTAATCGAAAATCCAATTAACCAATTTTTCCAAAAGTTTAGCTAAAAAGTTCCCTAAATCTCTAAAAAAAAGTGATTTCTCTCTCAAAATTTAATTTTTATGCCACTCCTGAAACTCATTCAAACGCCAACAGAAGCTGTTCTTCACAATTAGAATAAATCGACGTCTCAGATGTACACTTTTCCAAGACTCAAATCCCTACTTCATTTCTCCTTCCTTTCTACACAAATAAAGCTCCAAACGACCACATGAGTCAACCTAATCGACACGTAACCCTTTACAATTGGCGAAAATTCGCCCAAATGAAAAAAGCCCAAGCTGGCTGCTTTGCTGTTTCATATCCCTAGGGTAACCATTATTATTTCTGGCTAGCACGGTACTCTCTATCTTCATTTCATTGTGTGTCTCTTACTCGTTCGCGGTTTAATTCAGCGTAGTACGCGGTGTTTATTTTTACGCCAGAGCCGCGATCATACCTCCCGCCGTCGCCCTTCCCACCTCATCCTTTTCTTCTCGCGTATTACATACACAAAACGTGTGCAACCTACACGTAACGCATAAATCATTACATTCGCGTTTAACCAGTAAAATACAAATTAACGTTAATTAAACTTTTAACACTACGCCAAGCAAAACGTCGAATGTACTTGTACAGTCCTCCGTCCACGTCCCCGCAGCTCCCCTCGACCCCCCTCCCCCCGGTCACTCTTACTTCTATACATTTACACGTATTTATGTACTGTATGTGTACAGTACACACATCATCGTCGTACATATTCGTGGTCTCTTTACCCTGCTTGGCATCTCGTTCGACTGCTTCGCTCTACGTTACCGCACCGCACCGAGCTCTGGTCGTGTTTAATTTAGCGTCGAATAATTGTTCGCGCCTCGTTCCAACTCTTACGTGTGTGTGTGTGTGTGTGTGTGTGTGTGTGTGTGTATTTGTATATTAATTACGTCATCGATGTTAGTTAATTATCGATCGATTTTCACCTCGCAGAATATAGGTTCAGGTATTAAGTTGTAATCGATAATGGAAAAATTTCGTTTTGGAATGTATATGCGATTTTGTCGTATCGACGTAGCATTCGGTCGTAAAGATTGAAAATAATACATTGTCAGATTGAAATGAGACTGCAAATAATGGATTTTTGATTCAAAATCTGCCAAATTAGTCGAAATGATAGAATAGAATACCTATTTCGAGAATGGGATAAAAGAAGGAAATGAAAAGAAATCGGAAAAGTCATCATAGTCTAAAAAAGTTTCCATTCGAAAATATATATTATGTCGACTTCGATCAACATGAGCATCAAAGCAGATGCGTAAAACCATTATTTTTAAAATTTTCGACAAATGGCTCGAAATTAATCTTACTCATCGATATTCACGATACTTTTCAAAATGTCGAGAAATTTATGAGTAGAATTTACACTTATTCTAATCAGTCAAAATTGACTGATTTGAATCGACAGAATTGAATCACTGTTGTAATCAGTGAAAAAATTTACTGATTCAATAATGAAAATTCACTGACTGAATCAGTCAATTGATTTTTACTGATTCAATGATGAAAATTCACTAACTGAATCGTTATTTTTTTACTGATTGGCAGTAAAATGTCGCTAATTAAAAGGGGAATTAGTGTAATTTGACTGATCATCAGTGACTCTACTTTCTGAATTTTATCAGTCTTTGAATTTTTGCCTGATTCAAATTTAGCGAGTCTGAGTTTGCATTGAAGTCAATGTTTTTAAAATTTGATTTAATTCATTAAAAAATTCCCATTTAGTAATTTTTTTTTCAAAATTTAAAAACGAATGAAGCATTTTAAGAAGGAAGCTCGTGATATCGAATTTATCCAGGAATAAAACTTGGCCCTGATGATGAATTTGTTATTCTGAAGCTTATTTCCACAATTTCATCACAATTAGATGAACGATTTGAATTCGATTTTGTAAATCAGAATTAAATTCGATCAGGAACAAAATTTTTATCGATATTGATAGTTCAATTCGTTATCATTCTTTTAGACTGCAAATTATCGATCCATTTCAAAATCATATTGATCGACTTCTTTTTTAAAAAAAATGCAATAATCGATTTTTAAAAATCAAACTGTTGCCAATTCATGATGAAAATCAAATTATCGATTCATCTCGAAAAAAATCACCTTAAAATTTAAATCGATTTTCTTTGATAATTTAACCACCTAAAATTTTTCTCACAAATTTAATAATAGCCTCGACTTTTTTTTTTTCAAAATTAAATAACCAATCTTCTCGAAAATCTGATGGTTGGTTTTCCTCAAAGGTTCGAAAATAAATTCTTCTCAAAAATTTACTCGTCAATACTTTTCGATTTTTTTTTTTTCGAAAAAATCTAATTACCCATCGGTTTTTCTTGAAAACTGACTCAATTTTTCGAATCAATAATTTCAAAATCCAATTTTAGACCTTTTTGAAAATCTAATAGAATTTTGTACGAATAAAATTCAGTTGTATTCGACTTTTTGATAATCAATTTTATTCAGAAATCTCCAAACTAATTTTTTGGCGATAAATCATCTGTGAAAATCCACTTATTAATTTTTTTAATCAATTTTTCTTGAAAATCTGATAATACTTTTTTCTAAGAACATGAATTTTTTCAAAAATTTGAATATCGATTGTTCTTATTATCAAAAATTGAATTATTTCAACTAAATTAATTTTTTTTTCAAAAGCCTAGGTATACTTGATTTTTTCAGAACTCTAGCTCGATTTTTCTCAAGAATCAAAGTACGATTTTTTTCAGGAAATGTATAGGAAGATTTTCAATTTCACAAAAATGCAAACACTCGTGTTTATTTTTTAAAATCCATGCCATTACTTTCAAGGGAAAAATGAACCATGGTTCATCAGAGACGGGAAATTTTCGAATTATTCGCAAAAAGGACACTTCCCACCGACAACTGCTCAAATCGAAACCACGTCTATGGCCTCATAACTCCATTCAAAATAAAAACTACTCCCTTACGACCGAAAACTTTGAAAATTATCCCAAAACAAATCGTCTCACCCCTCGCGCAATATCAATTAGAAAATGAATCAACTCCCTGGTCTATAATTTTCGATCCCTTTGCAACAAAGATTCCAGTCAAAGCGTAAGATAACACTAAACGTTTTCCTCATCCTGGCACTCTGCCTCTCCGCAGACACCTCGACACGATAAATCGCATCGCGCGGTCTTAGGAAGTTTATATTGCTGTCGTTGTTGTTGGGTAACTTGTACACGCCGCCCCAGCTCGAATCTCCTCAATGTAAAGGAGACACTGCGCGGTAATTGGATTAATTGAAGGAAAATGCTTTACGATGCGCGGCCATCTCTCTGTATTTTCTCTCTCTCTCTCTCTTATTTTCCATCTCTCTCTATTTGCGCGTTATTCGTGTATATAACTTATACACGAGAACCCGAGAGTTATTCGCTTTATTTTTAATTACTTTATTAGCATGTAATTAAAATGCGACCCACGTTTGCGGTAGAAATTAGTAACAAAGCTGTTTAACTATTTAACCTTTTTTTTTTCATCTTTTCAACCTTCGTTTTCCTTTCCATTTTTATAATTTTCTCATCTCGCGCTATTTTCTTCCCTTTTTAGTTTTCATTTAAATACGCGAGGGTACTTCGAAGGGGAGGAAAGAAGTGAAAGTACCACTTTTTGTTTGGCGACCACTCGAAATGGAAAAATATTAAATTACGCGATATTGAATATGTAAATTTGCGAGTTACGTAAATACATTATACGTGCGCATTTGTCGTCCAGATCGATTCGATTATTAAGTAAGCAGCCAGAAAGAAAAAGCGTGCAGAAAACGAAAGAGTGAAGCAGAAATTTTTGTCGAAATCAACGAACAAAACGCTTTCGTTTCATTTTTCATACAACATCGAATGAAAAATTCAACCCGAAAAATAAAGAAGGTTGGAAAACGTGTGAACGAATCGTGTGCATCGGGGTTGAATATTCCGACATCTTGAATACTTGTACAGACAGATACGTGTAGGTGTATTTCTCACACATGAGTTGAGTATTCGGCTGAGTACACCTGTTCAGAACCTGAAAAAATAAGCTGTAAGAAATTCTACGACACTACGTAAGTAAAGGTGAATCAAGAAAAAAAAAACATAATCTTGAATTTCGACGAAAATTGGTGAAATAAGTTTTACTTTGAGTGAAAGATCTTCTAAAAAATTTTAAGCCATCCAGCTCAAAGAAAGATGGAGCGAGAAGGTCTCAAAAAAATGCATTCAAATTCATTTCAAGAAACAGAAATTTTTCGTCTCAAATTTCAAGGTAAGTAGATAAGCAATTTACTTTGGAAGGAAAACTTGCAAAATTTTTTATCCATCTAGCTCGAAAAAAGACGGAGCTAGGAGCATTTTTGGATTTTCATAAAACTTCAGTTGGCAACACTGCTACAAAAATTTTTCTAAAAATTATTAAATTTTACTTCAATGAACAAAAATTTTTCGTATCAGTTTTTGAGGCAAACAGATGAGCAACTAAAATTTTTTATGAAAATTAGGTAAAGTAAAATGCAGTTGGCAGCCCTGGCACGATTCTTTTCTTGAAAAATCTCATCAAAAATTATCTCAAGTGAACAAAAATTTTTTATTCAATTTTGAGGTGCATGAATAACGAGTTGGATTGGTAAAAAATAAAAATTTGTGCAATTTTTTAATCCCCTTATATATATGTAGATGGCGAAAAACTGTACGTAAATTTCGAGATAAATGGTTTAAGAAGATGCAGAAACTCAAACTGCGCCTCTTTAGTAGAGTAACTGAAGTTTACAGCAGGTAACATTATCCAAAAAAAGGCAAAAACGGCATTTTTTTCAAAAATGATAATTTTCAAAACCGTCAAAAGCTCTATCTAACTTTGAACTGAGGGGCTAAAATTTTTTTGAGGATTCCAATTCAAAATAAACAATTTTGCCAATTTTTGTTAAAATCCGTAATAGGACGATATGTACCTCAAAACACCACAAAATTGAGAAAATACTGCTCCATAATTTACCCTAAAATGTCACAAAAAGAAATATTAAAATATGAAAAAAAAAAAACAAAAAACAATAGAAACACAATTCCAAGTACAGCCAAGTACAGTGCGCTTATGTAAATGTAATTTTCAAACGAATGCGACATATTCATTTACTTATTTCAGCCTTCTCTCTTCTTCTGTTGTTTGGCTTACCCAGGTGTACAGAGTAATAACACATTTCGGCCATTAACCCAAATACGCGTGTGCGACGACGAATAAGTACACACGAAACGATAAAACACACAATACGCGTGTATTTTACTGTATTTTCCAATGAAAACAAACACGATTGTGGAGAAGGGGAGAGCTGCCGAAAACATCCCTTTTGACGAACGTATTTAAAATTTCATTCAAAATTATCGATAACAACCGATGAAACACTATGAAAAAAAAATGAGTTTTGAGAATTTTTTATACCGTCCAAATGGCAGGATTAATTTAGCTTCCATGAATTATGAGATTCAAAAGGACTTTTGATTGTTTTTTAGAAACTTTTTCCACAGCAAAAGGTTAATCAACACGACGAGAATACTTATTATAATTTTTATACAAAACCGAGTACGACTAAGAAAAAACTCGAGATGAACATGTGACCTATCTTGATAATTAAAGGGACAAACAGAGTTTCTGTGATTTTTTCAGCCATGTAAACGGCTGGTACTCCGATATCTGAACAAATTATCACCTCGGCACTTCTTGCCGAACTTTGAAATTGAAGGAGCCACCAAAAAAAATTCTAGAAAAATAAATTGACCAAGGAAACAGATAGTACGCTCCTTCATTTTTCATGTAAGGCAAAAAGTCTTCAGTACGAAATTGGTTCATTTTTTAACGTACTCAATTCCTAAAATAAAAATTATCAAGATTTAGAGAAATTCTTCAATTTATGGACAATGTTCCCATTTTTGTGCTGTTACGAAAGAAAAATCATTCGATTTGTAAAATAGAAATCAATCATCAAGATATGGTGAAATTCTTCAATTCATAGAAAATTATTCAGTTTACGGACAATCTTCCATTTTCTCATGAAAAATTATTCGATTTTTAGAAAATTGTTCATGTTTTGAGAAATTATCTAGTTTTTGGAAAAATCGTCTGATTGTTGGAAACATTCTTCAATTTACAAAAAATCGTCTCATTTTTGAAAAATGGTGCAAAATTTAGAAAAATTATTAAAATCTTTTTCAAGTTTCAGAATATTTTTCAACTTTTGGAAAATCGAACAAATTGTAGAAATATCGTCCTTGAAAAATTGTTCGAACTTCTTGCCCTCGAAAAAAAATTGCACAGCTATCCAAGGGTTTCGCCATTTAATCATCATCAGTTTGATCGAGTTAAATCAATTTGATTTTAGACAAAATACTTTTTCACATATTTCAAAAAAGATCACGGTTCTATTGCTGATTTTTATTTCAACCGGTGTGAAAAAATTCAAACTGTAAGCTTCCGAATACACCTCACACCGAATTGTTTACACTTCGTTGCGATTTCGTGCGAATAAAGAAGGTAAAGGGTACTAAAACGTCTTATTAGTAACAAGCCAATAATGTGGTTTTCAACGAACCGATTATGAATTCAAATTAGAAGAAATTTATTAGAATCGACGACATTTCCGAAGAAAAATTACGGTCAAGAATCATGTTTTGAAAAAAAAAATGACGTCGTTTATCTTCCATACTTATTAAATTCGCCATCTCAGGTCTTTCTCTTATCTCTGTTTCATTTATTCGGAGCTGAAGAAGTTGATTTTTTTGCACCTTCGTACACGTTTCCAACAACTTTGTATCAATAAACGAGTATAAATTCCCGACCGAACGCCAAGATGAGTAAAAGTGATAACATCGTGTAAATGGATTTAAATTTATTATCTCTCGGCAGCTGTATGGTATACCGGCGAATCGTCCAGAACAGATAAGCTATACGAGATAGTACACGTAGATAAAGAGAAGAAGAAAAATTAATGCGAAGAAACACGCGAGAATTTTTTCCATCTATTTGATGGTGGCTTCGTCGCTACGACAGTGACGACCCAGCCAGACGAAATACACTCGAATCTCATTACCGATGCAAATAATATTCGATGCGCCTTAATTCGCAATAAAACGACCGATTTAATAATTTACATGGCAAATGTGGCAGTTCGCGTTGCTCTATCTCGCGATTGCATTGTCACCGAGCAAAATCAAATCCGTACCACTTCTGTGCTCCTGCCGCCTTCATATTTCCTCATAAATGCTACATATCTCCGTATAGAGAACAGACGAGTTTGGTATAAGTGTATTGCCGTTCTGTGTCGGTGGGTCGGTGCGCGGGCCGAGGCAGAGAGAAATTTTCGACTAATTCGAAAGAATATATGAATTTTAATGGGCCGGCCTGCGGCGTCTTGTCAATTTAACGAATCAATTTAGCTCGAATGTCGCGTCTCGACCTATGCACTCGGTCACAAGAGGAAGAAGGTAAATAGATTTCGAGTAGATCGGGATGAATATACGTATTATGTGCGAGGTGTTGACGAGGGGAATAAAGCAGCTAATCACGATCTCGCTAGTTTGCAGAAAAAGAATGCTGCGATCGTGGTCACGATTTGGCCGGATCACGGAGGAAGAGCTGGGAAAAAGATGAGGTTTTTTTCATCGGATCATTACCAGTTGTTCTGCGATGATACCGGATTTTTTTGGGATTCGTTTAACCTGATCTTTGAAAAGAAATGGAACTAGCAGAAATTTACATCAAGATGTCAAGTAGATGAAGTAGACAGATCTAACTTACAAAGTAGAGGTGCCCCAGCTAATAGAAAAGTTTATAATCGCAAATATACCTTAAAAAATCCTTCACCAAGATTTTAGGGATCTGAGCTCAATTTCCAAATTCTGACTAGTTTTTTTTTAATTTAAAATTACCACACAGACTTGCAAAAAAAAAAGATGAAAATGAGAGAATTTGATCTAATCAAGGCAAGAATCTCAATTTTAATCCAATTTTCGAATTTTCGAATTCACTGGAAGCAGTATCAAGTCGATCTAGAGTCCCCAAATTTTGGAATTTTTTAGCTTAGTCCACAAAAAAGTCTAAATCAACTTCAGCACCATCTACAAACTTGCATTTCCGACAATGGGTAATCTATTCTATCAATTGAAGCAAAATTTTCTGGTCAAATATCTATTTTTCTAATTAAAGCTGAAGATTGGAAATCTTCTGAAGGCTCAAGATTGTCTTGAAATTCAATCGATTCAAGAGATCGAGAATTTGTTCATACCAAATTTCAACTTTCCTTTCCAATCAATGTCCACACTGCTGGCAGAATTTCCAATTTTCCAAAAATTTGTCACTAGAAAACAATTATGAATTTCACCCGACAATATCAAATTTCAAAAAATTATGCTTTAATCGATTGAACTGGTCATCAAAAAGGGCGCTATCAACGTTTATATAAGTGCTAAACTTAATATAGTAGAGAAATTTTGAAATTTTCTATGAGCCCCCAAACGATCCAAAATTCTTTCCAATCAATTGGAAAGAACAAAAATAGAGTATATCTTTAATCAATTTCAACAAGGTACCTATCTTTAGATTAATTTTTCATCCTTCGAACATTTTTAAAAAGCCACACGAGATGATCTTGAATTTTCCGAAACTTGCCAAAATTCAAAATTGAAATTCTGAGTCAAGAGTTTTCTTTGGATCTACATATTTTTCGAAATTTTTCCCAATTGATGGAAAATCACCTGAAAAATGAAGATCACTGCTATCATTTTTTTCTTGCTTCAAATTTGACCCAAAAATAATTTTTCTTCAGAGCAAAATGCTGGGTAATCTAGTTTCTCGCACTAAAATCATCGCAATCACCTCTTGATATTTCCTGGTTTTCTTGATGAAATAAAATTCTGGCTAATTTCTGAATTTTCTTTCCAATAAACCTCGATATCTTGGCCCATCCACAATGAAATTTTTCATAAAATTTGATCCATTGAAAAAAATTGATATTATGAAGGACTATTTCAAAATTCAATTCCAAAGACACTTGAGGGAGGCATATTTCCTCCCCTCCCTTTGCAGAGGTAAAATTTCAAAGTTATAGTCAAAAAAATTAGATTCAGGCTGGAAACGTTTTTGAAAGTGATCACTAATTTTCAAAAAATTTTCGTTTCGAAATGAAAAAATTGATTTTGAGTCAAGAACGTGAATATATGAAGTTTTTGAAACCAAAAAATGAAAAAATTGATTTAGAGTCCAAAAATTTTTTAAAATGATTTTTCGCTCTCCCTTCACATGGTGTCAACATCGTCTAATCGATTTGAAAAATGAAAATCCTCAATATTCTCTGTATCTGTTTCATCGAACCCATTCTTTATCCTTCGATTAAAAAATTCAAATGGAAAAGTCGGTAAAATGAAACTTCTCGCTTTTTGCAGTAAAATTATCAAAACTCGGGCTATATTTTCTGGTTTTCTTGCAACTACAGTGGAATTCTTAATATTTCTGTGGCTTTTCTAGTTTTTTTGTGTTTTTTTTTTTCGAGTAAACGCCATTCACTGCCAGCTGGGAATTTAATATCTAATGGTATTTTTTTCCAATGCTCAATCAACAGATCAGATATTCATAAAACATAATTAAGAGTTCTTCGCCTGTAGCAAATTAGCGCCGACGAATGGAAGTCTTATGAATAATCCAACGAGACTACAATGGAATGGAAAGTTCAATAAAGATATCCGGAAAAAGCCAAGCACTATTTTCCTCTCCCCGGTTTCGTAATTCTCGTCCAATAACTATAAATTCGAGTACTTCGTTCCCTTCGCCCGGCCAGCCCGCCGGTCTAAGAATGACCACTTTGCCGTATCGATAACGAGGCAATTCGACCAAATAAATAAGAAAACAGTCGATAGCGGAGGTACACGCACTGCGAAAGAGGGATTCGAAACGAGAGAGGGACTATTGGGCTAAACTAGGATGTTTGTATACGTGTCTGCGTGAATAATAATGAGCGAAGAGTCCATTTAAAAACAGGGGTAAATCCTGCGACCTATAGTGTTACTTTGGGGGTGTAGAATACGTATGTACATAGGTATACCTTCTATATCGAACGTTTTGCCGAATCAATGATGGGGAAGTAGGTAGAGACTCAGCAGCGAGGGTAAAAGGCTAGACCTGGAGAATCGTTTAATATTGCATGCGCATGCATATGTATATTTTGCGGCGTGCCGGCGACACGCTGGTGGGCTGCTTTTAATTCGAGTATTATTAATTATTTACGACGACAGTGTCCTTTTGCGTAATTGACTGTTGATGGAGGTTTACTGAGCAGGCTGTGAACTTCGACGATGAAGTTTTCAGAGGTGAAAAGAAAACGAAGTGGGGTGTGTGTGATTCAGTTGTAGAATTGATACGTAGTTTCTAGACTGATTCGGCACAATAATGATAAAACTAATGATAGAATTCTCCAATTTTGAACTAGCACATTCCCGAGTCCCCAGAATCTGCAAAATTTGAAAAACAATTGAAAAAAATACCATTTTTAAGAATACTTATAGAGAACTCTTTCAATTTAGTTCCAGGCTTAGGTCTAAATTCGTTCCTGCCAATCGAAAATACTTCCCCTTATCCTTGGAAGCATTACAAACGATGAATCGAACAGTATTTTTCTAAATTTTGTTGGTTTTTCTTTTAATCAGTGAAAATTATCAAAAATCACTGAGAACAGTCAGAATTGCAGGACAGGAGAAAATCAGTGAAAAAATTTTCATTGAAAACAAATCAGTGAGAAAAATCAATGAGAAATCAGTGAAAATTCACCGAAGTCAGTGAAATTTATGAATTCAAATGAAAAATCAGTGAAATTCTTTGAAAAATCAGCAAATTTCGCTTATTTTTCATGGACTGCAATTCTGACTGTTCATCAGTAAATATTCGATGATTCAGAATGAGGAAATGGTTCAAGGTGTTCAGGAAGGTCTAATCCAGAATTGGAGTCAAAATTCGTACTATGCATCCTAAAAAATACTGCCTCAAAATTTTTACAAAATTGTAGGCTTGACAGCTCAACGGAGTAGGGGGCAGGGTGTACGTCAAAAAAATGAGTCAAGGTTCTAATCCGGCATTTCTAAAAAACATTATAAAAATATTTCACACAAATTTTTCAATTATTGCCCCCTTTCACGTCTCTAAAAGTGATGGAAAGAAGGTTCAGTTCAACAGCCGTTCTTGCCACTCAAAAATATTCCCAAAAACTTTGCTAGGTTTGAAGCTTTCAGGAAAGTCTAATTCAAAACTGAAGTTGAAATTTGTACTCCACAACCTAAAAAATACTGCCTCAAAATTTGGACTAAAACCAACGATAACACCATTTTTCTTGATTTTTGGCCATTCTCCGGTTTCTAGAAGGAATATAAAAAAATTTTAGTTGTTTTTCATCGTTGAAAAATATCACATAAAAAATGTCTGGTCGCAATCGAAAAATTTGAACAATTATGCCAGATGTAATTATGTTTTGGGGTAAATTTTTGCGTAACCAACTAAACTGCACATACAAACTGGTCCCTAAAAAAGGGCAAACTTTTAATTTTTGACAAAATCGAACACTTATTCGTTGTAAATTTTCTTCGCAGGATCAAATTCCATTACATTTTCCTTTAACTTCTTCCCTCAATTTTCAGCCTATCGATCACAATATTTTTTGACTATGAAGTTTGGGTTTACGACTTGGAAGAAGTGAAGCAGCAATTCACACCAGTCAAAAATGATTTTTCTGTGAGTTATTAACAATGTTTTTCCTTATTACGAGACAAGAACGCGAATCTGAGCTTTTGAACGATTCGTAAAAGGAAGTAAAGTAGCGTCTTACTCTCTCGCCCTAAAAATTATTTCATCCCCCTCCCATTATTCTGTCTCCCCTCGGTAATAAATATACGTAATCCGAAATTGGGGGTTTCCCCAAGAAAAATTCCAAAATTTTCAGGTGACTTCGAAAAAATTTGAAACCGTTTTCAACGATTCGAGAAGTCAAAATTTGTGTATTCAAAAATTTCAATTTTTTTATTACATCAAATTTTCATAAAATTTGCCAAAATTTAAGAAATGAACATCAGCACCTAAAATTTTGGATTTGAGGTTTTTTCATGATGTATCTCAGTTTGGACTCAAAAATTTTACGTTGACTTGGTACCACTCTCAAGTTAGTTCCTTTAATTTTAACACTTGGGCAAAAAATTATCAACGAATTACCTTTCTACCTTCCTCAATTTCAAAATTAGATGAAAAGTTTCAAAAAAAGGTGATTTTTGAGACAGCTTATTCCAATTATTAAAACCACGTTCCAAGTCAATTTTTTCAAAAAAATGTTCACTGATTTCTGTTACAGAATCAGAGCATCAGAAATACCTGGTAGTGGTTTTATCCAAATCTGGCATATCGACAACCAGTCTTCAGCAAACACCCAGTCCACACAATCCAATAAAAAAAACACTACAAGTTCATACTCCAAATACTCGAGTTTACGATTGGCGGCGTAGATACGATTAAAAGAACACTATCTGTTGAATTACACCTTGCGGCTCGCGGACGCTATATTATCAAACCGAGCCGAACACACGCGCGTAATGGCCATTACAATAAAAATATCATTTAGATACGGCGTCCCGCGCCGTTCCATCCTATCCGCATAATCGGTCTGTATCTTCCGCTTCTATACAGTCGCGCGAAGCCAAACAGCAATACCACTAAAAAAGGGTGTAAATAGTTAAACAGTTAATGTAGGTAGGTCCTCGGTACACCGACATCCACGAATCAAACGAACCGTTATAAAATATCGATTAATCCGTGACACGTTCTTTGTGGTTGCTGATCTTTGTAGGTATAATGGCATATAACAGACCTTCTTATTATAAATTTTTCGACTCAATCCATTCTTCACTTCTTTCACCACATGAGATTTGCTACTGTAGTACCAATATCAGCCTCTTCAAAGAAGTCGCGGCGTGAAATAAACTAATAAAGCAGGCTTGTATTTTTTCAATTTTTTTCTGCTCAATCAAAATCAACCCTGATACATGATTCTGATTCTCTGATCTACGGATTCGAATCGAAAATGAAGCTGTTTTTTTTATGAATTTCCCTTGATGGTCTTTTCATAAGACTACCATTATTTTCTCAAGGGATGGGGGGGGAGAAGGTGCATCGTAATTCTCATGTAATTGCGAATTTTTACCCAATTGGGCCAATTATCCAACTTTGAAGGCTCATTACCTCGAGATGAGTTGTATTTGGGGGAAAACTGTTTTTCGGAGTCAGAAAGAGAATTGATAAGAGATCAAAAACGATGATCATTTATTTTGAAAAGCTCAAGGTTGAACTTTGGGGTGAAAGTTCAACTTTCACAGTACAAAAAATTAAAGTTATGTACTACTTAAAAATCTGAAAAAAAAATGACAGTAAGTAGCTCTTCTTACCCCTTTTCAAGATCGGATCTCTACACTTCTGAGAGGTACAGAGGCTCACATCACAATTATGACGAAAGTTCAAAAAAGGAATCAACATCAAATTTCCTCATTTGAAGGCGCTGCATGGGTTTGAATATATAGGTACTCAGTTTTTTCATTCGACTTCTCTGAATTCTTCTATTAGACCCTTTGAAAAGGGCCAAAACTCAAAAAAATGAAAAATAACGCGTAATCTGTCGTTGTTCGGTTTTCAAGGACACTGAGTTTGAACTGTTTACTTTTCGGATTCAATCCTTCAGTGCCCTTTTAGTCTTGATAAAGATACGATTTTTGGAGGAGATGGTCAGTCAGATCACGAAGGAGAAAGTCAAATCAAAAAGTAAGTCGAAATTCGAATTCTGCGCTCTCAAGGGTTCCACGGAAAAAAAAATGAACAGAACGTAAATTGTAAGGAGTAAATTTTTCTTCCATAAAAATCTTAATTTTTTTCCAAGAAACGGAAACCAAGTTCTCAAGGTAAAGTATTTTGGCTGAAAGTTCAAAATTCAACTTTCATTTTTTCTTGAAAATATCTCAAAAACTACTTCTAAAAAAAAAATAATTCGACTCTCAAAAAACAGATTTTATGGTCTCTTCATATATTATTCATAATTTTTTTTACAGACCTGATTTTTTCAAAAAATTGGATTTTTAATAACGAATTTGTATTGTATTTTCAACATTTCTCATCACATCGTCATTTTTACCAATTTGAACTTTCTGTTGGAATTTATTTACACCAATAAATCTGTTCTAAGTGCTCAGGAAGGGTCCAATGGAAAAATGCATAAAACGTAAAAAAAATTTCCAAGAATCTCAAAAGAGCTTGTAATAATAAGATGGTGAAATCCGCACTTTTTCCGTTGGGGCTGAAACTCACCCAAAATGTTAGTCTTGATGTAAAACATCCCCAAAAAAATTTTTGGCTCGCGCCCCCCACCCCACCCCGACGACACGGGCCGGAAATGCCCACAATTCACAATGTCATAGCTTTGCAGAGGATGGTTCACACATTGTGAAATTTACACAACAAATAGTTGCTGGATCGGCGCATACGTGAGAATTTTTTCAAATTTTTTCGCATATTTGGGGGTGTTTTGGGGGGTTTGAAAACTTCAAAAATTCGTAGAAAAAAAAATCGGGGGGACCCCTCGCTGGAATTTTTTTTAAAAAGTTGGTATTACCCTTAGGTATAACATATATTTTTTTCAGACCCCGTGAGGGGTGCAACATGGTCAAAAAATCAAAACTATGAAAAACGTGTTTTTTGACGTTTTTTTCGCCATTTTTACACCTTTCATGGTCAATATTTCAAAGATCAATTAAAATTGGTTTAATAAGGGTCCACATATACAAAAATTACATTTTTGAATAATCGGACCAAAAACAGATGATAATAGCATCGCGGCGTTTCTGATTTTTAATGAAACCCAAGTCTAGTGCAATTAGACTAACAAAATTATAAAGTACTGAAAAAATTCTGATCAAAGTTTTTTTTTCTGGTTCAATTGATTCAGGACACCATCATACCGAACAACATGATAAGACTTCTTGCCCCCTCTCCCCTCCAAGAGTGTCGGAGGCCCTAGAGAAGGGGTTATAAATCCCCAAAAATTGGGCTTCGTCTTGTAACTCGGCGAAAACGTAATTTCTAAAAAAAATATATGTAGTTCGTAGAATATTGAGTTTGTTATAAAATGGATATTTTTTGGTATGAACTCATATTTTTACATATATCATCATTTTTTGTGCCTAATTGGTCATATTTTAACCATTTTCCACGTTTTTAGGCTTATTTTACTCATTTTTTTTGCCCTCTATTTTTTATACTTACCACCCAACATTTAATTTTTTAATTTTTTTTGCCTGAGAAATGAAAATGCATACCGCATCTTTTTTTTTTTTTGGAAAAGTAAATACTTTGGACTTTAAATCAAAAATCACTTTCTATCAATGAGAAATTACTGAAATCAGTTAAAATTGCCTAAAATTAATTATACCGGGTGCTCGATTAATTCTGGACTCCCCCTGTACTTTTTGTGGTAAAAATTGTGAGTTGGCAATACTTTGTATTTGTTCATTAAACAAAGTATTACCAATTTACGATTTTTAACACCAAAATGTGCTGGGGGAGTCCAGAATTAATCGAGCACCCGGTATTTCAGCAATTTGAGAGGATCAAAAAAAGCTGTTTTTTGATACCCTTGACCCCTATCGTATTCATATATTTTCACCTATTTCGAGTTTTCAACACATATTTTTACATATGTCACCCTTTTTTAGCGCATAAAATATCCATATATTTTGCGTTTTTTAGAACATATGTACATATCCGGTCCTTGATAATCAATCAAATTCCATTGATTCTCCTGGTAACCAGTGTAATTTTACTGCCAATCAGTGAAAAATACTTATTCAAGTTCTACCAATTTTAGCTCATTTTTTGTCTCAAAGGCTTAGTACGCGTTTTGCACGAACAAGTGAAAAAATCCATTTTATAACAAACTCAATATTCTACGAACTATATATATTTTTTTTAGAAATTACGTTTTCGCCGAGTTACAAGACGAAGCCCAATTTTTGGGGATTTATAACCCCTTCTCTAGGGCCTCCGACACTCTTGGAGGGGAGAGGGGGCAAGAAGTCTTATCATGTTGTTCGGTATGATGGTGTCCTGAATCAATTGAACCAGAAAAAAAAACTTTGATCAGAATTTTTTCAGTACTTTATAATTTTGTTAGTCTAATTGCACTAGACTTGGGTTTCATTAAAAATCAGAAACGCCGCGATGCTATTATCATCTGTTTTTGGTCCGATTATTCAAAAATGTAATTTTTGTATATGTGGACCCTTATTAAACCAATTTTAATTGATCTTTGAAATATTGACCATGAAAGGTGTAAAAATGGCGAAAAAAACGTCAAAAAACACGTTTTTTCATAGTTTTTGATTTTTTTGACCATGTTGCACCCCCTCACGGGGTCTGAAAAAAATATATGTTATACCTAAGGGTAATACCAACTTTTTAAAAAAAATTCCAGCGAGGGGTCCCCCCCGATTTTTTTTTCTACGAATTTTTGAAGTTTTCAAACCCCCCAAAACACCCCCAAATATGCGAAAAAAAATTTGAAAAAATTCTCACGTATGCACCTATCCATCAACTATTTTTTGTGAAAATTTCAAAATTTTTGAACCACCCCCTTCAAAGCTATGAATTTTTGAATTTTGGGCATTTACGGCCATTTTACTCGGGTTGGGGTGGGGGGATCGAGCCAAAAATTTTTTTGGGGATGTTTTACATCAAGACTAACATTTTGGGTGAGTTTCAGCCCCAACGGAAAAAGTGCGGATTTCACCATCTTATTATTACAAGCTCTTTGAGACGTATTTTTGATAAAAGTTGAACTTTGAAATTTTGGTTGCAATATCTCAGAAACAAGCTTCATACGAAAAAAAAAATGAAAAAACCAATTTGACTTGACAGAAATAAAATTTTACGCTCTACAATTTAGGTTAAATAATTTTTTTTATAGGACTCTTCCTTCGCCCAAAAAATCCTTTCCAATGGTTAAAATTTATCAAAAAGAGTAACACAAATTTTCAGAAGTAAATTCAAATTGCAAATAATCTCGACGAACTGGAATATTTTTACTACCCATTTAACTCGTAATCAGCATGAAAAATGTCATCAAGGCCGCGATGTAAATAATGCTCAAACGATGCAATCGAACTCGCAAGACGATATGATCAATCAAATTACATACTTCAACCTGGCGAGTTATTAATTTACCATACGTGCCAGCAGCCACCTCTTCCCCTCCCCATTCACACATCAGTATACCCAATGAATACACTAAAGGTCTTAATTGCAGATTCACCGAACACATCATCCGAAAGAATACACGTACGCGAGAAAGACAATACCTCTCATCCTCGAGGTGTCTTTTCTTTCATCTTCTCACGGAATCTTTTGTTCCGCAGCTTTTTCGGAACGACGGTCGATTACGGAAAAAATAATGCATCACGTCTCGTCCACAGCAACACACAGGGACTGCAAAATATTGCAATTTGCTATACGTTCCCCTCGAGCGTATGCCAAAGCAGCCGACATCCTCGTTCTCTTTTTCATCGTATAGGTATTGTGCAGGCCAAAATGCAAGTGCATCGTAATGACACGGTTCGTCAACAAAGCATTAGACAAAAGGACGCGACTTGGCGGAAACCTCGGAGGTATAAAGGAATGCAGGGCATACGAAAATCTATGTGAAAGTAAAACGTCCACGCATATAGGCCAAATAATCGACCCCTTAGCTTTGGTTAGCGTTCCTACGCAATTCAACACCGCGAATTAAATTGTTTAGCCATTAGGTAAAGGTTATAAGCCTTTGCGGAGCCGGCTGAGGTGAAATTTCGGCTACTTTATTACTCCTGAATAAAGGCTACCGTGGCTTGGCTCGTGTTTGAACAGAAGTAGCAACTGGAGCAAGGTGATGCTGTGGTGGCAGAATTAAAGCTGGCAAAACTATAAAATGGCAGTTGATTTCGGATTTTGTATTTGGTCCAGGTCCAGATGAGTAGGGGGTCAAACTTGAAAATGAATTTAAAAATGAATTTAGCATATCAAAAAACATATATTTTGACACCCAACACGATATTTTTCTCGAAAATTTGGAGTTTGCTATCGGAGGGAGGGATTCTTTATGAGATGAGCTCAAAATAAGTTCAAAAAATGAATTCAGCATATAAAAAAACATATATTTTGACACCAAACATGATATTTTTCAAAATTTTGAGTTTTGTCCTCCCCCCGTCTCCCGGAGAGGGAGTTTTTATGAGCTGAGCTCAAAAAAGTTCAAAAATAAAAGCATACAAAAAAACATCTACTTCCACACCAAACACGATATTTTCAAAATTTTCTGTTTTGAACCTCTAAAAGGGGAAATTCCTCATAAAGAGATGAAAAAAAAATCAAAAATGAAATCAGCACATCAATTTGATGAGTTGTTGATACATTATCAAGAATTTGATTTTTGCTCACTTAAATTCTGAAATATCCCACTGTGTGCTGAATCTAAAGGAAATGATATTTCTCAAATCAACATAATTATAATTATTTTATTAGGTATGTACCTATTCTCTAAATCCAAATTAGTCTTCGATGAAATTTTACCTTTTCAAATCAATGAAACAAATATCACTGAAAATCAGTGATTTTTATGCTGATATTTCAGTCAAAAATTAATGAAATTTTTGGTGGTTTCCTTTGCAAAGGCTACCATCGCCATTTTAATGAGGTGGAAAATTATCAATGGCGATATCGTTCAAATTCAAGCAAAGAGTTATTTCAGAATTTAAATTTTCCCGAAATAAGTTCAAGTCCTCTAAGACATTGGGGAGTTGAACCATCACTTTTTAAAATAGGTACTATTAAAAATATTCCCCACCTCGTGAAAATGCAACTGGGGGTACCTTCCCACTGGATATCACCGAGGTTAAGGTGATGTATTTTTACCATACTTTCTACACATCATATCTATTAGAACATTTCAAAAATGGCATCTTTTGCATTTTTTTCATTGTAGATATTCTTGCAAAAAAATCCAGAATTCTCGTTTTTTAAAAAGTCACCAGCTCACTTAAAAAAAAAAAAAAAATTAAAAATAAACTGTCTGTCTGTGAAGTATAATTTCATAAAATTACGAAGAAAATGACACAAGAGCCAAAAATTGATTTTTGGGACTTGAATTCACCGTAAAAGGATCGAAGTACATAATAATAATTGACGACAGCATTCGGCAAAAAACCTTTATTACTTTTTATGTTACAGTTCGTCCTCCAAAAGTGCTTTATAGACAGAACTAATTTGAAGATTTGTTTTATACAAATCGAGGATGTTCTCACACCTTTTTTTTCGGGTAGTTCCATCTTATCCACTCTCATTAAAACGTTCGAATTAAAGCGTTCATTTCGGGTACGTGGGGGTACAGGATACAGGAACATAGCACGCGAGTCTGCATTCTGCACATATATGAAATGAATATATCGATTGACCGATACGCTAGACCTGCGTCCTTCTCTCTTCTTCGTCTCATGCAGCGTACCCTTCCAAGCATCGTTTGTTTTGTCGCCGTTCGTCGTCGTTATCATTATTATTGTTTTTATTGTGTATTTTCTACCTACGAGCGTTCACATAAGTAAACTCTGTGGGGAATTCGACCGATTGCTGCATCGAATACGTGAATCTCGAAACTTTTCGTACCAAAAAAAATTAATTAAATGGTATGGAAATTAATCACATACATATCAAGAATAAAAATTTTCAGTGCTTGAAAATTCCAACATCACCAGGAAGGCGAATACAATGTGAACGAATAGCAAAAAATTGAATTGATACAATAGTCGCAATATTGGCCAAAAAAAATATTCTTAAAGTAGATATTGAAGTCTTCCATCAACTTCAAATGAAAAAATAATACATTCGAAAATTTGCAAAAAAATTTTCCATCTCAGGTTTGATGCAAATGGTGGAGGGAGCAATATCTCCTCGTTTAGTTCGATCCCCAAAAAATTCTATAAAATTCGAGAAAAAATTTTTCCTTAAAAATAAGGGAAAGCAAGATTAAATTATTGTGATACATACAATACTATTTTCATCTCTCCCTCCCTTCCTTCAAAAAATCCACTGGGGATTTAATCATTTTTTTCCTTTGATAGCTTCGTTTTCTTATTTCAATATTTGAGTTTGTTTTTTTTTGTTTAAGAAGAGAGTTTGATAAAAGTACCCAGAAAATAAATGAACAAATGAGGGAAAATTTACTCACGAATCGAAGAAAAAATCGCTTGCGTAAGGAATTATGTCACAGAAACTCACCTGTAAACAGAAAAAAAAAATTTCAAATTAACATTATGATTAATAAGCATAAGTCACAAAATTATTATTTTTTTAAATATTGAATATTTTAATCCATCAAAATTTTTCAAGAAATTGAGAAGTGTTGAAATAGATTGAACTTTAAGAGATGATTTTTCATTAAAATGGCAGATTTCATTTCATTTTTTCCTCACTGATAAAATTGTTTTATAATTTCTATAATAAATTGATGAGAAATCCGATCACATAAATTGATCCATCGCATTTCCTCGAAAATTTCACCATTCTTCTCACTATCAGTCTCAAAATTTTTATTGAATTACAAAAGTGACTTGAATATTCCAAATCGGCCTGGCAGAAAAAAATACACAAAAACACTACAACTCTAAACCCCAAAAATCACCATAATCATCACCAAATACCAAATTTCCCCCATCCTTCGCCAACACTTCGAAATTCATCCATTTCCAAACCAAGTACTCGCACGTCGCAAGTGCATCGATTGCCAGCTCGCTGCGTAGACAAAAGTAAATATAAATAAAACCTCTTGCTCACACACAGGCCAATTTATAAGTACACTTCACGACGGCCTAACATGCAACACAATCCCCGTAACAAACCACACACTAATTACTCGGTTGTTCATCGGTTAAATGCGACCGAGAAGATAATAAAAACACGTTATTAACAATAGCTTAATGTATAAACGCAGATAGATAATACGAATACCTTTCAGCAGGCAGAGCTACGTCGTGGAACATTAATTCGAAAAAAGACTCCCGGCTTCGGAGGGCAGGACGAAGGCTCAATTAGTTATAAAAATATACGCTATACGATAAACGATCATTAATAGGTAAGTGCAGCGAGTACGAGTACCAATTCGTACGGTGCCTTGACATGCGCCCTATGCCAAACAATCATCTCCCTGCCTATGTCAAAAGAAATATACCGGCCCTATTTTCGTGTGTTTTTTTTTTTTCATTATTCATCATCGTGCTAAACGCGCATCCTCGTCGATCGTCGTCACTCTTCATAAAGGGGAGAACCGTTTATTACACAATTTACCGTGTCTCCTGGTTTTCCTGCTTTTATAATAGCCGTCGAATAGACAAAAGCCTACGCCACAAAGGTAGCTATCACATTAACAGCTGACCTTTGCGGTTCGTTGTCTACGTCGTCATCGGTTCGGGGTAATTTTTTCTCTTGCCTATTTCAACATTATCGAGACGAAAATATAAAAAAAGTGCTCTGTAAATTTGAATCCGTTATCACTGATTAATAAGACAAAAGTGTGGAACTGAAGAAATCAGTCAACATTTTACCGATTTAATCAGTGAATTTTCATTTTTGAATCTGTAAAAAATTTAATTTACTGATTGAATCAGTAATTAATCACTGATTGAATTAGTAAATTTAAATTTTTACTGATTCATTTCAGTAATTTAAAAAAAAAAAACAGATTCAAAAATGAACATTCACACTTTTCGCTGTTTAAGCAGTGAATTTTCAGTTTTTTGACTGATTCAGATTTAGAGAGTGGTGCTAACGTCTGAATCTTCCTTGTTCGACTAATAGACACGAGTTTTCAATTATCACTCAACCGGGGTTTTCCCAGTCCATTCAATTTTCCCAAAACTTTGAAACATTTTTTCTAAATTTATCCTTCAATTTCGATCAACTTTTTTTTCAATTAAGTTTAAGATTTCTTCCTTGAAATTTTTCTCACTAAATTAAAAACCTTGTTTTTCCGAAACTTTTTTCATCTAATTTTAGCTTGAAATATTTTCCTATAGTGAAATTTCAACTCTTGAATTATTTTCACCTTTCAAAATTATTTCACTAAAATATTTCATGTTTCAACTTCAAAGCTAGCAAAAATTTTCTCAAATCTAGAATTTTTCCTCGATTTTTTTCCACTTTCAATATTTTGTTTTTTCCGTTCTAAAATTGATTATTTTTCAATTCTACAATTTTAAGGATGAAAGAATTTGGAAAAAATTGGGGTTGAAAAGCCAGAGATGAAAAAAATTGAAACAAATTTTGACATTTTTGAAAACTTTCAAGACCAAATGATGGAATTTTAGAGTTGACAAATTGAAAAAAAATCAGCAGATAAATGAATAAAACTAAAATAAACTAATAGAACTAAATAATATTAGCATCGATAAAAAGTTATTGGAACATGAAAATTAAAGTCCCAAGAATACCTCTTAGAAAGTTGAAAAAAATGAGTGAAAAATAGTGTTGAAAATTACGTACGGGAAAAAATATCGGGGCTGAAAACACTTTTAACCAGAGAAGAAAAATTTCAGAGTTGAAAAAAAATTTTGTTGAAATGAAATAACTAAACAAAACTCTAAAAATTGAAAAAAAATTGGCCAAACTATAATAATTGGAATTCACGATTCGAGCCATATTTTGGTTGATTCGTAAAGTCTGAAATTCGAAGAAATCCTAATAGTCGAAATTGAAAATAATTCGCATTTTGAATAAGTTTTCAGGTGATTCTGCCCAATACTGCTTCATACAATCGAATACATTGTACGAGGACAAACTTGGAATTTCTCAGCCGCTCAACCGATCTTCGAATCGAATCTCAACATTCGCCAAACGTGAACGAAAACAGTGCGCGGGTTTAGTCAAGCTACCGTCTGCCCTGCGCCATTCGGTCTCGGTCGACACTGCAGCTACCGCTAACGACAAGCCAATTAAGTCTAATTACGTTGTTTGGCAAACCAATATCATCATCACGGTTCCCCTCTTCTATCGTCCTTTCTATCTGGCGGCCTCTTTTCCTCCATACGTTCACATCTAATTCGAACACTTTCACGCGTACCGTCGGTATATTAATGGCCAATACAATTTATAACGGATTAAACGCGCGATCGCATTATTAATCGTCTATTTAACCCTTCACCTTTCCATTACCTGTCTATTTTTAATTTGTGTGTTTTCGTAAGAACATGCGATTAAAGCATCGAATCGTTGGTAACGTGATCGTGTCGATCGATCGAGGAGTTGAATTTGAAAGTGAGCTGATTAGTGATCGAATTACTGAATCGTTCTCGAACGATTGTTTCGGAATTGACCGTAACCGAAATAGGTATACAACTCTTTAATGGGTTGTTCGTTGTTCACCAATGAGCAATTCCCTATTAGAGATTAGATACCTTACTGTTTCTCTCTGCTCCTTCTCAACGATCAAAATATTACGATTTTAAAAAAATAATAATAATTACGCAGCATTTAGAAAAGAAATTGAGCCTTTGAGTTTGAATTCAGCATTTACAGGACTAGAAAGTTTTTTTGATTCAACACAAAATCTTGAATTGAAAAATTTAGCATCTTCATAAAAAATCACAAAAATTGAAAAAAAATTACTCGGGGAAAGAAAATTATAGTACTTTTCTGAATTATGGAGTGATCAAGAGTACAAATAAAATTTAAAGCGAAATCGATCAATTCGAAGCGGAAAGGTCAATTAAAAAAATATGATTTTAATTTTATCGCAAACTACGTTACTCTCTCGAAACAAATCGTTCGCGAACGGTTAAATTGAAGATCACTTTATCCTCAAATTACCCAAATCACTCGTATAATTTAATTCAGATTCGGATAACAAATTTTCATGAATCATTAATCGTTCGCGACTGATTCTTGTATTTTCCATTTTGTGAACGAATCGTTCGAGAACGTCTGATAAAAATCAAGTTTCTCAAAAAAGGAAATATCCTCAAGTTATAATATTAAAAGATCATTCGCGAACGATGAACCAATGCGTCAATCTCATTCAAGCAACACACATAGACACAAACAAATCATTCGCGAACGATGTGTTCAAAAAAAAGTGAATTGTACTATCGTGCGAACAGTCGGCGAATGACTGGTTCATGAGTGGTTCATCGTTCCATGTTTCTCAAAAGAGACAAGAGACCAATCAAACGTCCTTCAACCATGATCAATCTATGAAATAAGTCGTTCGCGAACGACTTATTCAAAAGAAAATGAATCGATCGAATCGTTAGGAAACGACTGGTTCATCATTCGATGTTCCCTAACAGAGATCAAGCGACCTTCAATCATGATCGATCTATGAGATGAGTCGTTCTCGAATGATTCGTTTCAAAATGAATCAACAAGAAAATTAACTTAGATCGTTCACGAACGACTTGTTCAAAAAATGTAAAGCACGCAAATCGTTCGCAAACGAGACACGGCCGATTCGTTCTAAAATATTTATGATCATTCGCGAACGATTGATTCATTTTTATTTATTTCTCAAAAGAGTTTGAATGTCCTACCTTCAATCATGATCGATGGTTCGTGGTTGTGGTGACTCGTTCGCGAACGATTCAACTGAAAACCAATCTACAAAAAAACGACTGATCTGCACTTGAATCAATTTGACCGATTCGTTCAGAAATGTGATTTGGTATGAATCATTCGCGAACGACTGATTCGTTTTCATCTGTTAATCAAACGAGTACGGTTGCCTTATTTCAACTGTGATCGGATAGTGTGGTAACTCGTTCGCGAACGATTCGTTCGAAAATGCATCCATCAGCAACTCAATATGACTAATTTGCGAAATGTTAATTCCAAGTTGATTTGCAGCGTTAAATTTGAACTCGGTCGTTCACGAACGATTCTTTCATCAACTACAAATCATCGTTCTGAAACGATGCGATTCATCAATTTTTTCATTAAATTCGTTAAATAAACTAAAAACGTTCGCGAATGATTCGTTCAATCTTTGACAGACACGTTCGTGACCGAATCTGATATTCATTATTATATTCTCAAACAATTCTTTGATGGAGAACTTTGTTGAATTTTGATTTTGAGTAAGATTCGTGATAAATTGAGTGATTTGAAATCTTATTGATGAACAAAAACGTTCGTGAAGAAATAAACCATTTTTTTGGCGATTTATTACGCATTTAGGACTGAAATCTGCAAATATTTTAATTATTGAACGATAAATCCTTTGAGAACGACAATATTTTCTATATCTAATCATACGAGCAACACTTGCGAGCTGTCTTATCGCACAAAACCAGTCCGATCGTCAGAATTTCAAACACAACCGCGTCAAATTCTCAAATCGATAATTTCTTTCTAAAAATAAACCTAATCGACGCGAAAAGAGCATGCAGCATTTAAAATCTCGACTACTGACCACCGAATTAGCGAATAAATCGACCTGAAATAAGATTACGGGACCATTTAGCACACCTGGCATCAGATTAGATAAAAAATACTCTCAATTTCGACGTTTCACGGTACAATTATCGGTCTCGAGCCGGCGCGCCTTCTTATTCCGGTGCGGTATTTTTCCCTTTGGGTGTCCAGCGATGCCTCATAAATGGACAGCAAAATCATAGCACACGAGGGGGAAAAAAATCCACATATCGTTTCACAGCCGTATAGCAACCGCAGTAACGATAACGAATGTGTACGATTCATGCATCACCATCCATAACCGTCCCCTTCCTCCCCGACCACCCTGGTCATCTTGAAACTTCGCGTCGCGTCGTCTTCGGCGATGCGCCGGCGTGAATAAAACAATAATCAAAAAAAAATTATTGTATTACACGTACCGCGCCGCTACAAAAGGATACCGGCGAAACTAGTTTTATCCGGGCAACTAGTTTTGAAAAATCTTCGAACGATGACGACTACCGAAGCAAGTTGGAAGAGTTACTAGCGTACGCGACCATCGGTCTAATATCGTAGTTCCATTTCGCCTGCTGCTTCCTCTCTTACTTACCGAACAGCGAACACACAAATAATAAAACGTATGTAATACGAGCGGCCACCTCTGGGCTTGGACGAGCCGACTGCATAGAACATTTATAAAGGATGCTGCTGCTGTGCACGAACGCGAGAAAATCGAAACAAGTTTTTATATATTCTGTTTTTTCCTCGAGACTCGAGACTATTTTTCTCGAGCTTTTCAAACCCGAATCCTTGTACCTGGTGCCTTTTTTTTTTCGTCTACTTTGACGATACGAACAATACGAGAACGTCTTTTATCTTCTCTACGCAAGAAGGAAATTTAATAAGGAGGATATTTCCGCCACCTTCTGGCTCATCCTTTTTTTGTTGCCTTTTTTAAAGCTTGTTTTAAAGTTGATTTCGTTTCCAAGTACAGAAATGTAGTTTTTTTTGTTGCTTTGCAGCTTCATTGTAGCGATGCTGATGATAAAACGAACGTGTGGCGAGATGAGTGCCATAGGGTGGCAAAGGCGATGACGACACATGCGACTGACGACCGGCTGCCCAAATCTTTTTATATTCGATTTAACAATGTACCGAATAAACAGGCGTACAACCAGAACTCGATCGCCCTAATTTTTCAACTCTGGCGAATTCATAGCGACGTGGTTGTCGCCGGATGGGTTTTTTTCTTCCTTCGGACTATTATTATGATTTGATTAGCGCTGCTCGGATCTGCGACCACGACGATACAAAAAAAAAAGGGGAGATTCGATGATGATGTACCATGAAATGGACTCTAATCATCGGTGACATAATTTTCTCACTCTTCGGCGTATTTCATTCTATTTCCTTCGATCTCTGAAAAAGAACCGAAGGTGCGCGTTCGATCGACCGTGACAAAACGATTTGAGAAGAAAAACAACTTGGAAGAAAATCTCGACAGAGAATACGTTATAATACGGATATATTGAAGTATTCGATCGCAGCACCACCGATGCCGGTGCCAATGGAACACGCATATTACACACCTATGTAGTACGAGATCTATCGTCGTCTTCGTGGCTGGGTTTCTTTGCACCGGCGGGTAACCTTGAATGAGAAAAAATTCGACGTCTGAGAACGATAACCTTTCTAAAGCTATACATTTCCATCTACTTACACACGATGGCTGCTATTCGTATCCTTATTTTAAAATCATTCGAGGTGATTATCGAACTTTAACTTTACATATATTCGGAGTATGCAGCCCTACCCTGTTTGTTGAAATGAGAATTTCGTAGAACAGTAATTTAGGAAAAGATGTTTCACAAATAAAAAGCAATTTATCAATTTTTTCTTTTGAATTTTCTATAGCCAAAGTACTCTCTTATTTACAAATCAATGAAAATTATCAAAAATCATTGAGAAAAAGTCAGAATTGCAGCACAGGAGAAAACCAGTGAAAAAAATTTCAGTGAAAACAAATCTGTGAGAAAAATTACTGGAATATCAATGAAAATTCGCTGAAAAGTCAGAGAAATTTATGAATTTAGCTGAAAAATCAGAGAAAATTTGCTGAAAATCAGTGACTTTTGCTTGATTTTTGTGGTGCTGCAATTCTGACTGTTCATCAGTGACTTTTCACTGATTTAGAATGAAAGAATATAACGATTTTTTTTTTGAAAATGACTTCTTCACTGTCTTATTCATTACTTTTCTTTTTTTTTACCAAAATTCCTGACACCTCTCAAGTCTACCCCTTCCCTCCCTCCACACACCAACAAAATCAATTTTTATCACAGAAAAAAAATTCAAATTGAAAGAAAATCTGTATGTTGAAACCAAATTATGAAAAAATTAATCAGAATGCATTATGTAATTTTTATTACCTACTTATGCAAAAAATATTATAAAAGATGGAAAAATAACATCGAAAATACATAAATGAACTCGAAGGATTCCTCCTTGAATTCATCCAAACAGATGACAAGTGTAGTCAGGGATTTTTCAAGAAAGAAAAAAAAAAGAATAATGATAAAAATTTCGTAAAACTAGAAAAAAAAAATTGAATTTGAGAGAAATGAAAATTGAAAAATGGCTAATGCTCCGCAATACAAGATAATTTTATTCAAGTGAAAACAAAATTATGCATTCCTTTGGTTGAAGCAAAAATTTAAATCAAAATTTCTCCAAGGCAGTGTGTAAGATTCTCTAATATTGATCCAATGAGGAAAAAAAATTCAAAATGGGCAAAAAATCAAAAAAATTGAAACTTTACAGTCCTCCTGAGATAACACAGCCCACCTCTACGTAATAATACAATTATCATCTCGATTTCGAAAATCTGAAACCATCACGGTTCCCAAATTACCCATATTTCACCCAAATACCCGCCATTTTCGCCGAAAATCTTAGCACAAACCTTCGAATACGAAATAAACTCGATAAAAGGTCGAATATTTCAATTCGTGAACACTTCGGTCGCGGTAATTCGACACGTGCTGCCTAAGTATCGTAACAAGACACCGGATAACACCCTGTACTCTTCCCTTACGCTGCTGCTTGCACATCGCACACTCGCTGCATTTAGATACGCAAACACCGACGAGGTATTCAACACAAATACTCGAATAATCGATGAAAGCCATGAAGCTTTATCGAAAAAAAGTAAAAAAAAAAAACTGCCTACCGAGGTATCACGAGGTAAATATATACTTAATTCGAGGTAAAATCGCATTCTAGTGTTAATAATTTGCCAGGTGGTGGAAGGGGACGGACGAATGCGCGGAGCAGGAAGGAGGTAATCGCTAAAGCGGAAACTGCAGGCACTAGTAAGCAGTCCTTTTAAAACTACATGAGAAAAAAAACAACGACAACAACAAACAAACCAAGACGAAGATGTTGTTTTCATTAGCGTAATTCCTTCGAGTATAGGTAAAGTTATGATGGTAGTACATTAACACGTGGGCATTACGCGTAAAATACTTCAGAGAAGGGAAGAGGATGAAATTAGGGTTTGCGTTTAATAAGTTGGGTAAGGTACCTTACAAATAGCAAAAGATGGAAGAAAATTAAGCTCGAGCCATATATTCTTTTCAAACTAGTTAATCGTTGAGGCGTTCCCAACACAACGTATGATCATTACCCCCAAAACATTATATACTGCGTTATTTTTTTCCACATAGGTATTTACAAGTACAAGAAAATATTCAGCGTAGTTTGTGTGATACTTGCTTATCAAATTGGGAAATATCTATAATAGGTATTTTTTTCTTCGACAATCAAATTTTGAGTCAAATTAAATACACACATACAAGCAATCGAGCACCGAAACTTATCGAAAATTAAATTGAATATCAATTTGGTCAAAATTTTCACATAAAATTTGATAAAAACTTTCAAAAAGCTGAAAAATTGTTGAATTTACAAGAAAAATATTTTAAAATAAAATTAAAAGTATTTAATTGTTGACAAAAAATAATATAAGTATATTTGAAAATTTCGGAAATTGTAATTCCAATACAAAATAGGGCCTCAACTTTTTCAAAAAAAAAAAAACTTCATTCCTACTTTAGCGAAGGTAAAATTATCATAAGATGGTCAAAAAACAGTTTGGTTTATAAATTTTGTTTATCAAATTTTTCCTATCAAAATTCCGTGCTTTTGTATTTTTTCACTCTTTGTAAGCTGTAAAAAGCTTGAATTATCGAAAAGTATTCGTATTTTTTCAGCGCCTGGGTACTTTTTTATTTTTGGTATTCTAAAGAAATCGTGTATGATTAAAAATTTGTCTTTTTTGTGCTTTTTGGTTTAGGAAATCTCTCGAAAAATTCGTTTGGCGACAGTCTCCTTCTTCTTCTGAGGTCTGAGACGAGAATCAATTCAGGCAACGTTTTGAACAGGTACAAAAAATTGAAAATATATCTCATAAAAAAAAAAACTGCACAGATTACTACAAAATGAAAATCAGTTTCTTTTGAAAACAAACTGAATATTATTTTTAAAATTATTTCCATCAACCACTTTTCGTAAAAATTCTCGAACTATCGAACTCATTTTTCAAAAATTTGTGTCTATATAATGTTTTTATGATTTTTGGATTCTGTAAATACAAATTCTGATATCAGTATCATCGATATCAATTGAGGTTTTATGAACCTACAAAAATTAATAAAGGCCATTAATTTTCAGTGGGCGAATTACATTATTTGAATATAATGTATTCAAATCCCAGCAAGAGCAACTTACGAGGGACTCTCACCAATTGCCTCACGCTACGCCGATCCGTACAGGAAGTTGCCTAAGGGTAGATTTTCAGGGAGTAACATACACACTTTGCTTGAAAATCTGAAACTGTTTTGAAGATGATGTGACAACTAATAAGATGATGTGACAACTAATAAGATATGCTTGTTTTGCCTAACTCGACTTCTGAAGGGGCACTCAGTTTTCAAAAATAATTATTTTGGTTCATTTTTGTTTCACAAGTCCAATTCCAGCCCCTTCAAATGTCCAGTTAGGTAAAATATGCTCATCACTTTGAAGTTTGAATTCACAATTTTTCAATCTAATCGAAGTCGAAGTATATGAATTGATGGACATTCTTCACATTTTACGATATTTTATGCATCAAAATTTACGAATTTTCAAAAGATAATAATTCTTTATTACACAATTTGGAGTAAATCTGCAAATACAATTCTTTTCTCAAAAATTATACTTCCAGCTGAGTTCTAGTTCAACATTTTTCCAAGCAATACAACTGAAAAATATGTAAAATCAATGCATCGTATATTTTCAAAGAAATTTCTCACTCGAAGCAACCTTGAAAATTTAAAAAAAAAAAATTACAGCAATCTCAGACCCTTCAATGTTAAATTTAGGCATAACTTTTCTCATAAATGTCCATAAAAACTACATAAAAATTTCGCTAGAATTTTTCCATCCATCCTTCTCTTCATCCCTCTCTCCCCACCCTTCGACGAATTATTCCTACATATTTCGAGATTCCATTATCTTAAAAATAATCAACGAAACAGGATTAATCATAATCACATAGATACCACAAAATACACTCGCAACCATGGAAAAAATTCCACCAAAACTCTTTTTTCTCAACGTACTGAAAAAACGAGTAGAAAACTACAAAAAGCCAGCAAGCACCGCGCCATTCATTTTTCCACTCGACTCGTCGTCGTCGACTGGAGCACGCACAATTTAAAAAGAATGAAAAAAAAAGGGAAGAAAGAAAGAAGAAAAATAAAGCGCAATATCGAAGCTCTCTGGCACACACGTAAAAAAAAGATGCTCGTTCTTTTCCCTTCCCTCCGCCTTCTCGCATCCTCGTACATAATAAAAATTAAAAACTTAACGACTTTTAAGTAAATTATTCCCTCTGTCGACGAGAGCATACAAAATGCTCGAGCGGGAAAAAAAAGTGGAAAAAAGTACGAGGAAAAAACGAGGGAGAGGAGGAAGAAAAACACGACGCTAAACGAACGTCGACGCTGGTTTTCTTTTCATGTATTATGCCTTGGTAATCCGTTGAAAAGGCTCTCTTTTTTACTTCAGTTAAGCCGCGGCTCTTTTTACAAAAACCTTCCGCTATACGGTTCTCTTCTCTCGTCGCATCGCAGCTTTGTAGGACGCTTCGGCCGCAGAATACGTCGAAAGAACCAGGCCGAAGCGTCGTATTGATAAAAACAATAAAAAGAAAATATCAAAAAGCTCTCCGGACCTTCGTCGACGGAACATTTTTCTAGTATTATAAGTCCCCTTCCCTACTCCTCTTTAAAAGGCTTCAATCGGAATTCGTATTTCGTTGAAAATACACGTAATTACCCTTCTGAAAATAAAAAAAGTCAACTGCTTTATAAATGTGTTAAGTGCAGGTATTTTTCAACATCAAGTCGACGACGAGAGAGGTGTGCAATTAAAACAATAGCAAATGCCTTTTTGAACCAAGTACCCGAGTAAAAAAAACAACCTAAATAGGTTGTTTAATTCGAGAATAAAAGAGGCAAAAAAAATATGAGGAAAAAATGGACGCGAATTCGAATTTGTTTTGCAATTGTGAAACGTTTGAGAACGAGGGAGGATTTTTTTCTCTTCGCGAGCCTTTTTTCACCCCGGCTCACGTACTCGGCCTAGCCCGGTTGTAATCGTGTCGAGAGTTGATAAAGGAAATGGATTTTCTTTGCTTTTTTTTTCATTCGTCTCTCTTTTATCCGCGCGCGTGATCTTTTTAAAATATATATACATGTGCGTAGAACCGCTAAAACGTTATTTCTTTTTCGTGTTTCGTCCTTTTTTTTATACACCTTTTCCCTTCTGCTGCTGCTGTTCGATTGTAAAGCGCTTCGTTAAACGCGTCGAATACGATTTGACGGGTATTTTTTTTCCTTTTCCTCGTTTCTTTCATAAAGTGGAATTAGTATTTATCGACGTTTATAGTGTTTCGTTCCAAGTAGGATAATAAAAAAATAAAAAAGGGGGAACGAGAAGGAGAGGATGGCGGATTTTTTAATGCGATTTATTCGACTAATCGTTTTTCTTCGAGCGTCGAACAATTATTTGTCGCGCTTTTGATATTACGTAAAAATATTCGGAATAGTTTACTAATCGGTGGTAAAATGTCGAATAGTTGGATTCGAAAACTGGTATTTTTTTTGAAAAAAAAAAGCATGGATTCATATCGTTCTTTTTGCTTATTTTTTATGATGAGGATGACAAATATTCTGAGCCAATTTCTTGAACGCTTTTGGGATGAAAAATGAAAAAATTTGTGAATAAATTTTTTCCGAGACAAATCTTCATAAAACTGAGGTAAAAACTGATTTGATTTCTAGAAAAAAAATTCCTTGCTCGAAAAAATGCAATATTTTTCATCATGAACCTTTCAATATTCATCACAGATATACTATCTAAAAAAAACCACTAGGTCATAAAAAGTGTAGCCGAAGAAAATCGATCAAATTCAAAAAAAACTTTTTCATAAAAATCAAGTAACAATTTTGAAAAAAAAAACAACAACAAAATTGGAATCAGAAATTTTTTTCCTCTTCGGGGATAATACAACTAACCTTCAGCAAAAAGCAAAAAACGAAATTGTTTGAAAACAAATTTGAAACATTGAGCTTTTGTAGAGAGAAAGGCTGGAAAAGGGTTAACATGGGCCGAAAATTTCAATTTTCACAGTGCCTCTTCAAGGTCATTTCACGACAATTTATTAGCACAAGTCCTTTAATATTCGACGCGAATGTTCAATATTTTCCCGATTTTCAAAAAACACTAAAAACATGCATTTTTAAAAATTTTAAAAAATAATCCTTCTTTTGATTTTTCAAGAATTTATTCAACTTCTTTCTGCTTCTGAGCTCGAATATGATTTCAGTTTTTTTCAATCACGTCGGAAGTTTGCATGATTCGAATGTTTTATTTGAAAATTTGTTCTTCACTTTTTGAATACTTTTGATGCTTGAAATCCACTTTCTGGGTAAACAAAGAATCATATAAAAAATGGGGTGAAATTTCCATTCTGTGGAGTCTGTTTTTTTCACCAAAAGTAGGTAAGTATCAGGATTTGAAATACTTTCAATAAAAGATAAAATATAAACTTGGAACATTCAACTGAAATGTTTAGAAAAAATTGAGATCCGTAGAAAAAAATTAATTTTACTCAACAGAAAACATAAAATTTTCCACTCTACAATCAAAGGTTCTATTCATTTTTTTTGTAGGGCTCTTCCTTTACCCAGAAAATCCACTTCAAGTATTAAAAATTTACAAAAAGTGTGAAACAAATTTTCAACAAAAAATTTGGATGGTGAAAAATTCTGACGAGCGAAAAATTTTCTACTATTTTCCCGTCATCAGCGCAAAAAATCCTATCAGAATTATCCCTATTAGAAGGCATTTTCTCAGTTGACCTATGTTATAATTTCATTAGGTAGCAAATTTTGGAATATAATTTCAAAAATCAATCCATATTTCACGTTTTTTGTCACCCTCATCCGATTTTTTGGCTTTCTGGCACTTGACCTTTGATCACCTAAATATTCTGACTCTTTTTTGAGAAACCTCCACAAACATCTTGATCTCAAACAATAATACCCATCTACTTCCTACAAAATAATCACTGATCATCGCCGATAATCGTTCAATAATCCATCTTTATGACTCATTTCTACCCTTCAACTTTGTAAACAACGCGGAGGAAAAATCAATCACCTCTAATATTCGTCATCGAAAAATCGCCACGCAAAAGGAAACACTTCTTACGAAATTTCCTGGTATATCAAAGTACACACACTATACAAATGGAAAAGAAAAAGTCGCGTATTTATTTTTTACGACGGAATCGTCATCGTTGTAATTACGCCTTATCACGCGATTGGACTGCTATGTTACGCGAATTCCACACGCGTTTCCATTTTTCGAATTTTTCTACGTCGAATATCGTAATTCTTTTCGATCTTGGTTCATTTTTTTTTTGAGAAAGAGAAATATTACGAGAATGAAAAATATTTGTCGTAGAATTTTCTACTAACACGAAAATAACGATTCGTTTGTTCATGACGAGAGGATTCCAAAAATGTATTAGTTTTTGCGTTTTGAGCAATTTTTGGCCGAGTTACGGGCATTTTTCTGCGGCGCCGACCATCCATCAATCAGCCGCGCCGGAAAAAAGTCAACTTTCGTTCTAATGCTCCAAATTTTTTCGTAAAAAAACCATTCGATTCGTCTCGACGAGAGGATTCCAAAAAGTATCAGTTTTTGCATTTTGGGTGATTTTCGAAAAAGTTGCCTGAATTTTTCCGCGCGAGGTATCTCTCAAAAATCTACCCTTCACAGCAAATAACCAACTTCCACCCAAATGTTCGAAATGGGATGGTAAAAAAAACCATTCGTTTGTTCATGACGTGAGAATTCCAAAAATGTATTAGTTTTTGCATTTTGAGCAATTTTTGGCCGAGTTACGGACGTTTTTCTTCATCAAATATCCGAGCAGCAAAAAAGCTATCTCCCGTCCAAATGCTCGAAATTGAATGATAAAAAAAACATTCGTTTGTTCATGACGAGAGGATTCCAAAAATGTATTAGTTTTTGCGTTTTGAGCAATTTTTGGCCGAGCTACGGGCATTTTTCTGCGGCGTCGACCATCCATCAACCATCCGCGCCGGAAAAAAAAGCCAACTTTCGTTCTAATGCTCCAAATTTTTTCGACCGGATAAGCCCTTATCTCGATACGAAACATTGTAAAACTCACTTGAAAAGAAAATCCTGTTTCAGCGACATAAAACGGACGACAATTCGAATCTTGATTGGTAATTTTCGCTCCTATACCAATCCGAGCCTGAAATCATAATAGTACAAATCAATTATCACCTCGTTTCGATTTCAATTCCGAGCAATAATGGTAAAAATAAAGTACACTAACAACCCTCGATACCTCTACTTCAAAGGTATGGAAAAAAAATTGGATACGAGACACCGCACCATCGTACAAATCCTAAATATTCGACGAACCGTGTACACCTTCTCTGCACCGCCACCGCGACACAGTAAAAACAACTCTGGGTATACAAAGGTTGGATGAGGACAGAAGGGGTAAAAGAAAGAACACCACCTGAGATAGAAAAAGATACAACAGACAGACGGGGCAAATACAGGGAGAAACCACTACGAAAATACACAACCACACGAGCACCAAGAGGCAAAAGGGCGAAACCAGCAGGAGGCTGCGAAATACACAACAGGGGGAGGACAAGTTAGCGTACGTGTGATGTTTTAGTTTAGTACCCAGTGTATATAGTACGTGTAGAAGAAAAAGAGACCCGACAACGTATTCATCCCTCTCGACACTACCCCTTCGATGTACCATCGTCTTTGTATAAATGGTACGGCGACGATACCTCTGTATAGCTATACCTAGATGGCGAACCGTACACACATACGTAACTTCCCCAATATTATACGTATATAATATAAATAAAAAACACAAACACAATAAAGTGCCATATAATATGTCTCGTCGTCGTTGCTGCTCGTTGACGACAAAATGAAAAAGAGAGGCTCGCTTATCATAACTTATCGTCTATAGGTATCGTTTAATATTCTCTAGAGATTGAAGAAAGCTGAAAGTACACTGAGAGGGAGAAAATAAATACCCAGGGAACAGAAAAGACAGAGTCGAGTGAAACAATACGAAAAAAAAACAACTACGATGCCAAATGACGATGTTAATAGTCCGAACGCACGTATGCCTTTCTTTTTTGTGTAGTTTTTTGAGCTTGCTCATTTTGATCGTTTTCCCCCTTCTTTTTTATGGATCCAAATTAGGTGCGTTGAGGCTTGAGGAGAGATTGATTGAAATTTACTCAAGATTAATAGATACTTCGATACTTCGACTATGGAGTAAAGAAAAGATACTACAAATTACAATTTCTTTTCCAGAAACTATGAAAAAAAATTTTAAAAATAAAAGTTATCAAAATTTCTTCGGAGGGTTAAATATGACAATAAAAAAACAATTATTTTTTGACGTAAAGTTGAGCTGCTAAAATCTGGAAAATTCGAGAAAATCTGAAAATTATAGATGAATCTGTTTTTAAAAATTATCGAGAAAATAATATAAATATCAAAAAAAAAACAAGGTCTGATTGGTTTTTTGGAAAAAAATCGCCGTTTTGCTTTTGAAAGACCCCCACTTCGTCTCTTTTTCATATAAAAATTATTCAGGTGAACGAATACTTACCTAAACCCTGATTTTTTGTCAAAATTAATACCTACTTTTTTACTCCAGGGTGTCTACAGATTTTCAAAATTCAAAATTCGGACCCTTCACGACCTTTTCTCGACTTTTCCCCACGGTATCTGCCTTTTAGGTTAACCCCCCCCCCCCCCAAAAAAAAAATCAACACGATAAAATTCCCGAAATATTATTGAAAATCTCAATCATGATCGCTGCTAAGTCTTCCAGAAGGACAAATTTTATTCGCTACAAAATATTCAATTGCTTGAAATGGAATGAAAAGGAAAAAGTAAATAATCTAAAAATCACGTTGATTTATGAGCCCGAACAAAGCGAACAAAATTCTAGTATCTAATTTGGAAAAATTCGCGATTTTCGCGACCTCAAAGAATTTCAAAAAACCTTTCCCTCTTACACAAAAATAATTAGGACTCAAGTCAACAATGTTTTAAGCCTTCCTCTCTTTTTCTCTACAAAAATGATTCAAACTCAATTCCCAAAAAGTCCCAAGCAGAAGAAAGTGCAGACCTAACTTTATATTGCAAAAAAACATTATATTTTACAACTTCGCACGGAAATTTTGAAAGACATTCCTCTTTTTCTTCTTCTTCTCCTCCTCCTCCCTCTGCATCAACTCAAAAAAATTATTCACATTCAATTTTGAAAATATTTCAACATAAGAATAAATCGATATTGCATAAAATTAGAAATAGGTACATATTTTATACAGAAAAAATCCAGTGGGGTAGTCAAAGGGGGTTCTGGAGTTCGGACCCCTCCTGCTCATAAGTGTTACGTGGAAAAATGTCTTTTTGGGCATTGAAAATTCAATTTTTTCAAAACTTCGTTACCTTTACCTCTCTAAAACAATATGAACAAAATTTTAATTATAATAAATTATGAATTACATGATATTTGAAGCGACAATACAAAAAAAAAAAAGGTTCCCTTTTTACTTCCTCTCTCTAAAATCCTTCCGATATTCCAAGTCTCCGAACCCAGCTTCAAATGTCATTGCTTTTATTCGTTATTATTTTCGGCTTTTAAGGTCAAAATAATTGGCATAGATGTGGTTTGTTCCAAAACTTCATTTGCATCAAATATTTTTCATAAAAATTCTAAGCAAATCATAATTATCAAGAATTGTATACCTACTAGCACCTCTGTGCATTCTACTCTTGGATATTTTTTTTATGAAACTGATGAAATTTTGAACTTAGTATTATTATGGAAGGAAAGGAGGCTGAACTTGAAATCCCCCTCCCACGAAGAAATTCTCGATTAAGACACCGAAAAAGTATGGTACAAAAAGCAGAAAAATTTTTAGTAACGAACGGCTCCCAACTTTTCAAAATTTTTCACTACTTTTATTAAATCAAAATAATCAAAGTTTTCTTACTAAAAATAAAATCATAAAAAATAAGTATGAAATATGAAATTCAACATTTTGTTTCTTCGAACCACCTACACATTTCTGTAAAATTACTACTATAATTCGTTACTACGACACCCTGATGAAGAATCGTTTCAGAAAATTCTCCAAATTGATCAAATTATTGTAAAAAAAGGTGCAATCTTAACACAAGAAAAATTTTCGTGATTTTTCAAGAACTTTAGTCAAATTTTCCAAGATTTTTTTCTCCTCTCAAACACTTTTTTTCATATTATTTCAGACAATTTTGGTGACTTGGGGAACCATTTTTCCTGTTTACTAGATAACGTTGACGATATTTTTGACAGTTTTTTTTTAAAAAATATTCAACGAATTTAGGTATTACTTTCTATTTTCATTCGACATTTTTTTTAAATTTTCAAAAATGTCTTTAGGCATTTCAAAATTGTTTATCCATTTTGAAATCAAATATTTCATTTTTTGGATAATTTCAACGATGCTTTGGGCAATTTTTGCACTGATATTTGTGTAAGTTCTGACAATTTGAAGCGAAATTTTGAACAATTTTTGAGATCATAATCTTTTTAAAAATATTTTTGAACCTTTTGAACGAACTTTTACACAATTTTTATCATTATTTTAATCATTTCTTCAAATTTTTCAAAGATTTGTTCCAATTTTAACAATTTCAATAGCTATAATAAATTTTCTAAAATTGTAGAATCATTTAAATCTGAAATAAAAAACTAAAAAAAGTTCAAAATATTGAAAAATCTTACAACAAAAAACCGCATACTTTTTGGTAGAAACCACGAAGAATGAATAAGATGAGAAATCAGATTCAGCCAACACTCCCCTCTTTTCCTCGCCTTCCCCCGCATCTCTTTCCTTAACGGTTTATTAATTTAATGCAAAATGATCCGTGACCGCTGCGCGACAAGCATCGCAACACCAACAACCATCGCAGTCAAAACGCAAAAAAGGAGGAAAGAATTTACACGACGATGTGATTTTTCATTAATCAATTTCCCGTCGGTCGCTGAGATACTGTGTCGAAAATTTGTTATCATTTTTACTCGCTTGCCATCTCCTCCCCGGTTAATTTGGGTTCGCCAATACGTCATTTTGTTGTCTATCATTTAATTGGTACACTTGTCCGTCGTCTAAATAAAAAAGAGTAAGAGTGTGTTCGTGTGGTATTATTTTGCTTACGGTATCGATTCATGACGACGACAACGACCACGGACCCGCAACGTAATAATTAATTAAAGGCGGCCACCAATCCGGTTCATTAATGCGCCTACGACAGGTAAATTAAATATCTGTACAAGATATGGGCGGGTGTTGGTTCGCACGTTGGTCGATCGATCGTGTTCGTATAAACGTGTAATTTCAAGTCGACCAAATGTGTTTACCCTAATTTTGGGTGGCGATGGTTTTTTTTTTCGCGTTCCTTTATGGACGAAAGATTATTATAAGAGTGCAGTTGCTGGGTGTATGGTATCGATTTCAAGATAAACACGAGTCTGAAACAGATACCGAGGTATTTAGAACGATTCCGGGGCGTTAATCGATTTTATAACTCAATTGTGTGTAGTCGAGTTGAACTGTTTGAGAAGCGGTTCGCATCCATTAATGAATCTATATTTCTTCCTACTGCGTTGCATCATGTATTTTTAACGAGTCGTCCGTCTGATTGATGACAAATCGTTTGAATTATTCGCGAACGAGTTTTTCCAATCGAAATCAACGGGTTTCGTGAACAAACGATAGTATCTGAATTAGTTTTTTAGAAATTTCAGAAAATGAACGAGTTTGGTCATGACGATATTTTCCACGATCTTCTATCAAATCATTATTCATGTGTATGACGTTCGAAAATGAATTAAAGTCATTTCACTATGGTTTGTGAACGAATTGAATCATTTCATTGCATTTTGTGAATCATTCGCGAACGAATTATCATCAAAATCACGTCTTTCTTCGCTATCGTTTAAAATAGACTCATTTTTAATTATGAATCGATGAAAATCCGTTCGCGAATGATTTAATTAAACAACTTAATTCATTCGCGAACGAATTTTCAACAAAATATCACCAACTTTTCTTCCTCAAGAAATATCTCATTGCTAACGAAACGTGAACGAATTTTCTAAAGTTGTTTCCATTTTCTGATCGAAAAAAAATTATTGCCAGGGCGATACAATTTGTTTGTGGATAAAACGAATTTTCAACTTTAATACGATTCAATCACGAACAGATTTCCATGGAAAAATTTATCGATAACCAATGATCATCGTGATGAATGGTTCGCAAAAAAAATTGAATCGTGCGTTTTTTTTTCAATCTTTCGCGAACATTTCTTCAACAAAGTGACCCCACTTTCGGATCGTTGGAGAAAATAAATATTTCACTTACGAAGTATGCGAAAGAATTGAATCATCTAAAAGAAAACTGATTCGTTTAGGAATGAGTTGAATTGAATTGTTCGCGTGAAAACTAAACCGTTCACGATACGTACGGATCAAGTCCTTCACATTCCAAAAAATGAGTTGAATCGTTCACGGAAGAACTCAATTGTTCACAAACAAGTTACATCGTTCACAACAGAATTGAACGAACGAACGCGTCAAACCGTTCATGAAAGAATCGAATCGGTTTTAGAACGAGTAGAATCGTACACAAAGTAACTGAATCGTTCAAAAAAGAAATAAATTGTCTTGGAAAGAATCGGATCATTCACGAAAAAATTAAATCATTCATAGACGAATTGGATCGTTTACGAACGAATCCAAAAGAACAAACGAGTGGATTCGTTCATAAAAAATTAAATTGTAATTAGTAAGGTCGAATCATTCACAAAATGAATTGAATCGTTCACGAACGAACTGAATCGTTCACGAACAAATCGAATCGTACATGAACGAATCAAACCTTTCACGAACGAATTGAATCATGAAAAAATTGTATCGTTTACGAACGAATTCAAAAGAACTGAATTGTTCATAAACAAGTACATAGATTCGTTCATAAAAGAACTCAATTCTTAAAATATCGACTCATTCACAAAATGAATTGAATCGTTCACGAACAAATTGAATTGTTCACGAACGAATTGATTTGAATCATTCACAAATAAATCGTATCGTTCACGAACGAATCGAACTGAATTATTCACGAACGAATTGAATTGAATCATTTATGAACAATTGAATCATTCACGAACGATTGAATCGTTCACAAATAAATTGAATCATACACAAACGAATTGAACTATACACTCCAATGAATTCTTTCGTGAACAATTTTTCAATAAAACAACGTCGATTTTTTTATGGTCAAAAAAAATTCATCTACTAAATGAGTGTTTTAGTGAATCATTCACGAACGACTTTTCCCAACACCGCACGAATCTTTCTCGAACATTTCTCGCGAAATTCGTTCACCCGTCATTCCCTTCAATTTATCAACCATAAAACCAATCATTTTCCACTATTTCGCATAAATCGTTCAAAAAATCATTAATAATCCATAAATCCTCTTCAACATTGTCATTCTCCGTTTCCACGCCTTCATCGCAATTTCTTCGATCTTCCGGTAAATTCTCCTTCACCTCGCCTCGCTCCTTTCCAAAAAAATAACCCATTATAGTCATTTCTTACGCTCTGTCTCATTCCTCGTCAATTTCGCTCGATCATCGCCTCGTATCACCTCCATATATCACTCGAGTACCGTCAACGCGTCACAAACGAACGAGAATGCTTGAAAAATAACACACATCACCGTATACTTAAAATATGTAAATAAATAATACGCCATGTAATGCTCAAGAGCTGGGTAAAAATGAAGAAGAAAAAATCCTTATCTAACCGACGGCGAATAAACATACTTAGGTAATTACGTCATTTTGTCAACGCGGTAGACGAAGATGGGCGTGAATCACAGAAAGAGGACGAAATCGGTACTCGAACGACTTTGTCAGACACTTCGACAAACCCGATGGAATTTTTTTTCGGTTTTAGGCCCGCATTTTCAACGATTTGGTCAAATTTTTCCTATTTTGTGTTGAAGGTTCAAAAAAAGTCCTGTTCTGAATCATTGCTTGACAAATTGAGACTTGAACGATAAAATAAATGAACTCGATACTGGAGAAGGCCAGTTCTTGACGTTGGTAGCTAATGTCAAACACCCCATATGTTATTTCTATCCATTAGCGTAGTTTTTCCCACCTTTTCCCTCTGTCTTCTCGTATAAATACTTAGAAAAGCACAACAAATATTGCGAACAAATTCGCATCATCGTACAAACTCGCCATTAGTTTCATTTCTGCGCGTACAATGAAGAGCTCGAGCACATACACAACTCTGGCATTATCTACACTTTTTTCTATGCAACACCGACACCAATAATAGCAGCACAGAAGCAGTCGGATCCTTTCGATCATGAGTACGTAGAGTTGGTACGAGCAACAGTGGCCGCCGCTGGAATGAGTACGAGGCGAAGGGGAGACACGCGAGACAGGTAACAGGTAACTATATACGCTACAACGTACTCGTAAGTAGGTACACTACTCGTATTGTGAAGTATTATCGTCGTTATTATTACACGTAGCATGATTATTCGACGACCATAGGACGAAGACCACGGTGAGTGTGAGTATAAGTAACTATTATTACGTTAATACACGACCACGACGGCGAGTATGTACTGTAGTATCCTCAACTATACCCTTCCCTTTTTTTTGTTGTCGTGCTGCTCCGCGTCGCCTTATGGACGTAGAAGAAGCAGCAGCCATTACCACGTATAGTATTACAGTCTGGTGTGTCTTTGGTGTAGTTGTAATAATGCTTTACGTTCACCTTCTGTTTCACCTCGTGTGGTTTTTTTTTCATGCTTTATTGCAATAGGTAATATCACCGAATGGTATTCGCTGAAGATGATTCAGTAATATTGTATTTTTTGGAAAAAAGAATCAATTTGCAAGTACCTCATGGTTTGAAATCGATTACCACTTTCAACTTTGGGAAACTTTGTCAAATTTTGTAATAGTGGTATTTTTCAAATCAAGAAGGAAAAAATCAGAAAAATGAGGGTCATATTAAAAATTAAGCGATATATCAAAACAATTCATTCAATCGAACGACTCATTTCGGAAAAAATAATTCTCAAAGGACCGAAAAGAATCGTTTCAAAACAAAATTGTTATAAATTGGTAATGGAAACATGGCAACAATAATGATCAACGAACTCAATAATCGAATCATTTGCGACCGACTTTAGGGAGTCAGTTGAACCATCGTTCGTTCGCGAACGATTTCAAAGCCGACGATGGATCTGAATTTCAAAATAAAATTGAATTTTTCAGTGTTGGTAGACGAATCAAAAATAATGTAATTAAGAATCTATTCAACCATTTTGTTCATATTGAATGAAAAAGAGGATTTGATCACGAACGACGAACATTTCATAGCAAACGATTCCAGAAAGAAGTTGACGTATTTCAAATATTAAAATTATTCCATAATTCTAGAACAAAATATTCGGAATTCGAAGAAGAACCGGAGTTGGTTTACATAGATCATTTCCAGACTAAAATAGAATTTTTTTGTATTTTTTTCAACTCAATATGCATCTCGTTCTTTCCAAATTAAAATTTAAAATTTCCTTAAGAAAAGTCACTAGATTCAAAAACTTAATGACTTCTTAATCCTGCCGATAAAAAAATAAAATTTTGCTGGAATGGAAGGAAAATGACAAACTTCCCTCAGCCCTGGAAATTTGTATCTGAAAACAGCAGTTTACCGCCTCCTGTGAAAAAATTGCCCTTCGAGACGTTCGTGAATGATTTACATTACATAGTTCGACATCCTGAATTGTAAAATTGGAGATAAACCGAAAATTCAGGGCTGAAAAACTGATATAAAAACTGGAGAGAATATAAAACAAAATAAACGAAAATTTGAATAGAAAAATAACCATAATTTTTTCGAGCTAAGCTGTCATCTGTTCTGAAATTTTCCATTGATGCAAAATGAAGAAGACGTTTTATCGAAAAATCGACTTTATTGATGGAGAGGGAGAGGAAGTACTCGGTGATCGAAAATCACTGGAAAACAGTCAAAATTTCAAGAATAAATCAGTGAAAAAAATTGTTGAAAAGTTAGTGAAATTCACTAAAATATCATTGAAAGTCTATTTGAAAAACGAGTGAAAGTGAAAGTCTATTTCAAAAAAAAAAAATTCGCTGATTTTTACTTCGTTGTAATCCTGACTTTTCCCAGTGATTTTTCATTAATTCGAAATGAAAGAAAAGGGCGAAAAATTGAATTAGACAGAAAATATTCCTGATTTGTACTTCAATTAAATTACTTAAAATGAATTCAATTTTACTAAATTTGTGCGACTCAAAATTCCGAGGTGTTCAAATTTAAAAAAGATTCGATCACTTAGAAAATTATTTTCCAATTCTGCTGAAAACACAAATTTTTTCAAAGCAGATGCAGTTTTTGGGAGCATCTCCCTCCCCCCTCTCATCATGATAGAACAGTAGAGAAATTGGTGATTTTTATTTTTAGTAGTCGATGAGAAAATTGGAAATTATCAACGTGCAGATGGGAAATTTATAATTTCTGATTCAAATCGAATTTGTGAGGAATTTTGATTTGATGATGATGATGTTTCATTAATTTTTTGATTTAAAAATGTTGCGAGAAAATATATCAATTTTGATCTCTAAAAAAGAGACCCATGAAAAAAAGTACAGAATATCTACCAGAAAACAAAGGTGGAAACTGTCGAAGAAAATCTCAATTTTAATTTTTTTTCAATGATACCTTATTCATAGTATCTTTTCTTTTCAAACTTTGATCAGAAAGTTTTCAACTTCTTGGTTTGGAATCGAAATCCCAAAGGAATTAAAACTAAAATTGAAAAAAGTGAAACTGAAAAATGCAAAAAAAAACTCAAAACTAAAAATGGAATCAAAACTGCATTAAACAAATAAATCAACATTACATTGCAAAAATACAAAAAATTGATTTAAAAACACAAAAAATTAAAAAAAATTATAAAAACTGAAACCATTTTCAATTTTTTTCTCCACCAAGCTGTTTCTGTAAGTTGGGAGAAGGGGTGAGAGAGGGAATTTGGTTGAAATATCATAAATTATGGAAGCTTCATTGTTTTTATTCAATTTTTCAAAATCACAATTAGAATACACGTGTATTGAAAATGCTAAGCTAAAAAAAAATTAATCTGAAAAAATTCATGAATTATTACTGATAAATAGAAATTATAGATGAAAGATTAGAATGAAGAAACAATTTTCAGTTCACCATTTTTCTCGTATTTCTGAAGAGATAAAAAGGAAAACTGCCTCCATCCAGCTTTGAATCACTTTCACTATCTAATGGGCGATGAAGGGAGAAAAACACTGAAACTAAAAGTAAAATCGAAAATCGAAATTGAAATAATTTCATTTTTTTAGTTAACGTCCGTAAAAAAAAATTATGAAAAAATTTGATTCCATTCTTCTCAAACGATTCGCCAAATTACAAAAACGATCGTGAATTTGCAATGATTCGGACATTTTCGTTCTTTTTGAATATTTCCAACCCATTATTCTAACGAAATTCGCAGTGAAATAGATAGTTTTGTTCAGCTGCCAATCATTACGAAGAAGCATTAATAGAAACGTAATGTTGGCAGTCAGATTTGTATCGAATTCGAATCCTATTTGTCATACAACGATTTTTTGACTTCAGCTGGTTTTAATATGTGAATTAATCGATTAATTAGAACCAATTATTCCATTATTAGCTCTAGATACTGTTCCATTTGAACTTATCATGCTTATTATCAGCCAGCAATCGTTACAGGTAATCTGCACCATCTTTCCAGTACACTCCTTGAAAAAAAAAACACACACACAAATGCGAAACACAGACACGTCATATTTCAAGAACAAGATCGAAGCAAACCAAAAAGAAAAAAAAGAGAGAAAAAAACAAAAGACGAGTAAATAAAAAGACTACATAATACGACACATTACTTACATATGTTAGCCAACGGGTAAAAGACCTGGAAGAGGGAACAAGCACGCTAATGGTGATTTACACACGTGTGTATGTGTATATGTGTTTTATGTACAGAGCATATAATACCTTCGTTTACGTATTACTATACATAATGCTATGTACACTGCAGTACACTAGGTTATTATGAGGTTTCTTAAATGGCTTTATTTGCGATCGAGCTACTCGTTTCGTGGTGTACGTACATATATTTTACACACCAACTTGTAATACGAATACGAGAATAAGACCATATCCACCGTAACCTTCTCGAGCAGCTAAAAATTACCTATCGTCGTCGCCGTCGTCGCTTCTCGCTGCACACACCGACTAAAATACACGTTGACGAGGTAGAGAAGAGGCAAAGTGCACAAACAAGGGTTTACCATGTACCATGTTGTCGATACGTACATTTAAAAATGACACGTTTCTTTGGTCGTCGTGCCATGTCAATTTTCCAGCCTGAATTAGATATCATCGTCGACTCAAATTAAGATAATGGAAAATGAACGACGACTACAGAATAATTAAGAATGGATTCGTTTTCCAAATGTCTATTTTCATTCAAAACCAGCACAGGTGAAGGGAGAGGAGGAGAAAATGATATTTCGAATGATCTATGAATCTAAAATTCCAAAATACATAATATCCGATGATTTAGGGTTTTAAAAGGGCAGGATGATGGAACAGAAATGGAGAGGATCAATTCATCAATTGAATATTTTTTAGATTTGAAAAATATGAAATGGACATGAGGTCGTTAGAATAATAAAACCAGTTTTCATTAAGTAAATTGAAGGGATTTTTATTGGATTGGTGGTATGAGAACAACACGACGGTCTGATTTTAATATAGATAAACTGAAAAAATGAAAAATTTTCAAACTGGTTGAAATTTTTTTAAACCGGTTCAATGATGTTGACCCAATTGTCAAAAATTAAGAAAAGGACAAAATCAACAAAATCAAAATTAACACTTGTAATGTTGTGGATTGAACCAACAGGGTAATGTGAAAGGAATGGAAATAGAGGAAATGAAACCGCTATATACAGTTGGATTTTTAAAAAATCTTCCAATGGGCATGATGTCCTAATAAATTATAATAGTAAAACCGGTTTTCGCCGAAAAAATTGGGGTAAATTTTACTGCTGATATGAATACGACACGTTGGCGAAATTCCAACGAGATCAAAATTTTTTAAACCAGTTTCATGATTAGATTCTGAAGCAGTGATTAATAACAGACATTGGACTCCAATTAAAAAAAAAAATTCATCGATCAACTTCTAACAGTTCTAACAGTACAAGAAAGGTGATCATCTTGAATTTATATTTTCAGAAAAACAAGTCATGTTTTTCAGAAATTCGTACTTTTCCACGTACAAATTTTTCATGAAGTTTCCCTCATTTTCATCAATATTTTTGATTTTTAACTAACCGAATCAATTTTTTGTTGAAAATGACAAGAAAAAATTTTAAAAATCAAAATTCCAAAGACTTCAAAACATTAGTATGTATTTTTCATTTCACTGACAATACAAAATCGATCTACTTACATATTCAAATTGTAGATAAAAATTGAATTATCCTCCTGTATACTTTGAATAATTATTACAAGTTACAAATACAGGTTCCAAAAAATTTGCTGAAGAAGGCACTCTTTCTCTTAGCCCAATATTGAAGCATATCAACTGCAAAAAAAATGAATTAGCGATACACAAAAGTTCCTCTAACCTGGCTCGTGCAAAATCGAATTTTCAGAAAATTCACGATTTGATAGAATCAAATCGAAAGATAAATAATTGGAAAATTGTGCCCCTACATCACCTGAGCAAAATCTCGAGAAATACGAAAAAAAATTTTCATGAACGACATTCATCAGAAATATCCATTATTAATCTATCACAAAATTCTTATTTGCAATTGTCATCAAGGAAAAACGCAATTTTTTGGAAAAAAAAAATAATAATCGAAGCAATGAAAAATCGCAAAATGAAGACAGCAAAAAATTTAACCAATTTTCCTCAAAAAACTCCAGAACGATGCCAAGAAATTTTCAATACCTAACTGATTCGAAATCAACAACAGTTTCAAAAAAATATCGTATTTCTAAATGAACAAACAATAATATTGCTGAAGAAAAGGAGGCAAAATTGAGCAATTTCCAACAGAGATCGAGTTTAGGACTTGATAGTCAAAATTAAAATTTTCTTAAAACTAAATCAACACACTCTAAAACTTTCCTATTCAAATCTGAATACTAATTAGATATTCCAATTAAAACGATCTACAATTTTACCATTATCAGAGGAAAACAGCTTCCCCTCTTATAGCGTCCCTGTGTGTACCCCTCTTGTATTAAAATTTAAAATGCTCTTTCTCAATTTACAAATCTCAAATAGATTCTCTGTTTAACTGGATAATTAGAAAGGTTTCAAAACAAAAAACAGTACACAATTGCAAAATTTTACTCAAAAAATTTGAGGAAATTTTAAACACACCTAAATCGTAAGCTGAAATTACCTGCTCTCGGGACAAAACTGGAGAAAAAACGTTCACGCAAACAAATCATTTTTTTATATCCACAGTTTTCAAAAATAAGAATTAATGTTTAAACGAATTATTTGAAAAAATCAGCAACTTGTTAGGAAATTTGAAAAATATCCATAAAAATTCTCAACTACGTACCTACCATAAAAAAGAATAAAAATAATTAAATTTTTACAACGTTTTCAACATTTTCAGTCACGTTAAACTGTTTTTTCTGAAATTTTAGCGATAGTTTCATAATCATAACACTGAGGAACATATTCACGTTTCATTCCAAAAATATACACCAACATTTGCGAAAAAAATGAAAAGTGTTTTTTTCGCGTCATTGGAACATATGTACATATTTTATTTTTACTTTTATGTGGTAAAAAAACATTTGTATTGATTCAGATAAAAAGTTCAGGGACAAAACCATTTTTTTTTACATCAATAAATTTAACTTTAAAATGTCCAAAAATAGAGTTTCAAGTTGTATCATGATAATAACGCGCAAAAATATAGCTTGTTAACAAAACCCAATGTTTTTCAAAAATTTTATTGATGAAGGACTCTCAAATCATATGTCCTTTTCCCCACTGAAAACCAAAAACATGAAATGATGAGATCGCGACCAGTTCAGAAATAAATTGGTATAAAAAAGGCGCTGAACCTTTTTTTTCAATTTTTCATTTTTGAATTTTCAGTTTTCTTCAAGAAATCTTCAAGATTTTTCAAAAAAATCAAAAAAGCAAACAGATAAAATTTAACATCTAATTCTTGCAAAGTTCTGTACAAAGTTCATAATTTTGGTTCAAAAATCAGAAAAAAGGGTACCCCCGGATAAGATAGGCGAATCGGCCTCAGACCTACTTTTTGAAATTGACCCCCGAACATTATTAAGGACCCCAAAAAATGATTTTAGGAAATTTTTTCAATTCCTCATCTCACCCCCCTTTACCCCCACCCCCCAAAATAGCGAATTTTCGTCAAAAAATCGTATCTCCAGACCTAATGGACCAAAAATTCTGAAATTTATGTGGTGTATACAGGGAGTAGTGACCAATTTTTGAGAATTTTTTCAGATTTTTTTTGCACTGCCTTCTAGCCAAAACCCCGCTTTGAAACTTTAAAATCGCCATAACTCTGAAACTAAAAGATCTGCTTTTTTTTCATTTCGGTACAAATATAGTCCTACCATGGTACAATATCATGATATTTTTTTCAGATTTTTCGAGTTGGTAGAACAGACCTAAAAATGCGATTTACTGTTTAAAAAGACCAATTTCGCCATTCAGGCAACGAAAAATTTTGAAATTATTTATGTGGTGTATACGGGGAGTGGTGACCAATTTTTAAGAATTTTTTCAGATTTTTTTTTTGCAGTGCATTCTAGCCAAAACCCCACCCTCAAACTTTGAAAATTGCTCGAATTCCAAAATTAACGGGCAAACGTTTGTTCTATTTTTTTAAAATGACCATCGGACATAATTAAAAACACCAAAAAAGTCTTGGGTGCATCTCCCACCTTTCACTGCATCCCCCCCCCCATATCGGATTTCGTCTAAAAATCTCATCTTGGTACCTAATGAACCAAAAATTCTGAAATTTACGTGGTGTATACAGGGAGTGGTGACCAATTTTTGAGAATTTTTTCAGATTTTTTTTGCAATGCCTTCTACCCAAAATCTCGCTTTGAAACTTTGAAATTGTTCGAAGGTCTAGCTGGATAAGGGTTGAATTTAGCGCTGGGTTAAATTTTCGTTCTAACCTTCCCAGATGGTAACCTTTGATGTAAAAAAAAATCTTGAACATTTCTGGACTCTCTCCTTTCCATTTTGGAGTTGAGAACATTAAAAATAATGTCGAATTTGTATTTAGCTGGTCGAAATACCTCAATAAAAGTTCTTTTCGCGATCGTTTTACTTGAAGCCATGAAATAGGCTATTTCTGTCATAAAAAATCAGTGAAAAATGATTTTGAAGATTTTTAAAAAAAATTTCCGATGCATTCTAGCCCAAAACCCATCCTCAAGCTATGAAATCGGTCCAATTCCAACTAAAAAATTTCCTACAGTACGTCGGCCATTTTTACATTTTTACAAGTGCAGCAATATTTTGGCTCGGGGCGGTCTCAATGGAAAGCGTAGGACCCCAGCTACATGTTTTGGGGTCATTTCGCATTTGTACTTCAAGGAGGGTTGGAGGGGAGGAGAGCAAAAAAAAAGATGTTGCGTTTTGCAACGAAACAAATTTTTTGTTGCGTTTTGCAACGACACTCCTCATTTCTTAAGAATGATTCGAAAATTTCTCACAAACTTGGTACAGAAATGGAAATTTTGGAAAATTCATTCAAAAAAGTTGTTGGTTACCACTCACCACGTACAGCACATGAATTTCAGAATTTTTGGTTTCGCGAATGACGAAATGGGTATTTATGAATAGTAATCGCATTTTTTAATCTGTTATACCAACTCTAAAAATCTGAAAAAAATATTACCTACATTGTACCATGGTAAGACTATATTTGTGCCAAAAAGAAAAAGAATTATGGCGATTTCAAAGTTTCAAAGCGAGGTTTTGGGTAGAAGGCATTGGAAAAAAAATCTGAAAAAATTCTCAAAAATTGGTCACCACTCCCTGTATACACCACGTAAATTTCAGAATTTTTGGTTCATTAGGTACCAAGATGAGATTTTTAGACGAAATCCGATATGGGGGGGGATGCAGTGAAAGGTGGGAGATGCACCCAAGACTTTTTTGGTGTTTTTAATTATGTCCGATGGTCATTTTAAAAAAATAGAACAAACGTTTGCCCGTTAATTTTGGAATTCGAGCAATTTTCAAAGTTTGAGGGTGGGGTTTTGGCTAGAATGCACTGCAAAAAAAAAATCTGAAAAAATTCTTAAAAATTGGTCACCACTCCCCGTATACACCACATAAATAATTTCAAAATTTTTCGTTGCCTGAATGGCGAAATTGGTCTTTTTAAACAGTAAATCGCATTTTTAGGTCTGTTCTACCAACTCGAAAAATCTGAAAAAAATATCATGATATTGTACCATGGTAGGACTATATTTGTACCGAAATGAAAAAAAAGCAGATCTTTTAGTTTCAGAGTTATGGCGATTTTAAAGTTTCAAAGCGGGGTTTTGGCTAGAAGGCAGTGCAAAAAAAATCTGAAAAAATTCTCAAAAATTGGTCACTACTCCCTGTATACACCACATAAATTTCAGAATTTTTGGTCCATTAGGTCTGGAGATACGATTTTTTGACGAAAATTCGCTATTTTGGGGGGTGGGGGTAAAGGGGGGTGAGATGAGGAGTTGAAAAAATTTCCTAAAATCATTTTTTGGGGTCCTTAATAATGTTCGGGGGTCAATTTCAAAAAGTAGGTCTGAGGCCGATTCGCCTATCTTATCCGGGGGTACCCTTTATGGAAAATTTTCAGGCAGAAAATAAAAAATCCTTTTAAGCATTTTTTTCAAAATATTGTCTGTGTTTTGAAAATCTGTTTAATTTTGGAAAAATTAATAAAATTTTAGAAAATTACCCAAAATTTGGAAACTTAACCCATTGATTTTTGATCGTCCAAACTAACTTCCTCGCTTTATGGAAAATACTCGTATATTTGAAAAATTCGAAATTTTTTCGAGACTCTAGAATCACTAAACATAGTGAAATTCGGTTTTTGGAAGCTTAATTTGGGCAAAAACTTGATTTTTCATTCATCAACCTCATTACAATAGAAAATGTTCTGTTTTTATGAGAAAGGAGAATTGAAGTTTACAGAGAAACAGTGCAGTTTGAGGAAATAGGAGTCAGAAGCACATCGATAATGAAAAATTCACACAAGGTGTACACAACATACCAGAGATGAATTTCTACAAATTTTTACAAGTTTTGCAGAAGATATACTCCCTGTCACAGCATCTTTAAATCCTCTAACAGTCGAACAACTTATGGAGTTAGAAATGGACTGTAGCTATTTATTACCTTCCAGAACGAAATTATTCGATTCGAGTGAGTTGAGAGGAAGCTTGAAACTTATACGTATTTGATTTGCCTCTTACATACGATCCTGGAAAAGGGGAGATTAGTCGAATGACTCGAATAATTCTTCAAACTTATAATATTTCATCGTTCATTTTGGACTGAAAATTTGACTAATCTTTTCAAAAGTACATACTTGAAAACAAAACTAATAATGGTCCAGTCCAGACGTTCTGAGTATACTCCAAAGGTAAACAGAACAGATTATCCTTATAGTACCCACCCTTCTCCATTATTGATTGGTTTCCTTCGGAGCCACGACGAATTGAATCCGATACCATTAATCTGACGTGTACGACGATACAATAAAACGAAAAAAAATCCCTTGAAAGAAATAGAAAAGAAGGAGACCAAATAGCTACTAGCACCTTTTATGAGGATAATTCGCTGCTGTAAAGAATATCAGCAACCTTGGTCGTCACCTGCTTGTATATGTTTCTATGTGTAATGTTGTTATTGATAAACCGCTTCTACAAATACTAAAACGAGTTACTACGAATACTCGAATCTCATTAATGAAGTCTGTAGTATTGGGACGATTATGTATAAAAAATTATTTTAGTCGCGTCGCGAGTTGGTCTGAAGCAGCGGCAACGACTGCATCTTGAGACCTTATCGATGAGGAGGGGTGTACTGGATACGATACTGTAGGCCGATAAATACACACGAATAGGAGATTTCCTTGTGGCCACTTTCTTTTAGTATCGTTTCAAGGTTACTTATCATTTTTCTATGTTTTTGGAATTTCTACGCGCGCACGAAGAGATGGGCCAGAGTACACAGTAAAATCGTTAGATCCGGTGGTTTAATTAAGAGAGCGCCGATCGATTAAAAAAATTTCCTACTTTGACAAACGGTTTACAATCGTAAAGTACACATAATTAATAAGCCCGTAACACGAAAACTTCGGGGACGAGAGGGTGAGAGAGGAAAGAGACCGTAAAAAAATTCTCGGTTCGGTGAAACACGTATTATCAACACGGTTTACGCCTTCATAGGTAAAATTTACGACTGTCGCGGCGGCTATAATATATTTTATAAAAAGTGCAATAAGCCTGATAACGAGGCAGCCGTATTCGTCGACGATATTGTCGAAAACGTAGAGAAAATTCGCCCATCGACTTTCGATTTCTTTGAATTGAGATCCAGGTAAACGGTATAATTGGCCGGTAGAGATATCATAATAAAAAATATGGTGGTGGTGTTCGTACCACCAAGTAAACAAACACCAGCGATGGGTTCCCAATCGACTGATCGGTGTAATAAAATCGATGACGGGATAAATATACGAATAGGTGTAAAATAAACACGCCTATGGGATCAAAATACTGAAAAACTGAATGGCAAACTGAAATATACATGCATCTTCATCAACCTTCTGTTAGCCATCGCAGAACACCTTCGATATTAGGCTAGCGTACAGAAGGTTGGATGATTGGTGTTTTTATTTCGAGATGCCCATTTCGGTGCTTCAGAATCCAATAAATAACACTTAGAGATAACGTTAAGTTGGAAAATCTTACTTGGTATATGGGATGCTGGTTGTAAACACGAAACACATTAACGTATTGTAATATTACGAACTTGTTAGTTTACACACTAACAAGATACCAAAAAATGAAACTCGAACTGATTCGCACAAGAAACCGAACCACAGAACACCGCACGAATAAAACTTAGGAGCAAATTACCACAAACATTATCAACACCATTAACACCCAAAAAAGCAATAAAGTGATGTCGGAAAATACATATTTTATAAATTAAACAAAGGAATGGCAGTCGAATAAACACTATTCACGTTCGATATAAAACGTTAGCAAAGCTAAAACTATATGTAGCGAACACAGAATTTTAAAAAACACCAATGTACACGCAAATTTAATACACTTACACTTCAACTTTTATTTCTTTTTTGTTCAAATAAAAAGAAATTATAACAACACAACACCTAAATGTTGGTAAGTAGATGTGCAAAATTGGTAATTTTTACAAAAACGGAATTTATTTTTAACATCGCAACTATTACAATTCATTCATTCATCCTAAAAAATAATGGATTCGATGCGCGCGTCGATACGACTACAGATTTATCCGCTCGACAAAAAACAATGCTGCCTAAAAAATTGAAATCGAGAAGCAAAATAAGTAGGTAAATTCATTTTAAAAAGTAGGTGGAAATTTTTTTTTTATTTTCGAATTTTTAGATTTTTTTAACCGAGGAAGTATTTTTGATTTTACCTGAGCTCTCGTAATGTCGCGAGTTGAAAATCTTTTTATAATTTTTTCATCTAAATGAACGTATAAATTGATAAAATTCACAATTCAAAAACATATTATACGGTATAAAAATAATTCTAAAATGAATTCTTAAACGTAGAACTAATTTTTGGATTGCATTCGGTTTTTAAAGCGATTTCGAAGATTTGCCATTCATTTCCAGCGAACGTTGATCGGCGGAGAAATTGGGGTTAATTTTATCTTCCGTTTTGGTGGTAGGTTTTTGGTTCACGATAGCGGGTTTAGACAGACCCAACGCTGTAGAAGTTTGAATCGAAGCTGGAATTCCGGTATTTTCGGTAGTAGATTGAGAGGAATCCTGAAACGATCATTTTTTAGTTATACAGCTAACCAATAATTCGCTTATTTTTCGATAGCTACTCACTTGAGGTGAAGAAAGAGTCATCGATACGGTTCCTTTTTGGAAATCAACATTGGCGAACGTGTCTTCAAACAAGAAATTCGGAAACGGTAGACGATCTTTACCGAAAACTGGAAGTCTGCGAAATCGTTAAGTTGTTAAAAGCGAAAATGAAAATTACACGAAATAATGACGAATTATCGAACTCACTTGATCATGATGGAATATAAAGCACTCGCATGATGACGTGAAAATGGCAAAGCATGCAATAATTGTAAAATTCTAAAATAACGTTATAATTTTGATTAGAAAATGATTAACGAATTGGTTACCAACAGGTCGAAACCTACTCACTTTTTGAGCGGCATGTAGATTTTTTGTTCCACTTCAACGGCTAATTCTTCGCTACTTTTGGAAATAAATAACATCCTGAAATACGAACCGAATTATAGGTAACCATATTTACAGTATAACCAGGAGATTGAAGTTTTCCTTACTCGAAAAGACACCTGGCGGACCAAAAGCATGCTTCAAAAGACAACGGAACGATTTGCATTAGCTCGTACATTTCGAACACAACGCTGCGAAAAAAAATTACGTAATTAATTCAAACGAATGTTTCTTAACGAGCTAAAGATTGATTTGACATCTAGGAACTTACTGTTGGGCGATTTTCCACAATTGTTCGTGAGCATGTGCCCAAAACGAGTACATCAATACGGCCGGTAACGAGAGGTAATGAATTGCTACGATTGCGAACTTTAAAACGACATTAAATGCCGAATAAAACGTATTTCCGAGCAGAAGAAGCATTTGATTATCTTCTTCGATTTTCAATAAACCGGAGTCACTAAGCGAATTTTCCATTTTTGAAAATTTTCACAACAAATTAGTAAAATAACGTGTCAGAAGTTAAACCCATCAATTACCTACGATCTCGATCACGAATATACCTCAAAGCGAATGAACACGGTTTCGTTTTGTACCAACTTATGCGCGGGAACCGTTCGAACATGTAAATCCAACGAATGGGTTTTAAGGATGGAGCAGGGAATGATTAGGGAAGCTTTAGAGATAGGGTATGGCATAAACCATCCTTATCTTTTATTTCTTCTTTTCATTGTTCGGAGAAATCTAGAAAGATTTCACTATGGAACAAAGCAAGGTAAGCTGTAATTGGAAGGGGTACACGTTTCATAAAATAGTACGCGGTTCGACATGAAATTCGAACTATTTTCTGACTGGAATTGCCACACGAAATGAGAAAGTGATCTACGTTTTCTTATCATGAGAATTTGTAACGAAAATAACACTTCCATCAATTAGAAGAACAGAATTCGTAGTTGAAAATCTTTTTACCAGTTTGATTACCACTATCGTTAAAGACTGGTTCTAAAAACTAATATCGTGATAAGAATTTCAACAACAATTCGAAAGACTAATAAAAGCATTTAAAATTAATCCAATTCCAATTATATCTAACATTTCCAAAAAAAATCGAACTAGTAACTCAATATTCATAGAAAAAAATGAACAAAATTTTATTCGACGATTTAAAATTATATTCGATAATAATAATAATCACATAAGTATTATAATTTCTTACCGAGAAAAAAACATAATTCGTAACAATAACTGATGTGTAACTAAACTATACCTTGACTGCGAAAACCTTCTCACATAAAATCGTCGTATTCATCGATCGTATACGCTGACAATTCATCGATTCTTGTCTGTAATGAGAAAAAAAAATCGTCGTGGTGGAAATTTAACACAAAAAGTAAAAATAGATCAAAATTACGCACCGGATCACTTTCAATACGTAATTTAGCTTTGCCTTTTCCTTTAGTTTTCTTGGTTTTTTCGGATTTTTCAACTTTGACCTTTTCGTTGAACATATTATCCATATTCATCTTGAGTTTTTTCAATTCAACAGACGATACTGAAAGAAAACCAGTTTATTAGATAAGATTAACCAAAAATGTTGAAAAATTCACGAGTATCTTACAATTAGCAGAAATATCCTTGATAAATTCTTCCATAAAATCGCCAAAGTGATCGGATTTTTTAAACGATAATATTTTCTTACATAATACATTTCTAAACGTGGCGAAATCCTCTTTGGTGGTTGGATTTAATCCATCGAGGAAACAACTATCACCTTCGACTCCTACGAAACGTCAATTTACCATTTTGACTTACGAAGATATGCAAACGTAGCTAAGAAATTTTTAATGTATGATAATACCTAGAGTCTCCTTCGCGATTTCTAAATCAGCTTCTTCTAATAATTTTTGACGTCTTAATTTTTCGGCTTGTACTTCGTCGGGTGTCATATTTGTTGTATCAATTTCTTTTTCGAGTTCCATTCGTATCTTCGATTTTCTTTCACGTTCTTTTCTCTACGATCAGAATTATACCAGTTAGTAGGAGTACGATGAAATTACAGAAAAAGGGGAAAAGAAATTGAGTACCTCTCGTTCTGCGATAGCTTCTTCCAACTTCGATTTAGGTTTCTTGGATTGAGCACTCTTTTTCTGAGGTTCATCTTTCCTCGAATCTTCTTCGTCTTCCCAGTTATCCTTTACAAATAAACACAATAATGGATTTGTAGGAAATTACCTCATTAACGAATTTATGCAGGATAATAGTATATAAACCTTGATGTTATCATCTTCGTCTTCTCCGTCCCATTTATTGTTGGCAGATGAAGCGACGGGGTTAGGTTCGAAGTTTTCTGAATCTAAATGAAATAGATCATAGGAGCATAAGACGAGTTTAAAACGTATACGAATCTAATGAAAGTCGGAATCTTACCCCAATCCATAATGAATTTCAAATATTACTGACAAATATATTGAAATTATTGCGCGAGGTTGAGTACAAGTTATTGGCTTCGAATTCGATGAGTTTTAATTGTCTTCTATGATTATCTATCGGCTTTAAATTAAACATAACTATGTAAGATGTTTTAATTAACGCGAATATTTCGTTGCAACGTACAAGAAATAAGATTATTTCCAGAATAAAACGTCAGAAATTCTGAAATTATCACGTTGCTGTTTTGTTTTTTTTTTGCATACAACTTGTTCCTCATGACGTCATAGTGTACCATGCAAATATTTTGATGACGTCATCATGCGAAGGATTTTTTGAATAGGTAATCCAAAATATTATAACCTATCTAATCAATTTTTTATTTTTTTAAAATTTGGGAATAATTTGGATTTGGAATACTACTTCTGATTCTGTTTTCTTGGCAATGGATTTTTTAAAACTCCAAAGTAATTAGTTTTACTTTTAATCATCAATTTTTTAATATTTCAAAATGCAAACGATAATTATTTCATATTCTTCGATCACTTACTCGATCATTTTTAAAACTTTCCGAGTTATTCAGAATTTTTGATCCTGACGAAGACCAAAACAGAATCAACATTTTAGCGTTAGAATTTATATGTAAAAATACACCACGTAAACTAATAATATACAAATTAAAATGAATAAAAGCAACGTACTTTAACATATCACAGTGAAAAATTACATATGATATAATCCGTATCCGTTGTTTTGTATTTTCGCACTTCGCAATGAAAAAATTACAGAAAAAAGTTGTAAATAATATAACCAAATGACAAAAAATTAATCAAGGTTTTCTATTCGCTATTGTTTAACCTTACTACGTATACGATTGCGCATTTGTAATTTTAATTTGAACGGAATACATACACATTTGTTGAAGAAATAATAGCTTTAAATAGGTCGTAAGAGAAACGTTGGGGGGAGGAGGGTAAACAGCGGCGAAATAGCATATTTTAAAATACAACGTCAAAGATTTACAATTTTATTGCGATCGATTAAGAGAACAGATAAAAATAACACAACTACCTCAATTCGTAAGTATTTTTAAAAAATACACAAATATAAAGAGAAATTAAAAAATAGTAAATATTTTGTTGAATTTTATTTTATCGTTCTTCGAGTATAAGCGTTTCTTGCGGATACATCTTCAATTCTTCTAACGTACTTTCGGCGTTCATTGATGTAACCTGTAACAGAAAGAAAATACAAGATAATTATCTCGAGTAAAATTTAAACTTGTAAAAATTCCGAGATTCTTGAACTTACGTCTTTTCTTGGAAAACTCGTGATTAATTTATAATCGGCAGGATCGTAGCCTTTTACAACTAGAAAATCCAGTAATAACTGCGCGAAACAAATTGAATCAGAAGATGAAATATCTCTATAAATATTTTAGTAGTAAGAAAAATACGATTCATCAACCTGTAATGTATCAGTTTTCAGGAACTTCCGTTCTAAAAACTGCTGTTGTACTCGAATTCTTATCTTGGTTAAACCATCGCTTCCATCAGCAGGTTCTGGTGGTAACTTGGATTCTAAAGCACGTCTGTGAGCCTGAAATTCAGAGTAAAATAAGTAACAACGAAGAAACAGATGCTTTTCAAATGAAGCTAATTAAATTACTTCTTTTTTGGCTGCTTCTTGCTGTTTGGCTAATTCTACTTTTTGCTGCTCTTCTAATTCTAACTGTTCTTGTTTGCGTTTCGCTTCGAATTTAGCTCTGTTTAAATAAAAATAGAATTAGTTTTTATAAAATTTCTAGTTATTAAGAATTAAATAGAAAAAATTACCTATCAACTTCCAAAGATTGCTGATAAGCTTGATCCTGTTCAACTTTAATCATTTCTCTGGCGTTACGCTGCTCTTCTTCTTTACATTCGGTGATCTGTTGTTCCGAAAACATATCCACGGCTTGGATCAAAGAAGACAGAAGTTCGTTCAAACCGACATTACCTGCGAAAAAAGTACAATCGATAATTAAGAAAATTCAGCGAGCAAATAGAGCAATAATGGCATCGAAACAAACCATGAATCACTGATAATATTTCGGTATTCCTTCTAACTCTGGTAATTATCAATATAATAGGATATTTTTCGGTTTTCATGCTTTTAATTGTATGAGTAGCCATAGAGCCTAATACGTTATACAACGAGTGAAGTAAACTGTAAAAAATGAACATTAGTTTGAATTCCTCTACATCTTGGTACGAGAAGCAAGATGAAACAAAAAAATACTTACAATTGTTTGTTATTATCTAACGTAACATCCCACCCCCATACGATGAAGTGTTCGGCTAGATATTGTAGAACTGATTCGAAACATAATAACTGACTACAGAACACATTTGTTAAAACGCTTTCGTTATGGTGTAAATAGACAGCTAACAGTTTCCTCTGCAACAAAAAAAAAAAGGACGAAATGCATGAAATACCACGATAGAGAGAAAATAATCAAGCAGAGCTGGCGTCCTTACATCTTTAGCTGGTTTATAACACGCTTCTTTGAACGCCTGTTCTAATGTTCCAGGAAAAAAGTCCGGATGAGCGGCGCCATACCTTTCTTGAAAAGATACGGCGAACTGTATACTTCCCATTGTTTCGTTTTCGAATTCAGCAGGTACTGTAAATCAATTGGTTATTTTAAATGTCGTTCATTTTCTTCAGAAAAATATATTTTGGTTACCTAATGAACATGAGCAATTATTTTTCGTCGTGAAGTTACTCGTATCTTCAAACAAATCATCAGCGATCACACTTTGCATATCTTCATCGTCGTTAGACGAATACGACGTATCTGTATCAGAATCCGGAGTGGAAATCTAACAGAAATAACCACAAGTTCATTAGTCGATCGAACCAGTGAAACGTTAATGAGACCAGCAGGAGGGCTGAGAAGGAAGTAAAAAATATACTAACTCTGCTATAACGTTTTTTCTTATCAAAGCGACCTTGAGATACCATAACTGGAGCAGCTCGGAAAGACAAATCGTGTTGAGGTGTGTTAAGTCCAAGCTGACCCAGTGTTAAATCATCATTGGTACAAGATGGAGGCCAGCCGGACCATATTTGCTGCCCGACTGGAATATCAGATTTGTTGAACATGTCTTGTTTAACATCCAACACTTTCTTCGTGCCCGAATGATAAACTGTATAGTCGCGGTGGTGAATCTCGTCGAATATGTGTAACTTGAATTTACCATCATCTACAGAACTGCTGAAAAAAAAACACATTATATTTACATACAGCAGTAAATTTCAGTATTATATTGATGAAAAAGCTGACCTGGTTGAATCGTGAATACCGTTGACAGTTTTCTTCGAACTACGGGCAACATCGTCGTACGAGACGGTTAATTGAACTGGCGAAACGAGAGCCAAACTTTTCAACTTATCGTCATCGCTTTGAGGATTGGGTCCTGGCCACCCTGAAAATATTTGCTGACATTTTGGAGCGTTCCACTTAAGAAGAATGGCAGTTTTCAAATGATCTGTGGAATATGCAACTCCATTAGTTCACTTTACACGTTTCATATTCAAGAAAAATTAATTCAACTCACCAACGGTATCATTCTCAGATAATCGAAAGCTTTCGGTAGTATCCAAGTTGTGATTATAGATATTGAACGTTATACGCGAGTTGGACGTAGAAGCAGGACTAAAATAATCATCGCTGACTGTGATATTATTTGAAAACGATGGCTGATTAGAAACGTCATTCATATGCACATCATTCGAATCAACTTCTGATGGTAACTTTTGTGTTTCTCCTGGTATCAAAGCTTGAATAGCTTTCTGAAATTTCATAATAAAAAATCGATTGTTGCAACTACTTTATCAAACGTTGAACAATTTTTGCAATCAATTTCGTACCATTAAATCCCATCCTGCTTGTTCTAGATATTGTTTAGCTGTGTCGTCATCTGATATTCCAGTGCATGACTGAAAAAACAAAGATAAATTGGGTAAGAGAAAACTTTCAACGTTGACACAGATTTCACCCTAGGTGATTCATTTCAAGATGATTTAGCACCGTAAAATGTAACAAAGAAGATAAAATGTAATAAATCGATCGTTAAAAATGGATCATCTACGTTCACACGTTGAAATCGATACAACTACATTAATCAATCGATATGTGAAAAACCATGATTAGGCGTTATTGAATATCCCAGAACATAGCAAAATATCTTACTTTCAATGCTTCTACCATTTGATCATGATTAGACATTTTAAAACTTCGAATTTGGACGACAAATAACCATGAATATAAAGTGCAACGTAACACTAAAATTTAACTTTTATGGCGATTTTTTCTCAATTCTTTCACCACCTTTGCTTCAAATAACTACCATGATATGAAACAACGATAACGAAAACAAAGACATCTTCACATACTAAAAAACCGTAGAATAAAAAAGCACAAAAGAAACATTCGCAGGGATGTAGACTGAAAAAACTCAAAAAAAAGGAAAAGTAAATTTTGCGTTTTGCAAACGATCATACTGATTTTGATTTTGATCTAATATCGTAATTACTTCGTAATTACAATTTCAAGTAATGATTATCAATGACGTCATCAACAAACAACAAAAACGTAAACAAAACAAAACCGTTGATCGGTGAAAATTTTTCTTTTTTCGGAATCGGAAAAAATTGAAAATTATTCCATCTACGAACGGATATTTTTCTAAAATTACGTTGAATTTACATTTTTCGTGACATACTAAGTATCAACATGTCATTAAAATAAAATGCCCAAGTCTGCTTCTAAAATAATTAAAGGGGTAAGCTACTAAAATTCGGTTTTCAGTCTCTAATCTTCTGTCTAATTCATCGTCTCTTTTTCAGTTTTTATTCTTTGTTACCGTCGTTACATGGTGGCATGTGCTTGTAACAGCTAAATATCTGCATACTTCTCAGTGCGAAAAATCAGCGTAAAATGGCGTTCACAGATACAGCGGCGTTTCAAGTACAAGTAAGAGTGTTTCTTAACGACCCTGAAAAAATATAATTTTCAAAACTTCAATTCATTTTATTGTAGGAAAACTTGAAAACGTTGTTCAGTCTCGTACAAGATATCGAAAAAGAAAGAATGAATAACGAAATGATGATCAATAACATAACTAAGACGCACGATAAAGTCACCTCCGATGGTAAAATTACTCCCTATTATCAGGTGAGCATTCTAGACGAAAAATTCATAATCTATTGTTTGTACTGAATTTTTATTGTATTTTAGCAAAAACTTAAAGGACTCTATTCGAACGCTATAATCGAAGCTGAAAAAGAAGAAGATGCGATACGAAGAGCTCTAAATAAAATAAACGAAATACGAACTATACGTCACGAAAGAAGATTAATGGTAGTACGCGTCTATTCTTCCAGACTTTTTATTTGACCTATTTTGATTTCGTTTGTAATTTTTTAGGCCAGAAATACCGGTAATAAAGATACATTTAGAAGAGGAGCACATATGAAAATGTTACAAATCTCAGCTCAAACGTTGCCTTTATGGGTTAGCAAAATTGGAGAGAAACCTCCTCCATTATGTGCAGCTATCCCAGCTGAACCTAATTACATAGCTAAAGTAACTAGTTTTTCCTGTTGGCAAATCTAAACATAAATTTTGCGTTATTCAATTTTTCTAATTTCCAGTCCGGTGATATGGTCGCTGCTCTTGTGAGAGGAGCAGAACAAGAAGAAGAGGAGAACTGGATTTTAGCTGAAGTTGTTCTCTATAATTCAGCTACAAGTAAATACGAAGTCGACGACATAGACGAAGTTCAAAAGGAACGCCACACGTTGAGTCGACGTCGAGTTATACCCTTGCCATTAATGAGAGCAAATCCTGAAACCGAGCCTGAAGCTTTATTCTCCAAAGGCTCTATTGGTAACTTGATCTCTTTCTCTCCAGCGTTCATGTAATTTTGATGAAAATATAGGTATTCAATTTGACTTATTTTTTCGCAGTCATGGCATTATATCCTCAGACTACGTGTTTCTATAAAGCAGTTGTCAATCAGTTACCTGTTACCGCTCAAGATGATTACGAAGTGTTATTTGAAGATTCTTCATATGATGAAGGATATGCGCCTCCTTTGCCTGTAGCCCAAAGATATGTTATTATGTATAAAGATCACAAAAAGACTAATAATAAGTTGAATAGTTTTTTAGCTTAAATTGTAAATTTGTATAAAACCGTGGGTAACGGAAACACGAAGGTTCTGTTGTACCTGTGGCTTATGAATAAAAATAAATCTGCACCTTAATAATTTAATTGAAGTAATAATTAAATCGCATCGAATAGAGCTTTTGATATGCTGTGATGTTATTCTGTACAATTCAATTTATCAAGATAAAACTTTATATTCGCATTGAATTATACTATTTTAAATTTGTAGATTTTTTGTTTTTTTAGAATTCATGAAAAATACGGAAGAGGAAATTTCCTACGTATATAAATCAGAGGGCCATAGAATTTATTTTCTAATTAATCAAAGTAACCTATCATTCGATCTATCGGTTCAAGAAAAAAATTAACAGAAAGTTCGAATGTTTTAATCTACATTGAAACTTGAAAATCTTACAACTGTATTCATATCAATTAATCATAGATACAAATTTCTTAAACTTAACGTAATTTATACAACAAAGTTCAGCGTAAAATTAATTCCTAGGTTTGCACTCTTCGTGAACTCCGATGCAAGACGACCTTTGAAAATCTATCATCACTAACGCAGTCCCTCGTACATCTTTCGTTCATAAACTTTTCAAAACCCCGTTTCAAACCAGACAAGTATCTTATAACCCCGAAGAATACATATTCCAGTACATATTTTAAGACAAATACGGTGGCCACACATAACAAACATACGAATACTAACAAAACAGACGATTTGCCGCAATAATAATGTATATACACGAGATATATAGAAAACGAGAAGAGGTAAGATGGATGTCTTGCGTTCATTCGGTCCGAATGTATAGTCGAGTGCCGGAGAGTAACAGTTAACCTAATACGGAAAGAATGCCGCTCTGCGTAGGGCGCTGAAATCAAACAAAATGACTTGTTTTAAATTCAACAAACGTAAACAAAAAAAATATAAAATTTTCGAACTTACCGGCCCCTACGAGGTGGTCGGTATCCATACATGTAACTATTAGCACCTCTATACCCCCTGCTGCGCATACCCCGAGCTCTATACATTGGACCACCACGATTGGTTGTACTTAAACCGGGACGATTGGTTCGTTTAGGGTTTACTTTAATCTGTCTGCCACGGAATAACGATTCGTCCATCGCCATAGCCATAGTGACGGATTCTTTATCGGTAAATTCAATGTACGCGAAACCTTTGGGATGACCGTCGAATTTATTGCATAAAATAGTGACTCTGTTCACTGAACCGCAACCGTGAAAGTGTGCTTCTAATTCCTCTGCGGTAGCACCGTAATCTACCTACAAAAACGGTTGGAAAATCGTGAATAATTCGTACGACAGAACCAATGCTCTAATCGAGGTAATAGTTACATTTCCAACATAAATTGAACGATTGTCTGCTTCTATTTTGGCATCAGCTGATGACACAGTATTTGCTGAAAAATCAAAATAAACGAATGAGATAATCAGTAATTAAATATTAAAGAGAAGAGGAGAAGACGTTTACTTGATGCTGCAGTGGATGTAGCTGTGGTTACATTACTCGTTGATGTGGTACCAGTAGTCATTCTATGATCAACTTCGGTCTGTAGCATTTTCAGTTTATTGGCTTCTTCTTCCATTTCTTGAACACGTGCTCGGATTGTTTCTAATTCCTAAAACAAATGCCGGTGTTATAGATTGAAATTTGATGCAGAGTCCTTTTGGCGCCATTCTCACTTCAGCCGATTTCGGTTCGCCATCGGCGCCGTTCAGGATGTCATTCGCGTCCAAATCTTCTCCGCCATTCAAAATGTTATCACCATCGAAAGCGTCGTCTTCGCCGAGCAACTGCTCTTCGTCAGCCATCATGTCTCGATCTAAACAATGCGATAACACCATCTCATTGAAATCAGAAGAAAGGGGAACGTAATTTATAAATCTAATACAGCTAGAGTATTTTCTCAAGCTGATAATATTTATATTCATGGTTCGGTACTTCCGGTACGAGTAGTCATCAAAATTTAGGAGACTTGAATGTTGGCTGTACCTAAGAAGACATCGTTTATCACTCAAGATAACAAATATACGTACCTTCGAAGTATTCCTCGGTCATGATTGTAATTTAAGCGTATCAAATGGAATCCAAACAATGAAAATTGGTAACAAAATTGAGTTAATTATCGAGCAGAAGTGGTTATTTCACGACACAAGTTGTAGACTCGAGTGGCATAATTTTTCTAGGCACAACAGCGGCATCCAGAAAGCCGCCAACAAAATGGTTGGAAACACACTGAAACACCGAACTTGCAGCGGAATAATTATCAAAGCTAGAAACACTGGAGATTAATAATTAGTTAATTATTTATGCCACAACTAATATTCAAGCTTATTTAGTTTTTCTCGAGGAAAAGGAAAGGAAAACGAAAAGACCGAAACCGGTAGGTTACATCCAGGAAAATTAAAATGATTTTCGTTTAGTTGCGGCATCTTGATTGCGCATCACTAATCAGTGGAGCCAGAAAAAGAAAACTGAAACTTATATAGAGAGCGTTATTAAACGACTAATTTGAAAGCGACTCTACTGGCAAGGTTCAATACTAAATGTTATCAAATATTTAAATTTTTGATTGATAATAAAATTTTTTTTTAATTTTCTCCACCGCCAAAATATTTATTTTTTAATAAATTTTATAGTTTTTGCAATGAAATTCGAATATATTTCTACTTTAATGAGTTGTATTTCACATGTTCTCCAACCATAAAGAACTTTTTTCTTTTATTGAAACCATCATCGACTGTTTTTCCAGATTTAGCTCAAAATAATCGTCTAGGTAACCTAAATTCGCACAATACTCCAAAATGCACGCGTCTTGTACAATCTGTGGCGATATATTTACCGGAATGGATCCAGAGGTGATACGAACAACCCAATGTGGTCATATGTTTCACCATCCATGTCTCATGGAGTGGCTAAATAGGTACGCCATTTACATCTTACGGTAAAATCGCATTGCAAATTTGTATAAAAGTTAATTAAAAATTATTCTAGATCAAAAACCTGCCCTCAATGTCGCTCAAAAGTGGAAGAGAAACATACCGTAAAGTTATACTTCCAGTTGAGCTCGTATCCGACTCAAGATACAGCTACTCTGGAGAACACTGTGCATAATTTGAAATTTCAATTGAAAATGAAGGAGATAGACGTTAATAAGTTGACCGAGGAGCACAGTGCTATGAAAAAACAAGTAGCCGGGTTAAAGTACGCATTCAAATTGTGATATCAAATAAAATCTCTTGGAAATCTAATCCTTGGTTAAATTTGATTACAGATCTACGCTCATGGAGGCGGAAGAAAAAAACAGAAATAACGAAACAGTTGTTCATCATTTGCAAGAAAAAATTAAAGTTTTAAAACTTCAAGCTAAGTCGTTTTCCGAAGAGAAACTTAGAAACGATGAATTACAAAAACAACTAGATCAATACGCCAAGTACTGGATACTTTTCACTTATACTTCCTAGCTTTCTGATCAAATTTTTTCATGATTTTGATCTAATTTCAGTTTGGATAAGGTCCTAAAAGGATCAGCTGCCGATGCTGCCGACACTATCGCTTTAATGAAAGATATCACAGATCCGAGTATATTATGCGCTTGTATAAATACCCTCAAAACGTGAGTTAAATTACTCACTTAAACCTCAATAGTCAATCATTCACTTTAAAATATACCTTTATTTATTGCAGTGAAAATTATAAACACAAAGAAAAATCTAAAGATCTCCAGAGTCTGTTGAAATTCAAAGAACAGAAATTATCATCAGCTGTCACCGAAATCAGTAACTTAGAAAAACAAATCTCTATACTACAACGTTCTCTAACGTAAGTTCTTCTGTCGTTATTTTCAATCATAGAGTTTTTTAAACCCTTTTAATAATCATTCATTCCATCGCAGTAAGGTAAAAGAAGACTTGACTCATACAGAAAACGAAAACGAAAGCTTGAAGAAAAAATGTAAACATTTAGAAGAAGCTATTATGTCTCCTCAAGAAAACGCTAATTCAAGTAACCCACGTGACAAAGCTCTACGCAGATTTATCAACGAATATCCAACACCCCAGTTGAAAGAATCACCTGTCGTGAGTAGTATTTCATTGTTATTTCCATTATTCAACAAATGTGGTACGAATCAATTAATTCTGTTATTTCTTTCAGATCGAAATCAACCTACCATCTACGAGCAAGAGTACTTCAACTACCGCACGTTCTCAAACTCATCCAAGAGAACCATCGCCTACCAGTCCTATTCGATTTAACACATTAAAAGATCCCAAAAACCGACTAGTTCTAAACAAACGTCGTCTAATGGGTAGTTCAACGCCACAAGGGAGTATGCCTTGTTACGACGGACTCGGAGGACATCTCAGAGAAGACGTATCTCCCACCGATAAAGCTACCTTGTTAAGAGCCATAGAGAAAAGTAAAGCTAATAAAATACCTCTCAATACTAAACGATTTAAATCTAATCCTAAACCGGAACCTCCTAAAACTAACTTAATGACATTTTACACAAAAAAGTCGTGATTTTGATTGAGCTGTTGAAACTTAATCGTTTACGTTATTTGTGATTTATTATTAATTTATTAGTAGGCTAGATGCTGTAAATTTTTTTATACCTTTATTTTGTGTAATAAAATTTATTTCAAAAAACTGAATTTTTCATTAAAATCAATTCACACGGAATAAACATCAGCCACGAAAATGAAAAATGATGCGGATGAATAAATCTTGTCTGTTTAACTCATGCGAATCTACATTATAGTGTAATTAGATTTTTTTCCAAGTCTGTGCACAATTCTAATAAATTTTTCTCTATTCTCATTTTTTTCCAACTCGAAATATTGGTTTGAACTTTTTTTTTTTTTTTGAAAAACTAGAGGCGAAAAAATTTTAAGAGAATAGTTCCGAAAAATTGTTGTAATTGAAAAATGAAATTTCAAAGTCCACAACTGAGAAAAAATGCCAGTAAAAAAATATAAAAATTTTAAGAAAAATTTTTGATTTCAAGAAAAAATTGATTAGATTCAAGAAATTGAAATCTTGAAAAAAATTGCGAGTCGAAAAAAGTTTGAGTAAAAATTTAATATTAAAAAATACATTATACACGTATCATGAGAAGAAATGCCATACCGACGGAAGAAATTGTTTAGCTGAGGAAAAAATTTCAAAAATTTTATTGAATGGAAAAATTTTTCTAAATGCATATTTCGAGAAAATGATACTAGAGATGAAAAAGTCCCGAGGACCGAGTAAAAAGTATTGAGAGTGAAGAAATGTTGAAAATGATGTGAACTTAAAGTGCTCCAAATTCCTTCAACATTACCATTTTTTTCTCATTATAAGAATGTCAACTCAAATCTGAAATCTATTACTCCTCAAGAGTTTTTCTCTGATCAAAAGTGTTTTCAGTTTTGGAATTTCTCTCCCAAGGGCCAAAACACATATTTTTCAATCCTTATCCTAGAATTAGCACTCCATTTTCCTCTCATTTCAACTTTCGTAATTCTTTTTTTAGAACTTTATTTTGATCAGCTCCTGAATATAATTATTAATTTTATCCAAAGGTCTGAACTTGCCTTATTTCCTCAGTTTTTTCAGCTCCAAGATTTAAAAAAGAAATATCTTCAATTTTTCTCAATCAACTTTAAAATTTCATTTATTGATCTTCAAATTAAAAAAAATTGAGATTTTTCATCTCAAGTTTCTAAAATTGTTAATTAACCCCTACTTTTTCATTTTAAACACTTCAGAAAACAAATAAATTTTATTTATTCTCAGGCAAGCGGCAAATTATAGTAAAAATACCACAAAAATCGAACATTTCGACAATTAACTATACATCGATAATCTTCATCAGCGGTAAGACAATAAATGAAAATATGAATTAAAGACGCTGATATAAAAGAGAATAAACAAACGTATCTTTTAATCGTATTCCCAATATTACCTAATACCTATTTTATCACCAATGAAAACTGTCGATAATTATCGAAACGTTCGTTTTTTGTAGTAGGTACTTTTAAATAATTGCATGAAGATAAATGAAATTCATTCATTTTTTTTTTAAATTAATGATGAATCACACGCTTCAACAACACAATTGCGCTTTCAAAAATTTTAGATTTTAAAATTATGCTGAGGAATAAATTCAGCAATAAAAAAATTAAATTCCCAAGTTGAGTAAATTTTTAGAAAGAATTTTAGAACTGAAATTGAAACACTTCTGAGAAAAAACCTACAAGAGTTAAAAACAATATTTTGAAATGAAATGAAATGAATAAAAAAAAATTTTAAGAGATGAGAAAAACTGTTCCCTGGAGTTGGAAAGTATCGTAAGAAAACGTTTGAAGATTTTAGACCTGACAAAAATTCTTAGGAGGAAATTTCAGAGCTGAAAAAAATATTGGAGTTGAACAATTGTCAATTAAAAATTTTTAATATTGGAAAATAACTTGAAAAAAGGATACCACAGTGAGAAAAATTTTTAAATGAATTTGCAAAAAATCGAGTAGGATGATAATAGAAATTAGAAAATTTGCACTAGTCAAACACAAAACATTCAATCGTCCACACAATTTTATTTTCAATCCTGATGCATATTTCAAGTAGTAACTTTACTACTGAGTGAAAAAAAGAACCACAAATCCGCCACAATATCAACCGGATTAAAATGTAATATATTTGTTACGACCAACGACAAAAAAAAGAAGAAAAAATACAATAATAGAACAATGGAATGCATTCATAAATTAACATACATATCGATGTGTCTTGATGGGCTAAAATAAATAATACATGCGAAAAAAATCCGACAAAAACAATCCCTTATTGCCAAATTCATTCAACTCGAGATCAAGTCGAGTAACATTTCTATATCTTAGAATACTTATTGCGCCTTTGTTAACGTCATGAGAGCAACGAGAGACCACAAGGATCGACATTTAAACACATATACGATTAAAAAAATGAATCGATACAAAAAAAAATAACGTAAGTATAAATAAATTAACTAAAATGCTTGAGCTCTCTTTTTTTTTGGCATTTGAATTAGCTAAAGAACCGCGATCGTAAACATAGAGAAGGGTTAAAAAGAATACAAATATAAAATACTCATACGTATATCGTAACGAAAGGCTTTTCTAAACATTATTTCATGGCTTTAGCTATAATTTTTAAATAGATATTGTGCACATCTAACACGAGCGAAACAACTTATATTCATAATGACTACAAAACAATTCGAATATTTAAAACTGCCTCATGTGGGAAATTTTCTTCAAAATAAATATATAATACAATATAACAGTTTACTTATACGTTCTAAAGGTTATTTTCTAAAAATTTTTTATACTTCAACCAAACGGCTACTTTTTAAGCTCGAGGCTGAGGTTGCATTTAAAAAATCAAGATATCAACGCGACCAAATACATATATCGTAACAATAATACATACAAAAATGAATAGGTACATTATAAAATACTACACAGTACGCAATAATTTTATTATCAACGTCGTCGTCGTCGCTACTTACTGCTCCACAACAAGAAATACACGAGTGATAAGAAAGAATTAGGGGTAAAGGAATAGAAAAATAAGAGGGTAAGGGTAATAACGCTATAATATCGATATATCTAATAAAATATTCTACTCGTGTGGTAACAAATTAATACATATTTAAATGACACTTAAACTCAGACTCACACTCACTCACACATAAATACACAAGCTATAGAAGCAGGTTTAAAAAAAACATATTTACATACGAAAGAGCTTGCAATATTAGATGAAAAGGGAAGAGTATTGACAAAATAGAGGAGGAAAATGATACGATATGTACACAAATCTAAAGAGGGATTGATATGATGTACTCGGGAGCACACATACTTAACAGAATCGAAGGGAAGTGGTAATCGTACGTACATTTTTTTAAAAAAATCTACATACACGACATAATGACATAAAATAAAAAGCAAAACAAGACAGAAGAATGAGTACAAATCAAGACAATATCTTCGACCTAAGACTCCTCTTCTTATTTTCTTGTTTGCTCAACTTCAAAGCGAGCTTAAAATCGGCTTTCTCTTGCTCGGCAGCCTTCTTACGTCGTTCTTTTTCCGACTTGACGCTTTCCAGCGTAGCCCAAGCGAGCTGTTTATCTTCCGGCGGCAACGGACTGCTCATCGGCGTCGAAGACTTGGAGAATCCGTTGGCTGGCACCGGCGCCGGCGTCGAACTATTTGATAACGATACGAAAGGATCGAAAGCTGCGTTTTTCGAGTCCATAAACGGCGGCGCCGATGCTCCTCTGGTTGTTGTGGTGGCCCATTCGTCGCTAGTGTCGGCTATTTCGAACGGGTCATCGTATCGGTAATCTCGGAACGGATCTTTGGACGAGGTGGTTGTCGAATGGTCGGATTTTAACGTCGATGTCGAACTATTGTTACCTGTCGAAGGTAGCTACTCGTGCAGGGCAAAATAAAATCAAAAATAAGCCGCATAACGAAAAACAAAAACAATGCAAATTATAAAACGATGGAAAACTACGAATAACGTAACCGAAATTAAAACGTATAAAACTAAAAAAAATAATTAGTGAGGATTCTACTTCTAAAAAATGTCAAAAAAAGCATCAATAATTAAAAAGCGACGATGGGAAGAGACAGAAAAAACATATTAGTAAATCATCAAGTTTAACTGCGTATTGGATTTTCAGCAATACATCCAACGGCGAACTCACCTTATGACTAAAACCAGAGAAATCCGCGAAATCATCGAAACCTGAAGGTAAGGATAATGGCGCTGGTCGAGGAGGCGCCGGTCTAGGAGGAGGCTGTTTGCTTTTCTTTGGAGGCAGAGCTGGGCTCGGGCTTTCGGAACGAGGAGCCGCCGGACTAGGTAAATTGCTGCCAGGTTTTGGCGGTGCATGAAGTATGGCGAATGGGTCGCAGCCGAATGCATCTTGATCGTTTGCCTGTGACAGATTATAAGATGTAGAAGAGAAAAAAAAGAGAAAATGGTGATTTTTTTGAATAAATGAATAATTATAAACTCGTACTTGAGTAGCAGCTGGTGGATTTGAGGCCGCGAAAGGATCTGATTTTTCTGCAAGAAAAAAAATGAAATTAGAACTTCGAATTTAATCCTAATAGCAAAATAAAATAATTTGGCAACAACTCACTACTTCCTTGATTGAAAGAAGCAAATGGATCTGAAGAAAATCCAGTCTGAAATCAGAATAAAATGAAATTTAAAAATCATAATTTCATCACTGAACGGAAACTGATTCGGGGTGGGCCATTTGAAGGGACATAGCAATTCGACTTCACACGTAAGAGGAAAAATTTTGGAAATTGAATTCCAGAAGGGGTATTTGAAGCCCTTAAAGCTATTCCTGGAGAACTATAGCTTCCAAATAACTTTTACGAAAATGGGATTTCTACGGTTTAAATTCTAATTTTTTCGCTAATAATTTTTTTCAACGCTGTATCCAATTTTAAATTTTTTTCCAATTATTAATTGAATTGGGAGGAATTTGTTAAAACACAAAATTAGATATTTTTAAAAAAAATTCAAAACAGGAATTTTTTAAATAAAAAATTTTATGGTTGAAGAAAAGCTCTAAAATAACTGGAAACAATTTTAGAGTTAGAAGAAATTTCATTATTAAATTTTTTCCTGTTGTCATTTTTTTTTCAAATTGAATTGTCTTAAAATTTTTCCAAGTGATTTTTAAAAATGTTTTCAACTTTAAATAAAAAAATTCCTCATTTTTTTCAGCTTGGATTTTTAAAATTTTTTACACCTTGACGTTTTTAAAATTTCTCCCAACTCTTAAATTTTAAAAAAATATCCAAATATTTGGAAAAAAAAAATAAGAAAAGAGAAATTGAAAAAAACTACGAGTTGAAAAAATTTAGACATGGAATAAAATTGGACTTGCATCGTAAAAATTTCATTTAGCACCTCAAAATTATTCAGGAACTAGTTTCTGAAATCAACTTGAACTGAACTATAAACCATGGCTCACGAAGACGTGACGGGAGGGGAAAATGTTCCATCGAGAAATCAAAATTCAGGTTTTTTAACCTCCCGAGTTTGTTTTGAGTACCATTTAACCAAAACATATAATAAAATAGATGAAGAAGCGAGAACAAAATTGATAATTTTTCAGCGATGAACTTCCTGAATTCATTCATACGGCTAATTTCTCAAACCCCCAAAAAAGCTATAAGGATGAAACACGGGCAGTTGAGAAATAAACAAAAATTGTTAACATTAAGCATCAAAACGCATGTCCTCCCTGGCTCCCCATCACCCTTGTAGATCTTAAAATGATCCCGAAAATAGATCCAGACATTTCAAATACTCTCTGGAACTCTCCATTTTTAACCAGCCTCCCCCGAAAATTTCGATGCGAAATATACTGATCAGTTTTCTTCGTTTTTCAGCTGCAACTTGCAAACATTTGGATTTACTTCCCTTCATCAGGGGTAGGAGAATTTTTGAAATCGCGATGTCATTACACAGAGCTCACTCTGCATTAGGAAATCACACTCACATTATTCGAGGTATTAGATTGGAAAGGATCTTTTCCAGAAAATGGATCTGATTTGAAAGCATTACCACCAGCGAATGGATCTGTGAACAGAATGCCAATATTATATCATGTTGTTTCAACCAGTACCTCAGTCTATTTTTCAAAAATTTTTCAATTCAATTTGAGAATTTCAACACCGCTAACCTTTAGCGAACGCGTCAGTCTTGGAAAAATCTGTCTGATCGGGTTCTTGAATATCAGCAAAAGGATCAGTAGCATTACGACCAGTGATCTACAAAAAAAGAATTTTATAACAACAAATTTTTGAAAATTTCAAAAAAAAAAATCATCATACATACTTTGAAAATTTTACTAAACATTGCGGAATACGATTCATTTCGAAATTTCGGTTCGACATGAAGATAAACCTCGGATAAAGATGTAAGATTTTTATTTTCCAGAACATTATCCAAGTGTGCGATTGCATCCTGGAGTTGTTTTTGTACGTCTTCAAGCTCGATTAGTTTCTCTTTAATCTGAATTTTAAAACAACATTAATTTTAAAAACAAAAATTATTCCATAGTTTGAAATTTACGACTGAAAAATCGACACTGTACCTCCACAATTAATTCATCCGTTTCTCCGGCAGATTTGGTAATGTTGGCGATTTCGTTTTTCAAATCGTCTCGTTGCTTTCTTAGATTAGCTTCGTCTTTTTTCAAATTATCTAATTCTTGTTTCTTTTTGGTTAATTCAGATTCCTGCTGTTTCAAAGTTTTCTCTTGTTCTTCAGCTTGGTGTCTTAATTTATCGACCTTGTGAGAGTAAATTCAAACATGAAATTATTTTCAAACAGAAAATATTTGCGAAATGCACAAAATCAACAAAGCAAGCAATACGAAACTAACCTCAATTTGTTCTAATTCCAATTCGCTTTTGGTATCGTCTATTTTACTTTCTAATTCAGCAGTCTATAAAAGCGGTGCAAAAGAAATGATAACAAAGAAGCAAAATAAAAATAATAAAAAGCTAAATATTACGGGTGACGGTTGAAATGAAAAATTTGCAAATTAAAAAATATCATAACACGGTGAAATATTGAGTTATGCAACTAGAATGCAATACGGCAGCGAATGAATAAGATACCTGTGTTTTGAGATCATTTATACGTTTGAACGCTTCTCCTTTTTGATTTTCTAGCTGTTTCAAAGTGGCAACTAAGGTATCCAGTTCACCTTGGAGACTTTTGACTTCGCCAGCTTTGATTTTGATGTCAGCTTCGCGTTGAGTGATATCAGTCTCGAGGGCTAATTTCTCTTTAACAAGATCTTCGATTTCTTTAGATAACCGAGTAACTTCCTGGCTGGTGAATACCGCAGGTTCCTGCGAAATTTACCAATCGTATTAGATTTTTTAGTCAAATCGGACTAATGAGGTAAAAAATACTAACGTTCGAAGCCTGCGTTTCGGAAGATTTTCGCATCGATGGAGGTACCATTTCGGGGGTAAGTTTTGTAGGAGGATCGATGCCTTTGAGTTTGCGACTGATGAGCCATAACGCCAACGCGAATTGTTCGTTGTTTAGTTTACCTTGCTCGGCGGTATCGCACAGGCCCCAAATATGCGCTAAAACCGGTTGAGCTACGCCCGACTTGAGAAATACGTCTTTTATTTCGTGACCGGAGACAAATCCGTCGCGATCCAAGTCTGCTTGTTCAAATAACGCGTCGTACTTCACCTTTTCTTCTTTGGTAATCACCCAAGGGTCTTCAGCCGGTACGGTAAAATTCTGAAACGTAACGCTATTGTTAGCCAATACGAAATTTACCATAAAATCGAATTTTGGTACACTTACGTCGACCGGAAAAGCAGCAGATGGAGGTATACCAGGGGCATTTTGCACCGGAGGAGTTAACGGTTTGATCGGAACCGCTGCTGGTATTGGCGACGGTGATATAGAAGGAATTAAAGGTGGCGTAGCGGAAACAGGCGGTATAAGTGGTGGCGGAGTAGGACCTGCTGGAATTAGAGGCGGTTTTGAAGGCGCTGGAGCAGGCGGAGGTACCAGAGGAGGTGTAACGGATTTAAGCAGCGGATCGACGCCGTTCGTTACAGCAGGTATCGAAGGGACTGCTGGCAGTACTTGTATGGCACCGGGCATGCTAATTGAGTCTTTTTTCTTGCCAGGAGGCAGCAGTTCTGGAGGCAGGCAACTAGGAATAGCGTATTTTTCCAGTGCTTTGTATACCAGATGCATTGCCTGTAGAATAAAATCATCATAAAGAAATCTGGCAGCGAAACGAAACGATGTTGATAAAAACGATCTTAATTACCACTGAAAATTCGTGCCTGTCCAAAGCGCCATCTTTATCCATATCAGCCAAATCCCATATTTTCCCTAGAGTGTCTACTGGTAACTTAGAATCCATCAATAAACCTTTCACCTAAAACAATACCTCAATTAGAGATGATAATTTAGAAAAACTCGATAGTACAACAAGTTGACAGAAAAATGACATAGATTACTTTTTTTCCAGGTATGTACCCATTTGCCGGATTCAACGAATCGAATAATTGATCATATTTCATCTTCTCCGTTGGTTTCATAGCCCATTCACTTTCGCCCGATGCCGGTGGCGCTGCCACTTTAGTAGGTGGTTGCCCTTTATCGCCCTATAAACAACAATCGAACGAATTCAATTAATAAATCGAGCAGTAATATCAATTATACAAGTACAATGTTCCTTCAGCACCGCTTTTTGAACCGCTTGACCTCCTTCTTTTGTATTATTTATCTATCTCACGACATGCAGAAAAACATTTCTCGTATGCGCATTAATTACACGAGTATGCTCAACAGAGCATTTCTAATAAGGTATTACCATTTGTGGAGGAGCCACATCCAGAGATAGATTACCAGTCGTTGGTTCTTTACCCGCTTGAACTAAAGCGACTAGTTTTAAGGCGACGAAGAAGCCAGACCTGGTTAGGAATCCTTTACCGTTGGAATCAGCCAAATCCCATATCTGAAAATCAACTCGTGTAATAAAATTGGAAAATACGCATTAGACCCACTACAGGATATCATTGATATATTTTACTTTGCTCAGAATCACATCAGATAGGCCGGAAGTTTTCAAGAATTTGGCTGCATCCATGGCACCAACGCTGCCTTTATTTGTAGGATCGACCTACACATGAAAATATGCGTTATTAACGTACCAAACGTATCAATTGTTATTGGTATTCGCATTAATACGTACTTGTTTATAATATGCATCGTAAATAGAGTAGTATTTCCCAGCAACCTACATTAGATAACAGAAATAAACGAATATGAGATATTTTTAATCTACAAACTTCCTTTAAATTGAATTTAAATACGTATGAAAACGATAATGAAAATCCGGATACGAATTCGTAATGAAATAACCATTCATTATCAATGATTCATGTCCCTTTCTACCTCTCAAATTTCAGATTTAGAAAGCCCACACATTATACGAATGAGGTAAGTCTCGGTGCGAAAATTCGTATCAATTAAGGTTACAACTGTATAAAAATAATACTAATGAACCAAGCAATAGGAGCATTACAATGCATCTATTAAAGTTAAGTGATGAAAGGCGTAAGTGTACTGAAAGTTCAAACTACGTAAAATTTTTACCATTTCCGTTGGCAACGTCCCCATCGTGATGAGCTTGATTTCGCGAAGCTTTCTGAGGAATTTATTCTAATTCTCCATCGAGGAAATGAACCCCATTAATACTAAAATAACGAACTTTTTAATAAAATGGGAGGGTACGGTATCAACTTCTGTGTTTGATGGTAGCTGAAAAAAGAAACGACTGATGACTACTGTACAATAACACATATTTTTTCCAAGATTTTAAAAATTTTTTCATTTTCAAGGATTTTCCTTTTTCCGAGATCAAGGTTTTCCTAGGAGCAAGGTTTAAAATTTTCAAAATCAACGAAATTGAACCTAATCGTAGATTTTTAAAATCAACAAAATTTTAAATCATTTTTTTCTGAAACTATAATTTTTAAAAGAAAACACTAATATTAAAAAGCTAGAAATTATATTAAAAATATCAAATAAATTGATAAATTTTATTTAAAATTAATATTTCTGATAAAAAATGAATTCTTATCATGAAAAAATGGAAATTTTGAAAGTGCTGCAAACCGTAGCAGTAATTTATGAAACACTTTTTCAAAAGTTTGTTTTTCTTCGTAAAAAAGGCCACACTGATTCAGTGTGATAACCGAGAAGAAACCAAAACGTTTACTTCACGTGTGACTTATAAATTTGACTTATTTTAATCAATTTATAATTAATTAATCAGGTGAGTTCAACTTTAATTATGAAATTAATAACGCATTATTACCGTACTCAATTCGTATTATTCAAAATTTACAATTCCGTTGACTCAATTGTTAGTTTTTGCCCCATGAGTGGACGGGCTGATACAGCCACAGAAACACATTGAAACGACAAAATAGATATATTTGTTGTACGCTTAGAATATTTACTACTTTGTTCGATACTCATCGTACTTGTACTCTTCACTAATCGTAGTTTATTTCATCTCTGTTCTCAGATTTTGTTACAATGGCCAAGTCAAAGAATCATACGAATCATAATCAAAGTAAGTTACCCACTTTCTCGCATTTTTCCAGTAGCTTAATCATGTCTCTGAATCTAACCATCATTTAAATCCACAGACAGGAAAGATCACCGTAATGGTATCAAGAAACCAAGGAAGTACAGATACGAATCAAACCGAGGAGTACGTAGTCAATCTCTCGTATTTTCATTTCCTACCGGATTATTTTCAATACTAATCCACTCCTTATGTTTATAGGTATGTCAAAAATTCTTGAGAAATCAACGATTTGCTTTGAAAGGCAACTTGACTCCAGTCGAGCAAGTGAAACGAGCGTTGGAAAGAAAGAAGAAGAAGATTGTGTTACGTTCCATCCTCGCCGAAAGAAAAGTACAAAAATCCGAAAATCTTGGTATTTCTAAGGTTTAAATTTTAACACGTTTGTATGAATTTTATATGAATATATCTGTTACGCGTGGTAGTTTCTAATTCATTGTGCTATTCAATCATATTCCTCGAATAAGGTGTAATGTACGCCATAAAAAAACAGAATTCGTATACAAAATACTTCACAACTTTATTACAGAAAAACTATCGTACATTACAAAAACACAAACGCCATTTCAAGTTTACAAATGGTAACCCAAGACAAAAATGAAAAACATCAAATCACTCGATAAAATAATACTCGTAACTTCTACTCGAGATGAAAAAATGATACAGATTGCGAGGCAAACAAATCATGAATTATCTACGTATGCGTAAATTACATAAAAATTGATGATATTGATAGAATATTACACCGAACATCATCAACGCCAAATCCACATTCGTTTTTAGCTTTTTACATCACTTCGAAAATTCATCCTTAGGGAACAAAATCATTTTGCTTCAACTATTCGAATTCGAAATCAAATTAAATTTATGATTTTTATTCTTTTCTAATGTTGCACTGGTATATTCTAAATCTTCTTTCTTCTCTTTGTATCTCGGATTGTAACGAATAAAATACGTGGCGACGCTTATACCTAACAAACTTCCGAATAGAACGTCCCACCAATGATGTCTATAATCTGTGATACGTGTTAGAGAGCATAATAATGCCCAAAATATGCAAAAGAATTGCAACACGTTCAGCAACAAATGAGAACTGGTACGAATTTGACGTGTAAAATACACCTGTAACAATTGAATAAAGGCAACGATTAGACATAATGATATAAAACGGAAAAAATTAGATTGAAGATTGGGTGTGCACCTATCGTTGCAAAATTTTCGCGTAAAATTTCGACTTGAGAAATTGTACGTTAAACTCCGAACTTTTTGAATGACGATTTGATCCTTTTAGAGAAAAATTTGTTCGAAACTCGTGAATTCGTTTTTTATCATGTCATTTTGAATCCAACCTTAAATTAGAGGTCACGAGAGAGAAGGGGAGATCCAAAGTTTTGAAGAATATTTCAAATGTTTGAACGCATCGAACGCGGTGTCGGGATTTATGTTTTTGGAACTTCTGAGTCCTTTTCGAGAATTATTATCAAGAAAAAAAGACCGCCAAGAGAGAAAGAGAAAAGGCCAAAATTAAAATTTTTCAAAATTATCGATGAAATGTGTCTACATATCAATATGCATGGTGTCCTAGGGTCCACTATTAAGGTGATTTTGACCGTCAGCACAAAACAGTTCCCTGACATAGACAATATCATTTGGCTCAACGCTCAAGTGCATTTTTTTGAGTAACATAATTGTTTATGATTATAGGCCCTTTCTAGTGGTTAGCAAAAAAACAATTTCGATACATAACACAAAAAATAACCTTGTTACAGTTTGTGAAAGTGAATTTATAAGCCAGGGAACCAATTATTGGCGATCAGTTTTGATTATTGCCATGAAAAAGAAACGAAAAATGTTCAATTAAGTAATCAAAATAATGACCTTTTTTTTAGATTATCAAGAATTTTGAGAAATTAAATAACATTGACATTTGACAAATACTTTTTTTTTTTACCGAAAAGTAACATGAATGTTGAATTATTTTCAACACATGGAAATTTCTGATTTCTAAGTACAAATTTATATCATTTGGCGTAAATACATATCATAATCTCAGATAATTTAATTTAAATAAGTAGGTATCTGACAGCAAAGGAGAGAACTTCAAATTATTTCTAAGTACTTTTGGTTCATTTTCAAACGATTTTTTCATTTCATTACACAAAAATTTGTGAATTTTTCCGGAATGTTTTCAATGATTTTTTAAAATAATTTCAACGATTTTCTCAACAATTATTTGAAAGATATTTTTCAATACCTTTACCAATGTAGTTTAAAGCCTGTAAATTTCATTGAGATTTTAGGAAATTTCTCGTAATCTGGCATAATGTTTCGATACTTTAGAAGAAAATAATTTCAGTCGATGAAGACAAATATTGCCTGATTGCTCTCTTTTAAGGGAGGATGAAGATAAACAACAATCCAATGAAAAGTGGAGCCGAAGAAAGAAGGGCTCCCTCCGGACAATTTTTCGGAGCCGGAGGCATATAAATAAAAAAAACTCAACACTGGAGACGAAGCTGGTGAAAGGAGAGTTCCATTTGACTGGAACGCACAGTGAACCAGAGTGGAATTCAAGAGTTTGAAATTCAATTTCATGAGTTTCAATTGGAACAAAAATCCAAGGTCCTGAAAATAGGGGTAAAAAAGGACGCTGAATTAAATTTTTTTTAACCATTTTGGAGCAGGCCTCAAAATAAGCTCACAAGAGGGGGACTAAAATCTAAAATTTTTTAAAATTTCAAGATTTGTGTTGAATTATAGATAGGTTATTTAATACGCTGAATTCAAATTTTTCAACCATTGAGGAGTAGGACCTAAATCGAGCTCACAAGAGAGGTCGAAATACAAAATTTTTCAAAACTTGGAAGTTAATTGGATGGCCTATTTAGATGTCGTTCTTCGCTTATATGATATTTTCAACGATTTTCAACATTGAACAGCTGAAAAAACGTGAAGGAGTGCATCAAAATTGTTGAAAAAATGATCATAAACAAACCTCTATGAAATGTAATTTTATACCAAAGACCAGAAAATTTTCTACACATTTGGTGAAATGAAAAATTCTTTAAAATAATGCAATGAAATGGCTATAACTCTGAAAAAGAAGGGGTATGGGTTTACCTCTCATAATTTTGCTTCAAAAATACATCGTCAATTCATTCAACCTCAACCTCACGAAATTCCCCCATCGTAGGTACTAAAATCACTAAAATCGAGGACTCACGTTTTATTCAAAACTGTCGTCAAAAAAGGTATTATTTCTTACCAGAAAATATACTGCGAAATAACAAGAGAATGCAGCATGTCCGGATGGAAAAGACTTGAATGAATCCGCAATCACATTTCGGCTCAAATTATTTGTGCATTCATAATGATAAAAATATTGCCTGTGTAACATAATTTAAAATTAAGAAGCTAGATTAGAGAGAAAAATCGAGGCTAAATCTAATCAATATTATATGAACGATATCTCGCGATAAAAATTAAAAATATCCCAAGTTCCTGAATAATAAATGCAAATAGGTACCTACAATATTCGTAGGTAATTACAAAGAACCTATTAATTGCAACATTATAGTCGACCGTTAGTTAAACTTAATGTCATACAAAAAAACAAATTTTTCTCAGCCAATTAAAAACATTTGATCCACTTTTTACCAAAATTACATAATTTTTATTCAAATTTTCGACTATTTTTTGAGAGAAAAAAAATACGATGCACATTGAATATGCCTCGACTTTGTGTAATTTAGCATTACAAAACTGATAACGATAAGATAATAATGTATTTTTGAAGAGCGAAATTTTCTTTTCAACCAAAGCCCGTTTATCTAAAAATAATATACAAATGTGCCTGTAACAATGGATCCTAAATCATACCATTTCAGATATTTTTAACCATGTGAATGAGAACATCAAAGGCAAATCAAGGTGAAAAATTCAAAAATACCAACCCAGCGGTGCAATTGAGACTTTCACGAGGAATGCAAGTTTGAAAAAAATGAGGCCTAGGTTCTCCAATCAAATACTTGGCCAAATCGGTGATCAAAAAAGTGAAACACAGTCCATGAAGGTATCTCAGATACCGATGATGTGTTTTTTCGAGCCACAAGTGTTTCGCCGGTCTTTCTTCACTATTCGTGTTTGTAAATCGTTCAGCGAACAGAAACTGAAATCAATCAAAATTGACATCAGAACCACATCTGCGACCCAGAGTAATAAATAATCTTTAACCATACCATAAAATATGGCAAAACGAACGATACAATCAGTAATGATTTGACCGATACTGTTTCCCCAGTGTTCAAAAATGACAGCTTTGGATCCTTGCAATAGAATCCTATGCTCTTGAAAGGACTGACTAGGCCCCATTCCACCAACGTTAGTAATATGACAACTGTAACAGAAAAAAATCATAGGATTAACAAAACATCGAGGTAACGTTCGTATATTTATCCGAAACTACCGCGACATTGTGAGAGAGATTCGACCTCATTGAATTGTTTCCACAACCGACGTATTAATTAAAAGACAACCGAATTAATTTACTAGCCACTCGACCAACAACGTATGCAATTTTGCAACAATTTCTCTTCTACGTTGATCTCAAAATACATGGTTTTAATTAAAGATACCAGGCACACGATATCTCGTATATTAGTAAATTAAACGTTCGAGTAAAGTTACACTCACCAGTAATGAATCTAATATTGACCCCCATTGAATAATTATTTTATTTATAACACAGAAGATAGGTACCGATAATTCACGTATCACAGATTAATTCAAAGGTAACTTTAAGTTTACATTTTTTTATTTTGAAAAAAATTGCATAAAAATTAATTTTTTTATTCAATTTTGGTGAAAAAAGATCATAAACACCGCAGTGATAAGACTTCGAATTAATGATAAGGCGTTATCACATTGAATTACTGTTGGATACAGTGTGAGCCATACAACATAACTGTTAATACACGTGATCCCCACCACATGAACGCCCAAGTATCCGCATGAGAAATCAAGTTAATTATTCCATGTTTTTTTTATTATGTTCTTCAACTCTTTTGAAATGTTAATTGCCTCTATTGAAAATTAAAATTGATATCTAATGTCATCCCATCCTCGAAAAAAAAAGAAAGAAGTTTTTTTTAAAAAAAAATGAATTCACAGGTCAACGTGGAAAATGATGAACGAAATTCAATGGGTAATTTGGATGGGATTTTTCGCGATGATTAAGAGAAAAATTGTGAGAAAATTCCTACACGTCAGATATTCCACAATTCAAATTTTTTGTTGGAAATTTGTATCACGCTTTTTGATAACTTTCGACAATTGGAAATGGATTTTCTGAAGAAAGGAAGGCTCTAATGAAAAAAATGAATACATGGATCATAAATTACAGAGTGTTTTGGGAATCTAATTTACTTTTCCCCACAAAGCTTAGTTTTAGAGATATTTTAGCTGAAAGTTTAAAGTTCAACTTTCATTTTTTTGTTGAAAATCTTTCGCAAGAGTCGAGATTCCAGGAAAACAACTAAAGAGAAGAAATTTCATGTTATACCGACAATTTACGTCGTATTCATTATTTTCGTAGCATCATTCTTGTGCTCATAAAATTGACGTCAAGGAGTAAAAAAAATTTCAAAAAAAAATCGAACTGTATCGAACTCTCTAAAATTAAATAGGTAAAATTTGGTAGAATTTTGCATTTTCCAATTTCTAAAAAAAAATTTCTGAAAATCACTGATTTTTCACAGTTTTTGTAGTCAGAAAATCACTGATTTCTGAATCAGAAAATTAATGATTTCTGAGTCAGAAAGTTACTACTTTTTCAGTCAATTTTTTAAATTTTTTTTTATTCAAATATGACTGCTTTTTCATTCAAAAAAATCACTGATTTTTCATTCAAAAAAATCACTGATTTTTCAGTCCAAAAAATCACTGATTGTTCAGTCCAAAAAATCACTGATTTCTCATTGATCATATTCAAACTCAGCTCTAAAAATTGAGTTAAAATTATCTATCAAATTGATTAGGCAGAAAAAAACTATTAAATTACCATATTATACCGTCCAGTGATAATTGATACCGAAGTAGGTAATTCGTTATAAAAACATCAATCATATTCAACTTTCAGCTGTAATATCTCGAAAGCATTGCTTCCTGGTAAAATATTAATTTTACTCTATGAAAAGAAATTTTAAAATCCATTCGTTTTTTTCATATGACCTTTTTTTGTCCAGAAAATCGACTCTCACTTGTCAAAAGTAATCAACACCTATGAAACAATTTCAAATTATAAAAATTTCTGAGATGATGAAGAAAAATTGAAATCGTAATTCGAACTTGGTAATAAAAAAAAGATAAGAATCACTATCAGGCTTGATCAGGCAGGGAAAAATGTTGAGTAAATGATGCAGGCCATCTGATGAATAAATGGCCTACCTTAAAAATTGAAGGGGTAAATAAATGCTACTCTCAAAATTGTTTTAAACCATGGCAATAGACAATGGATAGTCCTGAACAAATTTTCACGTTATAATTTTTAATAAATTTGATGGAACAGCAAAAAAATTGATCAAAAAATCTTAAAACTGAACAAATTTTATTCTGTAAACTTTTTACCTAACATCAAAAAACAAGAAAATGTTTTAAAAAATTTCAAGCCTATTCATTTTGAGTACCCGTAACCCCTTGTTTTTCATTGTAAGAAAAAAAAGCTTCAGAATAAAATTTCTCCACTTTTCAACGTAATGCCCATTCCTTCGATTAGTATATTTAAAAAAAAAAATTTAAACTTCTTCCTAGCACTTTTACTTTAGTTTTGAAGTTGAGCAAAAAATCACGATGTGAAAAATTTGACAGTTTTCAAAATATCTATTATCAATTTTCATGGCTAAAATTTTTCAACGTGATTTTTTTTGAAGCAGCATTCACCCCTTAAATTTTTTAGATCGGCAACATGTTCACCTCGATATTTTTCCAGTAGCTCGAGTCATAAATCAAAAATTTTTCATCTATTGTTCCAGTTTATCATTGAAAAAATAAGTTGGACAGACGATTCGTGGGACACCAGTATAAAAAAGTGTGCGATTTCGAGGATCAGAATCAGAGAAGGCAGTCGAGGATGTTATAATTTTATAAAAAATTAAATAAGGCAGCTGTGTTTTTATTTTACATTGGCACTCGATTTCTAAATAATTTAGCGAATTATTTTTTCGACATTGAAACCTCTTTTCTAAGCAAATAAATCTTGCCAGTTGTTTATTCCAAGTCAATATTGGTTTAATAAATTCATCATCAATTGCTAATATATCATACTTAATTAAAAAATCGAGCAAAAAAAAGGTTGGAATTATTACGCAAATAAAGATACTTGGTATAGATATTTTTACGATTACGAAATATTTTGATGAAATGCCATTAAACCGATTATTTTTTTCAGGAATGCATTAGAAAGGAAGCTGGGCTGAAAAAAACGTCGTAAAAAGGCAAAGGTACATACGTCTTTTTACACAGAATATTCATGACACGAAAACAAAAATGACAATGTTCTCTTTTCCTCAGAATTTTTCAGATTTTGTATCTTTTTAAAAAAATATTTTTCAACTAGAAATTTTTTCAACTCCGCTGAAATTTCTGTCTCAAAATTTTTTCTTGGGCTAATATTTTTTCCAAAGTACCTACTTACATATTTTTTAACTACTTATCTAATTTTTTTTCAACATATTTTTTAACACGTGAATTTTTTTACTCTATGGATTTTTTCTAAAATGTTTGATTTTCCAACTTCTATAATTTTTTTTCCTCATCTTATCAATCGATTTCGATACGAGATCACAAATCACACGATATTTTACTAAAATCATTACGAAAAATGATTAGAAACTGTGACTAGGAAAACAGAAATATAGGTGCGAAATTTCCTGATAGTGAATCGCAGAAATCAGTACTTAATGGATAAATTACACCAATCATTAATAATTAGATTGCTGAAAAATTGAATAGTCTACCTAAAGCTATAAGATGACCTCGAAGGTATATCGCGGAAGTGGGTCAATTAGCAATTAATATCGCAAGCAATAATATTCTTATACACTGGATATTTTTGATAGGTAGGTAACCATAACCAAACAGTTATTTTTTTCGATAACAAAAAATTATACAATAAAATCTGTAAAATACCAACACCAACTTATCATTTATGACGTTTGAACCAAAGGGTAATTTTGGAAATTTAATTTTTTCATTTCGGATTCTTAAAATATGAAAGTACCTAATTTTTTCAAGTTGAAAGCAAATTTTTCAAAAACTGACTCAAAAATGGTACGAATGGCTTGAGAAGAGCAAAATATGTTCATTACAGGCCATTAAAACTTTTATTTTCTGGTATTTTTCGAAAAATAGTCAATAACACTAATTCGCGAAATGAGATTTTTTCAATCAGAAGAATTATGCTTGATTAAGTACCTACAAAAATTCATTTCTCGATTTTCAGCCTCTCCCTCACCTCCTCTGCCAATCATGTCAATTACTCATTTCTATATTTTAAAATTAGCACAACAATTTGCTCATCATTAAAAAAAAAACACAGTTTTTGATCTCTCCTCTTTCTTTTATTTCTTCCAAACTAAACATTTCATACCAACCTAAAAAATAAAAATTTTGAATAATTGATCGATTTCAAAAAGACGGAAATTTAATTCTTGGAGTGAGAAAAATATTTGCGTCTGTCTCTGTAGTATTAATTGCCAAAAAAGAAAAAAAATATCATCGTAAAAATCGAAAAGTTTTTCTTTTTACCATCTTTTTCTCCAAATAGAATTGAATTTCTCAAAATTCATCAAGAAAAGTACATACCAATCTTACATGAAAAAATACAACAAACTCCAGGATCACTGGCGTGGACTAAAATTTTCCATTTGTTATTTTTGGAACTTTGAAAAACTGGACAGAAAAACACATCTAAAGTGTTCAATTAGAATTTTTTAGACATATCTAATACCTAGTAAGGATTTTTTCATGAACCAGTCAAATAGTTTTTCAATGGTCGAACTTCATTTAGACATTTTTTGATGAAATTATGAAAATCTACTGAATAAAATTGCATTTTTTTTAAAGTGTGGGGAGGGGAGGACTTTGGAACATTTTAAAATCAGTTTCAGAAGGGCAATATTTTCAAAAAAACGTTTTTCGGCTGAAAAAATTACGGTTTTAGAATTTTTTTAAAAAAAACTTGCCGAAATCAAAAATCAACTTGAACGATTAAAACTTTCAATTAACGAGGTGGGAGGGGCAATTCGAACTAAATTTTCAATAAAATTCATAATTCTATTCAAATCTGAGCCAGAAATCTAAATGGATTTCTTCGTCTGATTATCCCAATGGTTTTTTTCCTCAAAAAAATAATACCTTCTTTCCTCCTCCCTCTTCAATAAGCAAACTATCAAAAATAATCATATGTGCACCCAGAAATTAATTAAGGGAAGGGCTGCGAATTCAAAAAAAAAAAAAAATTGGTGGAGGGTTCAAATTTAAAATCAGCCAGTTTTCACCAATCTTTTCAAAAATCATTGATTTTTTCTGATAAATTGGAGGTTGATTGAAAAAAACAGTGATTTTTGACTGTGTAAAATGTGAGAATTTTTCACTCGTTTTTTTTTTGGTTTGGTTTATTGTGGCGATGTATTTTGGTCACCACTGCACAGCCAGGTAGAGAGAATTTCTACTGCTGGCTTGTGCAGTGTGCCAGTACGTTCGTCATTAGGGTAGGTCCGAGAATACTTTCTCGATCCACTCCTCTCCCCTCGCCTCACCGATATCGAGAATACTGGTTCTTGGCAGTGGTAGGGACTGGTTAGGGGATGGATTCCGAGGGCTGCGAATGCACTGACTGAAAAGAAAGTGTATTTGTTGTCTCCGGGTCCTCTCGAATGCTAGTTTGTCTATACGCGAATTCGTAGCTGTTAATTTATTTCTGTTCCCTGCCAAGACGCCAGGAATATTTCCGAGCCAGTATTGGTGAGTTCTTCAAATATTAATTTTGAACCTCATTGAGTACCTTTTCCCCCTGCATGGTCAATTGATAGATTATTTAGGTCAAAGAGAATGCATTCTTTCCTGTTTTGCCAGGTACCATTGTGTGGGTGCTATGCAGAGCTTAAAGCTCAGGCGATAATGCAACACACGGCTGAGGGTGTCATTGGTGACCCCTTTGCAGTGAGGCCCCCTAGCCCTTTGCCAATATGGACTGGATGCTAGAGGGAGAGCCTAAAAATGGTACCTAGCACTGGCCAAATAGGCAGTGTGGATTTGGTGGCCAAATTTGGGGCCCAACCACGAAACAGGCTCTATAAAAATTACCTTTCTTCCTTTAATGGAATTTTTGTGGTTTTGGTACTCAAAGGTGATTTTTATTGTTTGCAGGTGAATCACCAAGCTAAAGTTCGCCCACCTCAGAAGCCTCTCGCCATCTGATATATAAATACAAACTTGTATAATTTTGTAAAATACATAGATTACATGATTTTCGAATTCGTAGACGCCTGATTCTTTTTAGATTCTAATTTCCCTTCAAAATTTCCCTTTTTCCCTTTTGGGAATTCTTTCTATTTTACATCAGAAGTGGGATAAAACGAACTTTAGCTTTGATGATATCACCTTTGTGAGCCCAAATAGAACATTTTTGTGAAATTTTCTTTTCCATGTACTTTTTAGCATTTCGTTCACATTAAATCACTGTTGCTATGGCTCCACCAGTTACACAGGAAGGTCGCGGTCGTGGTGGTCGAGTTGGTGGACGTAAACGAAAAGCGCCAACGCCGACTCGCACCCCGTCTGCCTCCCCCTCGCCGAATCGGTCCGAAAGGCCGCTGTCCCCTCCGCCTGTCTCCTCTCGTTCATATGACGAAGCCTTTAGCCTGCTTGCTACCTCGATGGCGCAGTTCGCCAGTGCGCAAGCACGTTTTCTGAGAAAGCCTGTTTACACTGCTGACGCGATTCCGCAGTTCGACCCCTCTCTACCTAACCAGTCTATCGAACGTTGGTGTGCTAGGGTAGATGAGATCGCTGAGGTGGCCGAGTGGACGCCGGAATATACTGCCAGTGCTGCGATCCCTGGTAGATTATTAGGTGACGCGAGAATCTGGTATGATGGGCTGGAATCCGTTATTCATCCATGGTCTGAGTGGAAACGATTGTTGGTTGAGAATTTTCCCTCATCTAAAGATTATTGCAAGGAGGTGACCGACATGATTTTGAGGAGAAAGTTGCCGAGTGAGTCATACCAACATTACTATCACAGTAAGCTGGCTCTCGTCACCTCGTGTGAGTTTAAGGGGAGAAAGGCAGTCTCATTTATTATTGGAGGAATAGGAGATGAAGTCGTGCAGAAGACTGCTAGGGGTAATAATTATCCGACTCCTCAAGCTCTGTTTGCCTACCTTGGTACCTTGGATTCGGTTGATACGAGTGCACCGGAGAAATTAAGTAGGACTCCTTCAGTACCTGTTCAGTCAAGTAATTCGTTGCCAGTCTCGGTTCCAAATAAGTCGTCTGGTAAAACGTCTACGCCTGCTCAGAGTGCGAATAGGCGAGATCGTACGTGTCATAAATGTGGTCGACGTGGTCATATTATGAGGGATTGTAGATTTAATGAGAAATCGTCGAATACCCCTTCACATCATGAGTCTCGTAATCAGGTGAAGAGGTCTGATAAATTTTGTGATTATTGCAAGCGCCCAGGGCATTTAGAGAATGAGTGTTTTAAGAAAAAGAAGGCGGTAACCTCGTCTGCTGCGAGTTCCAACCCCGCGCCTGCAGGCTCTGATAAGGCAAATAAAACTCAATGACTAGCAACCGCGCCTGACACCGGATCCAAGTATTTTAAGACAGTCTATATTTCAAAATTTGCGCTCAAAGGGTTCATTGACCCTGGTAGTAATTGTACTAATATTCGAGAATCTTCTTTCCGTAACTTGGGTCTAGGGTCAGACGCAACGCAGAAGTCAGCTTTGAATACGTATGGTAATTTTCAAATTCGATCTTTAGGGGTCACTGACCCATTTATTTTGACTGTTGATAGCGCAACTGCTACTGTCCGTGCGAATATTGTTCCGGATCATGTTCAAGAAGAAGATATTCTGATTGGACGCGATTTTACGGAACAGCCGCACATTTCGTATTTTCGCCACAGGGATAATTTAGAATTTGTGTCGAATGCTGAAGAGCTACCATTGTTTGAGGCGACAAGTGGCTTAAGGTCGTGTAAGAAAGTCGAATTATTGACGTCATCGGATGTTTGTTTAATGCCAAATAGCATAAATAATGTTCGAGTTCGAGCTAATGGTTATAAAGGCGATTTACTGATTGAAACAAGCGTTAGGTCTATTAATGATAATCATGTATGTATTCCGAGAAGTATAGTATCAGTGAAAGATGACGAGTGGATTATTCCGATTTTCAACTTTTCGGCAAATGAGATTTGCCTCAAGCCAGATGAAGTTCTTGTTCGTGGTTGGCCGTGTGAGGAGGAGAAAGAGCCTGTACGTAATCGTGTCTCAAAAATTAATAAAAGTCCGAAAAAGTTGTCAAAAATTTCAAGAAAGATATTAAAACTGGTAAGATTCCAGACGAAGTTTGTGATAAGTTGGTCAATATGTTGAATGAATTTCGTGACTGTATTGCTTTGAGTACAGAGGAGTTGGGCCTCGCCAAAGGTCATGAGATGGACATCACTCTGACTGAGGAGAAGCCCTTCTTTTATCGTCCGTATCGAATGTCTCAATCCGAGCAGCGAGTTGTTGATGATATTGTCGCTGATTTATTAAAGAATGGCATAATTCGAGAATCGACTTCAGAATATTGCTCGCCGGTTCTCCTTGTGAAAAAGAAGAACGGAGAGTATCGTTTATGCATCGACTACCGCAAACTCAACTCGCTCACTGTTCGTCAGCACTACCCCCTCCCTCGTATCGATGATTTAGTCGATAGACTTCATAATGGTGTTTATTTTACTAGTTTAGATATGCGTAGTGGTTACTATCAGAATGCCATTTCCGAAAAATCCAAGAAGTATACATCGTTCATCACTCATAAAGGCCAATATGAGCTTAATCGGGTTGGTTTTGGTTTGACCAATGCCCCCCACTTTTTCCAAAAGGTAATGAACATGGTCTTAATGTCAGCTAGGGATTTCGCTGCGATCTATTTAGATGATATTCTCTTGCATTCGAAAACTCTTGAGGAGGCTCTTGCCCACCTCAGGAAAATCTTGGAATTATTTCGCGAAGCTGGTTTGACCTTAAACTTGGAAAAGTGTGTGTTTTTCTCTCAGACCATTAATTTTCTGGGTTTTGAGGTCAGCTCTGGTTCTATTCGTCCTGGTGCCGAAAAATGTTTGGCGATTCAGAATTTTCCGGTACCCAAATCCGACCACAATGTCCGTCAGTTTATTGGACTGACTGGGTATTTTCGCCATTTTGTCAAAGGTTATGCAACGATTGCGCAACCACTCAATAGCCTTCTGAAAAAGGGTACTGCTTGGCGATGGACCGATGTTGAAAATCAGTCGTTCGAAAGTTTGAAGAGAGCTCTTAGTACGCGTCCTGTGTTGAGATTATTTAATCCTGAGATGGAAACTGAGGTACACACAGACGCCAGTAAATTAGGTCTAGGTGGTATTCTACTTCAGAAACATAATGGCCGTTTTCACCCGGTCACATACTTCAGTCGCCAGACACGTGGTGCTGAATGTAATTACCATTCCTACGAATTAGAGACACTCGCCGTGGTAGAAACTCTGAAGAAATTTAGAGTCTACCTTCTCGGCATTAATTTCAAAGTCGTGACAGATTGTAACTCGCTCAAACAGAGTGCAACAAAGAAGGATTTGATCCCTCGAATTGCACGTTGGTGGCTGCAGTTACTTGAATTTACCTTTACTATGGAGTATCGTCCAGGGACACGTATGGCACACGTCGATGCCTTGAGTCGAAATCCGATTGCCGAAATTCGGCAAATTTGTCAAATCGAAACCGCAGACTGGGTTTTGGCTGGTCAAATGACAGATGCTCAGCTGAAGGATATTCATCAGATTTTGTCAAGAACTCCTACCAACTCGTATGAGTGACATGTGCATAGGAATTTCTCGTTGAAAGATAATCGAGTTCACCGTATAACTCCGAAGGGTTTATTGTGGGTCGTTCCCACTGGTATGCGTCATGAGATCGTTAGGATTGCACATGAGGAAGTAGGACATTCTGCAGTTGAGAAAACTTTAAAGAAGTTGTGCGAGGTTTACTGGTTCCCGAGTATGAGGCAGTATGTTGAAAAGTTCATTCTCTGTTGCATCCGCTGCTTGTACGTTAAGAGGAAAGGTGGAAAGCCTGAGGGGCTCCTACACCCGATTCCAAAGGGGAAGGAACCCTTGCAGGTGATCCATTTGGACCATTTGGGCCCCTTTCCAAAAACTAAACACGGTAACATTCATATATTCGCTGCAATAGATGGATTTACTAAGTTTAGTTTCCTCAAGGCTGTGAAGTCGACAAAGGTGAAATATGTTATTGACTATCTTCGTGATATTTTTGCAACCTATGGTATTCCGAAAACGATCATTACTGATCAAGGGTCGTGTTATACAGCGAAGAGATTTGAGCGATTCTGTCGTCAGAATTTCATTGAACATATTCCTGTTGCAGTGGCAACTCCGAGGGCTAATGGTCAGGTCGAGCGCCTAAATCGATGTATTCTGGCGAGCTTGATGACCTGTACCACTGAGGAGGAGCGCTGGGACAAACATCTTCGTCAAGTTCAATTCGCTCTGAATAATACTGAAAACTCTTCGACTAAGAAGACTCCGAGTCAGCTGTTGCTAGGATATACGCCAAGAGGCGGCGAAGACGCCGCGCTTCGTGATGAAATTCAAACCTCGTCAACGTTGATCGATGATATAATTGCCGTTAGATCTGAGGCGTCTAGTAATATTGAAGTCGCTCAGAAAACTCAGAAAAAGCATTACGATAAGAGGCGAAAAGTTAGTCGCCAGTATAAGATTGGTGATCTTGTTTTAATCGAGAAGCAGACAACTACAACTCCTGGGTCTCAAAAGTTGGTTAATCCGTACCAAGGGCCTATGGAGGTTGTAGAGGTTCTAGGCAACGATAGGTATCGAGTTAGGGACATGGCTGGAAGTCAAAGGGTGACAAGGGCAAGGAGGTATGAAAATACAGTAGCGACCGACCGCATGAAACCTTGGCGCGTGGAAGGTGGCTTGTCTGATGCCGAAGAGGACCATCTGTGCGACGAAGAGGACGATCTTGCCACTAGTGGTGAAGAGTCCTGATGACTTCCAATTTTTGATGTCGCCCCGAGGACGTGGCGAGATGCAGGATGGCCGAATGTAAAATGTGAGAATTTTTCACTCGTTTTTTTTTTGGTTTGGTTTATTGTGGCGATGTATTTTGGTCACCACTGCACAGCCAGGTAGAGAGAATTTCTACTGCTGGCTTGTGCAGTGTGCCAGTACGTTCGTCATTAGGGTAGGTCCGAGAATACTTTCTCGATCCACTCCTCTCCCCTCGCCTCACCGATATCGAGAATACTGGTTCTTGGCAGTGGTAGGGACTGGTTAGGGGATGGATTCCGAGGGCTGCGAATGCACTGACTGAAAAGAAAGTGTATTTGTTGTCTCCGGGTCCTCTCGAATGCTAGTTTGTCTATACGCGAATTCGTAGCTGTTAATTTATTTCTGTTCCCTGCCAAGACGCCAGGAATATTTCCGAGCCAGTATTGGTGAGTTCTTCAAATATTAATTTTGAACCTCATTGAGTACCTTTTCCCCCTGCATGGTCAATTGATAGATTATTTAGGTCAAAGAGAATGCATTCTTTCCTGTTTTGCCAGGTACCATTGTGTGGGTGCTATGCAGAGCTTAAAGCTCAGGCGATAATGCAACACACGGCTGAGGGTGTCATTGGTGACCCCTTTGCAGTGAGGCCCCCTAGCCCTTTGCCAATATGGACTGGATGCTAGAGGGAGAGCCTAAAAATGGTACCTAGCACTGGCCAAATAGGCAGTGTGGATTTGGTGGCCAAATTTGGGGCCCAACCACGAAACAGGCTCTATAAAAATTACCTTTCTTCCTTTAATGGAATTTTTGTGGTTTTGGTACTCAAAGGTGATTTTTATTGTTTGCAGGTGAATCACCAAGCTAAAGTTCGCCCACCTCAGAAGCCTCTCGCCATCTGATATATAAATTCAAACTTGTATAATTTTGTAAAATACATAGATTACATGATTTTCGAATTCGTAGACGCCTGATTCTTTTTAGATTCTAATTTCCCTTCAAAATTTCCCTTTTTCCCTTTTGGGAATTCTTTCTATTTTACAACTGGAAAAACCATCATTTTTCAAAATAAACATTTTATTATTGTTATTTAATAATTAAAATGTTACCCGAGCGGAGCGAGAGCGAAAAAAATGCATTTTTTAAAATTTGAGTAAAAATAAAAAATCTTCTCCCTGAGATTAAGGAAGGGGCCCGAACCCCCTAAGCACCTCCCTTGGGTGCGTCTTTGAAATGGCAATTTGATCATCTTACTCATAGAATTAATGAATACAAAAATTTTATTAAATTGATATACAGCTGTACAAAACCATGATCCGCAGAATTCATTTGAAATTCTCTCAATATCATTTCATGACACCACAAGACAAGACAAGAACAAGGATTTAAGACGAAATCGTGATCCAGCATCCGTTCCGGGTAATATATTAACATATCATTTACAAATTCCAAGCACCAAGGTGTTTACTCGCAGATAAGTGGCTAAGTACTCCACAATGCACTGGAGTTTCCTAGCATATCTTATCTTCGTTTTGAGGAAAGTGTCGGTAGGTAGCGGGGAACATCGCACTGGCATTGCATACAATGGCAATGTCGGCTTAATCTTCTTGCCGGCTTTAAACGTTTTAACGAACGAATTAACGCGTTAAATTAAGTTTAATTTTAAACGACCAATTAACCGTGGTACTCGGTTACATAACAAAAGGTTATAATTAATGAAATACGATGTATCTTCGAGAAGAGGCGTTCGCAGCAGCCAACGAGTCTCTCTTCTAGTAGTTCTAGGATCTTTCTGATACACTCGAAAATTCTCTACGTGTATATTTAAGCCCGACGTACCATCGTTTACAGGCCATCTTAATGTACAAAGTACTATACGCAGCGTGTAATCCACAATTATAATGCAACTGTCACGTACCATATAAAATGTATTTTACGTTAATAAACGTGGTGTAATAACGTCAGCGGTGTAAGGAAAGTACACAGATACCGTGGTTACGTGAAGGAATCGAGACCACGAAATTTTCTTCGAATTTCGACTAGTTAATGAAGTTTTCAAACCACTGTCTGAGTTTGGCCGGATCGGAGGACCTCGAAATAGAAAAGAGTTTAAATATAATCGCAGGAAAGACGATATTTTTTTCGTGAGGTGCTTTTTTTCACCATGGGCAAAACATCATTTATTTTGGTCATTTTTATAACGTTTAAAGGTTCTTAATTTTTTTCTAACTCTGACATCTTTTCCCAGTAATTATTGATTTTTTTTTTCAATTTTTTCCAACTAAACAAAACATTTTTTCTACTCCCAAAATTTTTTTCGACTGAAATTTTTTTCTCAGATTTTTTCATGCGCTGAAATGATAAATTTCTGCTTAAAATTTTCCCTTCAAGCTTTCAAACTCTGCCAAACTTTTTCTTAGCATCAAACATGGACAATGATGTTAAGTCTCGGTTTAAAAAAATGCATCACTTAAAAAATAATGTCATTAAAAAAATTTTGGAGTCTAGAAAAGATTTGAGAAAAATTTGCAAGGTTCAAAACATCCTAAAAAAAATACATAAAAATGGGATTTTGATAAAGTTGAAAAAAATTCAAAAGTTGGATTGCATGTGTATTGTGTACTACCTACCTACACGAAAATGGTTTCTAATTACGTAAAAGTAGCTCAAAATGTAAAATTCCGAATTAATCATACATATCTTTCGGTTAAAGCAGGGAGAAGGGGGTCAAATCAAAAAGTAAGTCGATATTCGAATTCTTCACTTTCAAAATTAAAATTCATATATATATGCACACGCCATTCAAAATTTTTATGATATTTTCCCCTAAAATTGGGGGGCGAGGAGAGCACTGAAGGGTCATATCCAAAAAAAAGTAAATATTCGAACTCAGTGCCCTCAAATACCTAACAAACGATAGGTCACACGTCAATAATTTTCATTTTTTCAAATTTTGATCTTATTAAGGGGGCTATAGTAGAGAAGCTCTGAAAAAACGAATGGAAAAACCAAGCACATATTCGAAATTAGTGCCCTCGAATTAGTGGGAAACGATGTTTTACTTTGCTTTTTAGATTGTTTTGAATTTTGGTCAAAATTGTGGACTTCGGTACCCCTCGGAGGGATCTGGGGCTTCTCACTGTAATTTTTCATATTTTTAAATGGTAGCTTTCATCTATTGTGATCATTACGAAAGTTCAGTTTTCATCACCAAAGCTCAACTTTGGGCTTTTCAAAATACAATTATTGATTTTAAATCCCCTATGAAATTCTCTTTCAGACTTCGCAAACAGTTTTCCTTCAAGTACAACCTATCTCGAGATGAGCCTTCAAAGTTGAGTAATTTGGTAAAAATTAGCAATTTCTCGAAAATTACGAGGCTCACCCTTCCCAGCCTTTCAAGGGTTGGAAGGGAAATGATCGTAGATTTATGAATAGACCATCAAGGCGAATTCGTAAAAAAAATTGACCTGAGTCGGAAAAATCATAAAAATTCCAGTTTAGGTGAAAATTTTCGGTTTTCGTCCCTTTTCTTCTTCTACAAATTTTCGTAGATTGCTGCAATGATTTGAAAATTTATCCTTGCATTTGGAATTTTTTTTTCAATATTTCGAACTTCAAGCTTTCAATACAATTTAGAAATTATTTTAAACTTCTCATCGATTTTTTTGATATTAAATTTTTACTAGAGAGATTCGATTTGAACAATTTTCATGTTTCGATACTTCGAAATTATTCTCGTTCATTTGAAGAATATTAAGTCTATGAATTGGAAATTCCTTGATTTCCCCCCTCACCCTTCTCTAATCATTGATTCTTTTTCTTACCCATTACTGAATAGGTAACTATATTTTAAAATTAAGTATAGCTCAACAATTTGATTGTAGCAATTTAAGTACTTTTCACATCACACGTATAAAATTTTCGATATTTTCAAACCCTGAAAGGAATTTTTGATCTCTCCATTTTTTTTTTTTTTTTTTTTTAAGACAGAACATCCTACACAAAGCTAAAAAGAATTTTTGAATTATCAATTTCCAGAAGGAAAATATTGCTAATTTGGAGTGGAAAAAATTTTTCGTTTATTTTGAGAAAATTTGTGATACCTACTTCAAATTTTCATCATTTTTCATCAGTTCTGCAATATTTTGAACCATGTACGCAACATTTGAACAATTTTACGTAATTTCATTAGTTTTTTGTTTTTTTTTTATTTTAATTTTTTATTATTTAATTTATCATTTTTTGAAAATATAGTCAACGTTTGCTTAATTTTTATGTTGGGTTTTTGCGGAAGAGTTGATAACTTTTCAAAACTGATTAGTTTGATGATATTTTTTTTTTAAAAAGAAAAATTTACTTTTTATTCAGAGGAATGAGGAGAAAATCCATTTGAGTCGGAGTTCTCCAATGTTTGCCCCTATTCTTTCTCTTTATTTATAAACCAAGTTTATTTGTCTTTCCACGACTCAGAAAGTTCAATAAACTGAATTTTTTGTTGTTTTTTTTTCAATACCTAACTTAATAACTGGCGAAACAATTATAATTTAGATAAAATAGGCAATAGATTTCAAAAACTTCATCTAAATAACTGATTCTTCATTATTAGTCATTCTCATCTTTACAAAAATGTTGAAATACCTAAGTCAAAAGTCATCACACGAACTTTGGCCTATAAGAATAATACGTTTTTGGAGTTTCTCTACATGCTAGTTTCATTTGATCCGAATCTACGCACAGTCCATCTAAATTAGTTCCGGTTCGACGTTCGAGTAATTCTCTTAAATGAGATGATCTCAGATTTTAGATTACTTCTAAAGTACTTTTTTAATCGTTTGTTATGAACTGGTTATTTGGGTCTTAATGTGGTTTTAATAAGATTTCGTCGTTATCGGTTATCGGATTTTATTACCTACGAAGTTTTTCCCTAAAAAAAAACCATCACGAAATCCAATACCAATGCAAGATTTTGAACTTATAAATTACAATAAAAACACTTCGTCATGGTCGTTTGTACATGTACACGAGCACATCGTATTCTCAAATACCGGATACCGAACGATACACATTTATCACAAGTATTCATCAAGTTCGACGATCTATCGTCGTGTTCAACATTGAACTTGACATTTTGTAGGACTGGTAATTGAAGTTGACTATTACAATGCCGTGACTGAGTTTAGGTGCAGTGAAAGTTACCTCGTGTGCTTAAAAATAAAGCCGAATTATGAAATTAAATTGTATCATTACGCTGATCTTACGCGAGTCTAAATATCACTCGCGAGGATGATTTTTTTCGTGTAGGGCATCTTTTTTCTTGGGTAAAACATCACTCAAGGCAATGGTTTTTTTCAAGTCCAAATTTTCATCATTTTGGTTACGTTCAAAATTTTCTCAACTTTTTCCCATTTCGAAATTTTTCCCAATGTTCTCAAAAATTTATCTAACTTTATCATTCTTGAGAAATTTTTTCCAACTCTAAAATTTTTCTCCGTATCTTTTTCCAATTCGAAAATTTTTCAATGGTAAAATTTTTTAGTTTCAAATTCTTTCATCCAGTGTTAATTTTAAAACTCAAAATTTCAAAAAAATTTTAAAACTAATTTTGTATTCAATTTTTTCCAATTCTGATGTTTTTTACCCTCTGAAATTTGGTCCTGAATTTTTTTTAATCTCATATTTTTTCAAATTCACATCCCAACCCAAAGATATTATTTCACCACACTTTTTTCGAACTGCAAATTTTTTTTGAAAAATTTTTTTACGCTAAATTTTTTTTAATTTCTTTATTCTTTATATCCTAAATTATTTTACTAAAATTTTTTCGAACTACGAAATTTTTTCTCCAATACATGCAATCCCAAATCCTACTTTTATGCATTTTATTCAGGATGTTTTGAACTTTTGAAAATTTTTCTCAAATTTTAATCCAACGCGCTAGAATTTTTCGCAAAATTTTTCTAATGACTTATTTTTTGAGTGATGTATTTTTTTAGATATCACTGTCCATGTTTGGTGATAAAAAAAGGTTTAACGTTTGAAAGCTTGAAGAAAAAATTCTGAACAGAAATTTGATAAGAATACGAAAAAATCTGGAAGAAAAATTTAGTGTTGGAAAACAAGGAGAAAAGGATTTGAGATTGCAAAAAAATTGAAGAAAAAATTTTAATGAAAAATATTCAAAAGAGACTGAGAAAAGATTTAAAATGGGAATAAATTTTCTGAAAAATGCTTTCAGGGTTCGAGAAAACCTTGAGAAAAGAATATTACTGATTTACTGGCCATTTTTCGATTACGAGTTTCTTCAGATACCAAAGTAGAAAAGTTTTTATCAATTTTTGTGTTGTAAAACAAGAATCATTTTTATGCTATTATACTCGCGATTTCAAAGGGAAGGTGCAAGAGCCAATAGAGGAAGAGATTGAAGAGAATGGCATGATGGCATGGCAAATCTGTCATTATTTGTTCGAAAATCGGCGATATTTTGGAAATTTCTTGGTACCTAATTCGTATTTGGATAAATGGACAAAAACATTTAAAATGTTTCAAAAACTAAACTTGTTTAACCCTAGGTAGACCACCAAAAAAAAACCACCTGGTGCCAAAAACGGCACTACAATGCTTTTTTAAGAAAAAAAACCACCTCGTGCCAAAAACGGCACTACAATGTTAAGGAAATACATTTAGTGCCGTTTTTGGCACCAGGTGGTTTTTTTTTCGAAAAATGCATTGTAGTGCCGTTTTTGGCACTGGTGGTCTATATAGGGTTAAAACTACATACGTACAAACGTGCATAATATTCGCATTTTTAATAAGACTTTAAAAATAAAAGTATTTTCATTTTTTTCAAAAATTTCTATTAAATTTTTTTTACTATTTTTTGATGGTATTTCACAATTTTCAACGAATTATGCCCTGCAATTCGAAATTTTCTTGAAAATAAAATTCCTACAAAATCTGTTTCCTTACCAATAACAACCTTCAAATCTCTCAAAGGTCGACTCAATTCCTAATTTTTTTCTGGAATACGGACTTTGTTTTCATGATTTTTTGGGCACCTTGTTCTTACATATTTTTGATCGAAATACGAACGAATCTAAATTTAGAGGTTGAAATTAATTCAACGCATAATTCCCTAAGCAATTGGGTGGGCGTCGAATACTTTTCTGTAAGACCCTGCCGAAAAAAATGGTCACGGCGACGTCTGACAATATTATTGACCGAATAATGACAAACGAGAGCTCGTCATCTATAAATCCACCCTGCGCCTTGTCTGCTATAATCAAAGTCTCCGTCTGTCTCGACGTAAAGTAAATTTGGTAGAACTAAAACGTTCGGACGTGGAAAATCCTTCATCCCTCAAAAGTGCACCAACCGAGCCAGATCAACATTCAATTATTTTTTCCTAAAAATAAATTACCGTAACGGTTCGTTTGATATGTTTTTTGGCTCGAATCCGGCGCAGCCTGTCCCATGTCCCATGTCTTGATAAAAATGACGACGTGATGAGGTAATGTTTGCTTTGGGAGGTTCTTTTTCTTAATTTATTCGTGGTGAACTTGACTTTTTAAAGCAGTCAAGGTTTCCGAATGATATGTATTATTGATGGATTTGGTGCATTGGGCGGTTGTACTTATTTAAATGGAAAAGATCACGAGTGTTTGGGATATTTTACGTGTGAGTGGATTAGGTATCGAGAAATCGAGATGGAATTTCGTTCGATATGTTGGTTGAATTTTTCAGGTTTCAGAGGAACTGATTAGGAGTACTACGAAGGTAAAGTCACGTAATATTATGCTTTATTACGATCAAAAATGCGTAAAGTTGATGCAATAAAATTTGTTCTAATGAAGTGATAAAATAAAGGATCAGAGTTAAAGTAATCAGCGTGTAATATTAAATTATCAATATACTTGATAGTCGTCTGTAGTCCATGTAATTGAATCAGTTCCATATTAACCCTAGGTAGACCACCAAAAAAAAACCACCTGGTGCCAAAAACGGCACTACAATGCTTTTTTAAGAAAAAAAACCACCTCGTGCCAAAAACGGCACTACAATGTTAAGGAAATACATTTGGTGCCGTTTTTGGCACCAGGTGGTTTTTTTTTTCGAAAAATGCATTGTAGTGCCGTTTTTGGCACTGGTGGTCTATATAGGGTTAAATGTGCATTTAGTGTACATTTACATAGGGACATGTTTCGAAATTCGTAGTATTCGTAAATGGGTAAATCGATTTCGTAGAATTGAAGAGTAAAATTGATACTTGTGATGATTTGTTTATTTACTCAGTTGATAATAACAGATAAGAAGCAAACATATGGTGTCGTCGTCATTTTCAGATACGTATGTTTCGTAATCGACATCGACGCTTTGTTCGATTTTCTTGCCAAATCATTATTGATTTTGATTTCAATTTCGAATACTCTCAACTTGAGTTTTTTTTTCCAATCGTTTCGAATCGATTGGATAAAATGTGAAGTTGAAGTATTGTCTGATAAACGCCACGAGTATTTGTATTATGCAATACCTTCATTTTCCTAATGAGTAGGTACGATAGATCCAAATTTAGAATATTGGATCAAATTTTATGATACTGTATAAATTTAGTGACGTTGATATGTGAGCTGGTACATAATCATTTGAATTTTTAAACGATGAAATTGTTTCAGTGTAATCGATGAGTCAATTTTTCTCAAAATGGGGACACGTGTAGTCCATTTAGGGGTGTTTTTGCCTTTTTTGAAAATATGGTCTGGTATGATAATTTTTCATGATTGATTTTTTTCTTCAATTTTTTTACGTATGACTTATTGCTGTTTTTTTTCTAATTGGTCATGGTATTTTCTGCCTTCAGAATTCAAATATTGTGTCAAATAATTTCAAGTTTCAACAGTCCATCATTTTTGAAAGTAAACCGTTTCAGTGGTTTTCAACCAATGGCCAGTTAAAAATAATAATTAGAAACCGGTTTAATAATTTCCGATCTGGAGAAAGTAGGAATATCTGAAGGAAATACTAAAAAACACAAATTTTTGAAGAAAAAAAGGTTCAAAAGTACGTAATTTGGTTGCGATTTGTTATTTGTTTAATAACTAGACACACTGTGTCAAAAGAGCGGACTTCCTATTATATACAAACTGGTGACTAATTGCACGAATTCAAACTTTCAATTCATTTTTCTCAAACACTGTGAGCTTTTAAGTTTTCAGACCGATTCTTTTCTTTTGGCATCCATCCTAACTATTCTTTTGGTGTCTGTTTTCCCCTACAAAGCACTCGTATTTTCAAGAACAGAAATAAACTTCAAACTTATGAAAAGCTCAACTTTTAATCTATGAATCGAATTATTCACGAACGAAATCGTTCGCGAACAACTGATTCAATCGTTCGTTCATTCAAACGTATCGTTCACGAACGACTGATTCAATCGAACAAATCGTTCGCGAACGACTGATTCAATCAAACTAATCGTTCGCGAACCACTGATTCAATCAAAATGATCGTTCGCGAACGACTGATTCAATCAAACTAATCGTTCGCGAACGACTGATTCAATCAAAATGATCGTTCGCGAACGACTGATTCAATCAAAATGATCGTTCGCGAACGACTGATTCAATCAAAATAATCGTTCGCGAACAACTGATTCAATGAAACGAATCATTCACGAATGACTGATTCATTCGAGTAAATCGTTAACGAACGACTGATTCATTCAATTGAATCATTTGAAAACGAATTTATTATTGGCAACACTGTATGAAATTAATTTTATGAAGAAAACATAATAACAAGAATTGACCAATCACAGACCTACAAACTTTGAACTTAATTTTCTCAACAACGGTGAGCTTTCAAGATAAATTCATGAGAACCAAAGTTGTAGAGCTTGAAATTCCTGACTATCAAAATGCCCTCCGTTTTTTTCTACGGTGCACCGTTCGAGAGATATTTTCAAAAAATCAGTCTAATAAAGAAAACAAAAAGTAATAGAAATCAACCAATCACAAGCCTTCAAACTTTGAGCTCAATTATCTCGTAAACGGTGAGCTTTCAAGAAAAATTCATGAGAACCAAAGTTGTAGAGCTTGAAATTCCTGACCATCAAAATGACCTTCATTTTTCTCCACGGTGCACCGTTTGTGAGATATTTTTGAAAAATTGAATAAACTTTAAAGTCGAAAAGCTCAGCTTTCAAAGCTCGGATCGACTTCAAAATTTAATCAGCTCTTCACCTATATACATTCTAATCACCATAAAAATTTCAAGTCGATTGGTCAATTCTAACGTGAGTTATCGCGTCAGAAAAAATGTACCAAAATTGAGCTTGAAAGTTGAAAAGCTCAGCTTTCGCTGCACAGAATTGCACCAAAATCTAATCAGCTCTTCCTCTACATAATCTACACCTACTGTAAAAATTTCAGCCGGATCTATTCAGTTTAACGAGAGAAATCGCGTCAGAACGAAAAGGCTTCAACAAATAAATAAAAAAACAAACCAGTACGATCGCAATAGCGGATTCCCGCTAGGGCGGGAAGTCCGCTAAAAATGATTTCTTTGGTATCGCGGAATTATTAAAACCAGAAATGTACAAAAAGTACAAACTTTATTGTCTCTAATTTTGGTACTGGATACGAATCCTGATCTTGGTTAATCTTTAATAACCTCTCGTTTAGAAAACCGGTTCCATAGTTCTAATCGGTGAATAATTAAAAATCCGAACTTGAAACCGGTTTAGAGGTTTCCAAATTGAAACCAAATGAAAACGGACATGTGAAAGATATTTTTTCTCATGATATTATATCATTTTTCAAACCGTTTCAGGGGTTTCCAGCCGATGTCAATCTCCTACTTCTATCATTTTTTAAACCGGTTCGTTTATTACCGACCAATGATTGAATTAAAATCGGCTTTAAAACCAGTTCATAGGTTTACAATATAAAAAGAAGCGAAAATTTGGCACAATTTTTGAATGGAAATATTCTCATCAATTTTTCAAGAAATCAACATCTTTCAAACAAGTTTAGCGCGGTTCCCAACCGTTGACTATTCAAAAATATAATTTGGAGCCAGTTTAATGGTTACCAAACTGTAACAAAACGAAAAATGAAATGTAAATGAATGTTAAATTAAGGTATCCCATAATTTTTAAAACTGGTTCAGTAATTCTCAATCAGTAACTGATTGAAAAAATGGAATTAAAAATTAAAAACCAGTTCAATTAGTTGTAGTCAGAAAAAGCATAAAATGAAAATTTTGTGAGAAAAATTCAAGCGAAGAAATATATCGATGCTCCAAAAATCTATAATTTTCTTTTTTCAAAACCGGTTTAGTGGTTCTCAACTACTAGCTAAATGAAAATTTGAATTTTAAACCAGTTTTGGTGGACGTTCATTCCATTTCCAACACTAAAAATAAGATGGTGCAAAAAATTTTCTAAAAAATATCAATTATCCAACCGGTTTGGTGGTTCTCAATCTAATATTTTAAAAATTATAAAATAGCAAAAGGTCATGGCTTCCAAAAGTTGACGAGTATTATTCTAACGGGACTCTGAAATCATAAAAATTAATTTTTTTACGTACATAAGTTACGAATTTTGAAAACCGGTTCATTATTCCTAATCATCGTATCAGATAATTGAAAATGCAAACTTGGAACCGGTTCAATGGTTTCCTACTTGAAGTCAAATGAAAACGAAATTGTGAAAGAAAAGAATCTTAACTGAATGTATCCCTATTAATTTTTCATTACTTCTCATTTTTCGAACCGGTTCAGTGGTTTACAACCAGATTCGGAATGAAAGTATGAATTTGAAACCAATCATTTACTTTGATCGATTTTGAAAACCGTTGTGTTCTTTTGGGTAGTTTTCCCCTCTCAGAGTCTCAGATCATTGAAAAATTTCCAAAAAAATAATGTTTTTTTGGAGGGGAGAGAACGATCTTATCAAATGATATTTTGGAAAAAATCCTATTCTCTTAATTTGGTTGCGAACAGAACTAAAAAATTAGGCAAGAAAAATACGAGCAGTTTTAGATTTTATCGAAGATTTATTCACTTATTTTTGAAAGAGAAACTTGAATATCCATCAATTTTGATGAATTTTTTCCCCTTCCAAATACTTAATACCATTTCGAAATTGGCTGAAAAATCAATTTCTCAGCATCATTCCACGCGAAGATAAATCTTTGATTTGGGTGAAGTAAAAATGCACCATTAAATTTTGTTATCGATTAATGATTCGTTGAACTTTTAATTGCTGACAAGATACTGATTTCGAATCTTTCCGAAGACAAAACGTGATGCTCGAGTTAGCGTCGATCTAATCAACGTCAAGTTTCTCGGATCCTTGCCCCTTTTCTCTTCACCACCTCTTAATCAAAATCTTCGATAAAGAAAAAAAACATCGTCGTACAATTTATATACCTAAAAAGAATACATCAACGGTGCGGTCTCGTGGTTAGAAAAAGCTTTGTACTCGCCACGGCCACGTCGCCACGTTATCGAGATATCGTTTATACAAAGCAAAGGAAACGAATAGCAAATTATCATTGTGTAAGAATTTGATATCATGGTGCAATCGCCGAAGCGTAAATTAAGCCTATAACCAAATGCTCAGCAGCACTTGTCTCGGGTCGTTTCTGGGCGAATCTGATACTAAAATATGGAAGAACCTGTTCGACGTTGTAAAAAATGATATACGATTTTTCATATAATATTATTCTTTACGACGTAAGCAATATTTTTTCGAATTTTTTTCTATAACTCGCTCGAAAAAAAGGTTCTGATTTACAGTACTCTTGTTTTCGAAGATGGAATCGCTGAGAGCGAATGTGTTTTACAATTCGTGAATATTATCCAACATACGTAATCCTTTTTGGAAAATAATCAACGGTAAAATGCCATAAATTAAACGAAGCAACACGTAACTCGCTGCATTCAACACTAAAGCTTAATTTGCTCTTTAACAAATTACTAGCACGTGAGAGGCCCAGAGAACCTGTCGTTGACTGGTGTGAAGATTTACTCGTATTATATGCACCCTGTGCTGCGCTCAACTGCATTGTGCGCTTCGAGATGAAAAAAAAAATCGGCTCTTGAAAGCGTTTTATTTCGATTAATTTATAAAAATAGCCAGCGTCACGCGGCGGCGGCTCTTTTTTCAATTTGCTCCTCGAGTAAAATCTTTTGTTTGTCTGTCTGCTGCGGAACTAGAAGGGGTGGGTGTTGAAAAAATTCGAATACTCGTACGCGAGTCGTGATTTTAAATGAATACGCGTGAATGATGCGGAGACTTGGGATTGTTTGATCTAGAAGTTTATTTTGTTCATTTGTACCGGTTATTTATTGGAATGATGGCTGCGATCGTGCCATATTATTTTCTTTTTTTTGATTTGTTTGCATTCGAATTCGAACTTCTACATATATTAGGTTGGTTGAAATTGGAAGACTGTGATGACTGATGAGTATTTTTGTTTCGAATGAATGATTTGATTGAGGATACTTGAAGGTAGATTTGTGGAATACATTGGAAACCCCTTTGAATTGAAAATTTCCCAATTTGAATTCGTTTTTGAAGAAAATAGATTTGAATCTTTTCCTCCTCCCCCTCTCCTCATGAAATTATACATCTATATTTCTATATTGGATATTTTCGGTCATATGTTTTCGTAAGAGTTGAATTACTAAATCTGTTTGTTTTTTTTTAAATTCGTAAAATGCAAAGAGCAAAGTGTTTTTTAATTTATAATTTTAAAGGTTCAAAATTTGGTGAAAAATTGTAAAAAAAATTATAAAAAACTTCAAAAAGTATGTTAGAAAATTTTAAATGTTACGAGTAGGTAGAATGTAGGGTACCTATATGTATGAAAATCTGGCAAAAATATTGCAAAATTTGTAAAAAAAATGTTAAAAATTTGAGTGAATAATTTTTAAAATTGATGGAAGCAATCAGTTTAATGTATTAAATTGTCGAAAAATTTTAAAAGTCGTTGAAATATATTTTTCAAAATTTGTTCAAGTATTTTTTTCATAAATTCTCACTTTTTAAAATGGCCTCGAATATGGTAGAATTATTGTTCCTAAAATTCGTGCAAAAATCAACACAACTCGTTTAAACTGTTAACCCTAGGTAGACCACCAAAAAAAAACCACCTGGTGCCAAAAACGGCACTACAATGCTTTTTTAAGAAAAAAAACCACCTCGTGCCAAAAACGGCACTACAATGTTAAGGAAATACATTTAGTGCCGTTTTGGCACCAAATGTTTTTTTTCGAAAACTGCATGGTCGGGCCTTTTTTGGCACTGGTGGTCTATATAGGGTTAATTAATACTAGATCAGGAAAAAATATACAAATTTTAAGGGGAAAAAGTTGATTTATTGACTAAACTATTTCTTTTGAAAATTTTTGCCCTCCAAAATACAACCAAAAACAAAAAATTATTTCTCATGTTTTAAAAATGGTAGGGAGAAAAAGAACGGTTCAAAAAAATCAATGTTTACCTTTCAAGTTTCAATGGGAAAAATTGTATTAGCAAATTTTTTCTCACTCACGTTGGCTACAAATTTCATTTCGGATGAAAGTTGAATTTCAATTTTTTGGCAAGAATGATATTTCTCGTTTTGTTTTAGAAATCATCATTGATCAAGTGGGCAATTAGGAAGCATTCAAGTATAAATAAAAAATGGGAAACAAAATATAAATAATGATCAATTTACATTTCTGTTCTGAAAAAATTTGATCTGTTCACATTTTAATTTTGCTGTAAGAATAATTTAATTGCCTGATATTTCATCTCCGGGGAAAAAACATGGAAATATAATTCAGAAAATATTATCAGATTCCAAAACGAAAAATTCGACCTCGATTTCAAAAATAAAAGTTGTCCCAAGCAATATGAACTTTTTTCGGTCGTAAAAATTTACTACTCCTAAAATCAATATTTATAATCTCAGGAATTCGGACGTTAAATAACTTTTAGAGACTTCGAAAAATATTGATTACCATTTCAAAAAAAAAGGAAAAAATTGAAATTAAAATCAGTAGCCCTACCAATTTTTATACTTTTGATTTACTACCTTTTAAACAATTTCGATGTGATTTTTAACGATTTTGACCTCGATGTTTACAATTTTCACGCTATTTTAGAGTTCAGTGATCTATTGGCAACTTTTATGGTACTTCGAACTAATTCTACCTAGCATAAAAAATAGAGTTGGTGGTTCAGTTGTTCTTAATAAACACTTCGTAATGAACTTTAAATTTATTTCGATTTTCTCATATTGCAGACCTTTGTGAAGAGAATAGAAGACTGACGACTAAAGTTTCGATAGGAAAAAGTATCAGGCAAGAAAATTAAAAATGCAGCGAATACTGAATTTTTCCTGTTTTCTCCATGCGGTCTTCAAGTGCCCCTCCAACTAAATTTTTTTGTTTTTTTTTTCAAGTCTAAATTCCTTTTAAAATTTTTCAACTCTGAAATTTTTTCCGCAAAATTTTTTCTCGAATCTAACACTGGTCAAAATATTTATTCCTAGAATACATATTTTTCAATTTCAATTTTTTTTCAGTACATATCGTGTCTTTTTTGACACTCAATTTTTTTCTCGACTTTTTTTCCCACTCCAAGATTTCACGCATTAAAAATTTCAATTTTTCAACTCTAATAAAATTTTCTTCTGCTCAAAGATTTTTTCAAATTTTTTCATTCAAGTATATCAATTAATTTTTCTTAGTTCCAAAATGTTTACATTTACTTACTGAAATTTCATTTTAGAATTTGAAAATATTCAAAAACGTTAAATAGGTAGGTATTCTTTTAATTTTTTTTTCCATTTTAAGAATTTTGAAAATTCCAAAACTAAAAAAATAAAACATCAAAGTTGAAAAAATTTCAAAAGATATTTCAAAGCTGATAAATTAAGAAAAAATTCTGAAGAAGAAATTTTAGTGTTGAGAAAAAATTTTAGACCTGAGAAAGAATTCAGAAATGATCTACACTTAGAGTTGAAAAAAATATGGATTTAATAAAACAAAAGAAAATCGTGTTTCAGAGGTACCGTAATTAAAGACTCGTACGAGCCACGTTCTCACAATCTTTTACTTTGGTTCCTGATGCACATTTCGTGTAAATTCAGTGATACGTAAAACACGAAGGGTTCCGTCCAAAATTTTCTCCCAGCATCCGCCCACAATTTGGTAACCACAAAACCGGTTTCAAAATGAGCTCATTACTGGGTAAAAATTTATCCAATTTCTCACAGCAGAAACATGAGTTTTAAAATTTCCTACAAATACGAGTGAAATTACATAATTCGAAATTATTAGCATTATAAAGGACTTTCGAGACACACTACTCATTTATAGACTCGAGACGAGCTTTTTTTTTTCACATTTCGTCTTCGTTATTGGAATTTACATTTTTATAGTATTTTCGTCAAGGTCAAGTACATCTGCATTATATTTACGATACAACCTGTGGATACGAATACGCTGATCGTATCCACAGGTATGGTCGAAAATTTCGATTCTTATCTCACAGGTACGCACTTTCGGCAACATAAATCATCCGCAGCCGCCCAATTAAACTGTCGGCGTTAATTAGAAATTCGCACAGTTGTACGTCGACCAAGGTAAAATCGATTACAAAACGTTCTGTTTATACTCGAACCGATCCGTTCTTCTAAGACGTATTATCCCTCTCGATTGGAAAATAATTTTCACAGTATATAGAAAAATACTCGCACTCGATCCAAAATTTTACGAGATCCAGGTGCTATTTTGATCTACAAAGGCCCAGCCGAATCATAACTTCTTAATCTGTCAGACTAGGTAGGTATTAGGTAAGCCGACCAGACTCATATTTCGAGGTACCAGTATAAAACTGGTTTATCAAAACAGCTTTGTCACTAGTGCCGAAAAAAATTCACCTTACGGTTCGAAATTGGTCTTTTTAATTAATCATCCATCGCGTGGTCGTGAAGCTCGATCTTTGTAGCACGAATGTAGGTCCCAGTCTGGCACCCATCTCGAACATGGTCAAGATCGAGGTTACACAATTCGAGGTAATCATTTTTCAAAAACGTACTCGCGATTGAGCTGTAAAAGCGCGGGAAAATTTCACTATAGCGGAAATCACATCGCTGCTGCTCTATTAATTTGATAGGTCTTTTGATTGATACGCCCTTGGCAGTGAAAAATCCCTATACCTTGGGGAGGTTCAATTGCCGCCCATTTTAGACTAATATCTTCACTCGTTCGAGTTCTTCGCGTATCCTCACGTCGTCGTAATTAAAAAATCAAGCTGGCCCACCCGAGTTCACCTGAAGTTTTAAACCAGAAATATTCACCATGGTCTGTTTCAAAATCAAGATTTAGTACGAGTTTAATTGATTCTTTCTCGAGATTCGATCTGCCTACTCGAAATCTTCGGCAAATAAAAACCCATCGAGATTTTTTTTTTTTTTTGCCAAAATAGTCGCGTCATCTATTTGGAGTTTCTGCATGTGAATGACACCCACGAAATTCTCTCTTCTCGCTTTCCAATTATTTATATAATTAAGTGCGATTTGTTTGGTTCGTTTCCGCAGGAATGTAGCCAATTCGGTTAGGTCATTATTTACTTTGGTGAAAATACCGCTTCATTATAGTACTTATAGTAATAAAAATGTTTACGTAGAAATCTGACAACTTGAGATGGCGATTAATGTAGTTTTAATTGGTTTCTTTATTTCGAAAAAAACGCGTTGGCGAGTCACCCTCTCCTCGACATTTTTTTCAAATATAAATAATCATTCGGTCCTAGGGTTCCCCTAAATTTAAAAATGATGCACGAGCAGTTCGAATGGTGTTTTGTTTATCGCTCTTGACAGCCAAGAAGGGTGAATTACGAAGGCGTAGATGAGGGAAAAAACTTGATGAGAGTTGGAGATCGCAAAACAGCAAAAAATTGTCGTCAACTTCGAAAATATCATCTTGTCAGAAATATTAACTTGAAAGTGAAAACAGAAATAAAAAATGAATGAATTATTTTTCTTAAGTCGAATCTTTTTCATTTTTTATTAAATTACTTATTCTGTCTCGAAAATGAATTCCCTTTGAAAAGAAAATTAAAACATTATCCAATGATTTTTAAAATGAGCTGAAAAAAATTAACGAGTCACAAATGATCGACTCCAAATATCGAATTAAAAATTGAAAATTATTCATAAAACTAAACAACTTTTGATCTTGCAATCGTAATTTTTCAAGGAATCGCTAATTATTCTACAGATCTGAGTTGAAACACAAGCCTGAATTTTTTTTCCAACTTTTTTCTACGTAATCAATACTGATAGGTGATTTCGACGAACTTTTTGACGCTGAATTCAAATATAAATCAAGTTTTCCAACATAACGTTAGGAATTTTTCATGATCTGACTCTTGAATGTTTTGTTGAAATCTATTTTACATTTTTTGATAATTTTAGAAATTTGAAATGGAATCTCTGAGCAAGAAAAGGGTTTCAACGAAAAAAAAGTAATACAGTAAAAATTATAGAACGCGGAATTTCCTCTTTGTAGAATCTAATCATTTTTTTTTCTAGAAATCTTGGCTTTCTAAATATTTTCAATAAAAGATGAAAGTTTAATTTCAAACTTTCTGCTGAAATATCAACTACAACTTAGCTTTCCAAAAAAAAAACTAATCGCATTCTGCAGAAAGAAAATTTCATCTCTTATAATTTTTGTTCTATCATTTTTTTTCAAAAGATTCTTTTTTAGCTCCGAAATTTAACTTCAAGTGTCCAAAGTTTTCATAAAAGGCAGAATAAATTTTCGACAGAATATTCAAATTGTGAAGATTTCCGACGTGCTGGAATCTTTTTACAATTTTCCTCGTGATGAGGGCAAAAAATACCTACTATCAAAATCACCCATGTAAAGTTACGAAACATTCAACGGATGATTTTGCGAGGAGGTATGAAAAAAATTCGTTCACGAACTTGATTATAAAAAATGATGGAGGGGAAGGAGAGGAGAGAAGGCGAAAATTAAAGGAAAAATTTCTAAGCAAATGATTTTTCCCAATGATTTTTTTTTTTTCAAATCAACACTCCGGAATTACGAGTACCTACATAGCTTCAAAACACCGTTCAAAAATTGTGGAAATGTATCCCAGTGCTTCTTCACAAATTGAAAATCATTAAAACAGGTTCAAAGGAAACTTTATGAAAATTTTTAAATATTCTTTTAGGACACATTGTATAATGAACATGATTTTTTCATTTTTTTTTTGGAGGGGAGGGGGGCTTTTTTAAGAAATTAACATCACCGAAAACCTATTTTTGAATTCGAAAAAATTCCCATAAATAATAGGACATCCTGCTTAATGAGAAAAATGACACTTTTTAGATAATAAAATTAGAAAACAGTTGAAATTTAAAAATAGCAATCAAAATATAATTTTGGTTCCAAATTTCAACGACGAATTTATCATATTTTCAAGGCTAGATATACGAATTCAAGACTAATGATAAAAAAAAATACGTGAAAAATTACGTCGACTCGAGCAATCAAGTTGATAACAATTAAAACAATCACACAGAAAAAAATCCGAGAAAAAACCCGAGAGTAATTTCCTTCACACATTTATCGAATATTCATCCCCCCTTCATCATCATTCCCACTCTCAAAAAAATTGCAACGAAATATAACTTTTTCAGTTAATCTCAATAAAGCGACAAAATGAATATCTCAAAGCTCGAAGGAGGCTGCCAACAACAAGTGAAACTTTTCCGGTTAAAACATCGAAACAAATTCAAGTTGGTGACACAATTACCTACACCTCAGGTGCATCGTTTTTCGTAGAAATTCTGCATTGTTCGCAATCGACAATAGCACAATGAAAAAGGTACGTGAGATAATTCTCTAACTCGAAACATCCCCGATGATTACTCGAAAACTATCTCAGAATCCAATTGGGGATTTTGAATCGGTATAAAGTTCTCGGCGAGGTTAACAACCTCTTAGCTAATCCACTCTGTATATAATTTTGCATCGACCTGCCAATTCGTGTACCCACCCCCAACAGAGCCGAATAGACTTTTCAAATGATAAAAGCAACGTAGTCACGCGAATGATAAAATTACGACTAAATCGCCAATGAAAAAAAAATCAAGGTACTTTACCTGTAGAAAAAACAATTACATCGAACAAAATAGCCAAAGGGTTTTCGGTACTGCACCGCATAATTGAAAAAAAAAATCGAGGTAATTTAACAAATACGAACGAGAGTTAAAAAAAAACTTGAAAAATCACGTATTCGTAGGTCTAGGCATGTATAATTAATTGAATTTTCCAACTAGCCTCGTGCGCGTATACACAGCTGAGCGCGTTTGTGCGCGACTACATCACAGTACACGAGAAGCTAAAGTGAACGACATCAAAATACGGGTATAAAAGTAACCGATTGTACTTTAAATACGATAGGAGTACATGCATATCGTAAAACAACTTCGTATACATTCGTACGCTTATCAGACCGCCAAGTATATGACAAAAGGTACAATAAATTATTAATATTCACGTATCAGTCGATCAAGTCGTAATTGTATTCGTCTAATTTACTAATCAAGCATTATAATTGACTTTTCATTTGAACATTCTTTTGTCGATATTGATACATTTCTCTGTTCCATTTCAACAGATTTTGGAAACTGGGATGAGAAAAAGAAGGGAGAATTTGTTTTAAAAAAATCAATCAAATCATACAGTAAAAGAAAAGGCTAATACATGAGTTGCATCATTTCACGATTTTTCAACAATCACGTATGTTTACCAAAGTACAAGATGCAATGGTGATGGTGTCTGAAGAATATTACCAAAGCAGACGTGTCTTTTCATAAGCACCGTAAAGATCTCACAAGAAGATAAATATTTTTCGGAATTTCTCATCATTACTGCTATCCATTTATCGACGAAGAAAAAAGTTCTTCGATGAGAAATTTTCAATATTATCGATCATAAAATTTATCAAAATAAAATTCTTCGAAGGCTGGAACTCAAAATTTTGTCTTCAGCCCATTTTTTTTTTTACAAGTATCATCCAACCCTCATCGGTTGAGAGTAGGAGCCTGCATATTTTCTCAATTTTATTCGATGAGCGAAAAACTTACAGCTTATTTCAGCAATCTGTAATGAAATCCAAGTGGTAATCAGGACTTCGGGGAAAGCTGATACTGAATAAAACTTTCGAAAAAAAATTTAATAAACAAAGTACAACTTACATTTCAACTTTAAAACAATAAGAACGAGATCAACCACCATGAAGAGTTGAGATGAATAGAATATGGTCGTTTTCCTTTAATTGATAATCCAATTCACCCTAAAAGTGTTGAATGAAATTACTCAATTTTTTTTCAAGGATTACAAATAACATTGAACTATTTCAACGATTTCAACTTACCAGTAATTCCCAATCTTGATCATTAACCAACACCAGAATCCCAGGACGTCTGTACAAATAAAATAGTACATTACCAACAAATTACAAGTACAATTGTTTACATATGATGTTAGGATTTGATTGAATTCTAGATACAAGAGAAATGGCTTTCAGAACTTACACACTATCGCCGAGTACGAATAGTTCGGGTTTATCGGTCAACAAATTATTTTTCAACCATGTTATCAATGTACGAATAGTCCCTGTAATTAAACAAATTCGATTGATATTCGACATAAGTATTTAGAAAAAAAAAATATGGTATCGGTATCATTATACAGCGAACGTTCACTTACAAGCTTCTTCTTTTTGAGGTAAAATGAGGTCGTGCTTTTTGATTTTATTAAATAATAGTTCCGCTCCGCCTCTGAAATAAAAAATAAATATCAATTTCGGTACAAGATTTACACGAATTGTATCAATTTACAGTAAGGAAAACTTATAGCGATGATAGAGACAAGTTGATAATGATATATAAAAGATATACAAACCCAAAGTGGACAGTTACGGGGAGAGAATTAGATATACAAGTCTGCGACATAACTTTTCGGATTAATTTACATTTCAAAGGAAATTTAATAAGTTGAATAAATATATAACATGAAATAAAAAATTCATTCAACTCGATCAGTCGATCACGTGTGAAAAAAACACTCACTAAAATCAAAACAAACAACAACAACAAGCAAACGTAACAGAACAGTTTCAAAGTTCAAGCATTCTTTTATTACGATGGCAGTTAGGAATCCACCAATCAGAAACCAGAAACGTTACCTACCTAATGAAAAAATTGTCCTACTTTTGAATTTTACCCAAAATTTTCTAGAAACGTCGAGACATCATAAGAAATGCTCTCCTTTTTTATTTATTTACTTTGATCAGCTGCTGTTTTCTGGTAACTTCTAGATAACGTTCTAGTAAACTCTACTGCGAACGAGAATTCTCTCGAAATTTTAATTTGAGAATTTTAGACTATATAAACCGCGACAGCCGCGAGATGAAGCATAGTTCTTTGAAGTTATTCAATCGAGATATAGATATTTGCAGTGCGATATTTCTTACGAAAGTATTTATTCGTGAAGTGTTATTGTTCGTGCGTTATACGTATATCTGAACGTCATCCGAGTTTTTCTCGCGAATTATCAATTTGTTCGTGTGTAATAAACTTGTATTCAAAAGTAATCCAAGATGAAAACTCCAGCCATTGGAATTGATTTGGGTACCACGTACTCGTGCGTCGGTGTATGGCAACAAGGAAAAGTAGAAATCATCGCCAACGACCAAGGAAATCGTACAACTCCGAGTTATGTGGCGTTCACGGACACCGAACGGTTGATCGGAGATGCGGCTAAAAACCAGGTAGCGTTGAATCCTAAGAACACCGTATTCGATGCTAAACGTTTAATCGGCCGCAAATTCGACGATCCTAAAATTCAACAAGATATGAAACACTGGCCGTTCACCGTTATAAATGATTGCTCCAAGCCGAAAATCCAGGTCGAATTCAAAGGCGAAAATAAGGTATTCTCGCCCGAAGAAATCAGCTCAATGGTGCTCACCAAAATGAAAGATACTGCTGAAACGTACCTCGGAAGTAAAGTTCGCGATGCCGTCATCACAGTTCCTGCCTATTTCAATGATTCGCAAAGGCAAGCCACCAAAGACGCCGGTGCCATCGCAGGTTTGAATGTGTTACGTATTATCAACGAACCAACGGCCGCCGCATTGGCTTACGGTCTAGACAAGAGTTTATCCGGTGACAAAAACGTACTCATTTTCGATCTCGGTGGTGGTACGTTCGACGTTTCGATCTTGAGTATCAGCGAAGGATCCTTGTTCGAGGTACGCAGTACAGCCGGTGATACTCACCTCGGTGGTGAAGATTTCGACAACAGATTGGTGAATCATTTTACAGAAGAATTCAAGAGGAAATTCCGTCGCGATATTTCCGCCAATCATAGAGCCCTGAGACGTCTACGAACCGCTGCTGAACGAGCCAAACGAACGCTATCATCCAGTACCGAAGCCAGCATTGAAATCGACGCATTAGACTCTGGCGTAGATTTCTACACGAAGATATCTCGTGCAAGGTTCGAAGAACTTTGCTCAGATTTATTCCGTTCTACGTTGATTCCAGTCGAGAAAGCGTTACAAGACGCCAAACTCAGCAAAGGCGACATTCACGAGATTGTATTGGTCGGCGGTTCTACTCGAATCCCTAAAATCCAGCAATTGCTGCAGAACTTCTTCAATGGTAAACAGCTCAACTTATCGATCAATCCTGACGAAGCTGTGGCTTACGGTGCTGCAGTCCAGGCAGCTATTTTGAGCGGCGATCAAAGCTCGGCCATTCAAGACGTCCTGTTAGTAGATGTCGCTCCATTATCACTGGGTATCGAAACAGCCGGCGGCGTGATGACAAAATTAATCGAAAGAAATAGTCGAATTCCGTGCAAGCAGGCAAAAACCTTTACTACCTATGCTGATAACCAACCCGCAGTTACCATTCAAGTATTCGAAGGTGAACGAGCTATGACCAAGGATAATAACCTCCTCGGTAAATTCGACTTGACCGGAATTCCACCTGCTCCTCGAGGTGTACCTCAGATAGAAGTATCGTTCGATTTAGATGCCAATGGTATCTTGAACGTATCAGCCAAAGATTCAAGTACCGGTAACTCGAAAAGTATCGTAATTAAGAACGATAAAGGAAGACTATCGAAAGAAGAAATCGATCGTATGGTACACGACGCTGAGAAATACAAAGCCGAAGATGACAAACAACGCGAACGAGTCCAGTCCAAGAATCAACTGGAAGCCTACATTTTCAACGTGAAACAAGCTCTGGACGAGGCCGGAAGTAAATTACCCGAAAGCGAGAAGAATACGTGCCGGCAGGAATGCGAAAATGCTCTTCGATGGTTAGATTCGAATTCTCTAGCTGATAAAGAAGAATACGATCATAAATACCAAGAATTGCAACGGGTATGTGCGCCAATTATGAGTAAATTGCATCGAGGCTCAAATGGCGAATCTAGTCAACCGAATGTTAGTGAAGTTGATTAAATTATTAATTAATCATCTTGTTATTATAATGCATATTTTAGTCGTAGATGCGGTATTCCCACATTCCTTAAGTTAATCATTTTTACAGAAAATAATTTTTTAGTTTTATTTTACTTTCATTTTTTTTAATTTTTAGTTTTCACAAAAAAGACTGATGTTATTGTAAGTTTTTTTTTGAATAAATTATTTTTAAATGAAGTCTAAAGCATTTTAATTTTGTTCTTCATATCAAAAAAATTTGGTCGTTGGTCCTTTGTTTTTTGATAAGTGTAAATGAGAAAAAGGTATTTGTTTGTCGACTAATGCAATTTAAAAATTGGAATCTGAATGCCGAGTATATTTCATCATCCACGTAAGTATGTATTATTCTAAAAAAAATGAACTTCTCTACTTCGAAATAAACCTTAGGAATTGTTTGAGTAAGTATAGGTAATTAGGTACAAGGTAAAAGGTAATTATCATTGCACAACTTTTTGAATGCTGAAGATGGAGGCAGTTAGAGAGATGTAATGATAGCTGTTCAAATTGATACGGTAAGAAATGAAAATTCCTTTTTTCTCTCCGACATTATCCATAACTTTCTCCCGATCAAATTTTAAAAATTTTCAACTACGCAGGTAAGTACGTTAAACAGATTTAAAAATTGTAAAAAACTGATAATTTTTTACAAGAATGATTTTAGTAGTTATGCATGTTTACCACCAAATTACCATCAACACCCATTTTCACCTTGAAACTTGAAAGCTTCTTTTCTTCAAAAAAAAGTTATAAGAGCAAAAAAAACAGCATTTTCTCAAAAAACAAAAAAAATTGAGAATCAAAAGTCTCGAGTCAAAATTATGAAAAATTATGTTTTAAAAGTATAAGATTCGAGCTAATTACCAAAAAAAATCTCAATATTTCAATTTTTTCCTTTGTTTCAAAAGAAGTCATTCTTGACGAAAATTGTGATAATTTTATCTTGAAAGAGGCCAAACTTGTAATGATATACTATGTTTCGCTCTCTACAGGGGGTTAAAAAATGTGAAAACTACGAATTTCCAAATTTTATGATTTAGATCAAATTCAAATCGATTTCTCGAATTCTAGCCTTTTTTTTTTTTGGTATTTACAATAAGTTTTGAGTAGGGTTTTCAGTTTTCATGGCCATGTTGCCGATTTAGGCGATCTTCAAAACATTTCAGCCAAGCTGTACACTCTATGTATTCAAAAATCAAAAAATGATTGTAGCATGTATTGCCAACCAAAATTTTACGAAGACTGTCCATATCAAAATACAGTTGACTGCAGTGCTATAAATTTCGTAGAAAAATTCGATCGAAAATTATTTGGTTCGATTTGAAAGTGTTGAAGTAAGACGATTTCAGTTTTGTAAATATCGAAAAACCCTCGAATTCGTGATATTAGATAAAATATTAAATTTAATGGTCAATAGATTGTAGAAGAGTGAAAACTCAAATCGTACCAATTTAGGAAAACGTCTCAGGTTCTCAGCAGAAGGCACTAACCTAATCCAGCGAAAACCCACTTTTTTACTCAAAAGTGACCCTTCCCCTAGGTCTATCTTTCTCCCAACTCAGGATGAAAAAAAATTTTGGGGAGGTTTCCTAGTCAATGTAGACTACATTTCCAATTTTAGCCCAAGTTTGGAATATTAATTATTTACGTCAAACTTAGTGAGAACTCATACGCATGTTGAGATTAAAAATTACCTTTCCGGAGTAAATACTTGTGTGATATTTTTTCGTGGTAAGCAGGATTATCGAAGATCAATTCTCGTTGAGTTAGTTTAGGGTTTTCGACTGAAAATGCAAAAAAAATCAAAATAAGTACACGAGTAGTTAATGGGTCGATGCGCAAGTTCAAAAATTAAAATCACCTTTTTGAAGTGATTTAAATATTCCAGTCCCGATGGACATATGTAGGTATACCCATAATGATAGATTCGAAAACACCGCTGATTTTGTCTGTTTGTCCATAGTAGGCAGCGTCGAATAAATGATCGGATTTTTTTTTCAAACTGTAATAAAAAATCGATTCGGAGTAAAATTCCTATTCAAAGAGACAATATTCGTGATCAAATGAGAAAAACTCACCGAAGCTAGATTCAATACTGATTCTTTCATTTTGGCTAACCCGTGCCTAGTGATACCCAATGGTTCGCCCCTGCTTGTCATTAGATCAGCAACCAACATAACGTGTCTGGGATCGACCACCGTACCATGATTCTTCATCACTGTATCAATTTCTTTCATTATGGTCACTCTAAGGAATCAAATTAAATAATAAATAATTATAATGAGTAAATATGTAGACATCATAATAAATAACAGAGGAACATTCACGTTTTTTTCCAAAAGGACGCCTGATTCTTTTTCAAGAAAATGAGATCTTTGCAGAATTCCATTTTAGACACATTTATCATGTTTATATTATTTTTCAAAAAAAACAACAAAAAAAACGCCATAGGGCATACAAATAAAAGCATTCCATGTTTTAAAAAAAAGCACACGAAAAAACTAATGCCACATTTGGATTCAGCAATACAAAATACTCCAATTGACACTTCATTCGCAATAACTTCAATAAAGACTCGAAATTCAATTTATTTTTGCTAATTTTGAATATGATTGAAAAAAAATTCACAAAATAATAAAAAAATATTCTTTTGATATAATTTAGTGTTCTTTTCACTTCATTTTTCACACTTTTCTAAAACACAAAGTAATTTTAAAATTATCGCACAGAAAAAAATGGTTTTTGCTGTTTAGACGGAAAAAAAATTATCACAGTTTTGACATTTCTTCCTAGTTAAATTTGAGGTGAAAAAAAAAACTCAAAAAGTCATTCTGTTAAATCGAACTTTTCTAGGATAAAAAATTTCCAACAAAAAAACAAACCGTTCTACAAGCACTTCCATAATGTTTTTCTAAAAAAAAAAACCTAATAAACTTTAATTTCAAAATCGAGAAAACGGAGTAAGAAAAGTGACAAAGAAACAAGAGTTGTAGTAACAGTTTATAATTTTCTTTCTAAATTTTGAAAATCGAGACCACTTAATTTTTACTTTTTTCGTAAAATTTATTCAATTTGATTTCCAGATTTTAAGGAAAAATCTATGTTTGTTAATTTTATTCACCTTGCTGCTTCGAAACCGAGCGTCGTGAACACTTGATACGTATTATTGGAGGTGATTTTTCTGCCTCTGACTCCCGGAGTTGCAATTACATCCCTTAAATTATCTCCTTCGACCAAGAGCACATATTTAGTTAGACCGTTTTCCGACCTGTCCTGGTTGATAACCGCACGATTCACTATAATAACACCCTAAAAAAATTACAAAATGATGATAAGAAAAAGTATCAAACATACAGATAGATTTCTTCAGAAAAGGATCTTACTTGAATAACGACTTTTTGTAAAGCTGCTCGATAGCCTTGTAATTCGATATTGACATTGGCTGAATGATCATTCGATGAAACCAAAAATAAATATTTGATCCATTTTGATACCAGTTCTCGAAGTACATACCCTAGAAAAAAGCAAACAGTAAGGAATATTTCGTTCCTAGTCATCTGGATAAGTTCAATTGTTCATCAGCTAACTTGTGAACTATTTTATCGATATCGACTTCTAATTGCAGCAATTTGATTTTATCTGTGTCCAATTTCACAACTAAAATACAATCGTTTTCAGTATAGACTTCTTCCATATACTGGCAAACCTGTGAAAATATTTTTTTCATCAATTTTGAAGTAAAATTATTGACATGTCAGCGGAGACGAACAAATATCAGGTCATGCAGGAGTAAAAAAATCGAAAGATTTTGACTGAAATCGGATTTTTCGTTTTTTTTTTACGAGTTGAAGAATAATTTTCTTCATTTTTTCAAACTCGAGATAAAAATTTTTTCCAAAAAACACCATTAAAATTTCTGATTTGAAGTTGACTTTTCCGAACAAAAGTGCAATTAAGCTACGGAGGAGGGGAATGGGGTGGTGCTACTGCGTCTTCTTGATCGTTAATTTGCATGATTACCCTGATATTATAAAAATCTCGAGGTGTTACCTAATAGGTACACCTTGAGTAATATTCATAGAAGCTACAGCAATTTTCAAACCAATTTTAACAATTTTGATGAATTTAATACGTATTTCTTTGAATCTATTTCTTTAATAATTTATACGGGTTAAAAAAATTAAAAAATTATCACTCATTTTAGTGACTGATTAAGTATTTCATTTTTGTCAATAATTTTATGATATTCCAACTTTTTCCAAACAGAACTACTTGGGTACTCACTTGAGAAAATTTCATACTATTTTACAAAAATTACCTCCATAACGAAAACTAGTGCGTTAACCATCTAAAATTACAATCTAAAAAATTAAACCCTCATTCTAAATACCCTCGAAACAAATATGAATTTTGACGATTCCACGCGACAAAACACGCACCCAAAAAATAAACAAACAACCAAAGAAGGTCGTTGACCGCCTCACTCTTCGTTCGCGATTCCTTCCAACCTTGCTGACTATACTCAAATGTGCGGGAAAGATTTCGAATACAGCACGTAGCTTCTTTACGTTTCACGGTCGAACCGACGATTTCGAAAACAACACTCCAAACCTAAAGAAAAAAAGAATAAATAAAAAAGAAAGAAATACAATATACAGTTCAATGTGTACCGATTTTTTATCAGCTGATCTCGGATTTTACCGAATGGTGACTCGAGTGTAATTAATGAACGTGGAATTCAGCATTACCATGACTTAATTAATGACTTGATCGAAAAACAAATCACACCGATGGTAAATTGGCATCGATAAAAAAAATTGGAAAAATGTTCTCGAATTTTTACTCCTGTAAAAAAAGAATTTTCATTCATTATAGGTAATAATGTATCACTGTGATTCACCCCAAAAGCTAGAAGAGGTGGGAGGATGGTTTAATTGTTCCATTGTTGATCATACCGAAAAATACCTATGCTGATATTTTATTTTCCAGATTTGGTGATCGGGTAAGCTAGATAGAATTTTACATACAAATTTTAAAAAAGGTTAACCTTTTGAAATGTAAAGGTGAATTTTTAGAAAACTTGTTCAGGTAAAATTTTGGAACACGATAAATGAACTAATCAATGTACTCAAAGGGTACGCCAGTAATCATACAGTGGCACCGTCGTTAGCTTTAGGTAATCCATATGACTATATCGTTGTCCATAATATTCTATTAGCACACGCACGCATTTACAGACTGTACGAGAAGAAATATAAAAAATTTCAGAAAGGTTAGCTCAAGTGAGAAGTACAATTTGAGTATTCATAAAGTTGAAATATCTAATTGTTTAAATCTTTGCAAAATCCAACTACCTATTGATCCAAATTCCGAAATAAATTTCAGGGAAAATTAGCATCACGGTTGATTATGAAACCTGTTTTCCTAAAACTTCAACAAAAGAAGACATAAATGCTGCGGAGAGATATTTTCAATTTATGGTGAACTCAAATTACAAACTACATACAAATTACCTACTAACCATCAGGGAGATATTCGACCTCAATAAAATTTTGAGCCGGAGCAAAAATAAATCGAAAGTACACTATTAAAGAACCTCATTCCCAAAATTTCGATGCCCAAGTTCATTTCTCGAATTTTGGCGATTTTTGAAATATTAGAACTACATCATATCGCTTTGCGAAATGTAAAAATTTAATTTATTCAACAAAAAAGCTGAAATTTCATGATGCCCTCCTCCCCCCATTTTCGACCTTCCAAATCGATTGGAAATAGTTTCGAGACGTCTCGAATCCTCGAAGAAAATTTGGAATTTTTCAGCCAGATCTGCTCTGAGGGAGCGACGGGGGGGGGGTGTCCCTACGGGCCAGAGATTTTTGGGAGCCCATAGGGTTTCGTAGGACTCTTAAGGACTAAAAAACATCTCTTAGACGAAAGGGTCTTCTCAAACCGAAAATTTGCCTCAGCACGTATTTCGTCACATGAGTACACTCGTAAGTTTGGTTTTATTTATTCCGTTAAAAATTGCCAAAATTTCAATCACCAAAAAATTCAAAAGTTATTGAATCAATTTTAGAGGTTATTTCAACGACTGTTTAGACCAAAAGCACAATTTTATCGAAGAAATTGCTATTTTGTAACTGTAACGTTTTTCAATTTAGATGAAATGAAGTCTAACAGGAGAAAGTAAAAAATTCAAGTACCTATAAAATATTAATAGGTATTTGTAAAAAAATTGTGCTTTTTGGTCTACAGTCACTAAAAAATTTCTGAATGATGTAAGTAACCAATTTTGAATTTTCTTGGAAATAAAAAAAAAATCGAAAATACCCACTTGTTGAATTTTTGACAATTTTCAAAGAATTGAAGTATAATTGAAGGCTCTTGTGCGATCGGAAAATATCGATCAATTTTTTCTACCCGTTTCCTACCTCCCATTGTATCAATTTGTAATAGGTTTTCATTTTTTTACTGAATATGAAATGAATTCGCCATCACAGAATCCGCCGATTATTTTAGTCTTAATCATTACATACACGAGTTACATATGCAGCAATCCCTTGCGAAATCATTCACACACCTCAGGCTGGAATTCATTTTTTTAGCGCAGATCAGCTTGTTGTAATCGAGGAAGATTCTGTTTTGCCCAAAACTGGCGAACAAGAGATGCGAGTAAGAAAAAAATTATAAATACGAAGAAAAAAACAATCATCAATAACGTAGTTTTGATTTTCAAAATTTTTGTGGGTTGTACGATTTAGGTAGATCCAAAAGCATTCAGGGTAGCAGTAGTAAAAATTAAAATTGAGTATCATAACCCTGAAATTTTTATAACGGAAAATGGATACAGTGACGTGACCCTCTTTGCGGATATTAAACGCATAATATTTCATCAAGTATATATGTAGGTACACTAAGAAATATTCGAATGAAACGGAAATTTTCGCTCACATAGAAAACATGTTTCTTTCATACATGCCTCTAAATATGCACATGTTTGCAGCTTTACCTTCAACAACTTCTTGTTGCGATTCACGTAGACCGTTGTAAGATAATTGGCTATACAGTATGGGCTTTTGTGGACAATTTCCAATGGCTAGCTGGATATCAGTAAGGATATTGACGTTTTTTGAACAAATTTCATGCTGATGAAGTGATGAGTAAACTTGAATCCAATCTAATTGACAAAGAAATACGTTTTGTTATTTTTTAGGTCAAAATTTGGAATGGTTCGGGTTGATTTTAATTCAACCGAGAAAACGAGAACACGAAAACTGTCGTCTTATTGGTTTTAGGTATACCTATACGAATTAGAAAAATATACCGAATTACCAGAGATTTATCGATACCGCAGGATATATTTACCAGAAATCAAAACAATTAATTTCAAACTTGAAAAATTTTGGCTAAGAAACAACGATATCTTAAAATCGATATAATAATCATCAAAAATAATCATTGTAAATTACATGGGCAGGTATAGTAGCGCGATCAGATTTTTAATTTTTTACAAATATGTATTGAAATTAAAATGATCGTTGAATAGCATATGTACGTAGTACGTAGCTACGTACATTATGATTATCTACAGCGTTGATTAAAAAAATAGGTCACGTCATGTTTTGATTACTTTTTGACCTTTTATTCAACCTTAATATATTTTACTTTTTTTTTGCGACATTCTCCTATTTCAAAGGCTGCAAAAAAATAAACAACAGGGCCGAAGGAGTTGAACAATGTTTTTTTTTTTTTTCATTTTGGAGGCCAAATTTAGATCTTTGCGAAGGGGATTAGAAGGAGATAATAAGGTCAGATTTAAAAACTACGTTGGTATTTGAATTTGTCACCTCGAAGATTTTTTCATTTTTTCCCCGAATTTTACTCCGAAGTTTGAGACATTGTCCACGACAATTACCATACTTTCTGCAGACTTCCAAGTGATATTTTCGAACTGCGTATCACTGAAAATTGAGCTTTGTGCTAAAAAATTTACTTTTAAACTTTACGATTTTGAGTCTGTTCCCAATTCTATTTCCAACTGCGTTAGGCAAATTTCTCCAGTAATGTCAGTTTCAAGGTAAAACTAGAACTAAAGCAACTAAAATTCTTTCACCATTGGAACGAGAAAATAATGTAAAATGTCGCTGTCGATCGAAATTTAAAACCCCAAGGTCAAAAAATGGTTGAATTAATATGAAATGACTAGTTTCAAAAAAACCGTTGTGGAAGGAAGTCTAGAAAGTCACCAGTTTGAAATAAAAAATTGAAATTACAGCGAAAAATTTGAAAAAAAATCGTCACCGCAATACAAAAGTTATTCTGGTATCATTTTTCAAAAGAAATTTAATTTTTTTAGAGTTGAAGTTTATTAATTTTTAAAAAATTCAGACGTCATTTGGAAACCCTATTCTTTAATGTTGTTTAGATACCTCATGATTTATTTCTTCAAATGAACCAAGAATCAATACGATTAATCCAATTCATAACCTTATCGATTGATAAATTTCAATTTAATACTTCGGAATCATTAAAATGTTGAAAATATAGTAAGTACGTGACAAAAGGATTACCTATCGCTACAGATGCAACAACGGAAAAACGTCATTTGACAAACGCAGCTCTTCATATAAAAAATAACAGCATTTTCCCATATCAAATACCACAGGCACGCGAATATACGTTATCTATTTACATAATACTTACTAATTCCATAATAGTAAAATACTTACGAAGTATATCAGCTGGTATTAAGAGAACTGCGCTCTTCGGTTTCGACTACATCAAAAAGAGAGGAAGGTCATCGTTATCAAGATGAATGCTTTACAATTTCGTGATCACTGCCAACAAACAATTCATTTTCTTAATAACCACAACCAACACGAATGAAAGTATCGAGTTTTTCGGGGTTGAAATATAAATTAATGATACCTGTGACCAAAGTAACTTCGTAGCGCCCGACACATTCGTCGCATAGATCGTTATCATAGAATTGATACCAAATACGTAAATTCTTCAGGTTCAAAAGCTCTCGTATACTGCATTATGATATTTGATCAGAATAAAAGACGTAAATGAAATGAATTCTAATTCCAGATAAGCCAAATTACATGTCAGTTTCATCATGAAAAATATTCTAAATCCATACTTTCCGACGCCGTTTCTTCTTATGAAGTTATGATACATGCAGGGTTGAAGGGATAATAAATCTGTAACGTAATGAATTGATTAAAAAGTATAATACTTACAGAAAATTGCCAAAAATCATTCATTTTCGTACTTTTTTTTTTATCAATTTCTCAACTTTTTTAGAAAAAAAAATTCAAAATTTCAAGGCGGCAAAATTTTATTATTATAATTTTATAATATCTATTATGGCTTTGCACCTAAAACTAAAAAAACAGCATCAATTAAAAGGTTTAAAAAATTTTTAGTTTTTTTTCTAACATTCGTTTTTTAAATGAAAATTACAATGTTTTATGGTTAATTAGTATATAAAAAATTTTATATTATGAAATTTAATTAGTATTTCAATTTTTATGCTCAAATTTTTGTCAATATCGAAAAAAAAAACTGAAAATGAATTAATTTCACAATGTTACGATAATCATTCGAAATGATACGAATTCAAAAAACCATCGTTGTTTCTGGTTGCATTATCCATGCGGTGCGCAGTTCGTCTGAAAATGCGCATTTTGGATTGGCAGTTGGCCAGTTGCGTTAGTTGCATTCTGTCTGTGTTCGTGGGATCTGCGTAGTTCGGTGTTTGGTGCATAGTATTTATCCGCCATTTGGTTTAGAGTTTGCGTTTTGAGTTTACTTTATTGTAATGTGTATTTATTACGCCTGGAATTCGGTTTCTATTCGAATTTCGATTGTATTTGCGAATTTGTATGATATATGAGCAATTTCATTACTTCGTATTCTCGGCCTGAGCATTTTTTCGGTACTCGCGCGTTGCACACGTGCAACGCGCGAGTACCGAAAAAATGCTCAGGCCGAGAATACGAAGTAATGAAATTGCTCATACATCATACAAATTCGCAAATACAATCGAAATTCGAATATTTCGTTTACAAAAGTACGTATTTTTTCATTATTTCTGAGTTTAGCGCGCGTACGTGTGTGTGTGTTAGTCGATGTAGGTGTATGTTATGCGTTTTCGTCGTTGGCGTCGGTTAAGTGGCTTGGAATGATGAAATTCTAAAAACGTGTTTTGCGGATTTTGGTGAGTTCGAAACGAAAAAAATGTACGGCGTGTTCGAATTTCGAAATTTTAGTTATTGTTAATACATTATTTGGTTTCAAGTGATTTGTAGTGAAAGTTTATAGTATGTCTTATTCAACATGAGCTTTCTAAGTAAGAATTCAAGTTGAATAAGACAGAATTTAATTATGAACTTTTCGTGTATGTATGGTGATGAATGGCCGTGTATGGCGCCGAGGCGCCGACCACCGAAGCACCGACCATATCGAAACAAATATGGGTAAGTTGAAGAAAATTAATGTTTGATTATTAATTTCGTCTATTTTATGGCATTATGCGTATAATTCTTAGGTTAATAATATCAATATAATATTGAGCGGGAATGTTCTGCGTCGCGTTGCTTAGGTACCCGTTGCTCGTTTCATTCGGTTTCATGTATGGTATGGTTCGTATTGAGTTTTCAATAGGGTACGATCGGTCCGGTTGCGACGAGATTATTCTCATCTTTCGGTTTAACGTTTTTAGTTTTTCCGGTCGTATGTAAGTATTTATAATTATTGCTCTCGAGTAGAATAACGAATAACTCGTCCTTATTTTGTTTCATCATTAGGTGGTGTACGTGTACTCTCATGTTTTCATTCTCGGTGATTCGTTTGCGTATCGGATTAATTATTGTAATATCGCGGTTTTTATTTTATTCGTATATGCGGTATGTGCTTTTCGGTATTTTTGTCGCGCATGGATTTTCGCGAATTCATACTTGAAGTCGCGTTTCATTGTTCCTTATAAGTTATAACGTGTTCCGGTATCATCTCAAAGAAAATCGCCAGACATCGGCTAATTATGTAGGTTTGCTGGTTGAAATGAGTTCGAGCGGTTCGAGGTTTGTTTGCTTCAGTTTTTCTTTTCGTGTTTGTTATTTGAGCATTGCAATTACATGTATGTGTTCCAGAATATTCTCGTTTGTTCAGTTTCATTTGTCGGAATTATTCGATCGATAATTCGTTCAAAAGAGATAAGGTGCTTGATATTTTGTTGGATTTCTGTTCCAAATAGTTTCGTGTATTATAATACCTACTTTATTTGTTGAGCCATTTGAGTCTTGTTGCTTATCGCGTAAAAAAGTACACTATAGTTCGAGGCGAATGGTTTATCTTTAATGAATTGTTTTTTTTTTCGGTTTACTTTCTGGTAATTTAATTGATCTAATTGATCATGGATTTGTTCGAGTGTTTTTCCACATCGCTGTTTTTGTTATGAATATGTTATTTTTCGTTAGTGTTCCACAAGACCACGAAAATTATCATTAAGTTTTCAATAGATATCGAGCTGATTGATGGATCCAGATTTTTGTACGATTTAATTATTAATTTTGAATTTCCTAGACGTCAGGAACGTCTAAAATGACATCCAGATATTTAAAAACCCACCCATGAAAAATAGTGAACCAAAGTAAACCCATTTTTAACCTAAGGAGGTGTAAAAAGTCATACTCACGAGATCTCATATAAAGAAATATTTACCTAATCTATGTAGTATTGCGTATATAGTTTGAGCGAACAAATCCCCTATTGGATCCGAATTTTTTCGGTGTAATGATATTTTGTTGAATTAATCTAAAGACTATTGTTCCTTTTTTATTTCTGTGAAATTTATCCGGTGTTTGAGTCGATCGGACTGGTGAATTGTTGGTGATGATTTTCGGATCAGGAATTTATCCGGTCGTACTCGTTGTCGAATTTATTAGCATGCGATTTTACGTATGTAGTATGTACATCGCCCGTCGTTTTATCGTCTGCTAGCAAATACTTAAGTAGCTATTGTGTATTTCATCCTTAGAAGGTCCGGGTGGGGGGGGGGAGGGGGCTAAGTAGGATATTAAAGATACGTCTACATTTACGCGTACGTCTCGTAAATTTTACTCCTGCGTTATTTTAATTTTTTTAAAAATTATAACGCGCATCCTCTTCCTTTTGACTGGAACTTTCAATTTCGACACTCGTGTTGTTGAATGAACTGGCCATGGCTCCGCGATAATTCAAATGACACATGTCCACCGCGTCCAGCTCAAATGTCGAGTAAAATTTCTCATTTTCTGTACGTTTATTCATTCGACACCGGTGACGACCAACACAATAATTGCGTTAAATAACAACAAACCGGTACATATACGTAAAATATTTAACGGGCATTCTCTCCGACCCCCTCTCCTCACCTGTTTTCAGTCTGGAGATATTCGGATGATTTTTACGGTTTGTGTATGTAAGTTTATGAATGGATGGCCAAAATTTCATCTTCAGTCATCAAGAATACGATTAAGATATGGCATGGAGCTCTTGTAGTGAAAAAATATGAGCTAATTTCGTACAAAGATCAAATTACAATGATAATTCATTTATTATAATTATGTATAAATGTGACTAGAGAGCTGGAGAAGGACAGGAGAAAAGGAAGGGGTAAAATGTACCTAGCTCGTCGTATTTCATATCAATACCCACCTCATCACCTATTCTAACAATTACGGTGAATGCAAATTTCCTTTAAATGTGTAGAAAATCCGTTTTTTTTTCATCCTTTCAAGGTAGTGTGGTGCGAGTATTCAAGTATTCGAATATTATTCGAATATCGGAAGTGCGAATATTGAATATTCGATTATTCGAATATCGAGAGTGCGAGTATTAAATATTCGATTATTCGAATATCGAATGAAAATATTCGAAAACATTAATAACGCGTTAAAATTCTGCGAAACATTGTAAAAAGTGGTTCTTTTGGTCGCTTAGAAACATACCTATTGAACGCTTAGTAGCTGTAAAATTCAAAATTTTAATTTTATTTTCGTTTTTTTAATGCTAGCTTCACGTAGGTACTTTGCTGAAATTCGAACAATTGAAATGTTTACAATTTGAAGTATTCGAATACTATTTGAATATTGAATACTATTCGAATAGATATTCAAAGATTGGTTTCGTTTCGTGTTATGTCGTGTTTCTCGTGTATTATTACACAGATATTGTATAAGATGTACTCGATCATTACAAATTCTAATTTCTATTCGTTGAAAAATCATGCTCGAAAATAAAAATCATTCGGCATTTTATCGAAAACGTCGCAATTGAACCGACCGTTCCAAGCCCGAGTTGGATATCTGAAATTTTGAAGAATTGATAAATTGTGAGATGATGTAACTTGAAGGCGAGTTAGTCATTAGACTAATTTGTGCTAAATGCGGCAATTTTTTAAAGTCACATTTTTGACTAAGAATTGGTATTTATTTCATTTTCCTACATTTTTAAGGTACTCGAGATTGAAAAAGAGTTATAGATTTTTTTTAGGAATTCCAATTTTTTTGGTTGAATAATGTTTCGAAAAATTTCAATCTTGCATTGATTTAACCTGGACATAAAAAAATCGTTTTTCAAAATATAGTTGAATAACATAGGTTGCCTTGTTTTTACTCGAGACTCATTAAATACTCGTTTCCTCATTGTACTGAAAAATGACTGAAAATTTCTGTCAAAAATCTTGTAAAAATGTCTCCGAAGTGCAATTTTCCACCCGTTTCTAATTTGTTTCGTTTAAAGGTGTTACTTGAACGTTAACGTACTACGAGATGTATACCTTGCTCGATTATCGAAATATCGTATTTTTTCACGTGTAAGTTGAAAATCGGCAAAATTGAAATGCTTGCAAGCGTTAACTAACAGATTTGAAATGCAACTTTCTGTCATGTAACGAAATGCTCGAATATCAAAATGTATCTTGTTCATCTAAGTAATCATTGAAAGCAGGCAAAAGCAAAATGCTCGTAAGCGATAATAATTTACGACTTCCAATAGTTTGAATAATGAAAAAAATGGTCAGTCAGATCACGAATCGAACGACCGTTTATGGTAAAAAGTCGTAAAAATTATCGATTATTCCAGTATTTTTTTTTTTTTTCAAATTGTCATAATTTTTGATTACTTATTGTTGAATCAAATGAAATATTTTTCACTAATCGAGCTGTCGATTATTTTATCGATACTCGAAAAATCAATTTTTCAATATTCAATATGATTGATTGATTTTTTAACCATCAATTGATCAGTTATTTTTCAATACGGAAGAAATTTAATATTTTTAAGTTATTATAGAGTGATAATTTCGTGAATACCTACACCATCGACTAAGAATTTTTTTTCTAAAAATCAGTCGATCTTTCCAATTGATAAACCAATTTTGTTCAATCAATGATAAAACTGTCTGCTTTTTGATAATCGATCGATCGTATTTTCGCGAAATTTTGAATATTGAATTGATCGTTTCAATTCGCGTCATTTTATCGAGATTGGAGCTCGTTTCCGAATTATATTTTGAACATGAAGATACAGTATAGTCTGACGAGTCGACTTCAATTTCATTCTTATTATTGTTTTTTTTTAATTTTATAAAATTTCATTCATAAATTATCGTATCATTTTCCCGACAATTTAAACTTCACATGTGAGTGTGCTTGTGTCAAGATTTTTTTCTTGCTATTCTGGTGCAGTTCAAACTTTGCATTATACGTACTAATCATCTCACCACTTTTTTCTTTCTCAACCATAATGAATAAATACATACAACAGAATAAAAAATGAAACAGCAGCAACAAACGCAAATATAATACAATAGGTATAAATTCCGCGAAGCGTATCTCCAAGCACATCAATCTCCATAACCCAGCGCCGCATAAGTGCCAGTAGGCAACCCATACGACACCTCTATTCGCTGCGACGTATCTTTGCGAGTATATGGCCGTTGTACTGACGCGATGTAATGTTAGCCGAGCACCTGTACATTTACCATACTTGAAAACTAATAGCAGTGTTCTTATTTATTGTACTTGTAAGGGTGATTTTATATTTTCGAAGTCAAATTCAAGGTTGTTGAAGTAGCTGGAAAAATAGAAAGAAAAATTTATGGATACTCCCCTTCTAGTATACCTACTTACGTGCCAAGGTTGAAAAAAATTGATTAAAAATTCGTGAAGATGGAATTTTTGGCTTAAAACTGGTGGATTTTGGGGCCCCTACTCCCTGAGAATTCGTTCATGCTATCTGAATTATCTTCTGAAAAAAATTGAATGGTATTGTAGAAATTTTGATTAAGGTTCCCCCAGAGACCATTATCATGATTTATATTTACGTGGTATGTATGGAATATTGATGATTTTTGTCTTCATCATTTCATAAAAGTGTCCAGTAACTATTGTATCTGTTGATAGTTGATTATCAATCAATATTCGCGTGAATATTTTCCAATCACCCTGTGATTTGATGAATTAGCTCCCAAGAGCTTTGATACTTGTTTAATTATCTAGCTATACTGTCCACTTGAATTATTGCTGTCAATCATATTCGTTGACTCAATTTGATTAACTCATCATGTGATTGAAAAAAGTTGTAGGTACTTATTTGTGTTGTGAGTAATGATCTTTTTTCCTCATTCGCGTATATAAATTATTCCAAATATCCAAACATACGCTAAATGTAATCGAGGGAAAGGCAAAGGCTTAATGTACATTACGAGAGACAAATGAAACTCGTAAATCGCGTTAATTAGTGGTAAAATTACATTAATGGTTACCCAAACCCGCGATTTATCTTTCCGAGTAGATTTTCTCTGCTAAATTTTCGTCTGCCTGGTGTATGCACATAAATCAAAGAATCACCCTTGAACATGAATGACGTCTGGCACCGAAAATATTCAATATATTGGCGAAAATTAATCAACTTTATAAAATTTCATAAAATTTATCATTTTCTGCGCCATTAAACCGATTTGTACGACTATTTTACCACAATAAAACTGCTATTACGATTACGAAATCGAAATACTCGTGACGTCATCTTAGCTCCATGAACATGAAACGGACACGATAATCACGTTTGATCGTTTTGTTATTTTCTTGGCTTAAAATTTTACACTGTGTTGGGATATCTCCCTTGTTACCTATATTCCTTTCTGAGTCCCAAAGCTTTGAACCGAAACACAGAGCTATCGGTCGAAGTGAAAAGACATAGCCATATTAGGTGAGGAAATTCCATAAATACATACATGTTCTTTGAGTTGCTTTCTGTTTCTGAATATTTGAGAGCATGGCAGAATTGATAGGACGAGAGTTGAAGAGAAATGAATTTACCGATTTATACGACGATGTGATTGTAAATAGTTCACTGAAATTGATCTCTTTCGCAGACTTTGAGCTATACGTAGATTGTTCCTAATTACTTCAACGAATTGGGAAAAAATCGCGCTCTTAGGGTAACAAAAATTATTTTGGTGAAAAAACGATCAGCTCGGCTAGGTTGTCCTTAGAATTGGTTGTTCCTCTTCATTTCGGGGCCGATGTGCGATCATTCGTGAGATGGACCACTTATTTTTCGTAAACAAAAAAGAGGAAATTATCGGGGACCGCCTATTTTGGAATGTTTTTGAACTTCTCCAGAGGTTTTTGAGCTTCTGTCAAGAATTGGGAGAATTTCGAACTTTTCAAAATTCCCGTTAAAATTTTGTTTGTAAAAATCCAGATGAAGAGTAATTATCTGAAGTTTCTTACCTCATTTTATTTTGAATTTTCGTAAAATAATTCCCTCTTGAAATGATTTTTGTATTCGTTTTATTTTTATTGTTGATCATGATGTACTTTGTCTATTGAATTACCTTTCAAGTTTTCGAAAAAATTTCCTTCACATACGCTCGTGGTAACATACCTTCTTTTCTTTCTACAGAGATTTTTTATGGACTTGTACTTTTTGTTACTTTATATGTGATGAAAAAAGAGTACCACAAAGCCTCTAATTAAGATTTTGAAAAAGAAGGCAAAGTTCGTATTTTCCGGTCACATTTGGGAACTTTACTAGGGTCCAACTTCATCGTTCATCGGAATAAAATTGCTAGAAAGGTGCTTGAAATCCTGTATGAAATGAGTGTACGTGATTTGGGAGGAGGGGGGGGGATGAGGGCCTTCGTCATGGCGTGCTATAGTGTCGCGTATTTACGGCGAATCGCTTAGGAAGTTTTATCAACTGTTATTTTTCGCGAGTGTTGTGAGTGATCGCGATGGATGCCGAAATATTAGAAGTCCACCGATGAAGATGATGGCGAAGCGAAGGAAGGACCGTCCCGTCGAGTTTGCTGAAAATGGAGTTGAACGAGCTTCGTTACAAAGGTAGGGCGCTCGGCGCTATTTTTTTTTTAATTTTTAGTGTTAGATATTGAACTATATATTTTCGATTTCTGTGCAATAACGATTTTCTCCACGTCCATGTAATTTCTCGATGATTCTACATTCCATTTCTAATACCGTTGTTACCGTCGCATTACCTGCTACATTTTGAGTAATTAGCTGATGGTTCTTATTAGAGATGTGTTGGAAATCCCCAAATAAATGTTAATATCGGTCAGTCACTGACATTGGTAAGAAAATCTGGAAAATATCCAGAATTTTGATTATTTTACTGCAAAAAAGCAAGAATTTTCAACATGCTCTCTTTTCTTGAATTTTATAATCGAAGATTAGAAAGTGGGATTCTTTTTTTGGAAAAAATATTGAGTGAGAGAGAGAAATAATGTGAATAGGGAGATGAAATTCAGAAAATATAGATTTTATTAGCACATATTTCTTGATAATATTTGATGAGAAAAAAATTCTATGATGCCCCTGATCACTATTTTAAAAAAGAATGGAAGAGAATTCGTATTTTGTGGTCACATTTTGGGAAATTTTACTAGGGCGTACAGTGATGATTTTTTTTTTTTATACAACTACTTTTGCCCTCGCTTTGCTCGGGCCCTTCACATTTGTATATCTCATTAATATAATTGATATTTTACTCCATCGCGGAAAACCCAGTTACGTGAAACATGAGAAAAATTTATCAAACCACTATGGTGTGGTTTATATTTGTCGATCATTATGTTCTAAAAAAATTGATAATTTCGAAAAGTTCAAAGTTGAACTTTTGAAATGAAAGTTCAACTTTCGTGATGAATACATCATAAGCAGGCCCCCATTTAAAAATCTGAAAAAAATTGCTATGAGTAGTATTTTTTATGCCTTTTTCAACCTACGAATTTTCAAAATGGGATCTCAAGACCCCTGGGGGTACCAGGGGTACCCAATTTTGACCAAAATTCAAAAAAAAGTAAAAACTCATGAAACATGTCGATTTCTACTGATTCGAAGGCGCTGAATTCGAATATGCATTCAGTTTTTTCATCCGACCCCTCTGAGCCCCCCTATTGGCCCCCCAAATAGGGTCAAAATTCAAAAAAATGGAAAATTACGTGTGACCAGTCGTTTGTAAGGTTTTTGGTGTCGCTGATTTCGAATATGTGGTTATTTTTGCGATTCGACCCTTTGAGGCCCCTTAGCCCTCTCCCCATTTTGAGAAAAGCATGTAAGAGGTGAAAATATCCTTTGGGGTATCGATTTCTGCTGATTCGAAGGCGCTGAGTTCGAATATGTATTCAGTTTTTTCGTCCGACCCCTCGGGAACCCCTATCAGCCCCCTTTTGCTTTTTTTTAAAATTTTGACCCCCATCGGAGGGCTGATAGGGGTTCCCGAGGGGTCGGACGAAAAAACAGTAGTCATTCGGCAGATGAAAAATATAATAATAAGTATTATATTCTATCAATTCGATATAACGGATAACTATTAATCTCCAGAAAAATGACTAGAAAAGATGAAGCGAGTGGTGTCAGGTACATTGAATCTCTCTTCCCAGAGGGTCTCATAGTTGCGAAAATGGTTGCTGAAGCTATGAATAAGTGTTCAACATAGGGGAAACTGAAGAAGACTCGCTCAAAATTTTACATTGGTCGATTTTCTGATGCCCACCTACATATGTGGGAATTTTAGACGAAGTGGTTTTTATGAAAGTGTATCCTTTTTTTCAACGTTTTGGTTCAACTTATGAACTTTCAATTAAAATGGGCTTTAAGATATTTAATTTTGAAACTGTTGTTCAAGTTCTCCCAGGGGTGGGGGGGGGAGTGGGAGGTTTTGGACCCACGGAAAAAACGATCAATTCGTAAGGAAATTGGCAGAACTTGATTATTATGTATCAAAGTAACATGTTTAACTTTCCCGTTTACCAGATTGAAATTCTCATGAAATGTCATTTTTTGACTATAGAGATCCATTTGGAGCGTGGTATTACATCCAGTTCAATGACCTCGCCTCAAGCTGGATCGGTAGAAGTAGTTTTTATTGTATTGATCCGACTAGTTTTTTTTTTGGAGTGCTTTGATTTTATCGTTTCTTGAAGATTTTAGGATAAGTCAGTTCACAACGTTTAAAAAAATTTTAATTCGAGTGAGATCAGAAATTGATGACATTTTCTCAGATAAAATTAGCCAAGAAATTCAGATTTTTATCGTGTTGATTTGTCATGTACTGGTACAAGTCGGAAAAAAATACAAAAGCTTGCTTGAAATTTATATAAATAATTTGAGGCTAGTGTTTTTCCGTTTTCAGGTAGGGGAAAAATAGGTAGTGAAATATGAAAAACTTACCTAATTTTTGAATTTTCAGTCCGGATAAAACCATTATTCCAATTGCTCACCTTGACATCGTGTATTTCATCTATCAAAATGTTGGAATTTCGTTTGAAAATGAATTTTTTTCCATTTTACGTATTTGAAATATTTTTTGTAATTAATCCAAATTCTCTATTTTTTGTGAGAGCTACGTAAAGGGGTTCAAAAATCATTCAGAGTTGAATTTGAGTCTTTTTTGTGGCCTGAAAAAAGAAAATTTGCAATTTTGTCAAAAGTAGTAATAATTTTTGATCGAAAAATCGCTAGACTTGCGAAAAAATTCTCTCTTTTTACCATGCCTACATGGATATGATAATTTTAAGGTTTAGAAGACTGCGATAGAATGGTCTGAAAAAAGTAGTATGCTGGAAATATTTTTCATTTTTTTTTTTTATACAAGAATACCGAAATCTCAAACGATTCGATCATTACGTTTTTGATGATACTCTGTTTTGCGTTTTGATATAATACCTCAAGCGATCAAACTCGCGTTTTTTTTAATTCGCCTTGAATGTGATCGTCTATGTCGCGTTTCAAGTATCGCTTTCGAAAATGGTCGATCTTGTAATTTTTTTAATTCGCGTAAAATGTGAATGTGATTCGTCTTCGATGTCGTTTTCGAGTTTCGCCTTGAAATGGTGTCCAGTTTCTCGAGTTGCAGTTCAGCATCACTTCCGCAGGACGACTTTGGAACTTCGGCTGACATCATAAGGTAAGAAAATGTGGTTGATACACATTTTGGCTTTTTCACTTTTATTATAGTTAATTTTTTTGTAAGATTATTCAAGTCCCCCCTCCCCCTGGGTCCCTGATTTTATTTTCCCTATTCCACTACTGAAAAATGACTCGACTACCGAATATTTTATCACATCCTATTAAATTTGAAAATTTTGAATAAACATAATTTAAACTAAAATGATTCTAATCAAATTTAAAAAATCTCTATAATTGAAATAGAATGAATTTAAGGATCGTTTCACATGGTGCAAGTTCGTCGCAATCCGTTCGCGTGATTACCCATTTTTTTAAAAATTGTAATACTCCCCCCCCCCCATATTGGGATTCTTATGAAATGCCATTTTTTGACAATGCAAATCCATTTGGAGCGTGGTAATACATCCAGTTCAATGACCTCACCTCAAGCTGGATAAGCAAACTAGTGATTTATATTCAGTGGCGATTTCTTGGTTACTTACTGTTTACGGTTTGAACGAAAATTTATTTAAAATAGATTTCATTATACGAATAGAATTGAATCAATTTGCATCCTTGAAATTCAAATTTGAGATTGATAAATTATTATCTATTTTTATCAGCTAACAATGAATTTTAATCTTACTTGATAATGTTCCAAACAAAAGTTTGGCAGCTTTGAAGAAGTTTAACTTCGGATCACTCCAAACGGATTCTCAGTAGGGTTCCACCCTCTTCTGTTCCACCAACACTACAATTTCCGTATTTTTCTTTCCTTACATAATAGTCGTTCGTATGTTTTGAAAAATGATAGATGCCAGTATGTGTCTTTTGGTCCTGGGTCTTGGTAGCCCAAATAAGTTTGTTCCCCACTGGTTTCAGGGTACAACCTGTATTAATGAAATCTTGAAACGAAATAGAAGTAAAGTATACTGTAAAAGCAAGTTATAGCAGCTAAAATTTTGATGGTCCTTACCAAATAGGTACCATGCTGAATAGTTTCTTTCTTTTTTTTTTTTGAATTTGGTCGTCTCAACATTATGAAGTTCATTCGTCGTATAAATACTTTTCAGTAGGGCAAACGCTAGGTCAAATTCTTCGATGGAAGTATTTCATCGTTTCCTGTTTGACATGCGGGGTTGGAAGAGTTGAATTTAGAAGAGATTGATCGGTTGGAATTTGTGAATATTGACTAGTTTCAGTCTGGAACAATTGATGAGAAATTATTAAAATCTCAGATTAGCCACAAAAAGGTAAAACTATCTAGTGATGATTTCCGAGAAGTAGACATTCCAGGAGAATGCACAGGAAAAGTTGAAATTCGACGTGAATTAAGAGGAGTACATAGTTGGATTTTCAAGAAATTTAGAATTCGAATGGAAAAATTGAAGAGAATTTTTTCCCAGCCCGTAATATTTTCGTTAATTTTCAACTTGTATGAAATTTTCTCAACATTTTTCCAACTCCCACCTTTTTTTAAATTAAATTTTTCCAACTCCCCAATTTTCTTTCTAAAATTTAAAAATTTACTATGATTAAATTTTTTTCTAAAATTTATTATGACTCAATTTTTTTCTGATCTTTACCAACACTCAGATTTTTTTCGAAACTTTATTCGTCGACTCTCAAATTGAAAAGAAAATTGTGTTGAAAAAATGTTTGGATTAAAATTTAAAATTGGGAGTGGATAAAAAGATTTTGTCGAAAAAATTGAAGCTGAAAATTTTTTTCTAAAATTTGTTTTGACTCGCATTGAAAAAAAATTCAACTCCAAATTTTTCTTGCGATCTATTCATCTTTTTTGAACTCAAAATTTTTTCGAACGATTTTTCAATTTCAAGTTCCATCCACTTTTCTTTTTTCAATTTTTTTCAACTTCATCAAATTTTTCTCTCAAAATTTTCATCAGCTCCAATGCTCCACTTTTTTTTCTAAAATCGTTTCCAGCTTCAATTTTTTCGACAAAATCTTTTTATCCACTCCCAATTTTAATCTAAACATTTTTTCAATACAATCTTCTTTTTAATTTGAGAGTCGACGAATAAATTTTCGAAAAAAACCCGAGTCTTGATAAAGATCAGAAAAAAAATTGAGTCAGAATCAGTTTTCAAGTCATAATAAATTTTATAAAAAAAATTGATCGTAATTAATTTTAGAAAAAAATGTAATCGTACCGAGTCCTACTTAATACATTTTAGAAAAAAAAATCATATGTAGTAAATTTAAATTTTAGAAAAAAATTGAGTCTGAATAAATTTTAGAAAGAATATTGGAGAGTTGGAAAAATTTTGTAAAAAAAGTTGAGAGTTGGGAAAATGTTGGGAAAATTCATCCTAGTTGAAAATTAACGAAAATATTACGGACGTTGAAAAAATTAATTTCTATCTTGAGAGGTGAGACACATGATTGAGTTTATGAGCGAAAAAAAAAACACCGCACCCTGTTGCAGCGAACAATCTAGACAGTCGTGTGTTACGTGGATACCACCCCATGAAATTCAACCACCGAGATGTGAAAAGTAGACCATTTTTTTCATATTTTTTCTTCAAAATTATCCAGCTAATTTTATCACTTGAATTTTTTCTTTTTAAAATTTTTTTGGAAACCTGAATATTTTTCAAAATTATCTATGATAATTCTTACAGAACGGCTGATTTATTTCTGAAAAAATTTGAAAAAATTATACTCCATGGAATTTTTTGCTCAGGAAATGATCGAAAAATTGAAATGAATTTTTTTCTGTCTGAATTTTTATTTTTATTTTGAGAAAATTTTCTCTGCCTCGCTCGGATGTGATTAATTTGTTATTTACCTCCACAAATTTCGAAATTTTATAGATCTTTTTTTTTGTAGTGGAATATTTCTCATTTCAAGTTTCAAAGGCGTGATTATTTTCGTATCAACTTTGTAAGTCTTGAATTTTGTACATGAATACCCATCTAATTGTTTTCAGGTCGAAAATACGGTGTACGCCAAATTTGAACCTTTTTCGTTGATTAGATCAAGTTTTTATAGTTTGAAGGGCAATTGAATAATATTTTTAAGCTTCAAAAATTTGCTAAAATTCGAAACTGAGTGGAAGAAAATGGATTTTGCCATGATTTTGCTGGATAATTATTTTCGTCAACTCGAAAGACGATAAGACACGTGTCTTATCATTAATGCTGTATGCGTTATCGGTTTCTCAAATGGACGAAAAACATCGATTTATAATCTTTCGAAATTCATATGAACGTCGCATTTATTTCTGCCTTTGAAACTCGTCAAAACACCCAATGTAAATGCTTATCTTATTTCCCTTCTTGGAACGAAGGTTGGGAATGGAATGGAATGGAATGGAATGGAATGAAACTAATTTGGAAAGGAATCGTCGTTATCGTGGTATTTTCTATTGTGTGTGTGTGTGGCTCGCTCAGACTGGCGACAGTACAAACTGCGACGTTGGAAAAAGGCAGGCAAATTCGTGGAAATAAGAAATGGTGATGGTTGTTTTGTGCAAGGACTATGTGGTACGTGATGACTCGGACCGGTTTAGTCTTCAGTCTTCATCTCTTCGAGTTAGCATTTGCGTTGCGTTGCGTTCAGTCGTCAGTCCTATCGTTCGGTTCTCTTGCGATGTTTCGTTTACTAGTCGCGGTCAAGTTTAAGTTGTCCTATCGTTCGGTTCTCTTGCGAGGTTCGTTTACTAGTCGCGGTTAGTTCAAGTTGTTTGAAGTTCAAATTAGACCCGATGTTGTAGATTTCGTTACCCCTAAATACTTTTAAATGATGACCAAAAACAAAAGTGAAAATTGAAAATGAAGTGCATGATGATCAACGCCTTCCAAAACAACCACGAAGTAGTTTTAGAAGTTTTGGTGCTATTCCAGGTATGTTGAACGAAATTAATACTGAAATGAAAATAGAGAATGTGAGTATAAGAAAAGCAAGAATTTACTTTTCGTTGATAGAATGTACTTGATTTTGTGGTATTAGTCTCGGCACTAAATTTAACGAATCTAAGAATGAAATCGATGTATTCTGCAAATGAGCCTCTCGATTTTGTATCTTTATCGTGAGTTGTTGATTTATAAGACCAAGTGCAATCTTAATTTCATCTGTACCATGAAAACGGATAGAATGGGGAAATAATTGACGAATTACTAATTTTATTATTTACGAACGCCTTCATAGTAACCATTGTGTAATTAATTTCAATTATTAATGGTTTGATCTTTGATTACCCTTGTGATTTAGCGTCCAATTTTTCCATTGCGACATTTCCTATTTTTTCTCCCATCCACGATTTTAGGTATCTAATTACCATGCCATCAGTGGGATTGTATATGGCGGGAAGTTTTAATTTCCCAATACTACATATTTAAATGAAAGTACCTACATTATACTCATCACCAAACAAGTTTACATCATATTAATTCTATTATTTTCAACATATTTATTTTATCAAATGTATTGTCGATTTTTTGAAATTCTTTCCACCCTCAAGCCATTTTTGTTCTCATTACGACAGAGCACGAATGACTTTGACGGCATCATTATCGGAGGGCTGCTCTATTTTACTCCGAAATGAGCCGAATACGCTCCGTGGAAAAAACACGTAAATTACCAAACGAACACGCCTACTGCCCAAGTTTTAAATTTTTTTCAACGAGGTCGAAATTTAACCTTGTTTTTTTTCAAACCTCAATTTTTTTTTGACGAGGTCGAAAATTTTTTCTCAATTTTTTTCAACGAAGTCGAAATTTAACCTTGTTTTTTTTCAAACTTCAATTTTTTTGACGAGGTAAAAATTTTTTCCTTGATTTTTTTCAACGAGGTCGAAATTTAACCTTGTTTTTTTTCAAATCTCAATTTTTTTTGACGAGGTCGAAATTTTTTTCTTAATTTTTTTCAACGAAGTCGAAATTTAACCTTGTTTTTTTTCAAACTTCAATTTTTTTGACGAGGTAAAAATTTTTTCCTTAATTTTTTTCAACAAGGTCGAAATTTTTTCCTTGATTTTTTTCAACGAGGTCGAAATTTATCCTTGTTTTTCTTTCAAACTTAAAATTTTTTGACGAGGTCGAAATTTAATCTTGTTTTTTTTTCAAACTTCAATTTCTTGACGAGGTCATAATTTTTTCCTTAATTTTTTTCAACGAGTTCGAAATTTAACCTTGTTTTTTTTCAACGAAGTCGAAATTTAACTTTGTTTTTTTTTTTCAAACTTCTATTTTTTTGACGAGGTAAAAATTTTTTCCTCAATTTTTTTCAACGAGGTCGAAATTTAACCTTGTTTTTTTTTTTCAAACTTCTATTTTTTTGACGAGGTAAAAATTTTTTCCTCAATTTTTTTCAACGAGGTCGAAATTTAACCTTGTTTTTTTCAAACTTCAAATTTTTTTGACGAGATTTTACTCTGAAATGAACTAAATAGGCTCCGTGGAAAAAACGCGTAAGCCGTATATTACCAAACGAGTATACGTACACATTACACAAACATATTTGGAGAGAAATTTATTTGAATAATATTCGAAGTTGATAAAAATTTGAGAAAGATACCTATTCGAAGAAAAAAGTTGAGAAATTGTTGGGGAAAACCTGGAGCTGATACGTAAAAATTTTAAAAAATCTTGACCTCGTCATAAAAATTCGAAGAAAAAATTATGACCTCGTCGAAAGAATTTGAAGAAAAAATTTTGACCTCGTCAAAAAAATTTGAAGTTTGAGAAACAAGGTTAAATTTCAACCTCGTTGGAAAAAATTGAGGATAAAATTTAAAACTTGGGTCAGTACGCGTGTTCGTTTGGTAATTTACATGTTTTTTTCACGGAGCGTATTTTGCTCATTTCGGAGTAAAATGTTCTCCGCAGGTGAGTGATTTGGACTTGCGTCGTTCCGTTAGCCACAGCCTGATTGTCGCTTTGATTGGGTCCTCCGTGTCGAATGGTCTATTATTTGCCTAAGACTGAGTCAGACTCGCGAGCCACGAATTCGCGCCTAAATATTAAATCGTTTCGTGTTGAGAAATAACATGTGCATCGCCTCATCTCAGTGGAACCCTTGGACTAGAGAAAAACACGCAATATATGCCTACTACGTCTTGAAGAGGTACGAGTTTTCGCCATGTGTTGGATAATAATCAAAATTTACCAGGGTTCATTCTCTAGATAACCGGGAAAAGTCAGCAAATTTTCAAATTTCCGGCATTTCCACTGGAATTTTTTAAAAATCCAAAATATGTATTTCCATATTTGGTGAGCTGGTTTTTGACTAAGTCATTCAGTATTATTCGAGCTTGAGCCGTGCAAACTACAAGAATAAATTGTCTGAAGTTTCTTGCTCCATCATTGAAAAATTTTTCCCTTGTACCGCTCGGGCTTAATTATTTCTACTTATTTTAGTATTATTCATTTTTTTTTTGGTTGATCGAATTCATGATGTAAAAAAAATTGATATTCTTGTCTATTGAATGATCAAGTTTTCAAAAAATTTCTCTCGTTACGTTCGGAGATAATTTGCACTCGTTTCTTTCTACAGAGATTTTTCAACAAGTATTTTTTGATAAAATTTTAGAAAGGAGTACTCTGATGCCCCTGATTACTATTTTGAAAAAAAAAAAAATGGAATAGAATTCGTGTTTTCATTTTGGGAAACTTTACGTACGTGTACAGTGATTTTTCAATTTTTGAAGGTTTTTTTACAAAAATTTTCTCCCTTGCTTCGCTCAAGCCCATCACATTTGTGTATCTCATTTAAATAATTATTGATATTTTACTCCACATCGATCTATTGGGCCAAGCCGCAAAGAGAAATTTTCGTGGAATTTTGAAATTTGAGGCAGTTGATTTTTTTCGGAGGGGGGGGGGTCGATTTTCGAAGGAATTTTTGAATTTTAAGACTCAGATTATTCGATAATTTTAAAAATTGAATTTAGGCTGATTTTTTGATCGGAAAAGAGATATGTAATATAAATTTTGTAAGACGTAATGATTGAAAAAAAATGTTAGGAATTATGCATTTTAAATCATTCTGTACAATTTCATCATCCAAAAAACCACCTCCTCCATTCTTCAAGAATACCACATTTGAAAGGTTTGGAAAATTTCGAGAAATTGGTCTGGAAAACTTGGAAAAGTCCGGGAAAATCATTTCTGAGATAAGGTTTTTTTCTGACATTAAAATTTTTTTTGAGAAGGTCCAAATTTTTTCCTCAAATCTTTTTTTCAACTTCGAATTTTTTTGACGAGGCATAAATTCTTTTTCAAACTTCAAATTTTTTGTCAAGGTTACAATTTTTCAAAAAAATGTTTTCAAAATTGTTACCTTGACAAAAAATTTGAAGTTTGAAAAAGAATTTATACCTCGTCAAAAAAATTTGAAGTTTGAAAAAAGATTTGAGGAAAAAATTTAGACCTTGTCAAAAAAAAATTGATGTCGGAAAAAATCATGAAAAAAAAAAGGAAAAAATTACGACCTCTCAAAAAAAATAAGTCGTTCATGTAAGAAATTTGCGTAAAAATGTCTGAAAAACTTGGAAAATTTCGAGGAAAATCATCAAAAAAATTTTCAAGTTGGAAAAAAAAGGTCAGGAAAAAATTTTGACCTTGTCAAAAAAAAATTTTGAAGTTTTTGAAAAAAAATCGAGGAAAAAATTTTGGATTTGAAAAGAATATAGGAAGAAATTTTGACTTTGTCGGAAAAAAATTTTGAAGTTGAAAAAACGATGAAAAAATAATTTTGAACTCGTCAAAAAAACTTTTTGAAGTTGTTGAAAAAAAACGAGGAAAAAATTTTGGATTTGAAAAAAATATAGTAAAAATTATCTGAGGTGGATAATACTGCCGAACAAATGATCTCGTTAATGAACCGTTTTTGTACCAAGACAGATCAACGAATTACGCTGAAGCATCCAAGACATGGAACTATATAAGTAATTATTCTTCTTCGCATGGAGCAACGCAGCTTTAGATTTTGACAGCCCAAAAAATAGATTTGTGTGATGGGAAAATTTCAAACATGGTTTTTGTTGCTGAAGGCCCTGGGTTCCTAAAAATCGTAAATAACAATTTTTTAAATTTAACCTCTACAATTTTTCTTCACCTTTTTTTCTGTAAAGGGTGCCATGAGGGAGTCGAGGGACCATACCAGCGGTGCTGGTCAATCTCAGTGCGGCTGTCTCCCCTCAACACCGCCCGCACCATGTTCCATACGAACATGTCTCCGACGACGACAAATGATCCGAGCGTGAGCACCGCGACACCATTCCATTCCGATACCCGAAATTGGTATACGGTCTGGTCCGTAGGGAGAAGTGAACCGTACCAGGTCGGTACGGTTCCGAGTGATATCCGAAGCCCCATAATTTTAACCCCTTCGTCTTCTTAAAGGGAGGACAAAATACTCGCAGAGCTTCTAGTGCTTTGAATGGTTTCACAATATGGTTTTATTTTCATCATTAATTTTATGCAAAGATTTTGAAATTCTGTTCTTGGTATGGACGATTGGCTGAGAATGAAATCGATTTTCTTTCTGGTCTTGACATTATGTGATGTTCAATGGGTACTTTTTACTTTTCTTACATGGCACCTTGTAAAGCACATGTACCATCGGTAGTGTTAACGTAAAGTATTTTTAGTTCGGTTTGAAATGTACCTTCTTCTTGGGTGTGGTAAACACACCAAATATTTAAACACAGCAGGTGAAACTTCAATAAAAATTAATAAATTATATTACCTTCAACTAGTTAATTGGAACAAAGTATTCCGGAACGTACTGCGTTCGGTTGACCATATCGACGTGGCTTTCATTGCAATTTTTTTCGCGCTCCTGTCAAATCCACTTTTTGAAACTGCATCTGTCACGTCACGAATCGAATATTTTCACGGCACGAACGGAAAATTGAAAATATTCCGATCGTAAAACTAAAGAGAGAACCGAAATTAATACACCTATTTATTGTGATCAACCATACCTACTGATGATACCTCATTTACATATTAAATAACATTAATTTTATGTAACGAAGATGTTCCCTATGTAAATGGGATACATCGAAGAATGTGCTATTGATACAAATTTTGTCAATTCGTTTTTGAGTGTTCAGGTTCATGGAACAAACAATTAATGGGTAGTCAAGTTGAAGAAAATGTTCCCTTGTTTCTTCGTTGAATTTTTGGAGGTGTTTGTTGGGATGTATTCGTGAATTTTACTTATTTCAAGCAGTGAAATGAATTTGAGGAGGTTGTATGTTTGACTTTGAAGGAGATTTTCGTTGTCCTGTCCAATTTCGAAATCTCAATTGAACGATCGTAATATTCTCGTTCAATAATGGTGATTTTTTTTCATTTCGAATGATAATAGAACGGAAATTGAGACTAAATGTTAATAATTGCAAATTTTTTACGATATATCCCCTGATTGGTCGTCTTCTGGAAGAGCCTTTCATACGAACGGTGAGGTTTGATAATAATTTGAAAAAATCGGATCTCTGTTCGATGATGGAAGTCTCCTTTTGTTTTTTTCTCAGACCAAATTTACCCCATACGCTTTATCATGAAAATTGTCATGTGAATTTTCGAGAAAGCATTCAGCCCCTTCACAGAGCAAAACAAGACAGCTTATTCAACATCAAGTTAAACAAAGTTGCCTAATAAATACATCAATATGCAATTAATTTTAATATGTGTGTCTAAAAGTAACATAGGTTGCCTACACATGTCCAATTGAAGTTTAAACTCGCGTGCAATTCTTTTGAGATTTATTCCTAATATTTCATTTCTGCGATGCCTGGCGAATGTGAAATTTATTATGAATTAGATCGACGATGCATAGGCATCTTGCTGATCACGAAAAGGGAGTGCCGAGGTGTCGACTATCACTGAAGTTATCACGTTTTTAATGTAATTACCATTAACTCGAGTAGATTAATTAGTAGTGGAAAGAATTCCGATGTAGTGGTATTTCCATCCGTAAATATGGAAATTCGCGTGTCGTCGTTCAACAACCCGAAGTTCAGAGGTGTTGCAAAATATATATCTCGAGTAGGTAAATTATGAAAATCATATGTTGTTGTATTTTCTTCTACATTTTGTTGCCGAATTTTTTTTTCAAGTTTATCTTCATTTAAGTTTTAAATCGTGGGTTTGTGTAAAGCGATATCCCTGCGGACAAATAACCGTATGTAGAATTCAAATCCGATATTCAAAGTGTTTCAATTTAATTCTATGGATGATAAGTTTGGTGTTATTTTCTGCATCAACAATTTAGAAGTATTTATTTTTACCCGAATAACCGATGTTTTTTTTTATAAAGAAACCAAACATTTCACCTGTTTCAGCAAAGTTTGCTTGAGAGACCTCTGTTCAGAGTTGAGAACAATTTTTGACATTTCTAAAATTACAGCAGTTTTTTTTCTCCATCTCATGCTGGAGAAAATCCACCTTTTCTTCTTCGAATTTGATGTGAGGAGGGAATCCCGAAGATTCTCGTTCGATTTTCAGGAAGGTATCGATTTTTCGTTGATGGAATGTACTTGATTTTGTGGCATTAGCCTCGGCACAAAGTTGAACGAATTCATCGACCGTTTTGAATACATAGAATATTTTGAAAAATTCATTATTTCATCATATGTGTCCCTTTCCCTAACAATGTCCCACTTTGTCGATCCTAGTTTCGGAGATACAGGCGTTTTTCTGAAGTTGGGTTGAAAATGTCGATTTTGGGATTTTTATCATTTCTTATAGAGTCAACTCTGCTCTTTCGAATGCCGCAAACCGTTTTCAATTCCGACCTTCCGTTTACGAACTATGAGTGAATACCACGACTGAGAAAATGAAAAAAAGTAAAGGCGAGACTAAAGTTCAGGCAAGGAAAAGAAAAACATCGAAAACTGCCCCTTCCACCCCCTCCCCCCACCCCTCGTAAAACCCGTCGAAATAAGTAATTCACTACTTATACTTATTATATTATGTTGTACTTCACATTAAAGGGATTACTTTTGTTGTGAGTTCATTTTTTCAATGAAAAATAGTTGCAAAACTTTAAACGCGTTTTTCTCAAAACTTTGTTTTTCAATACCTCAACTTCAAATGGCCATAACTCCGAGGGTTTTGGACCCAGGAGGCTGAGGGAGGTCTTATTCGATGGGGAATTTTGTCTACTATAGCGTACTGGTCTTAACTCCATACCGACAATGTGGGACCTTGTTAGGGAAAGGGACACATATAAATAAATTTTGAGATAAGTGAATTATTTTCCTACCATAAATGCATGCTGAAGCATCCAAGACATGGAACCAATTATTTTTTTTTGCATGGAGTAGCGCAGCTGATAGATCAACTAAACAGTTGTTTAGCGAGCCTCACCTTCATTTATTCTCACTTCAATTAATATGCCATTTATAATACGGTTATTTTAGATTTTGACAGCCCAAAAAATAGATTTGTGTGATGGGAAAATTTCAAGCATGGTTTTTGTTTCTGAAGGCTGAAGGCCCTGGGTTCCTAAAAATTGTAAATATCAATTTTTTAAATTTAACCTCTACAATTTTTCTTGAACTTTTTTTCTGTAAATGCCTACCATTATTGGTGCAAAATCTCCCGTTCTTCTACCTGGTGGAATAGCGATGATGGTATTCGATCTTAGATGCCAGACTATACCTAATTTGGGAAGTGATATCCGAAGCCCCATAATTTGAACCCCTTCGTCTTCTTAAAGAGAGGACAAAATAATCGCAGAGCTTCTAGATAGTGCTTTGAATGGTTTCACATGTTTTTTTTCTTCATTATTTTGAAGCCATGTAAAGATTTTTAAATTCTGTTCTTGGTATGGACGATTGGCTGAGAATAAAATCGATTTTCTTTCTGGTCTTGCCATCGTGTGATGTTCAATGGGTACTTTTTACGTTTCTTACATGGCACCTTGTAAAGCACATGTACCATCGGGACTGTCAACGTAAAGTATTTTTAGTTCGGTTTGAAATGGAGTCTTCTTCAGAAACTGATCCTCCTGCTCAGACCCTGTCTTTATTAAAAGCCAATGAGTAATTCGTCGAAGTAATGTGTAATTGATAAGGAAGCTAATATTCATTTCGATTTGTTTTTCTGAAAATCATCGTGCCTTTATCAAATAAAAGAAACATTTTTTGTTTTTCAATAAATTGAAAAAATATTCGTCAATGTTTCTCTCAACATTGAATCTAAAAGCAACTATTTTGCACGTCTACGTCACTGCCCCTTCCCCAAAAAAATCACTCTCCATGAATTGCTCTTGTAGAATGTGCTCTTACTCGCAGCTTAATTATATTATTATTTGATTATTCAATTTTATAATTTTAAAATATTAATATATTAATATTTAACCCTTGGGCTGTCGCAAATCAGTCAAAACGCGTATGTAGAATTCAAATTCGAGATTCAAATCATCATCGCGAGGTTCTTGATCGCTATGAGAGATCGTCGACGTGAATTCAATTCTATGGATGATAAGTTTGGTGTTATTTTCTGCATCAACCATTTGGTAATATTTATTTTTATCCGAGTAATTAACGTTTTTTTTGAATGGAAAAACCAAACATTTCACCTGCTTCAGCAATGTTTGCTTGAGAGACCTCTGTTCAGGGTTAAGAACAATCTCTGACATTTCGAAAATTACAGTTTGATGTGAGGAGGGAATCCCGAGGATTCTTGTTTGATTTTCTGGAAGGTATCGATGTACATATGTATTCTGCAAATGAGCCTCCTGATGTGTTTCTTTCGTTATTAGAAACTGATCAGGGTTACATCTCGCCAGAAACTTGTCCCAGTATCATTCTGGTATTCTTCATAAACCAAACGTGATTCCTCATTCTGTACCATTATTTTTGTACTTGATATAAACCAGCTTAATGTATTCATGTTTCTGGTAGAATGAGATAATTTAATTTGAATTTCTCGTCTTTACGTTATGTCGCGTGTCGTCTTGGTAAACGACTCGACTTTCTCGGATTGTTTGAAATCACCGTAGAACGATGTTTTCTTGTTATTTGCACGTAGCACATGTACGTAGATTGTTTTCCCGGTTGGATTTTTCATTTTTCCGTTCTACTGTATGGTATAATGATTATTCGCCGGCGAACTGCGTTTAATTCCCCGAACACTGCATTTTCTATTTCGTTAAGTGTTTTGTTGCGATGTTTTTTTTTCAACTCCCTCCAGTGATTTTTTTTTCATTTTTCTTTATTGATTAATTGCCGCATGGCAGAAAAACAATTGGGTTTGTTCGTAACTAACAATACTCGAAAGTCAATGTGAAGTATTTTCTACTTTTAATGATCGCGAGATTGGTCCTGTTTGCCGCCCCCCCCCCGCGGTGCCGAGTACTCTGGTACGACTTATTTCCGATAATTTACATAGACTATAACGAACCAACAACGATATCGAGGCTGATCATCCCACGGATACTTATCCGTAATAATGTAAATTGTAGGTATAAACCATTTTCCCAACATGGGATAATTTTGTTTTTAGCAGTAGGGAAAAAACAATGAGTTGCCTTCGGCCAGTTATCTCAGGACAGTCATACAAATTTTTTAATTGAGGTATGAATGAACACACAGCATCACTTGAAATGTTTTCGATGGCATCTTGTGTAAATCTGTGTAATAAAATGGGTGAAGATTTTGCGGTAGATTCCCGAAGTACTCCTCTTTTTTTCTGGGTTATCTTGAATCGCACGTTGATTTTTGATTGAAGCGTAATACTAATCAATAATAGCAGCCATTGGTGCCATTAATTTCAATTATTAATGGTTTGATCTTTGGTTACCCTTGTAATTTAGCGCCCAATTTTTCCATTGGGAAATTTCCTGTTTTCTTCTCTGATCCTCGATTTTAGGTATCTACTAATTGCCAGGCCATCAGTGGAATCGTATATGACGGGAAGTTCTAATTTCCCATTACTACATATTTAATTGAAATGAAAAACAATTCTAACTAGATTTAAGTACATTATACTCATCACAAAACACATTCAAGTTTACATCATAATAATGCGATAATTTTAAACATATGTATCATTTAAATGTATTGTCAATTTTTTAAAATTCTTTCCACCCTCGAACCATTGTTGTTCTCATTACGACAGACCACGAATGAGTTTTCGGCGGTATCAGTACCTGAGAAGGACTTTTTCTGCGTACTGCCCCGGAACACGTTGCGACTGCCTGATTTTCGCGGTGATCGGGTCCTCCGTGTCGAAAAGTATATTTACCTGGGACTGAGTCAGACTCGCGAGCCACGAATTCATGCCTAATTGAGTCGTTTCGTGTTAAGAAATCACAAAATGTGCATCATATATCTTCTCAATGAAACCCTTGGACTAGAGAAAAACACTCAATATGCCTACCACGTCTTGAAGAGGTACGAGTTTTCGTCATGTGTTGGATAATAATTGAAATTTACTAGGGTTCATTCTCTGGGAAACCGGGAAAAGTCAAAGAATTTTGACATTTTGGCCATTTTCCGCTGGAATTTCATGAAGATCCAGAGAAATAGAAGTTTCTGGACTCGATTTTAATATAAACTTTACAAAAAAAAAAAATCCCTCTCTCCTCGGACCAAATTGTTTAATCTAATCGATATATTTACCATTTTTTGATCGATCATAATGTAAAAGCTAATTGATATTTGAATACACGATTTTTTATCTATTGAAATATCCTCTCTGTATTTAGAATCAATTGTTTGAGTTGGTCGAGAATCGAATACTGCGGATTGGCTTCTGGTATTGACTTTATCCCCTCCATCAATGTATGCGCTCTTAGAGAGTACTGAAATGAGTGGAAAAGTATTAGCAAATCGAAATGAAATTTTTATTTCAGCGGAATAGCAGGTTATCAAAAAATTTCCTCGCTTTGATCGGGCTGATCGAATTTCTCTATTTAAGCAAAACAATTTATATTTTACTTTTGATTGATCTAAATTATTTATGAAATCAAAGAGAAAAGAGAAATTCTGTAGAATTTATAAATTTTAGGTTTGTGTTTATTTTATTATTATTTTTTTGCGGGCGAGGAGGAGGAGGAGGAGGTATTGAATTGTGAAGAAATTTTTGAATTCTCAGACTGGAAGTATCTATCCGAACTTTTAATCTCATCATTTGGCCGAAATTGTAAGTGTTTTTTTTTTTTTGATATTTTTTCTGTTGTGAATTCAAGATCAAGTTTTTGCATCAGGTTGCGACGGAGGCGAGAGGTGATATCAAAAATTTTGAAAATTGAATTTTAATTGTTTGTGTGGCCGGAAAAGGGGCATTAAAAAGGGGGTCTTTCAGATTTGGAGCATGAGAAGTTGTTTGAAAATGACGTACGAAACATGAGAGTAGCATTACCTGAGATACTCGCCATTACATATATTTGTATGTATATAATGTATAGTTGATAGTCCTGCGGAGGCTGCTGCCCTCGTAATAGCGTGCTATAGGCGAGAACGTAGCCGCACTGCGTGCGCGCGTTGACTACCACATAATGTACATTTGAGTATATGTATAAATTTGAGAATCCCTCAGTCAGATGCCTATGTAGTGTTGGTCTGTACATCAATGAATGAGAGATTTCCAGGATTTAGCTTTGAAATTTAAAAAAAATTCACTCGAAATGATGTTTTGAAAATACTTTATTGGTACTTTATTTTTCGCAACACTTCAGCTTGAGATTCCTAGCATCCAAAATACTTCATATTACACATTTATAGTAGTTGATAGTCCTACGGAGTGCTGCCCTCGTAATAGCGTGCTATAGGCGAGAATGTACCCGTACGGCGTGCGCGCATTGATTTCTATAACAGTGTATTTATGTAGTTATGGACCTAGTTAATTGGAAATCTCTCATTCAGATACAATTATGTAGCGTTGACCTGTAGGTCTCATGTTTTGTACGTCCTGTGTCTATTGATAAGAAAATGATTGAAAAGTTGTATGAATTTTCATTTTTTAGATCCAATGGACACCGTGTAGGGTGTGAAGCAATAAATTTTAAACTTTCGAAGGTATTCTTTGGCCACATTTTTCTCTCGAGCTCATAACAATTTTGTACGTTTCTTATCAAATTATGTAGTTGCAGGTTGCAGGGTGTCTAACAGGTCCTGTTGGTCCTGTTTTGGGGCTTATTCAGTGAAAAGTCTTGTTCTGTAACAATTTTGAGATCCCACTCGCCAAAATGAATAGCTAATTTTTGAATACTGTGTAAGATGATGAGAGATGATTCTGAATGTCTGAAAAAATTTCAACTTTGAGTTTTGAATGCTATTTTTCTTCAAAAACTTTCGCCCTCGCCCCACTCGGGCTCAGTAAATTTACACGATTCTATTTTCAAAATTATATTACCTATAGAATTTCTTTCTTTCCAGCTTAGACAATTAATATTATTTTCAAAGTTTGAAAATGTACTTTTCATTCATTAAGGAACTCGTAACGATCTCGATTGCATTTTCAAAATGGTTTCGTTTTTTTTTTTGAAAGTCGAAAACACAAGAAAAGCACGAATTTTATCTAATGTAAAATTTTCAGATTCTGGGTACCATTTTTTTTGAATAAATTTTACCCTCGCTTCGCTCGGGTTCAATAAATTTACATATTTTTCTTATAGCGGGAGCAAAGTGCTACTTTTCCTGATTTCCTCTCTCTCGCAAACGCTTGAGTGTTTGAATTCGCACTTTTCTCCCGCAATAAGAAAAAATATCGTTCAGAACTCGAAGACAAAACAATTTTTGACTCTTGTGACCCACACTTTGCTCGTGTCACAAACTTTACACTCATCAAAAACTCGCTTTTGTTCCCTCGTTGTGAAATACTTTGGTCAATTGACAGAATATGATTGAAATATAGACAATAATTTTTTTCACAATGATGTGAAATGAAAAATCCAGAAATTTAGCAATTTTTATCTTCGGTCAAGTGACCATACATATGAAATATCAACAAATTGCCACTTTTATACTTTGGTCAAATTCAATTGATCAAACAGAATATGATTGAAATATAGACAATAATTTTTTTCACAATGATGTGGAAACGGGAGAAATTTGTTCTTTTAAAATGAGTTTTTCATTTCAATTTAATTCCTGGGGGTCCAACATTTATTGGTAAAGCTGATTTTTAAAAAGTTTTGTTGAAGGTCCTGCTAAGGCCCTGTTTTGGGGTTTTGAGGATTTGTGAGACACCCTGAAAAATTCGAAATCTGTAAGGATTTCTGAAAAAATCAGTGTCCTGCCCAATTTCATCACTTGAAAAAACCCACCACCTTCGCTCTTCTTCTGGAATAACGTATTTAAAAATGTCTGGAAAATTTCGAAAAATAAAACAACTGTACGAAAAACCATCCCAGGACCATCAAATAGACGACACCCTAAATCGAGCGGTTCGTGGCAGAGATAACGTGATGAAGAGGATCTTGTGCGGGTATTTTAAATTCAAGTTTTAAAACTACGAATTGATTTCAATAATTTCATGTCGAAAATAACGAAATCAATAAACCAAACATGAATTCATGTTCAGCAGGTGAAATTATTTTTTCTTTTCCCATACTGGTTTTCTTCAAACAGATGATCGTCGTGTTGTTGCAGTGGTCGCCGCAACGCATCATTCGATGCACCATCGCGTCGTCGCGAGCGAATTCGGTCTCATTACGATTTTTATTCTTTATCTAAACTTTTTTAATAATTACATTTTCTAATACTTTCATCTCACGATTCTATCGTTAAATTTTATTTATTACGGGGACGAATTTTTCTGCTGCGAAACTTTCGTGCTTGGTTGGACAAAAACGATAAGATTAATTAAATAACACGCTTTGGTGGCACGGCAAAGGGAAGGCGAAATGAAAAAATATGCTTCAGGGTTTCTTCCTCGTCATACTACGAATTATTGTCGTCGTTTTGGCGAGGACCAAGTGGGTTGGTCGGAAAGCGTGGAAATTAATTCCTTTTCGTGATTTCTTTTGTCGATCGTTGCTTTTAAAAATGGATATTTTTGTATTACGGGGGAGGGGGGGGGGAATTATGATTTTGAGTGACGTTCAGTGGCAAAATGGGTTTCTTTGCATTTCTGCGATATTCTATTCTCAGAAAACAGGATCTGATTTTTTTTCGTTAATTGTCAGGTCTTGATGTAGCCTTATTTCTTATACTATTTAATGATTTTAAATTTTATCAACAATGATTTTTTTCTGTTAGTTTCAATTTAGAAATTATAAAACTGAAAATCAGAAGGCGAGAAATTTCAACCGAAAAATATTCTTTATTGCGATACTAAAACTTGCAAAAAAAGAGAACATAGAAAGCAACAAGTAAAACGACCACTGACCTTATTGGCTCGTCCAGCATGTAGCAAAAATCAAGAATATTTGCCAAGAAAATAAATATACCATAAATTAAGGAAAACAAAGATGAAAAACGACTAAGTTACCGAACGAGAAAGACGAAGAGATGTTGGGAAGGGAGGGAAACGAGCACAATCGAGTATACGCAACGCAGCATCGCATCTTTCGAACGAAATGAAAAAAACAATACGTCTTCGTTTATTCCTTTTTTTGTGGTATTTTTGTCGCATCGTCTTCGCTCCAGTGACGACGAAAAATGAAAAAAAATCATTTTTTTATACTTCGATGATTCCACGTCGATTTTCGTCGCAGATCGAACTCTTTCTTGAATTTCGATTCCAGTATTTCAATTTTAGCTGCACCGGTGGATGTGGAAAGTGGTTTATTTGAAGCGTCGAACAGATTCTAAGTTACCTGGAAAATGCTCGTGGTCATTGAAGAAACGGTTTAAAAAATTTTGAAAATTTTGAATAAATAGATGCTGACTCCATTTTAAAATTGAATAAGAAAATTGAAAAAAAAGATACTTACACTAGTTTAGAAAAAGTACTTACTTACCCTAACAAAAAAAGTATTGAAAAAATGAAAAATAGAAGAACGAAGTGTGTTAATGTTTCGTTGCATCGACTTTTTTTTTTTTTTGCAAATTTTCACCACGAGCTAAGAATCTTGTCATGCCAAAATATATGCTATCAAGTTTACAATATTTGTACTATCAAAAAATGAACCTTCGAAAATTCTTTAATTAATCATTCAACATTTTGAACGAAATGATAGTACTTCTAAAAAAAACTGAAAAAAGAAAATCTCCAACCTGCGTTTCGAATGTCAAATCATTTTTCCGCACTTTATTGGGAATTTATTTCTAAAAATGGTCATTTTTTTCAAATTATTGCTCAAATTGAGAAAAAAACAAATAAGGAAATATAAGTTGCAAAAAAAATAAAAATTGTGAAAAAAATGAAAATTGTAAAAAAAAAAATGAAAATTGAAAAATGACTACCTAACAAAAAAGTTTAGGTAATGAAAAAAGAGAAAAAAATGACTTAAAAAATGGAAATTTGGATGAAGAATTGTACCTATTGAAGTTTTTTGTGATTTTCTTAATTTATCATTGTTCCTTGTCTCGAAGCGGAAGTATAAACCATCTTAACAGTTTTTGTACTTTTTTTTGGAAATTTCTTTCAGACACTTGGGCGCTTTATTTTTTCTTGTAATTCTCGAATTGAAAAAATTTTGTTCATTTTTTTCGTTTTTTTTTTTACACCTATGGTTCAACTGAATATTTGCAAAAATTTATATAAGAAATTAAATATGAAATATTCCCGAAAAAAAGGAAAAAAAACTTATTTTAGTAGCTCTTATCGATGCTTGAAAAACAAAATTGAACGAATAGTTCACATTTACTGGCTGTACGATGTTGCTGTAATGTTTTTACAATATCCCGAGCAAGGTTGTAAAGAAATCATGATGTCTTGTGATAAGATTGTCGATAGATTGCGACAAAAATAATGATACGAATTGTTGCAAGTTGCAGTATCATTTTACCTACTTTCACGTTGTTGTCAGCAACAAAATAATATTAACACGTCGTTTTACCAACATTTGTACGTTGTTGCAAGTGAAGTTGTGAGAGAAATCGCGACAACATTGTAACTTAATGTTGAATTATCCTCTTCGCAATTGTTGAGGAAAACTACGAAAACATTGCGATCAACAAACTTGTTGCCAATGTGTAATTATTAATGGTATTACCTCAGTAATGATTTTACCTATTGCTAGCGAAGTTGCAGAAAAATTGTTGCAGCATTGTTAAAATGTTGTTACAATTTTTTGTTACATTTCGTGCGAAATTGTGAAAATATTATTCCAACATTTTATAAATATTGCGGCCATGTTTTCACCATGTCTCCAGCAAGTTGATAGAAAACTTGCATTCACATTGCTACATCAAAGCAATGAAAATACAGCGATGTTTTCAGCAAAGCTGTTGAAATAATCTGGCAATATTTTGAAAACATCGTTATGAATATGATACCTAGAAGCATTACTGCCAATTTTACGAAACCAAAAGTGCTAACGAAGCAATTTCATTAATGATTGAAGCTCGTAATACTTGATCCAATTTGGTGTTGAATTGAAAAAAAAAAAAAAACGAGAAAGAAACGAATTGGAGATGAAATACAGCGCAAATTTAATTTCCAAAGATTGGTCGAAAATGGAAACTTCGTTGGGATAATACAATCCGCTGCTCTTTTGGTAAATCTGTTTTTATTTCTTCTTTATTAACGATTATTATCAAATTCCCAATAAAGGTGGATGAACTGAGGGACATTTTCGACCAGAGGTAATGGGCTAGTTCAAAAAAAAACTTTTTAACGACATAATCGAAGTTATTTTCGTTGAAAAAAATACTGCTGCTGGGCGAATGCAAAATTATTGTTATTTGATTAAAACGTTAACGGAGCGAGGATGATGAAGCGACAGGTGGAGGGGTCCAAAGACAGAATAAAAAATATTTTCTTTCTTAATCTCCGGTTATAATCGTTTCAAAATGTAGATAATTTGGAAACCAAAAGCTTGATATTTTTATTGGGTAAAGTTTACGAAAATTTGAAAGAAAAAAAGGCAGAACGTATTGTTAAAAATAGAAATATTCGTTTTATTAAATTTGACGGATGGTGAAAGTCTTCGTTCGATTATAAATCTATTTTGGAAGTATACGTCCTTGCATTCTTCAAGTTCAAAATTGAGCCTTCTCGCGATTTTTTTTTGTCGTCAAAATCATCCTTTTTTTACTTTCTGGTATATTTTTTTTCTTTGCGATCTATTCTTCGATTGGTATGATTTCACCGGGATATTCGTTCAATATACTGCGTGTTTCAATAAATTAGAATCGTAAGAGCAAGTGATGGAATTCGGCCGAAATTCCTGAGAAAAAAATGACTGAAAATATTTCGAATGAAAAAAAAAAAGTAAAGGAAGTGAACGAAACGCCGGGGTAAAATTCACGTCTACGAAGAAAACAGAACCGTGTAACTTTGCCGTAAAATTTTCATTATTTTCTCCTCGAATACTGTATAAATCTTCGATGAATGGAGGCAAAAAGGAAAAAGAATACAACTCGTGGAAAGTAAAAGGAAAATCTCATCCGAATAAAAAAATTTCTCGCTACGTGATCGGAAATTTGCAAGTTTTGTCGCGGCTTTGCGCGACGTGCGACTTCGGAAAAGAGATTTTTATTCATTCGACCAACGTTTTCGTGTTCGTGGCGGAGGCACAAAAAAGATGAATAGCGATTTCGGTCGGAGTTTTTTCCTCTTTGCCGGAAGTTTCATTAGATGCGAGGTTTTTTGACGAATGTTGATTGAAAAATATCGATTTTGAAGGAATGATAATCGAAATTGAAAAAGAGGCTGGTTTTCAGGAGGTTGAAAATTTTTTTTCCGAATTTAATTATACTTATTCGTCTTCTACATGAATATCTTTCATCGTGCGAACCGCTGATACAGTTTTCCAGGCAAAATCAACTAAACTGGAAACAGCAGTTGACAGAGAAGCACTGTCCAATGAATTTTTATCTACGTCTACACTTGAAGGGTTAGGACCATGTAGAGTCGAGTTTACAGGTCTGGTCACTCTTCGTCGGTGATGACTGCGTCGTGTAAGCCACGTAATTCGTCCAACAATGAAATGAGCAAGCTGTTTTCGTTCTGTAAAAGACAAAAAAGACTAGAAAATTTCAAACAATTCAACGATTTTTGGATCGAGTCGAGTTTATTCTATCCTTTGCATGAAAATATGCTGAAAAATTTAAAACTAAGCTAGGTAATTGTACATGTACTCTTTTAAAACGAACCAGCCAATCAGTCACTCAATAATTTACTCAGGGATGCTGAACGTCACCAAAATTCTGTGAGAGTAGCTGAAATGGACCAAAAATTGAAACTTCTGAGTTGATTTTTCCTTGGGATTGTTTTATTTGATTTTTGAGTTCATTCTATTTCAAAAAATATCCTCAACAACCGAAAAATAGGAAAAATTGATAAAATTGCAACTTCTGATGGTTTTTCCCGTAAACATTTTAAAATTAATTGAAATCTGTATTGCGAGTGTAATAATTTCGTATTTTTCAATGTTTAACCATCGGTAGTGATTAATTGGCCAATGGCTATGAGATGATTGGTTCTACGTACTTGGAAATCAGTCAACATTGTAGAAGTTCCGCTGGTAGTTGTGTGGCGGCCAGCGACGGCACCGTATCGAAAGGGTATCGACTGTGTTTGCGACTGCGACGAAGCCGAGCAAAAACTGAGAAGCATATTTTGAACAGATTGTGTTATATTTTTCAATCGGACAGCGGCTCTTTGTACGGTGGATTCGCGATATGCCATTTGCTCGTCTGTCTTCAGACGAGTCGACGTTAGAGCCTCGATGGTGTCTTCTTTTTCGTGCATTGCCTACGATATTTTTTGGTATTTTATTATGTGTGGCATACGTGGTAGGATTAGATTGAATAGAATATGAAAGTAGAGGTACTTATTGTAATCTAGGTCCGAATAACGCTTACCTGCTCGTAAAGGTTTGCGAGACGAAGGTAGCGAATTCTGTAGGTTTCATTTTCTTGCCGCAGTGTTTTCGTTTGCTTTTGAATGACCTTTAAATTTGAGAAATCAGATTGGTATTTCTATCTGTTGGCGTTGTGAAATGTGAAAAAACAGTTTTATTCTCTGAACACATTTTTTTGTTGCATTTTACTTGCATCTTTCCCCTCTCCTTTTTAAATTAGAACTTCTGATAATTTGTCTAGACAGAATTGCAATTCCTAGGCAAGTGTCTCATATTTGCTATATTTCGAACATATGTATATCAAAATGAAATGTTCGATTACCTGATTTCAAGAACGGGGGGGGGGGGGAGAGGGGAGAGCTGAAAAATCTACCCTACGAGTAAATCGTGCTTGAAAAAATGGGTAATTTTCAGTATTTTATGATTTTCTCGAGAAAAATTTTCTTTCCCAACAATTTTGTTTGGGTTCTTTTGAAAATTCCAACAAAAAAAATCGAAAAATCCAGAATTTTTTTATTCAAGAAGCAATAGACACAATGCTCATTTTCCACACTGGGAATTCTTTCAGGTCTCTTGGGAGCACAACGCATCCATTTCACCAATTTTTTGAATTTTTCGCGAAATTTTGGATCAAAATCGAAAACAATTCAGTATTTTTAAATTTTTAGTGGTTAGGATCATTTTTAGAATGTTTAGGATGATGAGTCGGTTGCCAAAGTTTCAAAATGAACCTTTTTGAATTCCAGCTCATTTGATACCAAAATTCTACGTAAAAAATTCCAAAGACAATTAAGATTTCCTGCAGGAAAATTTTCATTAGTTTTATTGTTCATGAAGCATGAAAAATCGTCTGACTTTTTTCCGATTTCGTGGTTTTGACTTTTAACGATATCGATCGACTTACTCGACAGATTTTCGTATCTCTTCGACCAAGATTCAATTCTTTTTGAAATTGCGCAATTTTACAGTTGGCGATTTTCAACGGCGTCACCAATTGCAAATTTTGTCTTCTCATGTCGCGAATTTCATTCTTCATTTGTATATTTTCTTCGTTAAGCGTGGATATGTTGCGCTGATTGAGATTCGTATGTATTTTCAGCGGGAATATGCAATGAAATTTTAAACCATCTTATAGGATTAGTGAATTGTTTCTTTAGATTAATGAATTGGTATCATTAGTTTGATTTTGCCACCTCTAGTTCCCGATAGACCCTCTTAGTTGAATTTTAGCCAAATAGCCATACTTGTTATGCTTACCTTGAGAGCACAAATTAGAGCTAAATTTTGCGCAATGATATCGGTGAAGAATTGATCAGCTCGCTGAGAAACGTTAAAATGAGTGTCGACGATACTTTTGACCAAGGTGTTTTTACCTTGCTCGATTTTAGCGCAGGCCATGGTATTTTTCAAACGCATTTCGTCTCTGCTTTGTTGCAAGTAGCGTTGGTATTTGTGTTCGAATGCTCTGCGTCGTTTTTCACTTTCAAAACGCATCTTTGAAATTTGGGCATTTTTTTCCTAAAACAAAACCACGATTGTGAATTTTCTTAATGAAATCTTGATTATTGAAAGCACATACATGTGAAGAGGCTTTAATTTGATACAAGGATGATCCCCAGAACACAAATTTACCTATGGTGGTGGGGAGAGGGGCAGAGATGACTGTACCATCCAGGAAGTCTTGCCTCATAGCTAATCTGATGTGTAGAAACTCGCTGTCATTACTCACCAAAAATAAGGTGCGTAGCTGATTTCTGTGCCTTCGATGACGGTCGGTAATCTGCCATTTCAGCGTTCTATCTTGATCCAATAATAATGATTCTCGGGCTGCCGCGTCTTGTTCGACACCTTTCAACGATATCATATTTTCCACCTGCGCAAGTTATGTTTGCTAACTGCTATTGAAATTACCTGACGAAGGCCTACGCCTATCTATAGGTAATTCTGGTTGGGTATTGAGGACTTGAGATAGTTAACTCATACACCTACTTATTATAAAAACAAAAAAACGTTTTACCAATTTTACCAATTTATTACTGCCTTTAACAAAACTTTCATACCTTTGTAATGAAAGTGGGTGTCTGTCAAAGTACAGGGTAATGTCACCATAAACTCCTCCTGACTGCTTCAGCCCCACTCTCGCTACAATCTCGTTCACTTACTTTTAATTCGGATAATTGCGCGTGTTGACCGTGCAATAAATATTTCATTTTTTGCTGATACACTTTCAACTCCATTTCGTGTCCAGCCTCCAGTTTCTCCAGCTGTTTATCCTTATTCCTGCAATATGCGAAAAGAAAAAACTGAGAATGAAAATGTACGAAAAATGTGATTTATTTAGGATTTGCAAAAGAGTTCCGAGAATGGAACAAGGCGTCCACATTTTGAAAACTCTGGTAAATGTGGCGAATTCAACAAAATCGTTCTCGTTATGCTCAGATTTAACCCATCGATATTATCAACAAAATATTCCCTTTTGCTTTATTATATTTCTTAATTTTTTACTGGGACGAGCTGAAACCGTTGCAGGGACTTGTGTGGATGCTATGAATTCTGGTGCCTTTTTTGACAGTTTTTTGTGGGGGGGGGGGGAGAGGGGTCTCATGAATTTTGGAGAAATTTTCTATTTTTCAACCTGGAGAAATTCGAATTTTTGTTACCATGAATTCGTGCACACCTCGAACTAAATTCATTACATTTTTCAGAACGTGGTAATTTTTCTAAAAAAAATAGTCGAGTATTTTTATTTGAATTTTTTTTCCAACGAATTGAAGTTCTTAATTTTTTTATTTCTGGAAGGGGTCCGTTGAAAATGTTCAGTATCGAATTTGAGTCGTGAACGAAAAAAGAACATTTCTAAATCTTCATCCTGGTAAGTCGTTGTTTGAATTTGAAGTCAAATTGAATCCAGAATTAGCTGAAATTTCCATCTTCCAATTCTTTTTTTTTCTGGCTCAACCCCCACCCCGAATAGTTCTAAATAATTTGAAAAATATAGTTCTTCCTACTCTGAATGCCTACTTGAAATATGCTTTGAAAAATGAAAAATTCAACCTACAGAAATGTGCAAAACTGAATTTTTAAATAACTGAATTTTAGTCAAATGATGAGCAAAAAATCTTGGGGTGTCGGAAAATCATGCTTTTTCGTTGTAATTCAACCAACGAAATTTTGGATGGGAATATTTCCTTTTTTTTTGGTCATTTTTTTGAATTGCACTAGACTACTAGTTTATAATTAGTGATAAGTAAGGTACGTATGCGTAGCGTCGTTTCAAATCGTATTCATAGTCCTACCTCGAGTTTGATCGATACTCTTGCAATTGTTGCCTAGCGATTTCCCAAAACGTTTTAATTTTATCTCTTTCCAGTTGGAAAAAATGTCGTTCTTCTCGTTCTCGCTCTAATTCGAGTTGAATACGAACAATGAATGGCTCCAATTGCTCGCGAGACATTTCCGAAATTGATACGCCATCTATAACATTTGCGACACCTTTTGCATTCTTACCACCTTTTGTTTTTTTCTTCGCTGTGCCACCGCCAGCCTATACAAAATCAGAAATTAATCGTATTTACCTAATCATTGGATGGGTGAGTTAGATAATTGGTAATTCACCATTTTATACAATGAATATTTTCAACAACTCGAGTGGAATCGGGCAACCACACAAATACACTCTTGAATAACAAAAGTGCCTAGGTGGCACTTGATGTCGAGCAGAGACGCACAGTGGGATATGAAAATTATAAAATAACTAAAGAATAAACATTCGTGAAATGATACGAAATCAAGTGTAAGGTGTTCTGGATATCTATCTAGTTTCATATATTTCGTTCCTCGCGGAGTGGTAGCGTTGCCACGGGAACCCGCGAAACATCGCGGTTTGAACAATCATGACGAATTCAGTGGTGTATTCATTTTTGCCTTTGACGATTACCCACTAAGTTAATGCGTTCATAAAGCAAGTATACTTTTTTGCCATCTTGACGGAACAGTATCGGAAAATTACGTACCTAATGCCTATGCAATTCAATTCTTGCTCAGTACATCCGGTGGAGGATCCGGCGATTTCTTACTCTGACACGGATTCGGCTTCTTCCGAATCCGATCTCGGTATTGCCTTGCGATCTGCTGCGTTTTTTTCGATAGCCTGAGTTAGCCAAATCGATACCAATTACCGGTTCCTGAGCTTTCGCCATGTTATACCTACTGTACATACACACGACGTTAAGATATACAATTTAGAATTATTACATACTCTACATTTATTTTATTTTTTATACGTGAAAATTAACATATCTAGAGGTAGCCATTGGATAACTTTCATGCATTAGGCAAAATTATTGCTTATATACACTGTCTCTCAACTCCTCATCTCTCACAGGATCATCTAAAGAATCACCTACCACCGGGAACAGTTATGAAAAGGTTCGTCAAACATTGTGTATACGATCATCGACGTTTTTTAAATTCTTGTTTTCCTGAAAGCAAATTTCTATAGTTTTGCAACTCTACACGTAAATCTAACAAAAATGCTGCCTGATCTAAAAATTTTATATAAATATTAATATTTATTTGGGGTAAATTTAATAGATTAATTTATTAATTTATTTTTTATATAAATAATTTTAAAATTACTTTAGGGATAACAGGATAATTAAATTTTATAGATTAAATTAAAAATTTAGTTTATTACCTCGATGTTGAATTAATTTAACTAATTAAAATAAGTGTTTTCGTCGTATCGTTAGGAATAAATACGATGGAATCATTCGAAGTCCTGGAAAACCTAAAATATAAAATTGATCAATCAAATACTTACAACTTACACAAGTTTGTGATATGAGTTATCAGTAGTCCATTACTTCATGAACAATTTGTATAAAATATTATTGATTGCTTACTGGTGAAAAATATTTTAATTACTTAGATTTGCAATCGCTGCTTTTATTGATAGGATTCGTTTATTTTACAGCTCATCAGTTTTTTCCATATGTTCCTTACATAACTTTTTAAATTTTTGCATATCCTCCCCTGCTATCTCCTTAAATATTGGAATTTTTGTTGCTCCCATGGCTTTTTTCCGGCAAACAGGCCAAGTATGCGATGGAGCATTCAACCACCTATTAATACATCCATAACACATTCGGTGTTTACAATCCTCAATCACTGCTAGTTAGGCAATCTAGATCATAACAATCGGTATAGAGATGGAAAATAGAGTGGGGGTACTCGATAAAAAATTACCTAGGAAAAAGGAGGAGTATTCGGAGGTTGAAATGGTAGAAGCCGTACCAGAATCAAAAAAACTAATGCGGTGATTTTAAATTTCGTCAAAAATTCACTTTTGCGAAATTTTAATTACCGTAGCCCCTTCAAAAATGATGATTGGCAAGAAGTGTTACCACAATTTTTTTTGCAATTTTTTCTTCATCATCTTCGGTACTTAGATTGATAATTTCGGTCAAACGTAAAAAAATGAATTTTACGAAAATTTAAAATTACTGCAGCTCCTTCAAAAACGGAGATGGGCAAAAAGTGTATACCACTATTTTTTTGCAAATCTTTTTTAAATTTTCAAAGATCAAAGAAAAGTTCTCGAATGATCATTGAAATTCGTTGAAAAATCATATTTTTTTTCTATGTACCCTGGTAAATATGTACCACAGAGTACAGATCTAGGTACTTGATTAGGTATCGTGATCTTTTGCCAGACTTCTTTCTCCATCGGGCAAATACACGTGTTTACTTGCTCGTCATTAATCACTCTCTTTTCTTCTTGAGAAATATATCTAATGAAGTTTTCGCGGAATTCATCAATAGAGGTACCAAGCCTACAGAACTTGGCTCTGAACGAATTCGTCCAGCTCTTATGGCACGTCACATTGACCAACAATCGTCAGAATGGCACTCTTTCAGACTTGCTGGGAAACTCTACGAGGTCAAACATTCACAGTGAAATTTCCTGGATCCAATGTAAAAAATTTACCAGCAAAGCCGCTCAATATAATGCAGGAGCGGTCTAGATACTTGAAGTTATGATTTTATTCAATTTTTTAAAAAATATTACAAGTCAAATTTTCATGAAACGTAACAAAGTCGACTTAACAGATCATTCTTCCTGGTCTGACAAATGGTCAGAAATGGCCTTCATAATTTTACTTTGTACAGCCAATTTATCGCGGCATTGTTTAAGATGTCTATGAAGGTTCTTCAAAAACAACATGTCTTGATCGCTCTCCATCTAATCTTCTCACGATCTTCTAATAATTTCAGTCTTTTTTCCGATCTGGCCACTTGTCTTAGTGTTATAGCAATTTTTTTTCCGCAATTTTTCATTTTTCTTTTATGAAGTTGAGAAAAACTACACACAGTTCGATAAGCTGAAATCGGATTCGTGCCCCGCGATCTCAAATCTATGAAAACTATAAATTCCTACTTATATTATGCAAAGACCAACCAATAATCTGTATTTTCTTTTGAAGTTTCAAACTTCAGGCTTAAGAGGATCATTTTGACTCGAAATACTTGATTACCTGTTAACTACGCATAAATCATCTCCTGGCGCAGCACTCCCGATATATGTAGTTTCTCCAGGTGAATTTTTATCAGCCCTGTGAACGTAGAAAACCACCACCACACCAACGTCGCCGCCTCTTTTACCTACTGAAATAAGTGAAAGAGAAAAAAAGGGGGATGTTCTCGGGCGCGCGTCATGTGTAACTATTCGCCAGCCATCGTCGACGCCGCAGCCGCCAAAATATTTCCCGAGATGAGGAAAACTACGAATGGTGTCGAGCCTGTCGACGAAGCATCAGTTTCGGCGTGATCCTTTCGAATGCTCGACGTCTTCGTATCGCTCTTATCCAGTCCCGTTACGAATCTCGTTTCGTAAATATTTTCGTAATTTTTCTCGTCTGATTTTTCGACCAACATTGAAAAATTATTTTGAAAAAATTTTCCGAGAAAAATCGTCTCGTTTTGCAAGTTTGTGATCGATGTGGTAATTCTGTGTGTTGTCGATATGACGGGTGATAAAATTTTTTTCCTGATTTGCTGGGATTATTACTTGTAATGGCGCTTGAAAATTATTTTTGTAAAAGTGTCCGAATCGCCGGTGTTGGTGTTGTTCGGTGCGGATAAAATATCGCGTAATTCGAATTTTTAAGAGATTTTGCGCCGAAAAAGGGTTATGAAAGAAGTGGGAACATGACTAAATTGAAATTTACGAGCTATACGAGTGAATGATTTTCAAAAATCGAATTTGTGCAATTTATACTCGAATTTATGGATGAATATAGCGATGAATGTTGGTCGTGGTACCGCAGCTTGCAGCTTGGTAGTCGATCTTACTGCAAAATGTTTAGAATAATTTGGTTCTTATGGTTATTATTCGGTAAGTACATTCAATCTTAGACAATTTTTCGGGAAAAATTGAAATAATTCACCTATTTTTTGAATCAGTAATTCGACTCTACATTTCGCATTTCAAAAAAAAAAATAACTTGAATAAATTTTATAAAGTGAAAATAAAAAAGAATAAGAAAAAAATAATGTAACTATAAATAAACAAAATTAAACTTGCATTTAAACGTTCAAATTGATAACTAATTAAATTAATTGGCATTTGAATACCGAAATACTGGAGCGAGTTGAAAAATGATCAGTTGGTAAAACTTACGCCCTTGTTGCAAGTTCTTTTAACAATTTTCTCACTGAACTTGATGAGATTTTTCTAAACTAATTCATTTTTCTGGGGAAGGATGATGAAACCATAATCACGTGGTTAGTCACAGTTGTTTTTCTCGTTCTCACTGACGCTGACTCCGGGAAAAGACGTCCAAACTTTATTTTTTAATACAATCGGGTACTTTCCAATAGAAAAAAAATTGAGATGAACATCATGCCTATTTTGATAATTGAAGGGGCATAAATGTAGGTTCTAGAAAAAAATCACGTGAAAATTTTTTTGACCATGGGAAAGGCTAGGATATTGAAAATGGAACAGATTTTCATCTTGTGACTTTTTGGCTAACTTAAAAATTGAAGGGGCTACAAAAAAATTTGTTCAAAAAAAATTCTAAAAAAGGTGAACCAACCAAGGGAATGGATAGTACGTTGAAAACTGAAAAAAATTGTTATGTACATTTTTTTCCAAACTTCGAAAATGAAGGGGCCAAGGGTCGGGCAAGATTTAGAAAACTTGGAAATTTTTTGAAGCCCATTCATGTCGAGTGAGCTGTAGCTCCTTCATTTTCAATGTTAGGCAAAAAGCGTACATAACAATTTTTTTCAGTTTTCAAAGCACCTACTATCCATTCCATTGGTTCATTTTTTTAGAATTTTTTTTGAACAAATTTTTTTTGTAGCGCCTTCAATTTTCAAGTTGGGCAAAAAGTCACAAGATGAAAATCTGTTCCGTTTTCAATGTTCTATCCATTCCCATGGTCAAAAAAATTTTTACATGATTTTTTTTAGAACTTGCATGTGCCCCTTCAATTATCAAAATAGGCAACATGTTCATCACGAGTTTTTTAGTGGTGCCCGGTTGTATCCAAAAATTTAGTTTGAACGTCCATTCCCGGAACACCCTGTATTTACTCAAGTTTTCGTATTGTTATGGTGTGTTCTTTGTCCGGCATAATTATTTAGCCACCCTGGACACGTCCCCGTACTTGACCAAACAATAGCCGATGACTTATTGGGGCGCCGTCTACGGCTTTTGCAAGTGCTTCTCTATTAATAATAGCCACGTCGTTACCCTTTCCTGCTACTTCTTCTTCTTACAGTAGAATTCAAAAGCTGGCGCTTATCATCCGTATCGACGGATAAAAGCGCCAGATTATAACGACGTCATATTTTAAATCACATAGTAAAGAAAATTTTACTATATCAGGCCAAATGTAGAAAGGGAGAAGTACGCGGGTGTTGTCCGCATCGCATCGTAACGCGTTCCCGATGTCCGCGTGTAGATCGTTCGCTAAGGAAATATGGAAAGTCTTGATCAATAAGACAGAAAAAAAGGTTCTCGAAGGGATAGAAAGAGATGTACGCTCAAGATGTTAATACAACTCATTTTCATGTGTTTTTTTTTCAGTATTGGAGAATTCCGAAATTTTCTGAGAGTTCTGAAAAATCTTGAAATCACTTTGATCGATTTGAGAGAATAAAAATAGGCCGTATACCAATGAATCTTGATTTTTTAAAATTCAAATTAAATTTTCATATTCTGGAGAACCATGGAGTGATTTCATATTTTTAAAATTTTGACAAAATTCGAGAATTCAGCTTTATAGAACACAGAATTTTGGCTGTGGAATTTTTTACAGATTATATGAACCACATATTGCAGAAAGGACGTAAGTCTGAAATGTGAAATCTTGAGAGAAAACAACAAAAAACTGATTAGATACACTCAATATGAATTTTTTTGGATAAATGAATTGCACCATTTTATAGACCACAAAAAAAGGAAACATTTTGTAAAAAAAAAAATTTTCAAAGGCCCAGCCAGTCCGTTACAGACGCGATCAAAGTTGGCGGACTTGAATTTCAAATTTAAGACTTACGTCCTTTCTGCAATGTGTGATTCAAATATTTTAAGATTATTATTTTTTGCTTCTGCTTGAAATTCCACTGACAGTTGGAAAGAACCTCCCATTCTCCATTACAGATAGAGATAAAAGAGTCAAAGTCTGAGAGAACAGGATTTTTCTCGAGGCTGATTTGGTGCATTAATATCCTAAAACCTAAATTCTCTGAAAAATATTGGTATTATTGTTTGGCGTCTGCCCAGTCACATCTAGTACATACAATCTGGCAACTGCCGTCAACAGAAAGTACCGCATTTTTTCATCATTTTTTTGTTTCCTTCATTGACGAAAATCGCCGTTCTTTCTTTCATCTGTTGAATGATGAAATATGTATTATGTACTTACCTCAAAATGATCCTATCTTTTTAGTGATTTTTTGAAGATGAAAAAGATTTAAAGTCGAGGCCGTAATTTCAATAAGCTGACAAATTTTCAAACTGTCGTTTTTCAAAGAAACGACAGGAAACGACGACCCAAAAGTGATCGTTTTTGGTCGTTTTTCAAAAATGAAAAAAGATTCCATTCAAAACGTTAATTTTCGAGGCTTAAAAAATTTTCAAACTATCGTTTTTTCAGGAAACGACGAGACTAACATACCTAAAAGTGATCGTTTTTAGTCTTTTTTCAAAAATGAAAAAGATTACATTCGAAACCCTAATTTTCGAAGCTTGACAAATTTTCAAACTGTCGTTTTTCAAAGAAACGACAGGAAACGACGACCCAAAAGTGATCGTTTTTGGTCGTTTTTCAAAAATGAAAAAAGATTCCATTCAAAACGTTAATTTTCGAGGCTTAAAAAATTTTCAAACTATCGTTTTTTCAGGAAACGACGAGACTAACATACCTAAAAGTGATCGTTTTTAGTCTTTTTTCAAAAATGAAAAAGATTACATTCGAAACCCTAATTTTCGAAGCTTGACAAATTTTCAAACTGTCGTTTTTCAAAGAAACGATAGGAAACGACGACCCAAAAATGATCGTTTTTAGTCGTTTTTCGAATATGAAAAAGATTCTATTCGAAACCTTAATTTTCGTGGCTTGAAAAATTTTCGAACTGTCGTTTTTCAAAGAAACGATAGGAAACGACGGATCCAACATACCTAAAATAGTATAATACGCTACAAGGGACTAAAATGCGTTGTTTCAAAACGAGTGCGGTGGTTACAGCGCGAGCCGCAGGCGAGTGCTGTAATAGCACGAGTTTTGAAACAACATGCATTTTAGCCCGTTGTGGCGTATGATACTTTTTATAATACTTACACGTAACGAGTATCATTTCGTTGTTGTTTTGGGTGTAAAATTATGATTCTGACTGAAAGACTGAGAGCGGGTCAGTTTACAATTGTTGTATGGCAACTGTGCAAATGTATTTTACAATAATTATCACTTCGTTGATAATCATTTACATTATTTTCATACTTTTAATATCTGTTTATTAGACGTATCGGTACTTCGGTAGACGTACACATACAATTGAAAAAACACACTTGTCAATAAAATAACCGGAACATTCACAATATCAAATATTCTTATACAAATTCGAACAGTAAATTCAGAATTCAATTCATAACAAGCAACAAGCTGCTACAAGATCACCGGCTAATGAATATGTTTTGAATTTTGATAAAATAATCGGCACAATCCAAATCAAATAAATAGCGCTGCTGTCAACGAGAAATTTATTTTACTCCCTGTAAATTGTTTTACTCCCTGTAAATATGTTTTACTCCCTGTAAAATAAGTCGCCGCAAAACATTCATTTTACACCCTCAAAACAACAACGAAATGATACTAGTTACGTGTAAGTATTATAAAAATTATCTTTTTTATTAGTTTTTCAAAAATGAAAAATATTCCATTCGAAACCTCAATTTCAGTGTCGTGAAAAATTGAACGTCTGTTTTTGAAGGCCGAAATAAAGTCTAAATAATTTACACTACATACATTGTATCATACCGTGTACCGTATCTAGTGTAGAGAGTATAAATTTAGCTTTTTTCCCCGACTGATAGAAAAGTAATGATATGAATTATGAATCTGCATGTAGGTAGGTTGGTATTGGTAGGTATAGGTACTACATATAGGTACATGCATACATGTTGAAAATTGCAACACTACGTTCAACAGGATTAATTGATGCCTTTTCCACATTAGTTCTGGATTTCAGCTAATTTAATTTTGATTACATCTAGAATGCAAAAATTTCTCTTTAGTGATAAGGAGACAATACTTGGTGAAAAAAATTAGAGAAACGAATGGATGGGCTGAAATCAGTCTTCGTATATAATTGCATATGGGTTGGTTAAAGAGGGGAGATTTTAAAAAGATTAATCGTTTTGCAACTTTTTAAAACTTTTGGTTAGTCGTAGCCAAAAATTTGTAAAATTACCCCTAAGACTGTAAAAAATTGAAAATTTTTCATCATCAGGATTACATTGGATTGATTTTTTTTGGTAATCCTCTTCATCTTTATGTTGATTGGTTATCTATTAGAAGAAACCAATTCGTTATTCATCTTTTTTTGTTTAAACGATTCTTACGTGAGCGGTGGCTGCTAGAACTTGAATTCTGATTCTATGAAAAAATTGGCTGATTTTTATTTTTTGATTAAAGTGAGCTCTTTTTCTTTGGAGTACTCGACGAAAATAATTTTTCCATATTTTGTGAGGGAAAAAAGGTAAAAATTTATTTTCGGAAATAAGTTACTATTCGACGTGGTCTAGAAAATTAATATTTTCAATCCAAAATGAGTATAAATCACAGTGACTTGGTTGTCTAGTTTTGAAAAAAAAGTAATTCATTCTACGCATTTTTCTTTAGGTACTACAAATTTTAAAAATTATAATTGGAAAAAATCACTATTCTTCTGAGCTAAAAAAAACACCTTTAATAATAAAAGAAATAACAAAAGAAGTAAATTCTGAAGTATTGTCAACAAGGCCCTACCACCCACCTATTTTTACTTAAAAACCAATTCGTTGGATTTAAATCAGATGAAATTGGATTTTTATCAAAAAACAAACTTTCCAAAACAAATAACCTGAAATGGTAAAAAAATTGATCAAAAAATTCATCTTTTTAAAATTTCAGTTGTCATTTTTTGAAAAAATTCTAAAATGCTGAACCATACGACTTCATGAATTTTTCAATTCGTTGAATAGAGTGGCTTTTGTACGTAACATAGTTTTCACAATTTTTCGAAAAATTTGTCAAGTAGATTGGCTTACTATTGTTGAATCATACGACTGAATGAATTTTAAAGAATTAGTTCAATTGAAAGGGTTTCTAAATTTGTAATTTTTACAAAAAATCCACTCTATTCAACGAATTGAAAAAAAATTCATCAAGTTGTATGGTTTAACAATAATAATAAACCAATTTACTTGATTATTTTTTTTCGAAAAATTAATATAGAAACGGCAACACCATCAATTTTCCAAAGTGGTGCATGAGCACGGTTGCACCACCGCGAACGCCGGCCGTGTTAACTACCTAGCAAATTGTGTTGGTTTTTAATCTCACGTCCTGTTCATTCGAGTCACTATTGGGAACGTGTTAGGTAATGGTGCGCTAGTGTCGTTTTTTACCTACCTAAATTGAAAGGGGGATAATCTTATCAGTTACATGTATTCTTATGGGAAAATCGTCATTTTTGAAAATTAATTAAAAATTCTGTTGGATCATTAGGTGGCTAATTTTTTTTTAATGTTGTAATTTGAACCTTCTACTATGAGGGAAAAATATTCATTTTTCCTCAGTAACTATTAAAGTCTGGAAAAAAGATGTTTTCTTGACCTCTTTCTGTTGCCTTGAAGTTATCATAAAAGAGTAATAAAATCATCATTTTGAAGGAAAATGATTACTTTAAATATTTAAAAGTGGTTGTTTTGTGTATCAAAGATGATTTTGTTTCAAATTGCTTCATGGTTCTTCTTCTTTAGTGCTATTTTATGTGAAAGCAAAAGTCGGAATATGTATACAGAGGTATACAAATTTATATTATTCAAATGAGACATTTATCACTTTAAAACTCGATACTTTAACCACTTTTAGTTAAACACTGACATTCTAATCCAAGTTTTTCATGGAAATCAAAAATTTATTGAAATTTTAGTCCGAAATCAACTTACTTTGACATGGAAAAAACCTGACTTCTTTGCTGTACAAAAGGTGGGAAAATAAATACGTAATCACCTCAAATGAATTGTTTTGTGTGCTACAAGGTCCATAAAATATTATTTATTTCAAAACACCCCTTTAGCTTACTTGGTAATGTAATTATTTATTGCCAAAAATGACGATTTTTCCATAAGAATACATGTAACTGATAACAGGTATCCCCCTTTCGATTTTTATCAGTAGAGAAATGGTAGTTCCACGAATGCTCGCCAGTGCGCGCCTCCTTTGAAAACTCGGTCCCAATTATCAAAATCTTCATCGATAAATTATTGTAGAACTTCACGAAAATTTAGCCTAATTTATTGTTCATTCGTGTTACATAATGGATAAAAAGCAAGAATTCTTCTGCTCTTCGTGATACTGCTCTGTTAGTGCTTGAACGTGTTCGTATTTCGTATTTCGAGTAAAATGTTGAACACCTACGAATGAAAATAGAATCGTTTCTTCTTGTCGAAAATGTTTGACCATGATAAGTTCTGCATTTTCATTCCTTTTATTCGTATTTCGTACTAACAAAGTTGAGATGAAATTACCTACTACAGTAGGTAATGCTAAATAATCATCTTCAAATTTAACTCACCTGAAACACATAATAAATAAAATAATTAATAATTACCCTATAGGTATTAAATATTTTCGTCTCGTTAATGTTTCTAATTAACTAATTCGACTTGGCAATTTTATTTGTTGACGAAAAACGTACTCGTATTATTTTTTTCGTCAACAAATAAAATTTCCAAGTCGAATTAGTTAATTAGAAACATTAACGAGACGAAAATATTTAATACCTATAGGGTAATTATTAATTATTTTATTTATTATGTGTTTCAGGTGAGTTAAATTTGAAGATGATTATTTAGTGTACTGCGACTTGCGCAAAGTGGCACCACTGGTTACGTGCGAAAACCGAATTATGGAAAAGTCCAAAGTCAAGGGGTGGAATAGTTTTGTCTGCGTTGTCGCCGTTGTCCTACGTTGTACGCAGAACCGGGGCTAGTTTCGTCGCGTCAAACGTAGTGTTTGGTTTCAAGTGCGTGAACGTGAACGTTACGATGTCATTAATTATTAGTCGAATGTCGAATTATTTTATTGAGTTTTAGTTTTATCTTTTGATCGGATGAATCATCGTAAAAGTAATAAAAGTATTCGTAATCGTGTGCGTCGCGTTGGCCATGTTATGCATTTTGATTCAGATCGACGCGACGTTTACGTTTGTTTTGCCGTATATATTTTATCGTGGTGTTGGTTGGTGGCGTAGAATAAAATTTATTACATGTAGATCGATTTGAATTATTTCGGTTTGGTTTTCGCTCGTATCTATGGATTCTTCAATATCCTGTCGTCGAAATAGCTGATGGTGAGTTTTTAGTTGAATGTTTGTGCATGTATTTGTCATAATTATTGTTCCTAAGACGAGTTGAAACTCGAACGCGATATTGCTACGCAGATTTTCGTGCATTTCTATTCTATTGTTCTTATCTCTTACGAGTACAACATTCTTTATGTTTTATTAGTGGCCGTGTTTGGTTCGTTTGTGCTTTGCTTTCGAATTTTTCGAAGTCTGTCGGTTCGTTTTCTGAGTAATTTTTAGAGATTTTCTTTTTTGTGAAATTTTCGTTCGGAAAGTGAGAATCTTCTGATCGTTTTGTTTCTAAAAGTAAACGAGACCGTACTTTTGACTACACTGCTTCCAAATGTTGGTGGATCTGCATAATCAGAATCACACGCATCCGAACAAAGAAATAACGAACATTTGATGGAATGATGATGATAGAGGTAATTATTTTGAAATTTGAGGGTTGTTGATTTCATGAAGTATTTGTTGCTTTGTCAAGTGCGAGAATTAAAATTGTTGTGCAGATCAAATCATGCATTTAATCAATTATTACAGTTCGAAGTGTTTTAAGTAACGATTAAAAGCTGGATTAATTCCTGTCACGTCGATCGCTTTTTGAATTCTGGTTTTATGATTTTTCTTTTGCGAAACTCTTTTCTCATGAAAGTATCCATTTTTTCCGTTCGGAAGGATGATTGTTCTTTTGCTTCTAATTTTTCATTAAAAAAAATCAACTTTGATGCCTTACTACCTGTAGATACGTGGGTATTGGGTACCTAGGATGTTAGATCTGTGAAAGTCGCTAATAAATCGTCAGAATTGCATCGTGAGGAAACTCAGCAGAATTGTTCGACATTTTTCAATGAATCTCGTGACATTTTAATGATGTTCCAGTGAATTTTCGCTTATTCGTAATTTTTTTCTTATCTGCTTTCAGTTTAAATTTGTTCACTGATTTGTAACCGTGCTGCAATTCTTACCGTTTCTCAGTGATTTTTGATCATTTTCACTGATTTATTATTGAGAAAGTAGGGGCTACAAAGTTACAAATATTTTTAGTCGAATTTGAAAATTCGATATGGCATATCGATTTTTATGTAGGTATTTTAAAGCATCGAATTTAATCATTGACTATAACTTTTAGATTTAACATTGCTAATTTTTTCTACGATGGTTCTAATTTCGCCTTAAAAAAATGAAAAACTGAAATAGCATTTATGATTTGTTATGTTTTTGGTGATTCCGAGCTCAGAAAATCGAGTCGTTGTTTGATTTCCACGGACTATATACTTGTATTTTTATCTTTTCACCTTCCTTCTTGCCTTTTTTTCGACGATTTGTTCATGAAAATATCTCGCGACGTTTTATTCGTATTTAAGAGAGAAGGGGGTTGAATTTAGGCATACTTTGATGTTACTCTTTCACTCGAGTTTTTCCTCGTTTTTCTTGTACCTTTCATAAATTTATTATATCCATTTTATGCATACAAATGAAAATCAACAAAACATTTCTTACTTAATGTAGTAATTTTCACTAATTCGTACCTACTTCTTTCAAACTCTCTATCTGTAAAAATTTGTCATGGATTTTTTCGAATGATCCTTGAAGTTGATCAATTTTTTGGGTATTTGAATTCTTTAATTCAATTTACGTAGATTTTCTATTTTCATAGTTTATTTCAGTTCATCTTCATTCCTAGAATTTTGTAGCTCGAGGTTGATTTGGCTAATTATTTGCAAAATGTTAATTAGTTAAATTAAGTGTTTTTTTTTTTTTAAAAAAAAAAAATCAGTAGACTCGATTTTTATAGCCAGAAATTCCTCAATTTTTTGACTCGTATGTAAGTGAATTTACTGAAAAATTCAGGATCGTTTGCTAATGAAAATTCGCTGATTTTCAGCGGAAAATAATTCTATTAACTAAAAGAAACCAAATGACCTATCCAATATACGACCACCTACTTAATAATGATGGTTGGTATCTTCATTCTTGGTGTATACCTTGCGTTTACTGAAAGCATAAAAAACTGTGTACGAATAATGATTTATTATATTTTGGTGGAAAATAATAATTCGGTAGTACTTTATATCTTCGTTCTTTAATAATACTGCTTTTTTGCTGAAAATTTTGCACGATTGTTTTCTTTGTGAATTGTGATCATATGAACTATTAATTAGTACCTAAGGAACTCAAGCTGTCCGACTTGGAATAAGCGAAGACAAATCTACTGTCTCGTCTTACCGGCTCGAACCCATTTTCAGCCGGGTTTCATTTCCAATGAATACGCTCGGACCACGGTGTATTCTTTTTTATCTCTTAATTAAATTTTTTTCTGTACGTGATGCTGCGCCGAAAAAAAAACATCCAGGAAGTGGCGTGTTTTGCGGCGAAGCAAAAAATCTATCCAATTTTTTAAATTAACTATATTCGTTATCGATTGCAATATTTTTCCAGTTTTCCCTTGAGTCGAGGTGGTTTTTCCCTCTCATTTTCTCCGCCTTATGCCGTATTTTCCATTTTTATATACGTATACGCCATGCACCATCCCTGTTTTCTTTTTTCCTACACGAATGGCCATTACTTAATTCTTCGCCCAACGAAGAGGGTTATCCGGTATGAAAAGTATTACATCAATTATTCGTCGGAATAACTTTCATCTTTTTTTCTTTGGAGGTTTTTTTTTTCGATACTAATACGCGGATGGATGGTATGGTCCGAGTTAGTCGGTTGTGAGTTGTGTATTTCATAACGCTCGCGTTTATGCTCACCGGATATTCGGAGAGAAGAGTTGTAATCTGGATTTAATTCCGTTAATATGCTTGTCCTATTGATGGCATGGGAGATGATATTTGTTTGGTGTATTTGATACATGTATACGTAGGATATATTATATCTATGTACGAATGTATACGTCAATGAATGGTAACATATCGAATGTTGAAGCGATGCGGTCGTATTGACGTTTTAAGTGCTGCATTGCTTTGTGTTCGGTATGTAAGTTCGATGTAAGATGATGATGTACGATTTGTGAGATAAGAAGTTTTTTTTTGAGAAAATTTCTCGGAAAGCACTGGGGGAAAATCTATAATGTTTGAAATTTGCCAAATTTCAGATTTACATGTGATGAAAAGTGTTGATATTAAATAGGTGGCTGCAGTTTTGTCTCGCTTGAATTCGTGTTATATTAACATATCCAGAAAATCAAACAAAAAAATTTAAAATTTTGAATTTTTTTTGGGAGAGGGGAAGGTAGGCCAGAACCGAAATTGTTGAAGATAACAATTGTCAAAAATTTGAGATTTTTTTTTGACCAACAGATGTGTATCTATCCTGCGTTGAAAAAAGGTTGATTGAAATTTTAAATGAACTTAGTGGGTGGATAATTGAATGAATATGATGTGGGAAAAGATATTTTCTGTCCTCTCCTCATGCGAAGTTGCATTTTTATATTTTCTACTTGTTGCGTTTTCGTTGAGAAATGTTGTTGGTGGCGCTCTCCTGCGTAGACTGTTGTAATGTATCCTGATGAAACCACCGAACCACCATGAATTTTATCATATTAATTCCCAATTCCTGCGTCTGGCTGCGTGCTATCACCTGGCCTGAATTGAGAAGTGCTTTTTTTGAATTAATATTTCGTTTTCTTATATTACTCATCTCAGAAAAATTTTCGTGTTGAGAAAATCGTATTTTGTTTTTATTGCTTAATTTTCCGCGTGAGACTATGAGAATGGCGTTTGAATTCCGTTCTCATCACTTCGATTTAAAACATTGAAAATTACTTATGGTTTCAAATTTCTGTTACTTCGTGTTTGCAAAATAGCTCTCGTAAAATTTATTGGTACATCATCGGATAGGTGACGATTTGATGAAAATGAATTCAATTTGGAAAAAGTTATTTTTGTATCAGCATTCAGTTGCAAACTTGTGAGCAGAATCTTTTGATATGAGAAAGAGGGCTTTATTATCTTGATTTATCCTAAAACTGGCAGTTTTTCTTGAAATCTGAATCGGTCAAATTTAGGGTTTGGCTTTTCGAATCATGAAAATTAGTTACATATCTTTCGCTGATTTTTCAATCAACGGTAGGTATTTCATTTTTCAATAATTTGACTCATTCAGATTTAGGGAGTAGACAATGTACGAAGTTTCAAGTAATAGGTACATTTTCTCAAGTTTATTTCTCACATTCGTGTATTTAAATTTTTATTCAACAAGTAGAATTTTGAAATTGCTCGAGTAATTTACAAATCAGATTTTCGCGTATACTTACCTATTTGTAATAGGAGTGGGAGGGGGGGGGGTTGGTCCTTCCAGTTCCAGGATTTTGAAAAAAAGTGCCTCCAGCTTCTGGTATTTTCGAGCGCCTCTGGATTCGGCTCCTGAAAAATCGCTTTAAGCGGGCCCTTCTCTCTCTTTCATCCGACTTCAGCTCCGAAATTTTTGATGCAAGTATCTCCAGCTCCGTCTTCTCTGGTTCGCATTAAGATGGACCTATCTCAGTTTTTTGGTCAAACCCAGATCGGGCGAATTATCTTATGATTCATCTGTAGAATTTTCAGAGAAGGATGCATTAGAGAGATGAATGTTTTTGTCAACTTGGATCTCGCGTAAACATTCGGTAAATAACTTTCTTTCGACGTTACCAAGCTCCTAAAAGCAAAAAGCTTCACTTTTACTATACGAATACTACGATAGGTTTTTTCTCTTGTTTGTACATTATTGTTCATCTTTTCGAATTCTATTTCAAATGTACGTAATTTGAGAAGCCTCACTTAGTAAAGGTTGTGTGACAATAGAGACACCATCACACGAGGGTGAAATAAGTAGATATGCTAAACGATCAGCGAAATTGTGGTGTTTCGGTGACAGAAACATTACAATCTCCGTCGTCGATATTACGAATCTGTTTCTCGTCATTTGAAAAACAACCCTAATTAAAACACATTTATTTACGTAGGTACCTACAGAAATTCTGAGTAAACATGATTTTTAATTGAGGGGTGATTTTTTGAAATGAGATATCGAAATGTTGGATCTTCTATTTGACCTGAAAAAAGAGAAAGAAATATTGATTTTGCTGCATGAAAATCGAATAGAAATGCAAAAATAAAAAATTAATGAATATGAGCTGTCGAAATAGGAAAATTGAAGGTGAAAAAGTAATGCAAGTTTGATGAGTTGAGAAAAGGTGTAAGAATTGAGAAAACACGAACAGAGAAAAAATTTAGTCAAAATTATTAAATTTTGAAGGCAAATCTGGCAATTATATCGAGTTTGTATAATTTAGTTTTCTCCCCTTCATATATTTGTATTTTTAGAAAACATACGCTCCCCAATCAACCCCCTTCACTTGGTCAAAAATTACATTATTTTGTGCAAAATCTGTTTTTGATTCTGTCCTTTCTCATTTCCACAGTTCCTTTCATTTTTGATTTTGGAACACCACATCGTCATCTTGGATGAACTCTTCCTCCAATTTCGTCTCATTTTCACAAAAATTTAGTGAGCATGTACGATTTCCTAAATAATTGAATCTGGAAGGTTAATTTGTAGTTATGTCATGATCGGAATTTGCTTCTTCTCTCTTTCATCAACAATTTGAATTTTCTGGAAAATGACGTTCTCCTATCACCCCCCCTCCCTTTTAATTTTTTCGAAAAGTAAATTTTTTGTATTCACAATCCCAGTTTTTGGATTCTGTCCTCTCTTTTTTTTTTAGTTTTTTTTTTTCGATTCTTCATGTTTTCTCTTCGTTCGATGTACATGGTTTCTTATTAATTTACTGCTATATTTTTCCACCTTTTTTTCAAAGGTACGTAAATTTAGACGAATTTCGAATAAAATATTTCGTATTTCATCGTTTTTTTTTCTATTTCGGAGGGGTTAGAGGACGATTCAGGGTACAGAAAAGCAGAACACGAAAGAAGGAAGTTTGTTTCCACATGGTTGAGTTTTCTTTTCGCCCTCTTACTGTGGGCTCTCGCTTTACGCACCTCGTCGTGATAGATTATCCGACATTATTCATAACGCTAAACACCCTTCGTCGATAAGTATCATCGCTCATCACTGTCGCCTCGTCTGGTCGTGGTGCGGCGATCAACCTAGTCATTATTTACTAATACATCATTCGGGATTATTAAAATTCTTTTTCGTTACTCGCCTGCTGAAATTTTTTCTTCGCGTTGGAATTAATTCCGGTTCTGTGTTAATAGACAAGTAGATATATTCCGAAAAATCCTTTGATTGATGAGTAATATAGCCCAAGCTCTTCCCTTCTTTCCTGAAGACCAACTCAAGTCTACTTTTGAGGCTAACGCGAGAGTAAATTAAAACCAAAAATTTATACCTAATCAAATTTTCCCCATATTTTTGAACAAGTTTTACTTTTTTTTCCTTTATTCGATTATGACAGCTGTGATGCGTTGTTTGATGGATTTGATGGTGAATTATTTCCCATTGCCGTGGCGAATTTTTTGAGATACACGAGTACTAGATTTTTGAGAGGTATAATTTATCATTGAAAGAAAATTTACGTACTATTTCATCGCATGTAGTATTTTTTTTCAAATAATTTTGTTTAAGGCACTTGACCATTCAACCCATTTTCGACGAAATAAATGGTAAATAGTAAATACCTTTAGATAGAAGTTGAAAATCGAATTGCATTTTTACAAAGCACTGTAGCCCTGGCTAAAAACCAGATCCAGATCAAAACGAAACGCTGATTTTTCTGCCCTTTATCCTCGTCGAGCGAAGGAGCTTGTGCGTCTTTTCACCATCTTTACATTAACACACCGTCCAGGTGTCTTTTTGGCGAAAGAGTCGCGTTAAGATGAAGAGGAAAAAAAATGACTGGCCCGAACCGACAGTACCCAATCTGGCTAAAATCACAATGCATTTTTCACGCCGATACACAATCGTTTTAAATGTAATTTATATGTCACCTCATCATTTTAAAAATACACTCGCCGCGGCGTATTGCTCGGTTTCAACGTTTACCTTTACCGACGAATCAGGAGTCCTCAAAATTACGTGTTCAAATTCCACATATGGCAGCTTCCCATCACCGTATATGTCGCTTTGTCGAAACTCTTTTTCGGTGATTTGGAAAATTTTTTTGTAGTTGATAACAATCTGACTTGAATCAGGTAATCTGTGTTTTATTTTATGCAGTGAAAAAAATGAAATTGAAAAAACTGATGAATATTCTCCACAAGTAATGAATTTTATCCAAAAAATGAAATTTCGTCCAAAAAAAATCCATAAAAGGCACTCATTAACAAAATTTATAAAATTTCTCCAATTTTGTGAACGGGACAATTTCATTATTTGTTTGGATAAAATTTTTCATGTTATCTCTTTAATGCGAGTTCGAAATGGTGGAAATTGGTAGAATTCGACAATGTCACATTTTTAAAGAACAGTATCGTGAACGTAAAGTAACAGTTTGAAAAAAAAATTGTCGGGATTCTTTTTCTTTTCAAATTTCACGTATACTGATGTAGTGATGTATTCTGTCCTCGCCCAATTTTTTCATTTTTTTAAAATTGGCGATTCTCTTGAAAAATCTTGAAAAAAGTTTTTTAAATTTAAATTTTCAAATATTTAACAAAATCTGAGAAGAAAATTATCATACGAAATAACCGAAATAACGATCAATGTGTTGAACATGTCAACTCTATTGTACATTATTTCAGCGGGCTCAAAAGTCCTAAAACCCAGTTTTCCTGTGAATTTTGAAAAAGTTTAGCAGAAAAAGTGACATTTATTTTGAATTGAACGTGAAAAGTGTCTACCGGAATATTTTTTATTAGTATGTATGTTGATGCTAATCTGACATTAATTATTGTCTCGCGTGATTTTCTTGCGTTTGGTGCTTGATTTACATTTTTAAAATGTTCGTTTGAAAAGAAGAATTGTTCATGTGAAGAAATCGACGTCAGATTCGATTTGAGCACATTCAATGTTCTGATGATTTATCATTTTTTGATCTCGATTGGCTTTTGCCGAAAATTACGATTTTTGGTCGGAGTGTTTTCAAGTCGTGAGTTTTATCGTGTGCTGTACATAAAAATATTTATTTTCTCTTAGTAAAATTTTTCCATTTTTTTTTTTTTTTTTGAAAAGTAAAAGTGAGAACAAGTAGGGAAAATGTGTCAGTTTTGGTTAAAATTGTTTTCTTTAGTGAAAATGTTCAATTTCGGTAAAAATATCTATAGCGGAAAAAAATGAAATAGTTGATGAATTATAAAGTTGAAGTGAATAAACAATTTTTTTTAATGTTTCGATAATGTGCATGCTCTGTTGCGAGTAATTATTTTCTTCTTGAAATTTTTTGACAGCCGGTTTAAAAAGGTCTGGAAATGAAACTCGTGATTTTTTTGAACCCTCTTCAGCTCTTCCAATTCTGAGACTTCCAATATCCTTTGAAAAAAAATTTAATTGAAAATCGAGTGTCGTTTAGATCCAGATGCTGCGAAGTGATACGAGCATGAATAATACAAAATGCATCATCTACATATATACGGCAAACTGGTTATGCAATTTTATTAACACCAAAGAAACAATCGTCCAACACATAGATACGTAGGGGTTAACTAACTTGACGACTGCAACCTGACGAGTGACGATACTTGAAGCATTAAATCACTGTTCTCTCGTCGAGTAAACTTGTTTCTTTGCGATGGACTACATTCAAGGTTGGTGAACGGCCTTAAGTAGATATGATGTCATATGCCACCTACAACTGGTAGATCACGCTTTGCTTTGCGTTTAGGTTTCGATTTGATGATATTTATGGCTTGAAAAAAAGTGCGATTACAAATGAGTCGTCTGTTATTTTATTCACAAAGAGAGTATGTTAGATTTTAAGTTCGTAGAAAATTTTCATTCGAGGTTTTGTTCGTTTCGGAAATTTTTCACGTTCCATTTTCAATGTTTCCTGCTTAGACACAGAATTTAAATAGGCAAATTTTTCATACGATGGGTTAAAATTTTAATTTTGAATATTTTTTGCAGGGTCTGTTGAAAAAAAAAAATGCTCTTAAAGATTTTTTCTCCATTGGTCAGGAGAGGTTATATTTTGAAAAATTTGGACGAGTCAGATTTTTGCGACATTTTTATATCATTTGGCGAATATGGCAGCTTCCCATCACCGTATATGTCGCTTTGTCGAAACTCTTTTTAGGTGATTTGAAAAATTTCTTCGTAGTTGATAACAATCTGACTTGGATCAGGTAATCTGTGTTTTATTTTATGCAGTGAAAAAAATGAAATTGAAAAAACTGGTGAATATTCTCCACAAGTAATGAATTTTATCCAAAAAATAAAATTTCATCCAAAAAAAATCCATAAAAGGCACTCATTAACAAAATTTATAAAATTTCACCAATTTAGTAAATGGAGCAATTTCATTATTTGTTTTGATAAAATTTTCCATGTTATCTCTTTAATGCGGGTTCGAAATGGTGGAAATTGGTAGAATTCGACAATGCCACATTAAATTTGAAGAACATTATCGTGAACGTAAAGTAACAGTTTGAAAAAAAATTGTCGGAATTCTTTTTCTTTTCAAATTTCACGTATACTGATGTAGTGATGTATTCTGTCCTAGCCCAATTTTTTCATTTTTTTTAAAAATTGCCGATTCTTCTGAAAAATCTTGTAACAGTTGTTTTTTAAATTTAAATTTTTAAATATTTAACAAAATCTGAGAAGAAAATTATCATACGAAATAACGATCATAATGTGTTGAACAGGTCAACTCCAAGTATTATAAACCTTACTTCAGCGGGGTCAAAGTCCTAAAACCCAGTTTTCCTGTGAATTTTGAAAAAGTTTAGCAGAAAAAGTGACATTTATTTTGAATTGAACGTAATAAGTGTCTGCCGGAATATTTTTTTATTAGTATGTTGATACAAATCTGACAGAATTTATGCAACCGTATGTCACAAATCGCAAAGTAGACGTAAAAATCGCACAATTGTCGCATTTTTTTCACGTTTATTTTGCGGCAGAATGCGATTTTGTTAAAAATTTTGCACGACGGTAAAGTATCGAGATTATTTAATACTCGAATATAAAAATTGTGTAGATATATTTTTTGAATCCAATTTGACGAACGCTTCGAAAATATTTTCGTACTGTTTCTAAACGATACCTACACTCATTCATTATTGGTAGGTAATGAGGTACTTAATTTTACGTATACGCGTTCGCCCTCTTCGACCATTAAATTAATTAGCCAATTTTCCAAAGGAAAAAAAGACTAAATTGCTTTTAGTTTTCCTGACAGAATTAACCAGTGCTTATGTTTTTCGGCTTTTTACAACACTTTATCGCAGCATTGCATTGGTATCTAATCAAGCCAACTCCCAAGATAATTTACCCTTCGAGTTTCGTAACTAGGTTATGTATTAGGTCGTCTGCTGTATAAAGATTTAAACCCGTCGTGTATTAGCTTTTGTTTTACAACACCGGCCCGAATAAGACTCCAGAATCACCCTAGACATAGACATTCATCACTAAAACCCACTAATTGTTTCGTTTTACAGCAAAAAGGAGAAAAAAAGAATAACGTTCCTTTTTGTACACGTCAAAGTGAAACGTTAATGTTGTCATAATAGTAAACTTTTTTTTTCTTCTGTCCCGACCGACCCTAATAATCAAATCATGGTAGTTTCGTTTTTCACCATAATTCTGTCACAACTTTACGCATAAAAAGATCCTCTTTTATACGTACGAGCGTGAAAATCATACTCGCGGAATACGGAAAAAGGGTGACGATAAAAAACGCGGAAAATGCACTAAGATTAGGGTCGTTTAAATAAAAGTGACCTACCCTCAACACGATACTTCCTTTTTTTTTTAGTATAATGTAGTTTCACCTCTTTAGTTATTTGATTACATTATATTTATGCATAAGTGTCGAAATGAACAGTTTAGAAAAAAAAGTGCCACCGTGCTAACCCGCCAGCCTCATCCTTTTCACGCGCTATTGTATCGATTATATCGGAAGACTCGAAAATTAAATTATTCGCGACGTTGGGACGGATTGCTTTGAAAAAAGCGATCGCGTCAACTATCATTGAGAAGGTGTGATGAAACGCGTATAATGTTTTAAAATGGCCTGACCGATTTGTCTGCCTGTAATGTTCGTGTCAAATGGCCTATTTTATTTCGTACAATACGATTTATTTTACGTCGATATTGGTACTGTATTGGGTCTTCTTGTAGACCCCTTCCTTGGGTCTCAGATGTCTCTGATTAGTTTACATTTTTGTAGTTGAAATTTTGAATTACTGTGGATGTTCGGAGTAGAAGGGTTTGTTTAGAGAATGGGTTTGGGCACCTGGAGAGACGTTACGAGTGAGCAAAAGCACAAGCCCGATGGCAATTTTCAATGGTCGACTCCCTCTCCAAAAAATCATCATTGTTGAATAAAATTTTTGTATTTTGAACAATGTTCAAAAATCGATTGAAATAAAAAATGAAAAAATGATCTAAATAAACTGGAAATTTCCTACAAACATTTACCTATATTTACTTATCTGCAAAGGTAAAAATGATAAATTCGGCGATTTATTGAGATAATTTGTCGAAAAATAACTGGAATTGTCGGAATTGCCAACTTTTTGAAAAAAAAATCATCGACTTCTAAAGAATTCATCAGGGTATAACAAAAATTGCTGGTTTGTGTTTTCAAAAATGAACTCTTGTACTCTCTAAATTTGAATCAGTCAAAATTCACTGATTAATAAGATAAAAGTGTGCAACTGAAGAAATCAGTGAAAATTTTACCGATTTAATCAGTGGATTTTCATTTTCCAATCGGTAAAAATTTTAATTTACTGATTGAATCAGTAATTAATCACTGATTGAATTAGTAAATTAAAATTTTTACTGATTCATTTCAGTAGTTGAAAAAAATTACTGATTTAAAAATGAAAATCCACTAATTGAATCAGTAATTTTTCACTGATTGACAGTCAAATTTCACTGATTAACAGTTAAAACTTTTCGCTGTTTAATCAGTGAATTTTCAGTTTTTTGACGGATTCAGATTTTGAGAGTACTACAGAATTATCATTTCAATATACCTGTCTGAATTGAATGCTTCCTTAATGCCGAAAAACAACCTATTTAAATTTGAATCAGTCAAAAAACTGAAAATTCACTGATTAAACAGCGAAAAGTGAACAATTGTTGATCAGTGAAATTTGACTGTCAAATCAGTGAAAAAGTCCTGATTCAATTTGTGAATTTTCATTTTTGAATCAGTAAATTGTTTTCAACTACCTACTGAAATGAATCAGTAAAAATTTAAATTTACTAATTCAATCAATGAATAATTACTGATTCAATCAGTAAATTAAAATTTTTACCGATTCAAAAATGAAAATTCACTGATTAAATCGGTAAAATTTTCACTGATTTCTTCAGTTGCACACTCTTGTCTTATTAATCAGTGAATTTCAACTGATTCAAATTAAGAGAGTATTCCAATAAAATTTCGTATTTTTCAAACGTCTCACAAAATCGATACTTTTGACCTCCTTCATCAAAAATAGGTACTGAGTAGGTACTCTAGGTACTTACTTGTAACAATAGAATTATTCCTTATTCCTTTCTTTCAATTTTATTTCTGTTCGTCATTCATTTTTTTCCAACGAGAACAAGAGTTTTTCGTTGTCTCGAGCTTGGCTCTCTCGCGTATCTAATTTCTACAATTTTCCTTCATTTTCTTCTGATATTGTTTTTTTTTTACTATCGATCTAAAAGCCGAATCAAAAAAAAAAATGGTTTCAATATTGAGGCCAATCTTGTATTTCAAAATTGGTCGATTTTTACGTGCTTAGGTACATATATCGAACTTTTTCATTATCTCATGTTCGATGATCTTTCTATTAAAATCTAAAATAATATTATGGCGGACTTTTTGAGAAATTTTCAACATCGTACATCATAAAGAATTATTGTACGTGTCTCTCGGTAATATATTTTCATGTAATTGATTGTCTCTAAAAACTGCATTGGTATGAACGTGAAAATAAAACCTACAGATTTTCAATAGGCACCAGGTCTACAATTCACGAAAGATATCTGAACACGAACGTTCCAACGTAATAAACTGTTCAGCGTAGAAAATACGAGGAAAAATTTCTCGATATCGAATATGACAAATGTAGTGTGTATAATACGAAAATAAAACACAAGGGTTGTCCGAGAAAAGTGAAATTATTATTTATGTACTGTAGCGAGTTTTCTTTCCTGCGTTGTAAACTGTACTTTTTTTTTTTGAGACGAATGTATTTGTGTTCGTGTGTAAAAACAACGAAAATATCTCGTAAAAGGCGTTATGTTTGGTAAAATCTGTTGCTGGAATTCTGCACAAGCACATTCGCCGATTAAATGTTTTATCGAGTGGAATCGAAAAGGTCGAATTATAATTCGAGAAATGTGTTGTTGTTTTCGGGGGTGTCGTGAATTAAAATGCTTTTTTACGTCTGGCGAGAAACTAAAATGCTAGGAATATTTACGATGAAAGTTTTTCGAGTTAGCTTTTGAAAGGTTTTGGAAAGGTTTATACGTAGACATTTAACAAACGAAATGTGATAAAATTAAACGAAAAGTGTGATCGTATTTGTCGATCTTGTTTCATGTCGTAAAATATGGTTTCTCGTTGGCACGAATTTGTCGAAACTTGAATTCGTAAATTTAGGTTTCGACGTGCCATTGACTTGTGTGAAGCGATAATGTATGTCGGATGGTCTGAATTGTGCGAGAAGAGCTAGGTATATTCTCATTGGACGAATAGGTAAGAGATAAGAAATATTCTGGGGTGGAATACAATGTTATCAAAATGTACGTAGATCTGTGCAATTTCGTATTCGATATCGATTCAATTTCTGGCCATATTCAGTCTTATTTCAACATGAACACGTCTCTAGTTAACTCGAGTTCGGCTAATTTTTACATTTTCCTCCAGTAGTATAGGTTTTTTCAGGTACGGTAATCGATCGAAAAATCGAATCGCGAATTTTTTTCATCCGTCGTGATCTTGATCAGAGGTAAAAATCATTCTTGGATTTTAGTCATGCGATCCCGAACTTATTCGAATATTCGTAAAGTTTCGTTGGTTTTTGACTCGTGCACGTATCTGCTGCTGTAAAATTGGCTCGATTGAATTTGGACGGATTTTTGCTCAGTTACCGCGAATTTGTCTTTCGATGTCGGGTTTTTCGCGTTCTGTGATCGTTCGGAAAATCAAGTTCGAATCGCGAATTTTTCTCGTTGAATCGTCAGCTGGTCATAAATGAAGATAAACGTCCTGGTTCCATGTAATGCTGTTTCGTTGTCAATGGACATGCTGCCTGTCTCCAAATCCAACACCTGTGAGAAGAATTAGCTGAAGGTAAGAATTTATTTCAAATTATTATCGGTGACGGTATGAGGTAGTTGTAGCATAATTTGATGATTTTTTAAAAAGTCTATACGGTTATTCAATGTAATCGCTGTAATCACCGATTACACGAAAGAAATCACACAAAAAAAATTTTCCAGCATCATTTAAATAATTGAATCATTCACTTCTACTTTTTACATAATATCTATAATTTAAAAAGTAAATAATATACTTATTCAGAAATTCAACAAATTTCAAAAAAATATTCTTCTTGTAATCGCGTTTTGATTTTCGTTCATTTTCGTTTGATGTTCAGTTGATCGAGTATCATCGTTTATAAATGTAGCTCCAACACAATGTTTTTCAATATTTCATTTAATATGAACTTTTTTTTGTCAGAATTTGATCCAATTTCGATATTTTTTATTCCAAAATCTTTCTAATTCGTGATACGATTAGAATAAACCGAGGTTACAGAATGAAAAATTTCGAAATTTTTCGATTTTATTGCATGATTAAAAACAAAACGCGATTACTACATAAAAAACTTACATTTTTCAACTAATTCGAGGTTGCTGATCACAAATTCGAAAACCATTTCGCTTTCGAGTTATGACCAATTTTCTTAGTTTAAGAATGGTATTATCACTATTTTTTCGCAGCTACGAAATCGTACTTTTCTGGTATGATAGCCAAACGTGCAAATTTTGAAGTTCTAAAGTGTTTTCCCATCATTATTCGGAATAGAAGCTTTTCAGAAAAAAATTCATTTTTCTGCTTTTCAAGCAGTATTTTTTCAAACGATTTTTGCCCTCGGTTCACTCGGGCAGTGTTTTATTCATATTAAGTATTTTAAAATTTATTCATTTTTGACTAATTTTTCAGTCAAAAATCACAGATTCTCTATGAATTCCCAATTTGTCAGAAAAAATTCATAATTTTTGACTGAAAAATCAGTGAAAAATTATTAATTTGAAATTTGACCCCCTCCCCCTATTTTTCTCAAATTCTCAGCCCCTCCCTGAGTTAATTTCTATGTGCGCTTATGCAAATATCCTTTTTCTCTTTTTTTTTTTTTTTTTGGAATCATCGAAATTCCAAAAAATAATAAAATAGAACGTAAATAGTATAATATGTATGGGTGATAGGTTAGTTCATTATTATTCACCCTATTATCCTGACTCAGCAATATTTATTGACTATTGATGATTTTCAAAAATCGGTGATATGCCATCGTAGCTATTTACCCCAGATTATTTGAAAGGGTTAATGAAAGCCCATACGGTATGACGAAGCACCTGTTATCCAAGCTGCTGGTGACTTCGCGCCTTACCACCGTACATTGTGGACTGGTCGAAAAACCTTTCGCGGTTTCATCCCTTCAGCTGTACGATTTTCGAACTGAATCGATTATTCTTATCAGGTTTATAAAAGATTTCGGTCACACCCTTGTACCGAACCGCGCCCGATAAAAATTAAACACCGTAATAGGAAGTGCAACATTGCGTAAAGTACCCGCTTAATTTGCAAGGGTGTCGAATCACTTTTCTATGAAAAGGGTTATCCCGATGCGACGGCTATGTTCTACGTTCGCGATTTCTAGATTGAAGTCGATACACTATCGTGATTTTACTTTATTTCGTTTTCCGTTTCAAATGTCCGATCGACCAGACGCGTTCGCTGGTTCGTTTCAGTGATAGTTATTCTTCTTCGGCGACGTCGTAATGTCGTCTGCCAGTCAAATATCTTTCAAAAGGGTGTAAATATCGGTGACTTGTACGCTCACAACAACGAGTAACTTCTGTCGAGTCGTCGACGTAAATTAATATTATTTCTGTTCGAAGCCATCTGTCACTCGAGTATGAGATACAGGTCGAAGATGGTTGCATAGCTAATGCCTGATTTCCCCTGCGTCGATTTCCTTTCTAGTTTGGTGTTTTCGAAAGAATTTTAAGATCAGTGCTTTTATGTTTCATGAACAAGAAAAGCAGAAAATCTTTATTGGGCGAATATTGAGAAAAATCGCTCGACAATGGCTGGAAAAATCCAGAAAATGTCAGGAATTTTGATTTTTTCACATCCGATAGACATCTTGGATGAAATTTCTGTCTTTCTATGATGAATAACCACAGCTTCCTGTTCGAGTTCCAAAACATTCAAGTTTGTTGATCAGTGAAACGCATTTTCTTACGTTGCTTTCAAAAAATTCCGAAGAGGTGTGAATTTTTTCAAGCGCTTAAATAGCTTTAAAGGTTCGAAGTACATACTCGTACATAATACGCCATCAGAATTGAATTTGGAAGAGAGTGAATGGCCAGAAAAAGAATAGTAACCAATGAGTTCGACGGGTTGCCTATCTCAAAGTAGTAAAGGCTACATTAATCAGGGTATATTCAATTTATATGGAACGAGCTTTATTTTTACCATTTCAGAAGTTACTCACATTTCTTCGGATTTTTGTATACATTTTTTTCTCAAGTTTTCCATGCCACTATATAGTGAGAGTTCTTCGATCTTCGAAGACGAACAAATGCTTCACTGTAATTATAATAATCAAGCCTTTGACGACGAAGATGTCGGACTGTGTGATGACTCTTCAACAAGACAGAGTCAACAGGTCATCGAACAAGATGATCCAAAGCAGGGGGCCCAGCAGACTAGCCCCACCGTACCCTCTGAGCAATCAAGTTGCCTAGGTAGATGTGTATCCTAATCACTAAAATCTGACCTTTTGACAAAAGTAGCAATGAAGGCTCGGTTTACCCTTTTAAATTTTCCATTAGCCCTTGGATGTCTTGTTGCAGAAGCGAATGATTCTTCAGTCCCAGAATTTTTTGGGGTTGCAGTGTACCCCCACCAATTTTAAACGTAATTGCTATAAAAACACTGAATTCAAAATTTGAATTCATTTTTAAAGGTATGTCGGATTTGCACCAGTCTTATATAAAGTTTGGTTCTGATGCGATTCGCGTGTAGAATGTTTAGGAAGAAATATTCAAAATTTGAATTCATTTTTAAAGGTATGTCGGATTTGCACCAGTCTTATATAAAGTTTGGTTCTGATGCGATTCGCGTATAGAATGTTTAGGATGAAATATTTCGATGAGTCTCACGGAAATTCGAGTTGAACCAGTTTGTGAGATCGATTGAAATTTTCAATTTCCATATCCTTCAATTTTTATGGTCCCAGGTGAATTTGATAATGACCTCAAGACTTTATGGTGATTATGATTTCCATACCAATTCATGAAATCGATGCGAGTTTCTTCTATTTTAATAATGATTGTGTTCTCAAGAAGATGATGAAATATTCAAGTTTTACCATCAAATGTGCGACGATTTTCTCAAGCTTACGAGGAAGATCTCCACACAACCTTCTCCAAAATCCCGTTCCATTTATCAGCAGGCTGAGCAGGCCCATTTTTTGAGACGGTGACACCAATTTTTCAGGGTGGGATCATTTTATATAACGAAGTCATTCCAATTTCTAAGGTAATTTCATTTGGTAGTGTGGGTTTTTGGAAGTCATTTCATGTCAGGATACCATTCCAATCTTGAAGGTTTCATTTCATTTTGTGAAGGGTTACTCTTTTTTTTTAGAGAGAGAGGGCGTGCAAAAAGGTATAAATTAACAAACTTTTGTTTTATGTTGACCTTTTATTATTTTTTAAAAATTGATTTTTTCTCTTGTAGACGAACATTTGTTTCTTTCAAAAATGTGTCGACTCAGCCCCTCCTTCCGAGAATCGTCTGCCGACGAATTATTCCTCCAAAAAATACCTTTGTCGCACCTCTGTCTATAATACACATTTTTCATTTTTTGGAATACTCAGGTCCTCCAAAAAGAAATGGAGTACCGAGTACGTAACAATTCCGTATACCTATTTTTTTTAACCATCTCTTTCATAATAAACGCAATTTAATGAAGACAATATGTCGCTAACCCGAAATTTCGTCGGCCAAGGGGTTACGCACTGATTGGATAATTAGTTTAGGGAGTTAGAGAAACGCTCTTTGCAAAGTGCAATTGCGGCGGGCGTCGTGCACCGGCGAAAGGTGGCGACAGTGTAGCCCGAGGAAAAGGGGTAAGCCGGTGATCAGACGCGGACGGGTGGCGAGAACTCGAGTCGGAGTCGATGATTTCATTGCAGAAAATAAAATCACTTCTAAAACATCAATTTACCAACGGGGGAGTAGCTGAGCGCGCCGAAATAAGGGGTTACGCAATCATCTAAACGACGAAGCGTAACGTAACCGTACCCAACGTGTAGGCTCATTCAAAGAAGGGCTCTTTGAAAAATAGAATCCGCGCCCAGAATACGCAATTGGCTTTTCAACGAATGAAGTGTGGTCCGGAATACATCATTAGCGAGTGCAAAACACAGCTTTCTATTCGCTTTTTCGCGCCCGTTATACTTACCTCTTTTCTCTATACGTATACCTACCTATGTACACCTATACTTGTTCCGACCTGTTCTTTTTCCTCGTACCCTTATCCAGCTATGTACAAGTTTCTCAATTCGATTTCTTTTCTCGATCTTGGAAGCTAAAATTGAGAAAAAATTGGATTAATTTCAATGTATCATATTTTTTTGGTGAAATTGGATTCTTAATGGTTTTTTTCCCCCAAGGGTACCATTTTTGAGACCTTTTCTGTTGGCAAAAAGATTTTGATTTTTGGAAACAGGGTGTCTTGAAAGCTTCGTATCTAGCCCAAACTTCAACTGCCCAAGAATACCGATTTTTGGAAAAATTAGTAATTTCCATTAAAATTATTAAAGCAAAAAGCCTGTTAATTAATGTTGGTACCCACTACCTACGTGGCCGTGGAGCCCTTAAAAACAACTGAAACTGATTTTTTTCTGAAGAGATACTTCAGGGCTAAAACGACTTCAGAATTGCGTAGAATGGAGTTTTTTCTATCTAAATCAACTCTTGATTTTGTCCTAGAATTACTTTGTGACGATTTGGGATAGTTTTTTTGAAAACGTGTTGATTTTCGCCTCCTAAGGAAAAATGGCAAAATTTTTCGTAAAGTGGCGTCCTCGAAGACTTTGTTTAGCTAGGAGAATATAATTATAAGAGTCACATAGAGTCAAATTTAGCCGACTTTGACTCTCCGCAACTCGTATCTATTCTCCTACCTTAAAACACCTATTTTTCTTTTTTTGTAAAATTACGTGCGAAAAGCAAAAGCTAATTTTTCTTTAAACAAATAGGTAGGTATTTCACCTATAAGTTCTCGTGAGAATCCACTTTTCGCACCTTTTTTTGCTTGGCCATGCCACTATTCATCGGGACTATTTTATTATTATCCATTTTTTCTCCATTCAATCATTTTCAACTTCTAGTTTTACTCGTGTCGAACTAATGAAGTAAAATGTAGAATGTTCAAGTCTCTCAAGCTCCTCAATAGTAGTAATTTTTTGGAAAGTTGTCACATTTTACCCATTACCTATACCTACCAATGATAAAATTGGCAATTTTTATTTCAAAACACTCGGGAGTTTTTCTGATTATGTTCTGGTGAGCATGGCGGAGATGGAACATAAGGGGGGAGGGGGCTTGAGCCCCAGTTAAAAAAGGAAGAAACGCAAAAAATGATTATTCTCAATCCGACCCCTCCCCCAAAAGCTTCCATTACCATTACGTACGTTAGTTTGTTGAATTCGTTTTTGGAGACAAAACTTTGGCAAAAATCTGTAGGTATGATAGTGAAAAATTTACCGACTACGATTATTGAAAAAAGAAAGATTTGCCTATTAGAATTCGGCCGCAAAATATTCCTTATAATGACCACATTTTTTTCCAATTTTTTTTTGAAATTTCACAAGCTCTCTAATAAGTGAGGAGTACAAAATTTTCTCACTACAAAATAATTTATTATCTGAATGAGAAAGGAAAAAAGTGCATGCCATTATTATGTAAAATAATCATTTTGAAAAAAAGCATCCAAAAACTATCTTCACGATTGGTTTATTTTTTCGCCGTCGTCGACTAGATAGCGAATTATACTCGTACGTGTACCGAAATGAAAATACACGCAGTACCATCGTCGAAATAAATTCATTACAAAGTATCTATCTGTATCTACCTACCTTGTATTTATATAGGTAGGTACCAATAGTCGGTCGAATTAATCCGGCTTCCAAAAATTGATTTACTTTGCGTTTTTCGTATTTAATCGGAAATCTGCCAGTCGCCGGCGATTCTGCTGGCCGGACCGAGCCGCGCCTCGTCTCTTTATTGTGGAGCGAATACTGCTTTAATAGACTTTTTACCTCGGTTGATCGCAGGGTTTACGGAGAGCGAGATAGAGATGGCTCTTTTATATACAAATTCTCGTTAGGTGGTCCACACCACACCTCTTCGTCTCGCTTCCTTCAAGCTCGCCGGTTCAAAGCTATGCGTCCGGTGATAAATCCCTTGGCCGAAAAAGTACTTTTATCTCGAACCGTGCTATGTAATCCTGATTGAAAACAAACGTAGCGTGGTTTCGGTGTACTCGTGTATGAAACATCGATCGAAGAGGGTACCGCTGTTGGGCTGATTTGAGGTGGAAATTGTATCTGTCGAGATTCTGGGATACCCAATTGAAAGGTAGCCCGTTGTAGTGGTAGGAATTTTTCTGATGATGATTGATCATTTTCGTTCGTACTCGTACGTAAATATTACGAAACGAACAAATTTTTATTTACAGACGCCCGGCTACGATGGCCTTTAGCGTCTAAATTAGTTAATTAACAAACATACAAACAATGTAAAATATAAAGAGAATTTTTAGAACATAGAATAAGTTGGTAGAAATACGTTTCAAAGAAAGTAATATATAAAGATTAAGTTTTCAAATAAATTTGCCTCAAATTTGAGTGAAAATTCCAATTTCAGCCAAGAACTGAAAAAGTTTTTGACACATTTGTTCTTCATCGTCATGGACTCTCGCAAAGATGAAGTCTGCTCCAAGAATTTTATCCTTTTTTTCCTTATACAGTTCACAGTTCTCAATAATGTGCTTAATAGTGATATCCGAATTGCATTTTGGACACTTTGTTAAAGATTATTTCATTAGGGTGAATCGAAAAAAAAAAAAACATACCTATATTATATAGTATAAAATGTAACAGATTTTGTTAACACTGAGCGATTGATCCTGTTATGAAATTGTGAAACATATTTTCTGAAATTAACGATTTTTTGTTGTGAGGCAGTTTTTAATGTACTTTGAGTGAGAAAATTCCCCGATTGAATTTAAATTTTCCAGCCCGAGGCTAGATCGAGCTATGGATTCTCAAAAAGGCCTCACTTTTGGAAGAAAATGCAATTTTTCCAAATTAAGGTTGTGCTATATGGATGTGATTCCAGATATCTTCTGAAGAATTGTAATTCAAGTTTTTATACTTTCCAACCCGTTGGCCCTGAAATTGGTAGGTTTTTACTCTCTGCAGAGGAGAGAGGTGGCCGTAAATATTTTTCATTTTTTTCAAATTGAAGTAATTCAGGTACTCGAATGCCGTAAAATCAAACCGACATTTTTTTGGTCTCTAGAGCAATTTTTGATGGCTTTAGATTTCATCGAATAACATACAAATTCTTATGAAGTATACATTTTTGGTAAAAGAACCTTTCCAAATAAGGGTCGAAAAAACATCCCAAAAAATTTTTGACCCCCTACCCCCCACTTCTTTCGGAATCATCGCGCTTTCATGTCGAAATTTCAACACACGATATCTCTGGAAAGGGTAGGTAAAATTTTTTGATATTTTCACAGATTATACATGTTGTTGGATAATATTGAGAATTTTTTTGATAATTTTCGGTTCACATTTTTCCAATTTTTTTCCACATTGAAATCTTCAAAAAAATTGAAAAAAATTTGAGTGGTGTCGGGGATGGAAATTATTTGTATTAGTTTGGCTAAGTGGTTATACATCTCATTTTTAAAATTTTTTTTTTGGACTCTGAAATTGAGGGCAACATGGTCAAAAAAAAATCAAAACCAAAAAAAAACGTGATTTTTTACCACTTTTTCGTAGTAACAAGCAAGGCATTCCAACTCGATGTAAAATTTTGAGTCAAGATTTCAATGTGAAAAAAATTGGCAAAATGTGAACCGAAAATTTTCAAAAAATTCTCATTCATACAGTTTCTGAGAAATGATAGAAAAATGTTGATCTTCTATCACCTCTCACGAAGATTTTCCATCATTTCTCAAAAACTACACAACCAATCGAAATGAAACAACTTACATTTTGTACAGAATTTTCTCCTCTACAAAAAACTTCATATAAACGTTCCTCAGAAATTCACCAATTTTGCATAACTTTCGAAAAACTACATTTTATAATGTATTTTTCTCCATTATTCACCTTTACATCTTATCATCAGTGTTACCAAATTGCTAAATGAGCGAAAAATCGGCCGATTATGACGTCACACTTTGGAGCCGAATTCAATTTTCAACTTACTTTTCATTTCTCTGATGATAATTTTTCCGAACAAAGTTTTTGTCGCCCTTCAATTTTGAACTTGGGCAAAAATTCATGAGATGAAAATTTGTCCAATTATCGAATTACTAGGAATATATTTTACCCGAGTTTTTTTTTATATCAGAATTTGCCCCCTTCAAATTTCAAAATATGTGACCCTGCGGGAAAGAAAGGACCTTGTGTAATATAGAATCGATGTTTTCATTTTTATGTGTTTGGTTCAGATTTGATGTCAATTGGACCAAAAAAGTGAAAAATGAGACTTCGATTTTTTTTACGTTAGGATAGGTCCCTTCTTCCCGGCAGGGCGGGCAGAGTCACATATTCTGTCATATCTCGACTGTATCTCGAGAATTAATATTAAGATTGACAGAGCACTTCTTAGAATTTTAACATTATTTTACTTGAAAGCATATCTTGATGACAATACGAGTACGCAAACGATGGGGCCGGGCTCGGACGGCGCATATTATAGTCCGGACGGGCAATGCGGACGTGTCTCAAATACGAGACACTGCATATTTATTTAGTGGAATCGTTGAATCCGAATTTGAAGCTGAGCAGATTACTACGATTCATCAAATAAAAGGTAATCGATTCACGAATCGCGTTTCGTTTTTCTATTCACGTTCTTTTTTTTGTTGTTTGTCAGTTCTAGCAGTTTCCACAAGTGCCAAATCAATTTTTTACCCAATGGCTAAAAAGTAGATATTTAAATTTACACTACAAATCTTCTGAGGTGAAAAGACTTTCCAATAAATGAAAAATGAGAGCAAAATCATCCACGAAATCAAAACAAAAAATCAAGGATAGTCGATAGTCGATAATAATAAAGATAGTGTCATTATTATTTGAAATTTAAAGACGAAAGGTAATTTAATGTTTTGCTATTAATCTACAGTATGACACAAAAGTCTTGTCCACGAAAAACACTTCATGATATCTCGAAACTGAAAAGAGATATCGGGATGATTCAAACGGTAAAATGTTCCTGGAGACAAGGACATTGAAGATTGATAGTCAAATTTTCAGTTCTACCTACAGGGTGTCCACAAATTGAGAAACCGGTTTTGGTTAAAAAATGGGGGTCAGGGTTTTTTATGGATTTGAAGTCTACACACAGAGGCGATTAAAATGTGATAATTTCTTTTCGAAACCGGTTCGAAAATTTGCAACCGGTTGCCAAAAATACTCCAAAAATCGAGTTCAGAAAAAATTTTCAAATGAAATTTGTAGAGCTTTGTAAGGCAAACATGGTCAGTGAACTCGTTTTTTGAATCGGTTCACTCTCGGCAACTTGACAATTTTAACAACAAAAAAAGATATGAAATTTTTTTTCAAATGAATGCTGAACACCGCACCGTTAAAAATCTAAAAAAATTTCATATCTTTTTTTGTTGATGAAATTTCAAAAAATGAGTTCACTGACAATGTTTGGCTTACAAAGCTCTACAAATCTTATTTGGAAAAATTTTTCCAATCTCGATTTTGGGAGTATTTTTGACAACCGGTTGCAAATTTTCGAACCGGTTTCGAGAAAAAATTATCACATTCTAATCGTCTCAGTGTGTAGACTTCAAATCCATAAAAAACCCTGACCCCCATTTTTTAACCAAAACCGGTTTCTCGATTTGTGGACACCCTGTAGGTAGAACTGAAAATTTGACTATCAATCTTCAATGTCCTTGTCTCCAGGAACATATTGCCGTTTGAATCATCCCGATATCTCTTTTCAGTTTCGAGATATCATGAAGTGTTTTTCGTGGACAAGACTTTTGTGTCATACTGTATAATAAAACTCCATCAATCAAATCAAAAAATCAATATTTTAATTTCACATTTTACAAATTCTCATACATTTAAATTTGAAAATTCAAAAATTCGATCTTGTCTTTTGATCCGTGAAAATGAATCGTTTTACGGATCACGATTCATATCGAATCGATTCACGAATCACGGATCGCAAGTTTTTGAATCGATTCATGAATTGTCAATCATAAAACGCTCGGAACCCTGATATGCGATGGTAAAATTAATGGTATTTAGGGTGTTTCGGGAAAACTCTAGACTTACGTGAATTTTTACTAAAATACACATGTCTATACCGCTGTACAGCGGTGTTCAGAAGTACAAATTACTGTATGGGGTAGTTGGACACGTATCGTAAGCATGTGTGCTAGTAATGATGATAGGTCCCCTACAGTTGACAAACACACTGGCCTGAAGTCTTTCGCAGACCACTAATACGCTTGTATTGCGGCTTGTCAACGGCAGCCTCAAATTAACCGCAATCAGAGCTCGCGATGGCCCTTCTGTTTTTGTGCTGCCATATTTATTACATGGCGAAGGAGCGAAAAAACTACGCTAATGTGATGTTTACTAATGAGTACCTACCTATATCCGAGTATGTATACAATACATGCATGACAGGGTATCCACCCACTCTGATTTCTTTGGTGGTACCGTTGTCGATGAAATTTACGAATTGGTGTGGGGTGGTAGCGTACCATATGGGTTAAGAATGCTCTCAGATTCGTCGTTCTTCTTCTACCATTTTTTTTTTTTTTTACTGATTACTGCATAATAAAAAATATTTTTAATTATGCAGCAAACTCGATGTTGAATTAGGGTAAGGTTGCCCAAATCGTACCACTTTTCAGTTTTTCGAAGCTGAGTGAGATACAAATGAAGTTTGACCAATTTTTTTTTCACCATCTGGTAGGTTGGTCCTTTGCGCACCTTTTGACCCAAGAACGAAATTTCCAACTTTAAAACTGCACCCATGGTTTTGATTCTCGCAAAGGTCTTCAAGTGGTACGATTTAGGAGACTGGTTGCCTAAATCGTACCACTGACAAAATATGTAGAATTACTACCTTTCAATGCCTCCCAGTGCCCTCCAATGTCTCCCATCAACCTAAAAATACTCATATAAGTTCCCTATTCACTTATACATAATTTTCGCCCCTCCTCCACCTCTCCATTCATGAAATAATAGGCGAATATTCTAAAAATCAATTATTCCTTTGTTTATTCCATTTTATTTTCTAAAAAATGTATATTTTCCATTTGTAACTGAAAAGTTGAAAATAATATACAAAATTCATGCAAATAGACATATACATGTCTTCTGCTGACCATATTCTATTTCCGACGTGCAGAAACTGGTTTAATCTATAGAAAAAATTGGAGGTACGATTTAAGCAACTTCGACTTTTTTGAAAGAAAACCCAACTACTCAGACACAATCTTGTCAAAAATTTTCGTACGTATCTCAAAAGATAGCTAAAATGATACAGTTTTATATGAATTTAATGCCACTAGCAATAATCACTTCGTTTTCTTGCAATACTCTGAAAACGCATTCTCAAATTATTATATCAGGACCCCGTTTTTTTTTCTTTTGGCGATAAAAAACGAGCTCATGGCTCAAAATGCCTGGTTCTTTCATCAAAAGTCTCAAAATACATAATACTATCATATACCATCGGCAGAACACGCTAAAGAATGATTAACTAAGAGAAACCACTGGTGGTACGATTTAGGCGGCGGTACGATTATGGCAACTTTACCCTACACCAAGTTTGCCTACTAAAACTTGTGATGCAATCGAAATCTTTCTTACTGTTCTCAATTCCAGTTCCAGTTCGAAATTCCGAATTCCAAAATTTTCTGCAAAAATCGAACTTTTTTGTTTTTCCTTCTCTGTTTAAAAACAATTTTTTTCATTTTTCGTATATTCAAGCTCAACGTAAAAGATTTCTGGGGGGAAAACCCTGAGAAATGATATTTTTTAGAAATACGACTCCTGGTCCTGGCTTTCCGAGTCTTGAATATTTCAATAAAAAAATTGAAATTTGAAGAATTGTGCGAGGGTGTTTTTAATTGAATGGAATTTACAACACATTTTTTCTTTATTCACTTTTCTACATAAATTTTTACGGTTTGTTTGAGGTCGTTTTTCTTTTTCAATTGTTAGTAGAAATTTTTCAATTGAATACGTTGCATCTAAATATTTTCTACTTTTTCACGTTAAATTTTCAAAAATTTGAATTTTTTCTGTGTTTCACTCACTTTGGAAACTGGTTGACAAAACCTTGACTTTTTCGAATAAATTTTTATGTGAAAAGAAGATGATTTTAATTGAGTGAAAATTTTATTTAATAGAGAATTGCAATATGCAAAAAAAAATGCTGGAACTGGTATAAAACTGAAATTCATTTCAGTTCCAGTTTCGATTCCAATTTTCCATCACTGAATATAATATTTTGTATCTATAAGTATTCAAATATTTTGATTCAATTCATTCAAAACTATTTGAATTAAAAGTTATATTAAACAAAAAGAGTGCTAGTTTTGAGCGTCATATCTTATCCTACCCCACCCCACCCCACCTCATCTCATTTACTCCTCAACTCGCCACCGAAAACCACACAGCGAAAAAAAACCCACTTGATAATCCACCGACGACGTGCGTAAAAGAACGGAGAGATCTACGTGGAGAAGGCGTTCGAGCCATACCCTTCGCGTGTCTGGTTGATTCCACGCAGAAAACCATATTACTCGGTGATTTCATTATGATTATATAACCGTGCTCTAATCTAGACAATGTTCTAAATTTCCCGCTCTCTCCGTCGATTTCCTTAGTGTTTTCGAAAGAATTTTAAGATCAGTGTTTTCATGTTTCATGAACAAGAAAATCAGAAAATCTTTTTTGGGCGAATATTGAGAAAAATCGCTCGACAGTGGCTGGAAAAATCCAGAAAATATAAGGAATTTTGGTTTTTTCACATCCAATAAACATCTTGGATGAAATTTCAGTTTTTGAATGAGCCTTTCTATGGCGAATGTTGAATCGACACAGCTTCCTGTTCGAGTTCCAAAACATTCAAGTTTGTTGATCAGTGAAACGCATTTTCTTACGTTGCTTTCAAAAAATTCCGAAGATGTCTGAATTTTTTCAAGCGCTTAAATAAATTTAAAGGTTCGAAGTACATACTCGTACATAATAATTAAATTAACTATCAGAATTGAATTAGGAAGAGAGTGAATGGCCAGAAAAAGAATTGTAACCAATGAGTTCGACGGGTTGCCTATCCCAAAGTAGTAAAGGCTACATAAATCTCTTCTTTGTGAGTTGATTTACAAACACGTCATCGCGAAGCAAAGGATCTTATGGAAAATATTATTCAATGGGTCAGAGAAGTGTGAAATAGTCGAAAATTAGGATCGATTTGAATTTTCAAGCCTGAAATTTGATTTGTATTCGTAGATTGAGGATATTTGAAGTAGTTGAATTTTATTTCGGCCATAATTTTGGTTTTAGAAGTTGATTTGTGTCTGAACCAGAAAATATAGGAAATGGCTTGATACTGAAATTTTGAAAAATTACGATAAAGGTGTAAAAAACTAGATATGTATTTGAGAGAACTAATATCAGTTTTCACTACCATATTTTGCCCTCAGGTCAAAAATGGCTGGTAGTATGAAAGTTTCAACGTCAAAATGATGATAGATGAATGTTGAAATCTGGACATTTGTAGCTGGTTATTTATATTTGAGCAACAATTGCGCTCTTGAACTCGGAATGGGCTTCAAAGAAAAAGGTTTAATATCGGAAGTTTTTCTCGCTCATGACAGCTTGATACTATAATTTTTTCAACTGGAATAGCATGATGAAAAGTGTAATTTTTGTGGAGTTACAAAATGTATGTAATTTGGTAGGTAGTACGCAATTAGTACGTATCTAGTATCTACCTACTCTTTTTCATTAGCTCTCGAGTAGGTTATTTTGACGTGAGTGGAATTTCGACGATCCAAATCCGTTTGAATTTTTCAATTTTCATTGCACCTAATAATTTTTCGATTTTTTTTTTTTCATGTTTTTATTATTTTTCAACTTTTTCTTCCAATCATTAATCGAGTTGGAAAAAAATATGAAAAATATAGAAGTTGAATTTTCTTTTGAAGTAAATGGTTATGAATTTTCAAATGAAAAAAGATGTCGTGGTGTAAAAAATTGAAGAAAAACTTCGAAGTACGTAATTGTGAGTAATTGTAAAGTTGATAGAAATCATTTAAAAATTGTATTTTTGTAAAAGATTTAACCATACGACTCCACTCTTCAAGAAAAAGTGTTTACCGAATAATTTTCTAGCGCTGGCCAAAGTTTGGTATGACATAACTTTAAGGGGATGTACATAAATGTTCAACGTTTCATCTCCCCTGTTGGACAAACTTACCCGACAGATACTTGTGTATCTGGGTAAATTTCCAAGTTTGAGGTACGAGTGGTTTTTTTGGAGAGGATGGGAGAGGCATTGAATTGTGTAGAAATTATTTATTTTTATGCTTGAAAATATCTGAACTTTTGCCCCAAGACTTGGTCGCCACCAGTTTTCTCTTTTCATGAAACTCAATATAATTTCTGAATTAATAAAATTTACAATTTATTATTTTTCAAGGTCGGTCTTGGTACTCTTCTCCTCCTCTTTTTGCTCCTCATGTCCCTAGTTGCTCATTTTAGAAACATATGAATAGGTTCCAAATGATACACTGCTGCCCCTTCCCCGATCATCGAATCATGCTGGACAACTGATTGATACATAAGGGTACAAAGCATAATAAATTCGAATAATTTGTTTTGGTTTGAAGTGTTGGGTTAAATGATGTAATAAATAGGCAGTAGATACAAGCCTCCGATTGAAAAATTGAAAAGAAAATTTTTTTAATTTCGTTGTTTAAACCTCTTGAAAATTGAAATTATCACCATTCTGGGAATATATTGTTGTTGTTTTTGCTAATGGATACTCTGATTTAGCAAAAATTAACATATGTTCTGTGCCTGAAGCAATAGACATTACAATGTTCAGCCGTGAAAATTTTGCTCGACAAGTTTTCTCCAAATCTCTCGCGAGCGCATATAAAAACAGCCAATCAGAGCGCCGTATTTTCTACCATGACCACTTTCCAAGTAAGGATTCCAAGTATGCTGTCGCGTACGAGTATTTACGGCGAATCGGTTAGGCAGTTTTATTAACGCGAGCTCGTTCAGATCAGTTGTGCACATAATAATCGCCTACAAAAGTAAGTTTTTTCTATCTTGCTACACAATGAAAGTTGGTGTGAATCGAATGGGTTATGGTTTATGTGTTTTTTTTTCTTTTTCCACTTTTCTGATGTGTCCTATTGTCACTCCTATTCGAGATTCATTTGCTTCCTTCCAATCAGGAAATTCCCATTAAAAAGTTGCTCCCAAGTTTTCTTTCGATTCGAGAATAACAAAAAATCCAGATGAAAAATAATTAATTATCTACAGATTCTGTATGAATTTAAAAAAAAAATTCCCTCGTTTAGTTTTGGCCAAATTGTTAGAAGTAATTTTTGTATCCATCATTATTTGTTGATCATTATGTTCTAAAAAAATTGATACATATTTGAAAACATGTTTTTGTCGACTGAATTATCAAGTTTTCAAAAAAATTCTTTAATTAATCTCTGGGATAATTTACGTTCTTTTCTTTCTTTCTGTAGTGATTTTTTTTGAATTCGTACTTTTTGGTAAAATGTAATCAAAAATGGTAGTACCATGATGTTCCTAATCACGATTTTGAAAATAAAGGTGAGATTCGTATTTTCCGGTCACATTTGGGAATCTTATTAGGGTTCAGCAAGTAATATCAAATTGAAACTAATTGGAAAATGCTTAGAATTTCCGGGGAGCTCGGGGTCTTTTGATTAAGTTTGGAACATGATAAAGATAAATTGTTTGAAAATGGCATACAAAATATGAGAATAGGTAGCACGATTTTTCATTTTCTCGATCCAAGAGACACCATGGTTTTGAAAACAATCGAGATAGGTTAGGCATCATCTGAAATACTCCCAATCACTCATGCTTGTATGTATATAATGTATAGTTGATAGTCCTGCGGGCCTGCTTCCCTCGTAATAGCGTGCTATAGGCGAGAAGGTAGCCGCACGGCGTGCGCGCGTTGACTACCACACAATATACATATGAGTATATGTTTAAATTTTGACAATCTCTCAGTCAGATGCCTGTGTAGTTTTGGTCTGTAGATGAATGAATGAGAGTTTTCCAGGAAGTGTAGTCGAACAGGCTGTTTTAGCTAAATTTTAAAAAACGTTTTGGAATTGAGAATTTTGAAAAATTTTTACGTGAAGTGATATTTGAAAATACTCTATTGGTGCTTTATTTTTCGCAACACTTGAGCTTGAGGTACATAACATCCAAAATACTTCATATTACACATTTATAGTAGTTGATAGTCGTACGGAGTTCTGCCCTCGTAATAGCGTGCTATAGGCGAGAATGTACCCGTACCGCGAGCGCGCATTGACTTCTGTATCCGTGTAATTGAATGTACATAGCAAATTGGAAATCTCTCATTCAGATACACGAGTATGTAGCGTTGACCTACAGGTGTCTCAGGTTTCGTACGTCCTGTCCGATGATTAGAATTTCAGGGTGTCTACCGGTCGCAAAAGTCGCGAAATTGTCCCGAAAGTCGCGAATTTTTTCTTAAATTACTCATTCAGGGTGTCTATCGATCGCAGAAGTCGCAAATTTTTCGCAAATTGCAATTTTTTAAATTAAATTTCAACTATTTAAACACATTTTTTTAAAAAAATTTTGCCCTCGATCGCTTACATAATCATTATGATTTATAATTATTTAAATTACAAACCTTTCCTCCTATCCAGGCAATTTAATATTTGGAAGCGAAAAATGGATCTTTTGGGAAGAAAGAGAACGATCAAAATCGAGTAAAAAAGCCCAATCACTCTACATAATCGGCTATTTACTTCTGGCTTTGATTTTAACAGTAAAATCTCGATTTTTGAAGAAAAAAAAAAACCGTGCAGAATTGGCCTGGTGTGCTGATTTAGCGAATTTGTGTGAAATTTTGACAATTCTCAGAATACTTAGAACTACCAACTTATTTATTTAAATCTCAACATTTTCTACTTATATCACATTTACGGTATTTTCCCGGTGGTATCAATTTATTCCAAAATTGAGTTGTTTCAGGATTCTCAATATCCTCCATTCGTTGCCACGTGTACGAATAAATCCCCAAACAGCTCATAATCCCGTCTCCAGACATGGGTTCCCATTTAACTTTAAATTCTGGAATGTTGGGATTTCTGTAAACAAGAAAACGTGCAAAGAAGTGAACATTTTGAACTAATGGTGTACGTATTTACAAACTCTTACCCAGTTTCCATGAAAGTGATGATGCTCGAAGTTAGCATTTTCATAATTTCTATATCATTGGCAGTTTTGGATTTTGCATCGAGGGATCTTATTACGTAAAATGTATCTTCACAGTGAAGAGAACCTTTAAAGTACAAAAAAAACAAATTCTGTTGGAGATTTTCAACTCGTGTATTGGAAATGATGGATATTAATTTTAAATAAGTATTTGGTTTCATTTACCATAATTTTTTTTGGTTTTTGACATCACATTCGAGTAGCTTTCGGTCCCTCGATAGTAAAATTTGTAACAGAATGTGTTACCTAATGAAGCAGACGCATACATCTTTGCAGTATCAATAATCCCATTGTAAAAATGACGATCTCCTAATGCCTTTGGATATTTTTCGTCAAATAGGATTCATTTTATGCAAATTTTACCTACCTATGAGTATTTTATTATAAATAATAGAGGAAGTATTACTTGAAAAAAATTTCTGGTGGTTTGATTCGATAAAGGTTTATTATCCAAGTAAAATTTTCGAATTGAAGCGCTGATGTAATCTCGTTCGTTCTCCGAAGGCAAATTATTAAACTTGAATATTATCGGTGCAATTTCCTCCCATTGATTATTTACTTGGGTTGTTTTTGTTTTGTTTTCCATTACTTCTGTAATTCGAAAAGTTCAATTGATTTTTCGTTTCGATTGTTCAACTGAAAAATTGGAAATATTGATGAATAATTCTCTAACCAAATCCGAAAATGGCTCCTTCATTTTCGGCTACACTGATCATCCAGGGTATGTGCTTTATCTTGGAGGCTTTCATTAATTCGTAGGGATTTTCCGATAGGAAGGCTTTGGGATGAGGAGGTTCGATTACTGGTGTGAATCGGAAATCTATTAAAAAACTTTCTTTCTGTCGAAGAATAAGCATACTAATTCTCAGCACATTTTTGCCTAGGTAGTGTTTGAATTACTTATGTAATGGACACAGGTTAATTTCAACTTACTATGTACGTCTCATATCCTTGAATCACTATTTCATTTACTGGTTTGCTTTTCAAACATTTCATCAATGCGAATGCATTCCTGTGTCTACAACCTAATGAAGCGGCTAATTCTATAGATTCTGGGACAACGTTATCTTGTAGAGACCAAGGCAATGACACTGAGCCGCTGGATGAAATTGCACTTTTAAAAAGACCTGAGAACGAAAATTTACCCATTAATGAAGTGGAGTAAATAAAGTGATTATTTTTAGATTTCTCTTCGTGACTAGAATGACTTTTCATAGGCTAATGCATACCTACCTTTAGTCAAAGGTGAAATCATGTGAAAATGGACGCTAGCACCTCCTGCTGAATTTCCATAAATAGTAACTTCGGCAGGATTTCCTCCAAAATAGCGAATGTTTCGCTGAACCCATCGTAACGCTTCGGCTTGATCTTTTAATCCATTATTGCCTGGTGCCAGAGGATTACCAGTGCTGAAAAAACCTGAAAAGAAGATTTAAATTTATATGACAATTCTAATCATTCAACACAAAATGTCTTTGCAAATTACCCAATGGCCCTAGTCGATAATTCAAACTGACAAAAACAATATTAGCTTCTTGTAAAATGTAATCCGGATACGCATCGTTGGCAGATCCAAATACGAATCCTCCTCCGTGTATGTAGAATAGCACATTCATCAAATCTTCCTCTTTATCTGGATCATCTGGCAACTAAATACCCCCAAAGCTTGCAAATTATTCACTAAATTGAAATTTTTTCACATCGGTTTTATTTTTTGATTTCTCACTTTAGGAGTGAAGACATTTAAAAACAAACAATCTTCGTCACCAACTATTTCAATATTTTTTTTGTCCCCTTCTATGAAGTTTCTAAATGAAGCTTGCAAACATATTTTTCCCATGGATGTCGCTTCTTTTGCTCCTTTCCAAGGTAGAGGTGGTTTTGGTTCCTAGAAAATAATTCGTTCAATTTAAATCTGCATTGAACGTTGGGAGATCTCTATCTTTTGACACGTACCTCAAATCTATCATCGTCAATCGGGGCTGCTGCATATGGAATTCCGAGAAACGCCTGCAATTCTCGACCGTTTGGTAAAGTATAAGTAGTTCCTATTAGTTCACCTTCGTTAATTTTCACACGCGAATAAGAACGATAGCCACTGGCTAAAGATATTATGCCAATTAATAAAATGATTACCGTGAACTTCATTTTTTTCAATTTGAAATTCTTTTAGAAGTTCGAATTAAGTATCTAGCGAGTGTACTAATTGATTTCTCAAATTCTCCTCAATTTATACGAGTTGATTTATTCAATTTATAGGTAATAGCTATTTCGAGGTAGATGAGAATATTTACCATCATTTGTTTGACTACTTACTTGAGATTATGCGATTCTGCTGCATACTTCATACTATCTATTTATCGATTTCTAAATTAATTTTCATATTAGTGTACCTATTCATATTTTTGTTTGATACGTATTGTATAGGTACTTGACATTACCTTATCTATGAAAAGTTGTCTTTGAAAGATACTCGTATTTTCCATCGGTAACTATTCGGACAAATAAAGACTTCATTATTCTTCCCTACATTTTGAGTAACGTCATGTCTGAGAATTGATCACGAAGTTTGCTGATTTTCTCGATTTGCAATAATTTACACGAATTAAAAGGTCTTGACAAAGAAAAAGGAAAAAAAGAAAACAGTATCTATGTTTGTAATGATATAATATGAAAAAGTACGAGTAGATAAATGATTTGTGAAAAGGAATAAGTACTTGATCATTTTACATGAATATCGATCCATGTTCCAGAGGAATTTGATCTCAAAAATTGAGTCTGAGCGCTGTAAATTAATTTACTTGGAGTTGAACACTACCACTGAATGAGGTCTGAGAACCGATGAGGTGGGATAATTGGGCGTCGTTTCCATTTTGAAACTGTAAAAAGTGAACAATATTTTCATTTGGTGGAAAATTTTGCCAATTTTTCACGCAAATCAAGTACATAAATAATTCCATCTCGGATATTTTACTATTTCAAGCTAAAATCATTATTTTGCTTGTCTTGGGTGTTTTATGGTTACATTTTGTGGTTTCTTGGGTGCTTTGAAAGGTTTTATGCACAAGATGAGAATACCAGCTAAAAATTCCCCAACATTTTTTTAAATTTTTTTTTTGTCATTTTCTAAGGGTTTGCAGGTCTTACCATAAAAGGATCTAGTATGGTCGAAGGAATAATTCATTTTGGCTTCTGGTAGAACTCGGATCAAACTTTTTATGTCGTTCAATTTGTCTTGGTAGAAGACCATTGTGGAGTTTATGAGCGAATTTTTTTCTCACCTGTGGAAGTACGTGATTTTAGGGCTGTAAATTCAATTTTCGCGAGTTTTCTATTGATTTTGTGAAAACTTGACATTCCGGTAGAGGTACTTTGAAGAGTATTGCTTCGAATTTTCTCTGATTTTTTCCTGCCAATTCGTGCTTGATTTTAATCTCGAAAATTTCAAATCGCCACGGGAAGCATAATTTTGAGATGGTGGAATTTTTTTCCATGCATCTGACACTACTAAGAATTATTTCTGATTCTTTCGAGTGGAGGAAGTTGTTTATATAAATATTCTAGTTCTCGGCGTGATAAATCATTTTTAATCCCTAAAATTACTGATTTTCATCGATTTTTCACTTTTTTTTTTTCTGAATGTTTATGCCACTCGAAAAAATCTGAATAAGTTCTAAAAAATTTTAAATACATTGAAAAACTTTTTAAAAAATCGTCTACCGTTCGCGAAATTTTTATTCAAAATCAAGGTCATTAAAGTTGTCAGAAAAATCTGGAAAATTCAGGGTACTTCCCTCTTCTTCTGCTATCTTTACCTGCGTGCCAAGTTTGAAAACAGACGAGTTGAAACCTCGCGACAATGAAATTTTCAGCTGAGAAATCATGTATTTTGGGACTCTAGCCCTCTGAAAGTGAGATGAAAATTTGCTAATGTGTGCTACAAATTCATCGTTTACCTATTACCATACTTTTAAAAAATCGAATGACATGAAAATGTTGATCAGAATGAACCTGAGATCAAATAACCTTTTATTCACACCAGATCTTTTGATTAGGTAGCGTAGGTACCAAAGGTTCGCTTGCATGAAAAACAGGGAAACCAGAAGATGGCAAAAGTTTCTTTTCAGTTGAAAGGTGAAAAAGAGAATCTTGAAGATGTAACCGCAAAAAGCAAGCATTTTCAACATTTTTTTCTTTCTTCGCATTTTTCAACCAGAAAACAAAATAAGAAGGTTATTTTTTTGGACAAGTTTTAGAGAAAAAAGTAGCATGAAAATGATAGAAAAATATCGGAAAATAGCCATAATTTACATCGTTATCATATAGAGGTGTCTTATCTAATTAAGTATCTCATTATGATCCTATTATTCAACGCTCCGCCGTAATTTTTTCAAATTCCAGCTCTATAAATAATTATGTAATGTTTTTACCCTTTCTTGTATCCGGAATTGGGACTCGATGCTACCACAATTATATTCGTTGGAGCCTGATCGAATTCGTCTTGCAAATCTATAGAATGAGTCTCCGTTCCCAAATTCATCACTATGATGTAACTGTTCTGCTTGTATGTTCTGGAAAAAGCTAGCACCCATTTGGATAAATTGTGGAACTTCAGATCGCCATATTTCACAGTGTCGGTTTTCCGAAGAGACATCAAGTCTTTGAAATAATTCAAGCTGCTATTTTCGTGAGCGATTTGATTTTGTACGTTGACTTGCCAGTAATTTGGATGTACCGTTAACCAGGTCTTTTCGGCGGTGGAGAAACCTGAACCAGATAAATATAATTTAGATGAGTTGATTCTCTTCAAAAAGTTAAGTGTTATTAGTTTGCTGGGAAAAGAACCCAGGTTGACTCTATGACTCCGGAGTCGACTCAAATTTCCTACATTTTGAAATGATTCTCATGAATTTACAATTTTATGAGGAGATGCCTACAAATTTAAAGTCTACGTGAAGTTTTCTTTGAAAATGTCGGATTAGAGCTGAAAAATTCATTTCCAAATTGAAAGTTTGGAAAAATTAACATTCTGAATCAAAAAAATGGTGAAACGTTCTGAGCTTCGTTTTCTCAAAAATATCTACCAACTTCAAATTTGTCTCTCAACGAGACGTAGTTTTCAGATTTTTATTTGTTCATTCATTTATTTCGTTCCATTCTGGTGATCATTAAGTGGTACTGGCACAAAGAACCTTGTAGAATTAACTCATGATGATTTGCACGGTTCAATGATGTTTGAGGATTTTTGTTGTGTAATGCCCACCTGCATTTATGGAATCATCCCAATGCATTGGTGCACGATGAAAAACTCTTTGAAAGGGATCCTGAATTTGAACTAGATGGTTGGCTCCCATGCCTAGTTCTTCGCCGTAATATATTGTAAATGTACCGGGTAACATGGTGGTTAATGCTAGCAAAACAGAATTATATTCCGGATTAAAGTAATGTGCAATTCTGCCATAATCGTGATTACCCAGCTGAAAAACAAATGGAATTAGATATTTGAATATTTGTGATCACAATAGTGATTTTTTTTCGAAAAATTGTCATGAATGATTTCGACTTACCGCCCAATTTGACTGCATGCCTTTTGGAACCTTGTCTAACCATGAGTGCAAAAAATCATTGAGTTCTCGAGAATTTAGGTATTTGTTTGAGGTGGTAAAGAGATAGTTTAGAGGCAAATGAAAATTTGGAAACCGTTTTGTACCATAGTACTTTATTACGTTGTCCACTGATCCGTACGTTTCTCCAATCAGTACGCTGTTTTAGGGGAAGAAGGATTGGATATACTTTACTTTTCGTACTAATTCATTTTTTTTTTTTTTTTTTTTTTTGTGGAAAAATATGCAAGGTAGGTACGTACATCTATACTTTCGTTTGATTTTGTCTTCGATTCATTCGATCGTATCGTTTGACGAATTCATTCAACTCGTTCAAGAATTTGAATGTATCTGGATGATTGAGAGTACGTTCGCATTGGTCAAATAACGTGAAAACTGTCACATCAGGGCTCAAAGGTGGATTATCGCGAAGTTGTTCATCTTCCATGAACAACATTGGTGCATCCACTCGGAAACCCGATACACCTTTTTCCATCCAAAATCTCATAATGTCCTGAAAAAATACACATAAATTTAGATATAATATAATACCTATCATCAGAGTTAAAACATCAATATTTGAAATGGTCACTTTACCTTCACTTCTTTTTTCACAGCTTCATTTCTCAAATTCAAGTCTGGTTGTTTTACAAAACAATGGTGCAGAAAGAATTGCTTCCTTTCCTCGTTCCATGTCCACGCACTGCCACTTTCGTGCATAGTTAGAACGCTGAACTAAACATCGAAGTTGAAATTTGTATTGAATGTTTTCTCAAAGGATTTATTCGAAATGTGATTTCGAAATTAATTTCGTACCCAATTATTCGGAGGAATAGGTTTTCCATTTCGATCATAACCCTTTGGGTTGGCCCATACGTAGTAATCAGTGTATGGACTGATTTTCTTGATCGATTTTCGAAACCATTCGTGTTCATCACTACTGTGATTGATCACCAAGTCCGATACGAAATGCAAGCCTGATATGACCAAAAAGAATTGAATTATTAAAAAACGGGAGGTTTTACTATGAATTGAAGTTAGGTATACATAGAACACATACCTCGACGTCGCATTTCTTTCATCAATCTTTCAAAATCTTGCATCGTTCCATATATTGGATCTATTTTTTTATAATCTTTAATATCGTATCCGCCATCCATTTGTGAAGATGGATAAAACGGATTCATGTAAATTGTGTCCACTCCAATATAGACCAAGTAATCCAATTTGGAAATTAGTCCATTGATGTCGCCTATTCCGTCGCCATTGCTATCTTTGTACGATTTTGGATATATCTGGTAGATGCTGGCGTGTTTCCACCATTCTGTATTCAATGCTGAAGCGCAATAGATGGTCAATAATGGAAATAAAATGTACAAAAATTTCATTTTCTACGAGTTATTTTCGTTTTTAAAAAAGTGATTGACGAAAATGATTATTCAAAATGGAAAAAGTATCCGGCTATGTCTGTACTTCCAATCTCAAATTGAGAAAAGTTAATTTTGAAAATTTTCACTTGGCAATTCGATACACGAGTTGGGCTGGTTACCGCCACAGAACCATAATAAATAACTGATTTCTACCGTCGCGCCGATTATTAATAAGTATTTAAATGCAGATTTTGATAGCCTTTTTTGGGCAAGTTGGCGTAATAGCTATTGTACTCGAGATTGCACATTACTGTTCCCGGAACACTTCACTTGAAATATCGTTGCCAACGTTGTGTAATCCAATTATGGTATTGAAAAATCCGTCAAACATCGAAGTTAGATGGGAATCTCAAGTGCATTTGATGGGGTTTCAATTTGTTAATAACATGAAAATATTAATTCCGTGTATCATCGATATATTTATATTATTACTTTTTATTCAATCGTCCCAGTGAAATGAGCAATTAAGAAATGTTTCACCGATTTCGGCGAAAATTTGATAAAGTAGGTAGCTTGTTCTGAGTACGAGTCCATTCTGGTAAAATTTAGAGCTTTTAATCATGAAGCCAGGAGTCTGTAGTGATGCCAATTTTGAAAGAGCATAAATATAGTTCATTGGATCGCGAAGTGCGAATCTATGTTTCCTGAAATAAAATATTGGAGATATGAATTTTCAATTATGTATTCGTACGTGCTAAAAACTTGAATACATATTCCATATTTTTTGTCGCTTCTTCTTCCGTCAATGCGACGTCCATATTATATTTTTCAAGTGTATGTCCAAATCATCAGCATATTTGCAAAATTTGTTCGCAAATTTTACAACGACTGCAGTATGGGCATTATGTGTGTAATGTAAATAAATGCATTTGAAATGGTTTTTTGAAAAAAAGTAGTCATCATCGCTTAAACCATCATTTTGATGGAAATTTCCTTCTCTGAAAAACCGATGATCTCAAACCTCTTTAGCTGTTGATATCTGTCCTCGGGTTCAAGAGTTGGACACTTTGACAACAGATCTCTGATATTATTCGGTGTCCGAAGTTTTGAGAAAATAGATTTTCAATGTTCAAAAAAGGCATTTTTCACAACAAAGCGTCGTATATTGGACCGAATATATTGTAAGGCATGATGGTGCTCCACACCTTAAACCGGATACATCCCATTTAAATTGGTTGCAGTATTTATTTTTAGATGTAGCAATTTTTGTGACAGTGGTTTTAACTATTTCTGCATTTCTTGTATTCTATGTTATCAAATTTCTGTCTAAATTTTATAGTATTGGCCTATCAAAAATTTTGAGTGTACCATATTTTAAAAATAAAATACATTGAATGATCAAATTTTTTTTCAAAATGAATTTCGTAGATACTGGCCTACAAAAAAAGGGGAGGGGGATTTTCCCTGAGTCCACATTTTTTTGGGACCTAAAGAACCCCCCCCCCCACATTTTTCCCTCCTAGATATTCATTTTCTACGCACGGTCCTGTTTGGCAAACTTATTTCAAATCATATTTAACTAGAAATTGACACAAATGACCGATAAGAAGTCATCAAACCTGAAAAGTGCAATTGAAAATCGATGATAACTGATCTCTCATATTGTCGGGTGTTTTTTGTGGAATTTTATGTTCAAATTTTCGTTGCTTTTAAACATCTGTTTGAGCACTACTCCTAGCGGCTAAATATCTCCTGGCTTTCCATAGAATATTCCTCCATGAATCTCTGGCGTCATGAATTCAATTAACAGCTACAGAAAAAATTATTCAATTGATAAGTTACTAAAAAATGGATTTACCATGTATGCGAAGGTGCCAATTCGTTTCTTTATTCTTGCATTAGCTTGAATCAATGTGGTGAGTCTAGAAGAGGCTATAAAAATTGAAATATTTACATAAATAATATTCGAGTTACATGTTTTAAAAATTATATCTATATAACGTTGAAAACTGAAAAGTTGCTTCCTCAATGTTGTGGATTGATGGTATAAAATTGTTATTTTCAAGGTTTAAAATCTTCAAAAAATTATTCTGGAAACATATAATCTAATTTTAAGTACGCCAGTCGTGTTTTCAGATACTTGAATGTTTAATGAATTGACTGAAAAGAAGTGGATTTCACTCAATTTTGCAATATGGTGACGTAATTTTAATAATTTTGGATAGGTCATTGATAGATGCATTGATAGGTGTGATGTTATTTTTTTAGTTGAATTTTTATTGCTTTTGAGGTATAAAATTTTCCATCAAATGAATTAATAGTTTCAATTTTCGATTTTCAATTGCACTTTTCAGGTTTGATGACTTCTTATCGGTCATTTCTGTCAATTTCTAGTTAAATATGATTTGAAATAAGTTTGCCAAACAGGACCGTGCGTAGAAAATGAATATCTAGAAGGGAAAAATGGTGGGGGGGTCTTTAGGTCCCAAAAAATGTGGACTCAGGGAAAATCCCCCTCCCCTTTTTTTGTAGGCCAGTATCTATGAAATTCATTTTGAAAAAAAATTTGATCATTTAATGTATTTTATTTTTAAAATATGGTACACTCAAAATTTTCGATAGGCCAATACTATAAAATTTAGACAGAAATTTGATAACATAGAATACAAGAAATGCAGAAATAGTTAAAACCACTGTTACAAAAATTGCTACATCTAAAAATAAATACTGAAACCAATTTAAATGGGATGTATCCGGTTTAAGGTGTGGAGCACCATCATGCCTTACAATATATTCGGTCCAATATACGACGCTTTGTTGAGGTGTCATTGGACGATCTCTGAAAATGCGCGAGAATTTCTTCATATTGTTGTAATACCTTTGAAAAGAATTAATTTCGTTATTTTTTTTACCGAATCAACTCGTTTGTAGTCGAAAAATTCTCATTAATTACTTGGTATCGTTGACAATCGCATTCAATGCCCGTAGAATATCTTTTTTCGATACGTTGATTAAATCTAAGTTGACTGCTACTTCTTTTTTCTGTAAAATGTCAGCGTTTATAATTTGATCGTTGAATATGGGGCTGGCGACTATCGGAGTAGCCGTGTAGACAGCTTCGTTGACACCTCCTTGGCCGCAATGGCTGATGAAAGCGATTACATTTCTGTGTTCTGCAAAATGATGCGGAGAAATTAGCCAGAAAACTTATCGATTTTAAAGCCACTTTAGGAAATTCTTACCTAGAATGTCTCTTTGTGGCAACCAGTCTAGAACCATTACGTTGCTGGATAAATTTTCCATCCGGTCTTCGAATTTCCATATCACCCTTTGTGGTATTTCGGCAAAGGCTTCTCTGAATGCCTTCAATGTTTTGGGTGGTAAAGTACTTGCCTTGACTAAAGACCCCATTGAAAACAAAATGGTTCCATGAATAGCGTCATCGATGAATTTCTCAATATACTGCAAAGAAAATGTTTTGTTTTAAAATGGTTTTCGAGTAATGTGGTAATTTATCAAAATTGTGAAGTACTTTGGGTAAAGGTTTAGCTGGCTTCACATGTATACCGCCTACGTCGATGGCATTTGGAGTCAAAGGTCTGGACATGAAACATGGGTGATTGTTATAGAAATTCAAAGACGGCCCCATTTCCATATATTTTCCCGAAGAGTTGAGCTGCTTATAATGATCTTGATGGAATTTTTTTAAAAATGGGCCCACGACAAAATATTTGTACGAAATTACAGCCATGTAATTCCATATATTAAATAAACGTCCAAAAATGTTATCTAGTTTCCAATTATGCGCTATTCCTTCGTAAGGAATGTAAGCCGGATGATTGATGTTGCCTATGGCGTGGTCCGCGTCTTGCCATTGTTTTACGCTGAGCGTTCCGATTACCGGGATGTTCATTTTTTCGGCAATTGGCAGGAAACATTTGTAGAGTAGAAGTAGCTCTACAAATAGAACGTCGTAAAGTTTTTCATTTGAATGGAAAATAGTCTGGAAAAAAAAGGACGTTAATTGTGGTGAAAAAATGTCGAGATGATTGATGAATGTTAGATCACTGCGAAATCACGCAAGAAGCAAAAAGAACCATCAGAAGAAAAGCGATGAAGAGGGGAGGAAACCATAAATTTCTTTATAATTGGCATGGATTTTTTCCGAATCATGATCTGGATTTTCGGGAAAAAGTTGTGCTTGAACAGTAATTTTACCAACTCTTTGAAAAATTGAAATTTTCCCATCATGAGAAAAACAAGATATACCATTACCAATTTTGAAACTGGTTGTCCTCCTGTGTGAAGTGTTGGAAAATAAATTTGTACGGATTTTTTTATGAAAAAGATGAAAAATTTTCAGTAACTTTTTCTCTGCTGGAAATTGTTTTTCATCAACATGGATATATTGTTGAAGCTGGTGAATTTTACCATTTTTTTGATTTTTCATTAGAGTGAATTTGGTCTTTGACAAAATCAGAGTCGTGCTGGAATTTTTTTGATGAACTAGAATAAATTTTGATGGAATATTTCAGAAAATTTTCATAGCACTGCTTCCTACTGCATTCATTGACTCAGATAATTTTTGTGATATTTCTGTTGGTAACCCTGCTACCGAAAATTTTTAGAACGATTGATTTAAATTTATTTTGTAAACCCGTTTTTCTAATCGCAGGATGGACATCTGATTATTTTATAGTGAATGAGCAAATTTTTATTTCACCCCCGAGGAGCTGGAGCCATAAAATACGAGAATTCCAAGCTTGAATTCCATCTCTGTGAGTTTTCAATCGATACGTGGCTGTGGGTTAAAGGTACTGCCTTGAAGGGAACACTCTGAATTTTTTTCAGATTTTTCTCACCACGCTATTGAATTTACTGTATCTGTAAAAATCTAACTGAAGATTACGAAAAGAACGATGAAACGGAAGATGGCTTTTTAAACAATCGAATTGAAAAATAGTTCGTCAACACATGTTGTTTATCATCTTTTTTGATTATTTATCTTTCATCTCGACTCGTATCTATAATTTTCACATTGGTAATTAAAAATGAAACGAAATTCGAAAATCGAAATGTTTGGCATGTTCTTATTCAATGTTTAATAACACAAGCTTAATTCCTTACCAAAAAAATTCGTGTGGAGTTTTCAAAAAAATATCCAGAACTACATACTATATACACGACATTTCTAATAATGCATATACATATTAATAGACGATTCTAGCAATTTGCTATCTCTAAAATGATACTTCCCAGTTGAATGATAAGACTAAATATGTATCAGGATATTGAAAGAAAAGTTATGATTATCAATTTTTAATTAATTGAGGTGATATTATGTCTTTGACCTTTTGGATATTGGCGGTGAATAAATAACTATTCGGTGGCGATTCCTTCCGGAAAAGAATTACATGAAAAAATGTTTCTACGAATTCCCCCCTTTTCTTTCGAAGCTTTTTCATCATCGAGTATTTTTTTTTTTGTTCGATGTGTCCGATTATGATAGAGAATTCGTTTTGCAAAATGTTCATCATTTTGAAATTTTGTCAGGAAATTTTGGCATTAGTTACTCAATATGTCCGGAAAGTAGGGAAAAGGGGGTTTGATCTATTTGCCGGTGTGAAAAATTTTCCGAATTCATGGTCATATTGGAATTTTATCGAAAACTTGGTTACTCCCCTTTCTCCGTAGTGGTACATATTTGCTCGATAAATGCATTTTTTGAATTTGAAAGTTCTGTTTGTGTTTTTCCAAAAATAAAATTTTCGAGGTTCTATTCGTGCTCCGAAATGAACCATGGAAAGAGGGCAGATGCCTCTTCAGTTGTAAAATTTACATTTTCAGTTTGAAAAAAATTACGTTAAATTAGAAAATTTGCGGACGTGGTGATTTTTTTCGGAAAATTGTGTACCTGTTGTCGAAACATCACAAAAATTTAATTTGGATTTTTTTGTGGTTTTTAGCCTCTTTGAAAACGTCTGCTTTGGTTTTTCTCATTTTACCCTCTACCATTTTGGCTTATGAAAATAAATCTCACGTACTTGAATTTGTGGTAAATTCATAATTTTATAGCAAAACAAAGCTTCGGTTTCCTTGATCGTGTCCAAATTCGAAAAAACATTCTGAGTGGCTAGGAAATTGAACGGTTGCCCGACGTAGAAGAATTCATCCTCCGATGTATCGATGATCGACGTATAATTTTCTAAAGCCGCTTGATCCGGAAACGACGTAACCACGGTGACTTCGTGACCGGCTTCAATTAGACTTTTCATTATGGCGTTATGAAAAGTAAAATGGCTTTTGGCTGTTAACGGAAATATTCCCAAAATTTTGAAGCCATTTATACAGTGCAAGAATGATATCAAGAAGAAGCATATCTGTAATGAAAATTAATTTTTCAACGAGGTATCGATTAATGAAGTACCTATCTACACCAATTTGAAAGAGACGTAGATGAATCGAGAAAGAGCGAGAAAATTTTGAAAATATGGATCATTTGAAAATTGCTTCGTATCGATTTTGATGAAATTTCGGCATTCGTTTACGTACAACGATACCGGATCATAATTTTCTCAGCTCCTCGAATCAAATTTCCGATAAATTTTACGAAAAAAAATTTATCCTGCGTGAATAAAGGAATTATGCTAAAAAAAAAAAAAAGGTTAGAAAATGAGAAACCTGTGTTTAAACTTACATGTTGAAGTACGATTCCCATTTTAAGTCAAAATCATATTTCGTTGTTGTTACAAAAACTTAAAAAGTCACGCGAAATATAGTCGATGACTTTCCTTGGCATGATCAATACTCGAGAATGAGCCATTTCTAAAATTAGTTGGAAACCTTTTCTTAATCTAAAGTAACGATCGAGTAAATAGATAGCTACTTAGTTGCCGAGATAAATCGATTCGAAGAAAAATTGAAAATGATTACGATTGAAACTACCGGCGAAAGTATGATATGACCAGATAAATGATTTCTTATTGAAATCAATTCAGTGGTAGGTATTGTGAGAAAAAAAAACATTACGAAACTTTGCCTAATCTTGGTATGTTAGGTGTTTCTGAGAAATGAAGGTTTATTTGAAGTAAGCATAATTATGATATCGTTTGTTGTTTTGAAAACGAAAATTACCGTAGAATTTCTAATCACGTAGGAAAAGAGAGCAGATGGGGCTTTGAAGTACCTAAGCCATTTTTGAATGAAGCAAGTTTTTAATTTTTTTTTTAGATAGTACCACTAGTTGGCAACTTTTGTCACCCCCTCCCTCCCCCCGATAGTAATTCAACTTACCAATTTTTGAATAGTTCATTCGGGGTTTTTGAATAGTTAGCCAGAAAATTTTTCAACATTGAAATGAATTTTAATCAATTTTGTCATAAATTTTTGGTACTGAAATTTAAAAAAAATCTGTAAATCGAAATGCAGTTGACAGCACTACACTGAATTTTTTCGAACAATTTTATTTGAATTTATCTTGAATGGTCAACAAAATTTTAACTCGATTTTAAGCCGCTGAAGTAAACGATTTGAATTTGATAAGAATGAGAGGCTCTTCAGATTTCGATTATTTTTCGGTAGAAAATGAAAAGTGGTACTTAGGTATTTCTGTAATCATTGGTTCAGAGAGGTGTAAGTACTCGAATCGCAATCTTTTAAGGGCGATTGAGGTTCCCTGCTGGTAGTCCTACCAAAGCAAAGGTTTAAGTTCGCGCTTCTTTTGCGAAAATGAAATCACTTTGTGGTCTAGCTACCTTTAGCTTTAGGTACCTATACACTAAGGGTCTCAGAATTTTTTTGTCAATCAACTACTCAAAGTAAACTATGCACACAGCAAACATTTTTGTCTTTTTCTTTATAATCAAAGATAAATTTTTTTCGCTTCTAGGTAACATAATATCGAAAAGTTTCGAAATAATATTGGATTTAATATAATATTGTATTTTGTATTTCCATTGATCAGTTTACTAATCTGAATTTGATCAAATTTACAACACATATCCATGAGCCCGGAGCTGCTCTCAAACTTCCTTTCCTCAGTTCTTTGTTTGCATGTTCTGTCTTCTGATGGTGAAGATATTGTTGTCTAGTTGTCACAGAAAAGTATCCGATTCGTTGTGAAATGGCCGAGTTTAAATGTTTCAACAATCGAAAATAAAATAATCTAGAAATTATCAATGTTAATAGTAATTATTGCGTCAAATTTAATATTTGAAATCGATATTGAAGAATTCTCATTTCAATACCTATTGTTTCATCTCGTAAATTTCAAAAAGCGAATTAACAAAATCAATAACTACTGGCTAAATTGAAACTGAAATTATAAAATAGCTATAAGCATGGCCGGCACTTTTTAATTTTCCGACGTGGTGCTCGCTAAAAATTCAATTGTTTAATGATGGAAGGATTGAATAGGTTGGGGGGGTGTAATTTTCATCTCAAATTGTGAAAAAATTACAAAAATGAAAGCAGTACAAAAAAGTAAATCTGAAACATGAAAATTTTTATTTTTTACCAACAATAGAATACAAACATGAAATACATGTGACCTACACACACACAAAAAAAAACGAATAAAATAATTTTCAGTGATAAAAAATAAAAATTTTCATGTTTCGGATTTACTTTTTTGTACTGCTTTCATTTTTGTAATTTTTTCACAATTTGAGATGAAAATTACCCCCCCCCCCCCCCAATTCAATCCTTCCATCATTTCACAATTGAATTTTTAGCGAGCGCCATATGAAGAGCGGTTATAGAAAGGTCCAATACTTCAAAAGATGGTTTTCGATACAATAGACAAGTTGCCCGAAAATTTTTTTTCAAAAAAAATATGATAGATCGAAAGTAGATGTTAAAAATGAAGATAAAAAAAAATTCGAAAATTGGTCCATTAGGACCTGCGTAATGATTTTTTGAAAGTTGCGTTTTTTTCGTAGCTAAACGCAACTTTCAAAAAATCATTACGCAGGTCCTAATGGACCAATTTTCGAATTTTTTTTTATCTTCATTTTTAACATCTACTTTCGATCTATCATATTTTTTTTGAAAAAAAATTTTCGTGCAACTTGTCTATTCTTCGGGATTAGCAAAAACATGAGGCGATGAATCCGTAGGTATCATACCGTTTTGGCGCTTTTCGAACGCGAGGAAAAGTAGGCATTTCTAATTCCAGTTTCTTGGCTTGATCAGGTACATCAGTCCAGAATTTTGGCAAATCCTCATTTCATGAACATTTCTGTAACGATTGCACCGTAGTTTTAACATGCGAATGAGATTGAGTGAAATCCAAGTCTACTTTTAGTAAAGCTTTATTCAAAGTTTCAACGCGTTCGAAAATCAAAATCAGAACAATTCCAGCTTATGGAGGTATGACGAAGCGGTTGCGGTAATCGTTGAATCCATTTCAGAATCATTCACAATATTATGGAAAAAATCGATCAATGCTTCGTAATTATCTCTTACAGTTTTAAGGGATTTTATACGGATACACCAACGAGTTGGACAATATTTCATTAAAGCTGGAGAATTATCACTTTGCAAATCCTTGAATATATCTATTAAAATTAGAAATGGAAACGTGAAATCACATGAAAATTTCATTTTTCCTGACGTGGTGCTCGAGCCCGCGAGCAACTCTATGTTCGCCGGCCATGGCTATAAGGTAATATTTTTAAAACAGATTCAAATTGATGAATATCTAAATCGATTTGAAACTATACCTAATATAAGTAATTCTGTCAAGGAGGTTGAAAAGTTATGGAGAGGTGTTTTATCTGATGCTTAAAACTGATTTACGTCCCGAATAAGTCCATAGATAAAATATTACTTACTATGGCGCAAGTTTTTTCATGTTTGCGTTTCTGAGTCCAACTTTTGAATGTTTTTTCCGCATTCATATGTAGGTTATAATTTTTGTTTCTGGATTTTCTGCATGCTGTCTACCGAGATGCGTCGAAAGGTACGAATTGCTTTGAAAAAGCATTTAAAATTCCCTTCTTCCGCGCATGATCTCTTTTTCTAAAGGAGTTGACCTTGGCAATACTCTTGATAAAATCTAGGCTGCCAACGTTGAAGTGATGTCATATTTCGGCGTCATTATTTCAAATTCTTTGAAAAAATTTTATCATCACCAATTGTGGGCTGTGCTGCATATGAAATTCCAAGAAATGCTTTCACTTCTCGACCACTTGGTAATGTGTAGTTCCTTTTAATTCACCTTCGCCGATTTTCACCCGAAATTGAGAACGGTAGCCACTGAATGAGGCTAATATGCCGATTAATAAAAGGACAATCGCCAACTCCTTTTTTACTAATTTGAAATTCTTCCGAATTAAGTAGCGAGTTGACTAATTGATTTTCCCGAATGCTTTAAATTTATACAGGTTGAGTAATTTTTTCTGCGCCTATCTCAAATTAGGTAAAATGATTCACTTTCAACTGTTTTGACTACTTCACATCATGTGGTTTTGTTACGGTACTTCGTAAAATATCGATGTTCATATTTGGTGTACTCATTTTTTTGGTTATTGGGTACTTAATTTTGCCTTATCTATGAAATACGATCTTGGAAGAATCGGTGTTTTCGGCAGGTAGCTATTAGGACGTATTAAGACGGCCCCTTGAAATTTTGAAAATTGTCATTTAAGAAGATCGATCTCATATTAATTGATGTGTCTATTTATATTGATGAAGTCGTTGAAGTTTATTTTGTGGTGTGGATGACCTCGATCGTTTCGTATGTGTTTTTGTTTCACCTGAAGTGCTTACCTGTCATTTAATAGAAATTCTTATGAAGAAAACCAGCGAAATTTTGCTGTGCGTTTTACAAACTTGCCATTTTGAAAAAATGGTCAACGATTCAATGGGATTTTTTCGATTCAAACTCGAATGAATTGTTAATAATGAGTTGACGATGCTCAAAAAATTTTCAGATCTTTATGACTCCATGGCGCAACCAGTACCGGGTAGTTTTTTCTACAGTTCAGCACTTCGAAATTGATACCATTACCGAACCTGCTGGCTGGCTGCTACCGATCTCCAAGCGTGGGATTTCGAGTTCGAGCTTGACGTGAATTTTTAACTTTTTCTACTAATTCTGTTTTTTGAGCGTGCATTTACAAATTCGTGAGAAACCTGGGCTCCAGAACGCCGCACTTCCCATGAAAGCGCCGCGGAAAATCGACATCTGTACGAGCTCAATGCGACGAATCATCGAATTTCAGTTGAAATTTTCATGGTAAATTTATAGATGAATATTACTTTTTTTGAGACAAAAAATTCCATTGCATATCATTGACCATTTTTTCAAAATGATCGCAGCTCTAAAGTTTTTAAAACGCTGTAAAAATCAGGAAAAAATTGTCTTTTTGGATTTTTTTCTGGTTTTTTCCTCTGACCTTTTATGCTGAATCGATATTTAAAAACGCAAAAAAATTCTATACTTATGTATGTGTTACACAACAAAGCCTGCTATGTTGAATATTTCCGAGCATATACTACAGCCGTATTAGTACCTACTTACTTATAAAGTAGGTATCGCTGAAGTAATTCATCTAGATGTTATGACTTATTATTTGGGGAATTTTTTCTCCGCAGCGGAAGGAATTGCGTGTGAACAAAAAATTTCCTACATCAGTATGTATAGGTACGATTAATCAAACAAAAAATAAATGAATTAGAAAATGCAAATTTTTGAAGTTTTGATTGGAAAATGATATTGATATTTTCCAGATTGAATATTTAAAAAAAAAATCCCATAAAAATACTTCTCGGGATTTTTTTCTATTTTCAAAACAGAATTTTCATTTTCAAATTTGAACCTTTTGGAGTAATATTTTTATTTTCAAGGTTTGAAATTTTCAAATAATTTGAAGGAGTTTTTCATTTGTTAGGAATCAGTGGTATGCCTAAAGGCAAATGATTAGAGGGAAGTTCCCATTTCCGGATCAAAAGTTCATGTCATTTTTGCAAAATAAAGTTCATTTTTCAAAGATTTGTCTCCATAAAAGTGAATTTTTCTAGACGAATGAAGCGACCTACAGAAATAGGACGTCGAGTAAAATTGTAGAGAATTAATTTCCTTTCCAGCTTAGAGTGGTCAAAATTTTTTTCGGAGTCTATCGCGAAATTCTCGCATGGATTCAAAAAATGAGATTTGACTATTTCTATTTTCAACTTCACTTGAAAATATCGCGAAAACATCACCTCCTGGAAAAATGTTACCGGTTTAAGCTGAAAGAAAATTAAATTCTCTACTACTTTCCTCGACTCTATAATTTTGTAGGTCGCTTTATTCGTCTAAGAATTTTACTTTTTTGGGGACAAGTCTGTGAAAAATGAACTTCATTTTGTAAAAATGACATGAGCTCTGGATCAGAAAATTAGGCTCCCTTTCTATTGTTTGCCTATGTGAACTGTATCTTTACCTATGAAAAATTGGCAAGTTTTTTAACCATCTGTCGTACGAGGGATGTTACCAATTGATCATCCTAAGGAACATTTTAATTATGGGTGCTCAAAAAAGAACTGGTCCAAATTACTAAATGGCGTTCATTTAGATTGACAGGTCGGTCTAAATTTCATATTTTGCATCTGTAATGTAATATGAAAACTAAGGACATAAGAATAACCGTGACTGAAAATGCTCTGCATAAAATTCCCTGCATTTTTTGTCATGATTCCAAAGCGTGAAAATGTACCTTAATGTTCGCTAGTTACACGCTCGCGATTTGGAAGTGAAAAGGAGCACTGTTATTTTTTTTTTACAAAAAATTCGTTTGCATTCGCTCGAAAATGTTTTTACTCCACTTCACTATAGGTTGAAGAGATGAATTATTTGATGAATAACTCATTGGAGGAAAATTTTGATTATGAAAGAAGTGCTTGCCAAGTGCTTGTTATCTTTGGTTAATCCATCATCAGGTACAAGAGTTGAACATACTCCGACAACAAATCTCTCAAATTGTGTGGTATTTCTTGTGGAATTTTGTGTTCCAATTTTCACTGGCTCATGAACATCCGTTTAAGCACTAATCATAGTGACCGAATATAGGGAAATAAATTATTCTAAGATCGAGTACCTATTTCATCATTGTATGTACATGCATGAGTGTTGATAAAAATATCAGAGGAATTCGATATCGAAAATTGAGTCTTGGAGCAGTAAATTCATTCTTTACTAGTTTTTCAATAGGTCAAGAAATTGGAGATTTTTCAAGTATTTAATGTGTTGGTGAGGGAATATTGTCTAAATTTCTCCAAAGAGTAAAGAAAGAAAAAACGAGATATTATGAAAAAAAAATGAAAGGTCTTTATTTAAATTTACGAGTAAATTAAGATTAGATGATTTTGAATGTTGAGAATTGAGTAATTAAAGGGTACCGGCGGTTGCGAATCTGCCTTAGAGCTGAAATTTGAAACTAAACCACGGAATTTAGTTCTTAGGGTCTGAAAACCACCTGGTAAACTTTTCGACCCCCTACCTCTTCCCTAGCCCGCTGGTCTACAACAAAATACGATCACTACTTGAAAAACTTACGATGCAACCTGCTCTCATCCCTTAATCTGATCGGCTGCTAAATCTTCAATATCCTGAAATCAATAATAAAAAAAAAAAGGAATTGAAAATTATGCGTACACGAAATAATCTGCAGTAGCAATAAAGTAGTAATTTTAGTTTCGGTTTTGGTTTTTCTTTCAAAGATTGGTGCTTGGAGTCATCTTCTTCAAGTCCCTTATTTTAATTTACCTGTAACCATTTGTTCTGCACTTTGACATATCAATCGTGCATGGAAAAAACAAAAGTTACGAAAATGAATACATTTTAATCCCCAAAAAATAAATTTTAATCAAAAAATAATAAATTGCCTCTGCTTCTGTCATTACGTCTCTCAGTGTGTCAGCCTCTTACATGTTTTCTAAATATGTATGTACTATGTAGTTGGGAAGTTTTTCTCAAAAAAAAAAATTCCCGCGTGATTTCAATTCACTTTTCATTTAGAATATTTCAAGTTTATAGATAGTTTAATGTTTTTCCAAATATTGAGAAAGCGCGTGGATAATTGGAGCCAATTTTTCATCGAATTGAATGTTCAAACTAACATCATTCACAGGAAAAATTGCTATTTTTTTTTTCAATTTTCAGCTGAATGATGAAAAAACAAAAAAATGATGAGTACCTATCACCTACTTGAGAAAAAACTTGAACTATCAAAAGTAATGTGGCAATGAATCTGTTCAATAAGGTGCCATTGCCCGTTTTGAACGAATACAATGATTCATCATTTGAAAAAATCCTGTTGGTACTTTTTTCAATATTTCGAACATCGTCAAATTTAATGACATTGTAAAGAGGAGTAGATCATGTGAAATCAGGTGGTATAAAGTTGATTGGGTCGATTTGCCACCGTTTGTAAATGTAAAAGCTCAGTAAGTGTGTGAAAAAATGCTTTGAACTAACAATTGGTGATATTCCAACTCATTTGAAAATTGAAAAAAAAAATTAAAAAATAGAGATTTACTTTACCAGAATTCTCGAACCATTTATGAAAATGAAAAGAGCTTTTCCTGTTGATATTCAAAATGAATGTTCAATGTATTGATTTGGTGAACCATCCCCACAATCAATGAAATTTTACGGAATATTTCACAGAGAACCTTTTTGTCGATCGTCAGTCGTCACGAAAATTATGCATTTTTTTTTTTAGAATAATTCCAAAGGTGGAATAAAAAATTTTCAAAATGATAGATATTGTAGGAATAATTTTGAAATAATTTTTCACAATTTTTTTACGAAATTTTGATGAAGAATTTTCTATAATATGTAGTATTTTAGATAGTTTCTTTTTTACAACACTATCGAAGATTTCGATGCAGTTTTGATGATTTTCATAACAATTTCAGTTTTAACGGATCTTGATGTCATTTGAATGTCATTTATTAGTTTTACCATCTAAGGTTATTCTTTCACTTTTTGTATGAATGGTAAATTTATGTACTTACCTACGTACTTACCTTGTTGATTTATTTTTTCTAAAACAAGTTTTGAATTGAAGATAAAGTGGCAAAGTAAAACCAATATCCAAAATTTGAAGTGCTAAAGTTCGTTAATTCTTTTTGAAATTTTCTAGAAAAGTTCTTGAAATTTTCTTCGAAATCAGTATGCGCAATTGAGATGGGGATTGGGGTCTTTTGGTCAGATTTGGAGCATGAGAAATTGTTTTAAAATGAAGTACGAAACATGAGACTAGCATGATCTAAAATACTTCCCATTACAAATACTTGTATGTATATAATGTATAGTTGATAGTCCTGCGGGCCTGCTTCCCTCGTAATAGCGTGCTATAGGCGAGAAGGTAGCCGCACGGCGTGCGCGCGTTGACTACCACACAATATACATATGAGTATATGTTTAAATTTTGACAATCTCTCAGTCAGATGCCTGTGTAGTTTTGGTCTGTAGATGAATGAATGAGAGTTTTCCAGGAAGTGTAGTCGAACAGGCTGTTTTAGCTAAATTTTAAAAACGTTTTGGAATTGAGAATTTTGAAAATTTTTTACGTGAAATGATATTTGAAAATACATCTATTGGTGCTTTATTTTTCGCAACACTTGAGCTTGAGGTACATAACATCCAAAATACTTCATATTACACATTTATAGTAGTTGATAGTCGTACGGAGTTCTGCCCTCGTAATAGCGTGCTATAGGCGAGAATGTACCCGTACCGCGAGCGCGCATTGACTTCTGTATCCGTGTAATTGAATGTACATAGCAAATTGGAAATCTCTCATTCAGATACACAAGTATGTAGCGTTGACCTACAGGTGTCTCAGGTTTCGTACGTCCTGTCCGATGATTAGAATTTCAGGGTGTCTACCGGTCGCAAAAGTCGCGAAATTGTCCCGAAAGTCGCGAATTTTTTCTTAAATTACTCATTCAGGGTGTCTATCGATCGCAGAAGTCGCAAATTTTTCGCAAATTGCAATTTTTTAAATTAAATTTCAACTATTTAAACACATTTTTTTAAAAAAATTTTGCCCTCGATCGCTTACATAATCATTATGATTTATAATTATTTAAATTACAAACCTTTCCTCCTATCCAGGCAATTTAATATTTGGAAGCGAAAAATGGATCTTTTGGGAAGAAAGAGAACGATCAAAATCGAGTAAAAAAGCCCAATCACTCTACATAATCGGCTATTTACTTCTGGCTTTGATTTTAACAGTAAAATCTCGATTTTTGAAGAAAAAAAAACCGTGCAGAATTGGCCTGGTGTGCTGATTTAGCGAATTTGTGTGAAATTTTGACAATTCTCAGAATACTTAGAACTACCAACTTATTTATTTAAATCTCAACATTTTCTACTCATATCACATTTACGGTATTTTCCCGGTGGTATCAATTTATTCCAAAATTGAGATGTTTCAGGATTCTCAATATCCTCCATTCGTTGCCACGTGTACGAATAAATCCCCAAACAGCTCATAATCCCGTCTCCAGACATGGGTTCCCATTTAACTTTAAATTCTGGAATGTTGGGATTTCTGTAAACAAGAAAACGTGCAAAGAAGTGAACATTTTGAACTAATGGTGTACGTATTTACAAACTCTTACCCAGTTTCCATGAAAGTGATGATGCTCGAAGTTAGCATTTTCATAATTTCTATATCATTGGCAGTTTTGGATTTTGCATCGAGGGATCTTATTACGTAAAATGTATCTTCACAGTGAAGAGAACCTTTAAAGTACAAAAAAACAAATTCTGTTGGAAATTTTCAACTCGTGTATTGGAAATGATGGATATTAATTTTAAATGAGTATTTGGTTTCATTTACCATAATTTTTTTTGGTTTTTGACATCACATTCGAGTAGCTTTCGGTCCCTCGATAGTAAAATTTGTAACAGAATGTGTTACCTAATGAAGCAGACGCATACATCTTTGCAGTATCAATAATCCCATTGTAAAAATGACGATCTCCTAATGCCTTTGGAAATTTTTCGTCAAATATGATTCATTTTATGCAAATTTTACCTACCTATGAGTATTTTATTATAAATAGAGGAAGTATTACTTGAAAAAAATTTCTGGTGGTTTGATTCGATAAAGGTTTATTATCCAAGTAAAATTTTCGAATTGAAGCGCTGATGTAATCTCGTTCGTTCTCCGAAGGCAAATTATTAAACTTGAATATTATCGGTGCAATTTCCTCCCATTGATTATTTACTTGGGTTGTTTTTGTTTTGTTTTCCATTACTTCTGTAATTCGAAAAGTTCAATTGATTTTTCGTTTCGATTGTTCAACTGAAAAATTGGAAATATTGATGAATAATTCTCTAACCAAATCCGAAAATGGCTCCTTCATTTTCGGCTACACTGATCATCCAGGGTATGTGCTTTATCTTGGAGGCTTTCATTAATTCGTAGGGATTTTCCGATAGGAAGGCTTTGGGATGAGGAGGTTCGATTACTGGTGTGAATCGGAAATCTATTAAAAAACTTTCTTTCTGTCGAAGAATAGGTAAGCATACTAATTCTCAGCACATTTTTGCCTAGTGTTTGAATTACTTACTTATGTAATGGACACAGGTTAATTTCAACTTACTATGTACGTCTCATATCCTTGAATCACTATTTCATTTACTGGTTTGCTTTTCAAACATTTCATCAATGCGAATGCATTCCTGTGTCTACAACCTAATGAAGCGGCTAATTCTATAGATTCTGGGACAACGTTATCTTGTAGAGACCAAGGCAATGACACTGAGCCGCTGGATGAAATTGCACTTTTAAAAAGACCTGAGAACGAAAATTTACCCATTAATGAAGTGGAGTAAATAAAGTGATTATTTTTAGATTTCTCTTCGTGACTAGAATGACTTTTCATAGGCTAATGCATACCTTTAGTCAAAGGTGAAATCATGTGGAAATGGACGCTAGCACCTCCTGCTGAATTTCCATAAATAGTAACTTCGGCAGGATTTCCTCCAAAATAACGAATGTTTCGCTGAACCCATCGTAACGCTTCGGCTTGATCTTTTAATCCATTATTGCCTGGTGCCAGAGGATTACCAGTGCTGAAAAAACCTGAAAAGAAGATTTAAATTTATATGGCAATTCTAATCATTCAACACAAAATGTCTTTGCAAATTACCCAATGGCCCTAGTCGATAATTTAAACTGACAAAAACAATATTAGCTTCTTGTAAAATGTAATCCGGATACGCATCGTTGGCAGATCCAAATACGAATCCTCCTCCGTGTATGTAGAATAGCACATTCATCAAATCTTCCTCTTTATCTGGATCATCTGGCAACTAAATACCCTCAAAGCTTGCAAATTATTCACTAAATTGAAATTTTATCACATCGGTTTTATTTTTTGCTTTCTCACTTTAGGAGTGAAGACATTTAAAAACAAACAATCTTCGTCACCAACTATTTCAATATTTTTTCTGTCCCCTTCTCTGAAGTTTCTAAATGAAGCTTGCAAACATATTTTTCCCATGGATGTCGCTTCTTTTGCTCCTTTCCAAGGTAGAGGTGGTTTTGGTTCCTAGAAAATAACTCGTTCAATTTAAATCTGCGTTGAACGTTGGGAGATCTCTATCTTTTGGCACGTACCTCAAATCTATCATCGTCAATCGGGGCTGCTGCATATGGAATTCCGAGAAACGCCTGTAATTCTCGACCGTTTGGTAAAGTATAAGTAGTTCCTATTAGTTCACCTTCGTTAATTTTCACACGCGAATAAGAACGATAGCCACTGGCTAAAGATATTATGCCAATTAATAAAATGATTACCGCGAATTTCATTTTTTTCAATTTGAAATTCTTTTAGAATTTCGAATTAAGTATCTAGCGAGTGTACTAATTGATTTCTCAAATTCTCCTCAATTTATACGAGTTGATTTATTCAATTTATAGGTAATAGCTATTTCGAGGTAGATGAGAATATTTACCATCATTTGTTTGACTACTTGAGATTATGCGATTCTGCATACTTCATACTATCCATTTATCGATTTCTAAATTAATTTTCATATTAGTGTACCTATTCATATTTTTGTTTGATACGTATTGTATAGGTACTTGACATTACCTTATCTATGAAAAGTTGTCTTTGAAAGATACTCGTATTTTCCATCGGTAACTATTCGGACAAATAAAGACTTCATTATTCTTCCCTACATTTTGAGTAACGTCATGTCTGAGAATTGATCACGAAGTTTGCTGATTTTCTCGATTTGCAATAATTTACACGAATTGAAAGGTCTTGACAAAAAAAAAAAGGAAAAAAAGAAAACAGTATCTATGTTTATGATGATATAATATGAAAAAGTACGAGTAGATAAATGATTTGTGAAAAGGAATAAGTATGTACTTGATCGTTTAACATGAATATCGATCCATGTTCCAGAGGAATTTGATCTCAAAAATTGAGTCTGAGCGCTGTAAATTAATTTACTTGGAGTTGAACACTACCACTGAATGAGGTCTGAGAACCGATGAGGTGGGATAATTGGGCGTCGTTTCCATTTTGAAACTGTAAAAAGTGAACAATATTTTCATTTGGTGAAAAATTTTGTCAATTTTTCACGCAAATCAAGTACATAAATAATTCCATCTCGGATATTTTACTATTTCAAGCTAAAATCATTATTTTGCTTGTCTTGGGTGTTTTATGGTTACATTTTGTGGTTTCTTGGGTGCTTTGAAAGGTTTTATGCACAAGATGAGAATACCAGCTAAAAATTCCCCAACATTTTTTTAAATTTTTTTTTGTCATTTTCTAAGGGTTTGCAGGTCTTACCATAAAAGGATCTAGTATGGTCGAAGGAATAATTCATTTTGGCTTCTGGTAGAACTCGGATCAAACTTTTTATGCCGTTCAATTTGTCTTGGTAGAAGACCATTGTGGAGTTTATGAGCGAATTTTTTTCTCACCTGTGGAAGTACGTGATTTTATGGCTGTAAATTCAATTTTCGCGAGTTTTCTATTGATTTTGTGAAAACTTGACATTCCGGTAGAGGTACTTTGAAGAGTATTACTTCGAATTTTCTCTGATTTTTTCCTGCCAATTCGTGCTTGATTTTAATCTCGAAAATTTCAAATCGCCACGGGAAGCATAATTTTGAGATGGTGGAATTTTTTTCCATGCATCTGACACTACTAAGAATTATTTCTGATTCTTTCGAGTGGAGGAAGTTGTTTATATAAATATTCTAGTTCTCGGCGTGATAAATCATTTTTAATCCCTAAAATTACTGATTTTCATCGATTTTTTACTTTTTTTTTCTGAATGTTTATGCCACTCGAAAAAATCTGAATAAGTTCTAAAAAATTTTAAATACATTGAAAAACTTTTTAAAAAATCGTCTACCGTTCGCGAAATTTTTATTCAAAATCAAGGTCATTAAAGTTGTCAGAAAAATCTGGAAAATTCAGGGTACTTCCCTCTTCTTCTGGTATCTTTACCTGCGTGCCAAGTTTGAAAACAGACGAGTTGAAACCTCGCGACAATGAAATTTTCAGCTGAGAAATCATGTATTTTGGGACTCTAGCCCTCTGAAAGTGAGATGAAAATTTGCTAATGTGTGCTACAAATTCATCGTTTACCTATTACCATACTTTTAAAAAATCGAATGACATGAAAATGTTGATCAGAATGAACCTGAGATCAAATAACCTTTTATTCACACCAGATCTTTTGAGTAGGTAGCGTAGGTACCAAAGGTTCGCTTGCAAGAAAAACAGGGAAACCAGAAAATGGCAAAAGTTTCTTTTCAGTTGAAAGAAAAAGAGAATCTTGAAGATGCAACCGCAAACAGCAAGCATTTTCAACATTTTTCTCTTCGAATTTTTCAACCAGAAAATGAAATAAGGAGGTTATTTTTTTGAACAAGTTTTAGAGAAAAAAGTAGCATGAAAATGATAGAAAAATATCGCAAAATAGCCATAATTTACATCGTTACCATATAGAGGTGTCTTATCTAATTATCTCATTAATTTTTCAAAAATTCTCGTTTGCCAAAATGTAAATTATAATTATGATCCTATTATTCAACGCTTCGCCGTAATTTTTTCAAATTCCAGCTCTATAAATAATTATGTAATGTTTTTTACCCTTTCTTGTATCCGGAATTGGGACTCGATGCTACCACAGTTATAGTCGTTGGAGCCTGATCGAATTCGTCTTGCAAATCTATAGAATGCGTCTCCGTTCCCAAATTCATCACTATGATGTAACTGTTCTGCTTATATGTTCTGGAAAAAGCTAGCACCCATTTGGATAAATTGTGGAACTTCAGATCGCCATATTTCACCGTGTCGGTTTTCCGAAGAGACATCAAGTCTTTGAAATAATTCAAGCTGCTATTTTCGTGAGCGATTTGATTTTGTACGTTGACTTGCCAGTAATTTGGATGTACCGTTAACCAGGTCTTTTCGGCGGTGGAGAAACCTAAATCAGACGAAAATAATTTAGATTTGAATGAGTTGATTCTCTTCAAAAAGTGTTATTCTTATTAGTTTGCTGGGAAAAAAATATGACTCCGAAGTCGACTCAAATTTCCGACATTTTGAAATGATTCTCATGAATTTACAATTTTATGAGAAGTTGCCTACAAATGTAGTTTTCTTTGAAAATGTTGGATTAGAGCTGAAAAATTCATTTCCAAATTGAAAGTTCGGAAAAATTGACATTCTGAATCAAAAAAAATGGTGGAGCATTCTGAGCTTCGTTTCCTCAAAAATATCTACCAACTTCAAATTTGTCTCTCAACGAGACGTAGTTTTCAGATTTTATTTGTTCATTCATTTATTTCGTTCCATTCTGGTGATCATTAGGTGGTACTGGCACAAAGAACCTTGTAGAATTAACTCATGATGATTTGCACGGTTCAATGTTGTTTGAGGATTTTTGTTGTGTAATGCCCACCTGCATTTATGGAATCATCCCAATGCATTGGTGCACGATGAAAAACTCTTTGAAAAGGATCCTGAATTTGAACTAGATGGTTGGCTCCCATGCCTAGTTCTTCGCCGTAATATATTGTAGATGTACCGGGTAACATGGTGGTTAATGCTAGTAAAACAGAATTATATTCCGGATTAAAGTAATGTGCAATTCTGCCATAATCATGATTACCCAGCTGAAAAACAAATGGAATTGGATATTTGAATATTTGTGATCGCGGTAGTGAATTTTTTCAAAAAATTATCATGACTAATTTCGACTTACCGCCCAATTTGACTGCATGCCTTTTGGAACCTTGTCTAACCATGAGTGCAAAAAATCATTGAGTTCTCGAGAATTTAGGTATTTGTTTGAGGTGGTAAAGAGATAGTTTAGAGGCAAATGAAAATTTGGAAACCGTTTTGTACCATAGTACTTTATTACGCTGTCCACTGATCCGTACGTTTCTCCAATCAGTACACTGTTTTAGGGAAAGCAGGATTACAAAGGTAGACCTACTTTTCGTACTGATTCATTTTTTTTTGTGTGAAAAAATATGTAAGGTAGGTACGTGCACGTTAGGGTGACAATGAAATTTTTTTTTTCGATTTTGAAATCGCTCACCCCCTAAAAGTGTTCATTAGTATAAACAAAAATTATTCCCAAAATTTCACTCCTCTGAGTTGAGGTTAACACGTGCCGCCGAGCACTCAAAGTTGAGGACGCGATGTCCGAGCGCGTTCGATGTTACTCCGCCCCGATACGCGGTGGTGAAGTTTTCAGCGTACGGGCTGCGTTGCAAAGACGTTCTTACGCCCTTATGTGGGACAGGGGAGGGAAAGGTGTTCAAATTACTCGATAAAGAATCATTTTAGATCATCTAAAATATTCCCAGTCTGTTTTGAATTTTTTTTTACTGATTTTATGGCTGTTGGAAAAAAATATAGAAAAATTGATTTTTCCCCATTAATTTCAATGTTTTTAACACGAAAATCGGTTCTCAATGATGAATTTCATGTATTTCTCATTCGAGTATTGTAAATCAAGGGTAATGCTGGTAAAATTTTTCAAAAATTTTGGGGTTTAAATTTTTGAAGGCGATTGATAGCAAAAATCGTCGAAAATTATGTGAAGAAATCGATACTTTTACAAGTTTTTTTAACACTCATAAAATCAGTAAAAAAAATTTAAAACAGACTGGGTATATTATAGATGATCTAAAACGGTTCATTATCGAGTAATTTGAACACCTTTCCCTCCCCTGTCCCACATAAGGGCGTAAGAACGTCTTTGAAACGCAGCCCGTACGCTGAAAACTTCACCACCGCGTATCGTGGCGGAGTAACATCGAACGCGCTCGGACATCGCGTCCTCAACTTTGAGTGCTCGGCGGCACGTGTTAACCTCAACTCAGAGGAGTGAAATTTTGGGAATAATTTTTGTTTATACTAATGAACACTTTTAGGGGGTGAGCGATTTCAAAATCGGGGAAAAAAATTTTACCCATGCTTTTCATTGTCACCCTAGTGCACGTACATCTACACTTACGTTTGATTTCGTCTTCGATTCATTCGATCGTATCGTTTGACGAATTCATTCAACTCGTTCAAGAATTTGAATGTATCTGGATGATTGAGAGTACGTTCGCATTGGTCAAATAACGTGAAAACTGTCACATCAGGGCTCAAAGGTGGATTATCGCGAAGTTGTTCATCTTCCATTAACAACATTGGTGCATCCACTCGGAAACCCGATACACCTTTTGCCATCCAAAATCTCATAATGTCCTGAAAAAATACACAAATTTAGATATAATATAATCAGAATTAAAGACATCAATATTTGAAATGCCCACTTTACCTTCACTTCTTTTTTCACTGCTTCATTTCTTAAATTCAAGTCTGGTTGTTTTACAAAACAATGATGCAGAAAGAATTGCTTCCTTTCCTCGTTCCATGTCCACGCGCTGCCACTTTCGTGCATAGTCATAAAGCTGAACTAAACATCGAAGTTGAAATTTGTATTAAATGTTTTCTCGAAGGATTTAATCGAAATACGATTTCGAAATCAATTTCTTTCGTACCCAATTATTCGGAGGAATAGGTTTTTCATTTTGATCATAACCCTTTGGGTTGGCCCATACGTAGTAATCAGTGTATGGACTGATTTTCTTGATCGATTTTTGGAACCATTCGTGTTCATCACTACTGTGATTGATCACCAGGTCCAATACGAAATGCAAGCCTGATATGACCAAAAAGAATTGAATTATTAAAAAATGGGAGGTTTTACTATGAATTGAAGTTAGGTATATGTTACAGGCAATGTTGTAAATCCAGTCAATGTTGTCAATGACTAGGCAATGTTGTCAATGACTAAGAATTTTAGGCAATGTTGTTTTCCTGCTGACATTACCTAGTCAATGACAACATTGCCTAGTCATTGACAACATTGGCTAAGATGGTGTAGGCAATGATGAATACCAATTTTTAAAACCATTTATTCACGTTATTTATCGAAGTTTTGAACGAAGAAATCGTCTCCCTAAAAAATGCAATTATTATTCGTGTTTATTGGAACACGTTGAACTTCCATGGCATCTTGAGTTGCAACAAATATTAGCAGCGTGACAGCGGCACCTATTTGAGTTGCAATTCCCCTTACAGTGGCACTTTGGTAACCCTGAGCACCACAAGGATTATCACCCGCAGCTTCTCGAAATGATACTGTTTTCCCCATCGAAACATCTCGCAAATAGACAAATTTTTCTGAACACAGATCAAATTCTGCACGAGTGTCTCCAGGTCTATCATCATTGCCTACACCATCTTAGTCAATGTTGTCAATGACTAGGCAATGTCGTCATTGACTGGGCAATGTTAGCAGGAAAACAACATTGCCTAAAATTCTTAGTCATTGACAACATTGCCTAGTCATTGACAACATTGACTGGATTTACAACATTGCCTGTAACATATACATAGAACACATACCTCGACGTCGCATTTCTTTCATCAATCTTTCAAAATCTTGCATCGTTCCATATATTGGATCTATTTTTTTATAATCTGTAATATCGTATCCGCCATCCATTTGTGAAGATGGATAAAACGGATTCATGTAAATTGTGTCCACTCCAATATAGACCAAGTAATCCAATTTGGAAATTAGTCCATTGATGTCGCCTATTCCGTCGCCATTGCTATCTTTGTACGATTTTGGATATATTTGGTAGATGCTGGCGTGTTTCCACCATTCTGTATTCAATGCTGAAGCGCAATAGATGGTCAATAATGAAAATACAATGTACAAAAATTTCATGTTCTACTACGTTTTTTAAAAAAATGATTGGCGAAAATGATTATTCAATATAGAAAAAGTATCCGGCTATGTATGTACTTTCAATCTCGAATTGAGGAAAGTTAATTTTGAAAAATTTCATTTGGCAATTCGATACACGAGGTGGTCTTGTTACCGCCATAGAACCGTAATAAATAACTGATTTCTACCGTCGCGCCGATTATTAATAAGTATTTAAATGCAGATTGTGATCGCCTTTTTTGGGCAATTTGGCGTGATATTACACTCGAGATTGCATATTACTGTTCCCCGAACACTTCACTTGAAATACCTATCGTTGCCAACGTTGTGTAATCCAATTATGGTATTGATAAATCGAAGTTGGATGGGAATCTCAAGTGTATTTGATAGGGTTCTAATTTGTTAATAACATGAAAATATTAATTCCGTGTATCATCGATATATATGTATTTATATTATTACTTTTTATTTAATCGTCCCATTCAAAAAGTGCTTCACTTTGCAGTGAAATGAGCAATTGAGAAATGTATCACCGATTTCGACGAAAATTTGATAAAGTAGGTAGTTTGTTCTGAGTACGAGTCCTTTCTGGTAAAATTTAGAGCTTTTAATCATGAAGCCCGGAGTCTGAAGTGATGCCAATTTTAATAGAGCATAAATATAGTTCATTGGATCGCTAAGTACGAATCTGAGTTTAGTTTAGCGTAACTATCGCTCATTTTCTCAAAAACCGCATTTTCAAGGCTAAAATGGTCCATAACTCCAGAACGAAGGTCCGGCGCCGAAAACGACCTCTGGATTTGGAATCAGGGACCTCGAATTAGCTGAAAACGAAACTATTTCTTGATTTTTTGAAAAATTCTACCAATTTTGAAAAAACTTACCCTGGACTCGAATACCTTATTTTTGGGTCAATTCTTATGCTTTCGATGGGCCTGTGTCCTGTGAGGTATCTAGAATACGGTATTCGCGGCCTCGGCAAATTGAAAGGTAGTATTCAGAAATCTTTAATTTTGCGATCGACAACGTTTCAAACCTATCATATCATCGAGTGCGGTGAAAAAGTTGAAAAAATGAGATATTTTCATCCAAGTTGTGCAATGGGAAAAAATTAGTAGTTTTACTGTCAAATTTGTTAATTTTTTCTGTAGATGGATAGATTGCTGATGAGGAAATCATTTTATTTCTGAAAATCACCATTCATTTGAATTTCACATTTTGCTTTTATTTGCGCGGGGAAATGGGTGTTCAAATACTTAAACGTAAGTGAGAAACTGTGTTTGAAGTTCACACTCTTCCTTCAAGACTAAAATGTAGAGATGAATCATAATGAATGTTCAGCTTTTGGGAAAAACATAATTATTTATCCATTTTTCAGGGGTCTAATATCAGTTGAAAATACGAATTCAGTATCAACTTTCTACAGTACATATATTCATAAAAATATTCAATATGTGTGAAGTGAGGGGATGATTCTGCAGTATTGAAATGAAAAAAAATTTTTAATGAAATTTTTCTTTGTTAATTTTGATACGAATTCCAATTGGTACTAAATTTTCACGTCAATAGGTTAGGTTGGTGTAAAAATTGATATTTCACGTTTTCAGGCTGACTGTGGTACTATAAAGGAAGCAATAAGCGAAAGAGATGCAAAAATTGGTGTTTTTGTTTTAAAATGAACAAAATTTTTCAATTCTATGGCGTGGTCTACAACAAAATGCGATTACTACTTGAAAAACTTACGGATATTGGTCTCCTGGGTGTTGTATCAAGTAGCTGTTCGTCGTGAAGCTATTTTTTCTTCCCTCAGGGTGATATTTTTTACATACAAAAAAAAATTTGAAAATTATAATTTTTAATCATGTTCATGGAAAAAACAGAAGTTACAAAAATGAATACATTTTACCACAAAAATAATAAATTTTTTCAAAAAAAGGATGAATTTTATCAAAAAAATCAATAAATTTTACCAAAATAATAAATTTTAATCAAAAAATGATAAAATATATTCAAAAAAAATAATAAAATGTACTTATTCAAAAAAATAATAACGTGTTTTAATTCACAAAATAGATGAAAATTGTTCTAAAAAATAATATTTATTATCAGAAAAAATAATAAAATTTGTCAAACAAATGAATAAATTTTACCAAAAAGAATCCTCCTTCAAGACTAAAATGTAGAGACGAGGAAATTTTTTTTCGACCATTTTCACTTGCTCGTCTTCCTCGGAGTATGTAAATTGAAACGAACTCCCTCTTTCCCAAAAATTTAAATATTTTGAAATAGAAAAACATAATTATTTATCCATTTTTTAGGGGTCTAATATCAGTTGAAAATACGGATTCAGTATCAACTTTCTACAGTATATTCATAAATATCCATTATGTATGAAGTGAGGGGATGATTCTGCAATACTGAAATGAAAAAAATTTTTAAATGAAATTTTTCTTTGTTAATTTTGATACGAATTCCAATTGGTGTGCTAAATTTTCGAGTCAGTAGGTTAGGTTGGTGTAAAAATTTATATTTTACGTTTTCAGGCTGACTGTGGTACTATAAAGGAAGCAATAAGCGAAAGAGATGCAAAAATTGGAGTGATGTAACTTCGTGAATTTGGCGTTTTCCTTTCAATACAGGAAACTCCGAATTTTTCTACCTGTCTGAAGTATTGCAATTGCAATTGAAATGAAATTCTGGTTGAATATTTTTCAATTATTATTTTTATGTAGTTACATACAAAATTTAAATTGAAGAAGTGATCTTAGATGCATATAAGTTCTAAGATCGTGTTAATTTCGAAATATGATTGATACGAAATTGAATATCTCATTGCTCTGTAAAAGGATTTATTGTATAGATTGAAGGATCACAACAGAATGAGGTCTCAGAACAGACATTAGAGGATAATCATCGGCAGATTTCATCTTGAAGCTGAAAAAAATCAACAGACATACGCATTATTGTAAAGTTCAATCGTTGGAAAATTCTACATGCGAATTTGTTTTATTCATTACCCCTTTTTGTATCCGGAATTCGGGCTAGAAGCTACAACTGTCGAAGTTGAGATATGGTTCATATCAGTAGGCCAATTGAAGGGCTGCGTCTCCGTTCCTAAATTTATCACAATTGTGTAACTGGTTTGTTTATAAATCTTGGAGAAAGCCAGAATCCATTTTGATAGAATATTAAACTTCATATCGCCGTATTTTCCAGTGTTTGTTTTTCGAATTGCTGTCAGATCTTTGAAATAATTCAGGCTGCTGTTTTCGTTGGTTGTTTGAGTCTGGACATTGATTTGCCAGTAATTCGAATTCACTGGTAGCCAGGGTTTTTCGCCAGTAGAATACCCTATTCGAAAAATATAAAATTTACCTGTGATTTACAATTATACCTATTTCATTACTGAAAGTGTGAGTTTTCAATTTACCAGCATTTTTGGTGTCATCCCAATGCATCGGTGTGCGATGAAAAACCCTATTGTATCGATCTTTTTCTTGAACCAAATTATTTTGCCCCATATCGAGTTCTTCTTCATAATATAATTGGCAAGTACCGGGAAGTAGTGTAATCAGTGCCAACATGATGTGATTGTATTCTGTATTCAGTCTGTATGAAACTCTTCCTTGATCGTGATTACCTAACTGCAGATTTATAATTTTGTATTTACCGATTATACCTACATATTTATGTTATTTGAAAGAGAATAATTCATCTTCTTTCGACTTACTGCCCAGCTTGATGCCTTTTTTCTGGGTACGTTATCTATCCATGTGAGGAGATAATCGCGAAGTTGATGTGCGTCCATATACGTACATAGCCAAGTTGGTGATGAGAAAATTGAAAGGCAAATGGAATGATGGGAAGCGATTCGTTCCGAAATATTTTAGTACCATCTTGACTGATCAATAAGTTTCCCCTATTAATGGTCTAGTCATAGGAAAAATGAAGCATGTATTAATAATGATTGGAGATTTTTTGGTATAGTATGTATGATTGTATTCAGGGTGTCTGACGAGTCCTCCTAGTCCTGTAAAAGTCCTATTTTTGTGCTTTTTCAGTTGGAAGTCTTTTTCTCAAAAAAGTTTTCTTTGAATTATTTTAAAATTTATAGGTATACTTTGAATAAAGGGGTTGAAGATTTCCTCTCCTTTATTTTGATAATAGAAAATTGATTAAACAACAAAGACATTCTAGCTTTTGATTACCTCTTTATTCAAGCCTAGACAATTAATATTTTCGAGTGAAAAATTCCTTCTTTCTCATAAGATTCTGCGACTATTTCGATTGAAATTTTCAAAAATTCTTCGATTTTCTTAGAAGATCAGGAGATGAGTCCATTGATATCTTTTTTTTTTTTTTTTTGAAAGTAATTGGATTCTGGGTGCCTATCTTTCATGAATTTTTATTAGGTACCTATCAGTGAATTTACATAATTCTTTTTTATCATTAGAGCATGAACTTTTCTCTTCCATCTCAGAAAATTACTTTTTTGAAACGAAAAAGTTCAACCTTTAGACGTATGTAGGTACCTATAGCTGGAGGGAATAAGGCTAACAGCGCCAGGCACTCTGACGTACTTCTAGATTTTTTTTTATCGTGGCTGACCTTTCAAAAAATGATTTCTAAAGGTCAAGCCACGTCGAGCTTTTTGCTCAATAAATTTTGTGAAGTCTCCCTATTGTGTTATTTTCCAAAAGCTGATTTTAATAGGTTTTTGATTTTTTGGGGTACCTATTTTGAAGAATGCATGCTGAAAGTTCAGTTGAGGTCCTATTTTTGGGTGTTTAGATTTTGTTAAGACACCCTGATACGCGAATAATTTTTATTTTCAGTCAAAAAATACTACACTAGATCTAAATTGGAATCTTGGAGGTGATCCTGAGCTGAGATCAGAGAAGACGATTAAAATGAACAGAGGTTGCAGAATCAAAAAATTTCAAAATTTTTCGATTCTATGGCCTGGTATACAACAAAATACGATTACTACTTGAAAAACTTACGCGCCGCGCCGCGCCGCCATCGCACCTGTAGACATGTAAATACTTAACTAATTTTTTTGTTAAAATTTATTCATAAAATGAACAAAATTTTTCAATTCTATGGCGTGGTCTACAACCAAATGCGATTACTACTTGAAAAACTTACGGATATTGGTCTCCTGGGTGTTGTATACCAGATAGCTGTTGGTTGTGAAGCTATTTTTTCTTCCCTCAGGGTGATGTTTTTTACATACAAAAAAAAAATTGAAAATTATAATTTTTAATCATGTACACGGAAAAAACAGAAGTTAGGAAAATGAATACATTTTACCCCAAAAATAATAAATTTTTTCAAAAAAAGGATGAATTTTATCAAAAAAATCAATAAATTTTACCAAAATAATAAATTTTAATCAAAAAATGATAAAATATATTCAAAAAAAATAATAAAATGTACTTATTCATAAAAATAATAACGTGTTTCAATTCACAAAATAGATAAAAATTGTTCTAAAAAATAATATTTATTATCAGAAAAAATAATAAAATTTGTCAAACAAATGAATAAATGTTACCTAGGTTGCATTCAGAAAACGGTCAACAGAACAACAGATCAACAGAGAAAAATTTTATTTTCAAATATTTACTGAAATATAAATCTAGAATTTAAAAAAGGGTATTTCTTCAATCAAAAATTGATTTCCCATTTGAATTAAAGTGAATTTTTTAATCAGAGACTTAAAACTGTTTCAAAATTTGCAAATTGAATTTCTCTCTGTTGATCTGTTGTTCTGTTGACCATTTTCTGAACGCAGCCCAAAAAGAATAAGTTTTATTCAAAAAAATGATGATAAATTTTACCTATTTTGAGAATTGGGGCACATTATTATTTTTTTGGATAAACTTTATTATTATTTTTTTTTTCAGTGTATTCGTACATACTAAAAACTTAAATAAGCTCTCGTAAATTATTGGGGGTATTTGTAGGCGGCTCTTCGACCTCGTACCTGCCCTTGAACATCTGCTTGACTACTATGCCTAGTGCCCGAATGTCCAATGCAGTATAGATGATAAAAATAATTCTAACTAAAACTACCCAGTGGTGTAGCCAGAAATTTCTCATGGGGGGGTCCACACTTCCAAATTTTTTCGAGAAATTTTTAGTTCACTTTTCACCATTCTTCTCACCCCCCTTCCCCCAAAAAAATGGCCTATGGGAACAGTAAATTCATAATTTGAACACCTTCATTCATAAATGTATCAATAAATCACGATTTGCATAAAAAATTTAGAGAAAAAACTTCGATAAAGGTGTAATTTTGAAATGAGCAACTTTCAAAGTGATCATTTTGACCTTAAAAAAGGAAAATAATAACCAGAAACTTCAAGCAATAGTGTCAGAAGATTTCTTTGGAAAGGCAGAAAGTGGTTATGGAGACTTAAAATACCAAGATGGAGCCTTTTTTCGCATAATTATTGATAATAATTTAAATAATTGAGATGTTTTTATGCCCGAGCGAAGCGAGGGCGAAGCTTTGAGAAAATTTTATTTTTAATGCATTAAAAAGGCGTTTTTTCACGTGAATTTTTGACCTCATGGGGGGGGGGGTCCGGACCCCCTGGACTCCCCCTTGGTTACGCCACTGAAGCTACCTATAAAACTATAATAACGGACAACCTTTGAAAAAATTGTTAAAACATTTGCGTATTTCCAATTTTAGAATTACCAAAATTTTGAAATACTTACATGATTAGTTTGAGAGAAAGCTCGAATAGGTAATGAGGTTTTTATACTCTGCTTGAAAAAACCCCCCACTTAATAACCACCAGGTCATAGTTTTTTGAAATGATATTCACGCCTCATTTCTCCTCCTCCCCCCATGCTGAAAGTCTGAAAATTGGGGAAAAAATTGGTCTGAAGAACCCAGTCAAGTCGAGGAAAAGTATCTCTTGAGGTATTGTAGACACCTCGATAGGCATTTGTATATGTAGTATCAGTGGTGTAGCCAGGTGGGGTGTCCAGGGGGTCCGGACCCCTCCCCATGAGGTCAAAAATTCACGTGAAAAAAACGCCTTTTTAAGGCATTAAAAATAAATTTTTCTCAAAGCTTTGCCCTCGCTTCGCTCGGGCATAAAAAAATCTCCATTCTTTGAATTATTTGCAATGATTATGCGAAAAAAGGCTCCAACTTAGTATTTTAAGTCTCCATAATCCACTTTTTGCCTTTCCAAAGAAAGCTTCTGACGCTATTGCTTGAAGTTTCTGGTTATTATTTTCCTTTTTTAAGGTCAAAATGATCACTTTGAAAGTTGCCTATTCCAAAATTATACCTTTATCGAAGTTTTTTCTCTAGATATTTTATGCAAATCGTGATTTATTGATAAATATATGAATGAAAGTGTTTCAAATTATGAATTTACTGTTCCCATAAGCCATTTTTTTTGGGGGGGGGGGGAGGTGAGGGGAACGGTGAAAAGGGAACTAAAAATTTCTCCGAAAAATTTGGAAGTGTGGACCCCCCCCCCATGAGAAATTTCTGGCTACGCCACTGTGTAGTATTAGATCCAGTGTAATATTTGAGAATCATTTTACCAATGGCCTACTTTTTTTGTTGATACTGTATTATTGGTAGAGATACCTGCCTAAAATCATCAACTATTTTAAGCCCAAACCAAAAAATTCGAAGGTACGCCATAAAATAAGAATCCTATTTCTAAAATTTCAAGTGTTAGAATGGATTTCTCGAAATTTGACGTTTTTTTGAAATTTCAAAATTACCTCGTTTCTCAGCAAAATATGATAATTTTATTCATTCATGAAATAAACGCCGATCATTAAATGCCTTACTTTCAACCTGCTGAATCGATTAGAAGCAATTTCGAGACGTTTTGGAAAAACCAGAAAAAGGAATTTTCCAACGCTGGAGAAATGCCCATTAAAATGATTGAATTGATTAATTTTTTTTAAAAATAGAATTCGATACTCTATTATATTTATTTAAATTAAAATTAAATTATTGAATAAATTTATTAAAATTATTAAATTTTGACATCCCTATCATCTTAACAACCCATGATCGCGAATAGCCGATATTGCTGACTTGTTTGATTGATTAATGCGAATTTTTCCAAAATTTGTAACTTTGAATTTAAATTTGTGACCCTGCCGTAAAGAAGGGATCTTGTGTAAAAAAGAATCGATGTCTTCATTTTTATGTGTGTGGTCCAGATTTGGTGTCATTTGAACCAAGAACGTGAAAAATAAGACATCGATTTTTTTTACATAGGTCCCTTCTTTCCGCCAGGGTCACAATCACTTTCTTGAGCGGGAGATTTTGAATTTTTTTCAGAAAAATTTCGTGGCTAAAAATATGGATTTGGATTCGAAATTGTCAACTTTGAAAAATGTGTTTTGATCAGTCAAATACTTTACTAGTTTCAATAATCTGCAATTATAAATGCTGGAGTTCGCATGAATCATTTTTACAGATTTTGCTCCAGCTCTGGAAAGTTCCAGATTTTTTGTTGACTCCGGAACGTCTCATAATCACTTCCAATCGATTCGCCGTGTCTACTTCAGCTATTTCTTTAAGAAGATCAAAATTTGAAATCCCAAAAATTCAGAAAAATTCGAAATATGCATTCAGTCCATGAAATTTTGAATTGAGATCCTTTTATACATAGTGTACTTTCGTTTTTTTTTTTCGTTTGAACTCCAAAGTTTTACTCTGAGTTGGGATACCTTTCACTGCAATTCTGACCATTCATCAGTGACTTTGAACTGTTTTGAAATGACGGTAAAAAAAGCTTGTTCGGTGAGATTTTTGGCTACTTAATTATTAATTGAGTTAAATAGAATATTCAGATTTTGGGCTGTCTGTATTTGGATTTTGGAGGTGGTTCTGAGCTGGGATCAGAAAGCTTGATGGTGATCAACAGTTTGTGGATCCTTTCATAGTAAAAATGTAGGAAAATATCTTGTTGTGTCTCAGTTCTCCGCACGGAATTAAATGATTTTTCACAATTTTTTTACGACATTTTGATGAAGAATTTTCTATAATATGTAGTATTTTAGATAGTTTCTTTTTTACAACACTATCAAAGATTTCGATGCAGTTTTGATGATTTTCGTAACAATTTCAGTTTTAACGGATCTTGATGTCATTTGAATAATTTTCTCAAAGTTGCACACAATATCAATGAATGATGTATCAATAACTTGAATTTTATTTTAAAGGTGTGTACCATGGGAGGAAAAATGATGACCCATGTTCTCTTCCGCCCTACTTTTGAGAATAAAATTGTGAAAGAAATAATGAAAAATAGTCAATTTGAAGTTGAGAAACTTACCTAATATTATGAAACAAACAAAAGAAAAATTCGAGTGATAATTTTGAAGTGGGTCGCCGCTTCATCTAGCCGAAATATTTTTCGATAACACTTCTCTCACTTCACTACCAATAGGCTACGATAATAAAATTTGTATCATATTGCAAAATTCCAAGGTTACATGTCACTTACCTATTTTAATAAACCAGATAGGTAGGAAATTTTCAATTATCCTACACGGAAAAAACAGAAGTTACGAAAATGAATACATTTTACCCCAAAAATAATAAATTTTATCGAATAAAATATATATTTTATCAAAAAAATTAATAAATTTTACCAAAATAATAAATTTTAATCAACAAATAATAAAATGTTTTCAAAAAAATAATAACGTGTTTCAATTCTCAAAATAGGTGAAATTTGTTCTAAAAAATAATATTTATTATGATAAAATTAGTCAAAAAAATGAATAAATTTTACCAAAAAGAATAAATTTTATTCAAAAAAAATGATGAATTCTACCTATTTTGAGAATTGGGACACGTTATTATTTGTTTGGATAAATTTCATTATCATTTTTTTTTTTTTTTCAGTGTATGATAATTTATTACAAAAATATTAGTAATTGCACACCAAAACTAATTACTTGAATAAAGATTTTACAAAAAAAAAATAATTTTATCAAAATTTGAATCAATAACAATTGGATTATAAATTTAAAAAAAAAAACAATAAAAATAAATATGATTGGAACTCTTTCATCCGTTCGGTGATTAGAGAACCTGGATGCTTTTGGTTTAGGTGCTGGCGATTTATTCAACTACTAGAACTAGATTTTCATCAAAGGATCAACTTTTTCAACTCTCGGCTTGGATTGGTTGTTGCTAACCAATGACGTCAGAAATACAAAAAATCCCAAAATTATTTTTAAAAAATCGGTACAATAGTACGTTTTTGTGTTTTTTTTTTGGATCCGTGACGCAATCGATTAAACACAGCCAATCAAAAACGAGAGTTGAAAAAATTAATTAGCCCAGGAGAAATGTACTTTGAAAAAAGAAATATATGTTAGTCTAAATTTTATTGCTGAAAAAGTTTCTATATGATGTCCAGAGTATGTGGTAGAAACCCACCACCCCCACCAATATTGCTTTTTGAGGAGGGTGGACCCCTTGTGGGGGAAAAATTGTTTTGCACCGATTTCGCTCAAATTTGGGTAGAAGGTTAGGTGGGTGTAGAAGTACTCCCCAAAAAATTTTCAGGTCCTCGCGACCTCAGGGAGCTGAACCATCGCTCCCCAAAGTTGGGAATTTTTGACAAAAATGAAAAAAAACACGAGTATTTCGAGTATAAAATCACCCCATAATATCAATTTTGAAAACTTTTATGATTTCTGTGTACATTTTGAGATGACGAATCCGACTAGCACATCAACATTTTCATTTGAGGTGTTTAACTACCCCTGCGGCTCCTTTCAAAGTATACAGATCGTGTTTTTTTTAAGTCTTTTTATCTGAAGAATCCGTGATCTGTATACATTGAAAGGGGCCGCAGGGGTTAGTTAAACACCTCAAACGAAAAAGTTGATGTACTAGTCGGATTCGTCATCTCAAAATGTACACAGAAATCATAAAAGTTTTCAAAATTGATATTATGGGGTGATTTTATACTCGAAATAATTATACTCGTTTTTTTTTTTCATTTTTGTCAAAAATTCCCAACTTTGGGGAGCGATGGTTCAGCTCCCTGAGGTCGGGGGGACCTGAAATTTTTTTTGGGAGTACTTCTACTCCCACCTAACCTTCCACCCAAATTTGAGCGAAATCGGTGCAAAACAATTTTTTCCCCCACGAGGGGTCCACCCTCCTCAAAAAGCAATAGGGTTGGGGGTGGTGGGTTTTTATCACATACTCTGGACATCATATAGATACTTTTTCAGCAATAAAATTTCGACTAGCATATATTTCTTTTTAAGCGATTTTTTGATGCTAATTCTCTTGGGTTATTAATATTTTCGTTTGCGTTCAGAGAGGTGAGAGTTCCTTCCTCCTGCCTTACCCTACTAAAGTCAATTTTCTTTTGCAAGCCTTTTAAGTTTTCAGTTTGGTATAACGACACCATAATTACGATAATTTGTAGATTTTTGAGATACGAGTACAACCCGTTCTCATGATTTATTTTATTTAAAGTTTTTTTTTGAAGGGCTTTTCGTCCTTTCTGTTTTGAATACTACTCAAAACCCTTCTAAAAATTGCGCTCAAAAATAACCTTTTTTTTTTTGAGGTGGAAGATTGAATATCTACTTGATAATTATCAACCAACACGATTTTTCATTTTCTTTAATTTCTGTTTTATTAGCACTTCGAGGAGAATGTAAAAACATAATTTTCACCTAATTCTATAAAAGATGAAGCTTGAATGAAATATAACAAAGTCTGTCATCGGTCGTTAGATATGATAGATAATTATTACTCAAAAGGTTTTATCTTTTCAAAAATTATTTGCTATTTAGCGAATTTTCGACCCACCACGATGCTTTTTTGTTTTTCTTTCTTTATAACCTTCATTTTTCCCATCTGTGCTCGACGAACGATGCGTCGGTGCATTGGTCAATTCGCTTTTATGGTGATAATTTTCATTTGTTGTTGAGCATTGAAATTTTATGATGCTTCGAAATTTTTCAGAACTTCTGAAGAAGTTCGGCGAGGTATCCAAAATTTATAAAATTCGATTATATAAACAAAGACTCCTACTATTGAAAAAGTTGAAGGTTATTTGAGTTTTGGAGCAATGGAGTGGTTGGAGAAGTACATACATAGTCGAAATGTGACGTGATTTAGGCTAAGGAGGGGAACTCGAAAATTTGAAGCCCACTCAAATGAAAACAAATCAAAGGCGCATCATACGAGAACCCGGTATCCAAATTTCATATGTTGAAGTTCATTTCTCTAAATTTTTGAAATTTCGAACTTGCCTCATTGTCGTGCAGAATATTAAAATTTGATGTTATCAACGAAGAAAATGTGCGTTCCAATTCATATTTTTGGCGAAATATTATTTTTTCAGGGAATTTTCCAGCCAAAAAATATGTATTTGAATTCAATAGTTGAGAATTTTGGAAAATTTTACTTCAATCAATCCAGTAGGTCACCACTGTTCGTTATTTGTGATAATGGGTGCTGAAGTTCTTATTTTTATGAACTTTTCTCCAGCACTGAAAAATGTCTTTCGCGATCATTTTTCTCCCTCTCCGAATTCCGAAAAATAAACTACTACGTCTGTTTCAGTTGCAATTCGAATGTTTATTGTTAATAATCATTCTCAGTAAAAGTAATTGAATAGTGCAAAACTTAGATAATAATAATGAAACTGTGAACTCATCTTAATCACTTCCCTTCATCCCATGGTGCCTAATTTTTGATTACCTGTTTCGGTAAATTGTTTCAATAAAGCTTCTTTTTCATCAGCTTTCTGAGCAGAATCTTTGGCCAACGCTGCGAAAGTTTGTGCTCCAGCTTCTGCAAAATTTCCGACGAAGAATTTTCCTCTTCTTAAATTACTTTCGATCGCGTCGTCTACATTACTTTTGATTTCGCCGACAAAAGGAACGCCTTGCAAACGCGCAGTCAATTTTTTATGTATCCCGAAAACATCCGCCGCGGTATCGTGCACAGAATCGGATAATTTCCCTATGGTTTTACTAGCATCGGAAAGTACGGTTAAAAGAACAGATTCACCTCTTTGCAATGCGATTCCCAAGGGGTTGATTTTTGTCAGCGTCCTGGCGGTTCCAATCACGTTACCACTGCTTGAAAAATCGGTCCCCGATTGCATAACTGATTTGGCTGCGATTCCTAATTCATTGACCCAGTCGTTGGTTGCTTTTTCTTCATTTTTAATCGCAGTTAATGCTGCTTTATAGAATTTCCCCGGCAAGGTGTCTTTGTTTTCATCTCGTGCTTTTTTCAATTCGACGATTAATTCTCTTTTTTTTACCGGATCAGTGATTTTTTTAATTTCCTCGCCTAGCTCGATCGGATTGCTTTCGGTGGTGAGTTGATTGACAGATGGTATCACAATTTCGTCAGTTTCATCGTCTTCATCGTCTCGTAATATATCTTCCAAATTTTCTTTGATGCCTAGGTCATCCTTTTGTTGGGATTTTGGTACTGTCGCATCGATTTTTGGAGTTGGAGTGTTATCGGTTATTGGATTATCGGCAGTTTTCAAATCAGCTTGAGTGGACTGAAATGCAAATTTGATTAGTATTTTGTGTTTCTTCGAGCTAGGTAATACGAAGAAAAAAAATGAGAAATTAATTTACAGTCTTACCGCAATAAAAGCAACCAAACTGAAAACAGTTAATGAATACATCCTTGTAATTGTATCAACTTCACAAGTATGAAAAACGAGCTCAGTACCATTCAAATATATAGCAAAATTTAATTTACATTTTATTATTAATATTTTGTAAGTAGTGACAATTTTAATGTGTTTTCAAGAGCACATGCTGTAATTTTTTTTTTCAAAAAATAAAGACATCAGTCAGTAGTGTCGGTTACTTCCAATAAAAATGCGGTGTGATGAAAAACGATATGTCATCGTTTTTTGTCGTTAAAATGGTGATAATGTGATGTCGACGTCGAGTAAAAATTTCCATTTTGAATGATTCAATGCCATTGTTGAAGGATGCATGAATGTTTTTACTGTCGTAATCTTGAAACTAAAATTTTAATTTTGACTCAGAAGAGAAGTATTCTAACTCAAGAGTATAATTTTGTGCTCAAACAAAATCGGTCCACCTTAGTAACTAGGTTTATAGATGAAATGGTGTAAAAATTGAAAAGAATTGCTCATTGATTGGCCTTATGATACCAGATTAATTGTCCTTCTTGTTTGTGAACTTTTTTGAATCTCATGTACGTGAAAGAATTTTTCAAATTAAGCAAAGTATACAAGGAATGATTGAAACGCCATTTTCCAAAATTTTTGAATACGAGTTCAAATTCACATTTTGGCCTGAAAATCAATTTTTTTCATGAAGAATCATAGCATTCTTATAAAATAAGAGTTTGAACTCATTTGCGAATTGCAGAAGTTCATATGGGCCAATTTTATAGACTTTTCTCCAGCGCTGGAAAATTCCAAAGTTTTCTAGTGGCTCTAAAATATTTGGAATGCGTTTTCAATCGATTTGCTGATTGAAAGTAAGGTGCTTGTCAAATTTCAGCTGTTTTCGTTGATGAGGTGAAATTTTGATATTTCACTGGTAATTTTGAAATTTCTAAAATTCGTCAAAATTCGAAAAATGCACTTCAGCGTCTGAAATTTTTGAGAGGAGTTCTACAATCATGTTCTTTTAATTTTTTGGGGGTTCAGAATTTCACTTGAAGATGTATCTTTCTGACGCGACGCATTGAATTTTCTTCGATGATCTGGTTTGAAAATTCAACTATGAAGTAATTTTATCTTCCGCGACGCGACGATATTTAAGCAGCTTTTATGAAGGCATTGAATTGCATTTTATTCATATTAAATACTTTCGGTTTCTTGCCTCTGCTTCTGTCAATTTGAGATTATGCCTTTCAATGTGACATTTTCTGATGTGCTTCTGAAATCTTCGCACAGTTTTTCTTGAAAAAAAAAAAAAATTGTCACAGCTTCACTCCAAGGTGGTTGTATTGAAGTTTACGATATAATGACAATACCATTTTCAAATTCTTGCGTCTCCTTCGAAGGTGGAGAACGTACCTTTCAAGTTTTTTTTTCTTGTATGTATTTGCTCAGTATTATAGTTAGACATAAGGTCAATCCAGCTAATCGTAAACACTGGCATATTGTAAACATTTCAAATATAGAGCAATCACATTACGTTGAAAAATAAAAAATGAGTGAAATTGAAATGTGAAATAATATCTAGTAGGGCTCATTAGTACGTTGGATATGGTTCCGAGATTTTTTATTCAATTACAAGCACGTAGGGATCATTTACCAGAATATACCATCAAAACTACAATTTCGTACCCTATGGATATGGATTCAGTCATAAAAATCCTCGTTTTTCTTTTTTTTTTTTCAATCATATTCTGATTTGGTATCTGTAGTCTGTACTAATCCCCATTAAAAAATGAGTTCTCACATACGTTATTTAAAAGTTGTAAATCAAACGTTTTAGGTAGGATACCTCCACCTCCATCTTCAAAATAAATATTGGTCACTACCAAATTTTAAACTTTTGACCCCTAAAATAATTTGAACTAATTCTCGTAATGTGAAATAATCAACCAGTTGCTATTGTTTATTTCAAGGTATATGTAAATTAGTTCCTATGTTTATCTAATTATTGATTAATTATGTTGATAATTTTTCAAAAAAATTGAATCAAGATTAATTAGTGCATGCATACTCTCTTAATTTGAATCAGTCAAAAATGACTGATTAAAATCGACAAAATCAAGTCACTGTAGGAATTAGTAAAAAAAAAGTACGATTCAGTCAGTGAAATTTCACTACTAAATCAGTAAAAATAAAATTTCACTGATTCAATCGTTAATTAATTACTGATTCAATCAGTGAAATTTTTTTTTCACTGTTTCAATAATGAAAATCCACTGATTTGAATCAGTAAATTTTTACTGATTTCAATCAGTCAACTAATTTTCACTGATTTAACAATCAAAATCCACTATTTGAATCGGTAATTTTTCACTGATTGACAGTAAAATGACGCTGATTAACTGGGAAATCAGTGGAATTTGACTGATTATCAGTGACTTGATTTTCACTATTTCATCAGTCAATTCAGGCATTTTTGACTGATTCAAATTAAGAGAGTATTTTGAAGATTTTCAATTCGCCTTTTGAATTTTTTTTCACTTTATTTCAACAGCTTATATGTTGAACAGGATGCGTACTTGTTAAATGAGTTCTTCAGAAGTTTAATTGTATGATATCGTTTTTCATCGCACCGCGGTGTTATTTACAATGTGTCAACGCCACTGACTGATAGCTTTGTTTTTGGAGAAAACAGCGCATGTTCAATTGTTCATGAGAAGAAATTAAAACTGTCGTTTACTATGAAACATGACGATATAAACTATCATTTAAATTTTTATATGTACCTTGTACATGTACGATATAGCCGATACTATGCTCATTTCTTATAAGTACCTACATCTACATATTTGCATTCAAAATTTCATTTCATTATGAAGGTTTATTTGTGGTTCGTTTTTAGTTTCATTGCTTTTGCAGCGGTAAGGAAATATTTTTTCTTTACATTAGGCTACCTATATAAGTCGAAGAAATAGAAACAAAATCTTAAACCATTTTCTATTTCAGTATATTTTGGCTGATTTGAAAAATACATCATCTAACATCTTAAAAACTCCGAAAATCGATTCGACCGGACTTGAGGAAAAGGATGACCTTGGCATCAAAGAAATTCAAACAGACACACCCCAAGATAATAATGGCCACATAACTGAAAAAATTGTTATACCTTCTGTCGATCAATTCACCACCGAAAGAAACCAGATCGAGCAAGACGAAAAAATTAAAAAAATCTCCAATCCTGAAGAGAAAAAAGAACTAATTGTCCACTTGAAAAAAGTTTCGGACAAAAACAAAAACTTACTGGCAAAATTCTACAAAGCTGCACTGAAAAATGTGGTTTTTTTTGTTGGATAATAGGTATATACTCCTAAAATTTACAATCTCCAAAATTAATACCACATAATATCTATAATTGAGATATTGAAATAATAGGCGAAAATGGTATCTTAAGACTATGAATAAATAAACCGAGGGCTGAGAGTAAAAAAATTATCATTAACACTCGTATAACAATATAACTCGGTCATAATTTTTGTTTATTCTTCATGTACGTAAGGTATTCCAATTTCCAAGTCTAGATACTTTATAGAAGAAAGAACATCGAAAAACTTAACAAAATTAAAACTCTTAGAATACGGAATGTTTTTAAAAAATACTGATTGCTCGACAATTTCTTCTTTCTATGAGTATAAAATTTGAGTCGACGTGGGCGGTAAAAAAATACACGTACAAAAAAACTTGTTTACACATAGTTTCAACTTTAACGTACCAGCGTTAATGAAAAAAGAGAAATGCAAAAAGAAAACAATGTCATGATATGTAAACGCAGTCTAATTTTAAGCTCGATATAGGTAGTAAAAAAAATATATCCGTGATATGTTGAATTGATTAGCCAGATTATCGCTGTCTGGTGCCCATTAGATATTTTTAATACCTATACGAATACCTTACGTTAGGTAATTCATCAAAATTATTTTACAACAAACACCAACAAGGAAGTAGGCACAGCTTATTGCGCGTACCATGGCAACCTAACTACCTTTAAGTGGCCGGAATGAGTTTTTTGCGAGTAGGTACCTTAATCTGAATCACAGTATGAGGTATAGATGAGGAAAATCAGGATATCTAACAAACTTTCAAGCCTCCAAAACAGGACCTTTTGAAAATCGGTACTAAAAAATAAATCCTGGTAATTGAAAACATGTAAATTCACTGAGCCCAAGCGAAGAAAGGGCGAAAAGTTTTAAGAAAAGGGCATTCAGAGGTTGAAATTTCCTCAGACACCTTGTATCAGTTCTCATCATCTTACACAGTGTTGTCACTAACGAAATTTCAAACATTAACTGCTTATTTTGGCTGGGGATCTCAAAGTTGTTACAAAAAAGGAATTTTCACTGAAAAATCTCTGAAACAGGACCAACGGGACTTTTCAGTCCGAAATAGAACCTGTTGGACGAGATGCGGATTTACGAAAAATAAACACAATAAGTAAATTTAAATAATTATGTAGCTGCCAATTAATTTGTTCTCGATCGCTAGCAGTTGCTGTGTCTGGAATTACGCATTAGTGGGACTAAAGATGACGGTGGACCTGATTGCCTTAAAAACGGATGGTCCAAGAGTTCTTTAGCGGTAGCTCTCTGAGCCGGATCTCGAACTAAGAGTCGTTCCAAAAATCCTTGTAGTTTGGGCGAGACCTGATTGAGAAAAATATCGAATTTTAATCGTCCTCGATACGTATGATTTGTAGATTAATATTTAAACGTGAATTTACTCACCTTGTTCGTATTCTTCAATTTGGGCGGAAGCATATCTCTTATACGTCTCATTGCTTGTAACGGTGGCTCGTTGAAGAATGGTGGTTCTCCGTCGACCATTTCAATAACCATTATACCTATTTTGGATATAAAATGAAAAATTTCAGATTAATCGATTAAACCGCAGAGTTTGACGACTTATGGGACAAGTTTAGATTACCTAAAGACCAAATATCCACTTCAGGTCCATAAGGGAGCCTTGAAATCACCTCGGGAGACATCCAATATGGTGTACCAACCAAAGATTTCCGTTTAGGTAATTCTTGAGAAACTTGAGCGCAAAATCCGAAATCTGATAATTTGACCTTTAAGATGAAAAAGAGGGGAGATTAAACGAAAGAAATTTCATTAGTTCGAGTATCGAAAGTCACATACCCTTCCATCAGCTGCCAAAAGAATAGAATCGCTCTTGATGTCTCTGTGAATTACGCCTTGGGAATGTAAATAAGATAAAGCTTTCAAACATTGTTTGCAAACAGTAGCGATTTGTTCTTCATCCATTCTGGCCTGGGTGACGATATCGGTTAGAGCGCCGCCTTCTAAGAATTCCATCACTACCCAAAGTTCGTCGCCGACTAAGAAGCTATCATACATTTCGACGATGTTGGGATGATGATAGTCCCGCATGATGACCACCTGGAATTAAATAAAATTAAAAATTGGTGTTTTTGGAAGATCAAAGAAGGTAATTGGGTAAACTGGTTTGTTGATTGAAATGTCGCGAATTCGGAATCTCGAAAAATCGAAGAGAAATTTCGTTGCAGATTTTTAAAAACCTCAACGTCTGAATTTTCAAAAATACGAGTATTTTTATCCACGTGCTAATTTTTTAAAATCAAAATTCAATTTTTTCAACTTTCTAGTCGGTCGTTCTACCGCACTTTGACTAATTTCGAGTTCGAAGTGATTCATTAAATTTTTTAAAACTGAAATTTGAGCTCTTTTCATAAAAAGTCGCTTTACAAGTTTATTGCATTAAAGTTACCTTCGACCAATGATTCGTATTCTGACTCTGGGATTTTGAGATATGAAAGGAGGAGCGTTACATGGCTCCTAGATTTGGTAAAAATTTAAAAAGAAATTGAAAATTGTAAGTACATATGTGACATATCCTTATTACGTATTTCGAGACACTTCCTTCCTTATTTTCTTTTTCTTCTTCCTACCTCTCTGCCTTCTTATCCCCCTGAGTAGGTATTCAACTGTTCAAATTCTGACGTTTGAAGTCAGTTTGTGATTGGTTTTTCATCAAAACACCAAAACAAGAGACCCACGACCCAAAAAAATATGATAGAATTTTAGTTACGAAAAATCTCGCCTTATGACGACTGAAAACTTTTTTTTAGAGATAATTAGGTAATAAAATTTCCCTTGAGGCATAGGAAGATGGAAGAGGAAGAGGACAGAATGAATCAAATATCATAAATTTTTGACTTTATTGAGTGAGAGATTAGAATCAGTGTTATTTGACCTATTTTTGATGTTAATCCCCCCCCCCCCCCCCCAAAAAAAATAATAATCAGAAGTGACTCAAAGAAGAAAAGGAAGATGTATTTTTTTCAGAACTTTGAAAAGTGATTTGTACTTTGAATGATTTCAGGAATATATTCTTTGTAAGTAATTTTGGAGTTGAATTCATAAAAGGTTTCGAAAAAGTGAGAAAGGAAGAGTGGAAGTGAACTAGAAATCAAAAGTTCATTTTTCAACGTTATCGGACGAGATATCAAAATCCATTTTCCCCTAAAAAAATGTCTCGATTTTGTTGAGAAAATTTTAGATATTTTAATATTGTTTGGCAGAAGTTCGTTAGATATTGTGAATTCTCTTCCTATTGAGTTGGAAATTAAGGACTTTTTTGTTTAGTTTGCATCTAGTATCGCTAAAATATTCTTTTGAGGTAATTTTGTTATAAAATTCAAAAATTGAGATATTTTTTATACACAATTTTTCTTTTAAAAAATTACTTTCTTTTAGCTCGAGAAATATCATTGTCTTCATTTGCATAAAATATTATTAATTCTTTTGAAAGTTTAATTTTTTAAAAAATCGTCATTTTTCGATTTTTGATTGCTCAGCCATTTTTTTCTCTAATTTTCTGATATTAGTAGATATTTATGAAACTACCAATTTCCATGCTTTTCCTTCTCATTCAAAAAATTATGTGAAGTATAGATAAAGCTCGAAGAACCTATCGAAATTAATTTCAAAATGACCAAATTCATGAAAAATTTAGAATTTTCAAAATCGATCGGTAAAAAAATTTCAACAATTACTTCATTAAATAGTAATTCTCTCCTTTGTTGTTTACGCAAATCCATTTTCTTGATGGCCATCTTCTTCCCGGTTGTTTTATCACACGCGGTCCAAACAGTTCCAGTAGATCCTTCGCCGATTTTCACAAAATTATCCAAATTCTCTCTCGGATCACCAGGGCTAACGACCATTTGCAAAGCAGCTCGAAACTAAACGAGAAAAAAAAAACAATTTATTCATAATTGAAAAAATCAAGTTCAAGGTTGCCTAAATATGGAAATACTACGCAAAAATACCTGTTCGTGAGTAATACGTTGTTGTTCGTGATGCTGTTTAACATTCACCATTCCAGAAGGTCCGCTGGTATTAATACCGTGAGGTTTGCTCGAGTTATGGTTCATGTCCGGGGTAGGTGTTGATATTTCGATAGAATTTGGCTTTAGATTCAACGTAAATTTATATCATTGTGAGAAACAGACAGACGAATTTACGACAGGGATGTAAAAATTGTTCATCAAAGCTTACTTTATTCATGTTTATATTTTCTGGAACATTGGAATGTGGAATAGTCCTCGGCATCGTAGCTGGGACCAAATTGGCCGGCTGAGTTTGACTTTGCGGTGGACGGTAACCAGCGTACGCGTAACTGGCTTGGACATCAGGAGGGGGCATATGCGAGATCTGAAAAAAAAAAATCACGACTGTTGAATTTTCTCGAACAGAATTTTGAGCAAGAATATCAGTGATGAAAAATTGGAATCGGAACTAGAGCTGAAAAACTGGAACTAAAATGAATTTCAGTTTTATATCAGTTCTAGCATTTTTACTTCAATTGCAATTTTTATTATTTTCATTTTTACCCAATTAAAATCTTCTCTTACAATTTTTTTCTCGAGAAATTCGGGGTTTTTGTCAACCAATTTCCAAATGGAGTAAAAAACAGTAAAAATTCAAAATTTTGATAATTTGACTTGTAAACGTAGAAAATTTGGGTGTTAAAAATGTTGAAATTTAGTAGGTAAAGCACAATATTCAATTTGAATTTTTTCACCGAAAGCAAAACTACCCCAAACGAGCCTTGAAAATTTAAGTGGAAAAGTGAATAAACAAAAATTGTGTTGAAAATCTGAAAATTTCACCCTATTAAAAACATTCTCTCGCACATATTTCAAAATTTTTGTGCTGAAGTATACGAAAAGTGAAGAAATTGTATACTTTGAAAAGAAAAGGAAAAATGAAAAAGTTCAATTTTTGCAGGAAATTTTGGATTTTCTTATCTCTCAAAAATGAGAAAAAAATTAAAATTTTGGAACTGGTATTTGGAATTGTAACTGGAACTGGAAATGAAAACTAGAACTGGAACTTGAAATTTTTGAGAACTGGAATGGGAGTTGGAACTATTCCATCACTGAAAAATACAAACATAAGTTAACGTACCTGAGGGGAACTTCCATTATGTAAATGATAGGAAGTATTATAAGGCATCTGTATGGAACCGCGGTGATCGGATGGATCAGGAGTTGGAGACTGTATACTCTGAGGGGAATGCCGTTTAATATCTTGATTCTGCCAATCATTATTATTGTATGGTGGCTTAATCTGTAACCCAGGCAAAAAAAATGAACTGTCACTCAATAAACGCATATAAAATGAGGGGGAAAATCTCACATGTTGCTGATTATGATGTTCTATTCTACGAGCAGCGACGTTATTGTGATATTGAGCTGGATACTGTGAATGTGCTGTTGAAGGCATGACTAGAACCTCCCCTTCCGGTAAAGACGGAGGTACGTTAAACTGGGGCCGTCGATATCTCGGAGGGCTCGACGATCGTAGTGAGTTTGACCGAGCCACATTTGAAGTCTTTGGGATACCATTAGTTTCAGCAATTTTGAATTTCGTTTCGCCTCGTACAATTGTCTAATAATGAAGAACGATGAAAATTAGCAATATGTGGGTATAAGGTATAACGTCGAACAATGTCCAATACTAACCTTCAAGTCTAAAATCTCTGTGGGTGTGATTTCCGAAGGATCAACGACTGGTAAAGGACGATTCGTGCTGCGTAATATTTGATTATTGCCAACGATACCGGCCCATTGCAAAGGTAACCCGACAAATTTGCCTTCTCTCTTGTCAAATCCGGTGTGCACCCTGTGCTCGAAATTGGTCGGCGGAGAAATAACAGGTTTTTTCTTTTTCTTGCTAAACATTCCTTCCTAGAACACGAAAATGATATTGAAACATCACGTTACCTCGAAATTGAAAAATTTGGAAATGACCCCCGTTTTCCTCCTAATAAAGAAAGATGTTGGCAAATTAGGCGATTTTTGATAAAAAGTCGAAATTTGAGGAGACGGTGGCACGGGTTAATCCCCTTCAATCGAACTGGAACTTTTTCTGTGTAATCCCTCCCCCAGAAAGAAAAAATTGGCGGGGTGACACGATCGATAACCAACAAGAAAAATTTTCCCAAGTACCTACATAATATGTGAACAATTTCTGTAGACAATTCATTTTCTCGTTTTGAATGCTTCCCTCGCTCGTATTGGGCCTCCTCCTAAAATGTCCACAAGGGTGACTATAGTATCATTCGATTCCTTACACTCCAACGAACAATTTTCGTCGTGGTTATGACCCCGTCTTTCCCCTCACTAAGTGCATAAGCGCACCCAATGGGGAGGGGGGCTCAAGGGGCTCAAGCCCCCTCCCCTCTTAAGCTCGGAAATATAGATTTTTTGCTGCAAAAATGTATAGCTTTGCTCTTCAAAGTATATTCTTTCAAAAATTTTCGCCCTCGGTGATTTTATATTAAAACTTTACGATTTTTCAGTCAAAAATCATTAATTTCTCAATAAATTCTCTTGTCAGAAAAAATTGATGATTTTTGACTAAAAGATCGGTGAAAAATGACTTAATTTGAAATTTGACCCCCTCCCCATTTTTTATCAAATTCTCAACCCCTCCCTTACTTAATTTCTGGGTGCTCCTATGACGTTATGTGACAAATTGTATGATTTTTGATGAAAAGTTGAAACTTGAAAGAGCGAGAGGCACAGGTTAACCTCCTACGATCGAGCTGAAATGTTTTCTATGAAATACCTACCTACAGAGAAAAAAAATTAGGGGTGGCAATTGGAAATTTTTTTAAATTTTCAAGTATAGACCATCCTAATACATAGGTTAGGTGCAAACGATTTCAACTAGGTATCTTACGTTTCAAGTGTGCGAGGATGGCTGATCTATATATAGCAAGCTTTCTCCGCGTATTTCATTCGTTTTCGAGACTAACTGAAACAAAAATGATAATATTACTCATATCGAAGCGTGAACGGTTATTGGCATTCCATAAGATAGGTAGAGGTACATTACATAGACGTTGTTGTTCTCTTCTGTTCACTTACTTACATCTTACGGATTCATTTTTTATTTTTTGATATGCGCGTTGTTGCTAGTTTTTGTGTAGGTAGTTTTCGATTTTCATGATTTAAAAACAGTTAAATTTAATTTTTGAGAGTTATTCATTCAATATTTTGCGTGGAAAAGGAATTTAACAAAAAATCAAGATTGGATAACGTAATAACTTTCGATGAAGGGGTCGAATTTTGAGAGTGAATGCATCAAAAGAAATGATTTGAGGCGTACTTTTCATTCTGGGCATCCTCGAGTATTAAATATTTCATTTTGAATCCGAATAATTGGTTTCAATAAATGGAAACATTAAGCTTATGAAAAGTGCGTTCATTTAAGGTTGTTTCACTTAGTGCTTGAAACAACAAACTTCACCCGAATTTTTTGTTTACTTATTCATCTTTCGCGCAATATCGTTCGAATTTGTTCAATTTTGTCTCCTCTCTCACTGAAAAAGTTGAATCTGTGTTTTCTAATGGATCTATTCGTAGGGCACTGAAAAGTTGAAATATTTAAACTTTGCAGTGAAAAATTGTGTGCCATTATAAATGAGGCTTAAGGCACTCGTGCACTCTTGGTGATGCCCTCTACTTTAAGAGCATCGTAATTGTCGAGAATGAATCTCTTTTCCTACAAGTTGAGTATATTTCCTCGCTACCTGTTAATTCACCTATCGAGTTCCCAAGATGAAGATCATCTTGCGAGCTAACTTCGTACGAAAGATAGAAACTGAGCCAATTAGTCGGGCAAAGTGGTAATAAATTTACTCACGTAAATGGCATTACTCATGGCGAGAAACAATCGGTACACATGGCAGGTCATGAGCGAGGTAATATTTTAAAAATTGCAAAGATGAGCGATTTCGTTGATAAACACAAAACACATCACACAACACAGGGGCTGTAAACAAACGTAACGTAAATTGGGTAAAACCCTTATGGAAATTTTACCCGTATAAACAGTCAACCAAATTTCGGATTGATTTGATCGGAATAAAGAAAATAAACGTCGGATACATTCAATTTAAATTTCGAATAGTGCTTATGGCTTACGTTGCTTATGCCATTCATGGCTCACTCAACTACTACCGTACAGTATTATGATACATACTACACTTTAATTTTTGTGAAGCTCTCAGCTCCGAACGTCGACTCGTGGTAATTGTTGACAACGTCGCGATCTCGCGATTACCTTATCACAATTCGGGACAACTCAAGATCAAGGTAGCCAACTTGCATACAGGGAAGTAAAAAGTAATGTTACTGAAAAACATCAGTGTATTATGTAGCCATGAAATGAATTTCTCTACATCTTGTTCAATTTACCGCCCCAGTGGCAAAAAGTGTTGTAGAAATCGAATTTAGGTAGTTCACTTTTTTGCAGACCAGAAAAATCAGTTGGCTTTTCATGTGTGTGTGGGTCTGTGAGTCCCATAGTCCCAAAAAAAGTATTTTGGATTTTTGCACTTGCACATTATGAGGTTGGAGCCTAAAACCTCCGTTTTTTTTTTCAATTTTAAAAATTTGACCGGCCAAAAAAAAATTTTACAGTGTGGTAGCAGGCACTTCCCTAACTCCAATTATATTTTAACTTCCTTGCGCTGGTTGCGTGCGATTTTTTGGTGAAATTGGGCCATTTTAAGCGCCATATGGTCTGCAGGCCCATAAACCACTTCAACACGTACATGAATTCACTCCACATCCATTAAACCAAAGTTTATGGAAAATGGTTTTGCAAAATGAACTGTGGTGATGGCGAATCTTGAAAGTTGATAAAACGCATCATTTTTGTCCTCTTTCTCCAAAATTAAATTGTTCAAAAAAAAAATCGGAATCTGGGTTGTGATCCATCAAGGAGAGTTGAAATTTCACGAATAGCAGAATGATGATAGTGAAAGTGCGATATGAGCATTTTTGATCTCAAAATCAGATCAATTTTCAAGAATTTTCATAAAACTGACGTGTGGTCCACGAGAATGCGGTAGAATTTCGCCAAAAACATGGAAAACGTTTTCTAATTTTTTCTTGAGCAATTTTACAAAATTTTGAGCACAGGCCAATTTTGGGGTATTTTTTTAAATAAATGATGTATGAGTTGAGTTATAAAAATGGGATAACATTTCACCAAAAACTTGAATACCTATGTAATGTACCATGGTTTAAAAAACTCTGGGCAAGATCATTTATAAAAAATGATATCAGATCAATATCAAAAAATAAAATACGATCAGTATCAGATCTCGATTTTTTTCTGCATTCAATGTAAAGCGAAGAAGATGATTTTGTTTTTGTTTTTTCAACTTTCATGAACAAAATTCAGATTTTTTCAATTGACAACTCGACGCTCACGGGGAGCGCTAAAGTCGCTGGGGTGATAGAATACATTGGCTTATATGGGAGAAAGGAGGTTTTTCGGATTTTTATCGAAAACGGTGGGTTTTTGTGAAATGTGCCCATGAGAAGAATTAAAGGCGACAAAATTTCCTATCGATTGATGCAAAAAGTTTTGAACTTCATTCAAAAATAAACATTTTATGGACATTTCTTTTAATTTGTTTTTTGCTCATGTCAACTTTGAATTAAAATAACTCAAAATCGAGATCGACAACACCAATTTTTTATTGCAGTAAGTTGTAGAGAATTTTATCCTCTTTCCAATGATGTATCGACGAGCTTAATCGCGTTAATATTCCAGCCGCTATTCACGGTTTAATGCATTGAAACAAATTCATCATTTTTGAAAATAACGGATCAGCTAATCAGATGTTTTCAAATATGAAGATAACTGTTTCAACGCATTAAAACGTGAATAGCGGCTGGAATATTAACGCGATTAAGCTCGTCAATACATCATTGGAAAGAGGATAAAATTCTCTACAACTTACTGCAATGAAAAATTGGTGTTGTCGATCTCAATTTTGAGTTATTTTAATTTAAATCTGACGTGAGCAAAAAACGAATAAAAAGAAATGTCCATAAAATGTTTATTATTGAACAAAATTCAAAACTTTTTGCACCAATCGATAGGAAATTTCATCATTTTCAATTCTTATTATGGGTAAATTTTACGTAGACCCACCGTTTTTCTTAAAAATTCGAAAAACTTTATTCCTCCCATATAAGCCAATGTATTTTATATGATTGTATCACCCCAGCGGCACGTAGTTGCAACATCATCGGATAGATGGAGCCACTTGTAATCGAGCCGTCAATAGGAAGAAAGTTTTCATCTGGTTTCAGTTTATTTACTTTCGAGTTTCAGTGTAAAAATTTATGGGCAAAAATGAAGAGCTGTAAGATTAAACTTATGTTTGTTGAAAATATTTAATCGAACTTTCGGTTTTAAACTATAATAAAATCCATCTTGAAACTTCTGATTTACAATACTCTGGCAGCTCAATAATGATAATCATCGTCATTATATCTTCTTTTTTCTCAAAGTTCCATTTTTTTACTGCAATAATTTCTTTTTTCTCTTTTTGAAGTTTCTTCTTCGAAATAATTTCTTTCGCTACAAATTATTTCATTTTCTCAATTTTCATTTACCTACCAAAACTTTTTCTGCTACAGTTTTTTTCATTTTTACTTACTTTTATTCATCGTAATCATCATCAACTGCTGATTTTAAAAATTTTAGGAACTTGATATGCCTTCAAATTTACTTCTCTTTGTTATTCTTGAAAAATTTTCTTTCATTTTCATTTTTCAAAATGTTTATTCTATCTAAAAAATTTTAGAGCTGGAAAATACTTTGCAAAAATTTTTGAACTGAATAATTTCAGGAGTTGAATAAATTGAAATTTTGAGAAAAAAAATTTGAGGGCTAAAAGCTTCGAGAAAAGATTTAAAACCGTACCTATCGAGAACAAGTTTGTAGAGTTGAAAAATATGTAGGTAATTTAGAGTAAATACACCAGAGTTGAAAAAAAATTCAACTTGAAAAGAAAGTGGGTCTATTGGTGTAATTTAATTTCTAGAATCAGAATTTAGGCATTAAAATTGAAGCCCTGAGCAAACAAGTTGATTTTGAAAATTTAAAAATTGATGTTTTCAAAAGTCAGCTTCTGACTTTCTGACATTCAGTTAATTTCGAAAATATAAAAATTCGTTTGTTTTTGACTTTTGGTGACGCAAAATAGAGTCTTGAAAAATTTGGTCTTGAGAATTTTGAAATGACCTACCCCCCTCCCCTCTCCCCAAGAGGAAAAAAATTTTTTTAACGACTTTGTGTTATTAATCGGTGAAAATTCATTCTTGAATCAATATGAATCAATTTCCAAGTACCATACCTATTTTAGTTTATTTCACATAACTGATACAAATTGATTCTTGAATTGATATCATTTGATTCCAAAATCGATACGATTCTGCATACATTCAAATCGGTTCCAAAATTGATACCGATCATTTCTAAACATTTTCGGAGATCGATTTCTGAATTGATACTATTCATGGGAGCTCGTTGTTTCCTCGACAAATGTAATACAAAATCGTTCGTAAAATTTATTGCAAATCAATTGCTAAATCGGCGCGAATCGATCAATACAACGATGATGAATCGATTTTCATTATCATCAGTTGTCGATTTCTGATTTTCTTCTCAAAATGGATCTATGCCAAAGGAAATTGATTTTCTGATTCAATCTCATAATTGATAAATATTGATGAAGATATCACATGACATAATATTGTGGGATGAGTATTGGGGCGAATTTTATCCTAAAATCACCCTAGCTTCAAAAACTTGGTGAATAGCGAATTTAATGGTAGGATGAATCGTGAAAATTATTTTCATCTCAAAAGTCATCTTAGACTGAATATCTCCGATATTCGTATGAGAGAGTTGGAAAGAAAACGACCGCTTAAAATCTTTCTCGAAGCATATCTATATGATTTTGACGTTTTTGCTTTGAATTGAAGAAAACCATGGGTATATATTTTTGTTTTTTCCATTTTTTAATGAATCATTTTTCCACAATGTTAGATATAGTAGGTACCTACACATTTGTTATTATTTTGGTGCATATACTTGAGGATTCGAATAGAATATCGCAATTATTCAATTTTTATTAATCATGGCTCTGCTCACATTTCAAATATTTCATTCGGAGTGAAGTATGATGACCGAGTGAGGTCGGAGAAGAGCTGTAGTTGGATAATTCGGAGTAAGCTCAATCTCTGACCTGAAAAAAACAAACGGTAAAAAAAATTACAACTCTGTGCTTATTTGCATTGCAAATTAAATTCGACTGTTTCTCATTTTATCCCCTTACCCTTTCTTGTATTCAGAATTAGGGCTAGAGGCCACGACTGTCAGTGTTGATGAAAGTTTATCAGCATCTGAGGGCCAATCTATTGGTTGAGTCTCTGTTCCCAGATTCATCATTACAATGTAACTTGACTGCTTGTAAGTTCGAGAAAAAGCTAAAATCCATTTCGATATAATGTGAAATTTCAAATCGCCATATTTGAAAGTAGCTGTTTGGCGAAGAGACATTAGATCTTTGAAGTAATGTAGACTGCTATTCTTGTGGGCTGTTTGGGTTTTTACGTTTATGTGCCAGTAATTCGGATGAACTGGTAGCCAAGGATTTTCAGCAGTGGTGAATCCTTTGGAGTATTTAAGCATGTGCCATTATCGCCAATTTGTACATTTGATATTATTAAAATACGTGAGATAATTTTTGAGAAACTCACCAGCATTTTTCGAATCGTCCCAATGCATCGGTGCTCGATGGAAGAATCTGTCATAAGGGTCTTTCAATGGTACTAGGTGATTTTTATCTATGCTGAGTTCTTCGCCATAGTATACTTGAACTGCTCCTGGTAACATGGCGGTCACAGCTAATAAAATTGAATTGTATTCGGTATTGAAAACTCGTACGACTCTTCCATAATCATGATTTCCCAGCTGTGGAAACGACCAAAAATTTGAAATGGTGAAACGGGTGCCCGAGGGAAAATTTATTCGTTATTTAAAATAATACTTACTGCCCAATTGGATGTCATGCCTTTCGGTACTTTATCCAGCCAATTTCTTAGATAATTTTGGAAATCGCGAGCGTCTAAATATGTGGTCAAATATTGCAGAAGGAAATTGAATGGTAAATGGAACACTGGAAATTTCTTCGTTCCGTAGTATTTGACGACACTCCAAGTTGGTCCGTATGTTTCACCGACAAATGCGCTGTTCAAAAAATCACTGCTTCTTAACCTTGACCTTCTATAATTTGTGCATTCTCATTTGAAATTACTACTTACGTTTGATATGGTCTCCCAGTTTTCCGGTCATAATCTCGAAGGAATACGTTTAACTCGTGGAGGAATTTGAACGTGTCTGGATGATTGAACGTACGTTCTCCTTCAGAAAACATACTGAAAACAGTGGCCTCTGGACTTAAAGGTGCATTATCTCGGAAGTGTTCATCTTCCAACAGCATCATAGGTGCATCAACTCGAAATCCGGATACGCCTTTTTCTAACCAAAATTCCATCATGTCCTGTAACAATTTTTTTGTTTTTCGTATTTTTTTTTCAACCACACTAGTTGAGTTTTTTGTGGTTTGATGCTTCAGTTTTCTGAATCCAAATTTTTTGAAAGTTTAATTTTTTCAATGACATTTCCGAGTTTGAAAATTTTCAAAGATACATCTGTACAATTTTAATTTCCTAGACATTCTCAATCGAAAGTGGAGCCAACATGAAAATTATTCTTGAAACAGATACTGACATAGTTCACTAATCGAGACAAGAATTATTGTAAATCAACATGCGCAGTGGGTATATTTTTTCAGCTGGCTTTTTGTACTTCCTCCCCTTCCATAAATCTATCTATAGGTACTTGAAATATTTCAACAGCTAAAGTGGGATATAATAATATTGTTTTTAGTGCATTCAACGGGAAAACATTAAGCCAAGATTTTTAACTCTGAGGTATTTTAATAATTTGAACTTACCTTAAATTCTTTTTTGACTTCCTGATTTCGTAAATTAAAATCTGGCTGTTTAGCAGTACATTGATGTAGGTAAAATTGTTTCCTTCTCTCGTTCCATGTCCATGCACTGCCACTTGTACGAATGGAGAAAATAGTGAACTGTATGAAAGACAGAAATTAGTGAATGATTTTGGTACCGATCTAATGAGTTATTCGAATGAATAATTTTCTCATCATCATACATACCCAGTTATTTGGCGGAATAGGATCGCCATTTTTATCGTATCCTTTAGGATCGACCCATATATAATAATCAGTGTAAGGAGCAACTCGATCGATCGATTTTTGGAACCATTCGTGTTCGTCGCTACTATGGTTGATTACCAAATCCATGAGGAAGTATAAACCTGCGGAAATAGGATTAAAATTAACTGGAAATATTGATCCAGATCGGTTAATTAAACCTTTAGTTCATATCACATACCTCTGGATCTCATTTCTTTCATTAAAAGTTCAAAATCTTCCATTGACCCATAGGCAGGATCGATTCTTCTATAATCTGTGATATCGTAACCTCCGTCAGCCATCGATGATGGATAAAATGGTGGCACATAAATGGTATTTACTCCGATATCCACTAAATAATCGAGTTTTGAAATCAGGCCCTTGATATCGCCAATACCATCTCCGTCGGAGTCTTTGAACGATTTCAAATAGATTTCGTAAATGCGTGCGTGTTTCCACCATTCTCTATCTATTCCAAATACTCCTTGATATGTGACCGATATAAATAGTAAAATTTGCAAGAACCACATTTTAATTCCTTGAAATTGGAAAAGTAATTAAAATTAAGGAATGATCGGAATGAAATGGAATTAATTTAAAATTTCCAGTATTGGTAGAGGTACGCAATTCGCGTATAGAATTTTCTTTGATGTTTTGGTTTTAAAAAATAGACTGTGGTAATTTCATCTTCCGCGACGATATTTAAGCAGCTTTTCTAAGGGCATCTAATTGCTTTTTGAGGATCACTTATGTGAAGTGCTTGGTACGTATTGGTACCTTTACGTTTGGAGAACCACTTATTCATGGAGAGCATGGATAAATTTCGGCGAAATTACACGAATCATCAAGATTGCCGTTTATTTTATCTGTTACCCACGTAAAATGTAATTATAAACAGTTTTTCATCATTTCATTTCAAGTTTACGAAAATGAAGAAGTAGGTACCTAATAGAACTGGTCCTATCCGCAATTTTTTTTATTCGTGAAAAAGTGTAAAAGTGAAATTCTATGTTTTGTTGAAGTACCAATAATCGTTTCTTTTCTCACGTAATCATGATTTTTTTTAAAGACTTTGAACGTGTTTTGTTTCTGCTAAATGTGTGGCAGAAAAAGAAAAGTGTTTTTGAGATTGATTTCTTTTTCTGGATGAGCTTTCTCTGCAATATTTATGTTTGAAATTGCTCATCAACTGAAAATAATGCTCATCAACTGAAAATAATGCAAAATTTGATGAGAAATTCAAAAATACGTACATATTTTTTTTGATAAACATACATGACCTGATATCAGGTCATTCAAACCTACGAGGGCATTACCTCTTCAAGAAATATTATCCTCATTGATCCATCAGAACATACGATGAATTACGTTCTTACCTGTTAAAGGTTACCCTGTGTCATATCTGAGATTTTCTTTGATGTCTCAGCCTTCACAAAATTATTTTTCGCTTGAGCCAATCTGTTTATTGCGTTGGAAAGAATATTCGATGTAGATTCAAAAGCATGAGAGACATCGTTGAAAAATCTATAGAAAATATTGAAAATATATCTTGCCGTGGTTACTTGAGGTGTCTGAATTTTATTATGAAATTTCTGAACCTGGTGTAATTTTGAATTGAAGGCCCGACGAGAGCTCAAAAATTTGAGCTGAAATTCAAAAAAAGTTGCAAATTACAGTGTATGTGTGAAGTATCGTACGTTTCTATTTTTTGTGTGAGATGAAATTGAAGTGATGTGAAAGAATTTGTGAAATTCTGATCGTGTTGAAATATAAAAGCTATGAGATACGTTATGTGGCTTCGAAAATATTGGTATCTAGCAATCTTTCATTCTTCCTTTTACTGTTATGTACTCGTAATTTTACGAAACTTGGATTGCATAAATGTTCTCATATTTTATTTGAGTCGAGAATAACAGGGTGTCCTTTTTCTGAGAAACCGGGAAAAGTCAGGGAATTTCGACAGTCTGGAAAAGTCAAGGAGGTTTCAGAGAATTTTAAAATTTTCGACTTCTCTGCTGGAGCTGGAATGGTGTAAAAATCCAGACGAAGAATAATTATTGTCTAAAGTTTCTGTATGAATTTTCAAAAAAATTCCCTCGATTCGTTTAGGCCAAATTGTTTGAAGTAATTTTTGTTTTCATTATTTTTTGTTAATCACTAAGTACTAAGGTGGGTCAATAAGTAACGTCCATTTTCGCTCTATAAAAAAAAAACTACTGAACCGATCGACTAGAAATTTTAGCGGCATGTAGTTCAATCTTTTCTCTTTCGATTGCTAGGTCATTCAGCTCTCTAGCTTGCTTGGTTGCCGAATATTATCAGTTCGCGATGAGTACTATACGATGGAGACGCGTGCCCGCGAAGAGATTCGCTCTTTATTTCGGTATTTTAATTCAAAAAATTATTCTGTCGCGAAAATTCATCGCAAAATAGTGAAAACATATGGTCTTGGTGCCATGGATTTACGAAATGTTCGCGGTGGGTCGATATGTTCAAGGAAAAGGAAGAACTTCAATCTTCGACGGTAATCGCGCCGGCCGGCCTGTTTCAGCGTAAACATCGTCGAATCCAAAATTTGAAGTGCTAGTTCATTAATTCTTTTTGAAATTTTTTAGAAAAGTTCTTGAAATTTTCTTCGAAATCAGTATGCGCAATTGAGAGGGGGATTGGGGTCTTTTGGTCAGATGTGGAGCATGAGAAATTGTTTTAAAATGACGTACGAAACATGAGACTGGCATGATCTAAAATACTTCCCAATCACACATACTTGTATGTATATAATGTATAGTTGATAGTCCTGCGGACCTGCTTCCCTCGTAATAGCGTGCTATAGGCGAGAAGGTAGCCGCACGGCGTGCGCGCGTTGACTACCACATAATATACATATGAGTATATGTATAAATTTTGAGAATCTCTCAGTCAGATGCCTGTGTAGTTTTTGGTCTATAGATGAATGAATGAGAGATTTCCAGGAAGTGTAGTCGAACAGGCTGTTTCAGCTAAATTTTAAAAAACGTTTTGGGACTTAAGAATTTTGGAAAATTTTCACGTGAAATGATATTTGAAAATACTCTATTGGTGCTTTGTTTTTCGCAACACTTCAGCTTGAGGTACCTAACATCCAAAATACTTCATATTACACATTTATAGTAGTTGATAGTCGTACGGAGTTCTGCCCTCGTAATAGCGTGCTATAGGCGAGAATGTACCCGTACCGCGAGCGCGCATTGACTTCTGTATCCGTGTAATTGAATGTACATAGCAAATTGGAAATCTCTCATTCAGATACGAGTATGTAACGTTGACCTGTAGGTGTCTCATGTTTTGTAGGTCCGGTCTAATGATGGAAAAATAATAATTGAAAGGTTGTATGAATTTTCATGTTTTCGATTCAATAAGCACCATGTATGATGTAAAGCAATGTATTTTCAACTTTGAAAGGTATTATTTTACAAAATTTTGTTCTCGAGCTCATCACATTTTTGTACCATATCAAAATAGTCGATTTTTCACTTTTCTTCGTTTTATTATTTGCTGGACAGTACCAGGAAGAGAAACATTCCTGGAAATTATAAGTTTGAGGTACGAGTGCTTTTTTTTGGAGCGGATGGGAGGGGGGAACGAATTTTTAAGAAATTGTTTATTTTTATGATTGGAGATATCTGAATTTTTTGCCTCGAGATTTTGTCAACACCAGTTTTCCCTTCTTGTTTGAAATTTTTCTGTTACTTACATTAAATTTGAGGCCTGATGTTTTTGTAGCCAGGTGGGAGGTGGCAACATGGATTTTCAGAAATGTATTTTGTGTCGTTGTTGTGACTGGAGAAGGACAAACCCAAAAATCCGTAAGAAGTGATGAATTTGAGAAAGTATATTTTTGAGCATTATGCGTTTTAAATCTTTTTTTGCACAGTTTCATCACGTGAAAAAACCTCCCTCTTCTCTTTTTTGAGAATAACATATTCGAATAGTCTGTAAATTTTCGCAAAATTGGCGTGAAAAACCTGGTAAAGTCAGGGAAAATTATTTCTGAGATATAATGGACACCCTGAGATCGGAATTGAGAGAAAAATTGTGAAAAATGTAGTCAAAAGGTAGTGAATTCTCCGAGATGCAGAACGCGATTACCCAGTATTGAAGAATTACCTCGTTATGTATTTAGTAAGTATATTTTATTTTCTTAAATGGAACACATGGCATTAAAAAATACAAACAATTTTAGTAGAAAACATCCATAAGGTAGATATCTATCTACATATCTAATTATAGGTAGGCAGGTAGCCTGTAGGTACTGTTACATTCTACACAATGAAAATGAATCAACACTCCGGCAAATTTCAAGGCAGAAAAAACTATCCGATGATTTAGTTAATTAAATGCGAGTTTTTATTAGAAAATGTAGATAGGCATCTAAAAAATTAACAAACTTTGGAATTACGAATTAGGTACCTATCTTGTTTCAGCATTTTCACTGCTTTCTAAACAACGCCGCGCTTATCTCGTTCTTTTTTCTTCCTTCCTCCATACTCTACTCTCCCCATCTATATGTATTTTATTTCCGTCTCCTTCACACTTAATATTCTTGCGTTATTCGCTTGTAAATGCATTGTGTAAAAAGTACAGAAAAAAATTCAACTACCGTACACGTACGTCCATAAATTTGTAATAGATGCGGATAAAACACCCTACCTAGGTACATCGGTGTTGATGATGAAATTAATGCTCGAATAAAAATGTACTTAGGTACGAAAGTACCATAATTAATAATGATCGAATTTGCAAAATTGAAACGATGCAAAAGTTAGTACAACATCCTAGAGAGAGTTTTCAAGTTAAAATATCACATGCGACTAATTTCAACGAACTATTGAACACATTACATGGAAGGTAGATACTAGATGCTAGATATGAGATACTTGAGCAGAACATGCAAAAACGACACATCATCTCGTAATACTTGATAAGTAGGTCTGTCCTTTTCTGATGTAATTTTATCAAAAATTCCAAAATTAGCCCATGAAGGGTCAAATAGAAATACATGCAGATGATTATGAACAATTTTCTATTCGCCCCTCCTCGCTACCCCCCTCATGATCTCATTTATGGTTTTTCGATAAAATGATATCAGAAACGGATCCAACGGGAAAAATACATCAATTTTAATACCATATTCGATAATTGAGATAATTTTCGGATTTTGTCCCTCCCCACCCTTCTACCTGATCCATGTCGTCTTTTTTTCTAATAATACGATATCCGAAACGAAATCTCTGGGTTGAAAAAAAAAAACATGAATTTTTATGTCAAACTCGATAAAACTTTCAATGTGACCCTCTCAGTCACTTCCCATATGGGCCCGTTTTGGGTCATGATTATAGTTTGAAATCAAAATGACCTCAAAACTGGATTTAGAAATTCAAAAATACCTTCTGGTATTATTTTCCTTCAATTTTTTTTTTGAAATATTCTAATTCAATTTTGTTTGTTTGGTTTTTTCAATCCCATGGAGGTATCCGGTATGAGTACCTAACCTATGCAACTCTTCTGTACTCGCATAAATGTATTTAGAAAACGCCTATCCATGAGTTAGCATTACGTCCGCTTACCAACCTAGACCAACGTATTAGGTACCTAATTCTTACCAATAGTTGAACATTTTTCAATCTAGAATATAGAATACATTATACTTTTATATCGGTATCAGTTTCAGTATGTATTGAGTTGTACGTAGGTACCTAATATCTATTATTGCTACATGTATGTACTTAGTACTTACCCCTAACGTAAATTGAATGGCACCTTTTGAAAAACGAGCAAGCGATTAAGCCTTACAACTAAACAGGATGAAGCAAGTTAGAATTCTTCGCTGCTCAGAGAAAAATACTTTCAAATTGTTGACTTTTCATTCTTAAAACTACTTTATGTGGTATTTATTGCACGTAAATATTTATGTAGTTGAGAGTATCTACTTTTACATACAAGCTTCAGACATATTTGAACAAAAAAACTTTGTAGGATTGAAATAATGTGGAACCCCAATTAGCTCGACTGATCTTATTAGAAATCAAATATTTGAAATATTTCTAATCAGAAGATGGTTAGTTGAGTACATTTCATCACGTCGCGTCGTACATTTAAATTAATATGAACACAAAACGCTTGTGCAAGCAATTACACGCGAGAATTAAAATTTGGAAAGTAGGAAAAATTGCAATAAAATCGTTGCAAGTTGAAAAATTTGAATGACTATAAGGCACTTTAATATTGATCACAGTTCATTTACTTTGTTGTTGGTATGTAGCTTCTTCGAAATTGGCAATTTGACTGTACATAGAAAGAATTTCCAAGTACAAATAAAAGATATACCGAATCAAATTTAAAAAAGAAAAAAAAACAATAATTACATACAATAGTAACAACAGCAATAACAATAACAACAATTACCACCATCACTACCACCACCAACATCATCGTCATAGTTTTCATCGCATGGGCAGCATGCCCAAGAAAAAAGTATGTTATAAGAAATATTTTCGGTCATTCAAATCCTAAAATGCTCTCCTATTCTGGCAAATAATTATAACAACGATTTTGGACCCGTAGTTCCAGTATTTTAGGGGAGAGGGGCCAAATTCATATTCGTACTAAGAAGGTTAGATTTATTGCGAAATCGACATCCATATTGCCTGCTTTGATTTTATTCAAAATGGAGGGGGGAGGTGTGCCGAGACGTTGCGTCCTTCTATTATGATTCTATGTCGATTTTAATGCCAGATATTATCGAAAATCTCACATTTTTTTGCCTGAGGCATCGTCAGTGTTGATTTTTTTTCACAAACTTCTACTGCTTCAAAATTTCTGTGGTATACTTGAAGATAAATATCGCCTATTTTTAGGGGGAATATTCATTACTAAAAGGGAGGTTCAAAATTTTCAAAAAAGCGTAAAATTGTCCCAAAATTTTGTAAAATATTTTGGGGTCTTTTTGCCTTCTAGGAACAATTTTTAGGGGGAATATTCCATTGCACCTCTCACTCTTCATTACTAAAAGGGGATTCAAAATTTTCAAAAAGGCGTAACTCGGTGAAAAGTTGTCCCAAAATTTTGAAAAATATTTTCGGATTCCTCTTTGCCCTCTGGAAACTATTTCAAAAGATGCGAAATTTTTATATGCATTTGCTGAAAAATGAGAAAAATTACAAGAGGAAACCACAGTTCGGTCTCTCTCAATAAAATACTTGAGCTAGAGGTCTAAAATGGTTGTTATAATCATTTGCCCGAACAGGAGAGCCTTTTAGGATACGAACGTTCAAAATCTGTATCCAAGGCCAAAACACCTTACTTAGCCGGCTAGGTAATACCCTTCACAAGTAAACGAATGAAGGTAAGTACGTAATCAAAGTTGAGTACAAAACAATGTAAAAAGAATAGAACGAATTGAATTGGTGTAACAAAGTAGGCGAATACTACCAAAACAGGTGGAGGACATCATCGGTGGTGGTAGAGCTGGGATCGGAGGGAAAATTTGTAAAAATTGAAATGAAAAAAAATGGGTTTTGGCTTATATAAAATACGGTTAAATTTACATTGTAAAAATATCATTTGTTTTGCATTACGTAATACATTATAATGATAATGAAAGTGTCAGTAAATAATTGGTAAAACATACCTAGCTACCAGACAGCGGCAATTTGATGAGAATTAGGAATCAAGAGAAAGGAGTCTGCAGCGAGGGGACTTTGGATCGTTTACTGCTTACAAATTAGGTTTCAGGACATTCAAGCGGGGAAGAAGTCAAAAAGAATCCGTTTCGACTTCATAGACACTTCCGTCACTCCTTAGCTTATATTTAGCTTGCCTGATGGCGGTCAAACGATTTCTTGCTTCTTCCAATTGTTTTTCAATTCGAAGCACCTCAGAGCGTGCGTTTATCTCTTGAGCAATGCCGCCAACCATACGCTTGTTGAGTATCAAGCTGAGTTCTTCGTCATGTTGTATGGCTTGCTGGGCGGCGCGCACCAAATTGTCGGTGGCACGCTTGACAGCATTGCCAGCCGCCTGCAGCCGTTTTGTGGTCTCACTGTCTGGGTCGGCCTTCACCTTGCAGGCGACCAACAGCTGGGCAGTGGACGAAGCCACCTGCTTGGCGGCGGATATCAGCTTTTCTTCGCTGGAAATGCCTTCAACGAGCTCATTGGCTGACTCGACCAAACTATGTGTGGCAGCGGCCACCAGTCTAGCAGCTGATATCAGGCCCTCGGACCACTGACCATCGTCTGAGCTGGTCAACGGCATACGACTCACCTTGCCTGTGTCGACCAATTCACGTTGCGCCGCTGACGCTGCCTTGATCAGCGCCGATGTAGCGGCCGCTATTGACTTGGCCGCTTCCAAAATCATTTCATTGAAATTCAAGGATTCGTCTGTCTTGTGGTGAATGCTCTGTCTGGGCTTTAGACTGGCCAACTTTCGGGCGGCCGCATCTATTGAGGCGGCCGCACTCATCAGCTCGTTTTCGGCGATCGTGGTAGGATCGTCAGCACTTACCCAGTCGTCTCCTTTGAGCAGTTCTGCCGCCGAAACCAGCTGGGCAATGGTGCGCGCGATGTTTCGCGATATCTGTGGCAACATCTGCTTTGGATCGATGGCGGTGGCTTCTGCGGAGGGTCGCAGCACCTCCAGTATCACTTGGAGTAACTGACGATACTCGGTAGCTGTCTCTTTGCCCAATTGTAGAATCCGTTGAGCCAGCTGTGCGTCATCGGTGCCGTTGGCGCATCCTCTGCAGATGGTCAACATGTCGCCAATCACTTTGCGTCCCATATTCGCCGCTATGATCACATCTTCTTGTCGGCAACTGTTGCCAGCCGCTACCGCCTTGGCTGTAGCCAAAGTTACAGCTTTGGTGCTGCGTATCAGGTCCTCAGGCGAGGCGGTGACACCATATCCGACGCTGCTGCTATTTGTTCCACTCAACAAGCGTAACTCTTGACTAATCGCTTCGATTGTGGACTCCAGAGCTCGAGTGCCACGCAAATGTTTGTCTTCCACTACTTTAACTGTCTTCAGAAGAGACGTCAGATTCGTTACCATCACACGAGCCGATTCTTTCAGATATGCCATCGAAGGATCGTTTGCGCCTGTGAACCGAACAGATAATTAGATAAGTCGACGCAAACTAAAATTGAAAAGTACCTATGAACTCCTCTCCCCTCTCCTTGTCACCATTGAAATAATGAAAATTTCTAGCGTTATAATATGAGAAAAAAGATGTGCAAAAAGAGAAACAAAGCAAGTGACATTATAATTACTGATGAATTTTTCTAAACATGATATGTGTAATAATTATTTTCGACAAACCGAACCTTTCATTTTCTAACTGAAAAATTTGTGTTCTCTATTCATGCATTTCCCCCACAAGTTATCAATAATCGATCCATCACTCAACCAAACAAACATCCTCGCTTCTCTTTCCTGCTGAGAAAGTGTTCAGAGCAGGGATTGTTCTAAGAAATAGTTCCAGCTTGTTTAGGTAGTTCCAAAAATTTCCTTCAGCAGCTCCAAAATTGTTTGGTAGTTTCAGAATTGCTTGGTAATGGACTAGCTCCTGCAGTTTCGACGATCGATGTCCAAATTTATTCTAAGTAAAACTTCCAGTTTCTTTCATTACAAAAATTCTTTGAAAATTGTATTCAATATTAAAATTTTTCCATTATCTAGTTGGGTGTTGGGAGAACTATCGACAAATAGGAAATGAAAATTTTCTTTGAAATTTTTTTTGAAATGGAAAAAAAGTATTAGTATTGAAAATTTTTCCAACTTCAATTTTTCTTCAACTACCTTCATGAATTTTTTCCGATGATTTTCAACGCATTAAACGAAAAACGTGACGACTTTCTTGGGCATTAAAAATCCAATTTTTTTTCAAAACTTCGCCCTCGCTTCGCTCTGCCATAAACCAAATTATGATTCCATATTTGAACGAAGTAGTTGATACAATAATGCAAAAGAGGACTCTTTTTCTCAATTCCCCTGAAATTCTTTGAAAAATGCTTACGATGCCCGTTCGCGCGAAATTTTGAGAACAATTTTTTCAATTTGGGAAGAACATTGAGGTGGAATTTTTCTGATTGAGAATGTCAACTGACCTCTACTCGAAAATTGAATTCACAACGAGATGCAGACTTTCAAATTTTATTAAAATTATTCGATTTCGGATATGAAGCTGGAAGAGTTGAAATGCCAAAAATATATTTTCCCTGTCTAAAACTACGATACTCCTAATCACGATTTTGGAAAAGAAAGTGAGTTTCGAATTTTCTGGTCACATCTGGGAGACTTTACTAGAGTCCAGCAAGTAATATCTTATCAAAATGAAACTGCTAGAAAAGTGCTTAAAATTTCCTTCGAAATGAGTATAAGCAATGGGGCGGGGACCTGAGGTACTTATGGTCAAATTTGCAGTATGAGAAATTGTTTGAAAATGTGCTATAGGCGAGAATGTAGCCGTACGGCTTGCGTGCATTGACTTCTGTATCCGTGTAATTGAATGTACATAGTAAATTGGAAATCTCTCATTCAGATACGAGTATGTAGCGTTGACCTGTAGGCGTCTCATATTTTGTATATCCGGTCCGATGATGAGAAAATGATTGAAAGGTTGTTTGAATTTTCATTTTTTCGAATCAATGGACTCCATGTCTAGTGTTGAACAATAAGTTTCATCTTTTGAAGGTATTCTTTTACAAAATTTTGTTCTCGAGCTCATCATATCGAAATAGTTGATAATTTTTACTTTTCAGTTTTCATCGATCTATTATTTGCTGGACGGTTCCAGGAAGAGAAATATTTGAGGAAATTATAAGTTTGAGGTGCGAGTGTTTTTTTGGGAGTGGATGAGAGGGGGGAATGAATTGCGAAGAAATTATCTATTTTTATGATTCGAAATATCTGAACTTTTAACCTCACGATTTGGTCGACACCAGTCTTTCCTTCTTATTTTAAAATTTTCCGTTCGGTACATTTAAATTTCAGGTCTGAAGTTTTTGTACCCAGGTGGGTGAGGGTGAGAGTTGGCGACAGAAATTTTCAGAATTGTATTTTGAGTCGTTGTAGGGAAAATCAGAAAATCTGTAAGAAGTAATGATTTTGAAAAAGAACATTTTTTTTGCACAATCTTCTAATCACGTAAAAATACTACCTTCTTCTCTACTTTAAGCATAACATGTTTGAAAAGTCTGGAAAATTTGAAAAATTGGCCTTAAAAAAAACCTAGAAAAGTTGAGGAAAATAATTTCTGAGATACAGTATATCTGAAAACAGGATACCTAATTGTTTCTTATCTAATTGTAGCATAGTGAATAATCAGTGGAAAAAATTGCCGAGTGCGAACAGTGAAAAAAATTGCCAGGAATTGGTAAAAAATTTACTGGGAAGTCCATAACATATCTGAAATTTCCTGAAAAATCAGCAACAATGCACTGATAATTTGCGTCATGACTTTTTCTAGCGACTTTTCAAAATGAGAGTCAACGTATAGGAACGACATAAAAAATCCTCTAAAATCATTATGCTATAATACGAAATGGTGAAGGAAATTTATTTTATGGTATTCATTTATGGTACGAGTCCTCTTCCTGAATTCAGTGTCAATCTCCCCCTCCCCCTCACCACCCATCATTTATGGAATTAATTCGGCATAAGAAATCCTCTAAAATCATTTGGAATGACATACCTGCCTAACTAAAGTGAAGTAAATTTAAAACATCTTGCAATGAACTGGAATTTTCAACGAAAATTTTTAAAAACAATACCTTTTAATTCAATTTTTTCAATTAAAAAAAAAATCCTTTCTTGTTTTTTTTCCCATGTCAATCGAAAAATTTGCTGAATTTTGCATAACTTTTGAATGAATACCATTTTAAAAATATTTTGTTGCCTGGAATTTTCGTAAGCCTTGCAATTTGCATTACGATTTTTAACCTCCATTTATTGAAATTTTTAAAAAAATTTTTTCTTCGATAATTCATTCAAGTCTTTGAAGTAAAATGTTGGTAATTATTGTACATTTTTTTGATGATTTTCCACGAATATTTTCCTTTTTAAAGATTTTTCCAACTGAAATATAATTTTAGGTCATTTTGATAATGCTTTACAATTTTTAGAGAGAAATTACCCCAGTAGAGAGTAGATATCTTCAGCTGTTACCTATACCTATCGCAGTTTCATTTATTTTTTTTCGAAATCAACTGATCATAAATGTTTACGAATTAATTCATAAATAAAGTTATAATAATTACGAATATATTACTTATCATTTTAAAGGTTGAAGATACCCTCAAAATTTATTCCAAATGATGTAATGAAAGTGAAAATACGATCAAAAATTAAGAAGATTGTGAAAACCCAAAAATTTTGCCAAAAAATATGACAAAGTTGTCAAAAAAAAAAAAAAAAATTTTGAGAATTTTACTTGAACATTGTTTAAAATATTGTTTTAAAGAGAAGGAAAATCACTAGAATTTGGATGAAGTATGAAAAACTTGTTGATTTTAGGAAATGCATAATTGAAATTGATTTCAAAGAACCTTCAACTTATCAAGTTCAACCATCGTATACTTGGAAAATCTTATGATCATACACACACCAAAGGTTTTTTGGTATTCTTGTCATTTTGGGCAAAGTAGTAAATTGAGTTCACTGATGGTGGGTACACAAAAATCGCGTGCCTGTAAGTATAAAGTTCAACCAACGCATTGGAATTTCATACTTATACGCAAATTGAAGTTCGATCATGCGCTCTGCCCTGTAGAAATGAGTGTATGTCTGGTTACACCCGCTGTCCCACCATTGTATGTAAAAAACGTAATTTTGGAGGAAAATTTGATCTGGCACATGGTTCTATTTTAAAAACTTTTTAAATCGCTCGATACGAGGGTTTGAACAATTTATGCAAGGAATATAAGTCCCATCAAGTTATAGATAGTTCGTTGGTAAATGGTGCACCCAACAAAAAACTGATGAATGAAAATATGAAAAGAAAAAAGTACATACCTTTACCAGCGGCGCTCTTGGTGGCTTGAATTAAATCTGCGAGAGCATTGGCGACATCTCTGACAGCATTGACAAGCATAACCTGCGATTCGGGATTGTCTGAACCAAGGGACGCGGCTCCGTATTTGACCACCTCGGCTAGGTGTGTGATGGTCGATACAGCATTTTGAGCCGCTTCAGCGAGCTGTTCTTGTGAAGAGGCGGCGCCAGACACCAGCGTTTTTGTATCTTCTACAAGAGCTTTGGCCGTCTTCAAAATGCTTTCGCGATGGTCGGCGAATGTTTCGCTTTCTTTTTCGGCATGCAATGTCCCGGCTGTTGCGAACATGATTATGGTATCGAGGTCCCCAATTATTCCAGATACTGTGCTGGCCGCGTTGTTGCAGGCTTGTGTCCCACGTGAACACGTTTGCAGTATGGACAGAACATTGGACACGTGTTTGGCAACCTGTTTGGCCTTTTCAGTGCGCTCCTCAATGGCATATGTGTTACTGGGAGATGTGCTGGCGGCTGTCTTGACTGCGTTTATGCATGCTGAGCCGAGGTCGCGCACTTGGCCAGCTAGCTGTTCTCCGGTACATGTTGGTGGTAGCATCAATGACTGATCCGCCTGCTTAGACACAAAACTGATGCAGTCAGAAGACAGCTGAGAGTAGGATTGCGACAATGACTGGTCAAATTTATTGTCGTCACTCCATGGTTTGCTCATCATTTCCTGGGTCAGTTTGCCAATCTCCTTCGTCTCCGCCACCATACGCGCATGGTATTCATAATTAGAAGTAGACTCTGATGATGTGACAGTCTCTTTGTTTTCATATGACTTGTGGCTTCCTATATCCGAGACTCGATGCATGGCCTGTGAAATGTTGTAGATCACCTTGCTTACTGTTGCAGTGTAGTACTTGATAGGTGGACTTTGAGGTGGCTGCTGCTGCTGCGACGACAATCTCTCACTGGAAAACAGATTTTCGCTGGCGATTGTTTGAACTACTGCTGGGTCACCGCCTTTTTTATAGTTATTATTTTGATGAGGAACCTCTTCTCGGGGAGTAATGGGAGCAATAACCTTTGGTGATGTGGCCGCAGCCATAGCCGCCGATTTTGAGATTTTCACCTGGTTTATGAGCCTGTTCAACGAGGTTGTGACTTCGGCAACAGCTGCTATCAGATCTTTTAGTAGATTGTTCCGTTCTTCAGGCACCGAAAGGCCGCAAACTGAGACCAAATCTTCCATAGCAGTCATTACCTCCTTGGCAGCCATCACCAGCTGCTCGCGGCAGCTTCGATTTTCGACGGTAGACGCGACCACTTTGGTGCAGGCGACCAGCTGCGATGTGGCCAACGCGCATTTAGTGGCTGCACCAATGACAGCTGCCTGCTGTTGCTGGTCGGCCGCAGTGGCTGCAACACTTTTTGCCTTGACCACCAGCACAGCTGTAGTGTTGGCGACTCCCTCAGCCAGACCCAGCAACATGTCCTTGGACTCGTCTTTGGTTTGGAGTACTTCGCTCATCATATGACGAGACGCTTCACCAACTCGACTGGCCATGTTCAGTAGATTTTGTCGACTGACCGACTGCGTGTGTGTATACGTTTGTGTTTGAGTCTTCTCCGGCTGTACTGCATTCAGCAGATCTGTGAACGCTAAGCATAATTTGCGAGCTGCATCCAGCAGCTGATCGCCACCACGATCATCGCTCAATGCCGCTATCATGCGTACCCCTTGACTCATTTCCGGCAAATTGGTGGTGATCGAGTTAATGGCTTCTTCCATTCTCACATAGTCCATCTGGTTGCCAGAGGTAGATGTGATTAGCTGAGCGGTGGCTGCATTCATTGCCGCTATATGTGAGCTGACCATCTGCTTACTGCTGCTGACTGCTGTGGCTTTCCACTCATTGTTGGCCGAATCCGGTATCACGAGCTTCTGCTGCAGTTCACCTTCGATTGTTTTGATTGTTTGCTGTGTAATGCTGATTTTGGATAACAGCGCTTTCTGTGGTTCAGTCATCACTTTGCTAACTTGGCTGCGCTGCACCACCACCTACATTCAGAAAATACAAAAAACAAAAATACATGTATACTTATGATGATTGGTTCATTTACAAAACGTATATTAACAGGTACCTGTAGGGTACGGCAGAAGTAGTGCAACTATAAGTTTGAACTTAAAATTAATTGCCATATCTGAGGCCAAAATGATTCAGTATGTTGAAATCTTGAAAAATGGATTGTCATGGCAATTCTAAAGAAAATTTAGTCATGCAAGCCTGAAGAGTGAGAAGAAAACCCGTTTCATGTTTGAACTTGATTATGCCACATCTATCAGAAGAGCTGAAAATTTCAATTTTGTGCATTCATTCCGCCTCCATCTTGACCTTTTTTTGATGGGGCTACTTGATGAAGGTCTTTCAAGGGTTCCCCAAATTTAGAATGAATGACATGCCAGAATCGCAACAAAATTAGTGTAATAACTTGTAGTTGAAGCATTTTTGATATAAATTATATAAGTCGGCATGAAACAGGAAAAAATGATTTCTGAAATGGCTGAAAAAAAGAGGGAAAAATTAAGAATTCTGAAGGAATTTTGAAACGGGAAAAAAATAATTTCTGAAATAGTTGAAAAAAGAAGGGGAAAATTTGAAAATTCTGAAAGAATTTTTTTTCAAAGTGGTGAAAAAATTGCGAATAATTTGGCCAAAGTGTTTCAAGGTCACATACTTAGAAGTAGAAAAAATTCCCACCAGGCCTTCAAATTAGAATAAAAAAGAGAAAAACGCGTTTTTGGGCAAGTGCATCCTTTTTTTTAATGCGGCGACATATATTTTGAAACTGCCGTGGTCTACTTTCTTCTCAAGACTTCGTTTTGTAGAGTTGTTGGATGGAAGAAATATGAAAACACATTCCTACATCACCAACATGCCAAAATATTGTGTGAAACTTGATTTGAAAGACGAATTTGGTAGTTTGATGATGTAGAAATAGCATTATAGAATGAAAGTAACGTTTTTTATCAAAGAAATTGAATGAATATGGACCAAAAATTTTATTGTAGGTACCTAAAAAGGCAGCAATCTCAATTTGAAGTAAAATTTTGGGTTCAAACAAAAATAAATCCGAAATACATCATAAAAGAACCCCATATTCAAAATTTTGGGTACTCCAGTTCATTTTTTGATCATGTATTGTCGAATTTTTGAAATTTCAAAATTGCCTCGTTGACTTGAAAAATATGAAAATTTGATCTCATAAAGAAAAAAAAAAACGAAACTTGAAACTTTATTTTCGACCTCTCATATCGATTTGAAGCGGTTTTAGCAAGTTTCGGAGCCTCCAGAAAATTTTGGAATTTTTCATCAACCGAGAAAAGCCTATAAAAATCGTCCGTATGAACTTTATCTCGCGTAATCCTGAAATATCCATAAATAAATTGGTGATTTATTTGATCAAGTAGAGCACGATTTTCCAAAATTCGTAACTTCAGGTTGAAATTCATTTTTTTTTTTTCAACGGAAAATCCGGGCCGTGCAGAATCATTTCGTTCGTGAACGGGTCATCTGTTATCAGTAGCTGAAAGAGGGAAACTGGAGAATGACGAAATGAACAGTTTCGGATTTTGTCACTTTTTGTACTTGAAATGACTAAATTAGTACAAAACATGACGAAATCGGAAACTGTTAATTTCGTCATTCTCCAGTTTCCCTCTTTCAGATACTGATAAGACGTGATAAGACGTAAAAAAGAATCGAATGCTCGCTGAACGAAATGATTCTGCACGGCCCGGATTTACTTGATTTATTTTTATTTTCGCTCAAAATTTTACTTCGACTTATATCTAATATCTATTCTCTTTTTCAATATTTTTGAACAATTTGAGCAGTTATATCAAGCTGCTGCTCAAATTAAGTAAGTATCGTATTTTCATCATAATCTAGCGAAAAACGCCCAAAATCGGATAATGAAAAATTGACTGTCTTTTTTGGCTCGGTTAACTAAGAAAAATTGAATACTATATTTTGGTCACATTATCGCGAAATCGGATAACCAGGCTTCGGATAATCGAACTTATACTGTATTTCTACCTACATACAAAAATGTATAGTACTAACCGGGGAATGACCAACATTAATTTGACCGCTGACTGTTGTATATTGCGCGCCGCCAACATGGCCAGTGCCATACAGCTTCGAGCCATCCATTCCAGCTCGTATGACAGCAGGTTTGGCCACTGATTCAGTGTTGATTTTTGCCACTTTGGTGTTCTCCTGCTGCAAAATGCTGGCCTTGGATGGCGAAACAGTTTCTTCAATCATGGTGAAACCTTCGTCGCCTTCAATGCCAAAGTGATCTTTAGCTTGTTTTTTCTTCAATATGATGTCTATGTAGCCGGCGATGATTTGTAAAATCTGTTCTGCTTCTCTGGTCTGCACCGAATAGTACTGGTCTGAGTAGTCCCCAAAGTCCAATGTGAATGTATTTGGCGATGCTCCCCACCGACGCACCGTTGTCAATGGCCATGTTTTCAGTATATCTTTGGTGTGCTCGTCCAGTCTTAAAACGGAATCTTTATTTATGCCCAATAGTCGCGGCACCAATTTATTTTTACCTTTCATTTTTTCCTTGACCAAGAAGAATGTGACACCATATGTCGGCAACGAACGGCAAGTCTTGGTATACAAAACCTTGGCATCCAATTCCAACAGGCCAAAATGTTTCTTGTGCTCAGAAAATATCTTTTTCTCAATGCCTTTGGTTTTCACGTAAGACTGAGGCAGAAATTCTTTCAGGTCAAGGAATGGAGGCTTGTGCTTAGTTTCGTTGTGATTTCCAAACTGTATGTGCACTTGCACACCAGCTAGCTGGCATGCCAGCTCTTCAGTTACCGGATGTGTGCCATCTAGAATAGCGTCTCGTGCCTGCACATACAGCAAATTCAATTGAACTGGATCGTGCGAGTCTATGTTACCATCTGAGAAGAAAAACTTTCGCCTCAACAGTACTGGTTCACCTTCATTAATACCCTGTTCACGTAATGTTTTTGACACGTCTATCCAATTCAACTCATCGTCTGTTTTCAATTTCTTTCGCAACTGATCCATTTTCACATCTCGTTCCTTTTCCTCACGTTTACGCCTCAATGTCAACGTTCCATAGCCGGATGACTTCGGACCTTGGTCAATGTCATCTTCACTTGTTCCCTGGATCAAACCATACTCGTCATGATTGGTAATACCCAACTTGGTGCAGATCACCACCATCAAATTGGCCACTGGTTGGCTGTCATCTATCATCATTGTTTTCACCGTACCATCCAGCATTTGTACCTTCAACGTGCGCAGCTTTTTCCGATATTCCAACAAATCACCATTACGCAAGATATAATATTCCAGACTGCGACCTGCTTCCAACCAAACTCCTTTTTTTGAGTCTTCATCCGCCAAAAACAATCCATAGTCTTTCGCTTCTCCTTGGCCAGCCTCCAGTATTTTATCTCGAATTATGTTGCAAGTGTTGTGTACTGAAGTGGATGGGTCAAATTGCATTGTTTTGGTCACATCTCCATCCACGATGTGTATACGTAGCGAAAGGGTCCCCATTTCTACCCCTGTACTGTGCTTATATTGTGCAACCAAATTCTGAAACAAACGAAAATTTAAAAAAAATTGAAAACACACAACGATGTTGTACATATATTTATATACCTATATTTTTTTGAAATTAAAACTGAGTCTTTGAATAGCCACCCCCAAATTATCCTTCAGATAAGTACCAGATTTTGTCTAAAAGCAACATATACCATACTTTTCCTATAGCATGGTCATTTTAGGTTTGAACCCGAAAAAAATTAGTAGAAAGGGGAAGTTTCGTATACAAGCTCAGTAGTAAATAAAAGTATTTCAATATTCCAGAACTTCTCAAAGATTGGTCGATTATTTTGTTCTCCTTTTGGGCAAGTGGGTTCACATTTTGGTTTTTAGTTGTAATTTTTGAAATTGTGCGTTTATGAAGATGAAACTATTGTAATTCATGAAAATTCGCTTCTTCCTTCGATCGTAGCCCAGCTACAGGGAAATTCTGTTCAGTAGACGTTGTGGAGCGTCAAAAGATAAATATTTTACTTTCTTTACTTTTGTTCTACGTGCTCTTGGGGCCGTGCTATTGCAAAAAAAAAGTGATAGTGTTTGATGAATATGGGGATCAGCAACCATTAAAAACTCCAGAAACTCAATTTTGGACAATCGGTTCGCTGGATTTTACACTTGGCGTATCTTTTGTATTGAATTGAAAAATTTTCGAACCCTCTTTTTTTTTGCCGAAAAGAGGGGTAAGCATCATACCTACTTCGAATTCAAAGATGCTGAAATATATTTTCGTAATTTCGATTAGTGCAAAAAATATCTCTATGTCATTTTTGCATTTTGAGAAGTTCCCCCGCGCGTATCACTCTCCTTCATTTTGTCTACTTGAGTACTTCCCTCGCTCGTATTTGGCCTCCTAACAATGATGAATGTGGTGTCATTCGATTCCTTACACTCCAGCAAACAATTTTTGTCACAGTTATGACCCCGTTTTTCCTCTTAAGTATAAAGAAAGTTTTGTGTGATTATGATAAAAATTTGAAATTTGGGGGAGCGAGAGGCACGAGTTAACCCTTTCCGACTGAGCTGCAATTTATCTATGTAATACCTATTAACAAATAAATAAATTTAGAGATGGCGCTTGGCATTTCTAAAAATTTTTAAATATGACTATCCTAATAGGTACCTACATACGAGCTCAACTTAGTATCTTACGTTTCAAGTGTGCGAGGATAGCTGATCTATAAATAGCAAACTTTCTCCGCGTATTTCATTCGTTCTCGAGGCTAACTGAAACAAAAATAATATTTATTCATATCAAAGCGTGAATGGTTATTGACATTGCACGAGATGGGTACATTATTACCAAGAAGGTGAGTATACTACAAGCAATTTCTGTTAAGTTATAACACCGCGCAATATTGGCCACTTTTCAAGACTCAGAAAGAGTAGGATTTTTGGTAAGGATAAAGGTTTTAGAAAATGTTTCCGATTGAATGTTCTCGAAGTTGGCTTGCAAAATGATAGTCGAATGTATAGCGAGTTAATTTAACTTGTAGTAAAACAGGTTCATCACTTCATTGAGTTTCTCCAACCTTCCCACATGCTTCATTGCTTCAATACTTGTCATTTCATGCTTAAAATTCGTTCGTATTATGGAAAACATCATTTGATTGAATTATCAAGTGCTCAATTATTATTTCAGTTCAGTTGATTTTAATTAACTAAGACGAATCAACTATTTCCTACGCCCAAGGCAAATGTGAAAGAGAACGCTGCCATTATTTTGAACAAAGAACAAAGCTTACGTAACCCAAAAGTTCGCATATAGGGGAGAGGATATTTGTTGACAGAATTCTCACGTAACGTTTTTTAAATGAAGTATTCGACGCTATTCGTTCTCAAAGAAGAAACGATAAAATGAAATGGCTTAGCATAATCCTTATCATGAAGTCATCGAAGTCGAATATATTTTTTGGAATTTTAACATGGATATGTTTTTTCCTCTAGAGTGAGGGGGAGGTCATTTCGAAATTTTTTGGACTCTATTTTGGGGTGATGGGTCGAAAATCAGAAAATTCATAGATCGATATATTTTTATTCAACACTTTAACAAGGTCATGCTGAAAGTCTTTCTAAGGTGGGCAGCGGGTTCATACAATCAATTTCACAAGAAATTGAGTAAATTTAACGGGTCCGAGGGATGTAAGCAAGGGCGAAATTTCTAAACGAAGCATCCAAATGCTGAAATGTCTTCATTTTTCCACTAATATTTTGGGTATTGAATTGATGTTATATTTTCAATTCCTGGTTATCTTTCAAGGCTCCGTATGCCTGAGAGCCTATAAAATGAAGAAAAAATGTGTTCAGTATGTAGCTTGTTATTTGGAAAAATTATATTATTTTGGCGCATCTATTTCTCCTATGACTGAATCTACACGAAAGAGGCTTCAGGCACGAAATTAAAAATATCCTGCGAACGACTGAATCGTGTTTTTTTTTAACTGTTTGATTCAAGTGGCCCACTTGCTTTTTTCCAAGTTCGAAATTTTTCATTTTTTTCCGGAGTATGAATTTTTTTCCATCATTTACATATTGAAATTTTTTCCGAGTTCGAATTTTTTTTTCAGTGGTCAAACTTTTTCTCCACCATTTTTTTCAAAATTAAAATTTTTTCAGAGTTCGAATTTTTTCTGGATTACCTATTTTTTTTCAAAATTAATATTTTTTCCGAGTTCAAATTTTTTTCCCAAGGCTAAGTTTTTTTCGATTAATTTTTCAAAATTAAAAATTTCCTTCAAGATAGGAAATCGAGATACTTTAAACAAAAAATTAAAACACCAAAACCTGGACCTGTATTACAAACTTTTGACAATGTTAACGAATTTTTGAGTAAATTTTGAAAAAATTAATGAAAGAACAAGAACAACAAACATTTGTATTTTTTTTTTTACATTATCAAAAAAATTCGAACTCTGAAAAAAATTTTAATTTTAAAAAAAAAGTAGTCGAGAAAAAATTTGAACTCTGATGAAAAATTTAATTTGAAAAAAATAATTGAGAAAAAATTCTAACTCTGAAAAAAAATTAAAAATTTGGAACTTGGAAAAAAGCAAGTGGACCACTTGAATCCTACAGTTGAAAAAAAAACGATTCTGTCGTTCGCAGTATATTTTTAATTTCGTGCCTGAAGCCTCTTTCGTGTAGATTTAGTCATAGGTATCAATTTCGTGCTTATCGAAATTCATTACCTAAATTTTGTGTTTTTAGTCGACGTGGTAAAAATTCCAGTTCCTTTAAAAGCCAAGAAATTTTGTCATATAAGTTAACAACGTTTTGAAAATTTTCCAATTTGTTACATAAATTGACGAATTTTTTTGAAAAAATGAGATACAATCAAGAATCAAAGACTCAACGTTACGAAGACTAAAGGCTTATTTATAATGGCACAGAAGAATTCACTGAAAAGTTGAAATATTTCAACTTTTCATTGAAAAGATAGGGACTCATTCAGTGCCTATTATAAACGATTCCGTAAGGAAACACAGATTCAACTTTTTTCAGTGACAAATTCAGTGCCATTATAAATGAGCCTTGAGGTTCATGAAATATCTACATTTTAACGGAGCATAGATAGTTGTTCAAAATATCAGCAAATGTGTACGTCGACGTCGAGGTCCTTTGTTCAGCCCCAGCATGACTCAGCAAAAAAATGAAATATCTCTACCACTCGATTATTTGAATATAATTATTGGAATGCTAAAAATCGCGATTTAATTTCTATAAATCATAATTCTTTCTTAGAAAATTTGCCAAATTTCAATCAAAATACAATATTTTAATAATTCGGTAATTACGAGTCATTTCATGTTTTATACCTAGCGCTATTCTGGACTCTAGCGTTCAAGCGGCCCAGCACCCGGTATGTTTACGACATAGTCGTCAGAATGGTTGAATGATATTCGGAGAGAGCGATATGGTTGATTAAAATGATAACAGCAATGAAAATCGAAAAATATTACGCTAAAAAAATAAAATACGGAACCCAGGGAGGAGAAATTCATTCACTCGCGTGTACACATCATTAATTTCATTATTATTGTTCACTGCATTTACCATATTGCATGAATTGTGTTCAAAAATAATTATTGTTTACCTGCATAAAATTAGACCAGGGAAGAAAATTTCACGGGTACACTTTTCAGCAAAGTAAATTTTGAATAAAAATGTCTTATGGGAAAATGAACGTTGAAAATTACAAACGAAGTACGATCTCGTACATATTTTATTATAATGAACAATAAAATTATTCTGTTATCATAAATTTTATGACGTGAATTCGGCCTCGGCGTTATGATGTTAAGTATTCAAATACAATGTTATTATCACGAATTTCAGCCAATCTACATAGATGCATTTAGGTGAATGAATATAAACGTGTCTGTAGGGAAATGAATTCGGGCTGAAAGCGATGAATGAACTGAAATTGTATTTCAGGTACAGAATGAGAAATATCTCGCCGTGATCACTTGAATTATATGAAATATTCGGTGTAATTCATAATACGAGTGTATAATTGCATTCATTGAAAGTGAGCGGTAGAGTGTTTACTTTACAATACCTACTCCTCACTACATGTAGGGAAATTCATCTTGGCCAATGTAGGAAAACGCAATCATAATTATTTTGAGAAACGAAATTCAGTGAATTAGTCGGGCAAAATGGTGATAAGATTTACTCACGTATGTAGCGTTATTCATAGCGAGAGACAGTCTGTTCACATTGCAGGTCATGAGCGAGGTAAAATTTAGAAATGGCAAAGATGAGCGTTGTCGTTAATAAACACCATACACATCACACTACACGGGGTTACTGTAAACCAACGCAACATAAATTGGGTAAAAATCAAATGCAAATGTTACCAGTTCTATGTAGTAAACCAAATTTCGAATCAACTCGACCAGAATAAAAAAAATTAACATCCGCTGCATTCGGTTTTTGGGTTCAATGTTTAAAATAGTGCTTATGGCTTACGTTGCTTATGCCATTTATGGTTCACTCAACTACAACTACTAGTACATACAATACAAACAAAAAATTACGTGTGTTGACTCTATTCACGACTGTCTAGATTTTTCATCACAACAGGGTGCGGTGTTTAAGTCTTTTATGTACATTTTATTTCCCTAGATGCAAGTTGAGTTATTTACCGAATTGTAATGAAATGTGTGCACAGGGTCTATATTTATGAACCAGGTAACATCAGCATAAAAATTCATATTACTATATTCCCTCTTTTTTTTTCCGTTTCATTACTTCACATCCCTGAAATATTGAAAATGAAAAAAGCGGGTCCTGATAAGGTTACAAATTTGCAGTAAGGAATGAGTCAGTTACCAAACAAATGCAAAAGTGTGAAATGTATTTTGCCCACCTGACAGTGGCGATTTTGAAAAGGAACATCTGAGGAATTCTAAAACTTGAAAGAAACTGAAAAATTTTTCAAAATTTTTCGAATAGGTACTAATTTATCAAGTAACTACCCAAGTATGTACCTACTCAAAATTTGAATGGGTTCACGTCCCTTGTATTTTTATTACGTTCTTCCAGTCACTCATTGCGTAGAAAAGGAATTTTGATTTTTGAAAAACATGATGTTGAAAAAAATACTTGAAGGAAATTAATTTAGTGATTTTCGAGAATTTTTTTTTTCAAAGATTCTGTAAAAAAATTTTCAACTGTAAAATGTTTTCTCTCATAATTTCTTCGACCTGGATTCAGAAAAAAAGTAATAAAAATTATATTCCTTGAAATTTCTTCTACTTCGAAATTTTTTTCCAATAGATCTGCAATTTTCCTTTTTTAAAAATAAGTTTCAACTTCATGTTTTGAAACTTTTCTTGTGTGTAAATAATTGGAAATAATTTTTAAGAACTTGAAATTGAAAAATGAGTTGAAAAATCAATCTTAGATTTGAAATACCTGAGTAATATTATTGATGAAAAAATTTGAAAATTACGGATTGGTACAATTTAAAAAAAAAAATACGTACGGGTAAAGTGATGGAAGAGATTTACTTGGGCATTTGATTTTCCATTTTTCTGGGCACATTTTACCAAAAAATTTGGTACCCACTTGAAAATCCTAATCTTGAAAAAAAAATCCGTCAAGTCTGACTTTCTTAACTTCCCTTGGAAAATCGCCTCTGTCGCCTTCTGGGATCCCGGAGGGAGAGGTCTGGTCACTTCGGCTCCGGCTCCAGCTCCGGCTTCGAGACTTTTTTAAAAGTAATTCCGGCTCCGAAATTTTTTTCCAAGTGCCTCCAGCTGCAGCTTTGACTCCGGCAAGGTTGAAAAGGCTCTAGTGGGGCCCTCCGACGCTGAAAAATCAAAAATTTTCGACTCTTATCCTGACTTTTGATATAAAGTCAATTTCTGAAATATAAAAACTTTTCAAAATTTAATTGTTTTTCTTGTCATTCTGACTTTTTGATATTAAGTCAATATGAAAATTTGTAATCATTTACTGAATTTCTAATATTTTTCCTGTCATTCTGGTGATGAGACGTGATAAAAAGTTGTAAAAAATTGAACTTGAACGACTAAAATGATTCAGTAAAGCTCTACTATCTAAATGTTTCAACGCAACAGGGTGCGGTGTTTTTTTTTTTTTTTGGTCTCTGATCAAGGTAGCCAACTTGCATACAGGGAAGTAAAAAGTAATTCGTACCGTTTTAAACGGCGAAATGAACGTTTGATAGTCGGCATGAAATGTAATGAATTTCTCTTCACCAAGTTTGTGTAGGAGTGTAGGGAATTCGATTTCTTTCGGATGTATACGTTTTGTCACTCGTCACTTTTGGGGTCTACGGCGAAGGACAACGGAAAATCATCGCAAGGCTTACTAGTTAGGTACTAAACTCTTTTTCCCGTGATCTTTGCACATAAATTTCCCTGGGAGGGAGAATGAGGTTCAAAAATGCTGAATAAAAAATTCAAAATTGCCGGCTAAAAATCCATAAATATCACATTTTTGGGATGATTGATTATTGAAGAAAAAAAAACAAACACAATTTTAAGAGATGGACTTATGGGCCCAAAAACTTGGAAAGATGTTTTGTTATTTTAATCCTCAAACTATCAAGGGAAAAAAGAAAACATCAAATTCATGAATCGAAACACAATATTTGCAACAGAAACCGTCATGTCATTTATTTAAATGAACAATTACAAAATAGAAAAAAATTGTTAAATATACTCATAAAAAGTGTGTAGCAATAGATAAATGAATAATCCTTCGATTCTGGTACATGAAGGAGATGATTCGGCGGCATATCGAGTTGACCTCAGACAGAAAAAATGGAAAAAAATGATGCAATAAAGGAAGGGAAATAAATATAATATGTCAATTCTTACGTTACTACAAGTGCAACATGTACATGAAAACTTATTCAAAAAGTTGGAACATGTTGCTTGCCCAATCACGGGGGAAAATATTAGAGATTTTTTTCAAAACATCACCATGACATAATCAATTTTGAACAATTAAAACGCATTATTTGCGCATTCGACATCGATTAAACAGATTTAGTCATCCTTCCTACATAAGAGGAGATGATTTAATACTGTTGTTGGCTGACAAATTTGTAGGCAAGTTTCCTTCAGTCCAGTTGATTAAATTATGTTCGGGCATTTCGGAGGATTGAAAGTGATCATTCAGCAACATCTGGGAGAAATTACTGTGCATTTGGAAAGCTTCGTTTTCGCGAGCTGGATCGTTACACATTCTATATAAATCTGTAAACAAATTCAAAAATGTAAGTTTATGATGAATGAAAATCAGTCGCTTTTTTTTACCTGGCTATATTACCTTTAAGAATAGCTGAAGCCCATAATTGAACGTGTACATCTGGAATTTTACTAGCTAGCTGCATGGCAGGTGTAACCATATTCATGCTTTCTCGGCTGTTACCCAATGAAAGGAATATATGACCTAATAATACTAAAGAGCAAGATGTCAATCGATTTAAATCTTCAGCGTTAGCCATTTTCAACGTTTCTCTTAAATATCGTCTGGAAAATACAAAATTTTGATGAAACCAACTTGTAAATATTCATAAAAAAAATTGAACATAGGTAAAAATTACTTCGCTTCATTGTATCTGGCTTGGAAGAACGATTGCAACCCTTGGACATAATAAGCTGCTGCTCGAAGACTGTGAGAGTGAGTGGTCAGTGATTCTGGGTTGATTCTTTCAAAAAGCGCATTAAACTCTTGATCTCTTTTCTGACGTAAATACACAATGGCCAAGTTCAAATTAGCAAAAGTCCACAGTTCTCTTTCTTGAGATAACTATTCACAAAAAAATAACGTCAGTTTCAACAAAATAATTCAAGTTGCAAATCTTTTCAAAAAATTAACCTTGATAGCGGTGGAAAATTGAACTTCTGCCGCATTCATACAGTTCATACTCATCGCGTATAATCCGATCAGGGTATGTAACTGTGGTCGATGGGATTGTAGAAGTCTGGGATACTGATTACAGAGTGACACCACTTGAGACATTTCTTGCAATGCCATTGCTTTGTTCCCCATCACAAACCGACACATGACAATATGTTCTAGCAGCATTATTTGAAATACTGATAGAATTGGTTTATTATCGACAACTGCAAACAAACCCTCATTCAAATATCAATTTGATTTTTTGACATTGATGTGTCTTTAGGACTGAGGGGTAAAATTTTGAAAGTGTAATGTAACGCTGGAGTTGTAACATAACATGACGTAATGTTTTTTGATTAGGACATAATGACATTATGCTGGACTTGGAAAAACTTGGAAAAAATTTATTTCAGATGAGAACATGGTGATATGTCATATTTTGTTAGCAAGTCAGCCGGAAAGTTGGTCAGTTGAAAAGTTGATTCGATAAATCGGAACGTCAATTCGATGAATTGGAAAGTTGATTTGATAAATCGGAAAGTCAATTCCATAAATTAAAAAGTTGATTCGATAAATCGACAAGCATACTTGATAAAGTGGAGGGCCAATTCGATAAATCTGAAAGTTGATTTGATAAATTGGAAAGTTGATTTGATAAATGTGAGAGTTGATTTGATAAATTTGAGAGTCTATTTTGATTAATTGGAGAGTCGATTTGATGAATCGGAAAGTTGATTCGATGAATGGGAATGTTGATTCGATTAATGGGGAAGTTTATTGGATAAATCCGAAAGTCTATTCGATAAATTGAAAAGTTGATTTGATAAATTGAAAAGTCATTTTGATGAATTAGAGAGTTGATTTGATAAATCAATCTGATGAATTGGAAAATCAATTCAATAAATTGGAGAGTCTGTTTGATGAATCAGAAAGTATATTCAATGAAAATTCAATTTGCTAAATCAGAATGCTGCTTTCATAAATTGGAAAGTTGATACCATAAATTAGAGAGTCGATTTGATAAATTGAAAAGTCAATTTGATAAATCAAAAAGTTGATAAATTGGAGAGTTGATTTGATAAATCGAAAAGTTGAGTCATTTCAATAAATTGAAGAGTCGATTCAATAAATCAGAAAGTCAAGTCATTTTGATAAATCAGAAAGTCAATTTGATGAATTGGAAAGTCAATTCAATAAATTGGAAAGTTGGTTTGATGAATCGGAAAGCATATTCAATGAACTGGAATGACAATGTGATAAATCTGAAAGTTGATTAGATAAATCATAAAGTCAATTTGATGAATCAGAGAGTTGATTTGATAAATCAAAAAGTCAATAAGTTGAAAGTTGCTTTGATAAATTGGAGAGTCATTTTGATGTATCAGGGAGTCGATTCGATAAATTGGAAAGTCGAGTCATTTCGATAAATTGAAGAGTCGATTCAATAAATCAGAAAGTCAAGTCATTTTGATAAATCAGATAGTTGATTCAATAAATCAGAAAGTCAATTTGATAAATTGGAAAGTCGATTTGATAAATCTGAAAGTTGATTTGATGAATTGAAAAGTTGATGAATCAGAAAGTTGGTAAATTGATGGCTGAAAAATTGAGAAATCTGAAAGCCAAGAAATGGAATATTCGTGAATTTGAAAAGTCATTATGTCAGACTTGGAGAAAGTTGATAAAAATGATTTCAGATAAGCACATAATGATTTTATGTTGTTTTAACATCAAGTAGTTTAAGTAAGTTTTTAGTGTGATGTGATGTTTTTGAATCAAGACTTGAAAACATTGGTAAGATATGTAGTTAAACATAATGACATTATGTTGAATCAAAAAATTCAGTGTGGTACAACACTAGATGCAGAGTGCCTAGTGTGTTCCACCACCTTCATGGTAACTAAAAGGGTCTTTATCTGTGCAGCAGAGTTAACACAGTAACTTAAAAAAATGCTTTCATGTACTCTCCTACCAGCACTCCAACTGAAAAAACAATTAATGCATCTTATTGACATATCCATGTTCTGAGATTTCTGCTTTAAAGCAAAAAACGCGTTCATTTTTTTTATCATCCAATTGAGCATACCTTTCAGTTTTTCGATTTGTACGAGAGCCTTATCAGTGTATTTCTGAGCTTTATCCATGTACCCGGCTTGCACGCTATGCATTACTGTTACCAGATAGACAACCACATATAATTGCTCTTTAGGCATCCACATAAACATATCACCAGTATTTGATCCTCCACTTACTGAAAAAGAAAACTAGATAACAAGAAAATCTAAAAATGGAAGCAAAACGAACCTAAATTAAAGAAGAACCTTCATCACTAGGCCAGGATGGCTGCATAATAGTCAATATGCTTTGTTGTAACTGTTTCAAACAGGGTTTTACACTTTTCACTTGGCCTCCCATTAGGTAATGACACACCTGAAGGAAAACATTTACCATACAAAAACATATAGCAGGTTTCCATACAATTTCAATTATGTCTTCATTTACTTGTAAAAAGAGAAAAAACACTTTCAGATATTCCTTCTGGCACTGGCTACCTGTCCAGTTTTCTACATGATAACCGGCTGTGTTCAGTAAGGATGAAGCTTCCGTGACTTTCTTATCAATGAGTAACAGCTATGACCAAAAAGTCTGAATTCAAAACCATTCTAGGTTACAGTTTAATTAAAAAGTAAAAATTTTACGTACCATGCTACGACTAAGCATAAACAAAACTTTTGTGTAACTGGCAGATGAAATATGAGCATAGTCTACACCTACTTCGAGTAACCTGCTTGCAGATTCGTAGTCTTTCTCCGTTGCATGTATTTGCTGCACAAATATTATTAAATTAATCATAATCAAAATGATTCGAAACCTTAGATGAATATATCAATCCATATTTAAAATGCTTACTGCTAATTGAAATACTAATCTGCAATGCCAGTAAACATTATGCTGTGATAACTCTATAGCTTTCCTTAATATAGGTTTAGATAAATTCGATTGACTTTGCTGTTCATATAAATCGGCTAGGACGCTAGCAGCTTCGAATTTCACATCATCGAAACCATTAATACCTTGAGACAGACGCCACTGAAACAATGCAATATTTTAAATATATTTGAAGTGCATACAAAATGGCAAATTTTAGAACCATTACTTACAGCTTGTTCAAGATGGTTACGAGCTAAATCGGTGTTTTTGGTGTGAGATATTAATATATTTCCAAGCTGCAAATGTGTCCGAGCTTCTACCCTTGGTGGCGGTTTGAAGTTGAAAACTGCTTGAAGGCATTGTATGCAGAATTTGATATTTGGTGGATTCGAGGTTCGAAAGTTCTCAGCTAAACCCAACAGTGAAAGGTACCAAGCATCTTGAGATGATGCCATGATTATCAAAAGTGTTAGCGATTGGTTCCGACACAAACAATGTAGCACTAAAAATAATTGAAACGGTAATGAATTAATGAAGTCATTATTTTAAGTTTAAGCTAATAATTCGTTATCATTGAAAATGCACAAATTTTCAAAACAACAACAGGCACCTAGCGCCCTAGTAACAACATAAATAGTACGGTACTAAAGGATGAGGGTAAAATATGTCGCCGCCATATTTGTTACTGTTTGCATTTTTTCATTTATTACCAGGCATTAGCCCTATTATGAAATCTCATTATGGATAGCGAAGGGATAGCGAATCGCTATTTTGGTTTTCGCTATTTTGAGGGTACTATGAAATTTTTGCGAAGTATGTACTTATCTGATCCTCTCATCTCAAGAACCTATTATTTATAGTTCAGAGGTGTAGTCCTGATTTAATTGCAATAGGGTTTTTCGCGCTTCGCGCAAAAACCCTAAAAATTCAACCCAATAATACAAGAATATAAATATTTATGGTTTTTTTTTTTTCATTAAATACAAAAGAATCTACATCACTATTATTATTGTATTCTTTTAACAGTGATTTGGCGTAGTATCACAGTTCCTAAATTATATTACTTCGAAGATGCACAAAAATAGATCTTTAAATAATTAAAAAAAGAAAAGATAAAACTGTAACGTGGAAGATAAATAAGATACAAAATATTATTGCATTAAAAAACAAATAAAAAAGAATAATAAAAACTCAAAATTTTCCAACGCGAAAAAAAAAACAGCAGAATAAGCGGGTAAATAAATACTGGTTTAAAAATACTTTTAAAAACTACATACAAATTTATAATTACCCTTCAAAAAAATTGGATATGATTAAAAGAGTATTTTACGAATCAAACGCATGATAATAATTCGTAAAAACATAGTGAGTTTGACACAAAAAAATTCAAAACATAAGCTTTCGATTTAAAAAGATGAAAACAAAACAAAAAAGCGCTTGGTTTTAAAATGTCACACTCAAAAGCATAATTATTATCAAAGCACCGTTAGTCCACGGATTGGTAGCATATTTTACACGATGATGCATCAAATCGACTATTGAAAGCGCGTCGCGACGATTACTTAGAATTTAATATAAATATTTTACATAAAATTTATTTCATATGATCGATGTTGGCGTTTAACAAAGTATGAGTAGAATTAAAACATCGACTTGGTTTATAATAATTTATAACGTTGATTATTTCATAAAACCATTCGTTTAGCATACCGAATTTTATAATTTAGAATTCGTTGTTGTAGCAAGTATTTTTTCTTAAGAAATATAACACCAGGATTGACTAAGGGAATAGACTTAGATTATGACAAGCCCGCGATATCCGAGAAACTTTCAAAAATTCAATAATTCTACATAAATAATATATTCGATGTATTGTTATTGTATCGCCGAAATTATTCAGCTCGTTTCACGCAGTTCACCAAATAATACCCACAAGTTCATTTTTGTAGGTAAGATTAGGTTCAATTTTCAATAAAAAAATTCAACTGTTAAAATGTTGATTTGAAAAATTTCACGTTAAAAAAATAGTAATGAACAGTTGAAAAATTCGTAAGATTGAAAATTACGATATTAGAAAAAAATTTAAATTATAGTCTGAAATACACCAACAACGTGCTCAACCTAGTCTACAATACAACTCAACTTCTTATCAATTAATTAAAAAAACATCGTTCTTAAACAATATCGGGAAAATATTCGTTTGATATGAATCGCTTTAAAATGTTATCGATATTTTGTAAATAAAATGGAAAAAAAAATTACCACAAAGGTAAATGAAATGAAACCCGTTAAGTAAGAAAACTCAATCCTAATAAAACCGTGGCATGCGTCGCCGAGTTCTCTAAAATTATCTATTTCGAGTCATATTTTTATTTACATTTTACATTCAGAAAAGGGGCAACGAAAGACCGAGCCCTATTTTTAGAATTTCTCGGATACGCGAAGTACTTAGAAGTTAATTATTAACAAAGACACCCTGCACAGAACGAATCGAAAACGACGAATAAATGCTTCAGGTAATACAAATTATTATGAATGGTTTGCGTCGATTGAGATCTACCTTGGCGTGTACCATTCGCTTTGTAAACGGCATTAAAACATAAAGGAAATTAAAAAGGTAACAAGATTAACTAATTTATCAAAATTCGTTTCGTTGGCGAACCCACATTCGAAGTTGAGTGTGTATCAACGATCAATGATTTTTCGCCGATTCTTTGGCCGCTTCCTTGGCGGTAATGATCAATGGCGTTAGACTATTCAACGGTCTAGCTAATTTTAGGAAGGGATGCTGAAAAAAAATAACGTTGATATGAGTATTTATCTAATACAGTAAAATGAAAACACAGGGTGAGTAATTTTTACTCGAATTTTATATTCAGGACATTTAGGGAAAGGAAGGGGAGGTTAATGTAGAAGAAATATACGATCAACATCAAACTAATTATTTATACTTAGGATAATTTTATATGAAAAAAATCAGAAGAAAAAGGGCCGAGGAGGTGAGTGGAAATTGAAAAATGGTTCAAAATTGAAAGGGGCATGAATAAAATTTTAAGACATACTGGATACGGTACCGCAATTTACGTTTTTTGGATACTGAAACCAATTTAGGTGTCATTTTTTTCAAAAAAAAAACAGAACAAAATTTTGAAAAATATCCGGAAGAGGGAATAAAGTATCCATGTGAAAATTTCAACTGGCTTCAGTTGTAAGCAGAAATTCAACTTTTTCACCGGGTGGGGGAGGGCAGATTTCAAGTTCAACTTTAATTTAGAAGAAGGGTGGGAGGTAAAATAAAATTGATTATATCGAACAAGGCATTGAAATCCATGTTTTTTGACCTCCAAAATTTGAATTCAGAATCCAGTAACATTTTACAAAAGAAAAACTGAAGGGAGTTCGAAGAGGAAAAAAAAAGAATGATTTTTTTTTTTTTACCAAAAACGGAAACTTTTCTAAAATTGATTATGTTTCAAAATACATTTTTTCGATCCCAAGAATCCATTTCAGAAGTTATTTTGGCATTGGACATTTTTGTATTATGCAGAACGGCAGAAGAGGAGGAGCAGAAGGAAGGGGGGAGGAAACATGAAAATTTTCAACAATATTAGGAGAGGTATGGAAAAGCATGGGTTTTTCAACATTTCGAGGCTCTTTCCTTAATCTACAAAGCAAACTTTGAAATTTTCACTATTGGCCATTGGGCTCTTAAATCCATTTCCTGCATCAGAAAAAACGTGTATTTCAATATTTTCGCAATGTTCTGAGAGAAAATTTTGATGTTGACCAACTCTCTCGACAACTCCTGGAATTGAAAATTTTCATTTCCTTCTGCGCCCCTTTAATAACGATTTTAAACTCGTAGGATCTTTATGAATAACCCACTTTCAAGCACCCTATAGTATGTATTTATCTTCGTTACATATGAAATCAAGTTACCTTCAGTAATTCTGAAGCAGAAGCTCGTTCATCAACATCGACAACAAGGCACTTGTCTAAAAAGTCTTGGAAGATCTGCGATAATTTTTCTTTCTCTTTGATTTCTGGTTTGCCATGGGTGGCTATCAAATATAAAGCCTGAAAAATCAGTAAATATCAATATCGGTTTCAAATTGGAATTATTTTACAATGGTGAACTGATCTTCTGTCCGATGGAATTATTTTTGGGTCGTAACGCCAATTTAGTGACGCCTACAAATTTCTGACCAAAAATCACGAATTTAAAGCCCATCAATTGGTTTTGAAGATTATAAATCATTTTTTCAGAAATGAAAATAGGTAATTTTTCCATCTTCTGATAGTCATAGGGAAGAAGGGGAGAAGAGAAAAAATACTTTGAACCATACAACACTGCTTCCATAAACTATGCATGACTTCATTACTTCGGCATAGAATTCAAATGCCGGAAACGCAATCTATACTAGGTAAGTGCCATTTAGTGAATTTTACAGGAGAGCGAGAACAAGTTTTGCAATGGACCATAGTTACTATAGATATAGGTACGAGGTAATGGGTACTTTGAAACGTTTATTTGAACCTTCCTACATATGAGTATGGAAAAAATTCGCCTAAAAATTAATTTCAACACGTTTTTGGCTACTTTCAAAAAACTGCCTATCTGCAAAAATTTTCTTTTCTGAAAAAATTACGATCAATTTTACTTTCGAATTACAAAAAAATAATCTTTTAGATAATAATATTCGATCGCGCAGTATTGATGTAGGTACCCATATAATGATTCGATATTTTTCGGCTTTGTTTATCTCTCTGGTTACGGATCAAATTTTCATTTAAAAAAGTGCTCAATTTTGGATTTTCTATGTTTTTTTTTTTTTTTTTAGAAAATTAATTGGCGAGTTCAAAAAGTTTGATTTGAAAATCGTATTGTGCCCTTGACTTCAGCTGATCTCAAAATACCTAGTCTCAAACAAAAAATCGAAAGTGGGACGGAAATTTAGCAGCGAATTCGATGATTTAAAGGTCATAGCATACCCCCAAAAGTCAGTGGTATCATCAGAAATTTCTCATAAGGGGAAGGGGTCCAAACTTTCAATTTTTTGAAGAATTCTTGAATCGTTTTCAGTTGTATGGATCAGGGAGTCAAAGTCACAAGTCACAAAATTTGATTTTCAATGCTCCAAATAAGGCTTTTTTCACATAAATTTTTTACCTCATGATGGAATTCGGACTCCCCCCCCCTCTTACCAACGCCATGCCCTCAAGTGTTCCAAAAAAAAAAACTATAACAAAAATGAATAAATTTTGATGAAAAATTCAGGTTTGAAAATTTTATCAGATGCGGTAGCTGGATAGCACCTAGCATATTTTGTAAATTTTTAGAACAGGGACTTACACAAAGCACCATCTTTAGATCGAAATGTGAAGTACTTAGAAGATGCTAGCAACTGTCTGACGTTATTATTCGAATTTGCCTTGGCACTTGGCGTACTTTGTTCTAGCTGATTCAATTTTGTCAAAAATGGTACTTGGCACAGATTGCGTTTCCAGCATTCAAATATAAACTGATTTCAGTGCTTCTCAGCCTTTGACACAAAATCAAATCCAGATTTTCATCCTAGCTTGAGAGAAAATGATCCACCAGACAGGATTCCCAATTCGAGGATAATTTTACGAGAAATAATACTAACTCGTAAAGGATTTTCATTCAAATATGGAGGTTCTCCTTCTATCATTTCAATAGCCATAATGCCCAACGACCAAATATCAACTTTCGGTCCGTAATGTTTTCTGGTCACAACTTCGGGAGCCATCCAATATGGCGTACCCACCATAGTCGTTCTTTTCGATTGTTCTGGAGAGATTTGGGCACAGAAACCAAAATCAGCTGTAATACAAAAATCGCTTAATAAAAATGATTTCACATCAACGAATATTTCGATGACAGTCACGTACTTAATTTAACACTTCCATCCAAACCGAGTAAAATATTATCAGACTTGATATCTCTATGGATGACATGATTGGAATGAAGGAACTGTAACGCTTGTAGAACTTCTCTACAAACGGAGGCGATTTGACCTTCATCCATAAACGCCTCAGTTACAACATCGGTCAACGATCCGCCTGGTAAATATTCCATAACAACCTGAAAATTCCATAGAACTCGTGAATGATGGAAACACAATCCCGATCAAAATCATAAGTTTACTGACCCATAATTCATCACCGACTAGATAACTATCCAGATAATTCACAACGTTTGGATGTTTGTTTTCTCTCATAACGAGAATTTCATTCACTATCAGCTCTTTCTTCGGTTGCTGCGATAGATTCATTTGTTTAATGGCTACCTCGATGCCCGTCGATGTTTCAATGGCCGTGTAAACGGTTCCAGAAGCTCTGAAAATCATAAGCAGTTGTATTATTAGATCGCCTTAGGAAATTCGACCCATTCAACGGATCCTTACCCTTGACCAATTTTCTCCATTTTTGTGTACTTTCTGTTCGGATCACCAATGCTAACAATGGTCCTAAGTCTTTCGACGATTTCCTCGTCGGACATTTTCTTTCTCCTTTGAGTCGTACTATTTGCTGGTGTTGTCGTTGGTGTGTTAACTTGAGTCGTATTAACGCTAGTAGATACCGGAGGCGAACTGGGCGCAGTGGCGTTTTTATTTTTATCCAAAACTGGTGAAAATGGTACCGTTCCGTTGGCAGTCTTCGGTAACGTTTCAGATGCTTCGTCTTCTACTGGTTTGGTATACTAAAAAAAAAAATACCACGTTTGATGAAAATTGTCGACAATTCAATATCGTATTTTAGACAAAAATCAACTAACAATTGACTTCGTGCGTTCAGGCCTAACAGCAATTGGTGGTGGAGTAGGTTCTTCTTCGGAAGTTATACCTGTTGTACCTTCGGTATCGGTTGGAGTCGTAGATGAAGGTGTACTGCTTGATGGTTGACTCAAACCAGAATTTTGACTTTGGGACGATCCACTTTCGCCATGTCTTAATGTTGGCCTTGGTATATCATCATGAGCTAACCGGCATTTAGAACCATTAATACAGGAAGGTTATCGAGTTTGAATTCAAATCATTTGATAGGTTCTACTCACCAACCATCTTCGTCGTAGTCATATACTTAGAGCCTTCGATTTCTTTACTAGAATTATCAAACCATTTTAACACATCCAATACAGCTTGAGGGTTCTTCTTTTGCTCCTGTTTGCTGATATTCGAGCTCATCAGCAGTAAAGCCCAAGCTTCCGGCATTCCCTAAAGTCACAATATAAAAATTAATAATCAATCAAAATGCAAAATAATCCAAACAATGGTGCAAAATTCATTCGGCAATCTCATCGACAATCATCAAAATCAAGCTCAAGCAATATTTCCAACGCTACTATGCATCACACATCTTTCAATACACTCAAACGTGAGAAAAATCAACTCGTACACTTGAACCTCCTTATTTCAAGGCAAAATGAAATACTTACTTTTATTGGCAGCTTGAAAAAATTAATACAAATACAGTGTTAATGTCAAGTACAAATACCAGCGAAAAAAATTTAACATGCAAGTAATATTAAATGCTGGTGTACTTCAGGAAAAGTGATTTCAATGCGATATTATCGATCTGATTCCATTATATCAGTACAATCCAACTTTGAAATTTGAAAACTACCCTTGGAAAAAATTCATGCCCAATGAATTGCCTTTTCGTTAGGTAATTCGTACATCTACATTTTTCAGCCATGCATAGCTATTCGAAACACATACTCGTGATTATCCTACGAATTTCGCATAGGCGGATTTAAGGGGGCGCGGGGGGCTTAGCCCTCCTTCAAAAAATTTTCGTGTTTGATTGTCGAACTGTTTGACAATCAAACTCGAATGTACCTACCATGAAAAAAAAGTATTTCATGAACAATTTTTTCACAGCTTCGTCCTCACTTCGCTCGGGCATGAACAAAATCGCAATTCACAAATTATTTTTAGACAACATTGAGAAAGGAGGCTCCTTTCTCCAAAAATTTCTTTCGGTAGGTACTTGTTGATGTTTTCTTCCTCAATTTATATTCCCCCCCCCCCCCCAAAAAAAAAAACTTCCAACGCCACACACTGCGAATATGTTTTCCCTCCCCCCTCCCCTAAAAACATCAAATAGGAATTTTGAAATCATTAATATACGGAAAAATCACTTTTATGGCCATTAAAAATCCAATTTTTCAAAGATCCACCCTCGCTTCGCTCGGATAAAAATAAAGGTCACAGTTATTCAAATTATTTCAGGTGACAGTATCAAAGAAGGCTCCCTCCTACTTCTTCATAAGATTTTTCTGGTATTTCTAGTCCTTGTATTGATTTTGCAGTTAGCATCCTTCCAAAAAAATCTTCCAGTGCCTTTGACCTGTGGCGTAGCCGCCCCCACTGACTGATAAATTCGCCAATGCAAATTAGGTAATTTATGGGGGCCGTTTATGATTCGTTTCACTGACAGCTCTAAAGCATAAAGCTCGATGTGCTTGATTGTTTAGTCCCACTCAAAATGTACGAATTTAACTTACTGTGAACTCTCCGGTATGTGCATCGAAACCGACATGAACCGTATGTTCGAAATTAGTTGGATATGATATGTTGGGTTTTTCCGAATCTAACTTATTCTTAATCCGAACAGTTTTACTTTTATTGGATTTCTTTTTCTTTTCATCGTTATCGGGTTCTTTCGGGAGCGGCCTCATATCTACTGGAATATTCTGCGAGTTATCACCTCTCGCAACTCGAAAACTACGACAAAAACAACAATAATTCAATAACGAGTAACGCATTATAAACTGAGCATAGAATGAGACATACCTATTACTAGTTAATCGAACAGGAGGTGCCGGAGGTTTATCTTCTTCGTCCGACATTTTCATCGAATTTAATCTCTGGAATTGCAAACAGTTGAGAAAAGGTTAGTAAACAGAACCAATAGGTGTTTTTCATAGAATCAATCCGTCAATGGCGTGACGCATGAACGGTAATTATAACATGTAGGAAATTAGTACTAATGATTCATACGCTCGGTTCAACTTTGATAAAGAGAAAAAACAAGACAATCAGCAGAAGGCTGATTGGAAAAGGGTTTTTGCTATTCCATAATTCGTTACCTTATTAGAAAATGGACCTATCTGTATGTACAAAAAACCATCAAAATCATTGCTAAAGTGCACGAAATCTAGGAGAAGAGATCGAAATTGCGGAGTTTCTTGGCTTTTAGGTGAAGTAGAGGCATCAAACATTGATTTTAAGTGTTGCATCGGGTAGAGCACAAAAATCTCTTTCCAGTACAACCAAACAGAACTTTTTTGACTAAAAAGTAAAAATGATAGATAGGATAATATACACATCTAGGAGATAAGGAAAATTGTATTTCGGTATTGTGTTATTGTATTGATCCTATCCGATATTGATCCACTCCGTTATTGATCCAATTTTTAAAAAATATTGATCCAACCTGATATCCATATATGGATCCTATCAGTTATTCATCCAATCGTTGAAAAAATAATTAAAATTGCAAAACGCATTCATCCTATCCGACATTGATCCTATCAACTTGAAAAAAAAAAACAAGAACCACAATCAAATAATTTTTAAATTACAAGCAAATATCGACGACTATTACACTCTACTACGTCAAACTTTTTTAACGAAAAATTTGTGAACTTTATAATTTCTATTTCAATCTCGAATCTAGCTCTAAAATATGCATCTACCTAATTGGCTAGTTAACAAATACTAATCGCTCATTGGCTATAAATTGAAGAATCTGACGAAACAAATGAATAAAATGAGAAAGTTCGCAATAGCGTTTTTCGCGCAAGGCTCAAAAACCCTAAAGATATCAATATTAGAGAAAAGATCTACATTGGATACTTGAATTGAAATCAGCATCATTAGAATAAAGGACATCAAAATTATGATTCACTGAACCTAATAAATGAGCACAGCAGACTTCAGAGAAGCCATAATCCATTTTACTGTCATCAAAAATAGAAGTTTATTAACCTATAAGTACGCAAGAAATATCAGAAAATGAAAAATGAAACAACTACACGAATTATCTGCTTATATTGTAGGCATCTCTTTAATACCTAAAAAAAAAAACACAAATACAAAAGAAATTAAAAAATCTAAAAATAAAATAAATAAAATACACGATCATGAACACATTAAATAAGAAGACATACAAAAAAAGACTAGTTCAGCCTTTCGCAATTATAAATACTACGCTGAATGATTCAAAATGCAAACTGAAAGTTTCTCTATGTACACCTGGTCCCAAAACACAAATCTAGGTACCTTTACACTAAAATTACAAATTATTTCGTGATCTATCACAATTACGTAATATTTTAATTTCTGAACCATCGGAGAACTCAAATAATATAAAAAAGGAAAAAAATGGCAGTTTGTACATTTATTTGTACGACATCTAAGAGTATTTTTCTATTTTTGAACACAAACGTTGATTTTTAATGTGGCACAACTTTAAATCTTAGAATAATCAGTTCGAATTCTGCTTCGAGTTCGGTTTACGACTTTTTGTTTCAATTTTTTCTTGAACTTTTTTAATGATTTCTTCCAATTCATCCTATAAGAATAATTTGAAGTTTAGAATTATTGCTGTTCAATGATGAAAAAAAAGGCGAGTCATCGCGAATCGTTAATACTCACTTCGGTAAAAGCACACATCAATTTACAGTATTTTACTTGTGCTGGTTTCTTTTGCAAAAGATTGACGGCGTGTTTTAAACAATAGTTTGTTTCTTCGTGGGAATTAATCACCTATTAACAAAATAATAAATGAAATCAAAAACAATTGGACATTAATGATGTTTTTTCTTTATTCAGATTACTCACCAATGACACAAAAAGATTAGCTCGACAAATTTCACATTCGTAATTATCTTCATCATTAAAAGATGTCTTAAGTTTACGTTTCTTGTTTATTTGCATTTTCTGCGAAGCGTTCAAACCCAATTTTATGAGCTGATTTCTCAAAACTATTTCTGCATCACGTAGTTCGATCAATAATGGTAAGATCTAGGCAGAAAATTACAAAAATATTACGTTATGAATGAAATTGTACAAAAAAAAAAAAAAATAAAAGGTTAATTACTCTGCTGAGAATTAAGAGACTAGCTCGAACATCCGTAGCTACACAGATGAGTAATTGTTCTAAAGAAAATACTGATGGTTCACAACTTTCTTGCATATCCTAGAAAAAAGTTTAATTTGAATTAATATATGTTTTTTTTTTTTCAATTTATCTTGAAATAAAAAAACATGCTGTACAGCAAATATCTGCTTCGCAGAGTTCAACCAGGATGCTTGAGCGAAGTATACACTTTCTGAGACCATATAACCAGTTGAAATACAAGAAGTGAAAGCTTTGGGAAACACGACGATAAATTGTCCAGGTTCTTGAACAACTCTGGATAAAGGTACATTCTGGGTTGCTAATAATGGAGGTGGTATCATCACCGTATCAGATGGAAGCCAAAGTCTTTTATTACGACAGTACCTTGGAACTAAGATACGCATCGCGTTGCTGAATTGCTCACTATATTCGTCTGGTATTCCATACCTTTAAAAAAAAAAAAATATGAAAAAAAGTCGGAAATATGTTGAATTTTTTCAATAAAATAATTTCAATTATAATTACACAATTTTGAAACTAACCAAATTTTATTTGCTCCTGTGTGCAAATACTCGACCCAAGGTAGTCCATGAGGATCACGATACCAACAACAGGCAGAATAGAGCATACCGACATGCAATGTAGGAACAGTAACGCCTTTAAAATAAAACACTCATCATTTAAAACATCATTCTGATAATAAAAGGTCATTCAATCTCAATTTGGCCTACTTCTGTCTTGGGTTCTTCAATTTGGCTCAATTTTATGTTGGCTCATACTATTAAAAAATTACCATAATTTTACCTTCACTCCTTGAAACTCATAATGCCATAATTCCATAGGGTTTTAAACAAGCTGGCCAAACTGGGAGAGAATAACTTTAATATGACATCAATCAAGTTTTTTCCCTTTACTAACCCATTATTGGACCAAGAGATCTTAAAATTGAAGCCGAATTATTTGTTAGCACTTTCAGATTCCACGGATGTTTCCGAAATGTGCTATTTTTCGCCACCGAAAATCCATATCCCTGTCCACCCGTATCGATGGAGCCAGAATGAACGCAGATGTGGGATTTACGTTGAGATACATGGTTCCAAAATTCTGTTTCGATTGTTTCTGTCGAAGGTCCTTTCTGACCTTCGATACTACCAAAACACATCATCATCGTATTACGAGCTATACGATAGAAACAGCTCAATGGCATCGTACGACCCTAAAATTAATTGAAATTAGATTCCCTGCAAACAAAATTGAAATTTACAAAAAAATTTCTTTACTTTAACAATACATTCGTCAACGTCGTCGAAAACTTCATCATCATCGTTGGGATTTTTCAAATGAGCATTCCAGTCTTTTTCTACTTCTTCAAATAATTTCTCTCTTTCGTCTGTAATTGAAAAATCTAGACTTAGTAATAAATTCACAATATTCGAGAGTATCGAAATGAAAATTATTCACCATGAGGAAGGATATCATAAGGTAGTAAATATTTGCAATAAATATCGTCTAATTTGGTAATACGATCTTGAGCTAGTTTTGGTATTTTCATTACATCGGCCACCTGATGCCATCTTTCTTTTTCCATTACTGCTTTTAGACCACCACATTGCTGAACCATCTGGTACAAACGAGGCAAATCTACCTCCATACCACCAATCTATTGAAAAAATAATAATACCAGTACGGAACCAAATATACACAATAGTAGTTCTAAAAAATTGAAACATACCACAGGCACTTGAGTTAACTGGATATTCTGCGTAGCGAGGAATTTTTTAATAGCCATCATTTCTTTGACATTTGGACCCCATCGATGCAACATTTTATGTACATATTGATTATAAGCTGTAAACCTCATCTCATCGAGAACTTTACATTCGGGCTAAAAAAGAAAACAGTTTGTTAGTAAATCGATGACTTCTTTTAGAGAAGTCACAGATGATCAGCTTACTCTGAAGGTTGATGGAGGAACAATTTTACAAAGTCCAAACTTCTCAGCAACTGATCTAATGGTATCGATGTATTTTAACGGATCATTAAATTCAGCCTCAGAAGGATAGAAGATTGGAGCCTCCAGAACTTCACTCGAAGAAGTACTCTGAACTGGCTTTGTATCTTCTGCTGATTTACTTTTGTTACTAAAATTGAAAGAAAAAATGAATTAAATCATGAATTTAAACAAGATTAGTAATCAAATGCTTTATAAGTCACCTTTTAGCTCGAACTGGTTTCGGTTTAGGTTTAGGAGGCAATGGCTTCTTGACTTTGTTGATTTTTACGATCTTCACCGATTGATTAGGTTTAGTAGTAGAGCTAACTTTCTTATTGCATTTTGGAGAAACAACGGTGGAAGAAGGAGAATCAGTTGGAGTTTGAGAGGAAGACTGAGAGTCAGCTGTGGCTACTACTTTATCCGGAGTTTCTTTTGGTGGCGGTTTCTTTGGTGATTCTGGTTGTTCGACTACCTCCGGAGTGCTTGGTTCGGAGATAACGGGTCTAAAACAAAGTCATTTTAAATTTCTGTTCTGGTTTGGTTTCATGAAATTGAAAATTATTTACTTGGATATGACGGTAGTAGGAGTAGAAGTAGTAAAAGATGGTGATTTGGTAACCAATGTTGCGCTCATGATAATCTTTTGGTTAGCTCCGTCTGTGTCCAACTTGACAGCTACTCCCAGAGTACTACTAGTATCAGATGTTTGTATTGGTATGTAGAATACTCGATCATCACAATCAGTAGTAGAAGATACTTGAGTTTCCGATGAACTTGAACATTCAATTTTAGCATTGCTTTCAAAATTTACCTAAAACAAAGCAAAAAAAAAATTAGAACCAAATTTTCAGTCATTTTATACGTAAAAAACTTCATCGTACCTGAACAGCTATCGAATTACCACTAATAAGGGATTTTGGAGGAGTAACTGGTTTCAGTCTTCTAAATGGAGGACTAGTAGTAGGTAAATCAGGCTCAAAAGCATAAACGCTGTTCTCATTATCAGCTGAGAATGCTTCAGTCTTACGAAAACTATTTTCTTCTCTATCATCGGTTACCACCGGTGTCTTATTCTTCTTAAAAATAATCTTCTTGCTTTCCAAACAGAACATTTTGTTGCTTGACGAAGCAATCGTTTGGATAATCGGCTTATCTGAACATTCTTCGGTGGTTGTTGCTTTACCATTGGCGAAAACCAGCTTAGGCATTGGTTTTGTTACAACTTCTTCTATTTTATGGCCAACAACGAGATCTTCGTTTAGTTTACTTCCAGTCGCTAATTCTACATGTGATGTTTCCGAAGTATTCACTTGATCAGCTGTTTCATCTAGGTCCAATTTGCTAGGCTTGGCTCGAATTATCTTGACCGATGATTTTTTACGATTAAGATTCCTCTTAGTGGTTGGTGTTTTACAAACCGGTTCTACGACTAGTTTTTTCTCATGTTTGTGTTCTTCGATTGTAGAATTACTATCGGGCTTGGGTTCGTCGATGGATTTTAATTTACTAGGAATTTTATGAGGTAAATTTTCTTCAATATTGGCTGAATCTTCTTCTTCGTCTGTTTTGAGATGCATGCAGATGACCTCTTTGGAAATTGAAAATGGTTTTTCTATTTTTTCGGCTGGTTTTTTTAAACAATCTAGAAAATTATTATGAATTAATATTCGTGACGGAAATTTAAATTAGAAATGAAATAAAGAAATATGTTACTTTTGATGGAAATATTAGAATCTTCAAGCTTATCAATTCTCACTGGTGATTTTTTCAAGGGAACATCATCTGGTTTCTGTGTTTTTTCAGCTGGTTTTTTCAAGCAATCTGTAAGATTCAAATTGTTGAAATGCATGAAGGAAAATTAAAATAAGAGAGAAATAAGAATAAAATATTACTTTTCGTGGGAGTATTTGAGACTGGAGGCTTTTCTAATTTTTCTATCAATTTTTTAAGAGGAACTTCTGGTTTTTCTAATTTCTCTATTGATTTTTTCGACAAAATCTCTAGTTTTTCTAGTTTTTCTGTCGATTTTTTCAAAGTGGTATCAGGTTTTTCTACCTTTTCTGGCAGTTTTTTCGACGTAGCCTCTAATTTTTCCGATTTTTCTAGAGATTTTTTCGAAGAGAGGTCTGGTTCTTCTAATTTTTCAGTAGATTTCTGCGAAGAAGTATCCAACTTTTCCGCTGGTTTTTTAGACACAATTTCTGGTTTATTCGATTTCTCCATGGATTTCTTCACAGAAACATCAGGTAGTTTATCCAGTGTCTTTTTCAACGTAGCCTTCGATTTATTCACTTTTTCCATGGATTTTTTCAAAACAGTGTCTGATACTTTTTCTGTTGATTCTTTTGACGCAATTTCTGGTTCATCTAATTTTTCGGTAGATTTTTTCAATGAAACATCAGATACTTTATTAGTGGATTTTTTCAATATAACGTCTGATTTGAATAATTTTTCAGTGGGTTTCTTCAAAGTAACATCGGATACTTTATCTGTTAATTTTTTCAACATGATATCCGATTTATCCAATTTTTCGGTCGATTTTTTCAAAGAAGCATCGTTTACTTTATCTGTTGATTTTTGTAACGTGATGTCCGATTGATCTAATTTTTCAGCGGATTTTTTCAAAGGAATATCGGATACTTTTTCTGTTGATTTTTTTAACGTAACAATCGATTTATCCAATTTTTCGGTGGATTTTTTTGAAGAAACATCGGATACTTTTTCTGTTGATTTTTTCAACCTAACAACCGATTTATCCAATTTTTCAGAGGATTTTTTCGAAGAAACATCGCATACTTTCTCCATTAATTTTTTCGGGACGATTCCTGGTTTATCTAATTCTTCGATAGGCCTTTTCAAAATAGCCTCGGATTTTTCTACCTTCTCTCCAGATTTTTTGGACGACTGCTCCAGGTTTCCTATTTTTTCTAAAGATTTTTTCAAAGAAACATCAAGCAGTTTTTCTGTTGATTTTTTCGACACAACTTCTGATTTATCCAATTTTTCAATCGATTTTTTCAGAAGAGCCTCCAATTTTTCCTCTTTTTCTGTTTCTTTTTTCGACGTACCTTCCAGTTTTTCCAATTTATTCGACGTTTTTTTTGATATAACATCTGATTCTTCAATTTTTTCGGTTGATTTTTTCAAAGAACCTGTAACATTTTTTAAATTAATTTCCTCATGGCAAGAAATTATAAATTATTCTAGAATTATGAATTACTTTTTGAAGCAAGGTTGGAAACTTCGAGGTTTTCTACGTCGGAAGGTTTTCTCAAGCAATCTGAAAATGAAATGAAATTGAATTAACATATAAAAAATATTCTTATATGCACATGACAGAATCAAAATATAGGAGGGTTGACAGAACGAAAATTTTCGTAACCTAGTGTTATTTTCTTCCATTTCTAGAGAAGAAAACACGTGTTCAAAAAATAATTTTTCTTATCAGTTCCACCATGATTTAAAAAAAATGTCGTTCAGCTTTGTCCCCCGATAATGTTGAAAATTTCGTTTCCAGAAGCGTTACCGTAACCGTTTCCAGTTACAAAGTAGAACTTTTGAACTTTGAACGAAAACTTATGATTGAAAAGAACGAAATTAGCCATTTATTATGCTTCTCATTATCTCATTTTAAAAATCTCAAAATCCTTTAAATTTGTTGGTCAGTTGGTTCTCTCCGTTCTCTCTGTTGCAAACTGAACCTAATATTGATTTACAAGGAATTTCGTAACATTTATTGAAAAATTTAGAATATCACTCTTTCAAATAATACTTTCCAGCTTTTCACACTTTAAAATCGATGAAAAAAATTAATTGAACCAGATAACTTTCAAATTTCGGTTGTCAGTTTTGATCAGAACGAAAAAATCTCGTTCCATTTGATTTTGAATATGTTTCAATAGTAAAATACCCAATATTTTTGGACGTTTTACTTTTTAAATCTTGATTAATTTTTGATGTTTAGTTTTATTTAACACATTTGAAAAATTTACACAATGAAGGAAAAAAACAAAAATATGAAAACATATTGTTCTTATTGTATTTTGTTGTAGGCATGCCCTTAATAAAAACGCGTAAAAAATTCCAGAATGGAACGATATTTTTTGATTTTCATTCTCATTTTATTTTAGTCATTCTATTCGTTCCCTCATCGTTCCTTGAAAAACTGTCCTCCTTTTCGGTACCATTCTTCATTCTGTCAACTCTGTTCTGTTAACCCTATTAAAACTAGATTCGACAAATTATAAAAATGTAAAATTACTTTTAGTCGCAGAACAGGGAACTTCTGCTCTCTCGACTCTAATAACTGGTTTTTCAACACAACCTGAAAATGAAAATACAACAGAATTAGTAATTTCAATTCAATTAGAAATTTAAAAAATATCAAATGAAACTTATAGCTACCTTTCATAAGTAAATTGGAAGCTCTCGACTTGGTTACTTTTTCGATAGATTTCTTCGAGCAATCTGAAAATGAACACGTTTAAAAAATTTAGTAACGAACAGAGTTTAACAAAATGAAGTTTTTTTGAATTCTTCGACTTGAAATAACATTTTTATCAATAGAAGCACCATTTTTGCCAACTTTTTACAAATAAAAATGCAAATTTGTCACAGGAGGTGAAGGTAGCTACTAACTTGGATCGAATATCTTCCCAAGTGTATTACAAACCCAAAAACAAATTTTCTCAAAAGTCATTCCTTTTTCAAATTTTTCGATTCAAACTTCATGTTCCCAAGTGAAAACTCAATTTTTTCACGAAGAGAGGAGAACAAATCACGCCTGCTGATTTTACACTGATCATTTCACCCCTGTTTTACTTCAATTTCGTTCTATAAAAAATTCAAAGAAGAAAATAATTACTTTTCTTGATGGTGATTGGTGTTTCTAGTTTCCGCAATTTCTCAGTCGATTTCTTCGAACAATCTAAAAATAGAAAAAAAGAAATTAAACTCCGAAAAAAATCACTGAAAATTTTCAAATTCAAAGTATTACTTTTAGTAGTAGAGTTTATAATAGTCGTTTCCTTTTGCGGAGTATCTTCAGCTTTTTCCTTCTGTTTACTTGAACTTTTAGATTTTTCTTCGACAAGCTCATTCTCCTCGAGCAAAACAATGTTTTCGATGTTTTCTACAATAGTACTGCCTTTTCTCAGCACATCGGTTCCAATTTTTGGTTTTTCGGTATTTTCTTCTCGTAGAATTCGTTCGATGCTGTCAAATTCGTCGGAAGTATCCATCGTAAATTCAGGAATATCAATATTTTCAATACCATCGTATTCCTTGGCGATATCAATTTTATCGCTCTCTTTTTTGAGTGAAAATACATCGTGATTTAATCCAACAGAATTATTCCTTTTCTTATTCAAAAGTTTATTCGTCGATGATTTCCGTTTGGTCTCAAAACATTCGTTGGGTAATTTCGTAGATTCATTTACAGCTCTAGCTTTAGCATCGTTCAAAGTTTGATCGATGGTTTCTAATTCCTTATCAACATCGATCGATTTAGTGATATGTTCCAATTTTTCTTTCAGAGGGGTATCTTCGACGATCTTTTTCAACTCGTCGTTTAATTTTTCAATCTGAGATCTATCTTTCCTGATTACTTTCTTAACTGGCTTATGGATTTTCGATGGGGCTTTTTTATCGGCTAGTTTTTTAATCAATTTCGACGTATTTTTTTTCACCGAATTGACTCGTTTCGGTTTCCTTAATGGCTCTTTTATTTCTTTTTTCAGTTTCGCTGAAAACAAAAATCGTCGATGAAATATCGTTTCTTTTTTTTTCTCCAACATACCTTCAACTTCAACTTACCAGGTTTGATGATAGGTAACTCGAAGTAGCTTTCCAGTGCCAAATCGTCCTCGTCGAAGCTTTTGTCTCCGCTTAGTAAATCTTTACCCAGAGTTTCCATGTACAAAGCTGCTGCTTCTTTAGTTTTTCTCGTCGGTCGAGAACTCGTACTAGGGCTACAGAAAAAATTTTATTATTGCTCTAAAGATATTCTTTGCAAAAATTTTTACTAATATTAGTATTTTAATCATTCCCAGCCACCCTTACAGAAAATTTTCCAATGCATGAATGAGTAATTTTTTTTTAAAAAGCTGAAGCTCCACAATAAATGCTTCGATTTTGTAATTTTATACAATGAGCAATCATAATGACTAAGACGGTGAACAATATTTTTTATTTACGACATATCAAGGAAAATATGCAGCAAAAAGAACACGAGGAAAAAGGATATTAAGACTAAAACAAGGTTTATTCAAAAAACAAGTCAATAAAAAATAAGGCAAATTGAATAATAAACTACTTGTTTTTACTAGCTACCTAAATCATCCGCATTCAACCTAAGCCTACAAATCTGCGGAGCTTTCGATGGTAAATTTACTGCAGCATCGAAACGCATGCACGTCGGTAACCGAGTTAGCGATGAAAAGAAAAGTCATGCAATATTATCCATTGAAAAAGCTCTATATTTATAAATCGTCTATATAAAAAAAAATATTCAACAAAGAAAAAGACTAAGGTTGTCGTACAATTTCTCCGAAACCCCGCACCTTAAACCTACAGTGGTAAATAAAATACATCGAGAAGATAACACAGTTTCGACATGCGCACTGAGGGAGTGAAAAAAAAAATAGAAACACAAGGGAAGAAGCACCATATCCGAATGTAATAAAAAGTAATTTAACAATAACCGTTACAAGATAACACAGGGAGTACTGGAATTATCGAGCCATTGGCTATACAGTCTACAAATGCTAGAAAAGCGTCGTTTTCTAAAAAATAATCATACATACGTTTTTAAATTTGATTCGAGACGCGCTGTCGCTGATCGCGTGCTTCTTGTTTTTACTGGCGAAAGGCTCGAGATTACAGGCGTGGGTATTTTTGCTACAGAAACTCGAAGCGATTTCGCCGACAGTCTTTTGGCCGGAATGCAGGTATTATTGACGGGTACTGAAGGCTCTTTAGCCACTGACGCCAATGACTTCGTTTGAGATCTTTTAGCCGGTGATTTGACATTTTCTGGTTTTTTGGCTGTAACGTCATTATTATTCCTGAAATTTGAACAAATGGATAGAAAAAATGACGTAAACGGCGTTGTATCCGTTAATCTACGTACTTCGAAGCGGGAAATTTATTCAGCGTATTTTTAGCTTTGAAATTCGGTAATTTGTTTTCAGTAAACTTGATTTGAACGGTTTTTCGAAGTCTCTGATTATGTTTCAACGCTAAAGAACGCGAAGTCTTGCTAATGATTGGTTTACCTATAGAATAAATCAAATTAATACGATGGGTATTTGACTATCAAAGTATAATCAACATAGGCGCACCCAAGGGGGGCGCTCAGGCCCCCCCTTAAGTAGTGATGTCAAGGAGAATATTCTCACCCGCAGAATCTGAGAATATTCGCGAATATTCGCGAATATTCTCGAGGCTCAAGAGAATATTCTCTCAAAACCAAAAATTTTAAATAGCTTGTGGCATATCAAAATACTGGTATTGACGAGGTAATTACTGTTATTACATTAGATGTCTGATTTTCTTCTATAAAATGTTACTTATTTAAAATATCGATCTTTTTGCAGACTTTTTTCATCATGATCATTGATCATTTTTTAAAAGTTGTATGAAGGCTGTGTATCTATATGAGTCTTGCATGAGATTATGCGAGAATATTCCCGAATATTCGCGAATATTCTCGAGAATATTCTCGCAAAAAGATTTTTCGCGAATTTGTACATCACTACCCTTAAGTCCGGAAAAAATAATTTTTTGCTTCAAAAATGAGAAAAAAGTCATTTTTTTGCTCTTCAAACTATATTTTTTCAAAAAAATTTCGCCCTCGCTTCGCTCGGGCAGTATTTTAATACTTTTATTTCAAAACTTGACAATTTTTGATTGATTTTTCGGTCAAAATTCACCAAATTCTCAATAAATTCTCTGTTTGTCAGAAAAAATTGATGATTTTTGATTGAAATATCAGTGTAGAATGCCTCAATTTGAAATTTGACCCCCTCCCCATTTTTTCTCAAATTCTGAGCCCCTCCCTTAATTAATTTCTGGGTGCGCCTATGATAATCAACTTACATTTGATTTCTTTAGAACGTAAAGGATACTCAGGAACTTTCTTTTTACTTTTGAAATTCGAATTAACTTTATCACTAGCCTTATCATGGTCAATACTAGATTTACTCGAAGGTAACGACGATGATGACTGAAAAACCGACAAAAAATAAATTACGTCATTATTCTTATTCCGTACCATGAATAGGTAAAAATTGAAGATAACTTACTGTAGAATTCGATTTCAAAGGTTTCTTCTTCGCCGGAATGCTTTCGAATTGCGGAGTATTTAGGTAATTTAATCTCTGCGGGAGAACATCCGTTTCTGAAAATAATACATTTGTATAGCACAGGCCAACGGAAAGTCAATGTATTCTGATATTATGTGTTACCTCTATAGCAAAGGAATGTAAGAAAATCTTCAATAGTTGGTAAATTTGAGAAATTATTCAGTTCACGATCATCGCTGTCGGCAACGCTATTGGTTTCCGGTGAAAAAGGCTGGATCGTAGTGTCGTTCGATTTTGGTAGCTTAGTAGGTGTTGTAACGTAATTATTCGAGCCTTGAGCGAATTTTCGTTGAGCATGTACTTTAGTTCTGAAATTAAAACGAAACACAATAAGTATGATATCGATAAGTCTTCGAACAATTGGATCTTACCGTTTGATGATAGGCGAAGCACAACGCTCATTTAAACCAGTAGCCGACGATCTTCTTTTCATTATGGAATGATTATTTCTACATTCAAGTACCCACTCGAGATCAAATTTTGCACGAACAATGCGAATATCACGTATGAATGCACACCGATATTTTATATTTACATGGTCGCATTTTTCGTACCGTGTGTTACTCTCGGACTATTCGTTAGAGTAGGATTGGATCACATTTCGAAATCTGAACATATAACGCGAAAGTTTTACATTAATTTATGGATTTATGAACTTCAGCGCAAACATACCAAGTGATATCACGCTGTGACAAATTAAACTCGACAAGCTAAAAATAAGCACCATAAGCTAACGAAATACTGAAAGGTGGCAATATGTTTCTGACTCTCAACGATATAGAGAAGATACTTACGTTTTGTACAATATGTGTGCCTTTTTACAAGAAATTTGTGCTTCAAATTGTAATGCACTCCAGCAATGGTAAACGGATTATATAACATTTCAAAACACAGTAAAAAGTAATGAATAAATGCCTTCGAGCGACAATTCAACACTCTCTGGGAATTTTGTAAGAAACACTAGTACCTATCAAGAATGATTTTTAGCAGATGACATGTTCATGAAAATCCAAAAATTTTACATCATTATTTTATTAATCATCACATTAAACATTCCCTGTTTTCACGAAACTTGACGAAAACGAAACCTTAGTTGTTACGCGTAGCGGTGGAGCAATCTGAAATATTTTCTGTGTGTAAAAAAATTATCGTTTTTAGGATTTCAGGCCTCCGGAGGCCTAAAATCACTTTTCCCATTTCAATGATCTTTGTTTTCAAAATTTCCAAAATTAATTGAATTTGTTTGACGATTTTTCCAATTTTTCTTATTTTTTCAGCCTAGATAAAGACCGATTGAAGATTGAAGCAAACATTTATAGTTTTAGGTTTAGCCCTTTAATTTGAACCAGAAGTAGGAAGCAGCGAAGCACCGTATAATTGTATTAAAAGATTCATTATTGCAACTTTGTAAGTTGCAAAGGTGCAAATGCAAAGTGTAATCTTGCAATAGGTAATAGAAAAAGTTGCAAATTGCAACTTTTTCTTTTGTAAACTCTCAAGTGCTTAAGTAGATTTTTTTCTCATATTACAGTTTTTGGACATGTATGGTTGATATTATTCCGTATTTCTGAGCCTGACGTCTGACTTCTAAAAATGAGAAGTCTTCAATTATTACCCGCTATTAATTTCGCGTAAAATAAATATTCGCAGTTCAAGGGTTCAATAAACCAGTAAATCGAAATTCCCTAAAATTCGGGGACCCTTGTGCCAAGTCGCCTGCGATCTTACTTGTTTTTCTGTTCTTGTAATGTGTTATAACACATGGTGAGCTGTTTGTTTTTGTCTGCATGTGAGGGTTTTTGAGGACGATTTTACGTATAGCTCAGTTCCAAATTAATTTTTTTTTCAATTTCATTATATTTTATTATTTTTACGTACTTACATAATTTCTTTTTTTCTTTTAGTTTTATGTTTCATGTTTGAATTATTTCTTGAATAGTTTCCTACACTTTCAAGTCCAACTCCTAAAATCAATTCAATTTGAATTCTGAAATTTTCTTGTAGTTGTTTCATTTGCTTCTCAAGTGTAGTTGGCTTAGGTACTTACTCAAAAAAATTCAATTTCGTCCAAAATTTTTCTATGTCACTTCAAATTTTTACCTATTTTTTTTGAAAAATGCAAATTTTAAAATCAAAATCCTTTGTTCATTTGGTAGGAATTTTTTTCAAACGAAGGGGACTTCAAGTCCTTCAGTCTTGAAGTTTTTGGAGTTACTTACTCAATATTAAAGGGTCTCGATCTTTCAAATTTGAAATTCTGAAAAAAATTTACTTATTCAGTGACGAAAACTTCATTCATTTTTTTTTCAATGAGAAAAAATTGAGTAGGTACCTACCTAGTTTAAAATTTTAAATGAAGATATACTTTCAATTTGAACTAGAAATGAATTAATACTTGGAATCTGTAAAAAATTTTAATTCCACAAAAATTGAATCAAAAATATCATGCAAAATGACTTTTGAACGAGGGAAAAATTTTCGATATGTCTGAGCGTAATTTTCTTTTCAATGCACGCAAGTAAGACCCTTTTCTCATATAGGTAGTTTTTTGAAATTTGAACTCCATAAATAGCGTGAAAAAATACATTCATTTTTAACTTGCAAATACTAAAAAATTTTCATTTGAAAGAAGATGCGTGAAAATTATTCGAATGTAGAACTTGGAAAAAAAATTGATCTTAAAACTTGAGAAAATTTTGGAAAACCAGGAGTTGGAAAAAGACGATGGAAAACTATTTGAACTTGGAAAAAATTACGTGAAAAATAATGGACTTTGAAAAAATTTTGTGAAAATTCAAATGCTGAACTTGGGGAAAAATTAAAAATCTGATCTTGAAATTTGAAAAAGAAATTGAAATTAGAATGCTGAAAAATTGAACGTTAAAATCTGAAAAGTAATCTAAACTTGGAAAAAATTACGTGAAAAATGATGGGACTTTGAAAAAATGTGTGAAAATTCTAATGCTGAACTCGAAGAAAAATTTGTTTTTGAGGTTTTGAGAAAAAATTTGAAGTTGGAACTTGAAATGTCCAAAAACACAGCTTTATAATTTTGATGAGAATGCAAAAATGATCGATCAAAATCTGTCAGAAACGAAAAGCAACCCGTCCTGACGTCATTTTGTGTGTTGCAGGTTGCAGGGTAGTATTCGTGATTCCCCGACTGGTTTCGAGGGTAAAATAACAAGATTTCATTGCAATGAATATGTATTTTTTTCACTTCATATTAAAATAACTCGAAATTTTGAATGAGCACATATGTGTTCGAGATAAGGAAAATGATCTACATTAAATTCTCTACAAGATGGAATTGGTTTGAAAGTTTTCCCGGGAACCAAATAATTGTTATAAAATAAAAGTTCAAAGTTATAGAAAGATCAAAATGTGTGAAAATTCTAATGCTGAACTCAAAGAGAAATTTGTTTTTGAGGTTTTGAGAAAAAATTTGGACAAAAAATTTGAAGTTGGAACTTGGGATGTCCAAAAATATTCAAAGTTTGAAAATTAATTTGAACTTGGAAAAAATTTTGGCAAAATGAAAATTTAATTTAATTGTATAAAGGACTATGATTTTGTTTCATTTGTACAATATTCATGTAGATACTTTTGCATTTGTAAGGTGAAAATGTTCTCATTTTATTCACCAACTGATTAAATTTTTCCTGAAATTCATGCATCGCCGAGTATATAAATCCAAAAACCATCAACTTGAAAGGATGTATTTCCACAAAGCTGTACATGAAAATCAAACACTTTCAAAAATACATCATTTTCATTTCTTATCATTTATTAGAAAAAAATAATAAATAAAACCCCATTCATGCAATGCATGTCGCAACAAAATCCGTTCAGTTAAATGCAATTTTCAAAATTAAAATTGAAGATACGTACAACCTTTCAATTCTCTCGCGGCAGAACTGCGAAGAAAACAAGTTGAAAACATAGAAATAATTTACATAGATGTGGTATATTAATTTTAAACGCAAAAAAAAAAGAATATATATCAACTTAATTTGTATGAGAATTAAAATATCGGTTACTCCAACTGAAACTTTTTCCGACTTGGAATATTTTGTGCGGAATAATTTTTCAAAATACCCGGTAAACAGGAGTACTTTTTCTAAAACACGACTTATAAAATGAGAATCAAAAAGTGAAGAAAATTTCAGAAGACTCGATTCTTCTAATTACAAACTTAGGCAATATCCCCTAACGAAAACGTTTGCGATACGTGGGCGCTGGGCCAAAAAAAATTGACCAACAAAGCTTCAGTTGAAATATCAGTCTCGTTAGTGATAGAAAAGGAACAGAAGAAAATATGGTAACGAGGAAATATGTAAACTTATAATAACTGCATTCTTAAAACATAAATATAAAATTAAGTACCAGTAATAGAATAATACGAGTATGTAACACAAAAGGTAGTAACTTGTTTGTGCTTCAGGAAAAAATTACGAAGACGTTGACATCGATTTTCATGATTAAATCAACGTTACTACATTTTGCGTTAGTTCACAATACATAGAAATGATTGCTGTTTTAAAATCTGGTACTATCTCACCGGTAAACACAACAGCTATTGAAATACTTTTAGCAAATGAAATAACACTAATAACAATAATAACCTTCAATTTAAACTACACCGTTTGGTGAAAATAGGCTTTCTCTCAACCCGATGTAACACAGCCGATAATCAAATAACACTTACATAAATTTAAGCTTATTTTCACAAATTAAACGAAATAAGATTATTTTTCTTACAATTCTCAAGTGCAAAAATGATGTTTTTTTTTTCAACAAAACACAAATTTATGTTTTGCACTCATTTTTAGAATCGAAATTAACGTGAAGCAAGGTGATACTCAAGAATTTGCGTTTCATGTACTCGAAGCAAGTAAATACATAAAAGCACACGCGAAACGAAGTACAAATAAATGCGTAAACGCAAAAAAGTATAGGTACCTATACAATACATACTAAACCTTAATAGAAAAATAGTAACCGTTCTTGGGTAGCAGTTGACATCAAACGCCACCCCCGCTTGATATTGATATATTGGAATAAAGAACGTATACAAATTAATAATCCTGAAAAAAAACAAATCTAAATTATCGACATCAATGTGAATTTTCAAACAATGATTTCAAATTCTTTACCGAAAGCCGTAATTAACCACCATAGCCAGGCATTATGTGGAGGAGATTCTGTAGAATTTTTAACAATAATAGTCCATTTAGCTAACGACAAACCGAATCCAGAAAGCGCTCCATAACGAGCCGCCACAGTATGACAAAAGCACATGAGTAATAAAAATCCAACCCAATTGAAAACCAATGCAACTGAAAAACATAGAATGTATAATAATTGAGTGTGTAATAAAATTCCATTTTAATTATCGAATAACACGATCAACTTGTAACAAAAGAACAAAAGAAAAACCAATTGATGAAAGTAAATACAAATTGAAATGAAAATTATACTTACGAAAGAATGCTACTCCAAACATGAAATCGGTACCTAATAATTTGGATTCGGGATCAGGATTCGGACCCATGTCAGTATCAATCGCCAGAAACGATAAAGTACGAGGTGACGCTGGGTCAGCATTTTGAGTATCCTGAGTGAAATGAATATGAAAAAGAATGTAACTAAGTATTAAAATCAACCATTTTAGGAGAAATTTTTGTCCATGATATCTATCTTATTAGAGGCTATTCAAAGAGCAATCATACATGGCGGACAAAATCGAAAGAACTTTCGTTTCTTATATCAGATAACTCCACAGGTAGTTTCCAAGATTAAAACTGATTTAGAATAAATTATCATACCAAGTTTGGTGGGAGCATCTCCCCTTCAAGAGCTTTTTCTCGTTGAACTTCTTCGTAAGTTGGTAATTTTAGAGGCATCTCGTACGGAGGCGGTGCGCTAAAATCGACTGCTGGAGGTTGAATTTCTTCAACGCCATGATACTGGAACAAAAGTCAATATGTTAGTGAATTAAACGATTACTGAAAATGGAGTAACATCAATTACCATATTAGGAGCTAAAACGGAATTTCTCGAAGGCGCATTATTCAAACCGATGAATTCAGGCGGGTGATATGAAGTCGTAGCAGTGAAATCTTGAGGAAAGTGTTGCTGCTCCAATACCATATATCCCCTGCCTGAACCAATACGCGGTAAACCAGCACTGGCAGGGCGATTCTGAAACGAAAACGTATAAATTAATTTTTACCATGGTGTGAATTTTAAAGTACCTATTAAAATCAGTAGGACAAGTTACATACAACGTTACCAACTTCTCGCGAAGCAGGAATAACGATATCATAATTATTCCTTTGGGCGTAGGATAAAAATTCTGTAAGGTTCAGAGTGACATCTCCAAGTCCATTTCGTCCAATCGAATGCCGAGAAGGGCGCTAACAAAATAAGCATTAATTAATTCGTGTAATTTACTTAATTAAATTAGCTAGGTGCCGCAGTCCAAAATAAACTGCTACAATGAATAAGAGGTCATTTTAATGATACAACTCCCAATGTGAAATTTTTAGAAATACGTAGGTATGCGTTGTTTGATGAAAAACATTACAAAAGCATAAAATATCAATTTTTCAAAACGTATCCCTAGAAAAAAAATTTTCAATAGCAGCAATTACATGAATTTTACAAACAGACAGACTCGTCATCAATTCATTCAAACTTTATAATGAAATTCAATACACGGATACTGAACCCTTCCAAGATTATGTGATGGAAATGATAATCGAGAACTGATTTACAGCTACTCGATAATTTTCACAACCACGTTAACACCAACATTTCTTTGTTTAAAGCCTTTATAGGTGATACTAAGTAGCTTAATAGAAACAGATACGCCAATTTCTTACCAAATTGAACTCTTCAGGTTTCAAAATTCCACGCACGCATCCATCGCGAATACACCCTTCGCGGACTATTCCTTTTGCTTGAATTAATCCGATCATTCTTCGAGTATTTCCATGTACACATGCTGCTGATTCGGGAATAGGAACACAGCAATCACCTGACTGAGATGTCACAGTGTTTTCTTCTTCAACTGGAGAAGAGCAACTAGATGTAGACTCTTCTGCAACATCAGCATGTTGCTTTCGAGAAAAAACAAAAAATGAAATGAATAATGATTTGTAGAATATATTTTGAGGCGATATTTATTACAATGCATACATACCTGATGTGGTATGACAGTAGAAGTAGACTGTATTTCTACTATGTTTGTCTCGCCGTTATCAGCGTCTACACGATTTCCATCGTTTTCAGAATTTATTTCACTACCTTTAACATTTTCACTACTCGATGATTCCTGTGAAACAAAGCATCACAATTATATCAACAATAAGTCATCAAGTGACAAAAAGAAACGCCTAGAGATAGGGATATTCTTTTGATAAGTTGACGAGCTAAAATAAGGTTTTATTACGTGAATATTTGATGTGGTACATTTGACTTACACCGTTACTACAAATATTATCTAATACATAGAAAGAAATCAATCAAATTGTGATATAATTTTCCTCGAACAGAATGTAATCGAAAAAAGAAGAAAGTATATGGTAGGAGTCTTATCATCAAGAGTGAATATGATATTACGAACCGTGTTGTGAGTGGAACTCATCGTTGATTATTCCGGAATTAATAATGAAATGATATCGTCACAATATTAACTATGGGGTAAAATTTAATACTAATGACTAAATTCATTAAAACATAACAACGTAATTTATGTCCAAAAAGCCATCAAGGCATTCACAACAACCAACAGCAAACACTCTAACACCGAGATAAATAAAATGCAAATGTCCTTCACAAGGTACCAAGAATGAAGAACATGGCCAAACTCTAGTTAAATTTTACAGGTATCGCTTACAATGTTCCTCTGTTGGAGAGCTATAAGAAATGGAAACTCCAAAACAGTGTTGAGCGTTGAGCCTCCCGATGGGGTGAAACTGAAAAGTTGAAAAAAAAATGTAAAAGAGGGGCTGATAGGGGTTCCAGAAGGGTCGCACAAGAAAAGCTGAATGAATATTCGAACTCGACGCCTTCGAATCAGCAGAAATCGATACCCTAATGGACCCTAAACGATATTTTCACTTCTTACGCGCTTTTCTCAAAATGAGGAGGGGGCTGGGCGGCCTCAAAGGGTCAAATCGCAAAAATAATCACATATTCGAAATCAGCGACCCCAAAAACCTGACAAACGACTGGTCACACGTAATTTTTCATTTTTTTGAATTTTGAAATTTTTGACCCTATTCGGGGGGTCAATAGGGGGCTCAGAGAGGTCGGATGAAAAAACTGAATACATATTCGAACTCAGCGCCTTCGAATCAATAGAAATCGATACCCCAAACGATATTTTGACTTCTTATATGCTTTTCTCAAAATGGGGGGGGGCTGGGAGCTTCAAAAGGTCAAATCACCAAAATAACCACATATTCGAAATCAGCGACCCCAAAAACCTGACAAACGACTGGTTACACGTAATTTTCCATTTTTTAAAATTTTGACCCTATTCGGGGGTCAATAGGGGGGCTCAGAGAGGTTGGATGAAAAAACTGAATACATATTCGAACTCAACGCCTTCGAATCAGCAGAAATCGATATCCCAAACGATATTTTCACTTCTTACATGATTTTCTCAAAATGGGGAGGGGGCTGGGGGGCCTCAAAGGGTCAAATCGCAAAAATAACCACATATTCGAAATCAGCGACCCCAAAAACCTGACAAACGACTGGTCACACGTAATTTTCCATTTTTTTGAATTTTGACCCCATTCGGGAGGTCAATAGGGGGCTCAGAGAGGTCGGATGAAAAAACTGAATACATATTCGAACTTAGCGCCTTCGAATCAATAGAAATCGATACCCCAAACGATATTTTGACTTCTTATATGCTTTTCTCAAAATGGGGGGGGGGGCTGGGAGCTTCAAAAGGTCAAATCACCAAAATAGCCACATATTCGAAATCAGCGACCCCAAAAACCTGACAAACGACTGGTCACACGTAATTTTTCATTTTTTTGAATTTTGACCCTATTCAGGGGGGTCGATAGGGAAGCTCAGAGGGGTCAGATGAAAAAACTGAATACATATTCGAACTCAGCGCCTTCGAATCAGTAGAAATCGACATGATTCTTGAGTTTTTACATTTTTTTTGAATTTTGGTCAAAATTGGGGACCCCGGTACTCCCTAGAGGTATTGTGATCCCATTTTGAAAATTCGTAGGTTGAAAAGGGTGTAAAAAGTACTACTCATCGTAATTTTTCCAGATTTTTAAATGAGGGCCTGCGTTTGTTGTATTCATCACGAAAGTTGAACAAAGAACTAAATATACATAGTTACATATAAATCATTTTTATGAAAGGTACATACATTTACAACAGAATATAAGTTATAATTTTGTAAAATTTCTAAGCTGTCAAAGCTTCTCTGAGAACTTTTTCCAATTTTCTAGCGTCAGCATTGAAGTTTCTTATTCCTTCGGAGAGTTTATCATTGGCCATTTTATCTTCATTTAAGTACCAACGGAAAGAGGATTCGTCCAACGTTATTTTTTCCAAATCAGATTTACGAGCTATAAAAAATCGAGTCAGCATAAATTTAGGAATAAGCTAGATAAAATGTGGAAAACTTTGATTTGTTGTTATTATGACATACCGCTACTTTCAGTTAAATGTTCGTAAACTGGCTCGTTACTGTTTTCCAATTCTTCCAACAATTTTGGACTGATTGTTAAAAGGTCACAGCCACATAAAGCCTTGACTTCACCTATAAATGCAAATGCAATGCATAAAGAATTATTAAAGAAAAAAAATTACAAATACATGAGGAAATTGGGCATACCTATGTTACGAAACGAAGCTCCCATCACAACAGTTTTGTAACCAAATTTTTTGTAATAATTGTAAATTTTAGTAACCGATTGTACTCCAGGGTCTTCCAAAGGTTCGAATTTTTTTTGATCAGTGTTGGCTACATACCTAGAAAAGAAGGTCTACGGTAAATTATGAAGGCAAATTATTCAAAAATACCACGTAATTATACCTACCAATCCAAAATACGACCAACAAAAGGCGATATCAATGTAACACCGGCTTCTGCGCAAGCTATAGCTTGATAATAAGAAAACAACAGAGTTAAATTACAGTGAATTCCATGATCTTGTTCCAAGACTCTGTTAAATAAACAAAAAAACACATTGAGAAATTGAGATAAACATATTTATCTGTCATTAGTGATGAAAGGTCAATAAAATATCATATAGGTAGGCAAGTAATAAGAATATTTTTTACCTGGCTGCTTGGATTCCTTCCCACGTCGAAGCTAATTTAATTAAAATTCTATCTTTTGAGATTCCCTGCTCTTCATACATTTTTATTAATTTTTTCGCTTTGGAGATACTTGCCTCTTTATCAAAAGATAATCTGGAAAAATTTTTACTCAATTGTAAAATTGTTCGTTAATTGCTAATAAGTTGGTATGGCACTGGAAAAATATTTACGGACTTGGCATCTACTTCGGTGGATACACGACCTGGTATGATTTTGAGAATCTCCAGACCAAACAGAACTACCAATTTATCCATCGTTGCATCCAACTTTTCTTGAAGAGAGCTGTAATTTTTTTCGAAAAATTTCAAACACCATTACATTACTAATCAAGTGTCAGATTTGTGATTTTTTCGGATGGTTACTCACTTTCCATTTTGTTTTCCGTATTCGATAGCCTTCTTAATCAGGTGTTGATACTGAGGCATAGAAGCAGCTTGTAATATTAATGAAGGATTAGTCGTCGCATCTGTCGGCTTGTATTTCTTCATCACTGCATTTAATCAGTCATGTAAAATAATTATCATATTAATAAATCGTGCGATTCTAACACCAAGATATCTGTATCATTACTTCACAAGGGTCATTAAAATGGCCATAAAACTAATAATCGAGCTTATTGAACTACTCCAACGCATCATATTTATTCTTTTCCTAAATTTTATTACCGCCTTACTTGATGTTATAGTTTGTCATAAAAATATTTTATGTTAAATTTTTTTTCCAGAGAATTAAAGGATAAAGTTCGATGAGAGGAGGGCACAATTCAATATCGGTATTCTATGAAATTTATTTAATGAAAGTTATCGGGTTATGACCTTTTTATGAAGGTTAAATTCGCAAGCCAATTATCCAATGTATGAAGTTTGAGGTTAATTTACCTCACCGATTATGCGTCAATTATCAACGTCGCCTGCGGCCGTTACAGCCAAATTACAATGGAATTTTTTAAACACCCAACATATTTTTTCTAGAATTTTTAAGATTGTTTAAAATCATCTGAAGAATTGACTTGGAATCCGGATGGTTGGGTTCATTCGATATTTATATAAAAATTTGCGAAAAAACACTTTTTTTGTGATTTGAAATGATATTGATTTTAAGAACAAGATCACGCAGATTATGAAATTTTGACATCGTAACTTTGGTAGACCACTGGTTAAACTAGTACTAGTCATTAAAGCTTTCAAATTTTCACTGATAAGAATGATATTACCTTCAAAGTCACCGGAATCGGCAACCACAGTGGTGTATTGTTTGAGCTGTTCCAACGAGCTGGCCATCTTCTGTTTCTTGGTAGGATTTTCGCACATAACTGAGCCGGTTAAATAATACTGTCACAAATTGATTTGCGGATAAGATTGCTAAAATCTTCTGTCCAAAGAGCGTGCAATTTATCACCAGTCACCTGAGTCACCTGTTTGTTTCACTGATTAAAACACTATTCAACAGGCGATATACGTGATTGAACTGAACGACAGTGTATGGGTAAATTTAGAAGTATTAATGAGAAATTTTCAAACCAGTGTAATATGAACGATAAGAAAGTGATAAATAATTACGCGATTGTGAAGGACAACTTGTTTGGAACAAACGTTCCCGCAGTTTCTTTCATTTTTTCAACATTCGACCGGTGGTTTACCATTACACACGTAATCATACCAGTGTTATTATCGTTGACGGTACTATTGTAGTGAGAGATAGGTAATGCATTGCAAGGAAGAGGTAAATAAACACATAGATCATCGCAGTGAGCATGCGCGTGTTTGACGATTAGTCGGAAAAAATGTGATTACCTTGCAATAATTTTTATTATAACGGGTTCTGGTTTATGATGATTTAAATTTCAAAATATGTAATAATGTTTATGAATATGTAGGTAATAATACATTTTTGAGAAGTGCCAAATCATATTCCTCTTCTCTACAAGTAAAAAAATTTGATGGAGTACCAAATTGAAAAACGAAAACGATGAAAATCAAGAGTTACCTACCTAATGAAAACTTTCATTTTTATCAATTTTTTTGTCCGAGTTATGAGCGTTTTTCTCCTCTCAACCTCCAACTTCCGGGCCAAAAGTAGTCAAATTTACGCTAAAATTACCATTCGATTCGTCTCGACGAGCGGATTCCGAAAATGTGGTAGCTTTTGCATTTTGAGAAATGAAACAGTCATTTTTAACTTGCAAATATGTAGATACTAAAAATTTTCCATTTGAAAGAAGATAAAAAATTTTGATGTTGGATGTTGAAAAATTGTGTGAAAATTATTATAATGTAGAGCTTGGAAAAAAATTTAATCTTGAAACTTGAGAAAATTTTGGAAAACTAGGAGTTGGAGAAAGACGATGGAAAACTACCTATTTGAACTTGGAAAAAATCGCGTGAAAAGTATTGGACTTTGAAAAAATTGTGTGAAAATTCAAATGCTGAACTTGAGGAAAAATTGAAAATTTGTTCTTGAAATTTGAGAAAGAAATTGAAATTAGAATGCTAAAAAATTAGGTGTTTAAAATTTGAAAATTAATTTGAACTTGGAAAAAATTACGTGAGAAATGATGGGACTTTGAAAAAATGTGTGAAAATTCTAATGCTGACCTCGAAGAAAAATTTGTTTTTGAGGTTTTGAGAAAAAATTTGGACAAAAAATTTGAAGTTGGAACTTGGAAAAAATTTTGGCAAAATGAAAATTGAATTTAATCGTATAAAGGACTATGATTTTATTTCATTTGTACAATATTCATGTAGATACTTTTGCATTTGTAAGGTGAAAATGTTCTCATTTTATTCACCAACTGATTAAATTTTTCCTGAAATTCATGCATCGCCGAGTATATAAATCCAAAAACCATCAACTTGAAAGGATGTATTTCCACAAAGCTGTACATGAAAATCAAACACTTTCAAAAATACATCATTTTCATTTCTTGGGGGGGGGGGGGGGTAAAATTGAATTTTTTTAAAAAGTTGCGGAAAAAGTAGTGATTTTACAAAAAAAAAAAAATCAGTTAGATACTTAGATACCCTGGTCTTAGTAGAGCAACATTTTTTGGGTAAATAATAATTTTTTAATTTACTCAAGATCCCTTTACAGTTTGAGGCAGATTAAATACATTTTTCAAGTAAAATTTAAAAAACAAATTTCAAAAAGTTATGAAAAACAATTGAAGCTACATAAGAATTTTAAAATTCCCTACAAAATTAGAGAAAAAAACACAGCGTCCTCAAATAAAATAGGCAATTTATTAATTGAAAGTAATAACAATAATTGAATATATTGGTATCATAGCGGAAACCACGAATATAACATGGAAAATTGAATATTGAAGGGAATGGAGGGGAGGGGAGAGGGACAAATGGTTTTTAAAAAGACAATAAATTAAGCTAAACGAAAAAGAGAAAAACAAACGAGAAAGAACAAATTCAAAAAAAGAACCCTTAACGTACATATCACAAATTTGAATAAAACCAAAACAAAAAAAAACATTCAATTACAATAACGTTAATAGGCGATAAATATAATGAGTGTAATATTAGAACGAGAAAATAAATATGAAATATGTACCAAAAAAACAATTATATTGGATAATAAATTAATAAAAATATGAAAAAATTAGACGACTCAGTCATGCAATTGTTCGTATTACTAAAAACATCAATTAAGAGGTTTCAGGGGTATGAGGGTTCATAGCCCGATTTTCTGTTTGGTACAGTGATCAAAACTTGACCGCAATTAGTAATAAAAATAATATAATTGTGGCCGGTGCGAGTATAAGGATACATTGCATTTTACGATTCTTCCTTTGGTAACGATCAGCTCTGGCAAGTTCTTGGTAAGCGTGTCTGACTTGGGTTTGAGTTTGTTCGATGTTATAATCTATACGATCTAAAACTGTACCCTATACGAATACACAGAAATTAAATTTCACATCGATGAACTTCCCACAAAGAAATTGGAACAATTCGACGGATATACCTGTTCAGCGACCATTCTGCCTAAATCTTTAAATATATAATTCAAATCCGCGATCGAGCTAACAATCTGGTTGACTTCTTGTTTACGTTGAGCTGCCATTCGGGCATTATCTTCTTCAAACAGCAACTGCTGCTTCTGCTGCTCTGTGAAGCCAGGACCAAGCTCAAATTCTCGATCTACCTTCAGTTCACCTTCGTTCAATGACTGGAACAGGTTATTATCGTCGTAGAAAACATCATCGTGGAAAAATACGTTGGATCTTTCTTCCCGAGATTTGAGCTCTATAAAAAAATCTATTTAAATCTGAACTTCATCCCATTCGATCGTCAAAGAACCAATTGCACGTACTATTTAAATAGGAACTTTGTAAATTTCTAAATTGAAACGATAAATTTTGCAGTGTTGTGCATAACGAACTGGTTACATTCTTGGATAGCTTCATTTCAGGCCCAGAACCATCCATACTTTGTTCTTCGATTTGATGTATTAACTTCTGAGTCACTGAAAAAAGCTGCAAAACAGTATTTGTTTGTAAAATACATTTTAAATGTTTGTTTTTGGTCTAATCTGTACTTCAATCAACTTACTTTAGTTATCTCTTGTGATAACTGTTCAATATGAGTCTCCTGTTCAGTAGAATCATCCAATGTGGGCTTGGACAGATAGCTTTGTTGCTGTGTCGACAAATCATTTAGCTTCTTTTGAATACGAGATATTTGAAATTGAGCTTCTTCCAGGATATTGATCCACGAAGGAGGTAGAGCAGTTCTAGCCATATCCATACCTTCTCCCGATTCCACCAATGCCATTCGATCACTGATGATCTGCTCGCTGAGAATATTGCGATTGTGATTGGCATTATTTCGCATTAGCGTAAATACATCTGTTAAACTTCTTCTGGTCATTTTAACAGCTGGATTGTTTTATTCAAAGCGACACATATGGATATGAGATTCCATTCTAAGCTGAACCACAGCTGATTGCAGGAAGCCTAAATGACGCACATATCGATGTTTGGATACCATAAGGCATGTAAATTAACACCAAAATAAACTAATAACGAATAACGATGGAAAATTCATAAGAAATGGGCACTAGAACACCAAATTTCAATGAGCAGAACATTGAATTTATTGAAGAAAAAGCTGATAAAACGTTTTGTTTACATTTTTAGAGTTTTTGGGCAGTGTGTGTGTATGACGCGAGTCCAAATTACCCATTTGCGGAGAACTGAAATGAGCAAAATGAGCTCTGTGGAAATTACGCGTAATTTATCGAATGCTCGCGTGTAGAATGTTGAAAGTTGAAATAAACTATTTCCACAGAGTTTTAATTTTAAAGTTTAAACTCTTATATTTTTTTTTGCAAATTTATTTCGGCGCAAATTTTAAACCAATTTTTTTTTAAAACTTCAAATTTATCTCAATTTTCATCAGCTGCAATTTTTTTTTACAAATTAATATTTTAAATTGAAAACTCTCTGATCAATTTTTCAGCACGATTGATTTCTAATTTTTTTTTTCGAAGTCATTAAAATTTTCATCTGAAAATCAACTAAAATTTTCCTTGTTCCAGTTGCGCAGGATACTGGGGTACTCATAGAGCTTGGAGTTGAGAAAACCAGCCGTTTCTCCCGTTAAATCCTATATTATCCCAGTGAAAACGCGATTTTTTAGCATCACGAATTTACGGTTATGGACCGTTTTCCCGAAGCCTAAATCCCGAACGGACATTTTCCCGAATGAAACATTTCACGAAGAAAATTTCCCCGAATCCTTTTTTCCGAATACCAAAATCCCGAATTCTTTGTTTCCCGAATAGAGAAAAATCAGAAAAATGGTTAAAATTTCTTTTTTTGTTTTTCAAACAGTATTTTTTTTTTTTAAATTTCACTCGGGCAGTATTTTATTCATTTTCTTTTAAATTAATGATTTTTGACTGAAAGATCAGTGAAAAATGACTAATTTTAAATTTGACCCCCTTCCCGGATTTTTCTCAAATTTTCAGTCCCCTAAATTATTTCTGGGTGCGCCTATGACTACTGCAAACTGAAAAAGTTCACTAATCTGTATCGATATTAATTTTTGAAAATGAAAATCCACCACAATTTCCCCATCGAAAAAAAAAACTGTCAAATTCAGATAAAATTTTACACCCATTTCTCGCTGATTTATAACTTGGAAAAAGAATTTTAAGATGTTTGAAGTATGTCGTTCCACATCTCAGACCAAACGACCCCATAGAATTCGGCATTCAATACAGATAATTTTTCCCAATTTCTTAAACTAATCAAATCCCACGAGAAATCGTGTATTCGATATTTTTGCGTTCGAGAAAAAAATTATTCGGGATTTCTGCATTCGGGAAAAAGGTAATTCGAGAATTGTATTCGGGAAAAGGGATTCGTGAAAATTTTTTTCATGAAATGTTCTATTCGGGAAAATGTCCGTTCGGGATTCAGGCTTCGGGAAAATGACCGTGAACCCGAATTTACGATTGACCATTAATGGTGACGTTGAAACTGTTGCCTACCTCGTAGAAATAAGAAAATTTGACAAAATCGTCGAAAATTTCACTGTCGATGATTTATTTGAATCAAAATACAACTTAAATGTAATAAAATGAAGCGAAATGTAAAATAAAAAATTCGAAATTCGACGAGGATAAACTTGATACATGAAAAAAAAAAAAATGGTGAATTCGTACAAAATGAAAAAAATACTCACCTATTGAGCGACTAAGGGCATTTTTAATGGAAGATGTAATTCTCGATTGTTGCCAATTGACTTAAAATTTCGTAAGGGAATTGGGATAAATAATAATTTGAAAAAAAAACACATCGTACACACACGAAAAAAAAAATAAGAAAATTCATCTCGTATAGAACAAAATTAAAGCTAATACTGATCCTAGACTGATCGATCCTTTCGCAACGACCGCTTCGGAGAAAAACGGATAAAAAAAGTCTGTCGGGAGTTTAATCTCGTACGTAGGAGGCTCGGCGAATATTCTCAACGGAGGATTCGTAACGTCATAGAAATTCACCGAAAAAGATATTTTAATTTTATTTTGCTTGAAAATGTTTCCATGGTATGATTTCCCACTCACTTTAACGCCCATAATGATTTGCTGAGGATCATCGTAGTCACCTACGATAGAATGGAGGATTACCATCTTTATTGAGGTTACTAATCCATGGCATGATTCGTTGAGAATATTCGATGGTAGATCGACTAGAACTGGAGCCCATTTTTTCTTATCTGTAGTATCTGGATTACCTAACGTGGACACGTAGACGTTCGACAGGTTTATACTTGAGCCGAAAATGATATCGAAGATCTGCAAAAAAAAAGTGTTGAATTCCAATTTTAATATGGATTGAATTTTTTTTTAAAAAAATCTTCGTTCGAGAGAGTGCATACTTCGTTCTGAAATACTTCGCAGCTATCGATATTTTTTGCTGCTGGTACATTGATGAAACAATGTGCATAAAGATTCTCTTGAAATTTGATATTTTCTCGATGCAATTTCATACACGATCCGTCATTCTTGGTACGAAACACCATCAACCAATCGTACCGGTTATAGCTCATTTTCATACTCTCCATTGTTTTATTGTCTTTCAAAGGTTGGTATATTTTATACCCGGTGATAATTGGTTTTTCCAATACATATCCTGGATACCCACTGAGCTCGAATGATCTACTTTGGCCAGCCCAGTGGTAGCTTAATTTGAAGCTCACAGCAATCAGAAGGTTTTCCTTAAAAACGATATCACCCAATTGAAGATATAAAGCGACAGATGTGATGCCTTCGGTGCCATTATGATGGATGGCATAATGAACAGAGGTAACAGCTTGGTGGCAAGTAGATGTCGAAGAATAGTACGAGGTTAGTTTCATCGATGAGTTGATCTTCAAGCATGTTATGAGGTCGTCCGTTTCGCAAATAAACGACGTTACGTTAACGCAGTTTTGCGAGCAGTTCTACAAAACAGAAGTTGAAAACGATGAGTTATTTTACAATAAAATAGATGATAAAATGTTGAACTCGGTATCACGTGAATTTCCCGCGGCAATTTCTCGCGGTTAAATTTCGTGTGGCGACAATTGCTCGCAGCGAAAATTGACCGCAGCGATAATTTCCCGCGGTAAAAACTAAAAATTTCCCGCGGTAAAAAAATTCTCATATTTTTGTGAATTTTCACAAGTTTGGACAACCTGCTATTTTTATTCATAATCATCAAGTTTGGAAAATTCACCATTTTGTACTCAAATTTTTCTAAGTTGGAAAAATATTAGTATAAAAATAAAATTTCTCCAACTTCAAGGTCAAAATGGCAAATTTTTTCAACAAAGTGCTGAAAAATCAAAGGGAGAGAGAGAGCCACCCCCATCTCTACTCTTATTGGTACGCCTCTCCTTGTTTGTGATAGTTCCATGAGAATTTTTTCACTGCGAGCAATTTTTATTTTTTACCGCGGGAAATTTTCGCCGCGAGCAATTGTCGCCACACGAAATTCAACCGCGATAAATTGTCCCCGCGGGAAATTGTCCGCGATAAATTGACCACGGGAAATTGACGTAGACTCGTTGAACTCACGGTGGTTGAATTCATCACAGCAGGATTCGATATGAAAGAATGATTTTTAAAATAATTGGCAACGTTGAAAATCGACGAAATACTGGTGCATTCGGTCACTGATACGTTTGTAATTCGATGAGTGCAAGATTCTTCGAAGTTCTCAAGAAATTTCATTACTCCTTTGTTTGAACAGTCTCGAGAAATAATCGTGGATTTTGGAAGCTCTGTAGAAATAATTCGTACGGACGATTAAGGCAAATCAGTTAGACTACCACGCATTACACCGTTCATGACGTCAAAAGCGAAAAACTCCATAGAAAATTTCAAGAGGAATTACGAGGGGATACTTACGAAAAAATTGTACGTTCGATTCTCCATCGTGGATCCAAACAGGCGACGAAATATCGTATTGTTCGAAACTCATACCAATTTCAGACTCTTCTGGTGGTGAGCTGGGAAACGACCAACCGAAAATTCCTCTATTTTTGAGTAATTTGTCGACATTCGAGGTTTCTTCGGCAATCTAAAACGAAATCAAGGTAGTGAATAATTCTAGTAGAAGAAATAGCGAAAACTAACGGGAAATCGTACACGATGATGAGGATAGAAATGTCTACTGTAGAGATTATCTTTCACAACGCACAACAAAGCCGAATTTAATATTTTCGTAGGACAATATTTATCTTCTTCGGTTCTCTTGACTCCGAAACAAGTCTTGAATATATCACGATTAACATTTAAGCAATCTCGATCACAGCAACAATTTATATCGCAGCTGCCTTTCTGAAAATAAACCAAATCAATCAATTAATCTTTAAACCACACATATTAGGTACCTACTTATTTAATATTTGCAAGCAGAGCTGAATTTACCGTCACATCGCATTCGCAATTTTCATTATAATTTATTTGGAATTTGGTATTGGACGATTTACTTTCCGCGTTCCCCAAAGATTGATTTTTTTGCTGATTGTTTAATTCTGAAGTATTATTCGACGAGGTATCATTTAAATGAAAAATATTTATAATCGTATCGTTGACGGAACCAACTTCGGTATCATTGTATTTCCATTTTTCCGTCAAATTCAGTTTATCTGTCGTTATTTCCGTCTCTATTGTCGTATTGCATGAACTATCTACATCGCAAACTTCGTTACTTTCGGTACTGGTGATTAATTTTTCATCAGGATGAACCAGAGAAATGTGGAGAATTAGGTGGAATACGATGAGCATCGTTCCGGTGGAACGTCTATGTTTCGACGCCATATTTTGCAAAATTACGTAATACTACGCTCAGTTCCAAATGCACTGTTCCCATGGCTTCAGTTTGTAATCTGTATCGGTCGTTTCCCGAATAAATCAAATCTAACGATCGGAGCTGAACTCCTCCACCTAGGAAATATCTACGAAATTCTTCGTGCAACGTTCCTAAATCGAAGAGAAATTTTTCGACGTTAATAACGAAAATAACTGAGTATAGAAAGAGTACCTAAACTTCGTAATTACCAACAGGTCGCCATGTATGGCATTCGATTTTATGAGTACCCGGAGTAGTGGGAATGTGGCAAAATCCGTAACCGTAAATTTGACTGCGACCGTACTTGTCGTAATAATAAACTTGTACATGAATTTTTGGCCAACCTAAACACAATAGAGTAAAACGATGATAATTTTGACGGCATTCAAAAATAGATATAAAAATTACACATACCCTGAGGTCCTTTAGTAGCGTAATGCACATCTATCGGATGACACCACCATGAGATATTTCCATAAGCGGGATCATCGATCTGAGTTTGGCCTTCTCTAACGCCGGAAACCAATTTCCAACCGCCTCCTACAGTAACACAGTGTCATTCGTTATTCAGCGTTATGATCTCTTCATTAAGTTAAGATTAGATTCGGATCACCAACCTGCGTGTAAGCTCCACTTGCAAAATAAACTTTTACTTGGAAAATCACTAGCACCTAAGATTTGACCAATTATGTATACCTCTGCCATTGATGAAATGAATATTCTTCTCAATACTGTTTTTATTTATACCGGTTACCATGGTGAAAAAATTTTCGATGTGATCCCAACAACTCCATGTGTTCGACGTTTCCTTTTGTTTTGGTTTGTGTTCCGAGGTCTCATTACCGGAACTTTCAGTTTCAACCCAAAATTTGTTGGAAAAGTTGCCCATCTCCACCTCAATATTTAAATTTACCAATCCTTTGAAAAAAAATTGTATCTAATCTAAAACAAGTAATTGTCCCTAGGTATATTCAAAGTGAAGAGAGGAAGGGAGTAATTGTCCTGCAAAAGTTTGAAAATGAAAATTTCTCTTCATTAAGTATCCTCGAAAAGTATAGTCATTTTTTGCTTTCCTAAAATACTTTTTTGTAAAAATTTTCGCCCTCGTTTCGCTCCGACAATAATTTTCTCACTTTTTATATAAAATATTTTAGAGTTTTAAGCATCTTCCCCTACCCAGAATTCAATTTTCAGCAATTTAACAAATTTGAGTGAAATTCTGAAAAATTTTGGATTCTGAAAAATTCAAGCAGTGTTTTAAAACTGACAATTTTTGGTAAAAAAGTGAATTTGAAGAATTAAAATTAATTTCTTTGGTATATATTTGTAATTATGAAAAATCCGAAATTTTGTTTTCCAATGTCTAATCTCTCATTTTTAAATCAGTGAAAATAATCAAAATTCACTGAAAAACAGTCAGAATTGCAGCTTAGAAATAAATCAAAATATCCACGGAAATTTACTGGAATATCAGCGAAATTGAAAAAATTTTCTAAAAAAAATGGGCGAAATTCTTTGACAACTCAGAAAAAATTCGTTGGAAATGAGTGAATTCTGCTAAATTTCTAAGTGCTACATACAATTCAGTCAATTTTTCTGAGATTTTTCACTGATTCAAAAAAAAATTCTTTTTAATGGATAACAAAAATTCAAGAGGTGGTGGGTCAATTGGAGAAGTGGGGAGAGAGAGAAGTTGAATATCTCATGTCCTTCAAAAAGGCGCAAGAAAAAATTGTGCCTAAGGCGCAAAATTACGAAATTCGCCGCTGTGTGTCTCACTCAGCTTCGAAAAACAGAAAAGTGGTACGATTTGGGCAACCTTACCCTAATAACAAATACTTGCACGGATATTAAGGTGTACCTACTTTGTTCTACCGCAATGCAATCAGTTGAAAATGAAATGAAATTAATCAAATATTTATAATTTGTTTTTTCCCCTCGCGCATATCATTATGTTAGGTACATACAGATGATAATTAGTTTCAAAGCTGCACTGAAATTCGTTATAAATCACATCATTTGAAAAAATGAAAAAACAGGGAAGAGTTTGGGCATACTTCAGCACGTATATACCATGAGCAGACAAAACTGTTTCATTACCATACTTACACACAAAATTGACAATCACCTTTCAGTCTATGTCAAAGAGATCATGATCTACAGTACTTATGAAGAATATTTGCACCTATTCCTATTCCTGCAGGTTTGAAATCTCAACAGAGTCGGGTATAATAGTTTGCTCGCACTTCAAACAGTCCATTACTCATCTCAAATGTCTTATCTCTTCTTACTGATTTCAAATCATTGTGAGAACAACGGCATTGTATACTCACAGAGCATGATTGAGAGAAATACCAAAACCAATAAAACAAAATAACAAAGGAACATTTTTATCAAAATCAATAATAATTAATACTTAGCTATCGTAAATTTAAAATTGAAAAAAAAAAAACATTCAATAGGTACATCAATTTGAAGGGAGAAAAAGGGACAGAGGGGGAAAAAACACACAAAACAAAAAAAACACGATAAAATAGTATTTAAAAAAGATCTAAAAAAAACCTATACCAGTACAAAATATGATTTTGTTTGGCTTACGATATTTTATTGATGAGATGACCAATAAGACAGTACAGCTACGGCTCGGCAAAGCACGACACACGTATTTATTTGTTCAAATTTGTCCACGCAGCGACCCAACAATAATTGAACAAGATGACTATTTCCGAATAAATCACAACCGCTTAAGCATGAGAATTATGTCAAACATCCATATGTTTTGATGGTAGATGTATTGTAAACGGTTCGCTCCACATTCTTCTTAAATCTCCCTAAAAAAACGTCCGCGATGACGACAGAAAACAGGCACACATTAACAAAATGTATTGAAAGATCTGTTCGATAAATTATAGTAAGGTAACACTAGCTGCAGCAGTCACAACAGAAGTGTATTCTCATAGAAGGCAATCACACGTGATTTTGCGACATTTCTGGCCAAAAAAATTCAACATTGTCTAATTGGTTTTGTGTTTTTGAATGGCGATGATAGGTAAAAAGAATGATATCGAATAGGTAGGTAATAGTTGGACTGAAATTGCGATTTTTCAATATGGTGATGAAACATGACAGAAAGCAACCTCTAAGTCTAACACTGATCACGTTATTGTTAGCCTTAAATCCCCTTCCCCTTCCCCTCCATACCACTACGTATGGTCAATGGAAATAGTTGCGTAATAATTATAATGATTACTTTCAAGTACGCCATTGTCAGCAAAGGAAGCAACGTAAATGGAACGAGGTACAATAGAGCTGGCTGTGCTGCTTTGAATATTTCCGACGATACAGTGGCAGTTAACAGACCCAAAAAATATCCAATAAGAGAACAGTGAAAGTAACTGCGAAAATTCAAAGAAAATACATTATGTTCCTCAATTGCATATTGACTTACTTGGTTAGGTGGTAAAAAATACAGAGGATAAGTACATAATCCGGTTAAAGTAATGTTAAATTATGCCAATTCTGCGCAACGTGGCATTCTAGCAACTTATCATTTCATACAGACAACACAATATTATGTTATACAGTATGACACAAAAGTCTTGTCCACAAAATCCACAAATTGAGAAACCGGTTTTGGTTAAAAAATGGGGGTCTGGGTTTTTTATGAATTTGAAGTCTACACACCAAGACGATTAAAATGTGATAATTTTTTTTCGAAACCGGTTCGATAACTTGCAACCGGTTGCCTAAAATACCCCAAAAATCGAAATTAGAAAAAATTTTCCAAATGAAATTTGTAGAGCTTTGTAAGCCAAACATGGTCAGTGAACTCATTTTTTGAATCGGTTCACTCTCGGCAACTTGACAATTTCAACAACAGAAAAAGATATGAAAACTTTTTTCAAATGAATGTTGAACACCGTACTGTTAAAAATCTAAAAAAATTTCATATCTTTTTTTGTTGTTGAAATTTCAAAAAATGAGTTCACTGACAATGTTTTGGCTTACAGAGCTCTACAAATTTCATTTGGAAAATTTTTTCTAATCTCGATTTTTGGAGTATTTTTGACAACCGGTTTGCAAATTTTCGAACCGGTTTCGAAAAAAAAATATCACATTTTGATCGTCTCAGTGTGTAGACTTCAAATTCATAAAAAACCCAGACCCCCATTTTTTAACCAAAACCGGTTTCTCAATTTGTGGACACCCTGTAGGTAGAATTGAAAATTTGACAATCAATCTTCAATGTCCTTGTCTCCAGGAACATATTGCCGTTTGAATCATCCCGATATCTCTTTTCAGTTTCGAGATATCATGAAGTGTTTTTCGTGGACAAGACTTTTGTGTCATGCTGTACAACATACCAGAATGTACTGAACTATGAGCATGGCCCGATCTACTTACCTTAATTTATTTAAATGATTAGGAGGCGGTAAACCAGTTTCCGCTAAATGTAACAGTTGAGATTTTTTATAAGCGTCGTACCTCAAAACAAAACACAATAATAATCCCGGCATCACCTGAACATAAAACAAAACCAACATCACTCATAACAGTAAGTATAATCAAACAAAACTTCCGATGGTTAATGTATGGACAGCAAATAAAATCGATTATCGAATACTCACAATGTCCCCGAGACCAAGCATTGAAAAATGACCCGAATGATGTAGACTAGGGAAAACTAATTTTCCAGGCAGTGAAAGTTTTGGCGCTTCTTTGGCCACTCCTCCAATGTGAAATTTTCGGGCGGCGACTGCGACAGGATTCTCTGCAGGACGGGTAGCCACCTAAGAGGCACACTCAGCATTAGTGATGCAAATTTTGCAAAACGAACGCTCCAAATACAGGTGTTTGTACGGCATAACACACACATACACACATGAGAACATACCTTGACCATTACATTAGTACTGAAAATATAGGAAGAGAAAAACACCCAGAAAACATCGTAAATCAATAGACCAGTCAGCAGCAGTGTAGACACTTTCAAGCTTGGAAGTCTGACGAAAGCAATAAACGCCACACATAAACCCATTCCCATAGCTGCGAACAAATAAACAAGATGAAAAAAATGATGAACAAATGAAAATAGAAAAAAATTAAGGCAGTTTCAAAGAAACAAGAAACCAACGATCGCACTTGGCCACAACACTACCGATCCTCCAAACGTCATTAAATTTTATGGAGTTGAAAATCTTTCCAAAATTACATAAAAAGATAACTTTGAGTAGGAAGAAGGATATCCAGAAATCTTTTTAAAATTTTCCACGCCAAACAATTCGACTCGAGATTTTCAGGAACAGAAATCTTGAGATATCTTTTTTCCCCTTTGGTATTTGTTGAAAAAACAAACTAAACCCAAACAGCATCTACATTAATGAGATGGTTTTCATTTCGAGATGGTCTAGCACCGCAAGTTTTTGATCAGACAAGCCTGACATAATCTCATAATTGCATACTAAATGGTGAAATAGCAAATTTATATACTGTGGCATGGCATTGTCGCAGCTATCGGTAGTGATGGGATGGAATACGAGCACTGGTCTTGGTTTTTTGTACAACAAACATGGAATATGTAAAATATCGTACCTGCATTGCAGATGTACTATACCTACATGACATACTAGGTAGTATGTTTAAGGAACAACAAACTAGAATCTACCCTTGCCCACTATTCGGCACCAAAGTACCTAAAAAATGTGGGTCAAAGCATACCCTCCTCCCCCCGAGTCTGTGTTCAAACCTTCTCTGGCTCTGAGGCACTAGCAGTACAGTGGGACACAATAAACATTCAAGAGACGAGAGAGTATATTACATATTATGTATTATTATATAGCTGTAGGTAGTCTACGTAGATGTTGTACCAACCATCCATCAATAACCAATGCCCGGTTAGAACCCAAACGCATACGATGAATAGGGACAACGAGAAAGAAAACAATTCCGCTCCTGTGAACCGTCCACACATGCCGAACGAAATTCTGAAAATCAATTTCCACGCATGATTTTAGATACAAACGTACACACGTATGGTACAAGAATCTGATGAAAAATTTCATTACTTGGTGCCATCCGAACATGGCCTTATGATATACTGACACATCGGCAACAGCAGAAATGCCAACGCAACTGTAGCAATAACTAAATAACGGGCAGGAATGGAGAAAAGTGAACATAGAAAAGTTTAATATATATTCATCAAAACGGCGAGTGCCTTACTTAGCCGTTATTCTACACAATGCGATAGAATAACTTGAGCATAAGCTGGTTCTGTAAAAATGTTTCAACTTACTCGCCGTACAGATGGCAAACAACATTTGCATGGAATCAAAGAAGAAGAACATGACCAGCAACGAGATAGATGCCCCCAATGGTAAACACAGTGCTTGTAACGTATCCAAAGTTTGTACTTCTGAAAGGAAGAGAATACAAGCAAATCCATTAATAGTCAAGATGTGTAGACCAAGTGACGAGTACAATACCTACATTACATCCAGAGACCCATAAGGCGTTTAAATTTTTTTCATTTGGTTTCAAGTTTTTTTTAATTATTCTTTCTTCGGCCAAAACAAATGAAGATTCTATAAAGTTACAGCAAGTAGCGCACTGCTACTATCCCAATCCATTGATATTTTTTTTTAGACATTATACAAAAAGGACTTCCTTTCAATTCTCATCCGGTCATCCTATCCTCTATTTAAAGGTAATGACTAGAAAGAAATATGTACTTACATCAATGCGTAGATAAAAAAGGAGCTGTCTTTTAACACATACGAATTGCGTATGTGCTTAACAATAATTGGACCATTCGACATTGTTTTTAAATTTTCTTTTGTCCAAAATAAAAGAATGCAATGCCAAATGAAAATCTTACGGCGGACAAAGATGGGGAAAATACACAGCGACAGTGATTATCAGCTACCCATAAGTAGGTATGCTTCTATCTGGCTGCGTCGCTAAATACGAGCATTACTTAATTATTGGCGCTTCTACATAGGTAGAGAGATGATTGTACATACGACAAACTAAAAAAACGGGCATAAAATAACCTTTATTCTTACTGGAATCGAGAGTGGACGAGCTGCTGCCACCTTTTAAACGCTCCTTTTCTCGTTCTCTTTGTTCTTGTTCCATATTCAACGATCTGTTAGTTGATGCACAGCAAAAATAAACAAGTGAAAGCTCAATTAAAGCTCAAATTCGACGCGAGATTTCAAATGAATGTCGCGGGATTATCGTGAAAAATGATAGTTACCTAAAGCTACCGTAAACAATAAGCAAAATTGAAATGAGAAACGTTGAAACCCGAGACGAATCCATAATGGAATAGGCCCTGCAACAAATAAGTCTCTCGCTAGTTCTTGCGTTCAATATTATAAGATAATACCTAATTTATTATAATTCCATATCAATGCCTCGATCGCAATAATTACGTCAAAGAAGCACGCCAATGTACATTAAGGAGTTTTTAAACGAAAAATGCTAGATTCTGTGTCACATTTGGTGGATGAAATGAACCTACCATTGATAATCTGCTGGCAATGACATGATGCCGATATAAATTTGAAAACCTGCTCGTTTCAGTACGTACTAAAGATGAAAATCTACTCGTGAAAAACAACCAATAAACAAAAATTTGCATATTAGAAAAATCATCTGAATAAACAATACCATCAATTTCATAGCGATTTTGTACAGCGGTACCTGAATCCAGTATAGCGAATTTCATGTTTCCATTCACCGTTTGGTCCATCTCCATTGTTGATATTTTGAAATTTCAATTGAATTGGAACATTTCGCAAATGCCAGATTTACAGCGCATCATTTCAGCTAAAAATAAAGAGATATTGTAGGTCAAACATACATGGAATGCAATTACATTGAACTTGAACATGGATAATTTGAATGCAGTGCAGTGAACCAACATCCAACTTACAACATTCACCTCCATTCTATTCAGAATAATTGAAATTTGAATTGAATTGAGAGAATTCAGGATCTTATTTGTGTCTCACATTTTCATTGTCCATTTTCCTCCTTTTTTTAAAAAAAAATATTTTTGAGCTTTTGAAGTTTTGAAATTTTGAATTCATCAGAATTATTAAATTTAGGTCTGTTTTTGAATTGCTTTTTATAATCATTTCTAAGCTTCTGAATTAAATTCATTTTATAATTTACAATAATTTTTAAATGAAAAAGTTGTCATTCTTGTAAAAAACGACGTTTCGAAAAATTTTCAAAACACAGAAATTATGACTTCGACTTCAATCTTTTTTGTTTTCAAAAAATGTCTAAAAACGATCATTTTTAGGTTTGTTGGATCCGTCGTTTTCTGTCGTTGGCGTTTTTTGAAAAATTTTCAACACATTGAAATTGCGACTTTTTGGAAAATGATTGAAAACGATCTTTTTCAAGTCTCTGAAAAAAAATCGTAATATTGAAAGTGCATCATAAAAGGCATTCTAATTTCTATCTGAATTTTTTTCAGTCTTTCAAATTTTAAAATTATTACTTTATCATCAGACAAACATAAAAAAATTGATTTTTGCTAAAAAACTGAAATTCGGAATAGGTATGTCCCTACCTACACTATTTTCGACTTTCGACCTCCCAAATCGATTGAATGTAGGTTATTGCGAGACATTTTGAAGCAACGAAAAATTTCTTGAAGCATCGTTTTGCGAAATTTATCGCATCCGTTTCAGATCTATATCTTTTGGTAAAAAATTTTCCTAAAAAAAATTGAAATATTTCATTCTGCACGTATATTGATTTCAAAAGTCGAAAACGAGCACCCTATTTTTCTATAAACTGTGATCTGCGAAAAATGTGCTGAAATTCAAATGGAATGGACCATTTCTGTCGGTTTTTTTTTTAGAGATAGAAAATTTCACTTTCGATGAATTCGTAAGATCGTATACATATACACATCAAAGGGTCAAATTTTTTGCAGAGTGATGAGATGCTGGCGTAGACGTCATAAAGCTGGCAGAATCAGATAAAACTTTTTTATGGGGACATAAATTCATTCTGAACCTATTAGGCCTAAATCGTTGAAAAACGACCGGGACCGGCACAATGGGCCGTAGGCGAATTTTGAAGATGCACCCCTCAGCGATTTTATTAAGAAATGAATAGCCACAAAATTTTTACAAAATGGCCATACACTTGTGTAACTTATCAAATAGGGGTGAAATTTTTCAAGAAACCCGAAAATGTTGCAAAATTTTGATTTCGACCCCTTACAAAAATTTCAAGGGGTAAAATTGGTCAAATTTTGAATAATTGAAAAATTATTGTGTTACTAGGCAAAATGGCGTAAAATTTTGCGAGATAACCAAATATGACGATAAATTTTGATTTCGATCCCTTCCAAAAATTTTTGGGGTGAAATTTGGTAAATCTTTCAATTAATTTGGAAACCTATCGTATTACCTGTGAAAGTGGGGTAAAATTTTGTAAGAAACCAGAAAATACTGATGAATTTTGAATTTTCCCATTCCAAAAAATTTAATTGGTGAAATTTGGTCATTTTTTGAGTTATTTTATAAACCTAATGTATTACCTATCAAGACGAGGTAGAATTATGCAAGAAACCCGAAGATTCTGTTAAATTTGAATGTTGACTTATTCCGGGGGGGGGGGGGGGTAAAATTTGGTCAATTTTTGAACATCGAAACTGTTTACGCTCAATTTTTTTTCTTTTCCATACATCAATGTAATATGCTCTAATACTGCCAAACTTTGGAAAAAGTCAAAATCGAAATTTATCTAAATCTAATTTACTTTCAATAATGGCCAAATTTTATGAAAAATCACACTTTGGAGGCGGTAGGAGGCCTTTATGACAGGTATGACCGTGCCCAAGGAAGCAAAACACACATTCGGGCTCTGTGGAGTATGTGCCACAAAATGAAATAAAGAATCCAGGGTAGAGTAATTCATTCACTCACGTATACCCATCATTAATTTTATTATTATTGGTTCACTGCATTTGCTATATTGCATGAATTGCGTTTATAAATAATCATTGTTTACCTGCATTGAATTGGACCAGGGAAGAAAATTTCACGGGTACACTTTTCAGCAAAGTAAATTTTGAATAAAAATGTCTTATGGGGAAATGAACGTTGAAAATTACAAACGAAGTACGATCTCGTGCATAAATATTTGAATACAATGCTATTATCACCAATTTTAGCCAATCTACTTATGTGACCCTGCCGTAAAAAAGAGACCTAGTGTAAAAAATCGATGTTTTTATTTTCATGTGTTAGGTCCAGATTTGGTGTCATTTGGATCAAAAACGTGAAAAATGAGACATCGATTTTTTTTTACACTGGGTTCCTTCTTGACGGCAGGGTCACATATGCATTTAGATGAATGTACTGATATTATATGTCGGATTCAGAATGAAAAATATCTCGCCGTGATTACTTGAATGTATGAAATATTCGGAATAATTGCATTCATTGAAAGTATGTGGTAGTGTGTTTACTTTACAGTACTCGTAATTAAATTTAGGGAAATTCATTCTGGCCAATGTAGGAAAACACAATCATAATTATTTAGGGAAACAAAATTCAGTGAAACAAAGGTAAAACGGGCGCAACACCAGGAACCTTTGTTTATATCTCCAACTTCAGGAACATTCTGAAAGATGGAAACTGAGCAAATTAGTCGGGCAAAGTGGTGATGACTTTACTTACGTAAGTAGCATTATTCATGGCGAGAGACAGTCTGTACGCATTGCAGGTCATGAGCGAGGTAAAATTTAGAAACGGCAAAGATGAGCGATGTCGTTAATAAACACAATACACATCACACTACTCGGGGTTACTGTAATGTAAACCAACGCAATGTAAATAGGGTAAAAATCAAATGTAAATGTTACCAGTACGAATAGTAAACCAAAATTATGAATTAACTCGACCAGGATGAAAATAATAAAGGTCCGCTGCATAGACGATTTCAGTGAAACGTCACAAATTTGAGCAGCCAATCAGAGAGACTGATAACGGCCGCGAATTTTCAATGCAAACACGTTCGGACCAAATTTGCCAAAATTAACATTTCGGTGGTCTTACAAACTGAAAGAGTAGGCAAAAATAAAATACAAATGTTTTCAAATTTGAAATCTACGGGTCAAAGAACCCTTATGATGATTAACAAAAAGGTATTCAAACATTTCAAACTATATTCTTCCAAAAAAAAAAACATTTCCAAGTAGCATAATTTGAGCAGGTAACACTTTGTTGTGGTTATTGACACAATTGCAGTTTGTTGGACAAACTGCAATTCAGTTTTTTTCTTAATTTAATCGTTTTAATGTTGCACATTTAAAATATTTCTATACAAAATACTATTTTTAATTGAAATAAATTAAATGTAAACCATTGTAATGATTGAACTGAGAAAAAAACACTGAATTGCTGTTTGCCTACTTACTGTATCAGTAACCACAACTGTTCACGACTGTCTAGATATTTCACCACAACTGTGTGCGGTATTTTTTTTCAGTATTGTAGTGTATATTTTATTTCCCTGGATTTACGGAATTGTGTTAATTGTGTGCTAGTGTGAGTATGTATATTTCTTGAAACTGGTAATGGAAACTGAAGAGTGACGAAATAGTTCAATTTTGAATTTTGTTTCCGCGGTTGCACTCGGGATGGTGAAATTTGGACAAATTATTGAATAGGTAATTCAATAATTTGTGCGAATTCGACCATTCAACATACAACCAACTGAACCAACACAAAATTCATTCGAAATGTATTTTTTCATCACTCTCCGATTTCCCTCTTTTGAGATGCGAGATAAGACGTACAGGACTTTCTAAATTTTTCACCGCAACAGGGTGTGGTGTTTTTTTTTTCGGCCCCTGATGATCCCCTACTTGCATAGAGTTTTTCGTGTAATGCGTGTAGCCTATTGGTTTGCCCGAATTACTGGTAAAATGTTATCAGTGAACGAAAACGAAACACCTTCGATTAGCTATGACGTAGGAATCCGGTAGGAATACGTCATGAATACGTAGGGAAAACATTCCATTTTACCAGTTGTTTAGGCAAACCAGTTAGACTACCACGCATTACACCGTTCATGACGTCAAAAGCGAAAAACTCTATACAGGGAAGTGCTGAAAATAATTAGTGTATTCGATAGGCATGAAATAAATTTCTCTTCACCAAGTTTGTGTAGGGAATTCCATGTTCACGGCTTGTCACTTGTCAGTTGTCACTGTTTGGGTCTGAGGTCTGAGGCGAAGGAAATCGGAAAATCTTTGTAGTTACCAGACTGTTTTTCTTTTTCTTTCCTTTTTTCGTGAACTTTGCACATAAATTTCTGTGGGAGGGGGAATAAGATTCAAAAATTCTGCATAATGAACTCAAAATTGCCGATTAAAAATCCATGAATATCATATTTCTGCGATGATTATAAAAATAAAACGTAACGCTACACTTTTCAAATTTTCCCCAGACATATCCATGTCAGAAACACAATTTTAAGAGATGAACTTTTGGATCCAAAAACTTGGAAATTAGGGAACATATGTACTTGAAGAGGCGATCAATTGATACCTGATTTGGTCAATACTCTGATGTTGCTCACGCCTGAAATTTTTTCGTAATTCTATTGAAAAGCTATGAAAAAAAACCTATAAAATGTGGAAGTAGTTCCACTTTCGAGCAAAGCAAGGAGAGAAAATTTTAGACGACCTCAAATTGGATGTGCAAAAAATAAATGGTTCAATTTGATAACCTTGATTAAAAATCAGCCCTTTTTGCTCCAAAATTATTGAATGAAAAATACGATTGGTGAGCGAACTAGCGAAGCGAGGCCAAAGCTTTTGAAAAATTGTATTTCAAAAGTCAAAACATCGCAAATGAATTTTGAGAAGAAATATGGAAAGAAAAATTCAATGTAGTCGAGCGCAAGATTTGCTGACTTTTCGGCATCTCGCTAAAATTGCCGACTGGAACTTGGCTGGAGGGAATTACTCCCCCCCTCATTCCCCTCACACCTCTCCTGTTTACACCACTTTTTTGTCGTAGCAACGTGGCGGATCAGCAATTCCGACGACCCCCCCCCCCCCCCCCAAAAAAAAAAACAGAAGTCAGTCTGTCAGACTTGCACAAGGTGAGACGAGCTCCAAATGTGTGTTTTTTGGGGACGAGGTTGCATCCAAAGAATTCATCTCATGGAATGAAATTTCAAGCAAAAATTCATTTCAAAATCATTCCAGCTCCATAGTTTGAAAAATTATGTGATGAACTGATGAATTGTCGTACGATAATTTGTAAGTATTTCCTTCCCCAAAATTATCCCATAATATGAATTGGCGATTTATTAGATTTTACCCAGATTTGGAGCAAAACTTCCAACTTTGTGTTGTTGCGCAATTAATGACGAGAATAGAAAATCGTAATTATCCATATCCAGTTTTATTGATCGTGGCAATTTTTTATTAGGTACATTGTGTCTAAATAAAATACTTATTGTTTATATTTTACTTCGACTGGAGTATGATGACTGAGTGAGGACGGAGAAGAGCAGTAGTCGGATAATTCGGCGTCAGATCAATCTTCGAACTGAAAAAATAATTACATCATATCATACTAATTCGTATTGCGGAAATGCGGATTGAATTTGACGGTTTATCATTTTTTTCCCCCTTACCCTTTCTTGTATTCAGAATTAGGGCTAGAGGCCACGACTATCAGCGTTGGTGAAAGTTTATCAGCATCTGAGGGCCAATCTATTGGTTGAGTCTCTGTTCCCAGATTCATCATTACAATGTAACTTGACTGCTTGTAAGTTCGAGAAAAAGCCAAAATCCATTTCGATATAATGTGAAATTTCAAATCGCCATATTTGAAAGTAGCTGTTTGGCGAAGAGACATTAGATCTTTGAAGTAATGCAGACTGCTATTCTCGTGGGCTGTTTGGGTTTTAACGTTGATGTGCCAGTAATTTGGATGCACTGGTAGCCAAGGATTTTCAGCTGTGGTGAAACCTTTGGAGCAATTGAGCATGTGCCATTGTTACCAATTTGTCGATTTGATATTAATAAAATACATACGAGGGATTATCTTTGAAAAACCTACCAGCATTTTTCGAATCGTCCCAATGCATCGGTGCTCGATGGAAGAATCTGTCATAAGGGTCTTTCAATGGGACTAGGTGATTTTGACCCATGCTGAGTTCTTCGCCATAATATACTTGAACAGCTCCTGGTAGCATGGTAGTTACTGCTAATAAAATTGAATTGTATTCGGTATTGAAGACTCGTGCGACTCTTCCATAATCGTGATTTCCCAGCTGTGGAAATGAATAGGTAAAAGTTTGAAAGATAGGCGCACCGAAGAGGGGGTCTCAGGGGGCTCGAGCCCCCCTCTTAAGCCCGGAAAAAATAATTTTTTGCTTCAAAAATGAGAACAAGTCAATTTTTTTGCTCTTCAAAGTATATTTTTTTAAATAAATTTCTCCGTCGCTGCCTCGCTTAGCTCGGGCAGGATTTTAGTACTTTTACCTATTTCAAAACTTGATAATTTTTAATTGATTTTTCAGTCAAAAATCACCAAATTCTCAATAAATTCTCTGTTTGTCAGAAAGAATTGATGATTTTTTGATTGAAATATCAGTGAAAAATGACTCAGTTTGAAATTTGACCCCCTCCCCATTTTTTCTCAAATTCTCAGCCCCTCCCTTAATTGATTTCTGGGTGCGCCTATGGTTTGAAATTTATAATCGAGTTCCTAAAGAAAGATTTATTCTTCATTACAACTTACAGCCCAATTGGATGTCTTGCCTTTCGGTACTTTATCCAGCCAAGTTCTTAAGTAATCATGAAAATCGCGAGCATCTAAATACTTGGTTAAAAATTGCAGGAGGAAATTAAATGGTAAATGTAACGCTGGCAATTTCTTGGTTCCGTAGTATTTGACGACGTTATAGATAGGTCCGTATGTTTCACCAACAAAGGTTCTGTTCCAAAAATCACAGTATTGAAATATTAGTCCTCAATACTTGTAACGTGTGTCCATTTTCATTTGGAAATTCTGCTTACGTTTGGTATGGCCTTCCAGTCTTTTTGTCATATTTTCGAAGGATTACGTTCAACTCTCTGAGGAACTTGAATGTGTCTGGATGATTGAACGTATGTTCTCCCTCAGAAAACATACTGAAAACCGTGGCCTCCGGACTTAAGGGCGCATTATCCCGAAGCTGATTATCTTCCATCAGTAACATGGGCGCATCGACACGAAATCCAGATACGCCTTTTTCTAGCCAAAATTCCATCATGTCCTGAAACAAGTTGGAATGAAACTAGGTAACCTTTTTACCTTTTTGCCTGTTTCAGTGAAGCCATCTTTTTTTTCACTCGATGAATTTGTGATTTAATACTCAGTAGGTATGTGAACCCTGAATTTTTACCTACATACTTAATTTTTTTCCGAATTTCTTTATAAACTGGAGTTTTCTCAGAATTTTTTTCAGCATCAGGGTTCAAAAAAAATATATGTGATGAATGACCACTTGGCCGAACTAATGAAAAAATTTCCAGCCATGACATCCCTCAAATTTTTTTTAAAATTTCAATGTGAAAAAAATTGACAAAATTTGAACCGAAAATTTTCAAAAAAATTCTCATTCATACAATCCAACAAGATGTATTTTCTGAGAAAATTTCACAATCCCCCCCCCCCCCCCCCTCCAGAGATATCGCGTGTTGAAATTTCGACATTGAATTCGACCAATTCTGGGTCAAGGGCCAATTTCGACCCTTATCAGGAATGGCTCTTTGCACAATGATTTTAAAAAGGCATCGAAAGCTTCTAGTTCAAGTAGGTAACCAAAAATGGTTGAGACCAAGAAATGTTTTTGAATACTTCAATTTTGCGGAAATATGGGTTTCAACTCTGAAAAAAAATTGATCCAGTGTTGGAAATTTTTTCAATGCATATGTCTAAACTTGGAAAAAAATTTGTCTGCGGGTAAAAAAATTTGAGAGAAAGTCGAGTTGGAGAAAATTTTAACAAAATTTGAAATACTTGCGTATGATAAAAATTTGGACTTGACTCTACCTTAAGTTCTCGTTTGACTGCTTCATTTCGTAAATTGAAGTCTGGTTGTTTAACGGAGCATTGATGAAGATAAAACTGTTTCCTTTTCTGGTTATAAGTCCATGCACTGCCACTTTTACGTATGGAGAATATACTGAACTGTGTGAAATGTGAAAATTAGTGAATGTTTCATTGAATGATTATAATCGTTTTCGCGTCATCAATTATTCATATGTTATGTACCCAGTTATTTGGTGGAATAGGATTGCCATTTTTATCGTATCCTTTAGGATCCACCCACACATAATAATCAGTGTAAGGAGCAACTCGATCGATCGATTTTTGGAACCATTCGTGTTCGTCGCTGCTATGGTTGATTACCAAATCCATTATGAAGTATAAATCTGTGGAAATTAGATTAAAATCAACTGGAAACATCGATCCTGATTTGTTTAATTGAAACTGAAGTACACTTCACATACCTCTTGATCGCATTTCTTTCATTAAAAGTTCGAAATCTTCCATTGTTCCATGGATAGGATCAATTCCTCTAAAGTCGGTGATATCGTAACCTCATCCGTCAGCCATCGATGAGGGGTAAAAAGGTGCTGTATAAATGGTATTTACTCCGATATCGACCAAATAATCGAGTTTGGAAATCAGACCCTTGATATCGCCTACTCCATCACCATCAGAGTCTTTGAACGATTTCAAATAAATTTCATAAATGCGCGCGTATTTCCACCATTCTCTATCTATTCCAAATGCTCCTAGATACGTGACCGATAAAAATAGTAAAATCTGCAAACCCCGCATTTTTACTCCACAAAAATGGACAAAAATAATTGAAAATTTGAGAACGACCGAAATGAAATGGGATGAATTGAAATATTTCAATATTTATGACAGTAAGTCACGTAAATTGGTTTTTTAAAAAAGAAACTGGCAATTTCATCTTGCGCGACGATATTTAAGCAGCTTTTCTAAAGACATTTATTTGCATTTAATTATTATCATTCATCTGAAGTACTTAGTACGCATTGGTACCTTCAAATTTAGAGAACCACTTATACATATTGATGAAAAGCTTGGGTAGACTTTAATGTAAGTATAATTACATTATTCATCGAGATTCCCATTTGTTTTATTACTGTATCTGTGACAGTTGACGTCTAATGTTTCAATCATAATTTATGTAATGATTAAAAATAATTTCACGTCATTTCACTTCAAGTTTAAGAAATGGAAGAATAGGTGTTAGAACTAGGTAGTTCAATCAACAATTTTTTCATTCGTGAAAGGGTGTCATGAAACCTTTGATACTTAATCATCGGAATATTTTGTCATTTTTCTTCATATTTACCCTGATCTTGGTGTGTGTCGTGTTCTGTTTCTCCAAAGTATTCTATTTGTAAGAAGGAGAACCGGAAAGGTAGGGATTTTTAAGATTAATTTTTTCGTCTCAAAAAGCTCCTTCTGCAGCTTTAGTCTTTGAAATATTACTTTTGAACAGCAACGAATATATTTTTTTTAATTATTACAATGAGAAACAATCTTACATTTATAAATTATTTCGATTTTGAGCATATCAGTATTTTTTTTGTAAGGGCGTGGAGAATTCGACCATTTTCTATTTTTCTAATTCGCCTTCAGTGATTTCATTCTCTTTAAGGCACCTTACGTCTCCAGAGATATCCAGCCGCCGAACTGTTTCTTCATTTGCGTGAGAATGCGGACGATGTTCATGCTTTTTTCTATAACTCAGCTCTCATTTCTTCAATAGTTAATCGGAGATCTCTGTGGATATCATCATTTTGAGAATAACAATATGCTCCAGCCAGAGCTCTCAAGATTATGTTTTATCTTCTGTGAATGGTGTTTCTATGGCATTAACATCCTTAAAAAATTAAGCCGTTGGTCCACATGCCCACCCACAATATTCCCTGATGAGGTTGTATGAGAATATTTTGCGAACATAATTTAACTCTGATTTCGGTATTTATTCATGCCCCCCCCCCAATGAATTTGAATGCCACATTTCTTTTACTGAAAGTGAAATTTCTCAAAATAGAAGGAAGAGGTACAACTTACCTCAGCTCTGTCTGGTCTAGCTCTATTCAAAATAAATGAATAACTTTGACATCGACACAATTTCATTTTGAAGAGCCTTTCCTAATAAGGGTCAGAAACGGCCCTTGACCCAAAATTGGTCAAAATGGTTTCAAAAGGTTACTTAGGGTCTAAAAACAGTCCAAAAAATTTTTTGACCCCCTACCCCCACCCCTTTCGGAATTATTGTACATTGCACTTTTAATGTCGAAATTTCAACACGCGATATCTCTGGAAGAGGCGGGTAAAAAATTTTGAAATTTTCAGAGATTATACGTCTTACTGGGTAGTACAAATGCGAATTTTTTGAAAATTTTCGGTTCACATTTTCCCAATTTTTTTCACATTGAAATTTTCAAAAAAAAATCGAAAAAATTTTGAGGAGTACATATGGCTGGAAACTTTTTTATTAGTTCTTCCAAGTGGTCATGCATCACATAATATTTTTTTGGACCCCAAACGGGGTGCAACATGGTCAGAAAAAATCAAAACCAAAATAACCGTGATTTTTTACTTCTTTTTTTTTTGTAGTTGCAAGCAAGGTATCTCTACTCAAAGTAAAATTTTGAGTTAAAATTGAAGAGGTGTATTTTAAATTTTTTGCAGGAAAATTTCAAGCCAAAATATAATTTTGAGCACAAAGTGACGAATTTTGAAAAATTTTGCATCAGTTAATCAATTAGGTCACCAATAATGGTAATCCGCAAATATAGGTGCTAAAGTTCATATTGGCCGTTTTTATGAGCTTTATTTCTTCAGAGCTGAAAAAAGTTGAAAATTTTCTGGTGGCTCTGAAACGTCTCGAAACCGCTTCCAATCGATTTGGCAGGTCTAAAATAGGGTGTATATCGAATTTCAGCTTTTTTCGTTGTTCAGATAAAATTTTCATGATTTACAGGACGATGAGGTAATTTTGGAATTTCAAAAATTCGCCAAAATTCGAGAAATGCACTTCAGCACTTGAAATTTTAAAAATGGAACTTTTTTATGATGTACTTTCAATTTATGACAATTTTGACTCAAAATTTTACTTTGAGTAGGGATAACTTGCTTGTAACTACAAAAGAAGTAGTAAAAAATAACGGTTTTTTTGGTTTTGATTTTTTTTGACCATGTTGCACCCCGTTTTGAGGTCCAAAAAAAATTATGTGATGCATGACCACTTGGTAGAACTAATAAAAAAATTTCCAGCCATATGTACTCCTTCAATATTTTTTAAAAATTTCAATGTGAAGAAAAAATTGGGAAAATTTGAACCGAAAATTTTCAGAAAATTCTCATTTGTACTACCCAGCAAGAAATATAATCTCTGAAAATTTCAAAATTTTTTATCCACCCCTTCCAGAGATATCGCGTATTGAAATTTCGGCATTAAAAGTACGATAATTCCGAAATGGGTGGGGGTTGGGGGTCAACAATTTTTTTGGGCTGTTTTTAGCCCATAAGTAACCTTTTTAAACCATTTTGACCAATTTTGGGTCAAGGACTGTTTTTGACCATTATTAGGAAAGTCTCTTTTTAAAAATTCAAAAAAAACAAAAGCAAAAGCAAAGCTAGGTAAACGAAAATTTTAAGAACGGATGAAAATTTTTTTCTTCAGTTTCTTGAATTTCTTCAATGAAGGGCGCGAAATAAGTAATGGCCACGCTGCTAATGTCAAAAATGAAAAAAAAAGAAGATTGAAAAATGGCGTACATCTTCTTAACTTATTTTCCTAAGTTAGAATCATTTCATTTACTTACAATGAAAATGTTTTCGTTTTTCACGTCACACAAGCTCTTTGAGACGTATTATGAGGGTGAAACTATTTTTAATTCATGCTTGACAGACTTTCTCAAAAAATTTTCCATTTTTACTACTTTTTCAAATTTTGTTTTCTGCAATCTCGAAAATTAAGCACAAAAACCAGGAAAACTGAAATACGAAAAATCGCTACCTTCTCTACCATCTGCGGGCGGACATGTAAGTCTCTATTGATCTGACGATTGTCTGTAGTCCAATATTTTACTTTGCAAATCCAATGTTGACTGCCTTCCTAATAACCAGTATAAATCTTGTGATTTTTCTCGACCTGACTCACTTCCATCTTGACATGAACTCTCATGTCAGCCGCGAGTCTAGGTGCATACTTATATGTAGATTCCTAGCCGAATCCATTTGTAAAGTGTAACATAGTAACTAGCTGCCTTACCTTGAGGACACCCAGAGACTGAGAAATCAGTTATATTGATGAAATGCCTTTTGTAATGAAAAAAGAAATCACGTCAGGCTTTTTTCCACGATCAGAGGCCTTCCTACGGACTTCTGTGTACTCTGAATAACCCCCAGTAAGGCGCAAGGTGTTTACCTTTGTGTGAGCTGGGCTATTATTACAACAATTTCCCATGCTGGGTGTTCGGCAATTGAAGTTGCCTCCAATCACAAATCTGTGATCGAAATGCCCAAAAATCTCTTTCATTAAAATAATTCAAAATGTACCCGAGTTGCTATTTTCTAAAAAAATAAGTAGCTTATCCGTATTCTGTAATTTTTTAATGTAGTTTACTTATAGGAGTTGAAACCATGTGACAATTTGTTCATTAAATAGAAAGCTGCGAGTTCTACCCAGTAACCCATGTCCCTTTACCTTTTCATTCCAAATTTTGAAATCGAATCGCGATGTTATTCTAAAATAAACCGCATAATTTCTTCAAACGAAATATTTTTCTGTCATGTTTGTGTATTCAAAAATTTGCAAGGAAAAATGATTAGACAAAAAAGAGGGAATTTTATTACGTCATCAAATGAGCTCATCCATACCACGTCTTCGAGTCTAACAGTATAGGTAATTGTGACATCTATTATTTCACGAGAAGTACCTATCACCAACTCATTGCATCGCAAAAAAAAAGTAAAGTGAATTATTTACTCAAAATTTGTAAACTAGAGTATGAGTAGTCGAACTTGAGTGGTCACTCGAAATCGATTCATTTTAGTGTCATATCTGACGAATTAAAAACACTAGGTACACATCGTGATTCTGAATTTATTGAAATAACAAACAAAAAATAATCGAAAGTGAGGCACTTTTAAAATTTCAATAGCAACACATATTGCATCAGAATAGTGCTTGAAGAACTTTCGAGTTGATAATAATAAGGTAGGAACGTTTCATCAAAGTTTATTTTTGAGAAATGATGCGAACTTTTTAAAAAATTGCTATCTATGTACAGATAACATCGTGGGTGAATGGCAAGGTGTCTAGCTGTCTATTGGCTTGGTCTTTGGAATCTTAACGACTTTTTGACATGCATATGTCTTAAGGCTGGAAGGAGAGGGGTGAAATTTGAAAAGTGTTACGAAATGTAACGCTGGAAAGGGTTAATGTTTTAAATTTGAGATTGCAACATAATAATATCATGTTTATATTAATTAAGTAAACTATACCTATATTAATTGGTTGTGAAAACTAGAGGAAATCTTCGGTCATGATTATTTAATTGTCACATTCCTCCTTGAATTAGTTCCTTTTTAGCAGTAATCTAGCTTTGCTGATTATTATGAAAGAAAAATGAATTGGTATCTTTCAAATGTTGGGTTTTGCAAGTAATGTTGACTTCTATGTACGAGCACAATGGTGAATTGAATATGAATTTTGAAAGAAATTGTAAAGGATTGAGAGAATAAGCAGTTAGAAGCAATATAAATGTTTTGTAATAGGTAATGAAAATCATAAGGCACTCAAAAATTTTCGCTTGGTACTAATGTAAGATATTTATTTTTTCAATAATTTTCACAAAAATCAATCAGTTTTTTTCTCAATTAAAATTAGTGTATGAAATTGTAGTACGATGAATAATTAATAAAAAAGTAGGACACATATATACCGTTATTAATAAGAATTAAAGTATACGTGACTAGAATAAGGTACCCTAAAACCGCCTACGTGATGTGGGACATATGCATAAACTTTGTATTTCATATAAATTAATCAACCGCCTTACGACTCGTGTCATTCGGTATATCTTTTCATGTTAGCCTCTACCTTGTAGTAAGCTAACGTCAGAATAAACTACGTGATTAAGAAGTGAACCCGCGTATTCATTTTCGTAACCTACCGCATCTTTTATTACCGTTAATTATTTCTTGGTCTCCCCCGATGATCACTTACCAAATACTTGAGTAAACTATCTATTCGTTGATTAGTGTTGTTCATCATATTAGAGTGATCACCGTGGGATCCCAGATACCTTTTGGTCGTACTACAAAATGGCGCCCAACTACAGGTGCTTCTAAATCACATAATTTCAAAAGTCGTACCGCGATACACGTATTCGTTTCGCGCTACCATCAAAACAAATGGGTGAAAACCCCTAGATGACCAAAGACGAAGACATTGAAGATATTCTGAACCAGACTTTCCTTGGTGGACAACGTCTACAAATCCCAGACTCGCCAGAAGAAGACAGTTCCTCAAAAATAAAACGGAGTGTTTCAGCACCAGGGAAATCATCAACAGCTACAGCAAGCAATAACATCGATAGTCAGACGTCAGACACAGATTCCTCCACAATTGAGAACGATACAGATTCCTCCACAATTGAGAACGAAACAGACCAAACGCTCGGGTGGATTTACGGGATCTCGTCAGAACGGTTTGAGAAATATTTTACTAACAACGGGATAAAATTAGAAACTAACCTAAATAACTACCGTAAAACACTTCGTTCACTAATCACAAAAAATTCTGCAGTAGGACATAAAATAAAAAACGAGTACTTCACTGAGATATTCGAGTCATTAAACCCCCAAATCGACTTTAACCTTTTTACAAAACTAATTGGAAACCATATAATGGCTACGGAAGCCACGACCAAAACTCCCAAAATTCTTTTTCAACCAACAAAATTTTCGGGAATAAACGACAACTTCCAAGTATACATTAAAAAATATAACCTTACGGCCAAACTTAACGGGTGGACAGACGCGGATAAGTTAAAATTTTTCCCCGCATATCTTACTGGCCTGGCAGCTCAAAAATACGATGAATATGTCACCTCTGCCGAAGGAACCCCAGCCGAAATTAAGACATGGGCTGATTTGGTGGTAAAATTTTCGGAAATTTTCCAGAATAAACACATTATAGAACAGATAGAAGAAAAAATAATGGAGCGTAAACAAAGAGACGATGAAAGCCCTCAGGAGTACATAGGAAACATGCTTGAATTATATAACCAAATCACGCCACCAATACCGGAAGAACGCCGGTGTCGACAAATTATAAAAGGCTTTCGCCCTGAAATACGTTCTGCCATTAGAATGCTTGAAAATGATACTATCGCAAAACTAGAAAAGAACATAGGAATATTCGAAAGTACCGCCGTCTTTGTAAAAGACAATTCTGAAACCGCCAGGTTTAACAAATTAGAAGAACTAATCTTTAAAATGTGCGAATCAAAACTAGAGGAATCCAAATCCGAAAAGATAAACAAAATCTCCGAACCCTCGACTAATCAAACTCATACAGAATCCCCTCAAAATGTTTTTAACCAATCTCAAGCGTTATGGCAGAATCAATTCCAAGTACCAAATATACCTACTAACATACCTTTTAATAATATGCTTAATTCACCACTAATGCCACCAAACCCCTTACAAGTTACGCAACCAATACAAATACCCCAGTTATCCCAAACTAACAGCCACCAGTTACCATTACCTATCCTAAATCCTTACGCACAAACGCAATATCAACAATTTGGCATCCAAACCAAGATGGCCTTATACTGCACGGTGTGTGGAAAAACAGGCCATCTTGCTAGTAACTGTTACCAAGTAGTCGGCAGACCGCAAACAAGTGGTCGCAATGATCGGCGAAACCCCAAACAGCAAAGAAAAGACAATCGAAGATGTAACATCTGTCAAAAGACAGGACACGTAGACTCCCAATGTTATGACAATCCTAACAGGCAAAATATATACTGCACGAACTGCAACATGAGAAACCACTCAACCGAAAACTGTAGAAGAACACAAACTAATACACAAAATCCAAAAAACTAGAATGTCCTCCTGTTCCAATTAGGCAGCCATTATTTTATATCCAAAACGGAAAATACACCGAACATTATAGAACCTTTTCAGACCTTGAGAAATTCTCCCTATTCAAAAATTACGATAGAAATATTGTTGAAGATTTAATACACAGCCTACCCGTCGTCAAAACCCCACAAATAAAAATTAAGGAAAAACATATCTGCAATAATATTAAACGTGATACAGCAAAAAATAATTTGGAAATACCCATTCACTTAAATAACGTCCAATTCACAGGATTAATTGATACCGGCTGTAATCTAACACTAATTAGTGATAAGTTGGTACCCGATGAAATATTACTTTCTCCACCTGACATACGGCTAGTATGCGCTAACGATTCCAAAATGACAGTAAAAGGCAAAATTGAGAATACATTACACATCCTTGATAATACATACACGATAGACACATATGTTGTATCAAATCTGAATTCGGACATTGTCCTAGGCACAAATTTCCTGCTTAAACATGCAGCAATTATCAATTTTTCAAACAAAACAATCGTAATTGGAACAGGACAAAAAGCGATCACAATACCAATGGACAAAAAATGGTTAAAACAACTAGACCTACAAGATCAGTCCCTGTATTTAATAGGGACGAATATCATTTCCGGGGTAAATACACGATTACCACCCCGAACATCAATTACCATTCCCCTACCAGAATCTGAATACAATTCAAAAATAACAACTCTCGAACCCAATAACGAATTTTTACGAAAAAGCGGAGTAATGCCGACCACTTTCAGGCAAGGAGACACTAAATACCTACAATTATGGAATTATACCCGTACCACACAAAACTTACACAAACGTCAGGTAATAGGCTGCATAAAAACAATACACCCCTGTAACTCCTTAAACAAAATTAATGATATCCCAGAAAACAACGAAAACATAAACAATACCGACCCCGATCATATATACGATTACGACGGCAACGAAATAGACCTATCACCAAAACTAACGGTAGACCAACGACGCAAGGGCGTTCTTATGTTACGCAATTACCGCGGACTATTTACTATGAAAGAAGAACAATTAGGAAAAGCGAACGTAAAACCATATGAACTGAAAGTCAAGGACAATGAACCTGTACAATTACGTGGCTATAAATTAGCGCCCGTAGAACGACGTGAAATGTGGAAACAAATAAACACGAAACTAGACACAAATATACTACAACGCTCGCGATCACATTACAGCTCGCCGGCGTTTTTAATGAAACAGCGTGACAAATATCGATTCCTATGCAATTTTATGAAATTGAATGAGAAATTAATACCTGACCGCAACTCGGTCCCACGAATCGAAAACATAATAATGGCAGTGCAGGGTAAAAAATATTTTAGCCTTCTCGACGCAAATAGCGGTTTTCATCAAATCCCCATTGCAGAGGCTTGCAGATATTTAACAGCAATTATTGTCGATAATCAACTTTTCGAATACACAGTTCTACCACAAGGCCTAGCTAATTCACCGGCTGCATTTAGTAATGTAATTAACACAGAATTCGCAGATTTTTTATACAAAATTATGGTAGCATACATGGACGATATGTGCGTGTTTGGAGACGATTTCGACGAAAGTTTACTAAATTTAGAGAAAATACTCCAACGCCTACAATTATTGAACTTGAAATTAAAAACCACCAAATGTAAACTGTTCTACGATGAGATCGAAATGTTAGGGCACAAGGTTAATGGAGAAACCATTGAACCGCTAGAAAAAAATGTAGCTGCTATCAAAAATTTCACACGCCCTGAAACAGTGCGCGATGTGCAATCATTCATAGGTATGGTAGGACATTACCGTAAATTCATACGAAACTTTGCGCACATATCGGCCTGCTTAAGTGACCTAACGAAAGGCAATGCACAGCCGAACTCGAAAGTAAAATGGCATGACGAACATGAACGTGCATTTCAAATCCTAAAACTAAAAATGATTACAAAACCCGTTTTGGCTATATTTAAAGAAGGTAGGAAAACAATAGTAGAAACCGATGCATCTAAGATCGCGATCGGTGGAGTACTATCACAAATAAATGAAAAGAACGAAACACACCCCATAGCATACTTCAGCAGGAAAATGCAAGCCTCTCAAAAAAATTACTGCGCTTATGACCTCGAACTAACCGCTATGGTTGACACAATACTACATTTTCGAGAATACTTATACGGTAACCCATTCACTTTGTACACTGACCACGCGCCACTGGTATCTTGTAGAAAGACAAAAGAACCCAGTTCTCGACTAGCTCGAATTATACTTAAACTATCTGAATTCGAGTTCGAAATTAAACATAAACCAGGAAAACATAACATAGTACCTGACGTCCTAAGTAGAACTGCTATAGAATACAACGAGAAGACTGAGGATGACGACAAGATACTAGAAAAACTTAACAAAATATCAGTCGGTATGGACTTAAGACTAGAACAACGTAAAGACAATTTTTGTAATAATATCATCATGTGCAAAGAAGGTGCATATGACAAAACCAAACCAGACTTCACGAAATATAACAAAATCAGTAGACGTTTTCTCTTATCGGACGACGGACTACTATCCATCCGTTCCAACGGTAAAATACTAATTTATCTACCACGACACCTTGTAAAAGATATATTGTGCGAATTTCATGATAAAGCCCTTTCCGGTGGACATTGGGGAGCAGATAAGACCCTGGCTAAAATACAAACAAAATATTACTGGACTGGTATTGTCCAGGATGTTAGAGACTACATAAAAAGTTGCCATCAATGTCAGATAAGAAAAGGAATACATGGTAAAAAACCAGGGTTACTACAACCAATTCGTGTAAATAAATGCGACATACTAGGACACTTAGAACTCGATTTTGTAGGGCCCTTACCCAAAAGCAAAGGAAATGAATACATACTGGTAGGTACATGTAAATCAACGCGATTTGCGGCAGCAAAACCCGTAACGTCAGCATCAAGCGCCGTCGTTATTAATTTTATTTACGACCTCGTAACGCAATATGGAGCCCCTAAATACCTGTCCACAGACAACGGAACCCACTTTAAAAATGCAGATTTGAACGCTGTATGTGAAAATCTAGGATGCCAAAAGGCATTAAGTACATCATATAGCCCACAAAGTCAAGGCAGCATAGAAAGGAAAAATGGAATACTCTGCAAAACACTAGCTTGCTATGCAAATTCTACTCGTACAAATTGGTCAGATTTCGTCCGATTCGTGGTTTTCGCGTATAATACCACTCCACTAGTTAGATTTAACGGTCTAAGTCCATTCTACATACTGTATGGTCAGCACCCTAATATGCCCGCGGACAATAAATTAAATGTGCCAAGCAAAGCAAAACAGGAAAGACTCGAGGAAATAGAAGAGTTACGAAGAATACGAAAATTAATACCGAGCTTAATTTATGAAAATCAGGAAAAGGAAAAACAATATTATGACAGGGACCACGAGGACGTTATGTACAATGAGGAGATCTAGTCTTGATAGAGATACCTTTTAAGCACAGAGGTAAACTTGTACAAAAATACAACGGCCCTTATAAAGTGCTTAAAAAGGTTGGCCCTCTAGATTATGACATCCAAACTGACGAAAAAGTAGAAACCGTGCACGTTAGGAGACTTAAAAGATATATTATTAGAGATTTTAAAGTATGTATGTAATATAGAGAACCCTCGGATTGGGTCGACGGCCGATTCATTTCTGCCGCCCGGCTCATACCCGAGGACACTCTCTAGCACGGCCCTGCATCCGACGGAGGTGTCATTTGCCACCGCCGCCGTGATCAGGGATCAGTGTCCGCCCAGTAAGAAGTGGCGCTTTTGTATTCTCTGCGTACCAAAAACTTCTCATTGAGTGACATATTTTGTTATGAAACAATGAAACGTGGCGACTCATAGACGAAGGTGGACGCATGACTATGTATTATTAACCATCGGCGAATTCCCCCCCAACTAGAAAGTAGTAAATTAGCATTATCTGTTATTTTTACCCGAATAAGCAAAATTAGCGTACGTAATATATTACGATCAAACGGGACGCCGTTGTGATCATATTACAATATCATAAGTACTCATACTACATTAGACGTTACAAATAGATAGAAACATTCCCGCAATTCGTCGATGGGCCGGCTTTGAAATATATACAGAAAGGAATTTATATAACGTATGTATGATTAGTCAGCTCATTGTACATACGCCACTCGAAAAACACCGTGTACACGCTTTTAGGAAACTTGAGCCCTTACCAATCGTATGTTCTATCCACTAATTAGAAATAAATTCCCTGTCTCATGTCCAGTGTTCTTCGAATTGGTCGTGTGAAAGTGCTCTAGTAATATCGCTTGAAAATACTCGTGTGAATTTTCGCAAAGTTTTAGTATAAAATCGCGAAAAAATGAATGTGCCATCTACATCTAGTAATGTTTCGCCGAACGATTCTGCCTTTCGTGATTTAACTACTGACCAAATTAATAGTTACGCTTTAGACCAATATAAACTATTTCGACGAAACTACCATCGATGGATGGAAGTAGTGTTCGGGGCCGACCTAAATTTCTTCTTACGATCAACAAACGACGTTCCCCCATGGAGGCGTCAGCATCTTATTATTCGATTAGGAGTTGCAGTACAAATGCCCGACGAATTCGTACCCCTTATACACCTCCATGGCATCAGAGAAGAACTCACGCGCCTTCAAAACGTGCAGTGGGCAGAACACAATCCAATTTCCATTCCGACGATCATGCAATTACGGGAAATGGAGTTAGCAGAAGGAACTCACTATCCAATTGTCCGTGTCCAACCTGTGGACATTCAACAAATACTTCGCGACGTAGACGATATGACAGATGCGGCCTCGGGACCATCCCTCTCGGATGTGTCGGACGCAGAAATCGCCGAATTATGGCAACCTGCGCCTGATCCGACAGACACGCCCGTTTCCCAACATCCGGTTCGATACACCCTTCCGATCGCTTGGGAGCGCCCAGAAGAAGAAGACTCTATCCATCCGTACGCCGGACCGGATCCATACGAATGTAAGACGAGTGAACAGCTTACGGCAGAGGCCGAAAAATGTTTTCTGTGTGACGCGGATCGGATAAATGCACGGCTTTCATGCGGACATACCGCATGCGACCGGTGTTTTATCCGGTGGCTGCGATACGGGAGACGATGCCCCTACTGTAGAACTGTCCCGTCAAACATGACGATATTGTAAATGAAGGGTGAATGTCCAGAGGGAAGCCACAATACCCCAGCTATTCATAAAAGAGGACAACAGTCCCACAAAAATATATAACAAAATAAATAAACGATTAAAACAAAACAAAAAACGACAAAAGAGGATGAAATGTCCCAAAACAACAAAAAAAAAAAAAAAAAAAAAAAAAAAAAATATATAAAATAATAACATATACACACGCAGCTATGGCGAGTACATCAGTACATCGCATAATCAGTTATACTCACGTCACCACCAATACGAAAAACCTTTGTAGAATATGCAACCTTTCCTACATGTGATGTAACTATAGCAGTATAACCGCTTAATCTAAGGAACCGTTAATATCACTACAGATACAGGGGTATCTGACTATTTATACCGCGGAGGAGAGATAAACCAACCGCACTATTTTTGTATTTTTGTAAACCAAACTATTTTATATTTACCTTACAGATGTATTGGGTAATATTAACGTTATGGTTCACGGGTTGTTTGGCGGATAATTTAAGAATCGAAATAGTTCCCGGATCATACCTCACAGAAATAACGGACGTCACCATCTACGATCGATCGCTTCCTTTGAAATACCTCTTTCAACACTACATCTCGGATTTTCCAAAATGGACAGAAATCTGCGAGCATAACCATCCCAGTTGTAAATCACCCCTAGGATTATCTCTTAAAGCAATTCATAGGACGATGTCGCACCATTTCAAAGACATCCGATCCGATATGGAAACGCACATAACGTCGAAAAGAAGAAACAAAAGGGGAGTCCAGTTCCTAGGAGATTTCTTGAATTTTTGTTGCAATGCGATAACTAAAAGAAATCTATCCATTATTCAAAATGAGGAAAGGATAAAAGAAAATTACGACAACGTAAGGGAATCAATCATCGATATCCATGCTGATTTGGTAACCACTACAGCCAAAATGAATGTGTTTGCGAACCACACCATCGACGCCATCCAAAATATAACATCCTTCCTCTCAACCCTCGAAGGACAAATCGATATTGCACGGCGGAAAGACAGCAACAACCACCAATACCTATACATGATTGTCGAGACGCTTTCAGAAATCACGAATGCTATATATTACAACGATATATATTCGCACTGTTCATCCCATAAACTGCCAATATCGCTAGTTCCGGTTCCTGATCTACGCCAAGATCTGCACAGACTCGAGAGAAAATTAAAACCACTATCATTGGGATTGGCGATATCCATAAACGACATACTCCAGTATTATACGAAGGACCTCGCCCACTGTCAGGTCTCGAAGTATAACATACACGTAGAAGTACGAGTCCCTATCAAAAGGATGGATTCGAAATGGAAGCTATTCAAATACATACCCATATACTTCCGACACAACGAGTCCCTATGTATCCTAAGTAGCAGCGAAATGTTAATAGCTTATGACAAACATAACGACATCTTCAGGACGATCGACGGACCGGCATTGAAAACTTGTGATGTAACCACGGGACTATGCTATGTAGAACACTTCGACTACTCAAACGAGGCTCCGGAATGCGCTAGATACTTATTTTTAAGTAAGAGCTACGATGAGTTAAATGCCGTATGCCACTTCAAATGTGAACCCCTCCATTCACGGCCAATAATTCGAAAATTGAACTCTAACGACTACCTAGTGTCAAATCCTCGCCCAAATTTAAAATATCACAATACCACTAGTAAAGTTTCTGAAAGCATTGACATAAATTATGACCTTCCGGGAGCCCTCAAAATTCATCTTCCTTGCGAAATATCCTTAATTCAGGAAACTGACTCTACAAATATTACCCTTATTTCTGAAAATTTCCCCTGTATGCGAGAAGAAAATAAAGAACTGATAATGGAAAGAATACTCCCCCTACAATGGTCCACATTAGATTCGGCGTCCATCCTCCTTCAAGCAGAGACAACTGTGATATTTCAAAATATGACAAAATTATTTAACCCCAATTGGAAAAACATAACCCCACATTTTGAAATCAAGACATCCTCCGAATCTCTAAAGAAAAAATTAAAAGACCTTGAATTAAAATTCCCTCCCAAAAGTTTATTTGAATACGACTTTTTAGCAGATATAATTTATGTTACATGGCTACTACTACTAACTATTAGCAATATCATACTACTATATATCGGATTTAAATTACGAGAAACCAACCTAGTAAATAAAGTAAAATTAGAGGCCATTCGAGACCTAAAAGATGATGTACCCAACCCGAAGAAAACGGACCCGCGATTGTTTGAAATCAGATCAAAATTGAAAAGGAATAATCGCAGAACCTCATTTTAAGGAAATCTAGGGAGATTTCATTTTTTAGAAAGGGGGGTAGATGTAGTACGATGAATAATTAATAAAAAAGTAGGACACATATATACCGTTATTAATAAGAATTAAAGTATACGTGACTAGAATAAGGTACCCTAAAACCGCCTACGTGATGTGGGACATATGCATAAACTTTGTATTTCATATAAATTAATCAACCGCCTTACGACTCGTGTCATTCGGTATATCTTTTCATGTTAGCCTCTACCTTGTAGTAAGCTAACGTCAGAATAAACTACGTGATTAAGAAGTGAACCCGCGTATTCATTTTCGTAACCTACCGCGTCTTTTATTACCGTTAATTATTTCTTGGTCTCCCCCGATGATCACTTACCAAATACTTGAGTAAACTATCTATTCGTTGATTAGTGTTGTTCATCATATTAGAGTGATCACCGTGGGATCCCAGATACCTTTTGGTCGTACTACAGAAATCAAGTCTTTATATTAAATTTGAGCCGAGTACAATGGTTGAATGCGGTCTGAGTACGTGTGATTTTGGATAATTTGACGTGAGTTGGATCGTAGCACTATAATAACAGACAACATTTTAATTTAAAAACATGAAAATCGTCAAGATTTCTCATTCCTTATCCTTACCCTTTCTTATATCCTGAATTGGGACTGGAAACCAAGACAGTGGCAGTTGCTGGAAAATCATCAACATTTGATTGTGAATAATCCATCAGCTGAGTTTCCGTGCCTAAATTCATGATCACGGTGTAACTTCTCTGTTTGAAATTTCTAGAAAAAGCTAGAACCCATTGGGATAAAATATGGAACTTCAAATTGCCATGTTTGAATACTTGGGTTTTTCTTAATGACATTAGCTCTGTGAAATATTTTAATGTACTGTTTTCTTGCATTTTTTGGGTTTGAACATTGAATTGCCAGTAATTCGGGTGCACTGGTAACCAAGGTTTTTCTGCTGAAGTGAAACCTATGTAAAATTATGAAGCGAATATTAGATGTAATCTCATGAAATAAAATTATAATATTATCATGGTTTTATTGCAAAATTAGACCACGAAGTCTAAAACCAAATAAAATGAAAAAAATATCTACCTCAAATAAAAACAAAAAGACACCTATAAAAGTTTATCAGATCTTAAAAATGTAGGTACCTACTACCTACCAATCTAACTTCATAAAACTGCATCGAATCATGTCTACTTAATTGTATCAGTTCAATATGAGAAATTGAATTAAATTCAGATTCCATTTGATTTATCTATTGTAATCAGATTTCAGATTGCATTCCATTTTATCTTACATTTTTAAAAAACCAAATGCACCTAAATTACCTGGTTGTAAACATTTTCTCATTGGGTTTGGAGGGTTAGTTTTCCAGATATTCTAACTCAAAGTTCCAATTTTTTTTTCGCAAGTATTGATGACATCTCGATAGGAGAATATTACGCTCTACTGTTTTATTTTTTTTTTAGACGATTTTCTCGGATAATCGATTGCTCGAAATGGGCCGAATTTTCAACATTTTTCTTATGGTAATACCTAAAAGAAATATCAAAGGCCGACAAGTCAATAATTTTTTTTCTACGTCTGAATTCTGATTTATGATTCTGACCTATTTCTTCCAGTTTCGATTTTGAATGATTTTTTCTATCAAAATTTTCACCCGTTCGTAGTTTTTTCTCCAGTCTGATTTCCTTTTCTGTTGAATTTAATCTTTGTCTACTTTTCTTTCTTCTCTTTTGAAATGTTCATCGTAATCATTTTATGATTTTGAAATTTTTTTCTCATCTTACATGAATTTTCAATATTTTACTTCAATTTTATTTTCATTTTGCGCACACAGAGTATGATTTTTTCAACTCGAGTTTTCTCTTTATGAAAATTTTATTGTTTTTGCCTTTCAATTTTTCTCCAAGTTGAAATATGTTTTTCTCTCTCTACGAAACTGATTGAAATCTTTGTTTGAAAAACTGAAAATTTTTTCACGTAGCAAAGAAAGAAAAAAATTTCAAGTTGTAAAGTGAATGTGGTTCAGATGTGAAAAAATTCAACATAAGTAGAAAAAATATGGTGGAAAATTTTGATGGCGAAAGGGAAAAATTCAAAATCGTGAAAAAATAACTTGTACATAGAAAACTCTACTGTGGAGAAATACATTTACAAATTTGTTAGAAAATTACCAGTCAACATTTTTTCCATCTGGAAAAAAATGAAGTAATATTTTGACGCAAGTAGGTACCTAGGTATAAAAAAATAGCACAATTGTAAAAAAAATTGGAATTTTGAATTTTTGACCAAAAATATTTTGGGATGAAAATTTGTAAAATTTTCCGAAGTTAGACGAATAGGTAAAGTAAAAGAAAAAATGTCATGGAGACTTCCGACTAATCGAAGCGAGGTATAGGTAATGAAAGTTCATCTGTACTGTTATCCGTGACTTGTTCACGTACTGAATTCGGTGAAGTAGGGAACATGCGCAGGACTGTGCGACGGCTCTATATATCTCGCCCAAACCCTACTTCAGTAAATTCAACCTATCACTTTTTTTCCGACCTATACATCTACGGACAACAAAAAATGGCTTAAGTGACTTATTTAATTCTATGCTTAATTGAATTTTTAATGAAGCTCAATTCGTGCTTTTTTTAAGAGGCCTCCTGGGGATGAAACTCAATTCGGAGTCCGCTAGAAAAAAAAATATCAAACTCTAACTCTCACCAGCATTTCGTGTATCGTCCCATTGCATCGGTGCACGGTGAATAAATCTATTGTAAGGGTCCTCCATTTTCACCATATTGTTAGCTCCCATGCTGAGCTCCTCACCATAGTAAAACTGAGCTGCGCCAGGTAACATTGCTACCAAAGCCAATAGGATTGAATTATATTCTGTATCGAAAACGTGAACCATTCGACCAAAATCGTGATTACCCAACTGAAAAAATGATATCATACAGAAACTTGAATGAATTGTGGAAAAATTTTTACATGGCGATTTCAGTTCTACTTACTGCCCAATTTGATGGCATACCCTTTGGTACTTTGTCTAACCAGGTATGGAGAAAATCGTGAAGTTCGCGAGCATTCAAATACGAATTCAAAGATATCAGAAGAAAATTGAAAGGCAAATGAAATGCTGGAAATTTTCTCGTTCCATAGTATTTGATTATTTTCGAGATCGATCCATACGTTTCACCAATTAATGGACTGTTATGGAAAAAAATATCAATTTTTTATTTTCGTGGGTATTTTTATGAATTATTTTTGAATGAAAATTTTTGAAAAATTACGTTTGGATTGATTTTCCACTCTTCTTGTCGTATTGCTCAACGAAAGTATTTAACTCGTTTAAAAATCTGAATGTGTCCGGATTATGAATATGTTGCTCAAATCCATCGCTGCCAAATACTGTAGCAAGCGTAGAATCGGGAGGTAAAGGTGGACTTTCTTGAAGCTGCTCATCTTCCAGTAGCACCATTGGTGCGTCAACTCGAAAACCGGATACCCCTTTGTCTAGCCAAAATTTCATTATGCCCTGTGGAAAATCAAAACTATGAATTATTTTATCAATTTGCATTGAATTGATGGAAAAATCGAATTATTGACCTTTATTTCTGCTTTGACAGCTTCGTTCCTTAAATTCAGATCCACCTGTTTTGTAGTAAAATGTCGCAAGTAGAATTGCTTCCTTTTCTCATGCCATGCCCAGGCACTACCGCTTTCGTTAATCGAAAATATACTGAACTGAAATGCAAAAAAGTAGAGAAATTGGAATTTCAATCGATTCCATGATGTTTACTGGAAAAATTATAGCTCAAAAGTACGAAAAATCACCATAAACTTCAATTTTTATAGACTTACGTTCTAAAGGTTAAAAAAAGTTACTTATTTCTTTCAAAATCGATTTGATGAGCTATAAATTTTGTTCCTAAATAATATTCTCGTCTGAAACAAAGATCCGGAGAGAGGAGGGCTCCCTCCGGACGATTTTTTCGGAGCCGAGGCTTTTCTTAATCTAGAAGGCAGAGCCGGAGTTGAAGAACCTTCAAAGATCTCGGAGCTGGCGCCGAAAAGAGGAGAGCCCCTCCGGATGTTGGGTCGGTCAGAAATCCAGAGCTGAGCCGGTGGGAGGAGGGCCCCTTCTGGACGTTTCTTTGTGGCCGGAGCTGGAAAATACTTTTAACAAAATTTTGGAGCTGGAGCCGGAAGCTCTTAGATACAATTTAAAAAAAAAACAGAGAAATGAATCGCGCAAACGTTCCAAATAATATTTAAATAAATCTTATAATAAATTTAATTAAAAATTAAATTAATAATTAATTTATAATAATTTAAATATAAAAATATAAATAATAAAATTATAAACAAAAAAAAAATTTTCCTCATAATTAAAAATCATTGAAACACCTGAGAAATGAAAATATTGATTTTTATATTCCATACATTTTCTGACAAAAAGGTATCTTCATCCAATTGAGCCTAAACGAGAAAAAAACCCACGATAGTACACCGTGAGAGAATCCCGTATCCAAAATTTCAGGTGAAGTGCATTTTTTCGAATTTTGGCGAATTTTCAAAATTTCAAAATCACCTCATTGCTCACAACTAACGTAAGTGGGTACGAGAAGTCAGGGAACTCAAAAAGTTCTTGTATAAGAACCAAAACAAGACGTGTATGTCTGGGTGACTTATACTTGACTCGATTTTTTTTGAAATTGTTAGGTTATCAGTGTGGGAATAGGTAAGTAGTTTTCGAGTTTTTTTTGTGCGAGTACTTTCAAATTCTCTACTCAATACGATTTAATCCAAAGGGAATTGATTGCGATTAAAGTTAATTATGGTATTAAATTTTGCTGAAAATTTTGCGTTTTGGATTCCAGCTGATCACCGGAGTAAATTTATTAGATGAATATAAGATTTTGGAGTCTGGATCCATACATACCCAATTATTGGGTGGAATAGGTTTTTTGTTCCAATCATATCCTTTTGGATCTGCCCAGACATAATAATCTGTGTACGGATTGATTCTGTCGACTGATTTTTGAAACCATTCGTGCTCGTCACTACTGTGATTGATCACCAAGTCAATTAAAATATGTAAACCTATTTTTTGAAAAATAGAGATTATTTAAGCATCATTTCAGCTATCAAATTTTTTCCAAGTTTTTGGAAATTCAATTTTCCTACCTCTAGATTTCATTTCCTTCATTAACTGCTCAAAATCCTCCATAGTCCCGTACGCAGGATCAATTCCTCTGAAATCAGTTATGTCATACCCGCCATCCGCCATTGGCGAAGGATAAAAAGGTGGCAGGTAAATTGTGTCTATTCCAATATCAACCAAATAATCGAGTTTGGAAATTATCCCTCTGATGTCTCCTCTGCCATCGCCATCGCTATCCTTAAAGGATTTTAGGTATATTTCGTAAACACTCGCGTACTTCCACCATTCTTTGTCCAGTGCCAAAGCTCCAAATAAGATAGATACTAAAATTAATGCTTTTAAAATTTTCATTTCTCGAATTGGGACGTCGCGACGCGTGATGAATTTTTTCCAAAAAAAATAGACAATTTTTTTCTCAATTGAGCTGAAAGTTCACCAAGTCGAGTAATTGAAACCCAAACTCGTACGGTCGATTGTTCAGTAGAAACGAACCGAAACTGAGGAGTTAATTTCATCATCGCGGCTACTTAAGCAATTTTCTCCGATCATTTTTGTTTGTCTAATATTTTGTAATCGATGATTTACTCACTGAGACCGAATACCCGTGGTCTATGCATTCAATTAAGTCATCGATATCGTCATCTATTAAAGTATTTGTGACGTACCTAACTTCGGTTATTTTTGTATTTCTACGATCTAGAGCTGTTCTCGATTGAATCATTTTTTATCAGTCAATTGGCATTGTTTCGATTTATTTGAAAACCAATTTAGCTGGATTCATTCTCAGATTCTTCTCGTGTTTATTTTTAAAACCACTTTATTTGATGAGAGAGGGGAAAACCTTCGCTTTAAACTGCTTCGAAATTTTTTGCAATGTTTTAAAAGTTTTACAAATCATTTGAAATTTTTGAAAAATTTCCTTTGATTCAATATACGACAGTTTTTGATACATTTATCAAGTTTGAATTGTAAAAATGCGAATTTGAAGTTGAAAAGATTGAAGAAGTTTTCAGTTGGGAATTTCTGTTTTTTTTCCCCTTATGAATGAGCTTATCAAACTTCGAAACAATCGTTTAGATTAGGTTGAAAATCATTTGGAATTGAGTGCCATATTAATTTTCTGAGACTGACGAAAATACAAAATTTGTTGAAATATAGACCAGCGGGAAATTGCAGTCCTACAGCTCGGACATAGAATACACCCTTGGGTGTCAAAAAATTAGCTTTCGAGTTGGAGTTCTTTCTTGGAGTGCCATTTTCTGAAAGATCTGAAATCGGTGTAGTTTGTAAAAAGTCCTTGGTTGATGGAAATTTTTCTCCTGATTGGCATTTTGAAAAATGCTACCAAAATTACCTACAGAAAAAACCAACAGTATTTTCATTGTCGACTTATGTCCCTACCTACCTAATAGTTGAATAAGTGTAGCAACAATGAAATGAAATTGTATTTCGCTCAGAGAATTGGCCCGAATCCTGAAAAAATAAATACCAAGTACCCAAAAAAACTAATAACTTTTAAAAAAAAAAACTTACCATTAGTGCCATAATAGCGGACTACATGTTGAAAAATAGCTTAAACAAAAAAAAATCGAAAGTACACCATAAAAGAATACCGTATCCAAAATTGCAGGTGCTGAAAAGCATTTTTGGAATTTTGGCGAATTCTCGAAATTACAAAATTACCTCACTGCCTTCAAAATACATGGGTATTTCAAAGTTTAATGTAAGTAATTAACGAAAAGAACTGAAAGTTGGTATGCATCCTATTTTTGATGTCCCGAATCGATTGAAAGCGGTTTCAAGACATTTTGAAGGCACCAACAAATTTTGGAATTTTCCAGCGCTGCGCTGTAGAGATCCTCATAAAAATGGCTCATATAAACATCAGCACCTATGATTGCGGATTACCAACATGGGTGACTTATTTTTTCGATTAAAACGCTATTTTCTAACATTTGTAACTTTAAGTTCAAATTCGGATTTTGGCAAGAAAATCTAATTTTTTTTCAGTAAAATTATTGGCATTTAAAAAATACATATGAATTTGAACTTGGAGTTGCGAATTTCAGAAAATTTGGCTTTTAGTGAACAAATACTTAGGTCACTATGATTGGTTACCCTTATCCTGCAGAAGTTCATATGGGCTTTTCTCTGGCATGGCGCTGGAATATTACAAAATATCCCGGTAGCTCCAAAATTCCTGAAAACCGGTTGCAATTGATCCAGCAGATCAGAAATAGGGCACACGTCAAATTTCTGTTTTTGTTGATGAGACAAATTTTGATGATTTGTGAGCAATGAGGTGATTTTGAAATTTTGAAAATTCGCCAAAATTCGAAAAAATGCACTTCATCTGAAATTTTGGATACGGGATTCTCTCACGGTGTACTATCGTGGGTTTTTTTCTCGTTTAGGCTCAATTGGATGAAGATACCTTTTTGTCAAAAAATGTATGGAATATAAAAATCAATATTTTCATTTCTCAGGTGTTTCAATGATTTTTAATTATGAGGAACGTTTGCGCGATTCATTTCTCTGTTTTTTTTTAAAAAAATTGTATCTAAGCCTAATGCAGAAGGTGCTCAAAGAAGAGCAGCGTTCTACAAAAAAAAATCTATATTCTCTCAGACTTGAAAAAATTTATTCAGGTGCTGAAAATTTTATTCAAAGTGATCGTTACAATTTATGGTAATTATTATGCGATAGTACCGCATTACATAAATAGGTACTAATATATTATTTAGGATATTCGCTTGAAATTGAATCCAGTATTATTGCCGAATGAGGTCTGAGTACATAAGAAACAGGATTGTTCGATGAAGTTGGCATCCTGAATCTGTAAAAATAAAATTTTATGCTGTAATTTCATAAAATTTCGTCGATCATATTTCGAAAAAAATTCCTTTCGAGGAAAATTCTCCTTTTTACCCTTTTTTGAATCCAGAATTTGGACTGGAAGCTACAACAGTCAAAGTTGGCGGGAGATTATTGATAGCTGTGTGCAATTCTATAGGTTGGGTCTCCGTTCCTAAATTCATCAACACAATGTAACTAGATCGTTGATATGTTCTGGAAAAAGCCAGCACCCATTTTGAAAGGATGTGAAATTTTAATTCGCCGTATTTCAAAATGTCGGTTTTTCTGAAGGACATTAAATCTTTGAAATAATTTAATGAACTGTTTTCGTGGCTTTTTTGAGCTTGAACGTTGACCTTCCAGTAATTTGGGTGCACTGGTAGCCAAGATTCATCAGCTGACGAGAAACCTGCAAAGATGTAATAAAATTTTGTAAAATTTGTGTGTATGTTGAGGGATAAAAAATACATTTTTGAGGTAATTATTCCACTCGCCAGAATTTCTAGTATCATCCCAATGCATCGGCGCGCGATGAAAGGTCCTATTATAAATATCCTCCGTTTTAACCAAACGATTTTCTCCCATGCCAAGTTCTTCTCCATAATATACTGTGGCGGTTCCAGGTAACATAGCAACCATTGCTAATAAGATCGAATTGTACTCTTCATTCAAACGATGGACAACTCTACCCTTATCATGATTTCCCAACTGGAAAAATGGCGTCATATTTGAAAGGAATTAAGTGTACAGTTATTTGAATTAAAATGAATGTAAGACTTACTGCCCAATTCGACGCCATGCCTTTTGGTACTGCATCTAACCATTGATGCAAGAAATCGTGAAGCTTTTGAGCATCAAAGTATGTTCCTAACATTGTAAGATGAAAATTGAATGGCATATGAAATACGGGAAACTTTTTCGTTCCATAATATTTCATGACTTTATCAACTGATCCGTATGTTTCCCCAATGAATACTCTGTTTTTGAAACAAAGAGTCAATTGTTACATTCACCTCTACCCATTATTTTTTGTAAGGTAGAATAAGATTAGCCTACGTTTGGGTTGATTTTCCACTTTTTCTATCGTATTCTCGTAGAAACACATTCAACTCGTTGATGAATTTAAATGTGTCTGGATGATGATAGGTTCTTTCAAATCCACCGCGGAATAATGCGAGAAGTGTGAGGTCACGTCTTGGTGGATTATCACGAAGGAGTTCATCTTCCATGAATACCATTGGTGCATCCACTCTAAATCCTGATACTCCTTTTTTTAACCAGAATTTCATTATGCCCTGTAGATAAATCTTCATTGCATAATTCATTATCAATGAATATGCACGTGCTGATGGCAGTTCTTTGATTCTTTGACAAATCTAGTTAATTTTTTTATAAGAGTAGGTCCAAGGATATTGGAGAAAAGAATTACGGTTAAATTATCAAAAATAAGAAACATTTTTTCGAATGCTATGCATCGGGAGTGAAAGATGAAACATGATGTTATGGGTACCTAATATTTTAAATAAACACGCACCTAAATTTTAAAAAAAACTACAATGTAAGTACATGAACTGTTGGTCCAAATTCAAAATTTTGGTCAAACTTTTTTCATGATTAAATGAATTTGGATCGCTTAAATAAACGTTTATTACTCATCGAATTTTTAAAACAAGTTCAAATTAATCAAGATTATGAAAACACCAGGGGGAAAAATTCAAGGAAGAAAAAAAATGAATAGTCTAGAAAAAATTTCATGAAATTCTGAAGGTTGACATGGCTAGAATTTTTTCCAATCATTTTTATTGTACTGTCAAGTATAGCTAGCATAATTTTTTCAGATCCTCGAAATGATTGCAACTATACAAAAAAAAATGGAAATGAAAATTGGAAAAACGCCAATTTTTATTTGATTTTTTTTTTCAAATTCGCGAATGCAATTTTCCTTCAATTTTCTTTTCCTCCTTTTTTTTTGCAAGGAACGTTGAAATCAGTAAGGGATATGGGGAAAATCTCCAAATGAAAAAAAAAAAAAATGGAATTTTTCTCGAGTCAGCCCTCCGATCATTGAGAGCGGAAAATTGTATCATTCTAAACTCAGTGGTAAGCGTTTATTTGAACTCGAGCGAAACCAATTTTTTTATTGTCTTTTTTTGTAAAGAAAATATAAGAGCGTGAACTCGTATTTATCACGAAAGTGGCGTAGAAATGGACCAATGGGGTCGGGCTCAATATATTTTTCATTTTTTTCACCAGATTTCAATTGTTTTGGAATCACTTAAGAGCGTGAACTCGGTATTTATCACGAGAGTGTCGTGGAAATGGGCCAATAGAGTCGGACTCAATATATTTTTCATTTTTTTGACCACATTTCAATTGTTTTGGAACCACTTTCGACCTAATTGTCGCCAAGGGCTGATTTCACCTACTTATTGGGAAAGCTTATTGTTTGAAAATGTCCAGTTGAGTCGAGTTTTTTTTTTTCAAAATGGAGTCAGTCTACTTAGGCCTGCTCTTGTGCTCTTGTCTGCTCTACTACTTCAATTCGTGTTGAAATAATTAATTTTAAAATGCCACCTTTATTTCTTCTTTGACTTCTTTGTTCCTTAAATTCAGATCTGGCTGTTTGGTTTTGAAATGGTGTAGATAAAATTGTTTCCGATTTTCATTATAAGTCCAAGCACTGCCACTTTCATACAAAGAAAATATGCTGAACTGAAATATTCCATATTCCAATATAAAAATGAAAATGATCTAATAAATAAATTATCTTGTCGTTTTTTCAGCACTTACCCAATTATTTGGAGGTATGGGTTTATTGTTTGAATCATAACCTTTTGGATTGACCCAAACGTAATAGTCTGTGAATGGAGCCATTTTATCGACGGATTTTTGAAACCATTCGTGTTCATCACTACTATGGTTTATTACTAAATCCATGATGAAGTGAAGTCCTTTAACAATAGAAATGGATAACATTGAAATCACAACGGTCCTGTTATACCTTTTTCAATAATATTTCATTTTGAGTGTCAAGTGTGATTTGTAACGATTTTTCTAAAACCCCTGGATCAATTAAACTATGGGTTGGAGACGGAGGAAAACTCGGAAAATCCTACAGTTGAAATTTCAGATCAATCGAACGACATAAGTGTGAGCTCTAGAATTATCCAGAGTGTAGATATTTTCTGGTGTAAATTTCAGAATTGAGATAAGAATTTGTAACGTTTGTTTGAGTATCTTGGATTTTGAATTATACATGCATTTCGATCGATTCAAATGAATTTTTTCCATGGTGTTTCTGAGCCGTTCTCTACTTCCATCTAGAATTTTAGTTGTATTGATTTCGGGAGTTCTCAAAAATCTTAACACATTTCCCTTGGCAGATGAGAAAATTTGAGATGTCACCTTGCATAACTGAGGAGTGTCGTTGCAAAACGCAACATCTCCGAAAACCTGATTTTTGGGAAATCGCAAAAAACTGTCATTCAAAATTGGGTGGAGGGTTTTGGCTCGGGGCGGTCTCATTGGAAAGCTTAGGACCTCAGCTACATGTTTTGGGGGTCACTTCGCACTTGTACCTCAAGGGGGGTTGGAGGGGGGCAAAACAAAAAAGATGTTGCGTTTTGCACCGAAACACCCAGTATTTGTTGCGTTTTGCACCGAAACGTTATCTTTTATGGCAGATAAAAGGTATTTATGGTCGTTATGGAGTCCTGTCTATGGCACCATTCGATTCCTCGTTGAATTTCCTATAAGACTGATATATTAACTCAAAAATGATAAAAATCGAGATGTTGCGTTTTGCAACGACACGCAAAACGCAACATCTCCGAGAACCTGATTTTTGGGAAATCGCAAAAAACTGTCATTCAAAATTGGGTGGAGGGTTTTGGCTCGGGGCGGTCTCATTGGAAAGCTTAGGACCTCAGCTACATGTTTAGGGGTCACTTCGCACTTGTACCTCAAGGGGGGGTTGAAGGGGGGCAAAACAAAAAAGATGTTGCGTTTTGCACCGAAACACCCACTATTTGTTGCGTTTTGCACCGAAACGTTATCTTTCATGGCAGATAAAAGGTATTTATGGTCGTTATGGAGTCCTGTCTATGGCACCATTCGATTCCTCGTTGAATTTCCTATAAGACTGATATATTAACTCAAAAATGATAAAAATCGAGATGTTGCGTTTTGCAACGACACTCCTCAACTCTAAAGGTGCTATAGGTAGGTATTATCAAAGTATGCATTTACCCATTACAGCCGGGAACTACAATTTGACAACGCTGCCGTAGTGGTCCTATTTTTAACATTGTGTTATACGGCGCGCATAGTTTTTTTTACCATTTTTTCATTGTACCTCAAAATTTTGAGTGAGCACATAGGTGTTTGAAGCATGAAAAATGATCTACTTTTCACGGGCTACAATGTGGTTTTTTTTCCAAAGTCCTATCCTCAACCGATTAAAAGTTATCAAAGCTCAAAGTTCAAAAAATTTCATGTTCGACATTTCAAATTGAAATTGCTCAAAATTTTGAGTGAGCACATGGGTGTTTGAGACATGAAAAATGATCTACTCTTCACTGGCTACAACCACATTTTTTTTCCAAAGCTCTAGCTCAAACCAATCAAAAGTTGTGAAAGTTTGAACTTTGAGCTTTCACAACTTTTGATTGGTTTGAGGTAGAGCTTTGGAAAAAAACGTGGTTGTAGCCGGTGAAGAGTAGATCATTTTTTATGTCTCAAACACCCATGTGCTCACTCAAAATTTTGAGCAATTTCAATTTGAAATGTCGAACATGAAATTTTTTGAACTTTGAGCTTTGATAACTTTTGACCGGTTAAAGATAGGACGTTGAAAAAAAAAACATGTTGTAGCCCGTGAAAAGTAGATCATTTTTCATGCTTCAAACACCTATGTGCTCACTCAAAATTTTGAGGTATAAAGGAAAATGCCGCGCGCGCCATATAACGCAATGTTTAAATGGGACTACTGTAGTAGAATTTTGCAACGTTGCCGCTCCGCACTTCCCGGCTGTATCATGTAGTAGGTAATGATTTACCCATTACCTCGAGATTTCATTTCCTTCATTAATTGTTCGAAATCCTGCATCGTCCCGTAAACAGGATCTATCCCCTTATAATCGGAAATATCGTAACCACCATCGGCCATTGGAGAAGGGAAAAATGGTGGCATGTAAATTGTATCTATACCGATGTCAACTAAATAATCGAGCTTGGAAATTACACCTTTGATGTCTCCTATGCCATCTCCATCGCTGTCTTTATATGATCGAAGATAGATTTCATAAACGCTCGCATGTTTCCACCATTGTAGGTCCAGAGTAAGGGCTCTTGATGTGGCCAGCAGCAATAACAGAATATTCAAAAACTTCATTTTTTGCTGCACAAGTGCACAATTTTACTATTTTAAAAATAAGTAATTTGAAAAGTTAAAAACTCAATTTTTTTTACGATTTTATGTTGAAAAAAGATTACTGAACAAAAATTTCACTGTTCGAAATATGATTAGATAATGAACAGTTACCTATACTTTATGTAAAGTGTACTGAAATATTATAAAACATGGGAGTTATATAGTTTTGTCCGTCATCATTGTGCAGACAGCTTTCCTTGAGACTTTATTTACATATCTTGTCATTTTACTGACGCGGTACGAAAAGAGCAAATCATATCGCTAAACGTTGGATAAATGGATACTGTGTTACGTCATAGGGTACCTAGAGAGACCTACTCAAAATTTCCACGTATACCATAATTAAGTAAGTTCATGAAGTTTTGATACATTTTGCATCATTTATCCGTTTGTTGGAAAATGTATTTCGAGTACCTACCCGATTGATTCGATTCGAGATATTTTTACTGTTTGAAAAACCTCGAGTATCTAAATTTAAATACTTGAAATATACGAGAAGTGGAAAAAGTGTGCTAATTTGGGCCAAATGACCTAAATTTTTATGAGAGAGAGAATTGAAAGTATACCTATTAAAATACTTTTTTTGTTTTCTAACGGCAAAAAAAGTGCATTTCTTGTGAAAGTCAAACATTTGATAAATTTTATTTTCAAAATGGAATGGAACGGGGAGAAAATACATTGGTTTATTTTTTTTTAATGCTGATTCTGTGGAAAAAAATCAAGTCGGGAGGAAATCCGGTAACATATAAATTTCATCTTGAAATGAGTAGGTAATTTTGGAAATATTGCAACATTTCATATAGTTGAGGAGTGTTTGATTTTTAAAATTAACTTGGAGTTGATATTTAAAGAAATCTTGACATTCTAGAAAACGTAGCATAGGCGGATTCAGGAGAATGGACCAGGAGGGGTGGGGCTAAGCCCCAGAGGTCGCTGGCATGGGAAAATTTTTTGGAGGAGTGCAAACTGCAATGTGGATGGAAAGACTCGAAATGCCAGAAAAATCTTATGGGGAAGAAGAGAGAGCCTTTTTTAAAGGTGTAATTTTTCTGGATCTTTCAAATGTCAAGATTTCTTTAAATATCAACTCCAAGTTAATTTTAAAAATCAAACACTCCTCAACTATATGAAATGTTGCAATATTTCCAAAATTACCTACTCATTTCAAGATGAAATTTATATGTTACCGGATTTCCTCCCGACTTGATTTTTTTCCACAGAATCAGCATTAAAAAAATAAACCAATGTATTTTCTCCCCGTTCCATTCCATTTTGAAAATAAAATTTATCAAACAGGTATACCTAGGTAATATTGAGATTTTTTTGATTTTCCAATACCGCACTTCGACCACGATTTCAGTAGTGATACCTAACTTCGAAGTATGCGAAATTCGTATGTTGAATTGATGAAACTTTATTGAACCTGCAAATCTCATTTTCACAAAATTAGATCAATCGATTTCAAAAATTTTATATTCAATTGAAAATAATTGTACACGGAAAAAACAGAAGTTACGAAAATGAATACATTTTACCCCCAAAAATAATAAATTTTATCAAAAAAAGATGGATTTTATCCAAAAAATTAATAAATTTTACCAAAATAATAAATTTTAATCAAAAAAATGATAAAATGTATTCAAAAAAATAATAACGTGTTTCAATTCACAAAATAGGTGAAATTTGTTCTAAAAAATAATATTTATTATCAGAAAAAATAATAAAATTTGTCAAAAAAATGAATAAACTTTATCAAAAAGAATAAATTTTATTCGAAAAAATGATAAATTTTACCTATTTTGAGAATTGGGACACGTTATTATTTTTTTGGATAAATTTTATCATTTTTTTTTCAGTGTAATCTGAGAATACAGTATCCCTTTGCCTTCGAAAGGTAATAAGAGGTTCAAATTCTTGATACTTATTTTTGATTCATCAAGCAACTGAGGCAACAATTGTCGGTTAATACTTAATAGGTACCTACTTGTAAAACTTCATTACAAGACGAAAGTTCAAACACTTGACTGTGAATGGAAATCGAATATGAAAAATCAACACAAACAATGGATAATCTATCGTTTTCGTGGGTATTTAATTCGTAAATTTGAACAAGCCTTGGAAATGGATGAACAGGTTGCATAGGTAATTGAGCAGGCTTCACTCAAGGAATTACGTTTCATTAAAATTAAATTTCCTGATTTTCGTTGAAAATTCTTCTAAGAACTGAATATAACAACGGAATGAGGTCTGAGGGTCGACGTTATTGGGTAATTCTCTGATGTTTTCATCTGGAAACTGAAAAATCAAATTTTAGGTCAGATTTCAGATCAATAAATTGGCGATTTTAGACATTGAATTTCTTATTACCTTTTTCTGTATCCAGAATTAGGGCTGCAAGCCTGAACGGTTAACGTTGTCGAAAAATTATTTATTTCAACAGGCCAATCAATTGGTTGAGTTACGGTTCCCAAATTCATTATTATGATGTAGGTGGATTTCTTGTAAGTCCTAGAGAAGGCTAGGACCCATTCTGATACAAGGTAGAATTTCAAATCGCCGTATTTCATCGTGTCTGTTTTTCTAATAGACGATAAATCTTTGAAATAATTCAAAGTGCTGTTTTTGTCGGCTTTTTGGGTTTTAACGTTATTGTGCCAGTAATTTGGGTTTACTGGTAGCCAAGTGGTTTCACTAGTTGAAAAACCTAAAACATGAATGTGTTATTGTGAGAAAGGAATGTCAATATTATAATTTTTATATTTTGAAATATTAAGATGATTGAATGAATTCATCAATTTACCAGAATTTTTTGAATCGTCCCATTGCATAGGTGCACGATGTAAATATCTCACGTTTAGCCCTATCATTGAATCGAGCTTGATCGCAGATAAGCCAAGTTCTTCTCCGTAATATATGGTTGATGTTCCTGGCAGCATTGTGACCATCGCTAACAATATGTAATTGTATTCTGGATTGAGTTTTCCTGCTATTCTACCCTGATCGTGATTACCCATCTACAGAAAAAGAGAGTGATGTTGAGGGTGATGAAAATAGTTTTATTTGTCTGGTAAAGGATCTAAAAAAAAATCAAGTTCTTTGGTCATGAAGATGATTGAAGTACTTATCTTGAAAAAAAGTTTGTTTTTTAACCTTTTTCCTGGTGTCATTTTTAAGCTTTTTCAAGTGAAAATATTCAAAGTTGTTTTCTTTCAAACATGATTTCAAATCATAAAACCGAGTATTTTCAATCTTTAAGTGCTGAAAAATTGACTTGTGATCCGTATGTGAATTTTTTTCCTGTTTTTAGACATTATGTCAAAATTTTGAGATTTGTTTACTGGATAATTTAGAATTACTAAGGGGATGGATAATTTTAAAATTTTCAATTATTCTAATCGAGCTATGAGTATGTTTAATTGTCTATTCACATATGTCCTTCGAGTCATTTGAACTTTTACTGTTATAGTCTCATTCACATTACTTACTTCAATGCTAACTCCGTTTCCCAAAATATCAAAAAACATGTACGTACTTTCAATGCATTTTTTTTTTTTTGAAAAAATTGTTAAGACGAGAACAGATGGTGGAAAATCATCGTCAATGATTTTTCCTGGTCAAAATATTCATTTCACATTTCATACCTACCTACTTTGAAATCAGTGTTTCATTTTTCCCTATTTTCCTCAAGAAATGAGTAAAAACACATTGGAAAGTGATTTATCGAGGACTGCTTGGGAAATTACCTATATTTTTCAAGTGGAAAACTTCAGTGGGCCTTTCGCTCCATCTTCTCTATAAAACTTTGTTTTCAATGAATTTTTTTTATACTGATAAAGAATTTAGGGGTTTACTTACCACCCAATTTGATGGCATTCCTTTTGGTACTTCATCTAACCATGTATGAAGATGGTCGTGTAAACCTCGAGCGTCCAGATATGTACTTATAAATTGTAAAATAAAATTGAATGGTAAATGGAATACTGGGAATTTCTTAGTTCCATAGTATTTAACAACAGTCTTAGGTAAACTGTATGTTTCCCCTATCAATGGCCTATTTCAATCAGAAAAAAATGAGACAAAAACAGTTTTATTGCAGACGAATAAAGAAACCTATCATTTTTTAATATTATCAACTTACGTTTGAATTTTTTTCCCATTTTCTTGATCATATTTCCGAACAAATGTGTTCAATTCATTTATAAATTTGAATGAATCTGGATGATTCAAATTACGTTCGCATTCATCGAAAATTGTGAATACATTTGGCGATTTTTTTAAAGGCGGATTATCTCGCAGCTGTTCATCTTCCATGAAAACCATTGGTGCATCAACTCGAAATCCCGACACGCCTTTTTTCAGCCAGAATTTCATAATTTTCTAAAATGATACGATTATATATCAGCGTTATCGGAGTTGAATTGAAAAATAAAAATTTTCGCTTGAAGTTACCTTCACTTCTGTTTTGACTGCCTCATTTCTCAAATTCAAATCAGGTTGTTTGATGTGACATTGATGTAAATAAAATTGTTTTCGTTCTTCGTTCCATGTCCAAGCTGAGCCACTTTGCTCCAAAGAAAATAAACTAAACTGTGATGTAATAAGTTGAAGGTCAGAAAATTGGCATTTTGAAACTACCAATCACAGCCTTATTCTTATATAATTTTATTTCTTACCCAGTTATTTGGGGGTACAGGTTTGTGATCCCAATCGAAGCCTTTGGGATCAGCCCAAACATAATAATCGGTATAAGGATGAATTTTCTTAACTGATTTTTGGAACCATTCATGTTCGTCGCTGCTGTGATTGATTACCAAATCAATCAATAAATATAGTCCTACAAAAAAAAAACCAATCAGATGATCCTAGCTTCTTGGTGTTATGTAGGTATTATAACTTTATACAGGGTGTCCATCCTCTGGAAAACCGGGAAAAGTCGGGGAAAATTATTTCTGAAGTATAGTGGACACCCTGTATAATATACCTCGAGCTTTAATTTCTTTGATTAATTGCTCAAAATCCTCCATTGTTCCACAATCAGGGTCTACTGCTTTATATTCGGTGATATCATAGCCTCCATCAGCCATTGGGGATGGGTAGAATGGTGCCAGGTATATGGTGTCCACTCCAATATCAACGAAATAATCCAGTTTAGAGATCAGACCTTTGATGTCTCCTATACCATTTCCATCACTGTCCTTGAAAGATCGCAAATATATTTCATAAATGCTTGCATGTTTCCACCATTCTTTATCAACAGCAAAGACTCCAAATATCAAGGCTGATAACGAGAACACAATTTGTTGAAATTTCATTTTTCTTTCCGCGGTTCAAATTTTAAAAATCGAAAAAAGAATAGATTTTAAAATAGTAAACTATTTTCCAATTTGAGAAAAAAAAACTATTCGCACAGTTAGAATCAATTAACTTGAATAACGACAGGAAGTGTATGACACCAATTTCTTCGACAGTCAGTATTTAAAGCTCCTGTCTTCAGGTAATTTGGTGCAACTCGGCGCAATAAAGTGCTTGAGGTGGTCTGTAAATATCATTGCGAGCTTTCATTCAAATACCTAATATGGACATTTCACCATCAGGTGAGGGTACTCGATCCGAGATTTTAAATTCAAGTTATCCGAGTAATTTGAGTTGATAAAATATCTGTTCGGAGAAGGCGAAGTGGAATTATCCGTTGTGTTTGTACGTATTATTTTGGATTGCGCCATCATTCTGATGATGACTCGCTTTCGGAGCTGGACTGATAATCTCAAGAATGTTTTTTCGAATCGGAGGATATTTCACCTCTGCTCGGCGAAATACTGAAGGAAAAGTATCGAAGATTTTTTTAAGAAGATAATTTTGAAGATTTTCATTAATTATCTCCTAAAAATTAGAATTTCTGAAATAGTTTGAAAAGTGAAACTGGTGCAAATTTTTCATCGAGTACATATTTTATTTTAATAATGCCTTTGAAACATCAACGATATGTATTTCTAGTTTTTTTTTTTTTCATAAATTATTATAACTTTTTTGGTGGGAGGGGGGGAGAAGGCGAAATTGATTATTCATGGCCCATGAATATTTCACTACCAGTCGTGCAAAATTTTTTCGAAGTAGTATATCTATTTACATATACAATTATCTTGTGATCTTGATGACCAGTGGATCCAATTATTTGAACAAAAACGAGAATAATGCTAGTAAATTAATAATTTTTAATGTTTGAAGTAGGTATTAAGAATGCTTGTTCTAGTATATTGTACTTTTTATTGCTTCATTTCATTTTGTATGCTGTATGTTGTAGTATTTTCATACAAATACAGTACTGGTTAAAAAAAAAATCAACCAATTAGGTATAATTATGCCTCAAAATTACTAAAACAACAAAATTATTTTCGCCCAATACGTATAAGTTTTACCGAAAGGTAAAAAAATGAAAATTCGAAAAAACAAAAAAAAATTTATTGGTCGTGGTCATACTTTGACCTTAGCATTTAATCGGGACGAAAAAGAGAAAAATTTCTTTTCTAAAATTTAAATTCGAAAGATGTGCCCATATTGCGATTCTCAGCCTCCTGCGCCGAATATATAGGCCTTTTCTGTGGCACTTGGTTTTCGATTCGGCCTTTTCTGCATCGATATCCCAGCCTTCTTGTTATAATTCCTTTAGAAAAAGAACAATTTTGCAGCCGCTCGATTTTACTGTTGGATGATCGCAGCTTGTTGTTGCACATCTTGCTGTTGAGAAATTTGATTAATGTCGATTTCCATCAAAGGGTATAAATTTTTTGATTTTTTTGGCAACGAAGTGGCGTCATTTGTTGCCACTCGTTTTGGGAATGTGGTCGTATTCGTGGTACTCGTTGTTGGACGGTAATTGTTCAATAATGGAGAATTGCTACTCGTTCGCATAGCATTTGCTATAAATTTTTGTTCGGGTGGCATTTGCTGCCTTGGGGCGATCAATCGAAGGTTTTTCGAAATATTTATAGGGGGGGGGAGGGGAGAGGGAGAGTGACTATGAACAGCTTCGATGGCTTAGGTAGAGGAAACCGGGGGGGGGGGGCGTTATTTTCAAATTTTTCGAGATTAAACGAGGTTTTCAGTGGGGTTGCTTTGGCCTGGTCCAGTGCCAAACGGTTTCATTTTTCATATTTGGCGTAATATGCTACTTTTTCCTCGGTGCCAAAGTTCCCTGTCAAGGCCCGAAGAAACCCCTCGTAACGTTACTAACCAGCTTGAAAAATTTTCCATTTTGTCAGAAAATACGTTCTCTCGAGTCACACAATACAAAATTTGAATCTATATAAACCATTTTATTTCTAAAATTTTTATAAATTAGTTGGTACCTTACCTACCTAATTATTAAATAAAAAATGATGGGAAACCATTTTATTTCTAAAATTTTTATAAATTAGTTGGTACCTTACCTACCTAATTATTAAATAAAAAATGATGATTTACCTATTTGATTATCAAATAAATCAGGAATACACACGCTTAATATTATTCAAGCGTATAAGGTACCTATACCTCATTGGGTAATTGCTACAAAAAGATGATCAAATTGAGAAAATATTGAGAGAACGTTGGTGATATTTTTCTTTCTTCCCCTTGAATGGATGGATTATACTTATGCAAATCATACAATTGTTGTAAGTTGCTACGTGGAAAAATGAAGGAGTTTTCATCTTGACTTGGTCATCAATTTTTTTAAAACAAAAAATTGTAATCAAGCGCGAAAATGAGGAACTGATGATCCTACGAAAAAAAAAATGAAAATTCATTTTGTACTCAGTATAATCGCAGAATGTGGTCTGAGAACCGATGTCAGTGGATAGTTGGGCCAAGTTTTCAATTTGTATCTGAAAAATTGAACAATAAATCTTAGCCATTTTCTATTTCTTGATTGAAAATGTTCAGGAATTTTTTTTTCCTCTTACCCTTTTTTATATCCCGAATTCGGGCTCGCAGCTGCAATGGTTAATGTTTCTGGAAGATTACGAATTGGGACGTGTAAATCTAAAGGCTGAACTTCCGTTCCCAAATTCAACACGATAATATAGCTGGCTCGTTTATACGTTCTGGAGAAAGCCAGGACCCATTTGGATATGATATGGAATTTCAAGTAGCCATATTTTCCTGTATCTGTTTTTCGAACCTTCATCAAATCTTTGAAATAATTCAACGTACTGTTTTCTTGGCTTTTTTGTGCCTGGACGTTGACTCGCCAGTAATTCGGATGAACTGGAAGCCAAGGTTCGCCCGATGTAAAACCTAAAAAAAAAAATGGAATGAGTTTGGTCTGCAAAGGCGACGAATAAGAATCAAGGTTGTGGAATTTACCAGCATCTCTTGTATCATCCCATTGCATTGGGGTGCGATGGAAGAATCTATCGTATGGGTCTTTTATTGGGACCAGATGATTGGCTCCTAAGCTGAGTTCTTCTCCGTAGTACAGCGTGGCTGTTCCTGGCAACATGGCTAACAAAGCTAAGAGAATATAATTATATTCGGTATCCAATGTTTTGATAATTCTTCCGTAGTCGTGATTACCGAGCTGAAAAAATTTGAAAATGTTGAACGCTGAAAGTCAATTTGAGAGTTATAGCTTGGATGATTCCTACTCACAGCCCAATTGGATGTCATGCCTTTGGGTACTGCGTCCAACCAAGTGTGGAGAAAGTCGTTGAGTTCTCGGGCATCCATATACGTATTTAAAGACGTGAAAAGAAAATTGAATGGTAAATGGAATACTGGGAAACTTCTGGTTCCGTAGTATTTCATGACGTTTGAAATTTTTCCGTATGTTTCTCCAATCATTGCACTGGCGAATGAAAAATGTTTATTAATATTGTAGCTTGTCGTATTTTTTAATACCTAAAGTACTTTAGAGTCAGTAATATTCCGAAATTGAACTTTGCAGCAGAGGTACTTCCATTCATAAAAAAGAAATTGTTCAAATTTTTTACTATTCCTGGAAAAGTGAGATAATTGAGTTGCGAAACGTGAAAAAAAATTGAGAAAAAGTAGTCAAAAAATTGTTATAAAATTTTTTAAAATGACTGCTTTTGCCAAATCTCATGAATACATTTTTCTAAATTCATTTTAGACCACACCCCAACAGTTGACTGTTGAGAGATTTCTGGCTGGAGCCAAAATCGAATCATCACGTGAGATTCCTATCGCCATATTTTTAAATCTAAGTAGGTTAGGTGGCTATTTCGACCTTCAAACGCGGAATTTGATTTTCGGGGTGGGGAAAAGGAATCAAAATTGAAGATTTTTCAAATTTCGTCGGGTGTGATGAGGTATGAAAATCTTGTGTTTTTGAATTTCAGAATCCGTTTTCAAGGCAATTCTCGCTTCAAACCCAGAAGTCAGTCCTCAAAATTGACGTAACAGAACGATAATTAAATAATTTCTTCCTTGACCGAAAACAAGGCATCGAAATTTATTTTTGACATTGCCTAATTTTCTTCGAAATCACGGGGAAAATCGTAAGGAAGTTGGAAATATAATCATGGAAAATTTTCAGTTCTAAGTCGAATTTTTAGTTCGTGGCAGAACGACTCCAAAAATGGATGATGAAGGAATAAAAATTTTGGATTTTAATGTCTCGCAAGATGACGTTGGAAAATTTTCAATTTTGGCCCAACAAAAACCCCTCTTTGGCACCTGAGATCGTTTTTTTGAATGTGGGGTTTAAGGAAGCAGAAATTGAAAGTGCCCTACAGCCTCATTGATTTTTTTTTCATTATTTTGGTTGTGATTTGGCATTTGATTTGTCTTATTCTCAATTCAGGAATCGAGTTCTACACACCTGAAATCTTAACAGTTCTTTTTCTTTTTTTGCTGGCAAGACTTCAAAGTTCGGATACATAATGAAAAACTTGAGCTATAAGTATTTGTTGGGGAAAAAATTGATCTACTTACGTTTGAGTTGGTTTACCAGATTCTCGATCATATTTTCGCAAAAACAAGTTCAACTCATTGACAAATTTGAATGTATCTGGGTGATTAAACGTGTGTTCACACTGATCGAATACCGTGAAGACAGTTGCATCGGGACTTATTTCTACATTATCTCGAAGTTGAAGGTCTTCCATGAAGGTTGTTGGTGCATCAATTCGAAATCCCGTCACTCCTTTTCCCAGCCAAAAAGTCAGTATGTCCTAAAAAAAATATTCGATATCGAAAATTGAAGTGATTCGTCGTCACGTCGCGTCGCGTCGAGTAATTAAAAATCTCACTTTTATTTCCTGTTTGACTGCTTCGTTTCTTAAATTCAAGTCTGGCTGTTTTTCATAAAACTGATGCAAATAGAATTGCTTCCTCTCATCGTTCCATGTCCAAGCACTACTTTTGCTGAACATGCTGAATAAGCTGAACTGTAATTCGTATTTCGAAATTTTGTTAGTTTGAAATTTTTTTTTTTATGGAATATTAGCTCTATGTGAATTCAATTCTTACCCAATTATTAGGCGGAATTGGTTTATTATTCCAGTCGTGGCCTTTTGGATTTACCCAGATATAATAATCTGTGTATGGATCGATTTTTTTAATGGATTTTTTGAACCATTCGTGTTCGTCGCTGCTGTGATTGATTACCACATCCATCACAAAATACATGCCTAAGTGAGAGAATTACGATTAGTGGATCTTTTTAAATTTTATTAAATTGTTTCATTACATTTGTTTACCTCTGGCTTTGATTTCCTTCATCAATTGTTCGAAATCTTCCATAGTTCCAAATTGGGGATCTATTCCTTTATAGTCTGTAATATCGTAGCCTCCATTAGTATGCGAAGAAGGATAGAAAGGTACCAAATAAATTGTATCAACTCCAATATCAGCCAAATAATCTAATTTGGAAATGATTCCTTTGATGTCTCCTATTCCATCGCCATCATTATCCTTATACGATTTCCAATAGATTTCGTAAACGGTGGCATGTTTCCACCATTCTCTGTCCAAAGCCAAGGCTCCCGATGAAATTAATAACAGATAGAAATATTTTAAAAACATTTTTCGTTCGATTGAAAATACTTGATAAAAAAATTCAATTACCAAAATTGAACTTTATCACCAGAACGTGAGAATATTATATGAACCAGAATCACCCTCGGGTCTTTTTATAAATACCCTTAAATGAAAACATTCCATTCTTTAACAACTTATTCGAGTATTCGAATGAGTTACTTTGTAAATATCGCTAATTTCCTTTGAAAATATTTTACCCATTGTGTAATCCATTTTAAATTTTACACGAAAAACGAATAAAGAAATTGAAAACAATATCTAGTGGTGGGTACTCGAGCTGCAAATTGTGTGTTAGTATTTTTCCTACAGTTCCTCTCACCCCCGATTGTATTTGCCTAATTTGTGAAATGCTCGGGTTCGAGTGGGCTCGTCGCTGTTTCAGTTGGCGAGGTGGGGAAGGAAGGAATGTGCTTGATGTTTCCATTGGTCCGCAATTTCAACTGGTATACGTATTTGCAATATTTTATGGAATTATTTCAATTTTTCTTCTTTGCTTTAATCGAATATCCCATTTTATTTTTTATTTTTGATATAATTTCTGTTATTCTGTTACATTTGAGTGTTTTGAAATTCCATCTAATGAAAAGAAAATTAATAAAAATCATATGTACTTGAAATGTACCTATCTGTTTATACTGCCGCACATACCCCAATTATTTAGAAAAACATATCTATACTCTACTCATGAATCATTGAAATACAAATCGACCAATATTTTTGTTTAAAAATCCGGTTTCAAATATTTGTCCTTCCGAATTTAAAAATATACCGCCATTTAAATAATTACGAAGTAAACACACCTTCGTTGATTGAATACTGTGCCAGAGATACCATTAGAAAGAAAAAAACATTTATGATTCATAAATGAGAAGGCGTAATCGACTAACCAATGAATACACGTGCCAAACTTGAGTAGAAAGCTAGGAAATTTTGAATTTTTTGGAAGTTCGTAATGTTATGAATGTCACCGAAGTTATTTTTAACTCGAGTTTATTCTTTGTGAAGTGTTTTCGTAGTATTTTACTGAAATTTTTGAATTTTTTTTTTTTCAAAAATCGACATGCCGGTTTGGAAAGCTTTCATCGTGCATTGAATGTCCGAAATTTTTGCAAAAGTTGGGTAGAATAACATTGGTGTTGTCAATATTCTGGGAATAGGAATCGGCCAAAAAATTCACTACTCACTCTACCTATCTTCCAGAGTCAAGAGAGAAAGTTAACTTTTTACTCCGGCTTGACTCCGGAATCACTTTTAGACCTCGCTCTTGACTGCACATTGACTCCTCATACACCTCACTCCTGCTTGACTTCGAATTTGGAGTCGATTCCCGCCTGTTGAATTTCAATTAGAAAATTATTCAGAATTCCAAAAAATTTATAGCTTTCAACAAGATTGCGTATCAATAAATGAATCAAAAATCTCATCAATTTCTTTCAAGGCAATCAAAATTATTTCAAAATAATTTATGATTGAAATCTACTTATTGAACATCAAAGGCTCTGTATTGAAAATTGAAAACATTTCTTCGAGTATAATCTTTGTGTAATTTTAAGAACTAAATTGTTGAAAATATTACAAAAAAATCGTGAGAATATTCTAAAAATCATGCAATACGTGATAGAAATAACATCGAGAACGGGAAAAAGGTTCACAAATTGGAAATTTTAGATTGGAATAATTTTTTCGATTTTTTAAATTGAGAACTACACTGTTTTAAATAATTTCATTTAAAAAAATATTCACTCAATTCTGAAATCCCAAAATTCAACTGCTGTTTTGTTACTGGGGGAGGAGAGTTGCTGTCGTACGGCTCTCTCACTCTTTCTTTTAGGTTGCGTTGAGCATAGATTAACGAGGGAGGTAACAGAACTGTCCCCTCCAAATATTAATGAAAGGTGGTCTAATTTGTTGCCCGTGACGCGAATATCAAAATTCCAGATCGCTGGGTGCCCGTTTTGAAAATTGGTCAAGGCCTATGCAATCAAAGTTCTGCCTCAATTTTTACATGGTTTTCAAATTGAAAAATTTTTTCTGTGAAATAATCATTTGATGTGACCATAGTTCATGTCGAAAGAACCGAAAACTATACAATACACTTTTTGCATAAATTGTATTCTGAAGGAGTAAAAAAATAAAACTCGAAATTAGAAATCTTACGATAAGAATTTCTTAAAATTTGGTAGACAGCTCCTGCAATACTTGAGTTAGGCAAAAAGTGTATATCATATTTTTTGTTTCTCTAGACATGAACAATTTATTAGTCACATCACATGATGATTTCCGAGAAAAAAATTCCCCCCCCCCCCATTTGAAATAGGTACACGTGAAAATCCATATAAAATCAAAATTTTGATCGTGCACGGTTGAACCATTTTTCAAAACGGGCACCCAGCGATCTGGAATTTTGATATTCGCGTCACGGGCAACAAATTAGACCGCCTTTCATTAATATTTGGAGGGAACAGTTCTGTTACCTCCCTCGTAAGAATAATCCATGTAGTTGGCCCTGCTTGGATATACTCTGTGATCACTTTTCCTTGTCACTAACCGGTTCTTTGCGTGCGCTGCGTTGAGAACTGGGAAAAACAAATGCTCAGATCGTTGCGCCTTCCTATTGTTCTGTATTCTGCTGTTTATTTCAGCTGTTGAACAAATTGCCTACTTTTTCATCTGAAGCACAAACATTTTTGAAAAAATCTCTGCTATTTCGCATTACAATTCTTTTGCCATTCAACTCGAAATGGTCGGAAAATTGTTGTGCATGAACCTAGAGGAGTGGAGGGCATATATAAAATATGTATCAAGTGAATATCGGGAATTTTTTGTAAAAAAACGCTTCAGTTTTCGCCTTTTGATCGTAATTTGGAACCGTAATTATTTTTGGGGCCAGATTCACGAGTAAATCGGTGACTACAGCAACGATTGCGTACTCTCTAAACTTGAATCAGTCAAAATTCACTGATTAATAAGACAAAAGTGTGCAACTGAAGAAATCAGTGAAAATTTTACCGATTCAATCAGTGAATTTTCATTTTTGAATCGGTAAAAATTGTAATTTACTGATCGAATCAGTAAAAATTTCAATTTACTGATTGAATCAGTGAGTAATCACTGATTGAATCAGTAATTATTCACTGATTGAATTAGTAAATTTTGATTTTTACTGATTAATTTCAGTAGTTGAAAAAATATTACTGATTCAAAAATGAAAATTCACTAATTGAATCAGTAATTTTTCACTGATTGACAGTCAAATTTCACTGATTAATAGTTGCACACTTTTCGCTGTTTAATCAGTGAATTTTCAGTTTTTTGACTGATTCAGATTTAGAGAGTACATGATAGGTAGGTAGGTAGGTAGGTACTTGGAGTAACGCCAAATCTATCTGCTATATCTCAATAATTGCATTGTTTACCAGCAAACCACAGGAACACTAAAATGTGCTTCTCAGGGGTGATTGGAGTTCTTCCAGGATTCAATAGTATCTTTCTATTCAAACGGAAGTGAGTCACAAAATCATAATCTGTATACTTCGGAACTGTATCTTCTACATAATTTTCATTAGCATCACTGACATTCATTTTCTGCCAATTGTCTGAGAGTAAAACCTCATATTCAGGTGGTGCATCGAGTGCGATTCTTTCGTATCCTCCATATTCCAAAAAAAAAAAAAAAACACTAGTCACCATTTTTCCCTCAAATATTCAGCTGAAAATTGAATTACATAATCTTACCTCGAAGAATAAATGGTCGGAAAATTCTTTTGCCTTACACCTCTCTTCTGGTGTCTTAACATATTTTTCAATAGCTGCTGCTATGTTTAATGAGTAAAGTAGGACAGCCTCAAGGATATTCATTTTTTACCAATTGACTGGTAATAAAACCTCACATTTCAAATGATATAATTGGTGTGAATCTTTCTTGCTCTCTACCTAGTATCTACATTCCAAAATATCCGCTTTTACGCAATTTTTTTTTCAAATATTTACCAAAAAATTGAAATTATCTTACCTCGAAAAATAGGTGGTCGGCAAATTCTTCTGCTTTCACTACATGTTTCCCGCAGTGTCATCTTCAAATTTTTTCCAATCAATTCTTTGTTGGATTAAATTGTAAAATTTTTATAGATATTAAAACTTTAAATTAATTTTTAATATTCAATATTCAATATTTAAATATTCAATAATTGATTTTGAATATTTGATATTTGAATATTTAATAATTAATTTTTAATATCTAATATTTGAATATTAAATAAATAAGTTTCAATATTTAATATTTGAATATTTAAAAATTAATTTTTAATATTCAATATTCAATATTCAATATTTAAATATTCAATAATATTCGTTTTTTAGTCTGAAAAATTCGGAACTGATTGTTCAAATTTTGAGTCATTGTATGTAGCTGTGACCTCACATGTCACCACATTTGCTTTGTCAGCTCCCTTTCCGTGCAATTGATGCAAAATGTGTAGGTACCTACTTTTCATGAATTTGACTTGAATCTAAATTTTTTTTCTTGATGTGCCTTCATTTTTCATTAATCTCAATTTCTAATTTTTTTTCTTCAACAAATCGATTATGAATATACAATTTTCCTGGTAATTTTATTCATATGAAAATTAGTGTACAAGTTACATAAAAATAAGCTTCCACTATAAAGAAATATTTTTGAATAGGTAAAATTAAATTAGCTGATTTTCCGTTGAGAATTCCTTCAAGAACTCAATATGACAACGGAATGAGGCCTGAGGGTCGACGTTATTGGGTAATTCTCTGATGTTTTCATCTGGAAACTGAAAAAACGAATTTTAGGTCAGATTTTAGATCAATAAAATTGGTGAGTTTAGAAATTTCGTTTGTATAATTTTTAAAATTTCATTACTTTTTTTTGTATCCAGAATTTGGGCTGCAAGTCTCAACGGTTAGAGTTGTCGAAAGGTTATTTATTTCAACAGGCCAATCTATGGGTTGAGTTTCGGTTCCCAAATTCATCATTATGATGTAGGTGGACTTCTTGTATGTCCTGGAGAATGCCAAGACCCATTCTGATACAAGGTAGAATTTTAAATCGCCGTATTTCATCGTGTCTCTTTTTCTAATGGACGATAAATCTTTGAAATAATTCAAAGTGCTGTTTTTATCGGCTTTTTGGGTCTTAACGTTGTTGTGCCAGTAATTTGGGTGCACTGGTAGCCAAGTCGTTTCACCAGTTGAGAAACCTTGAAAACGAATATGATAATGTGTTAGGTATGTTTTAAAAATTTGAAAGATTTACTTCATGGGGAAAAAAAAAACATTTCTGAGCGAACGTTTTTGGTTGTAATACATGTATCTAAAGACCATTCGAACAACAATCAACGAAGTTCAGATTCTTATTCAGTGACTTGGAATTAATCGAATAATACTTTTTTCGCGAAGTTTTCGAACACTTTTGATTTTGGCCAGAAATGGCAGTTTTTTCGAAAGCAGTGTTTAGGAAAAAATTGATGCCACCATTGAATTCGTCGTGTCCTAATAATTTCAGTCCAAAAATGATAGAAGGGGTTAAGCCATGATTTTTTTCGATTTTTGACGATTTTCAAAAATGATGAGGTGGAACTTATAAGTCGTATTCCACTAATTCGAGGTCGCTGATTCCAAATCCGTAGTCCATTTTTCGCGCCGCGCCGGGCCTTCGTTCTTGAGTAATGGGCCATTTTCTTCCTTAGAATGCGATTTTTCGTGCATTCTGGTGACGATCGTGCCAAACAGAATTTGAAATCGTGATCTGCGACCTCGAATTGGCTAGAAAACGTGATTTTTGCAAGTTTTTGGGGACTTTTTGAAATTGGTCAAGAATATAAATTGAGATAGGTAAGGAAATCGGATGTTAATAAGATGATCACGCAGGACAGCTTTCTGAAATAAAGCCTAGATCGCCAGAAATGTTTTTTTTTTACTACTTTTCCTACACTAATTGGATTAATGTAGGTAGTAGGTGCTTGGTTGCGTGAATTTATCAAATTACCAGAATTTTTTGTGTCATCCCATTGCATAGGTGTGCGATGTGAAAATCTGTCATATAAATCTTTCTTAGAGACGAGCTTGTTCGCTGATAAGCCAAGTTCTTCTCCATAATAAATGGTCGATGTTCCTGGAAGCATTGTGACTATTGCCAGCAGTATAAAATTGTATTCTGGATTGAGTTTTCCTGCTGCTCTTCCCTGATCATGATTACCCATCTACAAAAAGAAAATATGATGACTTTTGAAATACTTAATAATTGGAAATAAGTTGAGAGGAAGTGCAAAAAAACAGTTGATTTTATCTGATGAGGGACCTCCTAGGAAAAATGAAGAGTTCTCAGGTATGAGGAAGATGAATCTAAAAAGTGATATTATGTGATTTTTTACACACTTTCTCATCCTTGAAAAAGTTGTTTTGAGTTTCTGTGTCTATCCGATTCTTTGAGATCTTAAAATTGAATATCATTCATGGTTTTCTACTATGGAGTTGAAAAGTACGTAGCAAATTGATAAATTGAAAATTTCAGATCTTTAACAAATTTAGATCTCAAAAATGCATTTTTGTGCGTCATTAGATTTCTTTTCAATTTTTAATATGCCTTTAAATTGAGAAAACAAACACGAGAAAATGGTTGATAACCCAGGTCGATGGTCGATGTTTTAATGTGTATTTTGAAATGTTGTTGGAATTTTAATGGGTGATTTTTATTACTTTTCGCGCTGATCACGAAACGAATAGAATAAATAAGAAAAAATTTCCATCCTAGGATTTTTCACGATTTTAATTTTTTATTTTGCATTTTCCTTGTATTTTTTTATATTGACCTTTGAAGTCAATTTTCTGTGCAAAGAAGTCTCTTATAAGAAAAATGAATGGAACCCAAATTGTCGAGCGTCAAATTTCCTATGTGTAGGGTCGTATTAAATTTTCTCAGGTGGGTTAATTTTCGAGATATTTTCTAAGCCTACAGATAGGAAATTTAATGCTCTAAAATTCATGTTCAATTCATTCTTCTCCTGGGACGCTTCCTTTTTCCGGAAAACCGACTTTGATTGTCATTACGTATCAAAAAATGCAAAACGAAAAAATTAAAATTGTAAAAAATCATTGGATGATGGAATTTTTTTACTTTCACGCGACCAGCGTTGAAAATGCTACACCTTGGAAATCATCCATCAAACTTCAAACAGCTTTTATTGCATCGACCGGTGTAATAAACCTCTTGGAAAACCTCATTTTTTTTAGTGGCATCGCTTTGTGGGCCTACGATCCATCTCTCACATGTGGAGGAATCTTTCCTGTGAGGTCCTCCACTTGAAGTAACAGTTTTATCAAAATGAGTATCCAAGCTAAAAATGGGTTCAACTTACAACCCAATTTGATGGCATGCCTTCTGGTACTTCATCTAACCAGGTATGCAGATAGTCGTGTAAACCGCGAGCATCCAGATGCGTGGTTAAAAATTGTAAAAGAAAATTGAAAGGTAAATGAAACACTGGAAATTTTTTGGTTCCGTAGTATTTAACAACCGTGTCAGGTGCGCTGTATGTCTCCCCTATCAATGGCCTATTCCAAGCAGAAAACATGAGAAAAAATGAGTTCCTTACATATGTTACGCCTAATCGATGTAATTGCCTAATTCATGAAATAGGCAAGAAAAGTGCCCAATGCATGAAATAGGCAATCCGTTGCCGATTTCATGCATTAGGCAAAATTATTGCCTATTTCATGAATTAGGCAACGAATTTGAAGAAAATTTCATGATTTAGGCAACGTTGATTTCTAGCATTGAAATGATTTCTTGTTTTGTAAACCGGAGGCGGGGGTGCAAATTTTTTTCTCGTTTTTACGCCAAGTCCTTCAGGTGGTTGGCGAGCGATTTTTTTTTCGAATTCTGCGATATTTCGACGTGTTTTTTTTTCAACTTTAGAATTTTTCTTGTCAAGGTCGAAATTTTTTACGAATTTTTTTTTTTCAAAATAAAATTTTTTTTCAACGAGGACGTAATTTTTTTTCAACTTTGAAATTTTTCTTGACAAGGTCGATTTTTTTTTCTATTTTTCTTTCAACTTAAAAATTCTTCTTAACGAGGTCTGAATTTTTTTACGAAATTTCTAATCAACTTCAATTTTTTGACGTGTTTTAATTTTTAAATATTTTTCCAAACTTCAAATTTTTTGTCAAGGTTACAATTTTACAAATTGTCGGGGAAAAATTTTTGACTTGGAAGAATTGACCTGGGCTCCTGGGCGTGTTTTACAAATTTGCATGTGTAGTTGAGAACATTTTGTTAAAAAATTGAAACCTTGACAAAAATTTTGAAGTTTGGAGAAGTATTTAGAATATGTCAAAAAAAATTGAAGTTGAGAAGAAATTTCGTAAAAAATTTAGACCTCGTTAAGAAAAATTTTAAAGTTGAAAAAAAATTGCGACCTCGTTAAGAAAAATTTTTAATTTAAAAAAATTACGTCAAAATTTTCGACCTTGACAAGAAAAATTTTTAAGTTAAAAAAACACACGTCGGAATATTGCAGAATGGGGGGGGGGGGGTAAATGGGTAAACATCTTTATGGTTTGTGGAATCTTTTTCAATAATTTTTCTTGAATTTTCAAATTTTTTCATTATTTATCCTTAACGGATAGTGTGTCTTTTGTATTCAACTTCTGTCAGCAGAATACGAAAAAAAAAAATCGCTCACCAACCATCGGAAGGACTTGGCGTAAAAACGAGAAAAAAATTTGCACCCTCCGCCTCCGGTTTATAAAACAAGGTCTCGTTGAATCCGACAGTTCAAGTCTGTACTCTGTAATGCGAATTATGAATGGAGGTAACCTATGAAGAATTACTCCAACGACTCAAATTTTTTTATTTTGAAAAAACAACAAAACCTAATCATTTTTAGGTATATTATATTGGATCCGTCATTTCTGTGAAAACCGACAGTTTGATAATTTTTAAACATACCTACTGAAATTACCCCGACGACTCAAATTCTTTTATTTTGGAAAAACGACAAAAAATACCTAATTACTTTTAGGTATGCTGTATCCGTCGTTTTCTGTCGTTTCTTTGAAAAACGACAGCTTGAAAATTTTTTAAACATACTGAAATTACCCCAACGACTCAAATCCATTCATATTTCGCATTACAGACTTAAACTGCTGCATTCACAATAATTTCAATACTTGAAATCAACGTTGCCTAAATCATGAAATTTTCTCCAAATTCGTTGCCTAATTCATGAAATAGGCAATAATTTTGCCTAATGCATGAAATCGGCAACGGATTGCCTATTTCATGAATTAGGCAATTACATCGATTAGGCGTAACACATATAAATGGAGTCTTAATTACTTTAAAATGTAATGAACTTACGTTTGAATCGCTTTTCCAGTTTCTTGATCATATTTTCGAAGGAATGTGTTCAATTCGTTCACAAATTTGTATGTATCTGGATGATTTAAAGTACGTTCGCATTGATCAAAAATTGTGAAAACATTTGGCGATTTTTTCAATGGTGGATTATCTCGAAGTTGTTCATCTTCCATGAAAACCATCGGTGCGTCAACTCGAAATCCTGATACTCCTTTTCCCAGCCAAAACTTCATAATTTCCTAAAATGATTGAATTGTAAATCAATGTAATTGAAATTACACTCGTGTATCAAAATGATCAATTAAAATCACCTTAATTTCTGTTTTGACTGCCTCATTTCTCAAATTGAAATCTGGTTGTTTGAGGTGGCATTGATGTAAATAAAATTGTTGTCGTTCTTCGTTCCATTCCCAAGCTGTGCCACTTTGCCCCAAAGTGAATAAACTGAACTGTAATGTAATGAGTCAAAGATCAGAAAATTGGTAGGCACTTCAGAAGTCACGATCACAGCCTTTCCTATATCATTTTACTTCTTACCCAATTATTTGGGGGTATAGGTTTGTGATTCCAATCGTAGCCTTTGGGATCAGCCCAAACGTAATAATTGGTGTAAGGATGAATTTTCTTGATTGATTTTTGGAACCATTCGTGTTCGTCACTGCTGTGATTGATTACCAAGTCAATTAATAAATATAAGCCTGCAAAAAAAAAAAATCAATCGGATGATCCTTAGCTCGCTAGTATTACATAAAACTTTATCAACTTATGTAGGTACCTCGAGATTTGATTTCCTTGATCAATTGCTCAAAATCCTCCATCGTTCCATAATCAGGATAAATTCCTTTATAATCAGTGATGTCGTAGCCTCCATCAGCCATTGACGAAGGGTAAAATGGCGTTAAATATATGGTGTCCACTCCAATATACGTTAAATAATCCAATTTGGAAATAAGTCCTTTGATGTCTCCTATACCATCTCCATTGCTGTCATGAAACGATCTGAGATAGATTTCATAAATGCTGGCATGTTTCCACCATTCCTTATTCACAGCAAAAACTCCACATATTAAGCCTAATATCAAGAACACTTGTTTAAATTTCATTTTTTGTTCAGTAGTTTTAGTTTAGAAAATTGCGGGAAAAGGCAAGTGAATTAAAATTTTAAACATGTAACTTCTTGCCAATTTAGTAGAAAATTTAAATCGCCAACTAAAACGAACTGGAACTGTATGGCACCGATGTCTTCAGCAGTTCCTTATTTAAAGCTTCTAAGTTGAAATAATTTATTGCAACTTGGCGCAATAATGTGCTTGAACTAGGTGCTCTGTAAACATCATTGTGATCATTTGTATAAATAGGTGCCTAATATGAACAATTCATCATCAGGAGAGGTACTCGATCTCAGATGTCGGTGACCGTTGAAGACCCTGATCAGTCAAGGGTGTTGATAAGAAAGGTTAATGAAATTTGAATCATTTTTATCGTAATGTTAATTTGAACCGTTGACGAGTTGAATGATTTTGAATTCAAATTATCCAAGTATTGCGAGTTGATGAAGTATCTGTTCGGAGTAGGCGAAGTGGAACACGTGTGCGTCACTTTGAAATTGTGTGGAAAAATAATATTTTACCACGTGATTGTACTGTTACTAGTACGTTCTTGCTTTACAAGCAACGCTGACGAGATATTCTCTCAATTTTGAGATTACTTCATATTTTTTTGGAAAATTTTGATTTTTTTTTCTCGCAAGTGTTGGAAAGTTTTGCTGTAATATGAGTGATTTTTGTATTGAAAATATTGTCTCCTGTTTGCTTGAACAGTTTTCCTTTGAGTACATATAGGTATACCTACTGCATTTTTTTTTTCAATTGGAGGATTGAAAATGTGCTTCTGACTTGTGCTTATAACCTTTCTATATAGAATAAGTGCCTTTTTTTTTCTTCACGTGAGCACATTTGTTTCTTATAAATGGCGAAGAAATTTTGAATTGTTCTCCCAAGTTTCCAGTGAAAATCTGATGGGGAAAAAGACACTCAGGAGTTTTTGAGAAGAAGCATTCAATACTGAAAATAATAACGCTTTTGCAATTTTTAAGACTCGGGTGATTTTTTTCAAATAATGAATTTGAAAATATCCTCATTTTCTGATAAATTTTGTCATTTGTGGAGTTTTTTTTTCGTGTGACTATCCGGATTCGAATCGGTGGAGACAAATCGTATCAGTATTTGTCGAAAAAAAAAAAGAAAAGAAAAATGAGAAATTTGGTCACGAATTTGAAATCATTTGAATATAAAAAGAGACTGATTTTTTAATTTCATCATCACTTTATCAGCATCAGATTTGGATTCGATAAATAGTAGAGTAAGTTATATCAAATTGAATCATTCAATGAAAAAATTGTTTTTTTTTTGGGGGGGGGGAATAAGGGAAATTGTCAACTCATTCAAAATATAAAATTCTATCTCGAATTTTTTGAAGAATGAAACTATAAATATCTCGAGCCTTTTTGAACCCAGTGTGACTCACTTCAATTTCGGAAAAAAAAATGGAAACATTCGTACCTAGATTACCCACTACCTACTACTTACACCTGCTGTCCATTTTATAATACAAGGGAGGTAATTCAACTCGAAGTAAAATTTTGAACACAAGTAAAAAAACTTCTAACATTCAAAATTTCATATGCTGAAGTACATTTTTTGAATGTTGGAGAATTTTTGAAGTTTCCAAGTTTCTTATCTCATGGAATGCTAAATGCAATCAAGAATTTGGTCTAATTAACTTGAGCTGTTGAAATTTGGGTTATATCTTATTTTTGACCTGCCAAATCGATTGGAATTTGCATCTTTAGCACAGTTTTCCGGAAAAAATTATTTCTTCGCCTAAATATATGAATTCAAACCCAAAGTTGCAAATTTCAAAGAATAATGTTTTTAAATGATCAAGTAGGTCACCATTATTGGTAATTCGCAATCGTAGGTATTGAAGTTCTTATGAAGCATTTCTATAGGCGTCGCGTTTCTCCAGCAGTGCAAAAATCCAAAATTTTCCGGTGGCTCCGAAACCTTTTGAAACCGTCTTCAATCGATTCGACAGGTCGAAAATAGGATTTATACAAAATTTCAGCCTTTTTTGTTAATTAGATAAAATTTTGGTATTTTACAAGCCCTCGGTTAGGGTGACAATGAAATGCATGAGTAAAATTTTTTTTCCGAATTTGAAATCGCTCACCCCCTAAAAGTGTTTATTGATATAAACAAAAATTATTCCCAAAATTTCACTCCTCTGAGTTGAGGTTAACACGTGCCGCCGAGCACTCAAAGTTGAGGACGCGATGTCCGAGCGCGTTCGATGTTACTCCGCCACGATACGCGGTGGTGAAGTTTTCAGCGTACGGGCTGCGTTGCAAAGACGTTCTTACGCCCTTATGTGGGACAGGGGAGGGAAAGGTGTTCAAATTACTCGATAAAGAATCATGTTAGATCATCTAAAATATACCCAGTCTGTTTTGAATTTTTTTTCACCGATTTTATGGCTGTTGGAAAAAAATATAGAAAAATTGATTTTTCCCCATTAATTTCAATGTTTTTAACACAAAAATCGGTTCTCAATGATGAATTTCATGTATTTCTCATTCGAGTATTGTAAATCAAGGGTTATGCTGCTGAAATTTTTCAAAAATTTTGGGGTTTCAATTTTTGAGGGCTGAATGATAGCAAAAATCGTCCAAAATTATGTGAAGAAATCGATAATTTTACAAGTTTTTTTAATACCCATAAAATCAGTAAAAAAAAATTTAAAACAGACTGGGTATATTCTAGATGATCTAAAACGATTCTTTATCGAGTAATTTGAACACTTTTTCCTTCCCTGTCCCACATAAGGGCATAAGAACGTCTTTGCAACGCAGCCCGTACGCTGAAAACTTCGCCACCGCGTATCGTGGCGGAGTAACATCGAACGCGCTCGGACATCGCGTCCTCAACTTTGAGTGCTCGGCGGCACGTGTTAACCTCAACTCAGAGGAGTGAAATTTTGGGAATAATTTTTGTTTATACCAATGAACACTTTTAGGGGGTGAGCGATTTCAAAATCGAAAAAAAAAATTTCATTGTCACCCTACCCTCGGTATATTTGTAAATTTCAAAATTTCGCCAAAATTCGAGAAATGCGTTTCAACATCTGAAATATTGAGTATCGGGTGTCTTATTGGGTAAATAAGATTTTTTTTGTTTAGGTTCAAAATTTTACTTTGAATTCGGATAGCTGCCTCTATTATTAGGTACGTAGTAAAAGAGTTATGAATTGCAGCCAGTTATATGGAATTTTGGAAATCTTTCCCCTGATCAACAGTAAAATTTTAAAAAAATACCTTCCTTCTCAATTCTTATACCCATAAGACAATTTTTCAATTGATTTGAAAAATTGTACACGATGTTTGAACGGTCGAGTAAAAATGTGTACTTACCTGCATTGGAAATTATTTTCACCTTTAAATTTCCGGTGATCATTTTGACTCGTTGAATAAGTTTTTGACTCTCGAAGTTGTGAAAATATTTTTTCACCCGATGATAATGTTAATTGAAAAAATGAATGAACGAATGCAATGCTAAATTATTTATCGATATTTTTGCTGCAGATTCATGACATGCAAACTTTTGTTATTACATAGATTATTTAAATAGGTACCTACAATTTTCATGATTTTACATACCTAGATTTGGCGAATGAAAATGTACGTATGTAAATAAATGTTGTTGATAGAAAATCCCACAAGATTAAATTATACACATCTGCATATATTGAGCAATTAATTATTAATGAAAAATTTCTCAGCTGTAAAACGTTCTATGAAATAACGGCGTCTGATTTCAATATAATAACTGAGTGAGGCCTGAGAACAGACATTAATGGGAAATATTGCGTTGTCTCTATTTTGAATCTGAAAAAATTTATCAATTAGGTTGGGTTCAGAAAAATTCGATTTAAATTGAGTTCACATTTCCTTACCCTTTTTTATATCCAGAATTAGGACTGGAAGCTACAACAGTCAAAGTTGTTGGAAGACTATTAATTTCGGTTGGCCAATCCATGGGCTGAGTCTCCGTTCCCAAATTCATGATTATAATGTAATTAGCTTGTTTGTAATTTCTGGAGAAAGCCAATACCCATTCTGATAAAATGTAAAATTTCAAATCTCCATGTATTATCGTGTCTGTTTTTCGAAGAGCCATCAAATCCTTGAAATAATTTAAGCTGCTGTTTTCGAGAGTTTTTTGACTTTGAACGTTGATTTTCCAGTAATTTGGATGGACTGGTAGCCAAGGCTTTCCTCCGGTGGAAAAACCTGTTGAAAAAATTTGTGTCATTGATAAACATAAATTGGCGTATTATTCTGATTCGAAAATTTTATATTCCAACCAGCATTTCTGGTATCATCCCAATGCATCGGTGTGCGATGGAAAACCCTATTGTATCGATCTTTTTCTCGAACCAAATTGTTTTGTCCCATGCTGAGTTCTTCTCCGTAATATAGTGAGAAAGTCCCAGGTAAAAGGCCGGCTAATGCCAACATAATGGAATTGTATTCTGTTGTCAGATGATATGCAACTCTTCCTTGATCGTGATTTCCCAACTAAGTATAGAACAATTGTGAAATTATAAAATTAGCTTATTTGATATAAGTTATAAGTGGTTTGACTAAGATATGGCCACTTACGGCCCAATTTGATGGCATTCCATTGGGTACCGCATCCAACCAAGTATGAAGATAGTCGTAAAGTTCGCGAGAATTTAAAAATGACAGTAATCCTGTGAGAAGAAAATTAAATGGCAAATGGAATACTGGGAATTTTTTCGTTCCGTAGTATTTGATGACGTTCTTGATTGGTCCATAGGTTTCCCCAATCAATGGCCTGTTCAGAGATTAAAAATCATTATCCGATTTTACCATAATTATTTTAATATTTTACAACGAAAATTCGAAACAATTACGTTTGAATCGGTTTTCCACTTTCTCGATCGTATTGTTTCAAAAAAACGTTCAATTCGTTTATAAATCTGAACGTGTCGGGGTGATTAAAAGTACGTTCACATTCTGAAAACATGGTGAAAACAGTGGCTTCAGGGCTCAATGGTAAATTATCTCGAAGTTGTTCATCTTCCATCAGAAACATTGGAGCATCGACTCTAAATCCTGAGACTCCTTTTTCCAACCAGAATTTTAAAATGTCCTGAAAAATTGAATCGTTTTATAAGTATATTTGAAAAATTGAATTTTCATGTCCAAAATCATAGGCGCACCCGGGGGGGTTCAGAGGGCTCGAGCTCCCCCTTAAGCCCGGAAAAAATAATTTTTTGCTTCAAAAATGAGAAAAAAGTCAATTTTTTTCCTCTTCAAAGTATATTATTTCAAAAAATTTTCTCTCTCTCTCTTCGCTCGAGCAGTATTTTAGTACTTTTATTTCAAAACTTGACAATTTTTGATTGATTTTTCAGTCAAAAATCACCAAATTTTCAATGAATTCTCTGTTTGTCAGAAAAAATTGATGATTTTTGATTGAAATATCAGTGAAAAATGACTCAATTTGAAATTTGACCCCCTCCCCATTTTTTCTCAAATTCTCAGCCCCTCCCTTAATTAATTTCTGGGTGCGCCTATATCCAAAATCATTAGGTAGGTACCTTTATTTCTGTTTTAACAACTTCGTTCCTCAAATTCAAGTCTGGTTGTTTAACATTCATTTGATGTAAATAAAATTGCTTGCGTTTTTCATTCCAAGTCCAAGCAGTGCCATCTTCTCTCATCGAAAATACACTAAACTGTAATTTTTAGGTTGGAAAATCGAATTATGATTTGTAACTGGGTACAATATCTAAGTTAAAATTTACACAAAATATGCATCAGGCATAAAAATAAAAAATGGCGCAGAACAGAAAAAAACGAAACATTAAAGCTGAAAAATTTGAGGATAAATTTCAATCTGAGAATGTAAAAAAAATTGGTGGAAAAAATGTAAAAGTTGAAAATAGTTCTAAATCGAAATTTTGCAATATGTAGTGGAAAAATATTTCAAAAAAAATTTTCTGTGTTGAGAAAAATTTTCAAAGAAGAAATTTTGGAATTGAGAAAAAATTTCATTAAAATTGAAAGGAACGATTTTGTGAGTTGAAAAATATCTTGAAAGACGCAAGGCTTGAATAAATTTTGCAACGGAAAAAAATTTGAAGAGAAAAATTTCAAGTTTCTTCAAAAAATGTTAATTCGAGTTGACGAATATTTTCGGAATAGGTAATCTTTAAATTTGATCATAATGAAGCGTTGAAAAAAAAAGGTCAACTATTCATTGAAAAAGTCTGAAAAATTGCAAGGATTTGGAAAAAATCAAGTTGCATGTTGATTCGAATGAACTGAACAAGGAAGATTCAGTCATTCATTTTTCATTTTCGTGCCTGATAGATGATTGGATATCCCGTGTGAATTTAATCGTAGTTGAAAAAAAATCATCTTCAATCGTGAGAAACGAAATCTTTTATACCCAATTATTTGGAGGAATTGGTTTTCCATTGTTGTCGTATCCTTTAGAATTGGCCCACACATAGTAATCAGTGTAAGGCTCAATTTTCTCAATCGATTTTTGGAACCATTCGTGATCATCGCTGCTGTGATTAATCACCAAATCGATCAAACAATATAAACCTAATGAAAAAGTTCATCAAATTATACTTCCAGTGTCTCAGTGATCCTGATCTCACTACTCTTTTTATGGAATGAAATATTGAAAACATACCTCGTGATTTCATTTCTTTTATCAGTTGTTCGAAATCTTCCATCGTTCCATACACTGGGTCTATTCCTTTATAATCAGTAATGTCGTAACCTCCATCGATCCAGGAAGAAGGATAAAATGGCATTATGTAAATCGTATCTACTCCGATTTCGGCTAAATAATCCAGCCTGGAAATTAGTCCTTTGATGTCTCCTATTCCATCGCCATTCGAGTCTTGAAAAGATCTCAGGTATATTTGATAGATACTGGCATGTTTCCACCATTGTTTATCCAAGGCGAAAGTCTCAAAAATGAAGAACAATAAAAATGATATTTTTAAAAAATTCATATTTTTCACTAGATACTTAGGTGTAATACTTCTGAAGAAAATCATGAATTGTTATTTGAGGAAATAAATTCACTAATTGTGCAGGTAACACGAACCTTTCCGTCAAAACGAACCGAAATTATGAACCTGATTTCTTGATGATTTACTATTTAAACCCCTGCCCTAAAACGATTTCATTCAACTTGACGTAACGATGTGTTCACTGTATAAACATCGTTAAACATTTTAATGCAATTTAATAGAGGAGTTGTATGCTTGAAAAACGTAAGGAAGAGAGGGTACTCGAGTTGATATGTCATTGTCCGTTGTATGAATGGAGAGTACCGAGACCTACGTAGTCTAGGTACCTTGAAAAGGTTAATGAAATTTACTAAATTTAGTGATGATTTTTCCCGTAGTTGTATGACCTATTATTTGTAAGGTGACGTTGTCTCGGTCGTATCTAATGCCTGAAAATATACACATGAGTACCGTTTTTCCAAACTGAGCTAACTTCAAAAACCGTGCATGAGGAAAGGGCCTTAGGTGCCATTTTTTTGGAAAGGGCTTAAGGTGCAATCTTTTTCTGAAAAAAATTATACCTAGGACCCTTTCCGAAAAAAAAAATGGCACCTAAGGCCCTTTCCTCATGCACGGTTTTTGAAGTTAGCTCAGTTTGGAAAAACGGTACTCACATACATACCTAATTACCCAATTTTTTTTTCTATGCTACGGTTCCGCAGAAAGGGAAGCGAAACCACATTGATCATTATGTATTCCTGAAAATTGGAACATGTTAGATGGAGAGAGACAGCAGAAAATATTTCCTCAAGTATGATCGAATTTTGTTGATTAGAATTTGAGGTTTTGAAAAATGAAATTGTATCGAGTCAGTTTGGAAAAAAAGAAGCGGGACAAAACTGCTGAGTTGATTTGGAGTCATTTGACTGGAAACCCTTTGCGAATCAAGTTGACTAACTTGATCTCTTAAATAGGCCTTTGCTTCGTTTGAGAATAAGAGGCTATCTGGTTGATGTTTTACACAAATTGTCTACTCAAAGAAATTAATCAGTTTATCCAACTTTTTTATACTGAATATTACGTACTTAAATGATTATCTTTGTAGTGAACAATTCTCAAGACCGTGAATATCCTCCCTCCTATCCATTCATAAATTTTTAATTTTTCATGCTAGAACATTTCCATCCTCTTCCCCTAAATTCTAATTATTTTTTTCACCCGTTCATCATTCATTCAAGAAAATAGTCAGAAAAATGTGAATAAATTGAAGAGAATAAAATTCCAGGGATCCCGGAGCGGAGCCGGAGGGAGGAGGGCCCTCCGGACGATTTTTTCGGAGCTGGAGCCGGAGAGACTTTTAAAAAAATTCCGGAACCGGAGGAACCATGTTGGACCTGCTTCGGCTCCTCGCTCCGGAGGTCTCTCCTTTAATTTTCAATTTTACTACTAGGAATTTTTCAGTTTTTCTTCCCTTAAAACTATCAAAATTGTCCGTTATTGTTTTTCTTACGACAATAGTTAAAAATGACTTGTTTTTTGTTTTTCAAAAAGTAATGGTACCTAGTTTTATTTTCATGATAATTCCACAAAATTTTTGATTTTTCATCGTCAGAGGGCCCTCCGGAGCCTTTGTAACCTTACCGGAGCCGGAAGCACTTGGAAAAAATTTTCCGAGCCGTAGCCGGGAGGGACCAGACCCCTCCCTCCGGAATCCCTGTAAAATTCAAAGAATTGATAAGTACGATATTTTTCGCAGGCATCTGGCGATAGGAGGTTTGGTCCTTCCGGCTTTAGCTCAAAAATTTTTAATTCAAGCCTTTCCGGCTCTGACTCTAGCTCCAGGGCTTTTAAAAGTGTGCGTCTAGCTAAATTTTTTTGAACTCCAAAAAAAACTGTTTGGAGGAGAGTCCTCTTCCCTACTTCCTCCGGATTTTTGACCCGTCTCGGGCAACCACAGGGCTCTCCTCTGTCCTCTTTCCGGCCCGATGGGCAGCTCTCTTCCATTCTCCCTCCGGCTTTGCTCCGGATTTTTGGCCGTCTTAGGTATCCGGAGGGGGCCTTCCTCTCCTCTCACCGGCGCCAACTCCAACTTCGAAATTTTCGATTTCAGTCTTTTTGGTTCCGGCTCTGGCTCCATCAGGACTTTCAAAAAAGTACCTTTGGTTCCAGCTCCTGCTCCGATTCCAGCTCGGAATTTTTTTGAAAGTGCCTCTAGCTCCGGATCCCAAAAAAAATCATCCGGAAGGGAGCCCTCCTCCCCACCGGCTTCGCTCCGGATTTTTGACCGTCTCAGGCAACCGGAGGGTGCTCTCTTCTCTCCGGCTCCAACTTCGAGATTTTTTAAAAAGTGGCCCCGGCTCCGAAAAAGTCTGACCGGAGTCCACCCTCCGCTCCGGATACCTATTTTTTGTTACTGTATTTGTGAGAAAATGGAATCGCGAAGGGTAAAAAAATTTTTAAAAAGTTGAAACAAATACATTGTATATTCAGGTTTCGGAATTCGGAAAAACATTTTTCAGAATCTAGTTCATGAAAGGGCCTTGTCCGACCTTGACATTCAATAATCAACAAGATTTAGTCGTATTCAATGAGATGGCCAAGGATCCGGAACGTTTTTTACTTCCATTTTATTTGTAACCTTGTTATTATGATTGTCGCATCGAGGCAGTGATTTCTAAAGCAATATGTGATCATCATGGTCATAATTTTATAAATTTTTCTTCAATACATTTTACAATTTCCTATCTGATTGCGAAAATTGGGAGGTTTTTTTTCAACGAATTAGGTAGGTCAGATACCTATATAATCCTGTAAAACCAATTCGCTCAATTTAGGAATTGAAAATTTATTGCGGACAAAATTACTTCGTAAAATAGATTACATTGGAAATAATAAGTTTGATTATGGTTTGAGAGTAATTGGAACGCCTCCGTTGTACGAATTATTCCAACTTTTCAAACGTACGAATATATTTTTCATCAACCCAGACCGTGAAAATCAACTGTTAACGTTGTACGTTGGCAACCGTTAAAGGACGACGCATAATGAATAAAGTAATTATTCTCAATCTGGAGAAGTTCATTGCTTTAATAATTGAACGCTCAGGTATCGAAGTACCTACTTATTTGCAAAATTTATCGAAAATTCGCCTTGAACTCGGCACTTGACTGCCGATATGTCGAAATCACGCCATCGCCTTATTTAATCGTCCGTCGAAGTTCGCCAAATTTTCTACGTGTTATTTAAATAATTAACCAACGTCGAAGTACGAATACTCGTCAAATTACCTCGATAGAAAATTAATTTATCTACTTGACTCGTCATACGTAGGTAAACGAAAATCTTGCACCATTTCGAGCTGTTTTCGTTGTGTCATCTAAATCAACCGAAGTGCTACGTTGAATTTTCTTTGAAAAATGGTGGCGAAAATTTTCGATCATTTCATCGATCTTTTCTTACTCACGATGGGAGTGCTTGAGAAAGCTTCGTATGAAAAATTCCAGGCACCGTTTTTCGTCGTCTATTTTGGATTGATTATCGTCGATACGTTTGGCATGGTGGTTGGATTAGCTACGACTGATGACGTCATCAAAATAGCGATTCAATTCGGCCAATTAACAACGCAGCTGAATTGCATTGCCATGATGACCTATTACAAAATATCGATGAGACTGGTTCTCAGATTGATTTCGAAGCTTCGTGAAAATTGTACGAATTGGTTGGATGCGGAACCACTGATGGAAAATTTTATGAAATCAGTTATCTTGAAGGTATTTGTCGGATATTACATTGCTATTATTTTTACCGTCGCTCCAGTCTTAGCTGGGCAATTCCAATTGGCTGAGGTTAGCGAAAAGTACTCGTACGTGACGCCATTTTGGTATTCTTGCGGTACCCTTGAAGATTCGTTATTTAGACACGTTTGTTGGAAAGTGGAAACGCATTTTGAATTATTTTGGTCGAATGTAGCCCAAGCTTTTATGTATTATTGCACCCTTCACGCACTCATCATGTTGTTGTTGTTTTATACCATTTTAACGTACAATGTTAAAATTCACGCTGAAGTTTTGACCAAGAAATCATTACAGTTGGCTAATGAAACGTATTCGTTCATCGAGCTGGTCGATAGAACCCCATATCAGCATATCAAGGACATGAGAGTTGATTTCGATCGCAATATTTTACTCAAATTCTTGGATCTCGTGAAACATCAGCAGTTCATTAGAGGGTAAATTAAATGCAGGAAGTTCCGTGAATCGTCTACCAAATGTACCTTTGAGATGAACATTTTGCCTATCTTGAAACTTGAAGGGGCAAAATGCTGTCTTCGAAAACATCACATTTGAAAATTTCTCAACCATGGAAATAGATGAAACCGAACAAATTTCACTTTATGACTTCTTGCCTAGCTTTATAATCGAAGAGTCCTGCAAAAAAAAAAAACAATTTATAAAAAAATTGACTGATCAAGGGAATGGATAGTTAGTACGTTGAAAACTGAAGAATAATTTTGTTCTGTAAAATTTTGGCCAAATATCAAAAATGAAGGGGCTGCGTATTTTTTAAAATGAATTGAATTCGTAAATTTTTCATCTTTTCTCAATTCTAAATGGTCTTTAGTCCAAATTTTTTATGTTAGGCAAAAAATCTGTAGAACAAAATTTCATCACTTTTCAACATGATTTTCTATCTGATGAGTTTATTTTTTTAAATTTTCGGCCAAATTTTTTGTACTCCCTTCAATTATAAAGCAAAAAATAAAGTGAATATTAATTCAGTTTTCGAAATATTCTTCATCCCTTTTCTTTGAAAAAATTTCATACGTAATTGTTTTGAAAGCAGCATTTTGTCCCTTCACTTTCCAAGATAGACAACATGTTCATCTAATGATTTTTCTTGGTGGTATTCTGGCAGGTTGACTGGCAAATGATTCATAGAATACCCTGTGCCTACTTTTGACGATGATGCTGATCAATTTTCGTTTTCTTTAATATTAAAATTTATCCATAGATTTGCCATCGAAGTAACCCAATTGGTTCATTGGATGGTGATGATCAACGTCACTGGGATTTTTTGCGCGTTATCGATGACAGCTTTTTTTACCATCGTTGAGGTAAAATCATATTCCTAATAAATTGAGGTAACAACGAAGACATGAGTCTATTTTGCATCTGTGCAGGAAGTTCAATTCCCAAAATTCACAAATTTTTTGAACTTCCAATAATTTTCTCGAAATTTTTTTTCAATTCAATTTTCTTCGAATTAAGCTTTTTCTACTCCGAGGTTTTTCATCTTCGAAGTTTCTAAGTACAAATGTTTTCTCTAATTTATCTCAATTTTTAAATTTCTTTTTCAAGATTCTTTCATGTAGGTACTTACTTACCTCCAAAAATTTTCAAACAGAAATTTTTTCAATTTCTTTAGATTCCATGTGAAACACGGTTTAAAAAATTCGGAGCTAGAAGAATTTTAAAAATATTGGAAACTTTTAAATTTGAGAAAAAAATTAAAGCGTTAAAATTGGATGAAAAATTGTCATTTACAAAAATTGAAATGGGATTTGAGATTCGCAAAGATTGAAATAATTATGTAAGAGTTGAAAGAAGATTGGAAATTGAGGCAAAAAAATTGAGTTGGGCTCGAAAAAAACTTAAGTACCTAAAATACGTCGAGACTCGTTTGGTGCATGGAAAAGTAAAATAATGACCTGCATGAATGCAAAATATAAACGAAAAACATATATTTGTAGAAATTCAAGTAGGTAATATCTGAAAATTACTGTAGAAAACCAACGATTCGTTATTGGCTTCGAAAATGGCTACCATGTCGGCTGTGATGACTGTAACGTTATTTATTTACTGCTACAACGCTCAAATGATCTCTGATTTAGTAAGATCGTCAAATTTTCAATAAAGAAAATGTTTTCCGAGTTCAAAAATTGTTAAAATTTTTATACATATATTTGTTCCATAGGGTCCGACCATAATGGACAACATGCTTGACATTCCTTGGTATCTTCAAAGTATCAAATTTAGAAAAACCTTCGCCATAGCATTATGCCTGAATCAAAATTTAGTCATGATAAGAGCTTGCGGAATGTTCTACGTGAACTTGAGATTTTTTCAGTCTTTCATGAGAGCTATTTATTCGGTGTTGAATGTATTGTTCTTGGAATTCAAGTAGGTAATTTATTACGCACCTGGGTAGGGTACCTCGTGGAAAAATCAATTTTTAATTTTTTTTTCTTTAGTAAAAGTACATAATGAATTTTGAAAGATAGCCACTAATGTATTAAAATATATTTCTGTACAATTGAAAAGTTACACAAAGTCACCTTCTTTATTTTCAAGTTCTGAAATCCAGGAAAGAAAATTCTATTTTTCTTACCTGGATATATTTTTTAGAACGATAGAAAAATATGAAGTTTTTAAATATGTAGTAGAATCCGGGATATGTGGAGTGAAGAATAGAGCGCGGGGGGCTCCTGGAGCCTCTTTTTAAAAAAATGAGTGCTCAAAATAAATAGGTTTCGAAAAATTTTACTTTTCTTTATTTTGAATGAGCTTTAGCCCTTTCATTTCAGATCAATTTTTATTCTCTTGATTAGTACGTTGACGTGACTTTTTTGAAGCGTATTTGTCCCTTCAATTTTCAACATGATCAACGTATTCATCTCGAATATTTTGATGGTGCCGAGTTTATATTCGAGGAAATAAAAATTGACAAACGATTCATGGAACATCTTGCTGTATGAAATACCATTAAATTTATTAAAAGTTGGATGTTCATGAAAAATTGACGTTTTTTTTTTAAAATTGAGATATTGTATGTTTTTTAAGAGGAGGGGGGAGAGATGTCGGTGCCCTCGATTTTTCGTGGTTTCAAGCCTAAAATAGCTTGAATTATTTGTGAGAGGAAGAGATGGTTCTTCAAATGAATTCGCAGAAAATCTCAAATTCGGGGTTTCAGCAAAGTAAATAATTCTGAATGATTTTAAAACTGAAATCAAACGAATAGATATCCACCAAATCATTTTTCATTTTTTCAAAATGAGATGGGAACTTAGCTAATCCTGAAAAATTGAAAATAAAGTTTTTGCATCATGAGAGAATAATATTGATTATCCAAAATTTCAGTCGCTGAAATTTATTATGCGAATTTTTGTCATTTAAAAATTACTTCATCGCCGTGAAAAATGTAAAAATTTGATCAAATTAACGAAAAAAATTTAAAACTTTTTTTTTAATCGTGTATAATTTATCTTCAATCTCTTAAATCTTAAAATAATTGTACATTTCGAGGTAACTGGTTTACCAAATTCAGCTACCTACCTACATCAGGCAACCAATTGCGTAATTTTATTTTTTCTAACAAAATACAAGAACCACTGGCGAGCAAAATCCTGATAGCAAGATCTCCTATAAGCCCTCTCTAAAGCACTATTCTCAGCCAGCGGATTTTCCAATATACTCGCCAGATCAACTGGATCATCAGAGTATGCCATTATAACAGGAGTGAGAACAGTGAATCCTAACATGGCGAATCCGTATTTCTCATCAATATCTTTTTTCAAGTCTTCCATCCGATAAATCGGACAATTGAAGTATTTCAACGTATTATTCAAAGTCTCCAAATATATCTCCAGCAACAAATCGAAATACTTTTCGAATACCTGAAACTTCATACTGGTGGTGGCGAAGTGTAGAATATCGAAGGCCGGACTGGCCCAACGACACAGCTGGTAATCTATCAACCTGACTTGTTCTACAGAACCATATTTATCATACTTGAACATTATATTATTGGACCAAAGATCACCGTGGTTTAATACTTTGAAACTTCCGTCCCCTCCTTTGACTTCCGAAGCGATTATTTTCAACATATTCGTCCTAAATTGGTATAATTTTTTGCTATATTTCTGAATCAATGTTGGATCGAAAGTTCTCAAAAAGCAATCGAAAGCTTTGGCGAATACAGGTATTAAATGGCTGTATGTAGGATCGTCCGATAGGAAGAATGTATTTTTATGGAAAATCTCCGGTAACTTGGATGTCCTCTGGAGTTTCACCGAATACGCGTGTAGCTTAGCCAGACTCTTGAATACGAGCTGACATTGCTGGAAATCCAGTTTCTCTATTCGATTTGCTAATCTGAACCCTGAGCTGGTTAAATCTTCGATTATCAAGGAGAAATTTTCGTCTGCGTAGTAGAATTTTGGAGCAAATACCGAATCATTTGTTTTTTGAGTTTCTGGAATGATTTTAGTGTACATGATGAATTCGCGTTGTTCGATGCCATATTTTGTGTTGTATTTGTGTAGAGCCGAAGTGTGGGGTATTTTGAGGAAATATGATTTTTCTACCTGGATCTGATCTCTTTCGTATTTGATGGAAATACGTTGGATATCGCTGCAGAAATTTCCGCCGATCGTTTCGTCTTTTTCGGAGCTCCATTTCAGTAGAGTGATGTGATTGGCTGGCTCATCTGATTTCAATATGTTCAAAATGATCTCATCGGTCAAATTGATCATATCTGAAGTTCAAAAAGACAAAAAAAGTAGAGTTTTTTGAGAAATTTGTACACCGAATCGTTCAACGCGAATCAAATAGTATGATTTGTAACACTGCCAATTCAAATGCATAGGTCGTTTGTGTAATTTTCAACGTTACTCGCTCTCTTATCATTTTTTATCATCTTTTTTTAATTGAATTTTGTGCTATCTTTTAAATGGTATTTTTCGTCTCATTTGAGAAATGAATGATGAACTTTTGCGTTCCTATTATGGGTATTCTCTGCGAGGGATTGTAAACCTTCGTGTTTTATGTGGTGGTGGTGATGTCGATATTGTAAGTGCTTGTTGCAATGTTTTTTTTCTTTTATGAAGTACGTATGTAATGTACTTACTGATAAATGTGTATAAGCTTGATAAGCCGAGAATATTACTAGGTAGCTCCTAAACAATTATGACACGAATAGGATTTCAACGACGCAGACCCAGACTTATTCTAACAAAGTTCAAACTTTTTCAATTTTGAATTTCAATTTTTTGGATTCCAATTTTTTTTGAATGCTGTGTCCAAATTTCAATTTTTTTCATTTAAAAATGTTTTGCAATTTATTTAAATTTTTTTCTACATTTTTTCAACTTTCATCTTTAATTTTTTTGGTTTTATATTTTTGTTACTTTTTGAATTTTTTTTTTCATTGATTAGGTATTTATTGAGTTGGAAGAAATTCTGTAAAACATAAAATTAAAAATCTCTTTGAAAAGTTCTAAATGAGGAAAATTTCCAACAGAAAAAATTTTACAGTTGGAAAAAAATTAAAGAAAGTTTTTGAAAAATGAGAAAAAAAATGGGCAAATTTTAAGAAAATTGTAAACATTTTTTAGATTGGTTTCAATTTTTTTTTTAAAATTAGAATTGAATAAATCGAAAAAATTATAAGAGTTGAAGTTTGAACTTGGAATAAATTTGGGTTTCAATCATTGAAATCCCATTTGCATCATTACTATTTAGGAGCTTGTGTGAGAATTGAGAAAATTTTCCATTGCTGCGTATACCTACCTAGTACTCGAGTTCAAAACGTTGTTTGTATGTTTTGAATCATTTTGAAGAGCTGATACGTTAATGAAATGTTCTAAATTTAGTATACTATCTCCAATACTCACTATATCATTTTAGGTAACGAGAGCTCGAGAGCTCATAATTTCACAATCAATTTCAAGTGATGCATGTATTGTGGGCACTTGTAAACCAACGTTGCTGTTAATGAAAGCAGCCTATGGTAATCTTTGATAGTTGACTTTCAAGATTGTTCGTTATTGATTTAAAACCCTGTAAAAAGGAAATTGTAGATTTTCAAAAACGAAGTTTTTTTTCTTGGGAAAAAAACTATCAAGTAGACACCGACTCGTTTGAAAAATTCTGTATTTTTTTCGATTGCTTGTGAAAGTAGTATGGTTCTATGAAAACTAATTCCCAAAAAATTTTTAATTTTCCATGAGCTTTTCGGTTCGATTTCTTAATACAATTTTTTTTCAATATGAGAACAATTTGATTAATATTTGATAAAGTCATGTTTTGAATTGAATTCGAAATTGAATTTTCAGAAAATAAAATGCAATCCTATATCTGGAATCTCTAGGGGGTTTGATCGAATTAAGCTGAGGATTGCTCAATGAAGAGACGTTTCAATTTTGAACATTCAAAGATCCCTCGTATGTTTTATGTGAAACTTGAATGAATATCTAAAAGCAATGAATTGTCGATTAAAAAACTTTTAATAAATTATCAAAATAATATTAATAATCAACATAGAAAAATAATGTAAAATTTCTTGAGAAATACAGAGATAGAAAATATTAACATAGGTATTACAGCCTTTGACTTGAGTGGGTACTAAATACTAATTAGGTTGAGTAACAGATTTTTCAGTACAGATTTCAAGCTCAAAACTCTTGTAATATATTTTCGCTGTCATTTCTCTCATAAATTAAGATTAGAATTCAATGGTCATGTCTAGATAAGAATGGTAAATCGGCCTCTTGAGCGATCTTGGAATGATACAGAGTGATTATAACTTATTTTCCTGAGTTTCAGACCCATAAGTTGAGTAAATATTGAGTTGATGGCTAAAAAAGTGGAAAACAGTTCTAATTAATTTTTTTCTTGAGATTGGTCGAAAATTGATTTTCATTCTAAAATTTTACAACCTTTACTTTTACCTCCGAAGTTGAACTCGATATTTTGAAGCCTTTGAGATCTACAAGGTTCCGGGAAAGGACGTCCAAATTTCATTTTTGGATGCAACCGGGTACCATTAAAAAATAACTTGAGATGAACATGTTACTGCCTATTTTGATAATTGAATGGGCATAAAATGCAGGTTCTAAAAAAAATCACGTAAAAAAATTTTTGACCATGGGAATGGATAGGACCTGGACATTGAAAACGGAACAGATTTTCATCTTGTGACTTTTTGCCTAACTTGAAAATTGAAGGGACTACATGGTACCTTACCTACGTTGAAAACTTGAAAAAGTTGTTGTGTACATTTTTTGCTTGATATCAAAAATGAAGGGCTAAGGGTCGCGAAAAATTTGGAAAACTTGATAAATTTTTGAAGCACATTTATTTTGAGTGAGCTGTAGTTCCTTCATTTTCGATGTTAGACAAAAAGTGTACTTGACAATTTTTTCAATTTTCAACGTACTATCCATTCCCTTGGTTGGTTCCTTTTTTAAAAATTTTTTTGGGAAACAATTTTTTTGTCGCCCTTTTAATTTTGAAGTTGGGAAAAAAGGTACAGGATGTAAATCTGTTTCGTTTTCAATGTCCTAACATCCATTCCCTTGATCGAAAAATTTTTTCCGTGATTTTTTTAGAACCTGCGATTTGTCCCTTCAATTATCAAAGTAGGCAACATGTTCATCTCAAGTTCTTTTAAACAGTTATTTTTAAGGTGGCTACCTGTACCTACCTACCTACCTACCTACCTAAAAGTTATTTTTTGAAAATTTTGTTTGAAGATTTTTATAGGGAAAGAAGACCTTAGAATATTGAGTCGTATTTTCGGAGAGAAAAAAGTGGAGGGAGAAGCTGTAAATTTTTTAATAAAAATCTTGAATCCTTCACATAAATGTACCTAAATTTATATTCCAGAAAAGGAAAATTGGTCGAGCCAATCCTGAAAAAAATTATTACTTATTTTCTAATTTTTGAGTCAATTGCCTTATTCGGAGGTCTGAAACATTGGGGAATAATCATCTCTAGGTACCTATATACCTCGTAAGTATCATTATCATTCCAAGATCGTTTGGAGGTAGATCCGTCATTCTTATCCAGAAATGGCCTTTGATGCTTACCCATCGTGACTAGATCATTTCAATGGTACACATAATAAATGCATAAAATATCTAGACCAAAACACATGGTTATTTGAGCTATCCACCATTTAAAAACACCCAAAACAGAGTAACATAATCATTGAAGGGAAATTTGAATTTTATTGGAGGTTCTCTTAGTCGATGATAGATCTCCGGAGATTCGATCCAATATTGCGAGCTTTTCTTTCCACAAGCTCCACATGTAGTTGGCGATATCAATGGTACGTTGAATAAAAACGACTTGTTGTATGTTTGGGTACCAATTCGATAACTGATGAATAATCGAACCGCTTTTTTAGTATCAAAATTGCCAGGTTGGGTGGATATTTGAACATGATCTAGTTGGTATTCAATGATTTTCAGATTCGCGGTGTCTTGGCCGAATCGCTTGAGTAATTCGAAACATATGTTTTCGTTTACAGGATCTCCCTGTGTAGGGAAAATTTATTATTCCAAAAATATCTAGCATGAAAATAGCAAAATTCAATATCAACTTACTCGTATTGACTGGTTCAACGTCACGATATAGAGAATCGACGTAATTTTAAAATAAAATTTGAAAGACATTTTTGCAATGAAACAAAAGGAGCTGTTTGAGGTGAGAAGGTAGGAAAAATTTTAATTTAGAAAAATAAAAAAAAGTATCACAGAAACAGCACAGCTCTACAAATAAACCGACTTCGAAACAATACTGTTGATTACAATTATGGTGCAGAAGAAAGAGCGAAAGAGGCTCTAAGTAATTTAAGCCTTCGTGTTATCGCCCTTCTCTAAATTCACGTGTTTTATGGACGAGTACCGCCGCGAAATAAAATCGAAAATATTTCCTCGTGGAAGGCAATGAAAAAGTGTACCAGAAGTTGACTCATCCATTGACCTGTATTGGCTGTATTGGTGATTTCTTTCATCGATAGCACTACACAATGTGATGTAATAATCCATACAGAGTAAGACCAATAAGTAACTTCCTATTGTGCTGTAATATTGCGTAATAATTGAATTAGTTCCAACTTCCGAAGTTTACTCAGAGAAAGATAAATATGAACGATTCGTGGAATCGGTTAGTTTTCGATGAATGTTTGTTTGTACGAATGGTTTGGCGAATAGGTGAAGTACCTAGCTCTAGCTACCTATGTACCTACTTATCTCAAAATTTGTGATAATATCATTTTCTGGCTAATTCAATGTCACTGATTCAGGCGAAAATTGACCATATCTCGAGAATAAAGGCCCCCTGCCAAAAACAGATAACGGATTCGAAATCAGCGACCTCGAATTATTCGAATTTTGATATACTTATCTCGATTTTTTTGAAAATGATAGAAAATCGAAATAACCATGGATTAACCTCTTTTTCATTTTTTGTGCTATAAATTTTTCCCTCTCAATGACCGTGCGAGATGTCTAGAATGGAGTATTTGGTCACCACAATTCCGTTGGTGGTATTGTTTTTGCCGATCGGTCGTTGCTTTCGAGAAATTGCCTATTTTTGAGGCTAATTCTGAGAATTTTCAGAAGAATCTCAAAAACTTGAAAAAATCTCGTTTTTTGACTATTTTGAGGTCACTGATTATGAATTTGAAATTCAGTTTACGCGTTGTCAATCTGTCTCCTCGGAAATGACATATTTTGGTCAAAAATCGGACATAACCCGAAAAAGAGAGCTCACCGCTAAAAACAGATCACAGATTCGAAATCAGCGACCTCAAATTATTTGATTATGACACCTATCTTGATTTTTTTGAAAATCAAAAAAAAGCATGGACTAACCCCATTCCAATTTTTTGGGCTAAAATTTTTTCGCTTTTGATAACCGTGCGAGGTATCGGTCGCCGTTTTTGAAAAATTCAATTTTTAAGCCCAATTTTTAAAATTTTTGAAAGGATCTCGAAAACTCGAGAAAATCTTGTTTCCTGACCAATTGGAGCTCATTAATTACGAATTTGAAATTCAATTTACGCGTCGTCGATCGGTCGCCTCAGAAATCACATTTTCTGAATGAAAATCGACCATAACTCGAAAACGAAGGCCAGCCGCCAGAAACGAATTAAGAATTCGAAATCAGCAACTTCGAATCATTTGATTATGACTTATGACACATATCACGATTTTTTTGAAAAAAAAATAGCCTTACCCCTTTTACTTTTTTTTGAGCTTGAAATTTTTTCACCCTCGATGAACGTGAGAAGTGTCTAGTGTGGGATATTCGGACACAACGAATTTAATGGTGGCATTACATTTTTTCGATAGGTCGCCGTTTTTTAGGGGAAAAAACATTTCTGAGGTCAATTTTGGCTAAAGGCAAAAAATATCCGAAATATTTTTTTTTTTTTTAAAAAAAAAAGTATTTTCGACTAATTCGTAGTCACTGATTACTAATTTGAGAGTATTTTGACGTGATGGACGTTCGTTTTTCCAAAAATCGCGATTTCAAGGTTGATATCCAAGAAATGAAAGGTCCGACACCGAAAATGAACTTTAGATTCGGAGTTCACGACTTCGAATCAGTAAAATACAACACTAAACTCGATTTTTTTTTTAAAATCATCTGAAAAAAAAACATGGACTAACCTTCCCTTCTATTCCACAAAAGTAAATGTTCTGAAACAAACAATGCCCTAGCAATCGACACGTCCGCGTTATTTTGAATTTTTATCTGGTTGAAGGGTCAAATTTTGGGCCCCCATGTACCCCCAAGAGTGCCTAGATCCAATTTTGAAAATTTATTTGTATGCTTCCACCACTCAAGTTCCTCTTGGAGATTTTAAAAATTTTATTATAGTTTTTGAATTTCCTATCAATTATTTTTCAATTTTTTCAAAAAAATTTTCCTCGAGTACAGCTCATCTCGAGATGTATAAAAAATGAAACTTCTCAAAAACCACTAGGTTTGCTTCCCTTCGTCGTTTTGAAGTTTTGAGATGAAAATAATGAAGGTTGTTTCATTTTAGGCCGTAGTTAAAGTGAAGTAGGTAACCCAGTAGTTGAAAAAAATTTAGAATGTTCTTTTCTTCTCTCTTTCATAAAATCTATGACAAATGCCTATGATTTGTTATTTTTCCTTGTTTTTTTTTAATAGGTAGGTACCTACCAACCTAATACTTAATCTTGGTTTTTTTTTGGTGAATCAAATCATTTACGACGTATTTTCAGTAGCATTGTCTTGTAATGTTGTCTATGTGTACTTCACTGTTGATATTTTTCCTCATTTCCAATTGAAGTGTAAGACTCGTTTTTACAAAATTATGCCATTTTATTTTGGAGTCATATCACATATCAGTCAGAAGTAATTAAGGACATATATAAAAATAATAATACTTAAACTGTGTAAAAATACTTCATAAATGCAACAAATACATAAAAAGGTACTCATTTGTAAAAAAAAAAAATAATAATTAGGTAAGTACAATCACAGATTCGAAAAATACTGAAAGCATGAATTTATTCATAATTTCCCTCGTCAATCAATCGTCAAAGACACCTGTAAGCAAAAAAAAAATTTCTCTATAAGAATCATGTGGAAATCATAATAAATCAAATCAATCACATACAGATTTCATCTTACCTATTTTAACGAAAAACATAACCATTTGGACGCCGCATCGACGTAATTTTCATTGCTATAAGCTGTCGCCATGCTGTCAGCTGATAAAGGTTCCTTGAACGAGTACCCGTCTATTTGAAATGGTGCCTGAGGATTGTTGAGTAAGGGCAATACTACGCCACAGATCCACATGAAGGTCTTATACTGTTTACGAATATCGTTTTTAAGTTCGTCCAAAGTATACAAATCGATTTGGTATTTTTCGAAAATCTCGTTCATAGCGTTCAAGTAAATCTCCAGCAAGATGTCGAAATTTTGCTCGACATCTACGAAATTCATGCCACCGATAAACAAGTAGAAAATATCGATCAGAGGAGGTTGCCATTTGGCAGCTATGAAAGTTTGGAATATCACTTGTTCGGCCACCTCATCTCCGTTAAATTTGAAAAGCAATTCTCCTGTTAAGGTATTTCCATGAGTGAGGACGTGTAAACTGTCTTTTATGCCTTCGCAAACCTTGTCGGCGATGTTTTCCTTCATCGATTCCAGTTTATCGGCGTATTTTTCCTTTATTTCGGAACTTAGGTTCTCTATAAAATAATTCATACCTTGGTCGAAGTAAGCTAAAGCTTTACTACTGTCTTCGGCGATATCTTTTTCTTCATATTCGTTCTCCGGTTCGGGGTTTTCTTTAACTAGGTCAGGAATTAAGCCACGTTTATCTAAGACGACGGATAAAGCGTGGAACCGAGCTAGAGTTCGCAGAACTAGTTTACTCGTGGGTAAATCCAACTTCTTCAATAAATCGCCTGATTTGTATCCGAAGGTGTAAATATCTTCGAGAATTAAGGTATTTATGTACTTCGAATCATCTCCGGCGATGAATTTGGCGCCAAAGGACTGACCTTCGAGTTTGAACATTTCTGGTAATACTTGCGAATAAATCAGGTATTCTTTTTCGTAGACGCCGTATTTGTACAAGAAATTATACGTTAGCGAATGTATGGGAGCTTTGATGAGAAATGTCGTGTTTTGAAGCTTGGAACTTTTTTCATAGTCGATGAATAGTCGAAATACCTCTCGATTCCGTGATTGGCCGGTGCTCAGGGTGGAATAGGCGTCCAAATCGTAACGTATGATTTCAACATCGGTGACATTTAATCCCGCGTGTTGTAGGATTTCAATGCAGACTTCGTTGGTTAAAGGAAATAGCTGAGGAAAAAAAAAACACGAAAATTTAGTTCGTACGATGAGAATTTTATTCGAAAAAATTACACGACAAAAAAATTTTATTCCGTGTCGTCAGCTCTGATAATGCCAAAATTTTGATTCTAGACATCAAAATACATCACCTCGCTCAATCCTGGCTTCTTAAGTTTGCTTTGTGGGTGGGAGCGGGGTCCAAAAATCGGATTTTTCGAGGGCAATAACCCGAGTACTTATTAGGAATTTTTTTTTTAAATTTCGGTTCAATCTTATAGAAGATTTCACGGCAAATCGAATGGCGCAATCCGCAGACTTCTTCATCTTTTTCAGAAAAAAAGTTACAGCTCATTCTTTCCAAAATTCTGTGAAAGGGTTCTAAAGCCATGGAAAATCTCGCTGATTCTATCCGATAAGAAATTTAATTCTCTACAACTTTTGTCGTGGTCATGATGACTTTAGAGCGCTGAGTGTTCTAAGAAATTTCTCTTTTTCACAAAAAATGCGATTTTTTCACAGAATTTGGAAAGAATGAGCTGAGACCTTTTTTCTGAAAAACATAAGAGGTCCGCGGTTTGCGCCATTCGATTTGCCGTAAAATTTTCCTTTGCATTGTGTTGAATTTTTTTTCCAATGCTCGTATTTATTGTCCTCGAAAAATCCGATTTTTGGACCCCTCATTCCCAAAAATGGACTTTGGTCAAAAAATTATTTTTACCTTCATTATCACAAAAATTGAAATTACGAGTTTGTCGTTATTATTGCTATTTTTGTATCGATCAAATTGTTACGTCGTGTTGACGTACGAAATTGTTCATTAATTAAAAATTGAAATGCATTCACTTCTTGTTAATGATTCAACCGGAACATAAATAAAAATTGATCTGATTGACTTACCTCCATTGTTTGGCTCAGCTCTGTCTTGTAATTAATTAATAAAGCAAGAATGAAAAATAATTTAGACATTGAAGTCGATTTCGCGACAAAAAAGTCACTAAAATTAGAACTAATTGTAATGTTAATGTTTTTTTAATAAAAAAATTAATAAATACAAAAATAACACGAATTAACAGTTAAGACTAGAAGTTGACTACACTTGTTGCGAACTAACTGTTTTTTTTACTCGAATTGATATTTAAAGAGTAATGTATTCCAACTTGCGCAACAAGGTGTCAAGAGCAAAACGCCGGAGATTTTTTCGCAAAAGGAAAAATGTGTATTTTTGCAAACAAGATAGTGTATTTTCGAGCTGTGGTGTTTACTTGCTGGTGCCCAACTGCCCATATGACGACAGGATTCCCATTTCCGCTTATAGTGTGTGAATTAAGCAATGTAATGTAACTGCAGGTTTGAGTGGAATGAATTGTGATGCGGGCGTTCGCCTAGGATCAACAAGAACTAATTATTTTTTCCAGAAATGGGATTTCGACAACCTGGTTCCATTTTTTTTTTTTTTTTTCAGTTACTTATTCTTATTTTAAATCTTTTCAAAATTATTCTAGCCAATTTCAAATTTTTTCCAATGTAAAATCTTTTGAAATTTGAATTTTTTCTTCACTTTCGTATTTTTATTGAAATTTTTAACTGGAAAATGATTCAATTGAGAAAAAAAATGAAAATTTAATGGATATTTCAAAAATTATTGTTCTAAAATTTCAAGATGAATTTTGAAGAAGAAAAAATTGAAATGAATGCTGAAAACGTTTTTTAAACTGAATTTTTTCCAATTTTTGGTTCTTTTCAACAGTAAATTTTTTTCAGTTTAAATAAAATTTTTTTATCGACTTCATATTTCAGAAAATTTCTTCCATAAAGGTTTTCTTCGAATTTCCTCAAAATATGATGGAATTTTTTTCTTGAAATTTTCTCCTATTTTTTTTAGTATTAAACTTTGAAAGATGAAAAAATTAAAAATGAGAAAAAGCCGACCTAATGCAAATCGTTTCTGTCTTGGAAATTCTATGAAAGTTTTCAATCCTCCTGTCTTCCCCAAAACAATACTCCTATAGGTACTTGCCAAAGTTTTGAATTATAGTATTTCATATTTCAACTTTTGATCCTCCCCTCCCCGAAAAAAAGGTTGCCGTTGCTTCGCTATGACTCATACAATGTCTGACATTTTCTGAAACATTGTAAGCCTTTTTCTTATTCACATGGCCGGCGAACTATTTTTTCCCAAGTGGTGCAAAAAAATTTTAAGGAGGGGCAAATTTTTTCAGGGGCCCAACTTTTTTTAAAATGAGCTACATTAATCGTATAAAATACCGTTCGTTTATTTTACATAAATTTCATTTCTATTTCTTCGTAACGAAGTCGTATGGTTCAGCATTTTAGAATTCTTTCAAAAAATGACAACTGAAATTTTAAAAAGATGAATTTTTTGATCAATTTTTTTACCATTTCAGGTTATTTGTTTTAGAAAGTTTGTTTTTTGATAAAAATCCAATTTCATCTGATTTAAATCCAACGAATTGGTTTTTAAGTAAAAATAGGTGGGTGGTAGGGCCTTGTTGACAATACTTCAGAATTTACTTCTTTTGTTTTGTTCTTTCTAAAAATTTAAAAAAATTATAGTTCGAAAAAATCACTATTCTTCTGAGCTAAAAAAACACCTTTAATAAAAAAAGAAATAACAAGAAGTAAAAAAATTGATCAAAAAATTCATCTTTTTAAAATTTCAGTCGTCATTTTTTGAAAAAATTCTAAAATGCTGAACCATACGACTTCATGAATTTTTCAATTCGTTGAATAGAGTGGCTTTTGTACGTAACATAGTTTTCACAATTTTTCGAAAAATTTGTCAAGTAGATTGGCTTACTATTGTTGAATCATACGACTGAATGAATTTTAAAGAATTAGTTCAATTGAAAGGGTTTCTAAATTTGTAATTTTTTACAAAAAATCCACTCTATTCAACGAATTGAAAAAAATTTATCAAGTTATATGGTTTACTTAACAATAATAATAAACCAATTTACTTGATTATTTTTTTTTCGAAAAATTAATATTAGAAACGGCAACTCCATCAATTTTCCAGAGTGGTGCAATGCACCACTTGAAAAATTTCAAGTGGTGCATGAGCACGGTTGCACCACCGCGAACGCCGGCCGTGCTTATTCATAACCCTCCCCCTCGCTATGCTCTCATTGAGACTCTGTGAAATTCATCAATTTAAAACACAAGAATTTGATTTTTGTAAGAGTGGGCGCTGAGCAATGAATTGTGAAAAATTATTACCGATGCATGAATATTTATAAATTATTGCAAAATGAGTGAATATCGAGAAGCAACAAAATAGAAAAAATTTAATTTTTTTTGCAAATGAATAAATGAATAAATGAATGGTATTTAAAATAGAAATACAAAATCAATTGATTGAATAAATAAATAAATAACAAAAAAATGAAACAAAAAAGTTTATAAAACTCAGAAACAAAATTTTTGATATATTTTTTTACATTTATACAAAATTATACAAATTAAAAAGACAACTTAAGTACCTAAATAAGTTTGAAAGTCATATAAGAAAGTTTTTAAGTTAGTACAAAAAAAACGTAAAAAGTCTTTTTGCAAAGAGATGAAATTTCTGCTATAAAAATAACAGAATCAAAATTGACATTCTATAAAGAAATGAAAAACCGTTAAAAAATTTATCAACGAATGCTTTAGATAAATTATAATCATTATTATCATTTTGTATTGAAAATGTTTTGAGAGTACCCAGTTATAAATTATTTTATATGTGACGGCGAATACAGAAAGGGTGTATCGACCCAAAAATCGTGTTTTTTCAAATTGTTGATTTGGATTATTTGTATACTAAATTTCTCATTAAAATCAACAATTTAAAAAACACGATTTTTGGGTCGATACACCCTTTCTGTATTCGCTGTCACATATAGTCACAAAGTTTTAAAATACGTACATAATAAATATAAAAAATAATACTTAGTGGTGGGCATTCAAACGGAGAAATATTTAAAAATAAAAAATTAGCATTAGGCATCCTGATTATACAAAAAAAATACCTAGAAAACTTGGTATCAAAAAAAAAAATCAAAAAACACTTGAAAATAAAACAATTGGAGAATACTTATTTATAAAAATTTTACGAATGTTCTCCAGTTGTTTTATTTTGCTCGTTTTACATATGTACATGTAGAAAAAATAAATAAAATGTATGACACTGGAGACTACAACATTGGATCATAGCAGTGGATTGATTTTTCTGGAAAACGCTTTTCACCAAGTTATTCATAATTTTCTTGCCTGCACGAGTTTATTAATATCGTTGAATGTGGAAACCATGGGGGCATTTTCACCTGTGGCACGTGTCGATGAGCACTCTGAGTAGATGACGTCGCAATCTTGACCATCTTGCCCGTCTTTGGCAGCTTTCATGTATTTGAAGAATCTCAGAATTTCGGGATTATCTGATGATGGCTTCCTCAACTCGTTTAGTTCCCTGAGGAAAATCAAACGTTGAAATTGATGGGTATTTCGAAATATTATTCTCAAGAAAAAGAAAATTCAATTGCTGAAATTTATGTACATTTTTGATGTATTGTATTTTGGGCTCTCGTGATGAAGGATTATCGAGTTCATTTTTCAAATTCTTCTACTTTCTTAAGGCCTGATGGCCAGCCGCCGATTCGAGCATAGCCAATGATATCCTTATAATTATGTTATTGTTCGAGTAAAATGAGACTATATTGGAAGATTTTCTTCTTAATAACACTTCCGCAAGTAATTATAGACGACTGTTTATTTATAAATAGTCTATTTAGTCTTGTATCGGACTGTAACGGAGGTGAATGAATTGAGGTTGTCTAATTTGACAAATGAAAGCAAGTGTACAAGAAATGAAGTTGGATAATTATCTGTTATTTCCAATGTCCGGATAATGAAAAAAAGAATAGGGAAAAATCGTGATTGAATTATGATTCAAACGATCTTTGTGGTATTTCATAAGTTTTAATGGTCTGAAATAAAACTTCCATCTCCACACCTAAGTATTTCAATAGTGAGTCAATTTGAAATAGGTACATATAGGTACTTGAAAAATGCCACATTGCCACCATTTAAACCCATGACGACTTATTGGAGTTAGGCAACTCTTCTGGCATTTGAGTGAACAAACTGACTATCTTTCTCTTTAGTGAGATTCTGTAGAAAGTTGACTATTAACTTTTCATATGCTAGATTAATTTATTATGCATCGTTCTCATTTAATTTTATGCCAAAATTTATCGTCAACAGCTTTACAAAAGTAGATTGCTGATTTCTAATTGGATCTTGCCAATGTCATTGCCAATATGATAATACCAAAAATGAAATCGAGTCATCCGATTTCGCTCAATTTTGTTCACAAATTCTTCTTAATGGACTATGTATAAATTCGGCTTGGCAGTTATGAATTTTTGTAAATTTTTCTCCAATTGATTAAATAGGTCATCAATATATGTACGTACTTGAGGGTAATTCGTATTTGTCGGAGTTGAAGTTCATTTAGCTTTTTTCTGTGGCCTTTTTTCCAACCTGAAGAATGTTATCAAACTTTTCTGAGTTTGTACTTTCCTTTCATAAGGCTATGGAATAATTTTGAATTTTTATTGAGAAATGAAATTTCGTTATATGTACTTGAAATTTTCAATTGGGGTTCTTTCTGAATTAATTTTTATTTCCTCCTAATATTTTTTTCTCGATTTGAATTCTTTACTTTTGAAAGAAAATGAATGAGACTTGAGGATAAACACACGTTGACTTGTATTAGGAGGGAGAGGGGAGGTAAATAAAATCGAATAGCCCTATCTCAGGCTGAAATGGATGATTTTTTGATTTTTTTCGGCTAACCATATTTCGGAGGGAGGGGGGGGGGGGATGCGCTTCGCTTATTCATTCCGTTTGATTCAGCTCTGGCTAGAATAAGTTGCTGATATGTATTTAATTTTTTTTAAAAAATATGTACATATCAGTTCTATCTAATCTTTCGTATCTGTAGAAACATATTTTTTTACCAGACGATGGTATCAGATTTTTCGACCGTGCGGAATGCGGATGCTTGAAAAATGACCATCCAGATACTCTCATCTTTCCATCTCTCCCAGAAGCTTGCCTAGTAAATTCTGGCGGATGAATAATATTTAAATGATTTTTTTTTTTTCATGCTACGTGACTATTTTGAGGCCATCGAGAACAGTTGAGGCCTGAAATTTGAACTTGAGAAGGCCACGTTTGACTAAATAGACGAAAACTTTCAGCGGATCGTAATTTTAAAACGGAAGGAATCAGAAAAATGGATCGCTTCTTGCGTTGGTATTCGAGATCTGCGGTAATGCTAATATGGTTGCGGAAGGAAATGGGATGGCGCTGGGCGGCGAGCAGACTGCGACGAGTCGTCGCGTCGGAGCACCTACATGATAAAATTTCAGAATGGAAATATTTTTATCTCGTTCCGTTGATGAATAGGTCAACTGCTTTCACGTCGCATTTTAGGAGGCCAGGTGTTAATGAAACTACCCGTGTAAGTCAATCCAAGCATACAGCTCCGTTAACCGCTTTATGTTGCATACATTTCCCCATCCTTTCACTATCTACTACCGTCCGTATTCTATTATAAAGAGGTCAATATGTACATGACCGAAACTATCAAGGCTGAATAACGTTAAATCAGAATTGTACGATTCACGTTCGTCCATATTATTAATTTTCGGGGGTAAGCATCATCGGCTGGAGAAACGAGTAGGAGTTTCAGCTGAGACGATCAGCAGTCTATGTGCTCTTTGAGATGTACTGGGCTATTTCATATTAATTCGAACCGAAAATTGAGTCGGATTTTTCGATTTCGCTTATTTTTTTACGAGTTTCTTTTAATGGTCTGTTTGCAAAATCATGATCGTTTTTCTTCCAGCCCTCAATGGGGCTGGAGGTGGGCATTGTAATTTTCAATCAATCGTGATTTTCTGTCAAATTATTACCCAAATTGAAGGCTCATACTTGAAGAAAAACTGTTTGCGGAATTTGAAGAAGAATTAACAGGAGATTCAAAAACAATATTCACATTTTAAAAGGCTCAAAATTGAACTTTGGTGATGAAAGCTCATCTTTTATAATGATCACAAAAGATGAAAGCAATCTGAAAAAATTACAGTGAGTAGCCCTTTTAACCTATTTTTTCAACCAACAAATTTTCAAAATCTCCGACCCCTGGAGAGTACAGGGGTCCATAATTTTGACCAAAATTCAAAAAAGTCGAAAAAATAAATAGCACATGGATTTTACTAACTCAAAAGCGCTGATTTTGAATATATGTACTTGGTTTTTTCGTCCGACCCTCCTGAACCCCTTATCAGCCCTCTCGATAGGGTCGAAATTCGATAAAACGAAAAATAACGTGTGACCTGTCGTTTGTTAGGTATTTGAGGACGCTAAGTTCGAATATTTTCTTATTTTTTGAATTTGGCCCTTCAGTGCCCCGTTAGCTGCCATGTTGAAAAATTAAAATGGCGTGTGACATATCGATTGTTACTAATCTGAGGCCGTAGAATTTGAATATCGACTTACTTTTTGATTTTAACCCCTTCACTCTGCTCCAATCACTCCCATTCCAAATTAATCGTACATATCCTGGGTGAAAAAACTACGTATTCGAATTCAGCACTTTCGAAGGAAGGGAAATCGATAAATGTTAATTTTACTTTTTTGTTTTTTTTGAGAGGATTTTAATCAAGTATGTGAGCTTCTGTGCCCTTCAAAATGTGGAGATCCATCTCGAAAACTTGTTGTTTGAACTTTCATCGTTAAAGTTCAACTTTGAATTTTCCAAAATGCGATTATATATTTTGAATCTCCTATCAATTCTTTTTCAGAGCCTGAAAACAGTTTTTCTCCAAGTACAACTCATCTTAAGATATGAGGCGTATAGAATCAAAAGTGGCTTTCTCCATTGAAACTAATTTCGAGAAAAACGCGAAAAACTTTCTGAGCGCCTATCATTTGATAAAATTGAGAGGTAATGGTTGGAATGTCTTTATACCAATGTAAGGATAATGACCTACCATTCGGTTTTCCTTCTCATCTCGCGGTATGAGTTCCTGGGGGCCTTCGAGTTTGGAGAAAGCCACTTTTGTCTCCAACTTTTTTTTCTTCAATTTTTTGGGAGCTAATTCATGGAACTTTTCATGCATAATGAAGTGATCAATGGTGCAAAATGTGACCCTCCCCCAGAAAAGGGACCTAAAGGACTTTTTTCAATTCACATATCATTATTCTACACACTTTCGAAGTATCAAAATTGGTGTTCAACTCAAAAACGATTTTTAACCTCCAAGGTCCCTTTTTTAGGAGAGTGTTACAAATGTTGGAAAGTTGAAAAAAATCATAATTATGATATCGCATTTCCCGACATTTTTTTTTTCTTTTGAAAAACAAATACAACTATCCAAAAAAATTGAAAATGTAGCGGTTTTACTCAGCTACAATGAAACAAGAGGAAAAATACCATTAAAGGCCATATAATAAAAGGAAAACACATAAAACAATATTATCGAACATCGTACAATTAAAAGAAAAAATTACCATCCAAGGTTCGGGGGCTAAAAATCGTTTTTGGATTGAACACCGGTTTTGATATGAACTTCGAAAGTGTGTAGAATATGATAAGTGCATTGAAAAAACCCCTTTAGGTCCGTTTTCTAGGAGCGGGTCACATTTTGAAACATTGATCATTTCATTATACATGAAAAGTTCAATGAATTAGCGTCAAAAAAATTGAAGAAAAAAAAGTTGGAGACAAAAGTGGCTTTCTCCACTGGAGAAAGCCACTTATGATTCTAACCCCTATCTTTGCATGCTGTTTTCAAGTACTTAGCAGCCAAATTTGAAAATTTCAATTAGTACATCAGATGCGGCTTGCCTTGTAGTATCTGAAACCATGCTTAACTCATTTTTGATAAAAAGTGGAGAAAGCCACTTTTGATTCTACACGCCTCAATATGAGCCTTCAAAATTCATTCGGTAATTTGGCGAGGAAAATCGCCATTGCATGAAAATTGAAAGGTCCGCCCTCAGACCAATTAAAGAGATGTTTTCCAAAGTGGCCCGATTAATTTCAACTTTGGAGGGTCATAGCTTGTAAAGATTGAATTTTTGAAGATTGAGACTTTCGCCACATTTTTGGTACATCAATCTACAATACATTTAGTTTGATGGCAGAAAAAAATGCCTCAAAGGTATCAAGTACAAAAATATTTTTCATTTTTAGAAAAAAAAATTTCTACTGTTCTGACTTGGGCCACTATGGAAAGCAGATCTTCAATTGAGGGATATAGAAGAGAAATTATCATTATTTTGCCAATAGAAAATCAAACGGAACTCGTAAAAAATTGAGCAAATCGACTCAATTTTTGTTTCGAATTAGTACTTATGGGATTCTAACTACTATAAGTTTTTTTATAAAAATGCTATGGAGTGGAATTTTTACCTGCTGAGCTGGGCTGACACTAGATTACTGAATGGCGCGTATTTGGCTGGATTTTTATACATATTGCAGACTAATCGTTCTCTGCATAATTCGGTGGTGTAGCCGAGCTGCTTGAATACACTATCTATCCTCGATAGCAGCGGACTGTAGAACGGATCGTAATTGGCTAACAAATGCGAACTAGACGGAATATTGTGGAATACTTTAAAATCTTCAGTCTTATCTTTCGTATAAAAGCTGCCGGAGAATTTGGGCTTCGACGTCGTCCTGTAACAAAACCATCGTAAGCCTAAATTAGATGACTGAAATTCCACTCGCTGGCCGGTCAAGTACCCACGAGTTGGTAAAATTTACATAATGATACAAATTACAACGACGCGACGTGCAAGATGAATGGACTTCTGTAAGGCGAAAAAATTAATAATAAAATTATAGCTCACGTAAAAATGCATTGCCTAATGTTAAGTTTGAAAGGGGAAGAAAATACAACTGTAGGAAATTACAGAAGTACCTATCGCTTATTACTAGAACCAAATATTTAAAAAATTACAAATAATGCATCGCTGTTGTTATGGTAATGGAGGCTTACAGCAACCTCTCTCGTTTGTTATGTTTTTTAAACGTCTTGGTATTATGCTCTTTGAAAAATGCATAAAGGAGTAGGTATCAACACTCTTTGTCTTTTATAATTTGGCGTGTGAATGTTTCTATGATTATTCTGTTGTTACTTAACAGCATAATCGAGAGTATAAAATGAACGTTGACTCGATGTCTATGTTGGTATTGTTAGTGCTTTGATGAATTTCTACGTCTACATAGGTACTTGTTATGTTATTTATTCCCACGAAATGAAAGAAACATTTTTCCCACTGTCAAGGTCATTCGGAAAGCTTACCCGGTCAAGGTTAATCTAAAAATTGAACATATTATTTGGTAGGTACATGCACTCGTATGAGTGAGAAAATTGAAATTTATTATTTTTCGAGAAGGAAATAAATATGAAACAGGTTTGATTATGATGAATGGTTACTTTGATGGATCTTTACATTCAACTCGTTTACTGAAATTCTTCGAGTCAGCAAGAAAAGCGAATTCATTTTCCACTTCTAAATCCAATTTTTCAATACAGAATGCAAAATTTTCTCAATTTTATCAGCTAAGAGCGGTGATTTTTCGGAGGTTTTTGGTAGCTAGAGCAACAGCAAGTTTCTTTTTTATAAAAAATTCAGAAGAAAGATTTGCATCGAATAACAAGGCTTGCGTTTTGAAATTTTTCCTCAAATTTATGAACCCTGATTTGTGATTTTGATCAATTTTTTGCTTTTGACAGTTTTGACTTTTCCAGCCGATTTTTCGGGTAGGTACCTATTAAAAAAAAAGTCTTACGAAAAAAATGAATAATGTTGATTTTTGAGTGTAAAATTTTCTTCCTGTTGGGTCCAATTGATTTTTTCCTCTACCAGATATTTCAGGCAAAAGTTCAAAATTCATTTTTTATTTTCAATTGAAAATATTTCAAAAATTTTCACGCTACACAATTTGTGTCTATTTATATATTTTTTTTGTGTGCTTAATTTTCCCAGAAAATTGTTTATTTTGGATAAAAATAGAGTCTCTTCATTTTGAAATCTGAAAATAAATTTTGTGTTGCTTCCCTTCAATTTTCAAAAGATGTCGCAGAACGTTTGATTTTGAATTTTTGAATACGAACTTGCACATTTTTCGTGATTTTTTGATTCGAAATTCACGAAAAGCGCTGCCTCAAAAAAACACTCCTTATTTCGTTTCAAATCAGACCATACACGTACTTTCCCTAACTGTAAAATTTTTTGTTGGTATTCTTCACTCGTGAGATCATCGAGGAATTCTACGAAAAAGGTTAATCGATTTACTAATTTCACCTATATTTTTATTTAACGATATCGCGATATGTCGGCACAGTCAGCGACGTTCGTCGTTCAACTCGAGGTTTCGCTTTTGTTCGCTTGGTTTTTAAATTCTTACTATGATTTATGAGTCATGGCCAAGTTCGCGAAAACTTTCCTCTCGAGCTTCTTGGTATAGGACGAGATGATTCCTGAATAAACTGTAAAAACTAGATTCGTTGTGTATTATAAATTTCGTGAAATCTATACCCATAGTGATTCTTTCACTGGTTCACCTCATTTCGGTATGGGTAAAGTAATTATAGATAACACGTGTAAAGATATATCAGCTGGATACGTCTGTATTTTGAATATATTTGTCGGTTGTTCCGTGATGGTGAATCTTATCGTCTTATCTGAATCGGCGAATTGAAACTACAAGTTGATGGGCGCTGTCTTGTCAAGATGAATTGAGCCAGGGTGAAGGGAGAGGGATCTGGAAGCGGGGGAGCCTAGTCCCTTCGGCTCCAGGTTTAAGATTTTTAGTTCAAGTCCCTCTAGCGCTGAGATGCTTTAAAAAGTGGCTCCAGCTCTAGAATTTTCATCAAAGTGTCTCCAGCTTTGAGAAAGTCGTCCGAAAAGGGAATCTTCTCTTTTTGACTTCGGATTTAGCTCCGATATTTTTTGTTCAAGTTTCACCGGTTCCAAGACTTTCAAGACAGTACTTCCGGCTCCGTTTTTTTTTTTAAGTGGCTCTGGTTTTAATTTTTTTTCATTAAAGTGCCTCCACGCCTCCAGCCCTGACTGAAAAAAATCGCCCGGAAAAGATCCCTTCTTCCATTCCTGGAAGAGAGGATGATAATCGGTGTTCAAATTTAATACTCCACAGCACGTGGAAGGTTGAACTTGATAGAAAACAAAATTCACACTAAACTTTTTTCGACGATTTTCCCCCCCCCCCCCCCAAGCATAAATAAGCCGTACTTGTTCGTACTTTACGACTGCCTAGGTATATAAATAATTTTGTCTAAAAAATTAGTATTGCTTTCACTAATCGCGCGTCAAAATTCGTATTGTTTTGTTTGATCTCGTAATACGTTCGCGTAACCGAATATGAGAGAGTTTTGGATATGTGTGTTTGTGTGTGCACATTATAATGCACCTACTGAAAATATAGGTATGAGTACCTACATGGGATTCCAAGACTTGTAAATCGAACCGGTCTCGTTGTCGATGTCGTTGCAGAGGAAGAAAAAACCACGCTACGTACTTCATGCGTATACATAACCGGTATTATACAAATACTTTTCGATGAATGCGGCTCAATGTCCTCATTTTTTAAAGGCCGACTATATAGCCGCCGTGTGTGCTTTATTTGGTTGTTTGTAAAAATTCAGAAGCAGCGTCACGTCGTAGCATCATTCAGGCGAATATCTGAAATTTCGGAGATGGATTCGAGGTGCATTCTGAGAACTTGAGTGAGGTTGGTTTCCTATGAAAATGAATCTGAGACTTGATGAGGCCGCAATTATAGGAATAAGTGCATAAATAAATGGATTCTTCGATTATGGGTACATAAATGAGGACACTTGAACTACATTATTCGGATACGGGGTCATTCCATATCAATTCAATTCAAAAATTGCGCGATGAGTCACCAATTTCTTTTAAATTTTTGATATGGGTCGACATCATCAAAGGAATGACAAATGAAGCGAATCGAAGGTGTTGGACAATTTTTGTTCAACTTCCAAGTGAAATGTCAAAAATTCGTCAAAAAATATCAGAAAATCTACGAAAGTAGCTGAAATTTTGATTACAGAAGTTTTAGAGCTCCTTCGTTCAAAAATTACATATTTATTTGAGTGTGAGGTATCCATCTTGAATTAGTACGTACTTATAATTGAGTTTATAAAAAATAATTCATGATTTTCCAATTTTCATCATGTTTGTTCTGTTGGAATTTCGCACAGCATGAAAACCGAAAAATTTTGTCGGGTCGAATGCACCAATATATCAGTTTTTTCAATGAAAAAATGAAAAAAACTAAACTTTATTCTGTTGCAAAAATCAGACGATTTGGCCAGTTTGAACAGATTTGGCAGATTTTTTGGTCTAGGGTGGTACATCATGTCTTAAGGTTCCTTTAACCCAATTTTTTAGGTATTTTCCTCATGATGCACCTTTTAAGAGAAAAAAAAATGAAAAACATCAGTAGCCTATTTCGAGCTATTTTTAGAAATTCTCAAAAAATTCATAAAATGAACTCAACATTCGGTGTTTTAGGTATGTTAATGTCATGCTCTTTCCAGGAGTTAAATTTTGACTTGATTGACGTGAACGGATTGTAATGAAGCTTCTTCCCTTGTATGTTTCAAAAGTTGAGAATTCCGCCTCGATTTCTGATCTGCATTATTTATTATCATTTAACGACCTTTTTTGGCGCGAAGAATTCGAATAAAATAAATTCGACGTGATGCAATTTTCATTCAAATTTACGATTAATGACTTAAGGCCTGTGAAGATCAAGAGAAGTAGGTTTTCGGAAAAATTGAAGCTCGTGATGAGCGGGTACAGTGTCTATCAGAGAAATAGAGAATAGGTGAGAGAACTGAAAAGTTGACATTTACGTTTAAACTTCACCTGTTTCCCGAAGTCTGGAGAGAATGTTAATTCCTGGCTCAGGCTTGACCCCGGAGCCACTTTCAGATCTCGACTTGTAATTCTGCCTTGACCTCGGAATCAAACTCACTTTTTGGGTCCATCTCAGCGCCGGAGTCATTTATGACCTTGAGTGTTGATTCCAGATTCAATCTATGACCTTGACTGCTGACTGCCAAGTCGATATGTGACCTTGACTGTTGATGCTAGAGTCAAAATATGATCTAGACTGCTGTTGACTCCAGAATTGATTTATATGACCTCGAAGGTTTAAGTCAAATCGGATTTGACTTTAATTTTGAGTTATTTCAACTTCGAGTCAAATCGTATTTTTCTGTTAAATTTTGATTCTTGACTCCAGCTCGACTACGGAGTCAATCCATGACCTTGACTCCAGAGTCAAACTGACATCCTGACTCCACTATGATTTTGACTCCGCCGGAGTCAATCTATGACCTTGACCCCTGACTCTGGCTTGTCCCCGCCTCTCCGGAGTCAAGATGGTATAGGAGTCAATTTGGAGTTGATTCTACGTCGATTTCTATTTTCTTGTTACCTACTACCTAATACCTATCTGTACTCGTTAGCGTAGTTCAAGGTATTTATTTGGGCGCAATATGAGTCATCATTTATATTATTGAGTGATGACTATTAGCTTAACTCTTTACCGATTTGTGCGTTGTGAATGGAGAGTCAGGCTGCAGCTGCCCTTCCGACGGTTCCGGCTACTCCATCATCGAATGGTTTCATTTTAATATAGACGTTAATAAACTGACTCGTCGTGATGATTTTTTGTTTCGTCCGTTGTAAATTGAACGTGTCTGCAGCTTGTTTGTCGTGAATGAATTCGCAAATACATTATTATTTTAAAGATGCTCGAGGTGCCTTCGAGTAAATACTTAGATGAAAGTAAAAATCGTCACGGGATACCATTTAGGTGATAATAATTGACGAGACTCGAGAGTTTAATCTCGAGCCAATCGCATCGATAGGGGTTCTTTTAAACGAAAACGATACCCAACTCGTAATTTAATAAATTATTCAGTAAGTATGCTGGCTCATTCCATGTCAACTCACCCACCTTTTGACGTTAGGTCCACCGATTTTGCTCAAAATTTTTTTACGAGTTCCCCTCGATGACCTAATGAAGGAATCATCATTATTTTGATCCTAACTGCCCAGGGGGTGGGGATGGCCCTTGTAATTTTCTTATCATCGGGATTTTTTATGAAACGGCTCAACTTTGAAGGCGTATAGCTCGAAGTGGGTTTGGCGTAAAACAGATTTGTTTACGCAGTTTTGTAGAGATTCGAATTTGATAATCACATTTCGAAAAGTTCGAAGTTGATCTTTTGAAATGAATGTTCAACTTTCGTGATGAATACAACATAGGTACGCTGGTCCCCATTTAAAAATCTGAAAAATTGCTATGAGTAGTATTTTTTATGCCCTTTTCAACCTATGAATTTTCAAAATGGGATCTCAAGACCCCTGGGGTACCGGGGGTCCCCAATTTTGACCAAAATTCAAATAAATGTAAAAACTCAGGAAACATGTCGATTTCTACTGATTCGATAGCGCTGAGTTCGAATATGTATTCAGTTTTTTCATCCGACCCCTCTTGGAAGAATTTACGAATTTGAAACCACTGATTTTTTGAAAGGGGGGAGGAAATTTCATCAAAAATTCCCGGACTCTAATTTGAATTGTTTTTATGACTGGAAAAAAAGCATTTAAAAATCTCGCGAAGAGTAGGGATTGAAAAAAAAAAATCGTCTTGATATAGAAGTAAGGTTGCCACATATGGACCCATCCCTAATGTACCATGGACCACCCTCTACCATGAGCAGTTGTCCTCGATGCCGCAAATCAAATATTGAAACTTTTTCTACGAACGCCCCCTCCCCTAAAAAATGGAACCGAAAAACGAAATATCTCGCACTTTCAAAATAATGAATTTGATTTTGAACATCGGATGCTCAGATCGAAGGAAGTCGATTTTAAAATATGCTTCGAAATTTCCTCGCACATGAGGAGTAAAGTTCGATCAGCTTGAAGCCCCTCTCTAAATCATTTTTCTGTACAATTTCATATTGTATTCTCGAGCACCCTACCCCCAAAAAATTATTTCTTTCTCAATACTTTATGAATAATTTCAAGGGCGGTCTGTGAAACTTACCTCACTGGCGACTGCTTAATATTGCCACTGATATCGTAGTCAGTGTTATATTGTGTATTGCTAAATAACGAATTTGAACCGATGTGACTAAATGGTGGCGCTACGGCTACGGTGGACGCTGGCTGTTGCAGGTAATTTGCCATGTCCTGATATTGTAACATATTATGGCTTGACATATTATTGGCACTGGATGACGGATACGTCCAAACGGTATTGTAAGTGTTGTCCGAACCGGCACTCTCCGTATCGTAGTTGTTATTGTTGGTCGTCTGAGCGGTATCTTTGAAATCGAAATCGTTTATGTTGTCGCTGCCGGCTCCGGCGAAATTCGAAGAGCCTGACGATTGAGCGAATGTGGTTACACCTGAAACGAATCGTGGATGATGATGATATGATTAATGGTACAAATTGTGAAATTCGAAGGTTCAAGAATCAAGATGGAATGTGATTGTTGAAGTAGATGAGTGAAGCCACGTGAAGCAGGTATCAATTTTTTCTAGCAAACGGAGAATTTATTGAGGAATTTGTAATTTTTGATTGAAAAATCAGTCGAAAATCATCAAGTTTTGAAATAAAATGATTGAAATACTGCCCGAGCGAAGCGAGGGCGAAAATTTTTTGAAAAGATATTGTTTAAATAACGAAAAAATGCACTTTTCCCACATTTTTGCCATCAAAAACATATTTTTTCCAAGCTTAAAAGGGGGCTCAAGCCCCCTGAGCCCCCCTGGGTGCGCCTATGATCGCAATGTTTCTTCCATTCCCACGGTAGGATTCTTCAACCCCTACAATGTACCGAACGATCATTTTCGTTAGTGCTAATAAAATTGCCTAACCGGTTTGCCGTAAATAAATGAAATCCTTTGTTCCTTATCATTTTTCATTCGCTCGTGCGGATTCGTGACGAATGATAATGTAGGTAGGAATGTACGAGTATTATCTCAACCTGGGGCTTCGTAGGATGTACATATGTCTGTTAAAGTGGATCGAAAATTGCTTTTGATACAAATCAACGAAATAGTTTATGTACTTTTAATTGAAGGTCTTTCAAAATGATTTGAGTTCCCCCATCTCTTAGGTGGATTTTGCTTAGGAATCTTAACGAGGGCCATTTTCGAAAATAATGTTAATTTTGTCATTTTTAGCCTCTTTTTGTTTATTTCATCATTCATGCAAGGGGTTGAAAAGTTGTACGTCACAGATTCGGTCCAAAAAAATGTTTATTCTCTTGGAATAATTTCTGATGTTTGTAATTTTCATAAAACTGAAATTATGAAATCTGTGATTCGATTAGGTAATGAATGATTGAAAATTATTTATCGTATCTTTTATCAACTTTTTTCTATGAAAATGGGAGTGCGTCTGATTTTACTCATTTCGGTAAAAATGCCATGATTAAAGGATTTTTGACATCTTTTCTTTCGACGTCAAGATTTTGATGAAATTTTTTCAGAAGGGAGGAGGCAAAACATGTATTATACGCTCACAATGTCGATGTCAAAAGATCAAAGTATCTAGGGAATTTTTTATGCTGAGGAAGATTCTCCATCTTTTCAGTTACGGATTTAGGCTTCTTGGTTTGAACGGAGCTGAAGTTTGTGAGCCTCCTGTTCCCATTTCTGTTGGATAGAATGACATTTTCTCTTTTGAAATTCAAAAATTATGTAATTTTCGTCATAGAAGATTTTCAATTGAACATTTTTGATGAATACCGAGCTCACCCCACTCTGTTAACTTTTTCCAACCTAATCTAGAAGTTGGAAAATGGATTCCGTAAAGACTTTGGTATTTTTCCTCTTAAATTTTTAACGAGAATTTTTAGTCATTCTTCGTATGCAGATAATTATTTATGTACTTTATTACGAGATGATCAGCTGATTAGTGATTACCTCGGAGCATTGTCGTTAACATCTAATTAATCTATTTTTAAATAATTACGCTACGAAATGCTTACCTTTACCGACTAGTTTTCCAACACTTCCTAAAATACTTGGTAAGAACATTGCTATTAAAATAGACTTGATGATTTGTGCTCCGATAAAAATAGGTAAAAGTAACTTTTTCAGTCCAAATGCAAGAAATCCCAGTCCGAATCCGGTCAAAAATGAATTCTTACCGAAATTAAAACGCGCGGTACCTGCATAGGAAAAAAATACACGATGTAATTATCTCATTAAAATACGTCGAAAATGTGACAAAAATGATGAGCAGGTATGCAGACATTGCGGGCAGCTTCCGCGGAGGTTCGAGGCTCCTATTTATAAGGTCATTGTCTGAGCGATTTTACTTTTACTCGGTATTCTTATTTACGATATGTAGGAAGCACCAGCGTGAAAAAAATATCAACCAGATTAAGTGCGTATAGCTACGTCTGAGTATATCAAATTTCAACGCGGGTAAAATGACAGAAATGTTGCCAGTTGCCGGTAATAAAAATCATTTGGAAACTTTCATTGATTAAATTTTTTTCTTGGCTGGGTCACTTTCTCCTCAAGTCGCCCTGGTAAGTTTCCGGAGCATAGAAAAATTCGAGATACGCGATTATTAACGTCGCCTCGTGTCGCTGTTCCCAAAAAATATGTACTTAATTTTTAATACGTACAAAAGAATAAAAAAGCGATAGGTATAGTTCTATAGTCTACACTCGGTGTGTTGCGAAGTTAGCAGTATGATTAATCGCGATGCGTATGGCAAAGACGAGTTTATATTCTCGTACGACACTCTGCTTGACTTCTAGTGCAATATAATATAATAAAAGCTGAATTTCTTGGGACATATGTCCTCATTAAGAAAAGTGAAATCATTATAATCTGATGAATTTTGATGCCACCGAGAATTTATTTAGAATCAACCAGTATTTGAATTTCATTAAAGGTGAAATGAGCAAAAGGCAGCTCAATTTTTTTAAAGAGTTCCCTTTGATGGTCTATTCACAAAACCATGGTAATTTCCTTTCTGACCATCAAAGAGGCTGGGGGCTGGGTCCAGGTCTATGCAAAGAGGGGGAAGGTGATTTCCCCGGGCATGAGAATTTTGAGGTTCGCGAGGGGCCCTTCAAAACTAAAAAACATCCTTCAGTTCTTTAAAAATTATCAAAAATGCAATATTTTTGAAAAAATTCACGAGTTATTAAAACCAAGTTCAGAGATGTACTTGGGCCGAAAAACACAATTTTTTGAGAAAATTGTAATTTTACAATGTTTTTTTAATTTAGATGAAAATTTTTGTGTAACAGGAGAAAATGAAAAACTAAAAAAGCTTTGAAACAATAATTTTTCCAAGAAAAATGTGCTTTTTGGTCTATACAGTGATTGAATAATATTTAAAATTCTGTTGACCGTTTTGAATTTTTTCAGAATTGAAAAAAAAAATCAAAAATATGTATACTTCCTAAATTTTTGGAAATTTTCAAAGAATTTAAGGCTCTTGCGCGATCGGAAGATGATAATTCATATTTGTTATTCAATTTTTTTTTTCATTTGCTAGGATTCCTTCTTCTTTGCGTAGTTTTTCAACTAAAAAATCGAAATTTTAAATTTTTGAACCACTCCCATTATTGTGAGACCTCTTTTGGCTTTCAGACCCCCCCCCCATTCTGATTTTCTTGAGCTTCGTGATTTTCATGCGATCGCAGGGTTTTAACAGGTGGATTTCTGGAAATCACGATAATTTTGTGGGGTTTTTGGAAATCTTGAACTATCCTGGGAATCCTTGGGACTTTCATAATATTGTGATGTGATTGCTGGTCGGGTAATGGTCGCTGAGCCCCCGAGTATTTAATTTTTTTATTTCGACCTCTCTGGATCCTCCTAGCGTCCACAAAAATGAAAAGAACGAAGAAAAAAATCAATACCGTGTGACATTGACATTTTCATCTCTACTAATATACGAGAGAGCTGAATTCGATTTTTACAAGCCGACAAAAAAGTTTGCTCTTTGTTTCAGTTCTAATGCCTAAATTCTGATTCTAGATATAAAAATGCACCAACATTCAAAGTTTGCTGGGGGAGGGTCAATTTTGAGTAAAGTTGAACATTAAATGAGGTGATCAAAAAAAAAGAGAATAATTTTTGTTTCATCTCAATTTTCTCTTTTAACGTTCAACTTTATTCGAAATTATCTTGAAAACTATACCGCCCAGAAAAATCTAACCTCCTTTATTAAATTGGAAATTTTACTTTCTTCAATTTTTGTCCTGGTCATGGTTTTTTCCCAAAATTTAGGAAAGTTCAAGCTTTAACTTGAAAAAAATGAATAAATAAAAGAGGAAATAAGAATTTTGCGGTTCGCTCCATTCGATTTACCGTGAAAATCCCCCCCCCCCCTCCAGCCAACTTTGATCCAAAAATATTTTTCCTCTTTATCAGTTACATAAAAGAAACCAAAATCCAGACCAAAAATCGTGTCGACTCGTTTTATGAACCAAATGTCTCAGCCTGTCTTTCCCCTTAAGTTGAGTTGTTTCGAAAAAAAATTTCAATCATCTGGAAATTTTAGGTACTAGCTGTCTCATTTTGAATATGCAAAAGTCATTTAAAAAAGTTGAAATTGCAGCACAGCGGAATTTAGCTAATTATTTACAAATTTTCGTTGATTTCCCAGCAGCAATTTTTTTCGCTGTTCGCTTTCCTTTTTCACTGATTTATTACTGTGCTACAATTCTGACCTTTTTCCCAGTGATTTTCGATAATTTTCACAGATTTATAAATGAGGTGGAGGACTGCCTTCACCGACTTACTGATCGATTATATATTTTGGATTATGGTAATTCCTTTATTAGATCGCCTAGAGAAATAAAATAAAAAAAATTGATCAAAATTGGAAGACCTAAGGTGAAAATTATGGCAATTTGACGTTGAATGATCCGCTAAGGGGAAAGTAATTTTGGATTTGACTGATCGACTTACCCGTTTCGACCGATCTTCCGACCGGAAAAACCTTGGACAAATTAACATCCAATCGATGACTGTTGGCGTACTGGATGACTTTATCGAACAAGGAATCGACGCAAGAAGAATTGCTACCACCGTCGGCGTACAATTCTGTTTCAGGATCGAGTATAACGTAATCTCGGTCTCGTTTAATGGTAATTCCGTCGGCCAGTATGAAATTATCATCTTCAAAGGGTCGCGCAACCGTGCGAAATATCCGCTGGATGATGGCCTGATGAAAACACGGATACGGCTGCGATGTTTGATGAATATCGGTGGCTGCTGTATGGGTTGCGCTGAGACACCATATCAGCGTCAATACAATTGTTAGATTACGTTTCAATTTATGTAAGATGATGGCCATCGTTGAATTGCAAAGCCAGTTGATGTCTTCATCTATATAAGTTGTTCGAATGTTACCGGCGAGTAGAATTCGCTAATGTGATGGATGAAGTAGCCGCACACTGCAACACAATCAACCAAAAAAACCATCAATTTGTATTTATCGCCAATAGCCATCGAAATTGAAGTCAAAACGAATCACTAATTTTAAGGAAATGTAGATTTTCTCCGGGTCCGGGGACGTCATTAGCTGACTAAGTACTAGTTTCGATATTCCATTTAGATATTACTTCTTTTTCTTTTTGTTTTTTCTTGGGCACCTATATTTCAAGACTTTTTTACGTCCTTAATTAGAATCCAAAGTCGATTTTTCCATTTTTTGTTGTCCTCAAAATTGTAGGGTTCGACAGAACTGGGAAAATTCAAGGGGACAGCCTATCTTCCAAAAAATGGCAAAATTGATTGGACGGAAAAATGAAGGAGTCGGAAATTTTACAAATTTGATTATATTTTTTGGTAAATTTTTGTTTCAGAAGAAAAAATCGTAATTTGCGAAAAAAAAAAGTAAACGTCTCATTTTATCTCTAGTCTGGTTTTTTGTCCCCCCCCCCCCCCCCGAAGTTTGGTGGAACTAGAAATTCATTAAAAGAATTTCTTTACAAGATTATGGATTAGATTATTGTGAGATTTGAATCATACAAAAATTGTACGAGTTGAAGATCACATTATAGAATATCGTAAGATCTTCGAACGAAAAGTGAAGTGGGGATGGATTTTTTTAATTTTGCTCAATTTTTTTTACGAATTTTTTTTGATGGAATTGTAACGTTATTATCATTATTTCTGTCGTAAACATCAAACCAGCTGAAGAGTGGGCCTCGTAATGTTTAAGCGATTCCGATTTGATGCGAAAGTTGTTCTCGATTTTTGGAGCAAGGCAAAATTTCTATGTTTAACCAACGTTGATTTTGATTGAATTTTTCAAAGCTCGGATATTTTTTGAAAATGTAAAACGTAGGTCCAAATGTTTGTCAGCTCCCTTGAGCCCTTCATTAGTTTCTTCTGTGCTCAGTTGTCAAATGAGCAAAAAAAAATTATGAGACAGACAGAAATCAAAAAATGACTGAAAAATTTTTTAACCCCTCCCCTTTTCCTCCAGAATTATTGTAAAGTAATTGCATTGAAAGAAATTTTGGCACGAAAATACAAACATCGTGTTAGTAAAAGTGTACGTATTGAAAATAATTTTTTCATCAATTTTGATGTACCTGTGGTGGCCATTTGAAGTTTTCAATTGTAGAAAACACCACCTAAGCAAAATGCGACTGCGTTGGAAAAATAGGTGAAAAAAAATTGTGGAATATTGTTATGAATTTGGTTTTAGCAATTTTTTTGCACTGTATTGCAAAAATCCGTACGGAAATGTTATTTTAAATTTGGGACGTTATTACGCACAGAAAAAAATTACCAAATTAGGAAACTAACGTCAGATTTGTATCCAGTGGGTCAAACCCTGATTTATACCCTTTTTGTTTCGTCATCGTGATCATTCCAACCAAACTTCGAATGCAACGAAATACAGCAAATATACAATTTCGGTTTCTCTCACTAATATGTAACAATCGTATAGGCAACCCGCATAGTAAAACAAACCAACCCACGATAACGAACGTTGAACCCATCAATATGAGCAGCTGATCACTAATCTACTGACCCAGTTTCGCTCACGTAATTTTTAAAGATTTCGAATTTCCTCATTTTTAGGCGGAAACGGAACGATTAAAATTCAAGTTGCTATTTTTCCTCTTTGAGCAAATTTTTCCGGATAATTTAACACTATATTTTCTTCATCTTTATTTTCTGTACATAATTGAAATTTTTCTGTGTTGTTGTGCTTGGATTTGAAAAAAAATACATATACGAATTTCAAGAATGAATCTACCGTTGAAATAGAAGAAATAGCAGAGGAGCAGATGCAGCTTTTATGAACCACAAAATGAGAGTAAATGTATGTAAAATTCTTGGGTGAATTCAGATTCTGCCTACCTGTTGCCGCAGAGCTTTCATGCTTATAACATAAAAGGATTCGTTTGGAGGTATTTGTTGTGGCAAAAAGAGGGGAAAATGATTTTATTGTCGCGGAAAGACCCCCGTGAGAATATATATTTTTGTAGCTTTAATTTGTGTAGTTTTATGGGTTTAGTCGAATCGTAGTCGAATTAGAAAAAAAAAAAAAAACAACAAAAACAAAAAAACAATAATTCTTGGCTTGGGATACAAATCTAATTTTAGAAGGATTATTTTCAACCTTGCGTCATATGTACTTAAACATGTGTGTATCATTAAATGAAATCTGGAGTCAGCAAAAAATTGACTACTGGCTCCAACTTATTCGTCCCTCTGAAACGTCTTGAAATCCACTCCAATTGATTTAGAGGGTCGATTTTTTTTTTGTTGGTAAGATCGAATTTTCATATTTTGAAAAGCCATGAAGGAAGACAGGACTCTTCACTTCGACTTGACTCCAGAAATAGAGAGGGAAAGTTGACTCGTAGCTCTACCTCGACTCCGAGTCTCTTTCAAATTTCGACTCTTGACTCCAGAGTCAAACTCGCACCCCAAATTCCTCACTTTAATTTGACTCCGGAAATCTGTGACTTTGACAATCTGACTCCCCGATTCCAGCTTGACTCCGGAGTCGAGCCGAAGTTTGTGTAGATTTAGAATCAGTTTGACTCCAAAACTCCAACCCTGGAGTCCAGTTCTATTCCCTCTTCAACGCTGACCCTTGACTCCCAATCCCTGCTTGACTGCGGAGTCATTTTCAGACTTCAACTCCTGATTTCATATATAGACATAGGCTCCGAAGTCAATGACCTTGACTTTTGATTGCAGGGTCAATTTATGACCTTGACTCTCTGACTCCAGCTCGACTCCGGAGTCAAAATGAATGGGGATTTAATTTAGAATCACTTTGGCGTCTCATTTCTTGTTGAACATTTACTCTAGACTCCAGCTCAACTCCAGAGTCAATTTCAAACCTTAACCAGAAGTCGAATTCAAACCACCATTTTTGACTTTGGCTGGAATCCGGAGTCAATCTATGACCTTGACTCCCTGACTCCATGAGTCAGACTCCTATTTCCTAAAATTGCATTACCATTCGAAAACAAAATAGGTCGGGAACCCAGATTTTCTTATCATGGTTCACTTAAGAATGTGTGACTTTATCTACTTGGTCCTCCAAAAAAATTTCCTTCCGCAAGGCTATCTTAGAGAATACCTAAGTGGAACATACCATAATTATAGTCGGCGTGATAATAAACGAAAAAAATTTGCGAGGTATTTTTAATTTTTTGACCACTTCGATGACTGGAGGGAACGACACAAATTGTAAAAAAGCAAAAAATGCACGAAAGCGATATTAATGACGATTAAATTTTAAAATGAGAGAAAAAACACTCCACTAAAACACAAGGCACAAAACTCAATGGAAAACGAGAACGAGACCAACTAACGGAGACACGACGGAGATGAAACGAATGCATAACGAACGTACATACGTAGTGCCATCACAACAAAAACTAAACCAACCGGTGAGCAACTGAGCATCCGCCTGTGCTCCAGCTCAGCGTACTGTGCGTCGATGCGCGCAATTATGAACTTCAAGTAGTAGTTTTTGGGTATCGCATTGGCACATCGGAAGATCGGGACTAAGATTGGCCAAAATTGAGATCTCCTGTGTCTCCTAGAGATGTTGAGTTGAGCAGAGATCCGGAAAGCGGAGAGAATTTTTTTGATAGTCCTGGAGCCGTTGGGAGGAGGGTTCCTACCGCATAATTTTTTCGAAGCCGGATATGCACTGATGAAAATCTCGGAACCGGAACGACCAGACTCCTTTCTCCGGATCTCAGAAGGATTAGGATTGAAGTGACGTTGATTCTTTCATTAGACCGTTGAGAGGAGCCAATAAAAAAAATTGAAGCAAAATCGAAAGCCCTGAGGTCAAAACATGATCCTTTCCTTTTCTTCGCGTAATCTTAACATTTGATTGCATTCAAAAAAATTTGAAAAATTCAAAGAACGGTTTTAAAAAATAGTTTTATTATTGAAAATGTTTTCACCTGAAAGGGTCATCAGTACCCATTTTTTACCTTATTCACGCTATTCTCAAGAAGGTCTGTAAAAATGTCATTTTTCTCATTTTTTTTCAATCACCGCGAGGTGAGTAAAAATGAACAGATTTTGAACTTCTTCCTTAAATAATGATTTGTATGACTATTTCAACCTGTTACAATCATTGGCAGCAATTTTCGAATTTCCGTCATCAGCCCTATCCAGGTCTTTTTTCAACATGAGAGAAAACGCGTGTTTATAGGTAGGGTAACATATTTTATACCAACGCAACGTTGGGGGAATAAATTTTCAAATCTCTTATGTTTTAATCGTGATTTTTTGTCAACATACCTACCAGATAAGTATTGTAATTTTTTTAGGAATTTTTTGGTGGCTCTTTCAATTTTAATATTGGGTAAAAAATAATCTCAATATGAAAATTTATTCAATTTTCGAAGCACTAGTCATTCCCAATGATTGAAAAAAACATTTCATATGATTTTTTTTTAGAAATAATCTCATTTGCCTCTTCAATTAAGTATTAAGATAGGCAACATGTTCATCTGAGTTTTAAACGTGCTCTGTTACATCATGTTTAGTTGGTTCGAATTGAGGACACTTTTAAATAGAAATCAGTTCTCCAACTCCAAAGAGATTTCAAGGAGAGTAAAAATGAATAACAATCTGTTTGAAAATTGACCACATAATTTTTTTTTCTAGCATATTTCTTCTCTAAAAATTTCACTCGAGCTTCGCAAAAAAAGAGGAGATGAACATATTGCCTATCTTGATAACTGAATGGGAAAATTTTGCTTCTGAAAAAAATTATTTGAAAAAATTTTTATCCATGGAAATGGATAGAACTTTGAAAACTGAACAATTTTTATCTCATGAATTTTTTCGAAATTTAAATTTGAAGGAGCTACAAAATTTTGTTTTTATAAGTTCGAAAAAAACCTAAACCCACTAAAAAAAATGAATAACACGTTAAAAATCTTTGTTTTGAAGATGTTTTCTCTATTCGACATCTAAAATGAAAGAGCTGTGTACTTATTCAAATTGAGTGGGCTTCAAAATATGTTCAATTTTTCTTAATTTTGAATGATCGAAGGTGATTTATGTGGTCGGGGAGGGGGGAGATTTTTCTCGCGCTAGTTCACGTAAGTTTTCTTGAAACCGCATTTCCCCTTCAATTATGAAGATCGGTAACTTGTTTATCTCAAGTTCCATTTTATCAGGTGCCGCAGAAAAATGCCCGTAACTCGGAGGAAAATCACTCAAAACGCAAAAACTCAAACATTTTCGGAATCCTCTCGTCATGAACAATATCTCAGAGAAAAATCAGCTTTCAATGTAGACTCCAAATCGGCTCGAAAATGGCTACAATAAATTGGGGTAAATGATGCATTTGCATCGGGTCCACAATTTTTCAAAAACTGGTAGAGAACCTCAAACTTCCAATTTTAGGTTTTTTAATTGAAAATAATGTTACAAAAGCACATTTTTCCTCTCTGAAAATTGTAACTTTCCGGAAAAATTTCCATTAAAAATTGGTCAATAGGGAAGAAAGTGAAAAATTGAAGAATACGGCTAAAAAATTTAATTTTCAACATCATTTTGGCAAATATTGTAAATTATATCTAATACCCCTTTACGAAGTATTTTTCACGCCAATCTCGCTTAATTATACAAAATAACAAAAATACATTTCAAAAAATGGATACTTATGTACAGTAAAACATCAAATATTTCACGTGGATAACGAATTTTACAAAAAAACAAAATCGATAATACTGAATGAAAATAATAACAAGAAAAACAAAAACAAAACGATATGCTTATTATTTACACAAGAAAAACAGTAAAAAAAATTTTAAAATAGTTTTGACATTTTCAGGGATATAATCAACTTACATGAAGTATGTACTTTTAACAATTACTGAGCTGATAATTTATTCTAAACATACGATAAATATCGACATAATGACCCACGGCGATTAATTGAGATTGATCCGAATTACACTGTATTGATACCGGTTTATAATAAAAATGGAAAAGAGGATCATCCTTGGCGGTGATATGAAGGTTTTGGGCACATATACCTGTAAAAATGTATGCAAATTTTCACTGATTATCATTGAATTTGCCTATGTAGTTATTTTATCTCAATTCGGCTCAATTTTTGCTTCGAAAATTGCATCTTTGTTTCATAATCTGCCTCGAAAAATTTTTCGAGAAGTATTTTCCAAATTCAAGTACAGACTTTTGCAAGCTTGTGAAATATTCACCTCCCTCCTTCCTCATAAAAATTTTAATTTTATTAATACAAAAATCATTGAATGAAAAGTTAACGAGATACCTAAAAAAACGTTCCAAGTCAGTCGATAATTTTTTTCATGATAACCCCCTTTCTAGAATTACCATCACAAATATGAATTTTTAATGAAAAATTTCAGTCCAAAATTTTCTCCTATTCCATGCATGAATTTCAGAATCAGTTTTTTTTTTCAAGTCTGCAATTCTCTACAGCAAGCAAAAATTTTCAAACAATATTAAAAGAACTAGGGGCAAAATTATTTAAATTTTTTTTTTTTCAAGTTTAATTTTCTCAAATTTTGTCAAGTTTAAAATTTCTACGTACAGAATGTCTGTTGAAAGATCTGTCATACGTCGTTCGTGGGAGTGCTGCTAAAAAAAAGAATCCAGATAAACAAGTTACCTACCTCGAAAATTGAAGGAACAGATGTTTCCAAAAGAAATAATGTTTTTTTCTTGATCTATTGGAATGAATACTTGTGATTTGAAAACTGAACAAGGTGTTTTCATTCATCTATATTGAAAATTTGAATACTTTTTGACGTCAGGCAAAAAGTCTGCAGACATAATTTGTTAAATTTTCGAATTACTATCCATTTCCGTGATTGGTTTATTTTTTTAGAATTTTGATTCACAATTTTTGGGTATCCCTTCAAGTTTTGAATTTGGGCAGGCAATTTGTTCGCCTGGAGTTTTTTTTTATAAGGCTCTGCTAGAATGCAAAAATGACCTATGACAGATCACTCATTGTTGGGCATATCTTTAAAATTTTGAGCAATTCTCAAGATTTTTGTGAATGATGTAAAAATTTTAACCTTGAAACTGATGGGAAATATTTTTTTTAAAAAGGGAGAAATTCTTGGAAAAGGTGATTCTTTGGCGAAAAATTGAAATTTCATCTATAGGTAAAAAGTTTTTGGGGTGGATCATTGATTAAAACTTTTGGTAGTTTTGGTGCTGAGAATTTTACTAAAAGAATGTGAATTTTTTCAAAATCATTTTGCGTTTTTCTAAAATGTTTTCAATGCTGATTTTTTTTCAAGCTGGAATCTTTCCAAAAGAGCCTTTCCTAATAAGATGGTGAAATCCGCCCCTACACCGTTTGGGCTGAAACTCACCCAAAATGTTAGTCTCGATGTAAAACATCCCCAAAAAAATTTTTGGCTCGATCCCCCCACCCCAACCCGAGTAAAATGGCCGTAAATGCCCGAAATTCAAAAATTCGTAGCTTTGAAAGGGATGGTTCAAAATTTTTGAAATTTTCACAGAAAATAGTTGATGGGTAGGTGTATATGTGAGAATTTTTTCAATTTTTTTTCGCACATTTGGGGGGGTTTCGTGGGGTTTGAAAACTTCAAAAATTCGTAGAAAAAAAAATCGGGGGGGACCCCTCGCTGGAATTTTTTTTAAAAAGTTGGTATTACCCTTAGGTATAACATATATTTTTTTCAGACCCCGTGAGGGGGTGCAACATGGTCAAAAAAATCAAAAACTATGAAAAAAACGTGTTTTTGACGTTTTTTCCGCCATTTTCACACCTCTCAAGGTCAATATTTTAGAGACCAATTAAATTTGGTTTAATAAGGGGTCCACATATTCAAAAATTACATTTTTGAATAATCGAGCCTCAAACAGATGATTATAGCGTCGCGGCGCTTTTGATTGTTAATGATACATCAGTCCAGTGCAATTGGACAAAAAAATGGTAGCGTACGGAAAAAATTCCGATCCAAATTTTTTTTTGGCCCAATTGATTCAGGGCACCATACCGAACAACATGATGAGACTTCTTGCCCCCCCCCCCCCAAGTGTCGGAGGCACCTGAGCAAGGGGTTAAACCTCCAAAAATTTGGTTTCGCCTTATAACTCGCCAACAAGGCAATTTCTAAAAAAAATTGGTATTGAATTTGTAGTAAACTATGTAGAAATTTTTACTTTTTCGTGCAAAATGCAAACTATGCCTTCCGTTCCAACACCACCACGAAAAACCCTTAAGTATACTTGTGAGAAAACATTCGAATTGGAACGACGGCTTTAAAATTATTACAGAAAAGCCATTGAAATGAAGATAGAACTTTCTGATTTGCATTTGAGTCGAAAAAGCCATTTTTCATTTTTTCGTACTCGAGAGAATGGTGAATCGAAAGTGATCATGAGTGTGACTGAGAAAAAAAAGCAATCAAGAATTACTTGAGATATTTTGTTCAAATTTTATGATGAAAAAAAAAAGAAAAATTCGGTTTCAAGGAGTATTCAGAGGATTCTACATCCGTTCGAGGTCATTTTGATCTCAAACTTAAAGCAGACTCCACTGGAGTGAGAGAGAGATGACGAGTAAATGTTTTTTTTGAAAATATCGAGGATTCGAGGATGGTATCAAATCCCAAGATTTTTTACACGTAAATACTTGATGCTTAAAAAAATTTCCCATTCATTCACTCCCAAACATCCTCCGAGTGAGCCATTTTAAGGTTGTTTTTTTTTTTTTTTAAGAAATAACATCAGAAATGACCTTCTCGGGGGGGGGGGGAATATGATTTTTGATACCACTCCCGATATTTTCAAGAATTTCAGAAAATTCAGAACAGAAAATTAAATCAATTTTCGCTCGTTTTTTTTCTCAGTCTCACTCGTCATCAACTTCGGCTCACGCCCCTCACTCGAATGGACGAAAAAAAGAATAGCTTTTCCGATAAGTAATCGAATGCCGCAAATCAGAAAATCGTGTCAATACGACTGCATGTATAATTGTATATTGTACATATAAGGGTATTTCGTGGGGTGTTGGTAGACTTAGTTTGCGTTCTGCACTAAAAAGTGAAAATATCTATTTTTACTAAACTCAACGACGTAAATGAATATTTTACAAACATTTTTTTTTTTTAGAAATTGCCTTGTCGGCGAGTTATAAGGCGAAACCAAATTTTTGGAGGTTTAACCCCTTGCTCAGGTGCCTCCGACACTGGGGGGGGGGGGCAAGAAGTCTCATCATGTTGTTCGGTATGGCGCCCTGAATCAATTGGGCCAAAAAAAAACTTGGATCGGAATTTTTTCCGTACGCTACCATTTTTTTGTCCAATTGCACTGGACTGATGTATCATTAACAATCAAAAGCGCCGCGACGCTATAATCATCTGTTTGAGGCTCGATTATTCAAAAATGTAATTTTTGAATATGTGGACCCCTTATTAAACCAAATTTAATTGGTCTCCAAAATATTGACCTTGAGAGGTGTGAAAATGGCGAAAAAAACGTCAAAAACACGTTTTTTTCATAGTTTTTGATTTTTTTGACCATGTTGCACCTCCTCACGGGGTCTGAAAAAAATATATGTTGTACCTAAAGGTAATACCAACTTTTTAAAAAAAATTCCAGCGAGGGGTCCCCCTCGATTTTTTTTTCTACGAATTTTTGAAGTTTTCAAACCCCACGAAACCCCCCCAAATGTGCGAAAAAAAATTTGAAAAAATTCTCACATATACACCTACCCATCAACTATTTTCTGTGAAAATTTCAAAAATTTTGAACCACCCCTTTCAAAGCTACGAATTTTTGAATTTCGGGCATTTACGGCCATTTTACTCGGGTTGGGGTGGGGGGATCGAGCCAAAAATTTTTTTGGGGATGTTTTACATCGAGACTAACATTTTGGGTGAGTTTCAGCCCAAACGGTGTAGGGGCGGATTTCACCATCTTATTAGGAAAGGCTCTTTGTTTCGACTAAACGAACTCTAGTTCCTGTTTCATTCAACTTTAAGTGAACGAAAAAAATCGGTGTTTTATACAATTTTTTTTTTCTAAAACGAGAGAGGTTGTAGGATTTCAAAAAAGGCTATTGAAGTTGGAACTTGGAAAAACTCAGAAAAAAGTTTCGTTTGGGTTAAATCATACGCGAATGAGCTCGTAAATAGCTGAATATTTTCTCACTCGTGAGAATAATTATTAAACATTACCAGTGATATACACATCCTCCAAATAAATCATTTCATTCATTAAGCTCTCGTAATATATTTTTTCTGCAACATATGTTGACATTAGGTAGGCAACCCCGTGCACGTAAGTTGGATATTGGTCTTGCGGGTACATGTATCTTGGTATGTACCTATTCATGTGAAAAAAATTGAAATAAATTGATAAAGAAACGATGGAATGATTAAAGCATAAATATCTACGCAAATAGGTAGATTTCTTATTTCATTTAGAAAAAAACCATAGCGTTACCATTTAGAAAAATAATATCTACTCGGAGAAGGATCCAGTTGAATACTTCCCACAAGAAAGTCTTTCATTTTATCGTCTTGGATTTGCAACGCGTAATTGTGCAAATTTCCCAAATTTATGTACGTATCATCGTCTACTTTCATCAGGAAACGAGCTTGCATACATTTTCGGTGAACCCATTTCAACATGAATATTGATTTGATGGTTAAATTGTTGTAAGAGTCGGTTACGTCTTCGGCGATGATATCTTTATACTTAACACTTTCTTGTAATGTTTGCATCTGTTGCGGGGAAAAAAATGAATTGAAAGAAAAATAATTAATAAAAGTACGCTTGAATTTCGCATGAAGCTAATAGGAGAGTCACAAATTCATTATTTCTAGTGGCCGTAGTGATTGTTGATATCAGTTTTAAGGCAAATCTGTTGAAAATTTATGGTTGGTAATCACAAGAATGAGTAATCAAATGCGGATCTAGAAAAGTTTCCCTGCCCATGAAAAGTATTTTCGAACGAAAATTTAATTTCCAGCGTGACAGAACGTACAGATTTCAAGTATGGTTCTGGTAATAATTTTTCAAGGACGAACGTGTTCTTTCGAATTGGTACATTAATGCACATAAATTTATTATTCAATGGTTTCTGCGAAAACTATATATTACCTATTTTATCTGACACAAAAAACTGTCTACCAAATATTACAAAAATGAAAATGTTCAAATGCGAGTGATGAATCGTTCGCGAACGATATGATGATAATCTGACATGAACCGTTCGTGAACGATTCAATCAAATATGATCCATTGAAAATTCAGTCTTCTGATTTGACCAAGGATATAGTTTGCGAATGATTTGATCAAATACGAGTCCAAGTCGTTCTCGAGATTTTAAACAAGATAAGCAAATGGATGGTGAACGATTCAAGGAAATTTGATTCCTTCACAAAGAATAAGTACGGCCGAGAAATAAATTATTTTGAATAATTTTATTCAGTACAATTCGTTCACGAATAATTTATAGTTCGAACGCGAGAGAAGCTTTCGCGATAGACTTTCCCGAATAACAAGATTAACCATTTATGTGCTCTATGTGCAAAAAAATTTGAAAAAATTTTTGGCGACATGCGAAATTTTCTTGCGAAACTCAAATTGTTTGCGACATGTCAAAAATTTGTTAAAAAATTTTTTTTTCAAACTTTTTCATTCAGATATTAATTTTTTTAAAAAAATGATATTGAACAGTGACATCTTTAACTTGATAATGTATAAAAAATGGCGAAATTTCACGAATTGTGGTTTCCCATCTTCGAGTGTGCTAAGGGTAAACATGTGATAGAGGTCTGCGCCGCCGATGAATTTTCGGCGCACCGACTCGCCGAAGCGAAATTGAAAAATTACGGCGTTAGCCGCCACCCACCGTCGATTGATGAACGGCGGCGTCTGTCATAAAACATGAAAAAAATGTCCTTTTTGGACATTGAAAATCCAATTTTCTCAGAGCTTTGCCCTCGCTTCGCTCGGCCATGAGCAACATTCCTATTCTTATGAAAAATTTGAAGGTTTGACCCTTCGTTCATTTTTTCAAAATAAAAGTTGGCAATTTTTTTAATTTTCTCTTTACACTGTTAACGACGCCGCCGCCTCCGATAACTTTTTTAGAACGAGCCGCCGCGCCGCCGCCGATTCTTCCTCGGCGCAGAATTCTAGACTGATAATATTGATAAATGACAAATATCTGTGAATTTTCCATGATTAAAATTTTGCTACATGCGGAAAAAATCCAAGTTTCCGCCTCTGCCGCTAATTTGTCATTAGTAATCTACAGCACACAGTCGCGGATCCAGATAAAAATTTCAGGATGATGGGAATAACAATTTTCAGGAAGGGACTATACAATTACGATACCAGCGGAAACTTTTTAAAAACTATCATTCAAATAATCTCGAGGAAAAAGAAACTGCTCTCAGCTCTCAAAATTTCAAGTAACCTATATTTATACGTAAATCTCAAGCGTTAATTAGATTCGATTTCTATGAAATCGATTTTTCAATCGTTGAAAAATTTTTCTTGCCTACATTTGTAATATGGAAAAAATACACGAACTCACATTGATATCTTCGTGAGGACTGATTCCGACTAGAAACATGACCAGTATATTATACTTCTGGGCATCCTTAGCCCATGTTTCCCGAATGGCGTTACGTAATTTTGAATGTTTAGTATCCGAGCATACGATGATAACGACTAGTGGTTTCATTTGCGAACATATATTCGGATCAACGTGGCTAAAGGACGTATCTCGAGAAGGGTACACGTAATTGGTGGCATTTCGATTCATATTCATTCCCCAGCCATCCAGTTCTATATCTCCTGAAATATCATAATGGCTCATTATTAATTTATCAATTGAAAGCCCAGATAAGTCTTATAAAATTCTACGATATCAGACACGATCGTTTGAGATGGGAAAATTTAAAAATCATTTTTCTACATAAATAAAAATAAGTATGAAATCTCTTTGGGTGCGTCTGATTCATCAATTTCAACGAATATCGGATAATTCGGATACAACATGAATCATTGCATCCGTCAAAAAAACCAATTTTCAACATTCTAAATTCTAACATCAGACAATTTTCTACGATTTTTGATGGATTTTTACATATGTACTTACCATCCATAATTTTTGCTCACGTGGATAAACTTCAGGAGTTCAAATTTTGGCATGGCATCGAATCTTGGAGAATATCCGATCAGAAAATAAAAAATTGGTCAATTTTCAATAATGATGAACAACTACACATTTTTTCAAATTTCCATTCAAATTTTTGGTTTTATTTCTGACGGATTGATCCCCAGAACTGCTATATTTGCATATCAGGTATAATTCTTGGATAAAAATTGTATATTTTTGTAATTTTTTATCACATGTTCACATTTTGACTGTAATTTCAGGTATTATCTTTTTAGATAGGACCGCCAGAGTAACAGCGGATTTGTGTAAGAGCATTATTAATTAGGTATCTACTCGATTTACGAATTAATCAATTCTTGATAAAAATTTGAGTAAAAACCAGTCATTTTAATTCACGGATGATTTTTGAAGGAGCGGTCAAATGTATCCGAATTTAACAGATTTTGATTTATTAGAAATGGTCAAGACTTCGGAAGTTCGAAATTGAGAAAAAATTAGGTTGACGTGATTTTTTCAAATGATACCTACAAGTTTAGTTTGAATTGAAGAATCCAAAATTTTGAGAATCCCTCTGATCAATGATCGATTTTTATTTGTGATTTTTCATTCAAAAGGTCCTCGCTAACAAGAATCTTTTTCATCGCATGAATATTGCATTAAAAATGACCCTCGTTCGAAGAAACCTTTGAATAGTAGATAATCTTTTAAATTGAGTATTTATTACGAACCTGTGATAAAAAATTTCAAACAAATAAAATGAGAAGCGTTGAAGAATGAATCACGTTACCTACGTGTAATCTCAACATACTTAATTGTGAAATGAAGCACTCGAGTTCAAATACTGACACATGCTCGGTAATTAATTGTCTGATTTTAACGAAAAAAATTTGTAATTTAAATTGATCATTGAACCATGAAAACGAATTTGATGTCATTAAAATTACATAAAAATTATATTTACACATAAAATGAGTACTCGTCGAGGAAAATTTGAATAAAATTGCCTTTTTCCTCTAGATAATTGCTAATAAACATCTACACTAATTACAAATGATAGGTACATTTACTCACTCGTTAGATACTTATACACAGCCGTACACAGCAAAGCTAAAAGTACCGTAAAAATTAATAAGAACGCAATTTTGCGAACGGCACATCTTCTATTTACCTAAAACATGAAACACTCTGAAATTTTCACTCTAATTCGTAACTTAGAAAAAAAAAATCATCATACATACCACAAAAACACGCGAAATAAAACAGTAGGTTCTCATTATCATAAAATTTACAAATTGGTGTTTCTAAGAGACTCGCGAAAATAACAGAAACTACAGAATTCTGTCAAGAAATCACGATCAGTGCTGGCTACATGACTTACTGCGAGAAAACCTCGCAGTAAGTTGATACGTTATCGGTGATAAGTTACAGACAACTTACTAATAATTAGTAAAAAAAAATCAGATAGAAACGACTGCTTGAAAATTATAAATATACATATGTACATCACACCCGATGAAATTCAGATCGTTTCACTGGGGCAGAACTTTTGACTTGTTATCTATGCAGCTTCAAGTACACAACACTTTCTCATATGTATTTTTTTTTATCTTATCTTCACTCCCGTGTAATATACACTCATCAGTCATCGGTCGATTCAAGTTATCATCGAAATGTGTACGTATGATTGGGTGTTTCCCAAAAATTCAAGCGTGACGTGAACGTGGAATTCGGTGCGACGCTACGCGGCGCCAAAAGTACATATTGAGTGCAAAGCGATTACTTTAACTCTACCCAATATCAAAGACAAATTTTCTAAGCTTACTTTCATTTTTGACGATACCCACTGGACCGAATGGGTAAAATACCGGTTCATAGAAAGATCCCAAGAACAGGAAAAAGTTCATACGCCACCCTATCTTTACACACCGAATTTAAAATTTTCTTTCTCAGCCCTCGAGGAATTCGGTCCTGACCCTGACACCCGCCCAATTTGAAAAAAATCGACATGTGTGTGAAATTCAAGGGGTTTTAGGTCGCGGACATTGAATTTGGGGTCATTTTTTCTCTCAATTCTCAAGTAGGGCAGTACCATGGGAAAAATTGAAAAATTGCAATATGAGTATGAAATCCTGGGATTATGAAGTCGAAAATTTCGAATTTAGGGATATTTTTGTCTCCCAATCCTTCAGGGAATGAGCTAAAATAAAATATTGGAAAAAATTAATGGGTTTAGTTGGCATTTTCAAACTGCTAAATTGTTATAAATAACTGAAAAACCGCACCTTTCAAGCAAAAGAAAAACGAATGGGCATCGTTTTACTCACACCTTTATACACAATTTCATACGATTGATTTTTCGATCCATTGCGACCTAAGAAACTTTGAACTACTCGGTCCACTGTACGATGGGCATAAAGTCATTAGACGTAATTTTATTTCGTGTTCGAAGTACATATTATCCATTTCCATGGCTTAAAAAATTATTTACGTGATTTTTTTTTAGAAATTGCATCTGCCCCTTCGATTGTGAAGGTAGGCAACTTTTTCATCTCAAGTTTTTACTTGCAGAAAATAGTGTATTTTCGTCGACTCAATTATGATAAATAAAAGATATGAGAAAAAAATCGATTAAAAACTAAATAAATAAAAAACAAAACCGTCAAATCGATATGCAGTTTTTTTCGAATGTCCACAAAATTAAGATTAAAATCAATCTTCATTGCCCGTAATGGTGATATATTGATTGGGAGAAAACTGTTTCAAAATCTGATCCAATGAATCACGAAGACTTGAAAATTGCGGTCTTAATTCGTATTGTTCTTGCCAGCAGTTCAACATTATTTCATATCTACAAAAAAAAAAAAAAAAAAAAAAAACAGTTTATTGAATAAATTCAAACATTAGAAGTGAAAAAATTTAAATAAATAATTACAATTGAGGATACGATGGGCATGGATTTTGCATTCGATACCCCGCTTTCAACTGTAAAACCAGTACTTCAGGAACGGTTATATCTGGATAAGGTTCATCGCCCATGGAAAACAACTCCCATAGAAATATACCGAAGGACCACCTGAAATAGGTAATGAAATTCAGTCTAAAAATGAGGTGACTGATCACAAAATTTATGGATATTCGGGGATAGTGAAGTAGTTGAAGATCCATATCTTGAGATAGGTTGTATTTGGGGGGAAACTTTTTGCGAGGTCTGAAAAAAAAATTGGTAGGAGATTCCAACTCGATAATCACATTTTGAAAAGCTCAAAGTTTAACATTGGTGGTGAAAGGTCAACTTTCACGATGAGAACAATAGATGAAAACTAACATTTGAAAATCTGAAAATATTATAGTACATAGGTAGCAAATTTTACCCTTTCTTCAACCAACAGATTTTTAAGATGGGATCTCCAAGCCACTGGAAAATACAGGGGTCCACAATTTTGATCAAAATTCAAAAAAATCGAAAAAGAAAAGTAGCACATCGATTACTACTAATTTAAAGGCGCTGATTTCGAATATGTGCTTGGTTTTTTTATTCGACCCCTCTGAACCCCCCTATAAGCTCCCTTGATAGGGGTCAAAATTCGGAAAAAATAAAAAATAACGTGTGACCTATCGATTGTTAGGTATTTGAGTGCACTGAGTTCCAATATTTGCTTATTTTTTGGATTTGTCCCTTCAGTGCACCTTAGCACCCTAATTTTGGAGAAGAGTATGTTGATAAATTAATATGGTGTGTGACATATCGATTGTCACTAATTTGAGGGCGTAGAATTCGAATATCGACTATATTTTGATTTTACTACTTTTCCCCCTGCTTTAATCGACTCCCTCCCGAATTGATCGTATACATCTTTCGCTCAGAGATGGAGGAAAGGAGTAAAATCAAACAGTAAGCCTATATTCGAATTCTGCGTACTCAAATTAGTGAATGTCACCCACCGTATTAATTTTTCATCCTACTTTCCCAAAAATTTGGGGCTAAGAGGTACTGAAGGCTCAAATCCAAAAAAAATGAGCAAATATCTATTTGAACTCAGTGCGCTCAAATATGTACCTAACAATCGATAGGTCGCACGTTATTTTTCATTTTTTTCGAAGGAGATGGAAAAACCATGTACATATTCGAAATCAGCGTATTTAAATTGGTAGCCAACAAGCCAACTTTATCGAGTTTTTTTTTTTTTGAATTTTGGTCAGGATTGTGGACTCTTGTACCCTCCAAGATCCTGGTGATTGGGAGTCCAGGCCACACCCACTGGTCTCCTATGTCCTAGGAGGCCTCAAATGACACCTACATATATATGTACCAAACACTTACACGTCGCTCAATGTAGAATATTCTCGATTGCAAATCGATTCCAAAGCCATCCATTTGATGGGCATTATTTCACCGCCTTCTAACTTACGATAAATATTCTCCGCGTAAATATCACGACTTAATCCGAAATCCGATATCTTTACCGTTTTATCGCTGCACAAAAGAATATTCCTAGCGGCTAAATCTCGATGTACAACATAATTCGATGCTAAATATTCCTATAAGTGGATACAGGAAAATGTAATGTGAAATTAATGTACTCATAATCGCCGACAATTTCTGCAATATTTGATTACCATTCCAATAGCAACTTGTCGACCAAATGATAGTAAATCGCAAATTGGCAATTCAGGAACCACAACATCTGCAACAAGAAAGCCATATACGATGAGAGAAATGTTGGTTCCTACTTAGTTGTCTGCTCAATAATTCAAATCTCAAACCTTTAGTAACTCCGTAAATTTTATTATGCACGAGGTATTTGGAATTTTCATAACTTTCAATAGGTACTAGAATAGAAAACAATTACCATATACAACTAGAAATGTCGATCAATTTCAGCATTTATGTTGCTGTAGAATAATAAAGTTGATAAATACTCAAGTTTTGGTATGGAATTTCCAGAACAGGATTATAATCAGGAAAATTGATTTGAGTTTTCTTGATCTATAAATCATTCACAAATATAAGTTTCAATTTGAACGAAAAAAAAATTAATTACTTATAAACTGAAAGTTTCTCACATCACGTAGGTAAGCATGGAGATCGCCGAGCGGACAATATTCAACAATTAGAAGTGGTCTCTTGGCATTCAGACATGATCCAATCATACTGACGATATTATTATGAAATCCGACATCTTCCATTAGGCTAATTTCTTTCTTGAATTGATTGATATCTTTAGCAGTAGCATTATCTGCACAGTAAATTGTTGGTAGGTATTCGAATTATAGATATTCCAGGGGTTGGAAGGAAGGGAGTCTGGTCCCTCCGGCTCCAGCTCCAAGATTTTCAATTGAAGTTCCTCCGGTTGTAGAACTTTTAAAAAAGAGTATCCAGCTCTTGCCCCAACTCTGAGATTTTTTTGAGAGTGGCTCCGGCTTTGCTACGATGAATCTCCGAGATATTCGATTAAGATCAGGTATTATAGGAATTTCACTCAAAGAATTGTTATCGATGATTCTGATATTCGGTTTGGATTTTTTTCCCCGCTTATTTTGAATTTTCATTAGAAATTTTGGGGTTTATACACAAAATACATATGTTATCTTATGGGATCCGGAGCGGTGGTGTAGGGAAGAGGGCTCTCTCTGGGCGAATTTTCGGAGCTGCGGGAACTTACCTACATGAAAATTCCACACTGGAGCAACTTAAAAAAAAATCGCAACCAGAGCCGGAGGCACTTCTATAAAAATGCCGAAGCTGAAATCAGAGACACTACATCAGACCCCTTCCGACTCCCTGCTCTGGAGATCACTCCTTTGAATTTTGCTATGTATTCGTTGAAGGATCGGGAGCAGAGCCAGTGGGAGGAGGGAGCAGGAGAAGACCCTTTCTGGGTGATTTTTTTGGAGCTGGAGCCAGAAGCACTTTTAATCAAATTCAAGAAGTCTCGGAGCCAGTGACGCTTTAATTAAAAAATCTCTGCTGGATCCGGAGGGAACAAATCTCTCTCCGCATCCCTGGTTATCTCTCTTCTCTAAATTCTTCGAACGTCCGACCAAAAAAAACAAACATTTCTTAGGCAATAGTCAAACTAAAAGTATGCATACCAAAGTAAGCATACCTCGATTAAATTGAAAAAATTAAAGAATTTTTTATATCTTTATCGTTGGTTTTGGGAAATGAAATAAATCGTAAGTAGGTACCTATTACCTATGATAATTCTAATTACATAAAAATAAGCAAGATCGTATAGGTACATAACTTTTGAAAAAGAAACTACCTACCTCGTAAAGTTTTAACTGCAACGTCCATCACTTTTTTACCACTCGCTGTTATTAACATTCCTTGAAAAACAATGCCGAAATTTCCTTTACCCAACATTTTTCCTAAAACCAATCGAAATTTTTGCGGTTCTTTGAATTTCTTTTTTACCTCAATATTTGAGGCAATAGTTTCCATATGTTTGATTACAATGTCATCATATTGTTTCTTTTTCAGTAAATCCTGCTGTTTTTAATTCAACAATTAATATTTTGATAATTTCTCAACATCGATACACTTTTAAAATTTAAATTTACCGTATCATTGTAACGTTTGAATTTCCAATATGTGAAAATCAAAATGGCCAAAATCATCAGCACAATGAACGAAAAAATGCTTCTAAAGATGAATTCATTTCTTTTATCTAAGAAAATATCAATTTCAATTTATTTTGTGAAATAGTACATATTAATTGTTACCTACTTATACCTATTTGTAGGCACCTCCTTCTTAGGTAATCATATTTAGGTACCTGAAAAATTCTTTCTCAGTGCACGTGGTGTGAAAAATTCTTGAGATGAAGGCTTACTTGAAATATTCCCTTTATGGGCAGTAACATTTACTCGATAAATTACATCACAAGGTAAGCTCATCGTCAGATTATTTTCATTTTTCTGCAGACCGAAATGTAAAAATATCCAATTTGTTCCCTACAAAAAGGCTGATTCACGTAATTGAAAGAAAAAAAATTTAAAACATACCACATCATAAGCATTATAAAGTGATAGACTTTCGTTTGATGTTCGTATTTCTGTCGTAACAGTGTAATTAACTGGTTGAAAATCGAGGCTGTTCCATGAAATGGTAACGGAATAATTCGAATCAGTGATAAAGTCATTGTTCTTTGCAGTGATCCAATTAACTTGCGGAATTGCTGTACAAGGGATACATGTTTCGCAAAAATTAAATACAGTTGAAATTAAAATGAAATGAGTGGGAGGATTACTATCTACACTTACTTGTACAATTGAAATTTAATTTATGACAACTAGGTGTATCATAAGAAACCTCAATTTTCCTGGAAGGAAAATCCGTCCATATTTTATACTTCGAATGATATTTCAAAAATGGAATAATGCATTCCACAAATTCAGACTACGAATAAACAGAATTTTGAGAGTTTTTAGGTGCCTATATAATAATTCAAGCTGGAATTTTTGATCAGAAACCAACATATGTGACTAGGTGTAAGTGCCTACTCACTTTAAAACATGTTTTCGTTTCAGGAAATCCACCTTGGGGTTTTAAAACCCAATTCACTTCATACCAACATGGAAAACCTGTAAATAAAAAGTCAATATTTATGAATTTTCCGATGTGTCCCTATTGGGAAAAAAACAGGGAATAAGAGTCAACCAAAAAATTGACTCCTAACTCCACCTCATTCCCGAAGTCAAGGAAGATAATTGACTCCAGGAGTCGGATCGAATTTGTAGTCAAGTCTGATTTCCACTCCGAAGCCAACTTTTATTCCCTGTAGAAAAGTAGGTAATCAATGTTTATAGAAATCATATTATTTCAACGTTTAACCTTTGCTCATTGAATTCCATTTTATCGTTGCATTTAAGTAGGTATCATTTACAAAAGAAAAATTCGTTACATTGAACCACAAATTATCCAGCAATGCCTCAGTACTTTCCTCTGAAAAAAATTAGTAATGTTTTTAATGCATATTGTAGGAAGAATAGTCCCATATTAAATGAGGCATTAGGCAGGTATGTATAGATTTAGGAGGATGAAATTTTCAATTACCTACCCATTGTTGTTGTAAAATACATTTCGGAAACATCATTTTGAAAGATTTTTTCAGAAGAAAAGTTGCGACGCAAAATTAAAACTTTATATTCTGTGAAAGGTTTCAATCCAGGAAATTCGAAATATTTTTCTTTCCGGCTCGAAATCTAAAGAAAAAAAAATCAAATTATAAGTAGGTATATGTCTCAAGGATGACCGTTTTACACCTTTTTGCCAAGAAGTTGCGTCGAGATCTCAAAATGAAGTGGTAAAGTTTCATCAAAAAAATTATCGAAATTCTGCTCGAGTGAAGTGAAAACGATTTTTTTTGAAAAATCATTTTTGTAGAACAAAGATTGCACTTTTCTAATATTCTTATAACAAAACATCTACTTTGCGAGCTGGGGAGGATGTCGAGTCTGCTGAATCCCCTCCCTTGTAGAAACAAAAGGGAACCTAAATTTGAAAATCAATTTTTGTCCCTTAAAGGGTGGTTTTCATACTCGAGCTCACTTTATAGGGTATAGGTAGATATATAATTGAAGCAAATTGACGACATTAACCCACGTAACAATCTTCATTTTAATACACAAAGAATTATAGACGAGTGAAATGCGTCATTCTGAATAAGCAACACGAGTATAAATAGATATTATTTGTTTCATCTCACTGAATATATTGCATTTGATTGATTTGCACTGGAGAAAATTTGAATTGCTAATTCATCATATGCTGTATCATTGGTCCAGGTTATAATTGCAGAGTCTTTTTCAGCACATACCAATTTAGCATGTATGCCTGATTCTAAAATGAAAAAAAAATGTAGGACTAATTTTATTCATTGAATAAAAATGAAAATTTGCTTTAGAAGGCTCACCATTTTTAAGCCAACTTTGTCTCTTAACAGAATTAAAACATGATTTTCGCGATTCCTATACACAGAAAACATTTTTGATTAACGCTAAGGAAATGATGACTGAATTAGTGAATTAGTTACTTATCCAATTTATCTAAGTAATGTAAACTTGGAAACGCATGTGCCTTAAAAAAAAAAAAAAAAAACTAATAATGTACCTACGGTACGCTTGCCCAAATAATTTACAAGACTTTTTAGATGATGCACCAAATTCGGTAGATTGATTTTTAAAAAAAAAATTAACTTATTAGGTATCTCTATTTTATTTTAATCAAGTACATATTATTGTAAACTTGAAAAAAGTAGGTAAGAAATTAAAACTATGTAGGTAGGTACGTACTAAGTACTTATTTAGAATTCGATTTTAAAATTAATTTAACAACAATAACTCACCCAATTTTTTGAAAAATTAGTGCAAATAACTCCAAAATTATTGCTCAATGACAATTTAGAATCAAAATTATTCGTGGTGCTAAAATTTGTAATTACTTTGATTGGAGGAATCGATGTAAAAAATATCACTAAAATACACAGCGAGTATTTCATTTTCAATTCGATACCTACATCTATATCGACTAGCATTAGATATGACATTGATGCTGGAATATAAATATCTGTTGTTGGATGCGTCGATAGATAGATATCTAGCCGATCGGTGATGAATTTATTACGTATTCGATGAATTTAAATAAATAGTTTAGGTATACTTTAAACAATAGATAGATGATGTGGTTTAATTCCGAGGTTTTTCGTATCATTAAAATACAAAAGATGAGTACCTATACCTACCTATAAAGGTAAAAGGAGGTATTTAGACAAACTAAAAATAACAAAGAGTTTATTCGTATTCTATTAAAGCGCCCGTTAAAAAAAAAAAAACAACCATGGTCCATTTTGAGATTTTTGTTTCAAAGAGTTAATGTGGAAAGAAATCTGTAAAAAGAAAAATTATAACATGGATCATATTTTCAAATGTTTGAAGATTTCATAAACCCAAATAAGTACCGATTTTTTTGTACTAAATGTTTCTTACATCAACTGTCGAAGGTCAACATTTTGAAAAAATGACTATAGATTATGGTTGTTTTTAAACGGACGCTTCATTTATAAAAAAAACTCTCACGCAAGTTGCGTGAGGAGACAGACTTTTCGAAGTTTGAAAATTTAGTTGGTAGGTAACTGTTCACGGCCTGAGTGCTGAATTAATGACGTCATCTACGTGGTAATTTTTTGACGATTCTGATTTCTGATTGGTTGACCATAGGTTTTCACTAATTTCACACTGTTTACTGTTTTGTTTCTATGATGATTGGATGAAAACGAAAACGCATTTAAACAACTTCCACCAGCGATCCCTAAAGTAGCCTTTTGCTGCCACCTGATTGGCTGTATGAATGCCGCATTACGTTCTACTCCTCCCACAACATTTCTGATAAGGACTTGGCGACTTGCACTTGCACAAATAAATAATTAATATCGCAATTATAATTTCGCACGAAAAAATTTTATAAAGTTTTTGCTACTGGAGGAAATAAAACGCGCTTTATCTTATCTTTGTCTTGCTGATCACTCGGTCAGTAGTTGTAAGAAGAATTTTTTATCTCCCTTGTTAATACTGAAACGGAAAAAATGAAGAAAATTGAAAATTTATCTGTCTACTTTAAATTTCAAAGTCGTAAATCGTAATCATATCTATTTGAAAAATCCAAACCTCAAAGGGAGTTCTATTTGCGTGCTATATCGAATATTGAAGAACCCAGAATGAAATTAATCATTAATCAACGTTTTGGTCATTGTATTGTAAGTATTCCTATTTCCTGGTGTTTATTAGCTGATGTTAATTTTATGAGTTGAAATTTATCAAAATAATCTTTGGTTACTGGTTTCTTGCCACGTCGTGTGCCTGTTTTCTTGAAATTTACCAACATTTATCTTTATCAGCTAGAAAACAGGAATATAAAATGACCAAAACTTCGATGCATTTCATTGCATTTTTCAATATTCTATATGGCACAGCGTAAATTGAACATACGAACATTGGATGAATAAATTCATTTTTACTCATCGGCATCATTTTTATTTACCTGAAATATGACAAAATTTAACCGTAACAATTTGGCAAATAGCGGCGATAGCGAAGTGCGCGAGGCATCACTGATAGCAGTTGATACGGAGCATAGAGAATTGGCCAATCGGGTGGCGGCAAAAAGGTGCATTAGGGATCGCTGGTGGAAGTTGTTTAAATGCAACGAGCACACAAACAAAAACGTATTGACAACTCGACGCTCACGGGGAGCGCTTAAGTCGCAGGTCTACTGGGGTGATCGAATACATTGGCTTATATGGGAGAAATGAGGTTTTTCGGATTTTTATCGAAAACGGTGGGTTTTTGTGAAATGTGCCCATGAGAAGAATTAAAGACGACGAAATTTCCTATCGATTGGTGCAAAAAGTTTTGAATTTCATTCAATAATAAACATTTTACGGGCATTTCTTTTTATTTGTTTTTTGCTCACGTCAGCTTTGAATTAAAATAACTCAAAATTGAGATCGACAACCCCAATTTTTTATTGCAGTAAGTTGTAGAGAATTTTATCCTCTTTCCAATGATGTATCGACGAGCTTAATCGCGTGAATATTCCAGCCGCTATTCACGTTTTAATGCACTGAAACAAATTCATCATTTTTGAAAATAACGGATCAGCTTATCAGATGTTTTCAAATATGAAGATAACTGTTTCAATGCATTAAAACGTGAATAGCGGCTGGAATATTCACGCGATTAAGCTCGTCAAGACATCATTGGAAAGAGGATAAAATTCTCTACAACTTACTGCAATAAAAAATTGGGGTTGTCGATCTCAATTTTGAGTTATTTTAATTCAAAGCTGACGTGAACATAAAACGAATAAAAAGAAATGCCCGTAAAATGTTTATTATTGAATGAAATTCAAAACTTTTTGCACCAATCGATAGGAAATTTTGTCGTCTTTAATTCTTCTCATGGGCACATTTCACAAAAACCCACCGTTTTCGATAAAAATCCGAAAAACCTCATATCTCCCATATAAGCCAATGTATTTTATATGATTGTATCGCACCCTCAGTGCAATAACAACACATCTCAAAAAAAGTAAAAACAACACATCTCAAAAAAATTGAAAATTTCTTGGTTCTTTAAACGTTGAAGACAAATTTATATTCAATTTTTTTGTGAAGATCCATTGTAATTTTTCACGCTCTTTCCAATGACGGCGACAGATTTTTACAATACCTGTTATTTTTGGTAGTTTTTTGAGATGTGTTGTTTTTGATTTCACGATTTTTAATTTTGAGATGTGTTGTTATTGCACTGGAGGTGCGGTATCACCCCAGCGGCACGTAGTTGCAACAACATCGGTAGATGGAGCCACTTGTAATCGAGCCGTCAATCCTCTTCTTCAACAATTTTAAGGAATGTAAAATAGTACTGTATTCAACATAAAGAATTTTTCTTAAATTATGTATACAAAATAATCGCATCATTTCATCATTGTTGTGATCCTGAAGATTGAACAAAATTCAAAATTGAATCAAACAAACACCATTCGGAGATCAAAAATTCAAAATTGAATTATTAGTTACCAAGATATACGGCAATTATTGAACCTATTGAACACAGCTTCGGTGCAATGAGCCATCATCAACACTTCACTTTTTGAAAAATCAGTCACTCAAATTAATACACTTCAAAGTTTTCCAAACCATAAATTTACAGGATAAATACAATTTAGACAACGAAAGTTTGAATTCGGTTATGAACTTATGATAATGTTTTTAAATGTGGCGTTATCACACGATAAATACAGAAGAAACGCTACAAAATTAATTTTACTCCCTAAGGAGTTTAGTAAATCAACATTTGCTCCCTATTTTTTCGTGTTTAATAATAATATACTTTAGTCCCTAACAACAATGATGAAATGATGTGATTATTTGTATGATTTAAGAAAACAAAATTGTTTGGGGAAGAAGAGGACCCCTTGGGGAAAAAGGATCCTTTCTCCTTTGGGAAAGAAAGATATGTACTTTGAACTGTGGGAAAGTTTAGTCATAGGTAATGAGACACAAGTTCGAAAAATTCAGTTTTGATTGGTTTTGTTTAGTTAAATTGGGGGGGGGTGTCATTTTTTATCAAGAAAAAGGAGCCAAATGATGCTTTAGTAAGAAAATTTTATTTTTCGGATCATTTCAACAATAAATAAAGAACCTGAAACGCACTGTGATTCCAAGATTTTCATCTCATGAATTAAAAAAAAAAACAAATACAAAAGTGCTCTTCCTATCTGGCCAGTCATTTTTTTTCAAGCTATTCTCCTATTAATTTCCACGTATTAAATGGAAATTGAAAATTATCGCAGATCAATTTATTTACAATTGAATTACCAACTTACACAATACATAATAGCCCTGAAATATTCATTCAAATTCTGAATTTCTGATCCATTGAAGTACACGTGTACTTCAATGAATCAGAGTTTGAAAGTTCAAAGCTTTGAATTTTATGAATTCAAAGCTTAGAACTTCAAAATAATAGTATACATTATATCGTCAGAGGTGATTTACATACAGAAGGAGAAGTAACGCACCAATACAATATAACGTAATGCCAAGTTTCGTCCCTTCATTTCAAGCGAATTCATCGCCATTATAAGAATTGAAAGGCGATGCTGGTAAAACATCATTCATGGCATACTTATACGTCCACTCTGTGGCGATACGATTGAATTCATTGCGTTCAGTTTCGTACAGTTTAGCAATAGACGGTTCCATACAGACCTAGAATCAATCAAATATAATTTTAGCACTTTCTATCGAACATCAGATAGAAAATGAAAACATAACTATTTAAACCTTGCAATACGGATCCGTCAAAAGAGACTGAATCGAAATTAAAATTTTTGCAATAGTTAAAGCTCCGCTCCAATCATTCGCGATTCGGTCTAATCCTATGTCACCATGTCTGGATATATTAGGATGGAAAATTCGTGTTATAAAACGTATTTTTGGAGGATACAACGGGTATGCGTAAGGGAATTCCATATATAGATAGAAAATGCCTCCTTCGTAAGGACTATTCGCTGGACCATGAACAGATGCACTCCAATGAATTAAATTATCATCGATGGGTGTTGCATTTACTCCTTCCGGAGGATCATGTTTCATAGCTGGACAAAACAACAGCATGATTATTTCGATACTGCAATCATCACAAGTTTTTCAATTTCATCAGACTTACTCATCATATCGTGTTTAATTCTCTGCATATGTCTGGGTTTATCAAGAACTCCAATGACGTCTGATTTACTTTCAATATCGCGCATCATTTTTCCTAAACAAGTCTTACATGGAGCGCTCAGAACTCTGGAGGTGGAAACGAGAAAAAAATTGAAATACATCATCTCTTCGTATAAAATACCTCATAAATTTAAAATCCTCACAATTTAGAAAACGTCGAATACCAACTATCTTCGTACATTGGCTTATACAATGGCCAAAATTTGCTAACTTGTTTCTCCCATTTATCTTCTGACATATCTACATGTATTAATTCTGTTAAATACGAGCAAGCGACGGATAACGTCCATAACGATAACGAATCCAAATGGCGAAAGATTATGAAAAAGACTGCAAATAGAAATTATGAAATTAGCTGTTTCTTCGATGATTTGAAAGTTTATTTTAAAGAAAAAACAAAAACAAATACCTTCGGGAGGTAGTTTGGTCATATGATCGACATCTGTATTTTTCGTTCTATCTAAAGTCGAATTACTCAGTTCTTTAACTCTCTCGTACAACGAACGCTGAATACCATTTCGAGGTGAAAATGAAACATTTCTAGGGTATCGTTCACTGCTAAGTTGACTTTCACTGGGTTCGTCGTTACCACTATCGTTTTCGTCTAATAACTGTAAATAACCATTTACAGTGATATTCAATTCTCGACGACTAAATCATGTGAATATTACCTAATCTTCTATTGCCAACTTACATTGATATAAGAAACAACATTTGGATTTTGTTCGTCAGCATATAGAAATAGATGGCAGGTCCCACAGACATATTCTCCATGTGTTGGACCATAATAACCATTGCAGAAAAAGCAAGTATTCTGTAAAATAAATTATCCATAAAGATTGAGAAACGTTATTAGAATCAAGAGCAAATTTACAATTAGATTTAAGAAAATCATTACTTGTTCAATTAACATTGATAACAATCGCCGAAGGACTTCGTTAGGTGGCTAGAAAATGATAATCAACTTACGGACTTGATATGGAAATTAATCTAAAACAGCTTCAGACAGCTTTATAGAATGATGAGAATTTAAAACTAACAAAGAGGGATTATCCCCAACTTCTCCAGACGCGAACGCGATCATTAGGACGACCGGAACAAAACATGTTTATGTTAAATGTTACACATGTTACATCGCCTTCGGTTAATTGTGAAAATTAACTGTAATAACACCGTAGTTTCAATCGTAGTGCCTTCGTACTGAAGGCTTCATTCTAAATGGTAAAAATTTAGCTGATAGCTGAATTATGTCCTTATCAACTGAATTTTTCGTGGTATGTGGTGGTTTTCACTCAATTCACATCGTTTCTATTGACGGCTTGATTACAAGTGGCTCCATCTATCCGATGTTGTTGCAACTATGTGCCGCTGGGGTGATACAATCATATAAAATACATTGGCTTATATGGGAGATATGAGGTTTTTCGGATTTTTATCGAAAACGGTGGGTTTTTGTGAGATGTGCCCATGAGAAGAATTAAAGACGACAAAATTTCCTATCGATTGGTGCAAAAAGTTTTGAATTTCATTCAATAATAAACATTTTACGGGCATTTCTTTTTATTCGTTTTTCAGGGCTGCAAGAACGATGACTTTTTGGTTCTCGTTCCCGTTCTCGTTCTTCATACCTCGTTCTCGTTCCCATTCTCGCTCTTTGGACCTCGTTCTCGTTCCCGTTCTCGCTCTTCAGACCTCGTTCTCATTCCTGTTCTCGTTCTTCAGTCCTCGTTCTCATTCCCGTTCTCGTTCCAAAAATTTTTCGTTCTTTTTGGTTCTTTGTTCTTTGTTCTTGTTCTCACTCCTTTTCACAGCCATCAAGTTTAGAAAAATGAAAAATCAAATTTAATTGGCTTGCTGTACACAGTGTATTCACCAGTATCTCAATTTTTTAAAGGTGTCACAGATGATTTATTACAGATAATGAAAAAATTTTTTGAGAACAAAAAAAAGTTCTCGGTTCCCTTCTCGTTCTTCAAACGTCGTTCTCGCTCTCGTTCTCATTCTCCAGACCTTGTTCTAGTTCTTGTTCTCGTTCTTCAGACCTCGTTCTCAGTCTCGTTCTCGTTCCCAAAATTTTTGGTTCTTTTTGGTTCTTTGTTCTTCGTTCTCTCGTTCGTTCTTGCAGCCCTGGTTTTTTGTTCACGTCAGTTTTGAATTAAAATAACTCAAAATTGAGATCGACAACCCCAATTTTTTATTGCAGTAAGTTGTAGAGAATTTTATCCTCTTTCCAATGATGTCTTGACGAGCTTAATCGCGTGAATATTCCAGCCGCTATTCACGTTTTAATGCATTGAAACAGTTATCTTCATATTTGAAAACATCTGATTAGCTGATCCGTTATTTTCAAAAATGATGAATTTGTTTCAGTGCATTAAAACGTGAATAGCGGCTGGAATATTCACGCGATTAAGCTCGTCGATACATCATTGGAAAGAGGATAAAATTCTCTACAACTTACTGCAATAAAAAATTGGGGTTGTCGATCTCAATTTTGAGTTATTTTAATTCAAACCTGACGTGAGCAAAAAACGAATAAAAAGAAATGCCCGTAAAATGTTTATTATTGAATGAAATTCAAAACTTTTTGCACCAATCGATAGGAAATTTCGTCGTCTTTAATTCTTCTCATGGGCACATTTCACAAAAACCCACCGTTTTCGATAAAAATCCGAAAAACCTCATTTCTCCCATATAAGCCAATGTATTCGATCACCCCAGTAGACCTGCGACTTAAGCGCTCCCCGTGAGCGTCGAGTTGTCAATATACACGAAAGAGTTTTTTTTTCCAACTGTATGTATAGACACTGAAACCCCAAGATGCATCTCTGGTGGTCCCAAGAGTAAAGGGGGTGCGTAAATAGTTACTCATTCTGCGCCCTGTAGAGGCGCTGATACTTAGACCCTTGGATGTTTTTTCATCAATTTCATTGGTTAAAGCTACGTTGAAGCGCAAGTCGTCACATCAGTCAATCAGCTGTTGAACTGGTTGGTTGAAGATGACGAGACGAGACCATTGTTTCGTATCGTTTTGGGACTAAGTATCAGCGCCTCTATAGGACATGTAGTGAGTAACTATTTACACGGAATTCTTGGATTCCCCTTACCGCTGTGACCTGCAGAGCCGCATCTTGGGGTTTCAGTGTCTATAACTGTATGATTCAAGTGGTCCACTTACTTTTATCCAAGTTCGAATTTTTTCTCGACTACTTTTTCTCAAAATTAAAATTCAATCTCAAACTCGGAAAAAAATTCAATAAATGGAGAAAAAATTCAAACTCTGGAAAAAAATTTTAATTTGGAAAAAAATGATCGAGAAAAAATTCGAACTCTGAAAAAAAAATTGAAAATTAAAAATTGGAGCGATGAGTAATGCAATATTAAATGATTTGAAATTTGAATCGCTGTTGAATGTGAAAGATAGATGAAAAAAAATCAAAGAAATAATTAAAAAATGATACCTAATAAATTAATAAAAGTAAAACTATTGAAAAATTAAAAATAAAAAGAATAAAAAATTTAATTCAAAAACAAAATTTTTTCGCCTCAGAAACGACTACACTGATCAGCTTGAGCTTTTTTAATGCTGCATGCTTAGCCAGCAGCTCTAATCCACCAATATTTTTTAAAGTAGAAGAAGAAGAAGAAGACTCTTGAACTTTTTTCGACAGATGTATTTTCAATTTTCTGACTTCGTAAAAAATGTAATTTATTGATGTTTATTTTTCTTGATTAAGTTTATCTTTTACGATATGTGACGTTTCATACGATCAATCATGTATCAAAGGATTATAAAATGAAATACGCCGACCGTGAGTTATGAATGGACAATCGTTTTATTACAAAAGCCACTATTTACATTTCTCAATGGTGTTTTATCATAGAAAGCTTTCACTATCACCGAATGTTCTACGTCGAGTAATGGTCATTTAATTATTCCCGACTCGATTATTTATTATCAAAAAGTGATCTTATTTACGTGAAATGCTTGCTGTACTTCGTGCATCGCATTCCGACGCTCTTATCTGGATCAATATGTTAAATCTGCTGTAGTTCTTCGATCAATTGCTCTTTGTTATCTTACAAGGTAATTTTATTCAATGAGTTTAAAAAGACGTATTTTGCATACGTTATCACATGGTCGCCTCGAAAACCTACATTTAAAGTGATTGGAAGTGTTTGAGTGTGGTTTCTTTGTTCTACATGGATGTTCTTTTAACGACCTTTTCAGTTCGTGTAAATAACATAAGGCTACTGTTTGACCGATGATTTTAATACAATGGAAGGACCTTTGCTAGCTTCTAACTAATAGTTTTGGTTTGCTTTTATTCTATGTTGCAGTTAACATGGACGAAACTGCAAGTTTTCTTATGGAGAAACTCCGCACGAAAAGCGGTAATTATAAATCGTATAAGGAGTACTCCAAGTCTTTACGAATGACTTTATTGGTAATATATGATTATTCTCGATTGTGTTCTATATCCTCGTCTTTATGCGCAAATTTTGTACTGAAATAATCTCTTTTTGTGTACAGGAAAAGAGATATGCATTGGAAGTATCTGAGAAAAATTATTTGCAAGAATGCTTGGATATTTTACAACAAAATATTCTAGTTTCCACTCTTCCTGCGATTATCGAAAGATTAGAAGTTATTAGTCGGCATTTGGGGTAAATTGAATAATGCCACGTTTTAAAACTTACATACGAAGTTGTATCAATCGTCAAATTATATTTTTCAGTTTAAAATTCGTTTCGGGGACGTCAAACTATGAATGGTTCATATCGTCGGATATGTTTTACGTTGAAGTTGTTCTAGAACCCAATGGCGACATCAAAGATGTAAAAATTCATCACGAAAATAACGTCGAACAGCAGGTATATTCGATACCTGCCATTGCGTCAAAAAATCCAAACCGTGTCTAAATTTATAACTTTTTGTTTTTAGAATTGCGAAGAATTAAAAACTACGTTAGAAAATCGTAACTTTAAGGATTTCACGTTACAACTCGAAGGACTCATTTCGATTTATAATTTAAATGCTGAAAAAAGAGTGAAAAGTAAAGCCTTTAGCTCTTTGCAGTATTTGGAAGCGGATATTGTTCAACTTTCTGAATTGCAATGCTCGTTCATGAGGGATCCTTTTCTTATTATTCATAAATCTGAAGTTGGTTTGGTTCAAAAAAGAAGAGGAGGTAATGATACTTCGTGATGTGGCAGTATTTTTTTCGGTTCAAGTACTGATTTCATTCTGTTTTATTTAGGTCATCCAATGAAAATTATTTATTTCATATCACCTTACGACTTGTTGGATATTACGAAGAAGACTTATAAACCATTAACGTTAGATTTGCCAGAAGTCGATTACAGTGTTTCGCTTTGCTTAGAAAGTTCTTCTACGAATAAGCTCCAAACCCAGCCTTTAGTTAAAATAATCAAATCTGAGAAAGTAGATGAAAATCAAGATTCTCCACAGGCGTAAGAAGATTAGAATATTTCATTTTCTATTGTTCGTTAAGATTTTCATTTTATCAAATTTTCAATTTTATTTTTCAGAACTTATATTTTCGAAGAGTTGACCACATCGAATACAAATCTGTTACCAGCGTGCTTCGTAATGAAACTAAAAGAACGCATGCCAATTTGCGAGTCGCTTATAGAACAAATGAAAGAAATAACTGATATCGAGGTTAACAAAATGGAGGGTCCGTTCCCTATATTATCTTTAATTAAGCGTGAGATACACAAGAAATTTGTAGAATGTGACGAAGATTCGTCTATTGTGGTAAGCTTCCGTTTCTGTTATCAGTCGTTATCGTTTACCGAGTCCTAATTCCAGTTTTTATCATTTTTAGACCTTACCGGATCAACGGCATTGTTACATAATGACTGAGAATTATGATTTACAAGCTTATATTGTACAAAGTATTCCATTTTCACATCCTTCCCACGTGTCTCGAATATTGCCTCTTTTAAGGCAGCAAGCCCTTTTCAATAGTTTTATATCGTCGTGTGTACGACCAAAAGCTGCTGAAGGTAAATTAACTCATTACTTGATCGATAATCGTTGATAATGAGATTTTAACGATTTTATTATAATTATGACTGCATTTTTCAGATGTTTCGGATAAACAAAATAAAACTGCAGAAATGCCTTCTGGTTTGTATAATAGTTTTGTAATGATGGTGGATGTGTCTGTTGAAACGAATTCAGGATCGAAAATTGAATTTTACTGAAGAATTGTGTATCTTCAGGATTGAAAATAATGGCCTTCTATCGAAAAATCATTTTCGACTCATACGTATTTTAAATTTTTGGGTCGTGCTAAAACTGACCAAAAAAAATTGGGAAGATGACTAGAAATCCTGGATTCATTTTATTTGATTTATCAGATAATTATTCAATTCTGGCAGCAGTATAGAATCTGAATTATTCAAATATTTTTAAAGTAATTTTTGTTTTTCAATCAGATTCAGAATACTGTAATGGATTTGGACTGAAATTTTTCGGAAGTGAAGATTTTAAAGATCTAAATAATTCACAAGAACCTCCACAAAAATTGAGTAAGTATGAAGGAAAAAACAGAGTGAATTATTTTCTTGTAATTTTCCCTCTGATGATTCAAAAATGTTTTCTTCGTAAATTTTGTTGAAATTGTATTTGATTCTCAGAATTGGGAGTTTCTTGAATTGTGTTATTATTTATAATTTCTCGAATATCTCGACCAGCACGAGCTGTTTTTATTCGATTGAGAAAAATTAACTTATCGAGGGGTATTTTAATGATATTTGTCGACCTTGATAATTGATTGGAATCGAAAACACCAACGTAACATTTTATTGGTTTCTGTTCTCTATTTTAATTTCTCATTTCGAACACAATACCATAATATAAAATTCCGATTGGAAAATAATTTCTTGAGAAATTTTCCATTGAAGAGATTTTTAGTTAGTGTGATGTTTTTCGTTGTCGTAATTTATTTTTGAAAAATTCTTTAAGAATTGACTTTGCAAAAACCCATCGAATACCTACGTATTCGTTAATAATAGAAAAAAAAACATGCGATAATAGTCTTCTGTAAGAAAAACATGAAATGCAATATTGATAATAATTTCCGGTATTTGGTAATTCGCATTTCATTTTTGATTGATAATTACGTTGCTACGATGAATGTCGTTTGATGAAATTTCATTTTAAAATGTCAATATTTTTCATAATTGAGAATGAAATCGTAATAATGAAATTTGTTTATAGTTGCTTCGGATATCACAATGTTCGAGGTGATCCCTTTATCTTTGCAACAAATAACCGTCTCATTCGAGCATCCAATCGACGAAACTCTAATCACGGCTGAATTAGATTTGAGTGACGTTTCCGAGCTTCGTTGCGATATTTCTACAGCGTCTGAGGATCCAAAGAAATCCGTAGCTGATGCTCAAGAGTGTGCTTGTCGAGCTCTTCAAAGGTTAGTGCAGTTTAAAAAGTCGCTGCGAATCGAAACGAACAAATACCTATTTTAATTTCTATCTTGGATTTGTTCAGATCGTTTTCCATTCCTGCCACAATGAGAGCTTTGATTCGATTATGGGAAAGTCAATCAGATTCTTCGGACGAGGAAGACCTGAACGAATCGAGTACCAATAATGACGTGGCCGATTTGAATGAAAATGTTGAGAATAATATGGAATCGGAGATAACCAGAGAAAACGGCGAATATCCAACCGGTGATTTCAATCCGAGCGTTCCAATCAAACTGGAAAAGTCGGACAGCTGCGAAAATTCCTTAGATGGGTTTCCTGCCTTAGCCAATAGAAATCCGGGGTTTCGTTCGGATGAGATGTTTGAAATTCCGACTACAGCACCGACATTGTCGTTTGATACCGAAATGTCGGTGGCGGGACCTTCAAACTCGTTCAACATTACCGAACCGTTGCCTGCTTTTTTAGAGAACGCGAATGAGCCGCAGCCTGGTGCATTCGAACCCAAAGTCGAACCGATGGATACGGAATCATTTTTTAATCGCAAAGCCGTCACAGGAGGTGGCGGCGGTGACTCGTACAACACTCCAAAACTACCTACCAGGCTGCCGAACGAATGCGAAATTGTGATCGACAGCTCTAGCGATAGCGAGCAGCCGGTAACTCCTCGTAAAGATATCGTTGCTGAGACAAAGGATCCCAGTCCGGGTTCGTCGAGTAGTCTGGATTTCGCCGTTTTAACCGAACTGACGGCCGATGCATCGGTCCACGATAAACCTCAGACTAACTACGAAATGATGGACGATAGTATCGAAGACGTCGAACAGTTTTTGAAAATCACCGAAACTAAGATTCCAAAAAACGAGAATAGTAACGCGCTGACGTCATCAGTATTGTCGGAACTTGAAAATAAAAACCTGGTTCCGCCATCTGTGAGTATTACACCGATAACGTCAGCGCCGTCGGCGACTCCGGCATCGTCGTCGTCTTCATCTTCATCATCCTCGCTCCCTTCGACGACCATACAATGTAACGCAGCTTTGCAAAGTGTTATTAGCAGTATGGGTCTGGAGAGGCGGCCGGGTATCGAAATTATACCGATATCTTCGACGCCTCCGAATATCCCCACGTCCCTGACGATCACCCCTATTCCACCCAAAGAAATATTAGACGATCGGCAAAAACCCAATGATCGAAAGAAGCTAAAAACGCCGGATGATAAAGTACGCATCGAAAAGAAAAAGAAACGTAAACACGACGATAGTCCGATGGGACCGCCGGAAAAAATACCCGCCAAATCGGATCCCCTATCGAAACCGGTATCGCTCAGTATCAAAACAACAGATTCGCCCAGTCCTCGATCCCCTTCTCCTAGTAATCCTCTGAGAAAATGTACCGTATCGCCGACCACTCAATTCACCTCTGTGACGATGATCAGTAAAGGGAGCCCGAACAGCAGCGGTGCCAATAACAACAATATCAAATCGAGTAAATCTCAAAACTTGACCAGCTCTCCGAATCCGATATCTAGCAGTCCAAAAATAGGTCTTACGTCGAGTAGCCCCAAGCACAGCTTGATGTCTTCGCCGAAAAGCATGTCCTCGGGTGGTTCCGGTAAACCATGCATTTCATCGCTGAAACCAATCGTCACCTCGCCATCATCTAATAATAAAATCAACAACGAGATGAAAACCAAAACGCATAAAGATTCGTCCGGACGCGATCATAAGGATAAGAAAAGCTCCAGTAACGGCAGTGGCAGCGGATCGGGTCACCAAAGCCCCAAGTTGAAATCATCCAGCGTTAAATCTAAGCAGCTGGAAGTTCCAACTGCTAGTGTGGTAATGCTTTCGTCATACGACAGCAGCCTGGCCTCCGCTATAGATGCAAAAAAGGCATTTCAAGCCGCCCAGTGTAAAAATAAAAAAGAATCTTTATCCGCCATCGTTGATAAACTAAAGCTTCAAAAACATACCGGCGATGGTCCCGCTGAAGAAGATTGCGGTAACGGTAACAATGCCAAAAACAGCGCACCAGCTGCAAAAGAGATGAAAAATGCACCACAAGTTATTCGGGCCGAAGATGCGAAAAATCTTGCCGCTGCCAAAGCCTCCGAAGGGTACAGGGTTAAAACGACCTCGGATGGGATGAAATTAAGCATCAAAGTATCCCGTCCTAAAGACTCTTCTTCCAATTCTGGTTCCATAAAGAATTCATCAATCCAGCCCGGTAGCGGATCACCCAAACACACCAGTTCGAAATCACTGACGAATAGTACAACGTCGTGTAAAAAATCGCTGCCTTATAAAGGTCCGGTATCCGGGTCTTCGTCCTCCTCGTCATCATCGAGTAACAAACCTAGCAGCAGCGGGGGCTTGCCTTCTTCAAAACATTCTTCCAAATCGAGCAGTTCGTCTAAATCGAAAACCAATCATTCTCCCAAAGGATCCTCGTCCCATAGCACCGATGCCAATCGAAAAGATAAAATTCGATCGTCTTCATCTTCAAAAACTCATTCTGATAGTAAAAATATCTTCACCGGAATGCCCAAACGATCTAGTCCGGCTAATCAAGAAAGCGGCGACGACGAGAAACCCTTCAAATCGCAACCTCCTCTGGAGAATTTTATCAAACACCTGAATACAAATTTCCAAATTCCAAAGTTATCCGAACGCGATCGTAATAAGTCTGGGAATGAAGACGTAAAGAAATCTGAATCGTCGTCCAATAATGTCGCAGATGAACGAATCAAAGAGATCAAAACGGAATCCGGGTCACCTGCAAAAATACCTTTTGTCAGTTTAGATGATAGAGCCATTATAGATTCGTCCAAGATATCAAATTCGTACGAAATGAAACCCAAGTGCAGCTCGGAGAATAATATCGATGCTATGAATGCTCCATCACACGCCATTAACTCGAATTGCAGCATTTCGGCGGCCGTCCAGTCCAACGACGGCATTAAATTGAATTTGTGAGTAGAATCAAATTTCATTTAGCATAAGTTATCTCGTGTCTGGCTATTTTAAGAAATACTGTCGCTCGAATCATTAGTGATGCGGTAAATTGTTCGATGCTTTTACGAAACAAATGATCGAAGCACGATGGAGGAGGGATTGTAGTATTACCCTTGTAAAAGGCAATGTTGAAAATTTTTCATCCACCAAATATCGATCATTTCGCTTCACTGTAAATTTATACTCATATCGTACGTTTATGTAGATGAATTTAATGGCATGACGATAATGATAATCCTGCGCTAAATTAGTTAAATAAACTGTGTAGTTTAGCTAATTCATATACATAACTGTAGTATATAGAATTTAGTCACGTTATCGGCGTCCAAGCCGCTGTTTTTTGTTCGTTTTTCAAAATGCCATTCTCATTAGCTTTATTTTACGCGCTTTACTTTATTTCGTTGATGATTCTTTTTTTTTTTTAGTAATTTATCGATGTGTATTTTTTGTCGCTGTTTTTCATGCTCTTTGAAAAGTTACCCATAACGACGTATTTATTAGTCGAAAGTTTTTATCTTTTTCGCTTTTTGTTTTTCTTTATTATTTATTAGTGTATTTTACTTAGATGTTTAAATCTCCGTCTTTGTTTAGTCAATGTTGTAATTTTTCACATTTTAGAACGAATTTTTCCAAGTTTATGGACGAAGTTAAGATCATTCCAGATGTAACGTAAAATGTAATAACGTTTTCTTGCCGATTTAATTCAACCGTCTGTGTGTAAGTCTTAGAAGTGGCGATTGCGAATTGTTACTGTGAGAAAACGTGAAAGAAGATGCGTTCCTTTGAGGTGGTCGAGTTGGTCGTTTTAGTTAATGGTGCCCTATCGCAGGGAAAAAGGGTTTTATTTTTATTTTTTTGTGTTGCATATTATTGTATTTTTTCGAGATGAATTTTATGTTGTTTTTAAATGTCAGAGGTTGGTTTTACGTTCGTTTGTCGAATTTTTCGCTACGAATATCGATTTTACTCGAAATTTGTTCGCAGATTTCTCTGTAAGTATACTTGAAATGAGATTAGGAATCGACGAGAGGTCGTTACTTTTGAAAAATATTTTTTTTTTCACTGTAAGGTTTTAAAGTATGGAAAAGGGACAAGAAGAGGCACTCATCTAGAAAAATTTTCATCAAAAAATAAGAAAAAGTGTAATTTTGTCCACTTTTCTGTACTTTTTGAAGGCTTTGGATTTCTAAATCTACAAATCTAGACGCAAACATCATTTTGAAAAATGAACAATGAACATTTGAAGTCACAATGAATCACTGTTCTGATTTTTTTAATGGTTTTGAACTGAAAAATGAATACTTTTTTGTACTTACTATGACATATTTTGCCAATTATTGAAATTGAAAGTTGAGCTTTTTGTTAGAAAATGTGATTTAAATTTCAATGCACCAATTTGTAAAATTATCTCCTGTTCTCCTCTCCCTCCTTCCCCCCCCCCCCCTAAAAAACATTTTAATTTTTGTTTTTTCTAAGAAGACAAGGAATAACGTGAGCTATGGTCTCAAGAAAACAGTGATATGCGTATACGTTTAACAAACGCACGATTGTTGCTCATACGCAGAACACATGTGCGCATAAAGGTATCAAAAAATGACAGAATTTTCTTGAATTATCGTAAAAACATTTAAAACTTCATTGAACTCATTAAAAAATGTTGAAACTGCTAATTCAATTTTTTTCTCAAGAAATGAAAGGAATTTCAGAAGCAAAAATCATTAAAACCAAAATCAAAAGTACCAAAACTTCAATTCGATTAAAATTTTGAAAAAATTTTGAAGTACCTACTAGAAATATTATTTTTTTCAAAAATATTTTCGGTAAAATTCTGGGATAAGTTCTTATCTTTTTCCTGCAGTTTATTTTAAAATTTTTGAAGAGGAAGTATAATTTTGAAAATTAATACCGGAAAAGATTTCATTGAGCAGCTGGACTATTAAACTAATTTTTCAAATTAACATCTTTCAATGTTATGAGTTCTCATTATTGAAAAATAAAAATTGATCTTTTCATCGAAAACTTGAATTTTCCAAAAATTTTATCAATTTCAATTTCTCGATCTTTGATGTTGCGTATTATGATGAGGAGAATCCCCTTTCTCTCCCTTCTTCCTCAGTCCTTCCTTTCTCTTCCCTTCCAATTAGGATTAAGAAAAAATTATTTCTTTGCTGAGATGAGGAAAAAGTCAGAGTAAAATCGAAGATCATCGCAAGATGAAAAATTCGACAAATCTATGTAAAATTGCTTTAGAAAAAAATATTTACAAATGTTGCACGAATTTTCTGTACTCCGAGCTACGATTTATCATTAATTTAATTTTCCAAATGATTTTGCCTCGCGTCATATCTCGTAGACGGATATTCTCAATTTGATGGTATTTTTCACGAATCCTGTGGTCTCGTTTTTTTCATCATCACTCCAACAAAATGACTGCGTCATTCTTACTTATTTTTCAGCATAAATTTAAAGAAACTAGCTTAGGTAATAAAAAAAACTATAGTACGATAAAAAGATCTTTTTATGGGACCAAAATATTTATTTTAAAATGATTCCCGGTTCGCTTGAAAATATTCATAAGACTCAAATATTTAGTACAAATGGTTTTCAATAATTGATCGATGTTTCGTCATAATCGTATTGAATAACAGAGAAAAAATACATTGACGTGGGCTCGTATAGCAAATCAAACCAATTTCTTTGTAAAATACTGATTTTGAAATTTTTCTTTTAGAAAATTATTTGTATTAAAATTTCTCATTTACGCCGAAATTGGTGTGAGCTGATTAGTTTTTCGTACCGATGTAAATTCTACCATTATTTAAACGGAATAAGGGTACAATGTTTATTTTTAATGTATAAAGATAATTTTACGTAATTGATTTCCTTTTTATTATATTCCTAGTGGAACGTCGCGACGTATTCTCAATCTGGAGGTACATGTCGAATACAAGTGATTTTTTTTAAAAATACCTACGAATTGTTGCATGTGATTTTTCCAAAAAATTGTATTATATTGTATATTATTGTATGTACATATGTCATATCTGGATAGTTTTGTTTTTCCAAAGCAATAGTATAGATGGTTTTGCAAAGGAATAGAAGAAATAGTTTAGTCGGTTTAATTTTTATTTGCAGTTCTGTATTTATTTAACAAAATTGATTTTTCTTTACTTTGTTATTGTTGTGATACAACTTGTGATTATTTCACCTGATGAAATTTCGTGTTAAATCAATAAATATACCTACATTCAAATGTATGTACAGTTTGTAAGTAATTTGAAAATATGTTGCAAATTTAAATTCTAAATATTTATTGTAAGCTCTCTTTGTTGAAAATTTTTAATGAACGGGTTTTTTTCTTCGTATTGTATATTTTTTTAAATAAATGAATTTATGAAAGTATGTTTTAAGAGCAATTGTTTTACTGCCATGATGGTCTGTACAAATTTCGGATCATGTGTGCGTTAAGTTGTATTTAAAAAGAATGAATAAATAAATTGTTATTGAATTTATTGGATTTGATTGATAAAATATAGCATTACTGGGATTTATCATTTTTCGGATAGGCACAAAAAAGCTGCGTACAAAGGGGAGACGAAACGAAACGATTTTTTGGAGGAGTGAATAGAATTGTGATCCTTTTTCAAGGATTTTATTTTCCATCTCTTCTGTTTTCGTTGTCTAACATTGATACATACTACATCATAGAGTTGCAAGCGAATTATTTTTTATAAAATTAACCGTTTTTCTTGCTGCTGTTTTCTTTACATTAGGTTTCGATAAAATCAAGATGTAGTCAACTCTAATTGCGGGAATTTAGCAATTAGCATAATAGAATATTTTTGACCTCTCGAATCGATTGGACCCGGTTTCAAGATTTTTCGAAGTCTCCAGAAAAATTTTGTAATTTTTCAGCCCTGTAGAAAATCCCATAAACAATGATCTGTTTGAACTTGAGCACCTATAATCGCTGATGAATCATATTGGTGACTTATTTGATTGATTAAGTAATGCATAATATTGTTCGAAATTCGAAACTCCAACTTACTGTAGAGAAGCACATAAGACGATCCAAAAGAACTTCAGCAGGCACGAATTTAAAAATTCACTGCGAACAACTGAATCGTTTTTTTTTCCAACTGTAAGATTCAAGTGGTCCACTTGCTTTTTTCCAAGTTCGAAATTTTTTATTATTTTTTTTTTTTCAGAGTTTGAATTTTTTCTCGATTATTTTTTTTCCAAATTAAATTTTTTCAGAGTTCGAATTTTTTCTCCATTTATTGAAATTTTTTCCGAGTTCGAATTTTAATTTTGAGAAAAAGTACAAAGTAGTCGAGAAAAAATTCGAACTCTGAAAAAAATTTTAATTTGGAAAAAAATAATCGAGAAAATATTTGAACTCTGGAAAAAACGGAAAAAAATTTTAATTGAAAAAAAGTAGTCGAGAAAAAATTCGTCTGAAAAAAAAATTTAAAAATTTGAAAAAAAAACGATTCAGTCGTTCGCAATAGGTGATGATGACGTCACGTCATTTTACGTTTTTAAACGACCTTGTCGACTTGTTACTTGGTTGTATGTAGAATTTTGATGTTGAGTTCGTACGATTTGTGACGGAAAAGAAAAATTTCAGTGAATGTTCTTGTCGTTAAAAATTACGTTTGTTACTTCAGTTTTTATTAATTATTTATCAGTAACGTCAGGTAATTGTCTATTATTCAATTTAAGTCGTAATAAGTGATCGCTCTTAGTTGAACGTCTATATATGGCGCAAAGCTTATCCCTATTTTCTATCTCATACGATGGTTTCATGAGCCAACTTTCGCAATACAACTATGAATTTATCGTTAATCTCTCCGTCGGTTGATAAATTAATAATTTATAGACTTTGTTTTTGATAATAAAATGAAATGTTGCAGCGCGGAGCGTTGGTATGTTGAATCCCCAACCATTGTTGGTTTGCATCGCAGTTCTGTGTTAGCATCTGTATTTCTGGGTTAATCAGCTGGCGCTGCAGCGCATCGGAACTGACAAAGGACCACTTCCGAGTCGCGGGTGAGTTTTCGCAAAATTATCACGTTATTTTTTACTTTGAAATAACCGTTTTAGCGTGGCTATTATTATCGATGATCTATTTCAACTTATATAAATGTATATTGAGGTATAATCTCCATGTAAAAAGGACCACGTCCCGTAAGTCCAGTTTCGCGATCCCGATAACCGGTTACGACCGCGGCAACTTCCAAAATTTAACGATCGAGTAATTTTGGCAGTCATGTTTTTGATATTTGAAATTTCGTTTCGGGTATTTTTGCGCAATTTGTATTGCATGGTCATCATCGAACGAGATTGTTGAATTTTGTACCTCGGCTGGTTTTTTTTTGTTTTTTCAATTATTTGTCCAATTCGTGAACGAAACTTTAAAGTTGGAGTCATGCAGCATGCGAGATTGAAGTGTAAGTTCGCGTTGTTAATTACTTTGTATACTTTTTTTTCTATTTAAGTTCGTATACTTGTTTTCTGTTACAAAGCTTTTTGCTTAGATTAAAACAAACGGTTATTTTTTTTTCGTTATTTCGTTTATCAATTTCTTTTTCTCGAAATTTCTTGTCATGTTCGGTTCTGTGTTTTTGTACTGCCAATGAAAATTTATTACGAAAGAATAGGCTTGCTTTTTTCGAATTCATGATTTTTTCGTTTCCATCTTCTTACTGTTTTTCGAACCGGAAACCAATAAATATTGTATTCTGTAGTAATGCGTGCATAACTTAACTCCATTCATGATACGAATAATCGTTTATTTACTTTCGTCCTAAATTGTATTTATTTTTCATTAGCAGTTATTAGCAGAACTAATTTATTTGAAATAGATCATGATTGTTTTTCTTACTAAAATATCGTTCGGTGTTTCTCTTGTGTCGAGAGAAATTTATAATAATGGCGAAACCAGGGTTATATTTTCAATTTTTGAATGCGGAGGTAAGAATATAAGCTTATGAATATGAAGAGAAAAGCAAAAAAAAATGGTTTTGTGAGAAGGGAAGCTGATTTAAAGCACTTCCATGTATTGCAATAGTTAGAAGGTTTAGGGAGAGGGATGCAAAAGCTTGCAAAAGTGATGAAATTCGACGTGATATTGTCATAACAAATGAATTGGAAACATGTAATGATGAAATTGTATTACTTTTTTCATTAAAATTGTTTGGTTTTATCATTTTTTTTAATATTTTAAATTTGTATTTTTGGTTCTTTTTTAGAATTTGTAATTTTCTCACAATTTTTACACAAAAAATTGATTCATTTTCAAAATTCTGAGTTTTCAAATGTTAATTTTTTGCATTGTTCTTGAAATTTTCAATTTTTGATTTTTCATTTCACCTCAATTTGATCTTGATTAGTAATCTTTTAGGGTAATAGGAAAAGAAGAAGCGTAGGTTTTGATTGAGGAAATTTCTGAACAATTTCAATTTCAAAATATTTTAAAAATTGATTTGTTGAAAAATCAATCGAGATTTTGAGAAGTCACGAAGGGGGCAGAGAATAAGCCTGACGAAAACAATGTAGTTGTCGAAACGTAGTTTCTAACTTCAATTTCTATTGTATTTCTTGTATCTTTTGATATAAACGAGCATCCTTTGGTCATTTCTATTTTCCAAGAAAAATATAGTTACGAAAAGGTGTTCAATTTTGTAACGAATGAGGAGAGGGCAACCTCTCTTCTCCTCTTCTTACGTACTTTTAATCTACCCTAATAATTTTAAATACGATCCTTTCTTGATATTTTAAGACTACATTTTGCTTTCTGTTCGAAGTAGCCGACGCCTGGTCTTTTTGACAAATAAATAAATAATTCGATAGACCAGAGGAGGAAGCAGAGAGTTAATTGAGATATGAGAGGTCGAACAAGCTGAAAAATTAACGTGTTTCGCCATTATTAACTAAAAAAAAAACAACAACAACAAAACAGACACTGATGAAAATTCGTATAAGTAAATTGATAAACGTTTGAATAATTTTATTTATTTTTTTTGAAAATTTACAAAATTGCATCAAAAACAAAAAAGAATACTAACGGGGAGAGATATTTACCCATTAAGGGTTATTCAGTCTCTCCTCGGTATGGTTGTAAACGTTTAACCGTGTTCGTTTTTTTCTTTATTTTTTTTTTGCAGATACATACAATAAGAAATAATAAATAAATAATTTTTTGGAATAGATAAATACAAAAACAAAACGGTCGAATAAAACTTGTAAAAAAGTAGACAAAAAATATCTGTACTCGAGATCGAAAAAACAAAACGACGAAAGAGAATAGAGGAAGAAGCTACGAATACTACAAACCATACTCTATCATCAACAAAACGTCGTCTGCGGATTCAAATCTGTGCTACGATATCGCCCATGTATGGCTGCCAAATGGTGTTCAAGAAAAAGAAGAAAGCTTTTATGTTCGCGTCTACATATCGATTAATAAAGATCACTTGAACTTATCGACGTCTCTTCGGACTTTTGTCACGATGAGTTGCAGTAGCAGTCGCAAACGTACCCATAGTTTTAGTAATTGCGGCAATGTGGCCACTGCCGGAGCCTGCGCTGGAGCAGGAGCTGCGGCGTCGATGGCGGCTGCAGCAGCGAAGAAGAAACGTAAAACGATGTATAAAAGAGGTGCAGGGACTTTTGTACCACCGACCAAGTTCCTTTTGGGGGGTAATATTAGAGACCCGTTGAATTTAGGAGGTCTGCAAGAGGCTGATGAAGAAGTCCGGTCGGACGAGAGTGATAATGATCAGCAGGTACAGGTCATTGACGAGTTTTTACTCGGTGGCGATATCAACGATCCGTTGAATTTGAAGTCTATAGTCGAACCAGATGTGGTCGAGGGCCAGATCCTTCCAGGTCAGCAAGGGATCGTTGCACCGGTCATTGAAGTTGATCCAGGAACCGTCGAAAGTACTTCTGGGGCCGATGTAGTCAAGCCAGAGGCTCAAGGAGAGAATAAAGATACAGCTGAGATCGCGATACCTCCGGTTTCTGCCGCAATTCCGACTGCTCCGGCAGATTCCACTGCGGAAGACCTGTCGGAGTCGCGTGTATCGGACAAATGCGCGATAAACGGCGCTACCAAATTGAACGCTAGTACTTTGCAGCACTTAAATTTGACCACCGAGATGATTCGACCAGGTCCAGGCGGATTTGGTGGCTCCGTTGGTCGTAAAATCGACCGAAAAGATAAAATAGTCAGTCCTGTAATACCGCAACCGTACAGACCTCTGAAGAGCTTCCCATTCAGGCAAATTATAACGCCAGATTTGGGCCGAAAGGTTCAAAAAACACCGAAATTCGTCGAGAAAAATACCCGTTTCCAATATGGCAACTATAATCGATATTACGGCTACCGAAACACCAACAACGGTATCGATCTTAGGCTGGAAATATTCGAAAAGCATCGCGACCTGTTCGCCAACAAAGACGTCCTGGATATCGGCTGCAATGTGGGCCACGTTTCGTTGATTGTAGCTCGAAGTTTCGGCGCAAGGTCGGTCACCGGCATAGACATAGATCGATACTTGATCGATGTTGCCAAAAAGAATGTCCAACATTATATCAACTGCCCTAGTCCGTATTCGATGGAATCGCCCAGTACGACGCCGTCGGCCACCAATAAAAAACTCCTTGATCTTAAATACAAATGTTACCCGGTTTCGATGCCGATCCTGTACGGCCCCATTTACGACGGAAACGAGTTGAGGCCCAGCAGCAGCCCACGAGGACCTTCGTCTTGCCGAGAATTCCCCAAAAACGTGCGCTTCGTTCACGCCAACTATGTTCCAGAGTCCGAATCGATGCTGCAATCGGAGCTGCCCCAATACGATACCATTCTTTGCCTGAGCGTTACCAAATGGATACATTTGAATTGGGCCGACCAAGGGCTCAAGCTAGCCTTCAAAAAAATGTACGCTCAGTTGAAACCCGGCGGTATTTTGGTCCTGGAACCGCAATCGTGGGATTCGTACAAACGCAAGAAGACTTTAACCGAGACCATTTGGAGAAATTATCAAAATATCTCCTTGTTTCCGCATCATTTCGATAGGTATTTACTATCCTCCGAGGTGGGATTCTCACGATGCCAAACGTTGGCCGTGGTCAACCATCATCATAAAGGATTTCGCAGAGCTATCAAGGTGTTTCGAAAGTCCACCGGAGTGCAACCGCCAAAGCATCAACCCCTACCACCGACCAGGATATCCGAGAAAAAGTGATCGGTGATTGCTACGTTAAATGCCAAATTCAAGGGTGATCATGTTTGAATTCGATTTTTTTCGAAAATTTTGCGCTCGTATCGGGTATAATAATTACGGCGCTGCGTTGTCTGAACGCTCGGTTGAAATTTTTTTTTTTGGAAATTGACCTCTGATTCTGAAATGGAGCATTCGAAGCTGCACCAAAATGAGAAATTTAGATTCCGCGGAGACTGCAGATTTCTGAAAGTGCAGTGGGGAAGAAAGGGGTGGTTTTGAAAAAAATCTAATGTAATCAGAATTTACCAAAAGGGAATAGAGGGAGGGTAAGTTGAACGTTTTTTTTTTCAGTTTTGAAATGAAAGAACCGATCAGTCAAGTTGGGTGGGCAAAGAGATATCATACTGCCTCCTTCTATTCATTTTTTTTTTTTTTTGTATGTTTAATTATTTTCGTCGTATAATTTATTATTTAATTTGTCAAACCAAAATTGTGATAAACGAGGAAGAAGACTTGCTGATTTTTTAAAAATTTTTATTCGGTCATTTTTCATTCTTATTTTATTTGAGAAACAAATTTTACCATTGTGTAAATTTCAACCGAGCGTGTTTATTTTATAATTTTTTTCCTCTTTCGAAAATCGTTCTTTGTAAATAGGTATTTTTATTTTATTTTCGTTCGATTATTTTCTCTTTTTTTTTCTTGTTTTGTAATAATGAAGTCGAAGTTACCTATTTTTACGATGAGTATATGAAGTGGTGAAACGAACAATGCGAATCGGATATTGTTTGATCAAGTGGAAAATTATAGAGGCGGTTGAGGTATCGGAGGGATGGTTTTTGTGGTGTGTTTTTTTTCTGTACAGGAAATCAAGCAAGTTGAATCGAAAACAAATGTTGTTCGTGAGTAAAGAATAGAAAGGTTTTCGACGATGGTGAATGAATGAGATCGTTCGAGAATGTCCCAAGGTTTTTTTTAATTCGATTGAACCTTGATTATTGAAAATATTCTGAATTTTCGTGCATTCTTAAAATGAGATTTTTGTTTGGTGATTATATTCCGATTAGTTTTACGAAAAATAGTTCAGAATATAAAATTTTGGTTGTCGTTAAAACGATTAATTATTTTCTGAGTGATTTTTTTCCTAGTTGAATTCTGGTTCTAATTTCTTTTTTAATGGAAAAAGTAGCAGAGGCCTGATCTTTTCAAAATTTAATTGTTTCTTAAAGTACTTACTGTTTTCTTCAGAAATTGCGAACTTATTTTACCCTTGATTCATTGTAATAGTTGTGAATTTTATATAAATTTTGTCGGAAAATGTCTCATAAAATCCCCAAAATTGTTCTTTTTTTCAAAAATTCATAAATTTATCTTTGTGTTGAGAAAAATTATTTCTTTGAGAATGATGAAGTTGATTCAACTATTTATCATTTTTTGAATGAAATTTCGGAGAAAAATTGTAGATTTTATCTTTAGTTTTGATTTTTTTAAATGGAAGAGGATTGATGGGGGAGGGGGCTGGATTTTTTCCTGTAGAGAAAATTTTTTAAACATCAAAATGGAGTGATTACATTAGAGAAAAGTGGAAATTCTTCTGGTTTTTTTTTTAGATTATTTTTTACATAAGTAGTCATCTTGACTAAAAAATCCTCTATTTTTGCTCAGACTCGTAATTTTTTCTTATTTGGGGAAGGAAGAAGGGTTTATGTGTGAATTGAAAGAAAGGTGTTTCGATTTTTTTGAAAATCCTTTACGAGAATAATTTTTTTATGTGTTTGTGTGAAACTTACGGTTCTCAGAATTGTCAAAATTAGTAAAAAAATTGTACCTAATATTTTGGCAAAATGAAAAATTTGCTCTGTTTCGAAAACCCTTTAGCTCTGGATTTTTGTGCCTAAGAGTTTAGGTTTCGAATGTTGGACTCCTGACTCGAAATGAATAGAACCAGTTAATTTGAATTTGATTGCAGTGAAGTCTTTCTTTACTTCCTTCTTCTTTCTCTCATAATTATAATTTTTTTGCGTTTATCCATCGTCGTGAATTTTTTTCATTTCCTCTAAAAAAGTGATGAAATTATTGATGATAGTTCATTTTTCATTCACGAGATTAGGTATCATTTTTTCTACAATTTCCAAATTTTTCAAAAAACGAATTCGTGGATTTTTTAAAATATGTATTGATGTAATGAATTATTGATATGAAAAATGTCCCCTTAAATTTTTCATCAGTTTAACTGCATACTTATTACTTAAGGTAAATTACATATTAAATATTTAATATTTAATTGAACTTCAGAAGTTGGTTTTTACGGCGAAAAAGACCATCTGAACTCTTGATTATTACTTATTTTTTGAATGAAAACAAAAAAAAATAATAAATAACATGATTATACTATATTTTGATAATACCAGGGTTCTTGAATTAAGTAGGTAGTCAAATATCTACTTCAAACTCAAAATTTATCCGAATTGCCATATTTTTTCAACAACTTGCGAGTGCGTAAATGTACTTTGAATTCATAATTTTCACTTTTGATTGAAGGAGAGGGGCAGATATATTACTTATATCACTAGGGTGGATTGCTTTTTGATTTCTAATATTCATCCCCTAAAATAATGTTTTTAAACATTGTCAAAATTCGTTTTATGAAATATCTTTGAAGAATGAAAAAAAATGGAGAATTTTTTATACTGTTCGATTTAAAAAAATACAGTTACCTTTCAAAGATATCGATTTTTTTTTTGATTTCTTGAAAATTCCAAATTTTAACCTCTGTTTTGGTAAGGAAGGTTGGAGTAAAATACCTTAAATTTCTACCACGTTCTGACGTCATGTCACAGCTTTTTTTCAATTTCTGTCTCTAGTTTTCAAAAAAAAAAAAAATGAATAATAAAGAAAAATGAATAAATTACTTAATATTTTATTTAAAAAATCACTAGGTATTTAATTTTTTTTTTCATAAAATCGAAATACTTCGAAATTCGGGCATATTTTACAAAAGTCAGTAATTTGAATACTCGACCGTAACCCTATAAGAAAAATCTTTGAATGAACACTTGAAATGTAGGTACTCAAAATTTCCTCAATACATGAATAATTTCATTTGAAATAGACTGGAATGGTGCCCGAACGCAACTTTACCATTTACAAAAAAAATTTAATAGTCGAAGCAATGCGAGCTTTTAAGAAATTTTTTCCATTACGGTACTTTAATTTTAAGTAAGAAATTCGATGAGTGAAGTTTTTTTTTTTTAAAAAAAAACGCGTTTGACGCCGAATAAATTATTTATGGTATTCGTGTTTTTAATTTAATTTTTCTTCCCAATACGATGAACAATGTTACCATTTAAAAATAGGTAACTGCATTAATATTATACCTACTAAGTTTGATATTTCTATTTCGAATTTAAAAGGTACATGTAAAATTTTTCTATTCGATTCCAAGAATACAAAAATAATGAGCTTACCTTTATAGATTGTTTTCCAAAAAAAAAAATTAATGTACAATTTCCGATTAGAAATTATGACAAATTATTCCAAAGTTCCTGGATTTTTACAGGTTTTATTTTTTTTTACATGGAATTTCGCATTTTCGATCTAGAATTTGCGAATATTGAAAAAATGAGTAATTTTGTTTTTCGTGTATACTTATTTTACGGTTTTAGTATTGGTGATCGAAGCGGCCATTTTGTTTTTTAATTATAGCAAATGTAACAATAAATAACCGTGATTTTATTTTTTTCCCCATGTACGTGTTTCTTTATTTTTTCCCCCTTTTCTGATTATATTTATCAAGAAAACGATTGGTACAAATTTTTTAATCAAACATTTTATATAAAAAGGAGCAACTTCGTTAATTTGAAAAAATTCCGAAAAAAATGACCAAAGATGTTTCATTTTTTTAAAAACAGTTCTAAATATTTTTTTAATTTTTGCAATTGGGCTTAGATTTTAAGGTATTCTTGGTCAAAATTCAATTATGAATTGAAAAAATCCGTTTTCAGAATTTTGCTGCACTGGAGCTCCCTTTACTTCGATCAATTCAACTCAAACTTTTGTCGTAGATCTTCTAACTTTTCTTCGCACCTTTCTAAAATTTGAACGCAATCAATCGGTCCAGGCCCTTTTGAGAAATCATTAATTCAAAGTTTGAATTTTTAGTTGTTCGGAAATCGCTAAGATTTGCAAATCATTTAAAAAAACGTAAAATTTTCCAAACTTGAAAATTACCTAAGAAATTAACTTTCTAACGAAGTTGTCCATTTTGTTTGAAACCTCTCTTATTGTTTGGAACGGTGTTTTGTGTATGAAGATTAAATTTTATGTATTCAGCTGATAACATCGTGTTATGTAGTTTTGTGAAATTCGGAAATTTACCCTGTGATAATTTTAATCGAAATGTAACGAATATGTAAAGTATTTATTGTTGCATTCGTATAGACTTTATGAATTTATTTTAATTTTTCGTTTTCTTTATTTTTTTCCTTTATTTTTCTTTTCATCTCATTCTTTTCTTTTAATAAATTAATACAATTTTTTTTTCAATTTTTTTACCTATCTTGTTTAGAAATATTTCATTTGTGGAGGTTCATTTAGCAGAAAAAAAGTAATAGCTAGTTAAGTTGATTCATTGTTCCTGAGGTACGTTTTTTGAGGAGGAGGAGGAGGAGGAGGAGGGAGAGGAATCTAATTTTAGTTAGTCAAGGATGATTTTTATTCCCTATCAAGATGAGGCATCCACAACCAAATGAATATTAACTTAAAAGAAGTGATAATTTTTTTCTTGGTTCTTGAAATTGAAGTCAATGAATTTTTTCGAATGCCCATTCTCACATTTTCTCTTAAATGGACTCTCAAAGATAAAAGCACTTTTCAAATTAGAAATCGTATTAAAAAATTGAAAAATTAAACGCTCAGTCATTTTTTTCTTCGATTGGAAGAGTTATCTGAATTGTACAAAAATATTGAGGAGTCAATTTTTCTGTTTTAAAATTGAAATTTGTACGATTTTAACTCTTATAAGTTTTTTTGTCTGAAAAAACTGCAAAAGTTTCAAAAAATTAACGAAATTTTATTAAAATATTTTTACGATGTCCTTTTTGTGGCTAAATTCTCCTTCTTTCTTTCTCTGTATGAAATTAAAAAATTTATGAGTACCCTATTCGAAACTTCGAATGAAAATCATGTGGTATCGAATAATTAAATCGGTGAGTAATTTTTTTCAAATGTTTTAAAATAAATGTAGATGAATTTTTCTCAGGATCTCTCCCTCCATTTTTCTCATAAATGAACCTAATAAGATATTGAAGATAGAAAAACTCGAACTCTGCAGTGAACAATCAATCTATAATATTTTTCCTGGGTCCTCACTGTTGTTGAGTCCCTCCTCTCCCACACCCCCCCCCCCCACCACCATTAAATTGAAAAAAGATATACCTAGTTACCTAATATGTACCTACCTTTTCAAATATTCTAAAATTCGCTTGAATTGAACCAAAAATCGCAAGGATCGAATCCAATGATTGAGTAAGTTTTTCTTTGACTTAACAATTGAAGAATGAATGGTTTTTTGATACATATTCCCTTACATAATTTTTTGAAATATGTATGAAAAATGAAAGTCATTTTTTCAGTCCTATAATTCAACAAAAATGGAAAAAATTGAATTATGTAACCTATTAGGTACTTCAGTATTTTTCCTGTTGACAAGTGATCAAGTTATTCCCCCTCCCGTTTTTTAAAAATGATATTCAAAGTCTTAAATTTGACTTGAACGTTTGAAATTGGAAATTGGGAAGGAACTACTTAAGGTATTCGTCCCGACTTGAGCGAAAATGAGATTTTTTGAAAGTGCATTTCACAGTCATCCAAACTTTTCATCTTAGTCTCTACTCTCCAACTCTTTAATCAGAAGGGTTTGATTTTTTCCAGTATTTCAAATTCCCCCAAAAAACCGGAATCAGTTTTGAGAGATTGGTTGTACGCGTAATTCGTGTTTTCCTCAAAAAATAAGGCTTATGCTGAAAAATTGCGATTTTTAATTCTTTAAAACTTCGCCCAAAACTTGAAGGAAATTTTGGTTTCGAGAATTTTTGAGCATGGTATTTTTTCTGAAATTTTCATTTCATTTTATTTTACAATAGCTGAATTTAACGTGCTTAAAAAAATTCGAAAGTTTTATCATTTTTCATTCAAAAAATTGATTTTTTTGTAAAACAAAATAAAAAATTTGTTATAGGTTACGTGAAAAATTGATGAAAAAAAGGAAGGGTTCCTCATTCCACGCCAAATCTCCCAGAATTTGACCTTAGTTCTTTCGATTTTGATAAACAATTCCCTCTCGATAGCTTAATAATAGAATCGTCGTAATTCGATCTTATCCTCCGGGGAGAGGGTGGCTCTCGTACCTAATTGGAACTTTTTGAGACACAACTCAATTTTTACGGTACATATGTATGTACCTCGCGATTAATTAGTTCTAATGTATGATAAAGTTGTTCGCGTGGTTTCACTGTAAATTGAAAGGAGATTCAAAACCAATATTAAAATTTTTACACCTCCATGTTGAATTTTTGAAATAAAGAGTTCAATTTTTCGGAATAAGCTCTTTAAAAAATGGCAAAAGTAAAGCGGAATAATTCAAATATTGACTTATTTTTTTTTTGATTTGACTCACTTCCCCGAGTTCAAACAAAAATAAATGTGAGATTTTTTGGGTGGGGGGGGGGGGGGTGGTGGTGGTTATAGCTCGGGGAAGTAGGTCAGATCAAAAAGTAAGTCGATATTTCAAATTATACGCCCGCAAATTAGTGACAATTGATATTCCACTTGTCATTTTAATTTTTTACTTACTTTTCCCCAAAATTGTGGAACTAGAGGGCAATGAAGGGTCTGTTGGTTGAAGAATGAGTAAATAGAGCTACTAACTGTAATTTTTTTAGATTTTTGAACGGTAACTTTCATCTGTTATGATCATCATTAAATTTGAGCTTTCATCACCAAAGTCCAACTTTGAACTTTTCAAAATGTCATTATCATTTTTGAATCTCCTTTCAATTCTCTTTCGGACCCCGCAACCAGTTTTTCTTCAAATTTAACCTATCTCGAGATATAAGCCTTCAAAGTTGGGTAGTTCGGCAAAAAATCGCAATTGCCTAAAAATTACGATGCCCACTCCCAGCTCCCTTGAGGGTTAGAAGGAAAATTATCATAGATTTCATAGACCATTAAGGGGAACTCGTGAAAAAATGGACGAAATCGAAAGCCCCGACTTCATATTCATATATTTTGTGGATACGATCCCTCAGTGCTCTCTAGCCACCTCAAAAATGAAAAAATGTAACTGGGTGTAGCAATGTGGCATATCGATTGTTACTACATAATTCAAGAGAGTAAAGATCGATTATCAGCTTACTTTATCAAAAATGGATTTTTTGCTCCTGAAAATTGTAAGGATATTGATTTTTTTTATGAAAGAATTGAAGATGATTTTTTGGCCGAAAAATTGTTTTATGAATAGATCTCTTGCCATAAAATAAATAAATCTCGGTGCCAACTCAATGAATATCATAGATTGACCTTTGACACACCCCCTCCCCCTCACCTTGAAATATTCCCAAAGTAATCAAATTGTCGCCGTCGAATACATTTTTGTAAAAACGCGAGACAATTTTGACGTTGAGTTTTTTGTATATTTCAGGACGATGAGCTCGCACAGTAAAAAATCGAAAAAATCTCGAGGAGATGCACCAATCTCAGCCTCGCCTCCGCCATTACCATCTTTGTACGCAGATACTTCGGAAGTAGCGCCGCATTTCCGATGCAAAGTAGAAACGCTGACGGATAGCGATGACGACGAAATTAAATCAACGTCATCCGGATCAGCCGACGATCGTTTCATCAGCAACAATACACCGGTCGAAGATCCGAATCCTTGGGGACTTCACGATAGTGATAGCGATCGGAAAAATAATTCTTGTTCTCCTCCTCGAATCGAAGTCATCGCTAAGAAATCGAAAAAAAGAAAGACGATCGAATTAACCGATGATGATTACAAACCGGCCAAAAAAAAGAAAAAGGATAAAGATAGGGATAAAGTCGAGGAGCAGAATTCGGTGTTTAGCAGTCAAGCCGAGAAAATGATGGTAAGTGTTATCTATGCAACATCCATAAGTGCTTTTATCACTTTGGAAAGGACGAATTTTCATCTCGAGCGATTGGTTTGTTTGATTTTAGAAAATGATGGGTTACAAACAAGGCGAAGGTTTAGGTAAACATAACCAAGGTCGAGTGGCACCAGTTACCGCATCGAAACAAAAAGGAAGACGTGGTTTGGGTCTCGAGATAGCCGAAGTTGACCGTAATTTAATTAAATACAATCCCGAAGAGGAAATTTATTCCGTCCACGAAGACGTCTCTTGGTTATACGGAGTCGAAGAAATACAATTATCCGATATCGATCTAAGAGAATGGATTGTCCATGGTAAAAAGAAAAAAATTCTGGACGACGAGACTCACTTCTGTGACCCAAATATTCTCAAACAAGTGCTTATCTGTAAGACTGCTTTTGATAAAATGGGCTCGGACGAAAAACGGCGAGCTAGATCGAGATCCAATCCTTACGAATTGATCAAAAAAGGACCATTTTTGAATCGAGCCGCTATGAAGATGGCCAACATGGATAATGTATTCGATTACATGTTTACCAATCCAGTAGACGAATTTAGAGTGAGTTTTATACTCGTAATTGTCGTGTGAGTTTTGCCCTGTCGAAGAAAAAAATTAATGATACCTATTAATTGTTTTTGCAGAATGCAATGGTGAACGAACATCAACTTTTGTATTTCGCCGATGTCTGCGCTGGTCCCGGTGGATTCTCGGAGTATGTTCTCTCGAAGAAACGGTGGCAAGCTAAAGGATTCGGATTTACGTTGAAAGGAGATAATGATTTTAAGCTGGAAGATTTTTACGCCGGTCCTTGCGAATCGTTTGAGCCTTTTTATGGTGAGTTGGATTATTTTAGTTTTTAAAAATGGGTAATCTGAGTAAACCTTTAATATTTTCTCTCCCGAGGAGGGAGGGGGGTAATGAGAAATATTCGAAGTTCGGGTACGAAAAGTCATTTGATTTTGAGAAAAGTCTATTTTCGAAGAGATCATTTTTTTTTTGAAGTAATATCGCATGGATGATTTTCACTGAACGAATTCATGTAAATCTGAGAGAGAGGTTTCTCATTGATTTCCAAAAATGATGGAAATTAAATTTTGATGGGTACGAAAATATTAGTAAAAAGAAAAATTTGTCTGGCAATTCATTATAGTTGATATCAAATTAAGTAGGTGGAATTTTACATTTTTATATGTGAATCTGAATGCTAGAATCACATTTGGAGGTCAAACATTGATTTTATAATTGAAGTTAATCCCTAATTCTTCTTTCTCTAAGAGGCCCAAAAACTGTGTCAATCTGAAAACAAATTTATTTTCTCCAAGAACACATTGTCCAATGTCCAATTAACCAACCTTATTCAAAAATTGGATGTCAATAATTTAAAAATTTCGAGTCTAAAAATGAAAATTGGTAAATTAACGAGTTTCATGTTCATTAATCATTATGCTTGTAAATAATAATGATATCTACATAGGTGGTCACGTAACTTGGAAAATGACCACCATCAAGAATTTATGCTTTGAATAATCAATACCTACGATGTAATTTCAATTTCGATACTTTTTGATGGAAATTGAACTCGATAAAATATTGAAAATTGGTTTTAGTTTTACATATATTTCTTTATTATTCTGGATGGTGGCTATTTACCTGTTACCTGTCCTAATTATTTACTTCGAGGAGAGAAAGGGGAAGTTGAAATGAAAATTGTTAAACTTCGGAATTTTCTTGAAGAATCTGCAAATTATACATGATTTTTCTACGACGGTTGCGCACTTGCATAGAATAACTTATTTATTAGGTATCTATGAATTTTTCAAGTTCCGAGAAAACTATCGATTCAACCCTTCCCCATTCCTATTCAACATGATTATTAAAATGTTTTTAACATAAAACAATTTTTTATTTAGGAAAAGAAGTAGATAGGTAATTATTCCTATTAATAGAAAATTTTAAAAAATTCTAGAAATTGAAAAAAAACGGTGCCTGAAAATCTACATAATCCTCCATTTTTTTCTTTTTGCAAATTTCTACAGCCATATCCAACTAATCCGAATTTTTTTCAAAACAGGTGAAGCCGGCGACGGCGACGTTTACAAATCTCAAAACATTCGAAGTTTCAAAGAACACGTCCTCAAGCACACCGACTTCGAAGGCGTACATTTCATGATGGCCGACGGAGGATTCTCGGTCGAAGGAAACGAAAACATTCAAGAAATACTTTCAAAACGAATTTACCTTTGCCAGTGCTTGGTTGCTTTGTCGATAGTTCGAAAAAATGGCCATTTTGTGTGCAAATTATTCGACATTTTTACGCCATTCAGCGCCGGTATCATATACCTGATGTACAATTGTTTTAAGAAGATCTCTATCCATAAACCGAATACCAGTCGGCCGGCTAATTCCGAGAGATATATTATTTGCAAATGGAGAAACGACAACGTCGACTATATTAGAGATTATATGTATTATGTTAACGAGCTACTGGACCAATGCGGCGAGTCGAACGATAACGATATTAGCGAATTAGTTCCTGTGTCATTGATGAAGGATGATTTGAATTTTTACAACTACATCGTCAATTCTAACAATATGTAAGTAGAATTTTCGTTACAAGATTTGTAGAATATGATTCAGTTGTAAGGTTTAGCGCATGTTTGTGGAATTTTACCAGAAGCTCGTGGGTCATTTTCATATCGATTCAACCAAGAATCAGATAGCTTGCATTCTCTCTCAAATTCGAAAAGGAGTTACGAAAAAAAAAGTTTATGAAGGCTAATTCAAATTTGATGCCATTTTTTTAATGTAGTAATGCCCTTGATACGGATCCGGTGTTACTCCTCTTCTTTTTTTTTCAGTGAGGTAATAAGTAGGTTTTCTGTTGAAATTTCGACGATCCAATTCCAAAGCTAAATTTTTCAGTTTCTTTGATTCTAAATTTTTCAAAAAAATTTCCAGTCAAGTATTCATTTTTTATTTTTCTCAAAACTGTCCGATTTTTTTTCAAAATTTTTCTAGTTTTGGTTTTTTATTAATATTTCAAAACTTTCTTCCAATTAAGTTGAATGTTGAGGAACATTTTGGAAAACGTAAAATCAATTTTTTGATTCAAAATTGAAATATGTAAATAAAATTTTTGGAGAAAATTTCAAGGGATGAAGAGTTGAAAATTTCTCCGGTTTCAATTTTTTCAAATTTCTTCCATAAAATTTTTCTTCAGTTATTAAAAATTTTACAAAAAATAAATTTGACAAGAATTCCCTCTTCCCCAAAATTTATACGTGGGTGGCAGGAATCTCGTCATTTTTTGAGAAAAAATCATTTCAAAAATTATGAAATGGCTGTTTTATGTCGTTTTTTTTTTCAAAATTGATTAAAAGAACGATCAATTTTGCAATAATAGGTACCTACTTCTGATCCTTTCCACAAATTACGGAAAACGACAAAAAAAACATTCATTTTAAAATAAGGAAAACTGTCATGTCTACTGTTTAATTTTTTTTCAAAAATGAAAAAAAAAACGATCGTGATATATTTTAAAATGATTGCTTCTGATGGTTTCTTCAAAAACGATGGAAAACGAACATTTCAAAAATTAAAAATAACAAGAAGCCTAAAAGATGATGTATTCTCGGATGGCTCCAGAAATATGTTGAGCAGTTCCAAAAAAATCTGGGCAGTTCTGAAAATACTTTTGAAAAAACTTTGCTTATCTCAGTATTAAAATATTAATTAAATGCCCAAGTAGAATAATTTCAGCTTTTGGATGCCTTTTTCCTGAAAAATTTTCGGTGATGGTATGAACCTTTTAGCCTAGACAATAATTGAATATCTTCAAATAAAAAAAAGTCTTCTTGCTTCTTCTTGACGATCTTGAATCGAAAGTTCAAAATAAATTTGATTTTCTCAAAAAGATGATGGTTCATTATAAACTTTTTTTTTGGAAATATTGAATTTTTTTTAAAAAAACACTAATTTTAATGAAAAAATTTCTGCCTCTGGATACTTTTTTCTTTAAAAATTTTCTTCCTCGCCTCTGTTGGACTTGATGAATTCACACAAGCACACAACAATGTATTGAAACGGAAGAAAATGTATCCTTTTCCTTCATCAGGGGGCTTAGTAACTATCTCGAATGGAATTTTCAATAACTATTGAGTTTCTTAGAAGGAAATTTTTTTTGGAATCCAAGAAGTACGAATTTTCGTTATTCGTTTTCAGTACTAGTTGAAAAATTTCTATTGTTTTAAAGCGTGAAGTATGAATCAGAAAAATTGTCTTTTTTCAAATAATATTAGTCGGCTAATTTTTCATTTTCATCTTGATTCTTACAATTTCACCCTCGTCATGTTGGTAGTGAGTTTCTATCATTGAAGATATTCACTTCTACCAGGAAGTTGAAATTGGATTGAATTTTTGTCCTGGGAAGGACGGGCTGAAAGCAGCTGGGTATAAAGAAAATAGTAAAAAACATAAATTTTTCAATTTGGGCAGCTCGAAAAAATCTTGGAATACACTTGCCCAAAATTGACTCACATAAACGCTCCTGGTTTTGACTCACATCTGATGAATTTGTAAAATGAAGGTATTTGATTTGCAATTTACAGTCCTAGAATTTTATTTTTATTTTTTGAAAACCTGTGGATATCAAGTATCGAAACTTTTTTATGGTATTCAGCGTGCATTTTTTGGTTTTGGTCGAGTAGACATGAACTAAGAACACTTTTTAACTTCTCTCGTCCCACGATTGGGCTACTGGGCACCTGCGTGTCCCATTTTCAAAAAAAAAAAAAGATATTTCTCTCAATAGAACAACATTCGGATACATAAAAATTTTATTCGAGTCGAAATACTGTATAAATCATATGGTACATATTATGGTGTATGAAACAAGGGAACAATAAACACCCACACCCAACATTCCTTCTGCTTGAACTCGATGGAATTCTGATGATTTCAAGCTCACAGTCACAACTTTGACCGTTTCCAAAACGTCAACTGGCGTCTACAATCCTCGACGTACTTTTGAAGAATGACACGAAATGAATGAAAAATAAAACAGACTTCAGTTGCATAATTAATTTTGAAATCGATAATCCGGTTCCAGTTTTATTTTCAATTTTTCATTTCGTAAAAGAAGAAACAAAGGGATAAACCAAGTGTACGATCTTGACGCGCATGCGCAGTAGCTGTGTTTTAGTATTCACTATTCATTCGGATTTTGTGTGTTTTCCATATGTTCGCTTGGTTGTTTGTGTGTGTAAATGAACCATGCTACCGATAATCGTCAATCGTCCGGTGAAAATTCTCTGTGTTTGTATTTTTTCTCTCGTTCTAATTGTTTCTTCGAGTATTTTTCATGTTTGTTATCTAATTGATTCGTTTCCGAGTAATCTGGACATGTGCTATCGTTTTTTATACTTCAGTGTCGAATCAGTCACTTTTTTCTAGTCTGAATTCTGAATTCTTTATTCTCCATCATGGGATCTTACGATTTTGGAGATACTCGAGAAGATGCCTCAGGTTTAAAATCAACTCCGATGGAACGAGTGAATTCCATTTGTACTACGATAATGAGTGAGACGACTGTCAGTAGATTAGATTATCAGCCGGCGTCAGATCAAGTGAATCCGTTTCGAGACGAAATAAATGAATTGAAACAAAAAGTCGATGCTTTATCGTCCCAAAATACTAGACTACAAAAACAGCTGAACGCCGTAGAACAGTACGCTCGTAGAAACAACGTAATTATCAAAGGAGTTCCGATGGAGAAAGGTGAAAATTTAAGGGAAATCGTATTCAGAATTGCCAATGCTTTGAACGTACAACTCTACGATTGTCACGTGAACGCCGCTTATAGATCGAAGGATAAAAGACCTTGTATTATTGTCAAGTTGAACGATAATGAAATGAAACAAATGATGATCAGAAGAGCTAAATCAATGAACCTGAAAGGTACAGATTTGAATTTGGGTACGAATCATCCCATTTTGATCGGAGATCATGTCACGAAGTATTCGGCGGAGGTATTAGGGTTGAAGCGAATGAGAGACGAGTTGGTAAACGACCGATACGATACAACCAAAAGGTTGCTGAAGGTTTCTGAAATCTTGGATGAAATGTCCAGGTATAAATATTGAATTTTTGAATCTTGATGAATTTTTTATCATCTTTGTTGTATATTGTTTCTTGCGGTATTGATAGTTCATTTTCTGTGTCTGATGTTGTTCTATTCTTCGTTAAAATACTCAGTTATTTCCATTAACTAGATTTTTCGGCAACTACATCAATTAAGATAACGAGCTCTGAGCGTCTGAACATATCTACGATCGCTTTTTTTTTTTGCTTTTTTATCTCGAGTGAACGTTTCTGTCTATCATTTAATCGTTACTTGATTATGTTTACAGTTTGGGTAAACGTCAAATCAACAGTTTAGCGAAAATAGTCGAATACTCCGAAGACGAAACGATAGTCGAAGAGAGACAAAACCAGTTAAAGAAGGACTGCATGGATGCGTGGGAGATACCGATAAAAGCTCGCCGAGAACCATCTCGAGAACAGCCTGACTTCATCTGTAGAAGACTGTTGGAAAACGATAGTAGTAAGTGGATTTTTTGTATATTCGATTTCTCGAGAATCGAGATACTAATCGAACAATTTGGCAGCTTTCCTCAGACAGACTCCTAAGAATATATTGACGGTTGATATGTGCGAAAGCCTTTACACTGTTTACGACTGGCACGCTGTGATTCTGGGATCGAATCGAGAAGCAACATTCTATCTTGGAGCATCCCACAAGAAATGTTTCAAATACGAATCAGCTTCCGGTAAATGGGTACAGGTACCTCCGATGAACGAATGCGGTCTCGAACTGAGTCCAGATACATTAGTTTATGGTGAAATCGTACCCGAGGTTATTGGCACGTTTAGAGCTCAACGTAGGATCAACGTATTCCATATTATCGATGGGTTTATTCTTGGTGGACTCAATATTAGCCAGTACCATTATACCGAAAGGATTACGCGATGTTCGTTGTACGCGAAATCGTTGACCAGGCCTAGTCTTACAAAAGTGATGCCAATTAGGATGAAAACTGTGTTCGATTTGGAACGTATCGAAGACGACGCGTTTTGCAAGTACGTATGATCAATGATCGTGTTTTGACTGATGCTGTTATAGTACATATATTTGATTTTTTTTCAGAATGGAAGATATTAGCATGAAAAACGGTCGTCTTAGATTAGCTGTTCCTGCCTACGATGCTCACAACGCCGAACAATACTTTCTTCCTAAAGGTATAATGTTTCTCAAAGCTACCAAATTGCCATACCGAAGATTCTATTCGAAAACCAATAACTTGAAGTATTATTGGGCTCCGAAACAACCAGCTTTGTTTGATAAAGACCGTCCGCCCGAATGTGTGGCTAGTTTTAAGTAAGCAGATTGCCTAATCAATATTACTTAATTGCAATCGTAAGCAGTGGCTTATAGTATACTGAAGAGCCGAGCAAATGAGGAAGGGAGGAGAATTATCAATTGACCAAGGAAAAATTCATTTTGAGTGCATCTTTGGGGGGGAGGGGGCGGTGGCTGGGTAAAAAATGAATTCTCACGAAATTTTCCAAGTCAGCACACAAATTCGTAAAAAATTACTATTTACATGAAATCAAAGATGAAAATGTAAATATGTATGTTCATTAATGTGTTTCATAATCTAAGATTGATAATTTGTTGGTATAAAACCATACAAACTTCTGACCAAACTTTTTCCATTGTAAAATTGACCTAAATCGTTTAAACGTTCATTAGTCATCGAATTTCCTGAAAAAGTTAAAACTCACGTCTCCAAAAAAAGTAAAGTTGAACAACTTTTCGAAAAAATTTGAAAATGAGTAAAAATTTGAGAAAATTTTTCCTGTTGGAAGAAATTTTAAAACATCGAGTTGGTAAAAATTGAAATCCGAAAATTTGTAGAGAATTTTTATGTTGGAAAATGTTAACAACTTTTCATAAAAAATGAGACATTATTCAACTTTTATTTTACCTTGATTTCTTCAGATTTCTCTCAACTGTAGGAATATATTTAAAAATTTCTTCCAAACAAAAATTTTTAATTTTCTCCAATTATTTAGAAATTTTCCAGTTAAAAATTGAAAAATTTCTGTGTTTGAATTTTCTGAAAAATTTCAACTCCATCTTTTTGAAATTTTTCCCCCATTGAATCAATAACTGGAATAACGTTTTTGAAAGACTGCAATGAAAAGGAAATATAAAAATTGAAAAAATCATAGTTGAAAATTTGAAATTAAAATTATCAGGTATAATTTTTAATACATACGTGAAAGATAGAATAGAATAATTTGAAAAAAATTAATTTTACAAATGAATTTAAAGCAGAGTATGAAAGTTTTCGGATTTTTTCGAACACGTCATTTTTGGTACGCTTGTTAATAGCTCATAAAAGTTCTAATTTTTCCATATATTTTAAATTGAAAATTGATCGAGAATCGAAATTTGGTTGATCTGTACCAGTTGGAAAAAAAAATCGAAAATTGTTGGAGGATTATTAGTCGAACTAAACTTTAAAAAAAAAAAAAAAAGTTTGATCTACACTGGCTCGCCTCTTTCTCCGCCACTGATCGTCGTAACATCTTAAATTAGAACAAAATAAAAACGAATCATTGTCATATTTACTTATCAATTTTATTACTTCATGCGATATTTTAAGATTCTAATTCAAGATTTTTTTTTGCAGAGAAAGTTACACCGGTGCGTATACCTGGTACATGAACGAAGAAGAAGACAACAAGTTCAATTGCCAAATGTTTGTTAAGGAACTCGTACACTACATAAGGACGAAGAAAGATTTTAAAAAAGACGAGAAATGAACCCAGGTGCGAAGATTTTTCATCGTAGATTTTGAAATGCTATTTTATCGTTACCTTTTTATAGGTACCATCGATCTTTTTCTTATTTTGTTGACTTAGGTTAGTTAATTTGGTAATATTTTTGTTATTATGAATTTTTGTTACTTTTTTACCTTGTAATTTCCCCAGCTCCCTTTTTTTTTTCATTCATAAATTTTAAATTTTCCGATATAGTCGGTTCGAATGTTATTTTACTTCGATTTAAGATGTCGAATGAAAATCAATTGAGAGTCTGCGAGTGAAGATTTTTTTTACGAGATTAGGAGTATTTCAGTTTCATGATGTTTATAACTGAGTAGATTCCTTTCATAAATGATAAAAACATTGGCAGGTTCACCTCGTACATTTTACCCGCTTTTACGTGTATTGGTTTCTGATTTAGGGATAAAGCTGTGACGTATTTTTTACGAAAACTGATGCTTTGGTTGTACCAGGGAATGTTGAACATGCTTTCAAAAACGCTATGGTTCTGTAAAATTATGGAATTTTTAAATGAAAAATTAATTGTTTGTAATACGTGTTATATTTAGGAACTTACCAGATCTGTAATCGTCTGTGCGTTGTAGCAGTAGATGAAAAACGTAATTATCATAATGATCGACATGCTGGCCAGTTTTGATGATAATAACGAGTCGTTGGTTTTCTGCGTTGAAATATTGGGAATTAATTTGGATAATACGAGGAGGTGCTTAAGTATAGCATTAACTGAATTGAGAAGAAGCGGTTTTCAGTGTTAAATTGAATTGCAGATTCAAAATACAACGAGAAAGATCGAAATGAATTGGTGATACTCACCTCGACGATGGTAAAAAACAAAGTCAACGTTAAAGAACTAAATATGCCAATGATATTGATCATCACCATCCACTGCAGTAAATTCGTCACTTCTCTAGTGAATCTGAAAACCGTTTTACCATCATCTTACTAGACATTTTCATCAATCACAAGATCCATATTCAAAATCGTATTACTCTCTGATAAACTGCTGATGTTTCAAAATATCGTCGAATTTAACGCACCACTCCCCTCGAAAATACCTTTCCATTGTTCGACTTTGCGTTTCGAAACCTCTAACTGTTTTCGACCCATAGTCTTCCCATTGTTTAGCCATTCGTGTGACATTTTCATTCATTACATCTACGTGTATCTTGACATTGGTGGTTAAAACAGTGTAAAACAATAAATACATAATGAGAGCGTGTAAAGTCAACATATAAAGAACAGTTTGTATAATATTAGAAATGAGTAATTCGGCAATATCGTCAACTTGCCAACAGATCAAATCAGTCAACTTGTGCGTTTCGTTGGCTTCGCCGCAATAGTACCAGAATGGAATAAGAAACGAAGTTTTTTGGTTTATTTGCTCCATATTCGGGATACCAGCGAAAATAGGTACTACAATAGCGATTATCATCAGGTAATATCCGCAAAATACTTTCAAAACTGTGGTTCCGATGAATTGTTCCATTTTTTTCCCAGCTTCCAACCATTGGTTACCGTTAGCTTTAAGTTTCGTGATCAGCTTGAGGACTAATTTAACAGAAAATTTATAGTACAAAGTCATCACCAGACTGGTCATGTGTGTGGTTATTTGCCCAATCTGTATACCGATTCCGCCTACATCTGTCGTATTTATAAGACCGATTACTATACCAAATGTTACGTAAAGGACCAGACTGTAGTATACGATGAAGAAAATAAAATCGTACTGCTGGTATGAAGCATTTTCTATGATACCTAAAGGTAGCAAGAATGCGGTAACGAATGTACGTAAATATTTCAAATCCATTGTTTTTTCTTCGTAACGAACGAAAGGTATAGTTCCGAACGACTGGCGAAATTCGGCGAAGACTATCTAAATCGTAAACAATGCCTAGATACGTGCAGGTGTATTAATGGTTTATTTATGACTTCTGCATAATTAATGGAAGTACATACGATTTGTTCAACTATTAAAAAATTTACTAAATTATAGGTACGTACGCCATATCTATATCTATATAGACTACCTACGTAGTACGTAACGTACGTATCGACGAACCCCCTTTTGATTTTCACCGATTGAAAAAGGAATGATGGATAAGTGAATTATTGAGGTTGTATCATCTAATTGAAGTCTATAAACTTTTACTTCGAAATTAGACAAATTTTTCGAGGTCATTGTTTAGCTAGGTATTTGTGTTCGTAAAAACCATTTCTATTCCAATTTCTGGCGAGATGAAAGAAATTGAGCTTTTTAAAGACCTATCTACAGGCTCTTAAATCTTGAGTGTAGGATTTTATTTTCACCGACTTTACTCCCATTCCCCCTCGAAACGTCACTGGTTTGTTAAAAGATTGAGTTTTTATGATTTAGGCCCAAAAGATAGGAGCGAGATAAAAAGAATGATTTTTCATAGTTACCTATGCAGAGTCGTATAAAATGAGGGAGAGAGATATGCAAAAAAATTGAGAGTAATTCCACGATAGCTTGGGGAATCTGAACGCCCCTGGAGGAATTGAATTTTATTACCGATTCTTGCCAATTCTAGAATTTTTTTCCTTCTGTTTATCTGTTTCCCTAATGCTACCCTTAATTGTGTTACGTATGGCAACATTGTCGCGCATGCGCAAGTACACCTAAGCCCCTAAACAAGTTCCGTTTCAACTTACGAGCTAAAATGCGAAAGGCGAAATCCTACGCGATGAATCATTTCTCTTCGTTTGAATGTTCGTTTATCGTTACGCGTCCACTCGACGCTAGTTTTCTAGGCATTGATTATTCTAAAATTCTAAATTTTAGTCTGTGTATGCTGGTATTGCTGGTCAGGTCAGTGTTCTTTGTGTTGCTTTTTCCTTTCCTTGTACATTATAATATGAATTTTTGTATATAATAATACTATGATTACTATCTAATAATGTAGCTGTGTTGTGATTGTGCGATACATAGGACAAAAGGTTATCGTTTGAAATTCCAGTACATAAACATGACGCATGGCGCGGCGCCATTTTGTAATGTTTACGTATCGTGTATTCTATTGTTTGGTGAGAATTTGAGAAACTTTTGATGTGCTCAGTTGAGTCGTGGTTGATTTTGAATTCGCGTCGGTAATTTGAATGCTTCAAGCTTCAATTCCGTGTTTTTTTTTGTCGTCGTCTGTATTGTATGCAGATTGTATGTAGTACTTTTCGGATCCGAATTCAACGGAAAAAAAATGTGGAAGTACAATAAGTACATATCATCTCTGTAAGTAGCTACAGGAAGAAATCTATTTTTCAAGTTTTCTCTTTTAATCCAAACGTTTAAATTACGTATATGTACATTAATGTGGTGGTTTTCGTGTTTTTATTATTTTTCGTACTCGTACGTAGCTACGTACCTACAGTTGAATAAATTACGTTGCGGAGATTGCGTGTGTTTCTGTATGTGTGGCAACGGTTTCAAAGTTTCATTTTTGCGTTCTTTTCTAACTGGTTTTCCTTATTTACTTATTCTAAAAATATGTACGCATATTACCAATTTTTATCTTAGAAATTTTCTAAATCATTGATTCCGATTTCGAGATTGATGAAAGTTTAGAATGATAGAGAAATCCATGATCCATTATGGAATTTTTGTCCGTCCAAGTGATTTGGAAGAACCATTTTTGTGAAAGTTTCTATTATGGTAAAATGAATTGAATATCTGCCATTTTCATCGAAATTTTCAAAATTGACTTAGAGTTCTATTTTGTGGCCGGAAAAGAGATAATGTACCTACCTTACTCGGTGATTTTTGAACAATCAAAATTTCGTATTCGAAACTTCTATTCATTCTTCTGTACAATTTTAAATTGATCGTACTAAAACTATTCCCTTCTCCCTGCTCCATAATTATCAAGTGTGCTGGGAAAGTTGAAGCTAATCATTTCTGAAGAACTGAATTTCAATCGGAATTTTTTTCAATAATATTTCTTGTGCGGTGACGATGATTATGTGTACCTAAACCTATATCTATACCTGTGATTAATTCGGTCTTTTTTTTTTTGAAAAAATTACAGTGAAATGTGACGTAAGACTCATTCAGAAATTACAGCGTAGTATGACGAAAGGATGAAAACGACAATGAAGATATCTTCTTCTCATAATGAAATTTGATCCTGAAATTAATGATCAACGCACAGTCGACTGCCGATTCACCGCTAAGAAATCAACAAATTTACTTAAAGGTAAAATTGCTATGAATTTTGTAATTATTGTGATGTTAATTTATGCATCAGTTGAAATTATTTACATTTCGAAACGTTCAGAAATCATTGCTGAAGCGTAGACGCTAAACAATCTAGAAATCGTACTAAGAACGTACTTTCAATGAAGTATTCACAGTTCCAATGGAAAATGCTGATGCTATTATACTTTCTTCAGATCATTTTGATTTTGGTAGTCTTCGAACAAACATACTTGCGTGTTGATTTTTCATTTTTGAAATTTTATATTCAGCGTGATGCTGAGCAAAACTTGATTTTTGATCGTAGTGTCGTGATTTTTTTATCCTAGAGATAATCCTACATCTTTCGAACAAAACTTGGCTTTTTTTCTTGTTTTGTTCGATTCTTTTGGAGATATCAATTTTATGATGTGAAATTGTTGAATTTTATCACCAATTCTAGAATTTTTTTCTTCATCGGATACTTCTACTTTAGCGATATCTGATATCAAGTCGATTTTTCTCTTTGAAACTCATTTTCGAGGTTTGAAAATCAAATTTTTAAACGCGTTGGCCTCGCTGTGCTCGGCCCAATCGTATTTTCTCTCAATATTTTAAAAGTAAAAGTAACCGATTTTATGCAAATTTATTAGTACATTGTTTTATTGTACTTCGAAGTCAAGGTGTTGAAAAATTTTTCCGTGTCCCGGTCTCCTGAAAATTTTCTGAATTTTTCGAGCGAAAATGTCAAAAATGCTACCTTGCACATTTTTATTCATCAAATAAACTTGATTTTGGTCCATCGATGGATTTTGGGTCACTAAACACGGATCCGGCGAAATTTTTTCCTTTAAAGGTGTTTTCGAGATATTTGCTTGGAGAAACCGGAAAATTATTTGGACACAGTGACACAGAAAATTTATATTCACCAAACGCGCTTGGATAGAATTTATAGGTAGATTTTTGGTCCCTGAACACAAATCCGGCCTTGTATTTTGGTTTAGTAGTCGCGTTTCTGAGCTGAGGTATTTGCCTGGAAAATTCGGAAAATTTTTACGCATCAAACGCGCTCGGCTTGAATGACAAAATTCAAAAATTGATATTCGGTTTCGGTAGATCGTAATCAATAATCATCGTAGATTGCTTTCGCTACCCCGCCCCGTAACGTTCAACACGAACATTGCGAATCAATGCGCTAATGTACGTAGGCGAGTGACTAGCGTAACGTAGCGGTGATTGAGAGGGGTGGAATCATTCGTGGGCTCGTCCGGGTTTCCGGGTTCAATGTTCATTATACGTTATTCGATGAGTATGAGTGTTGTGTTGTGTTGGGTGATGACGATGACACTGATGACTGAGGAGTCGAGCCGGTGTCCTGTAGTCCTTTACTTCTTGTCTTCGAAGCCTTGAACCGAACGTTGAACAAAACTCACAAAGCGTGTTGGACTTTGAATGCGGGTACTGTGCTACTGTGGATTTCAGCGTGCTCAATTTTTTTTTCTATCTTATTTTGCCGTGTTTCTTTGTGTAATGTGCAATGACTGATGGAATAATGAATGTGAGTCAATGCGACGCCATTTTTAAATGTTCTTGAATTACTCATTCGCGTTATTTCGTGCGGAATTGTTTTCAAATGATGAAAGTTTACAGTTTACTTTAGTAGTGTAATTGTTTTCTCGTCTTGGTTCGACTTTGAATTCGATTCTTAATTTTTAATTAATTCGCTATTGTTATGATTTGTGTTTCTTCGTTTCTCGTAATACCAGCAACACCAGAGGTAGTGTATTATTCTATGTCATAAATCTCGTAAGTTTGATTAAAATACTTACTTTTTTAAATTCGTTTTTTGATCGTGATTCAGTATTTAGTGTTATTCGTATTTTATTAGAAAATTTATTCGAAATGAGTTGTTGGGTTTCGACAATTTTAGTCAACATTTTGAATTTTAAATTCAAAATTTTTTCGTATCGTGTTAAATGTAGGTATGGTATTCTAGTGGTGTTACTTAAGCGTTAGATGGATGCCGTAATGTTAGAGTTTTATTTTTTGCACGATTTTTTCGGAAGCTCGACTTATTCAGTTCTCAGTTCGACTATCCTCATTGTCTTTGGTATTAGGTTTTGATTATGGAACATGGAAACAGTGTTTACGAGTTATTATTTTTCGCCATTTTCTGCATCATTATTATTCTCGTGATCTCGTGTTTAGTTGTTTTGTTTTGTTTGGTATGATTTATGTTTCGAAACCGTTGTAATTTTGAGATATGATGGTATTTTCTCAGTCAAACAGTGTTGAGAAATCGCAACCGAGTGAAATTTTCCGATTCATCGACTATTGTGACAGAAGCCTTCAAAATGTTCGTTCTGGTAATTATTTTAACGGTTTTTTCGTTCGCAAATTCGGGCTTTTTCTCCTTTCGGTGGATTTTCTGTGTTGTTTGGTGTGGTTTCAAGTTTATATACCTAATTCCATTTTACGATTTCAATCTTTCGGTTTTTTTTTTCGTATTCTGTAAATTTAATCGATATGGGTATTGCTATTGACAAAAGTGATCTATCTTGCAGACTTCTTTCCCATAATTACTTCCATGATTAACTATTTTCAAATATTAAATATAATGTGTTTAAATATCGAAAAGCTTGCGTGCGATGTTAATGTGTATCGTGTATTTCTTAGGTTTTCAGAGAAGTGTAACCGTACCATCTGTGCTAACGTAAAAAGCTTTCGGATTCAACCGGAACATGGCGCTCGACATCTCCAAATATATATCCTTATTCTGGATTCTGCTCAAGGTAAGAATTCGTACCTGATGTATTATAAATATTTTTTAATTGGCTCGTGAAATCTTTATTTTTCAAGCCGTGTTGATTGTTGACTTGATGGCGAGGAAGGTAGATGGAATAATATTTTTTACTTAAGTATCTAAACACGAATTTACTCCACGTTTGCAACCCCTTGTTTTGCAATTTTATAGTATCATAAGTAGCTTTAAGTATGTTAAATTGGAAATATTTTCCTTCGATGTTTCGCAAGTTTCCAGTTTCAATGTCTAAAATATCCTTACTCTTTCAGAAATGGAACAAGATTATTAATTTTGTTGATTTGATTTTTAAAAATTTTTATACGAGTGTATTTCTGTTTCACCCGAATCTGCACTGTGAAATTTTTGTCGACTTCGTCTTAGTTGAACTTTTCTAGAAATTATCACAGATGAAAATTTCCCTTTTCCAAAAAAAAAATAATAATTTTGGCTTTTTGCTCATAAAATTAAATTTAAAAGCGATTATGTATTTTTACGTCTCATTTTTTACCTAAATACTTTATGCAGACTCACAATGTATTGCTTTATTTTCAGAGTTCTCGTTGTTCGTTAGTTTATGCCTCGAAGTTTGCAGTCAATCGTTTACAAGTTTCATGATATTATAATTTGTACTGTTGAATATTTTTTCTTCGGATCCGAAATTGCCAAAAGTGAGTTAATGAATGTTTACCTGATATGATTTAAAACGTAAGAGCGCAGATTCGAAGAAATTGAATTGAATGAGAGCAGAAAGGTCGCTTTTATTTCGAACTATTGAAAACGACGACTAGCTACGAACGAGCTGAAAAATACGTGTGTGAAAAAGTTCGAATTTTTTACGAATTGCTTGCTTTTCTGTATGCTGAAATTTTGAATTTTTTGATTTTTTATTCATTGTAAAAAGCCGAGCATGCATAAGAATAATAGGACAGATTTTTGTTTTTCATTCAAGTGCAATGTTGGTTCATTTGTTTTGTGGAAATTCTTTTAAGGATTTTTTTTTTGAAAATTATGAAATTATACCTACCTGAATAATATGTTCATTTTTCAATCTGTATTAGATATTGTTTAACGTTGTGTATTCATTAGGTATGCCTTCAGGAAGTGTAAATTCGTTGATTGGATCATCCATACCATCTGTCAAAACTGTATAATAGGTATTCGAGCACCGGACAGGCGGACTCAAGTGGATGAAGATCAGCTCTTAATACGAATAGTTCTACTCTTTGCTCAAGGTGAGAATTATTTAAAGTGTTTTGAAAAAAATATACATTTTCTTGACTCGTGAATAAATCGAATCTCTTCATTCAATAATGATTATTCAAATTACGTTAGATGGAAGAAAGAAGAAGTAGAAAGGATTTGTAAACCGAATTCGGGTTACTGGATTTTTAGCTCTTTTTTGAGGGAGAGACAAAAAAATGCTTGAAATTTTCTTTTAAATGAATATACCCAAGGGAAAGGGAGTTGTCAAAAAAAGTCATTCGAAAACGTCCAGCAAAATCGAGATCTTTTTTCGAAAAAATTTGTTAGACACCCTGTAGTGGTCAGGATCGATCTTGAAGTATTTTGATGATAATGTTGATTGAAAAGTTCGATTTATTAATTGATACATAATTTTGAAAAATTATTGGTAACTGTGATTTTATAATTTGTTATCAGATGTTTCCTGAACCGGTTACCAGTGTGATGCTGGATCTTGATGGTCTGAATGCTGGCGCTGCACATCGTATTGTTCGTTCTGAGTCGTTGAGCTTGATGACACGATATTATTTTCATTTGTGATTGCGTTTTTATCAAGATTTTATGGATCAGCGGCTTCAATTGAATTCCTATCTGAGGAGGAAGAAACATCAAGTTCATGTTGACAACTGGTGTGTATCTATATTTATTTTCGCGGGTATTTCCCATTGTGCGTATTCAAAATAGATAGGATTAGGTACAGTATTGAAGAATGTTCTTGAATCTTTGTTGTTTCTTCGTTATCAGTAAAATTTATATGTGCGACAGAATAGGTTCATTGCGGATTTTTTTCAATATCGTATGGTGTTGTCAAATTTTGCTTTTTGATTTTTAATTTAATTTTTAAAAAAATGATGATGAATTTGTTTTGATATACCTAGACGATTGTCTCTTTTTCATTTTCGCATCGTTCAGGTTTCGTTGATTTTTTCCTCAATTTCATCGACAAAAATCAAAAATGTAAGAATTTTCGGGGAAGAGCATCGTATTTGTGAAAAAAAATTGATTCATGTGACAATTTTCGGCTGCCCTATTAATTTTCCCTGTATAAAATGAATTTAGGATATTAAAAAATTAAGCTTATTAGAAGAGAAATGGGTCAATATTTTTATTTATTCATAGAAGAATTATAATTCGGTATTTTTCATCTACATGTGTGAAGTTGATAATTTTTCCTCTGTAAGACGTAATTACCAAAATTTGATATCTTTTTTGTAATTTTTTAGTTCGATGCTCGTGTGTTTCGAACGTAATATCAATGGACTAGAAATCCTTTTTTTGTAATACCTAGACGAGATCAGGTAATTTTGAAATTTTCTCTCCACTTGATGAAATTTTTTACTCGAAATATCGAAACAATTTTGATTTATGGTTTAGCAGTCCTTTTCGTATATGGAAAATATTTGGTGAAAGAAATAGTCGAGATTCCACAAAAAAAAATTAGAATAAGATTTTTCTTCAAACCAGTCGGTTGTAGTTGATTTTTTTCTCAATTTTTTTGTGAAATTCTTCGTTTTAAATATTTGCGTATTATCTAGTAAATTAGTATATTATAACATTAGACCTATTTATTTTAATTTGGTATTGTTTTTCTTTTTACAGTGAAATATGGAGATGAATGAAGCAGAAATCATCACAATAACGTATTCAGAAATGAACACTGCGGTGAGTGTCCAGAATATTCATTTTAGCATCATTTTTTGTTGGACTTTACGAAATGAATTTCGCTACCCTAATTTCTTCGTATGAATATTAATTATCTACTATAATAGAAACATTAGAAAGATCAAAGAAACCATTTTATTATGTTGAATAATACATGCCAGAGCAAAGTATGTATTTCCGAGTGTAAGAATCTGTGGCAGAAATATTCTCAGATTAAATTGCAACCATTGAAAACCTTCTCGAATTCATCTACACTAAAAAAAAAAAAAACTCATTATTAAGCAAAATTATTTGGAATTTTCCAAATTATGCTAATTTATTTTACCAAGAGAGGAATTTCGATTATTTTCCCTAAGCTTTTAGGATGTTGAAATTTGAAAATTTCTGCCCATTTTATTCGTAGAGTAATTTTTTTGTTATCGAATGCTGAGCGCGACTGCGTATTGAATTTTTTTCATTGTATTTAACGAATCTGACTAATTTTTGGCTTCATGATTTTTTTTTTTTTCGTGATGAAAATTGTGCCTAATTCGTATTTTTTTTGCGTTCGAGATGCTTACATTTTTTTGTCCTGATTTTTGCATTCAAAAATCTCATTCAATATTGTATACTTCTTGGTGAAATTATTATTTCCTCTCTGTGTTGACGTATAAAACACCTTCAATTAGCATTTTTGGAAAATCCAGAAGAGGAAAAAAAATGCTTGAATGTGAATTAATTTTTTTTTGTAAATTTACTCGAGGACATTTCCTTTCTCCTGTACTCTCCTTTCTGATATTTGATATTACGAATTCGAATAAATTTGACATTTTAGCATGTCATAAAAATGGTACAGACTCGAAAAATTGTGTACTTGTGTGGTAGGATTCGACAGTTTGACGCACAATTTAAATTTTCTATCAATCCTTGCCTCCTTTGATAGATTTTTATGAGTTTTTGAAATGCCAATGTATAATGGAATAAAAGTACTCGAAACGTCGAAACGAAAAAAAAGCTGAACTTGGATACGCTCAGTCAACTTGAAAATCGTCGATTTTTTGAACGTTAATTATTGAATGGAATCAAATTTTAAATTTTTTTCATCGAATTCAGGTATTTTTAAAATTTTTTAATTGAATGGGTGAAAATCAATCGAATGCAAATTGAGTACAATTTGAACTCCTGGCTTTTCCTTGCTACGAGTTTTTTTTTCTACAAAATGCCTTCCATAAACTTAATTTAATCTGTGTATTCTCCCTACTTCGACTTCAAAAAATTTATGAACTTGCGTTTTATTTTCGTTAATTGCACCTCGCTATAAAATTTCTCTGAGTGTCCTCGATGCGCGAGCAATTATGTGGTCGCAATTATCGTTTTTTATTTTACAAAGGTGCTGCAGTTGTTTATGTCATCGATCATTATTCTTCCATCAAATAATGAAAAATATTGAATATATTTTCACGAAATTCCACGGTTTTTTTCCATCATTTTACAGGGTGTTCATTCTCGGGAAAAGTCAGGGAATTTTGAAATTATGGGCATTTCCGCTGGAATTTTATAAAGATCCAGAAAAAAAAAACGCATTCGAACTTGAAGTTTCTGGACTTATTTTAATATAAACTCTTCAAAAAAAAATTTCACTCGCTCCGCTCGGACCAAATTGTTTCAGCTAATTTTTATATTTCTTATTTTTTGATCGGAAATAATGTGTAAATTAAATATAAACTGACTGATATTTAAACCCATAATTTTGTCCATTGAATTATCGAGTTTTCAAAAAAAAATTTCCTCTCTACTCTCGGAAATAATTTATATACTTTTTTTTATACAGAAATTTTTTTGAACAGTTTTTTTTTTAATATAATGTAATGAGAAAAAAGTACCATGATAACCCTGATTACGATTTTGAAAACGAAGAGAAGGGAATGGAGGAGAATTTTCATTTTCTGGGTCCATTTTGGGGAATTTTACTGAGGTGTGAAGTGATAAATTTTCAACATTTGAAGATTTTCCTTTGCAAAATTTTCACCCTCGCTTCGCTCGCGCTCCTCGAATTTCTCTTTATTTCATCAAAACAATTGATATTCTACTTCTCATTGATCCATTACTTACTAAGTCAAATCGAAAAGAGAGATTTCTGCGGAATTTGTAAATTTTAGGTGCGTATGTGGTTTTTTTGGTGAGGGGAGGGGGTATTGAGTTGTGAAGAAATTTTTTTTAATCCCATCATTTGATCGAAATCAAGGTTTTTTCTCTCTTTTTTTGAAATTTTTTCTGTTGTAAATTAGAGATCAAGTTTTTATACCGAGTTTTGAGGGAGGCCGGAGGTGGCATCAAAAATTTTGGGAATTGAATTGAAATCGTTTTTGTGGGTGGAAAGGAAGCATTTGAAAAATTTGAAGTCTGTAATGATTTCTGAAAAATTCAATGTTCTGCAAAATTTTATCACGCGAAAAAAACCACCCTTTCTCTCTTTCCTTTAGGAATAACACATTTAAATAGGCCTGGAAAATTTCGAAAAATTGGTCTGGAAAACCTGGAAAAGTCAGGGAAACCCATTTCTGAGATATAATGGACAGTTGAACACCCTGTTTTACAGCTCTTGATGTCTAGTTTCTTTTAAAAATTCGTCGAATTATCATCCTACATTTTATTTCTACCCCTCTGTTTTCCACTACATAATTTAAGTACACAGTGTAATGGAATTTTGCTTTGTAACAGTACTCGTATTTATGAAGGATACGAGACGAAGGTTCATTTGTGAATTTATGTCGAGCATATTCCCTAAGTATGTTAACAACCTGAAATTATGCAGAAAAATGATTTTAAATGCGTATTGTTTCAAAGAATGGGGGTGAGGGAATATGCTCGACCTCGACATAAATTCACAAATAAACCTTCGTCTCGTATTGGAAAAAATCGAATGCATTTTAACAGATTGTTGCAATGCTGAGAAATCATCGCTGAAGCAGTAGACCAATTCACTGCGGAAAATTCGTTCCGAGATAAAATTACAACGGATCATATTTGGTTTATTTGTTTGTTTGTTTGTTTGTTTGTTTGTTTGTTTGTTTGTTTGTTTGTGTGTATGTATTTTTTGTCGCGATGTTTTCATTTGAAAATGCTCGGAACTTCGTGTTCGTAGTGTTTGTTTTAGTGTGCGAAAGGAAACTTTGAAATAGTTTTTCTTGATTTATTTTGAGCGATTATTGTTGCTAATTTTCTTGGTTCGTCGTCACCAAGCTTGTGGCAAATCTGGCAATTTCGTACGAATTTGCAATTTTTTGGCGATTGTTAGAAGTAATTATGTATGGTACTGTTCGTAACATCGTAACTATTGTCTACCATTATTTGTGAATTATGATTTAGTTTTTTCTTCATCGCGATTTCAATGTTCGTGGTGTATAAATTAAAAAAAAATTCATGTTGGATAAATGTTTGAAAAATTTGGATTTGAAAAATTTTGCAGCCGTTGAATATTTTTTAATTGAAAAAATTCTAAGATCACAGGGTGTCTACTGCTCGCGAAATTAAGACTTCATAGCAATCACGATTGAAATTTAAATTTTTTTTTTTTAAATTGATGTTTGGAAAAATTGTAGAATTTTTTTGGTGATTTCTTTAGGATTTTTTGAAAATTTAGAAGAAGAAATCATTTTAAAATGCGTTTCCAGGGTGTCTAACAGGTCCTGTCGGTCCTGTTTTTGTCCTGTTATGGAGCTTTGCCGTTTAAGTATTGAGGAATGTTTTTGAATACCTGTTGCGTTTTCGTTTTCGGTCAAATTTATTTACAACAGAATAAATTCACCCAGGAATTTTTTTCAAATTGGAAAATGGTACCGGAAAAATAGAAATATTTTTCAATCTGTTCTACTGTTTCACTGATGAAAATCCAATTTTTATTTGACAACGTCAAATTCTGTCCTCTTTCGATTTTTAATTTTATTTTTAATAAATCACGATGGATTGGTTTTGGTATAGATAATGTCCCAATTTCATTCTCGCTTTCGTTTGGATTTCGTTGATTTTTTCCCCGATTTCACCCACAGCGATAGAATGTAAAAACTTTGAAAGAACGATAATCTGTATTCTTAACCCTATATAGACCACCAGTGCCAAAAACGGCACTACAATGCATTTTTCGAAAAAAAAAAACACCTCGTGCCAAAAATGGCACTAAATGTATTTCCTTAACATTGTAGTGCCGTTTTTGGCACGAGGTGTTTTTTTTTCTTAAAAAAGCATTGTAGTGCCGTTTTTGGCACCAGGTGGTTTTTTTTTGGTGGTCTACCTAGGGTTAAAAAATCATTAATTTGTGTGACAATGAACGTCGATTGATTGTCATAAATGATATTTCGTTATGAAGTCACCAAGGACGTAATTTAATAGTACGTCCTTAGAAGTCACGAAGTCAGAACGAAAAATAATGATTAGAATTATTAAACATGAATCACATGAATGATAGTGAATTAGGTATTTAGAATGCTGAATTGTGTAAAAGTTGAGTACGGCTAGACTTATCAATCGTGGTATTATTTTGCTTGAAAAATTCAAGTCTAACTCTAAATACGATCTAATAAGAACGCCTACACATTGGTAATTATTTTTTCTTCTATTTTCCAATACATCTCAATTTGTTGACTTTTTGATCACCTACTTGAATGTATTGATTTAATAAGTATTTAGTATACATACGCATCAGTATTTCCGATTAGATTGTACAAATGCTGATAAACGTGTACATATACGTTAAAAATGAAAAAATCGCACGAAATGTTATTTTCTATTTTCAATTTTGTAGTTGTACGTGCTAAATAATTGTGAATTCAGGCGATCCGGTAGATCGTAATTTCGTAAATCGCTATCCCCTAGCCTACCCCGTAATTTTCAACACAGACATTTTGAAACAATGCGCGCATGCGCAAATGTACGTTGGCGAGTGACTGTAACGAACAACGATGTGGCGATTGAGAGGGGTGGCATCATTCGTGGACTCGTCCAGGTTTGTCATTCGAATTCGAATTCGATGAGTGATGTGTCAGTGCGGTCGGTGTCCTGTAATCCTTGACTCTTTGTCCTTGAAGTCTTGAACGTTGAACAAAAGCGTGTTGGACTTTGAATGCAGGTACTGCGGGTTTCAGTATAATTGTTCAGATTTTTTTCCTTTCTACGTAGTCGTGTTTCTTTGGGTAACGTGGAATGATGAAGGTGAGTCAATGCGACGCCATTTTTTGATTTCTTGAATTACTCGTTCGCGTTATTTCGTGCGGAATAGTTTTCAAATGATGAAAGTTTAGCAGTGTAGATATGTACTCTTCTTGCCTTGGTTCAAATTCAATTTTAAATTTTTCAATTCGCCATTATCATGATTAGTTTTTCTTCGTTTCTCGTAATACCAGCAACAGCAAAGGTAGTGTATTATGTTGTGTCATAATTTCGCAAGTTTGATCGAAATACTTTTTTATAATTCGTTTTTTGTCCGCGGTTCAGTGTTATTCTTATTTTATTGGAAAATTCATTCGATTAGTCGTTGGATTTCGACAATTTTATTAGTCCAACATTTTAAATTTTAAATTCCATATTTTTTGTGTCGTGTTAAATGCATGGTTTTCTAGTGGCGTTAGCGTTAGGTGAATGAGGTAAGTTTGAGTTTTCTTTTTCGTGCGATTTTTTTCGGAAGCTCGACTTATTTGGTTCTCAATTCGTCAATCGTCATTATCTTTGGTATTGGGTTTTGATTGTGGAATGTAGAAATACTGTTTACGACTTATTATTTGGCGCCATTTTCTGCATCGATTATCATTGTCATGTTTAGTAGTTTAGTTGTTTTGTATGAATTTTTTTTGAAACAGTTGTAATTTTGAGATATGATGGCATTTTGTTGGTTGAAAAGTGTTGAAAGTTGAAAAATCGCAACCGTGTGAAATTTTCCGATTAATCGACTATCGTGACAACAGCCTCTGAAATGTTCGTTTTGGTAATTTTTTATAATCGCTTTTTCGTTCGTAAATTCGAGCTTTTTTCTTCTTTCGGTGGATTTTCTTTGTACTTTGGTTCAGTTTCAAGTTCGTGATTCCATTTTACTATCTCAGTCTGTCGTATTCGACGCTTTTGATGTATCATTGTATCGTATCTTGGTACCTAGTCCATAGGAAATAGGAATATTGTTTTCATCCGCTTCGGCCACAGCAGTGATGTTTTTATTTATTGTGGATATTACTTTTGACAAATCTTGTAGAATTTTTTCCCCATGATTACTTCTGTGATTAACATAACGTGTTTAATTAACTATCGATAAACTTGTGTGTGATGATAATGTGAATTGTGTATGTATTATGTTTTCAGTGAAGTGTAACCGTACCATCCGTGCTAACGTAAAAAGCTTTCAAATTCAACCCTAACATGGCGCTCGACATCTCTAAATATATCTGTATTCTGCTCAAGGTAAGAATTCGTACCTGTGTTTTGAATATTCATCATTTTTTAATTGGCTCGTGATACCATTATTTTTCAAGTCGTGTTGATTGTTGAATCATTGGCGAGGAGGATGGAGGGAATGATATGTTTTACCTAATCACGAATTTACTCGACGTTTGTAACCCCTTGTTTTGCAATTTTAGTACCTATCTTGAATAGCTGTAGGTATGTTAAATTGAAAGTATTTTTCATCGATGTTTCGCGAGTTTCCGATTTTAGTATCTGAAATATCCGTTCTTTTTCGGAAATGAAGCTAGATTATTAATTTCGTTGATTTGATTTTTTAAAATTTTTATACGAGTGTATTCTGTCCCACCCCGATCTGTACTGTGAAATTTTTGTCGACTTCATCTGAGTTGAAATTTTTAAGAAATTATCACAGATGAAAATTTTCTTTTTCCAAAAAAAAGAGTATTGACTAATTTAATTGAATTTATTGAAAGGCAATGCTTTATGCTGACTCACTATGTATTGCTTTATTTTCAGATTTCTCGTTGTTCTTTTATTTATGCCTCGAAGTTTGCAGTCAATCGTTTACAAGTTTCATGATATAACTCGTACTGTTGGATATTTTTTCTTCTGACTCGAAATCGGCAAAAGTGAGTAAATGAAAATTTACCTGATATGATTTGAAATGTAAGAGCGTAGATCCGAAGAAATTGAATTAAATGAGACAGAGTGGTCGCTTATTTCGAATTTTTGTGATGAAGACTGGCGACTGATAAGCTGAAAAATACGTGCGTGAAAAAGTTCGAATTTTTTACTAATTGCTTGCTTTTCTGTATGCTGAAATTTTGAATTTTTTGATTTTTTATTCATTGTAAAAAGCCGAGCATGCATAAGAATAATAGGACAGATATTTTGTTTTTCATTCAAGTGCAATGTTGGTTCATTTGTTTTGTGGAAATTCTTTTAAGGATTTTTTTTTTGAAGATTATGAAATTATACCTGAATAATATGTTTATTTTTCAATCTGTATTATTGTTTAACGTTGTGTATTCATTATGTCTTCAGGAAATGTAAATTCGTTGATTGGATCATCCGTACGTTCTGTCAAAACTGTAAAATATTCGAGTACCGGACACAAGTGGATGAAGATCAGATCTTACGAATATTTCTACTCTTTGATCAAGGTGAGAATTATTTGGCGTGTTTTGAGAATAATACATTTATTTGACTAGTGAAATTGATCAAATCTCTTCACAAAAATGATAATTCAAGTTACGTTGAATGGAAGGAGGAAGGATTTGTTTAGGTACCGAATTGTGGCTTACTGGATTTTTACAGCTCTCGTTTTGCAATTTTATTATATTATACATAGGTAGTCAATGTATTCATCTGTGTGCAAAATTGAATATTCTCTTCCGTCCGAGTTACATGAGATGCTATTTTTCGGTGTTTTGGAAACGAAGCAAGATTGTGGGCGGATGGAGGTGTTTGGATTTTTATACGAGTGTCACTGGGTGTGTCCCTCCTTCACCCCTCCCTCATCTACCCATGGATTAATTTGAAGAAGTGCATTTTGGCAAATTTGAAAATCTCAAATTGACAACGTCTTATTATTAAAAAAACTTCCAAACTTGTAAACGAGTGATTCTCTGCCATTGATCGAAAAATGACCATTAGATTGGAGTAAATCAAAATAATAAATTATTACGTCTGTCTTATTTTCTATTTTTCTACGAAAAAAATTGGTTATAGTTACTTCGTATCAGTGGATATTTTTTTATCTATAGCTGACCAGCTGAAAAAATACTCAGGTGTACGAAAAACCCCCAAGTTTTTGACAGAAAAATTGCTCATTTGAAATTTGAAATTTATTTATTTTTCTTTAAAGTTAGGTATATGTAGAAATGGATAGGTAGGTAGACTATGCATGCTCGTCTGAAGATGTTTTCACGTCCATGGTCTGGGTTTGTACGAATTAGTATGATTTTCTGAGTGAAGGCAGATGGCATCGTGCAACTTGAGGTCATTAACGTTGTCGTTATTATCGTTTATTTTCATGTCCATCATTAGAAGTATTCTCATTTTGGTGGTCAGGATCGATCCTAAAGTATTTTTGAAATAATGTTGATCGAAAAATTTCGATTTGATAATTGATACATAATTTTGAAAAATAATTGCTAACTGTGATCTCAAAATTTGTTATCAGATGTTTCCCGAACCGGTTACCTGTGGGATGCTGGATCTTGATGGTCTGAGTGCCGGCGCTGCACATCGTATTGTTCATTTTGAATCGCCGAGCTTGCTGCCGCGATAGTTTTCATTTGTGATGGGGTTTTTATCGAGATTTTATGGATCAGCGGCTTCAATTGATTTCACTTCTGAGGAGGAAGAAATATTGACTAATCGGTGTGTATCTATATTTATTTTCGCGGGTATTTCCCGTCGTACGTATTCAAAAAGAATGACATTACAGTATTGAAGAATTTTCTTGAATATTTTTGTTGCTCCTTCGTCATCGGTCAAATTTATATGTGCGACAGAATAAATTCCGTTTGGGATTTTTTTCATTACCTATGGAAAATTTCACCTGAAAATCGAAATATTTCTCCATCTGTAGTGCTGTTTTACTTTTGGTAATAAAATTTTCATAACACCTACAATGTTGTCAAATTCTGCTCTATGATTTTTAATATTATTTTCAAAGAAGAAGGATGAATTTGTTTTGATGTACCTAGACGATTTCTCTGTTTCATTTTCACTTCGTTCAGGTTTCGTTGATTTCCTCCTCCTCCCTCCCCCCCCCCGACTTCATTGACAATGATCAAATATAAGAATTTTTGGAACTGAACATCATATATGTGAAAAGGAATTATTTCTTGTGACAATTTTCGGCTACCCTTCTCATTTTCCCTGTATAAAATGAATTTGGGACCGTAAAAAATTACGTATAAAAGAAAAGAGGGGTCAATATTTTTATTTATTCATAGAAGAATGCTTATTCAGTATTTTTCATCTGCATGTATAAAGTTGATCATTTTTGCTCTGTAGTAAGACGTGATTACCAAAATTTGATATCTTTTTTGTAATTTAGAGTCGAGGTTTTGTTGTGACAAGGGACTTGTATAACTATTTTTTGTTCGTTACCGGACACCCTTTTCAGTTTTCACAGTTGAAAAAAATGTCATTGCGGTCAGTTATACGCGTCATTGTAGGCTAAATTTAAAAAATGGTTTCTTTTATTCGTTACATTTAAGGTAAAAATTTTCGCATCTAAGGACGGTGCTCTATGTTTTGAACGTAATATCAATAAACTTGAAATTCTTTTTCTGTAATACTCAGACGAGATCAGGAAATTTTGAAATTTTCCCTCCAGTTGGTGAAATTTTTCACTCGAAATATCGACTTGATTTTAATTCGTGGGTTAGCAGTCCTTTTCGTATGTAACTTGGAAAATATTTTGTTGAAGAAATAGTTGAGATTCCAAAAAAAAATTCAGAAAAGCATTTTTTTAAAAACAAAGTCAATTCTAGTTGATTTTTTTCACAATTTTATTGTGAAATTGTTCGTGTTTGATATTCTGCTTATGATTTAGTTAGTAGGTAATTATAAAATTATCTTTATTTATTTTAATTTGGCGTTGTTTTTCTATTTGCAGTGAAATATGGAGATGAATAAAGCCGAAATTATCACGATAAAGTATCCGGAAATGAACATCCGCGGTGAGTGTCCAGAATTTTCATTTTTAGCGTCATTTTTCGTTGGATTTTACTAAATGAATTTCGCTATCCTGATTTCGTCGTATGAATATTAATTACTATAATAGAAACATTAGAAAGATCAAAGAAACCATTTTATTATGTTGAATAATACATGCCAGAGCAAAGTATGTATTTCCGAGTGTAAGAATCTGTGGCAGAAATATTCTCAGATTAAATTGCAACCATTGAAAACCTTCTCGAATTCATCTACACTAAAAAAAAAAACTCATTATTAAGCAAAATTATTTGGAATTTTCCAAATTATGCTAATTTATTTTACCAAGAGAGGAATTTCGATTATTTTCCCTAAGCTTTTAGGATGTTTAAATTTGAAAATTTCTGCCCATTTTATTCGTAGATTTTTGTTGATTTCGTTTTTTTTGTTATCCAATGCTGAGCTCAACTAGGTATTGAATTTTTTCTCATTGTAAAATTAACGAAACGGACTGACTTTTGGCTGCATGACTTGTTTTGTTTTCTTTTTTTTTTTCGTGCTAAAAATTGTGCTCCATTTATATATATTTTTATGTATTCGAGATGCTTAAAATTTTTTTCCTGATTTTTGTACTTATCCGAAAATCGCATTTAATATTGTATAATACTTGATGAAATTATCATTTTTCTCTCTATATTAACCTATAAAACACTTTCAACTAGCGTTTTTGGAAAATCAAGGAGAAAAAAATGCTTGAATGTGAAATAATTTTTTTGTAAATTTACTCGAGGTCATTTCCTTTCTCCTGTATCCTCCTTACTGATATTTGATATTACAAATTCGAATGAATTTGACATTTCAGCGTATCATGAAAATGGTGAAGACCCGAAAGATTATATGCACTTGTGTGGTAGGATTCGACAGTTTGAAGCACGATTGAAATTTTTTATCAGGCTTATTTGCCTCCTTTGATAGATTTTTATCAGTTTTTTTGAAATGCGAATATATAATGGGATAAACAAAAGTACTCGAAATGAAAAAAAAAAAAATGAACTTGGATACGCTCAGTAAACTTGAAAATCGTCTGTTTTTTGAACGCTAGTCATTGAATGGAATCGAATTTTAAATTTTTTTCATCGAAATCACGTATTTTTTAAATTTTCCAATTAAATGGGTGAAAATCAATCGGATGCAAATTGAGTACAATTTGAACTCCTGGCTTTTCCTTGCTACGAGTTTTTTTTTCTACAAAATGCCTTCCATAAACTTGATTTAATCTGTGTATTCTCTCTACTTCGACTTCAAAAAATTTATGAACATGCGTTTTATTTTCGTTAATTGCACCTCGCTATAAAATTTCTCTGAGTGTCCTCGATGCGCGAGCAATTATGTGGTCACAATTATCGTTTTTTATTTTACAAAGATGCTGCATTTGTTTATGTCATCGATCATTATTCTTCCATCAAATAATGAAAAATATTGAATATATTTTCACGAAATTCCACGGTTTTTTCCATCATTTTATTTACAGCTCTTGATGTCTAGTTTGTTTTAAAAATTCGTCAAATTATCATCCTACATTTTATTTCTACCCCTTTATATTCCACTACATAATTTAAAGTACACAGTGTAATGGAATTTTGCTTTGTAGCAGTACTCATCCACTTTCCTGTATTTATGAAGGATACGAGACGAAGGTTTATTTGTGAATTTATGTCGAGCATAGTCCTTCCTCCCCTCCCCCCAGTCTTTGATACAATACGCATTTAAAATCATTTTTCTGCATAATTTCAGGTTTTAAACATATCACCCGAGAAAATTACTCCTCCATGATTCATAAATATCATACGTAAAATGTCTGAAAATTTCGAAAAATTGATTTGGGAAGCCGTTAAAAAAGTCGGAGCATATCAATTCTAGAAAAAACTGATATTTCAGTTGAAATTTTTTAGATTTTTCTTCTGAAGTACTAATAATTAAATCTATTTTATTGGCCTAAAATGGATTCTTCAACTTCAACTAAATGTGTAGATTTTTATTTGATTCTTGACTCGTATTATAAAATTCTTTTTCTAATCGTACGTTGCTATTTTTTCTGTTAACAGATTCGAGATAGCCTGTGATGAGAAATGCTACCCCGTCGAGGTACCAGCGATCATAATTTTTTTTCTGTATCCAAATGGAGCGCGGTGGAACTCGACCAGTCGTTGGAACACCTCAGATGCACCCTTCCAGACTTCGGTCTTTTCGTTGATTTGTATTTTTTGCTACCCATCGAGTAAATGGTAAGTGTATTGATATTTCACTTCCTCACCTCTTTTGACCTATCACTTCATTTTTACTTCATGAATGTCAATTCTCGGTAATAGCTCATCACTGGCTAAGAATTATCTGCTCTTTAACGATCATCCGACTGCTTTCTACACAATTTTGGCCACCTTTATTACCTTCTCGAGTCAAAAATTTAATAAATCGTATTTTGTGGCGCAATAAGGGAAACAGCGAGTAATATATGAATCAAAATAAGACCGTAGCAAAATTTATTCGTACAAAATTATGCATAAGTAAATGAAAAAATATAACAATAAAAATGTACCAAGTTCCGTCTAGAGATGGATTTTTGGTTGCTAAACACGAAACCGGCGTCGGATTTTAGCCCGGAAGCATTGGCGGCATCTATACCCCAGCGGTGCTGCGCATGCTGTACACGGGCAAATTCTATGTACAGCATGCTGTACACAAGAAAATGGTAGATAAAAGGTATTGACGTGGGGACTGGGGGACCCCCTTCATCCTTTGAATGTTGAAATTTTCTGTTTGCTGTACACGAGATAAATCCAAGTTGCCGCCCCTGCCCAGAAGCACTGTTTTCTGGTTATTCGCATGAGAAAATTGAAAATATTTGAAAGAAAATTATAAAAAAATGCGACAGGAAATTGCAAATTACAGCAAAAGAAGTGTTCGAATCGAAAATCCGACGCCAGATATGAGTTCAGCGACCAAAAATACATTAATGACCTGATTCCAAGTTCCGTTTCAATTTTCTGCTCAAAATGACCCAACCCTTTGACATGAAAATTTATATTGTTGAAAAGTACTTGGATTGGGTTTTGAGGTAGATTTTTAATCGTTGAACACGAATTAGGCATCTGATTTCAGCTTGGAAGAAGCGTTTTCCTAATATTAGTCTCGGGAAAATTGAAAAAATGCAAAATAAATTTGCGAATTTTAGCAAAAAGAGTGGCCAGATCGAAAATCCGACGACGGATTCGTGTTCAGCGACCCGGAATCTACCTATAAACTAAATCCACGCGCATTTGGTGAATAAAAATTTTCCGTTTCACTGGGTCATGAAAATTTTCCGACTTTTCCGAGCAAATATCTCGAAACGTTGAAATTTTTTCACCAAACGCTCTTGGATTGGGTCTATAGGTATGGAATCTGAGTCGCTGAACATGAATCTGAGGTCTATTTTCAGTTTAGAAGTCGTGTTTTCGAGATATACGTCCGGAAAATCCTCAAAATTTTTATGACTCAGTGACATGGAAAATTTTCATTCATCGACTGCGCTTGGATTTCGATCATAGGTAGATTTCTGGTCACTGAACACGAATCCGGCGTCGGATTTTCGATTCGACTATTTTTTGGACCGTTTTTTGCTATTTAATTAAAAATTATCCTTACTCTTCTGGGAAAATTTCATGTTCGACGACCCGGAATCTATTTATAGACCAGAAATTTTCAAGGACGCGTTTTTGATATTTTCGCTCGAAAAATTTTGATTCACCAAATGTGCTTGGATTTGGCCCTTGAGTAGATTTTGGGTCGCTGAACAGGAATCTGACATCGTTTTTCCGTTCGAAGGAGGCGTTTTCGAGATATTCACCCGGAAAATTTTCACGAAACTGTGACACGGAAAATTTTTATTAATCAATTCAAATCCTCGTAGTTTTGAAAAAATTCAGAATTGAATTCAATTCCATTCCATTTTGTAGCCAGAAAAATACATCTAAAATCTGGTAAAGTTTGTGATCTTTAAAATAATTATGATGAAAATTCTTCAAAACGACATGCAGTTGAAAATCATTCTTCTGCACAGTTTCGAGTTGTGAATTCATCACACAAAAAAAACTAGATACTTACTTCCTCCTCCATGCTTTGTAAATATCATATTGAAAATTTCATTGTCTGAAAAACCTTTAAAAAATTGGTTTCGGAAAGTTGGAGCAGAGCATTTCTGAAAAAAAAAAAATTTCAGTTGGAATTTTTTTCAATTTAATGTACTTTGGTATTTTTCTAGTGAAATGGTGATTAATTTGGTTCTTACGTACTTTTTCATTTTTCACAGCAGAACATGAAGAATCATCCAGGAATCAAATAAACTTATCACGAAAACGACAGCGAATGCCTGTTTTTCTTTCAATGAAATGGATGGAAGAATCGTGTGCAATTCAACTCATCCGAGCTGAAATATGATCAACATTGCAGTAGACTACAAGAAATCAACGAAATATTTGCCCGAAGGTAAAATTGCAACAAATTTCGTAATTGTGTGCCTTAATATAATCGTAAGTTGTGATGATTTTTTCTGAAATCACTGCTGAAGAGTACAAAGATCGAAAATCGTACGAATTTACCATTCACAATTTCGTTAGAAGCTGCTGATGCTATTTTATTCACTTCAGCACAATTTTGAGTTAGGAATTTCTCAATAACCTGTTTGCAAATTGATTTTTAATTTTTGAAAGTTTACATTCGGTGGTGCTCGTAATGTTGGAATTTTTTTAATCACAGTCCTAGACGGGTTTTTTGTTCATTTTGTTCGATTTTTCCGCGGGTATCAATTTTGTGATCTGTAGTGTTAAATTTTGTGACCAATAATTGTAAAATTTTTTCCATAGGATATTGTGCAGTATCTCTGTGTTTTTAGGAAAAAGAATAAGAAAAAGTTGGACAATGTGGGACGGGATGAAAAATCGTTGATTTATTTAATATTGTGAATTATATCTCATTCCGACATTAATTCATGATTTTTTTTTTGCAGTGATACAGATGGATGAAATGGGAGCGAATTTCAATGTGTACCATGTTAGGAAACTACGGTGTTGTCAAATTTTAATAATGATGATGAATTTGTTTTGGTATACCTAGACGATTTCTCTGTTTCATGTTCGCTTTATTCAGGTTTCGTTGATTTTTTCCCTGATTTCATCGACAATGATCAAATGTAAGAATTTTTGGGGGAAAAAATCATATTTGTGAAAAAGAATTAATTCATGTGACAATTTTCAGCTGCCCTTCTCATTTTCCCTGTACAAAATGAATTTAGGACGGTAAAAAATTACGTATAGAAGAGAAAGAGGTCAATATTTTAATGTATTCATAGAATAATGATTATTCAGTATTTTTCATTTGCATGTATTAAGTTGATAATTTTTCCTCAGTAAGAAGTGATTACCGAAATTTGATATATTTTTTGTAATTTTTTAGTTCGATGCTATATGTTTTGAACGTAATATCCATAAACTAGAAATTATTTTTCTGTAATACCCAGACGAGATCAGGAAATTTTGAAATTTTCTCCAGTTGATGAAATTTTTTTTTCGAAATATCGGAATAATTTTGATTCATGGATTAGCAGTCCTTTTCGTATTAAACTTGGAAAATATTTTGTTGAAGAAATAGTCGATATTCCAAAAAAAAAAAAGAAATTGAGAAAAATATTTTTCTTCGAACAAGTCGATTCTAGTTGATTTTTTTCATAATTTTTTTGTGAAATTGTCTGTGTTTGATATTTGCTTACTATCTAATTAGTTGGTAATTATAAAATTATCTCTATTTGTCTTTAATTTGGTATTGTTTTTCTTTTTACAGTGAAATGTGGAGATGAATGAAGCAGAAATTATCACGATAAAGTATTCGGAAATGAACACCGCGGTGAGTGTCCAGAATATTCATTTTTCGTTGGATTTTACGAAATGAATTCCATGTTTTCAATGGATTGAAAACATTCTCGGATTCATCTACGCTAAGATGAAAAAAAAAAAAACATTATCAAGCAAAATTATTTGGAATTATCCAAATTATTCGAATTAATTTTACCAAGAGAAGATTTCGAATATTTTACCTAAACTTTTGGGATGTTGAAATTTGAAAATTTCTGCCTACCTATTTTATTCTTAGATTTTTGTTGATTTTGTTATTTTTTTGTTATCCAATGCTGAGCTCAACTGGGTATTGAATTTTTTCTCATTGTATTTGACGAATTGGACCGACTTTTGGCTGCATTACTTGTTTTTTTTTTTGTGATGAAAATATTGTGCCCTGATTTTTGTGTCCGAAAATCGCATTCAATATTGTGTAATACTTGATGAAATTATTTTCTCTCTGTTTTAACCTATAAAACACCTTCAACAAGCGTTTTTGGAAAATCAAAATAATTTTTTTTTATAAATTTACTCCTGGTACATTCCTTCCTCCTGTATCCTCTTTTCTGATTTTTGATATTACGAATTCGAATAAATTTGACATTTTAGCATGTCATGAAAATGGTGCAGAATCAAAAAATTACGAACTTGTGTGGTAGGATTCGACAGTTTGAAGCACAATTTAAATTTTCTATCAATCTTTGCCCTTGATAGATTTTTACGAGTTTTTTTGAAATGCGAATGTATAATGGAATTAACAAAGGTATTCGAAATGAAAAAAAAAACTTGGATACGTTCAGTAAACTTGAAAATCGTCGATTTTTTGAACGCTAGTCATTGAATGGAATCGAATTTTAAATTTTTCAATTGAATGGGTGACAATAAATCGGATGCAAAATGAGTACATTTGAACTCCTGGCTTTTCATTGCTACGAGGTTTTTTTTTCTGCAAAATGCCTTCCATAAACTTGATTTTATCTGTGTATTCTCCTCTCTTCGACTTCAAAAAATTTATGAACGTGCGTTTTCTTTTCGTTAATTGCACCTTGCTATAAAATTTCTCAAGAGTGTCCTCGATGCGCGAGGTATTATTTGATCACAATTATCGTTTTTTATTTTACAAAGGTGCTGCATTCGTTTATGTCATCGATCATTATTCTTCCATCAAATAATGAGAAATATTGAAAATATTTTCACGAAATCTCTCGGCTTTTTTTCATCGTTTTACAGCTCTTGTGATGTCTAGTTTCTTTTAAAAATTCGTCGAATTATCATCCTACATTTTATTTCTACCCTTTCGTTTTCCACTACATAATTTAAAGTACACAGTGTAATGGAATTTTGCTTTGTAGCAGTACCCATCCATTTTCCTGTATTTATGAAGGATACGAGACGTAGGTTTATTTGTGAATTTATGTCGAGCATATTCCCTCTACTCCTATTCTTTGAAACTATACGCATTTAAAATCATTTTTCTGCATAATTTCAGGTTGTAAACACATCACCCGAGAAAATTACTACTCCTCCATGATTCATTAATATCATACGTAAAATTTCGAAAAATTGATTTGGGAAACCGTTAGAAAAGTCGAAGCATATCAATTCTAGAAAAAAAACTGATATTTCAGTTGAAATTTTTTAGATTTTTCTTCTGAAGTTGTAATAATTGAATCTTTTTTTTTTCATATGCCCAGAGAAAAAAATTGCGATGAAAAATCAAAAAAATGTTTTTAGCATTTTATACGTTATTTTAAAAACTCTTAATAATTTCTATTTGACCCTTGACTCTTATTGTAAAATTCTTTTTCTAATCGTATGTTGTTATTTTTTCTGTTAACAGATTCGAGATGGCCTCTGATGAAAAATGCTACCTCGTCGAAGTACCAGCGATCATGATTTTTTTCCAGTATCCAAATGGAGCGCATTGGAACTCGATCGGTCGTTGGAACACCTCAGATGCACCCTTCCGGTCTTCGATCTTTTGGGTGATTTGTATTTGCTACCCATCGAGTAAATGGTAAGTGTATTAATATTTTTGACCTATTATTTCGTTTTTACTTCATGAATGTCAATTCTCGGTAATTGCATATCAATGGCTAAGAATTATCTGCTCTCTTACAATCATCCGACTGCTTTCTACACAATTTTGGCTACCTTTATTGTCTTTTTGAGCCAAAAATTTAATAAATTGTATTATGTGGCGCAATAAGAGAAACAGCGAGTAATATATAAATAAAAATAAGACCATAGTAAAAATTATGCATAAATGAAATGATAGAAAAATATAACGATAAAAATGTACCAAGTTACCACAGATTTGGAAAACACGTCATTAATTTAATTAAAAGTAAACAATTAAATCATTTCTTTTTTGGATGGGTATTTTTTTGTTGAAAATTGTTCTGTATAAGGATTGGTATTATTTACGCACATTTATTTTCATTTACATGAATAGGTACTGAAACGTTTTTAAAATACAATTTCATTTTATTATTACTTACATAAAAGACATTTAACACTTCCACCTAGAAATGAATAATTTCGTTAGACAAAAAAAGGTTCAAAAATCCAGATTTGAGACCAGCCTTATCGAACCTACCTATTCTCGGAATCCAAGGGTGATTCAAAATAAAATTTTTCGTTGACTCAATTTCTGAACAAAATGATTTCTATTGTTAAAAAGCGCTCGGATTCCGTCTGGAGATGGATTTTTGGTCACTGAACATAACCGGCGTCGGATTTCAACCCAGACGTATCGTTTTCCGGTTATTCGCCTGTGAAATATGAAAATATTGAAAAAATGCAAAATGAAATTGCAAATTACAGCAAAAGGAGTGTTCGAACCGAAAATCCGACGCCGGATTCGAGTTCAGCGACCAAAAATCTACTTATAAACTTGATCCAAGCGCATTTCGTGAATAAAAATTTTCCGTGTCACTGGGTCATAAAAATTTCCCGACTTTTCCGGGCGAATATCTCGAGAACGACATTTCGTAATCAAAAACGGACGCCGGATTCGTGTTCAGCGAACGAAAATCTACTTATAAACTGAATCCAAGCGCATTGCGTGAATAATAATTTTCCGTGTCACTGGGTCATGAAAATTTTTTTCGACTTTTCCGAGTGAATATCTCGAGAACGACACTTCGTAATCAAAAACGGACGCCGGATTCGTGTTCAGCGAACGAAAATCCATCAATGGACGAAATCCAAGCTCATTTGATTAATAAACATTTTCCGTGTCACTGGGTCATAAAAATTTTCTGACTTCCGGACGAATATCTAGAAAAACAAATTCTAAACCGAAAATCGACGTCGGATTCATGTTCAGCCACTCAAATTCTACCTTTAAACCCAATCCTAGAGTGTTAGGTGAAAAAAGTTTCCATATTTGGAGATATCCGCCCATAAAAGTCGGAAAATTTTTATTCACTAAATGCGCTTGGATTTGGCCTACAGCTAGATTTTGAGTCGCTGAATTCGAATCCGGCGTCGGATTTCGGTTTAGAAGTCGTGTTTTCGACATATTCACCCGGAAAATTCAAAATTTAATTGCATTAAACGGTCAAACGAATGGTCGAATCAAAAATCCGACGCCAGATTGTGTTCAGCGATCCAAAATCTACCATTAAACTCAATCCATGCATGTTTGGTTAATATAAATTTTCCGGCCCCAAAAATCAACTCATTTTCTTCTAAAAAAGGCTGGTAATTTTTTATTCGTTATACTCGCTTGGATTGGGTTTATAGGTAGACTTTAGGTCGCTGACTGCGAATCCGGGTATTTGACTGAGAACGTTGGAATAATTCCAAAGATAATTGAAAAAATGTAAAAGAAAATTGCGAATTCTAGCGAAAGGATTTATTCGAGAAACGTTTTGTGACATTAACTATACTTGCATTAATACAATTTCACATGATATTGTTGCCATCTGCGTCATTTTTTTTAATCGACGGAAATGTAAAAATTTTAGCACAGTAACAAAGGAAGAAAACATTTTTTCAATTCTAAGAGAATTACAAAACAAGTGTGAAAATTTTGACGTAGAGAAAAATATAAGTGACAATTTTCGAAAGGGAAGGAAGAAATTCAAAAACGTAAAAAAAATACGTGTAAAAATTTTGACAGTGAAGGAATGAGTAGGTAATACTAATTTTCCAATTTGTGAAAAAAACGCGGATTACATATTGAAAAAAATTGAGAAAAATTTCAACGGTACCAAAAAACGCACATGATTATAAAAAATGAAAAAAATTTCCAAAACCAAAAAAAAAGTTATTGAAAAATACAAAATGATTCCAACCTCCAGAATAATCACAAAAAATATTCGGTTCCGTGATGTGTTTCAAATTTCAATTTATCGTAATTTTTTCCATCTGTTTATTCTTTATTACTTAAAAAAAAAAATTAATAATATCTTTTTTTAAAATTGAAATATGTACCTAAATTGATTACTAATAATGAAATTTATTTTTAAAAAATCCTTGTAAAAGAATTTTGTAATGATTCTCTCATTGTCTCATTTTGGTAAAAAAAAAAAAATGAAAAAATAAGTAGGTAATGAAAATAGGCGATCGAAAAGCTAAACAACCAATCAGGTGAATGGAACCTCGTGACCTTCACTCGATAATATTTCATGAAAAATGACTGTTATTATTATTCAAAATGCTCTTGGATTTCGTCCATAAGTAGATTCGAGGTCGCTGAACTCGAATCCGGTGTCGGATTTTTGATTCGACCATTTGTTGCAATTTTATTGGCATTTTTCTTTCGAGTTTTTCCGATTTTCATTCGCGAATATCTACGAATCTAAACCTCTAAATGAAAATCCGACACCGGATTCGAGTTCAGCGACCTCGAATCTGCCTACAGACTTTTTCCAAGATCATTTGGGCGGTTAAATTTTCCGATGACTTTTTTCATAGAAAAACGGCTGATTTTGGGGGAAAAAGTCATCGGAAAAATTTACCGCCCAAATGCTCTTGGATTTCGTCCATAAGTAGATTCGAGGTCGCTGAACCCGAATCTGGCGTCGGATTTTTGATTCGACCATTTGTTGCAATTTTAAATTTTCCATGTCACTGGGTCATAAAAATTTTCCGACATTTCTGAGTAAATATCTCGAGAACGACACTTCGTAATCAAAATCCGACGCCGGATTTGTGTTCAGCGACCAAAAATGAAAAATCTACTTATAAACTTGATCCAAGCGCATTTCGTGAATAAAAATTTTCCGTGTCAGTGGGTCATGAAAATTTTCCGACATCCCCAAGTAAATATCTCGAGAACGACACTTCGGACGCCGAGTTCGTGTTCAGCGAACGAAAATTTATCAATGGACAAAATCCAAGCTCATTTGATGAATAAAAATTTTCAAGGTCGCGCCGTTTTCAAGATATTCGCTCCGAAAATTCGGAAAATTTTCAAGAGGCAATGACGCGGAAAATTCTTATTCTCCGAATGCGCCTGGATGTGGTCAATTGGTAGATTTTGGGTCGCTGAACACGAATCCGGCGTCGGATTTCGGTTTGGAAGCCATGTTTTTGAGATATTCACTCGAAAAAATCGGAAAATTTTTAGGGGCCAGTGACACGAAAAATTTTTTATACATGAAATGCGCTTGGATTTGGTCTACGGCTAGATTTTGGTCGCTGAACACGAATCCGTCGTCAGTTTTCGGTTTAGAAGTCGTATTTTCGAATATTCACCCGGAAAAGTCCGGAAAATTCGAAATTAAATTGCAAAAAACGGTCGAACGAATAGTCGAATTGAAAATCCGACGCCGGATTGTGTTCAGCGACCCAAAATCTACCTTTAAACTCAATCCAAGCGTGTTTGGTAAATAAAAATTTTCCGGCCCCAAAAATCAACTCATTTTCTTCCAAAAAAGGTTGGAATATTTTTATCAATTTATACGTTCGCGTTCTTGGATTGGGTTTATAGGTAGATTTTGGGTCGCTGACTACGAATTCGGGTATTTGATTGAGAACGTTGAAAAAATTCAAAAGATGATTGAAAAAATGTAAAAAAAAATTGCGAATTCTAGCAAAAGGATTTATTCGAGAAACGTTTCTGACACTGACTGTACTTGCATAAATACAATTTCACATGATATTGTTGCCATCTGCGTTATTTTTTTTCATTAGGGGAATTGTAAAAATTTTGGCAGTGACGAAGGAAGAAAGTGTGAAAATTTTGACGTGGAGAAAAATATAAGTGGCCATTTCGAAAGTGAAACTTTGAGAATCTTCACAAAAAAATATTTGATTCAGTGGCGTGTTTCGATTTATCGTAATTTTTTCCATCTGTTTATTTTTCATGACTTTAAAAAAATTAATTAATAATATTAATATCTTTTTCTAAAATTGAAATACCTAAATTAATTACTAATGTTGAAATTTATTTTTCAAAATTTCTCACGTCATATTTTAAAGACAAAAATGAGCTATTTTATGAAATTGAATTGCTGAGCGTTGAATTTTCTCCATCGTATGTAGCCTGACTGCGAGAGATTTTTTGGGCGTTCTGCTGGTTAAAATTCGACCATATACGGTATCAAAAACTTGATTGATTTGATTGAAAATGAAATGTGAGAAAATTTATAGTACTTTATTTTCTTGGAAATTGGCAGGAGAATATTTCGAAGGCAGAGATGTAGACATTTCAAGTTCCTTCCAGCGACTCGGCAGGAAAAATTGTTGAAATTTTAAATTTTAGTGATTTGATTTAAAATTTTTGTCCAAAATTCTCATTGGTGATAGAGAAAACACAATTTAAATTGATTGATGAAATTACAAAAAAATATTATTTTTGTTATTTTTAGATTCCAGTAGTTAGATAACCTAGTCGTTATTTTATGTATTTTATCATTTATGTAATGCATTTTATAATTACAATTTTCTACTGAACTTTTATAGATGATTCCGGTGTTTGAAGAATGACTTCCGATAAATTTGTCTTGTAGAATCGTAAATATGGCGGAGAACGTGTGGAAAAGCCTGCGTAACCCTTGGCGCTGGACTTTCATATTTTTCATTCGTGCTGTGTAAGTAGGTTCTGTTTTGCTTTTCAACAATTTTGAAATTGATTACCAATTGGATGTGTTTTTCAGTCGATTTTAGTTCGTACGTGTTGATTTTTGAATAAAATGTTAGATTTTAACGTGAAAATGTGTTTTGATTTGCAGATGCTTTGACTGGAACCAGAAATACTTATCTCCAGGATACGCCACCGAGTATGCTATTTTCGAGCTGCCTCGCGAGTTTCAACCCATTCCAGACAATGACTTGAGGATACTTCGATCGGAACCAGCAATGTTTCAACGATGTACCGATTATGCAGTTTTCAAGCTATCTCCCAGAATTCAACGTATTCTAGAATAATTCTAAGTATTAAGTAGCGTTTAAGTTTCGGTTTTTTAATTTGTGTTACGTGTTATCTTGTTCGCCTGTAGGGAAGATTAGGTTCGGATTTAGGAATTTGTTTGATTCGTTTAAGGGGTTACTTTTTGATAGAGTTTCGAGGGCTGTTTTATGACCGGAAATATTACTCGGTGTGGTTTTTTTTTCAAAATTTTATCACTCATCTGGTGCATAATCAATCGTATTCATTAATTAAAATCCGCGATTTTTTTCTTTTTGCGAGTTTTGAGCATAGAGTAGGAAACAATTTTGGCAAACATGGGGTTAAAGTAGATACAGAATATCGATGTCGAATGGCATCGGTGAAACCCTCAGGTTCTGATGGAGTTGCAAGTCAGCTTCAAACACGAATTGGGGATAGCTGCGGTCTCTTCATCTCAGGGCACCACCCCCGGCCCTGTTGAACGCAAAGCAGACCTCAGATATTCTTCCACGGCAGGCTTGGTGCTGCGGAAAGAAGAGTCTGCTGTTGAAATTTCGTCGCGCCGATGTCGGTATCTGTGTGAACCTGGAAACCTCACGACATCGGAAGAGACCCGGAGTTTTATACTGATGCCTGGTGCGATAGTACCGAGAATACTGAGAATATTGCAGTTTCGTTCTTGGCTCGGGTAGCGCTACACGCCAGGGTCGTATTTAACGAAGGGTAGGAGGGGCGGTCAGCATCGCATGTATTAATTACAATCGAAGGTCGTTTGAATCGCTGGTCAAATGTTCAACTGTGTAAGTGTAGGGCCCGTTTGGTTTTTTCAATTGGTTAGGTCTGTCCAACTTTACCAGTTCGGTGTTTGTGGCCGTCACCGCAGCACCACAAAGAACTGATAATGCAAAATTTACTCATTTTCATCTCTTGGCCTGAGCTTGGCTCCCAAAAGATCGCAGCTTTCACAGGAAAGTTGCGCGGTTCTCTTTTTCGGTCTGACCGGGTACGCCGATAAAGTTGAACTAAAATCCCTTACGATTTTGATCAGTTTCCAATGTCTACAAAAAATGGTGTTTGAGCGGCTGGTGAGAGTGGATAGGCGTCTACCCTTTTAGGTAGCTTAGCTAGGAAGCCTGTGTTCGAGTTTGTAGTAGCGGTCTTCGATTAAGTGCCGTAATAGGGCGTCCGTGCGGGGGTGCCGGGCCGAATCCTCCAGTCTGCGGATTTAGGATCAGACATTCGATGGTAAGGAACATATTGTTTTTGATTTTTTTTTGTTACCGGACTGTTTGCGAGGATCCTGGTGGAGGGTTTATGTGGGTGCCTTTGCAGTTGGTTGAGACTCTGGCTTGATCAGCGGCGGTTGGTTGAGACTCTGGCTTGATCAGCGGCGGTTGGTTGAGACTCTGGCTTGATCAGCGGCGGCACTGTGCAAGGAACTAAAATTTCTTCCAGACCTTTATGATTACAGGCCAACGAAATGTCTGTTCTTTTATATACCTTTTTTATATGTATTTTTGTGAATAGTATGTTGCTTCTTAGTTTTGTAGGTAAGGATTGTTTTTTTTTTTCGCAACATAACCCGTGGCGAGTGAACTGACACCATTTTGATGTATGCAAGTGAGCTGGTTTGAAGTGGCCTCATTGTTGAATTCGTCAACATCCCAGGTTAATGATGCGAGCAAGTGGGCGTGTTGATCTGGGTTCCTTAACGACCTTTGTTGTAATTAAAGGTGTGGTGTTGGCCGCTGCAACGGATCGTCTATTCTAAATATTTCAAAAAAAAAATTTTGGTTACATGGAGAAAATTTGGGGTATTCTGGTGAAAAATTTTGTATTTTTTTCGATCTTGTTACGATAAAATCATTGAGGTTTTCCTTCGGAAGTTATTTATCCATTTCGATTTCGGAAATCACCTATTTTTTGGCAACGTAGCAATTTTTTGATTCATTTTACAGTAGATATTAAATTATGGTTTGACAAAATTTTTTGTAAGTGGGTTGTGTTTTTTTTTGCTATTTCGAGGTTTTTTTTAATGTTTACGAGAGATGTATGTACCCAGGCTAAAAAATTTTTTTGGTATGAATTTGGGAATTAGTGGGACTAGTATTTATATTCATCATTTCTATGTAATTGTTTTTAAATGTAGCGTTAAATTTTTAAGATGTGATAACCGATCACGGTTTTTTTCATTGTCGAGCGGCCGACAGTGTTTTTTTTAACCCAGATCGGTTAAAACCTAAATAATAGATTGTTTGTCCTTTTTGTTGCCGCTGAGTCAAAGAATAAATGAAGTTTTGGTTTTGGTTTGTGTTGTTTTATTATCCTCATTGAATGGGATTCAAGTTTTTACCTATAATTGTGAAGATACGACGAAGATTTTGCAATTTGCAATGAAATAATGCGGAAGAAAAGTTCATAATGTCTTTTATTACACAAGTTAGGCAATTTACAATGTGGCGCTATCTATATAAAGTAGCTCGAACTAATATTGTGATGATGGTAAAAGTAAGTCAAAACGATACTAGTGGCGCTATCTCTATGAATTTATTGGAACTAAAAATGTATTACATGAAAGAAACACAGTGTACAAGTTGAAAGAATCTTCAAAGTATCTATCTTTCCCAAAGGAACAGTTTTTCCCCAAGGGATCCTCTTCCCCAAACAATTCTGTTTTCACATTTACTAAAATTGACAGGGAAGAGGGGAAGCAAGGAGGTAAAATCGTAAAGGGAGGTGGGGTAATGGACAAGCATAGTCTCCCACCATCCGGTCCCCCAACCACCCGCCCTGGGCGCGTCGGCCTTATATAGTTTTTGCCCCATACTTCCTTAGCGAGAAGTAAAGTACTCCGTTTAGATTCCCTCTGTAAAAAAGGCTTAATCAAAAGAAATGCCCTTAACAGAGGGAATCTTTTGGTCGGTCATCTTTGCAAAACAAAAATGGCCGACCTTACCCAGGAGTACTTCACCTCCCTTGAGCGGAAGACCACCCGCACTCCCAGCTGCCAATAAAAAATTGGACTTAGGCCAACGGGAGTGCAGGGGAAAGATGGCAGCTGACTTCCGGTTCCATCTGGTGGATCGGTGCCTTTGGGAAGGCTCCAGACATCCGACCAGAACCGGTGCCGGCCACCAACTGAGGGTTTGGTGGTGCGCCACTTCCTTATATCAATTTTACGACATACTTTCCTTGCGAGAAGTAAAGTATACAATTTTGAATTGACCAATCAAGAATCATTATGTAATGATTCAACCCTAGCCCTTTTATCGAATGCCGAAATGAATCACCTGAATGAGCAATGTATTCCTATCTTATCTGACTACAGTCAGCCGACAGGTCAGTGGCGCACTCAGTCTAGATGAGTGTCTTTTTGGCGTTAATGACATTTACACAATACTTTCTCTATGAGAATTAAACAGTACTATTTCCGTATAAGATTATTCGCTATGCATACGTATCTAACAGCTGACAATCTTAATATTAATACAAGGGTTGTTGGATGAGTTGTAGATTGAATTTTATGCAGGCGAACAATATTTGTAAATTAGATTATCGTAAACATACAATGTTAATGCATATTTCAAAATACTTAAATAACTAAATTATTTGAAAAGTCAACATTTTTACAATTATTTGATAGTTTTTCTCTGCATTTGCAACATTTCAGGAATATTTTGATTACATTACGTATTTTTTCAAGAGGAAAAAATTTAGATCATCGCCAAATAAATTATAAAAATATTCGATAAATAAATCGAACTGAAACAACATAAGAGGAAAATGTTTCGATTTGAATGACTCGCGTAATCTTCAAATTACCAATTTTATTTTATTCTCAAATTCTTAGTGATTTATTCGAACATTACAATATGAGCACAGAAATAAATCGTTTTTCGCTATCATATGTTACCTACTGCAATATTGCCTGAAACAATGATAAACATGTGACTACGAAAATTCAGTCGATTTTCTCCCTCACATAAAATAAAACACCAACACACACCTTTCTCTATTTGAGCTAAAATTAAGAAGGGACGGAAACTACGGAAATTACGTAGCTCTTGAAAATAAATAAAAAATTATTCAACGTTAATATTACTACACATGGAACATCAGCGAGTTTAAGCGTAAAATGCAAACATAATTTTTGATAGCCGGACTCCGAATAATCAATTTGCAAGTATTTCAATACTTGATAATTACCTATATTCATAAATACGTAGATATTTATGATATTTTTAAATAAAATTTCAGTTATTTTAATTTTACTACATTATCATTTATCAGGAGTAAAATTTTCAAAACAATATCAATACAAGTCGAGCAGTTTAAATAATTTTGGCGAAAAATTCGAATCTCATTCATCACACATTACCTACGGAATTGCAAAAACTCATCAGGGACGTTTCTGAACAATAAATAGCTAGTTGGCTGACTTGAAATAGATACAAAATCGTTAAAAATCCTCCCATTAAAATCAATTAACAAAAACGATGCAACAGTAGCCCAAAGTTAGGAAATAGAAACAGTAGAAATAATCAAAAACCTGATGAATATTTGAGATCGTTTCAAATTTGAAATTTGGTAACTATAACTGGTTGCCATACAAACACGATTACAAAATATCAAGTAGGTAGGAGCTGTTCGGAGCCATAAGGGGCGATTTCATAAAATACAGATGACGACCTAACACAGCAATTCGCTATAACACTTTCAATACACAAGTAAAAATACATTTAACATAGGTATCCTAGATTGATGTAAGAATAATGCATATTTTTGGAGGCTTGCATGTATCATTTCAATCAATTACTATTTCCATGAGTAATTAGTGATTCCGGCAAAAATGAATTTCCAGTAAAAATCCTATCTTTTCCCTCCCAGACAGAATGAAACACCATCACACACAAATGGTTTCTTTCTGAGAAAACTCGATATACCTCTGCCGATATCTCATCCCTCATTGTTAAATTAAATCCCTCTTCCCCCGCCTTTTTACACTCGAATACAGACTGCGACGAAATAAAACTAACGTAACTTAACAAACCTTAAATCTAAATTCTAACAATACAAAATTTCAACAAATAATACACGAATAAAATTGAAAAATATTAAACATAATTGATGGCATCGTTAAAACCAAGCATTTTGAATGTATAACTAATTGCCGAAATTTAAAAAATGCAAAGTAATTTCAAAATGCAGTATAAAAAGAACTGAGAAAATAAAATTACATCAATTGATGAGTGCCAGGAAAACTAATTTGGAAAATGGGACAGTTCAATAAAACTGAATTGTCAATGTTAAGAATTCATTACTTTTCAATTTTTAAAAACACATGCATTGGTGAATACAAAAAAAATAAATTCATAAAAATTCCAAATTGAACAAATACTCGGGATTTTATAAATTGAAATTAATCGTCTGATAACTCAGAAAAAATTATCATGTCGTATCAGTAGACAAAACACACATTAAAACATCGATCATAGCATTCTTTAACAATGAGCTGAAAAAACTGACGACAAATTGAAGGACTGTTTTTCAAATTCATTTAAATCATTCTGCCATAATGTTCTTCGAAGATCACGATCATTTTCTCCGATGTAGTTTCAACTTCCAAGTCTTGCTTCGAATAGGTGGCGAGCTGTAGAAATCATGGTACCAATTTTCAATTCATTTCGCAGAATTTGATTTTACATGAAACAAAAACAAAATACAATTAAAAATAATAATAAAAATAGTATAACTATAGTATAAAAATAGGTTTAACACAACAAATTAATCTATTTCATAAAATTGACTGAATGGAGGCTTACTTTTTTCAAGTTCTGCATGATTTACCAACCTACATCTCAAAAGTTGAAGAAGAGAGGGGGAAAAGTACATAAAAAGGTCGATGTGCCATTAACATAAAAGCCCCCACTTGGTTGGTCTCAAAAAAATTGGACTTTTTATATTTTCGAGCATACGAGTTTATATATCAAATATTCACTTATATTTTTTATTAAAAAAAATCAAGCCAAAGTAGGCTCTAAATACCAATAACAATTTTCAATTTTTTCTCTCACACTTAGAATTTATATGAAACGAATAATTCCACCCATGAAATGTTTCTTCCAATTTTCAACGGCCAAAAAAATTCAAACACCTTTCAATCTGAAAATATTCAAGATCGGAAAACATTCTATTTTCCACTAGAGGTCTGCGCCGCCGATGAATTTTCGGCGCGCCGACAAACCGACGCAAAATTGAAAAATTACGGCGTGAGCCGCCATTCACCGCCGATTAATGAACGGCGGCGGCGTCTGTCATAAAACATGAAAAAAAATGCTCTTTTTGGACATTGAAAACCCAATTTTCTCAGAGCTTTGCCCTCGCTTCGCTCGGGCATGAGCAACATTGATATTCTTATGAAAAATTTGAAGCTTCGACCCTTCATTCATTTTTTCAAAAATAAAAGTTGACAAATTTTCTCTTTTACGCCGTTGACGACGCCGCCGCCGCCGATTCTTCCTCGGCGCAGGACTCTTATTTTCCACCCAAACATCCAAAATTCACTTTCAACTTTTTACAATTCGCAGTAAAGATCAAGAAATGTTTCAAATTTTGCGGTAAATTTTTACAGAACCAAAGATATAGAAGCTATCTTCGCATATGACCACAAAGACATTCTGTTGCAGCAGACAACATGCACACCTTTAATTACAACAATGGTCGTTTTCAGAACCCCTGATCAACACACCCACTAGCTCGATTCGGTTGCCTGGGATGTTGAAGAATTCAACAATGAGGCCACTTCACATCCTGGTGTTGAAATTCCACTCACTCTCACTCACCACTGGTAATGTTGCACCCAAAAAAAAAGCAACATTACACAATATTATATAAGACCAGACATATCATCTCATGTCAGACACCTACCCCTTCCAACAAAAAAAAAACCACAGACAAGACACTATTAGGGAACTATCATATCCATGCCACCCCAGCCATTATGGTTACGGTTAGGCGTTATGACACTCCGATTATAGTAAATTCAATCACGAATACCGCACATGCCATACCATGTACGTCAAACGAGCTAGAATCCTACTATAATAAGAAAGGGCATCACTAAACCGGCCAGGGGTGCCGTCGAGATTGGCTCGTTCTCGGGCTTTCTTCGGATTTCGGTTACCCTAAAAAACCTAACGTCTACCAGACGTCTACGTACCCTTACCAGATACTCAAACAAACACCATATTCGTTGAAATTAGAAGCTGATTAACAACACCTACGCATGGACCAGTTCAATTTCATCGGTGTACCCAGTCAGACCGAAGAAGAGAACGGCACAACTTTCCTTTGAAAGTTGTGACCATTTGGGAGCCAAGCTCAGGTCGAGAGATGAAAAAAAAATCAAATTTAGCATTACCAGTTTTTTGCGGCGATGCAGTGACTGCTACAAGCACCAAAACTGATAAAGTTGGACAAGGACGGGCAGACTGAAAAATTCTACGCGTACGTAGTACCTATGGGACAGACTAAACAGACCTAACAATTGAAAAAAACCAAACGGGCCCTACACTCACACAATACATCTGAACATTTGATCAGCGATTCAAACGACCTTTGATTGTAATTAATACATGCCATGCCGACCGCCCCTCCTACCCTTCGTTAAGTACGACCCTGGGATTTCGCGCAACCCGAGCCAAGAAATACCGCCATTCTCAGTGACCTCGGTACGATTGGCAGGCATCGGTACAAAACTAGGGGTCTCTTCCGATGTCGTGAGGTTTCCAGGTTCACACAGATACCGACATCGGTGCCTAAGAAATTTCAACCCGCAGCAGACGCTTCTTTCCACAGTACCGAGCCTACTGTGAAAGAATATTGGCTGACTCTCTTGTGATCAATAAAGCAGGGCTGGTGCTTTAAGATCAAGAGACCACAGCCAACCCCGATCCATGTTTGGAGCTGAACGCCGAAATCCCGGATAACCGAGCACGATCACATCAGACATCCAACAGAATCCGAAGGTTTCACCAATGCCATACGACACTGATATTCTCTGACTGTACCACCAACCTTCCAACACTGGTTCGCCAAAGTCACAACCTATTCTGACCCAAAGCCCTAAGGAGAAAATACTTCCTAAATATTTCTTTAAAAAAAAAAAAAAACAAAAAAAACAAAACATAGAAATCTGAACAAAACCGCGAAAATTTTATGATGTGAGGAAGAAAAATTTGAAAAAAATTAGAGGTCACAGAGCCTTCAAACATGGCCACCAATTATACCCGAATACTACACCGAAAATTCGCTAAAAATTATCTCCTTTTTCAAACGAGAATCTTGGAATTGGGGAAGGGGAGAATTTGAAATGAAATATCACCAAATGCATTACGCAGAGTTATGAAAAATTAGCCAAATAATTATAGTTACAATTTCGCTCAATACAAAAACTATTAATCAAGCTGAATATCAACATCATCCGAATATCAAATTTCAAATAACCGGCAATAATTTTCCAACAGTACTTCGTTTACATACCATGATAAAATTTCATTTTTGGTTTTTACTCTTCATCAAGTAGGTGTAATGAGCAATACCATCTCCATCAGTCATTATATACTAAATAAAAACTATCAGACAAAAGTCTGTCAAAAACAAAGCTTAATATCTATACACTTCTTATACATAACCAGGCACAATCCACGTATCAATAACTTAGATATACAGCTTGATAACAAATAAATTTGGAAAATGAAAAAAAAAATTGTCACTATCGAAAGAAAAATTTTTCAATACTGCTGACACGATTTATACCCCACAATAGATACAAAAATCAGAATTATAATGGCCAAAATTCAGTCACAGGTTTGCAAGTACATTGAAAAAATCAATCGGTAACTAAGCTCAACGTTGAATAGCCAAAATGAAAAGCCAAAACGATACTTGATGGTTTTTTTTTTCTGATATTATCACAAAAGTTGATATTTTCTAGACGAGCTCCGAGTAGCAAAATTAATTCCGTTAAAATATAAATAATTCAACATTGAATGGAAAATTATACCTATTAGAAATATACGTACATTAAACACTCACCGTGAAATTAATCGTTATGTGGTAGGTCAGGTACTCATCATTACGACTTCTACTCGATTTTTCGCAGCACTTCACTGTAAAACAAACCAATAAAAATTAATTAAAGATGCGAATATAAAATTACTAGGTAATTTATGAGAAACTATAACAAATTAGGTACTTTGAAAAAATATTCAATACGATGGAGAGAAAATTCAAACGATGCGTTCCCTTCATTATAAAATTCAAAAGTACCTAATATTTCTATACTAAGAAAAAATTTCCAATTGAAAATTAATATTCAAATCTCTTTGAACTTGATTCATTTTCCAAACAAAATAAAATTGGCATCCAGTGCAATGAACTTGCACCATTACAAATCAACGAGCATCCCACCAAAATCAAATTTAAAAAAATATACCAACTTTAATGACATCTGACACGAAAAAAAAGGAAACCAAACTTATGAATTTCAACTTTCACAAAAGCAGGCCTTCATTTTCTGGAATTCGTAATTCTTCATAGCATCAATTTTTTTAGCTTATCGAAATAAATTAGAATACTGATACTAGCTAATCATATTTTCATTTTTGTACCTTTCTCAGATTCGAACACGTACAAAATTATTCAGTCATACAGTACACTTCTGTTCCAATTTTCATCAAAACTGCTAGCATGGTACATCGTCGATGAAAAATCACACGGTGTCCTCCGAATTGAAAAAATCAGCAAATCTGAAAATTGAACAAAATATTAGAATTTATAAATCACCATTATTTATCACAAAAATCACAGTTTTTTTCACAAATAAACAAATCATAATGTAATACGCACTGAATAAACATTTCACAAAATTTCGAAATAGTTTTCTGAAGAATTTCGAAAAATGATTTTTTTTAGTATTGTTCAATTTGTGGAACACAGTCTTCCCCGCCTTCATTAATACATAAAAAAAAAGATATGGGTACAAAAATCTAATACTCAATGAATTTGCGATTTTGTTCACGAAATCGCAATTTTAAAATTTCAACCGAGAAAATAAGCGACAAAATTGCCAAACCCTACCATGAAAAAACATCTTTCTAGAACTGTTGAAACCTCACCACACACACACTCGCCACTGCAAAGGCACTACCTCAAACACAAAAAATTGGATTCGTGAATTGTTATACGCTTCACGTTTTCTACAAATAACATGGGTGTATTTTCTTCTTAACCGGTCCGGTACGCAATGGGTAAAGCTCTTCAAAAAGAAAAGAAAGAAATAGTAAACTCCTAAAATCAACACTCAGAAACAGAAGACACCACGGTAGGTCGGTAGGTACATGACCTTGAAAAATTTCGAGATCGTTTAAATTAATTTTCAACTATCTGTCTACAAAATGCGACGATATGGCATCGGCAAGTAAGATAAATCTTTGAAACTTGATGGCCAAGAATTGCATAATACATATAAACTCGAAATCAAAGCAGACCGACTTGTAAAATAATCCGTATGATGAGGCGGAACTAGCTGGAGGGAAAAGAAATGTGTATCAAATTCATTTTTACACGACATGTAGATGTATGTACTATTGGTACATATACATTACCAAAAATACACACCAAAATCAGCATCGCCGAATTATTCGCCAAAACACAATCATGTTTAAATTATTGAAAAACTAAGGTGGTTGGCTTAAAATTTCAAAAATAGTGGCAATACTCAAACTAATCGTATTATATGCTAATAAGTTCGGCATCGAGTACTTCTCAATATATCAAAAAGAACAATAATGTTACAATATCACCATTACAGACCATTGCATTCTGGTAAATCACACAGCACCAGCCATCGAGATAATTATTTGCCCGGAAAATTTTCAAGAGACAGTGACAGCGTGACACGGAAAATTTTTATTCGCCAAATGTGCCTTGATTTGGTTTATACGTAGATTTTGGGTCGCTAAACACGAATCCGGCGTCGGTTTTCCGTTTAGATGTCGTGTTTTCAAGATATTCGCCCAGAAAAGTCGGAAAATTTTTATGACACAGTGACAAGGAAAATTTTTATTCACCAAACGCGCTTGGATTTGGTCCATAGGGAGAATTTGGGTCGCTGAACTCCGGCGTCGAATTTTTGTTCCAAAGCCGCGTTACCGGTTTTCTCAGAATCTGAAAGTCTTCGTGAATTTTTTGCGTTCTTCAACTACATAAATACTAGACCCACAATTTTGACCAAAATCCAAAAAAATAAAAAAAAGTAAATTATACCTAATTCATCGATTTCTACGAATAATAAAAAGATGAGTTTGAATTGTACTTTGAATCTCGAACCTCCGCCCCGACCAAAATTTTTATGTTCAGTAGATGACCAAAGTTGAATATTTTCTAAAACCCGAAGTATCAAATTCAAAAAATCGTGTAACGTATATTGAAACCTATGTTTGAATTTTGTAAATTTTCAATTTTGACAATCCCCCTAGGCTTCATGTAATTAATTTGGGTCCAAGAGCCAAATACTTTTGAAAATCCGAAACAGCATATTCAAAGCATTTTATATCGATAACCATGATGTTATTGGATAAAATTTTGAATTATGAACCACACTTTTGGAACTCAATTTGGGTCTAGAGGTTAAAGCAATGTAAAAATCAATTTCATAACGACCACCGAAATTTCAGAAACCTACTTGTTGGGCTATTGATTCACTTCTCTAAATAGGTAACAAACTTGTACGTTTTATACTTAATGTTTCACAATATTTGATTCAATTTTTTCCCGAAGTGTGTATTTTTCGAAAGTTACAGGTGAAAACTCAGAATTTGTACTCCTCGTACTAAAAAGAGGACAAAACTCTCAGATTCCAGAGAAGTTGGAGCATTTTTTGGGGGGGGGGGAGGGGGAACCTAAACTGACTTTACAAAATATTATTCATACACTTTTTTCTCAAATAAAATTTTAAAAGATATTCCTGATCGTTTACACTGATTCTCTTTTTTGAAAAATTCATAACAAATCAAGCCAAGTAACTTTCCTATGCTTTACCTCTTTTTTCCAAAACTAAAAATTCAATCGATTTTTTCAGATACATATTTAGAATTATAGAATTCTTTGATGTTTCAGATTTTTCAGAAAGCAGACATCCTGAAAAGGCCAACTAACAGCGAATTTTAGATGTCCAAATTGCAACCGAAAATTATACGAAAAAAAAACCATGAAAAAACTGAATACATCGCGAGTTTTGAAAACATCAACACTAATTACCCAGTTCGGTCGTATTTCATTTTTTGCTCGGCATCGCTGATTATTCAATAAGGTATGCAATTCCCCGTCAATTCGAAGCTTTTCGAAAATAAGCTGGTGATTACGGTGTTTGAACTTCATCTCCGTCATCGGTTTCTGAAAAACAAAACATGAATTATATCGTTATAATTGGTATGAAACTAGAAATTGAATTTAATTAGATAATACATAGAAACAATTGAAGAGAATCAATCTTCAATAATTATAATCCTTCACTTTTGCAAATGCCTTTATATTTTTATCAATGAAGCAAACGTAGCATAACCTTGTTTAATATCGATATCATTAGGTACATTACATATTTGTTTTCCTAAGCACTAAGTTCGAATATCATCTCAATTTTTGGATTCGATACTCAACTTTTCCATACAAGGGACTGATATTAATTTGAATGAGCTCTCAAACATCGATCTCTTTCCTTCAAATTTCAATTTTTTCATTTTTTTTTTAAATGTAAGCTTTTGCAGAAATTGTTATCATGATCACAAATACACATTCAATATTCATGTTCAATTAATTATATTATTTACTCACTATTTCACAGCAGCAATCCAGCTCTTGAGAAAAAATTATTCACGTCACGAATGCTGCTGAACGATCACACATCATTACTCGAAGGCATTTGCGTAAATCTCGAAACTCGAAAGTGGTGTAGGTATCAAGATATCTGAAAATTGAACAAAACATTAAAATTCATTCATCACTATTTGATATCACAATATTTGCAAAAAAAACCACACACATTTAATTACACATCAACTTACCATTTTAGCTACGGTCGGTATTTCAGTTCTTGAAAAGAAATATCTATAGATACCTAATTCCCTACTAGGTACAAGGCACGAAAGCACGAAACTTATGAACTATCTCACGATTCACATTTTGAGGTTTCTGGAAATCTAAAAATTGAACAAAACGTAATGAGTCATCGTTATAAGATACTAGAGGTGTGCATGAGCCAAAAATAAAAAAAAACTATTTCAATCATGAACAGAGAATCAGAGCTGATTACTAAAAAATTGTGATGCGATTTGTAGAAATGTACCTATCGCGTTTTTTTTTTGTTTTTTTTTCAATGTCGAATTTTCGATACTAGACCATCTTATAGTCCCGAAATCAACACTAAAAAAAAATCGAAAAAAAACGCGATAGGTACATTTCTACAAATCGCATCACAATTATTTTCCAGTTTATCAAGTATTTAATCTATTCTACAAATAAATTACTTAAAATACAGACTCATATCTCCCCCAAAATCGTTTCAATTTTCCTTTTTTTCTCTTTTGGATCTTCGACTCCAGCACACATTCACATTGAAAATCTACGTTTTACATATTTATGTACACTTCAACTCACCATTTACTTATGCTGTTCCAGTTTTTGAGAAAAAATATCTACGGCAAGACACAAAACTTATGAAAAATCTGACGATTCACATTTTGAGGCTTCTGGAAATCTGAAAATTGAACAAAACGTAATGAGTCTTCGTGACAAGATAGGTACTAATCATATTTTTCAACCGAGAAAATTCAAGATTTCATAATTCAATTTTAATTTGGCAGTCTATGTTCAATCGCAGATAGAGAATCAGGATTGATAAGCAAAAAATTATTTTCCAGCTCATCTATTATTCTAAATCAGTTGAAATATCGACCAATCTCCAAAAATTGTATCAGTTTTTTTTTTATCTCTATTTGCAGCAGTTTATATAAGAGATTGTCGACTCCAGCACACATTCACACTGAAAATCTACGTTTTACATATTTATTTACACATCAACTCACCATTTATAGTTTTGCTATTCCAGTTCTCGAGAAAAAAAATCTAGGTATCACAGGATACAAAACTTATGGACGATCTCACATTCAAAGGCCCCTGATGGAAATCTAAAAAAAAAGAAAAAGAATGAGTCATCGTTATTATATGATACAAATCATAACTTTCACTGATAAAAATTAAAAATTTCATAATGTAAAATCACTTTCGAAGTTTTGATCTCAATTCAGTAGCCTATTTTCAGTCTCAGATAGAAGAACGGGGATGATTACTAAAAAATAAATTTTCCAGCTTATTATTCCAAATTACCTAGTTAAAGTACTCACCCTCTCCCCTCAAAAATTGTGCCAGGTTTTTAGTTCCGGGTGCACAGATATTAAGATCAACGAAACCAGTACACGTTAAATGCATCAACGTTTTACAGATTAAATTACACATCAACTCACTGTTCAGCTATGGTATTCCACAGTTCTTCAAGTTTTTAAGGGAAAATATCTCCATTACAAGTTACGAAACTTACAAGCAATCTCACGATTCATTTGTCTGGAAATCTGAAAATTGAACAAAACGTAATGAGTAATCGTTAAATACTAATCATAATTTTAAACGTATAAAATTAAACAATAAGTCCTTCAAAAAGAAAAGGAAAAAAAAATAGTAAAATCAACGCTCAGAACCAGAAGGCACCACGGTACGTCTAGGTATATGACCTTGAAAAATTTCAACCATCTGTCTACAAAATGCGACGATTTGGCATCGGCAAGTAGGATGAATCTTCAAAACTTGATAGCCAAAAATTGCATGCTATATAACTCGAAATCAAAGCAGACTACCTTAAACAATAATCCGTATGATGAGACGAAGCTAGCTAGAGGGAAAAGAAATGTGTTTCAATTCATTTTACACATGTAGATGTACTGTTGGTATAAATTTCAAAAATACACACCAAAATCAACATCGTCGAATTATTTGCCAAAACACAATCACGTTACAAATACTTGAAAAACTAAGGTGGCTGGCTTAAAATTTCAAAAATATTAGCAGTAGGTACTCACATTAATCGTATTATCTGCTCATAAGTTCGGCATCGAGTACTTTTCAATATACTTATCAAAAAGAACAATAATGTTACAATATCTCCATAAAGAACCATTGCAATTTGGTAAACCACACATCACCACCAAAATTTGCTTCGAGGCTAAAAATGGGTTTTCAGAGACTAATTCCATTCGTGATTATCAACGAAAAAAATTTTCTGCACTTCGTTCCCAAGTACATACGTAAATCGATTACGTCATTTTCACAATCAAGTTTACGAATGGCATGAATAATACCGAGCAGTAATATACGATGGACACTCACCGATTCGTTTTGTAGTATACTCGATCAAAATTCTACTCAATATTCTTCGCGTTTCACTGGAAAAAAAAAAGACGAAACAAAATTAATCACTGATATCAATAAATTCACTAAATAACATGAACATTTCTCATATGAAAACGGGGGGAAATCACGACTAGCCAACTTTACAAGAAACAGTTTCACATCCATTCAGTTTCTCCAGAATTTAATTAGTGTGCACAACAAATTTTTCTGAGCAAAAATACTGACTTTACATCAAGTAGGTAAAAGCAAAAATTTTTGGGAGAAATTCAAAAAAAAAATGAAATATTGGCTTCAATAGGTGAATTTTCTGCTAATTTTTCTCATGTTTTTTCAATTCAGTGATTTCACTGATTTTCAGTCAAAATTATTAATTTCTTTAACAAATTAGAAATTGATAAAAGACCAGTGATGACAGAAAAATTATTAATTTACAAACTAAATGATTAAAATTAAAATACTGTCCAAGCGAAGCAAGGATGAAAATTTTTCAAATACTGCTTGAGAAGGTCAAAAAATGCACTTCTTCACATTTTCGTAGTGAAAAATTTCTGACCCCTTGATAATAGAAAGAAATGTAGGCCCGGAATAAATGTACTCCTTTGACCCCCCCCCCCCCCTCTCCAAGAGACCAGACTGGGCCTGAGCAAAGCGAAAGCGAAATTTTTTTTTTAAAAAAAGGGATATTTAGAATTTGAAATTTCATTAGATATTATAGGTAAAATAAAATAGTGCTTTTTCGTGGTTGATTTTGACTTCATAAAAAATGAAATCTGTAGATTAATTTCTTGATCTCCTATCGAAACAATCTCAACATTTTTGAAAATTCCAATAATTGAAACATTCGTAAAAATAAGAAACGTTAATTTTTTTCACTTAAAAAATAATAATTGTTCAGGATGGAAACGAAATTTCATACTATCGCTTTGAAAATAAAATTGTGTAAATTTAATGCGCCCGAGCGAAACGAGGGCGAAAATTTTTGAAGAAAAATACATTCAAAAGCTAAAAGTTTCTTCATTATTTGATCAATAATCTTCAAATCTCTCATTTTTCAAGTTGAATGGGATTTTTTTTGGAACTTTTGAAAAAATACTGACATTTGAACCTATACTTACTGACCGTTAGACGCCCTGTAGAATAACGAATTTTCACCTCTTTCCCAACGCTGATCAAAGTTGTGCTCTCATTAAACGTACCTATTAAAAAAAATATAAAAATCAAAGTAAAAAAAAATGAAATATTGCGTAGCACGGCATGCGATGGACAAAAAAATTCTTGAATTGGTAATAAAATGCAACAATTTCATATCATTAAATTTATACCTCTGAAAGAATCGAACAAAACGAACAAAAAAGCCAAATTTCGTTCAATGTAATGTCGAATCATCTCTAGGATGAAAAATTTAAGATATTACGAGCGAAAACCAAGTTTTGCTCAGCATCACGTTGAATATAAAATTTCAAAAATGAAAAATCAACACGCAAGTATGTTTGTTTGGAGAATTCCAAAATCAAAATGATCTGAAGAAAGTATGACAGCATCAGCATCTTCGAATGGGGCAGTGAATACTAAATTTAAAGTACCTACGTACTTATTTCCGAACATTTCCAAATCAGAATCATTACAACTAATGCATATATTTCAAAATTCGTAGCAATTTTACCTTTAAGCAAATAATATTCGTTGATTTCTCAGCGGTGAATCGGAAGTCTACTGTACGTCATTTCAGAGCTGGAATAAGATTGATACACGATTCCTTCCGTCAATTTCATTATAAGAGGAAACTATCTTCATCGTCGTTTTCATCATTTGATCATACTAATATTCTGTTATTTCTGAATGATTCTTCCGTCACGTTTCACTGTAAACAAATTTTCAAAAAAGACCAAATTAATCACAGATACAGTTAGATACATGAATAATCATCATCATTGCACAAGAAAAATATTTGAAAAAAAATTCCGATGGAAATTCAATCCTCTTCAGAGATGATCTGCTTCAATTTCCCACCTTTTCTAAACCAATTAGGTATTTAAAGTTGTTCATTTAGTTGTTCATCAGATATTCTTTATATGATAATTATAGAGCAGAGAGAATAAGTGAGTAGTTTTTTTTTAGTACGATCAATTTGAAATTGCACAGAAGAATGATTACAAATGCATGTTGTTTCAATACAGAATTCTTGATTGTTCAAAATCGAAAATCACTAAGTACATTTCAAGAGATTTTCAAGTACTTAAACTATATGTACCTCTTTCCCGGTCACAAAAAAAGACCTCAAGTAATTCAATTTTGAAAATTCCTGTACATTCTCGACTCAATGATTTTTTTATGAATGTGGCAGATATTTAATTCGTTTTAGCGTAATCGATACTTTAACAAAAGTGATTTTTCCGCATCATTTAAACAAACAAGAAGTTCATAATAGGTCACAAATTTCTCTATCATTTTCAAACTTCAATCGATCTCGGAATCCGAATTAATAAAAATTTAGAATTAATAGAGAACAAGTTTTCGACAAATAAATCGCGACTCGACTAGTATAAATGGATTTTAAAATTTTGCAATACGGGAACATATTTGTAGAAAGTAATAAGAAGAACCAGTCAGAAAAAGCACACGAAAATTAAACTTCGAATCGCCTACCATCACACACAAACATACGCCATCTTCGCAACATAATTTCTTCAACGTATGTACGAGCACGAAACAATAAAAATACGAAAATCACCACATACATTCATCACGTAATTTAAACACTTGCATTTAAAAAAAAAAAAACACTTGAAAAATGGATTTCCTTTTGAAGCTTTAGCTATGTACTTAGTACTTACTACTTACAGCAAGGGATATTATATTATGTACTTCTGCATTTCCGTTGAATTCGAGCACGAAAAAAGATCTACGATCTGAAATTCTGCATAGAATACCCACGACGACAAAAAGAAAAAACACGATATTGAAGCATTCAAAGTACCGACGCGAATTCAAAATCAACCACAACAAGATTCTTTACAATATAAGAAAGAACACGCAACACGTTAACATAGCAAAATGGCGTCGCGTCAATGCGTCATGTACTGAAAATTCAAACGTTAACCAATTTTTGTCCTTTTACCGCACGACCGCAAACCGCAACACAAATACACTGCCGAGGTAGGCAATACTGTACAAAAAGTTCATAAACGCAGCACGAAGATCATTGAACCGACCAGAACTCAGTGACTCGAATTAATTTAAAAATAAATAACAAGCGAGTAAACCGAAAACAAAGAACTGACGCGTCGTCGCCGTCGTTGCGTCCCCAACCCTTGTTTAGGTGTATTTGCGCACGCGCGACAATGTTGCCATACGTAACACAATTAACGTAAGGGTAGTATTTTTTTGAAATTCGCGTGCGTAATTATAGGCAAATAAATAAAGTACGGTAGCTTGTGGATAAATTGTGATTACGGTATTGTATTATTTTGGTATGGTACTTTCAAAACAATTGTAATTATAAATCAAATTTTATATTTTCAATGCGAGTTCGAGAGCAATAATTTTGACTCGAGAGAAGGGCAAAAATTTTAGAAATCCTTAAATTCAAGGTAAATTTAACACCGTTATGGGTTACTAAACCCGTATAAAAAATAAAGTCACCGCTTATTCAAAATCATCAACGGAGAAATATGATAAAACCGTGTACAGCGAGGTCAAAGTATTTAAAAACATCGAAAATGATTTTCCAGGAAAAGAAACACCAACAATTACGTAGTTGAAAGTTGAAATAATTTGTAGGAAAAATATTAAGAAAGGTTAAAGCTTTTGAAAAATTCTGCCGAGAAGGAGGATAGAATTTGAATTTATACGTGTAGAAAAATAGAACAAAATGAGAAAAAACGAAGCTTAATATACACTTCTTTTAAATAACCAGATACAATCCACTAATAAATAACTCGAATAAAGAGCTTGATAGCAAATGAATTCAGAAAATGAGAAAAAAATTGCCATTATCGGAAGAAAAAATTTCAAATACTGGTAGCATAATGTATACCACACCAAAAATCAGAATTTCACAGCTTTGCAAGCACATTGAAAAAATCAATCTGTAACTAAGCTCAATATTGAATAGCAAAAATAAAAAGCCAAAACGATAAGATTATGACTACCAATCTACGTATGTAGGTATTGTGTTTCTTCTGATATTTTCACAAAAGTTGATATTTTAAAGACGAGCTCCGAGTAGAAAAATTAATCTCGTTACAATAAAAATAATTTAACATTGAATGGAAAATTATACCTATTAGAAATACACATTAAACACTCACCGTGAAATTTATCGTTTTGTGGTAGGTCAGGGACTAATCATTACGATTTCTACTCGATTTTTCGCAGCATTTCACTGTAAAACAAACAAACAAATAAAAAATAATTAAAGATGCACATACAACATTACTAGTTTTCTAGAAACTAAAAAAGTATTTTGAAAGAATATTCAATACAATGGTGAGAAAATTCAAACAAGGCGTTCCCTTCATCACAAGATCCGAAAGCAATATTTCAATACTAAGAAAAAATTTCCAATTGAAAATGAATTTTCGGGACTATTTGAACATGTTTCATAATTCCAATCGAAAACATTGATAAATAGAAAACGTAATTTTTTTTTCACTTGAAATGTTGAAAATAATATTGTTTAGGTTGGAAAAGAAGTTTCATACCATCGCTTTGAAAATACTCGTAAAATATTGAGTAAATTTAATGCGCCCGAGCGAAAATTTTTCAAGAAAAAGGCATTCAAAAACTAAAAATTTCTTCAATATTCAATCAATATTTTAGTATTAAAAAGGAGGCGAAATCTTCAAATCTCTCATTTTTCAAGTTGAATGGGATTTTTCTTTGGAATTTTGAAAAAATACTGACATGTTGAGTACATTAGTCAAAAATACTGGCTCGAGTATACAGGCTGGACTGACCTCTTAGAAAAAATACTGACTATACAAACTTATACTGACCGTTAGACACCCCGTAGAATAACGAATTTTCACCTCCTTTTCTACGCTGATCAAAGATGTGCTCTCATTAAGCGTATAAAAAAATATAAAAATCAAAGTTGAAAAAAAAATGAAATTTTGCGTAGGTGGTATCCGATGGAGAAAAAAAATTCAAAATTTAACAATTTCACGTCATTAAATTTATATACCTCTGAATAAAGAATCGAACAAAACAAGCAAAAAAGCCAAGTTTCGTATCCGAGATGTCTCTATCGTAGCTCTGATCTTTTTTTCGATTTTTTTTAGCATAGCCAATTATCGATCTCAGACAAAATATCCTATAATTGGATGCAGGTTACATAGATGTAAATTCTCTGTAAATTGAGCAATAAGAAAACCAGTTGAGTATTCTTGTTTACTTCAATCATTAATCTATGTACTCACTGTTTCGCTGTAAGACTCCAGGTCTTGAAAAATAAAACATTCGTAGATCATAATCACGAAACTCATTTGAAGGCAAACATTATTATTCGCGGGTATTGCCATCTCGAAAGTAAGGCATCTCGAAATCTGAAAATTAAATAAAACATCAAGAGTTCATCAATCATCATTATCTAATACTATTTTCTTCGTAAAAAAAATTCAAACAAATTTCACAAAATTTTGAAAACATCATTTTTTCAAACCAATTTTTCATCTGGTCAGAACATCTATCATCTACCTACCAACCTACTCTAATCAATTATTTAACATTTTTTCATGAACCAAAAAGGAGAGCTACAAAAGGACAAAAACTCAAACCTTCAACTACCACCCGAATCTTTCTTACATATTCTAAAATTAATGAAAATGAACAAAATATAGGTAAACAAAGTTATGAAGAAACTTGTACATAATGGACACAACGAGAAATTGGCCACCTTTCATTTCAAAAAAGTAAAATCACGAATCTAATATGGCTAAACTTAGCAAGGCCAATAATTTAGAACACTATAGATTTTCAACCGTCATAAATACGTATGGTACCGTTGATTAAATCGAAACATATCTTCGGATTTTCAAGATGAAATTTTGGAAATTCAAAAAAATCCCTATGATTCCTTTTCATAGAGAAAGAAAGCAAAACGCACCTTGTTTCCATAGATTTACCACGATGTCACAAAACATCGCCCATACTCGAAATCTTCATAAAAAACCTACAAAGTACCTGACAACTTTAAAATTGAATAATCTAGGTTCAATTCAATTGCATGTCTATTCACCTATTTCGCTGTGAGGTTTCTTTCTTGAAAAAATAATCCGCCGAAACTTTTGAACGGTCCGATGTCATTTTTCGCATTTTAAAACTTCGAGAAATCTGAAAATCAAACAAAGCAATAAGTTAAAATAAGTCATCATAATTATCTCTCGTAATAATTTTTCACATGAGAAATTCAAAACTCGATTATTCATGATCTTTTTTCGATTTCTTTTAGCATATAGCCAAATAACATTTCAATTCTAGAAAATCAATTTTCAAAAACTGAGCAGTCACATCTACTATTCTATATACCCTCCTCCTAAAAATATTTTCGATCATTTTTTCGGGACTAAGCTTGTACAGAATTATCGTAATCTTCCACACCGGCATACATAAGATATTCGTTTTTTGTAACTATTAATATACTCACAATATCGCTGTAATGCTCCAACTCTTGAGAAAAAAACATTCGTACGTTACGATCACGAAAGCTTATGAAAAAGCACACATCATTACTCGTAGGTATTGCTATCTCCGAAGTAAGGTATCTGGAAATCTAAAAATTACACAAAACATTAGAAATCATCGATCATCATTATCTAACACCACTTTTTTCGTAAAAAAATTTTAACAAATTGGATAAAATTGCAAAAACATAATTTTTTGATAAAATCTTCTAAAAAAATTATCATTTCTTCACCAATTTTTACTCACACCTACTCGCAAATTCGAAAAAAAATTTCTTTACTCAGAAAAATAAACTTTCTTTCCATTGAATCGCCATGATGTTACAAATCATCGTCCATATTCGAAATTTTCAACAAAAACTAAAAAAAGTATACATGTACAAACTTCAAAAATTGTGTAATCTATGCTCACTTTAATTAAATATCTATTCACCTATTTCGCTACAAAGGTTCTTTCTTGAAAAAAATTTGGTGTTAGTCTTACGGAATTTTTGATCGACCCGGTGCCATTTTTCGCATTTTAAAACTTCAGGAAATCTGAAAACCAAACAGAACAATAAGTCATCAACTCATCATAATTACCTATCGTAATAATTTTTCACATGAGGAATTTAAAACGCGATTATTCATGATATTTTTTTCGATTTCTTTCAGCATAGGTATAGCCAATTATCGATCTCAGACAATATATCCTGTAATTGGATGCAGGTTACATAGAGGGATGTAAATTCTCTGTGAATTGAGCAGTAAGAAAACCGATTCTGATGCACAACAAAAAGAGAAGTATTTTTTGGAGAGAGAGACAGAGGAAGAAAGAGCGAGAATATTTCAACCTCAAACCTCAACGATATTCTAAGAAAAATTACCTCTAATGAAGATTTCAATCAACTGCGTAATCAACCATTTGACCATCTTTTCGTACGATCAGGGTTTCCATGTACCAAAAATGAAACCATAAATTCGTATTCACTATTTTACATTCAAAATATCGATTATCCCCATCTCCCCAATTTTCTTTTTTGACATATTCTTGGATCCAACAAACATGCACAGAAGTATCGTGATCTAAAGCACACTTAAAGCATTCGTGTTAATTTCAATTATAAATTTACTCACTATTTCGTTGAACGGTTGAAGGGCTGCTACTCTTGAAAAAAACATTCGTATGCCATGAAGCTTATGAACAGGCACACATCATTATCCGCAGGTAAAAATGCCATCTGGAAAGTAAGGTATCTGGAATCTGAAAATTACACAAACCATTAGAATTCATCGGTCATCATTATCCAACACCATTTTCTTCGTAAAAAAATTCAAACACATATTATAAAATTTCAAAAATATCATTTTTCGGTAAAATCTTCTAAAAAAATTATTTTTCCTCATTAACTCTTATTCACAATCTACTCGAAAATTTGAAAAAAATTCCTTTTATCCAAATAATAAACCGTCAGCCCATTACAAGTTGCAAATGTCGCTCATATACCCAAAATTCTCAACAATAACAACAACAAAAAGTATCTACTTTTCAAATTCTATGGAGAAAAACGACTAAACATTTTCATTTTTTAAAAAATCGGATTTTAGAAATTAGTGTTTCATTTTTCAAGCTCATCATTCCGAATGAATTCCAACATTTACACACCCTCGACTCTCTTCCTCTAGAAAATATTTTTTGTACATTTTTTTTGGATCAAAGTGGATCAACGCTTACACAGCATTACCGTAATCACTGATACCAGCATACATTCAACATTCATATTCAATTTAATCACATGTCCACTCACCTATTTCGCTGTGATGTTCTAGTTCTAGAAAGAAAATAGGTATCCACCGTAAAACTGTTACGAAACTCGTCATCATTCACAATTAATGGCTTCGAAAAATCTGAAAATTAAACAAAACATAACAAGTTAAAAATGTCAGAATTATTATCCAATCTTTTAATAATTTTTTCACATCAGAAATTCAAAACACAATTATTCACGACCTCTTTTTCGTTTCATATTTGGCATAGCCAATTTTCGATTGCAAAACGTAATTCATCGCATACTACCTAAACATAGAAAAAAAATTATACACCGACAAAACGAATTTTTTTGGGAGAGGGAGAAGATGCTTCCTCATGAAGAGTTCAATCAACTCCACAACCATCTCATAATTTTTTTGTACAAGCAGGAATTTGTACTGAAACAAGCTTAAACTAAAAATTAAAAATTCGTACTTCCTTAAATTCAATAATTTTTCAATAAACAGATGATAATTGTTTTTATAGATCAAATTTTCTCCGAACTTTTACTTTTTTTAGCTTTTTTTATTCGAAAAATTCCTACTCTTACACTAATTTGTATATGTTTCGCACTTTCACACTATCTACAATACTTGATGTGAGCCCTGCACAAGTCACATCGCAATCGAAAAAAAGTTAGGTACAAAAAAAACACATCAAGTACCTAACACCTAACCAAACACACGATCTTACTTGATCACATCTCTGACCAGGATAAACGATTTCAGTCAAAATTCAAAAGTAATGAAATACTTCCACAAATTATCTAATAAATTAATAATAAAATATTGGAAAAAGAAACGCGGATTTGCACATTTTCAACGCGAGCTGATTGTTTACTGCACACACACACACACACGCGCATCAACGCTACAACACGTTATTATAATTATTACGAAACATTGAATTTGAAACACGAAACGCTCTCATTTAATTACTTAATTTTCTGGTACAATGTCAAAAAAGAAATTTTGAAAAAAAGAACCAGGAAGTTTTCATAATGCATCTACTTACAGTGATAATATTATACCGTTATCGAAGGTGGAGGTTCTTGAATTCGACTTCAACTTCGACACGAAGTGACGAAACCGTTTCACTGGCGGCGTCTGTCATAAAACATGAAAAAAAATGCTCTTTTTGGACATTGAAAACCCAATTTTCTCAGAGCTTTGCCCTCGCTTCGCTCGGGCATGAGCAACATTGATATTCTTATGAAAAATTTGAAGCTTCGACCCTTCATTCATTTTTTCAAAAATAAAAGTTGACAAATTTTCTCTTTTACGCCGTTGACGACGCCGCCGCCTCCGATTCTTCCTCGGCGCAGGACTCTAGACTGATAATTGATAAATGACAAACATCTGTGAATTTTCCATGATTAAAATTTTGCGACATGCGGAAAAAATCTAAGTTTCCGCCTCTGATTCCGACGTTGTTTTTTTTTCAACTTAGAATTTTTCTTTTCAAGATCGTAATTTTTTTTTTAAATTGCAAATTTTTCTTTTCAAGGTCGAAATTTTTTACGTTTTTTTTTCAAACTAAAATTTTTTCTTAACGAGGTCGTAATTTTTTTTCTTCTTAAAAATTTTTCTTTTCAAGGTCGAAATGTTTTACGTAATTTTTTTTCAAATTAAAAATTTTTCCTAATGAGGTCGTAATTTTTTTATTCTTAAAAATTTTTCTTTTCAAGGTCGAAATGTTTTACGTGATTTTTTTCAAATTGAAAATTTTTCTTAACGAGATCGTAATTTTTTTTCTTCTTTAAAATTTTTCTTAACGAGGTCGAAATTTTTTACGAAATTTCTTCATTCTTCTAAACTTCAAATTTTTTGACGTATTCTAAATACTTCTCCAAACTTCAAATTTTTTGTCAAGGTTACAATTTTATAACAAAATATTCTCAACTACCCTGCAAATTCGTAAAACACGCCTATAGGAGCACAGGTCAATTCTTCCAAGTCAAAAATTTTTACCCCACAATTTAAAAAATTGTAACGTTGACAATAAATTTGAAGTTTGGAAAAATATTTAAAAATTAAAACACGTCAAAAAATTGTAGTTGATTGGTAAATTTGTAAAACAATACAGACCTGGTCAAGAAAAATTTTGAAGTTGAGAAGAAATTTCGTAAAAAATTACGACTTCGATTTGACAAGAAAAATTTTAAAGTTGAAAAAAAATTCGATCTTGAAAAGAAGAATTTTCAGTTTGAAAAAAAATTACGTAAAAAATTTCAACCTTAGAAAGGAAAATTTTCAATTTGAAAAAAAAAATCGAAACGACATCGAGTTCCAGGGTTGACTATCTTCATAGGTACACGTTCAAAACAAAGCATTTGTGGTAATATATTATGTACTGTTGAAACAACATTGGCGTAATTGGAAAAATAAGGGAAGAAAAACCGGTTTTAAACGAGAATTTTATGGTTTGGGAGAGGGAACATAATCACTGAGGAAATCCCTAATCTGGCAAAACTGCTTGCGCACGTACCAAGTTTGTATTTTCTCTTCAATAAGAACAAACAGTTCTGTATTTGTGTGGTTGACGTGAGGTTATCGTATGGTTAATTATATAGGTAGTGAAGTACGTAATTATGGCGTTAAAGATAAAATTCATAAGTAAAGAGTTGAAGTATGTTTTCTTATTTTTACGAAAATTCTTGTTTATGGAATATATATTTGCAATAATTATTGTTATTTTCGTCCAAGATACGCTGTACCCGAAGATATTCACCAAGTGCCGAATAATATCACCAACACCACCGATGGATTAAGCCAATTGGTAAACAAATTGATTTTTGGTAAGTGATATTTATTAGCGGTTTTATAGTTTATCGAGTTCGCGATTTTTTACTGAGCTCATTTTGGGTGTTGTTTATAGATACAAAAATACAGACGAGAAGTAGGAGTCGAAGGGGTCCAGAAAAAGTCCAGTTCGAATTTATCGTTAACGGTGGGGAACTACTTGGTAGTAGCGAACTGAAAGACGTTGCGAAGACTGATGGAATTGAATTGATTTTACTGACATTTTTCGAGAAGCGTACTTCCCCACAACTTGTAAAGAAATTGTTGACAAAAGAACAAGGACTGGAAAGGTTGCGATGCATCAAGCGCAATTTGAAAATGTGTGGTATCATAGAGTAAGAGTATTTTACTTTTCTCATCAATGTACATTTGTTCGAAATTTGAAGAGATGTTCTGAAAAATTGGCACACTTTCAACTCAAAGATTCTAAAACTGTATCATTTTTAAAAAATTAAAATTCTTATTAAATTTTAGATCAGAAGATTTAGCAAAAAACTAAAAGGGTTTCAAAATTTGGATGAGTACTTGAGGATTTTTTAAAAAACCAGAACGATTTTTTCTCATAAATTTGGTCAGTTCCCTATTAATGAAGCGATATTCCAAAAATGCAGTAGGTAGATATTTGAAGGAAATATTTCAGAAAATGAAAAAATTCAACAAAGAAATGATTTTTTTTTAAAGTAGTGTTTGAAAATTTAAATTGGTTTATTAAAGTGTGAATAGTTTCAAAAAATTGTAAAAACTTCACACCGACTTGTTAAATTTCGAGTTCTATTGCTTTCTTCAATTGCTGTGTTTGAAATAAAAAAATTCAGCTCTTGGAAGAATTTTTGAAATCCTTCAGTCAATTGTTATTATTATTATTACGATACTGTGATTGATTCTATATGTATTTGTATCGTCAAAAAAAATTGAAAAATGGAAATATTGCCTTCGTTCAGCCAATTAATTTTAAATTTTCTTTCTTTTATGGTCTATTGATAAGCTCGCGTGTAAAGCAAACGACGATTATCAAGATTTTTAACATTTAATGTTCGATTTTCTGTACCCACTTTGATTTGTTTTCAATTTTATGAATTTTTAATGAGTTTTTTTTACATGTTGACATGTTGACATTTTTTAATCTGTGTTTTCCTTACGGTTTCCCGTTTCAGATGTAAAATTAGTGCAGGATTCGAGTATGTAAATAGTGTGTTTTTTTATTCGATTTTTTTTTGGTGTAATATTTTGCGATGATCCAACTGCCTCACTTGTAAATCCTTTAAATAAGGAGGTCTCCATTTAATTTTACTTTTTTAAAATTCGTTTTCGTGTAATTTTTATAATGCTCTTTTCGAAAGACTGAAATCACTGACTAATTTAATTGGTTTCTCTGATTACGATGGTCTTCAATTATCTTAATTATTTTCCAACTCTTCAGTCTGTTATATTTTCTTAGTTATTCTAGTCTAAGCATGAATTCGTGTTGTAATGAATATCGTCATTGGCTCGAAAGGGCTCGAACAAAATACAGTTTGGATTTTGTATCGCCAAAAAAAAAAAAAAAAAAATTGAAAAATGGAAATATCGCCTTTGTTCGGCCCAAACGACCTAGTTCAATTGTAAATTTCCCTTCTGAAGGGTAAAGAAAACGATAATAAAATTTAACGTTCGATTCACTGGGTCCGGTTTGATTTTTTAATGAGTTTTTTGATGATGATATTTTTCTAATATGTAGGTAGTATTTAAGTATGTGAATAATATTGTGTTTTTTTATTAGATTTTTTTGTGTGATACAATCGCGATGGTCTTAAAATAATTTAATGTCAATACGAACTATTTCTGTGGAAGACCAGCACAAGTTAAAAGTGTATGTACGAGACTCGATTTTTTTGTCATAGAGAGGTGAACTGATGTCTATAAAAAATTTTTAAGAAGTATATTTTGAAGACAATAAATTGATATTTTTCTTTAAAATCGGTTCGTTGATAATGTTTCGATGTTCAATCTCTCAATTTTTCATTTAATCAAAAATTGGCCAGCTTAATTTCGATTTTTTAAACGGTGTCTGTTGGCAAGATAATAAAAGAGAATTCAGAAAAAAGTAAAAATTTTGTTGATTTTACTGCAAAAAATAAAAATTTTCTGTATAGTTTCGAACGTGATAAATTAGAGGAAAATTTCGATGGTCGATTGAAAGAAAAAAAGTAATAATTTTGGAGTTTTATATTTTCTACCTCACTTGTAATAACTCACTTAAATTAGGAATCGAGGATCTCTATTTCATTTTACTTTTTAAAATTCAGTTTCGTATAATTTTTGTAATGATTTTTTCGAAAGACTTAAATAGGTACCTAACTGCTTAATTTAGTGAATTTCTCCGGAAAATGATTTTGAACATTGTAAAAAAAAAATTTTATAAGTTTTTTTTGAAGAAAATATCTATTTTTGTGGAAAACGGTATTTCAATTTGTGATTTGTTTTTTACAATTATATTGTTCTACTTTTGAAGTTTTTTTCTCTATTTGATTTTAGTACAATCAAGTGCTCATACAATTATATTTTACAACGGTTGATGTTGTTGTTAACATGAATTTTTGTGGGGGGGGGGGGAGGAGGGACACCAACTGTAAATCTTTTAAATGCTACGAAAAATTTCCGAAGTGTTATTGGATTCCTGGCGATTTCACTGATTTTAGATTCGAATTCGAATCATACAAGACAATATTTTGAGATAGGTAATCCTAGTGCATTCATGAAGCTGGCACCAAAACGTGATGTACCATAGCTGGTGTTTTTTTTTGCATTTGCATACGTAAGTTATGAATTCTACATATGGATAGATTTATGTGCAGCAATCCAACACATGAGGAAAAGAAAAGAAAAGAATCATTTTAATTATTCATTCACTCAAAAATCGAATCTCATTATTGATTTCCTTCTGTATATAAAGATATTCGTAAATTAAGCAGGAGGAAAAAGCGTACCTACTACTCAAATATCTCTCTTTGATTTTTTAAAAAAATCAACACATCTATTCCCTCTCTCGAATCTGTGGCCTGCGTATTTCGAGGACAGACACTTGATAAATTTCGGTTCACGTTCACTCTATAGTTCTTATCGCGTAATGAAAGCTAATTGTACGTGCTTTTGCATTCAAAAAGTAATTCGTTGTCAAACTTAATGTAGTAAGCGGGAAAATTTTTGCGCGAGATTGTTTTCATTTTCCACCAAATTTTCATTGTTTCAAAATGGAAATAAACGACGAACTTCTAAGTAAAATTCTAAGCGGTGACTCGATGTGCAAAATCACAATTCTGCAATGGTACATCGAGGATAAAGTATTTTCTCAAATCAACAACCATACATCGGAGCTTTCGAGATTAACAGTGGAATATCAAAAAAAAGGTAAAACTTTTAAAAAATCATTCGTTTTAAAAATACCATCCAAACATCCAATCTACGATCTCGGAATGAAATTCAAACTGTACGAAAAAGAGCACCCTATTTACATCGATGTGCTCGAAGAAATGTATAAAATTGACGGCGAACATATCGGTGCCAAAATTGTATTATACCGATGACAAACAGTCGTTGATGATGAAAGATCTAACATTATCAGGATAGCTACAAAGTAATAGACAAAGCTAAGCAATTGGATTTCCATCAGTGCTATATGGTTTTGAGGAGTTTGGCCAAATTTCATGCTTTATCCGTGAAGCTCGATCGATAATCAAAAATAAGTCCGGCTATCAAACGAATACCATGGATAGAAGAACCTGAATCAATAAAAATTTTCAAAGATTGCCTTAGCTATGGTTACGAACAACTGGCTCAAACCATTGATTCGAAATTAGGTACTCTCTAAATCTGAATCAGTCAAAAAACTGAAAATTCACTGATTAAACAGCGAAAAGTGTGCAACTATTAATCAGTGAGATTTGACTGTCAATCAGTGAAAAATTACTGATTCAATTAGTGAATTTTCTGTCGCGATATCCCTCAATCAGCTACACCGTTGCACCAGATTTACTATAATATATATTGTCTCGGTCGTTGTAGCCGCGAGAACCACGTATCGGGCCACCTGGTTAATAACCAAGGCCCAGTAACGTTCAGGTGGCGGCTGTAGCGATGGAGCTAGGACAGGTGTCCTAAGATAGGTAGGCGAGGGAGGTAGGACTACCGATAACACCCCCTCCCACCTGTCCGAGTGTAATGCACTAAAGATCGAGCTTCACAGAGATAGAGTCTCTTCTAGCTACGAAAAACATTTTCGAGACCAAAAAAATTGAGCGACTCAGAGACTTAATCTCTTCTTCGCATCTGTAAAGTTCGTTAGTAAAATTTTTAGTAAGGTTGAAAAATAGTTTCACAGAGACAGAATCCCTTCTAAACTACTTAAAAGTTGGTTACGTAGGAGTACAACAGTTTATTTACAAGTTATAACATTTACAACAAATCTATACACAACAATACAATAATGCTACATAGCGTTAACAAATAGGGGGGGATCGATCCATCATTTAAAGGCGTTTTGGTTTATGTATTTATAAACCTCAGCAAATTGTCTCTGCAAGAGTTGAAGGGCTCTTGTAGTAGCGCTTTTGTTAAGATATCAGCCAATTGATTAATTGTACTGACTTGCTCAACTTGTAACAATTTTTCATTTACATATTCGCGAATTTTTAAATAGCGAATTTCCACATGTTTCAGTCTGCCTTTACCAACACTATTATAAGATTGCTGTTTCGCAGCAAAATTATCTTCGTACATAGTGATTGGGAATACGTTTACATTTAGCACTTCTTTTGTTAAGTGACCTAAGTAAAGAATATCGTGTGCTGCTTCGTTTAGAGCAATGTATTCGGCTTCACATGTATGTTCAGCAATACACTTTTGAAGTCTAGAGCACCAAGCAATAGGCATACCACAAAATCGTACTATAAAACCAGTAGTAGATTTTCTCGTGGTGTTATCCCCTGCATGGTCTGCGTCTACATATGCATCAATCAATCCAATCATATTTTTTAAAGATGATAGATCTTCGTTTATACGTTTAGGACAACGAATTCCCATACCAGTAGTTTGTTTTAGGTAGTGAAGAATTCTTTGTATTAGAGTCCAATGTAGCGGAGTTGGATTCGTTTGAAAACGAGCTAAATAATTAACAGCAAAGCTAATATCTAGTCGTATATAATTCGCTAAGTACATTATGGCACCAATAACTTTCCGATAAGGAAACACTTGACCATTTAATTCAATTATTTTTATATTGTTATGAGTTGAGAGTGGGGGCATGGGAATACATGACCACCTCGTTGCATCTAAGTCTGGCTCATAAAACTGTTCAACAATTGCGTTAGTATACGAAGTTTGGTGTAGAAAAATATTATCTTTACATTTTTCAACTTCGATACCTACAAACACTTTTGGAAACCCTAGATTTTTGGTTTCAAAACGTTTAGATAAAGTAACAATAAACTCTTGTATCATTTCAGAATTGTTACCTGTAACTAGAAAATCATCGATGTAAATAATAATGATGATTATGAAGTTACCTACAACTTTTGTATAAATACAAGGTTCTCTTGGATTACGTGTAAAGCCAATTGATATTAAATATTCGTGTAGAGTTCGATTAAAACATTTAGGCGCTGTAGGAAGACCATAGAGAGCTTTCTTCAATCTACATGCATATTTTTTACGATCAATATTTAAACCCAATGGAACAGATACATATTTTTCTCTGTCAATAAGTCCATGTAGGAAAGCATTTACAATATCGAGTTGGATTATATCCCAACCGAAAAGTGATACTATTGCAAAGAACCATCGAATAGAAGCCGCTGAGGGTGTAGGAGAGGCAGTATCTTCCTTAGAATACTTCTCTTTGTCCCTACAACCAAGTACAACTATTCTCGCTCTATAAGTACCATTTTTCTTTATGTTAAAAATCCATTTAAGTGGGATCACTTGTTTATTGGTTGGTTTTAGAACTATTTCCCAAACCTCATGACGATCCACCGCTTTAAGTTCTACAGTCATGGCCTTGTTCCATTTATCAGCATCAGAACCCTGAACTGCCTGTTTATAAGTCAGTTGTTGATTCTGATGGGCCGTAAACATACGTTTATCAAATTCTCCAAAATTATCGTATAATATTTTTAAGGAATGAATTTGAATATCGTTTACACTTGTATTATTATCACAGTCATAATTAAAAGTAATCTCTTCAAATTCTTCATCGGAATCACATTCAATTTGATTTGACAATGAAAGAGAGACTGGTGATGACTGAGTTACATTTACTGAGATATGAGTGGGTGTAGCATTACCCCCTCCATTCTTGAGATCGTTTAATTGAGTGGTCGCATTTTGAAAAAGCTCGAAAACTTTTTGCAAGCTTGTATCGTTAACAGGGTAATCATTTTTGAAAAGATGATTTTCCTGAATAATAACATTGCATACATTTTCTACTTTGAAAGTACATGGATCAAAAACTCGATATCCTGTGTTTGTGTAGCCAACAAGATACTGAGATTTTGAACGAGAATGAAACTTTTTACCTTTTGCCAATGTTTCATCGTGTGATTCGACCAACGAACCGAAAATTTTTATTTGTTTCAAGTCCGGTCTCTTATTAAACATTTTCTCAAACGGCGTAACAAAGTCGAGTGCCGAGTGAGGACTTCTATTGTAGAGCCAGCAGGCTGTGTCTACTGCTAAACCCCACATATTTGCCGGCATTCCTGCCTCAAAGAGTAAAGCTCTCGAGCGTTCACATATCGTACGATGTGCCCTCTCCACGAGACCATTATGTTCGTGACAATGTGGTTCTGAGGGGTCAAGTTTAACATCATATTTATCAAGTACTACGCGAGTTGGACTACCAGTAAATTCTGTCCCATTATCACATCGTAGTAAATCAAATTGACCAGGATTAGGGTACCAAGCACGAAGATTGCGATAAGCTTCGTCTAAATAATCCGGTGTTTCACTTTTAGCTTTCATGACAAATACTTGAATATAACGAGAGTAATCGTCAATAACAGTGAGAATATATCTATTCTTTTGAACAAATGTAGGCGGAGAAACTTCACCTATGATATCCGCATGTACCACTTGACCAACTCTAGTTGCCCTTTCTCTGTCTTTAGGGAAATCTTTTCGAGTTGATTTTGCTTTTGCACAAACTTGGCAATCATTTATAGTTGTAGTCGAAATCAAATCATCTACTCCTTCAGTAACATTTCGGAGTTTATTAATATAATCACTAGACATATGACCCATACGTTTATGCCAAATATCGCCGTTCTGCTTCAAAGATTCAATTTTTTCAGGCGTTAAATTACGCCTTTTAGCTCTCAGTTTATTTCGATTTACTTTAGTAGAATTATTATTAGTGGTATCATCTTTATTAGAAAAAGAACTTGAAGCAATTTCGTCAGAAACATTTTTATTTAAATTTAAGTCAGTAGAAATCAAGGCAGATAATTGAAAAATATCTCCGCGGACTCGCAGTAACGTTATTTTCCGTTTTTCGATTCTGGAAAAAATATAACCACTATTAATATTCAAGACACAAAAGGTTTTCATTTCCTGATTAAATTTTTTAACAGAGATAATATGATTAGCAGCCTGAGGTACATATTGTACTTTTTGCAAAGTAACATTAATTTGTTTATCATTTAGAGTTAGAATCATGTTTAAAGTGCCTTCACCCAGTGAACCATCCTTTGTGCAAGTCAAATTCGTGGACACAGGTTTTGGCCTATCATAAGGTTTATAATTTGATAAAAAATTTAAATTTGAAACGATGTGGTGACTAGCACACGAATCTGTTAAGAAAATTTCAGATACAAAATTTTTAGAATTTGAATTATCATCACCTGGTTTTCGTTTAGGTAGTTTACAATCGAATGACTTGTGGCCATATTCATGACAGTTAAAGCACTTAGGCCCAGGTCGATCACATTTTTCAGCACTGTGAAAATATTCGCCACATTTTGTACACTGAATTTTCTTTTTCTCTTCAGCAGATAAGGTTCGTAGCTGTTTCACTTGTTCTGCTGTATATAGTAACTTTTCAGATTTTTCGGCAGTTGTAGTTGAAGGAGCCTTTTCGTTTTCACACTTTCTAAATTTACTTTTAGGTTCGTGATGAGTATCATTATCACGTTTACGTTTTTCACCTGCACATAATACATTTACAGTTATACTAGACGAATTATTATCTGATAAAGTAACATTTTCAACATCATTTTCAATATATGCATCAGGTAACATAAAATGTACAATAGAATCAAAATTACACACAGAAAAATCATTTCGGTCACATTCATTCGAAATATTACCTTTATTTTTTAGGTCCGAAGTGCTAGACCCAGCTGAGGTCGCTTGCTTAGCTGCTGCTTCATGGTCTAGTTGTAAAAAGCTGTCTTTTACCTCATTAAACGTAGGCATTTCAGTCTTTGAGGCAAAATTGTTGAAGTACGAGAAATAAATGGTTTTGGGGTCTGTTATTCCAATAATTTTAAAAAGGAACATAGATACCACAAACTCATCTGGAAATGAGCACCCCATGGCACTGAATTCCTCCAAACAGTTTTCATAGTCAGTAACGAATCTAACAGGATCGTAGCCTGGTCTAAATTTAATAAACATGAATTTATTATTTAAATGGACATAGTCCCGCATTCTTGTAGTGGAGTACGTTTTATTTAATATGTTAAACGCCTCAAACGCAGACCTGCACTGCTGTATGAGATATTGGTTTGATTTTGATAAAGAGGCGATTAACACTTGCAATGATTGTGCATTTAACACATCGCGACGCGCCTGCGAAACATTTACTGACTGACCGCCATCACTTTGAATGAAGGGCAGGAGCATTAAAGCCTCCAAATTTCTCTCCAACGTAATTTTCCATAGCTTGAAATTTTTGTATCCAACAAGCTTTTCGTTTTCCTGGAAATTTGGCACTATGAAGGGAGGCGGGCGATAGTTTCTATCGAGATTGGCAAGTCGTTCCTCTTCTGTAGGTTGATTTTGTCCAGGGAGGATTATCTGGCCGCTTGTAACCAACGAAATAAACGTAGAAAACTGGTTGTTTACCATTTCTTTAATTTCTTCTTCTGATAACGTTTTCGATTTGCTAGGCGCCATGTTGAAGTACACTTGCACTCCTTACACACTCGCGAAATATTTCTAAATACAAGGTTTTTTCAGTTTACAGGTATATACAAATTACGTAGAGAATCGTTTTATCGTTTAACAAAATCGCCAAAACAAAAAGAAAATTGCATTAATCGATTAATGTCGCGATATCCCTCAATCAGCTACACCGTTGCACCAGATTTACTATAATATATATTGTCTCGGTCGTTGTAGCCGCGAGAACCACGTATCGGGCCACCTGGTTAATAACCAAGGCCCAGTAACGTTCAGGTGGCGGCTGTAGCGATGGAGCTAGGACAGGTGTCCTAAGATAGGTAGGCGAGGGAGGTAGGACTACCGATAACATTTTCATTTTTGAATCAGTAATATTTTTTCAACTACTGAAATGAATCAGTAAAAATTAAAATTTACTAATTCAATCAATGAATAATTACTGATTCAATCAGTAATTTAAAATTTTTACTGATTCGATCAGTAAATTAAAATTTTTACCGATTCAAAAATGAAAATTCACTGATTAAATCGGTAAAATTTTCACTGATTTCTTCAGTTGCACACTTTTGTCTTATTAATCAGTGAATTTTGACTGATTCAAGTTTAGAGAGTATAAAGATATTGATTTTTAATGCTCTAAAAAGGCATTTTTTCACGTAAATTTTTGACCTCATGGGGGACGGGGGGTCCGGACCCCTAGACACTCCCCCCCCCCCACTTTTAAAAATTTATTTTTCAGTAGAAATTCGAAGGTCCGGATCACATTCCACTTCGATTAATTCAAGATTTAAATGTTTCAACTAATAAATATAAATAAAAAAAATTCTGAAAAAAAATTTATGAAAGACTCAAGAAATGAAAGATAAAAAGGATTGGCTTTTGAATCATTCTGTTCAATTTTCAAAATTAATCCTTTTGTCTAATTTTTCTCAGTCAACCAAAAAAATCAATGAAAAAATTAATTTTGGGACGGTTTGAAAAAATTATCATAAATACACCTCTACGAGATTAACTTTGTTCCAAAAAACAGAAAATTTCCTTCACTTTTGTTGAAATTAAAAATTATTGAAAATCGTGCAATAAAATGGTCATAACGCCGAAAGGAAGAGGGGTAGGTATCCAAAATTTTGTGAAAAAATTTTTCTAGTCAATATACACCACTTGAGTTGTATATTAGGAGCCCAAAAGCGCCAAGGGCTAAATTCAACCCTAATCCGGTCATACCTTTTCATCTGTTTACGAAGTTGAAGGTACAACTTTTTATTAGCATTTTTTATCGTTTGTAGGATCGAATCAAACGATAGATATAGAGGGTAGTTTAACCCTCCCACCCTTAACTCTGCAAATTTACAATTCCAAAAAATTGGATTTGAGGTGAACATTTTTTCGAAAATTAATGATCACTCGTTTTGGGGAGAAGATTTCATTTTAATAGGGAAACCGTATTTCAGATTCGAAAACAATCGGAAAAAAATTCAATTGGCAAATTTTCAAAAAATTTGCTCCATAATTTTTAGAAGTAAAACATTGTTATCATCACTTACCCATTTCTGCTTTTTATTCCTATGATGTTACGCACCTGAAACAGAAAACAATAAATCGTTTATTAGTTAATATACGAGTAAAAAAATGTTCAACTACATATTGTTTTCACTTCAATTGAAATAAATATATATATTTTCATCATTTCATCTTTTTTTTCTTGTCGAAGATTGAAAAAAAAAACCTTACCTATTTAATTATAATTCTGGTATCATTTTTAATTTCTGTATAAAATTTTCAAAAAAATCAACATAATTTTTATCAAAGGTATTTGTAAAAATCTAGGGGTTCTCTTTCAATTATCAATCAATTTGAATGTTTATTCTGAATTAATAAAAACGTCTATCTGTAAAAATTTTATTGAAAAAGGAAGATTCATTGATTGTGATTTTTCACTAAATTCATTGTGCTGTACTAGAGCAATTTTCAAAGATTTCGTAAATTTAAACTATTTCAGCACTTTTTTTTTCCCCAGCTTGAAAAATTGTTCAATATGTATGTAGTGTACCTATAGATCTACACCTACTTATCTCAAGAAATGTTATACCCTTATACCATTTTTAAGAAGTTTATACCTAGTTTTTCTCTTATTTTTTTTTATACTCCAATTCCAATACATTCAAAGTTCTCAAAATGAGAGATAAATGCAGTTTGATTCAAGCTTTTACAATCAAGGGAAGGACTCAAATTTGATTTTACATAAAATAAACTAAAAGTTGAAAATACTCTTATTTTCATTCAAAGTTATGGAATTTTTTTATATTTTCCCGACTCTGGTATAATTTTTTTTTTCATTTTTCAACATAAAATGAATGAATTTCCATCTTCACAACGGTCATCACTTTTGCAAATCTTCCGGCTGGAAATGCGTTTCATCACGACTTCACGAGCAACGTTTCTCCCAAAAATACAGATGAAAAGGGGAACAAACGAATTTTTCTAATGTGTGGTCTGGATTATAAAATGAATAATCATATTAAACAGAATTTTTCAGTTTTACCGATTTTTTTTTATAATGAAATCCATGATATCAAAATTTTATTCGGCGGCATGAACTAAAGTGCTTTTCAGTTTCTGCCATAATGTTATCCCCACCTTATCAAGACCATTTTGAAAAAGTAAACACTCACAGAGAAAAACTAATTATCAGAGAATTTAAGTAGGTACCAAATTGAAGACGCAGTCATTCGCAAATTATAACGCACACTGCATACGTAATAACTAATAAGATAGCAAACAATTGAAAAATTAATAACACAGTGGGAATCGCATATACCCAGCTATAGCCGTCGGTCTTATCGTGACACAATATTGTGCTTACTTATGTTCAACGTTCATCGAGTTGCTCGAAATCGTTTTTCATTTCATAATCCTGAACATACATACATTCAAACGTAAGCATATTAAAACTAAACAAATATTTTTCATTTCCCTTTTCTTTTCTTTTCTATTCGCCTAATTTTTTCAATTTTTAGATGGAGATCAGTAATGAACTCTTGATTAAGATTCTGAGTGGCGATTCAACCTCTAAAATCACAATATTAGAATGGTACGTCGAAGACAACATAATCGCTCCAGGCAACAACAACTCATCAGCACTATCTCGATTAAAGGTGGAATATCAGCGAAAAGGTAAAACATTCAAAAAATCGTTCATTTTAAAAGTACCTTCGATCCATCCAATGTACGATATTTACACCCGATGGAAAATGTACGAGAAGGAGTACCCGATGTACGTCGAAGTACTCGAAGAAATGTATAAACTCGATGGAGAGCATATCGGCGCCAAATTGTATTACACCGACGACAAACACTCTTTAATTATGAAAGATCTTTCAGCATCTGGTTACAAAATGGTCGACCGAACCAAACAGTTGGATTTTCATCAATGTTACATGGTTTTAAGAAGTTTAGCCAAATTTCACGCTCTATCAGTAAAATTAGACCAAAATTCGAAAATACATCCCGCCATCAAACAAGTGCCTTGGTTAGAAGACGATGAACTGAAAGAACAACTTCAAAAGTACCTAAACTACGGTATCGAAATGATGGCCAAAAATATCGATCCGAAGTTCAACTTGTACGAAAAAATTGTCCGAATGAAAACTGGTATTGTCGAAAAAGTACGTCAAGAAATAACCTCGGATCAGCACAAATTCAAGGTATTAACTCACGGAGACTGTTGGGTAGGAAACACGTTGTTCAAATTTGACAAATATGGAAATGTGGCCAAAATTAAACTGATCGATTTCCAAAACTCGAATTGGCTGCCCCCAGTTTTCGATATTTTGGGTTTCACGTTGAGCAGCATGCGATTCGAAGTGTTTGAAAAACATTTCGATGTTTTGATGGAGACCTACATCGAAACATTGAACAACACGTTGAAGTTTTATCAATGTGGTTCGTATTCGTTGCGAGATCTATATCGCGATTTGGATAGTTTGCGATTCACCATGATTCTAATCATAAGCAGTCATCTTCCTCAAATTTTATCCAGCCACGAAGAACCATTCGATTATAAACGTTTTCTTAATAATGGGAATATAGACATCGAATACTTTGGAGAATTATTCAAAAATGAAATCTACTCCAAAATCGTGAATCGGTGGATTTTGTATTATGCCAAAAAAGGTAAACTTTTCAAGCAATAAAATAACGTAATCAATTATTAAATAAGATAAACATCCCATAAACGTGAAGAACGCGGAATAGATGTAAAAAAAAATTGAATATTTTCATTTTCAAATTTCTTTTTTACGCAGCACTGAGTTAAAAATGGCATTACAATAAATTGTCTTCGACCTTCTTTGAAGTGAGAGAGTAGGTAAGGAAGAGAATTGGAAACCACCACTCAAATGGTATCAAAATTTCAATTTTCAAGTTTATAGTACTCATTTTTATTCTTTACCGAGAGAACAGAAAATTTTATGCCATGATCTAAAAAAAATTTATAGCATTAGGTGAGTACATTATTTTAGTGTAGGACCAAAACAACAATTTTCATGAACTTGGGATATTTTCAAAAATTGGATTAAATGGAGCAGAGAAATTTTAAAAATATAACCCAAGACAACCAATGAACCCACTATTATTCTCCCAGTACAATACTTTCGATGTATTTAATATGGTTTGTTACCTTCTTTTTTTTTTGCAGGTTTTTTTGATTGAATGATAAGTATTTCAGCTGTCAATCGAATATGAGCATAAGGAACCAATGAACTGATTCAATATATGTAATGGTAAAACTTTCGAAAATTCTTTTCAAGTGATTTAAAGTAAAGTCAACGAGTTGTAAATATTTTGTGGCGAAATTTTTCAAGTCTAAGATTAAATATTCAATGCTTATGGTAATTTTTGGCCTTATTTATTTTGCAACTTTTTTTTTTTTGAAATTTGAAAGATAACATAAAACGAATCTTTTTTTTCAACATCAGAATGCCATAATCTCGAGCCAATAATTATCAATTCCTTGAAATAAAATTTTTAATTTATTAACAATAATTATTCAGAAACAGATAATGAATTTATTAGTAAAAATTAAGTTTATCAAAATTACGATTCTTCGAATCTAAAAAACTGTGTTTTTGGAATTTTCGAGGCAAGAAACAAAAAAAAAAACAACAAATCAATTACTTTGTCGGACAAGGATTTTCACGCAGACGTTGCCCGGTTCAGATATAGACCCTGTACACTAAAAATGAATTTGAAAATTTTGGTTCATTTGGTACCAAGATGAGATTTTTTGACAAAGCTCGATATTTTGGGAGGGAACAGGGGTAGAGTGAGGTGAGAGGTGGAAGACGCACCCAAGATTTTTTTGAAAAACTCCATCATGTCAGATGGTTACCTAGTTTCAAAAAATAGAACGAATGTTTGCCTTTTAATTCTGGAATTGGAGCAATTTTAATAGTTTGAAGGTGGATTTTTGGCTAGAATGCACAGCAAAACAAAAAAAAAATTCTCAAAAATTGGTCACCACTCCTCGTATACGCCACACAAATTTCAGAATTTTTGGTTCATTAGATTTTTAATAAATTTTTTTTATTCATTTATTTAATTTATTTATTATTATTTTTTTTAATTTTAAATATTTAAATAGTTGAAAATTTATAATATTATTTTGAAAAAATAAAGTTATGTTACTTAATTTATATTTTTTAATAAATTTTTTACTTTTACACCTCACAGAACTTTAATATCTACTGAACTAAAAACTAAAAAAATAAATTTTTGCAGCATCCGTTCAAAGATCATCAAACTCCACAACATTTTTATTTTTTATTTTTTTTGGAATTTCAACGAAACAATAAAATAAGTAAGTCGAATCCATTTTTCGTCTGCATCTCACGTATTGAAAACGATTTCAAATCGTTCAAAATTTTTTTCACGCGTAATCAAAGTGCAATAAATGAGAAAAGTCGTCAATTCCGTAGCATTTTTCATTTTACGACGGTGGCAAAAAAATGAAATATAAAAACTGATATGATGCTTTCATTAAATGAAAGCACCGAATTGAAGATGTATGTACTCTGAAGATTTTGAAAACTCGAGTTATAGTTAGGTATATGTAGATTCCTTTTCAATTTTCCGTGGAATTTTACCAGTCGAACCAACCTGCAATATAAGGGTATGAAATTCAGACATTCGAATGTTACAGTTCGAGCTTTTTTTACGACTTGAATATCATAGCATGATTTACCTTTTTTGACAAAGTATGAAATCCACTGGTTCAGAACTTTCACGTAAAGTTCATTTTTGAAAAATTTCTCAAAACGAACGTAGTCGACTTGGCCGTCTTCGGCAAACATTTGATGTTCGGCTGGATCTTCGTGGGAGTAAAAAACATGAGGAAGGCGAGCACCCAGAGTCATAACAACATTGGCAGGTAAATTATCCATATCACGTTGCAGCTCTTCCAACGAATACAACTCACATTGCAAAAATGCCAACGTTTTGTTCAACGTTTCGATGTACGTTTCCATTAAAAAATCGAAATGCCTTTCGAAAACGTCGAATCTCATACTACGTATGGTGAAGCCCAAAATATCGAAAATTGGAGACATCCAAGATGAGTATTGATAATCGATAAATTTCACTTTGGTCACGTCGCCGTATTTGTCGTATTTAAACAATGTATTTCCCGACCACAAATCTCCATGATTCAGGACCTTGAATCTGTAACGATTTGAATTTACTTCGTGGCATAATTTTTCATACAAATTGTCTTTCAATTGAAAAATTTTTTCGCACAAACCAAATTTGGGATCTAAGTTTATGGCGACTTGTTCGCAAACGTATCTGGGAAATTTTTTATCACGATCATCCAGTACGACTCCTTCTGCCCAAATTGATCGTTTAATGAATGGGTTTAATTTCGAATTCTGATTCAGCTTCACCGATAATCCGTGAAATCTGGCTAATTTCTTAAAAACTAAGCAACAATGGTCGAAATCCAATTGTTGAATACGGTCGGCCGTTTTGTAGCCAGATTGAGATAGATCTTTTAGCATCAACGAGTGCTTATCATCGGTGTAATATAATTTCGGGCCGATGTGCTCTCCGTCGAGTTTATACATTTCCTCAAGCACTTCAGTATAAATTGGGTATTCTTTTTCATATAATTTATATCTTACTCCGAAATTATACATGGGATGAGTGGAGGGAACCTTCATAACGAAAGATTTTTTAAAGATTTTACCTTTTCGCTGATACTCGATTGTTAAACGGGATAAATTCGATGTTTGGTTACTTCCTGGTGTCGAATTGTTTTCGATGTACCGATTGAGTATTGTAACTTTGGTGGAAGAATCTCCGCTTAGAATTTTACTTAGCAGTTCGTTACTGATTTCCATTTTTATAACGAAAAAAAAAAAAACGAAATTTTGACTACGATTTATGAAGATGATTTCATAATGTATACTAAAATTTCTATTCGTTGAGGAATTGAAACCAGCAATGAGTGGTTTCTCGAATGTGAAGTGTATAGCATTAAAGTGATAAGATACGGGCGATGGGTACTTTTTCAAATATCGGGTGTGTGGATTAGATATCAACATTTTGTTAATGTTTACTTTCGTTTTATAAATAGGCAGGTATAATTTATGTCAAAATATTTAGCTCTGATATGAAAAAAATGATGTCATTATTAAAGAGTGCTTATTTTAAGAAAACATTTTATTAATTGAAAAATTTCAAGACTTGAATACCCATCAAGCCGTCCAAAAAATATGCGTGGAATCTTAATTTTTTAACCATGTTTAACCTGAAATGACGCTGAATCTATTGAAACGAAACAATGGAAGAGAGTATGAAGTAAAGGGGATAGTTCTCTTTCTACTCAAGTCTGAAAATTTTAATATAAACCGACAAAATTTTGTCATAAATTGGGAAATTTTTTCAAAATGTCGAAAAATTTTTGATTTTTTTACCAGGTTTCTCTCTGCAAATCTTCGCTCCTACGTTTGAAAAAAGTATGGCGATTTTTTTTTCCAATTTAAAAACTATCGATATTCAGTAGAAAATTTTTCATGCTGCAATCAGGTAATAATAAGTTGTCAATTTTTCCTGATTTCCTCCTTGCTAATAACATCATTTAGATTGGCTTTACAGGTGAGTATCTGAAATATGTACATAGATCCGATTTTTTTTCTGCTTTCATTTTTTTTAATAGCATACTTTTTTTTGTGGGGTTCGAAAGAGAATTGACAGGAGATTCAGAAACGATAATCACATTTTGAAAAACTTAAAGTTGAACTTTGGTAATAAAAGTTCAACTTTCATTATCACAATACATGAAAGCTACCATTTAAAAGTCTGAAAAAATTACAACTATCTTTTTTAACCTATTTTTCAACCAACAAATTTTCAAGATGGGATCTCCGGACCCCTACTCTCTCATTCTGAATCAGTGAAAAGTCACTGATGAACAGTCGAAATTGCAGCACATAAAATTTTTCAAAAATTTTTACTGATTTTTCAGCAAAATTCAAAAATTTTACTGATTCTTCAGTGAATTTTCATCGATTTTTCAGTGATTTTTCTCACTGATTCGTTTTCAGTGAAAATGTTTTCATTGATTTTCTCCTGTGCTGCAATTCTGACTATTTTTCACTGATATTCGATAATTTTCACTGATTTATAAATGAGAGAGTAGGAGGTACAGGGGTCCAAAATTTTGACCAAAATTTGAAAAGATCAAAAAAGTGAAGTAGCATATCGATTTCTATTAAATCGAATGCGCTGATTTCGAATATGTGTTAAGTTTATTCATTCGACCCTTCTGAACCTCCCTATTATTCTTCTTATTGAGAGTAAAAATTTAAAAAAATGAAAAATAACGATTAACTAGTCGTTTGTTAGATTTTTGAGGGCTTTGAGTTCAAATATTTGCTAATTTTTTTGATTTGCTCCCTCAATGCTCCCTATCCCCGCCATTTTGAGGATAAATGTGTCGATTTTCAGTAACTAAGGACGCAGAATTCAAGAATCAACTTACTCTTTGATTTGACCTCCCTCTCCTTTCCACCGCTTTAACTGAACTGTAATTTTTTCAGATTTTTAAATGGTTGCTTTCATGTATTACAAACGTGAGCCTGTTTTACGGATTCCGGTAGGTTGATGAGGATTTTTTTTTCAAGTCCACGCGTTTTTTCCTACTCCAGTGTTCCGACTTCCTTTTCTAATTTCAAAATTTTTTTTGAAGAGATCTAAATTTTTTCCACGATTTTTTTTCAACTTCAAATTTTTTTGACGAGGTCTACATTTTTTCCACAATTTTTTTTCTCAACTTCAATTTTTTTTGACGAGGTCTACATTTTTTCCTCATTTTTTTTCTCGACTTCGAATTTTTTTTGATTCTTTTCCAAACTTCAATTTTTTGTCAAGATTACAATTTTTTAACAAAATGTTTTCAACGTCACGGCAAATTTGTAAAACAAGCCCAGGTCAATTCTTCAAGTAAAAATTTTTTCCTTATTTTTCTCATTTTTTAAATTTCAAATTTATGTACCAAATTTTTACAACATTTGAAGGTATTGAAGTTGGAAAAAAATTTGAGGAAAAAATTTAGACCTCACGAAAACAAACATTGAAGTTGGGGAAAAAAATTGAGGAAAAAATTTAGACCATTAGACCACGTCAAAAAAATTTTGAAGTTGGGAAAAAAGGAGGAAAAAATTTAGACTTCGTCAAAAAAATTTTAAAGTTGGAAAAAGAAGTCGGAACAGGAAAAACGTATGGACTATAGCAGTTTTCCTTCGAGTATATAACCTATTTCGAGATATGAGCCTTCAAAGTTGGGTAATTTGTTAAAAATTCACTCTGAATTTTTCATCAACAATCTGGACTTTTTTCCATTTCTTTTATAATTTTATGACCATTATTAGACACTCTATAAAAAAATAAGTCAATATCTACGCGTATATGATGGAAAATCTCTAGTCAATATCAACCGAAGCAAGCAGAGAAAGCAATTACGTTCCGTAATGATAGCGAAGTTGTTTGTGTACAGGTAATTTCGAATACCCTACGTATTAATTCGTTAATAGGTACGTATTACGTACCTACGTAAACGTAGGTTAGGTACATCTACATTTGTATTTGGTTACCTTTACACGCGACTATAGGTTGGTGTGTTGTGCAGGTTGATTTTTACTCGGTCCAAACAAAGGATTTTTTCCATCAAGTCAATATATGATGAAAATGTCTAGTCGATATCAACAGAAACAGCAGAGAAAGCAATTAGTTTTTCGTAATGATAGCAAAATCGCCTGCGTACAGTTGATTTCGAATACCCAACGTATTAATTCGTCAATACGGGCGTAAACGGGTAGGTACCTTTACACGATGTTCACAGGTTGATTTTTGCTTGGTCCAAACAAAGGACTTTTTCCATCTTCATTATCGCTCTACCCAGCGCAGCGTTGGCCTGCCTTGAGCTCGATGCCAAGACAACAATCTGGTTCATTTCTCGACGTTACGAGAAACTTTCGCATTGAACGACTCAAACCGTTAGCAGATGATTGCGAAAGTTATCCAAAACTGCTGACTTTTTTCAGATTTTTAAATGGTGGCTTCAAATCTTTTATTTTCATCATGAAAGTTAAGCTTTTACCACTCTAGTTCAAATATATACTGTAGTCGCGTCGCGTCGGTAGAAAAATTTAGAAAATTTATCGAATCTATAAGAGTATAGAAGGTAAACTACAACACACACCTGTGATTACCATCGCGGTGATTTACCAACTGCATTGAAAAAATTTCCATCTTTTATTCAACGTTTAAATGTAGGCGGATATCAAAGCATTGAAAAACCTATGCATTTAATGAGGTGTTAAATTTGATGAATAGAAGTATTCGGGAAATATTATCAGTATTTGAATCATCATCAGTTCATCACTCTTATCAAAGAAGTGATAAATCAGACGTGTTATGGGTAAACAGATGTAATATGTACATATTATAGATATACATCTACATTTACCTATGTAGGCTATGTAATAAACTATACCTCCTTATTTTTCTGTTTGTTGCTCGTCACTTCGTCAACAGTGCCTATTATGTTTGAATCATTTTTAAATTATTTCGTCGTCGTAACCCGAATAGTTTACAAGGGTTAGCTGATAATTTTGAAATTATCTAACGTACGTAGTACGTAGCTACGTACTGTAAAATGATTTTAACGATCTTAACTATCGTCATATCTGTTCGCGTTTGAATCGATGAAAATTAATTTTTCTATTCTTTTTTTTTTTTTTCATTGTATATTTTTTGAACTAAGATTTAAGTATATAAAAACAAAGACCAAAATGACAAGAACGTTTACGTAAATCATAAGTTAATTTTTGAAATGATATTTCATCAGCGTTGGGTGAATCATAATTCATTAATTTTGCTTCAGAAATTTTTTTTAATCCTCTATTTTTTTCAACAATTTTTCTATAAACAGCTGAACAATTTTCTAAAAATTTTGCCCGCTTTTTAGATAGGTATTTCAATGTTTAATAATTCGACTACGCTTTCAGAATTTTATAAGCATTATAATCATTCATCACTTATCGTATTAATAATTTTATTGATTATTCATGTACCACTTCTGACAGTCTTATTACTTGATTCTAAATCATACGTAGCAAAAAAATTTCCGCAGCTCAGCACGATGATACGAATTTTTACGGAGAACTTTTAACCATTTTTTCGGTGTATACCTAGTACTTGTTATATCATAGTGTAGCTATCATCATATCAAATCGAACAAATCTGAAATTCGAAAATAGTGAAAATTACACCTAGCACCTAGGTAATGGAGTATTTTCATTAGGTATCCAACTTTCCTGGCCACATTAACGTACTGAAATTGTTAGGGAACTATCAAAAAAGGCAAAAAATCTAATTATTTCCACAGTAAGTATGTGATATGTGATTTTTTTGATGCTCTGAAGCAAAATGAATATTTCACGAAAAATCTCATCATTTTCGAAAAGTTTCCTATTCGAATAATTTTTTTTTTCAACAAAAAATGTCGTATAATTTGATGTTTTACTTTAAATGAATTTTTCTCTCCAAAAAATAACGCTGCCTCGCTGTGGACAAAAAAAAATTGAACAATAAAAATGTGTCAATTTTTCATGCTCTAATTTTTTTTCGTAATACGAATGAGTTTTTTTTGGAATGTTCCGGTTATGTAGTTATTTCTACCCTTTAATGGGAAGATTTTCTTGAAAAAATAGGAAATCAGTATTTTTCCAATTTTTGATGAATTTGATTGAAAATTACTGAATCAATTTCAAAAATGCACGGATTTTTCATCAGAATTTCATTTCTCTGCGTTAAAATCTACTACACCTCATTTTGAATCAGTGAAAAATCACTGATACGTAATCAGAATTGCAGAACAGGAGAAATCAGCAAATTTTTTGATTCTCGGCTGATTTTTACCAATTTTTCAGGAAAATTTCATTGATTTTTCAAAGCAATTTCGCTGATTTTCAATGAAATTTCACTGATTTTTAAGCAAATTTTGAAGATTTTGCTGACTTTTAAGTGAATTTTTTGTTTCACTGATTTTCCATTATTTTCACGATTTATAAATGAAATAGTAAATAGAATTGCTTAAAACATCTTCCAAACTTTCAATTGAATTTCAGCGAAAAGTTTTGTAATTTTTTGGAAATCTTGTAAGAGAATAACACCCAAAAAATGTTCAGGAGGAGAAAAAATTCTAAATTGCTGGAACCACTTCTCTATCGTCAAAAGACACCCTTCAGGACTCCTTGAATGTGCCACTTATTAAATAATTATAATATTCTATCCAATTATGTATCTATTATGTTGAAAAAATTTACTTTTTTTAGCGTAGTAAGAAATCCATTGGTTCAAAATTTTCAAATATATCTCGTTGTTGAATAATTTATCGTAATAGGCGAAGTCGAGGGTACCATCGGTGGAGAAATTTCGATCCATCGAATCTTCTTGACTACATAAAAGTAAAGGTAGTTTACAGCACAAAAATGTAATTACCGTGGCAGGTAAATTATCCATATCATGATACAGCTCTTCCAACGAATACGAGTCACATTGATAAAATGTCAACGTTTTATTCAACGTTTCGACGTAGGTCGCCATCAAAACATCGAAATATTTCTCGAATACGTCGAATCGCATACTACATATTGTGAAGCTCAAAATATCCAGGACTGGAGATGTCCAACATGAATTTTGAAAATCGATTAGTTTCACTTTGATCGGGTCGCCGTATTTGTCAAATTTGAACAACGTATTTCCCAGCCATAAATCTCCATGAGTCAGCACTTTGAATGTGTATCGATCTGAATTTACTTCTTGACGCACTTTATCGTGAAACTGGTCTTTAAATTGATTGATTTTCTCGCACAGACCGAATCTAGGGTCTATACTTTTAGCAAGAAGCTCGCACGCATACCTTGGATATTTCATGTAACATTCATCCACCTGGACATCTTTCCACAGCATTTCTTTCACAACTGGCTTTATTTTCGAGTCCTGATTCAGTTTCACCGATAAACCGTGAAACTTCGCCAATTTTTTCAATACCACGTAACATTGATCGAAATCCAATTGCTTGATGCGATCTGCCATTCTGTAGCCGGATTGAGAGAGATCTTTCATCATAAGGGAATGTTTATCATCGGCGTAATATAATTTTGGACCGATGTGCTCGCCGTCGAGTTGATACATTTCTTCGAGTACTTCGGTGTAAACTGGGTACTCTTTTTCGTACATTTTGAATTTCATGCCGAATTTGTACAGTGGATGGGTGGACGGTACCTTGAGTATAAATGATTTTTTGAACGTTTTACCTTTTCGCTGATATTCGACTGTCAAACGAGAAAGCTCCGATGAGTGATTGCTTCCCGGAGCTATATTATTTTCGATGTGCCAGTTTAATATGGTAACTTTGGATGATGAATCGCCTCCTAAAATCTTGGCCAGGAATTCGTTATTGATTTCCATGTCCTGGTGGGCGAATTGAATCAAAATGGGATTGAAAAGTGAGAATATTCGCGAAAATATTAATCCATATTTTAAAACAGCGCTCGAATTATATTTCGATGACGAACTACAGCGCGAAAAACAACGATTCTTCGAATATAAAGCGTATAAAATGATACGATAAAGTATGTGTAATTCGTAAATACGTATTCAAGTGTACTTCTTCATCCTATAATTGCGTCTAGTTCAGGCTCGTTGTGCTCTTCAGCTGTGGTAATTGGGTTCGAATAATTTTAAATTATTTTGTCTTCGTAACTCTCCTCTCAGATATGTATGCGGTCTGCCAGGACGACTTCGGCATCAAGCTCAGAATTATTTGTGTACATAATTGACATTTCTTTTTTGGTGAATTTTAAAATTTTTCAACATTTCATTGATCTACAAAAATAATATTTTATTCGGCAGATGCTAGATTTTCAACTTCTCAAATGTGACGGCGAATACAGAAAGGGTGTATCGACCCAAAAATCATGTTTTTTTTATTGTTGATTTTTATAAGAAATTTAGTGTAGAATCCGAAAAAATGGTTGTCAGGTCTCAATTCCGTCAAAAAAGGCGACGAATGTAAAAAGGGTGTATCAAATAATTTAGCGAATACAAAAAGGGTGTATCAATTTATTTCTGTGCGTGTATATGTTTCTTATACTGAATTTTCACGTAGAATCTGTTAAAATAATTACTAGGTCTCCATTCTTATGAAAAATATGTGTTAATGACACGAGTCTAAGTTACCCACCTTCGGAGAACATTTTACTCCGAAATGAGCAAAATGAGCTCCGTGGAAATTCGCATAATTAATCGAACATTCGCGTGGAGAATGTTAAAATAAAGAATTTTCTCTCTATTTTTCAATTTTTTTTTTCAAATTGCTATTTTTAATTCAAATCTGTTCTGATTGATCTTTCAACACGATTTTTTCTTACCTTCGGTAAAAATCATTCAAATCTTGATCTCAAAATTTTCACATTTTCCTAGTTCCATTTTTTTTTCGAAAAATGTTTATCAACTTCACATTTCATTTTAATTTTGATTCAAAAATTTTTGTCAACACTCAATTTTTTTCAAACTTGGTCCATACATTATTTTTTCAACCTCTCAATATGTCGAACTTTGACTACTTTTTCAAAAATTTTCAGCCTAATTTTCAAAGCTGATGAATTTATTTATACATATATTTTTAATTGGATTTAGAAAAAAATTGAATTCGAGTCGAAATGAATTTAAAGAAACAGAGTTTAAAAAATGTTAATAAGGAAATCTGAAAAATTTAAACTTGGACATTTGTACCTAATCTAAAAAAATGTTACAAAAACATGAAATTCAAATAAATGTTGAAAAAATTGTAAGTTGAATTTTTTTGGGAAAAAACTAGTTGAAACAAAATTTTAAAAAAATTGCAATCGAAAAAAAGTGAGAAAAAAGTGGAGCTGAGAAACAATTTGTCATAAGAATTTGTACGTATGTCAAAATATAAAACATACCACCAGAGTGCGTCCTAATTGTGCAGAAAGTGTACAAAATTCAAAAGTTCATAAATTATGTCATAACATTTTCAAAAATAACAAAAGAAATGTTTGAAAACTTAAAACGCGTTTTTCTCAAAACTACGTTTTTTAACGATACACCCTTTCTGTATTCGCCGTCACAAATAGCCGGTCGGCTACAAAATTGTAGAATGAACCAAACAGTTGGATTTTCGTCATAATTTATACCTAACTGCTGAAAATTTTTCCAACTTGGGAAAAAAATTGAGTAAAAATTTACAGAATTGTTAGAAATTGCTCTAGAACGATGAATTGCGTGAAATATCACAATTTGTTTGAAAATGTGGAGAAAACTACTCAAAGCATCTTTATCGCAAGCCTCAGTCTCTTTGAAATGAAATGAAAGTTGATGAAATATAAATAAAGTCGTTTGAAATAATCATAAAATTATTAAAATAGTTTTGGAAATTTAGGCGGAGCTAACTTTTTTTACAGGGACCGTAGAAAGTTGATTTTTTTTTTGGGGGGGGGGAGGTTTAATCATACAGAAGCAATTCAAAGTGTAAAATCCCAAACACACTTCATTGATTCGTCATTTATTTTTTTTAATAATAAAAACTAATCAAAAATCAAAATGAAGTAAAATTTTGCTACATTATGTTGGAATTTGGGAAGAAAATTTGAAAAATATGATGTTGAAAACTTTCTTCAAAGTTCAGCCATTTCCGAGTAAGGAAAAATTTTTAAAAATATATGTAGATTTGAAAAAAAAATGAAGAAATCTCAGTTGGAAAATTTTTTTATATAGATACTACACGTATACAATGCTCACCAACTGTTAAATATTCTTTCAAATTCAAATTTTCTCAAAAATTTTCCAACATTGATTCAGAGAAGAAATTAAAATCATATTTTTTGAAGTTTCCTCTACTTCAAAAACTTTTTCCAATAATTTTGGAATTTTCCACAATTTTTTTTTGAATTTCAATTTTATATTTTTAAAAATTTCTTCTCAACAAATAGGTAATTGAAAAGAATTGTCAAGAACATGAAATTGAAAGTGAAAAAATCAAATTTTTACGTCTAAAATAATCTAAAAATTTAAAAATTAATTAAATTTTGGAAAAATTTAGAAAAAAATTACAATGAAAGTGATGGAAAAAATTTAGGACTTGCATCGTTGAAATGTCATTGATGTTGGAGCAACCTTGCTTTAGGATAGAATTTTATTTCATTCGAGTTGTCCATTTTTCAGGACACATATCTGTAAAAATTTGAATACGTTAAATTAAAATTCACTGATTAATAAGACAAAAAAATGCAACTGAAGAAATCAGTGAAAATTTTACCGATTTAATCAGTGAATTCTCATTTTTGAATTGGTAAAAATTTTAACTGATTGAATCAGTAACTTTGATTCATTTCAGTAGTTAATAAAAGATTACTGATTGACAGTCAAATTTCACTGATTAATAGTTGCACACTTTTCGCTATTTACCTAATCAGTGAATTTTCAGTTTTTTGACTGATTCAGATTTAGAGAGTACGCTACAAAACTTTAAAAATTGCTTTTTATTCTTCAATAAAATTTCTATAAAATATAATAATTAATTGTTTATTAAATTGTGAGAGGATTCGTTGACTTTCAATAAATATCTACGTGTAAAATTAACATTAAAATTGATCATTGATTGGAAGAAAGAACGTATATTTTTACAGACGGGGGGTGAAAAAAAAATGATTTTTTCAAAAATTTTCACGCACCTAAATTAAAAACGACCAACACCAGAAGTATAATTTTCCCATACAACACAAATCGAGAGAAATAACACGATAATTCGAATAATAACTGGTGATATGCGTTAGGAAACCTGTGTTTGGTTAGGTAGGTCACGTCGTAAGGGGTTGGAAACGAATTCAGTGCAGATCGTAGCTAGCACGAGAAAGTTTTAGAAAACTTTCACTGTCATCGGCTAACGGCTTGCGTTGTTCAACGCAAAAGTTTCTCGTACCGTCGAGACATGAACCAGTTTGTTGTTATGACGTCGAGTTCAAAGCCAACGCTCAACGCTGCGCTGACACGCCGAGTAGAACGATAATGAAAGTGGAAAAAGTCCTTTGTTTGGACCAAGCAAAAATCAACCTGTACAACACACCAACCTAGTCGCGTGTAAATGTAACCAAATACGTACCTAATAACGTATGTTTACGTACGTATTGACGAATTAATACGAAATCGTAGGGTATTCGAAATTACCTGTACACAAAAAACTTTGCTATCATTACGGAAACTAATTGCTTTCTCTGCCTGCTTCGGTTGATATCGACGAAATATTTTCCATCATTATATCGACTAATTTCTTTGTAGAGTGTCTAATAATGGTCATAAAAATTATACACACTTAGAAAAAATGGAAAAAAGTCCAGATTGCTGATGAAAAATTCAAAGCGATTTTTTGCAAAATTATCCAACTTTTTGAAGGCTCATATTTCAAGACAGGTTATACTTGAAGGAAAACTGCTGGCGCGATTCGACTGGGAATTGATAGGAGGTTCAAAAACGGTAATTATATTTTGAAAAGTTCAAAGTTGAACTTGAGTAATGAAAGCTCAACTTTTATGATTATTACAATAGATGAAAGCTGCCGTTGGAAAATTTGAAAATATTACAGCAAGTAGCCTTTTTTACCATTTTTCAACCAAAAAATTTTCAAGATGAAATCTCCAGACCCCTTGGAGGTACAGGGGTCCAAAATTTTGACTAAAATTCAACGAAAAATCGAAAAAGTAAAATAACACATTGATTTCTACTAATTCGAAGATACTGATTTCGAATATGTGTTTGGTTTTTTCATCCGAGGTATTTAAGGACACTTGAGTTCGAATATTTGCTTATTTTTTTGGATTTGACCCCTCGTTGCCTCCCTAGCCTTCCATTTTGGGAAAAAATATACTTATTGAAAAATTTTAATGGATATGTACGATTGGATTACTTTTTTGTTGAATTTTTATTCAAGTGTAATATTATTATTATCAAACTTCAAAAAAAAGTTTCTTTTTTACAAAATCAAAAAAATATTTTTTGCAATTTTTTTTTCTCATAACGATAAGGTAGGTATGGTTTTGAAGTTAAAATTTCAAGCGTCAAGTTTCGAGATGAAGATTATTCAAAACCAACTTTTTAAATCGATCACATTTTCAGATGAAAAAAATTCGTAAATTTCCAAGTTCAAGAAAACTTGGAAAATATGAAGTTGGAAAAAAATTAAAATAATGTTGGGAAAAATTTTGAACAAGAAATTGGGCTTCGAAAAAAATTGAATATTTTGTCGAAGTATCCAAGAGCAGGGACGAAAGAATCGTTGAAAAGAACTAGTGAAAATACCACGTTGTATTGCGCGGATAACTTATGCATACACACTAACCTAACGGTATAATAAATTGCCTATATTGCTGATGGAAGGATCCAGACGGTTCAAATTCCTTGCCTTTTCCCGGTTTTTTACAGAATGGACATCCTGAACTTTCACTCCTATAAAGGGTCAAACCCCTCAACTTTTCCAGCAATAAAATTTCGATTAACATTTTGTTTTCAAAGCACAATTTCTTCTGAGTAATTAGCAAATTTTTATGACATTTTTGGTTCATCTCTATCGTCAGATCGCACAATTTTGACATATCAGAGGACGGGAATACTTCGAATTAGGAAGTATTAATCTCTTACGAAATTCAAAATTGATTTTTAAAAAATCTTTACCCTTAACACATAAAAAGTTATTCCCAGGGGCGGCGCGATGGGGGGGTATGGGGGGAGGTAACACCCCCCCCCAGACAAATTTTCAGTCGGCAAAATCGGCCAAATTTTGGAAGTATAAGGCGAGTCGGCAAAATCTCAGAATTCAGAAATGTCAGCAAATTGAAAAAGTTTTAGAAATTTTGCAGCATAATCAATAAAAAATTGAGCCTTTCTAAATTTCAAGGTTGTAGTCCTCTTTCATAAAACACAATCCAACTTCAAAATTATTTACTTTCCAAACCGATATTTTCGAAAAATTTCGGCCTCGCTACGCTCGGCTTCATTGGTTTTTTTCTTTCATACTTTTTAAATAATCCAAATTCAACAAAAATTATATTTTTCCCCTACATTATTCCAACTTGTTTTATCAAATTTTTTCTCATCAAAACTCATTTTTGAAGTTAAGAAATTAAATTTTTCAAAAGCTTTGGCCTTGCTACGCTCAACTTATTGTTTTTCTTTTTGAACATTTTTTAAATACAAGCGGTCGGTTTTTTTTTACTCGCGTTAGATAATCAATTTATATTATAACATTGTTTTATTGGTCTTGAAATTAAAGAAAGTATTCCGCTTGAAATTTCCTCCCTCGCTTCGCTCGGGACAAATTTATTTACCTTCTCTTCTCCTTAAAACTACATATATAATCTTCGAAACTAATCTGTTGGAACAAAAAATTCTCGTATTGTAAAATTTCAGAATTCTTACTCGGCAATTTTGAATTTTTTAGTCGGCATTTTTGAACATCATTACCCCCCTAAAAGTTTATACTCGAACCGCCTCTGGTTATTCCAAATTTATGGAACATCCACAACTCAAATCTGTACAAGCATTTTTAATGGAAAAATAATGGGCACCTTTCACGGCCAATTCAATAAGTGCAGATTATAATTATAACTGCGAATTGAACGTCCCCATACAACAAGCACAATTGAATTATCTACGAGCGAATTTCAACTACGTCACAGAAAGTCGAAGGCAAACATTCGAAAAGAAGAGCGATTTAGAAACAAGTCGCACTTACAGCACGTTATCGTGTCAATTGCGCGGTGTTTGTGCTTCACATTCAACCAGTCATTCTTACAAATTGCCATTGATTTAAAATAACAACGTAAGTAAACCCAATTTGCATTATTTTCGTGGTATTTTAATTCAATTTGTAAAAAGCTTCGTACTTTTGAGTAATCGTTTTTTTCAACGTACTTAGATGGAGATCAGCAACGAACTGCTGAGCAAAATGTTGAGTAGCGAATCCTCGTCCAAAGTAACCATACTGAACTGGCGAATAAAAAAAAACATTATCGCTCTGGGTAACAACAACACATCGGAGTTATCGCGGTTAAAAGTCGAATACCAAAGACGAGGTAGAATATTTAAAAAATCATTCATATTGAAAGTACCATCCACCCATCCAATGTACATGATCGGGGTCAAATACAAAATGTACGACAAAGAATACCGAATCTACGCCCAAGTACTTGAAGAAATGTATAAAATAGACGGAGAGCACTTCGGTGCCAAGCTCTACTACGCCGACGACAAGCATTCATTGATCATGAAAGATCTATCGCAATCAGGCTATAAAATGGTCGACCGGATCCAGCAATTGGACTACGACCAATGCTACATGGTCATGAAGACTTTGGCCAAATTCCATGGCTTATCAGTGAAACTGGAACAGAATGGAAAAATAAATTCGGCCATCAAGGTGATACCATGTTTGGCAGAAATGGAGCTGATCAAAGACACCGTCGAGTATCTGGATAGCACTTGCGAACAATTAGCCAAAATCATAGACCCGAAGTTCGGTCTGCGCGAAAAAATCCTCGAAATTAGAGACGGTATGTATGAAAAATTGAGCCAAGAAATGAGCCCGGATCGATTTAGATTCAATGTGTTGAACCACGGAGATTGCTGGACCGGTAATACCTTATTCAAATTTGATAAATATGGAAATGTTAAGAAACTGAAGCTGATTGATTTCCAGTGCTCGGCGTGGTTGTCTCCGGCCTACGATATTTTGTGTTTTACTTTGACCAGTATGCGGTTCGACGTATTTCAAGAGCATTTTCATTTTTTAATGAAGACCTACATTGAAACGTTGAACAAAACATTGCGATTTTTACAATGCGGTTCGTATTCGCTGGAGGAACTTTACCGCGATATGGATTCGTTTCGTGTGACCATTTGCATGATATTATGTTGCCAATTGCCTCAAGTTTTATCCAGCCACGAGAATCCTATCGATTACAATGATTTTGTCAACGATGGAGTATTCGATTACCTTAGCTATAATGTTGTCTTCAAAAATCCTATATATTTGAAAGTTCTACATCAGTGGATTTCCTATTACGTAGAAAAAGGCGAGCACATCTACATTTTATATTCGATTCCAATGAGAATTTTTTTTTTAAAAGTAAAGATTTATTTTTTCTCTCTCATTACAGGATTGTTCAATTGAGAACGACGAAATTTTATGAAACCAATGCCTTGCCTATCATAGATGAATTTCAAGTTGGTACCAGAAGATCAGAGAATATGAATTATTTCCGAATTTCATATCGCTAATCACGTTTGTTAATTTAGAATGAAAATTATCGAAGAAAATGTAATAGAAATTAGGTACTGATAAAATGGTCAATTTTCATAAGCTATCATTTTTTGGTAATAAATTCATGGAAAACTATTGTTATCGCTGAATATTACGATTCAAACGAATAAAATTTATACAAGAAAACTTATGACGCTAACGATTACATTACATTTCTCTAATGATAATAATAAATAAATGAATCGAAAATATTTAATCAAGCATTCCATTATCCCAATTTACAAAAATGATTCAAACTTGAATATGAATTTCATTTAAAAACTATAAGATCATAGAACTTGGATTCAAAATATTTCCTTTTCTCAAAATATAGACAAAAAAAGAGAAAACTAAGGGAAAAGGGAATCAAATTAGTTGTTTATGTGAAACAAGATAGTAAGCAATGTTTGAAATTCGTTTTTTTTCTGGGGGTGAGGGAGTTAACTGAAAATAAAAACCATTTGAAAAAATTACCTCTCAACCAAATCATGTGAGAGGAAATTACTCGGGTTGAAAAAAAAAAAAATAAATAAAAAGTGAAAAAATTTGATACAGGTAAAAAAAACTTCAATTACTCAAATTTGAATAAATAGTTCGAAGGAACGATCCCGAACTAAATCGAAAAAAAATAATTCAGGAGACTGAAGAGAACCATTAACTAATTTAATACTCAGATACCTACCTATTGTATTGAATGAATCATTCTGCACGCAATAAATATCTTCCTAGATTACCGAAAAAAAAATTAGTCATGACAGAATTCTTTGCGAAGGACCAAAATTATTCAAAAGTACGAAAAAAAGGACAAGACTTGATTATCTTTTCTGAACAATTTAAAGAATTTTGATAATTTGAAATTTGTTCAAAAAACTTGGGAAAATTTTGAGGACCAAAATAGTAGGTACTAGCTGATGAGAAAAAACTCATCAACCAAGTTTTTGATTCCCTCCCTTCATTCTTTTCAAAAATATTGCACTCTATATCTTTGGAGAGATGGATGAAAATTTTGTAATTTTTACAGAAACTGGAAATTAAAAAAAAAAAACATTCAAATAATATTCTCTTGATTTTTTTCGTGCATTAAAATTTGAAAAAAATTTTGCCGAAAATTTAAAAGATAGCAGGAAATGACTCGCCTTTTTCTTCTTAAACTTGGTCAAAGCGATACCAAAAGATACAAACAACTTTTTCTTAGAACTCAAGAAAAACTTCAAGAAGGACATAAGAAATTGAATTTAAAAAAAACGATTTTTCATGATTAATTAAGGACCTCAAAATGAGAATTTTTGAACTTACATCAATGTTTGCAAAAAAAATTTTTGAAAATCATCCTCAAAACGAATTTTTAATAGACAAGTTGCACGAAAATTTTTTTTCAAAGAAAATAATATGATAGGTAGATCGAAAGTAGATGTTAAAAGATGAAGATTTTAAAAAAAATTCGAAAATTGATCCATTAGGATCCGCGTAAATTACGCGGATCCTAATGGATCAATTTTCGAATTTTTTTTTAAATCTTCATCTTTTAACATCTACTTTCGATCTACCTATCATATTATTTTCTTTGAAAAAAAATTTTCGTGCAACTTGTCCATTAATGATTTGTTATTTTCAATTTTTCATATCCACTTATCACACTTTTTTAAATAGAATATTCAACTCCCTTTCTCTTCTTAAAATGTAACTCTCATAATAAATAGAGAACATGAAAATTTTTTCGAATGTAATTAAGAGAATTTTTCTAATTTCAGCATCTTCAATGTTGAGTATCTACTCAGCTTTTTTTTAGAATTGAAATTTATTTGTCTTCCCCTTAAAACCACTTTCATTACATCTCAAACAAATTTGTGTCGCATCGAAAACATTGTTTTTTAAGCATTCCTGATGAAAAGTATTACAAACAACCTAGCTTCAAATTTAATAGACCCAATGCTTATAGTTATTTCTCAAAAATATCGTTCAATCCTCTTCTACGTATTTTTACTTCAGTCAATTTTATCCAAAAATAAATCCTAAATTTTTTCAAATTACACCCAACTCTATAAACTGAAAAGTAATAATATAACAAAACCAGGCTTCAATTTTCATCACATCTTTTCAAGGTCATAACAACTTTCAACTCTTTTCCCAACCAGTTCACAAAATTCACGAACAATTCAACGAAAAAATATAATTTTATTTACAATCCTACTTCAAATTCCGACTCAAATCACGAAGAAATTCATCATTTGCGCATTTTGCAACGAAACGAACACACTTTACGGTTAATTTAACGACTACATAAATAATTATAGTTGCCGTTACCGAAAGAATCCTACAATCATCGTACTTATTTTAATAACTACGTAATCATTAATCAAGACGCCGAAGGTAAACATTTAAACGCTGATGCGAATCACAAATTCTCGGTAAATAGATAAATTTTATCATATCATTGTTTCATGTACTTCACGGTGAAGAAGTTGTTGGTCGCCGATTGCTTTTCATCGAGAAAAACAACGTAAGTAAGCTAAATTTAATATTTTTATAACTTCTAATTCAAATTTTTAATTCTTTTTTTTTGTGTGTAAAATATTGAATTTTGTTCTCTCTTAGAATGGAAATCACTAACGAGCTTTTGACAAAAATGTTGACCGGCGAATCGTCGTCCAAAGTTACAATACTCAAATGGCACGTTAAAAACAACATAATCGCATTGGGCAATAACCATACATCGGAACTATCGCGATTAACGGTCGAATATCAAAGAAAAGGTAGAATATTTAAGAAATCTTTCATTATGAAGGTGCCATCCACCCATCCAATGTATAGCTTGGCGGTCAAATTCAAAGTTTACGAGAAGGAGTACCCGATTTATACCGAAGTGCTCGAGGAAATGTATAAATTGGACGGAGAACACCTGGGACCGAAATTATACTACACCGATGACAAATACTCGTTGATCATGAAAGATCTGGCGTCATCGGGGTACAAAATGGTGGACCGAATCAAACAACTAGACTATGATCAATGCTACATGGTACTGAAAAGTTTGGCCAAGTTCCACGGTTTATCAGTGAAACTGGATCAGAACTCGAAACTGAGTCCGGCTATTAAAAAAATCCTCTGGTTGGATAATAAAGAGATGGAGGAAGAATGCGCCGAATTTTTAGACAATGCCTGCGAACAAATGGCCGAAAATCTCGATCGTAAGTTCGGCCTGTATGAAAAATTGACACAAATGGCTCGCGAAGGGATTTATGACAGAGTGCGCGAAGAAATGAATCCGAATCGATTTCGATTCAATGTCCTCAACCATGGAGATTGTTGGTTGGGAAACACATTGTATAAATTCGACAAGTATGGCAACGTGAAGAAAGTAAAGATGCTCGATTTCCAATGCGCAGCGTGGATAACGCCAGCCTACGATATTTTATACTTCACTTTGAGCAGTATGAGAGTCGACGTTTTCGAAAGGCATTTTAATTTCTTAATGGAAACCTATATTGAAACGTTGAACAAGACTTTGAGATTTTTACAATGCGGATCGTATTCGTTGGAGGAATTGTATCGTGATATGGATTCCTTACGTGTGACTGCTATCGTCATTTTGGGATGTCAGCTTCCTCAGACTTTATCCAGCCATGAAAATCCTATCGATTATAAAGATTTTATTCATAATGGCAAAGTTGACTATGCCAATTATAATAAAGTTTTCAAAAATGAGATATATCTGGAGGTGCTCCATCGGTGGATTTCCTATTACGTCATGAAAGGTGAGTCAAAATTTTGATAAAAATCGAGCAAAATTTAGGAAAAAAGAATGAAAAATTGATCCATTTGCGATTTTTTCTCAGGAAGGAAATTTTTTGAGGTAGTTTAACCTTATATTTTATGTCAAATTTCGCAAAAAAAAAATCTAAGCCATACAGGGGAAAAGCCAATCAAACTTCACAAAAAGAAATTTTCACGCACCACGATTCATGTTCCATTTTTTTTTTGAAGGAGAAACAATTTTCATAAAAATACTGAATCATAATTTCAAAATTTCTTAGTTGTTGTAACAAATCAATTCTGAAAGCGATTTTGATCTTATTTTCTGTACTGGAGTTCGAATAATATGGTTTCAGTTTTCGTCCATCGTGTTAACGGGTTTTTTTTTCAATTTGAATTTTTTATAGAAAATTTTTTTATGCCCTCAAGACAATTTTATGAAAACAAAAATGTTTTACGAAAAAAATAAATATAGGCCTTCAATAATAGAACGTATTAAAATTCATTTTCTGCCAGGTCTAATTGGTGATTTTCCAGAAATTTTGGCTTTCGAGATAGGTATTTCAAATGAAATATAAAAGTTGAAATTTAAAACTTTCGGCGAGAATATATCTCCAAAATTTGGCTTCATTGGAGAAAAATGATGGAAATTGGCAAAAAAGAAATTCAACACTATACAATTCAAGTTCAATTCAATTTTTATAGGGCCCCTCTTGCACCCAGACAATCCATTTCATTGTAAAAAAATTACCAAAAATTGTAAAACAAATTTTTAACAAAAAAATCAAATTGAAATTGCATATGAAAATCCTGATGTACCTACCGGAATTTTCTCATCATTTTTCTAATAATCAGCACGAAAAACCCCATCAAAATTATCCACTAAATTTTATAATGTACCTATATTCCTAATAATTTTCATGTTGACCTGTGTTATTACTGATTGGTTAATTCTATTTTCAGGCTTTTTCGATTGAAAATCAGCACATCCACAACATATTTGCATCTCTCCCGCCAATATTGGTTATCGATATGATCTAAGGATTAGGAATTCTGTTTCGAAGTTGAAAATTTTTGTACAAATTATCTTTAATTTTTTATCTGTAATTTAATTTTTAAAGAAATAATTATTGTTATAAGCAAAGAAATATATTATTTTAAAGTCACAAATGAATACAATATTTTTGTTTTCTAACTTTGACCAGCTCTCAATTTATATCACGATACGATTCCTCCAGCAAATCCGATCCGCATTGAAAAAATCTTAAACTCTTGTTCAACGTTTCAATATACGAGTACCTAAGTTTCCATTAAAAAATTGAAATGTCTTTCGAATACATCGATTGGCATACTGCACATAGAAAATCGAGTATCTTGACTTTCTTCACTTTTCCAAATACTTGTCAAAATATAATGTATTTCCCTACGCCCTACCAGCAATCTCCATGGTTGAGGAAATTGAATCGAAATTGATTGGAGTTCATTTCTTGGCGTACTTTTATTGTCACTAAAAAAGGGTCAACTCAAATCTGGCTTTAGAAATTGCCAAAACCAATCACTCGATATAATTTTCAGGGTCAGTACCCACCACAAAAACTGGCCAATTCTATCGTATTTTGATCAGAAAATTCTATTCGGTTGCCATTTTGGTGTTGTAAACGGAACACCAGAAGAAATCAAAATTTTTCCAAAAAAGAAGCGATTTTCAAACCCTGACCCTTCTAATGCCAAAATTCAAAATGAAGCTGAATTATATTGATAATTCCCATCGAGAACAAAATGTGGTCCATTTTCAAACTCATGGACAAAATAGATGAAACGAGGTATTTTTTGAAACTATTTTTTATTTTTGAAATGTTCACCATCCTAGACAAAAAATTTTTCCAAAAGTTCCAACATTTAATCAGAATTTTCTTCATTTCTCCTTCGATAATATCTCTTAACTAAGGAATCGGTTGCGGGTTGTTTTCATACACGCAATATTTCAAACCATCCCCATAAAAAATAATCACTTATCTCGAACGGATGTGTGTGATGCACTTCATCTACGAAAAAATTCTATTTTCTCATTCCATGCAAATCTTCGCGTTTCAAATTTTGGAAAGAATGCTTCAACCAACATTGTGCGATAAGTTTCTAAACCAACCATTCCATTGATGAAAATTGGTCCAATAATCTCTTTCGAAAGGTTATTCCAGTTCTTTACTTATGAATCCGTTCAACCAAAAGTGTGCTTCATCATGAAAGCAGATTATCATTGATAAGGATAAATTGATAAATCGAACAATCGTCGCATGAGAATTCCGTGGCGAAATCGAGACGTTTTTTTTCGCTCTCAGGCAACAACTTTTGCATAACCATGGATTTTGTAAGGAAACTTTTTACGTAGATCATCATGAAACACACAGCGGTTGCGATAGTCGCTCGATGGAAGTGCGGGGTAGGTATACGCAGTTACGCACATGTTGCTTTCGTCCCGAAATAATCTGATACGATTATGAGATAAATTAGTGATTCTTCTGGAGCCTTTTTTTTTGTCAAGTTTCAACTCCCCCTAAAAAACATTTCCGTAAATTTAGATCTTTTAATATTTTGCAAGGCTATAAGGTAATTTAAAATTTTTTTAAAATTAACCAAAATTCGAGAAATGCATACTTCAGCACCTGAAATTTTATTCGCTCTTTTATGGTATGAATTCGAATTTTTTTGTTGACTTAAAATTTAACTTTGAGTTGGGATACCTCTCTTGTTGGAATTTTTCAACATTTTTCCACTCAAATTGAGGTTTTTTAATTTTGTAACATGATCTTTGATGCTTTCTTACAATTTTAAATTACATACCTACTCGTAATTGTAGATCGGAATATACTTAATAAATCTTTTCATGAGAAAAAATTTTACGTATTTGCGAATTTCTAAACTTCCAATTGAGAATATGCGACCGCGCATTTGTTCCCAGCCATCATTAATTCACAACACACGTCGCACCGCGTCATACTCCTAGTTAAACTATATGACGTGATATGTGTATGTAATTGTAATGAAATTTTTGCCGAAAATATCAGTCCGGTATAAGCAGTACTTCGTGATAACACCAGCACTTCAATTTATCATTGAATTAAAAAAAATTACGTTTCATTTTTCGTTAATTTTTAAACCTGTAGAAGTAGATACAGCCAGAAATACATACGAAGTATTTTGTTTTCGTTCGACTTTTATCGCGCAAAAAACAGATCGGTGGTATAAATTTTTGTACGAATTGCTGTATTGCTGTTGAATTTACTCAGTAAGTATATGCAAAATTTCAAATTATCAGTGTTTTTTTCAATCGAATTTCTATTTATTTTTGAAGGGGAAGGAGGAATGCTCGAAAGGAAAAGCTTCAAATTTTTATATGGCGTGCGCATTCATAAGATTATTTTTTCTGGAGTAGGAAAAATGTAAAGAAAATGAAATAGAAGCGAAATCTGATTTTAGAGGTCTTTATTCCACCCTGGGGGTATTCGAGGTGGATCAAGTACGTTTGTTGAGGGATCACTTTCGTTATTTTCAGCAAAAACCACACCGTTAGTTCCGATGTTTGGGTTTTCCCTCCACAAATGTTTTATTGACTAGATTATTATGGTTCTTGATGCGATTTTTGATGCAGTTTTCCATCCCAACATCCCAACCAAAAAAAAAACACTGATTATAAAAATAAGATTTTCAGAATTTCACTCCAAGTAACACTAAACTTTTTTTCTATGGAATTCAACACAGTATTTTTAAAAAAAGAAATTCGTCAATCCCTCGAACTGAACAAAAAATCGAAAATGTTTGGAAAATTTCATTCTAAATCATCATCAAGTCACATCACATCAATCTAAATAAAAGAGAACAAATTTCTTCCGCTTCAAAATCAGGAAGAGAATAAGATTCATGTCATAATTCTGCGAATGAATTGTAGTTGAAATTTTGTAGTTTTCCAATCAACATTTTAGTAATAAAACGGAGATGAAATCTGAATCCCCACAGGCTGTTCCTAGAATCTGTTGCAAAACTTTTTTTGAATCCCTTGAGATGATTATGTGGCCGACCTTAAAAATTGAAGGGACAAAATGCTGCTTCTAAAAAAATCGCAACGAAAAAATTTTCAACGGGAATATAATTCATTGAAACCTGGACAAATTCTCATTTCACAATTTCCTGTCCAATTTAAAAATTGAAGGGCTACAAAAGATTCGAAAAAAATCGAACTGATCAACGGAATGCATAATGCGTTGAAAACTGAACAATTTTTTAACATGGATATGTTTTTTCCTCTTGGGTGGGAGGGGGGGTCATTTCAAAATTTTTAAGATGCTATTTTGCGACACCAATAGTCAAAAACTTATAAATTTTCATTTTTTTCAAAATTAACCTAATGTCCGATATGTTTTTATGCAACGCTATTTTAGAAATTTGATTCAATATCAGAAAGTAAGAATGACAGGAAAAATATCAGAGAGCTGAAAGCCGATTCAACCTAATATCAGAAATCAGGATAAGAAGGAAAAACGTATCCATTTTATCAACATTTCCTTTGAGATGAAACTTAACTTCATTTTTCTTCTTTAGATTTGCCTAAAATTCGAAAATTAAAAGGCAAGGAAAAGGATCATTCAAAATTGAGAAAATTTGGGAATTTCTTGGAGTCGCATTTATTTTGAGCACCCCGTAGTTCCATAAATTTCCATGCTAGGCAAAAAGTCTACAGAACAATTAATTCGTTTAACAAATTACGATCCATTCCCTTGGATTTCACTGTTTTTTAGGAAGTTGAACAATGTTTTTGTAACCCCTTCAATTTTAAAGTTGAGCAAAAATTCCTAAAATAAAAATTTGTTCAATTTTGAATCCACCATACCTTACCATGATAAAAGATGTTTTGTTTTAACATGATTTTTTCAGAAGTAATTTGACCCTTCAATTTTCAAGATTGGCAACATGTTCGGCTCAAGTTTCATTTAGTGGCATGCAATGAATTTGTCAAACGATTCATGGAATATTCATACAAGTTATATTTTAGGTTTTTTTTTGCGAATGCCCCGCACTGAGAAAAAATTGTAGTACTTTTTACCACAATTTGTGGTTAGATTTACTACAATTATTGCAGTTCTATCAATTTTAACTACAACTGTGGCATTTTCCACCACAATTTATGGTCAAATATTACCACATAAAAAAAAGACTACATTTTTATGATCGATTGTACTACAATTATGGTTAATCCTACTACAATTGTGGTACACATTTAAATGCTTTACTATAAGTGTGGCATATCCTAACGACACAGAGTAGAAATAAAAATGATTTAGAACAACTATAGAAGTGATAAAATGATGTGATAACTTAAAAAAAATACTTTTCTATCTTGTGCAAAGTGAAAAAATAAGCTAAATTCGAAAATAGAAAAAGTATTTTCAAAAAATTTGGTGAAAGTGATGTAAAATTTCGTGGTAAGTAACCCGATTTATTTAAGAGCATCTTTTTGACTTCTTTTGCTTTGAAATTTAGATATTTTTACTTTAAATCACTTCTTAACATAAAATTCCTACATATCATCATTGAACTTTACCAAAAATATAAATAAATTACTTATTTCCCCTTAATCACACACGCACCCGGTGGCGTAATGGTTAGGGAGACGTAGGTTAGGGACAGTTAGGTGATAGGGACCCTGGTTCAAATCCCCCGTAAGGTGAAAAATTTGTGAAAATGGATTAAATAGGGAAAGATGTCAGATCAAAGAGATGTGTATTCTGAAGCGAATAATGATCGAGAAAAACATGTCAGTACTGAGTATTATTTTTAAAAAATAATTTTAAATTCTTATTACAAGCTATAGTTAGCATTACGTATAGCGAAATTCACTACAATTGTGGCAGTTGAAGAAGTGTATGTACCACAACTGTGGTAATAGGAATATAAAGTACCACGGTTGTGGTGAAATGGATACCACAACTGTGGTTGAAAGTACCACATTTTCAGACTGTTCCAGTTTGGCCACAATTTTGTGGTCGATATCGCCACAGTTTTTTTTCTCAGTGCGAACAAAGCAAATTTGAAAATTTAATGATTCTCAGTCGAAAAAATTTCATTATTCGAAGTAAGAATTTCGGAATACTCGAAATTTTTTGTTACGAAATTTCGCACTTTTCTTGTTTTGATATGTTTTTATGTGCCATTGATCTGAAAATTTTATTGAAAATAGTCAAATTTTTCAACTAACAATGAAAATTTTCCATTCACAATCAAATTTGGGATGGATCACATTCCCTCCACATCACCGGCTATTTCGACAATGTTTAAGAGGCTCTCAAATTACATAAAAATGGTCGGAATAAATTGTCTAAGGGCACTCAATCTCACTCTAGAATGGTTTCTCGGTTCTACTGATCATCATCATCAAAAACCAGAATTAATTCAATTGCGGGGTATCTATAATCTTTTAGAAATGATTTCCCCTGATTTTTACAGGTTTTCCAAGATAATTTTTTACACATAATATTCATAAAAGTTGGTGGAGTTTCGTTTTTAGCATTTCATTCTGTGACAAATTTCATATTAAAAAAGACTATTTAGCACATGGTCAAAAACTGGCGTAGAGGCTAACATTCTAGGAAGCTTGTGTTTAGAGGAAAATAGATCACCAGAGAGAAAAACTTTCAAAATTCGAAAATTTGACTTGAGACATACGTATAATCATGATAATAAGGTACACATTTGACATTCTCATTTTGATCATTTTCAATTTTGTTTCTCACAGATATGCATTTAACCGATGACATCCTGTGTAAAATTCTCAACAACGAGAAGCCCTCGAAAATATCAATTTTAAAATGGCACATCAAAGATGGAATTGTCGACACCGGAGATTCTCACACATCGCAGCTATCCCGGCTCCAAGTCGTATACCAGAAAAAAAATCGAATATTTAATCGAACATTCATTCTCAAAGTACCATCGGCCCATCCTTTATACAGAACAGCAATGAATTACGGTATTTACTCCAGAGAATACTTCGTTTATACGAATATTTTAGAAGAAATGTATAAATTAGACGGAGATCGTCTAAGCCCCAGATTATATTACGCCGACAACAAGAATTCTCTGATGCTGAAAGACCTATCACAATCTGGTTACAAACTGGAGGACCGAATGAGACAATTGGACTTTATTCAATGTACCTTGGTTTTCAAAACGTTGGCAAAATTTCACGCTTTATCGGTAAAATTGAATCAGTCGTCAAAAATACCTTCGGAAATGAAACACATGGCATGGTTTACACGAATACAAGATCCACAAGATATGATACATTCGTGGATAAATAACGCTTGCAATCAATTCTTCGTCAATGTCGATCCCCAAATAACCCAGCATTTCCTTCATTTAAAAAATGAACTCGCATTACTGAGTAGTCGAGAAATAAGCCCCGATGTATTTTCATTCTGTGTTTTAAATCACGGTGATTGTTGGAATGGCAACATCATGTTCAAATGGGATAAATACGGGAATGCGAAGAAAATAAAATTGATCGATTTTCAGAACTGCTTTTGGACGACACCGGCTTACGATATACTTTCCTTCACGCTCTGCAGTATGCAGTTCGAAGTATACGAAAATCATTTCGATGTTTTGCTCGAAATTTACATGACTACGTTAAATAAAATATTGAAATATTTACGATGCGAATTGTATGGAATTGAAAATCTCAAGCACGATATGAAGAAAATTTGTCATGTTGGTTTATTTTTACTTATTTGCTGTTTACCAGAGTTTACAAGTACTCGCGAAGATCCGTTGGATTATACATTAATTCCGACGGGGGATAAAAATATCAATTTTGACATTTTGAATAAAATATACAATAACAAGTCGTATTTAGAAATATTGAAAAAATGGCTGATACGATACATTGAAAAGGGGTAAGTGAAAAAAAATTGCAACACCCATTCTATATAATTTTCTTATTTCAATGCATTTTTTGAACAGATATTTCTAAAGAAAAATGTCAAGAAAGTATAAAATATTGGAAATGCACTTTTGATGTTTGAAGGTTTGAACATATCTGGAATCAAGATATTTGGCTTCAAATAAACCGTTTTCTTGGTAAACTCTCATAGTATTTCATAATGATTGCTGTATTTGAAAATAAAGTTGTTGATTCAAGCTGAATTTCTTTAATTAGGTAGTGTTTATATGTACACTACACACCTATTAGAGACGCACTCAGGGGGGCTCAGACGGCTCGAGGTCCTCCCAGCCTAGAAAAGATTTCTTTATTACAAAAATGTGAAGTATTTTTCAACAAATTTTCGCCCACGTTTCGCTGGGGCAGTATTTTAATGGCTTTTTTAAAAATTAATAATTTTTGAGGCAAAAATCACCAATTTCTCAAAAAATTTACAATTTGTCAGAAAAAATTGATAATTTTTAACTGAAATTTCTCCAACCCCACTTTGTATACCCTCTCCAAAAAAATCTTCCGACGTCACTGGTTAAAATAATATGAAAAGAAACAAAAATTAAGAACACCTCCATTCTTCAAAAATATTGAACCCTGGATAAATCGAAATATTTTATAAAAATATTTCTTTTTTCAGTAAAAATCAGCTCAAATGAACATTTTAAAATCGAATGAGGCAATTTCAAGTGTGACTGAAAAAAATGAACAAAATTAAATCAAATAATTTCAATCAGATTTTACAGAGAAAAAAAAATGGAAATTTGGTTTCAGAGGATATTCAAAGGCTTCTGATTCTGTATCCATTTTTGGGAAAATTTTGACCACCAACTTGAACCAGACAGAACCCTTAGAAGCGAGGGAGGGGTTAAGGTGAAAAAATGTCTTGAATCAAGAGTCGCATCAAAATCCATATTTTTTAACCCGTGAAGTCCGTTTCTGTCGTGATTTCATTAAAAAAAGCTCTAAAAGGACCCTTCGGGAAGATGTTAGAGAGGGGCTAAATTGGAAAATTGTTAAAAATATCACATTTTCGGGTTAAAAAAACATGTATTTTGATATGACTCTCGATACTATTTTCAAGATATTTTTTCACCTTGACCCCTCCCTTGCTTTTGTGGGTTTTGGTTCAAGTTTGGGGTCAAAATTTTTCCAAAAATGGTTTTTTAAAAATCTCTTGGATACCACCCTCTGAAACCAAATGTTCATTATATCCCTCCGTAAAATCTGTTTAAAATATTTCGATCGTTTATTCGTTTTTTTTAAATTTTGACTTTGGCTCATCCTCATCATGGGTGTGAAAAAATGAAAAATAGGGTTTTTTTACTTAAAATAGTTCCTGTAATAAAAATAATTTTTTTACATGAGCTATGTGAGCTTAGTTCGCGTTTTGGACGAAAAAGAGAAGATAGCTATATTGAAGCAAAGTTAAGGTAGAATACTATTGCACAAACAAATTTGTCAAAAAAAATTATTTTTATCAAGTTATTGGCAGAAAACCTATATTTGGGAGGGGGAGGGGTGTTTACACCCCCATCCAGGATCTCCGGAAACCTTTGGGGACCTAAAAGTCTTCCCATATCAATTAAAAGCTGAAAAAATTTTGGATCTGAATTTTTTCCGTACTTTTGTCTAAAAAATATAATGGAATATAAAATTTTGAGCCAAAACAACGAAAAAAAGGAAGTGCATCACGAAAAACCTCCACATCTATCTAAAATTTGCAAAAACTAAAGTTCATTTCTTGAATTTGGCGAATTTTTTTAATTTTAAAATTACCTCATCAATCATCACCCTGCCAAATACTACATGAAAATTTTACCGATTTAATCAGTGAATTTTCATTTTTGAATCGGTAAAAATTTTAATTCACTGATTCATTTCAGTAGTATTTTTTATTATTATTATTATTATTATTATTATTCAAATTTTACTAACTACAATCTAGTTTATTTAAAAACTATTTAGCAGTATTTCGGAATTAATTAACAATATCGAGGAATTTTGTGGGAAAAAAAATACAGATTCAAAAATGGAAATTCAGTAATTGAATCAGTAATTTTTCACTGATTGACAGTCAAATTTCACAGATTAATAGTTCGCTGTTTAATCAATGAATTTTCAGTTTTTTGACTGATTCAAATTTAGAGAGTACCACTTGAAAATTTAGCGAATTTTGATTATAGCATCCTCACCTCCTTCCCTTGCCACCAAAAAATTTTTGTCGTCAGAATCATAATCTACGATTTTGAAACCCTAGATTTCGATGTACTACACAATATTTAACACACTTTCATCACTCCTACACTCCTTTTTCAAGATAATGAATTTTGAGCGTTTCAAAGAGTCTACTGGCCGAATCAATGGAAAATTTCAAATTTTCTTGGCTCCTTCGAAACGTCCATCATCTAGAATGTTTTTTAATTAGGCATTATAATTGAAACAAAGAGATACATTTCATGGCGATCGGTTGATTGGTCTTCATTTAACTATACACACACCGACCACGTCAAACTCCTAGTATTTAAACGATATGACGTATATTTATAATAGTGATAGAATTTTCGTTGAATGTATCACTTAAGTATAAGCTGTAATTCTAGATAACACAAGTACTCGAATCTGTTATTGAAGTAAAAAAATTACGTTTCATTTATCGGCAATTTTCACACCGGTACGGTCGAAATACGAATATCGTCCGTGTTGCCTAAATTATACTTCGGTTTTTTGTTTTTGATCAATTATCATCGCGCAAATATAGAAGATCTATTACTGGATATAAATTTTCGTATCAATATTGCTGTTGAATTATTCAGTAAGTAAATGAATTTTCAAATTATAACGGTTATCGGTGGTTCTTCGAATCCGATTTTTCGGGAGGAGGATGCTTATAAAGATCAGTCTTAAATTTTTGTATGTGTTCAGTATTTTTTCATTTTATATTATGGTTTTCATCTCAAAAAAATTCTTATAACATGATAAATTTTTTTATTTTTCAAAATTTTGGAGGTTCATCCCAAAATTGCTCGTTTTTTTAATAAAAATTGGATTTCTAAATTTTAATCAAGCATCCATAAGGAACCTTGCGCTGAGTCCTCTTTTTCCTTGCGAGATTCAACACAGGATAAAATGAGGCAAAATTCCGGGTAAAAGTAATGCATTTTCACATATTTTTCAAAGATCTAAATCAATTTCAGTTTTTAGAGATGAACTGGAAAATGGGGAATCATCTTGGAGGGTTTCAAGAGGCTCTCGAATTGGGTAAAAATTCCCAATAAGTACAATTTGAGCCCCTTCTCTCAGTAGAACACCCTTTTATGATAAAATGAAAAATTCTCCAACTTGAAAAGATTGAAAAAAATTTCCAAACGGCATGCCCAGTTAGAAATTGACCCAAGTAGAAAAATTAGATATCTAGGATTTTCAAGATTATTAAAATATCAATTAACAAAATTTTCAAAAAATTTTTTATAAAATTTCAAAAACTGAACATTCCTAATTCTCAGATCTTCCTCAGTACTGAAAATTTTCAAAATTCTAAAAAATTCTCTTAATGACAAAATTTGATTATTGAAAAGAAAACTGCTGGAGAACGTTTTATAAGTGAAAAAGGGTACATGTGGATGAACATTTTGCTTATCTCAAAATTTGAAGAGGCGAGTAACAAGTCAAAATATAAAAGCGGCTAGGTATACGAATACACTTCGAAAGAGAGAATTTCGAAAGAAAATTCATCTCTAAAAATTAGATTTGAGTCTAAAAATTCCGTGAAAAAACCGAGAGCTCGGCACATAGCTTCTACTTGATGCAGGAAATTAAAATTTTGAGAATCCCATTTTTAGAAAAGAAAGAACCACTCATTAGAGGTGAAACAACCGAAATTCAATAATTCAATTGAACGCTCATTCGATATCGTCATCATAGTATTTTTTTGTTTTTGCTCTTAACAGATATGCATTTAACCGATGACATCCTGTGTAAAATTCTCAACAACGAGAAGCCCTCGAAAATATCAATTTTGAAATGGTACATTAAAGATGGGGTCGTCGAAACCGGAGATTCTCACACATCGGAGCTGTCTCGACTTCATATGTCGTATACCAGAAAAAAAATCGAATATTCAATCGAACATTCATTCTCAAAGTACCATCAGCCCATCCTCTCTACAGAGCAGGTGTAAATTATGGTATTTACTCTAAAGAATACTCGGTTTACACGAATATTTTAGAAGAAATGTATAAATTGGACGGAGATCGTCTAAGCCCCAGATTATATTACGCGGACAACAAGAACTCTCTCATGTTGAAAGACCTGTCACAATCTGGTTACAAATTAGAAGACCGAGTTAAGCAATTGGACTTTATTCAATGTACCTTAGTTTTCAAAACGTTGGCAAAATTTCACGCTTTATCAGTAAAATTGAATCAATCGTCAAAAATACCACCCGAAATGAAACAAATGGGGTGGTTTAGTCGAATACAGGATCCGCAAGATATGATTAGCAAACTAATAAATAATGGTTGCAATCAATTCTTCGCCAACGTTGATTATCATATAACTCAGCATTTTCTTTATTTAAAAAATGAACTTGGACTAATGAGTAGCCGAGAAATAAACCCCGATGAATTTTCATTCTGCGTTTTAAATCACGGCGATTGTTGGAATGGTAACTTGATGTTTAAATGCGATAAATATGGAAATGCGAAAAAAATGAAATTTGTCGATTTTCAGAACTGCTTCTGGACGACTCCAGCTTACGATATACTTTACTTTACACTTTGCAGTATGCAATTTGAAGTATATGAAAATTATTTTGATGTTTTGCTCGGAATTTATATTACTACGTTGAATAAAATATTGAGACATTTACGATGCGAGTTGTATGAAATCGAAAACCTTAGGCACGATATGAAGAAAATTCGTCATTTCGGATTATTAACACTAATATGCTGTTTACCAGAATTTATAAGTACCCGAGAAGATCCGTTGGATTATAGATTAATTCCGTTAGATGGGAAAAATATCAATTTCGATGTTTTAAATAAAATATTCGTTAACAAGTCGTATTTATTTACAAATATTAAAAAAATGGCTGATACGATACATTCAAATTGGGTAAGTATAAAGAAAAATTGCCAAATGCAATTTTTTTCATTTCAAGTTTTCTGAAAATTAAAGTATAAAAATTGATCTTGACAGATATTTTTGAAGAAGAATGTTGACAAAGTAAAACAGTTTGGATCAGCACAATTAAACGCATTTGAAATTACTCTATTGTTTCAACTGGATAAAGTAAGAATTTTTTTCAACCAACGTATTTTATACAATTTTTGTTTTTGAAAGTAAAGCTTTTTCACTTTACCTATTAAGGTATTGTGAAATCCACTTTCATTTTTTATTTTATATTTTTTTTGCAATCGAAAAACTTTTTTTTCTGAATTTAGAATTTCAAACTGTTCCTTTTTTTCATCATTTTTGAAAGAAGATCCAGAAACAACCATATTTTCGAGTGATTAATTTCATTTAAGAACTGTCGTTTTTTGAAAAATAACAATAAACAACGAGTTCAGAATATTTGGAAATGGTCGACTGGTCGTGTTTTTTGTTTTTTAAAGAAATACAAAAATTCAACTACAAAAAATCAGTATTTTCTTGTAAGTTTAAAACATTGTAGGTAATGTGGTTTTGTTTTATCGTTTTTGAAGAAACAGCTGGAATCAATTTTTTCAAGTAACGTAGAGTAGCAGACTGCTCATTTTTGGCAAAATATGGCTATTAGTGATAGAAGCGTGAAAGTTGGTATGATGACCATTGAGACCAAAACAAAATTTTAGAGAACGGGAGCCCTCTCGAGATTCCCATAGGGGGCGCGGGGGAGGGTGTTTTGAGGCATCAGCCCCCTCTGTATAACAAGGGTAAGCAAATGTGACGTTTTTGGGGTCGATTGTATACGGGCTCAGAGGGCTTGAGCCCCCTCCTTAAGCTCGGAGAAAATTTTTTTTATTTCAAAAATATAAAAAAGTGCATTTTTATGTTTTTCAAAGAATATTTTTTCAAAAAATTTCGCCCTCGCTTCCCTCGGGCAATATTTTACTCCTTCAATATACAAAATTGATAATTTTTGAGTCAAAATCACCAATTCTTCAATAAATTCCCAGTTTGTCAGAAAAAATTGATGATTTTTGGCTGAATGATCAGTGTAAAATGATTATTATAAAATTTGACCCCCTCTCCTGATTTTTCTCAAATTCTCAGCCCCTCCTTTATTCAATTTCTGGGTGCGCTTATGGATCACATATACATCTATGAACCTGGATTTGAAAAATATTAAGAAGCAAGTGGTAAAAGATGAACCAAAAATATACGTCTCAGCTGGTCAACGAAATCATAAAACATCCGGTCCTATGTCGTAAATTTGTAAGTATGTGAACACGAATTAACATACTGGGTTCAAAATATCGGTGAATGAATGAATACATGAAATGACACAACAGGTTGAATCGTTCGACATGGGTCATAAAGAATGAAAAAATTTTGGGAAAAATGAAATATTTCACCACCTTTCGTTTCAAAATATCGGTAAATGAATGAATATAGATGAAAAATATCAACGAATTCGAACTCAAGCGTGTTCGAATTATGCTGAATTGATACCTCACACATGTAAATTGGCACTTTCCAAAATTTGGGGTGGGGGTGTCAATGGGTTCCATATTACTTCCCCCTTCAAGCATCGCCTCTTATTAAAAAATAATTCGTTTTTGGATTAAAAAGCGTGGTTAAAATCGTAAAATTGGTGAGAAAAAATCGATAAAACCTTAAAAAGTGGTCACTTACAAAACGGGGGGGGGAGGAGGGGCTCAAGTGCACCCCATTTTATTCCGCATAATGTAGCATTTTTGCGTGGACTTCTCAACTACTTCGATTATCTAAAAATCTGTCACAACAATGAAAATGAGTAAAAAATCTGCAAAATATCTATCAAATTGTGAAATTTGGGGCCCCCCAGCTCCTCACGGGGGGCGTGGAGAGTACTCAAATATGTCTAGATTCATTAGTGGTGGTCTGTAGTTATCCCAGCTGGGATTTTTTTTGGTTCAAAAATCTTCAACTTCTGCCCAGAGACATGAATAGTTGAAAAACCTGTGAAAAACACTGAAAATGGCCAAAATTGGCAATATTTGAGCACCTCCAGCTCCCACAGATATAGGTATTTGGACCTCGAAAACACGTCTATATATCATAATTGACGCGTTCTACACGAATATCGCATTGAAAATTCGATTGTGATCGATCCGTTTGCTACAGAGGCGAAAAACCTCGATTTTCGCGTATTTTTCATATTTTGGGCCAAATGGGGGGATTTTTGATTTGAAATTTGGGGCACTTCCAGTGATCGGATGTTAAAAGTAATTACATATTCGTGTTCAGGGTGGTCGAAATATATACAATCGACCCCAAAAACGTCACATTTGCTTACCCTTGTTATACAGAGGGGGCTGATGCCTCAAAACACCCTCCCCCGCGCCCCCTATGGGAATCTCGAGAGGGCTCCCGTTCTCTAAAATTTTGTTTTGGTCTCAATGGTCATCATACCAACTTTCACGCTTCTATCACTAATAGCCATATTTTTCAGTTTGCTACTCTACTAATTGGAATATTTTCAAAAAGAACAATTCGAAGTTACGTTCCAGAAAAATAAACGAAATATTAGGAGGAAAGACAACACGAATAATTCGAAGCTGCGAAAAAATTATTAGGTACATTACATATACATCACATAAGTACCTATTCAAATTTTCGAGGAAAATTCTGTCGTCAGATATGTACTTCAGAGCCGAAAAATAAACGAAATGTGTAAATAAACAAAAGCAACTCATTCTTCGATACCTCATTCAAGTTCATAAAAATCTCAAATAGAAGTATCTACACATCATCAATAAAGTTGAGAGGATGATCGCATCACGTGTTTGATTTTCTCACCATAAGCAACTTTCAATTTTTTCCACTATAACGAATCGAATCACGCTGCCATCGTAGATTTAAATACATAAAAGATCGATGGCTATGACTATCCTCCTTTTAAAAAGGGAAAGCGAATTGGAAAATATTTTCTAATTTTCCAACTTTTTCAATTGTAAATTCTTGACCAAACGTGCAGAAAAACATCATCAAGTTTTACATTTCAAGTATGTCAAAATTTTCCATATTAGGTATTAAGTTTTCTACAGTATAAACGAAGCAAATCTCTCACGACAATAATTCAAAAAATAACTCATCAGTCTCATCACGAGATGCAAGAAAACATTTATCAATGGTATGTAGTATGTGATGTACATACGTATGTATTATGTACACTATGTAACTATATATAGAGACAAATCTATCAAGGTGAGATCCGACTATAAAAATAGGCAACGTGAGATCCGACCCGTATTTTGGGAACCCCTTTAAAATAAATAATGTTCGCTATTGCATCTTCTTCTCCACTAATTTAGGCGGGATTAAAGACCACGAGTTCTTCAAAATATTTATTGCATAATTTTATGCGCGAAAAAAATGAAAAGTAGGCCTATGTTGTATAAATAGGATAAAAAAAGAGCAAAGGTGAGATCCGACCGAAAATTTATCCGCGCACTCACCGCGCATTCACGATATCTAATATGATGTTGTATTGTTCAGGCAATTTACGTGGAGATGTGAAAAGCATTCCAGACCAATAAGGAGACGTCTCAAGGTTTAATGGGCGGGCCTATACACATGAAGAAAGGTGAGATCCGGAGTCGGATCTCACCTTTCCAAAACGGATCTCATCTTGCCCGTATTTTTTTATTTTGGATCTCACCTTTCCTGATTATAAATCTATTAGTATGTAATGTATGTGTATTAGTCATGGTATTAGTGTTTCGGTACTGCAGATAATCGACAGAGCCAACTGAAAATGTTATCTTATCTATTTTTACCATATCAGACGTTAGAGGTAGTAGTAAACGAGTCTATACGCTCAATGCAAGAAATAAATTCTGTTCAATGCTCTTTTACCCCTACCTTATCAGAATAACTTCTATTTTTGTCCTCAACACCTCGACTCCCTTCATCCATTTGCTTCTTTTCGGTTATTTTTAGGATTTTTTTTAGGAATTTTGACGATATGAGAGGAAGAAAAAAAAGGAAAGAAGAATATCCACCAATGTAAGTATGTATAAGAGTCACTTTTTAAAGCCGAATCAGATGGATAATCATGGAGAATTTCAACTATTTTCAATCGGTAGCATGAATTTCACTGATTTATGGTGAAACTTATTTCACTACTTCAGAAAAATAAAATTTTGCCAGAATTTCAATAATAAAGAGTTAAAAACTAAAAAATGGTTATAAAAAAATTTCAAATTGTTTTCGATCTTTAAATGGGATGAAAATGAAAAATTACCATTATGATCAAAAGTAGTAAAACTGTAAAATCAATGAATGTAAATTACACTCATGCAAAGTGAGGGAAAATTTCATGGTGTAATGCAAAAAACCTTCTGTTCAAACATCAGTTCTTTTTTATGTTTGACAAATATGTAATCGTACCATGAAATAATTACGCCCAAATGGAACAAGGATTTTTTCAGAATAATTTGCAATTTATTCGTGTGCTTTCTTATCTCGTTCATTTTAAATCAGTGAAAAGTCACTGAAAAAAGTCAGAATTACAGCTTACAGCACTGGATAAATCAGCAAAATTCTTTAGTTTTTAGAGGATTATCAGTGATTTATCAAAAAATTGTACAAATTTTTTAAAGAAGTTCGCTGATTTTTCAACTAATTTTAGATATTTTACTGACTTATTTTCTGAAAGTGAAATCAACCGCACGTTTTCAAAATCGAATTCAGTTTTCAGAAATGAAAAAGAAATCGAGCCATTTCAACAAATCATAGAAAATTGATCGATTTCAAAAAAATTCAATCAAACAATTATTGGAAAACCATTTTTTTTTTTCAAAATCGAAAACAATTGTTCTTTCTTAGAACCAGAGTTGATCGATCGATACGTCAATTTTTAAAAATTTAAATTTATCGACCAATATCCGAAAAATGTTTGAAATAAGAAAATAAAAACCATCGTATACGATACGATCAAAAAGGGAGAAATTTACAATTCATTTAATCATAGTTCTTGAATTTTTTCAAGACGTTGAAACGAAAATATGTATTTTCAAATTTTTCAGCTTATTTATTCGTATAAGTCATGACAGACTTTTTTTTTCACACGTCACGTCAAGAAAAAATCATAAATTTTTACGTCGAATCACCGACAAAACCAGACTCACTCAAAGAAAAAATTTTATTAATCGCCTTCACAGTAGTAGGTAGAGACTAGAGAGAGAGAGAGGAGAGGGTGGAATGAAAATGTCAATTTCAATAGATACGAGATTCTGATGGTATCGTTTTTGAACATTTTCGTTAAATTGTTGAATTTTCCAATCCGATTAGATGCAGCATACGAAGTAAAGAAAAAACCCATCCATTTTTTTAATAATTCAAAAATCCAAGTAAGCCTTTCCCCGAAATTGAAAAAAAAACGTCGACTAATCCCGATTTGGTATTTCTTTTGCTTGAAAAAGGGGAGGGAGAGAAAATTGTTTTTCAACAATTACACATCCAAAAATGAAATCGAAAATGAAAAAATAGACAATTCAACAGTTCAATCCGATAACAAGAGAAATGAAATGAGGAAATGACATATCATTTTCAAATCGAACCAAATTCAAAAGTCAAGTTCTGTTTGGTATAAGAAAAATATCAATATCCTCAACGAAAATAGTCATACTAAGTCATACGTTTACGATGGTAATTATTTAGAGAACAAAATTTCACGTATTTCAAAAAAAATCCTGAACTCGAATTTCATCCTCTCAATAAATTCTCATTTCAGTTATTAGGTAGATACGATAGGTACGATCACAGAAGTCAAAGTTATACATTCCAAACTTTAAAAGTTTCATATTTGCTATTTTCCCAGAAGGAAAACGTATTTTGAACCTCTCGTCGAGTCATTTTTTCGAAGCCAAAATCATAAAAAAAATTCGATAAAAATTTTCTTCTGAAACGATTGAAATAAAGCAAGTAAAACATAAAAAAATATGAAAGAATATTTGATTGAAATATCTAGATGAAAAATAGGATGAATTTTTATAGAACTAGGTAGGTGTAAAAACTCACCGGAACTTGAGCCCAATACGGTAGTCGGTACAGGACACCTGACACAGGACTCCATAATGGGATCGGGGTACCCCAATAACGATTACGACTGATGGCCCAATCTCTGGCATCTTTCAGCCAATTACCGAAACGTTTCTCTTTGACGAAATATGGCACCTTAAAAAAATGACGAGCTGTTTAGAACTTTTCTGGAAAGATTGTGTGAATATTTTGATAATTTGATCAAGTACCAATATGTTTCTTTATTGCATTTCATCAAATCATTACTCAAATACTCGACTCGAATGAACCAGCTAGGCACAGCCTTGTAAATAAGAGGCGTACCGGAACGCCAACAAAATGGGTAGTTATGTTTAATGGTTGATGCTGAGAACAAACGACCGTTTTCTTTCAATCTTTTGATGATGTGTTTATCTGCATCCTATTTAAAAGCAGATTAATCGAATTAGAAAATTTTTATTGAAATATTGATTAGTGGTAAAGCCAAAGATAGATGTCTCACTTTGACATGTTGACCGACGTATTTAGAAACAGGTTCCATGAAACATCCACTTGGATCCACCGGACAAACCATTGATTTCTGATCTCGAGTAATGATGCCATGAGCCAAGCAAACCCGGTAATCGTCTTCGCCGAAGTAAGGAGCTTGGTGAACGATTCCAGTACCGGATTCTTCGCTAACGTAATTATCCGTAAGTACTTTAAATGCAGTCTCAAACTAGAATCAATTAAAATCATTCAACAATTACATTTGAACTGTGAGTACAATAAAACCGTTCATTATCAAAGTAAAGTCACGATCTTGGAGCAATTATAAGAACCTAAAAAAAAATTTAGTTGATAAATAAGACAGAAATATCAGATTTTTGACAATTTTGAATGTTGGGAGGGGAAGATGGTGAAAAAAAATTATAGAGTGTTGTAATATTCATCAGAACGTGCTTAAAAAAACGAACCCCAAACAAAAGATTAAGGAAAAATTTGAGCTGCACTCAGTTTGATTGAATTTGTGTAATTTTTAACAAGGTCACCATAAAAAAAATTAAAAAATGATGTCTTTTCAGAAACAAAGTGATGAACAATTTCGGCTCCTTTTTCCAATTATATTTCAGAATTTTGAAAAAATCATTTTTTTTGCGAATAAACTCATTTCGAAATTCAAATAACACATTGATAACATATTTCAAACTTAAAAATACACAGAAACGCCACTGCAGTGGAAAAACTAGGAAAATAGAATTTTGGATTGAAATATGAGTCAATTATATGTACACTTAGCTCGTTAATCTCTAAAAACTTGACTCATTTTTCATAAAATAGTCACACTTTGATCTAAAAAATTTCATCATAAATCCTTATCAACATTTCCAATAAAAATATAACTTAACGAGTCATAAATTCTGTTGGAACAGACAACCAAGTGATGAAGTGATAAATACTAATAAAATCACAGCCGATTAAATTATTCTAATACTAACGTGAGCAAAATAAGGAAAAATAGGCTCGTATTTTTCGCCTTGCAATTCAAATTATAAAAATTCTTCCATAATTTGATACTCGTCTTCGGATTTGAACACATAATCGAGCCGAGCTTTCATTAAAATGAAAAATTTATTCTTCTTCAAGTCTGAAATACATTAAAAATGATATTAAAACCATAAATATTTTACAGAATATCACACCAAAATGATATCTACCTTTAATTTTAACGTAGACTAAATTTTCATTAACACAATCATAGGGCCAAATTACTCGATAACGTCCACGGCGTCGTCGTCCAAGCTAATAGAGAAACACTCGGATTCTTGACTAATGGAAAAGCAACGATCACTAAAAAAAATCATCACAATTTAATATTTCAAATTAGTTTCGAACCATTTTCACATCGAAAAATATTTTTTACCAGTAGGATCGACAACTTCTTTATAATTCTGACCAGATTCAAAATTCGACAAAAGAGTATTACATGCGGTATGCGGTCGAGTAAAGCATCACTTTAACGCCTCGGTAAACTAACACGCGAACATAATTAATTAATTAATTTAACAAAAAAAAAAAAAAACGAGTGATCATTTTGAAGCGGATCGCCGCTTCATGTAGCCGAAACCGAAATATTTATCGATAAAAAAACTTCACTACCGACGATCGAGTAACGCATAACACTACAATTACGACGCGTCGAACTGAACTGAAAACTGGTGATGGTGAAGTGATTTAGTGAATTCAACTCATTCAAGGATCAACTTTTTCAACTCTCGGCTTAGATTGGTTGTTGCTAACCGATGACGTCAGAAATACAAAAATTCCATATTATTTGAAAAAAAAATCGGTACAATGGTACAACGGTACAACGTACAAGAATTCAAGAAAAGACGAAATAGTTTTTGTGGTTTTTTTTTGCATCTGTGACGCAATCGATTAAACACAGCCAATCAAAAACGAGAGTTGAAAATTTTAATTAAATTTTAATAATTATTAATAAATCTTGGTAATATTTTTTGCATTTTTTATTTTTGTCTTTTTGACCAAATGACATCGCTCCTTCGTAAAAAAATGAAAAGTTGATAACTGATTGCGTGATAAAAAAATTTCGATTTTTTTAATGAAAATTCGGATTTGAAAATAATAATGATTGAATTTCTATATCTTTACACCATACCTTAGGGGTAATCAAACTGTTTCTAAGTAATATAAATCAAAATCATTCTTTTCTCAGCTAGCCGGACGAACTATGCAGCAATTTTTAGTCCAAAAATGAAAATTTCTAAACCATAGATCGAGAAGAACATCGACCTTTGAAAACAAATAATGTATCTTCTGTTAACATTATATGTCTCCAACCCCATACTAGGTAAGAATACTTTTGTACAAACTTCACACCTTTACTTTAATAACCAAGTATACAATACATTACAGTATATTCTCAACTCGAAAAAAGAACAGATTTGAGCAAATGTAAAATAACCCAGAGCGGTATCGAATATGCCGGCAATGTTTCTCATACCGAATCTGGGGCCAAATGTCAAGAATGGAAATCGATAGATTCAAATTCCCACGTAAAAATTAATGTCAATCAGTACTGAAAATTTCGAAGCCATGCAATGGTCGAGTAAATAATCGATAGGTAAAATTACGTAGGTTTATGAGGATTTTGCTGATTTCGATTTTCCGGAGGGGAAAATATCAGCGGCTGAAAATTTTTGTCGAAATGTCAAAGGAAGATTCAAAAATCCTTGGTGTTATACCGTAAATAAAGACTTGAACGATGAAATATGCAAAATTCCACTTTGTAATTTCGGTAAATACTTAAGCCACGTATAATTTCTACATTGTTTATATGAACTGTATTGTTATCGTGCCTTCGTCAAGATTGCAGGATCACCTTAATTGGTTCAGAATATGGTGGAAACATGAACACCAGTCTTACCGGTCGTCGATGCCTAAAATGGTCCGAAAAAACCTACCGGAAATATTTACAAAAACATACAATCGTCACCAGCGATAGAATACTTCTAGATGAAAAATTCCCAGACTTATCAAGAAAAAAAGCGTTGAATTATTGCCGAAATCCTACATCAGATCCGAATGGACCTTGGTGTTTGGTCGAAGATGATTTCTTGAAAAAAGTCAAGTATGAGAAAGAATATTGTAACGTAAAATTTTGCAGTAATTTTGGTGAGTTATGAATCTGATTTTAGAACCAGTCAAATAGCAATTAATAGGTACTTACCTACTTTTTTTATGTTTCAGAATGCACAGCGGGAACGAGTCGGTTAAAAGACAAGGAAACGTACATTCATTTTGTTCGTTTAAATGGCACAGAAAACTTTAATTTTTCCATATTACCTTGGAATATTGATCTGAATAATTATACGTTTCGAATTGCATTTAGTGTTTACCCACTTCCATTGTCTGGTCAGAAACTTATTACTATTAATAACGGAATCGAGCTAGTAATCAGCAATCATGGTATTGGGTTTATCAAAAAAGACGGACAAGTTGAGTTGAATCATTAAAATTCCTTAATTTTCAAAAAGCAGTTTAATAGTGAATGTTTTTTAGGAATGGAGCCACGTTCAAAATTTGTTATCTGGTCATGAAAAAAAAACATTTAGCGTGCACTGGTCATCTCCGCGTATTTCCGTCGAATACGGAATTCCAGTTCATGTTTTATTCGCTGAATATAATTCTCTCGATGAAAAGGGTAACAGTATAATTTCTAATAACAAAGGTCAATTTTCATATTACAGTATAATGGGAGATGCTGGCTTGTGGGATTTACCTTGTTATTCAAGTGAGTACATATTTGGAATGTTTTTCGATTAAGTATTTTATAATGAGAGTACATTCTAATTTCTAATGCAAGAATAATTTTAGATTGTCTTGAAGAAATTACTATCCAACCATATTGCAATTTTCATCGCAAAATGAATCACACTGAAGATGAATACTCGACGTCGTTTATCGTACGATCTGATCAAACAGTTTTCATCGAATTGCACGATAGTCCTAATTCTAAATATCCATATTTTCAAGTTGGTTAGTCATTATTTCAATTTAAATGGGACAATTGATGAAAGATTATTTAATTTTTAATTCTAGATTGAAATCCTCGGTGCATATAATAAAACCTCTGTGGTATTGATTTTGAATAGTACTTCAAATCGAGAATTTTTCGACTGTGGCACGTATTCGTCTATTTTATCGTACTGGTCTTGGACTGAATTTGAGCTAACGTAAGTTTTCTTTTTCGGAAGCATGCTATATTGATGATCTTACTTCAAAAAATTTCTGATGTCCAATATAGTGTTGTTGGAGATGTTCTACAGTTGAAATGGATACGTCCTTTGATCCCTTCAGAAATCATATGTAATGTTGAGCACGTAGCAGTTGCCAATGCTAAATGGTACAGTATTTGTTCTAATGGAACTGCTCATTGGATGTTCTCTTGCAAAAGATTAGGTATCTCGCGAAAAAAGTGTATTATTTCATCTTGAACTTTTCCTTATTGGTAAATTTTTATTCGAATTTCGTAGATATTCCTACTTTACCCGATAGAAAGCCACCGGAATGTGCTTATAATAAAAAGGGTGAAACCTACGATGGAACTCAGTGGACTACGAAATCTGGACAGCCGTGTATTCCGTGGATTTTCGAGCAGTTGGATACGGTGTGCATCTTATCTACTTACGTATTTGACCAAATAGATGATGGGATTATCTTACGAGTATTTATTATAACGTAGCTCGTTCAAGAATTTTCTTTCAGTGATAAAAACAGAAAAGACATGGTCAATTATTGTAGAAATTTAATTAACGACGACAAAGGGCCGTTTTGTTATACTGCCGACGTCGATCGCCTACCTGATTTCGTTATGAAAAAAGAGCATTGTAACGTAAGATTATGTCAAATGAGTCGTGAGTATTTTCTAAAATCTATACATACCTACGTTGATAATTTGAACGTAATATTGATTAATTGAATCAACAGAATGCAAGGTAACCGGTCTGGGGGAAGATTACCTGGGTGATTTAAATGTTACTAGAACAAATAGAACCTGTAAACTGTGGTCGGAAAGTAATATAACAAATCATTGGACATTGCATAATACTTCCATTGTAAATGAGACTTATGTCAAAGTGCGTTATACGATGAGTTGGTAAATTGAAACTTGAAAATAACAAAGATTTGATTAACAATTTTCAGAATTTGACGGAGAATCATTGTCGTAATCCGGATAAAAATTCGTTTGGTCTTTGGTGTTTTACTACTGATGAAAATGTACCTATTGATCTGTGTGATATTCATGATTGTTCTCTTGATGGTTAGATTGTTTTGTGTTTTTTTTTTAAATTATTGTTTTCATATGTAATGTTGTTGAGATTTGTTGACGAAAAATGAATAATTTTCATCCTGTTATCAATTCAGATGCTTGCACGGTGATCAATAATGGAACTAAATCTAGTTCTAGAATTTACATTCGTCCTGAATGGGTCACTAATGGCTTTTTCTTCTCCCTGAAATCGTGGGATCCTCAAATACAAGTCGGTGTAACGTTAAATTTATCCTTCGTACAAAGTAATGATTACTTTCTGCTTGAAATCGGCGCAGAAAATAATACCAAAGTTAAACTTTCATACGTTAATGAAACTGGTAGGTAGTAGGTACTATTACCTACTTCCAATTTTACTTCAGCAATATTTTTTGACGATGAATTTTTATATTTTTATTCGATTTCAGGCGGTTTAAAACTCATCAAAGAGAAGGTTATAACGAAACTGATTCCTATGGGATATTGGCAAGGGTTTTGGTTAACTGTTCCTCCTATTGAAATAGCCTTTGGATACAAAGAAAGCGATACTCCGATATTCTCTTGGGATAATCCTCAAGCTTCTGATATACCTCATAAAGATTGTAAATTTATATCGTTTTCGAGTCTCGGAAATTATCAGGTTGGATTGAATTTTCCATGCGACTGTAAGTAGGCAGCCAAGTACGCAGTGTCTTTCACTCTCGCTGATGATTGATAAGAACTCTGAGATGAAATTGATTTTTTATTTATCAGATTGTCTTGTTCATCAAGTTTATATGAATTTGGGAAATGCGTTTTATCCGTTTAATTTTGGCAAGCCGACAATAAATACGTCTTCGCAGACGTCATTGCACTTGAGAAGTGAGGAGGACGATTCAAACGGTAAGCAGTAAGTAGGTACACTACATACTAACATTACAGTGATTGCGAATGTAGGTACCTAGCACCTACTAAGTACGAGAAAACAGCTATTGAGAGTTTCCCAAAAATTGCAAAAACAGATCGGAATTAATATGAAGTACATCTACGTCCCTATTTAAAATTCTTCGAAACAGGTGGAAAAAGGTAGACAAAAATAATGGTAAATCGCGACCGAAAGAAAATAGAATGGATTATTCGAAACAAGCTGTTTACCGGAAAAATTTGGATGCGTCCCTAAAAGGTATTCGAAAGCGGGGTTCTGTACTCGTCGGTTTTATTTCTGTAGAGCAGAATTATCCATCGTATACCTGAATCCTTATCTAATTACCTAGTTGCTCGGTAATTCTATTGTTAGGCGATTTATTTTTGGCCTTTCTAGAATTACCTACCCAACGATTTTTATACCTATCTATTATCGCAGTTTATCGAGTTTCGAACGAAATAAATTGGAAAACTGTACGATTTTATTCGTACAGATTTTTATCTATTTGTGTTTGTAACTGTACCTACCTAATTAGAAAAACCTTTTTTGAGCATATCGAGTATAAGGTATTGAAATGCAAGTTTTTTGATTTCAAAATCATTTCTCGTAGTATTTCCTGAGACCAATTATGGAATGGGACAAATACTCAAATTTTCAGACGCTTTTAAACGAAATATCAAACTTTCAGTTGGTTTCAGAAGTCCAAGAAACATGAATTTTGATTCTTCAGCGAATAGTTTTGAACAATCCTCAATTTTGGTATCTTCCCTTCACCTCTTAGGGGCCATTTTTCTTTTCATTTGTTGATAAAATTAATCGCAAACGAACTTGAATGGTCAAAAAACATATATTTTGATATTCCTGCTCAATTAAACAATATTATTTTTTTTATCAAATTAAACTACTAGGTTACGTTTCGATCAAATTTTTTGGGGAAAGCGAAATTGATTTTATAAATATAATGTTGAATAGTACTATTCTGTCCTTGAGTAATGAATCAAATCATATGTTGAATCATGTCGAAGGATCGCTTCTTGGTAAATCGTGGACTAGTCTGACAATTAGGTTGGTACCTACTTACTCTACTACTTAAACTGGCTAATTTATTTGAAAAATGATTACGAACTTAATTCCAGTTTTGAAGAATCTTACATTACCATTCATACAAACAAGAACATCTTATTGAAATGGGATGCACCCAAAACACGAATTTTGAGACTGAATTATTTCACTATTACCGCTCAAAATACAATAATATCGTGGCTATCGAATTGCGATCCTCCTAGTCGGTAGCAATCAATCTCTTTCGTCTGGGATGACAGATTATTATACTGATGTATAATTTTATTCTTATAGTGGATTATGGACCGGTAATTGATGGAGGTTGGAGCGAATGGGGTGATTTCATTTGTAGTGCGAGATGTGGCGGTGGAGTAGGTTTTCGTTCTCGTAACTGTACTAATCCTGCTCCCAATTTCAAGGGAAAACCGTGCTTAGGGGCGAATATTGAAAATGGCGAGTGCAATATGTTCGAGTGTGGTTGTATTAATCCAGGTTTGTATTTTCTGTTCTTATTTTTTTGAATTCCATAATTTCTTCCGTAAATAGTTTTTTTTTTTTTTTTTTTCAACAGAGACCTATAAGAAAATTAACGAGACCTTGGTGAATCAAGCTCTAAATAGGGAGATCAATGCCGGAGAAAGTGTCATTTTCAAATGTACAAGAAGTGTTGTTGAAGATATAAAACTCGATTCACCTGGTTCACATCTTCAATGGTTGAAAAATGGATACAAAATTACCAAGTATAAGCTGAAATTTGGTGAAATACAAATCGATGAAACTAATCTAGGTGAATTTCGAAATTTGTTTGTGATTTTGATAACATTCTATTTCGAGCGTCTTATGTACTCCGATACATTTAAATTAATCCCAATTATTTAGAATTGAAAAATGTCAAACAAGGTGATGCAGGAGTTTATATGTGCGTTATATACCCAGACTGTCCTGCGCCAAGTAATGCCTCATTTGTACCAATTACAATTGAGACTTTAATTGTAAATTCTGATCAAGTCGATCATGCTCGAGAAACCACTCAATACCAAATCGGCTGTAAAGCATTGATATTGTCTTTTATATATGTTGATCTCTCGCAATATTGGGAATTGAATAACGAGCTGATGATTGACTATACTATCAAACCTTTAGATGAGGTATAGTAATGAAACAGAAATCCTATCTGATAATTATCTTCTGATAGGAAAATTTTTTTACAAATAGGTGGATATGGATTTCATATCAGATCTTGATCCTTCTTATGAAGGTACATGGACTTGCAAAGTGCGACAAAATAAATTAAATTTGACATGGACCACGAACAGATTCGAATTAAAAGGTACATAAATAACCACTCCAATATGATTTTCTTATTTATTACGTAAATCAAAAATATCACATTAAAAACATAGTAGAAAAAATGTAAATTAAACAAATTTTTCAACGATAATGACGATGTCGTTATACATTTTTTTTTTTTACATAAATTTACACATTGACTTGATAGTCATTGATCCGCCATCGCTTTTGGGATATTTAACCTTAGAAGATGCTCCAAGTGTTATATTTCATGGATGGAATTATGCATTGGTTGCTTTATTTCTCTGGGCTATCGTAATTCTGGAAATCGCTGGAGTAGGTTATATTGCGTACTGGTATTGGACGTAAGTAGTCTTGATCTTTATAAATAAGGAAATATTCAAGATATGTACAAAGTGTTTTTTTTTTTGTTTTAGAACGAGACAAGAGTTGTTGGGTTTGAGGGATACTACAAATTGAAACAGCCATGTACAAAGCAATTCTAAAAAATAATGCGTGCTGGTTTACGAAAATGGTAATTTCTGAGAATGGTCATTCCGAATAATTCTGACGATTGTGTTCTAAATCAGACATCGGTTTTGAAACTGACTGTCAGAATTTCAACTCCTTAATGGCTTGTGGTAAATCTGGTAACTTCATGTCTTTCAATTGTTGCGGAATGTTCATACTTTTGACAGCTGATACCGCTCGAGAGGGTGCTCCAGAGATACCAGACTGGAGACAAAATATGAATTAACCAAGATTTTCTAACTAAAAATCAAAACAAATGCATTGTGATGAAATATAGGATTATTTTTACCTCTTGTTTTTCCAATTTATTCTGGTCATCTATCCTAGTAAGAATTTCATTCATATTGGTTTCTAATACCATACCACCCATCACCAATTCATTCAAAATGTAATGAACCTGCAACATTACAAAATAATTTGTAATGTAGGTGAATTAGGTCGCAATAATACCAATATTCATTTACCTTATCAACGTGAAATATGAGATCAAGTTCGCAAACGTTTTCAAAACATTTATCCAGTGTTTCAACAAACACTTGTATCAAATCCAGAATTCCTAACTCAGATTCGGACGAATCGACGCAAAATACGAAGTATAAAGTGGCGTAATGACGATAAATCAATTTATAATCTGATCCACCAATCAAACTGTCATCACAACAAAATATTAAATCGAGAACGAGTAATTGTCACATATGGTCAAATATTCATTACGTTACCTGCCTCCTTCTAGAAAATTACAAACATTATCATCTCTCTTCGAAACAAGTTGAAAAGTTTCTTTAATAATTTGTTGCTGCATATCTTCAGCCTAAGATTGAATGCAAAAATTGGAATAGATTAGAATAAAGATCGAAACGTCATGCAATTCCAGACGAGAATACTTACAAAATAGTGATAAAATTTTGAAAGACGAGGTTTCCCGTGATTATTAAAGACTAAAATTGCCTTAATCATGATTGCAAAACAATTTCAATGAGAAATATGAGGAAAAATAATGGATATTACGTAGAACTAGAGCAATTTTCACCAAATTTTCACTACAAAATTTCTTATTTACATCGAAATTTTTATCATTTCTTATCAAAAAACTTTTTGGACTTTTTGAATTATTCACAAAAAAGCAGCATCAAAAATTTTACAAGTTTAACACAATTAGAACATCAAAACTTGCAACGAGAATATTATTTTTAAAAAACCTGTTTTTTTCAACAAATCTATGAATATTACTGAATAAAATTTATTTTTCTGAATTATAAATAAGATGAAATCAAAATTTTCATTATGATCGAAGAAACTTTTTAAAAAAATTATAAATTTATGAATTTTTAAAATATTTTAATTTTATCAGTTTGGCAACATTTCGTTGAATTGGCATATCAATATGGCGGCCTTTTGTTGTATTTATTGTTTCTGAAGCACGTATGTCATTACTGCATTAATTTTTAATTTTTTATTAGTTTTTTAAAGTTTTAATTCGCTGAGAAATTATGTTTTATTAATATTTTTTCCTCGAGGTACTTATTCCAACTATTACATTTACATTGTTGTGTTTGTTGTTCGTATTTTTAGAATTTGAAAGCGGCGAAATGAACTCTGATATCTTCTCGTTTATCATTATCACATCAAAAATATAATATTTTTTTTGGTGATTTATGCTAAATTACAGTCCGGATCATAGTTTCATGAACGTTTAAATCTCGCAATTTGTGTTTGCATTTACTCTGATGTGATACCAAAGACCATTTCGGATCTACGTGTATTTGAAGTTTGTCGGTGAATAGTTATAACATTCGTTTTCTGTTTGTCCTGTTCAGATGCGCAATTTATTGTGAATTTCGTCGAATTTGGTACGGAAAAAATGTGCGATCAAACGGAAGTATCGTATTTACCCGGAGATATCGTTTGGGTAAAATTAGGCCCTGTTTGGTGGCCTGGCAAAGTTTGCAACAACGATGAAATCCCGCAAGAAATTCTCAAGGAATTGAGAAAACCGCCAATTGCCATCGTTAAATTTTTCCAAGAAGAATCATTGTAAGTTTCGTAGCTTTATCTAACTGATATCATTATTATCCCAGAATGGCGACGTAAAAATTGAAAGATATTCAAACCAGTTTTGTTTATTTTTGTTTCTAATTTCAGTGAATATGTGAAAAAGCTGTCGAATATTTATCATTACAATTGCCTAAAGAAAAATGATTTTATCAAGAAAGGCCTGGGTGAGTAAACAACTTCTGTAGCAGTTGTAATCGAAATGTTTCACATTTGCTTATCAAATCTGTGATTTATTCAGATATGTGCCGGTCTAGTAACCGAGACACGCCATCCAATATGAAACTGTTTCCTCAAGACGTAGCTACAGCTGAAGTATTGACCAAAGGTAATCCAGACATAATTCACGATGAGATGTTCGAACCAGAAAAGAAGCCTTCGTATGCGGCTGAATTTGCTCCTACACCTAAAAAGACGCCTAAGAAGATGAAAATCGAACGCAAAAAAGAAACACCTACTCCTAAGCCAGTAACACCTCGTGTCATAACACATCCTCGTTTCATTCGACAAGGTATCTGCGATTACGAGGCTCGGGAGCGTAAACAAGTACCTCTAAGGGCCGAATGCGACGAAGAAGATAACTCTCCGCCGACTACGTACCGTTGTCCGGATTGCGACTTCACTACAATCCGCTTAAACGTGATTGTACTGCATAATAAATCGCACGTGCATAACTACGCTGCTCAGCACACCTCAGTCAAAGGAATCAAACGCAAGAGTACATCTACCATTCGACACAAAGAAAAACGCCCAACCATTGAGAGAAAATCGACTGATATAGTTAAAACCAAAACGCCTAAAACCCCTAGTGAAAAACCAAAAACGCCTCAAAAGAAATCTCCGGTCATACAAACCAAACCGATCGATTCGACTCTTCCGAAAGCAGTCGAAGTTCATAAATCGGTTGCGAAGAAAAGAAAACCTCAACCAAATACAGACGAGTTCCAAAACTCATTATTAGAAGATTGGGCCGAATTTGAAAACGAACAAGAAGTCAACGAAGATAGCATCGTATCGGAAGATTTGAACGAAAGCACTGCTTCGAGTTCGAAAACTGGTAAATCTTGTTTCGATTTTGACGATTCTGAAGACGGATTGGTGATCGAAAAATCAAAGATACGAGCTGGTCGTAAAATCCCGAGGGTATTAGATGATACAAGAAGCGATAAGGATGAAGATTCGAATGCATTTAGTGAACAGTCTAATTCCATGGATGATCAAATCAGCTCATCCGATGGTAATCGAAATGGTATTGATTCGAATGACGAGAATGAGTTTGCTGAAACTCGTAAAACTAGCCAATTGCAAGAGATGGGTGTAGATAATGAGATTGAAATCGATTCCGAAGAAGTTAACGATTCGAAAGACGAATGTGACGTTGATACTACCACTATTGATATCCCTCTACCACCTGAACCTGATGAAATTGCGAAACCGGATCCAGAAAAAGAACGAGAAGCTGAAGAATTGAAACAGAGAGTCGACAAATTACTGGAGGAAATCTCAGCGCCGTCTAAATTACCCGATGTACCATATTCGGTGAAAAAAGCGCATATTAAATCGTTCAACGAATCTGAAGAATTGGCCCGTAGAGAAGCGGAGAAAAACTTGGCTGCTGTAACTAGCAAAGTTGAACCTCCTGAAGAAGCTGAGATACCGAAATCTGAAACCGTCAAAGCAACTGTAACCGAAATAACTCGTTCAGTTGGAAATTTACCTGAAGAAGAGTCCAAATCTGAGATCTTAGAGATTTCTGAGCCGGATGTGGTGGAGGTCGCCAACTCCGAACCAGTCGAACCAATCAAACCAAATTTTTCCCAGCCGGTTGAACCGGTAATCGAAGAAGCTACGCAAGTTATAAATAATACCGAAGATGAAGTGGTTACACCATCTACTCCTCCCCAACCTACACCTCCCGTTGACATTGCGAAATCATCCTCCGGCCAAGACGCCGAACAGAACGCCAAACCGATTAAAATAGTCGTCGGCAGTACCGGCTCCGCGAATCAAATCGTCTTATCTGCAGCTACCGCCAACAACGCAACTCCGATGAAAACTATACCTGCTGGTCAAGTCAAAGTAGTCGCATCAAAATTCAAATTCATCAATCAATCGAGTCTGAACAAAGGTGTTGTATCGCCTACGAAAGTAATCGCTGCAACGACGGGTACATCAGTCGACGGTAAAACGCTGGTCAATCTTCAATCGCCTCAAAAATTCATAATCAACAAAACTAAATCGATAATCGTTCCTGGCCCTAAAATCCGTTTTCTCGGGCCGAATATTTTACAAAAAACGACCGTCGCACGTGCTCAAGTCGCCGCAGCTGCAGCAGCTGGTGTCAAGACACCGACCAAAAGTATCACGTTACCTTCGAACATGTCCGGCGGCAGTGTGGTCTTGCTACACCCTCAGAAACCCATAGTACTCGCCAATCCGTCAACCGAATCGGCTTCGGCGATCAATTCGACTACTCCGGCGATTGCCGATACCACCACTACAGAAGTAACTTATTTGACCGATGACGCAGTCGCCTCCGCCGCCAAAACCTACCAAGTAGTGAACACCGTGGCCACGTCTGTGAACAACACCGCTCAAATAGTGACCGTCGATTTGAACCAAACGAATAATTTATACATTACCGACCAATCGGGTAATCTAATCATTTCCGATGGAACTGCGGTTCCACAAGCCCCCAAAGAAGATATCTTAGCTAAAGCTTTAGAAAATACTGATGTCCTACAGTCAGATATCGCCCTTACTGACGTGTCTCAAAGCGTCCTCGATACTATTAGCGTATCTCAGAATACGCCGCTGACGTTTAAGACGGACGCCGTCTATGATACAAATCTAACCCTGAATACGCCGCCGATTATGTCTTCGTTCGAAACACCCTCCAGAGCACTGAATCCGGCCGCCGTCCTTGCCGAAGCTGTATCCAATGAAATGATCATTCTCAACGATAATAACGAATTCGTCACGTAAATGAGTCGAGTGACATTTCGGAGACGTTCGTGAATGCGGTGTATGGATTCGATAGTTTATTTTTGACGATATCGTTCTCAAGACCACCCTACCTTCTTATTCCCTTTCTCTATGTGTACTCTAGTTAATGTACGCAATATACATAATTTTTTTCCAAGTTGATGGATTCATCTATTCTATTTTTCGACTAAGATTATGTAATGTAGTGTATGTATATGTACAGCTTGATTACTGTCCCCCCCATCTCTTCTCCCTGTTTTTCTCTTTTTAATTTGTTAACACAGTATTTTGTATTGGAAATCGCGTTTTTTTGTTTAGTTTTATTGTGCGTATATCGCCAAGGCCATTTAGAACGTACACTATGTTTTAAATACAACTTTATCGTGTTAACGTTGTTTTTCCATGTATACGTATTCTGAGACTGAGGCTAATGCTGTGATGGAAACTGTTTATCGACTTTGATAGTTGGAAAAAGGTCAGAAAAATTGAAAAACCCCCTTCGAATTTCCCAAACGTGTGTCAACTTCAGTACGACAATTTCCTACGTAAAATAATTCATAGGCTTCGAATCCAACTCTACTGCTTCTCAAATCGAAAGAAAATTTTAATCAAGATTCAAATCTATAAACAAATCCACGGCTTGATGTTATCTTCACCTGTAGCCGTAAATCACACAGGCAATCGTATAAAATTCATTTTAATCATTAAACGCCATGTTACAATTAGCTAAATTCGTTACCTTACGGCACACACTCACACACAAACACACATTCTCGAGAACGATATAATTTCTATAATACAATAGCGACACAAAAAAAAAAAGAAGAAAAAACATTAAAAATTCATCACAGTATTACAAGAAAAAAAAAATTAAAGAACTCATAAAACTCGGTTCGCAGGACCGAAAAATGAAAAACACTAGAATGTCGCCATTAATGGAAAAAAATAGGTTTAAATCGAACTGGAACGCTGAACATGGAATTAAAACAGCAGTAAAAGTTTCATCTTGTAATCGTATTTTTAAACCTACAAAATTATTTTCGAAGAACTTAAAAAAAGAAACATAAAACAGTACGACGGCTGCCTTAAAGTATACCTAACAAAAAGGAAAAATAGGTAATTATATTATACGTAAAAAATACAAGAAAAAATGTAAGAACATTTATACATATACACAACAAGCGATTACTCGCGAAAAAAAAAGTACTCAGAATGTACAAAATAACCTATAAACTACAGGAAAAAAGGTAATACGCTTATACAAATATCGATGAGATAAATTGTGAAGTCTTCGATAAAAATTACGATTTAGAGAACTTTTCATTTGGAACGATATATCCTTAGACGATTTAAAAAATACAAATTTAAAAAAAAATACAAGAATATATCGCGTTAGCCGTCCGCTTTTGGAGGAGTGAACCAACCTAGAAAAAAGAAAATGACAATAACAATTGAAATTTGCTTGCCCAGCGAACATTTTTCGTTAGGCCTAAACTTACCACTTTTTTCATGTATCTGCACCAGAGAATTAAATGACTGTTGGGCTCTGGCTAGGCTATTCTGTGACAGGATAGGGGGATGACTCAAGATTAGATGCAAATAGAGAATAAATTACAGTGCATGGGAAAGGAAAATACCTGATTGGACACTTTCGTTGATCCAAATTGAATCCTTGCTTTCCCTTTGACCAACGTGGCAGCGATTTGAATAATAACAGCTTCAACGGTGTAGGCAGAACTCCAACCTTGCTGCGTTAGTAACTCCATGCAAATAGCTCCACCGATCAAGACGTAGCCACCGGAAATAATAGGATCGACGACTCGAACAAATGGCGGTGTAAATGGGAATGTATCTTTAAACGTCATATTTAATAAAATAGCGTCTTTTCCTTCTTTCTCCTTGAGTACTACCAAATCCTTATGTAAAGGCGAATCGGCATCTACGTTGATTAGACGAACATTCCACTCGTATAAACTGTCGCCGACTAATTCAATACTGTATACGCCTGCGAAAAATATCAGAACCGACGGTTAGCAGGATTGACATGAAATAATTCTTGTGAATGAGAACAGTATACCTTTCTTAAACGTTTCCGAATTGTAAATATCCCGCAATTCTTTCATAAGACGATTGTTTGCTTGAACTGATCCGGTGATAGCACCTTTCATATGATCCCTCCTTTGTTTATTTTTCAACCTTTCTAGGATCTCGATGTATTCGGTCTTCATGTCTTCGTTCTACGTAAACCGAATAAAAATTTAAAGAGAGATGATCGAGATGAGAACAAGTAATAATACGATTACCTTGTTTTTATTACTCGCGTTGTCCAATTCTTCAGTAGCTAGAGGTATATCTTCTTCCAAATCGTCGTCATCATCGTCGTCTTCGTCATCTTCCTCGACAACCTTCTGTTTGTTTTTCTCGTTCATCAAACAGAATTGCTGCGATATACCTAGACGAAGGCTATCTAAATTGGTCGGCTCGTCGACTTGGTAAATGCGACATAACTCTTTCAACAATATGATAACTTGATTTATAATCTGAAAACACGTTCGAACCATTATATACGATCACGTTAACGTGTATTAGCGATGAAATATTAAACCAACGTACGTGATTATCTAATCCGGTGGTATTAGTGAGGAATTGAACAGCATTTGTGACTCGTATATCTTCCGTATCGGCAAACCACACCGGAGGCGTAGACGGATACGTTTCCTGATAATTTGAGATGAAAAATTGGTAAACGTTGCAAAATTGAAACGATGCTGTAATGATTATGAAATACTCACTGTTATATTAGCGTTGATTTCATAGGTTTTGCCAGGACTGCAGACGAATCTGCAGGAGAGCTCGTCGACGGTAGCAAAATGTATCTGGAAACGCTCATGACTTTTGGGGAATACCGATTCGAGTATTTTTATTTCTTCTTTCAAAGTGTTTAAACACGCCATTAAAATGGAGTATCTATCGTACGTAGTTACAGCCGCGCAAACAAATCAGCCACACGTTTTGCTTGCGATTGAAACCTGACCTGATCACGCTATATGTACTTCTTTTTCATTATTTTTTAATAAATTTTATACTTAAACACTAACGCACACGATTGTAGTCCTTTGTTCACGAAAAATATGAGCAAAATACTAGAAAAAGTCAATCAACCACCTACTTTTTGTTAATCGTAAATTCCTCATTAAAAACTGGATGAAGCCATTTTGAATGAAAGATTTAAGAAATCATAAAAGCGACTAAGCGACGAATGAACGAAACGACAAAAAATGACGTCATGACTGACAATCCTACGTCAGAAAACGTCATACTGTGTTATCATTTCAGCAGTTCTTATCAATTCAGCGAATTTTTTTCGCAAAAAAACATTATTTTGAAATGTTTTAAAATCTTAATAATTTTCTATGAATGATGAGAATTATTTTTGTTACGTAATTGCAATTTTAGAGCTTTTGCTCTGATGTATTTCTCAACAATTTTCATTTCATAATGTACATTTTAGACTCGGACACACAGGACGAAAAAATGCTCACCGCTATACGTCGTATGAATACCATAAATCGTATCATTTTACGAAAACCTCATTTTAAAAACTTCGTCAACGAAGATAAAATTATACTAAACAATACCTGCAGTATGTTTTGCAGACATGAAGGAACAGCCGCTGGTAAATATCGATAAATTGCACTTCTTCATTTTCTTTTTTCCATCACTCGATACAATTTTTTATTTTGTTCAGGAAAAGTAAGGATAGGAGATGTGGAAAAAATAATAAAAAATCCAAAGCATCCTGAATACGTTCCAGTGAACTATCGTTAGTATGCTTCGATTACGTATTCTATCAATTTTACTGAGTTCGAATTCAATATTTTGTTTTGATTTTAGTCAGCAAAGATTTAACTGAAAGTATACTTTCTGATTTGAAATGGATGTTACAAAAAGATCAATTAAAACAAGACATGTTCCTTATTGGGCAGCCTGGATCTTGGAGGAGGCAATTAGTAATGGCTTATTTGCAACTAACTCAACAAGAAGTGGAATTCGTTTCTTTATCGCGTGATACCACCGAGGCAGATCTTAAACAAAGAAGAGAAATAATAAAAGGATCGGCGGAATATATAAATCAAGTAATTCATTTCGAATATTTTACTTGTGGGAAATTATATTTCGGTAATTCAGTTTCTGTTTTAGAGTGCCGTTCGAGCAGCTATCGAAGGTAGAATTCTAGTTCTAGAAGGTATCGAAAAAGCAGAAAGAAATGTGTTACCAGTGTTGAATAATTTATTGGAAAATCGAGAAATGCATCTGGAAGATGGGCGATTTCTTATCGCACCGAATAATTACGATAAATTGCTCAAAGTGAGTGAATTTTGATTTTTTTTAAAAATACTATTATTCAATTACCAAGCTTACTGTGCATTGATAGGAGCACGGAGAAGAGTATTTGAAAAAGTGGAATTTAATCAGAGTTAACGAAGATTTTCGTGTCATCGCTCTCGGTCTTCCTGTACCCAATTATCCTGGTAATCCTTTGGATCCTCCGTTACGATCTCGATTTCAATGCAGGGATATAAATGCACCTCCGTATCAGGTAAGTCATAATAAATTTTACTATGGCTGAACAAATAATTTTGACATTATCTCAGTTGTATTTTTTTACGTGCTGAATTCTCCTTGATTTGTTTCAAGTTTGTTCATTATTCGACAATGAACTCCAATTTTGAAAACTTTGTTAAAGATTTTCTTCATTCAATTCATTGAATTCATTTGTTCAATTTTTTGCCATTTGTAGAGATTTTTTCATTCTGATGAAATTTTGCAATTAATTTCATCATATTTTATTTTATGAAAAATTCGGAAAGTATGCAATTTATTTGCAATAAGATGATACAGAACTTGTTTGTTGTTTTTTTTAATCAAAAGAATAAGTTCATGTACGATGAAAAAAAATTAAATATTTTTTTTATGATCAATTCGTGTCCTTTTTTTTGAATTTTTCCGACAATAGGTATTTATTTTATGTTTTATATGTTTTTTGATTTCAGGAAATGAAAATTTTACTCCACTCAGCCTACCCGAACTGTCCTTCTAATAAACTGGAGCAGTTGTTATCCAGTGGATACGCTTTGCTGAGCCAAGAATCGAAAAGCATCGGATTGCCGGACTTTCCCATCGATAATTATCGTTATATTGCCAAGTTATTGGAGGTAGATCCTTCGATCGATGTTGGAGATCTGTTCAGTCGATTATATCCTTATAAGAGCATCCTTCTCAAAGATGGCCAATCTGCTGTGTCCAATATTCTGAAATCTTTTAAAATTCAATCAAAAGAGGATCAGACATATTTAAAGATTATAGACAAAAAAAATATTGACGTAGAAAGAGCTGTGATATATTTGAATAATAATACAGTGATCGAGGTAAGATGCCTTAGAAAGCGTCACAAAACTGAAAATATGTAATTTAATTTTGGATAATAATTATTCATCTATTTGTCTCCTTTAGCTTAATACTGGTCGGAATCAGTCCACAGATGAAACCGAATTCGTAGACATATCTTACCATAGTCACCAATTAGCGAACTTGATGAGGACTCATGCTGTTGGAGATTTCTGCTTAGTTGGGCCATCCGGTTGCGGAAAATCAACCATTGTGAGGAAATTTGCTGAAATATTGAATTACCATATCGAACCTGTGATATTGTATCAAGTAAGTTGATAATATTGAAGTTATTTGCCTCAAGAAGTTATTTATGTATTTCAATTTGTCCTTTTTTCTCATAGGACATGACTTCGAGAGATTTAATTCAGCAAAGGGAAACGATGCCAAATGGAGATACAGTGTGGCGTAACTCACCCTTAGTAAACGCTGCTCTGGAAGGAAAATTGGCTGTTTTGGATGGTATCCATAGGGTCCATACTTCGACTTTGGCTGTACTAAATAGGTCAGTAAGATTTTGAATTGCAAAGAAAAGATCAGAAAAAGTTCAATGTTAAAAATAATAGGCCAATTTTTGTTCGTTCCGGAGAAGTTTCTCTGTATTTCAATACCTCACTCGATATAACATAAAACTGAGAATTTTTCAGTTTGTCCTCCCGAGGAACAGCTTTTAGTGCTGGAATCAAAATGATCACAAAAATATATGTAGAAGTTTTAAGTGCCTCATACATTTTTAAATCTTAGTATTTTTTTATGCTTTGCTATTTGATAGGGCTGGCCTTTCTAAGGGAGAAAAAAAATTTGAAAATTCCCCTCCGCCTCGAAAAAAAAAACTTGAAAAATGTAATATTTTAAGCCATCGAATGATCTGAATTTGGATTACAGATTAATCAACGATAGAGAATTACAATTACACGACGGTCAGCGATTACTCAGACACGATAGATACGATGAACTAGCTTCGATTCACGGAGAAAATTATCTGCGAGAAAATGGAATGCACAGAATTCATCCTTCTTTTAGAATAATCGCATTGGCTGAGAAACCAGGAGGATATAATATGCAATGGATGACTGCTGAAATAATGAACTTTTTCATATTTCACGAAATTCGATCTTTGACTCCATCTGAAGAGCTTCATTTGATCGAAACTTTGGTAGGTGTGGGTGGATATAAAAATAATGAGGTACATACTTTAAAAATTCATTTTTTTTTTTCAAAATCAAAAATTCGATCGTAAGTGTAATAACTACGCATGCGAAATGTATTTAGTAGGTATTTTTTTAACATTGTTCTTTTTTGTTCATATTTAATCAGAATGAATTTTTTCTTCGTAAAAAAAATTTGAAAAATTAAAATTCACTCCAAATAGAAATGAGAAAATGATTTTATAAAATTTCAACTTCCAAGACTTTCAGAAAATCATAAAAATAACTATTTGACAATTAATTTTCCACATAAATTTTTTAAATCGTTATTATTTGTAGAGGAGAGAAAGAAAAGTGTTTAAATATGATTTCTATAAAATTTATAGAAATTTTGTCGTACTTACAATTATTTCAATTTTTTCCTGAAACACTGATCAAAATGAGAACATTCGTACCTAAATGAATAATTATTTTTTACTCGTTTCCTGATAAAATATTAAGGTCCCTAAAGTCTCTCCCCAAAAAAATTGTTAGAATAACTGAATAAATATACGAAACCAGTTGGTAATTTAAAATAGAACACTTAATCCAAACTAATCATTATTTTCATGAATGCTCCGTTTTTCAGAATGGTGAATCCGATCAAGTAATCAGAAGTGTCCTGGATGTCGTACAAAAATTAAGATCTTCCCCAGATCCAGCCTTGTCAGCTTTATCAGCCTCATTATCCACCAGACAATTGCTCAGAATTGCCAAAAGATTTTCCAAATTTTCTTCACACGATGTGTTTGAAACTATTCAACGAGCTTGTCTGGCCAAGTAAGCAGAATCAAATAATTCACACATTTTTGAAAAAAAAAACTGATGCTGGAATTTCGAATTTCCCAGATTTTTACCACCTTTGACTAGGCAAGCTTTGGATACAGCTTTGTTCAAAGCCGGAGTTCATCCTCTGTCCAAGACATTCGCCAGTATCAAAGAATGTAAAATTCAAGATCAGAATGTTGTCATAGGAGATACAGTGGTTCCTCGGTATCAGACTAAGGATTCTGCCAAAGTGCCCAATGTATTGTTTTACGATTTACCTCAGGTAATTAATCGATTGGAAGGTGAAACTGTTTTTCGTTTTCGAATTTATTTTTATTTGTGTTTTGGAATGTGTTTTTAGCATACCGATTTACTAGAGCAATTATTGCAAGATTTCTCTATCGGTGAACACTTGCTTTTGGTTGGAAATCAAGGAGTTGGCAAGAATAAATTGACAGATAAATTATTGCAGATGTTAAACAGGCCTCGAGAATATATTCAGTTGCATAGGTGATTAGAATAAGCGTTTGTTGTTATTTTAATCCATTTAGGTGTTTATTTTTACGATTGAAATATTTACAGAGATACGACAGTGCAATCTTTGACAATGCAACCAATGATTCTCGATGGTAAAGTTTGGTACGATGATTCTCCTCTGGTGAAAGCTGTCCAAAGAGGACATGTTTTAGTAGTCGACGAAGCGGATAAAGCTCCTACACACGTGACTTGTATTTTAAAAGTGAGTAAACTAAATCGGAATTCGTGTTTTTCATCAAAATTTACAATTTTAAAAATTGTATTTTGATCAGACCTTGATTGAATCTGGTGAAATGATCTTATCCGATGGAAGACGTATTGTACCTGCCAAGTCTTTATACCCAGACGATCCTAAGATTTTGAAAATGCATCCAGATTTTCGAATGATCGTTTTGGCAAACAGACCCGGATTCCCATTCCTTGGAAATAATCTATTCGCTGCCTTAGGTGACAGAAATCTTTTATCAGAATCTAGACTGTTCTAGAAACTGGAATATTAACGATGGAAGTAAATTTTTTAGGTGATTTGTTCAGTTGCCATATTATTGATAATCCAAAACCAGAATCTGAGATGCAACTTCTACAACAATACGGTCCTGATGTGAACGAGGATACTATTCGTAGAATTGTGAATGCTTTCGGAGAGCTGCGAGAATTAGCTGATAAAGGAATGGTCTCGTATCCTTATTCGACTCGTGAAGCTGTTAACATTGTGAAACATTTACAAGTAATATTTCTGAAAATTTTAAAGTCGCCAAAGAAGATCGTATTTTTATGAGCTAGTTTTTTTATAGGCGTTTCCGAACGATTCAATTACAGAAGCTATCAGCAACGTATTCGATTTCGATAGGTATAGCTCAGATATGAGAGAAATTCTTCAACGAGTTCTCAACGATCACAGAATACCTGTTGAACTCGTTGGTATCAGAAAGAAATCTGGTAATTGATACTTTTATGTGATCGATAATTCTATTATCTTAATAATTCACGTAATTAATTTCTTTCTCGCTATAGCTGAAAATTTACAACTAACTGTGGAACGGAACAGCGGTCTCGATGTATCAGGACCCAAACATGGCAAAGTGGACGATAAAAACAATCCCCACGTTGGTGGAAACACTTGGGCTGGTGGTACTGGAGGTCGAGACACGGCCGGACTCGGAGGAAAAGGAGGACCTTATCGATTAGATGCTGGGCATACCGTTCACCAAGTTAGTATCATCCTGTATTGAATTTCTAGAGTTTTTTTTTGGCAACCCTGCGTTATTGCGAATAAATTATTATAGCTCAGTGATGAAGAGAAAAACGCGGTACCAGAGCATGTGAAAAAAGCTGCTCGAGAAATGGGCCAAAAAGCATTCGAAGAACGTCTGAAGGAGATCCAAATGAGCAAATATGATGCCAAGGTTTATAATGAATTTTCCTCTTCTGTTCAAAATCAGGTACTTCACTTTGGTACATTTTTAAAGCCTACGGAAGAGTACTCATTGGATAAAATTTTTTCTAGGTGCAAGCATTGCGAGTAATTTTAGGAAACTTGCAAGCTAAATCGAAAGAAAGGCAATGGAGTAGACATCAAACTTCTGGAGAACTCGATGACGCTAAATTAGTCGAAGGTTAATTTTATTTACGATTTATTTTGATATTTGTGAAAGATTTCGCCGTGAAATTTATATCGAATGTTTTTTTTCCAGGTATTACCGGCGAAAGGACTATTTATCGGAGACGTACCGATGTCGACCCAGAACTAGGAGCTCCTCAAATAAAACCTAAACGTTTGAGATTAGTAGTTGACGTATCCGGAAGCATGTATCGATTCAATGGTTACGATGGGCGATTAGATCGTGAAATGGAGGCTGTGATTCTGGTCCTGGAAGCTCTTCAAGGTCACGAATCCAGAATTCAATACGATATTGTCGGCCACTCTGGTGAATCTTACAATATCACTTTCGTTTCGAAGAAAAATCCTCCTTCGGATAATAAACAAAGATTAGACGTTATTAAGGTACCTAGATAAAAGTGCGTATGAAATGGGTCAAGGTCGAGGGTCGTTAAAAGTAACAGCGAAATTCGAATTCGTGTCGGAGGTACAGAAATTTCATTGAGGAGGAATGGATATTGGATATTTTTCGGATTTTTTCCGCGCTTAACCCAGGGGAAGGGAGGGACAAGTCAAAAAGTCTATTTAAGAGTTCCTATCCATTTGATAAAATATTTTTGAAATGAATTTTGAATAATTCCTGTAATTAGTCACGCGATTTCGAAAAAAAAAACAATATTCACGCGGTATTTTGATGTTTTTCCTCCAATTGTCATAAATGTGTTGAAGATTTTTTAGTATTTTAACATTTTTTGTAATTTCAACAATTTTTCTCTCAATTTTTGATGTGTTTGATACATTATTGTTGTCAGATTACATTTCATTGAAAATTTGGCCTCATGAATTTACTTTCTTTTTTTTTTTGAGAACCAGGATGAGACAGAATTACTTTAATTGCCTCATTAGTAAACAGGAAAAATTGGAACCGATTTTACTGATTTTTTACGACCTATAGTTTTATTTTTCTCATCCCTTTACTTTTACGAATTATAAATTTTATAATGAAAAAGGATTCATTTCAAATGCATAGGTGACATAATTTCTACTCACTGTAGAGTTCAACCTCGGACATTTTTTTGAAATATTTATTTCAATCAAGATATCAAAATTTCTGTAACACTATAAATGACCTTCCCTGTACTTACCATTTATAATTTGATTTCGGAAAAGTCGAGTTGTATTTCATTTTCGAATTAATTTTTTCAGACTATGCATGCCCACGCTCAATTCTGTATGTCCGGCGATAACACTTTAGAAGCAATCAAAGACGCTATAAAAAGACTGGAAAAAGAAAAGGAAGATTTTGACGAAGGAATAGTTATAGTGCTATCGGATGCTAATTTATCCAGATACGGAATTCCACCGAAAGCTTTAGCGAATGCGTTGCAATCCAGCGACACTGTTAGCGCGTATGCTATTTTTATTGGATCGTTGGGCGATCAAGCGGTGAGGTAAGAATCAAGTTGAATAACTTTCAAGCACCATTTTACGCTCCAGAATTGATCACTGATCTGATACCCGTATCGTAATTTCCCATCAAGTCCTAACGTTAATTAACCATATGCTTTATTTGATCACCTGCCCAATTTCCAAGTGACTTCACTTTCTCAAAGAAAAACACATTCAAGACGGCATCAAAAAGTCAATTTATTTCAGTCTCGTAATACATTCAAACATCAATTTGAACGACAAAAATTACAAAATTATAATACTTGTTTGTTTTCAGATTGACGAACGCTCTTCCAGCAGGTCGAGGATTCGTATGCATGAATTTAGAAGATATTCCACAAATCATTCAACAAATATTCACGTCTTCGTTACTACGAACAAATAAATAAAGTATCCAACTTTATATATGAAAATTCCCTAGGAAAAAATAGAAAAAAATTACAAGGTCATTGGTCATTGGTGGGGTCAAATGAGGGTGTTTTGTTACTGTTGTTTTTTTTATCTACATTTAATACATAATTGTTATCAAAATCGTGTAATTCATTATGTTGACTAGTTGAGAATAAAAAAAAAATACTTCTAAAAAATCCGTATAAAAATTACGAATTAAAATAGACATTATGGCTACGTTTTAGAAAACAATGTTAAAATAATTCAAAAAATCCAACGTACTGTAAACAAAAAAAGGCATTCTTAAATTAAGAAAAATTTTCGTAACATTTTAACGAACTTAAAAATAATACGAAATACCAAAAAGAAAAAAAACGTAGTAATTTCCAATGGCGAAATGACAAAATGATTAATGAGAATAATATAACCATATCACAAGAGACTAATATTTTTTTCTAGAAATTGGCGCAGCTAGTGGTCTTTAATCAACAAATTTATTTCTTAATTATGAGTTTATCTTTTGAGCTAAAAATACAGTATGTTGACCGCCGCTTGATACTTTGATAATTTTATATCCTTGGAGTTGCTTTCCGCTAACGAGTTTAGGTTCGTAAACATCTTCTTCGCTACCATTACCCAACTGTTTGCAGCTACCCATGCCCCAACCATAGGCTTCTCCTGGAAGAAGAAATTTGTTTGAAATTTATGGAGTGATGGCAAAGAGATTATCAAGTAGTACGTACCTTCTCGTGTGACAGCGAATGATACGCTACTTCCACAAGATATCGAAATAATTTCTTTACTTTCTAGACTCGGTATGAGAGTGGGTTCTTTGATATCATCGCTAACTTTTCCTAAGCCTAATCTACCGTATTCTTTTCGTCCAAGTACGTATGTTTTACCTTTAAGAAAATATAAGCAAAAAATAAAACGAATCGGTTTCCAGTCTACAGATGAAAGAGAATTACCTCTGTTATCCAAAGCCAGGGTATGATGTTGACCACCACATATGGATACCCATTTCTTGTCAGTTGAGAAAGGGTTACTGACCACAGGCCAGGTATAGAACTGATAATCGCCTGGTAGTCCTGAAAAACACAAAAGCTCATTAACCATAGACCAATTAGGAGAAGTTGATTACCAAAACCATACCTAATTGGTAGTAATTATTTAATCCGAAGGAATAAACATCGCTAGTGGAATGCTCTCTGGCAAAAGAATGATAATTACCGGCCCAAATATCATCGAATTTCGTTTTCGGATGTGGTATTAATCCGGGATTCAACAAATTTCCTGATAAATACTCAAAATTAATAATTTAGTAAACAAGAAGTGGTATATTGCCAAGAATACTAACCTAATCCACGTCTAGAGCCACGGTCAGAAAATCTAATTGATATTCTGCCAAGTTGACCGTGCTCGGCGCATCCTAAACTGTAAAATAATCCTCCAGTCGACAATATAAGCAAATGATCCGTACCAGATGCGATTTTTGCAACATTTTCCATCAACAAAATCGGTTCTTTTTGTATTCCGTTCGGTGTCAAGCCCATAATACCATGAGAATCCTTCAAAAATGAATAAAATAATCGAGAGAAAATAAACACCAAAATAGATTAATCTGGTTACTTACACGGAATGATCCCCAGGCGTAAACTTTACCAGTTTCGGTAAGAGCAGCTGAATGCGAATCTCCGGCTGTAATCTGAACCACTCTCTCGTCCAGATTCACTTCACCAGGAATGGCTTCAGTTTCAGAAGTGGTTTCACGACCAAGAGCAAACTCATCGTTGCATCCCCAACTGTAAACCTGATAAAACAAACAAATACTGATGAAGTATTGAAATAAACACCTAAAAATATTCTTAGGCATAACATACTTTGCCGTTTTCGTCTATACATAACGTATGCATTCCACCGGCACAAATATCAACGATATCGGTAAGATTTTCGACTAAAGTTGGTCTTTTACGTTCTGGTTCATCTACTCCAATTCCCAGTTGGCCTACATCGTTTTCTCCGCAAGTGAAAACACTTCCAGGTCCAAGTGTTTGCTGAAAAATTGGCTTCAACGATAAACCTGTAACAATTTTCATATCAGATAACGAGAGCACTTGATATACTTCAAAATTGAGTTATATCAAATGATTACATACCAGTTATTGAGTTTTTCTTGGACGAAATTGAATTTACATGGAGGGTACTTTTTCTTTTGGTCGTTGATCTTCTTGAAGCCATGATAGTTGTTAGATGACCGACAGAAGTGATTTTATCAACGCTTGACGTTAACAAATCTGATAATTTTTAGACACCACACACAATAAAAATAAGTGTCCGTTGGGCACGTAATCAGGTAGATATATATGTAAAAGTTTCACCGACGATTTGTTTTCGAATAATTTGTAAAATAGAATTATTTAACAATTTCCAAACGAATGATAATTGATAAAAATCACGTTTTCTTCAATTTTTGGATATTCGTTACAAGTTTTTAAATTCTTGGCTCAACTGTTGAACTCAGTGTAGCCAGTCAGTATTGCTAAATACGTGAAATTGAATTCTCTCTCATTTAATTTTATTTTACGAATAATTTTTTTCGGAAGTAGAAGCTCAGAAGCAGAACGAAGTGGTGTGGTATAGATAAAACCACTTTGACTCAGAAATTCAAAATCTCAAATCGAAATACAAGTATTCGTCTCAAGCCAGACTCGTCCTTTCAGGAATAATTCTTTCTTTATGATATGTCAAACAATAGAATCACACACTCCTGCTTCCTGCCTTCGATATTCAAATGAGTCTGAATCTGAAGCTTTTGAAATCAGAACTAAATTCAATAAAATATTAAACTAAGAAAAAGATTTATTCAAAAAAATATCTACACGAAATGAAATCGCATACTTATTTTCATATTGATCTCTCATTGTGCTCAAAAACTTATAAATTCGTCAATTTTTCACAGTATTTCGGTTTTTTGATCGAGATATTGAAATCCTACAAGAAACAACAGAAAATTAAAAACACATCTTGAAAAATAATAAATTATTACGATGAAACAACATCAACACCAAAGATTCGTACTTCTTGAGACAGGTTTGACCTTTTCAAAGCCACTTTACAATACGGCAGTTTTGAAACTTTGATATTTTCCACATCAATAATCATTTTCTCGCAATCTTTTGCAAACTGAAGCATCAAATCGTTTCTATGCTTCTTCTCTTCGTTTTCAGACACAATTTTTAATATTTTCGAATAACTGGAAAAACGTTCGTCATTATCACTGTAAGAAACACATCAGATTTAACGTTCCAAATTGTAAATTACGTTCATATAATTTCAAGAACTTACTCATTAGACAAAGATAATTCGTTTAAATCAATTACAGTGCTGATATCGGGATGTGTGAGCTGAGATTTGGCTTCTTTATTTCGTTGAGGTAAAGGAACAGCAACTTTTTTGAAAATTTCTAGTAACTCGAGCTTTGGCAAATTGACTGGAATTTTAATGCTCAGCTGAAAACAAACACTTATTTGTGAGTAAACCATGAGGCGAAAATACTTTGAAATGACAGGATGAGATACATATGAGACAACTACCGATTCCAAGATCTGATGTAACTCCTCTTCGGGTAGCAAATCTGGATGTAGTATTTTATTTAGTTCCATTTTTTCTTCGTTCAATCATTGGGAACAGATTGTTGGTTTTGTTTTCCAGTTGATTTTCTCATCATTTGAAACCCCAACGAGTGGAGTTTGAAGAACATGAATATTTTTCACCAAAATTTTCCAATATCTAAATACAAAAGGATGCGAAGAATAAATTGGCAAATCTCGGTGAGTTTTTTTTTCCTCTTCATTTTCTTTTCCACTGTTATCATTCGTTATCAGTACATAAATACCACGTGATCTTGTGACCTTGATGTGAAAAATTCCAACGTGAGCGTCACGCTTATTTTATAATTATTTTTTTGGTAATCTAAATCGATGAGACTAAATTTTATGATTTAAATGTAATTAAAAATGCTAAAAATAAATTTAAAAATATTTATGCAAATATTTAAGGAAATATTACAGCGTTGAAGAAATTTTTAAAAATTCTGCGTTTATTTGAGTCATTGTCGTTTTCGAGTGTTTTTATTTACACAGCTGTTTTTTATCAACAAAAAAAGAAAACAAAAATGAAAACAAATTCATGCTTTGTTCGTGGAAAATATTAATTTTCTTCTTTATTACTTATTTTCGAACAAAAATTTAAACGAAATCGGAATTTAAAATGTTTCACTCTCTGAAAATTTAGTTATTCAATTCATCAATTTCGTGTTTTGTGCGATTAACCACACAACAGAACAACTTGATGTTTTTCAGAGAACATAAATTTATTAGGAAAAGGTATTTACGACGATGAAATAATGGTATTTGTTCACACCGGCTAATAAAGCGTACTTTAACCTTGTGATTATGTTTTCAGATATATTAATGTCTTCCAAGGAATTACTGTTTGATCAGGCTAATCTGACGATTTCGAAGAATACTAATTTCACGTTATATCTATGGGCTCAAGCTGTACAATGTTTCAAGGTATGCACCTTATCTTATCTTGTTTCAGAAATGATTAATAACTATTTGTACATCGTAGTGCGACCTTTTCAAAATTCTCCCCGTTGCAAATGACACCGATAGTGTTATAATTCAAACAGACAAGTCTTGGAATCTGGCAGTTCGTGATTCTGAAAACAAAACACTCTGCTCGTAAGATTCTATGGTTATTATCAAGTTCTATAATCGATACATTTATATAATAATCTATCCTTATCTATATTTTTAGATCAAATGATACACGGTTCGGCGAACATGGGCACTATGTTTGGAATGTCAGTGACTCAGGATGTTCAACTATTTGGACCCAACATCCGGCTTATAACGAAAGCGAACGTAAGTAAGATAAATACGTCGTGAAAACTAAACATAATGATTATCTATTTTTTATTTTTTTTTTCGTAGCTGCCTTTTACGTTTTGTTCATATTCATATCATCTTTTATAATTGCGAAATTATGTGTAATTATACATCGGAATCGAGTGTTATTTATCGGCAGACCAACAGAGCCAGCGGAATCAGATATCGAAGGCGTATGAGATGACTAATTCTGTACACAATATTCTCGTATATTTTTTTTATCAATTTTCATTTCCTAAATCAGGATTTTCCATTTCCTTCGGACGTCACCATATTACTCAGGCCTACAGTTCAAACCGAACAAGAACAGCGTAGAATAAAATCGCTCGATGTATTTCGTGGTATCGCCATTGTTTTAATGATATTCGTCAATTATGGCGGCGGCGAATACAGTATTTTCAAGCACTCACCTTGGAACGGAATTACGATAGCTGACGTCATATTTCCATGGTTCGTTTGCCGATTGCAGTATCGCTTTAAAATAGAAATAATGTAATTTATTATCTTCGAGCTTTATTCAGGTTCGCTTGGATCATGGGTGTCAGTATCGCTATCAAGATAAAATCTGAATTGCGCAATAGCTTGACTAAATCGGCTATATTGAACAAAATATTTCTGCGTTCCTTTTCTTTAATTGTTTTGGGTATCATTTTAACCAATTTGAGGCACGATGATCTTGATACACTTAGAATTCCCGGAGTTCTGCAGAGACTCGGAGCAGCTTACTTCATCGCTGCTGTCGTTGAATTACAGTTTATGAAACCGCAGCCCACGTTACAAGTGTGTTTTTAATACGCTTTTGTTTTTTTCATTTCTACAGCTGTTGGTATTTCGATGTATGTATATTTTTTTTCGTTGCTTAGAATCTAAGATACACAGCGATTGAAGATCTAATCGAAAGTTATTACCAATGGTTAATTATGGGGATTCTGACTTCATTGCATCTTGCAATCACTTTTTTCCTGCCTGTCCCTGATTGTCCTACCGGGTATCTTGGCCCTGGTGGATTATATGATCATTCGTCGCATTATAATTGTACCGGAGGAGCTGCTGGATACTTGGATCGATTGTTGTTGACACCAAATCACATATATAAAACTGCTACGTGTTACTGGGTGTATAAATGCACTGTGCCTTACGATCCTGAAGGTTTTGCCTTTTTTTTTGGCGGAATTCATTCCATAGTGATATTTTATTTAATATATTTTCCTCATGATAGGGTTACTTGGCATATTAACAACAACTTTATGCGTTTACTTTGGTGTTCACGCTGGTCGAATTATACTCGTTTACATCAATACATCAGATCGAATAAAACGATGGATAAGCTGGTCATTGCTCACAGTACGTACCTTTATACCACCTCAAGCTCGTAAACGATACGATTTAAATCATTAACACATTTACAGGGCTTGCTAGCTGGCATTTTATGCGGATTTTCCAAAGAAGATGGTTGGATTCCTTTAAATAAAAATTTGTGGTCGTTGTCTTACGTACTGCTGTGTACTAGTTTGTCTTTCTTACTTCTATCATTCTTATTATTTGTCATTGACGAGAAAAAGTGCTGGAACGGGTCACCTTTTCGTCAAGCTGGTACGTATTGCAATATATATTCATTTTATACATCTTAGTAAATTAGTACTTATCGAGTGAATAATTTTTAGGAATGAACGCTATTTTACTTTACGTCGGGCATGTCATGATGAAATGTACATTCCCATGGCAATGGAAAGAAATGTTTGGCAAGACGACTCACTTGGAAAACTTGATAATGGATATTTGGGCAACAGTCTTGTGGATTGTTATTGGCGTTATTTTGTACAAGAAAAAATTATTTTTCAGAATTTAATTCCTACCAAATGATACTTTCATAATTATTTCTCTACCTATAAAATTGATATCATGTACCTGTGTGACCGGGAAGAATAAGATTAAGTGTTGAGCTACTGTTCTCAGTGCTCAATATCACAGAAGGGTCTTAATAGTGAGATAATGTTAAGTCTTTTTTTTTATTACTTTATATACTCAATTAGAATAAATCGGGTGATATTTTTACGCTGTGTTCAGTTTAAATCATTGATCAAATTCGAATAAATAATATATTTCACGATATGAAACGCAGTTTTGTAAATAACTATCTCGTAGGTAATAAAATCGTTAGTTGAATTAATCTCGAAAGAATACTTAAAACTAGAAATAAATAAATAAATAAATATAAAAATGAATAAATAAAGTTACTAAGATAATTACACTTAAAAAGACACGATTTCGTTTTTAATCGTAGTTCCATTGTAATCGCTGATGGAACTAGCTGCGTCAGGTACATTATCACTTTTTCGATCATTAATACTGTCAGTAAATTGGCATTTTTTATCGTCGTAAGTTTCATCATTCTCTATTTTCACCAGCTTAGTTACTTCGGTCTCGGTTTTTGATTTTCTTTTTTTATTCTTACAACAATTCTGTTCGTAAAGAAGTCGCATTCTTTTGACTTCAGCGTCTGGAATAGTCCATTCGACGATTAAACTTTTATCACGTTTGGAAGGATCGAGCTTTCTATTATAGTCTGGTATTTCGAGTCCTAACTCATGCATGAGCAGAGACATTATGTCATCAACGTACGTGTGTATCAATAAATCGGCTTTTTTATCCTGAAAAAAATCTCATAAGCAGGTGCACGAAAAACAACATTACATGATTCAAACTTACAAATTTCGTTGGTTGTAGATTACATATTACTAATCTACCGTTGTTGTATTTTTTCGTATTGAGTGGTAGAATCCCACTAGGAACTATTTGTAAAGTTGTGCCCAGACAAATGCTTAGATCAGCCACACTACGTAAAAAACACAAATAAATCACAGTTGATGAAGATAATTAATTGAAAAACATACTTTTACGTACCAAGAATGAAAATCAGCCAAGCCCAAGTCTTTCTCGGGTAAATTATGTTCCCAGTCTAAAATTGTATCGTGGACTTTACCACGACAAGGTCTACCGTTACTTTTAGTCACAGGACATTGCTCTTCCAAACATTTTTGACCCACTGACGACGTAGCTGAGGTTCTGACAAATTGTCTACGAAAGTATGCGATGAATAATAATTTTGAAAACACACGGGCAAAAGATAACGAGTCGAAATACCTTTGACATTGATGACACTGTTCAATGAACATGTTTCCGTGCAATTCTGCCAAATATTTACGCTCTAATCCGGATCTTAAATGCAGTCCATCTATATTTTGACTGATAACGAATTGAACTTTACCTATGGACACGAAGTAATGTAATAATGATTAGAGAACGAGATAATTTTGGATATTTACCAGCATTGGCCAACTTGACAATAGACATATGTGTTTTTGTCGGCACAGCTTCGTCGAAAGATACATTTATCGTGGGTTTTTCGCCTTTCTCCTCCAAAGTCCATACTCCTTTCGGACCTCTGTTGAATATTAAATCGATATAAGTAGACGGCGGAATAAGAAATTACCGTATGACGAGATCAGCACCTAAAATCAGGAATCCCGGCAGATGTACTGATTCCGGCTCCGGTATGAAGAACTACGTGTTTACTTGAATTGATCCATTCTGCCAACGTTCTAACTTTCTTTTTAACTTCCTCCGAAGAATCGAATTTCTATAGGTAAATGAACATTCAAGTCGGGTAATTCACGTGTGATTAAATCAAAGCCGAGTTTCAATGGGTACTCACTTCCGCTATACCAAGTTTACCCTTATTTGAATAAGGTGAAAGACCATCTGCGTAATTGCATGACATTTCCGAGACATGAATTAAAATTTGATTAAAAGTAATTAAAACTTAAGATCCATATTTACTATATATTTACAAATTAAAACTTCCAAAGGAGTTTTGCGAACCATGATAACAGCAGGTGGAAACGACTTCACTGCGGTGGGGAAAGGGGTGATTGGATCAATTCTACGTTGATTGTAAGGTCGAGTTTTTACCAATTACTAGGTACATTTGAATTTTTTTTCAATTCACGAAGTTCACACAGTCTCAATGTTACATTTTAGTCGTTATTAATCCTTGTAAATTCTCGATTCTTTTCATAGTTTTTCCCTACCATCAAAAACATCCATTTGGAATAGGTAGTATAATTACATAAATCGATAAAATTATATTTAAAATAAGAAAAACGTCAAAACAACAGATTTACATAGTAGCAGTAACATTAGGGTTGCGATGCAACATTTGAGAAGTATTCCACATCATGATCAAAGTACTAGCCAGCGAACAATCCAATTCACTTCCATCGGCCGAAACTTTCAATTTATTGCAAGTAACCGGGTCCATATATTCTTCGACCGCAGACATTGGTACTAATCCTTCCTTGAGCCACTGAATAGGTAAAAATCCGCCAACATGTCTCGAATCATATCCCACTTCAGGGCAATATCGATCACTCAGCAATAAGGCCATTCCTTGGAAACAATTTGTACCGGTGAACTGGAATATCAGTTTTATTTCTGCTCCAGTCTTTAGAAAAACAATATCAATTGGTTGATAAAATAAATTCGAGAAAAGAATAAAGCAACAAGGTATCAAGTTAACTAACCCTAAAAACTTCCAAAAGTTTCATTTCTGTAGTTTGCTCGAATTTCCACCTGCCACGCAGCAAAGATGCGCTTATATTGTTGCCATTGTAACTTTTGATCAGAAAAAAACGCGAATCTGAAATTAAAAATCATCATTTCGAGTTTTCTGATAATATTTTCACGATAAAAAGAAAAACAATTACTACTGACTTTCGGTGATCAATCCTGGGAAAGTTGGACTTCTGCAGTTATTACCAATCGATCCTACCACGTCCAATAAAGGTTTACTGCGAATAGCTAGTTAAATAATAATCAAGTTCATTAAATAATCTCAATTAATAAAATTATAGTTGTTGGTCACCTTACGTTGTTGAAACAAATCGATGGTATAAGCAGCCGGTTTATGACCAATGAAAGCCGGATCTCCGGCGGGAAACTTATACTTTTCTTCATTTTTCAATACATTAGCGATGGTATCAAGCACGCATTTATCCTCCTGTGAAATAAGATAGGTACCTATATTTTTAGATTATTTCTTCGCTGTGAAGTTTAAGTACCTATTTATAACATTACCAGTGTTGTAGGTTTCGAAGGGTATTTGAGACATCTGAAAAAATACGAAAACCATTTCACTCTCAAATACAGTATCGACTTAGCAGTTTCGTTATTCATATTGAATTGTAAATTGACATCGATCATGAAATTTTTCATGGATTCCGAATTATCAGCATCATCTTCGCTATCGCTTTCGGCAAAGTTGGTAGTGGTGTTTTGAACCAATAAGGCTGTAAAATTTCTCAAAAATTATTCTGATAACTATTTATAGCTCAAAACATAAAAACACGAGTTAAGAATTTACCAGTTTGCTGATTTTGCAAAGTAGAACATATTTTATACGACCCAGCGAATAAAGCCAATGTTACTGGGGTCACCGAAGTACACACAGAAGCGGTATAAATATTCTCCGAATACATATTACTCAGTTCATTGCAAACAACCCAATCGGTAGGCAAATGCTGAACGACGTCGCTTTGAGATAATATTGTTAGCTGATTTGAAGGTATGAGAGAATAGTCCAAAAGCACCGATAAAGGATTAAGCAATACTTCGTTGTTATTTTTACTGCAAACAAATATCAGTTGAATCGTTATGCAAAAATTTTTCAGTAAGACAATTCATTTTCTACTGAAGGAATTTGCGTCTTACCTACAGAATAACTTATTTTTAGTTCGATCGACAGATATCAAGTTGGGATACAATCCTCCGACCAGAGCTGCCTTAACGAAAACCCACTCTTTAGAATTAGAGTTCAAATCTCTCATATCGTTGACTCCTCGAGTCTTTACGATACCCATAGCTCTCAAATGACCCACAATGTTCGACCTCGTCGTGTTTACCAACTCCATGGTAGCCTGCGAAATGCAATAATCTTCGCAAAACTTCTTCTCTCGTTTATCAACACCGGCGTCTTGACGACTCTAAGTACAAAATCGGGGAAATTTTATGGTAAAGAAACGCTTGAGAAGGCCTAACTGTGAAAAACCAAGAGTCAAACGTTACCAAAAACATTTTAATTAAAATCAGATGATCGCTGTAAAATTTGGATGCAATTTTTCTCCACTCTTTGCCAGCAACGTGAGATTTAGACTTGTAATCTTGCTCCAATGCAAAAATCGATCTACAAACACAATTCAACAAAGTATAGGTATAGGTAATTTAGTCAACTCGGAAAGGTTCCACTACAGTCTCCACATGTGAATTATTTAATTAACTAACTTATGCTTAGAGAACGCAGCTATGGTTAAAATAGGATCCAGACACTTGAGTGCGACCGCATATAGGACCATTTTCGCATACTGAGGCTCCAAGGGCAACTGCAACATTATCTTGCCTAATTCGGTCAAATATTCATAACTTTTACAAATATCAAACGCGTCTATACTCTGGAAACCGACAAAAAGTAATCTACATTTCATATAGGATTTTCGATACCTTCTGAATGCTTGGCAAATACCTTCAAAAAATTCACAGATTGCTTTATTGACTGAAAGTCAGGGACTGTAAACGCTCTCTGTAAATAAGATATGACCGGATCGATGAATGGAATAATCTGTTTCGTGTATAAACACAACATCTGCGGAAAAATTTATGAAATTGTACTAAAATTTTATGGAAAGCACGAAGAAATGTTGAAAACAGGTTTATAGAATACTTGAGGCGAACACGTGAATAAATTAGCCCATGGAGTTTTTTTTGGTAACGTCATAAGCTGAGGATATAATCTATAACAGAATCCTGCTTGCAGTCGTCCAATTTTTGTAGACCTTTGAAGCGCATGAGACCCAGATATCCAACCAGTTACAAAGGTAAGCCTTCCGGTATGATCGACGTACATTTTCTACGTAAAAAATCCGTCCAGGATTACGATTTTTCGAAGATTGAAGGTTTTTGCAGAGGTCATATTACCTTTTCAATTTTACCGGTATCGATTATGTAGACTAAATCACTGATCGTGATTCCAACTGCTCCAACATCCGTGGATAGGATAATTTTACGATAATCGGGAGGCGGAGTTTGGAATATTAATTTTTGTTCACAAGTCTATAAAATGAATTTAAAATCAACCCATGACGAAACTGACAAGTTCATTTTCATCTAAGATTGGTACCTGCATATTTGTGTATAAATATCGTAATATAAAGCTGCCTCCTTTGCAAACAAGTTGAGATTCTCTTTCGAAGAGTAGTTCTCGAAAAGTAAGTATATCCGAGAAACTAGGTAAAAATATCATCACAGCTCCTGAAATGATGGAAAAAAAAATCTTTAAAATCATAAATTTTAAGTGTTGATATGGTATGGTAATACCGGTAATAGTTAATTCAATGAAATGTTAAGGTGACATGATGGCGCAAGCTCGTGGTACATTCAACAAACATTGTTATTTTGATGAGAGAGACATATACCAACATTGTACCTATTTTAAATGAGACAAGCAGGCAAGGCCGGGTGGCAAACATGAGGTTATATTGTTAAACTTGTCAACAAACATGGTGTTTTTCACACCGGAGGGAAAATACTGACAAATGCTTTTAATGTTGCACAACAATTAATCCCATGTAAATACAAAAATGCGGTGCACGTGCATATTAGCGAACATTTTAGGCGAACTTTCAACCCATCGGAGTAATAAAAATTACCTGATTGAAAAAATCCCTCTCAGTCGAAACTGCGACTATAAATAGCAAATTAAAACGATCAATAAATTATTCAGTAGCTATCAATAAATTATTTTAAAATATTTTCAACTCAGTACCAGGTTTGCTGAAAGCATGTACGTGCAGCAGGACAGTAAAAAGAAGCTCATGATCGATGCCATTTTCCGGATAGAAATGATCGTAGTATTGGATCAGTCGTTCAGTATGTTCGCTCGACTGCGTACATGCGGTCAATTTGACGAATTCTCGATCCAAAAAAACTTTCTCGTTGTTGCAAATCCTAAATGTTGACAAAACAAAATTAAACACTTCAAAATTGTGTACAGATACCTACATAACTTTGCTCTTATTTTCGCATCTCACAAATAATAATCAAGCATTTGCATGATTTCTTGATAATTCTTGTTCATTGCCAAGTCACTCGCTGTATATCCGGAATGACATCTTATTGTGGCATCTGCTCCCAATTTCAAAAGCTCAGAAACGTAGGTGATTTTGCCGCAGTTGCTCGCTGACATAAGCAAAGTCACACCATTCAAAGCACACTGAGGAAAAACGAGATAAATGAAATTATGTGAAGCAATTTCACTTTTAGAAAATCGAGATGTCCTCCACCAACTTTATAATTGACCGATATAACACTTTTCTTCATCATGTTTATTAAAAATATGAATCCGTCGTCATCTCCTGAGGTCCAAACCTTTTCCATAGTTGAATTGATTACTTCTAAGGCGTTTTTCTATAATGACATCGAAATTCAGGAAAATGATAGGACACGAGTCGAACAATGAAGTTGAAAATTTCGAAATAAATGAACACAAACTTCAATGTTATTGATTCCTAAATTTTCTGAATAAGTTGATTTTGGGGAAATTTCCACATTCGTCAGTCTCGATCTGGCCAAATAATCGGTTCTAAAATAATTTTAAAAAAGTAGTACATTATACATACCTACAAAATCAAAATTTAGCGATAAAAAGCTTAAATTCAAGTACGAACCTCATAAGAATATCTTCCAAGAAAAACTCTTGTATACGAATAATATTCGACGTCACTAAAAATCGTTACGAATTCTATAAGAAGAGCATTTTGTAAAAATCAATCCCATAACTCATCAACTATTCCTACCATTGATGCAAGCTGTTTTGATACTCAGATCGTCTTTAGCTTTAGGGTACTGGAAATAATTATAAAGAGCCGAAACATCGGGCGCATTTGTCATAATAATCAACCTCAAATACTGATTAACTTTGAACAAATCTTTCAACGCGATCAACACAAACTCGGTAATATAATCACATTCTTCGAACTCATCCATAACAACGATCACTTTGCCTTGAAATACTTGTTCCTTTGATATGAGCATTTTCAATAAAACATCCGGTGTAACGCAAATTACAATTGAAGTGGCAGATTTCCTACAATTACACTCGATATAAACGAAAGAAAAAGATGAAGAAAATATTACAATCAGCAGTTTACTTCGTCTCCAACGGTATTTGATAGCCAACCGATTGTCCTATTTCTTCACGTCTCTCGAAAGCTATCCGTTCGGCTACAGCCACAGCAGTTATTCGATGAGGCTCGCACAGTATTATTTTATAGCCAACTTTGGCCTCGATACACTTTTCCATTAAATATTGAGGTACCTGTGAAAATCGAGCCTTGTCAGCAAAATCTGCATTAACGCATTCAACTTCAAAAGAACCGACCTGAGTGGATTTCCCCGAAGCTACGCCACCATGAATTAAAACGATTCGATTTTCCGTCAAGTAACTCAGAATGATCTGTTTGTAATTATAAATTGCCAAAGATTTACGATGGTCCATAACAGCAGAATTAAATTTTGCGGGTTTAAATGTTTGTCCGGGTAAAGGGAAATTATACTCCAAATCCGAATAGTCTCGATTACCTGGAATATTAACCAATTTAGAACCATTCCTCTGAATGTAGAGTAATTAAATAAAAGTAGATACTTCTTAATGAGAAATCAGTATCTTGATTATTCATATCGTCATGATCCTTGATCAATACAAAATTGCGCAACTCCATCGAAGTTATAGGATTTTTCTCCATGGCTGAGAAAATTCTACTCAATGTGTCGTGTAATAAAACTATAGGGTATTTGAGTGTAAGAGCTTCTTGAGGCGCATTCTTATAAACACAAACGAACCGGTTGCATAAACCAAATCCTCTGCAACAGGGAAACTTGATTAAGCAAACAATCTGGGTAAATTTTTTTAGATATACCGGTATACCTACCTTTTGGTTACCGAATAGTATTTCAATTCTTTAGCTCGTTTATGAACAAACGATCTTTCGTGAGCGAATAACGACGGTGGAAAACTCATTTCTACCAAATAAATACACATGACTGAGTATAATATGATTGAATAGATGGATATTTGGAGAAGTATTACTCTTGGTACTTACCGTTTTGCTGAGACAACGATAAGCAATTCAGCAAGGTTTCCACTGTTTGAATAAGATGCTCAGGGATACCATTCGTATCAGTAGGTTTTTCCATGATTGTCCAAATTTAGTCCGTTGATACTTTTTTTTATTGATATCACGATTATAGATGCTTGAAATTATAGAAACGATTGAAAGAAATCAGAACTCGAGTGTTACGTACGTGTTCAGGACGGGTTGAAACCTTATTCTAAATGCACGATGTTTCAAAATGAGAAAATTCATCTAAAAAGAACACGAATCCGTTTATATTCTACGTGGTTTCAGTATGGAATTCGAAACTTTTATACATAAATTATCATTTAAAATAACACGTGGAATGATCTTCAGAAAAATTTTCCAGAAAAAAAATTTCAAAATTCCAGCATTCCAAATTTGAGAATCCCTGTTCCCTGAAATTTTGAAATAGAGCCTTCGTTTTATTCAAAATGGCTCAGCAGTTTTTTTGAAAAAAAAATGTTCACGCTACCGTGATATTTAAATGCTTCAAGTCACGTTTCTTGAATAATATCTTTCTTTTTTTATAGAAAAAGAGAATTTTTAAATCGCCAAAAGGTCACACTGATAAAATGACTAGATTATTCTAACGCCTTTTGCATTGCAGAATTGATGTCATATTTTGTGTTCGTTGCAATTGTGCGATCACATGGTTAAATTTTTCACAATGTATGGAATGTTTAAATTAAATTTATTTTCCGTTAATGTTCACTTTTACTCGTTTTGTTCATTGGTGAATTCAAAAGAAAAGTTCAATATATCAGATTACTCGATTTCTTGATCAAGTCTTCAATCCAAGTTCCGCCTCACTCGCCATTCAAAATGCCAAAGGGAAAACATAGGAAGAGAAGTGGTATGTGACGTATTTTTGTGGTTTATTTTCGTATAAACTCGCTTGATCTTGAATTTCAAGGATCATCTTTTGTCTGCAATTTTAATATCCGTGTACGTTGGCAATTAGAGTATGGAAAATTTTCTCATTCGCGTGTCAAGCTATTTGTCATGTTGACAAGTTCAACGTTTCACGGATTAGTTATTATTGCGCAAAGTTGATTACTTGTACGAAATATGCTGTCTTGAGTCATATCGTGTTACGTAGGGTTGCCTCATTTCCTTGTATCAAAATTCTTATGTATGGTGTTATTTTGCAGACTTCAACAATGCCCGAAATTCTTTAGTTTTACCTAAAATGGACGTCATCGGCATATCCGACGAAGATTCCGCTAACGACAATGCTAGCGTGATTAGTTCAGTATCTGGTAGCACAATTTATGAAGATACACGTAAGTCCAGAGTACTCTTCGGTTATTACTATCTTGTTGGGTCACACGTGGTTTTTATGGCATGAATTGTTATGCTAGAATACGGAGATGAAATAGATGTAAATCAATTGGAAGAATTCGAAGATAAATTATCGGAAGCTATCGAAGGCATGTGCGTGAAATCTGTTCAAAGTAGAATTCAAAATATCGAAGCAGTTTCGGCCGCCCTTATGAAAAGATTTATCCCTGAATTTGTTGGCAGAAGGTAAAATCTTGATATATCTTTTTCCTTTTTGTACAAAATTAACATTTTTTTCATCTTTTTCAGTAAATTAACCATCACAGATGCCATCGAACGCAGTCTGAAAAAAGGTCGCGGAGCAGAACAAGCAGCAGCCGCTCAATTAGCAGCTTTACTATGTCTTCAACTAGGTTCGACGAATTTAGTGGATGACATATGTCAAACCCTAATCCCAACATTATTACTTATCATCGGAGATGAAAGTATGTCTTGCCTCGTTCGTGCCAAAGTAAGTTTCCATAGACTGTTCAGCTACTCGCTGACCTAGACCTCTAAATGCATTTGTTTGTTGCAGTGTTGTTGGGCATTGAGTATATTGACATTTGTTGGCAATTACGAAGACATGGAAAACGTTATGGAAGTATTGAGGCAAACATATCGTATGTCGTTCATCAAACACTCCTCCCTTGGTACCGCCAGCCTAGCAAATGAAGCCGCACTTTACACAGCTGCTCTTTCCGCATGGTGCTTGTTACTAACCGTGATGACAACCGCTCCCGATAATTTATCAATGTAATAACGTCATGATGTCTGTTTACTCAGTGTCGTTAAAACTTTTGAAAATAACCGCGTTCGCGTTATTTTATTTTTCAGGGACATGAAACAAATAGTCACTTTATTGGATTCAAATTGTGTAGAAATACGCATGGCAGCCGGAGAAATTATTGCTGTAACGTTGGAACAGATTAAAGATTACGATTCTGTCGAAGAATGGGAACCCGACGATGATGTTTTGATGAAATTGAAAGAATTGGCCACAGATTCGCATAAATTTAGAGCTAAGAAAGATCGTAAAACGCAGCGATCCGTGTTTCGAGATATTATCAGATATATCGAAGTTCGTATTTTTATTCTTCTGGAAATCTCGGGTCTTGACTATAGTTTCATTCTATTCCTTTGGGTTATTGTTATAGGAAGGAGAGTTTCCCAAAATGCAGGTTAGATTTGGTCAAGAATGTTTATCGTTGGATACGTGGTGTCGTAAAAAACAATACGATTGTATTCGGCAGGTAATGAAATGAATTTCGATGCGATTATTTTTTGGAGTAAACAAAATTGTCTGATTGATCAATTTTTTCTAGGCTTTGGGTTCAGGAATGAATTTACACTTGAAAGAAAACGATTTACTTCGCGATATATTAAATTTGGGTGAAAAATTGAACTCAGTTTCATCTCCAAGCCATAAACAAACTAAACTGGAACGTGTAAGTTACCATTGATTTGTATTAAAAAATAGGATTGAATAATTTGATAATTTTATGAAATCAAATGCATGTGATGAAATATCATTTCCAGTTATCCCTGTCTGAATTGGACTGATGTTATTTTACAAATCTGACGCATTTGTTTTAATTATTCAATATTTTAGGTATTGTTCATTATCTTAGTCGTAGCGAACAAATATTGCCAATTTGATTATTCTAGATTATCTTATTGAATTGATGAAATGGAAAAACGTGATGAAACATTATATTTCCAGTTATCCCTGTCTGAATTTAACTGATGCTATTTATTAAACTGACGTACTTCATTTCATCAACAAAATAATTTCTACATTGGTGGAGTACTTGATCGTGGCCTAGAATTTTTTTAAAATACGTCTTTAAATTAATTAGATTGTAAGTCTAGAATTATATATCGCTCGTGTAATTTAATCAAGTCTGAAGTACACGAATCGAACGGAAATGATGATAATACTTTATCCAGTTATCCCTGTCTGACAGGTGTGATGATAATTATTCTGTTCTGATAATCCGAAGTTCAACAACAATCTCGAACGATTCTGTATGCTCGAAAACATTTCTGGGTCAAGGGTTGGGGGAGAGAATGACGTCATTCCGTTGAATTGGAAAATATTATCCCCTTCAAATGACGTCAGATTGAGCCGCTCGGACATTCTCGTGAACACTCGAGTGTACTCGTTTTTTACTCTTTTTTTGCTATTTATTGACAATTTTGATTACTGGAGTAATTTTATTTGGAGGGAGGGAGGAGTGGCGGTGATATTTTTTAGCCTTGAAAACCTTTCGTCAGGAATACCTCTTTGAACTGAACGAAGATGACTAAAGGAACAATTTCTTGCGTAGGAAATTAATTTTGTTCAAATCTCTAGAAATTTTGTTTTTTTGCTGGGTATTTAAAATGTTGCGATTTCAGTTTTTTCTGAACTAATTTCATTCAGAGAAAACCTACTTTTACTCGATTTGTAATTTTATTTTCCAATAAAGATATTTTACCAGGATTTATTACTTCTGGTCCATATTACTATTGTTACTTTTGATTTTGTTGCAGCATTTGATGAACGCAGCAGCATTCAAAGCCAGAAGCATATGTCGAGCCAAGCACCGCGATAAACGTACAATTTCAATATCATGAAAACGTCATCACGAATTCAAAAAAAAAATTTAGCCACAAATTATGGACAACTTTTCCCTATTTTGTTTGGTAAAGTTACCTTGCTTTCGTTACTTCTATTTTTTTCTTTGCTTAAATTTTTTTGAAGTTAAGACAATTAGTTTATTTTCATCGTCTCTCTTTCCCTTCTTTCTCTCTATTTTATTTTTCTTTTCGTGCCTTTTAAAAAAATTTGCGGTATTTTAGAATATATAACTTCGTTGTTTTTAAATTTGTAATTTTCGAAGGAATATTTTATTTTAATTCGAAAAATTAGTAAATTGGCTAGTCACGAAAGTTAAATTTAGCCAGTTGTATTATATTTTCATGGTATTGAAGTGGCTTTAAAAAAAATCATTTTTTTTCTTTTAAAATTAGGGGTTCCGTTATTCTATTAAAATAGAAAAAAAAAGGTTTACGGGGATTTTTATTAATTTTATAAATGCGAAAAATATTACGAAATAAATTTTATGGAAAAAAGAATCCTATCGAACTGATGTAGTCGAATTAGTATCGTTTTTTATATTCCTATTTTTATTATTATTGATATTTTTTTTTTCAATTTAAACGTCTAATTTGTGATACGTTGCGAAACTTGGTAGCCAAGAGGGTTGTAATTTTCAAACGATTTGGTTCAAGATTTTTTTTTTTCAATTCTTGATCGATTACGAGTTAAAGGAAGATTTTATCGGTGATATTTTTTTGTAATATTAGTTCTCCCCCTTTTTTTCTTTTTTTTTTTATCGTAACGTATCATTTCAATTTATTGTTTAACGTTTTATTATCGTTACCTATTATGGATCACTGTTATGTAATTGTGAGTCGTGCGTTATGGTGTAATTGTAGGTAGCCTTTTTATTGTGTGTAGAGCTTGTGTTGTTTATTTATTTTGTCTTCTTGAAGACGCGATGTCTATCGTGGAACGATTATGAGTAAGAAATAAATAGTTGAATTTATCGTCGTTGTTTATTTTTTAAAGGAATGATTTTGACACAAAGAACACATAAAATGGGTTTATTTTTCACATTGTGGTATCCATTCAACGGGTAACAAATTGGGTAACTCACGAAAATTTGGCAGAAATTTTTGAGCGCATGATAAATTACAAAAGAAATTTACAAGTTCAATATTAGTTAGCGAATGAACTATACCGTAGAGTTTGATAATGGCGTAATTGTACAATAAAGTGTTACAGCTATCACATAAGGCCGTAGGACCAGAGAGGAAATCTTTCTTTATGATCTTCGGTAGTAAGTCAAAACGATTGGATGTTCGTTGAGATTTTTTAGAATGGTAATGTAGACGATGGGCTACTCTGAGGGAGATTTCATACAGAGATGGAACATTTATCGAACCTGTCGAGTGAACTTGTTGAAAAGGTAGCACGTGAGTATTGTCTGAAGCACTGTGGATGATCGTGTGGTTGTAAAGTTCGTACCTGGAGTTGAATCTGTACCGAAAATTGAGATTAGAAAGGATCTCGAGGTAAACTATTGAATTGATCTGTTACCTGGCGCTGTGAAAGTTCCAGTCACTGAGTTGTTCGATAGGTGGCACGTGCTTACGTTTTAGATATCGTGCAAATGAGTACGATAAATAGGTCAGATCGTTATTACGTATCAAAATGGTTGGTTCAGCGTGGAATGGGATATTTGGCAAATATTGCAAGTTGTTGTTTTGTAACGAGATATAGCATAAGTTGGGTAAATTAATCTAGAATGAAAATTATATTGTAAAAATTGCTAAGAGCAGCGTTATTATTGATTATACATTATACGTACGATAGATTTTGGTAAAAATATCAACTCGTTGTGATCCAAATTCAATTCTTGTAAACTAACACATTCGGAAATGGTATCCGGTATTTGTCGTAAGTTATTTTTGGCCACTGATAGAATAGCCAATGCTTTTAATCGTCCAATATCTACGAAAAAAAATTGATGAAAATTTCTACACATTTTAATTATATATCTACTTAATCACTTCTGCATTACCACATGGAAGGTAACTCAGCTGGTTATCATCAGCAAAAAAGTGATTCAAGTGTTTTAATTCCGTAAACGATTTCGGTAACTGCTTGATTTTATTTTGATTCACATCTATTAACTGTAATGATTTCAGGGACGATATTTCTTCGGGCAATTTACTTAGATAGTTGCCAGACAAGTGTAATTCAACCAAATTCTTCATTTCGATAATCCATGTTGGCTGAAAAAAAACCGAAAAATGATTATTTTCAAGTGCAACAATGTCAAGTATACTGCGAATAGGTAGAGATAAGTCGAGACCGTCGCAGGTGCGTAATATATTCCTATTGTAATGGTAATTAACGCTGATGAGTTTGTTTCAACGTTCATATTAAGCATAAATTCTAAAGAAATAATTTACCACTTGAACGATGAGGTTTCCTTTCAAGTAAATATCTTCGATGTGATTACCATGATATTGGAGCTCTTCTGGAAAATTAGTCAAGTTTCTGTAATTCCAGTGAAGAATAAATGATTTTTGAATCTCCTTAATTAAATTATCATCCATTGTTGGCTGTGTTGATTGTTTAAGAATTTTTATTGTACTTTATTGTATTTCAATCGAGTAAATATTTATTTTGTTGTGATGCGGATCACCAAAGAACTTAGCATTATTAGAGACACAACGCGAAAATGAGGCCGCAATTTTTTTCAAATTTGAAAACGAAAGTTTGACATAGACTGCGAGTGCGGTAACACTTCTACATCACTGTTCAGGACTTCAACATGTTATGTTGTCTGTACGAAAAATTTTAACCTCGTTTGAAATAAAATCAATCCGCGTTGATACGGTTCTGCGCATTACAGAGCTTTCAAGTGTTCGTTTTCGTATTGTAGAGACGTCTCGAACATAGATCCAACGAGAATTTCATTACGTACTTGTCGACATCGAGCATGATTAACATGATTTTCTGCGAATACTCGTAGCATATCATTTCTATTTTTAGGTCTGGTAGAGATGTAACCGAGGAGGGTCCTCCGGTGAAGGTAGCAGCTTCCAGATTTATTTTTTGACGAATATGCGAATAACGAAATAATGATGCTTCGTACATTCTACATTCGTAATACTATCAACTCTAATAATTTTTGCTATTTTTCAATTTAAATTTTGCATTATTTTGCATTGCAAAAAAATAAAAAAATTTGAATTCGTATTTCTTTTTTCTTTCAGCTGATGAATGACATCACATACATATCATGACGTCAAGATGAATACAGCCAATTAAAATATTCAAAATATAATCTGGTCGCATTTTCATAATACAAAGTCAATTCTTCGGAAAAAATATTCGGTTAATTTTTTTCGTCGTGGAAAGTACAACACTGACAATACATAACTCAAACTCAATTAGAGTAATGCCAAACTTTGCCTGAAGTCATTGGTTTTTCGTAATAAGTATTTTAAAATGCGTGTATATTCATTATAAAATAAGTAATTTAAGTAATTCGAGTAAGTATTTTAAAACGGGATTGTTCGTAACGTATAAGCTTTGTTGAAAACAGTTCAGCGACTAAGTAAGGTCAATTTTTCCGATGAAAATGTGTTGAAGACGCTACGACTTCTGCAGTCAGAACTTTCAACATTGTTTTCATATTACTTGGTTTAAATCGACTAATTGCTTTGAAAATGTATTTTTTATGATGTATACTCTTTACGATGTATACTAAATGTTCAACATGTTGCATAACTACTTTCATTTCTGTTCTTTAGATGTGAAAACTTAGCTAGAAGACATTACATTTTATACTATACCAAGGCATGACGATTTGGTAAACTACCAGAATAACCAGAACATCGCTTAGTTTACATAAATTATTGAACCTGCTGAACGAAGTATAAATTGTAAGTATGCATTGTTAGGAATTCTGGCAATGTAAATTGTTGAGTAAGTGATTATTTTATTTTGTTTAGTTAGAGTTCCTGATCGAAAGAATAATTTTAGTTATGAGCCCTCGCGGAGTTGACGATATGAGCGACACGGTATGTTGAAATTGATTCAATTTTGTAAATTTTTTCCTCTGCCTTAAAATTCATTCGTTTGTATTTTTGCAGGAGAAAATAACAGTCGGTATCGATGTATTCCCATCCATATTCGGGATGAAAACTAGAATACTGGGGGATAATAATGAAAACGTGGATTACATTTTGAATGAAACCGGAGCTGTTATGTCGTTAAGAGGAAAAGGATCCGGATTTATTGATTTTAAAGATAAAAAGGAATCCGATGAACCGTTACATGTTTTTGTTCGGTGAGTTTTTTTCGTAACAGTGTGTTAATAAACGTTGTATTTTACTCGATTATTGATTGCTTCGTTTTATAGATATAAGAATATGGATACTAGAGAAAAAGCTCGCGAATTGGTATTGAATCTTATCGAGACAGTGCAACAAGATTTCATCGGTAGTACTTACGGAAAATATTACTCACCTCCAAAGAAACCGGAAATCATACCAGTTCATCCGAACAGTACGTAATATTTCTGTCGTGAAATCATTATCGGTTTGAATAATATTGATTTTTCATCGGTTTAGATATTCGACGAACCAGTAGTTACAACTCGTTACCAAGTAGATCACCGGCTAAAAGTATGGAAAGAGAAAGACCGATCGATAGAAGAAGCATGGAAAAGCGCAGCGTTGATCATAGAAGTGTCGCAGAACCCAGATCATATGATAATCGTGGTCCTGAACCGAGACCATATGAAAAACGCCCTTTGATAGAACCTCGACCATACGAAAATCGAGCACCAGAACCTCGGCCGTACGAAAATCGCGCTCCGGAACCTCGGCCTTACGAAAAACGAGCACCAGAACCTCGACCGTACGAGAGTCGAGCACCAGAACCCAGGCCATACGATAACCGACGTCTCGAAACCAGACCGTTTGAAAATCGTACTTTAGAACCTCGTTCTCACGATAGTCGACCGCCTGAAACGAGACCGTTCGAAAATCGAGCTCCTGAACCTCGACCAATTGAACCGAGACCTTTTGAAAGTCGAGCTCCTGAACCTCGACCAGTTGAACCAAGACCTTTCGAAAGTCGTCCTTCGGATCCAATTCCTTTCGAAAATCGACCACCCGAACCGAAAATTTTGGAAAAACGTAAGTCTAGATTTGATAACATTCCCGTCGAATCAGGACCATTCGGAGAGCCAGCTACTGATAGCAGGTCGGTTGAAAATCCTTTACCGGATTCTACTAAGTCGAGCCCCGTTGAAAACGCGTCTAGTAATATTGTAAGTATCAATTTGCGTATGAATCCGATCTAGTTTCTGATCTTGAACTGACGCGTTGAAATTTTTTAGGAAAAAATTACCATCGGAATAGAATCTGTGCCTCCTGCTTTTAACTTGAAAAGTAAAATCTACGGTCCTAATTTGGCTAATGTCAAACATATCGAGAAAGTCGCCAATGCGTTACTATTAGTTGAAGGAAAAGGCTGCGGTGTCAATAGTAATGGCGAAGAGTCGCAAGAACCTCCTTATATTCTTGTCAAGTAATTACAGAAAGCTTTCTTTCGAATGTTTATTTAAAAGTGTTCTTTAATTTTTTTAAATTTTGTTTTTGATGACAGATATTTGAAACCAGAGTTGAAGGAGGTTGCCCGTGGTTTGATTTTCAATTTGGTCGAAACAATTCAGCAGGAATATGTACAGTTATACGGGCCTTACCCGGGAGGCCCTCAAAAGCCACAGATTGTTCCTATTAAAAGTATTGCACATCTGTACATTTGTTTACCATATTTGAACTTTGGTTCAACTGATTTCATTCGTTTTTTTTTGGTTTCAAATTTAGAACTGGCGAACGATAAGCCGCCGTCGGACGCGAATCAAGTTACAAAATCAACTCCTGACATTACGCCTGTGCCACCTCCGCCACCAGTCATTTCCAAATCATCTCCAGATCGTTTCGATAACGTACCCCCTCCGGCTAATTATGGAATCACTATTTCTAAACCTCTATCACCGAAATTATTCGCCAACGCTGAACCGACCCCTGTCCCTCGACCAGTACAACCAGTCATGCCGTCGACTACCAACATCTACGATCCACTGGCTTACCAAAGGCTCTCTGAACCAGACCCATTGCCTGTTGCTTCGCCGATATCTAGTATCGCTTCTCAGGTTGGTGGTTTCTAAAATCGAACGATGAATGTTGCCTTGAAACAAATAATAATTGATTTGTTTACTCTTCAGTCAAGTATTTTAAACTCGGTCCTTAGCACACAGCTGAGATTACGGCAGCCTGGTACGTTTGTCCCTTCGGAAACTTCGCAAGCTCAAATACAGACTATCCAGGTACAGATTTATTTATTTTCTGCGTAATTACGCTACCTTTTTTTTTTTTGTAAGTTAACAATTTAATTACCTTCTTTCTTCTACTCCGGAAGTATTTAATATTCATAAGACGCTTATTTTTGGGATTTATTTTTCTCATGTTTTTTCCTCATTATTTTCGGTAAATTTTTTCGCGTTTACATTAATCGCAGCTTTTTTGCTATCTAAATTTTTCTATTCTTTGTTTGCCTGATATTATTTTTTCTGCGCTATAAATTAATCGTATTAGCGTGTAAAGACTTACTCGTAAATTTTTTAACCCTTTAAATTGTTATTTTAGGGCGTTTCACGTCGGACACCGTTTTAGTAGTAATTTTATTCGTTTTCGATATTTTATTATTCGATCGTCTCTTTTGGTCGGAACTCATCGTGTGAAAATAAAATGAGACGATTACGAGATACTGCCTTTTTTCCGTTTTTGTGTTCTTTCGCTTTTTTAATCGTATTTATGTTTTTATCGTGTATGTTTCATATTCCTTTTACTCTCCGTATCCTGTAAATTATTTTTAATCCGCAGATTGTGCATTGCGATTTTAATTTAATTAAAATGAATTCTTCGTCTGTGATCCTTGATCTGCTGTTTTCTTCGTTTCATTGTTGTCTTCCTTGTTTCCAGTTTTTTTGGCCGAATTTTCAATTGAACAACTTTTCTTTGTTAGAAATGAAAAATGTTAATCGAAATTTTGAATTTGTTTTGGTGAAGTTGGTTATAAAATAGAGAAGTTTATAGAAATCTAGAATTTGTTGAATATTTTATCAAAGTGAAATAATGGATAATTGTAAAAATATTAACTACCTACTTTGAGCTGAGTTTTACTTTTTTTTTTTCAAAATCATGGAAAAAATGATGAACTCTTATTTGATTTTTGTGGTTTTTGAAGTTGATTGGAAATTCGGCCTAATGGATGTGTTTACTTAACTCATTTTTTCTCTTATTTACCTTCCTCGCTTATTTATTTTGTTTCCTTTTTTCGGTATTACTTCCATCGAACTTGGTAATTATTTACTTTTTCGTGTAAATTACAACTTCCAACGAAGTTTGTACGTGGACAATGTTTGAGATGACGATAATTGCTATTCTATTGATATTTCAAATTGCCTTTGTGCTGCCCTTGATACATGTTTATAATACTTTGATAACAGAAAATCCTTTTAAAGAGTAGGGAATTTGACATTATCGATGTCAAAAAATATGCAAAGATCTGATGGGTATTTGGGCAGTTTTTTTAAAACTAAAGATTTTTTTGAAAGTTTGATATTGATTGAGAATACTAATTTTGCGCGAAACAAGAAACACCGTGAAGAAATCAACTCAACCAACCATGGATTTCATCTCGTATCGTCGCAGCTCTTCTCATCTTACTATCTGGAAACTGACGAAGATGATGGAACACCAGAACGTAGCAGCCAAAAAGTTGTAAAATTTTATTATCGCTGATTCGTGTCTACTTTATGCTGTCGTTATCGGGTGATACAACTTCGTGCAGCGAATTAGTTCCGTCTGTACCTATCAAGCGAGTTATTTTTAATATGTTCGAGTATGTGCGCGAACTTCAGTCGAGGATTTTGCTTTCTCACAACGCTCAGTCGTTCGATGAAACTATGATACCGTAATAGCCACGTCGAAAACTATATCCATCATGCAATCGGGTTAATAATCGAAAAGCCAAATGGGTTTTTTAGCCGTTTCGCGCACGCGGTTCCAATTCAGTGCAGGAATGGACGCGAAGTGGGACACGATATTGAGAAATTTCCCGCCCTTGTCAGTTCGGTTAGTAATTTTGCAAATGAGACCACATTGCCGATGAGCGAAACAGTTATTGGACTATTTTGTGTCATGCGATCCAGGAAACGTATAATACCTTTTTTAAAACGAAGATTTATTCGAGTAGTAACGAGGTATAATGATAATAAACTGCCGAACGGATCGTCTGCACGCTAGAATGGAATTAAAATCGTCTGCGCATAATTAAATTCGACAAGGAGATACTGCGCAGTTTGATTGTGACAGAAAATCTTAGATGTTTACGTTTCAGCACGTTGAAGATATGAAAATGATACTCGATGATGTGGGATTCATCAAGGCAGATGATTCTTATGAGTAAAAATTGTTCGTTTCCATGTCTTGTAACAGTTGTAACGATTCACCAGCCGTGCGCACGATTTAATCCAGTAAGGACATTCTGCGCATGCAATTACAGGGAAATCGACATTGTTGATCGAAGGAACAATCTTTGATTAGTTGGTGGAAAGAAATGCTGGTATAACTCCTTTGCATATGTTGAAAATTAAAAATGCAGAGTACATCAATGTGTATGTTGAATGCTCCGCCGAATTTACTGCGATTACGAAGCAGTGCCCAGAATCATCGGTGCAGTACATTGTTGCACAATATCAACTGCATATGTATTATGTACTCAGGAGGTATGGAAAACAATGAAGTGCATGGACCTTGCAGGATCTATGTATAGAAGATTGCTCATACGAATTGGGAATCTCTTACGATTTATTTCTCAACATCTGTGAGAGCTGAGAATGTGTTATGTGGAAACTAACATCTGCACATGCATCTAATGTTGGTCTTTATGAAAAGGTGGCGTTTTTTACACTCTTTTCTCACACCAACTGTTTTCTCATGGTGCATGTGCACTGTACAGATTCTTCATTTCACAAATCATGTTCTCAATACTTAAGAGTTTCAGAGCTTACCAATATGTTCTGTTGAAAACTTTGAAAAAATATGGGCTAGAAAATGAATGACAATTGCTGCCGTAGTGCTCATTATTTTGAATCGAGCATTATGTAGATTTCATGATGAAATCCTGTCTCATAATATGGAACAAGTTTCAACCATTCTTGAACTTTCAAACAATGTTCAATAGGCAGTGTTGTGTGAAATCAGCGAACTTCCCAGTTGTCTAGGTTCAACCAGTTTCTTTGAACAATTTTATGCCAGGTGGATGAATCATGTTACAAACTCTCAACTTCTATTACCAGTATTCAGTTCATTGGAGAAAGTGGATCTTTCAAATTTCTATGGAAGGGTGGATAGAAGTTTGACATTGTTTAATAGAATACGAGTTCTTGGATGTAGCACCTAGCACTTTCTATTTTTGGTATCTGTAAAAAACTGAATTTATTCGTCAGAAGAAGAAAAAAGTTTTATGTGTCAAACTGTTCAACATTTGAGCATTGTAAAGAACTGCAGCAATTAGACTGATTAGCTTGCAGTCATTTGCCATTTCCTCAAAATAAGTGCTTCATTGGAATTTTCTTTTGAGTGTGCATCAGTTCTCTTCCTTCAAATATGAAGATACCCAATCCAAACATTTGCAATCATCTCAACTGAATTTTTCTGGATGTGAAATCGGTTATTTTCGAAATTGTAACCAGCTGAATATCAATTTTCTATAAAGAGAACAGAACTTATTGTTGGAGACCTTTCAATCCATTATGCCAGAATCTCCCTCATAATGGAGTCCCATTCAGACTGCTGATGCCTCAAATTGGAATTATCAGAATTGAAATCCTGAATATATATTGACCACTAAAAGATCCATTAACATACAGAATTTCAACCCAAGATTCTTCAATTAAGAGAAACAGTCCCAACAGAGAACATGACCAAAAATGATGTAAATGAACTGTCATTAGGTCATTGCACAACTCGAGGGTGCCATTTTATGTATCGTTAAAACATTGGCCTCAAATCTACCCAACTGCTTCGAAGCTGTCAGAACAACGTTATTGGATTTTAAGAATACACAGGAAAAATCTTCGATTATACAAATGTAAGCTGCATGATCGGAGAGAAAAACAAAGAAAAAACCCTTTGTCACTAGCCCAAACTGAGAACATAACCGAAGATGATGGGAAACAACTGCTGTTACACATTTCTAAAGTTGAATTATGTATATCAATAAAAAATTGTATTTGAATCTGTCCAAATTCTTCTCTCTGTGAAGACAAACAAATTGGATTCTAAAGGTTCGCCAAAGGAAAACGAAATGGAGAAAATTCTTTTACTATTGCAACCTTGAATGCAGAATCGCTTCGGCAATCAGGAAATTTCTTGATGTAATCGCAAAATCTTGAAAGTTATAGCGTAGAAATTTTGGATAATCACCAAGGAGTGTAGTTTTTGATTCATTCAACTTTCGTTGTCCTGCCTTCAAATATCTCATAACCCACAAATGAAGCCCATTGTTTGCCATCTTTATCATGAAGAGTTCAGTTAGTGCTTCCCAAAGTGTCAATGGACCAAACCCATTCAAGATGCTGTGCTAGACTTTGAAAATGTAATTCTTGGACCACTTTTTCAATTTACCAGTGCTTCAAACGGATTTGTGGGATCATTCTAAAACTCTTTGGCTTATTCTGCTATACTTCTGGTGCTCGAAAGTTATTGAACCTAATTGGAGCGAGGGTAGCGATTTTTGCATTGGAAGACAATCAGAAATGCAGGACTTCCATTATTAATCCAACATTACAGTGAATAGAAAAAAGGTGATCAAATATTTTTGGTGGTTTTTGAATGGATTTCCTGACTTATGACCAGATATCGCACCTTTATTGAGAGATTCCTACTCAGAATATTGTTTAATCTCTGAATATCTTGTTTGTCTGCCGGTCTCAACCTTGTTACTCCTTGCTCATTGCTGTATCCGTATAGAATGGATTGATCCACTAATAGACTGTGGAAAATTTACGTTGAATGTTTGAAATTCTATGGTCAGACTTTTCCTCTTGCCAATGTTTCAAGTGGAGCTGTTTGGAAGAATTATGCACAAACATGATGCATCAAGATGTTATTAGGTCATCTTCAAATTCCTTTGTTGCTGTTGAAACTTGAACAGGATAAATTTCAGTTCTGGTGTTTCAGTCAGAACTGCAGTAGTAAAACACCACATTTTCCCTTCCACTTACATATTTTGGTAAACAGCTAATGAAACAGGATGCAACATTCTTCACATCAAATACCGTCGAGTTCCGTAATAATTTTGATTTCTTTGAGTCCGAATGTAGCTGTTACGATGAAGAAGCTTTCCATTTCATCTCGCCATTGCCAGTTTTTTCTAATCCACATCCGTCGTGTATTTGGTGTTCAGTATAATTGACCATGTGGTGGGTGCACAACTTACTTTGTACACATATTTGCCCAAGAGAATGATTTCGAGCTTCATTTCGAAGAAACTTATTTTCCCCTTGATATATGCACATACGAAAAATCTGATTTGTTGCGGAGTTCATCATTTTAGGGAGTATACAAGTTCACCAACGTTTTAAATAGTTTCTTGGGGCCATCTGTCGCCGTTTTTTATGTCCCAAAGGGGACAAGGCGTTATTTCTGCAGCTGTGTAATTGATGCTGATTGAAAAACTGGGTGGAAAATTAGGTATACGCAAAATCCTTTGTTTACCAATCTTTTACTTTTTCGGATTGACATAAAAATTGCAATTTTTTTCAACGGACGCCTAATCTTAAGTTTTTCTGTTAGTTCGTAAAAATCAAACCATTTTCAAGTATCGAGCGTGTGCGCATGAAATTATTTTTGTTGTGTTACAGTATTCTGAGAAGAGACCAAAATCACCCGTAGAGTCTGCCGCTACGGAACCCAAACGTTTCTGTAGCGCAGGGGTGGGTACTTTTAACGCGTCGATTGCTAGCGTGCCTATTGTGCCAAACGTGCCAACAATTGTACAAGCCAGGCCGAATGTCCCGGCAGCGGGCAACAAAAAGAACCAATTCAATAGGAACCTCATACCGGTCATGCTTAATTCAAAACCCGTCGGAGGTCCGGCCGTCGCCAATTCCGCTGCGAAACCTCCTCCGCCTGTGAAACCGGTACCGACACCGGTGCAGGCCCCGACGCTGCCAGTGAACAAGCCTGGAATTTTGAAAAAGGTTCAATGGAGCAATGTTGGTAACGGCAGGAACCGCGAAAAAAGCGATAGCGAAGACGAAGGGCTGCTTCAAAATCCCATCATTTTGAGCGATTCCGACGACGAAGAGTACAATCCGCACAGAAATTCGTTACGAATCAGCGCCACTGTCACGAAAAACAACGGCCGAGATATTTCAGTGCAGACCGACGATAAACTGTATCAGACTCAGATCAAGAATATCAAATGTGCGTGTGGAAAATTCATGCACGTTGTTACCGGCGTCCGGAACGTGGAAACTCAGACTATAGGCGGCGACAGTTACAGACGATTTTAAGCTACAGAGCTGATCCTTCGAGTAGTAGAACTACAAATCTTATTTTATATTTTATTTTGAATAGCGTTATTTTTCTTATTCATCGGGGCCGCATAATGTTAAAAATTGTATTTATTTTTTAATTTATCGATCGAGTCCGTAGGGTTTTCGTCAGTTTCAAAATGCTAAGAGGTAATTAGCCGATCGATCGGAATTGATTGAACGTGGGTACGTCATGTGTGAAAATTCGAAATGAGAAAGGATGCCGCAACCTTCGTGTTAGTATTTTTACCACCCGAACACGCCGCCACGTCTGAAATTTTTGTTTTCGTTTATTTTAAACTTTTCCCAACTCTGGTATTTTGTTATATTGTACGATATTCTGAGACGAGAAGAAAGCAGGGGTGTCTTTTATTACCTCCGACGTTGAACGAAGTAACATTTAAACAAGTAAAACTATCACGCGAACGAGCAGTCAAAATTGGCCATATTTTATGTTGCAAAATACACAGCGAAATTAGCTTGGCTGAATCGGTTAGCTTAATAATCCATTCGTGAGTCGAATACCACGATGCCTCATATACCCATATTACGCAATATCATTTTATAAACGCATAATAATCTGCGAGTCTTAGATTGGGTTAATTAGTACCTTGATTGACGGATAATTTAGCTCCGAAGTTGTAAAATATGATGAAGTGTTATGATTCAAGCGCCTATATTAGATATCAGCTTTGTATGTATAATTTCGATTTTTATGATTCTGAGACGTCTACGGTTGGTTGGTTCTTTGAGAAACTGGCGAAATGTTCCTGATTTTCAACTTGGTCACGCAAAAGTTCTTATTATGGTTTTAGGTCACGATTATCATATCATCGGTGATAAGGTAATACTGAGGATTCTATCGAATACGTACCAGAATTTTTTTTCCCCATTTTGTTAACTGATATTTTTACCATCTTATTCGGTGGTTTTAGGAGAATTTTTATTTTAAGAGTAACATGGACTTCGAAATTTTAAAAATATGATTCGAGTTTCGTTTTTAATTAATACCTTCTTATTTTCTTCACTGATTTTTATTGGTTAATTGCTGTAAGAGAAACTGATCGTTGTAAGAAGTCGTATCTTGATGCCATTTCAGTTTATTCGTTTCCGGAGTAATTAATTTATGTATTGACTTGTAATAGGTAATTATTTTTAAAGTTTAACGTTATGCTTTATGTAGATGTTACAGTATAGGTCATTCATCTAATTGTGTTTAGTTCTAATTGAGTATTATCGATATCACTTCTTAAGTTTAATTCTTCTCTTGAAATCTTGTGAAATTTTCATAGTATAATTCATTACGTTTTTTTCCTCTTTAGTTGTAGAAATTTACAATTTTTTCATTGTTTTTCAAAAATTTATTTGACTCGGAAGAATAAAATTTTTTAAAATGTAATGCTTTTTTCTATGAAAAAGTAATGCTCATGCTGCTTGGAGATTTTCAGATTTTTGATGGAGTTGATGCAGGCCCAAGTTCAGCAACGTTTGATAATATTCTGCTTTGACGATGGTATTTTCAGTTCCAAGCCCAGATCTGTTGAAAAGTTTTCGAAGATTGTTGCAGAACATGATGGAAATTGAAGACTATTGATATTAAAGCGAGGCTATGCAATGGATCAAATTATCAGAAATGCTGCAATCGAGTTTACGACCATGATCTGAGAAACTGAAATGAATCTGAGTCGAGCGAATTCAAGATTTGGAAAACTTGTAGATTTGGCGGTTATTTCGATACTTACCATCGTATGAAGCAGAAGTTCCAGTAGAAAAGATTGGAGAATATTATTTAGAAACCGATGGATGCTTTCTAGATGAAATTCCAAGCATAATGCCATTAAAATCAACCTAAAGATTGAATTATTTGATCGAAGCATTTTCTGGAACAAAAAACTGCATTATTTCGTGAACTGGCAGTACTGAATGATTTTCATTCTTGGAACCAATGGAAATATTGTTTATGTCAGATAGACTCATTTGTCCCTTTGAAATGGGGCATATGTTGAGTACATCGAACTTTCGATGCTTTCGTCGATATGAAGAAAATTTTTACAAAAAACGACTCGTAATTTCGATTAAATTTTGAAAATTGAAGCCGAAAATTCCGCAAAATGGTTTTCGAAATAACCAAAATTGATTGTTCGTCTTGGAAACTGGAAAATAATGGATTAAATTTCGTCAAATTAGTGTAAATTTGATATTAAGGATATTTACTTATGAGGTACGACATTGATTTATTTCTATCTAACTTTAATGCCCTTTTAGAATTTGATTCTTGATAATCGTTTCATGATTTTTACAATTTCATCAAATGAAACAGTACGAATACCCAATGGTGGCCATTATTGGGATTATTGGTACTGCGCTGCTTTTATTGCTTTGAAAATAATGGCTACATATTAATTCTTCGTCTGCAATATTGATGTCGACTGTTCCATTTGCTACCTATATCTTTCATTAGATAAGGAATCCTTGCCTTCGAATAATTACTAGCCCATGTTTATTATATTTCTGATCGTTATGATTTGTTTGATGTGTTTGTCGATGGTCAAGCTGGTTATTGAATTTAGTTTTGATTTCAGATATTCTTGCTGGACATGAAATTTTTGAAGATGATCTGGAATTTGTAAGTTGATTAATGTTGGAAATTAAGTAATTTAGCCATATGTGGTCGGTTTGAAAAAGAAAAAATTGTCACGAGATTTTTTTTGTAATGTGTTCCAAATTCCGCATTGGTCTGCTAAACATGCACAGGAAATCTTACCATGTACCTGTGGAGTTGGCCGATGACCATAACATTCCTGGTGAACATTTTCTGCGAGTCTTTTTTTTTTATTGGTGTTTGTTCTTATTTTTCCTCCAAGAACTCCTTAATTTTTTTAAAATTTTCTTGTAAGGGAACCGCACTTGAAATTCTGCTTTGGATTAGAATAAAACTTCAAGGAGAGGGGAGGGGGTCAAAACCCAGAATTTTGAAACTTTTTGATATGAATGTCGAAATCTAGGTAAATATTTGAAGTCGCTGATTTCGATTTTGATATTTATTCTTTGCTCTGACCGAATTTGAGCCGCAAGGAGGAAGATCAAAACCCAAAGTTCTGAAAAAATTTCTATGGATGTTAGAATCTAGATATTTAAAGTCGCTGATTATCACATTTTTTTTGCTCGGGCCAAATTTGAGCCTTAAGGGAGAGGGTCAAAACTCAAAATTTTGAAAAATTTCAAAATGAGTGTCGAAATCTAGATACTTAACTAAAGTTGCTAATTCCAATTCTGACATTCATTTTTTTTTGCTCTAACCAAATTTGAGCCCAAAGGAGGAGGAGGGCCAAAACTCTAAATTTTAAAAAAATTCAATATGGATATCAAAATCTTGGTATTCAAACTTTCAAAGTCATTGATTCCGATTCTGACATTAGTTTTCTCATTCCGTCAAGCGTAAAATAATTCTCCATTCGTAAGTACTGAAAAAATTTCATGCATCAGTATTGAAGAAAAACAAAATTTGTACACTTCTAAAAATTCAACTTTTATTCCTCCATTAAGGCTTAGATTTGGTCAGAGAAAAAAATCAATGCCAAAATCGGAATCAATGATCTCAAATACCCATATTCAAATTTTTCAACATTTTGAGCTCAAAATCCTCAGGGGGCTCAAATTCAGGAAAGGCAAAACATGAATGCCAGAATCGTAATAAAAGCGTCCTCGAATACCCGCAGCCTCGCACATTTCAATGCCCATATCGAAATTTTTCAGAATTTTGAATTTTACCTCCTCCCCGGGGGACTCAAATTTGGGTACCTAAGGCAAAAAATGAATACCAAATTAGAAATCAGCGACCTCGAATTTCCAAACCCTGAAATTTCAAGGCTTCCATTTAACAAACTCAAGTCAGGACAATTTTAACGTTTTTAAAGAGTAATAAGATTTATGCACGTTTTTTATGAAAAATTCTGGCGTGCCAAAATTTTTTCATCATTTTCCTATTCATCATACTGAAATATCCATCAAAATCACTCATTTTTTGTTGACCTGTTTATTCATTTTGAGAATTTGAAACTGTGTTTTTCTGTTTCATTTCTACTTCAATATTCAAAATAGGATTTTGAAAAGATATCAGAGGATCACTGATACTGAATTTCATTAATTTTGTAAAGAGGAGGAAGTCGTGAGCCAGCCCAGCGTATCTCACTGATGATAAATTTTTCATTTTCCTATGAGAAAATTAGGTTCAAATGAGACGTTTCAAAATGATTTTTTGATTCTTTAAAACAAGAGAAATTCAAAGTCCAGCCATAGAATAGTGATCAATTATGTTTCTTAGTCGAGTTCCAGAAAAAGAGTTGATTGGATTATTTTTTTCTCTAGAATGACATGAATTACATCAAATATTTGTCTCAACCTCTCAAAGAAGTGACTTTTGATTTAATGGTGTAGATGTTTTCTGTAATGTTGGATTTTTCAGTTGAGATTTTTGAATTGGATGCAGATTGAAGAATTTTATTTCGATAAACATTTTGATCTATTTAAATCATTTTGAATCTGGCCAAACGATAAAAAGAAAGATATTATCAATAGAAAATTTCATGTGGAATAGGTATTCATTTTTCTCATGAGTAAATGTGTCAGATAATTGGCGGGGGGGGGGGGGTAGTAGGGAAAAATTTATAATTTTTGGGAATCAGTGCTGAATGATAATATTGTTTGAACCTAAAACGGCAATTCCTATTCAGAAAAATGTAACTTTTTTATTAAAAAAATGATGCATTTAGTACAAAATGGTAATTTGAACCAAGAAGGACACATTTTTTCCAAAAACAATACCTAAAGTTATAACCAAATATTGTAATTCTCACCAGAAATGTTAATTTTTACCTTCAATTCTTGAAAAATCTCGATGTGCTAAATTTTCCCTTTTCACTTCACTTTTGAGTTCATAATTTAGTTTAATTCATTCATTTTATGTTTCAGAGGAATCTCGTTCAGTTGCTTTGTTTGGTTCTGAGAAATATGGAAACTTGGCTTACTCAAAACGTAAGTATCGTCAATCGACAATAGACTTGCGATATAGGTACTATAAATACCTAGACCTACCTGCCTGTACGTCTTATCGATATCAGGAATGCCCGTTTGGTATTTTTATTTCAAAATTTTCACGATCGTGTAATCAGCTCTAGTACAATTTTTCGCTCATGACATGAATACGATACGTTAATTTTATTACGTAGTAGCTGAAATGCGTTGCTAGCCAGCTATTGAAAGCAACGAACAATAAGAAATATTCGTACACACGTCACCCTATCGAACTAGATATAGTTTCCATTTCATTGTTGGGAAAAGGTGTTAATTGTTTTTATACCGTAATGTACCTAACTTTCGAGTTGACGTAAAAAATTCCAAAGAATTATCCTATAAAAAAGGTGATTACTTTTGAAAGTTTTACCTTATTTATTTCAGACAATATAAGAGAAAACCTCGCGTGATTTCGAGTTTACAAAGTTTTTCTATAATTACCGATTTGTCGAGCATTTGCGTAACAAAAGTAACAACTTTTAATGAAATTGCCGGATATTGCAGATAATTTAAATCAAATTATTTGCAGTTAGGCGTGATTACGTCATGCGAATTTGATTTTTTCATGTATTTTCTGAGGTAGCTACTGTAAACGATTCTAATTTGGTATTTGATTGGGAAAATTGAAATTTTATAAGGTGAAAGGAAATCGTTTGTACCTGTTTGACGTCATTACTTCATTGATCGTAGTCTCATTTCGTAACTGATTTTTGTATTATTGTTTAAAGAATTTTTCACTACTTTCGTAGAGTAGAATCTTCAACACTGTTGGATTTAATTTTGGTTTTTCATTTTGAGGTCATTTGTTTTACAATGCAGTTTTATATTTTGTTTATTCGTTTTGAATTTTTTACCTGAAAGTTGGAGAGGATTTGAGGTGTCCGAGAGGATCGCTCAGATCTCGAGAAGAGTGATCCTAATTCCATCCATTAATTCCTCATTTACCTATCCTTTTTTTGCTAATTGCGAAATTGAACATTTTACTTACGTAAATTTTATGAAAATTTCTTAACTTGAAAATTGGCACAATTTTCTTATTGTTAAACTTTGAAGTTGATTAAAAAATTTTGTGCCAGGGCCGCAATAGCAATTTTCTTAAAATTCACTTATTCAAAATGCAGTTAAAAACAGTAAGTAATAAAAAATTTTGAAAAAAAATCTTCAAAAATGATTTTAGAAAACCAAAAAATAATTTTTGTTAAGGTGTTTGAGCATATAAGTGATTTGCAATTGATAAAAATAAAAAAAATCAAATTCATCATCTAGAAGAAAAACAAGTTTGGAAACTTTCAAAGCTCTTGTAGAGGGCAAGCGCCAATTGTTCAAAGAGGTCGAGGTTCTATCTAATGGAAATGCCCAAAACTTGGAAAAAATAAAATAATGAGTAATTCCACTTCTCTCACTTCTCAACAATTTTTATTGTAATTCGAAATTCACGATATTTTTTTTAAGTAAATGACGCTAATAATTTTTACGAGTTGAACGTTGAAGTAATTACAGTTACACTAATATCATTTCTGAGAAATTTTTTTCGGGAATTCATTAAAAATTGAAATTGATGTTATATTTTTCAAAGATTGCTGAAAAATGGGGTATGAAATAAGGATTAATTTAAAATTTAAAAATAGATCTCGATGATATGGTTTTATCTTTAGGTTGGAAAATTTTAAAATCAACTTCTCAATTTATTAATTTGGTATATATTAGTTTTCAAAATGTAGTTTTGAAATTAATTATGTAGTTGAATTTTAAGATTCGGCGAGGAAGGGCAAATGTGGAGTCGTGGGGGTGAAATTTTTAATTCTTTATTTAATTTAGGTAGATAGAAACTATAGAAAGAGAAACACAGTTTCCTTAATTTAAGAAAAAAAAGTAAAAGCTACAAGCAGTACAAGCTCAGGTCTGGGAAGTAGTAGTTGATCTGTATTGGAATTAATAACTAATGGGATGAAAATTATGTAATTTTTTAATACAATTTGATCATGAAATTTTTTAAAATTGAATTTCAAAATAGGAAAAATAAAAATCATATTCATTTTTTTAAAAAATGATGCTGGAAAAGGTAACACTGATGAAATTCTTATCACCAGAATACCTACTGAAAATTTTAGTTTTTCTGATAAATGAAGTGAAAACTTATAAAAATAATTAAAAACAAAAAAATTCTATCGTCATGAATGAAAGTCATTGCAACTTTGGTATGATTTACACAATGTTCAATGGAAACTCATCTGTCGGTCTGCGTAAGTTGAATTATACGTTATGTACATAATATGTACGTGTGCCTCAAATTTAAATCACGTAACCCCTAATTTAATTAATCTGCTATCGTCTGTTGATTATTTTATTAATTACGATAAAAGTTCTTAGATAACCTTCGCCAAGCTTTTCGTGCGTTTAGTATTACTAAACCAATGACTGATAACCGATTGGAAATCATTTTTCGACACACATCCCAATAGGATTTTTGATTTTTTTCCTGCCTAGTGCCTATAATCGTTCCAGGCGTCGGCCGCGTAAATCGTGCGTGAAAATACTCCGCAGGTAAAGAATATAGGTGCAATAATGACGTCAGCCAGGTGTTATCAGGCGAAGAATAAATTAGGTGGCGGTATTCTGGAGATGGGTGTATTTTCCGCTAATAAATAAGTTTACATTGTTTCGATTTGGGAATTTTTCAATGCTACAAATAATATAGTTTCGGTATTGCCTAGAACCACGCGCCACCTGTGGGAGAAGTAATAGAATAGATTACGTGTGTACGAAAAAAAAAGTTGACATTTAAACAGTACCAGTCGGTTCAAGCACGGCAGTATTCTACCAAGAGTGTATAATATCGATTGTGTTTCTTTTATAGTTCAAGAATCTCCCGCCAAACTCACGCTGTTATTTCGGTTTATTTTAAAATGAACGGGACTAGCGAACGGCAAGGTTTCAGTTTTAAAGCTTCTAGTAGTATGAATGCTTGTTTCGAAGCTTTCGATAAAGATGGGTAAGTAAACTGAAGTTTATTTCGCTTGTATTTTTAGAGTTCCGGTCTCCGGAGACCGTGGAACCCCTATTAAAATCAGAAATCACTTTTTCATCCACAACGACTTTGTGGTGTAGTATGAAGCAAACCTTTTTAAAAACCAGTTTTTAATTTTAACTCGAATCTTTCTTGAAAGTTTAAATTTCCAAATGTATAGATTTTTCAAGTCAGAAGCATAAAGCACGGACTCGGAATATTCAATATCAACAATTAAAAAATACAAGACCTACTAAAGGAAGTGAAAAAAAAACGAAAATACCTTTTCCTGAATTTGTGGAAATTTTTAAAGAATATGAAGGCTCTTGTGCGATCGAAAAATCATTATTATTTACATATGTAGATTAATCCTTTTTTTTCATGTACATTTCATCTTTCATGTGAAGTGGTATTTCTTAAGGTAAACGATTTTTGTGTACCGTGAGCTACCTATGCTTTGGTTGTGAAGTAACCGGTTTGTTCACCTGCGCATTGTCTCACTGTATATTAATTAATACTTTTCATGGGTTCAATCTCTGGTCGGTAACTACTAACTAGTAGGAATTTTTCAAAAGTGCCTATAGCTATTTTTATGATGCGTTATCACCACGTGGGTTATAGACAGACAATGCGATGAATATCGTTGCTGACATGCTGACTAATTATCTATTATTGTGTAATGTCGTCTTTGCTATTTGAAGTGTTTGAATTGTGAAGTCGAAAAATTCAGTGTTTAATTTTTTATCGGCTGCTTCGGAATTAGGTGCGTTTTATCCATCGATTTGTTTATTTTTTTTTCGAATGCTGAGTCAACAATTAGTGATATCGTCCCATTTCGTGATGCTAGATGATTATTTTGTGTGCCCTGTACAAAATATTGAATCGAATTAATCAAATTTACTTTTTTTTTTCAGAGATGGATTTCTTAACCTTGAAGAATTTAGTTGCGTTTGCAAAGCGTTGTTTAGAAACGACGATGGTATCGTGTATAGTTTGAATGATGACGAATTGAAAGAAATTTTCGATGTTTTTGATCTTAATCAGGTAATTTAGCTGATGATGGTAGTTCATCGTTGGATATTTCTTTGCTTCGTGGGGAAAAATTAGTAATAATTTAGATTTCATCGTTTTACTATGAAAATGATTAATTTTTGATTTTTTAAAAGATATCATGATTGTGTGAAACATTCACCAGATATCTTATAGGGAGTGAAAATTTTGATAAAGTAGAGATTTTGAAATTGAATGGTGGATTTGGTAAAAAAAATTGGTAGATATAGTCAAAATATTTAGAAAAAATAATGGAAAAATGATATTTTTTCATGTGATGAGCATAGAATGCGTTCATTTTTTTATGATTTCTATTCAAAATACTTTTTTTTTAATTTGAATTTTTTTCTGTAATGAATGTTGTGACTTCATTGACCTTTTTTGGAGGAGGAACTGTCGAGTAAGAAAGTTTCTAAAAATTTCGTAAAAGTGCAGTGATTTTTCATGAAAAATAATTAGATACCCTGATTTTAATGCCTATAAAATTTTTAATATTGTTTGTTTTTTATTTCTTTTCAGGACGGTTCTATCGATATTAACGAATTCACATTCTGTTGGAATAAATGGATTAAAGTAGTAAGTTGTTGATTTTCTTATCAACTTCAACGTTAGCACATTTTTCTCTATTACTCACCACGTTTCAGATCGTTCGCCCCATCAGCGCAATATTAATCGTAGACGTACAAAACGATTTCATATCTGGAAGTCTAAACATCAGCAAATGTGCGGCACAACACAACGGTATCGAGGTAAGCAATAAAAAGCGTATTTTTTTTTGTTGTTATAAAGGAAAAAAATTGATTTTCCATTCGTCGCCAAGATTGTAAAAGTGAAATTGAAAAAGCACCTTAAAAATTTCGTACCTAATATGCCGCCTTACACGACATATACGCAATTGAGTCATTTAAAATAGCGTATTGACTTAATTTAATTCGGTATTGTCATCAAACACGCGATTTACATTGGTATAGCCTAAGGTATGCGCCATGCGTTGTATTCACCATAAATGTTTATTATTTTCCAGGTTATCGAGCCAATTAATCGCTTATTAGATGCGGTACCATTTGATGCGGTTTTTTATTCCCTCGATTGGCATCCGGCCGATCATGTATCGTTTATTGATAACTTACATTTAAGACCATTACATCATGAATCTCCCGTAAGTTGTGACTATAAAATCGTTAATAAGAATTTAATTTGCGATGGTAAAATATTGGGCATTAATTAATTGATTTTAATTGTAGATTAGCGCTGAAAATGCTCAAGTCTACGATACAGTTATATTTGCTGGTCCTCCTGCGATGACACAAAGATTATGGCCAAGGCATTGTGTTCAAGATACGTGGGGAGCCGAACTACATAAAGATCTTAAAGTATAGTAGAATTCATTCAATTATCAGATGGAAGATTTTTTTTTACGAATTCTAACATACCAAAATTGTGATTAATTGATTACAGATTGTTGAAAACTCGACAAAAATTTACAAAGGTAGTTCGCCCGAAGTTGATTCCTATTCGGTGTTCTGGGATAATATGAAATTACTAGAAACTTCGTTAACGGCGCAGCTAAGAGATAGAAATGTCACCGATATTTATGTTTGTGGCATTGCTTACGATGTTTGTGTAGGTGAGTTGATCAATGTCTAAATTAAGAGGAATGATTTTAACGATGGTATTGAATATATTTATTTGCAGGTGCCACTGTCACCGATGCTTCGAGTGCTGGCTACAGAACGATACTGCTGGATGATTGCTGTAGAGGTGTCGATAACGACGATATTGAGAAAACTAAAACTAGCGTGATTAAAAATCATGGCATAGTTATCAATTCGAATCAGGTAAAGTATGAAGTAAGAGTACTTACTCGTCTAGGCGATATTCGTTTTTTGATGATTGTAATGCATTTGATTATTTTTCGAGTAGTGGAGGATTTAGTCAAATTTTTTGGAGGGCAATGACATGTCGAATATTTGGAAGGAAGTGGATAATTTTCTAGCGTGAAATATATTTTCTGAATTTTTGGGAAGGAAGGGAGATAGGGGGAGGGGTTAAAAATGAAATTTCGGTTATCAAGTTGGCAAACACCTGAATAAAAAATCATCATGGCATAAAATTTTATTTGCTCAAAAGTCAAAAAATATGATCAAAGAGAAAAATAGAAATACTGTTGATGTTTTATGATCTGAAATTGATTATGGAACAATTTGGATGTTCAATTGTTTGGTAATTGGTATGGTTCAAATTCAAAATTTTAACTAAACTTTTAAATCTAAAAAAAAAGAAATGGGAATTGCTTCAATTCAAAGTTGAAATTCAGTAAAACGTTTTCAATTGGAATAAATTTTGAGAAAAACTAAGAAATTGGGAAAAATCTTAGCTGATACTGAAAATTTTCCAATTGATAATTCTTAAAATTTTTTTCAATTGAGAATATTTACAAAAAATTTATCGTTTCATGTTTTTCAAAATTTCGTTCATCTTGATGAATAATTAAAATGAATTTTTAAAAAACCTACCTAAATAAAAATACGAAATTGAAAAAATCAATGCTGGAAAAATTTTGAAAAATTTTATCTTTGGATAATTTTGAAGCAAACAAGGTATAAACTTTCATTTTAAAATCATCAAACAAGTTTTTACCATGAAATCTTTCAATTTTTTTCATAATTTTTCAAACTCGTTTTTCAGGTTTTTTATATGTTACTGATTTTGTTTGAAATTCATTTTGAAAATTATCATTTTTTCCAGCAGGAATTCAACAAAAGTTAGAATTTGGTTCACCTATTCATAAAAGTGGGGTTTATCTTTTTTCTTTTACCTAATGTAAAAAACTTGGAAATTTTTTGAAAATAACTCGTTGGGCCAAGCTCTATTTCGTAATGGGTTCTTGGGTTCGGCCCGCTCTAGTCTCCGCCACTGTTTTAAAGAAATAGCCAACTTGTGATACGAAGCTAGTGAATAACTCGAGTGGTTATTTTTGGCAATTAGCGAAGAATATAATATGATAATCCTTATCTCTAATGAAATGAAATGTTCTACGTATCTTTGGCCGTTTCCTTAATTCTAGATCAACCATGAGTTGAAAAATCTACTTCCTTCCGGGTTCTATGAGCTTATAAATATCAACTTTTGAAAGGTCATTTTGTTCTGATGAAATGAATTTCAAAATTGAATTGAAGATGTAATGAAACCTATTATTCAAATATCTGTTGAAAATTTTCAATCTGTTGTATATTTGTATATTTGCCTATTTTTTCGATAATTTAAATTGAAATAATTCAATCAACTCTTCGTTTGTTATTTTCATTTTCATTTTATTTGTTTCATCTTCAATCTGATTGAATTTTTACTCATCATTAACCAATCAGATTAAAGCATCATTGCAATTATCTATTTTGAGTCTCACGAAGTCACGATTTTGAATTTATAAAATTAGAGTAAAAATCTCTGCAAAATTGTAATTGAAAAAAAAAACATTTTGTCTTGTATTAATCAACTTTTACTTTACAATTGCATCTTTTCGTAATGATTAGTGAAGTGCAGTTATGAATAGCTCTTTGATAATTTGAATTGTTTTCTTATTTTAGGTTAAAGCCATGGTCGAAGGAAAAGACCGAAGACCCGAATTGGGTTACAAATTAGCGATCGAATTAAAGAAGAAATTGATAAACGATAAATAGTCTGTGATTAAATGAATCTCACCGAGCTTACCAGTGTGTAAATGAAGCACCGAGTTCCATAATTTATTATAGTTGTTGATTTTTTTTTTTTTACCATAGAGAGACTTAAAGAGTGAATTTATGTAAAACACGTATTATACAAAACACATCTTTTTAATAAAAAGAATTTTTTCTAATAGAATAGTTCTTGTAATGATTGATGATTCAGGTGTTGCATTTGCATTGATCTATTCACTGATTATTCCGTAGTCTATTTTTAACAGATTAGTTGTAGTTGCATTTTGTAAATATTTATTTTCAGTTCAGTATTATTCGCGTGTAAATTGGATACTTCGAATTTTATTTCGTTATTCACTCGCATAATAAAGCTCATTTTCCGGTATCCCAATTTGGAAATTGAGTTATCAATGTTGTTATCGAACCAAGATAATACGGCGGTGGAATTTAATCAAATTGAACAGATAGAACAATCAAATACCAAAAAAGCGAGTCATAGAAAATAATTATAAATTTATTACTAAAAATATCATATCACAAAACACAAACGTAGAAGTTGAATACAAATGAAATAAATTATACGAAGACTCGATACATAATACAATGGGCATTTCATTAAGTAAACTTTGAATACCTTCATTTTTAAAAAACATGATTATTGCTCGCAAACAGGTTTGACATTTTGGGGTAGGTCATCAGCAAGTTGCGGATAAAGCCTGGTAATATATCCGATCGGAGTAGGGGTAGATTTCAATTCACCAGCAAGTTTTTCGTTTTTCTTCTTCTTCGACATGAAGTACTCGTAAACAGATTTATGCTTAATCGACGTTTTACCATTTTCGGCGCCATTTGATTGACCACCCGGTGTTGGAGACATGGGCGAATCGAACGTAGTCCTGATGACGGTGTCACGCTGCATCATTTGCTCACGATCGTGCTCATATCCTTTCAAAGCTTGCTCGATCTCGATTTTTTCGAGTTTGATTACAGATTCGGGCTTTTTACGACATTCTACCAGACAATTTATGATTTCTTGATGATCTTTAGAGTAATTGTGGAACTTGACGTAGGATTCTAACTCTATCCACAGAGTTTTATATTGCTCTTCTCGTCTGGGCCCTTTGCCTCGGTGGAATCCCGAGCTAATCGAGGGAAACGGTTCGTTTTTCGCTTCTAGTGAGATTAAATTGTATACGCATTGTTTACATTGCAGAATTTCTTCTTGGGTGAGTTCATCTTTGAGCATATTCGATAACAAAGGTTCGGTCAATTGTTTATAATTGAATATCATGTTGGCTGACATTGTCAGCGGCCAATACTTGGTGAACTTATCGAGACGTTTTTTAGATTTCTCAAGTGGTAACTCGGCATCCTTATTGGCCATTTTTTCGGTCAAATAGCGACGTTTCAAAGGGACTAATCTGTTTTGTCTCATCAATAGACCGAAATCAGCGATACGATAATCTGTAACACGTCCGCCGGTGCCTTCGCTAATCGAAGGCGGGTCTTCGAGTACGCTCCGACCTAGGTTCAAAGTCTGTATGAAGATTTCACCGCCGTACGAAGTCAACATGTGAGACATGCCTTTGGAACCGATTTTACGAGGTGTTTCCAACATAACAGTACGACCGTTGAGTAAAAAAGTAATCAGACAGGCCGATGGACGACTATTCACTTCGGCTGGTGTAATCCGGTGCAAAGTGGTGCAATTGTGGAGATCGGCTGTGTTATTGTTACGAGGAGTACACCATTTCAACGTGACGGTTTCGTAATTGGAGCCTTCTTTAGGGGTGCTGATTTGCCCCAGCTCTTGAGGATTGCTTTTCAACAAAGCAGTATGAGCGTCACACGCGTGGAAAAGTTCAACATTGTAGTTGGCCGATGAACTAGCGTTTTGTTCCTCTTTCATAGGTATTCCGATAACCGTAGTCGAAGCTAAATTATAATGAGCTAATAATAAATCAGTCATTTTGGGAGCCAGTTGGTTACCTGCAGCGACGCTGTAAACTTCCGTAGTCAAAATAGACGATCTCTGCATCGACGGATGACCGGTCACTGACGAATGAGCCGAATTAGGAAACACATTCAAAATGATTAAATGACAATGGTCAACAGCTACGAGATGATCAGAAGCACTGGCCACTCGATTTGTCCGCACTAATTCATTTTGAAATATATCTTCGAGATTTTTAACACTTTCGTTATCCCGAGCCGAAGTTATACATATCATACGACATCTATTCTGTAACTCCATAGCATTCTCATTCAAAGACGTGCGTTTCTTATGCTGAATTTCAGAACATTCGCACATCGCCTCAACCGCCGTGTGGAATCCATGAATGACTGAAAATTCACTCTGCGAAGAATTGGCGTTTAGTTTGGGGGGAGCTCCGCAGCCGGACAAGCTGCCAAAAACTTGATAAATGTTTTGCTGATCGGGTGTCCAAGAATTCAATGTTCTTGCCGAACTGTCGCTTATCACGAATCTGATCAGTTTACCTTCTGGGAACAAATCCCATACAATACGACAATAGTCCATTGCTGCTTCTACGGCACAAGTCCATAACGATTTGCTGATTGGAGATAGAGGTATAAATCCTGGTCTACCTTTCGTGTACCCGAATTCCAGTTGAACGCCACAGGATATACCGAAATATGGCGTGTGATCGAGCAAGAACACGGTTTTGTGATTTGATGGAAATATCTTGGATGATTGCTGAGTTTCCATGGTTTTCGTACGAATTTTACAGATCTTGCAAAGAGAGCAAATATTTTGTTAAAAGAGCGGTTCGTTGACGTAATACGTGGAACATTTTCATCGAAATTTCGATTATTTTTTCGCCGCCATTCTCCAACGGTACCGTAAGCAAGACAACTGGTTCGGCTTGGGAAGTTGTACTCCTACGAAACATATACTTTGATAGAATCTTTTTTTGATAAAAAGTACAGACGAATGGGGAAACTTACGATTCTGAAATGCTGAAACCGATTTTCCAATGTTCTGGCGATTTAACAACGTATTCCATTACTTATCAGAGATCTGCCGGGCCTAAACGTGCTGTTGCGTTGGATATGGCAATCTATCTGTAAAACAAGTGATTGAACTGTTAGATTCATAGAAAGTTGATTTCTTCTTACAGAGATATTCGAATGTTTACATGAGATCAATGAAGTGAAATATGGACACTGGAATTCAAGACAGCTTCTTAAGCAATCCAACAGTTTGACGGTGTGAATTGCGTCAAATAGAATTTGTGAACGAATTATTCAACATTTTTGACGCAATTTTACGATAAACTTGAAGAAAATTTTTCGTAAACCGGAGAAAAACACGCATGAAAAAATTTTTATGATAAGTTTTTTTTAAAAAAAATAATTCCAAGATAAGACGATTTGTTAAAAATCGAGGCATTGTCATAATAATATTACGGTATCATCTTCCGAGTTGATTTTTTTTAATTTTTTTAAAATTCGCATTTTTTAAATAAAAACATCGAAATTTGAAATTTGTTGGAAATAGAAAGAATTATTCCACTTTTTTTTCAAAAATATTCATGTTGCCTAATCATAATTTTTCAAATTATCACCAAATTATACGAAATTGGGAAATGAATGAAAATTTGTCCGAATGACGTTTTGTAATATTTTGTGGGGAAAAATTTGGCGCGAAAAAAATCGAGGCATTTTCAAGTCACGCCTCTCTTTTAACCCCTTCTTTTTTTCAGGACCGAAAAAAATGAAAGGTGAATTTCAATGAAGTTCCAACTTCTAATCTTGAAAAGAAGCAAAAATTAAAATAATTCCCGAACTTTATGCGGTCCGACAGTCTCTCTTCCTCAGTTGATGGCATAACAGTCTATGGTTAATGAGATTTATGGAATTTGATACACGAAATGTTCGTACAAGTCCGAATAATCGTCTCTCAAACGTGATTTATTTTTCGGGTGATAACAGTTTAATAATCGAGTCTCGAGTGTAATTTATTCAGCTGGAAACCTCAAATATGCCATTCCAATGATAAATATTCTGGTAAATGTCTCATACTCTTACGTACTCTTATAATCTCCATAAACCATGGTTTTATTCGCTATAAAAAACAGCTACCTATTAACAGTTTATGATTTTATATTTACAGTATTATGGCCGTTTCATTGAGCGATAGTGCTACACATCATCGAACCAATTCAGCCACAACCCATGCTAGTTACAACGTAAACAATTCAACAGTTGAAGTTCAAAGACACCTATCGGATATCGGTTCCAAAGGCAGTTCACCTTTCAAAATGAGAAAAGCTAAACGAATACGATTTTTATGCAACGGCGACAGATTTTACAAAGGCGTCGTTATGGCCGTAGCACCAGAACGCTACCGATCCTTTGACAGCTTATTGACTGACCTTACCAGAGCATTTTCCGGTAATATAAACCTTCCCAGCGGTGTTCGTACCGTATTCACAATGGATGGAAATAAAGTACTGCATTTAGACGAATTAGAAGATGGTAAACTGTACGTATGTTCGGGGAACGGAGATCAATTCAAAAAGGTCGATTACGTTGTATCAAACGCCAAAGGAGTAAGACCCGCCAGATCTTTACCAAAATTGAACAATAGCAGTATATATAATGTACACGGCAGTCAAAATTCTTCCATAAAATCCAAATGTTCGGTCAGACCTCGTATTGTGATTTTGGTACGGAATGGACAACGACCTAGGCGAGTCGTCAGATTATTATTAAATAAAAGAAACGCTCCGTCTTTTGAGCATGCCTTATCAACGATTACCGATATCGTGAAATTAGACACCGGAGCTGTCCGAAGAGTATTCAATTCCAGAGGCATTCAAGTGAGTATTTTACATATCCGTAGAACGCCAAGCGAACGAAACTTTCGCTCGCATCGTGCGTGCGACCATAGCCGATTATTAAAACTAGTTTACTATTAAAATTATATATTTCGAAAGGTTATGTATAATAGTTTGAAAAGTGAATTTATTCCCAACGTTGGTATTCCGTATAGAAGAAAGTACACTTCGCACCCGGCAGCTCTTAATTAACACGTCCATATTGATCGATCGCCTCTTTTTTACGCATCGTAATACGTCAACCGTTCGGAAAATTGCTTCCATGTCGACTTTTAATTGTGCCAGCTTTAACGACGTTTATGGCGCCTCCATCTCCGGTAATTAATCGCCGAGATTTTCGTTACCGTCGACGTGTTATTACTGCAAAAAAAATCTGCTATACGTTCAGGCCTACTGCGTCGAGGTATAGATAACCCTTCGAACTAAGTACGTCAACGATTGCGTAAACCAGAGTACAGCTCGCAGTGTAGGCTATCGCCGTGTACTCCTCGATCGCGTATGTATGAATGAACTGCAGCAAACACAAAGACGTGCCGAATGACTAATATCATTTTACATTATCACGTTACTGTTACGCTTTATCAGTTTTCATGGCTTTCAAGTATCTATTTCCCTTTCATCAAAATTCAACGCTGTACGATTATTTGGCCAACCACGAAATAAAGAAAAACCATTATTAAAGAAGAATTGGCAAATACGCGTATTGAATAAGGCTGAGCCTGAGATATAGTCATACTCGTAAATTACGAGTAGGATGATGGCATTCAGTAGGAGTATTCCAAGGCGTTATAATGTTGCAAATTACACGCGAACCGGTTTCGTGTATAAGTAATACGATTTTTCAAATGTATCTCGTGTATAAACACGAGGCGCAAATCTCTTTGTTGACTTTTTTTGACCAGTTTGCTCCGAAACGCGGAATTGTTCACTTCAAATCTATACTACCTAGTCTCGTATTTAGCAAATTGGTCAAATTACGAAGAGTTATTGCGCAGTAAGTAATTTTCTCAAGTTTGAAAATGGTACCCAAATAACACCCTTTCTTGGATCCCTTACTCATTTAGCGGAAAAAAATAATTAACGATGTTTTTTTATGAAATTACGAATAATCTACTAACTGCAGTACTCGACCTTAATTCTATTGGCAATTTTTTTAATGTCGTGTCGCGATCTTGACCGCGTATCAATGATCAGCCCGAACCCGTTACCTTATACGATGATTTGCAGATTAGGTTTTGTAGACGACGCCAATGATGAGTTGGAGTTGGAGATGGAGAGATAGAGTAAATGCGGTGATCGAGATGATTATTAAACAGATAATTATGCACCAATAGTAATTATAATTTACCAAGTTGATCGAACTAATCGTTTTCGAGGGAGTTTTCTGTGTCTAATTATTGGTATAATTAATTGAATTTTTATTGATTTCTTATCTGTACCGGAAATGTTGGTTTATTATGGTATTTTGATTTCCTATACCAAATTTGTTCAACTGAATTGTGATTTGAATCCAAAGTTGGTCGATTTGAGAAAAAATACATCAACTTACATTGAAAAAGTCTTTATAGGTATTCTTGGTAAAAATTGGTCTTTTAAAATTTTCGTCTGATAAAATAACATCGTTGATCTCTAAATTTTATTCTGAGATTGACTTTGAGTTTATTTTAGATCAGTTTCAAGTTTCAAAATATATATATATCTTCCTATAATACGAGAAAAATTTAACCACGTTATGAAACTTATCGATGTCCCTCAAAAGTCGAAACCATAAAAATACTTTTCTACTCCCAAAAAATATTCCCGAACGAAAAACCATAGTAACAATAAATTAATTTATACTTATTCACGTTATTAAACTTATCAACGTACCTCAAAAGTCGAAACATTTAGTGGGAGGGGGCAAAGCAGTACATATTTTTTTTAAATTAGCTACCCATCTAGGCAATAGAAAACCATTCAATTGGGAACTCTCGAGAACTTCCAAAATTTCAGAGATGTCTTAACCAATGTTTAAGAGCCTGCAGTTCTTTAAAAAATTGGAAAATTTTGAAAAATTTATTTTAAAAAGTCGATACATTCTCTGAAAAATAAAATTTGTTAAAGAAATTAAAAAGGTTTAGAATTTAAATAATTTAAAATTTTAGAAATTTTCAAAAAATTTTACGTTGGAATTTTTATATTGGAAAATTCTTGCCGGGAGTAAGTAATGTTCTGTAAAATTTTTGACTTTTTGAATTGTATCAATATTTAATGGGTAGCTATTAGCTATTCTAAATTCGCGATAATTTGTTTCTAAATTTCGACTACGTTTAAATAGGATAGATTGAAATTCTGCTAAATTCTCAACATTCAATTGTTAGACTTGATGGCATCAAAACCTGCCAACTTTTATCTAATTTGAAAAAATTTATTACGAGTTTTTTTTCTTGGAATTTCTTACTAAGTACTACATATGTATTTATTTTTTCGTGATTTTTGCTCTCGCGAATTCAATAATATTCGATAGAGTTTTTCGCTTTTGACGTCATGAACGGTGTAATGCGTGGTTGTCTAACTGGTTTGCCTAAACAACTGGTAAAATGGAATGTTTTCCCTACGTATTCATGACGTATTCCTACCGGATTCCTACGTCATAGCTAATCGAAGGTGTTTCGTTTTCGTTCACTGATAACATTTTACCAGTAATTCGGGCAAACAAATAGGCTACACGCATTACACGAAAAACTCTATACTTTTTTGATGTCTTATGAAAATAATGTTGCAAGAAGGGAAGCGCTGGAAATTTTATTTCAATTTTTTTGGAGAGAATTATAAGGGTACCATCAAATTTTTACGCCTTAAATTTGCGTTTGTTCTTTTGGCTTCGGAATAAATTTTGGAAATTTCTGATTAATGACCAAAAATTTCTGATTTTTGTCGAAAGAATTGAAAAAAATTGATATCAAGTGTCGCCCCATCTCAAGGAAGTCTGAAAATGCATTTTTTTTCTAAAAAATTTTTTTTAGTAAAATTGAGGAACGAAGGAAATTTTTTTTTCAGCAGCGGTAAAATGTGATGAATTATGAATTATGTATGATGTGACCCCCTCTTCTCTCTAAATTAAATGGAAAATACTCAGATATGATGATGTTTTTTTAAAAACTCAAAATTCGACCTGAATCATATATTTTGAACAGCTTACAAGTGTCATCTCTTCTCTATACATTTTTTCAAGCACAAGGCAGCTACATATAAATACTTTAGGAAGGAGAAGGAATTATTTTTTAAAATCAAAAATGGTTTTCAAAGTATTCAAAATGGAAACTCTTATCAAAAATTACACCATTTTTCGACCATTTCGCGTCGTACTTGTAAAAATTCAAAACAACTTCATGTTCTTCTTTAAAAATCGTTATTTTTGGTTCCGAGGCTGATTCAATATCCAAATGAATTTTTTCAATCTCGTTCGGTTTTCATTCATTTCCTATCAACTCGATTGAATTTTTGAATACTTTTAGCAGGTTTGCTAATTTTGAAATCATTTTAAATTTTGCAAGGATGGATTTTTTTGAAGAAGAAAAAGAAAAAGAGAAAGAAAAGTGATGAAAATGTTCCGTCGGAGGTCCTGCTGAAATTCTAAACAAGTCGTGCAAAAGTGTTGCATTTAAATTCAAAAAATTTGCCTCTTCCTCCTAGGATTTTTCAAGTTAAAACGAATAAAAATTATGCTCATTTTTATTTCTTGACCATCATCAACATTAAATGAGTTTAAGGAGAAATTACTTCCATTTTGCATTAATTATTGAACAAGTTCAGGGTTTGCTTCACCTTCAAACGCTTCAATATTGATGATAGGTAAAAGAGGCATGCAATGTTTTTTGTTTTTTTTTTGACCCGAGAAAGTCAATCATACAATCCAATTTTTTGCTTGCGAGGTGTAGAAATTTTCATTGAGAGGTCTAAAGTTGAAATTGGAATTAAAATTTTGGTTTAGTACTTGGACTTGAGCCAGAGGCTAGCGATTAGGCCACTTTCGATCTATAAATCCCCGGAGGTTAGGTCTAAGGTACTTTAGTGAAAGTTGGATTGATGTGGATGGGAAGCAAAAGAGGTAGCCAACGTACGGAGAGGATTTCAAATTATCAGAATTTATTTTCTACAAAAATTAGGTGCCATTAAATTATAAAAATTAGGAATCTGGAGCGGAGACGAAGAGGGGAGAGAGGAGAGCCCTTCTCTGGGCGATTTTTTTCGGAGCCAGAATCAGAAACCTTTTTATGAAAATCTCGGAGCTGGAGCCGGACGGAGGGACCATATCCCTTCCTCTAGATCCCTGATAAAAATATCAATATAGTTGTTTTTAAAAAAATACGACATTCTTTGACTCAATTTCCAAAAGCAACGAAAATTTTAAAACAAGTTTGTTATAGAAAATTTGCGTATGGGGGAAATTTTTCGTTTAAAATTTATATTTTGCAAACCAACTTTAAAAATGGATTGTGGGAAGGTTGAAGGGTCAAAAAATTCCTCAAAATGGAAATTGAAAACGAATTTTTTGTTGTGTAAGGTACACCTTCTTGAAAGAAATTATTCAGAAAAAAATCTACATCAATTAGTTTCATTTCGTGTCAGTTTCATACCGTCTAATTCTACTGCACTGTATGAAATTGAAACGAATTCGTCTAAAACAAAAAAAAAACGGAAATACCCCAAAAAGAGGAAATCGGAAACGTATCCAAAAATTATTTCCTTTTCTTTCTACAAAAACTCTACTTGCTGGAATCGAGCCAATAAAATAACCGAAGTTGAAACCCCTTATCGAAAACTTTTTTTCGGTATTCATGTTGAAAATTCCAATTAAACGAAGGTGTTCGTATATACCTAAGGTACTTATTTGCATACACTCACGCTCGAATTCTTTTTTCTAGGGTGACTAGAGCAGATTATCTTTCGGTATCTCACACGAAAAAAGTACAATAACGTGATAATGTACGAACGATGTCAGTCAACTTTGTACCTACATTTCGCGTCGATGGTTTTTTTTAATCGTTTAAAGTTGAACTCGCGATTCGTCGGTTTTTACCTTTTTTTTTTTTTTTCATTCATTTTGATTTATTAGGTGAATAGCTTTACCTTTCTGTTTGGCAGAATGAAACATAAATGCTAAAAAAAGGGAGTTTATGGTGAAAAGGGGTCAAGGGAGGGAATCATTTTTTTCATTTTAAATATCTAATTTCATACAATATACTTTGATGGTTTGTTTTGGTAACAAGTTGTACCATTTTAGATATATCGATTACGTTGCGTGCATTTTATATATATTTTGTACCCCAAAAATGCCCAATTTTTATGTGTTACGGCGGAAAAAATTATCTATATTTTATAAACTTTTTACCTTTCCTTGGAAATATTGGATATAATACTTGGTATCCTCGAATTACTTTTGCTGAATAGGTGAAAAGAAATTTTGATGACCGATTTTTTAACTCGTAAAAATTAATGCTCCAGTGCCATTTTTTATAGCCTGCCCTTTCTTTTGAAGATATGTTCTCTTTTCTTGAAAATTCCATTATCTCCCATTCTATTGGTTTTACTAAAAAAAATTCTTTCAAGTTGAAGTTCTTTTTTGAAAGCTTTTCTACATTTTCAGTCATTACGAAAATTCCATTTGGAGCAACCTTTGTGCCATTAGTTTCAAAAATATATACTCGCTGAAGTACTCAATTTGTTCCATTTTTTGTCAGTTTCATCCTTACTATTTCCATTGCACTGTATGGAATCGAAGCAAATTCGTCTAAAAAAAACGAAAGAAAATACTCCATGAAGGGGGAATTGGAAACTTATCCAAACATTATTTTTTTCCTTATCTCTTTCTACAAAAATTCCATGTACTTTCTGGAATCGAGTTGATGAAATATTCACGGAGATTGAAACCACTTATCAAATTTTTTTTTCGAAATCGAGTTATCATCATTTATTAATAAAAAAATATTAAAAATAGCGTAAAATTTGTAATAATTATCAGTATTCAGAATAAAATGTTACTAATGAAAACTTCATCGCAACACCTCATTCCTCGTCCTGTAAGAATCCATCCCATTTTTCAGAAGTGATACCCACTCATTTCATTCCGGTACTGATTTCATTTTTGATCGAATTCGAGTTTCACGAAGATAAAAAAAGGCAGTTTGTAAAATTATAAACCATGACTGTAATGACTAATTTTAAATTGTTTATGCCGCAGTTCAAAATTATTTTATGCACCAATTTTTTCAACTATAAATTCTATCAATTTCTTTGCTTCTAATATTTTTAAAAGGCTATCCACTTTTGAAATTTTATTTTCCACCAGTAAAATTTCTTCAAATTTAGATTTTCTCAAAATTTCTTACAGCTCAAAACTGTTTTCTACGATTTTTTTCAACTTTTTTCTGTTTAATTTTGCGGACAAATGTGACCCTGCTGGAAAAAAGGGACCTTGTGTAAAAAATCGATGTCGTTATTTTTATGTGTGTGGTCCAGATTTGGTGTCATTAGGACCAAAAACGTGAAAAATGAGACATTATTTTTTTTATACACGGTTCCTTCTTTCCGGCAGGGTCACAAATAAGTACAAAATTAAAGAAATTGAAAAATTTTCAAGAAATTTCATGTTTGAAAAATTTTTCTGTAGGAGAAATTTAAAATTGGATAGGTACAATTTTGGAAAAAATTATGTTTAACCCGCCGCCACCACACTGGTGACAAATGTCACCAACCGGTTTTTTTCTTGCGTTACGCGGGCAGGATCGAGTGATTGGGTGGTAACACCTCCTGGTACGTATGCGCGCTTAACCCACCGATCATTTCCGCGGATTCGCAAATTGCCTACTTTTTCATTTGAAGGGGCAGACATTTTCGTAATAAATCTGGACTGGCTCGAATTTTAATTTTTTTTGCTGCTCAAATCAAAAGGACCGGCAAATTGTTATACACGAACGAGTAGGGCATAGATACACAAGTATCTGTCGGGTAGCAAATTCATCCCCTCCACTTTTTGTTCAATACAAAAAAAATGCAAATAAAAACGAAAAAAACGTACTTTTTTCTAAAATTTCTGCCCCTTCAAAAACAAAAGTAGGCAATTTGTCCAACAGGGGAGATGAAACGTTGAACATTTATGTACACCCCCTTGAAGTTATAATGCCATACCAAACTTTGGTCCAGCGCTAGAAAATTATTCGGTAAACAACTTTTTTTGAAGTGTGGTGTCGCAGGGTTAAAGAAATTGAAAAAATTCAGGGCCAAACGAACTTACGATCGTCGAACTTCCATTTGCAGGTAATTTAATTCTCAGTAGTGTTAGGTACATGAAAAAAAGCAGTATTTTTTCTATTAAAAAAATATTCAAGCACCCCAGATAAAAACATTTTTTTTAGAAAAATGAAAAATTGCGATGAAAAAAATTACCATGAAAATTATTAGTAATTGATTGATTTTTAAGGAATTAAAGATTGTCGGACGACATCAAATATTTTTTGGTTGGGAAATTTTACCGTTACAGAAGGTATCGCATACTAAGAAAATACATAAATAGTTCTCGTGATTTCATATCCTGGATTAATGTCGAATAGAATATTTTCCATTTCATATTTTTTGTAGGCTGGATCAATGCCGAGAGGGACGAGTGATCTTTGATATTTTCGATATTTTTCGAAAAACTAGATCAATGAGGAACGGGATCAACTGTGGCCATCTACAAGAAAAGGGGTAACATTGTCGTAAAGTTGATTTCGAGAAAAACGCGAAAATTTGAATTTGGGTCATATAGAGGGCTCCGAAACCAACTTTTTCAGATTCTAGACAAAATTTCTTACAAAATTGAAAAAAATTACTATTTTTGCGTTCAACTTCAGAATTGACCCCTCCTCCCTATAATGTTACCCCTTTTCTTGTGGAAGGCCACAATTACTGGTCTCTTAGGAAATTTGTTTTGTTTTGATAGTTCAGAGGTAAAGCGAATTTTTATGGCCATAAATTATCAAATTATGATGAGGTATGAAGTACATTTTTGAAATTTGGGACGCAGGGTTTGCCCCAAATAAAAAAAATCTTCTAGAAAGAACTTTTACCCGAAGATTTTTTTGTAGAATCGATAGAAAGGGAATGGGTGAGACTTGAAAAAAATCACACTGAAGCTATTTTTCCCTAAATAAATATCCTAAATTTAGGATCTGTCGTCTGATTCCTTGTTACATTTTGGTACGAATAAAAGCCTTTTTTCTTGTAGTAATTCGACTATACTAATATTATGCTTAGATAATTAGAAAGTAATTATTACTTATGTAAATTTAAAAAGTACTTATAATATTTTAACGCTGTGTAACGTCTGGTTTGTATGTTGCAGCTGTATAATTTAGAAGATTTCTTCGAAGAGGACGATATATTCTTCGTTTATGGATCGGAAAGACTAAACGTCGATGATTTTGAACTTGATTTCGAAGGTTAGTACGATTTATTTCTCTATGCACGAGGAAACTCTTCGAGAGGCTGCGCTTTCAAGACCAATGAACTTGGTAATCGCTAAATATTAAAGATCCATGCAGTCTGGCTTGCGTATTGCGGCATTGGTGCGCCTGCAGCGGCGAGTAATTAATTATACAATGGAGAGAATAGAAGCAGCGATAATTAAATCGAACCGATTGTCGGAGATTGTTTGAAGTTGCCGATTTTGAAGTCCTAACAGGGCTAGGGTACAAGGTACATAGGTACGTGCGCGAAATACTCGATGAAAGGTGACGAAAACTGGCTGCTGTGATTAACATAATTCTGTACACGATGAATCAAGTGTCAATTAACATCTCAACAGGGGTCGTCGATTGCTGCTGGGACTTATTGAACTGAAACAATACGTTGGGTAGGGAAAACATCTCGTTGAGATGTTTCACGTGGTAATGGCTGTGTCTGGGTTATGTAACGTGACCGTGAAAGGTAGTTTTTCTCCAGCAGAATTGCAAGAGTTGGATGTTCAGACTGTGTGGAGAAAGAGGTGGCGAGAATTAGCATAGCAACTTGTTCGTGAATTAATGTTGGAAGTAAAAGTGGGAGTTACCGTTGGTAAAAAGGTTTGGTCACCTGCTGAGGTCATTTGATGATTTTTTTTCAATTATTTCTGTCGAATCAGAAGCACCGATTTATCCTTTACTTTTTTTGCTCAAGGGAACTTCCTGGTGAAGAGAGTGAGTAAGGAAAAAAATGTTACATCGGTACGAGTAAGATGAGAAAGGTATTCCATGCTAAAACGAACTAAAAATGAAGTATCTTGATGGTCGAGACTGGTTATGTTTGAGGGAAAGAATACTGTTAATGGGGTCCAAAAAGGAATCGATAGGGAGGAGATTCAAAAACAAACACATTTTGAAAAGCTTTAAGTTGAACTTTGGTGATGAAAGTTCAACTTTCCTGACGATCACTATAGATAAAAGCTACTATTTAAAAATCTGGAAAAATTACAGTGAGTAGCCCTTTTCACGCTTTTTTCAACCAATAAGTATTCAAGATAAGATCGCCAGACCACTAAAGGGTACAGGGGTCCACAATTTTGACCAAAATCCAAAAAAATCGAAAAATTAGAGTAGCATATCGTTTTTTACTAATTCGAAGATGCTAATTTCGAATATATACTTGTTTTTTTTTCGTCCGAGCCCTCTGAACTCTCCTACTAGCCTTTTTTTTTTTATAGAAGTCAAAATTCGAAAAACTGAAAAATAACGTGTGACCTATCGTTTGTTAGGTATTTGAGGGCACTGAGTTCGAAAATTTGCTTACTTTTTGGATTTGACCCTTCAGTGCCCCCCTATCCCCACCAATTCTGGGAAAAGTATGTTGAAACATTTAAATGGCGTGTGCAATAATGTTTTTCACTAATTTAAGGGCTTAGAATCCGAATATCGGTTAATTTTTTTACTTGACTTCTTTCCCTCTGCTCTAATCGAAAGATATGTACGATTAATTCAAGACGAGATCAGTTAGAGCGGAGGGGAAGAAGTAAAATTGAAAAATAAGTCGATATTCGAATTCTACGATCTCCAATTAGTAAAAATCGATATGCCCACATGCCATTTTAATTATTCATCAAGGGGAACTGCTGAAAAAAATTTGAGCAAAATTGGAAGACCCGACTTCAATTTTGGTACGTTTTAATATGGAATAACCCATCAAGTAAGGGTACTTTTTCGCCAAAATTCGGTTTCTGTGGTAGAAAAATATACGTTTTATCCAGAAAATTTGTCAAAAATAAAAACAGAATTTTTTTGGAATTGGAAAACTCTGTGTTTGTTTGAATTTTTTAATACTTTATTAGGTAGCCCCTTGATCTTCGCATCGCTACCTAGGTACCTACTTCGATTCTTTTTACTGGGAGATATGGGAGACTTTCTAGTCAAAAAGTTCGCAAAATCAACTAAATCAAGACCTTTATAGGAAATTCAGAAAAAATAGATACATATTTTGTATCGAACTATAGACCCTACGATGCAACTATAATTGAGTTTAATTTTTTTCAATTTTTTACACGTTTTCTCGGATAATAGAAAATGAGGTTCTTCCTATTTTCATCTGTTTTTGTGAATCTATGTAGATGTAAAATTTTCCAAATTATATAAGTATACCTATTTCTTTTAGAAATTTCCTACTCAGACGTGATTTTTTCGACTTAAAATTACAGTTTATCGTCTTTCTATTAGAGTCAGGGTATCTAACAGGTTGTGAAGGTAGTGAAAATGTTGTAAATTTAGAAAAAAGATAGTAAGTAAAAAAAATTAAAAAATCCATAGACGCGAAATATTATTTTTGAACTTCTATAAATTATTCATTTTCGATCAAAACGAGTGAGTTTTTGATTTTTTGCTGTCGTGTCGGAGTTGATGCATTCCTTTTTTTTCAAGTCACTACTTACTCATCCTTTGTGCCTTTTAAATGGGTTACTTTTTTTTCATTTTCATTTAAAATGAAGATTTTCTTCCAATTTGATTTTCTCCTGTAATTTTGATCTTTTTTTGATGCTGGTAGAGGGATTGATTTTTTGGAGGGGAGGGAGGCCCGAGTTGAAAAAATTGGTAAAAAAGTAGTGTAAAAATACCTAGAATTTTTGAGAAAAAAAACACGTTAAATGTGTACCATGAAATTAAAATTGTCGCTGATCCCCCCTTCTCATATTGCAAAAACAGACACCTCAACATGTTTTTCAGCTTTCTTTTTCCACTGAAAATTCTCAAGCAGAAATTTTTAACAACCTCAATTTTTTAAGCACTTTTTAAAAAATGTAAATCAAATTCGAGTTTGACTGATTTCCAAAGTTTCAATTTTTTCGATTCAGATTCGATGCTTTATAAATTTTACTTACATGTATTTATATTTGCTCGAATAGTCGAAAATATTATAAATTTTGCAAAACTTCAATTCTTACCATATTTTAAACAATGTTCCAAATTTTTAGTTTTTTTCTTCATTTTTTTCGGAAAATTTTTCAATTTTATAGGTATTTGTTTCAAAATTTTGTAGAAAAAATTGTAACAAGATACATTATCTTTTTAGTTGAGATTCGGCCAATAGAGTGATGAGGTGGGGTAATTGAAAATGCTGGATTAAGATTAGATTTCGTTTGAATTTTTAAATCGGAATTGGGAAGGGGTGTATAAATTTCTCGGGCTGAAATTACCTCGAGCTTCTTCTACCTTCACCCAAATTTCAGTTCAGTGAATTTTCCCTGTAAAACAAGATTACGTAGCAATTTTTATGCCTAGAAATTCCAAAAAAAAAATACGAAACAGGCCACAAAATTCAATAAGATTAACTTATACGCAGTCCATAGCATCGTCGCGTGATCTCGTCTAACGAAAGCAAATATTATACGAATGCAAATCGTCTTACAAGTACTTACTCGTCGAAAGTACATACAGAAAACTTGCTCGGGTGGAAAATACTTCGGGTTTTTTTCCAACAAACCGTAAATCCGCTTTAGAGTGAGTAAATATTTATCCATAATACGATTTACTTTCGAACCAAAGTACATAGTTACATACACGACGAAAGGTTCACGTACTAGGATCTAGGAAACAACAGCGTTAGCATTTTTTCGAAACATCTGAGCAAAGATTGCCTTGTCAAATTACCTGGGTGAAAGGTGGATGACCATTTGGAGGAATTTCAGATGAATCTGGTGACGAGGAAATTGAAGGAGTACATTTCGCGACCAGTTAACACCTTCGACTGTATAAGAAATTAATCGGTTTGATTTTTATTGGGGAGGCTTGGGCACCTGCGAGAACGTAGAGAGAGTGGATCGTAAAAAAGACGAAGATAGAAAAAGGAAGAAATACCATTTAGCTCGAATGTCTCGTACGAGTTGAATTTATCGTTGTGTGGCGAGGGAAAGGGTGAGGTACGAGTATAATACTGCCAAAGATATAAATGAATTTTCCTTTTTCGATTAATGACTTATCGATATCGTAAAAAAAAGGCATTGTGTTTGGACACAGCGCTGCTTGATACGATACCACGATAAGGTTAACAATTACATGCCTAGGTGCGTTGATTTTTAACGGTGCTAATCGACTGACGATGTTTTTATGTTGTAGAATTAAAAGCCATTCAAGCCCAAAAGAAAAGCTTACGGAAGCCGGTATCCGAACTGAAGAACGGAACGCATTGCTTTGATGAGACCGGTAAACATATTTTCGTTTTCGACGAAGTTGAGTGCTGAAATGTTCCTAACTCATATTTGGTCTTCTTTACCTTTAATCGTGGCAGGCAAAAAAGTACCAAGGTTACCAAATACGTCGAAGCAAATGAAGAACCAAGCTGGTATCAAGAAAGTCGACAATAGCATGCAAACGATCCCCAGCAAAGTATTGAGCAGGTATTCCATCGGGCAAGTGATCGGCGATGGGAATTTCGCCGTTGTGAGGAAGTGTTCTGATAAGTACGTATTATTCAGAGAATTTTTTGATTGGTTTTTTTGCAGGGAATCGGAGTCAGCCAAAAAGTGACTTTTGAGTCCTGACTTTGAACTGAAAGTTCTCTTCCGACTCCAGCTCGTCTCCAGAGTCAAATTCACCGCAGTAAATTTTCTTTTCAACTGTAGTTTTCTAGAAAATTTTCCAATTTTCATTTTTTCTATTTGTTAAAAAACTTTTCCAACTCGTAAATGTTTCCAGTAATTTTAAAATTTCCCTGATTCCTTTTTCAATTTTGATTTTCTTTTTAATTTCTACCTTGTGTTTTCAAAACTTTCTCCAGCTCATTAATTGGAAGAAATTTTTAAAAATATGATATTGGAAAAAGAATTTAAAAATCAAAATTGGAAAAATTTGAAAAAAATGATATCAAACTTCAATACTTTGAAAGTGAGGAGGTTGGGAGAGCAGAACTTTTTCTAGAATGTTTTCAAATCAAGGGGTACCATCTAAGGGGGTTTGGTGAAAATCGGAGCTGGGGTCGAATTCACCCCTAACCCGGCCATACCCTTTGATTCAATTAAGCATTCAATTTAATATTTTTTAAAATTTTTAGATTTTTTCCAGTAATTTTGCAATTTGTTCTCTATTTTTTTAAAAAAAGTTTTACTTAAAATAAATAATTGAAAGAAATTTTATAAAATTGAAAAATAATTCAGAAAAATTAAAATTGGATGATAAGGTTTGAAACAAATTGAAATTGATACGAATCGAAAAAATTCAAGATTAAAAATTGAAATAATAAATTTTTAAAAATTTTCCGAAATCATTTCAAAAAAATTTACTGATAGAAAAATTTTAAATTGTAAACAGATTTGAAAAAAATAGAATTGAAAAATTAAAAAATTCAGAGTTGAAACAAAATGAACTTGAAATTTTGGACGTGGACGGTGGACCTTCAAAATCCTAATTGTGAGCATATTATTTAGGAACTAGAATTCTGTCTATGAGCTGATAAAACTGTGAGGGAGGCAGGCATTATTAAAGGGTAATTTAGTAGGACTTGAAGTTAGTTTGACTTCGATTCCAGAGTCAAACTCAAAATTCTGGCTCCGGAGTCACTTTCAGACCTGGACTATCGGACTCCACCTTGACTCCAGAGTCAAACTCACACCTTGACCTCAGCCAATCTATGACCTTGAGTTTTGACTCCGACATGACTCCAGAGACGGAGTGAGTCAATTTAGAGTCAGTTTGACTCCGGAGTCGACTCCTATTCCTTGATTGAAATTTATGGGAGGAGTCGTTTACTGACTCTCTCTATGGGAACAAAATTGACTCCAGAGAAATTTCGGTTTCGAAGTAAATTTGGAGTCAGTTTGATTCAGACAACGGAGTCGACTCTTATTCATTAATTTTTTGATTTGTTGCAGAATGAAAAATATCGATTACGCTTTGAAAATCATCGATAAATCCAAAGTAGCTGGTAAAGAGTTCATGATCGATAACGAAGTATCGATATTGCGCAGCGTGGGGCATACCAACATCATTAGATTGATCGCCGAACACGATACGCCCAAAGAATTATACCTTATTATGGAATTGGTCACTGTGAGTAGCCTCTCGCAGCGAAATTTTCATATCGAATGGGATTCGCATTTATAAAGGTTTGTTTGATTTGCTCAGGGAGGAGATCTTTTCGATGCCATTACCAAAAGAATAAAATTCAACGAACCGGATGCTCAAATAATGACTCGAGATCTGGCGTCCGCTTTGGCTTATCTACATGACATGAAAATATTGCATCGTGACATCAAACCGGAAAATTTACTGGTAATTGGAATTGAACTATTCAGGATGTGTGAAATGTGATGTTGGGAATTCACAGGGATGAATCACTAGTTTCCGATTAAAAAATTGAGTTATTCGTTGGAAAATTTTGAAAAAAAAAATGGTTTTCAATTAACGTACAATTTGATATTTTTCTAGAACCATATTATTTTCAAAATTTTTTCAACTCTAATGATATTTTTTCCTCCAACTTGAAATTAAAAAAAAAAAAATTGATCATTTTTTTTCCAACACTGGTTTGTTTTCTCAAAAACTTTTTCTATTCTTTTGTAAAATTTTTTTAGTTCTTCATAATTTTCGTATTTTTTTTTTTTCAAATTTCAACTTCAATCCTAAAAAGTTCTCTACTTTACAATTTCTTTTCAAATTTTTTTTAGCTTCGTTATTTTGTTTTTTGACTCTAAAATTTTTAGAATAAAAAATTGAGAAAATTTAAGCTGGAAAATTTGTTGAGGTATCTATTCAAGATGAAAAAATTTTGAGATTTGAAGTTTTTAGAAATTTCAAGATCAGCAGTGCTGAAAAAATTTTAAAGAAGAAATTTAGAATTCAGGAAAAATTTTATTGGAGTTTGAAATGTTGAAATTTGATTAAAACTGGATTGAAATAAAAAAAATATATTTTTTTTCTCAACATTAACCTTATTGAAAAAATTGATGTTGAAATTCAACTTCAAATGGTTTTCGTTTTTTTACATCCTCCACCCTGCTTTCCCCCATCCCTCTCCCAAAGAGTTTAAAGTCCAAATTAAGACCAAGGAATGAAAAAATTCAAAATCTGATGAGTGATGTGCCATATCATATATTAAGTTTTCGATACTTAATCAATTTTTTTTTTGATTTTGACATTTTTTAATTTTCTTCTCTGCCCTTTGCTTTCTACAATCGAGTTTTTATGCATAAAAATATGTGGCATATCCTTTTTTACGTTTTTTGCACACTCTGATAAGATCCTCATAGAAAAATTGGAAAATTGAATAGATGATCGAATTGATTTTTTTTAACCTCAATTTTGTCTTATATTTTAGGTGGAAATGGAGGGCGATCGGGTCCAACTTCTAAAAGTAGGCGATTTCGGTCTAGCAACCAGAGTCAGCGGCCCTCTTTATACGGTTTGCGGTACACCGACGTACGTAGCTCCTGAAATATTAACCGAAGTTGGTTATGGACTCAAGGTGAGCAATTAAAATGTAAACGAGTCTAGGATATTTTGTTCGTAATATCGAAACGTGTCCCAGCATCGAACTAGTGAACACTGTAGATGATTAATTGAAACATAGTTCGCATGAAAAACACCGCGTAATCTGTTGTGGAATTTTTTCCAACTCGTTATCAGTTCCGTTATGACGTTCGACGCCCAGAACGTGCGAATATTGATGTAAAATCGACTCGAAAACTGATACGAATTCAACGATATGTTAATTTTGTTTCTTCAAACTACGTACATATATTTGAATCATATTTTCTAAATTCTAGATTGACGTTTGGGCCGCCGGTGTAATCCTTTACATATTACTGTGCGGTTTTCCACCATTTGTGAGCAGTACGAATGATCAAGAAGAGCTATTCGATGATATCCTCAGCGGTCAATACGGGTTTCCTGAACCGTATTGGAATGATGTATCGGATTGTGCCAAAGATCTCATATCGCATATGCTGCAACCAAATCCTGATCTGAGGTTTAGTGCCGAAGATGTGCTAGATCATCCTTGGCTAGAAAATGTTTAATGTATTTACTTGTGCTTCCCAATTCGCCCGAGTTAACCATTTTTTTTTTTATAAAGTCGGCTAATTTCTTATTATTGTTCTTTTTTTTAGAAGTAGGGTTATTTTGTAGTCACTTTTGCCGCTCTGTATATCGTTAGTTGTATTTCTGTAGAAAAATGTTTTTTCTTGTTTTTTTTTTTCGTTTATTGATTTTTTTCGTTGCGAAAATCGCCGTGAATAACGTAATCGATACGTAGAATATTTTTACTAATATTGTAATGTTTTTTTTTCTTTCTCTCGCGTAGCTTATTTTTTTCGCTTGTGTAATTTCTTAGGTAAGAACTCAAAATTGAGTTCGTTAAAGGTATATTGCTTCCAATTTTTTATACGTTTTTCCATCATGATATCCCGAGTTGGGTGAAATCTTAATGTAATGTGAATTATGTAACGTAATCTAGTGTATCGGTGCAATTTTATGTTTCTACCCTTATCGCACCTCCAGTGCAATAACAACACATCTCAAAATTAAAAATCGTGAAATCAAAAACAACACATCTCAAAAAACTACCAAAAATAACAGGTATTGTAAAAATCTGTCGCCGTCATTGGAAAGAGCGTGAAAAATTACAATGGATCTTCACAAAAAAATTAAATATAAATTTGTCTTCAACGTTTAAAGAACCAAGAAATTTTCAATTTTTTTGAGATGTGTTGTTTTTACTTTTTTTGAGATGTGTTGTTATTGCACTGAGGGTGCGTTATGATGAAGGTGATTTCATACCTCCCGCCCTTTTAAGACTTGAATCGTGTGTCGTATTACTCGTTAAATAATGCTCAGAATAGTTCATATGTGTAATATTTTACCGGAAGGTAGAAATTGAAAGTAATTAGGCGATTATAACCAATGTTGGTACTACTCGTTCTCGTATCGTAATTTTTTTTTGCATCGTGGTATGAAAAAATAGTCATCAGATGATATACGTACGTTTCAAAATTTATAAAAAAAAAATCATATACTGTCGTAGTACGCTGCTGCTGGTGAAATAATAAAACGCTATCGTTTATAAAGCTACAAATACTTCCAATGATTAATAAAATTACACACCGTAAACAGGGTGAATTGATGACGAGGAAACCTTGTGTGATTACATCGTGTAAATACCATAATAAAATCGTGATCGTATATATACCTAATAATTTTTATACGGCATAATTTGTTCTGTGATAGTTATGCACTTTACCAAAGATTTTTTGTAATTTTTAACGTACATCGAATACCTATACTTCTAACTTATCGTCGCAAATATGAAAAACACAAGATATTATACATAAATCCTCCCTCCATTCATACAATAATGAAACCCTGTTTACATATTATGTTTAGCTTTTATGTGATATTTACCATACTGTTCCTTTGTATTTTTAAAACAAATATTCATATCATTGTGGTATATTATCAGCATCGTAGTAGTTACACGTAAACACACGGATATCAACTCTCGAAGGCATTTAACGTGATGATTTTTAATTTTATAACAAGTCGGTAGATTGTATTCTGATATGGAATATGAATTAAAAATATACATTGTAACTTGAGATCTAAGTCGTTGATTAAACGAGCAACCATTTGTAAAATATTTATTGTTTTATAATAATTTGGTATCGGCGCTGGTTTGTCGAATTAAACGCATCCTCGTTAAGTCTCTTTCGCTCATCGTAGGAACTCTGGGTTTTCTTTCTGGGGTTATAGCGGATCCTCGAACTGTCAAGTCGTCGTCAGAATGCCGTATTTGAAGGGTTAAGTCGTTATTTAGACTGAAAAATGCAGATTTAGGCGATAATAGATTGAAAAGAGTAGCGAAGGGTTGAGAGAAATACCTATTCGCTTACTTGGAAACGTTTTGCAGTAGAAGTTCGGAATCCAATTTATATTTTCTATTACCGTAAGATAAAGTAGAATTCGATCCTGAATTATTTTCCGAATAATTTGCCGTTATACTTTCCTAAAAATTAAAAAAATTAAAATTAGAATCAACGGTTTTAAAACGACATTTTTATTTTCCTTAATGGCGACACTGATTTCTCGACCAATGCAAACACGTGCGTTTGTAGTTCTCGTTCTTGGAAAATAACCGCCATTTGATTAAAGTGTGTGAAAATTGTTGTTAAACGTTGAAGTGATTATAATAATTAGTGAAAATTTCGCGTTTCTGTTGAAAATTTTTATTAAAATACTTAGTTGTATTTCATAGCGTAATGAGTAAATCATATCTGGCAAACCGTAGCGACGTAATAACTGCAGATTTGATTCGAAACAGATGCCGAAAACGATGAGTGTTGGTTTTAGAACGTAGTTCGAGAATATGTTTATAAAAGGCGTCGATTAAATTGGTAATTTCGTATTCCAGAAAGTTTTACCTCTTCGGTGAAATACATCATCGGTATGTTGGATGAGATCCAAGAATAATGGTGAAATTGAACGTGGTTCAAGATCAACTTACTTCGTGATAATTCGGAGAAGGCAACATTTTGTAATTGACATTCAAATGCGGTAAATAACCCCGATGTACTTGTCTCGAAGATCTAGTCAACTGTGACGTTTCTGAATCATACGTTAAACACCGAAGTAAGATAAACATTGTTTGAGTATCACTCATTACGAGAAATGAAATGAATTATTTACCTGTATTTTCACTTTTTAAAGTCAATTTCCACGATTGATTCGATGGAATGTATTGATTGGGGTTGTTTTTCAGGGATAATTGCATTTCGATATCGTTTACACGTTTATCGTCATTGCTACCTTTCAACGTTAAAGACCATTGGTTTCCTGAGTCAACAGATAGAAACAAAGTTATCAAAATGTATTCCAATTCTAAACGACAGATAGAAACGCTGAATAGGTACTGACTGGTCGTTCTGGTTGAATGGTAGGTATGTGGACGTTGATATCGTTGAAACTTTTTTAAATGTCGTCCTGGAAGCTCTTCACAAGGGCTTTCCGAATGGTTGCTTGATGTTGTAACATTGCCAATGGTATTTTCTTGTTTTGCAGCCTCCCGCTGTACTAAAATAGGATCTGGTTTAAAACCTATCACGTGCGATGAACTTTTGCAAAGGACATATTCAACGTACTTACTACCAACTGGTTCGTTTGATTGGGTACCAATGAATTCGTATTCTTGGTGAGTTGATACGTCGGATTCGTCGCCACTATAATGTAACTTAGGTACTAACATGGTTTGAAACTGTGAATCTCTACTGTCGCAAATGATGCTATTTTTACCTTGATTAGACGATACGGTCGGTATGTCTGGTAAACTGGTATGTATTTGGTTCAATTTTTCGCACTTGTAAAATTTTTTCGTCGTTTTGCAAAGGCCTGGAAGGCTCGAATTTACACCGTTGGGTGGGGCTGCTAATTCGGGTGTAGCGTGAACGTGTATTGAGTATTGTTGAGGTATTTGAATCGTTTCTGAATGAGCCACGGTTTCGTCTGAAATCAGATTTTACAGGATTTGTTGAATGTGGTTACACTGATTAGAGATCATGATGGAGAAATTTTCCAACAAGTTCAATATTTTATTGATTTTGAATTACAGTATTAGTGCGAAATAGGTATTTTATTCATGCATGTGTGTTTTTGGCCGAAAAATAATTACCTTCAACATCCTCTGGAGCGCTATTTTCTTCAGTGCTGGCACCTTTCAATAGATAAAAATTGATCCATCCTTTGGATAAAGTGATCAGCTCTTCGTGCTCATTCGAAACTAACAAAGAATCTCGCCCTTTTTGCGATTTGAGTTCGATTCTACGATTCTCTGAGGTTATTTCGTCTTCTCGTTGGTCTTTCTCGTCATTTACCCCATTTACCATTTTTCCAAAATTGTTCATCCGTTGTCCGTCTAATTTTACAGGTTCTACTTCAACGAGATTCTTATTTTCATCAACTTGGCGGAAATCTTCATCGCTACCAATTGCAGGCATCGATTCGTTATTTTCGTCGGAATTTCCACTCAAATGCAGATCGAAAGGAACTCCACTATCTGACGAATTAGACAACTCCTCAGGTATTGCTTCAAATTTCTGGTAGTACCTTTTTGGACCTGGTATTTTAGATATGATTTTCGGTTTGTCGCGACTTTTTTTCATCCTAGGATATGGCAGAGGGAGTAATTCAGGAGATGTTTCGGGTACTCTAGAATGATTCTGCGGAGGAGAAACTTTTTCCGGTGTGTTCTGCTTCTTGAATTCTATGAGTTTTTTTGGGTGAGTCGAAAAATTAGACATGTTGGAGTTTTGATATGAAGATTTGTTTTCTTCCACGGGTCTCTGTTCAGTCATTTTATTGGGATAATAAATTCGTCGGCATTTTTTAAACGAACGGTAAAAATTATTAGAATTGACTCGTCCGACTTCTTCTTCGCTGAGAATGATTTCGTAAAGACGATCATTGTTAAAAAATTCAGAATTTGAATTGTTCATAGGAGATGATACGTTGAACATTTCCACGTACTCGCTGATAACAGGCTCTCCGGCCGATTCGGTCTGTACTGATTGGTTGAATGTTTGTTGGACCATGCGTTGTTGATTCTTAACCGCCGGTGAGTTTTCGATCCCAGACAAAAGAATGTTTTTGATTTTTTCATCAAGTTCAGTCTGCGATTCAGAATTTTTCTGTTGATTAGCTTCGGCGAATTTTTTACGTCTTTTTTTCAAACTGTCATCGGAATTGAGACACGTTTGAATTTGCTTATGTATGAATTTATTTCTAGGTGATTTTTTAGCGGCAGGGGTTGGTTCCGAGCAAATGGAATGTTTCGGAAGTGTTTCGTTTCTTTGACACAGTTTTTTACGCAGTTCAGCCGGCATGATTGGTTTGGTCTTATTCGAATCTAGTAAAGGTATGAAATAAGCTACGCCTTTGTTTTTACTCGGTTTCACGGGAGGCTTGGTGGGAACATCGCCTCGCGCGAGTTTCTCGTCGTATTTGTTATATTTATTGTGGTATTTCGTCGTCTGGTGCTGGAAATCTTCCAAACTGTCGGGTATGCTGATATCGCTGTCGCTTAAATGCTCCGATTCTACCGTAGGATTCACCGTAGACCATTCGTTCGGTAACAAGTTACCGGATAATATGTTGTAAGTTTGATTATTGAATAATACTTTGGGAGGGATTTCTTTACGTTCGGGTTTCGGAAGTTCCGAATAGTATCTGCCGAACTGAGGTTTATATTCGAATACTGGCTGTTTCAGTAGGTGTCGTCGTGGATACGAATGGCCTAGTTTTTGAAATAGGTAATTCCATGCAGCTTTCGAGTTGAATTTACTCTCTTCTTTTGGTTTCACAGCCACCGTTTCTTGTTCTTTCGAAGGTTTTTTGTGTCCCAGTAAAATATCGTGCAAATTTGTTGGTATACCGACATTACCAACGTCGACTTCGATTTTTAAATTCGATTTGTCACCACCTTCGATGGGGTAATTGGCTGATGGTACCGAGCAATCGTATGTGTCGTCTTCGAGCACTTGGGTTGGTCGAGGTGAAGGGGCTACTTCGGTTATTTGGACCGTTGGAGTAGTACTTCGTGTCGGAGCTAGTCTAAGAGTCGCTTCTGGCCGTGGTGTGGTTACAGACGAGGGTTTATCTGTAATCAAAATAGGATACAATCTTATTAGTGACTACAATTTGATATTTTAATCATAGATTAAGAATAATATTTTTAATCTATGGTTTTAATTACAGAAATTATCGATTGATTAATACGAATTTTGTTAATCAACGAGATTAATTATTGCGAATTAAAGGTTATGTAATTTTAATGGGATTTTTATTGTTTCTAGGAGTAGTACCTACTCAAAAAATATTAATTGAAGTTGTGATTGTACTGTCAATCCTTTTACGATTTGGAAAGATCCCAGAGCCAAGCGCCAGAATAAATATACCATTCAAATGCGCAGGTAAATTGAACGGAAATTGCATCGTAAATCATTGAGTTGATTGTTCGAAATTAATTTAATGTTAGTGTAGATGAGTTTGACATCCTAAATTAAAAGATTGAATGTTCCGATAAATCGATTTTAATAATTTTCATTCGAATTGTCGCTAATTGAATCTTTTTTTTTCTGTTTCAGATTATTATGTAGGTAGGTGGTACCTACCTATTTTCGATTTCGATCCGGATGATTTAAAAATTAAAAAGTATGCCCTTGATATTTTTTTTTTCAAATTGAAAAAAATATATATGAATCACTAACTTATTGTTTAATCAATTCGATTCTTAATTTCAGAACTTGATAAAATTTGTGATATCACTGGACCCTCGAAAATTTCTATATTAGTCGAAAAATTTTCAAAGGTGAAATTTTATTGGTGTTGAATCTATTCAAAACATTGATAGTTTTCCAGACCTCAACGTGTAGTTTGCTAGTAATTTAAGATAATCATTTATTTATAAAAAAATTTCGGATTAATTCAGCATTTTAAATTTCAAGAAATTGCATACCTTTGCCCAGGGGATCAACGGACTGTTGCTGTACCTTGCCTTCTTGATCTTTAGAATCATTAACATTGAGCTTAATTTCGGTCTTAAAGTAATCGTTTTTAGGTTCCGGTTCGTTTTTTTCCTTTTGAGGACCATCGTCCGGCGCCATTTGTATACTAATTTGATGAAATTGCTTATGTGATATGATACCTTGCTGACAAGGGTGCAAAAAAACGCTTTCCGAATGAAAAGTAATCGGATACATTTTACCCTTACGGTCATCTTGATGCTGTTCTTCAATAGTGGCAATTTTAACATTGTCTGGAGTCTTTTTACGAGGTGTCGTGTATTCATCTAGGCTGCCACAAATTGTATTATACCCACTAGTATTCTGATCGATACTTTTGCAATTCTTTATATGAACACGTTTGGAAGGATCGAACAATTTATCAGCTACTTTAATATTTGTCGTATGCTTTTCATCGCTCGAGCTGGGAGCCGACGATTGTCTGATCGGATGCAGCTTGCTTTGATGATCCGGTTTCCAAAAGTCTTCACTCTCGAGAGCTGATAACTGACGCAAGGACTGTTGACGAAGAGGATGCAACGACGTTGATTTTTTCGTCTCGGTGATGACAAGTTTCTCAAATTCTTCGCTTGAACTGGGTGCAGACGCTTGTCTAGAAACGGATTTACTTCCTTCTGAACATTTTTTCGGATCGACTAAAATAGGCAGACTGGTGCTGCTGATGGAATGGCAACCTAGCGGAGATGAAGTGCAGGTTGACTCTTCGGTGGCCGATGTGCCACTTTTGATTTCCCGGTGGTATTTTTTCTTATGAAGGTAGCTTTTGTATTGGCAATAGGTGTTGGATTTTTTGAAATATCGTAATCCGTCGCGTTTCCGCTTGGAAGTTTTTTTACGTCGTGTATCGAAAATTTCTTCTGTTTGGCAAGATTCATCTTTGACGTCGGAAGACGGTTTCGATTCGGCTGCGGCGGTGGCTTTTTTCGACAGGAGCTCTTGTAATTTGTGTTTTCGCATTATGGTTTCGGGTACGGAATACCGGCGTTTCATTAGATTGTGGTTGAAGTACGCTGTTTTATTCATTTCGGTTCGGAGCTGTACTAATGGATCACTGCGAACATAGGAATTTTTAGATTGGATTAATTCGAGCTACTAGGCTATTGAAATGAACTTAGCGAATTTTATGTGAATTACAATTGAAATGAAGCAGAAAACAATCGTGAAAAATTTACAAAACTCGTATAGAAAAGGAATATTTGCCATAAGGTCAAGATTCTGTGTTAATTTTTCTTGCAATTTTGAAAGCTACGTATTGAAAAATAATAATTTTCTCCTATTTTGAATTATTTTTTAGAAATTAAAAATTTTTAAAAAGTAATTTGAAAATTTTTGGAGCACGACAATAATTTTTTATTTAATGTAATTTTTATAATGGAGAAAAATCGTTTGCAGTCTTAGTTGAAAAAATGATTCAATATACATTTAATAAAATTATCTAATAATTGATAAAATACCGAAATTTAAATATTTAACTACGTGTAATTTTAGTCTTTAGACAAATTAGTGAACATTTTTTTTTTAAATTCACTTGTTTTTGAAATCCATCAACCCTTGAAAATAACTCGGAATTTATTAGGTTCCTAATAATTTAGATTTTTTTGTCTGAGAAATCATCAGTGTAATTGATAATTTATTTAGAATTATGATTGCTCTTCAATGAAATCAAAAAATTACATTCATTTGTACTAATTTTCAGATTTTCAAGATACTATTGCATCAAAATGTGCCTAGAATTTGCGAAATATCGCCACCAGTAACGAAATCGTTGTAAATCAAATCGAAGCATAAGCAGATCGCACGGAGCCCCTTGAAGATCATCGCTTAGGCAATGAATCAAGCAAAAAATCAACAATATCGACGCGACGTGCATAAGCAAACCATCAACACGATCACTCACCTGTCAGTCGAATAACTCCTGCGATGCGAATACTTGACCAAAAATTTCAGAATCGTTTCGCCAAAAGTTGAAAAATCGGTCACCCTGGGCGAGAAATCTTTACGAAAAAAAAAGGAATGAGAAAAATCGATATGAAACGTTGCCGTATTCAGTTGGCGAAAAAATTAATTAAGATGCAAAAAAGTGGCACATTGTGCTTTAATCGCGAACTAGTGTAAAATGACAAACGAGCTGGTGGCTTAAACGCATTTCACGTCGGCAGTCTCACAAGTTTTTGTACCGGTGCCCTAAAACGTAGGTACCCACGTTACTATATTCATTTTGCTTTCTATATCGAAATCGATATCAAAGGCACGCGATTTCGTACCTACGTTTACGCCAGCCATTCACCACCGCCGTGAACTTTTTGCTGAACTTTCTCGGAATTAATTATGCTTAAAAATACTTCCACCGTCGAGGTGATTTATTTGATTTTTAAATGTGAGCGCGAACGACGAACGAGTTGCGCTATGCAAAAGCAGAGTTGGACCCAATCGGCGAGCTCTCGACAAAATCTCGGTGGCCTGCGCCGATAGGGACAAAAATGGCCTGGCTGAGGAGCAAAAGTGGCCTGGCTGAGTAGTAAATGGCCTGACTGAGTAGTGAATGGCCCGATTGAGGAGCAAAAGTGGCCTGACTGAGTAGTAAATGGCCCGATTGAGGAGCAAAAGTGGCCTGACTGAGTTGTAAATGGCCTGACTGAGTAGTAAATGGCCCGATTGAAGAGCAAAAGTGGCCTGATGGGAGTAAAAATGACCTGACTGAGGAGCAAGCCTGATGGGAGCAAAAATGACCTGATGGAAGTAGAAATGTCCTGACAATACAAGTGGAAATCAGGAAATGGTCTGACGATTTGTAAATTACGAGTATAATTCATAACCAAACCAAATTTTTCAACAGGCCTTCGCTATGCTCGGCTTTCTTGTATTTTATCGAAATCCTACATAAAATTTTTTTTCCCCATTTTCCGTTTTCCCTCAAAATTATTTAAACAAATTGAATTAGGCTGAAAATCGACGGATTTTTTCCAAAAGTCAACAAATTTTGATGTATGCAAATCGGAAAATTTTGTAAGTGTCGACAACACTTATGAAATGTACAGCCTTGAAACAAAATTTACCGACCTTTTTTTTACATAGAAATTTTTTTACAAAGTCAGTAAATTTTGCACGAAAAAACACGAAAGAAGGAAAAAACACAACTTTTTACCTCAGGGGCGTAGCGGACAGTCCCTTGAGATCAAGAATATACATGACAAATGCCTTTTTTGGAAATTAAAAACATCAAAATTTCTCAAAGTTTCGCCCTCGCTTCGCTCGGGCATTAACGTAATCATACATAGGTACTTTGTTAATCTACATTATTTGCAGTGACTGCAAAAAAGTCTCCCATTTTTTATTCTTTTGAAAGGAGTATTTCTTCCAATGGTTGCCTCAAATATGTAGATAGTTCATAATAATTGTAATTTTATTCATGCTAAAGCGAAACGAATGCAAAGTTTTTAAAAAAAATGGTCTATTCAAAGCATTAAAACAATGAAAAATATGCATTTTTTGGGCATTACACATCCAATTTTTTCAACATTTTTCCCTCGCTTCGCTCGGGCATGAATTAAATCACAATTTACACAAACTATTTAAGGTTGAAATACATACCAAAAAATGACTTTTTTTAAACCCCTCCCGCCTCACCTTCAAAAAATTTCTAGTTTTTCATCCTTATACTCACTTTGAAGGGTTTGAACCCAGCCCCAAAAAAGCTTCCGACACCACTGGTTCTGACCCCTTCCTTTCAGACATTTTTACCTACTCCACTGTTTTACAATGAAACAAAAAAAAACTCGTTGAAAAAGCACCAAATTTTGTTTTAAAAAAATTGAAGAGCATGAAATTTTGATCCCAAAAATATAGAATTTTTTGACAACAAACCATTGAAAATTCACTGTTGGATTTTTGAAAAATCTCATTAATTCAAATTTTCGCCCTCGCTTCGCTCGGGCATATGCTAAAATTATCAAACAGTTACATACTTATTAAAAAAGAGTTGAGAATTTCGTTTCCTATTCAAGAAAATTCAAGTTTTAAATGTAGTTTTCCTGAAAAATTTTCGCCCTCGCTTCACTCGGGCTCAATAAAATTACATAATACTTTATTTTCATAATATGTAATGGTATAAAACTTCAATTTCTTTCCATCCAATCCGGACAAATGAATATTAGCAAATGAAAAAATTTTGTTTGTTTATCTCATTTATGTAGCTATATTGTGGACCTTAGTAACAACCTCGAATAGAATTTTTAAAATTTTTAGATGAAGAGGAGAGGAACTCGATAAAGAATATTGTGTTTTTTGGAAGTCATAAAAGTACCTATGAAGAAACTTTTTTTCAAAAGCTTTCGCCCTCGCTTCGCTCGGGCTCCATTAATCTACGTGATTCACTCTCGAAATAATGAAATTAACTTTTTTGCTTTCCAATCCAGGAAACTAAATTTTTTGAAAAGGTGTAAAATAAGATGCGAGAATCGTTGCGTTGGAGGAGGTCATTTGGGTTAAGAAGCACAGTTTCATTTGTAGAAGTTAAAAAAAGTAGCTCGAAAAATACATGAATTTTTGTTTCAGTTTAATGGAAAAAATTTATTGGAAAATTTGGAAAAATTAGTCGGCAAATTAAAAAAATTGTGGGGGGGGGGGGGGGGGGGTGGTGGACTGAATGAAACGAAGTGGCCTGATCAGAACTGCATATCTCGGTGGACTGGTCTCTTTTTTTTTTCTGGGATCCAACTCTGTGCAAAAGCTCCGTATACGTAATCTTGAGGTACATGCAAAGGTACTTCCTCCCTTTTTTATTTTTCGTTGATGTAGCGTTGCTGGGCGAACTTTTTTCGCGGTACCGGAAACGCCTAATGTGATGATTTTGATTTCAAAGGCGGAGAAGAAATAACGTTGCGCGCAGATACAATGGTTCTGCGTGCTTCTCAGGACCAACCAAATGCATTAGAGGAGGAGAAAGCAAAGATGAAATACTCGTGGAAACTGGAGTCTAATTTTATATTCAAATTGACCATTAATTTGATTATTTGGAAGTAATTCGAATCATTGGTGAAGTTGAAACAGAGCTCAGAATTGATCGATAAAATTCCAAAATTAGAATAAAATGAAAAAAATGAGTCATGTTGAGAAAATGAAGCCGAAAATTTATCGAGATTGAGTGCAATTTTTCATCCATGACAAAAATATCATTTCTGTTTCAAAAATGGCAACTTTGTTTAGACGGGTCGTTGAAAATTTATGTAAACCGGTTTATTTCTTGTTACCACAGATAGCGTTTCCAGCCTTTTTTCGACGTATTTTTTGCAAAAACTTCCCTTTAATTCCCACAGATGGCGTTAACACCTCCTTTTTGTTGATTTTTTCTTTTCCGTCCTTTTTCTGATTCAGAATGCCTTTCCAATCTGTATTTTGTTAATAGGTATTGTTTTTCTTGATTGATTATTCGAAATCCTTCCCCTTCAAAATTGATGTTTTGAAAGTTTTCAACTATTTATTTATACTGACGTTATTTATTCAATTTAAAAAAAAAAAAATGTATATTTTCGTTCCAATAATTTTCATGAAATTAATGTTGACAGATGCAGTTGTTTCAAGACCTAGCTGAAGTCAAGCCATGCAGAATTTCGAGTATAAAATAAAATTCCTGAATGATTGAACTTTCCTGGCATAACAATTAAAAAGATCATCTTAATACGTTATCTCAACTTTGGATTAGGACAAAAGCTAAAATGTGGAATTCAATGTACGTTATTTATTGAACTATAAAATTTTGGAGCAATCACTAGCTCCTAAATCATTTTGACGCAAAAGGGACTTCGACAATCCAAGCTAGAAGTTATGCTATTTTTTTCATACTCTTGAAATTTTTTAACTTCATTAATTCCAATTATTTCTTTCAACTCAATAATTGGAAGAAATTTTGAAAAAATTTTTTAGAAATCAAAATTAATCAAAGTTTGAGAAAATTGATGTTTGAACTGCTGGAAATTGTAGTTATCCAATTTTAAAATCTTCCCAGCTGTTCAACCTTTGATCAATTTTATTCATTTTTAAAATTTTTAAAATTTCTTCCAATTATTAGGAAAGAAATTTTGAAAAACATGAATGTTGAAAGTTTTGAAAACAAATTCAAGATTGAAAAATTTTTTTCTATGTTTGATGATATTTTTGAAAAATGAGAAGCTAGAAAAAATCAAAGTTGAAAAAATTCTCAGAAAATTTAAATTGGAGAATTTGAAGTTGGGAATATCAAAATAGGTACATACACTTACATATGTATTAAAAATTCTTCTATTTTTGAGATTTGAATTTTGAAGAAATTCTTGACTTCATGTTTTTCATTATTTCTTTCAAATCAACTCACTTGATTGAAAGAAATTGTTGAAAGCCATAAAAATATTTGAAAAAAATTAAAAAATCAAAGTTGGTTAAATTTTGATATAATTTTGAATTGAAAAAAATTACCAGTGAAAAATTTTTCAAATTGAGATACAATTTTTGAATTAGAATAGAAAAATTGAGAAAATTCAGAAGTTTGGAAAAATGGATTGTCGTAATCGCTCTTGCGTCAAAATTATTTAAGAGATAGTGAACAATCGGAATGTTTTCACCTAATGACGTCGAAAAGTAGGGTGCAAGAGATGCATTGTACCTACCGTACCCCCTTCATTCTGCCCAGTGGTGCAAAGTATCATTGCATTTACACACCTCTTCCCTTCCAACACATCATCTGGGGTTTTTCGAAGCCTAATTAAAAGAAAGTGCCTTTTTTTGAGATTCAGGTAACCCCTATTTTTTCAAAATTTCACCCTCGTTTTGCGTTGGCTTCCCGCAAACATGAATGAAATCACAATTTTTTATGAACTATTTTGAATGTCAGAGCGAACGGAAGCTTTTTCTGATCCCTCTCTCGTAAATTCTTCTGGTATTTGTACCATAGATTAGGAATACTACGTGTACGTATATACGTAGTATTCTTAATCTATGGTTTGTACTCACTTTGTACCCTCTCAACGTAAAGCTTTCGATGCCACTGTTTTCACCTTGCTAAACATGGTTTTAGTTGTTTTGAATAATCGATGATCTGTTCATTTCTATCACTAAAATATTACTTTTTTTATTGGAAATTAGGCGCCAGAATTCGAGATATTTAGAAATGGAGGTAATCGAGAAATCCTGCAGCATTTGAATACCTGCCCAGCTCCAAATCTCAGTAACCACAAGTTCACGACGTAAGCTACCAAGTTAAATATTCTAATACAAGTTAGCGATTAAAAAAATTATATTTTTCAAAATACCAACCTGTATTCTCATTGGGACGACTGGTCCCTGAAGAGGATACCCCCGAAGGCGATCGACTCTCGCAAATTTTACGCCGATAACAGTACAACCGTCTAGATATGATTCGCGGAACGCGTCGACATTTAACGTTGTGCCTGGATCGTACTGAATACGATGACGCGTTCGTAGATGACGCCCTGGACGCGTTGTTCATCCTGTCATGTAAAAATAGCATTTTTATACGGCGCTTGATACGTGCAGCAAAGAGAAAGAGACGTATAAATGCGTTTTTCGTCGTACTGTGAAGCTGCAGGGGCCGGAGAGCGAACGGCGTCGATGTCTTAGTCTTAAAATTAAATAAACTGAATCGCCGCACGTAAGAGGCGATTGATCTCATGCGTATGCGGATGATGAGGTCTCTATACTGATGCATTGTGCCGCCAACATCGACGTCGACGTCGTCGTCCCAGCACCAGATACAGGAAATGAATGTATAATAATTTTTACGTATGGTTTTAATATCCGTTCAATAAACCGATGCCGGTGTGACGTCTTCGGTCTCCTACCCCCATACTGCTTCTCATTGCCTTTGAGAAAAGGAGTGCAATTTACAAAAGCTACGTGGTCATTGGAGAATGAAACGTAGTAATTCTGATCGTGAGTCAAGAAATTCTTCGGAAACGAATGCAAATTTAAAAGGGGCTCTGAGAATATATATTTTTCATCGTACTATTTTTCCCCTTTGGTGTTGAAAAAAAAACCTATAATTTGAGAAAACAGGAAAACATGCGATGCATTAAGTGATTCCACACTCTCTGATTTATTCCATTGAAGTAATGCATGGAAGTGATAGCTTTCGTAAACCGAACTCAATTTTTCAAAAACCGAAACAATTTTCGTTTATCTGACAGTCTGTCTGTCTGTCCCTCTTTCTTATCTCTCTCAATTTGATCATTCTTTTTGTAATTATATACGCTCAATAACCGATCAATCTACTAAAACAAAAATAGTTTTGTAAAAATCCCTAAATTTAAGGATAAATCTTTGAATCTGGCACCATTTCATTTCACCGGCGATCCTTCATAGTTCATGACTACTTATGGCCTCTTACGAAAGATGAAATGGGTCCACGTACGTACTACCATTACCATAGGTCGCAAATATTACTGGTGGAGGCGTCCGCGTCATACTTCAGCTATAATCCCCCCCCCCCTTCTAGTGATGAGGACTTGTCGGCCTAGTGGTGCAAAGTTATCGATGTACATCGATGTATATCGATGTAGAGTTACATCGATGTACATCGATATGACGTTTCGATATTTTCGATATATCGAAATTTTAAAAAAGTTGAGTTATGGATAAGTCATTATTCAACAAAAATCGAAAAAACTCGTAAAATGCTACAACTCTGTTACTTTTTAATCATATTTTTGACTTTCAAATTGAAAGTCAAAAATAAAATATGATTAAAAAGTAACAGAAAAAGGGCTGTTGAAACTGACGTCACATCATGGGAAAAAGTGTACAATTTTGCATTTTCAAATTTCAAAGTATTTTTTTATGACTTCAAATTTGCTAATTTTTACATTCGTCACAAAATTTCATTTTTCTAGAAATAAAGTTGATAAATTCATGTAATTTCCATACAAAATGTCGGTTTTTACTTTTTTCCCACCAGTTCCGTGTCCTTGGATGACTATACTGATATCGTAGCTTAATTCAAACATAATAATATATTACATGGGTCAGAATTTGTATTTTTTTTTTTAAAGTATTCTAAATCGGTTTTTTTTGGCGATGACCTGATTTTTCTGTAGCGTGCGTGTCACAATTGACGAATCGAAAATATCATAATTTTGCACCACTACTTGTCGCATTGAAATAGAGGGGTCCGATCAAAAATAAGCAAGTATAGGAAGGGTATTCTGGTGGGGAGTCGGAGTATTGTGCACTCCCCGACCGTCACACCCATGACATAATCCAGCGTGATTTGGATATTTGGATCAATCAATGACTGTGGACCCGGCCGAAGCCTATCTTAGATGACCGTATTTTCCAAATATGTACAATATTACGAAACACTTTATTTGCGAGTAGTGAACTATACACTTTTTGCATGTTAAAAAAAAAGGCGATTCTTCTGTCTGAAAATAATCACCCAATACTTGGTCCAAACTAGAATCTTTAATAATTTAAAAATTGAATTCCAAACCCTCCGAACGAGTAAAATAGAGTACCTACCTCGAATCATATAAATATTTTAATAACAATTCAGTTTGACTGTATTTCTTCATAATGCGCCATCAAACCACTATTTTATTATATTTCTTTGCTTGAAGTATAAAATAATATTTAGTTTCCGTGACGAGGTATTATATAAATGTAATAGGAATATGTTCACCGGGGAAAAAATTATTATTAAAAAAAAAATTGGAAAACGAATGAACATTTCTAGCTTTTTATTCTTTGTGGGTCTTTGGTTTCTCTTCAGTTGAACGAAAATCATAAATATTTTAAAATTATAATCACCTTAGTGACCATATGACCTGGTTTAATTCTTTAATATCTATGTATCTTCATTTTCTCAGTAAATTGCTGCATTATTTTTTTATTGATTTAGTTCGATACACTTTTTTTCTAAAATTTTAATGACTTCGCAAGATGACATGATTTTTATTTTAAAATCATTTTTCTTTCTTTTGAAAGCTGACATAATTTCATAGAAATTTTTTATTTAAATTTGTGATTCAATATGTTTTTTTCATTTTAAATTTTATTGCTCGTGAAAATTCAAAGAGGATATAGAAAATGAAATGAAACAAGAAAACATTTTCAACTTTTAGTACGTACATAAAAATTGAAGAAAAAAAACAGCTCTTCATTAATGTAGTGATGTACTTAGTTTTTTCATTTTCATATATTAATTATTTTTTTATTTTTAACGTTTAAATATTTTTTCAAACCTTCAAAATGAATTTTTTGGTATTTCTCAATCTTCTAAACATAAATCTGACATGACAAGATAGCAAATGAAATTTTTAAAATAAAAATTGAATGTCCAACATTTTGTTCAGTAGGAAATTATAAATTCCAGAGTTATTGAAATTTTTTTAAAAAATTGCAATTTTCTTATCAAATTACAAAATTAAAAAAAATTGTCATAGATACTTGTTATTGGAAGAGGAATAGAGTTATTGAAAGTTTTCTACAATATATCGATGTATCGATATTTTTTAGTATTTGAAAACTCTCAAAAGATTTTTCAACCGAAATTTGAATTAGCTCTTAAGTAACAAAAAATTGCTTCGTTTTCTGTGTTTCCATTTTTATTCTCAAGCCCTTGAATTTTCGAATTCGAATTAAATTTATAACAAAGAAATAGGGATTTCATTTTTTCAAAAAAATTATCGGTGTTCAAGCTTCTACCTTTTCAAATGATAATTTGAATTGAATCCAGTGACATACCCAGGGATTAATTGTTTGATTATTTTTCAACTTTTGACTTTCCAAATTAAATTAGGAAACTGAATACTTATCCTATTTCTATTTTTTCATTTCATCATTTTTAAGCATTGAAGATGACACAGTAAAGTCATCACGTCATCAGCATTACATTGCTTATATTTTTAGGTATAAAAAAAAAGAAAAAATCGAAATAAGCTCATTTTCAAATCGAAAAAATGGACAAAAAGTGACCAAAAGGTGGTTGTCCCTTGAGTTCTGAATAATACTGAAGTGCTGAATACAGGGTGTTCCATGAATCGTCTGCCAACATATTTTTTTGGATATAACTGAACTGGGTACCGCTAACGATTTCTTGGACTTCGGTGATTTTGCGAAAATGAAGTAATCTTTGTTTGAATTAATGAAATAAAATTTTAATAAATATTTAAAAGTTATTGAAAAATTAGGAAGTCAATTTTCCATGAAATCAGGAGCATGAGAAAAAAAGAACCATTTTTTCGTTTTATTATTTCTGAGCATTGGATTATGAGCTTTTAAAACATTCAATCTTCTCAACATTACTGATATAATAATTAAATTTTTTTAATATTTAAATTATTTATTGAGAAAAAAAAAATTAATAAATTAAAATATATAAAATTTAATATATTATTAAAATTTAGGAAAAAATTTACATCTTTGACGACTTCTAGGAGAAAATGAATTTTTAAAATATTGAGGAATATTTTTTACAGTGAAGAATTTTTCATCATTGAAACACGTATAAAAAATGCTTGTTTTTCTTCTTACTCATTCTTTAAAATAGAACTTATATCAGTGGAAATAAAAATAATAATAATTAGGTATCAAATAGTCTGTGGCTCGAACGAAATGGGGACAAAAATTAAAAAAAAAATTAATGAAACATTTGTGAGTTTTAATTTTTCAATAATATCATTAAAAAAATTTCTTATCTCCTCTTCCTCATCGTAGATTTTGGATTCAAGTAAAATAATTTTATTCATTTAGGATATTCAGACGCTTACTCGAAAATTTTTCAATTTTTTCATTTTTTGTTCTCATCAATTAATAAGGTAGGTATTCTGTTTATAGCACCAAAACCCTGACTGAGTGACATTTCAGTTGTACGAACTAAGATACATATCATTGCTTTCTCTCTGAATCAAAAATATGAATTTTTTTTTTCGCGATCAATTTCAGCTCCTCAGATATTCCATTTATACCTTTGTTCAAGCCGGCGAAAAAAGTAGCCGTATATAAAAACACCTTTCTTGTTCTGCTAATTTATGCATCACTGCAAATACACGTTCCTTAATAACGGTACGTCGTAGGTACATGAATATTGCAGAATACAATATGTACGTAGACGGTAGACGTACAATAAAAGTCATACAACTCCATTTGGAGTCATAAAATCCTCATTCGTTATTGCTTCGTCGGTATAATTATCTACGCGTATGTATTTGTGTAAACTGTGATCTAGGAGAGGAGAAAATTGTATCGATCGCATGGTATCTGTTTTAATTTTCCGTTACACTTCCGAAATAGGTACCTGAAGAACTTGTTTTTTTTTTTTAATTCAAAAAAATTACATAACGTAATTTTATTGAATAAACAATATAACTTGGACTTACCATTAAACCCATATCTCTGTTTCAATTGGAATGAATGAAATCTCACTCATGAATCATTTTACCAAAAATGAGATTTCGACGATCCCAGCCCTTTATATTCTGAATTTTTTCCTTTAATTCTTGCTTTTTTCAAATTGTTCCAACTGTAATATTTTTCAAATTGAAAATTTTACTTTTTTTTTAAATTCAAAAGTGGAAATTCAAAGAAATTTCCAATTAAATAAATTTTACTGTTGAAAAAAATTAGGGAAAGCTTTAAAAATTACTGAAAATGTAATTTTCGATTTTGAAGGAATTGAAAAAAATTATAGATTCCGTTAAAAAAATAAACCATAATTAATTTTGAAATTTTTACTTCATATAGTTTTTGTGAAAAGATTTTGCACCGAAAAAGCTGCTAACTAGATCTATAAAAGTTCAAACATAAAATAAATTATCGGTCTTAAAATTTTTCTCTTTGCAAATTTTTTTTCACTGCAACTCTTCGAAGTCAGCGTTTTTAAAAATGCTTCAATGGATAAATTTGTAGGAAAAAATCGGTAACAACGAAGTTGTTTTTTTTCACAGAGAAAATTTCCATGCAGTGTTTATTGAAAAGGAAGAAATGATTGGGCATTTCAAATGGCAAGGAAAAAGACGAGTCTTCAACACGGATTCATGAAATATTTTTCCAGCGACGATTGTACCGAGAACTGAGAGGTTTCAAAATTATACGGATAATAGAAAGCAGACTCAGCACTATTGCATCCAGGTGAGCTATTTCATTGATTTAGTCAGGTCATTTTTGTAATTAAAAATATGCAGATGGATATTTAATTGAGAAAATTTTGATGGCTTTGTGTGGCTATACCTAACGATTTTTTTATAAATTGATCTGATTGAATATTTTCATTGGTTGCAGAGTATTTGTGATAAAGTTTACATTAGTACGCCGGACGTACAAATGCATGCAAATCACCTCAAAAGATTCCGCCATTGCACAAGAAGAATTTCAAAAGTGAATCATTGCACGGAAACGTTTAAGAATAAGGCTGATATGGGTAAGTAATTCGAGGTTTATTTATTTTTTTGAAGGGGAGGGAGATTGGTGTTTATTTTTCAAAAATTTGGCGGTGATTTTTCAAGTTTGCTTTTGGGGACAGGAAAAAAAGGAGTTGTAAGCTGCCAAAGAAATTTAGAAATTTATTATAACAAAAATCAATAAAAATTTTTATTCAATTTGAACAAAAAAATCGAAGACTTTTAATGATTTAGGTCATTTTTTTAGGTCTTGTTTTTTACTAAAGAAAAATTAGTAATATTTTTTAAAATTTTTTACATTTTTTCACTACAAAATTATCGACTGGATTCTTCTCATTTCATGGCAGTTTTGCAATTCTCTCGATATTTTCATACTAAATTTTTGAAAAAATTTTAAAAAACAGAAGTGGGGAACTGATGGGAAAATTTCTGGTTACCTTAAAATTCTATATTTTTGATGCTTTTCCTGAATTCTGTAATTTATATTTTTTCCCCCAAATTTTTGAATAACACCTGGGTAGTGGATGTGCATAGAAAAATAGATGTTTAGGAGACTGACTCTCCCACTCTTCCCTCTGTTTGAAATGATTCTAGTACTTTGGTTGGATTCTTTATTGCTTATTCCGAATTAGTTTTCGTATTTTTTCAGTTTGGAATATTTTAGGAAAAAATGTTTAATATGGATAGAAATGAGTCGAAAATTAGTTTTGAAATTTAAGTTTATTCATAAAGTCTTTAAATCAAACTTTTAATTTTTTTCAAAATTTCTTTCAGCTTGAAAATTTTTTCTAATAATTTAAAAAGTTTTCTCAATCTTTTTCAATTTTGAATTACAAAAAATAAATTTTGTGTTTCCCAAAGTTTTCCCCCATTCCATGATTGAAAGCATTTGCGGCGCACCCAGAAATTTTCCAAATGGCGAGGGGGGCTAAAGCTAAATTCAAAATGAAGCAGGTCGCAAGTATTGACGGTATAGGTACATCCAAAAATTATTCAAGGAAAGAAGTGAGAATTATAGAAAAAATAAAGTTAGGGAGATTTTTTTACTGATCCTTCAGACAAAATTATGCGGTGGAAATTAATCGAGAAATCAATGTTTTCATTGTTTTCTGGTGAAAACATCAGGGAAAAATCATTATTGTTAATATGAAAATAATTTCATCGAATCTCAAAGGCTGAATTTAATCAAAGAAGGATTCAGATTTAGAGAGTTAAATGTTGTCCGTTCGAAGCGAGAGAGAAAATTTGTTGAAAATCATGTTTAAAGAGCAAAAAAAGGAGGGTTATAGTCAACAGCTCCCCGGGTGCGCTTCTGATTCTAATGAACCATAATGAAAAAAAAAGTCAAAATTGGAAATATTTGAGAAAATCAAAATTTTAACTGAAAAAATTTACAGTTGAATAATTTTTCAAATTGGAGAGATAGATATAATTTTGAAAAAAAAAAAATCAAAATTGAATAAATTAAAAAATTCTAGTTGAAAAAAAAAACTTTAAATTTGGACTTGAATCGTTGAAATTTCATTTTATTTGATCCCATTATGTTTCATTTCCAACTTGAATATCCTTTTTAAAAAACACAAAACACAGATACCCAGTTTTTTCCTCGAACACTTCGGCCCTCCCTGTGCTTATACGTTTTATTACAACCTAAACATTGCCATATCTTGAAAAAATCACTCTTATGTAGCTAAAATCCGCTAGCTCATTTCCACCTTTCGTTAAAATAAAAACAAACCTCTCTCGTGGGCGTCTAATGAATAAATTTTTTCGCCATTCCACCTGATTACAAATATGAGGGCGAAACCCGATACGATGGCAAGTTTATAGATCACTACGTCGACTATTATGCCTCTACGATCTCGTAATACCTACTATCTTCATCTCTGCATTATTGATTCGAATCATTCGTCGCAATAAACCAATGATAGGTACCTCTACCTATGGTCTCGCAGATTGACCATAATAGTTTATGGAAAGGAAAGGTCACGGTGAAACGGTGTAAAAAAGAAATATCGCCGACAATCGAAGTTCGAAAAAGATTCGAGGTTAATGGGCGAATCGATTAGTTGATTTTTTCCAATCATTTAATGGTCATTGCTGCGAGTTGAATGAGTTCAGGTGGTCTACGAAATCTTATATTACGGTTCATTTGAAGCGAGAACGAGAATAGACCGCTAAGGTGATCAAATTACCAATTTGAGAGTTTCAAAGTGGATATTTGCGTGTTGATGGATTTAGTTGCATGGATAAAGATATCATTGGGTGCTCTAAGCCGCATCAAATCTTTGTGTTTTTTTTACGATGAATCCATATGATTGCTATATTTTAAGTGACCCTGACAAATGACGATAAAGTAATAATTGGAAAAACTCGAACTTCTCTAGTTATATCGTCATTTGATCCCATTCATAAATTTCAACCCTCCTCCCTCCTGATTGCCATATATATTCGTCATTTCCTGTAAAATTCCTCCTAAAGTAACCACGCAATCGAATCTCTTTCCTCCTTCCCTTCAATGCCTCGATTAAATTGTTATCGGTACACAATTTCATCAAAGGTCATAGCCCTTTTGGTTAACAAAAGCCTTGTCAAAAGGCGGAAACTACGATTAATAATACGACATCGCCGCATTCACAAAGGTAAAACGTAAGAGAAGAAAGAATGAATTTCCAGCATAATATGTATAAATCAATACTCGTTTATGAATTCGACGTTGACGAGGACGAGGGCGACGAGGTAATTTTAAAATACCTCTCTGTGATGGCAAAGCATACATCGACCTCGGATCATCGAGGCACAGACATGCAGGCAATCGGTGGTGGACAAGTGTAAGCGGAAACTCGACCGAGAAAGTGCGTAAGTAAATGTTTTCAAAACGTCAGCTCGCATTTTTCTCATCGAGTTTGAAAAATCTCTTGTTGACTTCCGTCGTCATTCGATCAACGATGTGAAATCAGTCGTTGTAGGTATGTTGTGTAAGTCTCGCTGAATTTTGTGTGGAGTTGAGATTTTGTAAACCTGGTTGAGAACTTGATGAGAAGGGTATTAATGGTGTTTCCCTACCTTTTTTTGTGTCTTTAATCGTCGGTATTGTTTATTTATGAAAATTTATTGTGTATTGAACTAAGAGAGATGGCTAAAATGTTGAAGATGTTGAAAATTACGAGTATATCGGTAATAAATTGGAAATTTATATTTCAAAATCGTCAAAAGTGTTTTTCCAAATTACAGGGTCCTTAATCATCTAAATAGATACCATTTTCATTCTCAGGGCATTAAAAATTCTTGAAATCGACATGCATGAAGATTTTTTCATCATTTTTTGGACCCCTCCCCCTTCTTACATTTGGCCCTCCTTTCAATTTCAGTTTTTCACGAATAATTAAATCAAACCATCAAGGAGGAAGCAATTTTTCAGTGATTGAAAATTTGATTCATTGATTATTGCGTTACAGAATGAAATTGTGTGTGTGTTTGGGGGGGGGGAGTGGTAAAAATGATAACATAGCATCATATATGTCGATTTCGTGGTTTTTAGTATCGCTGAGTTCGATTTCGATGTTCATTTCTGATTTTGATGAGATCTATCAACGAAGCAGAAGAGGCGAGCTTTTTTTAAAAAACCGGTCGTTTTTGAAAACATATCAGAGAAACTATAATGCAATATACATTAGACTTTAGGTATTAATTTCTCTTTTGCGAGCCGGTGTGATTTCTGAGGGGTGAGGAGTCAAATTACATATATTCTGCGCAGTACAAATGAACGTTAGAAAGTTGCAGATGGAAAATTTGAATATTTTTTTATTTTTATCAAATTCAGATTGCTCACTTGAACATTTTAAAATCGAGTCAAAATTTGTTTTGGTTGCTTAAAATAAAAGTATTGATAAAATTTTTCTAAAATTTTCCATTGCGATAATTTCAATGAAAAAAAGACGAAAAATTTCACTGAAATGAGGAAAATTTTCACTGAATAAATTTATGAAACTTTTCACTGAAAGGAATAAATGAAAAATTTCAGTGAAAAAATTTACGAAAAATCTCATTGAAAATAATGAAAATTTTTACTAAAAAGTGATGAAAATTTTCTCTGCATAAATTTATGAAAGAAACGAATGAAAAGTTTCAGTGAAAAAATTGACTAAAAATGATACACATTTTTACTGAATTTTCATAAATACGAGTTGTTCATTCTGTGGTTTGAACAGTGAACCAAAAATGTATTGGTTGTTGAAATAAATTGAAAAATGTCTCGTTTTTTAATAATATTTTTGAAAAATGGAGCAGAAATATAGAAAATGAGTGCTTGAGGGTATATCATATGAATCGAACTTGAGATTTTGGGTCCTGTATCTCTTGAAGGCCGGTCACGCGCGAATTGACTCAATTTTTTGAATGAGATTTTAACATAGATTTTTTTGGGTGAATGTATATTTCCACACATCACTTCAAAGTCTGAAAATGAAAACATGATTCACCTAATTTAAATTTTTCAAGGAATGAACTTTGGATTTGTGGGTTGTGGGGTCATTTGAGAGAGGAATCTCAACAGGGCTCTCAATTTGGATTAAATGCCTAAAATACATATTTCCACAAACGTTCGATGAAGGGTTTTTATCATCTGAATCAAAAATATAATGGACTGGGAACTAGTCAGTGTTTGATTGGATAAAATTTGAATGTGAGGGGATAATAAGGGAGAGGAGACTAGAGCCTTCAGATTTTGAACATTCGTGATTTAATCATCAAAATTTTCAAATGTATTAATGAGGATGCGGAGTGACGGTGCGGAGATTTAAAAACCAATATCTTTTATATTTCAAATTTGAAAGCTGAAAAATTTTCTTAGATTTATGCATTCAATCCTTTAATAATTCTCACAAGAAAAAGTGAGGTCAACGCTTATGGCTCTTAATTAATCTTCAAGATTAAAAATTTTGAAAAATGATAACATATCGGTTACTTGTGGACGGAAATAATACGTACATAGTACACACATCTACACAATGATTGAAGAGAACGAGTACAGATAAGTAGATTACAGTTGTACATTGTAAACTCAGTGTTACCTCGTTGCACAGTTATCGTAATATGGGTGTATCAATTTCATGTTTTTCTCGGATGCTAATTCCAATTCCGATATTATTTTTTAATTTGGATCAAATTTTCTATCATTTAGTAAAAAAAAAAATCAGATTTCAAAACTCCGTTCACACGAGTAGCCCTTTTTTGAATCCCTTCTTTGGAAACCTCTCGTGATTTCAATGGATTTGACAAACTGTCGTGTGAAATGGACGTCATTTTCATACTTCATGCTCTCAAAAACCTCGAAATCGATATGCATGACGACTTTTTATCATTTTTCGAACTTATACATACCTTTCTTCCCCCCCCCCCCCCATAAAAGGGCAGTGGTAACTTTAAAAAAATGATAACATGTCGTCATGCATATCAATTTCATGGGTTTCCTGAACGCTGATTTTAATTCTAATGTTCTTTAAGAAATAGTAAATCCTAAAAAATACATTTTCTATCAGTGGCGGATCTAAGGATTAGGGCCCACTTCCCAAATCGAAAAAAGGGCCCACCACAACTCGAAAAAAAGGCTCAGAAAATCACATTATTGTGTGGTTGATCATTTTGTTATAAATAGGTTCAAACTACAAAGCTTTCTGAAATATTTGATAAAATAATGGAACTAAAATACTAAAAATTTATACGGCCCAAGGGCCCATTCGCCCATTTCTTCCAGAGGCCCAAGAGACAATTGCTTCTTTTGCTTACTATTAAATCCGCCACTGTTTTCTATTCCACTGATGAATTTTGACTTCAAATATAAAATTAGCTCTGAAGGGATATCCAAAGAATTGTAGCTCTTCTATCATTTCCTTAAGGGTCCTCGTGATTTCTATGGAGTTGGCGAACCTTTCAGATAAAATGAACGTCATTATCGTACTCAGTGCCCTAAAAAACCTTGAAATCGATATGCACGATGATTTTTTTTTATCATTTTTCAAACTTCTCCCTTTCTTTCCCCCTTCCTCTCCTTCAATTTCTATTTACTCTCGGATGTATCAAATTAAATAATTATGTAGTTATTTTTCAATGAATTAGAATCCATTTCAAAAGTAAAGTCAACTAAATTATGATTGTCGACATGTTGAACTGTGAAGCCAAATGTTTCAAATTGTGGGGCGGGGAGGGGGGTAAATTGCAAAAAATGATAACATATCATCATGCATATCGATTTCATGATATTTTTTGACGCTGATTCCAATTCCGGAGTTATTTTTCGAATTAGATGCGATTTTTCAACATAGGGGCTCTTTAAAACTCACATTTATCGCACAAATCTTCAAATTTGAACATAAAATTTAATTTGAAGGAGTTTCGTGAGAACACCAATTCCTCGCTTGCATATTCTCGTGATTCCTATACAGTTTGATCACATTCTAACTGTCCCCAGCCTTCCTCTTAGTATCGTAGTACACACAAACCCCACGTGAAATAATTTTCTCCACAATACAATATCCAAATCGATCTGCTAACATGTTCACGTTTCCTACTCAAACGCATAATTCATCACGATTGTATACGTAGGTATACACGATGCGTTTTACCCGGTGCCCTAAATTCATTCCGCGAAGACGATACATCCACTAAAAAAAAAAAAAAAACATCGGCGAGGGGACCAGCGGCACCGCGAGAAATAGGAAACGTCGCTTTGCACGCGAACTCGCTGGAAAACGCCACTTAGCTGTAATAACTCGTGTACTTAAGCATACGTCTTACTGTTCTTCTTTCTAAAAAGCAATAGATTTTGTCAACCAGGAACGATTTCGTGAGCACCACAGGTTGACTGCGCGATGGCGGCGCTAACTATTTGTACAAATACGTGAGGAGATAAGTCGTGGTATTTTTCGTTTAACCGCCTCGTACACGACCATATATCGTGTGTAGAGCGCCGAAATATTAGGAAAAAAAATATAGCTATGTGTAAAATCCACCAAAGAATCGATGTAATCATACGCAAAATATCTGTCCTTATTATTATTCCTAAAAAGGGCAGGTTCTCGTGTCCCAAGGTGAACGTATAGTACTTATTCTTTATTACCAACGTAGCCACTCGCATTCGGGTCGTTTCTTTGTAAAAATGCACGCGTTTTGTTCCGGTAAAACGTACGTAATGTGGCGAGCATTTTTTACTCAGTGGTCTAATATGCTTTAAAACTTGACTTTTGAACATTTTGGCGAATAAATCTGCAAATTGATAAGAGCTGACCTTTGCAAGTGCAGGGGTAGGAAAAGGATAAACGGTGGAAACTTTTTTAAACGTATCTTGGTGTGATGCATGTACCTACATGCGCGTGTAATTTTTAAAAAAAAAATTATTTCAGTGATTATGCATATTTGAAACATTTTTATCGAAAAATTTGCATATTTACTGGTGATTTCAAGGTGAATTTGCACATGGTAGTATAGAATTGGAAATTACTCGGAAAAATCTTTTAAAAATGATTTTCAGGAGTCAGAAATTTTTTTTCGTAAAAAATATTTAAAATTAATCATTTAAGAATCAGAAATAAAGTTTTAAAATGATTCAAAAATCATTAAATGGCTAAAAATTTCTCGAATACCTCGAAAAATGTCTTCAAATGTCAAATCAGATGAATAGTAGAAAATATCGTAAAAAATGGTCATCAGAATAAGATCTCAAAAATTGCAAAAAATTTCAATGTTAATTTAAAAATTTTATAAAAATTTGATCAGAATTATGACTCTTATGATATGATGATTTGTCTAAAAAATTGATATCTATCAAGTATCAACTAATGAAGAAAATCATCGTCAGATTGGTGTAATTTTTGTGATTTTTTGTTGGAATTCATTTCTCTCAATAGGGTCATTTGTCTTGAATTTTTTTTTGAAAAATTGAAAGAAGAATCGTATAAAATTTGGCTTAACGTCAAAAGACGTAAAAATTTCAAGTTCCGATTTTTTTAGTTTCTAAATTGGGTCCAGAAATTTTAAAGCTTGAAAAATGTGATTTGTTTAATATTCGAGAAGTTACACACCCAACGTACCTAGTTTTTTGATTAATTTTATGCTTTCATAATATGCTTCCAGCTGCGAAATCCTTCAGTTTTTTTGACTTGAGAAAAAAGTGCAAATTTTCAATTTTTGTGAAAATGGGGACAGAGTAACCACTAACCAGAGAATTGTGTTTGAGCTTATGGATCTTTGATTTTTCTGCAGAATTTTCAACTTCTCTCTTTCCAAATTTTTCAATTGATAAACAAAAAGGAGATTTTTTTAAGCAAATCTAAAAAAAAAATGACGAAAAATAAGTAGGTATCAAAAAAATTCATTTTTCAAGTTCAGTGGACGCAGTCTCCATGTAAAAATATTTATGTCAATTTCGCCATTGATAATTTCAGCACAACACAGAATTTTTTTACTTCCGAAAAAATAGTCGATTTTGTTGGATACACTTGAAAGATCATAAGGCTATTTAGACTAATTTTGGACAAGTTTGGATCCAGTCCAGTGACTTCGAGATACGAGTAATTAATTTATCGCGTGCGTTGCTGTAGATAATAATATGTGCAGATCCTTAATTATTTTTGAAATTGAAAAATGTAGGCATTTAATTTAATACCTATCGATATTTTCAATGTATGGCGATTCGAATTTAAGGAAAAGTAACGGGAAGGAGGGAAAAACTCAATATTTTTTTACTTCAGAGTTTTAAAGTGATAAAAAAGAATCATTTTGTAAATAGGATTCTGAGAAAAAACGCGTTCAAAATTTAATGAAATTAACTTTTTTAAAATTTTTTTTGGATACGATTTTGAGAAGTTCTAGCAAATTTTAATTTTAAAGGCCTCGGGGATGAGTTTAATTGATTTCTAAAGGTTATCTAAACCCAAATTCGAAAAAAATGACTTTTGATTTTAATGAACTGAACTTTTTGTAACTTTTTTTGAATAAAATTTTCAGAAGTGCTTCTACCAAAGTTTCAATTTTTGGACACTTTTTGAAGTCTGGAGACTTTGGGGATGGTTTTAATCGATTTTCAAAGGTTATCTGAACTCGAATTCGAAAAAAAACCTTTCGATAAAATGCCTGCTATATAAGGCCTCTTTTTTCATGAACCACCACTAATATTTGAGAAATATTGAACTGTGCTGTAATGATACAATACTTACGTTTGATCAATTTCTGAGGAGTAGTGAATTTGAGAATAGTTCCAATGTAGGACATTTTGCTAATCCTTCAAAAAGTGAAGGAAAAAGTTTCTTTGCGAAAATTCGATGTCAGATTACCACGTGAAAGCAATGGATCACGAAATTGCCATCATCAGTCTTAAGAAAAAACAGCATCTTCGTAAAATTTTCTAAAAAAAAATGGAAGACGAACTTGGACGATATTTTCACATGGTCGCAGAATGTAGAACACTCGAATCTTGGAATCTCTTCAAATTTTTCATAATCAAAGATCACAATACGCCGACGAATATTCGAAGAGAAATCGTATAATCTATCAAAGTGGATCAGATCATTTATATTAAAACCACCTACAGGGAAATAAATCAGCCGCAAAATGGTCTAATTTTTCATCGACGACCTTTCCATTTTTTTTTCGCATATCCTTCGCCATTCGCAATCATTCTTACGTTAAATTCTGGCTATGACGTCATGATCGCGGCGAAGCAGCCTCCCGCCAGAAACAAAGGGCATCGTGGGAAAAACCGGCGAACCGGTGGTTCCGATATACGATTGGAAAAGTGGTCGTGATAAAAAAAATTCATTAAAAAGCTATAAAAATTACCTGACGATTTCGGCGACATGTAACGAGGAACTCGAAATTATCGCAATGGTTCGATAAACTGAATCTATTTGCGGCCTGGGCCGGAACGACAACCGCGGCGATGTTTAGTAAGATATTGATGTGGTAACCGAAGCTTTGCGAAATAATAGTTGACATAAAATCGAAAATAAGATAGATTGATGGGGTACCCGTTACTCCATAAACGCATTGATGAGCCATAATACACTAAATACCTGAGCTTTTTTTAAAACGCGATACCCTGTTGGATTACACGTGTATGAAAATTCCATGTATGGTGGTTCGATTGCGCGTGTTTCTTGCCAAAGTACCTGTATAAGTTTCGAGTATTTGGTTTACGTGTGCCGAGGGACTTGAAAATTGTACTCGAAGGAATACTTGTAAAGTATCATGGATGATTTTAAAAAGTACTACGGATTAATTTCAGTTTCCTTCTAATCCAGACAAGAAAAAATTGACCTCTTTCATAAAGAGATTTGGTGACGACGATTTTGAGCGGGGTTTTCAAAAAATTTTAGATTTTTTTGGAAAAAGAGGAGTTTATTAAAGAATGTAATCTATTCTGGAATCTGAAGAAGTAGCAAATGAAAAGCACGAATTTTAATGAAGAAATTTCAGCTTCTGAATGCTTTTTTCTTCACCAAAAATTGACACAAGCAATTCTCCAATTCTCCAAATGATACCTTTCCCATGTTAGATAACTGAATATTTTGAAAAATAAAGAATTAGTTCCCCCTTCCTTTATCTGGAGGCTTGGAGATGATCTCGAATAGAATTTTTTTAGATGGGAGACGATCATAGTGGCATGGAAAAACATGGTGGAGCTCTCTCTATTCATTTGGGTAAAATGAAGGGAGAATCGTGTAAATTCGAGTTTTTTTCCATCCAAATGTTTTTGCGTAGTTTCAGAGTGTAGAAAAATTTATTAACGAATTTAAACACGGAGTTCTTGTTATCATTTTGGATGTCGAATTCTCGAAATATGATTGGTGATGAACAGATTTATCACATGAATTGACCAATCAAAATTTTATTTTTTATCGGTTTGGATGTTTTTCTACCGTAAACAGAGCCGCTGCCGGCGCTGCCATGATATGCCATGTTCCTATTGGAATTAATTTCTATCTTTTCACTTTTCAGTACGAGTCAGCAATTTCGTTTTTTAATAATATTAGTCAGCAAATTTTTCTCCTTCCCCCTGAAATTTTTTCCTCAAGTTTCGATCTCGAATCTTTCCATAATTTTTTAATACCAACTATTGAAAATTTTCACATCGAAGAGGATGTTGAAATTGAATTGCATATTTTGTCTCAGGTGAAGGAGGTGAAGGTAGCCTGGTAGGAAAAAAATTACGAAAGACATCTATTTCCCAATTTGGGCAGCTTCAAAAAAATCCAAGAATACAGGCACTGACTGAATTGAAATTTTAGTTGAATTTGTTATTTTTTTTTGTTGAATGTATAAAAAGTAGAGTGAATTATCATCAAGCTCAATTTTTTATTTGGTAGAATGTGTGTCCATTAACAGGGGGAGGGGAGATCAAAATTGATGAAAAAACAGGTGTTTTTCTCAGAGAGTTGTCGTAGGTAGATAATGCCTTTGATTATAGAAATACTAGGTGTAAGGATATAGGTACCTTAAACCTGAAGATTTTTCACTTTCGTAAAAAAAAATCCTATATTTTTTGCGAGAATATTATTTAAAAACATATATTTTGGAAAAGTGAGAAAACGTGATGAAATTTCTATTTTTGCCATAAATGATGAAAATCATTCTTCAAACATCGAATAAAAATTATTTTTACAAAAGAAGAATTTTTGAAAAAAATTCAAGAAATAGTTAAACACAAAAACTATAAAATTTTCAAGAATTTTTAGAAAATGGTAATTTTTGGTGATTTAGAGATTTGTAAATAAAAATTATTACTTCAACAACACGAGATTTAGAAAAAAGAAATAGCCTGTCAGGAACTTGCCAAATCAGCTTTTTTGGTCCATTTTATGAGTCTGAAAAACGAAAAATTTGGCAACTAAATTTTTGATTATTTACTTCTGCTCTTTCTCTTTCATTTTAATGAACTGAGATTTCATTAAAGATTTTTTCCTTTTTCATACTTGAAAGAATAAATAAAAAACCCTACCATAGCTTATTTCTTGAAATTAATTTTTTTCAATTAAAAAAAAAATCTGAGTTGAGATTTTCGAGTTTATTGTAGGTACCTACCTATTTCATTTGAATCGCCAGTGGCTTCGTAATTTTTCCTGAAATATTTTTAAATAAATAGATGAAAATCTACTTCCATTGGGAAATAATCGTATGTAGATCTTCGTCCATTTTTTTCCAACTCAGCAACTCATGATCGGTTCATTAATTACATAATTAATATTTAAAATAGAAAATCAATTAAAAAACTTTGAATACATTTAATCGCTTATGGTAAACTTCCGGTGCTCGATTAATAAAATACATAATGCGTTTCTGTTAGTCGAACAAAAAAGACCAATTAGAACGTCTTAATGAAGCTTTTCAATCTGACGCAAACGATTCAAATTAACAACACGCCCGCAATAATGTGAATTTCCGAATTTCGACCATTTCCTTCAGAAAATGAGTTTTTTGCTTGGAGGTTTTATAGGATCCTGAATCCTGAGAGAAAAACGTCTGTAGATAATTCGGTCTGAAATCGATCAAAATTCACAATTACCATGTTTTCACTGGCGGAAAATAGAAAGAAAAATTTGTAAATTTTCCTTAAATTTTATTATAAAAATCACATCATTGCATCATCGTTTTTAAAAACTTAAAATTTACACGAGACGAATAATCAAAAACCAGTGTTGCCACTGAGAAAAAATAAAAAAGCCTTACGGCAAAAAACTGAACCTTCACTAAGGATACTATTGTGCTTTTTTGTTCATTTTCCACGATCGAAAAAATTGAAAACTATCAGTAATTTGAAAATGAATCTGTGATTTCATTTGAATTTTTTTAAAAAAATTATCTAATTGTCAGAGTTTTTCACAAATAGGGGAGACTATGAGGAACATTTTAAAACTTGGATCAGCATAATACTAGGTCAATGTTTCGGTAAAATAGAGGTATTTGAAAATTAGAAAATTATGACTTTCTGAAAAAAAAAATCGAAAAAACACGTTTAAAGCTACGCAAAGGTTGGAATGCTTAAAAATGCAAAAAAAAAAATTGAAAAAATTGACCATTTTTCATATTTTTGGCTCTAGTGCAACCCTGGCACAGGTCACAATTATAATTCTCGAACATGGTTTATTCAATGTATTAAAAAGAAAACCAGCAGCGAACATGTGAAGAGAGAAAGAAACCGCGGAAAAAGTAATAATTTATACGCGGTGGCAATCTAGGACGAATATTTTATTGAATTTTATTCCACGCGAACCGCCATCGCCATCATCGTCATTTAATCCGTTATAGGCGGTTTCATGCTTTGTTTTTACTCTTCGCAATGATTAATATTTCAAGACTAAATTGACGAGTGTCGTCGGTACACATCGTCAAGTGAAAATATGGAACGTGATCGTGATTTACCCAAATGATCGAATTAACCGGAATTGCGATCTCTTTTTGGCACATCAAACCCAACGATTGTCGATCGCGAAGAAAAAAACGTAATATAAAATTGACACCGACCAAGGCTACGCGTGGGGGTTTGTTTTGAGTGCCCTGTATGCTGGAAAAATTCCTAAATACGCCAACTCGTCGAGATGAATCATCATGTTGAAGAAGGTTTTCGTCGATTAGGAATTTTGCCGTTTTTTTTTCAATGTGAGACTGTGGCATGAGGTGATGTGTGGATTATGTTGAAGGTTTCCTTCTTCGTCATTAGTATTGTGTAAATTTTGGTATCATTTTTCGACTCTAAGTGTACCCAGAAATTATCTAAAAGAGGAGCTGAGATTCTGAGAAAAAATGGAGGAAAGGGGTCGAAATTCGATTAAAAAATTTGGCAATCTGTCATTTCAGTGGTGTGAGTAGTTGTGATTTTTTCATTAATTTTAATCAGTACCTTAATCACTTTTTTTCTGAAAAATTGAGAATTTACTAAAAAAATCAGTGAATTTTTTCTTGATAATAATTCAAAAAAGCAGAATTTGATCATAATTTTTTTTATTCTCAAAACACTTCATAACTTTTTATTAAAACATCAGAGCCCTTCATTTTTTAAAATCATTTATATTCATCGGTCTTCCTTCCCCAATCTTAAGGCATATCCATACCAAAAAAATGGAGGAGGGGGATAATTTAAAATTTTAAAATAATATTTCCATTTGCATAATATATGGCTCAATTCTGAACTCCTTCTAAAAGGCTCAAAATCAGTGTCAACTCAAAAACCAATTTTTCACATCTGAGGGTGATTTCTATATCCAGATTCACATTATGGAATTTGGGCCTCAAATACTTAATCCATTTCAGTCACTTTTACCTAATTTGAGAACCCTTAAATACTGCTAAAATTATTTCTTGGATCCAAAGTTCATAAGGATCTAAAAATCAGAATTGAGTGAAAATTTTAAAGGAATTAATTGAAAATTTTGAATTATTTTACTCTTTTCATTTGCTTTGTTTCTAGTATGCCATTATTGCCATTCGTCCATAATTACTTGAATCTCGTAAGAAAAATGAAGGTTCAACGCAGACTCCTAATTGGTCTGGTAGGATAAAGTTTTGGTAATCGCTCCATTTTTATAAGAAAAAAACCTCTCTGAAAAGTAAGACCTTTGGAATTGGAAAAAAAGATTTTCATCGTGTTAAAAAAAAACGTAAGCGAAGTAGGATAAATTAATTTTTTTATTAACATCGATAGGTATGTTTTTTCTTCTTGGATCGAGGGTCATTCCAAAATTTTCAAGACCCTATTTTGCGAACACGCTGTTTTGCGTCACCAAAAGTCAAAATTTTTGTAAAGCCGTGCTTGAAAATCCCCAAAAAATACCCTTCTTTTTGATAATTTTATGAAAAATCTCCCTTGGATTCTAGACTCGAGCCCTTTGGGCAACCTCCCCGAATTATTAATTGTGAACAATTGAGAATATTTTTTATTTCAAAATTTTATTATCGATTAATTGCTACTCGTTGGGTTAGATTTTTAAACTTGATGGTATCGTGTGTCATTCTCTAACAAGTATGAATTGATTACTCATAAACTGGGTAAAGTCACGATTACGTGGTATTTTCCACTTCATAATCGACGATTGGACGTTTCTTGGGATACATGGATGAGTTTTACGTCCGGTTTTAGACTTCAGAGTCGTTACTATAAAATACATATTTTGATGAAATTTATTTTAGAAAAGAAATAAATTAAGGAAAGAAAGTTACCAAAATCGGTATAATTTTAAAAAGTGACTCCATTGTTTGAGGTATTAGTTGAAATTGGCTAAAATTTAGTGGTTCAGCTAAAAAATTAATTGATCTCATGATCTGTTTAAAAAAATGTTCAAGTTATGAGAATTAATTTTTCTGAGATTTTCAGTTTAAAGTGACTATCCTTATAGTTTTTTTTACAGAATTCAAATTCCAACTTTTATCAATCCCATTCCCCTCTCCCGATCGAAAAACTAATCAATTCTGGTATAGAATTGTTGAAAAAGAAGCTGAAATTAATTAAGCTGGTTATATGTAGTTTAGTAAAGTTTTGTTAAAATTATAGTAAGGATGCATTAAATGATCAAAAATGACAAAATAATTGACAAATTATCGTCGAAAATTGCTGAAAATTACATGAAAAATACAGATATGTCAAAATGTTATTAAAATTACAGAAAATATAACAAAAATTCGTAAATTGATTTAAATACCAGTGAAGTTATAAAACGTTCATTAATAGGTACAGACAGGTGGATATGATGAACTCGTAGAATCGATATAAATCGTATGAAGAACTGACAAAAAATTCTTGATGAGTTTAAAAAAAAAGATAAATTATCAAGGACTTAGTTGAAAATAACGTAAAAGTTGATAAAACTTCTTCAAAAACTATCAAAATCGGTTTTTAAAATAATATTGGAATGGAAAACGAAATTGTTGAACTTTCATTATAAGAAACTATTAAAAATGAAAAAAATGACACATTTTCAACAAAATTACTAAAACAAGTCACGAGAACACTGTTTGGAATATTGTTCAAAACACTGTTAAATGTTAACAAAACCGATAAAATTGTGCTGGTAAATTAGACAAAAAAATACTGAAAATAAAGAAAAAGCTGCGGAATTTTTACAAAAATTGAATAAAAATTAGGTATGTATCTGAAAATTGATAGGTGTTATTGATTAACCCAAAAGTTACTTAAAACTGCTTGAAAGATATTGTAAGACCTGTTCAAAAAAATTCTATAAAAAATACTCGTAAAATTGTGTGGACCGATGAAATTTTTTCAGTACTTCAAGATGGTTCAATCTTGAGAATAAAAAAGTAATTGAAACGTAGACGAAAAGCCATGAAAAATTTCAATTTTTTTGAATACGAGTCGAAAAATAGATTTTGAAAATTATCTTCAAATTCAGTAAAATTTTTGAAAAATGTTAAAAACTCAATTCGATTTTTTTCACGAAGCAACAAACTTTAACATAGAAAAACAAAAGTACCTTCTAAAGTTTATATGTAATCTAAAGTTGACTCAGTCTTATGGAAATTTTCATCCATTTCTTTCAACGGAGCTAGCCTCTCCTTTGCATTGAATTTTTTTTTGAAATATTAACGTGATGTCCAAAAACGATTATCTCATCGGTTGTGGATATTTTGAAAAGATTGGATAAATTTTCTGTAAAAAAGTAGAAAAATCTTTAAAAACATCGATCAAAATGATAAGCATTGTTTTGTAAATTAAAAAAAAAATTTGGTTAATGATTTCGAGAAAAAAAATTTATTGATCAGACGTATCTACGTTTTCGCCTTTTCGATGAAATATTTGGACCTTGGCTGTCCAAAAGGCTGAATTAGTTTCTAGACACAGGATGGGGAAGGAGGGAATTTTGAAAATTTCATTACAGATGTTTGAGGAGAAAACTGAGGTTTCTTTTTGCTTCCTCCGCTTTTCAACTTTCCACCCTCGTTTCATCCGGTTACATCATAAATAGTGGCCCACATCGAACGCCCTCATTCGCAATCGCTCTCGATAAAATACGGGTCATCCCTGGTAAAATTGATGATCCATGGCGGTTAATGCGCGATTTTCGACATTAATTATTCCATACGATATTGGCGTAATACGTATACCTAATGATTTTGTCTCTGTTTTCAGTATGTATGCATGTATGTACTCGGCGTATGTTTCAATTACTCTGCGTATCTACGTCGCCGGAGACAGCATCGTCGACGGTGCGCGGATCAAAGAGGGACTGGTTGCGGTTACGGCGGCGGCGGTACGGTGTTTAAAAAATGGGGGAAAAACCTTCGATGGCGGGCACGTCTGGTGATATTTTTAACAGTGCTTATGTTCTCTATGAAATCGTCCGGTTGTGTGTGCTTCTACAATCCGCGTGCGGTTGTTTTCGATCCGAACGGCAAATCGTGTGCGTTGGAAACCTGTTAACGAGAAAGGGTTTCTGGTGCATTTATCAAGATACACTCGGAAATCTGTATCGGATGCTGGATTTATGGAGTGAAATGACTGCTTGCGCGTGTATTGCTCTTTATACCTCGTGGAAGTCGATTCGCTGAGGTAAGCGAAGATGATTTATTATATTTTTGGACGCGTTGCGTTCGCGTTTTTTAGTACGGTATGAGTAATGACGACGTTGAGATGAGTTCCAGTTGTTGAAAGAGTTACATACGCGGTGAAAAAATATGAAAGGTGGGCAGAATGATTCGATGGGTAATTTGAGTAGACAAATGGGCACGATTTTTCTCTCAATTCGACTAATGTTCGCATCGTGATCATCGTGATGGTTTTAAACCAAATTGTGGTCTCTTTTTTTCGATTAGCGATTACAATTACAATTGATATGGTAATTATCGAGAGTCCAGATTTCAGTTATAGGGATAGTTCTTGCAATCGGACTTTTGACGATTTGAAAAACCGGCGTGAATTCGACGCGAGCTGACGAGACGACGTTGAAAATTCATTTATTATTCTCCTCAGCGATTTATCGGCAAGCTGCACGTGTTCGAGTCAGTTTCCATCCTGGTATGTCTCAAGGTAATAAGGAAGCACTCGGATATATACTCGGTTCGCGGAAAGAAAAACGTCAAATTGCGAAGAATTATCAACGGCGAAGTAATTTCCACAGAGTTGAAAACCTGGACAAGGTCCATGTGACTGGTTATGAATGGAAAATTCACGTCTGAGAGACGACCTCCGCGCCAGTGGTTTCTCGTTGAACCGTGACTGATGATGTCGTAAATTATATCATCGATCGATGGACGTATTTAAAATGGCAAATCGATGCTTTGGCGGCTGGAGCACGAGCTGGATTTAAAATTAACTCTCGGATGCGACGTTTTGGTCCAATTTTAGAATCCAGACGTAGACAGACGTGTCTTGAGATGTTACGTAATGTTGCCGGATAAGCCGAATGCGACTTCTCACGATGTATTCGTATTGTTTTTTCTCTCGTGTTGTGTGTCGAAGCACAAAGAGCAAAGTGTCTGGAATGATACCGAAAAACGTTGTCAGAGAATCTGTGTTAAATAATCTGGAACTGCGTACGGAGATCTTCAAAGGAAGTCGTCAGCAATATCCCAAGAGCGTTATGAATCTTTTTTCGACGGGTTCCTTTATTGAAGGCTGCAACATTAAAAATGATGAAGATTAAGAATCGAAGTAGAAAATTATAAAAAGAACATGCAATTGAAAAAAATGAGTTGAGAATTTTAAAAAAGTTCAAAATTTTTCTCTAGAGTAGGGTCACTTTTCAAAACTTTATTTTTTTTTGGAAAGGTGCAAAGTGGATATGGACGGGGAGGGGTGTAAAAGGAAGTATTTTTTCGTGTGATATGAAAAATTGAATTTTTGATGCCCAAAACAGAATTTTTTCATTTTTCAATTCTTTGGAAATTCCTGTCTGATGTAACTTGGGAAATGAAGAAGGCATTCAATACTTGGCACCCTGGCAATCAATTTAGGGGAAAACGTAAAATGCATATATATCTTTGTGCTCTACTTTCTGACACCACTGATTTTGACCCCTATTGGAATGGAAAATTGAAAAATCTGCCTCTGACGAAGTTCTGTTTGAAAAGCTGTCCAGAAATCATATTGACCCTTTTCAAAGCCATGAGGGTTGTAGTTGAAGGTTGAAGCTTTTTCAAAGCCGAAATCCTCTGACAGATTCAGCTGTGTATTTGGTAGTTTATTTTCAAAGTGTCTTGTTTTAAGTTTCTCCAGAAATTATCTAATTTTTGAAAAAATATTCAATAAGTACGTAAAAAACTTTCCCAGTTTTGAATGAATACACGTGTCTTTCGCCTTTTAAGAAATACTACAGTATTTGAGAAATACTTTGTTCAATTTTTGGGTAATCAATCGTCAACATCTCATTTTTAGAATAATTTTTTGTTTTCAAAAAATTGTCCTAATTTTGAAGAATTTTCCAGTTTTTTTTAAAAATGGAAGTTTTAAAAAACTATTCAATTTTTAGAAAATGTCCAATTTTAAGAAAATTTTCGAAAAAAACCTGCTGCCTTTTTGTTAAAAAAATTTGGGTATGGTTGTTTTTAAAAAAAGTTTTGGTGGGTATAGAAATTTTGATATTTTGAAACGCTGCTGGGTTTATTTTTTGAACTCACGGGTATTGTTGACCGTTCAATTGCTTTGGCGTACAAGAATTGTGTTTGGTGTCAATATCTACCAAAATATTTTCAAACGAGTCAATTTATTGAATTTGTGTATCATTCAATTGCCATATTGACCCTTCAAATTGAGCACAGAAATGATATTTTGAAAAGAAAATTGTTGCTTATGTCAAAATCTGAAAATTTTGAAATCAAAGACAATATATCAGAAAATGTCAACATTTCACTTCAGGGAAAGAGAGCTAGGGTCTGCTAGAAATTGGTCGAGAGTTGAAAATTCGAAATATTTGAAATTTAATGAAAATTAAAATTGATCTTTAAATTTTTTACTTACATCATTTTTTTTCATAATTGAATTATTTTTTTTAAAAATAATGGTGAGCAACTCTTTGCAAAGTGAAATGGAGGATTGGGGAAGAGGTAAAGGAGGTCAACGATGTGGCACTTAGGTATATTCGAAAATTGATTCTACACGTTGAAATTTTTTTCAAAATATTCATTTTTGTATTTTTCATTATGTATTTTCCATTTTACTGAATTGATAATTTTTAAACATGATGTTAAGCAAATCTTCGCGAGTTGAAAAGAGGGGAGGGGGAGGAAAGCGTAGGAATATTTTATACAAAAATCCTGCGGAAATCCTCAAAAAGTCTGATTTTGTTTCAAAAATGATACCTTGAAAATGAATCAGTCGAATACTTACATACATAGTAGAAGGTCAGCAGATTTTTATTAGAAGTTGATGACGCAAGCAAAGACTTATATGGCATGGTAGCAGTTTCCATTATAAGATTAATATTTTGTTTTCGATGCTGCTCGAGCTCGATCTCGTTTACCCCCGCGCTGCTATGCTCCTTTTTCGTCGCCGACTCGTAACGAATTCTTTATTGAGATTTTTTTTCATTCCAACCATTACGCAATGGTGCAGACAATGTCTCTGGCCTGAGAGATTTGAATGTTCATTAGATGTTATAAGATTGAGAAATATACTCTCATATGCTTCAGAGAAAAAATTCTCTCGAAACTTTCAACTTTACGAACCACTTATCTATACGTACGCACTTGTTAACTCTATCAAAATTCTACTTCATTTATCGGCGTTCGTGGCATATCGCGGAAATTCCCCGTGAACATCGAAGCTGAGTAAATAAAATGTAATTAGTTGACAGGTGTAAACGTTGTGGGTTGCTTTTTCGGCACATCAACGATGACAAAACGATACATGGTTCTATTCATACGCTGTGTAGGCAGGCAACGTAAAATATATCGTCAATTCGCGTACGTGATAAGAATTAAACCGCGTCGGCGGCATCATTATAAAATTTACCATCGTAATTAGCAAATTTAAGCGTAAACAGGAATAATGGCGTAACCAATATTACGCTAGGGTTTTTTTTCGGAAAATAAAAAAATTGTGTACGTTAAATAACCTTGAAAACAGGTTTAAAATATTACACATCATCTTCATACAATATGTGTCTAAAAGCCATCGTCGAATGGATTCATTTGATTGGTCGCTGTGTGGAACCGCCAAGCACTCTACCTGCGCAGAAAAAAGTTCAAACTTGCGATAAGTCTCGCCTGCGTAAGTTTTCGTGCACCTAATTACTATTCAGCTTTGTACGTAGTCGTGTATGCCCACTTGAAGACTCAGTAATGGGTCAATCACCTCGCATAAGCCTTGCCTACGCTCTGATTTGCGTTCTGCACTCTGAATTCGATCTGGAAACATTGCAGATTGCGATAATCCATAATCCTTCGTATCGATAGCTGAAAAAGGAAGAGGAATTTGAATCGAAGCAGCAGATGAATTTTTCACAGAACGAAGCTGGCAACAATCGACGTTGCGTCCAACTATGCAATTTTCTGCATCCTAAACAAACGAATAAAACAATCGCAACGGTCGAGGTTTCGAACCCGTTAATTACATAGCGTTTAGCGTTAATGCCCCTCTTAACGGATTTCTATAACCGTATAATCGTTCGAGACGCTTTAAACAAAGAGAATAAAAATTAGTTTTTTAAAAGCCATCGCGACGCATTTGAAGAAAAAACAATAGACGGTTGTATTGCGATTTTTAACGCGCGCTCGAGCAATTACTCAAGAAAATAAACTCGATGGGCGATTCTTTTCGTACGCCTAGCTGTACATATACTTATGAGTACTTAGTATTCGCTGTGGTAAAATTCTCATCCTACTTCGAGCCTTAACAGAACCGCAATTTGTTTACATTGTATGCGCGCGTACAGAAAAAAAAAACTCGAAAGAGGCAAGCGATCGGTGAAAAATACAAACAGAGCAGAACGTCCCAACGGTTTTGGGCTACCGCAACGTTATAAATTTCGAACCACTGGCGCAGCGGCGACGCTCTAGACAATATAATCAACGATGTCGAAGACAATGTACCCGCGCCGCAGAAACCTAGCCGAAATACAGTAGAATTGTTCTTTTGTACGGCAATCGTCTTCTTATCTGTATCTGGTGCAAGGTGAACGTCTTCCACTGATCTCTTAGGTATTAATTTCACGCTTCTTCGTGTACGATACCTGTAAATTTATCGATGAAAGTTAACATACGTTTTATTACTTTAGGTAGGTATTGATAGCGCCGGATACACGTTCTACGAAACCATACAAAGTAAAATTGGTTACATCTGTGATAACATGACGCATTAAAGCGCGTATTGTTTTTGTTGACGAAACAACGCAAAAAGCAATCACGACTGTTGCAGTTTTCCGTTCATTATTAACTTATCAGAAAGTAAAAGTACGTAAAGTTGTTAGAAATCCGCATGTTGGCGATTGCTGTGAAAGTGTACGTAGCTGCGTACCTATCAAATCATGATGCGAGGTTACCACGCCTATTATCTATTTTTATCTGCAATAAGATTTCAATCACTTTTACGACTGAGTAAATTTTTCGAAAAATTTTCCTCCTGTTTCCGGTCAAATAAACTGTTCGATCTTGATCAAAAAATGTAGTAAATTTTGGACTAGTTCAAAAGGTTAACGAACGGTTATCTATGAAGTTCTCGTATACCTGCCGTTTGTTGATAAACGTTGATTCGGATTTAGAAAACGAAAGTTTCGCGTAGCCCTATTTTAATTGCGTCTGCGTTGTCGTTCTTTTACGTATACGAGTACGATAGGTAATTGTTAAGTAGTTACTTCGGCACTGAATAGATGGCTTTGAGCATTAGCGTAGGATTACATTATTCGACCGGATTGAATGATTTAGAGCTACTCATTGTAGGTGTTTGAAAATTCTCGGTAACCTAAAACAGCGAGTATAGAACATTGTAGATTTACGAAAGTTATGTTATATACCGTAAGTTGAACTAGCCTGCACCCACACGAGGATGGAATTTGCTCGATACGATTAACTCGAAGCGAGTATTGTTTTATTACTTTCGTAATACAATGGGCAATAGGTCTATGTCGGCGCGGCTTCATAACTCTTCTACGACCGTATTGTTGGCAATAACCATTTCGTCGTGATTTTCAAGTATAATATAGTGTATTATGGTAAATAAGTTGCAATACTCCGATTATACGAACTCGATTTTGTTTAAATTTCCAAGTTTTCGCCTTTGAAAACACGTTCCCGTTCCGATCCATAGCATGTTGACAGTTTCTTGGCTGAACATTGTAGGAATTATGAGCTATATAATTAGGTATTTAAATGAATTCTCTCGTAATATCAAATTATCTGAAATTAAGATTGGAAAAAATTCTTCATGAATAATGCAAATAATGCGATGATAAAATTTGAATTTTTATGCAATAAAATAGATACCGTATTATTTTGTAAACAAATCGTTGTAATTTACCGGTAATTACCACGTAAAAATACAATCACTTTATATACTTGCGATTTTCGCCGCTAGAAGTGCTTCGGTCGCATCTGGTCGCATTCAAACAATCTATGCGCAAATTTAAATTGAAACATTGAACTTTTCCTTTTTTTTATCACGCGAAATGTAAGTTCATTGAAAGTTGGTTACTTTCGCACGATATTTCGTCGTAGATTGTAGATTTTAATCGTTAGAAAAATTATAAAATCTTGGAACTGTGCTGCGAAAGTTGAATAGTTTAATGTCGTGACAATATAGCTTTTTGTATAGTACGCAATCGACGTCTAATGGAAGCCTCAGATTGTGGTACTGATTTACATCCTGTGCTTTGTGTGTTTCCATGTAACGTTAGCCTTTTTCCGTTAATTAATCTCAGATTTGTTCTATCGTGTGTTCGCAGTTGTAATGACAGTAATGGCACTTTCCGTATGTGAAATATACGAAAATACGAAACTGGCTCGAGAGATGGCTGTAATGGGGAACTATGAGTCGTCCGGAGTCTACTACGAAGGTACATTGCAGCAGATAAATCGACAATTAATCGCTTCGGATGCAGCTTCTAAACAAAAATGGTTGAATGTAAGTGTGTTCTACTCATTTAATACGTGAGGAAATTGTATACGAATTATCCCATTGATGTTACTAGATTCAACAACAAGTAGCTCAAGAATACGAACAACTGAAATCAACAATGAATACGTTACAACTTTTCAAAGTCGATACCCTAAATGATAGAGTGATCGGTAAGTTTTACTTTTGGTATGTGATTATTTCATGAACGAATATCGTCTAAATTATACTCTCATTCACCAGGTCCAGCTGCCCATCTGAAGAAAAATATGGCATTCAATAATCAATTTTCTCCACTAAATAACTTCGGTTCGCAAATGTTGAATGATCTTGATGTTTGGCCTTCTGTCGAAGATGATCCGGATGTTTGGTCGTCTCCTGTACCCGCCGGTCACAAGTAAATTTTTTCATTGTGTTCAAATTAAGGACCATAGCGTTACAAATTGTAAACTGAACTGTTTTCAGAACAAATCCACAAATTAGGCCAGTTAAAGGCGGTAAAAAATCTACTGTCGCCAAGAATATTGGTAAAAATCAAAAAACAAATGGTACTGCGAATGGGAAACGAGATGCCAGAATTATTAATCGGAAAACTGACGATAAACTGAAGAATACTAGAAAGGATTCGGTAACGAGTAGCTCGAGCGTAAGTGATTCATTATTTAATTGGATGAACCCATCTTTTGGTTGGTTTTGATAGAGGTGTAATTTTGATATTTCTTTAGGAGAAGATAGACAAAGAAAAAGATGAAAAAGAAAAGGAAAGTCCCATCGATGAAAAACGTTTTGAACCATCCGGATGCGATCAAGATTTAGTCGATATGTTAGGTAAATAATACGCAATTAGCTTTCAAGATAAAAAATATTGAATTACGGTTCCCTGATTTATTGTGTTTTGATCGATGATTCATGCAAATCGATAAAAATTGGGAAATATCGGCGCCGTAATTCTCTCTCCTAAGTGAATATCGAAAAGTGTGACAACAATGCTATTTTTATAGATTAGAAGATTTGTTTATAAGCTATTCAAGTTAGGTTTTTTTTTCGAAAGATTAATTTAATTGTTTAAAATCTCTTTCTTCGAATCGTACGTTGTTGCCAAATACTCGATTATTACGTCAAGGGCGATAATGGTAATGCCAATGTTATTCGAAATCAATACCGTATTATATTTCGCACACCGAGTAATCGATTGAAGTATAATTTTTCTCGTCTTGTTTTTTTTTCACAGAACGAGATATCGTACAGAAAAATCCCAACGTTAGATGGGACGATATCGCTGATTTGCATGAAGCGAAACGACTCCTAGAAGAAGCTGTAGTCTTACCGATGTGGATGCCAGATTTTTTCAGGGTAAGTTTCCAGATTAAAAGGCGAATCGAATTCAAATTTTTTCTTGTTCAATGTTTACCATTAATATAGCGTATTTTTATGTAACAATTTTTCTTGCCAATAAAGTTTATTCACCTCGTACTGGTTTTCGAGTAATGAATGGTGTCTGTTTCTTGCAGGGTATTCGGAGACCTTGGAAAGGTGTCCTAATGGTTGGACCTCCTGGTACTGGAAAAACTATGCTGGCCAAAGCAGTAGCTACGGAATGTGGTACGACATTTTTTAATGTATCATCTTCTACCTTGACATCTAAATATCGCGGAGAGTCAGAAAAACTAGTCAGATTGCTGTTCGAAATGGTACGATGATCTTTAATTTCTTATCACGAAAATTGTATTGCAATTTACAAAGTTCTTTGTTTTTAGGCGAGATTTTACGCGCCTTCTACGATTTTTATCGATGAAATCGATTCGTTGTGCTCGAGAAGAGGAAGTGAATCTGAGCACGAAGCTTCAAGAAGAGTCAAGTCTGAATTATTAGTACAAATGGACGGTTTGAATTCTAGCGAAGATGCTAGCAAAGTTGTAATGGTATTAGCGGCTACTAATTTCCCTTGGGATATAGACGAAGCCTTAAGAAGAAGATTAGAGAAGAGAATTTATATCCCGTTGCCCAATAGTACGTTCTATGGTTTCAATTTTTTTATTTTTTGTTTTTTTTTTCGTATTCGAGAACAGTAGAAAGTTGACCATTTTATTTTATTGAACTAGGTGATGGCAGAGAAGCTCTGTTGAAGATAAATCTTCGAGAAGTTAAAGTTGATTCGTCTGTTAGTCTTAAAGATATCGCTGCGAAATTAAATGGCTACTCAGGAGCTGATATTACCAACGTTTGCAGGTATTTAACTTTTTTCTTTCTTTCTTGAGAAATCACCATCTCAAACACATTGGAAATTTTTTCTCCATTTATCTAGAGATGCTGCGATGATGTCAATGAGACGTAAAATCGCCGGATTGCGGCCAGATCAAATAAAGCAAATTCCCAGAGAAGAATTAGATTTACCAGTATCAGCCCAAGATTTCCGAGAAGCGTTGGCCAAATGTAATAAAAGTGTCAGTAAAGAAGACTTAGATAAATATGAGAAATGGATGAACGAATTTGGCTCTACTTGATGATAAATATAAAAAAGTCTGCGAGCTCATTGAATGTGTGCTAGCGACGACATGATGCCGACAGCTACACCGGATGATGTTCCTGGCGATTCAACATCCCCTTTACGTAGTTCCTGGGGATAAGAGCCGTATATTTAGATCGCCCTTGCCATCCCCGTATTATTTTCCAAACCTTATGCCTCAGAAGACTGACTTTTATTGCCAAGTTATTTTTACGTGTTACTTGTCTATGTCTAACTATGGAATAGTTGACTTCGGCCGAATGTTGTAGAGAGACGCTTAGAATAGAATTTATATCAAATTTATGCATTTCTCCTTTTTTTTTTGTTTCGTCGTCGTGTATCTATAGTTGTTACGTATTCGTTTGTGATTTTATAATAATTTCGAAAAAGATAATAATTTTACCGAATATTTTGTACTGTATATTATATCAACGTTCTATTTTTGTATAAATTTTATCATTAAGAGAAAGGTTAAATTTTTCGATTGTTCGGAACAAGTACGATTATCGTACCCTGATGTACTATTTATTTTTTGCAGCTTGTTTTATACGCTCTCATGACCATTTCCCAAAACGCATTTTAAATTTTAAATTTAACACTAGAAAACTGAATGCGAGCTGTCATTAAATTTTAATTTGCTCATAAATTTTTTTCGTTTGTTTTCTTCCAATTTTTCGATTATTTTTTAACGACGATAGTAAATTGATAACGTAGTTTATTATTATTAACATTAGACTTAATTATCTTCCCATTTTTATGGTGTAGAAATTACCGAATTACGATTATGCATTTTTGCCGTTGATCTGAAACATCAAAATTGTACGAATTCGCCATTGATGGTGTGTGGGAATTATCCTAAAAATAAGGTTGTGATAGTAGGTGAAATTTATTGATAGAATATCCGGAAATATCCCCCGATCTGCCATTTCATATCTGTCGATTTGAACTAATTTTTTCTACTAATTTCTCCTTGTATGTCTCGTGTAAACAGATTATCTAATTAATGATGTGACGATTGTGTAAATTTTTAACACATTTAAGTACTTTATATTGTACGATTGTATTGAAGTGGGATCTCAATAAATGTTGTTTTTAAATTTTCGTTTTGAGAAATTTTTGTTGGATACAGAAATATAGAATGTTCTTCAAAAAAAATCCAAGAGTTTCATGTCTTTGGAGTTTGGATGAAAGGATGGCGTTGCAAAAAATAATCATTAGATCTCTTTTCTCAATCTTTTCTGCAAATTGTTTTAAAATTTGAAATTGAAAATTTTTAGATTTTTATTATGGCAGCACTGATTGTTATTGTTTTGTTTTTGTTTACATTGTTCATTTTCCCTCCAAAATTTTAATAGCATCAGTTTTTAACTATTTTCATCTTGTAGTGTAGTTTTGTACGAAAAATTTGACAAATTTGTTCCTCTAAACTTTAATTAAATTCAAATGATGTTCACACTTCACAAATTTATCACCCCATTTGCAGATATGTGCCTGTTATATATTCAATTCAAAGTCACAAAAGAAATTATGATGACTATCCGCCGTCGCCGTCGTCGGTCTTATCTCATTGATGGTAAAAATTTACTAAAGAAACGAGAAGAAAACTCAACGTGTGACTGTGCAACTCAATCGCATTCAAAATTCAACCACAAAAGTGCAAAGTAAATACTTTCAAAACTTCGCCTTTCTTATAACAACTAGTACTTTAATACATGTGAGATAAAGTCAACAACCTTTTCGGAAATCGTTTCACTCACGGAATATGTTCACTTTGCCCCTAGTATCAACCTACACGATAACGATATTCGCCGGTGGCCAATATTTACATCATCAAGCATTGGAAACTTGGGTCAACGTAAGTAATTACCCTCGGAACGTAATTGCGTTAAATTCCGCCTCGTCGTCGTCAGTGATTACACTTCAATCAAAATCGCACGAGTTTCTTTGGTCAAATTAAAAAAGACAGGCAAGTTCGCGTATTATTAATTTACAAAGCTTTTCTGTTTCATTTTAATTTCAAGTTTTTTTTCGCGATCGTGTTGGAAAAACTAGGTCGTCGAAGAAATGACCATCGTAGTCGTACATATATTCGACGCGTAATACGGTTTGTGGCACGAATCGAGCAACACCAACGGTTGACTTCAAAATTCAAGATGCCTTTAAGATTCCAGAATTTTAAGATTCACAAGAGATTGCACCTTCCTTCTAACCGTCGGACCGAGTGTGAATAAATTACGGATGTTCGCTCAAGGATGAAGATGCTGGGGTAATTCTAGTACGTATGTAGATGTACCTTCACCAATGATTAATGACATCATCAGTAACGAAGAATATTTAATTGACGTTAATTTAGCGCGTTCGTTGGATTTTATGAAAACGTAGTGTTTGTCGTTCGGTGATTTTCTGTCCAGTATAACATTGCAACGAGTAAATTGGTGGCCGAATTGAGAGCAATTTTACTTCGGGTGAGTTCCTATTGTTTATTTGCTCGTGTCATAGTTCATTACAATAATTTTATTTGTACTTATTCTTTATGTTGAAGGTGCATGCAACTTTTTTAAATTCAATTGAGCTTTTACGTATTACGTATATATGTAGGTATTTCAAATTGCAAAAATTTCTAAACTGGAGAATTTTACGAGTTTGATTTCTGTTGTATTACCTATAAGGTACTTATATTTTCAATTTTTCAGCAGTTGCAAAAAGTGACACCGGAAATCACATAAAAGGATCCAAGGGGTAATTGTAGTCTTCCCTAAGACTGGCTGTTAGTTAAGAATTTTCAAAGTATTGAAACATGAAAAACGTGTATTTTTGAACACTAAAAAATCCCAATCTCTTTTCTCGAGCATGAACAAAATTATAAACATCATCACTAACATAAAAACCTGCCATTCTAAGTCTCCATCTTCACATTTATTTTTCCCCCCCCCCCCCCCGAAAAAAAAACTTCCGACGCTACTGGTTGCATTGATCAGATCTTTAGGATGTTTTTTTCTCAAGAATCCGAAAAGAAGTTTTGAAAATTCTTCTGTAAAAGTAAAATTTTATTAGTGCAGCATCCAAAATATTTTATTTCAATATTGTAAATTTTTTAAAATTTAAAACTTCCTCAAAATCTTTTCTAACATTTCTTTATTTTTTTTAGTTCCAAATTTTGTTTCAACGAACTATATTTTTCGCATGAAAGCAGATACTCTACGTTCTAAAAATTGATGATCGCCGTCGAATCCAACCATCCCTGTAGTATAGGTGAATTGGCTTCTTCTACTGTGACGTGAAATCCATGACTCCATATGAATTTCATCTTTGATCCTTAATTTTCTTCTGCTTCTCTTTTCTAGAAGACGCGTGCTTCGGTGATTCTTTTTTCTGTGTAATTTTTCCAAAAATATGTACAATTTTGAAAAAATCTGAACTTGTGAAAAAATAATTCTTCCAAAAATGTTTCTCCAAGTTGATATTTTTTCTAGTTTTTTTTTTACTGTATGAATTTTTTTTTCAACCCTAAAATTGTTTTGAAGTCGACGATCATGCTTGTTGCAGTTTGAAATGAAAAAGACGTAAAAGTTATATGTATTAATATTTTTTTTACATCTTTTCGTATTAGAAGTAAAGTACCTCAATTTGAAATAGAAATTTAAAGTAGAAAAATCTGGGAAAATCATTCCTGAAAAATTCAAACTTCTAAAAAAGTTAAATTAGGGCACATAAAAATTTAAGAAAAATTTTAATTTTATACCTATTTTTTTAAAAATTGTTTTGAAATTGTAACTTTTTTTGGAAAAACTGGACGTGAGCTTGGAAAATATTCTCAGATGATTTAAAATTTTAAAAAATTTAAGGTGATTCAAAATTTAAAAAAAAAATGAGAAAATTTGATCCAGACTTGGAAAAAATCAAGAGTACACTTCGTGAAATAAAATCATGTGTTTTTAGTTACTTAAATTTTTTTGTAAAATGAAAACCAGAAATTTTTAGTTACTTTTGTGTTTGCTAAGAAAAAAAAAGGCATATTCTTTATAAACGAAAGTCCTGTGAAAAGACGTCGTTGTCTAGGTCAACGGTCAATCGAGTCTAAAAAATATGCTTATTTTACAGAAATGATGCAAGAAAAAGATGCAAAATCAGACGCCAGCTACTTCATCAGCAGCTTTGCATATTGTCCTCGATCTTCGTGTTGCCAACAATCATCATTTCTACCACAAATATGGTAAGCATCATTGGTACTAGATCTAGAACATCAATAACATCATGCGCCTCTTGCATTGCGCAAGCAATTTCTTGACCACCCTGGTCATTGTCCGATTCGCTGAAAAACAAAACGGCGGCAACCGTCCAGCACCGTAGTTGGGTGCCGATGAAACCATGAATCAGCCGCAGAACGAAAAATCCGACGTTAAAAATGATAACGAATTAGAATACGAGTTCAAAGTGACGATACCGGTAGCTAGGTTTAAATCACGTATGCAACCTGCATCCCTTTGTGTACATTCTTGTCATCCTCATTGGTGAGTTACCGTTGTCCATTTATTTTCATCGTGTGTTTTTTTTTCGAAAAAACTGCATGTTATATGGACTGAAGTCGGCGATATTGTGTTTTTCCAACGCATATAATACTGTTGCATGAAGGGATTTCGTCTGCTTTTTTAAAATCATTTTCGCCGGTCACGTATGATGACAGCTAAAATCGCCGTTCGCCGGGTAAAATGATGACCTTCTTGGATGTTCGTGTTACTCAAACATTATCCGTAAGGCTGGTGAAATTTTTGACCATAATCAAGGTCGCTTTTGGCCTGAAATAAAGCCAGATTGTAGATAAGCGTATGGTTAATTCGAGTTCTCCTTTTCGCAGTCTGAAGTTGATTTTAACGATTTTTTTATTCTATGTAAATGCGATAGAAGTAAACAACTTTGAAATTTTTCGCGCCCCAAGATTTTATTTTTTTTTGTTTTTATGAAAGAAAATGAAAAAGAAAGTCATAAGAGAGTATCAATTGCTGCCTCGTAAACTTGACTGCCAATTATCTAAATGAAGGATGTCATCGGTAATTGAAACCATTACATAGTCGTCATCGTCGTTGTCTGCCTCGTGCCTCGTGAATGCAATTTTGTCTCATCATTTTTGCCAATTTTATGCGCAGATGTTTGTGAATAATCAAGTGAAGAAAGTTAATTGATTTGCCCGCTCGAAAATGCCAATTGGTCCAAGGCAGTTTTAATCTGAGCTGTTTTTTTTTTTTAAAAAAAAACTCGTGGTTATTTTCTGTGCGATTGGTGTGACCGAAGTAGACGTGAGGATTTTTGATTCTGTCATTTTCTGAATTTTTTTTCTCGTCTTGATAATTTTTTATGACGTTTGGAATAATTTTTTAATGAATTTTACGTACAAGGGAAGTCTCAAAATAATTGTTAGTAGGTCTCTCGTTTGTTCTCAGCATTTTTTAGCGACTAAATGACGCTGAATTTATGAAAATTCTGTATTTTTTCTCAGAAATGGATTTTTTTTCATGATCGCTCAATTCTAATTGGGGAGAAGGAGGGTGGAAAATCCTTGAAGTAGTTACATAATCACTAAAAAAATACGAGTATGTACTCGTACTTGAAATTTTTTCTCATAAAAAACATCAGTATTTTGCTAAATTTGAAGTTTGACTATTTCTCAGTTTAAACTTTTTAACCACCTTCCTCACATTTGGGCCGAAATTTTAAACATTTTCACGAAATCTTGTGACGTATCGTTTGTATTAAGTATGTTTTCTAAATCGCCAAATTCGAATTTAATCAGTTTTGGAATTTGACTCCCTCAGTCTCACTATTTTCTAAATTTAAATTTGCAGTTCATGAAGAAGGCCGGATTGATATTTGAATTCAGCGTCTCCAAAATATTCTGTTTCAAGAAGAATAAGGAGTGAATTTTCAAAATTCGGTGTCATTTAGACGTTAGAAGGAAACGAATAGAACATCTGCTGATAGTTGATCTGAGATTCCCTTTGTTTGTAATTTTAGTGATTTTCGTCAATTTTTGGAATTTCATTTTTGAAACTGTTATAAGTATTTTCTTTAAAACTAGAATCGTGATGAAAAATCATTATATCTTGTCAATTGTCACCTGTTATAATATTTTTCAATTTTCTAAAAATTAATTTTTTTATTCCAGACCTCGTATTACGAATGATACCTCACATTCCTGCTTGCCACAGGCATTCGCAAGTTATGAAAATTCGTCTTTTTCGTATCGAAAATAGGGGGGAAAATGTCAGAAAGGTCTTGTCACCGACAATAGAAGTAGCTCAGCAGGAGAGAAGGGATCGCGTTTTTTTGAAGGTACCTGTGCTATACTCGACGATGGCGACTACTTAACATAGCGATATGCTATGGTTTTTGTGCTTCCTTCCAACACCACCTCCGGCGCATCGTGGCCGATTTCGTTTCATGCATTATTAAACATTAACATATTGTACTGGCGTGGGGCTATTGATTCCGAATTAGGTCCGAGAGTTCAATGAACCTGGTCGTGCTATGAAGGAGGGTAGTTCAGTGACGAACAAGGCATGACCCTTGAGTCGACTAAATTGCGACAAAGATGTTGAATTTTCAAAAATACTAGTTTAAATTAATTTTTTAAAAAAAATATTTCGTTTCAATTTTGATGGTTAAATATTAATATTTGGAAAATTGTCCGATTTTTAAAAAAGTGGTCATATTTAAAAAAATAATTGTTTTAAATTAAAAGTTTAAAAACTAATTCAACCAAGGTTTGAACAATTGCCCTACTTTTAAAAAATCGTTCACGTAAGTTTTGGAAACTATTTTCCTATATTTTTGAAAAATTGTCCCGGTTTTGAAAAATTCTTTCAAGTGTTGAAAAATTGAACAATTTTTTAGTAACGTAAAACGTAACCAAGGAGGGATTTTGGGGGTCCAAATCCTTACTTTTACCACGAGGTCAAGAATTTTTTCTTGATTTATTGTTGATGTACCTGAAACATTTCTATCCTTTTTTTCAAATCTTCACTTTTGCTTCCCTCAAACACAAACAAAATTTTAATTATCTGAACAGGCGACTGTGTGAAAAGAAACTACTATTTGTTTCCCATATCTTTTGATCTAGGTAACGATCTAAGTCTCCATAACCACTTTGTACCCTCTCCAAAAACTCTTCCGACGCCACTGCTTGAAATTTTTGTATGTAGTTTTAAATTCGAAATAATTGGCATAAAAGTTGCTTGTTTCGAAACTGCATTTTCATCAATTCTCTCAATTGCATAACAACTTCATTGAATTTAATTCGGATTCAAAAATTCAAAAGATTAAAAAATTTCATGAGGACATTGGTTTTTTTAAAAATTTGATTTTGAATAAATTGGCAAATTTCGATTCTTTATACCTCCTTTTTAAGTTTTTAGTTCAATTTTTAAAACTTTTCAGTGATCCATTTTTCCATACATCTTTATTATTTTTTTCCACGACTAAACCCCACACTTGAAAATTATTTATGTTTATTTTTATGATCAGCCCAAGCACTAATGACGATGGGTTTCACCATATGGCCAGATTGATGGATTCGTTGATTCTGGACTCACTGGCTCCGTTTTCGTTGACCAAAATCAGTTCGGTAAAATCTACCAAGATGAGTACTTTTGCAAAGAAAATGCAAGCTAAGCCGGAACCAGTCAAAGTGTTTCATAATTTCACTCAGCAAACGTCACCTGTTCATCGTCAAAGTTCCAAAACAGGTACCTAGTTTTCCGAGATCACACAACGTGAAAATATGTAATTTAATCCAAAAATTAATCAAATTAAAAAATTTTCACAGCTACTGAAAATCGAACCACCTATGGAAATTTCGATCAGATCAAAAAACCTCATCATGGATCTGCTGATTCAGTAGCTGAAAGATGGGCCGCTACGTTAAGAAGGCGAGATCCTGAAATTCAACCCATTTTTCCATCTTTAGCTGGTACAAGAAATAGGCAAGATTTTTCAAAGCCTTCGTTCACCATTATAGTGGTGACATGACATGTAGAAACCCGGTTACCGTGTTAAAAATCAGTTTTTGTTTTTTTGTGCGATTTTGGTACTAAAATACCTCCTCTATCAAATGGTGTAGTTGAAAAAATTCAAAAAAAAGTTTTCTGAGTGAAAATCGTCTTCAAAAGTTTAACCGAATACAATAAACAAATGACAACCGATTTTTTTTTTTGCGTTTCCTGGAAAGTTTTGTTTTTACACGGTAACCGGGTTTCTACATGTCACGTCACGTACTATGAATTTTTAAATATTATCGATCCCTATACTTACCTGTTTCAGATCATGTTCGCATCTGAATGCCATCGGAAGTAAACCTTCAGCGATTCCTTTCAGTCGTAAAGCTCGCCGATTTAATTTTCGAACGACTGTAAAAAAAGCTATGAACTTTAATACCAATTCCGGAGCCAACAGTAACACCAATACCACTCAGCATCATCGCTATACTCGAAAGAAACACAACTGTCTTCAGAAATATAGCAGTATCGATTATGATTCTTTGAGTTGTGGCGGAAGTGGAGAAAAAGAAAAAATATTTAATCCCGCTGGCTTCGAATCTCATCTGGTTGAATCGCTGGAACGTGATATTTTGCTGCGAAATCCCAACGTTCAATGGAATAAAGTAGCTGGTCTGAGTGAGGCTAAGTCCATTCTACAAGAAGCTATGGTCTTACCTATCATAATACCTGATTTTTTCAAGGTATCTATATATTAATCCATCAACGCCTCAAGCAGACCAAATAAACTCAAGAATTGATCCATTTGATGGTTTTTCATATTGCAGGGTATTCGTAGACCTTGGAAAGGCGTATTAATGATTGGACCTCCCGGTACTGGAAAAACAATGCTGGCCAAGGCAGTGGCTACTGAATGTGGTACGACGTTTTTCAATGTATCTTCATCCACCTTGACTTCAAAGTATCGAGGAGAGTCCGAAAAACTAGTCAGATTGTTGTTTGAAATGGTACGAAACTCGAGCCTACCTTGATTTTTGTGAATTTAAACGTAATAATGCATAATGTTTTGATTTACAGGCAAAATTTTACGCACCTTCTACGATATTCATCGACGAAATCGATTCTTTGTGTTCTCAGAGAGGCTCCGATTCTGAACACGAAGCATCCAAAAGGTTTAAAGCTGAGCTACTCATACATATGGATGGCTTGGTTTCTTCTGCGTAAGTTATTCCCATCAACACAACGTCAGTTTTTTTTTGATTTGGCAAATTTATTGTCTGGGTTCATCGATGTTCAAAATATTCTTCTTAGTTCATGTTATCGTATACTAACCCGAAAAATTATCGTATCTCCTCCCCCTCAGTTGCCCTCAAGCACCTGAGGGGAGTTTGGCGGAGATGATTTCGGATTTCAAATTCAAACTCAAGTCGATATTTAAACTTGGGTTTCAAAAAACATAAAAAACGATATGTCTCATTTATTTGTGTTTTTTTTTTGAATTTTCATCAAAATTTTTACCCTTGGAGCATACTTAAAAATCCCAGAAAAATAGTCGAATTTCATTAAATTCAATTTCAATTGAAATCAGGGGACCAAAGGCAAATATTTGGCTCAATTCAGACGTATAATTTACCATAGAAAATAGAAGTATCTATAATCTACCTACCTATTTTTAGAAATTTTAATTCAAGTTAATTTTTCAGCGATAATCACGTAATTATGGTATTGGCGGCCACAAATCATCCTTGGGATATTGACGAAGCCTTCAGAAGACGATTTGAAAAACGTGTTTATATACCGTTGCCAAATAGTAAGTCTTAAGAAAAATGAGAGAAATCAGATAGGCACTTGAAATCTCTTCAATGTGAATTTCGCCGAATTTTTATTTGGCACACAATCTAACGACGAAATAATTTCTTTTTTTTCAGAGGAAACTCGAATATTATTACTGAAAATATGTATGGAAGGTACCAAACTGGAAGAAAATTTTGATTTTCAACAAATTTCCGAACTTCTTGACGGTTACACTGGATCTGATATTGCCAACGTTTGCAGGTACGTCTTTCGCCGAAATGAATCATATTATGATGTGCTTGTCAAATGAAGAAAAATTTTGAATTGTTTTAGGGACGCAGCTATGATGTGCATGAGAAAAAAAATCACAGGCCAGACTCCGCTACAAATAAAGCAAATTAAAAAAGCGGATATCGATCTTCCGGTGACCACGGCTGATTTCACCGACGCCATTTCTCGATGCAAGAAAAGCGTCTCGGCCGCCGATATGAACAGATATCAAACCTGGACCGAAGAATTCGGATCGTTTTAATAATCAAATCATCAATCTTTTTTTTGTATCATTCACGTATTATAAATTTTTGCGTTTAGTATTGCGGCGAATTTATTTTCACGTGAAGACTCATTTTCAAGAGCAGTTTCTGTCTATGCCCTTGAATTTTCGAATTTGATAATAGGTGAACAGATGATAATTTTTAGTGTGAAAAATGGATAGGAAATGTGACTTTTCTGAGATCAGGTACGGGACCTCCTTTACATAGTCTTATCTCAAAACTATTTGTTGGGCATCGAGTGTGGACATCTTTTTGTCTTCTTTCTCATGTAAATTCAGAAGTACGCATCGATACGTGCCGTAATCTCATCATAGTTAAGAAATTAATTTTTTTGTAACTTTTTTGATCTTGTTAGTCTAATGTGTATTTTTTTCGGTTTTATTTTTACAGTTGGCGCCAAAATTTAATTCACCAACATGGGTATCAAGCAAGTAGTTTCGAATTATTCAAGATCCATCTATGCTTGACCGAAAAAATAAACGTCATTTGGAAGCGGGTACCAGACCAGTTATGTCAAAGTTTTTAAAGCCAACGTACGTTGAAATGAAGAAATTATCTATAATTAATTTGAAGTTGAATGAAACTCGAAATTCATTTTTTTCTTCTTGTTTCATTGCAAACAAAAAATTGAAGCTGTGAATACCTACTTACCTACCTAACCAATTTACTAAAAATCACTAGTGAAGTTTTCCGTAACGCGATTCAATGAAAATAATATTTAATCACTCAAATGTTGTTCAGCTTCGTATGAAAAGATTTTAATACAAGAGAGAATATAACGAATGTATGCTGAAAAATTCGGATCATTTCTGAACTCAAGATTGATCATAGAAGTTTTTCTTTTCTGCATCATTTACCTATATGTACGTAATTTACATATCTACATACGTTCGCTGTTGTAACATGTAGTTATTCTCGCGATCGATTATTATTTAAGATAAACTTATCACCGTTAAAGTTTCTTGTTGATAAGATTCGAGTTAATATTTATGGGAATTGAGAAAAATTATTCAGTATGAAGTAATTAGTTGATGCAGAATGGCGACTTTCTTAGGATCAGGGTTTGAAACCACCTTACGTAGTCGTATCAGCCAATTCGATGGGCACCCTTTGTGGGCTTCTTCGTGTCTTCTCTCTGACGCAAAAGTACTCGTCGACGCGTATCGCGATTTTGTCAAAGGTGAGTGAGTAATTCTCTTTCCAATTTACTTGAATAATTTATTAATTGTTGATCTGTTTAATTTTCCATAGCTGGTGTAGATGTGTTGTTCACCGATACCTACCAAGCTAGTTTGCAAGGTTTCAAGACTCATCTCGGATTGGATGACGAACAAGCACGTGATCTGTTCAAAAAATCTGTATCCTGTTGCAGAGAAGCCATACAAATCGAGAAAAGTCTAGGAACAAGTTTGTATCGTTGATTTTATCGAAATATTTTATCGTTTTTATCATCTGACTTTTGTTGTTTTGATTATAGTCGATAAAAATAAAGATGTGTTAATTTTGGCCTCAACCGGTAGTTTTGGAGCGATATTAGCCGATGGATCAGAATACACCGGAGATTTTATACACAAATACGATATCGATCACATTAGAGATTTTCAAAGAACCCAGATCCAAGTTCGCAGTGAATCAGGAGTCGATATTATTGGCCTGTTTACGATCGCTACGTCCACAGAGGCGTTCATGTTGGCAGAATTGTTGAAAGAATTTCCGCATGTCAGAGCTATTTTGACATTTTCTGTTAAAGTTTGTTACTTGATCATTTCATTTCATTTATTTAAAGCCGAAATAAACCTTTTATCGTCTTTGTTTCAGGATGGAGAACATTTAAGCGGAGGTGAAAGATTTGATGAAGTTGCTACCAAATGCTGGTCATTGAATCCTATCCAGTTATTAGCTGTTGGCGTTAATTGCGCAAAACCTAGTTACGTTGATTGTTTACTGTCTACTCTGAAGGGTAAGGTACCATTATGCGCTATAACTCTGACCGAAGAAGTTTGGGATGAAGAAAAAAATCAGTAAGTTTGCATATTATGACTCCAGTTTGGATTTTTGAAGAGGGTTTTTTTTCTGGAAATAAGACGTTAAAAAAGAATATTTTGTACGTCAGATGGGTGCCTTTGGATGAAGATTGTCTACCATATATTTCCAAATGGTCACAAATAGGAATTCAGTATGTAGGAGGAGGATGCCAGACCAGTTATGCTACGGTACAAAAAATAGGTAAGGTTATTAAAGGATCCAATGCATAAATACCTTTCAGAAAATTTACCTGTGGTCTATGATTCCCCGTCGAAAAATTAAAAGCAAGACTGTTGAATGTTGATACGAATATTTAAGCCTGCTAAATACATTTTTTACTATTCGTCGAATACTTTTCATTACCTTAATCTGAGAACAAACGAGGTATTATCCAATGATCCAAATCACGTGTTAAAAAACTTTATATTTTGACACAATAAACAAAACGTTCCACATTCATTACTGGTAAATGGAATTCATCATCGAATATAATGAAAATGTCCCAAAAACTTATCACATGTAATTAAAAAAGCTCTATATCTTATAGAGCTTTAGTATTAGTGGTCTTCGGTAGGGAGGGGAAAGGGTGCCACAACACGATGACTAAAAGCTTTTGAAAAAAGTGCAAACATGATACGGTTCGTCGGAGCTCCACGAATGAGATTATTAATATTCGATATCGTTATCGAGCCTTTTTCATTCCTCTGGCCATCCACGCCGATAATAAATTTTTACTAAAGTATAACGAAAAACAATGAACTTGTGCTGCTAATAAAATAAAAGCGTACCACAGAACACCATACGGATATCCCTGAAATGAGAAATTCAATATTAGTCGATATAGGTAGTTTGTTAAAATTGAGTACAATTTCTGTATCTATCACGAACCTGCCACGAAATAATGTCTTCGACAGATCCTGTATTAATGTACGTCCACACATCGCTAAAATAATATCCAGTCCCGAAAAGAATAGGAAGGAAACCAAATATTCCTGTCAGGTACATGAATCGTTTCATCGGAACGATGCGATTCCTCTTGATAGCAGAGAGAGCGAAAAATGTAACTAATATACTAATACACCATACGTATTCCCATAACAAAGGCTGTAAAAATAAAACGCATCGATTAGTTCGATTTCAAATATTCCTCAGAATATTATGTAGATGTACTCACTTTAGGCACTTCTAATTCTTCTATTTCAAGTACGAATATATCTAGCCTATCTAAAATATCGGCAGAGAGTTTGGTTAACATGGCGAAGAACAAAAGATAGTGGAAAAATATGCAGTACTTCAATCTAGACTTGTTTTGTGCACTGAAACAGAATCAAAGCGAGTCGATTAATCAGAGTAATTTTCGCCATAAAACAATTCTCAGTGGTTCGGGAGCAACCAAAAGCAATTCTCAAGGGTCCAAAGATAAATGATGGAATGTAAAACGGTACGAAAAAATGCTTTTTTACCTTATTTGATACTGTTCAGCTACTCTCTGCCGATGCATGTAGTCATGACCATCGGAGCCTGCTGGTATTGGACCACCTCTTGATGCCATGATATCGGTTCGGGTTTATTTTGAATTTAAAACATCCTTCGTAAAATCAGAAGTATTTTTTTAGACGAAATTCGATTAAATATCAACTTTTATATCGTATTTCATAACCTTGTCAGAAAGTTTGATCTCAAAAACGGATTTTCAATGTTTTCCTCTTCGTTTTGCTGTCGTCTATCTTTTTTTATCATGAACTTTCTTGACTTCGATGATAAGAATTCGCGACTGGAATGTTTTGATGACGTAACGTTGACCATTTTGTTTTTTGTTTTTTTTTTAATTTTTTCGTAGAGACCGGAAAAAATGGGAAATGTGAGGAATTAAAGAATTGAACTATTCGAGAATGTTTTCTTCGCGTTATGTTTCGGAAATTTTACATATTTAACGAATCTTTGCATAACTTCAAGCGTCAGAAGAATGATTGTTCGATAATTCTTCAGTTCATCTATGATTATCTACCAATATGTGAGTAGTAGTAGATAGAAATTTAATATTTATTTATACCTCTTAATCGATACATTATTCTATTTTTATTCTTTTGCACAACAAAAAGCTCATCAAATTTCCGATCCCCATCAATTCTTTTATGAAAATTACTTACTCATGGAAAAAAATAACACCGGAATATAAGAGTGAGATTCTTCTAGTCTGAGTTGATTTGATTGCATGTAAAAATTAGAGTATTGATTGAAATTATAAAATAATTAGAGAATAGAGATTTAATATCTATTGGAGTTCGGTAGCTTTCACCTTAATTTCAAGCCCAACATTTTCCAATGCATAAGTACTAGAATTGTAATTGCAAAATCGAACATCAATATTCTGTACATTCTGTAGTAATGTTGATGAAGTATTTTATCGGTGTTTTTAGATCAATGATGGCGGTTTAGAGATTAGAACGAGTAGAAGAATTTTATTTCAATTCCATTATATTCTCCCGATTTCCACCTTCTGCTGTTAGTTTAATTTAATTTCAAATAGTTTTCAAATCCTTATCCTTTTCTTTTCTGTTTCGTAAATTCGAAATTATTGGTACTGTGATACGTGTAAGTTTGAATGCGAGAGATATTTTCTAAAAATTATGAGAGCTTAGAAATTGTATTATTGCTAGATGAAATTTTCATTGTTTCTATCGAATTTATTCGCGATTTTTAATGGATAAATTCCATTTAATTTCAAAGTAAAATGAAGTTTGTTGAAAAAAATTGATGGAAAATTATCGGAAAATCAAAAATGAACTAGAAATTTAGCAACGTAGCGTGATGTGATGCTACGACGTTGCCAAAATTATTAAACCAACCGAAATAGGTAACCTATCTTTTGAATATAATTTTCATTTTTCAATTTTTTTTGAAGAATTTCATAACGTAGAAATTTTTTACTGTCGTAGACGTATTTAAAAAGCAAAAAATCTATCAAAATTGGTCACTGTATTCATTAAGAAGTTTCAAAAACGGTATAATTAATTTTTTTCTGAAACAATTAGGTAGGCGATTAAAATTTCATGATAACGCGAAACGTGAAAAAAGTAACGTCGAGGCATTGCTGGAAACGCGGAACCGTTAACATTGTTCTTTCTACAAAAAACGTAGTTCTTTGTTAGAACTATTAAATTTTTTTCTAAAAATGACGCTTTCATGGGCATTTATTTCAAAATGGGCGAAATTTCGGTTGTTATTTCGATCTAATCGTACGTATTAAATGTTTCGACAGTCTCGGTACGCGTATAAGTTTGTTATTATTTGTTGTTTGTACAGCGGATGTATACATATTAACCTTCCATCCTAACCTCCTTTCATTTCGTGTTGGGCCAACAACAACCGATCTACGTGAATGTGAGAAAATAATATAATATTTTAGTAAATGTTTTTATGTATTTCTGTTTCGTGTGTAAAGTTAAAAAGTAACGTAAAAATAGTGGAAAAATGGTGAATGTTATTCGGATGTTGGTATTTGTGAATATGTTCGCGTTTAATTCGCATAATCGTAGTGGTGAATATAATATTAAGTGATGTTACAAGTATGTTTTTTAGTGAAGTGGTTCGCACACAGTTTCGGTGTAACGTAAACAAACGCTGGATGTATTTAAGAAAGCGGTTATGTGACTGCTTTTGCAGCCGTTGGTAAAATGGCTGCAACACAAGCTGAATCGCAATTAAATGATACAAATCGCGAACATTTACACGATAAACAACAACCATCCGAGATAGGTAACAGTACTTTCCAAAATGGCACCGATAAAAATGGGGCTAAATCGGCTGGCGTAGGTTCCGAAGTAGTACCCGGTGGTAAAGTGAAATTTTCCACGCATTATTCGGTAGATATGAGCCAATACAGGCAAGAGTCGAATTGCGGCCCGCCAATGCATAATGAACAAATCAACGACGATTGCGCCACCACGACGACCAAGTTGAACAGCGACAAAGCCTACCTGCAAAGTATTGATAACGGCAACAATGAAATTAATTATAATAAAGGGTTACCAGAACCGAACGCTGCAGCGGCCGCCGCGTCCAACGTTCAACAAAATTATAATATGCAATATTCGGCTAGAAATTACGTCGGCCATCCGGACCACGGAGGCGGCGGACCGCCTCAAATGAACAGCGTGGATCCGGCCGCCGCCAATACCAATACTAACAACATACACGCCGGCGGTGCCGGACCACCTAATCAATTTGCAATGAGACATAATTATCCGAATTCTAAACCTATGCCGCCCGGATCTAGACCTATGCAGCCGCCGCATATGAACACACACGCTGCCAACTTTAACCCTCACAGTCATCCTCAAAGATTCATGTCCGGCCAGAGTATATCGCAACAAATGGGGCCAACTCCTACCCTAAATCAACTCCTGCAATCCTCCAACCCGGTGCACCGATATCAAAATAATTACGCCGAGTATCCCAATCAGAAACCAGACTCGCAAGCTCCTTTTAATCACGCCTGGAATACCAGACCTATGCCTCCGTACATGAATCAGCAAAGCCCTGTACCGTATCGTGCTCAAATGCCGGTGAGTTTTTGCACCCAGTGCCATATTTTATTACTTACACGTCTGGTATATGTGTGTGTATGTTTTGTGGGCTAAATGTGCGTTACTTTGTTATTCATTATGCCATCGGTAAAGATCAACGAACCGAGATTACGAATTTATTACATGTGCAGAGCGTCGACTAATCGTAATTCACCTATTATCTTTGCTCTCTCGTCTGATATGGTAACAATGGTCACCCGAAATGATGATAACGATAACATTTTCCTAGTCTAGTTGGCTTCGTTGATTATCGGTTGTACCGAGTTACAATTGATAATTGTATTGTAGTACATATTTAATCGTCTCCTTGGTTTGCCCAAATTATGAACGAAGTTGGACCGAAGGATCGATTCGTGTGCTGCCATGAGTTGGCTCTAGCTCCTTTGGCCTCTTTAACGAAAAAAAATTATTAGTTGATTAAAATATTGACAAGGTTGATTCGTTAATAATGGAAGAAGCCTATGAAAAATTCTGGCATGGTTGTGGTTTAAAAATTCACCCTATTTTTTCCTTGACTTCATTTTTACTAATTTTGGCTAGAACAGAAAAAATAAAAAAAAAACGACTCAGTTTAGTTCTCTCACAGAATTTTGAATTGAGGTTTTTTTCTGGAAAAATGGCCAATTTGAAAATTTTAAAAGATGGGCTGTAATTTTGACTTTTGTGGTTGTAATAAATAAAAATAAGAATTCATTGAGGGGATGAATTCTGAGTTCAGGATTTTTCTAGAATTAAAATATGTGAAATTTTATTCTGAAAATAACCATCGTAAACGTAGGACATTTTTTTGAACCAAATAGAACCCGAATTATTTTGTTAAAAATTTGAAAATAATATGTTACACTTGATCTATCTTGTTATCAGATTATTTTTTCTGTTTTAATTGCATTTTTCGACTTTCGCAAAAAATGAAAAATCAAGTTTCATTCTGAAAAAAAAATTTCTTCCACCCACTTTCTCCCTCCCCCCTCCCAATAAAAAAATTATCAAATCAGGATTAGTGGACTTTTTTTTTCAATTAGTCGCGTATTTTTCACAAATTCTATATTTTTCATCACTCAGAACACATTTGAAAGGCTTACTTAGATTCTTGAATCATTGAAAAAATGGATGATTTTTTTCTTTACTTTGTTGAAAAATCTAATCACGTGAATTGGCGTCCAATCGAATTGGAAAATTCTACAATTTATCGAAAATGTTCAAAAGTGATATCACCAGAATATCGTTTTTATTGAAATTGACATTTTCATTCGACCCTACCCTCTCTCTATTTTTGTAAAGGCGATTGGAATTTCTTTGTTGAATAAGTCTAGCTTCGTCTGTGATTCGATGTAAAAATTGGATGATTTTTTTCTTGAAGTGACGTGTGAAAAAAAGTCATTTATGACTTCGCGAATAAATAAGCTCAAAAATTTGAAAATATCCTCCTTCTCAACTTTTTGAAAAAATCCAAGGATTATTCTCCTTTTTTTGAAAATCTTCAAAAATTACACGATTCGCTTCTAGTTGAAAATGCTCATCCAACCCCTCCTCTGCTATTTTGACTTCAACTATAATTTCATCTTCAACGGAACAATTTTATTGTCATTCTTTTTTCACCCTAAACCCCATCGATGTTGAATTTATTCTAAAAATTTGCATTGCTTGGTTTTTTTCCTTCGAACGTCACATTGTTGGTCGGATATGCCGACATAACACGTGTTTTTTATCAATTTTTTTTTATTTCTCTCTCGATGTGTTTATTTAGCTATATTTCGATCGACAACTACGACAACTGTGTCGAACTAGGTATAAACAATAAAAAACATACCTCTCTTATCAAGTTCAGCGAACTTTGGTGGGTAAATTTTCACGTTCGGTTTAGTAATTGTCGACATCGGTCGTGTGTTTCAAGTGCTTTTTGATATACACGTAGATACAAAATTATCTCGTATCGTATACGATGGTTTTTATTTTTTTATTTCAAATTTATAGGTATTTTCAAGTATTGTGGTTGTTCGATTTAAAAAGATATCCGTCGATAAATCTAGTTGCTCTTTTTTCTCTTGAATTTTTTCGTTATTGAAAGTTTAATCCAAATGTGCGGCCCATGATTACATTTTTTTGTTGAGTGTTGCGCGAAGCTTATATAAATAAAGACGATGATGAGCTGTTCTTGGTATTAGGCGAAATTTTTCATTATACCGATCGACAATCGAGGTAACCGGTTTGGTGTGGAAATTGCGCGCCGAATGCGACTGGGTCCTACTTTTTGGCGTGTTCGCTTGGCAAGAAGAGTGAGATGGAGTGATACGCGAAGACTGTGGGAAAGAAAAGTACTCGCGATGTGTGATGAAGATGATGATGGCGGTGGTGGTGGTGTCGACGATGCCAGCGATGTGGCTATATAGAGATGTGAAAAATTCTTGAGGGATTATCTGAGGTACGATGGTAAAAAAGAGACCTTTGACGGTGTCTGATATTTGCATTTGGACGAGATGAAAAATAATACCGGTTTAGAAATCTGTCTCGCCTTTCTATTCCCTTTTTAGAGTTTTAAATTTGGAATTCGAGTAGTTGTGTGGGAGGTTGAAGGGGTTATTTGGTTTCAGTTCGAGCCTTCAGGTTTCAGATGAATTGTATTAAGTATTTTGTTCTCAAAGTATGAGAGGTATGAGGAAAAGGCAATGATTTCTTTTGAACGCTGGTTTTGTAATCAATTTTTTTGTTCTAAAGGGAGAGATGTTGAACATTTTTAACGCAAAGATTATGGAAATTTCTAAATATTGGTTTTAGATCCTGAATTATTTGTTTTGAGTGCAGAAAATGTGAAAATACTCTCTTCTGATTCTCTGTAGGAAAAAAGAAATAAGGTGAAAAAATGGAAAAGTAGACGTGACCAACGTAGTTAACCCTTTCGCTCCCAATTTATTTTTTTTTGAATTTCCAAAAAAATGTTGCTGAAAGTTATAGTATAGACTCCCCAAAGTAAGAATCAGGTGTCGGCTGAATTTTCCCCCACCCCCTAGACCCCTGTGGGGCCCTGGGACAACGTGTATCCCACTGGTAGTCTGGTATAACAAAAATTAGTAGACGCAATCCAGTGGGACCAGAATGCTATTTAAACTGCATTGCTCGTGTCCCACTGGTAGAGTACGGTTTAGTTCAATCGTACCCCGAAAGATCACGGAGTACAGTATTACACTCGTTTTTACTCATAAAAAAGCATTCCGAACCGTCCGACAACACTCCGCTAAAAAAACAGGATAAGAAAACACAAAATGCTTTTACACGCATCAAAAATGTAAAAATGATGTAAGATATTTCACACTTTTGCAGCGAAATAATTTTTTTTCTCGTCAAGCAGCGCGATCTTTCGGGGTATGATTGAACTAGACTGTGGTTCTAGGTCTACTCTACCGGTGGGACACGAGCAATGCAGTTTATACAGCCATTTGGACCTGCTGGATTTTTTTCTTTCCTAGCGGGACAGCGTATGTCCCGGTGGGAGCGAAAGGGTTAATAGATAAGATTTTCAAAATAAAAATGCCAAACAGGCAATTTGAAATCGTCTCATCATTCGTACACTTTTCGTTGCTAATTAGTATACGAAAATACACGATTTAGAGCTTCGCGGTGCTTTTGTAGCACGCTGTAATTACAGTGACACGTTAACGCGTTGGAAAAAAGTACGATTCGTGCGAAGAAACATGGAATATAAAGGAAGCGTGAAAAAGGAGATCGGTTGCGATTGAAGAAAGACGATGGCGAGGTGGTTTTTTCTTCACACTTTTTTTTCTTCGTGGAAGGTGTCGTGGGTGCTTTGCGGGCTCCCCTCCCCGTATTCTAGGACGGTTTGCTGTTGGTCAACGAGTTTATTTTACTGCCTGGTATCGTATTGCGTATTCCGACGATTCGGAGTGTTCGTCGAATGGACGAAATGGAAAGGAAATGACGAAGCGTTAATTTTTCAGGTTCTTTGATTGCCGCTATTATAATGCTGATTGTCTCTGTATCTACTTCTATGGGTGTCTAAGGTCTCTTTGTCGAGTCGAAATTTGTTCATGTACGTATAAAGACGATTCGAAAGTATTGGGGTTGTGAGGAAGGGATTGAGCAATAGTTGAGCAAGGAGAAAGGCGAAGAGGAAAGCAGAGAAAGAATCTAAAAAGCCTTCTTTTCTTAACGACTCAAATTTGGAAAGAAAGAAAAACTTACGATAGAAATTTTGATTTCTGAACGTTTTTTCTTTCATTTTGGAATTTTTTCAAATTGTTGATTTGGTTATTTTTATAAAATATTGAATTTCAAAATCTATAATAATTCTTTCAAGCTGAAAATCCCTCTCTTGTTTTTCGACTATGACTAGTTACGCCATTGAACGAGTTGATACATGCGAGGGTCTATTTGGCAGAAAGTGGAGATGAGAAAATTGTTCAAAACCGGAAAAGAAGTGGCAATTTTCAATTACAATTGATTCGAATTTGTAAGAAACAAAGTTGTAAAAAATAGGGCTACGATTTTTCACTTCATTTTTTGACAACAACGAGAAAGACGAGAAGTGAGGTGAGCAGAAAAATGAGGAAAATGAGAGAATAATATCGAATGAAGGTTCGATTTGCTCATTTGTTTCAAAACCTGTCAATCAGTTTTCAATTCTAAGTAGTTTCTATTCTAATCGATTTATTGTTCTATGGCATCCAAAAATTAGGTTAAATCAATCAATTCCGGTTTTGAAATTGAATGATCTTTGATCGATGAATTGATAAAATTTACACGAATTGCAGAAAATCTGAATTTTCGAGATCAGGTTTTTCGAATATTGGTCGATATTGATAAATTGTCATGTGTAAAAATTGACGTATCGTTTGATCAGCTCTGGTTTTAAGAAGGAACAATTGGTTTCAATTTTGCAAAAAAGTATGATGAAATGAATTTCCAATGATCGTTTGATTGATTTTTTCGAAATCGATCTTCTGTGATTTGTTAATATTCCCCGGTTTCTTTTTCACCTCTAAAAATTGACTTCAATTTTGAAAAAGTTCGGTTGATTTCACGTCTAAATAATTTTTGAAATTAGACTTTCAGAAATTGATGGTTCAAATCGATCAATCATCTTTGATTTTTGGAAATTGATCGATTGATTTCATTTGTGAAAATTGTCGTGGTGAGTGAATTTCGTCAATACTTGATCCAGCAACTTCGGTTTTTGAGAAAAGATCCGTTTGTATTTTTGATTTCATTAATCTTCGCTCTACATTATATCAATTTCGATTGGAATGATTCGATTTGTATTATTTGAAAACAGCCAGTTGATTGTATTTTTCATTAGATCGATTGATTGCGAAAAATAACGAAATTGCGAGTTGCATTAATATTCAATATTCCATCAATCTACATCGATTTTGAAGAGAAAAACGATCGATTTCGTGTTATTGTAATACTGATCGTTCGATTTTCATTCCTCAAAATAAACCGATTCATTGAGATTTTCAATAATCGGATCGATTATAAAAATTGACAAAATAATTAATTCTGAAGGAAATCTAATCGAAGTCGATTGATTGACTCTCTAAAATTGATCGATCTTTTATTCAAATTCTTCAAAAGTGACCATTCGAACGCGATTTTTAATAATTGAAATTAAATACTTCGAGAAAACGATCAATTCTTGTCAAATTTTGCTAATTGATCGTTCGATTTTGTTGGTATCTAATCTACCATCTACAATTGAGTAAATTTTGTTCGATTTAATTGATTATTTTTCTTACAACGTTTATTATCGTGAATGAATTTTCAGAATAATTACTGATCCATTTGAATTTCGAATTTGACATTCGTCTTTGTCCTTTTTTTTGCTATGGGTTCGGAACACGAGGTCCATCATCACTGCATGTCCCTTGAGATAATATCTCGAATATTAATTAGACGATCGTGATTTTGACAAATGCTTATGGATGATTCGAGATCAGTGAATTTATATTTTTACTACTGGAAAACGATTCTTGGAAATTTTCGAATGATAATTTTTCTGGCGATGAAGTGATGGGAAAGAGGGTTTTTTTCGTGGTTATGAATTTACGCAATTCTTAGAAAATCAATTGTGTGTTTTATCAATGAAAATATGATTTTTGACGTGGATATTTTTTTAGGTCTCAAGGTCAATTTTAGAAAAGTGTACGTTTTTCTGTTTTCGAAATCCAGCTGACATGATGATATTTTGTTAGATGTGAGAAAATTCGGGAAAGATTTGGATGAATCATCGCTGACGCAGTGCTGCCGATTTCGATTCAAAATCCAAACACTGCACTTTTTTTTGAAAAAAATGCATCCCAAGTTTTTTCAATATTGGAAATTTCACTACTTAGAATGGATTTGCTCATTACAATAATTTTTTCTCCAACCATCATTCCTAATCAACATTCAATAGTATGATTTTTTACCACAGTTTTGATTATCCCTCTATTGGACAGAATTGAGGTCATATTCATGAACAGTACTGGAGTATTCTTTGGTGAAATAGTGATGAAATTCTTACCCTAAAGATGAAAACACGTCGATTTTCTTTTTTAATTTAAACTTTGTATAAGAAGAGAAGAATCGGGGGGGGGGGGAGGATCTAGAGAAAAATATTTGAATTTGAAAAGTATTTCTTCTGTGCATTATTGCTTTCGTTATTTTGCTTTTGGTCATTCTTCGAGTACCTAATCATCGAATGATTTTGGTTTGAAATCATCCCCCTTCTCGTTTCCTCCTTCTATCCGAAATTTTAAGATGACGAAACATTGAAAGTTCACTAAAGAAACCAACTATGCCAAAATCGTTGGTAATGATCTTCGCTGCAGATGCAGTACCAAACATACGAAGAATTATTGTCGAAAGGGAAAACGTACCCACTTCTATAGACACGAAAGACTGCTTGGAATGCGTTGCGGGAGGGGAAGAGAGAGATACGAAAAACGCTCGACGTAAATACATCTTCGCTGTTGTGTCGCGAATATACTAACACTGCAACGTTTAATATTATCGTTTCGTCGAAAAGTCGAAAAGTGACGTTTTAAAATCTACTCGCGCGAAAGGGTCCAGAAAGGAAGGGTACGGAGAATGGGGAATGAATAGAGGAAAATTGACGTCGTGAAAAAAGCTCGCGTTGAACGAAGAAAACAGATATTAGAGACAATGAAGTATACGACGACGACTCGAAATCCTCCAATCTTCGTCATCTTTTTCTATACGTCGACGGTAAAACTGACGGAGGGATGGAAAAATCTCGTATTTTGCCGAGCACGCGACGTCGACGAGCGAAATTTTCAAGAGATGAGAGAACGTAGATACGCGCGTACGGATCAAAAGAGGAAAGCGTCGAGTAGAGAGACGCGAAGTACGCTTAATTCGCGTAATTTTCATTTTTGTGTTTTAAAATGCCGCTTCGTTTTTCTTTTTTCGAAAGAGAGAGACAAAAAAAAAGGAGGAGAAAAGTATAAAGAAAACAGAAAAAAGTCTCCGCGATAATAAAAGAGAAAAATACCGGCGCGCGAAATGAAGAAAAAGCAGGGGACAAAAAATTACCGAGAGAAACGACGATGAAAAAAAGTACCTGCGAAAGCGAACGATAAAGGGAGTGGAAAAAAAACATCGTCGACGAAGCGGTGCGACGTACTCCGCGGAATGAAATTATCTCGCTTTTTTTTTTCGATCGCGTTTTTCTTCGAGCTCGGCCAAGGTGGAGGTGGTGGTGTTTCTAGTGAAAATGTGAAACTGTGTGTATACTCGGATAAGTGAGACGAAAATCGAGCGAAGCTGTACGTTTTTCTCTCGGCGATACCGCATTTTATACGATTCGGATGGCGAACGACCAGATAGGGGAGCAGATACGCGAACTTACGCGCATACTCGGGCTAACGTATCGTTTCACGTCGAGCACAGGCGACGTGGGGCTCTTTACGCTGCGAGGTGCACACGTGTAAAAGGGCATTTTTCATTGGCGGGCGTTTTGCTCTCTTAATATCTGTCTCTGGCTCTCTCGTTCGCCATCCTCCGGCTCGGTTTTCTATCTTCGTTCGAGCCCCAGCAGCTGAAACGAAATTGAGTCGAAATCGTCGTCTCTCTCTTTCTCCTCGGTGCTTCGCGCTGCGCCAACGTACGTAGAATGGCGAGAAACCGGAGAGAATTTCGATACTGCCGGAGAAACGAGTCGCTATGGAAACCGAAAGACGCGCCCCGGTGCGCTGCGTTTTTGTCAGTCGAATCGTACTGTACGGTAATTTTACCCTCCTAGCCCACTTCGCCTTGTTTTCGGTCTCTCTGCTTTTCCTTCTTTCCCGAATGGTGATTTTTGCACCCGTGTTTTTGATGCGGTAAGCGTTTTTTCATTTGAATTGGCGAACGTGCTCGAGGCTGCGGATGGCGGGCAACGGGTCGAGGGGGCTCGAATTGCCGGCATTTTTTCGACGACGAAAAGGACGACGATGACGTTGAAATATACGCGACGATAAACGTGGAAAATGTTTAACGCTTAAGTGCTACACGACGATGCTGGTACGCCTTCGAATACGATAGCTAGGCGAAATTTAAATATTACCTACGGTTTTCCTTTCCTTCGTGCCGGCGTGTGTTCGTTGATCCGCAATTGTCGGTACGATAATGCGGAAAAATTGACGTACTTTTGTTCCTGTAGTTTGTCGAGGAGCTAATTCATTTCGAAAATGGGAGATAGACTGGAGATTTTCTCGTCAGGGGTGGGGGGAGGGCGAGATTTGAAGATGGGATTTTTTCTTAGCGATTTGAGAATAGAATCTAGAATACGATCGTGTTTGAATTCAATTTCTTATTGATTTGAGCGGTTTAAAATTTAAAAATGATGCAAATTTATGGTAAAATGTTCATTTTACGTCATCGAAATACAATTAATTATATTTCTCCAATTTTCAAACCTATTGAGAACTTATTAATGAGAGATCGAACGCTTTCATTTATAAATCAATGTAAATTATCATCAAAAATTACTCTCTCATTCTGAATCAGTGAAAAGTCACTAATGAACAGTCAGAATTTTAGCGTAGGAAAAACCAGCAAAATTCACTAATTAGTAATTTTCAGCGAATTTTCACTGATTTTTCAAAAAATTTTCAATGATTTCCACTAATTTTCACAGTTCTTGCAGCTAAATTCATACATTTTACTGACTTTTCAGTGAATTTTCTCTTATTTTTCAGTGATGTTCTCACTGATTTGTTTTTAGTGAAAATTTTTTAACTAGTTTTCTCCTGTGCTGCAATTCTGTCCGATTATCAGAGATTTTCGATAATTTTCACCGTTTTTTAAATGAGAGAATACTGAGAAACAACAATTACGAGTAGGATTGCAGCGCAGTAGTGAATGAATGATAAAATTTCACTGAAAGCAGACAGTGAAAAAATTGCTGAAAACCGGTGAAAGTTCACTGAAAAGTCAGTAAAATATCGAAAATTAGCTGAAAAAAAAAAGCGAATTCTTTTAAAAATTTGTAAAATTCTTTAATAAATTAGTGAAAATCCGCTAAAAATTGAAAAATTTTGTCAATTTTCGCTGTGCTGTAATATTGACTTTTTTCAATGGCTTTTCACTGATTCGAAAAAATACGTAAGAGAGATGATTTTTCATTTTCTTCGTGTATTTCCATATCTTTATGACTTTTCGTCCAGCTACATCTTCAAAAGTCAATAAAATCCTTTGAAATACTGTTTTTAGCTCATTTGACCTTTCAAGAAGGTTTTACAACAAAACGACCGATTTTTTTTTGGTAAAAATCGTCATTTTTTCAGAATGTTTGTATAAAATATTGTGGTTTCCTGATGTGCCCTGCTGGTTATGAAGCTTCTTGCTGTCTTTTTTTATTTTTCAAGTTCCGAGTGTTATTTTTTTCAACTTTGAAACTCATCATTAGTAAAAATATTTCCTTCCTCTCATATCGTCAAAATTTCCAATAATAATAATAATAATAATAATAATAATAATAATAATAATAATAAACATAGAAAATAACTGGAAAGAAGCAGATGAAGGGAGGAAGTCGAGATCAGAAATTGAAGCTGTTCTGATAACGTAAAATTACCTGTCCTACAACTGATGAAAGTAAAGTCTTGGATTTTTTATTCATAATTCACTTTTTTCAATATTTTTTTTGAAATTTCCAGCTAAATTTCAATCTTATCCTTTTCGTCTGAAGTTTGTATTTCAATTCAGGAAATTTTGCTGGATATTTTTGAGATTTTAAAAACCATCCCTGAAATTTTACCAACGGTCTGCACAAGTTCTTTTCAATTTCGAGATTCTGTGAGACATGAAAAAGTAGTCTTTGAAAATTGAAGCTTGGTGTTGCGTAGGTAGATTTATGTCGTCAATGTATTTTGAAGTCTTTGAAAAAGCAAGTTCAAATATTTAGACTCGGGAGTCCAAAAATATAACGATGAAGATTCGAAGTATCGATTTATTTTCTACGTAATAGAAATTAAGAAAGACCTTATCGAAGTTGTGTTTTCAGTGGGTGTCTAGAAAGTTCTAAAAATAATTATATTTGTACAACTAGCTCTTGAATAATGATTTTATTTCATATCGAAGTTTTTCTCATCATTTCAATTTATTTGAATACTTGAGGGAGACAATTTTTTTCTTGGTTGGAGGAGGAAAAGGGATCATTTCGTGCGAATTTTTTTTTGAAAATTATGTATTTTCTTTTGAAAATTTCGTTAGATTTTTCATTTCAGTTCAGAGGTTCAGACCCTTAGTATTTGTTCATGATTTCGATTGAAGAAACATCTGTCTAAAATGCACTTGTTGGATAGAACGAAAAAGGTCCGAAGAGACAGTCTTTGAAACGAGTACTATCATTTTTTTCTCTCCAATCGTGTCATGAACACTCGTTCGCCGGTACCAAAAGAGCTTCTCGAAAACGTGGACAAACAGTCCAAAGCTCTATTCCAGACACATCTCTTATACTCGACGTCTCCGAGCCGTCGATTCACTCTCGCTGTCGAACAAAAGCACACGTCGCACCATACACGGCACGTTTGCAACACAAACATACATTTACGACTACATCCACACAGACACGATCGTTATACACGCAGCCCACCCGTCAAAAGCTCTCATCCGACGCCAAAGTTTTTCCATTTCGTCTCGCGAGACGGTCGTACACCACGTACCTGCCTGCCTGGCCCGGCTTGATATACCGAAGAGATGGCGACGAACGGTGCAACTATACAACACGACGATCGTACAATAAATTACGTACACCAGAGATTCGACTGAGAGAGCGAGAGGGTCGATGCAACAAGTGCCCATTTCACGGAGCGCGTTTTTACCTCTTCTCCGGCCCGATTGTCTGCCGCGAACGTCCCTCGTCCCGTCGACCTTTCTATTTTCCTGCGTCCGCAAAGTATACTCATCTGTGTATAAAACAGGCCAAAGTAAACCTTACACGTGAATTCTTTTTTCCCTCGGTCTTTTGTTTGTTTGCAAACATTGTCGAAATGACCGAAACCGATGCGGTAATGTGAGATGTTTGGGGTGTTGGTGCTCTGCTCGGGCTTCGATTCTTCGTCTAATCGATATGGTCCGAAATACGCACGAAATTGGTGTTTCGATTGATGTGTTGTCGATTCTGCGATTACGATTTGCTAGTGGATGCTAATGAAGGTTGATCTCACTCAAACGAACGGAGATGAGGAGAAACTAAACCAAAATTCACGATTCTTGTAATTTTTTCGATCTGACACCTCCCCCTTCCCCTTACAACCTATGGACGTTGTCAAGTATGTCCAATTTACTATAAAAAATTGGAAAACCTGGAAAATTCAGAGAAATGTCAGAGGATCTATTTTTTAATGAGCTGTGATAAGGAAGGAATGCCACGATACCATCGACCACGATGTTAAATAAAGAGGGGAATCCGGCTTAAAAGTTTTGACGTCATGGTCACGTGGTGAGCGGTTTGTGTACGTTGATAAGATTACGTTAAGGTGAATTATGGAGAATAAAATGTAGTTTTTCGGAAATTTTACAAAATTGGTAAATTTCTGAGGAAAGTTTATAATTATAAAGGATTTTGTAGAGGAGAAAATTCTGTACAAAACGAAAATTGTTTCATTTCGAATTTTTGTATAGTTTCTAAGAAATGATGGAAAAATGTTGTTCTACTATCATTTTTCCCAGGAAGTTTTTTCATCATTTCTCAGAAACTATACAACCATTCAAAATGAAACATATTTCGTTGTTTACAGAATTTTCTCCTCTACGAAAAACTTCATAAATACCTTAAACTTTCCTCAGAAATACCAATTTTGTAAAACTTTCGAAAAATTACATTTTATTCTTCATAATTCATCTTTACGTTATTTCATCAGTGTTACCATTTTGGTTTTTGATTTCATAAATTGCCGAATAGGTATCACGTGACTACGAAGTAACACTTTGAAGCCGAATGGAAGTGAATTTAAAATTATTGATTGCTGGCTGGAAAATCACAGGGAGAGAAAAATGATGATCTAATAAATTTTAAATTTTTAAAGTAAATGATGAACTTTTTACCCCCTTGACAAGTCGAATAACAAGATTGTATACGTTTGCAATAAGGCATTTTTTTTGGAGGGGGGGGGGGGAGAATTTTCGCTAAAAAAATCTATTTTTTCATTCGCATGATTTCTAAGCCATTCTGAAATACCTAATTTGTTCAACTTTTTAAAACTTCGTAAATTCTTCTTCGAAAAATAAATTTTCTTTTCAGTTGAAAGAAACTTGAATTTTCAGCTTTAAAAAAAAAACATTTTTTCATTCGCATTATATGATTTGGTAGACATTTTGTCATGACTTGTTCAATTTTTCAAAACTTGTGGTCGGAAAAAGAAGAATATTGAAAAATCTTATTAAAAAATAGTTAATTTCTGAAAAAAAAAATCGTTGACATCATGCAAAAAATGGCCCTCTTCTTCGTGCTTTTTTTCAAAAAATATTATTTATTCGCACAAATAATATCTCTCAACAAACCAATTCGGAAAACCTTGGAAAGTCGGGGAAAATGATTTATTGAATATTGAGACACCATGTTGTTTTTTTTGTTTTCGTGAAAGTTGTTGATTTGGATTGTAATTGTGACATGTGTAAATTTTCTTTGAGTTGGGCTCAAACCAATCTTCATGTCTTTTGTCTTTTTTTCATATCGTTTCTATTTTTTTCTTTGCTGAAAGACTGAGTTCTACTCCCTTGCTTCTTTTAGTGAAAAAGTAAAGAATAAATTAAGAATGAAATCGATGATGAATGAAGATGAAAGCGGTCTGCAAAATTACCCTTTTTTTCCCCCTTTCAACGTTCGACAGTAGTTTTATATTTTAGTTTACGATTTTCAAAGTTATCGTCGTTCGGTCTGCGCTTCTACGCCAAAGCTCAGACTCATAAAGCGTTATTTTTTTTACGAGTTTTTCGTCTCGTTTCGTAAAGAAAATTGAGAATTTTTCGCGAATCGATTCGATAAAAAAACGAAGGGCAGCGTGAATTGATTCGTTGTTCTGGAAAAAATTAGAAGTTACTGGTGGTAAGAAAATCAAAGAGATGATGCCTCCGCTCGCTCAAATTTTTTGATGATGTTTATGCTTCGATTTGAGACTTTTGGAGGTATCGAAGGATGAGTTATTCAGCTATAGTTCTATAATCTTTTTCATTGAAGATTTACTATTTTTTTCGTTTTTCTTTCAACTTTGAAATCTCTGGTGACAAAATTTTTCTTAGAAAATTTGAATAATAATTTTCGTAGCTTGGAAATATATGTAGTGTCTTTTCCCCTAATGTTCTTCAGTGTTTATTTTTCTGGTGCGTGGCTTCGAGTTGTTCTTCTTCTTGAAAATGCGAGGGTGTCTGGTAATTTTCCGCGTTGGATGTCACGCTCCTTATTTCGTCGCTCAGCCGTTTCGTCAAAGCTTCCTGTTTCGCATCGCGTCGGCGAGAATACGATAAAATTAGAATCTCTCGCTGGAGAAAAATTAACGACGAAGGTTTTAGTCGCGCAGATTTGCCGAAACGTTATATTTTTCTGCCGGAAAGAAGAATGAAAGTGTATGGGGGTGTATTTGTCGACAATGATTATCATCGTCGTGCTTATTTTTCTTTTTCCAAGGTGGTAAGCTGCGCGTGGAAGATGTCGAGAGTGGAAAAGAAGACAACTAGAGGTGAGAAAACACGAGCAGATGAGTTATTGATTATTTGGTAAGACCTAGAATGAGAAAAAGTTGTCAATTTTCCATATTTTTGAAGTTTGTTGCCTTAGCTGAGTCTTAGAATGTGGCATGTGAATGATATGAACTTTTTACTGTATTGGGATAAAACCACTGGAAAGGTCATGTACGAAGTTTGCCTATCTCAAGTATTGAAGGAGCCAACGAACTAAGAAATTTGTAAATCATTCAGAATAACTTATCCCATGGGATGTTTTCTTGTCTGTAAAGTGGTATTACCATTACGTACGTTGCACGAGGAAATATGTGGTGTTGCTTCGGTATAAGAAAGGTCCCCCACCAGTTTTCAGTATCTTGGTAGAACGTTGCTGGCGTCACGAGGGTGGGCACTTCTGGTATGTCGTTAACGCTGACTCATATTCGTACCATCACTATCACATATCTACATGGAACAAATGAACAATTGATAACGTACAGTTTCAGTATTTGAATGTGACTCACTGACTCGAGATGTTTTTGTTAGAATTACTGACTCGATATTGTAGGTAAGATACGTGGTATTTCGACGTGGTTAAAGGACTAGAAGCGTAAATCGCTTGATTCAAGTTTTCCAGTTTGCAAATTCTGTCCGAATTTATAATTTTAAAGACGTGTGATAGCTGTCAGCTGATTCGATTCTGTTTTTCGTTTCATGAAGGAAAAGGAACGTGTAATTTATGGTCATGAAAACTGCTTCAGGGATCATTTTATATTTTCAAGGAGGTAATTACAAGGAGAGGGGTTTTAGTAACAATTCTAGTGAGAACATTTTTAGAGTAAATCCATAATGTTGAGGAGATATATGACGAATTGACTCCAAAAATGAAAAAAAAAAAAAAAATGCTGAAAAAGTATTGAATTTTTTATTTTTCATTATCCCTTGGTTAGTCGCATGCCTATGTCTAACGGACAGTAGTCGCGTAATTGAGGATTCCTCCATATTTACACACGTCAAGCGCGTCATGGAGGAATCCTCCATATCCTTACTTACATACGTTATGCGCGTCATGGAGGAATCCTCCGTAAGGATTTTTTTTTTAAAATCAATACACCATTGTCTGGAACGGAAAGGGAAGGAGTCCATTCCATCATTTTGAAAAATGAGAATTACTTGCATAAATTTAATAAAGCCTGAGCGAAGCGAGGGCATCAATATATTCAATATGTTGAGATACGGAGGATTCCTCCATGACGCGCTTAACGTATGTAAATTTACGGAGGATCCCTCCACGACGCGCATTACGTACTTAAATACGGAGGATTCCTCCATAGCGCGCCATACCAAGGGTTAAAAATTCAATTTTTTTTAGTTCTCAATTCTTATTAAATTTTTCATTGCATTTATGAAATTTTTGAATAAATTTGAGTAGACATGCAGAACTTGAAGATAAATAAAAATTTCTGTAGAAGGTTAGAAGGAAAGGAGGGGATGAAGATGAAAATATCATTTTTTCTGAAAAGAAGTTTTGAAATTCGATTCGAAATTTTTGTGCTATACATGATTATTTTCTGGTTTCCTTAAAAATTTTTGTTTGCGAGTATCCTTCATAGTGAGAAACATTGTATTCGGTCGAAAATATTGAAAAGTAGATTTCAGGTGAAAATTTTTCATTTTTCTTGTACCATCCAATTGCCTTTCTCGTTTGTAGGTACAGTTTCGAATCTTCCCTCGGTCTTCTATTTTTACGTTTTCTCCTTTTGCAAGATTATTCAGATGACTGAAATCCAAATTTTAGAAAAAATGCTATTTTTTATTTTCAGTTTTTTTAAAAATAACGGAATAGAAAATTGAGTCGTTTAATGAAATGAAAATTTTTTTGAATGCCTTATCAAAAGTCTTGCAGTATTCAAGTGTTGAAAAAATAGTGTAATGTGTTTTTTTCTGTTCATTTGACATTTGAAGTGAAAAAACTCAGCCTGCATTAAATTTTTAATTATGAAAAACAGAATTTCAGCATCTTGTTGTAAAAATAACAGAAATGTCTATTTTTGTTTCCCAAGAGTTCAGGGTTTTGTGTGCGTGTGTGAGGTGTGTGTGTGGGGTGATGAGGACTTGGAAAACGAACTAATCGAGTTTGTCTTGTAAGAATTTTCACTTAATCATGCATTTCGTTTTATGTTGCCATATTTGAGTCGAGAAAAGTCTAGGAAAATGTTTTGAAATTCTTGAGAAACTTCCAGCCTAAAATACTCCATTTATTTTTCGATTCGGAAATTTTGTCCAAACATTTCGGAGAGATTTATTTTTAGGAGGAAAAATTCGAAAAATGAATCGTATGTTTCTGTGTATTTAGAAGCGAATCTGTGACAATTTCCTTGTGGTCGATTTGTAAATTTTATGCTGACATTTTGAAAAAGAATGTTTCTGAATATTGATTCATTTGAAGAGGGAAGGGAAATTTTGAAACATTTCACCGAAAGACTATCTTGCAAATTTTCAAAAAAATCTTTCTTTTTTATGTAAAAACTTTTAAAAATCTTCTCCTTTAATTTCAGTTTTTCATTTTTTTTGAATTGTTAATTTTTGAATGTTTTTTCAATTCCATGTTTTCAATTCTTAATTTTCCATATTTTTTAAAAAATATTCTCCTGGTCCAATTTTCTTATTATTTTTTCCAAGTTTTCAATTTTCCTTAATTTTTCGATAAAATGATTGTTAAATTTCGAACCATCTGTACTATTTTCGGTGGGAATTTCCCAAAGTATGACACGAACTATCCTTAGAGTAGATAGCATTATCACCTTCTCTTTTCCCCGACCTCTTCATCCTCAGTCTGACTTTGAAAAAATAATCAACTCGAATTAACGAAAATTCGAAGTACAATAAGGGTGCGTGTTTGTTCGAATATGAAATCCGACGAAGCCGGTTAATAAAAGGAATTACCTCGTACAGCTGATGACGTTACCGAGTCGCTGCTGCCGTTTCAGGCGCAATTCGTCTATGAAACGTTGGCGTTTCGAGCGAGACAACAACGGTTTGGGGTGGTTAGGTTACTCAAAAACATGATACGGTTTTAATAATGAGGTCAACGTGTCTAATATTGGCGAAGGGATTTACTTAGCTTTTCCCCTCCCTCTTTCATCCTCGATCCTTGTCTGTCCTATATATTTTTTGGCTGTAATTTCGTTTTGTATGGCGTATGTACTATTTTTCACGGTTTCTTCTTCGAGGTTAAAGAACAGAGGGAAGAGTATCAGTGCAAAAGAGGTGGCGGTTCTGTTGTTTTTTTTCTTCTTGATGACGATGTAATAGTGGTCGTTAACACGTTGTCTCCGCTGTTGCCTTCCAATAAATAACCCACCCTTTGTAGGGGTGCTGAGTGCGAAATGGAGGAAAAAAGCACAGTTTTACTCTTCCCTTTTGGTACAGTAGTAACGTTATACCAGTCTATGGAAAGGTTTCTTCTCGCGGTGTACGGGGGTTAATGGCTTTTGACGGCAAAAACGGCTGTAGCCGCCGTCTCAGCAGTTAATTTAGCCGACACGGTCGATTACCGTTGGATGGTCGTGTTTTATGAGTATGAGATTACGTTATCATTAACGTTGCTGTTGCCGTAGCCGCCGTCGCACATTGCTTCGTCTAGAGACCGTGGAAGCGAGAAATAATCGGGGTCGAGATTACCAAGTTCCGAGACGAGTTATCGATATTATCGTAAATAGGAAGTACAACGCGTGCTTGACCGGAAGTAGTCCGCGGGCACGTGTCGTCGCACTGTTGGGATAGTCGCAATCCGATAGGTTTAGGTACATTCACACGTACGCCAGTTATTGCTATATCAGATTGATGGAACGGAGAAAACGCCGGAAGGCGAGAGAAGGGCAGGACGGTAGGAAGAGCGGCGTCTTTGATCTGTACGGAATATACGATGCCGCAGGCGGAAGAAGTACCTACGAGAGCGAAAAAATACCGCGCGCGCCAGACAGAGATAGAACGATGGCGAATGCGCGCGAGCGAGAAGAAGAGGGTCACGTATTTGAAACGACCTTGACCCCCGGCACATTAATAGAGCAACGCACGCGTCCTTTTATTAATGAAATTTAAATAACGTAGTATTTGTTATTGCCGTCGTCGTCGCAGCTGCCTCGGCCGCAGCGGTCGTCGATTATACGCCTCTCTCTCGCTCGGGCTCTGTGCACCGCTCCTCATCCTTCTCTTCTCGCTCGTGTTTTCGCCGATGGTTTCTTTCCTTCTCGTCTGTTTACACCTCTCATCGTCGTGTCGATTTTTTCAATTGTGTAGGTTTTTCTCGTTGTTTTGGTCCGCGGTGTTTTATCGTTAATTGAAATAGTACGATGGTGGACGTCGACGTTGGCTCGTTGTACCGCTTTTGTAATGTGTGTGGGTCGGGGTATCTCGCGTGGTGGCTGCATGTCGCTTTGGTAAATGTTTGTGTGCAGACCCGTGGTGTGGTCATTGATCGGTTTTCAGGCGCCGATGAAATTCACTCGTGTTTTGAAATCGTTCGTTTATTTGAATTCGATTAGATTTAGACTCAATAATAAAGGATCAGATTTGATTGATGAGATTTATATGTGAAAGAATCGCTTAAATGAGTCGTTTTTGAAACGATTCTTTCAGAAATGAATCAGTCGTTCGTGAACGACTCTTTCGAAATGGCGAGTCAATCGTTCGCGAACGATTCACGATTCTTTTAAAATGATGAGATCGTTTGCGAACGATTTTTTCTTGAATGAGTCAGTCGTTCGCGAACGATTTTTTTTCTTAAATGAGTCAGTCGTTCGCGAACGATTTTTTTCTGAAATGAGTCAGTCGTTCGCGAACGATTCAATAAAACATGTGTCGTTCTCAAACGAATCAGAGAATACAAGTCGTTCACGAACGAGTGGATGAGATCCGAGCCAGTCGTTCTCAAAAAACTGGGTGAAATCGTTCATGATCGATTCACACCATTACATTTTTTCATTCATGAACGATTCAATTTTCGATAATGGGTCACTTTCCAGTGATTTCATTCGAAATGAGTGAATCATTCACGACTGACGCGTATGAACAAGATTTTGTCGTTCGCATAAAATCAAATTATTCAAGTTGAGTGATTCATTTGTGATCGGTTTGAACGAGAATGGTTGTTCATTCATGTTAGCCCAGTCGATCATAAATATTATCATAATCAACTGAATTACTTACTCGCGACCGACTCAAACAAAACAAAAACAAGCCGTTCTCAAACTATTTGTTGTTCGATAAACTGTTGTGAATCGTTCGCGAACGATTGGTTCAATCAACTAGAGTGAATCATTCACGAGCGATTTGTTCGATCAACTGGAGTGAATCGTTCACGAACGATTTGTTCGATCAACTGGAGTGAATCGTTCGTGAATGATTTGTTCGATCAATCTGAGTGAATCGTTCACGAACGATTTGCTCGATCATCTGGAGTGAATCGTTCGCGGCTGATTTAAAACAAAGAACAGGTAGTTCGCGAACGAGTTATTTGATTTGACACGATTGAATCATTTGGGGTCGATTTTCACCTAAAAATCGATTGTTCGAGAACGAATTGTTTAATCAGAAAAAATTAATCATTTGCAATCGATTCAAATAAATCTTATCGTTTGCCAACAAGTTTACCTAAGATGAGTTAATCATTTTCGTCTTGATTGAACGAACATGAATTGTATCATTTTGATTAGAAACAAATGGCGGCGTACGTAATCAAAACAGGAAAAGAAGGTGACACGGGGGGGGGGATTATTCAGGACATCTTGCACTTATTTTTTCAGTAACTCTTTTGTAAAATAGTCGTCCAAACATGATTCGATTCTATACGAGTGAACAAGTGTTCTTACATCGTGTTATCGAATACGATTGATAAAAATTGCTCTTTTGGATTACTTTCTCAAATTACTTGATCATTGACGCACAGTTCAATACGCTAAGATATCAGTCTCGTTAGATCTAATTTTACTGAGGAAATCATTCGCGAACACCTGAATAATCTTGTAGGGTAATATTTCAAAATTTTGAAAGAAAACATTTTTTACGAACAAATAATGTTTGTTTTACTTCAGCTCGTCATTTTGTCAATATTCTGACTGAAAATGGTTCAGAATTTTGAGTCTTGAAATACGACTATTAGGATTATTCTTTGATTATTTTTCATTCTTTCTGCACAGATAAAAACATAACGTTATCTTTCGAACAGTGTTGTCGAAATATGCTTGGGTGAAAAAGGCAATGATGCGAGTATCTAATCTGGCTCATTTGTGCGGAAATTTGTTTATTTTTTTTAATTTGAGCCTTTCACATTGATATTGTGTGGTTTGATCTTTCTATCGTCCATTTTATTCAGATCTTTTAAAAACAAGAGTAATTGGGTGTCTCGTGCAATTGGAAAAACAATGGAAATCCGAGTTTTCTTATTTTCTTGATATTTTCAGCTTCTTACTTTTCCATGCTTTTCGGTTTGCGTTTCTATTCGTACGACAAACAGATTGACCTATCGAACACTCCAGCTCTGAGAAAAAATATCACGACACTAGTAGAGTTCGAAATCATGAAAACAAATACATAAAACGAAATCAAAATATAAGTAAAATCGTGTTTACAACAGATGAATTCTGTTTCTGACGTGCGATCTTTTATAAACTCTTGTTTCTTTCCATATCTTTAGAATAATGTAACTCGAGTGAATCATTTTTATATTTCTCACTGTCTCGAATATTTTTCGCTGCCTGAAGATTTTCCTTATCCTATAGTTACCCTCGGTTTTCATTTCTCTCTCTTTTTTTTTTGCTATATTGATAAAAGGTGTCGGATGACGAAACCCTGTGTCTCAGAAGGTTCATCGTACTCGTAGGGTAGATGATAAGGACGAGCGATGACGACGCGACGGGTGTTTAACCACCCACCCACCGCCGTCGGCGTACAGCGGATTTGCGATTCTTACTTTTCCATTCATTGATGCCAGTACGCGGATGAATATCTGGGTACGACTATAAACCGTCAGCGAAACGTCGGATTAAATCGAGTACCGTGCTAGACGAACGAAATAATACGTCAGACTAGTATGTTTATTACATTTCGAACAGAAGCCGCAGGGAAAATAGAGAAAACGTTGTCGATATGCGACGATGACGTTGGTATTACCCGAGTCGAGGCGTTAAGATGGCACGCGACGCGAAAACCGATACCAAATTATACCTTTTTATCAGTTTTCTTTTTTGAACGTCACCAATTTCGACGTAAAGTAAACGATACGTTTTGTTTTGGAAATTACAAATACATAAGGCGAGTATTTTTCGGTCGTATGTGGCAGGAAATGAATTTTTTGAAAAAATATACTACGAAGAAAGAGAAAAAACGGTAATCAGGCACCATGCCGGGAATTTCAACCGATGATGCACATTGCGCCAGCATACACGCGAGTTTCAGCTCTTCGGCGTTGATTTATTCACAGAAAGAGAAACCGGAGCAGCATTACATATTACGATAGAATATAACATCCGTAATGGGTAAACATAAATAATACGTAGGTAGAAGAGGTACCTGAACCTACTACTATCTCTACGATACGGTACACGATCGAGATAACGGCCGTCGTACCAACTATTATAAAGATACAATGACCAAAGATCGAAAGCGATAACGTTCTAGTGCACAATATTCGCATTTCCTCTCTATTTTTACGTTTCGTTGTACTTGGTCGTATGATGTTCAACGTGTTTTATAAATAATACATGCGGTACGGTTTGCAGATAAGTGAATTGGAATTCGTGCGAAGAAGCGTATGAAAGTGATCTGCTTGGGTTTGTTTGAGTTTGGATTTTGATTTGTATTTTATGGACATTTTTATCTCGTGGGAAGAGGAAGGGTGGTTTTTTGGGGTGGGCTGACTGGAATATATTTTTGTTCGGCTGATACGATTTGTAATTTCATACCGATTGAAATAATTTTCTACTATTTTTCCAATCATTAAATTTAATCACTGATTCAGTTGATAAAGGAATGATTAAACAAACAAAATTTGCTGATTACATTTCAGATTAAAGTTGGCCTGAGAAATCAGTGAGAAGTACAGATCGAATGTGTGAAAAATTACTTATCGAATTTGTCAACAAAAATTGCTCATTTCAATCATATTCAGAGAGCGAATTAAATTTTTGTGAGGCACAGTGTCTTAATTAGTTTTTTTGGGACATTATGTCCAAATAAAGTTTTTCCAAATCCAAATTGACATTTTTTGAGGCTGCCTTCGAACATATTATGTATGTTGAGATTGCGGATTTTTTTGGGACATGATGTCCCGATGTCCTGGAAACTGTTTTTTTTTTTTTTTTTTTTGGACACCGTGTCTTAAATGGTGTTTTTCTGAAAACTATGCCCAAATTTGTTACATCATTTGGGATGTTACATCTAAATTTTGATTGTTCCTTGGACATGAAAATGAATTATTTGATGAGGCCAAGTCGACGAGTGAATTTTTGTCAAAATAATAGTCTGTCAAATTTTGTAGAATTTGTTTGGAAATGTCGTAAGGAAACTGTGAGCATCAATTATATTTTCTGATAAATTTTTGCAGCAAATATTGAAGTTCAAACACTTTCTTTTTATTTCGCTGAAAAAAACTTCTTGGTGCATATTCTCAACACTACAGAATTTTTTGAAATTTTTTGAATTTTTTTTTTGCAGTAACATGCAGACTGCCTTGAGACTAGACGTAAACATTGAAATTATGATGAAAAATCGTGAATTTTTTGAATAAGAAGTTTCAAAATCTTCTTGGTAAATTTTTTGATTATAATTGTTCGTCGTAAATTTTCTCGTGATGATTAAATATGTACCTACTTGGAATAAATAATTCGATCAGATTTTGTTTACTGGTATCAAAAATTGCGCAGAATTATAGCAGTGGCGTTGCCAGAAATTTCTCGCGAGGGAAGGAGGTCCGAACTTTCAAAACTTTTCAAGAAATTTGAGCCCCCCCCCCCCCTTAAAAAATCTTCATACTATTAGAACGTTCAATTTAAAATTTGAATCATTCTCTTTCCTATATGTATCAAGGAGTCACAAGAGTGTTATCAAGTTCTTATGCAATTTGCATAAAAAATTTAGGAATAGAACTTTGATGAAAATGTAATTTTGGAACAAACAACTTCAAGCAATAACGTCAGAAGCTTTCTTTGGGAAGATACAAAAAGGGTATGCAGACTTGGAATGCCAAGAGGGAGCCTTTTTTCGCACAATAACCACAGACAGTTCATATAATTGAACCATAATATACTATATTGGAAAAAAGACGTAAGTCTGAAAAGTGAAATTTCGAAAAAAACATCAAAAAACTAATTAGATACACCCGATATGACTTTTTTTGGAAAAATGAATTGCGCCATTTTATAGACCACAAAAAAAGGAAATATTTCATAATTTTTTTTCAAAGGCCCAGCCAGTCCAGTACTACAGAGTACAGATGCAGTCAAAGTTTGCAGACTTGAATTTCATATGTAGGACTTACGTCCTTTCTGCAATATGTGGTTCAATTGTAATTTTGTTCATGCTCAAGTGTAGCAAAGGCGAAAAGTAAAGGCACTTTTTTACAAAAATTTTTGACGTCTTGTAAGGGGGTCCGAATCCTTTGGACTCCCCCCCCCCCCTTTGGCTACGCCACTTGAATGTGGTCATGAAGGCATGAATTTGTTTTGAATTTGCTCAAAAATATACAAAATGAAGCATGAAAAATTTTCCAAGTTGAAGTTTTTCTTCCATTTATCATTAATTGAACTCGAGAAAATAGTGAGTAAGTGCTAAGTAGAAAGCAGTTGAATCGGTTAAAATTGACTGATTAAAAAGCAAAAAGTGTGCAACTGTAGAAATCAGTGAAAATTTTACTGATTTAATCAGTGAATTTTCATTTTTGAATCGGTAATTTTTTTAACTACTGAAATGAATGAGTAAAAATTTTAATTTACTGTTTGAATCAATAATTAATCACTGATTGAATTAGTAAGTTGAAATTTTTTACTGATTCAAAAATGAAAATTCACTAATTGAATCAGTAATTTTTCTCTGATTGATAGTCGAATTTCACAGATTAACAGTTGAACACTTTTCGCTGTTTGATCAGTCAATTTTCAATTTTTTGACTGATTCAGATTTAAAAAGTACTCATCATACGTATACCAGCGATGCCTTGTTTTTAACGAAGAGCTACATTCGAATTCATTACTGACGTGAGATACTGAGGTATATCCACAAATTAGAATCGATTCATTCGTTCAGTGAATCGTTCACTTCACCTATGGTTCGGTTTTCGGATATTTTCATACAATGGAACAATAACTGATTCGGTTTTCGGAAACTCTGTCCCTCTCCCTACCTCCCTACCTCCCTACCCTACCAAACTCACCGGTTCTTTACCCCATTTCGTCAAGGACCAATAAAGATCGCCACACATCTCGAATTGTACATCGCATCGAGCCAAACCCCGCCATAAAGAACCTGCCACACGATAAGAATCGTAAAACGAACACCTCCAGTGAAAGGCAAAAACTACCCTACGAGTTGAAGAATGTAGAAAGAGAGAAAAAGACCAGAGCAAGGCGAAAAGCACGCACCGACGGAGAAAAAAAAAAGGAGCAGACGAAGATGAAAGGAAAACGACGTACGCTGTACTAAAAACTGGCGCGCGTGTGAAATCTGGTGGCTGCCGCTGCAGTCGCGGCCGTTGCCATTTGTATTTTGTTTATGAATGAAAGAGTAAAGAAATGCGACCTTGTGTTGTGTATTAGCCGTGAAATGGGGTTAAGCCGGTAACGGATAGGATAAAGTAGAAAAGTTAAAAGGGATCGGCGGTACGGCGCCCGCGTCCCTGTCTGTTATGTACGATGCGGCTGCCGCCGTCGCTGAGGTCGCCGTTTCTGCTGCCGCCGTCGCCGCAATACCGTATACTTTGCTGTATGTATCAGCTGCGTAGCGGTAGCGCCGGCGTTTGTATAACTATATATCGAAGACGTCGGCAAACACACAAAATATACCGCGTGCTTTGGTTTACATGAATGAGTGGAAAATGTTAACGCGGTACGCCGAGATAAAGCTCGGTGCGGTATGGCGCACGTCACAGATATAGACGTGAACTTAACGTATGCGAAGAAGAAAATACCACTCGGTGGCGCAATAACGTGGCGATGGTGAGACGTGACAGGGCGAAATGGCGAGAGACGAGAAGAGGGTTCGTTTACCTTGAAAATTTCTCGAATGGGTTTTCATTTTGACGATGACTAAGACTCGGCTGCGATGGTTTTTATAAACCGTATACGGCGATGAATGGGAATATCTTTTACGAATGAAAGGCCGTCGAGAGTGAGAGTGATTTCGATGATATTTTGTGCGAAGATTTCGAGTCGTCCGAATTGATACTGTTTTTTCACAGTTTGGTACTGTTTCGATGGTATGCTCACCGATTTTTCTACTGGAGTGGTGGGTTTAAGAAAGAGTAAGCTGTAGGATTAATTTCCACGAGTGAAAGAGTCGTTGAAAATTTTCTCCAGGAATTTGAAAATTTTGGATTGAAGCTGTATCAGCCCGAAAAATGGATCATCACTTTCAAAAATGGAGGAATTTTGATTTTTTTTTCCATCCTAAACTTTCAACTTTTAATTTTCGAGAACTGAGGGTCTTATTAGATCAAATAGGAGCACGATCTTGTTGGCTAACTAGTTTTCTCAAATTCCACATACATGAAATTTAAGATCGAAATCGAAGTCAAAAACAGAATTACAGAAATGTCTAATGAGTCCTGCTAGTCCTGCTTTTGGATGAAGAGTCCTGCAAAAGCCCTGTTCTTGTGCCTTTTCAGTTCAGAGTTATGGTTTTTTTTTTCAAATTTTGAAACTTGAAAGAGATAGAGGTTGTGAATTTCGTCTATAAGGTCCTTTTAATACCAAAACGTTGATTAAATAATGAAGGAATTCCAGCTTTTGAATGCTCTTTTTTTCGAAAATTTTCACCGTCGTTTCACTCGGGCTCAGTAAATTTACCCAATTTTATTTTCAAACTGATGATATGAAACTTCTTTCTTTCCTATTTGTGGTGTGTTTATCCAAACCGAGATATTCTCAAAAACCGTGTAGGTATGAGAAAAAGACCTTGATGGATGTAGAAAATGAGCTCATAGATATCGTTTTTCTGGAAATGAAAGAAAAATATGAAAAAGCACGAATTTTACCTAATGAAGAAATGTTAGATTTTAGATTCATTTTTTCAAAACTTACCGCCGCGCCCTCCCTTCTCTGAGGTTCGGTGATTTTTTTACATACTTTTTCTTTTCGAAATTATTGTAAAAAGTCATCTGTTACATCCTTACAATTAAATATTCTGAAATGGATAAAATTCGTCTCTAAAATGGGTTTTTGATTTTTTGAGAGGGGGAGGGGAGGGAGGAGCAATCCTGTATCAGATTAGCGCTACTGAAATTTTTTGGACAAACTGAATACTGAATGATGAATTGGATAGCTGGACAAATAATCAGAAAGATCAAAATTCAATAAATTCATAATTTCAACTTTTCCTTTGGAAAAACATTCTGCTGAATTAGAATAATCTCAAATTTAGTTCGTGCTTTGTTTCTTGATAAAATATACAATATCTTTATTTCAATTAATTTACTTATAATGAATGCTATTTATAAAAATACCAACGAATTGGATAAACATTTTGACTAATTCATGAAAATGTGATGATTTGATGAATACCACGAAACTGAATGGAAGAAGTCTTCTAAATCTAAGGCTCCTTTTAGAAAATTATGGGTCTTTGAATCAGTTTTGCAAAAACGCGGTTACAACGTGGAAAATAGAAGGAAAAAACTATAGGTAGGTAATAACTTTTTTTTATTAATAGGAAATTCTATGGAAACTTATTGTGTAAAAGGAAAACAATGGGTCACTTAGTTCGATAGAAAGAATTATCATCAACTTTAATTGCCGATCGAGATAACGATCAATAAATCGATAAAATAGAACGAGTGTGGATCGGAGAAAAGAAAAGGAGACACTTGAATTCTGGGAAAATGTTACAGGGGGTAAGGGAGAAAGATCGTAATTTGCCTACAAACACACACACAATTATTACGTATCGGTATAATTTCTTATTTCGTAATCTTGCACCTATTCGAATAAAATAAAATTACTGTTGAACGCAAGCGCGACACGCACGACAATTGGGGCTAATTCGTTGTTTGGTTTTGTGTTTTGTTTCTCTTGCGCTCGCAGCAGCAGCAACAACAACAACAGCAACAGCAGCAGCAACAGCAACAACAACAACAGAACGCATCCGTACGCTGCAACACGATAGGCGTACCGCCGTCCGGACCCGGCGGTCCTCCGGGTCCGGGCGGCGCCGGCGGCGCGTATCCGTCTCAACCACCGCCAGGTTCTGCGGGACCGCCGCCGGCTGGCAGTTACCCGTCGCATCCGCCGGCGCCGTCGTCGCCGTCGTCTCATCCGGGCGCGCCGCCGGGACCACCGGTGGTCGGCGGCGGTCCTCCGCCTGGGCCGCCGGGCCAACAGCAGCCGCCTCCCGGAGGCCCTCAGCAAGCCGGCGGGCCGCCCGGGCCGCCTCCTCCGCAACAGTATCAGCCGTATCCGGGACAACGGTACCCCGGACCGCCGGGTGGTCCGCCTCAGCAAGCGCCGCCGGTTCGGGTGCCCGCGTATCCGGCTCCGCATCATCAGGTATGATTTATACGTTGCTGGATGCATGCCCAAGTATTCGTAGCTTGATGTAGATAGATATTTAAGGCGAGGGACGAGGAAAATATTGGAAGGGAGGTGAACGTGAAGCTTTTGCTTTTACAGTGATCCGGAGGGGGAGGGAGTCTGGTGACTTCGGCTTCAGCTACTATAGGTTTCTGATTGAAGTCCTCTCCTGCTTCAAGACTTCTATTGCGCGGAGAAGGACTCTTCTCCCTCCGAGTCCGAATCCCTGAGCTTTTCTAAAAAAATTTTCAAAGTGTCTTGAAATCTTTCGAATATACCTTTTTCATTTTGATTCAGTCTTATATTCAACTTCTTCTAATGAAAGCAAAAGAAAAGAAAAGAAAAGGGACAGATCGTTGTACGAACGAATCGATCGTAGGGTATTTTAAAAAACAAAACTATACGACGATGGTGGGTCATTACTTGGCGTATTTGTAGCCTATTCTACCTTTCTTGTGCCATTAAATCGGACGAACTTGACCTATATTTTTTCTTTCAACAACTTTTTTTTTCTTCTCGTCTTCTTCTTCTTCTTTCATCTTCGAATGTTGAACCGCGTATCGTTAACGCGCAAACGGTGCACATTCTTTATAAATGTATTATACAGCACATGTGTTTTGTACCTGCTTTCGTGTGTGTGTGCCAGTGTGCGTTATATTCTACGTGTTTCTTTTTTTCCTATGTCTTTCTTTGTCTAGTCGCGTTGATTTCACTTGTGCAGAGCTCGGCTCATTGCCCCGTGTTGGTCGCATATTTTTATTTAACGTCTGGCGAGATCATTTTATGTCTGTAGGTTGTACGGTGTTTGCGGCAGGTATCTACTTCTTGGTGTGTTTTTTTTTTTCAAATTTATTATTGACGTGTGTGCGAGTACCTGTACCTGGGTTTATTGACGATTCGAAGGTAGATTTATTATTGAGACGGTTGGTCGTGCAATTATGAGGACAGGACGAAGGGTACTCGTGTCGTGTACACGTGGTTTGTGTGAATGGTATCGAAAGGGTGCTCGAATCGATTCCAGATACGTCGATGATTGGCCAGCGCCCATACCGCGGGCTACCTGTCCAATGGTCAGGGTGTGGACGTTAGGGAACGTTATTGGTTTACGTATCGACGCCGAACGTTGGTGTGTGCTGCGAAGACGACGTAGGGGTGGTTGTGAGTAACGAACCTACAAAAACGATGGCGATAAATACGTTTGGTTCGAAGAAGGTATCGATTTGATGGGTATTTTTTCAACGTTGCGTTGGCAAAGTTCACCACGAAGGAAAAAAAACCAACGTTTGGTTTCTGTTTTGTGTACGTTTACGAAGTAAATAAATTTACGAAATGGATCGCGTTTGTTCGTTCGGAATTTCATTGTGCCCGAAATACTGCCGAATTTGCTGTAAATGAGGATAAAAGCGGTTGCGAGTTTGGTTTTGGACGAATCGTTCACTAATGTGAAGTTTACTAGGATTCGGATACGAGGATGAAGTTGAAAATGAATCATTCGCCAACGATTGGGTTATTGGGATTTGAACCTCTTCGAATGGCTTTGATCATACTGGAATTTTTTTTTAAATTTGAAAAAATAATTTTTGTTCGGAATATCAATGAACGAATGAATCGTTCGCAAATAAAGACATGAGGGAATGAAGTTCCAAAACTTACCTTCAATTAATTGTTCCTCGTTGAGCTTTGAACCGATGACGATAATTGATTCGAAAGAACATGAATATTTTCATAGAGTCGTTTGTGAACAGTTGCATTCGAACGAGTCGTTCGTGAACGATAACTGAAATAGAAATTGGAAATATTAAAACTTTGAAGTTGAACACATTTTGTTGCCTTTTACTGAAGCGGAGAAGAATTCGAAAATGAGCCCGAATAACTCAGATGAAATGATTCGTTCGCGAACGAGTGTATTCGAGCAAATCGTTCATGAGAACGATGATTTAAAATTGATTCTGAAATGTTATACGTTTTATTCGCCATTTTTTTTACGCTTGTGATGCATTTGAATTGAAGTCGAGTCGTTCAATCGGAATAGTTCGTTCAGGAACGATCCTACGTGAGCAAATCATTTGAGAACGATGATTATTGAAGTTTGTGTTTTATTCTGGAGCCCTGGAGCGGTGACGAATTTCAAAGTAAATGCGATTGGTTCAGTTGCAATGATTCATTCGTGACCGATCATTTTTGAACGAATTGTTCGCAAACGACAGTTGAAATTTGAAGTTGAGACTTGGAAATAGTTGGTATGCTTGTTTGTTCATCATTTTTTGATTGAGATGGCGATGACTTCCAGATAAGATGGAAGTTCAGTTCGATATGGTTCATTTTCCAAACGAATCACATTCGAGTGAATCGTTGATGACCGATAGTTGAAATTTTTGATGTATTGTATCTACTTTCGGTTATTGTTTGGAAGGTTGGAAGGTGGTTTTTCAAAATGAGATCATGAAGTCGAATCGAATGATCGAGTTGCTTGCGAAAAAGCACGTTTGAGTGAATCGTTCGCGAACGACAATTGAAATTTGAAGTTGAAACTATTGAATATGTCTATTTATTGTTTCTTCGGAGCGTTGGTTAATTGAAAGGTGGGTCGATTGATTCATTTAAAATGAATTCGTTCATGAACGATTCGTTCGCGAGCCAAGTTTAAATCTGCGTTAATCTGTCATGTGTTCAATGATGTTCAAGGTAGTTCGAATCATTCGTTTTCTAGTGAATTGTTCGTATACAATTCTCGTATTAAGATTCGTTCCGTCGTTCGCGAACGATTACTAACTATTAACCGAAATTTTTTTCGTTGTGGTTTAAAGGTTGTCCGCAAAGTTGTTGAAATGGTTCGAATGAGTGACTTGAATTGCCATCGATCAAGCATCAATTCATCAAGAATTCGAGAACGATTCTTTGAGTAGTGTGAAATGTATACGGTTGAGCAATAATCTGATTCGAATCTTTCGAGTGCCATCAATCATTCATCTCTATTGGTCAATTCATCATCATTTCGGTTATACGATTTTATCCAATTATTTTTTTGTGGAATAAATCATCATTTTGTGAACGACTTTTTCAAAATCAATATTCATGTAATGAATCGTTCGTGAACGGTATTTTCCATTTCAATATGATATGACTAGTTCGCGAACGATATTTTCCATTTTCGTTTAATGAATCGTTCGCGAACGATTTTTCCATCTTCTTAAAGAATCGTTTGCGAACGATTTTTGCTTGTTCTTTGTAAAATGAATCGTTTCGGAATGATTTTTTCAAAAATCGATCCACTATGTAGAATGAATCGGTCACGAACAAATTTTTTCAATATTTATGTATGCAGTATGACTTGTTCGCGAACGATATTTTCCATTTCCAATGAATCGTTTTGGGATGATTTTTTCTAAAAAATCGATCCATTGTGTAGAATGAATCGTTCACGAACGGATTTTTTCAATATTCAGGTACGAATCGTTCGCGAATGATTTCTTCCAACTCTATATGCTATGCTGAAATAGTCGTTCGTAAATGATTTTTTTTTTACTGATTTTTTTGAAATCAATCTTATTTACATATGTGGAGTGGAATGAATCGTTCGTGAGCCCAAAATATTGATATTGAATCGTTCCTGGTGGATGATTTGAATGAAAATATGAAAAATGAATCTTTTTTGGTTAAAAGTGATATCAAGAAGAGAAATTTCGTTCTGCGCGGTATTGAAGCTGATTTCGAAATACGCTCGTCAAATATAAAACGTTCAATTCTACATTTCCTGCCGAATCGTTTTACCATAAAAAAGTTCGTTCGTACCATTAGCTCGGTAAATTCGATTCTTTTTCTTCCGAAACACGCTAGCCTCGAGATGAGATACGACTATTATACCAAGAATCGGCGAAAATGATACGAGTAAATACGATTATACGTATTTTATTAGCGTATTGCGTATACGAGTACCGCGGTTCGTTGCGGTCGAAAAGGGTTACGAAAGCGAGGGGCGAAGAGGAGGAGGTAGTTTCCACGCGTTATTCGTCTCGCTTATCAAACGATTAAGAAATTGCGCGCTTTGAAGGTGTGTATGTGTGTGTGAGCGTGCTCTCAGGTCGGTATTATGTACTCTGTGCACTGGGTCTGCGTTTTTATAAGGTACGAAACAGAAACAAGACGTTAATGCGCGTTGAAAATTACACTCTTGAGCGTCAGTTTAGCGGTCGATTGGCGTCGTAGTGTACGCCGGCCAGGATATCTATCGGTGTTGGCTGGCGGTACTTCAAGTACACTTGTATTATCAGTCTGTCTATTAATGCGTGTGCTGTTTTTCGTAATCCTTGGAAAGGGCAGGTAAATTGCCAGTGATTGGTAAAATTTACGTAGAATGGCGAATTTCGCGAAAAATCTAGCACGATAGCATCATGAGCGAGGGACGAATGACGAGAAGAAAGCAAAATGTTGAAATCTTGCGCCGAAAGTACCTGTTATCGTCGTCGGAATGATAATAATGCGTTATTGTTTTCGCAGTAGGCGATTCGATACAATGCATCGAGTGCAATACGCAATACGTGAACATGCACGTAATCGAAAGATCAGCTGACTGCGAACGAGCGAGAGAAAGATGAAGATGCTATTATCGAACAATAACGGCAGTATATTAGATGTATAGGTCGTAATCGTATAATCGTGTTCCCATTTTTAAGGAAAGAAGCTACCGTATGCAATGAGGATAGTTCATGAGTGGAAGACGTATACGGTACGATACGAGGTCGAGTTGCCAAGTACAATATTATAATGTGTAGGTACTGTACGCTACGTACATTTATAACGAGCTTACACGCACACAACACACGATAACGACACAAAATGCAAGAGTTTAAGAGAACGACCGACTGTTCGAGCGGTAATCAGATTTGATAAATAACGAGCACGGCCGAGCGACGATAGTAGGCCTTTTTTTCCCTATTCCTCTTGCTTCTCACGCCGCCCCGTCGACGTCTCACTATGCATGTATATCTGCGTGCTATGCCGTTTATCCCGTGTATGTGTATTATGGTGTTTGTGTCAGAAAGGAGAGAGGACGACCTTCCGCAATTATAAGATCAATGACCCTCTCACCTCGCGTACCTCGATTAGTCTGGCTTTTCGTTTGTGTAATTTATTTTACGCACGCATTCCACAATCCAAACACATTGAGACGAATAAACACTTTCTCCCGTTCATTCATTCTTTTTTTTGTACCGTCGATGCCGCCGCGCCGCCTCCTCTCTCGGCTTTACCGATTCATTCAATCATACAGTGTCACCCTATTGTGTGGTGTAGCGTCTTTGTACGTGTGTGTAGATTTTTCGAAGTCCTTTTATGTTGCCGACGGCGATATCGAAGTTGGATGAAAGAGTGATTTTTTCCGTTTTCGAGAGGTGAACGGTAGGAATTGAATTGGCGAGGGGTCTGAAGAATCGGGATTGAAATTTGATGTATTTCGTTATCGAATATTCTGTTACGTCGAATTGTGGAATATTGCAGTTGATTTTTCGATTTTACGTCGAATTGAATCGTTGGAAAAAAAATTAATGGTTTCGAAAAAGAGTCGATGTTTAAGTGAATCTTTGATTCGGTTCTCCGTTCGCGAACGATTGAATTTTTTCATGGTTTTCACAAATTGCGATTTTTTTTTATTCGGTTGACTCGTTTGGCTCATACCCAATCTAATTTTGAACGAAAAATGTTCCGATTGATTTTGGTAGATTTGGATTTTCAGTGTGGCCAAAAGTGATTTTTTTTTTATACTTGAATGAATGTAGGATATAAAAAGAGTTGAGTCGTTCGCGAACAACTGCATCATTTGCAATAATGATGAATCATCTCGAAACATGATTCTCCAGCGTGATATTTTTCTTGAAAAATAATTGAAAATTTGCTGAAAAATCTATTTTGTGAACGATCGAATTCGAATCATTCTGAACGAAATTTTTGTTGTGCAAATGGCTCTTTTAGCACATATATTTCTCAGTGAAGATTTTTTTTCGTATCTATCTGAGGAGCTGGAAATTTGTTTTTTCGGTATATGAATCGTTTGTTGCTCATAGAGCAGGGTCTAAAGAAATATCGTTCGCGAATATCTGAATCACTTTAACGAAAATTCTCCATGTTCTTTGAAATGAAACTTCCAACTCATTAAAATCTTGGATGAAAAATTCATTTTTGGAGTGTTTTTAGCGAACGATTCCATTAATTCTTGAACGAGTTTTCCAGGAACGATGGAATCGCTTTTATTATTGGAGGATCGTTCGTTTGTTAAAAAAATCTGATTTTCGCATCAGATGATGAAATAACGTTTCTTTTCTGTGAATTTTGTTTCGATTATTTCTCGATTTTTGAATCGTTCACGAACGATTGATCAAGAACAATCTGAACGAGAGTCAGCTTGCCAAGTTCTCTTGGGATTATCGATGATTCGAATCAAATTATCGATATGTTGAAATTGATTTGCAATCAGTGATTTATGATTTATTCAAATGATTATATCGAATCATCTTTCAAAATTTCAAAAATTTTGTATTTTTAGTTGGAAAAGTTTAGCGAGGGAAAACGCATTGAGTTGTGTATTTTTATTATGAGGAAAATGTTTGATTTCTTGTCTACATTTTCCATGAAAATTTCATTACGAAGTGACAAGCCTTCTTTTTTGCAGTTTGAGTCGAAAAAATAGAAAGAATAGTGTAAATCTTTGAAATTTTTTAGTTTTTAGTTCGTTCCCTGTTGTGAAACCTTCATTGTTTACTTGAGACCTTTTTTCTGGAAAATTTTACATTTAAACTCGAGAAAATTAAGGAAAACTGTATTCAAGTCAACCCTTTTCTTTTCCTGGAAAAATTTTTTGACTCCCTCTCTCCTCCCAGAAAATCTTATTCTGAAAGTAATAGCAATCTTTGTTTTAAAAAAAATGGAAAATTTACTGTTTGCAATCAAAAAAAAAATTGTTTGTAGGAAAATTTTCAACTTTTCGGTTTTATACTATCACAATAAAAATTTCATTACAAGAGTGATCGATATTTTTCTGTGCCCAGTTTCTTAATTTGAGGTGAAGAATTGGGAAAAATTGTATTCGAGTTGGAAATATTTTTTGATTTTAGGATTTTTGAATTTTTAGCCTGCCCCAAGGTTGAATTACAAAAATTGTAATATTTTTTGGAAGATTTTCCATTTTGAGAGAGGCAGAAATTGAAAAAGTTGAGTCAGCAAAATTTTTTGTATGATTGGGGAAATTTTTTAGTTTTCAACGTTCTCTTTTCATGAATATTTAATTTCGAATATAACAATCACTTTTCACTTTTGAATCGAATAAACTTGTTGACAGTATCATTTTTCGAGTTCAGCTTCTCACTGTTTTCCCCATGGACTCTCAGACATTAGATTCAATTTACTCTTATGCATAGAACTTGAAAACTTTTTAATGTTTTTAATGAAATCGATTGACTTGATATTTTCGAAGTTGCACTTGCCCATTGTGATCCTTTCACCCCGCCCATGGATAACTTCATTATTTTTTGTCAAGTTGATTGTAGATATGCATATTCATGTATTATAAAAGAATTATAAATTTGTGAGAAATTTTTTGTACTATAACAGTACGGTATTTTTTTGTGTTCACAGATGGGCTCACCTTACGGGCCGATGAGCCAAGGACCAAACATGCAAGCGACTGGTTCGCCTTACGCACCTCCTAGCGATCAAAGGTTACCGTGGTCACCGATGCCACCGCAACAACAACAACAGCAGCCACCTTTGGGAGGCGGCGGTCCGCCGCAGCAGCCAGGTGGCCCACCCATGCCACCCGGCCACCAGCAACCTCCCGGGCCTCCCCAGCCCGGTGGTCCGCCGGGTCTACCGCCTATGCAACAACAGCAGCCGCAACCGGGACCACCGGGAGGGCCGCCTTCGCAACAACCGCCGCCCGGCGGACCTCCGCCTCCCGGCCAACCGCAGCACGGGCCTCCGCCGCCGCATTCGAATTCGCAATCGCCCCAGCATCCTCCCACGCAGCAAGCCCCCTCCCATATTCCACCGAATAGTCCGGTGCCCCCGGCGCCGTCGACGCCGACTCCGCACTCGGCATCGTCGACGCCGCAACAGCATTCGCCGCAGTCGGCGTTAACGTCGCCCCAGTCCGCGCATCCCGAAGCGTCGCCGCAGCAAACTCATCAGCCGCAGCAGTCGCCCCAGCATACTTCTCAGGTGAGCTTGCAAATTAATCGAGATTGGTTTTTTTTTTTTGGTTGAAAATTGATAAAACCAAAATTTCGCAGTGTTTTTGTACATTGTACATATTTTTCCTGATTTTCTAGATAAAGGTGGTCCAAAAATTGGGGAAAATGGTAAATTTAAAAAAAAATCATGAGTTTGAAATATTCTCATTTGGTTTTTTGAAAATAAATTTCGTTTTTTTTTTAAAATTCAGTTGAAATATTGTGTTGGTTATCATAATATTATATCCTCTGATAGCTGAAATGTTGAAATTTTTAAATAAAATTTCAGCTTTTTATTGCCCTTTCCCACACATTGTTACTTCGGGCATATTTTTGATCAATGTATCCATTTTTGGCGAATGATTACCAATATTTTTTGAAACTTGATGCGTCGACTTTTCTTCCGGACTTTCTCTTACATTGATTCCCCATTTTATGAGGTTACATAATTATGTCAAAACAATTGATATAGCTGGCATGAAATTAATCGATTTGAAGTAGGTAGTAGGTACCTGTTTTTTTTTTGAGGAGGAGGAGGAGCCGGAAAAGGGATGAGTTATGAATTGTGATGAAATTTTCAATTGTCCAATGTCCGTCTGAAAAAAGGTCCAAAAAGTTCGGAAATGGTCCTAATTATCATTCTTGTGATTTTGTAGATATTTTGAGTATCTACAAGTACACCTATTTTCATTGATGCAATTTCTTCTAAATTATGGTGTTGATTGCATCTGAAAAATTGAAATTATTATTTTCTGAATCTTTGAAACCATTAGGGTTGATAAATTAATGCTACATTTATCAATCAATAGTGTATATCACACGTCTGTGGGATCCACTCACTTCACTTTCATTTGCAAAATTTTCCTAGTAGGAATTTAACAGTTTGCATTCTCAAATTCAGTCTTAAGCATATGTTTGTCTTCAATTAGAGGAGGAAGTATTGATGAATTTTTGAGTTTTTTTGGGGCATCAAAATCTGGGAAAAATTACACCTAAACTGCAATTTGGATCGACAAGACCAATTGTCGATTTTGGGGCCAACATGGTGTTTTTTAGATTTTTTTTTTGAAAATCATGATTTTCTTTTTTTCAAATGTCGCTATCTCACCGAAAAATTGACCTAAGATGCTCATTCGAGTTTTGAAATGTTCCTCATAGTCTCCCCTATCATTTATGCCAAAAAACTCATTTTTTAAAATCTGACTTTAGGTACCTTTTCCTTGCACCGTACACAAATGTTTCATTTTGAAGTTTTTGAAATTCAAAGTTTAATCTTTATTTTACTTTTTCTCATTTCTTTTTTAGAATTATTCAATGGTTGTTCTATAATAACTATTTTCAAAATGATATATTGAAAAATTGTTTCAAATTTTGAAAAATTTCCCAAGTTTCTCTGGATGAAAAATGGTTGTAAGAAAATGTATTGTTTTCTCAAATAAAAATGAGAGCTTTTTGAGGTAGCATTAAAATTTTTTTTTAAATCTATTAAAAATTGAAAATTTTTCAAAATTTTGGCATTTTTTAGATAATTTAATCCGGGTTTGACTCTAAATGAAATATTGGCTCCCTTCTTTGAGAAATGGAAAAATGGAAAGGTCCAAATTTTGTATGATTGCGAAGAAAATTTAAAGTTTGGTCAAAAATTGAGAATACCTACTTTTCTTATTTATTCAAATGATTTATCTAATTTGAACTAATTTCTTTGTTTTCAGTCTTTCGGCAGTGGCAGGCCAAATTTAACGTCAACGACACCCGAACCAGGGGTAAGTGATTTTCAACCTTTTTATGATATTTTCTTTCAATTTATCTGTTACTTTGCAATTTATTCCACGAGATGGTAAACAATTGATAAAGATTACTATACACTAATTTCCAGTCTTGATACTATAACAAATCTCAAATTATAGTTATTCAATTCAAAATTCTATTGTTGTACCCTTTGAAGTCGCGAAGGAGAGCTCTAGCCTCCCTTAGAAACCCCTTTTTCAACTGGAAATATTCTGGTATTTTTTTGTGCCTCCCATTTTAGTGACGCCTTTGTATTGAAAAATTGGTTGCGTTGCGGTGGTGGTGATGATGATGATGACGATGGTGATGAGCGAGGATGATGTCGTCGAGGTTGTGTTTTGCGAACGGTTGTTGGAGTTGGATGAGGATTCGACGTTGCTGCGTTGGTAAAACGCGGCGCAGATCGCTGGCGAGTGGCAAGCGATGTAACGTTGACAAACATTGCAGAAGATAGATGGCTTAGGCGTGAATTTGCTCTATGTGGACGATTTTCTCTCAGGAGGATCATTGAAAGGAGAAGAGAATGAGATGATGGTCGTAGATCATATTAGAACATATCGAAGGAAATTTAAGTCAATTCTATTCTCATTCTGTCAAGAAATTGAAGTACTCAATCAGTGATCGTAAAATATCTATAAGTTGAAGAATGATCAAAACGAGTCGAGTCGAGTTTTCGGCGATGAGAATCTGTTCCGAAAAAATTCGAAACGCTCAGCTGCCTGCCGAAACTCCCATTTGAGGATATTTTTGATGCTGCATCAGCGAATAAAACGTATCTGTACGTTTCGTTCGAGAAAAGAGTAAGATCACGACTTAGACTTCGGACGTTCTCCGGCTCGGCGATTATGCGGCGCGGCGCTAATTCACATTGTGAGGGGTCGAGGGGCGAGAGGAACCACACTGCACGAACGAGGCAGCATTACCAGCGCCGAAGAAGCGAGTAGTCGGAGGGCAACGTCGACGACGATGGCGATGAAGAAGTGGCACGGCGGAGTGCAGAGAACGACAGAACGACCGACGACGACGTTGATGCCGAAGCCGATGGTGGAGGTGGGTTGGCAGCCCTCGAGCTTCGAACTGCTCCGCACATCGCGCACACAACTCCGAACTCTCCTCTAAACTCGTAGCTACGGCGGAGCAAATGACGCGGGGATCTCTGTTCTCTGTACGGCCTGCGTCGTTCGTTTCGTGTTTTTTTTTTCTTTTTCGAATTTTATACCGCGGCATGCTCTGCCAGCGGAGCGGTACCGCCGCCGTCGTAACTCGTCGAAACGCCGTGCCTCGCGCGTCCCTCGATCCACGAAACATCTCCTCTCGACCACCTTCGTAGCTCGAGTTCGGCTTTCTCTTCTCGCTGTGGTACGGCTTGGGCGCGGCGGCGCGGCGATATTTCTCGGATGACGTCAGTTCTGTGTTTGCTTCGAATGTACCGTAGCGTTTCCATAGATATTCTTGGCTGATGGGTTTTGTGGCTCGCCTAGAGAACTCTCGAGTCTTCTCCTTTGGAATACGGACTCGAAAGTAGCCGAGTTAGGTGGCCAGCTTGATCCAGGATCGTTTTTATTTGAGAGGAGAGTTTGTTGTGCAGGAGATTTTGGGCCCCTTTTGGATACGACGACCGATTTCGAAATCGCTCAGACTCGTAGCTATTGTCCCAGTACCGGTATGACACAGAATGATTTAGCTGAATCTGCGGGCAAGGAGCTGGGAGGGAGAGTATTAGATCGTGAATCGTGGTCCGTCATTTCGCCCTTGACCAAAGGAGAAGCTAGAGTGGAGACTTTGGAAATAACCGGATTTGCGCAACCAGCGAATTGACTCGTTTGCCTGGCTGAGTGGTTTTTTTCGGATCTGTTCGTTGGTTCGTGCGGATTCGAATCTGCGATGGTTAAGGGAGAAAAATTAGTGTAGAAGGAATGCTTAAAAGTTGATAAATGCTTGTTTTGAGTTGACCGTCGAATTTTCCCTGTGGTGCTCTCAAAGCAGGGCTGAGCAGATCAAATCATGAATTGAGCAATAAGAATCTAATGGTTCACCACGATGAAAAATCGAGGATTTTTCAAACCAAATGGAAACCTTTGGCTTATTCCAATCATGGCAGTTACAGAATGTACTTACATGTCGGTGAAACTGGCTGGCATTTGCAGTCACAATTTTCCAAAAAAAGAAGCCAAATATATGTGAGCCTGGATATAGAAACCACCCTTAGGTGTAAAAAAATTGGCTTCTGAGTTGGGGTTTTGATTCTATTCCCTCTGAAAGACCCAAAATCAGTGTGGAAAATCGAATGTTGAAAAATGAAAAGAACGAACAAAACAAAAACAGAACTCAACAACCCACCAAATAACAGAATAGATCTTTCCAAACCGAATCGAACAAAACTGGAAATTATGTACGATCTGGTTCTTCTTACGACACTGATTTAAATACAATTACTTTGATATTGACGAATTTTGGAACATTTTTCAGTGCCTTCTGCAAATTTAACACCTAATTTAAATTTAAAAAATCAAACATAGTTTTGGATCTGAAAAATGAAAATTCTTGCCATTTTTTGATTTTTCTAGCCATTTTCGTACAATTTTTCTTGCTTGGAATTTACCCCCAAAATGATCCTCCTTGATCCTTCCATTAAAAATTTCCAAAAAAAAAAAATTGTGAAAATTCTGCATTTTTGTGGTAAATCTATTCAAATTCTTACTATTTTCTGGGTTTCTTGGCCAGTACATACCCTGATAATTGATTCGAAGAACTTCCATTCATCACAAGTAATTCCCACTCCCAGACTCTTTCATCTTCAAACACCATCCTCGAAAAATGTATTTCTCGAGTTCTCGAATCCAAAAATGATACAAATCGAATCAGAAAAGCCACCCGAAGAGTTCATTAAACGAAGGGTATACATTTATTACCATCCATCGGTCGTCTTTCCACCCGAACGCCTCACACACCACCTAAGACATTCGACGACGCTCCACTTTTATCTTGCGTCGACTACACCGAAATACTACACATTTCACAACAAAAGAGCAATAGAGAGAGAGAGAGAGAGAAACCCGTGCTAAAAGCGAACGATCCCTTTAGGACATAATTATAAAACTGACCTACCCGTATAACCCTACCAACCACCAATGTAAACCTCGCTTCCCTGGCACCGATAAACCGTACGAGAGAGATGGAAGAGAAAAAGATAAAGCCATCGTAGCCTCATCTCAGCACCACGAATACCTAGAAAACCGCCGCGTCAACCCCTGGGCCTTACGTCGTCGTAATTCAAAAGGAAAATTCCTCCACATTGTGCCCCTTCTTCGCCTGCTTCGCACTTTCTTCCATCGTTCGCGCGCTCATTCACCTATTTAACGCGGCTGTATTTTGTGTTTTGTGTACACGGTACCCACCTTGGAAAACAAGAGAAAGACCGCGAGACGGAAAATACCATATACCTACCCGTTTTATTTACCGCCTCCGCTCGATTCGAGTACGCCGACTATACCTATAGTAAACAGTATATAGGTATATTTTGGAAAACACCTCGTTCGTCGACGCTGTCGCCCTTTGCACGTTCATCCCTCCCGAAGCGCCCTCATCCTTTGGTCCTTTTTGCTCTCTGACTCATTTTTATCTCGGTCTCGCCGCCGCTGCGTCTCATTTCACCGCCTCGTCCGAGGAAGAGGCGCGACGGTCGGGGGATTCTGGTGGCGTTTTTAATGAAATTCCGACGTCGAAACTATAAATCACCATCTAATTAAATTACCGTCGCGTCGCCGTCGACTCGCTTTTCATCCCTCTATCTGGCTCGCTCTCCGTCTGTCTTGCATTTTCTGCGTATACCTAACGTTACTTTCGGTACGTGTAATTTCTCCCTCTCTCCGATTGTACGATTTTACCTCGTGTTTCATTACGCTATTATTCGTCGTGTGTTTGGTGGAAACAAATTCAGTTCACCTCACGGGGCAGACAGATTGTTTGAAATCAGCTGTTTTTATCGAACGACCCTTTTTTTTTTCAGTTGGCTCGAGTATTGACTCCTGAGCATGAAAAGGTCGACAGACTTTATTCGATGATCGAAATGGTGAACTTATGGACTTATTGTTGTGAAAATATGTGTCCTCTAATCTTTCGGTGTGTTTCACTTCCCTTTATCCAATGATGAATTTCATTATTTTAGTCATTCGAAAATCTGTATCTTTTGTGACGTCTGTCTTTGATTGCCATTTTCAATTTTTCTCAGGTAATAAGAGACGGTTTTAGAATCAGAGTCAAATTCATAGATCGACTCATGAGTCAAGATGAAGTCAGAAGTTTGGGTTTGAAAGTGACTCCAGAGGGAGTGAAGAGTCAGCTTTTTGGTTGACTCTTATTCTCTGATTTTCTTTCCTTTTTTATAACCGAAAAAGTTTTAATTCTCAAAATTGAAACAATCTTCCCCTCTAATGCCAGTTCCTGTATGAAAGGGTCAAATAATGTAGGTAGAAGAATTTGCATAGGAAAAGGAAAGAGGAGAGGGGGGTCACATCATTAGTTTTTGTAGTTTTCCACGGTGAAAATTTTTTTTGAAATGGTAATGAGAAAATGACCAATTTTTTATCACTTTGAAATTTTTTGCGTAAAATTATGTTTTTTAAAATTTTTTAACAGTTTTATAACTTTAAGTCTTCACTTGATTATTTGTGAGAAATTTGATTTCATTCCATTGAAACAGAAGGTTCTGCTCATTTTCTTCGTTCCTTCTTTCTAGATGTTCTTGAAAAAATTTTTTTTTCCTGTTACCTCATTCTCAATCAGTGAAAATTCACCGATGAACAGTCAGAATCGCAGCACAAGAACAATCAGCGAAATTCAATAATTTTTCAAGGATTTTCACTGATTTTTCAAAGATATTTAGTGTTTTTTCAAAGATTTTCACCAATTTTTCAGCTAATTCATGAAGTTTACTGAATTTTCACTAATTTTCCAGTGATTTTTCTCACTGATTGTTTTCAGTGAAATTTTTTTCATACATTTTCTCCTGTCCTGCAATTCTGACTGTTACTCAGTGATTTTCGATAATTTTCAATGATTTGTAGTTTTCTACATATCGAGTTTTTATTCAGGTTCAAATCTCACAGAATGCATTTTTTTGGTTTCAAGCATTTAATTTTAGCGTTTTTTTTGTTTTTTTTTTCATTTCCACCATCTCAAAAAAGGCGTTTTTTTCGTTTCTGGTTTCCGTTTCTGTGCTTTTTTGTTCGAATAAAATTGAATTCAGTTTGATTGTCTCGTGAAAATGTAGTTTTGATTCGGTATACCAGGGTTATAATTTTTTGCAAATTCATCTCTGGTAGGTAAATCGAATTAAGTATCTTCTTTCTCCCGAAGGATTTGGAAAAGGATGAGGAGGGTTGAGATATGGATATGGATACCTACTTTGTCGGAAAAAAATGATCAATTCTTTTTTTTCTCTCCTTATAGTTTTAATAATAATAGTGAAAATTATTGCCTGAAGTTGATTATTTGATATCAACGTAAAAAATGTATACATAATTATTAAAATTATTATTATTTTTTTTTCGTAATTCACACAAAAAATTGAATAATTTATATTTTATAAAAGTAAGCCGAGAAACGAGCGAGGAAAGAAAACCGAAGCGCGATGGTTTCATCAAAGTATACCTACATTTAATACGAGTTTATTTGCATACTTATTACCCAAGTTTCTGTGCGTATTACGAAGCGAGCAGCGAAACAACTATGCCGATGTGGTCTCCGTCGTTGTTGCTATTGCCGTTGATGAATCATTGTAAATTTTTGCGGCAAAGTGGTTTTCGTAGTTTGTAGGACGAATATATATAGGTATAGGAGCAGGTATTATAAGGTTTTGTTGTTGGTTTTTTCTTTTAAAGATATCGAATCGCGCCAAGGTATGTTTGCGGCTCGACGTTGCCGTGGCACTCCTTCGTTCGAATGTTGAAAATATTAAGATTACGAATCGGAAGAGTTGTTTGTGGGGTTTAAAAGGGTGGAAATTTGTAAGGTTGGTCGAAGTTTTTTTTGGCTTGATTTTAGGGCGAGTTTTTTTGAGGTGTGGTGATGAAATTCAAGGAGGAATTAGTTTTTAAATTGATTTTGGAGTGTTGTTCGCGAATAGATTTCAAGGAAAATTTTATACATTGAGTCGGGAAAAAATTTAATTTCTGTTGGAAATATTATTCATCTAAAATGTTACATATTTACTCCCTTTCAACTTCCTAATTTGTTGAGAAATCGTTGTTTTTAGCTTCTGAAACGCGATTTCTCAAAAATCGAGTGGACTGAGAAAAAATGCTTCTCTCCTTCCAATTGAGGAGTTGAAAAATGTCTTGTAAAATATTAAATTTGAAAATGGATCATTTTATATCACTGGACAATTTTGGTATGTTGGAAAGAAGACCGGAAATCTTGGGAGGGAGCGAACACCAAGCTTTTGAGAAAAAATTGGCTTAGATGTTCAGAACGCTTAGATCAGCCGATAATTTTGGGTGATTTTTAGAAGGAATTGAGTTCATTGACAATTCATTCAACTCTAAAGTAGAATATACGGACGGCTCGAATCGTTTCGGTCATTTAGCATTCAACTCTTGAATCTGATGACAAGATAAGAAGTTGAAAGAGTTGAATGCTCATCGACCGAAACGATTCAAACGGTTCGGATTTCCTGTGTACAGATGTAGTGAATCATTCGTTCGTGAACGACTTCGTTCCAAGATCCCCTTGGATGGTTCTGATGTTTTCAATTTTTCACATTTCATTCACGAACGATTCTCAAACGTTTTCGCCATTTCTACGAATCGTTTGCGCACGTCATTTTTGCGAATTGTGACGATTTTCAATTCTTCGAGATCCATCCAAGTATAAATGGTATTTCGTTCGCGAACGATTCTCGAACGTGTTCACGATTCCTACGAATCGTTCGCGAACGTTATTTTTGGCAAATTGTGGTGAATTTCTACCCTTCATAAATTATTCGAGTATTGATGGTATTTCGTTCGCGAACGACTCTCGAACGTGTTCACAATTCCTACGAATCGTCCGCGAACGTCATTTTCGGATAATCATGGCGGTTTTTCAACTCTTCATGATTCATTCGAGTCTGTGTGGAAATGGAATTTCGTTCGCGAACGACTCTCTAACGTGTTCACAATTCCTACGAATCGTCCGCGAACGTAATTTTCGGCAAATCGTGGCGATTTTCCTCGTGGCTCGAATCAATGCGACATAGCGACCAGATACGTTCAAAAAACCCATCTTCGAATCGTCTAACGTAAATCGAACGAGACGAAAGGAACCAGCCTCCGGCGAAATGACGCGTTCGCACGGATTTATTTAACTATAACGACTTTGTTTTCGGCACGGTACGTTCGTACAAAGTATAATTTATGTTATGTTAACGATGAAAGTGGTCGGTAAAATTACCGAAGGTGCAACGGAGCGCCGAACAGCCAGCGAGAGAGAGAGAGAGAGAGAAAAAGAGGTTATTAATCGATGATTTACGATTACGTAGACGATATTTTTTCGGGATGCGATAGCGTTGCGGCTTGTTTACTGTACTATTTATTTAATTTTTTTTTTCGCTTCTCGGTCTATTATTAAGTAATTAAGAGAAGTGTATCGAGTACATTGGTGCGGGATGCGGGGCAGCTCGCGCGTGAGGCGCGAGCCCAACCACGTGCCAGGAAACGTATTGTTTTTTTTTCACGTTTCGTTTCATTTTCTCGGTCGCTTTGTGTGTAGAGTGAATTACCGACGCATCGATGACGTGTTTTTTTCACATCTCGCGTCCTTTTCTCTCTTTCGAAATATGTTCGGCTCGTGCCTGTCACCGTGTTTCTCTCTCGCATGCTCGTCGTTGGTATTTTTATTTTAATCGTATTGAAAAAAAAAAAAAGTAATATATGCGCCGGTATAGTATAAATATTACATACCGTTGTTGTCGTCGTCGTCGCCGCCGATGCTGACGCTGCAGCAAAAACGGTGTTATTGACATTGACACGGTTTTTAGAAAGGGGGAAAAGAAACGCCGAACAGAGATAGAATGCTCGAGTGCGAGAAAGAGACATACAGAATGAAAGAAACACGCGAAATAAAAAGAGACAGATGGAGGAAGTGTTGAATGAATGAACCAACCAGCGAATGAATGAATGAAAAGTAAAATAAAAAAAAAAGGAGATAAATTCAAGCCACGCGGATATCACCCAAGGTCGTTTAATTGGCATATGTATCGGTATGTTATGAAATGGGGAAAAAGTATACGTAAACTACCTACTACGAGTAATAGAAAGACCGACGGATCTTTTCTCTTCCTTTTTTTTTTTTTTACTTTTTTTCCATTTTATCGTATACAAAAGCCAGACTGGTCGGATTGGGGTTGATGGCGCGGAAGCTTCGGTACGCTCGTAAACAATACCTTTACACGTTTATGATCGACGAGCATTACGCGACGTGGTGGTTTGTCTCTGTTGCCTGTGCTATCTCTCTCGCACACTCTTTTGTCTGCCAGGCAGAGGTCCTTCTCTCGGTGTATGGCCGTTACCATTTCGTGTACCCATTTATTAGGTTATAAGCTGTCTTTTGTGTACGCGGTGGCGCTCCGTGCACCCGGATACAGTCAGTTAATAAATTTTCCTAGGTCGGCCACTGACCTTTTTCGGCGCGATACGATGGTTTAATTATGTGTGAAATGATACAGATACACCGTACGGTAGCAAGGTGTGTTTTTAAACCCTGTGGTTGGTTTTTTGTATTTTTTTGGAGGTCGACTTGGTATCATTCGTTGAAAGGCTAATTGATTCGTTATTAAGGGTGTTTTTTTCTAACGGGGTTCTTGAAATTGTAATAGAATAGAAGAGAGGAGGGTGGATTTCAGATCTATTGTCTGAATCATTGATATTGGAAGTATAGGGATAATTGATTTGCGTTTTTTTTTTGGTAGAGTAGTTGATCCTTTTGTCCTAAAGTGGTGATATGATTGCAACCTTAAGGGGGCGGGGAAAGTTGGAGATCCTTTTTCAATATTGATCAACCGAGTGTCCAGATATAGAGCTTTTAGGATTCGGAAGCTCTAAAGTTGTACCTTTACCTAATATTGTTACAGTCTTGACAGGTATTATCTCTTTTAATCTCGAATACCTCAATGTTGGTCGTAGAAAAACCTATTAATGACTTGGTAACAAATAATTACACTAGTCATAACTTCATTGCGACTTTCGAGTCACTTTCAGACTGCGATTCATCAATCCACCTTCATTTTAGAGTCAAAATCATACCCTGACCCCTGACACCATCTGACTCTTGACCTCAATTTGACTCTGCATTCATTTTATGACCTTGACCTTTGACCCCGACTTAAATCTATGACCTTGACTTTTGACCCTGACTTGCCTCCAGAGTCGATCTATTAGCTAAACTTTTGACCCCAATTCGACTTGAAAGTTAATCTATGCCCTTTACTCTTGACCCCTACTCAATTCCGGAGTCATTTTCAGCCCTCGACTTCTGACTCCACGTTTACTCCAGAGTCAACCTGTAACCTACCTTGATTTTTGATCCGGTCTAGATTCTAAAGTTAATAATAACTTCGATTGTTGACCCTAGTCTGACTTTGAATTCTTCTTTGCCCTTAGACCCCTACTCGACTCCGGATTCATTTTCTGAATTTGATTTCTGACACCACCCCTACTCCAGAGTCAATCTATGACCTTGACTCTTGTCCTGACTTGGGATCTTGATTTCTGACTCCGATTTGATTGCAGAGTTAATCAATAACCTTGACTGTTGACACGACCCTCCCCCCTTCGGAGCCAGACTATGGACTCTTGACCCGGGAGCCAATCTATGACTTTGACCCCGACTTGACTCCGAGGTCAATCTTTGCAACACTGGTAGGACTAAAAATTGATGTCGGTATTTTCAGATTTCATCTTTTTCAATTTTATGATTGTTTAATCCTGCGCTGCTATACTGATGCAACGAAAAATCAAAAATTGAAGAAAGTAAAATATGTAACACTCGTTTTTTGTTGAAGATTTTCCATCGTTTTACTTTTCTGTGCAATGAACAAAAAAAGTGGTCCAGAGATATCTAATTGGATTTTTAGATACATTTATGTGGCTTTTTAGAGCGAAAAAGTTTAATCATTTTCCATGGGAATAATTCTGGCTGGTTCAATGATAAGAGATACTTATTCCTGAAAAGAGATTTACGAATTCAGAATTGAAACTCCGAAATTGTGAGGTTTTCTTCTAATATTGCAGCAGTTTAACTAAATATAAACGGTTTTTTCGATTGGATTTGCAACCCCCTCTTCTCTTCGTACCCGCCCTTCACTTCAACTAGTTTGTAATATTTCTCTTGCATACAGGACTTGTAAATTTACTTAGTTCCATGTTGCCTGGTTCAGTTTGTTACTTGTAAGGATTCTCGAACGGCCTTTGCATCGTCGTGTTTTCTCTTCAGCTGTTCGAATGATTCGTCTTCTGCCCTCACCCTTGTCACCCGCTTACTCGTTGAATGATTTGAGGATTGAATTACAGTTCTGTTTGCAGTATGATGAGTTGGTTGGTAAATGGTCGTTGTATGATTTCACGAATGATTTGAAGTAGATTTGTGGTTTTTCGATCTATACATGACCAGTTTGAAATCGGAGCTTGGTTTTCAATGAACGGAGAATTTTGGGATTTCGCTTGAGAGGCAGCCTTTTGCATAAAGAAAAAGATTTTTTTAAAGTCAAAAAATGCAGTATGACAAGAATACACATTTTATTTTTTCAACTCGGTGCTTTTTTTAATGCAAAAACGGCCGATTTAATTTTTTTGAATGAAAGGAAGGAGGCAAGAGGAATTCTGAATACGATGTATTTGAGAAAAATTCGAAAATAATTGGAGAGAATATTAAAAGTGAAATTTAATTTCAAGCGATCCAAATTATATGTACCAGAAACTCGTCAAAAATCAAAGTCAATTTTAGAAGTTGAAATCTTAGTTGGACGGAAGGAGATATGGACGTGCTGTATCTAAGATTTTAATTTTCATTCAAAAATCCAAGAAATTTTTCTTAATAACTGGTATGAATTTCACCCGGTAATATCCGAATTAGCCATTCATTTTCCAACCCGGATCCTTCTATTCGTTCGAAAAATTTATACCGTCTTATATGTACGTATAACAATGTACCCAACTTATAAAAAAGCTGCAGCTACGCCGTGGACATAGGATCACAGCGGTGGAGCGCAGATAAAAATGGTGCAACGTAGACGTGGTTGGAAATTTATGGCGGATTTCGCTGGGAAACGTCTCGTAGATGGCAACGGCGGCAGGAGCGGTACAAATGGCACGCGACGCGATATAAATCTTACTTACACACGACGCCAAGATAGATGGCCGCGGTAAAGCGCGCCTTTTTCTCCTTAATTCCGAAATGCCATTAGAGGTAGAAATGATGAAGGAGGGAAGGGCAAAAATATGGCGCGCAGAATAGTTTTTTTGAGAAAACTGAGCAAAAATTATATTGAAGAGTGAAGAGTAACGAGGATATGACTCTGTTTATTTGCTCGTTAGATACTCGGAATAAATCGTATTTTACTGATATTCGAAAACATGGTAAATTTCCATATAAACACTGGATAAGCAACGAAAAAGGGAAAGAAGAAGAAAAAACTCGATCACGTCAATTTCTTTCTCTGTTGTCTTTCCACTCATCAGGATCAGATGTCTCATCGCCATCATATTCCAAAATCGAATGGAAATTCTGACCATCCAGCTGGTAATCCGGTAACAAATAAAGCCAACCGCAGATAACCAAATGCAGGGCAAAAGACACACAATACATCAACGCGACCAGCACGTGAAAAGTGTACAAAATAAGGTCAAGGTACGCCAGAAAGACAGAGAAAATACACACCGGGAAATCGGTCGTCGCCGTCGGGGTAAAAGTTAACGCTACCCTTCGTCGCTGCTCCACCTGAACCGACACACACACACAGACAGATAGACGAATAAAGCAGCAATTCCTGCCGCACATTTGCATGCCAACGAACGCCACGCGCCGCTCCGCAAAATGTAGTAAAAACGACAACCATAAACAAACACTTACTTTTATACGAGTATATCTTTTCGCCTTCGTCTATGGCTTTCTCTCTTCTGTTTTCCTCCGCCGGAGCAATTTTCCTTCATCCCTTCGCCATTCCTCCTTTCGCAGTTTCACCAGACACGGCCAGGCATCGTTTTCGTCGCTTTTCATCTCTCGTTTTACGTTCGGTTGCCTGTACTTTTATTCGAACTCGATAAATGGTACGAAATTGAGGTGTTAGTTTGATAGTGATATCGAAACAGTCTAAAGAAGTCGCTTTGTAAGGAATTTGACCCTCATTTTCCCTGTTTCTGTTGAAGGTCTTTCAAATCACCTTTTTAAAATTTATTTTACTTTGGAAAAAATGTTTGGTTTTGAATTTACTGCTGATTGGTATTGGTATCATTTTGGATACTGTCAAATATGAGTAAGGAGAGATTAAAAGTGGACTGAACAATGATCAAAGGCAAGGCTTATCTCCCTAATGTTGATTTTGCATTTTTAGGTAAAAACCTCGAATTTTGGTGCAATTTTTTTTTCAAATTTTATGATTTTTTCTTCTATTTTGATTTTGAAAACGTTGATTTTTTTGCTAGAAAATTGCAAAAAATGCTTTTTAATTTGTTGAAACCAAAAAAAAAATCGATTTGGGTCTGATGTATTTCTTATGTTTACAAACATTTTCGACTGTCTCAATTTTGATTATTTTCAAGAAAGTGCGAAAGGGAGGACGGGCGCTAATTTTTGTGAAAATTGGCGAAAATTCAGTATCTTTTTGAGAGTTTAATGCATTTCATGTGGAGGTGAAGTATAGAAGAAAAATTAGAGGAGCTTTTCAAAAAATAATTGGTAGATGGTCTCCCTCAAAATTAAAAATTTGAGACATTGAAAGGCATTGAAAATTTTTCAATATTTGTTTTGAAATTGGATGGTTTTTAGAATATTGGAAAAGGTGGATAGTGAGTAGATGCATTCAAATCCAAAAATGAACTTTGTAGCTTATGAAACTTTTAAAAACCTCAAAGTTATCGATTTGACATAGAACTGATTACACCTAAATTATGTATAGGTAGAGGTACCAAAGATTTCAGGAATGGGTAATTTTTGCCTCTTTTTTGTTGAAAAAAGGTTCCTGTAGTCTTTACCCTTTTTTTTGAAAAAATTATTGGAAGATGAGACATTATTCTTCAACATTTTTCAAGTTCTGCAGAAGAGATGAAAATTTATTTCAGCTGCAAAAAATTATATTTTGCATTCTCTTCCATAAGAGCATCCAGAAATTATTCAAGGGAGAAGTTGACAATATGAAAAAATTTTCAGTGAACTGATGATAGGTGCGAGATTTCTTTGAAAAATCACAATAAATGTTCCTTTTCATATTTTTGTGTCAAAAAAATAAACTTTCCAAGTGAAGGGGGGGGGGGGCTCAAGTTTCCAAGACCTTCTTGGGTGCGCTTATATGCTTCTTTTTGAGTAGTTCAACAAAATGATTTTACTTTCAAGGCAAATTTTGATTGAACATTTAAGATACTTTTTTTTTCACTAGCTTACAATTTTTGAAAAAATTCTAAAATTTTGGAAATTGGATCGAATTTTTTTAGAGATAAATTGCCTCTAAAATAATTTTCTCTCGTTTCCTCCTAATTCGTTTTCGATTAAAATCAATTTTTTAACGATGAAAAAGAAAGATGGAAAAACGAAAATTTATTTATTGATAGAAAAGGTAAAGGCAGAAAGGCGGCATAAATTCATCGGACGAATCGGCAGAAACGAGAAAAACGGTAAAACGTATACGGAATATGGAACGTGAAAAGCTACGATACGATTCAATTCGAATCAATTATAGAAACGATTTCGCCGCAAATTGCTCGCGTACGCATCGACGACGTCGTTATCGCGATAAAATACGCGTACTATGTCGGTATTTTAATGAAACTCGGAGTCGTCCGGCCCCCCGGCATAATGACGTCATAATTAAACGCCGGTAATAGGTTGCGTAAAGTGTCATCGTACTTCATCATTTTCTATGTTTGTGTTACTGGAACGATGTCTTTGTATAGGTTGGGAACCTACTACGATGATAATTGATGTGATTTATGCTGAACGTGGCTGTTCTCCCTCTCTGCGGTGTATTTGTCTTCTGCGTTCGTGTCCGAGAAAGAGAGAAACAGATGGGAGGCTCGAACAGGAAGAAATAAGGTCAGCTGAGTGGTGCTATTAAACTGTCGAGGTATCAATTAACGCCACGAAAGAAGAAAAAAAAACTAGTTAACGTTACAAGGGTGAAAATAGAGGCTTGAATGAAAAAATTACCACGAGCGATAAAAAAAAATCAATTTTTGATTGCGCAATGAAGGAAATGGACTTGTGGAATTTTCCTAATCAGTGAAATTTTGGATTTTTCCATTTGGTCGCATTGTGTTCTCTTCAGACGTCGAATGGGTGAAGAGACTCCGAAGGGTGAGTGGAATATGTACGTATATTGTGATTCGTGATTATACGATATTGTTCTTATATTCTCACATCACGTTGAAGCCTCGAAGGTGTAATTTTGAAAAATTAATAAGGTGTTTGTCGTGTATGTATCAATCGAACTTATACGCCTTTTTGAGGGAGCTATATCGAGAGGGCGATATCTCAAACGCATCTAATATTCATTAGCGAAAAAAAATATATATATCGAGAAAGGAAGAGGGAAACACGAAGGAAATGAAGGAGTATAAATAGTAAACCCTATAAAAGTTGATCGTGCGGAAAATAGTACCGACTCGACGGACGTTGGAAAAAGACTCGGGGAAAAGTTAATATTGAAAACATAGTTATCTCGTGTTGGAAGGCGATTGACCATCGTGTATGGTATGCGAGGTGTTCTTCGGCTTATGCCTGTCTATCTCTCTCATTTTACTCTTTCACCTCGTTCCGGCCAGTTTGTTTTAATTAAATGGTTACTCGGTCGTTGGGTATTGTTGTTATTGATGAATTGGCGGCGAAGTGGGGAGGTAAACTGTAATGATACGGTGAATTGCTCGGCGTTATGTTTTGCTGGGTTTTTACACGAGGAATAGGATAATTATTATGATGCCATGTGCGTGAGGTTATCAAATGGTGATGAAGATGAGGTGGTAAGAAAATAGAGACGGATCGGTCCCGAAAAATGGGATAGGTGAATGGAGGAGTGATTTTTTGGTGTGATATTTTGATTCTGAACCGAGATGAAACTTCGAACTAAAATCGGAAGGGGTAAATATGTGAAATTTTTCGTCCGGTATTATTGAAAAATTTGGAATTTTTTGACCAGTTGTACTGAAATTAGAAAAAAAAAAAATGAAAATTCGTGTTTTTTAATACTTTTTCAGCTTTTAGAAAAGAACTGTACTCCTCAATCCCTTCGCCCTTATTTTTCTAAAATGATCGAAAATTTTTTGAAAATTCCATTCGAGAAGTTTCCTTATCCTTTTGAAAGACTCCCCTTCAAAATATTCAAATTAATAATTGTCTGAGATTTTTTTTCTTTTGCAAACTGATGGAAATTTTTTGAAATGTATAAGTAAAAAAAATGTTACTATTGGTAGATGTTTGTATGTTATAATAGAGGAAACTCGTGCTTTTTTCTCAATTTAGGCTTTTTCATGCCAGTTTGTAATAAAATTTGCGAACTTCATTGAAAATTTTTTTATAAATTGGCAAATTTTCTCATTAAGTTGACAGGTTTTGTTTCAAATCGGTTTTTGAAAATTTACCGATTTATTACGAAAATTATCAATTTCGGAGATTCGCAAGATTTGCAGAATTTTTGTGAAAATTACTTGAAAATACGGTCAATTTATCTTGCCAATTTTTCTAATTTCTTGAAAAAATTTCAACTTTCGAACAAATTCGACGATGTATATTTCATTTTCCAATTTTTTAAGGTAATTGCGCCATTTTGTTAAATTATGACATAGGTAAATAATTCATCAACTTTTGAGAAAATAGTCAATATTCGATGAAATTTTTCTATAGTGAGAGAATTTATTGGAGGGTGGAACACCTCGTTTCGTCTCTAATTTTGGACCTTTCCTTTGATATAAATTGAAAATTTTGAGTGATCATGCTTCCTGTTTCAAATCAATTTGAGCCAAGAAGTTTATTTTTTAGATAGGTGTGTTTTCAATTCAAATTCTTTTCATTTTTTTGGAGGGGGGAGGGGGGGGGCTCTTTGCCTAATTGTGGGTTTTTTGTGAAGATGATTATTCAGCCTCGCAACGGCCATTTTCTGTTGAAAATTTCATTCGAACGAAAGATCCAAGATACCTTCTTCCATAATCGCTCGAACGTGTCGCGATGCTGCCATTCTCGTTACGTCGTTATTGTTAGCAAAAGGTGGTATTCATCATAGATGACCCGGCACGTTGATGATGATGATAATGATGATGATGCCAATGCCAACGACGACGTCGTTCCTAATGTATATTTAACAGCACACGAAGACGTGGTAAGGTGCACACAAATGTTAATTGTACGTACGGCGAAGATCTCTGAGAGAGCCAACGTACTATGTTGTGGTTTTAATTGATGCAATTGTCGTGTTCGACAAGAATAATGCAAGAGCTTCTCCACGGACGCAAGAAGCAAGACTTGTCGATGATGATGACGACGAATATACTAGAAAATGAAAAAATTGTCACTTTTGTCGTTTTTGCTTGAATTCCAAAAAAATACGATGGACGTATTGACTGATGATGAGTTATTGTAACAAATCGCTTCGAAGAAAACATTAGAGATGGGTTTGTCGCTATTTTCTTCTTCATTTGGTGGAATTTCACAGCAGGAAATTCCCTAGAACCGCAAACTCGTACAAGAAATGGTCACTAAAAAGAGCCACCACTGCTACCAGTTTGGCAGAGAATTTCTTTCGCGATGTGGTTGAATTCGTATACACGACATGAGCAGAGCAGAGGTAACACAGGACATTGCAAGTCGTATTCGCGAACGATGACGAATGACTACGTATTATTACCATCATCATCGAAAATTAGACCAGCTGTGAAGGAACGCAATCGAGAGGGGGAGAGTGTACGTTGAAAGAATGAGAGGCCGGAGAACAAGGAGGGAGAAAATACCGAGTTAATTAGCGTAAATTGCGAAAACATTCGACAACGATGATCGAATCGTACCGGCTGTTTCTTTACGTTTACGTCGGATGCCTGCACGTCTTGTGTGCGGCATGCCTGTGTCCCCCTTTGGCGAGCCCGCGCAGTCGATGCCGCCGTTAGATAATTCGATAATTGCGTTTACACTTTGAGCCTGACGAAGGACGCGGAGGGAGGAATGAGGAATCGATTGCCTCCTTTCCTCGCACCAGTTGTCAGCTTTGTCGCCACTGCTGGTTTAGTGATAATTGTGTCGTTGTGGGGGTTGCAGAAATTTTAGGTTGAGAGGGGTTTTGGGCGGGGAGATGGTTGAATTTTTCTTGAAAGGAGTGGAATTATAAGCTTGAGGAAAATCCTGGAAAGCTTTGAAAAATTGAAGTGGAAATTTTGAGAAAAAAGTAATTCTGTGAGAAAGCTTGAATCGAATGTGAAACTGCCGAAAAAGTGCTTGAATTGCCTGTAAAATTTGTATGTCTAAGTAGAAGGAGAGGCGCGTTTTGGACGAATTGGAAGCATGAAAAGTTGATAGAACAGCAAAAAATTCAATTTTCCTAATCCAGTTTTGGGAAATTTTTGTAGTACTTGGTGCAAACTCGAATTTGTTCAAGTTCTTTAACATTTTTCGAACCTGTTTAAAATTTTCCAAGTCCAAGATCCGAAGATTTAACGCTGTTCTTTTGGCATATCTCAATGATTTTTTCACATCATTATTTCCACACGAGTTGAAAATTTGGAAAAACACACGTTGTGTAAATGATGTTGCGGTATAACTGGAACTATCCCAATCCCTTTCAATTTCACGTAAATTATCCAAAGTATGACGTTTAAAATTCATCCGAATATTTTCACAAAATCATTTACATTCGATTAGGTACCTCTTTTCTTAATTACCGTTAATGATTCAATTGCGTTAAAAGCACATTTTCAGATCTTAGATTGATCATGAGCCTGACTTGGATATTTCAATTATTCGATCTAAAGTTCGACTGCTACATCAAACACGTGACTCGAATGTGTTGGGTGTTCCACGAAGCCGGCAGAATTGTTTTTCTTACTACGTCGTTCGAAAGCTATGCACAGTCATACGCATGTGTGTTATCAATTTCAATTACTTATCTTCTCGTTACCAAAAAAAAAAGTGACGTCTGATTGTGAACAACGAGTTGTCCTACCAAAGAATGAAGGTTTTGTTAATTGACTAGCTACGATTGTGTACTGATCTAAAATGATTTTGATGTGGTATGTCGTGTCGGTGGAAGTCTGAAAGTAGCCAGGGTGTCTGCAAGTCATTAAATATAGAAAATGAAATTGGTCAAAAAATTAGAAAAGTCGTGCAAAAGTCATGACAAACATTTGAAGAATTTCTAATGATTTTCATTTTTTATTCAAGCCCAGTTGAGAATTCGTTCATCATTTTTACAAAAAAAAAAGGAAAGTAGAATACTTAGTCGTGAAAAAGTCATGAAAATTCGAACAGGGAATTCAATAGATACTCTAATTATGTCATTAAATTTTAGTATAATGGTCATTCCAGGACAGTTTTTTTCTTGTTCTCAGAACTGTTGGTTATTTGTTCTTTTTCAATTTTCAAAAATTCTTTCCCATTCTTGTTCTTGTTCTTCAAAAATCATTTTGCGCTCCGTTCTTGAAAAATTTTCCATTTCTGTTTTCGTTTTCATTCTTTTTAATTTTCTCATTTTGTATTTTTGAGTTTTTTTCAAACGTGAAAATTTGAAAATTTACCTTTCTCAAAAATTCAAAATGTATTTAATTGGCAAATTTTCAAAATTTTTTTTTTGAAATTGAATTTTTTCTCTTTTTTCTTTTTTCTAAATACAAATCTTGATTTTTGTATAGATTTTCACTTTTTTTTCAAATGTGAAAATTTGAAATCTTCCTCTTCCAAAATGTAAGTGTGCATGTATGTATCAGTAAAATTTTCACGTTTTATCACAAATGTGTAATTTTATCATTTTTGAGAGAAGTAATTAATTGAATCCTCCGGCTCTAGCTTTGAGATTTTTAATTCAAAATCTTCTACCTTCAGGACTTTTAAAAAGTGGCTCCGGATCCGTCTCCAGCTCTTGAAATTTTCAGAAGAGTTCCTCCCGCTCCGAAAAAATCGCCCTGATGGTCCTCCTTTCTCCACCCTCTGCATCCCTGATATTTGATGATAGGAAACCATGAAAATTTTGACAGTGAAATTGTTTTCCTTTACTAATCGTTCTCATTGTTCAAATTTTGGCTGTTTTCGGTTTCTGCCCTTCGTTCTTTTTCATTCTTGTAGTATTGGATCATTCCAGAAAATCTCATTTGAGTAGCTAGTAAAAGATTATTGGTATCAAAAATTCAGTAGATCAAGAAACATTTTTGAGATCTGTCGATCTTCCGAAAAAATTGGCCAATCAAAAACAAACGTTGTTGTTTTCTTTTCCTGTCTCTTTGGGGTGATGAAAATATTCACCTGCTGATGTCAATTTACCAACATCAAACATGCAGAGGGGCTGGTAGAAAGGCACACTTCTGTCCATGATGCATAAGCAGTCATAAATCGAAACACTTCCATATGAAGGCAATGCACACGCATACTTACACCTTTCACGAGGTAAAGTTTCCATTACAAAATAATAAAGTCCCAACGTCAGTTTCGCAGGAAAAAAAAACATGCTAGTGAAAATAAATAAAAAAAAAGAATGACCCATACGACAACGACAATGAAGACGACGACGACAACCACGATAATAATTGTACTTAGAACGGGGCACATACATATAGGCAGGCACACGAGGTGGGGGCGGCGGTGAAGGTGGCGGCGGCACACAACACAATAAAATATCGTGTATATAAAGTGTCAACGTCGGAAGCGATGTAGAGAAAGACTGTGTGAGAGGCAAAGCAGATAACCGGAATAAATAATAAAAGGATAAGTGTACCAAAGTATGAGTGCTGAAGTGAGACAGAATGAGAAAGAGAGCCAGCGAGCGCACAAAATGCGAGAGTAAGACGGAGACGAGTGCATGGCGGAGAGTGCGAGCGAGCGAGACAGAATGAGAGATGGATTGATAGGAAAAAATACGGTCGGCGAAAAGTTAAAAACGATAGAAGTTTAAATGGAAGTTAACATAACGAAGTTGACGTACAATTTTATAATACGGTGCCGGATTCCCGAGCATCCGCTATTTGCGCTGTGCCAGCGCTGTGTGTATGCCCTGTGTTCCCTTATATTACATTCTCTCGATGTTGTGTAGTCTGTGTATAGTATATACGTATATAGAAGGAGCAGCGAAGTCGAAGAGAGAGCGCGCACACCAACGAGCCGCAAACGCCGCGAGAAAGACAGAGAAAAACGAAACCGAGCCCGTTGCATGGCCACGTCGATTCCAAGTACGCAATCTTGGATCTATGTGGTAGTGAACGCGTATCGCGAGAAACGAAGCCAGCGCACACACACACCGGCACAGCAACACGAGCGAACGAACGACTCGCCGAAGCTAAAGTACAACGACGAGAACTACCATTACTCTTACCACTACAACGACAACGATAAATGAGAAACGCGCTTACGTTGCGTTCTCGACGCACCAACACATTGCCACCAACGTATAGATGGTGGCCGGAGGGAGCGGGCAGAAGCAAACGAGCGAGTATTATACGTACATATAAAAGCAACGACGACGATGTGGCCCCGTTTACTTGTAGTAGTGTGTAAAAGCTCGTATACGCGGCGCTAGTGTGCGCACGAAGTTCGCTTATAGTGCTGGCGTTATCTGCTGGGAAGCGTATATAGCGACAATAGGAGTAGAGCGAGCGGGTCTGCGGGCAGCGCGAGAGTGGAAAAGGGTGGGTAAGTGGTGCAGGGCGGGAAGGGTATATAACGAGAAACGCGGCACACTGCTGTGAAAAGGGAATAAGGCCGGAGTACGGTGGAGAGGAGAGAGGTTTGCGTACTTTTATATATAGCGAACGCTGCCTGCCACTGCGTTGTGTTGTTCAGCTTATAGTTTAGTTATAGAGTACTTGGAGTGTACGGCGTAGACCCCGCATTCACCCGACCATCTGCAGGGTATTTTCTACTCAGTGCTATGGTGGTGTTTCTCGTTGCCCCTCGAACCCTTGTGCCGTTGAATCATCCAAAAACGCTGGCGTTCAGTTTTGGTATGTTCGCCGCCGCCTGTGTTTATCGGCGCTGCTGCCTGCTATACTTTACTATACTGTGAACCCATCTTCGTTTGTGTCCTTTACGTTTTAATGCCGTCCTAAACTCGTGGTATTTTCCGAAAATTTGTGTTTTGGTCGCCTGTTTTGCCTGCTCATCTTTTGTCTCATTTTATTTTTCGGTGGGATGTAACTGCAGGAAACCTTCAATTTGAAGCTTTTGATCAAGATTTTGTTCCAGAAAGGAAACAAATTCATGCAAATCAATCACTTTTGGAGTTTTCCTGCATGTTCTCCAAATTTGAATGAAGTATTGATTCAACCTTGCATGATGCCTACAAGAAAAAAAAAATGGCAAGAATTTTGATGAGTTTGCTGCAGAAAATACAAAATAGTAATTTACATTTTCTTCCTTCCTTCGATTTTTTGATCAAGGAATTTAAAGGTTTTTTGAGAAAATTTGAAGCAGAAAAATGAAAATGGTAAGAAAAATTCAGAAAAGAGAGAGCATCTTTATTTGTCAGATTCAGCAAAGCAGGCACCATGAACTTGGAAGTTTTAAATCAAGTTGTATCAGTTTATATGTTGAATGTTTAGATCAAACTCATGAAAGAAAAGAACCTGCTCATTTTTTTTAAAAACAACTTTAAAAATTGAATTTAGAGAAAAAAAGTAGTTCAAATTTCTAAGACCCAGAAGTCATTGAAAGAAAGTTGCCTCTTCTTCAAAATTTGAATTTTGAAAGAATGTTCCTCTTTGGTTCTTTCACAACTAGATGTTTGAATGTTGTAAAGCAGGAAAAGTGTGCTTTTCATTTTTTAGAGATTTCATTTCAATTTGAATTGAAATGCAATTTTTCACACAGGTAAATTTTTTGGGGCATGTAGTCAAAGTAAAGATATTATTTCATTGAAAGTCTCAAAAATTTTGTATATATTTTGATACAGAAATCAATCTTCCCAAAATAATTTGGCCAATGCAGGGAGTAGGTGTACATTTTCTTAGGGAAGTCCAAATCACTGCAATAGATGCCACCAACTGATTGCAGCTTGTGACTCGATGGTGTAATGTATCATTGCTTATGCCATCATTCAGATTATAGAATTGCCCTTTGAAGAAAATTACCATTTTATCATTTGAAATTTTGTTAACTAATGCGCATCATACATGAGGCGTGTAGAATCAAAAGTGGCTTTCTCCATGCAACACTCTCTGTAGAAAGGGACCTTATGTGAAAAAAGTTTTTTTCTAGTTTTGGCGATTTTGGTATTTCCAAGTTCTAAAACCTCCAAAACTAGAAAGAAAAAAATTTCCCCTAAGGTCCCTTTCTATAGAGAGTGTCGCATGGAGAAAGCCACTTTTGATTCTATACGCCTCACATACAAGTCAACATTGCAAATTAAAAGACATTGGGTTACACACACTTTGATGATGATAGGTGTTTGATGAGGCGAATAAATAATTGGCCTAATCTATGCGATATTGTGCTACAGAAAAACGTTGCTGATAACTGATAAGGACGACGTCTGAATTCCATTATATACTACGTATATTATGTATTACTTGTGTATCCTATTAGATAAGGAAATTGAGATTACAGTGCGTCTGCAGCAAGCCGCTGAGGTAGCAGCAACAGTAAGGAAAATCCGTCCGTCATTTATCAGTAAACTACTACGAGGAATCCCCTAAAGAGAGATGCAAATACTATCAGAAAGAGATGGAATGATAAACAGATTGAACAGAAAGAGAGAAACACACGCTCCGTCGAGCTCATCAATTAAACTGGGGTATCCCTGAGAGCACGTTGGAGAATGTGAAGTGGAGTGCGGCAAGCGGGTGGTACCGGCGAGTAGTAATTTTCATTAACAATACCGCGAAAACGACGACGACGCTTATAGTATACAGAAAGAGAGGTAAAGAGAGAGAAAGAGAGGCATTAAGTGTATAAAATTAAACTACAGAGCGCAGGTGGTAGCGGTATCAACACAGGCAAAACTGTGCGTCGGCTAAAAGAAAAGAGAGATTATCTAATAACAAGCGCTTCCCTTTCTTCAGCCATCTCTCTTCTTTACTCTTCATTTGTGTTAATTAAGGTAAACGTTGTATTCGCGACAAATAGAAGGATTCCCTAATGGTTTTTTTTCCACCTTATTTCATTGGTCTGTAGCATGTGTTCTAAAACAGGTTCCAATAGCCATGTTGCATAAATGGACCATTATCCATTTGAACCAGTGAAAGAGAAAAAAAGATGATGTATTTATACCTTGAAAGAAGTCAAGAGTGGTAAGATGAATGTGCACTGATAGAAAAAAAAATAAGATACAAATGAAAGATGCAATTCTTTCCAGAAACGGAAAATACAGTGTCGTTTTTTAATGTGTGTGGTAGACGAGATTTCTTTCATTTTATGAGTCATCGGGTATGGTATACTTACATATGCTATCCTTATTTCGACCCTTTTTTCGTTTTTTCCTTTCAGAATGTCTTTTTGTTGCACATTTTCGAAGTTGTAAGTAGTTGGTAAAATTGTTCTCAAGAAGTAACAGGTGTTGTGCGCGCGAGGTATCTATTTTAGGTGAAAAAAAAAGGGTGACATTATTATGCTAAGAAGAAGTCTAAATTTGAATCAAAAATAGATGATATTCGCGCAAGGGTCGCCATTATATTTTATTTATTACTGAAAGTTTCGGTGCCAGATTTGCAAGGGAGACCCGAATCAAAAATTCTTGCAACTGGATTGACTGGTCAACTTTTCACCAACCACAAATGATTAAATGAACGCCGCTGTATAATCTGAGACTTGTTTTATGCTTTGTAGAAAGTGTCCCAATACAGCAGCGATTAGTGATGTAAAATTAAGTAGCTTAGTGGAGGAGTTGGTGACACTTTTGTCTCTAGTGCAGCTGCGGTACAAAAATTAGGTGGTGATCAGTGGCAAATTTTTGGATCGTTGATGTACTGAGGATAGTTGGTGATTTAGGGCGCTTGTTTCGAGGTACTTGATGACCTGCTGCGGCATGGTTTGGTTTGTGGTTGTGATAGTGAGCTCGATGATGCGTGATTTTAAATGTTGCTTGATCCAGAACTAGTTGTAGACGAGTGTATTTCAAGCGAATAATTTTCAGATGTGGTCAGTAGTGGTTGTTGTTCTCAGAAATAAGAGTATGCTGTGGAATTTCGCTCAAAACGTCTGATGAAACATCAAAAAGTTACAGAAATAGTTGGATACCATACCTATTTGAGTTTCTTGAAATCTTTTTTCATTTTCGGAATAGCTAACCTTTTTTTTAAGCTAAAAAAATTCAATAAACAAAAAATAGTGATGAAATTTCATGTTTCTGTAACTCTTCTACTATCAATCAGACGTTTTGTTTTACCAATCTTGAGAATGAAAGAGTGCATGACATTTTGATAAAAAAATGTTTTCAAAGTTTCTTCTGCTATTGTTACTGAAGTCGCCTACAGTTGTTGCCTTCCTTCAATACCAATTTAATCATTTTAATTTTACTCATTCTTGCTTATTAAAAATTTAGTTTATACCCTTGTTTTCAATACTTTTGTTGTGAGCGGAGCATGAGTAAATTTAAATTATATGAGGTGCATGTGTGATGTTGACCCAGTCTCTTTTTATTCTTCTATGACGCGCCATGTGCCGCCGCCGCTACTGCTTGCGCCTGTACACTTATTCTAACCAGTAAGTAGTCCCTTGCGCATTGATGGAATTGAGAAAAGTTGTTCTTTCTGGTAGGTAAAGTTGATAGGGTTTTGAAATTTCAATGGGGTCACGGTTGACTTACTTATTTGCAGAAGTGCCAGTTGATGTTGAGAGATATTGACAAAACTTTTGTCGAGTGAAGAATTTTCTGTTTTTCAAAAAAAAGCTCTTGAAAATTTTGGATTTTTTCAGCACAAAATAAGGAGAAATGATTCTTTTTTAAAAAGTATCAGGTCATCTACAAAACTGGTGTTTTTTTTTTAATTATCTTTTTGTGTGCTCCGCAAATTGAAGCAGCTCCCAGAATTTTAATTCCCTCGAAATTAACAATATTCCACTTTTCAATTTTTTATATTTTCTTGTTTTTCTGAAGTGTACATGTACATGTGAGCCTGGTTATGAGATCAACTAATTGATTTCAAAAATTGATTTTTTGAGTTGGCACTGGTTTTGAGCCTTCCTGGAGGTGTAGAATCAAGGGGAGACCCTAACTCTAACCATTTTTTGATGCCCAAAAATGGTTTCTAATTTGTATCCAGGCTCATATATATCAAAGTCTTGCCAAAAATAATGCGGAAAGGGCGGTTGGGAGGCCCTTCTGTATGACTTCGGGGATCTTCGCACCTCTGCTTTATATTATTTTTCAAAAAGGGCCAGCGGTTCAAGTGGTGTACCTAATTTATAGAAAATTGATAAATGTCAATTTTCATTTCATGATCCCCCCCATTTTTGCATCCTCATCCCTCATCGTTGAATTTTTCAAATATTTCATTTTTAATTTTTTACCTCTTGGAGTTGAGCAGTAATTGGCTCCATTTTTCTTTTAAAAATGATTGGAGGTCGATGAATTGATCAAATTTTGAGGTTCGCATATTCAAAGCCAAAAACTTGGCCATGTGTGAAGCCCCAATATCATATTAGAAATATGAAGTATACTCAGTTGATGCAAATAGTATCTCAAGTTGTGGGTGAAACAGGAAAATCTGGAAATCTCCAATATCGAGGAAGGGTTTTCCAGCGTTACACAGCTTGGCAGCACTGCGCACTCAGCTATAAGCTAAATAGAAAAAGGACACGCACACGGGCGCATCGCTGCCTAGGTAGGAACACAACGACGGCGTCGTTGTAGTGGTATGGAAAAAACATGGTAGCAGGGCGGAAGCAGGGCGGGCGAGCGATGAGCGAACTCGAACGAAATGAGGGAATAGACATGTAGTAATGGCATTAGCGTTGCGCGCTTAGGGCGGGAAGGGTGAGCGGGGAGCGCGCGGACTACATCGAGTTCTCAGCAGTCCCTCCGGCGCCGCGCTTCGGCCCGCTGACATCCTAGTACTGCGGCGTGTATAGCCGTTTCTCGGCGATTGGTGAAACGATAGCGGGCGAACGAACAGGTCTGTGGGGGAAGCGAAGAGGCGGACTGTGCGCTGTGTACACTGTACAGCCGAGAACCTCCCTGTTTATCCCGCGCCACCCTGCGCCTGTTCGCCTGCTGTACACAAGGCGATATGGGAATGGTACTGCGTCCGTTCACGTCGTCGTTTTGGTGTGTTGCCTCTGCTCTGCCTTGCTTTGCCTTGCCTGGCCTGCCTGTTATTATTATAAGCGCGCGCGGGAGCCGGGAGAACACGCTGCTACAACGACGACCAACTCATTGCCCCGCTACGCCGCGCTCTGCCTTGCTCGTACAGCGCTCATCCGGCTATATCTTTTATTATACCCTGCCGCGCATCGCTTCCCTCTATCGACTGTAGCGCTCTGCTGCGTATATAGCGTGTACTTTGCTGGTGAGCGTGTGTGCGTGTATAAGAGGACGTCGGGTTGATTGCGTTGCCTCGTATTTTACAGGGCGTTGGTGTGCTGGTGTGTGTGTATGCGCGTCGCTAGCAGCGCGAAATGTACTCGGTCGTATATATTTTAAAATACAAGACTGACGTGTGCGTGTGTGGTGGTGTGTATTTTCTCGTAGGTGTGCGCCGGTGTGCGGCAGCGTTTTGTATTATATCGGTGTGTGTATATACGGTACGTATAGAGAGAAACGAGAATTCTCTCGGTTGGCGTTGTTAAAGTTGGGAAGAACCTCGGCGAGTTTCATTTTCCACCCGGCCTCGTCGATAGAGTAATATTCGCTCTGTCTTTTTCTTTGTTATTGCTTAAGTACGTATACATCTATCTCGCTCTATTTTGTCGTAGTTGGTCGTGTTTTTAACACAAATATATACACGTGAATCTCTCTTTAATACGTATTCGGTGTGTTTTTTGATCGCGGTCGTTTTTCCATCGGTTATCGCGGCGGCGTTTATATTCGCCCGAGTGTCTATCGCCGCAATATTTTCGAGTATTTTTCAATTTTTCCATCTTATCGTGTGTGCGTTTTTTCGGCGACCAATCGTTTTCCCCAAATTTTAGCACCGAAAAATTGGTGCAAGTTTGGCCGGTTCAAGTGCCCCCGCCAAAAATGACCGGCTGATATCGACGAAACGGTGTTTTTTTCTCAATTTCGGGCGTTGGTTAGTCGTGTGTTTGCTGTATGTGGTGGCACGACTGGCTCGATGGTGTTTTGTGCTAGTGAGTGATCGCGAGTGATAATATCGATAGTGCCCGCCAAAAAAAGTTTGCGATCAGGGCGAATTGAAGTTACCCAGTGCCAATTTTGTGATAGTTACCAGACATTGAGAGCTCCACCAGTGAGCTGTGAGGATTGCAAGAAGGCCATCGATTGTGCTGTTTTGGAAGCCCGATATGCTCTCGTATGTTTTTTTGAAGAAGATTTCATTTTTCAAGTTACCTTTTTGACTGGAGAGACCATTTAAGAGGATAGCAAAATTGAAAGTGGCAAAAGAGAACGTTTTGGTAGAATTTTAACTGAAGATAATCAGCTTATATGAGACGATCGAAGGAAGACGACACGTCAATCGAATTGTGAATAATCGATCGCAAAGCTGGCTTTGAATTTGATTGAAAAAGGCTCGTCTTCGATTCTAACATCTTCCTCGTCGTCGTCGGTATCGCAGCATAGCAGCGATTGGGGAGATGTATCGGATACGTCATTATCATCAGTAAGTAGTTTCCGCAGAGTTATGAGTTATCCCAGAGTACCCATTTATTCTTCTATCTGTTCGGGTAATTGGGTAATTAGATTTCAACTAATTATCTACTCGATAACACTTACACATTCTACCTACCTACTCACGCTGCAATTGATCGACACGCGTTCGAAATTCCGGCCAAGTTTGGGAGAAATGAGGAAGAAACGATGCGAGAAATTTTATAACAATCGGGGAATTCCTTCAGAAAAAAACGCGTGCTTTGAGATGCGGCGAGTCTACTTTAACACGATACGGTATAATGGGTTCGATCAGCTGACGATAATACCGTCGCAGCTGCGTCCGCTGCTTGGCCCCGAAAGCGCGCTATATTCGCCGTCTCTCTCGCTCTCTTTTAGTCGAGGTTAATGATAGTACGGTCTCTTTCGAATGTATATGTAGTGTTGTTGTTATATTGATAACGTGTATTCGCCGGTTTAACTTTGTAGGTGTTTGATTTTGTACGGCACGTTGAGGCGATTTATTATCAGTCTTTTTTTCTTTTTTGAAAATAACGGCGCCGATGTTGGGTGTTGTAGAAAGCTCGGCGGTGATAGTTGGCAACGTTGCATGTGCCATCGACGCGATTCGGATTGTTGTGGATCTTGGGTTTTGAGGGGGAGGGGAGGGGAGGTTATTTTTTGGAGGAATTTCCATCGTAGGAAATTTTTTTCTCCTTTTGTTTCAGTGATGAAGATTGGGAGGAAAACCATATGGAAAGTTGTGGAGTTTCCGTAGAGTTTGTTGAAGAAGTACGATTTGAGGATGCATGAAGAGAGTGTGTTTGATATTTTTCTATGGTACTATGGTGTAAATTTATACGTACGAGCCGAGTCGAGTTGTAGCGGTGAAAAAAAACCTACACATTGGAACCTTGAGCTGAAAAAAGTACTGCAATGATGCCACGTTGACGTGCTACGGGCTTATCGATTACGACGTTGTGCTGTGCTCGTGTTGTATACGCTAGTGCTGTTCGAAACGTAATAGAACGCCGACACTGTAGGTTCGACCGAGGGTTTTCTGTAGGTTTTCGCTGTGTTTTTGTCGGTGTTTTGAAGGGATTTTGTGAGGGTTTTAGAGAGGTTTCGGGGGAAAATGGTGTTGGAGTGGTTTGCGAGATGGGTATTCGAAATGGATTCGAATTCGGTTCCAAAAATGGGAAATTTGTTTGAAAAAAAAATGCTCGAAGTTGAGAAAAAAGGAGAAAAAACTTCGAATTTTTTCAATGATTGCTCGAAATGGACGCGAATTTGGTCTCAAAAATTGAGAATTCGATTGGAAAAGTGCTCAAAGTTGCGAAAAATGAGGTGAAAACTCAAGATTTTTTCATAGTTGAAATCCGGTCTGTTGAAGGAATTAATTGGTAGAATAGAGAAAGAGTTAGGAATTCTTTTGAAGATGATTGAAATTGAGTATGATCATGTTATGCGGTAAAACTCAGTATGTTTTGATGTTGCTGAAAGTGATGAAAAAGATGGCTAGAGTTCAGATAATTGTTTAAAATTGAGAAATTGTGTGAAACACAAATTTGATGAAATTTTTTTTTAAAAAAAAAAAGTCTTCTGATTACCACATTTGGGGGTAATTTTTGGCAATTTCCAAGTAATTACGGCATTTACCAGGTAATCGTGACATTCATCTGGTAATTACCGTAATTACGAATAATTCACGTTGTTATTTGTTAACCATGTGATAATCAAGTAGTGGCGACGGTTTTCCTGAAATTACCTTGTAATTACCGTATTTACTCGATTACCTCGTAATTACTACATTTCTTGAGTAATTATCCTCAGGATTCCGAAATCTGCTTGGTAATTACCACACACGAGCGGTATTTTCTCGGTTATTACCGGGTAACTGATATGTCTCCGATAATTACAATGTTATTACTCTGTATTTTTGGTCAACATCTTGTAATTACGGAATTTCCTGGGTAATTATTATGAAGTAACTGTTTTTACAGGAAAATTGCCGTATTTTTGTGTTGCTCCTTTTGTCAGTTAAAATTTTCTAACTGATTTAAAAACCTATAAACTCGAAAAGAATCTGTAGGTATAGTATATGATCCAGTTTTACCATTATTTCTTTAAAGACTGCTGTAATTGCAGGATAATTTTGGTTGAATTTGATTGTAGAAGGAGGAAGGACTTCATTTTGATTCTTAGAAATATTCTGTTCTCATGAAAATTTGAGAGATTGGTGTAATATTTGCCTGAAATACCACGGTAATTACCCTTTTCGTCGCGTAATTTCCAGTCAGTTTTTTACATTTCACTATTTACAAAGATAACCATTTTAATTCTATGTCGATGTTTTTACTTTACCGAGAACTTCTATGGACTTTACTATTAATGTATGAATTTGAATGAGATAAAATTTTATCAACTACTTGGAAATAGCTGAGTGAGCCCATGAAATCACCGGTAATTACCAAGTTTTATTGGATCGGATGGGTTTTCGAGGGTGTAATATTTTGCTTTCTAGAAATGCCATGAAAATGAGTGATTCTGATACAAACTTGTGAAAATTTGGTGTTTCAGGACATTCGTCAATTTCAAACGTAATTTCGGTAATTTACTGGCGATTTTTATTCTTTACCGGTAATTTCGGTAATTTAACGTGTAATTTTGGTAACACGACGTGTATTACGGTAATTACCAATCAAAATTGGATAAATTGACTGTAATTATGGTACAAGTTTGTTAGTTTGATAATTTGGTAGGAAAACTTGAAATTTACCATTTTTGATTGATTTTTGCTAGTTTTTTAGAGCAATATTCTATATAATTTGCACAAGAATGACTTCCTCTCCATCTGCTGTACGTAAAATTTTACATCGTTAGTGTGGAGGATAGAAAATAGTAATGATGATATTTTTATCTGTATTTTTGAAAATTCGGAAGTGTTTCGTAATTGAAATTACGGCTGCAACCTATGGGAAATTTCACCCCAGCACCTGGCAGTACATGTTGATTGTACGACGACTTACGACGAAGGCGATACATTAAATGACTTTACTCATGCGTTGAATTGGCTATTATAGTATGCGAATTTTTTTTCCGATTCGATTTATGCAATTGGCGCGGTCTATTTCGAAAAACTCGCCATCGTCGTCGTAAAATTTCTCGACGAGCTCGTAAAAATGGAATATCGTACGAGTTAACGCAATATATTATCGTCTGTAAATTGGAAACATATGCGAAGTTCCTGTATGTATGTATGTATGTATGTGTTTTTTTCTTCATCGATGTTGTCCGAGGCCAGGGTCCGCAGTATCACGCTGGTGTATAACGATGGCTTTTCATTAGGTTTATTATCAAGTTCCCATACGGCTTATCAGTGGTTTGTCGTGGGCTGGAATTTGTATGAGGTATGGGGGTAAGAAATTAAGAGATACATTTTTCTCATTCTCATTTTTTCTGAAGGCTGTTGAGTAAAATATCGAAAGAAAGGGAAAAAGAATACCAGAAGTTTGCAGTCGAAATTGAAATGGATGAAATGAAAAGTATAAGTCGTTGAACCGCTCTTAAGGCACCGTTATTTTTTTTTATCGAAATATGCACGTATCGCGGTATTTAATTTAGCTTTCGATTTCGTCGGTATAAGTAATTAACGAGTGGCGTTCATCTGTGGTGCGCCGGTGCAATTACCCACTTATCGTTGGGTTTGCTTCGTCTTAGCATTCACCTACATTCATATGTGTTTTTAAAGTACGTCCGTAAACATGAGACGTGCGATGTGTAATTTTGTGGTTTTTTTATGCCTAAGAAATTTATAACTATGATCTGAATACATATTAGATTTGATGGCAGTCAAAGGCTGACGAAGACGAAGAGCTAGTGCGATGGGAGGAGTCTTTTTTTCTACATTGGCCTCGAATCAAGCCGTTCAACTAAATTCTGAGAAAAAATTCCTTAGACTACCTCAGTTTGAAAATTTTTTCTGATGGATAATTTGAAAAAAAAATGAGGAATGAAAATTTTTTCTGATAGATGATTTTGGAAAAAAAAAAATGAAGAATGAAAATTTTTTCTGACGAATGATTTGAAAAAAAAATGAAGAATTCTCTTCGTATAGGAAGAAAATCGTGATTAAAGGAGCTTTTTTCGAAATGTAGCCCCTTTCATCCTACGGTTGCTTTCTATGCCGAAATCTCTTGAAATTCTCGTCGTGAAATTCTGAAAAATGATGGAAATATTTAGAATTTGACCATTTTTCATGAATCTGATAAAAATTCTGCCTATTTTTTCGTGCATTCGTCAATTACACGAATTAGGCGTAACATACACGTAGAATATTCACAGCGACGGTAACGATGTGGAAAACACGTGATGTGTACAAAATTTAGGCGCGTTTATATTCTAATGTGTTTAGCCCTTCCTGTCTCCGTCTCGACACCTGTGTGCGTTTTGATAATGAGTATAGTGCTGGTGAATTTTTCGCGCTGCTCTGCGTCGATTGATAAGAGAGGAAAGCGATACCGGTGTCGGCGTATACGAAGAATTTCGTGCTGTTGGAACGATTACGTGTGTGATAATACGTATATGATGATCATTAACGCGTATGAGTTAGAGGTACAGGTACGTAATATACGTACATATAGGTGGTTTGGCTGATTTTTTTTTTTTAAATTCGCCGAATATCGGGTTTTTTCCGCTCATGCGAGAAGAGCGATGACTCGATGTTGCCGACTAGGCTATAAAGATAGATATTTGGGACAAATATAATCGCGTTCGTGTAATATTTATCTCTACTTTTTACGCGCGAAAAGTATACACAAGTGCACCGGTACTGACGGTGGCAGGTAGTACAGACGATGTGTACCCGGCACCATAGCTGTACAAAATGTTTTCGTAGTAGTAATATTTATTGCGTGGCAGGTGTGTAAAGAAGCACGTGTATTGCGAGCTGATTCGGGTAGAATTTTCGAGGTTTTTTACTCGCATATTGTGGAGGGGTTTCAGAGGTTTGGTGATTTTTCGTACAATGGGAAGTGGAATTGGTTGAGAAATGTGTTGGAAATATGGCCGAAAATGAAAATTTCAAAAAAAAATGCTGAAAATACTGAGGAAATGGGTTCAGCAAATACAAATAATTGATAGATTGTTGAAGAAATTGTGTTGAAAATACTTCAAAGAAGTGAAAATTCCTTTGAAATAATATTAAATGTTTTGAAAATTTTGAAAAAAATGGAATTAAATTCGAAAAATTGATTAATACTGATTGAAATGCAGCGATAATTGTTCAATATGGCAAAAAATCGACGAAATGTTAGATGAATTGTGTGAAGCAGCGGTGTTTGACCTAACAGAAAAACAGAGGGGACAGCTCGGCTCCAATAATGATTTGGAAAGTGTGATTTGAGGAAGAAAATTTTCATCAAATCATCAGTTTTTGAAAAATTTTCATTTTGAGTTGATGAAAGTGGATAAAATTGCGATAGGGGTCAATAAAATGAGGAAAATACGGGTCAATAAAATGAGGGGAAAATTAGATAAATTAGATCAGAGTTGAAAATATTAATTTTCTCCCCTCTCCTCGCTCAAATACTTGAAAAGTCTGCATTGGTTTGCTCTTGTCGATTGAATATATGTATACGATTTCTTCTTGAAATGAAAAGAAAAATTTCCAAATTATGGTCAAAATTTATGTTCTTTTTTCTAGTGATTTTTTATATTTCTGTGCTTCGCAATATTTTGTTAGACTTTATACGTACAGTATAACAAATTGGTAAAATAATTTTTTAATTAAATCACAGATTATCAAAAATCATTTTAAACTTGTTCTCTTTTTGCTTTCGATTGTTTAACTACCTCCCGCCCTCCTCATCTTTAAACCTCGCTGGAATTGAAACATCGAAGAAGCTCTTTTCTACTTTTTCATAATTATTATTTCATCAATTTTTGTAAAATTTTCAACGGAATTTTGTTTTTAAATTGAATCGCAGACAATTTCATAGATTTTTAAAATTTTTATTCATAAAAATTTATGAGTATGAGGCCATTTTAAAAAAATCCTCGAACAATTCTATCAATTTTACGAGTAATTATGCAATTTGCAACGTTTACGACCATTCGAACGATTTCCACCGTATTTTTAACGACTGTACCGTCAGCCGAGATTTTTTTCAATTTTATCAACTTTTAGCACTATTTTGAACCGTTGGAGTAATAATATTTTAACCCATGTTTACGACATTTTATGCAATATTCATGGCATTTTGAACGATGGTGATTGTTTGACAGCTGTGCCACTTTTTTTTTTTTACAAATTTTCGATGTTTTATCAATTTTTACGTCGTTTTGAATTATTTTCACCGCTCGTTGGAATTCACTTGCAATAAATTAGATTAGATTAGGTAATTATGTAATGTATTATGCATGTGTATTAATGATTTTTTTTTCGTTTGTTTTAGGTAAGTACATTAAAGAAGATTTTATCATTTTACTGACCTAAAGGATAAGTAAGAAATAGATTATCTAATATCATACATTGCCTCGAATTTAATGTTGATAATTTTTGAAGGAAAGAGGAGGGGGGCCAAGAATGAAGATAAAAACTGGTTTTCAAAACTCTTTTTATCAAGATTGTTCTCAAAATGAAAGAAATCTATTTTTTTTTTAAATTGAAAATTCAATTTTTCCAATATTTTTTTTGTAGCTGAATAATTCTGATGTAGAACTTACAATTTTTAGCTGAAATATTTTTTTTTTGGGAGGGGGGAATTGTTGAAGCTTTTTTAAAAAAGTCATGCTTTTCAATTTGAAAATTTTGTCAAGATATCTTTTCTTTTTCAAATTTTACAAAATTTTCAATTTTTGAAAGTATACCTATTTTTATAAAATAACTCCGTCTGTCCCTGGGTGTCATTCCATTCCACTTCTAGGAAACATCGAACCGGTAAACTTTTAATGGCTAAAAGGTAAACGAGGAGGGAATACGATGAATCCAAAATGACATGCATTCACAATTATTATCATCATTATCATCGTACTACGTTCCCGCATCACAATAAAAACGTACTCATTTTGAAATTGTAAAGGAAGACAAGCTGTAGGGAGACGTTCTCGATGCGGCAAACAGTTCGCTCGACGATTGTAATACTAACATATGTATAGTTGTACGCGATCGTTGGGTGGAAAAAAAAAGAGTAAGGAGAGGAAATGTAATTGAAATATACTGTATGTAGTGGTATTAATTTAATGGTTGCGTCGTCGTCGGTCGTCGTAGTCGTAGCTAGCCCGCGTTTCATACGTACGATAAAAATGATAATAACGCAATCCAACGCCCTATTCGGAATTCTTTTTTTAAAAAGGAGAATAGAATGAAAAAAGGGTAATGCGGGAGGAGCAAGGAAGAGGTCGGCTGTCGCAATTAAGGCATGTAAATTAGATAGGTTTTGCGGTGGTGTCTTTGAGGTGTCTTGGCTGTTTTGCATGTGTAAGGAGTTTTCATTTAGGCGGCGATGCAGAGAAAAATGGCAACGTGGAAAAGCTGAATTCTCTGGAACGTTCGATTTAATGCAAAATTAAAAGATTCCACGGGTATGTGGTTAATGGGGCCTGAGCTGGAGAGAGGTGAAGGAGAGCGTTGGTAGTGTTTCCCCAAATGCAGATGCGGAAATATGTGGACAGGTTCATCCTGCCATTGTGTCGAAATTTTGTAGCTTTGTCCGCGTAGGTATATGTTGGTTTCTGGTTCTAAAGCAATATTGTATTTGAGTTGTTGGAGGGACTCCATGTTACATTGGAAAATTCTGCGTCTATTCGTATTTAGATTGACCAGATGGTCTCGAGAGTTGATGTAGAGTTTTTGACGTGATATTCAGTTCTCAGAGAAGCCAGTTTTCGTTTCTGCCTTGGAAGTATTTTGATAATGTATCGAGTCTTCAAGGGTCTTTAGTTGGAGCTTTTGAGAAATTCAGGCAATTGATCTATATGGCGATTCAGCGAGTAGATTTCTCAAATGATCAGTCAGAAAATAGTGAAACACGATACTATTTCAGATTCTTCTGTAACTTCCCGAAGTCGTCTACAGTATTTTTCAGTCATTCAGTATCATCAGTGGCTCAATTTGTATCGATAAAAAGCTTTGTAGCCCTGACATCGCTCCTTATTTTGCTAAATCAATCCAAACTCATCTTCTGGTATTGAAGTTATGCCATTTAACCCTAATTCTCCGACTGTAACTTCTCGCGAAATTGGGCAAAGTGAATTCATGAATTGAGTAATATGAATCTGATTCTCCTAACTTTTTTAAGCAACAAAGTCGATTAATTTACGTTTGTGAATGCGGATTTTTGAACATTTTTGTTCCCATATAGAAAGGTGAAATAGAAATGTGCCGTATCTATTTGTTACTCTGAATCTCCCAAAAATTTCACTGATTTTCTAGTAAATTTTCACTGATTTTCCAGCTTTTCATTGATTTACCATTGAATTTTTACTAATTTTTCAGCCTTTTCACTGATTCACCGATGTACATTTTTCACTGATTTTCCAAATTAATTTTCACTGATTTATCAATAAATTTTCACTGATTTTCCAGCTTTTCATTGATTTTCCAGCTTTTCATTGATTTACCAATGAATTTCAATGATTTACCATTAAATTTTCACTAATTTTTCAGCCTTTTCACTGATTCACCAATGTATATTTTTCACTGATTTTCCAAATTAATTTTCACTGATTTATCCATGAATGTTCACTGATTTTCCCATAAATTTTCACTGATTTTCCAAATTTTTTCACTTTTTTCTTTCAGTGAGTTTTTTCACTGATTTATACTTAGTTTGCTGCAATTCTAACTGTTTTCGAGTGATTTTCGATAATTTTTACTGTTTTGTCAATGTGAAAGTACACAAAAGAAAAAAAAGAAAAAACACGAACCCTCAGAATATCTCGTACGCGATTGCAGACCGACATACCAGTCCAGCGGTAGTCAATGCAACACCGAAGGTGAATTGATACTCAATAAACGTGCACTTGACAATAACGAAATACGATAAACGTGCCCATAGACAGACTTTATATTACGTAATCTCGTTAACATCGCTTACACCGTTATCATCTCGCATCGTCGAACTGGGTAAAGAGTTTGTAGAGACGAAGATGGGGTAAGAAGAGCGCCAGCAACAGCAGCCGCAGCAGAGATACCAGCGACGGAGACTGCCGCGGTGCAGAGACAGACAGCGGACAGACGGACTTGAATTTGTTTTCAGTACTTTTCCTCGTCTTTAGAATTTATTATCCGGCGCTTGTGTGTGTGTGCGCGGCGAGAATGAAAGATAGAAAGAGACGAAACGATCCGGTAAACCGAACGAGAGAGAGAGACGATGATGATACGCGGCATACGGTACAGAAGGCGGCAGGCAAAAAGAGGTGTCGGTACGACGACCTTCCGCGTAGTGTATTAGTTTTGTGTATATATACACGATGCCATATATACATATTATGGCTTAGGTAGTGCGATGTGCGAAAGAAAAATAACGACGAGAGGGAAGGGGGATGCACGGACAGAGAAAGTAAACCGTGTATTTACCGTCAGTTTCCGCATCTCGATGGATGTTCCATCTTTGTCTGGCGTGTGCGCGGTTGCTAGGTACGTATGGTGTCGTCATCGTCGTCGACGCTGCCTCCCTTTCTTTTCCACCTCCGGGAATGGCGAGATTGGAAAATTCCCTCGGCGAAAAGAGGCAGGAAAGAGCTTTTCGCTAGTTTCCTCACTGCCGCTGCTGATACTGCCGCCGCCGTCTATGGCGGTGTGTGGGTGTGATGGACTATGTATATCTGTTGAATGGCTTTTTAAAGCCGTACAGTCGTCTCTTCGTCGGCACCCCTCGTGGTAAAAATACCGGCTAAACTGGGGTAAAGTTTTATTGGGCCAGGGTTTTCCCACGGTTTCGCGTGCTAGCGTCGCGTCTCGCTGTTTCTCTCTTTGTTTCCATACTCTTACGGAGCTTTTCGGTATATTGAATATGTATTCAGCGTTGTTTTGGTAGAGTAGCTATCAAAAGCTGTAGGGTTTTTACCCCCTTTTTTTCTGGCTCGATGTGACAAGTGTACCGGTGTTGCGGTGGGCTCTGTGTCCTAGTCAGCTGTAAGGTGTATGGAGGGCAGGTGCTGTTGGTGGCATCAATGTGCACGCTAGTGGAACCGAATATGTGCATAGTTTCGTCAAAATGTGGTGGACTTGCGGTTGATTTGGAATTGCTGTTGAAGAAAGGGAGCGTTGGCTGGAAGGGTCGAAAGGTATTGGTGTTAGCTGGTAACCGGTTGTGTTTTCTAGGACTTTTGGTTGTGGAATGGGTGTCGGAGAGCTGATCCAGGTCAGCCTGTTTGAAAAATGATACGAATGTTGGCTGTTTGGATTTTGGAATTGCTGAAATTATTGGTTCCTCGAAGAATCTGATTTAGTGTGGGAAGGAAAATGCGTGTGCTGTTGACAGCTTCTGAAGGTGGTTCTTGTCTCAATAGAAGGGGTAAAAATGATTCCATGAATTGGTCAAATCCATTTCATGGGCAACGAAGAGATAAGAACCGAAGTTGACTTCTACGTTGAAGTAGGTAATTAAGAAATCAGAATTCTTTTGCTCTTTATTTTCTTATTTTTCTGACTTCGAAGTAAAAATGTTAATTTTCCCATCTGAGTTCAAGTTTTGGTAGTGAAAATCTAGTTTTGTTATTATGAGAGTCCAATTTGTCTTCTCAGCTTCTCATGTCAGTTTTTGGTCTCTATTTTTTTTTTTTTTAACATTGTGAGCCTGGATATAGAAACCATACCATTAGAGAATAGAGATGACCAAAAATAGGGTTTTGAGTTGTGGTTACTTCTTGATTTTACTCCTTCTGTGCGGCTCAAATTCAATGGCCCTGTCAAAAATCTATTTTTGACTCCGTTTTGCCTTACTGAATTGCATTTTGTACCTCATTGTACAATTTTTTTCTGTCTGGTGCCAAGATGCAAGAAATATGCGATTTTACATTTCCTCGTGTAATTATGGTGAAAGAGAAGGAAAAAGAGTGGATGGGTAGCAAGCTCAAGTTTTCCTCGTTTATGACAGGAAAATCCGGTTTCGCAACGAAACGAAGCTCGCAGAAAGGCACGATTATCATTGCTGAGACGCTGAGACCATAAAGAAGTTCAAATTAAGCTTCAATGGTTTTAGAAAAGGGACTGCGTAATTACTTGGGGAATTATTACATCGCTGTTGAAACAGTTTTCCAAGAGATAGAATCGATTCGTGTTGCCGAATTCGTTAAGAATGACGTCTATTACTTATTCGAGGTTCAATTAAGATTCTGTTGATAGAATGTTTCGTCTGTTGATTTGATAAGACAAAATTTTTGGATTTTTTTTCTCGATAATTTGTTGTAGAGCTAGGGATTTCCAAAGTGGACCATTTTTTGATAAGCTTCAACTCCTTTTTCTTTTTCCTTTCTGTTTGCTTTCGACATGTTGATAGGGTGATCAATGATCATAGCCTTAATTTCGATTTCAATTTTTTCGCAAATTTAAAAATAAAGTGTTGAAGATTACGGTAAAGAAAAATAACGATGAAATTATTGTGACATGATGTGGAATCTGCAAGGAAAAAATTCAGCAATTGATCACTTTTGAATTTTCTGAAAAATAACGATTTCGAAAGTTCATTCTCTGACTATTTGGAAATTAATTTGGAGAATCTTAAGGACCACGAAGTAGAATATGATACAGTTTGTTCACTTTCCTCCTTGGCCTCACAGGACAGCAGAAATGAGTGAATTAAATGGATATTTGGGGAGGAGGGAAGGGGGAGATCGTGTCAGAAAAGTTGTCATGGTATGACGAAGTTTGGTTTGGAAATTCATATTTTAAAAATTTTCTTAGTGTTGCCTTGACCGACGGTTTCAGTGTTATAAAATTCATCTGGTTACGTTGCTGTTTTCATTCTCTAAATTAAAAACACTTGAAACTCGAAAGAATTTTCCATAAACCGAATCGCCCTCTCCCTCTTCCGCTTTCAACTCTATACTTGGGAGAAAAGAATATTTGGAGTTTACATCAATTTCAATTATGTAATTTTCTTTATCGAGCTGATTCTTTCGTCCTCGGTTATTTGTTCAGAAATTTTAGGTGGAAGTTTGTAAAATTCTGGTGTAAATTTTGGGAATAGGTACGTATCCTGTTTTTGGATGTCGGAATAAGGATCTGAAAAATGTGAAGAAAATTAGTTTGAATTGGTTTGTAAAGTCGGAGATTATTTTTATAAAGAGTTGAACAACTTTCGATGCTCGTTTGATATCTTGGAATCAATGATACGTTTTATGCACTAAATACCTACTTTATGAAACATGAAACGTTTCTGTGGAAGCAAAGTGAAAAATCACGATTATGTATGGTGTAATTTTCCAAATACTGCAAATTCTTCCTTTCCTCAATCAAAATTGAGTTTTTTTTTACTAGAAGATATAGTTAGGAAACTAGAAAATAGCAAGAATTTGAATAATTTTACTGCAACCTTGAATTTTCTAATGGACGGATAAATAGTAGGTTCGTTTTTGGGCTAATTCGAAGCAAGAAAAATTGCATTTAATTGGCCAGAAACGTTCGGAAAATAGCCAGAATTTTCATTTTTCTCACCCATTATATACTCCGCACTGAAAAAAATTTGATCCCAAGACCTGATTCTTGAAAATTTTGAGAAAATTGGCTGTTTGAACTGAGTAAATCGTAGAAAATCCCATCAAAATAGATTTTTCCTCTCTCCTTTCTCAGTATATCGGATTATTAGATTGATTCCTGTCCCAAATATTCATTTTGTGATTCCATTTGAAAAACGTAATGGCCCTAAAACGAGGTGTACTCGTATTTCGAACATACCTTCAGACACACGTACCCAACAAATCAGCTCGAGTAAATTTATCGATTTTCCCAACGTACAAGTCGCATTCCCTCTGCCCTTCCCTTCGTCGTAATCCAATCCAGAATAAAAAAACGAAGCTTCGAAATAGGTTAGAAAGAAAAGAATTACGTAACATAGCGCCGTCATGTCACATACACACGTATTATACGGTATCGTATACCCATATTGGTCGTGGTCTTTTTAATAACATCCGAAGATACTATGGTAGTGTAACTCCAGAGGTCAAATACCGAACAATAGGAGAGGGTTGGAGGGAGGGTACGCTTGTCTCACGATTGCGTGGTGGTTTCCAGGTGATTTATTACTCTCGCGATTATGTGTCCGAGTTAATCTCGCCGTAGGGAGGAGGAAAGTAACCAGACGCAGAAAAGAGACGGCGAGCTGATAATAGAGACGACGAAGCGCCACACACATACTTGTCCACTTTTAACTGCAGCATTCCATTCGGTCGCGTTGGGATGATGCGAGAAAGTGATGGTAGCGCTGTGTTCTGCCTTCTGCCTCTTCCGTCTTGGATTTTGATCCGGAGGGAAGGAGCGATGTAAACATGTGTGTCTAGAACACTTTTGTAATGATTAAACGCATACCATCTGATTATGTGTTTTTGAAGGAGAGGCGAAGCGGGCGGTTGGTTTCCATTTATATGTAATATGTGTAGTGTTGCGGAGGAAGGTGTGCGTGCGAGATGACCTAGTGATATTGTAATTTATAACAGTGACCCTTATAATTCGCGTTCGTTATTTTTTTCACTCCTTTTTCATATTCTTTTTCCCCTGCTCGTAACTATTTGTGTATGCCGGCGGTGTCTCTCTTCGATTGTAGATGGAGTTGGGCGGTTGTAACGATAATTATTGAATGAGCGACATAGGCGACCGTCATCGTCACTCGTTATCATAGAGCCATATTTCCGTGTTCGATGTGTTAACTGTTAACGCTGTTTGATTTCTATGAGAGGAGGAGATAGATAAGGAGGCGACGAAGGCATTGTGCAAGTACACGGTGCCTTTAGAAACCGATGGGCATACATCATCGTTGCACCAGCATCGTATATTATTTTCGATTACGTCATTTATCGATAATACGCGTATCTCGTAATGTCGAGAAGAGAGATGGTGTTGCCTTGTCGACTGCCGGAAGAAAAGGAGGATACGTAGAATGGCCTTGGACAGGTCATGTGTCTTGATCAGAGAGACTTACGTGATAGCACGAGATGGCGATAATATTTGTTGATAATGGAACGCCCGCCTTTTGGTGCACGTATGTGCGTAGGTGTGGAATGGTTGTTGATACGGGTGCGAATCTATGCGATGTGTATCCAACTTGCGAGCTGCGAGATTGACGCAATGATGGTAAAAAGGCTGGGAAACTGTGTGTACAGAGTTAGTATACGTAGTTTGCTACTTACATGTCGTATTACGTAGGTCTAGGTACAAGGTACATAATGCCATGCAAATTTCATACATATATCGTAGCCTTATCGATATCGACAGGTTAATGCATGTGGTTACCGAAGCAGCGAATAATCGACTCGAGTAGCTCGAGTACAGGAAAAAGGTACCCTCTTGGCCTTCGCGTCGTCGTATCAATTTGCTATAGTTATTTTGTCCATTATGCCATCCGTAAGTGCAGGTAAAAGGTAGAATGAAGACTTTGATGGTATGTAGACCTACGCCTTTTTCGTATTAGGTTCAAGAAAGACGATATGACGGGTTTTTAGTAATTATCACGTGTACAAATCCGAATGTGCGCATTGTAGTAACCCGGATCGGACTAGGGGGCATGACCTGAGGTGTTATCTGATATGTGAGAAAAGTCAGAGAGGTAAAAGAAGAAGATTGAGTTGAAATGGAAGCTCGAGTGGCAGGAAACGAGTTGTCAGTCGTAAGTAAAGTCAAGAGAGAATAACTGAAACAGAAATTGGATATTTTTGTCGCCGATGTGATGAAAACCTGACATTTGTTGATGTAGAGTTGATTAGGTTTGGATTGGAAAAAAAGATGGCATTTTGGTTTAAGATTGTTGGAATTTGGAGTGTGTTTACGGGAAGTGTTGAATTAAAATTGAATAAAGTTGATCTTATTCATTCATCAGTACACAATTGCCTATCGATACCAGTTTTTACTAAAAATTACCCAGCGTTACTCGTAATTACCGTACGTATGCGGTAAATTACCGTAATATTTATTTAATTTACGATAATTACCGTCATTGTGGACTGCGAAGTATTTTACGACAATTACCGTAATCAAGATGCAATTAATAGTAACCACCATAATAGTGAAGTAAAAGTAATTTACGATAATTACCGTAATTGTGAAGTAATTCGCGGTAATTACCGTAATTGTGAAGTAATTCGCGGTAATTACCGTATTTGTGAAGTAACTCGCGGTAATTACCGTAATTGTGAAGTAATTCGCGGTAATTACCGTAATTGTGAAGTAACTCGCGGTAATTACCGTAATTGTGAAGTAATTCGCGGTAATTACCGTAATTGTGAAGTAATTCGCGGTAATTACCGTAATTGTGAAGTAATTCACGGTAATTACTGTAATCGTGATGCAATTCACGGTGAGTCGATGATTACCGTAATCGTGATGAAATTTATGATACCCACTTTAACTGTGACGTAGAAATAATTTACGGTAATTACCGTAATTGTGATGTAATTTATAAAAAATACCGTAATCGTGATGAGATGTATGGTTAATACTGGTACCGTAATTTCAGTAAAAGTTATTTTGATTACCGATAAGTTTTGTATTCAATGCACTATATGCTCGTCTTATCATTACGCGAGTGGGGTAATAAAATTACATAAATTAAGGAATTAATCATGTTACTTTCCGTTTATGACCTGATGCAAGAACGAAAATTCTGATGAATTGCGATAACCTTTGTAACGCATGGAAATTCTGGTAACGGGAAATCCTGTAATTTATATTAATTTCAGTAAATTACGGTAATTTTGATGAATTGCGGTAATTTCAGTAAATTACGGTAATTTTGATGAATTATGGTAATTTCAGTACATGACGATAATTTTGATGAATTACGGTAATCTTGGTATTACGGTAATTTCGATGAATTACGGTAATTTCGATGAATTACGGTAATTTTGATAAATTACGGTAATCTCGATGAATTACGGTAATTTTGATAAATTACGGTAATTAATTTCGATGAATTACGGTAATTTTGATCAATTACGGTAATCCTGGTAAATTATAACAACGATAGCATTTGATGGTAATTCCGGTAATTTTTGGTAAATAACGAAATAATCTAGAAAATTCGCGGTAATTGCGACGAAAATTGTTTTCAAATACTCTAATTTACGGCTCAGTTCCACGGAAAGAGAAAAAATTATTGGAATTGGGGTACGCGTAGGGCTCGAATAGGAAAAATCATCGACGACTCGATAAGTTAGAGACATTCTCATCGTTCATTTACCTTTTGGGAAAACGAACCTTTTCTTCGTCGCGTGTTCTAATTACGTCTACGTGAACGATGATGAGGACGATGCTGCGACGACTCGCGAGCATCACGTGCGTATTTAATTATACCAATAATTCGAATTAGCGAATGGTATCGACGTAAACCCTTTCGCCGGATCGGCGAGATGTCTAGAAAATCATAGTAAAGCAGTCAAAGGCGCAAGAAAAGGTGTGGTGCCGAGACAACGACGACGAGGCACGAGCGGAGAGAAAGGAAGCGAAAGGGATTTGTTGGTGAAATAATTGAAATTGATTAAATTTCGCGACGTAGAATCCGTGACAGTCGCTACGTCATTTGTCGTAAGCTATTATGACGGTATTTGTAATTCGTATAGGTGCATAGGCGAACGAGTGTGTCTCTTGGTGAGTAATTGAGTATGGGTATTACGCTGCGATGGTGAAAGAACGAGCTAAACAGCTGATTTGCCACGGATGTATCGTCATCAGCGGTTTTTAAATATGTACGTAGGTCCGAGTGACGATGATTTAATCGTTTAGGATTCTTTTTCCGCTCCCGTTGCTCTTCACCGCGGTAACGGTTTACGCGACTTTGACCGGATTTTTGTCGGTGTGCATGGGAGTGGCGAAGAAGCAGGGGAGATGCCGAGAATAGTGCCTATGATTTATAGCCCTTGTGTCTGTGAACAGGTGACCGCTCTCTCTCTCTTGTCTCTTCGTACCATATGTCGCTCGAGTTTTTCTGTCCCTATTGTTGATGAGTCGGCGAATAATTTGATGAGCGTATGAATTCGACGTCTGCGATAGAAAATGAAATGAATGCTGAGAGTACGAATTCTGCTACGCTGTCGTAAGTTTTTTTCCACGCTGAGTGTCTACGACACGTGTAGCGTAAAGGGTAGAATATCGTCGACGGTGCATTTATTCGTAGTAGCTGCTTCCGGGTGGCGGGGTATGGAGGTTGGTATTGAAAAAGTTTGCTCGACTTGGTGCGATGACGTTCGATATAGCACGTTGTTATTGTTGTTTGTCGGAATACGGCGTATGCTCGACGGCGTGGGAAAACCTTTGAAAGAGAAAAGTTTTTTCAAGGGCGTTGCGCTGCGTAGACGGCATCGGCGTGGCAGCGGCAGGGTTCAGCAACGAGGATAATCTAGACTGCGTTTGTAGAATGTTCCAGACGAAGATGCAAGAAGAAGAGCGAATAAATAATTCCGGGTAAACAACGAGAAAACGCCGCCAGCAAAGAGGGATGCCACATTCCCTCCTGCTCCCAATCCTCATACTGTAAATACCTGCAAGAGCTTTTTAGAAGATGACGATGACGCGGAGTCGTCGAAGTGTGGGCGTACCGTTCATCTCCCTTCATACCTGCTTTTTCGACGAAGACAGAACAATGGAGCTAAGTTTAAAGCTCTGCCACGTATATAAGCCGAATAAAAGCCTTATATTTTGGATTCACGTTAAAGAATCTTCGTTGTCTGTAGTAAAACGTGAATAAGCAGGGGGCAGAGGGAGACGAACAGACGTAGTATTACGATGACGTTAATGTCCTTTTTTTCTCTCGCTTTTCTTACTCGAAGGCAGCATTAGTGTGCGGATACCTTTTCTACGTCTACCCTGCCTCATCTTTACCGAGCTTTTTACGAAACATTCGTTCGTGAAAAAAAAGATCCAGAAAAACGTGTACACGAGGTGGAAATTGTAAGTTATTCGTGGTGTTCGATTCCTACGAAACGAACCAGGAAGAAGAAAGCAGCGGAGAGGAACGAAGACGAGGTTAAGTTCAGAAAAGGAAAAAAACGTTAGCATTGGTGGTATGAGACAAGTTATGTGAACTGATGGGATGGGATAGGGGATATTTGCCTTTGCCAGCAGCGAATAATGAAAACGAAACTGCTGCGCTTTGTCAGATTGCAACTTGTTGCTCGAATTGAAAAGTTGCTTTTTATTATTGCTTTTTAAAGGTCTTTCATCTCTGGCGTTTCCGTCTCTCTCTGTCTCTTTGTAGCGTGCAGCTTTTCGTTTTTTCCCCTCGAGCGGTACTGGGTTTTTGATATTCTGTATGGTCAGTGGGGAATGTTCTTTGCGTATTTGTCCTTTTAGAGTTTAGTTTTTGAAAATTGATTGTGTATTGGAGGGTTGGGATTTCCCTTTGATTTTGTGCTGAATGGTTGTGACTGCTGTTGGGTTTAGGTTCGGTGGAGTTGATGGGATTGCAGAAGGAGTGGTGGAGATCGATGCTTCGATGTGAATTACCTATCAAATGTTGCGAAATTTTGTCGAAGTTTCAACATATCATATCTGGGCAGCACACAGTAGGTAATTTTAGCGGAATGGTGTTCTATGAAATTGAATTGAAATTTTTTGGAACTGATTACATGTCACCTACCTTCAACGCTGAATCTGGTTGATATGGGTGTCGAAATCTGTATTTTCAAGGGTACTGAATTCAAATTTGACACCAGTTTTCCATTTTAAACCCTCGAGGGATGGATTTAAGAGAGCCAGAAAAATCAAAATAGGGTTTAAAGTTGATGTGGGTGTCGAAATTTACAATTTTAAAGGATGCTAAATCCAAATTTTGTGTCAGTTTTGCCCTTGAATTTTTGGAAAGGGAACGTGGAGGGTTCAAAAATGCAAAATTGGTTGTCAAAATTTGCATTTTTAAAGCTGCTAAATCTAGATTTAATATTAGTTTTGCACCTGGACATTGGGGAGGGAGTTCAGGTTGTTTCAGTAATTTTTTTTACTGTGAATTTCTTTCAAAACCAGTGACAAAATTTCGTCGATGCTTTTATTCTCACAAATCAATTCAAAAATGATATGGCAGATGATTTTTGGTAAATCAAAATTTGAAGAATGAAACGATTTCACGTATGATTTTAAAAAAGTAGATTTCGACATTCATATGAACTTCATAACTCATTTTACATTATTGACTATTTCTCGCCTCTTCTCCAGAGAATCCAAGTGCAAAAATGATGTAAAATTTGAATTCTGCTTCTTTGAAAAAGTCGATTTGGACACCTACATCAACTTTTTCAAAATTTTGCCCCATCCCCTCTCTCTCTGGAGGGGAAATGTGTCAAAATAATATCAAATTTGGATTCAGCATCCTTGAAAATGTTGATTTGGACACCCATCACCTATATCAATTTCATACTCGATTTCTAATTTTTGTCCCCCGCTCATCCCCCCTTCGGAGGGTTCGGATACATAAGTACATGAAATTTGGATTCAGCGTTGAAAATTACGTTGCAACAGTGCTGGAAAGTTCAATTCCGCCGACTACTGCGTATCACATCGCAAGCATCGATAATTTCGCGACCATCGACTCGAAATTCGAATCGATTCGAAACCACGTGTACGTGGTAAAGAAAAACCAGATCGAATACCGCGTCGTTGTGTAATAAGAGAGCACCGAGGGAAAAAAAAGAATCGCTTTGTGGTTAGTTATACTCCGGTTCGTGCTCGATTTCCACATCAGGCTGGAGAGAGAGGTATCGAATTATCCAGCGACGACGTCGAGAAGTGAGGGAAAAAAATGCACGCTCGCTAATTGCGTTCGCCGAGTACACGATACGTCGGTATATTATTTTCCTCGTTTCTTGGAAAAAATTGATGGAAAAAAAGGAAACTGAGAAAGAATAGAAGGAAAACCTAAGGTCGGTTTCGGGTTACTTTCGTAACTCTGACGACGACGCAGCGTCATTCAGCACGTTCGAATTCTCTTACGGCTGTGGCGTCGAAGACAAAGGCGGCAGGGCAGAGCGAAGTGCTGGTTAGTGCAATGCTCAAACGATACGTGGTGTGTCTTTGTGTAGATTCGAGGTGAGAAATGGCGAACGAACGGGTTGGTAATTTTTTTTCACGGTGTCGTGCAAAGAGCACCGTGTACATACAATGGGAGAGCCTACCGCCGCGACCATACAATCGCGTACCGCGTCGTATAACCTATTCCCAAATAATGGCGTTGGGAAAGTGGTACCGCTGGTACATACGACTACGACAACCTAGAAATGTGTAATAAAGCGTTAATGACGTTAATTACGGAGAATAAGAAGGCTCGAGGCCGAGGGGTTTCTCAAGCCGTCGGTATGCATGTGTACCTTGATTCGAACGTGGTTGAATGTCGCCGTTGGCAGGGTTGGGCAGGATTTAAATCCCTCTGGATTTAAAATCCAAAAAATCTGAAAATCTGGATTTCGGATTTTAAATCCACTCTCATCGCGGATTTTGGATTTGAAATTCTAGTTTCCTCAAAATCCATTATTTCAAAATCCAAAATTTTTGTATTTTGTGCTCGAAATGGGAGATTAGTATTCTGGTTTCGGTTCAGCGTTTGTTTTCTTTTTGTTAAATTATAACGAATCCTCAATGGTCTGGATTAAAAAGGATAATAACTTCAGAGCTCTTGGTTTTTTAAAGGGCAGTAAGAATTTTTCCAAGTTGTAATGTTGTTTCTAATTTTAAAATAGTAACGTTTCGAAGTTCAGAATCTTTCAAGTTTTTTCCCACTCCTTTTACACCTACAGTTTCGATTTTGGATTTCGGATTTTAAATCCACTTTGTGACAGGATTTCGAATTTTGGATTTTGTATTTGAAATCCTTTTGTCCCGGATTTTGCCCATCCCTGACCGTTGGTGAAGGGTAGAGGGGTGGAAAATCGGAGATAGTTACGAGAATCGATTGGAAGAAGCGTCAAATTTATTGAAATTTGTCTCCGGTACGAGTCCGATGACTGGATAAATACGACGAATTTGGAATATCGCCGGAGCGGGGTACCTGTCGAGTATTTGTTTTTACTCGACTGGTCCAAGTTAGTTTCCGTGGGTAGGAATTCGTCGATTACCCGGCCAACAACGATGGCGTATAAGCTTTGTTTTTCTTTCTCTCTGGTTTGTAGAGAGCCTTGTTCGGCGTGTTTTCGAAACTCGATAAACACGTGTTACGCGAAAGCGAGCTTACGACGTTTGTGTGCGCCTTGCATACGACATACGTACTCGCATGTGTATTTATGACACATACACACTGGCACGCATACGATACCCGGAGTCAGCGATGGTGAGAGAAAGAGTGAGATTTCGTCGTCCGCCATGGTTGTTTACACATCGCACGAGTATACATTCATGCTACGAGTACGAATTGCGACGAAATGCGAAACTCGCTACCAGCCGAGTACCTCTTACGTGAGTGTTATCGTCCCAACACGAAAGACTCGACGCTTTGGTAATACCGTTTTTTTGTTACGAGTTTGTTTTCAAATAAGCTTAGGAGGCGTAAAATTTCGTGAGTTTGGCCCGTCGTATGTGACCGAGCTGGAGATATCGAATGGGGGTTCTCTCGTGAAGCAAGGTGATTGATTTTTTTCAGCCGGTAAAACGATTTGGAAAATGGCGAAGTGGGATATCATCTGCATAAATGCGAGCAAAATGGTCTAGCAATTGTAAAAATCGAAAAAAATTGGAATTATCTTTCAAAAGATTTGAGATCTTTGCAATAATTCGATAATGACGTATTTACATCGCCTTATGCAAGAAAAAAAAGCGAGTCAGTCTAAAATTCGAAATTATTTCAACAAAACTGTACTAATTCTGGTCAATTACCATTAATTTTTGTTGTTTACCTCGTAAATTAAGCGAATTACCGTAAATTACCGTAGGTAGGTAATTGATTGTATTTTACCGACCACTGAATTTTTGACCTTTGAGCAATGCTGTAGTATTGGTAGTTGATATTGTTCTATTGATAGGTTTCCTCATTAGTGAAACTGTGAATATTCTGGAAAATCATCGAAATCACTGCCGAACCTGATTCCAGGGTCATTCCATGTCAGTTCGTACGCAAAGTGGTAAGGTGGGTCGGCGATTTTTCTGATTTTTTTTATGCGAGTAGACCTCGATGAAAGATGACAAATGCCGCAAACCGCAGCTCCCTAAGTCTTTTTGGAGGGCAGCCACGGGCATTCAAAGTTTTGAGGTAAAGTTGGATATGGTAAATTTTGAGCGTGGATAACTTGAAAACCATGATAGGTAGAAAGTTGAAACTTTTTCCATTGTGTAGGGCCTTTGATGAGCTTTTTGACGATTTTTTGAAAATCAGTGTTGCCACTTTTTTTATTGCCAAAAATCAGCTGTAAAAGTTTAAAAATGACATTTCCCTATCAGGGACACCTTCAAAAAATCTGAAAAAATTCTCCGAAGTACAACTTTACATGCTGATTAACATATTAAAAAATCGAGCTGACGTTTTTTCGTATTCTCGATTTAAAAAATTCCAAAGATGAGAAGAAAATAGACTTTTTCTTTTCAAAGGTCGAAATTGCGTAAAATTGATATATTTTCATCAATTTTATACCATATTTGAAGAAAAAGTCGGTAAAAGCATTCTAACCCCATCCAACACCCGTTAATATGCGAGAAACTGCAAAAATATCAAGTATTATGCTTCAAAAATTGAAAAGAAGAACACTTCACATCAAAATTTATTTTTTTGTTGCCCCTGAATTATGCTACCATCACTACCATGATTTACAGTATTATTACAGTTCATGCAAGGTAAACAAGTTACAACTTGCATGTATTGGCAACTAAAATACATGCGATAAAAGCTGAATTTGAGTATTTTTAATGAACTAAACGTGTGTAAATGATTATAAATTTTAAAAAATGATTTAAAAAAATAAATAAGAATTCAATGTTGAAAAATTGATGAAAAAACACCAAAACAAAGTAAAATCAGCGTAAAAGACTGCTTATAGTAAAGTATCGAGGGTGGTAAGTAGAGTTCAATAGTTTTACCGACCTTTTCTTCAAATATGGTGTAAAATTGATGAAAATATATCAATTTTACGCAATTTCGACCTTTGAAAAGAAAAAGTCTATTTTCTTCTCATCTTTGGAATTTTTTAAATCGAGAATACGAAAAAACGTCAGCTCGATTTTTTAATATGTTAATCAGCATGTAAAGTTGTACTTCGGAGAATTTTTTCAGATTTTTTGAAGGTGTCCCTGATAGGGAAATGTCATTTTTAAACTTTTACAGCTGATTTTTGGCAATAAAAAAAGTGGCAACACTGATTTTCAAAAAATCGTCAAAAAGCTCATCAAAGGCCCTACACAATGGAAAAATTTCAACTTTCTACCTATCATGGTTTTCAAGTTATCCACGCTCAAAATTTACCATATCCAACTTTACCTCAAAACTTTGAATGCCCGTGGCTGCCCTCCAAAAAGACTTAGGGAGCTGCGGTTTGCGGCATTTGTCATCTTTCATCGAGGTCTACTCGCATAAAAAAAATCAGAAAAATCGCCGACCCACCTTACCACTTTGCGTACGAACTGACATGGAATGACCCTCCAGTAACTTTTGAGTGAACTAAAATTCAACTGAAGTAAAATAAATGATCATATTTGCGTCAATTTACCCTGATTATGAATATCTTTCAGTGAATTATCGTAATTCTGATTATCTTATGGTAAATTACTGGAATTCAAATATTTTATGGTGAATTTCTGAAATTACGAATTTATAGGGATAAATCACTATAATTACCGATATCTGTTGGTAATGTTCTGTAATTATCGTTGTAGTTTGATGAAATAAATAATAATTTCTGAAATTTTGCGGTAAATAATCGTAATTATAACTGAAGCGTCCGTTTAAAAAACAACCATAGTCCACAAACTGTACATGAGAAAAAGGACCCCGGTGTTATCTTTTTTTCAGTACACGTATGTCCTTTTTCTCGTATACAGATTTTGATTTTGGACTACGGTTGTTTTTTAAACGGACGCTTCAACTGTTATTACAGATCTCATGGTAAATTGCCGTGAATATCAATTTCTCGCTGTAAATTACTGTAATTACCTATTTCCAGTGCTAAATTACCGTATTTACCGATTTCTCTTGTAATTACCGTAACCACCAGGTTTGCTCGGTAAAGTACCGTAATTACTGATTTTTCGTGGTAATTTTAATTTACCGTAATTACCTATTTTCCATGACAATTTATCGTAAAATAATTTCTGAAATTTTGCGGTAAATAATCGAAATCATAACTGTAATTACAGATCTCATGGTAAATTGCCGTAAATATCAATTTCTCGCTGTAAATTACTGTAATTACCTATTTTCAGTGCTAAATTACCGTATTTACCGATTTCTCATGTAAATTACCGTAACCACCAGTTTTGCTCGTTAAATTACCGTAATTACCGATTTGTCGTGGTAATTTTAATTTACCGTAATTACCTATTTTCCATGATAATTTACCGTATTTACCTATTATCTCGATAATTTACCGTAATTACCCCTTTCTCACGGTAATTTACCATAATTACCCATTTCTCATGGAAATTCACCGTAATTACCCATTTCTTACGGTAATTTACCATAATTACCCATTTCTTACGTTAATTTACCGTAATTACCCATTTCTTATGGGAAATTTACTGTAATTACCCATTTCTCATGGAAATTTACCGTAATTACCGTTATTCAAAGGTAAATTACCATAATTACTGATATTTGATGGTAAATTATCGTCATTGCCGAATTCTTGTGACAATTTACTGTTATTACCGGTATCTGGTGGTAAATTATCGTTATTACTAATTTCTTGTAGTAAATTATCGTAATTACGAATATCTTCCGGTAAATTATTTGGTAATCATGTTGGTATTATGGTGCATTACCGTAATTACTGATTTTTCAGCTTTAACAATGAATTTTTATCAAAAGTGATGGTAATTAAGGGTACATGAAGAGTAATTCGTGTATTCTAAGCATAGCAAGGTTATTATCGGGGAAAAATAGCTAAAATTTCTCCGAATTGATGTGCGAATGAAATTATGAAGACGGAAATCGACTACGTAGTCGTTGTGAGTGGACTTTGGGAGGTTTTTGAATTGATATTCTCTCTTTTTCTCTCGTGTTTTCTATATGAATACGAAAATCTATTTTGATTCATTTTCGATACGTGCATTGTGGTTGTAATTCCATATGCACGTGATGGAGAGCCTTTATTCTTGGGCATTTGGATACGTGGTCGTTAACGACATATTGTGTGCATTCGTTGGTTGCATTAAAGTTATTCCAGAGAACGAAATCTAAATCGGAAGGAAACAATGAGCGAAAGAAAGACGATAGATGTGATGTACTGTCTTATTGTGAGAAGAGGAGAAAGAAGACGAAACTTGGAATTTGTTACGATACGTACGATGCATACATATAGCGAACATAATACACGTACTTTTATCTCTATAAACCCACGTGCACTGATCATTTCACTTGTATACCATTTACGAACAATATGTACATATATCTATCATGTGTACATGTCGATTTCTTTCTCGCTCCCCGAACCCTGCCTATTCCACTATATGGCGCTAACGCCGCTCGTGGTATGCGCCAGCAGTGGCAGCGGCGGGGCATCTATCTGGAGTTCGCTGCTGTACCTCTTTATTATGTATTTTTTCGCCGCTTTTTATTTTACCGTCTTTATTAGACGACGGTTTCCCTCCTGCTGTCCCTATCGGTCTGGGCTGGGCGGCGGTGCGTGGTGTCTGTGTTTCGGTGGTCGTTGTCGTCGTTGTAGTCGGTGCCGGTGTGTGCGCGTATTACTCTCGTATTATTATTACGTAACCTTTTTATACGCACGATGGGATAAATATCGGCGTGCTATTGACCTAGTCCTTGGCGTTGGCGTGTTTGATTTCTATCTGTTGTGTCGCTGGCCGGCTACCGACCGGCGTCGTGCTCGTGTATCGAAAGGGTTGAGGCATCTCGGCAGTGTTGGCTCGCGAGGTTTAATGCGGATCCGCGATAAGGGGTAATTTTTTGGATCGCGATGTGACGAGGTGAGCCAGGAGTAGCTGCGTGTTTACCAGCGAAATATTTGGCAACGTTACCGACGATGCGATGGTGATTTTGTAAGCAAGGTGCTGATCTCGAAAGATGCTGGTATGGCTATGAGGGAAATGCGGCTGGTGAGCTGGCTCTGCGGTTGCTCATCGTGTAAATGTGTACGGTGTCCTTATCGAAACACACAGGCAAGAGAGGAAGAGACCGTGGCGAACTTACGTGAAAAGCTTGTTGTGTGTGGTTGCGGATCGTAGAATCGGGGGCAAAGGTAGGCAAGCAGCGTCTACATGGGAGGATGCGACGGTGGTGTTTTATTTTAGCTTCGGCAACGGTATATGTGGCTTCGGCGCGGCAGCTATGCCACAAAGAGGCCGTGACAGAGAAGAAAAGAGGAATACGGCGATGGTGGCGGCGTTTTATGAATTCTACGAATGTGTACGCGATGGCGGTGCTGGCGATGTGTACATGTGAACGTTGCGAACCTGTGTACGTAGTGAAATACGTACATAATACATACGCACGACGTTGTGTTTTGGCCTCGGTCGACACAGCAACGTTGCCAAATATACGCCCTGCCCTGTGACTCGTGTGTAGGAAGGCTAGGAACGAAGATATTTCTGTACCGATGTGGTATGTTCTATGTGCGGTGTGGCTGTGGCGGCGGTGGTGGTGCACTGTGTGTTGGCGATGGTGTCCTCGACGCCATGTATCGTGGGTAATTTGCACTTTTACGAGCGAAGAATTGAGCTGAGGGGAGGATCGGCGACGATTTTGAAATTTTAGAAGGTTTTACGATGATTTTGAGTATTTTGAGGTTGAATTATGGAGGAGATTATTGATTGAATGGGAGTTTTCTTCATTAGAATCGAAAAAAATTGAGATGGATTTTGCGGTTTGATGAGCAGAGTGTCTGAGCTAGAAAATAGGATTAAAATTGATCAATTTACAAATTTCAAACTTCAAGTGAGGGAAAAAATTGAAAAAAATCATATTTGAAATAAAAATTGCTGATAGAATTGATTAAAATTGATCAGTCTCAGCTTTGCATTGGGTAAGGAAGAAAAACATGAAAAAGGATCTTCGAAAATATGATGATTTGAAAAATACTGATTTGTTTGTGTTCGAAATTTGGAATATAGGGAAGTCAGATTCATGAGGTGACGCTTTTGGTAAATTCATTTGAACGAATCTACGAATTCAGAATTCAGGGGAAAAGATTGAAAGAGATTGGATGTTTAATTTTGAACGTATATATATTCCTTATACCTACATTGGAGATTTTTTTTTCAAACAATACGAATAATTCTTTTCGTCGAGTTGGTATGCACATTTTTGGAGTGCTATTCAAATACGTTCTTGAATTGAAAGTGTATTGATGTTGTGATCTCCTCATCCTCAAATCTTTTTATTTCATTCTTCCATCCACGAATTCCTATAGACTTCGTGTTTTGATTTTGACCACCGGTATCGATTGTGATTTCACGAGTTTAGCTGTTATATTTGAAGTTCTACGAGGTGAAAGCCTTTCTAATAATGCTTTGAAAAGAGGATTTTATTGTGATATTGGGCTGTGTAGCTTTTTTAAAATGATTTTGAAGAAAGTAAAATGAATTTTTAGTCGATGTCTTGACAGAAATTCAAAATCAAAAACATCAGGGCTTTTACAGTATTTTTGAATCTTTCGAAATAGTATCTCGAAGAATGGCATTTAGTGGTATTTTATTAATTTTATTTGAATTTGAATTTTTATTTTATCGATATTAAAAGTTTTTCAACTGAAAAATTGAATAAAATAGTCAATTTCCATCCAATTTTTTCCGCGAGGTCATTTCTAAAATTCCGATATGAAATCCATTTTTCAAATTTTTGAATTTTTTTTTACGGATTATACCCTCTTCTCCCTTTTCTCTGTCCCTCTCGTTTCTCTTCCATTCTCTTCCAATCACTACAAATTGTCCCTTTTTTTTGAAAAAAGTGAAAAAGTAACGTGAAGTTGGAAAATTTGTGTCAAGTTTATTGATCTCAGATATCTTCCCCCTCCCCTCACCACCAACCACTTGAACTTACCTCTTAAATTGGAAACTCATTAAAATTACGATAGTGTTCAGAATTCCGAAGCAAGGGGTGGCAGGTCACCTATTTCCTTTCTTCCCTGCTGTGCTGTTGTGCTGTGTGTCTGAGTTTATACCACCTGCTGGGCTTAGAATGGTACAAAGGCTGGATTTATTGACCCTCTGTTGTTACCCTTTATCGTTCCGCCTATCGATACATTATGGTCAAGTATTTTTTACCTGCAGCGCTCTCTGAGTGAGTTAGTTTAGTCTGATTTTGGCTCTCTTATCCAAAAATTACTCAGAACCAGCAAAATTGAATAATTTGCGAAAATGTTGACTTTTTGTTTTGAAGAATTGTCAAAAAATGTGTACATATTCATATTTAAAAAGTTGAACTGAGTTCCTAAATTTTTCTATTTCAAGATTATATAGTCAAAACATTTGTCTAAAATTGACTCGAACTAGTTCCATTTTTTAAATTTGTGATCAAAAAATTGACGAATAACCATTCAAAGTGCAGAGAAGAAGTGATGAGAGAAAAAAGTCATGAAATTCATGAATTATATGGAGGAGGAGGAGGAGAAGGTTCATTTTTCTGAACAGTCTATTTTTCATACCAAATTTTCAGCTAGTACGACTCGAATGGAATATTGATTCTTTTCTCCTCCTCCTCCTCCTCCCTCCTCACCAGTTCACTATTCCTTAGCTCAGAATTGAATTCTTGGGAGGTGAACATTTGTCCTTTTTTTGGGTGATTTTTGATGGAAAAAATATCATGAAGTGTTGAGTGGGGAGGGAGCATAATTTTCCAGGTATTTTGCTAAAATTTTGAAAGAAAAAAAGATATTTCAGGTCATGTGTAAGATATTTTGCAAGTTTTTCAATATTGTGGGGCATAATGTCCTGAGATTTTCTAATATTGGACATTATGTCCTATTAGTTTCATTGAAATTTTCTCCGGAATGGTGACTTTTTTTTTTTTGAAGAAAATTGACCTAATTTTAACATTAGGACCTATATAGGGTCCCATATAACTTTATAGGTTCATTTAAAGGTATGCCATGCAGAATAAAGGAGAAACGTCACCATTTCTGTTGCTTTAGCCTACGTACGTGTTTAACTGTCTATCTACTCGTGGTATCCTACGTGTGGTGTTGAAATGGCGTCATTGTGTGTAGCACTCCTCATCCATGCATTTACCTATTTACCTATCTCGCCGTACGATGTGTATCTTACGTCACGACTACACCGCCAGCACCATCATTGTGCGATGTACATGGTACATGCACGAAGAGTACCGTATTCGTATTCCCATTTGTGCATAATGCGATTGTAAAACGCAGAAAATTGGTGAGGAGGGAGGTAGAAACGAGCAAATGTGTGTTTAATGGGTTATTTAGGAATGTACAAATATTTGCGGTTATTTTTTGCAGCGATGTGCCGTATTTCATTTTTTTTTTCATCTATGTATTTTTCGTTTCAAAAATGCGAGGGGATATGACTAGAATATCGATAAATATTGATGTGCTGGTGTTTTGGGGACGAGATGTTCAATTTTTATCGAAGGCCAAGTTCCGCAAATTGGGTGGAATTCGAATGATATGGCTGAATATTGCTTTGAATACAAACCAAAATTGGTTCAAATCATTACAGTGATAAAATTGGAAAAAAATGCTGTAAAAATGATTGAATGTAGTGTAAAACTGGTTCTGAAAGAGGTGAAAATCTTATTCAAAAATTGCTCGAGGTATAAAAATCGTTTCAATATTGCAATTTTGCGAGTTTGTATGAATTTTGTTCAAGGAGATTCAGAAGTGTTGAGAAAATGTCGAAATAAGATTCCTATCGAGTTGTACTTTGATGGGTCAATTGCTGACGTGATTTTTTGGAAGAATTTTTCCCCGAAAAATGTACGTTTTCCCTCAATTTTTGATAATTTTCACGAATTCTAAAAATCTTGAGATTTTTCAATTTTTTGTGTTACTTTGTACTGAAATATTTATAATTTTTATGGTTTTCATTATTTTCTTTCGATTTTTAATAAGTGTTGTATTTTTGTTTGTTCGTATAGGACTTGACGAGCCAAAACAGCAATGATAGCTCCAGCGGTGGTGGGCCTCAGGCCATGAGACCAACTCCTTCACCAACTGGCTCTACTGGATCTCGGTCTATGTCACCTGCTATAGGTAAGCGATCATCGATAATGAACTACAAGCACGCGTTCGTACAGTTTAACGTCCTTTACGAAATACTCCACCTTTTATATTATACGCATTAAACTGCGAAACGGAAACCTATTAGCGTCTAGGAAGGGGCAGATACAAGGGTTATGGCAATCTGTGTTAACGATAACGATGTTGACGACCGCTGCATGCTGCATGGACTACGACAACAACGTTGTTTTCTTATTTCAATCACAAATAAAGCCGGCCGGTAAACCAGGCCAGTAGAGAAAAAAAAGAAATATGTTTGTGTTTGTGCTTGGAGAGAGAGAGAGACGAGGGGAGCCAGATCAGCTGTTTTTATTACGATTATTATTTACTACGTTGGTTGTATGGCGTCTCTCTCTTTTTTTCTCACGTTTGTTGAATGGAGAAATGATGTGTGCTTTACCTATGCGATGCAAGAACACGTATAGAAGTATTTCTTTTTCGATCGTGAATAATGAAAGGGAGTAGAATGGGTCGTCGTACGTGTGAGGATTTTGTTTTCTCTCAATTTTTTCCAAACAGATAACGACGAAGCTGATTAGATTTCGTATAAAAGCGTATAAGCCAACTGAGATTCGTAAATAAGTACGAAATACATAAGACTAGCGTATATCTCGTCGAGCCAGAGATACGAGTCGAATATTACGATAATTGTGTACTGCGGAGTCGAAAGAAACGATGATAAGCTTGTATACGATTAGATTAGACTTGATGGAAAGTTGAAATTAATCTTACGTTGGATGGTATTCGTTTTTCATCTCTCGTTCCTTCCTTTGCTGAGTTGGTATCACCCACGACTCGGATTAGAACAAAATTTTCTACGATGTGAAATTGTTTTTTTTTTTTTTTTGAATGATTAAATCGTGTATTAGATGAGAGTTGTAGAAAGGAGGTAAAGTTGAGAAAATTAATTAGCAGGAAGAAATATTTGAAAATTTGAGAAGGATATTTTTCATTTGGCGAAAATGAGGAATTCGTTGATGAGCTTTTTTCAGCTCAGTTTGATTACTTTCATACTTTCGATGATCTAGGCCTTTTTAGGTAAATTTTGGGTAGTACTCGTTATCATTTTTATCATCTATTTTCGAAATTTTTCGAATATTTCGACTTTATACAGGTTTTCGATTTTTCTGAATTTATTTCTATTAGTTTTCTGATCCTAAAAATGGCCTTCTGCAAGGTGAAGGGGGTGGAGGGTGGGGTTGGGTGGGTGTAAAATTGAAATTTTTTCAACGCTGTTGAATGAGGTATCTAAATGTATCTATTTTTTCACCTCTACTCCGAGTTAACTTCTGATGTTTTATTCTATAGGAAAATGTAGTTTGTTTCAAAATTTTTTAAAAATTTGAATTCATTATTGAAGTGCATGTTTTAAAATTGCCTTTTTTAGTACACCCCCCCCCCCCCAAAAAAAAATGGTAAATTTCATAAATTTGAAAATTGTCTTCTTTTTTTAAAAAAATACCAATGAGCTATCTAAAAGTTGATTATTTTGCTTCTAAATTACCAAAATCTTCTATCCTTTTGAAACATATGACATATGACCACTCACTCTCGTTCACCAATTTCGCCAGAGTTAAAGATTTCACAAAAAGAGATCTGGAAAACATGGAAAACTGGTGTGGAAAATGTTGGATAATCGTTTTTGAAAAATAATGGGTACCATGTCTGAGGTAATTTTTCATCAAAATTGTGGGAAGGAGAGAAAAACCATGAACCAAGAATCCAAATTTTTTACGTTACTGAGCGAGGTTTCGAAATATGTAAGTATGTGTGAGCTTGAATATAGTAACAACCCTTAGGGGTCTAAAATTTGGTTGATTTTGGATCTTTCAGGAGGAGTAGAATCAAAGAGAAATTTCAATTCGAAATACAATTTTTGACCCCTGAAAGTGGTTTTTATTTCTAGGCTCATATTTGTTTTTCACCTTCTGCTGAGTTCTTTTGATTTTCAATGATTTTTCTCAATTTTTGCTGATTTATAGACGAGAGAATCCCTGTCAGAAATGCAGAAAATGAAAAATTAAGAATTTTTTTTGATTTTTACCAATTTTACTTACACTTTTTTGTTTGCTTTTGATTGATTTTTTTCTTTGATTTATTACCATGTGCTGCAATTCTGGCTGTTTTTGGTAAGTATCGTTGTCAATTGAATCCCTGCTTGGAAAACCATTCAACGAAATCGAAACGAACTCAAAAGATGAAAAAATATTCTAAAATGTGATTTTTGGTTTTTCGCATCTCTATTTTCTTTATCCTCCAGCATGATATTAACCCTATATAGACCACCAGTGCCAAAAACGGCACTACAATGCATTTTTCGAAAAAAAAACCACCTGGTGCCAAAAACGGCACTAAATGTATTTCCTTAACATTGTAGTGCCGTTTTTGGCACCAGGTGTTTTTTTTTCTTAAAAAAGCATTGTAGTGCCGTTTTTGGCACCAGGTGGTTTTTTTTTGGTGGTCTACCTAGGGTTAAAAATTTCAAAAACACGAAAAAAATTGAAAAATCCTGACCAATTCGATAGTAAATTTTTTTTTTGTAATTTTTGGTTTGAAATTCAGTATTGAAATCAATATGAGAAATTCAAATGCATGACTTCGAAATTCATCATCGATTCGTCCAATTTTTTGATTTATTAATGGGGTTATTCGAGATTGAAATTTTCAAGGCTCCTGGCGAATTCAGGAAACTCATCGGAACATTTTTTGTTTCAGCCACGAAAGTATGATGGTTCGCCTATTTCGTCGTATCGAACCTCGGAAAAATCAGGAAATTCCGATAGTAGCATCACGTCGATTAAATTAATCTGTATAAATTTTCTGAAATAATTGCGAACTATTTGCCAAATTGAACTAATTGGGCATTTCTCTGTAGTAATTAGAACACGAAGATAGCATAGTCGAAGGTCGACTTCTGTACCTACTAATCGGTTTAAAAGCTCCGAAAACTCGTCCCAGTTTCTCAACCATTCCCGGTCACTGCAACAGTTTGCCCCGACGAAAATGGCAATTCAATTGGTAAAAGCGAAAACGAAACGTCCTGCTTTGAAATTTTTTCAATCGTGTAGCACTGTACCCTTATCAAAAACCGACATTTAACCAATAGCCTTGGGCTTACTTTGCAAAAGAAATAGAAACATGGATGCCTTTGTCGATGTCGTATCAGCAGCAGAAGCAGTAGCGACGACGACACCGACAGCGGTGCCATGGCACAGAATGAGGAAAATTTCATACCTATCTATAGAATCGTCGAACGAGTCGAAATGAAAGAGAAAAGAGACAAGAGCGAGTGAGACGGAGATAGCAAAAACGACTAAAACGTGAATAAATTATTCACCTTGTAAACAAAACGTAAATTAGAGCTATTAACGAGGAAAGGAGCGAAGAGAGAAGACGATACGTACGTATAGCGAGATACGGACCGGTGGATGTGTGGGGAGCGAAGGCGAAATTACTAAAACTTCAAACTCATTATTATTGACGTCTGTGTACGTTTAATAGGTGCGTATGTGTTGGTGTGTATACGATGATGAGTTATAAAGGTTCGTTGAACTTGGAAATATCGTACACTACGACGAGCTGAAAATATAAATAACGGTGGCTTTGGGTTATGCAATTTATATAGCGGATAGGTCATTACGTAATGTACTGCTGGCGCTCAAACACACACACGAGCACATAGACATATATGTATTTATACACAACAGATAATCCTAATTAAGGGACTGTGCCGTAGTCGCCGCCGCCTCGTTGTCTATGGCACGCGGAATTGATAAAAGAGTGAAGTAGTCGTAGTGTGGCGGTTAGTGACTTATTAAAATATATCTATAGATATAAATTTATTTGTCGGTTTTTTTCTCTCTATCTTTGAGTTTAGTGTAACGCGTTGACATTGACATTGGCGATTAGGTAGACGTGGAGGGGAGTGGGGAGGATCGAGTGTTCTGATTTAAAAAGTACGTAAAAAAAAATTGTCGTTTGTTGAGAATCACGAACACGTATTTGGATTGTTAGCACAATGTGTGCCATCTGCTGTGATAGCTGATGAGATGGATTGATGGTGATCTGAGGGATGAAGGGGGATGATTTTTAGGAAGAAAAATTGGAAAAGTCAGGAAATAGCAAAAATGTCACTTTGATAGCATTAACCGAAAAATAGCTGAAATTCTGATTGTACTTTCACTAAGAAAGGAAGAAATTTTCAATATTTTTCTGTTGAATTTTTCTATCCTAGGATTGCTTTAGAATAATTTTCCAATTGAAAATTTCCATCTTCGGTTCACTCGGGCAGGACTGTCGTCTTCTTTTTCATTGAAATGTTGTTCGATTTTTGCAGTCAGTCTCTCAATTGTGATCTTTCTGTCTGGAATCAACCCTGTAGTTGCCTTCATGTTCTACTTCTCTCACCTCATTGGAAGATTCTGACTTACCATTGCCGGCTGAATTCACTTGAAATTACGTTGAGCGAGGGCGAATTCTTCAATTTTTTTGAAAATTGGTGAATTTTGTGTTTACGTAGAACTTTTCTAGATTATTTTGGGGTTATAGAAATATTCATGTTCAGCTTTTTTTATGTGTGTGGTTGATAATTCGATTATTAGATTTTGGAATATTTTTGCTTTGGCGTCACTCAGGCCAAAGTATTTTTCCTGCTGTTGTTTTGAATTTTGATGAATTTTTATTGGTAAAAAGGTCGTGAAATTCATCTTGAATGTCTATAGGTACATTTTGTGTTTAATATTTCTATTGTTTGAGAATTTTGCCTTCTCTTCATTCCTGTTGAATAATTTTTTCTATGAAATACGTTTTATGGTTCTGGATATTCTCAATTTCTAGAATTTTAACATTGATATGTTTTTTCCTCTTGAGTGGGGAGTCATTCCAATATTTTTAAGGCCCTCAGTCAAAAACTTATAAATCTTTTCATTTTCGAAATTAACTTGATGTTAGAAAGTCAGAACATTTTTTAGAAATTTAATTTAATATCAGAAAGTCCTAATGACTGGAAAAATATCAAAAAGCTAAGAAAAGCTAATTTTCAAAAAAAAAAAAATTCGAAATCAACTTGATATTAGGCGTCAGGATGGCAGGAAAAAAACATATCCATGTTAATAGCATTTCTTTTCGGAGGAAACTTTACTAAATTTTTGTCTTGGTTTCGCTGAGACCAAATTCATAGACAAATTGAAACACAATTTTTTTTTCAGAAGAGGAGATTGAGGAGACAGAGAAAAAATTGAAATTCAAGAGTTTTGAAAGATTGCCTGATCGAAAGAGACGAAATCATGTTACTGCTATGATGCAGTGAAATTTCACTGATCCTACTGCTAATCAATAAAATTTGACTGACAATCTGTGAAAAAATAATGATTCAATTGGTAAATTTTCCTTTTTGAATCCGTAATTTTTGTTCAACTCTGATTCAAAAATGAAAATTCACAGATTGAATTTGTAAATTTTTCACTGATTTCTACAGTGACATAAATCTCTTGATTTCATCAGTTAATTTTGACTGATTCTCTGATTCAGATTAAGAGAGTTATAGGGAGGAAAAATTTTTTCCGAGGCTCAGGAGAAAAGTTTTGAAAAATTTGTTTAAAAAGTCCTGCTGGTTGATTTCAGAAATTGGTTATCAGAAGCCTTTGATGTTTTTATTTTGCTCATCAATTTGCGTTATTTTTCACCTAATAAGTGATGCAACATCATTATCAGAATAAAATTTTCAAAAATTGCTTGAAATTCTTTGTGAAATAACTTTCTCCGGAGTATAGGAAAGGAAAGGGAGTTTCGTCCAAATTTGGTGCTAAAAAAAACGAAAAAATAGCAAGAGTTTTCATTTTACTGGTCCACAAGAGATCATGTTACTGTCGAGGATATTTCTTCCTTTCCTTGAATTCTTTAAATCGAAGGATAAAAAAACTGTTTTTTTATGGGTTAATTCAGAGCAGTAAAAAATGTGGAAAAAAATATCTAGAAAATAGCAATAATTTTTATTTTTTAGATCCAATAGATATCATAGTACGTATTTAGAGGTGATTGCTTTGTGTTTTCGATTTATTCTAATTGTTTCGTTTCTTATTTTGTTCGAACAGGCCAACAAAACATTCCAATGCCTCCTCGACCCTCAAGCGGCCAATCTGATAGCGGCTCTACGAGTAGCCAATCGCGGTTAAGTCATTCCCCAATGGCACCTACCCAAGGTGAGTGGAAGATCTGCTAGCTGCTGACAGCGACTGAAGTGATTTTTCAAAAACTGATTGGTGTTTTTTTTGTGTGGGATTTGCAGGAGGTTATCAACAACCGTTAGGGCCTCCTCCTCACATGCATAATTATAAGATGGGCTCGGCAGGTCCGCAAGGTCCCCTGCATCCCGGTACAATGATTCCTAATCCATCGGGCGGACCGCCTTATTCGCAGATACCACCTCATCAACCGTTTAATCAGCAAGGTAAGTGATCGAGCAAAGATGACTCGTATTTTAAAATCTGTATTGATAAATTCTCAGCATTTGGAAGTTATTTTGATTCTTAGGATATTTTGAGTGAAAAATTCAGTTTCTTGTGCCTGAGATGGAGGTTGGATCGGAAATTTTGAATGTATTCATGAGGGAGATGAAGGGAAGGGGAGGATGGTTTTATGGGAAATTTTGGATTTCATTTGATATTTTGACCAATTCATGAAATTCAAAAATGAATGGTCTAAAATTTGATCTCAGGGGTTGGGAAAGAAAGTTAAACTCGAACGAAAGCTCTTATCGTATCAAAGGACGTTATCGAAATCTACGGAGTACTAATCGATTGTTTTTAATTTTCTGTCATTTCATCAGGCGCTTACCCAGGTCCAGGCCGAGGCGTACAAAGTATGCCGCCGTATCACCAAGGCTACGGCATGCAGCAACCGGGAGCCGGTAGTCATAGTCAGTATCCGGCACGACCTCTGCCGAATCACGTACCGCATTCGCAATTTCCCGGATTCCAAGTAAGTCGGAAGTCCACAGTGGTGTACGGATTTTCAAACTTGATCGGCTCGGCGATCTCTAACCCTTCTCGCCCTTTTTCCTACAGGGTTGGCCGCCACCCAACGTCAGCGTTACCGGCCCGTCTCAAATGAGCAGTCCGGGCGCTCCGTCGCCTACCAATCACATCGCGTCGCCGGTGCCCGCAGGCAAAGGCGTACCGCCGCCCGCGTCGTCGCCGCAACACCAACAACAGCAGCCGCCTCCGCCGCCGTCGCAGCAACAATCTCAACCGTCTCAGGGTCCCGGCGGGCCGGGCCATCCGGGCGGCGGCGCCGGACCGCCGAACCAGCATCATCCGATGCACCATATGCATCCGCAGCAGCAACCTCCGGGCGGCGGACCGCCTCAACCGCCGCAGTCGCCGCAGCAACAGTCGCAACCGCCGCCTCAGTCGCCGCAAATGGGTCAGAATTGCTCGCCGGGGCCGCGGTCGCATACGCCGCCGCAGTATCTGAAACAACATTTACAAGTGAGTTTGAATCTGGTCCGCTTCGGATTGAGGATTTTTTCCGGTTGTGCGATCAACTAATACCGGATTTTTGTGTGTTTTTTTGCCCCGTTGCAGCATAAGGTAGGATTTAATAATAACAGCGGCATGCCACCTAGTCCTGGACCACCTCCTGGCATGTACGGTAATAGTTCACCAAGTCCCGGTATGGGTCCGCCGCATCATCATCCGATGGGACCTCCCGTGCCGGCCGGACCCGGACACCATCATATGGGCGGAGCCGGCCCGATGGCGCATATGATGCCGCCGCACAGTAATAGTCATCACGATAGTCCGATGCCGCCGCCTTCGTCTACACCCAACTCGCATCCGTTACCTTCGTCGTCGATGCAAAGCGATTCCGGCCCTATGGACGGTTTACATCACGACGGCAGCGGCGCCCCGTTGACCACCATGGCTCAAGGTATGTTTCGTCAAAGGTTATGGATCAATTTCCCGAATAACCGAATCCTTCAATTTGATCGAATCAGTCGCAAACTACTTTTGAGTTGATCGAATCGTTCGCGAACGGCTTCCTTCAACTCGATCGAATCCGTTTGTGAATGACTCGTGATATTTTTCAGTTGGTCAGATCGTTCGCGAACGACAAATTCAATTTTTATCGAATCGTTCGCGAACGACAAATTTAATTTTACCGAATCGTTCGCGAACGACAAATTCAACTTAATCGAATCGTTCGCGAATGATTTGTGATGTTTTTTTCACTAGGTCAAATCGTTCGCGAAGGACAAATTTTACTTGTTGAATCGTTCGCGAACGACAATTCAATTTTATCGAATCGTTCACGAATGACTTCCTTTAGGTCTAATCCCTCGACATCTCGACTAATAAAAAATTTCATCTTTTTTGTTGTAGGAAATATGACGAACGTTAGCCAAATAAATTCCGGCGGTATCACATCCGTAGTGACGACCGGACCGGACGGAGCGCCGATTGACGAAGCTAGCCAACAATCGACTTTATCTAATACCTCGGCTGGTGAGTACCCGATGAAATGCTCCCCAAAAATGAATACTTTTCGTCAAATCTGCATTCTAATGGGCTTTTGTTTGCGATTCCGTAGCATCAGGCGAAGATCCGAGTTCAACACCAAAGAGAAAAGAATCCGCGATGGGTATGATGGGCCCAATAAGCGGATACCTCGGACACGGTCATTCTCAGGGTCCAGTACCTCCGTGTTCTCCGGGCATGAATTCGATGCACGACGACTATCCGTCCGAAGGAAACGCGCCGTGGTCGAGGACACCGTCGAGTCCGGTTCGTATATTTATTAGTTTTGCTGAGAATTTAATTCGTCGTTGAGGTATCGAGAGCAGATCGAAAGAGATGGTAGATTGAGAGGGGGGGAATTCAGACTGACTAGGGATGGTTGTCGGTTTTTCGAGAAAAATGATCTCTGAAATTGGAATTTATAATTATGATTACAGGTATTTAATAGCCATATGTCCCAGGATATATACAGATCAAAGGTTAATATTTATTCATTTACGAATCACACGCTTTGTTTTGGTTTTTCGTTTGAACTTTTTTTTTCGAAAATTTTAACACGTTGAAACGATATTTCACGCGCGTTAGTGTTTTGTTTGCGAAATTATTAATATTTGTGCTTTTTTTCTCACTCGCCTCTAATAATAATTTTGACTAACCTAACATTCGAGACTAATTTGTTGCTAATTTCACCTTTGTATGTACGTATGGCACTAACATAACTATTAATTAGATGTTTGTTTTCGTTGGCGAAAGGATTAGTCGTGTTTTTTTTTCTCTAGAAAATTTTATGTAACGTAGTTTGGGTTTTGGATGTTTGGTAATTGTTTCGTGTTATCTGGGATCGCCGGATTGTGTGATGTAATCATAAGTATTCGTAGAAGAGAGGAAAAATGGTGGCTTTTTTGGAATTTTTGGAACGTATTTTGGGATTTTGAGGATATTAAGAGGTTTTTTTTTGGAATTATCGAACCATTTGCGAACAATCAAAATTGAGTACTTGCGAGATGAAATTATGCCGAAATTATTTTCATGTCAATGGAAATTACTCGAAATGTTTATGAATGACTAGTGATTCTTTTCCAATTGATCAAATCGTGCGTGAACGATTTTATTTACTTGATCGTAAATTTCAAGTATGACTGTTGATGTTGATTCTTTGCGAATTGATGAAATCGTTCGTTAACGAATTTTTTGATTGATTTAGACGTAAACGACTCCTTGTAATTTAATTGAATCTTTCGTGAACAGTTCATGATTCTTTCTCAATTGGTGAAATCGTTTGCGAACGACTTTTTTGTACTTGAGGCTTGATCTAATTTTTCGAGAACGATTCGTGATTTTAATTTCATTGATTCGTTCACAAACGACTCAGTGATGAAATCCAATTTTCAAATTGTTCTTGAATGATTTTCAATTTTTCATTGAATCTTGTCGCAGGAGGGAGGAGTCGAAATAATAGATTGAATTTTTTTTCGTACTTCATGGTTTTGGCTAATTTTAAATTTTTTCAGTATCCATGATATTTTTTGTCAATTTTGGATCTTTTCTTCAGTATTTTATTATTTTCATCACGGTTTGTGAAGGGAGCACTTTTGCTTTATTTCTCGTTCAGATTTTATATTTGCAACTATCTTATGAATTAATAATCAATGGAACAAGAAAATGTAAACATGACGTTATTTTTCCATAATTTCGATCTTGTACCTAAAATATTGTTCATATGATTTGCGACAATTCGTCGAAACTCCGTCAGCTTCATTGAAATGATCAGATTGGCTGAAATATTAAGACTTGAGCCAATCAAATTCGTTGTTTACATTTTCTTATCACATTGTTGGTCACGATTGTATTTTTTTATTCAATTTACCTTCAAATTACAGTTGTACGTAGATTGGATTCTGGGTTCATTAATCTTTGAAATTAGGAATTTGTGTAGTGTCGTGTATATATATTTTATTTTGTTTGTGAATTAACATCGTGCACTTTATTTTTACTTAATTATTTTTCATTCGAGCTCATTTTGTTTAGTGTTATAATTTATCGATCAGATTTTAATGAATTTTTTTCGATTTTGTTCAACGCAGAAACACGACAGTCTAGGAAAACTATACGACATGGACGACAGTCCGGAAAGACGAGGTTGGCTGGACAAGCTGCTGCATTTCATGGAAGAGCGAAACACGCCTATAACGGCGTGTCCGACCATCTCCAAGAACCCTCTCGATTTATTCCGGCTGTATGTGTACGTGAAGGAAAGAGGGGGCTTCATGGAGGTATGCAAGGTGCAGTGTAGTTCCATGTGGTAACATTAGTCTTTATTTTCTTCTCGGGGCTCTGTGTCTGTAATTTTTTTTTTTTCATATTTTCTTTTAATTTTCACTCAATAACCGAGCTAGGAATTAACACACTGGCGTTTAAATTTCCTTCATAAATCAGTAATTCATTTCTATCGTCGATTGTATCTTTACCGAGATGGAATCGATTTAGTTCTGTATTTCTGTCTAACTCACTATCAACTTATTAACGAAAGGTTTTCGGATGCTTTTTTGAAATAATACGTGCGGCAGGGTTGTTGGGTTAGTGACATAGGCCTTATCGATCCGTCGACCGAGGTACTAATTAGCGTATGGTTTGCCCTGACGGCGTTTTTTTAGGTGACGAAGAATAAAATTTGGAAAGATATTGCCGGATTGTTGGGTATCGGCGCGTCGTCCAGCGCCGCGTACACGTTACGTAAACATTACACGAAAAATCTATTACCATTCGAATGCCATTTCGACCGAGGCGGTATCGATCCGCAGCCTATAATTAATCAAGTCGAATCGTCGACCAAGAAGAAGAACGCGAAAAACGCTTCAGTTCCTTCGCCAGGTACGGGTACGGCTCGAAAAATTTCTTTACATTGGCTCTTTTCGATCGAGAGAGTATTACGATGATGTTCGTGTGTCGCAGGTTCTTCCAATTCGCAGGATTCGTTTCCTTCGGGACCAGGCGGAGGTATGGACGGATACGGAGGATACGGAGGATATGGCAATGAATACGCTAATCAAAGAGGCCCGCCTCAGATGCAGAGTAATCAAGGTTGGTTTTTCGAGAAAATGATTTGTACGAAGGTTGTAATCGTGATTTTAATGGGTTTGGGTGTTTTTTTCTATTTTTAGGCATGTCTTCGCAACCTGGAACATACCAAAGTCAACCTGGTTATAATCAGTATCCGCCAGCCGATCAGTATGGGCAGCAGTATATGGGTAGCGGGTCGTATCCGCCATCCAGACCGATGTATCCGGTCTATCCGCCGGATGCTGAAAGGTAATCTATGCTAGGTGGTTGATTTTTTGATTTTCAGCTGTTACGAATTCAATTCGATACTCAGTTCTGCGGGTGTTTGTTTTATTATGGATTAATCAATCAAGTAACGATTCGAAATTGATATCTTTGATGGGGTTTAAAAATTGAAAATTCTGAACTGACTTATTCTTATTTTTTTCAAGCAACTCAAATTGTGAAGTTCCTTCCGAAAGACGGGATATTCGAGTCGTGACATTTCAAAATATCTCACTAGATTTTTTCATTCAAAGTGATGAACTGGTCGATAAAAATTGTATCTGCAACTTCTGAATGAGGGTACAGGAGAAATTTAAAATTTACAAAATTTAGAGTCGATGAGGAGAGGAGATTACCTACGTAAAATTTTTAGATTACCAAAATTCTGCCTGCAAAAGGGCAGACGAAAAATGTTTGAAAAGAATAAATGCAGCTTGGAGACGGTTGTCTTAGAAAAAAAACTCAATTACCGAAATTGAGACTTGGAGGAGGACACGGTGAGGATTTTCATTGGTATGAAACATTTGCAAGATAGTGAAAGTAGTGATTTGAAAAATAGGTTGCAAAAGTGGTAGAAAAATAACGAATTCATTTAAAATTTCGAGAAAAAGTGGTCGAAAAAATTTCAAGCCTATAAACGCGAAATATTTTTGAAAAAATTACGAAAAATCGTTTATTTTTGATTAAAAACTGGCAGCGAAGTTGCTGCTGTGATGAACCTGGTCTCGTTGATTTTTTATGGGGGATCGTCGAAATCAAAATTTGGTAATAAGGAAGTGAAAGTATTCATTTTTCAGAAAACAAATTATTTAGATACCCTGATTTGCGAGAACTTGTTTTGTGAAATATGAAATACCCTCATTATTTAAGAAATTGACCATTCGAGATTTTTTACTTTCGGATGAAATCATTCACGAGGAAGGTTTTCGGGAAAATGCCAGTTCGGGATCTTGGCTCCTTGAAAATGACGTTGACCCGATTTTTTCGAATGTTTCCCTGCCTTTGAGAAGCCCTGCAGGTTGTTGAAAATTGAGCATTTTGGATTAATCAAAAGTAGTGCCAAGTTTTTGTTCATTTTGAGTAATTCTGGTGAGAAATTCGAAATTTGATTTGAAATTTGCAAAGTGAACGAATAAGGAGCTAATTTTTTTCATCAGTTTTCTTCCTTGTTCCACACTTCTTTAGTAGGATAATGATTTAATTGTCCAATCGATCGAGACTTGCTAATTTCGCCCATTTCATTATTTTCTTGCAGAGGATATAGTCAAAGCGGCAGCAGCAACGCGATGAGTGGCCCAGGAACGCCGGGCGGCCCACCGCAGCAACAGCAGTCAGCGCCTAGTCCAGCGGTATCGTCCGGTCCGGGTCCCGGCGGCTCGGATCCGTACAGCAGATCTCCCTACGGTCAACCTATGTATCACGCCGGAGTCAGGCCACCATTTGCCGGTGGTCCAGGAGGTCCTCCCGGTCTACCCCAGCAACCTCCCGGTGTTCCGTCTCAACAGCAACAACAGCAGCAGCAGCAGCAACAACAACAACAACAGCAACAGCAACCGTCGCCCATGCCACCCGGATCTTCGGCGGGCGGTCCGGGAGTAGTACCAGGTCCCGGCCAAACGCCAAATAGTCATGTGGTACCGTCTCCGCCGCGACCGGATTCGCAACCGTCGCCTAGCCCGTATCCGTCATCGCCGCAACAGCCGGCCGGTCCCGGAGCACCACCACAGCAACCCGGTGGGCCGCCTGGTCAGCCGCATATGGCTCAGCAGCAAGGTCCACCGGGTCCCGGACCTCAGGGCGGTCCGCCTCAGACGCCGCAGACCTCGCAGCCGCCTCAACCTGGCACGTCGCAGCAGCAACAGCAACAACAGCCGATACCTCCGTCGCAGTCGCCTCATCACGAGTTTTACAGACCGGATCAGGTAAGTGATGGTTGATAATTTGAGAAGTGGCGTTTGAGGAACGATGGCCCTAATTTTTTCCAATTTTTCCGCAGCAGTACATGAATCAAAATCAGATACCGTCGCCGGGCGGAGCATCGTATCCCGGAGCCGGAGTAGGACCCAACAAAGGTATGCCACCTCCGCCGGTGCAGCAGTCGCGTCGACATCCGGATTTCGCGAAAGACTCGCAACAGTCGCCCCCTCCTCAGTCGTATTCACCCTACAACAACCAGCAACCGAGACCAATGTTTGCCGGTAAGTATACCGCGTCGGCAGCGGAACCGGAACCGGAACCGCGACGAGTGACGATGACGGATAAGGAGACTATAATGATGAACGATGTGTGTATTTCACCATGTCCAGGCTGGCCCAACGATAGCGCTAATCGTAATCAGTACCCTAGAGGTCCGTATCCGGCAGCGCAAGCCAACGTGCCGCCGAACGCTCCGCCGCAGCAGTGGGGCCAGGCGCCGATGCCTAGAGCTCCGGTACCGCCGAACGCGCAGCCTCCTCCTAATGCCCAATGGGATCAGCATAGGTATCCGCCGAATTCGCAGCAGCAGTCGTTTCCACCGCCACAAGTGAGTGTTGGACGGATTTTTTTTGTGAAGGTACAGAGGGCTAAGAGATGGATGGGAATTTTACATTATTCGTTTTTTTTAATATTTTTGCAGCCTGGTCAATGGAATATGCAGTCGAGTGGACCTATGGTGCAAAATTCTAACCTGAGACCGCCTCCTAGAGGAGCGAATTTCCGTGATAAATCGTTTCCACCGATGCCACAAGCTCAAGCGGTAAAAGTGGGTATTTTAATGGGGGTTTTAGATTTTTTGATGTAAATGGTGGCGTTATTGGTTTTCTTGCTAAGATTCATACTAGATGACTACAAATTCTTCAAAAATTTTGGTCTACAGTTGGAATAAAGCTTGTATGAGGATTTTCAATTTTGCCATTTTTGCTTTCCAAAATTACCACATTTTGCTATTTTATACTGCAATTTTTAATTCTACGGGACTTTAATTATCGCCCGTCTAAATCTCAATTATTTTTTAAACCGTTATCAAAAATGAATTTTTTTGCATCTTTGATTGGATTTTTCAGAATGGTCAACGAAAAAATGGCAAAAATAGTCCAGCCTTGAAAAATCATTCAATTCTTGAAAATTGTCCAAATTTTGAAAAAATTGATAATTTTTGGAAATAAAAAATTTTATCATTTTTAGAAATGAAAAATTTGAAATTTTTAAAAAATGATCAGTGTTGAAAAAATTAGCTCTCCTGTCCCAGTCATCAGTCATCTAGGTTCGCCAATGAATATTTTGCCATACTTTTCGTTCCATTCGAGCAACTTGGCATTTTATAATTATTTTGGTTCATGGCCATTTTTGATATTGTACACCTGTGTGACTCTTTTACTCCTTCCCCTTGATCTTGAACAAATTTCGCCACCATTTATCACCTTGAAAAAATTGCACGTCCATCGTAGAATACAACAATGCGAGTCAATCGTTGGCAAACTCGACTAACATGGTGTATTTTTCTTTTCCAACAGCCTGTACCAGCCGGACCAGTGCCAGCGCCCCAGCAACCCCCTCAAGTGCCCGTACCGGCGGTAGCTCCACCCCAGACCGCCGTTCAGCCGACTTTCGCGACAGCATCTCCGGCGGCGGCGGCGGCTCTCAAACGCGAACCGGTCTTTCCGGCGGATAGCGTCGAGGCTGTGACTCCGTTACTATACAAACGTAAACGTTTAACCAAGAACGACGTAGCGCCGGTGGACGCGTGGAAGCTTATGATGAGTCTGCGGAGCGGCCTGCTCGGCGAAACGTGTTGGGCCCTCGACGTGCTGAATATTTTACTGTACGACGACACCGGAGTGCAATATTTCGGTCTGGCCCATCTGCCTGGCTTACTGGATATTCTGCTCGAACACTTTAATCGCAGCTTGACCGATATGCTGGAGAATTCGATCGAACGTAGCAGCAACGGCGAACGTAAATGGTACGAAAAACCATACAGCGAGAGTAGCGAACCGGATCTGGGACGCGTTACCGAATCCATCGATGAAAAGGATCGTTTACCGTTAAGGACTAAATTACCAGATTATACGCTGAAGTCGAGGCGCGGTTCGCCGGTCGCCGTAGTCGACGGTTCGCAAGATCTGTTCGTCAAGAACGGACCTCGCCGGTGGGAAGACGGCTATATCAAGATCGAGGACGTGGTCGAGCCGGACTCCAGATACATAGTATCGTGCTTTCGTAGCGAATTCGGTATCGTACCGTTCGCTCGTCTATTACCCGAAGTTAATAATAAAAATAAGAAACGTAAAACCGATACCAATACAGATAGCGATATCAACCATCGAACGAAAGCACCGGCGCTGAAATTAGAACCCAAACTGGAACCGAAAAGCGAACCTAGAGATTGTTCGAATACCAACGGCGAAATCGCGTCGCCGGCTGCTGATCAGTCCAACTCGTCGTCGCCTGTGCCCAAAATTAAAACCGAACCGGAGACCTCGACGACGGATGTAGAAGAATCTATGGACGTAGACGAATCTACGACGACGGTCGCCACTACCACCGTTAGCGCCGTTAGCAAAACCGAACCGTCGTCGGAGGATCCGTCGACAGCCAACGCGATCGAAGACGAATCGCACCAGTCGTCCGATAAAACCAACGATCCGGCGGCGAAGTCTCCGAATTCGACCTCCACCGACGATGCCGCAGCAGCTAACGTTAAAAAGACGACGGAGTCGACGGTAAAACCGGCGACGCCCGAAACCAAAACCGACGACTCGGACGACACTCGGGACGACGTCGAGGCGAAACTACGCGAGACACGATGCAAAGTATACGATCCGATGGGTACGCTGAAACGGCGTAAATTATCCCAATACGAAGACGAATGCTATACCCGAGACGAAGCCAGCCTCTACCTTATTACCGATACTCAAGACTCGATAGCCCGGCGCTGTATTTGCCTATCGACCATCCTACGTAATCTAACTTTCATACCGGGCAACGAGTACGAATTCTCGAAAAATTCTCGTTACCTGGCGCTAATGGGTAAATTGCTGCTCATCCATCACGAGCATCCCCTCCGAACGCAAAAACAACAGAATTACGATCGCGAAGACGATACTGACTTTAGCGATTGCTGCTCCAGTCTGCAGGGCGAATCCGAATGGTGGTGGGATTTCCTGCATCAGATACGCGAAAACGTACTCGTCTCGATTGCGAATATCGCCGGATATGTAGACTTATCCAATTACCTGGAGGAGGTGAGCAGGCCGATATTGGACGGGTTACTGCATTGGGCCGTCTGTCCGGCTGCCCAAGGCCAAGATCCGTTCCCGACAGCCGCTTCGTTGTCACCGCAGAAACTCGCCTTGGAGGCGTTGTGCAAGCTGTGCGTAACCGACGCTAATGTAGATCTCGTTATCGCGACGCCGCCCTATTCGAGGCTCGAGAAATTGACCAGCGTGTTGACTAGGCTGCTGTGTAGGAGCGAAGAACAGGTAAGCCCTGTGTTCTGTAGCTGTATTTGAATATGCGGAGTTTTGCTCGAGAATGTGGTTGGGATTTTCGGAAAGGATTTGACCTGGGATGAGAGCTCGATTCGAATTTGCGCCCTGTGCGGATAGAAATTGATGGAAATTTTTAAATGATCGATTATTTCAGACCAAAATTGCTTCAATTTATTCGTTATGAAGAATTATCGTATTATTTTTTGATTTTATGAGGAGAATTGTACAACTCGAATTCAGCCCTTTTTTTGAGTGAAAGGAAAGCAGTAGGGTTCGGTCAGTTTGATTTTTAGCGAAAAATATAGGCAAATCCGAGCTGTCACTTTTTACTGCAAATTGAACCATTTCTCGAATCGCGTTTCCAATGTTTCGAAAATGCACTGTGAGCTTCTGTTGATTAATTTTTTGTCATTATATTCGAATTTGAGTGCAAATTGAAGCATTCATGTTTTATTACTAGGTAATCAAAGCATGTCTCTGATGGCTTAAAAAACTCAATCCAAGAGTATTTGGTGAATAAAAAATTTCCGTGTCACTGTCTCATGAAAATTTTTCGAATTTTCCGGGCAAATATCTCGAAAACAAAACTCTGAAACGAAAAAATTGCTCAGAATTATTCCTGAGTTAGATTTTGGGTCACTGACCACGAATCCGACGTCTGTTTTTGGTTTCGAAGTCGTGTTTTTGAGAAAGTTGCTCGGAAAAGTCGGAAAATTTTGATGAAACTGTGACCCGGTAAATTTTTATTCACCAAATACGCTTGGATCGAGTTTATGAGTGAATCTTGGGTTGCAGAACACGAATCCTGCGTTGGATTTCGGTTTGGAAGCCATGTTTTCGAGATATTCGCCCGGAAAATTCGGAAAAACTCGATTAAAAATTGCAAATATGGGTCAAACGAAAGGCCAAATCGAAAATCCGACACCAGATTCGTCAGATACCTAAAATGTATCTATAAAGTCGAGTTATGCATTATCAGCATCTTTTGAGTTTTTATCTGTTTTTTGGGTCTTCATGTTCATGATATACAAGTACTCATTAGGGTATTCGCATTTTATTGTAAATCTCAGCATATTTCGAAATTATTTCTTTCTGCTTGGAGTGTGTTCAACTGCTGAAATGCTGAATTGGTTTTATCTCCGACCCTTGACTCTCTTGCGTTTGCTTTCCATATTCTTACGCAAAATCGAGCAATTCACGAATTCGCCCTTTTTTGGCCCATTTCACCATTGTCTCTTTATCAACTTTTTTTTTTAATTTTTGATTTTCTCGCAGGTACTGAGGGAGTTCGCCATCAATCTATTACACTACTTAGCGGCGGCCGAGAGCAGTATGGCGAGGATAATAGCGCTTCAAAGTCCGTGCATCTCGTTACTGGTAGCATTTATCGAACAAGCCGAACAAAGCGCCCTCGGCGTCGCCAACCAGCACGGCATTGGCGCATTACGCGATAATCCCGAATCGATGGGTACTAGTCTAGATATGCTGAGGCGAGCGGCGCGAACTCTGCTGCATCTATCACGGCATCCAGATAATAAACCATTGTTCCTACAACAAGAGCAACGTCTGTTAGCTCTGGTCATGAGCCAAATATTAGATCAACAAGTAGCCGGAATTATATCTCAAGTCTTATACCAGTGTTCAAGAACATCATCGTCGCCGCCATCGTCGTACTCGGCCATCGCCAGTTAACGTCGAGGTATTTCATTATGTTTTTTCTCTTTTATTATTCTCTTTCGTTCGTTTTTTCTCTGATTTTTCTTTTTTTTTCTTTTTGTACAAACTATCGAATTTTTTATGTTTTAAGTCACCTTCCGCTATTTTTATCGGCTATTTTTTAACGTTTATTTTATACTTTTTGTACTATAAACAAAAGCAGAAAAAAATTGATGAGGAAAATCGATTTCAAAGTTGATGTTGATAATTTTATTAAATTTTGCTGTTATACGATTTAATTATTGAAAATTTGTTTTTTTTAAAAATATTTTTTCCTTCATTATTATTTTTTTCTTGTTTCGTATCAAAGATGATATGCGTGTTTTTTTTTGTTTTGGAAAAAAAATGATGCGGTAAAAAGCGGTTAAATAGGTTAGCATTTTTAACTAATTTATATGGTATATCTACGTACCTACCTACCTACCTACCTACGCGAGATAATATTCGAATGAACCCTCTTTACATTCTTGTCACCCTTATAAATAAATTTTTTGTATACATTTTAAATATTCGTGTACAGGTTTTATTATTTGTATGTAATATGTATAATTGAAAAATTTAGATTTGTATTGAATTTTACATTTACGATGTATTATTTTTTCTCCTTATTTTTTTTCGTTGATGTTTGAAAATATTGTGTATTTAAAAAAAAATTCTCAAACAATGAGACTGACAGTGTGATTGTCATGTACATTTAATATGATATATAAATGTGTATATTCTTTAAAGAGTATAAAACGCGCGCGACGACGAAAAAAAATTTTTTAGATAAATGCCAAAAAAATTATGGTAATTGTGTATATTGGAATTTTCTCTCGTTTTTTTTTTGTTTTTATAATTTTTTGTTTGGTTAATATTTATTACGCACGCGCGGTGCGGCGACGTGTGCGAGACAAACGAATCGTGTTTTTCTTTCTTCTTTTATCGACGACATCAATTACGAATTTAAATATTAAATGTACTTTATAAAGTGTGATATAATCCAAACTCCTTATGTTAAAGATACTTAAATTTATTATTTATAGTGTATCGTTTCATTTTTTTTGTTGTTTCTTTTTATATGCCTATGTATACATATGTAGACACATTAAAACTTGTACATTTTAATATAGATGAACGATTAAATTGAATTTAGAAATGATTTTTTTTATTATTTTTTTTTTCGTTTTTTGTTATTCTTTGATATCTTCAAAAATGCTGTATTTCTAGTTTACGTAATTATGTGTTATTTAAAGGAATAAATGTATGATAATTAATGAAAGCGCTCATTCCGATAAATGCGTTTTGTTTTTTTCGATTCGATTCGGAGTTGAGGAACTTTGTTGCAATTGTATAAATTCAAATTGTTATAATAATGTGGAAAATGCCTGCGAAAAATACGATATGCAACTTGAATAACACGAAGATCTGTAGGGATGACTCATGTTAGGTAGACAGTCATCACACATTGCAATCTAGTCAGATAAGATAGGAATACATTGCTCATTCAGGTGATTCATTTCGGCATTCGGTAAAAGGGGTAGGGTTGAATCATTACATAATGATTCCTGATTGGTCAATTCGAAATTGTATACTTTACTTCTCGCAAGGAAAGTATGTCGTAAAATTGATATAAGGAAGTGGCGCACCACCAAACCCTCAGTTGGTGGCCGGCACCGGTTCTGGTCGGATGTCTGGAGCCTTCCCAGAGGCACCGATCCACCAGATGGAACCGGAAGTCAGCTGCCATCTTTCCCCTGCACTCCCGTTGGCCTAAGTCCAATTTTTTATTGGCAGCTGGGAGTGCGGGTGGTCTTCCACTCAAGGGAGGTAAAGTACTCCTGGGTAAGGTCGGCCATTTTTGTTTTGCAAAGATGGCCGACCAAAAGATTCCCTCTGTTAAGGGCATTTCTTTTGATTAAGCCTTTTTTACAGAGGGAATCTAAACGGAGTACTTTACTTCTCGCTAAGGAAGTATGGGGCAAAAACTATATAAGGCCGACGCGCCCAGGGCGGGTGGCTGGGGGACCGGATGGTGGGAGACTATGCTTGTCCATTACCCCACCTCCCTTCACGATTTTAACTCCATGCTTCCCCTCTTCCCTTTCAATTGTAGTAAATGTGAAAACAGAATTGTTTGGGGAAGAGGATCCCTTGGGGAAAAAGGATCCTTTGGGAAAGATAGATACTTTGAAGATTCTTTCAACTTGTACACAGTGATAAGTTCATATAATGTACTTTTAGTTCCAATAAATTCATATAGATAGCGCCACTAGTATCGTTTTGACTTATTACTTTTACAACTTTAATCATCATCATACCATTAGTTCGAGCTACTTTTCATAGATAGCGCCACATTGTTAGTTGCCTAACTTGTGTAATAAAAGTCATTCTTGAACTTTTCTTCCGCATAATTTCATTGCAAATTGCAAAATCTTCGTTTCTTTACAATTATAGGTAAAAACTTGAATCCCATTCAATGACGATAATAAAACAACACAAACCAAAACCAAAACTTCATTTATTCTTTGATTTAGCGGCAAAAAAAAGAAAGAACAAACTAATATCTAAGTTTAACCAATCCGGGTTAAAAAAACCTTTGTCGGCCGTTCGACAGAGGAAAAAACCGTGATTGGTTATCACAATCTTAAAAAATAGATATAAAATAGCATATTTCAACACAATTACATATTAATTTAGAAATTGAAAAGAAAAACCTTACCTAAGTACATAATTTTGAAAAAAATGACAATACATGATAAAAAATTTCAAAACAGGCCAAAAATTATAAAAATTAACGAAAAAAAAAACCAAAACATGAAATAATTTTCAACATTACCCAAGATTTATCAAACATGTCCAAATTAACAAAAAAGTGACAAAAATTATCAAAAAATCCCACAAAATTTGCATAAAATTTCGTTCAAAGTTGGCGAAAATAAAGACGCTAAAAAGGGGGACAAGACAACGCCATCTCATTACAACAAAACATGGCGTTGAAAATTCACTCACACTCACCACCGGTAATTTTACACTCGTAACAAACTCCATTGTTTGTTGAAATGAAAAGCCGATCAAAATCGTAATTTTAACGTCAATCAAACACGAATATTAAATCGCAGGATGTCGCAAAGGCAGCGCCAAAAATTCCTTACCTACCAGAACGCGACATTGGGACCTCATACACAGGCTGGCCTTCTCCTTGTGGCAAGGTATTTAGCCATTCCCGTCCACAGAGATGCCGGCCTACATCCGCAAGGATAAGGCCGACACCCTCATCAGCAACCTGGACATTGCCACTAAAAAAATTAAAAATAAAGCGGTCGCAACAAAGCCAGTCGCGCTGCTGACGTCTAACAGACTCCCGGCTAGGCGGGAAGGATCGTGTGCCAAAGGTGGTGGGACCGTCATCACTAGATGGCCGGAGTGCAAACAACGAGGTAAGCAGCTTCTCGCTAATGAGGCGAAGTCCCTAACCGGTAAGCTCAAGTAACACCACCGACCGAAGCCCTGCCGGACAGAATTCTGAATTCTTTCCGAAAATGGCACCCCCAGAAGAAGCTCAACGGAGTCCAACTGGGGTGTTCCTACCCTGAAAATCCTACTTTTATAAATTCGACAAAAGGCACCGGGACACTACAAGGCTCGACTCTTAACTACCCCTCTCACATATACACATGCACTCATGGGCCCACTCAATCGCTAATCCACCAACTTTCATCTGCGATTTACTACCGTGCTTGGTGACGATTAAAATGGTACGAAATTGATCAAATCCTCGATACCCTTCGCTAGGTACGACCCTGGCATGTAGCGTTACCCGAGCTAAGAAAAAAACTGCAATATTCTCAGTGTTCTCGGTACTATCGCACCAGGCATCGTACAAAACTCCGAGTCTCTTCCGGTGTCGTGAGGTTTCCAGGTTCACACAGATACCGACACCGGCGCGGCTAAAATTTCAACCCGCAGCAGACGCTTCTTTCCACAGTACCGAGCCTACCATGGAAGAATACTCGCTGACTCTCTTGTGATCAATAAGGCAGGGCTGGCGCCTAAAGATCAAGAGACCACAGCCACCTCCGATCCATGTTTGGAACTCTGGGCACCATCAGAATCCGAAGGTTTCACCAAGTCTTTCGACATTGGCATTCTCTAACTAATCCACCGACCCTCTACCCCCACATCCGCCAAAGTCATTTTCCTAATCCCGCCCAGGACACCACAGAGGGGGAGAAAATCAACCCTTGAAATTGAAAAAAAAAAAAAATGGAAATCAGAACCTAAACGTAAAAGTACCACCAACCAAATGAAAAATAATACTAGGTAAAATAGATAATATAAAATACATTAGGTAAATATATAATAAATATCGCGATATGGATGTAGAAAAAATTAGGCGACGTCGACGAAAACAGCGAATAAAATTTTCTTCGGCTCTATGAAAATACAATCTGCATTCGATTACGCTTCTGCTCAATACCAGCTGTAGAAAGTGAAAACTCAACGATAAAACTTGTTTAAAAATTTTCAAATTCAAAACACGAGTCGAAAATTTTCTCGTATTTTCCAATCACATTGCTCGTGAAATGTTTTCTGATCCCTCTTTACCCAGAATACGCAATAGACTTGTTTCTCCCCCCTCCTTACGTAACCCTTTAGAATACTTCGCCTTCAAGCGTATCGATATTCAATTCGTCAACAATCAATTCCGAGCAGTTTCGAACAAAATCATCTAAACATAAATTAAACACACGAACCAGACTAGATCCGTTGTAATTTCATCTCCAAGCAAATTCTTAGCGGCAAATTTCGTCAACTGCTTCGGTGAGGATTTTTCCTAACATGGTACACATTGAAATTCGCTCCCATTTCATCCATCTGTATCACTGCAAAAAAAATTTCATGAATTAATGTCGGAATGAGATATAATTCACAATACCAAATAAATCAACGATTTTTCATCCCGTCCCACATTGTCCAACTTTTTCTTACTCTTTTCTCTAAAAACACTTGCAGAAAAACAATAACAAAAACGCACAGCTACTGCACAATATCCTATAGAAAAAATTCTACAATTTGTCACAAAATTTAACACTACAGATCACAAAATTGACACCCGTGGAAAAATCGATCAAAATGAACAAAACACCCATCTAGGATTATGATGAAAAATTCTAACATTACGAGCAAAAAAAAAAAAAAAATTTACACATCACACTGAATGTAAATTTTCAAAAATTAAAAATCGATCTGCAAACAGCTTATTGAGAAATTCCTAACTCAAAATTGTGCTGAAGTGAATAAGATAGCATTAGTAGCTTCTAACGAAATTGTGAGTAATAAATTCGTACGATTTTTCGATCTTTGTACTCTTCAGCCGTGATTTCGGAAAAAATCATCACAACTTATGATTATACAATTTTACCTTCGGGCAAATATTTCGTTGATTTCTCAGCGATGAATTTGTAGTCCACTGCAATGTTGATCATATTTCAGCTCGGATGAGTTGAATTGCACACGATTCTTCCATCCATTTCATTGAAAGAAAAACGGGTATTCGCTGTCGTTTTCGTGATAAGTTCATTTGATTCCTGGATGATTCTTCATGTTCTGCTGTAAAAAATAAAAAATTACGTAAGAACCAAATTAATCACCATTTCACTAGAAAAATACCAAAGTACATTAAATTGAAAGAAATTCCAACTGAAATTCTTTTTTTTTTTTTTTATAGAAATGATCTGATCTAACTTTCCGAAACCAATTTTTTAAAGGTTTTTCAGACAATGAAATTTTCCATATGATACCTATTTACAAAGCATGGAGGAGAAATTAGTTTTTTTTGTGTGTGATGAATTCACAACTCGAAACTGTGCAGAAAAATGATTCTCAACTGCATGTCGTTTTGAAGAATTTTGATCATAATTTAAAGATCACAAACTTTACCAGATTTTAGATGTATTTTTCTGGCTAGAAAATGGAATGGAATCGAATTCAATTCTGAAATTTTTAGACACCCTTCTCCCTGACACAAAACTACGAGGATTTGAATTGATTACGGAAAAACTTCAGGAAATCCAGTTTTAAAGATAATGATGAAATTTAAAAAAAATGAACATCGGAAATTCATATTTGAAAATAATATTTACATATAAATTTCAATCAATTTAAAACCTAAGTAAAAAAACTGAATAGAGTGATTATTTTTTTCTGAAGGCGGTAGATAATCAATTTGTTTCAGTTAATCATTCGATTGAAATATACGTAATCTGAATTTTTCCAAAAATAATTTTTCCATGGGTCGCGAATTTCTTCATAATTTCAAAACTTTTTCCAACCTCGTAATCGGAATCAACGATCTAGAATTATTGTTAGAAAACCAACTCTTTTATCAGGAAATTGCGGATCCATTACCTATAAATCAAAATAATTATCGAAGCAAAAATTTGACGTGGAAAATAAAGATTAAAATGGATTTTCTGAGCGCAGTGAGATTTATTTGAAAAATTCATAACTTAATGGACAAAGACGATAATTCATTCAAATTACAATTTTTTGGGCATTGCAATCAACTAAAAAAATGATAACAAATTAGTCAAAAAAGCAACAATTTCTCCTAGTGGAGCAAGGACGTTAAATGAGTAAAGAAAACACTTTTATTAGATGATTTATCTCTATGTTAGAGTTTAAAACGATTCCAAAATTCCTGCCACTCTCAGATTTTAAAAAAGTAGATATTTCGTCAGACCCATTTTTATCATGTTCGTCAGAATTCATACTACCGTGTTTACCAAAATTTCAAGATCGAACGAAAATATAACGATTTTTTTATTAAGTTTTTCAAACATTACACCAAACTGAATAAAAAGGCATTACTCGACACAAATTCACAAATCCAGCGATTTTCAAGTTTACTGAGCGTATCCAAGTTCACTTTTTTTTTTTCATTTTGAGTATCTATGTTCATTTCATAATAAATTCGCATTTCAAAAAAACTCATAAAAATCTATCAGAGGAGTTTCATGACACGCTAAAATGTCAAATTAATTCGAATTTGTAATATCAAATATCAGAAAGGAGGATACAGGAGAAAGGAAATGCCCTCGAGTAAATTTACAAAAAAATTAATTCACATTCAAGCATTTTTTTTCCTCCTGGATTTTCCAAAAACGCCTATTGAAGGTGTTTTATACGTCAACATAGAGAAGAAATAATAAGTATACAATATTGAATGAGATTTTCGAATGCAAAAATCAAGACAAAAAAATGTAAGCATCTTGAACGCAAAAAAAAATATGAATAAGGTACAATTTTCATCACGAAAAAAAAAAGAAAAAAAAAAGAAAACAAGTCATGAAGCCGAAAATTAGTCAGATTCGTTAAATACAAAATGGAAAAAATTCAATACGCAGTTGAGCTCAGCATTGGATAACAAAAAAGTAACGAAATCAACAAAAATCTACGAATAAAATAGGCAGAAATGTTCAAATTTAAACATCCTAAAAGCTTGGGTAAAATAATCGAAATTCCTCTCTTGGTAAAATAAATTAGCATTTTGGCACCGGAAAGTAGGATGAGTCTTCGAAACTCGATGGCTAAAAACTGCATGATATGTAACTCGAAATCAAAACAGATGAACTTGAAAAATAATCCGTATGATGAGGCGAAGGGAGAAGAAAGGGACCAAAAATACACACTAAAATCAACATCGTCGAATTAATTCTTCAAAACACAATCACGTTACTAATACTTGAAAAACTATGAAGGTCGGATTAAAATTTCAAAAAAAAAAACCAAACAGCACTCAAATTAATCGTATCATCTGCCAAGTTCGGCATCGAGTACTTCTCAATACATCGAAAAGAACAATAATACATACTATTAGATTACAGTGTCTTTATAAAAAAGCATCGCAATTGGACAAACCACTCATAACAAGACAAAATTTGCTTCGATTTCGACTAAAAATGGGTTTTCAGAGAGTAATTCCATTCGAACATGATTTTCTGAGCGGAGGGGGAATGGGGTTCAAAAATTCCAAATAAAAAATTCGAAAAGGCCGAATGAAAATTCAAAAATATTGAATTTTTGGTAATGATCACAACAAAAACTTGGAAAATAATATGTTAAAATTGAATAAGTGGTTCCAGTTCCGAGCGAAGCGAGGAGGGAAAATTTTATAACACCTCGACTTCGAAACACAATAAAACAATGTTTTAAAGTGATAAATTTGCATAAAAATCGATCACTTTTACTCTAAAATTATTGAAAGAAAATACGATTGACGATCTCTCATCTTCTATTTTCTTTTTTACTTCTCCGGAATTAAATTCCTGCTTATTTAGTCACACTGCGAATATATATATACTAGATACATGAAATACGTACATTAATGCACATTTTGCTACTTCAGTTCCAGGGGGAAAACGTTTGAATTACTGACGATCGTATCATATCTTCAAGTCTTCAAGGATAGAATGAGAGGCAATGAGAAATCTGAAAATTAAATAAAACATTTTAGTCACTACCATCATAAATCAAGTTCTGAACACTTTCGAAAATATTCAGATTTCCGAGCTGAAGTATTCTAATTTAAAAGATTTCTTCGCTGAAGTGGAAATAACGAAATTCTCAGACTTTCTCAATTATCGAGAAATCGGGTCTTTTGCCCAATGAATTTTTACATAATAAATCATCGGTTTACACTCGACATTTAAAACGAATAGATCACTTGGCCGATTTTTGCAACTTCTTGCAGTGAAAACATTGGGAATTTGAATCAACAAAACAGCAAAACAATAATCTTTCAAAATACGATTCTCTCACTTTACTGTTCAGTTCTTCGGAATTAAACTCGTATACTCAGTATCAAGTAAGTATAAATCAATGTACTCACATTTTGCTCTATCAGGTCCAGAGAAAAAATACCAACGGATCACCATGTTTCAATCTCTGACGATCATATTAATCACATTTTCGAGCTTTCCAAAAATCGAACATGCAGCAACGAGAAATCTAAAATTAAAAAACAATTTTAGTAACAAAAATAGATATCTATTTTACGCATCAAATACTACATATAAGTACCTAACTTCAAATTGATAAAATAGGTGTTTGATAAACGAAAAGAAGAAATCACAGAAGCAAAATAAATTCTGTTTGAGTTCATTAAAAAAAAATTAGCAAAATCTTCCTCCAACATAACCATTATATTACCTACATCGAATATAATATAATGCTGAAAAGTAACTAGACAGATGAGGATTCAGTTCATCTTACAAGCGTTTGCGTTACCTAGCACTTAGCACCGAAAAATTCAATCAACAAACACATATCCTAAACCTAGCCTAAAATTATTCAAATAAATTGAAGCCAAAAACATCAAATATGAAACGAATGTTCTCACCTTTGGCGGTACGTTATGCAAATGTTTCACAATGGACTTCACGAACGGTAAATGGACCAGAAAGTCGTTTGGCGATCTTTAAATATCCTAGAAACATAACAGAAACAAAATTACACTTCAATGGCTATCAAATAATAAAACATGTTTCTATAGCCTAGCAACACATGCATGACATTAGAAGAAAGCAAAAAGTTTGGAAATAGTACGATACAACAAACAAAGATCAATTTTCAGAGATCATTTTCATTATAACGAAAGTTGATTGCAGCGTTCAAGTATACAATCGTGAATTTGAACCAAGACCACAAAGAACGAAGGAAGAATCAGTCAGAAAGATTGAAAATAAGATGCAAATCACGGATGAAGACTGTCGAAATTGACAATGACAATACACTGCACAATACTACTTAAAATTTCTCGAACACAAATAATTACACAGATCCATTTCTTGAATCGAAAAATACTAAACGAGCAAAAAAATATCACACGCGAAAGAAAGTCGAACCTTCTAACCTCACACTTTATTACCTGCTTGTAAATTTGGCATTTAGTGTACACTACACAATAGATGAAACAAAATAAACACATTTTATAATCTAGCTGGTCACAAATTTGGAATTGTAATACATTTAGGAAACAATTTTACTCTAGAGAAGCTCAATACTCACATATGAGTACACCACATCACACGAATCTGCGACAAGCATTTTGTAACTCGCTCGTGCGAAAAGCGAAATAACACGAATTGAGAATTTCATAATCGAAAATCGAAACACAAAAATCAACAAAAAAGAACTACTCTGAATAATTACTAATTTAAAAAGGACGGTTGAAACTTTATAGATGGCACTTACGTTACACAAACAATTCAATTTACTCGAATTTGAATTTCAACACAGGACACATCAATTGTACAAAATGAACTGACAAAAACTAGCAAATTGAGCTCTAAACGTGAAAAATACTGAAACTAAACAATATCTCCTATTCTTTCAACTTCAACCTTTCAATAACGAAACCGGCGAACAAGAACAAACAAAAATTCTGATTCATCAATAATTCATCATTCATCCCTCTCGCTTTAGCGTACGTGGCGATGACTCGCTACATCTTTCTGCGCATGCGCGAACCATAATGAACACAATGCCGGTAATTTAGAAACGTTTACGTACGTCGTACTTCATCCAATTTCCAATGATTTTTATGAAAAGGTCAAAAAATACTACTACACACTGCAAGATTGTGGATCTTATATCAAAAACCAAGTACATACAACACTAATTACGCACACTTTGCCGAAAATGAATAATTTACCTGGAATGGAAATATTAGAATGCTCTGAATGCTCTACTTGTCTATTTTGTACCGAAGTCATTCTCACTGTCACTTCTCCCGATATATCAAATACATGAAATTTAGAGAAAAATAGTTCACGTTATATGTATCTATAGAGACGGAATTAGCACGAGAACACGCTTTAAGTTCCGAAAATGTAAAATAATACGACACGTAACACATACACGGAATAGAATGTGCATACGCATTTCTGCGAAGCTCCAATATTACTAAAACGAAACTAGAACAGCGAACTTGATAGAATATGGATTTCATATTATATTATTTCTCAACACAATAGGGTGCTTTACCATCATTCTACAGACGAAAACGCTCATTGCAGACATTCGAAAAATTCAAGTTTCAATAATACAAATACGAACGTACATAAATACGACGGATAGCAACCAAAGACCAGAATTCATGATAAATATACAAAGTTATTGAATTACTTACCAAGAAAATTCTATAAAATCGTTATAAACCGGAATAATTTAATAAATCGCACGAGAAGACATTACAAACAGCAGGAAACGACGCCAACAAAAAAAAATGGATGCATGTAAATTGCAAATGGCGGAAATACCGAAGCCGAACGAACTGAATCATGAATTATGACTCATGTGTCATTATGAATCAGTGACGTAATACTAATACTCGTAATTTTAATTTTTTTTCTGTGACTTTCTAATTTTTTAAAAATATTTTTTAGTTTTTTAAAAATTTTTATTGTTTAGATCAAATTGTGGCAAATTTTCCGGAATAAATCGCAATTTAATAGAATGCAAAATAGTAATTTGACGAATTTTTAACGAAACTAGACAAGCAGCCGTTGATCTGAAGACTCTCGATCAAAAAGTGGTTGAATTTACGAGAATATTTACCAAATGACCATGGTGACAAAAAACAAAATTATCAAAATTGAAGATTTTCTTGGATTTTCACGCGAATTTTACAACTTTTTTTTCAAAACTCTCGCGGGTCTCGCACTATTTTAGAAAGTTTAAAGGATTTTCTCACTTCTTCTAAACATGAAAATTACAAAAACCCACATAAACATTGTTTTCGACCCAAATTTCGTCATGTTCTTAATTTTTCTTTCGAAATTTTCAACTCTTTTCAAATTTGTTTCTTAGAATTTTATAAAACTCGTCTGAAATTTCATTTCAAACTTTCATCATTTTTTAAAACAATAATTGAAAAATTATCTCCAATTTTTGTTCAACGTGAAAATTATTTTCAAATTCGGAATCGAACTCAGAATGCTTTCAAACTCCAAAATATTTTTATAAAAATCCAATCCCTCAATTTTTTTAATTTTCTACATAAAATTTCTACAGGTATTTATCAACTTTTTTTTTGGAGATTATAGGATTATAGTCAACCAAATATCCGAACTTATCTCCCTATTTACAACTTTAAAAAAATTTACACGTCTTCAACTTTTTTAATGCATTATTCAACAATAAAATAAAAATAATGTGGTAAAGATAAATTGTAATTCGGCATCGTATATTAATAACAAATAAGGCCGGTATTCATAGACAATACTCAAGTATTCCTTGGTACTTGAGTTTTGTCTATGAATACCGCCCTAAGCTATATTAGGTCGATGTAGCTTGATGTTTACGGTTGTACTAAGACTAGGTACTTACTTTTTTTTACACTTGTTTATTTGAAAAATTAGAAAATTGAAAGTACAGGAAACCATATCGATTTCCTCTATGCGGTAATCGACCGCTCTTTCCTGTACTACTCAATGCTAAATTCATATATTTTCAAAAATGTTTCAACTAAAATTTTTGATCAATTTGAAAAATATTTTCAACCATACAAAATCTTTTTCTCAAATATTTTTTACATCAAAATATTTTTCCCATAATATTTTCAAGCTCCAAAATTTTTCTTACTGGAATAAGACATTTTTTAGGTCTAAAATTTCATCTTTATTTTTTTCTCACGCCCAAAATTTTCCTCATTGAGGTACTTTTTCCCAAAATACAACCTTTTCAACCCCAGAAGTTTTTTTCAATACAAGTATAGTCATTTTTCAGCTCTCAATATTTTTTTCAACATTTTAATATTGTTTCTCCCAATTATTAAAATTTCTTCAGTATTTTTCTTTCAATTTTCCCCATTGATTTTTCCACTTTTCACGTATCAGAATTTTTGATTTAATTTATGGATAATTATTTCAAACAACACTAAAATTCCATAACAATTATATGTAAGTACAGCTGAAAAACAATTGAAAATAAATAGAATAAAAAGTTACACTTTTCAGATTTTATGCCAATGAACAAAATAACGATTCGCTGGGGGAAAAAAACAATAAATAGAAAATAGAACGCTTGCAATTTTGACCATTTTTTTGTATTTTTTAAATGAAAAAATCATCGAATTTCGTTGATACGAGTGACGACATATTTGAAAGCGAGGAATTCTAATTCAATGTAAATTATGTGACTTGACTCGGATTTGTAAAGTTACTAAAATTTTTTAGACATCGCTATAGGAAAAAACGCGTTTTTTACAACCTTAGCAAAACGATGCCAAACTATCAACGGCGTTGGATTCGCCATATCCGAATATCTTATTCTAGACTTTTCGAACGTCCATCAGGAGCAAAACAATGTCGACACGTGACTCGATTTTTTCGAAAATCATCAAAAATTGAAAGAATTCGTGGATTAAGACTAATCATTTTTTGATCTTTATTGACGAGTAAAGTGTCGGAAATGGGATTGATACCACAAAAGAAAAGTCTATGAACATATCCGAAGATTTAACTTTATGCTCACTGAAACAGCTCAAGTTTATTTAGAAAAATCACCATAACGACGCCCCCGTAAAAGAAATCTGTCAACGAACGCAAGACTACGATTTTAATTCTTGCGCAATCATTAATACTTTACACAGCGAACATACTCGACCACCATGAAGGTAAACAGCCACTCTACTATTTAACATAAGCTAACATCAATGTTTTCTCACCTAGTGTTTTTTTTCTTTTCAAAATAATGACTTTAGGATCGTAAACGAGCACTTCGTAAAAAACACATTCTACATTTGATGGAAACATTCTTAATCGATAACGGGTACCGGCTCAGTTTTCTAATACAGTGTACAGAAATTATCATCATTTATGAATAGTTTAATTCTCCACCTCGGTCATATGTATTTCACAGATACAAAGAAACCGCTCAATGTCTCCGAAACGAAGCCAAACTCACAAAAGACTACATAGTCTGCGACAATATTAATTTAGAAGCGATCGTTATCGAATACGAAACATTTTACCATCACCGATTTCAAACATTTCCGCAACTTTGCAAAAGAATTGATCCAACTGAGACTTCATTACTGGCGAATCGATCGCCAGCCAAAAAACCAAACCAAAAGAAGCAATATCAAACTCGAGGGACCGAATTGGATTTCATGATATGCAACACTTTTCCATCGCCGGCTTCGATAAAACCATTAGAAAAAGAAACCATTACTCGAGGAGCGTATTTAACTCGAGAACAAGACGATTTCAAAGGCTCTGATGAAGTGTCAGAATTCGGAGATATTCTCAGAGTAAGTTACGCGAGAAAATCATGGTGAAAATTGCCAGCTCGAACAACTCTAGTTTTAATTTCATCGTGATATTTCAGAATATCTGTATCGAACCTCCTGCCACTCATTGGGACGAAATTATAGGCTTGGACGATGTCAAAGAGGTGCTCAAAGAAGCCATAATTTATCCAATTAGATATCCTCATCTGTTCACTGGAATTATCGAACCGTGGAAAGGAGTATTGCTCTACGGACCGCCAGGAACCGGTACGACAACACGAAGCAGCTCGAATCTGGCACATGTAAAATAAATTTCATACGAAGTAAAATTTCACAGGTAAAACATCCCTAGCTCGAGCTGTAGCTACAGAGAGTACAGCAACATTTTACAATATATCGGCGAGCTCAATAGTGAATAAATGGCGAGGCGATACAGAGAAAATAATCAAGGTCCGTATCGGTGCTAAATTTTCAAAAATGCGGATATATCTTAAGACCAGAATCTTTCTCCGATCAGGTTCTATTCGATACTGCTCAAAATTACGCTCCCAGTATAATTTTCATCGACGAAATAGATGCTCTGACGATGCGACGTAACAGTCACGAACACGAAGCTTCGAGACGAATGAAATCGGAAATATTCACCGGACTAGATACGTTGAGCAGATGCAAACGTAACGTGTTTTTTTTGGCAACGACAAATACGCCATGGTACCTCGTTTCGCATAATTCAGATCTTTGAAAATCACACCATAATAATTCTTGAATTATCTCAGGGACTTGGACGAAGCAATGTTGAGACGTTTCGAAAAACACGTCTTGATACCGGTACCGGATTTACAAACTAGAAAATCACTGTTACGCTACTACCTGCCTAAAACAATCAGCCACGATCCGATCATCGAATCCGATGTAAATTACGATACGTGTGCTCAAGTACGACTATTTTATTCTCGGCGATTCGGTAATACAGGAATAGTATTGTACTTACATTCACGGTTTACAGGCGACTGAAAGTTTCTCCGGCTGCGATATCAAACACTTATGTAAACATTTAACGATGAACGCGATGCGAAACGTGTTTCACGAATTGGAACGATACAAAGGTAAGTTTAACTTATGATGTTTGACAAATACGATAAATTGATAACAACGCGTTTCTGTTCAACTCCCGCAGCGAATACGACAAACACGAAAACAAAAAAGTTGATAAGAGATGATGATTTTCAAACAATTCTTCGCAGTTTTCGATCCACCGGCAAATGGGAACCTGAGAAGAAATACACGAATGAGAAAAAAGAATAAAATCGAACCATATTCCGAAAAAGATGAATTATTAATCGAAATACCTTCATTTATTCAAATTTTGGAACTTCTTCATGCAATCGAAATACCCTGGGAGATAAAAATCAATTAATCAACTATTATTTACAGATAACAGATTAAAAATTCCAAGAATTACCAGCGTAATATCCACTCAAATAATTAGACGAAAGCAAACAAGCCAACGCGTCATTTTCGTTTTCTGGTTGCATCATATTTTGACAATTGGAAAAATTACACGAAACACCAGGTAAACCAGATTTCACTTCAACGTTCGGAATAGAGGACATAAGCGGATCCGGAACGGTGGACGAATCTACCTGTAATATTCAATTTTTGTTCGATTTTCGTAATACAACACGTTCTTTAAAATTATTTGTATAATTTACCTCATCGATCGAAGATATTTTCGATGCTAAATGAGCTCTAGCGTTTCGTTCTTGCTTTACGCGCAGCTCGGGAATTGTATCGTACATATTGTCGAAACTAGTTTCGTAAGGTATACCGTAACCAGCCATCATAACAACAGCTTTACGTTCTTTAGCATTTAGTTCTTGAATAATCGCTTCGTAAACGACCTCGTTCGGTTCGTACAATGCTCGGCATCGCATACCAGGTTTCCATCGATCCTTAAAACCACATTACAAATTAATCTACCAGTATTTTTGTAAAATTCGTTATGTAAAGTTGAACGATTACTAACATCGTTGAGTTCAACTTCGGTATCATCTTCATCTTCGAATTCGTAATCTTCTTCATCGTCGAAAAATCCTCCTTCAGCTGATTTGATTTGTTCGGTAATGGAATCTTCACCTAAACTTGGTCGCAAATCTTTCAGTTTAACTGCTTCTTCGTTTTCATATCCTGAACAAACACGAAACACGATTGAGTTCTCAGTTCATCAACGCGAATATTCGACAAATACACGATAGCTTACCTAAATATCTAACGATAGCATACTCGTTGAAAATTTTCTCAATGATGGCTTCGTAGAGTTCGCCATCTTCCGAATATGGTGCTCGAACGTTCGTACCGCACTGCCATTTCTCTTCCTAATTTGTACATTAAAAAAAGGCGCGGAATTAAACATTAGTTTGCAGTCTGAGTAATGTAAGATCGTAGTCGTAATAACTCACCTCGGATAGATTCGTACTGTAAGACGAAGGTTCCAAAGACTCCGTTTTGTCGTCCTTGTTTTCCATATTTTCTGTTGGTTCGACGTCGCCGAATATTTTGTTGAATCTGTCTATAATAATGGCGTCGTAGACGTTATTCGAATTCTGAAAATTATACACGTCAACGAGTTATTTCATATAAATACAGATTGCGGATTGAAACAGAACGGAAAAATTTAAGAATGAGCTTACTTTAGGTCTACAATAAATGCCAGAATTCATATTCACTCCACACATCCACAGTTTTCAAAGTGATGGCATTTGGTCACAAAACGAAAGAACGGTAAGAACTGGTAAATATTCTAGTAGAGAAAAACCTATGAAATTATGTAATTGAATTTTTAATTGAAAAATGAAACTCGAGAATTACTACGAAATTAAAATAAAATAAAATTGGAACAATTTCTCCGGCAACGCAACACACACACACACACACACACACACGAAAGATTTTCGATTACAAATGATGCACGTTTTTTTGGTTGAAAAACTCGTTAGCACTGTTGCCAACTCATGGTATTGGAAGTAGGTTGCGTAATTACCGTTGAATTACCGTGGTTTTACCGTTTTTTTGATAATTTTGGAAATTTTTAAAAATTTTCTTATAAAAAAAATTGGTGATTAATTTAATAATTTTCTTTTCAACTTTTTATCCATATTTTTCATTTTTTTTTTCACGTTTAGAATGAATTTTAAATTTTCATTTTTTGAATATATATATTTTTTTTTTTCATTATACTTATTCTTATTCATACGATTTTTGAAAATTGTGCGGAAAAAGAATAAATTTTCAATTTTTTTTAAGGAGGGATGGAAATTTTTTTGGTAATCATTTTTAAATTTTCAATAATTATTAAATAAAAGTTTAAAACCAAAACAATGATAATTTTTAAAGAAAATTGGCAAATCTGAACTCTGAAGATTTATAAAAAATAATTCAAACGAACTGATTTTTCCTCTTAATAAAATAACAAATCGTAACTTCTACACAAAAAATCAAAAATCACTCAAGATAAAAACATAATATATTCGAAATTAATTACCGAATCGATCAAAATGACATCACAACTAACAGCGTTTCGTAAAATTAATACATAAATTTACGTTGTTAAAGCTATACACATATAAAGCCTGAAGCGAACGTTACTTTTACGCGAATATTACAAAATCAATTACAATAATCGTTAATGTAAATAATTCCGGATACTGGATACACGTCGTGACCATTTGATTCATCACTCATTTTCAACATTTTTAGAAAAACATATTAAAATACAAAAATTGTTCAAGATGCACTAAAAAGCCAGAATATAAAAAATCGAAAAAAAATTAGAAATTTATACAAACCGATTTCTACAAAAAACAGATTTGCGATGACTAGATCACTTAATAAATTGAGTGTTACATATTTTAACATTTTGCTGATCATTTTTTATATTGGATGAGAAAAGCATAAAATTTTTTAACACAGTAGGAATATTTTTCGGATAATTAAGTACATTGACATAGGTGTTTTTCCACTATTGAACAACATTTATGTAGTACACAAAAATCAGCGCAGACCTTTTCCTTATTTTTAAAATGAAAATAAAACTTTCTAAATAATTATACTGAGTGTTTGAGTAATTTGGAAACTATTGCACTTCAAGTTGAATTTGCATCTCTTATAAAATATACAAACAACGAAATTTATATGGATACGAAACGAAATCACTAGAACATTCAAAAGGTATACATATCTGCTCGCATACATTTGAAAACCGAGTACATTTACAATACACGTACGTAGTATATCTGAAGAAAAAAATAATAGAGGAAGGAAATCATCTAGATTGATAATTCATAAATTCATATTACAAAAGAAAAAAGAGAACATAATAATACGTAGGTAAAAACTGACCATAATATAATCGAGACCATCCCTAGGGTAGTTATAATTTTTAAACTATAAACGCAAACATTAAAAATGGGTATAATTAAAGACTAGGATATTATATTTGGTTTTACGTAGATAATATTTTAATAGCCTACACCGATACTTTGACTTTACAGATAGCTCCGATGGAATGAATCGTCGTCCCAGACAACGATACTTAATTTCAGAGTAACTGAGCGATCACTGGTTGCAATAAGCACATGTGTTCGGCTCCGCGGATTGGTAACTGGTTGCTGGAGTAATGTTTGATCATTTGAGGGATCGAATCGAAGGGTGAGCTGAATTGGCCTAAGATGAATTTATTCGTATCTGATGATTTTTGTATTCTCATGTGCATAAATCCTTTGGCACTTCTGTAAAATAAAAAGGTTTTGTAATTGTTTGCAAAATTGAAATTTGAATTATTTTCTGCACAATTTTCTGAAAATTTGGACCATTCTCACGTTGAAAACTTTTCCCCAAAACTTGAACAATCTTCTCGAAAATTGGGGAAAAAATTTCACTACAAACGCAATGTTCTAAAAATCACACTATTTTTCAAAAATTAGAGGAAATTAATTTTTTTTTTTTGAAAAAATGAACAATTTTTAAACATTCTATAATGTTATAAGATATTAGAAAAGTATTCGATTTTTCAAAAGTTGAATCCAGGGCGACTTTCCAAAAATTGAAAACTTTCCCTCAAATCTTCATCAATTTGTTCGAAGATTGAGAATATTATCCATAAAAATTTCAAAAAAATTGCACAATATTTCAAAAATTAAAATTTTTCAAAAATTGGAGGAAATTTGGAAAATTCCGATTTTTTACGGCTTATAGAAGATTTGAAGAATTTTCCAGAACATGGACAATTGCACAGTTTTTTCAAAAACCGAAGAATTTCCAAAAAATACAGCTTTTGATATGAAAATATCCAACTGAAAACGTTTTTTACAACATTATAGGGATACGAAATTATTGATATAATTCTCAAAAATTTTCTTCAATTCTGCATCTAATACTCGGACTCACTTTAACGATAAAGAATAATCGTTCTTGGCCGATTCGCTATTCCTGACTAGATAACTGCCCTCTTCTCGATTTCTCAGTTCGTTTTCGGCCTCCATACGAGTAATAGCTCCGTGATACCATCTGCGAAAAATACCACAATTCCATCGTTATTATCATTATCTTCTCATCATATCAATTTCAGCTTCTGTAACAACATCTGCACTTACCCTTGTCTTTCCAAGGGGACTTCGGCATCGACGTTATAAGCCACGTTAATGATCTCGTTTAAATTCAAACTTAACCCAAGCGACTTCCTATTCCGGCCCAGATCCAAATTAGGAGCTTGTCTGGATCCTTCATCTCCTGTAAAACATCCCAAACAAAAAAAAATCACATTAATACAACCATCTACTTGAGAAATAAAAAAAAAAGACATCCAACTTGATAAAGATAACCCCTCGTACCCTTTACAAAAAAAATAACTTCGTAAAGGTAGAAACGTTAGCAATACATTATTACAATACGAAATCTATTTTCGCAAGTATATAATATAATTCGGTCGAAGACACGTAAAAAAAACCTACACAGCGACCCCTTTTCACACACAGGACAAAATCAATAACAATTTGACAGGAAAAGCTCGCACCATTATTAGATTGTAAAGCAATCTAACTTTGATTGCAAGGCAACTAAAATATATTATATTTCCCTCGCTATATAACTTTGATCTTTGATTTAACGTATACTTCGCACCGTAGGTATATACTTTACTTCTCGGAAGCTCGTCTCCCCTCCTCCAACCACTTGTCAAACTTGCCAAATCTCATCAGCCAAAAAAGCAAAATATTTTACAAATCGCTCGGTACTTTTTTTCCTGTATCGTACAATTTAATCGATTTACACCTCGTACGACCAGGTTCAATCCGTCGTGCTATTTTTTTCGTACTTCGAGGCATAGGTTTCGAGGTAACAGCAGAGCAAAGGTACATGTACATAATTCGATAAATACAATAAAGAATGATAGATGTACTCGAGCGAACAACGTAATCAATCACCGATGTGTGTTTAGAAATTCCGCCGACACGAACCCTTCATTTATCTAACAAAATTCGACGTCGACCCCACACAAAGGCCTGCTTTCTTTCGTCGTGTAATGAACCCTTTCTTTCAGCATTCGGTTTTTTTCTTCGGCTTGTTTTTTTCCCTTTCTTTTCGTTTCATTAGCAAAAGCGTCGTATTGTTAAATATTAAAACAAATCGAGAGTTTATTTCGACTCGTGTTGTGGAAAAATATACAATCGTGGAAAAGCAGACTGGAAATGGTTGTACGTGGTTTAGACCTTTTTCCATGCCATTTTCCCTTATTTCGGAAAGGAAAAAAAGGAAAGATTTGTACGTAATTAAATTTGAGGATCGTGAAGCTTGTAATATGGCGAAATTGTATTGACATTTTGGCAGAAAATTGAAAACAAATTCTATTCGGAACAAGGAAGGGAGAAGGGGTAGGAAAAAACAAGTCAATCCTCATTTTTTTTCCTATGCTATCTGAGAACTATAATGAGACAAATTGGAAGTGAATGGAGATAATTTTTTTTTAAATCATATGAAATGAGATGGCCAAATGTTTCGGTCCCATGAAAGTTCTTTGTGTTAAAAGTAATAATATTCTGAAATTTAGAGAATTCTTGAAAAAATTTCTCAAAAATGAGATCATCCTTTTTTTTTTCATTTTCAAACAATTGAGAAGTCACTGGTGAACAATCAAAGTTGAATACACAGAAAGCTAGTAAACTTATGAAAATTTGGTAATTTCAAATTGATAATTCGTAAATCATCAATTTTTAGTAATTTTCTAAAAATAATTCGGCACAATTTTTAAAAAATTTAAAATGGTTTTTAAAGAATTTTAGTTATTTTCAATGAATTTATTGGTTTTAGTGAATTTCTGATTTTGAAGGAAAATTCACTTGTTTTCAGTGAATGTTATTTATTTCAAGGAATTTTATCAATTTTAGTAATTTTGTTGGTTTTTTAGAAAAATTTCCTCTTTTTAATAAATTGCCAATTTTTGTAAATATTAAAAATTTCAATAAATATTAGCAGTGTTTTCATAAAAAATTCGTACTGCATCCATAATCGTAATTTTGAATTCTTTTTTGATTTTTTTTTTGAATTTGTAAATAACAATATTTTACTTCTTATTTCTTCCCTACAAAAGTGTGCTTCAAATCAATGGATTTCATTAGAGCCCCAAATAATTTTCCAGCTTATCCAACCTCCTTCCCTTCTCACGAAGGGAGAAGAACAGTGCTTTTTTTCGATTTTGGAATGCTTTAATTGTGTTTTCGACGGAAACTCAAACATTTTTAAATAATCGATCATTTTTCAAAATAATCGATCAATCGGTTGATTATTTTATATACTTAACCGATTAATCGATTATTAATCGCCCAACACTGAAAAAATTTAAAAGTGAATAATACGAAAATATTTGTCTCGACGAGAAGAATCAGATGGTATAGCTGGTTTTGATATTCCATCGATTTTGAGTCCTAGCTACAATTTAAGTGGTTTGGAAAATTTTCAAACTGTCGTTTTTCTAAGAAACGTTAGGAAACTTTGGGTCTATTATAACTAAAAATGATCATTTTTAGTCGTACTTCTGGAATAAAAAAATGATTTGAGTCGTAGCATACAAGATTTATTTACAATTTTGTAAAAAATAATCAGAAATGTTTCAAAATTACTTTTTATAACGTATTTTTCAAATTACTATTAAAAAAAAATGCCCAAACCATTAAAAATTGGTAAACATGGAAAATTTACTCGAGAATTGTTGAAACACCATCAAAATTGTTTAAAACGAAATGCAGAAAAAATTCTTAGAAACGTACTAAATCTCATTTCTCAACAAAAAAATCATAAATCAGTAGAAAATTCGGACGAAGGTTTCTCAAAATGAAAGAAAGTCGTTCAAATTGCACCAAAATTAAGTATGTATTCAAAATTAACATCAAAACTGTTTATAATAGGAAAATTATTCGAATGTTCTGATCCCTTTTTTCTTCATTTGAAGAACCATTCTATTCATTAGATCAAAGTTTCACATTTTTCAGGGCGATGGGGTGATTTTTAAATTTCAAAAACTGGCCAAAATTTGAGAAATGTGCTTGAATGAGCATCTGAAATTATGCCTGAGATAGATTTTTTTCAATTTTTATGATTTAAAATAGGTGCGCGATTTCTTTTTTTCTTGATTTAATACGAAAATTTTCCAACTCAATCACCTTTTACATCGTTTGAAATAATTTCAATGGAGATGAAACTGAAACGGAATTTTTTCTAGGTTCATTTACAAATTTTTCCAACTCAAAACACATTTATTATTATTACTTATTCATTTTTTTTTTTTTTAAGGCCATCTACGAAAATCTTGTTACTTTAATTCAATTTTTGCACCTTCAGTGAAAATTTTGGGAATGCTGAGAAAAAAACAGCAAGTTGTTCCATGTTCTGATCCTGAATTTAATTTTTAACCTATTTATCAATCATTTTTACAATATCATCAATCTGAATATTTTTTTTCCAAATTGAAACGATAATGATTTCAAAAAATTTTATTGACACATTACCAATAATTATGAACTTTGGAGCTTTTTTCACGCATTTCCAACTATATTTTCTCGATAGTACCTAAACGAATTTTCTCAAGTCAAAACTTTACTCAAATTTATCGATTTATTTATACTTTCAAAAAATTATCTATTTCCAATTTTTTTCCAATTCCATCGATGAATTTTCAAATTTATCTAATACAATATTTCATTCCGAATTAAGAAACGATATTTTTCAATTCTTTCTCATATTGGGCCATTTTCAATCTTCTTTTTTTTCGCATACTCGACGCAATTTTCCACACAAACTGGAAAATATTTCTTTCGAAACTTTAAACTTTCAACGAAGCATATTTCACGAAATGTAAAATCGTATATTTTACAAATTTTTGCAAAACTCGGTGAAAAATTCACCTCACCAGAAACATTCGTTTTAAATCTCATGAAAATCCACTTTCATCTCCCCTCCTCACTTATCGTCCAGTGAAAGTTACCTACACGTGTTTTTTTTAGCACAAGACTTAGTAGCAACCTACTTTTTTTTAATTTCTCTCCTTTTCGAAACCTTCGTACACATGTTAGTCCATCATCAACAAAGCTCAGTGAAAAATGAGACAGCGAGATGATACAGCCAGCCGAGGTATTATTTATGTTGAAAGTTTACTCCAAAGTACACTACGTGTGTATAAGTTTTACTTTTATAAGGCCTATTACCAAGACGAAGGATGTTGCAACAGCGACATATCTACATCAGTTTCGCTAATCCTCCTAATACATGGGCGTGCAAAGTTGTAGAATTTTTTTTTTCCGTTCCGGAGGGAAAGCGAAGAGGATACTCGAGCTTCCAAGTTCGATAATTTATCGCGATATTAATATTTTTATTCGACGCTCGGCGTATTTATTTTTATCGCCGTAATCCCGGTGATTTATAAGAATGTCGTTGTTTTTCAACGGAATTGTTACGAAAGTATAGGGGGTGAGATGAGAAGGGGGAGCGGATTCCCCCTTTTATTAAATGGAGTATTAAAGCCGCGGAACTGCGCCGAACACAGTTCATTATATATTCGAAACATTTCGCGGAGCGAGTTTCATTTTGTGTGGAAAATATGACAAATGGCGATTGTTTAAAGTAGGTAAGGATTTTCTAAATCCTTTTGAGTGCGCGTGACGCGACGTGTAGTTTTATTTGAAGCGGGCGACGCGACGTTTCGGGCGAATTTGCCAACTGGTAGGAGAACTGGTGGCTGGTTTGAGGAGAATTCTCTTCCTCTCGCTGAATTTAGGTACATGTATTTATATTTCACACAGTAAATTTTTAAAACGATTTTTTTCATAATTTTCATTGTTTTCGCTTCCTCTGAAAATCGACCACTCTTTGGTGAAATTCTTTCTCTTTCGATTGAAAAATTAAAATTGGTGATTTTTCAGCAATTTTTTCAGTGAAAATTGATCGGTAATTCAAAAAGTTCTCAATTTTTAACTGAACAATCAGCGAAAAATCATTTTTTTCTTACAAGAAAGGTACATATATCTTAGCCGAAATGGCAGCAAAATTAGAATTCAAAAATGATTTAAATGCTATTCTCTGCGTGGTGAAATTTTTTTCGAATTTGGAGATCCTATCCCATAGGGTGGTTCATTTTCCTCTATAAAAGCTATAGATTCTCAAAATTTAAACCCTTCTCTTCAATTAGAGATCATGTTTTGGGCACCCAAGAGTTTTACCATGAGAGAACATGTTAAAAAACAAATTTCTATTGAAAAATGATGCAAAATTTTCAGGGAATAGGAGCCGATTCTGGATTCAAGGAGTCGAGTGAAGAGTCAAGGTCATTGGTTGACCCTGGAGTCGAGAGCCAAGATCATCGGTTGACCCAAGAGTCGAGAGCTAAGGTCATCAGTTGTCTCTGGATCTGGAGTAGAGGTCTGCTCCGCGACAAACTCAGGGCGTCATTGTTTTTTCCCTTTAAAATCGGCTTTAAGAAATCGTAAGATGATGTAATTTTAAAAAATAAATTTAAACTGATGCTCAAGCGAAGCGAGGGCGATTATTTTTTCTCGGAAATGCTACTTCCAAACGAAAATCCGGGGTAGGATTCGTGTTCAGCGAGCAAAAATCTACCTATAAACACAATCCAAGCGCGTTGAATGAATAAAAATTTTCATGGTTGAGTTTTTGATGTTTTCGCTTGGAGAAGTCGGAAAATTCTCTGGAGACAGTGACACAAAAAATTTTCCAGCTCCAAAAACGCTTGGATTCACATTATATGTAGATTTCTGGTCATTGAACACGAATCTATAAAGTGAATCCAAGCGTTTTCGGAGCTGGAAAATTTTCCGTGTCACTGTCTCCAAAGAATTTTCCGAGCGAAAACATCGAAAACTCAACCATGAAAATATTTATTCATTCAATGCGCTTGGATTGAGTTAATAGGTAGATTTTTGCTCGCTGAACACGAATCCGACCTCGCATTGGCGTTTGGAAGTGGCGTTTTTGAAATATTTATCCGGAAACGCCGGAAAATTCTCTAGAGACAGTGAAACGGAAAATTTTCCAGCTCCGAAAACGCTTGGATTCACTTCATAGGTAGATTTTTGGTTACTGAACACGAATCTGGGGTCGGATTTTTGATTCGGCCATAAAATTTTCCGTTTCACGGTCTCTAGAAAATTTTCCGACTTTTCCGGCCGATTATCTCAGAAACGCGACTTCCTATTCGAATTCCGGGGCCGGATTCGTGTTCAGTAAATACGAATCCGACCTCGGAATTCGGATAAGAAGTCGCGTTTCTGAGATAATTGGCCGGAAAAGTCGGAAAATTTTCTAGAAACAGTGAAACGGAAAATTTTCCAGCTCCGAAAACTCTTGGATTCACTCTGAAGGCAGATTTTTGGTCGCTGAACACGAATCCTTTCGGTTTGGAAGTAGCATTTCCGAAATTACATTCCAAAAAATGAAAAACAGCCATTTTTAAAAATATTTTCCGAGGTTTTTGGTCTTTTTAGAGGGGGAAATTACCCTTTCGCCGAGGCGTCGCTGAGATACAATTCGGCGGCGGCGACCAAAAATAAAAAAAAATGGTGGCGGCGGCGCAGACCTCTACGGGCCAGGAGTCGAGAGTCAAGGACATAAATGACCCTGAAATCGATGGTAATAGTTTAAATCAGTAATTTGTCATTGATCTTTCTGTCAAAAATCACTCATTTTTTAGTCAAGTAAATTTTTGACTGAAAGCGTGAAATATCATTGATTTTTCTTCGATTCAAGAAATCAGAATTTCGCTAAATTCGACTGATTAAGACATTCAAATGCAGAAAGTACCAAGTTTAGGGACATAAATATTAATTAACCCTACGACACCACACTTCAAAAAAAGTTGTTTACCGAATAATTTTCTAGCGCTGGACCAAAGTTTGGTATGGCATTATAACTTCAAGGGGGTGTACATAAATGTTCAACGTTTCATCTCCCTTGTTGGACAAATTGTCTACTTTTGTTTTTGAAGGGGCAGAAATTTTAGAAAAAAATACGTTTTTTTCGTTTTTATTCTAATTTTTTTTGCATTGAATGAAAAGTGGTGGGGATGAATTTGCTACCCGACAGATATTTGTGTATCTATGCCCTACTCGTTCGTGTATAACAATTTGCCGGTCCTTTTGATTTGAGGAGCAAAAAAAATTAAAATTCGAGCCAGTCCGGATTTATTACGAAAATGTCTGCCCCTTCAAATGAAAAAGTAGGCAATTTGCGAATCCGCGGAAATGATCGGTGGGGTAAGCGCGCATAGGTACAAGGAGGCGTTACCACCCGATCACTCGATCCTGCCCGCGTAACGCAAGAAAAAAACCGGTCCGTGACATTTGTCACATGTGTGGTGTCGGCGGGTTAATAGTTTCAAATTACTCGTAGCACTATTCTCTTATTGAAAATCCTCAGATTACTCCACTAAATAACTGATAACAATTTTTTCCATGAAGTTTAACTCCACCCCCCCCCCCCCCAATTTTACTTCAATTCAGCAATTCCCTTAAATATTCACTAATTCAAAAAAGTGAAATTTCACCGAATTCAATTGATTCAGATTTAAAGAGCACTTTTGAGTCAATCAAATAAAAAAAAAAATCATCTAGCAATATTCAAACTTCGAAAATCAAGACATCATTTTCAAAGGCTCTCCTCGCTTCTTTCGCCTTCCCTATTTCAAAAAAAAAAAGAAGGTAAACTTCGATTCAAACCAACCAACTCATAATTTCCATTGAAAGAATCCACCACGACCTCATTCCCAATTTACGAACCCCTACGAAACCTCGATAATTCACCATAATCACACATACGCCCGAATAATTGCATACCAACACTTGGCAAGGGCTTTCGTACAACGAACACTTATGCAATTACCAAACACGCGTTTTTGAATAATCGCCTACGCAGCATTACGAAGCAGAACAGGGTACCCAATTAAAATCCTTCAAATGTACATACATTATCATCACCAATGTATCGAATCGTGAAAAAAGCAGGGGTTTTAGAATCCCCTTCGATGGATGAAGGGGAGGAGGGAATGACAAGCTGTAACTACTCGAAAAGTCCATACCAATTTCAACATCGTACACCTACAAATATTAGAAATTCAGATTCATACACATCGCACATAAGTTACACTCGATGAAAGGAAAAAAAAAAGGAAGGAAAGGAAAAAAAGATAGGGAGCGCAATTCGAATAAATAATTCATCTTTCTTTTGATCTCGTGGTAGGTAAAACGTAGGCACACTATGGGAACCCCGAAGGTAAACATATTAGCTCATTCGATGAGAAGCTCGTTTCCTCTCAGAGAAGATTTACCTGCTACCGAAAAGATAACAGAGGTAGGTTCAATTTACTCAAAACAAACATAAAATCCGCAATCAATTTTCCTTTCTCGGGCGTATGTAAAATGGGTGGTTTTCCTATTTCGCTAGCTTATTACATTGTAACAGCAACGCCAACGCTTCGCGAATAGCTTTTCTCGTTCAAGGTTACAAAAGAAAAAGGAAAAACGATCCGGATGAGTCATCGGGCGGCGTGCTTGCTACATCGAACTTTTTTCCCTCTTTCGAACTGCGCAACGCGTGAAATACCTAGAGAAGCTCGAACGAAAGTTTCGCAATCGGAATTCCCTGTACGAGTTTGTAAAACGATTTAAATTCCCAGCTTATCTGTCAAGTTTGTGAAAAAAATAGATTTTTGGGCGATTATCTAAAGATCGGAGCTGCTCTTTGGTGATGGATTTGATCCTCAAGTTTTTTTCGAAAGTGATGACCTATTTTTAGAGAAAATCTCGAGGCCGAAAAATTAAAAAAATTGTATCTATGAATTGGTAAAATTAGACGAAATTCGATTTCAGAGGAAAATTTTCTATTTTCGCTTCTCCATAGAGTCATCTCAGTTTGTTCTCGAACGGAAACTGAATTCCGTAAAAAAGTCAAAATATGAAGCTGCTCTTTGAAAATGATCATCTCAGATAATGCTAAAAAACTGAAACTGGAATCTGAAATGTTTCAGGTTTTTTTAATTTCTGAATTTTAATTTTTGAACTCTGTTGACAATTTTTCTGTTTTTCAAAAAATCTGGAAGTTTTAGGCAGCGATTGTGGTTTTTAATGCAAAAATTCGAATATTTATCAACTTTTTCAGGATTTCAGAAAATTATTTGGTTTTGGTAAAAAATCTTTTGAGTTTGTTCAAAACACTAGGAATTATTTAGAAACTACAAATTACATATCTTTGGTAATAGGCTCCTACTTGGCAATTTCTTTAGGTTTCAAAATCAATTTTTTTTCGTCAAAAAAAAAAAACAATTTCTTCCAAACGATGGATAAAAATGAAAATTTAAAAATTTACATCCCTGATTTTTTCATACTTTCAAACTTTCAGAAAATTTCAAGAGAGGAAGAGAAGATCCAGTAGAATGAACGGAGGGGGGAGGGCTTCTGATGGAAATTTTGTTTTCTCAAAAAATCAGAAAAAACTAGTAACACGCTAAAAAAAATGGCTAAATTCTAATTTTGATCTATCCTAATTCTGATTATACAAATCTCATATTTCAAATTTTATTTTCCAAAAATTTTAAAAATTGGCCTCTCTGATAAAGAAAAAAAATGATAAGAGTCAATTAAAACTTTTCATGATCAATCTGCGAAGTGGATAAGTGCAATTGGACCCCAAAAAGTAGATTTTTTGAGAATCTTTTCAAAGACAATAATTTTCTAAAATTCAGCTTCTCTATTGAAAAAAAATTGAAACCAAAAATTGTACATCTTTCTTCCTTAAATTCTTATGCGTTGCAGATACAAAATTTCATATATCATCTCCCCAAAAAATTTTATGCTGCAGAAGATTGGTGTTTGTTCATGTTCAATTACAGGAGAATTTTCAGGTAGTTCAGTCATTCAGAATTTTCTCAATTAGATGACACTTCCGAAAAATTTTTAGACTAAATCCTGCTAGAGACGAAATTTAGGCAAAAAACGCTTCCGATTTTTTGAGAAAATCTGAGTGAGGGTTTTTACCCCCCCCCCCCCCATACACACAAAAAATGTTCAATCTTGATAACTCAAAGATTAAAATATTTAATCATCTTTTCACCAACTTCTACTATTTGAATCCATTTTCTGTTCAATTATTTTTTACTCGACATAAAATAATCCACATTTTCATTCAAAGTGCTAAAAATTCTAGATGCTTCGCAAGTCCATGATTAAAAAGAATCATGATTTTCAAATTTCTCAAACCCAATTTCCCCACCACAAAATAATCCAAAAATCAACTCACCAGACTGATCATCGTGATTGGCCAACGACCCAATGGACAACGCATTATTCAGCTCGGGCACTTCGACGCTTTCTTGAGTCGACGACGACCTCAGCTTCCTCCTCAGCTTGGGCATATCAAAAGGTAGATCTTTCAAATCAACCGAGGTAGCGCTACTGGAGGTATCCTGCGTTGAGCTCTGAGTCAGCTGCATTTGCTGCAATCGTCTACGTCTCAGCTTGGGCATATCGAATGGAAGATCATCATTAAGGTCGTTATTTTGCATCATCTTATTGGTATCACTTCTGGACTCTATCGAGATACCGGAATCGGACCCATGATGTATTTCCGTATCACCGGACGGAGGCGCGTTCATAAATGGTAAACTTAAACTAGCCACGTTTTTATTCTGCGGAAGACGTCGTTTGGATTTGTGGCCGTCGCTCCACTGCGTTTCGGACGGACTAGGAGGGCGTTTTTCATCGACCGGCGACTGTTTCTGGGACACGTTGGTCGTATTTCGATTAATCTCCGAGCTCTCGGAGCCCGGCTCTTGGAACGATTTATCGGATATCGGCGACAACACGTGCATTTTGTTCTGGTTCAAGAACCTGTTGCCGAGCTGCATTCCGGCCGCGTAGTGATAAGCTCCGGTTCCGACCGCCGAATCCGAACTGTGCGAACTTAACGAGCTGCTGTGATGGCTATCAGTACTGGTAGTGCTTCTGTTACCTTCGCTGGTGCTGCTGCGGATCGACTCCAGGCTACCTCCGCTGCTACTGGTCGTCATACTCTCGGTGCTGGAGAATTTGCCGCACCGAGGCCTGCTCTTGATTTCGAGGATTTTCGAAGGCACGTGACAGCTCTTGGGACGCGAATCGTTCGGACTGTCGGAGATATAACACGTGTCGTCGGCTCGGCAGCATAACGAGATACGATGCTTGTAATGGCGCGATTGTCGACTGCTGTGGTGGTGATGACGATTATTATTATTATTGATATTGTTGTTGTTGTTGATATTGCAACAGGAGGTAGTTTTGGATTCTTTGACGCGTCTGCGATGCGAGGCGACCTCGTTGCGAAAATTCTCCACGTGCGATTTGCTGCCAGCCGTCTTATGGGACGATTCGGAGAAACTATCGAAGCTGTCGTTTAAATTCGAAGAAGCACTCTGAGGTAACGGGATTGTAGAAGTGGATGCCGAAGAGTACCCACGCAGCAGAGTAGTCTGCTCGGTAATATCGAGATCGGTCAAATGCTGCGACAGATTATCCATCGACGCATCGTGACACTTCTGTGAAGACTTCGAGCCAGTCAATCTCTTCAAGCTACATTTACGATCGGCGGGTATATTGCAATAGGTGGGATTATAAGGTGTCTGGGGCGATCTACGTTCCAGCACGTGATTGGTGACCTCGTCCAGATCGAGGGTTTCATTACTTCGGCATATTTTCGAATCGAAGGCAGTCTCGTAAAGGTGTCTTTGCTTGGTGGCCATGTCGTCGTCGCAATCGTCGTCTTCGTCTTCTTCTTGAATGTCGAAAGAATTAGCCGGAGTGTCGCCGGGCGCCGTACCGCGATATTTCAGTTCCTTGGCGGTAGCGGAGCCCAGACTGCCGGTGCAGCGTTTTCCAGCATGGGAGACGTCTAGGCTTTGGCACTTGCGGTATGAATTCGGATCGTGACGGCGGTCCGGTTGCTCTTCGCTTTGGCTGCGTTTCAGCAGATCTCCGTAGTAGTACGGTGATTTGCGTACTTCGGTGTAGGTGAGATTTTTGGAGGCGGCCGATGATGGGCGGACTGATTTCGCTAGGGCAGTGTGTTTGCTACGGTGTTTCAGGTTCTCGTAGAGCTCCGGTTCGTCATCTTCGTGTTCGTCGTCTTCGCTGGTATCTGTAAACCGATCAAAAATAAGAAGTTGATTAGTAAAGGAAATTTATTGTTAAATGACCTCAATATTGAATCATAATTAAACGGGAGAAATGGATACAAAATGATAAAAGGGGTATAATTTTGAATGTATTAAAAACATTTAAAATGGACCGCAGTGATTCAGGGTTTAAGTTCAAGGAGATGAGAAGATCTTCTGAAATGATTGAAATTCGGAATCTGCAACTCATTTTTTAGTCGTAGAATCCAAATTTTGGGAATATTTTTTGAAAAACGTATAATAAACACTTATACAGAATGTAATTATGTAATATGTAACCAGAAAATGATATTATTTGGGCCAGCTGAGATCCAAAGAAATCAAGTTAAGGGATGTGCAGGAAATTACCTTGAAAATGAACCAATTTTCCTTCGAGCTGGTGAAATTCTGAAGCCAGTTGTTATCACAGATTTCACAATCAATGGTGGGGAGGGTCAAAATTCGAAATTTTTTTCAATTATCGAGAGTGGTATCAAAATCAATGTTATTTTTATCCCAGGGATCCATTTCCGATGTCATTTCATCGAAAACCCCAAAATGAGACTATAGAGGAAGGTAGTAGGAGTTGCAAATTGAGAATTTTCCATAATTATCTGTTTCCATTCGCCCTGGCATGGTCTCATTATTTCGGGTTTTTCGATGAAATGACATCGGAAATGGATCCCACGGATAGAAAAACATTAATTTTGATACCACATTCGATAATTAAGGTTTCGACCCTTTCCACCACCTCCCCATGGACCCATTTTAGGTTATTATGTCGGAAACAAATCCTCCAGGTTGAAAAAACATGGATTTTGATACCACACTCGATAATTATGGAAAATTTTCAATCGACTCCTCTCCACCCCCTCCCCATATGGGCCCATTTTGAATCATGAATGTAGTTTGAAGTCAAAATGACATCAGAAATGGATTCAGAACCTCCGAACCCTTCTTGGAATTTTTTTCCCTAAAAAAATCTGTTTGAAATATTCTGTATCAATTTTGTTGGTTTGTTATTTTTGGTTTTGAAAGTTTTTTATAACCGGCAAAAATATTTTTAAAAATCTTCAAAATTTTCTTGGAACATCATCAAAGTTTTTTTCAGTTTTGAAGCTCAATAACATGAAAAATAATAGAGGTAGCCACTGAAGGTAAAGGACCTTTTTGAAAGAATGAACTATGCTGTACATTATGGACTCGTAATATGGCAGTGTTGGAAACTTTTTCATGAACAGAGAAAAAAAATTGAGAAATTTTTTCAAAATTTTTCGGTTACGTTTTACCTTGAATTTCTCAGCTCTTAATTGCAGGATCTTCCAGTTCTTGGTACCAAATTATTCGTCTTACTTTTCTCTTTAATTTAAGACTAATAGGAAAATTTTCACTCTTTAACAAAAAAAGTGAACCGGTAGGTGAAATAACTACCCAAGAGGAAAAAACATATCCATGTTATTTAAAAATTGGGGTTCAGTCCTTTGAAATTTTTTCTGTTAATTTGACTTTCTGAAAATAAATCAATTTTCAGCTTCTGACTTTTCGATATAAGAAGTCGATTTCGAAAATAATAAAATTTTATAAGTTTTTGACTATAGGGTCTTCAAAATTTTGGAATGACCCCTCTCCCCCACCCCCACCTAAGAAGAAAAAAACATATATTCATGTTAAAAATAATGAAAAATTTTCTTTGGTACTTGAATAGAAGAAAACTGATCATTTTTTTTTGAATAGTTGACCCTGCCAGAAAGAAAGGACCTTGTGTAAAAAAAATCGAAGTCATCATTTTTATGCGTTTAGTCCAGATTTGGTGTAATTTGGACCAAAAACGAGAAAAAACTAAAAAAGAGACATCAACACCCAAGGTCCTTCCTTTCCGGCAGAGTCATAATAAATTTTTTTTCAGAATTTAACGGTATTCATCGACATTCAAATACAGTAGTACTTCAATGTTCAATTGGGTCTTAAAGAAAATTCCAAGCCACCCTCCTTCACCCATACCCCACTTCAAATCGATCCATAAAAACCAAAACTGGCAACACAGCGCCCGATAAAAAATCGTTTCCAGATCATTAATAGTTCCACTGTCATTTACAGCCGCACTAGCCCAGTGTTCGTTTTCAAATTCGAAAATAGTTCCCGTCTTCCTATATCGAGCACCGCCCTTTCAAAGGAACCAGCTATGCTCCTATGCAAATATTTTGGCATCTTTACAAAACGCCAGTTACGAAACTTACACGCCTTCGAAGAACCTGCATTCGGCTCGAATAAATTGCATAACCGCATTCCGCTAGGCGCTCGTTGCTAGCTCCTTACGTACGACAGATATGCAATTATTCGGTCATTTGAGTCGTCTGGGTCGCCTAATCCGATAAATTGCGGCTTCGCGGAGTTCGGACGCGGAGCCCGTTAATTACAAAATGTGTTGCTGGTTGCGTGCGGCAAACATTAAGGCGCGAGACGAGTATTTAGCGTGTAACGAGCGGGCTTTTTACGCGACGTCGAGAACGTTTCTGTAATTAAAAAAAAAAAAAGCAAGCGTACATTAATTTTAACGCAACTGCGCCGCGGTAATGGTACTTTGCTTTTACACCATTCGAATAAATTTCAATATACTCGAGCGAGCCAGGACCACAGAGAAGAATTCTTTCCAGTTCAACAGCGAGTAAAAAGCTTTCCGCAACAAAAAAGCTCTTCTACACCTCTAAAAGAACGAAACAAAGAGAGACACAACAGTTCAAATCGGAAACGAGAGAAGCGAGGAAAAAAAATGCTAAACGCGAATCCGCCATATCGAAACCGGGGGATAACTAAATAAAAGGGAAGTGTAACGATTTAAAGCTCTGATAGTAATAATACCGGCCACCGACTGCGCTAATGTTCGCAACTAAGATATTCTATTAACATTTTATAGCAATTTCTTAGATTTACTGTTACAGCCAAAAGGAAATATTGCGTATACGCCGAAACACGGCTACACCCTTGTAAATGTACCACGCCGCGCCAGCGGAGCGGGGCACAAATTCTCCCATCTACCTCCGAGCTCTCCTTCATGGTCGTATCAGTGATTCATTGTGGCCCGCCGAATGCCATATATTAAAGAAAATTTATCATTGTTGTGTTTACCCGTTTTACACACACAGAGTGATGGTGAGAAAAGCGGAAACGGTAATAAAAAACCAGAAGAAAATAACCATACTTTCTTTTTTCAAGAAGTGAGAAGAAAAATGGGAAGGAACGTTTTGAATCTTTTTTTTTCTGATGTAAGTATGTTAGTTTTCAGATTGTTTTCGGTGTAAATAGCCTGAAACACTTTGATCGAATTGATTGTAAATGTAATGGAGTGTATCGAGGGATGCAGAATGATGCAGGAGATCGTGGGGAGACCGTGATTAATTTTCTGTGCACCCTGTTCGAAGATCGAAAATCGTAAAACAGCCTAATTCAATTTAATTAAGTATTATGAGTATTGAAATTTTATTCCTGAATGAAATTTTCGTTCGAAAGGGAGTAAATGAAATGAAAGATAAAAGATGAGAAAACGTTTGAAAAGTTACTAGAATGAATCGTGCCTTTTGAAAACATCTGTAAGAAAATTTCGAGGCATAAAAACTGTAATATTTTTGTTCTTATTTGGTAATCTATTTTAAAAAATTCTTCAATGAAATGGGATTTATCTGAATCAAATTCTTTTGTCCCCCCCCCCCCCCATCAAGAAAGACAGAAAAAAACATATTCTCTATGTCTCATGTAAATTAGTGAACAAAAGTGAAACTTTATAAAAAAGAATCATTCTTCAAAAATTTTAATCAGAGGACCTTTATATGTGGTAAAAAAAATTCAAAAAATTCTTTTAATTTAAATTATGAATTTTCATCACAGATTAAACTACAAAATGACCTTATTTGAAAAGTTTAATTCAGGTGATTATACAGAGTGTTTTACAACTCAGTAGGGTGACAATGAAATTTTTTTTTTCGATTTTGAAATCGCTCACCCCCTAAAAGTGTTCATTAGTATAAACAAAAATTATTCCCAAAATTTCACTCCTCTGAGTTGAGGTTAACACGTGCCGCCGAGCACTCAAAGTTGAGGACGCGATGTCCGAGCGCGTTCGATGTTACTCCGCCCCGATACGTGGTGGTGAAGTTTTCAGCGTACGGGCTGCGTTGCAAACAGGGGTCAAACTGGGTTACTTTTTAAGTAACTTGGTTACTTTTTTCAAGTTTGGTTACTAAAAGTTACTTTTTTCTTTCAGAGGTTACTATTAGTTACTATTTTCAAAATTTTTCCTTTAAAAGAAAAAGAAAAAATATTGAGCTGTTGAATGCCTTTTTTTTCCAAAAATTTCGATTTTTTAGAAGGAGATCGGGAAATCAGTCAACAGATAATCGTTTTTTTAGAAGTCAATACAAACCACGAAGAAAGCACAATTTTGTTTGACCTGATGATAAAATTTCAGATTCTGAGTGCCCATTTTTCAAAAATTTTCGCTTTCGCTGTGCTCGGGCTCAGTCTAAGCTCAATCAGGCCGAGAGGGAGGTACAAAGGAGAATATTTTTGTACCGGGCTCTCATTTTTTTCAATTATGAAGGAGACAGAATTTTTTTTACTACAAAAAATGTGAAAACGTGTATTTTTTGATAAAATTTCGCCCTCGCTTCGTTCGGGCGGTTTTTAATTCCCTTTTTTTTAAGAATTGATGATTTTTCACAGATCTTTCAGTTAAATATCACTGATTTTCAATAAGAATTTTGACTGAAAGATCAGCGAAAAATCACAGATTTGAAATAACATGAAAAATTGGCAGAAAATTCATTCATTTTTTAAAAAAATTTTACCAAAAATTTTCGCTTTGTGTGGGGAGGGGGGAATTTAGAAAAGAGGTCAGTACAAGTCAGTATTTTTGCTCATTATACGTAATTATTCCAAACGTGCAAAAGCTTTCAAATCTTCAAAAATTTCCAAAAATTCAATATCTTCTAAAATTGCCGAAATGTGCGGAAAAAATCAAAATTTTGGTTTTTGCACTCCTACTCCTCCTCCTCCTCCTCTCCTCCTCCCCTCCCGATCCTACTGAAACTCCTAAAAATTAACGATTCTGAGGTTACTTTTTGGTTACTATTTTCATGGAAAATGGTTACTAAAGTTACTTTTTTTTTAAAAAAATTCAGTTTGAGGCCTGTGCAAAGACGTTCTTACGCCCTTATGTGGGACAGGGGAGGGAAAGGTGTTCAAATTACTCGATAAAGAATCATTTTAGATCATCTAAAATATTCCCAGTCTGTTTTGAATTTTTTTTTACTGATTTTATGGCTGTTGGAAAAAAATATAGAAAAATTGATTTTTCCCCATTTATTTCAATGTTTTTAACAAGAAAATCGGTTCTCAATGATGAATTTCATGTATTTCTCATTCGAGTATTGTAAATCAAGGGTAATGCTGGTAAAATTTTTCAAAAATTTTGGGGTTTAAATTTTTGAAGGCGATTGATAGCAAAAATCGTCGAAAATTATGTGAAGAAATCGATACTTTTACAAGTTTTTTTAACACTCATAAAATCAGTAAAAAAAAATTCAAAACAGACTGGGTATATTATAGATGATCTAAAACGGTTCATTATCGAGTAATTTGAACACCTTTCCCTCCCCTGTCCCACATAAGGGCGTAAGAACGTCTTTGAAACGCAGCCCGTACGCTGAAAACTTCACCACCGCGTATCGTGGCGGAGTAACATCGAACGCGCTCGGACATCGCGTCCTCAACTTTGAGTGCTCGGCGGCACGTGTTAACCTCAACTCAGAGGAGTGAAATTTTGGGAATAATTTTTGTTTATACTAATGAACACTTTTAGGGGGTGAGCGATTTCAAAATCGGGAAAAAAATTTTACCCATGCTTTTCATTGTCACCCTACAACTCAGGCACCCACTTAGTACTTACTCGTAATTCGACGAAATAAGTAAATATGTAACTTATCCTGAGAACTGGAAAACCCCAAATCAGTGTCATTCAGGAACTTATTTTTGACCCCTAAAGGCAATTTTTATATTCAGGTTCACATATAGGTGCCTTCTAAATTTTAGGAGCAAAATATGGTAATTTAAAAACAATTTTTATAATTTTTTAATTTGTAGTAATCATATGTTTTTTTTTTTTAAAATAAAAATCATCGAAATAGTCATAAATTTATCGTTACTTTTTTTGATGATTTTTCAAAAGAAGAAAAAAATACAGAAATGTAAGATCATTCCATTTATTGTCGTCATATCTATTTCTTATTGGCAGTGTGCTCGATAGAGTATTATCCCTCAGAAAAATTTATCATAGTGACTAGAATTCTTCGGATTTTTTTAAAGCAAGAAGTTTGGATGACTTTCCAAAAAGTGGACGATTTAAAAATTGTGGTAACTGCACAAACTACAAAATTTTCTTAAACATAGGTAAACAATTTCCTGAAATTTTTCAAAATTTGGGCTATTTTTGGCATAATTATAACGATTTTTCAAAAATTGATAATTTTCCGAAAACTTGGACTATGCTCAAAAAATGAGTATCCCAAAACTGCACAGAACAATATTGTTTAAAAATTCCATCATGTTTCCAAAAATATAAATTTTCTAAAAAAAAATTGGTGATTTTTTTACAAACAATTTGAGGCACTTTCCACAACTTGGACAATTTTTCAAATTTTGAGTAATTTTCCAAAATTTACAATTCCACTTTCCAAAAATTGGTCGACTTTTCTAAAACAAAAAAAGAATTTTCAAAGAATTGGATCAATTTTAATATCCCTGATATATTGGATAACTTACCAAAAATTGGACAATTTTTTAAAACTATGTAGTACAACCAATTTAAATAACAATTTTCATTCAAAAATTTATCAACTTTTAAAAAACTGGACTATATTTGCAAAATTGAAACGCTTTATAAAATAAACCTTACCTTATATAACTCAAGGAAAACTAATGAACTTTATAATAATTCCTCATAACCATTTTTCAAACTCTCACACAAATTTGGAAAAAATGCTTAGAAGGATTCTTTAAATTTTAAAGGATTTTAAATGACCATTTATCAAAATTTTATGCACAAAAGCTGATTAAAATCTGAATTTTATTTCTTTTTTTTTGTGATTTTAGTGACTTTTTGGTAAAAAAAATGGTGACTAAAAATGAAAAAAAATGATAAAATTTTTGAAAATATTCAAATCAGGCACCTTTTTTGGATATTCTTCCACTTAAATTCTTCAAAATATTGGATAAGGAGAAGTATCCTCTTGCAGCGTGTCTTGAATCGAATTTTCGAATTTTAGAGAGTTTTTCTCGTGTAAAGAGATTTTCAAAATTTTAACCCTCTGCATCAATTAAGGACCATGAAATAAACCTTTTTCTCTTGTGAGATTCAACATAAGTACTTACACATTGAAAACGAGGAAAAACTATGCATTCTTTTAAAAACAGAAATGTCTCAATTTTGATTTTTACGGATAAACTATGGATCAAAAGAATCATCTTAGGCACATTTTTAGAAATTTTTATCCAATTTGAGAGCTCTGTGAACTTCATTAGAACGATTTCTTAGATCCAAAGCATATTTTTTAAAATCAAAATTACTGAGGCATGTTTTCAGTTTTTTTCAAGGAATATTAGAAAATTTTTCATCATTTTTCCGATTTTTCTTCCCCCTCATATTTTTATCATGTTATCCTACCTATTTGTTAAATCTGATTAGAATAACTAGATCCTAGTTCCATGACCCCTGATCAATGTAAGGGACTAAAATTTCAAAAATTTCATATTTTGAGAAAAATGAACCACTCTACGGGGTAAAATCTCAAATTCCACTCTAAACGGGTACCTATATTTTAACAAAATTGCTTCTCAATCCTACACCACTAAAATATTCATCGTGGACAGCAACAACATCGTCATTATCATCATCCATAAATACCACACCCAGATTTCGGCCTACTCTCGATTAAAATTTCCATTAAAATACTTAATTCGCTCGTAGACCTCTTTAGTACAACACACGCGTTATCGCAGCACCCCAAAGCGGAGCAAGGGGGTTACTCAAGAGCATAACGAACGTGTAAAAGTTGTCGCTTTTATGCACAACGACGACGTCTACAGAGAAGAAAAGGTCTTCAAAATATCGCACACAAAAGGCGCTTAATGAACTTACCAACGATAATGGTTTAATTAAAGTTTAAAACGAGGCTGGTAGAGGCTCGAAGATGTGGCCATTCGTCAGAATACCAGAGAATTCGGACTTGGCTGGTGTAAAATCCGTTTAAGCTTTTTTCAACCCTTTCGCGAAATTTCTCCCTTGTTCGGGTCCGATGTCGTAAGATGTTGATACTTCGAAGTAGATTCCAGCCAACTTTTGTTCTCCGGCAGTCGCAGCGACGATGGGGGGCAATAAATCATGGTATTTTTACGCGAAGGTATAATCGCGTGCAATTTTCCAACTACAACTTATGGACGATGTTCTTCGAGTACGTAAATTATCTACGACGTCGAACGAATTTTCATCAAACAGAGTTATAAATTTTCGCGACGTTGTTGGAAAATATCTAAAAACGAGCCAGGCAAGGGTCTCTCACGTCAGCTCAGTTATAAGATGCGTTCTTAGCACGAAGACTACGTTCGGTGAGGCAGCCGAAGATGTTTAAAACGTTAATGAAGATATAATGGGAAGCGAATCAGCCCAATGGGAAGGGACAGGATCGCGTGCCGAAGAAGTTCTTCAAGATTTGCACGAAGAAATGGTGGTTGTGAAAACAGCGAAGGGTCCTGGTCGACGCGTAATTGAGCGATAAGCTGCCGTGTGCTGAGTAAATAAAGGGGTGTACTTTGGGGGTATTGGAATCGCGTTCAAGATCGCTGTACCAGTCGGTCTTCTGCATATAGGTTGCTTCTTCGTCTCTCGAGTAAATATTGGTTGAAATAAAAAGCTCGCAAGATGAGCCGATATATCTTGTAATGATTTCCGCAACGAGGCGACGACGGTGGCAGCGTCACATCCTGCGAAAATTTTTCCTCCTCTCCTTTTTACGTACACGAAAATGAAATATTGTCTATGCGAGTGAAAAAACTTGTAAAGTTTTAGATTACCAGAGTCATCGTACCGTAATCGGCGGCGTGACAGCGTTTCTGTGTATTTTTACGAATGAGGAAATTTCTTTTCGACTGCAACCGGGTAAATATCGTCGCAGAGGTGGGATACAAGGAGCTGAATCGAGAGAAAGGGAGTTTTTCATTTCACCGATATCGTATCGCAGTATAACCCAGAGAACTAGAGCCATAGCAGATTTTTATTACGGAAATAAATTGTCTGGCGAGAAATTTGCGCGCGTAATCGAGCGTTAAAATGGTACGAGAATTTTTATGATACATTTAGTCGTTCTGGTTTTATCGCGTTTTAAATTTCCCACGCTGATGCGCGTAAATTTATAACCCAAGTGTTTTTTTTCCTCCGGTGATGGTTGCGCTGTATAAGCGAATTGGGTTGGGGCGTTTGCTCGAAAAAGTATACCGAAATGAAATTTTTATTTTATGTAGTTCTGGTTTGTGCGACGAGGTTTTTGTTTGATGGAAGATTTCGTCGATGGTGTGATTTTTAGCTGTAATCGAGAGAAACGAGAAAAAAATTCAAAAAAATTAAATTTCCCTTTTTCACGTCGAGTTTCCAAATTTTCACCGAGCGACAATGTACTCTAAATTTGAATTAGTCAAAATTGACTGATTTAGATCGATAAAATTGAGTCACCGTTGGAATCGGTGAAAAAATTTACTGATCAATCGGTGAATTTTCATCACTGAATCAGTAAAAATAAAATTTCACAGATTCAATTAGTGATTAATCAATGTATCAATCAGTAAAATTTTATTTATACTGATTCAATAATAAAAATTCACTGATTGAAATCTGTAAATTTTGACTGATTTCAATCAGTCAATCAATTTTTACTGATTCAATGGTGAAAATTCACCAATCGAATCGGTAATTTTTCACCGATTGGCGTTAATTAACTGGAAAATCAATGGAATTTGGCTGACTTGATTTTCTCTACTTCATCAGTCAATTTCGGCATTTTTGACTGATTCAAATTAAGAAAGCTACTATGAAAAAGTTTAAGACAATTCTATGCTTTCAAAATTAATTTTCGTTCATCGAGAAAAATGCATGGAAAGGTTATTTCCTCCGAAATAAAATTAGGATTGAAACATTGAAAAGTACAGTTTTTGCTCTGTATGCAAGGACCTCGTCCGTCGTTTCATTCGATTTTATTTTTGAAAATAGAAAACATGATTTTTATAGCATAAACAAGCATTTTTACAATATTTTTAGCAATTTTTTTCAAAAAATCTGAAAAAAATAACATCAACTTATGAAAAAATCCTTTATAAATTTAACAATGTGAAATACTCAATTTTTCAAAAAATTGCTAAATGTTGGTTGGCATTGGAGGTCAAATTTATATTGTGAATTTCATTCATTTCAAAATCCATGCAATGGACAAGCCACCAGCCACGTTGCGAATTCAGAATTTTTTGTCAACACTAACGAACTTCACTTCAAAACTCCGAGTCCTAAAAAATTCCTAAGAAGATATGAAAAATGTGTATTTTTAGAGCAGGCACTTCTGATTTTTCAAAACAAAATTTCACTCAATTTTGAATCCCCGCCCACCAAAAATTGATAGTTTATGTTGGATTAAAAAAAATTCAGTCATGGGTCCCTAAAAAATTTGTTTTCAGAAATTTTTAAAATTTTCAGAGTGTAAAATAACAGTGAAAATTTCCAGAAGGGATGAAGATGAGATAAAAAATTCTCTCATTATTAGGAGTAAACTGGTCCCTTCTACCCTCTTCATAATCATCACTTTACCTAAATCGAGCCTAAATCTTATTTTTGAGTACTCAAGAGATATGAGAAACACAATTCAGGAATCGGGAATTGAAAAAAGCACGTACCCAAAGAATTTTGTCGAAATATTTTTGAAAAATTTATTTTAAAATATAAAAATTAGGTACCTACTGTTTCATTTATTGGTACATGGTTTTATGAATTGGTAAGATTTTTATTGAGGGGTCTGAAGGAGGAAAGATCGACACACCTTGAAAATTTTGTATTTTTACTCAAGAAAAACTTATGTTCGGAACAATTTGCAAAATAATCATTTTCATTTCAAGGTGAAAAAGTGAAAAAAAATGCAAAAAAACTAGAAAAATTAAACATAAGTTCGTATCATCAGTATGAGAGTTCTTGAGCCCCACTCCACCTCCCAATTCATTATTGTAATTTTCAAATTAGTTTCATATCAGTTTTTTCTCATATTTCAAAAAACATTCAAGTCGAATCATTTGCGAAGTGATTTTATGGTAGAAAATTGAAAAAAATCTCTATTTCAACTGTTCAAGTCGAAAAAATCGAGGAGCAAAAAAATCAACCAAAGTTCGTATTCATCAAAAACTTCAATTTCCAACACCCTTCTACCCCCTTACCCACTTCCCCACTTCGATTTTTCCCCATTTCTTTTTGTCCATTGGAAAAATGTGAATTTTTGCATCTTTTTCTGACAAAAGACGAGTCTTTTCGGTCTCATCTTCATTTTAAAGAGCTGGTCTTAAAAAGTCATTCATGGGTTGAAGTTTCGAAGGTGGATCAATTAGTGGCCTGCTGAACCTGAAAAATGAAGATTCTTGCTATTTTCTAGAGTTTTTTTTGCTATAAATTTCCCCAAAAGAACCCTTTTTTCGCTCTTTGATTAAACAATAATTCAAAAAAATAAAAATAAAAATGTGGAAAATTCTTGCATTACTATTTTTTCAATTTTCTGACTTCCAAGGTAAAATTCTTGCTAATTTATGTTTTTTGTTTCATTTTTTTAAAAATTTGACAGCAGACAATAAAAATTGAAGAATTTGAAGTCTCAAAATTTAATTTTAAAATTTAACGATGATTAACATTTTAATGTAGGCACTTGAAAAACTTCAATTTTCTCATTTCTTTGTTTCTTTGATATTTTTTCGTGTTTTTATTTTTAAATTTCTCTCGACTTGAAATTTTCCACGATCTCATTCACTCAATTCAACAAACACTCTAAAAAATTATGGAGGTATTTTAACCTAATTTATATGCACGTACGAAAATTTAAACATAATTAATCACCAAATCGAACCAGCCTCGTTCAAAACGCCTTACAGTCGGTAATTCAGAACGTCGGGGAAAAGTTTCGTCGTCACACATCCGGCATTCCTTCAAATATCGACCACCGCTTCACCAATGACACACCAATCATTAATTTCGCAGCTTGGTGAAACAGAAGGGGGAAAAATACATACGCATACATACAAAACCTCGAGACGCCGGCCGGAACAATAAACATCAATTTAAAAAGCTACTCGAACACCTACAACCACAATCCGAAGGCCTTTCGCCTTTTAAAAGTGTACTTAAGACCGAACTCGCGGCAGCAGCACGGACCCATCTCGTTCCACCTGTCGCAACAATAACCAATACGACCTTTACGACGCGACCTTTGTCAGTGGCAAACCTATACGTACACTTTCGACTTTAAAAGCTCGCCCTGCGAGTAAACATTTCCCTCCCACCTTGCAATCGTGCTCGGTACTCGAATCGCGTAAAAAATGGCAGTAAAATTTACTCCTGGGGTCTTGTCGATGATCGAGAGGGCAATTTCACCTTGGACGAATGAACCTTATAATTGCCTGCGGTGTGGTAACCTTGAAACCAGACTGTAAAAGCTCCCCGATGAGTCACCATCAGCACGTCGTAATCGTAAAATATTACGTTTTAATGAATCGATAATGAAAACTTCCTAGGCCTTGAAGTTTTACTTCTCACCACGTTCGTCATTGTTTCTATTTTCCTTCTTACACGTACCACGAAAAACTACCCTCTTGAAATTTTTCCGGCTCGTACCGTAATTAAATTCCGAGAACCGGTAACGCGGAAGGTAGAAAGTACGTAAGTCGTATATTTCGCAAAGCCCTCCGACTTAGATTTCGGTAAAAGAATAAAAATCGTCTTTTTTTCGCCATCTATTCTCATTGCTCGCTCATTCGAAAAAATATATCAACTCGTAGGTGCGTCGTCCGGCAAGAAGCGAGAAAATCGCATCCCCTAAGTGACCGCTGTTTAAAAAGGTAATCTAACGACTCCCGAAGGAGTAACGCGAACAAATCACGGACGCGGCGCACGTCAAACTTTTACAAAGAATTATAACGTCGTCGCCGAGACTCTCCGAAGGCATCGACGAAATTAATTTTTCAAAGTAACCTTTATAGTTCAGTGATAGATTGCATTTTTCGAGGTATAAACGGAAAGTGATGGCAGAGGTGTAAAATTTGGTATGGGTGAACTCTGAACAAGGACATCATAAGAAATTTTTTGAGCCTGCAAGGTCATAATCAAATTTTACAGGAGGAGGAGGCGAGAGCGAATTTTTATCGAGCAATGGTTCTCCAAACACCACTCAAAGTTCAACTTGTTCTTATATAACACTATTCGTCGACTTTTAGTAATTTTTTTTCGAACTTCGAATTTGAAAAATTTTTACTCAGATGCTTATTTACATTTACGATTTTCTACTTTTTTTCCACTCGGTAAAAATTTTTTCGCTTATTTTTCTTTTTGGAAAAAATTCTTACTCACAATTTTTGAATTTTTTCATCATTTCGAAAATTTATTTCATCATCATCAAAATTTCATCATTTTTGTACAATTTTGGATTTTTTTCTTCGTTTTTGAAATTTTTACTCGTATTTTTCTGCGTTAAAATTTTCACACTCTATTCTTTGAAAAATTATAATGCATGACAACAAATCTGGTGGGTACACTCTCATTCATAAATCAGTAAAAATAATTAAATATCACTAAGATACAGTCAGAATTGCAGCATGGAAGAAAATCAGTGAAAAATTTTTCACTGAAAACAAATCAGTAAAAAATCAATGGAAAATCAGTGAATTTTGCTGGAGTTTCCTGTGCTATAATCCTGGCTGGCTGTCAGTGACTTTTCACTGATTCGGAATGACAGAGTAACTTGAACAGTGTTTGAATAACTTATTTATACTTTTCAAATGAAAATTTCAAAAAAATGGATGCAAAAAAGGAAAATTTTGATGGAGAGAAAATATAGGTTCGAAAAATAATACTTCGGGCAAAAATGTTACAATAAAGAAAAAAACTAGAGCATAAATTTTGATGGAGAAAAAAATTATAATTTCCCCGTAAGTTCAAAAATCGTAATGAAAATTTGTTTGAAAACCCATCAAGTGATAAAAAGTTGAAAAAATTCAATTTTTAGGCAATTTTGAAGAAAACTATGAGAACTTAAGTTGAGAAATCTCAAATTTGAAAGACTTTTCTTTCTCAAATTTAAAAAAAAAATCATTTTTGAACTCAGTATGGAAATGAAAAAATGATGCCAAAAAAGTGAAGTCAAGTTTCCTCTGAAAGAAAATGTTGGTAACATGGATATGTTTTTTCCTAAGTCAGTTTTCAGCTTCTGACTTTCTGATAATATTTTGTAAGTTAATTTCAAAAATATAAAAATTTGTAAGTTTTTAAAAGTAATATGTTGATTTTCTGATACCAAGTTAATTTCGAAAATATAAAAATCTATAAGTTATTGAAAGTTAGCAATCTTTAAAAAAATAGTCTTCAAAATTTTGGAGTGACCCTCCTCTCCATAGGAAAAAATACATCAATGTTTTAAAAAAGGCTGATTGCCTAATTCTCAAAAATTGGGGGACTGTAATAAAAAGTCAGTACAATCTCTAAAATTCAGTGAAAAACAGGCGAAATTTATAGAAAAATTAGTGAAAATCCGCTGAAAATAAAAAAAAATTTGCTCATTTTCTTTCTTCTGCAATTCTGACTATTTATCAATGACTTTTCACTGATTCGAGATCGGAAAATTTTACGGTGTCCTTTTCACGCCAAATTCCCCTTCCCCTATCATAATTTATCGTTTAGTTGGAGCTTGCCACTGGACAATTAAACCGAATAAAATACTTGGAAAACTTCACTTCGACACACGAGATCGCAGTTAAACTGAGTCTCGTTTTTTGATTCAATTTCAACATCCCCTCACCCCTCGGGCTCCTTTTTCTCGCCTAACAAATCGCCATTATACTCGAGACATCGAAAAAGGGTTCGTCAATTCGAATTATCACTCCCTCGTATTTAGCTGTATACAGATTCTTACCCCTTTCGTCCCTGAACCTCCCCGCCTTCGTGATCTGTTGCGATATACACACCAGAAATGGCATAAACCTTTTACCAGTTACACTGTAAGCTCTCTCCTGTGCTATGTACTGCGTCGCAATATTCATCTACGTGAATATATCCCTATAACCATCCTCAGATCCGATCCTTTTTCGGTGTAAAATGCAATCTACACCAGTCCCTGACCCGCACCCAATTTCCTGTTAATTAAAACGAAATCCACGTAATAATTCGCGCGCCTTTTCGCGTTCACGTTGCTGTCTCTCTCTTGCGCGACTCGTCTTTAATTAATCGTTAAACGTATAACATCCAATCTACCTCGTGTAGGTGTACAGATAGGTACCTCAAAGGCCCACCCCATTTCGCTGCAGACGTTGTATATAAATGGTTATTTTAATTAAGGGAAAAAAGTAGCAACTTCGTGGATATAATTATTCGCGTGCCTGGCGTCGCGACGAAAGCTACATTAGATGAGAGAGGATGTATACTCATTAGTTGAACGTCGCGCCGAGCCACCATTTCACTCTTTACCTATCAATTTGCCGAGTACTTCGTCTTCATCATTATACGTATAAAATTAGAGTTATTTCCCGTCGAGGGAATTATTTGACGGAAATTAAAATGATGACGATTAAATTGGGCCGATGCAGCGGTGGTCGAGTAGTCGAGAAGCCAACGCAAATAGGTTTTAGCATCTTGATTGATATAAGATGTGTTTCAGCTTGGCTAATCTGTCTTCGGTGGAATATTCCGAAATTACATTAACTATCGCGAGCATGAGACGACAAAGGAGGCTGAGGATGCTAAATTTAATAAATTAACTCGGTGCTAACGCCATCAATCGTGTAGTTGACTCGAAATTTCGCTCAAATCTGATAATTGAAACTGACATAGGTAACCAATCTCGCACCTGGGTCGAACGATACATAATCGATTATCCTGCCTATCTGACGGGTATCCATTTAAACTGAAATGTTTGTAAATTGATACAGGCTTTATATTTATATTCAAAATTACTCAAAATACCATCTTCGTTCAGAAATGAATCCAAAAAATTCACGGTATACCTTTTAAAATAGAAAATGGACAACTGACCATTTCGAATAATTTAATTGAATGCAACCATCACCTTGAAGCCAGAAAGTCGCTAACCCACTCTGAATACTCAACTCATAAGGCGGATCGAAAAAATCCTGGATTTTGGCAAAAAATCCTGATATAAGGCTCATCCCACGTCAAATCGCCGCGAGGTTTTGGCCTAAAGGCATCCGATTTTGCTCAAAAATTTCTACGGTTTTCCCTCGGTGGTCTTTTCATGAGGTTCTCACTTCTCAATTAATTCCTTATCAAAATGGTATCTTAACAGGGACCCTCAGTTTTGGCCAAAATTCAAAAAATGGATAAAGTGAAGTGAAATATCGATTTTTACTAATTTGAAGGTTCCCCCACCTCTATTTTTAATAAGAAAAAGATCAAATGGTGATATTTTTTTGTCACCAATTTGAATATTTTTTTTTGGTGACAATATTCTTTTTACAGCGATGTTCAATTTTTCACTCACTTGGACTTACAAAACAAATAGACAAAAAAAAATGTTGCTTCAAGTTTCAGTTCTAATGCCGAAATTATGATTCTGTGCATCAAAATACACCATCACACTGATTCCCGAGTTCAAAGTTGACTGAGGGGAGGGGGTGAGGTGGGGGTGGGTCGGGTCGAAAAGTGATATTTTTCGAGAGCCATAAACGCAGACATAAGAAAAAATAATTGAAAAATTTTTTTACCCAATTTTATAGAAAATTTTTCGGTGAATTGAATGGAACAAAATTGCCTCCGAAAAAGTGAAATTTTTGAGAAAACTTGACGTTCTAAAGCTGCAATGACCATGGCAAAAGTTATAGAGAATTAAATTTCCTGTCGGATAGAATTGGTGAGATTTTTCTAGGAGGCATTGTTTTCAAGTTCAGGTAATTTTTAAAAAAGTTGGAAATCTTTCTTCAACCACAACTCCCCTCCCCCGGCCTTCCACCAATCGACACCGTTTTTTAAGCTCATCAATCACTTTTTGATTTTTTTTTTTTTTCAACGGAAATAATAACGAAATTGAATTTGGAACATCTTTCCAAAAAATCAGTGGTTTTTTGGGACCGAACTCTTAAGTGAGTTTGAGCCACTACAGGGAGGAGGGGAGAAGGGGCAATATTTTAGCGATTGAAAATTTTAAACAGAATATATCGAACATTATGACAGTAAATGCCATAATATTTCAATTTTAATGCGATCTTGAGCATCAGAAAATTTTCATAATTGGAGGTTCTGTGGAAATGCGCTGGGGAAAAGGGGTCAGAGGCATCAACGTTTTCCTATCCTGTTTTGGGTTAGAAAAATATTCCCAACTTTGGATCACTATTTTTGTCGTGTTTTGGCGTTACAACGACAATTTCGAATGTTTTTCCGGTTTTAAGGGCCCATTGGGGCAAAAAGGGGCGTGAATCGAAAAATACATTACTGCCATGATTTGTACTTTGCACATCTTATGTAGTATATTTTCACAAAATTTCGATTTCGAGTATCCATTCCCATGAAATCCACATTTTGTGAGGTTGTGTTCTCTTCGAGGGGTAGGGATGAAAAAATGATTTTGCAGATGAAAATTGAATCTACAAATCCATTCCATATCTAACAATACGCATCAATACATCTCATTTCTAACAAAAACTCGATTTTGAGAAATTTTTTGAAAATTGAAAGCCCGGTCTCAAAAACTTCATTTTGGCCCCATAATTCACCATACCAAAATTCACGCTTTTTTCATGAAGTGAAATTTTTCAGGTTTACCCCCAACTATGATTTTTTTTTTCATTTTCCAAAATTTTTTTTTTGTTTTTCAGGGAGCAATTACATTTATACTGTACGTAAAATATCTGAAACTGGGGGTTAGTTTGAAAGGATCAGTGTTGCCAATATTTAAAAAACGATAAAAATATTGATATTTGAAGGGATAGAAATTGAAAAAATTATAAAAATCAATTTTAAATTTTAGCAACACTGATCTTTTAAAAAATCCCATTGGAAAATATACACAAAAAGGCACCCCTCCCCCCTCACCAATATGGACGGCGTCAGACAATTGCTCTCTCATTTCGAATTACTTAATGAAAAATTACTGAAAAAAAGTTAGAATTGCAGCACAGGAAAAATCAGAAAAATTCTTCGATTTTCAGGAAAGTTTCCAAAAGATTTCACTGATTTTCCAGCAAATTTTACTGACTTTTAAGTGAATACATAAATATACTTATCCAGTATGGTCATAAATTTTCATCCCAAAAAAGAAAAAAGGGTTTTTTAGAAAAAAATAATAAACCCCCTCCCAAAAAAAAGAGAAAAAAAACAAACATTCGAGATAGGGAGATAAAATTTCGTTCAATTTCAAACATCACCTCTTCGACTAAAAACCAACACACATATGCAACTCATTCGACTCTGACGCGTCATAAACCTCTATCGAACTCCTTCACCGCCACAAACATGCAATCCTTGCCACCGTTCAAGTTACATATTAACGAGCTGCTCGTAAAACACACGACGTTACAGCACACTTAATTAAAGAGCTAAAAGAAAAGAAAGAAAAAACATCGTTCGTCGACATCGATTCGTTACTTTATATCCATATCTCGAGAGGATTCTCGTTAACCGTACTCATCTCGAGTAGCGTTTTTCACCCAGCTTTATATTTGTGCTCTCATTACCGTAACAGCACACGCGTTAACCTAGTTCGTGTTTTAGCTTAAACTGCGAGCAACTGTAAGACGCTGAATAAATAAAAACGTTCGTTTGTACCATGGAATCGCTCCCGTTGCTAGTTACGCGACGCCTGCAAAATATTTTACCTACTTTCAAAGATGTACGTATGAAAAATATACCATTAGGATTAGCCTGTATACGAAACAGGGAAGCTGACACGACTGTAGGTAGGTGTAATTAATTTCGCATCCCTCGAGCGCGAAAAAAAACACGCGATAACATCGTTTACGCCAAAAAATAATACGATCTCGTTAAAATAGGCGAAGGGAGAAAGGCCTATGGCTTCGCAGAACGTTAAAACAAAATTCTAAATAATTAATGGTTAACTGTACCAGCAGCGGATACAAATGGGAGATACTTATATGTGTGTGCACATGATTTTAACGAGCTTCGCCACCGTCGCACCGCATTACCAAGATATCCCTTCGAAATAGATTGGATTACGATGTTTTAATTATTACTGGCTGCTGTGCCATGCCATGCAATGGTCTCTGTAGCTCGCGCTGGGGAGAGCTTATTTTTTTTTATTTTGATACGATATTCGATTTACTCACCGGTATAAGGTCGACTGTATTCTTTATCAGGAATCGTGTATAATTTCACGTTTTCATTGTCGTCTTCTTCTAAGTCATCTTTGACATCCTGGTTTAGATTTTGCTGACTCTTTGAATCTTTCGGATCGCAGTATAAATTCAATACTTCCACCTGTATCGGGCACGAGAAATTCGGCGTCATTTGGTTTCGATATTACATAACTCAGTTACAAGAGGAGGGTCTCATGCTGGCGCAAAAGGCCCGGAAATTACACCGAAATGGTCATTAATATCGGGCCAGGCGTAGGCGGCGATCCACTTTCTCCCTTATACTGGTATATTATAACTTAGTATTCTACGCTTTTTTGAACTCGGTCCATCAGCAACATCTGTGTGGAAAAGGCATTGTGAACGCAGCTTTCGTCTGCAGAATGGTCATCGTGTATACGACTTTATCGATAAAATATCTATAAAAGCGGGGTGACTCGGACGACGAGTGGCAGCTAAACAACCCTTGGTAGTAATAACGTTATAAAAATAATACCCCCTTAAAAAAAAAAAAATACTTATGGTTAATTCGACGCTAACTTATTGAATACTAAATGCTTCGCAATGGCAATGATCTGAGTCTAAACGAACGCAGAGTTTATTGATTTCACAAAAAAATACGTATTAGTATCGTGTTTCTTCGTATGCGTTTGAAACCGAATAGAAATGAGATACGTTCTTTTTCTTTTTTCACGAAGGAAAAATCACTCCAAAAATGACTGAATTTTTGTTGGGTAACCACGAATCCGGGAAATTAAACCTTTACACTGTCATGCTGCTCTATTGTAAAATATCGAAATTCGTCGACCAACGCTGATAAAAATTCTAACGACATTGCCGCCCTTTTTTCAATCCTCATTCGTGTAGATTGCGATAACCTACATTTTCTTGTCGCGAAATATTTCCAGAATACTGGATCGTTCTAGTTTGTAAGTTACTTTTAAGGGCTCGGTTGGAAAAATTCACTATTTTGTAGGTACTCATATTTTACCAACATGAGAAAATTTACTCTTTGTACTTATATTTTTCAAATTGGGGAAAACTGAACCGCGTTTTTTTATTTTTTGTGTTCTACTGAAGAAGAAAATTGATCATTTGTATCCATATTTTTCCTACACGTGAGGGTGCATAGGAAAAGGGACTTCTTGGACAATTTTTCATTCCTTATTTTTTTGGCTTATTTTACAATAAGTATGGAAAATTTTCAGGAATCGAATAGACCTCTCTTATCTTCAAAATTGAGGAGATATTCAACTTTTAAGCGGAAATGGACGAGTCGAACTTTAAGGTTTTGAAAAATTCAAAGTTTTTACTTGAAATGAATGCATAGTAAAAAATCGAATGGAACTGAGCTCAATATTCAAAATTGAGTAATATCGAAGGAAGTCAAATTTAAAATTAAAAAGAAAAACCCCCCAATTTTGAACGTTTTCCAACAAAATTTCAGTTTTGGTCATATAAGGTCTTTTCTCCAATGCGCTCTTACATATGAGAAAACTAATTTGTTTTGCTTTTTTTTAAAAATAAAAATAGGTAGATCTAAATACAAAATTTTATTGCATTTCCTTACCGGATTTTGAAAATAGTCCAAATAAACACTATTTTTTTGTATTTTTTTCTCAAAATTATTCCAACTAATTTATTGTATTATCCCTCCGTAAAAATCGATCAATTATATTCCAATAGTCGAATCAATTATTTTATACCCCCCCCCCCCCTCAAAGATCAAAAGGTCGAACAATCAAATCTTTTTTTGAATTACACAAGTTGAATTGATTTTTTTTGAATAACTTTTCTTATCTCTTAATAAAAAGGTTAATCAATTCCAATCAATTTGGATTGCATTAGACACTTGAAATTTTCTCAACTTATAATTTGTAAATCGAATCTATTTTTCGAATACCTCCTTTCATTAATTAATAATTCACGTTGTTTGGATAACACCTTCCCATTAATTAACAATTCGATAAATGAATCATTTTTAATATTTTATCAAATTGTAGATGAAATCAAAATAACAAATTAAAAAAAAAACGGCCGAATTAATTTTTTGAATGTTTCCTCCCATTAGTTAAAAATTCAATTGTTTTTGATTTGAAGCCCGAGTCGAGTCAGTTTTCTCAAGTGTACCCCCTCCCCCATAACTAAAAGCTCAATTAATTGTGTTCGATTTGAATTACGTTAAGTACTTGAATTTCTTTCATTAATTTTGATTGTTAAAAAAAAATCGACCAGGGGTTCAAATAATCGACCTCTAAAATTAATTAATTTTTGAATTCATCGAGGTATTAATTAATTGTTCGAGATATTCCAAAAATGATGGAATTGTTAATTTACAGGTGGGGGAGGGGAGAAATTAAATCAACAGGGAATATTCTTTTAAAAAATTGATTTGATCCGGGTCAGTCGAAAAAATTTGAAGTAAAGTATGTAGTTCAAATTGATTACCTATAAGGTTACAGGTTTTAAATGGCAGAATAAAAAAAAAAAATTGGAAAAAGCAATGAAGTGAATGAGAAAGAAAGAGAGAGCCGTAATTTTTTTAAAAATTTAATTTTTCCAGCAGTCAAGTCTTTTTTTAGGACTGAAAATAAATTAATTTTCCAAATTTTAAATATAAAATTTAGTTCAGTTGAAGTCCAAGGAAGGTACGCAGCGAAACAAATTCTCACTGATGTAATAATTGAAAATGACCTGGAATTTTCACATTTACCTCCTCCCTTCGAAACGTCACTGCGTACAAAATTAAAATGCCAAAAAAAAAGGAGACATCGGAGTATAATATTGCTTTATTATGCGAACGAGGCATTCCCAACGGCAGTGGACGATGATAGATTCGTCTATTCGCTTACTTGCACCGAAGGCAATCCCACATAAATTATATTTTATAGGCTTCGCGCCATTTATCTTTCGAAAAACGGCCGCACTTTCGCCAGCTTTCATTTATTCCAAACGATATGTCTGATTTTGGAAAATTTACGCGTTTATAAACGGTATTCTGTGTTCATTTTGTTAGGTTTTCCCTTGCCGTTGAGTCTAGAATACACGTATATCTCGGTGTGTGGCTTTTCTGTCATTACCTTTAATAACCTTTGAAACCGATGGGGTTAGTTTTTCATGAGGATGATTTTTCAGCGCGGATATTTTTTTAGCCGGGAGTGGGCAACTTTCAGAATTTGAAAATTAGGTCATCGTAGTCATCAAGAACAGATTTTATATATATGTATTTTTTTAAAAATCTAGTTTCGGAGGGAATATAATACGCATATCACGTGACCACTTTGATACTTCGCTCCCCACAGAAAATGCAAAATATATGGTCTGAAATTGACACAGGATAGGCAACCTATTTGACATTCCACTCATATAAATTGCCTGCCCAGGTACTCTGAACTTCTGAAGAAACCTAGAAATGGAGCGATTCAGAATCAGAATCGTTTTTGTTACTGAATCCAAATCTGAATCAGATTCGTGATTCGATTCTTCAACTCATCTTTTTTTTTTTTTGTAAACTGCTCACTTATGATTCTTTTGCAATTGTTTTCAAACACAATTCCTTTCTGTCACATTTTTCTTTTTGTAAAAAATGCAAAAAAATCAGTGTTGTTAAAAGTAACAAAAACTAAAATGGGAACGAAGAACCGAAATAACCCCATTTTAAAGATAGAATGGAATCAAACAGAAACAGAAACCAAAAAATTAAAAAAACTAAATCGGGAACTAAAAACTAGAAATGAAAAATTCCATTCTTTGAGATCCGAATCAGAAGAAAAAATTGAAGTGTAAAAAAATCGGAAACAGAATGGAAACTAAAACCAAAACATTCTGGTCTTATCTGTTCTACCACTCTGTTCTCACTTTTTTAGTCCTAGTTCAATTTCTGGAAAGGTTCAAACAGATATTTGAGTTTGATCTTCAATTGAATGAAATTTAATTCACACAAACGAGCAAGAAAATACCGTCTAGAGCACAAACCCTAAAAAATCTAAACAGAACCAAAACCAAGAACTTGAAAATTAGAAGATCTGAACAGAAACAAAAAAGCTGAGAACAGAATCCAAGAACAAAAACTGAGAATGAAATGGTCTCTCAAAACAAGAACCGAACGGACACCAACTGATTCCATACTTCCATCAACCAACACCGCAAAATTACATTCAATTGGAAATCTGGCAGCGCAAAAAATGCAAAAATATGCAAAAGTAAACTGACCACTCATGAACTCCAGTGAATTGGCGAAAGAAAATTAATTTCATTAGGAACACACTCACAATTTTGCAAAACATGTAAAAAAGGAACCTGAAAAAAATCTGATTCTGAATTGAGATTCTTTTCAAAAAAGAACCATATGTTGGGAATTTGATTCTTCAAAATTAATGAATCACATTTTACCAAATCCGATTCTCCAAATTGCTGAATCACCTCATTTTTGGGAGAATGCAACCAGGGATGGTGGCCCAAACCCATATGTTTTTGATTTCGAGTTTGGGGTTGGTGGATCATAATAATCGGACTCAGGGTTTGGGTTCTAGTTTTTTTGGGGGATCAGGTTCCGGCCAAGAATCTGGATATTCTGGATTTGGTTCCAGTGATGGTAGAAGTGGTAGAACAAGGAAATTCTATCTTTGTTCTTCGTTCTTTTGTTCCTAAATGGCAGAGCAATATCGCTCGTTCTCCATTCTTTTGATCTCCAATTAGTGATTCATTCTTCTGTTCTTCATCTCCACATTCTTGCCAGAAATTCACAATCTTCTGCTCTCCTTCTCATTTCTATTCTTCATACTTTTTTTTTTATTTTCCACAAAAAAAATACTGGAAAAATTCAATATTTTTTGTGAAACAACTACCCACCCTATCAACAAAGTGAAATATGAAAAATTTTTCTGTTTTTTTTTGTTCTTTTAATTCTCAAAAAATGGCGTCTGTTCTGTTCTGTTCGCTATTTTTTGATTCTCATTGTTTGTTCTTTTGTTTTCATTCTCGTTCTTTTCCATCATCACTGTTCAATTCGGGTTCATTTTTTCAATTTTGAAATGAAAAATTGAAAAATATTATTGGAGAAGAACAAAATTTTTGATGGTAACTATTCCTATTCATTGACCATTTTTAGATCCTTTGTGAATATCAATCCTTCTTTATGATGAAAGACAAAAATGAAAGCATAAAATCATTCGTGATTTTTTTTTGACATGAACCTAAAAATCCCTAATTAATGATCTGGTTTCGGGTCCAGAATTTAGAGGTTTGGGTTCAGGATTCAGGTTCGAGCTCCAGTTTTTTTGGGTTTGGATTCGGGTTCGGTTTGGATTTCACCAAAAGTATCGAGTCAATCGTATTCCACGTTCCAACTTCTGAGTTCAATTCGGGTCACCACCCCTGACACAAACCCCGCTCTGGATAAGCATCGCTCTAGTATAAGATTCGAACGATCTCAACGATTGTTGGTTTTCGCCTATCTTCAAAATTGAAGGAGCTACAAAAAATCCTAATTCCAACGTAATCTAAAATCTGTCTCACCTGATCACCATTTGGACTAGGAGCTGACCAAAACGATCCAGAATCTAAGCTGAGCGGTCTCTTATTCACAAAATCAACTGGTAAACTATAATCATCACAAAGTGAAATCTGCAACAAAAAAAAATGCAATTCGAAATTAAACTACGTCGAAATCACATCTAAAAATTCTTCAATATCAATTAATCCTCCCTCCAAATTATAATTCCCCTTCAGAAAACACTTCAAATACCGATTAAGACGGCTCATCTTTTCATTCGTCGATTATTAAATCACGTTCGACGATGAAATTCCATTTCAAAACAAAGGTCCCTAGTCTTGCAGCCCTTCTTATTCTCATACCTGCTTCGAAATTAATTATTTTATGAATTTTTAATTCCGTTTATGAACATTATTGCAGGTAAGACAAAGAAAGAGGATTCAAATTAGAGATAAATTCACACCCCAAGCTGCGCAATATCGTTGAAAAATACGTCGCGACAAATTGAATACGTTCGACGACTTCTCAACTAAGACTAGACCGATTTAACATTAGGTAAATGGTACATGAGGTAATTGATTACAGCAGCGTTTCCAGCCTGCAGCTAGTATTTTATTATGCAGGGTTCCTCGCTTCGGTTGAGAAGAGGAGAAAAAAAAATGGAAAAGAGCTGAAGACGGTGGACCTCTAACATATAAGAATTTATCAGGATTAACAAACCGAACCGCGTCGACGTACATCTCCCTTCTTTGAAATATTTGACAGTAATAAGAAGGCACCAATCAATTTAGCGTTTGTACATTTCTCAAGATGACGGATACCGTCGTACAATATACACAGTATTCCCTCTCTTTTGGTTTTCCTATCTCGAGTCTGCTTTCTTATATACCACCGACGTACCACCCTAACGATAGATTAATCTTTAACGTTACTTTTTCCTTATCCCTATACCTGTCCTCCTTTTGCATCTTTTCCCCAAACTTTTCCATCGTTTCGATATATAAACTTTATAGCGGTTGCTTTCCCAGTTGACGCGAAGTCAAAACACACAAATTAAATCCCGCATCGTGTTAGCATTTTGACAAACGTCGGTCTTACGCTTCGTACAGAAAACGTGCTCCTTTTATTCTATTAATCGACGAAAAATCGTTTCCGTAATTTTCCAAGATTAAATTTTTCCTCTCGAGTCGTCCTCTTCAGTTTTCAGTGCGACAGTCTTTTTCAATTTATCAAACAAGTGCTGAGGTATATTTCGACGAGTTGTCATATTATCAGGGTCTGTTTTGCATTATTATCAGCATTGATGGTCTGAAATCTCCCTTTACACTATGAACAGGGTAATTTTACAAAATCCTCGAAATGTCATCGCTTGGGAAATAATTTATCGAGCTGGGAAACGAATCGTTTTGGTAGGTAAATAAAATACGCTTGTTTAAATTCGAATATATTTCCCCATCAGTGGTGCTCAAATGAAATCTAATTCTAGAATTGATTTTTTTACACCTATGACTAAATCTACACGAAAGAGGCTGCAGGAACGAAATTAAAAATCGTTTTTTTTTTCAACTGTATGATTCAAGTGGTCCACTTGCTTTTATCCAAGTTCGAAATTTTTTATTTTTTTTCAGAGTTCGAATTTTTTCTCCATCATTTTTTTTTTAAATTAAAATTTTTTTTCCAGAGTTTGAATTGTTTCTCCATCATTTATTGAATTCTTTCGGAGTTCGAATTTTAATTTTGAGAAAAAGTAGTCGAGAAAAAATTCGAACTCGGAAAAAAATTTCAATAAATGATGGAGAAACAATTCAAACTCTGGAAAAAAAATTTAATTTAAAAAAAAATGATGGAGAAAAAATTCGAACTCTGAAAAAAATTAATTTTGAGAAAAACTAGTCGAGAAAAAATTCGGACTCTGAAAAAAATTCAATTTTGAGAAAAACTAGTTGAGAAAAAATTCGAACTCTGAAAAAAAATTAATTTGGAAAAAAATAATCGAGAAAAAATTCGAACTCTGAAAAGAAATAAAAAATTTCGAACTTAGAAAAAAGCAAGTGGACCACTTGAATCATACAGTTGAAAAAAAAAACGATTCAGTCGTTCGCAGGGTATTTTTAATTTCGTGCCTGAAGCCTCTTTCGTGTAGATTTAGTCATAGGTTTTTTACACTAGCCTTGTATGCCACATTTCTGCATTTTTGAGACTTCTAATTGGGCGCAGATCATAATCCGCACTCTTCAAACTGATTCTACCTTTTTCCTGCATCTTTTGTCTGACAACCTTTTTTTAACCACCCTTATCAATATATCATATAGGATTTCACTTTTACACCCCATTTCACCCTTTTCCTTCACCATATTCTTCTTATTACCATACTTTTCATCCAACTCGGATATCTGTGGCGAGAAAACAACCTCTCGTACATGATCGGAGAAACATAGTAAGCAGTGAATACCTATATCGAGACTGCCATTTTATTCCATCTGTTTCCCAATGTAGTTCCTGAATGAAGGGTAACTGTATCGGTATTTTTGGTACATAGCACACCAGTATTTCAGCGTTTATTAGGGGGTTTCGCACACACTTCGTGTTCGCCATATTCATTGGGAAGGAAAAGGGAGTCGAGGGGGTGGCCAGGATTATTTAACAAATACCATTTACGCATTCTTTGAGCAACGCAGCAAAACCTCGTTTCCCTATATGCCTCACATATGTTAAAAAACATCGAAAGCGTACGACTCGATCGGCTTCGAATAAAATACCGATAACGCTTCGTTAATACTCGCGAGTGCAAATAATCGCGTGTGCAAGGCAAATGGGGGATTAATTTGCGGTAAATAATGTTTCCGTTGGAAGTTCTCCCCTCTCGCCTGGATGGTTCAAATTTACACAACGGAAGTAGTCGAATGAAGGGGAGGGATGCCATGAGCGCAAATATTGGTCGAAATATTTGGGTAATGTCTGGCTTTTAGGGGAAGGTTTTTTTTTCATTTTTATATACGAGCGAAATTTTTTATAAAAATGTATCAAAAGCGATGAAATTTAAAAAATTAAATTCTAGAAATTTTTTCAGGAAGTTTGGACAACTCTAACCAGGATGAAAGATTCATATTAGCCCTATATAACGTAACTGACACAAATAATTTGATTTTTAAAACCGAGAATGTAATTCTAATCTATGAAATTCTCGAAAAACTTTAGATGAAAATTTTCGAACAGAAATTTAAAGCTCTTGCTAGACATTCCCCTCCAATTCCAAATTTCAATCTTGCAAAAATGTTATAAAATCGAGAAAACGGTGGCCTCTATTTTTTACAAATAATTTTCCGTTTTTTTTTTTTTTTTTCAAATCAAGTTTCCTATGTAAGTTTTCCAAACTTCTCAATATAAAATACTTGATCAGAAACGAAAATGCACTTCTACTTAAATCAAAATTGAACCCTTGACAAAAAAAAATAGGTTGACTTTTTTTTTTACTTCAAAATACTCAACTTTTTAAAGAGGGGACTAGGAGTTTCCTTACAATAATTGAAAATTAATTTTTTTGTTTTCACACTTTAAAAAAAATGCCAAGTTATACAGTCAGAGTGAAATGAAGGACGAACATATCTTGTAAAGAAAATGGCTCCAAGAGCTGAAAATACATAATTTTTTTAACATTTCAGTTTGTTGTACAAAAAAAAAATTCGAAGTTACAATACTAAATTCAAGGATTTTTTCAAGTTTTTCAAAAAAAAAAAAGCAGTTCTATAGAAAAAGAGAAATGTCAACTGAAAGAAGTTGAATCTTTGAGCCAATTACGAGTCTTCATTTTTATACATTTTTAGTAGGTATCAAATGTTCCAAATTGCAGAATCTTGCAGTACGCAAGGAGTAGAAGTTTTCTTTCGCGAGGAAAGAGAGATCCTACAGTTTTAATGCTTTATAAAAAAAGTATTTCTGTTATATTTTGTAATAGGCAATCAATAATTCTAAAATTTCATCAAAAAGGATCATTTTTTTGAAACTTTTTCAAAAGCTGAATTCAAAAGAAGCTCAAAAAATCAGTTCAAGCTACCTGAAAATTATCCAATAAAATATTTGTTTGCTGACTCAACTTTTGTCCCTCCTCATTTACCTTTAATTAAAACTTTACCATGTTAAAAAATTTCAAATCTGAATTTTCATGAAATTACCAAAAATAATCTTAAAATAGAAAATGCTGGATTATCCATTTTCGATAATTTTTCACCTTAATTCCTTTTTATTTCAAGAGCATTAGAAAAATAATCAATTTTCTTCGTAGTTTGGCCATTTTTACTTCAACAGAAATGATTGATCATTTTGGAGAAAAATAATCGCATATAGACAATTTTTCATTGTAAATTTTCTCATGAGAAAGTGACTTTTGGGAATGTTAAAAAATGATCGATTGCTCGATAATGTTTTTGAGTCACAAAATTTATATTAAAATCATCGTTTTCTGCAATTCGGATTTATTTTCAAACATGCCAACATTTTTTTTCGTTTTTCAAGTTTTTTCAATTTTAGAAAAAAAATTAATTATTTTTTTCAATTTTTGAACACAACCATAAATGTAAATTTCAAGAACACGCGAAGAAAAAAAAACGGGTAGAATAGAAAGGCTGAAATTTTTATATACCCACTAGATACTAATTTTATCCGAAATAGGCACCAGGCACGAAAATAAAATGGCTGCAAACGATTGAATATTCCCTGTTCAACTCAATCATGCGAGTCTCCAAGTTCACATTATTTTCAACTTCTGTCTTTCAACTCTGAAAAATTTTTCTCGAAATATTTTTCCACTCCACGATTTTTTTTCAACTTTAAAATTTATTCAATTTTTATCTGGGTTTAAAATTTTACTTAAATTTTTTCAACTCTGGTATTTTTTGCCAAAATTTTTTTCAACTCTTCTTTGAAAATTTTTCCGAGTTTTTTTTTTTGAAAATAATATAGACTTGGGTAAGAAATCGAGTTGCAGAGGCAATTGGAGACTCGCGACTCGTACGAGTCAAAAAAGAAATTCAATTGTTGTTCGCATCATTTTTTATTTTCGTGCCTGATGCATTTTCCGAGTAAATTTAGCCATAAGTAATTCATACCAGATAATTTTAGGCTCGCAAGCATACCCCAAAAAAAATCATCAATTCGACTAAAAAATCTTCCAACTCTCAAAAATATATCTCAAAACTTCATTCAACTTTATAATTCAATTCAACACAACAACGAGCCAATAATCTCGAACAAATCCCACCACTTTAAAATATTTACGGCAAACGGAGTATGCAACTTATACAACACCATCTCACATCTCTCGTAACCCATCTCTCTCTACGAGAACAAAGCACCAAATTCAACCAGATTTCGCCTCCAACCATATTCATTACTAATGAACTTCCATTTTAACGATGTCGTCGTGTATTATACGACACGACCAAGTTTCGAATGTCGCTATAAAACACTTTTATAATACGAACAAATATGGTATGCGTGCGACGATGAAGAATCCACCGAGAATCATTTCCACATTCAAAGCAGTACGTATTTTCGAATAGTTTTCACTTCATCCAATGCAAACTTTCGGTTCGTTCAACAAGTCGATAATTGCTGCTAGTTTGTTTATAGTTTACACGAGTCGTGTAACTTTCAAAGATAAACAGGTGAACACGATAGCGTTGTTTTTCTTTGGCAAATTCATTAATATCGCGGTTTTAATAATATTGACATTTCGTCGCAACGAAGCAAGAGTTAAGATGGAACGTAAACGGCTATCGACGTAAAAACGCCGATGAAAAACAATCACTCCTTTTTACATTTTTACTACATAATTCCGAATTGAAAACATCCCTTCGTGCTGAAACGCAAAACCTCATACGTTTCCAATCAAACACCCGGAGCTTTGAACTTTTACGCTTAGATCTCCCTGTTCGCCACTGATCCCACGTCACCGACGCGTTCGGCCTGCCATATACATTCTCGGTAGCAACCATTTTATACATACATTCGTTTCCATTATCTTCAAAGAAAATATTCATCTCCCACCAGTTTCACTTTAAAACTTGAACCCTACATTCGAGTAAATACTACCCTTTGTTCTTGCCTATTATCATGGCAAAATGTTCACTCGCTCTTTACACCTCGCCACCTCACTCTCTCACGCTTTTTCGCCCATTCTATCCAAAACACAACGGCACCTCTCCGCTCGTTTCATCTCGTTCTACTAAAGTTCACTTTTTTAAAATCTCTACCACTCTGGTCGCGTTATCGTCAACCCCTCGAAAATCGTCTACGTAAGCTGGCTGTTTACAGCGGCACACTGGAAAAGACCCGTTGAATAAAATATTAGCCCCGCGTACGTCGACGTAAAAAGCCCTCCTCTCTTGGCCAAATACACGTTTTTACCAGAAAATTTAAAAGATTTACAACATATTTACTATTACCCGCCGTAAATAATTAATCAGCCGTTTTACACCGTTGAACAAAAGCTCGTTAAATACGTAATAACGTCGAATTAGCGTTTTGTTTTTCGTCGTCACCGGAGGAGCGTGGAAGGATACTTTGTTTTCGAGTCATTCTCGCGCGACGAATAAGTTTTTCGTTCGCAGAAAGATTTCGTTCCTTGAGTGGAATTTTTTCACCGGGGTAATTAACGCACGAAGAATTAAAGAGTTCAATCAGGGCCTTCATGGGTGACTGTTTATCTAAAAATATACCCAAGCTGAACCAAAAAGGAGGAGAAAATTAGTTCCTTGGAAAAGTTTTTCGCGTAAATAACGTGACGAGCAGAATAAAATATCGAAAGGTCGTTTACTTTTTTAGATACGACGAAAGAAAAACAAAAAGTTGTAAACACGCGGGAAAAAATGGTAAGTTGTAAATTAACAAAACATTTCGAAAAACAGCGAAAACTTATTTGAAAATAATCCGGCGAATGAGATAAGTTCGATTTCCTGCGAGAAAATCCCTATAGAATTCGGATTGAAATGAGACGGTGATGTTTTGTTATGTTTTTTTCATTTTTCAACAAAAGGAAATAGAAAAAAAATTTTCCGTGGTTCTGTTTTTGAAGTTATATGATACAAATATTGGAAAAGTGCCAGAAAAGAATTCTTCATAGAATATTATGTACGTATTTGAAAATTGTGAAGGATGAAGATGGAAAGGAGCTGGATAAGCTTGGAGACACGGTGTCTAATTGAAAAAAAATTCTGAAATTACAGCATTGTAGCCACTATTTTTCAAAAATTATTTTTCCCGAGTTCAAGTTCTTCAGATCTATTACACAAAATACTTGAGCAGAGACAAAAATTCATTCATATTTCTACCACGACTAAGCTATTGATTTTCTATTTATTCGAAAAATAATTATTTTGTTTCCTACTTTTCAAACAAAATTTTCAAAATATTGAGCCTTGCTAAAGCAACGAGGACGAAACTTATGACTAAAAATACCTTCAAAAAGTAAAAAATAATATCTTCAACATTTCTGACTTGATAGGAATAAGACAAGCTGTTCAGAACTGAGGTTTTAAAATTTGTGATTTTCAGGGACAAACGATTATTCGACATCACGTCATAAAATCGAACTGCAACAAAAATGTATTTATTTGTCAAGTTCAAATTTTCATAAGTTTCACAACATTTTTCTAGATCAAATTTCCCAAGAAATTTTTAGAAAAATGTTTACTACGACTTCACTTCCAATGATTTTTTTTTTCAACTCAACGTTGAAATGGAATAAAATATTTTTCTACTTCATTATAAAATTTTATCTCAAAATTTTTTCCAATTTCAATTTTTACATCACATCTTTTAAAAATTTCAAGGGAATTCAAAGTTTTTATAGATTTTAAAGTCAAAGAATGAAATTTTGGAGTTGACAATGGAAAAAAAGTTTCAGTTAATAGATGGGAAATTTTAGAGTTGAAAAAATTTCAGAACACGAAAAAATTTTATAAAAATTTTGAAGTTGAAAAAATCGAGAAACAATTTCAAGAGTTGAAAAATGCATTGACACGAGAAAAAAATTGAAGAAAAAAGTCCCGAATAAAGGAAAAATTTGATTAGAGAAAAGGATACTTGGTCTCGAAAACGGAGAAGAACTAAACTCAGAGCACAGAGACAAAATTTTATAAGAAAATTATCAGCTGTTCACACCATTTATTATGCATTTAGTACACACGTATTTGATGAATTTTTCGTTTAAATAATTAGTCGTGAGTAGAATTTTATCTGCTTTGAATTTTTTTGAAAAATGTCAAGTACAACTGAAAATTTTTCCAACTGGACAATAATCTTGAAATTTTACACTTGAAAAAATTTTGAGAAAATTTGAGCATGGAAAAAAATTGAGAAAATCGATATTAAAAGACACCTTAAAATTTTGAAAAATTTTCAGACATTTGAAAATTGCAAAAATTTGAGTACACGTGAAAAGAGATGAACAGGAAGGTAACAAGAGACAAGAAATATGACATTTTCAGCAGGGACATTGGACACTCTGTTGTGTCAGGGGGTTTGAGAACACTAGAAAACCGAAAATATAATTTAATTTACCCCTGACGGACCCAGAAAACCCAGAAAAAACGTAATTTAGAAACTAGTACCATAATTTACCTTGATAAAGAGAAAACACATACCTATGAGCACATTGTCCAATATCCCCTCCTTGCCCCAAAAAATAACACAGTTACCACATCATAGTGGCTAAAAACGATGTATTAAAATAAAAGTTCATAACAAGATCGAAAATAAACATCCGAAAAAATAATGAAAAACACCACTAAAAATAATCAAAAGCACATTTGCAAGAAAAATAGGCTCATAGCCACACATCAAAACGAACATCGAAACGTATACAGGAACAGCAAAAATAAGACTGTTGCTGATGTAATGTTACATACCTTGACGAGGAGGTAGAGCTAGTTTCTTATCAGAAACTTCTCCTCTCCTCGCCCAGGTAGGTAACATTATCAAAAGCATTCGAAATCGCTCTCAATATGTAGGTACCTACTACATAGCCACCCCGAAATGAGGGTGAATGTAATGCAAACCGCATTTCCTACAACATTGAGAGTGATTCTACCAAAAAAACAAAAACAAAAAAACAAACTGAAAGTAAATCTAAAACTAAAGCTAAAATTAAAGGCATACAAAGCAACATCCATAGGTCAAATATTTATCCGACGATCAAAACAACTCCGACGTCTTCAGCAACCAATGAGCAAAATAACCATCATCTTGAAAACCTGCTACTTAATCAGAACGAGCTCGCGAATATTCTTCCTCAGGATATTGGCTGGATCTGGATCTCCCTCATCTCTGATACAATAAACATTTTCTCGATATTTCTTCACCACTACATAAGGACCTTCATATTTCAAATCTAGCTTGGCATTATATCCAGCATCTTTGTCTGATTGACAATGAGTTTTTACTAATACCTCGTCACCTTCTTTCAACTCTGTTAGAGAATGCTTTTGATTGAATTCATTCGTACTCTTCATTGCATTCTCATGAAGCTTATTTTGTGCTTCTGAAACAGAGGATAACTCTGGAAGAGGTATTGTCTTTGGATTTGGATTATTTCCTGGCTTTCCGGTCGCTAGTTCAAAAGGTACAGCTTCAGTGGTTTTATGAACAACATGATTGAGTTTATGTTCAATTTCTTCCAAAATATCGATCCATTTTGATTGTTTGTAGCGGCATTTCATTCGAATTACTTCTTTAATTGTGGACATTACTCGCTCAACTGGATTTGAGGATGGACTATAAAAACTTGTTTTTCGAACTTCTACTCCTCTTTCTTTCCAGTGATTTTTCCACATATTTGATGCGAATTGCGGACCATTATCAGAGAGGAGAGTCTTGATTTCGCCAAATTCTTTAATAAATTTCTCAACACAGCGGATGGTGTTTTCAGTTTCAGCCTTCTTGATTGGAAACAAACGAGTATATTTTGTGAAATGGTCCATTGTGACAACAATCATATTACAACCAGCACGAGCTGTTGGTAATGGACCACAATAATCAACACAAACGATTTCTCCAGGTTCGGTAGTCTCAATTGATTTCATTGGACCATGAAGTTGAACTTTACGATTCTTTGCAACTAAGCATTCAGTACAATTTCGAAGATATTGAGCTACATCGTTAGCGATACCAGGCCAGTTGTAAGTTCTACGGATCATTCTCAGCATTTTCCACATGCCAGGATGCACATAGTAGCCATGATAATGTTTCAAAACATCAGATCGAAGGGTGGATGGAACGTAGATACGAAATTCATTCTTCAATTTCCAAAGATATCGACCAGATTCATCTTTCTTCATTTTTGGAACTTTATTCGGCATAGTTTCAAATTGTTGAACAAGAACATCTTTTGATTGTTCAGTATTGAGTTGACCAATACGCTTTTGGTATTGCTTTAAACCATCATATTTGATATAATTCACTTGATTGAATTGAATATAAGAGGGGGTCGCTTGCGCCATCATATGTCGATGATATCTAGACAAAGCATCGGCAACGACATTCTCTTTACCAGCAATATGTGCCATTTTTATATCGAAATTACCCAAGTATAATAACCATCGAACAATGCGTGGAGAAATATATGGATGTTGTCTCAGCATTGTGATTGATTGGTGATCTGTAAATAAATAGATCTCAGCACCAACGAGCATATACGAATTTTTCTTCAAGGTATAAATCGCAGCTAGAAGCTCCTGCTCGGTTGTAAAATAATTTCTCTCTGCTGATGTTAAAAGTCGACTATTGAAGCAAATTGGACGGACATGTCCTTCTTCATCAAATTGATATATTGCACCAGCAATTCCAGTACCACTTGCATCTGTTACAATGTAAAATGGCTTTGTGAAATCTGGATGTTGTTGCATAGTCGCTTCACAGAGTAAATTCTTCAATAAGTCAAATGCTTCTTGGTGGATTTCACACCATTTATAAATTGCAGATGGTGAGGTAATATCGTATAATGGTTTTGCAATATCAGCACAATTTGGAATATAGTGCCTATAGAAATTAATCATTCCCAAAAATGATTGTAAACTTCTCTTCGATTTTGGTCGTGGAAAATCTTTGATACCAGCAACTTTTTCTGCTATTGGTTCAATTCCATCTTCAGAAATATTCATTCCGACAAATTCAACTTGTTCTTTAAACCAGCTACATTTTTCAACATTCAAAGTGAAACCAGCAGCTTCAATACGACGAAGGATGTCTTCAACATGTTGGTAATGTTCCTCCAATGTGGAGCTGAAGATTAGAATATCGTCTGCGTACGACATTACATATTTTTCTGTGCCTTCAAGCACAATTTGAAGCGCTTTTATAAATGCTGGCATACTGTCCTTTGTTCCAAATGGCACCCTGGTGAATTGATAGGGTTGACCATCAAAGACAAATGCACAGTATTGCTGAGATTCTGGATCCAGCAGAATTTGTAGGAAACTTTCCCGAAAGTCGAGTTTTGTGAAATATTTAGCACCCTTCAACCTTGTTCTGAGGTCTGATATTCGAGGTACAGTGTTATTATGCATCATCATAAATTCATTTAGGGTGCGAAAATCACCACAAGGTCTATATTTACCATTCTTTTTCTCAACTGGAGTTAATGGAACTCTGAATGGAGAATTTGAGGGTATCACAATGTTTTGTTGACGCCACTCCCGAATTACCTCTCTGACTTTCTCTTCAACATGGTAATTCATTTGACGTTCTTTTGAGCGCATCTCTTTCAAGCCCTCAATTACTAATTTATGTTGGTAAACATTACAGCAACCTACTTCTTCTCGAAAAGCTGATTTGTAGGTGAGTAGGATGTTTTTTAGACGAGATCTGACATTTTCTTTCAAATGAGATTGTTCCTCGGCTGTTTTAATGACTTGGTCATGAGCTTTTTGTAATAGTTCATCAGCCCTTTGTTGCTTAGCTTCATCGACTGAGCCTTTCAACTGACATACTTTGTCAAGATCTGGACTGAAATGAACATTACAATTCAACCACCGTATTCGTTTATCATCGGTGTGATTACGACTTCGAGTTGTGTAATCATAAGAAATCCTTTCTTTTGTATATGGATTTGATAGATGTATGACATGCTCATTATCATCGGTAGCAGTACGGAAAAATCTTCGCCATTGCCGACCCAACAGCATTATTGCATTAAGATCTTTCACAATAACACATGGAATGTAAAATGTCTCATTTTTAAAAAGACCATCACCTAGGCTAAATGGAATAGCCACTGATTTATTTGGTTTACATTTCTTTACACCCATGGCATTTTGATATCGAAGTACGCCTTGAGCGGGAAATTCTGATTTTCGAAGTTCAGGATTTTTCTCGACCAATTCCTCATATAAACTTTGATCAAGAAGTACATGAGGACAGCCTTCATCGACCATGGCCTCTATTTCAACATTCTTGATTTGAATAGGAACATAGAAAGGGAGGTCCTCTTCACTGGTGAAGGCCTTTTCTTCCCCTTCTTCCAAAATATCATTCAAGCAAGTAGCTACTTGATAGGTTTTCTCGATTTTACCTATCTTATTTGAGGTGTTCGTAGCACATTGATTAATCACCTGTGTGGAGGTATTATTCAATATATCTTTTACTGCTTGAATTTTTGTTCCATTTGATGAATAGGAAGATATTATTTGAGAAAAAGTTCGAATTCCATTCTCATTTAGACATAATGAGAGAACTTCGCCTTTACCATTCATTTTCTGGTAATAACAGATCTTTGGTTGGTATTTTAATTTGCCAACACTGTCAAAATAGAGATGACGATTGAATTTCTCTTTTGGACCGACAAAAACTGTAAAACGATCAAAGATAGGTGCAAAGTATGCATTATCAACTTCACCAGCTGAGAAGAACAGTCCAGAGTTAGTTGATTCTAGATTTCTCCAGTAATTATGATCGATTTCAGATCCAATTTTTGGGATAATGGAGCAAATGATGATTTTTTCAGCTCCACGACTACGTAACAATGGTACTAGTGATTTCATTTTTGATTTAAACTTCATAGGGCAGAAGGATTTATTTGACATATCGGTTGTACCCAAGTAAATGACAACATTTTTCTCAACGATACATGAGTTAGAATTTAATTCTTTGATCACTTGGTCAACATATAATTTCTCTGAGCATAAATAATAACTGAGCAGTTGGTTATCATTTTGGCTCAACATTGCTTGATAAGCAATGCTATCGCCAATTACTTGGTAACCATTGAGTCTTGGAATAATCCTTGATGGATTTTTGTCATTATTCGGTCCATTTAATTTATTCTCAGCGCAGTTCGGACCTATAACTGGCTGTTCGCCAAGTTTTCCGAAATATCTCCTTCATTATTAGGAGTACCTCCTTGATTTTCAGGAATATTAGCAGAATCATCGATTTCTACATTGTTTATTCTAGAAGAATGCACATTTGGTGTTGGATTACTGCCACCCCGTCCACTTTGCACCGTAGAATTGGTATTAGGAGCGGGTGTTCTATTATTTACTTGTGCAGTTGAGCTAGAAATCGGATTATTTGTACGATTTTGAGCTTGATTTGAAGAATTATTCGATTTATTAAAGTTTGGTTTATAAAATTGTGATTTACTCGAATAATTAATTACATCAACAGCATGCAACTGAGCTTTTAGATCGTGTAAGCTCATATTAGTACCAAAACCAAATTGCATGGCACTAGCATAATCTGGTGGTAGCTTTTTAGCCAAATATCTCATGACTGTGGCTTGATCGCCAAGTTTATTGAATTCAAGGCGTTTCAGCCATTTTGAGACAAATAATTCAGCAGTTTGACCAGGTGTTTCTGGAAATTTAACTGCTGAAACAAACAAATTCCATTCCTCATTTTGACGCTGACGATCATAATATCTATCGAGGAAGTAACCTCTCAATACTCTGTATTTGGTTGACCTTGGAATATCATTAACCCATGTAGCAGGTTCGCCAATTAATTTACGTCGGAGGCATCCTGATTTTTGGTCATCAGATTTGCAAGCTGGAATTAGATGCAGTTCGATTTTTGTGATAAATTCGATAGGTGATAGAGGATCAGTAATACCTGAGAAAGTAGGTACTTCAGTCTCTGCAAAGAGGAGATTTTTTACGGTTGGTTCCATTTTGCGGAGCTTATCATGATCCTGAGTATAGGATGGAGTAACTTCTAAACAATTCCAATTAAGACTTGGATGTAATTCTTCTGGAGAATATAGCTGGCTATCTACCAAATTAACAGTAGTTTCAGCTTGATTTATCGAATTATTTGTTACCCATGATGGTTGAGATGATCCAATACCAACATTAAACGAATTAGATCCACCCAAATATGGCATATTTGGTGGTGGTATTGTTGTATTTGGCACAAAAGGCCCCGATTGTATAGGAATTGAATTATTTTGTGGAATATGGGCAGTGGTTACTGACCAATTAAGAGGTATTGCCGATGTTTGAGTAGAAATTGGTGGAATAAATGTTGTATTTGAACCACCTATTCCATTAAATGGCATGTATGAGTTCAATAAAGGTAATCGAGTTGACTCAGCATTAATACGATTTGCTCCAATGAATGTACTGTATCTCGGATCGTTTAATAAGGAATTTCTCCATATATTGGTATATCCAATAGATGGTATTGAACCTTGATTACTAGGTTGCACAGATGTAGCACAGATAGGCGAAGTAGGTATAAAACCACTCGCAGCAGTAGTTACTTGAGCCTGAGTTTGAAATAAAATACCAGTAGTAATAGGTATTTGGCTTGTTGTAAATGTAGGCCAAGCGTATGGATCAGTAACTGCTGTATTAGTGCTACCTGTGATGGCAGGTAAGGTAATGGTAGGTAGAGATGGTTGTGTGGAAATAGGAAGCGATTGAGTTGCTCCTCCCAGCTGAATAGCTGATAAGATCGTATTTTTCACCACATTCTCTAACCTAGCCTCTTGTTCCAAAGCTCTTTGATCTTGTTGATGGCTCCACAATTGAAAGCGGCCATCTAGATCTCTTTGCATGTCTGCTAATCTTTCATTCAAAGCAGAAGATTGAGCTTTTCCATATATATCAACAACCATCATACGCATGATTGCAATGATTTCTGATTGTTGTTCAGTTGTAAATGTTGAATTTGGCTGAATGATAGCATTTAAATCAGAGCCGGAGCTTGTTCCACTCGATTGGGTTGGCCTATTTTGACCAGAAGCTAAGTTATTAGCTATTTCAGTTGTCAAGGTCGTTGCAACGTTAGTTGCATTGGTATTTGTAACTTGAGTTACATTAGCAATGGTAGTTGCATTAGCATTAGCAAAATTAATTGCATTTGCATTCGTTGTCATAGTTGGTGATATAGTTACTAGCTGAGCAGTTGATATACTGCTAGTACTAGTACTAGTTACATTTTCGGTATTTGGAAACTGATTATTAACATTTTGGCCACGATTTTCCAATAAAGCCATTTGCTGTTCCCTTGTCAGGTGACTGACAGGAGTCAAAGGGGTTTCAGTTCCTTTTGTCATTTTAAAACGAAATTCAGTTGAAAAACTGATAAAAAGTACAGAATAAATCAATACGCTCAATTAGAGCAATATTTATGCAATTTAATGCAATAACAATGCAATTTAATGCAATTGGTTTCAAAGCAATGCAAATTAATGCAATTGATGCAAGGTAAACGCAAATTAATGCGAAATATGCAAATTAATGCAATATTGATGCAACTTAATGCACAAAAATCAATATATTTCAATTGATTAAATGAGAAAAGTAAAAAGCACAAAAAATCAATTTATTTCAATTGATAAAATCATTAAGAAAGGGGAGAGGTAAGGGATCGGACAAATATACTCAAGGTATGCATTTCTTACACTAAACCTAACCTAAGAGCAAAAAAAAAAATTTCGAGCGCCACTCATTTTTAAAGGAAAAATGAGAAACTGAAAAAATACCTATCTAACTACAGGCAAAACACACAAAGAAAAACCTATCTACCTAATGTACGAAAACGCACAAGAAAGAAGAATCTAAAAATATCCTACGTACGAGAGAAAATAAAACTAGAAGAGATAAAACCCACAGCCAGCCAACGTAGATGTTATCAGAAGATAACGCCAACTACGTAGCTACGCTGCACTACAGAGATAAGGAGACTGAAACACGCCATCCCATATCCTATACTAACTACCTATGTACAAAACTGAACATGATTGAAACTTCAACCAGTTCATACAAAACGTAATTTGGTACCAGAAAATTACAAAAACACAGAGAAAAAAAAATCCCAGTAAAAATTCCTAAAAGAAAGAAAACGAATGGGTAAAAACCACATTCAAACAAGAGAAAAAAAACACAGGGTACTTTTATTGAGGATATTTCATCAAGATAAGCTTGATGAAACAACCCAAGATAGATTATGGTACTTTGAAGTGACATTTCAAAAAAAAACACAAAACCAAACAGGGCGAATTTTCTTTGCCATTTGAAGCAGACAAGCCACCCCAAACTTCAAGAAATTACATGGCCTAACCTAGACAAATTCGAAAGTTTGAATGGCTAGTCCCTGTTCGGGCGCCATATGTTGTGTCAGGGGGTTTGAGAACACTAGAAAACCGAAAATATAATTTAATTTACCCCTGACGGACCCAGAAAACCCAGAAAAAACGTAATTTAGAAACTAGTACCATAATTTACCTTGATAAAGAGAAAACACATACCTATGAGCACATTGTCCAATATCCCCTCCTTGCCCCAAAAAATAACACAGTTACCACATCATAGTGGCTAAAAACGATGTATTAAAATAAAAGTTCATAACAAGATCGAAAATAAACATCCGAAAAAATAATGAAAAACACCACTAAAAATAATCAAAAGCACATTTGCAAGAAAAATAGGCTCATAGCCACACATCAAAACGAACATCGAAACGTATACAGGAACAGCAAAAATAAGACTGTTGCTGATGTAATGTTACATACCTTGACGAGGAGGTAGAGCTAGTTTCTTATCAGAAACTTCTCCTCTCCTCGCCCAGGTAGGTAACATTATCAAAAGCATTCGAAATCGCTCTCAATATGTAGGTACCTACTACAACTCCTCATTTAAAAAACAAAATAATGGTACGTTTTCAGATCCTAAACAAGTAGGACTCTACTCAAATACTTGAAAAAAATTATAATCAAAAATTAGATTCATAGCTCAAGTACTAATTACCAACTACAATGCAGTAAGAATGCAAACGATTTCAAACACAAGAATGCATCATCTTGCAACTTTGCAAACTTGGCAAATTTTAGGGGCAAAACCAGATGCGATTTTACTCAAAAAAAAAAAAAAAAAAAAAAATAGAGAGAGATTTTTCTGGAACAGCTGATTTTATTCAAAAAAAATATGAGATTTTTGTGGAATATTGCTAAAAATGTTCCTTTTCTAGTATTTGTATTGCAGAATAATATAAACAGAGAGAAATGATGGATAATGATATGAAGGAAAAGGGAAGGGTGAAAGAGGAAAAAATCTAAAAAATTCCGAAGAGTGCAAATTCCTTCAAATTTTGCGGTTTAAAATGCAAAATTGAATGAAAGATATAAAATGCCTACCGAATTTTTTTCTTTAGCACTATACCTTTTTCAAAAAATTTTTCATCAATTGCCAAATCTGTTAGATATACTTACTGTAAGAAAACCGATCAAAAATTGAGAATTTTTGCCAATTCTTTCATGCTAAAATAAAAGGAAAATGGTTGTGAATCGATCCCTTTTCCCAACAAAACACACATTCAGGATATTCTTAAATTCCATGCGTAAAATTTCGCCTCCCAAAGTTATTGAAAAAAATTCCGACAATATTCTAAAATTGAACGCTTTACGGAAGCAGAACAAACGAAGAAAATTCCTCCTCCCAATCATCCCTTCTTTTCATCATAGCTCCTCAACAATCTTACACAACAAACTCATCATCGCCATAAACCCTTCCTGAGAAGGGATAACTTCGCCGAAAGAAAACAACCAAGACGTACTTGACCCACAAACCATACAATGCACAAGAAGTATGTATCATTTTATCAGCACAACGATAAAGATACGGTTAATAAAAGCTTGGCGAACTAATAACACTAAAACGAAAATATTCCCAAGTGTGTTTTAATATCGTCGTCGTCTTTTTTTTTTTTTTGGCAAACATGCGAATCATCTCGCAAAAACGACTATATCGCAGAAGAGCTCCCAGATAGAGGGGGACCGAATACGAACGAACAGCATCATCAACGCAGCAGAAACAAAACGATACCCCTTCGTTTTTTTTTCTCCACGCATACAACCCAACGCGTAAATGTTTTACGATTTAAAAGGTTATTTGAAAATTTCAACAAGCACCGCGAAAAATAAGTACCGAGGTGTAATATATCGTCGCAATTCAACGAGATGAAATGATGTTAAAAGGAAATTCAAGTAACCGTTTCGACGACGAACGCCTGTAGCTGAAAAACGACGTTGAAAAAAAAGCCCACCGTGTACCTATCTCTCCTCCCCTTTCTATACCGGTGTATATGTTTTCGACAAAAAAACACACCCAGCCAGAAGACAAGTATCTTCGGGGAATGAAAAATAACCGCTTTTATTCAAGCAGCGAGGGGTTCCAAGGAGTACCTCGATGGAACTCTGGCAGAACCGGCTTTGAGCTTTACGAAGTTGGCATTCGTGAAACGGGGCACAACCGTCAGCAGACGAACGCTTTTACATATTTAATGCGAATTTATACGCCATTTGCACGTTTTCGAAATAAACAGCCGACGCGAAACGTTAAATCTTAATGATAAAAAGCGTTTTAAAAATTCAATATACAATATAATTTTCAACGCTGGAGCCGCCTTTGCCTGCGCCTTTCCTTTTATCGTCGTATATGGTTCGTACTTCGTACGTGTAAATGCGCAATTGTAAAACCGGCCTGAGATACCAATTTCCATCTTGCAAATTATCAACAACTTCGCAGCGGCGAAATAGCAACGAGCTGCTAACAAATGAATTAAATTTCTTTTATGCAAATGTACGTAGGTGTTACTCTTTCGTTTATGGTTCCTTTGTAAAAGAGCCGTGTGTCTGAAAACCTTTAGCTTTCTTCGTGTATCAAAAACGTTCCGTTTTGTTGTTTTCGTGCTTCATTATTTAATGGAAGATCAATCGAGTCTCGAGAGTGACTGTAAAATTGAACAAGTCAGTTGCAATTTCATGAAAAAGTGAACGAAGACTTACGTTGGATTTCAATTATTGTAAATTCTTTCCAAATTCATCCCAGACTTGAAAATTTGAAAATCAGCTTAAGGTGAATATTGGGATGAAAATTCATCCCAAGTTCATTTTAGGCTTGAGAATTTGATGATCAGTTTTCCTCATTCCTTGGGATTGATTTAATCTAAAAAGTTGTATGGAATTTTACATATAAATTCGATATTCCAGATCCAAACCAAGGTATCTAGTATTTTTCAGAAATGATTTTTCCTAATTTTTTTCAACTTTTCCGAACTTTTTACAAATTATTTGGAAAAAACTCTGGATCAAAGGGCGAGTTTTAATAATTTCCAAACGAATATTGAAGAATTTACACCTCAAGCTTTACAAAGGAACATTTTACGATCATTTCAGGAGAGGTGAGGTTTTCTTCACCCACAGGAAAATTAACAAAAGAAAAAAAAATAATTTTGGCTCCGAACATTCATTTCCCCTCAGTTTTTCTACTTCTCACTGAGGCAAAAGTGAGCTCAATTTACAAAAAAAGTTTATTCTAGTTCCAGGAATTCATGATTTTTGAAAAAAATGAGACTAAAAAGAAGAAAAATCAGAAAAATTTTGAAAAATATTATTATTTTGCGCAAATATTCAAGTTTTTAATTTCTTTGACTGATTTTTCAAACTTTTTAAAATACTTGGACAAACTAAGAATTTTTTCACACCAAAAATATTTTGGTGAAATGTAAGATATTAAGTGGAAATTCCTTGAGTGAAGATTTTTTCAAAAAAAGAAAAATAGTTCGATTTGACATAATTATCATAATGACATTTTGCTAGAAATGAAAAAATGTTTGAAACATTTTTTCAATTTATTATAATTGTTCAAGTGTTCAACAATGGATTCAGAGAAATGTGCAGGAATCAAGTGAAATATTTTTCATTTGAAAAAGTTTGTAACATTAATATAAAAATATTAAAATTTGTTCACATTTTCCTAGTTTGGGTCAAAATTAGAGAACTGACCTTTTTCGGTAAGTATCGAGAAAGGATTCAAATTTAAAAATTATTCGGTAAATATGTTAGTTTAGTCCCATTACCACCCTTGAAAATTTATTTTCAGGTTATGGGGTAAAAATAATTCTGGAAATGGGTTCAGGAAGTTTTATACTTATACAAACATGGATTTTGATACCTCATTTGACTAAAATGAAAACTTTTTAATTTCGGTCCCACCCCTCTCCCCCTCTCTTCAATGGTTCACTTTTACGTCTAGAATTGGAAAAACCTCAAATAAAGATTCAAAGGATTAAACCATCGATTTAGTTACGATTTTCAACGAAATTTTCGAAAACATCCTTTTAACGTTTTTTGCATTTAGAATCCGAAAATATCTTTTACTTTTCCAGATTCATAAAATTCTTAAATTATTCAAACTTCCACCAATTTTCCAAAATAAGGCAACTATGAGAAAATATGATTGGAAATTTCAGTCTTTATACCCCTTTGTATTCCTTCTCTACCCCTCCCCATACTCAAATGATATTGCAATTTATTGGCTCCTCTGAATGAGCTTTTTCTAGTTTTTTCGCCTCAAAAACCCTACAGAAATTTTGTAAATACACAATTTTCTTAAAATTTCAGTTGGCAGGTTTGCTGCGAAAAGTTTCGAAAAATTGATAAAAATTTTCTTAGAATTTTGTTTTTTGCTTTTTTAGGTTGTTGATTGCGCCACTCGGATATTGTAAAAATTAAAATCAAATAAATTTTACTTTTTGTTTAAATTACCTACTTATCAATTTCAAAAAAACCAAAAATTTGAAAACTTTCAAAAATCGGCTAAATTAGCATCAAGTAAAATATATTTTTTATACAAAAATATGCTTTTAAAATCAAAAATCTAAAAAAATTTAGTATTCCTTTCCAACACTCTCTAGCTTAAGTTGCTGTACACGACGTGAAAACAAAATTTCCCCCAATTTTTCCAAAAAGAGTAATTTTCTATTAAACCCTAGAATTTTTACAATATTCCAACGTTACACTGCAATGAAAACACATCTATATTTGAGAAAATATACGAAATGCACAAAATATAATTGATTTCAATCTTAAAAATAGACAAATTTATCATATAACCACTTTGATGTTTTTTTTTTAGCAAGAATTTAAAAAAATGTCACAGAAATGCTTTTTCAGTTTACATTCAATATTACGATCTATCTCATTAAAATTGAATTCTGACCAACAAAAATTATTCATAATTACGTATAAAAATAACCAACACGAGTCCAAAATGTTTTCCAATGAAGAAAATTTTTTTTATAATTTTGAAAATACATATCTAATGACGACGTACTTTATGTGCATAGATGAATTAAAATCTGCAAGCTCACATAGGTATATCCGATCAACATGCATAAATAAAACCACCCATCTTTTTGCGACTTACAATACTCGAACTTTTATATTCGTTAGTTTTTAAGGAAATCCTGGAACAACGGAGAAAAATCCCAAGTAGAATAAAGATGTGACGATAAAAGTGAAAAAAATTACAGGTCCAATGAACGGAATAAAGAACGTCGGGAAGAAAAAAGCGATAGCCAAGAAGTACGCGACCCATACAGCACCAGCAGAAACCATCCCAGCCAAGACGGACTGCACATTGATGAAAATACTCGAGACGAAGAACAAAGTCAAAAAACACTGTTTGAAATACATTTTGGTTAATAGAAGAAACGCGATTTCGAGCAAAACAATCGGATCGATGAGAGTTGCAGTGTACCTATGTGAGACTTCGCTGCAATATTGGGTTTTTATATGTTTGGTAAGTATATTAATATGACATGTATCGTCGAATATCTCAAACGTCCAGTTTATAGATCCCCCGGTGATGAAAATATACGGTTTTTTTTGGTTGCACTTGCGTCATAAAGTAGGTATAATTTATCGTCTCAATTGTCGTAAATTCGTTACAATGTATTGATATGGAGAAGGCGAGGTGTATAAAAAAATGCTCGTAACGAAAAAAAAATTATTTAGAGTTATACCATGTGAAAAGTTCTCATATTGATATGAAAATATCAGTATAAGCTTTTGTAGTCAAAATGTACATTCTAAGGAGTGAAATTTTCAACAAAAAAAACCATAACAAGGGGTGAGAGGGTACATACTGATTTTAAATTCCAAAAAACGCTGCATTTCGAGTTGAAGGTTGTTCATAATTTGGTCTACCTATCGAAAGATCATACACAAAGCGTGTTTTATAAATTAACGATAGGTTGAACCACCATCATTCTCTACAACAAAAATGACTGAATGGATTCTTGTTTTTTCAATTTTTCCAACGAACTGGCCAAAAATGGTAAAGCTGAGGGGTAAGGAAAGGATCCAAAGTTAATTTGATTTTGATTCCAACCATTTTGTTCTGATGAAACCTGCTAAAGCTATTTTGAGTGGATCAATTTCTTGTAAAAATTTAACAGCAGACACATTCTATTCGCCACTTTTCTTGAATTATTTTCGTCCCAGCAATAGCAAATTCAGCGAAAAAAATCTGAGGAAGGGTTAAAAATCCACCCAAAATTTAAAAAAAAAACTGTGTAACACATCTTTTGTAATGTTTTTGAAAATTAAGACTCCATATTTTGACTCCTTTTGTAGATTCAAACCCATGAGTTCTTAGATTCTCAAAATTTAAGAAAAGATTGCAAGTGGTAATATGTTTTTATTGCTCGAAAAGATTTTTTCAGGGAGTGTGATAAAAAGCACCGTCTCCATCTCTCATGCTTTTGACAGAAAAGTTTTAAACCTAAAAGGGGAAATTTATTTTACTCAAATTTCGCTAAAATTCAGGTGAAATTTTTTTCGGAAAAAGTGAGAGGCTCAAAAATTACGAATTTATATGGAATTTTATATGTGAAATCCCACTAATGACAAAGTTCAATTTTTTCATAATTTCATTTTACCCTTTCATTACCGGTTTTTGATTTTTCAGAACATTGTTTCACTCATTCATAACCTAACTATTTTTAAAATTCAAGTTCTACGTAGCTGTATCATAATTTATTTATTCTTCAAATAAAATATTTCCAAGACTAACACAAAAAATACCTTACTCACAATTAGGATAATTATACAAAAATCAAATACAGAAATGATCTCGTTCCCTTTTTTTCACTTATAGGTACCACAAAATTTTAGATTGCTTAGTAAAATAAACAAAAATCTTTCATTCAAGTTCAATGGAAAATTTATCAGAAAATAATGTTTGGTTCTCTGAACGCAAATAAAAAACGCACACACACACACACACACACACACACACACACACACACACACACACACACACACCCAAAACAGATCATGAATTTTGACAAAACCGATGAAATATTTCAGGTACATACTTTAAACAGGAAAGGTCACTAAAAAAAAAATTCAAACTCCCTCCTTACTCAGAAAAGAACGAAAAAAAAGTTAGGAAACCTCTTTTTTTTTCAACTTTTGGATAGTACCACTTGCTGGAAACTTTGATCACACTTTGAAATATGTGATTCGACTTTCCACTATCTGCACTTTAGGCATCATCAACTTCAAAATGGAATACACTTCCTGAATTTTGCAAACTGGTTGAAAAGATGTAGATCTCGAATTTAAAGATTCTTGAATTTTTACCAAATTTAAATTGCTCACATGAAGACATTTAAAAAATGCAAATCAAACTTTTTTTTGGTCATCTAGCATATTTTTGATACAACTTTCAAAAAATGATCAAGGCAGTACTACCATTGGATTTTGATTCACCTTCATTTTCATAAAATTCACGTTGTTAATTCTTATTCAGTGGTTTAAAAAATGCCTCAAAAAGACTTTTGTCATCAAAATAAATTTCAAAAAATAATAATAATAAATTTCAATGACCACGAATTAACGACGTGAATTTTTTGAACAATTTTATTTTAAAAAATGTTGCTTTGATTCTGAAGAGTTTGAGTATAAGTAAATCAAATTTGGGAAAAATAAATATAAATTTTTTGTGAAATGGGAGGAGTTCATTTAATTAGACTCATTTTTTATTGCCCCATCTGAGACGTCATTTTCCCTCCTCCCCCTTCTAAAACAAACTGGCAACAAATTAGATTTGAGTCGGAGGAGTCAGAGAACTTACCAAAAAACGAGCAAATTCTTGAATTTTTTTTGTTTTGGGACAAAAAATTGAAAAACTTTATTTCAATAAAAGATTTTCAACCTTCCTCTCTCCAATAATCTAATTTCAGTACATCCTACTGAAAATAAGAGACCAAATGAGGTCAATAAATCATATTTCTTGGAAGTACATTACATACGTAGGTCTAGGTAAAATATCTACCATCACACCATTTCCTCTTGCCATACTCAACACTAGAAATACTACAGAGACAATTTTATAGAACTAAAATTCAATTTATTCAGTTCAACAGCTAAAAGTATTCAGGTATTTTCAAACCGATAAAGACCAAACTTCATCGTCGTCAACCTGGTACCTACATATTATTGCTGAAATTTATGAGACCACGCATCTATTATGTTATAAATTTATTCTCGATGACGTCAAAAACTCCAAAGTCCAATAAAATAAAACTTATCGTTCGAACTCGTGAGTGCTCAATATTTCATTCATAACTTGCTACTACCGATCAATAAATACGGCCCCAAAGTCTATTCTCTCGCAAATTATACCAATTAGCATTTGGAATATCTTCAATAGTTTTCGTTTGCTGACCAAAAAAGTAATTTTAAAATGGATTTTTCACGATGTATCTCGTTTTTGGTCGTAGTTTGCGCGGGTTTGTTTTTCAGCATCTCGTCCGTTTCGGCAGGTTTCTCCACTGCCGTAGTTGTCTACCTAGTATTCTTGAGTTACATCTATTTCTATGGTAGTTGGTTCCTCGTACCATTTTTCGGACAGATTGCATTCATGTTTTATATTGGAATCACCATAATGTTTACTGTAGGAGCTTTCTTTTTACCCACTCCGTAAAAACTCTGTACGTAAGTACATCAACTAATGGCTACCTCGTGTTAGAAAGTTTCAAAACGTGAAATTATTTGTTATAGGTTTGATTTGGTACATACAAGATTTTAAAGAATCTTATTCCTCGAACGATTACCTATTTCAAATCTTCCGAGTCAGATTATCATGACTCAAAAAGTATTTCACATAACTATACTTCTGTACAATTATTAAAGCTATTATCTGTATACATTTCTATTATTAGCACTAATATCATACATATCGAATAAAAACATCTAATCTACGAATCAAATCATCATGAACTTCTTTATAGGTAATTGAAAATAATAACATGCGAATATTATTATCAAAAACCTTGACTGTGGTAGAAAATTATCACCAAAGGTCAAGAGAAATCGACAATCATCACCTCGAATAAGTTGGAGTATATTTTGCCATAACCTTTCAATCAAGTCAGTTAATGGAAAGTTTTCGAAAAAAGAGGCAATTAGTTGATAAAATTTATACATTACTTTGTCTCCGTTTAAATAATTTTTTTGCTTTGTTACCTTGCTTTTTTTTTAAAGATAACGAAACTCAAATACCTAAAATTTTTGCTCGTGTCCTCGATAATATGTATTTTGAAAAGACGGGTTCAAAGCAACGGAAAACACCTATAGTCACCTATGAATGAAAAAAATTTCACTGAAAATGATGGGATTTGTTCGCTAATAATAGGCTATAAAACGGTTACAAAAACCAAGATTTTTTTTTTCAAATGACACAGAAATCTTTGAAAGATCAAGTTGGAGTATGAAAATGATTGAAATAATTTTCAAACAGTGTTTAGAAGTAAGCACCATTGAAGTGATTTTGAGATACGGAAAATTTTCCTTAGTTGTGCCATTAGAATTATAGTTGAAATATTGTATTTATGGGAAAATGTTTTATAAAAATTATTGTAAAAAATTTGCATTTTTATGAGAAAAATAATTGAAAACACTTCAATGAAAACGCAACGAACATTTCAATTACCTACTGAATTTTATTTTTACAGGAAATAAATACAAGAAAAATCGATATTTTTGAGTTTTTTCTGATTTTTTTTTCATTGTTACAATCCAATGTGACTAGTTTTCCATTTCACCAGTTTACTGAAAAAACTTCGATGATGAAAACTTTGTAACAATTTTTTACAATATTTAAAGTAATTTTCATCAATTTTCACTACTACCTACAATATGTGTACAGAATTTTGTTAAAATTTGTTGCACATCACTAATCTCACGAATACGATATTGGCCGATTTTATTAAAAATTGGTAAGTACCTATATTTGAAACTCTGCTCAAGAATAATGAGATATTTAAAACGTTCTCGAATGAATTCAAATAGGTACCTAGAAAGAAACCATCGAAATCGGTTTCAAGAATCAACCGATTTTTTTGGGAAATTGGTTCATGAAGAACAATCACAGACGTTTATTTCGAAAATAACAAAGAATTTCCCTTGAAGTACTAAATTCAAACCCAAAGAAACCGGTTTATTTTTGTAAGCATGCTCGAAAAGAGAATTATGCAAAGTTGAATTAGGAAAAGAATCCATTTTTTCTAATTACTCGCTCTGTAATTGATTTTCCACTTCATTATTCCAAAAATATGATTTTATTTTTGAGCCTGTTTTTCAAAAGAAACTGGTTTTTGTAGGCTTGAATTTATTTGAGGGATTTTTTGTTATTATTTTGGTAGTCTTGCGCATCAAACACACAACGAGTAAACTAATTTCATATTTTTGAAAAAGAAACTGGTTCTTGCAGGCTTAATCTGAATAATACACCTCATGAGCTGAATTCATGTGAAAATTGGAGAAAATTTTTATTAAAAAAAACTTACTTATTCCTGTAAGTAAGCTAAAATCCATTTTTACGGAAAATTTTATCATCATTTTCATTTTAAAAGCACTACTTAAAACCAATTTCTTCGCAAAATCTGGGTCAATTTTTGATAAAGAAGCCGGTTTCTTTATTCTTAAATTCCAGGCATCGGACGGAAATTTGGAAAAAAAATAGTAACTTTAGTAACTTTTTTTTCTGGAAAAAGTAACCAATTTTTGTGAAAAAGTAACCAATTTTTTGCGAAAAAGTAGATAATTTTTCAATTTTTCGCATTTAAAAAATTATTAATACCCCTCTCCTTCCCATTTTTTTTTTCAAACTTGTATTTTTCTCTGTAATTTCACTACCGAAGAGAGAAAAAAATAACGATCCGGGAAAATGAGAAAATCGCGTTCAAAAAAAAAATAGGAGACGTTCCGCAGCCCAAATTTATGAGGTTATAAATTCGTTCACTGAACGATTCTTTCTCTTATTTTTGTTACCATTTTTCCATCTCTGAACCTCATACTGAATTATTTTCGATAATATCAATTACTTTCACGAATTTTTGTCTTCTTATTCGTATTTTTCTGAATCTTCCTGCTCATAACATAACTTTATTTTTCATTATAAAATTCGTGACTTGAATTGAAATATTTATTTTAATTCAAAAATCTGAAATTTCGAACTAAATATTTGAATTCAAGTCACGAATTTTATAATGAAAAATAAAGTTATGTTATGAGCAGGAAGATTCAGAAAAATACGAATAAGAAAACAAAAATTCGTGAAAGTAATTAATATTATCAGTAGCGTAACTAGACATCCCCTCTGAGGGGGACAAAAGTCGATGGGTGAATTTTTTTCTTAGGTATGGTATATACTAAAGATCTCGGATAATGGGGGGGGGGGGTGTGTGTGTGTGTGACAGAACCTTCTTTGGTACTGTCGGTTTAAATAAAAGGTCTGTTCAAAAAGTAAAGTAAATAATTACCTAAGTCAATTACAGAAAAGCGGTAAAAAGTTTTAAAAATCAATTTTACAGAAATGTTTTTTTTGCGAAATATTGGCAGCATTGTCTCTGAATTGTAATCGAAAGTTTCGATTTTCTGTAATCGGTCTTGGTATCATACTTTTCGAACAGCTTTTACAATTTAAATAGCGATTATTTTAAGCCCGAGCGAAGCGAGGACAGAGCTTTGAAAAAAATAGATTTTTAATACTCGAAAAATTCATTTTTGAGGGTTTTGGTGGAGGTATTTACGCCACGGGCTTACGTATTGAACTTTTGAACTAGCTAAAATTAATAATAATTATGTTTACTTACGCCCGAGCGAAGCGAGGGCAAAGCTTTGAAAAAATTTGATTTTTTATGTCCAAAAACTTCATTTTTGAAGGGTGTCTAGCGAGTTCAGCGAAAAAAGTAACTTTGAAGCTGAAAAAGTAACTAAAAGTAACTTTTCAGCTAAAAAGTAACTAAAAGTAACCGAGCTTGAAAAAAGTAACCAAGTTACTTTAAAGTAACCGCCGTCCGATGCCTGAAATTCATTCAATGAAATTTTCTTCAATGTTATTTCTTTCGTCAATTCATAAACCAATTATTAAAAAAAAAATCTGAATCTTTATTGTTTTTATTAATTTGCAAAAATTTTTAGAATTTCAATTACTCGTAATCAGCACGTCATATGTGCCACATTAACCAGTTTTTTAAGATAACGGGGTCGATTTTTGGAAAAGAAACTAGTTTTCATCAGCTTAAAATCATCAAGAGCAATATTTGATGTAATTTTCGTAATCAGCGCGTCACACAGATGATTTTTATAGGAAAGGAACCGGTTCCGGAGAACTACCGCTCATTTTCAGCCATTGCCACCATCGCATTTCTGATTAGCACCCGAAAAAGGATAAAAGTACCAAAAAAAATTCAGTAAAATAGAAAGTCTCAATGATTCGAGATTATATCCTTTCTGATTTTTAACCGAAACAAAAATACATTGATCGAAAAAGAATCTGAACGTACTTTTTATTTTAAATTTTCGCTTACAGCAAACACATCGAGGTGAAAAACTGAAATTTGATAAATAATATACCTTATTTCCAATCTCCTAAATTGAAAGCAGTTTCGGATCGATTTAGTAAAGCTTTTAGAAAACTTTTAAACTGTCATTAAAAAATTGTTGTAGGAAAACAATATAAATTTGAACCGACAGCAATTGGTTTTGCAAAAAATTAGAAAAATGTTTTTCAAGAGCTTTTCTTATCACCAGAAAAGCATAAAATTCCATCCACACTTTGATCACCCTAAATACCTTATAATCATCATATCCTCCAGTATGTACTCCGTAAAAACTCGTACATTCTCGTACGTCATTCATCGCACACCGGCTAATACCACATTTCAAAAATTTATGGCAATTCATCCACCCATCCTCCAATATTTTTCCTCCGTGACGCAAGCTAGTCAAATAAAACACCCTTATCACTCAACCTTAAGCTCACTATTTTACTCACAGTAATAGGTTTTTAAACCTATAAATATTCGATGAAATCCGATTCTTGGACACATTGCACTCTCAAGCAATTAAGTAAAATCGCTCAAGTTCGCGTTCGTTCGCCAAGAAAAAAAAACTTAACTCGTTCAAAATGAATTTCTCGCGATATGTTTTGTTATTGGTTGCCATTTGTGTTTGTATTTTCTCCAGCATTGGGTCCGTTGCGGCTGGTCCAATGACCTCTATGGTAACGGCGATGTTTTGTTTCGCTGGTTTTTTTTTAGATGGGATTTATATTTGGAGTAATCCAATATTCTTATTCGGGTATATATCCTTGAGCTTTATGGCAACTGTGTTTGTGTTTTTCTTTCCTTCTCCCTAAGCGACCTGGTATGTAGAACTGGACACGAGCAAAATTTTATGTACCGATTATTTATTTCTCCAAGTTTCATTCAACTTTATTCGCAGGTTCGTCAAAGAATTTTCATCATTTCATCGAAAGAATATTTCAGCACCGTTGGATCGAAATTAGTTAAGATATAATTCATTCAATGTATCCATGCTTTGAATTTCAACTCTCAATAAAGTAATCATTCATCGACTAAATTCATTGTTTTCGTTTTTCTTAATCATTATTTTAGATCAATTCTCCTATTTTCTTTAAAATATCGTCGAAATATTTTCAATGTACATAAAATATTTAGATCACTTTCCAACTTATTACTTGGTCGTATTGCACCTACGTCATTTCCGTTCACCTTGGAAAGAAAAATCGCAATAACCCACGTCAGAATAATTTCCAAAGACAAAAAGCCAATTAAGCGATGATTTATTGTTTCGGTTATTAACGACGTGGTATAACAAACAAGTTGAAATTTTCTCACCTTCAAAGGTCATTTGGTGTTTTTTTTTATCAAAAGAAGTAATAATCGCAAAACTATGTTTTTTACCTAAACTTCGAATGTTTCGTTTGTCTTGTGCTGTTCAGGTTGAAAATAATAATTTAAAATTCACAGGAAGTTGACTGATTTTACGTACAAAGTAGAATTTACAAGTGTTTTACAAAGATTCTACTGGCGTCATTGGTATTTTTTTAAGACGATGGTTTATTATCTTGTTATGGAAATGAGCAAAGAGCATTGAGGGAAAACCTTTGCGTGAATTGTTTTCAACAATTTTTCCAGCTAAATATCCTCCAAAAAATACTCTTTGATTAAAAAAAAAGAGAACTTTGAAATATGATCAACAAGAAAAGTCTACAATCTACAATCGAAATTCCTATTAAACTTCGACTAAAAAAAAATTGAGTTTTTCAAGATTAAGTTTTTGAATAGAGGTATATCCGATTTCAGACCCACACCACGTTTTTCCATCTCTCGGAGCTCAAACATTTAAAATTTTAGCAGGAGAGAGGAATCTATACCAAAAATACGATTCTTGAGCAAATTGATTTTGTTCACTTCAAGATAACCAAAATGACAAGAAGACAAAACGAAGCAGAGGTAGACCCCCCGCCAAAAAAAACCTCTCAGCAGCTAGGTAGCTTGGATGGGCGAATGAGGCGATAGCTCAAGATTGAAAGTTTTCCATCAGAAAAATAAGTCTCAAAAGAATTCGCTTTTGTATTTTCTTTTGCACGCTTAAAAATTTCTTTTATTTTGAAAAATTCGTTTAAAAACAATTTTTCACCGAACTTGATTTCTTGATTTTCTGATCTAGTCTTCACAGTTACCTCCCTTTATTACCTACATATACTTACGAGTAGGTAATGATAATTTTCATTTTTTTAAATCAATTCTCAATGTTGTAAGTACATAAATTGATTTTTTAAAAAATACCTGCTTTCATGGAAAAATACTAATTCTTGATGTATTTTTGTCTATCTCACTTAGCATCCTTTCATGTACTTCAAAAATTCATTAGACTAAAATTTCATAATTCTTACCTGAAACAGAAAAAGAAAACAATTCGATAAATAAAAAAATTTTCACAACGAAGGACAAAATGTAAGTTATCATATTGACAACACCTAAACAATTTTTTACTGGTAGAACTACCAACTCCTACAGTAATTCAGAAGCTGGGTTCACTGAAAAATTCTATTTAATAAAAAAAAAAATGGATAATTTTTACTCCACAATTTTTTTTCATCCTACAAAGGAAAAAATCATGAGATGAGTACTAGTACATACTTTCTTATAAACCGCATGTATCTTCTCCTCTGTCAGTAACCGTTCAGGAGGAAAAAATGCAAATGCATAAAAAGCCGAACTGAATTCCCAGCAACGTTTGTTCAATTTTTTTAATAATAGAATTACGGGTACTTTTTCAAAACTGGTTATCAATTTTTAAAAAAATGAGGATTAAAAAACTCGTATTTGTCATTGCAAGATGGTAAGTAAAAATTAACGAACTTTTTGCATCAGGATAATAATTTTTGATCATAAAAGACAATATTTGTAATCATAACTTTTTATTTAAATGACCTTGCACTTGGATTTTCCCCCCCTTCTTTTTCAACATTCTCAAATAGGTACTTTCTCAATTTTTTTCTCATTTCTTTAAAAAGTTCATTTTTTTTTTTGAAACATACTTACTTACTCTACATCAACCTATTGTTAAAATGTCTATACACTTGAATTTTTTTCATTTTTGAATTTTTTCCCAATATTTTAAACTTGTTTTTCCAGTTTTTAATTTTTCTTTCCAAAATATGCACTAATTTTAAAAATTTTAATAAAAATTCAAGACCCTTTAAAACAGAAATGTCTAATTTTTTAGTTCTAACAGCACGTAATCAAGTCAAGTTTTTTCAAGTCTGACATAATGTCATTCTCATTATATTACGTATCTTGATCTAAAAACGTTACGTCGCATCGCATGAAAACATTACACAAAATCGTTTCAAATTTCAAAATTTTACTCCTTTGGCTTTAAAAATGTAAAGCGGTATTCTCGTGTTTTTATTCAACATTCAAAGCTCAAATAGAACAATCTGTGCCAGTTTTGAGTACTCGTGCGTGATTAAATTCCTGAAAATTTACCATATTACAATAAGAGTCGAATGAAAGAACAATTGACAGCATATAACCCCCCGCCCCCCTCCATTCAAAATTGCATTTCTCATTAGAAAAAATAAGTAGTATATTCTTTATAGTAAGAACAATAATTGATGAAATTTTCATGTCCCAAAATTTTTAACATTTTCATTCAACATAGAAACTTGAATTCCCACGAAAAATGGAGCAGTTGTGCTTGATTTGCAAGAGATCTCTCAAAATATTTCGAAATTTCAGTCCAGAAATGCAGCTAAAGGACTTTAGAAAAAAAAAATGAATAAGTATCTACATCTACATCTACCTAAAACGTATTTCAATGAGATAGCAAAAAAAAACTTCCAATGGGAATATGAAAAATATCCTCATTTGTTCCTAAAATTCTCTCCTTCCTATGATACTCAATGTCAATATCTACCTGCACCTGATTCTTATATAGGTACGATGTGACCCTGCACAAATAAACACACTTGGGGCGTAAAATTCGATAAATTAGCTTTTTCGCGGATTCTTTGGCAGAAAACCCTCAAAATTTACGTGATCTGGTCGTTGGATCTCGAAAAAGTTTCAAAATCCCTCAAAATTCCTTAATACCAAGTGCATTCCTTTATCAAAAAATTATTATTAAAAATTTTCTAAATAAAAAAACTTGGCAAAAACTCATCTAAACTAATCCCAACCATAAAATGAGCAGAGTATCTTAACAAAATTTTTAAGAAAAAAGCTAGACTAAGCTTGACCTTTTCGAATGACTTTTTTGACAATCAACTCCAATCCCTCCTCGTTAGGAATATTCGTTTTGAAGGAAATTTTAAAAACTTTTTTGCCCCTTCCTCCAAAATACTCTTCTTTTTCATAAGAAATTTTCAATCAATATTCATCAATGGTAAATGGAATTTTTATAATTTTTGAAACTTTGAAAAAAAGCTTGGTTTTTTAGGACCAGCTTGACTTCAAGGCAAAAAAGGCTGACTAATCAAACAGCTTGACCTGTTAGACATCCTGCAATAAATGAGACGAATTGAACAAACGACATCGACGGGTTTCATTGTACAGGGTCAATTCCTCCTCTCTCCCCCCCCCCCATGAAGGACGTACGATATTGTTGAGCGTTATTGATAAGAATTATTGAAGAGAAAAGCATTTGTAATTTTTTTAAAAATGTTTTTCAATCATCTGTTTAAAAATTGAATTTTTTTCAGAATTTTGTTGACAAAAAGTAATTTTTTCACGCATATTTCGACTCCAGTTTAATTTATCCAATCAAAAACGTGATTTGTTGCCAACCACAGAAACTTCGTCAAAAATGTACTTAAGGAAAATATTGTATGAAAGAACGTGGACATGTGATTATTTGCAATATTCTTTTAGGTAAGTAAGAATAATTATTTTCATGTTGACTTGAAAGAAAAATTGAACTTTGAAACTCCAAGTACTACCGTGACATTGAAACCACCTCCACGACAAAAAATATCCCAACAAACGATAATTTCGAAGAAAAAAATAATAAGCAAAAGGTTAACAAGTAACATCAGCAAAATTATCAGTCCCGAGTAAATAAAAATCGTTTAAAATTTGACGATTCACGTGTACAAACTCGATAATAAAATTATCTTTCGAGCAAAAACATTAACACAAAAAAAATGTACAAGTCGAAAACTAATTCCGACCCTTCCGACCACAACTAGGTACCTGATACTTCCTTCGTTACGTTGCACAAAAAAAGTCGTCTTTTAGCAGAAGTTCGGCCAATATTTTCATTTCAAGTTTCACCATTTCACACTACAGAAGGTGCTCATAACCGCAAGTCGTATCGTCTTTTGTATTTCGTATCGCGATGGCTTCGAATTTTACGAAAATCGTATCAATTTTGGCAGCGTTTCTTGTTGGCGTTGTTTTGGTACAAGCTGGTATCAAAAACGTAGTCGATTTTAATGAAGAACTTGTTATGCCATCGATGAAAAAATTGTGGCCTGTTTTTTTCACGATTCCGTTCGGACCTTTCATCCTATTTGGTTTCTTATTCTCCGTCTATATCGGTGGAAACATAGCATTCTTCCTTCCTCCTTTTCCTTTCTAATTTTTAACGTTTTCGAGCGATGAATATTAGTTGCTGAATCAATTTTCAATTATTGTATCTAATATAATATTTTTTCAACTTCTGTATCTATTACGTATGTTATTTACGTAATATCGAATACTTAAATAGTTTTTCCGCGCATATTATTTAATATTTACATTATATGTAATAACTGCAATTAGCTCGTTTAGAATAATGTGTAAGAAAAATATTTTATTCATTTTCATGTATTTTATCCAGTAACTTTGCTGAAAATATTCTGTATCAAAAATTTATAACAATAAATCTTGAAGTACGCACATTTTTACACCTGTATTTGCTACACTCCTAGGTAAAAGTAACTTACTGAACACATTGCAATGAACAGCAATTTTTAAAAAGGTAACCCAGAGATGTATTTTGAATTCCCAATTTTAAATATGAAACCAATCATCGTTTTTTTTTTAATTTGCACTTTCTCAATTGTTTTACCGAATGAATTCAAAAATATTGACTTCTCTCTTATTTTCTTTTTCGCTATCTACCTATTTGAATCTCAGCTGACGCAGTTTCAAAAATTTAAATTCTTAAATTATTGCTTTGTACGAGTATTTTTTAAAATTATTTTTTCCTAATTTTGTATTCTTTTTTACTTTTCCAACACTTACTTACTTGTAAGGAAGAACGAAGTAAAAAATAACATATTTTTGAAATTTTCTGCCCAAACAAGAAAATGATTCAATTTGTCACTGCTTCTGATGAAAATTTAACAAAACTTGATAATTTTTTCACTCAATTTCTATTTTTCAAAAAAACTGTTGAAGAAAATCACTCGTTCTTTTCGGTCTAATTTCAAAGCACATTTCATGCTGAAAAATATTAATTAATAAAAATACATACAAGTGTTCCTTTTTTTGTAAGTTGTGTTCGAAATAAGCAAAATTGTACTCCGCATTTCTTTTGCCTGAATATGAGCAGGCAGGTCAGATTAGCGATTTATTAAGAATTTTTCACTATTAAATTTCCTTCTTTTGATCTGACAATATACGAACTTACTGAAACTTATGATTTTTTCAAGATTCTAAACAGGATTTTATAAAAATCGCCAGCACAATTATTGAATTATTGAAAACTTATTTTTTTCAAGAACAGATCAAGATTAAATACATATTACAGATTTTATTAACAAGGCAAATCAATTGATTTTCATTTTAAAACAACACAATTCAGTAAAAATAAATGAATTCGAGAACAGCTCCAATTTGACCTTCTACAGAAATCATCGATCAACGCAGCTTCAAAAAATCGACGTGCAGTTCCACAAAAAGATATTGCGGAATCCAAATTTTTAAAGAAATGACTTTCAGTAAATTTAACAATGATGATCTTTTCTTCATTCAAAAGATTATTTATTCAAGAAATTTTAAAATTCTCGTAGACTCCAGAAAACTCAAGAAAACTTTACTTGTGTTGTTTGATTTTATAGTCAAGAACAGAATTTAGATAGGCTGGAATCAATCCGCATACGTATTCATTACTTTCTAATTCCGAATCCGTGTTTAGTCACTGAAAAAAAGTTGGACATTGATTTTTAGCGGATTTTCGCTGATTTTATTTCAAAGAATTTCACTGATTTTTCAGCATTTTTTTCACCGTTTGCTTTCAGTGAATCACTGATTTATTGCTGTGCTATGATTCTGAATGTTAACCAGTTTCGATAATTTTCACTTATTTATAAATGAGAGTCATATTTGAAGCTCTAGTCCTAGAATAATTGAATGACTGGATGACAAAAGGGCCTAATTCTGAAACCACTGTTTAGAGAAAAACGCATTTCAAGTTTTCGCATGCTGATAACGTTTAAATGTTTTCATGAAATGATCTGGTTTTTTAAATATTGTGATGCCCAAACATCCTTTTCAAGAAATATTCATTTGAATTCCGTTTTAGTAGCTATATGAGTGAGTTATTAATGAAACTGTGAAAGGGGAGTTAGGCCCTTTTGTCATCCAACGACTTTAAAATCGGTTTCAACAGTACAAAATTATGAAAATAAATTTTGAAAAGTTGAAAATTATTTAATGAAATCGAATAACATCAAAAATGAGAGTTATTTTCATGATTTCGTACTGTTGGAACCGGTGTCAAAGTCGTCGGATGACAAACGGGCCGAACTCCTGCAGGTTTTTAACACGCAGGTAGGAAACTTTGGTGGTTGATTACAGACAATGCACGATAGTTAGCCCTATGGGACCAATTTTGATAAGTAGTATATCCATTCTAGTATCCATTTTCACGGTGGATGACAAAAGGGCCTAATTCAAGTTGGGCCCTTTTATCATCCAGTTACTCAATTCGCTTTACGACATCACTTTTCAGCCTCGCTGTTACCTATTTTCTAACTCAAAATAATAGATTCGAAAAAATGAAGTACATAGGTATTTTCAAATTTTCAAAAAATTATAAAAATACCTTCTGGAATTACTTGCAATTTTTAGTTCGATAAAGAAGTTCATCCAATCTCCCCCCCCCCTTCCCGCCAACAATTTCATACGGCAATAATCTTGAAAATATAATCATATTTTAGAAAACAATTTCCATGCCGATCATTCGAAATGTTCTAACTTGCGCAACTCTGACAATGATTTAGGTAAGGCTTGGGTATAATCTGCTTTGAATGGAGTTTTTCAATTTCTGAAGCGGATCTGTTTCTCTAAATGGTTCATTTCCTTCAAAAATCCCACTTTCAAAATTTCAGCTCCCTACATAAATTAAATTTTGGATTCCAGGGAACACAAATTGAAGAAGAATGGAGAAATCGTCGAATTTTCATAACTATTCAAGGTCTTCAGCTCACTCCCTTTTTGATGAAGTCTAATGGATCTAAAAAATTAAAATCTTTGCTATTTCCTAGATTTTTCAGGCCCATATTAGCCAACAGGTCCTTTCTTTTTATTCTTTCATTAAAAAATTCAAGAAAAGAGGAAATTTTTAAAAATTCTCGCTTGTCCGGCAAAATATCAAAGTTTTTACTATTTTCTGGCCTTTCTTACCAGTAGATGCTACGCTTTCCCATTTTTGGCCCTTCCATCTCAAATTTATTCTATCTAACGTATTCTAAAATTTTGATACTGAAATTATGAAAAAAAAAAAAAATAATGAACAAGCTATTTTTCAAATTTTACAGGCATCTGCCTTTTCAATACATCAATAAGTATTCCAAAGCTTCAAATATTAAACAAAGTTCCAATCCAACCCTGCCACCGCAATCCTCAGGTACAGCTTTTGACACATGGCAATTCAATGTCAAGTTGACGGCACGAAATCGTCAAAAATGATAATTTTGAAATAAAAATCGTGCAAAAAACAAGTCCACGTTTCAAATCAACAAAGTCATTATAGATTATCAAATATCGTGCAAAAGCAAAATACACGAAAAATATAAAAATGATAAAAAAGTCGAACTTTACAACTAAGCAGATATACATATCAAGCAGGCATCATAATAGCTAACAACCGAGTCGAAAACAGAAAACATTTTCATTCGAAGTGCAACACGTTTTGCTGAACACATCATTTCTACAGACTGGTTGTTCGTACGAGTGTTCTGATCGCGATGGCTCTCAACATAATGAAAATCGTATCGGTTTTGGCAGCATTTTTTTGCGTTTGCGTTGTTCTGGTCCGAGCTGATGTTGAGAATGTAACCGCTTTTGGTAAATTTTTACTAAAATACGTCATGCCCGTTGTGGGGCCCCTTCTAATGACTCCTGTGCTCGGTTTGTTTTTATTGCCACTTGTTGCTGGTATTATTTTCTTCACGGGTACCGCACTATTTTTCACTCCATAAAATTTATTTCACTTCATTTACCTACAATGAAAACTTGGTTCATTTGTAATATTTGTGCGATTTGAATTTTCAATTGTTATAATAGTAGGTACCATAGTTATTATATTCACTTGACAGTTTAGTTTAATTATTAAGAAGCACCGGTTCAAATGATGAAAAATTATACTTTCTGATTCATATTTAAATTTTAAAATTGTCTGAATTGTAATTTTAATAGAATAATCGGTATTTTTTAAGTTATTTCCGATGTTAATCCCAAATCACCAATAAAGAATTTCATGTAGTATATGATTTCTTTGCAAAGATACCTACTGTATCTACATGTTTCTCTTCAAATGTCGGTTCATTTTTTCAAAACTCCATTATTTTCCGTTTTGCAATTTTTTCCCACAAAGAAAGAAAATGCAACAAAGAATCTCGAGAGAATACAAGAAGCAATTTTCGAATCAAAATCGTCCTCGAAGCTCATTGCTAAGAAAATTATTAGATAAAAAACCGGTGCCTTACTTATATTACGACCATTTCCACGAGCGGATCGTTTAGGTACACGTTATCTTAAATTTTTACAGATTATCATAATATTAAAAAAAAAGTAAAAATAATCTTGAATAATTATGATAAAATTATTTGGTGAAAGTTTATCCCCTATTCCGTATTCCTCAAGTCTCGAAGTATCAAAGTTTGAGATTTTTTGCTTCTTTGCGAATAGTTGGTCGTAAGTAATGTGCATCATTTTTAAAATGATCTCTAATAATAAAATAATACAATAATAATTGTCAAATAACATTAGAAAATTTTTTACCATGGAAAAAACTCTCCCACCTTAATCGCTCAGAAGAAATAATCATCACACGCCTCAGAATTGGTCACACAAAATTTACCCATAACCATTTATATCTTCGAACCCCCAAACCACTCTGCCAATTCTGCAACTCCGAACCTATTAACACCCAACATCTTTTATTTCTCTGCCCTAACCTAAAACAAGAAAGACAAAACCTCAATATCCTTGAAAACACTAGAACCATTCCAGACTCAAAAATAGAAATCGAAAAAATTTTACAACTAATCAAAAATCTCAAACTCCAACACCAAATTGTAACCCTCTCCGGCAATTATACACGACCAGTATAAAAAAAAAAACTTGAAAAAAAAAGAATAAAAATTTTCAACATGGATGTGTTGAACTTTTGTAAAAGAAGGGGAAAGAATCTTAATTTTTTCCCCAATTTGAAGTTATTTCGCAACTTTTTTTTTTGGGGGGGGGGGATCAAAATTTAAATAAAAGTCAAAAAAGAATTTTTATCGACAAATCTAAAATCGCTCCTCTGATCTAATTATTCTCTCATACGCCCCTAGCCTTAGTTGCTGTATATGGCGTTAATAAAAAAAAAAAAATTGAATGAAATACACTAATCAACTTTTTTTTTGTCGTGCAGATGTTTTTGATCTTAAACCGCCATTTTGACGCTTAAACCTTCATTTTTCAATAAATTGAAAATTTGTCAATGTACAAACTGATTTGAAAAATTTTAGAGTGCCTACTAAAACACAAAAACGAAAATGTGGACTTTTCACGGACTGAAAATAAAAAATTTTCACAATTTTTTCCTACCTCTTCCCTTCAAAAAAAATCGAAAAAATACATGGAAGCATCGGAAAATTTTCTAGCTTATTCCACAACATAATTAATCAATTGAAGGTAGGAAGATAGATCATCCGTAAAAAAAAACAAAGCAGGAAACATTTCGAAAAATATAAGCCATTTTTTGCGAATAAAGGAATAGAGAGATTAAGAATCATATTCATGAAGGTAGACGATAGGTACTTAAATATCCTTGTGTAAAGTACTTAATTTCGAATTGAATTTTTCAAGTTGTTATTAAATAAAATGATATTATGATTTTCTATTGATAAATCTCTAAAATTCGATTTGAATGAAAAATTTTTATTCAAGTTTTCAGTATTCTAAGAGAAATAATAGGTTCTAAAATTAATCACTTACCTAACCAAAAAATACTCAGGTATAATTACAATATGGTCCTAAGTCTGAGCAAAGAAAAGGTCAAAAGTTTAACAGACAACTATGGAGAGCAAAAATTTTAATTTTTTCAGAATTTCACTCAAGTATTGGAGAAAGTAATTTGCAACTTCTGAGATAATTTCAAATGCATTGCGAAAAAAAAATAGAGAATTAAGCCAAAAAATAAGGGGGAAAACGAGTAGAAAATTAGACTCTTTTGCCAAAATTAATATTTTTGGGGTATTTCTACGAAGGTACCGCTACCTAGGTACTGTTTATTTTGTATTTTTATAGTCAAGATATTAGGTGAAAGTGTTGCCTATTCTTAGAATTGAAGGAACAAATAAAAAAATTAAAGATTTATGTAAGTTCGATTCGTCTCACTGATAGTACCTAGTTAGTAGCTAGCTACCTCGAAAACTGAATGAATTTCTACTTATGTAGGTACTACATACAACACACATTATAATTCTTTTACTTTCAAGTTTAAAATTGAGATAGATATAAAAGGAACTTATTAGTACAAATCCTCTAGAAAAAATTATTGCAGGGAATGAAGAGTGCTTCGAAAACAAAATAATGTACTCAATGTTGTTAAAATATGACTTCATACTTGACATGAATGAAAAAATTATTCAAAATGAATACATGAACCTCTAAAAAAATTTCAACTTTGAATAATCCAAAGTCTCTTCGGTTTTGGCCTCGAGCAAAAAATTATTGAAACGATCTCAATAATATTCATTTTCTTGATAAGGCTGTGTGGTTTTCTTTTGCAATCCCTTCAATTATCAAGTAAGACAAAACGGCATGCTGAATTCCCATTTCAATAAAATCTTGTAAAATATTGAAAACAAAAATCTTGAGCCAATTTTTAGAAACGGCATTTTCCCCTTCGACTTTAAAAATAGGCAACACGTTTGTCCAAGTTTTCAGCTTGTATTGCTATTTGCTAATCACTCAAGACACCCCACAGCGAATAAGTTGAATTTTTTCGAATAAAAAAAAGTAAATGTCGTTTAAAACAGAAACATTTTTTTTACTTATAATGTGAGTGGCTCATTTTTAAAATTTTTTTTTGATAAAAACTCTTTTCCAAAGCCTTCACGAGTGAAAATAAAATCGAAAAAATAGATTAAAAATTGAATAATTCATTGATGAAAAATGTCCAAAAATCTTGATGGTATAAAAATGCTTCGGCTCTATAGAAGCCAAGGGAATGAAGATCAAATGATCTGATCAGAAGTTCATCCCATTATTCATCTAATGATTTTTTTCTAGCTTTTGAGGCGGGGATGAATTTTTCGACCTTAAAATCATCCCATAATTTTTTACGAGCATTGAGGATTTTTTATTCACTTGGAGAAGAACCGTACTGTGATCGTTCAAAATAAAGTGACTCATGAATGATCAACTAGAAAAACCAAATTAGAGTTTACCTATATTTAAAACCTAAAACACCAAGAATTTGAGAAATTATTTTACTCAAAGGCTAAAAATTCATCTTAGCACTTCACGAGAAAGAAAAGGGAAATGAAAAAACCAATGCCAGACTTGTGTTTGGCAGCTCAAAATACGCTCGAGATTTCCTTCTATCTGATCATTTCAAACAGAATTTCATTTTAAAAAGTTCTCCGTCAGACAACCACAGGTAATCAATTTTCAATAGATTTGAATGTCTCAGCCAACAATAATTTGGTTTCAATTGATTTAAAATCTATAATCACCAGTCTCACATTTTCTTAAAGATTTCATTTTCACAGCAAAAACTACCAATTTCTTAATTAAAAAACTCGAAACCAATGCCTGATTTTTTAGAACCAACAATCTTAAATCAGTTGAAAAACATCATTCGTAGAATACGAAAAAAATATCGTCAAGTAGGCGATAATTTCAAAAAGAAAAAATTCCATTATTATTTGACCACTCGGGTGTTCATATTCATACCCATAATACCATTATCTCTCGAGTAAAAAAGTTAACACGTAAAAAATTCACACAATCACTAACCAACACCAGCTCCTACTACAAATAACCAATATCCATTCAACGACGTTGTACCTACATGAGAGGTCAGTTTTTTAACAAAACTATAGACATCATTTTTACCTACAATACCCAACATATAATAAAAAGCACTAACAATCGTAAGTCGTATTGTGGTTTGAATTTTGTATCGCGATGGCTTCAAATTTCACGAAAATCGTATCAATTTTAGTAGCTTTTTTAGTTTGCGTTGTTTTGGTACAAGCTGGTATCCAATATGTGATCAAATTGAATGAATCTTTTTTAACGCCACTGATGAAAAAATCGTGGCCTATTTTTTTCACACTTCCGTTCGGACCTTTCTTGTTGATTGCTTTTTTATTATTCGCCTATGTCGCCGGAAACGTAGCATACTTCATTCCACCTTTTCCTTTCTAATTTTCAACTTTTTTGAGCTATGAACATTTGTTGTTGAATAACTAATTTTCAATAGTTGCAACAAGTATATATTTTTTCAACTTTCTTCACTAGTATGTTATTTAATATGGAATGGAATTTTTCAAATTAATCTTATCAAAGAATCGTAGGTAATATTATAATAATAAGCTAAAATTAATCCTTTAGGATGATAATTTAATTTCTTGTATTTTGAAATGACTTGAAACATGTATCATCAATTCATAATAATAAAATCTGAACAATTAGGAATACGTTATTTTTGTTTCCTGTTTTCTAGAAAGTATCACTTAAAAAAAATTAACCTCGACTGGAAAAATTATCATTAATTTCTAAAGACTATCCAACGAAAATTCCAAACACATTTTACAGAAATTTTAGAAAGTTTACCGATAAATCTATTCGATAAGAAGAAATGAACATTATTTCAAAACTACCCAATTTCGGGCATAATCGAGTAAAATTATGGTAAGTTTGATAAATTTTTCTTTTGGTTAGTGGTAGGTCGTAGGTCACTTCAACGATTTTCCAAACTAAATGATTATTATTCGACGTAATTGGATACAATTTTACAAATATATCAAATTCAATGTCTTACGAAATTTTCCAAGGTAGATAAATTTTCATGTTCATACTTATAAATATGATTACCTACTCAGTACTCACCCCTCTCAAAAATTATTTTGTCGAGTATCATTCAAATAATTTAGAATGATAGAAAAGTCTACTTTTCAAAGAATTATTTATTTTAAAAATAATTTTCCAATTTTATGAATTTTTGGAGGTGATTATTTTGATTTTTAGAAATCATTGTCGAGCAAGATTTTATGACTTGGTATTCTTCATGGTCTGACGGATACCTTAAAGCGCAAAAAGTACAGTTTTTACTATCTCGTCATTCATAAATCAGTGAAAATTATCGAAAATCACTGAGAAACGGTGAGAAAATCAGAGAAAAAATTTTTCCTGAAAACAAATCAGTGGAAATTCATTGAAAAATTGATGAAATTTCAAAATTTGTGAATTTACCTGAAAAATCAGTGAAAATATGCTGAAAATCAGGGAATTTCGCTGATTTTTCTTGAGCCAGCCGCAATTCTGACTGTTCATAAGTGATTTTTCACTGATTCAGAATGAGAGGGTAAACTTAATCACCATTTCAAAATGCAAACATTGATTATTCTTCATAATAAATAATACCAGCTCATTTTTTCCTACAAATATCCATAAAATAAGAAGATTTTAAGTCTTTCTACCTCATTTCGAATCAATGAAAAAAATTTAGAATGACATCACAAGAAAAATTAGCAAAAATTCTTCAATTTTCAGCAAAGTTTCGTTGATTTTTCACCAAATTCCAGATATTTTACTGACTTTTCAGTAAATTTTTTTCACTGTTTGCTTTCATTTCAATGAATTTTTCCATTCATTTTTTACTGTGCTGCAATTCTGACTTGTTTTCCAGTGATTTTCTATAATTTTCATTGATTTATAAATGAGAGAGATTTCGTTTGCAAATCTTAATACGCCAAATACATGAAAATCTTGACCCAACGCTTCAAATTTTAAGCATCGAATCCCACAATCCCAGAATTACAACACATGGCTTCATACGCTATTGTTATTTATCGCCAGGATACATGTAGGTACCTACAAAGCAGTAGATATAAGTAATCGTCAAAAAAGATAACTTGAAAACGAAAAATCAAGCAAAAAACAACTTCGTGTAACGCAATTGACTGAATTTATCATCTACACAGTTGAACTTGAAATAAAAACGAAGATAACAAGCTCGAACTATTCAGTTATAAAGAAACTTTCTAGGTACGTAGTAAGTCTAAGTACGTACAAAAATTGAAATCATTTCCAGGCTTAACCAAAGACAATTACGAGAATAGACGTACGTGCGAGTAATTTGTTCGCGATGGCTACCGATACAACGAAAATTGTATCAATAATCTTGACAGTATTTTTCTGTTTTTGCGTAGCTCTGATCCAAGCTACTATTCAGAATGTAACGGATTTTGATAAATTTGTTTTAAAATTTATCAAGCCCTTTGTGATACCCTTTTTGATGAACCCGTTTACTGCTATCCCTACAATGATGTTTTCTGGCACTCTTATTCTCATCATCGCTACCACGTTATTTTTCATACCATAATTTTTTTACTTCATTTTCTCAAAATGAAGACTTGTTACGTCTACACATTCAAATTTCCAACTGTTGTAAGTTTTTAATATTGATAAAATCTTTTTTCAGTTACATCCATACACCAGTTTAGTATAATTCAGAAGTTATGTATTTGAATACCTATTTAAAAATTATGTTTTCTGATAAATATTTAAATTTTAAAATCGTCTGAATAGGAATTTTCATCTTTTTTGTCAGTAATGCACTGTTTTTCATTCCATTATTATTTGCCTTTATTTTCCTACACACAATGAAGACTTGTAATGTTATATTTATGAAATTCAATCTTTAATTGTACCTAATTTTTTCCAACTTTCCTCTTAATTTTTTAAAAATAAGTATTAATAGATACTTACAAAGTACCTAATGCATTTATTTACCTGATGTTTAATATAATTTAGAACCATTTGAATAATTAAAAATGATATTATCTGTTTCTCATTTATTGAATAATTTCGAGTGAGATGGTGAAATACATTTTTTCCCTGATTGGAATAAAATTCACTCAAAAGGTCAGTGTTGATGTAAAACCTTCCCAAAAAAACTTCTGACAAGATCCCCCACCCCACCCCAGCCCAGCCCGAATAAAACTACTATAGGGACACTTGGTGCAGACCGACACAAAAATTTTCTACTTGACAAATTTATCCCATAATTTTAGCCCGAATTCGATACTTAAAAACGCATTTTGTACAGCATGAAATTTCCTACAAAATAGCTAAAAAAAAAGTACCTTTGAAAAAAATGGTCGAGAGAAATTTGACGGTGTCACATTACAATAGTATTTTGTAAAGTGACATACGTGTGCTGTAGAGCGCTGCATGATAAAAATTCTCAAACAAAAGATAACATTTTTTTTTAAAATTACACTAAATAAAACAATTCACGTACTATTGCAGTTTTTCCCGGTTATTCTACAAGAAAAATATTTTTACAGACATTTTAAAGTTCACATTGTACCATTTTACAAAGTAATTTTCAAATTATCACGGTCATAACTCTTTCAATCGTAGTCATCATATTTTACGTAAAAAATACTATACATATGTACTTCGATAAACGAAGACTTGATCCTCAAATTTCACAACTTACAAAACTGAAAAAACAGAACTTTAAAGAAAAATACCTGAACTTCTACAAAACATTTTTTTTTGACTGAGGCTATTGAAATCGAATTAGAAAAAATCAAAGCCAATAGATGAGTTCGGTATATACCTACCTACCTAACTACCTACCTATGTACTTAAGCAGTAAGCTTACAGAAGTTTCTGCCCGAAAGATTCGATATTTTACATATATATTTGGATGAGGAGGTCCAAAAATTTTGAAATTTTCGCAGAAAATAGTTAGTAGGTAGATGTATACGTGGAAGTTTTTTTTTACATGATGAAAATATGTAAATTTTAGGCAATTTCGACCTTTGAAAAGAAAAAGTATATTTTCTTCTTATCTTTGGAATTTTTTAAATCGAGAATACGAAAAAACGTCAGCTCGATTTTTCAATATGTTAATCAGCATGTAAAGTTGTACTTTGGAGAATTTTTTCAGATTTTTTGAAGGTGTCCCTGATAGAGAAATGTCGTTTTCAAACTTTTACAGCTGATTTTTCGTAATAAAAAAAGTGGCAAGACTGATTTTCAAAAAATCGTCAAAAAGCTCATCAAAGGCCCTACACAATGGAAAAAGTTTCAACTTTCTACCTATCATAGTTATAAAGTTATCCACGCTCAAAATTTACCATATCCAACTTTATCTCAAAACTTTGAATGCTCGTGGCTGCCCTCCAAAAAGACTTCAGGAGCTGCGGTTTGCGGCATTCGTCATCTTTCATCGAAGTCTACTCACATAAAAAAAATCAGAAAAATCGCCAACCTACCTTACCACTTTGCGTACGAACTGACATGGAATGGCCCTTATCAGAAACCTGGCGGTTTTTTTTTTACTCCCAGCTATTCAATCAAAGTGATAAAGTCAATCTCACGGTACTTAAATCAGATATTTGAATTATTATAGAAATACGAGAAACATAGGTAAGTTTCCAATCTATAATTTTCAAGAATACAAATTCGCTACAAAGGTCGAAACCATGATCGCGTATTTTTTTACTGACCCCATTCTTCGGTAAAAAAATTATTTTCAACGAGGCAAAAAGTTCTGGTAACCAACTGACCACCTACTTGAACAAAAACATAGTTTCGAAGCGATATTCTCGCAATAAAAACCCAACAAAAAAGGTCGGTACGTCTAAACTACCGAATTTATCATCAAGTTTATAGGTAATTATGACGAGTTACATGCTCCAAGTCTAGAAATTATCTCTCAAAGAAGAAATTTACAAAATTTACATGCAAAATGCTTATAACATAACGACCTTGAGCCATTTCAGATACGCACTTATTTTGTATAAAAGAAGCTAACTAGGTATACAAATAGAAATCATTTTCAATTCGATTTTCACATATACGTTAAAAAGTATAACGAATTGTACAGTGTTGTGTCACGATGGCTGCGAGTTTAATAAAAACTATATCAATTTTGGTGGCACTTAGTGGCTGCATCGTTATGGTACAAGCTGGTGCCGTAACTGTAAAACAAGTAGTTAATTTTTTCGGTAAGATCTATAAATTTTTTAAACCTGTTTTGAATAATAATCCTTTCTTTAGAATATTATTCATTATTGTTTTATTGTTAGTTGGTTTAGGTGCGTATTTTGTCCCACCTATTATAGACTATCAATAATTTGAAATGTAACCGTTAGTAAAACGATTTTCTGTATGTTCGAAAAACAAGTAAACTGGAATATTTTCTTGTTCTGGTTCGTTAGGTTTTATATTTTAAACAAATTGTTGAATGATTCAATTTTCAATTAGTTTCGTTCATCTTCATTACTTTATGTACCTAATAATTTAGAAAATATTTGATGGTCTTATTTGTCATGAAAACAATAAAAGTCTTAACGAAGTTTTCTTGTACTTTTATTCAAGATTTAAAGCTCGAATTGAGCAGTTTATACCAATTATTGGTATCTGCGTGTGATGAATGAATTACGGGATTCATTCGGGGAAACGGATTCGGAAAAAGTCCAGGAACCGTGGTAAGGTACGAGACACAAAAAATAATCGAGGTCTCAAGATCATATTACACCCAATGCATCTACACCAAATTCGCGTTCAGCGAGTTCAAATTAATTGAAAAATACCTACAATTTATTCAAAATTTCAACTCGTATCGAAATTTGAATAAAATAATCCATCTTTGCACAAAATGGAATAATAACAACAACTTTAAACAGAATTTTCGGTCAGAATCTATTTTCAAGGTTTCTCATAGACGATTTTTGAATGAAACCTGAAAAATAGCCACTGACTACCCGGATTGAAAATTCAATCACCCACCTAAATCGTGTAAGGTAAAATACCAATTACGGGTCAGGCCGGATGCCAATTACGGGCCGCAACTTTGAGTCGCGGTTTGCTTTGTGTTTTAGAGCAGAGTCTCCTCTTTTTAACAAACCAATATAAACTTGATGTACTTTCCATTCCATCAAGCCTCGCAATAAACGTTTTTGTGAATGTGCTGCTTTTTTCGCTGTTTTTTACGTTTTGGAAATATTATTTCTAGACTAAACTTCGTGTAGAAATAAATATTATTCATAATTCTGAACAATGGTTCAAACCAATTTTCGTATTTTTGATTTGTTTTGTGGGCGAATGAAGAAAATGGCGAATTCGTGCCTTTAAAGTGCGATAATTTCGACATATTTCATCTATTCTAACCGGGGGTGGGGTTTTTATGTTAGTCGAGGTGTATATTTTGAGAATTTTTCATCACCTTGAAAATTTTATCCGACCCGTAATTGGTTTGACCTTGACCCATAATTGGTTGTCAAAATCTGTAATTGCCATTGAATTTCTTTGGAAAACCTACCAATTATGGGCCGGTCCATATTTGGTAGTTTTTGAAGTTGCGCTTTTCGGAGATCTGATGGTCCGAATAGTTGAAGATGGTTCTTCTGATTATAAAAATTCCATCAAAGCAGAAAAATGAAATTTTTTGCCAAAATTATTCCAAGACCTGTAATTGGTAGTTTCAAAAACCACACTTTCAAGTTTTAAGGACATGTTTTCAAGTAAGCAGATCCAAGTCTCCATTACTAATTTTCGGTAAAATAAAAACATTTCGAAGCAAAGAATTTTTTTCCCTAAAAAAATTATATTTTCCCTTAATAATCATCAAATGAAGAGATGAAAGGAGAAAAATGTTCAGTTCAAAATCTTTTCTAAACATATTCAGTAATAACATTTTTAAAAAATGCTAGGAAATAAGAATCGATTTTTCTATACCTACCTCGTAGGAACGTAATGATTTTTTTAAAATTACAATTCGAGCCGAAAAAACTGTAAGTATTTGGAGTGAAAAATTTAATTTTTGCCTTTCCAATAATGGAAATTTCGTTTGGTTTGTCTTTGATTTTGTACTATCAGACGCGTAAAATAAAACAACTGAAGTTTTTCCACCATAACAACTTATCCGATTGTATTTTATCAAGAACAAAAAACAAGAGAAAATTTCCTTGCCCTTGAATGTTTCTCTTATTTATGGCATTGTTTTTGCAAACGCCGCCATATTCGATTTCACCGGAAATCGTTCAATAGCGATAAGAAATCTTCAACGGTGACTCATTACGATATCCATTTCGTGGCGATGATGTTGGTTCAACGCAGACCCATAAAAAAGGATAGAAAAAAAATATATTCCGAATTTTGACTTTTTGACAAAAATTTTGGATGCCATGTCATTATCATTGAATGAAAGACCCGCCGAGAAAATTTTGAGCTTCTAATTTTTGAAGAGATCTTTAAATGAGAGTGAGGCAATTTCTCTCTATATTTAATCTCTCTTACTCTCTTTCTACATTATAAATCAAATCGTCCAACATTCGCGAGCTGTGTTTCCGAAGTTAAAGATGTGGTAGCAGCGTTATTTCATCAAAAGTTGCCCTCATTTTCTACTTTTATTTTCCATTCCATTTTATGATTTGGAGATTTAAAGACAATTTGAATAACCCCAAAACTGTCATTTTTATCAAATTTCGGGTCATTTTGTGTTTTTTTAATCCATCATTCGAATCATCAAAAATGACTTACTCGCATGTATACTTCCGATTCCAGTCATGAAAATACTATTTTGTATTTGTAACTCACCTGAAACACACACAAAAAAACAATTTCATTAGTGTTGATGCAATTAATCTAAAATTTTTTCGATACAGCGAATAATTTTTTTTTCGAAAAATCACGAAGAAAAAACTATTCAAGTACCACTCATTTGATTCCGAGCTATTTTTTGAATTTTGGAGCTATTTCCAACTTGAAAATTGAATTGAATTGAATATGTAAAAAACTCAACTCTGCCAAGTCTCAAACTAGGTATCAATTGAGATTTTTTTTTATGTTTAGGATGAAAACGATATGCCATCAGCAGCCACATCAAAAGGGCCATTAGTGAAAATGATATCCCTTTTTGAAATTGAGAAACATCAAACATGCCCACCTGGAGGCTTCAAAAATTCACATAAAAAACAAGTAATTTATAATAAATGAATAATTTCACGAACAGCACAGGATTTAAGATTTATGAATTATGAAGAAGTAGATAATGAAATAGGTATGCGAAACGAAGCGCAGTTCAGGTTGAATTTTTTGTTGAAATTTTCCACAAACGTGAACGAAGCGAAGGAGAGATTTCTCCAAAAATAACGATCAAAAACAAGATATCATTTTTTTATTGAAATAATTAAGCCATTAAAACTTGAAACCTGTCTTAAGAATTGTAAGACTAAAATCGAATTTTAATAGGAATTCAAATTAAAAATTTAGAAAAAAATGTTTAAAAAATTTAGAGAGACTGAAAATTGTTTAACAAAAGAATAAGCCAAAAAATTTACCACTTTCTCAAAAAAACTATCAATACTTCGATTCATCACACAAAAAGAAAAATCTTCAAACAGAAAGGAAAATTATGAAATCGAAACCGTAAAGAAAACAATAAACTATTTAAGGGCAGTAACGTCACTCAGGTTTACGAATTCATAAAAAAAATTGTGCCATTTTCAAAAACAGACGAAACTCGTAATTTTATTGTTTTTTGACAACTGATTGACGAAATGAACAGAATTCAATAATTTTTTTTTTCAAATAAAACTCCTCCTTTTTCTTGGGTTTATTTATGTCACGTTATGATGTTTTTCTCCATCTTAAAAAAATGAGCACAAAAACAGATGGAATACTCAGAATAATTGTCATTGCTTATTGAATGATATTAATTTCAATTCTAGAAAATCGTGATGAAATTCGAAAAAAATCAGAAGACGCGTAATTTTTAATCCAAAAATATAAGTTTTACAGGACGAATCCAGGGTCACATAATACCTAGTTAGGTACGTCAACTTCACCAGTCTCTTTTCGCACACCCAGTGCAATAACAACACATCTCAAAAAAAATGAGTTTTTGTTTTTTTGCATAATTTTATGTAATTTTTCACGGCCTTTCCATTGGCAAGGTCAAAAATTTTTGAAATAAACTCTTTTTAGTTGAATTTTGAGATGTGTTGTTTTTAAATTTCCTTAAATTTCCTAAACTGGTGAATTTGCTCAGTGCAACAACACGACATCTCAAAAAAAAACACCAATAACAAATCAAACAGATTTCTTGGAATCTGTTGATTTTTCTAATTAATTTCAGTGAATTTCAATTGAAAGAAATGTATTTCGAAAGAAATTTACTCATATAGAAGCCTGTATTGTCAAAAAACAATAGGTTTTTAACGTCATCGATAAAAATTTGGTTCAAATCGTTTTATTATTATAATTTTGTTTTTGATTACGATGTATTACAAACTAAAAAATGAAGAGGGAAGTAATCTTGGAAGGTCTCATATTAAAGAAGATAAGTGATTTATTCTTAGGTATTACGGGTATTAGGTAAGTACTTTTTCATAAATCGATGGATGTTCTGTGAAGTACAATTTTTATGAACTTTTCTCATCAAAGTAGTGTTGTATTTTCAGCTTTACATTAAGTAGAAAAGACAGTTATGATTTGATGAAACGAAATCTGAACTTATCATCGAAGAAGATTCCTGAAAGGAATTCTTATCAATCGCCAACATCGCCGGAACCAGATTCGCATCACTGGAACTAGATTCGCGGTAAGATTTCTTTATTTGTAGATATTGTACAGTTATGAGATACGTTGCTTAGAATTGGAAATGATTCATACATGCCCGGCTGAAAAACCTAAACATCTTTGTGAATCAGAAGTTATGAGTAGGGTCTGAGAAAAAGAAGAAAGTAAAAGATGATCAGTTGATTTTTTAAATCTTGTTTTGTATACAAATATTACTTTACTTCGTTTGGTTTTGTTTCCTAGGCTGAAAAATGTAACGCTGAAACAACCGTTGAAGAACTACAAAGCAGAAAGGAAGACAAATTTTCAGTTTGGCGAAGAAACTTCACGTTATTCTAGGAAGGAAGTGGATTATTATTGACACCCTAGATCTCGATTTTGGAGACAGCTGCGGCAAGTCGTCTTAAGGTCTGAACATTTGATTAATTTTATTCATGTGACTTTCGTTTGGATAAACATCTTAGGAAATATTGTTCTAGTTCGAATTGCTATCCGAAGGAATCCTCTGCAAACTTTATGAGGAAGAAAATTTAGAAGCTTACCACCAAGAACATTGATTTTGATTGTTGATTAGCTAGCAGACTTTAGAATGCAGTATCCTTTCTCAAGCTGAAATATGAATATCAAAAATTTATAGGTATTTGGGATTGTAGTAATAAAGATTTCATTCGAATGACATGAAAAATAACTAGGGTACCTCAGTTCATGTAATGAAAATTAAAAATTGTATAAAATTGAATAATTGTACTTTATTTCTCAAGAATTATTGTTACGAAATACTGTACTATTCATAGATGAAAAAAATAAATGAGTTCAAGTTTTGTTTAAATCACTAAAACTGTTCATGTATTTGGAAAGACTAACGAGTACCTACACAGAATTATGCTATAATTTAGGAATAACAAATTACTTCAGTGAGAATAAAAACTAACCAATGCACCATAGTTAAACTAACGAACACAAGAATTTGGCATTTACGAAGTACTGAGACACTGAGACCATCAACATAAGTATTCAAAGAAATTAAATGAAAAATAATGTACGTACGATACGTATGTTAATTCGTCAAAATAAAAATAAATGAGGACTAAATTTAATACAAGTAATAAGGTATCTGCGTCCTTACTCTTTAGAGATCATTACTTTTAATTAGTTGAAAATGAATAAATACTTAAGTTAAATCACAGATACTGCGAATTATTAAAATCAAATGAAAACGAAATTTCAATTCGTTGAAAATAAATAAATACTTAATAAATAAATCACAGATATTGTGAATTATTAAAATCAAATAAAAACAACTTCCACTTACTTAAAAATAAGTAAATACTTGTAGCTAAATCACAGATACTGTGAATTATTAAAATCAAATAAAAACTTCTCCTAATAATTAGTAATCACAAAGTTAAAATTCTACATTTACATGAACATTGAAAACTACATTACTACAATCTCTTTGGTAATACAACAATTTATCTAAAGAGAAACAAATAAGAACTAAATTAATACAGGTACCAAATTCTTTAGAGATCGTTACTCAGTTCTAACAAATAATTAAAATTAACAACAAATTCGTCAATACTTCAAAGTAAATCACAGAAATTTCAATTTTTAAAATCGGGTAAGCAACAACTTCTATCTTAATACCTTCATCGTTTGCGTAAGATACAGAATAAATAATATAATCACAGTAAATCTAAAATTCTATATCCAACTGAACATTGACAATTGTCATGTCTTCGGTAGCTTCTTCAGCGGCTTCTTCGATTTGTTGTACAGTGCCGGCTGTTAAATTTTCGTAGAAGTAATGATGACGTTGAGGAATAACGCCACTTTCACACATTTCTTTTAGGTCTTTCTTTTTAGCTGAGCTAATGGAACTTTTAGAAGCAGCTGCACGAGGACTAATTTCTGAATATTCTACAGTTCTTTTTGTAACGGAAACGGATCGGAATTCGGCAGCATAATCCGTCTTGAAGTACACATTACTGTCGTTTTTTCGAACCTGTGAATAAAACCATCATTCAGTAAAGTTTTCTAATCAAGTGATAAAAAATAATGCATATCAATTGAAAGTACAAACCTCCAACACTTTCACGTCCATGAATGGAAAGTCTTTGAAATTAAAATGATCGGAGAACTTTTTAAAGTCTAAAAATTCATCTCCTATTGATTCATATACCTGGAACGGCGATCCGGTCCGTTTGGCAGTTCGAATTATGGCTAGCCAATCCGCCGGAACGTAAATGTTGTTGGCTTGCAAGTACAGCTTTTTATTTCTTTCGATACAAGAATGCATAGAATCTGCTTGCATTTGGGTATGGCCTTTTACAAGATATTTATGTGTAATTTTTTCAATATCAAACTGTTGTACAGCCCAAAAATACATCGAAAGGATAGCTCTATTCTTATTTTGAGAAGAGCAATTATCTGAATAAAACACAAAGTTTTTTTTACCAACGTGGTGCCGTAAAAAAAAAGATACGAACGTTGAAACTTCATTAGCGCCTTTAAATGCCATAGCTTCATTCCAGAAATAGCAATATCCGATATCGTTGGAGCAATCAAATATGGTAAAATTGTAACAATTCAACTTGCTTTTATAAAAAAACGATGAAACGTCTCCGCATGGTGATTGCATGATAGCTTGAAGATCATAACAGCATACGATGGTTTCATTCTGTGGATTCTTTCCATACAAAATATCGGTCTCCTTTTCTTTTCTTGATAACGCTTTATTGGTGATATGATTATCGTACTTTTGCTTCAAATTCACATTAGAACTTTGTTCAGACTCATCCAAATGGTTCCAGGTCACACACAAATCACATTGGTCCTTCTTCGGTTTGAAAAACCCAATATTAAATTCATTGTTGAATATTTGCGAATAGGTATGAAATTTCACTGGAGTTCTACCTTTTAAGGCCATTTCCTTCCCGTACAAACGATACATAATTGTTAGGTTTAAATTACCCTCAAGGAATTCGCGAGTGGTTTGAGCTCTCAAATAGTGGCTTTCAATTCGTGGAAATGACTTTATATGATTTCGTACTTCTTCTTTATCCTCTTCGGAAACTTTCTTCCTATTATCATGCTTTCCCCTGCCATCAGTTTCAATTTGCCCGGTTGTCTCGTCGAAATTTGCAAACGCATTTCTCAAGAAAGTGTTCCCTACATCCAACGTGTTCATAAAAAATATTTTGCATACTCGAACTTGGATACCATCGATAGGTAAAAAGTATTTTCTATTCAACTGTCTGCCAGCCACATCTAAAGGATACCGGTACACAGGGTCAACTTCCAGCGAGTTTTGATTCACCCAGTGAATCTGTTTATTACGATCGCCTAACCCGGCATATAAATCATGAATATTTTTTTGTTCTGCTTCGTTGATGCGACGCCAACATTCATAAGAACATGAACATTGGCCACAAACACGGCTTTCAGCCGTAATTTCAAAAGTAGAAGTTATATGACTCTGCTTACTGTTGACTCTTTTTTTGGTCACATTCCGTTTCCATTTCTGAGGGTTTTTCTGTCTCTTCTTCGGTTTTGGTTTCGTAGTTTTAATTTTGGTTACTGTATTCGTGGTATCATTAGGTTCAATGCATTCAGTAGCGGTATTTTCTGAGTTTGAGGTTGAACGATTTATTCTTGGTCTCAAGGTATGAATGAATGGTTCTTCTTCATCATACGAACTTTCCGGGGATTCCAGTACATATTCATTATCTTCATCTGACGACGAAAATGATTCATTTAAATCCTAAAAACATAACCAGGTGACAAATTCACATTCGTTGAAGTTTTAAATGTGTAAAGAAGAAAATTTATATCTACTTACCAAATATAACGCCATTTTTCATATTTTTTCATAAATAGTATGAAGTATTTTAATAACAACTCACAACAGTAACGACCACGAAAACCAAGAGAAAAGAAATTCGCAGAAAAACTTTCATAAATTAATGAAACAATCGACTGTTTATTAAAAAAAGCGCTAAAAGTATAGTGAAAACAATATTGCGCACTCCTTACTGCGCATTGAAATGTCAACCTATCTCGAAAACGTAAAAAAATGTGAAATCCAAAAACAACACAACTCAAAAGAGGTTTCATAAATTAATAATTACTCAATATTTCTTATTTATTAAACAATACAGTATAGACCAAAATAAAGTGGAGACTTCGGCCTTTCTTTTGAGCTATAGATGACTTCATTTAAGATCATTGATGAGATTTTATGACGCTTTTAGTTTTAGCTTAAAACTTAATTTCCCTCTACTGAGAAATTTGGTGTTTTTGAGATGTGTTGTTATTGCACTGGATGTGCGTTTTAGGCCATCATTTACGCTTTTTATTTTTCAAAAAACATTCGAACATATTCTTTTTTTCTAGGAAAACTTTTTCCGGTAATAAATTTCGCACTTTACCATTATCTGTCGTCGGCTCGCTACTTCAAAAGCTCAATTTCAATACTATACGCTTTACTCTTTGCCGCCCAACGAAGGACTAACAATCGCTCTACAAATCAACGCCACCGTGAAATTCAAATCGACAATTCGGCGAAAAAAAACTACGCAAACAGATTATAAGTAGAGAAAAAAAGCCACATATAAAACGAAATTATCATTCAAGGAAAATACTTAGATCACGCTCAAAGATATCTTTACGAGCTGGGTAAAAGCTATATAAACCAGCCAGTATTGGCATAAAATTCAAGTCAAATTCGATACTTTGTTCGCGTATCCACAATTGCATCGTTTTGTGCGTTTCATAAGAGTAGTATATGGGTCACTATACCGTAAGCCCGAGCTTGAGTAAATTCCCGCGGTGTCCCGTGGAAAATTACTGCGTACGGGGATACTGGATGGTATAGTGACCCATACCTTCACGCTAACCTCATGCTGTCCTTAAAACTAAACCTAACCTCAGGTAAACCGCGGACTTAACCTTCACGCTAACCTCACGCGATCCTTGAAGCCTAACCTAACCTCACGATGGTTCTCAAACATTACCTCACTCAGTTGAAAAGAGAAAGAAAAAGAAATACTCCCAAACCACATACTGGTAACCAAATCTCATACCAAACTGGGAACCTCAAACCTAACCTCACATACTGCTGAAAAAAAGAAAACAAATGTTTTTGTATTTTCAAGTTTTATAATGTTATATTGTGTTTTATAATATTTTTTAGTTTTTAATTGAAAAAAAATACTTGATGATTATAATAAGTGAATGATGATTCTGCGACCTTGAGTACCTTCATACCGAAGTTGAAGGTTTTTCTCGGCAAGCTCATTCCAAGAGTTGAGCTGATCATCAGTGTGGAAAAGACAATGATATCGTTGAGGAAGATGAAAGCAGCAATCTTCAGTTTCAGCTACGATGGAAGAGCCATGAACTGTATTGCAACGGAAGAAGGAAAGAACTTTGAAAGTTGTGAGTTTTTCAAAATCTTTGAAAGAAGCAAAAGGTTTATTTTCATTGAGAGTGTTGAAGTTGCTTAAAAGAGCGTCCATCTTGTTCGAGCGTTGGAGAACGAATGAGGAAACTGAGTGAACAACCTATATTTATAGAAAATGGAAAGAGGAAAAAAGTGGTGGGGGTAACAGTCACGTGACATTGGGGAAATGTATTGTAAAGAAAACAAATAACTCAATTTTTTGCTCAATACTCATACCCTGATAAGTTGTCACCCATAATTGTAAATTGAAAAAATAATGCAATAATTGTGTTCTACACCTATTAAAACATATATTTTGATATATCACACAAGTTTTTACCTTAAATTCAACATTCATCCCCAAATAACATTTCACCCTCAACCCTAAAATATAAAATAATGCAATATTTGTATTCTACACCTTTGAAAACATATATTTTGATATATCACACAAGCTTTTACCTAAAATTCAACATTCATCCCCAAATAACATTACACCCTCAACCCCAAAATATAAAATAATGCAGTATTTGTATTCTACACCTTTCAAAACATATATTTTGATATATCACACATGAATTTACCAAAAATTCAACTTTAACCCCTCCATAACATTTCACCCTCAACCCCAAAATATAAAATAATGCAATATTTGTATTCTACACCTTTGAAAACATATATTTTGATATATCACACATAAATTTACCAAAAATTCAACTTTAACCCCTCCATAACATTTCACCCTCAACCCCAAAATATAAAATAATGCAATATTTGTATTCTACACCTTTGAAAACATATATTTTGATATATCACACATAAATTTACCAAAAATTCAACTTTAACCCCTCCATAACATTTCACCCTCAACCCCAAAATATAAAATAATGCAATATTTGTATTCTACACCTTTGAAAACATATATTTTGATATATCACACATAAATTTACCAAAAATTCAACTTTTACCCCTTCATAACATTTCACCCTCAACCCCAAAATATAAAATAATGCTAGATTCTTAATCTACACCTTCAAAAACATATATTTTGATATATCACACATAAATTTACCAAAAATTCAACTTTAACCCCATCATAACTTTTCACCCTCAACCCCAAAATAAAAAATAATGCTAGATTCTTAATCTACACCTTCAAAAACATATATTTTGATATATCACACATAAATTTACCCAAAATTCAACTTTTACCCCTTCATAACTTTTCACCCTCTACTCCAAAGTGAAAAAAAAAATGAAAATCAAACTCCGCACCTTCGAAAACATACATTTCAACACCTCACTCGCCTCATTCCATGAAAAAAAACTTGAAAAAGTAAATTACTGAAGCCATCTCAATGGTTACACATCATACCATATAACAAATCAACCAATCAGAGCACAGTCTGGAAATGATGGTGTCTATATAACCAGGGGAGCATGCAGTATGTTCTCAGTATGGTGATGGCAACGGAACAGACAACAACAACCAGTTTTATTACAGTGACAGTGGTGCTTCATAAAGTGTATGTGCATTTCAACTCATTTACCTGTACATGTTGTTAGTAAACAACATTGGGTGTTATCCTGTTATCATTTTTACAGTGACACTACCCATTGAGTGTATGAGCAAATCAACTCTTTTTTTGTTTTATGTGCAAAATAACTCTTTTAATTATTTTTTTTTAATTGGAAAGCTGAAAAGGTAGTTTATTGAATTAATTGGAGTGTATTGAAGTTGGACATCTTATTTTTCAACCTGGTAACTGTAAGTACACACACATATTTTCACAAAATTCATTTTATAAGCCAAGGAACTCAAATTAGTCAGTATATTTTTCAAAAGTAAAACAGAAAACCAGATTTATTGAATAAATCAGTGTGTTTTGGTATTTGGTATTGGTATTGTATTTTTAAAGTGTATAAGTGTGGTTACCCCCACTCCTTTTCTTACCAACCAAAAAGCTATAAATATAGGTCTAGTGCAGAGGTAATGGCAGTGTGGTTCAAGATGTCAAACAGTCAACAACAAAATTTTAGCAGTTCAGTTAGTACATACAAAATGTTTTCATTATTGTTTTCGAATGTAAGATGTGTAGTTGGAAATTTATTTTCCAGTATGAGTATGAAAGAAAGTAGTACAATTGTTGTTGAAAATAGCCCTTTTCAAGGCTCATCCAAAGACAACACCATGCTATTTAATGATAAAATAGGTAGTTTAGAAATTAGTGTTAACTTAGGGACCAAAAAAATTAAAAAACAAGATGAAAAAAATAATGTAGGTACTGTAGGTAGTGTTAATCATAAATTAGCCAGTATTTTTCCATTTAAAGCAGATTTATTTAATAAGAAAATTAGGAATGGTTGGAAACAACCAGGTTTAGGTAAATATATAGGTAAATTAGAAAATAGTGGTAATTTAGGGCCAAAAAAAATAGAAAAAAATAATGAAAAAATTAATGTAGGCAGTGTTAATGTTAAATTAGCTAGTATTTTTCCATTTAAAGCAGATTTATTTAATAAAAAAGTTAGAAATGGTTGGAAACAACCAGGTTTAGGTAAATATATAGGTAAAGTAGAAAATAGTGGTAATTTAGGGCCAAAAAAAATAGAAAAAAATAATGAAAATGTTAAGGTCGTCAGTGGGACTGTTAAATTAGCTAGTATTTTTCCATTTAAAGCAGATTTATTTAATAAAAAAGTTAGAAATGGTTGGAAACAACCAGGTTTAGGTAAATATATAGGTAAATTAGAAAATGGTGGTAATTTAGGGACAAAAAAAATAGAAAAAAATAATGAAAAAATTAATGTAGGCAGTGTTAATGTTAAATTAGCTAGTATTTTTCCATTTAAAGCAGATTTATTTGATAAAAAAGTTAGAAATGGTTGGAAACAACCAGGTTTAGGTAAATATATAGGTAAATTAGAAAATAGTGGTAATTTAGGGACCAGAAAAATAGAGAAAAGTAGTTTAGATTGTAAGAAGGATGTAATGAAACTAGTGAAGGATGAGTATAAGTTTACTTTGGATATAATCGATGAGAATGCCATTCATCAAAGTAATTTGAGGGTAAAAAAGGTTGCAGAACTTAAAAACATGGCCAAGGAGAGAAAAATAAAACATTATTATAAATTAAATAAAGTACAATTAATTATAGCCTTAGAACAAAATGTTAGTCCAGTAGAAGAGTATAAAAGTAAAAATGTAGTCCCAAGTATGCCACACAAAGATGATAGAGAAGAAAACCATATTGAGCCAGAATGTGAAGAGGAAAGTAAGGAAGTGAACCCACCATGTTTTGTAGAGAAAGAGACTTGTGAACAGTCCTTGGATGAGTGTATAAAAGACAGTGTATTGACTACAAGCCTAGAAAAAATAACACCAGAGGAAAAAAGAAAGGAGATTGAGAAATACTTGGATGAGTTTGATGAAATAAAGAGGAGAGTATTGGAACACCTTGAGGAAGAGAAAGAAGCTGAAGTTAAAGCTTATGAAACTGCTTTAAACCCGTCATGTTTGGAAGGGAATGAGATTAGAGAACAGACCTTGGATGAGCTTATTGAAGAAAGTGTATGGACCCCAGATCCTGTGGTAATAGGTAAAGTCGATGAAGGGAGTTTCCATCAAATGCTTGAGGAGATTGATTTAGAAAAGAGAATAGAAGAAGGGCAGAGAACTCAACCAAAAATTGATATTCTTCAAATGTTAGTGGATAATTTGGGCATTGAGAATGAGACACCTGAATTCCCAAATGAAGAACAGGAGCAAGGTGAGAAAGAGATTGAGAGTATGAGTAAACAGCTGAGAGAAATAATAGAAGACACGGAATTGAAAAATATGATAAGAAAAAGAGGTCTTTGGAGAGAGTATGGTGAAATGTATGAGGAAATCAAAGAGGAAGCTGAAGATAGGTTACGTGAAGGTTTTGAAAAAGAAAAATGTGAACAAGTGAAAACATTGTTGGAAAGATATAATCATGTGAAGAATAAGGTTGAGTGGACAGATACCATATGGTGTAAGAAGAACATTTATTCATGGGGTGTACCAGCAGAACGGAAGAAACAGAAAACTCCAACAAATATGAAGATGAAAAAGATTAATAACCAGAATGTGACTCTCCCTCATCGGGTAAGTGATAATTTAAAATTTGGTGATGCAAACTTAGATGAAGCTCTTTTACCTGAATTACATGTTTATGCTCGTCGATTTAATATTAAGGATTACTATAATTTAGATAGAGAAACGTTGGTTAAAGTATTGAAACGATATGAAGAACCTCCATTAGATGTTGAACCAACGGATTTAGAAATTAAGAAACGAGGGTATTGGAAACGTCCAGTCCCCCCATATCATAAATATTACCCAAACTATAGTCAAACCACGCCAAAACCCTTCTTTATACCATATGAACTTGAAAAAATAGGTTTTACTGAAGATGAACCACGTGATCCGGATCCGTTAGAATACCTTGTACAACATAAACCAACAAGACCCCAACCATTAGATTTCTACAATCAGAATCACTCCGAATCCTCCACTGTAGACACTGAATGGGAAGACCCTGAACCTATATCCCAGCTCTTACCCGATGAACCGGATTTTAACCCACCAAGGCGTCAACGTGTAGGTATTAGTCGCGAAGCATTATGCCAACAACTCCAAGAAGACCTAGAAATGTCAGATGATTCAAGTGATGGTTATGCCTCTAGTTGTAGTGATTCTGATTCAGAATCAGACCTTGATGAAGAAACTTTTAAGGAAATGATGGGTAAAATGTTTGCATTCTTCGCTAGAGTGAAAGAGGAAATACCAAAATACCGCGAAGAAGCAGGAATCAAAGAAGATACTGAAGAAATAGAAAAAAAAACCACTGAAGTTTTGAAAATTGAAGTAGGTGATGAAACTGACAATAACATAGCCAAAACAACTGAAACCAACAGTAATGAATCTAACAGTAACGAAACCAATGATACCGATAATTCCGATACCGAAAGCGATAATTCCGATACCGATAGCGACAATTCCGATTCCGATAGCGATAATTCAGATTCTGATAGCGATAATTCTAATTCCGATAGCGACAATTCCGATAGCAGTGAATCGGTTAGCGAAGATTCAGATAGCAGTGATTCAGATGATTCGGACGACACTGATGATGGAAACAATGGAGGTGAAAGTAACAATAACGAACCAAACGAAAATAACAAAAACAATAATAACCGTGATGAAAATAATAACAATGAAAATAACAACAATAACGAAACAAATGAAGATAACAATAACTATGAAGAAAATATAGAAGATGAAATTAAAAACGTTTTAAAACAATTACTAGCCATCATCGATGACCCTGAATTCATCGAATTATTGACTGAGTTAGGTTGGGATGAAGAGTATTTTGAGGTATTTGATGAACTTCAAGAAGAATTTTTAGAAGGTTTGTCAGATATTACTGAAACTTATGCTCAACCATCAAACCTTGCTGAACTTCTCCAGGAACCGGGTAATGAAAGTGATAAACTCGAGTTGATAACAAGTTTTCTTGAAAGATTTGGAGCTTTAAAGAAATATAATGCTAATAGAATAGATGAGATAAAAAAGAAAAATTGTGATACTTTCAATATATTTCTGAGTGAAATGCAAGACGATGAGTTGAAAATAAAAATGATGAATTGTAGAGATGAGAAGTTGCGTGAGGAATATCTCAATACTTTTGAACAAACTGGAAATGAATTTCTTAGAGAGTTGAGTGAAATAATGGAATGTCCAGTTCAAAGGATGGACGTGACTGAGAAACTTTTTGCATTAAATCATGGTAAGGAGAAAATAGAACTTGTGAAGAAATACTTGAAAAAATTTGAGGCCTTGAAACAACGCTTTCTTATGTTAATGAACATACCTATAATTTCTCTCTCTGATTCAGACACAGATTCTGACAATGATGAAGGTAATGGAGGTGAAAATAATAATAAGAAAAATACTCAAGTATACATTTCCAAATCACCTCCAAGGTAATATGATAGCAATTCTGAGTATTCTAATGAAGGCAATGATTGCAGGAGTGCTGATAAATTAGATGGTATAGGTTCCTTATAATATATAAATGTTGAAGAGTTTGGATACTTTGGGAAAAAGATATGTCACAAGTATAAAACATAAATTTATAAACATAATCTCCCACCCAATCTTCAATGGAATATTTATTGGGTTGACTGTTCCAATACTGTACCAACTTTCCTAAGGTAAGAAGCTGAAAAAGGAAACACCATACCTGTTTTTCCACACCCCCTACTTTAAAGGGTAAAAACAAAATAAAATCATTGGTGTTAACGAACGTATTAAAAGATGTAATCATATGTTCAAAAAAACTTCATATTCCATATAACAAGATTTATGTTAGTGCCACTCAACTATAAGTTTGTCACAAGCAACAATACTCAAAGCCATTTTCGAAATGACTAGCCTGCTCATACACATTCATATTTATCATTTCTCACATAAGCCACCACCACCACCATCCAACCAACCATTTAACCTCACACATTTCATAATTATGTAACAAAGTATCTACCTAATTAACTAAAGCTAAATTTTTTAGGTTTTCATGTCCTAAACTTAAAACTAAACTACCAATTAACTAAAACTATTTTTTTGTGTGTTTTTTGTTTTTTTTCTTTCAACCTATATACAGCTAATCAGCTAGACCACTGTCCACATTTATAACTATGTAACAAAGTACCTACCTAATTAACTAAAGCTAATTTTTTGGATTTTCATGTACTCAACTTAAAACTAAACTACAAACTAATTAAAATTAATTTTTTTGTGTTTTTTGTTTTTTCTTTCAACTTACATACAACTAATCATATAGGATTGACCACCACCCAATTAAACCGTTTTGAGCCCAGAGTTCCCAGCGAATTTCATCTTCTGTTATCCAATAGCAACGTAGATATTTATGTGGAAGTTTATCCCAATAAGGTACCTCGACTTTCAAATCGCAATGTTTTGACCACAATTTTGGTAAATGACACACAAATTCATTGGTGTGTACAAACACCAGTCCGGAAAGAGGCATCAACTCCAATTTCAATACTTCAAACTCTAGTTCATCAATAGGCACAGGTAAGTCAGCATAAGCAGTAAACACCGCCATCTTGGATGAAGTCTTGAAACAGAATGAGCTCTCCTAGGTATACTGCACAACCTTTTATAGACAGAAGGTTCAACGCGCGCAACGACAATTTGGACACTGTTTATGTAATCTATATTTTTTCCGAGATTTTTCATGCAGATGTTCGATAATAGATTTTCGCTTCAACCAAAGCATGTAGGTTTTACACCTGCAATAACAGATGCTCCACACTCGACAATTATTACATGCTATACCATCAACGACAGTTGTAATTGAAGTCAAGTTGAAACAGTGTCTTGGACAGCAATAATCAGCGCCAGCTTCAAAATCAAAGTCGGGTAAAACATAAAAATCAGCATCTGGAGGTGGAATACCAAAAATATAACGACCAATCAGTCGCAGACATAACAACAAGTCAGCCATTGTAGTCAGCAAAAGGGGAAAAGGTGCATGCATTTATAGTTTTTTCAACAAGTTTCTGGAATACCAATAGAGTAGCGAAAACTGGAAATGTAAGCCCAACGCGTCATATCCACAACTAGGTACTTTTCATTCCAAGCATTTGTGTTTAGTTCCCAAACAAAATCACACATATCTTCAAAAACATCGAGCGACATACCAAAAATTTGATCACGATGGAAAAGCACCATATTACTCTTACTTGTTGGGAAGAGAACAGCATAATTGAAATCCCAACAAATTTCCGGAGGAACACGTCTATACTCTTCACAAATGTAAATTGTTGAAATATTATCCCGTTGGTAAAGTGATTGTAATAACCTACCATGTGCTATGTGATCAAGGATAACAAGAGAACCAGGTTTAGGAATTGGCAGATCACGGATGCTCTTGTATTTTAAAACCTTGGTTTTCAAGTTGAACTTTTCCAAATTTGCAGAACACAGCATTATGGTACCGGTGTGCTTCTTGAAATGCAACAAAATTTCCAACACTTTGTTAAGATTTTCAATGTTGGTGGAACCGGCCATAACTGCGCACAACGAGCTTGGAACTTGTACTGTCTGATTGGAAGCCATCGTTACAATGATGAGAATACGGTGATGTACCGCTATTTATGGGTTTTCAGAATTTAGTCTTTTGTAATTCCTGTCTATAAAATTTTCCAGACACTTCATCACCATCCAAGGCTGTTATGGAATAAGTTATGGGATCTGTGAAGTGAACTTTTGAAATTAGAAAGATTTCCTGAGTCCACTTCCGAGAGTACTTGTTAGCAAACGTAAACCGATATGCTGTAATACGTACACGATCGCCAACTTTGAACAATGGTTTTGCTAGTTTAAAATTTTTCAACCCATACAATCTTTTGTACACATCAGCCTCGGTTCTCACATTAACAAGGGATGGTGGTAACTTGATTGATCTGTGCACATCTTTTTCATTATACTGTTTGACAACTTTTGGTAATATTTTTATCCATCGATGGTTATCATTCACTTCAAAATATAATTTAAATTTTTCATTTAGTGTACGATTAAACCTTTCCACAATAGCTGCTTTTATTTCTGTGAAAGTATGGTACATTCCAATACCATGACTAGTCAACATATCCTTAAAAGTCTCATTAACAAACTCTTTACCTTGGTCCACATGTAAAAGTTGAGGTTTACGTTTTGGTCGTTTACGTAGAATCTTCTCAAAAGCTTCGCTAACTTCTTTACCAGACTTTGATTTCAACGGTACACACCATGCAAACTTACTAAAGCAATCAATTACATTCAAAATATTCTGGTAACCGTCATTTTCACTTGTATAAGTGTTCATGATCAATAAATCAGCTTCCCATATGTGATCAATACCATTAGTTATGATTTTACGAAGTTTTAAACTTTTTAATTACAGGTTTATGCAGTTCTCTCGCTAAATCCATCAAAATTGAATAACTATGTACAATCGATTACCTGTATTTATACAGAAACTTTAAACATAAATGACCACAAATCACTTGATTCAGAGTTTGGTCCTGATCATAATTATACATTACCAATGCCTTATTACCAAAATACTGGATTAATTCGGTAGGTGGTGCAACACCAAACGAATCATAATACTCAATCAAGTTACCCCGTTTTACATAGGCTACCCAATGTGTTCCAACACCTGAACTCTTATCTAAATTAACAATACCACATTCGTTGATGTGTATTTGTGATGGTAACTTATCCCTCATAAAAACACCGCGGAAATAAGGAATGTTCAGTTTCAACGCATATTTTGTTAATTCAAAATTATTTAACGGCGTATCTTTTTTTTTTTCAAAAGCTGTTGCAATAATCCATTACCTTTCGCTGATTTTGAGGTTGTTTTACGTTTACCGCCACCAGTTTTGGGTTTCTTATTGATGTAAACACCTTTACCTTTTGTAGTCTTGGAAACCCCACTGCCAGCTTTTGGTTTTTTGGTTATGTACACACCTTTACCTTTTGTAGCCTTGGAAATGCCACTGCCAGCTTTTGGTTTTTTGGTTATGTACACACCTTTACCTTTGGTTTTGGCAGTGGATGTTTTCTTTTTCTTTTTTGCTACAGGACCTCCACCAATTTTTGGTTTCATGTTAATGTAAACTCCTCTACCTACACGACTTTGTAACTCTTCCATAGCCTTATTATGCCGAATACGTTCATCAAGAAGTTTATCATTGTTCTTTTTACTATTATAAGCATTTGCAATGGTAGCTGCTACCCCTGCCACAACTGGAGCAGCCGCCAGTAGCGCTGGTAGAAAACCACCACTTTTAACTTTGTTTACTTGAGTAACCGATAATCGAACAGTATTTTTACCTTTTTTAAGGGAAGCAATTTGACTTTTGGTTAGAGGAAGGTAGGACTCGCTCATAACTGATTCCTTGGTTCGTAGTGTGCTAACCTTCAATGTGACGGCTGTACGATGCTGAACAGCAGCTGCAAGTTTTTCTTGCTCTTCAGGCCCCAAAGAAACTGGGTACTTTGTGAGTAAACCAGCACCTAATGCTCGTTTAGCTTTCATAGCATTTGTGGTTAACCAGGCCACAGCTTTTTCACCTAATCCCGCATCTTTTGCCTTAACACGTTTCCAAGCACCTTCTTGAAGAGCAAAATCGGCTGCGTGACGATCCTCCAACTTATTGGATTTTGAATAAGCGATGTCGTGGTGCATTGCCAACTCATCTAGTTTATTTTTTGGCTTAACCCCACTCTCTAGTTTTTGCTGGAGGCGAGTTCCTGGCCCAAGGAAACGATAAGAGGGAACATGCAATTCAAAAGGGAGGTTATTAATCGTCGAATTAAGAATACCTTTACCATATTTTTTTGATGGTGGTACACTCAATGGGACTGGTAAAATCTCTAAACACTTTAAATATCTAGCTTGACGATAGTCCATTTTACTTCCAATCGTATTATTTGAAAAACTTATTCACCTGCCCCCTATTTATATTTTTTTCAAAGTTCTTTAAACTCTTGAATAATATTCACAATCTCATTAAGCAACAGAGGATTTGTGTTACCAGATTGAACTTCACCCCATAAATGGCAAAGTCTTTCAACCAACTCGTCAATTGTATTCCAATAAACATATTCCACAGGGCGATTAGTGTTGAACTTACGCAACCCAGCACCTTCCTTAACAATGTCCGAAGCATCAAAAAACTCATCATTTTCAATTCTATCAGCATACTTTGTGAACATTGGTTTTATAATGTTGAGGTACTTTTGACCTTTGTTGCATTTATTATACCTGCTGTAGCGATCATTATTGCGTTTATAAGCGAAGGTACGCAACACAATTTCCTCATAATTTCTCAAATCTTTTGCAGTATAACTTTGAGGATTGTCAGTTGTAAGCAACTCCCATAAACCCGGTGTACCTGGGTATAAACTTTGATCAGAATCCAACATAATATTGCTATCAGGAGTCACAGTAATGGTTGTATTACCCATATGCAATCCATCATTATCCAGACGAATACCAAAGGTTTTATCAAATTTCTTCCCTGCTGATGCCTGCTTACCTAGAAAATCTGTAAGAGAAAAACTAGTAGGTTTAGTTGTTGGTTTAGTGAGTTTTTCATTCAATGAATGTAGAGAATCAGTTATTGGTTTAAATTTCTCTGCCATCTCTTCACGCTTCGTTAATTTACCAAATTTTAACTCATCAAATTTCTGTCTCAATGCTTTACCGGCATCAAGATATTCACGAATTTTTCTATCCATTGTTCATGTTCTTCATCCAGCTTCAGGACTGTTATTTATACTTTTTAGCATCATTTACATGGTTGAAAACCCAATGTAATTGAAATCTGTTCCCCTCTAAAATCTATAATTCCATCATTCTGATCAACAATTTGCAAATTCAACTGGTAAATACTATCTGTTCTAGTAATTGGGTAATAACACAAGGATTGAGGTCTTTCGATTATCTTCTCCCCACATTCAGCTTTTAAAGGAAACTCATACAACGTATTGTCATTGCGTTTCAAATTATCTACATTACATTTAATCAAATTGCATTTTATTTTAACAGTTTGAACTGTGAATAGTTGTACCGGTAAATCAGAACTATGGAACTTATTAGGGCCAAAAAAATTCTGACTAAACCCAAGAGTTTGACCAATAGAGGTTGGGGATGTGAAATCGAAAGTCCACAAACTTTTAATTTCAACTTTCAAAGTATTTTTGTTCAAACGAATAATTGTGGAAGATGGACTCAACTCTGAGCTCTTTGAAATGTACTCCACAAGATCCTGTATCTCATAAGTACCAGTTGGTATATTAATTCGATGATAATTACTCGCTCCATCAGTTGCTAATTCTTCAATAAGACAAAACTCATTGTTTTTTTCCGTTACATTTGGTATGTTATTGTAAGTCACAAAACTTTTCAGACAAACTTCATAAGGTCCACTCAGTTTAATACCATCTGTGTACTCTAAATTCAACACTGAAGATGTACCATTCAAAGATATTTGAAAAGCCATTGTTTTATAGCGGTAATCACCGCCCTCCAGCTATTTATATTTTTTAAGCAATTACTTGGTTACTCAACGGATTATAAACAGCTTTGCGATCCATAATCATAACAAGATGGACTGTGCCATTTGCTGGAAAACCAGTTCTAAAATTGAAATGAATTTTGGCATTAATCAACGAGTCTTTAATAGTTTCAGGTTGATGTGAACAATCAATCACAAACACTGGGTATGTATTGATAAAATCTTTAAAATCACATATTGGATCTTCCTCAGTTCGATTATAATATGATAAAGCGAATGCTTTAAACATTTCATACACATTACCACATTTGACCTCACCGATATTAAGGTTTAACCGATCTTTTGGATACAACCAATAATTGTTGATTTCAAGTTGTATATTTTCCACATTGAAAAAACTGAAATTACTCGACCTCTTATTCAACTTACCACTACAATTATCATGGAATGCAATTAAAACATACTTAACTTTTGAGTGGGCTACTGGGATGTCCCAAGTATATTCTGTAGAACCAGTAGGAAGTGTGGTACTTTGATATAACCAATGTCGGAAAAAAATTGTGTAGTTTGTACTTGTTAACACTTCTTTTCTCAACTTTGTTTCTTTGTCAATACGTAATTTAACATGACGCATTCTCCAGATAATATCGTTAAACTTCATTGTTACCTGATAGTTTGCTTTTTCACAAAAAATACTGTTGTTATCGTCATTTGTAGTGTTATGAAACACTAAAGTTTGAGGTACACGTACCAAGCATCTGTTGAAATCTTCAAAGAATCCCATAATTTGATTCAGGGGTATAATTGCAGTAAAGTATCCAGTACTTAGCATGATTTTACCAGAATTAGGATATAAATCCCAGCCAGCAAGACAACGGGCCTTTGAAGGTTTAAATGAAACTAAACCTTTCATGGTTGTAGCAATACCAGGTTTACGAATATCATCAATCTTATTTTCACCAATTTTGTACTCAATCAACTCAAAACGATGTAAAAAACCATTGAGATCAAAATCAACACCAGTTAGGTCCACGGCTTTCATTTCTTTTGCATCAGCATCATAAACTGTAGCTGTGAGCTTACCAGTAATGACAAGTTGACTCTGACAGGGTAGTGTTATAATATCTTCGTTATACACAGTAATTGGAAATTCCTCCCGGCTGATTAATATTTTCAGACATAGGTGGTCTATAATCATAGTAATCATAGCGTTCGATAAAATCATCATAATTTTCCATCACTGGTGCCATAGTATCTGATGCTTTGTATCGAGATGATGTACCTCTATTTATACTTTTTTCAGCGTAATGATGATGACCGTGGTGGTACTGGAGGTGGTGGTAGTGGTCTGGTTGGCGGTGGTGGAGGAGGCGGTGGTTGTATAGGAGGTTGTGATGGTCTATTATAACACACTAATTGATCCATTGTTATGTTTCCAATGTTGATTGATAAATGTACATGGTCCTCCTCCTATTTATACTTTTTCAGACGCTACCTTGAAGGTGGAGGTGAAGGTCTTGGAGGTGGTGGTGGTGGAGGTTGTGTAGGCCTTTGAGGATTTGGATTTGGTTTTGGTCGATCATAGTTTACACTTGGTGGAGCCATTTAACTGAACATACGTAAACCTAAGACTACATGGTACTATTTATACTTTTTTGGTAAATTTCGGCATATACGTTATTCAATTGCTGTATACTTTTCACATTTGTTAGGGTTACTTTCCCAGATCTAAAGAGTGTTACCGTTACATTATGCTCACCACATGTGTAATACATACCAGGAAACATTTCAGGATTATAAAAAACATTTTTCAGGTTATTGTAATAAAACTGTTCAAAATTTAATCGAAAACCCAGATCACCACTACCAACAATATTAGCAATACGATATTTAGCAAAAGTCACTGGAAACCCACAGCTTTGTACCTTTCTGGCAAATCTACGGGTAGCTATCCTAGTACTCTGCTCATCTTTTGTTCCTAAACACACTAGTTTACCTGTTTGAAAGATATTAGCAGTAGCTTTTGGTTTTTTCAAATGCATTGTCAAACCATTGAACCTTTTTGGATTATAAAGCACATTGCAGGTACATGTAGCAATCTTTTGCAAATCTAGACAACATCCTAAATCAACTGTAGCTACAATATTCTGAACTTTTGGGTAGATAATATTGAAGATTTTGAACTGCTCAAATTTTGCATCATATCCAGAATCTTTAATTTGTTGAACAACATCCAAGAGGCTAAAAAACAAAGAACTCTCTTCCATACCTGAACCCATTAATTTACCTGTACTATATATCTTCACTTCACACTGTGGATCATAAAACCTTATCAACAAACTTTCAGTACATTGTTCTACAATATTCAGTTCTTTCAAGTAATATGTTAGATACTGTACATTTATATCGCATTCCAGTTGAACTGTTGCATGAACAGTATAATGTGTTGGTGCCGCCATTTCAAACCATACTGAGATCCTACACCAAATTCTCAAGTATTTATACATAATTCAAACTTTTTCTTATATTTACATTTTTCACTTTCAATATCGATAACAAGAAAACCGTATGGTTCATTCCAACACTGATTACATATTGTGCGAAACTTATCAAAAGTAACATCAGTCACATATTCGCTAAAAACTTGACGTAAATTCACTAAATCCTGACGAAACAAAATAACATAATTGAAATTCTCACGTATTCCAGACTTTTTAGGAATTTTTGTATATGCCTGACTTAAGTAAAAACACGAAATATTTCTGTGCCTACCTCGAAGAAAAAAATTCGCAACTTTATCTTGTTTTTCAGTCAATACATCGTCAAATATTACAATGGAATCAACTTCTAGGTCTTCTGGTTCTGGAAGGGTTTCAACCTGCAATTCCTTAATATTAATCATTTGTCTACTTTTCTTACCTTTGTTATGATTACTAATAAGATCCCTTAGTGTACCATACTTCTCTTGATAGCTAGTTTTCGAGCAAAGATAAAGGTTTTTAAATGGTCTCATGTAAACCAGCATTGTGAGAAGTAAATTGGACTTTCCAGCACCACTGGGACCAAACATTCCACATCGTATCACATCAGGGAACATTTCAACTTTACGCTTAGTTTTCTTCACATGGTTATCAAAATTTATTATAGGAATACTATTTTGCAATTTCTTCCGATTCATTTTCTCATAGTATAACTACACAGCAACCATTCACTTCTATTTGTAAATTTTTCAAGTAAATCCATAAGGAAATGTGTCATAATTATGACAAATCATACGTTTATCAAAACTAAAACTCAACTTTTTCACCTGCTCTTTAGTTATCAAGTTCTTTGTTTTCTTATCTCGAATAATATTTGTATCAACTGTAGTGATATAATCAATTTCATGATCTATTAGCTGCTCCATCACAGCACCTGTGATTTTCTTAGCATTGGTGTGGTGTAGGGTAAAGCCTTTCATTTTCATATTTTCTTTGTTTGTGTTTGTTTTGTAGTAATATGACTTTGGTCCTGTGGTCAAGAATTTCTTGATATATACTCCCTCTCCTAGTTCATCAGTCCATTCACCCAATAGTTCACCAGTTTCTACAGTATTTGTGCCATTATCTACATAGATTATGGAATCTGTATCACAATATAGAACAGCTTTTCCAAGCTTGGATAACTGATCATATAAACGTAGTCTGGCATTAGCAGTCGTATATGCAGCCACATATATATTGGTCTTATAGCTGTCTTCAACATACTCATCACGATATTTATATGTCACTTGTACCACTTCCTCTGATACATAAGTAACATGCACATCTGTTAATTTATCATCAAGGAGTATTTCATAAAATCGACAAGGATCATCCACATATTCAGTTTTGCTAAGATTTGTTCGTTGACCAAATTTACCCCATAATGAGTTTAACCTTATCTTAGCTAAGGCCCTCTTTCCTGGGTTTGGTGCTATATTGTTGAGATCCAAATCAAAGCCATAGGCATTTCTCACTGCCTCAACATATGCTTCATTTGATGGGTATGTGTGTGGACTTGTTTCCAACTTCATTTTGAGGTTGTTTTCAACATAACCTCTCCACAAATCTGTAGTACTTTCAAAGTTCCATACTTCATAAGTTTCCAATACCTTGTACCCAACCTCAACAGCTTTCTTCACTTCAACTGTGGACCATGTACCTATAAAGGAGCGCTCTTCATCTTTGTGTCTACATTTGCTTTGATTTAACATTGAACATTTTAAACACAATGGGAAAAGTAGCTTTTCAGATTTTTCCATCTTAACTTTTGCAGGTAATATAGGAATGTACAAATTCTTTGGAGCTAGTACTTTACATTTTATGAATCCAAACCATTTTGGATCATATTGCTGAGGGTTTTGGATAATCTCTGTGGGATGGCCTTTTGGGTACCTGTCATAATACATTACTGTAGGGTACAATGAGCAAACATCAATGTACTTGATTTTCTCTCTCTTTCCATTAACTACTTTCTTCAACTTGAAAGCTTCTGTTCGTCCACCAAAGAAAGCATCTCGTGGATTTAATGGATCAGCTATTTGTGCAACCGGATTTGCTTTGCACTTGCTATATTCAGCTGTCTTTTTCCAGTCACATTCCCACATCTCCACAACTAAATATCCTCCCCTTTCCAGTTCTGCTGTGCGCTCCTTTGTCTTCTGATATAAGTCACCCATATATTCATGGGTTTTGGTGTTTTTTGTATCTTCAGCAAAACATTTTGGACATCCGTGGAAGAAACATCCATGAAACTGGTACACAGTGTTAGTAGTACCATCGAATCCATCAACCTTTGCACCACTGATTTTTGCTTCACCTCCATTCATTGCATGCTTAATATTTTCATTATTGAAAGAATTCAGCCAAGAAATGGAGATTTTCGAGTATTGATCTTTGTGTTGATTCGGTAAAACAGCTATTGAGTTTGGAGGTAAATACTTATCAAGGTAGTTACCTAAACAGGCACTAGCTATCGTCATATAACCACAGAATGGGTCCAAGTTGCTATCTTTCAAAAATTCTTGTCTAAACTTTAGGCATCCTCTTCTCAAAATATCCACATCTGACTTGCAGTATTCATACAACTCTTTCTGTAAATTGAACTGATATTTCTTAGCAACACATTGATTGTGCCATTCGATGAAGTTTTTACGCTCAATTTTTTTCATTGTGTTATAACCATAATATTTCTTATCGGGTATAGGACCAACATAATTTGAGTTCTCTCTAGTATTGAAATAATGTGGGAAATATCCTTTTTTTAATTCTGTGAGGCCAAATGTCTTTGGAAAATCAGAGAGAGCAGTAGCAATATAACTATGGCTATCTATTATTCTGAAGTTATATGGTTTAATTTTCAACTCTAATATCTTACTACCTGTATTGATCACTTCAGGTTTAATAGCCGTGTGTTTCATGCAATATTGCAATACAAACTGACTATCATAACCTCTAGCATAATGAGCTATAGCTGTGTAACCTTTATGACGTCTATGTATAAGCCAATTACAAAATTCATCGTTTGTATGGAAAACATGTTCTTCACCATCGAAATACTGAGCAATAATTAGATTTGGTATGTGTACACCAGTCTCCTGTTGACACTCATAATCGAAGAAAATGTATTTTTCAGTATAAGTACACTTTTATTCATTTTGCTCATTGTAGGATCACAGTTTGAGCATCCTTGTTTACACTTACCACCTGTGGCGTCTTTTGGTCGCATATAACACTTATGAGTATCCATTTTCACCATTTGATGACAATTTTGACACTTTGCATAACCACATCGATGTTTTGAGACCTCATCACGTTTCACAAGTTGCTTACATGTAGAGCATTTATACCATTTCTTACAAACTGTCTCTTGATGCTTTTGGAGACAAGCCTTGTTTTTACAATAACGATTACAATCTGTACACAATACTTTCGAAATTATATCATGTTCATGTTCATTACACAGATAACATTGTTTAATATCTTGACAAATGTGTTGGCCTCGATTTTGATATCCCTTACAACATTTATCACAATAGTAAACTCCACCATAAAATTGTTTTAGATTATTTATTGTATGAAAGTGGTTACCAACTTTATAAAGTGAAATTTTAACTTCTTTATCTGGACCTCGATACAATACACCATTTTGCATTTCAGCACTTATTATTGTGATTTGGATATCAAGAACATGCTCCACATTTTTGAAATCTTCCAAGGTGAACCCAGTCACAGTATATGAATCCATTCTAGCGCATAACTTTAAAGCTAACTCTCTCTGTAATGCTCCACCTTGACGGATATTAGCTACATCATCTGGAGTACAAACCCTATCCAAAATCATGTTGGAACAATATGTTAACCCTACAACAATTGCTCTAGGTCCACACAGGTTATCCTTATTTTTTATAGTATTAATACTACGTTTTGTGTGGATATCAGTTTCTAAATTTACGCATCGCATCCGGCCACTTCCTCTTGGCATAGCTACTGTGTGAACATGGAAACAACTCTTGATTAGGTCAACAGTCTCATCAGATGTCACTATTTGCATGAGTTTTTCTTTTAAAGACTCTACATGATCCTCATTTTGGTAACCGGTGGATATATAGCGTCCTCCAAAATTTGGATTTGATACACCTAAATCAATTTTGTCTCCAGGTTGAAATTTTGATTGAGTTTTTGCATACTCCATCATTTCTTCCAATGCTTTGGTGATGAGGTCAACCATAGGTAACTTATTCAGATTTTTCTTCAATGTTATTTTATAATCACGCATTTGTGTCGTAAACTTTCTCATTGTACGTGCTCCTACTTCCTCAGCATTGATATATTGTAAAGGTAAGGTATTCTTTAATTCATCATCATCACCATCCTCACTGTCATAATCAGATTCACTATCACTACATTGATATTTTCTTGATGGCTGTGGTTGGGATGCTCTGCTACCTCGAGATGTTGATGGTTCACTCATACTAACAGCACCAGAACTAGACCTTCCACCACCAATATATACTTTTTCTGATTGTCTGTTATTTAAATGATTACCATCTATAGTATTACTCTCCTGAAGTAGACTGGGTTGTTCACTATCTCCTCCATCATCTTCACAATCATTCTTTTCCACACTTTTTACAATCGGTTTTGTCAGTGAATTAACATTATTATCCACTGAATTATCAAAATTTTGGTATCCCTCAACAGCTAATTTTGACAATCCAGGACTAATCTTATATATTAAAGCTATTATTAGGTTCAACTTATTTAACCTATAATAGTACCTTACATTCTCTTTCTTTGCCAAAGTCTTCAATTCAGAAACTTTATACCTCTGATAAACACTATTTTTCACTAAATCCATATCAACATCAAGTAAAGGAAATAGGATTTGGTCTTTCACTGTTTTATTATTTACCTTAGTCAAGACCACATCTGTGGTTTCTAAACTGGTTATGTACTTGGCAAGACCAGGTTGTTTCCAACCATTTCTCACTTTCTTACTGAATAAATCAGCTTGAAATGGGAATATTCTACCTAACTTATAACAACTACCACTTGGGATATTTGTTTTTACTTTTTCATACCTTGAACAACCCAACTTTGGGTTAATTTTATACTCTAAGGCTGTTATCAATTGTAACTTATTTAGCTTATAATAATAAGAAATTGTGTTCCTTTTTGCTTCTTCTCGAAGCTTTTTTACAGTGTAGACCTGGAAGGGACTATTTTTAATAATATTGAAATCAATATTTATTGTTGGATATATTTCTTTAACATTATCTATAGAACTCTGAGAGATGTTTTTAATATTTTCTGTATGGTAAAGAAAATCGCTTCTTTCAACTTCTTCACTCAACTGGTGGGTGGTATAGCTCTGAGAAGGTTGGTTTTCAACATCTATACTTGGTTTCGCCACAGAGAAAATATTTCTAGCAATAGTTTTCACTTTCGAAAGCCATGCTGAAAACATTTTCAAGGTGCTTCCTGCATGATCATAACTTTGATGATGTTGACTGTTCGACATCTCTCTTAACACTGAAGAAACCTCTCTTCTACACCTATATTTATAGTTTTGAAATGATAAAGAAAGGGGGCGTGGCTATACTTCCCGAAAAGAGTGGGGGTAAATACTAAGAACCTTGAATTAATGGTATAAATAGAGGCATTGTAACTTGGTATAGTTAGTATCATCATGGATCTCAATGAGACAACATGCTCTGAGCAACAATTCTCGCATACATTTTTCGATAATTCGAAAGAAAATTTACTCAATTTGAAGATTTTGCAATTGAAGAAATATTGTAAGAAAAATCCTAAATTCCAACAAGCATGTGTAAAATTTTTAAAAGAGTTTGGAGTTTGTGACCATTGCAACTTGATAATTACAAAGAATGGTTCTTGCAAACCTCAATGTATTTTTCAAGAGAGTTCAATTAGCTATGATGATAGTGAAGATGACAACGATGATTTTCAATTTGATACACTAATGAATGTTTTACACATGCAACTAGCTTTCTCATATTTTAATAAGCTAAAGAACCCAGTATTTGGTAAGTTATTTAACGATGGTCTCTTATAATAAAAAACTTACCCCATATAGTTCAACTTCAACTTCTAATGAAACATCTTACTTTCACCATTTAATTTTACTTTTAATACACTCAAACAATTTGAAACTTGTTTTTTTTTTTCTTTCAAAACTTATCAAGGTATATGTGTTGAATTATAAGTGAAAAATTGAGTGATTTGTTTTCTTTACAATATATTTCCCCAATGTCACGTGACTGTTACCCCCACCACTTTTTTCCTCTTTCCATTTTCTATAAATATAGGTTGTTCACTCAGTTTCCTCATTCGTTCTCCAACGCTCGAACAAGATGGACGCTCTTTTAAACAACTTCAACACTCTCAATGAAAACAAACCTTTCGCTTCTTTCAAAGATTTTGAAAAACTCACAACTTTCAAAGTCCTTTCCTTCTTCCGTTGCAATACAGTTCATGGCTCTTCCATCGTAGCTGAAACTGAAGATTGCTGCTTTCATCTTCCTCAACGATATCATTGTCTTTTCCACACTGATGATCAGCTCAACTCTTGGAATGAGCTTGCCGAGAAAAACCTTCAACTTCGGTATGAAGGTACTCAAGGCCGCAGAATCATCATTCACTTATTTTAATCATCAAGTATTTTTTTCAATTAAAAACTAAAAAATATTATAAAACACAATATAAAATTATAAAACTTGAAAATACAAAAACATTCGTTTTCTTTTTTTCAGCAGTATGTGAGGTTAGGTTTAGAGGTTCTCAGTTTGGTATGAGGTTTGGTTACCAGTATGAGGTTTGGGAGTATTTCTTTTTCTTTCTCTTTTCAACAGAGTGAGGTTAAGTTTGAGAACCATCGTGAGGTTAGGTTAAGTTTCAAGGATCGCGTGAGGTTAGCGTGAAGGCCAAGTCCGTGGTTTACCTGAGGTTAGGTTTCGTTTTAAGGACAGCATGAGGTTAGCGTGAAGGCATGGGTCACTATACCATCCAGTATCCCCGTACGCAGTAATTTTCCACGGGACACCGCGGGAATTTACTCAAGCTCGGGCTTACGGTATAGTGACCCATATACTACTCATAAGCTTTCGAGCTATTCATAATTGAACTTTTTCCTAAAAAAATATGGCCTTTTCGTTGAGTAAACTCGCTACGGTTGTATTGGTGGCTATCGCAGCCATTTTTTTGAATGTGTCTTTGGTCAGCGCCGAACCTATTGCTGCATTCTTCGTATTTTTCACTCTAGTCTTCTATGGTTTCTTCTTTATTCCTCTTTTCTTCATCCCGCCGCTGGGGCCTATTTTGTTCTTCCTTTATTCAGGCTTCGTTATCGCTTTCTCTTTAGTAGTGTTTTTCGCAATTTTTCCTTAAGGTAATTTTTATGAACCAGTTGAAATTTTTCTAATTGTATATCTAATAGGACTTTTTTTTTTACTGATTTAATATTGATATTCAACAAGGTCGACTGTTTCATGGGTTATTTTATTATACTACAAATCAATTTCTTCGTGAAATACTTTTTGAACTTTTTTTATATTCCAGAAGTGGAAATTGCTATACTAAAGTTTTCTTTGAGATGAAAGTTGGGACTATCCAGCTTATTTTTGATTTTTTTCCACAATGTCTTCTAGTTCTGGATGTGAAAAATGTAACCTTTTTTTGATTTTTTTTTCATGTGTTCAGAACATTTTTCCTGTTTTAAATTTACCCAAAAATTAATGTTCTTTCATACTTACCTCGATATAAAAATTCAAGGAAAGAGAAAAATTTTTAATTTTTGCAGTAAAATTATTGAAATTCTTACTATTTTTAGGGTTTCTTGCCAGAAAGGAGAAATTCGTTCAATTTTCCGATTCTTCTTCATAAATTCCCATAACTTTAGTTAGTATTTTTGAATTTTTTGAGTAATTTTTGATTGTAGTTTTTTTTAATTGTTTTCAGAATGAGACCTGTATCAACCGAGAATTCAACAAATGTGAAAATTCAATTACTAAAAACTTCTATGCGATAAATAGTATGATTCGCGAGTTATAATTTTGTATTATTTTAATATTATGTACATTCCGTGATACACAGTACACACGTACAATAGTAAAAATAAAACTCTGTTCTCGAAAATTTTTAGGTAATTTGATTCGTTGCATAATTTAATAAAACTTCACGCCGGAATAGGTACCTCTACCTATCTATAAAAAATTGAATAAGATCAAAATACATATGTGTCGGTACTTGGTATACTGGTAAAGGTATATAAGGTATCTAGGTATCTAACGATTTTTTTTTTTTGCCAATGTCACTATACTTATTTTGCCAATTTTTCCAATTTGGACCGCCCTCCAAAAAAAAACAAAAACAAATTAATATATTTTCCAGCATCAAAAAGACGAATCAATTACAGAAAAAATGCAAACTGAAAGAAAATTTTCACTCCGATACATCGTCAGTGCTAGTGCTACCAATTTTACAGAAAGTCAAAAACTTACTCACTTTTATCAAATAAATGAACAATTTTTGAACTTGAAAAAAAATTATTTCGAGTCTTCTGATTTTTTTTTACTTTTTCACTACCTTTTCTTCTAAATTCATTAATTTTTCAATACGTTAATTACTTTTACGACCGTCCAGATATCCTAGTATAATCGAAATCAATTTAAAACAAAATAGATAAGAAAAGATAGGTACATAAATAATTTTTTTATTCAATTCGCGTAAAGTACTCTTTAAGATAGGTACTGTGTTTTCAATGATAAAAATGAACAAAATCTCTCATTTTTAAACCAACATCAACAGAGGTTCTCAAAGAGAGAAAGAGGTAATATATTAATTTTCTTTTTTCTTTTTTTTACTGAAAATTAAGCAAAGTAAATATGAACTTGAGTAGTTGATCCTCGGAATTTGAAAATTTTTCATCATAGCATTCAAAGAGATCAAAAATTTCGAAATATCAATTAATTTTTAGGAACAATAAAAAAATTATGAAATGTTAGGTACCTCATAAAATTCATCCTTGAAAATGAAAGCAGTTTAGAAATCTGAGCAAGGTTTTAATTTTGAAGATGAACCTTTTCATTGTTTTTTTCGCTCTTTGCCGAAACAATATTCGAAATTGATAACGATTTTAAAATAATCTCTTTTTAACCCCTTCCCCCAAGTCTCAATAAATATTAATAAACAGATAAGATATTTAACTTGAAAAAAATATCCATACAAAATTACATTAAAAAATTTATTCTTCGAAGTAAAAACTAAAAAAAATTGCAGAATTCAGAGAGCACAATGTACTCAGCAGTCTTGGAAAACTGAAATAATATCAGTTCCAGTTTCAGCGCTCATGATTTTTCAATTTCAGTTTTCAGTTTTTTGAATTTCATGCCGAAAAATCCAAAACCTACTAAAATTTAACTTACTTATTTCCCTTTATTTTCAATTAAAAACACAATTTCTTGGAAATAAGGAGAAGCGAAGTAAATTGTTTCTTTTTATTACAACCATGCGATTTCTCGCTACTTGCTTTCATAATCCGATGAATATCAAAATTCAGCAGAAATACCATTGTTCATTTTAGTAAAAACTCTTCCAATTAGAATTATTTTGTTTTTGAAAATTGATATTTTTTCATATACTTATTAGAAAAACGTTCCAATTTCTGTCTTAATTTTAATCCTAGCCCATTTATTTGTACCAAATAATTTTCCAAGACTGAACCAATTTCTAGATGTAATTACATAAAATGTTCAACCTTCCATTTTAATGCGTAACAATCGAGATTTTAAAAAATGTTTTCTCCTTCAAATGAAAAAGTAGGCAATTTTTCACCAGTGATAAGCGACATGCCCTTACATTTTGAAAGACATTGATTTGAATTTCAAAAAAAAAAAAAACAAATTGAAATTTCAAAGAAATCAAGAATCAGCTTAATTTCTAATCCAAACCCAGAAGTTTTTTTTTTAGGGCCAAGTACAAACCCAGAATCGTACAACATACCAACATTTTGCCATTTTTTCCAATATTACCTAAGCTAAAATTTTATTTTAAAAAACCATTCGAACAAGTTCACTTTTTCTAGGAAACTTTTTTTTGTGATAAATTTCGCAATTTACCGGTACCTGTTGTATGTTTGTTATCTTAAAAGCTCAATTTCAAAACTACGTTTTACTCTTCGCCACCCCACAAAGGTCATTTAATAATCGTTCCACCAATCAACGCCACCGGAAAAGTACAAATGGACAATCGGTGAAAAAATAATTCCACGAACACATTGTAAGTAAGAAAAAAGCTACATGTAAAACGAAATTATCATTCAAGAAAAGCATTAAGATCACATTCAAAAATATATTTACGAGCTGTGTAAAAGCTATATAAACGGATCAGCTTTGGCGTGAAATTCTAGTTAAATTCGATACTTTGTTCGCGTAATCGCGCATCCATATTTGCTAGTTTTACGTGTTTCATAAGCTTTCGAGCTATCCATAACTTTTTTCTTAAAAAATATGGCTTTCTCGTTGAGTAAACTCGCTACGGTTGCGTTGTTGGCTATTGTAGCCATTTTTTTGAACGTAAATTCAGTCAACGCTTTTGTTGTTTCTGCGACTATTGGTTTCTTCGTTCAAGTCTTTATTGGAATCTTGTTCACTTTCGTCTTCTTCTTACCGCCACTTGGACCATTGTTATTTATCCTTTATTTGATTTTCGCTTTCTTCTTTGTATTGACGCTTTTCTTAGCGCCAATTCCGTAAGGTAATTTTTCTTCACATCAATCAATTTTTTTTTTTTTGTAAATAAACTACTGTTCTAATTCAAAATTTCAAATTCATTTTTTTTTCACCGTAGCTTCATTAAAGTAACTACCTATTCATGCTTATCTTTTTTTAAATTTTTTTCAAATGTTTGAAATGAAATACATTATCTCAAATCGAGTTTGATATTATTTCTTTTTTTATTTTTCGCATAAATATATTTTTGAGGTTTTTACTATTCGAAATCATTTTTTATCAATTACTATTTTATTTTATTTTTTTCAGAATGAGTTTTATATCAGCCTGAAATTCCAATAAATGTAAAAATTCCGTCAACACAAATTTCCATACAATAAGCAGTAAGATTTATGGGTTGTAATTTTTATGTATAAACACTTATGTTGATTATCATGCATTTATCACCACTGATCAGAAATACGATTGTAAAATTGAACTACTTACTTTTCTTAATAAATTTTCAAGTAGCTATCATTATTTCTAGTTTTATTTTACAAAAAAAAAAAAAAAACTGAATAATTTTTAAATCGAAACTACACAAACATTTATCATAAGCTGATCGGATAATACCAATTTTCGATTTTTTTTCAATTAGTCTCAACGAAAAATTTCCTTGATATAACAGAACATAATTTGTAATATGAAGTAAAAAAAATCGACGATTTTTAATTTTATTGAAATTGTAATAATGTTAAGTAGATTCATAGATTAAAAAATTTCCACAAAATTTCTAAACATTTTTTAAAAATTAGAATATTCTAATGATTTTAATAAATATTTCCATCATTGAGTTGAAACAATAATTTAAAAAAAAAATTGTTGAACAATTCAATTAAATAATGCACATTCAATGTTCATCACAACTTTTGTGATGTTTCAACAGTGAAAAATTTAAACTACAGGAACACAAAAAATACATGATTAGAGCTTTTCGATTTTTTTTTTTGCAATTTTGATTTATTAGAGTTTTTTAATTTGGAACGATCGTTTTAATTTTTTTTCAGTTTTTATGGGGAGACAGAAGTTGAATAAAATTGCACGTTAGCCCCCTCCTCTCCGAAAAAAATGAGAGGAAAAAATCTTTCGACATGTAGAGTGATCGAATAGTTGAAGAATTTCGAAAGGCATAAAAATTGAAATAAAGCTTTGAGGTTTGCGGAATTTACTTTCTTGAAATTTTTTTGATGGCAACGAAATAAAATTGGGGAAAAAATTATTAAAAAATTGTAAACTGATTTTTAGATCATTGAAGTTCTAGATTGACTCAAAATCGAAAATTCGATCTTCAAGGGCGAAGGGGTATAACTAGAAATGAAAAATATTCAAGTTATGTATCAAAATTCATGTATTTCGATTTTCCCCCTCCCGCCGAATGCAGTTTCGTAGTTGTTTCGTCCACGAACTCGACAGTCAAGACTTGGAGGAAAGGGAGTCGATATCAAAATTGAATGAATTTCAACTTTATCAAGCAAAATAACGAAATTTATGTATCCTCTCCTCTCCTCCCACCACACCATGAAAAGGAACACCAAGGGAAGTACAGAATTGAAATTGAGAATATTTCAACTTCAACTCTTCAAGATATCAGTGTGCATTCAATCCATTTAAAAAAAAAAAAATTAACAAAACAACGAAGCTCGACTCAGCATTTCATATAATTTGGCGATCACAAAATACATATTTGATATAATTTCATTCATTTCTGAAATTGAAAAAAAAATATCGCAAGATAATTTAAAATACTGCGATCATCAAAGGAATAATCAGAAAAACAATGAAATATCACTCAAGAAATGAAACTTTTGAAAAGAAAATAATTCTTAAAATTGATTTAGGGAGTTAAAAACATGGATTTCAATACCTGATTCAGTCAAGTTGAAAAATCGAAAATATTTGTCCTATGTACTCTCCCATTTCTGAGAGATGAAAATATAATTCTAAGAGTTTCAAGTCAAGGTTTTCATACCTGCGAACCTGCCTCAGTCGATAAAATAGAAAACTTTTACTTTCGTTTTCTCTCCAGCTTTCTGGCGTCAAGTTTTCAGTTCAAGGTCAGAATAACCCCAGAGATTGATTAGAAAGCTCCTAAAAATCTCTTAAAATCAATTCTTGATTTTTTTTCAAATTATTTTTTTAATTTTCTTGACATTTTCGTAACATTTTGCAGTTGGAAAAATTTTCAAGCAGGAGAAACTGGATGCTTTCCTTATTTTTTTCATCAAAAAACCAAATACCAAAACCTCATTTCAATACACCAAATTTTTCAAGCGAAAGTGAAATACATATATGTATTGTACTAAATCAAAACCATAAAAATAGAAAAACGATGACGTCTTTCAGTGCTACGAATTCCGAAAAAAATGGATATTTTTGGAAACAAACGAAACGTAAGATTAACTATTTTTTAACTACTATTCGACGAAATGGACAAAATTTACTACTTTTTCATACCCTACATTCATTATCTAACACCGTTGGACGCCATGGTTTAGCAGAATTTTAAAAATATTGAAATTTCATTTTTAAAAATTACATTTCAATCAAAAACAAACAAAACTCAGCAATTTTAAGATAAAACTGAAAGTTTTGCAGAACGAGAGAGAAAAAAAAACAGAATCACATAATCACGCCAACATCACGTTAGCTTCTCTCAACCATTTATTCAACATCACATTTTATCACAAAAAAAAAAAAAAAAAACACTTTCGACCATGTTTTTACTTTTTCTAGGAAATGTCTTCCGGTGATAAATTTCGCACCTTACTAATATTTGTCGTCGGTTCGCTATCTCAAAAGCACAATTTCAATATTACACTTCACTTTTCGCCTTTCTACACAGGTCATCTCATAATTGCTAACGTTTCAATGCCACCTGAATAGTAGATATCGAATATTTCGGCGAAAAAAAACTACACGATTACTCGAACACATTGTAAAACGAACCCTAAAATTATCCGTCAAGAAAATACGATATAAGGCGAGCTTTGTAAAACGTATATAAACTAGCCATTACTAGAGTTGGATTCCAGTCAAATTCGACACTTTGTTCGCGTATTCACACCTGCATTGTTCTGCGTGTATCATAAGCTTTCTAGCTATCCCTAATTTTTTTCTGTAAAAATATGGCGTTTTCGTTGAGTAAACTCGCTACGGTTGTATTGGTGGCTATTGCAGCCATTTTTTTGAACGTGCCGTTGGTCAGCGCTGAACCTATTGCGGCATTCTTCGTATTTTTCACTCTAGTCTTCTTTGGTTTCTTCCTTATTCCTTTTTTCATAATTCCACCGTTCGGGCCACTTTTGTTCTTCCTTTATGCAGGTTTCGTTATTATCTTTTCACTTGTGATTTTATTTGCCCCCTTTCCTTAAGGTAATTCTCATAAATCCGTTATGTATTTTGATTTTTCTCATAAATTTCGTAGTTGCAGTATTCCCATCATTTTTTGTTGTAATTTTTGAATATCTTTTTTTTCTTCAGTTTTTAGAATGTGTTTTGCATCGACCAAGAATTCTAAGAAAAATGTACAAATTCCATCGCCGAAAATTTTAGTTAAAGCAGTAAGATTCACGAGTTGTAATTTATGTTATTTTAATATTGCACACATTTCAATTTATACACATTATATGCACAATTGTAAAAAATAAAACGCTTTTCTTGATAAGTTTTTCTGTATTTTTCCCCCCTTAATCAATACAATTATTATTTGCCAAAATGTACAAAGAAAATTGAATAGGTAATTTTTCAATAATCATCGTACTACCAAATTTTCAAAAATGAAAAAATTTGTTGGTAGTATAGGTAAGTAGTAAGTAGGTAAGTACGTACATGCAAACGGAATTGATTTTAAAAATGGTAAATAAAAAAATTTATATGTACTTGAAAATTTTTGAAATAAGTAAAACTAATAGGTACATAATTGGAAGATTTCCTCGAAGAGGAATTTTTTCAACTCGAAAACTTCTCTTTCGGAGAACTCATCATCCTCAGCAATTTCGCGTTCGTGATCAAAATATCAGAAAGTCAGAATGATCATAGGAACATATCAGAGAGCTAAAAGCTGATTTTTCAATTTTTCCCCTGTTAGGGGGAACAAGCTCAAGTGCACTTTGGGCTGTTCCGAGAACTAACAGGATGAACAGAATGATGACACGAATCGAACTTTTACACTTTATTACACATTAACATAAAATTTAGAATGTACAGATAAGTGACCCGGAGTACGAATCCCTAAGAGAAAAGCACTACCGATACCCGATCACCCAAGGTGCTGGGTTTCCATACCAGCGGCGATGTTGTATATCGCGACCTCGAGCTCACATATCACATAGGCGGCACGAATACTTTAACTTGACAACTGGTTTGCGTTTAGAACTTGACACAACGGAATACTTTCGAAGACTAACACTGCTTCTACCCTCGACATACGAGCATCGAGGGTGAGATCGCAGCTAGTCTACAGGATAACCGCCACCACTACAAGGAGAAGGAGGGAGGGCCATACTTCACCATAACATATGCCCCTTCGCGCTTGGCTTTAGAGGGCACCGCATGAAGGGAAGCACGAACAGAGAAATACGAATCCTACCCTACCCACCTGCCCCTCGCGTTTTCCTTCGTAAGGTGGTCATACTGTACACTAGCCTTGATCTCGTACATTATCAGATGGTTACATTGACATTCGTTGACATTGATTGATGGTATCATTCTCCAACATGGAGCTGTGAGTGACGTTGAGGTCTGATGGTCTTGGTGACAGTAGCTGGATGGATCAATACGTCGACGTGTGTAGTTATCGCTGCACAGCACTGAATCAGATGATCGAAGATGGTCTGGATGATGGTAAGTCGAACGTAGTGCCTCGTAATCAACCCTAATAGACAAAAATTAACTAAAACTAAGGGGGACAAATTAAAATTAAGTGAGTCAGCCAAGTTGAAAAATAAACTATTGACAGTTGATTATTTCTTATAACAGCGATTTAGTTGTGTTATCGACGAATATTGTGATCTTGAATTACTGGTAATGAACTGGTATCATGGATGTTGCAGTACTACGATTATAATGTTTGACGAATTGCGTATGATATTAAAAAAAAAATTGTATATAAATCTACCAAAGGTGATACAGTGAAATATTGTTGATATCTATGCATTTGCTTGACTGAACTCTGATACGTAACATTACACTAAAATATGGAAAATTAAAACTATTGATAGCCATACTTTCGGTTCGTAAAATTATGATATTGAATTATGATTATTGACACATTTCTTGAAGTAATTTAGTATGCGCTGAATGTTACTATTGAGCTGAATACGTACTATTGAAACAGAGGGTACAGCTAACAAACTAAGACTAACACAAAAGTGAGAAGGAGGGACAGACTATCCTATATTATGATTAAAATTGAGAAAATAAAATCTAAAGTTAAAATTAACAAAAGTGTGATAAATAAAACTAGTTTGCATATGCGAAAATGAACTAAATATAGGTAAAAAATTCTAAAATATATAGGTTCGCGTCGGCCAAACCGGACTCAGATCGTGTTAGAGCGGGCCTTACAAAGCTTTTAAAACTAAAATAAGTAAAAATAGGGCATATGAAATAAAAACTAAACAATAAGAACGGATGCATATGCAAATGAAAGTAAAAATAAAAAAAAAGTGTGATAAAAACTAACTTAAAGGGGTCACGTCGGCCAAACCGGACTCTTTGACGATCATCGAGCGGGCTGTACAAGGTGGGGGGAAAATCTTAACAAATATAGTTTGTTTGAAATAAGACGTTACTCCGGATCGATAAAATATAAGATTAAAAATAAAAGTATGAAATATAAAATATTGGAAAATTAATCTAGACATCTTATAATATAAAAAATTGGTCATTTCCGGGTAAAGTTGACGTCAAGTGGCTCAATTTGGTGTGGTTTACTCCGTGGGAAATCGAGTTAGTTGATGTCAAAAGTCGTAAGTAGGTTGTTGCGGCGGGAATCTGACTCGAATGCAGGTGGCGATGTAACATTTCGACGAGACTTTTGGATGTAGCGATACAGAGTCTACTGGTAATGCGAATATCGACGATGGAATAATGACTTTCTCACTTCAAACTTGTGAGCTGGTATTCGCCAACATGGATAGGTTATGGCTGTGACTATTGCGATTGATTGCTGTAGGGAGGTAAATTTTTATTAGTATTCAAAAAATATTTGCCAAAGATTCTTGCTTCTTGATGTTTATTTGACTGCTACAGGAACTCTTTTAAATTTTGAATTTTAATAGCTGATTTTATTTCTTAAATTTGAATTTGAATTTGACTTCACGCTGTAACATAAAAAATTAGGACACAAATACATGGAAAATGTCCAGTTCGGACTTTCAAAAGCTAAAATGAAAATTAATAGGGCATATGTACGATAAAATTTATACACGTTGAAAAATTACACAAATTCGATCCTGTTTTTCATATTCATTTTTACCATTGAACTTTGCATCAGTTCCGATCGAAATCCATACAAATTTGCCAGCTGTGCCCCAGTCGGGGTGGGGTTATTGTTACCTTGAGTCTCTGGATGTCCCTGCTGAATGCAACATATTGGTCCATTTTGAGGAAGATGAAAGTCCTCTCGGTATCTATAGTTCTCATCTATGCATGGGAGCAATTTATGGAAAGATTCTATTTCTATGTACTACTATTGTTTATCTATGGCTATTTTCATGCAAGTAAAAATTTAATAACGAAAAATATGTAAAAAATGGTGAAATTAGCTTCGCATGCAAAGACAAGATCTATAGCTGTGAATAAATCAAGGAATCGGTTTCTAGGTAATCGATGACGGAGGACTGGATCCTTGCCCCTGTTGAGGTGTTTTCGATTTTGGGGGTCTTATTTCTGTCAGGAATTTTAAAGATGTGACGGTTTTTTCTCCTTTAGGAGTGTAGTGTGCCAGTTTTCGTTCCTGATCGATCGTGATTTGAAATTCTTCCATGGAATGTTTGCCGATAATCCATAATTGGTCTGCTGAGTCACTTTTGTAGAATGGCAACGTAATTGGAATTTTATTCATACAAAAAGTGACTTTGAAGTACTGAATGTTTTTGGTATTGGTCGAATTTAAATTTGGCGGGATTTGTAGCGTGCAGGTTTTGATGTTGTCGCGATGATTTCGGATTAATGATTCGATTGTGTTGTGAGATAGTAAGTTGTATGGTACTTCCGGATCCAAATGGGCAGGGTACATATCCATGTCTATTGTTACTGGAATTATGGCTTTGACTGGTGTTTTTTGAGGATTTTCACTTTCGTCCGCGGTTTCATATTCGTTTTCGGATATATTTTCGTTTTCATTCGCTGTTTCATAATCGTCGTCGGATTCCGGTTTTATTTCTGGTGACGTTTTGTGACAGGGTTTTTTCGAGATGGTATCAACCTGTTTTGCCTCGATGGTCTTTGATTTTCGTTTTTTGGATTTGCTTTTTTCGGAACCCGGTGGTTTCATCATTGTCTCTGGACGTAGTGAGATTGATTTATCCGGTTTACGCATTTTTCTCCTTCGTGGCGTTGGAGTACCTTTCTTCTTTTTTACTGGCGGTGATTCGTCGTCAGTTGGGTTTTCGTTTTCTGGCTGTTTTTTCTGAGGTCCAGTTCGTTTCATGGCAGTTTTGCTGTTCTTGAGTTTCTCGAGTTCGTTTTTGAGGGATTCAATTACTTCAGGGTAGGTTTTCACCGCAACGTAGTACTGTTTGACATTAGTTGAGTAATTGAATTTCGTCTCATCTGGTATCAAGTTGTTGTCCTTATCGGTTGTTGGTCGATGAAATTTTTTACCGCTTGAGTTCGCTGTTTCTTCGAGATGTAGGAATAATTCTGATGGTTTTTTCCAAATATGAACTCGTTTGTCTTGAGCCAGGTTTGAGAATATTTCCTTGAAGGCTTTATATCGTTCCAGACTGATAGGTTTCTCGTCTTTTTTGCGTGGTTTTATAATTGGGAATAAGATGACAATTTCTGTAATTCCCTTTCCAAAAAGGGTCTCTAAAATGAATTCCATATCTTTTTCTGTAGTTTTATATGGTCGTGTGGTGTAGTTCAACTCAAGTTGTCCGAAGGAGAGGATTACTTTTTTCTTTGAAAATTCAGTGTAACAGATTTCGCTGTATAAATCGTCTATTGAAATTTGGCTTTTTGAGTATGGGGGAAGATCTTGTGCCCCATTTTCCATTCTCCTGATGAAATATGAGAGTCCGTCTCCTATAAACTCAAATTCGTCAAATTCCTTAGTGGGCGGAAAAATTTTGGAGTTTGCGACAGTTTTTGAGCAGTTGTTTTGAGGAAGTTGGATATTGCAGATTTCTTTTCGCATTTTTTTCAATTTTGTGGTTGATAAATTTTGAAGGTCTTCTCCTTTTTTAAGTTTATAGACTGCGAGCATTGTTCCGCTATCGTGGCTCTGGTCAGATGATACAGATTGGGTGTCGTCATCTGTTTGCGTATCCTTGATAGTAGTCTTCTTTTTTAGCGGTCTTTCTATTTTCATTTGGACGGTGATGTCATTGTTGAATTCTGGTAGGGTGTAGAAACCATGCACACGTTGCATGAATTTGTCGATTGATGTTTTATCTTCATCGCGTATTTTGGACTTTAGCGTATCTGGTAATTTTATGTATAAGCTGTCTAAAATTTCTTTTTCTGATGCTATTTTCAAATTTTTCAAAGTTTCTTGCCATTTGAGGTAAGTTAGAACCACAAAGCGCTCATGATCTTCGTGTTTGTATTGTGTGCGGAAGGTTTCCCAGATTTTTCGTTGGTCTTCGGGTTTCCAAAATTCGTTGAGGAATTCAGTTTTTAGTTGTTCGAAATCGGTGATGTTGCTCATGCATTCTAGCCAAAATTCTTTTTCTGGGAAATGTAACACACTGAGTAGCATGTTGCATTTCCGCATGTCGTTGAGGTTTCCTCCTTCAATGAATTTTTCGAATTTTTTGAGAAATGTGTGAGGATGATATTTGTTGGTTTCGTCGAATTTTATGCCGCTCCTTTGGAGATCGTCGTAGGTGATGGCTATTGGTTTTTGGTAGTCTAAAATTTTGGAGATTTCCTCAAATTTTTGTGGTTCTGTTGTTATCATCTTTAATATTTTGATTTGGTTGGTTTTTAATATATTGTATTCTTCAGCAAAAGTTTGAAGTGCTGTTGCAGTTTCTTTCATGAATGTGTTCATTCTTTTCATCACATGTTGATGGCTGAGTAGTTCGTTCAACTGTGTACCCAATACCTCTGGTTTGATGGTGTTGAGTTTTTTAATTTTTTCTTTTAGCGATTCCAAGTTTATTTTTTCTTTTATGTTGACTCCATCTCTGTTGGTAGAATTTGATGTTACAGGGATTTGGTTTAAGGTGCCCCTGTCTGACGTTGAGAGTGGTATATTTTCCGATGAGGTGTTATTCTCAGTTTCTATTTCAGTTTGTTGTTTAATACATGACGATGTTGGAGTATTTTCAGTTTTACTGAGGTCAGGAGATTCATTCGATGTTAAAGATTGAGTAGATGGAATAGGATCGTCAGTTTTAGTCGGTGTACTCGGAGTCATGATGGTAGATGGGTGAAAAATTGTCAATAATCGAGAAAATAATGTCTATATGGACTAAAATACCTAAAAATCAGTTTGTGTGGGATATTGGTCACACAGTCACTGATATTTACTATCTAAATACAAATTCTATATGGGAATTCCACTTGGAATTCGTATTATTTTACCTGAGCACTGGTTCCTGTGGAAAAATCACACTGAAATCTGTACTGATAACTAGCTAATTAATTGTTGAAATTATCACATGAAAAAATTTTGATTCCGAAATATTTACGTAAGTAGTTACGTTACCAGGTTTCAGTTTATTTAAATTTACGTTAATTAGAGTTTTTATAAAAAATTTTACGTTAATTTTGATAGTTGAAGTGAAAAATTCGAGAATTTGCTTTACAAATTGAAAATTTAATAAAAAATTCTCCAAAATAAATTCGAATCGACTCCTTTTGGAGGAAAAATGAGAAAAATTGATTGAAAATTGAAATAATTTTTTGCACTGAAGGTGCTTACAGAGATTTTACGTTACTTGGAATTTTTGAAAAGAATTTTACGTTAATCTTGATAGTTGAGTGAAAAAATTTAAAAATTTAATTTAAAAAATAAGAAATTTGATGAAATATTGGCCAAAATAAATTCGAATCAACTCCTTTTGGAAGATATATCGAATTTATGCTCACACCTTTCGGCGGGATAGTTTTGAAATTAATTTTTTTTAAAAAAAATAAAAAAATAAATTGAAATTGAAATAATTATTGCACTTAAGGTGCTTACTGAAAATTTACGTTAATTGCGGCAAAAATAGAGAAAAAGTTGATAAAAATGAATAAATTTGTCAAAATGTGATAATTTGTAACTAAAAGGCTTATTATCTATGATGTTAATTAGGTAAATTGCAAATTGCTCAACTCCAAAGGAGATAAATCTCACTATTGTTTTGCAATACTGATAGTAAAATCGAGTGAAACGTATTACCAAGTTCCACTGGCTGTTATGTAAACAAACTTGATGTTGGTACTGGTAGTCCCTCTATAGGTGGTTGTCTAAATCGAGATTCAGTTCCTAAAAAGAGAACTGGTTCACAATGCGTTGCTGCGCAATCTAGCGGCCCTTGGCGAAAACAGAAACGATGTCTTTAGCTGAGATGGCGTGTCGATCTCGTTTGCTCAGCTGTGGGATGTTGCCAAGTTGAACAGTCGTTTCGGTGGTGGAAAAAAGGTTCACCGAGGGTGCATCCGGTTCTAGCGCGGCTAAGTTGCTGGTGTTGTTAGCAGAAGAGAAAGCGGATGCGTTGATGGAACGGCTAGATGTATGTGTTGGCGGCAAGCACTTGTTACATTTAAGATTGTTGAAATGCTGCGTTTTTTCAAGGCCAGGTATAAGAATCTTTTCTCCAGAGGAGTTTTAAAATGGTCGTTTCGATGTTAAAAAGAAAAGGTTTGTGCCGTTAAGCGGCCGATTCTATTTAGTCACGGTTGGGATTTGGAATTCGGAACAATATCATCTGCCAAGGGCAATCGATTCTATTGATTCCGAATTTTTAGAAAGTTACAACACAAGGTACAATATAAGGAATCCGGGCTGAAGGCCAGATAGTTCGATCCCTTATAAAGACACTAGCACATTGGTTACACACAAAAAAATATAATGCAGAGCAGAGAACAAAAAAGGGGTTCTTTTAACCAGCAAGATGGAAAAATACCGCCTAAATGGTCGCGATGTATTTACGTTAACAAAGTTCTGCTCTGGGAAGAAATTACGTTACTCACTTTAAATGGAAAAAAATCTTGAAATTTACTAGAAAAATATACTTATATCTAACATTGAAATTGCAGGAAAATTATACATTAATATTTACAGGGATATGAGATGAAAAAATCGAATTATTTCAATCTTATTAATGGCATTCAAAACGTCTGAATTTTAATTTGAATTTTACTGAAATTGAAATTAAAAATTGCTTTAGGGATTTTTGGCTTATGGCCTTTATACAAAATTTACGAAAAAATTGAAAAAATTTAGAAATTTACTTTAATTTTATTGAAAATTAAAAGAATTTGGTTGATTTGGCTTAAGGCCTTGATAAAAATTTGAAAGAAAGGAGAAATTAATTTAAATTTACTTTAATTTTAGTGAAAATTTGTAAAAAATTTGGTTGCTTAATAGCTTACTTTAAATTAAAATGAAAAAATTGACAAATGTGTTGAAATTTACTTTAAAATTGCTGAAAATTTTGAAAAATTTAAATGCTAAAATAGCTTACGTTAATCGAATAGAAAAAATGAAAAAAATGAATTAAAATTTACTCTAGGATAAATCAAAAATTAAGAAAAAATTTGGTACTGAAACAGTTTACTTTAATTTCGAAAATTTTACTTTACTGTGCTTAATAAAAAATGAAAAATGCTTTATTTTATTGACGTTTTGAATTCACATTAATATGAACTGAAAAATTCTTGAAACGGAATTTACGTTAATGAGAAAAGAGATTTTTGAGCCATAGAAAAGATGTTAAAATTTAAATTCCTTTAGGAGGAATTTGAAAAATAAGCAAAAATGTACTAAATTTTGAAGTGAAATTTAAATTTAAGGGAAAAAATGGCTCTGTATTTACGTTAATCGAAAATTTACAAAATAAAAAATCAAAAATTACTATTGTTTGGAATTTTAAGAATTCCTGGATTTGCTATACATACGTTTCTACTTTCTAGGTGAAGATTTAGGGGAAAAAATCAAAAAAGAGAAAATTTTGAGAGGGCTATCTTATTACACTACTCCATAAGGAGATCGCCATACACAGATTACTGAGACTACGATGCCTCACAAAATAATGTAATACAGATATAATTTTGAGATTTTTAAGTCTAATTTTAATAATCTAATTAACCTACACAAATTAAGGCGGAAGAAAGTCACACCAAAATTTGTGATTTTCGTAATCTAACTAATCTACACAAATTAAGGCGGAAGAAAGTCACACCAAAATTTGTGATTTTTGTAATCTAATTAATCAACAGAAATTAAGGCGGAAGAAAGTCACACCAAAATTTGTGATGATTTTTAATCTAAAATAATCTATTGCTATTTCTAGTGAGATGGGGAAAATAAAATTACGTTAACACTGATAAAAATGAAAGAAAAAATCGAAAATTTACAATTTTGACTGCACTAGAAAATTATTTACGTTAAATTTGGGACAAATAAACATAAAAGATCGAAAATTTGGAATTTGGATAACACTTAAGGTGTAAATTTACGTTAATATGGGTTCTAATTTAATAAAAATCGAAAATTAAAAATTTTGAAACACTTAAGGTGTAAATTTACGTTAATATGGGTTCTAATTTAATAAAAATCGAAAATTAAAAATTTTGAAACACTTAAGGTGTATATTTACGTTAAATTAAGCTAAAAATAAAATAAAAATGAAAAATTTAATTTTAATTTTCACCTCTGGTGTTAAAATTCGAAACGTATGCAAGTAATCCACTTGAAGCTTAAAAATTTAACCTAAATTAAATTTAAAAGCGGATGTAATATGGTGGTGCCAACTGCACATAAAAAAGGATGTAATTTGGTGCCTACTTGCACTGGAGAGAATTTTTGAAAATTTGGTGCCTATTGCACCTTGCTGAATTTTTTTGAAGTTATGTTACAATTACGAAAATTGAACACTTCCTTGAAAAAATTACCATGTATGAGGCAGAAGAAATTACTTTTATCCGAACTTGTACTTTGGTCTCCTTGCGGAAGATGTTGAAAAAGTAATCACTTTGAATTTCTTGAATTCGTTGAATGAAACAGATTTTTTTGAAATTATCGAACCAGATAATTTTCCGTGGGTGCGGTGGCTGGTGGCTCCTTCAGACCCCTCGTAGGTGATCAGTCCACTGGTGTCCAAATGATCCACACGTTGCTAGGCGCCAATGTTAGGGGGAACAAGCTCAGGTGCACTTTGGGCTGTTCCGAGAACTAACAGGATGAACAGAATGATGACACGAATCGAACTTTTACACTTTATTACACATTAACATAAAATTTAGAATGTACAGATAAGTGACCCGGAGTACGAATCCCTAAGAGAAAAGCACTACCGATACCCGATCACCCAAGGTGCTGGGTTTCCATACCAGCGGCGATGTTGTATATCGCGACCTCGAGCTCACATATCACATAGGCGGCACGAATACTTTAACTTGACAACTGGTTTGCGTTTAGAACTTGACACAACGGAATACTTTCGAAGACTAACACTGCTTCTACCCTCGACATACGAGCATCGAGGGTGAGATCGCAGCTAGTCTACAGGATAACCGCCACCACTACAAGGAGAAGGAGGGAGGGCCATACTTCACCATAACACCCCTCTTGGGTGGGGGTCGTTCCAAAATTTTCAAGACGCTAATTTGCGTCACCAAAAGTCAAAAACTAATAAATTTTTATACACGTACGTATTTTTGAAATTAACATTTCAGAAAGTCAGAAGCTGACTTTTGAAAACTTACAAATTATTATATTTTTAGAATAAACTTTTCATGTTATTATGTATCAGAAAGTCAGAAGCTGAAAATTGGCATGATATCAGAAAGTCAGAATGGCAAAAAAAATCAGAGAGCTTTTAAAATCCGGTTTTTAAATAAAATTTTTATATTTTTGAATCTAACTTAATATTAGAAGTCAGGATGAGAGAAAAAAAAATGGGTGCGTCACGGGACGTACCTCAGAAGTGAAAACTTGGGTATGAAATGTTGATATTTAAATTAGAGGTTGCTTTCCTGTATTTTTATACCTATCAATGAAAACAGGTGGGCGATTATAAAAAAAAAAATTTAAAACAGAAATGTTACTCTGAATAAATGATAGATAAAAGATAATTAAACCTCATTAGATAGATGAAGAAAAAGGTGATGGAGGTTCTTACAAAATAGATAGGTCACTATACAATACATATGCAATATTGATCAAACAAATGGAGAATAAATGAGTCAAAAATTTAGAATACAAGAACAATATATTTCGGCTTTGAGAACAAAACCAAAAATGTCATCCAACACCGTTTCTGAACAACTTTCGACTTCAGAAATTTTCAGTTATAAAATATTTTCCTCTTAGATGACAAAATTGAACGAAGAAATGTGTAATACATATCAAATGAAAAATAGAACATTCGAAAAAGTTTTGTTCATGATGGTTGATTTTCCTAAGAAATTTTCACCCATAATTATGGGTTGCCTGATGATTTTTAAAATGTGTCTCATTAAGTTCACCTACATTAGTAGATAAGTACAGAATTTGATGCTCAAAATTTTCAAAAGTTGCTGAAAAATAATTTTAGATGACATTTCTGTTTTTCTTGTGAAATTCTACCCTTCTTTTATAGGTCACACACCAGTTATTTGAAAACACCCAAATTGACCCTATTTTGGAGCTCCAAATTTCCGAAAGTTGCTCAAAAATGGTTTTGGATGACATTTTTGAATTTTTGACGAAATTTTATCCCATTTTCATAGGTCGCATGCCATTTTTGGAAAAATCTAAATGAATGGTCTGGGACATATGGATTATAAAAAAATGATTGAAATCAAAATAAGAACAAATTTGTTAAAAAATGTTAGCTTGGATCCCAAAATGATTGAAAATTGTGTAGATTGTAAAATTACCAACATGGAAAAGCTGAAAATAGGGGGCTTCGCCCCCTGAGCCGCTCTACAACCCCAATCCCTGGCTCGCGCCCTCGCTTCGCTCGGGCTGCTCGCTCTGCTTAAGCCATTAAATTCAACCCACACACAGCTCGCGCCCTCGCTTCGCTCGGGCTGCTCGCTGAACCTCTACCCAATTTATTCCTTGTTTCACCACATATTTTTCCCAAGTTTGAACAATCCACTAGTGTTTTAAAGATTACTTTTTGACTTTTTGTCACACTTAGCGAGTGACATTTTTTAATGACTTTTAAAAGGTAAAGCAATGCTGCCAACATTTTTATTCTTGACCTTTTATAACTTACTTTTAGATTACTTATTTCATAAAAAAAAGTCTAAAAAAGTTTTTTTGACTTTTTATCACACTTCAAGAGTGACATTTTTTAATGACTTTTAAAAGGTAAAGCAGTGCTGCCAACATTTTTCTCTTTGACTTTTTATAAACATTTTTTAATGACTTTAATTTTTTATTTTGTTGACTTTTTTATTTCCTGAATAATTGGTGGTTGGCAACCGTGTATTTAGCGTAACACGTCGAAAATAGTAGACCCCCTCCATAGAAGTTTTTACTTTAAACTTGAAGAGTGACATTTTTTTATGACTTTTAAAAGGTAAAGCAGTGCTGCCAACATTTTTCTTTTTGACCTTTTGTTTTTATAAATATTTTTTAATGACTTAAATTTTTTATTTTGTTGACTTTTTTTATTTTCTGAATAATTGGTGGTTGGCAACCGTGTATTTAGCGTAACGCGTCGAAAATTTTAGACCCCCACCATAGAAGTTTTCACTTCAAAAACATATCCATATTATCAACATTTTCATTCAGAGGAAACTTTACTTCATTTCTGAAGATCAGCCCATGGAGTGAAATATCAGTAATTTGAACTTGAAAAATGACTAATTTTTGTGTTGAAAGAATTACATTTCTTTTCTAATTGTCTTTTTCTTCCTCGGAAGTTCGAAGATCTTGAAAATTAAAATGTTACCATTTACTCGTATTATTCCTTTCTCAACGTCTTAAGACTTTTTTTTGGTCCCTTTTTCCATCAATTTTTATCTTCGCGAATTTTCGACTCAATTTTTTCAAATTCGCAGAGTTGCTCAACTACACCGAGGATATCATTTGGTAGTCAAAATTTGTGCCTGAAACTTTAGACAGAAGTTTCTATTTTTCGAAATGTTGTTTTAAAAAGAAAATTCTGAAAAAAAAAAGTCACGTACCAAGTTCAAATATAGAGCAAGTAAGATATATTTCCAGAATTTTGTGGTAGATCATCACTTGGAAAAATACAAAAATTATAACTAGGTAATTATTGTTTAACCTTCCCAAAAAATAAGTAAATAGGTACCCACGACTTGCACGAAATTTCATACTTTTTGTAACCATTTTTGAAAAATACTTGTACCGAAGAAAATCAAAATTTCGCTGAGGGTCCTTTCAAAAGGTTGACACTAGGTAAGAACTGAACCAAGTATTATCAGAGGGGAAAAAAGAAAAAAAGACAGTTTTCAAATTCCAAAAAAAATTTCGATGGGAAATTCATTATTTTTTTGCTTCTACGATTGAAAACAAAATTCTTCCAACCATCTTAAAAAGCTCATTACTTTTTGGAATTTCAAGCTGAAATAATTATTTCGGCTAAGAGAAGCTTTTACAGTGCTGTGACGTTCCCTCTCTCTATGACTTTTTTGAATTTTTTCAGAGGGTAAAACGAAAAACCGCCAAAAATGTTCTTCAAGATTTCACTAGTTCACAAAAGAACTAAATACTTTTTCAAATTGTACTCTTCAAGTCTGAGAGGTCCCCAAATCGAATAAACTATACTTCACCGATTCATATTCAGGACTGGTTTTTTTTTTCAGTTCACTTCGATCTGTCATTAGCGTCATTACTTCTGATTTGAACTAATATAGGAAATTGATTTTCTAAACCTCTCGACACAATAAACCCTACCCAGAACTATTGACAAGAACAAAAAAAATAAATGAACCTCATTCGAAATTATTTTGTTAATTAAAATTTTAACCCAACCATAAAAAGTTTTAAAATTTTAACCCAACCATAAAAAGTTTATCTCTCGTTTCGAATTCTACGCAATTGGTTTCACAAATTTCAAAGAAACCACGTACGATTTCACTTTTTACAATGTAAAATTTTCAAAGACATTTCGTAATATTGCTTCACTTGTACCAAACCATTATTTCAATATGTTCTGATTTTTCATGTTCAAAAAAAGATCCTTTGAACGATAATTGTCCCAATTACCTATTTGGCATTGACTTTGAAAACACAAATTTGAAAAAAAAAGTTCTACGAATCCACGGCCAAAAAAAAATAAAGTCGCGAAAACATGTAAAACTGGATAACGTTTCGAGAAAAACATTTAGATTGCCAGTGAAGATACTTCGGTAGCTTTCAAAAGCCTATATAAAGAGGCCAACTAGGCAATAGAATTCATTCGAGTAAAAATTATACTTACTTACTTCGTTTGTATTTTTACACTTGGAATAATTTTCGCGTCAAGTTTCAAACCGACTATAACTTTTTTTCAGAAAAAGAAAATGGCTTTTTCGTGGAGTAAACTCATGTGCAATGCATTCTTGATAATCGCGACCGTATTTTTTTTGAATGTTACACTGGTCAGTGCTGGTATTGGTACTGGCTTATTAGCTTTTTCAATTACGTTTAGCGTAGGAGTAATAATATTATGTTCTGCTCCACCGTTACTCTTTTTCTACGTACCCATCGCTTTCTTCATCACTGTGGCGGTTTTTTTCCTGCCTCTTCCTTAAGGTAAATTTTTCATAAATTCATTTGGACTGATTTACCTATATGAGTGTTTACTTGAATAGAATTATTTATTATTCATTGAACTGACGTTGAATTAAAACTCTAAATACCTACTAATTTTTCGTATAAGTATAATTTTTTTCTTTCATGTTTTTAACTTGATTTAGTGTCGGTGCCTAATTTAATAATGTATTACACAAAAATTGAAAAAATATATAAATTTTCGGTGAATTTCTGTTTTTAATTACGAATTGTAGATGCTGTCGAAGTAATTGAAAGTCTGTGAAAATACTGAAAAGTGTGTGTATAAAATTGTCGATTTCTTCACTCGAAAGTAAAATTTAAAACTGGATTTGACATTTTCTCATTTCAAAAACACCAATTTTTAAAATCAGTGATGTTTTTTAAGAAATGCAAATAAGTGGAATATTCATTTAGGTACAATAAACTTTAATAAATCGATGATCGACGAATCGAACAATAGTTCTGTAAACACAGTTGATCCGTAACTGCATCAGCAGGTAATTTATTTTGTTGATAATATTATGAAAATTTCACCGAATTGAATTTAAAAATTCAGACATATCATTTTAGTGCTCTTTGATTTTCAAAAACTGTTATTACTTTTTCCTTTTTCAGGATGAAAAATCGGTTAATTACTTCACTTTTATTACATTATTTCAAATTTATATTTTATTTTATCATTTTTTCCTTTTTTTACTGTATTTCAAAATCGATATCTTAATATTTTTGGTTTCCTGTAAAGGTTTATGTGAGTACGTACATTGTAAATAGATAAACCACTCGTTCGACAAAAATCACTTTTTAAACATGCGTGTATTTTTTTTCTAGTTTTAAAAAACAAATCGACCATTTAAATACTTATCGCACTCTACCAAATTTTGCCACCTCATCGAGAAAGCAAAAAAATAAAAACCTATTCAGCTGTTACATAATTTTTGTAACTTTAAAAGTTGTATTCTCGTTCAGATCTCACAATAACCGTAATATGGCTCTAAATTTGAAAACTTTGGGGCCCATTTTAGGGCTCCTATGCTTGTTACTTAGTAATTTTGTCCTCGTGTATGCGAATCTTCAAACGGTGGTATCGCTGAATATGTTTTTGTTCGTTTTCGGTTTATTTTTGGTGCCGTTATTTTTCATGATTCCGATCGGTCCTCTGTTTTTCATCGGCTACGTGTTGTTTGTCATCGGTGCCGACGCTTATGTGTTTTTCCAACCGTGAATCGCCGATTTTCAACATTGTAACAAAGGTGAGATAGCTTAATTATAGCAGTGTTCGATTTTACAGCCAACTGAATCGTTATTTCCATGAATATTTTGACGAAGGAATCGTTCATGAAAGAATGAATTATTCGAGAAAAATAACGAAAGTATCTGAAATTTTGTAAAAAAGATACGAAAAGGATGATTTGCCTTCGAAATTAAATTTTCCTGAACGGATGATTCACATTCGAAATGATCGTCTGAGAGCAAAAAACTCTACGAGAAATCAAATTTTGAATATTTTTGAATTTTGATAATGGGTACCTAGTACCTACCTATTTTTAAAAGTTAGGTATTTACGATTTGTGAATGATTTAGATGTGAAATTAGAATTACTGATTGTTCATGAACGAATGATTCGCATTCAAAACCAAAATGAATCATTCAAGAACAAAAATCTACATTTATTTCAAAAAAAAAACAAATTTTAGAAAATGTTGGAAAAATGAAAAAAAAAATCGTTTACCAACGATTTTTATCCGAGATTGAATTGTTTGCAAACGAATGATTCACATCCGAAATGAATCATTCGAGAACGAATAATTCAAATCCTAAATGAATGGTTCGAGAACGAATGATTCACATCGAAAATGAATCGTTTGCGAACGAAAACCAAATTCGTTAAGAAATTGAGTTTCCGTTTTAGTTTTAACAAAGATTTCGGCCGCCCGGGCCGTGAACGATTCAGATCCGAAATTTTTAAATCGTTCATGAACGTTTGATTCACATTTGTAATCAATCGTTCAAAAAAAAAAACCAAATAGTTTCCAACATTTAATGTAATATTTTTCAAGGGTAAATTTTTCGTTCGCGAATGATTAGCAATCAAAATAAAAGAATTGTTTGAAGATGAGAATATTCGTTTCAAAAATCAGTCCTCTATACTTGGAATTTCCAATTTATTGCAACATCGAACTAATTTTTCCAAAGTGTGCATCGAATCAAAAATAATGTTGTCAGTCGTGAACAATTCATATCTAAAATCACAAAATTTCACACCAACGAACGACTCATGCCATTTATTTTACGAATACCGACGAAGAGATAGATCGAGCCCTGAATAATTTTAAGAAAACTTCTATTTTTAATTCGTTTACAAATGATTCATTCATAAAATTCGTTCATTTATTGAACGAGTCATTAGCTCATTCAAATACCTCAGCTGTGTCGATACTTTTTCCACGACATAGTATAAATTTTCAATGACAATGATGCTTTTATCGAAGGCGTAAAATCACTGACCAGTCAATCAGCTCCTGTTGATTCATTGTTTTCGCCAATACGAATACAATTCTCGGCGGAATATCGCATCGAAATATACATAATGTTATATTTGATTGACTCAAAAGTCACAATACCTCGTCATTTGAACGATAATCCGAGACATAAATGACAGAGTTTCTATATGTATTTTACCCACCACGATGCAAAATTTTCAAACATTGTAGGTACTAGGTACGCAACACGAGCTAATTTTAGTTTCTTGATGTTTTCATTCATTGTTTTTTTTTCTCGATACCGAATTCGAATTCGCGCTTATTTTCCATAATTCAACGTCATGAATTCGAGAATAGTGACCTTTTATGTTACTTTCATCACTTTATGGTTCTATAATCTTCGAGTAGTTGACGGTCTGATGCCATTATTGGCCGAAGTGTTCTATATTTTGGCCTATATTATGGGTGTCCAAATTAGTATTTTGTTTTGCGTGCCGATCATTGGTCCTGTACTATATTGTTTGTTTACCCAAATAGTAATGTTCGTTTGCTCTTGGATTTATTTTGCTCCTTGAATCGTTAAAATTATCTCGCGTTTTTACCTAAAATTTCTTTCAGGTAATTTTATTTACATTTTTTGAAAGATAGCGAAAATAATATATTCTATTGTTAAAATGAGGGCAATCTCAGGAAAATAATTTATAACCAAGGACCGGATATGTATGTTCTAAAAAACGCAAAATATGTACATATTTTATGCGCTAAAAAAGGGCAAAATATGCAAAAATATGTGCTAAAAACTCGAAATATGTGAAAATATGTGAATACGATATGGGTATCAAAAAACAGCTTTTTTCAATCTTGTCATTAAATTATCACTCAAAGTGCTGAAATATTATTCATTTTAGGAAATTTTGACTGATTTTAGTAATTTCTTATTGATAAAATCGATTTTTAATTCAAAATAAAAAGTATTTACTTTTTCAAAAAAAAAAAAGTTGCAACAGGCATTTTCATTTCTCAGACAGAAAAAAATTAAAAAATTAAATTTTGGGTGGTAAGTACGAAAAAAAAGAGTAAAACAGTTAAAATGAGTAAAATATGCCCAAAAACGTGAAAAATGGTCAAAATATGGCCAATTATGCGCCAAAAATGGCAAAATATGTAAAAATATGCGTTTATACCCAAAATATGCAAAAATATGCGCTAACGTATGGGGCTCAAAATACTCAGAATTTTTTGAATCGTAAAGAAACCACCGATATGCGCGATAGGAATGCTCACAGAAAAATATGTTTTTACATATTTATCCGGTCCTTGTTTATAACATTAAAAAATGAAAAATATGCACCATTCGAATATTCTAACGTATTTTTTCGTTTGTTTTTGCAGATCACTGCGGAAGGATTCGTCAAAAGTATATAATTTTATATTTCAATAATACGAATAATTTTACTGAAAAAACTTTCAACTGATAATATAGCTTTTCGCCAATAAATTATCGTTATTCTTTTCACGTATTTCACCTCAAAAACCAAGCTTAGATATGGATATCTGCGGTTAAATATCGTTCAAGTCGTGCTACGATTGCTAATAAATTTTTGTGAACAGCAATGAAAATGATGTCCAATTATCTGAAAACTCATATCTACACATAGATAATAATTAAAATCTCTCATAAAAAGGGAAAATTTTGAAAAATAGTTGAAAAAGAAGAAATTAAACATGAAAATGATTTCTTCAATTTGTGTGCAAAAAATGATAGATATGAAATGATTTTTGAAACATTTTTGGATACGAAACAAGATGTTCAAAAAAAATTCACCATCGAAAAAAGTTTTTTTTTGATCGAATCTATAATATTGATGGAGAGAAGCGGCTTTTCATAGGATTTTTTTTTGAAAAATTTTAGACCAGAATGTCTGCAGAAGGTAAGATACCAGAACGCCCGCGCCCCACCCCCTCCTCATTGAAAAATTCTAAAAATGAAGATTTGGGGAGAAATTCCCACAAGCAAAGGACTCGAGGCAAAAAATTAAAACTCAAAATTTCAGGGTCCTTTGCAGAATCGGAAAACCCTTTGGAAAAATTTACAACTTATTGAAATACTGCTGATATATTGTCAACATCTGATATCTTTGTTGAAAATTTCTCAAGAATTGACAGAAATTCGACAAAAAATAAAATAATTTTATAAACTATTCACAGAAGAAAATTAAAATGTGACAAAAATGTAAAAATGAGAATCATAAAACTTTCAACAAAAAATATAGAAATCGCGAATCGCAATGGAAATTAAGATACTTTCAAAATATTCCCCAATGTTTTCAAATTTTTCATCCACAATCTTTCTAAATTTTCCTGTTTCTTACGACCTATTTAGCCGATATTTCATCCTCGCGATAAGAAATGAAAAAAATCCAGACCAAAATAAATATCTGCCTCGTCTCTTCATCCCTTTTTTTAAAAAATCAACCCCTCATCAAAATACGAAAATACCTTCAACGCATCACGCAATCAATTTACCGTCTTAAAAAAATCTTCACCAACTTCTTTCTTCCCAATTCTCAGCTTCTTCCACGAAAAAAAAAAATCAAATCCCTTTAATGAACTCGCTTTCAAACCGCCAATTAATCCATGAAAAAAAGAGGGGAAAAATTAATACAAATTCATTCCCTGACTCTCCTAACATTCGCGATCATATCATCGCACATTTATTACGACAACTACAGCACACCGGCTACCCTGCCGAAAACAACGCATTAAAAAAACCTTCGCTTTACTATTTTCGCGAACCCGTTTAATAAATAAAATTCGCATTTAGGTAATTTATAGGCTTAGCGTTGCCATTCCGTTCTGTATAAATTTCCATTTCGGGAATTTCTTCGGTAGCACGATCGCGTTGAAAAGAGGAAAGAAAATAATGCGAAGAAAACACGCGATTATTATACTAACACGTGGTAGGAAAAAATTAATAGATATAGTCGACTAAATTCTCTACCACGCGAGTGAAAAAATTCTGATAATTTTGACCCAACGAGGAAAATATTTGTAAAAATATTTATTTTAGGAAGTCTGCACAGGGCACTTGATCAAAATACCTATCTGCGTTGGGTTCTTTCGTATAGGGAAACGTCGATACGTCGCAAACTATTTTTTAATTAAAATAAGCGAAATATCTGAAGCTATAAACGTCGGTCGTCATGATTTTTTTTCAACCCCGTACCGAGTAAATATTGACCATTTTTCTATAATAAAGACATATTTCTTTGTAACGGGGCTCGTTTAGGTTGGCTTTTCGGTACGGTCGTCGTACTCGTAAAGAAAGGCGAAAAGCTCGAGCAAAAGCCTAAAGTATGCTGGAATAAGGGTCACGACGTCGTTTCCTCTTCTCCCTTCCCTCGCCATCTTTACACGCCTCCTACGCCACTTTAAACTTATTCGCGACGAAGTATATACGTAATAACGTTTCGTTTATAGAAGATCATCTCGAGTGGTTATGAATCTGGCGAACACAATGCAAGAAGAATATTCTTTTAAAAAAAGAGCTTCGTATCAAAACTTTCATAGAATAGGTTTTTCTTTGATGCATCCTCGAGTTGAGAAATTTCATTCTCAAATGCGCCAGTTCGTTGATCTCGAACTAAATTTTTAGAGAAATTTTCACCTCGAATCAACCACTATCGAACACGTTGAAGAAAATCATAATTTTAGATTCACGTCAAAAGAGTAAAAAAAAAAAAAAAAACGAGCGAGGACAATTTCGAAGCAGTTATACGAGAACGATATTATAAGAAAGGGACATCGTTTTATGTATGAATTCCCCTTCAATGGTCTCTTCATTGTCGAGAGGGTGGAAAATTTATCGTTTAATTAGAAAGCGCCGCAGCACTATAAAAGCATCGTCCCTTGCACCGAAGTATGGTGGTATTTACCGCGCCCGGGCGAATTTTTAATCCATAATATGTAGATGGGTTGTAATGTCATCGTTGTTGGGAACGAGTTGCATTTTAGATTTTAGCGTTTAATAATCGACCCAGCTTATTTTATTCTTGTGAAAATTTTGGTAGCTGCTTAAATTGTACATTGATGAGGAACAAGTTCTGTTTATAAATCGGTGAAGCAAGCCTTTTTAAAATCACATTTTTTTTTAAAAAAAGAATCAGAAAAATTGGTTATTTAGCAACGATTCAGGCCCGTAGGCAGAGGTGGGGCAGCCGGGGCGGCGCCCCGGCTGAAAAGTCGCTTGCCCCAGCTAGCGAAGTTCAAAAAAAAAAAAGCTCAGCTAAGTACATAGAAATATCAAATTGAGATTTTGGAGGATTTTGGCGTGTTTTTGATTAAAATAGGGAGGGAAATGCCTTTTTTGGACATTGAAAATCGAATTTTTTCAAAGCTTTGCCCTCGCTTCGCTCGGGCATAAGCATAGTTACAATTAATATGATGTGCTGAAAAAAAATCATGGGTCAAAATGATTAAATATTGAGAAATTTTGGACGAATTCGTGTTGAGCGACTAATGGGCGACTTGAAATACTCAAATTGGCGATTCGAACGTCGAAAAGTCTGGCAACACTGAGTTACATCTGAAGAATTATTGAGAGAATTTAATAACAAATCCCGCCGTTTGCAAATGTATTAGCGTACTTTTTCTGATACCTACTTATTTTAAAAACTTTTCATGAAATATAAAATATGTGTGTCATTTCATTTTAAAAAAATAAATGGTTTTGAACGTCATAGAAGATTTGATAAAGGGGGGGGGGGGGGGGGTAATGGTATGTTTCACGAATATCCGAACCTCAAAAAATGTCGACCCACCCAACATTTCCTCTGCCCCAGCGCAAACAAAATTCTGGCTACGGGCCTGCAACGATTGTCAATATAGTTTATCAAATATTTTTGATGAATAGTACAATTGAGTGAAAGTCGTTCATATAAATTTTAGAAAAACATTGTTTACATTCACGAATGACCACTGAAATTATTAGATCATGAATTGAACAGCCCAGAATTATTTTTCTACTTTTTTCTGCATTATTAGGTAACGCTTCCGATCTACATTTTAGTGCTGAGGTCGAAAAGGAATTAGGTATCATAATTTTTGACCATTTATTTGTTTTGTATTTCTTGATGATTTTTGGGCCCAATCAATTTTTTCCTAGGAAGCAAAATTTTCGAGATATTTTACAGGACATCCATAATATTTTAGAAGTGAGGCTTCCTTTAATTCTTTTCCAAGAATTTCAGAACAATTTTTTAAAAAGTTCATTTTCAAAAAAAATCATTACTCCTAACGAAATTTTTGGAGGTTCTCCTTACCAACCACAACAGCTGTTTTGAATTCTATTCTAAAAATTTTGGACTCTCTCCTCACGAGAATTTGAATTTATGACAGAAAAAATTTCAAATAAAAATTCAAAATTTTTTCAAAGCAAAATTATATACAGTTTTGAAAAATTTGACAAATGAGGTCGAAGTGTTGACCATATCGTGAGATTAGAAATTCTGATTTTTCTGGGTGAATATTCAAAAATGTCTTCACAATTCATTACTGTCTTCACAATTCATTACTGTCTTCACAATTCATTACTGTCTTCACAATTCATTACTTCCTTCCCCCTTCCCCTCGGAAAAACCCAATCGACCTCAATTTCATAAAATCCACCGAAGTCCTTGATATCGTCTCGTCTTGCCTCATTAGTAAATGAAAAATGATCCATTTCCGAGTATTTTCGAAGATATACCAGACAAAGACACTCAGTTTTAGCTAAAAATTCAAAATTCAACTTTCTTTTACAGAAAAATACATAACTAAGCCTCATAGAAAAAAACTAGGCGATTCTGATCAAAATTTTATTACTGAGTTCAAATATGATTATAGTTTTTTTCCATCACGTTAGTGTTTCTTTCAATTAAAATTTTTAGTTGAAATTTTTTTTACAATCTTGAATCGATTCTATGACATGACATACTAAGTAAAGGTCTTGCAAAAAAATTGATGAAACATAAATTCTCGAAACGCAAAATTTTCTTTCGGCCGAGTTCAATTAGTTATTTCTTAAAACTCTTACTTTTCGATACATTTTGGACAAAAGATAAAGGTTGAATTTTGAACTTTCGACTGAAATATCTTGAAAGCTAAGCTTCTCAGAGAAATTTCATACAAAGAAAAATACTCTACAATTATTCGTGTTCTATTGATTTTTCTTTGTAGAAATCTCTGTTGCTTGGAAATCCACTTCAAGTACCAATCAAAAGTCATCAAAAAGTGCAAAACAAATTTTCAACGAAAATTTCAAATGAGAAAAATCCTGGCGATAGCGTGCTGAAATTTTTTCACTATTTTTTCCTCCATTATTGTGAAAAATTTTATCAAAATCAGTCGGACGCGAATAAGGAAAAAGACTTACCGACCAAAATTTACTTTTCGTTGCAGAAGCATTTAAAGTGATTTTTAGGGGATTTAACATGGATAAAGCCAAAAAAAGAAAAACAATTTTTTGGTCAAAAGGTCCCTTATACTATCCGCATCCACAATGTATTTCAGACAGCATTCCCTATATTGACCTGTGCTATCATAAACAACATAGAATCACTTTTCCAAACACATTCAATTTGCTTGCATTTTTTCCAAAATATGAAAAAAAAAATGGAATAGAAAGACATAAACGAAAATATAAATTCAGATTCAAGTTCAGCACATTTGAAAACCATGAATTCGACATACATGTCGATTTTTTTATCAAATTTTCGAAGAACCCCTCAACGCCCCACCCCCCACAGCATCGCTCCTTTTTCAAAACTTCGCCAAACTAAAACATCCAAAATCCTGAAAATTTCAGACAAACACTGAAAGATTTTCAAAATTTCCAACGCTATACTACACATTCAATTAAAAAAAATGGATATGATGATGGGGTAAACGGTGAAGGGGAGAGAGATGGGGTCAGTCAATTGGTGATAAAAAATCATCATGGGTATCGAAATCTAGATTTTCAAATACGCTGATTCCAAATCTGAAGTCGTTTTTAACCCAAGATGAAACCTATCTTCATATTTCAACGAAATTCTCATCAAAAACTAATTTAAAAACTTTTAAATAACATTCATTCTTAAATTTCGAGTCAACTCCAATAAATTTCAATCACCCACGCATTTAAACGTTTTATACACACATTTTTTCAGTAAAAACCGAACACATGTGCGCTGACTCCCCAAATTTCAACACTACAATCCATACACCACCATTATTACACAATGTCTCAGGTGTCTTACCACCGCCCATTTCGTAAATTCTGCCATGTCATTTTGAAAATACACCCTTAATTACACTTTTTTACGATATAAACAAATCTTCGATCAAACCCAGGTATAAAAGTACGCTTTTTACATACATAATCCGAATCCATACTCGCACTCTCACCATAGGTGTTTATCTTCACCACACTCGAGTTTACGATTATAAAAATACAGTATTTCGTTCACGTTCGAATGCAAATAAACGAAAAAATCGTACATTCGAGGTAAAAAAGCTCGATATTATGCGAAAAAAGGCAGCCTGTACAGCCATCCTACGTCGTACGCGAACGAAAACATTCGCTTATTTGTTTATCGGATTACACCAGGAATATTCCATAACTTCATCTTCGGAAAAGAACTTACATATACGAATATTACTCGCGCCGGCGAAAGAAAAAAAAGCAAACATCGAAGAAAACCACCACTACGTCGAAACCCCACGGAAAAATCATCTTATCACCCTTAATTTCACCCATGCATAAAAAAAAGAAGATGCAACGGATGGAAAAAATTAGCGTGTAGCAAAATTTTCGCCAACACGTATCATCTGCTACGAATTGTTTTTTCCCTCTCTCGCTACTTTTCTTCATTTTTTTTTCTTATACAAAAGCGTTCGTCATCGTATATCTTGAAAGGGAAAAAAATACGACGGTAATTCATCCGAGAACATTGTTCGATACGTGTCGAGAGCCAATCCGTTCCGATATAGATTTTATCCCAGCGTATTATGGGTTTTTGAAAATCGGCAGGGGATCCTCTGGCGAATATCTCCTTAGACAAACACAACCCTTAATCTAGTAAGAAATTGAAAAATTCTCGCCAACTGGTCCCCCGCAACAGCGAGTCGAACTTATTTTTAGGTTACATTCGAGCAGTAGCTTCTGCAGAGTTTCTTTTTCAAAAACCAAGTAATTTACCGCCATTAAATCCCGTTCGGCGACTAACGAATTATATACACTTAAGTAAATTCCATTTGCGAAATTTTTCCATAAGACGATACGACAGCTCGGGTGAAGTGCAAGAAAATCTACCCAGTTTCTTTTTATCCTCGATTTTTTTTCCTCGCTTAACACAAATTCAATTTAGGCTCACGTTGAAGCCAAATCGCTTTATCAACGGCTCGAGCGAAGAAGAAAAAAAAAGCATAAATTTTCATGCCGAATATTTACATTTTTATTCGTAATAAATGTTGGCAATTCGCCATAAATATTTTTCGTCCGAGAGGAAAAAAGAACTCGCCGCGTACTCTTGTACTTAATCCATCTAAATTCGTCTCTGGTAAGCTCGATGACTACGCGAAAATTATAATCCGCCAGTCGATAAAAATTAATTACTGTACTTCAAAGAGAGCCCAGTCTCCTTTTGCCCTTCGCCACCGATGCGATAATTTTAATAAGGAAATTCTGGCCTAAATGAGGACTACGAGGGCGGACGGATGGTGGATTATTACAAACGTTGTTTCCACCGTCGGTATTTGATTTCCCAGTAGGAAAGAAGCGCGAATGACTCATTGCCCGAGTGAAATGGAGAAATAAAAAGAAAAACCGTTCCGCTAGTATAAGGGTCGTAAGTTATGGAATTTACAAGAACAGAACCACCGCTGCCGACGTTCTTATGGCTATAAAACTTTTCTCAAGAAAATGTTATTCGCTGGTAGTACGGAATACGTATAGTGCAATATACACACAACTACTACATTCTGCCAGTAATGATATTCGCGTCGAGGGTAAAGTTACACCAGAAGCGTGAAGGGGTAAGGGAGAAGCGTGGTTACATGTTCGGTCGTCTGCTAATATTCTATATCATCGTTTTGGCCTTGGAACAGATGCCGGCCGCAAAACTTAAGCGTAAAAGCATTAAGCTAAGTGTTACTCTAATGATCTCTTGCAAAGGAAGGAGGGTAAATTCAAAGTCTTTCATTTGCACACGTTCTTTATACTTGAGGAAAACTTGCGTGTGCCATGGCTGCCGCACACGACAAAGTAAACGTTTATAGAGTCGCATACAAAAACTTTTTCGCTTTTTCTCTCTGGTAATAATTATGGAACGAGCAATAGAAATATGTAAATAGAACCAGTAAACCTTGTACGTTACTTTTAATTGCCAAACGAATGTAGGTATTCGCATTTCTTCGAATGAGAAGTGTTATAAAGCCAACAACATACCTGCAACAAAAAAATGATGAAAACTGATTAATTCCATGTAGGCAAAAAATCATCAAAAAATAATACATTTTGGAGGAATTATGTAGTTTCAACAACACTCAAACTGCTAGGTGCAGGAACTCGTAGTGTGGCAACATTGTATTACCATATCCAGAAATTTTCAAGAGAGGGGTTGAGAATTCGAAAAAAAATGAGAGGAAGAGGTCAAATTTCTGTAGGCTAATAATAATACATAATCAGATTTAGGCAAAAAAAAAACACGGAAAAATTGCAGAATTATAATATACGATCAATACGTACCTGAAAATCAGTGATTTTTCTGACTAATTGAAAATTGATTAAGAAATCAATGATTTTTGACTAGAAGGTCAGTAAAAAATCATAAAAAAAAATCATTCCACTGATTCTCAAAGGCAGAATTTCTTCAAAGACTGATTTCAATTTAAAGGTACTCCCTAAATTTGAATCAGTTAAAATTCACTGATTAATAAGATAAAAGTGTGCAACTGAAGAAATCAGTGAAAATTTTACCGATTTAAACAGTGAATTTTCATTTTTGAATCGGTAAAAATTTTAATTTACTGATTGAATCAGTAGGTAATTCATCACTGATTAAATCAGTAATTATTCAGAATCAGTAATTAATCACTGATGGAATCAGTAATTATTCACTGATTGAATTAGTAAATTTAAATTTTTACTGATTCATTTCAGCAGTTAAAAAAAAGTTACTGATTCAAAAATTAAAAATTCACTAATTGAATCAGTAATTTTTCACTGATTGACAATTAAATTTCACTGATTAACAGTTGCACACTTTTCGCTGTTTAATCAGTAAATTTTCAGTTTTTTGACTGATTCAATGTTAATTCAAGAAATCGAATGATTTTTTTAAAATAAATCACGTTTGAAGAGCGAAAAAATGCACTTTTTCATATGATTATGATAAAAAAATTCCATTCCGAGCTTAAGGGAAGGGCTTGAGTTTTCTAAGCCCCCCTTAGAGCGCTTATAAATCGTCTTCTATAGGTAAAAAAAAATATGGAAATTCTTGCTATTTTCTGAATTTTCTCGGCGTTTTTCTTCCTTTAAATCCTCCTCTCACCCCCCTCCCCCCCCCCCAAAAAAAAACATTCAACACAAAATTAGATCTTAAAAAAATTCAAAAAAAGAGAAAAATATTGAAAATTTTTGCATTTTGCACCAAAATTATTACATTTTTGACATCCTCTGTTTTTTTAAACTACACCTTTTTCTGTTTTTGGTATGTGGTTATAGGGATCGAAATAGCCTCAGAAAAGGAGAAAAATGACTTCGAAAATGAACTCGAGAGGTTAAAAACCATTTTTTTGATGCTTAGCTCAATAATTCTGAAAAATTCTCAATCCCTCTCCCACGCTATGAGACTTCTTTCTGTGTTTTTATTTTTGAATAAAAATAATAACCTCAAAAATGAACTCGGGACTTGGGGAGGATTGAAAAACAGATTTTATTATCACACACACTCGATACTAATTGTCAAAACTTTTTTCACCATCACTACCTCCTCACTTCCGAGCGACTGAAATGGGGGTTGGGGCCAAAATAACTCGAAAATCGATTATGGATTTTTCATAGAGCTAGAGGACAATCAAAATTGGCGATGAAAAACTTTCAAACCGTAGTCAGTTTGATTTTAATTACCCCCTTTTCCCCCAGAAGAGAAAACATTTTTTTAAATGTCTAAAAAAGCAAAATTTTTTAATTTATGGTTTTGACGAGAATCCAAATTTGCAATAAATGAATGGAAAATTTTGTAATTTGAAATTCATCTGTGCAACGTTGCATTAAAACGTCATCTTCAGCATCTGCAAAGCAACAGTTACTTCAGATATGAAACCGGTTTAACAAATTTTTCAGCATTTTAACTTTCAAGACTTCAAACTACAAGAAAAAAAAAATGAAATTACAGTTACAACAAATCTGATTTCTTCTCACAAGTTCAACGTTTCAAAATTTTAAAACACAGTATCTTTCCACCATTTACTTTTTCATTTAACTTCCGTTTTAATTACTAAGTACACACATGCAAGAAACATCATCATTTTTTATACAAAACAAAACGTTACTTTACATCCGAAACGAAAAGAATACTTTTATTGTATTCTCCAACGAAACATCCTGCAGAGAAAACACTTTCTACAAATTCAACATCTCTAGTTTCCTCTCATACGTATCCTACTTTATATTTCAATGCGCCAACGAAAGAACAATTCATTTCACGTTGGAATTCGCGTCCGCTCTAAATATTAAATGACGCTGACACAAGTTTCATTTGGCGAAATAAAAAATTAATACGAGTCGCGAAACGTCCTAGAAAAATAATAACGAAAACCGCCTTAATAAAATATTTTCATCGTGTTTTCATAAATCATTGATGCGATTCTGTAGTACCTACTACCTACGCCAGCAATTACCTAGCTGCCGGCTGAAAAGCAGCTCAATTCGCACGTCGACGAATTCCCACAAAGGATGAAAAAGTATCAACACAGGAGCAAGAAAATTTACACCGATGAGAAGTTATATTGTGTGTATCATTCTCATCCATCAATCCGCTTCTATTTTGTATATTTCGACAGATGTCGATAAAATGGGGAACGTCCACTGTACCGAAACAAATAATCTTTCAATAACAGATGTTTTTTTCATAAGTAGCTTTCTGCAAGCTCTCAAGGATAGTCTCGAGACACGTGATCTTTCCTTTGGGTATTGAATATTGCACGTAGCACGTGTCTCAGCCGAATCAATTTATTCTTCAATTTTGAAAGTAACAATTGCTTTGGTGAAAGATATCATTAAAGTTAACATGATTCTCATGATTGCGATATTTCCCAGTGATTTAAATTGACAATTCATTAATAAAAATTCGTCAACTTGAATGAAACCAAGCATCAAACATGATTTGACAGCCGAATATAAATATTTTTTCAAACTAGTAAACACCCTAGAAATACACTGACCTGTTCAAGTTACGTAATTTGATTTAGTCTTTTTCAACACATTCGACAGCGTTCTCCAGAGATTACACAATCCCTTACAGTTCGATGACGAATCCCTCACATTCTCCTTACATAACACCGATGGAAAGGAAAAATTCAACTCGGCTTGATGTGATACATACACTACACACCATTTCAAGTGCCTATCATAAAGAAAGTAAGGGAGTTTTCTACTTCGGAATAAATTTGTAGTACATAGAGCTTTCACACAGTAATCCAAATACAAAATGTTTCAACAAAATTTCGCAATGAAAAAGGAAAGGGTGTCTACTGGACTGACCCTTCAATAGATTATCACGACTTTTCAGGACCTTTCACGACTATCTTCATAACTTTTTTTAAAAAAGTCATAAAATTTGAAGAAGTCTCAAAAAATTCCCCAAAAGTCATCGAAATAGTCACAAAAAAATAAAAATCATAAATTTAGAAAAGTCACAAAATTTGAAAAAGGTCACTAAAAAATCATAAAAATTGGAAAAACTCAAAAAAAGTTATAAAATTTGAAAAAGTCGCGATCAAGTTATGAAATTTAAACAAGTTACAAAATTTTTTAAAATACTTAATGGAAAAGTCACAAACTCAAGAGGTCACGAATCATGAAATTTTTAAAAAGTAAGGAAAGTCATAATATTTGAAAACGTCTCAAAAGAACTCACACAAAAAAGTCATAAAATTTGAAAAAGTCTCAAAAAAATTCCCCAAAAATCATAAATTTCGAAATAGTCACAAAAAATCATAGATTTAGAAAAAAATCATAAAATTTGAAAAGGTCACCAAAACGTCATAAAAATTGGAAAAAATAAAGTCATAAAATTTGAAAAAAGTCTCAAAAATGTACCCAGAAGTCATAAATTTTGAAATCGCCATAAAAAATCATAAATTAAGAAAAAATTCACAAAATATGAATAAGGTCACCATAAAGTCATAAAAATTGAAAAAAGTCAAAAAAATTGAAAAAGTCGCAACTCGCAATTAAGTTAAGAAATTTAAAAAAGTTACAAGTCACAAAATTTTAAAAAATTGCAAAGTCATACAATTTTAAAACGTCACGAATCATCAAATTTTTAAAATGCAATGAAAGTCATAATATTTGAAAACGTCATAGGATTGGGAAAAATCATGACAAATCACAAACTTGAAAAAAATCATGAAAAAGTCACACATTTTTGAAAAGATAAAATTTTTTTAAAAAAAACGAAAAGTCACAAAATTTGAAAAAAAAAATCAAAAGATAAAAAATTTGCAAGTCATGAAATTTTTTTGAAAATTTTCACAAAAATTCATACATTTTATGATTTTTATGGCGTTTTGTCACATTTTACGACCATTTTCATAATTTTTATCCATAACTTTTTTCATCACTTTAATGTTCGTCGAATTTTATGACTTTTTCATGACTTTCATGATAGTCAAATTTCATAACTTTTTTTGCAAGTTTCCAGTTTCAAGTACATATGTCAAATTTTACGACTTTTTCATGACTTTTTTGTAACATTTCACGGTTTTTATGACAAGTACACTTCTTGCAGCACTTTTTCGAAGCATTAAGACTGTTCGACACCTTGCCATACCTCACCCATCAAAATATTTGGCAACAATCCCATTTCAGCATTAACCCACAAACTATAACTTCGTGAAATACTCATCACAATGTTAAACTTCCATAAATTTCTTTCCACAATTCTTTCTTTCCTGCGAAATAAATTTTTCCAATACCAAAATTACTTATCAGTAATATTTCACCATACAAGAAACACTGGTAAATCGCCTTAGAAAAATGACCATCTATACTCTCCGCAACACCATTTTATATAATTTGCAGCGCGACATAAAGCCAGTAATATTTATCGACACCGTCAAAAAATATTAAATGAATTACGAGCGCAATAATACGACGAATTTTCTCATCTTGTAATACCTCTGTAGAAAGATAACTCGCTTGAAAACCTCATTTAGCTCGGCCATTCGTTTCAAGATAGAAGGGAAAAAGAACTAGCTCTTTTAAGACACTCGAAACGAATAATCACGTCTGCACAGTCTACGAATCAAGTTTCTCTACTTATTCGGCTTATTTGTCGAAGGAATGCAAAGAATTTCGCTTAAACTTCAATTCAAATCGTTATCGTGCGTCATTATGTTTATGGGCATTTTTATTGTAGACGATAAAACACCCCTGACACTTTTATATCAGTTTCGGCCTGAAAGATAGTCTCCCACTAACTCATCGCGCTGTTACGCATACGTCCCCAACTACCAAATACCCATAGTTGTAAAAAGCCCGGATACTTCCACGTTTCTAATAACCTTTGCAAAGTCTGGACGGGAATGTAATTAAATAATTTGTATTCGTATTCGACTTCGAAGCTTTCCATTAAAAAACTACAGCAGTAACACTTCTTTACATTTTGCGCCATGTTATACTCGGCGAATAGAGTTGTATTCTATCGTTTGGCTGCTGAAGGAGAAAAAAACCCAGCTAATGCGTTTTATTATTTGAAATTACTCTACAGAATTAATCAGCTGAAATTGCATCCGTATAGCGGCGCGCCGCGGATAAGAAACAATACAGATGTCGGCCCTAGTTTTCCTGCTCTTTTCAAATGTCAGAAAACTTGGCTGGTAGTTGCGCTTCTGCCACCGACGCTTTTTTTGTTTTCTATACAAGGGATGAGCTTTTCGTAATGCTTTTTTCTTCCAGGTCCTTCCCACCATGGGTTATCTTTTTCGCCCTCCGCGTATAAGAAAGGTATAGAAGCAGGAACGCTTGACTTGGGCACTGGAACGTGACATCTGTTTGATGAGTGGAAATTTCACATGACAGCAGTCGAACTGCCTTTTACAAAGTAATACGTCCGCTCTATGGTTATATAAAATAATGGCCCTGTGGTTTTCCTTTTTCGTTTTTCATATTTCACCCGGCCACTGATACGTTCTCCTGTCCATCCCCATATAGTTAACTGGCTGTAAACTGTAAACGATAGTGGGCCGTCATGTCATATAAATGAGCTCTTTCTTGCCTTTTCCGATATGTCATGCCAGTTTTGATCGCGTCAAATTTAACTAATTTCTTTTCACATTTGAGAACTAAGGAGACAAATAGCAAGTGAATGGAGATACCAGTGTTTCGAAATCATATGAAATGAGACAGCTGAACATTTCTGCCTTCTGAAAGTTTTTCATGAGCATTGAAAGTACATAATAATTCTACATTTTAGAGAATGTTTAGAAAGATTATTTTTCAAAAATGATCTCATCTCTCATTTCAAACAATGAAAAGTCACTAGCCAGCAATTAGAGATGCAGGACAGAGAAAACTCATAAAGCTGGCAAAAATTTTGTAAGTTTGATTGATGTTATTTAAAATGAATTTTGCATATTTTCAAAAAATTTTACCAATTTTTCAGTTTGTTTTGTTTTTAGTGGATCACTGATGAGATTTCTAAGGAAAATTCGTTTGTTTTTAGAGAAAGTTATTCATTTCAAAAAATTTGATCAATTTTAAAGAATTGCGCCAATTTTTGTAAATTTTAAAAATTTTAATGAATAATTTCTGATTCAAGATTCGTGTTTATAGGGACAATGGAATTTTCTCAAAATTTTGAATTTTAATACTATTCACTAATTATTTCTTCCTTTCAAAAAATACGTGCTTCCAATGAATAGATTTCACGTACATTTTTTCTTCTCCCCTCATATAAATAATCAGTTGAAGTGAGGAGGAAAGAAAGAGGTTCTTTAAAGGAAACGTAGTGAAATTTCAAGAAATATGAGTCATTCAGCTAGATATGGAGCCTGAGAGAAGCGAACTCGAAAATTTTTATTTAAAAAAAAATCAAAGCTAGAACTTAAAAATTTTTTCAATACCTAAGCTAAATTTCGAAAAAAAGTTTTCCAAGAAATAAAGATGAAGGAAACAAGGTGAGAAAATTTAGGACTTTTTTCTCAATTTGACGCAAAAATTTGTACTTTTTTGGACTCGTTCGTGCTTTTGAATTCACAGAACAAAAAATTTCTCTCTTCTCGGATTTTCAGACTGTCCGTACCTTCTCTAATTTCAAAGATTTTAAACGAATTTTTTCAAAAATTTTGCGGATTTCAGGTAAATTTAATATAATTTCAGAGAATTTTACATACGCGAGCTTGGATATAAGAATTAGGAACTACCCTTGGAGGTCAAAAATTAGTTTTTGAGTAGAAATCTCTCTTTGATTCTACTCCTGAAAAGCTCAAAATCAGTTCCAACCAGGGCATAGGAGTCGACTCCGGAGTCAATTCGGAGTCAAGAGTCAAGGTCTGAAATTGACTCCGAAGTCAAATCGGAGTCAGGAGTCAACTTTCTCCCGTGACTCCGGAGTAAAGTCCGGAGTCAGGAGTCAAGCTGGAGTCAGGAGTCAACTTTTTTTCTGACTCCTATGCCCTGGTTCCAACTAAAAAACTGATTTACTTTGGTTTCCTTATTAAATAAAATTTTCGTGATAATTACCAATTTTTGTATTTTTGGTCAAATGGCCAATTTCCGTGCATAACAATGATTGATTTTTAATGAATTTTTGAATTTTACTGATTTAAGAGAATTTAAATTATTTTTAATCATTTAAACTTGATCAAAATGTGGCAGGTTTTACTGCTTTTTCAAGTAAATTTTTCTGATTCAAGTGAATTTTTCCGATTTTAGTAAAATTTTCTAATTTTGGTGAATTTCTCTGCTCTTAATGAATTTTTAATTCTTGACTAATTTCAGTGGATTTTCTAGGTTTTGCCAACTTCTCTCCAAATATACAAAAGGGATTACTCTCACAGACTTCCTTTCAGTGAAATTTCTTCACCGACTTCTTCCTACGCAGCATTTTCCGATGATGAATCAGCAATTTTTGCTGTTATTTATGACTGCGAATGGTTCAAAAAACCGAGGTGCACAACTGACAAATCAAAAGTTGAAAAATTACAAAAATAGAAAAATACGACAATTCATGTAACTCATCAAATTCTACACACAAAGCTGAAAAAATTGTATTCGTACCAAAAGAAACAAAAATGACTCGGCTAACACTACGAAGAAACCAGAATCCTCCCAGATTCTTATCTTCCCTTCACACTGGTACCCTCAGACAACCAGAAAAATACCTCCATATAATCTGTCATTAGTTTAAACGATCACGAAGTTGAAAAAATCAAACTGTAAGGCCAGATAAACAACGAGCCAGTTTACCCGGTCTCTGGAGGCATCCATGGCGCCTTTGAATTAAAAGCATTTGACCAAATTAACCAGATAAGAACTGCTGCGCCGGAAAACTCGTCTTCGTAATTAGACCACGGGTCCGACCATATTGGCTGGCAACATTTTTACATCGTTTTTGAGCATCGTATAACTCGAAAAAAGTACTATTACCACGTTTACAACGATTTTTATAACCGCCAGGGTAGTACCTTTCGAACTACACGACCATAAATCATTAAGTACGTTCGAGAGCGAGTTTTCCATCCCTTCTCCCGGTGGCTGGCACGAGAAAAATGACGTATCAAAAGGGACCTTTTAATGATCGCGCCTTCTATGCGCCCGTAAGGAGAGATTTTTTTTCCTACATCTGCAGCTCCGCTTGCTCTTTCACCCATCCAAAAAACGGGAACGCTTTCCCCAAAGGCATTCGGCATGTATACAGATTCGAGAAAATAGGATATCATTCTTGTCTTCTTACTATTTTTTCTAATACACCATCTCACCCTTGTTGTATTTGTTGACTTGACGCTTATATAATCCGATCCCCGAGGACGAGGTATTATTCGAAAACGGCAACTTTTATTGCGAAACCCCGAAAAAAACACCTCCTACGTGCAACTCTCGTAATAAAATAATTTCCGATGCGAAATTTATACCGCTGCTCGAAAACGAATCGTAAAATCGCCTCGTGGCAGTTGCACCACTCGTGGCAATTTATCACCACCTTGGAAAATCCTCCTGCGTCGACGAGGCGCTTAATTTAATAATTTAATTAGTCTGCACCGAGACCGAGAACCCAGTCTATTTAAAATCTAATGGCGAAGTTTATTCTTGCTCGTCGTATTTTCCTTCGACGACTTTTTTATTCTCCTTTAAACGTGCTATTCGTTTATTTCATTAACACAGCTTCCTCCTTCGCAGCAGCCATCCTTGTGAAATCATTAAGAGCAAGAAATGGCGAAAGAAAAAAGGCCCTTGCACATTTTCGTATTCTTGTAGTAGGTATTTTTTGTTATTCTTTCTAATTGTTTGTTAATTCTAGCAACGAAAAACCATAATAATAGATTAAACGAGCCGAATATTCGCCCACTTTATGAAAAAATAACGCTGCCTCGGCTGGTAGTGTTTGATTTTTTTCAGCCTTCGTTATCCGCCTGGCTCGAGGTACTAATTTGCATGTTGGCGGAATTTAAATACCATCGACGATGAACGGTTTATCTAAAAGAGGGTTTGTTTTTGTTGTTTATATAATTTTTCTCCGTTCGACAAGCAACGACGTCTTGTAAATGGCATCGAATTCCGTGTAAGAGGTTTTTCAACGGTTCCAAATTGCTTTTAGTAGTCGTTTACAGTGTTAACAATGTCGAATGCTTTATACGTAAACAATGCTCAATTGCTCACCGAGGTAAAAATTAAGTGCCAGCATTTGTAATTTGGCAACGCTGCAGACTGAAAATGGAAAAATTTTGGATAAAGGGATCAGCGATGGATCAAAGGACAGCACAGTCAAAGCTGGAATTGAATAAACCTCCATGACGATCTCATTTCAAATGATGTAGGAACTTTCTTCTTTTCCTCAAATCTTCCCAATTTTATTCAATATATCATCTGACTCTAAAATTTTTCAACTCTGAAGTTTTTTCTCGAAAATTTTTCAAAAGCTCAATTTTTTTATAAATTCAGAAATTTTTTCAATTGTTTTGAAACTTTAATATTTTTCCTCAGAATTTGAACCAACCAAAATTTTTTACTTGCTGCCCTATCAAAAAAATTCAATAGGACTGAAATCAAAATTTTTCTAGCCCAGATGGAGTTTTATCCATTTTTTTTTCAACTCGACTGTCAAATTCTTACAATTCTCTTTCGCAAAAAATCATCACTTGATATAATTTCTTAGCTCAAACGCATTTTTCTGACTGAAAATGGTCAAATTTTGTTATTTTTTGAAAAGCAATCTTCCCGCCTCTTCATTTAGTGCATTCCTGAATGACAGCGACAAAAATTAGACCAAAATTATACCTCAAAATATATTATCAAAATTTCTCCCTACAACAATAACTCGAATTAAAACCTCGAAATCGTCATTATCAATCCATTTTAACGAAAACGACGCAGAAAAAGAAAGAAAAAAGCTTTGACACCCACGAACAAGGGACCTTTGAAAACTCCAAGAAAAGTGATTACATCTCGAAGAAAAAAGGAAAAAAATCTCATTCCAGAATCAAAATCCATTCGAATATAAGAAAGTAAAAAAGATTGGTTCCCTCTGATCCTCGTTTGGCAGCGGAATCCGGGGGTAATATAAATAATTTCTGCATGACGTAGTTTCTTCTCACTTAGTACCTTCTCTGTCGCATTAAACAGCAGTTCTCGAGCGAAGCGGCCTTCATCTTGGTATACGTAATTTAGGGGTGAAATAATCTAAAATAAGCCTAGATTACCTTCAGTCAATACGGATCGGATCAGATTGCTTTTACTACGAAGGAGGATGATTAAAATGTACACACAGCTATGTTCAGGATATTTTGCCAGTGTCGACGAAGGGTCTTAATGTAATACCTACGATTACATTTACATTACAATTTATACACATGCAGAGTGTTCACAGGATATGAAAATATAATTTTTCTCGCTTCAAATTTGTCCAAAAAAGACCGTAAAAGAAATTTTAGGCTTTTTTTTTATTGACGTAAATTGACGAGTAAAAATAATTAAAAATTCTCAAAATTAACAGGCAGGATCTTAGTAGAACTACCTTTTTCTCAGAGTTTTGCAAAAACAAATCTTTTTCCCCTCTTTCCAATATGTACTTTTTAAATTGATAAATTTCATCTGTTTTTCATTTGTCTTTTCTCTTCTTATACGCAAATGGTTGTTCTCCAATTTTTCTGTGAATTTAACTTCAGCAAAACTAAAAATTTCAGATTGCGAGTTAAAAATACTCTTGAAACCAATTTTATGGGTTATCAACAATATTAAGTTTTGGGGGAAAAAAATTATTAAGACATTATAGTTTCAGAAGTACAAAATTTATCAACTTTTAAAAATGTAGGTACCTAGAATTTGACCTCGCCCAATCATATCTACAAACAAGTGAAGCCTGCGGGAAAAGGCTGATCAGGTTTTTCTAAAGAAAGAAACTAAACATGATGGCAAGTACAGAACAATCAATTTATGAAATTTCAACTCATCAAAATTAAAACTGTGAGATTTTGACTCATCAGAATATAAATGTGAGATTCTGACTCATTTTATGATGTCGACTCATCAAAATAGTGAGATTTTGACTCATCATAAAAATGAAATTGTTAGATTTCGACTCATCAGAATTGAAATCGTGAAATTTTGACTCACCAAAATAGAAATTGCGAGATTCTAACTCATCAAAATTAAAATTGTGAGGTTCTGACTCATCTAAATTAAAATTGTGAGATAGCTGACTCATTTTTGGATTTCGACTCAGCGAAATAGTGAGATTCAAAATTGAATTTGTGAGATTCTTGATTCATCAAAATTGCAAGATTTTGTCTCACCAAAAAAGTGAGATTTTGGCTTGAAAAATAGAATACTGAGAAAAGAAACTCAAAAATTATTCATAGTTCTGGCTTCACGCGGTAAAATTATCAAAATACTAGCTCCCTTTTTTTGCCATTAAAATTAAATTCTTGCCATTTTTAGATTTTTCTGGTTTTCCTGGCCAGTAGACCCCCTTTACATACCAACTTACATATTTAGTAAACTCTCTAGATTACATAGCAACATCATCAACAACGACGCTGGAACCGGATACACTACGAAGAAATCTTCGCAGTAAATCTTACCACACGTTGAAAAAATCTCATTGTTAAACACCCTACGTAAAAGCCACCACAACAGAGAATGGTAAAAAGGTCCAAAGGATTGCATAAAATACCACGACGAAACAATTGGAAAAGCGCCGAAGCATTGAGAAAATTTTCGACTATAAATCGCGCTGCGTTTTTGTATAGTATCGCGAGAAAAATGGTATTTATTCGAAACGACTTTTTTTTAAAAAAAAAAACCTCGGTTTCTGAACAGCACAGCTGCCAGAGGCGACGCCGATGTCATCGAGGGCCGATTTATCGCATTCTCTCGTCGGCTCTGTATTGTTCAGGTACGTTGGAGGAAAAAAAAGCCGAGTACTTGGGACAAGAATTCTATTATTCGAGCTCGCGTCGGCGTTTCCCTTTTTCCGAGGGAAGTATGCGGGCGTAGGAGAACAATTAGAACAAGTAATTCATATTTATAAGCCAGGTTATCGCAGGACCACGACTAAACGTGTCGACTAACTAGCATACCAGAGCCAGATTCCATTTGTCGAGATGGATCGTATAGGAGATTCGATGGGTGGAAGGTTCGCTAATTATACGTATTCCGGATAGAGCTCCCTTTTTTGGATGGACTTGGCCGAGCAACGTCTATAGAAATTTCCTAGGCAACGATGTGTGCTTTGGTTTGATGTACGAAACGTTACAAGAAGTGAAATGACGCGAGTGAGGGAGAAAACATAATAACCCTTTCACGTGTAATTTAAATACTTACACATGTAAAATTGACCAACCCTTGAAAACAAAATCGTCCGAAGTGAAATCGACCGCCTAAACAAACCAGGGCCAAGATACCTTCCAATGTTGGGTAAATATACGAAAAATTCTTCCGGAAAAGTTGAATTTTACCTCGGAACAAGTCTGTATCTTTTTTGAAGAATTCATCGCGTATAGTTTTCAAATATCACGTCGGAAACCCCCACAACGAGAATAGGGTTCCTCGTTAATCCGTTTTCATTTTCAAGTTGGTAAAATTTCTTCCTGGCGCAGAACCCGCCTTGCCTCGAATCGACTTGTTTAATCAGTCGATTCGACGCAATACTCGAGGAAATTTAATTAAATCTCGTATATGTTTGTACTGCATACTTCGACTGCGTATATCTATAAATCTACTCGGCGAAAGCAACAACGACAAAAAGCTCGCTTTTATTCGGAGAAAAATTTGCGAATATTTGGCGTTCGTCGATAAGCTGCGGAGCTTTTTTAGTCACGCGAGCTTAATCTGTATAAATGACGCGCGATAATAAAGTATAACGTATCCGCCCGCAATTTTCAGCCAAGTCGAGGAGTGGAGGGATTTGCTATTTAATCACCTTATATATATAAAAAGCCTCGCGATAACGATGAATTTTTTTCGCATGAATTCCATCCACCGCGGACAAAAGGTCAAGGTTATCAGAGACCTGCCATACACACATGTGCTCACCTCTCTTCCCCCTTCTTTGATACCTCTTTTTCAAAATGGTATTAAAATACATATCTACAATACGAGTAAATCTAAGAAGATTATTTTCGTCGCAGTCGAACCCTTCATATTTCCTTTTTGACTCTGCTTGGAAATTATGTCGTATCAGCATCGAACGTCTATAAAATCACTCACCATGTGTCGATTCGGTATTCGCCGAGTGAAAAATTTTTCACCATTAGTGCTCAGCAACAATAGAAGGGTGTCGAGGATTTAAACTATATCCCTCCTGCGCTTTTTTTTTTTCAGCAACGTATTTCGCCCACAACGCAGTAAGCGTGGTTTGGTGCGAGATAGTGAATTTGTTGCGTCATAAAAGGGTGTCTATGGTGAATTTTGCCACTGCGTTGGCTCGGAAATCAAACTTATTGGTCAACTGAATGAGCTGAATGTGAACAGAATGGAGGTATCTTTGAAAGATTTTATTGCGTATCTCGAAGGAATTACTGGTGCGACGTGAAGGCGGTCGTTTTGAGTGGTGTTAATTTGGACTTGAAGGTGGAATGGGAAGTTTCTATTATTCTCGGTTCTAGGATGTTTTGTTTTGGTTTACGAGCGAGCAAGAATGAGAGTTTAAATTGGTAATCATCGAAAACTGAAAAGAATTATAATAATGACTGTTGTCCTAAGGTAGATCGATAAACCAAAATTTTAGATTTTTGAAATGAACCTCCACACAAAAATTGTTGGCTGGGGAAACAAGATTTTTCGGGGTAAAGTAAAAGAATTCCAGGAAGTATTCTGAGTTTCTGAATTCAGTTCCGAGGTCATTTTGACCTCGAACTACATTCATGACTCAAATCGGGTCCATATGAGGAGGGGGGGGGGGGGTTAAATTGAAATTTTTCCGTAACTATCGAGTGTGGTAACAAAATCCATGTTTTTCATCCTGGATAATTTGTTTCCGACATCATATTCTCAGAAAAAAATGGCAAAATGAGCCCATGGGGAGGTGGTGGGGATGGTCCAAATCCAACATTTTTTTCAATCATCAAGCGTGGTATCGAAATCAATGGTTTTTTTTACCCGCGGAATTTCATTTCATGGAAACCCCCAAAATGATACCATGAAGAAGGTAGTGGGGAGGTGCAAATTGAAAATTTTTCATAATTATCCATTTCTATTTGCTCTCACATATCAGTCAAAAGTTTTAATGATTCAATCAGTAAATTTCTTACTGATTCCTACAGTGATTCAATTTTGTCAACCGAAATCAGTCAATTTTGACTGATTCAAATTAAGAGATTATTCTCTCTTTTTCCTGCTTTTTATAATGTGCATTCTCTCTACATTTTGAATCAGTCAAAAATTCCGAAATTGACTGATGAACTAGAGAAAATCGAGTCACTGATTAACAGTCAAATTCGACTGATTCTGCGGTTAATCAGTGATATTTTACTGCCAATCGGTGAAAAATTACTGATTCAAATAGTGAATTTTGATTATAAAATCAGTAAGAATTAATTAACTGATTGAAATCCGTCAAAATGTACTGATTCAATCAGTGAATTTGATTGAATCAGTGATTTTTTTGCTGATTCAGTAATGAAAATTAAATGGTTGAATCATTAAATTTTTTCACTGATTCCCAAAGTGACTCCATTTTGATGATTTAAATCAGTCAATTTTACTGATTCAAATTTTGCCCTTTTTCTTACTCTCTAAACATGAATCAGTTAAAATCTGAAGATTGACTGATTGAAAAAGACAGAATCATGTCACTGATTGGCAGTGAAATTTCCCTGATTCCACAGTTATAATCAAATCAGTGAAATTTGACTGTCAATTAGTGAAAAATTACCGATTCAATTAGTAAATCATTTTTAAATCTGTACTTTTTGCTATAATAATAAAATGAAGCAGTAAAAATTTTAATTTACCGATTGAATCAGTAATTAACTACTGATTGAATCGGTGAAATTTTATTTCTACGGATTCAAAAATGAAAATTCACTGACTGAATCAGTAAATTCTTCACTGATTTCTACAGTGACATGATTTTGCGATTTCATCAGCCAATTTTGACTGATTCAGATTACGAGAGTGCCAAGAACGCGAAAAATGTGCATAGTCTCTAAATTTGAATCAGTCAAAAATTTCAAAATTGACTGATGAAGTAGAGAAAATCAAATCACTGATTATCAATCAAATTTCACTGATTCTCCTGTTAATCAGTTACGTTTTATTGGCAATTAGTGAAAAATTACTGATTCAAATAGTGAATTTTGATTATAGAATTAGTAAAAATATAGTCAAAATTTACTGATTTAATCAGTGAATTTTTTTACTGATTCAGTAATGAAAATTAACTGATTGAATCAGTAAATTTTTTCACTGATTCCTACCGTGACTCAAATTTGTCGTTTTGAATCAGTCAATTTGACTAATTCAAGTTAAGAGAGTAGAAATAAAAGTGAGAATGAGGTTTAAAGAGTAATTTTTCGTTATTTAGTCGAATCGTGTATCGCAGTATTACGTGATACGAACGAACAAAGAAATTATTCGGGTACTTCTTGACTAGTTGGATGCATTAGTTTGATTATTTCACACAACTAGAGATATCATGGTGTCACGTTTTGGTACCAAATTCGCCAAAATTCATTACACTGCCTCTTTTGGCTCTTATAAATTTGTCCAATTGTCATATCACAAGCCAAGCTGGCAAAAGCGTATATTTATCTCCAGTTCAGCCAATAAGATCTCGTATAAGATCAATGAGGGTAGATTCGGTAGGCTTCCGTATGAAAATCTTGTTTACGCGGTACATTTAGCAAACTGCATAGCGTAGCGTGTTCAATAGCAGCCGAAATATATAAAACTGGAAAATGCACCGCAGCAGCCGAGAAACGAAACCACTCGTACCATAAGATATCACCATATTGGCAAACAAATCACGTATCGCGTTATCTTATTTCTTCGTATTACGAGCTGTAATCTGTATATACATATCTGGCGTGGCGATGCCGCAGCCAGGCGCTGGCAAACGTATAAGTCATATTTTTGCGTTATATTTCGCAGCCCGCGAAATTATGGAAAATCTGCGTCGGTACCCTTTTGTAAATTCAAATGCCAGTATAGGCAGGAGACGCCCGAGTTCGATTTTTGGTACAGTATGCGACGACGTAAAACAAAATGCTTATTCGATTTCGAGCGAAAAACGCACCACCAAGAATATTAAAAGCTTATTAATTTAGTATACCTAGCTACGTTGCTACGTCGGTTGTCTCCAAAAATGCTCATCTAGTTTCCCTTCATCCTGCCAATGCTGCGAAAACATCTTGGCTTTTATAGGTGCTGAAGCTGACATAACCGATGGAGCGAAGTGTCGTAAAGTTCTTGGTTTTTTTTTCTCTCGCTGCGTAGAAAATATAAAGTCTCGCGAAATAAAAGGATAAAGCGTACCGGAGTCATTATAAGTCTTTGCCGTTTCGCATCATTTAAGACTTTTTTCCCGCCTCTTTTCGCCTCTTCGTTCGTATTGTCGATTGAGAAAGGCTTTCGTTGGAATACTTTAATGGATTAGTTGTCTGGCAGTGCCGCGCCCCCGACTTGACGATCCTTCTCCATCTTCAGAAGCTTTTCTTTTATGTTACCGGGCGTGGACTATTTTAAAAAAGATTGCCGACAGATTACGTATTGGAAACTTTGTTTGGATATGGTTGAAATATTAAAGAGTAGTTTATCTCTGCGCCCTGCTGAAATCTACTTTTTCGCGAATTCAAATTTTTTCCAAGCTGTGTGATACGAAAAAGTCGGTGTTTTGTGGTTTAATGTGAGAGGGTGTGGAATACGTGTTTTGTTCTTTTGAATTTATTTCCGTCCGGGATACGCGAGCTCCTGTTCCTAATGGTGGAAATATTGGTATTCGGCCAAGACTCGTAATAAAAAGCTAGAATTGTAATTGAAATGCTGGCCGGTTGTTAATTAACGACCGCGAATTTCAAGGGTGCTGAAAATCGTGTTTTTGGTACGAAAATGAATATGTATAAAGGTTTGGGCGGGATGAAGTGAGCGGTGTGGTCAAGATGGAAAATAACGCGTGTATAATATGAAAGGGATGGTGTGTTTTGGGATGTTTGTCGGAGTTTTGTGGGAAGGGGGGGCTCGAAATGTAAACAAGATGCTTGGCTTGGAACGAAGGAGTTTGGTCGAGCTTTGCGTTTTGTTTTATTTTGTTTCGTACTTTAAATTTTGTTTGGAGGTATTTTTATCGATTGATATTTTTCATTTTTTGGTTTTTTTGTCTAGATTAAATGAGGGATTGAAAGTTTTGTGACAAAAAATAATTGAAAAATTCGAATTAGCTGTTTCTAACGACAATAAAAATACTATGGAAATCATTGAATTTCAATATTGTAAAGAAACGAGTTGAGGAATTTCAAATTTGAAGGAGTTCACTCCCTCAAGTTATAAAAGTAATGATATTTGATATTTTTGAACTCAGCAGGATTCAATTATATGGAAAAGACACCAAAAAAAAGTCGAAGGCCTAATTTTCTAAAAATGGGAGAGCACTCCTCTCAAGCCTTCCTTCTTCCCGCTTCTTACTGTTTTTAGGAGATTTAGCGATGGATTCTCTAGCTCAAAAAATATTTTACACCTCTACAACCATTAATGCAAAAAATGCATTTTTCAAATGTTAGAATGGGTTGAAGATCATTGATCGTGGTGTCTACTGAAAATTAAAAACGGAAATTTTTATATTTTTCGATTTTTCTCGCTTCGAATCCGTCCAAAAAACGAATTTCTTCCTGATCCTCTTTCTTAAAATAATTCGAAAAAAGAGTAAAATGTTGAAATTTTTTGCATTTTGCAGTCAAGTCATTAAAATTTTTTTCTATCAGTAGACACCATGCTGATGTCCTTTAGAAGGAGAGAGGTATTTTAGGGGGGGGGGGGGGGGGGGGTACAAAACAAAGAACCTAATATTTCGGAAAAGACAGTAAAAATGCAGTTTTGAAACAAACAAATTTCACGCCAATTATTTTCACCTTAAAAACTAAAAATAATCTAAATATTTTCAATCAGTTTTGAGCACAGTGGAGTCGGGTATAGTGGGGAAGCTATAGCTCTCCAAATATCAAAGATTATCGTCAAGTTAGGAGATGTAGATCTATCAATAAAAATTATTTTGGCTTCAAACTTTGAATCTACTTGACGAACATTCCAAGTTTTGGTGTGAAAAGTATGGAAAACACAATAGCATTTTTTATGCAAAAATTTCTCTTTCGCTTCATCTAGGTATGTCCGAACAGAATTTTCCATTTCGCTTCAACATCGTCATTTGTTCTTGGATACCAAATATTGAGCTCTAAAGTATACCGATTTACCATCTCGTATCAGTATGCATGAAAATGAAACGATCGGATACGAGTATTTAGCTTTAAAACCAGCAATTTTTATACAATGCATTCCCGTTTAAACGAACTTTGGGTCCAAACGTCGTGATCCAACAAAGAAAATTCCCAATTCGCAATTTTAACCCGTTTGAAAGCGACGATTATCGTAATTCTACCAAATCGACTTGTCAGTATCTGTAGCTGGGTCGTTGAAAATTACGACTCGGATTTCGTTGCTCTTTTAAATTATCCTTTCGAATCCTTTTTTCTGCCAGTATGTATTTATCTAAATGGAAGAACACGGATGGGAGGTTTCAAATTAAATTTTTTCATTCGTGAAGTCGTCGATCGATAATGCTGTGAGAGTGAAAATTACATGCGGGGGAGGAGACAAGGGATTACGGTTTCAAGTCGAGGTCAAAGTTCTCAAAATGTGTTACGTTGAGGCACTGGTATTTGTCGAGGGTCGCGTACAATTTAAAAATTAATAACCGAGTTTCAATTTTACGAAACATATTTTCTACGATACTGATTCCAAAAGAATAAGAATTTTAATGTAATGTCGAGAGTAACAGAACCTCAGTCCTTGGCTAAAAATTTGGATGAAATTTATAAAATATCAATTTTTATTCTTCTTTAAAATGCTACTCATGAATTTACGTGAATTCTAAAAAGAAAAGGAACGAAAATGGGGAGGGGAGAGAAAGTAGATCTAGATACATTTCAACTTTTGATGAACTTCAGCAGAAAATTATTATGAAATATTACTTCAAAAAGACGTAAATAAAATTGTTTGAGATTATTTAATCAATATTATCAAAGCTTATGTTTACAAAATTTTAAAATTAAAAAAAAAAATCTATCCTTAAATAATAACAACCCAATCATCAAAAAAATCCGAAACAATTCGATTTATTTTTGGGAAAATTTTAATTCGGAAATTATGTAAGGTACGTTTTTAAAGAATACTCCACCACAATTTTTGACCAAAGCCAATAAAAATTTTATAAAATGTTGAAATACGCTGCATCTTGGTAAATGACACCACTCCCTCTCCAAAGAGACAGAATTCATTTTCTAACTGAAAATTTTAGAAAAAAGATGGTGCATTTCTCTAGAAATAAAATCACCTCTTTGAATCAGAAACTTTTTTTAAATTTATCTATTCTAAATCGAAAAATCATATAAAACTCTTAGAGAGAGAGCCAAAAATATCAAAATTTAGTTTTTTCAATACTTTTGTATTTCTTTCTTTTTCGGTTTCTACTCACTCATTAGTATAATTATCGCCAAAAAAAACAATATTCAATACATGTACCATCTTTTTTTGGTTTCTTTTTCGGTTTTCTGGATCCGCGTTGAAATTGTGAACCGAAAATTCATACTTTCTCTAATACCCTCCTCTCTCACGTAACAAAAAGTCGAGCGAAATAAATTATTCAAAAATTGAACACTCGTCAAAATTCATATTTTTTTTTTTGGAAAATAAGCTAATAAATCGTGTTCGTTGATCAATTTTTATTGAAATTTCATGTTTTTTTGGAAATCATTCGTTGATTTAGGGATTTAAAAATTGAATTTTTCAATTCTTAACAATTTTCAAAATTTTAGAAACTTCAAGTTTTTAGACAAAGTTTATTAATTATTTTACACCCCTCCAAAAATTCCTTTTCAGGAAACCAAACAAACTTCAAAAACATTTTCGCCTCACTGATCACATTTTATTCCTTTTCTCTTTTTCTCCACTACCGAAAATCATGCTTCAACCCCTTTTACCTTCGTGACATGCTTCCAGGACCTCTCTCCTCCGACCAAATTCGTGATTATATCTAAATCAAAGTCGAATTACCACAAATTCCGCACGATATACCCGCTCACGCACACAAATCACTCGATACCATTTTCGAACCACGTGTATGACATCGTCATCGAGCAGACTTTCAACACAAAAAAAAAAAAGTTCATCTTACTCTTATCTTTACTTACATCGTATCATCGTCGCCACACAGCAATTACTACCAAACCTACGATCCCCCTTGGCTTTTCCGCAGCACAACCCTCTTTCTCAAGATGGTATCGATGATATCATATTCCATAACCTAATGTTTTGGCGGGGGCCACCATATACGAATAGTCATCATTTGGACGATTTTTTTTCTCCATTTCTAAACACACTACCCCTATACATAGCTTCTTATCTCGCGACATCTCGATTACTACCCCTTTACCTTTTACACAGTTAAATCTGCATCTTGAAAAATTATAAATCGGAGCCTTTGAACACGACTTCACAAAAAAAACCTCTTCTCGTCGACAAATTACTCCCCTTCGCTAGGCGCAGCCTTTCACAATGAACTATTGCGATATAGAAAAATGAAAGCGAAAAAAGTTACCTAGGGGTTGAAAAGTGCACCCCTATTTATGTACCTTTTTTTAGTGATGTAGAGACTGGGAAAAAACCAAGCTTTTTAGTCGCAGTTACACACCTGTCGTTGACTTTTACGTCTCTTTTATAAACTATCCGTATCGTAGGTAGAATCAAACCCCTCTCTGATAGTCGTATAATAATAAAGAGCAGCCGAAAAATTACATTCCTTAGCGAAGTTTTTAATAACGATGCGAAAAATCGTGTGGGGAGTTCGGCTCTCGCACATGACCTCGTTTTATTCTGCTCGTTATTTCTTAGTCTAATAGAGGATAACACGAGCCGAGTCAACAAATCGTTATAAGAATCGCACCACAAAAGACCACAAACCTTAGGTTAGCTACGTTTGTAAATTAAATATTCAAAAGAATGGGAAAAATCGCGAGAGCTTTTAATAACGACGCGAAAATCCGCGTTCCAAATACAAACACAGGCAACACGCGGTAATCGATACGTAGTGACTCATCGTCCGAAATTTCAACCGTCAAAAGTCCCCGCGCCTTTGAAAATTACCACCCAGCAAATTTTACTTTTATTACGGAGCAGATCGTAAAACCATCCTCGCACCGGTTCTCGAGCTCGTAAATACCGCCAAAATAGACCAGCAACCGAACATAAAATCTAATCTACGTCAAAGGTGGAAAAAAAAATTCTACGTAAACGATACATCTGCGAGTACTTACCTATTTCTCGACAGCGTTAGGTATATTTTATTTTACGATAATTTTTTCGCCTATTTTACGTCGCCAGCAACGTAGGTATATTTTACAGCCCGCGTAAATGTATATAGTCCAACGTACGTACAAATGGTATACGGTTTTCACACAAACTCGACGACGAGAGCAACGCGCGCCTGAATATTTCGATCCGATCGTCGTCGCAGAAACAGTGATAATACGCGTCAGCGTTAAAGCAGTTGCCTATACTGCGCCTTCAGCGAGACCAGAGAGAGCTCCGAAGGGATACGCCAGTACGGTGGCTGAATGATAAGAAAGACTCGCGCACAAGCTACGCACACCGCACGCGAGTATGCGTCACACCGGCACAGTCTCGGCAACCATCCACTTCGATGCCACCCTCGGCAGCCCTGCCAAACAGCTGACGTCATCGAATAACCCAGCTTTAATTTCCACCCTACCCCCTCCCCCAACGGTGTTTTTCTATCTCTGTTCGACTCGTGTGCGCGACCACTCGTACATATATTTACAAGGGGTGAGTTCCTGTTAGTGCCTCCTCAATTCGTTCGTTTTAATCACCCCCTGTATAATGTGATACGATTTCATGGCTTTATTAACGGAAAAATTTCCCAATTGTACAAAAAAAAGTTTGGCGGGCGGGTCGCTATTAGGAAACTAGCAAGGGACCTACCTGAGGTCTGAGGTATCGAAAAAAAAATTACAGGCTTGTAGAGTATTATAAGAAACTTCCACAGCCAAAATTTCGGGTCATGAAGTTGACTTGGGAGGAGGGGAGATACCAGAATTTGAATTTCGAAAACTCGTCTCATGCACCCCCAAAAAATTAGGCTAGATAACTGCTCCCAAATGGCATTTAGGAGATGAATTTTATACCAAAAATTATCCTCGATATAGGCCAAAAGTATCTAGTAGCCTGGATCTGCAAGCGACACTTCAACGGTAATTTTTCATTCATACCTCGTATATACAAGAAAAATAAAAATTGAAATAATTTCCAAAATTTAAACCCCCATTATCAGTTTCAATTATTTTCTCGCCGTTTTTCAACCCAACTTTCAAATTTGGAACTTTCAGAAAAAATTTGAGTCGTACTGAACTTCAAAAAAAAAAAATTGGGAGTTGGAGAAATGTTGAGAAAATAACTCTCCCTAATTCAACTTTGGGAGCTGAAGTTTTGAAGTTTCTCATAATGCTCTTCGTCTTCAGAACGTCTTTTAGAATTTTTTATTTGATCCATTTTAGACCCTCCCTCCTCCTCTACTCATCGAGAAAATCTCACCTCCCAGGATCAGTGACCGGAAATAACAAAAGACACCGCGCTACCGACGAGATTTCTACTGGCTCTAAATAATTAAATAAAATTCACCACGATTCTTTTAATATATATGATGAGGGGGGGAATCCATAGATACTGAATAAGTTGAAATATTTTTCATCAATTCGATAACGAACTAAAAATCCTCGGAAGAATCAATAACAATATAATAGTCCAGTCATTAGAGCATAGTAATTGGATAAAAAAACTAGAACATACTCAATTTAAAAATTAAGTTGATTATTTGAAAAATCATATCGAGATATTAAATTTAAAAAATAATAATTGTAAAATCAACAAAAGAACTACCCCTTCCTTTCAAAGTTCAAATTAAAGATCCACCAACAGAGAAAAGTCACTTTTTAGGATCTCAAAAGGAAAAGGGATGAGCTAGGAAACTAAAATTTGGATTTATGGGACATATAATCAATTTTCATCGATTATAAAAATTTCATAATATTTTTTTTTTACTTCGGGCCTAAATTAGGACTCCAGCCAAAATAAAACCCACAATCAGTTTTTGGGTCAGGGACCCAAAATAACAAAAGGCTCGTCTGTGATTCCTACGGACATCAGCACGTTTCAAATATTAGCTTACTGAATATTTGTTGCTAAAAAAAAAACCTATTAAATTAGGATTTTTTGATTTTACAGCTCAAAAGAAGCTTAAAATGGTATCAATTTATGTACCATATCATTCTTAAACCAACATTTAGCTACTCAGCTGTCATCTGGTATGGCACCTCAACTACTGGCTTTCTCCCCTCAGATCTGATTTATTTCTAAGCACCTCAAGGTGCTTAGAAATAAAAAAATTATGTTTTGAGTTCTAATCCAAAATAAAAATAGTTGAGTTGATATGCTGAAATGAAGGTACCTACATCAGAATCCATATTGACATAATTTGACATGCATCAATGATAGAAATTTCAGAACTTATTTTTCTTTCGGCGATTCCCCCCTCCCCTTTCATATTCTCTCCAATCACAAAAAAGTCCCACTCTCGTGTTTTGGAATCAGAAGCCAAAAATTACAAAAGGCACTCAGTGATCTTAACTATCTTTACATACAAAATTTTGGCCATCACTGGAAAAAATTCAGTTTTTCAATTTTATTTTGGACTAGTTCCAGATTCCCTAGATGGATTTTTTACAAAATTTGAGCTATTTTGAATTTTTCCTCAACTGAAACCTAAAAACGAAAAAACACGACCAGAACCAAAACCTTGGAACTAAAACTTGCATTTTTTGAGATCCGGATCTGAACAAAAAATTGAAATTTAGAGATCCCAGAAACAAAAAAAAAAACATTTTTCCGTTTCAGATTATTTTGGGAGCCTAGGGTTATCTGAAAAGAAAGAAATGATTAAACATTCGAATTTAATTTCTTGAAGGGTGCCTAAAATGAAGATTTACTTTTAATTTCCGACTGAATAAAATTAAATAAAAACTAAAGAGTAATAAAAGAAAAGGTCACAGGATAAAAGGACAAAACCTATAAAAAAAAAAAAACACCACAAGAAATCTAAAAAAACGAGACAGAAACAAAAAACGAGAACGAAAATGTCAACAACGAACCCCAAAAACTAAACCTAATCACGAAATGGGCCTTTTCCTACCGAATCGAAAAAGACCCAAATTAAAAGTTCTGAATTTTTTTTTTCAAAAAATCAGCCAAAAAATGAGATTATCCCTACATCGAATACGCACACAAAAACTTTCAAACGTCATTCACACTTTGTCTCTTGAAAAACCATACAACCACTTTTAATACAGAGTGATAACCTGTCAACTATCAAGCTTGTTAACGAAACACACGAGTATCACTAGACCATAACACAGAGCACGTATCATCTAAATGTACTTATACGTGTCATAATATTCGCAAAAGCCAACACCCTTCTCGTTCCGGCTACCTCGTCAAAAAAAACCCACCCAAGCCCAATAAAGTTTTTATTCGCACAAATGGCCTGTTTTCCTTTCACCTTTTCCATATGCATTTGTCAACGCTTCGCTTTGTTGAGTCAAAGCGACAACGTCAATGGCGTAAAACGAAAAATTAATAGAGCGTTATTCGCTGACTCGATCGCTCTATAATACGTCCATTGAACGAGACAGCGCGTCGATTCATCGAATCGTGAACGATATGGGAAAAAATCTGGAAAAAAGTTGAACGAACCGAAGCTGTATGAGACAATACGCAAAATCTCGCAATTCTCCTGACACACCTTGGGGAATAGTTCGCGAAAAAAAAAGAATCGCATTTGACGAGGAAAAAATTCATATTCGCGAATTTCAAGTGATTACCAAAATTTTTGACGACTTGGAAAAGGAAATAGGCAACCAAACACGTATCGATGGTTGAATAGCGGGCTAAATCAATACAAAGACGCTGAAAACAACATTGTGAAGTTATCAATACAATTTCTTCGGCAAATATGATGGAAAAGTTGCATACTTGAATCAGAAGTTACAATAGAAACTGAAATGGCGACACAATTAAAATTATACAACAGTTTCGATTTTGGCATCAAGAAGATGGAAAATTTGCATATTAAAATTTACAAAGGCGAGTATACCTGAACAATGCGTAGGATTGGCCACACCATATTCAAAGCCCTAAGGATAAAAGTTGGCAATTATTTCGACTTATGAATTGTAAAATTGTATATTTGATTTTCTCAAGGGGCTAAACATTGTTCAAGTATCAATATGAAATTCATTTCAATACGTGATTGGACTTATTGATATTTGTGGTTCTCTCAGATGCAATTTCTTCTAGTAATTCACTGTTTTTTCATCTCATGAAATACAAAACTATGAAAAAACAAAACAAAAATGCCGAGCCGTTTTAGCCATAAAAAAATTATCAATAGAATATTTAAAAATTACTTTGAATCGCCTAAATCTTAATAAAACAATTTGGTTTTTTTGCTGTACCCTTCAGCTGGAATTATTGGCAAATTTGCAAAATTTACATGGGGGGGGGGGTATCCAATATTTTTCATTAATTTTTTGAATGCAATTAAATATTTTTCCAAAAAACATTTCCACAAAATATCATTTTGGGAGATTTTTTTGGACCACTGTCCTAAAAAAGAACATTTTTTAAAATCACAAAAATCCGAGAAAAGTTTTCAACGTATTTTCAATCGTTTTGATTCTTTCTAGCCCATCAAAGCTTTTTGAATAACTTGTCAAAAATAAGTATAAAAACCAAGGAAATATAATTTCGAACCATTAAAAAAGTAGGTAGAGAAAAAGTTTGCTTTTAAAAAGCCTTCCAACATTCACGACGCGACGCGATTTAGTAAAAAGAAATAAAATTTCATTTTTAAAAATCATTTTACTTCGAAAAATCTGTAAAATTTACTGAAAAATTGAAACGATTTTTTTTGACGTACTACTATCTCAAAAACTATTAAATTGATCTCAAGGAAAAAAATTCTTACAGTTTAGAACCATCATTTCATTACAAAAGAAGGGGGTTCAAAATTTTGAAAAAAATGGATTATTCCAACATAAAACTGTCAATTTTTTTTCATATCTCTTAACTTTTCTCATTTTTCGTGAAATTTTAGAGAGTAGATGGTGAACTAATTTTTTTTATGCTGTAATTCAGACTTCGAATCAATGATTTCCAATTTTTTTAAAAGGAGAGTCCGATACGTAATTTATTTTAAGACATCAATTCATTTCAACATCTAATAATTTATTGACCTTACCATAAAACACAGCCAGTCTATCCGCAGATATTTTTTTCGTCAACACAGGCAAAAAAAATCGGTTCCAATCGAATCTCCCGTAATAGTTAATATTTTACTAAAACAATTCTACAAAATTCAAAGAAGATACGACGATGACAAAAAAAAACAACCGAGAAAAACGGCACGAACCGTATCTCGTTATAACCAACTTTTCCCATACTTTTTCTTCTCGTACTTTTCGAGATAACGAAATGACACGAAAATGAAAATTTAAAACATCCATTTGTTTCGGCATGGTATGGCATCGATTGCGTGGTATATTCGACTCGTCTCGTTCCTCGCTATTTTCATCACGTCTACCTCACGCAGATTCCCTATCGTATTCGAAAAAGAATACATATCTTCGGAAAAGTTATTTAATTAAAAAAGGTAGAATAAGATGGCGAATGACATCGAATCGTGGAAAATTATTACCGTCGTTTTTCTCCATTTTCAACTACGAAACAAGTTGGAAGAAAAATTAATAAATCTCGCGAACGAAGAGGTATTTTCCTAAAATATAACGATCCCTATACCGAAAGAGAAGTTTTTCGAAACTTGTTGGACGATATATGTATCTCGATCATACATATATGGCTCGAGTTTTCTTCTATTTTCAGGGTATTCTTGTCACTATTAATATAGTTGGCAATTTTACAACTTCCAATACCGGAGGTGAAACTTTTCCGGAAGGTGTTTCTTCGCATAAATCAGTTGTTTGGCGAGTAAGTAACCAAATAATATACTTTCGATTTGACGCAGGTAGGTAAGAACTTAGATTATGCTCAATTTAGAAAATTGCTTCACTTCGTAGCTCGCCTCGTGTAAAAGAAGGATAGCTAATAAGACACGACACACGACGCTGGAGCAACAAACCTTTTTTAAAAAGCTTATGCTCGGTGTGCATACAGAATCGATACGAATTCGATACGAGCTTCTGTTTTTAGTATCGTAACCATTCAATATTGTAAAATAACGTTCCAGCTAAAACTACACGTACATAAAGTGTTTCAGCCTTGTCAACACTATCGCCCTCTCGCCCTTAGTTTTTTTTTTTTTAAACGTAAACGAATAAACTAAGTAACACGTATGCTATAAACTGAAGTAGAAAAAAAACAACACCGCAGTCGTCGTGTCTTCCTCTCTTTCTCTATTCGAACCAGACAACGTAAAAATATGGTAGTAATACATTTTACTGGAACAGCTCCGCCAGCGAGTCTCTCGAACTCTTGTATATATTTCACGAGTCGTAAAAAATAAATATACACATATGATAACGTAAAATCGGCATCGCAACAACAGACGTTAACGAGCTGCCTCCTTGCCACTGCTAGCACCTCTCATATTCATGAAAAATTACCTTTAATAGTTTAGAATTTTTTAAATTTTCGAGACATTTTGCGGCCTTACCACGTTCCCTCTTTTTTTTTTACGACAGCCTCAAAAAATCATCACCGTCGACGTCTTTTTAAATGACAAAATACAACTCGACGTATATGAAAACGGGTGAAAGTACAATTGCTTTTTTGATTCGAAAATGCCACCGCGTACAATAAATGGGGAGTCAGGGGACACGTCGCTGGGATTGGGGTAAAAAGTGCGCTTAAAATGGCTAAAACTAGGGTAACTTCTTTCATCGTCGTGTCGTCGACGAGTATACACGTTGATGATGTGATTCCTCCCCTCTTCGCCGCCGTACTTCGACAGCATAAAAACTGAAAGCTGACAAATGCCTATTTTAGCGCCACGCCGCCGAGCCGAGTGCACGAAGTGAGGGAGATTATTAGGATTTTTTACTCTCGGTTTCCGCTACCGAGTGCGTCAAAAAGAGCACCCCCTTGATGGGTAGACAGAGACCTGACTCATTTACTCTTTGCTCTCGGAATATTATTTTTCCGGACGGGATTAAGTACACATTGCGTCTCGCCAAATGATAATAATTAAATTGGGTTTAGGTGCTTTTGAAAGATTTGTGCGATTATTCTAAAGAAAACAGTTTAGGGATAGAAAAAACATCGTGAGAGAAGATGAGGACAGGAGGTGCATCAATCTCTGCGAAAGTGTTCGAATTGGTATCGTTTCACGGGGTTCTTATTCGACAGATATAAATTCGAGTACCCATAAAGTCATATTTATTCAATTTTTTTTGCTCATTTCTGAGGTAGGTATGATTGAAAAAAATTCAGGTAAAAAATATCAAATTTCAGAATGGGCTCGAAATTATTACGAAAAGGCGTCACAGTGAGATGAATTTCATTCATTTTTCGTCCGAGTTTTCAAGCGTGGTGTCTACTGGATTCAAAAAAATGAAAATTCATGCTATTTTCATGTCCGGTAAACGCCATGAGCCATGATATAGTAAAAATTTTGATAATTATGGTGAATAACTGTTAATATTCTAATAATTACAATAAATTACCGCAAATATTCTAATAATTACTGTAAATTACCGTAAATATTTTAATAATTACGGTAAATTATGGTAAATCACCGTAAATATTTCAGTAATTACGGTAATAGTAAATATCTCAAGAATTACGAAAAATTACCGTAAATATTCTAATAATTACGGTAAATTACCGTAAATATTTCAAAAATTACGATAAATTATAGTGAATAAATCAAAAATTACGGTAAATTACCATAGATATTTCAATAATTACGGTAAATTGTGGTAATTACCGTAAATATTTCAGTAATTACGGTAAATTATTGTAAATATTTCAGTAATTACGGTAATAGTAAATATCTCGAGAATTAAGAAAAATTACCGTAAATATTCTAATAATTACGATAAATTATCGTGAATATTTCAAAAATTACGGTAAATTACCGTAGATATTTCAATAATTACGGTAAATTGTGGTAAATTACCGTAAATATTTTAGTAATTACGGTAAATTGTGGTAAATTACCGTGAATATTTTAGTGATTACGGTAAATTATTGTAAATATTTCAGTAATTACGGTAAATTACGGTAAATATTTCAATAATTACTGTAAATTATCGTAAATATTCTATTGACTTAATCATTTTGATTTAAAAGCAATTCTTCAATTTAAAAATTGAAAGGAAAATGTTGAAAATTCATGATTTTTGTGGAAAATGATCAAAATGCATGCTACTTTCATGTTTTCTTGCCACTATAATACTGAATTACTGATATTCATGCTATTTTCATGTTTTTCACAATTATCATGCCCGAAAGTAAGAATGGAAGTGCTTATTGTTCTAAGTCACAAGGAATTGAATCCAGAAACATTTCATCAACATTTTGAGTTAGATATTTTAATTTATTTTTTTGTATCGTTTTCTCATTTCTTCTTCTAAAAATTCTTTCATATTATCAACTTTGGAATAAAAATTTCAAAATACGAAAATTTTAAAAGAAATTTCAACGACACTAATTTTTGAAGGACACGCCTCCAGACTCTAATGAGAGTGAAATTCTTTCTACAAAAATAGCACAGATATCAATTTTTTTTTTTGAATTTTTCACAATGAGGTATCAACACGACTAAGTTTACCGGTCAATTTCAATGGCTGATTCAGTTAAAAAATCCAACAATTCCTTTTTTAATCCATTCAAACAAATTGTTAGACAACATAATTAAGGTAATTTTTCAGGCATATGGACTTCACTAAATACGTTTTTTTTTTCAGTTTTCTTTCCACAATTTTTTTTTCGAGATCAAAGTTTCAATTTATTCAAACTTCCTGTCATATCAAATATTTCGACATCAAACATCACCACACAACCCTCGAAAATACTTTCAATTCCATTCGAAAACGGCATCACCAACAAAACTTCCTCTGTTCCCCCTCTCCGACCTTTCAAAACCAACAACTTCATAACCTTAAAAGCAATACCCATTATCCAACAGCTATTTCTACGTTTAACCGCGACGTTCCACTGAAAATTCCAAACTACTCTAATCCGTCGCTCGTGCCTCGTACACGATGCTCGATTCAGCCCCCAAAACAGACAAATAACTTTATCCCGGAGTCTCGACCGAAGAGGAAAAAATATAAGCACGAGTACAATGCTCGAGGTAGCTAAAAACTTGGATATTTGTAGTATTGTTTCAAAGTAGATACCTACGCGGACAAATGAAAGTACATCGAGGATTACATAAACTAGGTAAACTACATCCATTAATCATACCGAACCGAGCTCAAGTACGTTTTTCTTCTACACCAAACAAGGGACCACCGAACACCTTACACAATTGTTAGAAATCAACCGACAATACAACGTTCGCTGGCATACTCTTAATAGACCGAAAATGACATCTATGAATCACACAGCTATGTGGATTTTTAACCCTATCAAATATGTACGCTGGAGCTTTAAAAATACACCACGAGACAGATCCTACCAACGACAAATAGCCACGGTATTTCAGTGTATAATATAAAGGTATGTATTCGTCGTATTTGACACATAACTAATAATTTATCATCATCGTAACAGACTAGGCCTGAAATTCATTCGCGAGAATACCAAGACCATGTAAAGTTATCTCGACGAATCTACGATGAATTAAAATCTCATCTCTTCCACAGCCTCTCAGCGACAAGTGAAATATTCGTATACAGGTGCATCATTCGTACAAATACAGACAGGGTTGTTAACCACGTATCGATAATGAGTTCAACGAACCAATGACACAAGTCTGTTTTTAATATATTTCCTTTTCATTTCTCTTCTCTCTTCGCTTCGGTTCTGTACCTTATTTGGGTGTTTAAAGCGATGCCATAATGATTTCGATATGTACAGTACAAGTTTATACATTTCTCTTTTTGATCCTTTTTTTTTCTCTCCCAAACAGGGAGTTCGGAGAATATGGGTACCTTTTTTTTGTACGACACATACAAAAAGACCATAAAAGTAAAAGGTACCCACGTAGACATCGAAATAACACGAGTTTGGGTACAGATAGGTACATTCGTAAATATATACAGTCGATGTTTCGTTATTTTCGCTCTTTCACTTGTCACACAAAGTTAAATTATTATAAGGTCGAAATTTTTCCTCAACGAAGAGAGTATTTTTTGCTCCCTTTATAACCCTCTTCTTTTCTTCCCTTTCTATAAGGGATTGAAATCGGCGAAATTACTTCGATTTTCGACAACAACAACCACGAAAAGCCTACGCCAGATTAATTTCTTTTTTTTTCAATTCGTGCGTCGCGTCGTCGCAGCACGCTTTGACATTGTAAAAAGGTATCTATTCCGCGATGGAAAATTTTCATAACATAGATTCACCTACTCCATCTTTTTTTTCTGGAAAAAACTTCTCCTGTGTAGGAGAAATTTCAAACCGAGGCGCGCGAGGTTTATACAAAAAAAATACCATTTTCGAGTATTTTCAATTTATTAAATTTTTAGTATGGGAAGGACTGACATGACGGAGGAAACGAGGGCGATGAAAAAATTGATTTAGTATATGGAAAAGCTAGTGAAATATTTACATTTTTTTTCTATTTTTATTTTTTGTCAACTAGAATCGATAAATCACATTTTGAGAATTGCGAATAGGAGAAAAGAGGAAAGGAGGTGCTCGTATCAACGTCAACTCGCGTTCCATACCCGAATATTTGAATTTTTTGCTTTCAACGTTTTATAAAATTCGTTTCGAAGGTCTGATTTTTATAACACAGGCATATTTTCATGTATAGAAATTTCAATTGAATCGGTAATGTAGTGTTTAAAAAAAATCAAGATTTTGGATAAAGGAGGAGAGAATGGTTCAAATTCGAATCTAATGAGTATGTAACAAAAAATGGTAAATCTGGACGAATTTTTATAAACACAAAGAAATGTACTCAGAGGATGCGCGAGAAAGAGCAAACAAATAATAAAATTCAAAAATCTCAAAGTGAAATCGAAAGTTATTTTGTTTGATTTTCAATCTTCAAGTGTTTAAAAATTTTCCACGAACTAAAAAATACAACTTCAAATGGTATCAATGCGGTTCTAAATGCATTAAGGAAGTCAAAAAAAATTAGAAAGATACAAAATTTGTTTGAAAAAAATTAAAATTGACAAAACTGTGAAACTGGAGAAAACATTTTGAAAAGTATGTTTAGAATGGCTTTGAAACGACTTCAAAAGTTAAAATGATACGAAAATGATTAAAATTTTACGTCAAAAAAAAGGTATTGAAAATCTCACAGAAGATTCAAATGAAAGTCATGAAAATTTGTGAAAATGATGACGAAAAAATTATCTGAAATTCACGAGGGCTGATAAAAATGTAAAAAAAAAGTGATAAAAGTACTTGAATATGTTTAAAAACCCCAATGTTGTAAAATACTTCAAATCGGGAGATGGAAAACTTATTAAAAAATAGAAAAAAAGTATATTTATACAAAAAGTAATAGAAATTTCTGAAATTCCGAAGAAAATTGGCTGAAAAAATTTGAAATTTTTCATATTTGTTCAAAAAATCGAAATATAAAAAAAATTCAAAGGGTAGAAAAAATTGAAATAGAGAGCAAAAAATAATTTCTCGTGTTTCTAGTTCACTTTTGCACTTAAAATTTCAATATTTTTCTCAAAATTTGTGACGTTTCGAGTAACTTTTGCAAAAATTTCAATTTTCCCATGAGATTTTAGTACCAATTTCAACAAACTTCTTTTAAAAATCTTCATTTATCCATATCCCATATTTTAAAACTTTTGTGGTACTTATATTTGAAAATTCAAACATTCAAAGTTGAAATTTTATTAATTTTGAATAAATTTCAACAATTCTGATTTTCAGAGATAGAAAAATAAACATTTTAAAATTTTTTTAAAAATTGAATAAAACAATGTTATTAACCAATTTTGAGCTTATTCATCAATTTAAGAAAAAAGTTCAATATTTTTACAGCGATTTGAAAATATTCAAAGTGTTTTTAGCTATTAATGCACTTTCATCAGTTTAATAACATTTTGAACAATTATTTAAAAAGTCTTTGAATGACTAATTTTCAACTTTTGACTATTTAAAAAATTATTGATACTTATAGTTTTGCTTTGTTATGCATTTTCACAAATTTTTGCTTAAAAATCGGATATCACCGGTTCTCTCCTTCTCCATTCCTTCGAAAAAACCTAAAGGGCAGGGAAAGTAAAAGAAAAAGATCATTCATCTCCTCAAACAAAGAATCGAAAATTTATCTTTGATAATTTTTTAGTAAAATTTCTAAGCATTATGACCTTATTTTTATTTATCTGAGGATAAATTTAAACCTATAACGAAAATTCCAAAATCTGGATATTTGAGATCAATTTTATTTTTTTATCACTCAGAAATTGAACCACATTCACCCTCATAATTATTCACTTGGCACGACTGAAAAAATTCGTAGGTATTCAAAAATTACCTGATTTTCAACCGAAGTGGATGGGAAATTTGAAACAGCGGTCAACGGGCATTTTTATAATTCAAATCCAAAACCATAATTCAATAATTCTTACCTAAAACACACAAAAAAAAACAAAATTCCATAAGTAAGTAAATCATAAAAAAATTATAAAAACCTGTCAAAGGCACCACCTTAATATAAATACACATCTCGATAAACAATAATGACAGCCGCAAAAAAAATAGCCTCAAACGACCATCAACTTGGGAGCCATGGGGTGCGGGGCGGGGGATCGACACCGTCGCGAGTAAAAAAAGAAACAATACACGCTTCGATTCCTTCAACACCCGGCATTCAGACTCCCCAAGACACACAGAGACGCGGAGCAACTTCCTACGCCAATCTTGGAATAGAAACTTGAAACTTAACATCGTCGAATTTGAAATTAACAACAAAATGCTCTTAGCTAGGCGTTTTCTTCGCAAGCCATCGCAGCCTCGTCTCAAAAACGCTTCCAGTCTCAACACAAGAAGCAAATTAAAACAATAAATTCGTCGCCTTCGATGGTGACGAGCGTGTTTTGGACGCCGACATTATGTACCACGAGCCCCCTCTCCCCCATTTTATTTTTGAAAAAAGAGAAAAAAATTGCCATTATTCGCGAGTCCATTTTTGTTAAAATAGGGTTCGGGGAGGGAAAAAAACACACACGAAGAAATCGAGCGACGTCGCCTCGTGTACACCACCTCTCTCGCAGTCTCCACAGCCTGGTAATCTGCTGCTGGTTTAAATGCCGCATATGGAGCAGCTCGGTTTGCCGAAATCGTTAATGGAAATACACCGACGACGTATGTATTTTAATTTCGTACTTGCATATGGTTTGAAAGCGTATAAAACGTTCTCATCTTCTGAATATTACGCAGGTACCTCGCCATTTATAACGTTCGGTACTCGAGTCAAATGGTAAGCACATTCGTACGAGCGAACCGCAAATTCTATATAAATTTCTATTTGAAAATTCGAACACGCGTGTAATAGACTGATTCCATCCGGGTCCTGGGGTGCGTTCGAAAACACCGCAAGGTAAACGAGCTACGAAGGGGTAAATGTTTCACCGAGAAAACATTTCGGGCATAAGCGGCCCGCATTTTGCCCAAAAAGGGGGCGGGTATATCGAGGTTGGAAAATAATAACGCCATGAAATGCGCTCAGTTTGCGGTATAAGTTGTCTACACCAGTATAAAACAAGCTGAACGAGAAGAAAGGAGGAGAGAAGGGTAGATTTCATTATTTTTCCCAAAAACGTCGTTTTTTCTGTACATTGGCTCTCGTGGCATGAAAGGTCAACGAATAGATAGGTTGGTTTGTGTTAAAAAATGAAGGCCTGTTTTAAAAATGCTGGCCCGTCATAAAAAACGTAGGTAGTTTTAAAAATCTTGGTCTGCGTTGAAAAATGTTGCTCTGATTAAAAAATGTTGATATCTCAGAAATGGTTTTCCCTGACTTTTCCAGGTTTTTCAGACCAATTTTTCAAAATTTTCCAGACCTTTCAAATTGTTATTCTGAAAGAGTGAAAAGGGCAACACTGATTTTTTCAGAAATCATTACCCACTTTGATTTTTTTTAATGCCCCCTTTCCGGCCACAAAAATTCAATTCTCAGAATTTTTGATGCCACCCCTCATCTCCCACCTCTCTCACAACTCGGTACAAAAACTTGATCTTGAATTTACAACAGAAAAAACTTCCAAAAAAAAAGTTGGATTTCGACCAAATGATGAGAAGAGATTGAAAGTTCGGATATTCCCAGTCTGAGAATTCAAAATTTCTTCACAATTCAATACCTCCCCCTCCTCCCTCTAAAAAAACACATACTAACCTTAAATTGATAAATTCCACAGAAGTCTCCCTTTTCGGTTTGACCTAGTAAATAATAGATTAATGAGGAGTAAATATCGATGAAATAGAGAAATTCGATAATTTCGAGCGAAGCTAGGGCGAAAATTGAAAATCTTAAAATGGTGAAAATTTATCACTTCATCAAAAAGTACTGTACAAAAACAAAAAAAAGTCTTTGCACAAAGAAAAAAATGTAAAAATTAGCCCCGAGCGTAGCGAGGAAAATCTTTTTGAAAAGTTTATATTAAAATGAGTCTAGAAACTTCAAATAATTCATTCTTTTTTTGGATCTTTACGAAATTTCAGCGAAAATGCCTCAAATTTCAAAATTTTCTGACTTTTCCAGGAGGCCAAAATTCCCTGATTTTCCCCATGAGTTTTTCCGGTTTTTCAGAGAATGGACACCCTGGTTGGCCCATGGTGAAAAACGTTGGCCTGTGATGAAAAACATTTACGACTTTTTTAAGAAACGTTGACCCTAAATGAAAAACTTTGGCTCTATGTGGAAAATGAAAAGTCATCTTCATAGGTAAAAAAAAAAAAAAAAATAGAAATTCATCTTATTTCTAGATAAGAAAAAAAAAAGGGAGAAATAGGGGAAATAGAAAACCAAAATATTTCCAGGTAAAAAAAAAAACAAGAAATAAGTAGAAAAATTAGCTCATTTCTAGGCAAAAAAAAAAATTAGAATGAGACAAGAAGATAGTCTCCTAAATAATAGTAAAATGTTGAAAGCTGATTATTCAGTCATCACTCTGCATCTTGATACTCACTAAATGACTGAGTTGTGTCTGAGTATACCATTATTTAGGAGACAACCATCTTGGTCATTTTTCGTTAATTTTTTCGTTTCTATTTTTTCATGTTTTTTATTATTTTTTAAAATCTAAAAGTAAGCAATACAATGAAAATGACTCAACTTATTGATTTTCATTTTTTTTTTTTTTTACCTTAATATAAGCTCTGAAGCTATTTAATCACTTCTGTTGGTTTTAAAAAAAGTATTCTTCCTTGACAGGAATTAAAAGAGGAGTCACTTGACATCAAAAATTGACGGAGAATTGGAAGAGATAAACAGTTAAACACAAAGATTCGTTCAGTGTGAACAATTTCGCAGCCTCGTATAATTGTATGTTTGAATTTCTCCTTGAAAAATGTTAGCCTGTGTTAGAAAAAACGATGGCCATGTCTGAAAAACGTAGGCTTCATTTGAAAAAAGTTGGCCTAGTGTGAAAACCGTCATTCTGCTTTAAAAACGTTGGCCTGATTATAAAATTTGTGTCTGTATACTGTATAGAAAAACGTTCATAATATATACTTCAGGACAAGAACGTAGGTACCATAATCTGTGCAAATAGCCAACTTCTTCGTACAAAGAGAAAAATCTCAGATGAAAATCGACCACAAAATGGGGAAAAATCATCACTTTCGCCTTAAAATATTTAACCACCGCGTTTAGGTAGCCAGTTCATAAGAAGATTTTCCAAATCACCTACCGAATCCAAATCTCCCCTTTCTTCCAGCAAAAGAAAACGAATAAGCGAAGGTATCCTCGTACACAAATAGTATTGAAAACGTGTAAAAATATGCTACTCTTGGCATCACGTACGCAACACTTGCGACATACCAGGACTTAGGGACCCACCCTCTCACAATAATCATCCACCGCATACCCTTCAGCGTGGACACAGCGTAAGGGCAGTCGTGTATAGCAGGATTTAGCTAAGCGTTTATGGGCTGATTTTCGTGAACGTGGTTGCAGGCAGTCTACGAAAGTAATCCTTTAATTAGAAGTAACCTCTCTCTTCTTCGCCGCCTCTCACGAAGCATATTTCAGTCGACCATTCTTAAAGACCTCTGCAGCACATGAACACGAGGAAGAGTGCAAATTATTATTAAACGTTCATAGTGTGGCTTTTTGACCGACCGAGGTGGAAATTTTAAGTGTTTTTGGAGAGAGAGAGAGACCCTCGCAAGGTGGAGTGTTTCGGTAATGGGGCTTCTAATACGGTTACCTTTTTAATCAGATTTACGCCGCGACCCGCCCGCTAAGCCTGATCGCGAAATGAATCCTCGAATCGAGTAATTTGCGAGAGCTGCAGCCGGATACACGAGAGTGTATTTTTTTTTAGCTGTTCTTTAGACTATAGAAACGCAAGCCAGCCATCCAGCCCAGTCTTCGATGTGGCTGCCGGGCACATCTTCGCCGCTGCCGAGTTGAAATTCATTTACGGACGAAATTCGTATCGAATAAGGTAGCCGACTATTATTAATTTATTCGAAATGAAAAATTTCTCGCTTTGACGCTCTTTTCAATTTATTCGCCGGAATAAGGCGAGCGTTTAGGCAATTCGGTATCTAGAGTAGGAAGACTCGCGTAAACGTACGAACGACTTAATCCCATCGAATCGTTTAGATTTTACTCCCCTACCCTCTCCGTCATCCATTTCAAAAATCATCCCGCGCCGAATTGTTTTCTTTCGCTCGAATTAAGAAAATGACGGGGAATTAATTATAGTGTTCGATGATATAATTTACATCACGGTACGAAAGATTATAGCAAATTGGAGGATGGGTAGAGGCAAGAGAGGAAATTGTACAGCATCGTCGAGTTGATTTGAAGACTGATGCGTCGTTTTAAACTCTAAAAAATTGGAATTACATTTACACATCGAAGCAGAAGGGGGTCTGAAGTCTGAATATTACATGCACTCACCTACCGAATGAAAAAATAACTTATGATTTAAACCAGAAGATAAAAAATCTCATTTTTCAATTTACATTTTTTCTTCATTTTTCTTCATTTTTCACTTCATTTTTTTGGAGTTCTAGATCTTTAAAATTCCAAATTGCACTTTTAAACTGCTTCAAATAAGATGCAAATTAAATACAGTATGATAATTTACGTAAATTTCATGTCATTACTTCAGAATCAATCATTTGTGATTCGTACATCATAATTACCAGTTAGATATTGTTCTAGTCATAAATAGGTAATCTATCGTAAATTACGAGTGATTTCCAGCCGAATTACTGGTAATTTACCGTCGTAATTACTGGTAATTTGCCGTCGTAATTAATGGTAATTTACCGTCGTAATTACGGAATTACGGGTAATTTACCGTCGTAATTACGGAATTACGGGTAATTTACCGTCGTAATTACGGAATTACGGGTAATTTACCGTCGTAATTACGGAATTACGGGTAATTTACCGTCGTAATTACGGAATTACGGGTAATTTACCGTCGTAATTACTGGTAATTTGCCGTCGTAATTAATGGTAATTTACCGTCGTAATTACGGAATTACGGGTAATTTACCGTCGTAATTACGGAATTACGGGTAATTTACCGTCGTAATTACGGAATTACGGGTAATTTACCGTCGTAATTACGGAATTACTGGTAATTTACCGTCGTAATTAATGGTAATTTACCGTCGTAATTACGGAATTACTGGTAATTTACCGTCGTAATTAATGGTAATTTACCGTCGTAATTACGGAATTACGGGTAATTTGCCGTCGTAATTACGGAATTACTGGTAATTCACCGTCGTAATTACGGAATTACTGGTAATTTACTATCGTAATTACTTGTAATTTACTATCGTAATTACTAGTATTTTACTATCGTAATTACTGGTAATTTACTATCGTATGTACTGGTAATTTACTATCGTAATTATTAGTAATTTACTATTTTCAATTATTGGTAAAATTTATGATAAAAATTACTGTTTACTGGTCATTTACCATCATAATCACAGGAAATTCACAAGTTTAATTAAATTACAGATTATTTACAAATGAAATTATAAATTATTGGTATCTTAGTATACTACAGTGATTTACTAGTAATTTACGACTATAATCACGGGTAATTTATGATTGCAATTACTGGTAATTTACGATCACAATTACTGTAAATTGGTTATTTACCATCGTAATTATACGTAATTCACATTTGAGATTACTGTTGGCTGGTAATTTACCATCGTAATTACGGGTATTTACTGCTGAGATAACTCAAACTGTGACTAGTAATTCACTACCGTGATCATTTGTGGTTACAAGAAATCTGAAAGTGTAATTACCTGTAATTAATGGTAATTTGCAGTCACATGGTCAGGAAATACAGGTAATTTTCAGTAATTTACCATCATAATTATAAATTTTTACAAAAATTTATAATTGCAGTTACCAATAATTTTTGGTAATTTGTAATTATAATTACTGGTGATTATTAGATACTTCATCATGGATGATCAACTCCCAGGAGCCGTGCCTACCGTCCATTCCTTTCATCCCGGAATGCCAGTTTCCGATTTCTAAAGAAATTCGAACTGCTCAAACAAGGCAGAAGGCAGAACTGCCTCATAGAATAAACTCCGAAACTTCGGTACTGATAAACCAACAACACTATCAATTGGCACTGGGAGGGCCAAGACAATCGAGTGAATTTGGCAAAATACCAGTATATTCGTTCGGATTGCTGCATTTCGAAATCCTTTCTGCTCAGAAAAAAAAATGCAATAAAAATAGCGTCGCAGGGGAAGTAAATTCATTACAACCCGGAAAAAAATACCAAAGAGAATCAGGTATGATATTAGGAAATCTGCACGATGCACGATACACTTATTTTAATGCATGACCTATTCTCACAGCTTCATTATCAAGCTAAATTTTTCAGTTTTTAAATTCGGAACACGACAGAATGGGACATACCAGGAGGGCAGCTTTTTCCATGTTAAACTAAATCCAAAAGCGCGCGTTGTCACACTCTCGAGAATAACGAACTGATTGCAGTAAACAAGAAGATATTATAAGGCAGCCACGACGTGTACAAATGCAAAAGGTTAAAGCCTTTGAGAATTGAAGCAAATCGTTATGAGACGAGACAACGAAGATCGAGCAGCCGAACTCATACGCATGCACCTCGAGTGAAGACGACACAACGAGCTACTATTTTCAATCTGCCAATGGAACATGTACCCAAAACCCAAGTGTATTTGTTAAACCATCAAACGGCTGTCAAATGATGTGCTTCTCGTATCCATACGTAGGATATACAACATTCGGTCTTAAATAGTCTGCGAAAAAGCATGTTATACGTTTTTGGGAGAAGAACAGAAACCCTGGATGAAGAGGAAAAAAAAGGATAAAGAGGAATACACCGGTATAAAATAGAATAGTTTACAGGAATGAAAGGGGAATGGAGAAAAAACGCCACCACTTGCTTCCAAGTTTAAAGGGAATCACGTAACATGTTAAAACTTTAAAAGTTTCCTGCCCCCCTTTCCCTTGACCGCCATTTGTGATACAAATCGCAAGTTGGCGTTGGAATACAAAACGCGTACAGTAAATCGAAGCCAGCTCTAGAATGTCACATCCGTTCAAATTTCACACACGCATTTTCGTAGCATACAATACGAAAATTACCGGCGACGTGTCTCCCTTCGCACCCCTTCCGGCTGCATCTTTCGCTCGAACGACTCGACGATTCCGCGGACGTCGAACTTTTACATAACTCGTCAACCGAGTGAAAAAACCTACATACTTTTCAAAGATACAGAAATTTTCCGACATAATTTTCAGACTAATATTTCAACGTCGCCTTGCAACCCCTTCTCCGACGAGGAAACCAGATTCATCCGCTCGAGGCGCGATTTACGAATCTAACATAATTGGAAAGTTTACAAAAGTTAGCCAATTTGGCAGTTGTCCTTTCAAATTAAGAGATTTCCTTTTCGCCAATTTCGATCTCTACTGGCTCCGTGTAATTGAATTACCATCCCAACTCGGCCCCTGACGCCTCCATCGAACGCAAAGACCCGAAATACGCCGGGTACCTAATGTAAGACGAATCGAACCCGCTATCGCCACCGCCCTTAAATTCTTCTCGGACGTGCGTTCTCCGAACGTCCTTTAATCGCGTATATTTGTCCCGCGAGCACCAATCAATGTTGGTTTTTTTCCTCTTTTTTCCCTCAATTACACCGTTTCGATTCTCAACAGTCGATCGCTGTAGCCCGAGCTGAAATTATACGCCGAGAGTTCTCTCCTCTCTGGAAACATTTTCGATTCACGAATGAATGAATTTCGCTTTTGATCTGCTCAGATTATCCGGCGCCGCCATCGTGTTGCTTTTCAGCGCAGTAAATTTCAGCGATTAAAAAAAAAAATGAAAACTCAAGATGTTTATGCTTTCACGAGAAAAAAGTATTAAAATTTTTAATGCTCTTAAAAAAACGGTCGAATTCATATTCGAAATCGCTCGAGCATTAAGGAAATAATTACATCGCTTATTTTTTTCTCTTTTTCGTTTTTACCTCCATGGCCGACTTTGTAGGAGAGACGAGATTATTCGCTTAAACGCGTCCTACGGTGATTCCCCCAAATTGAAAATAAATTTGACGGTTGTTCTTTTTTTTTTGCCCACTTTCCGTCAGTTGGTAGAAAACAGTTTAGCAGTTTACATTACAATTGCGATGAATGTATTGATTATACGGAGCATCGCATCGGATATTTTCACAGGTAATTTTGTGTGATGACATGAACACATCAATAGGATATTTTGATGAGCCAGTGAAAGGCAAAAAAATATCAAATTGCGTAATTACAAAATGATCATAAAAAGCCATTGCAGTTGTAAGCAATTGAAAACCATGACAAGAACTAATTTCTTCCTCAAATTTTCACAGTGGTTGATGAAACAAAAGTAAAATTGGACAAAAGTTAAACCAACGGTAATAACCAGTAATTAAGATTGTAAATTACCAATAATTATCGATGATTTTAGAAAATTATAACTGTTTGGCAATGACTGAAAGAATTGCATCAAAACTTTTAATTGCGAATTTTGATAAGTCGTGGTTATTAATGGTAATTACCGACATTCTTTTGTAAATTACGGTAATTACCCACCGAAATTTTTTAGCAAATCATGGTAAATAATCATTATCAATATTCATTGGTAAATCGAGGTATTACCAAGAAATTTCATCAAGTTCAGGTAGCTGCTAAACATTTTTGATAAATAACGGTAATTACCGACACTTTTCAGTAAATCACTATAATTACTGAAACTTTTTGGTAAATAATAGTTATCACCATAATGACAATTATCGCCATTTTTTGATAAATTATAATATTAATCAGTATTTTTGGTAAATTACGGTATTACCCGTAATTGCTGCTACATTACGGTAATCACCGGTATTTTGGTAATTCACGGTAATTACCAATATTCTTTGGTAATTCACGGTAATTACCAATATTTCTTGGTAATTCACGGTAATTACCAATATTTCTTGGTAATTCACGGTAATTACCAATATTTCCCGATAATTAATGGTAATTGCTGAAGTTTTTCTATAAATTACGGTAATTACCAAAAAAATTGGATGGTAATTACCAATATTTCTTGGTAATTCATGGTAATTACCAATATTTCTTGGTAATTCACGGTAATTACCAATATTTCTAGGTAATTAATGGTAATTACAAATATTTTTCGGTAATTAATGGTAATTGCTGAGGTTTCTCTATAAATTACGGTAATTACCAAAAAATTTTGATGAATCATGATGAATAGCGGTACTTTTGATAAAAATCATAAGAATTACAAAACCAACAACAATTTTTCATTCAATTTTCTTTGTTTGAGATTGAATCAACATTTTGGAAAGCTTTTAAAATGATTATTTTTCAAATACATACATAATAGGTAACATAATGTCCAAAGTACAAAAATTTTCTTTGTTTTCTATCCTAAAGAATTTTTCAAAATTCGCGATAAAGTCGCAAACATCCGGCATCCCGGCAACTGAGAAGATTTTAAAAGCAAACCTACAACAATAAAACTTGCCTTATTCAAAAAATCCTCTTCTACACAAGTCTATAAATTCGATATAAAACGAGACCGAATAGGGAAAAAAATAGGAAAAGGGAAAAAACCGCCGCGAGTTCAATGTAACACCTCGTCTATTCAATTCGTACTTATTCGAGTATAAAGTGGAAAAAAATTACGTTTTTTTTTTCCACGACGACGTATTTTTATGGTATGGAAACAAACAAGAAAGAGGTAAGTGTGCGAGTGCAAATTCCATCTGGGCGACCACACTGTTTATCTCAAGGTATACCAGGACGCTATCTGCTCAACCGTTACCGAACCTCACTCAAAGAGATCATTGAGCCCTGAAAAAGAAACCACCCTAACTGCTGCCATCTGAAGGGTGTTCAATTAATAACGCGATACCGCCAAACAAACCCGTAGATACCGCCGCTTTCGAGCGCGTGTAAATCAAATTGTATTTTTTTTTCTACTTTACATTTTCTTCGCGGCTCTAAACACGAAATACGCATTTAAATTGCATAATTACCAATATCACCAGCGCCTTGCGTCGTATTTTCGAGCGGAATACCATTTCAGAACAATTAATTACGTAGCTTTTCCTTTTAATTACAATATTCCGAGACGGTTTGTATGAATAAATAATTACACAACCGAACATATTTGAGAGAGAAGAAAAAAAACGTTGAAACTTTTTCGTAATCTGCATAACTCGAAGTAGGTAGGCAGAAGTAAGTAGACTTTCGATATCGAATTGAAATACAACGAGAACTCGAATAAAACGAAAGAAATGTTTTCGAATCTTGGCCACAGTAGCGTCGTTTATCGTCGTTGATCTCATAAAGAAAAACACCGCCTCGAGCCCTGGTATCTCATATATTAAAATCATGCAATATGGCGTAATTCCAGCAACACACTCCAGAGTACGACGATAATAAAAAAATCATTACTATATACCAAGCTTTCCCATAACTCGCTGGATTTTCGTGGGTAATGTGAACGAATACGCGAACACAAAACGCAAGAAATTTATAGTAAAATTGTATACTAAATTCGATTCTCGCCAGCAAACGCGACACCGAAATTAATCTATCAGGACGTATTTTTCTCGCGTGTAGCTTCCCTTCCCTTTTTCGTTTTTCCACAGGCATGTTTATTTTCCTTTCCTTTCCTTTGTTTTTGTTGGTTTGGTTTGTTGTTATGTTAGATTTTATGGGCGAGAGGGGAGGGGGATGAAAAACGACCGATGGCGTGTAAAAAATTATTACGGTGAAGGATGGCTTTTATGGAGAGAAAAAAGGCTAAATTAGCAGCAACGCGATTGAATTAATTTTTAATCACGATGAAAGATGATTTTTCAAGCTGAAAAATGATTTAAAAATTAAAAATTAGTCGTTTAAAATATTGTTTGAATTAAATGAATAAGCGTTGAAAAATAACAAAACTGAGTTACCTAACCGCGATCGAATTAATTTCCAGTTAAAAACACAATATTCTATTAATTTATCCGTGTTTTCTTTCATTACCTTCATTTTGATTGAATTCAATATACCATACAAGCGAGTACCTATTTTGTGCTTATCAAAATTGAAATCTGTTTTCAACGTTTCGAATAATTTTCTCGATTTTTATTTCGCTCTCTTCCTTTTCAAAAAATAAATTATCAACAAGCTCTAGTCAATATCAAAGAAATATTCGCCCTAAATTTAATTTTTAAAAACAATTTTAAAATGAAAGGTAAAATTTTTACTAAAATTTTATGAAAATCAAGTTCCTATCTAATACATTATACATCCCCCCTTCTAATGAAATGTTGCAATTTCCGACCATTTTACGTCTAACGTAAGTGCCATTTTTTTCAAAACCTAGATTTCGAATGTTTTAGAATTCACTGATGATTCAAAGTACATCGATTACAATTTAAAAAAATTTAAAATAATTAAGTTAAAACTCTTTCAGACGAGTTTAAAATTTGGAATGTCCATAAGAGCAATGCAAAATTTGTCCAAGTTTTTTGGCTTTCCTTATTCAGTGATTTTTCAATAGTTATTTGAAAAAAACTATAAGAATAAAATTCTTTTTCAGAGTCTTTTTGAAAAGAGGAGAAAATTCGAAAATTTTTCCTGAACCAGCCGGATCGAGGATCACAAAAAAACAGAAAAGGCAGTTTGCCCCCTATGACGAGATTGCAATTCTACTCGAATAAGGTTAGGTATTTTCTCTCAAGAATTATCGTGTTTTTATATTTAAAAAATCAGAAAAATTCTTTTTTAGTAGAAAATTTTCCATCTTCTCTTCAAAAAATTAATATTCCATACTCAAATTGTTTTTGTTCAAACTACGAGTACGTTTCTGTATTTTTTTTGTTACAATTATGAATTATTTTTTCAATTCAAACTTCAAGAGCATCTATATTTTGGCACTAAAAATTAATTTTGGTGATTTTTTTTTATCACATTAAAAACATCCCAATCGATGGATATTTTGTGAAAAATTGATTAAAAGTCATCTACTAGTTAGTAAAATGAAAATAAGAAAACAATTATTTAAACCTCAGAAATGATTTTCATGCAATTTCTTCGATATTTCACCTGTTTCAACGAAATTTTAGCCTGGCCAATTGTCATGAAAATTTGATTATTTCTACGTCATCTGGCGATTTCTTCGTATCCCAAGAAATTTTCCCGATTTTAAGCTATTGTGCACGTAGTTTTGAAAAACCAAGTCCATAAATTGCAATTTTTTTGCAATTTCGTTTCAACAAAATTGGAATTCTATCCCCGATTTTGAAACAACAGCATGGGAGTTGGGTTAAGAATCGAGTTCAGATGCTGAAATTTTAACCAGTTTTTTTTTTAGGTTATGCATCGTATTTATTTTTCCAATATCTTCCTCAAATTTTCTTAAAAATTAATTCGTAGCTACAAATGTATGTATCAGCAACTCATCCATAACTTTGATGATTTTGTTTTACGAAAAATTTTCAATTTCCTCTCTTCCACTTTTTCCATCGCTTTCATCGTTCATTTCTCTAACCCTACGTGACCCTTTCTCAATACGACGAATTAATTACTCCCAACATCACCTTTGTAACCAATCATTCGAAATTTCAGCTCAATAATTAAAAGAGTGCAACTTCAAAGTCCCCCAAGTTATTAATACTCCACCATTCTTCAAACTGATAGGATAATCCCACCTCCAAAACAAGCCTGCAGGATTCCTCTACTCTACTCGTACCCTCGCACGTACTTTCGATCTCATTTATTTCGCATCGCGTAACCTCATTACACAGTAGGTACGTAATACAATATATACATGACCAACCTCATGCGGTGTATCCATCACGGTGGCCGGAGAAGAAAAGGGGAAAGGCTAAAAATGAAAAATGAATCGCCCAGACACTTACCAGCGCTACATATAGCAATTACAAGTACACAGCGAGTTCAGCCGAGCGTAAAACTACCAAGAATTTTGATATACGTTATCGCTAGTTCGAGGCTTCACGTCGAAAACGAAGGGGAGGCGTTTGGTATAGGAAAGAAATCACATCACCTGGGTAATAATTACCTATAATCACGAAAATCGTACGTACGTACTTGTACTGTAGTAAAAGCCAGAAGGGAAAAAGAGTAACGAGTGTGAGTGAGAGAGACGTATGTACGTTGACCACCGGCGCCAGTTCCTAATACTCATTGACACGAGAAATGGGTATTAACTTCGATCCGTATTTTTTTTCAATTTGTTATTAAATAACGAAAGAGAGGGCAAAGATGGACTTTTATTTGAAAAATATACCGTTATGAATCTATTTACTAGTACTCTTGAAATTCACCGATGATGACTTTTTTCGGACTGAGCTCCACGATATTGGCAGAGGGCAACTTAACGTAGAAGTGCTTCAAGTTTTGAACACCCAAGGTTTCGTCGGCGATTATTTTCAGAGAAGTTTTTTTCTCAAGCTAAACATTTTTTTTTCAATTTTCAGGTTTATGAAAAAAAGTTCTGATGAAAAAAAAATTTTCCAAATGTTTTAAGCAGTGGACTCTGACAAAAAAAATTGCAACAAAAAAGGTGATAATTATACACCTTCTAATTCATTTTCAAAATTGAAGAGATCACGTGAAAAATGGTGGAAAAATTCCATCACACATGGATTTTTCACAATTTGAATTTTTTGATAATTTTTGACGCTTGAAGTTGATTTTCTGAAGAAAGAAGCCTCCTCCGAAAAAAAAAATGAATAGAACATGAATTGTAGAGGGTTAAATTTCCTTTCTATGGAGTCCAGAAAATCAATTTTTTGCAATAAACCGCTCTTCTAACATTTTTTATTTGTAACAATGGAAATGCCAAAAGCTGGCAAATCAACAATTCTTTTTTACATAATTAAGCCTACTTTATGCGTATAGTGCTGATCCCGAATTATGATTTCAGTTTTTTTCCATCACGTCAAGATTTTCTAAATAATTGGGATATCCAGTTGAAAATTCGTTTTTCATTTGTTTATGTAAATTCTGACATTTCTGACTCCTTAAATCGATTTTCTGACGAAAGAAAGGGTCTTACGAAAAAAATCAATAGGACATAAATTGCCGAGCGTGAAATTTCCTTCTTAAAGAGTTGAATTATTTTTTCAGGAGGCTTTGTTTTTGAGATATCTTCAATTCAAAAAAATAAATTGACCTCTGAATTTTTTTCAACTAAAATATCTCAACAGCTACGCCTTCTGAGAGAAAACTAATTGGACTCTACAGTAAAAAAATTTTACGCTCTACAAGTTCTATTCATTTTTTTCTTGTAATACTTCGTTTTTTCAGAAAATCGACTTCAATCATCAAAAGTTATCAAAAAAAAAAAAAATAGAAAAACTGTTCAATTGAAAATTAAAATTGTGAAAAATCCTCGCGGGTGATGGAATTTTTTCACTACATTTTTCGTGATCAGCGTGAAACATACTTTAAAACTCGCCCATTGAACTTTAGACAGCATTTCAAAAGTTTAAAAATGGAGACCTGTGTAATTTTTCGAAGGCTATTATGCAGAATAGCTACATATTATAAACGCACGTAAAAAAGGCTCAGGGAGCCACAACCCACCAGTTTAAACTCAGAAAAGAGATTTTCCATAACGAAGATATATAAAGTGTATTTTTTGCTATTCAAACACAATTTTTCAAAAAAATTTCGCCTTAAATGAACAATATGTGGTGGTTTACGAAAAAAGGGACCTTAGCAGTTATTTTATCGAAACTCATTTTAAACATGGATTTTGTTTTTTCTTCGGATTCGAGTCCACATAACCCTTAAAAATCGATTAAAACCATCCCTAAGGTCCCCACTCCCCAGACATTAAAAAGTGCTCAAAAATTGAGAGTACAAGTAATTCTCAAAATTTTATTCAAAAAATTGACTTGAAATTTGGTAAAAGCACTTCTCAAAATCTTATTCAAAAGAAGCTTTAAAAAAATTCATTCGATTAAAACTTCAAACGCGTTCTTCTCAGAATTCTGTTTTTAGTGCTAATAAAGTCCCATTTTTCCTGAACCACCACATAAGATACAATTTTCTAGTTTTCGATAAAATTCTGCTTTTGAGAATTAGTGAAATGATTTTTATTGAAAACTGATTTTTCAGTCAAAAATGACTAACTTTTCAATTAATTCCTAATTTGTCAGAAAAATCAGTAATATTTTTCAGAAAAAATCAATAATTTTTTACAAGAGGAAAATAAATCAGTACCTCATTTTTGGCTGAAAAATCACAATTTTCTTTAAAATTCATTTCACTGACTCAAAACAAGTAATTTGACCAAATATAACTCATTCAAGAGTGATCTGGATTTTGATAGTTTTAGCTTTGGAGTTGTTTACGATTGCTTCACAAACATCCCATTAAGCTGCAAAACACTTAATGTACCTATACCTATAAGTCGTCTATGCCAGACAAGAGCTCGCCAACAAGGACGCGAAGACAGAGACAGGAACACGATTCATATCGGAAGCGCCATCATCCACTCTAGAATTAAACATCTGTTCCAGCACATTGAATATAGGTGTACACCGAGCTAAGGTGTAATTACAACGATGAGAGACGTGCACCGTACGCGCAGCTGCTACCGGACTACTCCATTCACCTCACCGGCTCTCTTCTCCTTTCACCTATATTTACTCGTACCATAACACGAGTACCCATACCTGTACTTATTGACCACATTGAAAAACCTGCTCGTTTCGGAGACTCTCAAATGGACCGGAGAAGAAGGGTACAGCCGCAGCTTGGCGTTATTAATTCATGTATGTAAATCACGTGTACGACGGCGCACAGACGAGAGGAACGACCGAACCAGCTGATTCCTTATTCATCTGTTCGAACCTATGAACTCGAATTTTTCAACGAATATCTCAGTAGGGGATGTTTCTACGACAATGTTCGCGTGCATCGGGCTTCCAAAAAAATCGCGTCTTGTAGACATTGTGAATGAACAAAGACTCCAGCGAGGTAGATAAAGGTGCATCTTTTTTAAGGTATACAAAGATTCGAACAGCTGTGCTGTGTAGTTTCAAGTACACAGGTATTCGATCCTGAAGAATGTTCCTGTGTCGGGATCCATGAACGTGTAATGTATCAAATTTCCAACGCAAGGGAAAAATAGCATTCCAGATATTTGAAGTTCGAACTGAATCAAATTCATACTATAGAATTTACTATTCCGAAAGAATGCTTCGGAATTTGCTAGGAAGATTTTTTGGTTAATTTACGCAAAAATATGAGATTTTCGACAAAGGACGGAATAAATCCTACTTAGGATTCCTTTTTTTTTTTTTTTTTTTTTGAAATTAACTTCTGGTAAAAATTAGAAAATTTTGGACTTGGTAATCTAGTCCATGACAAGCTGGTAACTTCACGTCTTCGAGCTGAAATATTTTCTCACAATTATTGACGACTTGGTCGAAATAAATCTTTTGGCAGTTTTTTTTGTGTGAAAATGAATTAGGGGTATTCTTTCTCCCTTTCCTTTTTGGACCCTTCATTCCACTGGAACCTGGAATAATTTTCAAGTTCGATTCCTGGAGGAGCGAGACAAAATTTGATTTATTTTCATTGGAAATTTGAACCTTAATGTCTTTGAGATGGAAAACAAATTGATAAAAATGCCTTCTAACGCGAATATCTTTCGATGAATCTAGTAACTTGAAATTTTATAATAAGCTGTTCGTTGTTTTCCTGAAAATTCTTCATCTTCAAAAAAAAACCAAAGATAACTAGAATTCTATTTTTTTTTTTTTATGAAACCCCAAAATACAGTTGATCCAATGAAAATGAAAGTTGTAAAACAGGGGTAGCAGAGCTTTTTTCTTATCCTAAAAAATCAAGGAATTTTCAAATTTTCAAAAAATTGGTGCCCTGATTAAATTTTGTTCCACCACCGATGGTTGAAAATCCAACAATAATTTTTTTACAAAAATGCTTTTCTTTTTTTGTTCATTTGATATAATTTTTCATCTAAAAATTGTCCGAGTTTTTTTTTGTTCTCTGACATTCAAAACGTGCCAATGGTTCGTAATTTTTTTCAAAAAATTGGCTTTTGTTTAAACAAAATTTTCAAAACTAAAACCTCATAAGCGCAATTTTCGTAACTTGAAAAAAAGTAAAATTCTGAAGAGTAGAATACGAAACTTGGCTCAAAAGCACTTCGGTTTTTCATCATTTTTTTTCTGAAAATGGTCAGATATTTTTGATTTTCTTCTGAAAATGTGACCCTGCCATAAAGAAAGGACCTATGGTGTAAAAAAAATCGATGTCTCATTTTTCACATTTTTGATCCAAATGACACCAAATCTGGACCAAATACATAAAAATAAAAACATCAATCTTTTTACACAAGGTCTCTTCTTTACGGCAGGGTCACCAGTGGTTCGATGGGTTTGATTTTTGCGGAAAATAATGCGATAAAATATTCAATAGGGTTATTTTTTTCTCAAAAAGGAGCGATCCTTTCGTTTTTATCCCTGAAAAAGTAAATAATGCTTGTCAAAGGTGCATCGTTTTGCATTTTTTTTTTTTGAAAGTTAGATGATAGAGGAAATTAAAAAGCTGTGACTGAATTTCAAAGCAAAAAATTAGTAAAAATGTCACCCTTTTCCAGCATACTGGTCTTAAAATTTGTTTGGATTCAAAAAAATTGAAAAATGGTATGAAAAATAAACGCTTATTTAAACAAAAAAAAAAAAATGGTAGGAGTGCATCTCCCTACTTTTTTTTTCATCCACGAGTGTACTTGAAGTCTGTAGTCTAAATATAACATCCCGCACCTACCTCCGCCAATTTTCAAAAAAAAAAAACGAACTATCCACTCCGTAAGTTTGAATTTTTTAAATCTCTTCAATTTAGGAAATCCTTTCAAAAATCAGACCATATTTCAAATTACCTTAGAGAACGAATTTCACATCACAGCTTCCTGTATATTTGACCCACTTTTTGAAAAAATTTTGTACAAAAAGGATTATAATTCATAATTTTTCAAATAAAAAATTGTTTTTCTTCAATTACCTGCTTTCCCAGCAGAGAACATCCATTTGTATTATTATTTGTACTTCAAAAAATTCACACTTCGATTCTTACCTGAAACAAAAAAAAAACAATTCGATAAAATGAAAAAATTCTCACACCGAACAAAAAAATCAATATACTATCAGCACAAAAGTACCTAGACACCACCTACACAATTTTTGAATTTAAAAAAATAACTTATTAATTTGATAAAATTCCACACCCGAATATTACGAGCTCAGAGTGACTCGCGGCGAATAATAAACTTTTCGCATAACTTTCAACAAGATTACACTATACGAGTTGAACAAATGAAACACCCCCTTTTCACTACCCTGTTTGTATGAATTTTATGTTTTACATAACGATTTCAGAATATCTCGTACATTTTTCGCCCACGAACGACGATGTAATAAAACTTATGCCCAGAAAACATCAGCATCGCTGAAAACGAGGCAAAAGGTCAAGGATTTTTTTCATAACTGTAAAAATAAGTATAGACGAGGGATATTCGATGAGATGAGGATGGAGGACAAACACAAGAAGGAAAGTAAATCCAAAATTTATAATAACCCAATCAACCAATTTCACAAAGATATCGAACTCGTCGCGTCGATTTGATAAAAGCCTACTCCAAAGATACCTTAGGAAAACGAATTCATCCCTTTTACTTCTTCCTTTCTATCGTTTCGTTCACCCCAGTCCAACTTCGGCTCGTTCATTTACTCCTTATAAAAACGATATAAATGAAGACTCGTGCGGTGGTAATTTCGGCCTGGGTTTTATTGTACACGACGCAATAAATTTTTTACCCGTACGTTCTTTTTACTCTTTTTGCGTGTTTTTTTTTTGTTCAGGGGTACCCTTTTACGAGCTTTTTATAAAAAGCCCCCTCGCGAGTTGGAATTTTTGGTAAAATTTATACAACGAAGCCCTGAAGGTGAAATGTATGTTTTTTTCAGGTACGTGATGCTGCGTAATTCATCAGTCATCAAGAAATGGACCAAAAAATTGCCGGGAAGTGGTTATTTAAAAATCGATCAATTTACCCAGCTGGGGAGATTAATACTCAGTACGAGGCCGAATTTTTAATTTTTACTCAACTTTTCCCCGTGTTTATTTTTATCATTGAAAATTCAGCGATAGGGTTGCTTTTGGTAGACTGGAGCAACACAAAGGTAATGAATTTTTTAAAAAGTTTCGCCTCTTTAGAAACTAAAGGGAGTAGAGGAAGCGAAGACTGAAAATAACGCCGAGTGAGTTATGCTGTTATTGTTGTTGTTGCTACATGTTCATACCGGCTTAAAATTTTAAACATATTTCTTTTCTCGCCGCATCTTGGTTGAATAAATTTCATTTATCGATTTTTCGTGCGCCTTCGCTGTTCAACCAGATGAGAAATTTTCACGCTAAATAAAACTTTTTATCGTGTAAAAAGTTTGATAAATTTTTTTTCTAATAGAATTATTCTTCTTCCTTCGAAATGCTACAGTTACAAGCTGAAACACGCGAAATAATGTGAATGAATTTCTGCCTTTCACCGATCTCCATCCTTCTGCTTGTCAGAAAACTAACTCGAAACGTAGTTCGCAACGAGGTAATTGCTTCAGCTTGCAGATACGAGAAATTTTCAATTTTTTCCAACGAAATGAAAACTTGATAAGAATTTCAACACTGGGGGAATTTTTTTGAATAAATATCTTTTTAAAAAAATGATAAAAATGTGAAAATTTAAAAAGCTTTTGAATTTCATAAATCGAGCCAATTCAACTCGAAACATTGAATAAGAATGAAAGTGCAGAGAATGAAAAACGTGCCAGCTTCATTTCTCTTTTCGAAATAGAGAAACAGAAAATTCTTGCTTTAAGAATTTTTCGAAGATGAAAATTTCTATACAGAAATTTTCAAAGAATTTTTGACATCGGGTATTTTTCTATTTCACGCGAGACTAGATCAATAACTCGAGACTTATACACGAGAGGAATTTTTGCCATGTAAATGATCTCTCACTTTTTGAATTTATACAGATTAGTTCTTTTCAAAGCTCGGCACAGTTTCGGAAAACATCTGTAAAGAATCTTTTACATTTTTTCGGAACAAAAATCAGGATTACTTTGCAAGATAAAATCAAAACAAAATTTTGAGTGAGAAAATCCAAGGACTTTCTCTCTCCTTCTCACAAATAGTAAGAATCACAAGGTTTTGATTTTATGATGAAAAAAAAATACAATACACAAAATGTACTGGATAGAGGAAAACATGGAAGCATTGACCCAAAATTTGAAAAATTTTGACCTTTCAACCTCTGGATCCTATTTATTTTCTGAGGTACAATTTTGTATCATGACTCCTAATTTCCAGTCAAGTGATTTTGAAAACAGGCTTAGAGGATTAAAACGTTATTTTGATATCTTGCTCATTCACGATGAAAATTAACGAATTTTGATGTAAAATAAACTTGAAAATAATTTCAGAGGCTAAAAATCTAAGCATAACATAATTTAAATTTTTTGAAAATTTTGAGATCTGATTTGTATTTTTTTTCTCGAGCCTTTTCAGTTTTTTGGACTTTTTGCAAAATTAAAATCAGGAACTTACTCGAAAAGCAAAAAAAAACACATAACTTTCAATTTTCAAAACTTCGCTTAATGACGTTATAAATTTTTGAATTTTGGTCCCATCATGCACTACCCACATAAGTCATTTTTTTCAGTGTTTATTTTTTTAATAACAACTATAATATTGAATTGAAATCGCCATTTCCGCGCCAGTTGGAAAATATGAGTCTGAAAAATTCCGGTATCAATCCAAAGATAAATGGAAAAATCCTCATGGCAGAGGGGGTTAATTTCAAAATTAATCTTAGACTTAGATCTATAAAGTGGTAACCAGGGATGATCGTTTTGCAATCATCTTTGAAAACCTAATATGGAGGAGGGAGAGGTAACTCGAATGCATGCTTTTAAATGAAAATATTCCAAAGACAATTTTGAAAGATCGAAAAAACTTACCAAAAATAATATTGATGATCGAAAAAAAATTCCAATGAAATGGTCCTAGTATTTACTTTAAAATTATCACTCCATAAAAATAATTTTCTCTCCCCACAGGTAAATTTTCAAAAATTCAGCATTTTTTATAGGTAAGTAACCACTGGGAAATTACCAATTATAATCATTTTAGGTAAAAATAGTCATGTCACGACCATCTCACAAAAAATTTTAAATCAAGTTTGTACACGTTGCGTTGTTGAAATTTTTCAAATTTCCTTTTTCCTCGAGTCCCACAGAAATTCGGTTTGTAGAAAAAACGTCTCGATTAGAATATTTTACGAGATTTTTGAATATTTTAACAATGTTTTCATTATTCTACATTGGTTCCCAATCTTTTACTAAAATTAAATACATTTTTCCAAAATTTTTCTTCAATGATTTGAATTTCAAATTTCAAAAAATTATTTCAACCCTAATTTGCATTTGAAAGGAAAAATTACTAACATCGATGTAAAAAGAGAGAAAAAAAATAGAAAAACGTAAAAAAAATCCGATAAATGGTCAAGTACTTTCCATTATTTCTTGGTTACTCACACACTTGAATCCACTTTATCGTAACGTTCAGACAAAAATTTCCTCACTACGAGTCCATAAATCCTCCTTCTCCCCTCTTCTCAATTCGCATTCATTCGAAACCATTTCAAGCACATTTTCTCCTACACTTTCGTTAAAATCTCAGCTTCCGGGAGGTTAGAAAAAAAAATAAGAAAAAAAGCCAATTTCTTAACATCCCTTCGTCTCTTCTCATCTCTTCTACGCTATCTCGACCAAGGTCGATATACCTACGGAAAAGTTCTCGATTTTTTTCTTCGAATGAAAACGCCAAAAAAGTGGACAAAAAACTAAAGTGCTTACCCATCCACCAGTTCAGTGGTCAATTTTACCCAATAATGGGACAATTTTGGACAATGAATCAAGCATAATAAGCGAATATGTCGGTTCGATTTATATTACATTAAGCATTTGAGTCCAATTTTCTCTTATCCAGTTCACAGCTCATGTCTGCATTATAAAGACACCTCGTGTCCAGCATTTTCATCCTGCAGCCTTCGAAATAATAATCGAAAGGGAAATCTATTATGCATCGTTTTTACGTCGAATTTGAATATTTTCTTTACATAATATGCGAGTATTTCCTAAAAGTAGTATAGAAATGCTGGTAACGAAAAAAAAGGGGGACGACAGAGTAAACTCGACCAGGGTAATAAATCGTCCCTGGAAGCTTTACAACCATTTCGGGAACTCGTGCAGCTTGTGGGACAAGTTGCTCTATAAAAGCTTTCTCGTCGTATAAATTTATTTTTTTTAATGACATCGAATTATTCGGGGAAAAACGCATCGTCCATCATAAACTTGTGTTTTTTTTTTCCTTTTCGAACTCTTTTTAATATCTACATCGTACATCTACAAGGAGAGTTTGAACTCACACCATATCAGGTCTCTTTTCAAACAAATCGAATAAATTGTACCGACGTGTTTTTTTTCGATACATCGATAATTTGAGACCCTTTTTTGCCTCCTAAATTGATCTCTCGAACGAGGCTGTTGTACAAATCCAACTAAACCATTTGTATGTAATTACGCCTCCGTTTCGATTTAAAACTCGAGTTAGGTAGATTAATTCGACTATAATATCTTTTTTTTTCCTGAAGAAAAACTCATTTAATTTTATGAATAGACGTTAGCTCGTTGTAAGTCTTTCTTCATTATTATTTTTCTGCTGTTTTTTTTGAACAAGGTACAATTTCGAGTATCGCCTTATGCATATAGCAAACGTGTGTAGGTTTTTTCTAACTCTTCGTTTACAGCAAAGGCAGAAAACAGCGGTATCATCGTCACAAAATACACTCGTAAGTATATGTTTTGCTCTCAAAGAGAAACATACTTGACACTGCCTTGCCACGATAACGTATACTCGTATTACGTCATTTTACTCGATATCGTCGAGTAATTTTAACCTCGTTGAAATTACCAACTATAAGATCTCGCAGAACGAGATGAACAAGGTGAAGTAGACTAGTTCTTAAATTATTTTGACTAGAAAGAGATTTCTACGACCCAAGTTCAAAGTGAACATTATTGAGAATTACTGAAAAACAATCAGGATTGCAGCACAGTAATAAATCGGTGAAAAATTTTTACTAAAAGCAAACAATGATAAAATGATCGGAAATCAGTAAAAATTCACTCGAGTCAGTGAAATATCTGAAAATCTCTGAAAAATTCTTTGAAAAATCAACAAAAATCCGCTGAAATTCAAAAAATTTGGTTGATTTACTCTGAGCTGAAATTTTGACTGAAATTCGAATATCGACTTACTTTTTGATTTTACCCCTTTCCTTCTCCTTCAACCAACCCCCACCCGAATTAATCGTACATATCTTTCGGTTAGAGCAGGGGGAAAGGGTAAAATCAAAAAATAAGTTGATATTCGAATTCTACGACCTCAAATTAGTGACAATCGATATGTCACACGTCATTTTAATTTTTTAACGTAATTATGCTTCCCCAAAATTGGGGGGTTTGAGGCACTGAAGGGTCAAATACAGAAAATAAGTAAATATTCGAACTCAGCGCCCTCAAATACCTAAAAAACGACAGGTCGTATGTTATTTTTCATTTTTTTAAATTTTAACCCCTATCAAGGGGATCTATAGGGAGGTTGAGACGTTGAGAGGGGTCGAATGAAAAAATCAAGCGTATATTCGAAATAAGCGTCTTCAAATTTGTGTAAATCGATATACTACTTTACTTTTTCGATTTTTTTGAACATTGGTCAAAATTATGGACCCATGTACCATTGTACCATGTACCTCCAGAGGTCGGGAGATCCCATCTTGAAAATTTATAGGTAGAAAATCAGGTAAAAATAGCTACTAACTGTAAATGTTAATTTTTTAGATTTTTAAATGATAGCTTTGAGCTTTCATCACCGAAGTTCAACTTTGAGATTTTCAAAATATGATTATCGTTTTTGAATCCCTTATCAATTCTCGTTTGAACCTCGCAAAAAATTCTCCTTCAAATATAACCTATCTCAAGATATGAGCCCTCAAAGTTGGCTAATTTGGCGAAAAATCGCAATTGTCAAAAAATTACGAAGCTTAACCCCAGCTCCCTTGAGGATTAGAAAAAAAATGAAAGTAGATTCATAAATGGACCATTGAGGAAAACTCGAAAAAAAATTGAGCGAAATCGGAAAACCCGACTTCATTTTTGGTCCGTTTTAGTACGAAATAGCCAAGAAAAATTCCAAAATCATTCAAGGCAACTACCTATAGAGATAAAAAAAATTTCTAATTCAAAATTTTCCTACAATTTTTTAAAATTTTAAATTTCTTCCAATTCAATTTATGAAAAAAAATTAATATAATTTCAAAAAAAAAAAAAATGAAAAATAACGAAATTGAAAAAATTTGATCTTGGAATAAATTTGAACTTCGATCGTTGAAATCCCACTCGCGTCAAAATAATTCAAGAGCTAGTGTAACGTAAAAGAGACGTAAATGAGCGATGTACATGTGAATCTTCCCTCTCCAACGTTTACTTCGGTAGACTCCATCTCTTCATTTTAATTGAAGTCTTTGGCGTTGGTCGTCATTAATTTCCATCTTCGCAGCGACATCCGTCGACCAGATTTTATCTAAATTCGATTCTTCTTCGAGTAATTGATGTAATTACATTTTATACCTTCTTTTACAGCACGAAGGCGTTTTTGCGTGCCAAGCGAGGCGTCCGAACCGTCCACATCCAAACGAGGAAGTAATTTCGTTTGTGTAAAGAAAAGCTCGATATTTGAAATTGAATTTAAGTACGTTTCGGTTCTTCTGATCGGGATCCCAAAAGACGACGAACTCACACGTGTTTTCCAACCCCCTTCTCTTTCGCCAGCTTCCCTGCTGACCCATTCTTACGACTGGAACGAGCCAAAAATGCGCATATATCTTAATTCGTGGCTCTATTCTATGGTTTTCGTCTCTCGTACCCGATAAATTTTCCACCTCCGCCTACTGGTTCCCTTTGCCAACAGCAATTTGTACCGCACGCGGATGGAATCCAGTCGAGCAGATTTTTTTCCCCATCTTTATACATGTATATTTCGATGTTGGTCTTTTTTTTCTATTTCTATTTTCATATCGCATTTGTGCCGAAGAAAAACCGTCTAGGTAGGCTCAGCGCCGCACCGTATCCGTCGAGTCGAAGTTTATACGGAATTTTGATTCAATATTATATTCACAAGGCGCAATAATATCGTCGAACGTTGCTCAGGTGTATGGAAAGCACCGCGCCATGAAGCGGAGCGGTAGAAGGGGTTATATCTTTTTAAGAACGACTGCGGTTGGTTTTTTTGCAGCTGGAATTCGCATTCAACTAACGTGTAGGTATATGATTTTTCCACTCGAGAAAACCTTAACGCGTTACTTTTTACCGATATTATCTCGATATTGCTTTAAAAGTATGCGAATCACTTTTTGCCAACGAAAGGTAAAGTGACGCTGAACCGGAGAGAGGAAGCAGAACGGATTAAAAAGCTTCTTACCGTCTCGCTATAGGAATACCTATTTGCGCTATAAATTGTCGTAGAAATTTTCGCCAACGTTGATAACGCGAGTTGACTTTCGACTTTAAAATTTCTCGCAACTTTTGCACGATGCGAAGCCCGAAGACGTCGAATCGTTTCAGGTTTTAGGAAATTTATTAGCTGGTAAGAGGGGAGAGGAGGTGCTAAGGAAACTCAGTCGGGCACAAAGTAGGTTGTGTATTTTGTCTTGGTAAGTCGTGGAATTCGTTTTAGAGAAGTACTTATCCGATTCGAATGTCGGAAGCACAAAAGTACATAGGATTTCTTTTTAACATTCGGAGTTTTGCCACCTCTGTAAGTCTTTCTAATCGTATACCAACATTTGGATCGAAAAAATACCTTCGGATTCAACTTCAGCGACCTAGAAAACCATATCGATATAATGGATGATATTTTATTATTTTTCAACCCTTCGAGTTCAATTTCTCCTTCAATTTTTTCATTCCCTCCCCCAAAAAGTCCTCAACTGCGACTCAACTTGTTCTGATGAAAAAAATGATAAAAAATTATTGAATTTTATTGAGATCAATAATTTTAGTTGAAAAGACTATAAAAATTGCCGATTAAGATATTCAGATTTCTTGAAAAATATTAATTCCTAGCTTCCAGGTTTTCAGAGTTAGGACCAAACATTTCAATTTTTCAGACCCTTCAACACGATTTTCGACAAAAGTAGAACTGATACTGAGGAAGGACTACCTTAAGAATCAACTTTTAAAAAAGTCGATCTTAATTTCAAGTATTTTTTACTCCTTACAAAGGAGCTACTCGAGGTGATAATTGTCATGTTGAAAAAAATCACAGGCTTGCAGAGCATCATAAACTTTAATTCGCGGTATTTTGAAAGAAATCACTACTCAAGAATGATCAAAATTCTTTCACTTATCCAAATAAATAAATTCTCTAATTTTTTAAGTATCTTCAAAATGAAATGAAAAAGATATGAAATTGAGTCAAAAAATTGGCCAAAATTTTGAACAGTCAATGAAATTGTAATTAGAAAGTTGAAAAAAATATAAATATTGCAACTAAGGCAAGATTCTTGCTAATTTCTAGGTTTTTTTTTTGTTTTTCTTGGTGGTAAACATCTTGGAATAATTCTTTTTCTTTTCAATTTTCACCAAAAAAAAACCAACACGAAATCGTGAACACATTATGAAAATTCGAAAGACTAATTCAGGACATCCTGGGTCAACAAAAATTATTACTTTTCATTTTCTACCAATTTTACAAACGATTTCTGTAATCTATCAAAATCTTATAATAATTTTCAACTATGTTCAGTCCAGGTTAGAAACTTTTTCAACAGAAAACATTTTTCACGGTGGTCTGAGCAATTTTCGATGCATTTCAATTTTCAGTTGCTCTTCTACCAATTTTTACTCAATTTTAACCAAAGTTTGGATATCGTCATATCACCAATCATTTTTCTAGCATTTTAAACATTTCTTCAATTTTTTCAATTTTTTTGTTGTTTTATGGATCAATTATCTTCCGAATATTTCAACAATATTTTTCAAAATTTTAGCGATGTCTCATCGATTTCTACGTTATTTGAACCTTTAATTTGGTCGAGTCAACAATTTTTTCACCCATACCAAACACATTTTTCTTTTTCATACTTTTCTACACCAATTTGGAAATTTCACATCAACTTCAAACAATTTTTAATAAATTCGACAATTTTTTCCATTTCAAACAACACGATCCGAATCCAAACACGAATAAAAATCCCACACAAAACGACCAACCCTCCTCGCAATCACCGCAAAACTCGACGAAAACATCCTCGATCGCAGATTTCCAGGCTAATTTCCATACACGCGGACCAATTATGCAAAACGAAATTGGCAAGCTTATCGCAATTACCAACAAATAGCCTCGTTATCTGCACGAGTACATCGAAGACGTTTATTCTACTTCGCAACATTATCTCGACACATATCTCACAGCACTTCAAACAGAAAGCGACTAGAAGAACTAGCGGTATCGCAGCATCGAGGATCCTACGCGAATATCTCGAGCTTGACGATGGAAAACCTCAAGCTTCGATCAATTCCACGCCTTTGGAGCCGGAAAAGCAACAAAATCGATCATTTCACGGTAATGTCCGCAGCGACCCTTACGTTTCAGGTTGGCTAATTCTTTCATAAAGATTTGTGATCCATAACGAGATCACAGCAACACAGTTAAATTAAATTTCAACCAGACTTGGTTCGCTCGTGACATGTTCACTCTGCAAATGATTTACCGCATCCATTCCGGTAGGAGTAAATTTTCGTCGATAAATTTAAGAAAGAAAAAAAAATAGAGAGTGAGATGAAAATAAGTCACATGTTATACGTACAAACGATTGCCTACTTTTTCTAGTATTCTGATAGTGTACGGAGTATACTCGTGCAAGATTCCCATGCGTAGTAAAATCACGATTTCTCGTAATCTAACTTACAGAGGTTTACTTACGAAGCATCATATCCGTAGAGAGAAACGTCCTCCTTCTCTGCTTAAATTTATACGCGTACGTACACCTACGCACACACTGGCGACATCACAAGTACTCCGGTATTGCATTTTGTAAATACATACTATGTATGTAGACGTACGAGAGTACACAGTTACACACATTTGACACGAAGAAACGTGAATCACTCGAACCAGACACACACGAGGCAGCATTTAATTACTCTTCGAATGCTACACAAACCAACGAAACGATCGTTTAATAGCCTCATCTGTCCCGTCTATCTCTCTCTATCCATCTCTTTAAATGCGCCTAATACGTATTATCACACAAAGATATACGCCAGATATACGCTGTACCGTTATATCGAAGTAAAACCGAACGAATAATTAATCAGTGAACTCGGCTCAGAGACGTGGCCGCGTTTATATTCAAATTACCACCAAAAGGCGGCTCCTCAAGACAAAAGTCTCCTCCGATATGGACACCTCTTCCTACGTCCGATCCGATTTCTATAGGGATTAGGATTTAGGATACGAGCAATAATTAAAATCATAATCCTGCTTTCATACGTTACGTACATGTAAGGAAAACACTACATGGGCGTCTATTTGTCTTCTCTTTTATCTCGAAAACGACCATAATCTCGTATGACCATTATCGTCCCCCTGTTTAGAAAATGTTGACCGTCGACTCCAACTGCACCCTTGTAATTCGGGTACAAATATTCGAATTATCATTTTTAGATGTCCGAATTTCGCCATTATGCGTGGTTTGAAGCTCGTATTAGACATATTATTGTCTGTCTGGCGAAAAAGGCGTTGGACATTTTTGTATTTCAAGGCTGGAGAAATGTTGAGAAATTTTACTGAATTATTCTTCGGTCACGTGAAAAAAAAACGATAAGAGGAAGGGGATAATTTTTATAATCCGATATGCTCCAATTTTTTGAAAAATTTATGAATTATGGATATTAATTTTCGGTACGAATACGAACTAAGAAATGCCAAATTGCATCATTTTGGGTCATAAATCAATCGATAGTTTTCTTGATAAAAAATTATTAGGAAGCTCTGAAAGGATTTCAGGATGTCTAACACTGTTTCAAAACCCAAAAAAACAGGGGGCACTCTGAGTGTATTAATTTAGTGTCCCTTTAGTTATATAAATTGAGAGTGTATGTGTCCGACCTTATGTACCAATAAACAAATAATAATAATAAAATTTTTTGAGAAAAAAGCTTGACTTAGCTTAACCTTTTCGAATGACTTTTTTGACAACTAACCCCAAATTTTTTGACACCCCCCTCCCCTTACGCATATTCGTGTTAAAGGAAATTTCAAGTACATTTTTGTCCCTTCCTCGAAAATACCCTTCTTTTTCATAAGGAATTTTCAATATTTATTAATGCTAAATGGAATTTTTATGATTTTTTAAATTTTTTAAGAAAAGCTTGACTTTTTGAGTAAATTAGTAAAAAATCTTGACTTTTCAGGACCAGTTTGACCTGTTAGACACCCTGAAACAGGATCTCCTTAGCAGGACTCTTCAAAATAATATTGTAACCAAAAGCAGGAAGTTCAATATTCTTCAGGAATATGATAAAATATTTCAATCGCCACTTGTTTTTCAAAACGTCAATTTGAATACAAAATTCTTCTCGTTTCCCCCACTTTTTGCTCCCATCTAGGTATCTCACTTCAAGAATTTCATAAAAACTTCATAAACGACGACAAACACACTGAAAATGGTAAAGAATAGGAAGAATAATTTTAATTTTAGGAAAGGATATAATTAAAGAGGTTCAGCAGGGCGAAACCGAACAGGTGGGCAGTTTTGTTTGAAATTTTTGCATTTGAACTGAAATAAACTCTAGAGAATATATTTGATCGTAGTTGTAAATTTTCAACTGAGCGAAAGGAATGGGTGGAAAATGAAGAATTTTCGTCTGATATCGAATATTTTGAAAATTTTCCCACCCAAACTGTGATTTATCTCAACTTTTTCTTTTTCCAAAACAATTTAAAAATTTCAGTCCGATTTTTCCTTCCTTGAATCGCTTCAGACCTACTGATTTTTCTCCTCCCCCCCCCCCGTTCCCTCAACAAAAATAAAAATTTAAGAAATATTCAATAATAACAAAAAAAAATTCATAAAATAACCTAAAAAAGTAAAAAAATTTAAAATATCTCAAAACAAATATGTACTCACATTGTTAGGAAAAAAATACCACTTTGTCAAGAACTTTTTAATTTTCGATTAAAATAATAATTCAAATCAAACAAATTTATATAGCGGTAAAAATTACCAAAAATTTTCATGATAATCATTTCAACTACCTTTTTGATATAAATTTTTTCCCATTATTCTTACGATAATTTTACGAATTTCAACGATTTTTGGAACTTGTTTGCAAAAGTTCAACACATAATATAAGCATGGATAAATCTAAAACTGAACAGAACAGAAAATAGTTCAAAAAATTTTTCTTATAAAAAAAAATTTTGCGTTTTGAGTAAAAAAATCAGAAAAAGTTCAGAGATGAAATTTTTTGCCCTTTCATAATAACTTGATTTAAAGAGGATAAAATAAGCTTTCATTTGGTATTATAATTTCGTGAAATCTTGATGGAAAAAATGTTGCAGTTTTCAAAGGTACATGAAATCAGTACCAATTGAACGATTATTTAATCCTCTTTAAATCAAGTCATCATGAAAAAGACTCAAATTGCTTCTTTTTCAAAATTATTTAGAAAAAAACAAAAAATAGTGATGTGCACCAAACATTAAGGCATAAGGTATGCAACCCGCAAGCAAATGCCCTACATGATTCCGATAAAATTTTGAAATGATTTTTTGGGAATTTTAGTCTCAAAAAACCGAGAAAAAATCATTACGAAAGATGGTGGATCAGGGTTGAAAAATTGGTGCGAAATCCAACGTAAATAATTATTTAAAAAAATAGAAAATTTGATGACTAATCTGAAAATCTCATTACGATGAACTCAAATTTTCTCAATATTGTGGTTACGTTTCCTTCCAAAATTCTCTTTTAGGTGGAGGGGGCGGGAAGGTGGGTTGGATCCTCTCAGCTGAAAAAAATGTAGCATTTTCAAGAACCATGTGAAAACTTCATTCTTCTCAAAAATATTGTCAATTACGAAAAATTATCCCACACTTCTTCCTTTTGACTTTTGCAAACTACCATACTGGCTTATTCAATAAGGGAAAAAAGAAAAGAAAAATACAGATATTTCATCTAATGATATCAAAAATGCTCATTTTTTCAAATTTGGAGGTGAATTACTCTCCTGAAAAATACTTTTTGAATGAACCAATCCTCAATTCATATATTTCAACTTAAACCATCCTATTTGACAGCCAATTTTTCAATCCTGAGGCACCACTGAAATTGAATATCAGTTTTTCGACCTCTGAAACTTCAAACACATTTTTAGGAAGCATTTCAACCAAAAATTGTTCATCCAATTCCAAATTTGATTCATCTCCAGATAAATGACCCAGAACCAGGAAAAACATTCGAGTGCTCAAATTTTAAAAATTTACAAAAAAAAAATCCACCCTCAGCTCTGTCTGCCCAAGTTCTATCAACTCGACCACTTCTTCGCTGACCACCATTCGATTACAGTTCCTTCAACTTCCATACCATTTCACTGATAAACCTTGCAAAAAGATAAGATAAAATGGTGAAATATCGTCGATAACCCCGTATCATCAACATTGCTTCATCGCCAAGCCCCTCGTAACTCTTTGGGAACAGGAAACCGAAACCCGCAGCAGCATCGAGCAACACCATCGCATACCGAATACTGCACCAGCTGCGAACAGTGTCGCTGCTGCAGATAATAAGCGAGCTCGTGAACGCCTCGGGTTAAAAATAAGAGAAAAAATTACCATACGCCCGCTACAGCACTCAGCTCAGATCGAGCAGACGTACGTAACACACGCTTCTGTAAGGTTTAAGTCCGAAGCGCAATAGCAAAACCAGTCCATCGACCAGGACCATTCCATAATCTACAATTCCGAGCCAAAGTCCATCCGCCAAAACACGGCGGAGAATTAAAAATTAGGACCAAGCAATTGATCGTTCTGTCGTATTGCTCTGGCCGAACACGTAATTGATATTTTATCGTGCGAATAAACCGTTGGAATAAACGTTTATGGCCGAGTTAAAAAGAGGATACCGCCACCGTCGCCTCATCTCGATACTCGTTCAACGTCCAAATGACCCGTATTGGCGCGCTAGAGCCTTTGAGCGAGCCAGACGGAGAGCGCGAAAAAAGGGATCAATACGCGACCGTTAAATGGAAGAGAAAAAGGTGCCAGTACAACAAATATACCCACGTTCGTTGTAATAGACTGTACTCTATTTTTGCCATACGTATGCTACTCTTTGGACAGGTATATGCGAAAAGTTTTCCACATGTCGAAAAACACTCGAGCTTTTGTGCAACCTTATTTTCTGCTTTATTTCGGGCAACTGCAGGTATTAAAATTATCCCAGACCCAAACAAACTCAATTCCGTAGCATTTTTTATGCTCATCGTCGACCATATACGCGATTAAAGTACCTGGCTAATGTTCCGGCATAAGAACTAGACGCGATATTAACTCGGCGAGAAAATACGCTGATGCTGGCTCGTTTATTTAACGAGCGGCAGGGTTTCAATTAATCGTAAGTATTCCGAACGCAAAAAAATTTTCTTTCTTTGAGCCGGCGAGTCGAATAACCCGGCTAGGTATTTAAACAAAAGGAACTTTTCGTTATGGAATTCACAATCCTACTAATTTTGCAGAAAAACTTTCGAATGAGCGGTTTAAATAGTCGAAAATATTCATCGCGTCTTTGAGAATCCCGCAGAGAAAGAGCATTTTAAAAAAAAGGCCGCATTTCGTGTCTTCCGCTCTTTAGAAAGGATTCTTTCGTCTGAATGCAGCAAAAATTCCAGTAAAATTACCATTATTTAACGTAATAATGAAAACTTTGACGAGTGAAAGGAAAGAATTCGCATCGAGATAGGGAAAAACTGAAAAAGTCATTCGGTTATATTGGTGGGTTCGAAAAAATGTCGATTTCGAAATTCGAATATCATTTTTATAACAAAATCTCGACGAGATAATTTAAACAATGGTTGAATTTTCCAAGATATTTCGCGGTGGAATTATTAAAATGGCAAGTTTTAATATTTTCAAGATTGCCAAATTTACTCAAATGAAAGAAATAATATACAAAAAGTCGGTAAAACTGTAAAAAAAAAAAGAGATTCAATCTTCAAAAAATATGAAGATCGTCGAATTTATTAGAATTAATAATGAAAATTAACGAGAATGAAAAATCAAAACTAAATCAATATAGGTACAAAGGTCATAAAATGAATATCGAATCTTTTGTTTTCTGATTTGAAAAAAATTCAATCTGTACGATAATCACCGCATTTATTCAAAAAATTACGAAAAAGCAAAAAGGTGGAGAAAAAACCGATTTTTTAAACAACTGAATTTTGGTAAGAAAATTAAACAGAACCTCGAAAAAACATGTATAAAAGTCCTATCACGACTGCAAGTGCCCTAAACAGTGATGCAAGTCCACAAATTTGAAAATTTTGACATTTTTTATTTCAATTTTTTGACACAAAATTGGAAAATTTAAAAAAAAAACTAAAAACTGAAAACAAAACAGAAAATGAATTTAAAAAAAAAACTGAAAACTGCGACTATTTCATTTTCGAACCGAATAAAATTTAATATTTCCAAATAATTTCGCATTCCAGCGAAATGGTCCAAAAATCAATTAAGAAAAAAATTGGAGTTGAATTATGGAAAGTAATTCAAAAAATGAATATTTTCCAAAGTTTCTAATACGATAATTATTGAATCCACTCGAAAATTGCGAAAAAAAATATGGAAAAGAAACAAATTCAAACGAATGTCCACTTCATACTTACATTAAATTCTTATGAAATAGGTCAAAAAAATATGAAAATTTTTCAAATCTCTGTCTACAAACAAAAATGAAAAAAAATAATAATTCATCACTAAACCAAATAGGTAGGTACTATTAAATTTCAATAAAATGTCCTGAAAATAAATGAGAATGAAAAACCGTAAATTAAGGATAGAAAATTGGCATTAGAAGAGACAGGAATTGAAAAGAATTTCAGTTTGAAACTCTTTCTTTGCTGGCTTTTTAAGCTTTTTTACTTTCCTTCTCTTTTTACCAAAATTCAATAAAAACAAAATTCCACTTTTCCTTTTCAATTATTCACGCTGAATACTCTCTGCCAACAATTTCAGCTTTTGAAAGTAAAATTAAGAAAAAAATCACTTAAAAAAATCTCATCGTCATCGTAGAAGTAAGAATTTTTTTAATAATCAACTGTTTAGGTCTAAGTTGTTTTGATGTAAAAGTATAACTTTACAAGTCGGTTTTTTGCTATTTCAAATTATTTTTCTACCCTTCTTTATCGTGCTTTGAGTTGAAATTTGATAATTTTGAATTTTTTTGTGCCTTCTCCAAGCTGAATAAGATTTCGGCAATATTAAAATTTTTATTCTTCACAAAACTGGATTTCAGGTTTGAAAAATGCACCCAGATTATCGGATACTCACAGTTGTGTGAATGAAAAATTGCAGTTTTTTAAAATCCCTATTGACTAACGATTACACATCTCAAAATACTCAAACTTTAGTAATCTAAAGAGGGATCCAAATCTACGAATTTGGAAATTCGTATACCTTTTATTTTAATTTTTGACGTACATTAGAAAACTGAGATGAATGATTTGGAGGAAAAAAACTGAAAACTGAAAACAATATTAAAACTGAGAAATAAAAACTGGAAGTAAATCTGACACTGGAAAAAAAAATGAAAACTGAAACTAGAATTAAAAACAATGAAGCTGAAAACTGGAACTAGAACTGCTAATATAATGTCAGTTTTTCATCTCTACAGTAAATCAGAAAAAATATTCATTTTATTTTCGGGTTAGTTTATTGGAATGGATAAGAAACATTCGAAAAATAATAATACATAATTATATATTTTGTTGATGAATATTCAGGGACAGGAGATGGAAAATTTTTAAACCTGGAACCTGGAACTTGTGATGAACTTTTAGATGAAATTATTCTTTAAAAAACCATCCCACACTTTTCAAGAGCTCTTAAGGGTGAGATGGCTCCCAAAACCAAAATTTCTCTCATAAAAATATCCAAATTGCAAAAAAAATTGATTAAAAAAAATTATCGAATACTTTTAAACATTTCCAGAGTTCCGGATTTTCTCAAAAATCGACGAAAAACAGCTAAATTTGACTGAAACCACCAAAAGTGGCTCAATTTTTCAGTATTAAAATTTCCTATAAAATAATAAAATTAGGAACGTGAAACGACACAAAAATAATCAAGGCTTTTGAAACATCTACGAAATCATCCGATTATTCCCGAAAATATTCGTATAAATACCTCCAAATATTCATTTCTTTTGAAAAAAATCAATACCAAAAATGTAAATAAACTTATTCCTGGCTGGGCCTATAAAATTACCATGAGACGACGAATTTTCCCTCAACCAAAACACCAAAATTTCTTCCGACATGAATACCAGTCGAATAATATAGGGAAAACTGAATCAATCGTTCACTCCATCACACAGCCACTCCGATGCTCATTTATCGTCCGGGGTGGCTTTTACCGTGCAGAATAATTTTGTTATTTCGTATCACGTTCGTGTATCCCGCCCACTTAGGTTTATATCATTTACACGGACAAATAATACACCAGAAGCTCAAACGTTTCGTGAAATCCATTCTATGTCAATCTAAATTTCAATTCGTCTAACAAAATAAACTCCTCGTCTCGTCCGGCTCTTTTGAAATTACATTTCGCGTGTATGTATCGGACAGGTTTTCCACCGAGCCTACCTCACGATCCGATTCGGTCGAATTCGTTTCTCGTTTTATGTTATTTTTGGCAAATAATCCGAGCTTTTTTACCTTCTTTATTCTTTCTTTCCTCGCGGCCTTGATAGATTTCTGTGTTTATTTTATATTATTATACGAACGAGCTTTTCACCGCCCTGCCGCCTAATACACGTGGATAGCTCGTCATCACGTTTTTCGGAAAATCTAATCCACCCGGATACCCGCCACCGTGGTTGCGTATCATTGGAGATAGCCAATTACGTAATTTAAATCGATCGGAAAAATATTCCAGGGGTTTTAGACGACGACGATGGAGAATAATCCGAACGACTGAGGTAATTATTCGCCGTATCTGCGACGACATGACGCATTCCACGATATACCTGGCTCGATGGTTTTTATATTCGTATACAATGCTGCGCGAAACCATACACGGATACTATCTCTTCTCGATAATAGAATAAACAAAAAAAAACACCAACAACGTGTAGCAGCAGATGGGAATATTATGGCCGGATTTCCTTTCGAATTCGCTGCTGTCGAGATAAAAATGTATGAGTGTGAATCAAGACCCCACAAAATTAAATTTTCAAATCTCTTCAAAATTAAATATAGTCATTTCAGAATTCCTTTGGAGAAAAGCACAATCGTGAACTTCAACTGCTCGCATTCAAGTGAAATTTAATATGGGGAAGAAGGATTTCATGAGAAATTTTTTGAGCCTAGAAGGCCATGGTCAAACTCATAGGGGTTGGAGGAGGAGGTTCAAAGGGAGGTTTGGCCCACTTTTTTCGAAATTGGGCCATCGGTCCATTTATAGTGTTTCTAAATTGGAAGAAGAGCAGTCCCTCAAATTTTTAATTTTCTTAACTCATCTTTTCATATTTCTCATCAGAACTGCCCAAATTTTGGTTAAAATCTCCCCTTGAATTTGCTCATCCCTTCTCACCACGGCCATGAAGAGAAATTCGCGGTTCAGAGAAGATTGAAGAGCAAGAAAAAATCTCACAGGGAGAAGTCTCAAAAACCAAAATTTTTATTTCTGAGCTCCAATAAGTACTGCGCAAAAAACGGAAGCTGGAGAGACTAGCAAATCAAAAGAAGTAAAAATAGATCGATATCTTTCGATCGTGCAAACTGCCTTCAATTCTTTAAAAATTGTCGAAAATTTCAATAAGTTATTAGGTATTCTCGAAAATAATTTTCAAAAATTTCAAGAAAGAAAATTCAAAATTGACTAAATCGATTTTAGAGATTATCTAGCGGCTATACACCAAAAAGGGAAAAGCACAATTTTTTTTACAAAAATCAATGTTTTATAAATTTTTCAATTTTTTACATAGCACTTCACTTCATCTATGAAAAAAAAAAATTAAAACGTTGAAAAACAAAGATTTTCTCAAAAAAATATTTTTGGTCCTTCAAAATTGATTTCGACCAATTTTGAGTTTTTACTGAGCCGAAATTCTAGTTTTAGTTCTGAAAAAGACCTTTGCCAGCCCCCCCCCCCCCAAAAAAAAAATCAGGTTCGGAAAACCTCCCCCTTTCCATATTTCTGCACAGGCCTGCTTCTCATCCCTTGGCTTAAATCATAAAATCTATTATTTGAAATCAGCGTCCTCGAAAAATCAAGATTTCAATATGTACGTACTTATATCGATTTATTGTGAAAATATTTCTTCTTCTCCCTAAATAGTCAGAGTCATCCATATTTCTTAAATTTGATGAAAAGTTATTGATTTATCTGTACTCAGGAACACCATCAAGAAGTATTATTCAATAATTTGTTTACTTTGTTCCCTGATTAGACGATGAAAAAGTTGTAAAACACTTTTAGAATAAACCGGTGCTACTCAGAAATCGTCGATAAAACTTCGATTTTTAGACTTTTTAAAAGGAAAACGCGAAAACACAAGTTAAAAATTTTCAAATTTAAGAGGCTTCACTTTGAATTTTGAAAATCATCATTTTGAACTCACCGAAATTCAATCATGGAATTGACTTCAAAAAATGGCCGGTGATCCAATTTTGAAAAATTGAAGGCTGGACCTATCTTCGAACCTCGTCCTCTCCTTCAATGAAGTTTGGCGATGATCTCCCAGGCTCGAAAAATTACTTTTTTGCCTAAAAAATTCAGTCTACCGCTGAGCTATAAATTCAACTCCCCCGTGACACAATTTCATCAAAAATTAGGTAAATCGTTACATTTCTACTCCCGAGACACCATAGACCAAAAAAAAAAGGTATAATTTTCTCCACCTAAAGTACCTAATAATTGTTCTCAACTTTCCTTCCACACATAACAATGATGAAATTCGTCTAAAAAAATCTCCGCGAACATCATAATGCTGCTCCAAGGCTATTCAAACCATAGACGATTATTTATCGGCGTTAATACCGTAATAATTACCACAATATAGCCGATACCGTACACGGTGGAAAGTTTCGACGCATTGTATACGTTTGTCTACCTTTCCCCTATACCCAGCTCATCACTTCTTATAGTCACCGCGTCCTATACAAATTAACAATAAAATAAGCTTCATACTCGGGTACTTTTACGTGCCAAAATCAATATTTAATTTTCTCGTATCAGTTTCACTCTCGTTGTCGAGAGTGTCTCGATGACTCGTCGTAATTGCACGGTCGTCTTGTAAGGAGTGGCGCGGGAGGATTGCGGATGAGATAACGTCGAGGAGCAGGTAGGTAAATAATTCGGGTCTTTGATTTGATTAATCGTGCTTACATAAGGTGTCCTGATACACGACTATTTAATAATTATTGGCTCGTAACTTGGAACGTCGATTAAACGTGTAAAGAAGCTATTTTTCAATATTGTCAAACGTCTGAGACTAGTTTCAAAGTTGCAAACTTTTGTAACTTTTCAAAAACTGAAACTTCGGTAAGTAATATTGAAATTTGCAAATGTGTTTGAAAATAACTCGACGTTTAGATATTGACAAATGCAACGAAATTAATTATTATGCAAAAATATAGCTCATTTTCCATATTTGAAGAGTTAATGGAAAATTGAAAAGTTTTCAAATTACTTTGACCGTTTGACGTCTCCTCAATAACTCGACCGGTGAAATTAGTCAAATATGCAAAGTACTTTGAGAGAAATTGTCCTTAAAGCCAACGCCAGAAGTGAACTTTAGACGCTCCGATTTAATAAAGCATGACACGTGATTTCTGTTTTTTTCGCAGCGTTTGACATTTTTAAATCATTCATGTATGAAGAACATTGGCAACGGCGAAAAATTATAAAAGATGACAATTTTTATCAGCGATTGTTCTTCATACCGAAAAAACTTCTTCTAGTATTTTATTTTGAAGTTCTTATTTTTACAATTTTTTAAAAATCGAAAGAAAAATTTGTGATTCGAGGTAACACTTGGCAACATCTCAAAAATCGCCAAACCGTCCTCAGAGAATTAGCAATTTTTCTGGAAACATTTTCTAAAGTTTTAATGTTTCTATTTCAAAGTGCAATATTTTTTACAATTTGACTTTTCCTGTTGAAAATTTCAATCACAAGTTGATAATTGGCAACATGGCACAAACTTTTAAAAGACAGCAACATTCTTTTCAGATGATAGAAGTTCAAAAAATAATTTCAAAAAATCGAAGATTGAAAAATTTGTCGTTATACAGTTGTTTTTCCTTTTTATCCAAACCTTGGAAATTAAATTTGACAACATTGCTAACGTATTAAACATCGATAAAGCAGATTTTTCAACAATTTTTCCCTCGATTTATTTCAACTACTACATGCATTATGCTTCCGCAAATTAATTTTTTTGATGTGAAAATTTCAATCACAAATTGATTATTGGCAACATGGCAAAAATTCAGAAACAGCTGTTTTCAATAACGTTGATTGAAAATTTCTGAAAAATATTCAATGATCTAACGAATAATGATTCAACTTTTCAAATGTAACGAAAAAGACAATAATCCAGTTAAAGAAAATCATGGGGGCATTTTAAATACATGGCAACGTTGCGAAAATTGGACAAATGAAAAAAAATATGAAACGATGCTTCTAGCAGATTTTTCAAAACATTTTCTATGGATGTGAAGTTTGAGTTCAAAATACGTTACATGTACTTCTTTAATGTGACTACTTCTGCGTAAAAATTCCAATCACAAGTTGACTATTGGCAACATGGCATACATTCCAAACCAACGGTTTCCAAAAAAAAAAAAAAACTTTGCAAAATGTCCGAAAATATTTCAATTATACTTGAATTGAATAATAACACAATTTCTTTACTAAAGCATCCTCTTCAAATTCAAAGAAACCAGGAGATCTTTTCGGTTCGATAGGTGGCAACGTTGTAAAAATATTTTGAATCTATCGGCTTACCTTAGAATAAATTCGGGAAAATCGCATCAAAATTGAAAAATCGGCTTGATATGTGCCATGATTGAGTTAATTAGATATAGATATAAACTCGAATTTTTCCATTATTCAACATCTGGCGACCTGGCAACATGGCCGAAACATGAAAACTGAATCCATACGTTTTCTCAAAATATTAAGGTTCAAGAACTACACCTCAAGGCACCAAAACTCAGTAAATTTGCCATTTTCTAATCCCTTTCATTCTATACCATAATCTCATCACTTCATAAGATACATTATAAATTTGGCAACAGTGTGAAAAATATTATAATGAAAATACATAGTTTTCGCATGTGGTATTTCGGGGGATCGCTTGGTGTTCGTTTAATGGAAAAGGCAGGGAAGAAAAAAAATTGGCTGCTGGAATATCCACAAACGTACAACTACAAGGTAGACTATACGAGAAGTGGGTATTAAGGTATCTAAACGAATAAACCGGGCACCTAACTCGGAGGCAGCGTAATATAACGAGAAGGCATTATTCATCGTTAATTCACCAACTCCTATCTATGTAATATTACGCCGAAAATAAAATTACGTGTACTCGCACACGGTAAGCTTATCTCATTTTTAAGATGATCGTTATTGCTCGTATTATTTTTTCTCTTCGTATGTGTATAGTTTAATTTTCGCACAATCCGGTATAATTTGGTCGTCGTCGTTAGGAAAGTGGTGGTAGATGGTAAAATCATGTCGACGATGCGGCGTAATCTACCAAATGAAATGGACTCATCGTCTAAGTCTTTCGAGCCGGATATTTTCCACCGAAATTATCAAAGTGTAATGTGTGATTCATCGTATTTCTCGGAAATATTCTTTGATTATTTATTTTCTGTTACAGTTGCTGCGAAGGGTGTTCTATTATTATCCCAAGGTGAAGGAAGGTACTTATTTGTATCAAAAGTTGATAAATATGATTGATACGATGATTAATAAATAAATTATGTAAATTATAAAATCGTTCAGTGTATTCGATGTAAGCAAGTGAGAAGTACGTATACGAGTATGAAAAGTACTTTTACATAGTACACGAATGAATTATGAACGTCTTTCTGTTCGCAGAAAGTTTTAGAGGTTCGGAAATTTCTTTTTGGAGAAATTTGAAGCGTTTGAGAATAATTGAATAAGAATAATTTTGTATTCGTGCAAAAATTCAACAAAACCTCACTTTTTCCCCAGCTACATAAAAATCACCATTGACCAATGCCTGGATACTAAACACCTCGACCAGGTAATCTCAACCCTCGTTAAATTCTTCAGTCAGGGTCAAATTAGCTCGTTTCCATTTACGACTCCACCGACGCCGCACACAATTAGCTCCACTTTTAGCAGTATTTTAATTAGAAAATTTCCACCGAAACCCACGCCCCGATCGAGTAAAAAATTATAAAAATTTTCGACTCCACTTACGTACTTTTTTTTACCTTCATCCCGAAACGCCATCTAATTAAAATTTCATTACGGTCTCAATTTTCGAGACCTATTCGTGCCTCGTGCAGTCGTTTTAAAAACTTGGCAAGGTACGAGACGTTTTTCGCTCGTTATGAAAATCCAGCATGGTGGCGGGCGGGGGTACGTTTTACGACGTTAATTTGTATACCTTTTTAAACTAAAAATCAGTTAATTTCGACGCTAGTAGAAGAGAAAGGAACAAACGGAGCGAATATAAGAAGACAGGAGCGGAGAAACGAGGCGATGGGAGGTAGAGAGGAGATCGGCTATATTTGTAATAAAAACTTATACGTCTATGGCACTCTTCTCTTTTCACTCTTAATCCATTTTAATCTTTTCATTTCGACTGGTGTAGCTGTTCCAAGATCAAAGAAAGTTTTCGCTCGTATTTCTAGATTGTACGAGTTGTGCCCTGGCGCAGTTTTTGGCGTCACTGCAGGACGAGTTAATCGAGAACTTGGAAACGAAAAATTTGTTGGTAATGGAGCTATCATCGTCAGGAAATCTAATACACCTTTGATGTTGCCATCGATACGATTCTAAGGCTTTATCGTGTCGCCGTAGTAGACAATCTGACCATCAATATGTACGTCTGTTTCGGATACGTTCGATAATTAAACATCCGACGACAGGAAACCGCAATAAGACGTGCGTCATCGTGCACGAAAATTCTCCTCGTCAATGATCATTTTCACGGACCAAGGCGCGAACGTGTACAAGGTCAGGAAATACGGCTACGTAGCGCATTTCCCATCTGCAGAGAGCATCGTCAAAGGCACCATTTAATTCGACTACCAAATGATACAGATTTCCTGCGCTATTACGCCAGCTCTGCGTCCGTCGTCCGTAGACCAGCACCATCGATTCCTCTCGTCTTTCGGGCTGTGATCTTCGCGTCGTCATCTTACCACACATTATTATGCTGCGAGTACCTGGATCATAATCAACCATGAAACGTATTTCGTTCCACTTATATTCGTAATAGTGGTCGTCATCGGAGGAGAGAAGGCAGGCCTCCATCTCCATCATCATCGTGATTGAAAGTCCGATGGAAAATTCTCTCAAATACAACGGTGACAATACCGTCATATCGTGCCCTGCGAAGCTGCATTATCACGTCATAGTCGTGCGAAAACTATACCCATTCAGCATACCTTCTCTGTATAAATACATTGGTACAGTTGCTGGAGCTGGAAGCTACTCTTCGATATTGCTGCAAGCGATGTAACTTTTGTCAGCGTCGGATCTCATACGTTCGTCAACTTGGAGTACGTTTCTCTTACAATAGCTCGAGTATTGTTCGCTATCTCCTCATAAGTTGCCGACAAATTCGCCCTCAAGCTGCGATTTTTCCTTGTCTAATGCGAATTAGCACGTCTCCCGTTTTCGTATGGCAATGGAGATTACTACCACGTTCGAGAATTGCGTACTACATATCATTTGGCCAGATTTCAAATTTATACTTTCTTGTTCTGAATCAGTGAAAAATCGACGAATCGTCACGGAAAATTACATCATTTCGCTGATTTTTTTTTTTCTGTGCTACGTTTATTTCTTGGTCCATGATTTATGAGAATAGTGACTTAAAAATCGGATTTTTTCTTTAAATTGGCAACTTTATAAAAATTTCTAAAACGCAAATTATTTTCTCGTATGTGAATCAGGAAAAATCACGGAAACACAGGTAGGGTAATGGTATGGAGAGAAATTGAATGAAAATCAGCAACAAATTCAAAGAAAATCAGTGAAGATGTATCACTGAAAATTAATAGGTAAATGAATTTCACTGGAAATCAGTACAAAAAACTACTAGAAATCAGTGAATAAATTCTAGTGAAAATTGTTGGGGAAATTGTCACTGAAAATTGTTGAAGAAATTTTCACTAAGATAGTTGGAGAATTTTTCACTGAAAATTGTTGGAAAGATTATCACTGAAAACAGTACAGAGAAGATTTTCACTGAAAATCATTAGGGTGATTTTCACTGAAAATTGTTGGAAAAATTTTCACTGAAAATTGTTGGAAAAATTTTCACTGAAAATTGTTGGAAAAATTTTCACTGAAAATTGTTGGAAAAATTTTCACTGAAAATTGTTGGAAAAATTTTCACTGAAAATTGTTGGAAAAATTTTCACTGAAAATTGTTGGAAAAATTTTCACTGAAAATTGTTGGAAAAATTTTCACTGAAAATTATTGAAGAAATTTTCACTGAAAATTGTTGGGAAGATTATCACTGAAAACAGTATAGAGAAGATTTTCACTGAAAATTGTTGGAAAAATTTTCACTGAAAATTGTTGAAGAAATTTTCGCTAAAGATAGTTGGAGAGATTATCACTGAAAATTGTTGAGAAGATTTTCACTGAAAATTGTTGAGAAAATTTTCACTGAAAATTGCTGAGTAAATTTTCACTGAAAATTGTTGAGAAAATTTTCGCGAAAGATGGTTGGAGAATTTTTCACTGAAAATAGTATAGAGAAGATTTTCACTGAAAATTGTTGAGAAAATTTTCACTGAGAATTGTTGAGGATATTTTCGCGAAAGATGGTTGGAGAATTTTTCACTGAAAATTGTTGAGAAAATTTTCGCTTAAGACAGTTGGAGAATTTTTCACTGGAAATGGTTGGAAAGATTATCACTGAAAATAGTATAGAGAAGATTTTCACTGAAAATCAGTGGGGAAATTTTAATTGATCATTGTTGGAAAGATTATCACTGAAAATTGTAGGGTAGATTTTCACTGAAAATTGTAGGGAAGATTTGCACTGCAAATTGTTGGAAAAATTTTCACTGACAATCGTTGAGGAAATTTTCATTGAAAAGTGAAAACTGTGGGGAAGATGTTCACTGCAAATCGTTAGAAAAATTTTCACTGAAAATTGTCAGAAATATTTTCAATGAAAATTAATGTGAAGATTTTCGTTGAAAATGAATGAGATGGTTTCACTGAAAATTATCGAAAAATTTTCATTGAAAATTAATGGTTCAGTGAAAAGATTTTCACTCAAAATTGATGAGAGAAATTTTTACTGAAAATTGAAGAAAAATTCCTTACTGTAGATTAGTGAAAACATTTCACTAAAAATTAGTTACTGATTATTAGTTTAAAAATTCCGCTAGAAATGGCCAAAAATTCAATGAATGATAAATAAAAAGCAGGTACTGAAAAATTCACAGAATGGAAATCAGGGTTTAAAATTCACCGAATGTCGCTCAGTAAAAAATTCACAGAAAATTGGTAATACAAAATTTACCAGAAATCGGTAAAAATACGCTGGAAGTTGATAAAAAAAACTCTTCATGTTTAAATGCTTATTTAGCTAAAAATTGGAATTTTTAATGTCGATTTTTTTTCAAATACTACTCAGGTATTTTCCAATTGCTCTTATGAGATGATGAAATACAAAATCGTGTTTTCCGAATTTAAGTATGAAGACTCCAACTGAAAAATATTCGATGCCAAATTTTGGTTTTATTGCTTATTGAATTACTATTTCTTCAAGAAAGTTGACCTCTCTCTGCTTGCTTGGGCCAAATCATTACACCTCTTGACAATTTATTCATTTCTTCAATTAGGAACAAGCAAATGAAGTTGGATTAGAGAAGTATAAAATATGTAGAAAATTCTGTACCGAAACAACATTTCTTAGCCCAGAGTACGAATTTGAATTTTCGTCTCATATACTGTAATTTTTCTGACCAAAAATACGGTTTTACCATTAATGGGAGAGAAGCTACCACCTCTGCCTCCCTCCCTCTTTGATCCTGCTCTGAAGCATCAATAAATGTTTTACTGTTTTTGAATATTTCAGTACAGGTAATTTGGTAGATGGTTTTTGAAATAAAAGTTGATCTATATCTCTTGAAGCAAAACATTTTGAAATTCTGAGCAATCTATGAATTTTACTAATTTATTTCTCAACTTCTTCAATTAATTACTCGACTTCTTCTCTTCGTTCAATGTATCTATTTTACATTTCCAGGTAGGTATTTTCTTTCTCTTTCATCATTGCATTTGTAAAAAAAATACCTACGTACTAATCACTGCGACCACAAAACCTCGCCATTTTTTCAAATATCATTCCACTAAATCTATACCTTCAACATGTACACATAAAAAGACACCTACTCAAAACGAAAAAGTATACACAGGAAAAGAAGAGATCCCAAACAGTATTCGAATCCATTCTACAATATTAAATCACACTGCGGATCTGAAAACTCGCTCGTCTAGCACGAGTCTGTCGAATGGTACACGCGTATCGTATAAATTACCTAAATGAAAAACTACAACACAGACGAGAAAAAATCTCGCGTAGGCATACGCGTTTTTATTTTATTCTACGATTCCCAAAACGTCGGTGCATAGTGTATACAAAACGATAGTATAGGTAGTCAGCTACCTAATATACATTTCAAATCGATTTATAACATATACGAAGCAGAAGAGGAACGTGGTGGCGGCGTTCTCTTTATCGTTAAATTGACAAATCGAATAAGCGAAGGTAAAGCAGACAGGGTACGGTATTAAAAAAAGATGTAAAAAGCAAAGGCCGATGCTATGGTGGAAAAAGTCTTTGCATTGGTACGTTTGTTGCTGATGTCGTTGTATACATTCGTCAAAAAAAAAAAAGTAAAAAAGTATCGTTTTCTTATAACGCAGAAAAGAGTGAGGAAGAATGAGGCGAATTCAATATTAAGGAACCATTACTTCGTTGCAAAAGATACAGACGAGGTAGTTGGAAAAAAAAGTGCGATATGCGTAGGAATTCTGGGCTGCCATCGCATTACTTAGCTGAAAGTCGCGCTTACTTTTTATGCATATAATCGAATCGGCAACATAGACGCGTATTATCGACAAAAGAATTACCATAAAATGAGAAAGACAGACGTACGAGTCTGAAGTACCTGAAGTATAAGAAAAGAAAAGAATCCGGAGATGTAGGTATACGAGCGAAGAACGATTATAAGTACTTGGTGTACGATTTAAATAGCTCGGATGAGGACGTTAAACGGCATTTAATTGGAATAAAAATCGTTGCTTCGTTCGACTGGATGATTCTTTTGTGTATAATTTTCAGCTCTGAAATCGTACAGTTCCCTTTGCAAGGAAAGAATTGGCTAAGGAGGTGGAATTCTTGCTCCCTTTTTTAATCTATATAGATGTGAGTGGTTGGTTGCTGGGTAGTAGGAATCGATAGAACAGTTTCGTAGGAGATTATAATGGTGGGTAAATGGAGTTGGAGGTGGGTTGATGAAGGTGTCGATTCAACTGAATGAGGATTATGCGAAGTTTTCGTACTAGTGGCCAGATTTAAAATCCAGTTGCTCAGAATTTGAAAATCTCGAAGTTGAAATCGCCATTTTTCAAGACGATTGGCTCTCCAAAAAAGACCCAAGTCAAATTGATTACATTTGATTAGAAAGAAAAAATTGGAACGATCTAAATCTAAAATCGAAAAAATTTATTACATATCATTGGAAGGATAGGGCTTCCCTGGACTGATTCACTAAAATATTTTCAAGTTCTCTTATCTCAGCAGAAAAAAGTAGAAAATTTTTGATTTGAATGATTTTTTTTTTTCATTGAAAAACAATTAGTCTACAATAACTGACAAAAAGTGTTCTAAAAAATTTGAATTATCGTATTTTTGAGGAACAAAAAATTGGTTGTTTTTTTCAAAGGTGTGGGTCTCAGCCTCAAAAAAGAATATTTTGGATGTAGTCGGATTTCAGTATTGGAAAAATGTGTCATTCGTCGCACCTTTTTTCATCAAAACTGGATCATCAAAAAAATTGGAATTGTGATCTATCAAAATATCTAAGTTAAATTACACAAACAGCACAAAGATACTTGTGAAAATATAATTTGAGCATTTTGAGCAATTTTGAGCCCAAAAAATTTGGTTAATTTTTAAATATTATATTTTCAAAAAATTTACGTTTGACCTATGAAAGCAGGGTAGAATTTTACCAAAAACTCAGAAATGTTGACCAAAAAATTTTTTCAAAGTGTTTTAAGAATTTTGTGTGCAGGTCATAATTTAATTACTTTATATAATTAACAATTGGCGTGAAAAAATAGCAAAATTTTGCCAAAAATTTTCATATGAAATAAAAAAATGATCAACTCTTGAGAATTTTGAGCAATTAATTGAGAAGATTTGTGGACATTTTCGAAACCCCATTTTGCGAATTATTAAAATGAGATGAAATTTCACGAGGAAATCAAAAATCGAGACAAAAAATTTAAAAAAAAAAGATACCTCAAACTACATACATTGGATTGAATTGCACGTTTTCTTTTATTGGTTCATTTCTTTTAATTTCATTTTTCATGTTTAAAATCACTCAAAAATTATTATTGACTATATCATTGAATGTTGGTCAAATTCATCTCTCATTCACAGGCAACAATTTTCCAAAAATAGTAACAAAATTGTGATGTATTGATGTATTCATTTACACAGGTTGATTACAAAAATTTTAGTGGTAATTTTCAGTTTTTGGTGGGATTTCACCCTATTTTATAGATCAATGCCAATTTCCTCATTGAAGGTTACGTGTTCAAATGAGCTTGGGTCCAAAAATTTTATCATCAATTTTTCGTTTGATTTTGATAACCGGTGGAAACGCAGAAATAGAAAACGTAGTTTCTATTGCTTTGTTTAGAAGATGAATAATATACAAAATCATGAAAATTATGAAAATGGACTTGGCCCGTTTGGAAATGTAACCTTCAAATCATCACAAACTTGACGGCATACTCACTTTTTGGTTCAAATGTTTGAATATTTGAGAAGATTTTACCTCACACTAAAGAAAAAGGTTGATCGACATCTCCGAATTTTTGATGAAATTCTACCCCATTTTCATAGGTCACACATAAATTTTTCTAAGACACTTGAAAATATCGTTCTGATTTAGGGCTCAACATTGTTCAAAAATGCTTGAATTGCATTTTTACTGTTATTTTTGAGCTACTTGCGAAATTTTAATCTATTTTGATAGGTCGCAATCTCAGTTTTTTTTGATGATACAATTTTTCGCGAAATAAAGAGACAAAGATCACACGTTTTTTCAACTTTGAAATTTTTTCACCAACGATTTTTAATAAATTTTGGGAAGAAAGTCCGTAACAAAACTGTAAAAAATTTAGTCTCCGGCCAAATTTAGAAAATTGAAAAAAAGGTATTTCAAGTTATTTCATGCCATTCCTTGAAGGAAAGATTTTGGCTGGTTCTTCAAAAATGATGCTTCAGCCTCCTTGTGCCGGGGAAAAAATTCCAAAAATGCTATTTTGAGAGTATGGGACCCATACACATGAAAAACCCACTGATTTTTTGTCCCATATAAACTTCACTCAATAAACATTTTTTACCAACTGTAGACTAACTGCGCTTTTAGTAGAAAAGAGAGATTCGAGTCGCAAAATTTATAAAAGCTATATGATCTTTTTCCGGAAATTTTTCGTATTGAGTGAAAAAAAATTGCATTCATAGTTGGAAAAATTGATTGAAATAATAAAAATTTTGCCCCCTGTTCAAATTTCCCTTCGTTTTTGATTTCTACACAGAAATTAAAAAGACGTGAAGTACGATTACAAATCTTTTTCCATTCCTCGTATCTCATATTCATCAATTACATTTTCGAACTCGCCATTTTCAAATTCGAAATAGATTTCTCACTTAAATCAAACGTATCTCCGTTAATCGATACCGAAGCTCGGATAAAATTCACGAAAAAAAACCCACAGTCTAAAAAATTCGTTCCATTTTTCCACCGCACAATTTTTAATTATCTGCGAACAAAGAATCCTCTCGAACGACTCTCCATCTCGTCTTCGTTGTCCAATACCGTTTATAGAAAATTGGAAAACTCGCTGGAGTAAAAAAATCCTTATTCGCAGTTTTTCCAATTGCGACGAAAATAGAACGAGCAGCGCAGCAACCAGTGTTTCATAATTTAGTTAAATTGGCTCGATAAACTTTTTATATTCGAATCGAGCATCGATGGAGGGACGAGGAAGGAGGGTACGTATACGACGATACTACACGTAAAGTACATCGTACTCGTACCCCTTCAATTTCTTCGTCCTGTCCTCTTCTACTGTCATTTCCATAGCTGACTTTCATTCGGGGTACTCGTCCTTTGCTTCCAACCCCCTTCGCCATTAACCATTTCCAGTTTTCGTAGGGGTTTCTTCTCCGGTGTCGTCGCGTTTGATTCGCGCAATTTTCAGCATCCGCGTACTCGTTTTTCGCGACCTGCAGTAGCAGTAAACCAAGCTGACAGTTTGATTCACATTTTACAACTACAAGAATACCTCTTGCATGAGATACCACAACAGGGTCCCACAAGCGTACCCCAGCCTGGAGGGGGCAGGGGTGAGGTAAAGTGACATAGAAAAGCGCGTTGTTCAACTTTGTCGTCGCCATCGTCGTACAGTTAATTTCTACGCAAAGCTGTTGTAACAAAGTTTTCAAACCCTCGCTGGCGGGTGTTTTTTTCCACTCTCGTGTCCCGGTTCGGTTTTTATTATCCACATTATTGTACTTTGTCTGGGCCGGCACGAGCGAGGAGACGCGAGCAGCATCAATTTTACAGCTCTCGTACGTTCCTCGGAGCTACTTTCTTGCTTCGTCGTCGTAATACCGCGTAAATGGTATCGAAACGAGATTTTTCACGTTTTTTGCTCGGTTTTTATTGATTGTAAAATCTCGACACGGAATATGGCGCGTTAATCCGCAGCTTTTCATTTGCGTTACGATTTTTTAATGGGAGTCGACGGTGGCGACGCGGTATTCGGGCCACGAACGAATGGTATCGATGTTGATGGCTCTCCTGAGGATAATTTCTCGTACACAACTGTCTCGATTCCGTTCTCTCGAAGCTTTCTTCGTACGTGAGATTTCCGGGTACGTGGAAAAAAGCTCGAATTCGAATGACGAAAAAAAGCGTCGAGTTCTACTTCAAAGCAGTGATGAAGACTAGAGCAAGAGTGAGTCAGGATGGGTTGGGCCTTTTTTGAAATTTTTTTTCGCCAAACTAGTTTTTTTGGTACAATTTTTGATTTTTTGTAAAAAAAAAAAGTGAACTTTTTTCAAGTACCTAAGACAAGTTTTAAGGTGGGGGGGGGGGGTATTTTCAAAATTTTCGGGTTGAATACATAACATACGGTACGAGAAAAGTCAAATTTAAACAATAGAAAATAAGGGAAAATTTTTTGGGTCAATAGATTTCGAGAAATTTTGGAATTTTTAAAATTCTAAGTAACGAAAATAAGTACCAAAAATTATATAAAAATTTAAAAACCTAAAAATTTGAAAATTTCGTAGTGAAAGCTGGTTTAAAATCTCAATAAGTTGAGTCAAGATATGCTGCTTCAAATTTATTCCAAGTTCACATTTTTTCAAACCCAATTTTTAAAATTTCTTCAATTCTATTTTTTTCTCAAAATTATAGGCATCTATAATATTGAAATTTTTTCTAATTTAAATTTCTTCTGATTTTTTCCATTTTTTTCAATTCCATATTGTTGAAGTATTTTTTTCGAATTCCTTTCAACTACCTATTCATTATTAATTTGAAAAAAAAATTGAAAAACAGGTTGAAAATCTTTTGAAAATTCTTAATGATAAATTTGAAATTTGAATAGATGAAAAAAATAATAAAATAAATGAAACACGTTTTCAATTGGAAGAAATTAAAAAAAAAAAAAAATTGAAGAAATCGAAGTTGGAAAAATTTTTGAAACATATTGAAATTTTTCCTACTGAGCATAACATTTTTCAAAATTAAAATTTTCTCAATATGTTCAACTTTGATTTTTCAATTTTTTTTTCGACTTTATAGAATATGTATCTGGTGCTGCGACACACGATGCCATAGTTTTATTTTTCGCTGTAGACTGTAGAACGCAATTCGGAACTTGCGTCGGAGTAAATTCGCTAGGAAAACAAAAACATCGCCGAAGGTAACAAGGCGTGAAATTTTCAAAAGATACGCCACACTACACGGCGTATCGCGTCGTTCCAAGTTTGTCGCGAGCAGGGAATATAGGTATTTTGCGACCCGAGGACGCGACGCCGACGCCTTTGACTTTTCTAAATAACTCGTGTAACTATTTGCGAATATTTCGCTGCTAGAAATACGAAAATAACGAGAACGAAAAGGCAGCTCGATCGGGTATTGTTCCAGAGCCAATGGTACATATTTGCACGAGCTTGTAGCTTTTCTATTACTATCTTTATTTTAAGCTGGTATATAAACTACGTATTATTAAGGGACTTTTTCGAAGTGGCGATGTTAATTTGGAAAATAAATAAAAATTTATAAAAATATTTCGAGTATTTGCTCGTTGAATTTTGGTTCGTGAGATGAAGTGGTAATAATAATTGATGATTAAATTTTTGTCTTTTTTTTCTAAATTAATGAAGGAAAAGGGTAGTTTAAAATTGAGACAAGAGGTAAGATTTGAGAATAATTTGATATGGTTGAAATATTAGACATTTTACATCGACAGGCATTTCAAAAGAATTCTTGTGAAAAATAATGACTGATGAGTTTTTCTTTTACCAAAATGAAACAAAATTTCAGTTTTTTCAAGTTTGAATGATGAAAGTGTACCCAAAACCTTCCCCAAAAGTGGTTGAAAAACGCACTTGTCTTTGCGGCCTCCGTATTTTTGAAGTAAAATTGTAAAACATTATTCGGATATAGATTCCCAGTCATCAAATCAGAATACCTGAGATTTTCAAATTTTGGTATTCTAACCCCCCTCCCCCTTTTGGGCTTATGTTTTACTTGAAAGAGGTTATGTTGGGTATCATCTGATCAGAAATTTAACGCAGATTCCGAATTTGTTATTATTTTTTACTTAAAATTGATATTTTCCGAAATAATGGGGGAAAACTCATTTTTGGGGGACATTTCACCCCCTGAAAATTTTCCTCCACACTTGGGGCTCTTGGGTTTTATGGGGTAACTACTGGAACCCTTCTGAACATATTCCTGCAAAAAATTCACTGTTATAAATTTTTTCCACTTTCACCCTAATTTTGATGTTAATTTGCCCCGATTATGATTTTAATTTCAGATGTTCATTTGTAACTGAAATAAGTTTAATCTTACTCATTTTTGGTATTTTTGACTAAAAACATATTTTTCTTTTAAAAAACAGCGATTTTTGTTCTTTTAGCTATAAGTATTAAGTAAGCTTGTTTTTCTCAAAACGAACTTTTTCAGTACCTACTCAAAATTCGAAAGGCTATAAAATTAGGAATTTCAGAGGTTGAGGGGTTCGTTCTGGCCTCATTTGAAAGAGGGTGATCTAGGCTTCAAAAAAAAAAAAGAAGTGAAAAATCAATTTCGGAAATTCCGACTTGTGGCACCTTTGTGCTTGAAAGGTCACAATTTTAAAAATTGTTTTTTAAAATAAGTACCTTTACAAAATTAACAACAATTTAAACGGAGGGTTCTGATTGAAAATTCTGACAGAACTGGTTTTTAAGCTGGATTTTATTCCCAACTGCCCTAAAATTCAAAAATTTGAAAATTTCAACTTCGATTGTAGTTAAAAATCTCACGAAAAATCTGAAAATCAAACAATTAGAAAAACGTTTTATGTATATTCTCAAATGTTACAAAAAAAAATTGAAATTTTTAAAACAATAACTCCAAAATTCCAAATTTTTGAGGTTTGTGATCCTTTTACTCAAGATTACGATACATGACCCTTGAACCAACTTTTTTGAACTCCTTATAAAATTTAAAATTTCTCACCATAATGCAACCAACAATTCTCAATACAATTATTTATTAAATAACGAATTATTGTGAAAAGATCAATTTCTCAGGTTACCCTCCTCTTTTTCCGGGAACTATGTCACAATTTTAAGGGAAATCGCACAAGGGAAAGGTTGAATCAGATGGAAGAAACTTGAAAAAAAAAATGAAATCGAATAAAAAAAATACCTTTCCGTGGATTCCTTCGACTCTGATAAATTATACCTCTTTAGAAAAAAAAAAAAAAAAAACGCCTCAAAATTTAATCTTTCCATACTCAAAAAATTTTAGACGAATACTCGAAAATTCGAATAATTCGGCAGTAAATTGCAATATTTATTATTAATCTCGAGTTCAATTTTTGTTCAACAAGATAAAGATCTTGATTCGACCCAGCTCCTATTTCATCAAAACACCTACAAGTGCACCTCTTTCCTAATTCGCCCAACTTAATTTTCAAAACCAAAAAATTAATCCCCATTTGACCATATCAAATGAGAAAAAAACACCTCGTTCAAGCACCCGCATTGGCTCGTTCACTCGCACCACAAACCAGTTCATTTTAATTTTTAATATCTTCACGACGAGCGCAGCGGATTCAATAAACAAAGACGTCGACTAATTCGGCCACATACCGATGTATTGTTAAAAGGAAGAGTCCATTGTATTAAGCAAAGATGATTATCCATTTCCTGGGCCAATTTTCCAAGAACGCGTTCATCCGTTTTTTTTTTCAACTAAATTACCTTAGTCGTTTTTTTTTTTTGGTGTTAAAATTCGTTTTATTTTCTATATACGTATAATATCGCTTTGGTTAGCATATTTTATAAATGATAGAAGTCCCGACGGAGAATAGATCGTTATTCGCTAACAGGTTTGATGTTTTTGCTTTTTGGACAAGAACGATCGGAGCAGAGGTGAAGGTGGCGGGTGGAGGGAGACGGGAATAAATATAAACATATCAATGAGCTTTTACGTAACATGCAATACGCTGGGAATAATATGTATTTAGGGTATACGCAATTACACACATACGAATACTTTTACCGAACCCATGGACCATTAGAGATCGAAAGAGAAAGACCATTCGAGTACGCGAATTCGTCGCTATGGTCCGAAAAGCCAACAGGCTGCGTTAGGGTGTGTCATGTTTATATGGTAAAAAAATTTTTTCAATATTTTTGAAGTGCCACCCCCTTAAAATTTTCATTGGATCTAGAAAATAGGAAATACAAAAAATCAGCCCCAAAAAATGATATTAAGTGGTGGCGCAAGAAAGGTAAAGTTACAAATATAATTTGCGCGGTGTTTGCATGAATTGCCACGCCAGACCGTGGCAAGTAGGCGATCACTCGCGCAATGTTTGGTAGTTTTTTTTTAATGATATGAAAATAATTTTTCTTCGTTCTTTTGAAAACATATTCCACGTGATTTGTTTTTGACCAGATTTTCGCATTACTTTCAATTTAAATGTGAAAAATTGACACACTGGATAAAATATTGAACTTTAGACCATTTTTTACATTATCCTTTATGGCAAATTTTCACCTTCATTGCGCCACCACTTGGCATAATTTTTTCGGGGTAAAATTTTTATGGGGGTCTTTTCTCATCAAAAGGAACAGAATTAAGGGGTGGCACCGTCAAATTTCAAAAAAAATGAAACTTGACACACCCTACCTGCTGCGGCAATGAACGTTATCAGGAAGTTATCGAGTGTATTTAGATAGTGAGTAATAATAACCTAGTCGAGATAGCACTATAAGTGCACATCGTTCGTATCTATAACAACGCGATTCACTGTACTTTGTATACATTGTAAATTTACAATGCATCGCGATAGCAAACGAGTTTTTTCGTTGAAGCGAATTATTTCTCTGTTTGCTGGTTTTTAATCTGATTATGGTGGCGTGAATTTCGCCCAAGCTGCGAGGAAAATAGAACGAGAGACAGGACCGGATCGCAGGATTAGAGAGAGAATAACGCGAGCTGTCACTGACAACGAAATAAGTATCTTTATCCAATTGGCGAAACCTTTTGTAAACGCATCTGTCGTATAAATATCGAATGTTGAAGTAGGTTGATTTGAACAATTTCCAGGGAGATTCATCGAATAATTTGGATTACATTAAAAATATCCAGTAACGCCCATATTGCGAGTAGAATTCAATTAGGTATTGGTTATGCTTGAAATTAAAACAGACGAAAATACACTTTGGTGGATCAAAAAAAAATTTGGATTTTGACAAAACTTGGGAAGGTAGTTTACTTCGAGGTGGGGAGTAGGTTCCCACAAAAATTGAGCTCCTAGCCTAAAGGAAGATTGAGGTAGGGAAGCTCAAAGTGGAGTTATTTTTGAGAAAACGCTGTTTTCTATCTCTTTGGTGTGATGCCACCTGCTGGAAACCTAAGTCGACCCCTAAAAAAATGTGATTCGAGTTTCCACATTTCTCTGAATCATTGGCTTAAAAATTGTACACCACTTTCTCCTTCCATTGGTGGTTGAAAAGATGCAGATCGTGGATCGTAAATTTGAGGAATTTTTCAATTTTTAACCAATTCAGATTGTTCATTTAACAACCCAGAATCGAGCCAAAAAGTATTTCGACACCATACGTGGAATAATTTTTTACAAAAAAGTTCTCACGTGCAAATTGAATGTTGATCCACAATTTTTTAGACTATTTTAAGGAGCAGCATTATTTTAAAAAAATTTCAAAAAATCAATTCATTTTAACGATTAGAAATATTTGGCTTATTTTTCAAATCATCGAATGAAGAATTTGAATTTTATGAAATTTGCGAAAATCAAAACTTAGTTGTAAGCTTTGCATTGAAAAATTTTTGAAAAAACATTTCAGGCGACCAAAAAAATTTTATTTCATTTTGAAATGATTAAGAGATTCAAATTTGGTAAAAATTAAAAATTCCTCAAATTCAGAATCTCAAAATTGTCAATTCTCCAATAGAGGGCAAAAAATGGTATTCAATTTGAGATCAACAGTTCGGAAAAGTTTTAAAAATGCCTGTATTTTTTTGAAAATGACCCCACTTTGAGACTCCCACATTTAAAATGGCTATTTTCAACGTCGAAGATCGAAGTCGCTAATTTAAATTTGTAAAATAATTTAAAATGTTCAAAAAAAAATCATCTCAAAAAAGTAATTTCTGAGTCAAGATAGGGCCGATTGCTCTAAATAAAAAACGAAATTCGGATGAAAAATGGTCGAAAATCATCTTCTTTTTAACGTCACAGAATTTCAAAATTTTGAATTTTTAATCCTAAAAACAAAAAATTTGCAATTTTAAAATTTGAATTCACTTTTGAAAATTATTAAAGAGTTTCGCCAGGTAAGATAGTGAAATCTGTCTCAGTTGTAATTTTCCTTCTATCCCCTTCCTTATCTGACCAGAAAAGTTTCCTTTGATATGCAATAATTTTGACCTCTCATTCCTCTCCCCCCTCCCCCCTATTTGGATTAAAGATAATTTTATAATATCATTTTGAAAAATTATCAATTTCAACGGAACGAATGGAATTTATAATTCTTTTGTAAATAATGGCATCTCGTAAAGATGAATTCACGATGATTTCATTTTTAATTTTGTCGGATTCATCAATTTTTTCCACCTAATTCATTTTTTAAATGTGAAAAACACCAATAAGAAAAAAATCCGAAAACTTTTTGGTTTCAGCCGTTACATTCTCTGAACTGAGGGTAAAAAATTTCAAAAAAAAACCTGATCACAAAAGTTGATACTTTTAGCTTTTTTTTTTCATTTAAAAAAATCAAATTTGATAGAGAAACGAAAAAAATTGGATGTTCTCACATATTGATTATAATTTCTCCTCTCCCATATATAAAATTTTGTAATTTTCAAAAATAATCGATTTCGCAGCTTCTGTTGTATAAAAACCGTTTACCTATATTTTGGAAATTTCATTTAAAAATCATCTCATTTCTGTTTGCGTTTTTTTTTTTCAAAAGGAACTTCCCTTTTTTATTTTTCTAAGCGTATCCCTCACTTAGTAAAAATCGGTAATAATATTTCATCAATTTTTTTCACCCATTTCGAATTTAAATTTAGCATAAAAATTGTATTTTTCGATACCTGTTTCTGAAGCTTTTCTCGTGTACTTTAAAAACTCATCAACCCGTACTAAATTCCATAATTCTTACCTGAAACATAAAAGAAAAACAATGAGATTAACAAAAAAATCTCACAACAAAAATGCGTTATCAATCAATATTTAAATTATAAGTACCTATACCTAACCAAACAAGGAAAGTACCTAGCTAAATTTGATTTAAAAAATGGGAAACATTGATGTTGTCGACTTTAAAATCAAATTTCACTAAGGCTTAAAAAATGGCCACATATTGACACAAATTTTCGCACACAAAAAGATAATGAAACCTGAAATTGCGTAGGATTGGAATTCGTACTTGAAAAATTGACAGTGTTACAAAAAGGTCACCCATTAAAACCGCATAACTCCTTCGACACAACGAATCGACAAATCCTCCGCATAACCTTTTTTCCTCCTTGAGAGGAAACCACTGCAATAAAAAACTTCAGAATGTGATTCTAGGTACCCAATTCGGTATTCAAGACGATACGAGACTTTTGAATTCTCGAAAGGCCTTTTCGTAAAATTCAAACGAGTACGACCTTCGTAATTCGGCACAAACTACGTATGTGCGGATGTACGTAACCCTCTCCTCTTCACTTTCACTCTCACCATTGTAGAAATTTTCCAATTGGTATACACGTCGTTCAAGGTCATTCAACAATTACATCAAATTTTCATTCGATTAAAACTTCGACGTCATCGTATAACACGCGTTAATTTTTAATAACCGTCGCATTAGCAGACTCGTCCTCCTCTTGGACGTAGAAAAAAGGCGTTTCAACACAATCAGCAAAATAGACAGAGCGCGGTAGGGAGCCAAGCACAACGAAGCTTTTTAATTCGCGCGCTACGCCGACGACGAGCTTTTGTAAAAAGAGGAAAAAATCTACTTTTATATTTTTTCATTAAATTGGCGAATATCGATTGTGTATACATTAAAGGCCCATTAAACGTATTGAATTTACGTCTAGAGGCAGTAGAAAGAAAAATCGCGAGTTTTTTTAAAGGTTTTCGCTCCTTTTTCCTTTTGAACGCCTTTTTTTTTTTCTTCGCCACCTCTCTTTCTATTTATCGAAATACTCCTCACGCGGTGAGGAAATTGATTCGAGTGTCTCGTCGATTTTTATTCGTACCGTCGTTTTGTTTACTTTTTTTCGACTTTTTCTACGTCTCGTTAGGGCTTTTCAACCGCGTGTATTTTTGACGTGTGCTGTCAAAAAAAAAAAGAAGCAAGTTGATAAATAAGATTATTATTTTCAATCGATGCACTTCGTTTGCTTGAACATTGCTGTAGGCAAAAAGTTTTCAAAGTCGTTGAAAAATTACGAATAAAATACCTACGCAGAACCGGAGTGTTTATTTTTAGATCCATTAATGAGGGAGCCTTTGCCATTAATGGAAACACCATCGATGAATGAATTTTTTTTAAATGGAGTAATTTCATTTTTAATTCGACCCCTTTTTTAGTCGCGTCTATTTTGAAAAAATCTACCGTCGAATAAACTCGATAAAAATTTTAATCAGTCTCGGCCATCGTATAGGTTCATTTATCGAGGTAGCTATGTATAAAAAAGAAAAGATAACGGGAGCTTTTGAAGCGTGGAATTTTTCAATTTATAAAGGAGAAAAATTCTTTCTCGATCATTGACCATATACGTAACCTGGGAACGTAGGTTGAGAAAAAGAATGGAGCAATTTATTTAGAGGAAAATTCCATTTATCGATAGAGCTGACTCAGGTTAATCAAGAGGAAGAGTATACACAGACGATTCGCAGACCAACTATCTTAATTTATTCTCTTTTTTCTACTTGAATAACGTTTTTGATATTTTCAATCAATTTTTTTCTTCGATAGAAATTTATAAATTTATTTTTGAGCTAAAAATTGTGTCTACAGGTCTACACATTTGACGACGACGTTCAAGAAGAAAAAAGAGAAGGAAGAGATGTTGGAAAATGAGTTGACGTTCGAATGAAAAGTTCCAAAAGAAATTCAAAACAAATTTTTCGTCGGTTTTAATATTGCGAGTATCTAAAAATAGGGTCGTCATTTATTTCATATTCGTAATTTTATTATTTTTTCATTAAATATATCTTGTCCATAACCAGGAAAATATTTCACTCCCACGTTCATATTTCTCTTTTCTACGGTTCTTTCCTTATTTTCCGCGCTGCGAACCTTTTCTTCTCGAGCTATATTTGAAAAAGTAAATGATTGTTCAAAAGAATCTCGTCTTGGGTAAGAAAAACACGACGTGGGAAGAAAAGTCCTTCGATTCGATTTGAAATTTTCAGATGAAATGAATTCACGTGTTCTGTTTCGATTTGAAATTTTAAGAAAAGAAGTACATATAAAATTGCAAAAATATGAGGAAAAATTCGAGATGTTCTTCAAAATTATCTGAACTTGGTGAATTTTTTTGCTGGTACGCGAGTTAAATAAAATCCATTTCTAGCTCTTGACTTTTTCAGGGTGACGATTGCGAGTTGGTTAAATGATTTCTTTTGATGAGATTTTTTTCAACATCAGAGTGCTCAAAAACATCAAACTTTTTCAGTTAAAAAAAAAAATACTTATAAAAGTCAAAAATGAAAGTCATGAAATACTCAAAATGATTTTTGAAAAAAAAAAAAACTTTCTACAAGCGGATAACAGAAATGGGCGAATTAAGGAAGTTCTTTTCTCATCAATTCTCATAAAATTTTGGCCATTTTTTATTTTTGAAAATTTAAATATTCTTCTCCTCTCTGATTTCAATTCCTCAAGAAAAAAATGCTGTTGGGCTTTTTTTCTCGACACCCTATAGACACGATAGAAATTTTTTGCACTAATAATTAGGCAATTAGGCATACTAGACCAAAAAAAATATATTTCACCTTTTCACCATCTAACATTTCGAGAAAAAAATACGAGTCGGGATTGGTTGGACGCCCTGTAGATAAAATCGAATTTTTCTTCATTAGTATCGATCGCTTTCTTTGAAAGATTCTTCATTCATGAAATCAATTCTCTCTCCTCAGAAATGAATCAGAATTTCTTCTTTGAAGGGATAACAAAATCAAAAATTTCCCATTGAAACGAAATTTTTCCTTTCATTTTCAAATACGAGTTTCCCAATTTTTCCAAATCAAAATAAAAGTTTACTCGAAAAAGTCAATACTTTCGTCACTTTCGAAACATGTTCAACCTAAACTTAATTTTTCAGACCAAAAGGTGAGAAGAGACGAAAGAGGCTATCCCTTTTTTATACGTACAATTCGTTTCAAAAAATTGATTGCTCTCACAAGAATACGAAAAAATCTACTCCCAATAAATTTCTACGCACTCTACTTCAATTCTTTCATTTCAAATTCGGAAAAAAACTAATAATTCTAAAATTTATCACCGAACATCAAAATTTATCATCCCATTCGTACCAATTTGTCACCATATTTATATGCAACATCGCATATAATTCTAGTTCACCAACGAGCAGAAAAAAATAATACGTCATAAATCAAACGAAATCGTTATCGTCACTCCTGCGTCGCCAGGTTCTCTAATTTTATCGAACAAATTTTCGCAACGAAAAATTAAATGCACGTTGGTAACCTCGTTTCGTAAAAACCATTCTCAAAGGAAACATCGCTAATGAAATTGCGTAATCGGGTGGCTAAGGAAAAAAAACCAAGAGAATCCGACGATCTAATTACGTCAGCTCGCGTTTCATACGTATTCATATCTGTACCTGTATTACAATTCTCACTCGGTCATTAATACATGGAAAAGCTCTCAAGAGGACATTCCGGTACCTACATATATAAAATCCGATTTGCATATGTACATTTCCCCCTCATAGTTATCGTGCATCTCGATATACATACATATAAGCACATTCTACATTCACCTGGATTTATAATTCAGAATGAAACAATCGTAATGAAAAATTGACACGTTGAACAATGTTATTCGTCAAAATTCATCTAATTATTTATCTAGATAATTGGAAATAATACCCAGCTATTCATTTCGTGTTGAAAAATTTAGAGGAAAAATAGATCAGGGTATTCGAGGGATATTGGCACACTGGCACATATGCCCAGTCAACATTATTCCAATAAATAATTACATTTTGTAATAGATCAAGGGGTAAGAGGGGTGTCAAAATACCCTTTTTGTAATAACAATTCGTTCATAGTCGTCAAGGGTTATCTACACGACGAACAGCACGGCGAAAAAAAACACCACCGGCAACGATTGTGCGTCTGCGCAGACGATGTAACTCTGCACACAGCAGCATTTCAAATGCTTATTGATTTGTGTACTTGAGATACCACGTACACCGACACGAATTACTTTACCATAAAGCACCGCACAATACCCGATTCAGCGCGTTAATTCGCCGTCACCTCAACGCACCTCCGGCCGGATTGCATCGTCGTGTTAATTATTTCAGGGTACACGACAACGTACGAAGCCAAAGAGTCCGGGGGAAAGCGCGAATATTTTCTAATTACGGAAATATTCCTCTCGGTTGATCTGCCAACCAGATTCCAAAGCATTGAAATTCGAACCGCGTCGCGTAATTATCTCCTAATGAAGGAACCTCGTTGAGAAGCGAGCTAAAAAAAAAAGGTAAACATGATCTTGCGTTCGACGAACTACGTATTATAATCGAATTATCGGCGAAGATTTCTCTTCCGAGCACGACGCGACCAAAATGAAAACAATAGGGTATCTGCGGTGAAACCGAACTCGACGATCATTTCAATCGATATGATTCATTTGGAAATAAGTACGTAGATCTTCAAGGCCGCACATGGCACGTAAATGGACCGAAAATTACCGATATAATCGCGTCATTGTTGCTGGTATTTTAACCACGTGCTCGTGGGTCATCGTTTGACCACCGTCGTGGATAGCATCGTTTTTACAACCCACTTGTCGCCATCATATAGGAGAAACCCTGTTGGGACCTTGTCAGCAGTCGTAAAATTACAAAAGCTTATCATGGCACGACGATTGGATCCGCGGGCGGTAATTAAACTACACCCACTTCTGGTGAAAAACGGCAAAACCTACGAAAAATGTCTAAAACGAGAAAAAAATTCGATGAATTTGAAAATTACAAATGATCCGGCCAGACCATTTGATACGATCTTATCGGAAGATTACGTCAAAACCAGTTCAAAACGACGGATGTACGAGATCAATAAACATTAATTTACTGGCGAGATAAACAATCAGCGACGATGGTATTGCGGAAGGGAAGATGCGGTAGCTGCGGTGGCACGACCAAGATAATAAATCGATATACGAAATTATTACGAATCCAGATCCACACGCGTGTGGCAATACACTCACCTGTCTAGAAACCGGTGATTTCTTGCTGGACGTCAGCGTATCGTTATCCTTACGTTCGAATCTTTCGAATTTGAAGCTATTGCTACGATAAAGCTCGTTATCACCGCTTTTCTTGCCGCAGAATCGTTTCGTGAGTATTCTCGGAGCGAAATCCATCATATTGCTGGCGCTGGACGCGAACCAATCCTTAGCCCCTTTGGAATCGCTGTTCGTATTGAAAACTTTCAGGAACTTTTTAAAGGTAACGTCTTCTGATCGATTAATTTGTTGCTGATGGGACTTATCAACGCTATCATCTTTTGAAGACCTGGATCGATGCTGCATAGTGGATCTTTTGAGTTCGCCTCGATTCGCTATGGTGAAATAGCTCGCCGTTGTGCCACAATTCTGGTACAATTCGTCCCTGTGAACGTAAGTGTAGAAATTATCGTCAACCGAATAGCGTTTATTGATCGATGAACTGCGATGTGCATCGTTTTTCGATTTCGTATTATTTTGCTGTTTTTTATGATGAGTTACGCGTTTAAGCACTTTTTCCATAACTTATCCACGAACAAAAAATCACTAAAAAAAAAACCGATCAATGTAACGACGCAAAGGTAGCAACGATGAAAAATGATACGCGAACAACACAGATTTTTATTCTTCGCTCGCGCGTCCGTACGTAAATAAAAACACCGAACGGCGAATATCGAACGCGTACGACCGCGACCGCTTGCGAAGATGATAAGGCAGTACGAACTCTTTAGTATACATGACTCATACCACTGAATCGGCTGTATCGACGAGAGCGTACTCTGTTGGAGATTCCATCAGGCGCTGTTTGAGAACATTGTTCTCTCCGGCTCGTCTTCTTCCCCCACGGATTTGCAAGCTGTAACAATAATCTTCAAGTTTTTACAATACTCGATCACCATAGGGACGCGATAGGGAGCCTCTTCATTCAATGAGTCAACCATGGCCATAAATCGTCATGTTCTACACATGTGAGCTTTTGTCTTCTACAGTAGTTTTGTTTTAAATCTTAAAATTTATACCAAAAGTTAATGTAGATACCTTTTTCATACTTTCGGGGTAACATTGTTGATTACCAACGATGCCGAAGACGCTGATCTTGATCCAATCATAGACGACAATTTAGCTCCATAATAAGGTCGTACGGTTGTTGAACCGAAGCAATATTGAGGAAATTGAAATAATATCGTTTTTATGAACATGTTGGCGTATTTGAAATTCAAATCGTACTTTTAATCCGTTCCATGTTCATTCTGCAACACATGTCAAACATTTAAGAACTGACCTGGTTGTCGCGGTGTATTTCCTGCTGAAATAAAAATAACTGTTTGCGAAATGTTTTCAAACTAACGTACTTTATAGAACAAAAAATAATCATATAAATAATTTAAACTATTTTAAAATAAGGGATTCTAGTTTTGGAAGGTGAGCAATTGGAAAGTTCGAATGAAATAACACATTATCTATAGCTCCAAGAATTAAGGAAACAAATTGGTTATGGTTATTGCAACTGCACAGTGCACACGTCATTACCGATCGAGAATTTCGTTTCAAAAATTATCCATGTTTCAATTTGATAATAATATTATTTCTAAAACTGAATATTGAATAATTCATTGATGATACATCGCCGTCATAATTTTCTACAACAAATAAACGACCAAATTGGTTGTGTACATGTGTACGTATTCAGTTTAGCTCAAAAAAGTACACCAAACGAAACTTCTACGAGTTAGGAAAAAAAACAAATAGAACTATCACACGTCGTAGTTTCCTCGTTTCTAAAAATATGGAGAAATACCAAATGATTCAATTAAAACAGAAAACAGTAAACTTGGAAATGAACAACAAAGTTAGTAGTATCAAACTTGAGTAACCAATTCTAAGAAAAATATCAAAACAAACATCAATAATAATTGAATATTAGGAACTATTTTACGTAATGTACCTATACACTCACTTACGTAGATATAACTGGAGTGATAATCCCATAACATTTATCACAGATATAGGTATAAATATATACTTTCTTCTCCGGTGGAAAACAGCAATAGAACTTGACGCTGAAAAAAAGTTCAGCAATCGATCATTTTTAAAAACAAAATAAAAGAATACAACGATGAAACTGAATTCAATAGGTACATTTCAGTATCTTCTCCGTCATTCGACACCTTGTTAGCATCGATAGAGTAGAATTACCAACGCGACGGGTAGAATTAACTCACTACAGCGTTCAAAATTAATCCCACAGATCAAGTATCAAGTTCTCATTAAAACTATTGTTTCCGATTTTTACAATAGGAACTGAATTCATTGACGAAATTAATTGTATTATATTTAACGATGAATCACCTCACATATTGGATACAGATACCTACAAACTAGAGGAATCGGCGTATAAGAGATAGATTGAATGCTGGGGCTTTTATTTCGTTATGTCGACAAAAGTATTAAAATACGTTATTGCCACGATGAATTCTTCTTTCCCGATAAATAATATTGTCATGGATTGAAATCCAATTAGTAGTTACGTATTAGCTAAGTACTTACTCACTCATTTGGTTAATCCCTAATCCGTGCAAATGGCCCACCGGAGTTGGTAAATCTTGTAGGTAAATAAAACAATTCCTTGTTTGTGAAGGGTTACAATAGTCATTTTAATCTTGCGATCTGAAATATTCAACGATTAACAATTAGATTAACTGCTATTTTGACTGAATTAGGACGAACTCAGTCTTAGAAACACCACGTGCTTGGTCTACTACAGCTCAATATGATGAATGAAGCATGCATTCAATAGGATAACTTATGTAGATTAAATAAGTACCTACTACTCTCGTAATTAAAACTCGAACTCGAAGTGAAATGTTCACTCAGAACTGAATAATATTTATATTTTCTATTTTAATAACCGAATCGAAAAATTCAAACCAAACAATCAAACATACATAAAAATGTTGCTGATCACGCCATTCGGGCTTGTTCGTAATAATTCGTATAATTCCGTATGAACAAACTCCCTTTGTCCCGCGATCACATTTTCACTTATCTAAAAAACAAAATATGATTTGAATTTTGATTTTTTGTTTGTAAGTAAATGGAATAATTAAATTCACAGCTAGTTATGTATTTTCTTATTTCCGATTTCAATTTTCAATTTAGAAAAATTAACTTGAAATTGAGAAATGTGTACACGACTCGATGTAATATTATGAGCAGAAAATACACTCATTCGTTGAATTGAGCTATGCTATTGCTATAGCGATCGAATAAAACAAAATTTCCTAATTTTCCAATTTTATTAATTAATGGTTTTAAATCAATACATATTGACGAAAATTACATTTAGGTATTTATCACGTTGTTCCATAACTGAAACGACTAACACGGCCAACTGACTCATCAGAAGATACTGATATCGCTGTAAAAATTCCAAAAAAAAGAATCATTATTATGTAATTTCTACACTGAAAATTTGAATGATAAGCACAAAATGAAACATGAAGTTTACCTAAATCTTCACTATCTTCTTCAATATTCTCTTCTTCGTTCGGGTTGAATAATTCGTCAACATCGACGAAATTTTGAGTCTGATCCGTATCCATATGACTCAACCAATCTGTAACTTTACCAAAACTGGACGGCGCACTTCTGGTAGGCTGTTCTTCAGTATCACTGCCCCATTCAGATTCTTCATCTAAACCAAAATCGTGTAAAATATTCGGCGCCAAAAAATCACGATACGATTCCAAAACATTCTTTGATTTCTTCCAAACTGCTCTGTTACTTAAATTGGGTCTAGGATGGGGAGGTATTTCAGGATTACGGTAAATAGTAACTGTATAAAAGATGGATCGTTTTAAAATTCTAAAAGATTTCTGTAGATGAGATGTAATCGAATATTACTTTCTGAGACGGCACTCATGTCGACTTGATGAGTAATTCGTGAATCACTTTTTTTCTTTTTTAAATCTTCTAGGTAATCGGTTTGCCAATTGCGTAAGTGATTCAATTCAGCTTCTTCGAGCTTTGTTTGTTCGGTAGGGTTCCAAGGCGAAGAAACGTCTCTCCTATAAACAATCTGGTGAAAAATATCTCCTGTACTGGATAAAGTAAACACGCCCATTTTTTTGTTCTTTTTGTAAGGAGCCATACCGATGACACTACGAGAAAATCTAAAAAACACATACATCGATTAAGTATTTAAAAATTCCTTTCTTCGCACCAAAATAATAAACTTACTTTTTAGTGAAAGAAGGATCAGTCAAAAGACCATTACATCGAGCTTCGTGCAACGTATCAATTCTAATAGGGACGTTCACAGGTAACACGTTACATTTGGGCTTTTCATTTTTCCAATTATTATATATAGCAACAATTTCGTTAGTACTTTGAGTACCCAACAAAAAGCATTCCTTTGGTTGATCCCTAAATACATAAAAGGTAAGAAAAGTAAAACATACTAGAAAGATTCGAATTTTTTTTTCAGTGTCTTACGTTTCTTTGTTAATCTTAAACGTTGACCCAAAACTAGGTGATTGTGATAACATGTGAGTCCATTTTTGGATAAATCCAGCTCTTATATCAAACAAAAGGCAAGAGTGGGATAATCCGAGATACCAGAAATTGTCAACTACAGAAGGAACTAATAATGATATATCTTCGCACAGTTCGACCGATTTTGTAGGATCGAAAACCATAACAGGTGCATACGTATTAACCTACAATCATAATAAATTAATAATTTCTCAGCCTAAAGTTACAGGCAAATTGATTACCGAACAATTACGTACTCTTTTATCGTAATAATACAGTTTTCTTCTATCAATAACGGTAAATTGTTCAGAATTTTTCGCAGATGAGTATTTAATTTGAACGAACGCGTCTGGTAAACACTCTTCACTCGAAGGCAAACTAAATGCCCTGGAATGATTTCTAAACACACAGAATACGTACATTAGAAATTTTCTCGAGTGAGTCATAAAATTATCATAGGATTATTAGAATTATGTACCGATTGGTATAAGGACTCCAAAATTTAACATTTCTACCAGAATCAATGGTACAAAATTCACTTCCACAGGAATCTATGCTAACAAAAGGATGATCTCGTTTTTTCACTTTTAAGCACCTGTTTAAAGAGATATCTTCAGTATTGTCGTCGTACATGAAAAAATAGCAATAATTACGCTGCCTAATTCCGACGCTAGCTGAAAATTAAAAATCGCACTGTAGCAAGATTGATGAATAAAATATAAGATACAATATATATGTACCATATTCTTTTCCAGGAACTATATCGTATACAGGGGTCTCTTCTGCGAGGGGAATTCTAAGCTTAGGAGAAACCGTCGGCAGCATTACAGAAGCGCTGGTTCGTTCATACAAAGAAAAGCCTGCAAATTACAACGTTTCAATTTAATAACTATTTCAATACAAAATCTCATTTTGGTCAACTTACAAAATTCGTTTAAATGTTTTCCTCCGGCGAAAAAAAGACATGTTTGGCCACCAAAGTAAGCAGTTGCGATGGCATTTCCGCAGTACCAATTGTACATCTAAGTAACGTCAGGTAATAAATTACCAGGTACCATGAAAAGTTTAAACAGACAAATGATAAATAGTTACTCCTTCGAAATTTTCATCGGGATTTTTAACCGCGTGATCAGCCAACTTAGTGATGATATAAGGTAACGAAGTGATACGACTGTTCTCGTTAAGAGCGGTTTGAGTTTGATTGATGATTTCTGTGACAAAGCGAGTACAATATCATCTCCGTTGAAGAGTCAATTAGGAAAATTTTACCTACCAGAATTTCTCAATGATCTTCTAGCCAGATTTTTCCAAAACTTGTTTTTCTTCTTCCACGCCAATTTATCTTTGACGAGTTTCAAAACACAATCGCCATTATAAGGGTATTCTAAACATCACGCATAAAAATCAAAGTTGGTACTTGGTAGGGAGAATTTATCGAAAAAATACTAAAACTATACTTTGATGGGGCACGTAGGTAGTCGATAAACAAGGTATCGGCTTTCTGATGATAGCTGGAGGCGTTTGGTAGTAATTTGCCGCACGATTCACATCTCCGGCGAAATAACCATTGAGTTGGGTATTCAATCCAGGGAAAATATGATGTCGATATTGTCTAAGATGAGCGTTAACGGAAAGCGCCTGAGTGACAGGATGATCTGAAATTACTTCGCTTTTGTTACTCATGTTCAGTTAATGAATTGAGTGTTCGCTGTTTTCATTTCCTGGCCAATTAAACAACAAAAAAAATCATATTACACGGTAGAACAGGAACAGGCTGTACCGGCAAATCATGATCTAGAATTCAGCTGGAATTTTTTTTGTAAATTGAATAGGTATTACATAAACTCTTACCAGGTTTTTTCGAATCCTTAAAGGATTTCTTCTTTAGAAAAAATCGTAAAATAAACGCAAAATGCTGGGAAAAGCTAAAGTATTGGGATCAATCATGGATCAATTAATATTATTAAAATTTAAAAATTTCAAATTTTGCTCACTTTTTGTCATTTTTTAGACAATTTTAAAGTTTTTCAACTTCCAAAATAACCGGTTTCAGGCAGCAACATTAAAAATTTTTCAATTGAACGAGAGTCGAGAATTATGAATGATTCATAACAAATGATTCAACTATGATTCATCAACACTCAACGCTACCTTTCTTCCCCCTTCCATTCATTATTTCGAAAGCATCGAGAAATTTAAATTGAATTCTGCAATTATTTCTGCTTTCCTATCACTATGGTTACATGCTATTTTTGCAATATAAATAATATAATCCATCATTATTCAGCAATTTCTACATAATGTGCAGATTCTGCGATACTTGTTTGTTTATAAACAACATAATAAAGTAGTTAATTTTTTTAGTAAATTGTTTCCACGGTAAACTTCGTTTGCCATTTTCTAATACTATTATGGTTTATGTTCTCAATAAAACATAGTATAATTTTTCAGAATGGTAAACTAATCACGAATGCGATGAAAATCCATACCCATTACTCATGATGTACGTTGCGCAATAATGAGAAAATTTTCTACACGAAGTGAATACAATAATTCAAAAATGAAATTCTCTATTCATAATGACAACTATTACACAAGTTTTATAAATAATCCTAATCAGTAATGAGCAATTAACTTTTTCACGAGGTAATTACCAATAGTTCGCCTACACCTACATGAAATACACAACAGCAGAAAACAAGTACATCGAAATCACATACTTATTAATACATTTCCCTTAAAACATTACATAGTTAACAGTATTTTTAAAATAAACGAAAATAAGAAATTAAAAAGTTAGATTACTTTGTACATACGCATAGAATACTTTATTCGCGTTTTTTATCACCAGAAGCAGAAACACTTTCCTGTAACTTTCTATGTTCATCTAACAACCTATCGTATTCCTTTGTCACAGATTCGGCTTGACTTTTCAAAGCATCACGATCTTGCTTGGTTTTATTATATTTTTCTTCGGACGATTTCAGGGATTCTTTCAATTCATTGATTTGTTTTTCGTAGGCTTCGCTTGATAACCCTTCGGCTTTATCTTTGGTCAACATCGATCTAGCTGCAGCTGATGCACCTTGAGCTTGTTTCAATGCGGCTTCACTTTGAGCGATTAGGTTGGCTTGGGTGGATAACAGATTTAGTATGCGTCTAATGACCACGCTCAAGAACAACGCAAAACCAGATATGTAAAAGTTACGTTGGGCCCTAAACAATCTCATGTTGGTTTGCATTTCAGCATCCAGATGTGCGTGTCCATGATGTTCGTTCGCTTCGATATTGGAGTATTTTCGCATTTCGCGAATAGCATCCAATAAAAATAGTATCAATATTACTAATATCAGGAAAAAATACCATTGCGCTTGACTTCGAAGTGTTTTGACGAAACTCGAATTTAGGAGTCTGTTCCATCTTTGCGGCGAAGCGATCGGAAGGACGAGTACCAAAGTGACAAATAGTTCCAGATATAAAAATCCGGCGATTAAAGTCCACTGTAGACTCATTTTAAGGTTTAACTACGAACAAAAACACAATCCGGTGAAAAAATTAACGAATCAACGATACTTTGAAGTTACATAACACGGTTCAACTTCCAACACGAACAACACGATTGAACGGGGCTAATTTTGTAAAATGACGAAATTATAAGTTACGTTTCACGTCTCCAAGCTACTAGAATGAATATACTATAGAGCAGATGTAGCAAGTTGTACAGTGAATAATTAATTTCATAAAAATGCAGTATTTTTGTAGCAAAGAGGGCGATCAACGATAATGAAACACGTAAAATAGTGATAAAAAGATAAACGGATGAAACGGAAATGCATGAATCATGACCGAAATCGGACCGAATGAATCAAAACATCAAAATTCTACTTTATGATTGGGCGAAACCAACATTCATACAAGATGACGTATACGCTGTTAATGTAAAACTAAAATTTTTTTATTTTAATAAAAAGGAACAATCAAAATCCATTACTTTCCTTTACTCATTTTATTCGTTCACTTTAAAAAAATTTCATCATTACATTCATTTCTTTTCAGTTATATTAAAATCATAAATATTCGTAATTTAATTAATCATCATTAAACAATCATTTCATCAATAATTTGTCGATTAAACTCCAAAGTATTATCATTCTTAGAAAAACACACTCTTACGATTTAGGATTTACTTACCAAAAAAAAACAAAATATTAAAGAAGAAAAAAATACAACCAACAAAAAAAAATGATTTAAAATTACACAGTATAATGATAATAGCCATATATTAAAAAAAATTAATAACAAAATATAAATGGAAATACGATACTAATGCGTAACACGATTGAAAGAAAACTCCATATAATGCAACCGGTTCTAGGGCGTGAAACATACAAAAAATTCTATTTTCAAAAAAAGGTGAGCTAGAGCTACGATGATCTAAAAATCTGATATAAATTTCGCTATCACATAAAAAATCAATCTACGAAGCGTTTTCGACGGACGTTTCAGACAACCTTTACCATTATCACAATACCAAGTTCAGTCTTGACTTGATTTTGGGCGAATTGATTACCGCAGCTTTAATACAAAAAAAATATGAAAAAAATACATAGATGAACACCACTCTGTTCTTACGTAAAAGACTAGAACTATATGACGTATCAAGCTGAGTATTTTCGTATGCAATTACAACATTATACTTCATATCTTTAGCACCCTAATTACGTATAAAGGATAAGCATTTCGTCGAATATCCGCGCGATCGACCGCAAACCTGTTAGGAACATGCAACATCGTCTAATAAGCTCGGCTAAAATAAATTCATGCGTCAGTGATTGAAAATTACCACAAGGGAGATTCTACGGGCGCTTAAAATAAGGGTAATTCTTATGATTACGATACTATTCAAAATTTAACTTAAAATCACTATTAATTAACACAATGTACGATCAGATCACTCTGGTCGTTGACTAGAAAGTGATAAACAAAGTTGGCCTTTTTTCTGTCGATCTGCTGTTGACTGGCTTTCGATTTAGCGGTGGTTTGAGAACGGTGTTTGTTTTGTGGCATATCCCTAATGAATATGCCTCCGAATAGTGTAGCTGTAAGAATCATCGGGTTAGAAGAGTTTGAAAATGAAATAGAAGTGAGAAAGGCCATTCTGAATCATTTCAACGGATTTTTGACAAGGGAAGGGACTTCGATTTTACACTCAATTTTTTATGAGATCAATTGATTCTATTGATTGTAACACTCACTTCATTTAAGCGACCCCAGGTTTTGTTTTCTTCAATATTGTAAATTTCTAGTAAAAATACCACTCGTGAGAGCTTAATTTTTGAACGGGTATCTTTCAAAGTTCAAAACTAACCTAATTTATTCAAAAATTGTGAAGCTAAAATTTTTAGAAAATCATTTTTAAATGCTGTGATTAGTGTGATTTCTTTTAAAGGTTAGTTTGGCCTTAAACTAAAAAGTCACTCGTCTGAGGAAAGGTGAGACCACAATTGTCAAATTTTTAAATTTTACAAATGAAGTCTTGAAATAAGGTTTTTTGGAATTCGTTTTTGAGGTCATTTCATTTTGAAAACAGTTTTTGTGACCTCTGGAAACCAATTTTTACATGATTTGGGATTCGATTTTTGAAAGGGATCTTTATATTGAGGCAAAAAAGTCAAAATCAAACTGAAAGCACTCCGATCAGAAACCAGTTGAATTGTCACAGAATGACCCATAAATAATTTATACCTATTGTTTTAGCATCCAAATTGTTCTCAGCGCAGTGAGACAGCAATTCTTGCAGGAAAGCGCATAAGTACAAAAATACGGTACGGTTGAGTGTTGGCAAATTCATAATTACCTACGAAACAGATAAATTTTATTTAATTTTGGTTTTATACAATTATTTTTATCTAATCTCTTACCTGTTTGCATTGAATATAACTCGTTGATGCGTTTAAGGCTTCTACGTGCATATTATACGGAATAATAGGTTCCGGTGTCGAGTCTAATATCAACAATAACGCTTCGGCTACCGAATGAACGCTACCAGCTATTTAAAAGTCATGGAAATATATAAATTCGTCAATATTTCATTATTCTACTCTATCAGTCGATAAAAATAATACACAATGGCTAAAGTACAAACAACCGAGCAAATAACCCGTCCTTACCGATACCGAAGACATCACGACGATGAAAAACCACCCGAACCAGAGTACACAATCCCAACCGAAGACGAACATACGTTACACTTGCATAATACAGCACAAATCGAACCAGCCGATCCAAAGCTCCGTTTAGAATCACTTAGGCAATGGATCAATCAAACAAAACCTGTAAAGGAGCCATTCGAACACCGATCTAATCTCTCCACTTGGTCAAATTCAGAACACGACGACCGTTTTAGTGATATTTCAGCCGTCGCCGTCAGCGATGATACCCAAGAGCAATGGGAAAAACGAGAGTTTGATCGTTTATACGGATTAATCTCTCGAAAATTTGAATTGAGCGAGGATTTAGATAAAGTTGAATGTCGTAAAATACACGAAAAAGTGAAACGATATAAGAAAGCTTTTCTTAAAGGATTTTTTGAAGCTCGTATCCGACGAATCGAGAGCAACAAATGGCTCTATGATAAACTACACGTTAATCCTGAAACTATCAAGGAGCGGTATCGTCGACTCATGTTCACTTCTGATCCACTTTACACTACAGTTGTCGAAAATCCGGACCTGAACCAACATGATTCTCCGGTGCAAGATACAACTCAGCCTGAAAAACCATCACAAGATAATGAAATAAAAGATACCGGTACAGAACACGATGACGATCTAGACTCCGTGTACAGCTTCGTCCCAGAACGCGATAACGTTCTGTTGCAAGATATCAACGCAGCTCCTCATATTCGAGGCTACGGTAAAGATAAGCATCGAAAATATGACGATAAAATAAAGTTACTTTATCTAGACTCTTGGATGCCACCAGATATTCAAGAATGGCTCAACGAAAAAAAAGCAACCAAATTGGAAGACGATCAAGAAACCTTGAGACCAGATCCAAATGAAAAATTAAAAAATGTATATGCTGAAAACTTGCAAGGAGGACCGAAACCGCAAAGGAAAGTAATCGAGGACTGGAAATATGAACAAATTGCTGGTATATCTGAACTTCCGGCTTGGCTTGGTCCAAAACATTTAGATCCTAAACCCGAATTGGATCTGGAGAATTTTCGAAAGGACGACCTTGACAAAGACGACGAAGTGGATTCGATTGAAGCAGAACGACGAGTCGAACAACCAGATAAAGTACATCAGGAAGAAGATGATAAAAAATCTCAAGTCTCAAAAGCAGAAAGTGAACTGAATGTTCAGCAACGTCTGCTGCGTCAATTAATCCAGTCGCAGAGTAAAGAATATTACAAGCTGTGGTATAATACGCACGATACTTTCAATACGACTCCATTTTTAGAGGCGAGATTACAAAGGCTGCTGCGAGAGGTATTGAATAAAAGAGAATGGTCGGTGTATTGCTCGTATTTGAAGAAAAAACACGACGAAGATGAAAGTAAGAAAAATCCTACGAAGTAATCCAAGTTTTGTTATTGTTCGTCGTTGGGGTATTTTTTTAAGTATTAAAATATTATTTAAAGGATACGTAATTGTTCCGGGACACCGGTATCGAGCCAGTCTCGAATTAATAACAGCTCCGAATGAAGTCCAGGTTGCTCAAATAGGTGTTGCTGTTTCAGAGCATTTCTGTACAAATGATCGATCAGGAACCAGATCTCTTTAGGGACAGGATATGGATCTTCGGAATTACATTCCTTATTTTTCTCCTACGAATAAAAATCAAATTAAAATCAATTATTCGAGATATCCTTAGAAATTGAATTTCTTTTCCTTAGATTGATTAACGTACCAAATTTAAGAGTTGCTCCCTAGTGAGATCTCGAATAGGTACATTGAGACGTGAAAGCACATCTAATGACATCCCAAAACAACTATACACGTATGTCCCTGGAAAAAGGTCAATTTATAATAAAAATACATCGAAAAAATTTTCGAATTTAATAATCAGGTAAACGTACCAGTAACAGTGATAAAAATATCTTTACCACCTTCCAAATGCAGAACCAAAATATCATATAATTTATCTTTACTGGAATTCAATTCGTACGCCGAACGTTTATCAACATATACTTCTAATTTTACGTCACTTTTTTCTCCTAAAAAATAGAATTTCAATGAAATCAACTGATTAAGGAGGTTAATAAAAAAAAAACTTGGTATGGGTGTACCAGGCATGATAAATCCGGTGTATGGTTCAATATGTAACCAATCTTTACAGTACGAAGAATCATCTAGCTTTTTAATAAATTCAAATTGCACAGGGACCTGAAAAAAATACACGAAAAATTAAATTGTTTTCAAGAAACAATACCTGCCAACGGTGAAATGAATTAAAAATACCTGTCCTGTATTAGCAATAATTAGATCTTTGCTTTGAGATTCCAGGAAATATATTTTATCAAAAATTACTTCGGTTGTATCGACCATTACTTGAGGTAAAAATTCATTTTCCAGTTTGTCTAATTTTTTCATAACCTCTTCGTGTATTTTTCTGTATTTAGCAACGTCGATGACCCGAATCTAGAACGATTCGATGAAATATTACGCACAACAATCGAATACAAATAACACATCGTCCATATGTCAGAACATATTTTTTACTCACATCTGCATCGAATAACGCGCTGACAGGTTTATGATCACTAGTTTTCAACGATGGATGGCTTCGATAGGCAAGTTGACATATTTTATCACCTTTCCAAAAAATTCTATCGCACCAAGCCGGAGCTCTATTCTTTTCACTAAAATTTTATCACAAAAATAATGTTATCAAGCGACGTTAAATTTTTACCGTTTAAAAATTCACCGAGTGTACCTGGAATCCCATTCGTCAGATCCGGTGTCGTATTTATAGGTCGGCCGGAAGTTTATTTTACCTTCTTTGTATTTTTCAAATACACGCCCTGAGCGATGGTTTTGTTTGAGTTGGTCGTACTTCAGTATCGAATCGTAGTCGTTTTTTTCTATGAGAGCTTTGACCTTGATAGCGTCCATTTCAGTAATTCGATAGTTTAAATCACCGAACCAGTAAATTTGGCTGTAAAAAAATACGTTTCAAAAGTCTGCCGGGATCATTTTTAAAATTAAATGATAACATACTCGTGATCTTTGATTGTCTTTGGAGGAAGAAATTTGGGGAATGATATTTTAGAACAAATATCTCGATAATCTTGATTTCGTCGTTCGAATTCTTCGACGTGAGCAGCCAAATGAGCATTTACGAAGCAAATGGACGTATTATGAATGTCGAATCTGACAGCTACACCGCCTTTATTACCCTGAGGTCATTTTTTATAATACATAAATGACTAAGAATTATCTAAGGAGTTCTAATTATGAGATAAGTACCAATTTTCCCATGATTCCGGTACCGACTGTATCGGTAGCTACTTCTCTTACGTAAGCCACGTGCTGCTCTTTTACAAACACTATCAACATGATACCGACCAATCGAACTAGAGCTATTTTATGGTATTTATCTTTCGGGTGAAGATTTACATATACAGCAGATCTGCAAAAGTAAAACATGCAGCTAAAAAATCAGAAATTACAAAAAAAAAGGATAAAATTAAAGCAACACTTACAACCACTCTTCTTCTCTCGGAGAGTCATTGAAAAGAAACGCTTCTTTACTTAAATCCAATTCTTGAAACCCAATAGCATAAATATCAGGAGGCTCTGGATCAATACTCAGCCAATCGGCGAGATGTCTATTAGAATTCTGACCGTTAACATTCCATGTACCGACGAATATTCTGAAAATTTCTCATATAAACAAAAGTACGCCAATTTTTGAACTAATTGCATGGTTATTTCTTACTTGATAGTTTGCGTATAGGTGTAGTCGTTCTCCTTTAGAACCATTTGAAAACGAACAGCACTTTCTCGTCGAGCAAGAGGTGTCGTTCCACGAGCTATCGAATCCCTGGGTACAAATAAATCTGTACCAACCTGAAAACCAGATATTATGATTATAAAGTTCGCGAGATGCTTTTTACTCAATTATCTGGCGATTTATACCGGATTTTCCTCAATTAGTCCATTAACTTCATGATTGGAGAAAGAGTTTTCAGATTCGAGGCCATTTCTCGCATCAGACATATATTTACGCATCCAGTGAAAGCTCAGTTCTTCGGACGATGCAGCTGAATAAAACAATAAAACGAATAAATAAATGACCAAAGTTTCGCGCACAACGAATAACTCACTTTCAGCAATACGATGTAACTCTGATATGAAATGTTTAGTTTTATCGCCGGACATCATTTCGAATAGTAGTTTAATCTTACGGGATGTCACCGTCATCGATATATCAACACAATTTTCCTCGATATCTAAACAAGGCCATAGCTTATCAAAAAAAACCTCTACTGATATTACCATAATTACTATTAAATGGTATTTCTATTCACCGACCTCCAGCAATTTTAAAATCATTATCGACGGGAAAAGCATAATCGATGATTACTTCGGAAATAAAATTCCCTTGTCGTATCACGTTGAATACAAAAAACCCATAGCTCGAGCAATACTCCACCACTGCCAATATTCTGGAAGTTTTCACCCATCCTTCAATAAGGACAGCTTCATAAACCTAACACCAAGAGTCAAGGAAAGACGTAACACTATCATATTATACATTTTTGGATTTGAACAAATTTGTTCGCAAAAAAGGATACAGCGAAAACACTTTCTCCATGGATGAATTTTGCTTGCACCTTGGCCAATGCATCCGAGCAATCCATACCTGACAAACTCTGTAGAATTTTATTCTGTAACATGATGAACGAATCCATAGTACCACCTTAGTTTCACGAACACTGAGACAATTGTAAAACAAAAACAGACATACCTTGAAATTCATAAAAATCATTCAAAGCACGAATTCCGCACCGATGCTCATTTGCATAATGAATTTCGCATTTTTCGTCGCGCTTTCGCGATGTTCACGACAGATACATGGTTAAATCAATCTGCTGGTACCTATTGATGTTGATTTCACGGCAAAACGAGTACGTATATGTATAACCATACGTATATTTTATTCTGAAAAATATGAACAGGTATAAATTTTTTGACTATCAGTATTTTCTGATAACAAAAATAAATACGTACTAAGCAAGCAAACGAGCTACATAAATCCGAACGACGTGAGGTTTAAAGGATCAAAGCGTACATTTTTCCGCGTTAAATTATGTCGTCAATTGCTAACGCATTTCATGCAATAATGCGATGTACTTGCTATTATGTAATTCGCTAATTAATTAAACGAAAACGAATTTCATTTCTCAGGTTATACAGGGAATTTAATTAAATCAGTAGGGTAGGGTAGGGTAGGTGGAGGATTTTATAATCTTCGTTAATAATATTTCCATGGAAAATTCATCAGCCAACGTTGAGAAGAGGACGGGAAAACCTACAGAAAAAACAACACCGATAATTAACGTTTTTTCACGGAAAAATTAAATTCAAAGTACAAAGTTTCAATTTAAAAAAAAAAAATCAAAAAATGCGAACTTTTTCAAATTTTGATAATCGATAATTTTATTGATCTTTGAGTGTTCGATTTCAAAATAGTTTCGATCTTCGATTTATTGTAAAAAAAATGTTGTGATTGGTCAAAATAAAAAAAATTGGCCAATCATCAGACAAAAAAATTAATTTCCAAAAACTTTGGTTTTTTTTAGTTTTTTGTTTCAAATTTTTTGTTATATTCCAATTTTGGAACTTAATTGCTTATAAAAAATTTAAGTCAAACTTTGAATTATTATTATATTTCAAAATATTGCAATAATGGAGAAAAAAATTAGATTTAGCATTTGTGAAATTTGGTAATTTTGTCGTTTTGTCCCATTCGAAAAACCAAATCATGCATTATGATTCGTTGAAATTATGAGGAGCAAAATCGAAAATCAACCAATCATGGATGACCTTCGAATCTGTTTTGTCGCATTATTTTTCTCATATCAATTATCAATTTGTCGTTCCTAGGTTGTTCGTGTTGAGGTGTATTTTTTCAATTTATAAATATATTTAAAGTAAAGTATTAATTGAAGAAAATGGCTAGTCAAAGTCAAGGAATCCAACAACTTTTAGCAGCTGAGAAACGCGCCGCGGAAAAAGTAGCCGATGCTAAAAACAGTAAGTTGTAGAACTAGGCGTGTCCTGTAATTTTTATTAAAATTCGCCCTAAATTATCTTATACCCTTTAAAATTATTCAAATGTTGTCAATCATTCCTGATAAATGTACTTCCGATCTTCTATTAAGTTTTATTTTCCATAAATGTCAGTTTTCATCATTATCTATTTTCTTATCACAGGAAAAATCCGACGATTGAAACAAGCTAAGAAAGAAGCTGACGATGAAATTGAGAAGTATAGACAAGAAAGAGAACGACAATTCAAAGAATTCGAAGCCAAAGTGCGTTCCTCATTATAATGCAATTTGATTGTTTTTTTTGAAACAGTCAACTGACCTTTCAATGTGTTTCTCTGTCCTTAGCATATGGGCTCGCGAGAAGATGTTGCTTCCAGAATAGAAGCTGATACCAAAACTAAAATCGATGAAATGACTCGTCAGGTCAACACCAACAAAGAACATGTAAGGATTATGCTGTTTTTAGTGTCTTCAAAACTGTAGAATGCTCTAATTTTATACTTCATTGCTCTCGTTCTAGGTTATCACAAAGATTTTGGAATTGGTTTACGATATCAAACCCGAACTCCATAAAAATTTCAAAGCTATTGTATAAATTACCTTAATCATGCTGTAGAGTATCTAGAAACTGTTTAAATCTTATTGAATAATTGTTGGTTTTTGAAGTTAACCGTATACCCTGTTAAGCATTGTTTAAATTATTGCTGTACATTCCATGTGTATACCACAGAATTCATTTTAATTATTGTATCAGCGAATGCATTTGTAAAATCATGTTGTATTTTTATCAGCAACACTGAATTAAAATCATTATCATACCATTTTAAAACAACATGTAAAAAAAGAATTTATTTTTAAATATAATAGTTTTACGTTTACATCTCTATAATGTTGCACTTTTTTCCCCTATAATTTTAATCCTTGGTGATTCAATTTATTGTAAGCCATCGTTCTTTCTAATCGTTTCTGCTCGTCTTTGAAAGCAAGGGTGTTGGCTTTTTTCTCCAATCGTCGTACCTAAAATAATGGAATATGAAAGTTGATGTCAGATCGAGGTCATGCACAGAACTCCGAAACATTACACAAATACCTTTCTATACTCTTTTAAATCCTGTTTTCGTTTCTTTTTCTCTTCCAAAGATTCGTTTTTGTCTCTGATCGATAACATTGATAAAGTAGATAAAACAGAACTAGGACCTTTGGACACTGAAGAGTCATCGAGCTGAGCCAAAGCTTTCTTGGTCAACTTCGCTGTCTCCACAGGCATTCCGGTTTTCCGATTTATACGTATTTTATTATTCTGAAAAAAATTTTAAGAATGATTAATTATTGCTTTCCTGAGGTAATACGAAAAAACAAAAAACGTACAGGTTCTTCTATTAGTTTGGGATGATTATAAATATTTGAGTAAGTGGAAAGAATTGATTCACAATCCCATTTTTCTTTCTCCTTGATTTCGTGTAGGTATCCGCTGTCAGAATTTTCTTCGTCGGAATTAATTACGTACTGATCTATGTTTTCCGAGGTCAATTTTTCCTACGGAAACAACGCAGGCATTAAAGAATCCAAACTTGAAATTTTTAATGAATCGAAAGGTCATCTCACCTGTTTTCTTTCTTTCTCAAATTCATCAGCTGCCATTTTGAATAGATGAGAATTCACGTCCAACTCTCCCTCAATGTCGTCGCAGTCCAAAGCACCAATTTCCATATCATCGTAGCCAGCATACATCTAAAAATAATAATTCAGCGATAAATAAAAAATTAATCAAATAAACATGAATAAAAAAATCGATCATTGAAATTGAGCTTACTTGTTCGAAAGTTTCATCGAGTAATGTCAAATTACTATTTCGAGATATAACAGAGCTAGTCATGGAATATTCGGTAAATCTTGATTTCGTTGATTTTGCATCTTCATTTAAACTTCCAAGATCGTCGTACTGCTCATCCGAATAGTTGGATTCATCATCTTCGAAATCGGATCCTTCTTCGTATTCATCTCCAGATTGCATCTCTGATCTGTTAAATATTGATTAAATTCAGATTTCCGAAGTAATAAACGTGAAGTAAATCGAAAAAAAAAGAAATTACCCAGATCCTGCTTGATTAGCTAGTTCTATGAAATTATCTTCGAGTTCATTTTCTGGATCAGAATAATCAAAATCTTCATCCATAGCGGCCACAACATCAGGATCTAAATCCAGCCTCAATCCTACAAAGAAATTTACATTCAATTTTTTTGGCTTAAAAATCCCTTAAAAAACCTATCTAAATACTTTCAAGTGTTTTACAGTACCTGACTGCGGTGCTGCTTTATTCAGAAGACCAATTTCTTCTTCGACTTCACTAGCGAATACTGATGATGGTAAATTGAGCTTTTGCTTCTCATTCTAAACATTTAAATAAAACATTGGTCAGATTTTATTATAAATCGCGAATAATATCAACTCTTACCTTAGATTTACTCGGAGCTTCAACCCATTCTACTTCTGGTTTATTAGTACCTCGTAAATGTTGCAAATAATCGTAATCGTCATCGAAATAGATTCCAAATTTATGTTCTTCTTCAACATTTTTTTTCTACACAAGTGATATTACATTTATTTTAAACACAGCAAAATCCGGTAATAATTTAATGTATGTACGATTGTACGATTTACTTACTGATTTATTAGAAGGCGCAGCTGCGACCAAAACGTGTTGAGGAGCACTCTCATCAACTACCAGAGGATCTTGTTGACTACGATGCACAAGATGAAATGTAACAGCTTTCTTTTTATCAATAAATTTCTTCTTTTTCGGCTAAAAAATGAATTATCTCTACGTAAGGATCGGAGACATCATAAAACTTAGGACTAAAACGAAATCTTATACAACTCACCATGGTGAAAGTTCAGATGCAACACTGGTACTTGAAATTGATGGTACAGTTAAAATTTCACTCTCTTACTCCTACAAAAAGATAGATATTTGCAGAATTAGCAGAAAACATGAAAATTGAAAACGCAAAAGAATTTTTCCACGTGAGAAGAAGACAAAATAGAAAAATTTTGATAAGAAAAATGACGTTTATCTGCTTTAATGTGATTGGTCAATTTTCATTCCAAACTTGTATTTTATTGGTCGAATCGGATTGACCGCATTGGCTGTTGCCTCGAATTCTCTACTCACGTCCAATAAAAAAATTGATAACATCAGATGATCAAAATTGTGATAAAAACTTGAAAACTGCGCGGGTATGGGTATTCTCACGAATTTTTTGCTGCAAAATTAATAAATTGCATGAAAAATACATTAACAAAGATTTGAATTCTACTGTTGTACTGTTCGATCAACTCCGCAGATCTTATGGATCGCGGTAATATCGCCGAATATGTTCGTAACTTGAATAACAGTAAAGATAATTTCCCAGATTTCGGTGCCGCTACTTCATGCTTAAATATTTTATACACTAAGCTCAGTTTCGAAAAAAGTGCCGAACAAATTGGTAAATATGTTACTATGGAATACCTCTTGAAGTACGGAATTTATAAGTCCAACTTACTCTTGTTTTATTACAGCTTACGCAGCTGATGTAGTATTACGCAAAGAAGATGGAATTTGGATTTTTCTCAAGGAAATCAAGGCACATAAACCTCCAAAATTACTCCTAGAAAGCATTTTCAGCTTTATCGAATTATTATGCCAACAAAAGAAACGTTTATCTGAATCTCAGACTGAGTTATTTTTCGTAAGTAATAGTATCACTTCTCAGTTACAAAATTCAACCGGCTTTTCGACAGGAACAGGATTTGTCAAAAAAAAAATTTCTTTCAATCTACATACGTTGATATTTGCTCATTGTTTCAGATTTACTGCAAAGAGATTATAAAATCAAACACTTTACCACCAGAAATAAAAGATTTTTTGGGATACAAATTATTTTGTCTCGTTATCGAATATGGCTCTTTTCAGTATTTCGTTCAGAATGGCTCATGTGTGAAAAGTTGCGTCCATTCCCTATACTTCAATTTAGATAAAAGCAAATCTACAGGTATTATTTCATGTTATGTTACGCTATATGGGTGAGAAAATGATTAATTGGACGTTTTGTTTTCAGAAAAAAAGCAAATTTACGAATTGATTGGAAACGTTGCCGAAAATCATCCCGATGTTTTCTACGGAGATGGAAGTTTTATCACAAAAGTCTTCCGACAAATATCCACCGAACTTCCTAAAATCTTGAAGGTATTCTATGTCAATGAAAAGTTGTGTCAGCAATTTCTAATTTATAACGTTTCAGAAACAAGATGGAGGTGGAATGACCGAAGTAGAAGGAATGATAAAATGCATCGACGGATTACTACGACATTTATCTGATTGTTCTACCGCAGAATTTACCGATAAATTATATGAGTGTTTTAAATTAATTACAGAACGTAATTCTTCGAAACACGTTGCATTACGGGGTAAGTCTGCTTCAACTTCTCACCTTTTTTTTGCGTTTTGGCGTGATTATTTAGAATTTAGTTGAGATGATTTTGGGTTCTAAACGGTAAAGTTTTTTTCCCCTTAAACCATTGATAATAGAGTTTAAATTCCAATTTTTTAAACTTAATTATTAGATTCTTAATTTTAGTCGAAATAAGCAATGCTATTGATTGCCTGATTTATTTTACATTTTACTTTGTATTTCTGAAGCTGTGATTCAAATTATCGAAAAGTTTTTCGACGTGTTCGCTGAATCTGTCAAAAAGGATTATATATTTTGGTACCGATTACTGGATAAAACCTTACTTTCTCACAATAAAGAAGATTCGCTTGCTGCTAAGAAAGCTCTACATGAGTTTTATCCTCATATTGCCAAATTATTGCGAGAGAAATCAGAAACAAATAGAACTATATTGAAGGTAATTATTCAAGTTTGACATATTTCTGTGAGAAATTTATTACCTTTTTTACTGTTTCCAGTTCTTCTTGAAAGCCCTACAAGATGATATTTTGAAAGAAGAAAAACACAAAACTGAAGTAGCTTTGAAAAATTTTATCCATTTTGCCGATGCCTGTAAAATTCAAGAAGAAACTCAGCTACTAAACGAAATATTCACGTTAACTATGTCCTTATTAGATAGATATTGTCTGAGGTGAGTTTCAGCAATCAAATAGAGGCGTTTCATTTTTCTTTTCATGTCATCAATTTTTTTCTTCGTAGTTTTAACGAATTGGACAACGATTCAATGTTCAATTTGTCCAGTATTCTGCATTCAACTTCACGATTCTTGAGACACATGAGTGGAGAAAAATGCAACGAGGAATATTTCCAAATTTTGGCCAACGCTTCAGTACTAAGCATTTCAGCATACGCCAAAGCACCAGAGAAAATGCGATTTTTGATTTTACAACCATTGTTAGACACCATTGTAAATGTTGCTAATCTCAATGAACTGTTTCTCGATTCGTTTCTGGAAAGTGTTGGTAAGTATTTCAAATTTTCCATCCATTTCGATACGATATGTGCTTTGTTTAAGACTGATGAATCTGTTCATTCTCAGTTTACCCGGGAATTGTGATGAGTTGTTCATCGATGACTGAAGGTAATGTAGATTGTCTAAAACAAGCCTGCGAAGGTGATGAAGATTTCACTTGCGATGATCTGTTAACGTTTCGAGATTACTTACCAATTTGGAAAACTTTGCTGGGGAATCTTCAGAGCCGTAAGATCATTTACAATTATCTGATCTCATACTTTAATTAGTTTTTTTAAACGATGATTCTTCTGTAGATCAAGATCGTCAGTTGATTTATAGTATCAATTTGGAGGGTAAAATTTTCGATAAAATCATCGACTGTATGTTACGAATAATTGAAAAATTAGATATATCGATGAAAGAAGCTGACGATTTAAACAACGAGGTACTTTTTACATCATTTTAAAGAAGATTTTTCTATTTTATTACGTTTTTTTCTTTATTTTGAAGGAAGTAGAATGCTTGATTCTCGTCGAGTACGACACCGTCCCATCTAATCCGGCTGATTTCAATATTTTCATCAATTTAGTCGAGTTATTCTTCGAATTGTTTGACAATTGGGGTAATTCGGAGCAAAAATTTCAAAGATGGATTCCGATTTTGTTACCCAAGTTGATGGAATATGCCACATACAACGATGTGAAATTTGGTTTTTATCAAATGCTAAGTGTTGTTTTCAAATTCGTCGAAGGAAACGTAAGTATTACTTTGGGTAATTTTGATTTTCTCGAATTCGATGTAAAATACTTGATTATTTTACAGAATGATTTCGACATGAATGAAGTAAAATCATTTGTTCTGGAAGAACTGAATCATTTGAGTGAACGTCCAAAAACTGATTCAAGAGCTTGTCTCCGAATGGTCATGTCGTTACCAGTTTGTGTTGTTGAAGAAGTACTTTCAGATGTTGCACCTGCTTTACAAGTATTCAAAATTATTGTAAACTGACTTAATATCTTGAGAAACATATTTCTGGCAACTTGTCTCTTTTTTTATTTTCACAGCTTGCTTTTGAACGAGGTTCTGAAGATCTGTCACTAGCCACTGAGGCTCTAACATGTCTAGAAAGCTGGTACTTGAAAGTCGAAAAGGATAAATTTAAACCTATTTTATCCGAAGTGATACCTTTTTTAAAGCCTTTTATTCAAAGCAAACGTGAGTATATTTCAGTCACGACTGAGCACATATTCAACGTTTAACCTCTGGTTTTCATCTAGGATTCGCCGGAGAAACCCTTTCAATGACGAAATACGAAAAAAATCTGATAAAAAAGGTCTACTCCAAGATTGGCTCGAAATCTGATCGTAAATATCGAAGAGCTTATATGCAATCCGAAGAGTCAGATTTGGATAAGCTGCAGAGACAACTGATTAAATTTTTGGGAAAAATTGATACCGAATTGTGGATACCAGTTTTCACTCCGGACGCTTTTGTTGATCGAGAACCAGCCGATTTACTACACTTCACGTTGCATTTTCAAGATATGAAAGTCAATTTACTCTTAGGTTAGTGAATTTCTTTTTTCTTCGCCTTTTTTCAAAATACAAAAATACATATTACTTAATTTTTCCCTCAGATAAATTTTTACCTCGACTGATCGACTTGGCCTGTAATTCGAGCGATTTCAATACTCGTCGTGATGCCTGCGAAGCATTCCACTCTTGCGTTATAGTTTTCCTGGGAGAAAACCGAGGCTCTTATCTGGAACAACAGTACCCTCAATATGCGAGTAGCCTTTTTAAAAAAATCATAACCGTTGTATTCAGATTGAGCACCGATGAAAATACAACGATACAGCAGATTTTCGTGCCTTTGGCTACAGAAATGACTCATTATTATAGCAAACTTCAAACTGAGAAAATAATCAACGATGCGTTTTTGGAAATCTTATTTGTAAGCCTGACCGAGTGTATTATCCTTCGCTAGTCTCAAATCTGATGATTCTGATTTTCATTAATTATTGGATGAATTTTAGGAAGCTGTTACGTCCAAAAATGACGCCACGTATCGAAAATTTATCGCTAGATTGATCAAGGAATTTGTATCGTGGTCTTTGAAGCCAGGTCACAATGGCGAAAATAATATTATAACAATCGTCGAACACATTTGTCTGTTTTGTTTGCAATCTTGCTCTTATAAGAAGCTTGGTATGTAGGATTTCGATTATATTTTCATTTTAAATTGAGTAATTTAAAAGTATTTTTTTTTTTACAGGAGCTGCGATCACTTTCAATTGCATTTGCAACGAGCTCAGTAGAAATGACAAGTTACGAAATGCATTTTGGATCGAATTATTGCTTCATTTTCTTCGAAATTTGTCCACGAGCTCTTCAAATGATTGCAACACGGCCGAAGTGCAAATTGCTATCGATCGATTGGTGGAGACGATTAGAAAAAATTTTCAAGAATTCAATAAAGTGAGTTTTAAAGAAATATCAGCTCCAGTATACAAGTTGAAGGTGGTTAAATGTACCAATTGTCTTTCATTTAGGAAAGAATGGAGTATCTCGCCTTCAGAAGAATTCCAAATTGGTTCAATGGTCGGACCTTATTCGATGTACAAGTCTGGATATTCGAACAATGTTGCTCGTCTAACGAATTATGCCGAAAGAAATGCATGCAAATTTTATCCAAATTACTCGACGGAAACGGAGGAAGTAAGAAAAGAAACCTTGAATTTGAATTTGGAAAATACGACTCAAAAAACTTGTTTTTTCGTAGGACCTGAACTGGAAAGATTTATCGCTTGTCGAGCTCTAGATAAATTCAAAAAAAACGCCAAGAATTTACCAAATCTTAACGACCCTGCTATGCAACCGGAGCATTTCGTCCACAACGTTATCTCGTGGTTGACCATTCTATCGGGAAATCTCGATTGTTTCCTGTGGATCATCGACTGTAAATCTCAACTAGTTTCGATTTTCGACAATAAAGATTACGAGTAAGAAGAAAACTACCGATCTGATCCATAAATTAAATTAGATCAATTGAAAAATCCGTTTGTTTCAGATTGCGAAACTCGGTCGAGTACTTTTTAGGGTTCATGGTCAATAAAGACTTGAAAACATTCATTTCGGAGAAATTTCAATTCACCCCTGGCCAAAGAAGACAATTCGACTTGTTGAAGGAGGAAATTATCTATATGATTTTGAAAATAACATCTTTTTCGGAGGCCTTAACTCACAGTTTCATCGGCGATCAAAAAATGTTCATGAAGAATTTCCAATCTACTTTCATCAAGTTGGTTTTAATATTTCATTGAAGTTTTGTCTTTGATGTCTAACTTGACATATTTTTTTCTCTGCAGATGTTTATTCGAGCCACATCTAGTTTTGCCTCACATACAAGGCAAAACGAATCTTTCTCCTGTATTGGAAAAAATCCTTGAAAATTTGAAAAATCACGAAATGGTGAACAACGTTTTGGTGGATATTTATCATCATGAATATTGGAAGACATTTTATGATATTTTGGATAATCCTAGACATGCTCGAACTGAGCACAGGTCCAATCCTCAAGTATTATTTGTGCTTCGAAATTGTGAAATTATATGGCCTGCTAATGAGGTAATTTTATAGCTCAGCTTCTTTCATCTCCTTAAAAAAATCGTGACGAATTTTTTAAATATTTTCCAGATGAACGATTTAGAACGTACGATTCGAAAAATATTTTACTATATTAGACAAGAAAACACCAAGAAAGCCATAGTTCCAGATATTACAATTGTCTCGTATTTCCAGAATTACCTTCTATTTGCCTTAAAAGCTCGATATGACCATGAATTTCGTACAGTAGCCGATTATATTTTCTGTCCCGACGAATTAGTTTCAGTTTCAGAAAAAACATCATTTTCGCACGGGCTACATTTTTTCAACGTCTTCCGAACCCCAATTCTGGAGTATCTGATCGGTCATCAGGACGAATTTATCAACAAATGTGTCAATAATTTGAACTTGGACACGATGAAAATGCTAATAGCGTATTTGGAATTCGCTTCGATTAAAAAGAAGAAAGATTGTTCGGCGTAAGGAATCTTGAAATACTTCGATTCTTACGAAATTGTAAAAGAAATGATAATTTTTGTTCCGAATATTTTTTCAGAATTCTTGAACACTGGAGTACACTGAAAAATTCTGAAATTTGTTCGAATATCGACTTATCCGATTTACTAAAGTTATTAGATTTTAGTATTCGTGAAATGGACATGAGCAAAGTTGAAAATCTGTCTCCTGTTTACAACTGGTTACTCGATTTCTTACGATCTACGAACACCAAGGTCGAAATTATTCATCAGATATTGGAATTAATACCAGCTTTTATGGGATTCGAGTTTTGTATCAGATACGATAATAAACTAAAGTGAGATCTATTTAAACATTTCGTCAGTACACAAGTTCGAATAATATTAAAGATCTGATTTTCTTAGAGAGGTTCTTCAAGATTTACGAAGACAGGAAATCGATTCCAAGATCAAAGCCGAAGGATTAGTCGTCTACAACAAATTGCTAAATGGCTTATCCAGAACAGGAAACCGAATTTTGTTCGAAACTGTAATTCAAATTGCCATCGACAAAGATGTCTCTTTCCAGAATAATATTTCCATCACGCTGGAAAAATTGATAAATAGGTTAGATATTCATTTTTTTTTTTTCAATTTGATCTGAATAAACATTGCAATCATTTTGAATTTTCTACAGATCACCTGAAAAGCAGCTGATATTACTCGATATACCTTGGGATATGTTCAAGAATCTAAATAACGAAATCAAGTTAAGAATTGGTGCTATGGAATTATTTCTAATTCCAATGATGTACCTGGTAAAAGATCAGACTGTCATTGAAGAATTCTATGTTCAAAAAATGAAAGCAATCTATACAGATCTGCAGCTCAAAATTGACAATAGCACCAAAGTATGACCTTTTCGAGAGAATTTATGATTTTTCTAATACATTTAAGTAACCAATAATGGATTTTTTAGGAAGCTGCAGACGTTACAACGTTGATCGGAGCTGTCATCATGTTGGAAATGTATTATAAAATTATGACCAATACCGATAATCCTCGTATCAAAGCTGTTGTATTTAGTGAAAATGAAAATGGCTCGTTGAATTCGAAATTTGCTAAAATGTACGAAATTATTTTTAATATTATTTCAGACGTAGATTTTTTAAAAAAAATATGCTACTAAATAATTTTTTTCTGTGCAGTGCTTTAGGCATTTTACGCAATGATAAACTTTGCTTTCGCGATACAAATGAAGATCTTCCTTTCAAACTGAGATCTCACGCTTTGAATGCACTCATAGTTGTCATCAAAACAGCGATCATCAGTTATGATACTGCTCAGAAATGGGGTAAAATCATCTTCGATAATAAAAATATGTGGACTAATATTATCAAACTCGAACCCCTGATTCAGCTGAAAATGACTTTAGAACAGGTATATTTCCTTCATTTTCTCTGAAAATTTTTTATCACGATTTCGAATAGTAAAAGAATTTGCTCTTCTTGAAATTGTTTTGCAGATTCGTACTCGTCGTAAAGAAGTGATTCAGAAACGTAGAGAAATTAAAGAATCGAGTGGATTATCTTCTATTGCCACTCAATATGCGACTCTCAGTTCTTTGGCACCGGAAGTTTCGAAATACGATGTTAATCATTTCACTGTGCGATCCAATCAAACTGAAGTTTTCGTCGATGTGAGTTTTAAATGCAGAAACGATTATTTATTTCGAATTATTTTATAATTGGAATTATTTATTAGGATGTCGAATTGTATAATGAAGAACGAGAACTCGATATTTTGAATAATCACGCTAGCATGAACGCTCTTTGTAATTTTGTGAGATTTCTCGAAGAGAAAAAGTTTTTAATTGAAGATTACGATGAAGTACGTACTTGAAATTGAAAATTATAGATACTTGGGAAATTCAATGTTTTGAGATCTCGATCTCTATCTATGTTCGCAGGAAGAACCGAGATTTCCCGATTGGATGGCAAAATTGCTCGAAGCTTTGAAATGGTTTATGAATCGTCCTAAAAAATTCGACGATTCTATTGTCCATCAGAATTGCATACTGTTTATTTTGAAATTTGTAACGAATTGTGAAACTGCTTTTAGACCGTTTGCCAAATATTGGTTTTCCACTTTAATGGAATGTTTGTGTAAATTGAATCAAATGAATTATGTAATCACCGATGTAGTAAGTGATCCTCAATTTTTGAAGTTTTCAAAATACAGGAAATGGAATTAAGAAATTTTGATTTCGCATTTTTTTTCTAGGTTTTGATGTTGCTGCAATGGCGGGATCATGTTGTGCCTGAAAATAGGATTTCTGCTAGTAATTTGTTTAAAATGTTCACATTGCAGGTTACCGCTCATAAGACTAGCTCTAGGAACTATTTGTTGGAAATGATGAAGTAATTGTTCAATTTTGTTTCATTTTGAAAATGTGATTTTAATAAATTTTCCATTTTCAATTCAGAGCCATGATCCAAGTTTGGAATTTGCATTTTGATGTTCCTTTTAAAGAAATCGAAACGCTGATCACGTCGAAAGACAAGGAAATTTGCACAGTAGGATTGAATATATCGGAATATTTTCTTCAATGTAATATATTTCCGTACAGCAATACCAACAGAGCTTTGTAAGAACTTTATGTGAATATTTTGCTAAATCAACTAAGAAATACTTCAATTTCATTTTTTTTTGTTTTGTAATTTCAGAATAATGAATATTTTTGTGGAAAAATTAACCGATCAGAAACTTCGATGGCATAATAAGCAAATGGCGACGATATTGGGACTTATTTTGAAGTAATTAGTTTTTTTTTTGCAAGGCTATTCGATCTCAGTTTGGTCAATTTTTCCCCTCGAATTTTTCGATTCTGCTCAAAAAATTTTCGTATGTATGTACCATAACAAAAACCAGAAAAAAAAGAGAACTAAATTAAAAGACTTGGGACGAAAAATTGACCGAATTGAGGAGGAATGATGTTCAATTTTCTCATATTCAAAATTCTCTAATCTGTGGTAATTTCGTAGAACCGCGACCAAAATTGGCAACGGAAATTTAGATAATTATTACGAACAGCTCAAGTCAAAAATAGTCGATCGTATGAAGATTTTGATTAATTCACCGGTGAAAACAGTGGATAGCTTTTGCCTTATGGAACATCTCATCGTACATTATCCTCCGATGTTAGAAGAGTAAGTCTTTTTTAATCATCCACGATCTAATCAAATTAGAATATCATTTTATGCAAATTTTTACAATTTACAGCTTCAGTTATCATTTCCTACAAAGATTCAACAATCTTCAAGGCAGCTATAAAAGAAATTGCTTAAAAGTGTTGACCAATAATGTAACTTACGTGCCTGACGACGCTTTTAGTAGTTTATTCAGCTGTAACTTCGAATCAGCGTTGAAAACGAGGTATATAACTAAATTTCGATTAGAATCGAGAATTTCTCATTCGAAGCAGACCTCTTTCATTAATGAATCCGTTTTTTTTCGCAGCGATCACGATTTGTCAGAACAAGCTCTCATGCTGATGAAATCGTTCTTATCCGAAGATCGTATACGAGTCAGAATTGAAGATTTGGCCAAAAGTATCGACGACGTGCATCGTTTATCATCTCATGAAACATCTCAATGTAGAAAAGCTGCCTACGACGTAGCCAGTTGTATTTACGATAAATATAGGTAACCTGAAATTATCCACATTTTTCTCTTCAGAGGAGATTTACCAGAAAATTTGTGGATTTCAGGAACGAATCGGATGAAAATGCGAAGAAACTCGTGTATATTTGTAAAGATATCCTGTTAGCTGGATTATTAGATACTGACGCTGAATTACAGGATGAAATATACAAGTAAAAAATCCTGTCGATGAAAAACTGAACGTAATTTCAATAAAATGTGTATTTAATGTTATTGTTTTTGTAGATCTTGGGAAAAGAGATCAAATCTCGAAAATTCTGTCTCCGGTCGATTTTTGAGCATTATTAATACGATGTATCATCCCCAACACGAATCTCATTTCATATCTTACGCTGTAGATTTCCTCCTACAAGCCTGCGCTTCAACTGAAGACTACAACGCGGAGCTGTTCGAACATTCTCTCCAACCGTGTGATTTCACTGTAAGTTGATCCATAGCAGAGAAAAAATTACTGATTGTCTGACTTGAATTTTTGTTTTTTCGCAGCCTTACCAAATCATCTCCACCAGAAGTAAGAAATTGTCTTCGCTGACTCCATGTTTTCGTAATTCTATCCAACATCAATTGGCTAGTCTCGGATCGAGTCAGCAAACCGCTGGAACTTTAACTTTACAATTAAATCGGACCCCTGGATCGTCTCTATCTACAATTAATCTCTCAAGATCGACTTCTGGTACTCGATCGATGCGAATGTACACGCCAGGAAGTCATCATCCTTTAAAATATATTTCACCTGTTCCAACCAAAGTGAAAACTGCATCGGAGTCGAGTAATTTTCTTTTTTGGATATTTTTCTTCTCTGAAGACTGAAGTAATTTTAGATTTTTTTTCCTCAGCGAAACCTTTCGATAGTGTTGGAAGAGCTTTAGATAGATTGAAAAAACGTATCACTGATGACTCCCAAAAAGCATCTTACGAACATGCCAAACGAAACGCCAAATTAAACGAAGAAAGGTGCCAAATTTTAGCCAATCAGGCTGACAGACGAGATAGAAAAGTTGATTTGAAACGCCAATATAGAAAAGGCGACTTTCCCGATATACAAATCAAACGTTCCGATTTAATTAGGCCATTGCAAGCATTGGCTAAGGTATTCGGATTTATTTTCTACCTCACGAGACAAAAGGAACAAAATTAATGATTTTTTACGTTTCAGAGAGATCCAATTATTGCCAAATTACTCTTTAGTAATATATTTTTGAACATGGTGAATAAAATGAAAGAAGTACAAGATTATGTGAAAAATATCAACGAAGCTTTCAACGCAATTTTGCAGTGTACCGAGCAATATGGAAGTGTTTGTTTAGAGACGATATTCGAAATTGCGTATTTGCTGCCTTCACAGTTGAAATTGGAAATCAGATCTGTTGTTATTGGTAAGGTGGTATTGTGGTCTTTTTTGAAAATTTTCAACCAATGAGTTCACTAATGAAAATCGTTTATTGTGCTTTAGCTTCAAATATGAATAATTTATTATCATTAAGAGCTCTTCTGTTGGAAAATTCGTTGATTTATGGAGAAACCAACGATTGTGGCCCAAGTGTTCCTAAAAGACCGAGAATCGAAAATTCGCCAGAAAATGACTCGCTGTGGATACATTTGGCTGAGTATGGTTTTTTTTTCGTTTCTGTTTTAATCGAATTGATAAATTAGCTAAAAAAACGTATGATTTTTCAGGGTCTATCGATCATTAGACAGATACGACGTCGTAAACGGTATTTTCAAGGATAAAATTCAAAATAGCTATTGCCAATTATTGAAAAAAGGATTAGAATTAGAAACGGTGGGCGATTGGGAAGGTGCCTACGAAATGTACGAAAACGAGGTCGATAAATTACCTCGAATGAATTACGCATCCCAGGATCAACGATTTATTCTCGATGCTTATTACAAAGTTCGTTCGATTTTGATTCCATTTCTTACATTCGCTTTGGAATTTATTTGAAAATTCTGCTTTTATTTCTAGAGTGCAGCTTATTTATCGAAATGGGACGAAATGCGAGAAAAAATCGAGAAAAAATTTACCAGCGTAGAAAATATTCTTCAAGATAATTGGTAAATTGGTTATTTTTTTAAAATGCATATTTTTGTCAATTTATAATCGAATATATTTTTTGGCTAGGCACAAAGAATGCACATTACCTTGGTATTTCTTATCCCAAGCCTATGAAACGGTTAAGAATCCCTGCTTAGATGAAGAATTCCAAATTAACTTTCAAAAAGAAGTATTCGAAATGGATAAAAATAACGATCCATTATTTTTGGTAATTTTTTTCTCCTCGTATTTTCCATTTTTGAAAGGATGTGATTTATATTCCATTGATTTCAGGATCTTTTGGCTGAACCTTCGTCTATGCTGTTTTTCGTATACGGAAATCAAAACAAATCGCAGAATTTGGTCAAACGATCTTTGGACTTGATTTTGAAGGAATTCAATTTTAGCGATTCCTCTCTGGAGACTTTTTTGAAGCTTCAAACTTTATCGGAAATTGACGTAAATTTTTCATTCATCTCTCAGATCGGAGAATTAATAATTAATATGTGGTATTTTGTGTAACAGATTATGTTATCAGTGTTCAATGAAGATCAATATAAAACGCTGAACAATATCGAGGAAATATTGGGTGTTTGGCAACGTTGTGAACCAAATAAGGATCATTCTATTTGGTGGGATCGGCGACTTTTGTACCGGTTCGTTAGTGAATTTGTTTGAAAAATCATTATATTACGGAATATCGATTTTACGTTACTTTTTTTCAGACATTATTTCGTCAAGAAATATGGTAAAGCTTTAGAAAATACAATGGATGAGACCGGATTGGATTTATGTCAATCTTTGAACGATTATCAGTTTTACTCGAAGTTGCAATTCTGCGAAAAAGCTCTCGATCAGCAAAATTATAATTTAGCCTGTCAATATACCGCTGATGCTGAAGCTGAGAAGAATGCTGCGGTATTGATTTCTATTGTTGTTATTTTTTAAACTTAACGAAATGAAAATAATTGATTTTTTGTCGCAGGATAATATTTCTGACGAGTGGAAATTCATGAGATCTCTGAATTTATGCCGAATGTACACGTTTCGAGCGGATAAAAAGAATTCCATGCCAATAATTCAAAATGCTGTCGAAGAAATGAAAAAAAGTTAGTTGAAACATTACCAGAAATTGTCTATAGAATTGTTTAATTATTTCAAGTTGTGTTTAGTCAACGAAATGCAAGAGAAATGCGATTTCAAAACCTCGATGGCGATTTCCAATCTACTAAAAGTAATCAAGAAAAAATCCAATGTTTGGTCGAGTAGTTTTAGAGCCTCTTTATTGGAAACTTTCCCGGAAAGGTAGTCATTTTCGGTATTAAATAAGTTATTATAATTCAAGTTTTAATTGAATTTTTTTTTAGATTTGATGAACGAATCTCATTGTCGGAAAAAATCGACACGCTGATTGCTGAAAGCTACGATACCGCTTGTGAAACAGCAAAACGAAAAGGATTCTCAGATGTGCAGATTTCGGCAGCTTATTTAGCTCTAGCTAAACATTGCAGAGAAGTTTCAAATGGTCGGTAAATTAATTACGAATATTTTTCGTCGTTTTTTTCATTTAAAAAATGTATATTGTTTGTTTTTCCATCAGAAACGAGCGATGAAGCTGCGTTGGGAGTTGATTTACAAATCGCTAGATCTATATTAACTGCCATGAAGTATAATTCAAGAGAAGCTTATCAATTGTTCCCAGTTCTATTAGACTTACGAAGTGTTGGAAATGAAGATTTTGAAAAATTCGTTGTAAAAGAAGTACGTTGGAAGTTGATAATTGAAGTGAAAGTATCGAAATCAAAACCTAAAGCTATATTTCGCATTTGTTTGTGACGTAGTGCAAAAAAGTAGAAGAATGGAAATTCCTGTCGTGGATTAATCAACTTTTGGTGCATATTCAACATGGTAAAGTTTCCATGATCGGTGATCTAGTCGTAAGAATGGCCCAGAAGTACCCTAGAGCATTCCATTTTCCATTCTTGTTATGTCGAGATGTTTCTCAAAATGATGGTGATGCTTCTATTCGAAAAGTTGTCCGAGAGTAAGTAACGATACGTAATAATTCATTTTTTCATCCAATATCTAACTTTAATTAAATTTTCTATTGGTATAATAGAATTGAGGCATCGTTGCAGCCACTCGATAATACTGAAGAATTCGTAAAAGCTTTGTCTTTCGTTTGTTTGCCCAATGAAAAATGGAAGTTGTATAAACGGCAATTGGAAAAATCGTTGGATAAAGACGATCCAGATGCTATTTGCCAAATATTCAATCAAGTTCGAAAAGAAATTCAACAATATGGAGGCAGTTACTGGCCAGATATTGAATTTGGCTCTGGTTTGTTTCTTTGTTTTCACATTAGTACGGAGAGCGTCCTTAAACTGCTGTCGGTTGGACCTTCATTGCTCTTACTTTTCCTGTAGAGACTAAAATTCTTCAATTTTTTTAGTTCATAATATGAAAAATTTTGATTATTGTGTGGTAAAAGGAACTAAAAATGACATCATTTCAAAGTCTAAAAATTGGAAATTGCTTCTTTTTCCTTCCATTTAAAATGTAACATTTAAAAAAAAAAAAGTTAAAATGGTTTAAGAAAAAGAATTTTGAATTGTAAACACAAATTATCTCAATTTTCGAATCATTGAAAATTTAATTTGAATCGTTCTTTCAACTCGAAAATGATTGAAAAATATCTTGTGGCGTATATTTGTAACATTTTCAGTTTTGGAAGTCCCTTGCCCTCTTGGTTCGCCATTCACCAGCTGATCGATCAAACCGTTATGAAAAAGTAGATTCAATGTAAATTAATTGTTTCCATCACCTGAAAGTGAAATTTTTAAAAAATTTTGAGCTTAGAAGGTCAAATCATAAAATGGAGTAGAAATTTGAACTCAGGGTTCTAAAAATCATTGCTGAACTTTTTTGAATTTTTGACTTGAATTCGATGCGAGGGGAATCTGCAGAGATCAAATCTAACCATGGAATCGAAATTCGAGCTCAGCATCCCTGAAAAAATGAGAAATCATCATCATGTCTCGTGATATATTTTTTAAAAAAATTGGTCCTTCTTCAGTAAAGCTCTTAGAAAGGTGAGAAGGGGAATCTTAGCAGAATTTTCACTGGTTGTACCGTGAATGGTTCCTGAAAAAAATTGAAATCAGTAGTAGTAAGCTTGAAAAAAAAAAATGTTTTCTTCAAATTTTGCATAATCTAAAAATCCATAAAAAATGATACAAACAAAGGGAAACGATTTTTCGAATCCGAATAAAATTTCTAGAATCACTTAGTGATGTTTTGGATGGAGAAAATTTCAAAATTTTGAATTAGAAAAAAATGGTTATAAAATGAAAATTTTCAGCTTTCTTTTTTTGGAATAATCTACTCCATAAATATTCATTGCCTACTGACAGAAGTTTTGAGATCCTCTTTGTATATTACATTGTGGCACTATTTATAATTTTTCACGAATAATGAATTTTGTTCGTAGATCGTGCCCGGCTAAGATCAGGTCTCAGCAGCGACAAAGACTACATTAAAAATAAACTGAAAAATTACCAAACTATTATAGAAGAAAAAATATCCAACGATAAATCGCCAGGATTAAGTTCCTATAGTAAAATTCTGTACGATTTTATTAATACGAAAAATGCTAGTATTGAAATCCCAGGACAATACGACGGATTCTCTTTACCTCGAGTTGATCGTCACGTAAAAATATTCGGATTTCAATCAAAAGTGAGTTCTAAATAGTTGATTGTAAAAAATTAAGTGTTTTCTAAAATCTGAATATTTTTCCTTAGGTTACTAAAATGGTTTCCCTTAAATCTCCCATGAAAATCACTATAATCGGAGATGATGCCAAAGAATACTCGTATTTGGTTAAAATGAACGAAGACGTAAGACAAGATCAACGTATACAGCAAATTTTCCATATTGTCAATCAAGCTCTCACATCGAAGTTCCATTTGTATTCAAAGCATCTAATTTTGAATACGTTTGGTGTAAGTGGAATATTCTGTGCAAAAATTCATTGATATTGGGAATTATGTACAATTAATTTAAAATTGTTTCCATATTGTAGGTTTATCCATTAAAATCAGATTTAGGAATAATCGAATGGGTCGATGATTCGGTTCCTTTGAAAGGATTTCCAAATATCGGTTCGAAGAAAGAAGAGAAAACAAAGTACTGGAATGATTTATTTTCATAATTGAAATCGTACAAATTCGTTTTACCCACTGATTGAATTCTTCTCCTGCTACAGAAACGAGAAAATTTTGTACGACATCCGACGAGATTACGAAGAGAAAGAAATCATGAATAAGAATCTTTGTGGAAGCCAATACGAAAGCTACAACTTAGCAGTTCGACATTACTCGAGTGATGAAAGAAGAAAAAAATCGATGATCAATGTTTTTCAAAACACCGTGAAAAAAATTCCAACAGATATTTACAAGTAACATCTCGACCTATTTTCTCTTTCGGCGCATCGTTCGAATATTAAACGCCTTGAATTTTTCCAGAAATGCCTTAATGTTGCTTACGACAGCACCTCATTTATTCTGGCGTCTACGTAATCAGTTCATGGCCAATTACAGTGCAATGTGTATTGCCAGCTGGATCCTGGGAATCGGCGATAGGCATTTGGATAATATCCTAGTGTCTTTGAAAAGCGGTACTTGCATTGGTACGTGCATTACGCTTGAAAATTAGATTATTATTGCCAAAGAATCTAATTATTCTGACTGGAGTATTCGATGAAAGCATTTTAATTGAGTTTTACCGCATAAATCGAATCAAAACACGGAATTATTGCTTTTATTGATACGGTATTGGTAAAAAGCTCGATAAATGAATTAAACCACTACTAAAAGGGTTCGCTGTGCATTTGGGTATAATTATTTTACCATTGAATTACGTATTACATATTGTTCGATAGTTAAAAATTTACTTTGTGGGGTTTCATTGTTCTTTTTTCCAATTCATTCGGTTATTAAATGTGTTTGGAATTTTTGCCACTTCCCTAACGCTTTTGTGATGAATTCCAACATTTTATACTTTCAGGTATCGATTTTGGTCTCGCATTCGGCACAGGAACAGACTTCTTGCCAGTCCCAGAACTAATACCATTCCGAATGACACCTCATATCACATCAATAATGGCCCCTTTCGACTTGACAGGTGCCCTATTTCATAAATTTTCGAAATCATTTAGGAAATATTTTTTTACAACGATTATGTTCCAGGTCTAATTCGCGAAACGATGATCGAAGTCTTACAAACGTTACGAGAAAACGATTACGTATTTTTGGCCTTAATGCCGGTGTTCATTTTGGACCCTTCCATCGATTGGCGCAACGCAGCTCGAAAATTATTTCCACAAGAGGACACACAAAATAATCAAGGTTAATTAAAATTCAGCAAAAACAAAACTTTAATTCGTTATTAACATAATAATCTACCCATCGTTATTATATATTTTTACAGATGAATCGTATTTCAAAAACAAGATTAAAAACGTTAAACTGAAATTGGAAGGGTGCCATCCGTCAAAGATTACCATTAACGAGCTACGCGTTAATCAGCAAATCAAATATTGTTCCTATTACGAAGCTTTGGTTACTGAAGCAACCGGTTCTGTGATCGGATCAGATGAGAAATTAACCACTGAAGAGCAGGTGAGTGAAATTTGCATGTTTCTAATAAAGGTATCAATTATCAGGAAGTAATATTGTAATATATTTCCCAGGTGGATTGTTTATTGAAAATTGCTACTCATGAAGGAGTCCTGGCGACGTCGTTTGCCGGTCTAGAAACCTGGATTTAAGATTATGCTTGTGATTATTCTATTGTTCTAATGTGTAATTTTTTCTAATGATTTTTTATGTGATGTAATGAAATAAATGCTACTTCTTTTTTTGAAGTTGAAAAAATTACGACGTCGCCATTTAATTAATTTCGAGGAAGGAATAACATCTTTGGTATAGTAATTGGTAAAATCAGTCAACAAAATAAAATAATAAATGGAACAGAAACAAAATAATACTAAAAAATAATCATAAAATGAAACGTATTCGGGGTCAAAGAGGGGGAGGAGGGGGAGGAGGGATGATCAAAACGCATCTTTAATATTTTGTAATTGATGGATCGCAACGTCGACTGGTAAATTGAAATGGTAATGATGGAGACGTTCGAGACTCTTGAATGCATCTTCGAAACCAGTTTTCAAAGCGTAACTCCAAGGTTCGTAGTACATCTCAATCAGGGTACGAGATCGATAAATTAATTGTAACCAATTGACTAGCATTTTTGCATTGAGACCGGCACATACGAATGCTTTAAATTGCGAATTATAGCTACGTTTATACTGAGAATGCGTCGTGATGATATTACCAATAGTGATAAGTAATTTTTGTGCGCAGGATGTGGCGCAATGTGTGCCGACGTCTAAATTGAAGCTTTGAGAAAGTTTCAGAGCTGGTGCCGAATTGAATTGGTCGCCGTTTTTCATCTTGTAATACTTGAGGATTAATTCCCAAGCGTGGGCGGTTTGACTACTTTGACTAGAGGTGTTGATATGAGGAACGCAGCCGATCATCAATGTTAAACCACTCCGAACACTTATGCTTTTATTCTCTGTCATTAAACCGTGTTGTATTAGATTTTGTATAGCTGGTGCGAGTTTCTTACGAACTGTACTGGCTAGCTTCTGATTACAGACGTAAAATGAACCTCCTTCCGAGTCAGACATGTAATCGCTGTCGATTGGTACCTCCGGTTCGAGAGCCAATTCGATTACTTCAGATATTGCCAATTCTAATTGAGCTCTGGCATCGCCCCAATGATTGCATTTGATTTTTTTACGTAATAGGTCCCGACGTAAATTATCCTTTTCTTCTTTACAATGAACGTTAACCATATGCATTATTGAAGTTACTTTTTTAACCAAATTGGTGTTTTTGAAATCATTCTTGAGCAAAGAATGTTTTTCTGCAGGGGGCTTATTATTAACCAATGCTGTTGTAGTGTTATTGGCAACTGTAGTGCGTGGTTTTGGTTCAGACTCGGTTTTCATCTGTTCAACGGAATTCTGTAATTCGGCTATTTGTTTGTTAAGGTTCATTATAAGATGATCTTTGAATTGTTCCGAACGTTGTAGAGTGTCGGCGGTCATGTGTTGTATTTCTGGGATCCCCTTGAACGTAAATTCTTCCAAGTCCTTCAGCAAAGATTCCTTTTCTTCGGCCGGTGCTTCGATAACCTGACGTAATCTGAACTGAACGTGGGCGAAATGAGTGGTAACTGCGTTTAAGGACTCGATCAGCTGAAGCTCCTTGATGCAAGGCATTTCCGGGGATATTTTCGAGTCGCTGTCATCGTCCGAATTGTAACTCGTATCGAATAATGGACTAGAGTTGGAATGTACAGGTTCGTGAACTTGTCGATCATTTTCGGCCGACAGTTCCATATGGAAGATGTAAACGTAATTGACTAGGCGAATTTAAACGCTTACTTCCACGTAAGTCGGTATAGCCGTACCATTAGGAGCGGTTATGAGCTCATTTCAACGCGTGCATTTGCAACGTATCATTATCTCCATGAATACGTGATGAATCATAGCAGAATTATAATTTAAATCACTTCGAATTACTCGCGATCGCGAATTATTTTTATCTTTTTTTTAAAATAATTATTATGCAAAATAATGTAAACAATGACGTAAATGGAGAAGGCTACGTAAAACCGCCATGTTGAAAATAAATTCGGTAAAATTCGTTCTTTTAATAAATCGATTCTCGTTTTAGATATGTATAGAAATGCGAACGATTTGAAAAATACGATTCTGAATCGTTCGTTTGAAATTTGTGTAAAAATAGCAACATTCATCTGAAAATGTTGTCAATTGAAGAAAACGTTACAAAGTCAAAAATGGTGTTTCATTTTGAAATCCTTTTTTTCGTCCTTTGCATCATTTTTGGAATATTTTTGTCGTAAATTCCCGTCGAGCGAATTTCAAATTAATTATTCTGTATTAATCTTGCCGTTTCTAGGACCTCCGGTGGAAGATCTCCATAACAATACAGTCACTTACCTATTCAATTACATTCAACGTGTATTCGAAACTGGAGAACCAGAGTCGCGGAAAATTTCAAGGTATATTTTCAAGCTTTTTGAAATTAATTTTAACCCATTAAAAGCCGTTTTTGATTATAAAAACGCGTACGTACGTATTTTATTACTCATATGACTGAATTCTGTATCTAAATATAGCCCGGAGGAAAATAATTATAGGTCTTTTATCGTTCCCGATAGACGTACTTTCTATACCTATACGTGCTTTATTATCGTTGCATTTTTCTCGGAACCGTCGTATTCGTCAGTCATCACTCAGCCACACAGAATTTGAAGTTCACCAAAAGACCAAAACCAGCGTAAGCTGTATTCTACTCTACATATTGGTAGTATATAGGCTATCTATTTAGGCATTCATTCGATATTTTCTCATCTCTCAACTCACTGTAAACTTGTATACGAACTTTTGATTTTTTCGACTATGTGCGTTTAAATAGTCAAATTGTTTTTACACGTGAGTTCCTTTCGTAGAAATTTTTCGTAAATTTGTTGATGTGTTGTTCAGTGTGTGTTAGTGGCTGTGATGTAAACGATTTACAGTAAAGTGTGATTTGAATTTTAAGTTAATCAAGCATAGGAAAACGCCAACGCAAAATATAAAACGTACGTAAAACGTTAGAATTGTGTATTTTTCGCATATTCGTGCGTATTTAAAAGGGTGGAAAAGTTGGTCGGATGTGTTAACCCAGTGTTAATCTGATTTATCAACAGCAACTGGTTGATGATGTTGAATCACCTAGTTGACGAATCGAGAACAAAAAATAGTCTCGAGAACGGATAGTCGATTATATTTTTGATTAAATACCCGCTGTATGTGTTACAGATCATCGATAATATTGGTTCGTAATGGGAACGAGGATTTCCTGCGAGATACCATTTTTCATCTACAGAAAATGGTCCCTGTTGTAAATCAGTTATCGTCGTGTCAGTGGCAATGCGAATAATAATGCATTCGATGCAAAATGGTTGATACTGCCGTTAGTAGTAATCGCTTCATAGTACAAGTATTCGTCGGAGCGTTATCACCTTGCTATGAAGCGTTATCCGTGGAAGCTAGTAAACAAACCACATCCGAGGAGATTATTTCCTGTATTATCGAACGGTTAGGATTATCTGGCCCTGGAGGGTACGAATTAGCCGAAGTAGTTGGAGATGGAATGGGACGTGAATGTAAAGAACGCCGATTAGGCCCTCATGAGTCTCCTGTCGCTGTCATGTTACTCTGGCCTCAAATCACCGATTCCCAACAAGAAGTTTATAGGTAGGTTACGATGGAATTTGTCGGTCGTTGCGACGATGTCGATAGAATTCATAATGCTAAAAAGCACGTACGTGTGGCTCTAAAAACCACCTTGAAGTTCGTTATCTGAGATAATACCGTATATGCTATCGATACGGGAAATGAATTAGATAAACAAAAGTCTGATAAAAGGCTAATCTGATTTTTCTTTGTGACTTCAGGTTCTATTTACGTGAAAAATTATCGGATAGCTTGTGGGCCGATGGATTCACGATGGATCCTCAATTGATCCGCGACTACTTCTACAGATTTCTGTATCAGCCCCAAGATCGCGAGTATCCAGATCTTTGCCAATTGCCCGATTTGAATGAGCAAACGCTTTTGGATAATTTGAGAGCTAGATTTAACGCCGGACATATTTATACCTACGTTGGATCGATATTGATCGCCGTTAATCCGTTCAAAGTATTGATTCGCTTCATTTAGATCTATAAATTGGGAAAATTCGAAAGACAATTTCAACCTATAACAATTTTTGTTCCAGTTCCATCCGATTTATAATCCAAAATATGTGAAATTGTACCAAAATCGTCGCCTCGGTCCGGAACTACCGCCGCATATTTTCGCTATCGCCGATTCAGCGTACCATTGCATGCTTCGCGAGCGACGTAATCAATGTATTGTAATCAGCGGAGAGAGCGGATCTGGGAAAACCGAATCGACCAATTTCCTGCTGCATCATTTGACAGCGCTGAGTCAAAAAGGAAGCCATGGTAGCGGTGTCGAACAAACTATCCTCAGCGCTGGCCCAGTTTTGGAGGTTTGTTTTCAAAGCAGATGAAAATTCTTCGATGCGTACGACAGTAGTGAGAATGATCGGGTGTATTTCTGGCATCTCGAGAAAACAGGTGTAATTTTTCACCGATGTGCGAAGATAGTTGTTATGAGAATTTGAAAGCGCGGGCGATACGCCAAAATTTCACTAACAATTAGTTCAGATTATCTTGGAATCGAAAGGGCAGGAGGTCGTTGAAAAAAATGCGCTATTAAAAGTAAATAAACATTGCAGTCGGACATTGTTTTCACCTATATTTTATTTATATCCGATTTTTTTATTTCATCTCGCTTTTTTATCGACAAATTGTTTTTCGATTCGGTGACGTTTCTTCGATCGTGCTCCCGAACGACGCGTGCTCTCGAGGCTATTTATATTTACATTTTTTTTACCGCTTTTCGCGTAGTTTCGATGCGAAAATATTTGTATTTATAGTTTTTAAATTTTCGGAAGATATTTTTGGTCCGATGAGTTTGGTATGCGTGCGTATTAAATGAACGATAGCGGCGCAGGCGACGTATGCATTTGTCGTCGAAGAATTTCACGCTACGGACTTATCTTCAAAGAATTTCGTCGCCGAAGGTTTTTCACGCTTCGTCTACGCTAAATTACCCGTTCACCGGCTAAAGTAAATTTTTCGTTCGACTTTAACGCAAATTTAATTTACCTAGGTGACTTTTTCCCCCTTTCGTACGCGTGATTACCTGATTAATTAGCGGCTGCGTTTGCCTGTATGTCGATTATCGCCGTCGTTTGGTCGGATTTGCCTTATGAGTTAATTGGACGATTCGTTTGGATCGAAAGTCTTCATTGGAGTGAGTGGAAAGTGAGAAGGAAATCGGTGAAAAATTTTACCATCGGGAGATAAGGTTGAATGAACTTTAATTAACAAGATGCATTTTAATCTAGATAAAAATGCATTACGTTGGTTATTGATTTAGGTCAATTTTCGACACTGGTGAAGAATTTGAACTTGCTTTTCTGATTTTTTGGGCTCTTGTAAGTTGTCGCGTGGGATACATTTCGTAAAAATTAGGTCAGATTTTTTTCAGTATAGTTTTGTGTCAAGATATGAATTGAATTATATTTTAGCTTACAATTTACGTTGGATTTTCCTATTTTGGCGGTTGAAGATTTCCATGGGAAACAAAACAAAAGAAGAAATTGTATGAGCAGCCTGGACAGTTTAAAAATTTAGGAACCAGTTAGGAATCTTTTTTCTTTTTATTGCTGTCAGACCTGACAATAATTTGGCTTTCTACTCATTCGTGTCAAAAACAGTCGTGTTAGGTGTCAAATTGATTAATTCTTAATACTGATTTCTTATGTGATTATTTTGTACGTTTGCCAAATTCGATTATGAGTGAGAAGTTCACTATTGTTCGAAAATACAATAACGAAATCGTAATCGAACGAAGTGCACTGTGAGGTATCGATTTGGGGTCATCTTTGCCGATCACTAATATTGAAGTAATGAAATTCTTTTATGAAATTTGGGTGCTTAAATATGTAGATTGTTCAAAAATCGAACATTAGTTCGTTTGACATTAGATTGAATTTGATTTTATCGAAAAGGTGGCATGTTGAGTGTCGATTTTGATTGATTTTTCGCGCTGATCACGAATAAGACGTTATTTCATGAATTCGGATGCGTATTGAAGGGTACAGATTTTTCAAAGAACAAGCTTTTGAGTGAAATTTGGTCAAATTGGATTTCAATGAAAAGGTGGCATGTTGGGTGTCGATTTAGATTAATTTTTCGTGCTGATCACGAATAAGTTGATATTTTGGAAAATTTTGGTTCGTAATTGAATACATAGCTTAACACAGCTCATAAATCGAACCTTTGAATGAAATTGCGTTAAATTAGTAGAGTATTTAGTATCGTATCTACCTGAGCTTGAATTAGTCTCTATCAAATGGTATCGAGTTGGGTGCCAAAATTGACTTATTTTTTTGTTTTAATTGCATATTTGATTGCATTTTTTGATTTATTTGTCCTAAAGCACGCCTAATTTTAGTATCAAATGATGAAAAATTGAGGAATTTTCTGTAGTTTAATATTCTTACTACTGCATAATACGTAAAATATCTAGAAACGAAATCGTGATCAAATTCGAAACTCGTGTCGTTTTAACATAAATTGTGAGTCATTCTAGCCCGAGAATGAAATTATTTCTTTTTAAAATTCGAGTTTAAGTTTATTCAACGTCATTATAGTCCAATGAACTTGGACGAATTTAACGAAAATTTATTCATATTTTGGGTGACAATTTCTGGTATCAATTATATCTATTTTTAGTTCAAAATTCGATTGTGATGTTTCATTTTTTCCCAAATGGTTCGAATGATGACTAATTTGATAGCTTCGATTAGATACTTTCATTTTGAGCTGAAGTACTCGAGCGTAATCTACTGATGTTATAACAATATTGAGAAATAATATTTACTATTTTGGGTTCAAATTCCTCGTCGTGTCAATGATGACGAATAAATCGTTTCCGATAAAATCATTGGTAATCATTTTTTCCCAATTTTTGTACTTATGATTATTCGTTTTGCAGGCATTTGGAAACGCGAAGACAGCTCATAATAATAATTCGAGCAGATTCGGTAAATTCATTCAAGTAAATTACAAAGAAAATGGAATGGTACACGGGTACGTATGATTTTCAAGCATATTTTTATGCACACGGATGAGACATGGTCTAATTTTCGTATGTAAATTTTTTTACAGAGCTGTTGTCCAGAAATACTTGCTGGAAAAATCTCGTATATGCACGCAAGGCAACAACGAACGAAATTATCACGTATTTTACTATTTGCTGGCCGGCACTAATGAATCGGAAAAAGAATTATTGCATTTACAAAGCATTGAAAAATATAATTACTTGAACAGGGTAATTCGATAATTACGTATTTTCGACGTTTAATTGTACGCAACTACGCGATTCGATTATCAGCTCGTATTGCGTGTATTTTAAGCACGAGGATGAAAAAAAAAATTATTCACGCGAAATCTTACCAATTTCGAGATATTTTTCGGTGTAATTTTCATTTTCATTGGAAACCTTGAAGAATGAACGCAGAATTTTCGATGTTTTTGGATCTTTCAAATGATAATCGTTGGGATTCGTTTTGTTTTCAGACGGGATGTTACGTATTGGATAATGTAGACGAAAAGTACGAATTTTCCAGACTAAAACAGTCGATGGAAATGGTTGGATTTACTCAAGAAAAACAACGCAGATTGTTCGCCGTCTTATCAGCCGTTTTATTATTAGGTATCGTTGGAAAGCTCCTCTCTCGATGACCATTTTTTCTCTTCGATGACTGTTTGTACTTCAATTTTTTTTTTTCGAATTCCAGGTAACGTGGAATTTCAACCTCGCAAACTGGCCTACCACCACGACGAAGCTGTCTCCGTCAAGAATCCCGAAGTAGTCCAATTAATCTCCGAATTGCTGCGAGTAAAACAAGAAACGCTGATGGCGGCGTTGACCGCGAAACGGGCCCGAGCCTCGGGCGAAACGCTCGTAATTAATTATAAATTTCCAGAGGTAACGAACTAGGCAGAAATTCGCGTTAATTTGATTATTCGCAGAGTCGCTTGACTGGAGATTGATTTTTTATAGGCGATCGCGGCTCGAGATGCGATTGCGAAGTGTCTTTACGGAGCTCTATTCGATTGGATCGTGTTGCAAGTGAATCACGCGTTGTTGTCGAAGAAAGATACGTTCAAAGTGCATCAAGGTAACTCGATCGGTGTCTTGGATATATTTGGTTTCGAGGATTTCGGTCTGTGTAATAGGTAAGTCTGGATTATAGATTTGTTGACGAATTCAGCGAGGTATTAATGGTTTTTGTGTTTGGCAGTTTCGAACAATTTTGTATCAATTACGCCAACGAACATTTGCAATATTATTTTAATCAACACGTGTTCAAATACGAACAAGAGGAGTATCGCAAGGAGGGCATTAGATGGAGTGATATTGAATTCTTGGATAATACCGGATGTTTACAGCTAATCGAAGGCAAACCGAACGGATTACTTTGTGTATTGGATGATCATTGCAAGTACGTACTGAATAGTCCTCGTAACGTTGATATTTTTGATCAAATACCTCAATTGTGGATCATTTTATCTGTTTATAGCTTCCCAGGCGCCACCAGCGAAACACTATTGCAGAAGTTCAATTCAGTTCATAAAGAAAATCCATTCTACGAAATACCCCAGAAAAAAGAAAACGCTTTCATTGTTCGACACTACGCTGGCAAAGTGAAATACCAAGTACGTCGAGTCAAACGATCCAATTTTCAAATTTTTGAAGAAATTTCCTAATTTCCGATTAATTTTTATTAGGTCGGCGAAATGCGCGAAAAGAATTTAGATCTGATGCGTCAAGATATCGTGAGCGTGCTTAAAAACAGCAGCATGGCTTTTGTACGCGAACTAGTCGGCGCTGACCCGGTGGCGGTGTTCAGATGGGCAATCCTAAGGGCATTTTTCCGAGCATATTTCGCATTCAACGAAGCAGGCATGAAACATCGACAGTCCAGAGGTATTGAAAATTTTGACCTTGCCATGAGCATTCCAAGATATATTTATTTTTACTAATGAATTTTCGTATGTCTGTTTATACGCAGATGGAAGTAAAGCTGGCACAGTGCAGAATCGGTACCGTAATCATAGTCCGAATGATAATTTAATCAAGTGAGTAACTCGTATGAGATTATTCGTCGTTTGATGTAGTTACCTTACCGAGTACCTAAGTTATTGTAAGATTTATTACGTCGAAGAGGAAGAAGTGACGAAGAGCAGGGAACAAGTATTCTATTTGGATCCACGATAATGATTTTTTTCACGTCTCATTACCTATTACCGGAAATCTACGTACGATACTTAGTTTTAGTAAATTTTTACGATGATTAGTCATCGTCGTTGGGAAGGGTCAGCCGGGTATGGCCGCTTTAATTGCTGCAACGATTAACGCCCGTTTGTTACCAGAGGATTCTTAATAAGGCAGAAATATGAGTTTGAAAATGTAATTCTTCGGTACCGTCGGAGGAGTTTGTCATGTGTTTGAGACAAATACGTAGGTTCTGGGTTGTTTATAAATCGTGGGACTGAATTTCGTTCAATTTGATTTTTTTCAATGGGAGAATTATTTTATTTATGTGGATGTAACAAAATCCGTGTGTGAGATTTTTACCATTGAATTATTTTATTTGAATCATTTTTGAAGGATGAAATCAGTTCAATTTTTTAAACGAGGAATTGAAGTTTTTCGGGAGCATTGATGATAGTTGCAATTGGATATCTGGAGTAATGAGGTCGTTTATCAATTTTGAAAATTGTTCTGGGACACAATTATTTTATCATTTCTGTTATGAAATATATATATTTTTTTAAATCGCGAGGTTCTCACTTTTAAAAAATATTATCATTTTTATTCGATGCTATACTGAATTCTGAAACATGTAATTTCAATTTGTGCTATAAAATTTTGCCTTCTGAAATAAAATTTTCGACTTGGTTCCAGTTTTTGAGGCTCCTAAACCTAAAAATTATTTTTGGGAAAAAGGTATCCAAAATTGAAAACTTTTCAAAGCTATTCAAAATTTATGTTTTTCGATTTCCGAAGCCCACTTTGATGTCATTTTACACCCCCCCCTCCCCCCACTAAAAAAATTTCTCGAAGATTGAAAATTTTTGAATTTTTATGTTGTAAAAAACATGTTTTATTTCTGGAAACTTTTTCTGCTAATTTTGAGTTAAAATATTAAAATGTTCCGGTGAGAGATAGGAAGAGGAAATGGAGGAAATGAACCAAAAATCGAGTCTAATAATTTTACCAAAATGACATGAAAAGGAGGGTGTTATTCACTATTTTGAAAAATATTATATTATTATGAAAGCAAGGATAATTGTAGAATAATCCACCGAGGTTTCTTATTACATTATTTGGATTTCGTGACGTTTAATTTGATTTTTGGTTCTTTTTTCCCTTGTTCTCTTTTTTTGTTCTCATTTTTCGACATTTTAGCCCAAAATTATTTTAGAAATAACATTCTAGAGTAAAAAAATATTCACTTCGATGACCTTTTTTCTTAAAATTAAAATCACTTCTCTTAAGAATCTTTTTTTGGTTTTCTGAATGTTTTTGATTTCGATTATCAATAGTATTGGAGGAAAAATTAAAATTTCCTCATAATACTACTGCATTTATGAGACATGACCTTAATGTATCCAGATATCCGATTAAATTTCAAATTCGTTCATTTACGAATGAATTACGATCGAATTAAATTATTTTGTGCGTTCATGATCCAAATATCTTGAAAGAGTTTGTGAATGATGATTCATTCGTTCATAAAAAATGATTCTTTTTGAAATTATACTGATTCATTCTCGAAAAATTTATGATCAAATTCGTTTGCAAAAGATTCATAATATGGATTAAACGAATCCTTCATTCATTCGTTTGTTAGTAGTTGTATGATTCGCTAAAATTTAGCAGTTTCGTTCCCAAATAATAATTTACAATTTTAAATTGATCAAACGTTCGCGAACTCTTATTTCGTTATTTTTGAATTCAATCAATTCACTTATTAATCAGGTTGAAATCGAATTTATTCGTTTCGAAATGATTCAGATTCAAATCGCACAATTTCGTTCGCGAACTTTTCCTTTTCAAAATTAATTGATTCGTTTGTTCGTAAATGATTGACGTTTACATTGAACTGATTATTCTCCAAATGATTCAAATTCAAATCGCACGAATTCGTTCGGGAACGATTTCTTTTCGAAATAAATTGATTCATTTATTCGTAAATGATTTACGTTGAAATTGAAATGATTCCTTTCCAAATGATTCAAATTCAAATCGCACGATTTCGTTCGCGAACGATACATTTTCGAAAAGAATTGATTCTTTCGTTCGAGAATGATTTGCGTTGAAATAGAATTGATTCGTTCTTGAACGATTTTTGTTCCAGAGCGATTTTCGATTCAGATTGAATTAATTCGTTCCCAAATGATTCATGTTGTAATTGAACTAGAATCGTTCGCGAACGATTCATTTTGAATTGAACTGATTTATTCGTTCCTTAAATCGAAATTAACCTGGGTTGTCTCCGATCTCCGAAGTATTCAGTTTAGGATTAGATTAGACAAATTCGTTTGCGAACAAATCTAGTCGTTCATTTATGAACGATTGCCTCTAACATTGATTTAATTCATTCGCGAACTTGACGTTGAATTTGGATTGAATCAACTGAATTGAATCATCTGCGAACAATTGATTTGTTCGCAAACGATTCATTTTTAAATTCAAGTAAACGAATTTGTTCAAAACTGAATTGTTTGTGAACGATTTTTGTTTCCTGAAACGAATTTATTTCGTTTACAGATCGATTTCATGCGATCGTTTTCACCACTATGTACCGTTCTTCATTTTTAAAATTTTTTTCACCCATTTTTCCCCTAAAATTCATACCTATTTTAATTTTAAAAAGCAATAGCCAAAAAAATCACTCAATAGCTTACAAAGTAGTTCACAATCACGAGTAAACGTACCGTACGCATTATTTTAGATTTGTTCATCGCGTTGAAAAAACCCACCGAAACAATACCACACATTTACGTACTTTTAATTTATTAGATTCGGAACCTATTTCTTAAAAGTAGAAAGGAGTAAAAAAATGATACGACTTTTTCCATTCGAATACGTAACACGAGTTTGTTTGTTTTGTTTTTCCTATACCAATCTAGTCATTTGATTAAAATGTCGTCGTTGAATTTAACCGTTAACTGGATTGTGTAAGTGACTCGATCAAATATTTTATTTCGTTTGTATTTTGGAAATGTTTTTTCGTATGTAGAGCTTGAATCTGAGTAATGAATTACCTATGCATGTTCCTGTAGTAGTGTAATGTGATGGTATCTTATCGTATTGTATGTGTATCGATGGCCTGAACTTGGACTGAGATTTGATTTTTTTTTTCTCATACTCATTTTTAGATTTTTTTTTTGTTTTGGTATTCATATTCGCGTTTTTATTCGATTCATCGTTATTTCTATGCGAGAAATTGCATTTTTTTTTTTTTTTGAAAGGAAAATGATTAATTCTATCTTTGTCTTTATTTTTAATTCCCACGTATCTTTTTCTATATCTGTTTGGTTGTTCTCGAGCGATGCCGGTGTATATTTTTCTTTCAACGTGTCGTATATTTTGACGCGATGACAGCGTCGTATTCTCGTCAAAACGATTACGATGTTTGTTAGAACGGTCAAGTGAAAAGTATACACGACGTAAGTGTACGAAAATTAGAAAGAGAACGTAGATGTACATTGTACATTGTACGTATGGTACGAGGTGAATGATTTAGTTGGCGTATCCATTCGCACACATGTCATATTATTATTAGACCGTGTTTACGACGATTACATACGAATACGGTGTCGGTTGATCCGGGGAAAATATGTAGATTGAGCGGAGAAAATAACGAAACGGCGCCGCGTCCGGTACTTTTCAGATTTAGTACGCAAAGATACTGCGTAGGCGGACACGAGACACTGGCCAATGATCGATTACTCAGCCGCACCGGTAGCGATTACCATAATCGAGATCGCGATCGAGCCAACGTCCTCGGTAACGCGACGACGACGGTCAATTACGACGCCGTCGATGGCGTAGAAAAATCCACCAGCGGGAGGCAAGGATCTAGAGGAAACGGCAGTACCTCGGGCGCTGGCAAATTGAACAATACGAATAAACATACGGCCCTTCGTCGGACTTCCCATTCCGTCGAAGATGGATCGTCCAAGATATCCGAGACGACTGTCAATCATCGCAGGAAATTGTACGTGGATGAAGCGGATGTGTTCAAGAGAGCTACTCAAATTGTGATGTAGGTCTTAAATGATTAGAGTTCGGATAGAGGCACTGGGTGCTGCGGCGAGATCTAACGCACGAGGTGATGGGTGATCTGATCAAAGGATCTAAGGCAGTGGCGTGGCGGATTCGACCTAATTTTTTAAAAGGGTGAAGAAATGAGCATATGGAGAAGGGGGAGTCAATTTACTCGGGAGTTTTATAATTTGATACAATTCGACTGTTTTTATGAGTTCTTTATTAATTACATAGTTGAAACATAAAATTTTGGCAATTTTTTTCAAGCTGCCAGAAATAATTTCGATTAAGTCTCAGAAAAACATGAGATGATTTTTTTTTTTTTCATTCGCAGAAGAAAAGAATAGAGGAAAAATTTTTATTTTTTGGAAAAAATTTGAATTGGAAAAAATTCTAAATGAAAAAATTTTAAAAGATCAAAAGTTGAAAAAAATTTTTAATGCTATTTTTATTTTGAAAATTGGATTTTTCTCCAAAAATTTTCCAACTTTGGTCTCTTGAAAAAGAATTTATTCGTTGATATTAAAATTTTTTTCAAATTTGAATTTTTTTCGATCGTAAATTATTTCTTGAAACATTTTTGTCTTAAAAAATTCAATCTCTTGTCTTTTGAAATTTTTCCCAATTTAATGGAAAAAAATATGAAATTGAAAAAAAAAAGTAAAATCATAATTTTACTTTTTTTTGCTCAACATTTTTTCAACCTTGCAAGGTTAAAAAATGTTGAGCGAATTTAAATTTTTAAAAATTTTAGAATTGGAGAAAATTTAAAAATTGATAAAACTTTAAAAAAAAACAGAATTGAAGAAACAGTTCAACTTGAAAATTATTTTTTATCTACTATCTACAATATCTTCAATTTTTTTCATAATTTTTCAAACACATTTTCCAGGGGTTTCAATTTTACATATGTTAATTTAAAAAAATTGTAATTTTTTCTGGAATTTTCCATATTTTGGATTAAAAGATTCATCAGTACAAAGAAGTGTTATTTCGCTGAGATTTTATTCAAAATAGGTCTAGTTCCAGTCTGACCCGCCACTGATCTGTGGTCTAGTACCATAACTAACATATTCACATCAGGGATATATTCATTCTACCTGTCAAAGTGTCAACGTACATTTGTAAAATATTGTACATATGGGGAAAATGCTGCTGCTGGAAGCACTGGCTCAAAATCTACGGCACAATTTTTTTTCTCCTTCATGTTCCGCGTATTTTTTAATTTTGGTAGTCGCACTACACTTAATTACATATTGTACGTGTAATATTTGCGTGTATTTTATTTAGTTTCCTTTCTTTCTTCATGTTGCTAGTAGCTTGTATGTTGTAGCTTTTTTTTTTCTATGATCTCTATCTCTATATCTGTTCTTGGTGTTGGTAAATTTGATACGTAGTGTTATGATTGTTGCTAATGTAAGGGATTGGTGATGGTGACTCATAGAAAAGTTTGTAGTGCGTGGAATTCTGTTTATTGATACCATTTGAAAAGGGTATTTTGAAATGGTTCAGGAGGTTTTGATTTAATTCTTCAAAGTTTTTTTTTAAATAAAATTGTTTTTTAAATTTTTTCCATTTCAAGAGGATAAGATCAATTTGATTGAAAATCACAAAACAACATGAAATTTTTTGAAGGGTTTGAAGCTTTTGAATCCACTTCTGGAATTATTTTGACCTCAAATTCGAAACCTGTTTCTCCTAGGGGGATCAAAATTTTCAATTTTTCAACTTGATTGAGTGAGGTGTTGGAAACCGCGGTTTTTGATTTTCGAAATCCATTTATAGAGTCAGTTTATTTTTTCCGGCTACAAAATTGGGCCTTTGAGGAGGCGAGGTCGTAGGTTAGATTTTACAAAAATTAAAATTTTTTAATTTCATCATGTGAGTCATTGAAATCCATAACTTTTTGATTCCTTAAATTTATTTTTGGATTATTTCAATCTCTAATCGAAAAGTCTAGGTACTTTCGAGAGTGGGGTGAGACACAAATATGATGTTTTTAATTGTATTAAACGCTCCGAAATTTATGTATTGACGTTCTTGAATCCATTTTTGATGTCTTTTCAAAATTTTATCGTTATACCTCCTCCCTGGGAGTCGAGTCGAAAGAAAAATGGACGAAAAACTCGAATTCTGGGTTGAAAATGATTCATATTTCGACACCCATCTCGATTTTTTTTCAATTTTTTTTAAACATTTCATCGTTGTACCAACTTTTTAGGGAAGTGAAATGAAAAATGGGGTTAGAAATTAAATTTCGCATTGAAAAGTACTCGATTTTTTCAAATTTTTCAAAATTTCGCCATTGCACTGACCCTTGTGGAAGGGTCAAGTAGAAAAATGAATCAAAAAATAGTATAGAGTAAAACGTTGGCAATTATCTACAAATGATTTTTCAATCATTTTTGGAATAAACGGTTTTGCTAGTTTTTGCGTACATTTCAAATTTGTTGACTATTTTTGTCAAAAATTACTTTTTTTCGATAAAGTATCATGAGAATAGTCGAATTCCCCCCTCCCTCGTTCATAGTCTAGCACCATACATTTCTTCTATCTCTAATGTATTCTCCAGTTTGAGTCGATTTTTGGTTTGAAATGAATTATTGGCAACGTCGCATTTAATAAAACTGATTCTGATATAAATTGAAAAATTGCGTTTAAGGCGTAAATAAAGTTAATTTGCAAATTGCATGCATGATTCTGAACCATTTCTTCAAAATCGAATATTCTGCAAATTGACATACAGCATTACAAACACTTCTCAGCACACCTTGTATATTTTAATTGCGAATAAAATAGATTCTTACCAACAATCTAATAAATTATTTTGCTGCTTTTACAGGAAAAATAAATCATTCCGACCTCGAGACAAAGGTAAAAAAGGCTTGAAGAATTTACAAAGCGTGAAAACGTTGGCTGGTCGAACGCAAAGCTATAGCAATACGTTGAGTGGCAAAGCTCGCAAACAACCACTGACTGTTTCGGCGCAATTCCAGCTATCTTTGCATAGCCTGATGGAGACCCTTAATCAGGCTAATCCATTTTTCATCAGATGTATTAAAAGTAACGGAGAAAAAGTACGAAAAATAATTTTTTTGTATAATTTTACATGGTATTTCAATATTAAATAATACTTACCTATCAATTACGAATCATTTACAGATTTCGAATCTTTTCGATGAAGATACTGTCCAAAGACAACTTCGATACACCGGTATGCTGGAAACTGTTCGTATTAGGCAAGCCGGATACAATGTTAGGTTATCGTATGAAGAATTTATCCACCTGTATAGGATATTATTACCTAAAGGATTACTGAGGTAATGCAAGTTTGATTTCGAGCCACGAATTGAAATTTTTGAACGATCTGGTCTATATTATCGATGTTATTTTGCAGTTCTCAAAGCGACGTTCGAGATTTCCTTCTGACGTTGAACCTTAATCGTGATAATTACCAATTAGGAAGTACCAAAATATTTATGAGAGAATGCGAAAAGCTCAAACTTGATTATCGTCTTCATCAACAAATCATGGCTAGTATCGTCGTCCTCCAAAGATGGTTCAGAGTTTTAATCGAGAGAAGACGGTTCCTAAGGCTCAGAGATGCTTGTACAACTTTACAGGTTCGATTCGAATTAGATAATTTTCATTTCCATTCTCTCGTTTGGATTACTTATCCATTTTTATTCGTTCTATTGCAGTCCTGGTGGAGAATGGTTAGCGCCCAAAAACTTACCAATAAGATGAGAAACTGTAACGCAGCCGCTGCCTGTATACAATCGATGTGGAGAACTCATAAAACCTCCACTTGGTACAGGAAACTTCGAACTGGCGTTGTCAATTTCCAAGCTCATGCCAGAGGGTACTTGACTAGGCGTAGGATTAAAGAAGAACAAGAACAAACGGTCAGTTCAGTACGATATCTTTGGATAGTTTTTATCCATTTTTACTATCAGTATTTATTTTTTTCTCACTTTTACTTGTTTTCTGTCTCAGGGTAAAACGAAAAATAAAAGTAGTATTACGCCAAAGGATTCGGTTTTATTGAGAGAATCCAGTCAGGAGGATTACGAAGTGCCTACCGAGTATGTATTCCCCCCTTGAGTTAGTATTTTCACACTTTGATATATTTGTTAAATTTGTTCTTTTTTAAAAATCATTTTTATAGTACCGAATCTCCGCCGGAAAGCGAATCTGGATCTTTCGAACGTGAATTTGCCGAAGATATGAGATTATTACAGTGAGTCGTCGATCATTGGTGGTTTCAATTTTATAATTTTTTTTCATCAAAATGATTCTCAAAGAAAATATTGGAAGTTTTCTGCATTTTGAAAGAGTATGGCTGGTTAATCTGCTCTCGAAACCGATTTCGACTGTTTAGCATCCATTTAGAGAACAATTTTGAATCTCAAGGTTAAAGTTTTTTAGGGAGGGAGGGAGGCAAGAGTCAGAATATGTTTTTTTTCATAATTTTCTCATTTTTTACCAAAATACTGATAAAAATCTTGCATTTTTTACAAATTAGTTTCTAAAATATTGGAAGAACCCTAGAAAAATATTTTAAAAATATTTAGATCATTTTTCATTGTGTTGAGCCCTTTTAAAAATTTTAAATCCCCTTTCTGTAATAAAAAGTCATAGGCGTAATGGAGTTTTTTCCCCTCAAATTAGGTGCCATTTTTTTAATAAGAATGTCACAAAAATATTGATAATTTTGAAGTAGTGAAAGTTGGTTAAAAAATTTAATATTGACACTAAGAAATAAAAAAAAACTTTTTTTTTCAAATATCTACCCATGTTGCATGAAAAAAAAAAGGAGACTCAAATTCTCCAGACCTCATTTTAGTAATTTTAGGCTCGTCACCCACCCCTCCCCCCTCATTTTGAATCAATATGCCTAAGGTTGGCAATCATTTTTTGGGGTGGGGAGAGAGAAGGAGCCAAAAGTGTTTTCTTTCATATTTTTTTCTTATTCTTCACCAATTGATGGGTGTCAATTTCGTTGTAGTGCAATTTTTTTGATTCTAGTACAAATACGAAATCAGATACGCTATTGGAGTATCCAATGTCTAATTTTGAGGTAGAAATTGTAGAATACGAATCAATCATGTGAACTCAAATTTTTCAAATATCATTTTGGAACTAGGAAAGATATGAATCAAATACTAATTTTGAGTATTTGAGTAAAAACATACCACGAAATTTTTGATTTTTTGTCAAACTTCCACCACTTCAATTATCAATGTTTTTGAGGTATACTTAAAGATAAAATGATATTTTTTTGAGGAAGAAAATTACATAGCACTGTTAACCTTTCATCACAATGGGAGGATCGAATTTTTTTAGAAATGGTAACTCCGTGAAAAATGGATTTTAAAAAAAATTCAGAGTCTTTTTAACTCTTTTGAAGTTATAGATAAAAAATGAGAAATTTATGAAAGAAAACACGCATTCTGGCATTTCTTCTCAAAATAATTGAGCTCGAGGTCCAAAATTTTTGTCGAAATTAATTTTTGGAATTATCGACCCTTTTGTAGCAGGAACAGTTGAAATCAATTTCTAAGAAAAATTCGCCATATTTTACCTGCTACTCTTTGATAGCTTGAAATGTTGAATCATCCGAGAAAAAATTTGTAAAACGTCATATTGGACAGTTTTTATTCACCCTCCATGCGATAAATTGATTTAAAATGATGTAATATTTTTAAATATCTTTCAGCATCGGCGATCCTAATAAAACGATACTGAATCGTGAACTGAAAAAGAAACTGTCGTATACATGCATGAAAAATAAGACTGAAAAATACTACTGCGAAGAATTCTCCGTGGGTAAGTTGTCATTTTGGACCTGTCTGTTTTAAATTTTACAATTAAGATTTTTAATTCCGTTCTATTGTTTCGGCAGATAAATACGACCGTAAAGGTAGCAGTGATTCTTTATCGTCGCAAAAGAATGGCGACTCTCATTCTGTAGTTCCTGTTAAAGAAACTTTGCATAAAGCCAAGAAACACATCCAATCCATAATGGGTAAATTTTGGCTGCAAATATATCTTTGGTTGACTTCGTATATTTATTAATGTTCTCCACTTGTATAGGTGTTTCGAAAAAATCCGAGACTGCAGTGAACGCTCACAGCGATAGCGAAGTTGACGATTTCAGCATGACGGCGTGGAACAAACCGACCGAATTTTCAGGACCTCGTAAACCTCTTCCGGCCAGATCTGCTCATCTGTCGAGTGAACCGACGGCACCGGCTAGATATGCTAGGCGGCGTGATTTGCATAGTAAAAGCGTTACCGACGATACCAAAAAGAACGAGAATAACGAAAGATTCTCACAAGCTAATTCCTATAATTCCATTATCGATGCTTCGGCCGCATCGTCCAGAAATAATAATACTCATAGGTAAGAGAATATGTGTCGAACGAATTGATGAATGTTGGAAAGGTTTTAAGACATGAAGAGCATTCGTTTTGAATATTCTGAGGATATTTTCTTTCTCTTCCTAAAATTTCGGTGATGGAATCCTTCGGCTATGAACTCTACGATTTGAATAACGCATCTTAAAATCTCATATCTTGTAATTTTTAGCTACTGAAATTGAGTTTTGAATTTTTGAAAATCATGAATAATTTGAAAACCTTATAAATTCACTTCCATTTGTATTGAACATCTCCCTCCTACAAATATCTCTACCCCTGCCATGTTGGAGTTTCCAGCGCGGTTCTCATTTTTTCCATATCTTCGAATTTCTCCAGAATGTGAGGAGATTGAGTTAGATATCTGAAAATCTAACTCTAGCCCACTTTCGAATTGTTTAACAAGGCTATATTTTTTTCTATCAGTTTTTTAAGTGAAAAAAAGAAACTTCGACAAAACAGTATTTTGTCGTATTCGCAGAAATTATCGGTTCCTATCTGCGTAATACGTATCAACTCTCCAAATCAGAATTTCTTGTTTTTTTTTTTGTTTTTTTTTTTTCATTCTAGACACTTTATAATGATTTTCAACAGTTCAAATTATTATGTCACGGTGGGAATGTCTTGTCTAGTGAAGAAATTGAAAGATGTTTGAAAAAATCACAATTTTGCCAATTATTTCAAAATGTACGAGAATAGTGAAATTTAGATTTTGGGAGAGGAGGAGAGGTTGATCTTGGACAAAGATGGAGTAATATTTTTAAAAAAATACATTTTCGTTGAAAAAATTCTTTATTTTTTTCTGAACTTTCAAAAATTGGAAATTTTTGACTAATTAAACTTTTGGCCAGTAAGAAAAGTGGATCAGTCCCAAACTTTTTTCAATTTCTAAAATTGCATCTGTTATCAAATTGGAAACATCTTTTGCACTTCCCTTCAAAATTTCAAAAAATCAACTTTAATGAAATGAGGGGCAATTGAGTTTTTATCAAGATAAGAAATTTCGTGGAATCTCGAGATTCTCTTTCGAAAAATGAATATATTTCCGATGAAACTCGGATTTTTTTCTCACGTCGAATGATAATTTTTACCCCTCTGTTTTTTCTGGCAGCAAACAAATGGTCGACTTGAAAAGGCGAAATAGCGATCCAGCCACCCAAGTGGTCGACGTCCGGGAAGACCTAAGATCTCGAACCGAAACCGTACCAGCCACTCAGCGAAAATCACCGGTCACTCATTCGCCGTCTTTCGAGCTACTCACGTGGAAAGGCACGACCATGTTCACCATCGCCGGCCACCGATTCCGTAAAGTTAGCCGTTTCTCGAAAGAAGACCGGTGTATGTATTGTTCCAAACCGATGGATGCGTTTGTCACTCAGGGGCATAAATGCTCCGGTAAGAATTGATCGTCGTATCCCAATCGGTTCTTTTTTTCGAACTCTAATCTGTTTTTTTCTCCTCGCCAGATTGTAAACGATTATTTCACACGAAATGCATCCAAAACGGCGGCGTACTTCAATTACCGTGTATTCAGCAGCACGTCTCGAGCGACGGTAGCGGACGTCGGAAACGTCGCAAGCATAATAGAGCATCGTACGATAAATCTCAGGTGCCCAGTACGTCGTCGACGACGGCTACGTTGTCGGGCGTGGCGATCACTCGAGATCAGCATCATAGTAAATTCAGCTTGACCGGTACTTCGGAGTTCACCGACAGCACCGATAAAATAATCTCGGACGCTAGAGAGCTACAATTGATGCAGGATTTTATTAATAAAAAGGTAAGCCAGTGTCGTGTTCGACTTATATCTTTATTAATCATGTACACGATTATAATTACAAAAAAAAATACGTATATTTCGTTGAATAGTACTTACATTTAGAATTAAACTGAAATCGAAGGTACAGTCGAGAAATTATTCTAACGAATTCACGAACGCGAGAAAAAATAAGGCGTTGAGAAAAATGAAGCGTTGCGCGAGATGAATAATTGAAATTTTAGTACTCGAATGAGCGAACCAACCGACGCCGAAGGTTTAAATCGCGTCTCATCTTAGATGTATTTTACGATTTACTCGAAGACTTTCATCACGATCATCACGCCCATTGTAACGTTGACAATTAGTCCTCCGAAGAACATCAATACTCGAGCTGGTTGTTTTGCTATGAGGAATATATAAACGGCCGTATGCAAATACCGGAACAAGGTGTAAAGGCGAATCAGCGTAAGGGCCAAAAATTCTTGCGGATTTATCAGCACGAAAATTAAACCGGTCACTAGGTAGATTGGTATGTTCTCCAAATCATTGAGATGGGCTCTGAAAGAGAAAACAGATGTTGATATGGACTGCAAAATTAAGGGGAGAGGGTTTCAAAATTTTGGGGTTGAATACATTCAGTAGGAATAAAATCAATTTTAAATGATGGAAAAAATAAGGAAAACTGTTTTGAGTCAGCAGATTTTGAGAAATCTTGAAAACTAGAATGAATTCACTTTTATTTTCAAGAAATAGGCGAATGGAAATATTTGAATTGAAAAATGCATACGGTTTATAAGTGAGAAAAGATATTACAAAATTTTGAGTTTTGTGGAAATATTTTAAAATTGCAATAAAGCAGTTTAGGAAAATAGAAAAAGGGGGAAAAATCAGTTTTCACTTCTTGCCCCATTTTTTTCTGGAAACACTCGACTGATTTCCTTCATTTTGTTTATTATGTTCAGAACTACTTCCTTTTTAATTCCATGGCATGATTTCTTCCGTTTTCAATTTTTTTTAGTGTTTTGTTCAATTTACTTCTGTAATCGAACACTGATTTGAATAATTTTCTGAAATTTTTTTTGATAAAGTTGGTATTTTCGCAAACCCTCTCGTTAAAACACATATTTCTGGGATACCCCTGAATAATGGGTAAAAAAAATTGGGGATCAAGTATAGTTTCTGGAAAAATGGTTCATTGAGCGAAAACTAGTTTTTCCATCAATAAAAAAAATTCTACTTACCCTTTTTTCTATTTTCCTAAACTATTTCATTGCAATAAATTCCAAAATATTTCCACAAAATTCAAAATTTTATGCTTAATACATATGTGAGGGCGCATGAGAAAAGGGATCCTCCTCCCAATAGTGAATTTTTGCTGGAGAAACAAAATTTTGAACTTTCGGAAATTTTAAGGTTGTGTGGTCATCGCCGACCCCCCTTACCACTTTGCGTATTAACTGACATGGAATGATTCCAATCAGTTTTCCAAAACGCATTATCGCCATTTTTCGATGTCCATTGTGGGTAGGTAACGATCTTTCAAACTTTGACATGTCACTTAGTGGGTTGACGTGGTCCTGTTTCTCTAAAATTCCACTCTAGTAAAAATTTCTATTGTTTGAAATTTCAAAGTTTGACTTTCTTATTCGCTTATAAAAGTTGAATATTTTGCTTAATTTTGAAGATAAGTTCTGGGACCAGTTTCATTCGATTTCCGAGTATCATTTCATTTCATTTTTTTTTTTAGTTAGGCCAAAAATGTGAAAATCAAAGAATTGGTGAAGAGGTCCATTTTCGTATGCGCCCTCACATATCATTTCTTACTTATGAACTGTAAGCATTTTAAGATCAAAATATTAATTTGCCAATTTCTTGAAAATTAAAGTTGATTCAGTTCAATTTCCAAAATTTCTCGGAATCTGTTGTCCCAAAAAACTTTCTCTTATTTTTCTATTATTTAAAACATTCAACCCAAAAATTATGAGAAGACCCCTCTCCTCCCCTTAAAAGAAGTCGAGCTTTAAAATTGGAGCTTAGAGCATGGAAAAGATTATTGAAATATGAAAATAATGTAAGGTTTGGTGGTAGTACTTTGAGAAAACGGAATACCATTCGTTATGGTTCGGACGAAAATTAGATACTTATTTCAATTTTAAGTGATATTTACCTTCTTACTCGTTCTACGTCTGGATCGTCGAATTTGACAATGCCTCCCAAAAAACTGGTGTCTTCTGGACTGACCCAAACCTGTCGAGATATTAGTTTTATTATAATGAATTTTTCTCGATTTTTAAAAATTTCGTACCGTGTTTTCAAAAAACCAAAGTAGTAGATCTGGTTAGGTATATGCAAAAAAAAATTTTCTTTGCTTGCTGATTTTTATACGAAAAAATATACGCATTTTTTGCTCTTGAAACCGATTTTTGACCCTTCCAATCCCAGAAGGGCCACCTATTCCAGTCCAGCAAATATTTTTGACAACTTTTCTGAATTGGAGAGGGTCAAAATGTTTGGTTTCTTTCATAGTTTATTCATTTTTCGCCTAATTCAGATGAAAATTTCGCATTTTTCTGATGAATTCTGGAATTTAAAGGAACTTTTGTAATTTTTAAAAACATTTTTGGGTGATTTTTTGCCGATATGTTCCCGTTTAAAAATTATGCCCTTGAACTATTCATTATTCATTCGGACCAAAAATGAAGTCGGGTTTTCCGATTTCGCTCATTTTTTTTTTACAGGTTCTCCTAAATTCACCTACTGTAAAGGGCCGAGAGGAGCTCTTAATTTTTATACAATTGCCATTTTTTTTCTAAATTACCCAACTTTAAAGAAGCATATCTCGAAATAGATTGTACCGGAAAGAAAACTGTTTGCAGGATTCGAAAGAGTATTGGTAGGAGATTTGAAAACGATTATCACATTTTGAAAAGCTTCAAGTTGAACTTGAGTGGTGAAAGCTCAACTTTCCTGATCAGTACAAAAGATGAAAGATACCATTTAAAAATCTGAAAAATTACAATAAGTAGTCCCTTGAAGCTATTGAGAATATGACGTACGAAAAAATACGAAAAAAGTAAATAATTCTTTTTCGTGAAGTAGCAGACATTAGTTATTAAAATCAATTTTGGGCCTCTCCGCCTCTCACACCCACACATAAATAAATGCAAAAACCAGCAATTACTTCAAGATGGGAAATTCTTGGAACGCGAATTTAAAAAAAATTAACTTAATAAAATTTTTTAAAAATACCTTTTTCTTCATCCTTTGAAAAGCGGTTATCAGAGACATCAAGATCATTTTGAATACCAACAAAACCACATGAAACGCAAAGGTTCTAAAAACCTCGTTATTGAACACCAATAAATCTTTCATAATTGCTTCGATATTCTAAACCGAAACGAAAAGATGAGGATTTCGCGAAATCGAAGAGGAACAAAACGCGAAACCTTATCACCTTTTTCACCAATGCAAAGGTGCGTTTTTACCTTTTACGGGAAGTATAAACTCCATGAGTGATTTCTCGCAACTAATAGCTCGTGTTTCGATACCTGTTAGCATGTTCAAAAGATACACGAATGAAAAAATATTTAAAGAAACACCTATAGCGTGTAGCTTTTGCGGCATTTGTATTATTAAATTTATAAATAGAAGGCGAACAGAGGTGGAAGAACGCGGTCGGTTTGTTCGTCGTATCCAAACATACCGCAAATACGTTTGATTTCGCCCTTCCTGTTCGTTCGTCGTATTTTTACCAGCTCCTAATTAAATTTGACGCAAATGAGATGTTAGAAGATCTGAGTCCAAATTTTTCAACTCTAATTTTATAATTTTTAAGAATTTCTTTCATTATAATTTTTTTTTAGAGTTGTATCCAACTTTTAAACTTTTCCATTTGTAGATTTTTTTAAATTTAAATTTTCCCAAATTTTTTCCAATTTTGAGTTTTCTTTTTTTTAAATCTTATATGTCTGAAATTTTTTTCAATCTAGTGCTGCGTTAGAAGAAATTTCAAAAAACAGAGTTGAAAAACATTTTTAAAAAATTCAGGATTGAAAAAAAAATTGGGGAAAAATTTTCGTGTGGATTTTTTAAAAATCTGAAATGGAAAAAATTTCAAAAAACCAGAAATATTAACATATTTTCGTCTAAAATGGTAAATATTTGAGGTTGGCCATTTTCTAGAAAATCGGGAAACCTCTTTTGACCATCTGGAAAAGTCGAGGAAAAGTCAGAGAATTTTTAAATTTCTGGCATTTCCGTTGGAATTTTTATAAACATCCAGAAAAATTAATTATCTGAAGTTTCTGAACTCATTGTATTATAAATTTTTCAAAAAAAAAATTCCCTCGTTCCTCTTTTAAGTAATTTTAAGTGTACCTATTCATCATTTTCTGTTGATCATAATATACAAAAAATTGATATTCAAACACACATTTTTTGTCTATTTATTTATTAATTTTTTGAAAAATTTCCTTTGCTACGCTCGAGAATAATTTACTCGTGCTTTTTTTTTACAGGTTTTTTTTGAACATGTATTTTTTGATAAAATGTTATGAAAAAGGAATATCACAGTGCCCCTGATTGCTACTAAATAAGGGAATAAGGGAATGGGAGAAAGTTCGTACTTATTTTCTGGTCATATTTTGAGAAACTTTACGAGAGTGTGAAGTAATGAATTTTCAACTTTTGAAGGTTTTATTTTGCAAAAATTTTCGAAATTGGTTAGTTCGGGGTCATCACATTATCTCATCAAAATAATTGATATTTTTTACTCCTCATCGATTTAATAAGCCAAGCTGAAAAGAGAAACTTTCGTGGAATTTTTAAATTTGAGGTACTTTCTTTGGAGGTGGGGCGCATTAATTATGAAGAAATTTTAAAAATTGAGATTATAAGCTGTTTATGTAGTCGGAAAAAGAATATTCTAAAAATCTTATAAGAAATAATAATTTTAAGAAAATTTTGGACATAATGCTTTCTAAATCATTCCTCTGCACAACTTCATCCGAAAAACCACCCCCTCCTCCATTCTTCAAAAATAACATAATCTGAAAAGTCTGGAAATTTTCGAAAAATTGGTCTGAAAACCCTGGGAAAAGAAAATTGTTTCTGAGATAGAGTGGACCACTGAAAAAATGTGGTTGAAAAAATTTTGAGATACTTAATTTGAATTTTAAAAAATCACAGAAGAAGAAAATATCAAAATTGGAAAAAACTGTGGTGTTGGAAATTTTTTTACTTGGATTTTTTCAACCCTAAAATTTTTCAACTACAAATTGCTTTCAACTTTTTCAACTTTCATGTTTGTTTTGACATTTCTATCTACTGAATATGTGATAGGGAAAATTCTAAATGTGAAATTGCAACAATTTTTGAAAAATTAGAGAAATTCACTGATGGAAAAATATTTTTTAAAAATTGAATACAGCTCTGAAAAAAAATTGAATTGAAGAAATGGAAAAAATTTCAACTCAGAATAGATTTGGGCTTGGTTTGTAAAAATCCCATTCGCGTCAAAATAATTTAGGAGCGAGTGAATTTTTTCCTCTGGTATCCTTCCAATTGCGATTAATAAGTGAGACTCCTTGGAGGAAAATTCCTTAACGACGATGATTCGATGGCGTGACCAGGACTAATTTTTTCACGCTGATGTTTTCACTAAATGACGTCATTTAGCATAAAATACCTTTAAACATTTCATTTCCATATACTAGCAGCTGAAAAGGAACCTATTAACTTGAAAATGGGGGGAGGGGGGTGGAGGGTTGAGAATCATTTATAGCTGCTTCAAAAATACGAACTACATTTTACATTCATATGGGCAGTTATGTGAAAAATTTATAAACCAGTCTTTGAATTTTTTATCGTCGAAAAGCTCTCATTTTATCGAAAATATCCAATTTTATTGTCATGTCAAGAAACCAACTCAGAAAAACAGTTGAATTTTGAAAAATCTTGTTAAAATATTTTGAAATGTATCGGAAAATTTAAAGAATTTAGTCAGTGATTGGCGACTCTTTTTTTTGCAACAAAAGTTGTATTATTTTTCAGGAGGAAATGGGTGTCGAAGATTTACTCAACTATTTGATTTATTTAGCAACTTTTCTACGAAAGAATTGAATTTCCGTCGTTGATATCTTTAACTTATTATTTTCGAAATTGACCGACTCGACAAAGGGATGAATTTATTGCACAATAGTTCAATGTATATCGATCGTGAAACGAGAAATGATAATGAATATTTGTAAACTTCGAAGTGAGCAGATTATCATACGAGGGTTTTTCTGTCCAACTGTCGCATGGTCAGACCTAAATAAAAACCTATCATTACTCGAATACATTAATTTTTATCGACGTTCATATCGTGACGTTTAAGCAGCTAAATAACGACCTACTTAGCACTAGATGGTGGTTGATTTTAAGTTTTTTGAGACCGAAGAACAATATAAGCTTAGGGGTGTTGAATTGAGAAACTCATTTTTGAATTTATTAAATTGGTCGTCAGTAAGTACGCAGAGAAAAGCTCGAATGAAAATTAAATTAATTCAACGGTGCATTGAAAAGTGAGCAAACACAGAAGTACGTTAAAGATGGTCAATTATTTACATACAAAACGACTCGGAGAATTTGTTACCTTGATCGTTGATATTTATTCGAAATGAGGTCGGATTTTTTTTTTTTTTGGAAAAGTAAGGGAAATTATTACAAAGGAAACGCTGGCGTGTGAATCGACTTACGTACCCTTTTTATTATTCGTCATGAATACTGAATTTAGAGCATGATGTGGCTTCGAATGTCTCGAGTTTTTCATAATCTAAGGTTAATATTAAGGATATCGCGGCGATATCCTTAATATTAACCTTAGATTATGAAAAACTCGAGACATTCGAAGCCACATCATGCTCTAAATTCAGTATTCATTCGTCTGGCCTTATCGATATTGTCGTGTTGGATTGTAAATAAACTGTATTTACCTGGGATGTGAGTGAATTGGTGATAATTGGGTACAGTGATGAAAAGATGTCGATTTGTTGTGAATTTGACTGAAAAAAAAAAAGGAAAAAAATTGAGAAAATCGAATGAAGGAAATTTCGTCGTAATAATTATGATATTACCACCAAGTTTGATTATTAGGTATCGTTGTAATTGCTGGTATAAATAAATCAAAAAATTGATCAGAGTATTGTATGAAAAAAGTTGAAATGTATTACAAAAATATCGAAAATGTAAAAAAGAATACTAACGGGATGGATATTTTAAAAATTTAGGTTATATATTTGAAAACTTTGGAAAATCGATGAAAAATTAGAGGGGCTTGGTTCCAAAACTCACTTTTGCCATCAAGGTACTTTCTGAGAAAACCACGAAAAACGATTTCAAGGTGCGCGTTTTGGGTTTCGATGCCAAAAATGGTCTAGATTGATGAAGTTGGTGTATATGAAGAGGCCTATGTGAAAAAAATCCAAAAGTAGTCGGCCATTGTGCTTTAAAGTTACAATTGCATATGGCAAAAGTGAGTTTTGATTCCAACTCATGATTTTTGCAAATTTTCATTACATTACAACGTTTAAAATTTGTTTTCATGACCTACGAACAAGTTTTTACCCTAAAGGTAGTAGTGATACGTTTTGTAGAAAGGGACCTAAGAGGTTTTTTTTCCTTTTTTTTGAAACTACAACACAGTCCACTACGCCCCTTTGCCATTATAAATCATTTATAATACCGTTAGAACATTGTAACTTTGTTAACCAGATAATATCATTCGTTTTTGCCGGTTAGAAATACATTTAAAAACAGTTTTGGAACTAAAGTCACTTTTCTATCGCGGATTCTCGCGGAATCGAGGCAGTAACGTGAAAACGGAGACTGTAGGGTTGTAGAGCGTGAGAAACTGTATCCGAATCCGCAATAAAAACGAAAATGATTTTTGTGGCAAAAGTGAGTTTTGGAACTAAGCCCCTCAATTATTAGATAGTCTTTCGAAAATGAAATTTTTTTAAAAGACTTTCCAAAAATCGTATTTATTGAATAATTTACACGCATGAAATGTGTTGTAAAAGTGCTTAAAAAAATTGGTGAAATGTTTGAAATGTTGAAAAAGTTACTACTTTTTTGTGAAAATATTCTAAACATGATAATAAATAATTTAAAAAATTTAATATATCGTAATATTGCTCAAAATAATTGTAAACAATCATTAAAACTTGAAAGATGACAAAAAAATATTGAAAAATTTTGAAATATCAGAAGAAGATTCGAAAACATGATAAAACTATGTAAAAATTCTCTTGAGATGTATATTTAAAATTCAAATCAAATGTCAAAATTGATAAAAAAGTGGACCAAAATGTTTAATAATTATTACAATTTTTACAAAATTATACCAAACTTAACGAGAATCACTTTTTAATGATTTTTGGCTTTATAAACCAAAAAATGATATTTTCAGTGAGAACGTTGTTAATTTTTGTCTCACTTGAGACATTGTATTCAATTTAAATGTTTCAAAACAATTTTCAGTTTATTTTATTTCAATTTTTAAGTGACCTTTTTCAATTTTTCAAATCCAATAAGAAAGTTTCAACCATTTTCATAATATTTCAGCTAATTTTCAATGCTGTTTTCAAAATGTACCCTCTCAACAGCACAATTGTTTGTAGTTGCAGCCCTTTTTCGAGTATAAACAGTACAACTTATGAAAAAAAAATCGTGATTTTAGGAAAACTGTGATTAAAGTTATGGGGCCGTGAAATCATTGAAATTGACGAAATCATCTCAAAGTTCATTTAAAATCAAAGCACTGAATAATTTTTTTCATAAAACAAAATTCATGGAATCAAGAGAGTTGAAATTTTAAGTTTGGTTCAGGAAATGAAAGTTTAGTTTTTAATTCAAGCTAGTTCAGGATGTTTATGATCATAAAAGTCATCAAAGTTATGGAAAAATAATGAAATTTAAAAAAGTCATTAAAAAAATTCTGAGATCTGAAAATAATCAAAAAAAGCTATAAAATTTGAAAATAATCACGAGAAAGTCATAGATTTTTCCTTTTTATTTAATCACAGTAGAAAATTCACTATTTTTACGAAAAGAGCTACAAAAAATCACGACTCATGAAAGATCCACAAAAAAGACCTCAAACTCCAAAAATGTAGAAATTTTGATTTCCTTATCTCTCATTCTATAGATCAGTGTGAAATCACCGATGAACAGTTAGAAACGTAAAACAGAAAAAAACCTGAAAATTTTCACTCATTTTTCAAAGATTTTCACTGTTTTTTTTTTTTTTTTTTTTAAAAAAGATTTTTAATGATTTTTTAAACATTTTTCCCAATTTTTCAGCTAAATTCTTGAATTTCACAAACTTCGGTAAGTTTTCACTGATTTTTCAGTGATTTTTCTCAGTGAAAATTTTATCACTGATTTGTGATTAGTGAAAATTTTTTACTCATTCTTTTGTGCTGCAATTCTGACTGCCTCTCAGTGATTTTCGTTAATTTTCACTGATTTATAAATGAGAAAGTTCTTTTCGAATATCAAACTTTGATATTATTTAAAAAAAATAAAGTTGATTTATGTTATTGAATGAAAATTTTTATATTGGGAAGTGTAATGTTTTATTTAGAGTTGGGACTCTCTTTAGGTAAAATTTCCTTCAGACAACTTTTTTTAAATTTTTAGTGAATCTTTCTGCAGTAATCAGTAATAAATAAACATCTGAAGAATAATTTTGAGAACGCATTTTTAAGGCTATTTTTTGGGGCCATTTTAAAAAAAAATATCGACCCACTTCCAAGTGTCTAAGTGCCACTTTTTTCAAAATTGAGTTTTTTACAATTTTGAGTTCGCTGAATCAAAATGTATCAATTATAATTTAAAAAACGAAAATTAATTAATTCAGAACTGAAAAAAATGAAATTGAAATTTACAAACTCCATAAGCGGAATGCATTTTGATTAGAACTAGAAAAAATTGGTAATTTCTGGCTAATTAACTCAGTTCATTGATACCAAAGCACATGTTTCAATTTTCAAAAGACTTTGAATTGTTGAATCGTTTTGGAATTATTGTAATTTTATTTCTTCGTCCATTCTAACACATTTTTATTCTATTATTGTTCACAGATTTATAAAATGGAAAGCGAAGAAGGTACGAAGCCTTCGCAAGTGGATCGTATATTTAAACAAGCTCTTCGAGAGTTCAAAGATAATCTAGTCGCTACGTATAGTGTTGTTAATAAACAAGGCGTCGAAGTCTTGAATATAAAATATAAAGATTTAATAGCTAATTTTTTGCACGTAAGTATACCTTTTACAATCCTTAACGTCGTTTTGGATGAATTTTGAAATGTATTCTTTAAATTTTCGATTTTTCCAGGTCATCGAAACGGTTTGTTTGCATGAAGAGCCATGCAAAGATTTCCCTGTAACGTTATGTGTGAACGCTTTTCGCGGTTTTATGAACGAATTCATGACGATGACGCGTCTAGAAGCGGAGAAACCTAGTAAAGCCAAACGTAAAAAGAAAAAGAAGCATAAAGGCGACGAATACATTTTACACATCGGCCATCTGTTCCAGCTTAATATTATCAATATACCGACAGCTTGCGAAGTTTGCTCGTCTTTCTTCTTATGGCCCATCGAAAAGGGTTTAGTATGTAGAAGTAAGTTTTCCAAGCGACTAAATTGTACTCTTTCTCCTCCCCCACCTCTGCATTGCTCGTTGTGTTGAGGTTAGCGAACAGACAATATTGTGTATGTACAAAGTATCGATTGCTTAGACTTTTTGTTCGTTTTTAATCGTCGACTGCAAGATCAGTGTACGAAACGTGGAAAAAAATCGATTCCAATTTTGTACTTGAACAGCAATAAATGTCGATAATTCGCGTTTACCAAGACGTTTGAAAACTGCGATTAATTTCCATCTAATTGACTGTGTTTCAGATTGCAAGTTAACGTGTCATAAAAAATGTTACCCCAAAGTTACCGTTGAATGTGGTAAAGAGGTTTCTACCCCTGATGGCGCGTCTTCGAACGCCGCCTCGTCAGCCGCAGGCGTAGTCAGCAATAATGTATTCGGCGTACCGTTGCATTTACTGGATACCGGTAACGGTAAAGTGCCCTTGGTTGTCGAAAGGCTCATTACCACCATAGAAATGTACGGATTGTATACAGAAGGAGTTTATCGCAAGTCAGGAGTAAGTAGATTTTGAATTCGGTGCACGGATTGGTCGATGGCGATGTGGTGGCCAAATCTAGGGGAAATTTTTTGTTTTTAGACTAAGAAAATATGAAAAGTATTCTGTAAAATATCTCTATTGAAAAATTTATAGTTTAAATTTAATTTATTGAATTTGAACGAATTTTTTTATATTTAAAATTGACCTATTTAATGATGAAAATTTGTTTAGAGAAATTGAAATTCGATGATTATACTTTAATTTGACCTCCTAGATCATTTGGAAACGGTTTCAAGACGATCTGAAGTCTGCAGCGAATTTTGAAATTTTTTAAAGAGCAGAATGTCCAACAAATCCTGTTAAGGTCCTGTTTTAGGGCTTTTTCAGTGAATAGTCCTGTTTTGTAACATTTTTAAGATCCATAAGCGCACCCAGAAATTATTAAAGGAGGGGCTGTGAATTCAAAAAAAAAAAAAAAAATAGGGGGAGAGGGTCAAATTTTAAATTGATCATTTTTTACGGATCTTCAGTCAAAAATCATCAATTTTTTCTGAAAAATTGGGAATTTATTGAGAAATCTGTAATTTTTGACTGAAAAAATTAGTCAAAATTTATCAAATTTTACAATAAAATAACCAAAATATTGCTGAAGCGAAAGCGACAATTTTTTGAAGAAATGCTGTTTGAAAAGCAAAAAATGTACTTTTTAAATATTTTTGTCATAAAAAATCTTTTTTCCGAGCTTAAGGGGGGCTCGAGCCCCCTGAGCCCCCTCGCCTTGGATGCGTTTTAAAAACTCGTAACGATTTCGATTACAATTTTCAAAAATATTTCATTTTTTGGGAAGGAAATCAAAAAACAAGTCCTTAGATATCGTTTCTTCTTTTGGAAGTCAGAACTGAACACAAAAAGTACGAATTTTTCGTAGTGAAGAAATTTCAGATTCTGAGTGCCCTTTTTTCAAAATTTTTCATCCTCGCTTCTTTCGGGCTCAGTGAATGTGTCTTCCTTATTCTTGAATTTTTAAAATAAATTTACACTTATTTCTTACAATATTATTGATTTTTTTTTCAAAAATTGTTTGCGTGATAGGTTTTGAATTTTTTGGGAGTGGGAGGTACAAAATTTATACTATCGATTTTTAAAAAGTCCTGTTGAAAGTTCTGCTAAGGTCCTGTTTTGGGAGTTTGAAAGTTTGTTAGGCACTTTGAATAGAGAAAAAAATTTTATTTCAAAGTAAGCCTCAGGTTTTCTCTTTCATTCCCTTCTCGCCACCAGTTGAAGTTTAAAGTTGGATAAACGTTGAAAATTCCAGTTGAAAATTTTTGTGGGTAAAAAATAAATTTGTATAAAACGGTTCTCTTAAAATCTCTAATTTCTTGTAATTTTTTCTCAGTTCAGTATAGAAAATATTTTGAAGAAATATTCAGGACATTTTTTTGGGTTTGTCGAAAATTCGTGAAAAAATTCAAAAATAATTAAGCCTGCGTTTTGAAAAAAGAGAACGATTTTTTTGAAAATTTTTCTATAATAATCCTGATTATTTTGAAGATGAAAATCACTTTTCTCCGGAGTTTTTTTAGATTTTTTAATAATGGAATCGGAGCTGGAGAAGAGAAAAGGAATGTTTCAAAATTTCGTTGGAAAATGACAATAAAATTTTAATTTGGTGTAAAAATCTCGATATTTTTGAAAATTTTAAAATAAATTCGAACACGATTGAAATTTGTGTGTACAATTTTTACTAGTGGTTCATTTGCCTTTTCCATCTATTGACCTGACTGAATCCGAATTCGCCACTTCAATAACCCCTGTTTTCTCGAAAATAAAAAAATACTAATTTTATTATTTTGTTTTCTGCAGTTAACTTCCAAAGTACGAGAATTGAAGAATTTAATAGAACAAAGTAACATCGAAAATGTCAGATTCGAAGAATACCAGGTACTTATACGACGAGATGGTCGTACGTTTGAGATCAAGCGGGACTGACCAAGTACTGAACAAAAAAATAATCTTCTCTTTCTCGCTCCAGGTTCACGTATTATCCAGCGTTCTAAAAACATTTCTGAGAGAGATGCCGGAACCTTTGCTGACGTTCGAATGCTACGACGATTTCATCAGAGCTGCTTCGCTGACAGAAGATCGTGTTTCGACGTTATTCACGATCCTAAAAAAATTACCAAAACCTAATTATGATCTCATGGAAAGACTAATATTTCATTTAGCTAGGTAATTTTCGAAACCGCTGATCGATTTAGGCTAAAGGGACTTATTCGCAAGGCGCTTTATTTCGTTACTCTTTTTTTCGTTTCACAGAGTCGCAGTGCACGAAGACGTTAATCGTATGAATGCCGCCTCGTTAGCCATTATATTCGCGCCCTGCATATTAAAAACTAATAAAATAGTACCGGCTCAGAATTCGCTGAACGATATCGAACACCAGACGTTATGCATTAAATTAATCATTAACGAGCAAGTGGATAAATTGAAGGCCACGTTGGCCGACATTGACACGTTGGATAACGCCTGCCACACCGCCACCGATCGTCTGTCGTCTATTCGCACGTCCAAGGTAAACAGAATTTTTAAATAGATGTATTAAAAATGCAACGCCCTTTACGTTTTCGGTTCACCTTTGTGCAGGTGTACAGCCCTACCGAAGATCCGCCCGAAAAGATTTTCGAAGAAGAGCAACGATTGGTCGGACAAATACAAGAGATCAAAAAAGAAAAGGAAATATTGACGTCCAATTTACCCAGCTTGAGACGTACCAATTCGGATGACGATTTGTTATCGACCGATGACGGAAGCCTCGACGATATGGATACCAACTGTAAGCATTGGTTTCATTGCGACGTTGGTTCGTTTGTCGTAATGGAATAAAAAAATTACTGTCTTGGAAATTCAAACGAATCGATTATCGAATTAGTGAAAGGAGAAAGAGAGGGGGCTGCACCGTTGAAAAGAAGAATAATGGATTTTTTTCAAGGCGAAAAAAATTCTCCAACGTCTATGCAAAGAATTAAAAAATTTATAAAAATTAGATATAGAGGGAGAAAATGGAGCAAAACGGTCAAGGCCAGTTTTTAATGAAGTAATTGAATTTTAAAAACGTTTATTGAAAATTTTATGTTTTTTCATTTTACTGACCGGGAGAGGGGAATTGGACTAAATTTTGAATATTGTGAAAGAAGAAAAATTGAAGAATTGAAAAAAAATGAAAATTTTGAAAAGCTAAATTTGAGTCGGTTAATCGATAATTCAATTTTTAGGGTGTTGGAAATTTTTTTCTGTAATATTAAATAAGCCCTGAGAAATCAGTATCAAAGATTTACCTCGAAATTTGACTTTTTTAAGTGAAAAGGGCATTGGTAAAAATTATGGAGTGACATCGAAAGAAGGTAGTATTTATTTTAAATTCTTGACATAGAAAATAGAAATCTAGGTTAGGCCATTATTTTTTTTTCAAGTTTGATGAATCTTATTGAAAAATATTTATTAAGGGGGTTCAAAAAAGTTTGGGTGAAAATTTGAATTTTTTGTTCAATGTTCGATTGTTCTCATCCCCTCAACAAAAAACTCTATTCAATTCCCTTTTTTGAGGAAATTAATTTGTTTAAAAAATTTTAAGGTGGAATTTTTTTTGTTAAAATAGTCACAATTTTCCGTAAAGATTCTTCAGAATTTCAATGATATACCTTGAAAAAGTTCAAAATTTTTTTGAGAGCTTTTCCCAGTCAGGATAATGAAACGAATCACTTGAAATTTCAAATTTTTTTGTCGTTTTTGTCCACGCGTTTGATGATTACGACCTCCTCCCTCTCCTGTCCTCACTCTCCCGTGAACAAATTAAAATCATTCGTTTGTATTTTTTGCTGTTGTCCTAATTATTAGTTCGAAAATTTTGTTATTTTTTAAATTTTTTGTGGGAGGAGAAAAGAGAAAATTTAATCTTGTTTTTTCTTGTGTATTTTGCAGCTCAACCGAGTTCTAATGTTGGAATGATGGTGCCGCATAAAAGAAAACATCAAAGTAGTTCGAGTTGTAAAAGGGTCTCGAATGTGAATTTACCGGATAGCGACGAAGACCCAATCATGGTGTAATTGTTCCTTTCGTTGAATTCCATATTTTTGTTCTTGTTTTTATTTTGTTTTCTTTTTTTAAAATTAAGGTAAGTTTCGTTATTTGAATTCATTATTATTTGTGCGGTACTCGTCAATTATTTATTAAATTTTTATTTTGAATGGAAAATCCCCTAAAAAAAATATTGTAGCCCTCGCCTTTTCAGCTGAAAGAGAAACAGAGCTAGAGACCTCAGAGTGAGAATATTTCATGGTGTCAGTGGCGTCACAAACACAAAAAAAATAGCGAAAAAAAGTGCAAAATTTGAAAATGAGCTTAAAAAGTACCCAAAATCATCAATATTGTACAAAAGTATGAAATTAGTGTGAGATTTTAAGGAAAGAAATTATTGACTCAAAATTAAATTTTTGGTTAGAATTGCCATTTTTTCAAAAATTTTCCCTTACTGTGCTCAAGCTTAATAAATTTCTGTGTTAGGGTTTTGACCAAGCAATTTAAATTTACTAAAAATGAAAAAAAATTCAAATTTTAAATTTCAACTTTTCAACCGCTCAAATTTTCGAGAGGTCAGCCATTTAAAGTAAATTTCTTTATCAATTTTTGTAAAAATCAAATGAGTTTTATTTTCGTAATAAAAAAAGCCAAGGGACCGGGGGGGGAATCCTCGTGAATCGTTGATCTGTAATTCGAATCGCAGAACTATCAAATTGAGGGGGGCTAAAATTCCATCGAGACGCTATAAAAATACTGGAATTTTTTCTTCCTTTTTGATTTTCCGGAATTAGAATTTTCTCTAGCGTAAGTTTTACTTTGACTGAATTCTCGAACGAAGGAAGGGAGAGGGGAAAATCTAGGTCGAACTGAATATCAATTCGACTACACGTGTCCAATGCCCTCTTTTCCGGGTGCAAAAACTCGTAGTGTGCAATTTGATTAATCGCACATATCAGCAAGCGTATTATCAAAGTTTAATAAACCTTGGAAACCCTCGAATTGAGATTTACCCGCGAACTATTCGTGTAATCTGCGAATGCTATTTCTGTTTACAGAAATGATTTACCGTGTACCTGTCAAAACACAATAATTCATCGTACTATTCGTCGTTATATACGTGTATTTTTTTAATTCATTTTACGATTGTAAATGCGTGTGTTTTCATTTTTTTTTTGTTACGTTATAAGAAGGTGGCTTTGAAAAACGTATTTTGTGTACGTAGGTACAATTTTATTTTTCGGCGTCGAAGATTTTTTTGTTGTTGTTTTCCAAGTATCCGTCGTTGTTGTCATTTATTTATTTTTACAAAGGTTCCCCCCTTTTTTTTCATTTTCTCTAGTAATTGTTGTTATTATTTTTTTTACGAACAAAATAATTTTATTTTATCTACTTAAGGAGTACGTACGAGATGGATTATGACTAGCAGCGAGATATTTCCCGATTGTGTCTGATTATCGTATCGTAGGTATTCCATGACGTCATAAATGTAGAAAAAAATTCACCCTGAAAAGGCTGTGCTGTAATTTGTTAGTATTCGGTAGGCAAAGGTATATGGAAGGGATGCTTGTAAATGTTTTAGAATTTTTTTTTTTTTGTAAATACCGCGGAGGGTTTTATCGAGGCTGTGTGTATCGGTTTAGAATTTATTTATCGCAAATCGAGTAAAATAGGCTGATGATTTTTTAATCCTAATTGAAAGAGTAGTTTGGTCAGCTCGTTCACTGGCAATTTTTATTTTTCGAACGAAGACTGATTTATTATGTATTTAGGCAGAATGGAGATGGCGATAATTGGACGACGAGGGATGGGAATGTTTCGACTGCTAGAGACGATTTTTATTTGATTGACGCGCGAATTGCTGGTTTTGTGAAATGGCTTCCTATAAATACGGGTACGGATTTGGAGATTGGTCGAGGTGGTGGGGTGTTTTTTCATCCTCGGATCGGTTTTGTTCCTTGCGAAAGCTGTTTGTTAAAGAATACAGATTTTTTTTCGAATTAGAATACCAAAAAATGATTTTTTTCAACGTACAAGTTGAAAAAAATCTAATTTGGTAAATTTATCTCTTTTTGTTCAATTTTTTTATGTTGATTAATTTTGGAAAGTTGTAATTTAACGAAATTTCTTTGATTCCCCTCCCCCTCCCAGTCCTTGTTGATCTCCTTGAAGAAAGGCTCGATTTTTAATTCGTTTTGAATTGTAGTTGATTTCTTATTTCTATCCGTCTTCCTGTCCCACTCCCTGCTCAAAGATTTTATCCAATTTTCATTGTTTTTCAATTGAAAGTCGATTATTTTGACTTTGAAAATGGTGGATTGACAAAATTTTCATGGATCTGAATTCCTTCTCGTCCTCTTTCTTACTCTTCACTTCTTCGCTGATTTTTTTTCATTTGATAATGTAACCTAATTGTTGAAATTTTTTAGATAAAATACTCGAAATTGATTATTTTCGAGAATGGAGAGTCAATGAAATTCGCAAGATTTTTCGCTCTTTTTACTTCCTTTCCTTCAAATCGTTGAATCTAATACCAAGACATAATTTTTGTTTGTTTTTACGTAAAATTTTCGTTGAATTTTAAATGTCTTCAGACGAAGTAAGTAATTAAAAAATTGACAATTTTTTTAAAGATATTAAAATTGGTGGGCATAAAATAGGTAGCTGGAATATTCGAAGAAAAAAAACTAAAAGCTAGCCAATTAAGTCTAATTTGATAAATAAAAAAAATAATAATGACAAAAAATTTTCGTAAATTTTATAAAAATCTCGAATTTTGTCACAAATTTATTATTTTTTGCCCTATGAAAAGAGCACTTAATTTTATTTCTTACCTGCTTGAATTATCATTTTTTCAAAATTTCGTTTTCCTTTCATTTAGATATTCGTGAATTCTAAACAAAGTTCTTGAAAAGAATAAAGAGGAGGCAAAAAAAGAGATGAAATGAAAAAATTCATAACTTTTTTTTCAAAATAAATATGAAAAATACAATGACTACATTCTGAAAGAAAAACCTGAAAGAATATTTTTAAAGAAAAACTTGAAAATTCCACTTGCCTCGCCCTTGATAGTTTTTTTTTTTTCGTAAAAATTCATTAGTGATTTTTCAAATTTTTTCAAAATTGAAGAATTTGAAATTTATTTTCAAAAAATTCTCTCTATTTTTTCAAAACTATTTCAGAAACTTTGAATTCTCATTTTTTTTCTACCCTCTCCTACGATATCTTCCTTCTCATCCATTAGGTTGAAAAGTTCAATTTTTATCTGAAAATTATTAACTGATCAATGATTTTTTAATGTCAAAAAATTTTATTTCCCATCTTTTCATGATTTCTTTCTCATTGTCATTCCTCTTTCTCTCTGTTTCTATCTAATAAAAAAACTGAAAAAACAGTGATTTTTGAATGAATTGAATTTTCAAAAAATTCAAATTCAGTTTTTTTCAAAATACAATTTTTTTAAACATTGTGTCGTGAAGAAAATGAAGTTATAATGTAATTCAATATTGATTTTGAAAATTTTTATTTGGTTTTTGTCATCAAAGTGTCCCTGGCCCTCTCCATCACCTCAGACCCTTCGATTCGTACTCCAACTTCCTATACCTATTTTATTTCATCTCGATTATGAAGAAATTACTTGTATGTATTATTTTGTGCGATATTTTAGCATATAAGTGTACGTAAAATAATATTATTTTTAAAAAGTATTCAATCGATTTACAAATTCTACTTTTTGTTTCATTTCGTTTGGTTTCATTTCAACGAAAAACAGTCAATTATTGAATTTAAGTGATAAGTTTTATATGGAGTACCATTTTGTGTTATTTTCCTTTCAACGTATGCATGTTAAGTAAATTACGAATGTGGAATGAGTGAACAACCAATGATGAACGAAGAAGAAACACCGGACAACGAACGAGCTCTGCATTTGCCGATGATACCGCAAAGCGTCGTCAAACTTTAGAACAACGAAAATTACAACGATAGATTTAATGGAAATGGTTGCACGTTTGCCTACGATACGGAATTTCTACAAGTTGAAGAAAAGTTGTGCTTTAGGGGCGCGTCCGACTTCGAATCGAAACCGCGAAACTTGTCGGGGAGACTCTGGTCCTATGATTTTTATGAGTATCTTTAATGGGAGTCAATAAATCCGACAGCTTTTGATGGCCCTAGCTTGCTATTTTTTTTGCCAAAAGTGAAATTTCGACGATTTGAGTCTAAATTTATTCAAAGTTTGAATTTTTTATATTTTTTCAATAATTCTTATTTTTTTTCAATTTTTAATTTTTTTATTCAAATTTTCTCAAAAATTTCCAAACTTTGATTTTTTGAAAAATTTTACATCATATTTTTAAAAAAAATCATCGAAAATTTATTCTCTAAATTTTTTCAGCTTTGAAAATTTTGGGAAAATTGAAGAAAATTTTTTGAAAAAATTAAAAAAAAAATTTCAAAAAATTGAATTATAAAAATTGAGGAAAATATTTTCTAAAAATAAATTTGACTGAATTCGAACTTGAATCGTCGAAATCCTATTTTTTGTCCAAAATAATCACGAGCTATTTTAATGACTATGTGTTCGTGTGGAAGCTGGATTGCGACGATGGTTGGGGGGAGGGGGGGTTAAGTAACGATGATGATGGAAATAAAAATCTCAAACGTTACCTAGCTATTTTTTCGTTATTGTTTTCCCAAGTTGAATAAAATCCGAATTATCGAGTTAACCAATTTTGCACAATTTTGATTCGTTCAAGGAGGAAAAAAATAATTTCAAAAATTAACTCGAGCATGGTGCATTTTTATGTTTTTTTGTTTCAATTTTAGGCGCGATGACGATTTTTATGTATTCAATACGTCGCTTTACATACGTATATTTTTGTTTTTTCGTATTTGTTTTATTTATTTGTATGTATTTATGATAGGCTTATATACGCGTTGTATAATTAATTTTTTATGTTTCTTTTTTTTAATTGTTTCGAATACGCGACTGCTATCAAAGTTTATCCTCAATTCGTTGACATATTGTATTATGTGTGTTTTATCGTTATATTATTCTATTTTACCAAGTTTCTATCGAATGCGATTTTTTTTAAGTATAATTGTTTTTTTTTTCGCCTAACGCCTGTTATTTGCGTGTGAAAATTTTTATCCTTGTTTTTTTGCGTTTAAAATGTGTGTCTTCCTGTAATCTGTTGTACCATTTTGCTGTCGTATTGGTATATTTTATTGAGTTTTATTGCAAAGTATTGTAAATATATATCAAATATTTGTATAACAATAAATTTTGTTATTAGAAAAGTTTCATTTGTTATTGGGTCGTTTTGGTGCTCTGGGATTCTTTGATTTTGCTCAGGGTTTTCCTATCTCAATACGGAAAAAAACAAAATCTTGTAAAAATTTTCACAGAGTAAGGAATTTTGTAAGAATTTTCAAAAAACATAGTAAATTTCGTTAGTAGGTATATTGTAGCAAAAAGAAAGCTGCAGAAAAATAGGTTTCCATCTGTTCATTTATCGATTTTTCGTTCCGAACGAATGGCATTTTTTCAAAATAACAAACTATTGGGAAATCCTAGTGAGTTTTCTGTTCCTTAAAAACAAAAATTTTTCAAATCGTGAAAAATTAAAAAAAAAAAAAAGTGACTAGAGGATCCTGCATTTCCAAAAAAAAAACCTTGTGAGGTGACCGTTTTGTCTTTTTTTTTATTTCAGGAAAGAAGGAGCTAGAATTTCATTCTTTTGACTTCATTTTATCTCCTCTATACCAAGCCTTAAAGTCTGTCTGTTCAAAAAATATTAGAAATTGGGGAAAAAATGTTTGGAAAGGAAATACCTGCAATACACGAATGCAAGATAATTTCGAAATCTAAATTTTAATGCATTCTAAAAATATTCTTCGATGGTTAGGTAATAGGTACGTCGATTGATGAAATTGCGAAATTCAGTTCAGTTGCCTAGACCCTGACACGATAAGTCTGAATTAGATAGCTACCTAGTACCTATACCTAACTACCTACCTACAGAACAGATTTGAAAAATTGGAGAAATTTGACATAATCTTGAACCACACTGTTGAGCTTCTGTCCCACTCAATGCTTAACAAATAGCACAGGATCTTGGTTTATGAAAGCGACAACCGACTCCGCCTAAACAGTAACCGCCTTGGAATATCAATTATCGTATGCATGTTGGATAAAAATTTATTGTCTACTGTCGAATTGTTACAATGGTATGTTATTTTTCGGTGATATACGAGACACAATATGGTTTCTATTTCTTATCGACGATGTGTATTTGCCGTATCAAGGGTAAGTACTCAAAAATTACATTATTTTTTAATTGAAACGCTGGACGATTAATTAAATCTAACCATATGTTGCAGATTTTGATTTTATTCAAAATTAACGCCGCTTTAGAATCGACGTCGAATCTCTTTACCGAATCGCAATTAGAAAATACCCCAAGGTATTGTAAGTATGAATAACCGCTACCTATTTTAATATTGAATTCTTCTTTCAATCAAAATATATGCTCATAATATAAATTAGGTACCTACGTTAAAAAAATTTCAACTTGATTTTTAAAAAAATAATGAATGAATGCCACAGGCGAAGATGGGAGGGGGCGAATGGGGGGGGGGCTCAAATTCCTTCAAAAAATGTTGAATTAGCCTTCCCTTTCCAAATTATTTTCGTGTACGATTATTTACTAAAAAAAATTCGTAAGTAGTTTACTATCAATGTGACAAATTTCTTGCTTTTTTCAAGCTACTACTAAAATGTTCTCTTTAATAATAAAAAATTGAATTTTCTCAAAATGTCAACAAAATTTGTTGAAAATCGGTAAATTTTTTCATAAAATTGGCATTAAATAGTGCAACGTAAGTCCTTGAATCGTCAAATTTGTTTAAAAGTCGAAAAAATTTTTTCAAGTTAAAAAATTTTGCTGCAAATCGGCAAATTTTCTGGCTGCTGAAGAAATCTTTTCAGAAAAACTGAGAATCCTGCGAGTCGCCAAAATTGACAAATTTTACTATGAAGAGATATTGGAGGGGGGAGGGGATTTCGCCTTCTTTTCGATAGTAAAATATTAATTTTAAAAATTAATAAAAAATTTCAATTTTTCGTTTTTTTTTTAAATTTTGCCATCTCTTTACTCGAGTTTGATAAATTTACCCAATTCTTTTTCAAAATTACATATCTCATTTTATGAGATCTGAAATGCGATTTCCAATTTTTTTTCAATTTTTTTGGAAGATGAGAAGGGATAAATTTAAGAATATGTAAGTATGTTTAGCGTCAATAAAAACATGAATTTTTATTTTCTAATTGTAGTACTTAGGTAGGAAGAAGTAGTCGGCATTTTTTTTTAAATTTTGAGTCGATAAATTATTATTTTCTTAAAAGTAGAGTAGACAAATTTTTAATTTTTACTCATTTAGATTTTTGCCCAAGTTTTGTTTCTGAAAAAGGGTTGAACGAAATCAGCTGATAATGGGTACACAAATTTTCAACATTTTTGTTTTGTGTTTCTTTTCTAACTGGGGCTCGAACCCTTCTCCCTTCCACCTCAAAAAAACACCGCTCATCTTCGCCCATGTGAATATCTAAATATCTATGCCTACTTAAGGGTATGCTTTCGGTAAATTTAGACAACTTAGGATCGTTATATTTCAGCAAATATTCAACATTTTTCTAATATCTTTTAATATTTCGTTTCTGTACAGTGAGATCTTTGGAGGACTTTTGAGACTTTTCACCTAAATCCTTCCAATTTTGAAAAAATTACGTTACAAAAATCATAAAATTGTGGAAAAGTCTGCTCCAGTCTGCAAAATTATTCTTTTAAATCTTTTTTTTTCAATTAATATAACACTTTTTGGAAATATCGCAAAAGTCCTCCAAAGACAGTGCATTAATAAAGCATTTATCGAAAATTTCATAAAAATTCGTTCGATATTGGATGAGAAATCGCGATCCTAAATTTTACTTATTGATAACAAACGAAAGCATACCCTTAAATATTTTTAGTACTTTTTAATACCATTGGACTCCAATCGTTTACCATAAAAAATCGATTTCTGGGGGAAATTAGGTAGGTACCTTAGAAATTTTATTAAATTAAATTTTCTTATAAAAAATATTCAATTTTTAAATGAACTATTTATCCGAAATTTTTTTCAATTGAAAAATCAATTTGAATATCAAACTGAGCATAATTTTGTAAACATCGATTTTTATGGAACGGTTCGAATCGTTGTGCTGGAATTTCAAAATGTGCCAATTTATGCTTTTACATTAATAAAGTTCTTGAAGTTTGTAATCTTGCAATACACGAGCTTTCTACGTATCAAAACTTCTGTTTTTTTTTTCAAGAGGGAATCATAGATCAATTAAAATAGGTGCCTTTTTTTTTTTTTAGACAGCAGCTAGAAATTTTTGCTAGGATCTCTCCATCAGGAAAAACATTTTTCCGGAGAGTCAGCCGAGAGGGGAGGGGAGGGGAAGGAATGCAGGAGGTCTCTATCTGGTTGTATCTGGTGATGATACGTATTATTTACCTAGTAATACCTCACGTAAAATTTACCTAGTGACGTAAACGAATCATTATAGTTCCTATGCTGTTTAGTGTTTACCTATTGCCTTTTTTTTTTTAATTCTTAGAACTCATCAAACCTCCACAATCGCGTTTTTCACACCAGCTACTGGTTTGCATACAGGTAATAATTGATTTTTAGACGTGTACCATCGCTAATGAATGAAGAAATATGTGCTGATTTCGAACCTTTGTTTACTTAGTTCCAGTGCGAATAAATTCGAAACGTTTAATACCTCAAAATATCGATATCACCAAATGTCTGGTTAAAACGAATTCTGTTCTATGTAACGAAGCTAGTAATTATCCATGGTAATTTATACGTTTTTTAAATTAAAAAAAAAATTGATATCTTTTTTTTATACCTATCCAAATATTTAATTAGGAATTTTTTCCACGTGATGCAGGCGAGAAGTACAGAAAATTTTATCGTCAAAAAAATTATCACTGGAATATTTCGGAAATGATTCGGTACGTGCTTATTCTAATATTCAAATCGACATTGTAGGTATTCATATTTCGTTACTGTCTAGGTATTTAATATTTATAATAGATACCGGTGGTATTAATTTTACAAACAAAGGAACAATCGTTTTCGTGATTGATGATTCAAGCGGAAATTTCTGGAGAAAACTGAGAAAATAATAGGTATTCAAAATGTACATATCATACGGTTAGTGACGTAACGAAGAAGAATTCCAGAAGGGAGGAGGGATGGGTAATGCTCATGATTTTGCCGAGTTTGAAACTGAAGGGGAACTTATATGATCAGATGAGGGATGAATTTGACCCTAAACTTTTTTGGGCTTTTAAACATCTCAAGTGATATTATGTATTATTGATTGGAATAAAATTTTCACAAAATCTTGGACCCTTACTCCTTCCATCTTGGATTTATAACCATTTAAATTTATTCTTTTCAGGAATTTTTAATTTCAACGGCAGAGTAAAAGAAGTTTTCTGTTCTTTGGCACAAAGTTAGATCTTGTAAAGGTGTACCTATTTATGATAATTTTCAATAATTTTGGTGCATTCTTTCGTTTTTTTGTTGAATATTGAAAAATGACCGCTCTGAAAAAATTATTGAAAAAATGGGTACTTACTACTTATCTATATTTTTTTATGTGCTAAGAATTTTGCTGTGTATTTGGTTTTTTGGCCTTTTTTTTTGAACTGAGAGTTTAAAATTGTGAGGAGCTGTGCTGAAATTGTTATTTTTGCAGATTTTAAATTCTACATAAAAAAGTAAGTATGTACCTATATTTTTTAGTAACTTTTTCAAGATGGTCATTCTTTGATTATGGTATTTTTTACGAATAAAAACTTCAAATAGCCAAAAAACGTAAAAAAGGTCGCGAAAATTGTTGAAAAAACTACCTTAAAATGCATCTTTTTGAGACGTAACTTTATGCCAAAGAACAAAAAATCTATTTCACTTTAGTTGAAATTAAAAATTCTTGGAAATAATTCCATAAAATGGCCATAAATCTGAAAGAGAGAGCTGATGGAGGTCTAAAATTTCGTGAAAATTTTTTTATTCGAGATACACTATTTCAGGAACTTTAGGAGCCCAAAAGTGCCAGGGGCTAAATTTATCCCTTATATCCGGCCATACCCTTTATTGTTTATTTTAATTCGTGAAATAAATAGGTACCTATTCAAAATAAAATAAGCATTACATTTTATTTTCCCCTATAGTTATCATCTTCCGATCCAAAGTCGAACAAAGCTAATGAACTTTACGAACATCAATTCTGCAAATCTGTGGTAAGTAAATCGTAATCTTTTCACGTCTTTACGACGAAAAATGAAATAATTAACGAAATTTTCATTAATAAGTATAATTTACTAGGAAACTATACAATTTCCAAAAATAGCTCAAAACAAAGATTTAGATCTGCGTTACATAATTCAAGGAGATACGACTATTTTTCGACGAGGAATACGTACAGAATCGTGTTTGTATGTAAATTGGCAAAACTTTCGGTTATTTACCTATTTCAATATTTTAAAATTTCAATGAATGTAAATTTGATGATAAGTGATTTGTTGCAGGCCTAATTCCGAATGCATGTTTGCATCTTATCTACCTCCTGGAATTATGGTACGATGTGTACAGAAGTACATGATGAAAAAATTGGTAGCTTTGGAACCGTTGACTGGAGACGCCTACTTCGATGAATTTCCAGTGCCTTCTTGCTGCGTTTGCATGTACCAAAGTAAAGACCTGATCGATTACGAAGATTGAAGGATAATACCTACTTGTGTAATTTTATTGGCGTGAATTCACATTAAAAGAGTGCTCGATTTGAAATAAATCATTTTTTTAAATATCGCTCCATCAATCACAATTCTTTAAGGTAAAATTGCATTTTTGCTGAATCTTGATACCCAGTCGCAAGATGTGTTTTTTTTTTGCCCAAGTTTCTTGGCTTATTTTCCTTACAAGTGCTACGTGATTGAATTTTGAAAATTCATATTCTGAAATAGGGGGTTGTCCTAAATCGTGTCTTCGTGTCTACTATTTTTTATGTTTCCAATTTTGAAAATTGAAGAGGCAATCGCTGCTTCTAAAAAATCTCAAAATTTGGGAGCCAGGGCTACGAATAATTAGATCAGTTACTAAGAATTTAACTTTTTTCCTGGACTTTGAGGTGAAATTTTATGGAATCTGAATCATTCTGATTTCTGTTGGATATAAAATAGTGAAATCAGATGAAATTTCATATTTTCTGTTTTGATAATAAATACGTCATTGAAGATAAGGTTGGAACGAGTTTCAAATTAAATGCATGATGCATTTTTGGATGTCTCATTATTTTACACAAGCAATATTGCAATCACACGATTCCTATCTCCAAATGGAATTCCGACGATTCCAATCCAAATTGTAATTCATGTTCAAGTTTTTGTAACGCTAAATTTTTTCAGTTTCTTTAAGTCTCAATTTTTTTTCAAAATTGTATTTGCATCCAATTCTTCAAAATTTCATCTAAAAACTCTTAAACTTTAATTTTTTTCAAAATTCTTCCAACTTGGATTTTTTTATTTCATATTATTATTTTTAAAAAATTCTTTTAATTACCTACTTACTTTTCAAGTTGAAAAAAAATTTTATAAACATGAAATTGAAAACTACAATTTAAAGAGAAATTTTCAATTAAGTACAATTAATCAAAAAATTTAAAAAAAAACGTGAAATTGAGAAAAAAACTAAAGAAATCAAAGTTGGGAAATTTTTAGCACTAAAATTTTTTCCAAAAGTAACATTTTTTTCAAGTTAAATTTTCTCAAAACTTTTCCTATTTTAATTTTTTAACCGTTTTTTTTTCAACTTCATATTAAAAATTTCTTCTAATTTGACAAAAATACTCGTATGAACTTGAAAAAAGTTTCTAAAAAATGAAATTGAGAATATTGTGAGAAAATTGGACTTGAAAATGTTTTACTGTTGAAAAAATTTAATTGGATCGTGGGATCGTTTAAAGCCCGCTTATGGAAAAAATAGAAAATTATCAGCAGAAATTAGTCACTCAATTTTACAGAATTTGTTTGACGTCTATAATTCTTTACTCGATTTTCATCATTTCCTTTTCCAAAACTTTCAGAGTTCCTCTCATGACAAGTAATTGGGTACCTAGTACCTATACCTACTACCTATCTGCTACGTTTCGCCTTTTAGTAACATATGCTTCCATTTTCATGTACGAGTACCTACATAAATTTGTAGCTTCCTGTTGATAACATGATATTGGACGGTTTGCAATGTGATTTTTCCTCTCTAATCTGTCATTTATGATTCAAATTTTTATTCTTTGTGAATTTTTGATAAAATCGACTAAAGGGTATAAATATTTAGTTGTAGGTAGATGATAATTCACTCGTTGTTAACTTTTTACTACGAACGGTTTCATTTCATACTTGGTGATTTCAATGTTTGATTTTGATCTATTAGACTTGGTTGTCAAAAATGCAGTTGGAAAATCAAAATTCTGTTTTAAAATATTTTCCTTGTCTTTTTATGGTAAGTGATCAATGCGGTTGGTTTTTGAATAATTTTTCAGTCATTTGGTTCAGTTTTTCAATTATACTTTACGCCTTGTATTGTAACGTTAAACTGAATTGCAAAGGTGTGAATTAGGTTGCATATCGTAATGAAGAAAGCATTGATGACAGAATCTGGAACTAACATTTCGATTTTGATTTTTTTAGATGATGATTTCTATGGAGGTTTCGCATCAGCAAATAATCGATAATTCGGTTTCAGACTTTCTCCCCAGTCGAAGAGAAATGGACGAATGTAAAATGGATTTTAATAAATGTCAAGATTTTTCTAATTACCCACGGTATGTATTTTGTGAGGCAGATCATTTTTATTCTTTTTTTTTGGTGTGGGGGGAGTGAAATAATAATTTTCTAAAGTTTGAAAAAACAACATCAATGTCGAAAAAAATGATCAGAATGTCTACTGTGATGCAAAAAGCAAAATTCGTACTAAATCCGAACCTTTTTTGTACTTTTACTTCGATAGCAGCCCCTTTCCTCCTCAATGTCCAACCAATTTCGAAAAACTGACCAAAAATATCAGAGATACATACACTCTTTTGGTTTCTTCTCTCATATCAGGATTCTTCTCAATTCCCAGGCGTAGGCTCAAAGAGCTTGAAAAAAAATTAAAACTAGAATTTTTTTAAAAAATCCAATCATTCTATGAAAAATATAAAAAATTTTTGAGCCCGAGCGAGAAGCAGAAAAAGTTAAAGAAATTGTAAAACTCAACGTTTTGATATATTTTCCTAAAATTTCAGTCAATATGAGGCAATTGAGACGTCTCATCCTATTTCCCTGTATATATTTTCCTGCTCACAAAACATAATTTTTTCATTCAATTGGTAGGTACTTATACTTATTTTTTGCCATGGGAGTGTAGATATGTACCTTTGCTCTGACGAATTAAAAAAAAACAGTGAGTATAAGTACTTATTCAACATTTATGGATAAAATTCATGGCTCATCAAGTTAATTTTTTAAAAATTATGTCTTTTGAAGGTGAAGCTACAAATTTTGAAAAATAATAATTTTTTAAGCAAAAAATTGATTTTATGAAATTTTTTCAATAAAAATGTTAGGTACAAATGAACAGAGAGAGTAAATTTTTTATCAAAAGTCAAAATAATTGAAAAAAAAAACCATGAAAATGCAAGAACTTAATTTTTGAAGCATTTTGATTATGGTATTGTTCATAAATTTTGATTCTTTTCAATCAAAATTTATACAATTTTTGAATTAAGTTTCATCCTACATTACAAACTCAAATTACAAATCTGATAGTTGCTGAATGAAAAGAGCTCGAGCTCAGCGAGGGGATTTTTTGTTGAAAAAAATGACAATTATTTGGACTAAAAAAAAAAGGAATTTTTGGTCAGTAATTTCCTTTAATAAAATTTCGTAGCAATTTCGTATTGTTCGTAGATTTTAGCTAGTTTTCGAATTTTTTCGGTCGTCTTTGAATTTCATGTCATTTTCTTGATTTTGTGCTTTACTTCGACTCATTTCAAGTCAACTCGACCAGCTTTTGACCTTGGGTCTTCCGATTTCGCGTTAATTCCTTTTTTCTTTCTAAGGTAACTGTGCCGAATAAGGCCCACAAAATTTATTTTGCCTCTGGACGCGTCCCAAATCATTGAATTTTTTTGATTTTTTTTTTATTCGAAAGTTTGGAGTGTCGGCTATACACTGATGCCCTTGAAAGCTCGTTTCAGAGCTTTATAAATTGTTGAGAGCTTTTACAAAAAAAGTTCTTTCCGGGCCTTATTAAGACCACGTGGACTTAATAAGGCCCAACCTGAATTCTAATAAGGCCCAATACCTGAATTCTAATAAGGCCCGACCTGAATTCTAATAAGGCCCGACCTGAAAGTGAATGGTGTAATCAAGTAAATGTATACGATCAGTAGTTGGGCCTTATTACGTGTTATTGACTTTTTTTCTTTGAAATTGAATATCTTTGTAATGGTGACTTCCTTTGAGATGCGGTTTTTTCCATTGTGAAGCCAGTACTCATGTGTACATGAGACATCGATTCAATTAATGAAAAGTAATGATTACCTAACTTTTTTTCGCGTCCAATTTTCAAGAAATTTTAATTATCAGTGTAAAACCGGCAACTTGAAACTTCAATGGCTTTTTATGGTCACAACTACAGCCAGATCGCGAAAAAAACCACTGTACCCTGTTCCCACAGCCAAACACTACAACATTAGTCACTTTTTGAACGGCATGGATCACTAGCGCCGGAGAACGGCGCCCGGGCCTTATTTGGGGTTCGGGCCTTATTCGGCACATGTACCTTAGATGGTGAGGGGGTGCCGGGGTGGCCCTTGTAATTTTCGTATGATTAGGATTTTTTTGCGAAAAAGCTCAACTTTGAAGGCTCATATCTCGAGATTATGGTTGGATTCAAGATGAATCTGTTTTTTGCGATTTTGTAGAGAACTGAAAGGAGATTCAAAACAGATCACATTTTAAAAAATTCAAAGGTGAAATTATATAAGGAAATCTCCATTTTTTTTCCTTAAATATATTGGGTTGAAATATTTTCCTTGGTAATGCATGTTTCTACTTCATATACCCAAAATTTTTATTGGCACTTTTCACCTGTGCCTCATTTTTCAAAGGTTCTTGGTCGGTACTTCGCAAACGATGTATTCTCGATTACAATAACAGATGTATTCTGTATCATAACTTTTTTTTTCCAATGAAATGTTTTTATGTTTTTTTTCCAACAGCGAACTCATTGAAGAATTTATCAAAAATGGAACGATTGAAAAACAGTGGTTTTCTAAAAATGAGGCAGGTATCTATGTAATTTCTAATTATTTGGGAAAGTTGTAATTAATTGGTAAATATTTTTTGTATTTGTTATAGGAAAAAATGATGAACAACTACATCAGTCTTGGTGACGGCGGAGGGGACTGTAATTCCGATTGTCATAATTTATGTTCAGACAAAGTAAAGAGAAAATTAAATTCTACAATAAAATTTGGTGAAATATCCGATTTTGAATTTTAATTAATTTTATAATTGTGGAATTTTTAGAAAAATGTGATGTATCCCAAAGGAGGATTTACTGAAACCGGAAAATTCGTTTATATCGTTCAATTGAAGCGGGCCAACGAATCTTTCATTCAACCTTTAATCTCAACAGTTTGTGATTACTCGTATGTGTCGCTTACTTTTTTTTCGTGATTTTTTAAAATTTTGTAGTTTGATTGATTTTTCTTTGCTTAGAAGTAACTCCGTGGGATGTCGAACGCAAAGTAAAGACTTAAGTGCGGATGTCGAAAACAGCCTACGAATAAAATACGAATTCAATTGTTTTCTGAAAAGTGGATACGATAACAGTAATTCATTGATAGGCATCGATGAGAATAGAAAATTAATACGTAATGTTGTGATTCAAACCCCGATGTATTGCTTATGCATGTACAAGATAAAATAATAAAACTAAGAAAAAATAACGCAAATTCCAAAAGAAAAATTACCGAGGCTGACAAGAAAGATTCTTATCTGATAAGTACTTGATAATTACCAATAATTTATTAATAAAAGATTTATTTTTAAATGAATTGTAGTACATACTTATTCATTTTTTTGATTTGTTTACTCATGATCGATCAAAAGGACCAAAGAATCGGAGTATTAACCTTGAAAAATGAGTTATTATTTCCTTTTTACCGTACCTAAAGTTAATTTTACTACCTCCTAATTTTTTTCCGTCCATAGGACTGAATTTTTTAAAAGTTTATTTTCGACTCTAAATTTTTTCAATTTATTTAATTCCGCATTTCTACTTACCTTTTTGTTATATTATAATTAATTTTGAAATAGGTAAATATTTTTATTTGTCGTCTTTTTTTCTAATTGAAATTTTGTCAAAATTTTTTCAACTTTAATATTGTCTATTTTTTGGAGGTTACATTTTCATTCCTTTATAAAATTTTCCAAGCATGTATATATTTGATGAGTTGAAATGAATTTTTTTAAAAAAATGAGGTTGACAATTTTTTGAGAAATTCCAAATGGGAAAAATCGCGAGGAAATTATCAATCGGAAAAATTTTATACTTGATGGAAAAAAAATTGGAGAAATTATTGGAAACAATTTTCAAGTGGGAAAAAATTGAAGAAATCAAAGTTTGAAACGTTTTTACTAAAATTTTTTCTTCACAGGTATTGGAATTTTTTCTGCTATGAAACTTCTTTATTCAATTTAAATTATCTAAAAACATGGGTAGGAGTGCCCGATGTACCTTTTGGCACACTCTACTTTTTCCAAATTTTTCAGTTTTTCTTTCTCTAGGAATAATTTTAGGAAAAATGAAAAAACCATGAAAAATTGGATTGTGAAATTTTTAGATAGGTAGTTTGACAAAACATAGACATGAAAAAAATGGTCGTTTTTGGACATCAGAAATCCAATTTTTTCAAAGTTTCGCCCTCACTTTGCTCGGGCATAAATACAATTATAACCCGTACCCTGAAAAGGGACCTCTGGGACCAAAAAGTTATTTTTAACTTTGTTGGTGATTCTCATAGAAAAAAAAAGACGCCCTTTCGAATAGCGCAAACCCCAAGTTTCGATATTTTTTCCTTTTCTCGCAAATCGCTTTTAAAAATGAAAGAACCCCCCTCCCCAAAAAATGCAATTTTTGAACGCGTTTTTTTGGAAAACTTTTTTCGTCCTAGAGGCCCCTTTTTATGGCACGGGTCACATTTTAAATCTATCTGAGATGAAACTACGAAAGAAGGCTTTTTTATCCCCCCCTCCGTTTTGAATACCTTCTCAATTACATCTCCTCTGATGAGAATTTTACAAAATTTCAAAGCATTAGAACATGAATTGGACATTGAAAATCCATTTTTTTCAAAACTCTACTCTCTTAAATTCCGATTTTGATTTAAATTCTATTATTTTAGAACATTTTTTAAAAAATTTCTCCCCATTGAGAAACATATTTTTCACTGCTTAAAAATATTCGAATTTTCTGGGCGGTCGGAAGGGGGGAGATTCTTACAATAATTTTAAGGTCAAGCAATTTTTGTCTCAGCCTCCTTCCAAAAGTAATGTTTTTTGAAGAAAAAAGGGGTCCAGAATTTTCTGACTTCCCCCTCCCTACTTGTTACCAACACTTCTTTCGCAGCTTGACCACTTAAACGTGAAATGAAATATCGTACTTAGAAGTTGGATTGTTAATCGTTACACATGAAATCCATTTGCATTTATGAATCATGAATGAAGAAACATATTGCAATATTATAAAAATCATTCCCTAATTAGGCCACGTTTAAATTTGTATTGAGAAAAACTTGCGCTGAGGTTATTAAAACGCGCTTTTTGCCTTTTTTTAAAAATAGGTATAAATTTTTCTACTTATTCAATCGTGTTATTAATCACTTTATGTAACACCTATAGATGAAAATAATGTAAATTGAAATTTACTCACCAAGCCTTCATATGCAATCATTAATAACCTCCTTTGTGTTTTTTGAAAATTTCGACATTCAAAATCCTGGTTCGAATATGTTATAAATGCTGAAACAATAGGTGGAAAACACAATAAATAATTCGAACAATAACAAAGATACCTATAGGTATTAAGTACTTAATTAATGGAAAATAGATTAACTGAACAACTTCACAACGATTAAAAATTGAAATAATGATTCCATTCTACGAGCCCGACTGAATATTATTAAGAATTCAAAGGGAATTCAAAATTACATATCGGATAATATTTGTTAAAACAAACAAAAAATCAAAACTGAGATAAGTTTTATTCATAAAAATCCCTTTTTTAACGAATTTTTGACCTTGAAATGTGCAAAACCTTGGTCCAATTCCAATTCGCTAGCTTTTCTTAACAGACTGATTTCCGCTCATATTTTTTCAAACGTCACTTCTGATCCATAGTTGAGCCATCGCTCCTTGAAATGTAAAATTTATCAAATTTAGGGCTCAAAAATTGAAATTTGGAAATTTTTTTCGAATTTTTGGAAACAAAGTGTGAGCTAAATTCGGTTTTTGTAATTTGCTTATTTTTTGGATTTGACCCTTCAGTGCACCCTTGGCCCCCCATCACTTTTTGATTTCACCCCTTTCCCCCTGCGTTAACCGACCTCCTCACGAATTAATCGTACATTATATTTCGGTTAAAACAGGGGGAAGGGGTGAAACCAAAAAGTAGGTAAGTCGATATTGCAATTCTACGAATTGAAATTAATAACAATCGATATATCACTCGCCATTTTAATTTATTGACATACTTTTCCCCTTTGGGGTGCTAGGGGTGCATTGAAGAATCAAATCCAAAAAAATAAGCAAATATTCGAACTCAAAATGACAGGTCGCACGTTATTTTTCATTTTTTCGAATTTTGATCCCTATCATAGGAGCTTATACAATTGAATGGCCAAGGTCTCGTTTATATGTATTTATGACTTCATATCTAAATATCTCTCCTCAACCTTTTTCCCCGAGTCTCAATACGGATTGATATGATACCAAAACATTTCGAAAAAATTATAAAATTAAATTAGAACTATTTCAAAGCATTGTCGAAAAAAATTCAGAATGCTTGGAGATTACTGAATCTACCTTTTTCCCAACATCAGAGATTCGGTTACACTTTTTAGCACCTGTATATAGGTATAGTTCTATTGTTATTTACTTATTGGTATATTCGGATAAATGGCCTAGGAGAACATAAAATTGCAGTATGAAAAATTAATAGCCTTCTTGGTACAAGTGTCAAGGTTATTGTCTTGCGTAAAGTTATTAGATAAAGAAGGCTCGGGATCATTTTAAATGAACTGGACGAACTCGCATTTACCATTTTCGCGCTTTAAGTACTTAGCTATTTTTTTTCATAGGCGAACTTAATTGGATAGAATTTTTTAAAATGAAATTGATATCTTGTTTATTGATTTTGTTCTTCTTAATAGAAATGTATAATGCGAAACGTAAAACCAATTCTCAACATGTTATGCGGTAAGGGAGAATAATTGAACAAATTCAGAAATCCTTCCAAAATTAAAATAATAAAATAGTTTAAATTTTTTAATTCTTAGAAGTCATCAAAACTCCACAATCGCGTTTTTCACACCACTTACTGGTTTGCATACAGGTAATATTTTATTTCAGACGTGTAAGATCGCTAATGAATAAATATGCGCTGATTTTGAACCTTTGTTTACTTATAGTTCCAGTGCGAATAAATTCGAAACGTTTGATGCCTCAAAATATCGATATCACAAAATGTTTGGTTAAAACGAATTCTGTTCTGTGTAACGAAACTAGTAATTATCCCTGGTACCTATTTTACCTACCAAATTTATATGTTTTTCAAATATGAAACAAATAATATCAATTTTTTTATATGTACCTATCCAAAAATTTAATTAGGAATTATTTCTACGTGATGCAGGCGAGAAGTACAGGAAATTTTATCGTCAAAAAAATTATCACTGGAGTATTTCGGAAATGATTCGGTGCGTGCTTATTCTAATAAGTATTCAAATCGGTATTGTATTAATATTGCTGTCTATTTATAATATCAATTTCACGAACAAAGGAACAATCGTATTCGTGATTTTAAGATTCAAGCAGAAATCCGGGAAATTTTGAAAAATTGAAAAAGTCTGAGAAATATTAAGGAATTTTGCGAAGAAACCGTACTGAAATATTGTTATTTTTGCAGATAGTTATTTAAAATTTTGAGCGTTTTATTCCGAAAGAAATGACCGAACGAAAAAACCAACCAATTTCATATTATTGTTCAGCAGGTTGAAAAACCTCGATTAAACATCCTTTTCGCGATAGTTTTGTTTGAAAGTTTAAAATTCATTTTTTTTTTTTTACTGATTTTTCATGACAAAAAATTAAATTTTGAGATATCCAGAAAACCCTGTTTATTTTAATTCGTGAAATAAATAGTTACTTACCTATTTACTTATTCAAAATAAAATAACCGTTGCATTTTATTTTCCCATAGTTATCGTATTCTGATCCAAAGTTGAACAGATACGCAGCAAATGAACTTTACGAACATCAATTCTGCAAATCTGTGGTGAGTAGTAATATTTTCACGTGTTTACGACGAAAAATGAAATAAATCATTGAAGAAATTTCCATTAAGAAGTATCTTTTACTAGGAAACTATACAATTTCCAAAAATAGCTAAAAACAAAGATTTAGATTTGCGTTACATAGTTCAAGGAAATACGACCATTTCTCGACAAGGAATACGTACAGAAGCGTGTTTGTATGTAAAATGGCAAACCTTGCGGTTACCTATTTATCTATTTCGATATTTTAGAATTTCAACGAATGTAAATTTGTTGATAAGTGATTTGTTGCAGGCCTGATTCCGAATGTAAGTTTGCTTCTTATTTACCTCCTGGAATTAAGGTACGATGTGTACAGAAGTACATGATGAAGAAATTAGTAGCTTTGGAACCGTCGACCGGAGGCGCTTACCTCGATGAATTTTCAGTGCCTTCTTGCTGCGTTTGCATGTTCCAAGAAGAAAACTGATCGAATAAGAAGATTGAGGCTTTTTTAAATCGAATATTTGATTAAACTTGTGTGATTTTGACGACGTAAATTCAAATTAAAGGAATAATCAATTTGAAATAAATCATTGTATTAATATTTCCATCAATGACAATTTTTGAGTCAAAATTGCACCAGAATAAAAATTTTCTTCTAATTCAATATTGGAAAAAATTATTGAAAAATATGAAACTGAAAAAAATATTCAAGAAATAAGATTGGAAAGATTGTGACAGTAAATTGGAGTTGAAAAAAGTTTTACTCTGGGAAAAATTACATATAAATTAAATTGTGGGATCTTCTAAATCGCGTTTTAAAAAAAAATGAAAAAATAATCAGAAATTAGGGACTCAATTTTACAGATTTTGTTAAACGTTAACTTTGTATTTTTTAAAAATTTCTTCCAGCTCGAAAATTGGAAAAAATGTTTCAAAATATAAAATTATAAAAAAAAAAATAAAAAGAATCAAAATTGAAAAAATTGTAAAACAAAACTAAAATTATAAAAATTTCACTGTTGAAAAAAATTCTATATCTCATTTACGCAAAATGTAGGTAATCCGGAATTAGTCACGTTTGACATTGACGTCCATGGCTTTTTAAATTTTTATCGTCATCATACGTATCTAAGTATTTCCTTTTCCAAAAATTTCACCGATAACAGATATTCGTGTCAAATGAATGTGAAAAATTCTGTGTCATTTATACCTTCGTACTTAAATCATAACAACGCTTATTTTTCACTCTTCAGAATCTATGCTTCCATCATTTCCGTGAAATTACATTTATAGCTTCCTGACGATACGTGGTATTTAGCTGCAATGTGATTTTTTCTCTAAAATATGTCATTGTGATTCAGATTTGTATTCCTTGTGATAAAAGTGACTGAAAGTGAAAGGTACCTAACTGTAACTACCTACGTATATATTTAGCTATAATAATTCACTCGTCATTAAATTTTCGTTATGAACGAACGGTCTCATTTTGGTTTTTTGATTTCAGTGTTTGATTTTGTTAATTGTCAAAAAGTAGTAAAAATGTTGTTGAGAAATCCTTTCAACTATTTTTTTATTTTTTCTGTGGTAAGTGGTCCTTGGTTGAATTATGAATGATTTTTTCTGTCATTTGGATCAGTTTTTCGATTATATTTTACTCCTTGTAAAGTTTACTGCGTTACAAATGTGTGAATTTGGTTGCATATCATATCGCAACAAAAAAGGTATTGATAATAGAATCCGGGATCAAAATTTCGATTTTATTTTTCAGATCCTGGTTTCAATCGAAGTTTCGCATCAAAAAATTATCGATAATTCGGTTTCGAACTTTCTTCCAAGTCAAAGAGAGATCGACGAATGCAAAATGGATTTCTATAAATGTCAAGATTTTTCCAACTATCCACAGTAAGTATTTCATAAGGCCGATTATCCATTTTTTTTCGAATGTTGCATAAGTGTGGGGAAAGGGGAGGTTAGAAAAGTTTTTTTAGACTTCGTAATGATCCCACGACGCGTTCATTGAAAATGTACTTCAGCTTCCTTTCCTGGATTCCGCTTTTTGAATCGCCATCTTCCCACCCATGTTTAGTTACCGGTAAAATTCCACCATTTCTGAAAAAAATTATCCAACTATGTGGGTAGAAGAACAAAAATGCTTAAAAAATTGGATTTTTCAAAAATTCTAGTAGTGATCTTTTCTCTTCCCTCCCATTTTCATACTAAAGGAAAAGTTATAAAATTGTGTCTAAACCTCAAGGTGATCTAACGAAAATTTCGTTAGGTACCTTTAAAATATAACAATGCTCAAAGAATTGATAAAAAATTTTTTGAATTTTTTTCCAAAATGGTTTCAAAAGGAAGATATCCCAGCTCGAAATAAAATTTTAGGCCAAATTAAAATAAATCGAATTTAAGTAGGTAGATACATAATAAACTCACGAATACAAGTCTTCTGTTGAGAGAGCCAGAATCAAAACAATTGGGAGGGGTGGACTTTTTCATTTTAGATTTTCTTTTCAAGTCTGAAAATTTCGTTGTGAATAGCCTTTCTTTAAAAATTACGCATTTTGTTCATAACATGGCGTTGGCAAATTTTAATGCAAAAGTGTAGGAAAAAACACGAAATAAGAAAGAAAAAAATACAATTTTCATCACGCAGGGAAAAAACCAAAAATAGCACAAAATTCCGTAAATATTTTGAAAATCACGAAATTTTTATCTAAAAAAAAGAACCTTTTGAACCACAAACCAATAAAAAACAAATCACTAAAAGCACAGGTACCTATTGTTTTCTTTTCAAATATTATCAATTTTTCAAGGAAAATTTATCCTTCTGATTTCTCAGGAGACTTTATAACAATCTCGAATGAAATTTTCAAAAATATTTCGATTTTTTTAGAAGGGATGGAGAAGGAGATTATTAAGAAGTATAGTTTTTTTTAGAAGTTAAAAAAGTAGCTTGAAAGAATCGGTAGGTAGTTTTTCATTTTCAACATGACTGATTGACCGATCGACAAAATATATTTTTTTTTTAAATACACGAAGGGAAAAATTTCTCCCTTTTCAATAATATTGAACGGATAATTTTTTTTTTTCTCCAAGATTTTTACCCAAGTTTCGTCCCTAATGGAGCCCTGGTGAGCAGAGGCGGTTCGAGCATAAACTTTTAGGGGGGTAATGATGTTCAAAAATGCCGACTAAAAAATTCAAAATTGCCGAGTAAGAATTCTGAAATTTGAAATTTTTTGTTGCAACAGATTAGCTTCGAAGATTATAGTTTTAATGTGAATAGAAGGTAAATAAATTTGGCCCGAGCGAAGCGAGGGAGAAAATTTTGAGCGGAATACCTTCTTTAATTTCAAGTCCAATAAAACAATTTTATAAAATGATTATCTTACTTGAGTAAAAAAAACCGACCATTTGTACCTACTTAAAAAATGTTCAAAAAGAAAAACGATATAAGGCCGAGCGTAGCGAGGCCAAAGCTTTTGAAAAATTTAATTTCTTGACTTCAAAAATGAGTTTTGATGAGAAAAAATCTGATAAAACAAGTTGAAATAATTTTGAAGAAAAATATAATTTTTATTGAATTTGGATTGCTTCAAAAGTATGAAAGAAAAAAATCAATGAGGCCGAGCGTAGCGAGGCCGAAATTTTTGGAAAATATCGGTTTGGAAAGTAATAATAATTTTGAAGTTGGATTGTGTTTTATGAAAGAGGACTACAAACTTATAGAAAGGCTCAATTTTTTATTAATTATGCTGCAAAATTTCTAAAACTTTTTCGATTTGCTGACATGTCTGAGATTTTGCCGACTCACTTTATATTTCCAAAATTTTTCCGATTTTGCCGACTGAAAATATGTCTGGGGGGTATTATACCCCCCCATACCCCCCCATCGCGCCGCCCCTGCTGGTGAGTCCCTATAAACCCCTCTCCTCCACTAAGTGAGCTTGAGGGAACCTCCCAATGGCAATTTTGGAAAAAAAATCTGAGGAAGTCTGAAATTTGAAAGAAACAACATTTTTCAAAATCTTTACTCAAAATTTGAATAGGTTCACGTTTCTTGTATTTTTATTATTTTTTGAAATTTCTTTCAAGAAGACATGTCTTCCAAACGAAATGATCTTGTTTTTCAAAATGCATTTTGAAAAACAAGATGTGGAAGAAAATCTTTGAAATTTGGTCATTTTCGAGTTGAACATAAAAAAGATTCCGTAAAATGTTTTTCCTTGAAATTTCTTCAACTTCGAAATTTTTTCCAATAATTTTGAAATTTTCCTTTTTTAAATTTCAACTTCATGTTTTTAAAAAAATTTTATGAGTAAATAATTGGAAAGAATTTTCAAGAACATGAAACTGAAAAATAAGTGGAAAAAATCAAATTTAGGTTTGAAATAATTTTATTGAAGAAAAAATTCAAAAATTAGAAATTGGGTAAAATTTAGAAGAAAAAAATACGATTGAAGTGAGGGAAGTAATTTAGACTTGAAAAAATTTAGACTCAAAAAAATTGGAATAAATTGAAACTTACATGGTTAAAATCTTATTCATGGTCTGGTTCCAGGATAAAATGTAATTTGATTTTCCATTTTTCTGGACACATTTTACCAAAAAATTGATACTTGAAAATCTCAGTCTTGGAGAAAAAATTGATGGAAGTCTGACTTCCCTAACTTCCTTTGGAAAATCGCCTCTGGAACCTCCTGACCGAGACGAAGCCGAAATAAATAAAAACAATTCGAATCCATTTCACGAATCCGTAATGTTTTTTGAATTCAAATCATTGATATGAATCGCGAGTTTCACATTTTGGATTGTTGATTCAAAATTCGAATCCAATTGGACTAGAGTTACTTGCAACCTTGGTACATTTAAAATAAATTTCAAAATTCATCGGTATCGAAAATTTCAGGTGCTAAAATTAATTTTTCAATGTACCTGAATGATGCGATGCATGCTTTTTTTGATTATACCTATATGATGTCATGAATATTTTTCATGTGGAATATTTTTATATTTTTTTCTACAGCAAACTCATCAAAGAATTTATTGAAAATGGGAAAATTAAAAGAAAGTGGTTCTCCAAAAATGAGGTACCTAATCTACCTAATATGATTTCTAATTTTTGAACGAGGTTGGCCTAAATGTTACATATATTTATACTCGTATTTGCCGTAGGAAAAAAGAATGAACAACTACGTCGGTTCTAGGAACGGTGAAGTAAAGTATGGTTATAATCTGAATTATGAGAACGTATGCCTACATAAGGTAATGAAAAACCAAATTCCATAGAAAAACCATCATCCAATTTTAAATTTCCAAAAGGTGATTCTTGATATTGAATTTTCAGATGGCACAAACGTATCCAAAAGGAGGATTCACTGAAACCGGAAAGTTCGTTTATATCGTCCAATTGAAGCTGGCCAATGAATCTTTCATGCAACCTATAACCTCAACACAGTGTGTTCTCTCGGACTCGTATGTGTCGTTTACTAATCTTGTAAGTACGTAATTTTTTTAGAATTCGTAGAAATGTAATTTTTTTCTGCTGCGTAGAAACGAACCACGGGAATGTGAAACGAGATCTGGAAAGCTTAAGGAATCAATCCAGAGCTGTCTTAAGGATTACAATTTCAAATGTTTTGAGAAATTTGGATATGATTATGGAAATTTATTGATTGGCATTGATGAGAACAAAAAATTGATACTTGACGTTGTAATTGAAAAACCAATGTATTGCTTATGCATGTACAAGAAGATGGGGAGTAGAACTTGGGAAGAATAACGCAGATTTAAAAATGAAAATATATACCTTGTCTAGAAGTACCTAATTTTACATGATAGGTACTTGATAATTATAATTCATTAAAGATTTATTTTCAATAAAGTAGAATACATATTTATCCGTATTGATGTTTTTTTATTTAATCATGATTGATCTGAAGGATTAAAAGATAGAAAAAATTCGCTTCTGTCAAAATGAGCAAGTATTTCTTGATAATTTTTATCGTAGAATTAAACCATGCCATGAATTAATTTTTATTTAAGGGTCAATTAAATTTCAAACTTTTCAAAAAATCTAAGATGCTTAATAATTTCTCAAATTTTAAATTTTAAGAGAAATTATAGAATCTTTAAAAAGAGAAAAACAAAATCAAACGTCGTTTTATTATCGTCTAAAGTGAATACCTATTTTAAACATCATAATTAGATACTTAAATATAGTTTTATTATCGTCTAAAGTGAATACCTATTTTAAACATCATAATTAGATACTTAAATATAGGTACCTACACTTACTATAACTTTACTTTTATTTTTCAATCAATCTGGAATTATGTATCTCAAAAATTCTGTATATCTGTAAATGTAAACACTTTCAAAAAATTCGCGAGGAATTTTTTTAGATAGGTATTTTTCTATAATGCTAATACAGTAATACATTCAGTTTTTTTGCAAATATGCAAAATTATTTGTACCTAGGTTTTTTGTTTTAAATCCGGAAATTAAAACTCTGATGTATTGAGAAGAGAAAAAGTTGAAAATTTTTTTAGCTCAGAAAAAAGATTTATTGTGCTTCAATCGATGAAATAGATCACGATTATTGGTAATCCGCGATTACATGTCTTGAAGTTCATGTGAACCATTTTTATGGCCTTTTCCCCTGGGCTGGAAAATTTCAAGATTTTCTGGAAACTCTAAAACGTCTCGAAACCATTCCCAATCGATTCGAGAGGTCAAAAATAGGACACATACATACAAAATTTCATCTTTTTTGTTGATTGAATCAAATTTTATTATGCTTTTCAGTGCTATGAAATAATGTTGAAATTTCAAAAATTTGCCAAAATCCTAGAAATAAACTTTTCAGCATCTAAAATTTTGGATATTACGAGCTTATTTTATGATGTAGATATTTTCAATTTATTTTTGTTTGAGCTAAGAATTTTATGTACTTTGAGTTAGGATATCTCCCTTGTAAGGGTGCTTCAATTTTGTAAAAAAAATATGTATCTTTTTTTCTGGTACTAGGTAGGTACGTACTGATTCATTTCTTAAAAAATGAATAAAAAACACATCAAAAACATTAAAAGCCGCATCAAATTTGCAATGGATCTTATTAAAAAAATCATTTCAAAATATTATGTAAAAATGGTAAAAATTTTTTAATAAGTAAATCAATTTCAATTCATAAAATAAATAGGTACCTACCTAAATGAAACTAAATATTAAAAAATATTTTCTGAATACAAAAATTTCAATTCTTCTATTATCAGTGAATTTTCCATGAACTGGGCAACAATAGTCAGCAATTGATTAAAGTATGAATGTGTACTTGTGAGTACTTAGCACTTATCTACTACCTAGCCCTACCTAAGATCTTTTTCCGATATGAAATCCCAAAACAAATTCGTAATATGAGAGATTTTCTTTCGGAGTAAAGCTTACAAATTTTTGTAAAAATTAATGGACTTTTTCTCTCTCTTTTTTTTTTATTATTCATCGACATTCCAAACAATAATATTCATTAAATCGTCAGCTGTCAACAATTGAGTCATTTTTCCAGTCGTGTAGTTACGTAGTTAGTATTAGTAAGTATAGTTAAGTATAAGTACATCCTACGTACAAGCACCTCGGAAAAAACATGTTTTTTTCGTCGAAATTGAGATATATTTTTCAGGGTGTTTTTTTTTAATTTACTTACTGGGCAAATACCTAGGTAGGTTGGTAGGTAGGTACTTAATATTTTGACACGTGTAATTTAATCATAATTATGTACTTTTGCTCGTACTTTTTTTTCAAATTCTGGAAGTAGATAAATATTGAATTTGTTAAAAATGTTGGTATTTGTGATAAAACTAATAAATGATGAAAATTTTCATACTTCCGTTAGTAAAAATCAAATGATTTTTCCTCTCGTGCTTCTACCTATTTCCTTTTCCCATTTACAGCTATTCAGATAACACTGTTCTATTTCATCCCTTTATCTATAAATTCCGCAATTGTGTGATAATTTTTTCAGTTCTAATGTGACTGATAGAATACTCATGCTATTTGGTCACCATCGTCAGTTTTCTAAAACGTGATTTCAATTCGATCAGAATCGTGTAGGGTGTTTTTTTTCAATACTTTTGCGGACTTGATTGGTGCTAAAATGTTGAATAAATATCGATCTTTGTTATTTTTATTCGTGAGTGATACCTTTATTCACCTTATTACCTATAATTCATTTTAAAATTGTAGATGTTTTTTACAATTAAGGGTGCTGTTTTATTTCAGGTGGCCATTGATTTCATGTCCTCTCTGCAGATTAATGGTGAAAGTGAAAATTCAGTGTATCATTTCCCTCCGAATCAAAATGAGGTTGAAGAATGCGAGAAAGATTTTTCAAAATGTCAATATTTCTCTACATATCCGAGGTTCTTAATTGAATATTTCAATCAAACTACCAAGCACAGTTTTTTTTATTAATTTCATTTTTATTGACCTGGAACTTTTTGTTGATATTTACAGCTCACACGTAGAAAAATTGATTAAGGAGAACATAATTAAAAAAGAATGGTTCGGAGAAGATGAGGTATGTAGAGATATTATTCAGTCATTGCATGTTAACTCGTCTAAAAATTGTTCGAAAGGTTGCAGATTTTTTCAAATTTTTCAGAAAGTTGGGGGATTAAAATTTTTATTTTTTGAAGCCTGGATACAACTTCTAATTAGGTACCCTCTGTCTTTTCAACTTTCGAAATGAAGTGCAAAACGATCGTTCCTACTGCATAAGTGCATAGGTAGTTAGGTACCTACAAATAACCGAGTTGTGTTGAGGGAGGGGGGAAGCTATAAATGTAGGAATAAATCTGTATAAAGTTTAAATTTTTCCGATTTATTCTCTAAATACAGATGAAATATTTATGTACCTACCTGTCGATATTTATTAACATTCGGAAACCCCGAAAGAGTTGAAAAAATTCAGTTTGGAATTGAAATTTAAGATTTTTTCGCCCTTTGAAAATGAATTTAAAAACCCACATCTGACTCATATTCGTTTTTTATAAAATTCAAATTAAACGATGGAAAGAAAGATTCTCATTCTCTTTTTTTCGTTTTACAAAAATTATTTTCAAGCTTCTATCTTTTCAAATCAGAATTTGAATGAGTTTAGGTAAGTAGTAAGTACGTACCTACATAGAAATCTTATTCATTTTTTTTGTGATTTTCGAGCTTTTGATTTTTTTGAATTTATTCAAATTAAATTTAAGTTTGTTCTCGTTGTTTTTTAATACCTATTTTTAAGTTGACGAATTAAACTTATTTTATACCTAATAATTTCGAAATTTTCAAATCTATATTCAAAAAAATATTTCGGAGCCGGGGCTTTCGCGTAAAAAAATGAGACAAATTATGCTAATTTTAAAAAATTTACATACCTATTAACGTCGTCATATCGATGTCTGTCGAAAAAATATCGATAGGTGTAGATATCTATCTACCTATGTGAGCTTTGATGCGAAAACCCCTTCCTTATCTGTAAGAAATGAGTTTTCAAGTTGAGGTTCCCCCTTAATTATCCTTCTTCTAAAGATCCCAAAATCCGTTTTGACTCTAAAATCTGGTTTCTATACCTACAAAGATCACATGGATCGAAATCGACACGAAAAAAATGAAAAATACCAACACCATTAATATGTTAATTTCAAATTTTGAATTTCAAAGGGGAAAGTTTTTTCATCGCTTGGGTTTGACAACATACTGATGAAATAAAAATATGAATGATAAATTTTTCAAGTTGCATTTTGTAATTTTTTTATAAATCAGATTTATTAAAAATATCACTGTAATTTAACAAACAAAAAAAAAATAGGTAGGTAGTACGTACCTAGTACCTACTTGCTCATTATTTACTGCGAATATTTTAGAATTTTTTCGCTGCAGGTAATTCAGATAAATTTTTTATATCAGCGGAAACAGCAACACAAATTTTGTCATTATATATCGATTACGTTTTGAGATAAAATTTTTAAAAAATAATGAACTTTCTGAGTTGATTTAAATCATAGTCATAAGCGCACCCAGAATTTAATTAAGGGAGGGGCTGAGAATTTGAGAAAAACCAAGGTAGGGGGTCAAATTTAAAATTAATCATTTTTTTTTATTTTTCAATCAAAAATCATTAATTTTTTCTAACAAACTGAGAATTTATTGGGGAGTCGGTGATTTTTGACTAGAAAATTGGTCAAAAATTATAAATTTTCAATATAAAAAGACCAAAATACTGCCCGAGCGAAGCGAGGGCAAAAATTTTTTGAAAAAATACTGTTTGAAAAACAAAAAAATGCACTATTTAAATATTTTTGCAAAAAAAATCTTTTTTCCGAGCTTAAGGGGAGGGGGGCTCAAGCCCCCAGAGCCCACCCTTTGGTGTGCCTATATGATCATAGTTCATCCTCTGTAGAAATTTTCAATTATCTATCCGTCATCGTTGTCCATTTGTATGAAAACAGATTCAGGTACCTACATATAAAAATCGCGTCCCTGTTTCCGCTGTGCATTATTCGTCATTTTTTGATAAAAGCACTGATGATCTACCTCTGTTCTTATTCAAAATTTAAAAAAAAAATGATCATCCATTGTGCAGTAACCCATTACCTACCTAGGTACGTACGGTATATTGTATTTATCGTGTTTTTTAAAAATTTACTTTGCATCAGCTAACGTTAGGTATAAATAAATTATGTCAAATTATTTTATTTAGATAAGTATAATTTATCTATACATGGAATTAGGTAGGTACTTAAATTTTCATTTCAATACATTTATGTATGTATGTACTGAGTACCTAGTTATGTAGCTATTATTATGTGGGCAGTAGGCTAGGTACATATGTAGATGTACCATCTAACGTACCTACTCGTATTTCTAGGGAAAACTGATCCGTCAGAGTGACTCTGCTAATGGCTTTGAATCATTATGCGAAGTTGAAGTAAGTCAAAAATCAAAACTTGGTTGGATAAACTCGAAATTGATCTCTCTTTTTTTGAATATGTAGGTGGAAATCACGTATCCTAAAGGAATAATGACCGAAAACAAAGAATTTATTTATATCGTTCAAATGCAGGTAAACGATAACCACTATTATCAACCAGTAAGAACTGAAAAATGTGACGACAAGTAAGTGAATTTTTTCTCCTCCCCCAATGCTAAAAATTATAAATTTAACTCAATTTCTGCTTTCAATTATATTTTGAAGCCAAACTTGTTCCGTGTATAATGGACAAAATTTCATTGAACTAAATTCTAATGATGGCAGTACGAAATTCAACTGCTTTCCAGAAAAATGCATGGCAAAGTTGATCGGCATTACTGTAAACGGGACAGTGGTACGTGAAGTACCCCATTCAAAAAACTGTTTCTGCGTGTGCAAGTATTGTAAAACTGGGAATAATACAAATAAATGTAATTGATGAATCAGTGATGGCTATTTATGTGTGGCATGATATCCACTATGGTGTATCATTGTCATTTATTATAATACTGTTTACTTTTATGAATTCTTGTAACCATTTCAAATTGAATAAACATTTAAAATTATGAGCGAAAATGTTAGTTCATACATAAATGAATGCATGATTTATAGAGTTTTGGCTTTTGGCGAATGAAAAATTTGTAGGTTGGGTTGGATGGGATGAACCGGGAAGAAAAGCTTAAAACCACTTTGTTATTTTTTTTTTTTTCAAAAAATTTACTTATTCAGTAAAATGAAAAGTTATTTTTGACCATAAAATGACTTCAGATGCGACCTTTAAAAAATGTATGGTTTTACACATTGGAGGACATCCTGAGTGTATTCAAGAAGGAAATACCAATCTCATATAAATATCGATAATTTTTTCAGATTTTTTAACAGAAAATGAACTTGAAAACGATTTTTTAAATCGATATAAAAATGTAAGTTGTGAATTGAAAAAAATATAACTGGTACTCAAACGGGTTTTGCTCTCGATTGTTCTTTTTAATTTTTCTCTTGTTCTAAGTAGGTATGTATTTTTGTATTTCAATTTTTACCAAATCGAAAAAAGGAAAGGATTCACATTTTTAGTAGATCATAATTACCCATTTATGTACCTACTTTCAAAATTCTTATTTTTCACGATGACTGATTCGTAGGTAAATTAAATTCAAGCAATTTTTTGGGGGTATTATTGATCAAAATGATCGTAAAATAACGTCATTCTGGTATTTCTGATACCTATGTATTTCAACTCTTAACGCATTGGATTTGAATTTGGAGTTGTGTTTTTTCATTGGTCATTGCTTCAATCTTCCACCATGAATTTTTTTAAATTTGAAGAATTTCAACTAAAAAAAATTAATTTTGAGACTTTTAGCATTGATATTAAATAATCGCTCAAACCTCAAGTAGTCAAGTTGGAGTGCAAACTACAAAGGAGTAATTTATCTTGCCCTCTTGGTTTTCTAAATTGGACAAATATTCAATAATTGAATGATCTTGAAAAAATGATAGAGAATGTTATATGTAATTATAAATATCAAAAAATTTCAACAAACGAATTGAATTTTTTAAATTGAAACTTGAAAAAACTGAATAAATAAAATAATTTAGTTTCAACTTTCAAGTTGAAAATGAAAAGTGTTGAAATGCAGAAACCACAAAACAAAACAGAAAAACTTGAATTAAAAATAATTTATACTTAATGGATTCAAAAAGTAGAAAGGTAGAAACGTTGAAACGATTCGATTAGTTTTGTTCGATTTCAATTTTCAACAAAATGATGAAATGAATTTATTTTATTTCAGCTTCAGCTCGTCAAAAATAGTAAAATACGAACCAAAAGAGAAAAGACCAAAAACCAAAACCCATAAACAAGTAAAAAAAAAATTATTTCCATTTTTCGCTTTCACAACTTCGAAAATTATTATTTTTTTATTTTTTTCAATTTTAATAATTCACTTTCAGTCTTTCACAGTTGAAAATTGCGTAATATCAAATTCAACCAATCACAATCAACGATTTGGAAAAACACGCTTTCAATGCAATCACCATTTCGGACATACCAATTCAAAAAACAAAACGAACGGCGATTTGAGCGCATGCGCATTACAAAACACGGTGAAACACTTTCCTCACATCAGAACTTCTAATTTTTCGCTGATTAGAAATGGTGATTTTTCGTCCAAAGTTGTGCATTTCTTTCGTCAAAATTGTACAGTAATTTTATAAACGTTTCAGTTTCAATCGTGTTTTAAATCTACACCATCAGAAGAATCCATCTTGCTGCACAATTTGATCGCTGGGTGAACATTTGTCGGTGTATCTGACTCATCAAGATGACCGATTTTTGCTGAAATATCGTCGTTGTATTTTATTTATTAGTAATTTGGACTCCCGCTGATTGATATTTTAACCCATGAACATCTACTGTGTAAGTCATACGTTTAAGTGTAAATTGAATTGTTCATTATATGATGTAATTTTTGAAGTTGACACGCGTGTAGGAAATCTCCGAAGAATACTCCGCTGCTAATTATCGTTCTGGTCAATTGATTTATTTGTATTATTTCTATTTCACAGGTATCTTGATAATGGGTGGAAAACAGAAGCAATCTCAGCGGACGAAAAATAATGCTCGTGTAAGCATACTTATTAATCACGTATTTTCCTGTTGACATTTGATGATTTACTTTAATTATCTGCTGTGAATTTTCATGCGCAGCCTTCGAATAGTGGACGTAGCGCCGAATTACTTGGTAATTCGACCGGTAAGCTGTTCTCAGCTTTGAAAGACAATTCAAATTACGTAGCACCTGTTACAAATATAGATAGCGATGCCAACATAAATCACGATTTCCAACTCGTTATGAAAAAAATGAATAAAAAGGACCCTGTTACAAGGCAAAAAGTAAGCATTTGCATTAAATAAACCATTAATTAATTTCAATAGCGTAATAATCAATGATTATTTTGTAGGCTTTACAAGAATTCGTCGATTTATGTCAAACTTCTGATATCGCTACTGTTAAATCTATCTTACCATTTTGGCCCAGATTGTATAACTCATTAGCGGTAGATTCCGATTATAGAGTCCGCGAAGCGACTCAGCAAGCCCATCGAGTATTCGTTTTAGCAGTTAAACGTGACATTGCTCCTTATTTAAAACAATTAATCGGCACCTGGTTCGTGTCACCGTTTGATTCTCATCCTTTAGCTGCCAGTATTGCCAAATCTAGCTTTCAAGTGAGTATTTTGGTTATTTGAGTTCATACCGTATTAAAAATTAATTTTGATTACGTTTAGGCTGCTTTCTCACCGTCAAAACGCACCGAAGTAATTGTATTCGCTCATAAAGAAATTCTGCAATATATTTCTCAAAATCTAATCCACGAGACGCCAGAATCGTTGGCTGGATCAAAGTTAGTATCAAATGGAGTATTTCTTCGAGCTATTTTTCAGTATTCAATTAATTACGAGTTTTAATTATTTTTTCACAGAACTATACCAGCGGACGAATTGAATATAAAATATCAAAGGATACTTGCCGCCAATTTATTAGGATATGCCCAGTACTTGGAAAAAATACCTAAAGAGCAACTCATCGAAGCGCAACAAGATAACAAGACTATGTTATTAAATACGAATAAATTTTGGAAATTTGCCAAAGATGAATCGAAATCGGTTAGTACGTTAGTAGTAAATTTTAAATTATTTTTGTCCGAAGCCTAATTGAATTTAATTACAGGTAAAAGCTGCCTGGTTTACGGCTATTTCGGCGTTGATTAACAAAGCTCCGTTTTTATTAGAAAATAATTATAAGAAATTATGCACTGCTATATTTACAAATTTTGACGAAAACGATAGTAACGTGTTACCGTTAGTTTGGGATGCTGCTCTTAGTTCCAGTACGATTATTTCGGTGGGTATGATTCAATTCGTAAAAAAAATTGGCGCTCTAAATTTTATATCGTGTATTGTATTTTTGATTTTATAGAATTGGTGGGAGCATGTGAGTCCGGATAAATTAGTTTTTCCCAAATTGTGGCGTGTACTTCAAGAATCAGCCTTTGGAAACGCTTCTGTAATACTTCCTTCGTTATTACCGTTGATAAGTCGTATACAGATTCCTCAGAATATCAAAATTGAAGACTTTTACTCTAAATTATTCACCAATTTGTTGACTGGGTATGGTTTACGGTCATTTTAAAGCCTTAGCCTACGAAAATTCGTCTAACTTGTATTTTTTGTAGATTGAGTAATACCAGAACTCAACGAAGTGCTGCCGAAACCGAAGCTGTAGTCAATACGTATTTCGAATGTTTTTGTTACGTGATAAAAAAGAACATAGAAAACGGTGAATTTTGCCTATCGTTAGTTAATAACGTTGTAAGTATTCAAAGAATCATTTCCTACAGTCCCAATCCAGAGGAAAATAAATATTGGTATTTTTCCTTCTGTTTCAACAGCTAGTCTTATTAGTTGAGAGGTCACTCAACGATATTTCTTTGTTTGCCTCAAGTTCGTCAGTTTTCTTGCACTTGTCGGTATTGCTAAGGTACTGGGGTCGAATGAGAACCACCGGTGATAAAGCATACGAAACATTGATCGACTCAGTATGGTCTTCGCTTCGGTCCATGGTTACTCAATCGGTTTCTGGTGAAAAATGTAACCAACAGGAAGACTCTGAAACTAATCCAATCAAAGAAGAACTTGAGAAAAAACTCAGAGTGCATCAGAAAATGGTCAACGCTTTGAAAAACCCCACCGATGTCAGGCAGAAAAAGCAAACCAGGGTAAATATCCCATTTTCTCGTAATCTCACTCCATTATGGTTCTAATTTTGATACTTCCGCAGGTAAAATTTTCTTCTCCGGTGCCGGACAAAAATGCTGAATCGTCTCAGACTAGTTCACCATCAGAACCTGAAAAATCTACCAACGAATTAACCTACCACAGCTCTTTCCTTACCAATGATTCTTATTTTACGCACCAGCTCAACGATCTAGTGAACGATTTAATTCGTGTGTACTACGACGCGATTCAGAACTCCAGGCATTCGTATTTGTTCGTAAACCAGTTATGTAACGTACTGAATTTGTTTAGCGAAAAATGCTATTATCAGAAATTGACGGAGATTGTTCATGCAACTTGTACCAATGGTTCGGAGGCGAACGAATCGTCCGAGCTTATTAATAATGTGATGAGGAGCTGGCTGAGCGATAGTAGGGTATCGGTGGACGCTGTGCTGAATGTGCTGTTCCATTTATTGGTGTATTTGAAGGATGATGAGAAGGTTGTCATTTTAAATAATATTAGCGAGGTGAGTACGGGATGGAAATTTACGGGAGAGGGTTCGATAGATAATTAGGAAATGATGTTATGTTTTTTTATTTTCGGTAGGATCATATGAGTAGTATGTTGGAATTATGCCTTAATCTTGCCAATGATAGTCAGCTGCAAAATTCGGTACGTAAATGGCTCTCCAGCGCTTATTTCAAGTCAACCTTGAATAAATTTGCTCACGAGGTGTCCAAGATTTATCCTCCGTCGATGGAGAAAGTCAATATATTGAAGACTTGTTTCAAAGCTCCCAAGAATGGAGGTAAAATTCGATATCAAATTGATAGAAAATTTATTCCAAAATACATCTCAAATATTTTTTTACAGAAAGTTACACCAACGAAGAAACTAAATTAGAAATTCTCAAAGTGTTCCGCGACTCTCTGCTGCACGATACCGTTTCGGCTGCAAATTCGCATCCTCAGCAGCCCCACAAAGCGAACCTATCGTGTATCGCTAAAGTACTCAAAGAAGTGTTCAAAGAATACAATTATCCTTTACTGCGTAAAAATCATGCTGTCATCACAAGCACGATTGGATACCTGTTTTTGTACGGTTGCGACGTCGATAACCACGTAGACGACGACGATATCCTGAACGAAGCTTGGGTTTTAGGAGTGCAGACGTTGGCTCGAATATTCGGCTGTACTAGTCCAGATTTCATCAACGTAACCGAGCAATTCGCCTTCGCTGTTATAGAATTAGTCGAAAAAAGGTAAATTTAACTCTATATCAAAGTTCCTAAATCGTATCGATCTAAAATTCATTTTTGTTTTGCAGCAAATGTAAAGTAGAAGACATGAAACACATAATTAACTTCGTCTGCACCTACATCGAATGCTTACCGATGAGCTTAGAAGTGAACAAATCGCCCAACAGTGAAGAACCTCCTCGACACATGTACGATGACGAAGTACTGGACGCCACCTCGGCCACCTACGCCGACATAACGAGCTTAATATGCGAAGTTTTCCTAAAAATAGCCGTACAGTATTGTCACGCGAATATGGAAACTAGCGTCGTGAACGCGTGTCTAAAAGCTGAATTTTTTAACGGTTCGTTGACCTGTCGACTGCCTTCGAATGCCGATGAATCTGCCGACGATTTCATATTCGGTATCGAAACCAAAGTAAGTGCTGCGACGATTAAATAAGCGATTGGTTTGCTGTGTTTGATACATTTTTTCTGATTGTAGGCCGAGAATGATATTAACGAATGTTTCGCTTCGGTGGCTAAATTGTTCAATGTTGCTTATTATATCGTTACTGTGATAAATAATTATTTATTGGATGAAATATATCCGAAAAAAGAAGACGAAGAAGACGATTCCAAAAAAGACCTGTACGAACCTTTCCTATCCAAACATGGGTTGGGTAAATTGAACGAAAGTGTTGTTTACGTGATCTATTTGCTCGCTGTTTTGAAATCTTTTCACGAAAATTTCAAACATGTAAGTTTATTCTTTATTCCGCGATGAAATTTTAAACGATTATTTCATCTCCATTAAGATATTTTTGCCATGAATCCCAGATTTTTCTCTTGGTTTTTGTCATCGTGCAATTTGAAAAATTAAGATAATTTTCCCACAATCTCGCAAGAGAAAGAAAAGGATTTTTTTCACTTTTTCGTTTCTATCTGGTGTGTCAAAAACTCTTCCTATCCTACCCTTTCCACTGCTAAAGAACAATTTTGGTGGTTTTACGAATTGTACGTAGATATATATAAGTCAAGAAAATAATTTTCAGCGAAGAAGTAGGCTCTAAAACAAAAAGTTGGCCGAAGTGAGCCGAAATGATCCAGATACGACTTCATTAAATTATTTTTATTTCGCAGGCTCGATACTACGATCATATCACCGAAAACAATCTAACCGAGCTAGAATCCATAACGAGCGCTATAGTTAAAATGCATCCACGAAGTCCAATTTTGCTATTGAAATTGGCCATCATGAATAAAGCATTCCAATGCGGCGGATTCTGGGCCAAAGCTTTATTTATCTTATTTGTCGAGCTAATGGAAAGTGGAAATGTCAACGAGGCTTATCACGAAATTATCAAATGCCACGATGTATCGGATTATCGCGTCAAGAGCTACGTTTTACATATATCCGAGGTAAAGAATTTTGCCTAGAATCAGAGTAAAAAGTATTCATTTCGAAGAGAAATTTAATCTGTGAATTGAATGTTTTAGTTGTTTGCCAAAGTAGCCCAGTTCAGAATGGAATTATATTCTCCCGACGCGAAATTAGATGAAGAAAAGCTATCTGTTTTGACCTGCTTTTTACGAGCGAACAAAGAAAATAAATTTTCGTCGGATCAAGATCGAGTCATATGGTATTGGTTGGATACAATTTTGATACATAAAAAGCAACTTGAATCCACTTTCAACAAGTGAGCTCTCGAATAAAATTTTTTCAATATTTTCGAATCAAATAAATAATTTGAAACGTATTTTCGTAGAAATCTAATGGAATGTAAACCATCTGAAATCATGTTGGCTGCCACAGTTTGCAGATTCTTATCCGTCGTGTCCGACGGTAAAATACCCTTGATGACCGATAAAAGAACCGATTTTATGATGATAGCTTTAGCATCGTGGATGCAAAGTATCCATAAAACCTGCAGTAGTGCTTCGTACGAAGAAAATCCTCATTATAATTTACCTGTAAGCGTTTACTTTTTCAAAAATAACGACGAATTTCTTAGAAAATTGTTTCTGAATCGTAATTCAACCAAGAAAAAACAGAAAAATATTTTATCTTACGATTCGTATTTTACAGATGTGCATATTTATTTCGGCCGTTTGTGATATGTTCAAATCGATGACAAAATTGGCCTCGAACGTGACCTACTCAGATAAACTATTTATTGAATGGAATAACGTCTTCGCAGCCGAAACTCATACAATTATTTCGTACAATTGGAAAAATTTAGCTGGTAAATCTCTGAACGTAAAATATCATCAGCATTATTTTTTGGATCAATAATTTTCCAAAATACGATTTTTTTTCACAGAAAGTGAAGGTTGTAGGAATGTTGAACAGTTTTTAGTACTGAATACATTGAGCGGATTGATCATAACTCACGTAGATTTCATCCAATTTGTCGTTAGACCTGAATTAAACTTTTGGCTGTGCGCTTGTTCCGATTTAATTCAAAGTTATTGCACTCCGGTGCGATTAGCAGCCTTCTATGTTTTCGTTGAGTAAGTGAAACGAATCCCTTTGCCTTTTTGATGAAGAATTTTCCAATGTTCCATTTCTTTTTTTCTAGATTATCACTGGAAATGGTTTCTCAAGATTCGTGTGCTTCGGTAGTTGAAGATATGGAAGAGAAATTAACCTTGGAGATATTATCGATATCGTCGCTGCAAACTATAGTCAATATAGTCCTATCTAGTTATAAGTAAGTGACCAGTAGAGCTCGGGACGAAATCCCCAAAAATCGTTTACACAAATTAACCATTTTTTTCTTCTTTTTTTTTGTAGGAATGGTGATGAAAGGGTCCTGGATCCAAATACAGATTCGTATGTCTACGTACATTCGTATTTATTGGTTTGGATGGTGGTGATAAGGATGTGCGAAAGTGCTCCTGCTCAAGTTAGATATAGATACGCTTCTTGGCTTAAGTGAGTACCTGTTCGAGTCTTGAAACGAATATCGGACGCTGGATCGTATTAAAATTCTTTTTCTCGATTGTTTCAGGGACGAAGGGTATTTGGAAGTATTTTTAAATAATTTACAAACCTTGATGCCGGAGAAAGTTCATAAAAATAATTTATCCGACGCTGTGGTAAAGAAAATCCGCGAATTGTTTTCATCCGAGCCCAAATTCACCCTCGAAGGTTGGCTTTGGAACGATAAAATTTGCTGAGATGTAGAAAAAGTGGTTTTTAACGAGTATTTAATTTTCGCAGATCGTTGGGATACGACCAAGTTAACGATGCTGGTGTGCAGATTGTATTATATGTCTTTGTGGTTACTTCCGGCGTTCGTTCGTCAGTGGTGGAAGAGCATGGATTCGAAAGAGGCTACGGTGGTGGATAAGTTGACTACTAGATTCGTGTCTCCTGCTTTGATCATGGAGGAGATGAAAGCTATAAAGAAGGAGAATAACGTGGAGAAATTTTCCGTAGGTTTATTTATTTAAAAATTGTGTGAAGTTAATGGTTGAGAAAATTAGTTTCTATCTGATGAGTTTTATTTTTAGATGAAAGGATATCCAGCAACTCGACAAATTGTAGCTTCTTATACCGTTGAAGATGCTACAATGGAAATTACTATGCAGCTAGCAGCCAATCATCCATTAGGTTTTGTGAAAGTTGACAGTAGTAACGTAGTTCTGTTATCCAATCGATGGCGAACGTGGGCTAAGCAGTTGAATATGTACCTCGCTCATCAAGTATACAAAAAATCTAATTATGTGATAATTTTAGGAGGCTCTATTTTTCTATTAAATAAATTTATCATTTTGTTTACAGAACGGTCTCATTCGAGATGGAATCATGTCTTGGAAAAGTAACGTGGATAAAGCTTTCGAAGGTGTCGAAGAATGTTACATTTGTTTTTCAATCGTTCACAGTAGTAATTACCAGTTACCAAAACAATCGTGTAAAACATGCCATAAAAAATTCCATCCGCTGTGTTTGGTAAGTGGTTTAATCTTTGAATCTGCAGTCCGAGTGCGAAGTGTTCATAACGTGTGCTTTTTTTGAAGATGCTCTTTTTCTATAGCTTTTTATTTAATTTCAAAAAAAGAGGAAAGAATAGAATCCTTTTATTATAATTAGAATTTCTCCATTCCAAAAAATTTTGCTTTTTTTGAATTTGGATGTTAGGAGGGTGAAATTTGGAAAATTATTCATGGAAATGATAAAATTCATAAATTTTGGAAGGTTCTTCAAGTTTTGGAATAAGCCATTCAGTTTTCAAAAATTTGCCGAATTTTTAGAATTTTCCAATATTTAGAGATTGCTTACTTTTCAAAAAAGATTACATTTATTGTAAATTGGAAAATTTTCAAAAAAATCTTTCTGGTTTTGAGAAATTTTTGAAAACCGATCAAATTGTTGAAATTCTCCGATTTGTAATTTTTAAAAAAATTATAAAATCGTCCAAGATTTAATAAATTCTTCTAATTTTCGGAAAATCGTACAATGTGTATAGATTAATGGAATTTTTGAAAGATTCTGAGTGGAAAAGTTTTTCATTTTTAGAATAATTTCCAGGTAGAAGAATTGTCCAAGTTTTGAAGAATATCGTCAAATTTTTAAAAAAATCGTTTCTACGTCTGATCAGTAATCACTACAAAAATATTGTAAAAAATGTCATATTGAGGAGATTGAAGTCCACGCCTCGCACATTAAAGAGAAAGAGATACACTCCATCTCTGTAAAAAAATCACACGGTTTTCAATTAATGTTCTTTTTGTACTTAGATTGTAACTATTACTTTTCATTAGGGATCTTAAACTTGTTGAAATTAAGTGCAATTTTCGTGTTTCAGTATCGTTGGTTCATCACTAGTAACAAGTCATCGTGTCCAATATGTCGAAATCATTTTTAAACCAGAACCAGACTCCAGACGTTCAAAAACTGCCATGATTGATCATTGTTATTTTTTGAAAAAAGTACCTATTACCGTTTCGCCTTATTGATTTCACCCTTTTTCCCTCTTATTTTTCCAATTGTTTGATACAATGCATAACATGTCTCATTCTAGGAATCAACGACCTTCATTTTTTCCAATCAATTTGTGCATTTTTTAAATGTAAATTATCATTGTCGTTATTGGTTTCCATTTCTCCTTTTTCCCCCTTTGTTGTTGCAATGTACAGAAACTTTGTTAAATTAAATACGTTTGATAAATTTAAAAAAGTTATTTTTTTAATTGATAAATAAATACTCGTACTAGAAATAATTCTACGTCCAAGGATAATGATTACTAAACAAAGCTGTACCTATAACGAAATACATTAAACAGTAAGAAAATATGGTAAAACTAGCAGTAGTCGTTAGCGGTATATCGCTCAACTTGAATACAGTCTTTTTCTCCTTGGAATAGATGATCATCGCCCACAACCAGTATAAAGCCGGACTAGATGAACACAACATTCTTGTAGTAACTTGAATATGTACGAAAAATAAACAGATTACGAGCATGACACTGAGATGTACGATGTACTCGAATATTAAAGACATTCGAGTGTTTTGATTTCCACTCAAGCCTAAAGAAGATGTCAAGTCCGCATTTTGCTTGAAATATCGTATACATTCGGTACCGACATAGTGTATTATAGGAAATGCCAATGCGAAATTGGGTATTTGTTTGTACTGAAAGTATTCCAAGAATCCGACATTCCAGTAGTGATTTTGTATATAGAAATAGGGCAAGACGTGAGTCTGATTGCACATACCACTGGTGCCTTGTCCAGCGTAGATGTATGATTTAGCTACGGCTGTTTGAAGCACTTCTGGAGAGTGTTTGTACGGATAATTTGTACAGAAACGAATGTAACAGTACATCTGATACAAGAAGAATAAAGATAAAGTTGATAAAATAATCACAGATAGTTGAATAATAAATGATATCAAAGTTAGCAGAGTCCTCGGCATGTTGGCATGTTTTTTGAGCTGGCCATAGGCAGGAAAGCCAATATTTGTTACACCGTTCGAACGCACCACCGCAGAAAGGCTTATGGCGAAGTATTGTTTCCAAGTTCCGTCATCGAGTAACATAGCAGAGAATGTCAAGTATGAAAATAATGATTCGGAATAAGGCGCAGTGAAGAATATACTGGCCGGGTTGATGCAGAATAAGGTACAAGCCAAGTAAGCCAGATTGGCATCTTGTAACTTTTTCACTGATAGCCTAAATAATACTTTGGCTGCTAAAGTGAAACAGACTAGATTGAATAGTACAGCTGAGATCAAATGTACGGAGACTATGTTTAGAGGGAACAGAACGTATCCAACGGCGCTACCAATAAGCTTGATACAGACAGCAAATCCTGGAAAAAATGCCAGCGAGTTTTCATACACGTAGCTATAAATTGAAATGTGTAGATGGTATTGAGCGTCCCATCGGAGTAATCCTCCCAGCAGCCAGTCGACGCCTGTGTCTAGTGGAGATTTCGCTATCGTTGTGAATGGCGATACGAAAGCATCACTTTGGTGATCCGGTATTAACAAATTAAACACAAACTGCAGCAGTAGGATGGCTAATCTGGATCGCAAGGCGAGTGCAACAATTCGTCGCTCTAGATCTGAGGTTTTCTGGTCTGGTTTCATAGCTCAAATACACGTAGATTTGGTGAAAATTACTGAGAAATTTGATAGCATCGTACAGGAGGATTGTGCGCGAAGGTTGTACATACTAAGCCAACTTGATCTCGAGCGCTTCGAGGAAATTTTTAATCTTCTTCAAATAAGTAACGCTTTTCCTTAAGATATTTTGTTGTGATTGTAAATTTTTATCAAAATTCACAATCAGAATTGCCCTAAGTTAGAACATGGTAAACATTGTAGATGTATGTAATTACTAATTAGAAAGAATGTGGCTACTTTGTACTTTGTATTTTTTTTTTAATCTAAATTCTGTATATAATCTGTATATTTTTTTTGAAAAGCATAAATATTTTCAATTAATTGAGCAGTTAATTAAATTAAACAAATTATTCGAATTCGAAACGTTATTTTTCTGCATATAAATGGTAACATTGCTTCAAAATGTGATAATTATCCGAAGTTTTTACGGAAATATCCGAAAAAGCTCGAATGTATTTCCTGGTGTTTTTATTTTTTATTTTTATTTTTATTTTTTTGATAAAGAATTAAAGATGAATCAAAAATCTCCCCAATTTTCGGATTTATTTTTATTTATAATTTATTGTTCATAAAATGTGATATTAATATTATTTTTAAACATCTTAATCGTGAAACCATTAATTTTCTTCCAACGTACAATAGAATTTAAATAAATGGACCAGGGTCCTTATGAAATCCAAACTCGTCGAATTCCCAAGCAAAACATCGTTTTCCGTCTCATAAATCGTCAAATCTACGGAGTCCACAAGACCGGAGCCCATCAAGCAACCCGTTCCTTCTACTTAAACGTCTTCCCCAACTTCACCGTGGTAAATGTGGAAAAACCACCATGTTTTTTGCGTAAATTCAGTCCAAATGGACAACACTTCATAGCATTTTCGTCGGATCAAACATCGTTGGAGATATATCAATATAAAGGTTGTACAGCCGCAGCTGATTTGTTACAAAAATGTAGCGGTGAATTTATTGGTAACACAATCCATTCCGATAGTGAGAACATAAGGAATAACATCTTCAACAGGTTATTCCAATTGAAACACACTGTAGCTGTGGCTCAAAGTAACAAACAGCTGAACAGAGAATGTAGCTTGTTCACAGAAGATTGCCGATATGTGATAGTTGGTTCAGCTGCTTTCATCCCAGAAGACATAAGACCTCATTTCTATGAAGTGTACACTAATAACGAAGCAGTTACATTCAACACACGTTTACCGCTGGAAGACATATCGTTACATTTGGTTGATTTAGAAGCTGGTCGATTATGCGATACGTTGAATTTTAAAGTCGATAAGATATTTTTGTCGCATAATCAAGGATTGTATTTGTTTAAAGACAGATTGGCTGTTTTATCTGTGCAACATCAAACAGTGTATATTTATTTGGTTGTCGATGGACTGTTTGTGAATATTAGAGCGATAGGTAGATTTTGTTATGAGAATGATTTTCTGATCACTTCATCTGTTTACGCTTCGTCGAGTACTTCGCAACTTAAACCGTACAGAGAATCTTCAATTAATTCATTAAAACACAGGTTGTTGGTTTTTCTGTACAAGAAAGCTGCCGAGACTTCGGTCAGGACTAATAATGCGCTGGCGTTGAGGAAATTCTATGTCCATTTTGATCAAGTAAGTGCAGATATTTGAGGAGCAGATGTATTCAATCATTTGAATTTATATCTAAATCTAATGATGATTTGTTTTCAGTTCAGAGAATTAAGACTGTGGAAGATGCAATTACTAGATGAAAATCACCTGTTGCTTAAATACGCTTCGGAAGATGTGGTTGTGATGAAAACAACTGAAACTAATTCACAACCTTCGTTCTTTGTTGTCTATAACATAATATCAACTGAAGTACGTATTGGGTCAAATAGTTTCCCAATATACTTCGTTTGGGAGCTAAGGAGCTAACAGCTAATGAAATTTTGTCTCAGGTGATAGCTGTGTTTGAAAATATTTCTGAAGATTTGCTCTACTTGTTAGAAAATTTCACAGATCATTTTAGAAACACTAAATTGAATTCAGAGTCCCAATATACGTGTTCACCTTCTAATAATATGTACGCCAGGTAGGTAATTTCGTCAATCATTCGTAATTGAAAATTTTCGAATTACGTAATTAATAATTTTTTGAACTTTTTTTTTCAGATCAGCTGTTCAAAGATTCAAGCAAACAATAATCAGTGCCCGATACGGTGGCCCTACCGAAGCTACTCGAAGGCTCCTCGCTCAGTTACCAATCAGCGCTCAATCGTATAGCTGTACACCTTATTTAGATTTATCTCTATTTAGCTACGATGATAAATGGATATCACCGATGGAACGTCCTAAGGGTTGTGGTGAACACCCAATTAGGTAAAAATATGCCTCAAATCATTTCTATCTTTCAATAATCTTCAGTTTCATTAAACTTGACCGTTTGTTTCAGATTTTACGAAAGACAGTCTGGTCTTTTGAAATTTAAAATGTACGCTGGACTTTTAGGCAGAGCAGTTCCAGCATCAGCTCGACGGTTGGTTGCTTTCATTTTTCATCCAACTGATCCATTTGCTATCAGCGTTCAAAGAACTAATTCCGATTATATCGTGAATTTCCACTTACGTCATTCGTTCATGAATGATACATCTTTGTGATTATTTTCGGATGTGGTTTTGAAATCTCTGATTTTGCTAAAGTTAATATTTATACCATCTCTTTTTGGGGTACTGAACACGAATATATTGGTGACCATTATCAAAAAATGAAAATAAGCCCCGAAATCGTTTTTTTTTTTTTTTTATTGAATAAACCAAGACCAAAACTAAAGTTTTTTTTTTTCAAAAATTAGCCTAGATTTTTTTGAAATGGTATATTCGGCACGCGAATTACGAATATAATTATGACTGAAAATTGATTTTCAGATGGTGATAAGAGATGCTGGCTGAGAAAATGATGAAAATTCTGGAAATTTCACGTCTATAACAACCGGTTTTTTCTCAAAAGAAATCACTCAATTTTATAATTTGTACTCGAAGTTGAAACACATTCTATAAACCAATTTTCAAAAATAAAATCGGCCCAATCTTTAAAATTTCAAATAGAACTCTGTTTCTGTGTATTTATTAGACTTCGTGGAAATTTTTCAACGTCAAATTCGTAATTAATGCCAAAGAAAATAGAAGCAGATTAGCCGATTTTTGGTAAAGAAACTAGTTTTTTCCGGTTCAATATCAACGAAAGGTAATTTTCGATGTTATTTTCGTAATTAGCGCGTCGAATACATTCGATGTATTAATTTTGGTCTCGGTGGGATGATTTTTAAAAAATGGTTTCAAGAGTCTTCTCTTTATTTTTGGGTATTGCCACTATTATATTCGTAATTAGCACCTCAAAAAAAAAATCATCCTAAAATTTCATCAAAATTTGAAAATATCAATGATTCAAAGCTACATTTTTTTTTTCAAAATTTGTTCCTCCTTTTCTCTGCGTTATTTTTTGTTTCCCCATTGACCGAATTATCATTGTAACGGCTGTTTTTATGTTGTGAACATTTTTTAAACAATTTTTTAAATACTTATATTTATCATTGAATTTACAAAGTACGTAGAAAAAAATTAAAACTCTAATATTACAATAATAGGTATTTCGTAGACCTACAAATATTAACTATTAAAAAATCACCAAAAATTTGAACGTAGGATTCCCACTGGTTCAGGAAATCTTCCTCTTCTAAGAGCATCTTCCACGAATATTTTCAGTCTGCTTATGGGACCTTTGAGAGAATCTGGAGTAATCTAAAAAAAATTCGTTCAATTTAGACTTTTGATGGTTAAAATTGTTCATGCTTGAAGATGATTACTTACTTTATCGATTTCGGCATAATATTCGGTATCAAGTAAACGGATCAGTTTCCAGAACTGTTCTCCATAACACTGGCTTAATTTAAATCCGGCCAACCTTAAAAACTCGTGTAATAACGTAGCGGTGATATCCGTAATGGGTTCTGCGCATAAATAAATTTGTATTACCAATTCGATAAAGGGAAAGTATATTACATGTGCTTACCGAGATTCAAAGCAGCAGCTAACCATCTCCAAGCGTAACGGATACCGTGAGGATGTGGTTTGCCATGTCTGGGTTCGGATATCATAATGGCAGTGTAGAGCATTAACATGCCAGTCATTCGTTTCAGGAATGAATTTTGGTCTTCGATGTCTCCACTCTCTTTATAGCGATAGCCTAGTTTTCTACAAAGCACATAAATAGACTTAAATTAGAATGTACTGCTGAGCAATTCAGTTTAGAATTGAAGATAACTTACATATAGTACTCTTTATCGGTTTGATCGTTCAATTGAGGCCAATAAGCTGGTATAGTGTAAGGACACTTTTTCATGAAATTTCCCAGCAAGAGATCACCGAAGTTTTCGAATTCCACCCATAAAGCTAAAATAAGAGATGCGAAAGCGAATGCGTATTCTGGTTTATCTGGTACCAGACCATCGCCTTGATCCTGGAATCAGAACGTAAGAGATGAACACGAGTTTAATAAATTAAAATTAGAAATGAAAGGTTCTCACAACAAATTTTTTGGTCAAATCAACTATACAGAAAGGATAATACAGATCGGCCATCGCAGAATCGACATTAGATTGGTATCGCATATTTCTTCTCAGCAATACGCACAGTTTATCGAACTTGTCTCGTAAATGATTTGGAGTAAAGGAAGCAGTAGCATTGACACAGGTGTTCATGGCGACCTATGATAATGAATAATAAACGGTCATAAAGTTTTCAAATATGAGCACAAATAAATCTTACGAACTTTCGTTTCAAGGATCAACGCTGATAACGATCTATTCCGCCTAAATGGTTGCACTTTATTGGTAAAATCGTTCAAAATTTTTTCGTATTCGAGGTAACACTTATGGCATTCTTTATGGATACATTTGTCGAGCACGCGACGTTGATCGGTTTCTGAAATAGAATGTTATTTTAAAATCTTAAAGATATGTACTTTCAGCAGGGCCAGTGTCGATAGAAACCTGGCTCTGGAGCAGTTTGAACCGGAGCTGGCTCTGGTTTTGCTTCTTCTGCTGCTTTCTTTTGGGTTTCTTCTTCGATTTGTTGTTCCTCTCGAACTATTTCAGCTATGAAAAAAAACTAGTTTAGTATTATAGTAGAAACGTTTTGAGGTATTTTTTTTACCTGTTTTCTCCTTTATACGATTGAATAATTGTTTGACGTGTAGCAATATCATATTACAGGCTTCGACGTCTTGGAGTTTAACACTGGAAGTCTTAAAAAAAAAAACATATTTGTGAATTGACGTGATATTTAATCCATAATGAGAAATATTATTACCTTTGCTTTATTGAAAAGGCCAATTAAAACCACACTTAATTCTTTCAATTGACCAGATTCATCTTGAACTTTGGATATTAATTTCGTAGGATTTTTACATTTTCTATAAATCAAACGATACGTATTAAAATTTTCAACTTCTCCGGAAACTAAAGGAAAAAATAACCATTTACCCACTTACTTAGTTTCATCAGCAATATTATCACGAATTTTTTTATATTCCAATTCAATACTGTGAATAGCTTGTTTATGACGATTCTCCATCTCCAACTGTTCCTCTTGCCTTTTGGCGATTTCATTCATCTGTAAAAAAAATGTTGTACTTATTTTTATCTACGTACTAACACCGAAGATTTTTCCTATACCTGTTTTTCTTGCTTGTATTTATTCATCAACGCCGAAACACGTTTACTGATCGGCAAATCTTCCTCATTGATACCGATTTCCGTTAGCTTTCTTCTCAACGTAGTCCTGTTGACCATTTCATCGCTCAAATTGCGTAAATCGTCCCGCATTCTGTCCTTCAGCTGTTGCTCCAAAGCGGCGAATTTTTGCGCAAAACGATTCACGTCATCCTGCGAAAGTTAACGGTAAGAAGTGTTTCGAGGGTTTACTTTTACAGTGGTGCCCACCTTAACGCCAGCCTTTCTCAAGGTGTCTAGCTCTTGTAAAGCTTTGGCCGGTGATACGTGATGAGAAATCGGATCAGGGACTTTGTTATCTGGTAAAATTGGCTGTTTGGGTTCGAGAATATTTTCAGGTTGGAAAAATGCAGAATCATCGTAGTATTCAAGCGGTGCATGGTTGGCTGAAGGGCCGATTGTGACGCGATTCGAATAATTAGGTGAATTAATGGCATTGATCAGGATTTTATTTTGTGCTTCTTCGAAACGATCGGCGATGACTTTCTGTAATCAAATAATTGCGGTTTAAATTTGTCCTTTAAAATGAATTCGAATGAAAAGTACAGATTACCGTCATGTCGGCGAGGTTGCGATTTGAAATTCTGATATAATATTCAACAAACTGCTTCACATTATTATATTAAAAATTTTACGAGATTGTTGATTGTTACGAAAAATTGAATTTCTTATCAGCGAAGAGGAACAGAAAGAGATTATGTTGAAATGGCTTATTAGACTCTTTAAGATTCATTGAAGTGATTCAGACGCTTTAACTATACAAAAAAAAACACTCTTTCGACAAAAACAACGTAAATGAGCCCGCCTTGATAACTCGAAAGTAAAACAACAAGAAAGCAACAACTAGTAAACTTGTTGCTGAAGAATTTTTGAAGTGTTTGTAGAAGTTCGAAAAGAAATTGGTAAGTCATTCAATTCCTAATTTCACGTCTGTATCGCCAATATAATCTGTCACTGTTTATAAATTACCACCCACGTTTCACCCAGAATCCCATACACTGAGAAGATAGTTCCGTTGCAGATTCAATCAAATTCAAATATTCACCGTCGTTATGGATAAACTGAGAAGAGCTTTGAGCGGAGATGAAAACTACGATGAAGATAGTTCGACTGGGATTTTCAGTGTAAGCTTACCGTATTCCTGTTACGTATCTTTATTTTCCATCAGTTAGTTCTTCGATTAATTCATTGGTAATTTTTTTCCTCGTTCAGAATTTGGATTCATCTGTAACTCTTAGCTGGTCCACGAGACTGAAAGCATTCGCAGGATGTTTCGCTATCGGTCTGATTTTCACATTTTGTGGTTCGGCTGCGTTATTCTTCGGCAAAGTATCCAAATTTGCCGTATTCTATACAATTGGAAATATAGTTTCTCTAGCGAGGTATTTCACGTTCAATTAAATTTTGTATCTGTATGAAACATGAAAATAACTCTCATTGTTGGTGTATTTCAGTACGTGTTTTTTAATGGGACCGTTTAATCAATTGAAAAAGATGTTCGCCTCAACTAGGATTGTTGCTACCATTCTCGTATTCGTCATGCTTGGATTGACTCTATTTGCTAGTTTTAAAGTATGTTCGTGTTCCGTTACGAATGTAGTTCGTTTGAAACCGTGTATTATTTTGGAATTTCGTTTTTCAGTTGCAAAATCCAGGTTTATCGTTGATATTCATCGTATTACAATTTTTGGCATTGACGTGGTATTCTTTATCTTACGTTCCATTTGCAAGGGATGCTGTTAAAAAAGTTGTTACTTCCTGTGTCTAAGGTACTTAAATTTGTCAAATTATTAATTCGTTCTTATTTATCCTTATTACGTGTTTTATCTTTTTATACGTACATAGATATCAGTGATATCAACAATATGGAATTTTTCTGAGTCATTTTGCTGAACCTACGGGTATCATTAATTTTATTTAATTTTCGATATATTATTTTCTTATGGTATAAAATTATGTTTACATATTGTTGTGATCGTATGTTCAATCTATATTCGCGTGACAATGTAAATAATTATGCCATATCGGCATTATCGGCCAGTCTCGCAGTATTTTCTTTCGAGCATTTAATTTTTACTTTTTTTTTTTGAAAAAATTATCATAATTTTGTATGTGTTACGTCGTAGTCAGGCGATTGTAAAATGTGGGAATTTGGCAAAGCTGCTCAGTGTCCACCTTCGGGAACAAAATTTGATAGAAATAGAAGTACCAAATTAGGTAACGAATATTATCACGTTACCAACTGAAATAATTGAATGGTATATTTTTCACCTCTTTAGAAGAATATTTTTATGGGCAGAGAAAAGTCAATAAACCTTTTTGGTCAGAATGATGACTTCGTTTTAGAAAATTCGAAAACTTTTCCGTTGTAAGACAAGAACATTCTCATAAATTTAATATCGTCTAATATTTTGCCTTTCCACTTCAAATAGCCTCAACTTTTATAATTTTCAACATGTCACATGTTTTTGAGCTGGCGTAAATAATTTTTTTGTTTCACGTTTGGGTTTTTTTTTGCAGCATGTTTGAAGAATATCAATATCGACATTTTGTCTGATTTTGAAATTATATTTAACGATATGTCGATAACGTGAAACATGTTCATTTTTCTGAAATTTATAACGAGGAATATGTTTTTTAGTTGTAGAAATTGTTTAAAGATTTCAAATTTCAAGGATCTTTTGGGGGAAAAGTTGTGTGGTGAAACAGTCTTGCAATTGCAAAGAAAAGAGCGGTAGCGGTAGCAAGAAAACAATTGAAAAATTAATTATCTCTTTTTCTGTTTACACAACTTTTGAAAATTTTTTATACTAATCATCAATTATGAAGCTCAAAAGTCAAAAGCGAACTTTGTTTTAATAATAATTAATTATAAAGTATTTCCTAATTTGACTTTTCTAAAAAAAAAATGCTCGTTATGCTGGAAAATAAATATTTCATATCAGCAAATCTATTATTATTCAAAACTGTTTTTTTAAAAAAGTAGATAGATACGTACATTACGACATAAAAATTGTCTTGAAGCAATCCTAAAATTTTTTTTAAATAACAAAAAAATGTTCATGTTATTATCGAGAGAAGAAACAGAAATTTTTGAAACTGTTCTGATAAGTTGGGTATTTTGTTTAATGATTTGGTAAAGAAAAGTTTGTGATAAAACTCAGCGTGTCACCCAACAAGACGTGAAGAGTGTTGTAAAGAAACTTGAGTGACGAATCAGTAATACATACGTCGAAAACTAAATTTTTACAAGCAGGCTGTGATATTTTTTATCAGATTAGTGATTTATTATTGTACCTAACCTACTCATAAAATGAAAAATTTTCCAAAATATACCACTCGATTATTTCATTTCGTAATGTGAAATTATTCTGTGCCTAAATCTGGCACTCGTTTCAAATTTCGTTGTCGAATGCGAACATTAAAAATTTTTTTTGCTGAATACAGGCATTAGGCAGCTTTTTTGCCAAATACGCCTTTAGCAATTGCCTGATTTAGGCGTAACTTATGCAGTGATTGGAATGAAAAAAAGACTTCAATTTTATTCATGATGTACCTAAGCCTAATGTCCCAACCCAACTGATTGTCTAATTACCTAATTATTATGAACTCAAAACACTTAAGATCGTCAATTTATTATTTTTAATTTTTATATGTTATTTTGAATTTTATTATGTATTTTAATTTACGCAAACGATCTTTTTTTTCTCGTACAAAATATTTATAAATAACCATATTTCGTAAGTAATAGGAAAATTGATGAAAGTATAATAATTCTGTATGTTGTATTGCATGTTTTGATTTTGATATTTTGATAATAACTGTTACTTTTTCCCAGTAATATAATAATTTTGTGTTGCATTTCTTGAATCACTTGAATTTGATACAAACATACCTATTTTTTTTTTATAAATTATAATGGGCGGCTCGTTTTTGATGGACGTTTGACGTTTATCTCCAAAATTCTATTAATTATTAATAATTTAAAAAAAATTAAAATGTGAGAACTGAGAACCTATTAAAATACCTATCTAACGAAATTCATAAAAATGAAACTCGAAGTGCTAGTGTAGTTATTTTTTAAAATCATGCCAAACGCTATCTTGAACAATTGGATTGCTATATTTCCATGATGAGGTGGGTACGTCGTTTTCTCTTCACAAATTTGGTTTTAGAAAAATAATCAAAATAGTCATTATTAGCAACCCCCTCTTTCGTTTTTCCTTCCACCACTTCTTCATCGGACATTTTCTTTTTCCTTTCATTCGTTTTCGTTTTGTTATCGGTTTTGGTTTTCCCAACAACCGTTTCATTTAAAAATGTCTCTCGTGGTTCAATTAATAATAGAATTTGAAGTTCACTTAAATCATTGAATTGAACAGAATAAAGTTATAAGATAATAATTATTCACTGTACAGGAATCTTCAATTTGATTCGAGTAAGTTTTATTAAAACCTTGACTTTGACTAGCGATTAATTTAATTACCAGTCGCGATTTTCAAGAATTTCCCCTAATGTTCCTAAATCTGATATCTTACGGCAGTTGATCTCCATTGTTAATATTTCCCTTGTATTTCTGAACTACGTGTATTATATAATTTCTGAGCGAATGTCCAGTGGTCTCCAAATTCAATCGCGTGTTTGTTTATTAACTAAGTAATCGCAATCAGTCCGTACATAATCGTTTGATATTATTTTTCATTAAAAAATCAATTCGATGGAGAAAGTCTTGACAAATTCAAGTCGAAAATAAATTCATCAGTTGAACTCAAGTTCATCTTTTCCTATACATTGTTTCTAATTAAACGTTAGTAACTTTCACGTTGTTGGTTGCTTGCGCAATGTGTTGAGGTACTTTGAATCGATAATTGTTGAGCATGTCCGTGTACGTCAATCGAATTATTGTGGTTTGTTCTGTTTTAGGATATATTATTTGCATGACTATTGGAATTTAAACGTAAAAATGTCTTATCAAGATGAAGCTAGAAGAATGCAAATCTTTAAGAACAAAGGAAGATGTCCGGAGGTGAGTGTAAATATTTTCATGTCTTATCTGGAATCTAATTTTTCTAATGATGAATTGTTTCCGTAGGAAATGCGAAGAAGACGTAACGAGGTCAGCATTGAACTGCGTAAAGCTCGAAAAGACGATCAGCTTTCCAAAAAGCGTAATATTTTTCCCGAAGAGGTGTTCTCCGACGATGAAGTACCATCATGCGAGCAGGCATCTCCTTCGACATTAGTCAGTCCCCAAGATATCATAGACGGTACGTTGAACTAATTCAAAAACGCTGTGTATTTTCAAGGTTGATCAACTTTATTGATATTACAGCCGTTCAAAATGGCGATCGCAAGAAACTACTTCACGCTGTCCAATCGGCTCGTAAAATTCTAAGTCGCGAGAAAAATCCACCCATTGATAAAATGATTAACGCCGGATTAGTACCAATATTAGTACAATTGCTAGATATACAAACCGAAGATGAGTCAGTATCCTCGTTTGTGTCATTCATCTCGCATTATGTACGTCTTACTGAAGATGTATTTTTTATTTTCCGTAGCGGTGATATTCAATTCGAAGCTGCTTGGGCTTTGACCAATATCGCGTCCGGTAACTCGGACCAGACTAAAACCGTAATAGAAGCCGGTGCGATACCTAAATTCGCAACTCTATTGAGTTCGCCGTTTTCTCACATCGTCGAGCAAGCTGTTTGGGCTTTGGGTAATATCGCTGGAGATGGTCCTGAAGCCAGAGATTTGGTATTGGCGCAAGGGGTTATGAAATCTTTATTAAGGCTCATAGAACCAGAACCTTTATGTGCCGTAAGTGTACCTTATTGACTGGTGTGTTGATGTTTTCGTTTTATTAACGACTTTGTTCACGTGTTAAGATATCTTATCTGCGTAATATCGTATGGACCATTTCTAATCTATGCCGTAATAAAAAGCCACCTCCGGATTTTACCGCTGTTAGACCTTGCATTCCGTATTTAAGTCGATTGCTGTATTATAATGATAACGACGTATTAGGTAAGCTACCTATTCATTATCTGGAAACCTCTTTTGAGTCGTACAAGGTGTTTAATCTCGGCTTCAATTTTCAGCTGACGCCTGTTGGGCATTTTCTTATCTGACCGACGGTACCAATGAAAAAATTCAAGCGGTCGTTGATCAAAACATAGTGCCAAGATTAGTCGAACTGTTGGGTCATCAAGCTTCCACAATCGTCACCCCGGCGTTACGAGTAATAGGCAATATAGTGACTGGAAACGATGAACAAACCGACGCTGTAATCCAGGCAAACGCTTTACCCAAATTGAAAGTGCTTTTGCACAGTTCACGATCCGCTCTGGTTAAAGAAGCTGCTTGGGCTATTTCCAATATAACTGCTGGTACTTCTTCGCAAATTCAGACAGTAATCGACGCTAATTTATTACCCGATATCATTCAAGTTTTACAAAAGGTATGGTGAGCTTTTGGATAGCTATTTAACGAAATAGTGATTTAATGTTCTTTCAATTTTTCAGGGAGACTTTAAATCTCAAAGAGAAGCTGCTTGGGCGGTTGCTAATTTCACTAGCGGATGTACCGCTTATCAGTTATTTAATTTTTTGAATTTAGGACTTATTCCGCCTTTCTGCGCTGTTTTAAATAGTAGAGATTGGAAAACTATTTGTGTCGTATTGGATGGTATTTTTAATATGCTTCAAGTATGTAGAATTATTCATCATTTAATCATTTTAATATTGAAGTTGACTTGGTTTTTGGAAATGACAACTGTTCTGTTTCAGTTGAGTGAAAAGGTCGGTGAACATAATAATGTAGCTGTAGTTATTGAAGAATGCGGTGGTCTCGATAAAATTGAAGAATTACAAAGTCATCCAAAAGATCAAATCTATAACAAAGCTTACCACATCGTAGAAACTTATTTCTCTGAAAACGTACGTTTTTGCCATTATTTTTAATTATCCTTATTGTGTTTCAAGTACTTATCTATTGAATGTGATTCCGCAGGGCAAAGAAGACGGCATTGTAATTGCCGAATCTACTACCGAGGATAAATTTTTATTCACTGCCCCAGACAGCGCTTCTGGAACATTCTCGTTTTAACTATCTGCATTATTTTGTTCAACTAGTAGTACTTTATTCGCTGCTATACCTTTTACAATCTTAAACGAATTTTTTTCTTGTTTTATTTTGTAACCACGTCACAAATTTGTTTTTTAATTATTTAGAACCGCTGTTTCCAGTTTACCCTGTTGTTTTTTTTTCTTGGAGTGTGAAAGTTTGATAATCGTTCTGAACGGAAACAGTTGTGATGATCGTTTTGTTACTTCAAAGCGAATATGAATTCATCTAGTACCTATTTAAAGTCTGGTTACTTCAATTTTAGCGTTTGATTATAATGTTTTCTTTTTCAGCCATCGAGTTTTCATTAGTAAAATGTGTCGAGTATTGTTTTTTTTCTGTATTTTTAAAAAAAATGTTGCGAATTATATATTTTAATGTATTTTTGTAGTTTAATTTGGCGTGAGTTGACAAGTTATTTCAGGAATGGTTAATGATAGAAAGTATTTTTTTATGTTCTATTTTGAACGGCGACGTGTAAAAAAACGATGATTAGTATTGTCGAAAGTCGAAACACGAAACTCGTGTTCGTATTGGACATGAATTAATGTATAAATTGAAATACAAGAGCAGGAATTTTTCAAGACTGAAATAAATGAAATAATTTCTTTTTTTTGATCTTCATTATTTTAAAATTGATAACGACCATTTTTCGGATATCTTCGGGCTTCTTCGGAAATTTACGACCATTTTTTTTTGCAATTTTGTTCAGTTCGTTTTTTTTGTTTTTTGCTGGTGTGTTGTTGTGACTGTACCGTGTTTCTTGATTGATCTAAGTTTTCATCGTATCGGAAGAAGTAAATTCAGAATTTGTTTTAAATTAAAGTAAGTTTGTCAATACCGAACCATTTTAGTTCAAATGCGGTTACATTTCTCCGACAATGTTAGAATTATTATACCTAACAATGTGGTACACAGAAACCTCTTCTTGGTTACTCAGTTCAAAATTTTCAACCACAAAATGACTCTTATTCCAATTTACATTCAGAATTATTAAATTACTTTTTGAAATTATCAATCGTTGAATGAAATATTCGTATTCAACTAAACTTAAACTTCCTTCGAGTACCGATATAGCTCGAGTAGTTCGAATGAAAACAACCGGCGAAACCGTTATCAAAATATTTACCATGAAATTAGTTTCTTATTAATTTCCTCGTTCATTTTTCAGAATCTACCCGCAGTCATTTTAATTTATCTCATTACGTAATTAATGTGCTCAAAAGAGGGCAAATTGTTCGAAATGGAAGACGTGAAATCCCTCACCGAACAGATCACATCTTCCATGAGTCAAATACAGCTTTCAGAGAAAGCTGGTAATTGTGAGAAAGAAATATTCTGCATTATTTCACAATGCGTTTGGTTTCTTTCCGAAAATACATGGTAACTTAAATCTTTTCGTAGTACAGATGAACAAGAACGATGTCCTTAAGTATCAGATTCTAAGCATTTTTTAATGCTGATTTTTACAGCTACTGTGATAAATACTTCAAGTTAATCGATAGTATTATTGATCGGTTGTGGGAAAAGTTGAATACCGGAAAATGGCAAGATGTATCGGAAAGTTACAGAGACCTTTATGCATTCTCTAGCTACATAAAAGTAATCAAAAAGAAACACCGGCTCTCGGAATAACAACAGCAACAAGTATCTAATTCTGGTGGTGTTTTTAGATCGGTGTAATTCTCAGACGTGTTTGTTATCAAGCTGATCCCAATGAAGTATTGAGTATATTAACTGATTCAATCAAAGCGGCCGATATGGGATTATTATTGGGCAGTTCTATGCGTAAAGAGCTTTCTCAAGTGGCTACCAAGTTATGTCGTTTGATTCATTTAGGTAAGAGAGTTTATATCTTCAAGTTCATATTGTTGAGTGTTGAGTGATAATTTTACGTGCAAAATGCTGTATTTAGTGTCAGTTTACGAAAACGAACCGGAAATGAAATCATTTCCCAGTATTGAAAAAATCGAAGTGGCAGTACGAGGTGAAACGATTCCGGTTGTAGTTTGTCCTTCGGTGGAATCATTCTCAGCAAACTATTTCAATCTTCGGATACCGGTTAAATTGAAAGGTACAGTTGACGTATAAATAAGCGAAAAATAACGTCAAATTAATGCGTAAATTATTATAGGTTGCATAGATCATTGGCCAGCATTGAAGAAATGGTGTGATGTGAACTACATTTTAGAGAAAATCGGTCCTAGAACTGTACCGATTGAAATCGGCAGTAGTTATACATCTTCTGAGTGGTCACAGAAGTTGATGACCGTACAATCGTTCATTGATTCTCATATGATTAAAAACAATCCTGAAATTGGATATTTGGCTCAACACCAATTGTTTAATCAGGTACGTTGAATTATTAGAAACATAAAAACGTGAAGTATAATGAATTATTTAACGTTTTTTGTGCTCAAATGTAGATTCCAGAATTACTGGAAGATATTCGTGAACCTGAATATTGTTATTTATCTGATACTTACGAAGAAGGAGATGGTATCGATGTAAATGCTTGGTTCGGTCCTGCTCATACAGTTTCACCGATGCATTTCGATCCGAAACATAATCTACTCGCTCAGGTTGTCGGATCTAAGGTTATTCTTCTCGTGGACCCAAAGTATAACGAGAACGTTTATCCTCACGACGATACTTTATTGTTCAATACGTCTCGAGTAAATCCTGAAAATCCGGATTTCGTTCAGTTTCCGAAATTCAAAGATGTTAAATTATCGCAATGCGTTTTAGAACCAGGTTAAGAGATTGTTGTTTTAATGGAAATTTAAAATTGTATGGTGAATAATTGTACAATTTTTTCTGTATTTTAACAGGTGATATGTTGTATATACCTCCGAAATGGTGGCATCACGTACGTTCCTTGAGTGCAAGTTTTTCAGTTAGTTTTTGGTGGAATTGATATAATGTAGTCTCGAAGTGACGTTATTTCGAAAATTAGTCTTTATTTTAGGTAAATTATTTCTTACGTTGAGAAATATCGATATTTTTACCAAGAATTGGTTACTTACTTATGTACATTTTGAATTATTTTGTAGAATCAGAAAATTGGTGTTTCGAAAGATGATAATAATGTATTCCTTCAGGATGATGGAAATTCGTTCCTACGTTTCTAGTTTTTCGGTAAGTTTTGAATAAAATTGATTTGTAATATCAAAATCTTTCTAACATTTTCCGTATCGAAGGATATTTTTACGATGAAAATATTTATGCGTGCGTACATTGATGAGTATTTAAAATATTTGTTTTTTACTGCGACAGAAGTTGAATTTTTAGACTTCATTTTGAAGCTATTTTTTGTCGATTTTGAAAAAATAATTTTTTTACCTGGAATAATATTTTGAAAGTGGTATTTCATTTTCAAAAATTTCATTGGATATTGTTAATTGTTATGAAAAATTATTCAAATTAATAATTTTTTGAAAGTTGGTTGAAAATGAAAATATTTCGAGAGTTGAAGTTTTAAACTTGAAACATTTATTGAAGTACCTAACTTTCAAGTAAATAATTGATAATAAGTTGAAAAATGATGAAAAATTTTTCTGTTCAGTACAAAGAATGTTGAAATGCGTAAATGTTATGATGATTATTTGGAATTATGGTGAAATTCATCAACGACATTTTGCATTACTTACCTATTTAAAAAGATTTTACGATCACCTATTGATTTTAGCACTTCACCACGGTCATTAGAATTTTTTGAATTATTTTCGTAATCATTATTTTAACATTTTTGATGTCTGAAGAATTTTAAGATATTGTGTAATGTAAAAGAAATTATTATTTGTCCATGTTTTTACAAAATTTGAAACTACATATTTGAATTATTTAGTAATCTTGAGCAAATTTGGTTGATTTTTTAGTAGCCCAGACAACTCGGACGATTTTTTTCCGAATAATTTTTCGAGTATTTGCTACAATAAATTAAAAAAAATTAATGTTTTTATTGAAAAAAATTGAACAATATTCTACAAAGTTTATAAAGAGCAAAGGGGTTTAAATCGTAAATATGATTTGAGATTTTTTATTTATTTCATGTTCCTACATTAAATAAAAGTTTTTTTTTTTAATTTTAAAATTTTCAAACTTGGGTGCGTAATTTAAAATATTTGAAGAAATTTTCATTTTTCAACATGATAAAAGTTCCAACTTATATGATCACACAATCTATTTAACATATTAAGTCGACGTTTCGTTAACTCTCAGGTGACATCAGGGTATAAATAAGAACAAAATATATTAATGCCTAATCTAATACATGATTTATCAAGTTGGATGTCTAGAAAATTAATCGTTTTTCTTCTCTCACAAAAAGACAATTCGTCAATTTTTGTTTTCAAAATGTAATTGCTGAAAAATCAATTTTAATGGACGGAAAGTCTAAAATTTCAACTTCTAACCCGTGGGCAACTATAAGGGAAAAATTAGGACAATGTTCTAAAAAATCTTGAAATTTTGATTTTTTTTAAAGATATTGTTTTGTTATTCTTGATGAAAATAGTTACAAAGTTGACGAAGATGAAAAATCAGACAGATGTAATCAATAATCATGAATGAGCGATTTCAAGTTTTTTAAATTAATGTAGATATCAATCAAAATTTTTTTAGTTAATGTTTTTTTGTTAAAATATCAGATAAATTTAAACATTGTTTTTCGTTTTAAAACTGCTAAAAAAAAGTCTTTGATGGATAGTGCTTTACTCAGCGAAGTACAAAGTCCTTCAACCCTTGTGAAAATTCAATTTTCGGGTTAGGATGTTGTGGTTTACTCTATTAAACTACTTTTAGTAGGTCACAAAGGGTTTCTAATTATTATTTTTCTCTTGTTAGTCCCTCAATATTTCACGAAGGAGCTCTATGGACTGCAGAAATGGTGTTCTTGTTATTTTTCTGAAACCGAATTAGGTTGCAAAAAAAATTATGTTTTCCGAAAAAAGCATACAATCGTTTATGAAATAGTTTTTCAAATAGGTACGTTGGAAAATGCGAGGATGATTCTCGTTGGGCGATAGTTATTCAATTTATTTTTGTCTCCTTTTTTTTAAATACTGGTGTAACAATACTAATTTCCATTTCATCTGAAAAATACCATATCTATTCAATCAATTCCTTTGAAAAGTATAGCTAAAGAATAAGTTATGCAAGGTACTGGTTATTTTAGCATGCTCACATCAAAACGATCGTCCGAATTTTCTTCAAGTTCCCTCACATGTAACGTTTATCGTATATTTCATTTCATTGAATGGCCTTCCCCCCTCCCTCTCGAAAACATTCAAATTCATTCATGTTGAAAAACAAAACCGAAATAAAATTTAAACACAAGGAAAAAACTTTTTGGTCGTGTGTTTGTGTGTTTTTTTTTATGATTACTAGGGCAAGGATTTTTAAGCGCTAAAAAACAAGATTTAAGCGCTAAAAACAAGCGGTTAAAATGGCCAAAAAAGCGGTTATATAAGCGCTAACAGTCCAAAAAAGCAAATATAAGCGCTATAAAAGTATACCTTGTCGTATATCAAAATACAGGTAATTTAAACCTGAATAAGAAAATCCTATCAAATCACCTGCAAACTTGGAACATAAGTCATTGATGGAGAAAAATATCAATATAGATTAATACTTTTTATTTTAAAAAATACTTTTTATTTTAAAAAAACTGAAAATAACAGAAAAGGAACAAACATTTTTTAAAAGTAAAAAATCAGGCGAAATGAAAATTTATTCATCCAGTCACAGATTAAAATGTTTAGATTTTTCTTTCTTTTTTTCAAGGACCAAATAATGAAAATTTTGATTTTTTGGTTGATTTTTGTCATTTTTTATAATTTTTCCTCAAATAAGCGCTAACGACCTCAAATAAGCGCTTAAAAAGCGTTTATAGACCATTTTCGTGCTGAATTTAAGCGTTTATAAGCGTTTATAGTCGAAATAAGCATTTTTAAGCGCTAACAAATTTTGCAGTTCGGCTTGGAATTGCATGAATCGCAAAAGAAACATAGATAAGCGGTATCTACTGCAGTACATTCAAATAAGCATTTGCTATAAAATCCTTGCCCTAATGATTACTATTTTCAATGGAACTAGTGAATTCCCTCCTTCACTGTCCTTTACCCTTCTCACAAAAATGACAAATTTTTGAAAGGTCCTTCTTTCTGAGATTTCCTATTGAAATAACCGTATCTGGAATAAAAGGGTTTCCATTTTTGAAAATTGTGCGATTTGAGTTCCTACGTCTCTCTCAACCAATAACCTCAGAATTGAAGTTCTCTTTTTGCCTTCAGCAAAAAAAAGTTGAAGTTGTTGGAATTTTTAATTTTTGTTAATTTTTAATTGCTTAGTGCTAGAGTCAGAAATTTTTTTTAATCATCCGGAATAATTTTTAATGCAATTTTTGAAATATTTCGCTGTAGTGGTGCTAATTGTATTTTTATTTACGAAATTTTCGTAAAATTCTAGTTGACAGGCGGCACTGATATGATTTTTTTTCACGAATTGATTTCAAATATTAATGAATAAAATATTTTTTGGTTAATTTTTCGAGCTAATGGATGAAAAACTTGAATTTTATGAGCGTAAATTAAAATAACTTTTTTACCATTCTTTTTGTTTTGAACCACCTCACTTGAATTTGTCCGATATTTGATTGAATTAGTGCAATCGGGGTGTCCTTTTTCTAGAAAATCCGAAAAACCTGGAAAAGTCTAGGAATGTTGAAAGTCAGCAAAAATGTGAAAGAATTTTGAAATTTTTCCTGAAATCTTTGAAAAATTCAAAAGAATAATTAATCATCTAGAAAATAGTTTCTTTGCTTATTTTATTATAAAATTTTCAAGAAATTTTACCCTGACTTGGTATGCATAGGCCAAATTCTTACATTTATTTTCCAAAAAAAATTCCCCTCGCTACGTTCGGGAGCAATTTACATTCTTTCTTTCTACAGAATTTGTTTTATTTAAAATCCATGATATTATTTTTTTGAAACGTAATTTTCAATAAGCGTTGATGAGAAGGGAGTGTCATGAATCATAATATTCTTGACCACTATGTTGAAAAAAAAAGGAGAATAGAAGAAAATCAAAATTAATAATTAATATTTTCCCCCTCATTGATTTTTTATTTATTGGACCAAAAATCAAAAAGATTGCATGGGCTTGTGTGGAATTTATAAAAATTTGAGGCAGGGTTTTTTATCTATATCATTTTTTGAGGGGAGGGAGGGGCTATAAACTGGAAAAAAATTTCAATTTTCAAGCTGAAAAAAAGACATTCTGACATAATTTGTCTGTTTTTTCAAAACTTCATATTTTTTATTTTTTTTGAAATTTTTCCTGTAAATAATAAATTGAAGCCCTCAAATTTTTCGGGGAAAAACAAAAAAGGGCATCCCAAAAATTTCAAATTTGAATTCAAATCCTTTTGTGGCTGGGCAAAGGCATCTAAAAATCTCTCAAAAGTTGTATTTTTTGAAAAAAAAATTATTGGACGGTATACATGTTCAAATAGTTATTTTGCTTTTCAAGTTTTCATTTTCAATTTCTGGAAAACTTCGTAAAATTGACTAGGGAAATCTGAGAAAATTGAAGAAAATCATTTCTGAAATTTTGCAGACATCCTCTGTCCAATATCAAAATTACTTAGTCCAAATCTAAAATTCAAATAGATTAATCTACCACTCGAATATTTTTGTAGAACTAATATTTTTGAATAGTTTTAACATTGGTATGTTACAATTGGGCGAAGAAAATTGAGTGGAGAGAGGGATAAATTTTGAAATATTGCCCAAAAAAATTCTGATACATTTTTGAAAAACGTAACTCTACGTACATAATTTCTGGCTACATACATATTCTCATTGTACTTTGAAAAACCTTTGTTTGTACGAAAAATTTAAGTTTTCAAAATTATCAGTGAAATATTTTGTGAGCCTGAATTTAGAAACCAGGAAACCATCCTTAGGTGTCGAGGAATCTAAAAACAGCAAAAATTTTTAACATTTTCCTCTTTCTCTGAATTTTTAAATCAAAACACGTATAAAAATCTTTTTATTTTTTTGAAAAATTTTTAGCTAAAAAAATAGCATAAAAATGGCTAGAAAATCCAGAAAATATTACGAATTTCCACTTTTTAAATTCAAAAAATTGTTGTCTATCTTTGAATACACAATATTTTTAATGAAATAGGTACCTATCCTAGAATTTCAGGTGTGATATTACGACCTCGATAATACCTTAAAAGTGCTTTTTTCAATTTCAATTTTAATTCAATTCAAGTGCCCTTTTTCGAAATACATTTTCACCATTTTTTTCTCTCCTTTGGAAAAATAATTATTAAGGAAAAATGTTTAGTAACGTACCGAATGGAAATCATTCGTGTTTTTTTTTCAATCTCAAGCAATTTTCTAATTCCACGAAGTAAAAATGCTACGGTACGTTTCTTCGACGTAATAAATTACCTCAGAAAGATCATTATTTCCGGAGGCAACGGCGAAGCAGAAAAACCCCCATTTCAAAAGAACCTACTCGTCGCCAATTACGAGGCGAATTATGAAAAAGAATACAACGAGCATTTCAATTTTTCTCGACGTTAAAAAAAACGTAGGCGTTGACGACGACGTAACGAATTCGAATTGGTAGAAAATTCAGCTGGAGAAAACATACGAAAGGAAAATAACAAGAGAGTCAAATTAAACTTTTGGGGGTGAAAAAAAAATCCACCATCGTGTTTCTAATTAGTACCTTAATTTTACGTATCAAATTGAAATATTATTCTTTGGCGGAAAGGTAGAAAGAGAATCGCGTTATTAATATTTTTATATTTTAATATCCAGGTACCTAAAGCCCGGAGAACGAGCACGGATCGGTGCCGGAGCGGAGTCCAACATCAAGGAAATTATTCCAATTGCATGTAACCTAGCTGTGAGCCATTGATGGTAAAATTCACACCGTCGACGGACGAAAATCTCGCTCTTGTTACAAGAGTGCCCCCGAACAGGTACCTACCTAACCCTTGGTACACGGTGCTTAGCGAATACATGGAAACGGGATTCTGTTGAGTTATTTTATTGATTCGAGAAGAATTAATAATGTGGGTGGGAAAAGGTGGCGGCGTGTTTTATCGAATACCGCGCGTACCAACGAGCACAGCATCCCAGTTCAATTTCACCATTATTTGGCTGGGATAGTCGCGTTTATGTGCACGTTTTTTTTACATTTTTATCGACGTCGTTATATAGTTCGAATTTTTGTTTACGTTTTTCCTTTTCTTTTTTATCTTCATTTAGACGAATTTTGGCAAAATTTCGTGGTGTTTTTCCGAGCTGAGATACCGAACCATGTGCGGCCAGGTACGTAGATTAGAATAAGTTGGACGAAGTTCGAATTAGGGGTTGAATTTCGACCTCGAATCGAATACTAGCGATTGATTTTTATCTATTGTTTTTAGTTTTTTCATTTTTTCAATTTTTTTTAGTGTTGAAGAAGTTTTGAATTTTATTTTAGCACTTGCATAAATATTTTTGGCGAATATTTTTAATCCGTTGGCTTTGAAATTAGCACGCGCTATGCACCTAATTCGTAAACTAAAAAAATCGATACCTACTCCGGCGATGAAAATTAACACGACGTTGTCTCTTTTCAGGATCGAATTTCAAGCTAAGAAATTTTCCTCCTTGATCCGATGAAGAAGTGCAAACCTCGTTAAATGATATTGCTGGCATACTCGATTGATATTTCAATACAGAACGAATAATGTGAGTATTATTGTCGTTGGCTCGACGTTTAATTAAAAACGTGCTGTTTTTTTTTACGCTGGCTTGATGTATCATCGTTATGGTAATATTTACCTAACCTTTTGGCATATTAAAATGTACCTACCTGGCGAAAAAAAAAAGATGCGAAAATAAACGTTAACACGAGTAAGTTTGGGGAAAAAAATCAATAGTTGCGACTGCTTGTACCATACGATGGCTATAGGAGGCTTAACGAGACACGTAGACAACGTGTTGTGATATTTTATCGTAATTTCTGGACGAGGAAGTTTTCAGTGAAAAATGGCTTTATCTAAATTGAATCGGATTATGTGGAATTATGATTTGTGTGCGGTTTAATGGGCGGTCAAGTCGTTAAAAATTGATGCCGAAGAGTAGGCCAGCGAGAGGAAATAATTTACGGAAGAGAATTTTTTAAAGAGCTTTTGTGATAAGAAATGGGAGTGCTAAAAAGTTTCGTAAGGCTGTTTATTTTGTGCAAATCTAGTTTCTCCAGATAGGGTTATTTTTTAAGGGATTTTTTTTACTTTTTTCTTGGGAGTATTGGTCATTTTTGCCCATGTTCGGGATGCCCACTTTTTTAAAAATTGGAGAATTTTGAAATTTTTAAGGCAGTGAATTTTGAACCGTGTCCACTTTTTGAAAAATTTGGATAACTTGGAAAAGTTGAAGAATTTTTAGTCTGGAAAAGTCGAACAACTTTGTGATTTCCGCTAAAATTTTGTAAAAATCTAGAAAAACAACCGAATCATCTATGAAGTGTTTTTCTGCTTATTTTATCATTTTTTGCTCTTGTTTTTCCAAAAAAAAAACCACCCATTTTATAAATTTTGAGTTTAGAATATTTTTTCAAAAAACTGTAACTTTTGATCTTTTTTTGCCCAAACCACTGAAAGAAATGAAAGAAATTAAATAAATGATTTCGCCTCATCTTTAGAATCTTTTTTTTTTTATTTCAAAAGAAGCCCATTCTTATTATATTAAAAATTTATTCATGAAAAAGTTGATAACTTTTAGTTTTACAATTTTAGCAGATTCCTTGAATTTTTTTTTTGAAATATATTTTGTTTGGAAAGAACGAAGATGTGCCTTTGATTATTATCATGTGACAGAATTCAACACCCTCTTCCTTTCCAAGTTTTATAAATATTATGTGTAAAATATTTTTTTTTAATTTTAAAAATTGGCCTGGAAACCTAGAAAAATCAAGAAAATTATTTCTGAAATATTGTGAACCTCCTGTTGAAATTTTCGCTGAAACTTTGTCAAAATTCAGGAAAAGGATTTATTCCCTAGGAAGGGTTTCTTTGCCATATTGTTTACTAGTACGAAAAAAAGTCAAAAAAGTACAAAAAAAAACTGTCATTCAAAAATTACTTTAAAAATACAAAAAGAACGTGAAAACTGTACGAAAATTACGAAAATTCAAGAAAAAAATAGGTTGACTAAAAATGTAGTTTTTTTCAACCAAGATTACTAAATATTTAAAAAAATCCCTCATTGCTGCCCTCGGGCTTGATGAATTTTGAAGTTCAAAATTTTCGGCTCACAATCATAAAGTGTGATTATTTGTCATTAGGAAATATTAATTTCTCAAAATCGACTATTAATTTTGTCCATAAATATGTAATTATGCTTGGGAAGATGTTTTTGAAATTCTAACGTTGGAAAAAAAAATGAACATTTTGATGTTTTCCATATTTTTTTAAAAGTAGGTAATAGATATTTTAAAACATTTTCGTAGCATTTGTTTTTTTTTGACTGAAAAACAATTTTTCCCCTAGTATTCGCCATTTTTACTCACATGAAGATTTGATGATCTCAAATCGCCAGTTTGACGCTTGAGTTAAATTTTTTTGAAATTTTTGTTCAATTGTTTGATCATTAATTTTATTTGAATTTTAATTATGTACCTGCTTTTTCAAAGAAGAAAAATGGTTGTATTTCGTGAACAAAGGCCACATGCAAAAATTCAAATTCTAATTTAGAATTAATGACGTACAACACCTCAGGCAAATTTCCAGCCTGTTTGGAAGTGATTTTTTGGAATCTGAACTGTTGAAAACTATACTTAATGCAATATATAGATGTACATATAAAAAAATACATAAAGTACGAAATTTTGTTTTCCTCGAGTTACAGTAGAAGTAGACACACTGAACTACCTACCTACATAATTTTGGCCAATTTTCCGCATCCTTTTAGAAGGAAAAAATTGTGAAATTTTGACGATTCGCACATCAAAATTTTGAATTGCAAATTTAGCAAAATTCTTTCTAGAAATCTTTGCATTGATTAGGAGTAAAAAATTTTGGCTCAAATAGATGGGAAAAGTTGGTTGATGTTTTTTTAAAATTTTGATGATTTAAAAAAAAATCGAAATTAGTGTCATTTTTGACATAAGTATTTGAAGTTGCTGCGATTTCGAATCAATGGTCCATTTTGCGCCATCGCCATTTTATTTCTCAAAAATCGCAATTTTGAGGGGTCGAACAGGCAAACTCAATTTTGAAAATGAACAATGGGTTCGGAATCAGCGACCTCAAATTAATCAAAAACAACACTAACTCGATTTTTTTGAAAATCTTTGAAAAATCTCAACATCAATGAAGTAACCTCTTGCAATTTTTTTGCTTCCAATGGCGATATGAGATATTTTGGAGGGGTTCTTTGATCACGGTGAATCCAACGCCGTGGGTGATTTTGCATCGGCTTAGCAAAATTAAGATAAGATCAAGATTTTTGCTGAAATAATATCAAAAAAAATAGCTAATTCCGCTTGGACCCGAAACCGACCTCAAATTCAAATTTCTCGCTCTAAAATACTTTCATGTCCATACTGAAATCTCAAATCGCCGAAATTTGATGATTCTTTCCATCTAAAAAAAAGTTAATTAAATTGTAGGGTTCCAAAAATCATTTATAAAATAGCAGAAAATTTTCCCAAAAACGTATTTTACATTTCCAATTTCAAATGAGAGATCCAGTTTTGGAAATTTAGGTACTCGGTTGAGGGGTTAAAAATTTATTTCTCCGTTATTTTTTTAAGAAAGTTGAAATTTTGAAAAAATTACTTTTCGTACTGTTGAAAGTTATTTATATGCTTCTGTGTGAGTTCTGAGTACAATACCTGTAATCATCATTTACCGCTGATTGGACTAACTTTTTAATGAAATTTTCAGTTACCAGAAACAGAGGTGCTGGCAGGCTCAGAATGGCGCAATTTGAAAATGCAGTTGATTCGAATAAAAAAGCCATCGTTGGTAAGGAAAAAAGTTCGTCGATTTTCTCGAAGCTGGATTCGCTGTTTCAGAGTATTACCGTTCATTTTACTGTTCATCACTCTGCTAGCTTTCTCGTTCTATTCAGTGAGCCAAGTAAGTTGCAAAATTCACTGTGTACTCGTGTGATCGTCGAAAGAATCTTCGATGCTAAATTTTAGTACCTACAAAAAATATTTTACCAGAATTTTAATGTTTTGTGAAATTTTAAATGTGAAATTTTGCTAAATGTTATCGAAATAATTGAATGCTGATTTTATTTTGATGATTTGCAGAGTCCTACAGCGTTCAGAAGAAGTATACACCCGTACGTTGGTTTTGCCGGATCCAGAAGCTTAATGTTGAAACAAATAGCTCAGCTGAATCCGTCCCAAGAAAATGTAAGCCACTCTAGCCATTGAAAATTGATATTGGGTCAAGAGTCGATTCGCTTTAAATTTTGTAATATCAAAAAACAAAGGAATATGGAGCTTCAAAAGATAGAAATTCACCATTAATTCGTCATAGAGACTTCAAAACACGATGCTTGGATCTGATTGGCTGTTGAAACTGAATTCCTGGTTTCCGTTGGTGTTTTTTTTTAAATTGACTATATTGAGAATATTCTTTTATTCGACGAGTAATCATTTCGACAATAATTTTTTTACGTTGCAAATTTCTCCAAATTTTTTGATAAATTTATTCGCTGTTTTCTTAAAAATTTTCAATTTTTTAAATTTCACTTTATTATTTGTTTTCTAGAAAAATTTTCATTTTCTAAAAATTTATAGTTGTCCTCAGATCGTTTAGGTGTTTTTCTAATTATTCTAATTATGAAATTTTCAATTAGAAATTCGTTAGTTCTATATTTATGAATTTTTTGTTGACCTTCAATGACCTAATTGTGAAGTTATTTTGATTACAGCTCAATTCAGACAAAATAACCATCTACGGTGACAATCAATTCAAACTCGATCCTCTGATTGAGCGTAATGCCTCGACGCCTGAAATCTGGGCTCAACAATTCATTAATTTAGTCTACAGCGCCCATATCGCTAATTTAATTTTACAAGAATCCGACATCAAATGTTTAAAACAAGTTACCACGAGTAATAAAAATTACTCGCATTCTTGTTCGTATAACAAGCTCAAAACTGAATTATCCGAGTGCCCTCCTGTTCCTAATACCCTTAGTGAGTAATAATAAAATTCAAATATTGATCCGGATTCGATGAAATTCTAATACGTTCGTTATGATTTCAGTTGGTCGCATCAACGTGTCTTCCGATCCATTAAATTTAACCGAAGAAGACGTTATACATTTAGTCAATCCCTTATTGCTGGGAGGTAGCTGGCAGCCTGTAAATTGCTTAGCCAAAGATCTAGTCGGTATCATTATTCCGTACAGAGACCGAAAATCTCACCTGTTGCAGTTATTGTACTATTTGCACCCGATGCTGAAACGTCAGCAATTAAATTATAGAATATTCGTCGTCGAACAGGTAAAATGAAAGTTTCGAAATTTCGTTTATTCAACGAACAGATCGATTTTTATTTATTATTGATGTTTTGCGCATTTGCAGGCCGGTAACAGTACGTTCAACAAAGGTGCTATCATGAACGCAGCTTTTCATATAATTTTGAAGAATAAACTACTTATGGGACCTTTAGCTTATACTTGTTTTATATTTCACGACGTAGATATGTTACCGGAAGACGACAGGAATATGTACTCTTGCTCAGATTATCCGCGTCATTTATCCGTCTCCGTCAATGAATTCGGATACAAGTAAGTAATAATTTCCGTCCGAAGTATCGATTTTTTTGCTCACCTTTGAGAAGACGTTGACGTGTATTTTGTTTTTTCGCAGACTTCCATATTACGAATTAGTCGGAGGCGTATTTAGTATTAAAATCGATCATTTTTTATTAGTCAACGGATATTCGAATTTATACTGGGGTTGGGGAGGAGAAGACGACGACATGGGTTATCGGTAAATCCGGTTGAGATTTAATTACGAGTCCTCGACAAATAATATTAAAATGTTTTATTTTTATTTTAGGCTGAGCCAGGTAGGATTACCTATTTCTAGACCGCCGGCGTCGTTAGCAAGGTATACGATGATAAAGCACATCAAAAGACGTCCTTTAGCGTACAAAGTACGATCTAAATTAGTGAGAACTTCGAAACGAAGATATCGTTTGGACGGGCTAAACACCCTAAAATATCATTTAATTAACGTCACTTCGTATTACTTGTATACGAATATATTGGTGGACGTTGGATACCCTCCGAAATCCATCCAAGATTTTCAAAGGGAGTACGAAAGAAGCCAGAATATTACGCGTCATTGATCGTTGATCGTACCTAGGTATCATTTTTATTACTATTTTCGTTACCCTTATCAAGGTATTAAGGTTTTTTTTCTTATTTTATTCTCAGTATCTGTCTTATATCAAACCTTTATTTTTTTTTCTATGTGTCGTAATTGTATTATTTTTAACGAATTTAATTTCGATCGAGTGATATGTACTTGTAAAATGTTGAAAAAAATATCGTATTTTTCCAATACGACTGTTTATTATGTCGATTGAATAATTTCGAGTTGACAGGTGATTCATAAACGGTCAATCACAATCGATTGGATAACGTGTTGTATGAAATCTGTATGTATACGGAAATGACGCACTTTTCCGACCGCAGTAGAGACTCAGTCTGGCTCGTGGGTGCCCAGCTGCCTTGCTGGACGGACGAATCCCTCGGAGATTTCCGTCTGCAAGATGATCGCGAAGGGCAGCCATTTGCTTTGGGTAGGTGCCCAGCTGGTCTTGTTGAGCTCTTCTGGAGACTTTAGACAATGAAAGTTATATTTGGGGGTCGCGCATAGGGTGAGTGGTTGTTGGGATTGGAGGTGGAAAATTGCTAGTCCCCTTTCCCGACCTCTCCAACGATTTTAATCGTCAGACCTCTCCCTTTACGATCTCAGAACTTATTCGAAAAAAGGATTGTTTTGGGAGGGGGGATAATTCCCCTTGGAGAAAGAGAGTTATTTGTTAGTTTTCTAAGTGTCTCAGAAGTCTCTCCAGCTGAGATTTCTCAATTTGTGTTCCATTTTCTGGAGAACAAGGCGGAGCACTTATTAAACAGAAATAATTATCCTTCTACAAGTACATAATTTGTCCTCCATTCCATTGTAAACTTCACTTCAAGGGCGGAAACTTTCGTGTCACGCATGTCGCAAGTGCGACATGCGAAATTTTTTGGCGACATGCGCGAAATTTTCTTGCGAAACTCAAATTGTTTGCGACATGCCAAAAATTTGTCAAAAAAATGTTTTTTTTTCAAACTTTTTCATTCAGATATTAATTTTTTTTTAAATGATATTGAACAGTGACATCTTTAACTTGATAATGTATAAAAAATGGCGAAATTTCACGAATTGTGATTTCCCATTTTCGAATGTGCTAAGATTACGGCGTGAGCCGCCACCCACCGCCGCGCCGATTGATGAACGGCGGCGTCTGTCATAAAACATTAAAAGAATGCCCTTTTTGGACACTGAAAATCCAATTTTCTCAGAGCTTTGCCCTCGCTTCGCTCGGGCATGAGCAACATTACTATTCTTATGAAAAATTTGAAGCTTCGACCCTTCATTCATTTTTTCAAAATAATTGGCAAATTTTCTCAATTTTCTCTTTTACACCGTTGACGACGCCGCCGCCGCCGTTATTTTGAAGACAGCGCGCCGTCACCGCCGATAAATTTTTTAGAGCAAGCCGCCACCGACGATTTTTCTTCGGCGCAGAATTCTAGACTGATAAAATTGATAAATGACATATTAGTACATCTGTGAATTTTCCATGATTAAAATTTTGCGACATGCGGAAAAAATCCAAGTTTCCGCCTCTGCTTCACTTCATTATGTACCAATAGAAATTTTCAAGTTTCTACTTAGTTCATAAAATTAAAATGTGCTTAATTTTCTCTCCTCCAATATCGTTAAAACCTAGGTACCCAATCATTCATTGATAATTTCGACACAATAAAAAAATTATTGTGTAGCAAATTTGAATGAATCTTCACATTTAATTACCTAATTGAAATTATACCTACAATATGTAAGTAGGTATTTATTTCGGCACACTTTTAATTTAAAATTCAATTTTACTCAATTTAAAATTCATATCTTATCATTATTTTTTTAAACTGTGTGCAATACGATTCTTTTTAAACAAGATAACCAAATCGCGAAACCTTCATTGGCTGCTAATTAGTAATTAAACCATCACAAACTGATCCCTAATCTGGCTCATTTTCGCGCTATCATATATACATTCATTATCATATTCTCTTTCTCAGTTAACTCGTGTATTTCCATTTTCGCCGCGTATTACTTATTTCGTTGCCGCAAAATCCAACCATGAAAGTATTTATTACCGGAACAGATACGGACATAGGTAAAACCCTAATTAGCAGCTGGCTCTGTTTGCACACCGGATATACGTATTTCAAACCCATTCAAACTGGTAATACGATGACGGTGGATAGTGCGATCGTCGAACGACTGGCTAGCGCCAAGATCCTGCCGGAAATCTACAGCTATTCGCAGCCTTTATCGCCGCATTTGGCGGCCAAGCTGGATAACAGTTACATTGACGTGAGTCTGATTAAGTTACCCCAAGAAGAAGTAATTATCGAAGGGGCTGGCGGCTTGTTGGTGCCGTTGAACGATAAACAGATGATGATCGATTTGATGAAACAACTCCAGATACCTGTGATTTTAGTGGCTAGTTCGAAGCTGGGTACCATTAATCATACGTTGCTGAGCTTGGAAGCGTTGAAGGTGCGTAATATTCCGGTGCTGGGGGTGATTCTGAACGGCGATTATGATTGCAATAATAAGGAGGCCATTGAATTTTTCGGTAAAACCAAGGTAATCGCTTGTTTCCCGAAGATACTTCATATTAGTAGGGATGCTTTATTCAAGGTTAAGCTGACCAAAGAGTTGAGAGCTATTTTTCAAGTTTAACGGTGTAAATCGGGTTGATTGATGGAAATATATTATTCGAGCTTCGATGTTTTTGTTTATAATTGGTAAAATTGGCTTAATTTGAAATTTTCTGAGAATTGGTGACAAAAATTTTGAAAAAATGTTTTCAAAGTAGAAAAAATCGTCTGAACAGCTACGAAAATTCCGAATTTTTATACTAGGATTAATTTTTTTTACCGAATAATCCTCGGGTAGGTATTCCCTCGCTTCGTTTATGTTCGGAAAAATTCGATTATGTCTTATGTCATTAGTCATTTTGTTTGTTTACTTTCTGCAAAACTGCAATTCGTCCGTCATTGTGTGTTTATGTTCGGAGTCAGTTACGTTTTACGTTTGTATTATGTATTTTATTTAATTTCTGTATACATTTTCATGGTAAGTGATTTATTTTTGTCGGCTACGTGAAATAATAACTTACAAAGTATGTATAGTTTCGTTTTGCAAAATGTTTGATCGAATCTGAAGCCAAACTAAGTAATTCAAGTTCGGTTGAAATTTCGCAATGCCTTTGTATAGTGTTTCGACTTTCGACTTTTCGGGTACTATTTCAGCTATAGAAGAAGTGCTGTTTTCGTGCCTATTTTTGTAATCTGAGAAATGGTGGAAGACATAGTGTAGGTATATAATGGATTGAAATACTTTTTTTTATACATAGTTCATGTTATGCCAAATCAAACTCACGTCGAAATTTAATCAGTTTTTACACCGCTGTCAAGCGTATCTTGCTCGCATCTACTCGTATGTTCTATGTTCACAGTAGTTTCATTATTTTAATTGTAGACGCCAGCGCCAGTCAGTTGAAATTTTGTTATTTCGAACGTATTCACCTAGAAAATTTTTTTTTCGCAAATTTTCACTTCGTACTAACGAATTAAGCGATTTTCCGGATTTTCGATAACATAGCGAATTGAACTACCGGCCATAGATTAAAAATACTCAAGATAAACCTGCAGGTACGCCAACATATTAGATGTATAGTTACTTTTTGTTTAGTGCGGCTCAAGCAAACTGTGAGCACAGTCATTTTTCTGTTCGGTGATAGTGTCCAAATTTTGCTGCTTCGCTGTACTATACTTGAAAATTTAGAGAAACCTATATAGTACCTACCTAAGGAATAGGTATTGTTTTTTCAAAGAATTCAACTTCTACGCATTCAATTATTATTGGTGATTTCTCTACATTTGATTGCCAGAAGCCGTGCATATTTTTTCCATAGATTGGATTGAAATTTTCAACGTCAACTGATTAATATACAATACATACTTATGTAGTTTTGTCTGGAAAAAATGTACCCTATGGTGGTGGGTTACTTTTTACTTGCGGCGATAGCCTTTGCATGGCCCAAAAATCGCATTGAAAAGGTTCTCAAAAAATTGCGAAACACGTGTTTTCTTATTGATTCGAGGTCGCTGAACACGAATTTGACGTTCGTTTGCGGCGATGGCCTTTGGTTGGCCCGGAAATCGTTATTTTAGTGCGAAAATCGGCCATAACTCGAGAACAAAGGCTCGAAACCGAAAACGGACACCGGATTCGGAATCAGCGACCTCGAATTAGTAAATTACCACTCCTATCTCGAAATTTTTGAAAATCATCAAAAATCGAAAAAAGGCATGAACTATCCCCTTCTCTGTTTTTTGGAAAAAAAATTTCAAAAATTTTTTTCGCTCCCGAACGCCGTGCGAGGTGTCTAGAATGGGGTTTTCGGCCACGGCGAATTCAATGGTGCCGTTGTTTTTGCGCAATCAGTCGTCGTGTTCGAGAAAAACGCTTTTTTTCATCCCTATTCTGAGCATTTTAAATTTCAAAAGCTATTGAAAATCTCATTTTCTGGCTTGAAGTTGCTGGTTACGAATCTGGGCGAGTTGAAAAAGTTTTCGCAATATCGAGTATGGAGTCATAACTTATTTTGATTTCTGTGGTCATTTTTTCGAGAGAAAAGTGGCCATTTAAAATGAAATTGAGTGAATTTTTAAAAGCGATATTATTTCATTCGAAATATTTTTATTTTGATTTCCATAGTACGAGAAATTTTATTTTTAGACTAGACGTCTAAATAGCATTAGAGAAATCAGAAATTTTTTTTAGAGGTGGGGGTCAAAAAATATTCTTTTTAATACTTCACTCAAAAATATTTCAATTTTAGTCCCTTAGCAATATGTACTCAATTTTCCGGGATTCCTTTAGTTTCCGAGGGAAAATGAGCTCCCAAGATCGTAAGATTAGCGCGATGATGATGATATTTTACAGGATTATATTTCGAAATTTCAGTTTTAATCCCTCTCCCCTTTCATCCTAGAATTCTCAGAGATCTCAATTTTAGGAAAGGAGTCAAAATAACCTCAGAAATAATTTCTGGTATCAATTGAAAATATTTCAATTTTGGTCGTTTGACATCTTCTGGTACTTCTTTAGATTTAACGATTTAAGATGACAATGTTTCTAATTTTTTCACTTCAGTATTTATCGATATTCAGGAATCAGGAACCCCTCCCCCTTTTTCAAAACTAGCATAATATTTTTTTTACTTTTTCACATGAAAAATTGAATTTACCTAAGTTGAAAATTTGAAATGACAAAAACGATTTCATTTAAAACTATTAAAATAATTTTTAAAAAAAACATCCCTACCTAAATCTAATTTTAATAAATTCGAAATAGCAAAACCTATAGCTCAAAAATTTCATTTTCATTCGAAAAATCAAATATCCGAAAAAAAATGGATCTTTATATCTCCAAATCCGATTCAAAATGTCCAAAAAATTTCAAAAATTTCAAAATGTTGAAAAAGTGAATGAGATTTCGATTTCGATGTTTCAAATTCTTCGAATTGGACGTCAAAAGCTTAAAAATAATTTGTAAAAAAAATATATATATCTAAGTATAAAAAATATTGAAAGAAACAAATTTTTTGAGATAGAAATCCCAAATTTTGGTTCAATAATGAATTTTGTTTTACCCTTTCGCATCATTTTTCACTTCGATATTGATATATCGAACAAAATATCGCTATTTGTTTGGACAAATGGCTTTTGGAAATGAACTCAAAAAGTCTGAAAACATATTGATATTTCATTTTATAGTTCATAAATTATTTTGATTTCGTCACCCAACTTCCCGATTTCATTGATAATTCCTAAATTTTGGCCCCTTACCCCCTTCCCAAGACTTTTTTCTAGAAAAAAGGTCTCTGAAATGAACTTTAGAGGTCCAAAAAACGTGTGGTGACATCGTGTAATTGTTCCGGAAATTTCAACCCACCCTCTCCATCCTGATGATTCTAGAAATCTTGATTTCAAGTTTGAAGTCAAAATGACTTTGAAAATGATTTCTCCAGAGTTGAAAAATTTCCAGCACTTTTTGCACCTTGATACCCTTCTTTCTCGAATTCTCGAGCCAATGATAGCATCTGGGTTTAAATATTTGAAAAACTTTTTTAAATGAAAATTGATTGAGGTTTGGAAAAATTTTATTAGGAACATTTTAAAAATTCAAAGTGTAATGCATTTTAAAATTTTTATTTACTTTATAATTAACTGCTGTGACGTCATATTTTTCAGCTTTAAAAAAAATTCTAGTTATAAAATTTGTCTTAGTTTGAGAACCCCTGTTTGTTTCGCAAGGGTTGGTTGAATATGGGTTTTTCCCTACATAAATAATAGTATATTTCTTGGGAGAGGGTAGACAGGTCACGAATTCCTTTGGCGGCTCCAGTTGAGCATATACCTGGGTTTGTAATACCACCTGCTGCGTCGGCATTTCTAAAGAATACAAAATTTCAATTCGTCTATTTTTTTTTTTATAACTCCTGATAAGGCATTGTGTGTGAGATTCAGTACCACCTGCTGAGTCGGCGTTTCGAAATTCTGAATGCCACAAAGGTTGGGTTTATTGCCCTTATATGGTATTTTATTAGCGTTGCTTTCCTCCTGTCAATGAATTTAGTCACGTACAAGATTTATGGCCCCATTATTCCAAAGGATCGTTTTATTGCCCTTATATGGATGGTATATTTTTTCGTGGGTCTGTTATCTACCCCCATTCCGATGTATTTAGTCATCAGTGGAGGAAACAGCTGTTGTATGCCTGACTCCTTCCAAATTTATTGTGATAGTATTTCTTCCCTTTATTTTCAGTACTGTTTTGACAGTGGTGGTGGAAGGATGTCTGATAAGTCTGATTAGTGCTGTTTCGAATCGCGAGTATTATTTTTACGTTCGATGTATTAATTGATGTGTACTTTTTTATTATTTCAATTACTATTATTTGTTTCGGTCGAGTTGGGTTATTTAATAATGTGGATGAAGCTGACGATACTTAATAATGAGCATAGTTGAATGGATTTTAAAGATGAGTAAGTGAATTTTTAACCCATCATTCAGTGCCTAATTTTATTTTTTGAATTTGATTTATTGCTTCGGGAATTTTGATTTCGCAATTTTTTTCGTGGTGTTTTTCTTTCTTTCTTTCGGAAATATTTTTAATTTTTAATGAGCGAATGGTTTAATGATGAATCATCTTTTGAAATTTTTTTATTCGAATTTTATCGCGTTTTGAAAATCTGTTTGAATAGTATATATTTCGTGGTTTGATTTTTCCCCGTTGATTTTCATGGTGTTTTTCTTTCTTTCGGAAATATTTTCATTTTTAAATTTTTTTCAAGAGCGAGTGGTTTAATGGCGAATAATTTTCTGATGAATAGTGAAATATTTACTGAAAATTTTCATTCGAATTTTACCGCGTTGTGACGATATATTTAAATCTATTTCGTTGTGCTGATTTTTTTCCATTGACTAGTGTTTTAATAATAAATTCCTGGTAAGTATTTGAAATTTTACATTCGCGTTTGTTGCAAAGAATTGATTTACTTATCTAATTAGCAATCTTTCGGAGACATTTTTATTTATTTATTTTTTTCACAAACAAGTGTTTTAAAATTATTGATTTGCTTTGGTAAACGAGTATTTTTCTTTCGGAAACGTTTCAAATTTTTTTAAATTTCAAATTAGAATTTTTTCGCGTTGTATAGTGATTTTTGACTTCTTTTTTTTCGTGATTTTCATTTAAGTAAATTTTTTTATTAGGAAACAATATTTTCGTTTTTGAATCTTTTTCAAGCGTTTCAATATAATTTTTTTTCGAAAATTTGGAATTCTCTAGTTTGTTGTGATGGCTAAACTTGTTTTCTGTTTATTTTGCATTTTTTTTTTTTCATTAACGAGTTTTCTTTTCCAAATTATGAAATTGCACCTTCGCTCTGTGAGTAATTTCAGTTTTTAATTTTTTCAATGCTTTCTTAATTTCTTCCAAGTTTGTGTGCATGTTTTTTGCTTTGCTTGAACTTTTCATTAAAATTATCATTTTTTCCTATTACCTATCTGTACATAAATAGTTTTGCAAATGCATATTTTGTGAGAAATTGTAGGTAGATTTTGATTCTGATGAATTATTTAGGTTATCTGCAAATTTTTTTAATTGCTCAAATCTATTTGAATTTTTTTTCAGATGTTTGATCGAAACGTACGGAATTCCGGTGCATTTTGGATGTGAAGCTGGTCGTCAAGAGTTTTAGATCCTGAGAAATGTTGTGGAATGCAGCTTCATACTGTGAGTAATATTCCTATTTAATTTTTTCTATTCGTATTTCTCAATTTCTCAAAGTTTGTGTGCATTTTAAATTGAATTTTCGTGATTTTTTTCGGAGGATCACATACCTATGTATCTTGAGTAATTTTACTCGTTTTCAGCTGTAGCTGAAATTCGGTGATCTATTTGATCTGGAGCTGATGTTCGTTGGCCTGCTTCAAAAGAAATCAAACGAGATGGACGCAATTTTCTTGAAGGAAGCTTTTGTGAGTACTTTTTTCGCATATAATTAGTTACTCTAATTTTCATATTTTATGGCTCTCTTACCTTGTTTTTAAGGGTGAATTTATTGTTTTCTGGTTGCTGGAAGTGTGCAGGTGTTGCTGTCCAATTCTATTTAATAACTGCTCTAAAAAAAAGTTAGATCCAATCAGTTACGTCATTTGCTGAGCTAGTAGTCATCAATCGATACGCTTCATTCCGAGTAAGAAAATACTTTCATTTAAACTCCCATTATTTTGTGCGTTTCAATTTTTAGAAGTCTTCATTTTAATATTTCATCATCATCACTTACATATCATACAGGGCTCCTCCTAAAATTTTTTAGTTAGGCAACTAATTTGATTTTGGTGTTTTACAAGTCACATTGTGAATTTTCAGTCATAATGGTATTTCATTTTTGCGGCCTTTCTTAGGTAGCCAAATTCAATTATACGTACAAAGGCTTACAGTTTATAATTTATTTTTGATTTACTTTTATTTTGGTACCTAAATATTTTCGTTTTTTTTTTCTCGAGCATTTTATGCTTTCAACTTCATAACTGGTAAATTCATTTATTTATGTGTAAAATTGTTCCGAGAAGAATGATATTATTTTTCAGAATTCGATGTTGAAATTTGAATCGGTGGGTATTAAAATCATTAATTTAATTTGCTTTTTTGTGTGTGTGTTTGAATTACCATAGAGCAAGAATATTTACCTACTTCAGTTTCATTTTATTTCTTTTTCAGATTTTTGAAGAATTGCCAACTCAGTGAACAAAGTGGGAGATTTAATTACATTGATGAAGAATTCCATTATGAAAATTACGTAATTTTCTTCATTTCTGAGCAAACTTTCCAATTGTTTAGTGGAAGAGCTCTTGAAAGAAACGTATTAACTGACATCTCATCATTCAAAGGTAAGTTTGAAACTTGAAAGAAATGAGGTTTCAAATTTTACTTGAAAAAAAAAACAGTTTATCAACTATTTTCTTGAAATCTTCAGTTGATTGGATTTCATATACGTAATGTTATTATTAGATATTATTTTTTATTTAAATTTTTTTCAGGTCCAAGTTGATGAATACTTGATAGAATACAAATTGTGAGAAATTTACTTAGGTACTCGCTTTAAAATTTTTTTTTTCAATGCTTCCTTTTTTTGCAGTATTTTTGCAATCAATTTTTTTAAAGAGAATAATTCCATAAATTTTTCAGGTATAAAAATAGTGTCAGTAAACCTGCAATTGATTTTTTCTAAGAGAATAATTCATAAATTGTTACTTACAGATTTGAGTATGCAGTGCAATGTTGGCGGAGTAAGCTTCGATATTGTGAGTAATTCTCTTTTTTTTAGTTCAATTATTGAATTTGTCATAGTTATTCGTTTTTTTCTTTTAATTTGAAATGTTTGCATGCAATTCGATCATTTTTCTTTTTTCGTAATGTAATTTTACCGTTTAATTTTTTTTCAGATCTGTTCTTAGCCAGTTTTGACGTTTTTTCGAATTATTGATTGGACACGACAGATATCTTTCACCTGGATTATGGTTTGAAAAGTTGTGAAATATGGACATTATGATGGATGGTGTGTGCTATCATAATGAAAGCTTTCTACTCACAGGTAAATTATAATTTTCATTGAAATTTTGCCTCCATTTTGATTTTTCTGATGGATAAAAATTGCAAGTAATTTATTCTCTTCTTTCAGGATGATTTTTTTGATGCCTTATTCTTAATATTTTTGCTTTGATTTTTTATGACATGTTTTAAAAATATCATTGAATACCTAATTTGTCTCTTGTCTTTTTTTTTTACAGGTACAAGCTGATAACTATTCTTATGGCAGATGAAGTCAGGAATTCAATTATATTGGATGCAAGATGAAATTGGTGAGTAATCTATTAATCTTGTATTTCTTTCCAATGTCGCTTTTGTATTTTTTGATTTGCATTAGATTTTTGTAACATGTTTTTAAGATTTTAACTGTAAATAATTATCTTTTTTTTTTGCAGTGATCAAACTAGATATTTATATTGAAGATTTACACGTATTTTGTGAAGTTAGCCTATGAAGTCTTCGATATTTGCCGATTCTAATGGAAAATTGGTAGGTCATTTTTTTCTAAAGTATTTTTTCCGTAAAAAAATCTTCAAGATATTTATGTCTCATTGATTTTTGATTATTATTAGCGTTTTTTTCGTTGATGTTACTTTGAAATTTTTTTTTCAAACTATTGCTATTTCTTTACAAATTTAATTCGATTTTTTAACGATAAGTCGTAATATTTAGAGTTTAATAGTGATTTTCAGCGATATTTATTTGTTTTACTATGTGGTTTTTCTGTTCACAGGTATATCGTAGATTTACTTCGCTCACAGATGAGTAGAACCCGCTAACAGAGAGAGAAAATGGAAATCGATCGTTTTCGAGTAAATAAATTATAATATTAGAACGATCCATGTTAATTTAGGAAATAACTTTATAAAAACAACGGTTTGTATTTTTTATTTGCAGATAAGTACCTAGTACGGGGTTTAATTTTCGGACACGATCTCGGAACAGGAATCCGGCGATGAAGGTTTTGAATACGAATGTGAGCAGAAATTGATCGCAAAGTAAGTAGAATTGTTGGCTTTTTTTGTTTCGTAATTTTTTTGATACTATGATTTATTATTTTCAAAAAATTTTACCTTATTTACCTACATGAATTTGTATTTTCCAACGTTCTACTTCCGTTGCAAGGTGTAGATCTATATCAAGTAGATCGATTTAATTAAAATGATCTGGCTGTTGAATTAATTTGAACAGAAGTCGAGGTAGGATTTTATATTTTAATTTCTCTCGAGTAGTTTAATATTTTTTCCAATCTCTTTTTTAACGAGTGTTTTTTTTTGTAGATACCTTTCAGATTTCATCAAACTTGCGATTCCGGCTTGCTGTTACATTGTATAGCCACAAATTATCAAGTACCTACCTAGATCGATTTAACTAAAATGATCTGGCTGTTGAATTAATTTGAACAGAAATCAAGGTAGGATTTTATATTTTAATTTCACTCGAGTGGTTTAATATTTTTTTCCAATTAATTTTTTTACGAGTGTTTTTTTTGCAGCAAACTTGCGATTCGGACCTACTGTTACATATGTAGCCACAAATCATGAACACATGGTCAATACCTAATTCAAGTAGAACTGAAAAAAGGTTAGGTTACATATGTAATTTATATAGTTCCATTAGCAATTATGTTAATTCAAATTCCACTTTTTTTTTTACAGATTTTGCATCATCAGCAGAGCGGGTTGGAAACTGGAAAATGAATTAATGCGGATTGGGTGAGTGAATTGAAATATCTTAATTGCTAATTTTTCATAATGAGAAGTTCTAAAGCTTTTTTTCAGGTGATAATTATTTTGTATCATCAGTAGAGCAAGTTGGAAAACTGAAAACTGAATCAATGCGGATTGGGTAAGTAAATTGAAATATTTTAATGGCAATTTTTCATAAGGAGAATATCTCAAACTTCTGTCATCATTTTGACCACAAAAAATAATTTACTTTATAATTTTAATCTTGTTTTTATTTTTTGCAGGTTTTTGGAAATTTTTTCCTCATTTGATGCTCCAGCGTTCTCTTCGTTTCAGCAGAGGACTATCGAAAGAGAAAAATGGAACCGTCTGGAGTTAAATTCCCAAATTGGTAAGTAATTTATCGATATATATTTTTAAAGCTGTTAAATTGCCTTATGCGCCAAATGCTCTAAAAGTTTTGGCTTTTCCCAGAGATAATCGTAGGTTGACAATTTTGAAAAGGTATTTGAAATGAAAAATGAACGTAATTATTTTATATTTTGTACTTTACCTGTTTTGCATTTTACATTTATTGTCTACCTTGATTTTTATGAACAAAATTCTCTGAGGAACCTTTATTGTTCAAGCACCCGGTGTATATGCTTGGTCAACAGTTTTTTTTTTCAATTTTACAATTTCGATTTTCAGTCCCATGTTTTAATTTTTTGCAGGTTTTTGGAAATTTTTTCCTCATTTGATGCTCCAGCGTTCTCTTCGTTTCAGCAGAGGACTATCAAAAGCGAAAAATGGAACCGTTTGAAGTGAAATTCCCAAATTGGTAAGTAATTTATCGATAAATATTTTTAAAGCTGTTGAATTGCCTTATGCACCGGATGCTCAAAAAATTTTTGCTCTTGAAATTTTTGTAGGTATTTGAAAATTGTAAGTTGACAATTTTGACCATAGAAAAGTGGAAAATGAACGTGAATATTTTATATTCCCTATTTCTAAGCACAATTTACTTCATTCGAATAGTTTTTTCATCATTACTATTTTTCCTTTTATAAGTTGCTACTGTATTACTTTTATGAGCCAAATTTTCTCAAAGAGCGAAAATTTTTCGAGTACCGGGTATATTTGCTTGGCAAAAGATATCAATTACGAGTCCTCATATTAATTGGATCGACATGGGATTCCTTATTTTTTACATACTTATGGGAGTAAAGAATGATTAGGTACACGGAAGTTTTAATTTGTAAGTTTTATTTTACATAGGTACCTAGTTAGGTGCTTTACAAACAAAATATTAGTAGGTAAATTACTCCAATGTGATACGAAATAATAATTGCAATTTAAAAAATAGTTAATTCGTAAAAATTGCAGTTTCAGGATGGCTCCCGGTAGAAAACTGGAAAATAATATAGTCTGTGGAAAGTTCCAAATTACGTAGTATATCCAACACCTAGAAGATTACACTACATATCGGTAACTCAATAAATGTATGGTATTTGTGAAACTCTAAAAGGCCCCTAAAGGAAGTAGGATCCCATCCTGGGATCCTACTTCAACTCCTAGTCGCACGTCCACGTCGTGGGGGCCGGGACCTCACCGTAGTCCGGTGTGCTAACGCGACAGGGGGGCGTGCTGGAGAATCTCTCCGGTACGCTGCTAAAATTTTTTAAAAAATGAACAATTTCGGTTTCGGATTTGGCAGAATTGGTGATGCAGGTAATTTAATAGGAAAATTTTTAACGATTTTGGCCTTGGAGGAACAAAATTTATTACATTTTTGAATTTGGGAAAAATTGGTCGATGCTGGTAATTTAATGGAAATTTTTTTTAGTAATTTCGACCATTGTGGGACAAAATTTATTACATTTTTGAATTTGGGAAAAATTGGTGATGCTGGTAAATTAATGAAAAACTTTTTAGTAGGACAAAATTTAGTAAATTTTTGGATTTGGGCAAACTTGGCGATGCAGATAATTTAATGGGAAAAATTTTTGATGATTTTGGCCTTTATGGTGGGACAAAATTTATTACATTTTTGAATTTGGGAAAAATTGGTGATGCTGGTAAGTTAATGGAATTTTTTTTAGTAATTTCGGCCTTGGTGGGACAAAATTTAGTAAATTTTTGGATTCGGGCAAAATTGGTAATTTAGGTAAGTTGCGTCTCATGCAGGGTCATCCTAATACTCTTCGGTATCGGATTACCCTGCATGAGTCCGGCGACTGGATTATGTAACGTTATCGGTACCCTTTGCAGAGGCACTCGAATCGCAGGGCTTGCTGTCGTAGGGGCCGGTGCCGTTGCATTTTTCTTTCGCCGGATCAGGGCATAGCCCTAATTGTAGTCGTAGGACAGTCTTGTGACCTGCGTAATGCGCGAAATCCTGTGGCTTCGTCGAGGGTCATTGATCCCCATATCTACCTCTGCGAATCCGGGATGGAGGGCATTACGTGGCTCGTTGCGCAGCAGGCGTCTGGTCTTTTTCATCGTGACAAGCAAAATTTGAAGATGGTCGGACCCGGACGCTCTTTTTAGTACCATAAAAACCCTCGATGTACATCGGTGTAAAATGAGAAAATTTAGGATACTAAAAAGAGCGTCCGGGTCCGACCATCTTCAAATTTTGCTTGTCACGATGAAAAAGACCAGACGCCTGCTGCGCAACGAGCCACGTAATGCCCTCCATCCCGGATTCGCAGAGGTAGATATGGGGATCAATGACCCTCGACGAAGCCACAGGATTTCGCGCATTACGCAGGTCACAAGACTGTCCTACGACTACAATTAGGGCTATGCCCTGATCCGGCGAAAGAAAAATGCAACGGCACCGGCCCCTACGACAGCAAGCCCTGCGATTCGAGTGCCTCTGCAAAGGGTACCGATAACGTTACATAATCCAGTCGCCGGGCTCATGCAGGGTAATCCGATACCGAAGAGTATTAGGATGACCCTGCATGAGACGCAACTTACCTAAATTACCAATTTTGCCCAAATCCAAAAATTTACCAAATTTTGTCCCACCAAGGCCGAAATTACTAAAAAAATTTCCATTAACTAACCAGCATCGCCAATTTTTCCCAAATTCAAAAATGTAATAAATTTTGTCTCGCCAAGGCCGAAATTATTAAAATTTTTACCATTAAATTATCTGCATCACCAATTTTGCCAAATCCGAAACCGAAATTGTTCATTTTTTAAAAAATTTCAGCAGCGTACCGGAGAGATTCTCCAGCACGCCCCCCTGTCGCGTTAGCACACCGGACTACGGTGAGGTCCCGGCCCCCACGACGTGGACGTGCGACTAGGAGTTGAAGTAAAATCCTATTACTTTGAAGGATTTTGCTTCCGTTCAGGGGCCTTTAAATAAATGTATATTGTATTTGTACATTTACGTCATTATTCCAAAATAAAAATACTATTCCAGATTCAGTATCTTGTTTGTCCATTTATTTCACGGAGGTTTATGCCTTCCACCTGTAAAGGAGAATATATTACAAAATAGAAATACAATCGACTCATCACCAATGTGAAAAAAATTCCAAGCTAGTAAATTGCCGGTATTTAAAAAGCGTGAAAATCAACTTTTCGAATAAAAATCAATAAAATTGTTCGACGCAATAATGAAACAAGGAGTGAACATGCCAAAAATTTTCAGGTAAGGTATGTGAGTAAATTTTGATAAATTATTGCGGATTTTAAAAAAAGTAAAAATGAATGCTTAGGTAGGTACTTCAAAATAAAAATCGAGAAAATTGCTTGGCGCATTAATTAAACTAGACATTTTTAATCACTAGGAATGCAATGAAAAAATGAAATCATTAAAATTGTGCACTCGAAAAACTTCAATTTTACGTACGTTATGGTCGCAAAAATTCCACGTCGAAAATTCAAAATTCAAATAGGTAAATTTGATACAGTGCAGCTCATCGAAAAAAATCCGCACCTGGCTATACTGAATCCATCAACTTTTTTCTTCACATCCGTCGCCCACATAATAAATTTTATCATTAAAAGACGTCTGGACACTTTGGCACTGGAAAATCAAATGGCAATATTGATATTTCGTATTAGATCAATCGGATGGGGAAAAAATAGAAATGTTTAGATCATATTCCATGGAATTGGAATAAAAATTCAGTTTTACATAACGTTATGGTCTACAAAATTCTGCGTTGAAAATTTAAAAAATACAGGTAGGTAGGTAAATTTGATATAATGCAGCTCATCGAAAAAATACTCGCCTGGCTATATTGAATCCATCAACTTTTTTCTTCACGTCCACGTAATTGGCCATAAAAAGACGTCTGGACACTTTTGGCACTAGGATAGCAAATGGAAATATTGATATTTCGCAACAGATCTATCAGATGGAAAAAACAGAACTGCTTAGTTCAATTTTCATAGAATTAGGACGCAGAAAATTCACGTAAGTACATTCGATGAATAAAAATTAAGAAATGGGCCATCTTCGATAATATATAAAGTGTTAAATGTTTTCGAAAAAACTTACCAGCTCATCATGATTGGATCTAACGCGCTTTTTGGACTGAGTCATTGATTAAAATTGGGCAGCAAATATTAGCATACTTCCTGTAACAAATAAAAAAAAATTTAACATTTATATACAAACATAACTAGGTAGAAGAGTCCTAAAATATGAAAATTAGAGTACCTACCTATTCAAAAAGTACTCGCCAAGGCTTCCTTCAAGCAAATTACGTCCATGTTTTTCAATTTCTTTTGAAGCATAGCATAATGGATATCAACTGAAGGTCTTTTCTAACAGAGAACCTATGAAAACGTATCGATTGATGAGTAGTTCCGCGGCAGGCATCGATGATGTTACCCAATTCACTCACGGAGATCCAAGTCAAGCAGAGTAACTCGCTACCGAAGTGTATTGTAGGGTGACTCTGCTACAGACACCTAGAACAACTTGCCTGCACTCTCAATCACCTGAAATCAAAAAAAAAATGATTTTTCCCCACCTTCGAGGCCAAAATTAATTTTTTTAAAATCAATTTCGAAAGTAACGTGCTAAAGAAGTCTCCAACACGTCCTCCGGTGACATTTTCACGCCGAATTTACGAGCAAATCCGACGAGGTCCCAGTTCTCACGACATGGACGTGTGACTCGGAGTTGGAGCCATCAAGGAGCCATTAGATAACATATTCATACCTGAGTATGCGTTGAGAAATCGCGATTTTTTTTTATTACCAAAATAAACTAATTATGTACTTTGTAATGTTGACTATTTTCACGTACTTCATTCGCAGTTCCGTTTAGAACGTCGACTGAATTTCATCTGAAACATACAAAGTACAGATATTACAAATTAAAGCACTTGGAAAAAGGGCAAGTAAAAATAAAATAAATTTCATCATAAAAAGTTGTATGTAAATGTTTTTAAATAGGTACTTACTTACACAAACTCGTCGAAGTAGGTATCTATGGAGCTGTTGATGGATAAATAATCGTTTTATTCCACAGAGCTTTCTTGCCATATTTTGAATTGAACCGGAACGTCTGGAAAATCACAAACACATAAAATTAGAGTTGATAAAAATGCAAAAAAATAACAAATTAAAGCACTGGGAAAAAGGACGAGTAAAATTCTTTCAGCAAAAATGAAAAATAATTCAAAAAATAAAATAAATTTCATCATAGAAAGTGGTATGTGAATGTTTTTGAATACTTACTTACACACTCGTCAAAGTAGGTATCATCTATGGAGCTGTTGATGGATAAATAATCGATTTATTCCGAAGAGCTTTCTTGCCATATTTTCAATTGAACCGGAACGTCTGGAAAATCACGAACACATGAAATTATAGTTGATAAAAATGCAAAAAAATAATAATGAATTAAATTAAAATTAAAATCTGGACTAGGTACGTGAATTTGAAAACCGGCTGGCGTAAAATTCTCTCTCTAGTGAAGAAATTAACGAGAAAAAAACAAATTTCAAACAAAACTCACCATTTCTCCTTTCCTCGACGAAATATGATCCAGTTTTTCATCCTTGAAGAGCTGATCAATGATCAACCTGAAATAAATTCAAAGTAAGATAAGTTATTTACACATAAATATAAAAAACAATAAAAAAAAAACCTCGAATCGTCAATAATTATACATGAACTCAATATAAAGAATAGGTAGGTACTCACACATGAAAAATATTTCAATCACTGATGAATGAATTTTAAAAGTCAGATCCGCTCATTCCATTTTACAGGGTCCTTTTAATATCCGAATCACAAACAATCGTCTGCAAAAAAAGACCAAACATTAAATAGGTAAAGGTATTTTCAATGAGAATTTAAATCGTCTGCAAAAAAAGACCAAACATTAAACACTTAGGTAGGTACAGGTATTTTCAATGAGAATTCAACTTCAGTATTAGAAAAACAATTTACCCACTCCAATTCCAAATAGTAAATTTTCACTATCATGAACACACAAATTTCTAAATAAAAATCACAAATATGTGATAATTATCGCTGATCAAAAAAAAAATAGAAGTCTTTTACTTAAAAACAACCGTTGTCCATATTGAAATTTTGTCTTCAGATAGGTTTTTAGAAAAGAAATTTGCCAGAGACAAATTTTAACACGGATAATTATAATTATCATTTTCAAGGGGATTTTTTTTCGTAAATAGCTGCGTCTGAAGTAAAAATTTCAAAATGGATCATGGTTGTTTTCAAAACGGACACTTTAAATAATTATCAACATCAATCCAATCACCAATATTAAATAATTTCATGGGTAAATAAAAAAATAACATTCTAACAAAATGTTCACCTTTATCTCGGATCGTACGGTCCAAACAATGAAAAACACGTTCGTCTCATGGGTTTCCTGAAATCTTCGATCATAATCGAGTCTAAAAACTAGTAAAATAAAATGGATTAAAAATCAATCGAAAAAGATGAAAAAAAAACACCAAAATTCTGTAAAATAAGCCGAAAGAAAAAAAAATCCAAAATGAACTAAACTGTAAAAAGAAGTTAATGTATGCCGAGTAGAGTACAGCAGAATAATCGATTCCATTAGCCATTACCTAGTTCGGCAAGTTCACGACTATAGGATCATGCGAGTGAAATTACGAGTAAAACAGGAGCACCAGCTGGGACGGTGGATCATGAACCCCACGTAATCAAGTAGGTAGGTAGTACAGAAGATCTGAAAAATCCACGATTACATTTTTAAAAAACATAAAAACAACACAGATTTGTCAACTTTAAAATTTTAAAAATTACCAGATGAAGTCGCTATTCCTGCTACCTTTTTCGCCTTCAATTTCTGCAATTGTATTTCCATCTTCACCGCCAATTACTCTTCCGATCGTGTGCAAAAATCAAATCAAGTAATTATCTGCGAATTAATAAATACAATTCATTTTAGTAATTCTTCAAGTTAAAATTTACCTATATCTCGCTGAAATCGTAACGTACTCGTAAATGATCAATTTCAATTTTCTGTTTTCGTTGGTGCGTTCTTCATTTAAGAGTGAAGGAACCCTGCGAAGTACCTGTGAACGAAAAAAACACCTTAAAAATCAACATCAAATTCTAAATATTGCGATTCATCGTTAAAATATGCAATTTAATTCGCTAAGAATCACATACTCGTATAATATGTAGGTAGTTCATTCCATGACAAGTTTTCCGCAGCCGGAGGCACGTTTTCAAAAGTCCTAGCGCCAGAGGGACTTCAATCCACAAAATCTTGAAGTTGGAGCCGGAGAGAGCGGCCAGAAATCCGGAGGGCTCCTTCGGACGATTTTTCTGGAGCCGGAGCCACTTTTTTAAACGTCTTGGAACCGGAAGGACTTTATTCGAACATCGCAGAGCTGGAACCGATGGAATCAGACCCTCTTCTACCCGATCTCTGCTCGTTCCACGTCCATGGATCCATTTTAGAAAAAGTTTCAAACTAATATCAGCAAAGAGAAAAACGCCAAAATGAATCAAAAATCAAAGACATTCTCCAGAAAATATTGAACCATTTTTTCTGGAAAAATACTATATAGAGAAAACATAACTTACCATCAGATTGGGCCACTATCTAGGATATTATATGCAAACACGTTACAAAACCAGCGAAAAAACTTCCGTGAAAGTAGGTCAATATGATCTGCATCCTAAAATGCCATCTTTGATCACCATTATACAGCTGTCTTTTGGAGTATTCCACATGCTTCATCGAAGTTCTCCAATTTTTTCCGCAGGGGTTAATAAATGCCAGCTGAAAACTAAGAAACCGAATTATTCATTAGGTACCTATACGTAAACAAAAAAATGGTTAAGATTAAAAATACAAATTTGTTTTGTCAGATTAATACTAACTTGATATTGAAGAAATTTTTCAAGAATTGACACTGACGTTTAAATCAAATCGAGAAATTTTCAATTCTCATTGTGAATTGAAAAAAAACAGCACCTTCGATATAGGTAGGAAAAGAAAATTGAAAAAAAGGGTAAAATTGCAAATTGAATGTTGAAAATGAAAAAGTACGTAGATATAAAAAAATTAACGACAATGAAACGTAGATGTAAATATTTGAAAAAGAAAAACTCACCAACGCTGTCTCCAAACAAATTGTACCATACTGTCCCAGTTATTTTCATACATGCCAATGAACTTTAACTGCAGCTGTAACGAATTAAAATTAATTAGGCAATAATATAAAAACAAAGAACATGCAAAATGATAAATACAATGAAGAAAATCCAAAAAAAGTCATAAAACTTCAAATTCAAACATTTTCCAACGGGATTTGAAAAAAAAAACTCACCAACGCTGCTCCAAACGAATTGCACCATATTGTCCCAGTTATTTTCACACATGCCAATGAACTAACTGCAGCTGTAACGAAATAAAATTAATAGGCAATAATATTAAAAACAAAGAACATGCAAAAAAATAAATTAAATGAAGAAAATCAAAAAAAAATCATAAAACTTAAAATTCAAACATTTTCCAATATAAAAAAGGTACCTATAAAAAATTTTCAAAAAAATTGCCATTTACAACAATGATAAATGAAAAAACTGATCATTTAAATTAGTTCAAGTTGGTATTTGAAAAAAAAAACTCACCAACGCTGCTCAAAACAAATTGCACCATACTGTCCCATAATTATTTTCACACATGCCAATGAACTTTAACTGCAGCTGTAACGAAATAAAATTAATTAGGTACCTACGTAATATTAAAAACAAAGAACATGCAAAACGATAAATTCAACGAAGAACATCGAAAAAAGTTACAACTTTTTCATCATAAAAAAGTAGATAAGTGTACAAAATTTTCGAAAAAACATCTGCCATTTCCAACAGAAGGTAACTAAAACTTTTTATTCAAGAGAAATCGCGAAAATTTAAGTAATTATTTTAACGAAAAGAAAAATTAGATTCGATGTTGAACACACAAAATTTGAATCAAATGAAAAATTATTCAATTCAAACTGATATTAATTAAATTTGAAAAAAAAAGAAAATCGATTACTTAAAAAAAGTACTCACCCCAAGGATGTCTCCGGTTTAACTGGAATCCATTTTGTTCACCTTTTTTCACGCACGTCCATAAACTTCAGTTGCATCTGTAAATAAAATAAAATTTTTCAGATATGCTATTAACAAAGGGCATGCAAGGGAAAAATTCAAAACAAAAACTAAAGAAAAATGGGCATAAAATGATTTTAAAAATATTCAACGATAAAAGGTACGTAAAATAAAATTTTAGCACTCGAAAAAAATTTTGCTATATGTACAACTGCAATCAAGTCTACCTAGCTACATAAAAAGAACTGCAAGTTTCTGAGAAAATAAAGAACATGCTAAGCAATAAATTCAAAAAAAGCAAATTGAAAAAAAAACACGGAATTACAAATTTAAAAATGTTCCAATGATAAAAAGGAAAGCATAAAAAAATGCGAAGAAATATCCTCCTAAAGAAAACTCCCAACTAAGTACTTGAGCCTCCTCACTAAAAAAAATCATGAAAATTTAATTAACCAACAAATGAAAAAAAGTGAAAAACCAAGTCTTAAGAAATTGAACTCGTAAATAATCTAATAGGTACCCGTAAATAAAAACAAAGATATTCAAATTTGACCAAAAAATGATTAATTCAAAGAAAAAAAGCACGAAAAAATATCTAATTACCTAAAAAAGCTTTCAACCAAGCACCCAAAGTCTGTTTTCCAAGGAAAAAAACACGAAAATTAGTCACCTAACGAATGAGAAAAGAAAAACGATTTACTTACCACTGACATTGCTTTTCCTTTTCCATGTTCATTAACAGCATTGCACAATAAAATAAATCATTAATTAACCACAATTACTTAATCACATTCATATCAATGCATAAAAACGCAAAGCAAAACGGCAGACACGAAACCAGTTGTTTACACTGCAACTTCGAAACGCAGACTGTCGCAAAACAAGGCTGCATCTATGAGTCACTGCCACTACCCCCACCAACTATTCTAAATCATGTGATCCCAGCTCACCACCTGCTGCGTATTCCTTCGAATCCTTTTCGAAAATTCCGACACAATAAAATTTTATTACCCGTCTTGAATGTTTTTTTTTTTGGCTCCGCTGCGTCGTACGTGACCTCTGTAACAAAAAATTCCGACCCGAACCCATTGTATTCATAATCTCCATAAAAGGCAAGGTTGTAAAATTTCCAAACCCATTAGGTACACTTGACTGCTTCGTACGTGGCCTTTTCATCATCCAAAAAAAATTCTCTTGTATGGCCATATAAGGTAAGGGTTGTAAAAATTTCAATATAGGACGCAAAAAGCAGATGTTTTCTTCACAATAATAAGGTCGTAAAACTGTGAACGTGACTAGAATTTTATTATCGGGTTATCAAAATGATTCATCCTTTTCGAAAATTCCGACACAATAAAATTTTATTACCCGTCTTGAATGTTTTTTTTTTGGCTCCGCTGCGTCGTACGTGACCTCTGTAACAAAAAATTCCGACCCGAGCCCATTGTATTCATAATCTCCATAAAAGGCAAGGTTGTAAAATTTCCAAACCCATTAGGTACACTTGACTGCTTCGTACGTGACCTTTTCATCATCCAAAAAAATTCTCTTGTATGGCCATATAAGGTAAGGGTTGTAAAAATTTCAATATAGGACGCAAAAAGCAGATGTTTTCTTCACAATAATAAGGTCGTAAAACTGCGAACGTGACTAGAATTTTATTTTCGGGTTATCAAAATTATTCATCCTTTTTGAAAATTCCGAATTCGATCTCATTGTATTCGTAATCTATTATGATCTTATACCGCCATATAAAGTAAGGGTTGTAAAAACTCCATTGTAGGACGCAGAAAGCAGATGTTTCTTCATCACAACAAGGTTATAAAACTGAGAACTGTGAACGTGAGCAGAATTTTTTTGTCGGCAATTTCTACATAAAAGATGTTTACGCTTGAGTGCGCCATTATCAAAATTTTTCATCTTTATAAAAATTTCCGACTGAGAGTCTTTTGTATTCAAATTCTGTTCTAAGCGCCCAGCACTCTAAGGGTAGTAAAAATTACATATTGAGCAGATGTTTTTATCAATACAAGGTCGTAAAATTGTGAACGTGACTAGAATTTTATTTTCGGGTTATCAAAATTTCTGATCGGCAAGCGAGGTGTCTAGAATAGGGTTTTTGGCCACGGCAAATTTAATAACGACATCGGGTTTTCGCGATCAGTTACGGTTTTCGAGAAAACCGCCGCTTTTAAGCACAATTTTGAGCTATTTCAAAAAGGTTCGTTTGCAGCGATCTCAAGGATATGAGAACCATTCGAATGGCCGGGAAGAACAGGGTCTTAAATCCTCGCTAACTTTTTGATTCTTGGCAGATTTTTGAAATGAAAATTGTTTAACAGCCAAAAAAATCTTAAAGATAATTATTTCCAATATTTTCGAATTTGTGCAAAAAAAGCGGAAATAAATTCCTTCTCAGCAGTAAAACAATAATTAAATCAAACCATCGCTCGTAGCGATTTCCAATCGAAGATGGCAAAGTTTTTAAATTTTAAATTAGTATTTTTTGAGCCGAAGAAGAATCGTGGTGTTAATAGAACTGCATAACCAATTCGCCGCAAATATGCACACACCATTATACTTAATGCATATTTACGGCGAACTGGTTATGCAATTCTATTAACATGATGTTGATTCATTGTTGTTACTCGTAAGACACGATTCTGAAAATCATCCGTTTTGTGGGAGTCGTATTCTTGAAAACGACGTCGTCATTTTCCGGCTTTGAAATTTTAAAGGTTATAATAATTTTTTCTGAAGAGTAGCAATTCCTAATATTCAAAAAGCTGACCTTGGCTCAAAATTCCACAGTTCAATATATAAAATACTGAAATAAATCCAATGACGCAAACCAAAAAGCTCCATAGAGCGTAATTTAATAATCTATTTATTGTGACAATTGCAATAAAAAAAAAGTAATAAGTCTCAAGATTTGTAGTTAAGAGTCATAGTACTTGTAAATTTTTTTCTTTTTTCACATCTTATTGAAAATAAAGAGGAAAGAAAGCTTTAAATACATAGGCAGGCTCAGTAAATAATGAAAAAAAAAAATATATATATCAAAAGGTAGAATACAAATCATTGAATGTTGCCAAAATAGATTCGTATTTGAATTAAAGAAGATGAGAAACGATTTGGCGACCCAGTGTAATCTAGGGGGCTGAAAATTTACCAAATTCATTTTAAAATTGTTCTTGATATTTTTAAAATTACATATTATACCGAAATACTAAAGTAAATATTATCAAAACGAATTTTTGTTCATGGGCATTCAAGTCTTTATCGTTTTTACTTTTTCATCTGCCAATTTACTCATTTGAAAACACCTTCTCAAAAAAAATTTATAAACTGCAGTTTCTCTGGCTCTTGAAAAAAAATTTAAAAAGAAAAAAATCATAGGAAGACGTCATCTTGGACCATACAGTTGACAGCTGATATAAAAAAAATCAAAACCGATTCGTATTTTTATCCCGTAGCAAAAAATTCAAACAAAGAATTCACTTTCATCAAGTTGAAGACCTACTTTTAGATGGAAGATGAAACCTTCGTCTCGAACTTATAGCATCAAATTACAGGATAATTTTAAGATCATTTTAGGAACCAATGATAACGAATCGCTTAAGATAAGATGAAATAGGAAGAAAAAAAGATTCAAAATACTGATCAACTAAAACTCTAAACATAATATGTGACATGATTGAAAAAATATTATACGATTAAAATATTCGACATAATGGTGTGGTAATCAATGGGAGCGAGGTTAAAAATACCATTGTACGCGGAGGTTTCGTTTCGTTTTCTCTTTAAATTTAAACTTACAAACTAAACACTTAAAAGTAGAGAAGAAAGCTATTGCACAAAAAATTTGTACTCGTACTTGACTATCTTATCACATTGACTATCCAATAAAGACGGTGAAAAGCAATAAAATGACTTTTTCCCACAACCAGGGCAATCATTAAACGATTAAAAATTGCGACGTAGAAACTTAAAAATTAAATCACAGACGAGATTAGAAGGGAAAAAATATCTTGCTCGTGATTGGATAAAAGCGCAAATAAGAGAGGGAGGAAATACTGGGTTATTCGAACGATGGGCCGCGGAGAGAAAATGCAGATCTTTTAGTCGATATATCTGCCCGCTATAATCGTCCTTAAAAGCGGACCGATGTCGGCCGGATCGCGGAGCGCTTCTCCGAGCATCTTTTCTACATTCCTCATAATGGCTACTTTTTGGTGATCTTTCAGCGGGTACACTATTTGGCCGGTTGGAGGTGCCTGTAGAATTGTGATGGAAATATATGTAGTTCATTAGATGAGAAGTAAAAAAATTACAGGAGAAATTGATTACCTTGTACCAAAAATTGATGGACATTGTGTAATCTCCTTGGATAAGAGATTCGACGTGATGAAACCAGTACATAGGAATATATAAAACTTCGCCTGGCTCTATAACTGTTTCAAAGCCAGTAAGATTCTTAAATTTGGGAAATTTCTCATAATCTGGATTTTCAAAATCGATCTAAAGACAAAATCAGTTGAAATAAGGGCTGTAATTTTGAGAGATTAAGATGATACGTGCCTGAGTTTGCCTATCGTAAGGGTGATGTACCGGATGCGGATACAGATTCTCAAACTGGGATGGTCTGAATAACATTATTCTTTTATACCCTCTCAACTGAGCATAGAAATTTTGCTGTTCATCATAATGACAAGGTGTAACATTACCTTCAAGAGATAAATTCACACATGCTTATTTATGAATCGGTTCATTATCACATAGTTGACAACAATATATACCTTCCATCGCAATAAGTAATAAATTCGAGGTAAGAGGACCCCAGTTATTCTTTGATGTCTTATCTCGGAACCAATCCCAATTGAACTTGACGAAATCTTGAACCACGCTAATACCGACCGAATTATCCAATACTTGTTGAAAATAATACCTTGACAAACAACGAAACACGAATTTCAACATTGCACACAAATTATTAAACACAATCCAAACAACTTGCAGTACTTGCCTATCTTCGCCTTCTTTCCAGTCAGTCATTTTATCCACAAACTCTTCGAATTTCATTTGCACACGTTTAGTCAACGGCTCGAAATCACTTTTGAGTTTCTTCTCATCATGGTACTTAAATTTATGATCTTTTGATACAATGACGGTGTACTTTCCAGTCATTCGATCCTTGAGATAATCTAGATCCCATGATTTTGCACTGTCCACCAGGTTACTCCCTTGGATCACAATCGGTTCCTATTGACGCGTAAAAACATTGGAATACGATCATTGCCATCATTACGTTGTACTTACATAGGAAATCTTACGTTAGCGGAGATGTAATCGTCGATTTTTGGATTGTTAAAAGACAGTTTCGGCACTTTTTCCAGTTTTATAGGGTATTTGCGGAATTGATTCTCGTTGTACGGTGGATCACCCATAATCGTAAGTGACGGTCTGGCTTTCGTTGGCTAAATTGGATACTCAACTAATATTAAATTACTCGAGGTAATAAATAAGACATTATCTTTTGAAATTGGAGCACCGTTCTGGCAGAATTTATCATGTTTAATTTTGAAATTAAAAAAAAAAACAAACAAAACAACAGATCATTGTGGTATTCGTGATTCTACAATGCCAACATGATCAAGGAAGTGAAAAAATTTGGGTCCCAATTCCGGAATTTCACAATTCATTGTAAGAAAAAAAATTGTATCGCAATGAATTTGTAAAATTATTCTATTATTGAATAAAAGAAAACTAAGATTGATTAAAAAATTGAAAGAAATTGCCGAATTCCATCAAAAAAAGCTTTTCCGAAAAAATCTTGGACAACATAGGTAAAAAAAATAGGTATCTATTTTGGTGCCTTCGCCATTATCTGAAATGCCGCGACCACCATTTTGTAAACAATAAAAATAACAACAAAACACACACGTGATCCGCTTCCGTTTCGAAAAATGATAGAAATCGAGAAATCAAAGGAAAAGACTTCTGAAAATGGATTCAACTACGTATAAAATTTCTCCGCAAGACATAATTAAAAACCAAGTTTTATTCAGCGTCAACGATGACATCCAAATTATACTCCGCACCGATGCAAACACCGCCGAAAAATTGGAAGATGGTAAGTGTTCAAACGTTGACTAGATTAATTTCATCGGTTACATCGGACGTCGCAATGATTGTTATTGCGTTTATGACGGCGATGTGTAAATTTTTAAAATCCATCGATGGGACCCTAGATTTTAAAAAATGGCGCAAATTTTCATATTTCAAATATTTTCACCAATTTTTCCTCCGATGATTGGGATATTTTGAGATAAATCCTAAATTCAAGTCAAGGTATGGGTATTTTATCACACGTGTTCGAATGTACCAAAACACTAACAATATACGAATACGATGAAGAGGCTGTTTTGGGGTAATACCTATTATCAAATAGAAATTGTACCAATATCACTTTTTTCTATACTTATTTAAGAACTACAATCATACTAATCTGTATTAATATCGATTGACAGACGAAGAATTGAAATGTTACGTACGAGCTGTAGTACAAGAGAAGGTGTTGGCGTGTTATGGTATCGAAGACGCTACGCAAGTCAAAACGCTAGGCAGATTAGAAGCTGTCGATGAAAGCAAAACAATCGTATCGCTTGGTATTGCTCCTGCCAAATACGAACAAGGGGTAGAACTACATTGTTTCCATATCGACGAAAGGTAACTTGAAATTTAATTGTTCTAATCGAACGTAACGTTCATCGATATAATATGGCAACTCGATCGTTTAGGCTTTTATTAGAAGAAGAAGATCCTATAACAGTAGACGGTTCATCCGGAACTTGGACTCCAGTTCATCAAGTGCCTGAAATTACTGCAGGTAAGTGAAATAATTATTTCATCGGATCAAATTCTATACTGATTTTCACACAGTTTCAGATTCGGGTCCAACACTACGATGGAATTCTGAAATGACATCTTTACTGATACAAGTCCGAGGCGATATGGATCAGGAATTCAATCGTGCCAAGTATAAATTTCGTTTATGGGAGAAAGTAGCAACCCAGTTGAATTCAAATCTACTCACTGTTCGAGTAACAGCTAAAGACTGTGACGATAAATGGCGCAATATTGTAGCCACCTATCGTAAAAATATTGATAAAATTAAAACCTTCGGCGATAATAGTGTCAGATGGGAATACTTCAACGCCATGGATAATATTCTCAAAGGTACCAAAGAAATGGATTCTTCGAATGGGCATAGTAACGGCGAACAAATGGCCAAATTAATAAACGAACTGAACCAACCTATGAATCCTAGTCCATCTTCGTATATGAGACTTGCCAACGACGGAATTGAGGTTGTCGACATCAGGTGACTTTTTTTTTTTCAGAAAATTCGAACTTTTCTAAAAACGTAACGAATCTGATTTTCTCATTCTAAAATTCAATTGAATATTTAAAGTGCCGATGCAGCCACGGACGACGAAATGGTCAGCGCCGACGAAGAAGAAACTTCACAAAATCGCATCATCACTAGAAAATTTACCGATGGTAACGAATCCGATCAAGTTATATTTTATACTCTCGATTTTTTTCCATTGACCTGTATTTTTTTTTTATCGATAGAAAAACGTATTTGGACTACTGAAATGTGCCTGACGTTACTGTACCTACGCTCTCAAGCGGAATCGAAATTCCAGGAGAATTTCGACAAAGTCCACCTGTGGAGAGACTTGGCTGGCGAAATGAACGAGAAATTTCTAACCGATTTCAACGCCGACGAAGTCGAATCGGTTTGGAAATACTGCGTGATGACCTACGACACGAATCTAGAGAATTTAAAATCCAAAGGAGTCAACACGGTGAAATGGAAATATTTCGCTGTTATGGACGAAATACGCGGCGGTACTAACGAAATATCAGACATCTGCATTCCTCGGCCGGGAGAAAAACTCTTGGAAAAATTCCACAAAGTTAAATCCAATAACGAACTGTTTGAGTCCGGTATGCTCCCAGATAACGACATCTTAAGGTAATTCTCCATTCTTATTCATTTCCCCTCTATTATGAATTTTTTTAACTAATCAAACCGCTCATTTGCGCAGCTTCACCATTGGAAACACTGTAACCGAATCGATGAAAGATAGCGACAGCGAAGACGCCACGTTCACCGTAAACAGCACCCTATGGACCAAAGACATGGTCAAAACGCTAATTTTCCTTAAAAAACAAATCAACGAAGACATCTCTTGCAATAAGATCTCTCGCAAGAAACAATGGTCCGCCATGGTTCGTCGTTTCAAATCCTTGAAAAACATCAAGTTGACCGAAGAAGCCTGCGAAGACAAATGGCGAAATTTACTACGAACTTATAAGAAAAATCTGCTACGAGTCAAGAACCGAGGAGCGACCGTGAAATGGCCATTTTTCTGGCCAATGCGCGACATCGTCGGTAACAGCGTATTACTCGACACCGATAAAAGACTGTTTGGCGAAGTTTCGTCGTCAAGGCTTAGCACCGCATCTACTTCTTCTGCAAAAAACATGAATACCGGCATCAGCGACGATTTCGATGACGAAGATATGCTCGACGACCGAACCAATATCCAACTAGATACGTTAATAAATTCCGTCAACGATTTAAGACAAAGTCATAGTCGAATGGTGCACGAGATCGATACGCAGAAAAAAATTATGCAAGAAATGCAAAAGGAACAAATCAATATTAAATGTTTGCTAACGCAATTGTTGCAAAAGTTCACCTAAAATTCCGAGTATCTTTCGTTAGGGTTTTTATTTCTTCCTCTTTTCTCACGTGTATTTTCTTATTTTTTTCTCTCATTATCGACGTGTTTGTTATGTTGTGAACGTGGATTAAATTATTATTTTTTAGTTCTCTAGTCAATTTCTTGGAACGAAAAATTAGTTAGTATGTTCACTTTGAAAAAAGAGATGAAAGGAAGTATACAGGAAAATTAGAATTGAGAAAAACACTACTCATCCAGAAAATTCGAACTGGAGCATAATGAAATTAGAAAAAAAAACTTGCTTCTTTACCCCCTTTCTCTAAAAAAAACTACCAAGTTTTTCCATATCCAACCGAATTGAACACTGAACTCTCCAAAATTGAATAAAACTATTTTTTCTAAATTCCATATGCCTACTTTAAAAGTTAAAAATTCAAAATCAATAAATTTCAAACTCATTTCCATTGAAAATAACGCAATCAACGTGAAAATAGAAGATTTGTATTTAAAATAATAAATTAATTTAAAAAAATAAAACTCGATTCTCAACCTCGTCAAAGGTGGTGAATTATGCAACATGATTGTTTCCGGGATAAAATTGTCTCAAAGTTCCGTCTTGTTTTTCAAAAATTACACGACAAAAATAATACAAAAAAAACCAAAAAATTAAAACGGTAACATTTGCGAGCATTATAATATTAAGGCCATAAACGAACTCTCCCAGTCTTCTAAAAAAAAAGAGGGAAAATCGTTAAAATAATCCAAATCGTAAATAATAAAACAATATGCCTGCTAGAAAAAAATTGTCGACTTGAGCTTTAGTTCAACGCAAAATTTAGTTCAACAGTTTTTCCCATTTCAATTAAAAAATACATAAGAACCAAATCGAATCGATGGGTATTGTTCGATCGGTACATATTTAATATCAACATTTTATCGTCGTTATCGTAATGACTCAATTGTGTTTGTATTTTTCAAGGAAAAAAAATCGTACATAGATAATTCTTGTCACTAATTAAGATACTAAAATGCGGAAAGGAGGGAACCGTGACCGTAAATTTAGAAGAAAAAAAAACAAAAACAAGGTGCTCCGAAAACAGTGTGGGTATTAGAAGAGAGAAAAAATTATTAATGTATTCAACATTCAACACGACGATTAAAAAACAGCCTGCAAGATAACACGATAGTAAAGATACTTACGTAAAATAATTACTAATAATTTAAACCGATACGGATATCAACAACAATAACACACATACGATCACACGTACGTACACCGCCGCTCGTTCACGATCCGGTATACGTAGTAAAGGATTATTAAAAATTAAGATAGAGATACTCGTAGAAAACCAAAAGAACGAGAAAAGATCGCCACGTTATACCAACGAGAAACCTTGGGTTTGTTGAATGGCTTGTACTAATTTATATTTTAATCGTTCTTTGGTTTGGTACCTCGGTAAATCTAGTAAGTTAAAACAGGTATGAGCGACGGGTAGGTATTTGTCGTCGGCCGTAGGTTGTATCACAATCTGCGAAGAAATAATACCTCGTTAAGAAGTTGAAAGTAAATCTTACTGTAGGTAATTATAATCGTGCCAAATTTTATTCAATAAAAGCTAAGCTTTGCAACATGAACACCAATCGATAATAATGAAATGATGAAAGAACAAGAAAATGTGGTTGCATCATGCAGGAGAGTGACGGAGAAGGGGAGGGAGGATGAAGATGGAAATATGAGGGCAGATATGCGTATTAAATGAAATGTAGAAATGAGAAAAGCTTGCTAAATTCGTTACTAAAGTTATTTTAACGATATCAACTGTTTAATATAACGGTTTCGGTTATGAGAAAAATTACCAAAAAAAATAAGTACTTATCAAGGCTGTAATTTTCATTTGAATTACTAAAATTGATAATTTCACAAAAAAGAATATTATAGTGAAGAATCATATTTAAAAAAAACGAATTTGGTTTCAGATTTGGTTATTTTTTTGCAAAATGATCCAAAATTATTAATTCAAGTTGTTGATTTAATAAAAATGTGATAATGATTCTTGAGAGGGGGTTATCGCGGAAAAAATCAATTGTTTAAAATCCCCTGTCAAGGATCACAAATTAATTTATTCGAATCAAAAATTTACGATTTAATGAAAAAAATATTATATATTTCAAGAAACGAATTCAGTTTCAGTTTCAAAAATTATCTCAAATGATGAATTTTTAAGTTATGGTAACATACCAGTTATGGATCACTTTTTCTTTGAATTCGTGCCCTGACTTTATTTATGAACCAATTTTGGTGATTCTTTTTTTAAAATGAACGTTGGACTCTCCTCTACAAAGTAGCGCGATTGAATTTTGAAAAAAACTATTTCAAGTATTTTTTATGCAGGCTTGAAAGACCCAGAAAAAATACGCCTTTTTGGCGGATTCTACCAATTACGGATCATCAAATAAAATCGAAGTGATGCATTTTTTCTTCACTCTGGCTGTATTTCTAACATAATAAAGATGACCTTCAAAGATTTTCATCAACAAATTGTTAAAAAACCGAAGTTGAAAAACTACCAATTGTGGATCGATCCATAATTGGTAGCAAAATTTTTGATTCGCAATTATGGATCAAAAATTTTGCTACCAATTACGGATCAAACCAATTACGGATCACAATCACTTCGGCATCTCACTGCGCGGATTTAACAATGTGAATCACCCAATACATAAAAACACGACGAAAATCTCGGAACAAACGATTTTGGTGAAGAAATCCACTTTTTTTGGTACAAATTTACGTTTTCTTAGATGCTTGGCAAATGACACTCAAAATTCGTAAAACGGGTTGATCACGCGAAAAATATGTCCATAGTACTTCCCTGAACATGAAATCACCAGCAGCCGCATCAAAAACTGAATATAAATATCATTACTTGCTCTTTTCAACATTAACCATTGAAAAAAACACGAAATTTTGACTAAAAATTTGACTCACTTTACTAAAATGAATCTACAAGCGGTTTGGTGACACGAAAAATGCTTCGTTTACATATCTTCTGAAAGCTGAGACTTCAGGCTACAATATTATGTTGGTAAAATTTCGAGTAGACAATCCTAGTCCTACGTAGAGCGCGTCAAAAAAATGATCCGTAATTGGTAGCCTGATCCACAACTGGTATTTTACCATATAAATTTTTGATTATTTTATTCAAATCAAAGATTTACTATTCTTATAAACAAAAACACTATGATTAAATAGAATAATATTTCAAAAAAAACGAAATTGGTTTCAGTTGACTCGAGAGCTCGGCAAAATTAAATTTTAGAAACGTACGATTCTGGTTTTCGAGTCAAGTTCTTGTTGGATTTATTATTACGAATATAAAATACAAAAATGTTGGTTTCGGTTATTGCTACTCTTCATATTTCTGTTATTTTGCAATTTTCATGCAATTTTCACTTGGATTGTTGCTCTTCCATTTTTTCAATACTTGAAATGCAAGTTTTCTCAAAATTTTCGACACAATTTTCCATTAATTTTTCGACTTAAAAATACCAGATTTTATAAATTTTCAAAGAAAAAATAAACTCAGTTTTTTCTGGTTTTGAATGCAATTTTGTCTTATGACGAGGGGGAGGGGTCTACCTCTTCAATCCATAATACGAAATTTCACCAGATTTTCATCTTGAGTAAATGAGTATGTAATGTACTAGCAAAGGCAACATCATATATCCAACTTTTCTATCCTCACAATGGTCAGCATGGTACTGGTCAAGGTTACGAAAATTCGCAGTTTTCTTCCACGGCAATTTATTCTTTCAACATCTAAATAATTCTAGTTTTGGACAAGTTGACTAGAAGGACGTAGAATTACGTCAGTAATTATTATTGCTTTCCTGACCACTCAAAAAATTTTGATCAGGTATAAAAAAAAATCGGAGAATTACTGATAATTCTTTCAAGATTTCATAAAATAATTGATAGGATTCCTTGAAATGGGAATTCTGATCCAATTTGGGTTCACTTCACACTTACAATTTTTTTTATGGCACACACTTGTCGAGAGGTGAGAGGGAGGATTGTCGTAATTAGAAAATCAAACCGAAAAAGATTTACAAAGGTATCGAAATTCAATCGAAAAGAGAATTCAGTTTTTTTCAATTTTTGGAAACACTATTATTAATGAAAAGTGGAGAAAGGGGTGTAAAGTGACGAATTCATGCCATCGCAATAAACAAACAACATATTTCAAGGAAATACATCGACAACAGAAGCATATTAAGCTCATGACCAATTCCAACGACCAAATTTTATATTCTCGGAGCGAAAAAAAAAGCGAGCGAGCCTGCGTGCAAATGAAAATACTTAACGATTAATCTTACCTTGATAGCCTTCATTCCTTGAATAGGTATCCGATCGGAACCGGTCAAATATAACAAAAACTTTTTCTTATCTTCGAGGGGCAATTCGTGGAACACTTCCCAAAACATTCGAATAGTTGGATCGCTGGAACTGTAACCTTTTTTATAAATAGCGTTATTTTCTAATTGGTACCAGTCGTAGTCTTCGTTGCCTATAAAAAAATACCCAAAGATTATCGTACGCTCGCATACATTGAAAAAAAAACACGAAAATTTGGACGAGGAAAACGCACCGATTACCACGGACATTAATTCTTGAGCGTGGAAAAGCTGAAGTACTCGGCCACCGCATACTTTGTGGAATCCGGCGCTGAACTGTTTGAAACGACTTTCGACCAATTTGTTGAGTACCATGTCAACGTACAAGTCGACGAATTCTTGCCTACATGAAAAAAAAAACATAGCATTTTAAAAATCTCAAAAAAATGAGTCAAATCGACCAATGTACAAATTCGTACTTATTTTCCAACGTGACTGAAATATTTTCACCATTCGGTTTCAATGGAATGACTTTAATCTCGCCGAAAACTTCTCTAGTGATATCAAAGTGCAAAGCAAATACTTCTTCTAGATCTGGTTCGGTATATCTCAGCACGTCTTCTAAACTCCTACAAAACAAATCAACCGGTAACGTATAATTTTGGAAAACAATTTCCTAAAAATTCATTCCAGATTGTATTTGCTCACTTATGCAACGTCGGCGATAATCCTTTAATATCTTCCAGCCTAACAGGCTCGTTAAGTAGCTTCTTATACATTGCTAACGGGAACGGTATATTGATAATTGTGAAATTATAGATGGCTAATCCGCACAGAATACCAATCAGGTAATACATGGTATCGTCTTCGAAGGTATCGTCGCGAAACCAAATCGTATTCGTTTCATCGTACGACTGGAACATACCGTATTTCGGATCCAGGATGTCTCGTAGTACCAACAGGAAGAATTCTTTACGAACTCCGCCTGCGTCTTCGGCTTCTTCACCTAAAAAGTGTACCTAGATGGAGAAAAAAAATACAAAATTAGAAAAATTCTATCAAATGGGGTACAATTCGGAAGTATTTTCTAGAGCGATGAAAATTTGAATTGGGATTATCAAACTATAAACCAATTTCCAAAATCAAAACTCGAATTTTTTAAAAAAATTTTAAATTGATCAAATTATAAAATACTCAACATTCGATCGGTGGGGAAAGGGTGGATTTTTCAATAAAAAATCATTATTGAAAGATATTGTGTGATCTGAATTTTCCTCGTTGGACTCATACAAGTCTTCAATTACCATGCAACCAGATTTTTTCAAATCCGTAATCATTCTTTTCAATATTTTATCAACTTGAATATTTCCATTCAAGTGAAACTTTTTTCTCGAGTCAACATTTTTTTCAACATTGACACCCCCCCCCCCCCCTCCTCACAAAAAAATATATTTTTCAACTTGAACGATTTTTCCTCAAAATTTCAATTTTATTTTTTAACTTCATGTGAAGTCTTTTTCAAATTTTTTTTCAACCATGAGACTTTTTGTGTTCACTAACGAAAATTTTTACACTCAATGAAATTTCTTCTCAATTGTCACCCCTAAAATTTCATCCAATGATCACTAATTTTTCAAAAACTTTGATTTCTCTGAAGAATTTTCTACTTTTTTACTCTCATTTTTCCAAAAAACAGGACCTTAGCAGGAAGTTCAGCATGACCTTTTCATTGTATCGCCTACCTCCCAATCAAAAAATTATTTTAGAAAGACGAATTTTTTGCATTTCAAAATATTTTCAATATTTAATTGTTTGAGATGTAAGAGAAGAGTTTTTACAAAATTTTCGTAAAGAAAAAGCATTATGAAGTTAGTGAGCCCGAGCGAAGCGAGGGCAAAGATTTTTGATAAAGTAGAATCCAGAATCTAAAATTTTTTCGTCAGTTGAAATTCGTGCTTTTTCATGTTTTTTTTTTTTTTACTTCCAAAAAAACTATATCAATAAATCGAAACTGTAATCGAGATTACTAAGAATCATTGAATTTTTTAATTTTTTCACTACCCTTTCTTCCAAATTCACTACTTTCTCACTACCTGCATGACCAATTTTTAAATTCGTTAGATATCCTGAATAGGTATTAGGAACCAAAGCTCAATTTTGAAAAAATTTCGAGAATATCTCTTTACGAGTTTATGACAATTTTGAGATAGAATTTTACAATGGAGTACAAAAATATGTCTAGAAAAAATTTCATTAGCGAAAAGAAATTGAAGAAAAATTTAGAGGGGAAAAAATTTTCGAAGAAGTAATTTTATTCGGAATGGAGAAAAAATTTCACTGGTGTTAAAACATATATCGACAAAAATTTCAAGTATGAAAAATTGAAGATGAAAGAAATCCTCGAAAAAAAAACAGTACTATTGAAGTTGAAAAAAGACAAGATTTTTCGGATAAAATTTTCTTTAAGAATTTGAGTTTAAAACAATCTGAGAAATTCAAGATATAAAAATTTTATGAGAATTTTGTTCAGAACCAAAAATTTTTTCATTTACAAACGATTTCATCAAAAAAAAATGAAAAAATAAAATTGAATTTTTCGATCGAACAAAGCAAAATATTTTTTTCTAGTTCACTTTTTCCAACTAAAACAGATCCTCAACGTTTAAAATTCGAGGTTCCTTTCTGAAAAAAAATTCAGAAAATTCCTTCTTAGATAAATACGAAACACTTGAATCCCACCCACGACAAAAAAAAAAAATGGATATTTTCCAACATCAACACCAACATACCCTCAATGGTTTCTTCAAATCGGTCGTATCGTAAATTGACAGCTCTCGTATCGTATCCTGAACGATATTATCTCGAGACACGTGAATATCCAAATACTGGCTAATGGCCGTCGGTCCGGTCGGCTCCAAAATCGTCCTCATCACGGCTCTATGTATCGACGACGAAACCGCGTTTTGCATCTGTCGAATAAACAAGCCACTTAGCACTTTTCGCACAATAAATACACTCCACGGGCAATCACTTTCACCGTGCAACGTTACTCACCTGCATAGATTGATCGGTCAGCAACAGCGTAGTCTTCGCTTCCGTATCGAATATAAAAGGATAATCGCAAAAATAATACTTATTCTGCGAACATACAAACACACGCGTTTATTATTTATAACAAACCAAGGTAAAAAAGAAAACAATGGTACGAAAGACGGGCGACGGCCGGGGGCTTTCATAACCTAACGATCTTTCAGCATTCATGATGCAAAACGCACCTATTACTATGCTAATCTATCCTACGAACTCTCTCCCTCTTCGACTACGCTGGCCATAAATATGGAAATTTATTCGAGCCTAGGCGTCGAGAGATAATTCACTCCTGGATCGTCCTTACGTAGTATTCGAAAGCAATCGTCGTCTGTGCACGTTCCCACCATTTTCACGAAAAATTGTTTTCCAAATACCTTAGGTTCTTCTACAACCCATCTAATGTAATCTCTGGTAATGTTAACGTGTTCTGATAATTCGGGTACGTAGAATGCATGATGCGGTACTCGACATCCGCCCTGTTTTTCGTAAGCAGTATTCGATGCTGACTGGAGCTCGATTCCGGACTGGATACCGCTCGGGCTGCTGTCGGCTTCGTTACGATTGGCCAGGCATTTATTCAAAGCGTTCAGTTTGGCGAGCACTTCCAGAGGCACCGTAAGTAACGAATCCCATCGTATTAATTCCTACGCAAATCAACAAAGTCAACAATTCGGTGAATCGATTGAAAATTCATTTCGAAATTTTTCTCATAATGGGATGAATTAATTACATACAAAGTCGGCGAAGTTTTGACCGGAATTTTTCAACTTTGAACTTCATTCGTTACTTATGATATTTTGAAGTTGGAAAATCCCAAAATTTCAAAAACAAAGTATACTCGAAACGAATCCCAAAATACTCGAAAAAATCGATATTGCGGTCAAAACTTCGTTATTAAATTCACGAAAAAAAAAAAAAATAGAAAAAATTCACACGCATGGCCACCACCATAGAAAAAAAGTTACTACTCACTTGATGTGGATCAAGCGTTTTCAGCTTATCAATGAGCACATTTTTGTAAATTAATATTAGAAGCTCAAAATTCTCACTGTTCAACGTTTTGTACCATTTTTCTGCAAAAAACTCAAAATCAGGGCGAAACGAACAAACAAAACATAAGCTAAGCGAACATAAAATTGAAACCAAAGCGTGCCGGGGGTCTCAAAAAAAAAACACCGGACTCGTTACCAGCCATTCTAAGAGGAAAATATCTACATTCTATTTCTAATTCCTCAAGTCAAAATTTTCATCCATTAAAACCATCATCGCAAAATACCAACCAATTGTAGGAAAAGTCTGCAGCAATCCTTCGCCGAAAGGTATCTGAAGAATATCGCAATTTTTCGGATTTAAAAACTGATGGTACAAGGGTAAAATAAGATAGGATCGGGAAGCTTCCACATCGATCGGCGTATTTGGAAAACTCATCACCATCGTCGATATGCAAGTTAAAATCTGCAATAAAAAAATGTCAATTTTTTCTTATTATTCGAAAATATGTACTCAATTATTCTACGAATTAATAGGCATTCGATTAGTGTCTAGGTGTCTATAGATTAAAAAATCAAATTTATTGGAGGCAAAAATATAAGGAAGTGCAATGACCTTGAAATGACGACATTGTTATTCATGGAGAAGAATTTTTAATTACCAAGTTTTCTCAGCTCGATAAAAAAAATGCTAATTGATGGGTGTGAAATTGTCCATCAGTGATTTCGCTTTTCATTATCGATAAAATACGATCGAATTAAGGATCGTAATGGATGAAATCGAGAGAAAAAAATTAAAAATTCACGATTGATATAGCAAAATGCGTAAATTAATTATACCGTAGATTTCAGTTCGAAAAAATTCATTATCGAGTGCGAAAAAATGATGCGCTTTGAAATTATGGTAAATATTTATGAAAAATGGTATTACGTAGAAAAGAAATTGAATAACTAATCAGCCGAATAAATTACATAATCAATGGGAAAAAATCGGTCATTTCGTAATGCATCAAAAATAAATAAATACGATAGGTATCTTGCACAATGTTCAAGTTTCTATAAGTCATTTCAGATTTTAATTAATTATTGCGATCACTTGATTACTCAATTTTTTATTTTAATTTGATGAAATTAATTTTTAGTGTCGTTAATTAACTAACAACACTGTAGTAAAGCATGAAAAGTAACACAATTCTCAGAAACGTACGACTTGGACGACTGCCGAAATGGAATTGATTCAACCCTCAACTTCTGCTATCGATTGAAACCTGATCCAACATTAGTGACTAACCGATTAAATGACTCGACTTTTCATAGTGTTCGATTTTCAACAAGCGATTTTTTCGTATTTCTTGCCCTCTTTTTTTTGAGGGGATTTATAATAAAATTTCAAATTTTGTATTTATTACTTTCGAGAGTAAAAAAATACACGCACATCGACCATTGAACCAAACTTGGATCTTTCGGGGGTTCCTAGGAATTTCATTCTAACAATTTCCAACAAGAAACGAGGGAAATATTCGGAGGAAAAGAGTAAGAGAAGAAACTGAAAATGGTGATTGGGTGCCCTGGTATAGAAGAGAGATAAGCAACCAAAAATCAATCATTTTTTCAACTTTTACGGAAAATTTGATTTGAAGCACAATTAGAAGGCGATATTTGGTCTCGGGGTATCTTAAAAAATTCTTTCAAGATTTTTTTATTACTGAACTTGACGGGAAATTGTGCCAGGAATTCGAAAAAGTAGATTTTAGGGGGTATCTTTCAAGAGCTTCAAATATGGTCCCAAATCCCAAAATATGGAAAATTTTGATTTTTTAAAAATCGATTCTGATCTGAAGTTTTGCGTTAATATTTTACAACTTTCCACAGGTTTCAACTAATCAATTTGAAAATTTCGATACAAAGGAAATTAAAATTTTCTAAGTTTATAGAGGTTATTCATTTTAAAACTTTAGCAGATGTAATGCAACCTTCAAGTTATTTTTTCAATTTTTCGGAAAAATTTCATCGAGTCTCAAAAAATTAATGTTACAGAATGTCCTTTTCTGGCAATCAAGGGCAGAATTGGTTCAAATTCAAGATCATTGTACAATCAAACTCACCGTATCTAGAATCGAAGGATGCTCGATTTTGCTAATAATATTAAAACATTCAGAGACCGTTTTAAAATCAACTCCGGCGTTTTGTTCACAGCATTCTGTATCGTCGATGAGGAACGAACCGTTGAAGCAGCTCAAACTGCTCATCACTAATTCTAAATATCTGTGAAATAAAAACACAAATTAGTCTTTTTGTTCGATGACATCCAATTGAATACGTAATCACAGGTTCGTAATAAAGATTTTTCCAAAACATATAAAATTCACGAGAATCTTTTTTTTAAAAATTAAAATTGCCCAAATATTACAAGCAACTTGCAAAATGATCTCTAAAAATTTTCATTTTGTTTCAACAATTTTTACCATAATCTTCAAGTTTAACAATTTTTCGTAGACTTAGAAAACCCCTCCTTCCCCCCCCCCCACCAAGAGAAAAAAATACATTTCTAGACGGAAAATCAGCCAAAATCGAGTTTGTTCTAACCTGGATATATTTTGAGGCTAAAATTGGCCTTGAATTTAGAAGTCTAAAAAACCTTTTGATTTTTTTTTAAAAAGCTCCAACATTCTGTCAACAGTAAAAAAAAGAATAATTTTTCATATAAATACTCAATATTATCGAATTATTTTATAAGACTTGACAAAAGGTAGGAAATTTTTTGAATACCAAATTCGAAAAAAAATGAAATATCAATAACTGAGAGATCTCGAAATAATAACCAACTTCTAAGAAAAAAACTCGAATAATGTAATTTTCATCTTGAAAAATTTTTGTTGAGAAACCACTTTTCAAATCATTAAAATTTTTAAGCCATGTTGAAAAATGAAAAAAAATAAATAAAAAACTGAAAATCAATAAGACTCAAAAGCTTCAACTCAATAGCGAAATTTTTGCAATTTTTTTGAAAAACAAAAAAATCACTACTCTTGGGCATCTAATCGAAATACATAAATTCAATCTCAAAAACAAAAAGCTCTTGAGAATTTTATTGTCTGGTGAATTTTTACCATATCAAGTGACATGCCATTTCGCTGTAGAATTTTCGAGGTCTAATTTTGATAGATTTTTTAAACCTATTCCCTCCTCTCACTACCTGAACCATATTCACATCAAAAAAAAAGGGTAAAATTCAACGTCCAACTTCGTAAAATAGTACAGAACAAAAATAATAAATTTTTTGAACGAAGCCCATTCCCTGACAGCTCCAAAGCCAGCAACGAGCTTGTAAAAAACGTTTCAAAACAAACCAAATACAAATACAACTAACGTCATTAAATCTTGATCTACGGCACTATCAACAGGTATATTTCTGCACTGATTCAGGAGATTGAAATCTATATCCAATATTTGGGTATGTTTCGGCCACGTTCGTAAATCTTCCGGCGGCAGATTATCCTACGTTGGAAACCACACAAAAAAACTTTTAAAATTCATTATTTCCCGACAAAATACATCAAAATTATACACTACTGACTCGTTTTTTGGCCACAGTAACGAAACAATGATCGCCTCCGGAATATATCCTTCGAACTGTGCAAGCGTCTTCTGACGACGTATCGGAAGTAGCCCAAGGGCCTAACACAACATGAGGGGTACTGGCGTTCTTGACGAATTTATTTCCTAATTGGCCAACGCCGCCTAGACCGAAAGCGTAAACTCGTCCTCTGGACGGAATCATAGTGAGAGTGTGTCTTCGGCCGCAGCTAATCTGCGTTACCGTGCTGCCCATCAGTTCGACTACTTTTCTGGGCAGTACCTCGTTAGTGAAAGCTCCGTGGCCAAGTTGACCGTACATACCGGCTCCGCAAGTAAATACGCCACCATCCTGGAGATCAACAGAGAAAATATGTGAATAAAAAATATCCAAGTATTTTAAATTTATCCTGAAAATCGTTTACCTGGGTTAAAAAAACTGAAAAGTCTTCTCCGCATGATATATATTTGATTTTCACCGATCGCAAGGTTTTTAGTGGAGCAGGAACGCTGTAATTTTTCATATTATTCAGACCCAATTGTCCGAAGCTGTTCTTACCCCAGCCATATACAACTCCTGAAAATGAAATATTTACATTATTTCGTAGAGATATATTAAGAGGAAAAATCATCATAAGAGACGACGTAAACGAATAAGAAACAATTTTAAAATATTATCAAAGATGAAAGATGAAAACTACGTAAAATATTCACCTGTTTTCGACACAGCAAAACTATGATATCCGCCGCAGGCTATGAACGCAATAGGAACGCCATTCAAGGCTTTGACCACGTTCGGCTGGCTAACCAGGCCTACATTTTTGATACTCAGTCCCAGACCTAATTGACCGCTGTCGTTGAGACCCCACGAATACAACGTTCCATCTGAAATTGTAAAAAAAACCTTTAAAACCCCAATTCAACACTATCTAAAGAAAAAAACCAATACTCACCGTTGGTCAACGCCAAACAATGTCTGTATCCGCATGAAACCTGGACGATGTTTTTCGTAGCCAACGATTTAACAATTTTAGGCTCCAGTTGAAAGCCCGTTAAATTATCACTAAAACCTGAATCAACGTGGGAACGAAATCAACCATTTAGAAAATCGTAAAACCGACCGATCTCGCCTTGAATTGGCGATATCGACGACGGCGTAACCGCTACCGGTTCGCTGATATGATAACACAGACGTAGGATTGCTTTCGAATACTAATCAGACGACGATCGGAGATGCAACAGACCGCAGAAGGCATAAAAAACGAAATTACGAGTAAAATTTACCTAATTGTCCGTGCGAATTGCTACCCCAGCTAAAAACCTGGCCCCATTCGTTGACTGCTATCGAATGGTATTCTCCGCAAGCTATATTTATTATATTGTGTACATCTAAACCGCTAACTTTATCTGGAATGTGAAAAAGACTAGTTAAAATCGCGTATTCAAATTTCAAAATAATACCAATTAATTGGTAAACTTACGAAATTTCTTGGTTCTAGATTTATCACGTCCAAGTTGCCCATAATCGTTATTACCGCAAGAATAAACCATACCATTATAAGTTAAAACTAACGAATGATGTTCGCCACAAGCCACTGTCAAAAAATAAAAACATCGCCATTAATCTTCATTCTATAAACGCCAACGAAACCGTAAGTTCGAAGATAATGGTAAACCAAAGAATAACGATAACCGTCATGATTCGCGAATGCACTCAAAACTTACAATACTTCACCGAATTGATGCTGTCGTCGAGTTTTTTCCACATGCTATACCGAGCTCGGTTGATAATCCAAATTACAATATGCGCATTTATAAATGATAAAAGAATATTGCTAATTGTTCAAAAACAAACAAACCATTCAAAAGACAATCGGTGTTTCGATATGTATTTACATTTTAGATTTCATATCCGTAAATACCACCGACGAGTCATTAACATTGATTGGTCACCTCACCAATGCAAATAGTTTCATGAGAGTAATTAAATTTACATCGTGTTACTAAGAATAACGATTCGCGCCGTAGCCGCGTCTCCTTTTCGGATTTCGCACGCAATATCGATTATATTATCAATGACGTTACCCTAGCGATACACTGTGCATTGAAATTTAATTGAGTAACCGGAGTATTACCATGTTTGATATTTTCCGAATCGTGAAACTTCACTTCGCGAGGTTCTAGAATATGATTTTCTTCAATTCCGCCAAGGCCCAGTTCTCCATCGACAGTATTACCCCAACCATAAACGTAGGACTGGAAAGGTGACTTAATCGAACGCCATTCCATTGATGAATTTAGTTTACTGTTTCCGTCGTCCATCTCGCTCTCTTCGTAACACCCGGTTGATCCATCGATCTCGCCATCCAAATCAGTCATGGTTTTCTGAAAACATACGATCACCCGACCGATAAGTAAGATTGCACTAATCCTAAACAAGGCGCCAAAAACACATAAATCGCGTACGGAGGCTTATCGTTTACGTAACTACGAGATAAACACCGATACTTACATTCTGCAACGGAACGTTCTACGCGATTCGATCGGCTAATTTTTTAAGAAGCAAAGATCAAAACACAAGACGTTCTTACCATCAACGTGGTGATACTCGGCGAATACTTCGAATATATTCGTACGTGTATTCCCAATCCGTCGATCATTATTTAATCGGTATACTATTGTACCAGATAATTACGAAATTAATAATAGATAAACTAATTGCTAATTGTTTATAAACAAATGGAAAACTGATTACGTATTTTCCTGCGCACTAACCAGGAATTTTTCTATGCTGTGTACCAAGATGGTCAAGAAAAATAACATATTAGTTGTGCATCGTGTTGATCTCCATTTTATCCACGCTCGTAATTTCAAATACAATCAATTTGGAACAATTTTAATTAGAACGCGTTTTAAATAAACGTGATTTCTTTCGAGGACATGAAAAAGTTCGAAATCGAAATTTGAGATCGCCAAAAAAATACAATCATCGTTTATGTTTTTGGCTTTTAAGGTGGCGGTTTTTTTTAGATTGCGTTACCTATTTTCTGTACCTACTCATTAACAGTGTTGCCATGTGGTGTATGAAAATTCCCTGCATTTTTTTTAAATTTATAATAAAATTCTAATAAAAAGATTTTCATTATTTCATTTTCAAATATTATTAATTTTTTAGGTGGTTTCTAAAATATTCATCATTTTAACAAAATTGCTCCATAATTACTTGAATGATGACCCCACGCAACCGACGCGACGCGACGCCCCCAAAAAAAACTCGTGGTCGTGAACTGAAAACTACGCCTGGGACTTGTGAACCCGGATTTGGGGCGACAAAAAAAATATAAAAATATCCGGACTCTTCTCCCCATCAGCCAAACTATTACAATTTGCATATTACACCCTCTCTTGCCGACTCCTGAGGCCGATCAATACAATTTCCACTTTTACATGATTTGGAGAGCTCGAAATGTTTTTTCGAAAAAAAAATCAACAATCGGAAATAGCTCCCGGATTCAAAACTAGCGACCTTGAATCCCCCAATTTTTATACTCCTATTTTGAATGGTCCATTTTGAAAAAAAGTTTACTGTTTTGAGATAAAAAATACAGACGAAAAATTCAAAATTGATTGCTTTTTCAAACCTATTCATTTTAAAGATACCACTTTGAGAGTTTTAGTAATTTTATTTTTAAACGTAAAAATATTCAAAAAGAAAATCAAATATCACCAATTCAGGATCGCTGATTCCGAATCCGAAAGCGTTGTCCAGAGTAGCTGTTGTTCTGAAGAAAATGGTGAATTTTTGTTTAAAAAATTCAATTTCTAAATAGGCAATAGAGTGGCAATACTCAAAAAATATTCATTTTCAATTAATTTGAAAGGTCCAAAAAGGTAAAAAAATCTGTACCTACCTAAGTAAAATTTACACATAAATCGATGGCCCATTTTGGAACTTTTCTCGAGTTGGTATGGAATAATTATAAATTTCTAAAAAACTTTGAATTGATTTTTATATTTCGATAAAAAAACACATATCTACCTATTCGATTCATGATTTGAAAACTTTAACTCCGAAGTAAAACTTGAGTATTTTTTTTCTGACTCGACGTACAACTCAAAAAAAATTCTCAAAAGGGTCATCAAAATTTTCGACCCAAGGATACTTTTTCTGGCAAAATAAAGCACAATTTTTTCTCATGAACTGCCGGCGCCTACCTCGATCTCTTCAAGTCCAGGGTCTGATCTGGTCCCCAATAGGTACCAGAAAATCTCATGTGTTTCGTGATTCAACAAAAATTGGGAAAAGTAGTTTACTTCGATTAAAAAAAAAAACTTCCTAGAAAAATTTGAGCTTTTTAAGGCAGAAAGATGCTGATTTTTAAAAAAAAATTTCATCAAAATTCATTTTTAGGACTGAAAAAAATTTGGCTCGATTTTGAAATTTCAATTAGATAAACGATTTGAGTTTGGTAAAAATCAAAAAAATCGTCGAATTCTTGATGTGCAACTTTTCAACTTCATCAATTTTTTTTTTAGTTTTTCAATTTATAGAAAATTGTTGAGCAAAGTTGAATTTCTAGGCTAAAATTAGGGGGGGGATGGAGTGGAGGGGAGAAACAAATTATCAAGCCATTTAGAGGTTCAGATACATGAAACTTTCTTACCATTTCTTTACAAATTTTGAAACAAAGGGCAAAACAATCACTCCCATTTACCACCTCCTTTTCCCCACCATTCCAAAATTTTTGTCACTACGATTGGTACGATTGCAACACAAGCTTCGAAAAACATACAGCTCGTTCATCTAATACAAATTAAAACAACGACGAAAATATGACTAAGACTTTATTCTTTATTCTCAGCAATTACCACGTACTTCAAATAGGCGTGTAGAATGGTATATGGATTACATTTACAACAGTAATGAAAATGACAAGCGTTAATCACATCACATGCGAAATGAAATAATGCAATTTTGTCATTAACAACGCCGCGAATAATTGCTGCGATAATTGGCTAGTAATTTGCGTAGGTCTAGGTATACGATAATAAATTCGCTTAAGAAAATAAATAAATACTATAAAATATCCATTTTTTCTTTTCAACATCACAGTCGCAGCAGCACGAATCCTGTACTGGAATTATTCGAGACGAATAAAAAATAATTGCACGTCGTCGTGCATCGTACTGTAATGAAAACCGTTCTCGTAATAAATATCAGTGGCTTTTTTCCCTTTCTAACTTAAGAATATTTTTAAATAAATATATTAATGGTATGCTCCACGTGTGTAAATGTGTACGGTTGATTTGTTTTATAAGAAAATTATTTATAAATTAGCTTTACCTATACGCCATCTTTCTTAGGCACTTTTTTTTTCAGACATTCTCACAATTTTTTCAAGGATAATTTACAAATATAAATATAGGTATCGAGAGTTTATACATTTTCACATGTAGAGCGAAAAGTAATACAGGTATTATTTTAATTTTGTACGAAAATAAAATAAAAGAATGTATCAACTAGGGTACGATAATAATACAACATTTTATAATTTACACTGTACAACGAAATACTACAAAATCACACTCGTGTGAGAGAATATATAGACGTATTCCATCGCACTACGCATTTACAATTTATTAGGTTCAGTTTCGGTATCACAGATGCATTTTTAAATTCACTGTACATGGTTAAGTACAAGAGCTGCTGGTGAAAAAGGAAACCAGCAACTATGCCTGAAGAATTTGCAGGTTAGGTTCATATCACTACCAGAATGTGAATTCTTGATAGGCGTTTGGACCTCCTCCTATGGCTCCGATTGCTAAAACAGAAAAAAAATTGCAGGATTAGAAACAGAGGATTTTCAAGAGTCGCGTGTAAGGATAATTTGCATTCAGATACCTTTAACCCTTTTCTTTCGCGATTACCTAAAATACAAATATCTTCGGGCTTACTTTGAAATTTTCGAAACACTATTTTGAGAAAATTCGAAATTTTTTCCTACTCGACGATCAAACGTTGAAAACTAAAAATTTCAACCTACAGTGAATCAACTCGAACAAATTACAAATTAATATTTGACAAAATCGATAGGTACGTTTTTTTAAAAAAAAAATTACGATTTACGTACAACTTCTGAGCTACACATTTAGAAATCGAAATAACAACTATGTAAACTTCTACAGGAAGATTTATTACGATCATAATTTATGTGAAGAAGAAATTCATCTTCACGTCATGGTTATTTTTTCAGTTTCAGGAGGTTAAATCAGTTGGTTGGAAGGAAATTTTCAAAAAACATCGGTATAATATTTGAAATTCAACAGAAGAATTTTACGAAATGTTTTTCTACAAGACGATTCTGATTTTGAGTATAAGCCTAGTTATTACTAGTAAGTATCACAAAAAGATATGTTTGAGCAATAAAAATTGTTTCAGGGTATACTTAAAAATAATTTTTTTTTTTCGGAAAATTAATTGTAAAAATTGAAAAATATTTTTAAAAATGTTTCTCACAGGTTTAATCTCTTTTACTTCGGGTAAGTTCAATTCCAATTTATTTGTAATATTCTTTGAGGGAGAATACATACTTTTTTGATAGTTGATGGCAATTTTCAACAGGAAAATCCACTAAAATAAAAACTTTGGTAGAAAATACAAAAACATTTTTTTACAAAGTAAAAACTTTAGATCGTTCGTTAAAATTACCAGAAATAATTGGGAAATTTGGTGAGTAGAACTGTAAGTTATTTCTATGTACGAATATTTTCCTTGCAATTGGCTTTAGAATAACGAATATTTACAGGAAAAATAAAATACAGGACATGGGGCAGAAGTATAAGATGTAACAAAAAATACATAGGACAGTTTCAAAAAGGTAAGTAGGTAAGTACTAAGTACGTATGATAACCAGGGTTAGAATCTTCATTTTCCTAAAAATATAAAAATTGAAAGTCGCGTCGTTGAAAAAGCCAAAATAAATCAAAAATATTCTCCTCATACAATCAGGTCATATTGGGTATCACAATTTTCGATTTTTTCCCTCCCAGAATTCAAAAATATGGTCATGGATTCTCAGACAAAGGACACAACTACAATTTTCATAAATTTTTCCATTTTTTCAGTATCTATTTATTGAAAACATTACCTTGAAAATTTCGCCAAATGTTCCAAAAATAGGCGTTTGATTCTTCTTGGAATGGGCTCTTGAACTAATTGAATCGGGATCAAAATGAATCATACTGATGATGGTGGTTCAAAATTTTTAAAATTTTCACAGATTGCATATAATTTTATCAAAACTGCCCTTTGGGATAAATCAGTGTAAAATTACAGTCGTCAAAGATTCTTTTTTTTTAAAATAAAAACTTTGAATTTTTTTAGAAAATAATTATCATCAATTTTTTTTTACTCGGGACAATTTTTTTTAAATGGATATTGTTGTGTTTTAAAAAAGTAGGTAATTATTTTTTAAAAATCATTTTCAAAAATGAACGAAATTGATCATTTAAAATTTGGAAAAATTAAATAAGTATCTGAAAAAAGTGATTCAAGTGACCAAATTAAAAAAATCATCAAAAATCAAGTGGTTCAAGTGATTTGATCGCTTGAAAAGTGATAAATGCTAATCTACTCGAGAATTCCGGCAAATTAAAAGAGAAAGCGGTACCAAAATAATTTTTTTTGACACCTTATGTACGTAATATCAATAGTTTTTATATTTTCAGAATTTAAAAAATTCGTTCAATATGGTACGGCAGCCGTCGACGATTTCATATCTCAAATCAGAAATATTTTGGTTCAACGCGAAATGGGAAAACAAAAAGACAGAACCAAAGTCTGCAGTGCGTATATCTACAATTTTATTTCGAATCAGTGAAAAGTCCTGAAAAAATCTGGATTTCAGTGACGAATTTTGGCCCATTTTTCAGCCAATTTCAGATACTTATTTTACATGAATTTTGTAGTGAATTTTCGATCATTTTCAGTTTTTCACTGATTTATTTTTTTTCAGCGATTTTCGATAATTTTTACTGATTTAGAAATAAGATAGAATAATATGGATTAAATAATTTTTCATTTTAAGAAATTTTTTAAAAAAAATCATTCTTAAAACTGCTTCAGATTATTACTACAATAAATTTCTACCCAGTATGGAGATCAAGGGATCTGTGACAATTAATTCAGAAACATTCACTTTGGATGTTAATTTCAAAAGTAAGTATGCAATTGTACATTAACATAAAATTTTATTTCGCGAGGCAGCTACTCAAATAATTTTTATGGCACGACAGATAAATTGCTGCAATTGTACGAAACAATTCTCAACATAAAACGAGGTATAAATATTTCACTTCTCTCAACAGTAATACTAACTGATGAAAAGAATTTTTGCGTATTTCTAATCAGTGTATATATCTATCATATTTTGTATGATTAATTAACAATTATGATTTCATGCAGATGAACGTCAAGTTGACACAAGTTGCGAATTCTTCTTTTGCATACCCGTTCTATTTGAAATTTAAGGTTAGACGGGTAAGTATTAATGATCATTTTCAAATTTTTGTGAATGTGAACGATGAAATAAAATAATTAGATATGTAATAAAATACTTCCGAATCTTGCAAATCAAATTTATTCAGCAGATGAAAGCGAAAATTTACCCAAAAAACACGAGTTATTGAATCAAAAATGAACCATAGATTTGAAATTTGCGACATGCCACATCGAAAACAATAAAACTGATATTCATGACCGTATTTCATCAACTTCTCCCCTCCCTCCACCCTAATCCTTCAAAATTAATCCGATAATACATACCTATGCCAAGTTTATTTTTCAAAATTTAGGTTTCAACACTTTCAACACGAAATAAAACCAGCAGGAAAGGGAAGTTTCGTATACAAATTTTTTAGTTAAATTACGTAGATTTATATTTTTTCATTTAAAATATGCATAATTTGGATTATGAGATTCTTTTTTCTTTTTTTTTTTGACAAACTGATGTACACGCCCCGGAAAGGTATGTGTTTCAATTATGCACCCGGTATAAGAGTGAAATTTTGTGAAAAAAATTAGTGACTTGAGTAACTTTTTTTCATGATCAATTTTATCCTTCATTTTAAAAATTGAATTCACCAGGAGAGTAGTTTTGAAAATGGATCAGAATGTTTTCCAGGGTGTCTACCAATTTCGGAAAGTCGAAATTCGCGACTTTTCGCGAACTTTTTTTTTGCGACGTTTACCAGACTTTTCACACCAAATTTGCCCAAAAGACCCCCCCCCCCTATTTTTATACTCGTTTTAAAGAAAATTTCAAGCACGCTTTAGTCTCTTTCTCGCAAATGAGAAAATTTTAGAAGACCTCGAATTCAAAATACAAATTTGCATAAAAATCGATCACTTTTACTTTAAAATTATTGAAAGAAAAATACAATTGAGCCGAGCGCAGCGAGGCCAAAGCGCTTAAAAAACTTGATTTTGAAATTTCGAAAACTGGTTTTAAAAAGAAAAAATTCAAGTTATAAATTGGCTGAATAATTTTGAGAAAAAATATGGAAAAAAATCACTTTTGTAAAATTTGGTTTACTTGAAATTATGAAAGAAAAAATTTAATAAGGCCGAGCCGTTGCTTGCAGATGTTCATTCAATAATTCACCGTTCGGAAATCATTGAGCTCTGAAAACTCTGCGTTTGCTCAAAGAAGGAAGCGGTGTGAGGTCTTGACTATCATTCAAGATTGAAACGATCTCGTTAGTTTGATTAGAGGCTTCAAAAGAATAAAGTTCTATATCATTTCGATCACTCCTCGTCCTCGTATACATCTTATTTTTTTCAAAACAAAAAGTTTATACAATCGCAGAACTCCATATTTCACAAATTTGCATCGCAACGAATATGACGTACATAGGCTTGGAAATTGGAACATAATACCATCGCCATCTTCGTTTATTCAGGTAAGTACACTTCGAATTTCTCGAGTACCGAATATTGCGTATGTTTGCAAGAAAAATTTTTCGTTGAAACACATCACATAAGAAATTTTCTGTATCGTATCAAGACTTTGCATACCGCTCGCAATGTTCCCGTTGAAAGTGATTCTAATTTCGAGCTTAGGACTGATCATCATCTGTGAGTATAAAAAATTGATGGCTTTAATCGTTACTTTAATTGAGGATGTAATAATTTTCAAGAAAATTCTAATAATTATTAATTTTCACACCGTAGGCTTGATTTGCCCGACTTTGGGTAAGTATGCCAAGGGCATTATTTATTTTTTTTTTTTTTGAAGAATTATTGTCATAATAATGCAATCAGATATCGATAAGAAATTCTGCAAAAAAAAAAGTAATGTTGAGTCGAAAAATAATTAAAAACATGGGCCAATTTTGATCTAATCCCCTCCAATTTTTTTGAATCCATCAAAGTTTTATTTCCAAGGGAGAAATTTTTTCTTAAAATTTTTTTTGGAATTTTCCTGGTAATATCAGAAAAATTACAAAAATTAAATTTGAACTTTCCTAAAATTTCAAAATATGTGACCCTGCCGTAAACAATGGACCTTGTGTTAAAAAGTCGATGTTTTTATTTTCATGTGTTTGGCCCAGATTTAGTATCATTTGGATCAAAAACGTGAAAAATTAGACATCCATATTTTTTTTTACACTAGGTTCTTTCTTTACAGCAGGGTCACATATTTCTCACAATTCATTTCCCAAATTTCAAATTGAAAAATTCCACGCAGACTCTTTCAGTTTTTTCCATTTTTTCCATTGAATAGAAAAAAATCTATACGAAGTAGGTATACCTAGCTACCTATGTTTCTACAAAAAACTACTCTCAAAAAATTCTGTGATATTAAATACAAGAAGGGTGCAAAAACGTATTGAAAAAAGTTCCTAAAATTAATATTTTTTCCAAAGAATAAAGTGCCTAAAATTTTCATCTTTCTGAAAAAATTAACTGAGGTAAGTATAAAAATCAACTTCGTGCCGATGCCTGCCTAATCCACTATAATAACATCAGTTGATCATATGATCATGTATTGCAGAAACATCAATCGAAACGTTGGCAGAAAATACCAAATTATTTTTAAAAAGAGTGAAAAAAGTAGATTCAAAGCTAACGCTACCAAAATGTTTTGAAGATTTCAGTAAATATGAAATGATGATTTTTTTTTTACCAAGATTTCCCTTGAAATTCATTTTGTTATGTATCTAAATAAAAAAATTTATATTTATTCGCAGAAAAAATAAATTACAGAAACGGATTCTGGAAAATCAGAAGTAATAAAAAAGGCATGGATAATTTTATACATGGTATGTAAAAAATTATTTAAAGTTAAATATCTCAAGTAAGCCGGTATCTAAATAATTATACCTTATACCTGAAAATACCAGAAATGCATTGAAAAATTTACTCAACACCAATTTTTAAACATGTCACGTCATAATATTACATCATTAGTTCAATTTGCTCTCTCTTTCCTTCTCTACCTCACAAAAAAAGAAAATTTCTAGAAGAGTCGACTTTCACTTCATTTTTAAAATTTTATACCATTTTATATCATAATTTTGCAATCTTTTTTGTGGTTTTGTTAATTTTCAGAATTTAGAAAATTAATCACCTATACTCAAAAAGTCGTAGACGATTACATGTACCAAATTGACCAAATTACAATGAAACGTGAACTGGGAAACCTCAATAAAAGAATTGATCTCTGCAGTATGTAATCAGTACCTACCTGTCACAAAACATAATACCTACCTAATATAAAAATTAACGATTAACGTCATCTCTGATTTATGAATTAGCATTTTACGACAAGCGGATTTTACCAAAATTAAAAATTAAAGGACGTGCTGGACGGAAAAATAAAGAAGTTCAAGATACCCTGACCTTTCTCAAAGGTATATAAAATAAGCTCCAAATTAAAATTAGAGTAACATTATGTCCGCGAGAAAGGTACTCAAAAATTTTTTTTGCCAACAGATGAACTGGATCGAATATACAATACAGTCGTAAACTTCATTCCGGGTAAGTATAAATTCATTGATTTTAAATTTAAACTAACTAATTCATCAATTAATTGCGCCAATGTTTTACATAATAACTTCGTCTACTCACAGAGGTAATAAGAACTACAAGTTGTACTTCGTTTTTTTGCTTCTTCATTTGATGTTTTCTGCACATTGAACTGATATACGTGATTGGTAGTAATAGACCAGTGCATAAACCGATTCAGTTGTTTTCAACTCGCATAATTTTTTATTCATATACTTGTTATTATAATAAATTTAAAATTTGAATACGTTGCATGTTTTGTTTTTCTTTTGACAACTCGCAATCGATTACGCAGACCTGCGTTTTTGAACTTTTGAAATGCTGTTTGAATTTTAATGGGCGATTTTCATAACATTTTTCACGCTCTGATTACGAAAAATGCATAGTGAAAAAATTCCATCGCTCAAGGACTTTTCACAATTTGATTTTTCTATGAACCAGTTTTATACTTATTTTTGATATTTTTTTATATGTATTTGAAATCCATTTTACAAGAAAAGAAAGGGTTGTACGGAAAAAATGAATGGAACATAAATTGCAGAGCGTAAAATTTTCTAGTGTACAATTAGTTTTTCGTTAGGAAGCTTAGCTTTCGAGGTATTGTGCTTCAAAGTTCAAAGCTCGACATAATTTTTCAAATTGATGATATCTCAGAAACTAAACCCCCAAGAAAAAACTAATTGGACTCTACAGGAAGGAAATTTTAGGCTCTGCAATTTGTGTTCAACTCATTTTTTTTGTAGGGTCCTTCCTTTTCCCAGAAAATCTACTCCTAAGGGTTAAAAGTTATATCCACCCCATTTCCTCGCCAAAAAATCTATATATGTACATCAAGCAAGGGCGAAAATTTTGATAAAAATTCGAAAAACATTTAATTTTGGCTTTAGGTAATAAGTGCATTTTCTGCCAATTTCTTATGTTAATTTCAAATCAGTGACTTTTCACTGCTTTTTCAGTCAAAATTAATGATTTATTCGTTGACAATTAGAAATTGATTGAAAATCAGTCATATTTACAAGGATGTCTAACAAAATCTCAAAATCCAAAAATAGGACCTCAGCAGGACTTCCAGCACGACTGTTTAAAAATAGGTACAAATGATTATTACAATCCCCCCTCTAAAAAATTTAAAATTCATTTGAAAAAAAAAACAAATTTTTTCTTTGTCAAAATATTCAATGGTTTCAAATAGAGGAGAAGACAAGAGAAAAGAAGAGCTTTTACCATAATTTTGAAAAGAAAAAACACGAGTCCGAGCGAATCGATAGCAAAAATTTTTGAAAAAAGGGCATCCAGAATTTTGAAGTTTCTTCAATTGTTTAAAATCGTGCTTCTGTGCTTCTTATCGTGTTTTGTTTTGATTTGATTTCCAAAAAAGACGATATCTGAGATTTTAAAAATCGCGAAGTTCTATTTCATTTCGATAATTCCTCGTTTGTATCTTCGATCTTGTACTTTTCGAAACAGAAAGTTAACATAATCGCGAAAACTAGAGTACTACACGTTTCATATTTGTATTTGCAATGTAACGATTATGACGCACGCACACTTGGAACTTCATACCATCGCCATTGTTGTTAACTCAGGTAAGTACACTTCGAATTTCTCGAGTACCGAACATTGCAATTATGTTTGCAAGAAAAAATTCGCGTTGAAACACATCACATAATAAATTTTTTGTATCGTATCAAGACTTTACACATTGCTTCCAATGTTATCGTTGAGAGCGATTTTAGTTTCGAGTTTAGGTCTGATTTTCATCTGTGAGTATAAAAATGTGATGATTTTATTTCTTTTTTAAATTGAGGATGTAATTTTTGAGGAAACTCTAATAATGGTAATATTTTACTTCAAAGGTTTGATATGTCCAACATCGGGTGAGTATGCCGAGAGTGTTGAATTTTTTTGAAGAATTATTTTCATAGTAGGCAATTATCAGACGTCAGCGTAAAATTCTGCCAAAAATATTACCTCACCAAATAGGTAGTAACCCCTTTTTGAGCTGAAAAGCAACCAAAAAGGTGGCAAAAAATATCATTTTTTCTTCACAATCGCTATCAAAAATCTATTTCATCCGTTATTCTTTTTGAAAACATTAAATTTTTTATTTCCAGAAGATATAATTTTTTTTTTTTCAAAAAATCAATATTTTCAAATACTATTTTATTATGGCTTTTTAAATTTTCTCGATCATTTCCATCGGGTAAGTAAATAGAAAATCATGTCGAGAACTTTCAAAAAAAAATCTTCATCATTAAGGACGAGTATAAGAATGATATCGCAGGTAATTTTTTTTGAATGTTTTACAAAATGAATATTTTTTCCAAAAAAAATCACATGATTAGGATTTCAGTTTTCCTTTAAAAAGTTTATCCTACAAGGAAGCTGGTATCCAAACTCAGATAAAAATTTCGATCCCAAACAAAACAAATCGAAAGTACACCCCAAGAGAACCCCATATAATATCTAGATTTTTAAAAGCTGTAATTCATTTCTTGAATTTTGACGAATTTCTGAAATTTCAAAATTACCTCCAACAGCCTTGGAAAATATAAAGATTTAATCTGAACAAGAAAAAAAGCTGAAATTCGATTTCCTCCCCATTTTTCATCTGCCGAATCGATTGAAAGCATTTTCAGGACGTTTCGGAACCACCCGAAAATTTTTGAATTTTTTAACGCTGGAGAAAGCTCATAAAAATGGTTCATATGAACTTCAGCACCTGATCACGGATTACGAATTTTGATGGCTTATTTGCAGATATGGGGCGATTCAGCGATTTAAAGAATCGGATTCACGAAAGTGTGATTCATCAGGTTGGAGGAATCGCGATTCTTTTTTACTGACATAGTACAGGTTGTTTTTTTTGCAAATAAAGCACAAAATTTCGGCATAAACGCGCAAAATCTGAATTTTGGTACAAATTGCAGAATAAAAATATTTGACTTTTAGGTGGTTGGAGAGGGACAGGAGAGCACCAGGGATAAACTCTCTCGCTTCTGTCGATGTATTCTTTTTTAAAAGAATCGTAAAAGAATCGTAAGTGGGCGATTCAATCAAAAAAATAATCGCGATTCTCAAATTTGCGATTCCCTAAATCAAAGAATCGAATCGCGAATCCGATTCAGAAATTCGTTGCGATTCATGCCGGCGATTCTGAATCGCCCCATCTCTGCTTATTTGATCGATTAAAGCACAATTTTCCAAAATTCGAAATTTTGAGTTGAAATTCACGTTTTTTGGCGGAAAATTTTTACAGGAAAAAAATATGAGTTTCAACTGGAAGTTACGAATTTTGGAAAATTTTCCTCTATAATCTATAAAATAGGTCGCCAGCGAGGGTAATTTGCAATTGTAGGAGCTGAAGTTCGTATGGACTATTTTAATGAACTTTTCTCCAGCGCTGATTCCAAACTTTTTTAAAAGTTTCAAAACATCTTGAAACCGTTTTCAACTGATACGATACTAAATTTCAGCTTTTTCCATTGGTTAGATCAAATTTTCATATTTTGCAAAGCTATAGGAAATGATTTTGAAAATTTAAAAAATGCGCCAAAATTTCCAAAATGAATTTCAGCACTTAAATTTTGGATAAGGGGAACTTTTATGGAGTACTTTCCATTAGTTTTTGTTTGGCTCCCTTGTTAGTTATTTTTTGAAGGGGAGTAAAATTTATTCATTTTTTTGATAAAATTTTATCATTTTTTTGGGTAAAATGTATTCGTTTTTGTAACTTCCTCTTTTCGTGAAAGACGAATCCTGCAATCTTCCGAAAAAACGTTACAACCTCAAATTTTATATCTTGAATTGCAGTACCACTCGAACGTCGATAGATGACGCCATCATAATACACTCCTTTATAGTCTTCTATTTCACACAAACGAAAAATAAACCCCGTTAATGACGACTTTGAACTAGAAATTCTCGCCATAAATTACTCTCCGGCATTAAAATCGTCAACTATCGTTCAACGATCTCACCTTCACACATACGTGACGTAAAACGCAGTCGAAAAAAATTCAAGACCATAGATTCGTTTCAAATTACACCAAACCCATAAATTTCGTAACATTACAATTTCGATTCCCATCAATTTCAAAATTATTCGTAATTCTACCGCAAAAAGCAACCAAATCCGAACGTCTAAATCGAATAAATTCCAGCCTATTTAGCCACCTACGACGAGTACCATTCGGTACACTTCGGATAGAAATTGCGGTAATTCACTTCGACCTTTATATAGAGAACAATGTAGCATAGGTAGCCCGAGGGAAGAATACTCAAGTTATCAATATTTATGCGCAATAACATTCCATTTCTTTTACGACTATATTTGCAAATTGAAATTTGCGTTTTTCGCTTCAATTTAAAGTAAATCAATTCACTGCGAGAAAACTTATCAATTTCAAATTACGTAACGTAGGTAGAAACACGAGCGTTTGCGGTGGATAAGTGTGGATATTGTAATGAGACTAGATCGACGTGTGCTTTGCATATGCCAATACATAGCCCATGTGAACTTGCAAGTCTGTCCACAAACATGAAATAATTTATACATATTCATAATTTATATCGAATAAATATGTACATATAGTTTTTCTATTGTAATTAAATTCACACGCCAGCGTTAGACCTTGTTTACATCAATTAATCGACACCTAAATTAATTACTGGTAAGTTTTAACATCTCATTGTAATCTTGAAAATGATATTCGACCAAATAGAGTTCTATATTTTCTCAAGAAAGAAAAATTATCAACAAAATTCAACCGAAAAAAAATGAAGATCTGGTTTTTTTCAGCACATGTGAAGTTCGTATTTCGTACTTCGTACAACAGGTACATTTTTAAATTTTTTTAATTAATTAGGTCATTTTTTTTTCATAATTTTATATTTTCGTAGCACAAGTATAGGTAGGTGTCTGTCTACGTAAACGTGTAGTATTTTTGCAGCACCTCGATAGATATACATTCGATAACTCGAATAAATTATTAAGTATGTTATAATGCAGGAAAAATCCACCAAACGTATTAATAACCAGAAATCACGCTGTAAATGATCTCGTTTTGGTATTGGCATTGACCTAATAAACCGAATATTTATATCGGTGACAATAAAGCCCACTTCTTCTCGAGTTTCACCCCTCTTTCCCTTCTTTTCTTCGTACAAACACAATGGCATGATTTCCTTCATCGAAGATTGGCACGGAAATGCTTCGACGAAAAAAAAAGTGTGAGTGGATTTGAAAATTATTCACGTGGAAATGAAATGAAAACTGTTTTAGTAAAAATTTACGAAGAAAATTGATTAAAATAATATTCGAAGTTTCAAAATATGAGAATTATCATCATATAGGTTTATGAATACTGAATCCGAGGAAGAAAAAAAATTGTAAAACGTAGCAAAAATTATCTTAACATGGTTCAGAAAGCTAAAAATTAATAAATTTTGTACGAAACTTGGGTAACACAAAATTATAATGTTCAATTTGATATCTTTGACGTACGTAAAAATATCAAAACTTATTCAAAATAGGTACGAAAAAAAACTAAATGAAAACCAAATTTCTGTTCAAAATTTTTTTTTAATTTTCGAAAAAACATGTTTTAAAAAATTCAATTAAGTATATCGATTTTTAAAAAAAAAAAATTAAGAGAAAAATATGATCAGGAAATGTTGTGAAAAGAATAAAAATTTTTGGGTTGCGTTCAGCTTGGGTTGGAATCCTCAAAAATTTTACGTCAATTTAGGTATAGACAAAGCGCAGCCAATCGGATTAATTCGTTAATGACAAATTTTGACTGATCTTTTTTCTCACCCTACAAAAGTTATATGGTTGTTTCATGATGAATTGAGGAGTAAAAAAAAATTAGGAATACCTACTCCAAGCGGAACACCTCGTTTTTCATCTCAAGATTTCTGAGCTTTTGAGGTCAGGATGAATTTTCATTCCGATAATCATCCCACGATTTTTTTTCGAGATTTTCGGACTAGGGATTGGAAGGAATTTTTATTTCAATCATCATCAAGATTTTTTCAGCTTTCTTGAGGATGGGATAAATTTTAATTCCAATAACCATCTCACGATTTATTGAAGCTTCACTAATGCGAGCAATTTCAAATTTTAAAAACAATGACTCTTCCTTTTTTGAAGGGGTGGGGGGGGGAGAGGAGGAGATTGATATTTCAATTATTTTCTCATACCTTATCTCGCCACCTCAAAAATTTATTCTAGAAATCTTCATTTTTTGATAACAATTGATAATTTTTTTGTTGTCAATTTTTTCCCTTCTTTCAATTTTTTACAGCTGTAAAAATTCGTTTTCATTGAAAAAAATTTACACAAGTTTTTCCTCAAGGAGAAAACTCCATAATTATGGACAAGTTTTGAACGAAAAAAAAACTATTCAATTTTTTTCAATTTATCGAATTTACTTTTTTTCTCAGGCACAAATCTGGGAAAGGGGGAATCATAAATGTTTTCCATAATTTTTTACCACAGTAACTCAGTTTTATAATTTTTTGACATAATTCGATTCCTCATTGAAAAATACAACAAAATTGACATAAAAATGTGACTAACTAAATTATTATCGCCTGTACTTCTACCGATTTAAGAAAATCAACATATATCAGACGTCATTGCCGCGCCAAAAGATCGTCCAAAATTTTGGACTTCAATTTTTCAATTTTTTCAGCTTTCATCCCCCTCCTCCCTTCTTCCCAACACACCCAGATTAAAACGTGTGAAATACTGAAAAATTATCTCAAAAAACACAACAATACACCAAAAAATGACAAATAATAGTCCAATAAGATCTTAAAATTTTCATAAAAATTAATTAAATGCGAAAAAATTGAGTAATTTTTATGAAAATTTGCCCAAAAAAAAATAAACTAAAATTCAACAAAATTTTCAAATATTGTAGGTATAAAAATTCATCAAAAATGATGTTAAAACAAACAAAATTTTTAGAAAAACTGGAAAATTTTTCAAATAATTAGATACAAAAACGATGTCAATAATTGTAAAAATGGTCTGCCCATAGAATACATAATAATAAGTAATTATTGAACTATTGAAGCAAAGAGAGTACGAAAAAAATGGGAACATCAAACTCAAAAAATATTTACCTAAACATGAAAACTGTCGAAGTATCAAAAAAATGTAAAAATTCTTCAAAAATGATCAAAAATACATAAAATCTTTAAAATATGTAATCACAAAAAAAATCAATTTTACGTAAAAATGTTTAGATCGAATTTTTACAAAATTTAAAAAAAAATGTACCAAATTTTACAGAACTTTAATATTTTCAAAACTTTCAAATTTAGATAATTTCCGAACAAATTTTCACAACGTTTTAAAATTTTACGACACTTCATCCACCGTCGACACACAAAAATACCCACAAATGAAATCCATTACCCCAATTTTCGACGACAGAACCGAAAATAGCCAACTTTCACTTTCGACAAATCTCAAATCCACCGCAACTCGGTCCATCTCTTCCAAACAATTTCGCACCTCCTCACTCCATCCACGGTTTTCCGACTCATTGGCCTTTGGAATTTCACTTTTCATCGTCCTCAATTAACATTTACAACAGAAGCTAGCAGATTAGAAATGGAAATACGACCATTTCGAAAGCTCTATTAAGCGTCACTTTGCATTACAAAAGAGACAAGCGCCCAAAGAAGTATCCAAATCGTCCCTCTCGCTTCCTACACCCTTTCACACAACATTACTTACACGTATACGTACAAAAGCCACCTACTAAATCGGACATCCATTCTATACAAAAGTTTAGATATACTTAGCACAATCGAGCAAGCAAGAGGAAACACACCGCTCAAAGGGAAAAGTGAGATATCAAAGAAGATCGTGTAAAATAACTCGGCGTCTCTTTATCGTCCAAGCAAAGGAAACAGAATTACGTAGACGATAGATTCGCATTGAAAAAGGGCAGTCGGCTTCGAGTTGGAAAACACACCGCACCAAGGCAAAATCAAACCTTCGACCAAAATTTATAATGGACTCGGTTGAGAGATTCCTGTTTCCGCTTCAACGCCGCTATTCTTCTACTTTGCACGTTCCCTCCTCCCTGATGGCCATCGTCATCCGTATCAAAGTAGCCTTTATATTCGTATTAGTTAAATTTCTCAACCTAACACAATTTAACCCGTACCGCAGCCCATCACTTTGGCGTGCTAATTTATCTACCTTCCCCATCCGATTTTACAAACAAGAACACCGCCAGCGTTATTTAAAAGACACAACGTCAAAGTATAAAGCTTTCTGAGAAATACCGGATATTCGAGGCCGATCCCATCAAAAGCTCAAACGCCTTATGCTTCGATATAATAATACCAACGATATTAGGGAAAAAATTTTCAACTCTCTCAGCAATATAATAAATGGTTTCAAATCCCACCGTCTTAATAAGTTCGCAAATATGGCCGAAGGCTTTTACAAATCCGAATACTGCTGTCGCTGCTACCGATGTGGCTCAGCAATGAGAATTTTTTGGCAAACGTTGGCCTTGGTGAACAAATCTAGATCGTAGTATCCGTTCGAAATCGTGTTACGTAACATTAGCGTTGTTTACATGATAGATTCAGAAGGGGGGAAAAAAATTGTCAGACGATGCACAAATCATTCTGGCATACGGCGTATTATAAGAGATATGGTAATTAATGAAAAATGGAGAGAAAAAAAGGTGGAAAAAACCAAACCTAACGTTTTTAAAGGTGTGATCTCTAACGCTATAGATCGTTGGAACGTGCTAATATTTCATATAATGGTCTCAGTGAGACGGCTGAGAAAGACAGAGATGGAGAGAGAATAAATGAAGAAACGCCACCGCGTCCTGCGTCGCAGAGCGGCTGAGAAACTAGATTATTTATATCGCTAGTCTAACGTTGGGTATTTATGGTTTATACGTGTAAAATATTCCAGTAATTATAAAATTTTGCAATGCGTCGGGGAAGGAAGAAAACCAGCGAGCGAAATTGCGACGGAGATTTTAAAAAATGCAAATGTGCGAGATTCGACCTTAAAACTTGGTAAAATGATAATTACGAAATGTGAGACACCGCCCAATTGTCACTCGTCGATCGATGTAAATTCCACGAAAAAAATTTTCAGACACTGAATCAAATTTTCATATTTTTTTTTTAAATTCAAAAAAAGGTAATAAAAGAAAATAATTCCCAGAAAATTTAATGAGTATGAGTTCCGAACTTTCGATTGGTCTGGCTACCTTATGAAACCATTTTTGATGAATTTTCATTTTCAATTTATTTTCAACGAGAATTTTAGAAATATCACTTTTCTCTCTTACAGCATGACCACTTGGTTTTTCTATGATTTTTAAACCTTTCCAGATTTTTCACCGATGCGAAATTACAAAAAAAAAAAAAAAAACGATTTCAGTAAATTTTTACACCAATTTTGAACTCTCTCATTTTGAATCAGTGAAAAGTCACCGAAAAAAAGTCAGAATTGCAGTAAGTACAGGAAAAATCAGCAATATTATTCGATTCTAAGCAAATTTTCACTGACTTTTCCAAAGGTTTATTGAAAAACTTGATTTTTTTTTTTTAGTGATTTTAATGCACCTCGAAATTTTAACGTCGCAGTCGTAAAGCAATAATGAAGAGAAAGGAACAGGAGGTCGAGGAAAAGGGAAGGGATGAAGAAATATGTTACATATTTTCCAGTTTAATTTTTGTCATTTTTCGAAAAATTTTGTTTGAAAAAAAAAAGATTGAGGCAGGGTGAAGAAATGAAACTTTAAAACGAGAACTAAACTTCAAAGTTGAAATAAGGTAATTTTCGTCCCTTTCTATGATTTTATCTAAATTTTTCTAATGGTTGCAGTATTACGTCGAATTTGGTAAAAGAAGCCAAAAAAGAGTTTGGGTTGTTCAAAATTTTCAAAAAGATTCCCTTGAATCAAGGAGGGGGGGAATGACACACCTCATCCACAGTTACTTGTTGAAAAATTCAGCAAATTTTCTGCAGCTTCGGTCATTTTTCTGTAAAATTTCGTAAATAGGTATTCAAAAAGGTGGAAAAATTATTCAAGTAGGGGATTCCACAAGGATGAAGTTGAATTTGAACTATCTCATTTATAAATCGGTGAAAAAAAATTAGATAAAAAGCTGAGTAATTAGTCATTTCAACGATAAAAATCAAGATACCCGGGGGTAGGGGGGAGGAGTAGAGCATGTAAATAGATCTTTCCTCCTCCCCTCGAAACAAACTCTTTCAGAATATGAAACTATTCGAAGAATATAATGGATTAGGATTCTCGAAGACGAATCATTTCAAAAGATATTTCTTCCTACTCTCGAAATATTTTACAGAAATATTTTTGTGCAGAAATTAAAAGTTGGAAATTCATATTTTTGTTTTTAAATGCCACTTCCGTTGAATTCTTCGCTGACCTCTTCTCCCCCCCCCTTCGATATTTCAAACCACAATATTAAAAAAATGAAGAGTATTTTTTTCATAAAGGAGAAAACAATGGGTTTCAGTATTTTCCTCAAATAGCCCTCTATTTGATGCTCAGGATGTTCACAGATTTTTAAAATTTAAAATTCGCAACTTTTTTCGAAATTTTCAAAAAATGTGAAATCTTTTTTTATAATGACTTTTCAAAAAAAATACCACTTCTCTTGGGAACAAAAAATTTACAAACTTTATTGAACTTGATTCATTAATTTTTACAAACAGTGTAATCTTTTTCACAAAGCGAAAAAAATTAAAGTAGATAATTTAAGACAAATTTTTAATGAATTCTGGGTCAGTTTCGTGATTTTAATGAAAAAAATAATTGAATTAGGGGCTTTTTCGTAAGTTTTGCAACCTAAAGACACTCTGGTACTTCAAAAATGTTTCATTTTGGTATTTTTTTCAAACTCGATACAAACTTTGATAAAAACCACTTCATAAACATTTTCACACAGATGCATGAAATTCAAAAAAATCTGTTTTGAAAGGGTTTTCCAAGTTTAGAAGGATGAAAAATATCGGTTTAAAAAAAAATTGGCAAATCTATTCGAATAAGGCGAACAATTGATCAATTTCTTAAAATTTCAATTTGCAAATTGGTGAAAAAAACTTCGATATTGAAATAAGTCAAACACAGACAACAACGAAATATCCCCCCAATCATAGGAATTTATCACCTTGAAAGTTCATCAATTTAATTTTCATTTCTTCGGTCTTCCCATCAATCTCTCTCTCACCTCAACATTCATTTCAATCCGTTTCGCTGACGAATTCTCAAAAAATCGACGGATCCAGCCAATCATCAAAATCGTATTTTTAACCTTCCAATCACTTCTCATTTCAACACCTGTTAAAAAAAATTATCCATCTCCACCCCTCCTTCCCCCGTACTCCAATCTAATAAAAAAGTCAATTAAGTTGCCTACCCCTCTGCCTAATCTATCGCTCAAACCTGTTCACCGCTTACATCTCGCTACGTTAATAAAATTGCCTACCTCGAGCACCTTAAAAACCCCGCATACCACGCTCTAATCGCTTAATCGTAAATCCATTGATATGAATACCTTGAGGCAAGGCCGAACGTGCACTTGAAATCGTATTTACACACGAATTCCGTTTCATAATTACGACAAGCGGCGGCAGGTACTTAGGAGTAATTTATCTGTTAAAAAGCATTCCGATCCAATTAGCGAGCGCCGGTGCCCAGAAGCGTGCGAGCTGATTTTACGTAAAATTGGCCAGCATTGTTCGTCAAATTAACATCCTTCTCCCTCGACCATGGTTCCGTCGCGATTTTCGAGATATTTGAAATTTTTACTTTATTTTGAGGGCCAGAGATCGCAAAAAAAAAAAATTGATTCAAGTAAATTTTATAATCGACAGAAATCTATTTTTGGCCATCATCGTGTAGAATATCGAAAGTACATACTCTTATTTTCAATATGGAATTTTGACATTCGGCCTCCATTCATTTGAAATACGTTTAAATAGGCAAAGATTACATACGATGGCAATGGTGGCGATAAAAGTGTTTCACACACGTACATCTGATCATTTGCACGACGAATTGATCACGTCGTAAAGTAACCGCGGTGCGTTATGTTTTAAATCGCCAATGATCATATCCACATACACATTACACATATGTGGGCAGCCGCCCTCGCCGCCTCCGCCTCAGACTCGTTCTCGATCGACATTTAAAAAATAAAAACTCTAACATACGTACACAAACGTCCGATAGCAATAATAAAAAAAAAACACTTATGACATACATCGATAGACTACATACAGACTGCACGTAAAATGGCCATTGTCAAACCGCAACATTTTCACCTACATTATTGGCCAATCGAACAAACCACGACTCGTCTAATTACAATCGATATCGATATATCGACCAAATCTACACCGAGACCAGCACGTTCCACGTTTAGTAATCGAACTATACATACATTTGTACACCTGTTATACATACGTACAAATATGCAGATGAATACCAAATCCAGAGAGACAAATATCACATTTTCAATACATTCGGCTACAGCTACCTAATATATCAGAATCCAATCAAACGGAAATTTTTTCATTCTTGCATGCACTACAATAGAATATTATCTATTTATGGAAAATATTCTCTGGCAGCCAACGTTTCGAGATAGACATGGACGAGCAGACAAGAGGCCAAAGCATACTGATACTCTCTCGTTCGATCTTCATCGTATTAAAAAAATAAATAATAAAACTAACCTCTTCCGCGTCCACCAGGTGGAACAAATCCAAATCCAGATGCTCCTACTCGAACGCCGCTCGTTTCTGGTCCAATAGGCGCTGATGGAAATTGTACTGGACCTGGAAAATACCAAATGGAAAAACATTATTATTGTGCGAATGTTGATTTTTCTTCTCCCTCGATTTATCAATCGTATTGGCGAAGTCGATAATATTTTTTCTCACAGTCGAATTTCATCAAGAAATATTGACAAGTGGAGATTACATTATAAGGATAAAATAATGAAAGATTTAAAAAAAAAGGGGGGAAGGCGAGAGACTTGATAAATCCCAAACACGTCATAAAACTCGGGAAATTCGAGACTCAATTTTTTAGACTAATTTTTACCAAAATCAAACGTAGGGATCCGTTTTCATTTTTGCCAGAAAAAACGGCTTTAGTGATTAAAATTAAAGAAAAAATGAACAAAAAATTATGAGAAACCGAATTTCTCTCCTAAAAAAATTGTGACTTTGAAAATTGGAAATAATGAGGGAATGGTTTAATTATCACGTTTATTGCCTTTTGACTTTACCAAAATATCACGAACTCTTGATTATTTTTTTACGATCTTTTTTTGAAGCTTTTCCAAAGATAAAGATGAAATGAGTATTATTTTTACTAGCTTTCGGCGTTCTTCTATTAATACACGATTAAGAAAATCACGCAAAATGTTCACCAAAATTCAAAAATTACTGAACTTTTCAATTTTTCAGAAATGACATTCTTTATCTTTTATTCACTCAAAAATACAAAACATTTTGTCGCCGTTTCTTTTTTTATGGAAATACAAAGTGTAGGTATCAAATGCCATATTATGGTATCTAACTTTTTTTTTTTTTTTTGAAAATTCACTACTTTTCCATCATCTTTTTTTTTACCTTCAAAAAATCGATCACCCTTCCAGCACCAAAACAATTTATTACTGAAAAAATTCAAATTGAAAGAAAATATTTACTCCGACATGACGCGACAGTGCTACCAATTTCGCAAAAAGTCAAAAACGTACTTGTTTTCATCAAAATGAATAATTTATTAAATCAAAAAAAAATTTGCAACTAAGGATTTCTTTTATTTTTTTACCACCTTTTCTTCTAAATTCGCTACTTTTTCATTATACCTATTTTCACTATTTTCACGACTTGTTAGATATCCTGCACATAGAATTGTGGTGTAAATAAAGGGGATTTTTTTTTAGGTTTAGAATACACCAACTTTCAGAAAAGGAAAAATGTCATACAATATTTTCTAAGAATTTTTCGTTTTCAAACATTTCAGATTTTCAAATTTAGATACCCACTCTCAAAAATCCGAATAAGACAAATTTAAATGAAATAATTTTCACCGATCTTTTCATCAAAAATCTTAAATTTCTTCGATTAATTGGGGGAAAACATAAAAAATAAAAATGTCGACTGAAACGTTGGAAAAAAATTATAGACTTTCAATAAAATTATTTTTAGTTGATTCAGATTAAAAGATTTCTCTTAATTTTAACCAGTCAAAAATGCCAAAATTGACTGATAAAAAGAGAATAATCAGTGACATTTTACTGCCAATCAGTGGAAAATTACAGATTCAATTAGTGAATTTTCATCACTGAATCAGTAAAAATAATGAAAATTTAATGATTGAATTAGTTATTTTTTCACTGATTCCTACATTGACTCAATTTTGTCGATTTAAATCAGTAAATTTTCATTGATTCAAATTAAGAAACAGCCGAAGAAAAAAGCGATGAGAAAAATTTTCATCATTTCTGTCATTAGAAATTTTTCAAGCATGTCAAGTATTCAACTTTCAGTTTCATATTACTGACCTAAAAAAAACCAAACAATTAAAAAAATTGTTAGGTATTTTCAGAAACAAAGCAATTTAATTTTAGTCATTTTTTTTGGTTTTATTTTCGGTTGAACACCTGAACACTTACAGATAAGTATACTAAGTTTCCTTTCACTCATTTTTTTTTGAAAGTAACCCAAAAAGTGAATTTATTAAATTTGAGTGAAGTGAGGGAAAGATTTTTCCAGAATTTTAGTGTTCAAAGAGCAGAAAAATACACTCAGAAAATTTAGTTGAAAGAAACCAAATTGATCAATCATAATTTGGAAAAATCGAAACTTAAAAAAATTACAAATACGAATTCTGAGGATAATTTTTATCAAAATTAAGCAATTGAATTTTTTAAATTTTTCAAAAAATTTCAACTTTTATTTTGTGTGATTTCCATTTTTACAACAAAAAATTTGAAAAATAACAAGATCATTTCTTCAAACATTATTTTTCTTGAATTTTTCACGATTTTCGGCAATTTTCTTCATTTTTTTTGGTACGAAATTTGAGGACGATTCTCCCCCCCCCCCAGTCGTTAAAATTTTATTGAAAATTCGGTAAGGGTAAGGTGCCCTATCTCCGACCCCTGTCCTAAGTCCGACCCCCTCTCGATTTCGTCCGTTTATGATGCAACCTACCGGAAAAAAATTTTTTTGTATTCCTTCATTACAGATAAACATAATGAGACCAACCCGACGGCTCCAAAGCCGAAACCTGTTGAGAAAATCGAGAAAGTTGAAAATTGAAGTCGTCAAACTGTCGCGCGCTGTAAATGTTACGCGCTCGTGAGAAAAAAGTTTTTATCATAAAAATTTTTTAAAAATATTTTTTGAAAGTTGAATTAATTGCCTATCGATTGGTGCAATTGGTTTTGGAGATTGATCGCAGCAAATACCAAAATTTTTTGACTCAAGTTTTCGTTTTATGGTGTCCTAACTCCGACCCCCTATATAATCTGTTGTTTTGAACGCGATTTTGTTTTTTTCAATTTTCTCCGCGAGTTTTCACTGCAGAGTTCTCGTTTGGGACTCATTTTGTTCATCTGTGAGAAAGGAACCAAAAAAAAAAAGAAATTTCGACAGATTTCATCATTAACTGCCGAAATAAGGAGGGGGGTCGGAATTAGGAACACAAATTTTGAAAATCGATTTTTGACTTCCTTCGGGAAAAAAATCGTAAAAAATATTAAAAATTATTTTTGAGCCCCAACCTTTTGGGTACTTGTAGTAGACACTTCAAGGTATCTTTTAAGCCTATTTCGAAAATTTTTGACCCAACCGGTTCGGAGATAGAGACAGTTTTTCAAAAGGGGGTCGGAGATAGGGCACCTTACCCTTACAAATTTTTTCTACACTCACCTCTATCTTGTCTGGGATCTCTGGCGGCCTGCAACGTATCGCCGGGAAATTCGCTAAACAAGCTGGGAAATTCGAATTGACACGAGACATATTGAAGGAAGAATAATACACAGCTGAGAGCAACCTGCAAATCAAACGAACAATGGCGTTAATTTTCATTCGTACGGGGTGTAATTACGCATGTAAGCTATTACAATCTACTTAGGTTAGGTTAGGTATACAATTAAGGCAAACGTTTTTCCGAGACAGTTGGTTGAATAATAATCGATAATACGTTATATTTATTATCAACTATCATTTATACGTAGACTAGACATTGCATATGTATAGCATAAGAACAAAGTGCATAGCACACGCACCAACATATAATTCCTAACGATGGCTGAAGAAACCTATTACAGATATAGGTACGTATACAAGTAAGTACTTTTTTACTGCATTTGAAAATCTATTCACCGGCGCAATTGTTCTATTTTCGACGAGTAAATGTAATTATTGCGTAATACGATATGGAATTTGCGTGCTTACTGCTTACTACATGTAGTAAGTACACACATTCTTGCACTCTATACACACCGAGCCTCTACTCAGACCGCTGATTATTTTAATATTCATGAAAATTCTATTTATAATTTTACCATAATACCATAAAAAAAGATTGATTGTTATACGCGCGTTAATTAAAATTCATTTTTTTTTTTCATTGATTATACGTATAGAAGACCATCGTAAGCCTCTAAGGCGTTTTGTGAGGCGTGTTAATATTTCAAAACATCAATACTCTCTAAATCTGAATCAGTCAAAAAACTGAAATTTGACTGCCAATCAGTGAAAAATTACTGATTCAATTAGTGAATTTTCATTTTCGAATCAGTAATCTTTTTTCAACTAGGTACATATACTGAAATGAATTAGTAAAAATTTCCATTTACTAATTCAATCGGTGATTAATTACTGATTCAATCAGTAAATTAAAATGTTTACTGATTCATTTTGATAGTTAGAAAAAAATTCCGAATTCAAAAATGAAAATTCACTGATTAAATCAGTAAAATTCGTACTGATTTCTACAGTTGCACACTTTTGACTTTTCAATCAGTCAATTTTAACTGATTCAAATTTAGAGAGTACACACCAAGATGTGCTTTTATGTGTTCGATTTGACCATACCCTTTGTACACGCACTTCAATTTTTTTTAATACAAAATTGTAGATATATAAAGGTAATTAAATGTTACTAGTTGTACGATCTGTACGGTATTTACGAGCAATGTAAACGTATTTGAGAGGCTTTGTCGCTTTTTACCAGTATTTCTGCGTTTTTTGTAAACGCATTATAGATAGACACTCATTATTTCCAGACCTATTAACATCAATAGCGGTAATAAAATCCGCGATTACGATAGAAACTTGGTATTTACTCAGACTACCTTCATAATAGAATACAGCATGAACTCTAGTAAAATAGTACAACATTATGTCAGGTGGATATAAAAATAATAATGCTTTATTTATCTACACGCGTAAATAAGTAAAATGTAAGGAAAAAACCTATTTTTGATGGGACAATTCGTGCAAGAAATGTAGAAAAAAATTTAAAGTTGGAAAATTAGAATTTGATGGAAAGTTAATTTGGGTACAATTTTGAAAAAAAAAATTGGGATTGAAGAAATTTTAAAAAAATTCGAGTCGAGGAGTCGATAAAATGCTTTGGACTTGAATGGTCAAAATCCGATTCCTGGCAAAAAAAAATGAGCTAATACATGGTTGGAAAATCATTTTCAATATCGTTTTTACAAATATGAAAAACTGGTTACTTTTTAAGAGTTTATTGTAAAAAATAAAGAGTACTTTTACAATAAATAACTAAAAACAATTAAAATTTTTGCAGAATTTTTTGATAATTATACAACATTTGCCTACTAGTGATTACGAGATTTTTAGAGGGTAATTACAAAATATTTTTTTGGTAATAACACGGTATTTATCTGTAATTACAGAAATTTTTGGGCAGTAATACTGAATTTACCGGTAATTACAAAGCATTAAATCGATAGCCGATAATTTCAAGCCAATTACCCGTAATTACCAGATATTTACCGGTAATTACAAGCTATTTACAGGTAATTACCAGATATTTTTCGGTAATTACAAGGTATTTACTGGATATTACATACTTTTAATAGTAACTACTCGATTTTCATTAGTAATTATAATGAATTTACAAGTTAATCATTTTTGAAACCAGGACCACAATCATTGACTAGCACCCATCGCATCGATAAAAGAATTACTTGGTTTTCATCACTAATTTTCTATTATTTACCACCAATTACTGGTAAATACGAAGTATGCAGTAATCAGTCGGTATTTACCAGTAGTTACCTTGCATTTGCACGTTATTATTTGGTATTTACCAGTAATTACTCAATTTTACAGAAAATTACCAGTAATTACTTACTCAATTCTACAGAAAATTACCAGTAATTACTCAATTTTACAGAAAATTACCAGTAATTACCCACTTTTACAGAAAATTACCAGTAATTACTCACTTTAACAGAAAATTACCAGTAATTATCCACTTTTACAGAAAATTACCAGTAATTACCCACTTTTACAAAAAATTACCAATAATTACCCACTTTTACAGAAAATTACCAGTAATTACCCACTTTTACAAAAAATTACCAATAATTACCCACTTTTACAGAAAATTACCAATAATTACCCACTTTTACAGAAAATTACCAGTAATTACCCACTTTAACAGAAAATTATCAGTAATTACGAGAATTTACCAGTAAATAACAAAAAAAATACGGAGAATTCTCAAAAATTATCTAAATTTATCACGAAATAGATTTTTATCTTTAAATGTTCATAATCAAAACTCAATATTTCGTTTCTTGTTGTTTTTCAAAGAATAAATTCATCGCTCCTACTTAGAATATTATTCAACTACACAAAAAAACCACCATTTTTTCAGTTCAACATGAACTTTTTCTATCATAACTTTTTTTGGTTTTTGTTTTTAAAAACGTAAGTACCTACTACAATTTTAATAAAAATTTCAAATTTTTCTTTCAAATTAAAAAAAATGAAACTTTGATTTTTTTAATCGACCAAAGAAATGAACGTTTACTCATTATAGCATCGAGAAAAAACGTATTTGTGAATCAAAACTATTCATCCCCCCCCCCCCAAAAAAAAAAAAAACATAAACGCGTCCCTTTCGTTTTTATTTTTGTTTTCGTTCTCGCAACACTGCATATCAGGAACTCGACCCGAACCTATTACCAGATTAAAATTAAATTAAATCCTACAAATTCGCGAATACAGCTCGCAAAACGCATAAAGCGCGAATAATTACCTAATGTAATTTTACATATCGATGACTTCGCTCGAGTACAAATAGACGTAAACCAAACAGGCCGACGTTATTGATAATTTAACGATTCGTTAAATTCAGATCGCTCCGTTGTGGTTGTCGTCCACACAGCAGCCCGATCGTCTCACTTCATTAGCCATCTAATCAAATCACAACCAAACTACACGCTACTTGTACCTATCTTCCAAATATTTGTCTAAATTACCAAGCGAAACCATCGATTCGGTTTGTTGCGTGGGCGAATTTTCATACCACTTCTTCGCATCCGTAATTGAATAAGATTTCCACCGCATCCTCAAGATCTCTGCTACACGAAGATTTTCAAATCGGCTCGATGGCCGATGCTGCGGATCTATTCGCGATTTTTATCTGCTCTGAACGCCCAGTAGCCTTCGTCTTCGAATACCGAGTCTTTCGAGCGTACTTCGAGGATATCAATTAATGATACCGCAGACGAGCTGTCTGCATAGAGTACTCGGTCATAGTGAAACATTCATTCGTGTTCTTCGAAGCTACATTCTCCGCTATAAATACATACTGTGGCGGATACGAATACGTCAGCGTCGTAAAATCATACAAATGCGGCATAAAACAATTATCTAGTTCAAAGACTACTTAATAAATGCCCCGTTTCGATTATTACCAATACATATTAGAATATGCATCGAGAATACGGCAACAACAGCTGTTCGTACGGTCAAATACAATCGATAATCTCTTACAGAGTCGATAAAATCTACAACTTTTCATCTGTTGACTTTACACAAGCAGCGTAGCACAGGAGGAAAAAAAAATACACGTCAGCCTATGTATCGTGCTGAAATGTCGCAATGACAGCGACAGCTATGGCGAACAGTACAATTAATCAAGTTACATTCGTATAGTCTTCGCATTCTCGAATGATGATCGAATAGAAAATGTCGTACAACGGATTTAAAAGCGAATTTCACGATTGCTACCTCGAAAATAACAATCCTCCTGCGAAAAGAATTTACGAACACCCAGTTTTCGCAGATCTATAGGTTTAGACACCGTGCGTATTTTTTTTTTAGCTGCATATTTTACTACCGGTAATGGTATAATAATTGTTTCAAACCAAAAGGAATAAGCATACGTAGTTGAAGTAACAATGAACCACTAATAAATTACCACGGCTGCTTTATTTTCGCATCATTTTTATTATAACTGTCCGAACGTGGTGGGCAGCAACTGACTTTATTATTGTTTGGTTGCGTTATACATAACCTATCTCTACCTATGTATAGGTAACTTTCTCGCGCAAACACAAACATTTTACGTGCCTCTGCTCCGGCGTGCATTTCCGATATAATTCACGTATACGTACAGTACCGACACATCTCGACTATCAGTGAATATGCTGGAATAGTTCCGCGCTGCTCAAGGTTTATAAACTTTTACAAGATGAATATTTCATTAATTTACATCTAACATCCGAATCGCCCTAGCCCACATAATATTAATTAAGTACCATCGACCGATCAAGTTGAAGCAAAAAATGCGACTTGATTTTTTAAAAATCTAGATTTTTTTTATCACTCGTTATCTAAGAATTAGAACATTTTCATTATTCACAGTGAATAAATCGTTATTACTTTTTTTCTCTTGAAACTCAAATTACATTATATTACATTTTTGAAACCAACTATTCGTTTTCGACGACCTTGGACCTCAAGATTTTGTAGGTGTATCGCAATTATGCCACATCTACTTTGAATTAATTTTGATCTAATAAATAAATTATCATTGTAGCTGTAGCACAAAGATGAAAAAAGCTCCCATAGTTTATTTATATACCTACAGACACATTTCCCATTTTTTTTTCTGAATAAAATGGGCATTGCTTTGTGATTTTCGATTTCGAGGACGTTGGCCTCTTTTAATGATCATATCACCTCCATACTCGAAATGGGTTTCAGGGAGGAGAGCAAAAAATTCAAAAAATTTTCCTTTTTCTCCGTATAGGCATCAAAATTTAACCTTGGACAAACAATTTTTTCACATTCCAATAGCAAGCACTTCCGAAATTATTGATGAAAACTAAAAAGCCCACAGTTAAGAGCGAAAAACCCCTCAGAAATGGATTCTACGGATCAAAAAACACGCATTTCGACACCCTCACTCGATAATTTGGAAAATTTTTCAATTTTTCTTGTCCCCACCCCCTTACCAACGGGTCCCTTAGGGGGTTTTAATGAAACTGCATCGGAAACAAATCACGCAAATAAAAAAAAACGTGGATTTTGCTACCACACTCGATATTTTCAAGAAATTTTTTTACCTAGACCCTTCCCTTCATCGCTGTGGGTTCTGGTTTAGGTTCGGGGTGAAAATAACCCCAAAAATGGAACCAAATTTCCATTTTTTCATCTGTAAACTCGGTATGAAATAATTTGATTAAAGGGTACCCCTACTTTTTGAAACTAACCAGTAGATATTATTGGGGATCAAAAAAAATGATCTGAAAACATTTTTTTACCCTTCAAAATACTTATTTAGTTTTTGCACTTTTTGCCAAAAAAAATCTTATCTCGATACCTAACCAACCAAAAATTCTGAAATCTATGTGGTTTAAGTACATTTACAGGGAGTGGTGACCAATTTTTGTGAAATTTTTCAATTTTTTTTCACTAGCTATCTTTTAGTCAAAACCTCACTTTAAAATTTTTAAATCGCCATAAGCTGAAACTAAAAGACATGCCTTTTTTATTTATGGCACAAATATAGTCCTAGTCCTACCATAGTACAATATAATATTTTTTCAGATTTTCAGAGTTGATAGAACAGACGAAAAAAATACAATTTACTGTTCAAAAATATTAATTTCATCATTCACACAACAAAAAATTTTGAAATTCATGTGTTGTAAATGGGCTGAATAGAGATCAATTTTTGAATTTTTTTTCAGACTTTTTGCGATGTATTTTAACCAAAATCCCACCAATAAACTTTGAAATTGCCCAAAGGGTCTGGCCGGATAAGGATGAATTCAGCCCTGGGTTGGATTTTCATTCTAATCCTCTCAAATACTTAGTAGATACCTTTAATGTAAAAAAAATTGCCCCCCCACCCACCCCTCCATTTCAGAGTTATGGTCATTCTATCTCCTGATTTTCAATAATTTTCAATTCCAACGGTTGTGAAGGAAATTTTCTGCTCTTTGGCACAAAGTTACATCTTGTAGAGATGTAAATATTGAAATTTTTGTCAAAATTTTTGGTGCATATGCATTTTTATGATTTTTTGGCGATTTAAAGTTTTCAATCGCAAAAAACACTATTATAAGGATGAGCGACCAATTTTTGAATATAATCCAAAAATGTGTTTTTTTAAACATAGATTCATATTACATATTCAGTTTTGGCCATTTCTTCGAACTAAGAGCCAAAAATTGCAAAAACCCCTACAGAAATGTTGTAATTTTAGCAGATTTTTCAAGTTTTATACGAAGAGTGTCCAAATGAAAAAACCAATACCATATTCGTATTCAGCAGGTCAAAATACTCTGATAAACACTTTTCGCGGTTCCACTTGAAGCCTCAAAATTCGCTAGATTTGTCATGAAAAATCAGTGAAAAAGGTGAATTCCTTGGTTAAAAATTCATTTCACACTTTTTGATAACATTTGACCGCTGCAGTTAATTTTCTGGACAAAGAAAAGGTTCTACGAAAAGAAATTATGTAACATGGATCGTAGGGACAGTGTGAAATTTATTTTCTTTACTACAAAGCTAAATTTTTATAATATTTTAGCCGAAAGTTCAAAGTTCAAATTTCATTTTTTTTATTGGAAACAAAAATAACTCAAAAAGCAAGCCTTTTTGAAAAAAACACCTTATTTTTTAAAGAAATCATGCAAGTTTTCCAATCAGGATCAATTTTTTCAAAACATGATTTAATATTGAAAAGTTGGCAAATTGTCAAAACCTCTTGTCTTAAAATCTCAACTCAATTATCTCTAAAAAAACGAATCAATCAATGCTATTTCTGTCATCAAACTACTGCTGCCAATGCTGCTATACTGCGTAACATGGTGGTATGTTAATGCACCTTTCATTACACTATCGTTCTATTTCAAAACAATCGATAGAATATCAAGATACCACAATACGCCTTCCAGGCATTGAAACATCTGAGTATTGGAGTAGCTGGAACACGAGCACAGTAATCCTGTCCGACATAAAGCCCATTTTGGACGCTCATTAAATAACCAGCGCACCGCAGCGTGGCGAAGATATCTCATATGCATATTACATCTCTCGTTCACGCACAATGGTACGAGAATACACGTAGATCAAAGGACAGCTAGTACTACTTAGACCCGTGGCCAGGGTGGAAGGAGCGGAGTTTTATTTCACTATTACGAAGCATTGAAATAGCCTTCCACAATAATCCGTTTAATTGTTCTTTTTTTCTTAAGATCGTATTTTTACGAACACCGAACACGTGGATTTACGAAACTGGCGAGGAATTGATCAATTTGTATCCACTTAGATATATCCACTTGGATCCTCTTGAATGCGATTTGATCGCACCATTTTTCGGTTTCAGTTAGACCTGATCAGATCCGGTCCCATCTAATTTTTTTCCTCCAGGATTATACTTACTTAAAAGAAAAATAAGGCGGAAGTACTTCCCGAGCAAAGCGATGATTTTCCCAAAAAAATCGTCTGAAAAGGCATTCAAAGGCAATCCTTCGATTAAAAAATTCAAATAGAAAATGTAAACATTTTTTGCTTTTCGAGTTACAATTTCAGTTCTCAAAATTTTTTGCTTCTAGTTTTCAGTTCCATATCTAGGTTTTTCAAATTTTGAGGGGCAAAAAAAAACAATATTTCAGAATTGAACTTGATTATTTTTACTTTCCGATTTGAAATACAATTTTTCCCAATTTTAAACTCAGTCCAAAAATTTCACAGAAAAAAAAAGATCATCAAGTCATCTGTTTCAAAAAAAAAATTCGGTTTAATGTAAATTTTTAATTGAACGTGGTTCAGTAAATTTTGCCATTTTCAAATCAAACTTTTAAAAAATTACAATTGATTTTAATTTTTTTAAAAATAAAAAAATTCAGTTATGCAAAATTTTTTAGCTTTGACTTCAAAACAGCAAAATAAAAACTGCAAATTGCAGCTGTTGGAATTGATATGGAATTAAAATTCATTTCAGTTTCGATTCTAGTTTTCAACTTTTGGTTCCATTATTTTTTTTCTAGTTTTCAATTTCAGTTCCTGTTTCAAATTTCCATCACTTCTCTGCGCAGTGAAATCACCAAAATTTTGTCCAATTTTTAGCTGTTTCTGCCACTACAGCAAAATTTTTGCTATTTTCAGATTTTCCTAGTTTTTTTTTTTTTTTTTGCCAGCAGGCACCCTGCTTCCCCGTCATCGAACCCTCATTATATAATACAACCGAACGACTCTAACATCGGTATTCAGCATTGGACAAACATCGCGCCGGACCAACGTTAAATAATAATTACGAGACTGTCGAGTAAATAGGGCGTAGGTATAATTGAATATCTATGTTCCTTATTGCCATAAATGTCGATTTATGGTAATTAAAATCGCATATTCTGTCCCCGCTGCATATTTTCTATCTGTAGCACTGCAATTTAACACGGTACCATTTTCGCACAAATCCGTAGAATCCAAGGTGGCACCGGCCAAAGGGCACCATTCTTCCTTTTTCCCTCAGGAAGCAGATACGTCAACGGCCTTAAATTCGATAGCAAATTCGCACCAGCTGGCGCGACCATTTTGATATTCGAGTCGCGTACGCCTCCGTTATCGTCGTCACGTTCGCGCAGACAACGCGACGTCGTTACCTAATCTCTCGGATCCCGTCAGGCAAAGATCGTGTCCAGTTGATAAGACGTTTATAGCCGATTTTTGGATCATTTTACATGCGGTTGAAGGCGAGCTCGTGGAGCAATTAATACATAACGCGCGAGCTGCCAACATAGCGCACCGGAAGTACGTAAACAATCGGCTGGCCGACTGCGATATTACCATGATCGTACCTTCGCCACTCCGTAATGATATAACGAGCGTACCCGGCCGAGTATATGGGTCATCGTGCGCCAGTCTTCCAATTCTAGGCGATTTTTTTCTCCATCTTCGGCGCAGACCAGCTCGAAGAAAATTCTACTCTCGGTTTCGATATAATCCATCGCATCGTTATCATGAGCAGATTACGTAGAACCGCGACTGGAAGTTGTAAAAATTTTATTACGCGTTTCCAAAGCGCCTTCGGAGAAGAAAAATTACCAACGCTGTAAATTACCTCGGCGTTGTTATTTTTACGCGATGGCTCGACACCGGCGTGATAGACAATCCAATAATTCAAAGTTCTCCGTAAGCGGTGCCCCTCTTCGGGGCATTTCACCGCCGTACTAATATCAGATGTGAAATAACGTACAGTCTGGGCTGCATCGTTGGCCATTCTTCAACTGGTAAATTCCATCTGTCGCCATCGTCGAAAAAAAAATGAAGAATGGTCGCGACACGGAGACTTTTATGTTGAAAACTTCGCGTCCGACAAGGTCATCCGAGGATGGTGGAATATGAGATGATCTCGCGACGCGCGTATGCCAAGGTCTCGCGTCGTAATTCGTGGGTAGTCACGAGAATCGAAGTAAAAACTATTATATGCAGGTATTAAGGTATTTCGAGACTGGGCTAGGTATACAGATGATGGAATAAAAATAAAAGCTTACAAAACTATAAGCACGATTACGTAGTGTAGAGAATTTACGAGTACGAGTACCGGCGTGAGAAATCAGCTGGATTTATAAAGTTTACGTCTCTGAACTGAATGATAACTTTTTCAACTTTTCTTCTCCTCCACATCTTCAAAAAATATCTAAGGTGAAAATTGGGTATTTTGCGACATTTATTCGAAATTTTCGGCAATTTTTTCAGGATAGGAAAATTTGTGCAAGAATAGGAGCTGTAAACTTGTTCCCAATTTTCAACGGTTTCCACCATTTTTTACCCGAACTCGAACTTTCTCAACTTTCACATAACTTTTTTAACTTTTCTTCTCCACATTCCTCCACAAAATATCTAAGGTGAAACTCGATATTTTGGATATTTTTCAAAAATCCACAAAATAATAGTTGATTTAGCATTACGCCCCTTCCCCCACTTCCTCCAGTTAATTCTCAAAAGCGAAAATGGTACCGAATTTTTAAAATTCGACTATTTTTCAGTGACATGAATTTTTTGGAGGAAAATCAACCTAAAATTGAAAGAGCTGAAAGAGTGGTCAAAAAAAGTCATATTTCAATTTGACAGAGAAAAATCTTCAGGCATGAGAAGGTCCGAAAAATTTCCGCGTTTGAGCAGGCAGGGTAATAAAAATAACAAAATAAGGTTTTTGAATTATCATTTCCATTGTTAATTGCCAGGTCTGCTGATGAGTGGCAAAATTTCATGCGTACGAATCAGTGAAAATTATCGAAAATCGCTGAGAAACAGAATGGCAGAACAGGAGAAAATCAGTGAAAAATTTTCAAGTCAGTAAAATTTATGAATGTAGCTGAAAGATCAGTGAATTTTTTTGAAAAATTAGTGAATTTTTGACTGATTATCAGTGATGTTTTCCTGTTTCAGAATGAGAGAGTACATGATCATAATGACTTAAATCTACTAATGAATCAAAATTTTACCCTACGCTGTGAGAAATTTTGAAAATTCACACCACAAATAAAATTATTTTAAAAAAAACCGATTAATAAGTAGAACCAAGTAAACTTTTGGATGACTTTTTTTAGAATTTTGCAGAACAGGATCTTCACAAAGTGTTAAATGAATCCCAAAATGAAAATTCATGCCATTTTTTAATGATTTTCTGTTACTTCAAATTTGTCCAAAAAAGAAGCCCATTTTTTATTCTTTGATTTAAAAATAATAATAATAAGACTAAAATAGGTATTGGAAATTCTTGATTTTCACAGTAAAATTATAGAAATTCTCGCCATTTTCTGTTTTTCTTGGTATAATAATCAGAAATTTACATTGTTTTCGTACCCTTTACACACAATTTTTAAACTTTTTTCGAATACGAGTAAAATATTCCTTGATGACCGAGGGAAAAACCAAAAGGAATTTCATGATGAGGAGGGAGGGGCAAGTAAAATTATTACTGAAAATGCTAATTACATACCAGAAAAGAAGCAATCACCTAATAATTTTTTTTTTGAAAAATCATGGAGGCAATTGGTCAGTATTTCCAGAAATATTACCTACAAATTTTATTGTTTAGCTGTTTATTTATCAAGATTAAATGAACGCATCATCTACATATTTCATTAAAAACCATTCTCATTTATTTAATTTTTTTGGAGGTAAATTAGAAAGGAATGAATTTTTTAATGGGAATCGAAGTACTATTATATGAATTTTTCACTGCAATTTCTTTCCCTTATTTTCATTACTTACAGGGGAGATCTTGTCAATTGGGATCTTGGAAGATAAAATCAAAAATTAGTGTCGAAATTCAACAACTCTTCGTTTTTCATAAAAATTAATTATTTCTCTTCCAAATTCTGCGTTTCCACAGGGCATCAAAATCCAATGAAAAATTGACGACAAAATTTTTGGACTAATGCCTCTTTAGGAAATGTAATGTTCAATTTCAACCGAAATTACCAAGGAAGAGAAAGGAGAAATTTTATCAGAAAAATGAGGGGAAAATTGAATTCGTCAATTCCAACTCCATTTCAAACCACGTCACACGATAAACTTGTTTTTTTTTTTTGGGATTTTTCAGCACTACCCCTCCCCTCCACAGGAGAAGTAGAGATGGACACTTTATTTTTTGAAATGAAAAAAAAAATTATTAAATATCTGAAAATTCAAGCACGTAAATTTTTTTAAATATGTAAAGTCAACCTGAAGTGGATTTATTTCACCATAAAAAAATTATTAATCGGAAAAGGATACAATTATTGAAATTATAATGTCATTTTGATTGGGTACGAAGTTCATGACAGGAACATTTCTATACCAACTTATGAGATATTTTAAGCTGACCTAATATAACCTCGAGTATTCTACGACGAAACCTTACAAAAAGTTGAACCTTAAACTCATTCAATTCGCATTTGACATCAAAATTCATCATGAGGTGATCATTCTGCAAAAGTCTACTTCTGCGCCAGGAGTCAAAGGTAGGATGAGTATTGAGTAGAGTAATAATTTTATTTTTCAAAAGTTGATGAAAAAAAAATTCAGACTTTTTCATTATAAGCAAATCGCGACTACTTTTCATTTAATTCGCATTTCACACTCCAAATCATAACAAGCTCATCATCCAGGTGTGATGCAGTTCTGCGCCAGGAGCCAAAAATAAGGCGAGTTGAGATGAAATTACACTTCGACAATTCCCACAAAATATTTTCTCAGACTTTTCCAAAACAAAGGAATTTTGTATTCAGTTTTCCGTGAAGAGGGGGAGAAAAAGAGGAAAAATTATGGTCGATTTTTCATCAATTTTTTGAAGGTAATTGCAAAAAAATAGGGAAATTCAAAATTGACTGAAAAATGGAGCAATTTCAAACGATCCTTCGAATAAATGAAACCAGTCTTAAACTGGAAAAAAAAATTCCAACAAAGATTAATAACGCCAAAATGTATGTACATTGCTTCAACAGAAAAACAGGATCAATTTCTCAAATTGGAACACCTAAGTTCTCTTTTATTGCTAAAAAAAATCGCCTTTGTTCAACGAAAATAACTTTCATAGTGACATTTCAAGTTCAACGTCACCTCATTCCACGACGATTTTTTTTTTACACTCGAATTTTTTTCTGCGCTGTATTCAAAATTCGATGGTTTCCATTCTAGGGATACAGGAATTACAGATCTCGTAATAATAAAATCATGGAGCAAAATTCGCTTCATCTAAACCCATCGAATGACTCATAATACCTCTTTAGTCTTTACGCACTCTACGTAGATACATTGTGCACAGTACACGCATAAATTATGCATAATTCATATCCACACAGAAAACATATCCGTTAGCGACATATCTGTTCATCGATGCGTTAACCTTGACTGATAAAAATATCAAGTACCGGTCAAGTCTTCGGGTTTATTTTAAGAACTCGCACCGCGCACAACGTGAAGTAGCCAGAAAAACCAAACCGAAGAAGGCAAAGTGAAAAAATCGTGTATCTGCTCACACGCAGGGACGCGACGATTAATCGTCGCTAATAGATTTCGTGAAGATACAGGGCACAAAACACATTGACGCGATCCGATCTGGCCGGTATGATTATAGGGCTCAGGTACACTATTCACCTTCGGCTAATCCCGGCGTTTTATTGAATTAAGCCAAAAAAATCCGTCTCGAAGAGAGGGCGTCATTATCACGATATTGTTTCTATTAAAAATAAATAGTAATATCTCGTTTATCGCGTATAATAATACCGCTTACGTGAATCGTTAATTTACGAAAAAAAAAAAAAAAATTATTCACAATGGGCTCGTATATTCGTCGGTACGTATTTGGGAAAAAATCGTAATCCAAACGTTTCATTATCATTGGCCCAGTAACCTAATATCTCAAATCGCGTTCGAATCGTGCCCGTGCGTATGCCGGCTCATACTTTAGGATTGGGAACTTCTTCGGGATTATGATATTTTTCTTCTTATTGCCATCATTATGCAATGTTCGAGTCTACTATTAATCAAAATACAGATTATCGAATCGATGCTTCTTCGACTAATCGGTCTCATTTAACTGAGTACTTTTCAAGATTTGATGTGTTTTCGGCGAGCTAAAAGATACAATGATAGCATTATCAATATTATGATAGTGGACTCGCAGCCAGTTCCAATGATTCCCTTAACGCAGCGTGTGATGTTTTTCTTTTTCATCATTTCATCCTGCACCTGCCATTCATCACACAAATTTTGGCAAATTTTCAAAATTCTAATCACTTCATCGGTTGGCAAAATATGAAAATTTTACATAGGTATTGAACCTGAACAAAAAAGTTGGGGAAAATAATTTTCATATTTTCAACTTTTTTCAAATTTTTCTGATCCTGGCTGAGATATGACTTCAAATAGATGAAGTAAAAATTTATTTTTTTCGATTCTAATTCGAACTCCACCTCCCCCCCCCCACTTCAAATTTTTAAATTTCCCATTTTTTTTGGCTTTTTTTGGTGATGGTTAATTGGTTAATGCCATTAAGGTACTTTTTTTGAAACTTAGAAAACGGAGGAGAGATATTTGCAAGATTTCTAATGGCCAAAAATTCTGTTTTGTTTTTTATGATAAATTGGAAGCGAATATGAAAAATAATTATTTGAGCATTGACCCAGTTTGGTAGGACGACTTCAACCTCATTTACCTTTTTTAAGAGCTCTCAAATTTATTCATCCAAAAGAATCGAGAAAAATTAGAAAATTTTTTCAACTCTCAACAATAGCAATACAACCAGGGTTTCAAAAACCAAACATAATTGTGTTCGTTTCGATTTCCGTTTTTAGTTCTGCTAGGTTTTGTATTATGGTTCTTTTATCCCGTTCTTAAAAAGGCAGTTCTTGGTACACATTTGTTCTCCAGAATCACTCTTCAAAAATTCGATTCTTCAAATTCGTATTCCGATCGATTTAGGAGGTCAAAGATGGAAAAGCATCCATCATCACGGTTCCGGATTATTCTCCATTTTTCGCGGAGAATTTAGAAAGTACCGGAGGATCAATTTTTTGGAGAATTTTTGAGGATTTTAGGAGAATTTAGCAAATTTTGGCCCAAAAATTACAAAAATTTTCGACCCTTCCAGCAAAAATGTACTCCCTCATTCTGAATCCGTGAAAATTCACTGATGAACAGTCAGAATTGCAACACAGGAAAAATCAGTAAAATTTCACTAATTTTCAGCGAAATTTCACTGATTTTTTCAAAGATTTTCACTGATGATTTTCACTGATTTTTTAGCTGAATTCGTAAATTTCATTGACTTTTCAGTGAATTTCAACTGAATTTTCAGTAATTTTTTCACTGATTTGTTTTCAGTGAAAATTTATTCACTGATTTTCTCCTGTGCTGAAATTCTGACTGTTTCTCAATGATTTTCGATAACTTTCACTCTAAATGAAAGAGTATGTAATGGCGCCACTTTTTTTTGTTCTCACGTTTTTTATATCCTCAGAGAATTTTATAATCTTCGGAGAATTTTTCAATTTCAGAACGATTTCAAGTTTTTTACACTTTGATTTGCAAGTTGTGAGCGTGTTTTCCTATTTATTCAACTGGATTTTCATTTCAGTCGATCAAACTAGTCACCCAAAGGGGTAATTTACTTTTTTAGAAGCTAAAGTTCATACCAATGGACCAATTTTATGTTTTTTTTTCAGTGTTGAAAAATCCCAAACTTTTCGGAAGGCTTCAAAACGTCTATTACGGCTTTCAATTGATTCAGGAGGTGAAAAATAAGGTACTCTATAAATTTGTATCAGTTAAAATTCCTTGAATAATAAGATAAAAGTGTGCCACTGAAAAAATCAGTGAAAATATTACCGATTTAATCTGGGAATTTTCATTTTTGAATCTGTACAAAATTATAATTTACTGATTGAATCAGTAATCATTCACTGATTGAATTAGTGATTTTAAATTTTTACTGATTCATTTCAGTAGTTAAAAAAAATTATTGATTCAAAAATGAAAATCCACTAATTGAATAAGTAATTTTTTACTGATTGACAGTCAAATTTCACTGATTAGTGATTAACAGTTGCACACTTTTCGATGATTAATCAGTGAATTTTCAGTTTCTTGACTGATTCGAATTTAGAGAGTAGGTGCATATCAAATTTCAGCTTTTTTCGTTGATTAAATTAAATTTTTATATTTTGTGTGGCCAACAATTTATAACTAATTTCTCCGGCTCCAATGACGATAGCAGCACATTTTTCAACTTTTTAAGGGTATGCTTTCGGTAAATTTAGACAACTTAGGATCGTTATACTTATTTCAGCAAATATTCAACATTTTTCTAATATCTTTTAATATTTCGTTTCTGTACAGTGAGATCTTTGGAGGACTTTTGAGACTTTTCACCTAAATCCTTCCAATTTTGAAAAAATTACGTTACAAAAATCATAAAATTGTTGAAAAGTCTGCTCCAGTCTGCAAAATTATTCTTTTAAATCTTTTTTTTTCGATTAATATAATACTTTTTGGAAATATCGCAAAAGTCCTCCAAAGACAGTGCATTAATAAAGCATTTATCGAAAATTTCATAAAAATTCGTTCGATATTGGATGAGAAATCGCGATCCTAAATTTTACTTATTGATAACAAACGAAAGCATACCCTTAAGCCAAACAGAGGACTATTATAAACAGGTAGAAAAACACGCTGCGAAGCGAGAGTGAAATTTTTCACAGAAAATCGTGTTACAAAAACAAATTTTTTTTTTTTTCAGTTTTTGAATTTTAAAATATTTGAAACGAAAATTGACTTTGCATGACCAGCTTGGCCGTTAGACACCCTAAACCAACTTTATCGTTGAAATTCACTATAATTATTCAACGACCTCCAACTGCCCTAAAAATTGTATTATCGTCATGTAGGTATTCTTCCATCTGGAATTCCTTTTTGATAAATCGATGTCATATAATCACCAGTTTCATCCCATCGCAAATTCTCAGCGCCTATTAAAATTTTTTGGCACTCGAAACAGTTCCAGGTTCCGAACCTCAATGGCCAGTTACATGAATGCTTAAACCATGAACGTTTGAACAAGCCAATCCGAGATACACTCCCATTAACTAATCCAACGATGATATCGACGTCGTAAGAATGCTACTGTTTTACACTCTAGGCCAATGGGCGAATTACATAAACCGCTTATTACGAGTATCAGTTCCAACACTCGAGGAAGTTTTTATTGTTTATTTTTTCACGTGCTATATTTTATTTTATACGATTTTAGATTCCAAATCGCCTAGTTCGGGTCATTTTACGTTGCTAGAGCTCCGTATACCGCGATCGTAAAAAATATATTCTTTTAATTTGAACGTGCGTATGAAAATAATAATTGTAGGTAAATAAACACATCTACGTCACCTACAAACCGACATTACGCGAACACCTCGATTACATAAGATCGGTCCGGTGCGGCGCGCCGGTGCACTTTGTAATTGCCAAAAATATCGGAATTATATTTTTATATACTTGGAGCATTATCCAATTAAATCTCCGGTCTCATCAACGATATCACGGGTCGTTTGAGATGAAATAACACCATATACCCACACCTACATAACGTATCTGTACAGAAACAGATTCGGCGTCGTATATTGTTCGGTGCAATTTTTTTGAGCCGCTTGCGAAGGGGAAAAATCTCATTAAAAAATTTCACCAGTCTACGAAAAGAATGGAGCTCTGGTATGTGTGAATTTTTCTGCAGACGAAATAGCGGCGACGCGAATGAAATTATGTAATTATGCCGGCGTAAACCTGGGAGTTTTTTTTTTGGACTGGGTCAATGGTTATGATAGCGAAGGTGAAGAGGATGTTACAAATTATATGTGCTTCGATACGATGTCTCGCGATGTGATACATGCTGCCATCGTGCCGGTGTCCATGGCGTATGGATGTGAACTGAAAAGCACAAGGTGGCTTGAAGTTAAGATTGAAATTACTCAAGTCAAGTTGTGATTTTTAGTTCTTTTAAATATTCTGAAATTCTACTCCGGATCATTATCAGCATAAATTTTCGAACTGTTATACTTTGCGAGCCAGATGAGTCCAGCAAAAAATTGGCTGGTTTCGTGATTATGAATTGAATACCTAATTATATCAAAACGAATTTCACGAACAAAACTTATATGGCCTGGAAATATTGACGAACAGATATAGTTTTCATCAAGATATTTCAACTGAATTTCTCCGCTTTTTTCAAAATTTACATTTCGTGATCTCTGTAAAATATGCTTTTTCAGAGAAAACTTGAATTTTTTTTTCAAAAATTAATTTCATCAACTTTTTCATGCTATGCTTTTCACTCATTTTCAATATTTTTGCTTCAAATTTCTTATTTTTTAAAAATCAAGATCATAGTGAATTTTCAACTTTTTTCGTATTTTTTGATCGCGAAATATTTCATTTTTGCAAAAATGTTTTGGGCGAAATGCTTGACTTTTTTGCCTTTTGATATCGAGTACTTTGGAAATCTCGATCTTTTTTTCCAGGTATGTATGTACTTCCACAAATTTCTCGGTCTAGTAGAAATGTGGCAGATAGATTTTATTTGCAATTTAAAAACAAATAAATAAACGTTCGAAATCAAAAACTAAAATTGTTTGATTACTGCAATTCATTCGAGATCAAAATGACCATAATTTTCCAATGCAACAAAAATTTTTGGAAAATTCAACTTTTTTAGAAATATTGCCAACGTAAAATACTAAAAAGTGTGTCATACTAAAGTCTAGCACCATATTTAAAAAAAAAATTAATGAATTTCAAAGAAATTAGATTCAATTCTAATTTTAAAATGGGGAAAAGAAACAAAAAAAAATTAAAAACTTAATTACCAAAAAGGTACATTGATCTACAAAAACCAAAACCAAAATCAAACACCGAATATTTTACAGAAATAAAAAAAATTTGAAATCAATTTCATTCTAAAAATACCTACTCAACTCAGCAAAACCCAAATATTGAAATCGAATCAGTTTTCACCCCTTTGATTATTAAAATCAATGTTTCACCCTAAGGAAAAAATCCACGTGTGATGGCACAAAAGCAAGACAGGCTTTATGCATCAAATTTTTTACCAAATTTTATAAAATGGGGCCCAATTGCTGAATGTTGAATGGTATTAAAAACCTACGATAAAAATTGACGGATTCAAAAAAATATTGCTATACAAAACATGGAAGTTTTATGTTTTTTCAAAGGTCCAGCCTTCAAGTTTTGATTAATTTATTGAATTATAGATGGGATAAATGTTTAATGATAATGACTTTTTATTAAAAATTTAGGTTAATACGTAGGTAAGAACTTATAAATTCAAATTATTTAAATTTTTTTCAATTAATGACTTTTTTTTTAAATGATAGATTTATATTTATTCTCCTTTCTTTTTATTCCAATTTTAAAAATTTCTTATTCGACAAGTTGAAATAAAAATTTGACATCTCTGTCACTATACTTTTTGATAATTTCAGAAAAAATCTCCATAATTTTCCAACATTATTATTATAAAATTTCATCAAAGATATAACAATTCGTCAAAATTTTCATTATTCGAGTCCAATGAAATGTCATTATGTCAGCGATCGCCAAAATTTGGTCAATGAGCTTCAACAATAGAATGGTCACAGAATCTTCAGCGAGATACTTCCCTCCTCTCCACCCTTCACTCTCCAAAAAATATACTTGATCTCCAAACCTGTTCAAATTCTTTAAAATAATTCATCAAAAAATTAACGAAAAAGGAACCTTTCAACTTGCATACAAAATTTTTGAACAATGTGTACTTTTCTGACTTTTTCCTCTCAATATCTGTGGTCACTTACACCTCGAAATATAGTCCCGGTTTTGAAACGTATTTATTTTTCTAAAATTCTGAAATCCAATTTCAACAGAATCTGTTTTGTTTCCCATAAAAAAATTCAAATAAAAATGTCAAAATACTATTCGAGTAACTTTCAAAAAAATTTGGTTGGAAAAATGACTTTTGATTTTAAAAAAATTATATTTGTGACCTTACTGGAAAGAAGGGACTTTGTGTAAAAAAAAAAAAGATTCACGTTTATTGCTTCAAATGATACCAAATCTGGACCAAACACATGAAGACATCAATTTTTTTACACAAGGTCCCTTCTTTCCGGCAGGGTCACATTTAGGAAAATCACCTTCATCCTAAAAATGAATGATCGAAATAATTTCAAATTTAATTCAATTTGCTAATATTGAATGGAAAACATTTCAGAACTGTCTAAACAATTGAAAATCAAATGTCAGAGAAGTGCCTTCATGGAAAAAACTGAGGAAGGGGAAATACCTACTACTACCTGTTGGTCTTTCAATTTCAATTCTAGTTTTCAAACTCTTCAAAAATATTCAAACGCTCAATTGTCCATCTCTTCTACAATTTTTTCGCAACATCACAAATTTTGCAAAAAATTACTCCATTTTATCTCCACAAATCGACTCCGATTAAATCCAAAAAACTACTCAATTTCAGAATCACACCAACACCCAATCATCGAGTTACCTTTCCTCTTCCTCAAAACCATACCTTAAATCCTCCACATTCTACACAACTCTAACATCATCATTCATCAATGAACATACCATGTACTAATCCATTTTATCCATTGTACATTCCTAAGACCAACTTGTCCAGCAGACAGCAATGTACTATACGAGTACAAGCAGTAGTAAATTCAACAGGTTTGTTAACGTCGCTTCGGGTAAATAAACATTCATCAATCGGCGAATTAGCTTGGCAATAGTCGGAGAACACGTTGCACCTGGTTCTTGACTCTCTACCAAGATTGATGGCTTCATAAACGATAGAATTACATTATCAACAATACTCTTGTACAGTGCATATCTATTTCTAATTTCCTACATAGTAGGTGGCTTGAACAGCGAAGAAGTAATACCTCTTGACAGACTTGATGTCTCATTTTCGTTGGATATTTAATCGTTCATTTTTCGTAATTTTTCTACACCTATCAGTCAGATAGGTGAAATTCTTTCTTTTTAAATCAATGAATAAATTTTACTCAGAATTGACGATTTTTCAATGATTTTTCGATCAAAAATTACCAATTTTTTGGAAAAATTGGAAATTGACCGAAAAATTTGTAATTTTCAAATGAAAAATTATCAAAAAATTCGGAATTTCATCAACTTTGATTGATTCAGGTGTAGAGAGTTCATTTGGCTTTCAGATAGAAATGCAATATTCTCAGAGGTGTAGCTAGGGAAGGAAGTTGGAAAATCAGAGACCTCCTTTGAGGTCAGAATTTTTTAAAAAATTATTGTCACTCGAAAAAACTTTTTTTTTGTAATCCTTGCCTCAAAAAAAAAGTTTACACTTTTCCAAAAAAAAGCTTCCAACGCCACCGTTTGAATTTGTTATATAATTTTTGGTTTCTAATATCAAATGTAATAATCGATATGGAATTTGGTTGTTCAGCTTCTAAATATTAATTGAAAATGATTCTAATTCAAAATTTAGCGTTTTTATAAAAAAAAAAAATTTATGAGAAGGGAGGGGCTTTTTGAAATTTTTCAAAACATGAAAGTTTTGACCCCCTCTAAGAGAAATTTCTGACTCCGCTACTGATTGCGTCGCGAGGAAAATAATTCATTTTTTACAAATGCACAATGGACACATAATGTGGTAATTAAGCCTTGTACACTCAATTCGTGATAAAAAAACCACCATCTCGAGTACCTGCATTAGGTTATAAAAAAATGAAAAAAAAATCCACAAACAATGGATAATCACTCACCAACGAAACTTTGGCGAAATTCATCTCGACTTGGAAAAAGTTTAAAAATTAACAAAAATAAAAATAATATCGATTGAAAAATCAACGAAACACTCGACTCAATCACGTATCACACGTAACCAATTCAAAACTCAGCACGAAGGCATAAATTGACGAAAACTTCACTTCCACAATTTGTTCTTCGACACTTCTGCGGTAAAAAGAGGTAAAAAATATGGTACAATGAATAAAGATCAGAACGGTGCTGTACACGATACCGAAGCGCGTATTATTATGATAAAGACCGAGCGTACCTGTTTGCTCTTAACGAAATCCGGGCAGGGTGCGCGACTGGTGGGGGAAGGAAGATAAAATTATAGGAAATGTACTTTCACGGTCGCTCCATTCGTACTGAATAAAGACGCCGTGTCATGTGTATTTACTCTCTTTCTGCTGCCAATTCCACACCTCTGCTTCTCTTTTCGTCGTATTTACCGAAAAAAAACCACTCGATTGCGCGGCTTAACGCGAACGACCTTAAGAAAAAAAAGTCGATGCGGATTTGGGGATGGAACTGGATCCGTAATACGCTAAAATAATTAGCTTCGAAATTTCAAGGTCGACGCTCGGAAATCGTAATCGTCTTTTTAATTGCTACAGTTTGTACGTACTTGTAGGTATACTCAATTACTCATACTGGTACATATTTTGCTTCTGGTATTAATAATTTCATCTTATCTATGGATATTTCCACGCTGACTGTTGGCTATATACAGAATGTACACATAAATTGTATGGACGTCCAGATGAAGAGATCCGCCACTTCCTTTAAACTTCCTTCCTTCCTTCAATTTGTTCACTTTTTTTCCATCATTTCGCTCCTTCGCGGAGCAACTGACGCTTTCCAATTATGGACTAATCGTATCACGTTGCTGAAGAAACAACCAGAGCTGGGCTTAATTAATATACCTAAGACGACGTCCTTTATCAATTATTCTCATTACGAGTCGTCGTTATTTTCGAATTCTTTTCTAATTACTGCTCGATAACGAGACTATTTCCCCTATATTTTTTTTCCTTCTCGTATAATTTACTATCGAGCTTTTTCGAAAGCTCAAAATCAACCCTTTTTTTCGGCGTATATAGTGTTAAAAGTACGTGACGTGTTAACGTAATTTCTTATTCGGGTTTCCGAAAATCTGCACTTTTGAAACGAGACTCGCGCGAGCAGCAGTGCCGAAGGTTGTTTTGCATATTGATGGCTCTGGCACGATGTTCTCGTATTATAGGTATACCATTTACAACTTATCATGTTCTCTTCGAGCCGCCATAGTTGTCACGTCGTAAGAGCGACGATAATTATTTATGAGATTACCCACACATATCGTATTATGCGTGTACTTTCTGCGTAAATGTTCCATAAGTGAGGGAGACGAAACGTGGTCGTACACGTGGTACGCCCGCAACACGTATTTGAAATTATCTCAATGCTGGGTTAGAAAAATACGAAGAATTGGTAAACAAAGAAAAAACAAAAAGATATAAGTTGTCCAGAAAACAAAAAAAAATAGTCTTTTTGGATTGTAAAAATTGGGAGAGGGGGATCGAAAAAAAGAGGATAAAAAATAGATCGAAAAAAGTGAATAGAAAACTCGAAAAAACGAAAAAAAATCCCTCCAAAATTATAAAAAGTATTGAAATAAGCTAAAAAATGGAAAAGAAAACATGTTATCGACACAAAATGTGATGGTGATCCTAAAAAGGGGGGTTATCGTACAAAATAAAAATATAAAAAAATCCATTTTTTTCCCGCAGAATAACCCTCTTTCTAGGAGCATCACAAATCATTAGAAATTGTATCACTGGAGTTGGAATATCAATGTTTATTTAAATCAGAGTCAAATTAAACTGAAAGAGTGAGAGGAATAATAGAAGAGCAGTTCCACGATTTTTAAAATTTTGAAATCGATATTTCAGCTTTTTTAATGATATTTTTTCAAAAATTCAAAATAAATTCATGAAATTGAACGACAATACCATAGCTACTCCAATTTTCCAAGTTAGAAATTTCGTTGAAATTTTGAAACCAAATGTGAAAATGAACCTCACCACGAATTCCCACACAAAAAAATCAGAAAAATGATCGATTTTAAAATTTCAAAAATCGAAGCTTTGAACTCCGAGTCATTCAAAGTAGCCCGCAATATAATGACAAATATTCAATTTTTATTCAAAAAATTTTGGTTCAAGTCAAAAAGGATGAAAAATTGTGACTTTAAAAATAAAATTAATTATTTCAGACCATTTCATTCCGTAAAACCGCATAAAATTTGAAAAATCTTCCAAGATACGAGTAACATTTTCTGAACAGTTTTTTGCGATTTTCAAGCCTTGTGCCATCGAAATCGCCAAAATTGAATACGTGAGGCGAATCCACATTGAAAACCTGTTTCGGAGATATTTTCAAAAGTAGTCGAACTTCGCAATCAAGGCCCTTTTCACAGCTTAAAATTTCAAATGGCCAAATTCTCGTCAAAGTACAATATCCTTCATTTCAGTTGATATTGAAAATTCAATGCATCAATACAAAGGCCATAATTTTGAAAGGGAGGAGGAATGGGAGTGAAAGAATTTTTTATAATTTTTTACTTCAAGGGTCACCATTTGGGAGGGGGGGGATCGAAAATCAGAGCGGAAGCCAAATTTACCACTTATCCAACAACGTCTTTTAATAATTTAATAATTAAAATTATCAAGGGACTATTAGATACGCGTACGCGATATTTTTTGTAAAAGATCAACGAAAATTAACAGATCAGAACTTCAGAAGTCTCTAAAAAACAAAAATATATCCATTATTTCAAAAAAATTTTATCAAGGGGAAAATTTTTCAATTTTCAAATTATTTTTTCGACACATTTTAATCAATTTTTTGAAAATTTTCACCTTTTTTTGATCAAGTTTTACTTCTTTTCGGTACAGGGTCAAGGAAAACCATTAATTATTCTTTTTTAAAAAAAAAACACGCTCGAATTCAAATGACAGCAACGTAAGCTTAAAATGACACAAAAGATTCTTTCCCAAATGAGCTCAAGAAAAACTGTCATTTTATCTCTTTCCCTCTTCCTCTATCCTTCGACCTTCATCACCATTCTTCGACGTACAGAAAATCCATCTAAAAACCACTGCGGCTCTAACAGCGGAACACCAATCCTTGCGTGTTTGATCCCAGATTACTTAATCTCTTACACATTACACTTTTTACATTAACACAAGAAGATACACGTATAATTGGAGGAACGGACGGGCAGAGGCAGGGGATAAATCAAGTACCCAAATACGATCATTATTCTACGAAAAAAATTCACAACCGATTACACACGTAGATCAACACATAAAACCCACCAAAACGGCGAATAGAAGGAGTGATCGAGAATGATGGGGTGGGGGAGGGGGGTAAACCAAAGCACTAAGCATAGGTAAGATGGAAATTTACGCGTGTATTGTTCGCTGTATTACGACGCCGGTGCCCTTTCGCTGGCAATAAAAACTTCAAAGCCGAGTAAATTGATAGCTCATCGCTGACGAAACTTGCCAATACCGCGTCGATCGCCGATCGTCGTCCGGATCGTGATCGGCCGCATAACGTCGTCCTCGTGTCTCACGCAGACATGCGGTATACGGTACATTCGCGTTCGCGTGTTATTCGAAAAGAAAAACACGGAGCCGGAGAGACAAAGAGGCGAAACGTCGCTCGGTCGCTTTACCACGACCTTCCCAACATTTCAATAATATTTATTGTTAAACATTCGGACTCGAACACGAATTAGGTTAAAGGTTATCATCGCGCCTCGGTAGCCTCATATACCGCCATTTATTGAGAAATATGCAGCCAGGTACCTAAGAGTGGGTATATGGAGGCATTTTCATCAAAAATATCTACCTAAATCGATCTCGCTTCTCAATTTCGCAGGTAATAAGAATCGACTTCGAAGTTGGGGCCATACTGACTCCAAATTGGCTCAGAATCCGCAATTACTTCAGCGATGCTGAGCCGGGGTCAAGAGTCAAGGCCACAGCTCAAGCTGGACTCCGAATTTCCGAAGATAAGTCAAAGTCAGGAGTCAAAACCGGATGCCCGATTAATTCTGACTTTCCTTAGTTAATTTTTCCCTCGACTCCGTAAGTCAGGTGGAGTCAGCAGTTAACTATACTTGACTGACTCCTATTCCCTGTCACTTTTCGATCAATTTTGGCTCCCCCCCTCCTATTTGTGGACATTAGACAGAACAAGAGCAATTTTTTAAAGTGTAGGAGTCAACTTCGGAGGAGGAATCAGATTAACTCCAACTCTGCAATTGTTCTGAAGTCAAGGCAGAATTAAGAGTCAAAGGTCATGATCACAATTTGATTACGGAGTCCAATCAGAGTCAGATGTTACAGGTCAAGGTCATGATTTAACTCTGATGTCGAATCAGAGTCAGGATTCGAGGTTATAATTTGACTTCGTAAACCAATAAGAATCAGACGTCTCAGGTCAAGCTCACAATTTGACTCCGGAGCCCAATTGAAGTCAGAAGTCAAGGTCATAATTGGACACAGTAGTCGAATCGGGGTCAGAAATCAAAAGCCAAGGTCATAATTTGACTCTAAGGTCGAATCAGAGTCAGGATTCAATGGGCCAAGGTTATAATTTGACTTCGTAGACTAATCAGAATCAGACGTCTCGGTCAAGTTCATAATTTGACTCCAGAGCCCAATTGAAATCAGAAGTCAAGGTTATAATTAGACTCTGTGGTCGAATCAGGGTCAGGAGTCAAGGGTCAAGGTCATAATTTGACTCTGGAGTCGAATCAGAGTCAGAGTCAGGATTCAAGGTTATGGGTCAAAGTAATAATTTGACTTCGTAGTCCAATAAGAATCAGATGTCTCGGGTCAAGGTCATAATTTGACTCCGAAGCCCAATTGAAGTCAGAAGTCAATGTCATAATTAGACTGTGTAGTCGAATCAGGGTCAGGAGTCAAGGTCATAATTTGACTCTGGGGTCGAATCCGAGTCAAGATTATAATTTCATGGGTCAATGTTATAATTTGACTTCGTAGTCCAATAAGAATCAGAAGTCTCGGGTCAAGGTCATAATTTGACTCCGGAGCCCAATTGAAGTCAGGACGTCAGGAGTCAAAATGTGAAGTGTAACTGTGCGAGTTGGTGGGGTAAAAAAGTCTGAGTTTGAAACCAATTTTGGAGTCGGAAGTCAATGTCCAAGTTTGACTCCGGAATCAAAAATCATGTCGGGAATTTAATGACTGGGATACACCTCTCTCTTCCCTAAAAAAAAAAAAAAAAAAACTCAAGTCAGGAGTCAAAATCTGAATTGACTTCGAAACTGAAGTTGAGTCAAAATCGAGGTATGAGTTTGACTCGGAGTCAAATTTTTGGCTGACGCTCATTCTCGGATTTTCTTATAGTTGAATGTACATATCAATCTACTCCAGATTCGAAAAATGACTCCAAAGTTGGAGTCAAAAACGGTATGGAATCAAAAATCAAGGTCTGTGATAGACTCCGGAGTCAAGAGTTAAGATCTGAGTTCAACTCCAGCGTCAAAATGTCATACATCAAGGAGGAGGTTTAGACTCCAAAGTCAAGCTGGAGTATGAAGTCAACAGAGTGAAATTGGGATCAGGTGTCAACTTTCCAAATTGATTCCGGGAACTGGGTCGAAGCTCTGAATCACAATTTCCGACTGATTCGCATTCTCTGCAATTTGGACACCTGTCCGCCCTCTGCAAAGTCATCGGCCTTTTCCGAACTAAAATCGGCCTCCTTCTTGCCCTTCAAATCCGCTGAAAATTTTACAGCGCCTGATCGCCTCCCAGGAAATCCCTCGTTTCGCTCGAAAATCTTCTACCGCATATTTCAACCTCTGGCACAATATTGCCTTAACGAAGGCGTTAATTAACCATCGTCGATCAATCAATCGTGTAAAATTTAGTACACTTACGAGACGACTGGCTGTGAACGAAATTACACCAATTAAATGACACCGCAGCAGCGACTCGACTGATCTGGAGTGCGACACGAAGTCGAAGTACCGCGACGTATGGCACGTTGGCGTCTCGCGGCGCGGAGATCGACCTTGAACGTGTGCAAATAGCGAACGTACAGCACCGTAAATCAATTTGCATGAGAGAAGGAAGCGTTACGCTTAAAATGATCTATCATCTTGGTATTTATCCAATACATAGGTATTATTAAAAGTACACGCAGAACTGCTGGCTCGATAATGCATCAGACCCTTCTCTCCCGCCTCATCCGGACGTCTCCTCTACTTATCTATACCGTACAATATTTATTCATTTCGTCGCCGCAAATTAAAAACCATAGCACGTCGCGTCGCACTCCCTATACTTATTGAAATTACTTCCGGTATTTAGTTCCTTTTTATCGTTTATTATTTATTATTTAATTTTTTTTCATTCATTTTATTTGTTTAGTAATTTGTTTAGTTCGAATTGCTCGTATATTAGACGAGTATAGAATTTGAACGAGACGTTGCGGTTTTCTATATCACCGCAGCTTCTTCTTCGTATCCTCGTCGCGAGCTTCTCATGATCGCGATATTGGTAGCATATTTCATGGATCGATGATGTCGTAGGGCATAGACAGACGTAGCTGACACCTTGTAACGGCTCGTGTACGGCCTTTATTCAGTGAACTTCGACTTCCGCACTGGCTACCTCGAATTGGACGCGTTCGAGCGAAAAATCAACATAATCGTCGAAAATCAAAGGATCGAAGCCAGACGACGATATTTTTTACTCAAATTATCATATTTTTGCCTGTCTTCCCAATCGCATCCTTTTCAAAGTTTATACCACAAAAGAATGCGTGAATAAAAGTAAAATTTTAAGTACATGCAAAAATAAATCGAAAGCACATCATAAAAAAATCCATACTCAAAATTTTACATGCTCAATTTTATTTCTAGAATTTTAGTGAATTTTTGAATCTCATCTTATCATTGAAAAAATTTGAAATTTGGTTTATACTCTTTTTTCGATCTCCCAAATCGATTGGGAGCGGTTTCAAGACGTTTTGGAAGTTCCGAAAAATTTTGGAATTTTCCAGCACTGGAAAAAAGTGCATAAAAAGGGTCCATATAAACATTAGCACTTGACCTATACCTACTTATTTGATCAATTGAAGTACAATTTTTCAAAATTTGTAAAATCCATATTTTTAGCAAAAAATTAATTAATGCCACGTACGATGTAAGTATTTTTCGATATTTCCCAGTGTATTTTTTTCTCTAGAATTGACGTAAAAATCAGAATGATATCGACTGAGGGAAAGAGACAAAAAATGAAACATTGTCAACATCTCAGGAAAATTGGAATTCTTGTTTGAAAAGGACTTCTTTTCGCATTTCTTCCAAAATGCGAATAAAAAACCAATTTCTCAAGATCGAACCTCAACATCAGACGCGTTGAAAAATTAGAAATATCGTAAGCAATTGAGAAAAGTATAAAATAAATAATAAAGACATTATTACCTGATTTTTGGTAAGTTGAATGTTCTCGCTAATGGCTTATATTGTCCGTCCCCATGACTTTAAGTGCCTGCGCAAACAAAAAAAAATCATATCGGGTAAGTAATGTAATTTTTAATAATTTGAGTGAAAAATAAAAATATTCAAATGCTTAGGTACATCTAAACTTCTAAACTATGCATCACAATTATAATCATCGATAATATTTCAGAAAAAAATTCTGACTTCTTTGGATGGTTTATAGTATTTCTCTGGCACATGCACTCCCTCCCCTCCACTCCCCTGCCCCCAAAAGCCAAGTATTTTTACAGTTGAAAAAATTGGAAGCCAATTTTAGACATTTTTATAACTTTATTTTATGGCCATTTTTCATGAAACAAAAACGTCATAACGACAAAAATCATGAAAAAAATTCATCAGATTATGACATGGCATCGCATTCAAAAAGTTTTCACTTTTCAAAACTTTAACGAAAGGCAACTAGATTTCGAAAAAAGTATGCAATGAATAAAAAAAAAATAGTAATTTGAAAATTTTGCAAAATATCTATACAGGGGTGTCGAATTGAATCACAGTCGCAAAAGCGAAAAAATCTCTCTCTGGATTATTTTTGTCGAAATTTGAATTTTCAATTCGTGTAAAAAATTTAGTAATGGAAAAACAGGTTTATGGCAAGGCATTTTCCAACCACTCCATTGATTTTTTTTAGAGAAAGGAGGACAAAAGTTTTTCTTTTCAATAATTAAAATGAAAATGGAATGTGAGGGAAAGAACGGGATTTTTTCGTTTTTGCGTCTGGAGTTCCTTTCGACACCCTGTAAATTTTTGATATTTTTTTTTATTCATTTAAGGAGGAGGGGGAGTCTTTTCAATTCATTTTTTTAAATAGGGAATTTAGTTTTTTTTTTAGTGACCATTAAGGTCATTCAAAGAGCAAAATTGCAATAAAACTAATTTCGATGTTGATATAATTTTCTAAATTTTTCCAACTTGACCAACACTCGTTTAAAAAAAAATGCAAAATATGAAAATCTTTCTCAACCTTCAATCGTCTCTTCAAATCTAAAAATTCATTATTTTTTAACTTCAACGTGATAAAACATCATTTTGAGCAACATGGAAGAAACTGAAATTTAAGCCCTTTTCAAGAATTAGACTAAAAAAAAGTCATCACTGACGGTCGGACGAGAACTGAGAAATCTGAGTAGTTCTCTTCACAACATAAAATTGGAAAACATGCGGAATTTTGTGCTCTTGAATGTTTATTTTGGTCAAAATTTTAATACCAAAAAACTAAGCTAACAAAAATTGAAAATTTTCTGGCAAAATTCATGATTTTTTGTGATTATTACAACTGACAAAACTCATATTGTAATAATTTCAATTCGATTTTTAATTAACGTAAAATCATATCCACTTTCCATTAACTGTTGCCTCGCACCGATATCTCTATCCAATTAATTTGAATCGATCCAGTTACACAAACTCTCCCTTTTTCTGTCTATTTACATCAAGTTGTCACATCGTTCGCATTCTTCCACATCGCAGCATCACGATAATCGACGATAATGCATCATTCATCGCCGGTTCATACGGCCACACGCCGAGTTCGCATCATCTTTAACCTTGTCCTTTACCACGTCCATCTCCATATGCAATGTGCATACACGTTTCTCACATTACTTTCATCTTCATCATCATCGATTCGCGAATCGCGATTCTCGCAGCTGGTACATGATTAAAATGTACCTGTTTGACGAGACACGCCACCATAATATCGAACTCGTCGCCATACCGGCGTATTTAATTATCTCTCCAGCGTCGAACAAGAGGTTTACTTTTATACATATTACGTACGTGCAACGTCTGATGTGCTGATGGTGGTATATGGCTCACTTAAAGATCTCGCCGCCGAATGAATAATCCGGCGAGTAATAATTGTTTTATTGAAGTCGTCGCGCTACGGGCGTAATAACGTTTAAAATGAAATTACCTCTTACACGACTCGTTGGGTTTTATTATTCGCCATATCGTCGTTAATAATATCGCACCTTCGACACGTCTTTATAGTCGTCGCGTCGTCTTTGCCGAATTCATTGCCGTCGACATGACACGTTTTTCTTCTCCTTTTCCCATGTCGTACCTATTTACGTTCTATGGCTTCTTTTGACGACGTTTTACTTCGAAATTGAATGAAAAAAAAACCATAGCTGGCAGACTGCCTTATAAGAGCCGAACTTTTGGGTTGGAATTTCTATTGGAAGTCATGAATTGATAAAATTTTATGTTTTGGGGCCTCAAAGGGAGTAAAGATGAGCTGGGAAGCTGGAAGTTGAATATTTTAGAGACAATATCCATATTCCTCAATATGGTAAAAATTTACAAAAATTTTTTCACCTTGAATTCAATTTAGAGATTTCTTGAAATAGGGTCTCATCAATTTTATTAGAGTCAAGTGCCAAAAATCACAAATGACATCAGTCACCTCTGTTGACCATTTTCAAAATTTCAACTTGACAAATCTTTTAGTTTGGGTTACTGGCTGCACAACGAATCACGAAATTTGACCTTTTGATTTTTTATTGGTCCAGAAAAGAGCCTAAATGGTCTCAAAGGCTGAAACCCTCGCAAAGCATATTGGATACCAGCTGACTTTACCAGCAAAATGTTGGTTCCTTATTCAATTTGGAGCCCCTAATTTGAATGATGTCATGTTTTCGGACCTCAAACGGAAATGGAATTGGCTGGAAAGCCAAAATTTAGATAAAGGAAGAAAACGTTGATATTCATCAAATTATTAGTAGTAAAAATGGGTGTCATTTCATGGCCTGACAACGAGTAGACTGGCACTGCAGTTTAAATTTTTCAAAAAAGTGACTTGAATAACTTTATGAAAAAAGTGACCAAAAAGTGACCTAAAATGGAAAAGATGACCAACGGGTGACTTTTTTCTTGAATTTTTCCAAACCTTTTACATTTATGAAATTATGATATTTACCAAGCACTGGGAAGAGAAAGAGTGTGGGGAGGGGTATTTTTTTCGCGTGAAGCACTTAGTTACAATCCGATATACTTGGAGTAAAAATATAAGTAATTTTCGTTTTCATGAGATTTTTAGACGCTTCTTTTCTAGCTATGAAAATAATCATTTAAATTCTATTTGAAAATTTTTTTGACTCCCTCGTCTCTTTTCCTCTCCACACATAAAAACTCGAGGATTCGAATCGAAGATATCTTTTCTAAAATGGCTCAAGTCCAAAAATCGTACATGAGAAAATGAGCTCAAAAGTAAATTTTTCAGCTTCAGACAGTAAAAATTTTTTAGACGAAATTTTTTTCTCCATGTACGAATTTTGGACTTGAGCCTCAAACTAAAAGAGCTCTTTAATTTATTACAAGAAAAATCTCAAATAGGTAATAAGAAAAAGTTTATTTCAAATAAGAAATTGGAAAAAAAATTTACAATTCATTGCGCCTTTCTAAAAAAAAACAACACGAAATCCCTTCAAGAATTCCACGTAAGTTCTTGCAATCTGAGATTTTAACCTCTGACACTTTGGTAACACATAATGAGACGATTCGTAAAAAAAGGTAGCCCTACAATTTCCTTGCACTTGAAAAAAATAACCTGAAAAAAATTAAACCATGACGAAAAATCTCGTTCATTATTTTCTGAGCAGTGAATTTTCAAAAATGAAAGTTTAAAAAAGGTAATCGTTCAAAGTTTTGCAAACTTTTTTCAAACACAAAATACAAATAATTGCATTTAGAACTAAGCATTCTCCAAGGTCAAGAAGATGAGGAAATGAATTGAGAGACTGAAATCTGAATCTGTGATGAGAGTTTTAGAAGCTTTTCCCAGCGTAATTATTCATTTTTGTTCGTTCTGCTTTTTATCAATTTTTCACGTTTTTTTTTTATTTTATTTTTTTATATTTTATCAACTTCCACCACTCGAAAAAATCAGTGAAATACATAGGTACATTGAAAAGCTGAGGGGGGGGGGGGGGAATTACTTTTCTGCCCGTTCCAAAATTGGATCTTCCATCGCGATTTTAAATTTTCAAAGTCAATCCAAGGTCATTTAAGTGGTTGGAAAAATCAGAAAAAATTTCAGGGTAGGTAGGTACTCTCTTCTCACGCCTCTACCTATGTGCCAAGTTTGAAAAAACTCGATTGAAAATTTGCGGAGATAGAATTCAAAGTTTAGAAATCACGTTTGACGTTTTTTTGGAGCTCCAGCTACCAAAGGCGAGATGAAAATTCGCTCATACGCTCTAAAATCATTTTCTACCAAGACAAATCGAATGGCAAAAAATGTTTATCAAGTTCCACCGGAGGGCAAATGACCCCTTTATCATATTCAGAGCCTTTCCAAAAATGAATTCGGCGCCTAAGGTTCAACAGTGGCCCAAAACATCATGATTTTGGTTCAGCAGAGCCAAAACATGAGATAAAAATCATTTTTGGCGCATACTCGTAACTTTAAAATTATCATCCAATGCAATAGCCATAATTTCTATTCAAAAATTCAACAAAAAATACACCACGAGAAGAGCACGAATCTCACAAACTTTCACGCAAGTTTATTCAATCGCGAAATCCACAGCTCGGGCATTCCCCACATCATTTATCATCTCAGCTGACATGAAAAGCTACGGATATTTCCCTCGAATCCGCCGCCGAATGAATACCAGGTCCAGTTAGATCAGCGGGGGAAGGGATATTCCAAAAAAAACACCATTTCCGACTCCGTCAATCGCTATAATTCGATTCGACAGAGTATATCTTGGCAACAAGTGGATTAATTATCGTGAAATTAAAGAGACCGGGCAAGGTCACAAATCTTATATAGTCTTTCCATCTCAACCGGTCATTTTTCAACTGCGAGCACATGTAAAAAAGAAGGCGTGCTGCTGACCGTAGCTTTGCTCTTTCGCATCTACTGTACACCTCGTCGATGCACATCCGCTTCCTCGTTTCTTCCTGTATCTGGCATACTGGGTATCCTTGTATCGAGAGATGAACTTTTTTGAACTCCGCCAGCATCTCTGGATCGAGATCGTGCTTTCCATTCACGACTGATTGAGATATTGCTGCAAATTCGGCTAGAATCTTCTTCCGACGAGTCGAGATCATCTTCGCCAAATTCAACTTTGCTGATGGTTTCCGGTACATGGACTTGGCTCAACAAATTATAATATTATTAAAGAAAATTAAATAATCGTTAGATACGAGGCGATGCCTTCTTTCTGCTTGTTCAAGTGCGATAGATACTACATTGGCCGAAGGTCTCCGACCATAGTATACTATTATTTCTTTGTTAATAGTCCGAGTCCGATCGGCGATGATAAGGTTGCGTGCGTGTAACTTCGTGTGTAATTACAACATTGTAATTTTAATTGAACGTTAATAAATCGGCGAATGTTGCTCCTCTCCTCTACATTATGCCATATGTACGTACGTGCCGTTGTAAAAAATCGCCTACGTACGATTTTTCGCATTTCGAAGATCGTACTCGACGATATAACCGTGTCAGAATCGTTTGCGTGCTTGTATGCCGGAAAATTACGTGTCGTGGAGATTTTTTCATCGGATTTTTTCACTCTTCGTTTGTCTCATTCGTTCAATTAACACCCTGTTTTTGTTTCATTACATGGAAATAATAATACGACTGTGTGATAGGTGATTAGAACTTAGAAGGAGTTTTCGTCCAGGAACGTTGACCCAAATTAGAAGGTGAAAAAACGATATAAAAGAAAACAAAAAAAAATCGTATTAATTCGATTTAATGAAAAAAAATTGGACAAATTTAAAATTTAATCCAGCCTTTTTTGTAACTCAACAAAATGCTAAATTGGCCCAAAAATATTTAAAACTGATGGGTTAAAAATCGAATTTCACCTTCCTTTTTTTTTCAATTACTATACTCTTGAGAATTTTTAAAAAATGAATTCTTAAAAAATTAACTTATGATTATGATGAAAATAATTACAAAAATATTTACTCGAAAATAGTTTAAAATTGAGATTATTACTCTAAAGTAAGAAAATTTTATAAACTTTCATATGCCTGATTCACTTGAGATCTTTTCTCATAATTGGAACAAGGAAGATAATTTTTTAAGAAAATGTTCTCCCCCTCCCTCCCTAGCTAAAATTTCAGTTCCCAACAGCTACGTAACTAATTATTTGATTTTTGACCTATTTTTTAAAATACTCCAAAGTTGTATTTTTTTTAACGAAATGGAACATGTGATATTTTTGTAACAAATATTTTTTCAAAAAAAAGTTTCCAATTCAATATCGATTTCCTAATCCGAATCTCATAACGATTTGAGAATCACAATTTAATTAGGGCATTCCAAAGAAAAATTCAAAAACACCGTAGAAAATTAAAATCGCACGAGAAACTACAGAATAACTGGAAATAGTAAGATTTCGGCTTCAATAAAGATCAAAGCTTGAACAACGATTATATTTTCATGTTGTTTTCTGAGACTTTTTTTTCAAACGTACTCTATCCTTGTTCAAAAATGAAAATTTCAAATTTTCAAAAATTTATCAAAAAAAACAACTTGAGGGCTGAAATTTTGAAATACTTAAATAAACAAAATTTATCAAATAAAAACATTGTAAAAAATCAATAACATGGCATCGAAATTATTGGAAACTCAAGAAAAACCCTTACACCTAAATTAACATAATTTTCGGAGATAGGGGAAAAAATCAAAATTTCCTATTGTTTCGATTCCAAAGCTACCCAGAAACAATTATTTCCATTTTCTCAACTCTTAAAGGCAATTTTTCATAATAGATCATAATTTTTGAAAAATAATTTTTGATTTGAAAATATTTTTGTCGATCATAACTAGAATTTGTTCTAAAAATAGTCAAAAAGAATAGAATATTTTCGAACTACATTGGAAAGGAATCGACCGTTCAAAATTATTATACTTACTACCTACACATCAGCAATTTTTCACATTTTTCGTGCTAGTTAAAAACTTTTTTTGCTAAATGTTGACGATTTTTACAACTTATTTTCCTACATTTTTTGAAGCAAATTTTACCAAATTCAATATTTTGTTTTTGGTTCTTTTTAGATAGAGCCATATTCATAAACGAAGATTGAGTATTTTTTGGATAAGTAACAAATTTTAGATTTATTTTCAACTAGGATTAGTAGAGCCTTTGATACCAATTTTTCATTCGAATCGACTAATTAGAACCTCCAAGTATCAATTTATCATTAAAATCATAAAATTATAATTCAATAACTTAAAAAATTGCAATTTAAAATTCATTATTTAGTCAAGATTTTAATTTAAAAAATATCAATTTTGACATAATTTTCAACAATTTTTGATATTTTTGCTGTTTTTTTTCTTTCAGTTTCAATATTTTATTTTTATACTACCTACCTAAGTACGTTTTTTTCAATATTTTTCAATATCTATTCAAACGATCAATTTTTGAACCACCACTCAACATTTTTTTAAAATTTTAATTCTATTTCTCATTCAATTCTAAAAAAAAAATACGAGTTTTAGGACGTTTTATCCATTTTTACCAATATCTTGTCAGTGATTTTATATAACTACGTCGCATTATGAACAATTTTCATCACATTCCATAATTTTTTTTACATATTTTATGCCATTTCAGTCATTTATGATTTGTTTTGGTTTCGGTCAATCGATTCAGCGAAAAATTTTACTACGTAGGTACTTAGGTAGATATTTTTAATTTACCAAAAAAATATGTATTATAGCTGATTAAATTTTGGCACAAAACTGATGAAAATTCAAAAAGACAATTTTCCGAATAATAGCCACTTCCTTTTCTTTCCATTTAAACAATCAAGAATATTTGATTAAAATAGGTAGTCAAAAATTATAGAGTTGGAAAGGGGTAACATTTTGTGAAGAATACAATAACTCACAATCCTGGGTTGGTATTCACAAAATGACCAAACACAATGATTTTTTTTTCGCAAAATGTTATCTATTCCCTCAAAAAGGCTCTCCTCTTCTTACCCCTTAGCTTGAATTGAGAAATTGATGAAATACATATGTGAGGTAAGTGTCTTCGGAAGCCCAGATATTCACATATGTATATATTTTTTATCAAATTATTACCCCTTCTAAACATGCATCCCCCTCCCTCTTGAATTTAATGAAAAATTATTGACTCGTCTAGATGCAGGAAAACTAGGAAATGTTTAGTAATTTATTCCACAATTACGCGATGAAAAAAGTTGTAAAATTAATTTTAGTTTAAAAAAAAAAATCAAAATTGGGCAAGATGTCAATCAAACATGGCTCCCTCGCCCCTTCAGTCGGGTATTCTCAAGGGTCTTTGAGCCTGTACATATTTTTATTTTGGACCTGTACGTAGTGCTTAGAGATAGAATTATTGATCAAAAAATCAGCAGGTCATGCAAATTTGAAAAAAAAGTAATTTTTAGGCAATTTTAACGAAAAATACGAAAAAAAACTAGTCGAAGAGTCTCAAATTTGAAAGATATTTCTTCCTCAGATTTTAAAATAAACGTCATTTTTAAAACTCGGCGGAATTCAATCGTGTATAGAAATGACACCACAAAAAAACTGATCGTCCAATTTTGAAATATGAGGACTGTCACTCCTCGGAACCTGTCTCCTCTCACTCCTATGGAATTTGGCGATATCCTCTTGCTTGGGCTTAAAACATTTCTTATGGTGTTATTCTTTACCATACCAAATTTTACATCTCGACTATCATTCATGCCCTAAAAAAAAATGCAGTCTGCCACTGGACTATCATTTCGTATTTTCAAAACGACTTCCACTATATTAAACTCGATATCCATTCGACCAGCACTACACAAAGAAGGGACGAGGGAGGTCATAATTCCATCACGTACACATCGTGATCGATGCAATTCGCAACGATTTCTGGTCTCCGCTGCCTATCTTCCACTACTTAATTACCGTCTCTCGTCGATCTACATCTTTCGCGGTCTGCGGTACTTTATTAATTGAATGAACGACATTGACACGTAGATATCAATTAACGTAGGTAGTCCGTACTGCTTGGTCGTCGTGCTGGGCACATTCGTATCGGTCGCGAGCCCTGCGCAGCGCCACGCATAACGTGTCAAGTGCACCGCGAATGTGGCTCGACGAGGCGAGGGTCAAGTATTCGCCATTTTTATTCCTTCTGATTGAAATTGAGAATGATGTAAAATGAGAAGAGAAAAAAATTAAAACCACGCGAGCGTGTAAACGCACATTTTTTTATCATACTACACATACGCCCTGATATGGGTTACGTGCATTATCTACGAAGCGGCGGCTCGTCTACCAATGTGCGAACGAATCACCTAGGCTTGGTGTAAACTGCACCACGCACCGGCCAAGGACGCTTTCACAAAACAATGCCTTCAATTTCATAATAATCTCGTATGTAGTTAACAACTTTGATATGTACGAGAGTACCTCTCCGTCTCTCTTTTCTCTTTTTAGCATACGCATAGTCGCTCAGGTAGATATGTCTAGTGCCACCTAAATAACGTCGACGACTACGACAACAACAACGTCCACATTTTACCCAGGTATACCAATGCAAACCGAACGGATAATAAATATTATACCAATACATTTAGGTGTAAGGGTTACGATACGACAAGAATGTGTAATCCTTTTCCAAATCAATACCTAAATGGTTAGTTTTGTTTTGCTCTCTCTCTATTCTTTTCATAATATGCATTCGAAGAATGTCTTTTTAAATCGCTTACATATGTATAGCTGATATGTAGATATAGGTATAGGCTCGTACGCATATTTTAAATATATTAGGTATGTACGATTTTCTATATCGTACGTGATACTTGCTCATGTCTTGAAATTACACATATGGATACGATAGATACGAATATTGGAGATTTTCTACGTAAACTACGTTTCCAAAGTTAGTATTTTGGACCCTTAAACCTCAGCACGATGAAGTAAATGCTGACTAGGTAGTGGGTACGTGTTTGTGCCACCGTTGCGATTGTACACGATGGCGAAATTAAGCGAATTATTTGACGACCTTGCGCATATTAACAGGTACCTAATCTAAGTATGTGTAATTGTGAACAGCAGCTACATACAGGCGTATTCTGGCATCCGAGATAATTTCCATCCACAACGGAACGGATGAAAGATTACACAATACTATGAAAGAGAGATCCGCCAACCTCCTGGTGCTATATTTACAGAAGGCATCGAATTCCACCAGCTACTAGATAATTTTTCCACAAAAAATGGAACTTCAACCAGAGATCCAGAGAGGAGCAGAAGGGAGAAGGGGCATCCTTCCGAGCTGGAGAGAGAGCCGGGGCCTTCTTCAGATGCCTGGGACCAGAAATACGGAGTGAAGCTGGAAGGAAAAGGGTCCTCCTCTGGACGATTTTTTTGGAGCCGGAGCCAATTTCTTTAAAAAATTCTAAAGCTGGAATCGGAGGATCTTTTAAAAGCCTGTAGAAGACGGAGGAGTAAGAAGGACTTCAATCAAAAATTTCAGTGCTGGAGCAGGAGGGACTAGATTTCCTCCCTCTCTCCCCTCCCTTCTATCCGGATCCCTGATTGATAATCGTAGTCTAAATGCATTTCAAGTTCACCTTTTCAACTCAAAATTTTCAATTCAAATTTTATAAAGGTACCCATCGTTGTTCCAATTTTCAAGGCCAAAATTTTCCGATCTCAACCCCTTCGTCCAAGTGTCATTTTCATTTTTTTTTTTTTTTTTTACAGGAAAACCAAAAAACATAACAAAATTTGTATTGCGCTTATGGACTTCGTAAATTTCAATCTTATTTTTATCAGTTCTGAATTAATTAATTTACATTTTTTAAATTTTAATTCATGCAGCTTGATTCAGAGAGCTTAAAATTGTAAAAAACTCAATTTTGAAAAAAATGGCACATCGACGGTTTCAACATTAGGGGGTCGATTTCTTCTATTCTAAAATTTTTGCATCATTTGGAATCGAATAAACAATCAAAATCGAACAATTTTTCAAAAAAAAAAAAAAAAAATTAAAAGGATCCCGAGAAAAATCAAAAATTAAATCGACGATCAGTCGAATCAAATATCAAAGAAAAACTCGTAAGACTTCCCAAATATTCGTTTTTGATAAATTTTAGAATATCTAGAATCTAATTAGAGATCATTCAAGCCAAATGATGAAAATATGGAATAAGTAATACTTTTTTTTTCAAAAACTATAACTTTAATTGACCTCATAAGCAGATGTAGAAAGTCGAACCAGCAATAAATTGGGTCAAATATTGATGAATACTTTCAAAATTTAACGATATTTCTAGAAATTGATTTCCGAAAAGCAAATTACGAAGGTACATGTAAGAAAATTTTCAACTAAATTTTTCAAGCTCGATTTTAAGTTGGTAAAATAATTTGAAAAAAAATATATTAAAAATTGAATCGACAATCAATCAAGTATCAAGTCAAATATTAAAGAAAAACTATAATTTTAGTAACTAAATTCATACATATAATCAAATTATTTTCAAAAATCAAGAATTCAATCAGCTTTTGATTACTTTTATTAAAATGCATTTTTTTTCTAGTCGAATTTAGAAAGGCATACAGTACAACCTCGATTATCGGATTTATTTAGAGCGAAGAAACGCCGGATACGCCAAAAAGTCGGATTTTAAAAAAGTTTCGTTTTTTCAGGAAAAAACGTAATAAATGAGTTCTTATAAATTTTTAAAACATTTTTAGCATGCATGAACCAAAAAAGGATACAAAACTCTGACAACTTCCAAACAAAAAACTATATTTTCATAATACCTAATTTTAGATTTGAGCAAAAAAAAATTTGAAAAAATGCAGGATTTTTGGGATAAGCAATTGAAGAGCTCTTTTCCAAAGTGGGATAAGTCCAAAATTTGTGCATCAGAAAAAGGGCTTAGGGGTAAATTTTTTCAATGTCAGAGGCTAAGAAAAAATTTACCCTTGAGCCCCTCTTTCCACATACGGTTTGAAAATTTATCCCATTTTGGAAAAGAGCTCTTCAATTAATTCAAGTACAATATCATCTTTTGTTGACTTTTTAAATCTGAATCAGACAAATTTGATGAAAACTTGTGTTTCTGACGAAATGGGAATTTCATGAGAAATCTGTGTGAATTTATCATTGATTTTCCATGAAATTTATTTCATCCACTCAAAAATACAGGAAATTCAAGTAATTCAGCTTGATGATAATTTTTTGAAAAATCAAAGTTGACAGACAGAAAATAATGCATTTTGTGAAATTTTCAAGCAGAAAAATCTATTTGTCGCGCTTAAAAGAATAAGTCAGATAATGCAGTATTGTCCGAAATTTGGAGGTCGGATAATCGAGTAAAATCGGATATAATCGAAGTTTCACTTTAAGTAAGTATGTATTATGTCAGTCTGGATATAGAAACCACCCTTAAGTGTAAAAAAATTGATTTTTGAGTGGATACTGATTTCGAACTTTTCAGAAGGAATAGAATCCAAGGGGAAACTCAGAAACCAATTTTTTACACTTAAGGGTGATTTCTAATTTTCTAAATCCAGGCTCACATACGAGTAAAAAAGTAAATGCTAAAAATTGAAATAATTTCACCAAAAAAACCCTTTGTATTACCTCTTCAATAAAAATTTTAAAATCATCCGATCGATGGAAATAGGAAATTCAGCCAGTTGTATTTCAAATTTGAGAATTTTGGAGTTTCTTATTAGCCTATGACGATGCAAATTGAAAATTGGAAATCGGAAAGTGAGCTTTAGTGGGAGTGTTGAGTAAGAACCCCACATTTCAGAAAAATTAAAATTAAAATTTTGAAAAAAAAATTCTAACTATTCTCTGATTTAGCATAATTAAGTACGAATATAAAATCAGCAAATTACATAGGCTCGAAAACGAAATGAACGAGCATATAATAACGATAATTTGAACCTCAATCACACGTACATAAATTATCAACACATTCGCCTCGTACATTTGTACTCACACTCATTACATCGTGTTATTTCATCGCGCTACTCGTACATAATCGTACTCACAAGGTGCAATCGTACCTAGCAGCAGTACTTCCGCTATAACGTTTTCCCCCCACCTCCATCTCATCTTTTTCCGCACCAACAACACGATCAAACATTTCGCGAATCATCAACCAGACTCCAGACTTCTGCCAAGTACCAGCTGAGACGTCGATCAAACAACCAGCTCCGATAACTGGTATCTTACATGGATCTTTTCCCATCTCTCTCACACACGTTAGGAAGTTGTATCGATCGATGGCCCAAGATCAAGGTTGCATTACGCGACTGTCGGATATTCCACCAGCAGCATGAGCCGGTTCGCTTGATCGGTCCGATCGACGAGAGATTTATGGCGAGATGACTGGCGAAATCGTCCGTTGTCTTATTCATCGTACCTATACAAATACGATTTGGCAAGTTGAACGATCTTGTGTTTGTACAAATTGAGAATAGATGATCACAGCAGCGGTCGCGCGACTAATCCGACGTCAGATGAGGAGAAGAGGTAGAGTGCCAGCGGTGAGATTATGGAAATTGATTCGTTCGTGTGAACGCGCACTTCCGCTTTTACAATTTACACTGCTGCCGTCGAATAATAAGAAAACCTTGAGATGACCGTACCCAGCCCATACGAAGATATTGTATTATTCGCGTCTTCGTGTAACGGAAGAGCGATTTTTTTCTTCACCTTTTTCATCATCATCGCATCGTCGGAGGTACTTTCAAATGTAAATATACGTATACGACTCAGACTCGCGTATGGAAATTTACAGAGCGAATGGTAACGATTTGCACATCTGAGCGAAAATCAGTATGAGTGATTCATTTTTCCTTCTTCTTCGTGATCGTTTTACGTATCCGAGGTGCGCCGAAGATTTCCGCCAGAAAACAGAGCGAGGACATTGGAATGATAGATGAGGAAAGGAGGGGAGAGAGGATGGGTTGAGAATTGACCAATTAAGTAATTCTGTTCGAAGGATGGATGGCGTTCTTTCGACTGTCATTTAAAAAAATTGAACTTCAACAAACTCAATTTTGAGAAAATCGTTCCATCAATTCTACGTAATATTTGCGATTTTTGAAAAAAGACTGAAGGGAAGGGGGAGCTGCCTAGAAATAATGAAAAATGCCTAAGTCAAATGAATTGTAAATTAGCAAAAGAAACGATATTCGGATATTGGAAGATCATTCGAAAAAATTATTCGCAAATAACTATAGTCATCCACACATAGAAATATTACAATTTAAAAAAAGAAAACACACACAAGAGATGAAATAATCACAGAAAAAGAAAGGGAACCCAAATAAAGAACAGACTCGGGATCATGTTGATTATTTTCAATTTTTTTTTTTCAAATTCTCGAGTCGTTGGAAAATAGATAAAGAAAAAAGAAAAAGGGGGAGGGATAGTGCCAATTCAATTTTTTTCAATTCTTAATTTAATATAAAAATAATGTATCTTTTTTTTACAATTATTTTTAAGATAATTTGAGAGCGAAACCAAGAAATGGACTCAAAAAGGTGGCACGAGGGAGGGGTGAGTGAGTGACTACCCAAAAAACAAAAAAGTATTGCGTTTTCAAAACCTTCTTTGTCTGTTTTCGATGTAACTGAATGCAAACAAACTAAAAGAGATCCCCAAGAAGTAGAAATTGATTCAAAATTAAAATTATATCAAAAATGAATTCCAGAGGTAGAGAAACATCACTATTCTTGTCTATTCCAGAACAAGTTAACTTAAATTTTTTCAATTTTGAGAGAAACTCCATTTTTGATTGATTCTCCTTCCCCTTCTCTATTCTCCCTCCTCGGATCCAAGTTAATCTATAAAGGAGACAACAAACGGAATATTTTCGACTGGACTGATATATCATTTTCCTTCATTTTTTTGACACGAAATATATTCAAAAAATTTCCAACTCAAATTAAATTGAATTTCCCACGAGCCAAAACTGCCCTGTCTTTCTAATTCTGTAACATGGCAATTTTGAAATTTAATTCGAGATGTCAAAAAAAACCATTAAGATGACCTAATGGGAATTTCTCAAAAATTCAAGTCAAGCCCCCCTCTCCCACTCTCAAGAACACACTTAGTACTTTAAATGAAACAGATGCCCTAAACTAGGTCGAAAGATTTAAAAAAATATATAAGTTTCGATACCTCATTGGCTGGCATTTGTACTTACATATATTTAGTAAAAAAAATTTCATACCTATTCAAAAAAATTTCTTCCAAACCGAAATTTTTTCCAATAATTTCAAAATTTATCCTCGATTTTTTTCACTATTTTCCCAATGGAAAATTTCTTTAAATTTTTTCAAAATTCTAAATCCAGCTTTTCATTTTCTAGCGGATCTGCTTTTAAATTCAGGATATAATCACAAAGAATTCGTTTTCTCAACACCCCTGCTTCAAAAATATCACAAATTCGATACAATCGTCGGCAACATTTCGCCACAAATCCATTCGAAACCATCTCATCATTTTGCAAACCATCCACACCGATGAAAATCAACTCGAACGAAATTCCAACCGAAATCAGCATCTAATTGGCCAAAAATTCTGTAAATTCGCAACACGACAACACGACGAAATAAATTCACGTATCTGGACCGCGGTGTTAATTAAAATTTCGCATATCGCGCCATCATTTGTTCGCTATCGCTACGACTCGCAGCCAGCAATCTAGTTAAGCTGCGGGGGACGATTTCGCTACGAATAAATTGTCATTAAGTCGGGCAAACGGACGTATTTCGCTCGATCTGGTACATATAACAAGGGCAAATTTAAAATACCATTACATAATAAATTTACTCGCGTTTACCATTACACAAGTACCTAAGAACTGCGAAGAAATAAATATCTGCGTTTAAAATTACCAGAGAGAGAACAACGCGTAAAAAAATGAATAAAAAACCGGAGAGGAGTTGAATACACGAGCGAAAAAATATACACAATCGGTACGTAGCTTATCAGAAAACACGTAAGAGTAATTTCAATAAAATAGGTACACCACAGGGTCGACGATCGCCTACATAATGATCAAGATGTAATCAATACCAGAGCCATGGCACTGACCGCCACCGCGTTCGAGTCATGGCTTCGTACGTTATGAAAATTTTTTCAATCTGATAAGGAAGTCAGGTGTTACCCAAGGGGTAATTTTTTCATCCCAGTTCCGTTATTGGAAAGAGATAAAAAATCATTTCCTCGAATTCGAGGCCGCAATGTATACCTACGCGAAGCTGCCAAAGTTCAGATGGAAAAAGGTAATAAATCTTGAAAAATTTTACCGTAACATAAAAACTTTTCCTTTTAATGAAAACTGCCAACCTTGTTCTTTGGCTGGATGTTTAAGAATGGCATCAAACCGATATACTTTTATCTCCCTGAAGGAAATCTCCTAGGTGGCTTCTTTGCCTTTCGTATAACAAGAAGTGCATCAATCGAAACAACCAACCGAGTTTTACGATCTATATTACGCCACTTTTAATAGTGTACAATCCGAAAAGCACCGAGTTTAATGTTTCTTCTATCTCCATTCCGGCGTAAAAGAATTCTTTCAGCGTGAGTTTCTCCTGGGTCGAGTGAATACTGCATCGGTTTTAAGGGCCGCCTTCATATGGTATTGTGCAAGTTCGCGTGCCAACGCTTTATCTATTTTATACATTTGATTATTTAATTAATAACTCTACGAGCCGTTAACGAGTTAACATACGCACACGATCCAGTTTCGTTGTCGTACACTATAATCCACCTAAGCGATTAATTACGTTTGCTTGTTTACTTCTACATACGTACATTAGGCACATTCTATAGAACAACTTCTCGACGTCTATTCGCCAATTGTAACACTAAACGTAAACAGTTCCACTTTAAATACATCAAAATAATCATACAACGAATATCAATTTGTATTATAATTATTTTATTACCTTCGACGTGTCTACCGAAGAGTAATCAATTGATAAGTTTTGTATTTTTCTTCTCTCTCTGCTTCTCGGTTCCATAGAAAGTACCGCGTTTGTTGTATTGTCATCAATGGCGAATCGTCCACGACGTATCGAAACTTTTAAAAGTTTTTTCCTTGTTCTTTTGTCAGTATTTTAATGGTTCTTGTTGTCGATGATTAGCTGTGTAATTGATTTTATGTATCGTCGATGTAGGCCATGGAAAACAATTCCGTTCACAATGTCTCACAAACGAGTCTGTTTCACGAGTAAAATGTAAACACCAAGTTATCACCGTTGATTGATATTGGTAAATTGAATCGTGTAGGTACTTGATCGGCTTCGTAATTGCAGCTGATGATGAATATTATATGTAACTCGATGATTAGGTCTAGACGTACGATGCTCCACCGTTCATTTCAGACGGATTGAAAAGTAAAATGAAAACTAAGAAAACAGCACGTAAACATAATTAACAAAATCACTTCAATTTATGAGATCACATACGATCGGATCGTGGTAAAGGATCTAAGGATCATCAATAGGTGGGTTCTTGATTGAAGTTACGATTTATGCACCGAAATATACATACAGACGCGGACGTGGTTACAATTGAAGTGTAAATATCAATGCAAAGGCAATAATACTGATAAAATATTCGAAAAAATAAAGATACTTATTGGCAAAAACAAAATCTAACACTTACGTAGGCACATCAACTCTGGAGCGTCGAGCGTCGTTAGTTTCAAACTTCATAACTCAAAAAGTGAATTCCGACACGATCAGTACGACAAATTAATAAACATAACCTGCAATTTTGAAACCATAATTATAACGATTTAATGATATTACGGGTTCACTCAAATGGTTATTATTTTCAAAAACTTACCCCGGAATTGAAAAATCTCACGTTGAGTTTGCAGGATTCATGAGCGTTTGTTTTCCATCAGACTTTCGAAAATCGAAATTGAACAACGTAGCACTGAACAAAGATTCCGAAACAAACCGAAAACAACAATAAACTCTAAATTAATTACGCGATAAATTTGTATTATTTCCAAATGATTTGTATATCTAATTATTGCGGACGTGAATAACCGATTGACGATTTTCAAAATTCAAATTTCAAATTCCAAATCCAAACACAAAACTCAAAACTCTAAACAAAACAAAATCTGAATTGAATTTCCACAGTGAAATTTTGAGAAAGCCATTTTGAAATGATGATGATGACGTCATACGTAAATTTTGAGTTTGCTGCTTTGAGTGAGTGCTTGGTTTTGAACTTCAATCCTCATTCTCATTATTTTCTTCTGTGAAATAAAAATTTAATTTTTTTTCAAAAATTTTTCAATTTTTATTTTTTATGCATTAAGGCATTAATTACGATTGAGGAGATATTTTTAAAAGAAAAATTTTTTCAAGGACGTTCAATCGCTCGAAAAAAAAGGTATATGCAGATTTTTGTTACACTCATAAATTATTCATAATCATCCTTTTCAAGATTTTTCACTTTTTGAAAAACCTGTTTCAAGATCATTTTCGAGATGAAAAAATTTTCAGATGCTCATAGATAACAATATTTCAGGGTAAAAATTATTTTTCAAGGTCTTATTGTCTTGAAATGAGAAGGGGTGTCACTTTTGGGTAAAAAATGATTATTTTGTTTAAGTAAATTATCTTATCTAGCTAGAGCCTTTGAATGAAACCCCCACTGAAAATGAACTTTTAAAACTACCTTCCAAGCTTTTAATTTCCACTAAAAAAAAAGTACAAATAGCTCATTCCGCACTAATCTTACATCATCGAGCTTTAAAACCTCAATTAATCATAATAACTATAAAAAAATTAATTAAAAATTAACGACTTCAAAAAAGACGTTATTTCTCGCTATCGTAAAATCGAAATGATACGATAAAGTCATACGGCCTTCACTCGTTTCGAATTCTGGCATTTTTATATAAATTAATCGTACATTTAAACTGATATAATACAATGTCGGTACGACATATAAATATGAAAATATAGAACAAAAGTATGCCTTATACGCGATCGTAACATTTAAGATTTGGTATTTGGTAATTCCTAGTTGAAAATATTATTTCCGACTGCGATTTATTTGCATATAAATGTATCTCGCCTTTTATAATAAATATAAAACGGCTACAAAATATGTCCATAAAATCGAGATATAAAATGAACAAGCAGGAGCCTTTTGATAACTAAAACTCTCCAGCTCTGTTAAGTCTTCCGTATAAGGGATGAGTAAAAAAGGAAAGAGTAAACGTTACAACGGGGTTTATTCAGTGCTTGCCAACAATTCGCTGGCCCTGTTCTGCAACACCTATCGACCATGCAAATATTTTTCTCGCTAAAAACTCGGTGAACGAATTCACGTAGATGAATAGAAAAACCTCGGACGTACAGTACGCGATTCAATGTACGTACGTTTAATACGAAAAGACCACTTGTAGCGAGTGGAAATCGCTATTTGAGCTACACTGATCCGAGCTTAATATTTTGGGCGGCGTGCGATCCGCGGTGCGGCGTTAAGACCCCTATAATAACGTTATATTAGCGCGTCAGGTTTATAGCTTTATGCGTAACTGTTTGAAATTTCTCCAAAAGTAATACGGTGGCTGAAAAGGGGCATTAACGGAGTAAAAGTCGTAAACTTTTCAAAGGCTTTTCATTTATTGCGGAATGTGCCTTTGACGATTGTTAGCAACTTTTAAAACTTTCGTGCAAAAAAAAATACCGGCGTACGTACCGCATCGACTGTCATTCGGTTTATTCCAGATTGTAATCATTCGTCCGTAAGTTATTACCGGCCGATATTTTCGAATTCCGATGGACCAACCAATCTCTCTCCAACGAGGACGTAAAATTGAAAAGCACCGTATCGTAATTCTCCTCGTCTGCCAAAAGATCCATTACTCCTGAGCGTATCTCTTAAACGTTATTTTAATCCTGTAAACATAAAATAAACATTGTGAAAAAATCCACTAAGTGGAAAAAAACCATCCTAAACCCTTTTTTTCGATAGTATTTGCATTGTTAAAATGATAATTTTCTAACGACGAGAACGATGCGGCTGAAAAAAGGGTTGAAAAGTTTTAACGAAATTTTTTTTTATTTACGAACTCGTCCTCGTTTGTTTGCTCCGCTTTCTTTCCCAACGTGAAATCACCCTCGGCGCGGTGTTTTTTCTACCAATTTAATTTCCGCTTATTAGTTCACCTTTTTGAATGAATTTTAATATTTTTCCGTAGCGATAATTCCGTTATAATTTTGTTTTAATTAACGATCTAGGTATGGGCGTTCGAAAGCTTTGAATGGAATGGGTTCCTAGGTCGGTGATTTTTGACGAGGAAATGAATTTTTTTTTTCACAATTTGATATTTCAAAGGTACCCATAAATAAGTGACTGGCTGGTGTGTTTTCTTTTTTTGAAGTTTGAAAAATCATTTTGTAAAACTTGAATTTGTTGCCATATATTCTTCAAAAAATTATCATTAGATATTTTTATAGGTACCAAATTTAATTCCAAAATTTCAATTTTTATTCAGAAATTTTTCATGTTTTAAAATTTATCATTTTTTCAAAAATTTGTCAGTTTTTTAAGTTATTAATTTTTTAAACTTTTTTTTCAATTTAGATTTTTCAATTTTTTTGAAATGCTATAGACAATGTGCATAGAGGAATTTTCAGTGTAGTTTTTTGAAAAAAAAAAAAAAAATGGAAATAATAGAGCACGATTTTTCGAGAGAACATTAATTCTATTTCTGGAGGTTAGTGGGGGTCCATCGGAGAGTGACCAAAGCATCATAGAGTAACATCGTGACTCGGGAAATCATTCATCAAAATTTGAAAAAAAAAAATCTCAAATAGGTAACTACAAAAAATGGGGTTTGATGGCGACTTGGCCTGAACAGTACCCCTTCGAAAAATTCAAAATCATTATTTCCTCCTTACATACATTCCAACGTACCTATATTTTCGCTTTTCCTGGAAAAAAAATTTTCAATAAAGCACATTTTCGTGCTTGAATTATAGATCAATGGTTACTTACCAATTTTCAGATTTTTTTCAAAAATTAACAAGTGGTCGAGCTCTAAGATTATACTTGAATCGTCATTTCCTTCGAAAATTAAATTTTCCAACTACCAGAAGGCACCAGAAACCTGAAAAAATCAAAACATTATGTTATCAAAAAAAAAAAAATCAACTTAATTAGTTCTCCGCAATTTCTGGAATACCAAACTCCATCAAAACTTCCCCTTCGCTTTCAATTTCACACATCACAACAATAGAATTTCTAGCACCGATAAAATATTCACAAGATTTAAGTTCAATTTGACAATCGAAAATACGACTTTACATTGAAATTACCCACAAACGTAGTCGATTTTCACGTCATAGACGTCAAATCGGTCTCAATTTCGCACTTCTCGTCTCCTCAATAAACGAAGCAATTTCCAAATGAATTTCAATGACGAATATTGCAGTTTGAAAATCGGCGATAACTTTATTTTTTACTGTTGTCGTTCAACTCGGAAGATAAGTTTTTTCCTCACTAAGAAGGTAATAAGGTAGCAACGTTTTCCGTATTACCAAATAAAACCCGGCATCGGACGGTACTTAAAGGCCAGAAAAAGCTTGGAAATCGTGGTTTTATGTTCCTAGCGAGTAATAAATCTCTCCTTATTTCGGTGAGAGTACGAGAGACGTGAGTGATACGTAGAAGAAAAGTTTTCAGCACGTTTACAACGTACACACATGACGTCATAATGTTACTTTACCAAGATTAACAGTTGGCGAAAAAATTTACACCCTTTTTGCCAGAGTGTATTTTATTATGTAACGAGTATCGATAACAAATGGCCATGATTTAGCCAAAAATTCTTTTCCGGAGGAGTTGGGAGTTGAAACGGGGAATACGGTTGTCGAATTTTTCTTTTATCACTTGTTGTAAAATAGTATAGTGGAAATATATCGAGATACCTGCTCCTGGCTCGAGTATCATAAAAAAGCAATAATATTTTTATAATGTTTTACTCTAGATTTTATACCGACCATCAAATTAAACATAAATTTTTTTCGGCTAAAATCAACGATAAAGAAATTTAAACTTTTTTTTTTCGCTGTTGCCAACGCCGTTGCAGGGTTTTATTGTGAATCTGTGCTTTCGTACAGCAGATTTCGAAGCAGTAATCGAGGGGCGAGAATAGGGTGACTCCGGTGTCCGCAATATTTCAAAATGCATTTTCCTAAATATTCTGAAGTTTTCTTCCTCAGATTAATTTTTCAAGTTTTCTAGAATTTTTTCCTGTAAAACATATCAAGGGGAGGGAGAGATTTTTCCTAGTAATAATGTAAGAACGAGGTGGTGCCTAGGAATGAATTGAAATGGTAGTCAGGCACTTAGCAAAGCAATGGTCAATTTTCGTTCCATATTTCGGGAAATTTTTGAAACAATGCCAGCCTTTTTTTAAATTTTGGAACTAACTGACGAAAAATTTGCACATAAACGATTTTCTTTCAAAAAAAATTCAAGTTGAAGCCAGAACAAAATAATTTTTTCCAATAATTTTACCAATTTGTGGGGGGCGGGGGACTAAAAAATTCTTAAACATTGAAAATATAATTTTTCCCAAGTTGATACCTACAGTTACCTACTTTGTCTTGAAAACACGTCGATTTAGAATTTTTATATAAATTCTTTCTCAATTTCGAAAATGAGTCACTTTTTCCTTCATTTTCCAACATTGGTGAACGATCCTAAAAAATGCATTTTTTAAAGTTTAAAATCGCATTTAAAAAAAAAAAAATAGAAGAAAATACCCAAATTCATGCACAAATTTTTCATAGATTTTGGTTCCAAAATTTGGACAGGGAAGGATTTTTTATATTTCTGACAGTAAAATATTGTAAAAATTGGAACATAAATTTCTTTTCACGCAGTTGCTATGAATCACAATTTTGAAATTTTTTCTTGAGAATATTAAAAAATGTTGAAGTAGTTATTCAAAATTTTATTATCGTTCTACGTTTTCCTCCAAGTTTTTGATGTTGGGATGATTTTTTGGGAGAAATTTCTTACATCAAAAATCATCCCACAATTTTTCCGAGTTTTTGAAGCCAGGATGATTTTTGATCAAAATTGGTCTCACTTCGTCCTACGATTTTACAAGGTGTAAGATATATTTTGAGATAAAAATAATTCACAGATCATCTCACAACTTTTCTGAACTTATAAAAACTCGAAACAGTTGTGGGATGATTTCTGAGATAAATTTGGAGGAACCGATTTGAAAATATTTCGAAATATCATCCACTTTAAATTTATTTTGAATTGATATAAACAGTATGTCCACGAAATCGTAAAAATGAAAATTTAAACTTTTGTACTTAATTTTTTTCACAATTCATTGGCCTCCCCTCAGAAAAAAAAACAAAAATTGGATCGAATTAAATTTTTTTGCAACATACGCAACGAATTTTTTTTTTTAAATACAAAATTCAGTTGAATTCAAATAAGTCTCTCAATTTCAAAAATTCAGAAAAGTTGTGAGATGATCTGTGAATTATTTTCATCTCAAAATATATCTTACACCTTGTAAAATCGTAGGACGAAGTGAGACTTATTTTGACCAAAAATCATCCTGGCTTCAAAAACTCGGAAAAATTGTAGGATGATTTTTGATGTAAGAAATTTCTCCCAAAAAATCATCCCAACATCAAAAACTTGGAGGAAAACGTAGAATGATATATGAGATTGATTTTTCATCTCAGAAATCAGCCCTATTTCGAGAACTCAGAAAAATCATACCAGCCTCAAAAACTCGGAAAAATCATGGCTTGATCTTTCTCAGACGAAAATTTATGCGAAAAATCGTCCCACTTATAAAAACTCGAAACAGTTGTAGGATGATTTTTGAGATAAATTTGGAGGAACCGATTTGAAAATGAAAATATTTCGAAATATCGTTCACTTTAAATTTATTTTGAAAAAAACTGGTCATTTTCATTTCTTACTTCTTTGTTATCCATTTTTATCGTTCACACAATATGGCTAAAGACTTGATTTTCAAAAGTAACCACTTCAAAAAAATCTATAAATTTGTTCACCATTTTCAAAGTAATTTTTCTCCACTAGAACGTTTGAAAATTCACAACCAAACAACCTCACACAAAGGCCATTATTTCAAAATCCAATTGGCACGTCCACGTACCTTAACTCACCATTATCCCCGTTCTAATAAGTCGAAGCTGTAACACGATAACACGACGAGGTTAATAAGTCGTCTAATTTCTAATCAACTGCCACAAATAAGAAAACATCCTTCATGAATTAATTACCGCAGACATAAACCTATGATTTGTTACGGTTGAAAGCGCACCTGTAAGACAAGAAAATTGATTAAAATTAATATCGTAAAATAACAATACACACACGGCCTACTCTTCGAACTGGCGTTAAGGTCGAAAAATCTCACGCAGCGTATGACCCGAAAACTTTTTCCAAGCTTCGCCAAAGTACGATAAATCCCGCAAGATAAATAGTTTTTCGACAAAACTAAACATTCTAGTTTGAAATCAAACAATTCAAGTTTTGCGGTGAAGGCGGGTGGCGATGTGCAATTCGTTCGTATATTTCAGTCAAGATTTTCAACTTTTACTCGAGTGAAAAGTTATTGAAGCATATCTTTAATTAAATCCGTCTTCGGTTACATAAGTTAGCAAACACTAAACACGCAAAAAGGGGTGAAGGGTTAGCGATTATAACGTTCAAATAAAGTAACCCTTGTTTAAGAGTTGCGCGTGCTTTTAAAAGAGTACCTACGACTATTTTGTTAGCAGCGGTACCGCGTCGGTGGTGTGGCTATTCGAGTAAATAATAGCAAGAGTTGGCCAACGTATCGAGCGTCTGGTCCCTTCAAGATGACCGTTATACAAACACCTTGGTTAAACACTTGTGATAGTTGAGTTCCGGTCTAACATGTTGCAGGAGCAGAGTTAAGAGCGGATTTGGAATCCGTTCCAGGGTCCGAGATTTAATTCGAAGTTAATAAATTAATTCGGAAACGTACACGGGATGTTGCTGATGAATTAGTAGCTCGTGGATTAATCCTTCTTCAATTCTGCGAAATTTAGAGTTCCTTTGTTTGTTTTGAGATGTATCGAATTCGATCTGTGGGTAGCTGAAAAAACCACATCAATATTCAACGATAAGAATTTTTATAAATCACAAAAAAACTACTTCATTAAAATATTGCAATTTTTTAAATGGAAGCTTTCACCCCCCCCCTCCGGTAGTTCGTATTTCCTCTAAAAATGAAATTTTGAAAATTTTAGTCTCCTTACAAAAATTTACAAACATAATATTTTTTGGCATAAACACACTCAAGGGGAGAGCTTAGGGGGTTCGAGCATATTCCTTAAGCTCGATTGGAGATTTTTCGTAATAAAAATTGCTAAAAAGAAGTGCATTTTTTGCTTTCCAATTACGATTTTTTTGTTTTCTCTTTACTCGGACAGAATTTTAATCATTTTTTTCCTCTGTACGTTTGAATCAGTCATGCTATGGTGATGCATTTATCCCTTTTAGAATCAGTGAAATAATTTTCATTTTTCACCGAATTTCAATCAAAAATTACTGATTTCTTCAAATAAATTTAACGCAAGAATTGACGGAAAAATCAGTGATTTTTTACTGAAAATCAATGAAAATTTATTGATATTCAGTTTACTGATTCAAAAACGCAGAATTTTATCAAGTTCAACAGTCATATTTAAAAAGTACGCAAACTGAAAAACAGATCACTAAATTTTTTCCAATGAATTTTGGTCTTCCGCTTTCCATTTTCCTTCATTTCGGCCCCTCCATCACATCATTTTTGGAACCAAAAAAATTTGAAATTTTCAATCGAAATGGAATTTTTCCTGAATTTTTTGATCCAAAGCATAATTCTTCTCAATAAGTTACCAACATTTTCGAAAAATAAAAAACTGAGCAAAATTTTTCAAGTTTATTTTTAGTAATCATCAATTTTCTTCAAAATTTCATATTTAGATTTTCCAAAATTTATTTTCATACCTACCACAAAAAATAGTGCGTAGAAGGAACAATGCGGGAAACAAATTGAAAAACTCCAAACGATAAAGATTAAAGTAAAATTTTCTTCAAATTGAAACAAACATTTTTCAAAAAAAGGTCACCACTTTTAAAAAATTTCACACTGAAATCCATTTTTTTGGGTCTAAAAATGTAAATTTACCACTTATGGGAGCTGAAAAATTATTGGAAAAAATTTAATTTTCAAAAATGTTATTTTTACAGCATCATTATTAAGGACCATTTAAATTACGTAGGTAGGTACCTACTCCACATTTCGAATACGTTCTTTAATTTTATTGGAAAAATTGAAATTTTTTGCCTGCAATAAATTTTATAAATTCAAACACAAGATAACACAATGAGCTGAAACAAAATTGATAAATTGAGGGTGAGGGGGAGGGATTGAAAATTTCAATTGAAATGGTTCCATCTCGATTTTCAAAAATAAATTTCTCATTCGGTAACATTTTCATTTCATTAATCGATTAAGATCACGAGAAAAAAAAACGTTAATCATTCATAGATTTAAATTATCTACTACTGAAAAATTGGTACCAAATCTATAAAAATGACAAAATAGGCATCGATTTGTTCACGAAACGAAAAACGAACCAACGAGCGATTATAAAATATAAATATCAGACAATTATAATTTAATACGTTTACTTCTTACTCGTAATAAACTTCGGTTACATTGTACTGTCTTCTTTGTTTACCTTGTTCTTGAAGCTGCGGCTGTACAGACGTTCACCTTGATACCTATGGATTCAAAATTTTACTCGGTAATTTATACCTATCTAAATTACGTTGGGATATTCATTAAACGCGAATATCTCGATTTTTTGGCAACGTTTATGTAAATTCGGTGTTTTTAATGAATCTAATCACTTGGCTGACTCTGTGTTTTACTACGGACCGAAGGCGATGATTTTCTAAAATATGATATTATTCACTTATTCTAATAGGATGAATGTGATAATTATTTACATACCTTATTCGATGATACCATGTTTACTTCCGTTCACTGACAACAAAGTAAATGATGCACGTGGATTCTATGGCAATGAGATCTTTTTATTTGTCATCAATCGTCAATGGATTCACTGGAATCAGAATATTTTTCAACAATTATTCAAAAATGATAATTTAGAAAAATCCTGCAGGAGGTATGCTTTCAAAACAGAAAAAATTTAAAAATAAAATAGGTATCGACTTTTGCTAAAAATTATCATTTTCATCAGGGTAGTTCCCCAGTCGGGAGGAAAGGTGGAAACAATTTTTAAACGCCAATAGGTAGCATATTTCACTTCATTTATCATGATTTACTTTTTATAATCAAGATTTTTTTAAGAGGAAAATTTGTCATTTTCAAGGAAAATTACAATTTTTTTCACAAGTATAAATTGATTCCTGTACTTCAAAAATTCTGATAAAAAGGGTAATATTCAACATTCAACTGTTTTGGTTTCTTTCTGATTAATTTATAAGTAAACTGAAATGTGTATATTTTTTCTGACAACCTGGTAATTTATTGAGGATTGAGGAACCTGTGATTTTTGACTTGAAAATTGGTCAAAAATTAGCAATTTTCAACATAAAAAGATTAAAACACTGCCTGAGCGAAGCGCAGGGTGGAATTTTTTTGAAAAAATACTGTTTGAAAAACAAAAAAAATGCACTTTTTAAATATTTTTGCAATTAAAAAAAACTTTTTTCCGAGCTTAAAAGGAGACGAGCCCCCTGAGCCCCCTTGGATGGGCCTCTCCGTAGAATAGAATTTTTTTTCAAAACAACTCCTTTTATTCTTTTTTCACAAAACAGGCAATATTTACGACGATTTTTTTAATACAAAATAAAAAAGGTTGTAAGTTCCTATCTCGGAGTTGAGAGATAAAGCAGTTTGAAATTTCTATTAATGGTTTTTTACTGGTATGAGATAAAAAAAAAAAGGAAAAAGTTACCAATGTCAAAAAAATTTGATAAATGAGAAATTAAAAGAAAATCATAATTCATTTTTTTGAAGTGGAAGGGTGGCGATGGAAAACGAGGAAATTTGGCTTCAAAATTTTACCAGCCTGTCAAACACATCTAATTAATATTTTTAAGATTTGTACCAAAAATGGATTCATTCTATTTTGGACGAGGTACTTTTTATTCCCATAAATTATATGTAGAATCAAATATTCGTCGCAAGAGATAACTTCCCAGATCAGTAATCTTAGATTCTTCTTGATAAGAATCGACGATTATTGAAATAAATTTATCTAAATTTTTTTATCAGAGTAAGTAATTCACCATCGAAATACGTTGCTTACACCTTGTTTTCATCTCTAGTAGAAGTTTCAGAAAATCAATTTTCGAGTAAGTAAACATGAAAACCATTTTGAGTGAATCATTAAAAAAAGAAGTGAGTCCTACTTAAACCAGAAATTTGATTTGAAATCAACTTCCAAATGAATCGATGTCTTCTAATCAAATAATCGACACATAAACCAATCTACCTATACTTATTTCAAGACGTAAGTTCATCTCATTCCATTCATAATCAAACTTTCTGTAAAAAAATGTCTATCTACTGCCTATTCCGTCATCTCACAGATCCCTCAACCATGATCATCAAATTACTAATAACTCTCGAACTAATTCATCACACAATCAACGCCATGGAACTCCCTCTACCATTCCCTGTACTCGTCAGAAATCCAACATACGTCGACAAAACACGATTTATATCAGAAATCTTCAACAACCACGATACCAACATAATCATCACATCTCCTTCGGGATTTGGCAAAACCATCGCCCTATCGATGATCGAACAATTCGCCGGAATAATCGATTCATCCGAATCCACCGAGAAAATATTCCAGAACACCGAAATAGCTCAAGATGGCGAATTTCTTCGAAAACATCAATCTCAATACGTCGTTTTGAAATTAGATCTAGATTCTGGATTCGCCAATATTCCAATTACTCCGGAATCAGTTCGAGATAAATTGCTGGATTTTTTATTCGCAAGTCTAGAAAATTATTCGCCAATTTTAAAAAATGCTTCGTTATGTCGAGATTCCAATTCGGATAAAAATTCAACGCAGTGCCTCGAAACAGCCAATAAAGACTTCCTTGATGGAATACTTTCTAAAAACATCTCAGTTTTTGATACATCGATGGCTTTGCGTCAAACGATCGAAATTTTATCGAATTATTTCCATCGAAAGGTAATTTTATTAATCGATCATTACGATCATATTGCCGAAGGATTCTTATCCAAAAAAGCAAATATTCAAATAGAATTATTCTACAAAGAATTAAATCAGATGATCTATCACGCCTCCGAATTATTCTCAACGTCTGATCATATTTTCAAGATTTTGATCATGAGTACAACTGCGACCCCACTCAAATGGGTTTCAAAATCCGAAACAAATTTCAGCCATTACGAATTTCTGAAATCACACTGTTTCCTCGACTTTATGGGATTTACTGAAACCGAAGTCAATCGATTGATTACCTATTTCAAACTCAAGCCCGAAGAAAAGCAAGTCCTGTTGACCTACCACGACGCCTACCAAACTTACCCAGAAGGCAAAAAAATTTACAAACCGAGATCCATCATCCGTTACATAAAAATTTATCGAAATTCAGTCACCACAGATGAAGTTTTATCAACCGTTTACCAACAATCCTTGAAATACATCGGTTTCATCGTCGAACACTTGAATAACGCGTCCAGACTAGAAATGGAATTATTTTCAATCATTAACAATCAATCTGTACCATTTCGATTCAATTATATTCCTGTGTTTTCTTTACAAGAGATTAATTCAATTATGAATCATCTCGTTTCCAACGAGCTCGCAATTTCCAAGCTTGCCTGGTATCATTTATTCGAATCCGGATTTTTGACCCCGATTTTGGTGGAAAATTCAACTTGTTTTTATAAAGTTGCCAATGAAGAAGCTCGAAAAATTTTGTACAAATTGCTGCTGGATCATCATGATGAATCTAGATTGCCTTTCAACGAGATAGGAAAATGCTCGAGGCATTTCGTAGATCACGAAGTAATATTGAACAAACAATCTATCGCTGGGTTGTTTGGCCTGGTTGAATTATTATTCGGAAGATGTATCAATAACACTGCTCAGCATTTATTTGACAAAGATAACGAATTAAGGTATCGAGCCATGCTGTACATATCTTCGTCGCAGTTTGCAGATTCGAATTTTGTTGTTTCACCGATGCAGTTTAAAAGTCGAGCCAATGATACGTATTATGGAGTGTATTATTACGACAGACAGGAGAAAGTTTGCTCAATTGTGATAATCAAAAACTGCAAAGAGGCTGGTAAAGAAAAAGAGGTTTTGTTGAATGATGCTGCGACATCCTATTCCCTTCCTCATGCTGATGTGAAGCATTTGATGTATGCAGTGGTTAATGTATTCGAGGATGGGCATTTGGAAACTTTCTATACCACGTATGAAAGATATTATCAGTAGATTTTGTAGGTAGATAGCTATCCGCATTAGGATGGATTTTAAAAAAATAAAATTATATAGGTACCTACTCATTATAGATTTTGATGAAAATTCGCAAGGTACATATTTGTACTTTAAATGAAAGGCCTGCAAAAATTTTTAGCCACCTCTTCCCCGGAGCTCAAAAGGGAATCAATCTAGAAAACCTGAGAGTGATTCGAGAAAATTTTCTTTGCTGCTTTTAGATGGTGTCCCCAACTGGGAATCCCTCCTCCCCCCGAGAAGGAAAGGTACGATTTCAGTTTATTTCTCTAACCATTGGTTTAAAAATTAGAAACTATTTTTCGTTTTTAACAGAAAAGTTGAATACGAATTTGAAAAGTCGTTGGTTTTTATCAAAAATTCAACTCGTTTATTCAATTCAAAGGCCTAAAAATTGAGTCAATATGTTTCGTAGATTACATAGAATTTTTGATGCCATTTTTTACAAAATTTTTTAAATGTAAAAGAGCCTTTCCTAATAAGGGTCAAAAACGGCCCTTGACCCAAAATTGGTCAAAATGGTCTCAAAAGGTTACTTATGGTCTAAAAACATTCCAAAAAAATTTTTGACCCCCAACCACCACCCATTTCGGAATTATCGCACTTTTAATGTCGAAATTTCAACGCGCGATATCTCTGGAAAGGGTGGGTAAAATTTTTTGAAATTTTCACAGATTATACATCTTGCTGAGTAGTACAAATGAGAATTTTTTGAAAATTTTCGGTTCACATTTTCCCAATTTTTTTTCACATTGAAATTTTCAAAAAACTTTTTAAAAAAATTTTGAGGGGGTACATGGCTGGAATTTTTTTTATTAGTTCGGCTAAGTGGTCATGTATCACATAATTTTTTTTTTGGGCCCCAAAACGGGGTGCAACATGGTCAAAAAATTCAAAACCAAAAAAAACGTGATTTTTTACTACTTTTTTCGTAGTTACAAGCCAGGTATCCCTACCCAAAGTAAAATTTTGAGTTAAAATTGTCATAAATTGAAAGTACATCATAAAAAAATTCCATTTTTAAAATTTTAAGTACTGAAGTGCATTTCTCGAATTTTGGCGAATTTTTAAAATTCCAAAATTACCTCATCGTCCTGTAAATCATGAAAATTTGATCTGATCAACGAAAAAAGCTGAAATTCGATATACACCCTATTTTAGACCCGCCAAATCGATTGGAAGCGGTTTCGAGACGTTTCAGAGCCACCAGAAAATTTTAACTTTTTGTCAGCTCTGAAGAAAAAGCTCATAAAAACGGCCAATATGAACTTCAGCACCTATATTCGCGGATTACCATTATTGGGGACCTAATTGAACAACTGATGCAAAATTTTTCAAAATTCGTCACTTTTTGCTCAAAATTATATTTTTGGCTTAAAATTTTCCCGCAAAAAATTTTAAATACACCTGTTTTTCACACAACAAGGCAAAAATGTTGATTTGTTCCGAATTTAAAATTTTTTGCGGGAAAATTTTATGAAAAATTATTTTAGGAGGCCAAAAAATTGTTTGACTGGATTTTGAAGTGTTTGAATGATTTGAATTCCATAAAAATTTCGTCAAATTTGCGATCTGTAACTTTTCAACTCTCTTACAGAGGACAAAATGTGATATTCAATTTTGAGATGATTACTTAATGGTTCAAGGATGAGGTGTAAACACTCGTTTTAAGGTCTCTCAGCTCAGCCAAAACCACAGTCCAAAAAACAAAAAGTGTTAATTGAGCGTGCATTTTCGTTTGACAAAAAAAATCAGCCTCTTTATTTCAGGTATAGGTTTCGTAGTCCCAAAAACCGCATTTTGGATTTTTGCTCCGGCACAATACGGAGCTGAGGCCCAAAATTCCCCATTTCCCCCAATTTTTAAAGATTTTGAATTAAATTTTTTTCACATTCTTGTAGCAGACACTCCTCCGACTTCAAATATATGTCACTTTCCTTGGGTCAGGTTTCTCACTCAAATTAAACCATTTTATCAATTTTATCAAAATTCAAGACCTTTTTTTTCGATCTACCCTATCTACAGTTTGAAAATACAGAATCAAAAAGCAAACAGTATTCTACAAATATGAAAGTATTATCAATTCCTTTTCCTTCAACTGACGTGGAAAGCCACAGAACTGCCTCCTCGAAATATTGATGAAAAGTGGTCTAATTTGTCACCAGTCCCAGATCGCCGAGTATCTGTTTTGAAAAATGATCTAGGTCTATGCCAAAAATTTCTATTTTACATTCATTTTCACAAGTGTTTCAGATGGAGGAAATTTTTTTAATGAAAATCGTTATTCTTTGATGTGTTCAGTGGTAAATAAATATTGGTCACATCAAATTTAGCTAGAAAAAATTTCCCAAATCGATGAAAAATCAAAATTGATGCCATCGGCCCAGACCATTTTTCAAAACAGACCACCCAACTATCTGGGATTTTGATATTCACGTCACAGGCAACAAATTAGATCAATTTTCATATTTATTACGGGGGGGGGGGCAATTCTGCGACTTTCCTCGTAAGCGTCAAAACATTAACAGGAAAAAAACCACGAAATTTTCCAGCACCAAAATTTCAATCATTATTCAATCTGCAAATTCGTCCCATTTCAATACAAAAAATCAAATACCATCCCACCTTCAACCTCGCATCTCAATTGGCAATTAGCCGTTGAAATATGCAATGTGAACAAACTCTCCACAACCGCGAAAACATCATAAAACAAGGAAGTTCGTAAACGTCGATTTTGACCTTAGAATCACCAAGGACAACGGACGACTCCATAGACAAAATCAGCCCGATACGTACGTACGGATCGCGCGTTTCGACGCTCGATAGAAATTCATTGTTGAATAGCATCCAAATAGCATTAATTTTAAAACAATCTATTCTTAAATTAACCCGTTAAAAATGTTCGAATCGGTGCCAAACAAATTTATAATTATGTTCGGTAACATTACCGAAAAATATCTTTTGTTTTGGAAATTGGAATACATTTTTCAATTCTTAACGATCGTCTCCTAGTTACTCTAAAATGCGAACACGTGTTACGTCAAAACAAAATATTTACCGCGCTTAATCTTGACTTATCGTACGTATGGAATAAATGATGACTGAATTTGTCGCGAAAGGGAATAATTCTCCATTAGCCCATAAACTCTCTGATTATTTTTGGGTAATTTCGACCACATATTTTTTTCGAATCCAATTATAGGTGTATGCAGAAATTAGCTGAAGTGTAGAAGATGCAGATATTTAGGTAGCTTTACCAGTTGGAATCGAAATTTTAAAATTTGGTCATTTTGAGTTTGATGATTAAATTCTCATGATTGAAGAAATACATCTCAGAAATTATCAAAGATGGGCCGAAAAGACGTAAGGGGAAGGGAGAAGGGACTCACTGAAAATGGTTTTTATGTAAGTCTGTAGAAAACTCTTGAGTAATTATCTTCACCATAAAATTTGAATATTGTAGCCAAATCGCAGCAATTCCAGAATAATTTTAGGTATTTTTGCTTTAAAAATTCATAATCTTGCTCAAGCTTTCTTCGGTTTTCGAAAAACATAAAAAAATGTTGAAAAGTGTGCTGAGGAGAAAATTTTTTGTGATACATATAAACATTCTTCAGAATACATTTAAAAAAAATTCTCTTGAAAAATTGAACAGATAGGTAACAACATACTTATTGAGTCACTATGTAAGTACGTGTAAACTGACGTAAGAAATAAGTAATCTTGAGAAATACGAACCAACGCTGCCAACCGATGAATCTCAAAATCATAATTTCTGTATGGAGGGAAAAAGTATACTGTTCATAGACTCATCCAAGGGTAAGGCTCAGGGGGCTTCAGCATGCCCTCCTGGACTCATCAAAGACATTTTACATATAAAGGAAAAAACTGTCAAAAAGTTCATTTTTTGCTTTTCAAATACCTATAATTTTCCAAATAAATTGTGCTCACTTGGAATTAGTCAAATTTGAAGAAAATTATGCTTTTGATTTTTCACCGATCGATCTTACAAAAATCTAAAAATTTCTAAAATCTGTACATGAATCATTCAACTTTTGAAAACACTTCGATCACAACTGAATTGACAGATTACCTAATTTCTTAGAAAAAATTTCAACATCCTCTCCAAATTTCACCAATTCAGCCCCTTCCTTACAAAATTTATGAGTACACTTACCTATGGTACTTTTCAGTCACTTTTTAAACGTCTTTCTTTTAGAAAAAAATTAGGCATTTTTCGTCAAAATAATTAGGTATGTACTAATATCTAAATTTGATAAGAAATTTCACACTTGAACAACTTTTAATCAGAACCAGTAAAATCTGAAAAAATCTACGTCTCTAAATGAGACTCAAAATTAGTGAGAATAAAAATTTATTTCACTTTTTTTTCTCAGTTTCTAAAGATCTAGTAATTGAACCCAAGTTTTTTGGTCAATTCCCCTTCTCACCCTCAAAAGAGGAAAACATTTCGAAAAAATTCATGCGAATGAGCCCATGTCTTTCCTACAATTTTTCAATGAAATGAGCAAATTTCCTTCGATGAGTGTCAAGACAGAATTCCTACCCTGCAATAATTGATTCGTCACCATCATAGTCGAAGGTGATGAAGTGAAGAAAAATTTTCAGTCTCAAACTTTTTTTACGTAGGTACCAGCAACAATAATTAGTATAACAAAACTTTTTAAAAATTTGAGAGCAGATAGGTATTTTATCATTCTTATTCTTGAATGCTTTTTTGAGACAGGGGGGAATGATAAATTGCTGAAAAAACCCCTAGTACGTCAAGGTCACCTTGATATTTAGAATTTGAGACTAATCGTAATCGCTCAACCATACAAGAGATCAAGTTTGAAATTTTCAACAAAAATTTTTCAAAAAATAATGCTCATCAAAAATCAATAATTACACAATCGTGAAAATAATTGAGCTAGTAAAGTGAAAAAATTATAGGAAGGAGTCCTTCAAGAATAAAAAATGAATCTACTAATGTAAATGGATTATTCTATATTAATTCGGACCAAAAATGAAGCGAGTCTTCCAATTTCGCTTAATTTTTTCACGCGTTCCCCTTGATGGTCTATTCATAAATCCACCCTCATTTTTCTTTCAACCCTCAAAGGGGCTGGGGACTTGGGGAGCTCGTAATTTTTAGGCAGCTGGGATTTTTTGCCAAATTGTCCAACTTTAAGGGCTTATATCTCGAGAGAGGTTATACTTGAAGGAAAACTGCGGAGTTCGAAAGAGAATTGATAGAGGATTCAAAAACGATAATCACATTTTGAAAAGCTCAAAGTTGAACTTTGTTGAGAAAAGCTGAGCTTTCATGATGACCACAATAGATGAAAGCGACCACTTAGAAATCTGAAAAATTACAGTAAGTAGCCTTTTTTACCTATTTTTCGACCAAAAAATTTTCAAGATGAAATCTACAGATCCTTGTAGGGAGGGGGTACAAGGGCCCACAATTTTGACCAAAATTCAGAAAAATCGAAAAAGTAAAGTACCTAGCACATAGATTTCTACTAATTCGAAGGTGCTGATTTCGATTATGTACTTGGTTTTTTCATCCGACCCCTCTGAATCCCCCTTATTAGCCTCCTTTATAGGGGTCAAAATTCGAAAAAATGAAAAATAACGTGTGACCTGTCGTTTGTTAGGTATTTGAGAGCACTAAATTCAAATATTTACTTATTTTTTGGATTAAACCCTTCAGTGCTTTCCTAGCCCTCCAATTTTGGGGAAAAGTATATTAAAAAATTAAAATGGCGTGTGACATATCGATTGTCACTAATTTGAGGTCGTAAAATTTGAATATAGATTTACTTTTCTATTTTGCCTCTTTCCCACTTTTTTAACCGACCCCCTTCCGAGAATAATCTTACATTTAAACCATCAGAGAGTATCTAACGAGGACCAAAAAATGTCAGAAAATAATCTGACAAAAAAAAAGGTCCCTTGAATTTTATAAAGTAAGTATACAATTTTTCAATGGATTTTCTGCCTTTTAAACTTATGTATCTCAAAGAATCAACATTTAAAAAAATGATTTTTTCTTAATTTTTGAAATCAGGTATTTGAATTTAGTGATCCTTTCTCCCTCAACCTCCATTTTCTCACGACTCATTTATAAATTTTACATTTACTGCAATGTTATCATATCGGTAAGTACATTTTTCTCTCTATGAAAGTAGGTACGATGTAGAAAACAACAAATTCAAGTCAAATAAATTACGTATGAATTTTTATCAGTCTAAAAATCAAAACGTTTTTGCGACTCAACTTCTAAACAAAAGAAATAGGTACCTACATCATAATTTAGAATCCAACAAAGCTTTGGAGAGAAATTTCGCGTAAATCAAACTCTAAAATGAGATGGAAACTTATTTACAAAACTAGGCATATTTACCTATTTTCAGACCGAAGTTCACTTTATTCGGTATATACATCTGTTTATATTAAAAATTTCAATAACAAAACAAACAATGTAAGTGTACCAAATACTTGATAAGGTATCATTAAATAAGATAATGACATAACTTCGTAGCTTGTAAGAAATTTCTGTTATCAGACTAGATCAATATTCTGATTCATTACTCGAAATATTCAATATCGTATGATTCCACATGAAACGAGAATATTGTAAACGTATTTCCATTTTAGTCACAAGTATAACTGCAGAAGGAAAAGAAATGTTCGCGAGTACTCAGTTCCTAATTAAACGTATAAATGTGTAGTGATAAATTAGTAATGTGGTCAAATCGAAGGAATGAATCAGGTACGGAGTTTAATCATAATTACTCCACAGATGATCGTTTAATTAGATACGACCAATTAGCACCCCTCGAATACCTCTCTCTAGCAAAATGTGCGATAAATTTACTCAATTATGAAGAAATCGGAGCTATTTTTGGAACTGAACGTAAATTGGATGCATTACGTACATTTCAACGATACTTGAGAGCAGAAATATCAAAATTGCGATTGCCTCAACTCATGTACAAGAAATTAATTCGAACTTCCTATCATTTGGCTGATCAGCTCATGAGTTGGATTAGATACCACGATGAAGAAATTTTCAATGTTGAAAGCGAAATTCACCCAATGGCAAATAGGCATTTAGAATCAATTATTTGGACATTCCAAGGTAATATTGATTATTTAGCCAGTGCCAAAAATTTGATTGAAAGGGATATTGATGATGATGTAAAATTCAGAATTGCTTATGCTTACGGTTTATGCAATTGGATGATCAAATTATCACATGAACTTTTGAAAAATCCTGGCTATTTGAAACAGACTTTCCCAAAACACGAACGTGGTCTTTTGCAACGTGAAAGATCAGCACTTTATTATTGGATTTGTTATATTCACTCTAATACCTCAGAGTTGGAGGATGTTTTTGGGTACGAAATACGAAGTTATTTACGTATCGAGATGTTATTGTTCAATGTATTTGCCCTGATGCCAAATTACATTTTGATCAAATATATCTGGAACGAATTGACGAGGACTGAGAAAATTGGAGGAATTCAGGATCTTGTCAATGCGAATGTGTCTTCTGACCTGCAGCTCTATTTGTTATCTCAGCTCGAGCCAGAGGATCAAAAAATAGTGATTTATTCTCGAATACCTCGAATTTATAAAATCCTCGCGAACGAAGTGTACCCGAGACCTTTTCACGATCAGCTGATCGATTATATTTGGCACGTGATGACGCATCAAGATCTCATACAAATAATCGAGCAGCTTTTCAGATCGATCAAAAGCACTGAAGACGTGATTAGGAATTCCGGCAAGGAAATTTTCAAAGATTTATGGTCATCTGCTTCGATTTCACTTCGATATCAAGCCCTGGAATACGATTATTATCGCAGTATTCGACTTAAACGAAACCGTCAGTATCAAAACCTCGGTCGAAAAAAATCCTTATTGGAGCAACTCGTTTGGACCACTAACGAAGACATTGTTGAGTTAATTTTACAAAATTCTTCGACCATCCAACGCCGAAATTACCTAAAATCGAATTCTTGCATTGCCTATGCCATACAAATGATCAAAAAAGGTAAATGGACGATGCTGGAATCGTTCGTCAAAAGATATTTACCAGATCGAGACGATATTCTGGAATATAAATCGAACGTACTTCGAGGCGAAAATTACGAGCTGATTAAATATTTTTACGAAGCTAATCGTCGAATATCGGCGGACTTCTATCGATGGTGTTTCGAATCGAAATCTCGAATGAGGAAATTTCTCCTAGAACGACGAGAAGACATGTGGAATAACATGAGTGGGTTTTTTGCTACCAAAGAGAATATCTACAAAGTGGAATCTTTTCTGGAATGGTGCCTTTTGCTGCCATTTGAGCAGACCCAATGGTTACAGAAATTTCGTCTCGATACGTGGCAAAAATTAATCAAATCGAGTCCCAAAATTAGTCTCATCGAAATTGAATATTTTCTTGACTGGAGTTTCAAAACAGCCAATAAGATGTTCAAATCGAAATTCATTATTCCCAAGTACTTGTCCATTTTCATCAAATACGTTTGCGTTCTAATTAAAGAGAATAAATTCAAATTACTTAGCGATCTGCTCAATTGGTGTTTTTTATACGATCAAACAAATATTAGACAATTTAAAATTGATTTTCAGGATAATTGCGAAATCGAAGACTTTGTTGATATAATCAAATTCACGGTGATCTCGAAAAATGATTTTCACTCGTTTGAAATTTTTTTCGGTGATTGGTTCGATAATGAAGATGATTTTCGAAGTTTTCGACTAAAAATGGGAAAACCCGGAATGGCAATGCGGATCGCAGCCGAATTTGTAACGACAAATAAATTAAAAATGGCCGATGAATTTTTTAAATGGTGTTTCAATTTTAATGATAGCCAGATGGCCAAATTTAAAGTTAAAATACTGACTAATGAATCCATGAAAGATCTCATCACAAATAAGAATAGAAAGTTTGTCAAGAATTTCGTAGAATGGGCTGATCCATCCATAGAACAGTATTTAGAATTTGATCAGAGATTTCTTCGAGGAAAATGATTGCCTATTTTTTCAGTATTCTTGATAAATCTTCAGCATTAAAAAAATGATCATAGATTTAAACAATTTTTATAATTAGTTTAAATTGCATGCAATGATTCTTACCTAATATATTTTTAATATGAATCTTTTTTATTTTTGAAAAACGACTAAAAAATAATGATCATTTTTAGGTATGTTGGACCCATCGTCGTTTCCTGCCGTTTTTTAAAAAAAAACGACCGTTTGAAAATTTTTCAACAAACTGAAATTATGATTTCGAATCAAATATTTTTTTATTTTTGAAAATCATATTTTTCAAGTTGTATTACAGAACCTAAGACCATCTAAGACTAATTGCGTCTCTCAAAATAGTGTCTTAAAATTTTTGGAATGAACCCCTACACCCCCCTCCCCCTCTCAAGGAAAAATATATCCATGTTACAATTAGGATAATTTTGGAAACGAATTTTAATGATTTTTACAATCTGTGGACTTTTCATCAATTTTCATGTTCTTTGAAACTGGTTTCATAATATTTCTGAACTTTGGAATCGGTTTAACAACACAATTTTTAGAAACAGAAAAACTGATTTCGAAATGTTTGAGGCCTTCTTGTAACCGGTTTTGCAACAAATTTAACTTCTTAAAACCGGTTTTCCATTCTTGTAACCAGTTCTACAACAAATTTTCAAACTTTTAAAAAATCAGTTTTGCAATATTCAAGACTTTTTGAAACCGGTTTTGCAACTCAAACTTCCGAAACCTCAATCACAACATTTCGGCTTCTTTGCAGCTATAATTTCACAATGAAATCAATTTCAGAAAATTTTGAAATTCTCGCAACAACATTTCATGATTTCAAGCGACTTCATAATATTATAGTCTGTTAAATTTGAGAAGGGAATCGCTTAAAGCGAAAAATTTCTCTTTGCTAACCATCTATATTCATTTTCAGTAAATTTTTCTTTCTAAACTAAAGGTACCTCCACACTTCAGGTGAAAATCTTGAAATTTGAAAGTTTTTATTGGATTAAGATTTTAAAGAATAATGAACTTAGATACCTATACTTCAGCTTAGCTTTTCTCAATTCCGATTTGAAATTTTTCATGATGGATAATTTTTTCCACTCAGAATGAAACTTTTGAATAAAATTTGGAAACGCTATAATTTTCTGTTGTGTGAGAAATTGTTGTGACTTTTCATTTCAATCAGTTATATCAATTTTCCAGACAGTTCTCAAAGTTTTTTTTTCGATAATTCAATTTGTCACATCATATTAAACAAACTGGATGATATTTCATCAATTTTCATGCTTTTGAAACCAGTTTCATCATATTTCAAACAATATTTTTTTAAACTACTTTTTCAATATTTTAATCATTTCTACATTATTTTAAACAAGTTTTGTGCTATTTCAAAAAAGGTCCACGATCTACCATCACAAAGTTTTTAGAAACCGGTTTCACAACCGTTCAGATGATTTTCTGACATCTACTCTACCTAAAGCTTTTTTTGTGACTATTTGAATCATTTTTAAAATAATTGAAAATTTTAATAATTTTTACAACATTGTAAACAAAAAATCTCGATCCATTTCAAAAAAAATTCAGCATTATTTCATTAATTTCCAAGTTTTTCAAAGTCAAATCACAACATTCTAGATGCAATTATTCCAAGCAAATGATTTCAAAAATCCCATACAGCCCGCAACTGTTCAAAATGACCGTTTTCTCACCCTACCACCTGTTTTTTGACTCCCCCCTCAATCCTTCTGAAAAATCCCCAACTTCCGGCACACGTTGCGTTGTTCCGCTACTAACGAAACACACGATCGAATTTCCATGGTTTATGAATGGTATTTCATAATTGAGCGAATTTATATACGATATTCGAGTGTAGTCTCGCGTACCAGGCAAAATAACAGGAAGGGGTATAATCCATCTATCAGCGATTTTCAAACTAAGCCTCTTTCGTATTATAATGGCATCTCCGGTGCAAGAAGGTATCATTTTCGATCCGATTGCAAACTATAATAACCGTATTGTAACAACGTTATCTTAGCGAGACACTCGGTATAGCTGTAGTTAATTTGATGTTTTTTTTTTTTTGTACACCGCTGTGTACTTGGAGTATACCAACAGCAGCGCAAATTATTCGATAACAATACCAGAGTAGAACACAATGTGACGCAAAGAGGCTATTCTTCGTCCAGATGAATTGCCAAAGGAGAAGGGAAACATTTGGCAAAAAAAACTCGCAAGAATTTCGCTTTTCATTTTCGAGCTAAATTTCAAGTAAACTGGTATCTAGGTAGGACGAGAACTCAATCATCTAAATGAATTCTCCGCAATACGCTAGGGAATGGCAAAGTTGAAGTTGGACATAGATGTTTTTGTTCTTGTTGTATTATAAGGAGAGAGTAAACTCGTGTAATTTTGGTCCAAAATCCGCGTCTATTGTGTAACATCCCCTAAGCTCATCGTATTCGCTACTCTCGTCTCGATTAATGATTTTAATTTACCGAATGTACTACTACTCGACGAAGTAGGTACTTCATCGATAAGACCATCTCATTCTTGGTATTTCGTTTTAATTGAAAATTACCTCAATCAGATTCATCTTCTCTTTGAAAATGTTTTAATTGCGACTCAAACTCGTCATCTTGAACACTCGTTAACTCGAACTAGAGAATAATCTTACAATGACAATTATTTTTAGCGCCATTACGACAAAGAGCAATTAACTCGAGAAACGACTAAATCGCCACTTCACTTTTCCTCCTTGGCGAGGCGTTAATTTATTAAAAGTCTCGGTGTCGTATTGATGGGCACGTATATGTAAGACAGTGGGATATTAGGGCAAGTTTATCGGTAAAAGTAAGCTTTGACATATATCTCTGGCATAGATCCAAAATAGCTATCTATTGATTCCGCGTCACGACCACCACATTAAAGAATAAGGCTCTGAAAGCGCGCATCTGTCTCCTTCATTTTCCTATATCACTAATTCATCGACTCGTAAAAATAGATCTCTTATTTTTTTCGCCCTTTCTTTCTTCGTCGTCACGTTAAAATACTCGTGTTTGGCAGTTGGATTGTAAATTGGTATACTAATCATCGAAGAAAGTATTTTTTCCCCAGTCACCGTTGCCTTAACTTTCCTCACTCCTGGCTCACCATCATTCCATGTTTTTGTCTTCTTTTATACATTACACAACCGCATTGCGCCTTATGTCCGATACATGTTTATGGGAGCTTTTATTTCCCAAAACGAATTGTCGAATATATTTTAACGTCGAGTGGTATTAAAGCACGGTCTTGTCGTCTATTGGACGAGCGGAAATTATTATTACGTGGAATGATTACCCCGAAAATACCGAGTACACGGAGCCCTTGTTTAAATTCTTCATTCTTTTTCGATTTTTTTCAACTACCTAATCGACCGAGTTTTATTGCTTTTCGAGTTAGTGTAGGTACCCTAAAATATTTCTTCGGTGAGGTAAGTGACCGATGTATGAAGCAAAACTAATGAGAAAAATCATCGTTAACCATGGGCCAAAGATTGTAAAAAATTATACCGTTGAAATTCAAAAAACTGGAAATTTTCGATTATTATGGCCAGAAAATTTCAATTTTTTTTAAATTACCGTTCAGAATTCATGAATTACTACGAAGTACCTACAACGATAAATGAAAATCAATAAACCATCTCAAACCACAGAAAGAAAAAAGATAATTGACGTGAGTTATCCATAAAAATAACGAATTACGGTAAATTACCAACAGAAATGGTAATTTACCGTAATTAATTTACCAACATGGATGGTAATTCACGATAAATTATTTACTACAACGGTAATTTACGGTAAATCACTTGCCAAAACGGTAATTTATGATAAATTACCAGCCAAAACGGTAATTTATGGTAAATTGCCAGCTAAAACGGTAATTTACGGTAAATTACTCACCAAAACGGTAATTTGTGAGAATTTCCGTTGAAAATAGTAATTTACGATAAATTACCACTCGAAAAAAATTACTTGATCCTACAAAATTATTGTCTAAAATAGCTGTCGCAAAATCCCCAAAAAGTTCTCGAAATTCAATTGAAAACAAATGCTAACCAGTAATTTCTGAATTTAAATGAACAAATTTGCACATGTTGATGATTCAAAATTGTGTAATACATAATTTCAAACCCAAACACCAAACTGAATACACCCCGTAGTTCTGTATATTGAGGAATATGGTGGGCAGTGGGCACCCATATATAGTGTAAAAATGGTAATTACCGTAAATTACCATGAGAAACCAGTAATTACCGTAAATTACCACGTGAAACCAGTAATTACCGTAAATTACCACGTGAAACCAGTAATTACCGTAAATTACCACGTGAAACCAGTAATTACCGTAAATTACCACGTAAAACCAGTAATTACCGCAAATTACCATGTGAGATGAGTAATTACCGTAAATTACCATGTGAGATGAGTAATTACTGTAAATTCAAGTAAATTACAGTGTAATTTGAGTAATTACCGTAAATTTCTGTGTAAAGTGGGTAATTACCGCAAATTAGGATGTAAAATTGGTAGGAAGTTACTGCAAATCATTCCCAGTTCTAGGTAATTTACTGTTTACATTTTAAAAAAAAATATTTTAAATAATATCAACATTATCATTGCTTAACTTATGAAACGGACCGAAAAAAAAAGTAATTCATATGTATCAAGTAAGTCGATTTTTAAAAAGTTAATAGAGATACTCAAGGATGAAAAAACTTGTATTTCATCAATTTTTTCTAGCACTAGCGGAATTTTACAAAAAATATAATAATGAAAAATGAATACCTCAAAAATGAATAAAATCCTGATTGAATTAGTTTTCTGAAAACATCTCTTTTCTCAGAATTTTACAATCCATCGTTCCCAGTCTCAAGAAATTATTTTTTCACTAAAATTTTCTACACACAGAAAACTTTCTCTTTTTTAGTTTCTTCGTGTCAAACAACATAGATTTTTTAAAAAAATAAACGAAAAAAGCATTCAAACTACTTTCTTACATTTTCCTCGCAATTGAATACGTTATAAGAACGCTCCAAGAAAGGAGAAATAATCGCTGTAATCCAGTAGAATTAAACATCGAATTTATTTCAAGATATATAACGCGAACAAATTCCCCGAGTATAAATAAGAGAGCAAGGGGAACGAAATCACATCGAATATTTAATGCGGAAATGTTGTTTATTAAAATATCGTCACCCCAGCACCGGCATCATCCACGATTACGTTATTTTTTTCTCTAGAAAAACTTTCTCCTCTGTAATGGTGTTAAAATTCTTGACAGCTGGGTCAAGAAAGAAGCAAGAAAAAAATCCACACCGAAGTGGAAAACTTTATAAGGGTAGATAATAATATTTAAAATTTCCATTAATGTATTTCGTTTCTTAATGGGCGCCAAACTATTCGATAATTAGATTTTAATATCGCGCAGCAAGTACCAGAGGAGGAAAAAAAGACTCGTATTTTTTTTTTACCACGACACGGTCGAAGGTAAATAGTACGGGAGATGTAGTAATTTTCGTATTTCCCATCGTGCCTGCTTCGCCTTGGCGATAAAAACGTGGCATTATTTCCAATCTGGTGGGTTCGTAGGGTTGCAGATATTTCTGCCCAGAAGGAGCAATCAAAGCTTCCCGAGTACCCCATTTTCGTTTCATTACCGCGTGCGTGCATGTGTTCAGAGTGGAAAAGGATTTCGCCATGGAGGGGACGAAGATGGTACGCTCGTTATACGAGATTTTCCAAATTTTCTAGTACTCGAAGTAAATTGTCTGTTTTGGCCGGTTCAACGACTCGCCTCGATGGTTTTTTTATCGTTTCTAATTGACCACAAACGCGCCAACCGGCTCGTCCGAGTGTTAAATTAAAACCTCTAGAAAGACTCCTTTTCGGCCAAAACGTCGTAAACATAACAACTAGGTAAATGTTTAACGCGATCGCGCCCCCATCTCATGTTCGCAGTAAGTTTAAGAGGTATCCTTTAATTATGGTAGACTGGCCGGAGAATAATTAACTTGACCGTTGATAACGTTTAACACTGTCTAATCTGTTTTCACTGCTTCTACACCTATCGTCGTTGGTACTTTCAAATTAGCCGATTTATTCCTTTGAGGGTTATTTTACAAGTTCGGTTCGTATTTTAAGAGCCGATTTTAGTACCGTGTTCGCAATACAAGCCGCGTAATTGACGTGGAGCTTTTGGACGTCGCCTTCGCCACCGCCACGACAACTGCGTCTTAGCCGAATACTTGATACCGTACCAAAAGTGCGTGAAAAGTTATGATTTAGTAATTCGGCTCCGTTCGACTATTTGTCTAGACTAATTAAAAAAAGAACCGAGTAAGTAAATAAATCACCGCTAATTCGTTCGGGTCTACTTTGAACTCTTTCGCGTACACCGATCGTAATTTTTTTCGTTTGTCGCCGTCTCTCCGCCGGTACCGAGGAGAGAGAAAAACATATCTCTTTTTTTTTCACCGTAATATTTTCCACTACGTTAACGAAAATGCAATTTTCCTATGAAAAGCTCGTCGCCTTCTTCGAGCAACTTAATAATCCAAAACAGCCCTTATATTTCGTTGGATATTGATTCAATGTAGCGTGTCATTTAACTCCGGTATTATCCTCGTTTTTCTATACTTTGGCAAAATCGAACGCCCGGCCCCTACCATCCGCGACGTAGGTACTATCGAAGACGAAATATGAGATCATCAATTTTTATTTCATTTTTACCACCCGCCATCACCGTCGTATTATGCTCTCGAGATGGGAAAATAAGGTGAAAAAAATTTACTCCGGTAACCGTAACTGGTATGTGATTGAGGGCGTGTGTCATTTTTTATATCGTTTATTGTCGAAATATTTCCAATGTATTTTTTTCTGGCGTTTTAATAGATATGTCAAACGGTAGAAGGAAAATACGTAAGTTTTCGGCGGAATTTGGGTCATTATTGTTTAGACTAGTGCTTTATCACGTGCTGTTCTCGATTTATCAGTTGAATAGGATAAGCCTTTAGGAGCTGGCTGAGATTTTCTAGTGAAAAGGGAATGAAAAGAAGCTATTTTAGATAAAATGATACTTCTTGACAACAAATATGACACTTCATTGAAATAAACAGATTTTCTGAAAAATGAAACAAAATGAGAATTTTGAGATCCACACTTAACAGACATGAAAAAAAATTAAATTCTGATTTGGTAAAACGGTCAGATTATCTTCACCAAAAAATAGAATGACATTTTTAGTCAAAAAATTGGGAAAATTTTCAAAGTGGTTGCTTTTTTTGAAAATTTCAATTTCAGAAAAAAAAAATTGTTTCAAAAATTTGATGTTTTGTCATGCAGTCCAGATTGTTTTTGATATTTAGTCGAAACTGATCAATTTTTCGTAGAAAACATAAGACAAGATGAACACAGCTGAGGTAAGGTAGAATAAACTGAAATGAGCATCATCAATACCAAAAAAGGTGGGACAGAACAAATCACAATGAGAATAATTGAGATAATTATGAGGTAGGTATCGAAACAAAAAATAATTTTTTTCTCATGGTTGTTGAAGTGTTACTACATTTGCAGACTTTTAAAATTGAAGGGTTAAAAATGAAGAAATTGAATTCTGCGCCAGGAGGAGAGCCAACTTGACTGTTACGAAAATTAAGACCTAAAGTTAACTGAGAATACCAAAAAATACATTTTTTCCTTTTTCCGATTTAAAATGAAAAATTTTCATGAAAAGGACTTTATTTTTAAATTTTTTCTGTCCTGAAATAATTTTTCCTACTAAAAAATGGGTAAGGGGCGAGGAAATATCATTTTCTGTTCTTGCTCGATTCGTCTCAGGTTTGACAAGATTTGGAAGCACTTCACAAGTGGTGCTGAAAGCTGAAATCTCAAAATCAAAATTTGTTCATTTTTCGTATCAATTTTTCAGTCTTTTCAAAAATACTGATGCTTCTTTGTTTCGCACATTTTGAATCTTTTTTTTTTCGAATTTTGGTTTGAAAAATAATTTTTATTGATTCTTATACTTGTTATCTTTTTTTGAGGGTGGAGAAAGGAAAGGCAAAAAAATTCAAACTTCAGAAAATAATGCTTTTTTTCAATTTATTGTAATTTTTTACTCGCCATTTCAATTTTTAATGAATACCTAGGTTTAATGCCATTTTCCAACCCCCACAATCCTTAAAAAAAGGTCAAGAGTCAATGGTCATCACTTCCAATTTTTTTTTTGAAAAATATCAAAATTGGTCAACAAGAAACTTGTAGAATTTTTATCAAAATTTGAAAAAAATCTGGGAAAGTACCCACAGTTTATTTTATTGAAATTGCTATACCTAGGTACAAGGAAGGTATCCCAACAACAAAAATAAATCAGAAATACTTGATAAAAGAAAATTTCAGAGACCAAAATTCATTACGGTACATAAATTTTTGAGATTTCAAAATTGATACCTTGTAGACCCACAAAATATGAAACTTTGGTCTAATCAACAAAAATAGCCGAAATTTGGTTTTTACACCATATTTTCTACCTCTGAAATCGATTGGAGCCGGATTTATCGGAGTCTAAAATTTTTTGGAATTTTCCATTTTTAGAGAAAAACTCCATCCCTGAAAAATTTACCGTCAAAATTTTAATAATTTCAACTCGAAGTCACAAATTTCAGAAAATTTTTCTTTAATCGAACAAATAGGTCACCAAAAATTGAAATCCGCGACTATAAGTAGTATAGGGGTATCAAAGTTCATATGAACCATTTTGATGGACTTTTTTTGGTGCTGAAAAATGCCAAAATTTTCTGGAGGCTCTGAAACGTCTCAAAACTACTCCTAATCGATTCAGGAGATCAAAAATAGGACATACATACTAAGTTTCAGCATTTTTTATTGATAAAACTAAATTTTAATGCATAATTCGCAAGGCGATAAGGTAATTTTGAAATTTCAAAAATTCTCCAAAATTCGAAAAATTGACTTTAGCACTTGAAATTGTGTATATGGGGCTCTTTTGTGGTATTCTTTTAATTTATTTTCGTTTCCAGCCAAATTTCACTTCAAGTTATCGGGAATTTACCTTCTATGAACAATCCATTTTATTGGCAAAATATTTCATTGAGATAAGAGAATCGTTCGAGAACGATTTCACCAAAAATAAGTCATGCAGGAACGATTTTAATCCGAAACTATTGATTTGCGAACAGTTTCAACAAAACTAAGAGAGCATTCTAATAAATTTTTTTCAGCATGTAAAACATTCAAACTCAAGCTCATAGACCACCAGCCCTAACACACCACATACTCGTAATAACCATAATGCAATTTAGCAAACGAGTCGATGCTTCACAATCGAACATTCGCTCGATACAAAAACTCCACTCTTACGACTCTCCTGCACTGGTAATTTCACCTAACAACAGCACTCGGTTAAATTAGACCTCGACAGAAAAATATTTCATCAAATCATCTCGAGAGTCTACATAGATGTAGGAAAAGACATGCCATCCGCAGAGGAAAAAAAAACCCATCGCTGCGAATTCCACATCCCTTCTCGTCCTTCGTAAGGACATTTCGACGACGATAGTAACGAGCTAGTCAAAAAGCTACTTGATATTGAGAGTAGACCAGCTAGAAAAAATAAAACATTCGCACACAAACGACATGTCTTCGGCGTGTAAAAAAAAGCCAATAAAAAAAGAGGTAGCTACATTGAAAATTCAGAACAAATAACAAGCGAATGTAGATAAAGGTTGGTGGCGGGTTCGTTTGTGTAGGATTTTTTTTCCATATGCATCTTGGAGATGTGCTGCGTCGACTGGTGGAAAGCCCTAATCCTGGAATACGAGTTTATCCCTTTGGTATATGTAAAGGCGAGGAGACGGGGAGGTGGGGAGGTTATATCGGCGATGTGCTCGGTGAAGCTGAAAGGGTTTTATTGACTATCTACGCGTCGAGTTTACGATTTACCTGATCGGACTGAAAATTCGATGATAAAAACGATTCGCTTAACCGTGATGGACAAATGATATGTATGAAAGCATGTGTCAATCGTCCCAAGCGAGTTTACCTAAACTGCGACTTTTTTCGCTTCGAAGGACCGCAATAACAACGTGACTGTGTTTTTCCTCTCCTTCGGCGTTTTATTGGCGTATTATAAGCTCGTGTACGAGCGTGTGGCTTTTTATTCGGCGATAGCACATGGATGCTCGTTCCAGTTACTAATTTTTCAAAACAGCGGCTCTACTTCTTCGTCAGTGCCATTTTCGGCTCGATATAGTCTTAAATAAAGAATCGAGAAAACGTATTGTATTAGATAATAAATTTAAAGCAACTTTTTGGAACCGGGTCAAATATCTTTCGATAAATAACACATTCGGGGAGTTGTTTTTACTCATACGCGGGATTAGAATATACTTATAAAAAGGGGCAACGATTGTGGGGCGTTGTCGAGCGGGCCTAATTCGAACGCCATATTAAGGCATTTTTCTGCCGAATACGTCGTCGATAAATCACGCGTATAAAATGAATTGTTCGCCAATGACTATACGCACACCATTGTACGTCTTGTAATCTAGCCATACGAACAAGAAGGATTTTGGCGTACAAGGGATGGCTCAGAAATAGTATTTTTATCGCAGTCTGTTCATCTTCAACGTCGCAGCGAGGCTCCGGAATTTAATTTTTCAAAATCGGCCGACCTTTGCTGGCTTGGGCGATGCGAATCATTGACACGTATGAATGGTGAGATTATACGTTTTTTCAACATGGCAACACGAGGGTGCTGGGTTGAGTCTTTTTCTTGTGAGCAGAAAATGAAGCAGAAGAGATAGAGACGATAATATCGTTTCTTGTGAAAGTATTTTATTGGATGGATTTCGATTGGCGAATAGTTGGAAGAGGAAAAAGCTCAAGAAACGGGAAGAGAAATTGGAATGTAAGTGATATGAAAATTCCAAAGATACATATAAAATTTTTGGTTTTTCAAGACGAAAAATTATAAAAATTGAAAGTAGCTTAAAATGTACAAAAATTTTAATCGCCAAAAATTCTTTAAAAAAATCCGTTTTTGCCTTTTCTCGACCGAAATGAAAACATTCTTGAGAAAGCTGGCTCCAAAACAAATTGTGAAAAAATTTTTCGTAATGAAATTTTCTACTTTGTTTTTCCAGTGATCGATGCGAAAAATTCCATCAAAATAACCAATCAAGAGTTAAACATGCGCATTTTCATGCAAGCCTTCATAAGGTATAATTTTTGATTTTTTTTCACAAATATTTGATTTGAAAAATACGAAAATTTTATTTAAAAAATAATATATCAAAGTGATTACCGGACTTGAAAATCCTACAATAGCACTATTTTTAGCTTAATGTAAATCCTATTTTTTTCTAAAAAAAAATAAATAAAAAACTGATCATTTTTTATTGGTTGGGCCAATGGATGCAAAATGTGAATTTAATAAAAATTTGAGTAAATTATTATACAGCTTTCTGTTCAAGGCAACACCATCATGAAATTAATTTTATCGAAAAATTTCATCAAAATATACCTATGAGTGAGTTACCTCCGACAAGGGAAGTATCCAACTCTGAATATTTTGAGTCGAAACAGAAATAATTGAAATTTAATCATAAAAAAATCCCAGACCTATAAATATTCAGAGCTCACAAAGTTGCTTTTCTAAAAAAATGCGCATTTTTTGTCGCTTTTTAAGGATCGACCACAGACGATCATTTTGCAGTGTTAAAAAAAAGATGCGTTTTTTGTCGTTTTTTTTTTTGAGAAACGACAAGAAACGACATATTTTTAATACCGGAAAAAATGTCATTTTTGAAGAAACAGTTTTCAGTTTTAGCTAAATCGTTTTCTGTTGTTTTGAAAAAAAAAAAAACTATCAGAAAGAATAAATTTTCAACATTCAAAAAAATCATTTTTCGTCGTTTTTGAAAAAATTACCTGTTTTGTTTCTGAAGAAACGAGAAGAAACGATTAAGGTAATTTGCTAATTCAGAAAATAATAATTTTTTATGGTTTTTCAAAAACAAATGACCAAAAACGACCATTTTGCAGAGTTGGAAATGGAAAATGATCATTTTTCTAGATCTTTTTTTTTTTTTTTAGAAACGACGTATTTTTAATACTGGAAAAAATAATTTTTTCGCGGTTTTTGAAAAAACAACCAGAGACGACAGATTTTTTATACCGGGAAAATATTATTTTTGTTATTTTTGGAGAAATAATTTCAAACATTGGAAAAAAATAATTTTTTGACCTTTTTTTTAAACAAAAAAAACACACCAGAAATCATCAATTTTCGACTTTGGAAAATTGTCGTTTTCAGCCTTTTTTTTTCGAGAAACAACAAAGAACGGTTGGTTTAAAGTATTGAAAAGTGGTTATTTTCCCAATTTATTATTTCAGAAAATGGTATTTTTTAATTATTTTTCAAGGAGTAAATAAGTAATTGGAAAACGATGTTTTTTTTGTAATTTTTTGAAAAGCTACCAACTAGAAATAATTTTTTATACTTCATTGAAAAATCCTTTTATCGTCGTTTTTGTCAAGATAATTTTCAACAATAGGTTTTCATCGTAGGTATTTCAAGAAACGACCAATTTTCAATATTGAAAAAAAAAATTCTCCAATTTTTGAAAAAGAGACGAACAAGTTGTTTTTCGTCGTTTTTAGAGAACGATTAGAAACAACCGTTTTGCAGTATTGAAAAATAATGAGATTTTGTCTTTTTTTAAGAAACGGTCAGTAATGGTCAATTTTCTCAAAATTCGTAATTTTCTGTTTAAATCCTCATTTTTTTGGCCAAAAAATTTTAAATCACGCTGACAGCATGGGCTATTTTGTAGGCTCTTTTTCAGGACTGGAAAAATCCAAAAATTTCTGGAGACTTCCAAAAGGTTTCAACAAAACCGCTTCCAATCGATTTGAAAGGTCGAAAATAAGGTACGTACTATAAATTCATATTTTTTCTTCGGTTACATCAAAGTGGAGCAATGAGATATCTGAAAATTTTGAAATTTCGAAAAATGAGCATCAGCTTGTTTCAGCTCAAAATTTTACTTCGAGTTGGAATTTCTTTTTCTAAAAAAAAAAAATCGTTTACGAAACATTTGATCAAAAATGAGTCCATTTCACTCAGGATCTTACTAAAGTGAAGGACTTTGAGCAAAATTGAGAAAATTTTACCAAAATTTATAATATTTATTAAATTTTTTCCCCTGTTTTTTCTATTTTTGATTTTTTTTTAGTGTGATGACTAATTTTTCAATTACTTTGTTCATGGATAAATTCAAATCTTCAAAATAGATTTCTAGTTTATAAACAGGTGCCTCTTCAAAATTGGATAGAATTTGCCTGGAAAAATGGCCGAAAAATTTTCCAAACTCGCCCCAAACATTACAACCAATCTAGCTCGCATGTAAATGGGTTATGTGTTGAATAATAATCCAAGCCAGCAGCTACCCTCGCTATTAGCATCCTTTCTAGACTGACAATCATATTTTACCAGTACTTTCATCAATTGTCAAAACAAATAACCGTCGAACCGAACGGTAAGCAGCGTTAAAGGGAAAGAAATCCGATACGAACTCACCCCACGACTACGTTACACTTACAACTACATCTTGGGCTTCCCTTCGTTGATATTTGGGTACTTAAAATTGAGTCAACTTTTAGCGTAAAAAATCCGATGATTTAGCATATCCACTCCTCGGCTGAGAGTTCTCCATACGCAGTGTCCTGTTCGCATCAGCATTTGTAAACATATTATTCTTTTCAATTCGTCGACAGCTTATACGTTTGAAAATCCGAAAATACAAGCTAAATCCGGAATATTTTACGAGTATTCGACGCGGCGGCATATGTTTCCAGCGTATCTGCGCAAACGGATATTCTCCAAGGTTTTACGTGTAGAACGCAAAATTTTCCTTTTAAAGTTTAACTTTTTTTTTTGGAATATAAAATATAAGCTTCTTATATAGTATACTCGGTATCTCGACATAGGGCAATGTTTTTTTCTCACCAAATATACTTCGAAGCTATGGAGAAGTTTTGAAAAGTGGCACAGATGTGCTGCTGAGTATGCTTGTTATCCATACTCCGTCGATTTGATCAATATTCTTTTGGTGGTCTTATCTTTGAATCGCCGACCCAGCAGCGTGGCTAGAATTTTGGAAATTTCTCATCTCTCGATTCAACGCACGAGTTTTCAAAGGCCGCGTAAAAATCTTAACCCTTTTGTATAATAAATCGCGAAACCACCCCCGTGTCGACTTCCTCTTCTAATATACGACTCGAGGAAGCGAGCGGTTAGCCGCAGACAGTATTTAAAGGCGATATTGCTTATCGTATAACATCGTCGAGGTATGCGAGCTTTGTTAATTTCGCAATAACCTACCCCCCTCTTGGAGCCTCTCGCTTCGTTTATACAAAAGCAATAACATATACTCGTACTGTAAGAAACATTAATATAGCACCCTTTTACTATTTTGAAAACTGGTAACATATGATGTCACCTATTTTATTGCTTCCTTTTCGCGGAAACTCTCGCAGATAACATTCCCATAGGATAAAGCTAAGAAATATCGGCCCAGAATGGTATTTCTCGCAGCAGCCTCTTCTTTTGTAGCAGCTAGGATATGCCAACCATCCGGAACATCGTGCATGTGTTGCAAATTGCGCTATATCGTTTTGCATAAATTATGAAAAAAAAAAGAAGAAATGAGCTTGAGAAGAAAACCTCCGGTGCTAGGACTTAGTTTGGAGACACGCTTTCGTGTGTTGTGCGGTTTGCATATCTTGTTTGGGTAGGTTTAGAGCTCGGGTGCGTTCCCTTTTCGTATTATTATTAACGAATGTGTAATTACATGTGATCTTGGTGTAGAAATGGTGTTTTAGGGTGTCTGTCTAGTGTCTACTGGATCTGAAAAATGAAAATTTTGATACTTTCATTTTCTGGATTTTTGTCGTTTTTTGTACAATTTTTTTTTAGCTTCAAATTCGCCCAAAAATACCTCTCTCATATGAAATAGAAACATTCAAGGTGTCTAATTAATTTTCGAAATCAACCGGCAGAATTTTAGCAGCTTTTTTTTGAGCTGTGGAAAACCATATCCTCCTTCCCACTAATATTTTTCTAATTGGTAAATTTCTTCCAATGAACTGCTCTTCCTCTTCCTCAAAAGGTCGAATTTTAAATTGTTCATGATTTTGGCCCCAGCGAAACCAAGACAAAAATTTTAAATAGGTACCCAAAAAACACTCTTTAAACGAATTTCATGAATTTTTTTTTTACTATTACAGACATTTGAGAAGAATTTCACGACTTGTTTGAAAATTTTATTTTCTAACATTTTTGCCCTGGTTTTGTTGGGGCATAATTCATGAACAATTTGGGATTTAAATTTTCAAAGAGGAAGGAAAAAATCACAGCAAAAATATTTGAAAAACACAAAATTTACGTAATTAGTTCTGGAAATTATGAAAAATTCAAGCTGAGAAAGCATTGTTTGACTGAAAAATTCAAGTGGAAAATAATAAAACTCTAGCTTTTTTGCAGTAAAAACAATTATCAAAATTCTTGCTATTTTCTGGTTCTCTAGTCACTAAAGAAAAATGCTTACGTTTTTTCAATTTTTTGCCAGTTGACAGCTCATATTAAAAAAAAAAATCAAAATTATTTAGATCTGAAAAAAAAATCGCAATAGTAATTCGTAATTCACAAATCATCTTCAAAACTCCTCCCTTTGCCTTCATAAATTTGCACGATTTTAATTTTTTTTCCCCCATTTTAGAGCATTTTTCGAAACAATTTTTTCAACACTTCTGACTTGTTTTGTACTGTCTCAATTTTTCCGGCCAAAAGGATATTTACAGTAGTGTCATTGTGGAAGATACAAATTGCCAACTACACTCCAAACCTCTCAATTTAATCCATCAGCCCTAAATGAGATAATTTCATGAAAAACTCAATTTTGACCACATACGTATTTTGAGAACGACTTTTCAATGATTCGGATGGAATTTTTCAAGTCTGGAAAGAAACAAATTACAAAAACATCGATTTCTTAAATAAATTGAAAAAAAAATTCAGAAAATTGAAACAGAATCCCCAAAATATTTCAGAAATGATTTTTCATAAGTTTTCAAAGTTTTCAAGATCAATTGTTCGAAATTTTCCAGGCAAAAAGTGCAAAAGAAGTATTTAAAAATCTTTACTTCAAAAGTCATTGTTTGATACGAGATTTTCTGACGACTTTTTTTCATCCACGAAAACGACTTTGATTTGATTCTAAATCTTTTGAATTCGCCCCCTTCCTCGCATAAAAACATGAGGACTTGAATTTAGGTACTACAGAAAAAATTTCAAATAAAAATGAAAAACTTCATTTCAAAACAAAATGATAAAGTTCTGAAAAATAAAATAAGGATTCCAAACAATGTACGAAAATTCAGATTTTTTCAGACTTAAATTTTTTTTCAAAATTTACTCATTTATCCCCCTTCCTTCCCCCTACGTACCATTATATGAAAAATTGGCGAAAGATGAAATATCAATCATTTTATCGAGACATATCAATGTGTTGAGCCCGAACGGAGCGAGAATGAAAATTTTCGCGAAAATGACCTTCAAAAGTTGAAAAAAAATTATTGAATTTTCTCTCATGGTGCGTGGCTTTCCAAAACAAGAAGGCAAATAATTTCGAATTCTCTTCTATTTTTTTTTCAACATGAAACATTTTTTTAGATGAGTTATTCTTTTTTGGATCCTTAAAAAATCTTAAGGAAAATTCTAAAATTTTCTGACTTTACCTCGATTTTTTCAAGTTTTTCAGAAAGTGAACAGCTTTTAAAGCAACTTTGTCTCAAAATGCAAAAATTACATAAAATTTCATTTTTTTGAAACTTCATAGGTACTTATAGCATATAGGTTTTAAAAAAAGCAAAAATTGAAAAAAAAAGTTTTAAAAATTGGTCTGTATTCCAAAAGCATGACTAATAATTTTTGAAAATTGAAAAAAAATAATAATTTGAAATTTGAAAAATTACTTCAAATAGTTGGAAGGTTTTTGCGAAAGTCGTAAACGTATCAAGATGTAAAAAAAATTAAACAATTGAAATATTACATATTAAAAAGTTGTAAAATTTTCTAAAACGATCTGTCGAATCACGATTTCATTACTGCATTCAAAATAATCAGAATTTTTCATTTTCATTTTTGTGATTGTCAAGCCACTTTCTATTTAAAGGCATTGACATTTTTGAGGGAGCGGAGATTCGATTTCAGAAATAATCGCTCAGGTCTGAAACCATCGACAATTATCATCCTGGTATTTTAAAACAATTAAAACGGAGGTAATCTCATCCCATACTTTTTCCCATTTCAAGAAATCTATAAAAAAATTGATGAAATCCAAAAAAAAAAAAAAAGGACTATGACTGACTATGACTTTATTTTCCTTAAATAATTACTAGTTTTATTCATTGCTCCCTCCCCCATTTCCATCAAACTGGTTTTGAATCACCTTTTGCAATCTTCTCGTCTTAGAAATTCTCATTTCAAACTACAATTTGATCTTTCTCTACTTTTATGCACGATTCGATTAATTTTTTCGAAAAAAACACTTCGAATGACTTTTTTGGAAAAAAAAATTAGTACAAACCCTCGTCGAGAACTTTCCAAAAGAACTAATTTTCTTCCAACAAAAGACAAGATATCGTTTGATATAAGAATGAAAACGAAAATAAAGGTGGAAAAAATGAACGAAAAAATACCTATCTCCCTTCTTCTCCCCCTCCTATCCTCTTCCCATTCGCTACACGGCTGATACGCGCTACCTAAGCCGTTCACCCTTCTATCGGGTTAAATTATGTAAGTTTTTCTTCATGATACCGCTGAGGATTGGTTAATTTGGGTAATCTACTTACCAAAGCGTTCTAACACCGGGTATTCGACTCGTCGAAAAATTTAATCCGAACAACTCGTATTTACTCGTTTTTTGCTCCGTATATCGTATCCATACAGAACAATAAGCGCCACTTTTATAAACTTTTTAAACGAATAAAAGATTTGATTAAATGAAATTGGGGTTGCGGAAGCCTGGGCCTATGTAAATGAAACTAGTAAAACGAACGTATTTATGGGTGAAATTCGAGCAAGACGAGTAAAAATGCCTATTGCCAGAGAAAATAGGTATAATTGGATGTATAAACGTAGGTAGGTTATTGAAGAGAGGTCGAGATAACGTTTGAAGTTTTTCTCATGATGTTATTTTTCGCGTTGGCGTATATTAAACGTCGACTCGGTATAGGAAGTTTCCATTTGTCAATGTACTCGAGGGAGGATTTTTTTTTTTGCAGAGAAAAGGGCGCCAGATGCGGCCAAAATCATGCGTCCTAATACGACGGTAATCAATCATCGTCATCGAAACGTGTTTAAATTTAAACGATGGTGAAACGAATCCTGGCATTTATTTTTCTAACCTTGAACACTTCATGAACGCGATACCGGTAAATTTGACTCAAAAGTGATGCCTATTTGGGCACAATTCGAGGAAATTTAAAGGGACGATGAACGATTTAATTAAGTTTTTTGAAAACATCGGACCGGAGTCGTTTTACGAAGGACAAAAGGTAAAAACTCGGCGGTTTTGAGCGTTTTAATTGAAAACTCAGGGTGGATATTCTGATATTATTCATTATACGTATAAAACAGCTCGCCAGCGAAGGATGAAACATACATGGGCTTGCCTCGGTCCTTCGCTTCCACATCCGGATGGGGTTGCAAAAGCTCGAGTTTTCCAATTAAATTACTAACAAACAGCGTTCGAGGGCGCGCTGTCCATCTTTGACGTTTCATTTCAAAACCGTTACCCTTCGTTGAACGTCATATCATATCGTATAATAGTGTAACGTACTGTACAATACACTCGGACGTTTCTCCATGTTAATTATAAAAGCCTATTCGAAAAGCTTCATTTACATATAAGGCAGGTTGGGTATTTTTTTAGGATGGAGATTGGCTAGCGCCTTGAATGAGTCTCTTCGACACCTTTCCCTCCATATATGGATGCACGATGGATGGCAGAAGTGGCTGTAATGGGGTAAATTACACGTGTGGTTGGTGTCGAAGTCGATATTTGTAAGTAGCCTTGATTTTGGGTGGTTTTTAGCTTTGAAATTTTAACCCAATTTGGAAGTTGGGATATTAGGCCGGAGGTGGTTTTGCTTTAATTCTTCCAGAAAGGGTTGAAATAGTTTTTCGGTTGAATGTTTTATGTCTGCCCGTTTTCACGATGGCATTGGCGAAGATGAAATTAGTTTAGATTTTAGAATGTGAGAGCCGGTTTCAGATTTTGAAAAATTGTTCGATTTTTGGAAAACGGGCTGAATTTTTAATACCGAACAAGGAAGGTCACTCGAAGAAAAATTTTGAGACCAAAAAAATTAATGAATTGAAAATACACCATCAAAGAACAACATACCAAAAAATTCAAGGGTTGAATTTTGGCGAATTTTCGAGACTTTAAATTTAAAATCACCTGGTTACCTCTTCAATTTGATCTAATCAATGAAAAAGCTGAAATTTGATGTACACGCTATTTTCGACCACCCGTGTCGAATAGAAACAGTCTCAAGGCATTTTGGAGCTTCCAGAAAATTTTAAAATTTTCCAGTACTAAAGAGAAGACTCAAAAATGGTCCATTATGAACTTCAGCACCTATAATCGTAGATAACAAAAATTATACACCCGAAGAAAAATTTTTTAAAATTCGAAAATTTATGTTCAAATTTATATTTTTTGACAGAAAATTAAATTTTTACCAAGAAAATTTCCAGCCAAAAAATATGAATTTGAACTTGGAGTGGAAAATTTTGGAAACTTTTCAAATAGGCCATTAGTACTGATTATTTGCAATTATACACGCTGAATTTCATATGAATCATTTTTGCAAGCCTCAAACTCAAATTTTGAAAAAAAAAAGTAACTTTAGTAACCATTTTTCATGAAAAAAGTAACCAAAAAGTAACCTCAAAATCCTTAATTTTTAGGAGTTTCAGTGGAATCGGGAGGGAAGGGGGTGTAAAACCCAAAAATTAATTTTGTTTTTTTCTGCAAATTTCAGCAATTTTAGAAAATATTGAATTTTTGGAAATTTTTGAAGATTTGAAAGTTTTTGCACGTTTGGAAGAATCATTTTCATTATTCTACTTTTTCTAGCACTTCAAAAATAAATTACAATTTTCAAATACCAGATGCGAAACTTTACTTTTGGTTGGGGGGGGGGTCCACAAATTTGCCGAACTCAAAGTTCTCCTCAAAACATGGACAAAAACCTTGGGGTGAATATAAAAAAGTTTGCAACCAATATCTCTAGGAAAAAAACCAAAACTTCTTCCAAAAAGTTGAATACTTTTAAAAATTCTTTTGATTTTTATAAGTACACGAAAAGAATTGATTTTTTCACTAGCAAATATTGAATTTTCTGGGCTGAAAAGGAAGAAAGTTTGAATCGCATAATATTATTTTAAAAAATAACTATATAAATTTACTGAGCCCGAGCGAAGCGAGGGCGAAAATTTTTTTGAAGAAAAATTCATTTAAAACTAGAATTTCTTCATTTTAATGGGTATTTTAGGTTTTAAGGGGAGGCGGGTGTGCCAGATTTGAAAAATTTAATAGTTCGTTTTGTAATGGTTCATTGTCTGAAAAATTTGCCGACTTTTCCAATGAGGAAAAATTTTGAAAATAGTAACCAATAGTAACCTCTGAAAGGAAAAAGTAACTTTTAGTGACCAAACTCGAAAAAAGTGACCAGGTTACTAAAAAAGTAACCCAGTTTGACCCCTGTTTTTGTGAACTTTTCTTTACCACTGGACAATTTCAAAATTTTCTGAAAGCTTTGAAATGTCTTGAAACTGTTTTCAATCGATTCGGGAAGTTGAAAATGGTGAGTATATCTACCAAATTTCAGCTTTTTTCGTTGATCGAATGAAATTTCTATGCTTTGCAGGGCGATGAGGTAATAATTTTGAAATTTCAAATTTGCTGAAATTCAAGAAGTGAACTTCAGAATCTGAAATTTTAGATGTACCTACTGTTTTTTTATGATATATTTTTGTATTTTCGATTTATTTATGTTTGGTCACAAAACTTTACTTTGAGTTAAAATACTATGTATCTATGTACTTGTCTTGTAAGTTTCCCATTAATTTTTTTTGAGATGGTAATTGGTAACAAAAATTTTAATTTATAAAAAATTATGAATCGTCAATTCGGATTTTAGAAAATTGAAAATTGGTGATTTTTAACTTTTTACATTATTCATGGACATGGACCTTAGAAAATTTCAATTGTATGGAAAATAGCTAAGTTTTTCTAAGAAAAATTATTTTCCCAATTTTCGAAGATTGCCCAATTATTTGATTTTCAAGGTAGAAATATGTCTTGTAATTTTAAAATGAACTTGCACATACGAATTTTTTTATGAAAAGGAATTTTTCAAAGTGACTTGCGTAACTTTATTTATGTATTTTGAAAATTTATGAAATAGTTTGAAAACATGGATCCACGAAGGAGAATTTTTGTAACTAAAATGTCGATTTATAAACGTAATTTTTTTTAAATTTTACTCAAACAATTTTTGGCTCCTTTTGAGAAGAATTCCATCGTTTTTTCAATTTTTTTTTCAATTGAATGAATAATTGTGGCCACTTACCTACATATTTTTCGCTTTTTTCGAAATAAATTTTCAAGTTACGTAAAACAAAATGGCGAGAGAAATATAGGAAATTACGAGTAGTGAACTAGAATACTTAAATGGACACATTCGCAAAATTATTTAAGTTGTCGAAATCTTCTAAAGATTTCGCGAAAATAAAATTGCCAAACCAAAAGAACTAAAAATTTGTCTTATTACTTATTTGAAAAATTACGATAAAAAATCGTCCTTTCATTCACTTAGAAAAAGGTCACAACCTATCCGACTTGAAACGCTAATTAGACACAGACCAATAAATCCACAATAAATAATTCTCTGGTTTGCAATTGCAACCATAATATCATATTTTTAGCGGCCTCCGAATCATCAAAACAACCGTATTCACCTCACCTCTTCTTATCAACTTCTCTGTTTTCAAAAGTCGAAAATGATGAAACGAATTACATTGTAACAATGAAAACTGAGCCTAATTAATTTGGCAGTAAATGATTTATCAACGATACGTATTTTTATCTCGTCCATTCGCTTATTTGGTTCAAAAAAGACCAACATTTGACTACATGACCTTAACACAGAAACATGTAAGAGGCATGAAGGAAATAACAGACAAAAACGGCCGACATGACGGACGCATGATAACAGAACAACATACAAAATATTCAAATTCTTCAGTCATTGTTTTATTCAATGTAAGTTTGTTTGATCGAGATTTAGAATGATACAAACAGAACCCAAAAAAGTAAGTACGTGCACAATTATAATATTGGCTCAATTTAACAAATGTTAAAATTTTTGTTATAAAAATTTTGGGGGAGGGAAGAGAGATTAAGAAAAAACCAAATTTGGCATTACGCATCAGAAGGGGGCTAAAAGTTGACGTTCTCGTCAAATTAAAAAATTTTCAAAAAAATGATCACTTTTGTAAACTTTTTAACTGAATGAAAATAGTTTTTACTAAAAAGACAATAATTTTTCATTATTTGATAAGTTGAACCCCTCTCTTTTTGTTTTTTAATGCAACTTTGAAGACGAGAAATGAGAAACTGAAGGATTTGTCAAAATAAGTATGTAAACGTGAATTTTTTTGAACTTGACTGAAAATTTTCTAACCGTTTTCTTCACTAAAAAAAAAAAAACATTTTTTTTCACCTAACAATTTTTTTTCGAAGACGAATCAAAATGGTATCGAGGAGGAGGGAAATTGAAAATTTCCGAATCGGATGACATTTTTCCACTTTTTTAAGCGTTGAAAAAAGGTCTCAAGTCATCCTTTTCTTGAAATTTCCAACCGGTACTTAATTTTTCCTTCTAAAACTACAATTTTTGAAGCAAACTCTTGATAATTTTCTATTTTCTTCGTTTGGCTGTCATAGCAGATTTCTTTTTCTAGCACCAAAATCGACCTGGCCTCAGCAATTTTGAGCAAATTTTCTTCGAACGAAATAATAATTAAGAAACAAAATTTTCACATTGATTACAGATGTACACCAATAAAGAGGTGGATTTCAAGCCAATGAGAATCGATCACACGTCATGGAACAGAACTCTAAATGACCTTTTACAAACGCTATCGGTAGTTTTAAATTTACTTTTGGCTTTAGGAGGAACAACACTCGCGCCCATTCTTTTAATTTACATTTTCTTCTTCACTCGTTTATGGTTTTTGGTGCCTTTCTACTTGGCATGGATCTATTATGATAGAAAAACTGGTTTCAAAGGAGGAAGAAAGTAAAAAACGAATCTTATTTTCGCATCTCGTGCATTATTTGGGCTCAAATTCCTCAAATTCATTCTACGTTCTTGTTCAAGATCAGCTTGGTTCAGACATAGCAAGATGTTCGAATATTTTCGCGACTATTTTCCATGCAATTTGATAAAAACACGAAATTTAACAGCAGATAAAAATTACCTGTTCGTTGTTTATCCTCACGGCATGTTTACTCTCAGTACCATCATTTGTTTCTGCAGCGAAGCGAATTCAATCGAAAATCTATTTCCAGGGTTAGATTTTCGTATAGTGACAATAGATGCCCATCTTTACTGTCCAATAACGAGAGAATACTGCTTATCCATGGGTATCTAAGTGAAAAAATAATGAGAATTAAGAATTAGCACAGTAACAGAATCGACAAGTGTACCAAAAATACCAAAATTATAATTATTTTATATTACAGGCTGCATAGGCTCAAGAGAATCGAGCATAATGCACGTATTGAATTCCCAACCATCGAAAGCAGTCGTTCTTGTACCCGGTGGCGGGGCAGAAATGCAAATTACCGAGCCTGGCAGTACGTATAGGATTATAACCAGTCGTCGTAAAGGTTTTATCCGTTTGGCCTTAAAAACGGGGTAGGTATATTCAAATCTTTCGAAATTCGATTCGTTCTGGTTAAGCAATCAGAATCATAGTACAATTCATCTTTATAAATTCTTTTCCCACATCAGCACCTCTCTAGTACCAGTATTTTCTTTCGGCGAACAGAACCTATACTCGAAATGTACATCTAAATGGTTGCAACAAATTGTTAAAAAAATCACCGGTATTTATGGCGTTGTACCAAAAGGCAAGATGGGATTATTACCCAACAAACATTCCATAAATACAGTCGGTGAGCGCTCGATAATTTTCATAAATTTAAAGTTTTTTTTTTTAATATAAAGTTTATAATGCAACACATCATTCAACAGTCGGTGAACCAATCGATGTGCCGAAAATTGAAAATCCTTCGACGCAGGATATCGACGAATATCACACCATGTTTTTTCAAAAACTCATCGCGTTATTTGAAGAAAATAAGTGCAAGTACGACGTTTCGGGAAATGACGCTACTCTAATACAATACTGAGATAAGCCAAAAATTGGATCAGCGTAATTAAACGAAAATGAAAAATGTAATTTATCAAAAGTTGCCATAACTCACGGAAAATTACTGTAATAGACTAGAATTTTAATGTAATACACAAATTCTCTGAAAATTACCAAAATTTACCGAAAATTACCGAAATTCACCAAAAGGGTATGGCCGGGTTAGGGGTGAATTTGGCCCTTGCTCCGATTTTCACTTTAACCCCCTTAAGTGGTGCCCCTTGATGTAAAAACATCTTAGAAAAATTTTTGAACCCCCAACCCCCTCCCTTTCGGAGATATGGCCATTTTATTGGCTGATTTTCAAGAATTTTTAATTCCAACGGAAATGAACAAAATTTTCTGTTCTTTGGCACAAAGTTACATCTAATAGAGGTGTATTTGTGATAATTTTTTCAAAAATTTTGGTGCACTTCTTCATGTTTTTTCGGCTATTTCAAGTTTTCAATCGTAAAAAACACCATATAATCGAAGAGCGACCACCCTGGAAAAATTACTAAAAAACGTATTTTTTTACGTAGAATTTCGCTGTGCATTCGGTTTTGGCCGATTCTTTGAACTAAGGGCCGAAAAATGCGAAAAACCGTACAGAAACGTTGTTATTTTAGCAGATTTTTCAAATTTTTAGTGTTTCAAACAGAAAGAAAAGGTCAAATGAAAAAACCAATACCATATTCGTGTTCAGCAGGTCAAAATACCCCGATAGACACCCTTTTTGCAAGCGTTTTGCTTGAATTTTCAAAATTTACTTTTTACACTGATTTTTCATGGTAAAAAAGCTGGAAAATGGTGAATTTCGAGACCTCGAGTGAAACAATCGCGAAAAGAGTGTTAATCGGGGTATTTTGATCCACTGAACACAAATGTGGGATTCGTTTTTTCATTTGATCATTTCTTCCCTGAAAATTCACCATTTTTAAGTTTAAATCGGGTCTTTTGAGCAATAAAATTAAAATGCAAAGTAATTAATGCAATATTCTTATTTTGCGACCCAAAATTAGTCAGAAATTGAATTTTTCCGATTTTAAATAGAGTCGCATTACATACGTATGCCAAATTGCTATGTATCGCACTTACGTTAGAGAAACTACAGCCACTTATAGTTTAAGCGTAGTGGTGGAAAAAATTTTTTTCCACACTGAACCGTGCCAAAGGGATACCTAGGTACAATGCTGCGTGACCAGAATTTGAACAGACACTTTTTGCAAATTTTTTTATGAGCAGCAACTTGAAAGATCGAGATCGAAAAAATTTCACGAGAACAAGAGCAGGGCATAAACGATGATTGGATTTGTTTTCAAATTCTTAATTTTCATTCTGACATCTTATTGCGTCTCACAAAATTAATTCATTAGTATTATTGATTATATCATAGGGGGAGGGGGGTGTTGATGCAAGAGATACAACCGAATGAAAATCCAACCCCAGATTCGTGTTCAGTGGATCAAAATACCCCGATTAACACTCTTTTCGCAATTGTTTCACTCGAGGTCTCGAAATTCACCATTTTCCAGCTTTTTTACCATGAAAAATCAGTGTAAAAAGTAAATTTTGAAAATTCAAGCAAAACGCTTGCAAAAAGGGTGTCTATCGGGGTATTTTGACCTGCTGAACACGAATATGGTATTGGTTTTTTCATTTGACCTTTTCTTTCTGCATGAAACACTAAAAATTTGAAAAATCTGCTAAAATAACAACGTTTCTGTACGGTTTTTCGCATTTTTCGGCCCTTAGTTCAAAGAATCGGCCAAAACCGAATGCACAGCGAAATTCTACGTAAAAAAATACGTTTTTTAGTAATTTTTCCAGGGTGGTCGCTCTTCGATTATATAGTGTTTTTTACGATTGAAAACTTTAAATAGCCGAAAAAACATGAAGAAGTGCACCAAAATTTTTGAAAAAATTATCACAAATACACCTCTATTAGATGTAACTTTGTGCCAAAGAACAGAAAATTTTGTTCATTTCCGTTGGAATTAAAAATTCTTGAAAATCAGCCAATAAAATGGCCATATCTCCGAAAAGGAGGGGGTTGGGGGGTCAAAAATTTTTCTAGGATGTTTTTACATCAAGGGGCACCACTTAAGGGGGTTAAAGTGAAAATCGGAGCAAGGGCCAATTTCACCCCTAACCCGGCCATACCCTTTACCGAAATTTACCGTAATTTACCAAACATTATCGTAATTTATCGAAAATTTTTGTAAATTACCGTAATGTACTGAAAATTACCAAAATTTAGTGAAAATTACCACAATTTACTAAAAATTACCGCAATTTACCGTAATTTACCAAAAATTTTCGGTAAATTACGGTAATTTACCGAAAATTGTCGTAAATTACCGTAATGTACTGAAAAAGTGAAAATTACTACAATTTACCAAAATTTACCGTAATTCACCAAGCTGATCATGATTAATCTTAATTTTCCAAAAATGAAAGCAATTTATTTCAAAATATGATCAAAATTGGAAATCACCATAAGTAACTGAAGATAACTATACAAGTGACCATGCACACATTTTCTTTTTTTTTTTTTTCATAATAGTACGTAGGTTAGGTACGAAGTACGAACCATTTCCTTTTTTTAACTGTTGGAAGCCTTGGAATATCACCAATCAAAAATATGGATTAGTGCGAGCTAATTTGAGGTGATTTTGGAATAAGTAAATTAATTTCCCTCAGATTTATATGATTATCGAGGTTATTGCAATAATGCAAAAGGTGATAAAAATATCAGCCTCGGTTTTTTAATTGGTTAAAATTTTCCGCTGATTTTAATACCTAAAAAATCGAACTTTACGTATTTATCACAACAAGCAACGACTACATTCATAAGTGGGTTTCCGACTTTTATCTGATTTTCAACGCTTCTTTTCCAAAACCACAAACACAAATATGTACCCTCATTCATATTTTATTATGAAGATAGATCTGGATATAAATAGTAAGTATAAAAATGAAAAATCGAGTGCATACGTGAATGAATCAACATAGCTAAATGGACCTTTTTTTTGTACGTATGTAATGTAATAGTGCACTTTTCAACGACCTTCATTCTCACTGTGATTTTGCTGATTGGCCTGTGCACAGCTGGACGAAAATTGAAAATCGATCGATGCGACACGATTGGCTATAAATATTTCCCCGATCCAGATGACTGTGTGAAACGATGCCCGTCGTATTGCACTTCTTGGGGATGTTTGGCTCTCTGCGGGGGACATGGGGGAACGCTGTGCACGTGTTTTTGAGCAAACGAATAATTTATGTAGGTAAATTATGTTTTATTTTTTAGAAATGCTATTGCTGCAGTGATTCATTCAAAATTATCAATTAAAATTATTGTTCAGTTCAGTGTATTTTTGTTGCATAAGAAATATACCTTTTTATATCCAATAGGCATCATAAGCATTTTTTCAAAAAAATATATGTTGTAGTCCTAGTCGAAACAAAAATTTTGACCCCACTCTGAGGGAGATACGATCATGGTGAGCCAAGAAATAAATTCTCAAAGTCGCGAAAATGCGACCTTCCAAAAATCGTTGTGATATCTTATTGACACACTGTATGACGTCACTATATTGCAAGACACATGATCGTCACAACACTGTAATAAAGAATCGTATAAAATTACAAATTGTTCAAAAGGAAAAATTGAAATAATTCAAAATTCTGAGTGAGGACATAGGTGTTTGAGGTAAGGAAAATGATCTACGTGAAATTCTCTACAAGATGGGATAGGTTTGAAAGTTGTCCCGTTCACCAATCAAAAGCTATTAAAGCACGAAGTTCTGGAGATGCATTTTTATTCCAAATATTCGATGTTTTTTTTCACTTTAGATTGAAATAACTCAAAATTTTGAGTGACGACATAGGTGTTTGAGGAAGGTAAAATGATCTACGTGAAATTCTCTACAAGATGGGACAAGTTCGAAAGTTGTCCCGTTCACCAATCAAAAGCTATTAAAGCTCAAAGTTCTGGAGATGCATTTTTATTCCAAATATTCGATGTTTTTTTCACTTTAGATTGAAATAACTCAAAATTTTGAGTGACGACATAGGTGTTTGAGGAAGGTAAAATGATCTACGTGAAATTCTCTACAAAATGGGACAAGTTTGAAGGTTGTCCCATTAACCGATCGAAAGCTATCAAAGCTCAAAGTTCTGGAGATGATGTTTTTTTTACTTTAGATTGAAATAACTCAAAATTTTGAGTGACGACATAGGTGTTTGAGGAAGGTAAAATGATCTACGTGAAATTCTCTACAAAATGGGACAAGTTTGAAGGTTGTCCCATTAACCGATCGAAAGCTATCAAAGCTCAAAGTTCTGGAGATGATGTTTTTTTTACTTTAGATTGAAATAACTCAAAATTTTGAGTGACGACATAGGTGTTTGAGAAAGATAAAATAATCTACGTGAAATTCTCTACAAAATGGGACAAGTTTGAAAGTTGTCCCATTAACCGATCGAACGCTATCAAAGCTCAAAGTTCTGGAGAAGCGTTTTTATTCCAAATATTCGATGTTTTTTTCACTTTAGATTGAAATAACTCAAAATTTTGAGTGACGACATAGGTGTTTGAGGAAGGTAAAATGATCTACGTGAAATTCTCTACAAAATGGGACAAGTTTGAAGGTTGTCCCATTAACCGATCGAAAGCTATCAAAGCTCAAAGTTCTGGAGATGATGTTTTTTTTACTTTAGATTGAAATAACTCAAAATTTTGAGTGACGACATAGGTGTTTGAGGAAGGTAAAATGATCTACGTAAAATTCTCTACAAGATGGTGAAGATTTACCTAAAAGCTGTCCCGGCTACCGATCGAATGTTATTAAAATTAGAAGTCGCAAAAGTGATGAAAAAATTTTGCAAAAAGAAAACTGCTTAGGTACTTTCGCAACTTTGAACTTACAATAACTTTTGATCGGTGACCAGGCAGACTTTGAAACCTATCCCATCTTGTAGAGAATTTCACGTAGATCATTTTCCTTACCTCAAACACCTATGTCCTCGATCGAAATTTCGAGTTATTTCAATGTAAAGAGAAAAAAACATCGAATATTTGTAATAAAAACGCTTCTCCAGAACTTTGAGCTTGAATAGCTTTTGATTGGTGAACGGGACAACTTTCGAACTTGTCCCATCTTGTAGAGAATTTCACGTAGATCATTTTACCTTCCTCAAACACCTATGTCGTCACTCAAAATTTTGAGTTATTTCAACCTAAAGTGAAAAAAACATCGAATATTTGGAATAAAAGTGCATCTCCAGAACTTTGAGCTTTAATAGCTTTTGATTGGTGAACGGGACAACTTTCGAACTTGTCCCATCTTGTAGAGAATTTCACGTAGATCATTTTACCTTCCTCAAACACCTATGTCGTCACTCAAAATTTTGAGTTATTTCAACCTAAAGTGAAAAAAACATCAAATATTTGTAATAAAAACGCTTCTCCAGAACTTTGAGCTTGAATAGCTTTTGATTGGTGGACGGGACAACTTTCGAACTTGTCCCATTTTGTAGAGAATTTCACGTAGATCATTTTACTTTCCTCAAACACCTATGTCGTCACTCAAAATTTTGAGTTATTTCAATCTAAAGTGAAAAAAACATCGAATACTTGGAATAAAAACGCTTCTCCAGAACTTTGAGCTTTAATAGCTTTTGATTGGTGAACGGGACAACTTTCGAACTTGTCCCATCTTGTAGAGAATTTCGCGTAGATCATTTTACCTTCCTCAAACACCTATGTCCTCACTCAAAATTTTGAGTTAATCTGATGTGGAGTGAGAAAAAAACCGATTGTTAATAGAACACGCGTTTGTCGTTATGCTTCATGCAATATTCTGACGTCACGTCTACAGTGTGTTCCGCGAGGGTCTGATTTTTGTGACAACAACATTTAATCGTTTATAAAAAATGTTGTATGAGGTCTTTTTGAAAAATAATTTTTGGAGTGGTTTTCTGGTATACTAGACCTTATTTTGTCAAAGTTTCAAGCATATCTGAGAACTTGGTTATGATGCCTATTTGAAATTTCATGAAATATAAAACAAGTACCTAAGTACTTACTATCTGTAAAATCATTTCAACAAAACTCAAAAAAGTTTCAATTTTTTACCTCAAATATGGTAAAAAGGGGACGTATGTTGCTCAAATATGGAAAACGTCAATCAGAAATTTTGTTTTTACGCCTGATATTAACTGAAGTGAAAGAAACTGAAATTGCCACAACGAAAATTTACTGATTTTCTTTCTAATGTTGCGTAGATTTCCAAAAAAAAATTCTGTAATTCTGTGATTTTTTAGTTTATTGATTTGAATTGTTTTTAATAAAATTTCTATAAAAATATTTTTCGATAATTTTATGACATTTCGCTCGATTTATTTTTCGATTACATTCATGAAAAATTATTCCAATAAAAAAAGCATATTTAAATGAATTAGAATCGAGGAGGGAGGGGTATACATTTTGAAAAAACATTCAGGTATTCGATTTACATTAGGATTGAATTGAAGTGTTCAGCAAACGATATTCGAGAAAATTTTTATCCGAACGTAATTTGCCAATTGGAAAATTATTTTTCTGCATCGAGCGAGGCCAGTAAATTTAGGAGTAGACATCAAATACTTCACAAACATATTGTTTTACAACATTGTTGGTTTTTGAGAAAAAATCTCTGTAATTTCCAAAGTTTTTTTTTTTCATTTAGGATTGTTTCTATTTCTAATTGAAGCCTTATGGCATACGATAATTAATCACGAATTCTTTCAACATCTAACACGACATTTTACTTAATTAAGTTTCAAATTACTCCTATGAAAAATGATTTCAATATTAATGCATGTCAATAAAAAATTAATGCTTTTTCATTTTGTAAGCTCATAATCAAAATGTTCCGAAAATGTTATGGGAGAAATTTTTCATACAAGTTCATTCGCCAATTCGAACATCATTTTGTAAAGTAAGATTATTCGTTAAATTCGAAATAAAGTTAATTTTATATTTTGTTGATGGTTCGACAGTTATGATCTTTTCTCCCAACCCTAATCGTAAATTATCATTCACTCGAGTTTCAATTGAATACCTGGTGACGTAATTTTTCACTATCTTTCATAAATCCTGTTCGTTGGATACTTCGTTGGAAAAACAAAACTTTTAAGTAAAAAGTAAGTGTAAATAACCTATGAAATCTTTGAAAAATTTTGGTACCTACATAAAACTGATTCTTCGTAAATCAAGATTTTTTTTTGATCGATCTTGAAGTGCTTTCAGATGAGCAATTTGCACTCGATAAATTTTTTTAAAAATTCAATTTTTGATTTCAATTTTTTAACTTTATGGTGGTGACGGTGAGAAAAAAATGGTACCTATCCAATTTCAACGTCAATGGTTCTCAGTGGTTTAAAAACTAAAATCATATTTTTTCAAGACGTTCTCGAGAGATTCAGTAGGTGACATTATTTTGAAGTAGTGAAAAATGCATTTTTCTTAAGAGTAACAGCCCAATATTTCGAGATCCTTTAGGTCAATTCAATCCTCTTTCGAAGTGGAGAATTCAAACATTTTTCTGAAAGTCTGTTGAACTGTTTAGTCAATTTTCATCAAAATTTAATAATTTTTTTTCGATCCACTTTCATGAGTGGGTACAAATAATTATGATACAAGCGACGAGGAGAATATTTAAGCAAGACTACCTATGTTTTTCTCAACTCAATTCTATTTATTACATATCTACTTCTTTCATTTTTTCTTTCAACATCTACAAATAAAAAATTTTTCAAAAATATTCCTCTTGTTTTACTCGGACCATATTAAATACCAATTAATTTTCGTTGCGAGCTTGAATTTCGAAAATGCTTGGCCATAATGACCATAATTTTTTTCCCTCTGCAGTTTTCAACAAAAATTGATTTAAATTTGCAAAAAAAAAAAGATTGGCACATCAAAGCGTAGGTACTTCTGTCTAAAAAATTTGTCAAGCGCCTTTATGACGTTTTAGAGAGAATACGCGACTACCCCATCATGTTTTTTTTTAGAACAGAAGAAATACATCACTTGTTCGAACTTCGAAGAGGGAGGGCAATATTCAAATGATGATGGATTTGCGTTCATATACTTTTTTCAATCAAGAAATTTTCAAAATGGGATCAACATTCTTGGAGGGGTATGAGGGCCAATAATTTTGGCCAAAATTTCAATAAAAAAAACATAGAAGTAAAGAAACTCGTCAATTTCAACTAATTCGAAGGTGACAAGTTCTAATAGGTGCTCAGTTTTTTTAATCAACCTCTTCGACCCCCCGCCCCCATCCACCTTGATAAGGCGAAAAATCAAAAAATAACGTGTGACATATCGTTGGTTAGGTTTTTGAGGGCAATGAGTTCAATAATATTTTTTCATTTTTTGGATCCGATTCTTCAATGCCCTACTCTCTTAATTTTAATCAGCAAAAATTAACTGATTAAAATCAACAAAATTAAGTCACTAGGAAGGTCTGTTTGAATGCTTGAGGGCTTAGGTTCATTTTTCTGTATACTTAGTTGATTTTCTTGGCCTCATCTGAAATATAATTTTTTTCTCTAGATGATATGAATGAATTGAAATACCTATACAGTTTAAATTTTTATAGTGCATTCTATATTGGTCCATTTTTTCGTTTCGGTTCTGCTACTTGGCCTATGCGTATGTCAAATCTGTCAACATCCTGAGCCGATAGAATACTTCACTATTGAAGAATGTGAGGATGCATGCCCATCATATTGCGCAAATTATGGATGTTACTGGCTAAAATGTTACCCAGAAAGACCTTCGTATTGTTGGTGTGCCAATTATTAAACAGAAGAAAAATGATAATTTTTATGCCTTTTCTAATTCGCGATGAATGGTGGTATTATTATTGCATAAGTGAGATAACCAATTTCATTTGCTAACTGTATGTATTTCAGGGTAACATCTATTTTAGGCAAAGTTTTATTAAAATATGTAATATTGTTACTTGAATCAACGATAGAATTATTGCCGAAACAAAGGTTTATTCTTAATGTCTTCTATTACTCGTAAATACAATTATAAAAATATTGTTACTTTTTCCACTTCTCATTAAGCATAGCAAAATTTTGTCAATTTCTATAGGTAATCAGTCAAAATTTATACACCACCAATACATGATATTTAATTTAAAAATCTTTGCTCAGTAACAAATTTTTACTTATTTTCGTTTTTTTGGAGGAAAAATTATCTCAAACTTCACAGACAACTCTCAAAACCCTTGAGTCCTCCACCCCTCCCACCTTCTAATTTTGAGAAAATGGGTCGAAGAAATGAAAATATTGTATAGTACATCGATTCTCACTAATCTGATGTCACCGAGCTGATCCATTCTCCACAATCTAATCCCGCACCCCTCGTCCTACTTTTTTGTACCTAATTTGTAGAAAAAAGACGAGCATTAGGTGTTCATTTTTACCATAATTTTTTTCCTTCGAAATTTTTTTTTTGACAAAAATTTATTTAAATAAGGCAAAAAAATGAATTTCAAGTTTCTCATCATATCAATGGCAAGTACCCCTCGCTCAAAATAAATGATCTGTATTGTATTATTGAGGAAATAAAATGATTAGGGCTGGATAAATGGGAAGAGAGGATTTGTTCGAATGCTCAAGGGTTTGGGTTCATTTTTCCTCTATACTTACCCCGGCATGCAAAGAAAGCAGAAAAAAGTTTTAAAAAAGTAGCAGAAAAAGGTAGATATTCTCACTTTCGCTCATTTCGACCCCTGCTGCTCCGAACTTTTTTTGACACCCTGTTGCGCGTCGCTCATTGCCCGGAGCAGAATTCGGCAGCAGAAAAGTGCAGAAATCAGCAGAAATGAGCAGAAAAAAGCAGAATAATTCTGCTTTTTTTGCACGCCGGCTGATTGATTTTCTTGAGCTCATCTGAAATATAATTTTTTTCACTACTTGATATGCATGAATTGAAATACCTATACAGTTTAAATTTTTATAGTGCGTTCTATATTGATCCATTTTCTCGTTTCGGTTCTGCTACTTGGCCTATGCGTATGTCAATACTGTAAACTTCCTGCGCCAAAAACTTACTCTACTATTGACGAATGCAACGACAAATGCCCATCATATTGTCAATCTTATGGATGTTACTGGCTAAAATGTTGGCCACGAATGCCTTCGTATTGTTGGTGCGCTTATTAGCGAATAACAGAAGAAAAATGATCATTTTTGATGCTTTTTCGAATTCGTGAGGAATGATGTTATTCTTATGGCAATAAGTGAGATAACTAATTTCATTTTCTAAATATATGTAGGTAGGTATGTATTTTAGAGTAAAATTCATTTTAAGTTAATTTTTGTTTGGATATTTAATATTGTAACTTGAATCACGGATAGAATTATCACCATAACAAAGGTTTACTCTTAATGTCTTCCATTATTCATATGCTTACGATTGTAAAAATCGTTAATATTCCAGTTTTATCATTAGCAGCAAAATTTGTTAATTTCTAAGTAATTCGCCAACATTTATACTCCACCAATACATAATGATTATAAATCTTTGCTCAATAATAAATTCTTGCTTATTTTCGTTTTTTTGGAGAAAAAATTACTCCAAACTCCAAAGACGACTCTTAAAAACTAAATTTGAACTGAAAATTGAAAAAATTTTCAAGTTTTTAGCAATGATTCATCAAAATCTACGTTTATAGATCCTCGGATACTATTCATGAATATTTCAACACCGAAAACTAATCTGTCAATATTTATACTCCACCAATACATAATGATTATAAATCTTCGCTCAATACTATGCTCATTTTTTCGTTTTTTTGGAGAAAAAATTACTTCAAACTCCAAAGACAACTCTCAAAAACTATATTTGAACTGAAAATTTTCAAATTTTTAGGAATAATTCATCAAAATCCACATTCATAGATTCTCGGAATCTATTCATGAATATTTCTACCCTGAAAACGAAAGTTGAGTTTCTAAGGTGAGATGATAGGTCCAAAAGTTGGACGAAGATTTTTCATTATGTTTGTACTATTTTTATCTCTTAAGAACTAATTTCGTATTTAGAATCAAAATAACCACAAAAATGCATTCCGGAGGTGAAAACCATGGATTTCGATACTTCGCTCGATAAGGTTGAAAAATTTGTAAATTTTAGTTCTACTCTCCATTTTCAAAAGTCGCCATTGGATGGATTTTGGTAAGTAACAAAATACCCTATAGAAATTGATTCGAAAACTTTAAAACATTATCTCAAAAGTATTTTTTCAAAACATTCCTCGAATGAAATTGTACAAAATTTCAAAAAATTTTGATGGTCTTATCACAAAAAATCAGTAGAAAATACAATGAATACGACATGGGTACTCAAGGTTGCATTCAGCTAGGGTTGAAATACTCGAATTTGAAGTGATTTTTAGATGCAAACGAAAGGCAGCCAGTCAGATTTTTTTGTTTCTGACAAATTTTGGTCGAAAATTTTAGATCAAAGAGTAAGATGACTGATTTTCATTTTGGAATAAGGGTCACGATACTCCAAAAATTGGGTTAAAATTTTTAAAAAATAAATAAAAACTACTCGCATTTGTTAATATTTTATCGACATAATTATAGTACTAAAAATCGACAACAGAGGCGTCATTAAAATGAATTTTTTTTTTTTAAATTTAATAACTTTCGAAGTTTATTGCATCAACGTTGAAAAATATAATTGAAAAAATTGATTGGTTACATAATTACCTCGTGTAATAAGCAAATTTAATTACCGAAACAATATAAATTCTTAAAAAGTAAAATGACCGAAAATATAATTTACTCAGTATCAAAGCGTGTAATCAACATTATTGGTTAAAAATTTCATATTACTGTGATTTTCACCGAGGAAATTTATTTTCGTAGTTCAGGTAAGTAACTAATAAATTTATTTTCAAACTCATCATTTTTTTTTAAACTTCTTTTTCATCATTTTGCTTTTATCAAACCTTTCGTTCATTTGCACCATCTAATTCAAATCAAAAAATATTCCTCCGTCTATCAATTTCTTTCAATAATGTTTATGTTTGAAATATTACCTATTTGGAAAAAAATCCAAATTTTAAAATAGTTTTTTTCATCTTCTACAGATTCTCCCATAATCACAATAAATCCAAGAAAAAAGTAAGTTGAAGCAAATTTCATAATAGACCAGTGGTGTGTTTTTTTTCCCCGTTATTTTATACATCTCTCATATCGAATTAGATACTAGATTTTGTACAATAAATTACATAGAATGCTTGATTTTAAAATTCAATTATTGTACATTTTATTCTTCAACAGTGCATTTTTCCATAACCCATATTTTTGCTGCTGTTCTAATGATTGGCCTGTGTAAAGCACAAATTACGCCACCTCGGGTTCCTGTATTCAATTGTGATAACACTATAGAAAATGTTTTCTCGGATAGCGAACACTGCCAAGACAGATGCTCTCTAGTCTGCGCTATGAAAGGATGTTGGGGGGGTTGCGAAAAAGAACGTTGCTTGTGTCACTAAGCAAGCGAATAAATTTAATTTTACACTAACTGTAAGTAAACTTATTTCGTTCACGTTAAGTGTTGGTATTTATTTGCTGAATACATCTTGAGAAGTTTTCCCTGATGTTATCCATTCGTTCATTCAACATGAAGAAGAAAGAAAAAAAACAATGTATTTCATGAGATTTTTACAATCATTTTCGTCAGACTTTCGTTTTAGAAGTTGCCGATTTCGCTCAATTTTTAGGGCAGGCCATGTAATTTTTAGGCATTCTTTGTCAAATTATTCAACTTTGAAGACTCATATCTCGACTTCTCGAGATAGGTTATATTTGAAGGAAACCTGTTCGCGGAGCCTGAAAGAGAATTTGTAGTAGATCAAAAAACGATAATCAAAGTTTGAAAATTTCCAAGCTGAACTTTGATGATGAAAGCTACCGTTTGAAAATCTGAAAAGATGACAGTAAGTAGCCTTGTTACCAATTTTGTAATCAACAAAATTTGAAGATGGGATCTTCGGACCCCCGGGGGAGGGTTAGGGGGTACAGAAGTCCACAATTTTGACCAAAATTGAAAAAAAATGGAAAAGTAAGTAGCACATTGATTTCTACTAATTTGAAGGCGCCACTTGGTTTTTGCATCCAACCCCTCTGAACCTTGCTTTGAACCCCCTATAACCCTCTTGATGAGATGCGAAATTCAAAAAAATGAAAAAAACGTGTGACCTGTCGTTTGCTTGGTATTTCAGGGCAGCGAGCTCGAATATTTGCTAATTTTTTGGATTTGACCCTTCAGTGCCCTCCTAACCCTCAATTTGGGGAAAAGTATATAACTTGAAAAATTGAAATAGCGTGTGACATATCGATTGTCACTAATTTGAAGTTGTAGAATTCGAATATCGACTTACTTTTTGATTTTACCCCTTCCTCGTGCTTCAACCGACATACGCCCCCCCCCCCCCGCCGGAAAAGAAAATCATTTATGAAACATTGTGGACACCCTTACATCCATCACAATTATTTTACTCGAAGCTTCGAAATTCACGGTTTTTGCCAATGAAACATCAATGAGAAAGGTAAATTTTGAGACTTCAAGCAAAATGAAAACAGCTTTACCGAAGTATTTCGATCCGCTTATCAAGAATCTTTACGATGGAAAAATTGTAGAAGAGTAAATTAACCTCCACGAGATGTAACATTGAGCCAAAGAATAGAACATTTCTTTCACTTCTATTGAAATGAAAAATTCTTCAAAATTATGCAATAAATAACTTCAAAAGAACATAAGTGCGGGGGATATGAAGGGTAAAAATTTTCAAATATTTTGACATTAAGAGGCACCATTTGGGGGGGGGGGAGGAGATCAAAAATATCGAAAATCTGATCCAGGGCCTAAGTCACCTCTTACTCAGCTGTACTCTTTTCCTCTTTGAGACAACTTAGGTTCGAATGATTCTTAACTCGTGACAATTTTTTTCTGATTTTTTTCAATCATTTTTCGTCTCTCTAGAATCAAAAAACTAAATGAAATCTTGATTTACGAAGACTAATGTGACTCATTGCATCTGATTAAACAACAGTAGCGAGACACAATGACGATACCTTCATGTGTCACATTCGTTATAATGCAAATACGTCACGCAGCGAGCGAGGGCCGGCCATATGCCGAAAAAGTAAACTTCGAGAAATACGCAAAATATGAAAAAATATTGATTTTTTTTCGCCAATTTTTATACATCAACTTAACAGTTGATACAGATTGAGAACCATTTTGAGGGAATTCGATGAAATTTCCAAGATGTGCTGATTCTGAATTTCCACTCAAGTTTTTCGAGTACTTAGTTCAATCTTCTCATTTAAAATGATAGAATTGTATCATTTGATGGATTTTTTATCGATCAAAATGCGTTGTGAAATACGCTTCACAATTCGAAATGTAAGTAACTAAAATTTCAAAAATGGGGTCCAGTAGGTGGACAAGGGGTATCTTTGAAGAATAATGATATATTATCGTCGTGTATTTTGAATTTTATGATTAGCAATAGCGCAAATTTCCAATCTAAGATAATTTTCGATTTGGACGGTTCAGTTTTTCAAGTATAGATAAATAATGGAAAAAGAGGTGAGAAAAAAACAGTGTTTTGATAAAAGGGTATAGGGTAATGGATTGAATATATGCCTGTTTACTTGGAATAAAATAATATGCCTAATTAGATTTATTTTATACTTAATTAAAAATTAGATTAATGAATAGTAGATACCGATACATTACTATAGGGATAATAAATTACAAGTATTATTAATTATGCAAATGAGAAATAACTTCATCGGTACAACAACAAAAAATTAAAGAAAAAACGAAACGATTACGGGGTCGGATCAGACGTTGCATATACTTGTTTTCTGCTTTCCTCTGTGGGTAGATGACATGACGTAATATGTAAAACATAGGGATGGATGGTTAGTTAAAGCATTATGTGACTTAAAATCAATTGAATTTTTACCTACCCGGAATAGTGCTTAGAATTCTATCATATAATTGACTCAGGCCTTCTGTTGATCAGAAAATGCTGTTTTGAGTACTTTTTTCAAGAATGTAATAGTATCAGCCCCGGCGAAAGTAGGTACAGGTGGTAGGGGGTACATTTTTACCGGACTCGCATTTTTTCAAATATAAAAGGAGAGCCGCATCTCTTAAAGAAGATTATTCAATTCCAAAAAAAGTGAAATTTTGTTCTTCAAACTGTAATTTTGAAAAATGTTCACCTTCGCGTCGCTCGGGAAATACCTATTTTGGTCATTTTATTTTGAAAATTAGTGATATTTCACCGATCCTTCAGTCAAAAATCAATTTTTTTCAATTAATTTTCAATTTGTCAAAAAAATCAATAATTTTGACTAAAAGATAATTTGAAAATCACTGATTTGAAATAACATGAAAAATGAGTAAAAAAATCACCTATTGAAGCCAAAACAATATTTCCTATTAAGAGTCAAAAACAGTCCTTGACCTAAAATCGGTCCTAATCGTTTAAAAATGTTACTTTTGTCTAAAAACATCCCAAAAATTGTTTGACCCTACCCCCAATCTCTGGAAGGGGCGTATGATAAAAATATTTGAAATTTCCACAGATTATACATCTTTCTGGATAGTATGAAAGAGAATTTTTCGAAAATTTTTGGTTCATATTTCCCCGATTTTTTTTCACATTGAAATTTTCAAAATAATGAAAAATTTTTTGGAAAGAGATACATGGCTGGCAATTTTTTAAATATGTACTTTTATCAACTATATTTTTTTTGGAATCTAAAATTGGATGCAAAAATCAAAAACAAAGAAACGTAGTTTTTTACTACCTAGGTACTTTTTCATAGTAATAAGGAGATATCCCAAATCAAAGTAAAATTTTGCGCCAAAATAGGAATAAATTGAAAATTTCAAGTAGTGTGAATCAAAATTTTCAACAAGTTCTCATTCATAATACCCAGCAAGATGTATAATCTGTGAATTTTTTTACTCGCCGCTTCCAAAGATATCGCGTAGTCAATTTATTTTAAGTATCTACGAAAATTCCGATAGGAATAGAGTTAGGGTCAAAATTTTCAAAAGATTTATTAGACCATAAGTAACGTGTTTGACCAATTTTGACCAATTTTGGGTCAAAGGCCACTTTTGGCCTTGATCAGAAAAGGCTCTTTCAATTTTTTCAAATTTTTACCAAAAATTTTCGCCCTTACTTCGTTTGGGCTAAAATATACTCCCTGTTTTCAGAATTTACATTCCAAATCGACTTGATCCGAAAAATGAAAAAAATCCTTCATTGTTTCTAAATGTCACCTCAGATCATTACTCGAAATGTATTCGAGTAAGTAATAAAGATAGCTTTAAAAATATTTAATTTGAAAAAAGGAGCCTACAAAAAGCTCTGTACCGGGGCCGCATTTCCTCTCGCCAGGACCGAATATTTCAACCATGTAATTGTTATTTGAAACATATTCTTTTACGTACCTTTGAAACTATTCATGTGGAGTAAAACAGTTCCATCTATCTCCCCATACCCTTTGACTTTATATAGAGGTTCAATGTCTGTGTTGTAAAATTCTGTTTCATGTAAAAAAAAATCAGAAATCGCATCGATTTTTGAGTATTTCTGTGACTCGGAATACTTTGCAGCCGAAATGTTAAGAAAATACAAGTATACGTACTGCAAGCCTCGATTCTATCATTTAGGGTTCCAAATTCGCGTTTTTTCGCGATGTTGTCAATTTGATATATATAATCATTTACCGCTAGTTTACTATTGTAGATTAGGCTTGAAAATTCTGTAAATCAACAGTGGCATAAAAAATTTGTGAATTTGCAAATTTGAAATCGATATCATAAAAAGCATATAAATGAAGAATGAGTTACTGTTCCATAAAAATTTTCTAGAAAAGCGAGGCAATTGATAGATATTATAATGGTTTGAAGATTATTATCAAGTAAATTTTCATAGCCAATAAAATAGGTAGGTAACTATTCATTTATAATGACTTGAAAAGAGATGAAATAGTGTTTTACCCACCAACTAGGAACTCGATAACACTTTTTCTACTACAATCTATAATCACGCCGTCTTCGTCTTCGTATTTTCTGTTGGCTGCGTATAAGAAATTTTCATTTGTGAAAATCTTTCACAAAAAATGAATTGTTTTTTAAATTTTACCAAGTTCCTGAAGAGGTGGTGGCGACTGTAACTCTGAATCTATTCCTTTCACTTTTTCAAAAAATTTTTTCGCACCTTCTGTCAACGCTTTCATTGTTGTTTCTGTAAGGCACCAGTATCAAAAAATGAATTAAGATATTTTTTTCACCTCAAAATTCTCAAGGCGTTACTTCTTTATGAGAAAAATTGAAATCTTAAGTACGTCATTACTTAAAAAAAAAAAAACCAACTCATATAGAACATTTTTCAAAACATTTTCGCCTTTGCTACTCTAACAATATTCTTTAAAAAATGGCTTGCAAACATCGAGTGCGGTGCCAAATCCATACTTTTTCACACAAAGTAGGGATTCATAAGATTTTCAATAATTCAATGCATAAATTAGACCAGGTATAAAATCTAGCGAACCAATAGTCCAACAAGTGGGTTTCTAGGGCTGTCATGATCTCTAAACTCGATTTTTTATAATAATTCAACTCATGGACCGAAATTGAACCCTAAAAGAGAGAGTTCAAAATTCATGAAAAATTTTCAACACTCTGCCCCTTTTTTATTAAGAAGTTGATTAAATCTCTGAAATTCGTAGAAAAACCGATGAATTTTTTTTTGAAAAATATTGGCGAAACTCGTTGAAAAATCAGCGAAAATTTTCCGAAAATCAAAAAATTTTGATCATTTTTTCTAAATGTAAGGACAAGCGGAACATCCAGTACCGTAAAAAAAAGTAAAGTAAGCGGACTTTTTTTTTTTACTTTTTTTGTTTTCTGTGGGTAGATAAAGTTACATGTAGAACATCAGGACGATTAATCGAGCGATTATGTGACGTGAAGTCAATAAATTTATACTTACGTGGATTCATATCTTCGATTTTATCGTATAATCGATTTATTTCACCTGTTAGGTAAGCGAAAAATGTTGCTTTGAGTACCCTTCTCGAAAATGTTGTTCGTAAGAAATTATTTTACGTACTTTTGAAGTCTTTCATCAATTCTTCAACGACATAATTCTCCTTCCCATCTCCTTCGAGTGCATACATAGATAAAATTTCCATTTTGTAAAATGCTATTTCATTTTAAAAAATCAGAAATTGCATAGATTTTAGTGTTTCCATAATTCGTAATGTTCTGGGGTCAAAATGTGAAAAAATTCAAGTAATTTTACATACTACAGGCAGAGAGTCTTTTTTCTAGTGTTCCGAATTCACCGCGATCGGCGCGATCCTCTAAAATATTGTCGATTTGGATTATATAATCGTCGACCACTTTTTTAGTATAGTAGTACAATTTTATGAATTCTGAAAATTAACAGTCACAAAAAAGATTACGAATCTACAATACCTAATTTTGAATACTTATTTTTAATAAAAGCTTAAAAATAAAGTGAGTTATTGTTTTTGAGAATTTTTCATAATTTTTCATCTATTCCCACGTTGCGTTGGAAAATCAGGTGAAAGGCGAATGAGCAAATTGAAACTTTAGATGTAATATTATGAAAAATTAATTTTTATCTATAATACTTAGGAACTCCTTCGTTTCTTCCTTTTAGTGTACCTGACTTGAAATGAGATTTACCCACCTACGATGAATTTCGAGACACTATTTTCACTAAGATTTATTTCCAGGGGCAGTTCACCGTAGTTGATGGTTGCTGCCGATAGGTACAAATAAAAATGTTAATTATTCAAAAATCAAAACTCATTTCGAAAATCCTGGCACACAAAATAAATAATTTTTATGATTTTACCAAATTCCTTAAAAAATTCTGGTACCTCCAGCTCTGAATCTATTTCTTTCACTTTTTCAAAAAATGTTTTCGTACGTTCTGTCAACGTTTTGATTGATGTGTCTGTAAAGTATCGTAAATTGAATGTAGGTATTAAGCATTACTTTTTGTGACTAATCAAAACTGAATAACGTTACATTTTCACCTCCTCGTTTTTAAGAGGTTACTTTTTTTTTTCAGAAAAATTAAAATTCCAAGTACATACCTGCGCCATTATTTTAAAAAAAAAATACTCATGAAAAAACAGCGAGGCGTTATAAAAATATGTGGACATGTAATTAAAATGTAATTGAAGTATCGTTTCTAAAAGATTTGATGCTATAACATTGTGTATCAATACATATGAAAGTACAACAATACTATAAATCTTCTTGAAAAAAAATTGACATTTTAAATTGGTAATTTCTAAATACTTGACTGTCCGAATTTTTTAAAAGTATATGAAGCTATTGTTTGCATTTCAGTATTTTTGCACCCATTTCTAATCATTTCTCAGTCAAGTTTAGAATGGATTTTTTAAAAGAACGTAGGTAATAAGACGATCCATATACTACTATTTAGCCATAGAAGGATCGAACAACCAGAATTATTTACATGAAGGAGGAAATTTGAAAAATAAGCGAATTTCTTAGGAAAAATTGACAAGTGTACAGATTTTTTGAGACATTTTTCCCTATCTGTCTGAGTAATCGATCAAATTTGCGGAAATAAACGTATAACAGGACTTTGGAAATGGGGAAAACACCTACAAGATAAGTACCTATATCTTTCAATTTCCCGTTTCCATGAATTCCTACATAAATTATAGCGTACGAAATACCTAAAAGTATGCGATGCGGTGTTTGGATTTTTATAGGAGTCACTGTATATTATTTTTTCGAGGAAAAAACTATTTCTTCTATGGGAATCAAACATACGATTGTTTTGAAAAAAAAAAAAAAAATGGCGATACCACAGTAAATTTGAGAGAGTGATATTGAGCAAAATAGCTTTATTTTTCGGTTGTTTTTTGATTCAAAAAATTACTATGAATATGAAATTACCAAATTTTTTTTACAAAATTTCTCGTTTGTTTCTGATGATTGCTTACTTATCATGGAAATGTTTTTAAAAAAATCAATGCCCTTGGCATACATACCCGCAGTCACAGTTGGAAAGATCAAACCTTCGAAAGGAAAATTGATAATCATTAGAAATTTCTCAAAAATTACATTTTCAGTTAAAGTAACGATTGAAATCATTCATTTATTTACTCACTGATAATGATCAGACCTATGTTCGAAATTAAGACCACTCTTAACGAGAACATTTCAAGCAGTTGATATGTCAAGTCTCGATGCGATATAAGAAATTTCACAAGTGATGTATTTCAAAAACGTTTTTTAGGAAATATGTATACCTAGCTCGTAGCTATCTAAGTACCTATACCTACGTACGTTACGTACTGCTCAGGCCCCAGCCCCGCCCACAGAGGATAGCGAAGGTGGCGGTCGCTATCTCATAAATTTTTTTCTTTTTCCAGGTTTTTCTTGTTTTCGTGCCTAATTTTTTAGATGGTAGAAAACAATAATTATTGAAAGTGGCAAAACTGTAAGAGTAAAAAAATTTTGATTGAGAAATTCTGTCAGGCATGGATATCACCAAAATGGAAAAAAATTATTTCGGTCCGGTCGTTTTGCTCGGGTAATAAACCGAGCTTTGTCGAAAATCATTTCATCTCCCTTGTTGCATAATATAATATTTATGAGTTCTTCTACTCGTTATAATTTTTTTTTCGTTTTTTTCGATCATTTTTCGCCTGTTTAGAAACAAAAACCGATCGAAATCTTGGTTTACGAAGACCTACATAGTACATATGTGACTCATACTGCACCTGATTAAACAGTAATAACGATACCTTTACCTACATGTGTCATATTCGTTACGATGTGAATACCTACGTAAAACGTGAATGCAGTAGGTCTAGGTACTCGCGATTAAATGTCTGCATCGCAGTAAAATTATGTCATTGCTAGGTACCGATTTTGAAAAGTTTCTACTCGTATAATGTACGAGTAACTTACACCGAAAATTTTCCAGGGTCGTCGTCAGTGATGGAAAAAGTAAAAAAAAAAAGTATAGACTAAGATACTGACCGGAGATGGGGCGATTCAGAATCGTCGGCATGAATCGCAACGAATTTCTGTTTCTGAATCCGATTCTGAATCGGATTCGCGATTCGATTCTTTGATTTAGGGAATCGCAAATTTGAGAATCGCGATTCTTTTTTTGATTGAATCCCCCACTTACTATTCTTTTACGATTCTTTTAGAAAACAATGCACAGAGAGAAGCGAGAGAGATTATCCCTGGTGCCCATGCCCTCTCGTCCCCCTCCAACCACCTAAAAGTCAAACTTTATTTTTATTCTGCAATTCGTCCCAAAATCCAGATTTTGCGCGTTCCTGTCGAAATTATGTGCTTTATTTGCAAAAAAATGTATCAACTGCAGTTGATACAGATTGAGAACCTAAATTTCGACTCAAGTTTTTCGAGTAGTTCAACCTTCTCATTTAAAATGATAAAACACTGTATCATTTGATGGATTTTAAATCGATCGAAATACGTTGTTAAATACGCTTCACAATTCAAAATGTAACAAAAATTTCAAAAATGGGATCCAATAGGTGGGCGAGGGGTATTGAAGAATAATGACATATCGTCGCGTGTTTTGAATTTTATGGTTAGCAATATCGCAAATTTCCAATTTAAAATAATTTTCGATGGTTGAGATTTCCAAGCAAGTAATGGGAGAGGAGGTGAGAAAAAAATGTTTTGATGAAAAGGTAAAAGATTGAATTGATGGAAAATATCGGAAAATGTATTTTCTATTGCAGCATCCAAAATCAGTGCTGTACGAAGATTTCGTAGAACAAGTATTTTTAAAAAACTTAGGGATAATAAATTACAAGTATTATTAATTATGCAAATTAGAAATAACTTCATCGGTATAACAACACGAAAATAAAATATAAAACAAAACGATTACGGTTTCGGTTCAGACGTTGTATATCTATATTTGATTTCTGTCTTTCTCTGTGGATAGATGACGTTATCCATATGTAAAACATTGCGATTATTAGTTGAAGGATTACGTGACATAGAATCAATTAAATTTATACCTACCCGGAATAGTTTTTAGAATTCTATCGTATAATTTTCCCAGGCCTTCTGTTGACCAAAAAATGCTGTTTTGAGTACTTTTTTCAAGAATGTAAAACTATCAGGACCGGCGAGAGGAGATACAGGAGGTACATTTTTACCGGACTCGCAGGGGAGCCGTATCCCTTGAAGGAGATTTTTCAATTCCAAAAAATGTAAAAAAGAGCAAATTTGCTCTTCAAACTGTATTTTTTGAAAAATGTTCACCTTCGCGTTGCTCGGGAAATGCCTATTTCGGCCATTTTATTTTGAAAATTAGTGAAATTTCACCAACCCTTCAGTAAAAAATCACTTTTTTCAATTAATTTTGTCTTTCCTATTAAGGTCAAAAATGGCACTTGACCCAAAATCGGTCTTAATTGGCCCAAAATGTTACTTATGGTCTAAAAACATCCCAAAATTTTTTAAATTCTACCCCCAATCCGTTTGGAATTATTGTACTTAACATTATAATGTCGAAATTTCAACACGCGATATCTCTGGAAGGGGTCGGTAAAAAAAATTTAAAATGTTCACAAATTATAATATCTTGCTGGGTGGTATGAAAGAGAATTTTTCGAAAATTTTTGGCTCATATTTTCCCAATTTTTTTCATATTGAAATTTTCAAAAAAAATAGAAAATTTTTTGGGGGGAGGGTTGGAATTTTTTTTTCATTACCTTTATCAAGTGATCATTCATCACATATACCTTTTTTGAACTCTAAAATTGGTTGCAAAAAGCTCGAAAAAAAATCAAAACTAAAAAAACGTGGTTTTTTACTACGTTTGGGTATTTTAAAAATACATAGTAAAGGAATTCATTTTCAAAATTTCAAGTGCTAAAGTTTGGTGTATTTTTCGAATTTTGGCGAATTTTTTAAATTTCAAAATTACCTTATCGTCTTGTAAATCATGAAAATTTGATCTGAACAACAAAAAAGGCTCAAATTTAGCTCATTCAGCTTTTTGCCTCGCCGTGTGAGCGAATCGTGTTTTTAAATTTTCTGCGGGAAAATATGGTTTTGAACTCAAAGTTATGAATTTCGGAAAATGTGCTTCAATTAATGAAATTGATCACTAATATGGGATCACAGGTGCTAAAGTCCATAATTATGTAAATACAATATTCGTGATTTGTTCTCCAGCGCTGGGAACGTACAAATTCGTCACGAAACCGCTTCCAACAAATTCGAAAGGTCTAAAATAAGGTACCTCTACCTATGCCAAATACATTTCAGCACATGGATACCCAAAGTTATGATCGAAGTGAAACCAAACACAAATTTATGTAGATAACGCGCAACTCCTTTCGCGCAAGTAAAAATTTGACAAAATCTATTTTGCGGATTGGAAATGGGGAATAAATTTTTTTTAACCAATAGGAATATTGTTCGTCCGATATATCTTGAGACGTGAAAAGCATTGCGGACCGTCTCAAGTATATTGGACGGACAATATCTATTTTGTGAGAAATGAAAAATATCTGGATATGTTTTGGTACAATCAAATTCGATTCGAATGAGAAAACATCGCGAATTATTTCTCACTAACGAAAATCGCACAAGTTACAAGTTATAAAATTCGTAGGAAATTTGCAAAATTAATTTTATTTAAAAATCCGCGTTCAAGTGTGTGGGTAATAAATTGTATTTGAATTGAAAAAATGTATTCATTATTTCCATACTTTGGCACTTCATTTCAGATGGTTAACGTAACATATTACAAAATTTTACTAATGACCTGCGCGAGTTGAATGCGTCTTGTCTACGCCTTGCACTTTGCTTCAGCTTCAAAACAATAACATAGGATCAAATGCACATTGGGTAATCCAGATCAGTATAAAAGATCGATGCTTCAGCGCTGGCAATTTTGGAAATGGATTTTTTTACGATGCACTTTTAATTTATTCCTACTATGAGTTGGGTACCCGATGAAAATTTTTTAGATCAAATCGTATCAACTCATACCTGATCTAGATCAAATTTTATCAAAACAGATAAAATTTAATCTCAAAAATGTCCTAATCAAATTACATCTAGTAATTACATCTGATTTTTTTTTGATACGATTTGATCAAATTAGATTTTATTTGATCACATCATATCAAACTGGATCTGAACCTTCATAATTTTTTCAGATATGAATTTGATTCAATGAGATATGATTTGATATTTGATGTAATTTGATAAAATTAGATTGGGACACTTTTGAGATATGATTAGATCTGAAATTTTTTCATCGGGTAGTAAGAAAACACGTTTATTTGGTTTTGATTTTTTTTAGCACGTTGCACCCTCTTTTGGAGTTCAAAAAAAAGTGATACATGACCACTTCATAGAAAGCTATGAATTCTCCCCCCCCCCCCCAAAAAAAAAAATCCATTTTTTTTGAAAATTTCAACATGAAAAAGTTGGGAAAGTGTGAATCAAAAATTTTCAACACGCCTAATCTGTAAAAATTTCAAATTTTTTACTAACCCCTTCCAAATATATCGCATGATGAAATTTCGACATTAAAAGTGCGAACATTCCGAAAGGAACGGAGTTAGGGTCAACAATTTTTTGGGATTTTTTTAGACCATAAGTAACATGTTTGACCAATTTTGACCGATTTTGAGTCAAAGGCCACTTTTGGCCTTGATTAGAAAAAGCTCTTTCAATTTTTCCAAATTTTTACCAAAAATCTTCGCCCTTGCTTCGCTCAGGTTATAGTACATTCCCTGTTTTCAAAATTTACATTCGATTTTGACTTGATACGAAAAATGAAAAAAAAATCCTTCCTTGTTCCTGAACGTCACCTCAGATCATAACTCAAAGTTTATTCAAGTAATGAAAGTAGCTTGAAAAATAATTTCAAAAAAAGAGCCCACAAAAAGTTCTGTACTGGGCCCGCATTTCCTTTCGCCAGGATCGAATATTTTACCCATGAAATTGTTATTAGTAGTCCATTTCTTTAAACGTACTTTTGAAGTTATCCATAAAGACTATAACGGCATAATCTATCTCCCCATACCCTTTGACTTTGTATAGAGGTTTAATGTCTGAGTTGTAAAATTCTGTTTCATATGAAAAAAAGATCAGAAATTGCATAGATTTTTGAATATTTCTGTGACTCGGAATACTCTGCAGCCGAAATGTTAAGAAAATCAGTAGCGGCAACTATTGTATTGCCCAAAGGCTCGAGCAAGACCTGAACCATTTTGGGCAATACCTGAAATAATTTTCATGTCGTGCTCAGCAATGGGTAGAAAAATTATTGGTAAGCAGTATTACATGTAGATACATCGCGATTATTTGGGTCAAATTGATGTAGAAGAATTGTTAAACGAGTGGATTTCAAGAAATCAAGTCAGGGCAGCTACCTTTCGTATGAGAAAAATTTTGTAGTCCTATATGATATCTTACACTTACTAAAAGTTTTTTGTTTCGATTTCGACATAAGCGGATTTAAGGGAGGGCGTGGGCTTTGCCCCCCAAAAATGAAATTAGCCCCCCAAAACTTTTCGTGTTTGATTGTCAAACTGTTTGACAATCAAACTCGAATGTACTTACCATGAAAAAAATGTATTTTTGGGCATTAAATACACAATTTTTTCAAAGCTTCGCTGGGGTATGAACAAAATTACAATTTACAAATTATTTTTAGGCAACGTTGAGGACGGAGGCTCCTTTCTCCAAAAATTTCTTCCGGTACTTCATGTCTTCTTCCTCAATTTGTATTTCCCCAAAAAAAGCTTCCAACGCCACTGACTGACTGCGAATATGTTTTCCCTCCCCCTCCCCCTAAAATAACATCAAATAGGAATTTTGAAATCATTAATATACGAAAAAATCACTTTTTTGGCCATTAAAAATTCAATTTTTCAGAGCTTCTCCCTCGCTTCGCTCGGGTATTTATTCACATTATTTGAGATGACAGTGTCAAAGAAGGCTCCCTCCTACTTCTTCATAAGATTTTTTTGGTATTTCTAGTCCTTGTTTCGATTTTGCAGTTTGCATCCTTCTAAAAATCGATCTGGAGCTTAGCCCCCCTGATCCATTTTCATAAATCCGCTTATGGATTTCGACTTATGTGTCGAGAACCTAATATTACCTTAAAGTTATATTTTTATACCTACAAGGACTCACATATTAATATTACTTTTACAAGTTGTGTATTCTTCATCAAAAAATATATTTTTTTGGTATAGAAATGACTGAATGTCCCCTCCCCCCTTCGGCATGTTATTTTAAAAAATTTTACATCGCTAGGTTTTGAAAAAAAAATTGGGCAAGACGTGAAAAAATTCTAAGTTGCCGCCCCTGAAGAAAATACAAATATAGGTACGTACTGCAAGCATCGATTCTATCATTTAGGGTTCCGAATTCGCGACTTTTTACAATGTTGTCGATGTGATCTATATAATCATTTACCACTCGTTTACTATCGAAGATTAGGCTTGAAAATTCTGTAAATCAACAGTGGCATAAAAAATTTGTGAATTTGCAAATTTGAAATCGATATTATAAAAAGCATAATACTTAAATGAAGAATGAGTTACTTTTCCTTAAAAATTTTCTAGAAAAGCGAGGCAATCGATAAATATTATAATTGAAAAGAGATGAAATAGTTTTTTTACCCACCAGCTAGGAACTCGATTACACTTTTTCTACTACAATCTATAATCACGCCGTCTTCGTCTTTGTATTTTCTGTTCGCTGCGTACAAGAAATTTTTATTTGTGAAAATCTTGGCACAGAAAATGAATAATTTTTAAATTTTACCAAGTTCCTGAAGAGTTGGTGATGACTGTAACTCTGAATCTATTCCTTTCACTTTTTCAAAAAATCTTTTCGCACCTTCTGTCAACGCTTCCATTGTTGTTTCTGAAAGGCACCAGTATCAAAAAATGAATTAAGATACATATATTTTTCACCTCAAAATTCTCAAGGTGTTACTTCTTTATGAGAAAAATTGAAATCTCAAGTACGTTATTACTGTTTTTTTTTTTTCTAAACAACTCATATTTTTGAACATTATTCATAATATTTTCGCCCTCGCTACTCTTACCATCTTCTTTAAAAAATAACTTGGAAACATCGAGTTGGGTGCCAAAATCCATACATTTTTCACACAAGGAGTCCGTTTCTGATGTCATTCCATTTGAAAACCCAAAATTAGTACAGTCATTTTGGACAAAAAAAAGTCCACCCCCCCCCCCCCAAAAAAAAAGCAGAAAAGGGAAGTTTCTTATATAAGCTCAATAGGGCATTTAATTCAATATTCTCGAACTTCCCTGAAATTGGTGCATATTTTGTCCCTTTTTGGGGAGCGATGGAGTTCAAATTTTGGTTTTTCGACTATATAACTTTAAATATTGTGCATTTATGAAAAAAAAATGTTGCCTATAACAAAAGTTGTAAAGCATTAAAAAACGAACAATTTTGTTACTTATCGTTTTTTCCTAGGACGTCATGAGGTCATGAGAGGGAGCTGGGGCCTTCCGAAAAAAATAAAAAAATTTCTATTAACACAAAAAATTGCGACTCTTGAAAAAATTTTCTACCCTTACCTTTACGTTATTTTCATTTGAACTTTATTTAAATATGAAAAATTGATGGAAAAAATGGGGGTCTATATCATACCATAATGTTGAGAATGATTTGTGGGAATATATCGAGCCCGAGCGAAGGGAAGATGAAAATTTTCGAAAAAAAAAAGATCCAAAAGATGAATTTTTCATTTTTTAAAATTAATATTTTCGTAACAGGGTATCTACAGGCTGCAAAAGTGGCAAAAAATTTGCAAATTTAAATTTTGGTCGCTGAAATCGCGGAACAGGTATAGCAAAAGTTCATCAAAAGTCGCGAATTTTTTCCAAACTTTTTGAATTTTTTCTCTTTGTACTTACAATGCAAGAATTTAAAAATTTCAATTTTGAACATTTTTTCTAAAAATTTCCGCCCTTGTTCCTCCCGATTTGAAAGTTTTGTATGTGTAATAAATTCGAAGGCATTGCTGTTTTTTTTGGAAGGGTGGGCAAATTGAAAAGTGGGTGCTATAGGAAAAAATTGCAAAAAGTTACGAATTTAAATTTTTAAAATTCTGTGGACACCTTGAGTGTGAGTATTGATTGATATGGAGGTGAAATCTTCAACTCTTCACTTCACAAAAAAAGTATTTGTTTTTTAATAGTTTGTTGCTTGAAAAATTTCATTATTTCAGAAATTTCGTGGCTTTTGAAGTTTTTTCATTTAGTATCTTATTGACAGTTTATCTCTTGAAAATCAAAGATTCGCATATTTTTTCGAGTGAAACAAATGCATAAAAAATGATTTGGAGGGCTAATTCAACATTTGAGGCCCCATGCCCCCTAAATCTCCCGCCCATGAGCAAAGTACATTCCTTTAGTAGATATGTAGAATGAAAAAAATATAACCGACCCCTTATTATCTCGACGCGACGTGGGAAGGGGTGGACTTCCCGTACAAAAAGCCCAAAAAAATTTTCACCAGAAAGTGAGTTAAATCTCTGAAATTTGTAGAAAACCCAGCGAATTTTTTTGAAAAATTGGTGAAATTCTTATTTATACTTACGTGGATTCATATCTTCGATTTTATCGTATAATCGATTCGCTAGGAGGAACAACCGCCTAGATGGCGCTGTTCATGATTTGAAAACGGGCAATTGAATGATTATCAAGTTTTTATCAGTGATAAGTGATCATATTGAATAATTATTGGCTGTTGATTTTTGTGAAAAATCAACTATTTCGCAGAAAATTTACGTCAAAATCTGAATAATGTAAATTGATAAGATCGCGTTATCACATCTGCCCGTTTTCAAATTTTAGTTCAAAAAATGACCGTATGCATTTTTATAGATGGCGTTTGATCGCAAATGTTTGTTCCTCACAGCGAATTTATTTCACCTGTTAAGCGAAAAATGTTGCTTTGAGTACCCTTCTCGAAAATGTTGTTTGTAAGAAATTATTTTACGTACTGCTGAAGTCTTTCATCAATTCTACAACGACATAATTCTCCTCCCCGTCTCCTTCGAGTGTATAAATAGATAAAACTTCCATCTTGTAAAATGCTATTTCATGTAAAAAACCAGAAATTGCATAGATTTTAGTGTTTCCGTAATTCGTAATGTTCTGGGGTCGAAATGTGAAAAAATTTGAGTAATTTTACATACTACAGACAGAAAGTCTTTTTTCTAGTGTACCGAATTCTCCGCGATTCTCTAAAATATTGTCGATTTGGATTATATAATCGTCTACGACTTTTTTAGTATAGTAGTACAATTTTATGAATTCTGAAAATTAACAGTCACAAAAAAGATTACGAATTTACAATTTTGAATACTTATTTTTTATAAAAGCTTAAAAATGAAGGGAGTTATCATTTTTGAGAATTTTTCATCATTTTTCATCATTTTCCACGTTGCGTTGAAAAATCAGGTGAAAGGCGAATGAGCAAATTGAAACTTTAGATGTAATATTATGAAAAATTAAATTTTTATCTACAATACTTAGGAACTCCTTCATTTCTTCCTTTTAGTGTACCTGACTTCAAATGAGATTTACCCACCTACGATGAAGTTCGGGACACTACTTTTCCTAAGATTTATTTCCAGGAGCAGTTTACTGTAGTTGATGGTTGCTGCCGATAGATACATATAAAATGTTAATTATTCAAAAATCAAGACATATTTCGAAAATCCTGGCGCACAAAATGAATAATTTTTATGATTTTACCAAATTCCTTAAGAATTTCTGGTTTCTCCAGCCTTATTGAATCTATTTCTTTCACTTTTTCAAAAAATGTTTTCGTACGTTCTGTCAACGTTTCGATTGATGTGTCTGTGAAGTATCGTAAATTGAATGTGTTAAGCATTACTTTTTGTGGCTAATTACATCAAAAATGAATAACGTTAGGTATATTTTCACCTCCTCGTTTTCAAGAGGTTACTTTTTTTCAGAAAAATTAAAATTCCAATTACCTGCGCCATTATTTTCAAAAAACTACTCATGAAAAAATAGCGAGGTATTATAAAAATATGTGGACATGAATAATTGGTAATTTCTAAACAACTGTCCGAATTTTTTAAAATTATATGAAACTAACTATTTTTTGCATTTCAGTATATTTTCGCACCCATTTCTAATTATTTCTCAGCCAAGTTTAGAAGGGATTTTTTAAAAGAACGTAATAAGGCGATCCATATACTACTAATTAGCCTTAGATGGGTCGAACAACCAGAATTATTTACATAAAGGAAGAAAATTTGAAAAATGAGCGAATTTCTAAGGCAAAATTGACAAGTGTACAGATTTTTGGAGACATTTTTTCCCTATCTGTCTGAGTAATCGATCAAATTTACAAAAATAAACGTATAACAGGGCTTTGGAAATGGGGAAAATGGCTATAAGATAGGTACCTATATATTTCAATTTTCCGTTTCCATACATTTTTACGATCTTCATGGGAGTCATTGCACATTATTTTTTGAGAGAAAAACTATTTCTTCTGGAAATCAAACATGGGAGTGTTTTGAAAAAAAAAAAATGGCGATACAACAGTAAATTTGAGAGTGATATTGAGCAAAATAGCTTTATTTTTCGGCTGCTTTTTGATTCAAAAAATTACCATGAATATGAAATTATCAAATTTTTGTTACAAAATTCCTCGTATGTTTTTGATGATTGCTGACTTATTATGGAAATGAAGCTTTTAAAAAAAAAATCAATGTCCTTGGCATACATACCCGCAGTCACAGTTGGAAAGATCAAACCTTCGAAAGAAAAATTGATAATTATTAGATTTTTCTCAAAAATTACATTCTCAGTTAAATTAACGTTTGAAATCATTCATTTTTTACTCACTGATGATGATCAGGCCTAAGTTCGAAATTAAGACCACTCTTAACGAGAACATTGTAAGCAGTATGTTAAGTCTCGATGCGATATAAGAAATTTCACAAGTGATGGGTTTCAAAGATGTTTTTTTACAAATATATGTACCTAGCGCGTAGTGACGTACCTGCCGATGCTACAGAATCTGCAAGATCTGTGACGGGTGGGGAAAGATTTACTTCAATGAGCAGTATCAAATCATCGTGGGTATGAAAATTTCCCTTCCGTTTTCAACAACGCTGGTTTCAAATCAGGGGCAGAGTTGTGATGATCAGAGACGAAATTTTACTTTTGGTGGGGGAGAGAGTGTGTTGATGGTGGAATCCTCAAATGTTCCGACTCAAGTTCCCCTCAAAAACACAGCCGAAAATCTCAGGATCAATATGAAAAATTTGACTAGCAATAAAAACAAATATTTATTATTTTTTGAGCTACTGTTTTAATGTTTCATCCCCCCCCCCCCCCAAAAAAAAAAAACAGCATCACTTAATACTTCAGTAATTTAATTTCAAAAAAAAATGAAAATTTCATTTGAGCTTGCCACCAAATCCAATTATTTTCATAGTTGAAAGGAATGAAATTTCTCGCTCTAAAATATTGCAGGTAAGTTTATTGAGCTCTGCCGAGCAAATCGAAGGCGAAAATTTTTGAAGGTAAAGGTATTCAAAGCTAAAATTTTTCGATATTTAATTTACCTTTTAGTTTTTAAGAGGAGGTAAAAGTTTCAACCATGCTCGAGCGAAGAAAAAAAATAGTTCGTTTTGTACCTAAGTAATGGTTTGTTGTATGAAAAAATTCCACTTCTTCAGAATAAAAATTTTGTCATTCTTTATGAAATTTCGCGCTTTTTCATTTCAGGTATTTTCTTTTTAACCTATGAAGGATTTGTTTTTTTTATTGGTAATTTTTTAAGCATGGTTGTATCCAAATTTGCCGACTTATTGAAAAAATTTCTGAAAATTGCCAAATTGTTATAAATCAGCAAATTTTATTGAAACGAATAATCAACTGAACATCGAAGCCGGATTTGGGAATTGGATGATCAAAATACATATAATATGATTTAAATGAGCCCCATAAACTTAATAATACGCTAACTTTTCTAAAATTTACAATTTTTTGGCCGGCTATTTTCAAAATTTGTTGAGCCTGACACATGGGTGTGGGAAGGGGGTCCCTTTAGGTTTCGCTTCTGGTGACGATTCACTGAAAAACAGTCAGAATAAATACCACAAAATCAGAGAAAAAATTTCACTGAAATCAAATAGTGAAAAAAATGCTGAAACTTCAAAATTCAATTAAATATCTTTTTTTTTTATGAAATCTTCTACTCGTCATAATTTTTTCAATTTTTTGATCATTTTTCGCTTCTTTGGAACAGGGCCCGAAGCGAAATCTTGGTTTACGAAGACTTATGTGACTCACGTCACTGCATCTGATTAAACAATAGGTAATGACGATACCTACATGTGTCCTATTCTTTACGATGTGAATACGTAAAACGTGTATGTAGTACTCGCGATCAGACGTCTGCATCGAAGAAAAATTACGTCAGCGCCACCGCCAAATTTCAACTCAATGGCGTTTCGACGAAAATATGTTTGCTCTATCGAAAAGTGAAAAACAACGCATGAAATATTTGAATTAAAATTGACTAATGCCCACTTTCAAACTTAATTATACAGTATGTTCAAAAAATTCCATTTTTGCTGAAAAATACGAAAAAAAAACCACACGAAATTAAGTAGAATAATTTCGAAAAAGACAAAATTTTTGCACCAAAGTAATCGAATTTTTCATTGAAAAAATCATTAAAAATAGAATTATTTTTTATCTAAAAATCTGCAATTTTTCAAATCTTTGCCCTCGCTTCGCTGGACTTGTAGAATTTTTAAAAAAAAATTCGAGTTTTTGGAAAGAAAGGTGGTCATTAAGGAGTAGTTTTTTGAACAAATTTTAACAGGCAAATCTCTCTTTTTTTAATAATCTTGTCAAAATTTTCCTTTTCATGCCTCCAGAGTCCAGATTTTTGTCCAAGTTTCATTTCCAAAAACGGATTCAAAAAAAGAATGGCATAATAATGATTAAACTTTTTTTTGGGGGGGGGGTGTCAGAAACATAATTTTTGTTTTGTTTCATTCATTTTTAACTGGGGCTCAAACATCTCCCCCAAAAGTCATGTTCCATCTCCGCCTATGCATAAAACAATCAAATTTTCAAGACCTAATTTATTCCAAACTGCGCTTCTTAGAAAATTTCTAGTGAGTGGCGTCGAAACGGAAGAGGGAGGACTAATTCGTCATGGAGAACTTGAGCTCACATCATACTCCCTCTATCATCCGCCAACGATGGATCATTTGAATTAAAAACAATGTTCATTCCTCAAGATACCCACCAAATTACTCACACTTACAATTTTCTCAAACTGCATAAGACGGTCAATAGGTCAACAAAATGTCGCAACAATCTCATCCAAATCTTTCCCTCACCATTGCCAAATCAAACCCTAAATTTCGAACGAAAACTCATCTAATCATCGATGCCATAATAATTCTACATCTTGCCTGGTTCTCGAATGAAAAACAACCGTATCCTGGAGCATTGCTTATTCGACCCAGGCAGAGGGCGGATTTAAATTACAAAACACGCTTGCAAATCAGACCATATAATTGGTCTTGGGAATTGGATCAAAATTTCGGCAACGAGTTGATACATTTTTTCCTTCCGTTCGAAATGGCGAAAAGAACGTGAAAAAATACATAGGAAAGGTAAAACCGACAGCTTATTTCCGGTGTATAGGGGGGTAACGAGCCGAGGGTCGATTCGAATCGCAGGAGGACTTGTAAATTACATTTGCGACCTGTTGGAGTCTCATTTCGAGTTATTTCTTGATATTTCGAATGAATATTAATGACGTGTACGCCTTAACTAAGCGCTATTCAATCGAAAAATGATTAGGATTGTTTTTCCATCGAGGGGAGATTCTTTTCGTTGCGTCGCGATCGTCGTATAATATGGAAATAGACCTCGGGCGAGGATTAAGTCGACTAAAGAACACCATTTCACTGAGAGAGTTTTCTTATCGCGTATGCTTTAATTAAACCGCGATCGTAGAGGATCATAAATCATCGATGGTTATTACATCGGCATATAAACTCTGGCCGGGTCCGAGGCGGTAGAATTTTCCAACTTTTCTATCGTTTCAAAATCGAATGATATTTTGCAGCGGTATATTTTGAAAAGGGGCAACGTATGGTTGGTATTTGACCATACGTGTGGCCTCGCCAACCGTTCTCGTCCGATCGAGTACCGAGATATAAACTGGAATGCGAGTTAGGGATGCTCTCGAGGGTGTAATTTATCGAACCATAGCTCACCTACCGATAATTCATCTTTTTACCCTACACGAGCTTTATAAAGTCTGGAAATATTATCTTACTAGAACGAGTTAATTTAACAAAATATTTTCCCTATTTGTCTCCGCAGCACGCGCCTGACGCTGGATTCCGGATTCCAACTGGACAAACTATTTTTACCAGTTTTTTACGCATCGAAAGATTCGATTTTTTTTGAAAACCCCGTTTTAATTAAATTTCGCCAGTGTTCTCTGCACTATACGAAAGCTCTCCGTATTTATTAAATATGTAGAATTAATCCTCGGCAGTAAAAGGGTCATTCGAGTGTGACTCCAAATGACCACGATGAGAGAGTGTAAATGGTAACACTATTTAAGAACCTTGCCACCCTGCTCCCCTGCTATCATAATACGGTCTCATATGTAAATGGGCAGGATTCAGTATCCGAGGGACTGCTCTTTTTAATTTTTCGCCTTCGCCTTTGAATAATTTCGAACGTTTTTCTTTTTCACGCTCTTTAATACCGTTAGAACTCGACAATTATTACGTTTTTGTTTTGCAGCCAACTTGAAGGGTGTTTTCGAATAGCGTCGTTTATGTGTTTTTATTTGTTTTTCTTTTTTCATAAACGCACCGCACCGTTTCTATTTCATCTTGAAAGATTTTTTCACTCACTATGCTCAAAGTTTACTGTACAGCGTTCGTATGGTTATTAAAGCGAAGAAAATATTACGAATTGGGATTTTTCAACGAGGTTTCCCAGATCTGAATCAGCCAAGCTTAAGGTATGATTCTTGAAAGGCAAAGAAAACAAGGAGAGGGAAATTCGTATAATAAAATCGAAAGATATAAGGGGCGAAAGTCATCGAAAAATTCGATATTAAGTGAGAAATTTAATTCAAAAAAATTCTTATAATTGCAAAACTCAAAGTATTATATTTGCATAGCTCGTCATTAAAAAACTCGATGCAAGAAATGAAAATTACATGTGATTAATTGAAAGTTTAATACGTTTCATTTAAAATTGAGGCATTTTCTTTCAATCACTTTCCCCAAAGTCAATGAATTATTGTTTCTCCAAACTTTGATTTTATAAAAAGAATATTGGATTTACCTAGATTCAGGGTCTTTCGGAATTTTAAAACCGATATATTTACACGACAATTTTTTTCATCAATTTTCAGTAATTTATGTACCTAGGACTCTCTTTTTTCCCATCTTCATCCCTTCAATTCACCTCAAGTCATTCTGCTTTTTCATTTTTACGAATCACTTCACCTTTTCAAAATCTTTAAAAATCTAATTATAATATTTAATAGGTACCTAATTCAAATTATTATTATTTTTTATTCTTCATCTAAATTTTTTGTGAGGTACCCCTTCCTTTTCATTTTTCTTTTTCTCGGTGAACGTGGAACTCAATGATGATGGAAATTTGAATTCTTGCATTCTTCAAAGGCTATTCCATAATCATAAAACAAGAATTTTATTATCAAAATTTATATTTTTCTCCATGATTTCGATTCTTCTTCCCATTTCAAACTTCACTCATTTTCTAAACATGCGAAAAGGGATAAGCTGTAAAATCGATTAAGTATTCGAAAAAAGAAAAAAAGCGTTCGAAATTTTTTCTCTACTCCGTAAAATATTTTTAGAAATATTTTACTCGAGATTCGAATAAGTTAATTAGTGAGCCAAATTATGACCCAAATGTCCTAAAAAAAGGCTCATACTTCAACAATGCTGAAGTTTTAATCTAAATTCAACCAAATTTTCAAATTTTTGGGATTGGGGCTGTTTTCGAGGCATTTGGGAACATGAAATGGCCTTCTCACTGATTCATTCTCTTTCGTGAAATTTTAGACTCTAGTCTAAATCGAAACCAAAAATTAGTTAAAGGCACAATGCAGTCTTCAATGATTAAAACAAAAATGAAAAATTTTTAGACATCGGAGGTAAGATTTGGTCTTCAAAACAGTTTTTCAGGCTCTCAGGTCAGTTTCTTGTAGGAATCGAAAAAAAGAAAAATTATTTCTTGCACCCCCCCCCCCCATCCCATCATTTAAAAACCATGTCACATGTGATAAAACATTACATGATTCTCATTTTTTCCCCCATGATTTCCAATCTTTTTTTCAAATCTTCATTTTAAACTCAAAAATAACATCGAATCTGTATTCAGCGTCCCTCGAAACCATGAAATCGATATGCATGACGACTTTTTATCATAAATTATCCCAAGTCACCCCTTTACCCGCCCCCTTGGCATCATTCCTTCCATTTACCTAAATACCTACATGATACTTGAATTTGGATCCACCTGATCCTAGAAATCTTAATTACTAATACAATTTAAATTTGATCCAATAGGTACCAGTATTTCCCATATTTCACCCCCTCCCCAATAACAACAACAACAACACACTCCACGCTTTCATTTAGTATCACGTTAGATTCGATTATGAAGGGAAAAAAATACATAATCTTCATCTATTTACAAAATGTGACCAAAGGAAAACTTCGATTTTCCCCTCGTCTGTAAAGGTGAGGCAAGGGGGGGGAGGTGTGGAAAAATGATAACATGACATGATGCATATCACTTTCAAGGTTATCCAAACCCCCGAATTTGATCCCGGTATCAATTTTCACTTTTAACCAATGCATTTCTGCCAACATTCGCATATTGACACAAAAATTCTAAAAAAAAAAACAACGTAATATTTTTAGAATAAACATTTATTAATATAATTACAGATATTGTAATCAATAATAATGCAAACAAACCATCTTCCTTTCAAATACAATCGTCAAAACATAAACTAAAAAAAAAATAATTATAACAAAAAAGAATTAATCGCACGCAAACAAACAAAATTAACTAAAAAAACAAAGGGAAAAATAATAAGCGAATTATTCTATAATGGTGAAAAAAATAATACAGTATAATTACAATAAACAATACGCCTCTACTATGTACTCGAAAAATAAAAAAAATATATATTTTAAAACAAAAACCTAACATACGATACGTAAATTTAGAGGGGAAATGCAAAATGAAGAAAAAAACAAATCTAAGGAAAAAAATTACAAAAAAAAAATCAGGAAAAGGAAAATTAACTAAGAAATGTGGAAGAATCGCTGGTACTTAATTGAGTAAAACAAAATGAAGAAAAAAGAAAAACGAAACCAATTAATACAGCGATACAGCGGATATAACCCCTTCCACATTACAGTGCTGCCTTTAGGTAAATAAAAAAATAAGAATAGCGAATTAAAAAAATACATAAGCTTAAACACTAAGAGTCAGAAAATTTTCAGGATTTATCATAAATGTTCGTGTTATGTAATTCGGGAAAATCGGTCAAGTTTTCGAAATTATAAATCAGGAGGAGATAAAACTTAAAACAGAGATCATTTTTTTTAAATTTCTTATACGATTACATAACAAAATACATTAATCAGGGATTTATTACATGTAAATAACAAACTTTTGAATATATTGGCGGACATCCCTAAAATCTGGTTAAGCTTTGTACTAAAATATTTGGTTGGCTGGCAACACTGCGATACTTTGTACTGAAGACGAAAATTTTGCTACTACGTCGACCTTAGTTTCAGTATCGTTAACGTTTCAAAGTCGAATGGAACTTTGTGCAAGCTTCTCATTTTTTCCGTTTGTTTATACGCGGATATTAAAAAAATTATCGTTCGTGGGGAAATTTTCGTGCTTTTTTGATACCTTTTTTTACGTTAAATTTCTTAATTAAATTAGGAATGTCCTACTTATATATTATTTTGTACTTTCAATTGGTAAACATTTTTGTTTATACGGAAAATGAGCATTATATCACAATGATTGAATGCATTGTACTATAAATTTGTTACCTATATATTCAATCACGTAATATATCCACGTCTCAACTACATAATAATAACGTATAACGCATCATATATAACAAACAACTTTGAAAAAATTACATTAAGTTTGTACTTATCAGTTTTCTTTTCTTTTTTTCAAAATATTCTAAGAAATTATACGAAAGAAAAATAGTAACGTAGTTAAATTAAAGAAAAAACGGAAAATTCAAAAAAAAAACGTAATAATTTAAATTAACCGTCTGCATGGCTTTCAACATTCGTTAATATAACTTTGCATTATTATGTTATTTGACACATTGTGTTCCAAGGAAAAAAAATATGAAAAACTTACGATACTAACGATAAAAAAAACAGTAAAAATTGTTAAAAATAAAGTATATAGGTTGAGATATTAATTATTGTTTAAAATTGTCTATTTTTAGCTTTTGTTGAGCTGGGGATAGGGAAAGCAACGATTTTGTACAGTTGGAAAAACAAATAGGCTCGATGTCGATGCAGGATGGATTTTTTTTTACCTCTCAATAAAAATTTTTTTGATTTCTTGATTTATTTTTTCATCATTATTTTGAGAAAAAAAATTTAACGGATTTTCATTCGTAGATTTTAAAAATTTTTCAATTATTTTTTTTTCCATTATTTTTTCAATACTTCCACAGTTTATTTTTTGAAAGGCTCTAGTGTGATAAGGGATTTTTTGGCCTATAGTGGAAATTGATCAACATTTTTATGCCATTCGATTCGTCTTGGTTGATAAATTTAGAGCACATGAGCAAATTTTCATCCAACCATTCGGGGTTGGAGCCTCAAGATACGTGATTTTCAAAATAAAAATTCTATCTACACGAGTTTTTAACCGTTTTTTCCAACTTGAGAAAAGAGCCCTGAAATTTTTATAGCTTCTTCTAAATTCCCATCACTATAATGATCCTGAATTTGACCTTGAAAATTTAAAATCTACTTAAGAGACACAATTTTGGAATGGGTAGAAAAATTATTTTTTTCTCAAGTTTTCTAATGTATTTCACGCCCTTCAGAATTTTTTCTGATTTTTTTGAATGGTGAAAGTTGGTCTAACATTTAAAAAACAGGCGTAATTAATTATTTTCGTTCCAAAAATCAATATTTTTCATCAATTTTTCATGTTTTTTAAAATTTTTTCGCCTACTTTCACTCCCTAAAAAATTCTGATAGATGTGAAATACCACGAAAAACTTTATAAAAAATTATTTTTTTGCTCATTTCATGTCTCTCAAGGCGATTTTGAATTTTCAAAGGCAAATTCAAGATCATTAAAGTATAGTTGGAAAAATCTGAAAAAAATTCAGATGACTCCCTTCTGGTAGATTTACCAATACGCCAAGATGAAAAAACTTTAAAAATTTTCAGTTCCCCAAGAGTGAGATAAAAATTTGTTCGCACTCTAAAATTATTTTCTACCAAGACAAATCGAACGACATAAAAATTTTGATCGAGTTCCAGCAGAGGCCAAACGAACCCATTCTCACACCAAAACTTTCCTATTTTTTTCCCAATTTTTGTCAACTTTCATAAATTTTTAGTCCTCTCAACTGAATGTAACATTTTCAAACAATATTTCATTTCTCTTCCAATGATTTATTTTCCAAAATAAACGAACCGATCGAAAAAATTCAATAATTTCTAATACCTTCTCCTTACCCTACCCCACCAAACTCCACTAAATAATAATTTTCCAAACCATTAAATTCGCATACACTTCAATAATCTTGAAAACAGAACGAGAAATTACTCCCTCGACAATTTCTCAACCTTTTATAACGAATTGTACACAAATCTCTCTTCAACGTCAAATTTTCTAAAATCGATCCCACCTCCTTCCTATTCATTATCCCCTGCAAATCGAGCCAATTCGTCAACCAACCACACAAAACGTTGAATTAACGCTTTGGTAAAGCAATTTGGATGATAGAAAAATAAAACTTTAACCACAACCATTTTTTTAAAAATTGGTAAAACCTGACGAATTGTTTAGCTGCTACTTTTTCAATTACAATCATGGAAGCCTTTAACACGAAAGAGAGAATTAACTATAGGAACATAATAAAATACGAGACAACAAAATACCTACATTAGGCTCCGTATAAACAACACTGCGACTCTTGACATGAAATCGAGCAATTAAACAATAACGTTTGTTCATTTGTAAAAAAAAAATCTTACCAAAAATTAAAAATATTGACGTAAGAAAAAAAAAAACAGTAATCCTATTCCTTAAATTTTAATAAGCGTTTAAGCTGATTTCTTTTCATCTCTAGCTACTTTTTTCCATAAGTCTTAATAAATTTTTTCCAATACTTAAAATTGACTCTTAAAAAAAATTGTCCTTACAATACGCGTATCATTATTAACGTTTTTAACGTCAAATAAAATCATTTCAAAATCACTCTCAAGACTTCTCTTCTTCGTCGATCTGGCTCCAAATTTCCCCCCAAATATTTTGATAACTTTGACCACATTGTTTATAAAATAATAAGCGTTTTAGGTTACAGATCGATATAAAATATCACTCCTCAAAGGAGGAATTCAATGATAGTATGTGAATCACGATCCCTTCGTGCGCTTGAAGCGCCTCATAATAAGTGAATCTTGGGGAAGAGTAAATTTACGAAGTCTTTTGTTCAAAAGAAAAAAATCAGAATGAGTTTGAAAAAAATACCCTTAAAAATTAATAAAACGATAAAAGGTAAAAAAAAAATAAAATATAAAAATAAAAATGTATAAAAAAAACTGCTGTGTGTCGTTCAACTAATCTTAAGTTTTAGGTACTTAAAATTTGTAGGTATGTAAAATATATTAAAGCGAAGTTTACGATGAAACCGGCTCCGTTTTTTCAATGTTGGTTTAAAATAATTTGAATACAATATATTTATTAAAAGGGCAAGAGGGGAGAATGATGCGGTAGCATTCTCCTAGTGAAATTATTTTTATATTATGGCCATGGTATCTCTCTTATAAAAATTACCGGTCATCGAGATTATATTCTTAATAATAATGCGTATAGGTTTTCCCCTTCATTGTGTTTACACACAATTTCAAATAATTAAAATTAAAATTAAATTTTGCATATTATCCTACCTTATATATTTTAATATTGGATTTAATATGCTCTTAATATAGGTATTTCTGGTAGAGTTGCTCGATTGGTGAAGAGTGAAGTTCGTGATTTTTCAAATTTGATCATTTTCATTATACAGAAAAATGACTTGAAAAAATAATAATAATGAGAAATTTCTTTCGAGATGTAAATGCTTCAAAGGATTTTCTTTTTTAGCCGGAAAATACTTACGGGGTAACACCAAAGACTAGAATTTCGTAAATTAATTTCTTTGTATTTTTATGATCGGTACTCTCAACTTCAATGTTTTTTTTTGAATGCCCACTGGATTAAGTTATCAAAAAAATTTTGATTCAGTTTTTTAAGATAATTATAATCAATTTTCTAATTAAAAATAAAAATTAGGATTGCAAAATTTTTCAAATTTGAAAATTGATCAATAACTAATTTTCTTTCATGATTCCATGAACAGAATTTCTTTTGATTAAAAAAAAGAGAAAAAATTAGCAAGTCAAACATTAAAAAAAATTATACATAAGAAGAGGGGGAAAAATCAAAAACTGGCAAAGTATTACTTCAATTTTTCAAAAAAATTTCACTCATTTCGCACTAAAATTTACCTTTTTTTTTACACCAATAACATTCAGCTAAAATAATTGCTAGTTCAACAGAAATAGGTGCCAAGAAAAAAATCAAAAACTGAAATTATTGGTGATTAAATCTTTAAAAAGTAAACTTTTTTCAAATTTCATTTTAAAAAGATCGATTTTAAAAAAATATGACACGAAGGGACAAGTTTTCATATTTTTTCACATAAATAGAATTTTATTATTTTCAATTTCTCATGTTTCAAAAAGACATTTTTCATAATTGTTCAAAAACTATTCATCAGCAAAAAAAATTCCAAAAATTGGTAACTTCGAATCATATAATTTTTAATATTGGTTCTATTGAATTTTCTGAAATGAATATTATTTTTATTCACTCAAGTTGAATTCTAAATTTTTTGCATCATGCTTTATTTTACTAAAAATAGTAAAACGTCAAAGCATTAATTGGATTCAAGAATGAGAAGTAATCTTGCAACTTGTTCTACTTTTTAATTTTATTTTTCAATCTTCAAATTTGCCCAAAAAAATATTCTCCTTGCTGTTTCGTAGGTTTTTTTCGACTGTTTCAAAAATTAGGGTAGAAATATTACAAGTTGGAAAAATACAAGGAAATTGTTCAACGCAAAATTAAAATAATAGCGAGTCTTTCTTCATCATTCGATCAAAAAATTCAAAAACGAAAACTTTAGTGTTTTTTTTTGTTTGGACGGTCGAAAAACTACTCAAAAAAGGGAATTTTCGTTCAAATTAGAAAAAAATCAATTTTTCAAAGATTCTTCTTGCATTAGAAAACTACTGCATGAGTACATTTTTGAATTATTTTGTTTAAAAAGTAAAATAATCGCCATTTCAACTTTTTCATTTTTTCAATAGGAAAAAAATCAAATATTATCCTCAATTACAAAAAATGAAAAAATTGACCAATTTTTCAAACGTATAAAAATATTTTTCAACCTTTTTGGTAGTTCATTCTAAAATGGCACAAAAACGTTCCATTTGAATTTTTTTCAGTTTCAAACAGTAAAATTAAAGAAGAAAAAATGATATTGCTCAAATTTTTAAAAACAAATTCTATTTTGTTTAATTTTAAATTCATTTTTTTCACTTCTCCTTTGAAGACCCCCCCCCCCCCTCCTCCCAATACAATCGTAGCCCAAATTCTGAAAAAATACAGAATAATTATTTTTTTCACTCCTCCCTATAAACTATATTATTTAAAAATAATAATTATGACCAGAACGTGTTCTAGGAAAATATGATTTTTAATACTTTTTGAACTCTTTAAAATTTATTTTTCAAAAAACACCTCAAAAATCTTACTTAGGAAAAAAAATCCAGAAAAAAAATTAAATTCAAAAATCTTAAAACCTTTTACTTTAGAATCATCAACTTCCATCCCCGTTTCCTCTCCACCACCCCGAGCAACTCTTAAAATTAAACATAAAAGCGGTGCATTATCGTCAAAACAAAAAAAAAAGAACCTAAAACCTACCAATGAAATTTTCTACGTCCATTAAGTACAATTACAGACCAAAAAAAAATTACCATAAAAACCTCTCTTAAAACAAAAAAAATAAGAAAAAAAAACTAATCGAAGCTAACACGGAAACGATACAACAAAGAACAAAAATCATTTCCGTTTAAAAACACTCGTTGACTAGTACGATACACTAATAGACGAAAAAAAAAGAGAGAAAACAAAATAACGAAAGGAAAAAAATTACACACGTATGCAACGCGTACGCAGGTAGAATAAAATCCCACCACGATGTGAATTTTTTCATCGAAAAAAAAAAAGTAGTCAAAATCAAAAACCTAACGAAACAAAAATACTTGCTAACCGAAATAATTGTAGTTTCCTACCATCGTCTAGTATAAAGTAGGTATAACTCGCGAGACGGCCATTTGAACACTAAAAACAAAGGCAAAAAATAAAAAACAATACCCCTGAGAGACTTTACAAGTGTTAAAAACACCATTAGTGGAATAACCGTAATTCTTGCGAACAAAAAAGGTAACAAGAACGTAACCCTATTTACACACAATGACCGAAAAAAAAGGAGAAAAAAAAATTAGAAAAAAAAAATACACAATAAATTAACGCACGTACGAATCTGTCCATTAGATGAGTTCCAAGTACGTCATCGCGTCGGCGATATCCTTCATTCGAGCATCCCAGAAATGTTGCATTTCGTTATCTTCAACGTTGATGGATAATCCATTCATGGCCGATTTCAAATCGCCGTTAATATTGAAACAATCCATCGAATCGAAGACATTCTCGATGAGCGGAGTTTGCTGCGATACCTTGTTGGTGAACTCGATGGCACACTTGAGATCAGCCAATTTACTCAGCTGAGCTGGCGGGCTCGGGCTCGATTTGACGAAATTCGAAGGAGGTACGATGGCGTTCAAATTGAACAGATTTGTAGAGGTGATAAAATTCGAGGTAGATCCGGTCGGTGAGGTAGGACTGTGGAATCCATTGGTGTAGGTGGTATTGTTATTCTTTGAATATGGCGGCGACGTCGTCGACGTCGACGAATCTGACATCAGCGAATTTAAACTGAACGCGTTCTGGTCGCAATTCAACGTACCGTTGGAATTGGCCGCGTTAGCTGCGGTCGTCGTCGTAATCAGCGAATTCAACCCGTTTCCATAGGCGGTCATACTTTTCAAACTGATATGATTCGAATTCATATCCAGACCGTTGTAATTCGTTGTATTACAATTGACCACCAACTCGTTAACGGGTAAACAATTATTTACATATTTCGAATTAGCCATCGTCTGCGGCCCGTATAATTTAGTATTGCTATGTACATTATTCGTCGACTGAGGTTTCTTATCGACGTGGTTTGATTTGGTCGCAGCCACGCAGCCGCTGTTCTTCGGCTTTGAAGCTGGCCCGAAATCGGTGGAACGCTTGAGCGTTGATTCTTCGGTAATGGTTACAATAGGAGTTTGACATTGGTAAGGATCCCCCTGAACGATTTGTTCCAGTTGGGTAGGGGCATCCTCAAATAATTGTTATGTGGGGTTCTCCAGCACGTAACAATTTGAAATCGGTCGGACGAAGTGGTAGTCTTTGGTGCCGCAATGAGGACAAATTATCATACGGCTGTAATCGCTGAAGTAGTTTAGACGTTCGTGAGGTTGAAGGAGAGGAGAATGGCAGCCTGTGCACTGTAACGAGACAGAACAGAAAAAAATCGAAGTCTCGAATTAGCCTACGAAATGGTTCGAGAAACTTATATGCCTGGTGACAGCTCAGCAGGCAAATATTGTAAAATTATGTAAGCTGAGGTGCGATAGGTGCTGCATAAGATAATGCCTGTGCAAGGTATGGAATAAGGCGTGGGATAGGCAACTTATTCGACGCTGGGAAAATACAAGCTATGTGCAGTGGTCTTCGAAAGAGGTCGAAAACTTTTGTGATTCGGATTAGATATTTGGATTCTTTTTTGAAAAAATGTCATACCAATAAATACTGCTCTGTTTCTGGCTACATCGATCGAGATTTTTTTTTTTTTAATTTGAACGACCAAATTTTTTCAAAAAATTTTGAAGTTCTTGAATTCTGAAAAATTCTTTCCAAATTTTTTCAAATTCCAATTTTTTTAAAATTTTCTACAAGTTGAAATTTTTTGATATATTTTTTTCAATTTTTTGAGCTATAAATTTTGGAAATAAAAAAATGTTGAAAGAAAGTGAATAAATAGCATGTAAAATCAAGTTTCTTTGACCATGACGTATTTTTGTGATAAAACTAGAGTTCAAAGAATTGGAAGAATTGTTTAAAATTTTAAAGAATTTGGTAAAACTTTACATAAGTATGAGAAAAATTGATCGTAAGAAAGTTTGAAAAATTGAACTTGTAGCAAAATTTTAGAAAAATATAAACCTATAATTTTTTTGAAAATTTAGAAAAAGAACTCGAAAAAAATTGAGAAAATTTTAATTGAACTCATCCAAACATAACTCATTTTGAAAAAAAATAAGATTTTTGAAAAAAATAATTAGAATCAAGTTTAGAAAAATTCAAATTAGAAAAAAATGTTCACCTTTGAAAAAATCAAATTTGAACTCGAAAAAAACCAAAATGGATCACATGAAATGAAATTGTCCTTTCGAGAGGATGAAAATACTCAAGAGTTGATAATTTATTAGAATGACTACTTTCCAAATAAGGAATCCAAACATGTGATTAGATACGAATACCTAATTACGAAACGAGGTATTTATTTTTCGGTTATCATTTCATGGAGAGGAAAAAGGAAGAGGATAGAGAAGAAATATTTGTGAGCTTGGATACCGCTAGGAGTCAAAAATTGATTTCCAAACTGACACTGATTTTGGAGCCGAAGCGTGGAAACAAAAACTAAAATAACTGTACGTACTTAATGGTTTTTTTTTACGTACTTAATGTTTTTTTTTTTTTTTTTAATTCTATCATTAATTGCATAATGGCACTGCGTCCCCCCAAATCAAATCGTCACAACTCAGATCCTCCCCTTTTTTTTTGAAAAATTCAATTATTTTATTGATAATTCAAAAAATTCAAACGAAACAAATAAAATTCAAATTCAATAACTCGAATACCCAAGAAATAAAAGTATTAAAATGCACCAGGAAAAAACTGGTTATTGTTGATTGGCTTCAACTAACAATCTTTCATTTTTTGGTATCTCAAATTGACTTTGCTAAGACCATGAAACGTATTTTCAAAGTAAAAAAATAATAATAATAAAACTGACGACCAATTTCAGCGGAAAAATTTCCAATTATAACTTCCAAGGCGAAATCGAATGAGGCGAGGTGTACTCTCGTCATAATAAAATTATGTTAAGTAGCGAAAATAATTCAGATTCAATTTGGAGATTTTGCTAAAATTTGAATTGAAAATATTGCATTAAAAATTGAAAAAAATTCAAACTCAGTTAAAAGTTTTCAACTTTTGCCTTGTCCCAACAGACGAATTCAACAATTTCTTTCCAAGTTTTTTTTCAGAAAAGAAAATTGAATTTTTTCGAGTTATTTTGATAGATTCTTTACGTAAAATTATCAATACATCTCAACAGGAGGTAGGTACTGGAACCTCGAAAGTTTTTTGACCTCAGTGAGGACCACTGCAGCGTGCAAAGATTCAACAAGACAACTAATAAAGCAAGCAAGGATTCGGAACACAAATTCAGGATTTTTTTTTAGGGAACTCGCGAAACGTTATTTTTCGCTCCTTTCTTTTGATGATCACGAGAAATCGACGACGACGAATACATATTCGAAATCGCATTATCGATAGCGACTTCTCGAAACTTGGACGACGATTCGACGACGACTACGAAATCTTGATGCTGTATCTTCGACTGGAACACGACGCCGACAAATCATCATCAAACGATTTTCTTCCAAACGATCGAATTTGGTTAATTTATCGATTCGAATGACTATATTTCTTCGTAAAATCGGGAACTCGCGTGCAAATCGGAGATAGCACGATGGAATCTTCAACTTTAATCGCTTGGTGCAAGTGATGAAAATATCCCGATAATATATTTGATTCGACGATAATTGACGACGAGTTGTTTGATCTCGAGAGAAGAATTTCGCGAATTACCGCATACTAATTTCAAAAAATTAGAATTTTAATCTAAGTATTGAATTTTTTTGAATTACGTCATACATAACAGAATGGAGATGATAAATCTTATCAATTTTTTCGAGAATTACACAGTTCGAAGTTCAGAACTTCAGATCTGGATATTATATTATCAAATCTTTGCATATCTGCTCCTTAAATCAACTTTTTTCACCATGAACATTTGAACAATCAACATATCAGCATTTTCAGAAAAACACGAAAAAGAGAAAATCAAATATTTCAAACAAAATTCATCTACTGAATAAGTTTTATTTCACCGCTACACATACTTTTGCAAAAAATTCTTTCCAGCAAGAGGACGTTTACAAACTGCCCTCGCTAAAAAAGTACGTCATTGACATCTAGAACCAAATTTTGGAATTGATCACAAAAATGTGAAAGTTTTTCTTCGCTCTTCAAATAATATTTTTCAAAAAATTCTCGAATCATTTCATTTTAGAAATTGATAAATTTTCCTTTCACTGATCTTTCTGTTTGAAAATCTCTGATTTCTCGATCAGTTCCCAACAGTTCCCAATTGTTGGAATAACTCAACAATTTGGACCGAAAAATAAAATCAGTGTAAAATAACTGATTTGAAATTTGGCCACTCCTCAATATTTTTTCTCGAATTTCCAGCCCTTCCATCATAAATTTCTGGGTGCCTCTATGTCCTCTAATGAGTCACATGTCGAAAAAATCGGCCAGGGTAGGTGGTTGATATTCCTTTGGATCAACCTGCTTGTATCCATCACCCAAATAAATCTCTCAAATTTCCCAAAATTCCCAACTTCAGCTCTTCGTGACACAAACCAAATAATTTTCCTTTCGTTTCAAACACCAAAACCCAAAATTCACGGAAAAAAATCCCTTCACAAGCATTCCCCATCTTCTAAGTTTAGATAAACACGAAACAAATTCGAATCTGTTGCTCACCCATTTCCCAAGACCCTCTCACATCCATAAAAAAAAAGAAAGGGGAGAAAAAAACCTCTACAATCGTCGAGCTACCACCACTCGCACCTTAAACGACTCTTCGTCATGGTAATCCTCATGTTAGCGAGCACTTTTACACATACTCAAAGGTCATCTCCATTTTGCAAAATACGTTGCATAATTCAAATATCGTGTCCGTTCGCGTTACATTTGATAGTTGACCATTTACGAAGAGAACGGATCCGTTCCCTAGGACACTTTCAAAGTACTCTTTCTAATGCACAGTAACAGTACTCCGAATATCTCCAGGGTATTAGCGACGAATCGGATAAAAAATTCAAACGACGCAGCCTGCCTCTCTTCATCTTGACCGAAGACCGAATGCAGATCATCGCGTTGTCGTAACTCATAAGCACGTACGAGAGCTTTGACGATTTCGACGAGGTTGGAATTCTCAAAAAAAAAAACCAACCACCGGTCTCGTAACATAAAAATCGACGTCATTAATATTCCGCTCAGCGTAACCGCGTTAAATTTCCTATTCTGTAATTACCACAGCACGATTCTTTCGCCCAAGTACTAATTACCATCTTCGGCCGTCGAACATTCCGAAACGGATAATTTAACGCCGAATTTTTCTCCCTATAGATCTTCGAGTAACTAATCGAGCTTTAATTAGTCCGGCGGATGCGTTTTGAAGAGTTCGCGACCACGAAGGGTCAAAATTATAAAGGCGGATCGGATTTGAGGGTAATTAGTTCGAGGGGTGTCGATATTTTCACATGCATCGATTATTTCGACTTCTGGCTTGAGCATCGTTCAAAAAAAGTGATTTCCTGTCACCATAGATCGAGCCTTTGAAAACCAAAGGTCATCAAGCTTTCCGAAAGCCAATCTAAATCTAATAAAATAATGAAACTCGACTTACCCTGACTCTTTCTTGACAACAGGCCATGGCTGCGAAGACGTCATACGTGTACATTGTACCAAGCACCATGGAACCGCCATCAAAGGCTGTTTTGCAGTGCACACATCGTATTCTGGATCCAGGAGTGAATGCTTCCAAGCAACGCATACAAATCGAGTTCAAATACAATCGTCTGTTATCCTTGGCCACCTATGAACATAAAAAAAGAGCTCTTTTTAGTATTACACATATCAGCATACCTCGATCCTCAATTCCATTCGTTTTAATAAAATTACACCACGTATTCAATAATCTCAAAAAGAAGAAAAAAATGTACATTTCGAATGTACATAGGTTAGGAAAAAAGACACATCACCCCCTCATTGGCATTGCTTTCTCAATATACAAAGCTACTCAAGCTGAAACACACCGCCGAATAGACTTTCAACATCATCCGTACCCAAAACGGATAAAGGTACCTTTAAAAATATCTATTTTAATCTTTTCTCTTCTCGGTCTACTTTTTTCTTTATTGCTGCTTGAAAAAAAAACCAACATCGGAAAAAAAGAGAAGACGTCAAAAAAGAAACGTCTTTAAAAGATTGTCAAATGTAATTGAACTTTATAGCGAGCTCTCTTTGAAGTTTTCTAAATGCTCAAAAAGAAATTTCATCTAAATTCAATAACTCTCTTTCTCGTTTTGTTTTTTTTCCACTCTTCGGTATTCACTTCTGCTTCTGGGTTATTCGCGTCGTCCTGGTTTCTTCTTCAAACATCGCCCTTACAATAAAGGCAAATGTATTCTTTGCTTTTTTTCTTTCTGTACCTTTTTTTTTTACCCTGTCTTGTCGAACGTGAAATAATATTGAAAGAATGAGCCGAGGTTTTCGTTCGTCTCTATTTAAATATTATCAATTTGTCTACCAAGTGGTTCATCGTCCGTTGGTTTGACGTTTTTTTTCTCTCATTTTCCAGAAGGTAGGTATGATTTCATTTCTTTTATTCTTTACTACTGCAGCATTGCTTACTATTTTTTTCTTTTTGCGAATATTTCCGCTAATTAAAATTGTACTTATTGAAGAAGAGAGTATCATATACTGGATTTGAGAGAGGCGGTGGAGGGGGTGTCTCCCTTCTAGGAAATTGATTTGAGAAAATAAGGGTTTCACACTTTGCAAAACAGGTTAAGTAATAAAAAATGAAAAATTGGCGAGAAAAATAATCACACACGATCTTTCAATTTATTTCATTAAGTAATTAAAAGAATTTTTGATGAAAACATAATTTTTACATCGAATTATGGAAAATCATTCGAAAAGAGATGAAAATTCCACAAGAATTTAAAAATTATTAACATTGTCAAAGTTGAAAAAACACAATAAAGAAATTCCATTAAAAAATTGAATGGAAATTACAAAAAAAACATCGATAAAAAGATAATTTTTGAAAATTTTAACAAGAAATTTTCAAAAACAGTTTAAAATGAATTAAACACAATAAAAATTGGTTAAAAAGCGAGAAATGTTGAAAATTTCCAAAGAAAGGAAAAAATCTCCACATTGCTCAAATAAATTAGAAAATTAATTTTTGTTTTAAATTCGACACTACAAAATTATTGTGATTTGCTTACTAATCAATATTTAAAATAATGTTGATAATTAACACATTTCTGAAAACCTTGAAATTTTCAACAACCTTAGCAGACACCTTTCTACGATTTTTACAAAAATTTCAATCAATTTTTCATGGAACTTTTGTAATAATTTCAATAATTTCATTATACTTGACATAATTTTTACAATATTTTACCTACTTTTAATCACACAAGATTATTTAAAATGAGTTTTACACATTATTTTCGCGTTTTTTTTTTGATTTTGGCAAATTTCACCATTTTTGAAATATTTTTGCTAATTTTCATAACATTTCAGCAATTTTTTAAAATACTTCAACTTTATTTCAACAACATTAAGTAATGTTTCAGAAATTTTCAATGTTTCTTATCCTTATTGGCCACTTTTCCAAATTCCACTTTCTATTTGAAACTTTTTTTTAATTGTACTTTTATTCGTAATTTTTTGTGTGCGGGGTGAGTGGAAGGGAGGAGGAAAAAAACAGTTTCTTAATCACTCTGTTTACGTTTTTCGTTTTTGAAACATTTTCAATCACTGGTAATTTTTTACGAAAATTCATAAGTAATTCTGAACCATCGTATTTCGAAAGAATTTTCAAAATTTTCACATTTTTCAAAAAAATTTTGATCACTAGAGAAAGCTTGCTTTTCTCACAGAAAATTTGTAATTTACTAGTCGAAAGATTACATTTAGAGTCGAAAAAAATTTGGAAAAAATCCATCCGATCCCAAAAATTTTCGACACTACTTTCCGCTTACTTATTTTAATAATTTTAGACTTGAAAAAAACTCACCTCAACGCTGCCCTTGCTATGTTTCATCGGGCTAAGGAAAAAAGTGCCGTCTATCAAAGGATACCGATCATACACCTTCATCGGTCCGCTACATAACACGCACAGCACTCTGGACTGATGATGGGCTGTGAGATTTGATAAGACGAAAGATCGTATTTCATCATTGCCATGATTCCCTTCGTCCTCCATCTGAAACAGCGAGAAAAAAACAAAAGATACGTCAAAACGAGAATTAAAAATCTCCTCTTTTCTCTCCATCTTCCAATCATCTCACGCTGAAAAATATTTTAATTAAAAAAAAAAAAAGACAATAATAAGAGAAAATATCAAAAAAAAGAGGGTAAATGGGTAGGTATCTCAAAGGGCTCGTTTGATTTGAAATTCTTTACAAATTAAGAAAGCGGTATAATCTTCGGCCCTGAGAAATGATTTACTTAAAAAGATGACGATTCACAACAATTCTTTCTTAATCAAGCTACACAGAAAGAGAAAAAAGTCGCACTCGAGGAAAAAAACACCCTGATCGGAAAACTTCACATTTTTCAAAGACATAAATCTATCGGAGCTTTGATACGAGCGAACTTGTGTGACTAAGCAACCCTAGTCCTATGTTTTCGACCGAGTGCACTTTAGCAAAGGGTCGTTTGTCGGATGGGCATGGAGTTAATTATACCTTCGTATAACGAGGAATACGACGCGAAGACTTGAATCTTAACCTAATTAATATTTAAATACGTTTAGTCTTGGGCCAACGTATCACCTTTTCGGACGTAATCGAATTACAACCCGATGATGGCGCATCGTATTTAAATTAATTTCACGCAACAAGTCCGGTCCATTAAGGAAATGGCTCAAAGTCGCGATGATATGCCCTTTTCTCATCTAAGTAACTTTAAATACTCGCGGAGTCACTTCTGATTAAATCCTTCGCCTGTATTGTTTCGAATTTCGATCACCTATCATCAGACTCGAAGGGTAATTCAATTCCCAACAGACGAGGATGGTCTCATCGTCAAAAATTAACACCCACGTTTTCTTTCCGCTCCCCTTTGAGAATTACGAGAACCTAGAACGCCGGAAATTTTACATAAAAATACGCACATATCATTTTTATCGGTCTCCCAGTGTTACCAAAGTCGAGGAGGGGAATGGCGAAAAACGTTGTTTATTTTGTTCTTCATTTATTAGCCTTTAAGGGATGGTAGTTCTTTTTCGGGATCGTATTATATTTTATACCTCTCCTGCCTGATGCTACCTCCGGTTACAGGACGTATTTTTAAACTTTATTCATTTTCACCCTTGAGAGAAACAGAATCTTCCATAGAAATGCATCGTGTACACGGTTTATGAAAATTTTACTCGACGAAAAGCGTATATACCGCACGAGCGACATTATTTACAAGCGAATGTAAATATTGAAGAAAATTTAATATCGAAGATGGCTTATTTAATGTGTACGAAGGTGGATGCTGCCGAGCAGAGAGACATACGAAGGGGATATCATTCTTAAAACAACATTTGAGTGTTTTGCATATGAAGAATAAGTTATTTCTATTTGAAATTTAACCTTCTTTTTTTTTTTTCATCTGCGCCGGAAAACAACAGAAATCACTTGAGAAAAGGAAACAAAAACTCGCACACGAACACGTTCATTTTTTAAAGAGAAAAAATCCTACCAAAGAGGCCATCAACGATTGAAAAAAATAAAAAAATAAACTACCCTCTTCAACCCTCAAATCTTTTAATTACGTTTCGTTGTCAATTATTCAAATGATTTTTATATTAATAATGGTCGAGTTTTAACGTCCTAATGAATCCATTAAAAGTTTTTTTTCTGGGAAACTTGTACCCCTTAAAATGTTGTCATCGTTCAACGTGAAAAAAACTTTGGCGAATATTTTATTCGGCATAATTACGCGAGCTTTCCTGTTTCGGTATTTTAGTCGGGTATCTCACGTCCTGGCCATCCAATGAAATCACCTTCAACGACTCCCCGAACGACCATCGTCGTAATAAACATTTTAACGCCATTTAATTTTCGCATATTGTCTAATTTGCTAACTTTTAATTTTTTAATCCCGGCTTTCATCTGGTTACGAGGAGAAGTTTTGAAAATACGAGGAAGCAAAATTACTCACAATTTGATTCTGATTCAATACATCAACAATAAAAAATGTGAAAGTAGAAGCAAAATTACAGTTTTAGTTGGAAAATTCAAATTACTGACTTCAAATTTGAAAAAGAAAAATTAAAAAAAGTGGAGAAAAAATCTCCAAAGAAAATTTTTTACTACTCCAAAACTGCAACTTCATTTTTCCATCTAATCTTTCATGAATAGGAAAAACTTTCACACAAGACACCTGCGGTTTTAAAAATTGAAAAATTTCAAATTAAAAATCTGAAATTTCAATTTCATCCATAAAAATGATGAGTTCAAATCCAAAGTCGCAAGAAATCAATTTCAGTAGAAAATAAATTATAAAATCATAAAATCGTAATACCTATTATTACGATTTTGACACAAAACTCATCAAGATTTTGTAGAAAACGTCCTGTAAAAAAATATTTACCCCGCCCCAAAATACGAAATATTTCAAACTGGAATAAATTATGTCAGGGATGTCTACAATCAAAATCATGAAAACTAAAAATAAATTCAGTTTTTTAAGACAGATAATTTGAAAAGTGAAATTTTACGATTCATTACCCCATACCCCTCCTCTTTTCGAAAAAAGAAAATACGTGATTCTAATCGAATATTTCACGAAAAAACTGTAATTTTGTCGATTTCTTCCACTGAATAGAAAGTTGAAGAGTAGGTAAGTTAAAAAAAAACACATTGAGTAAATCATTTCGCTTCGGTACCTAAAGAGAATTGTTTTCCAATTGAAAAGTTGAAATTTCATCAAAAAAGTAAATAAAAAACCAATTACCTATTTTTATGAGTTTTAAAACAATGAAACACAATTACATTTTTATTTCTATTTTTTCATCACTTTTTACCGAGCAGAATTGAACTGATCGAAAGAAAGGAGCAGAATGGCCAAGTCGACGCCCCCTCCTCCTACCAAATAAAAGGTTCGTACCGAACACAGAAAGTATGTAATGTACCTACGAAAAAGGTACAAATTCCAGAGAAAGAACTGATACGAAGTACGAAATTTGACAAAATCTGTATAATTATGATTATCGAGAAATTATTACATCATATTAAAGAAAGAAAAAAATACGAATTTTAGGTTTTGAACTTTGGTACGAGCCCTGAAATTCGAATAATTTCATTTTAAAATAAATGTAAAATTTTTCAAATGTAATAACTTTTTTGAAAATTTTCATGTTTTGAAGTCAAAAAATTGGGAAAAATTCAATTTCAGTTAAAAAAAATTTATTCGCATCTTCACCCCCTCCCCTCATCATTAAACAAAAATTCCTCTATAATTTTAAATAATTTTGGTAAGTAGGTAGAAATAGGTACCTATTTTCAAAAATTTTAATAAAATTTCTGATCTCATTTTCACCTAAAGAAGAAAAATTATTTTTAAAAAAGTTGCGCATTTCAATTTAATTATAATTTTTCTAGCTACAACTGTAATTTCGTCTTTATCCCCCCCCCCTCATATTTTCAATCAATGTGAAAATAGTCTAAATTTTGAAATAGAAAAAATTTCAGTAGGCAAATCAAAGCTATAAAAATTTTTGACTTATTATTACAATAGAAAACAAAAAAAATTTTTTAGCGAAATATTCGATAATTTTTACTGATTTATAAAAAAGTGAGAATTTTTAACCACTCTGTATAAACAGAATTTGACTCTTCATGGATAATAATTTTTATCTCCTCACTTCCTCACCCTTCTCTAATAATCTCAAAGCTTTAACGACAATGAATGAACAAACGAAACCCTCAAAAATCATCTAATCCCATTGAGAAAAAGGTGTAATAAAACATTAGAAGCACCATTTTTGGAAACAGAAGCTGAAGAGCGACAATAGTTAACGCGAAAAGAAAACTATCACCAAACGGGGCCATTCGGCTCCGAAAGGGCGAAAAAAGTACCTAAATAAAACCCAATAGTATCGTGATTTTTTACGATTACAATACACCTTTTTTAAACTCATTAAAAAATTGGCTGACGGAAGTAGCAAATGGGACCGTACTTGGCCTAATGAAACACCACGAGCAGCATGTTGCTGGCAAAAAAGGGAGCCCAATCGGGGGACGAGGTTTTTAGGCATTTCGCATTCATTTCGAAATACAACAATAACCGTTTTTAGTTATTACCGCAAAAACCGAGTCGAGAGCACATGGCCTGTTTATTCGTAGCGAAATGAGTGTTTTTACGCGTCGCATCCAAATGGCTTTACTTAAAACCCGGAGACGTCCGTAGGACGTATATTTCCCCATTATAATAACAAGTCTGCTTCCCTTCGACCCACTTCGCCAATTACCTCCTCGATGGAGCTTTTTTGAAAAATATCAAATACACGACGATGCTGGTTACCCACATACATTCTCCGCCTCGGTAGCAAAAGAGGGGGGCTAGAGGGCAGACGAAGAAACCAGAAAATTCTCCATAATAGCTAAATGTTTACCCTTAAAAGATATAGAAACTTTCGTCGCAGTCGTTACCGTATCTTAATGTGTTTTTCAACAATTGTTACGAGTTACCCGACCATCCTCCTTCAAGCCCCCCATTCGAATATAATAAACATAAAGTACACACGATAGATATATCTGAAATTAAAAATACACCAAACGAGCTTTCCTTCTCTTTAAAACTAATAAACATGATAAATACGACGAAGAATCGCACATTGCGACATATCGTAACCTCCTTCGGATTCATTTTGAGCAATTTTTACCCGAAGAGACGTTAATGGAAAAACGCCGCTGCCTAAATAGCTTCGTCTCGTTTAATTCGCTATCGAAGTTTTGCATTTAGATGGCGAAATTTCACCCGTTTAATTATTTTCGCTGCTCGAAGATGCCTCCGCGGTCGCCACCGACTACCCTTGCTTTTTACACCGAACAACGTGCGAACACATGCGACAACTTTCTCCTCTCAGACTAAAGTTATCGCGACGTCTGTGAAGTTTTTAACGCAATTTAAACTCGACTTGCTGAACGAGACATTGTACACGTGAATGACATCCACATGTAAAATTTAATCGCTATTACATCGAATAACACGATATTCATTTATCCTTTCTCAATATCCCTATAAGAAGCGAATATATTGAACTGATGAACAGATCATCCTTGGGGAAAAATTACACCAGCACGTGGATTACTCCTAATTTGAAAAAATTTGTAAAAAGATATCCTCGTACAACAAAAGAAACAATTCGAAATAGAACTAAAATACTACGAGCACGTTGAATAAATTAATTAAAACCGTATCCCTTTCAATTTAGTTACCATTTCTTATGGACGAAAAAACCCGAATCCAAGATATACTGGAACAAAACTACAATACGAACAAAAAGAAAGTATCTACGTTCAAGAACTACGCTGTTTACAAATTTAATAATCGAATTAACATTTCAATAAAAGGATTAATTTAAATAAAAAGCCAGAACGACGAACCCTTTTGTCATTCTTCGTTCCAGTTTTAGTTTCAAGGAAAAAAAACTCCTACAATGAGATAAAGAGAAGAAATTCTCCTTGTGCGTCTCTATTTTCTCCTTTCTTTTGTTTTTTTTTTTTCGATACGTGCCAGTCATTTTGATTGGCTACGTCTTGGCTAATTTCGCCAACCCGCTGAGATTGTGGAATTCTTTTGGCGGAAAAGGGTTCGCCTTCGGAAAGGGTGGACTTTTTAAAATTCCGAACGTTTGACATGAGTCGACGAATTTATTTTTCGTGTCTCTCTGGAGGTTACTGCTGGTTTTTTTCTCCTTCAAAAGCAAGCCCGGAACTGGCTACGATCTGGAATTATTGGTAATAATGAAGCGATGAATTGCTATTCTCTAAAGGTATTCGACGTTTGATTTTGTATTTGTATCTTTCTCCGCAGGCCCTCGAGTCCCCTATGTTTTTGAGGGTAATTTATCGAGCTGATTTTGTTGTATTTCGAATTTCTCGTTTGAGTCCTTGAAAGAAAGTATCTATACTATGTAATGGAATTTAGATACGTAGATGGCGATGGTACCTGATTCACCAACAGTTCGGTTTGATTTATGAAGTAAAGGAAACCCAAAAATTGAATACAAAGCTCAATTTTAGAAAAATTGATTTTTTCAAAATTAAAAGTAGCACACAAATACTAAATAAAATTCAATTTTTTTTTTCACTTTTTTCGAACTAATCTCTCAAAACAAAAATTACACTGACCCGACCTCCTTTCCTCAAAAATTTCAAGCCAAGAACGATTCAAATAATTTCCATTGTTGATTTGTTGAGAAGAGGAAAAATTCAATTTTAGGTAATTCAAGCCAATTTACTACCCAATTTCACCAACGCTACTAAATCTGTAAAAATTTTCATATTTTCATAAAAATTACACCAATTTTAACTACTCCTCGTATTTTTAGAAGAGCCTGACGAAGGCTAGACCGATTCCCGGACATTTTCCCGAATGAAAATTCTCACGAATGCCTTTTTCACGAACAAAATTTTTCCGAATCCCCAAACGAAAGAAGCAAGAGAATCAAATAAATCCCCGTATTCATATTTAGGAAAATTACATTGAATTAAGGTTAGCAAAGACAAAAGAATGAAAGAGAATGATTCAACTTTTTTCTCAAGTCGAAATTTTCGATGAAAATCAGGAAATTCTCTAGCTAGAAATCGCCCTCATCAAGAGAGAGAATTTGAAAGAGATATTCAACACCATAATTCAGACCTCATAAATCGATTACAAAGATTTGTACCTATATGCTGATCTGAAGTCTCCAAAAAATTTACAAATTTTTCCAAGGGGGGGGGGGGTGTTGAACCTCAAAACTTTTGGCAACACTGAAAAAAATTATGCCACCGCCGCGCCGTTGAATAATCAACAAATTTTTTAATGAAAATCTGTAAATTTTCTTGGAAATTGGTGAATTTTGTTAAAAATTGTAGAAAATTCTCCTCAAGAGATCTGCAACTCCTTTCCACATACTTTTGATCAAATTTCGTTTCGGAAGTTGAGGTTAAAATATTTTCAAAAGCAATGAAAGTTTTCGAAACAAAAATATTCTGAAGTATTCTCATTGAAAATTTTTTTACTCCTTCCCCTTCAGCCAACTTTGATTCATCCTGATTTTTATGCAATTCTACTCTTCCTCTTCCTCCTCCTCCCTCCCCCCTCCATCCATGTCAGGAACCAAGAATCTTGGGAAAATATTATTTTAATAACGATTCGATTAGATGAAACATGTTTTTTTTTAATGATAGAAATTATTCAATCCTTGCCTATAAAAAATTGTTCATCATTTTACTTTAAAATGGTCTTTCCCTGCTTTTGGAAAATTTCCAAAATTCAATTCGAGCCTTTTTTTGTAAACAAAGGGAATTTTTTTCGAAATAATGGAGAAAATAGTGATTTTTGAAACGAAAAATCGGTAAGATAAATCATGTGGTTGAAATCATTACGAGTTGTGAAATTTTCACATTTATACGCCTTCAAATTTTTATAATTTCCATCTCATTTCTCATGTATAATTCAAGATGATTTTAAAAAATAATTTTTCTGTCATAATTTCCATGAAATTATAACAACACTTTGTAAGATTCTTGTACCAATTTTTGAATACTTTCATCACATTTTTCACTATTTCCACCGAATTTTCAAAGATTTTCACGAATATTCGAAAATCATTTTCAAATCGTCGTCTGGCCAATAAGAATAAATGATCTAAAAATTACAATTTTTAACCCCCTATCTCCCCTCGCGATCTGTTAAATCACCATACGAGCCATCTAACACATAAACAAACACACCTTACCCCTTCCTGCCATCGAAACATCTCACCTTCTCATCTTTCAGCACCCCCCAACCCAACTCCTCTCCGGATCGCGATCCTTAATTAAATAATTGTCTCGCCTACTACGACGATAATTTTAACGCACCTAGAACACTCGTTATACTTATTTTTATCGCCATTCTCAGCTTCGCTAATACTTCCATAAAAGTATATAATAACCCTATTAAATTACCGACGTAGGTTTCGACGAGGAAGGCACTGGCTCGATGAAAACTGCACCATTTCATGTACACGATGATGAAAAATTTGAAGACGTTAATTTACGACGACATTGTAGCTCCATAAGATAGGTGAATATACAAAACAGGCCCATATCTCGCTCTAGGTGGTAATCGTATTAACGCCCTGAGCGAGACATAAAACATACTACAGCAAGGCACGAAGGTACCATGGTTGAAATGAAACTATCTCGTACTTGGGACTACAACATTCTACAATAATAAAGAAAGATTAACCGAACAACCCTCAATTTGTCATTAAAACTTCGCCAACTTGACTAATTAACGTTAACGGTGAAATCGCGTTAAAATGTAAATTCGACGTCATTACTTTGTTGATAGATCCAAGCGCTAACCCGTCCATTTCGCGAGCAACTGCATCACGGTCTCGCAGATCAACGGGGGAGCTTCAATTTCGCACTTATTTACATATTGATTTGGGCAAAGGCGAGAGGAAATTCAGCCTGTCACACCGCGCCATTCCAATTACCCGATGTAAATATTCTTCCCATTCCGGTCGACTATTTTCTATACCATTAAAGCGACATACGAATAGAGGGCAAATCTCAGTCGAGAATTAAAAAAAAAACAGCATCGGGGACCAAATATGTATGTGCAATGTTGTAAATAATACCGAATGAAAATGTTAAAAACTAAATGGATCGTAGGGATAAATGTTCGGGAAACAGAATGCCATTTAAGATAAGACAAATACAAGTCTGTGTATAGGTATCGCACACACATACGAGTCTTTAAATCTTCCAAAACAGTAGCGAAAGTAAACAAGGCGCCTTCTTACATAAATGGATTTTTGCTATACCCATAAATGCGTCGAGCAGCGAAACTATGCAAATTAAGTACACATAAGTACATATAACTCCACAGAGCACAGCAATAAGATACGAATACATATTAAAACGAATCAACTAAGACACATCAGCCAGCTTTTGCCATTCTTTTCCGGATCCACGATGGAAATGCTCTTCCGACAATCTACCAAGTATACTTCTGCCATATTATAAGACGACGCTAAATGCCAAAATGTAATCTTAATTTATTCTTAATCTTATCGAGCGTCGCGTGTTTTCGCTCCGCAATAAGGGACAGGAATGCACCTCGACGAGAAAACAGGACGTATCTAAGGGTGATGCATGAGAATTGAATCCTGAATACGCGAAGATGTCGGAGAGATCGTGCTACATACGTAATCGTAAATCATTTCCTGTTTTTAATTTTTACACTGTATAAACCGTGGCCGGAAAATTATACGTACCAGTTAAATGGGGGTGAATTATACGCTACGAAGGTTTTATCCTCGCGTGTAATTGTTTGTCTTTTTTTTTCGTTCTTTTTTTCTCTGAGGTCGTGTATTGCTTTGTAAGTCTTCGTTTTATCCCTCGAAGAGAGAGAAAAAAAGGAAAGAATGGTAAAGCTTTCTTGTATTTGAACGTAATTGAATCAAACGCTGGGTTTATTAATGATGTGCCGCTGCGAATGGTTAAATGATGATGGAATCGTGTAAATAAAACGTCGCTTTGATATTTCCTCTTTTTTTTTCTGGTACATGTTTCGATCATTAAGGATTTCATGGATGGAAAAGGATAAATGGAGGGAGGGGGAAGGGGACGTGATAAAGAGAAAACGAAATCCAAACTTTGGACGCTCTAAAAATTAAAAAATTGAATATAAAATCATTAAAAAAGTTGATAAAATATCAATTTTTTTCAAAAGAAAAACGAGAAGGAGCTAATTTTAATACTCCAATATACAAAAATAGAAAATTTTCCAAATTCACCAAAAAAATTGTTCTGCTTGCACAAAAAAGGGAATATTTTCAAAAATTCATAAGCCTGAGAATAAATATTTTAAATTATCTTCGAATTGATTCTAACCTTGAGATGTAAATTAAGACGAGTATCTATTTGATGAACATCACTACTTACATCTCTTTTATTGAATTTCAAAAAGGTCACAGAATTTTTCAACTTTCTCCAAATTCAAATTTGATGTGAAATCATTGAAATGTACGAAATAAAAGAGAAAGGAGAATGAGAATGAAACAGAAGGAAACGAATCAAGTGAAAAGGGAGAAACAGGGTCTTCTAATAATTGAAAAATACTTAATTAGAAGAACTGAATTTTAATCGAACAATTTTCTGAAGTATTTGTCACGTCCAAGAACAAATCATTTTTCCAACAGAAAACTTCGGGTTCGATTTGAAAATTTTGTGAAAGTGGCAACAGAAATAAGTAAGCCAAACTCTTTTTTTGAAAAGTTTGAAGATTACTAAATAAAATTGATGTGGGGAGACTTCAAAAGAACGTGGTGAACTTTCACTTTCTAAATCTGAATCATGTGAATCTGTTGAAATCCTGCATTTCTGAATCAAAGAACTGAAATTTCACCGAGAATCAGTAATATATTTTGCTAATCTTTCAATGAAAAATATTTTCGCCCTGCTCTGAAAAATTAATGAACCTACTAGAGGAATCGGTAATTTTCGACTATAAAATCGATGAAAAGTAATTTCACTGATAAAATTAGTGAATCAACTCAGAAATCAGCAATCTTTAAAAAAGAAATCGATTGAAGAATTAGTAAATTGACTCAGGAATCAGTAATTTCTGAATATAAAATCAATAACAAAAGACCAATGTTATCGATTCAAAAAAGCAAAATTTGATTGATCTGGATTTCCTAACTTCAACTTTTCAATTTTCAATTCTGCTTCCAAATATAAAGGAAAAAATTTTCCGAAGTCGAAATTTAGAATTTTTTGTACCTATTATCTCATTTCAGAATGTCTGTTTCAAATTTTTTCAACGTAGGGTAATTTAACAAAATTATCTAGTAATTTGACGTAATTTTATAAAAGCGAACCTACAGAGCTCATAAAATTATGATTAATTCTATACTTATTGAAAATTCAACATTTTAATACGAATCTAATTATTTTCAATCATTTATTCACTTTCGCTCAGGTTCAAAAATGACAATTTTCACAACAAACATGATCTCAATTTTCTAGCACTTCATTGATAAAAATACGACCCTTTTTTTAAAAAAAAAAAATCCAATTCCATTTTCAACTTTTAAAAAATAAAAAATTTGAAAATCAATAAAGGTTGAAAGTTGCAAGTCAAGCCAGGTATTAGAAATTTTTCCAAGTGGATACCTTTTTTATATCAAAAACTGAACAAATTTTACATTATTTTTATGTATGTGAAAAAAATTGAATAAAAACGTATTTCAAGTAGGAAAATATAGAAAAAATTTCATTACCTTCGAGAATTCTCTTATTTAGCCTCCCCCCAACCAAACTTGAATTCCTTCAAAAAAAAAAAAGAAAAAAATGCGAGGGAGTCAGTGTAAGGATTTTTCGATTTTTCTGTTCAGAGATAAAAAAAAATTTACATCATGAAAATTACCATCCATAATCTTAATCAATAATATTCAAAAGGGAAAAAATTAAAACGAAACGAAAAAAAAAACAATTAGAAGGTAAATACCTTAATTGTTGAGAATTTTCAAAAATAGATCGAGTATACCAACACTCAAGAATCCAATTTAAAAAAAAAATCAACTCTGAAATCCACATCTCCAGAATATGAGAAAAATTATCTTCCATTTGAAAAGTCATCAGCGAATACGTCACAACGATCGATCACACGATCAGTAAGTAAATAAGCACGTTTTGAAACAGGTAGACAAGAGCAGGTTCACACGTTAAATAAGTTGCATAACCAGTTCGCCGTAAAACGCTATCACAATCCAGGCAAATCAAATATGCAACTTACTCTACACGTATTCCCTGATATGCGTTTTCACGTGCGATGACAAAATCAACTCTAAAAGGCTTGGAAAAGTAAAAAAGATAGAAAGATGTGATCCAAGCACTAATAAAATCCGGTCTAAACATCATTCAAACATTAATGAAATCCGGTCCAATTTCATGACATTCGACCACCCTCAACTCACTGAATCTGAAACAGTCACCCAATAAAAAATCCCATCTGAACCGTGATTAAACAAACAATCCTATTTCTACGGCGGCTTATTGCTCTTCAAAGTTCAAAACAACATACCCGTACCTGTAATGTATCAAACGACACGAGCCTCCCTCCTCCTGCCACCTCCATACCTTTGAAAAATGCAATAAAGACCCATACGCGTTTTAATCACTCGACGCACCAATTCACAATCTCTCTCGATGTAATTATTCGAATTTCCGTACCTACCCTCAGCCTCGCCGGCATCACATTTTGTAACTTTTTCACGTCACCAGAGATACCGAAAAAAACACTCGACGACGCGGCGAAAACGGATAAAAAAAGTCCCGCGTTGATTTATAGACCATTTTGTACTTGATTATCGCCCTACTACGTTATTTGTCCTGGCCAAAGACCGAATGAATGAGAAAAAACCTCTTTGGGGAGGAGGAGGCGCCCAACGTGCGAATAATTTATTAGCTTAAACGCGGAGGAGGGTCTGCAAAAGAAATATACACTTTGAGAATACTTCACGGTACAATTTTTCCCACCCTAGTCTCCGTCTCTTTCACTCTAATGAAGTTCCATCATCGTAACGCGACACAGCATCCAACACGTTTCACAGACTACGAAAGGGCAGCCAAAAAAAACCGACTACGGCGACGACGCGCCGAATATTATGAAAATGATTTATCAAAATACGTTTCGCAACATCCCTCCGGCTTCGTCGCGTGAAACGTCCCATAATTAAAAACGCCGTGTAATTTTAATCACGTAATGAATTATGATATTTGAAAGATAAAACGTTCTACATTTTAACTTTTTATTAATTAAAGTACCCCCGCCCATTTTCATGCCGCTGTTACCTATCGTCGTGCTTCGCTCTCATTTTATTCATTTATCAGCAAATTCCCCAGTCTTCCTGCTTAACCCTTCCACTCTGCGAAAAATAATTGCTTAGACTATTTTTGTTTTTTTCTCGACACGTAGCATCTTTCCAATGTTTCATCTTGACGTAAGGGCGTGAGGAAAATTCGAGCTTATTCATAACCCCCAACAATTGGATTTTTCTTGCACACGAACTCGAAGGATAAAAAAGTAATTCCAATCACATTAGAATTGAACCATGAAAAATTCTACTCTAATTTTTTTTGTTTTCTGTTTATAATGAATTAATGATCCATGAAACAGCATGCTAAAATGTTCGCCCCAGGGAACGTCCGGAACCTGCAGGGGAAAGGTGAATTTTGGTTGAAAACTAGTTTTTTGTGATTATCGTCTCAAAAAAGTCCTAAAAATCTTTTTTTTTTTCAAAAGCAGTCATTTTTTGGGCAAAAATTGAGGTCAAGCATCAAAAACACTCATTTATAGAATTTAACAAATTTTTTTGAAATAATCGAATGATTGAAACTGAACCAACATTTCATTAGAGAAAGGCACTATGGTGATTTTACCTTATTCCAAAAACAATCACCAAAAATTTTGAGTTTCGCTCTCCCCCTCTCCCGGTATCCCTCGATTTTGAAATGAACTTCTCATATGAATCAAAATTATGAATTTTTTCTCTTGACCTCGCTCCAGAGATATTTTTGCGTTTTCGTAAGAAAATATCTCAAAATCGAAATCCACATGCTAAAAAACCTAATTCTGGCCATACGTACCTAGACCTACCAAGCATGAAAATTTTCAAGATTTTGAATTCCCCTCCTCTCAGGTCATAGTTGATTTTGAAAACTGAACGATGCATAAAAATTTTCGTATTATCAATAACTATATTGGAATTTTAGTTCAATTGCTTTTTCTTTCCATAACACACCCCCGCCCCTTTTTCAACAAAAATAAAATAAAATAAAATCGATCAAGCCATTTTTGGCATTTTAATCATTCTACTGAATCGGAATCAGTCTTTGATGAAATACTACCTATGAGGATCGGTGAAAAAGATTTTCATTGAAAGTTGATGATTTTTATTTGTATCTGATTTTTCAGTCAAAAATCACTTGATTTCTCAAAAAAAAAAAATCAGAAAAATTAATAATTTTTTCCGAAGGTTTGGTGAAAAATCACTAATTTTCATTTAAATTCATTTCATTGATTTCAACAGGTGAATTTTATCGATTCAGATTCAAGGAGTGTTAATTTCTTGTACTAAAAAATTCCGCAATTTTTCATTTCTTTTTACACTCGCGTTACATATTCAAATTTTTTCATGGAAATTTCATCACCCTCCTCCTATTTGTCTCGAATTCTCATTTCTTCTGTGAATAATTTCTGGAGAAACCATCAGATTTTTGAGATTCAATTTGTTTTAAATTTGGCTCCCTCTTCCTACAAAATTTCTAAATTAGCCTCTGAATCTTCCTGATCGAAAATAACTATCAGTAAAATACGATAAATCATTCATTTCTCAATTTTGAGACTTATTTGAGAACATATTTGCAAAAACCGGTTTTAAGCAAGCATTTGCCTTTTCCCTGAAGATTTAGGACGTTTCCTGGAGTGTAATTTTCAATATGCTATTTAGTGGACAATTGTAAACAGAAAACATGAAAAAAAATTCAAGTTGAATTTTTTTCAAGTGTCGTACAATTTTTTTCCTAATCTGCCTGGGTCGAGGGCCAAGTAAAAGGATACGACCGAGCATATGATAATAAATCATAATACACATATTTCGGCTATTGTTTATATAAACCGAATAATAATCTTAAACGAGCGATTTAAACCTCGTGAGAATATTCGAAAACAGAAAAGCCACCGTAGGAAAAAAACAACGATGATGCGACGCGACATCCCACGTTTTTTGTTTTGTATGTGTATTTCTTCTCTTGCATTTTTCTCTGTATTATTTTTTTATCCTGTCTTCGAACTCGTACTCATTCTTCTTATCAAAAGTACCATTACATAATGACAGATGTTAAACAGAACGACAATAAACCTCGCTCGCCTACGTTTGCCAGTGTGAACGTGTAATACACGTCTCCTCCGCACTTCGACGTTCACCTCCGAACACCCTTTAGACATGTGAAAATGTACATCTATATACACATACGGACAACTCAGTCCATATAGCTTCATACCAATCGACTCTCTAGTCGCAGTATGTACTTTAGAATTACGCACGTATTAATTATACTCGTCTCGTAGTATTACGGTCGACGAAAATTTCAGTAATTAGCATTACGTACGATTAACTATAATACAAGACCTCTATAATAATATCGGCACGTTGATAATAACCGTTTTCCGACATGATTATGATATCACGGTCCGCTGCCACCTTCGGCTTCGCGTCTGCTACGCTGCTGGAGAGAATTAGCTAAACGTTTTCACTCTCGAACCGCACACAATCCGGTCGCGTCTGGGGTCGACGTTGATCTTAATTTTTTTTCATTCTATTTTGATGACCTACTATAAAAGCTAATTGTGTGTTTGGCAATCGCGTCCGATAATGCGGACCATCAGATTAGAGTATTGTTGCAGATCAGCCACGTCTCCTGTCTCTTGAATGCATTCTTAATACCACACTGTGGATGTGGTTTTATCGTCGACTTGACCACCAGCGCAGAATAAAAGTAGTGCAAAAGTTACGAATAAAAAAATATTGAAGCATACTGATCGAAATGGGCCCTTCTTTCCGACGGGTCACATATGAAGATTCACCAGCAAATAGATAATTTACTAGAATGCATGGTAATTTACCAAAATTGCTGTTAATTACCAGAAATTACGGCAATTTACCAATAATTACGATAACTAACCAAAATAACTTACGGTAATTTACTAATAATTACGGTAATTTACCAATAATTACTGTAATTTACCAATAATTACGATAATTTACCAATAATTACGATAATTTACCAATAATTACGATAATTTACCAATAATTACGATAATTTACCAATAATTACGATAATTTACCAATAATTACGGTAATTTACCAATAATTACGGTAATTTACCGATCATTACGGTAATTTACCAATAATTACGGTAATTTAATTACGATAATTTACCAATAATCAAGGTAATTTACCGCTAATTACGGTAATTTACCAATAATTACGGTAATTGACCAATAATTACGGTAATTGACCAATAATTACAGTAATTTACCGATCATTACGGTAATTCATTTATGATAATTTACCAATAATCAATGTAATTTACCACTAATTCCGGTAATTCAATAGAAACCGCGGTAATTTACCGGAAAATACAGTAATATGCCAGTAATCATCTCGAAAGTATGATAATTGATAATTCACAAGAAAAAAAATCCACAATCATGACAATTTATCGTAAAAAATGGTGAGTGATTTTCTATGAAAAAATGTGAATTTACCATAGATTGTTTTCTGGATATTGAATACATTCAAACAGTGCAGTGCGACATCATTTTTAGATCATTTCTACCTCTTTCACATCTCTTTTTTGTGAAGATTCCAGGCAAGAGAGGTGTAACAAAAAAATCAAATAATTGGACTTCTTAATTTTTGGGGAGGTTCAGAAAAATACGGTAATTTACCAAAAAAAAAAAAAAAAACATGGTAATTTACCGTAAAAATTGATAATTCGATTTGAATCGTGAGCGGATGTGGTAAATATTGTGAACCGTTGGTATATCAATTTACCTGTAAAAATGACTGAATGATCAAAAAAGATTTTAAAAAGTCGGTAAAAGGGTTAGTACCGGTAAATACTGCCACTTCTAGGTAAATTACCGCCAAATTCGGTAATTACCCAGAATTTTCATCCATTACAAAGAATTTCTTGACCATTTTTGAAATTATCTCTCCGAGCATAATAATTTCTAATTCATCGCACAAAATTTTGCCTTTTTCCTCTTCCCAGTATAGTTTCAAAATACCATATTTCGTCGACCAATAGACGTAAACCATACCTCTAACACTGGATAACTTGTAAACCATCCAAACTTACCAGCAAAGCCATTCACCAGCCATATACATCACATAAACACGCTTTCTTCTATCTTACACACGCACGATTATAAAATAACGCGGTAATTCTTCAACTTATCGAGCCACGTACAATAAAACAATGTAAAAATTTAACCAACATAAGCAATCTGTCAATATTTTCCAACTACGACGCAAATATTCCGCGTACTTAGCACATGCAGCATAATATGATTTATTAGTTCGCTTACAACGCCGAATGCTGTGTATTTTTAGAGATCTTCTCATACTCTAGCATGGAACGATTTAACCCAGAATGTGCGAGAAAGAGTGAAAAATCGACCGAAATTACCACACAAGCGTATAAATCAAACGAATACTAACCCATATTCTACATACAGCAATATTTTCCCAATCCCTCGTCCAAATAATGAAGTAACTCTTGGACTTGCGATACATTCGTAAAGCAGACGGACAAAACTTTACAAAAACATAATTTCTGTTCTTTTCGAAACGTCTTATAGCACTCGCGCAATGAAAACTCGATATCGTAAATATTATACTCGAGACAGGACGATATCATTATATGACTCGAATAAAACATGCAAAACATTAACCGCAAAAGAAATAGTGATCGGTAACATCCGCAGTTAGCTGCCGTATTTTTCCTTCGTGGTTGAAAACCCACCCCAGCCATATTCAGAAAGATGAAAAAAATTCGTTTTCGTTTTCCTCTAAACGTTTTGAATGGTAAGCGAAAGAAAAACTTTTTAATGAATTCTTTTTATTAGCGACTTGCCGGGTGCCTAGATCGTACATAAAAGCGCGGTTCGTGTTGCGGCAAAAATCGTATAATTTATTTATTCGACGTTCGCTTCGTCGTCGAGATTTATCACCGGCTCGGTAAACTTTTACGCGGCGGATAAGTTTTTCCAACACATCTCTCCTCCTCCGCAGTAATTTTCTTTTTATTACACGTGCGCCTCTGTGTCCCTGATAAACTGACCAATCGCGAGGAATTCGTGGTAAAAACGCGCGTAAAATTTATCATCGTCGCAACAAACGCGAATTCCGAACTAGAAGGGTGACGAGACAATTCCCGGATTTATTTTTGCTAATTCCGCGAGGGTTCGGAAAAATTCGCTATGGTATTTGCCCGACGTACTTGTACATTGCTGCTCGAAATACCCTTCATTATCTCATCCCTTCTCACCCTCTTCGGTGGATTTCGCGATGTAAAAAATAGTTCGCGTAAAAAAGCCCCATGGTACGTAATTCGATGACCTACGCCGGACAGTAATATCCATCGAGCTATATGGATGCCAGAATTCGTCTCTCAGACACCGCCGCTGCCGTCGCGTATCCGCCCTCCGACATAATTATACGCGATTTGCTCGCTACCGCTTTGTAATCGTGATGTACGTGCGACGAGATCTCATAATGAAGTAATTTAGACCGAGCTTGCCAATACACCTATATTTTTTCGCTACTCGGCTAGAAGATGAACCGGTTTAGCGTGATACATATTCGCGTAGCACGTTTAGCGAATTCGTAGAAAACCGCTGCCGTCGACGATTCGCCTCCGGATCTTTCGATTCTTGCGATCCCACGAACCATCTATGTTTTTTGGCGATGCCGTAAAATACAACTTTGAAGAATTAGATCGAATTGATAGATATAACGAAATCGTCAACTACTCTGCATCGAAAACGGAATTTGTCTTCTTACAATACGACAAAACGTACTCGTTCTGAATAAGACGCTTGACGACTAAATTGTTGCAAAATTTCATCCATTTGTCCACAATATCACGTAATACTGGCATGAAATTCAAATCTGACGTTCAATTCAATAATTGAAGTAATTTACAGAATAATTACAATACAGTAATTCACTGGAATCAATAATAATTACAACAATTTACTTCACATTTAGAGTTATTTACTCAGAATTTACACTGATTACGGTAATTTACCAGGTATTCATGGTAGTAACGATAATCCATTCAGTAATTACAGTATATACCCAATATTTACAGTAATTACGGTAATTTACCCAATATTTACAGTAATTACGATAATTCATCTGGTATTTACAGTGATTACGGTAATTTATCCGGTATTTACAGTAATCGCGGTAAATTACCCGGTATTTACAGTAATTACGGTAAACTACCCGGCATTTACAGTAATTACCCAGTATTTACAGTAATTACGTAAATTACCAGGTATTTACAGTAATTACCCGGTATTTACAGTAATTACCCGGTATTTACAGTAATTACCCGGTATTTACAGTAATTACGGTAAATTACCAGATATTTACAAAAATTACCCGGTATTTACAGTAATTACGGTAAATTACCAGATATTTACAAAAATTACCCGGTATTTACAGTAATTACGATAATTCATAGGAAATTTACAGTAATTATGGTAATATACCTGGTATTCAGTGTAATTACGGTAATTCATTCGGTATTTACAGTAATTACGGTTATTTATTCGATAAAACATGTAATTCAGAGGTAATAACGATGACTGCGATATTTTACATGATGATTATTGCAATTATTACAGTAATTTGCATAAAATTGACCGTATTATTGCAGCAATATATCTGAAGAAAATAATTACAGTAAAAATTGAGGAAATATTGTTCGGAAACAATTGTAATATTTCAAAAAATTTCAATTCTTTCGATCGTAAAAATTGTAATTTCAATAATATTTCGAATTTACATCTACTTCAGCAATAAAACACCATCCGGAACATTTTCAGCCATCAAATAAAAATAAAGTAGTCGAAGATACACCACTTAAGCACCACGTAATCACTCATACAGACAATTTTCGACATCGACCAAGAAATAATATTTCAAAGTACGCAAACACACGTGTCCCAGACAACATTCGATCAGCATACTAATCGAGTATTATTCAAACTGAACCCATCATCGCCATGATACCCTTCCAGAATTACAATCATACCACCAGGAAGTCTGAAAATCTTCCACTGGCCAAACCGACGAAATAAAAACAATCGGGCGTGAAAAACAATCGAGCAAAAAAAACAATATCTCGAAATCGGTTAAGGCATTGCGAAAAACACGGTTTAATCTACGAAAACGATTTCGTTAACCGATTGTTGGGATTTGGACGAGGCTGTTGAAAGGGTGCCGAGAAGAATGCAGAGAAGCTTAGGTTCTCATCAAAATTACCAATCCTTAATGTCACCCTAAACAGCTACCGTCGTTTTCGTTTAGCGAAAAAGAGACGAAGTAAACACCGGTACGAGTAACTAGAGAATTGAATTCTTTCTTTTACCGATGCGATGCGGAGCGACAAACACTTGAAAACTTTTTCGCCCGAGTAAAAGTTGCCTAATTTTTAGCATTTCGCGGCTTCACCGCGCCCCATCTTCAATTTCTCGTAGGAATCGCAATTAAATTCCGAATAAAGTGGAAGGAGGCGACAGGACGGACCATCGTCGGCAGAAAACTTTTTTGACATTAGTATTCCGACGAATCTTCATCGTACCCCTGCTGGCTTAATCTTCGTCTTAATTAAAGAAATAATTTCAATATTTCGCATCGTTTGTGCTCTTCTCTCTTTCTACAACGCGATTCTTTCGACAACGATGGTTTAAAAGCTAGCACGAAAAAAAGGGTTGCATTTCTGCGGCGGGAAAACTTTCACTCGGAAATTCGGGCGCGAAATTTAAAGCCGCCGAAAAATAATACCATTTTACGCGTATCCGGTTAAACGGTATTTCGAAATCTCGATTCTTTTGTACTTTAAAAGCGTTTTTGAAAAAATATAAACGAGCGACGAGGCGTTTTTTGACATTGATATGTTCGCGAGAGCCGAGTCGAGTGACACGAGTGAAGCAAGGGTTACCCTATCTTTTGCTCTGTACCTTTTGTCTTCTTGGTCCCGCGTCCTTCTAGGCAAATCGCATCCCAGGTTGATAAAGCTTTCGCGAGCAGTTCGATTTGAAAGCTTGGAGGTGAAAGGGAAGTCCACCAGGGTGTGAATTAAAATCACCCTTAATCAGTTCCAAATACAATACGTAACTATGCCGGAGAATGTGGTAAAGAGCTGCTGCTGGTTGAAAATGAACGAGGGGAAGACCGAAGGGGCTAGAGACAATCACCGCCGCAGATTTTGGGAAGCTTTTTATCTAACTTGTAGCAGACTTCCATCGAGGTATCTATTCTCACTGCCATTAAGTTAATACGAGATATAAAAAAAATATCCGTGCTTTTTTTTCTGTACCAATTTCAAACCATCATCAAGGGGATGATAAGTTCGGCTGTTATAGAGGATTTTTTTTGCAATAGAAAAAAAGCCCTTCGTAAAATTAATAAAAGCGCAGATTTTACCAAAAAAACCGACCTTTTCCAAGCAGAATTCCAGTTATCGCGATATCGAGTAAAAGTACGGTAGCTGGAATCGAACGCAGCGATGAAATATTTTATTAAACTGGTAGATTAAAGTTCGATACGTGAAGAATTTCTGTTTTGGACATGATACCTTTCGATATACTTTGTATATCTCGCCTCCCCTGGAACAGATTTGGAAAACCCGTCGCTCCGTACAGAATGGAGGCATTTATTTACTCACGTGTTTCGTGTATACCAGATTCCCCTCACCTCAACGAGCCTCACTTCAGCTGCTTATGCCAGACGAAGGCGTTGCTTTATCAGTTACCCGAAAAGATAAAGGGGAAAGTAGAGTTCCAGGCAAAATACCCTGTCAAAAACATAAGTAGTGTTGGTGTTTGCTTTTATTATTTGAACTTTTTCTCTCTCTTACTCACCGGTGCTATGCTGCGATACCTCTACTCCTCCTCGAGTCTATTCTGACCTCTCTTCTTCTTCTACTATCAATATTTGTTATTCGATATCTTTCTCTTCGATACACGGATACACATATACATATTATACAAATATATACGTACACATCATCGAATCTATACCAACCACAGCACCGCAGTATTAGCTTCGGTTCAACATCTACCCAAAAGTAACAGATACCAGCATAGATATTTTCCTTCCAGCAGATGGCATGTTTACTTTAATGTCCACGAATTGCTACACTACGCGTCCGAGTGCCCAAAAGTCGTCAAATTACTTGCGTAAAATTAGGCCATATCGTATTCGTAGGTCTTCTCGGCGACCCACGAGGCCACGGAATACGAAAAGAATAAAGAAATACCCGCCCGTGGTGATATTCTACGTAAGTATACGAGCGGTATTCGGAAATTTATTGGCGTCGACTTCAAAGGATCGTTCTTCGCGCGATTCATATCAACCTCGCGCCCTTCTTCTTCTACTAGGTACTTAATTAGCGTAGAATTCCGTGACTTTTTTTCATACATTTCGAACACGAGGTATGATTATTAAATGGGCGACGATTGAAAAAATTATTGCTACAAGTCTCAGCTGATGAAAGGTTGAATCAACAGATGTGGAGGGAACTGGGCGTCGAAACGGATTAATTGTCGAGGTAGAGTTGGAAGTCGTAAAAAAAAAACAAAAACAGAAAACTTACTTTTTGTTTAAATAAATTTACAACGAAGAACTCGGCTTTTTGAGATATAAAGGAAACAAAAAATTGACAGAAAAAATTTGAAATGAATATCAAAAATTTATAAACTTGAAATTTTAAAAATTCTGCAAAAAAATTTCTGAAAATCTTTGTAATTTTCAAAAACACTGAATGACTCGCATACTGTGAAGACAAATTCACATCGAAAAACGCTGCTTATTGACAGAAAAAAAAACACAAAAATTCAACAAAAAATTGAAACGAATCATTAAAAATTTACATGCTTAAAATTTTTAAAATTCTGCAAAAAAATTCCAAATTTTGTGAAAATCTTTGAAATTTTTGAAAGCACTAAATGGCTTACATACTGCTTTGACAAATTCACATCGACAAACGCAGTTTATCGATAGAAAAAAATCAAAAAATTCACAAAAAATTGAAATGAATAATTAAAAATGTATAATATAGGTAAGTACTTGAAATCTTAAAAAATCCGCAAAACAGTAGGGTCATTTCATGTCAGTTCGTACGCAAAGTGGTAAGGTGGGTCGGCGATTTTTCTGATTTTTTTTATGTGAGTAGACCTCGATGAAAGATGACGAATGCCGCAAACCGCAGCTCCCTAAGTCTTTTTGGAGGGCAGCCACGAGCATTCAAAGTTTTGAGGTAAAGTTGGATATGGTAAATTTTGAGCGTGGATAACTTGAAAACCATGATAGGTAGAAAGTTGAAACTTTTCCATTGTGTAAGGCCTTTGATGAGCTTTTTGACGATTTTTTGAAAATCAGTGTTGCCACTTTTTTTATTGCCAAAAATCAGCTGTAAAAGTTTAAAAACGACATTTCCCTATCAGGGACACCTTCAAAAAATCTGAAAAAATTCTCCGAAATACAACTTTACATGCTGATTAACATATTAAAAAATCGAGATGACGTTTTTTCGTATTCTCGATTTAAAAAATTCCAAAGATGAGAAGAAAATAGACTTTTTCTTTTCAAAGGTCGAAATTGCGTAAAATTGACATATTTTCATCAATTTTACACCATATTTGAAGAAAAAGTCAGTAAAAGCATTTTAACTCCACCCAACATCCGTTAATATACGCGAAAATGCAAAAATATCAAGTATTATGCTTCAAAAATTGAAAAGAAAAACAGTATACATCAAAATTAATTTTTTTGTTGCCCCTGAATTATGCTACCACCAATACCATGATTTACAGTATTATTACAGTTCATGCAGGGTAAACAAGTGACAACTTGCATGTATTGGCAACTAATACATGCGATAAAAAATGAATTTGATTATTTTCAATGAACTAAACTTGTGTAAATAATTACAAATTAAAAAATTTGAGTTGAAAAAATGTTTTAAAAAATTAAATAAGAATTTAATGTTGAAAAATTGTTGAAAAAATACCAAAACAAAGTAAAATCAGCATAAAAGTCTACTTATAGTAAAGTATCGAGGGTGGTAAGTGGAGTTGAATAGTTTTACCGACTTTTTCTTCAAATATGGTGTAAAATTGATGAAAATATGTCAATTTTACGCAATTTCGACCTTTGAAAAGAAAAAGTCTATTTTCTTCTCATCTTTGGAATTTTTTAAATCGAGAATACGAAAAAACGTCAGCTCGATTTTTTAATATGTTAATCAGCATGTAAAGTTGTACTTCGGAGAATTTTTTCAGATTTTTTGAAGGTGTCCCTGATAGGGAAATGTCGTTTTTAAACTTTTACAGCTGATTTTTGGCAATAAAAAAAGTGGCAACACTGATTTTCAAAAAATCGTCAAAAAGCTCATCAAAGGCCTTACACAATGGAAAAGTTTCAACTTTCTACCTATCATGGTTTTCAAGTTATTCACGCTCAAAATTTACCATATCCAACTTTACCTCAAAACTTTGAATGCTCGTGGCTGCCCTCCAAAAAGACTTAGGGAGCTGCGGTTTGCGGCATTCGTCATCTTTTATCGAGGTCTACCCACATAAAAAAAATCAGAAAAATCGCCGACCCACCTTACCACTTTGCGTACGAACTGACATGGAATGACCCAGTACCAAATTTTGGGAAAATCTTGGAAATTTTTAAAAGCATTTCTTTGTCACACTCTCTCAACGAATTCGATTGTTGACGACCCCCCTCCCCCCTGGCATACATATTTACACAATAAATCAAGCAATGTTTCAATTATTGAAACGTAGTTCTACAAAAATGAAAAATCGTCTTCAATTATTTTCGATAGTATTCAACTAATTTCGGTTAAAATTTCATGCATTTCAATTTTTCTTTTCAATAAATTCGACTTGCATAACTTGGTATTTTTTTCAAAATGACGTTTCAGAAAAATGTAAATTAAATTCTAAAGAGTACCTACTACCTACCTACACTTTTTGAAACTTTTCAATTATCAACTGAACATGATCGAATGCTTACTGAATCGGCATTCTGAACGTTTTCCCCCACATTTTTATGATTTATTTTTGTTTTTTTTTTTTAATAACTCCCAAGTATTTCTCAGAAAAAATGATTGAAAAGAAATCAAAGTTTAAAATTTTAAAAATTTTCCTAAGTAAAAATATTCCATAAAACGAGCAAACCAACTACTGGATCGATTTCTGAATTTTCAAAGTCTTTTAAAAAAAATTCATGTCTCAATTTTGTTCATTTCATGATCTCTACTTTTCAGAAAACATACAAAACAGAACAAAAATTGAAATTCTAAATATTTTCATGGATAAAAATTTTTATAAAATGAGTAGGTTATCTGCTGGATTGACCCTCCGATTTTACAAGACCTATTTGTCACTTTTTTATGATCAGCTTTTGTTCTTTTCATGAGCTCTTTTTTTTTTAAGAAAAAAACTACTTATCTCAGCGAAAATTGAGAAACATATGTAAAAACATTTCAAAATTTACAAAATGAAACATCAAAATATAACAATTATTTAGCTAACTCAACTGACAATTTTTAGCAATGTTCAAGAAAAAAATAAAAAAAATTTAAATGGGGTAACATTTTTTTTGAATGGTTTTATACTGAAAGTAGGTAACATTTTGAGCCATTTTTTGATTGCTTGCAATTTTTTTCATTCATTAACCTTTTATGATTTTCATGATTGATAAGGACAATATGTGAAAATTTTTTTAAATTAATCTAAAAAAACGGACAAATATTCATTCTTGCAATTGAGTAGACACTTTTAAAATTCGCATTTTTTTTAGGTCAAACACAAGATTTCTAAAATGTTCAATTTTTATGCACCCTGGAGAAAATCTTGAGCGCTCTGAACTGATTTCAATTTCCATTATTTTGGTGCTTTTTGAAAATTGGAGGTGATTTTGCCACGTTTACCCTCTATCCCTTCTCGTTGATAGCAAAGTTTGCATTTGTTGTGAAAAAAAAACACGTTTCATTTCACCACGTCCTTAAATATTTATCCAAAATTCTTCAATTTTCAAAATTTTAGGTCAGATGAAATGTCCAATTCTAACAAAATCATTGGAATCAATTTCCTTCAAAATTTCTCCAAAATTTTCAAAGCCAAAAAAAATTCAATAACTTTTTAAAAAATGAAAATAAATTTTTAAAAAAATTATTGTACAATTGGCATTTTGTTGAGAGTGATTGACTTTTTATCTGAATTTAAAAACCTTGTAGAAATTTTGAAGGAAAGTCAGACAAAATATCGATTTACATCTACGTAGGCATAATGCCCAACAGAAACCCTTTTTCAAATTTTTTCAAATTTTTTAAAAATCACACAAAATATCAATACGTTTAAAATGTAACACAATAAAATTATCTAGCTCAGCTCAAGCACATAAATAAATGTTGAAATTACTCCTCTTTTATTCCCTCGCCAAACCTCACATTTTCTCAACCGATTGAAATAACTTCATCGATAGATTTTCCCCTTCTCATTCCCTCATCACTCAAGGCTGCACCCCGAAGCAAATATGCGAACGAGGATGAAAAAAAAAGTGCAGGAAATCCAATCCGTCGATTTCATGAGATAATCCAGATGCGTTTACCGCAAGTGTTAAAAGTTTAAAAACTCTGGTAAAAGTTATATCCGGAGGGCAATTACATGCTAAAAGCTTTCGATGCATGGGTTAAATGGAAAATGGTGTTTTTGCTAACTTTTACACCGTATAGCGTAGGTATATGTCTCTTAAAGCCTTTAAAACATTCTTTTTTCGAGGAAAATGCACGTATAAGAACTTTACAGAGTGTTTTTTCCATTCTATAGCTGAATTCGCCTCAGTTTTCCCATTCCACTGGATGTTTTGATTGTTCTGTAGTACGTGCATACGAGGAACAAAATACCATACAGTAGAATGGAGTAATACGAGAGTATTAAACGAATATATAGCCCAAGTTGGCGTAGCTACGTTGCCTTTTCATGTCCGATAATTAAAAGGATTAAAATTTCGAGGATTTAGAACTGCATTGTAACCTTATTACGTATTATACAATACGCAAAGAATTATCAAACGGAAAATTATAAGGAAGAAGGGATGCTAAATCTGGCGGAGACACAATAGGGTGAACTTCGTCGGGCTTTTTCTACTGCCTCTGTATGAGTATCGTGCATGCGAATACGAATGTAATCCGAGGAGTGTGTATATGTCTCAATATCCAAAAGAAACTTTTTAGCTAGGCGTGGATACGCAGCGGCGACGTAATCTTCCGAAACAGCCTGTAAATATGGATGCGTGTGTGCGAATGAGGCACCAGGAGGGTACCCCGTTCGTAGCCAAAAAAGAGGGCAACACGTGAAATTTTATTAGCCTCTTTGTATACGAGCGACTTTCGTCGAGTCGTAATCTTTCTTTAATTAAATTTCTATCCGGTTTCATTTACCAGGTGAATTATTCTATAATTTATTACCCTCATGGTGAACATCTAGAAAACCTAAGCCCTCGACCAAATCACGCGATAATCGCGAATCCCCTACGCCTAATATAGATATCAGTACATGTATTCTTTATAATACTCAAAGATGGCTAAAAAAAAAAAAGACGACAAAACAACGTAATATTACGATAGAACGTATAATCATAATCGTGAAAGAAAACGAGACGACAATCAACGTGTTGAAGGAAGAGAAGGAAACCCGCCGGTATTCGCGCGTGCATTTCCGTTCAAATTGCCTGTTTACGTATTTGCAACGATTTTATATTCGACGCAAAGAGCTTTAATTTTGTAACCATTTTGAAGCTTCAATCTGCTCCTTTTGCGTTCTCGACAATGGAAATCCTTCGCTATTTAAAGAATTACCAAAGTCTGTTTTTCTCTCTCTCTCGCTCGATATTATGGACGAGATCTCGTTATAACGTATTTAAATAACGTTATTTATGTTACGAAACACGTATAAGCGACGAGATGAAGTTCGGTAACAGTATGGATATTTTTTTTCTCTCCTTCGTACTTACACGAAGGTTTTTTATGCCCATCGAACGAGCCCATTAATTGTGTAATAAGACGAAAGAATTTTTTTCGAGTGGTCTCTGCTCTGTCGATTATAACTTTATGGCGGATTACGTATTGGTGTGATATTTCAATGCCGGTGGCGGTCTAAATTCGATGTTTGTACCGAATATTGTCGCAAGATGGTTTCCAGCAGCTAATTTACGTGTAATTTTCAGCGGTGTGAAATGTCAGAAAGTCAAAATTGCTCAAAATTCATCAGTTTTTGAGACTAGTTTCAAAACTTAAACTTTTGCTTTAAAAAAGGTACCTTATAAAATCTGAATATAATTATGAAGATGCAGATTCAAGAGAAAACAACTTTGAAAATAGTTCAAAGTACAAAAAACAGCATTAAAATTGAAAATAATTCCAAACTTGGTCATAGCAATGAAAAATACTCAAAAAAAATCGAAAAACACAATCTATCAGCAAAAAAAATTATTCAATCTGAATTGTTCAAGTGAAATGGAAATTCATAAAAGTTTTCTAAAAATTGAAAAAATGTAGAAACGTCACTATTCTTAACAATTTTTTTTCAAAATTTCCGTTAATGTTTTTCCCCTAAAAATTGGGGGAATTAATGTATGAAAAAGGGCTTGAAAATTTAGAAGATCAATCGAGTAACAGTCTGTTCAGTTTTAAAAATTCAAAGATCACGTGAATAATTTGGGTTCTAGGGTTCTCAAAATTTTTGAAAAATTGTAAAATATTGTGACTAAACTGTGAGTTTTCTTCTACAACATGACTTTTTGAATAAATACGAATAAACGTGTGCCTCAAAATGAAGGAATCCTCTAAAAAAATTTTATTGTTCTTGAGATCAAATGCCATCGATTCAATAATCTTTCTAAATATGTATAACTAATCGTACTGAAGATAAAAATAGATATTTATCATAATACCACTTTTATCTTTTTAAACAAGTTTTTGCGTAGAATTGAAACATCGAACGTTGATACCTTGATAGCACATATCACGTATGTACAGGTGTTTAATGTTTATATTTACGTAGCACATACTTTGGAATTTCCAGAATTAAATTTTTGAATATCACCGAGGCGAAACAATCGTATTCAATACAAATAATATCAATTATCTGGGATCTGAACTCCTCCAATCTATCAATAAATGGTTCGTAATTTTCGTTTTCAGGTCCAAATACCGCAGTGACATACCAATTTTGGAAGGTTAAGAAAATGGAAATTTTTTTGAAATTGGTCCCCTGATCACACGTGAGCATTCAAGTTTTCAAATTTTGTCAAAAAATCAATATAAGTAGATGATCAAAATTTTTTTAATTTAAAAACAATTTCAATAAGGTGCAGTGGGGTAATTGCAAAACTGGGGCAGTTGCAAAATGAGCTGCTGGAGGCCAAGAAAAATAATATTTGACCACAAGGTCTTTTTGTACATCAAGGTACCTCTATTTCTTATATTTTCACCCAACAGGAACAAAATTGGTGGGCGCATGTGTTCTCTGGAAGTGGTTTTATCAAAAAGTGTCAAAATAGCTCCAAAGTAAAATTGTAGGCATTTTTTTCAATGTGGTCCAAAACAAATTAAAAAATAGTTTTCCGAATCGATTTCTGCGTGTTAATTATTAGAAGGCATGTAAGTTTAAGGTAGGGCCATTGATTTTTTTAAAATTTCATCTCGTAAGCCTTAAATATGCGATTTCGCAATTGCCCCAAAAAACATGTAGTCGGGGCAATTGCAAATTCGAATTTTTTTATGATTTTGCATTTACCCCAATTTTTTTTTTCAATTTTTAAAAATAAAATATGGTCCGAAATTACAAAAAAAAATATATTGGGCCACCAAAGAACATTTATTATGGGCATTAAAGACGTTAAGAGATTTGTATTAGAATTCTCCAACTCGGACAAAACTTGATCAAAAAACGGATATGAACATGTAAACAGATAGTAAATTTTATGTAGATTTCGATTTCTCAATCAGAATTGAAAAAAAATGAACTCCCTCCGAGATAATGTACGACTTCGCATTTACCCCAGACGGGGTAAACTCAAAACTTAAAATTTCAAAATTTTAAAATTTCATTATCTCATAAAGGTGTGAATGAAACAATACAAAATTTCTTCCACCAACAGAGAACCCCTTGAAGTTCATGTGACAGAAATTTGGGATTGTTTGGTGCCATGGGGTCGCCAGAGTGAACTGACAAAGTGGCACTAATCAAAAAGTGGTTTGCAATTACCCCACTGCACCTTAATCAAATTGGATTTTTGGAAATTTTTGAAAACTTCAAAGCTTATGGACGATTCAAAAATGTCGATCGATTTCAATTTTTCTTCTGTATCTTCCAAAATCTTGATTTTTTGGGCGATTAATACTCGAAAACCAAAATTCCAACTTTCTCAATCTCAGTACCTCAGTTTTGTAGGGCTTTGCATCACCCAAAACATTAAAATGACCAAAAGTGCCAGAAAAATGGAGAAATGTAATATTTTGAACGGCTATTCATTTCTTGAAACATTTTTGGTGCATTATGTACTTTCATTTTACTTATTTCAATATTTCATTATTTTTTTATGGTGGAGGGAGGGGGAGCAAATTTCGTTCACACACAATTTTGAATCAGATGAAAAAAATAAACTGAAAATATTCAAACGAAGAATTCAAAAATTTTAAAAGTAAAGGCATAAATCAAAATTTCAACGTTTAATTGAAAAACAAACGAAAAAAATTGGAGTACGTTTCGACATTTTGAACGAAAAAAAAAATTGCAAAACTGTTCAGGCACCAGGTAAAATAATCAATTATTGATATCAATCAATAAGAATCGGTACGTCATGTCATATTTTCAAGGTTGTGTCTCTCCCCCCCCCACACACACACACACACACACATATACATTCAAAACAACCAACGTAGTTAAATTTATTACAGAAAACCTTTCAAATTTGAAAAAATCGGCATTTTAAACCGATATTATAAAAATAGGTGCATAAACCTTTTATCAAAAATAAACAATTTTTCTACATTTTTTCAAAACTATTTCGCATCTTCGAGTTTTTCAATTTTTTTGAAATTTTTTCTTGGAATTTTGATAGAATTTGCTACTTTTTCACTACTTTTACTATCTATTAGATACATTCTGAAAAAATTTAAAAACTTCTGTGTTTGCATAGGTTACAAAAATTGGAAGAAAATTTAATGCTGTGAATGGTACTTTTTAGAAATTTCGACTGAAAGCATTGCTCTAGTCACAAATTCCTTTCTATAAAATTTCGAACAAACTTCGCATATTTTCGATACAATTCTGACGGATTTTCATACTCGTATGATCATTTCCGAAATTCATGTTTTTTTTTTTAAATTTGCTTACTTTTTTTGCACTGTAGACATCGTGAGATTGTTCCACTTCAATTATCAAAAATTCACTCCAAATCCAACATTTTTGAACCCGGTTTACTCGATCACATTATGGCCTCAGTATCATATGCTTATTCCTACACTAAATCATCACAATTCGATCTCCAAATCGGTCAATTTTTGGCCTCAAATATCCCCAACACACCAAAAATATCGACTATCATCAATAAGCAAGTAAGCAACGCTCGCGCCAGGGCGATATAATTAACATTTACTCAAAATGGTAAAAACCTCGTTTAAAAATAAATCTGCACGTATTTTTCTCCACCAACAATATCGTCGCAATACCTGAATAAACTATGAAGACACCATTCCCAACAAAAACACGTTTACAGAGATCACCACAAGTACGAATTTAACCACGTGCACAGGTGTAGGTGTGGGTGTGGGTACCTATAGACATACAGGTACATAGAAGAGAAGTCAGACCACAGAGACCAGCCAGATCTCTTCAGACGCCCACCATGTCATCGTCTAAAGAGATTATTATGTAATCTCGCGCCAATGTGTTGTGATGCCCAGACTAGGCGGGCTATTAAAACTATACTACTTGGTAGGATACGCTGCGGTGGCTCGAGCTCGGTGTGCAAACACGTAAAAAAAAATTAATAAAAAAGATAAGCCTAGGCAATAAAAAAAAATTAGAGATTGATTATATCACGCAATTGGATGATGTAGGTATCGTTGGTTTTAATTGATGGTCGACCTGTCTCCTTCAAGAGGATCAATTCGTGTAAAAAAAAATACGATCGATGATCGAAATTGAATAAATCTCGAAATCTCGATATTATAACAGGTCTAAAAATAATCTCGGAATAATTTACGATATTCAATTTCAAAAAAACACCAATTTTCGCCATCTAGATTAACGTACCCAAGTCTATGTTATTTTGCCTGGTTCGATTCGAATACATCTCCTTATGGAATATGCGATTTCGCGTCGCGTTTATGGAAAGATTCGCGCCGCCGGCCAACGTACACCTTTTCGAAATTATTACTATAATTAATCGAATTCGAATGTATTATTTCGACAAAGCGAACCCGCCGTGTTCGCGTTAACCGTTAAACAAAACGATCGATTTCAAGTTTCGCTCCGCAGGCCTCCTGGCTCACGGTAACTAGGCCTTAATTATACGAACGATCGCGATCACGCGGTAGTTATTGTTTACGTAACCCTGCATTCGAATAGATAAGCGATAGAGGGGAAAAAAATCGTGAAAATTCTACCCAGCTCGTTTACGAATTTACATTTTTCTACACACCAAATCTACTGTACTTATTTACGCTATAAGGTGGAAAATTGAAGTCGAACCGCGGAAAACGACGGTTCGACCGTCAATTCGTAAATACAAACAATAAATTAATATTTCGCGCCGCCGCAAATCACCTACAACGTAATTTTTAACCATTTCTAGAAACATAATTCGTGTTTGGGCGTGTTTCTAAGACAATTTTATACGTAATTTTTTTCTCGTTCTTGGAAGCTTTCCTGCTGTAATCTGCGATATGCTTGTTCATTTTTACAAATGGGTGAATATTGCTGGCAAGGGGGAAGTGGTAGAAATAAACACGTCGATTTATTGTTTTTGCAACCAATTTTATGGTTGAGTTTTACTTCTGAAAAAAGTAAGATGCCTTTATTCGGAACACCATAAATTGCGAATTGGAAATTTAGGAATTTTTGGGGCTTTTCGGCCTTCAAAACGAAAAATTATTCGTAAGAGATGATTATTGAAGAGAAATAGGTTTGAGCGAACATTTTGACGCCTAATTAGGTCAATTTAAGTTTAAAAAGAAAAAAAATTCAAAGAAAGCTTAAAAATCAGTCTAACGCAGGTACAAATAAAATCAATTGAAAATGGAACAGAATTTCAGTGGGATTTTGACCAGAGTGTCAGCAAAAATTAATTAAAAATTGAACAATTTTTTCGATTTTCTAAAAATTTGCCTTTTTTACTTTCTGTGACATCCTCCCCCCCTCCCCCTCCAAAAAATCAGTTGAAAAAATCATGTTTGTAACCATTTTTTGAAAAAATAAGGTTTTCTGCACTCCTTTCAAAATATCTAAACATTCAAATTTTTGAAGGGAACAGTGGGGGAGGGGAAGAGAAGATTCATACAATTCTTTAAAAATTTTGGTTGCATTTCGATTTTTAAAAAAATACTCATGCATTTCAAATTTTCATCAGTTTAAAATTGAAAAGGGAAAGTAAAAATGGGTTTTGAAATCTGCAGGTACCTCACAAAAATTCATACGATTTTCTCCTCTTTTTTTGTAATTTTTGTTTTCTTCATTAAAATAATTTATTTTCGCGACTTTCTCTCAACTTTATCAATCTAATTCTAATAGACATATTTTTCACACAAATTTTGCATAACTTCCCCATCCAAGCCTTTTAAATTATTACAACAAGAAAATGAGGTTGCTCCAAGTGCAAATTTAATTCTTTTCTAAAAATATTAAGTATTCATTTTTCATTTATTATCATTCAATTACACTAAAGTGCCAAATTTTACCAAAAAAAAATTAAATTTCAGTTCCGGGTATTTTTAAATTAAACTAAAAAACGAAAGTCCGGGAGATCAAAAAAATTCCGTGAAATAAAGAACAAATTACAACAATTTTCATCGGACATTCTTTATTAAAAAAATTTAAAGACACGATTTTTTGTTCTAATTTTTCAGATTGTCTGAATCGTATTCTTTTTCTACTCATTCAATTCAAAAAATTTTACAGGCTACCTTTCATTTCTTCTGTGAAAAGAAAAAAGGAATCTACAAAAACTTGAGGCTTCAATGATTTCATCTAATTCAAGTGTAAATACATAAGGAAAAAAAAACGATAATCATCAATTGCAATATTAAAACCAATGGGTAAATATGTGCAATGAAAAGAATTCGCTTTTATTCATTTTTTCTAAACAAATTGAAATATTTCACCAAAAATCCCATACTTTGATTCAGAAATTTGATTAGGCCCTTTTCTCCACAAAAAAAAACCACTTCCGTAACAAATGAAAAAAACTTTAATGTTTTGCAGATTCTTTCAATATTTTTCAAATTTTTCATCAATTTTTATACATGCAGAACTTCTCAGTTAAGATTTCCGTTTTAGAGCTTTTTTCCATTTTCAGAGCTTTTTTCTCCCTTCAGTGTCTTTTCCACTTTCAGTGACATTAAAAATATTGATTGAAGGTCTTTTTCATTATTTTCATAACCGGACATCAAGACATCAAAACCTATGAAGACATTTCGGATATTTCAAATTTTCACCTCATCTTTTGAATAATTGTAAACTCACAAATTAAATTTTTTCAAATTCTTTCGAAATACCTATTAATTGAATGGTGTTTTTTAAAATTTTTTTACAGTTTCTAAAGCTTCCAAATTTTTACAAATTTTCCAACAATATTTTTCGAGTTCAATTAATTTTCTCCATTTTTTTTTTTTTTTTTTTGTAAAAATCTCACAAAGATAAGTTCATCTGTAGGTACAAATTTTCTTGACAATTAGGATAAAATTTCAACTCGGAAATTTTTCGAATAAATTTTGAAAATTGGAGAATTTGATAAAAAATTCAGAACATTTATCTACTTATAGGAATCATATTTACCTAATTCAACCTTTTCCTTTTTAGATCATTTTTTTCGGTGAGCTTATTTAGACTGGAAAAAACACAGATAGCCCTCACAAAACAAAATCGTACTTTCTATGAGCAATTGAGCATAAATATTGCGTCTTCTCAATTACATATCTTATTCCCAGGATCCCCTTGTCAGGTCTTGTAGACCTCGCTCGTTTCATTTTTTCACAGAATCTTCAACGCAATCGGGAGGGATTACCGGCTTCAATATCTAAAAATTATCTTTACTTACATACATATGTAAATTTGTCTCCCCTAAAAATTATGTAATTCATCTCAAACTTGAAATTTTTCTTCAAACACCTATCATCAAATCACATACCTCCTTCCCTCCGCCCCTACCCCACACACATAAGATAATTTCCAACTCGAATACATAATCCCCTCGTTTACCATCAGACAAAACCTCGTTTTCACTTCATTCTGGAATTTACACCCAGCAATCTAACACGATCGCTGGCGTCGTAACACATTTTCCAAAAAATTTACTCCACCGTGATCTTCGACGAAGCAAAAACGATAAAACGCTGGCTAAAAGGCCACCGGGGGAACAAGGGTATATGAGAATTATACGTCGAAAAGCTCTAGTCGTCGGCTTATTTACATACAAAACGAATCATTTTAAGCGGAAGAAAATATAATGCCATGAAAATTGAGCATCGTGCTTAAAGAATCGAAAAGTTACGTTTTTTTCACCATCTTCGCTAACTTTTCTTGCGCTAATACGGGGGGAAATTTTTTTTATTTAAAAGCTCCACCGTAGGCGTCCTTTAAAGCCGCGAATCCGCCGCAAAACTCCAGTATAGAAATAAGTGCAAACATATGAATAATGAAAAAGCTCGTAATATAGAAAAAAGTTCTCCGTCTTTCTTTTTCTCGTCGTCGTATCCCTCGTCTCTGCCCTGTTTTTAATGCCTTTCGCTGTCTTCTTCGCGTATGTGATGTATTTAGTACACAAATCCATCTTCCCTTAAATTCTAGCGTATATTTTTTTCCTTATTTCCTCTTCTAATATTCTTTTTCCTTTCGGCTGCTTTTGTTGTTTCATCTCTCGAGGTTTTCTACGACTCTCATTCGACAATATTACGAAATCGCGAAGCCAAGTTTTTTAAAAGCAACCTCCCCTCGTTCTCTTTCCGAGTGTATGAAAATTTCATTTCATAACCATCTGTACATAAGACCTATATTTTCTATGTTATTCTTATTGTATTCTATTCCCTTTTTTTCATTCTTTTTTTTTGGTGATAAACCAAGCTGTAGATGTTTTATTATTTGTTCAATCTCCATATCCTTTTCTTTACCCATCTGCTCCGATCCAAATCCGCAATAATCATCGACTAAAGATCAGGTACAAATTAATAGACTTCTCGCATTATATCGAGACACTTTACGTTTTAAAAAAGAAGGAACCTTTGTCAGCAGCCTTTTCCAAAGCATCGAATTATTTACGCTTTTTAAGATAACGATAATCTCAACCCCGTTGAAAACATCGAATTATATGGAAATACGCAGACTTACAAATCCTTAAAAAGTGAAAAAAATCCCAACAGTTACTCTCGTTTCTAATTTCTTTTTTTTCTAGTCGACGAAATATCAGCATAATAAAGATCTCGCGATAGAGCCGGCAAGAAGGGAGGGGAATCGCAACGACTCGTATAAAATTTACTACCTTGGTAATTTCTGGCCTTTTTTTCCATCCTACAACCTCGCGTACTTATACTTGGGCGTATTTCTCGCTAACAACTTTAATTCGGATTTTCAGATTAAATTTCACAGTAGAACAACTTTTTTTATCATTTCCAAATAATTCCCGCTTCGTCGTTCGCCTTTCAGACCTCTTCGCCCAGTCCTGTTTCGAGATGTAAAAGCGGCTTATACTTTCAAATCTTCCTAAACTTTTAAATTCTTCTCTCGGATTTTTAAAAGAGTGCAACGAGAATGACTGAAAAAGTCTATGCTTCCCTTCTCGTCGACTCTTGGTACCTTTTGCTTCGCTCGTAATCGCACCGTACAAGCGTCATTATATATTAACATCATAGTCGCCCCGTTTTTTTTTTACCTCGTAATACCGTTCGTCTTTTCCTTTGGATTTTTTTTTTTTTGCTAAATTATAAAAATTCATCGTATTCTTTCCCGCGGAGCGTATAGCTCATCTCAATTTCTTATTACTTCCTTTTTATACCTTTTTAATGGGGTTTCTTTTGAGGTTTTCTGGTTTTCTTTTACCCTCGGTATTGAAATTATGTCGATAATCGAATATTCGCCGAGTGTACCGCAAAAAGGCGATAAAAAGCCAATGTTTCCATTTTTTATGCAAAAATTTCAACCATTTTGTCGCTTTCTCCTTTCACTTTTTCCATGAGCTTATCCGGTCGAATTACCGTCACTTTGATTTTCACCTCGGTTTAAATTTTTTAATGTTTTGAAAAGTTTTACGATTTAATTACTTTTCGATGGATTTTTTCATGGCGAACGAAGACTGCGTAGTCTTAATTTACTCGCCTGAAATGTTCAATATTTTTTTTTTTTTTTTTTTTGTAGAAATGACTTTTCAGAAGTGAATAAAATATGAAAAAAAAAAGATTTTAAAAAATGAAAAGGTGACGAATTTCTTTAAAGCTTATTAAGGCATAATTTTTTTCAATTTTTGGATTCCAAGGCTCAATTGGTTAAAACTTACATAAAATTCAATGTAACAATCGTAAAAACCACTAAAAAGTAAATTACCTGTCTAAAATATGACAAAAATTTTGTTCATTCAATAATTAAAATAATAGACTTATTAGAGAATTATGAGTAAGGGGACTTACTAATTTCTTCTCATTCTAACTTGACTATGAAAATTTGTAACTCACCTGAAACAAAAAAAACAAAACAAATATATTAATAATTGGAATCAACTAATAAACTTTGATTTAAAAAAAAAAGCTAGGAAAAGCAAAAATTGAAGTTTTAGTGAAAATTTTACAAGTTCCTCTTGCAAGGAGTTCACTTCTCCAAAATTTATATTTTTCAAAGAAGATCTTGGAAAATTTTCGTGGAGTTGAAATATACTTAGTGCAATTGATATTTTCGTCAATTTTGATAGTTATCCAAACTAGGTACTTTGACGATATTTCAGGAAATTTTCAAATATTTCAACATTCTTTACATTTTCATTCTTTATTAAGGTTTCAAACTTTCTTTGACAAAATTCCCTTCTGCCCTCCTCTTCGCTTCCTTATGATATGTTTAGAAATTATATTAAATTTTTTGATGGTTTTTAGATATAATTATTTCGACTTCCGTTTCATTATTTTCCGCTCGTAAACGCCTGGCGGTTTTCTAGAGAAGGAGGAGAGAGTTAATCACTCCTTCAAAATTTTAAATACAGCAGTACAATTATTTTTGATGCTTTTGAGTTTTTTATCAATTTCTTTGAGTTTTCAGACTTAATTTCAATAATAATTCTATGCAGCAGCTTTAACAAAATTTTCATCGATTTTCAAAGAGATTCAGCTCACATAATTTTCAAAATCAGATTTTAAGTAATTTTCATTAATTTACAAGACATTTCGACATTCTACATCGAAATACATCTTCTGATCAACATCGCGTCTCAGAAAAGAGCCCATTCAGCTCCAAACTCTACAATTTGAACAAAAAAGAGACTTAATTGAAAATCTACCCTTGTTCATTTATAGCCATCGAAATCGATGATTCGATTTCTGGAAAATTTTCGAGTTTCAATTCTAAGCAATTAAAACTGAATTTCAGGGGCCAAAAAATCGAATAAATTTTCGAGAGTCAATTTTGAATATAAAATTTGTACAGAAAATAAACTCCAAAAATTTGTATCTACTAAATGCGGGTTTATCAATTTCTAAATGAGTAAAAGCCAATTTCATCAAAATTTTGTACTTTTCATAATTTTTTCATTTTTACTGATCAATTTTTATAACGATTTTGATTTTTCAACACTTATTTGGTGGGAGGGGGGAGATTCACTTTTTTGTACTGAATATGATAATTATAGTTGATTTTATGAAATTTTCACGACTATTTTTGGTGAAACTTTCACACTACATTTTTACAATCATGAATTTTTCAAAATCAGTCAGATAATTCGTTCATTCGCTTAACTAATGAATTTCAGCAGCTAAAATTTTAGTCGCGAACGTGATCGATTTTTTGTATCGTGTTGTCCAACCCCGAGATTCTGATCAAAAACTCATTTTCCTTTTCATTATTCTGACAAAATCATCTAACTAAAAAAATAGGAAAACACAGACAAAAAATCGTTTCAAGATAAGATTACATTTTCGAATCCAGACAACTTTGAGCTGATTTCACAATAAACAGCTCTACATTTCTGATCAATATTTCAACTTCTGGAATAATTTTTAATTGAGAGACTGATTACTCTTGATCAGAGATCTCACTTTCAGTAATATTTCTAATTCAAATGAAAAAATATTAAAAATTTTTCAAAAACATTTGAATAGAGCTCCTGAAAAATTGATAGTCTTGTTTCCGTTTTCTACTCGTAAATGGTGTAAAAATTGTATCAAAATGAGATTTTTGATCAATTTTTTTCATTTAATTAGTACTCAAGTCAAGGACTACCACTAAAACTACGAAGGGGGCACTTTATGAGATACCAAAAGTCAGTCACCAATTTCAAAACACAAACGTTTCCACCCCACATTCCATCTCCCTCCTCGTCCATAAATCATCACTCTCGACATTCTCATGACGACGAACTTCGTAAAAACACAACACAGCACACTCGAAACACAATTCTCCAGCGTATTTTTTTTTCAAGTCCAAGGTCACCTTAGAATTAAAATAAGACCACGAGGGTAAAACACTGTCGTATTAAAATAACCAAGTAGTACCCCTTCCCCCAACCCATGCCTTCAATTCCAGGCTTGTAAATTTCAATTCTCTTCTCCATCAACGAACACTACTCTACCCTAAATGTAGGTACTACCAAAACCTCCTATATACAAGGCCTGAGTGCTGGATTGATGACGTCATGGATGTGGTTAATTTTCTGTAGTATGTGGTAATTTTCGCTCAATTCACACCGATTCTGTACGTTGTTGTTTGTGTTTTCATCATGTAAACAAAACTGTACGGAGTGTGAACTTAGTGAAAACCTATGGTTAACCAATCAGAATCGCCAAAAATTAACCACGTTGATTACGTCATTAATCCAGCACTCAGGCCTTGTATATAGGAGGTTTTGGTACTACTCGAAGCACATCTACGCATCATGACGTCATATCAATTACATTCACACGACCAATTCCTTTCTTTAATGACCCATCCACGCACTGCTTCGTTAAAAACACCCAACGAGAGAAAAATTTTCAAACAATAGCTCGCTCGGTAAAACCTAAAAAATATTGTAAACCCATTGCAGATACGTCCTAAATCCAACGTACAGAGAAAAATAAACGTTGTTTATTTTTAGTATTTAAGGCGATCGTCGACACGACTCAAATACGTACATTCGATAATTTCCACTTCCCAGTTCTCCCATACGCGAGATATAGTCCGTCATTAATCTCCAACGCAGCGGGTATCGAAAAAAAAGCGTAATTTTTTACAATATTGTATATCACCTTGTGCCCTCTTACGCTCGATTCCAAACACACCGCACCGGCTAAAGTCATAAAATAGCATAATAAATGGCGGCGATAAAAGAAAAATTCGTAGGAGAAAAAAAATTCGTTAAGGAGTCGCCACATCGTTCTAAACCATCACTCGTACGTCTTCTCGGATATTCTTCGTTTATTCGCCAATGGCATTTTATTGGCTTCGCTGTGCAGACGAATTCAAATCACCTTCACGCCTTAATCGCACCCGCAAGGAAAAAATTTCAACCAAGACAAAGGGAGAAATTGTACCAGTCAAGTGGCAACACTGAGTATTCGACGACGATCCTGACCAGCAACAACGGGGCTCACGATAAGTACGGTGCTTTTTAAAAGGAACCCTTTTTAGACAACTGTTACGTAATCGTATTAGGGTAGGATTTGATGGATGACTAAGAATTTCTTCCTTTTTTTCCCTGCCCTTGGCTGCCGTCGCGTCATCGCTATGTTCGTATTTTCACGCAATGCGGCGTCGAACTCGGTTCCTTTGCTCATTTTCCAAGTTTTGTTTTCTAAGAGCTCGTGTCTCGAATGAAATTGGTGAAAAAAAATTGCAACGACGTGTTTAGTAAGAATTGCGGTGGCGAAAAAAAAAAGGGGTCAACATTTTCAAAACTTTAATGCCATTTTAATTACACCTCCGCTAATTACTTCTTCATACCTTAACGAGTCGGTAATTAAAAATTTTATTATATCCGAGTTGCGCATAAAGGTTACCTACTCGCAACCTAAGAATTTAACCTCTTCATCGTCGCACTGCGCTGCCTCTCTCGTAAATACAAACACATTTGCGCTACTCGTCTTGCGCAATCATTTATACAACCAGCACCAATCTTGAGAGACTCCTAATTGAGGTTATGTTTGATTTTCCATCCATATGTCGAGCCAGTGTCGATGATACCGATGACCAAGATGCTATTTTATGTAAACATGACGACGACGACAAAGACCAGATAAAGATACCGAGAGTATCGAGACGGTGGGCCAATCCCAGTCAAATAATCAACCATACCATACGTACCGATATATAATTTTACATAAATTCAAAACCCACGACCTTCGGTAGTAAAAATAAAATGAAAACAACTGCGAGGGAAATACGTTTGTACGCGAAAATATGAGCTTTAAAAAACGTTAGGTACCTAAAGACCTATAAATTATGACGCGACACTTCGTCAAGTACCTAACTTTTCATAAATTTCTTTTGGAATTTTGTCAAACGTATAAAAAATAATAATTAATATGCGCTCGATACGTTTGGCCATGCTACGAGCTGGCTAAATATGATTCAAGAATTTTAAAAATCGTAAAAATATTAAACGTACGCGGACAGGGTGTTCAGAAAGATTAACCAATCGTGAAATGCATACGTATGATTTCGAATCCAGAAAATATCTATTCTGATTTTCTCAATCTTGAAAGAAAACATACAAATTTCATCCAAAGTCATCGAAAAAATGAAAATCTTCAAAGAAGTAAACTTCACCAAAAATGTCATGATTCCAAAACGTGAGAATAAAAATTGTTAAAGCCTAAGTAAAAGAGAAGTTCTGAAGTTGAAAAAAATTCGTAACTTGATAACTATTTTTTTCAACACTGAAAGAAAATTATTTAAAAAAATTCAGGAAATTTTTCTTTCAGCTCAAAACATTTTTTTTTTCAATCCACTGTACCTTAAAATTCGAATTTTTACAGAAAATTGAAATAAAAATCTTGGAACCCCCTCCCCCCCATCAAATTTCAAATACTTAAGCACAAGCCCGGGTTAAAAAATAACGAAATAAGTGAAAATGAAATTTTCAAAAAATCAACATTCAAATTTACGAGTTAAATACCTAAAAAATAACATAAATTTTGTAAAAAGAAATCCAATTTTACTCAAACATACTTACCTATGAATTTTTTGAGGTCACAAAAAATGAAAAAGAAGTTAGAATTTTCACTCAATCAAATCGAATCATACAAATGCTCCTTTCGGACATGAAAAAAATTAATTCATGAAAAAGATGATAAAAAATTCAATCAAGAATTGTGCTTTTAATTGTACCAAAAACGTAATACTAAAAAAAAATAGAAAAAAGTTATTGCATTGGTTTTTTTTTAGCTCAAAAATTAGATAATAATGTTATTTGGTATGACAAAAATTAAGTAGAAAAAATTCTTGGAATTTTATGAATAAGTCACGAATTTTATTAAGTTTGTTCGAATGTATCAAACACTTCTTAAGAAATTTAGGAATTTTAAAAATCAGTCTTTCTTAGTTGCTGTTGACAGCTCAATATTCAATTTCAGGTTCCTAATAAAAAAAATTTGTAGAGAAAAAATTGATTTGGCTTGACCTTTTTGATGACTTTTTCAATTTTTTACACCCCCCCCCCGTTTAAGAAATTGACGGAGCAAAAAGCTCAAGTAACTTAGCTCAAGACTTTTTCACCCCCCCCCCCTCCCAAAAAAAGAGAGAATTAGAGAAATTGGGTTTTGATTCGTGAACTGCATTTTGAAGTGTTTCCCAGAGATATTTTCTAGCTGAAAGAAGCGAGAGCGAAAAATTTCATGAAAAATCATATTGGCAATTTTTTACGACTAGCTCGACCTCTTGGTCAAAATCCTGGCTCATCTCGACCAGCTTGACTCAACTTGACCGTTGGACCCCTTGTAATTTCATTGAATTTTTTTAATGCTTTTGCGTGTGATATTGAATGTATTTTAGCAGTGAAGAAATCAATGATATCAGAAAATTACTGTGATGATGTGATGATTTTGAAAATTTCTGAATTTGATCTGTTATTTAAAAGTTTGGAATTCCCAAAAACAAACGTAATGAAAAGTTTCAAAAACCAAAATGAATTTTTCATCAAAAAGCAAACTGCTCAACTCTTACATAACTTTTTGAATAAAATCTGATGACTCGTAGAATTATCAAAACTGAAATTTTTTACAACATAAAATGCAGCGGATTTCAATTATTTTTGAATTGAAAAAACTCGATAAATTTTTCATCTGCAACTTCCAATGGCATTTGACACAATTAAAAATACATTTTTGTACAATTAATTCGACCACGATTTCCTATACAAAAAAATGCTCTGCATTTTGGAACCCCTGGATTCGTCGATATTCCCTCTTCCTTTCAGATGACTTCTAATCTTGCTGTATTGCCGCCCAACACTCGAGTTGTACAAATCGATAATTTTTCTTCCCATTTCGTTCAATACTTGCAATATAGTTTCCCACTTTTCAAAACCAACATAACAATGACGGCGAACAACAGAAATATTTTGAGAACGTTTCGATAAATTCTCCCCTTATTTCCCCTCTTCCACAATAATTTTGTAACGAGAATATCTAATTTGAAAATTTCCTTATGGTTGCCCACATCAGAAGTAGAAATTTTATCCGATAATTTGTAATTTAACTATGCAGCTTCCCTGTACTCAACGATGTAAAAAACCCTGTCGATGAAGAGGTAAAAAAAAACTCGTAAAACCACACCCATTGCAACATTCTCGAATTTCGCTTCGGTCAGCATCCACTTCGACTCAGTCCGCGTTCCGGGCTACCACCACCCACGGCCATCCTTTACGAGACATAAAAAGCCTCTCAAATTATTCATGCCCGCGTGTACGCGTTTCGCGTACGAAATTAAATTTTCAACTCGAGAGCTGCCATAGTACAACACTCTGCGAAATACGCGGAACAAGCATCAATCCGGGGGCTATTCGTCCGTCATTTATCCGCATAGCGCAGCGTCGGCCCAGCTCAGCGTTAACATCGCCGCCGTCTAAAAGCCGCAAAGGCGACGGGTAGCGGGGTCGTTCATTACGGAGTCTGGACGCCCGCGCGCACACCACCCTTAGACAACTCGGGGTAGGTCAGAACAAATGGCGAGTTCGCGCCACCCTCGCCTTCGCCTCGTCCGGCCTCGCCGCCGCAAATAATTTGGCAAATGCATCAAAGGCCGTACGTAGACGTCGCTGCGGCGCGCGCGCTGCCTTTACCATGCAAAGTATACGGTTAATGAGCATCCTTTGTGCGATGCTGATGATACACGAACCGTAACCGTGCCCGAGCAGGGATGCTGCCGTCCGCGTATATTTTTTATCTTTTTTGCAAACTTTTCGGCCGGCCAACTAGCCAAGCTACTCTCGTATTCGCTGTAATCCTGCCGCTGCCGATGGAAAATACCCTTCAGTGCATTCGAGAGGGCGGCTGCGAGCCAGAGGTATTTTCCAATCAAAGGGTATACCAGATACCCTGGCCGCGGCCGGCTCGTTAATTATTCAGCGCAGCTGAATTCGCTCAGGATGCAAACGCGTTTATACGGTTCTACAGTCTGCACGTAGGTATTAGAATAAATACAATGCTGTCCGAATATTACTCGAGTAGAATTATAAACTCGCTGCGAGATGAATTTTCATTAGATTATGTATATTTTTTTGTCTGATGAGTATTTTCATTGTAGTTCAAGTTGCAGATACTCATAAATGTGCACGAAATTTTAGTTTTTCTATAATTTCAAAAATGGAGTGAAATATTTCCTCCCCGTAGACCTTTCGAGGATTCAATTCGATGCTGATTTTCTACGCCTTGACCGTTTTAAAAATCAGATTTTTTGTCGAAGAAATTCGGACCATTAGATATTTACAAATCGAAATAAATGAGACTTTTCATTTTGTGAGACTTTCACTTTTAAAATGCACTATTTTAATTTTGTTTTTACTTCCAGTTTTTAGTCAAAATCTGAAATTTTAGGTCTCAAATTATTCCATGCAACTCGAGCAAAAATTTTAAAAATGTCATAAAATGTTGGAATTTCCCTAAAATGCAATAATTTTTTGTAGATGAAGTTCGAAATGTTTGCCAAGAAGCAAAAAAAAATTTATAGATAAAAAAACGTTCAAGCAGAATTTTCGCCTATAATTTTGGTAGTGAAGCATAATTATCTAGGGTCACATCTGGTAAAAATAGTTCAAGCATCGAACAGCAATTTACAAAATCGTGTGGAAGATTCAGAAATTCTTGAGATTTTATTTTAAAAAGTCATTAAAAAGTTGAAAAAAGTTGTTGATTGATAAAATATTGTCGAAATCAAAAAAAAAGTCAAAATGATTTGAATTAAAAAATTACAAAATTTTTCGGAATAATGTATTTTTTCAGCTTCTATAAGTTAAACATATTTCAAACTTTCAATCTTCAAGTTGGACACATCCATAGAATTAAAATTGATCCAAGTTTGTAATACGTTTTGACAAATTCAAAAAATTTCGTTAAAATCAATACTTCAAAAATTGTTGAAATAAAATAAAAATAGCAAAAAATCTCACCAAAATCTCTAAAACTTGGCATAATTTTGAAAAAAGATCAATTAAAATTGGTAAAATTTGAAAAAAAAAAACTTTCAAATTCTATAAAAATTGGTAATAATTTTTCAGAGTCGAATAAATTAAAATGATCAAAACAATTGAAAAGTCAATTTTAGACAAAAGAATTTCAATTATTTCCCCCCTCTCTCCAAGTATGCTTCGTTTCTGAAATTCATTAGGAAAGGTAGATAAATAACTCTCAAAATATGAAAAAATGCTGAATATTTCACAAAAACTAGATAATAAAAATTGTTACCCCAGGGACAAAATACTTGGAATAATTATAACAAAATTAAACAATCGATCCTCGTTGAAAACTTCTAGTTCCCCCTCACCCTCGTATTTCAAAAAAAGTCTGAAGTCCCTCTGCAAAATTTTTGCGAAAAAATTCTGATATTTTTGTGTTTAATTTTTTTTCACTCAAAATATAATTTGAATACTGCTTTCCTAATAAACCTCGATTTTTTTTTATCAAGAAACAATATTTAATCGTGATTATGATATTGAGAGGAGAGGGAAGAAACTACCTATTTGGATGGAAAATTTCGTAAAAATCACGGATTTTTCAATCAACGTGAAATTTGGAAAAATTCGTCTTTTGAGTTCAATACGAAAATTTCAAACAAATCGAAAATCATCCATTTTCATGTTCCTCTTCCCCAGGATGATGCTGTGATTCATTCCGGTTAAAATTCTGGAAATCCAAGAATTAAGTCCGAACACTTTCAAAAAATGGAGCGTTTTTTGAAACTGGGAAAATGTATCCAAATTTTAGTTATCGATAAAAAACCTCAACTTCAATTTTTTGTAATAATATAATACAATAATATAATCCACCCTAAGACAACAATTGTTGAGAAAAGTTATCATCACCCCTCCCCCTCCATCATCCAGAAAAAAGTTGAACTGTCAAAAACAAATATTAACATAATTTCTCCGAAAAATTTTACCTTCGCTTGGTTTAGTTCTGATAGCATTTTTTTGGTCCTTAGTCACATAAAACACCTTTGTTTAAAGTAAGTATGTCTTTCAACAACCACGTTTTCTTTCGAATCATCATTATTAAATCAACATACCTTTCATTCAAGGCAACTAAAAAAAATATTCAGAAATCAAAATATTACATTCACACGAAAACTCAACCAAAGACCACAAAAAAATGTTTAAAAATTCACCAGAAAAATACAAAAACTTTGGTAAATTTTTTTAACATTACTACAAAAATATTCAATTCTTGATTCTGTTGAATTTCATTCAATTTTCGTCGTTCTTTCAACGAATGAGAGAAAAGATTTCATTTTCAACAATTACGATAAAATTGAACGTTTTCCAATTTCCACCTCATCCTTTAAAAATTCAGTCAATCTTTCAATGTTTTACATTATTTTTGACAATGATTTTTACAAAATTCAACCAAATATGTAATTTATCCTCAATTCGATTCAAAATCTTCAAAATGTGGACAAACCTTCGATGCAATCTTCTGATTGAGACAAATCCACTTCACGCAGATGCGATATCAAAATTTATTCATCTGATTGAAATTTCCTCACACAAATCCATGAGAAATTAGTCTCGTCCAATTTCCCCTCCTCCAACTCACGCAATCTCCAAAACTTTCCACACATTTTGACCACCTAAATCGACCATTTTTACGAATTTTCTCACCAAATCACGATTCGCCCGGAGTACCCGGCGTATCCATAGACAACATTTCAGACTCGACGATTCATTCGCCAAAACCGAAGCCAGAAACGCATGTACACCATAAAAATAAACGTTGGCCAGTTCCCTTTAAATGGAAATACGATGAAAAACACGGTCTTGAACAGAAGATCCTGTTTCTAATTTCTACGAGTATCTATATACTACATTAAAGAATTTAACCAGTTATTTCGCTAAACGTTCTTTTGTCATTCAAAATCTCCCCCGCGCTCGTCCACTTCTAAATATAAGTACTCGTATAAATAAATTTTACTCGCACACCCATAACTCGTTTACCTACTAAAATCGTGTGTTGCTCATCTTTCTTCGCGCAAACAATATCCATCGCGATAAACGGTTCGGTGCTGTTTTTTTTCCTATCTAAATCGCATGTTGGAGTATCACAAAAAGGAAAAAAAATTCGCTTCATATCGACTACACATCTTTGAAGCAGTGGCGGGGAAGTTGCCATTATTAACGTAGAACAAAACAGAAAAAATCCTAAACACGCTCGAAACACCGAACCGAAGCTGGCCAAACAAAAACGTTAAAATTATTTATGTCTGATAAAAATGTTTCGAACGAGGAAAAAAACTAACAACCGACCATCAAACCAGTTTCAATTTAGTATTTTAGTTCCCAATAAGGGTGTAAGGTTCACGAATATGTCACGTCAATTGCCCCGGAATCTTGGTCAAATCTCAAGACCCGAGATGTGGTCCTTCCGCAATGTTCCCAAAATCGTTCGAATTAATTTTTTGATGAAATTTTTTCCAAGTGAGATGGCCATTGGTCAATAATTGTAATGCTAAAAATGCCTCTATGTAATGTACAAATACGTAAGTACCTAAGTACAAATGGAATTGAAGAAAAAAACAACGCGTGTATCTTACCTTGACGTGATAAGAATTCAATTTATGTCTCGGCAGAATATTGAAAGCGCTGAAATCTTTACGTCGGAAAAAAATACCGCTTCCGTTGAGTGCTGAGAACCTGCATCGGACGAAAACAAAACAAAAAAAACATATCGTTAAATCGTTAATTAAATCGAAACAAATATAACGATAAAATCCTCTATCATATTTAATCTAATAGTATAGTGGTCTAGAATTACGCGATTTTTTTATACCTCCGATGGCAAACACACCTAACACGAGGCGAACTTCAATTACTTTTTTTTTGCCATCCGCCGCAACAATTCGCGAATAGACCGTGCTAATGGAAAATTTGACAAGAAGGCCCTGCGGTCTTGTTTTTCGTTGAGCCGAGGAGCAGCACGAGTTTCGCTAATTAAACGATATTTTAGCGTATCTCGTCGTTGGCAATTTATTCGTCGCTGGTGATCGCGCGATGATGACGTTATTATGTTTTATCGACTCGGAGGGCAGATGTGGTGTGGTCGAAGGAGGAAGAAATTGGCAAAAAATAAGTGTTCGAGACAAAGTCGAAATTTTTCAGCTTTGTGAGCAGATTTCTGTGAACTCGTAAATTTTTTTCTTCAAGTTTGACGATTAATTTAAAAAATTAGTATAAATGCAGTTTGCTGTAAATGATTGCAAAATAAATATTTATTGACAGATTTGGTTGAGCTGAACATGAATACTATAAGGTTGGTTTTTTCATTAGTCTACATAAAATGCTCGAATTTCAAGGCTAGACCGAGTAAGAAGGCAAAGAGGAGAGCTCGCCCCTTACCAATCGTATTGTTTGGTCGAAAAATTATTGATTTGGAAAATTTTTCAAAATTGGCCTCTTTAGGAAATTTTAGTTCAGAATTAAAATGAAAAAATTGTACCGAAGAGTCGAGAAAATGAGAAAAAATTGGGTCCTGGCAAAATTGCATTGTTCGGTCGAAAAATCGAAGTTGAGCTGAAAACGAGAAATTTTGATTCAGAATTGGAAAATATGATAAAATATCAGTTTAGAGGCAAGAAAATGAAAAAAATTAAGTCTTCGCCAATTTTTTTGTAAGTAAAGTAAAAATAACGAAACTTACGATTTTTTTCAACAATTACTATGATCGAAGAAATAAAGTCATGAAAGGGGTAATTTGAACTACTGAACACAAATCTAAAATTAGTTTTTTCATTGGATCATTTTTTTCTTATACGAATTTGTCATTTTCCAGTCATAGATTTCGCTTCGTCCGTAAATTGAAAAAAAAAATCAAGAAGGGAAATTGTCTAATGATGATTCTCAGTTTTCAAAATGCTATAGAATTGTCGAAATAAATAAAATACAAAACTTCGGTAAAACCCCCCTCCTCCTCTCTGTCGCCCCTTGACTCCACGTCTCCACCTCTGCGTCTTAGAAACATTTCCAACAGTTTTTGTGTTGTGCAAGTCCGCCTTATTTTTTTTTAATGAAAAATGGACGAAAAATGACCTGTTATAAAAAATACTTTAATTGAATTAATTTCAAATGATGAGTTCCTCATGAAAAATGTTGGACTTTTGAGCCAAATGCAGAACATTCATCAGTTATCACGCTGTCGTAAGATTTTTGAACAATTCAGTCTTTGAAATTTCGATTAGGTATCAAAATTCCATTTCGAAATTTGAAAATTTTGACGAATCTCAATCACAATAAATTTAAAAATATGTATCGCAGGGATTCCAGAAAAGGAGAAGAAAGAAAACTGCGAAAAATCGCTTTTGTTTTTTTCTTACAACAATACTTAATAAATTTCATTAGGAATTGGAGTCAAGTTTGAAGACCATATCATGTCTTCAATGGCTCCAAAATGGGGTCTCACTTTTCTCAGGCGGTGTCCTTGATGTGAAAAGAGTCTGGGAACATTTTTGCCCCTAATCTCCATCTGAAGTTACAGCGATTTTACTGTATTATTCAATTTCAATGAAAATGAAGGAAATATTCTGTTCTTTGGCACAAAGTTTCATCTCGTGGAGATCTATTTATCGTGTTTTTTCCAACAATTTTTAAATGAGAATGAAAAGCTCAAACAACAAAAATGAGATTTCATGTTTCTTCTTTCGATTTTCAATTTAATAGCTAGTTGGACTGCCGTTCTTTATTTCCCAACGTCGAAACAATTTTTTTAGCTCAAAAATTGGTAAATTTTTAAGTATACCAAAAAATCAAAGAATTTCGATTTGTGTTTTGAATTTGAGACCATTTTAGAGTTAAACCATAATTTTTTGAATTTTTGTTGAATTTTTTTTCTCGAGACATTTTTATTGGAAGTATTAAATTAATTTGTAATTTTTTTTAATTATCAATTATTTTCTGGTAAAATTACTAAATTTTTCAGAAATTGACAATTTTCTCGAAAATTTACATATTTTACCAAATAATTGCCAATTTTTGGTACCTTTCGTTAATTTTCTAGACGCCAGGTTTGCCTCTGGCTCCTCACAAACTCTGAAAAAATCCTGCCATGATACTGGTGCAAATGTGAAATTTGTACCTCTACCTCGCCAAATCTGGCAATATCGAAAAATCAATCTTCAAATATTCAAATTTCTCTACCAAACTCGATAATGAAACTGAAACATTAGTAAATAATAAAATCGAAAAATTACGAGGAACGTCACGAAAAGCAAACCCATCAAACTCGATCACGTCACTTCAAAAAATCACTCCACGCTTGCTCGAAAAAAATCACCAAACGTAAACAAAAACACCCAAAACAATTCGCCCCTCACTCCCCCCATTTCTAAACCCATTCTACGCATTAAAATTTCGTACTTTTCGAAACCATCGAATGGAAAAAAAAACTACATCATTTCGACGATACTCCATCATGATCCACATAATCAGGCAAGTTCGCCTCCACCTCTGCCTCATCGCTCAGGTGCCCTCCACAGTGCCACGTTTCTAATCACTAATTGCCCTCCGGTAGCGGGTTTCTACGCGCAAAAAAAACTCGGTCGATTGTACTACTATTTCTGCCGCTATCAATAACAATGAAACTCCATTCTTTGTAAAAATAAACCACTGGTTTGCTATTATAGCGTACTACAAAACTTATGGTACATCGAGGTAAGGAGCGAGCGAATCCCATATTATGACGACGACCTTGAGGGAAACTCGCCGGTATCGTTCTATTCGGTTGAAAATTATCCATCGAAGTATCGAGGCGGTGGCGCAGGTGACCGCTGCCAACACTTTGATTACTCCAATTCGAACCATTAGCCATAAAAAACGTTTCCAGAGGACGATCCAGATTACTAAAATCCCTTCCCTAAAATTCAACAAATTCCTGATTTGAAATACATATTGTAGAGATCCCCTACTCGATGATTATCGATTCGGGAGAAAAATTAGTGTTGGCATAGGGCACGTCTAGGACTCGAATGAGTGAGCGGTAGGTATTCGCGAGTATGATTCATACTTTCAAGTACAATTTACGTATTTATACGTGTAATAAGACGCTGCGAACGAATAAGTACGTATTTTGCATTCGACTAAGTCTATATACCTCTCCATCTAGCTCTTTCTCTCTCTGCATGTACATTATATGTACAACCACAACATGCAATGGCAATACCAAACCATAGAGAGTTTGTAGCCAGTATATTGCATGGTCGTCGTCGTCGCCGTCGTCGTCGTCAAAATAACCAATTATAACGATTTGTTCCAGTCCGTTGGGCCGGCGAACGTGTTAATCTGTATTACTCTGTACAAGGTCGCTATGTAAATTCACCTCCGACTCCTCTCTCATCCATCATAAACAAAACAATTATTTAACATATCAACGTGTACACTGAGTATATATGTATACCTTCGTGTATATTTTTATTCCTCTCGACGTCGTCGTCATCGTTTTTTTTCTCTTTTTTTTTGTTTTGTTTCATTATTTTTATTATTATTCCTTTCCATTTTATTATTATGGTTGTGGGTGCGCGCTCGTTTATACCTACTACATTCCAAACGAACGAGCTTTTTTCCTTAATCGTCTGTAGGTTTATACATATGAACAGGAGATTAAGTATTGTGCTGTGCTGGGCTCGCGTATGGCAACGCCAATTAAAAATGGACAAGGAAAGAAATACCGTCTTATGCCAATTATGTCGTCCGCGTTAATAAAATACGAAGAATTTTTTACACCGTATGTATTTCGGTATATGGATTTTTCCCTCCTTCCCTCGCTCCTTCGGGACCTTTTCGACCACGTTCAATTTTCATTCAATGACAAGTAAACGTCTGTATGATGTACACCCACTGAAGTTCGAAATACATAACGGGACATAATGTTTACACATACAGGATGTCATAAAATCGAAGTTGAGATTATTTCAGAAGTGACTACGATTCAAAAGACTGCAGTCTATTGAATCGTGTGGTGAAGATGGAGAGAGAGAATCACTAGGAATGGGCAGGAATTTGAATCATTCGTGATTCAAATGATTTTTTTTTCAGATTTGAAGATTTTTATCTCGATTTGAATCACTTTGTAAATGATTCGAGGTGTTTCGAATCTAGCAAAATGTCGTGTATCAAAAACTAAAAGTTTCAGTAAAAATTTTGTGTTTTTTTTTCACTCAATTTAAAATTAATTTGAAGCAGAAATTTGCATTAAATTATGTAATAAGCTTGAGATCGTTTTAATAATCTGAGAAATAATGCAACAAAAAGCTGCTGTATAATCATCGAAATAGTATTCAATTTTTACTAGGCAGATAACTCCGGCAGAAATTTTGACCAGATTTTCCTATTTTTCCATTCTCGTCTGTATCACGAAACTCGATCATTTTTTATATGTAAAATTTGTGAGAACGAGAATTTTTGAAAAAATTTTAATATTGGCAAAAAATTAATTTTTTTACATTTCAAACACATTTCTTCAAATCAAAAGTGAAATGAAATCAATAACGAATTCTACTGCCACTTGACAATTTGTCCATCAGGATAGAAATTTTGTCAAATCAAACGTCAGCAAAACTTCAATTTTGATGACGTACTCATGAAACAATTTTTTTTCACAAAATTGTTACCGCATTTTGCAAAAGTTTGATTGATTTTTTCAAATATTTTATAGGATTTTATGGGAAGATTATGTGTCTATTGACGTTAGTAAGGTTATTTCAAATTTATGTTATGACCATGAGTTTCTTCAATTTTTTGCCAGCTCTCCATTTTCGCATCCCTTCCACCTCTTACTATCTTTCGAATTTGAGTCAATATTCTAAATAGAATTCACCAAAACTTGCATAATTTTCTAAAAATTGTACGATTTTTCAAAATTTGGGCCATTTTTCCAACAAGAATAAAGACAATTCATCAGAATTTCAATATTTTTAAAAAATTGAACAATTTTCCAAAAATTTGAGAATTTTCTGAAAATATTGGTTGATGTTTCAAAACCGTTTCCAAAACTTACACATATTTTTCCTACCTCCCGATGAAAAAATTTCAGATCTGATCGTATCTCAAAAATGTCCCAATCTAATTTTATCAAATTACATCAAATCATATCTCATTGTATCAATTCATATCTGAAAAAATTATGAAGGTTCAGATCCAGTTTGATATGATGTGATCAAATGACATCTAATTTGATCAAATCACCTAAAAAAAAAATCAGATGTAATTAGATATAATTTGATTAGGACACTTTTGAAATCAAATTTTATCTGTTTTGATAAAATTTGATCCAAACAAAAAATGAAAAAACTCAGATTGTACGTCATTGGTAAGGTCAATTTTCCAAAATTGGAGGATTTCCCACACAGTTCATAGAAAGTATTTCTCAAAATTTGAGCAATTTTCTAAAATTTGCAAAATTTCGAAGAATTTTTCAAAAATTGATAAATAGTTTTCTATTGAATATAAATTGTTCAATAATTTAGCCAGCTTTTCACAGATCTAAATTGATGGAAATTGGATCATTTTTATTCCACAACTTTAATGATTTTCAAAAATTGGATCGATTCTCCGAGTATACCAAGAAGCAATAAGCCCGAAAGAAAAAAATTTCAATACCTCAATTGCTTTTCAAATATGGAAAATTTTGTTAAAAAATTGATCATTTCTAAAAAAAAACTTTTTTTAAAAAAATTTTGCCTCCTTGAAAAACAAAATTCTCTACATAAAAAATTACATGAACAGAAATCATCTAAAATCCGAAAAATCGAGTAATTTCAAAATTTAATTTTTGTCATACTTGTTTCATTTCATTTCAGTCATTTTTTCACCTTGTTTCAGATTTTTACTTCAGTTATTTGCATTCTTTTTTTTCACCCTATAACAATACTTGTTGGGGAAATTTTTCACCTGCGGATCGGAGGAATCGCAAATCACATTTTTAGCTTCCCAAGAGAAAAAAAAGTTCAAAATTCAGCCTTCCTCCTCGGCAATGACAAACATTAATTTTTTCCTGTTCATACGAGTAAAAACAGATTTTTTTTCATTCATCTCAAAGCTGAAAAATTATTGACTTCTGAGACTACGAAAACTTTTTAAAAATGATGATCAAAATATCTGAAATGTGAATACATTCAACCGAACGATAATATACGAATAAAATAATGTTTTTTTTTTCAAACTAAAACCTTCAGTTTTCAGAAAAATTTTCACAGCTGCTTCGATTCGGTAACATCTTTATTCCCTCCCACCAGTATAAATGTATTATGTAGCACTACAGGAAAAAAAAGGTATCCACATGTAGCATTCTTACTTCATCCAGAAAATTAGTATAGGTTTACAATACACCACACTTCCAAGTTCCAAATCGTATATTTTCTACTTCCATCCATGCATCCATGATACTTAACCTCTCCCTCTCCTTACCCTCCACACATGTATCCATCGGAATAGAACCACATTCGATGTATTAAGCATACAGCTGCATTTCACATGTTCACCCTGCCTCCTCACTTTATACCGATCAATGATCGAAACACCGGCAGGCCGGCACGTTCTCGGGCAACCGGTACGACAACACAGTATTATTTCAGGACACCCTGTATTCTTCGGTAACGTATACGTCGTCAAGTAGCAAATACGTACACTGCGACATTAGCACCTCGCCGTATACTTAATGTATGTACTCGGCAAATGGGCAATTATACACCGTTATTAAATTGCTAATTACGTAATCGTTTGGAACTTCAAATGTATTTTTTTTCATTTAATTTTTCGACATCTCTTCCGAGACCCGCATTTCTTTACCGAACCTACCAAATACCATCGAATTCGTCGTGAAAAAAAAAACCATTCGTCGTATCGTTTCATACCCATATTTAGAAAAGAACCGAACCCGAGACGTATCTTGGCGACCAAACAATCTATGTACAGGAAGGAAACGAAGCAGAGGGTAAAAAAAGTAGGTATCTGAAGCCGCAGCAGCCGCGTTAATTAAAACGACACATCCTATTCGGCCAACAACCGGTACAATAATTACTCCAGTTCGGAGATATCTTTATATAAATTATACCAAAGGTATAATATGTACCTAGTGCCTAAGCATTATACGAGTGTAAACCACCAAATCGTATTTTTTGTGTATTCGACTCAGCTCGGCATTCCTGCCACAAAACTCAATCCCGAGATATCCCAACAGGAAAAAAAAAATCTCCTCATTGTAAACAGCGCAGCTGACAATCACAATAAAAACCCTCGCGTAACCGGTTCATTTAAGGGAACACGAGCGCAGAATACGTGAATAGGAAACCATCAAGCTGGAATAAGAGAAAAAACGATCCTCGAGCATATGTTAATCGAAGACGAAGGTCCGGCGGTGGTGGTTTTTACAAAATTACTTCATTAGATAGGCAGGTAGTACCCGGTATCGGGATGTTGCGTGCTGCCTATCATCGTCTTGATCCGTCAACTATCACACTGCACAATCGTCCGACCATCTGTCCTTATTTAGCCCGAAGTATTCACGAATTCGATCCGACATTATTGCCGGCCAACGGCCACCATGGAAATTTTCTCTCTACCGAGCTGATTTCGGCGAGGCGCATTTAAATGACCAAATTAGCTTCTCGATTGTGTACGTCGTCCGTAGGTAGATTTATTTACATCGAACCGTCGCGATCGCTAATTTTATGTTAATTAAATCGGAAATAATTATTTCGTCGGGTTTGTGCAACGTGAACGATGGCGATAACGACGACCAAAACAACCGCACGAAAAAAAATGGGAAACCTTGGCCATCGAGAGATCTCGTCAATTGGCGATATTCGGCCACGAGGGAACTAATCGATTGACCACGGAATTACCTCCCTTCGCGAATTGCTCTCTGATTTAAAAATCAATCAAGAAGGTCGCATTAAAACAAAGAAACTCGTCGATTAATTATCCCTCTTTATCTCGTCTTCGATTCGTAATCATGCTCTTGTTTTTTACGACGAGTGAGGAACAGGGGACTGATGTCCCGTATCAATTTAGCATTTCAATGCGAAAGAAAAACGTCACAGTTTTCCGACTCCTTGGGGACTTGACGACGCATTTATAAAGTACCAGTACGTTTATTTTTCTACGCCAAAACGGACATCAATTTGTAAAGCCTGATCTACCAACTATCCCAAGGTATTTGTATAGGTAGTTCGGTTTACTGAGTGATGTCATATTACAATCCATTCCCTTTGGTTTATGGTATCGTTATCGTCAGTCTAATGAACTTTAAAAGCTTTTCACTACGTATAACCTATATACTGAATTTTTACTCTAGCTCCCTTATTTTAGCTATGTCCCTTTTCAAAAATGCCAACTGGATCAGCTTAGACCATCAGACCTCCGGACGTGTAAAATTTATACACCGATATTGATACTTTTACGAAAAGGGGTGTCTTTTTTTTTAGTACAGTGTGAGTTGGAGACTCTGGGGATCTCCTCAACCCAATCATATTTTCTGGATATCAGATTAGGTTGAAGAAATGGTTTTTAGATGAGTAAAAAAATGAAAAGTACAAGAATGAATTTTTGAAAAATGTTTTGAGCCTGAGTATGCAGCAGATTAATTTTTTACCATAATCTTAAATTACTCGTTTCAACGTAAAATCGAATGTTGAGGGCTGGATAATTTACTTTTTTCTCATTCGAATCACTTGGTTTGTGAGGTTCCCTTGAAAAGTTTAATGAAATAAAGAATATGATCTGAGGACATGAAAATTTTCAATTTACCCTATTTTTGCATTTTTTTTCAATACCCATAATTTTTTCCATTCTATCTATCATTTTTATTCCTTACAAATTCTTGAAATTGGATAGATTCAACAAAAAAAAAGAAAAAGAAAAAATTAGGGCACTTGTAAAAATTCAGCAGACATACCGTATTTTAATTTGCTTTGATTGAGTGACTTTGGTGATTTATTTCATCAAAAAAATACTATTAAAAGTCAATTCAAAATTCTTTCAAAGTGATTTTTTACACTAAAAAAATAAACAAGAAATGAACTTGAATTTGACGACGTTTCAGGGTTTTCATTTGAATACTCTCCTTCCAAAAAAATTGAGAAATGGTTTTTTTCGTTTCATAATTCCTAATAGAAAACAAACACCCTTCTCTTTCTGAATATTGTTTTAGTGTAAAATCCACGAAGAGGCAATCTCAAATCATGTCACGTTTGAATATAGCCCTTTTTGAAAATAAAGAACAAAATTATCAAAAAAAAAGGTACTGGATTTGGGCATTTCCATTCGATTGTCTGTCACACTTCTTAGTAGGAATTTTTTTTACAGAAAAATTTAATTTTCACAAGCAATGTTTTTAGTTACGATGTTTTGGTCTTCTAGTGTTGTTCTATTGTGGAGCTGGACTCATAAACCTCGCAGTCCAAACACAATCAAAACGGAAAAAATTAATGATAATTTTAATACAAGAAAAATTTTCATTACTTATTTTAATTTTGAAATTTTCCAAGATAAGGACCCGAAAACATGATATTTTTTTTCTGAAAACGGCTACTTCTTTTTAAAAAAGGAAAAATTTCAATTAAAAAAATTTAACATTCAAAACTTGTGAATTTTTTTACAAAAAATTTGCCAAACAAAAATTACAAAATTTGTTTAGGATAAAAGATATTCAGGAATTTTGTGTAGAGCTTCGAAAAGATTGAATAAAAATTTCGTAATGAAATCGTTCAATTTTTTTAAAAATTAAATTCTACTTTTAAAAAATGGCATTAATGGATCAAAAAAATTCCAATCGAAAGTATTCGTTGAACTAGTGACCTATTTTTTGTATCATTTCTCAAAAGCACCTTGAAAAATTATTATAATTATTTTGGAGGGTGTTTTGAATTTTTTTTACAAAAAACTGAAAAAAATCCTAAATTTTTATAATGGAAATGGTCTTAATTCATATAGGTATGTACTTTCACCTAAAAAATCATTGAAACAAATTTTTTTTATAATTTCCCAAGTTTTTAAGAAAATATTTCCCCTAAGTCTGTTAAATTTTTCAAAATGGGAGGACGGAGAGAGCGAGAGAAAATGGAGGAAAATTTGAATAAAAATGACTATTTTCGAAGAGAAATAAAAAATTCCATTCAGTTACAAGCTTTTGCAATTTCTCTCCAATTGAATTCATCACTTCATATTAATTTTACCATCGTTCCCAAAATTATTTTCAAATATTTCCCAAAAACTAATACCATTTTCTTTCTCACAAACACCTTTAACAAAATCTTTCACATTTACAAACCCATCTCCATCACCAAATCATAATCGAGCATCTAATTAAAAAATTCTCCACCTCTTTTCGAAACCTTTCCAAAAAACATCGTTATTAAAACTGCTCGTAAAAGCTCGCGGAAAAAGCATCACCTCGTGTTTTCAAACGTCAACACACCGTCCCACTGCTCCTCGTATATTGGTAACAGATTAAAATTCCATCAAAACCATTCACCTTAATATGTTTTTGTACTAGTCGTATTAGCTTTGAAAAACAATGGGTTTTTTCGTCATTTTCCTCTCCCCTCCTCATCTACACGGTTCAATTTCCATTTAAACTTCGACAAGTGATAAAAGTTTATTAAAATTTTCCCTTTGAAGTCTCCCAGCGTCAGCTCGACGTATACGCTTTTAAAAGTCAAACAAGTATGAAATTTACTCCCCTCTTCGTCTTCGACCATTCGGTCGATTACGATTAAACGGGTGGCAATATATACAGCGATCTAAATTTAATATTTACATTTTCTGGGAACGCAAAATATTTCATTGTCGATGAATGCGAAAAAAAGCAAAATGGAAGGAGAGTATGAAAATGAAAGGCATGCGGATATTTTAGCTTTTACTTCGTTGTGTAAATACGAGTCTGCTGAGCCTTTTCAAAGGTTAAAATTATTCCTCTTTTTGGCCCATGCGATGGGATGGTGCTTTTGTAGCTGAAATTTGCTGGTGTATCAAACAGTCAAACACGTTGGAATAATTCATTACGGTGCTGACTGCTCATTATACGAAATTTAATAAAATGATGAATCAAATGGAAGGAGCCAAAATTGGTTTCAATATTTTTAAAAACATTTCATTCTGAAAATTGATATTTTTTTTGAAAAAATAAAATTTTTTCCAGTTCTTGAGCAATGGAAATAGAATTTTTCAAATGAACGCTCTCATAATTAAAATTATTTCTGACCCCCCCCCCCATTTCAATTTGTTTCGAGGGCTAGACAAGAGTCTGAGGAGCTGAAAAAATTCTCAGAATACCAGTGACCAGTGCTGAGCAGTCTGATCTACATTAGATTGCTATTTTTTTCAAAATATTTAGAAAATTTTTCTCAAAAAATGGAGTGGGAAGTTTCTAAAAAATACCTGACACTACTGACACAAAAAAAGTTGATGTTATTCATAAAATTTCTGAGAAAAATTGATTCAATTTTGAGAAAACTTTTTAGTTTTTTCAAAAGATTTCCACTCCGTTTTTAGAGAAGACTTTTCTGCGCATTTATAAAAAATTCTAATTTAATTAAATTACAGGTATCTGTATTAACCTATTTTGTAATGTAGGAACCTTTATGGAGTATAAATTTAGAACCTTGACATATATCTTTCAAAAATTCAATCTCAGTTTATTTTTCATTCTGAATTTTTCTTACATCACAATACAGGAGGAGGAATGGGGGGGATTCATAATCCTAATTTTTCAAATATTTGGAAGTTCTGATCAAATTCACAGAATTTTTCATACCATTCTTATTTTTTCAGCATCCCAAATCCAGTCTTTCTCTCTCTTTGAAATTCAAACTTATCCTCAAAATATTTCAACACCACCTCACAAAAAAAATTCAGCAAGAAAGCAATCACAAAAGCAATCAAGGTACAAACACCTACGAAAGAATCACAGCAAAAAATACATACTTCACATAGGCTGTCTGGCATTTCAACGTCGTCTGCGATAAACTCTATTAATATTAAAATTCGTTTAATTAATTCATACTCCCAAATCCACGTCGGGTCACCATTCATTTACCAAACACCGAGCCATACACCCTCCTCAAATTTTACGATAACTGTTTAATTAACGTCGCGTCTAGTCTCGAAAAAAACTGAACTAGATACCAAAAATTCGCAAGTTCATCGTCTTTTGTTTACCGACAATACATTCGCACACCCAGGCATTGAAAAGTTTCGCAAACCAAAACCACCTCGTGCGAAAATACCCAGCTACGTCAGAGTTTTCACCGTGCGATAGGTCATGGCATTTAGAAAATTATCCTCGTACGCATGCTCCAGCTGAGCAGCTTCCATAATATTCACACATCGTACAGAAAGAAACTACGTCTACCAAGCACCTGGCTCGCCACCGCCTCCTGTCCAAATATACCGCGGTTCAATTTTTTTTTTCGTTTGTTCGACGGTTCGAGAGAAAAAAGAATTATTAATCGAGCGAGCTGTCACACCTTATAGTTGTTTTCTTCCGCGACTCATTCATAAGGCGAGAGGACTCGGTTGCGTAACAACGAACTGTAAACGCGTCTTGTTTTTCTTTCATTTTTTTCCCCCCAGCTGAAGGCGAAAATGAAGAAGTGAGGCGAGACGAGGAAATTTTACAAACGAAAAAATTTATTAAGCTGTTTTTTTTTGTTTCGATACGTTATAAGCAGGCTTGGGTCGTTCGTGAACGCGTTCACGTTCAGTTCGTTTTGAAAATCCCACACGTTCGTTCATTTTCGTTCAGTTCATTTTTTGTAAATGGTCGTTCGTTCATTTCGTTCAGTTCGAAAAAAAAACACAAAACGTTCAGTTCACGTTCAGTTCGTTTCTGAAAATGGTCGTTCGTTCATTTCGTTCACTTCGTTTTTGTTTTTTTTACATTCATCGTTCACGTTCAGTTCATTTCCAACAACTCGTTCGTTCGTGTTCGTTCGTTCGTTTGTTTGTTTGTTCGTTCGTTCGTTCGTTCGTTCGTTCGTTCGTTCCAGTACAGTTAAAATCAGTAAAATCAAATCACGTAAGTGATCGCAATCACACATCAGTTCACATCACACACTGATACATATAATACCGCGAAATATTTGTCTACACTTTTATTGGCTTTCAATTCTGAACGTTTTAGCGTCTGCATGAAAAAAATGAATGAAAAATTGAAAATTGAACGTTGGACACGTTCGTTTCATTCAGTTCGTTTTTTTAAGGAACCGTTCACCGTTCACGTTCAGTTCGTTATCAAAAACTCGTTCGTTCGTTTCGTTCAGTTCGTTTTTTTTTTTGGAACCGTTCATCGTTCGCGTTCAGTTCATTTCCAACAACTCGTTCGTTCGTTTTGTTCAGTTCGTTTTCTTTCTTTAAGCCGTTCATCGTTCGCGTTCAGTTCATTTCCAACAACTCGTTCGTTCATTTCGTTCAGTTCATTTTTGTGTTTCGTTCGTGAACGTGAACGAACTTTCGTTCACTTTTTGAACGAACGACCCAAGCCTGGTTATAAGACAATAACATTTGCGGTTACACACAAATACACTACGTTTACTGGGCGATACGACAAAGAAGGAGTAAAAACTTGAGTATATTATCGAAGCCCGAGCATAATAAATACTCTACGTAAAATGTATAACGGCTAATCGAAAATATAACGCGTATAACCTTCGAAGCTGACATATTTTAAATATACGATACACGATTTCATTCTTTCTCTCACTCGGTAGTATACTCGAATCCATCTGCGAATACGTTATTACGAATACTATATAATAAACAATTTTACCGCTCGATGATCGCCTCAGCAGCACCAGCAGCGGCTTATTTTCGTACACGCATGTGTACGTCTATATTACGAATCACGAATAATGGAGATTTCATCGTCCGCAGCGAATAATAATTCACGTTTAAAATCGCGTAATTTTAAATTAAACAATCGTAAATCAACGACAGAGTTGGCAAAATTCGAAAAAAAAAAACGCATGTTTGCGCTCGTGTCCTCATCGCGAGGAACGTGGGACTTTTCGTTGAAAAATTCAGCAGAAGGAGGAAGAAGGGAGAGAGGAGGATTGTGTTGATTGAAATTCGACGCGAAATTGCGAAAAATTCATTAATTTTAGGATTCGCAATTTAATTTATTTTCGGTTTGGCGAATTTTTTCGTTTTAATTCGTGGTACAGTCACAGTTTCGGAGAAATTTTTCTTCGCGAAAATAAAATTGGAGATTTTTTCGTTTTTAATTAATTTTTCATTATTGGTGATACTACAACATGGCCATAAAATGAGAAATGATGAAAAAACGATTGCCGAGTAAAGGATTGCAGGGGCTATTTTAGTAAAACTGAAAATCAAATCAAAATTTCTATTTTTTTGAAAGAAATAAAGGAAAAATTTTGAAATTTTTGCAAATTTTTTGAAAAAATCAAGCTTATGTCTCAAATTTTTTACAAGCTGAAAATTTTGAAACATTTGAGGGGAGGGCGACATGACTGAATTTTTTTAGAACTTGATGATACCCTAGGCACGCCCTACTCTCCCAAAATCGAAAAGTAGGAGAAACATGACGGAAAAAATTCACAGGAAAATGAGAAGTATGTAATCATATCACCAGTACAAAAAAATTCAGATTTATTTTTCTACTTTGCTAGTTCATTTTCAACATTCTTCAATGTTGACTAATCAATTTTTGAAAAATATTCTATACACAAAATGTTATGGCTTCGGTTTTATCGAATATTTAAATTTTTTTGGAGAAGGGAAAGAAATTTTTTAGGATTTTACTTTTTACTTACAACTGCAGGAAATTACCAAGCATTTTTGTAAACACTGAAGAGTATTTTGATTTTATCGTAGAAATTGAAAATTTTCATTGTTCTCTACTTTTTTATATATTTTTTTTTTACAAAATACGTGTATGTTTCGCGTTTTACCAGACTAAGGTTTTAGGCCTTCCAAAAGGAATTGGCGAATAGAGATGGACTACAAAGTACAAATACAAAAGGATGACGTAGGCAGAGGTACATACGACATCGACATGTTGTAAATCACCAACGCCTCTTTCGTTCATCCCATTGTTGTAATTTAACCTGACATGCTTTTTTTCCAAGTAATTTCAATATAATTCTTTGTTTGACTCACGAAATTTTTAGAAGGATTTCAATGGTGCAGTCGAGGGTGTGAAGTAAATCTAGAGAGGCTACGTGTTTCAGAGTCCATTTGGTAGGTATACTTGTAACGTTTGTTTTCCAATCAAATTGATGTTAAACTAGCAAACGAATATAACTGTAATTTTTGAATCATTTCATTATTACTGCATGTTCGATGATAATTATAATGAAATGAAAATTCAGTCAACTCGTTTCTACATAAAATATGAAATTCATTTCGAAAAATATTCAATTTTCGAAGAATGGATTGTTTAGCTCAATTATTCATCATTTCACAAAAACATTTTTAACAATTTGAAATGAAATTTTCAAACAGATTATTGAAAAACCCGGGAAGGGTAAAGAAAAGAAAGAAAATAAAATACTAAATTTGACATTACTATTTCCTCAAAGCACTTCTTAGATCAAAATTTCTATCATTTTATTGGAAATCGCCCTTGAACGCCTCAACACTAGAAATGGATTAAATATTGCGGGAAAAGGAAATGAGATCCCTAAGGACCGATATAGAATAAATTTTTCCCTCGGTTCCCAATTCTATTATCAGTTCAGCTGCTGTCAACAAATTGCAACGGAAATTACTCAACGTTATCGCATACCAAGACAAAAAATTGCAACTCTAATTAAATACTTTTATCGTTAGTCAACATCTGATTCGACGCAGGAAGTTCTCAGGAGAGATGGCGAGCGAATGAATTCCATTCAGCGAATTGATGAAAAAACACCCGGGTGTATTTCCAAATCATAAATATCTACTCAAAACTGTTCCCTGCCTCTTTTTTTCATAATTATCAGGCAGCTTATTAATCAACATTCGCCAATGCATTAATAGACCATGTTTTTCAACGTTTTCCCCCAAATCCAAAAATTTGAAAGCCACAATTTCTTATAAAAAATGATGAACTTTGAAATTTGTTCTCAATGAAAAGTCACTAACAGTCAGAATCGCAGCACCGAAAAAATTTCCAGGGAATTTTCGCTGATTTTTTTCAAGAATTTATCTAGTTTTTCAGCAAATTTCAGAGACTTTATTAGCTTTAGTGAATTTTCAATGATTTTACAGTTATTTTTTTCACTGCTTGCTTTCAATGAATTTTTTTAAAATATAATAATACATATTTCTGATTCAAATTTAAGAATTTTCTTCGAATATTTGACCCAGGTGAAAACCACATTCGGGATACTGGATTTGAGATGGAAAATTTCTGGGAGTTTTCATTCGAGGAAATGTATTTCAGGAAAGTGAATTCAGAAAAATTTACGATTTATTCAAATTGAAAATTTTTTCGATATTTTTTCAATTCCAGTATTTTTTTCAAAATTTTCTAGACATTTGGATAATATTTTTTTTTGACTTTAAAATTTTACTCTGAATTTTTTCTTAAAATTGGTTTCAATTACAAAATTTTCTCAATTTTTTTCAACACCTAACATTATCTAATCATCAAAATTAATTTTTAAAAAATTTTGTATCGAGAACAATTTTTGGGGATGAATTTTATGCTTGAAAAAAAATATGGAAAGCAATTTTTAGAGTTAGAATAGGAACTTGAAATTATTTTTAGATAAGAAAATTCAGAGCAAGTACGTGGAAAAGGATTTTGATTTTTAAGAAAAAATTTTGAATTTGAAAAATCTTGGAGCAAAAAATTTCCAAGTTGGAAAAACGTTGAAAAAAAATCTAAGTTGAATTTGGACTTTGAAAAAAGGTTAAAATACGAGAATCATGCATAGTAGCACCGCTGAGGGCAATTTTTTGAAAAAATTTCAGTCTATATCACCATCTCCTACCTCCCAATTCATAGTCACCATCATTCATCTGCTTCAACGACACTTCACCTTATTCTGATCCAAAACTCTTCCAACCATATTCACCTTCCGATACAGATCCACGTAACATCGCTTCATCCATTCAAACGTAACGTAACAGCACGTAACTCAACTCATCCATCGCATCGATACAATTATCTGGCGTAAATAGCAGGTCACTAGACAAGGTCACCTTACCGATTTGGGATAAGATTCGTACCAAGTAATACCACAGGACAGAAAAAATCGTAATTAATGCCGCGCAGAATGCATTACCCGTAATCACCAATTCAAAGCGTTACTTAAAATTCAAACGTTTTTGTTTCGAAATCGAAATACTCCAATGTACAGCACATATAGGCGGAGAGGTATCTATTTTCGTGCTGTCTTGAGATCTCTCCTCTTCAACGTCCCACCCAGTGTAAAAAATTCGATTGTATACAAACGTTGGCCGAGAGAGAACCCCCGAAGAATGCCAACCGATCGACGGAGGACGCATCGATGTCTGGCATATGCCACCTCCCCACCCGCCTCAACTGCATTATTGTTTTCGTAAAACAAATGCATAACGACGAACTGGGTGCGAACTTGCATACTAATGTTGAATAACGCTGCACCAGAGACTTGAGACTTCGAATCACCATTTTCCATAAATACGATGACGCTGTCGGAGAGATAAACGCAGACACCTTTACTACGCCGCGCCGCACCATCGTCATAAATCATGTGAAGCTGCGGTGCAACAGATACCTGAGGTAATTTGTCCTACTGATTGAAGATAAATCAAACCGAAGAGACATATACGAGCTGACTTTGTACCAGCATCGTGTATCTCATTAATTAGCTCATTAGGCCGATGAGAAAATGATCGGAGATCGAGTAAGCGTACGAAATCGATCATTCTACCATCGGAGACGAACATCTAATACCAGATCTCAGATTCCAGATAATGTAAAAAATTTCACGTCGATTGCCCCGAACACAGCGAACAACCAACCAACTCGCATATGTAATTTTTTTCTCATCATCGGACGTTTCACCTTGTCGGGGTTATTAACTGCATTATATTACGGTCGTGTATAAATAAGTTTGATTCGTCATCGCAATTAAAAAATTATACGATGACCAGGACGACGATGGAAGTAAAAAATTACACATCCACGAGCGAAATTTTTCTTCTCTGGAAACCGCACCAGCCATGCTAATTAAAATTCCCCCCGCGTTTCGCATTCACCCTTCCATCATCCGACCACCAACAATTCGGTACTAATATGTATTCGCGAACAGACGCCAATCGGTTGAGTAATTAAAAAAATCAATTAGATATTTTCGTTTCGCCATCGTCCATGTACAGAAGAGTACCGCCGACGACGTCGCCAAGTCGCTGCAACCGTACAAACAAAATATACATATAAGACGATCCGAACGAGTAAATATTTACTTGGGTGTTTAACACAATAGCATTATATGGCAATTACCCTCCAAAATGTAGTCTTTCTTCGGACTCGGTTGCGGAAATCTCAAAATACCTGTACATTTTGGAATTCGGTCACGAAAGGACACCGAAACAGACCTCCAAATCGTTCCCAACGCTTCAGCGGCCATAAAGCACGCGAAGCCAGACATAGAGCAAAACGTTACCATTAGGAAACTGAGGTGCAGCAGACGGTAAATTAATAGATATAAAATGGTATCTGTGTAGGAAAATTCTACCGAACTCGTCACTCTTCGAACCATTTTACAAGTCACGATTAGTCAATTAAAATCGCATACGTATGAACAAACGTACCACCGAAATAAAAAAAAAGTTACATAAACGAAATGATACGAAAAAAAAAAGCCACACACACATACAAAAACGCATTCGAATTAAGGAGTCTGCGCACGAATGTGCTTGATAAATCGCGCACGTTTTGTTCACGAAAACTGAAAGGGAAAAAACGAAAAGATAAAATAAACGTGATCTTTGCAAGGATTATTTGCGTGCCGGGCATCGCGCCGAACACGTTCAGAAAATCCAGCACGAGCTAAGATATCGGATATGGTGTCTGAGTGGCGAAAAAATAATTGAAAAATTGAAAGAATTTTTGGCCGAATTTTGAAGAGTTGCAGATTCGTGTGAGGGTTTTTTGATGGATTTTTTGAAGAATTGGCGAGGGGAGGGAAGGAGAAAAGAGAGTAATTGGATAGGTTTTCATTTTTGACGATGAAAAAAAATAATGAATAAAAATAAAAATCTCTTGGCAAATTCATTTTTTTGGTGAAAAATCATCTAATGAGTCAAATTGTCATACTAACTCTATAAATTGAAGTGAAAATGCAAAATGATGGTCAAATTTGAATTCAACGTCCCAGAAAACCAAACAATTGATTTATGTATCTAGATATAGAAATCACTCCAAAAGGTCAAAAATTGGTTTTCGAATTCTGAAATTCCCAAAATCAGTGCCAACTCAAAAACCTATTTCTGACTTCTAAGAGTGGTTTTCATATCTAGGCTCATATAAATACATGACAAATTTTCGTCAGTCCGAGAAGTTGTCCCATTTCGATAGATGCCACGTGCCAACCCACCAACAAAATGACAAGAGTCTCCATTAAAACAGGATATCGAAAAAAACGGATTTTTTTTTTCGATCGTTATTTCGCTGAAATTGAATGCATTTCCTGTCCAACACTACATTTCAAACATCAAAATAGGAATCGAAGAATTTTTTCAAAATGGTTCACCACACAAATATACAAAACTTGAAGCCAAAATGAAAAATAGAGTCGAAATTCGAATTTAGAACCTCGAAAAACTTTTTATCACGTTGCAAAGATTGACTCTTTAGGGGCCAACAAAGGGAAACAAACCTTCAAAAAAAAGAGAACCGGAGAGAAATAATGAAAATTCATAATTTAGTTGTTTTCTCAATTTTTTTATGTAACTGAAAATGAAATTCAAAGGCATTGGCTAGATACGATAAAAATATCTGAGATGCCAGCACAAGGATTTGAGCCACTCCTCAAAAAAGGGTCAATTATTGAAAGACTCATACGATCTCAACATTGAAATAAAAATAAAACCAAGGGACAAACGTCTCTTAACAATGAGATTTTATTAAAAATTTATGAAAAACAATACTAATGAAATTAGGAATGATTTTTTAAGGTCTATGAAAATGGATCCAAACTTGGAAAGCAAATTCTGCCACAAAAGTACTCGATAATGTACCATCACCATCATAGAAATTGGGGTCCTTCCTCAATGAAGGGTTATTGGGAAAAAAATCAAGTCAAAATGCAAAACAGAGATCAAATTCGAATTCAGCGCCTTCGAAAACCTAACAATCGACATACATGACCATTTTTTATCACTTGGCAAAATTGACCCCTTACCCATAGCGCACCAATAGAACAATATGGACCCTCAAATAGAGGGAAAGTGGAACACATCACAAAAAAATGAAGAAAAATGATTAACAATAATCCATTTTCAGAATAATTAGTATCTTTACAATTCAATTCAATCGCATTTTAATAAAACAATTCATGGACATAGCGTGAGGCCTCAACCCCCCTCCCCTGAGGGGCTAATATTAAAAAACTGATTAAAAAACGTCATGGATATCGATTTCATGGTTTTTGCCATCGTTAAATCCGAATTTGATGACATTTTTGGGTAAAAACTTCTTGTTAAGGAGCCATTAGGCCCCAAAAATGGGCAACTGAAAAAAATGATAAAATATCGTCATGCATATTGGTTTCATGGTTTTTGACAGCGCTGAATCTGAATTTGAAGCTATTTTCCAGTAAAAACACATGGTTAAAGGGCCACTAAGCCTCAAAAATGGCAAATTGAAAAAAATGATAAAATATCGTCATGTATATCGATTTCATGGGATTCGATATTAACGAATCCGAATTCTATGACATTTTCAAGTGTGATCATACCATCGAGACCAGGAGCCTCAAAAATTATCAACTGAAGTAAAATTGTCATGTACCTATATCCATTAGATACATGATTTTCTTTGTCTCTGGATCTGAATTCGATGGAATTTTATTCCCAGTTGAAAATTTTTCAACATTTCATCGAAGTATTCAACTTCTCAAAATAAAAACTTCAACAAACCCAATGAATCTCCATACTATTATCCACTTTCCACAAATTCCTCCAATTCTTCTCTCTCAAATTCCTCAAATAAAACTCCCCGACGAATCCTTTCTTCCATCCAACGAAAACCAGTCCCCAGAACACACCGCAATGTCCAAACTGACCGAAAAAGTCGAGTGCTTTTTTCATTGTTTCTCAAGTACACACTCGAGGCAGCAACGTTGCACGTACAACACGAATTGAAATTCCTCAACTTTACAGCCACTCTACAACTTCCGGAGATAACAATGATTATATTCCAAATGCGCCCTCTCCTCACCCCGCCCGTACCATTATTTCCCATACTTGTGCTTTAATGATAAGCGAACTAAATACATTTTGAAGGTCGTTAACGACAAATTTCACTCAGAGGTGATAGGACACGACGGTTGACGATGAAACAAAAATACTACTTCTCGAGTGACCATTATATATTACACTCTTTTAGTAGTTTGAAAAAAAAAATGGAACTTAACGTTACATTTTTGGTTCTATTGTAAATCTCTCATCTATCTTTGACCATAAATTACAATTTTTATTACTCAGTTGGTATGTTTCCGCGTATTACCTCAAGCCAAGCCGTAATTCATGCACTCGCATTTGTACATTGTACCTGGTAGACTTGAAGTAAAATTACTCCCCACAGCTTATACAGCTCGTATGAAAATATAACGGTACATCTTGAAGATTCCTAATTTCCAGACGAGCCAAAAAACACCACCGGTGCCTCCAAAAAAACCACAACAGACGAGGAAATTTCCACGACGGAAACATTTCCGCCATGTACGACCACCAGCTGCGCATTTCGAGAAAACTAACCTACCGAAACTTGCAACTTGGAAGGTGTGCTCGTACGTGTCGAGTCGATTGCCACCGCCGACCGGCACTCGGCGTATCCAGACAACCGGCATCTCGGGCTACCCGGTACTTGCAGACCCACAGGTAACCGCTGACGTATCAGTATCAGGTGTAAAGGAAGGAACGTAGGTACAAAGACGGGACCACTTTACACGTACCAGGTCTCTACGTACGTATACATTGTATAGACTTACGTACATGAACATCGCCGCCACCGCCATCAGCAATACCACCACCTTCATCGTCTTCGCAGCCATCGCCGACACTCGTTGTGAAAAGTGTTTTATTTACTTAACGACGATTCGAATACCGTACCGGTTAACCTTGAATATTTTATAGGTTAATACAACGATCTCCTTGACATAGACCCACAGATAACACGATGAATAATTGTAATGGGACACGAGGGGTTATTACCGCCAGCATTGTTCATTATACACCCACTTAACCATTTAATATTTTACCATATTCACGGAACCTTAACTTGGACTCACCAAATATACGCTGTACGGACTAGAGGACTCCTACAGACATAATCAAACTGACGATATGCACACTCTTTATCATCTCTTTTCTTTTTATTTTTAGCCAGCGTCGATCGCATCGTTGTCTACGCCAAGACGGAAATGCTGACCCTCATACCGGCGTGAATATTTTCTCCTTATCAAAATCTAAACCAGGAGTAACTCTTATTATTGCTTCGAAAGCGAGTTTTTCGAATAAAAAAAAAACAAGGGAGTAAGCCAAGCAGGCTCAACTAATTACTGATATCCTAGGTAAAGGACGATCGCGTAAGCGAAGCGAACCGCGGACTCATTCCACCTGATATCGTAGAAATAGTCGTTTACAAGTTTACGTACCACGCGTGAACAGCACGATAACATCGAATTTATCGTAGGCGCATATTTTTTTTTCGTAGGATTTTCTCGTACAGCAAATAGCAAAAGTAAGCAGGTTTATGAGAAAAACATACGAGGGGAGAGGTGAAAAATAATGTGGTTATTTTTGTTTGGGGAATTACCTATATTAAAGTAGTATATTTTACTCGATTTACCGACATAGTATTTGAATATAGAGGAAATGGAGAGAAGGCGGTTGCTGTATTTGTTGAATTCCCTTGAACTCGCGTGAAAAGGTGAAACTAGGAAAGAATTAGAATCCAGAAAGTGGAAGGAGGACAAGCTGAAAAAATTATCCTAATTTTTTGAATTTTTACGAAATATTGGTAAGAAATGGTTAGATGGATTTGAAAGTAGATTTTTACGACAGAAAAGAACTTAATATTGTCATAGGAGAGGAGGGGAAGTACATAAAAATCAGAAATTTCTGCTTAAGATTGATTTTTTCGAAACAAAATCCAGTTTTTTCCTTTTTTCAGACCCAAAAAAATAAAATAAAAACACTCAAAACACTTCAAATTTCACGCTTCTTTCGAATAATCATCAAAATTAAATATTTTCTGAACCGTCGAAATAATTGAAGGCAGAAATTTAGAAGGCGATGAAAAAGAGGTGAAAATAAGAATTTCACCCTGAAATTAGAGTTAGGGCGGTATCTAAACAGAAGATGAAGTTAAGTAATATATTCGGAATATTTTCTGACGTGTTTCATGGTATTCAACTGATTTTCTTAACAAAAAATTTAAATTTTTCAACAGTTTCCAAATCGAAAATAAATGTAAAACTTTCTAAATTTATACATGTTTTTTAGGATGATTATTTAGCTTAATCAGCTCCTCTATTCCTCACAAAGAATACTGAGATACAAAAATCAATTATTTTCAACTGTTTGTTTTACGTATTCAACATTTTAAAATGCCAAATCCAGATAAATTCCAACATATTTCATGTTTTTCGGCGGAATGAATAATTTTTACAGCAAAATGGTTTTGTTTTCTACGATATGACTTTGAAAAATGGAAAAATTTTAGACAAAATTTCAGTGTAAAATAATTTTTGGCTCAACGGAAAATAAATACTTGACGATCCTCCTCCTCCTCTCCCCCCCCCCATCAAGAAAAAACCCAGAGCTTTTCACAGACATTTTTTCAAATGAAAGTACTTGATGCTTCGAGTCCTTAATACCTATTCATAAAAAATTGGTAGAATTGTGTGATTTTTTTTTATTTTTACAGCACATATCATTTTTTTTCTACTTGAACAAAATTTGAAAGAAATCAATCAATTTTACACGACTTGGAAACCAATTTTTTGAGTGGTAGTTTTCACTACCTACAGCACATATCACTATCAAGCATCAAGTTAAAATTCACAAAAAAAATAAACATGTTCTTGAAAGATGCTTTCTCATTTAAAAATCAGTGAAAATTATCGAAAACCACTGAGAAACAGCCAAAATTGCAGCCAAAGAGAAAAATCAGTGAAAAAATTTTCACTGCAAATAAATCAGTGAGAAAAATCAGAGAAAATTCGCTGAAAAATCAGTAAAATTGAATTTAGCTGAAAAATCGATGAAAATCTTTGAAAATTCAGTGAAAATAGTTGAAAAATTAGTAATTTTTGCTGATTTTTCTTATGCTGTAATTCTGACTGTTCATCAGTGACTTCTCACTGATTTAGAATGAGAGAGTGAGGTCAAAAACTATAAAACTAAACAGCAAATTTGACAATTTCTGCATTTTTTAAAACAAATTTCCCTTCAAAAAAAGGTCAAGACACAACTAAAAATATTCTGGATCTGACAAAAAGGAATGCTGGTGGTAATTTGCCCCTCCTCCTGCCTCGTAATTATCTAAAATTACACTTTTAATCAAGAAAATTCAGATTCAAGTAATAAAGTTGAAGAAACTACATTTTTTTAGAAAGAAAACTAGCAGCTGAGACGAAAAAGTTCACAAAAATTGAATTCTAGGTAAAAATGGAAAAAGTGCTATATCAGTCGGAAATTTTCAATTTTTTACTCCTCCAATAATTCCAACTTGGATTTTTCTCAGAATTTGCTGCAATCCTGCCATATTTCATTGACTTAACATAATGAAAATAAGTATCGCTTAAAAATGGCACCTCCTTGTACGATCATATATTTTAATATTCAAGTATTCCTTCATAGATGTAAAAACAAATTTTTAATTAGAATTTCAAGTTCTCATCCCCCACGTTCTCAAAAAAAAAGCTTTAGCTACGATTTCTCTAGCTAGCAATTTACGAAGGAACCAATCGAAAAAATTTGAACTAAAATGCAAAGAAGACTCAATTTCCATCCACAACAACAGCATAATTTCTATGTATCATGAAAAAATCTAGTCCATTAAAAACGGAAAAATATTACGTACCAGAATAACATCTGAAAACGAAAAAAAATAATTTACGAAATTCGATTCTCTGAGGAATTCGTCAATTACGCATACTTCAACATCACAAAATAATCATCGAATTGGCCTTTCATTTTACTATTTTTTTCATTCGCTGCCAAAACTCGTAAATACACTTCGGGCACCAAAACACATAACCCACGATCTTGGGGAAACCGAAGACCTCGTAATGCAATCATCGCCTTCGTATAATCTTCGATAATTTATTTAACCGACCGTGTACCAAAAATTCGTCAAGTCATTGTCTACAAGACGCCGAATCGAAATGCAAGCAGCATAGGAAAGAAAAACGAACGCGACCCGGGTAAGTATATCTGGGCACGTCTCCGGTTCTCCGCTCGGTACAGCAATTAAAGTAATTACAAAGCATTTAACGATAAGTTCGCTAATATGTGTACAATGTATGTGAACGTGTACTCCTCGTATACTATAATGTACTTAAAAGACTGAACACGACTAGGTGGACGGACGAAAGACGAGGCAATCTTGGGTACCGAGTAAAAGCTCTCAATAGACTGATTCAAGGACGAGTAATAACAAATTTAATTCATTTCACTTGGCAACGATTTTATCGTAAAATGTCTTTCGAATAATAAACTTTTACTATTTCGTTCGGCCGAATAGTTCAGAGGTAGAGTTGGTCGGTATATTTAAAAAAAATTATTGCGTGGGTCAGTAGGAGGGACCAGTGATTGAAAAATCATCGTCCCTGATTTTCGATCCCAACAGGATGTCTAATAGAATCCAAAAATCAAAATTTGTACTTTTTTCTGTATACTACAAAAACAAAATTTCACCCAGACGGATTAAGAAAAGAGGGAATCTTTTAGGATCCGAGAGAAGCAAATTAATGTGAAATAGCAAAAAACGAATTTTGAATTCTAAAATTATTCCATACCACTTATTGAACCCAAGCGAAGTTTATTTTTAATAATGGGAATGCCATTCACCAAAAATGTTCATTTTTTTCATTGTTAGATTTTCAAAAACATCTCCCTGAAGAAAAGTAAGTTGGCATTTTGGACGAAATTCATGACTTACTTATCTATAAAGTTGATTTTAAAAAATTGAAAATTTTTGAGGAAATAATCTTGTATGTATTTTGAATCTGACTCGAAAATTTTGAAAAAATCATACTTCTACACAAGAAATTTTGATTTCAAATTTTGAATTTATTAAGGTAGGTAAATGTACATACAAATCTATTGAGTCCGAGTGCAACCTGATTTATTGGTTCAATTTTTAAATTTCATACACTCTTAATTTGAATCAGCTAATTTTTACTGGTTTGAATTTAAAATTGAGTGAAAGTGACCTCATTTAATAAGTGTATAAAAAAATACTTTCGAAACAATTAGAAAACTACCAAAATTTCAGTAATTTAGAACTTTCCTATTCATTCATTTAAAAAAAATCATTTCAGTAATTTTTCACTGATTCATTCAGTAAAAAAAAAAAAAAAACAACTTTCGAACCAGTTAAAAAAACACTTTTTGGCCTTTTTCAAAAGAAACATACCTTGATCTTCTGCATTACAGTTTTTCGTCGATCTTAATTCGAATCAGTCAAAATTGACTAATTAAATTGACAGAATTGAATCACTGTAGAAATCAGTGAAAAATTTACCGATTCAAATAGTAAATTTTTGTTTTTTAATCAGTAATTTTTTCCAAACTACTGATTAGATCAGTGAACTAAAAATTTTACCGATTCGTTTTAGTTGTTGAGGAAAAAATTATTGATTCAGAAATGAAAATTCACTAATTGAATCAGTAACTCATACTTTTCTATTTCAATCAATTAATTTTTAGTTTTTGACTGATTAAAATTAAGAGAGTTCCAAAATTGTCAAAAGTCAAATTAATTTGCAAAACCTCTAAATATTTTCAGTAATCTTCGAAGTTTTCTCTGAGGACAGTAAAACTTGAAGAACTCTCTTAATTTGAATCAGTCAAAAATGCCTGAATTGACTGATGAAATAGTGAAAATCAAGTCACTGATAATCAGTCAAATTCCACTGATTTTCCAGTTAATCAGCGTAATTTTACTGCCAATCAGTGAAAAATTACCGATTCAAATAGTGGATTTTGATAGTTAAATCAGTGAAAATTAGTTGACTGATTGAAATCAGTAAAAAATTACTGATTCAAATCAGTGGATTTTCATTATTGGAACAGTGAAAAAAAAATTCACTGATTGAATCAGTAATTAATTAACGATTGAATCAGTGAAATTTTATTTTTACTGATTTAGTAGTGAAATTTCACTGACTGAATCGTACTTTTTTTTACTAATTCCTACAGTGACTTGATTTTGTTGATTTGAATCAGTCATTTTTGACTGATTCAAATTAAGAGAGAAGGGTTGGAATTTTGATTCACACAAGAGATAGTCACTTTTGAATTTGAAAGTTTCAAAAAAAAAAGCAAAAAAGCAGAATAAAAAACAAATTACTCAAATTTTCAAAAAAAAATTCACACTCAAGCATTATATTTTGTTGAAAATTGATCAACGAATTCGTGGCTGATGGCTTCTGTCTTCTCGAAAGAAAACATTAGAATTGAAATTTAAAAATGCATTATGATTGGGGGGAGGGGTACGGTGGAATAAATTTATTGAAAAATTTGTTCCAATTTCTGAAATTTTTATTTTTCATTTCTGCAATTCTTAAAATCTCATCTCTGCCAATTTTATTTCCCTTCGATGACAATTTATTCGCTGTTATTCGACTCGGGAATTCCGATCACTTGGAATTTTTTCGGTCTGTTCAATCAAATCGGAAGCTTATCTCGTTCTTTTCATCATTACCACATTGCTACGTTCTACCCAGGTAGCAAAAACACGGCTGGAGAATTCCGCTGACTTCTGTACAGCGTCGAAATTATATTCTTTATCGCGTCATCATTTCGCGATTATTCTTCAATGTGCATTGATGATTACGTGTGCTGATTTATCAATAAACTCTCCGCGCTAAACGAACGCCGGTTGCGTTGGCGATGGCGATGGCGACGACGTATTTATGAAAAGACGAACGTGATGGCTAAGCTATAAATAAATATACTTATAATGTACATTCGTGTAAAAGTAATATCGCGTGTGAGATAGACAGAGTATTATGTTGAATAATGAGAAGAATTAGCTTAGGTATCTAAATCATCGTACCCAAGTTCGTAACGCGAGCTTGATCATATTTCGTATTGAGTCAATTACATGATCCCATCAGTGTAACTGAGAGAGAAAAATTACGTATTCGAATCCAGCTCGCATTCGTAATTGATAACATATCGAAATCGACGTAAATTTGGTACACATTTCCAGCACAATATCTAATTTTGATAGAGTCTGCTAGAAAAAAGAAAAAAAGAGAGGGCACACGCACACCGACTCGTATTAAATTTCGTTTATTCGTCGATCGTACGCGGCGAATCTCGTTTGGGTGGTTGCGTATATTTCGAAATCCTCATAATTTCGTATAGATCTAGGTGCATATACTCGTGTATAACCAACGTTGGTATCACATATATGGTGAAACGGCCACCTGCGAGTAGCCCGAAGCTGCTGTCATTTTTACAGATACACCATTTTTCTCAGTCTCGATAGGTTAATGTAGGAAAAGTATTATTCGCGAATACTCGCCACGATTATGGTCATTTATCTAGAATACCGAAGCGAACGAGAGATAAAGAAAGATGTTTTATGGACTCGCAACGAGTGAATTTTACGAGCTGCGATCTAAACGACGGCGGCGCTGGACGGGTCGATAACGAGGCCCATAATCGGCGCCCTTGAAATTGGCCAGAAATGCTGAACAGATGAGGTTGTTTCGTTTACCGTATACAGTGAGACCTGTGAGACGATCGTGGGCGTAATGGCGATTGTGTCAACTTGACGAAGGCAGCTAAGATGGACAACGTCGAGTAGACGGTTTTTCAGCTGCCTGTCGATAGCGGTTGGATTCTGGGAAATGAGCTGATTGGACGAGGCAAATGAGATCATTTCTTATCAAAAGAGATATCATTTTCTCATTTCGAATCAGTAGAAAGTCACTGAAAAAATTCAGAATTGAAGAAAAGGAAAAGTCAGAATTGAAGCAAATGAAAAATCAGCAAAATTTTTCAATTTTCAATACTTTTTCACTGATTTTTCAAAAATTTCAGATATTTTATCAACTTCTCAGCAAAATTTTACTGATTTTCCAGCAACGATCCGATTCTACAAAAATGAAGTAAATTTTTCCGAAATAGAAATCAAATAAAACACACGAAAATCATGTCTTACGGTAATGAAACTCAAATTAATCACTTCACTTCTGTTGATCAATTTCTGTATAATTCTCCAGTATCGACTTTCATTTCCAAAAAATGATGTCATTTTACATTTTTTTTTTTTTACTGAATTTTTTACTACAATTCGAATACTTTACATACAACTTCCAACAAAATTGATGATCATTTTTTTTTTCAATTTCGTTTTTGCGCTCTGAGGGTAACCTGAACTTTTTTCGAATGCATTTTTCAACGTTACAAATAATTTCAAAGACATTTCTGCCAATTTTTATCCTTTTCATATTTTATTTTTGGCAATTTCCATCGATTTGGACAATTTTTCGATTATTTTTACGACATTTCAATCAATTTTTGGACGTTTTTTCAATAAACATTGAAATTCAACAGATTTTATCACATTTTAAACCAGTTTCACGGATTTTTAATCTACTTCCTCGTTCACCAGTCCCAAATTTTCCTAAAAAATTTATTCATCGAAAGATCAAAATTACAGCTATTCAAATTCGAAAACAAAAACAATCAAGAATCAATTAATCAACAAAGCTCAATTTTCACCTCCCCATTCGATTCCATCGTTCTCCCTCCTGTATCTTTAGGCGCCATACCACTGCACAGGCACAACCATCTCGCGTCCTCAAACAACAATCGACCTCATAAATCATGCGACTCCTATACCCATCCTCTAACAAGCACACGATACGGTGCAAATCGCGCACAGCTCGTTTATCTTGAAAATATTCAAATCGTAAATTAAACAACCAAAACAGGAGAGAACTTCGCAACAAGCGTTCCAGGGGCACGGTGCAGGAAAAAGAGAAAAATAGAATATTTGTATACAGTTCGACCAGGGAACCAAGGAAGGGGGAAAATACCTGAAATATTCGCGCTCTATCGAAACTGGCAATTCATAGGTTCGCCCACTGGTATATTTTGTACGAGTACAGTACTATTATAAAGTATATGTTTATGTTGTACATTATAATACACAAACACATACGGCCAAGCATAATCTAAATAGTAAATAAGTTATTTTGACGCGTGATTTACATTTATCCCACACTGATAAGTATTTCGCCAAAGCGGATATTCTTATCAGGCGTTCGTTTTTTTTTACGATTCTTCGCGTACTCGAACGACGACTAAACAAGCTGTGGAAAATTTGCGAACGAATTTCCCTTCGCTCGACCCGGTAGCCTCTGAACGAGACCAGAACGGTAGAAGAGTTATTTTCCAACGACTTGGAAGAGAAGTTCGCCATAATGTTTGAAAGGTGAACGATACTTGAAATTTAAATTTTATACAAGTTTTTCCAACTCTGATTTCTTCAATTTAGTATTTTCATTGCCTAGGTTTTGATAACTCATTGAATTGGGATAAAATATAGAAAAATCGTAAAGTGTAACAATTTTTTCAAAAAATTCGAATGGAAAAATTTTTAAGAAATTTTCAATTAGAAAAATTTTATGGATGAAAAAAATCGAAGAAACTGTTTAAAATCATTGAAAACAATTCATGATTTGGAAGAATTTTCAAGAAATGCGAAGTTGAAAAAAATTATAAGAAATTCAGATTGGAAAGATTTCCAAAATATTAAATTTTATTCGACCGAGTATAAAAAATTTTCAATTTAAAATTCTGTCAACATTTTCATCTCTTATTTTTGAAATTTTCATCAACTCCAATTTTTTAAACCTTATTTTATTCGAAAATGTTTTCCAATAATTTCAGCATTTTTCCTCAATTTTTTCCAACTTGGAAAAAAACCTCATGTTTTTCTGAGGACATTAAAAAATTAAAACAATTGGAATTGGAAAAAAATTTTGAAGAAAATTCAAGGCAAAAAAATTTACCGTTGGAAAGTGTAATGAATTGGATGAATTCTGTAGAAATTGAATAACAGAAATTGAAAAAATTCCGAGCTAAAAGATTTCAAACTTAGATTAAATTTGGACATTGATTGCCAAAATCCCATTATTTGTACCATAGGAGAAATTTGTTAAACCCCATTTTCTTTAAATGCTGATTTTGTGAAAAACCAAAATGTAGAAATATTGCCTCACCATTTTCGGTCTTCTGATCCCATTTGCTTAAAATTTCAATCAAAATCAATTCCTATTCAAAATGTTGGATATTTAGAAAATTCAACAATCTACTTTAGATTTTTTGATTCTCATAAATTATTCTGAACCAAAGTTTTTTTAGTTTTTTTTTTCAAGCTTTGTGGCACTTCAATCATTTTTCAAATGAATTTTTACACATTTTGATCCAAGATGGGCAATATTTCGATAGTTTGGCTGGAAAATTCAGCAAAAAAATTTTTAGCCAGCAATATCAGTATAGCATGATTTTGGCGAGCAATGCTATGCCAACGGTGAGACGGCTTTTTTAAAATTCTGCATTCATTACTACGCGGAAAAAAATAAAAAATTGCAAAATGGATCTAAAAATGATAATCAGTTCTTTAAAAATATGAAATAATTATGAATTAAATGGTAAGTAGATGAAAAAAAAAACAGATTCTGAATTTTGACAAAAACTGATAAGATAATTTACTTCGATGATGAGATTTTTCAAAAAATTTTCGAGCCCTTTCCCTTCCTTGCTCAGAGAAGCAACTACGATTAAAAAGGCCTCAAAGTTTTGTCATTATTAAAAAAATATAACACGCAGTTCCATAAACTTTTGAATAAAAATAGCAACACCTGCTGAAATTACTGCTCTCTTCAGTCAAAATTGACTGATTAAATTGAGTCATTGTACAAACCAATGAAAAATGCACTTATTCAAAAATGAAAATTTACTAATTTAATCAGTAGTTTTTCACTAATTAGCTGTCACAATTTTACTGATTAACGGCGGGATCAATGGAATTTCATTGCCGATCCTCTAGTGACTTGATTCTGTCAATTTCAAATCAATCAAACTTCAGTTTTTGACTGATTCAAATCAAGAGAGTGGTCATCATTTGAAATATGTAATGGAATAAAAAATGCAGATTTCGAATTTAAAGCTTTTTGATGGTTAAAATTGCTCACTCGGACACATCAAAAATTACAAATGTAAAGCTTTTTTGATAGCCTAATATAAATTTTTCAATGAAATTTTCAAAAAATTTTCACAGCAGTGATGCCAATTGGATTTTCACTTCCGTAATTCCTCAAAAAAATTAAATTGGTTAATTCAGTGGTTCAAAAAATTAACCAAAGAGATTTTGTCATTGAAATTAATTTAAAATATTTGAAGAATTTGCGGATGAGTAATTTGAATTTCGTAGAAAGAACTTCTTGCAGTTCGAAAGATGAAAGTAGGTAAACCGTTTGTGAAATGGGAAGAGTCTCATTAAATTTGTCTTATTTTTCATTTTATCCTCCCTTGAAATGTCATTTACACCTTCTCCCCAATTAATCCTGGCTACATAACTGCGATCACCTCTTCCAAGTCATGAAAAATAACAACTTTCAAACGGCAGAGCAAATTGGAATAATTCTGACGAGCGAAGAAGTGAATCCACCGATCGAAGCGATGCACAATGAAGACAACAAATCGAGGTTATTGGATACTTCGAAGCATCCCGACTTCGATACGCGTATAAAGTTTAATTATTTCGATAAATCGGCGAAGAACGCGTCGCGACGAAAGATCGACGTTGGACACGCAGAGGAGAAAAATCACACCGCGTCGACAACAAAGGGTGTGGGTGCTATTATTATTCGAGCTCTCGTTGGCCGTGTGTAATAAATAAGAAAGGCAAGGTTAAAATTAGCATTTAAGCGTATTATCATTAATGATAATAATGATATCGACGTGCGGCGCGGCGCGCGTTATCGCATTAGGTAATTTTATTTTCGACTAGGCCCAGGTATGTACCGACAGCAGAGGTGCATGTCGATGTCGTACGCCGGGAATTGGGGAGGGAGGGGGCACAAGAAGAGGAAAAAATCACCTGGTAATCGGGGAACAGGCCAACATTATTAATCAGGGGGAACAATAGGTTAGGTTGGGTGTTCGCACGACCTTGAGCAATGCTGCCGAATGCAAAGCAAACGCACCGAGCGAGTAAATCGCCAGGTAATAAGTATCGCGCCGAATTACTCGTTCTTCTTGCACCGCACCGGTGACCAAGAGCCATCGAGATGACTTCTGAAGTTCTGGCACATAAGCTATAGAATCTCGCTATATTGTCTGTCGAGCCAAAGCACACCCCAGCCCCCCAACCACACACCAAAAAAATTGAAAAAAACGTGACAATGCTTCGCTTACTTCTCAAGTATACAAAGTAGTTGGTGCCTACATACGCAGATGATTCCTGCACATTAACCGAATTACCTCACCGTGCCTTGCTCCGGTTTTAAACGTGAAAATTTTCGACTCTTATCCGATTTCCATCTCTTATATTGTGTGTTTTTTCTTCTACCTTCGTTTACCTTACCAAGTTGCGTGATTCTTAACGATAATTTGGGCTCGAGTTTTATTAATTTTTTTTTATCCCTACATCTTTCGAGGTACGAAGACAACGACAGCGGCGAGAGGGAAAGAGAAACAGACGAGTTCGCTTTGTTTTTTCTTATTCTTCACTTTTTATTATTCTTATATTCGACTCGCTCAGTTTTTCTTACATTTTTTGACGTGTCAAGGTTCGAAACCACACACATCTCGTGATCCTTATTATAGTATATCTACGGTACGTCACGTTTGAGGTTCATGTGTACGGTACGAATGTGGTGATGAGTGTTGGTGTGCAGATGCAATTTTAACCAGAACGATTAAATGAAAAACAAGATAAAGAAAAAGAAATCCAAAATTGAATTAATCAGAAATTTAGAGACGATAATTTTTCGCTGAAAAATTCCATTTTCAAATTAAAAAGTTATATCATTTTTAATGATTTTTTCATAACTGATTATACCTCAGTAATTTAAGATTGCAGAAAATAAAACAAAAGAAAACCTGAACACGAAACAAAATTAATTTTGAATTTGAATCGTGCTTTTGTGATACCTATGTATACTTTTTGTCCTTGAAAACTCAAAACATAATCCAAAAAAATGAGAAATTTTTCATTCTGAAGGTTTAAATGATAATTAATTTCACTCTAAGTGTAAAAATCAAGCAATTTTTCATTCACCTTTTATACCTACAAAATTATTCGGTTTCGAGAAATTTCATCTGTTTTCTCAAATGTTGTGTCTATTTAAAGCGTTGAAATATCTAAATTTCAAAATTTTTTAAAAACTATCAAATAAACAATTTTTTTTACAACACAGAAAATTCAAAAAATTTTAAATCGTAAATATTGGAAAAATTTTGAAACTAAGAAACGTTCAAAATTTTAAATTTTATCAAAAAAATGAAAAAAATTGTCTTGAAGTTTTTTATTCATGGAAATATGATTTTTTTAAAATTTCCACCTCTTCTCCTCCAAATAAAAAACCAACGGAATTTCGAATTATTGTAATTTCCAAAATCAATAGCCTCTATTTTGAAAGAAAATGAGGAAAATTTTCTAGCTGTTGCTAAGAAAAAGCAAGATTCGTTTTTTTATGAAATACATAATAGAATTTAGCGTCCAGCTCAAGTCTCTCATTAAAGAGTGGTGAATGGGAAGCCAAAGTGTTATCAAATTCGATTTCCAATGAAAATAAACCTTCCAACCCCCCAGTCAAACATTAGGCGTAAAAATCTTAGCAATTATAGCACCCAGTATAATAAAACCTAAAAAAAAGTTAGTTGTAAGAATTCATAAAATTGTCAATGACTTTCAATTTCCTGCAAATTGAAGTATAGCTCAAGCTTCCTAACATCTTGTCAAAGAAGCTAAAAAATTTTCAAACGTCATTTCCAGTAAAGAAAGATTACAAAAAAAGAGCAAATTGCACGATTAAAAATTTTTGACAATTTTTAATCATTTTTTTTTTGAGGAAATTGAAAGCCTTTTCACAGCAACTTTATTTGGAGAGCTGAATATTGATAAAATCAGCTTCTCACAAACAACTCTGAAGATAACACTAACGAGGGGAAGGGATGGGGAGTACAAAGTCAATAGAAAGTTATGAATTTATCTCAAAATTACATCCTAATGAAAACATGACTTTTTAATTTAAATTTCGTTATAATGATATCGATTCAATTATTCGAAGTTCATTTAATCCGAAAAATCTTAAATAACATTTTTTTTTTTGTAACTTTTCATTAGAAGAATAAAATCTTCAAACTGAGATTTTCACTCAATAAAATAATTTCTGAAAATTCAAGTTGATTTAAAGCTACGAGTTCATCTGTACCTAAAAAAATGCAGATTAAACTAAAATGTGGTTTCAATTTCCATCAATTTTTAAATTTTAATAGTAAAATTAAAAATACAATCGATCAAGTCAAGTAAAACTTTTTTTTCAATAAATGAAAATGAAAAATAAACAATATGATTGAATTCCAAGAATTTTTGAAAAATCAACAACACAGAAAAAAAATTGTTCAACAATGAAGAAAAATTCAAAATTTTCACCAAAATCGAATCAATACCGAAAAAAATTGCAATACAAAAATCAATTAAAATATTTGTGTATTTTCTATAATTTACAAAAATATTCAAAAAATTTGGAAGAATTGCAAATCAAACCAACAATCGAAAAATTTTAATCTTTCCATTGTGACGTCTAACATTTCCATGAAACATTGAACTTTCCACTTCATTTCGTTATAATGCGCAGTTCATTTAATCACAATCACGAAATTAATTTTTTTCACCAGGTTTTTGCCACTCTGATAAACACTTCCAGACATATGGATCCCATTCAATGAAACTACGACTACGTGCCTTCCCTTCCCATCCTTCTCATCACAATAATTTGGAAATTTCATTTGCAAGAAGACCTCTACGTATTAAAAATTTTCTCAGCGAAACATTTCGAAGCCAAATATCTCAATCGAATCAAAATTGATAAGCTTTTCCGGACCGATAAGGCTTGTAGCACAAATTGGCACATATTACGAAACACCATCCAACACTGGTGAGAACACGATGATGACGCCTCCCTAAATTAATTTTTTTCTTCGTGTATTTCAACGCAGCTGCGATTTATTTTGAATTTTTTTTTTTTTACTCCTTTTAACGTCGGTTTCGAATCGTTTCCGGTAAGTAGCAATGTGTTCGTAATTTGTGGTGAATATGTATTAGTAGATTATACTCGTACACATGATATGATTTATAGTTTGGAAATTTACGAGAGATTCTTATGACGTCACCTCAACTCCATCGTACCAATTGCATCATTCATACGAATGTTGGAAAAGAGCACGTGGTTTACTACAAAGGCGTAGGAGAGACTGAGCAAATGCATTGAAAAATTTACCAAAGATGTAGAGAATTTTTATAAGATCTTACCAAAATTCAAGATTGCAACAATGTCGTCTTCGAATAGGCCAAAAAGGCGGATAATAAAGTAATCAATTAACATCTAAATCGTCTATAAATTTTACAGTTAGGTTACCTACATATATAATCGGTCGGCGGGCAGAGGCAACATACGACCACCATCAAAACTACCACTAGTCGGTCCCGGACAAGAACACAAAAAGTTGTCGTCTTTAGCATAATGTTATGAAGAAGACGAGGAAACATTATGTCACATGTTCAACTACAAATGTAGGTAATGGTACTACACATTTAAGAGGCGCGAGCTTCGCTGGTTCTTCTTTATATATACGTTTTTATTACCGAAAAAAACAAAACTAGTTTTCAATTCGCGCGGCGTCAACTTGCCAGAAATAAGTAATTAACAATCATGCAATATATTCGCGTACATCGACGATATGTGTATACGAATAGTATAAAAACGAACCGACGAATATAAAAACCGCGGCCACCGTACTTGGCAGCAGTCGAATTTTTCTTTATTTAATTTTCAATTTTAGCATTTCATAAATGACTTGGGAGCGTAGACGAATATTTTTAAGGGTATATCGAAAATATCAAATACGATGTGCCGGATGTTTTTTTTGAAGTTAACCTATTTGTACTTAATTGTGTTTAGGTATTAGATTTTGTCAAATAAATTAATTCAGATTGAGTCTTTTTCCTAAATTCAAGATTGGGCACGAAAAATTCTGAAAAATTTCCAAGTTCTCAAAACTTGAAAGAAAATAAATCCAATTGCTAAACCGTTGAAATACTTTTACAAATAAAATGTTCACCGTGACATAAAAACCGTTCAAATGAAATCCATGTTTGTAGATGTACTTTCAAGAAAAGGAAAATTAATCAACCCCTCTAAACAAAAAGCAGCCACAAAAATTGAATTCAAGCCGCGTAAAAACCGATGATTGTTTTGAAAATTGTTCAGATTTTATAAAATAGTTCATTTATTCAAAATTGTGCAACAATGTTGCGAAAATTATACTCAATTCAAAAAAATTTAAATTCGTGGTCAAAATGTCCAAAATTTGACCTGAGACCACGTCAAAATCGTAAATTTCTTTTTTAAAAAAACTATAGTCATAGTAAAGTCAGTTAAAATTAATCAAAATTGCACAAACAGTTCAAAATACTGCGAGTAATCTTCAAATGAATGCAGAAACGGCGCAAAAAAGCAAAAAATTCGATAAATTGTTCGAAAATAAAATTAAAACAATGCAAAATTTGTTAAAATCCCCTAAATTATATTATTAATCTATAAAAATCAAAAAATGTGATTATCAATAAATCTGTAAAAATCATTTGGTCAAAATCGCTTGAAATTGCATTAAAAATTGGAACAAAATAGTGGAAGGATTCGAATTAAAGCAGATTCAATTATAGCTTTCAAAGCTTCCACAAATTTTTGCAAAATTTCACGGAGAAAGAGAAGGAGAATTGTCGAAAATCATGACACCAAATTACAAAAAATTGGTACTTTACTTGCATTTAATTAAAATGAAAAAAATGTACCTACTAATAGTGCAATTGATGAAGTTGATGGTGCTAAAAATGAAACACTTGCAGAAAAAAAGAGCTGATTTGATTCAAAATTTCAGCTTTTTTTTAGAATATGACATATTAAAATTGAAAGCTTTTCATCTCGTTCTCTTACACTACACATTTTTGTAACTACATAGATGAAAAAAATGAATTCATTTTCATCATGTACCTATTTCATTAAAAAATTCAAGAGAAGATGAAAATATTGAAAATTCTTGTCTTTCACAATAAAATCATAAAAATCTTTGCTACTTTCTGCTTTTCTCGCTGTATTCGAATTAAACTCTTATCATTTTCCAGATTTTTTTACTTTTCCTACCAGCAGACACCAAAAAGTTGATTCCTAGGTACCCATTTTCTTAATTTTTTGCCAATTTTTTACCATTTTTTCCACTTTAAACCTATTAAAAAAATAATCTCATTCTTTATGCTTTGATTGAAATGTTCAACTTAAAATCGGAACAAAATGTTTGAAATCTTGCTTTTAACAGTAAAATAATTAAAATTCTAGCTATTTTCTGGTTTTTCAACTAACAAAGCAAAACTTTTGTCAATTTCTAGATTCTTTTATTTTTTGTGAACTTTCTGATTTGAAATAAGTACCAGAAATGTTATTAAATTGTTCAAAAAATGATAAAAATTGTCAACAAAAATATTTCAGAATATCGAACTATGTGAGCCTAAAAATGGAAATAACCTTCAGGTTTCAAAAATTGATTTTCAAAATAATACTAATTTTAGACCTTTTAGAAGAGGTATATAAACAAGGAGAAACTTCAACTCAAAAACCAATTTTGGATACCGAAGGATGATTTCTATATCCAGGCTCACGTATGAAAAAAAATGGTTGAATTTTCATGAAAATCATTCAAAACTGCACTATTAATAATTTTTAATGAAATTCTTACGATATTTTGAAAAAAAATGATCAAAACTCATCTCTTTATGATTATCAAATTTCAAAATATTCATTTAAATGACGATTAGCTAGTTTCTCCGTCTCAAATAAATTTTTTGGAATATTGAAGATTTCAGAAATTCGACGTAATTTTGAACGATTTCATTAAAATTTCAAAATTAGATAGACGTCGAGGAATTTAGAAGCATCAAAATGCACTGAAAAAAATAAAAAAATTTATTCTAAAAAAAAAAATAATAAGGCGTCCCAATTCACAAAATAGGTAAAATTCATCATTTTTTTTGAATAAAATTCATTCAATTTTTTGACAAATTTTATTATTTTTTTGATGAATAAATTTCACCTATTTTGTGAATTGGGACACGTTGTTATTATTTTTGAATAAAATTGATTATGTTTTGAATAAAATTTAATGATATGATTTTGGTAAAATTTATTCATTTTTTTGATGAAATTTATTATTTTCTTGGGTAAATGCATTCATTTTCGTAACTTTCTTTTTTTCCGTGGGGGGGGGGGGGGTCCAATCTAGGGATTAGGCAAGAAGAACAGAAATTGGCTGGGTCACATTCATACTAATTTTCCAAAAATTTTGGACCTCTACTCTTCATTTTTTTCTTCATCAATAACCCAATATAAAAATCTCATCGTAGTTCTCAGCTGTCTATTGATACCTCCATCTACCTTCCGTCCTTCCGGATCACTTTCTAACTCGTACACCTCACATCACGATTAAATTAACCAGTAGCCAGGCTACATAAGAACGATACGAGTATCATCGATAAATCGACAATAGATATACCTACTTACCTACCTACATACATATGTACACCTAGATCGATATGATACAATACCAAGACTCGCCTCAAGGCGTTCACACCACGTATCTCGTAATGTCTTCCTCTTACATATACGTCCCCACACGCAGCCAGGATCGAATAACAATACCGAATAAAAAAAACACGACGCTTCGAAGTACCTTGGGACGTTGAACGTTTGATTTTTTTTTTTTTGATCAGCGGGCATACGAATACACACATCATTTGACCTAATTACCGGTCGTACAAATTGTACAATAGACCTATGTTAATAAGTACCTCTCTGAGTATTTTAACAAGCACGCCGCACAACACATTTCGGGCGTCGCGTCGCGTTATCGGTGTCGTTCAAATTATCTCGTATAAATATATTATTATACCGACGAATCGATCGGAATTACAAATTACAACTGCATACTCGAAGAAGACGTAATAGTAAATACTCGTGAGCCACGAGCTGCTCGTGCAGTCTTCATTATGCAACATGATCGACTGCCTAGCTTTTTTTTTGCTCTCTTCGACGACGACTATTAATGAAAACAAATACGACGATTCGAGACAGTCGAAGAGAAGGTAAGAGTATAAAAAGGTATAATTTTTATCCAGCGTTCTTCTAACCCACGTATGTCTGGTCTTCAACAGAATACAAAAGCTAGACGACCACTTTACGTACGATTCAATCAAGGTTTATGATTGATACCGGGTAATTACATCACGAGCGACGAAATTTTTTTTTCAATCGGTTACATAATCGAGGCGATGCCTTTTTTTTTTTGAAATTTTCATCGTACGTAGATAGTAGATACAAAACACTATATACCCAGTTACCTATCGTTGTATCGTTTAAACGGTGTCCTTTTCATCTCGATATTAATATCGACCAGCTAATAATACAAGCAATCTCGATTATTTCGCGTCTATTTCAAAGAAGCACGGGTAATTGGACAATTGGACATTGGTATTGTGTTGTACTGGCGCCATTCACACCAGCCAATGTATAGCACTGGAACAGTGTGTCTCCAAAGTCCTGCGGAGTGTCAGTCAATCAATTGACAGAGGTAGATGAAGACGAGATTTTTTCAAAGGCGATAAGAATTCGTGGAAAAATTCCAACCTCGAGAATGGAGCGTTGAAAAAAAAATTCCAAAAACTGTTTCCAAATTCCGTAAACGTGAGACATGGATTTTAGGAGCCGGCTCAGGGGTTCGCAAAATGCTACCATGGTAATAATTTCGCAAAAACAAGAAAATACGAAAAATAGCAGTTAAAAATTATAAAACCGTTAATTTCTTTTTGTAATTCACTTCAATCTAGGACAGAAAATGAGCGGTGAGAGATCAGTTTAATGGCTTGTAATCTTTTTCATTCGTGTTTCAGAGGGGCAAAAATTATGGAATAAAAATGAGTTTTCATTGAGATATTAAAGTTACGACGAAATTTCAAAACAAAAAATTCGATTAAGTAATAACATTTTTCCAATAAATTATTATTTCAAATTTTTCGACTCCCATGAAACATTTTTTTAATAAAGGAAGTGAAGGGGTGGACTCGTGGAGGAAAAGAAGATTGTTTTTTTATTAAGCAAAATTCTACGACTTTAATCCTTTGAATTTGATCAATAATGTTTTAGTGATATCATTTTTGAAAAATTAATGAAGATTGGAATTGAACTTTTGAACCAGTTTCAGATTTCAAATTGCTTAAAAGTTAAAAAATAAAATCAAAATTCAAACACTAAATATCCATTTCATTCCAAATTTTTGTGTTTTTTTCGAATTAACTCTATCTACTTTTCTTAATTTAATAAGCTAATTTAAGAAACTCATTTTTTCTTATCTGAGGCTTCCATGCCAACTAAACCGAATGATACATGGGTCACCTATGTACTTGAAAAAAAACTGAACGTGAGAAGTCTTCAAATGATGGCGAACGCGATATACAATTCGGAGGCCTCAGCAATTTTTCGACAAAAAATCTTTGAAATTCAATAAAATGGCGAATAATTGAAAATTTCAATACAGGATTTAAATTACCAAAGTTGAAATCTACTTGGCGGTTTGATTTTCTTTCCATTTTGTTCCTCATTCAGAAAAAATTTACCGACAATGACATAGACCTACAATGACGAAATCAATATTGCCACTATGATGGATAAAAAAATATCTCTTAGAAATCGAAGTCGAAAAATAATATTATGATTATGACTTCATCAAGTAAAAAATTCTAAAAAAGTTCTCAGCAATCGATTATTTTTACGTAGAAATAAATTGTAAATATGGGAAGTATTTTAAAAAATTTATGAGAAAATAATTTTTTAAAAATATGACTAAAACAAAATTTTGTGAATCAACAGAAAAAAAACTGACAACTTGAAATGTTTACCCCATTTTATCAGTATGTGGTCAAAAAAAAAAAAAAATATTTACCATGTAAGAAAAAAAATTCAAAACATATACAAGCCTGGATATAAAAACTACCTTCAGAGATCAAAAATTAATTTTTGAATTGAGATTCGCTCAGATTCTACTACTTCTGAAATGCTCAAAATCAATGTCAATTTTAAAACTAATTTTTGGCCTCCAAGAGTGGTTTCTGTATCCAGGCTCAGCCTGGCTCACATATGAACTTTTTTTGGACAAAAATGCATCTCTGAACCCACAAAAAATGAGTTTTGTTGAAAATACTTCACCTTTTATAAAATCGATTTATTTAATTTAAAAAAATGAAAAATATTTTTTCGGAGTTTATTTTGCACGTGCAATTTTTTTTTCTGGATTCGATCTCAAATTACACATTGAAGAGGGTTCGTTTCGAATTTTTGACAATATATCCTGAAAATTTATGTAAATAATTGATTTTTTCCAATTTGAACGTCATTTTTCCATAAGTTATAACTTTTTTGAAAAATTTCAAGAACCTTAATTATTGAATTTTTTCAACAATTTTTGTTTTGCGAAAAATGATCTTTTACAAAGAATTTTTCTAGTATTCCAACTAGAAAAAGACATCTTTTCAATTTTAAACTTTTGGATCAAGATCTCAAGACTATCAAAATTAGCAACACTGATTTCGTCATTTTAGGTCTACATATAATACAATTTTTTTTTTGAATCTGAAGGAACGAAAAAAATATCAAAACGAAGCTAACCCTGATTATTATCGGTATCTTGGAATATTTCAGGGGCTCCTAATACTCCTTTTTCTACTCCTCCTCCCCCTCCAAAAATTGCTGAGATCATCAATTCGCGATATTCGTCATCTTTTGACGAATTCTACTCGCATGCAAAATTTGAAAACAATCTGCGATTAATCGCGCAATATTTAATAAAACTAAAATGAAATTGCCCATTGCCTTTTAAAGAAATTATTAAAAATCTGTGTAAAACCGGTTTCACGAAATTACCAAAAATTAGTTTAAAATGAGTCAAAAAAGCAAATATTTGTCATAATAAATCCAATCTAAATACATAATATCTCCTTCATTCATGTTATTTTTTTTTTAAACTGTAAAACACTTCGTTTTAATCTATTCAGATGTTATTGAGCACTGGTCAGAACTTTCAGCACACACTATACCAAGAATAGCAATTTACATAATCATTGTTACTCATTATTCTCGCGCACCGACACCTTAACGAGTAAATAATTTTAACGATATCTGTTTTAGCGATCTAATTTATAAATATTATTAACGCCTTGTTCGCGTGGACGTCTTTCCAAGCTCGCTGACCATTCCGGCCGCCGCTCTCGTAAAGGTTACCAATATCTGGAAAACCTCTTGAATCTTCGCAACTAATTCAAGGATATATCGAGAACAGAAGACGTTTCGCGTAAAATTTTCACGCTATATTAACACGTCCCCGGGCCCCCCTCCCTCCAGCTCCATCGTTACAAACCGAATTACACGAGGTAATTAATAAGTATTTACTTAACAGACACAATGTTTCGCGCAGCGTATCCCCATTAAGAGGAATTCTCGAAGCTGACGCTGTTCGTGGTTCGCGTCTGGAGCTCTGGAGCCAGGCGCGAGCCGGAGTCGGGTAAACAATGATTAATGACACGAGTCTTCTTAAACAAGAGTTTTAAAAAATTACATCGCGTATGAAAACATAACAAGTACCGTGACATGTGTCGATGAATTCGTTTAAACTCGACTGCCCTGTCTGATGTGTGGTGCCCTCCTCTCGACTTTTCTCTCTCGCACGATGTATGATTTCTTCATAGCGGGTACATTTATATTTACACCTACGTAACCTTAGGTATATGCAGGTGAATTGTTTCCGCGCCGTCACGAAGCGTCTCTCAGATTCGAAACATCGTGTCAACGGTGAAGTACCGAGGCGAATTTATACGTAAAAAACAAAACCTAGGCACCTAAAAAAATAGGTACTTACATACAAGCGTGTTAATTATTCTTTTAACTATTGGGGTATTGAGTTAAACGAGCGGTAAATTTGATTCGCGGTATTTATCGTTGGGATATTTCCGGAATGAATCACTTTTCTGTACAAAATTAGGTGAAAATATACATAAATTTCAATTTTTAGGGATAAAAATTGAGAAAAAAATAGTTTCAAATTAATTTTTATTATTAAGTAAATTCTTTTCGAATGATGTAGAAAACTGAAATTGATGTTATAGTGGAAATTCTGAATCGCGAGCAACTAAAAAAAGCTGGAAGCAATTTCATGAGAAAATCCTGTTTAAATTTTTGGAATTCATCAATTTTCATTTTTTAAAAGTGGTTTCAAAAATTTAAAAATTTGACATTTGATGTTGATTTTTATCGAAACACTTTCATCTTAATTTTGAAAATTTTTCACATCAACTTTTTTTTGGAAGAAAAACAGAGCTATCGAAATTTTTAAAATTCAATTTCATTCGTATCATTCAAGAATTAGACACATTTTTCAAGAATCCTATCTGAGACGAACAGAACAGAAAAAATATGGAGTTATGGATGAAAAATTACTAAACCGATAGGAAAATAAATAGGTGTCTTTCATAAAAGTGAAAACCCAGAGAGAAGCGAATTTAATGATTTTTTCAACCAAATATCTGATTTGCAGTTAACGTAAATGAAATGAAAAACTATCGATATTTCCATTCTACAAAAGAATTCAAAAAATTACGCAAAAATAAAAAAAATTACCCTCAAAATTACACTGAAATTCTCTCACAAGGTGTTAGAACCTCTGAAATAATTCAATGAATGATTACTGAGTGATGAATATCCAAATCGATACACGTTAAGAAGACATCAACATTCAGCAAATTATTAGCTTTAAAAATTCAATATTTTCTTTTTAGGTGAGCAGAAAAAATATCGATATTGAATGCTACATCAATAATTTCACATAGATACCTATCAATGTGGCTAATCAATCAATAATTCAGATTGAAATAACTGGCGACAATTTCCTCAATATCAAATAAGACATATTTTCCAAAAACCTGACATGGATGATCGGGAAATTTTTCAAGTCGTGTTTCAGACTGCATTTTAATCAAAAAAATTACCGAATTTCATGTCTCACTAATCAGATACCGAAATTGAATCCAAAATATTATGTACTCGAAGAGTGGAACGTCAAACATTGTATGTAATTTATGGGACATTTTTTCCCATATTCTTCCTACTTCTCAAACTCCTCCTGTAAATATTTCAACGTATGACATGAATCCAAAAAATGAATTCTAAATTTTTTAAAAAGACAACATCGCTGTAAATTTTTCAACTTCTGAAATTCTAAATTAAACCTAATCAATTTTTAAAAATTTTTAGATGGAAAGAATCAGCTAATAACAATAAGCCAAAAAACATTGGACCCTTTAAAAAATTGAAAAATTCAAATGAGTTTTATTTTAATCAACGTCAAAATAGCCTATGACGGAAAATTTGACAAAAAAAATGTTCAATTTCTGAAAAATTGTAATTTCATATCAAAAATGAGAAAATTATTTTAAATTACCACGTCGAGCATTCGAAATTTTTCAAGCATTTCTGATCAAGCACGTATTATTGAAATTTAGCCTGCAAAATCTTCAAAATTTCAAGCGCGGTTAATACATATTTTTGGCACATTTTTAATCAAAGGTTGGGAAAAACATGTCAAATTCAGATAGCAATAAAATTCGATTCAAGAAAAATGTAATTTCATTTCAAAAAAATATAAAAAATGAAAAAAATTGATTTCATTTAAAAATACGATTTTTCAATTGAAGAAATAAAGACATCTTGAGTTCAGAAATTTCACAATAATTTTTTGGGCAATGAGCAATTTTTTGCACTTGGAAAAAACCTTGAAACCTAGCATACCAAAATAACTCGCTGTACCTACTTTTTTTTTTTTGAAAATTTTACCTCTTGATACAGCTTATCTAAATAATATTTTGATGAAAAAATCTATACATTTAAATTCGATGATTTTTCATCGTGAAAACCTCGATGGAAAGAATTTTAATTTCTCAAAAAAAAAAAATGAATAAATAAATAAATAAATACAAAATTACGAAAAAATCATAAAAATATTCAAGCAGTACTTGAAAAATGGTTTTCATGTCGTTTTTATGTCAAATAATTTTATATTTCTGCAATTTTCAAAACACATACTTGAATATTAAATTATTTCTTCAATTTTCCAAATCCACCAATTCGAATGTTCGTGCACTAAAATCGTAGCTCAAAACTCAATTTTTTTTTTTAAAAAAAAAAGAAGAAAAATTCCTCAAATTTTTATAAATTTTTACTGATGTGTTATTTCAAGTAAACTAATTCACCTTTCTTATCCCCTAAAATTACCCTTTCTCATAAAAATCCCACAATTAACATCTAACATTGCCTTATTCCATTATAGGTCGATTTTTCTTCTCAAGTACCTCATTCCTACTTCGAATTACACCTTAAAGCCGGCCGGAAAGAAACCCACTTGTGCCTGTTTGACATACACCTCGACACAAATACCTTTTCCCACACCCATCGCGGTACTCCTTAAGGAGCAACTCACCCTTTTAAGGAGGCACTGCACACATTCGAGTTTATAACTGAATTACCCAACAACACATCGTTCGATCGAGACAATAGACTGTTAAGAAACTTAGTACCGTACTCAATTAGCGATATCCGATTGCCTAACTCGTTGAAAACAACACAACCGATCCCTTGGAGAAACCCTGCAGAAAAATATTACCTGCTTACTGTGAAACCCCTGCTGTCGTGTCATACAAAGGACAATGTGTGTACCAAAAAAAGAGGGATACAAAGGGGCCCAATGATGAGAGAGGGTAGAGAGGTGCATTCCTCTATATAGAGTAAAAATTCAAATCGTGGTCGTCTTTTTTTTTTTGGTGTTGGGTTTGGGTATCGCGACCTATCAGATTCTGAAACTGGTTTTTTTTTCCTTTTCAGCGTTCTCTTCTGTTCGGTACACAATCATCGAGTTCGGGATTAATTTATTTAAAAATGCTAACAGGTATCTTTACGCCAACGTGCTGTGACTGTGTAAGTTGTGCACTGGCGACGACGACGACGACCAAATACGTCGCATACAAAATCTTACCAGAAATCGGACAGATATTCTAAAAATTCCACGGACGAGAGTAGGAGGAACGCGAAACTACGTTATATCTTATTAATTCGGAAGAATTAATTTATTATCCGAGGTAAAAGATATATGTCTAGAAAATAAAAATACTACTCACGGATCAGGCTTTTTCTCCTTCTTCTTCTTTTTCTTGCCCGAACCGATGACTCCCGGTAAAGGTAACGTAGGTGAAATGCTATTCGAAGATGTCGAAGGCGACGACGAAGATCCATTTGATCCGCTGGACGAAGATATGCTGACAGTCCGGGCCCTTAATTCGATAGGAGTCAATACATTTTCCATTTGACGATTACCCATAGTCCCATTGGCAGCTCCGTTGATCTGCAGGTACGAATTTCCATTGCTGAACGCCGCCGACATCGCGATAGTGGGTCGGTTATTTTGGCGGCGTTTTTTCTTCTTCTTGTCAGCGTCCGAAGACGTAATATGGCATCCGTTGGTGACAATGGTCATCTGAGGACTCCAGTCTAGATCCTTTCGTATGAATCCGCGTCCGCATAAACAATTACAGGCCCGGAACGCCAAATCGTAGCCTTTTTTGGTCCACAGATTTTGATGGCGTTGCTTATCCGACCACGATCGAGCTCTTCCGCAGGATTTCAAATACGAAAGTATATTCTCCTCCCAATGTTCGAAGCACTCCTTATGCATGAATTTACTCATCGGGCAATGCTCGTTGTTGCATATTACCTTAACAGCGTCGGACAAATTGTTCATACAGATCGGCTCCTTATTTCGTAGGCATTCCGAAGTCGGCACGCAACACGTGGTTAGAGTCTGCTCGTGATTCTCCATAACTACCGGGTCTAAAGCTAAGCCTTGAATATCTGGTATTAATGTCGAGCAGCCGTCTAACGTTACCGAATTATTTCGTCGAGGTGCCATTCTTCAACTGCGCCAACCAATCTCTTCCGACACGATTTTTTCTCGATCCGAATGAATCCGTCAAAATTACGAATTCTTCGTGACGAACGACGCGATTTTATCTATCTAAACAAACATAGACAAAAAAAAACAAGTTCGAATTAGAAAAAAAAATTGAAATAAAAACGAACGATTACACCGAAAATTTTTTTTCAAAAATAGTTCGAACGAAATTGGGTAAAAAAAATTGACGTAAATTACAAATAGTCGACGAAAAAAAAATTACGAACACCGAATGTCAAATAGAAAAAAATGATAATTCCGAGGATATCGATCGTGAAACTATAAAAAAAAAATTTCAACACGTCCCGGAAAAAAAATTTTCCTCATCGTCAAAGGATCAGACTCTTCCGATACCGGCTTTTGCGCGTCGCCAAAGCGCATCTAACCCGCGGTTAACGATTTTATTCGGAAATTGCTTTCCCTTTCGTTGACCGAGAATGACTAACAGTACACATAAACGAGATAGAATGTAGAACCGCCGTCGCCGTCAGAGTCAAGGACAAGCTCCGATGCAGCGTTCCTATCGGCCGATGGGTATACTATCGAGAATTCCAAAACACCGAAGAGGGGAGATTCCCTCCTCTTCGTTTCACCTTTTTTTTTACGACACTGCTGCCTTTTTTGCCTATCTATCTCCTTTTTTATCTTTTTCTGTATTTTGGTCGTGAATTTTCCACTGGATTTTGCTTTTTATAACGTTAACGAGAAAAATCACTTTTCCCGATCGGAGTTTTCTTTTTTTTTTGATTTTTTTCGCGAATGAGTCGACAATCACAGTTAGACCTATTTTTTTCAGAATTGCAGATTTTTCGAACCGGTTTCAAATTTTTTAATCATGTGGAAGAAAGCAACCGAATGTTGAAGAGTGAGTATTTTTTCAAATGAAATTTTTGATAACATTACTTTTTGGTCGGCGAGATGTGAAAACGTCACCCGGAACAAACTTGAACGACGGAAACACGAGTAACGATACTGTCCACTTCGTGAATTTTTTCAGTAAGTGGATTCGGTTCTCATTATAACCCTACTTCGCTCCTACCTTCCAGTCCAACATCGAATATTGGAGGGAGAAATGAAATAGGTGATACCGGAAACATCACAATGTTGAGCAGACTTTATAGATGATACCCAAGAAAAAAAATTCAATTTTTTCAAGATTTGAAAATTACAAAAAAAATTATACAGTTTCCATAATTTTTTCAAATTGACATATGTGATGGAATCAGCTTAATCGGTCATTACTTTCTTTTAAAATGAGAAAGATTAGAAGAAAAAGCTTCTTTGTGATTCTAAAATATCCAAATTTTCATCTTCGTACATTTATCAAATTATCGAAATAATCCACGGAATATAATCTAATACGCTGGTTTTAGAAAATTTGGTGGCAATGGCGCTTCAACCCCTCCTCTCCCTGTCTACAACCGCTAGAAATAATACAAATTTTGGTCGTAATATAAACCAAGCACAGATATTTCGAATTCATCGATAAATTTCAAGAAATAACTGAAATCTGATTTTTCAGAATTTTTCGGCTTCGACACCCCCCCCCCCCCCCATCTACACGAAATACTTTGCGTTCTACCAAATTCAATTAAATAACAATTTAATTTTTTTATTTGGTTGTCGGAAAAACTTCAGCAAAATCAAATTTTTGCTGTTTTAGAAATTCTAGGACACCCCTCGCCCCTCCCTATACCCTTTCGAAGATCCTCAGAAAAGTACCACATTTACTTAGGAAAGTTGAATTTTTGTCTATAGTTGATGAATTCAAAAACTGCGAATTTCACGTTCATGAAAGTCACTGCATCCTTCATGCAATTAAGTATCAAACGAATTTTTTGACCAAAAGTTATTTTGTCATCAGGGGAGGGGCGAAAAGGGGGTTGAAGGGTTGATGGACTATGGTTCGATTTAGCTCCGAGAGTACGAAACCCCTCTCTCAATTCCAGTAATTTTAAATACCCTGGGGTAAAAAAAAAACGTTCCTCTTTTCTCAGATGCTCAATTCCGATCAATTTTGAATTCCATTTTTGTTGTCTTTCTGGTCTGAAAATCCTGACAGAATATTCACTGGGATGCAAAAAAAATCTTGCTTACCATTTTCGTACGTACAAATACTTGCATTTATCATACTCTGATAACAGAATTTCGTACTACAAAAATTTAAACCCCTAGCGTTATCAGTTTTTATACTAATAAAATATTTGCGAGATAAATTTGAATCGAATAGTAACATACCAAAAAGTTGAATTTTTTTAACAATTTCAATCTTTGGTACAAAGCTGAAACTTTCCAACTTTCTCTCTTCAAATACTTTTCCAATCATTCATTAGAAAACGAAATTACTACAATTTTCTCATTTCTCACTTTTGAATTCATCTCTCAGAATGGGAGTGTACCATGATTAAACTTGTACTTGTGTCTGAAGCTCTGAATGAAGATAGTATGCACTAAAAAAACAAAATTGTTAATGAAATCTATCAAAAAAAAATAATAATAATAATAAAGTGTCCCAATTCACAAAATGGGTAAAATTTATTCTGAAATAATGAAATTCATTGCAAAATTGTTAAAATTTATTTTCATGCAATAAATTTTATCAAAATTCATGATAAATTTCGTCAATTTTTTGAATTGGGACGCGTTATCATTTTTTTGGATAAATTTTACACTTCTTTTGAATAAAATTTACTTTTTTGGATAAAATTTATCAATTTTTTTTTTGTTAAAATGTATCAATTTTTGCAACTTTAGTTTTTTCAGTGTGCAAAATTTTCCCAATAAATGGAATATTGTAGCCAACAAAATCTTCTTATTTTCCATCTTTTTTACAAGAATTATTTTTCAAAATCAAGATACCTATGTAAAATAGCTGAATGAAACAGCCCGATCGCAACAAGGATTTTTTTGAAAAATAGCAATATACGCGTATCGATCGAAAACTGTATTTTTTGTCAATAAATTGTCTTTAACATTTCGTACCATAATTTCGTTATTTTCGAGAATTTTGGCGGGTTTTGCACTTTTTATGTTCATTTTCGAATATCGTGTCATTTTTTTTTGTACTCATAGTCTTCTTGGAATTGTCAGAACTGAAAGCCATTAAAATCGTTCAAAATCATACAAAAATCATATTAAACGTCGTTAGCTACGCGAAATTTTTTTCTGCTTTCTAGATTTTCAAGAAAATTACAAAATTTTGAAAGAATTTTCGAATGTTAACAACTTGTTTAAAAAAATCTTCGACGAATTTCAACTACATTTTAAATAGAAATTCTCTCCCAAATTTCAAAAAATCTGTCATTTTTCAAGAGAAATTATACGATTTTCCGAAAATTACAAAAATAAAAATGGAAAAAATACCCCATCATTTCAAATACTCACAAACTCGCATTACTCAAAATTCAATTTGAACCTCCTCACACAGCACAATCTAACCAGGGGAAAACAACCAAAACTCCATTTCAAATGAAACAAACCCCACTCCAACCCTCTCTTTCCCTAACAAAAATCCAATCAACTATATCACGATCGCAAACCATTAAACATAAACACACAAGCACGTTAATGGCAAAACATTCTCCACATGTTCGTTAATTTTTTTCCAAATTTACATACACGCGTTCTGACTTCGGACGAGCTAACTATAATACCCCGAACCGATGTTCTTTCCGTTCTTAATTTACAACACAAAAAAGATACCCATACAATAACAAAATGGTAACAGGTGAATAACCGAACCGGTACAATAGCAGTCGTATTTTCGCGTTAACCAAATGCGTACGTGCAGACCCGACTCCGAAGTAGACCCCAATATTAGTGCATCGCGGCACAGGGTACATATGTCGTGGAAAAATTTCATCGAGTTCGGTATTCGGCATCTGTACAAACTATAATCAAGAATTACACTCGGTCGAGACTCAAAAACAATAAATATTACGAAACCTTCTTCCGAAAAGATACGACAGGCATAAAAATAGGCACATGACGAACGCTTTAATCGAGCACACCCGAAATTACCCGGAGAAACCGCCGAATAAGAAATATAGGCGCTTATGAATCAAAGTCAACTGACACTTTGGCCATTTCAATAGGTTGATGATTCGGTTAAAATGTACACTAAACCTCTGGCACGATTCCAAACGCCGCCGAAACGCCATATTGTGAAAAATACAGATCGAATAACAATTTGGAGAAAGAAGAAGCGAGATTTGGAATAAAAAAAAAATGCTATTTCGAAACGAGCCTAGTTCGCGACTTGTCCATAAATAATGTTACATACGCGATGCACAAGACCGTCATCAATTTCACCTCGCCTCAGCCTCTCTGGAACCATGCAACAGCTTCCACCAATCTGTGATCTTTGATATATTATGCATATGCATTCGCAGACGAAATTTATTCGTACGAAAGGCGCTCGCCTAAAATGCACATTATGCATCGGAAACATTATACGATGACCTAGTTGCATATTGTCATACTGGTTACGACGACGACGTGTTACATTATGTATCGAGTAAAAGAATCATTTCGTCTGTCTCCGTTCAGTATTTTCTATTTTTCATCTCGGTCTTAATGGTAAAATGGAATATCGCCGGTGTCCAGGTACCACATCGCATTATTATACTCATTGTCCTTACACGAAAAAAGAACCGAGTATATGAATCGAAAAGAGAGAAAAAAATTTAACTTGCTAATATTTGATACGACGACGAAGACAAAAAAAACATCATTTTCATAACAACAAACCCACAATGCAGCCGAATAGCGGACTTGGGTAGATTTCCAGCATGCATAGAACCGTTACGGTCAAGGAATTTTTTCTGTGCGGATTATTTCAGAAATGAGATTTTAAAAAATGACAATTTCTTTATATCGTTGGCCAGACTTTGAACGTTACTGGTATACAAATGGTTTAAAATTAGATCGATGCTGAGGCGATGCAAATTTATGCATTTGTCGAGCGAAGTACATTCTACATTACGAAAGATTTTCCCGATGATAGCGTATTACAATGTATGATGACGAGATCGAATGCGACGATTGTATCGCTATGAGCTTTTTCCTTCTGAGGAGTATTGTTTTTTTTTCTTTTATGATTTTTTTTTGTTTCGTTGCGTTTGTGTGAATTCACGTGGTGGATTGGTGATGCATTCGGCGAATATGTAATTCGAGTTTGGAGGATAAACTGTGATTTTTTTCGCGGTTGTTTTTTCACGATGATTTAGTGCGTTTTACGATGCATTTAATTGTTTAATTACATAGAATAGTGATAGAAATGCCAAAAATATTTTGAAATTATGATAAAATGTTGTGAAATTGGTTCAAAATAATCTTTAATAATAATTAAACTATAAAAAATTAAACTTTATTTAAAATTTTTTGAAAAATCATACGCGGAAAAAACAGATTTTATCAAAAAAATTAATAAATTTTACCAAAATAATAAATTTTAATCAAAAAATAATAAAACGTATTCAAAAAAATAATAACGTGTTTCAATTCACAAAATAGGTGAAATTTGTTCTAAAAAATAATATTTATAATCAGAAAAAATGAATTAATTTTACCAAAAAAATAAATTTTATTCAAAAAAAGGATAAATTTCGCCTATTTTGAGAATTGGGACACGTTATTATTTTTTTGGATAAATTTTATCATTTTTTTTTTCAGTGTAAAAGTTGTTTCAAAATAGAGAAAAACTAACACAATAATAAAAAATTTAAAAATGAATCGAATTAAGTATCGTGGGATGAAAATCGAAATGAAAATTCATTCCAACCTCAGCAGAAGTTCAGAAAAAAAAACTTGAAAAATCATAAAATAATTTTCGGAATGAAAATTCATTTCAAAATTCATCCCAGCCTCAAAAGTTTGGAAAATTGTGGGAATATTCTTGGGATGAAATTCATCCCAACAGTCAAGCCAGACTCAAAAGCCTGGAACAGTCGGGAGTTCATTTTTGGGATGATTGTTGACATGAAAACTTATCCCAAAAACCATCCCAGCCTCAAAAACTGACTCAAAAATTGTGAGATGATTCTTGGGATGAAATTTCATTCCAAAACTCATCCTCAACTCAAAGGTTCAGCAAAGTCGCCTTTAAATCTAGAAACTCGTTAGATGATTTTGAGAATTAAAATTATTCTTTCCAACCTCAAAAGAGAAGAAAATTCGTGGAATAATTTATGAGATGATTATTGGGACGAATTTTCATCCCATCCTAAAAATTATTCTGGGACTTTTTCCAGCCTCTGAGTCTGCGTTGTAATTCTCTTACATATGATTTTTCAAGTTTTATATGGTTTGGGATGAATTTTCATTCCAAGCATCATCCCACGAATCCTTCCATTAAAAAATTCAAGAGACGAAGAAACTGTTGAAAATTCTTAGTAAAAATTGATAAAATTTTGGTTATTTTCTGTTTTTCTGTTTACATATATACTCAAACGTGAAATTCTTACTACATTCGGACTTTCTTCGTTTTGTTTTGATTTTTTATTTGTCAATAGAGACCAAAATAAGACTTCTTGTGCTCAGGGATAAACTGTAGTTGGCTTATTGGAGAGATGAAATATATGAAAATTTTTATTCTGAGGTATATATGTGATTAAAAGGTGCCGACCCGATTTTCATCAATTTTCTGAATTATCCTTATAGAATTCCTCTTTTCAAAAAAGATACCTATGAAAATTCTGCAGAAATCTTTTTGAAAAATTACACAATTTTTTTGCAAAATTTGCACTTGAAATAACCGTGTTTGATACCGAACTCGTCTTTGTAAGAAATTTCATAGATGTTTATAATTGAAGAAAAGAAGAGGAATGCAAATTCAGTAAAAAAAAAATTGAACATCAAATTAAGATCATTCCGCTATATGATTTCAAAATTTTCAAAAAACTTTACAAAATTACAAAAAAATTAAGTGTTAGCATTTATGTGATTCTACACCACCACCACCCCCCCCCCCCTTCGCCCAAAAAAACATTCAATAATAAAACATCAGTGATCAATTTAGGGGAGAAAAAAGACCAAATGAATGAAAATTGACGCGTAGATTATACGTAGGTAGGTCTAGGTATATCAAGAAACGAGTAAATTACAGCTTGTCGAAACGAACCACTTTCCGACATGTTTTTCCTCTTTTAAGTTTGATTTTGGCAAAGTTTCTTAACCCGAACACCTTGCTAGCGATACGCTGCTCGATAACTAAAGCTGCGAAAATTGAACGTGGTCGCAAAAGATATCTGCAAGGCTCGCGTGCCACTAACCATAAATAATAATAGAAAAAAGAAAACAATCGAAAAGCAGCTTGAACTTAGCCAGCACCTGTCGCGGCTTATGCCAGGTTTCGTAATTTCTGCGAGTGGGCAGAGATGCTCGAAAGCCGGTGTGGTAAATAAGATAGTCCATTTGGAATTGGTTTGTTGTGGATAAGAGGTCGTTTACGTCGAAGGTTTTTTCTCCACGCGTAATGGGATAAAAATGAAAATTTTTGAATCAGGTGCTCTGGTCTGCTAGCATTTGGCTACAATCGAGTTGAATCGTTTGGTACATACGTCTTCGTGTAAGGTGGTTTTCGTTTTGTAATTTGTAGTAAGCGCCGACGATGCGATGGTGGTACACGATTAATGGAGATGGAGGTATAAAATGGGTGGGAGATTTGAGATGATTAATTATGAATTTTAAATGAGTAGAAGACGCCAGTGACCTGATCCGACGTGGATAGGAAGATGGACAAAGAAAAGGCCTGAAGTGCATAAGAAACACTGGAATTATATTTTTATATTCTGAAATTATTGAAGAATTAAGGTGTTTACTGGATTGAGAAAATGAAAATTCATGCTATTTTTATGCTGTTCATAATGTTTATATTCGGTTTAAAAACCTAACACCGTGTTATAGTGAAAATTTTGATAATTACGGTAATTACCGAAAATATTTCAGTAATTATGGAAAATTATAGTAAATATTTCAGTAATTACGGTAAATTATCGTGAATATTCTAATAATTAAGATAAATTACCATGAATGTTTCAGTAATCACGGTAAATAATGGTAAATATTTCAATAATTACAATGAATTACTGTAAATATTCTGGTAATTACTGTAAATTATCGTAAATATTTCAAGAATTACGATAAATTACCAAAAGTATTTTAATAATTACGATTTACTGTAAATTATCATGAATATTCTAATTTTGATATTATTTGCCAGATCATTTTCATTTTGATTTAAATTTGATATATCTTACTTGAATCTGAGCCATCGTCTTTTGACCTATTTCTATTGGTCGTTTGATTCGAATTTGGATTTTTTTTATTCGAATCTGAATTAAAGTTTAAACCCTGCCAATGAGAAGCGAAGGCAGGAATTTTTTTAATAAAAAAAAATCATCGATAATTGGGACCGAGTTTTCAAAGGAGGCGCGCACTGGCGAGCATTCGTGGAACTACCATTTCTCTACTGATAAAAATCGAAAGGGGGATACCTGTTATCAGTTACATGTATTCTTATGGAAAAATCGTCATTTTTGGCAATAAATAATTACATTACCAAGTAAGCTAAAGGGGTGTTTTGAAATAAATAATATTTTATGGACCTTGTAGCACACAAAACAATTCATTTGAGGTGATTACGTATTTATTTTCCCACCTTTTGTGCAGCAAAGAAGTCAGGTTTTTTCCATGTCAAAGTAAGTTGATTTCGGACTAAAATTTCAATAAATTTTTGATTTCCATGAAAAACTTGGATTAGAATGTCAGTGTTTAACTAAAAGTGATTAAAGTATAGAGTTTTAAAGTGATAAATGTATCATTTGAATGATATAAATTTGTATACCTCTGGTATACATATTCCGACTTTTGCTTTCACATAAAATAGCACTAAAGAAGAAGAACCATGAAGCAATTTGAAACAAAATCATCTTTGATACACAAAACAACCACTTTTAAATATTTAAAGTAATCATTTTCCTTCAAAATGATGATTTTATTACTCTTTTATGATAACTTCAAGGCAACAGAAAGAGGTCAAGAAAACATATTTTTTCCAGACTTTAATAGTTACTGAGGAAAAATGAATATTTTTCCCTCATAGTAGAAGGTTCAAATTACAACATTAAAAAAAAATTATCCTCCTAATGATCCAACAGAATTTTTAATTAATTTTCAAAAATGACGATTTTCCCATAAGAATACATGTAACTGATAAGATTATCCCCCTTTCAATTTAGGTAGGTAAAAAACGACACTAGCGCACCATTACCTAACACGTTCCCAATTCGAGAATAAAACTCAAATCGTAGAATTAGAAATTTCCATTTCTTCAGTTGATCGAAAAAGCTCATTCGTAAGTTTTCAAAATTCAATCAACTTCGTTCCAACTTTCCCAATTTTTTGGTAAACATGAAAAAATTGAGAGAAGTACAATAAAAAAAGTCTTTCGACTGATAGAGCAAATTTTCCCAAATTATCTCAGAAATTGAATTTTTCAAGTGAAAATTGACTACTTCAAACATCAATTCTAGATTTATAATCAGAAATCTCAAAGCATGGTCGAAAATCGTTAACTCAAAAATAAATGATTAATATTAAATCAATAATATTAGTTAGCGTCACAAATTGATAACATATCCGCCTCCTACTTCTCAATCCAAAATCGAAAAATATTTTGCAAAAGCAAACTGCAGAATATTTGACCATTTATTATTAATTTCTTCTCCTCGCTTCCACAAAAATCCATTCGAGGAGTTGAACTGTTCTGGAAATCGAATTTATATCGTTTAATTTCTAATAACTTCACATTCTACTTTTTCTCCATCCCTTTCTCTTTCGCCTGCTTTATAAAATCTTACACTCGAAGAAAATCCATCACCCTCTTCACTTTCTTATACGTTTGACCGTCTTAATACAAATTACAGCGTTAAATCTAATGGTGGCAAACACTTTAAAAACTTTTTCTCTGCCAATCTCACTTCCGAACTTGCTTCCAATCCATTTCCTGCCAATTTACGAAAAAGAGAGAGAGCGTTTCTCAACTCACCCTACAACTCGATAGCACTGGCTTCATAGGAAATGTCATTCAGATTTTCATTTTTCAAATCGTACGATTTCTTTTCTCCGGGACAAGGTAGGTAAAGGGGTAGGAACATATTCTTATGTCCACCATATCCTATACAAGTAATACAGGGTAATAAGTTTTGATAAAGAATTGACGGCTCTATAGTGTACTTCTCGCTGACCCTTCCCCTTCTAAAATTTCTATTTCTCGTTCGAGCAAGAAAAAAATAATAAAACGAAAGAAATACATAGAATCAGGCGTGAAATTCATTTAGTCGCATCATTTACTCTGGCGATTCGCTAAAGCGAAATAAATTACGAGCAGAAAATGAAAATTTGCCGACGATACCGGTTTGATGATTTTTCTGACCTTGCTGAGAAGTAAATTCCTTTTCAAGTCAACTTCGCGGATTTTTCATCAAATCAAAAGGATTAAATATGGTACCAAGTGGTAAGATGAAGCCAACTCCGGTTCCTGAGCCATTTCTCGCCCTTCTAGGGTCTTTTATATGTGCATGTCACATGTGGCAGATGCCGCCTGCTTCGGGGTTTGCAAATGGATATAATTAGGTGAACTAGTTTTTCCTTTTTTTTTTTTTTTTGCTTATTAATACGGCGCTCTTCCCGTAGGTATTTTTTTCCTCATCTTTCGACATTAAAATAAATCGTGGGATAGTTGAATTTTTCGAATCGTTTAACAATAAAAGGATTTTACGAGCGTGAAATTTTCCATTTATTTTTTCACGTGTGCGCGTTGGCTCCCGGAGGTTAGGTGTTTTGAAAAATGATTCGACGAACTAGGGACCAGATATGATTTAAAGGGTTGCGTATCGTTTTGTATACGAATAATACAAGTTGGTTCGATATTTTGCAATCATTATCGCGCGTACGCAATTTTTCACCGTGCTACCCTTATTTTTTTCGTATTTTATTATATATTTCTATTTTTATTTTTTTATTACTTGTAATTTGTTGTTTTGACTTGGGCTATTGTTCTTTTTTATGACCATTTTGAAATCGAACGTATTTTTTGTGGAGGTTTAGTCTTTGTGGTGGAGATGAGAGGGGGGTGTCTTTGAAACAGATCAAATGAGTATTTTTGGTGTTTTAGTGAATGTTGTTTGAAAATATTGAGCAAAAAGAGGCAGCAATCAAAATTTAGGCAACAAAAATAGAAATTTAATTAAGAAAATATTATTAGAAAAAAGTAAAACTGACAACGAATACCGTAACGGTTTGAAAATTGAATAAATTGTCTTTTGATGATTTCTTACCTAATATCAAAATGGAAGAGATAGAGACGAAATAAAATTTTTCAAAATTCAAGAAAAATGATTAAAATTATCACCTTTACTGAAATAGAGTAAAGAATGATGAAGTATATTGCTAAAAAAAAATCAACATTAATGAAAACATTCTTTAAAATCTTCAAATTTTGAAAATATTGCTGAAATTCTCACAAAACACCAGAAACCCCAGTCAAAAAAAGATGACAATGATAAAATATCAATTATTCAATTGTTTTAAATTAATTATTAATTTTTACTCCAACTCAAAACTTAATCAACAGGTATGAAAAACTACCATCGTTAATAGTTAATGAGCATGTACCTATGTTGAGTAATCTACCACTATTTTTCGAACAAATTTTCCATCAATAAATCGTCTAACAAATCCTGAAAAATTTGAACTGCCGAAAATTTCGAATAGACCAATTTTTAAAACTGAATTGAAAATGAGAAACTTGAATAATTTCTGTTGGAATTCCTATACTACTTTCATAACAGGTACCTGTCGAGAAAATGAACGTAAATTTCAAATCGCTAGGCAAAATGTGAATAATGCGCCGGAAAACCCCTCATTTCCAAAAGTTTACATCTTTCACTATCTGCGTGATTTTTCCAAATGGAATTTTTCTTCAACTTTTCGACCTTTTGACAAGAGCTGAATAGAAATCCGCCAATTTTCCACCCTCGTGGAATTTTTCAAAAAAGCAATGACATTTGCGTCGAAGTTATTACAATATTATACAGCTCAGTCGACTTTCAACTTATAAGCTATCTCATATTATAACTACAAACGCAAAACTCGTGTGTACCAGAGTACGAGCGACGGTCACGAATCAGAAATATAGCATCGGATTGGACAGACGGTCCCTTTCTATTATACAACCAACTTGTGTCCACATTTAAAGGTATTCGATTCAACGTGCGCGATGTACCGCAAACTGTTTAAATATGAAAAGTTTTTTTTCGTGCAAGTTTTCCGAAAGTTTTCAATACCATTTTCTTTCTTTATTTCTTCGGGTTCGTGGACGTATGGGAGGTGACGCGTCAGCGACCTCGAATGTATTTGTATAATTTTTCTGTTTTTTTTCCCCCCTTTGGTCGAGTTAGATAGTGAAATTCTCAGCGAGAGCTGAACATATTCTCATTCAAAAGTTGATAGGTAATTCTGAATCGAGAGATACCTATATTAGACTGGGCTATTCCATACGAAAACGGACCAAAAATGAAGTCTGGTCTTCCTATTTCGCTCCTTTTTTTTACGAGTTCCCCTGGATGATCCATTAATAGATTCACCATTATTTCTTTTCAAACCCTAAAGGAAGCTGAAAGATGGTTCTTGCGATTTTTCTCCAAATTACCCAAATTTGAGGGCTCATATCTCGAGATAGATTATACTTGAAAGAAATCTGTTTGCGGGATTCGAACGAGAATTGATAGAGGATTCGAAAACGATAATAAATTATTTTGAAAAGTTCAAAGTTGAACTTTTGGTGATGAAAGATCAACTTTTATGATGATCACAGAAGATGAAAGCTGTCATTCAAAAATCTGAAAAAATTACAGTAAGTAGCGCTTTTTACTTAATTTTCAACAAAGTTTCAAGATGTGGTCTCCAGACTCCTGGGGGGTACATGGGTCCACAATTTTAACCAAAATTCGAAAAAATCGAAAAATTAAATTAAGTCGATATTTGAATTCTGCGACCTCAAATTAGTGTCAATCGATATGTCACACGTCATTTTAATTTTATAACATACGTTTCCCCAAAATTGGAGAGCTAGGGGGCACTGAAGGGTCCAATCAAAAAAATAAATAAATATTCGAACTCGGTGCCCTCAAATACCAAACAAACAACAGGTCGCACGCTATTTTTCATTTTTTCGAATTTGGACCCCTATCAAGGAGACTAGTAGAGGGGTTCAGAGGGGTTAGATGAAAAAACCAAGTGCATACTCGAAATCAGCGCCTTCGAGTTCGTAGAAATCGATATACTACTCAACTTTTTCAATTTTTTTGAATTTTTCTCAAAATTGTGGACCCATGTACCCCCCAGGAGCCTACAAATCCCATCTTGCAAATTCGTTTGTTGAAAATTAAGAAAAAGGGCTAAGATTTTTAAATGGTAGCTTTAATCTTTTGTGATCATCATAAAAGTTGAGCTTGCATCGTCAAAGTTCAACTTTGAGCTTTTCAAAATAATATTATCGTTTTCGAATCCTCCATCAATTCTCGTTTGAACCCCGCAAACAGTGTTTTCCTTCAAGTATAATCAATCTCGAGATATGAGCCCTCAAATTTGAGAAAAAAATTAAATGCCTAAAAATTACGAGGCCTTTTCCCAGCCCTCTTGAGGGTTAGAACTTGGAAGAGAATTGATGTCGACTTTGAAATTAAACGGAGAAAAAATAGATCTAATCCAAGGTTGTTTTATCTTCGTAAAAAATTCAACTCTGGCCTCTTCAACTTACCTTTCGATATGATTCTCATTTTGCAACTGCGAACCAACTTTATCCCCAAATCAGTGCCTCATCATACTACGAGCACCGCCCCGTATCTTTTTCCAAAGCTCCATCGAACCCCTTCATATCGACCTACTTTTCCGATACGTCATCTATATAAAAGCTTGCCACCATTGAAACGGAACTTTTCTTACGAACAAGCATATCCGCATGTCATATGCTACGAGTCTTGGCCACGACTACCCTCAGAGATACCACACGTAACCAATTTACTGACGCAGCCTATTTCTCGTATCATTAACGATACTTCACCGATTGGCCAAGGTTTCCAGAAGGAATACTTCGATATATTTTATTGTGCGAGATAATAGATACACCTCTATAAGCTCGCCCAGTATATGGCGCTTACGAAATAAAAACCTCCCGAGTAGCGTTTAAATTTTACGACAACGAACCCATTAAAGCATATCTTTATAGGACCGTAATAGAACGCGAGAAGCCAAAACGGCCAAAATATACCGCGTACAGAAAAGGTAAAAAGAAAATCGAAAAAACCGACCTCGTAAACAACGCAACTTCTCAGCAGGCAGCAAATTTGTTGCCAGCGAAGCGCGCGAAAAATAATTTATTTTACGCTTCGAACGACCTAGTTCTCAAAAAACAAAAATGCCACGATCGCAGATTTACTACTTTGTGTCAATTCGCTTACTCGCCTACTAATTTTCATACCCTGCCGTCCTCTATTCTATTTCCAAGTCGTAAGTTTGTTTCGGCATCTCTGCGCGTAAATATTACATTTGTTGGTAAATTGCACCTCGGCTGAAGACTCGTTTCGCCTATATTCAAATATTAAATTCATCGATGCAGAATGATACGAAAACGACACGAGGAATAACACCGAATTCGTACGAATATAAGAGGAAGCTTTACACAGCGAAACATGAAGGGAGATGCGCAACATATTAATAATAAATTGTGTATTTTAGTATGAAGTTACAAGGGTGTACGTAATAATATCGGAAAATCATATTAGTGTAGTATCGTTTCCTTCACACACTCGAAGACCTACGTATCTATATCTATATTCCTCCTTTTGCACCGTACTAAAAAAAAAAAAAAAACTCAGTGAAGCAGGGTGAAGTCAAAAAAAATCTGCCATAATACAGGGTTATCGATAAACTACGTGTGTAACGTTTACGCGAGTAATTTTTCATTTTTTCCTCGTTCTTCCCTCGTAAATTACATTCAGCTCGTCTCGACCGAACTATATCGATATATTTTCTTTATCTCGAAATTCTTCGTTTAAATTTTCATTTTTTAGATAAAAATAGGCTGGGTAAGAATTTGCTAATGGTTCCTCCCTCCTATAAGTTTGACAGATTTTTTTATTGGGTGAGAATGTTAGGTGTTTAGTTTTGCTCACGATGGGTTAGGATTTGATTGGAAACAGTTGATAAAAGCTTCAAATATGATTTCGAACGAACACATAATGTCATTTTACCAGGAAATTTCATTACCGGATATCTGTGGATGGCCAAGATACAAAAATCTAAAATTTGAAAAAAAAAATGTGAATGTCAGGAGGTATGCTGAATTATAAATTACCCATCAAATAGATGTCTCTGATTCTCTTGGATATAAAAGCCTAAGAATAACGTAAAAGGTTGAGCCTGAGTGTTTTTTTTTCAAGACCAGAAAACCAGAATGTAGAAAAAAAGAGTGAAGTTTCCTTCAAAAGGAAATGTTGAAACATGGATATTATGTTTTTTCCTCTCATCCTAACCTCTGATATCAAGTTGATATCAAAAAAATATAAAAATTGGTTTTTAAAATTTAAAAATTGGATTTCATCTCTCTGATATTTTTCCTGTTATTCTGACTTTCCAATCAATTTTCAGCTTCCGGTTTTAATAAATAGACATTAAGTTAATTTCGGAAACATGAAAATTAATGTTTTTGACTTTCGGTGACGCAAAATAGCGTCTTGAAATTTTTGGAATGACCCCCCCCCCCCCAGGAAAAACATATCCATGTTGAAAATTATTTCAGCTTGTGAGGGCGGAGGGAGAGGTAGATCATAGAATGAGGGGAAAGTTGGTAAAATATCTGAATTTTTTAAAAAAATCAACGAAAATTCGCTGAAAATCCAAAAACATTCTCTGATTTTTCTGCATCGCAATTTTGACCTTTTTTTTTTTACAAAGTTTCAATTAATCCATTGATTTAAAAAAAAAATAAATCAGAGATTCAGAAAATGAATGATTTTTTTGACGAAACCAATTCTTGTATAAATTACGACTGAAGAAGTAAAATTGATTCTTTTTCCTCATAATTTCCTTTATCTCACAATTATTTTTAAATTTTTACCTACATTGAAAAAAGTTTGAACTTCTACCTGACTGAATAGATCAAGACGGCCCAGAAATGAAGTTTCCATGTTCTTTTAACATTGCGAAGTTCAAATATTTTTTTGGAAATTGAAATTTCTTCATCAAGGTGTCCACTACCTATATTTCAGAAATGATTTTCCCTGACTTTTCCAGGGTTTCTAGACCAATTTTTAAACATTTTCTGGGTCTTTCAAATATTATATTTTTGAAAGAGGGAGAAGAGGGTAAGTTTTTTCTCGTAATGAAATTGTGCAAAACAGAAGATCAATTAAAAAAAAAATGCAATTATTGCCCTACAATTTTTTTCAGAAATCATTAGGGCTACCTACTTCTTATGAGATTTTTAGATGCCCCCTTTTCCAGCCACAAAAACAACTTGAATTTTTTTAATTCTCAATATATTTGACGCCACCCTCACCTTACTCACAACTCGGTACAAAGACCAGAGACCTTGAATTTATAACAGAAAAAATTTTAAATGAAAAAGAAAAAACTTTGATGTCGGCCAAACGATGAATTTAAAAGTTTTGATATTTTTTCCAGTCTGAAAATTCAAAAATTTTTTCATAATGCAATATCTCTCTCCCTCATTCCCTCCCTTCACCCACCAAAAAACACATAGTTACTTCAAATTTATAAATTCCACAAAAATATTTTTTTTCGGCTCGGCAAATATAAAAAAATACAATAAGCCCAAGCGAAGCGAAGGTAAAAATTTTTGCAAAAAAAGATCTTCAAAAATTGAAATTCACACCCCAGTAAAATTTCCCAAATAGTGACCAGATGACCAGAAAAGACGAATTCTCCTCCATTCTCCTCCTTTCATTTTCAAAATCGTGATCAGAATTATCATGGTACTCCTTTCTCATTACATTTCATCAAAAAGTACTGTTCAAAAAAAAATCTGTATAGAAAGAAAACTGTAAATTAACCCCGAGCGTAACGAGGGAATTTTTTTTGAAAACTTGAAGACAAAAACGTGTGTTTAAATATGAATAAATTTGTTTTTACAATATGATCGACAAAAAATGATGAATACAAAATTTTTTGAGAAATTTATAATAAAATGATTCCAGAAAATTCAGATAATTTATTCTTCTTCCTGATTTTTATAAAATTCCCAGACTTTCCCGGTTTTCCGGAAACTGGACAAGACACCCACTTCTTTCAACAGCTCTTCTCTGAAATTTTTTTACGTATTTGTCATTGCTCAAAAAATTAAATACGTCCCTTTTTAAAAAAATTTCGAATATAATAGCCTTGATATAGAAACCGCCCTCTGATGTCAAATATTGGTTTTTAAGTTGAGGTTCGTTTTGTTTATATCCCTTCTGAAAGACCCAAAATCGGTATCGACTCGAAAACCACTTTTTGACACCCAAGGGTTATTTCTAAATCCAGGCTCATATATTTTGAAAAAAACAAACAAACTCCAGAGACCAACAAATGACCCGTCAATGACGTAACATCCTGACGATAGTTCTTCAAACAGAAAATCAATGCTGTCAATTTACAACCGCATTTACGACGGGAAGAAGATTAATCTAGACTCACGATCTGGTCATCATTTGGACGATTTCTCCACAGTTCATTATTTTAATTACTCTTTGTTCGACGCTATATTTTTGCCCACTAATTACCAAAACTTTACACATGTAGTAATTTGCCAACGTTTAAATTTGCATATAATTTTATTGAGGACTGGTTTCGAAAATTTTCACGTAACGATTTCCGCACATTAATCGTTCCTAAGCTATAATGGCTGATAAAGATGATACAGACTCATTATATTAACTCAGCTCACACTTTTCTAACTACGCGGTTAAAAAAATTTCCTTAATTTGGCTCGACGATAAAGAAGAAACCAAAAGCTAAAAAAAATTAGCCATTATTCGGCGCCTCGTCGCGTCGCGCCGCCTTCTCCTTGTTCGACATTCGACAACTCTGAACGAAAATTTCGTACCGCGAAGTCGTTATCCTTTTGCCGGACGAGAGACGCTGGCAGCGGCATCGGCGGCATCACAGAGACCCTGTAAATGCCGGTAATTCTCACGTTCTACGCATCTGGCAACCAAATTTAATAATGTTTTCAAGTTGTCGTCGTATATACTCGCTACTCCACGGTGTATATGTTTTTACTACGTAACACGTTAAACAACGCGACATATATACTTAAAACTCGTAAAAACCAATAAAAAAAAGTGTATTCGATGTTTTGACTGTCGTAAATTAGTTATTGCCTAGGCTTTCGGAAATGGGGAATTGTTTCGCGTATATTGTTCAGAAAAGTATCGCGCGGCTGGAGCCGAGTAAATAACAACCGCGCAAAATTGTCACGTCTCCGAAAAATTCCTCACATGTGAGCGAGCAGAGCGGACGAGGTGAACCTGAAAATGTCTCTCGAGGTGAGTTCTTATCGGCTTCAACCATTAGTTCGCTCTGTCTTCGTTGCTGTTTCGCATAATTGGTTTGCAATTTTACATACACGATAGAAGAACGTGTTTATGTCGAGAACTGGCCAAAGCGAAGTGTGAATATAGGCTACGATGTGTTTAAAAGCGCTGGAAAAATTCAGCCATCGGCTTATCTGTAATTTTGCAGAATGAACTAGTCCTCGAACGATAAGGAATTACGAGCGCTAACGATTCCAGCGAATGAGGAACTGATAAGAGAATCAGAAATCGTACCGGTTTTTACGATTGTAGGTATTAGCTCTGATTTGTTCATTTCCATCACAGAACAAGACTCGAGAGACTTTTGAATGAATGGATGAATCTGTATACGAAAGAAAAAGATTTGAGAATTTCACAGTAAATTGAGATTAGGTAAATGTAAATGCACGAGAAAAAAATATTTTAAAAATTTGCAACGAGCACAGAACTATAATTCTCTGCGAAAATGAAAAATTTGTCAAAAATCTTCAAGTTTTTCCTAGTCTCCTCATACCATTTCGGCTATTTTACACTATTTACAAATTGTCTGTGAAATTCAAATAAAATTCACGGGAAAAAATGAAAATAAAAATGACATTTTGTTTTGAAAAAATTATTTTTTTTTTTGATAGGACGAAGAGGTTCCATGAAATTTTCTGCACTCTCCCTCCCCTCTCCTTTCAAAAACAATGAAAAAACACGACGTCGATTTACGAATATTCATTTCAATTACTTTTACTTCGTTGTACGTATTCGAATCATTTTTAATTGATTCATTTAGGATTCGAAAAATGATCCGAGCTTTCTGGCAGGAAATGATTACCTATTTTGTATACTCGTAATTCCGATTCGTATTTTGTTCGAATCATTCTCGTATTCCTGTTCTTTTATTCATAAATAAGTGAAAATTATCGAAAATCACTAAAAAAAAAAAAAAAACAGTCTAGTCAATTATTGCAGCACAGGAAAAAATGTGAAAAAAATTTCACGGAAAACAAATCAGTGAGAAAAATCACTGAAAATTCACTGAAAAGTTGATGAAATTAATGAATTAAGCTGAAAAATTAATGAAAATCTTTGGAAAATCAGTGAAAATTTGATAAAAATTAGTGAATTTTGCTGATTTTTTCCTGTGCTGCAGTTCTAAGAGTGATTCAAAATTATTATACTTTTCAAATCATTTCACTAACTACTTCATTTTTTTGAAATTGTCTTTGTTTTTCCGACATTTACACATTTTTTATTGTAAATTTTCCGATAATTTGATATAAAAGTGTAAATACGCGAAAAAAAATGTCAGAAAATTGTTTAAGAAATCGCAAAATTTCTGTCTTGAAAACTGAAATTTCATTTTTTGGAAAATATTCTGAAACATGAAATACCTACGAAAGAGTTTTTTCTTAGCCAAACGAAACTTACGCCAAAAAATGTACAAATGTCAGAGGAACGAAGCAATTTCATAAGAATTGAAATAATTCGAAAAATACGAATAAAATCGATGACTTGTGGTTCGTGTTTCCATTCATTTTTGGAATAATATTTTTTCAACTTGAAATTCTGTGAGCCTTGAGTTTTAAAATTGAATTTTCAAAATGTTATTCCAAAATTATTGTAATTCTAAAGAAAATATTCGCATAACCTAGCTTTATACCGCGCAATTATAATTTTTTTTTTGAAACATGCAAAAAAATCATCTTTTAATGACGTGTTTTCACCATAAAATAGCCATTTTTGGTCAAAGAAAATTTCTCGACATGTAGGTACCCAAAAATACATATGTACATACCTACCTATTCACACACCACATGCATGATTTTCATTAATATTGATTCAGTAGAAAATTTCATACAAATCACCGCACACTTTGAGAAAATGGTGCTAAAAAATCTAAAAAAGTAAAAAAGGAATCAAAAATATACTTCGGTCAAATTTTTCAAGAATTTAAAAACCATGAAAAATTATTAAAAATTTTTAAAAAGATGATAACATTGATTAAACAAAATCATTGAAAAAAAAACAAAGTTCTGGGAAATAAGAAAAATTATCTAAAAGATAGATCAAGAGATTTGAAAAGAAAAAGTTTAAAAATCCTAAAAATGATCCATATATGTAAAATGTGTTTAAATGTCATTCATATTAGAAAAACTGAAAACATAATTCACATTGAGATACCTATTTCATGATTTTTAATACTCAAAGTTTACAACAATTTTGGTAACATTTCAATAATTCAACAAATTCTGCAATATTCCTAACGATTTTAATGTGATTTTTACCATTTTTCTTATAACTTTAAACAGCCTACACTATTATTTGAGCACACCTTGGTCAAAGCTTCTGCCCAAATACAATCACCAACGATGGCCGCATAAAATAAAAGAACATAAACTAAAAGAGCGAAGGGGTCCTTTCTATCTCGCTTCATTTCACTCCTTTCGAAAAACTAAAAACTCGATGAATCGAACGTTCGAGCTATAAAAAAATCATAAATAACGGTAGTAAAACATTTCAATTGTTATAACTTCGGACTGCGGGCCATGAGCTTGTTCATAAAAAAGTGACTAAAAAAAGAGAAAAAACTGAAAGCCTATGATCATGCCATATGTACTTCTCTCTTCTTGTCTTACATCGCACTCCATTATCTTCATTCTTTTCACTAAAATAACACATGCTTGGTTCCTCTAACGAAGTATCCGAGGGGGGCAGAGAGCAGTCCGAGGCATTTCAAAAGACAAGTACAAGTTCCGGGATTGTAAAAACGAAAATTAAAAAGTATACGCGAATTTTTTCGTTAGTATTTTGTATTGAAAAGAAAAGAAGGGCGGTCGCTTTTATATTCTCGCTACGCGTTGTAAATTACACCTAAGCGCAAAGGAAGGAAGGGAAAAAGAACAGAAAATTAAACTTTTCGAATGTTTTTTCGCGCATATTACGAGTTTAATTAACGTGTTTTACGATTCGCGCGGGCTATACTTATACGCGAGTTACGTGACTATAAAGCGAACCGAATGGTGGGCGAGGTTGCGGCGACGAGGAAAAAAAGGTACCGGGACCGAATTTTTATTACTAAATAGATTTTTTACGCGGTTATTTTTCGTTTTTTTAATTTTTCCAAATTGGGTGCCGTTAGTTCGGCAAACGTAAAGTCTGCGGTGGAGCGTAACATTGCTATTGCTGTTTGGTAACTGGCTCTGAGGTGATATATTATCGTGTGCAAAAATTAATAAATGACGTCTAATGCGAGCTTCGGTGGGTTAGAAATGTCGCGGTCGTGGTTTTGACGACACTCTTGGACGAGTTTCGGTGCCATTAATTCGACAGAATGTTGCGAGGTTGTGTCGTAGGGGATGCTGCCGTAATTTATGGAACTTGATACAGTGAAAAGTAGGTGGGCTGTGTGGACCTTGATGATGTTTTGAGGGGAACAGACTCCAATTCCCCAATGCCCGTCTCATAGCCCTGCAGTTTCTAGAAATCGACCTGTGATAGCCCCATGATTATACTGGAAATCGGCTAGTGATACCCCCAGATTTATAGAAATCGACTCATGAAAACCTTATGATTTCCAGAAATCACCTCGAGACAGACTCCTGATTTCCCTAAATCAAACTGTGACAGCCCTGTGATTTCCAGAATCCACCCCATGATGGCCCTTGATTTTCATGATCAACCTGTGATAGCCTTGTGAGTAAAAGAAGCACCCGAGTGATTTACTGAAATCGCCCAGCGATAGCCCTATGATTGTCAAAAATAATCCCGCTGAAATCGCCATTTGATGACCCGTGGTTTTCAGAAATCAATGAAGTCATCCCAATGATAGCTCTGTAATTTCCAAAATCGCTCAAAACTTTTGTATTCCTTGCAGAATCATGAAACTTTCTGCATGAATTCTGCAAAGCTTACAGAATCGTAGAATTTTCCGCAAGAAGTAATCAAACTTCTGCATTTTTTGCAGGATGATGACAAGTTCGTGCAGAAATTTTGCAAAACTTCTGCATATCTTGCAAGATCATGAACCTTTCTACACGAATCCGGCAAAGCTTCCTGAATCTTGATGTGTTTTTCTGGAATTCTGCAAAGCTTCTAGCAAAAGTATACGACTTCCTGCGTGAAATCTGAAATTCTTCCAGAATCGTGAAATTTTCTGCAAAAATTCTGCAAAACTATGCATTTTTTGCAGAGTTGTGAGACTTTCTGCAGGAATGCTGCAAAACTTCCGCATTTTTTCGGAGAATCATAAGACTTAATTCGGAAATTCTACAAAACTTTTGCACTTATTGCAGAATTATTGAATTTTCTGCAACAAATCTGTAAGGTGTCTGCAGAGACTTTCTGCAACAATTCTGTAAGATGTCTGCAGAGACTTTCTGCAACAATTCTGTAAGATGTCTGCAGAGACTTTCTGCAACAATTCTGTAAGATGTCTGCAGAGACTTTTTGCAACGATTCTGTAAGATGTTTGCAACAACTTTCTGCAACGATTCTGTAATATGTTTGCAGAAACTTTCTGCAACAATTCTGTAGGAATTCTACTGATATAATTTTTCAACACTAATGTGTTTCAACTCATGCAAATGTTATTCATCACAGGCTATCGTTTTTTGAACAGGTCAACGTTTTTCAACAAATTACTTTCTGCAAAAATTTTGCAAAACTTCTGTATTTTTTTACAGAAGTATAATACTTTCTACGAAAATTCTGGAAAAATTCTACATTTTATGTAGAATGATGAGACTCTTAGAAGTAATTCTGCAAAATTTTCTGAATCATAAAACTGTGCAGGATTCCTACAAACTTTTGTATTTCTTGCAGAATCCTGAAACTTTCTGCACGAATTCTGCAAAGCTAATAGAATCGTGAAATTTTCTGTAAAAATGATGCAAACTTCTGCATTTTTTGCTGCAAAACTTCTGTATATCTTGCAAGATAATGAACCTTTCTCCGTAAATTTTGCAAAGCTTCCAAAATCGTGGTGCTTTTCGCAGGATTTCTGTAACGCTTCCAGAATCATAATATTTTCTGCAAAAATTCTGTAAAAAGTCTGCAGGTACTTTCTGCAACAATTATGCAGGAATTCTACTGATGAAGTGTTTCAACTCTGATGTGTTTTCCTCTCGGGAAAACATTTTTCAAAACAGGTCAACGTTGTTAAAACAGGCCAACGTTTTTCATCACAAGTAAATGCCCAGGTTTGTTTTTTCAGAAATTTTTCCACGATAGCCCTGGGATTTCCAGAACATGCAAACCGATAAATAAAAAACGTAATTTTGGTAATTTTTTTTGCGTTTTCCGCAAAAAAATCCAACATGTGGTACGTAGTCGCTGTCGAAAAATATTCCAATCGACTGAAACTATTAGGTGCCAATACTCACTCAACATCCACAAAACCAAATAAACTTCACATACGAATAATCTTATTATCTAACCTGTACCGCTGTGCCTAATCGAACACTGGTACACTCCCACCATCTCACCATCACTAATATTACCCTATCGAAAAAATCATACCTTAAGGCCGCAAAAGGATGCAATGATTAGGTACTACAAATGGGCACGCTGCCGCGCGCGGCGAGATGGATTAATTAGAGAAAAAAATACTCGTACACGCGGAGGCGGAGTAAAAACGTCGCGTACGCATCGTAAGAGGGAATCGTGACTCATGGCGCAGCAATTAATTTATGGTTGTAAAGGCGAACGACAGTAGCCGGTGGAGGCGATCACGACGACTCGACTCGGCATCTCTCAATACTCTCACTCTCGTCCATTCCGTCCTCCGTCGGTATACACGACGACGACGACGAGAGTCTGGGCGATCATTTATTTCATCATAGACGTTGGCGCGAGATAATTATCGTACTTTATTAAAAATTATTACCGTTTAGAAAAATGCGCTTGGCCACGCGGAGAAGTATTGGAAATGTGTAATCGACGATGAAAGGTACGGATAAGCGAGTAATTAAGCGGCTCTCGTCGACGAAAGATTTATTTTTACAGGACTTTTTTTTACGTATTACGGTGCCGCCTCTGTTTGAACAAGTGAACGTGGCCGCAGGCGGATCGTGGTAGTTTGAAGATGTATTTTAGACCGTAGAGGTCGTCTAATACATATTTGGATGCGATTATTCTGCACCGAATGTATTTTTATGCGAAAATTATCGATGAGAGGGGAAAACCAGCAATCAAGAATGGATTTTGATCATTAATGCAGCTTAATCTTCGAGCTGGGAGTTGGAAATTGTAGTACGGCTACAAAAAGCTTAAAATTGATCTCGGATTCGGATTCAGCGTCATCGAAAACCTAACAAACGACATATCACACGAATTTTTATCAATATTCAAATTTCACCTCTCACCCCCACCCCCACTCCTACCCCTTTTATAAAAATAACGCGAAGCTCTTCTCCAGATACTATCCTGACCTAATTTTAAAATGAGGTTTTGGTGTTCATCATGCTTATGAAATTGACCAATAAAATCTATTTTTTTGGAAAATGAAAGGAAAAAGAATGGTGACTGGGGTGAGGGGGCAAGGGGCTGAGGAGAAGGGGTGCGAAAATGATTAAATACCTTCATGTATATCGATTTCATGGTATTTAAAAGCTCTGAACTAGAATTCGGGGCCATTTTTACGTTTAAATGGTCATGAATGTAGTTTCACAAAAAGGGAATAAGTGTTGAGATATTTGAGATCAATCTAGATAATTTCCATCAATGAAAATGATCCATGAATTTAGCGATGTAGAGGACACTCGACGATCTCATTCAATACACAATTTTATCTCTTAACGTTCCGTCAGATTGAAAAGAATCGTTCTAGAAGCATGAAAGACTAAAGGTACGAATTGAAAATTCATTTCTCCAAGCACCCTCTTTGTTTCAACAGAGAGTTATGAAATTTCGCCATCCAATAGAATTTTTTTCGTTCACGTTTCGATAATTTAAGCGAAAAATCTCATCGGGTACGGTTCAGCGGTTGGATGCTGTTTGGGCGAAAGGGAAAAATAGATGGAATAAGCAAGAAGCGAATCCGAAATATAAAGAAATAACTTTTAACAGAAGTTTCGGCTTTCGACGATACAGGAGTATGAGGGGGATATACGAGAAGCGTATACGGTATAATAAATTGAGACGTAACGTATACACACAGAGCGAAATTTCGTAGTCGTCGTCAAAATACGATACTGAGAAGGGTAGAGGAGCGAGATAGCGTAAGTTTTCGAAACGGTTGCATTGCCGGCTGAAGGGTGCTTCAGTATAGACTTTTACTTTGGCAACGAGAGCCGAACTGGAAGAAGAAGAAGGATAGTTTAGTGATTTTCTTACATAGGCGGAACAGCTTGTTATGCAGAAAAGCACTTCACGGTTCAGCGGTTCTCAAAGGGCCCCAATTATACGGTATTAGGTAATTATTAAATAAAAGCCAATCACAGCGTTGCGAGATTACTCACCTGTGAAAATACTTTCGTTCATTAAGTCGTTTCTCGCGTTTTTCTCTCTCTCTCTATTGCTCATCTCATAAATCTAGCGCCATGGTAAGTTATCCGCTTCTGCGTTAGAGAAGGTATAATTTAAGAAAAAAGGATTATTCGCGTTTTTGAGCAAATTCGACTTCGGCTGAAGATGAAGTATTGTTGTTCAAATTTTGCGTTCTCGAAAATAAATTTGTTGGATTTGATCTCTAATGAAGAGCTGAAAAGAATATCTCACAGTGTATATCATTTCATAAAAATTCCTTTAAAAAACCATCAGTAGTTGCGAATTTCTGCCTGTGACAACTAATAACCGAAATTCTGGAAAAGTCTTAAACTGGAGTGAAGTCAGAACACCGCCAGTGTAGCGTGTCAAATTTTTTTTAGAGCATTAGGCCCCTAATGAGGTTTTTTATGAACCCTGTCTACAATTTTCTCATATTTGATTGGGACATAACCTGAGAAAAACTGAATGTGGTACAATGCCAACTCCACTTCAATTTAAACATAGCATTTCCTAAACTTCAGATTAAACATTATGTTAAAAAAATTAAAAATTTGTCCACAGTGTCTGAAAAAAACTTCAATTGGTACATACTTTCTCATTTATAGAGTGAAAATTATCGAAAATCACTGAGTAACGGTCAGAATTGCAGCACAGAAGAAAATGAGTGAACTTTTCACTGAAAACAAATCAATGCGAAAAAACACTGGAAAATCTGTAATGTCACTAAAAGTTGGCAAAATTCGTAAATTTAGTTGAAAAATCAGTGAATTTTGCTGTGATTCAGAATGAGAGAGCGGAGCACTTCGAAAAAAAAAATGAGTACTTTTCCCAAAATTCACAAAATTTCAAGTCTCGAAGTTCATTTCACAAATTTTGAAGAATTTTTGAAATTTTAAAATCATCTCTTCGTCCTGAATAATACATATGAAAATTTGATCACATGAATGAGCGAGGCAGAGCTCCATTTTCGACCTCCCAAATCGATTGGTAGCGGTTTCGAGACGTTTCAGAGTTTCCAAAAATTTTTGGAATTTTTTGACTCCATTGAAAAGTTTATAAAAATAGAACAGTCCGAGGTCAAAAATTGGGCGTCTACTTTCTCACTTTGAAGAAGTGAAAAGTCACTGAAAAAAGTCAGAATTTAAGCAAAGGAAAAATCAGCAAAGTTCTTTGATTTTCAGCGGATTTTCAGTTCATCGATTTTTCAAAAAAAATCACTGACTTTTCAGCAAATTTCAGGTATTTTACAGAGTTTTCAGTGTATTCGCACTGATTTTCCAGAATTTTTTTTCACTGTTTGTTTTCAATGAATTTTGTTTTTTGATTCACCTATTAACGTGCTGCGATTCTTACTGTTTCCAATAATTTTTACCTTATTTTTAAATGAAAGTGTGCCACCTTTCAGCTAGGTATTTATCTCAATGGGTACTCTATCAGTGTAGGTATTTTTAAATTTTTTCCATAAAAGTTTTCTACTAAAAAATATGGATTTCAAATTTTAACTCGAAGATACAAATTTTGGAAAATACACAGACTATTTTTATGGGCTTTCCTTCAGTACTAGAAAATTTCAAAATTTTCTGGAGACTCCAAAACGTCTTCGAAACCACTTTCAATCGACCTGAGAGATCAAAAATAGGGTAGGTACCTAATAATCTATACCAAATTTCAGCTGTTTTCGTTGATTCGATTAAATTTTTATATTTTTCAGGGTAACGACGATAATTTGGAAATTTTGAAAATTCGCCAAAATTCGAAAAATGAATTAATTATCTGAAATTTTGAATACCTATAAAATTATTTTCTGATTTAGGTAGGTAGGTACTTTTGATTTATTCCAATCACCCATCTCATAAATGAAAAGTTTTCTATTTTAAAGTACAAAAAACTCGTGTAATTTTCGAAACATGAAGAGATTTTTTTCTCACAAAAAATTTTTCCTCGACTCCAGATTCAGAGAGAATTTAGGTCGAATACATTTTAGGGATTTACACATGACTTTGTCCCTTCAAAACATTGTCAATAAAATTTAATTTTTCCAATTTGTTATACGTCTTGCTCTCATTTTTTTTTCAAAATTTTGCTTCAAGAGTCGAGAAATTGAAGCAGTTGATTTTTTTACGAGCTAGTGATTTTTTTGAGACAGACCTTAATCTAGTCATTTATTTTCGTACCTACCTACATCATAGCTCGGCCACGAGCTACAACACGCACCACGGATATTTCGCACTTCACCCCTTCGATCCGCGCCAGGGTCGGTCAATCCGGTATAATATTTTATTTGATAATTATACACTTTCATGCGTAAAATACACAATTAGTCGTTTTAAAATTCATATACGTACATTAGGCTAATAACAATACCGAACCGGCTCGAGCTCGTGATCGCGGCGATAGCATTAAATTCACGAAATATTAACGAAAAATTAATCGACGTAGAAAATTACACGCCGCATTCCACCGGTATGCCGGGCCATAAGCAGATACGTTTTCGTACGCGGAGGAAGTAATTCGAAGCATGCGGCAAATTATACCAAAATTTCCACCTATAGGCAGCCGTGGCGGAACGATTTAAATTCATATGTATGTATAAAAATATACCCATATTTCTGTAGGTAGTTAGGTACATAATGGTCATAATAGTGTGTATAATATATGCTTATTAAGCATATATGTGCAAATAGTTATTATACCCAGATTCAATTTTCCATTCGGCCATTCTCGTCATAATTTTATTACCTCGTTCGGACAACAAATCACCACCAACCACCACGGACCAAAGAAATGAAAAAAGCCAAGCTGATTTTCATTTTCATCGCAAAACAGAGCGAAAATGACTCCTCGTATATACGTGTAATTTAAAAGCCATCGTCGACGAAACATAAAAAAAATATGCCAAGCTGGAAGCCTATTTGCACCACGTCTCGGAGCGGTATACTACCTTCGTTTGTAAGAAAACTGCAGCGTGAAAATTTCATCTCATCTAAAGTACCAATAAAGTAGTCGTTTCGACGCTGTCATCTGTTGAATAGTTTTTATAGTACACATATACGCGCCGCGCCGACACTTTACGTCTGTATGTCGTAATATTAAAAGCTGCCGGCGAGGAGAGAGTGAAAGAGAAGGCGCGAAGATTTTTGTGCAGACGTGCGTCAAAACGAGACCGACTCATATAGTCAGCAAGTTTGCAAAATATTACACGACGAGTCTCTCACTTTATTCGCGCCAGCCAGGGGTAACTTTTGTAAAATTATTTCCAAAAACACAGCGACCGAAAGCTATATAGCCAAGCTGTTGCAACGAGTTTCAATTGTTCTGCTTTTGAGTATTGTCGTCGTAAAATGTTTACGTGTTTCTAATTTTATGGAAAAATAATACACGTATATTTCGTTGTAGCCGGAATCTTCCTCTAAAAGCATATGATTTGAAGATGCCCAGTTTTTAGATGATGGAGGGATAACGAAAAGGAAACAAAAAATTAATTCGTCAAGAAAAATGGGATGGAATGACCCTTTTCAAAGATAATCGATGAAAAATTATGCATCGAACAATAAGCTCGAGAATCACCTACTATTTCCATACTCTTAAGTGAAATTCTAAATCGATTTTGCAGAAATTAAGAAAATTGAAATCAAATAGAAATCATAAGAATGTAATTTTTGGTGACACGATATCAAGACTCTCTCGGTTCTCTATCATGTCTCACAATTTATTATTTTTCTGAAAACCACTGGTTTTAATTTTTTTTTTCATTTCAGAAAAAAAAATCAGAAACCCCCTTTCCTTTCGAAAATTACTGAAATTTAATTTCAGAAAATTCAATGTCTCAATCCTCCACCGAAAAAATGAAAAAAATTCAAAAAGGCCATTTCCTATTGAAAAGAATAAGAATTTGGCTTCGCGATTATTTGCTTACTTTCCACAAGATAGGCAAAATTGACCACTTTTTCAGTATTTCGACTTCTTATATTGAAAATTTATTTGATTTCTTTGAAAAATTAATTATTCAAAATACCTATACATAAAATCGTTAAAATCATACCAGCAGTGTAATAAAACTTCAAATAAAAATTTTTACCGATTATAGAAAACGATTTTTTTTTTGAAGTGTTTCGATCTTTTCAGTGCCATTTTAATAAAAATATTGAATTGAAAAGTTGCCATTTTCAGACTATTTTTAAGATAATAATTATGAAAATTTTTGTGTTATTTTACCCAATTCCAATATGATTTCCATTTTTTTCAAATCATCAAAGTATTGTTCCAGAATTTTCAAACTTACCTGAAACATATGAAAAAATAACAAAGTTGATTAGATTCGAATTGTGAGGAAACAATCTTAAAATAAATAAAGATAACATTAACATAAATAACTTATGAAAAAGTAAAAAGGAAGAAGGATAAAACGTTGTTGTACCACGCAATATTGAAATTGCAAAAATTAAAAAAAACACACATTTCAAAAAAAAGCAACAGGTAGTGAAGGCGTCCCTCTCCACAGACTGAAAATATTTCTTCAAATTCAAAAATCATTAAGTACTTTTTGCTTTTCTATTTTCGTAAACAATTTTTTGAAACAAAAAAAATATCGGAAAATTGAAACTATACTACAGCCAACCTATTGCAAACGTCTCAAAATCAATTTTTTTTTAAAATTAAGTATTATTTTTTTCGTTTTCAACCAACATCAGCATTGTTGCTGGTAACGAATTTTCATTTTCTGATTTTTGGAATTTGATTTTAAAAATCACTAGAGACAAAATTTGGGCAAATTTTTTGATTGGTTTGGGAGGGGGGGTGGTGTAAAAATAACACGTGATTTTTCGGATTTCATTTTCCGGGCCCAAAAAATGAAACGACCTCTTTTTCTTTCACAAGAATGGGATTTTTTTTAAATCCATTCTTTGATCGCTGCTAAAAGTAAGGGTAAGGTGCCTTAATGTACACCCCCCCCCCCCATTTAATAAAACGTCACTCACTCTGAGCCGTTTGGGTGAAAAGTTTTCAAAATTGGCTTGAAAGATACCTCAAAATGTCTACTTCAAAATGATTTTTTTGTATTTTTCATGATTTATTTCCCAAAGGAAGTCAAAATTCGATTTTGGAATTTGGATTCCTAATGCGAGTCCTCTTTTCATTATGTTTCTACATTCAGGCCAACATGATTTCAAAAATGAAATGTGCAAATTCATCGAGACTGAGCAAAGTACAGACGAAAATTTTCGAAGGAAAATACATCCAAAAACTGAAATGTCTCCATTTTTTATCAATATTTTAGCCTCAACGATTCAGACTTACATGTTACATGCACTTCGAACGGTAGCTAAGATTTGAAAAAAAAATCTATGATTTTCCGAAACAAAATGATTCATTTTTGAATACTTAGTCTGCTGTTGTTTGAAAAAATGTTAATCCTGACTCGGAGTAAAAATTTCATGTCATTCAAAATATTTTTTACAAAATTTTGGGCCTAGGACAAAAATGAATGTTTTTTCTGCGCAAGTTTGCGCCAAGTTTACGCGAGGTTTCGTCAAATTTTTTGGAAATTTTCTGGACGTTCGAAAATTTTATTGTAATTTAGCATATTTTTAAAAATTTCTAATTTACGTAGGTATGACAAAAATTTCCAAATTAAAAAAAAAAAAATTCCAACTATTGAGAAAACTTGTCGATTACTAACAGAATTTTCCAATTCACATCCGAATTTGTCAATTTTTTGCGAAAAGTAGTTGCTTTACAATAAAATTTACAATTTTTCTGAGAAAATATGAATGACTCTTTAGGTGTCTTTAGTCTCTGGTGTCACAAAAATTTTAGATTTCCTTTCTCCGACAGCTTTCATCACACATCCATAAATTTCAATACTTTGTAATCGATACAAGTGACTTTTTAAAATTTAATATCACACATTTATTACGAATGCCGAAATGGGGAAGGGGGAACGGACTGGAAAAATGATGGTTTACAAGTATAATAATTTTTTTGCCATTTTTTCTCAATTTTTCTCCTTTTCAACAGCCAAACTAAACAGAACTGCTCTTTACACAATAATTAAAACCAAAATATTTCTTCCACGGCGCTCAAGGGGCTCCCCCTCCCCAGCACGGACCACGGAGAAAATATTTTTTAAGGCTAAAATATTTAAAAAGTGCATTTTTTGCTTCTCAAACAGTATTTTTTCAAAAAAAATTCGTCCTCGCTTCGCTCGGGCAGCGTTTTAATCAGTTTATTTTAAAATTTGATAATTTTTGGATAATTTTTCAGTCAAAGATCATCGATTTCTCAATCAATTCCCAATTTGACGGGAAAATTGATGATTTTTAACTAAAAGATCGGTGAAAAATGACTAGTTTGAAATTTGATCCCCGCCCCCTAATTTTCTCAAATTCTCAGCCAATTTCTGTGTGCGCCTATGTCTTCACCCATCATTATCATCACTGTTTTTCTCGATTCTTTCCCTCCACATTCTCCTCACCATCTTCAAAACCTGAAGAGTTCGTCATCAATCCGCAAACTTCACTCAAACACTCCCAAGATCATCTCTATTCAATCACCAGATTAAACATGGACATTACGTGACGAAACATTAACATCATCCCTGACAAAGAGTTACAAGGTAGATAGACGTACGCATACGCGTGGTACTCTTTCATTACCTTATGTATCGTACACCTAGACCTTTAAACCACACCATAAACGGGGCTATTATTTCAACCCATATCGAGATACGACCAAATCGAACCCTCCATCTCGTTATCTCTATTCAAATGCAAAAATTCTTACAAACAGTAAACTACTCTACATCTCCGAAGACGACAAAACCGATAAACCTTGTATTATCCTTGCCGGCCTCTCACTAATACCATACGACGAAAAGAAAAACTAGGGCAATTTAAACACACCGGCGAAGCTGGAAGAAAAAAAAAATCTACTCAAAAATAAAGGGGGACTCGAGCACGGCGCACGTGTTCAAAGTGTAACTTTCGCAAATGAGAGGATGAAATACGCCGTAAATACGGCGGAGACCGCGTATATTACGCAATGTTTAAGAAACACCGCGAGGCGGTGCGCATTTGACATGGTTTTTTCTTTATTACTTCTGTCTCGCTTGCTCCGGCGTTTTATTCATCTTCAAACAAAACGACACGAACGTCTCTGTAGTACACAAGAAAACCCAGAAAGGGTTTCTTGATAACTGCGTAATTCTATCGATATGTGCTCAGAAACAGCTGCTGTTGCTGTTGGTCTAATTCTGCTCTTTGTCATTTCGTACATTGTAAAAGTATGCAAACCTCGTCCACTACACCAAATGGGAAATAGAACAGAAGGAAAAAAAAAATCATAAAGACCGGTCGTAGAAATAGAGATGGTGATTCGAAAACAGAACGAATATTTCCATACTTTGTAGCCATACAGTGAATTAATCAAATTTTTATAAACGATCATAATAACGTCATTAATCGATTCCCATAGAATTACTCGAGTTTCTTAGGCCGGTGTGGCGCATTGTACGTCGTCATCGACCTGGCTCCAGTACCATGTACAAATGTGCGTACACACGAATGGAAAATATAAAAACGAATTTTCGTAATAGTGAATTTATTTTCGTTCTTATTTCCTCGCATCGTGTATAGTATCTCAAGGTCGTTGGGTAAATTACGCCGATGAAATGGAAAATAAAGGTGAGGGAATCAGTGGTTGGTCTATTGGATGACGGCTGCAAATCACAATGTAATGGTACCAAAGTAAATAATAAAGATATCAAGGTACATTTATTCCCATTACTCGAGCCGCCGCCGTCTCGGTGCACCTCCGTCCGCTCAGCCTTCCTTTTTCCATAACCCATTCGCAGTGCCAACTTGTAATTATGTACCGAACAATGACAGAAATTGATATTTGATTATTTTTTTCACAAAAATTTTCGTCACCTGGGTTCAATTTTTTCACGCGTCGTTTCGAAACGAGTGTTTTCAAGATTGTTGTAGATGGATTCGATTTAGACGATGAGTAATGGCGAGGTGAGATCGAGATTTTGAGATAAATTTATGTAGAGGTGTTGATTGGAATGGGCCATTAATTCAGTTACTTCGACTGGTTTATTGGTTGGATGTAAATTGATGAATAAGTGGTGATTTCAAGGTGATTTTTCGAAGTTCTGGCAATTCTTTTTTTCAGAAAAGAAATTTTGGGGTAAGACTAATTTCATATTTTGACAAGTCCTTTGGAGCTTCAGAATTTAAAGAGAACTGAAGTCAAATTCAAATTATGCTAGTTAAAAAAATCGTCAATATTTCTGCCCCTTCTCCGCAAAAAATTCAATTTTGAAAAACATTGAAAAGATCAGCTCTAATACCTACTTTAAAAAATTTCATTGATGAAAAATGAACGAGATAAAACGAATTAATAATTCAAAAAAAAATTAAAAATTCAACGAAAAGTGCATAACTATATGAAATCAAATGCAGTTCTTTTTTAACGCTATTTCGTCAATTGCTGATGACTCAAACCTTTTTTATTCTGGGAAAACGACTAAAAATCCATCATTTTTTGGTATGATAGACCCGTCGTTTCCTTGGAAAAACCGGATCTAAGGATTAGAGCCCACTTCCCAAATCGAAAAAAGGGCCCATCACAACTCCAAAAAAGGGCTCAGTTCTCACATTTTTTTGGTGAAAAAAAATGAATCACATCGTTGTGTGGTAGATCATTTTGTTATAAACAGGTGTTCTTAAGGTACTAATAAGACATCTAAAATAGTAAAACTGTAGAACTAAAATACTAAAAATTTATACGGCCTTACGACCCATTCGCTCATTTCTTGCGGGAGCCCAAGAGGCAATTGCCTCTTTTTTGGCTTACTATTAAATTCGCCACTGTTTTTATCCTCAACAGGATTCGTTAGACGCCTCATTTCACGAAGAAACGATTTTAAATTAGGTATTATAATTAAAATAGGTCAATTTTTTTTTCAAAATTCATCATAAAGAATCGTTACAAATATTCGAAAACTTGAAATTAGTCATTTAAAAATATCCGGAAAATTATTCGAAATGTGAGAAAACTGGTCAAAATTGAGATGAAATAACAGACAAGTTTTGAAAATCCTGTTAGCATTACTGAAAACAATAAAAACATCTTCAAAATCAGCAAAATTACTTGAAATATCGCAAAATTTTCCAAAAATAGATTGAAAATTATCATCAAGTATGCAAAAAAATTATTCAAGTTTTCAGGAAATTTCGATAAAATAAAACAAAAGCTAATACGAAAAATAATAAAATGATTCAAAATATTTTTCAAGCCAATCAAAATGTCGTCTAAATTTCGAAAAACTAATTGAATAAGATGCAAAAAAATTTTCAATCAAATTATTCAAAATTACTGGAAAATTTGTTTTTTGGTGCCGCTTTTTCAAAAAAAAAAAAACAAAAATAAATCATCAACTTGATGGCTCTTTCTCGGATAACGACCAGAAATCGCCAACTTCCTACTATGTTGAAAAATGGTAATTTTTTTCTCATTTCTTGAAAAATGATCAGAAGTGACCAATTTGCTATTTTAAAAACTGTTCGCTTTTCATCGTTATAGCCATTTTTTCAAAAAAAAAAAAAAAAAAAAAGACCACAAAAATGATCCTTTTTTGCTGTTTTTTAATAAACTGTCAGAAACAGCCAATTTCCCATTTCAGAAAATGGCTACTTACTGATTATTCTTTGTTTTAGTTGTTTTTCAGGAAACGATCAGAAAAGACCTATTTACTAATGTAAGAAAATTGCAGTTTTTAATCATTTCTCAACGAACAACCAAAAACAACAATTTTGCTAATTCAAGAAAATTTTAATTTTTCAGTTTCTTGAAAATCGACCAGAACGTCCATTTTGCTATTTTAGAAAATTGTCCTCATTCGTTGTTTTACATACAAACGAATGAAAAAAAAAATCATAGGTTATAAAAATTTGCAGAATACTTCATTTCTGGAAAAAAATTGAAGAAGTAAGTAAGTATTCGAAAAATGTTTCAACTCTATAAATGTACCTACAAAATTTTCTAAGATGAAATTGAAAAGATGATGAACAAAATTTACGAAATTTTTTAAAACTATTAAAATTTTTATAAAATTTACTCGAAATTGATATTTCTTCCTCTCTTCATTAAATGTAGAATTATTACAGCATTTTTTTGTCAAGTACTAAAAACATTTTTAAAAATGTGGAAAAATATTCCAAGGAATTCTTCAAAATTTCAACACAAAGTCACATATTTTACAAATTCAAAAAACTTTACTCATTGGACTCAACATTTGGAACCAATTTCTCCACTCAGTATCGAATAAAATTGAAAAATCGAATCCACCAAAAATGCAATGTATACCTATTATAACACTGCACAATCAGATTCGTCTTTCAACTTCAGATAATCCAACACACAAAGACCGCCCTCCGCTACAAACTCATCCAAGCTCATCGTCCATCCTTCAAAAAAAGTTCGAGAAATACGCTCATACTCATAAAAAAATAATTACCAAAAAGAAATAAAAACCCAATCCACTCCTAGGTACTCGTATTATTTACGAAACTCGGCTTCCAAACCACCGCTTTCCTCGCCCACTTCTGTGATCCGAGCGCCGTTTCACGACGACAAAAACATCAAATAAATCTCGACACACTCGAAACTACGCATCAAATTCTCCTCGACGGATAAGTACACGCCAAGATTCCGAAGTCGAAATTAATAACCGCTCACCCCAATAAATTCGATCACCGTCATTTACCTGATTCCCGCAGCGAAAATGAGATTTTAAAAAAGAAATTAAAAAGCGAAAAGGCCCCGGCAACTAATTTCTGACCAACGTTAACGGTAGCAGGTCGTAAAAGCCTTGACCCTTGAAAAGTTACCATACTATACGAGGTTTCGAGTTTCTATATACTTTTAAGCCTACCGTAGATAATCCTCGTATACCCTTCGAATGCTCCGCTCTCACTCTCTCATATTAGATATTTTTTCTCATTTTTTTTCATTACGCCGCCTCCTTCGTTCGACTCTTAAACCGAAAGTCTCTCTTGTTCGCTGTCATCTTAACAACGAACTACCTTTTGAAAAGTTTATTTGCTTCGGAAAAAGATTTCTTCCCTTCTGGCCAAGGCCGAGAAATATAATCAAGGAAGGAGGGAAACTCCATCTCGTTCGCGTTTCTCGAGAAACTGAAACTCTTGGAGATTAATACTCGACCGAGCGAATGGGCAAATACGACCACTACGTCAAAGAAATTACCTTCATTAATACGTACAAAAAAGGCAAAAAAAAACTACATTGTAAGCCATCAGTCTAAAAAAAAATAAAAATAATTTACAACCTACACTCAGACTACATTTTTTTTTTAATATAGAGTCAAGCGCCAACACCCGTCTACACGTTTGTTAAATATTCAACACGCCGCATCAAAGTACACGCTTGTATTTGTTAATTTAATTTCAGTCGGAAGTCAGATAATCATCTTTGGTGCGCAAAGCGGCGCAGCAGCGGCGAAAAAAAACAACAACAAAATACCAGTAATGAAAAACGGAAGCTGTTAAATTCGCTGATCTGGTGACCTATATTTTTTCTTTGGAAATTCAAATTTTGCTGCAAGTGTCCCCTCCCTGCCACAGCAGAGATCACCTGCGAGGTAATAATTTACACGCCGACTAACTCGTGATAGTTCTAACGGTGACTTCGACGGAGTTTTAATTTTTTCCCTCGTTTTATTTCATTTAGTCGAATGTATAAATTGGTCCATTGAGCCAGATAGGTTTCATCCTAGGTACCTATGGATCTCTGCGAGTATTAATTACCGTCCGGTGGTAATAGCGTTTAGGTGTAGGAAGTCACCAACGGGATTGCTGATGAAGAGGTAGGGAGAGGGGGGTGTAGTAAAATATTCGTGGTTGGACGCATTGCATCGAGTTATCTGCGGTATAGATCTGTGATCTACGGTACGTGTACTTAGATTCGGTGTGGATATTTTTCATATATCTCTGTGTCTTTGCCGAGGAGTCTGACCAACTTCCATGATTATGGGGTCAACTCAATCTAAAAAATAAAATTTCTCGCCATTTTTTTGTTGTTTTTTGCCAATTCATCTCTGATATTGAAACGCGGGGAATCAGATCAAAAAATGAGGTCGATATTAGAACTCGATGATCTCAAATTCGTTAAAAAAAATGGATAATTATTCCACCCATTTTTTACACCATTTTTATTAAAAATTGGTGGAAAAAATTGGTGATTTAGAAGGCCTTGAAGGGTCAAATCTAAAAAATAAGTACATAAATATTTGAACTTAGTACCCTCAAAAGTCTTACAAACGATCAGGGTTGCAAGAACAAAAAAGAACGAAGAACAATGAATCAAAAATTTGAGGAATAAGGACGAAAATAAACTTTGGGAATGTGGAAAGAACGAGAACGATCAGGAAAAAAAGGAACAAAAACTATTATTTCCTTATTCACGTATCGAAAAAGAAAAAATTTAACTGGATACTTATACATTTTGAGAAAAAAAATTTAAAAAATTTAAAATTTGAAGAAGGAAATTATAAATATGAAGAATAAAGATTTTATATTTCGACAAAAGATAAGAAAAAATGAATAATTCATAAATCTGAGAAAAAAAAACAAAAAATGTGCACATTTTAATGCATTTTTATGAGAGAAAAATTTTCAATTCTTTTCATATGAAAAAAAGGGAAAATTAAAAATACATCTGAAAGAACATTTGAATCAGCTAGCGAAAACAAAACATAAAAAACTAAGAACCAAAAATGACCAAAAACTTGGAACAAGAACGAGAAATAGAACAGGAATAAAATATTTAGAAAATATCGAAACCCCAAAGAACCAAAAGTTTAGGAAACAAGAATTGAACGGAAACCAAAATTGCATCATTTTTGCAATTTTGCAAACGACGCGTTCATATTATTTTTATATTTTTCATTATTATTATTAATACTATTTCTAAATTTAGACTTCATCAAGAAAACTGTGGGAGGGGGGGGGATTCAGTGAAGTCGGACCAAAAAACTGAGAAACATATTTGAACACATGCAGCACCTTTAATTCAAATCAATAAAAATTAATGCGTCACTTTACTTTTCGAATTTTTTAAAATATGTTGATCAAAATTGAACACTTTTACGCCTCATAGAGAGGTCGAGATCCCATTTTGAAAATTTGTTGACAGTTCAATTATTTTTTTTAGATTTTCAACATGGATGTTTTTTTCCTCCAGGAGTAATTCTAAAATTGAGCGAAACCAAAATTGGGGGGGGGGCGCTTTTTTGCGAGACGTTGACCTTTTGAAAGCATAAATTTTTATCGTAGTTTCGAAATCAACTCAATATCAGAAAATCAGAACGGAAAAATTCAATTTTATTAAATGGAGTCTTCATCTTTTGCACTCATCATGAAAGTTGAGCTTTCATCGTCACAAAAGCTCAACTTTGAGATTTCATCACCGCAAAACTCAAACTGAGCTTCCACCAACAAAGTGCAACTTTGAGCTTTCACGAGGTCAACTTTGAACTTCCACAACACAAGTTCAACCTTGAAACTTTCATCAAAGTTCAATTTTAAATTTCTCAAAATAATACGTTTGTTTTTGAACAACGATATGAAAATAATATGAATTTACCAAAGTACTATCAATCTCAAGATATGAGCCTTCAAAATATCAAGGATAATTCGGCTGAAAATCGTAATTGCATAAAAATTACGAGTCCCTCTCCACCAGTTAAAAGATGGAAATAATGGTGGTTACATAAATACTCTCGACCTCGAGGAAAAATCGTAAAAAAAAAATGAGGGAAATAAGGAGACCTGACTTTATTTTTGGTTCAGAATAGATGTAGAATGGATCAAAGATAGATAATAAAATGATATACAATTCGCAAGTTTGCCAGATGCATTTTTTGTATATTTCATTTTGTTTCGAACGAAAACTAGTTTTTCGCACATAAAACGCGTTTATTCAAATTTTCCCCTTTTCCCCTGCATCATTCCCATCACCGCTTCGAAAATTTCAATTTTTTCCACCTCACCGATCGTGTCTTAATCACGTAATGCCAAGTTTATCTATACTCAAGCCGACCAATATTTTCATTTGTCCACATTGATTTTCGCAGATGACCGAATCTCGGCATTGGCTGCTTTGAAAAAACAAAATCATTCGAATGCATTTCGGAACTCAATCGAGTGAAAAATACCTAGAAGAAGCGATTTATCAGTCTAGATTACCGAATCGTGTCAACATCGTGGTCATCTTTCCGCATAATTTTATACCAAATAGGAATTAATATTTCCTCGAATAGCGGAAATTTTGTAATATTAAAATTACACGCGAATATTTCGAGATGAAACGTTTAACAAATACGATGAAAAAAATCCCAAAAAAGAAGAGGCCTTTAAAAAAAAAAAAAATTATTGTAACCGGATACCGTGGATGCTCAAATATGGTTGAAAAAACAATCAAGTTACTCGGCAGATAAAGGGAGGAAAGAGGCGGCGACGACGATTTGATTTTGTATAATGCGATTTCGCGCATCTAGTTAGTATACGATAATTTCGGTGTAATTGTTTACGCGGAGGATATGGTTTGAAATTACACGTGTATATGGGCTCGTAACGGTACAATTTTCGATTACCATTTTTTAAACAGGAAGGACGGGGAGCGGGTAATCCGAAATGAGGAAATTTTACGTACGAATATTTTCACGCGTCAAATAACCGCGATATGCAATCGCTGTAGGTTCGATAGGATGATGGAATGCAAGTCGAGAGACCTTTTTCAGTATATGTACATCGAGTAATCGGATTTGGTCTTGGGAAGAGATATGGAAAGTTTGAGGGGGTGGAATTACATAAACGTTGCAGATTTGGAAATGAAAATCGCTGAATTACATTTTTTTTTTGGTGGTACTGTGTCTGTAAAATAATATAGCTCGGTAATTTAGAAAAAATAAAAACCAATCGAGCTAGCAAAGTTTCTATTGTAGAAAACTGTCGAGAGTGTTTCCCTGGGTAATCCTCAAGAGTTACCAATTACCATCCCCTAGATTTCTCGATAACTTTTTTATAGCCCTCGCCCCACTAGAAAATGAGTTTTTCTCTTTATTATTACATTTAATTTTGTGGTAAAAATCGGTTATTATCTATAAAAAAATGACTAAAAAATTACCATTTTTTTTTCAATTTTGAAGTTCTTTCAACCATAGAGTTCCATGTTTCAACCTTTTACAAGAAGCAATAATTTGACCCAAGTAGAGCAAAAGGGAAATTTCTTAAAAATTTTTAAAAGATTTTTCAATTTAAATTTTTTTTGAATAACTCGGGGGTGTGTGACCAAAAGTGATTTTTTTATTTTAAAAAAGTGACCAAAAGGGACTTTTTGTGAAAAAAGTGACCAAAAGCAACTTTTTATGACTTTCTATTAGAAAGAGATCAAGAGTGACTTTTCATGAAAAAAGTAATCCAAGAGTGACTGTTGATGAAAAAAGTAACCAAAAGTGACTGTTGATGAAAAAAGTAACCAAAAGTGAATTTTACGAAAAAAATAACCAAAAGTGACTTTTTATGAAAAAAAGGTTATCAAAAGTGGCTTTAATTTTTAAAAAATTGACTAAAAAACTGACTGCGTTCATGAAAAAAGTGACCATGCACGCTGCCTGTAAAAAAAGGAAAAATCTTCATTAAAAAAATTAGCAAATGATCTGGGGGTGGTAACTCTCAAGGGGTATTCTAGGGACCATTTTCACAGTTTTTCAAAACAGACGCTTTCCTAGCTCAAAATTTTTTCATTTTCCCAAAATTATGCTAATTCACCTACATTAGGTACTAGCCAAAGTTCATGGAAACCGAAGTGAAAGAACTGCACCAGACTCTGTGACCTCTTCATGTATCAGATTTTGTCATCTAGATATTTGATCACCGATTGGGAAATTTTTTGGCACTGCGATGCGACTGCTGAGTACTGGTTGTAGAATCGCAGCCGCGTAACGTCTGCGCGACGACGGTAATTGCATCGCGTGTGTAAATATATATGCGATAACGGAAATGATATATTATTATTTTGTCTGAGTGTAGGTAATTGTATCTGCCCATATAATTTTTTCGCACAAAGCGTCCGCTTGTCTGAACTCTCTCAATTTGACGATTTTCGCTCGATATAGTTCCTACACATTGCGAGTTGAGGAAACCAGGTAAAAGTACCCATAAGACGGTGAAAAACGTCAGTTTAACGCCGCCATTCCTCTTCCTTCTCCTTTTTCTGCACTTCTCGCGAAATGACTCGTAATTAACGAGGACTTTTTGGCCGAAAATTTTTATTTACGATACGGTTGACGGAGTCGAGTTTTCGGTAATCTAAGTCGCGTTCTGCGAATTGGTCTCAAGTTCTATTGTTGAATCGTGGTGTTCCGTTTGGTGGCGTGTGTTTACAATGGGCGAATTTTTTTGCCGTTTACCTGAGTTAATTGGCGATAGCGTAGATGATGGAAAATATCGAAGGCGAATGGATATTCGTTCGGGGTCACGAACACGTTCGAAGTGACTTGGGTGGTGTCTATTTCCTCGTGTGGGATTGGTTTTCAATTGTTTGTTGAGAAATGAACGATGTTCGAATTGGAGTTTACATTTTTTAAAAGAAATGTGTAAAGATCTATTTTAGGGAAGAATCAAAAATCAGATACTTACGACTCAAAATGGATTTTTTTTCTGATTTTTACTTTTTAAAACGTCAAATTTTTCAATTTTTTTAGAAAAATGTTTTCACTTTTGTAGATTTTTCAATTTCAACAATTTTAATTTTTCTAAATTTCTTTTAGAGAGGAGGTAGAATGCATTCCTACTCTTCCCCCCACCCACTGGTTTGCACCATTTCAATGGAAATAAAAGGGTTGGGGAGGGGAGAGAGGATAGTTGTTTTTGAGTAAAACATGGGCAAGATTCAACAATTGCGCTATCCTCGGTTCAGAAAAATAGCCGAAAGACTTTTTTAAAATTAGATTGTTTCAAAAATTAACAAGAATCACCTAGGTACCTACTTTCTAAAAATCGAAATTTTGAAGAAAAATATAGTTTTCATTTTGGAAGCAATAATTTGAAATAATTATAGTTTCTTTTGTTGCAATATTTTGGTGGAAATTTATACGTCAATTTTTTAAATATTTATTTGAAAAATTGTTTAGTTGTTGAAAGTTTTTCAAGATTCAATTTCTTGCTTCATTATTTTTGTAGTTTAAACATCTAGTTTAAGGTTTTTGAAGACTTTTTAGAACTTCGTTCAATTTTTTGAATTTTTGAATACTCGTGCAAATTTTAACAAATTTATCAATATTTTTAAATTATCATTGAAGTTGCGGAAAAGCATGTCCAAGTATTGGGAAAATCGTCCAATTCAAGTAAAATTGCAAGTAGTAGTTTTTAAAAATTCTTCAGTTTTGGGGAAGTTGTCCAAATTTTGGAAATGAAAACCATGTCGTGCATTTGCCTCCATCCTTGCCATTGAAAAAAATTGAGCGAAAAAATACATGCTTTTTGATGAAATTGGATCACCAAGATCAGTTTTTAGAATTCAATTCAATTGAACGCAACATGAGAACTTTTTATCCCAAAACATGACTGATAATGTATGATATTTTTACACTTTTCGTAGGGCTGGGCAAAAAGTTCTTAGTTTTAAGGGTTCTTAAGCTTTCAAAAAAATTGGTACAGGAAATAAATACCCAAACATTTATTTTCTTTGAAAAATTGGAACGAAATTCTTAATTACCAGAAATCTATTTTCAACTTGAGAACCCCGGCACCACTTTTTGACTGATGGTCAACAACAGACAATTTGATGACCGAATGATTTGAAAGGACTAAAATAATCTAGTAAAATCCATTGTCAGCATCTCTATCAACAAATCTGGTTTTTCCGAATTCAGAAAACTAGGTTAGATAATCACTTGCAAATTCCAATTTTCGATAAATAACCTCAACAAAACACTTATGGCACTTTCACCCAAATAAGTCATCAAACCAACACCCAACTTCTCAAACTCGATTTTGCCAATTGCAATTCAATCTTCTCGATCCAGCATTCACATCCGAACAGGAAACTAGCAAGACTATCGTTATCACTGGTCAAGTGGATTGCTGGATATCTACTCCCAATTCGAGGAATCTTTTGCTGCGCCCACCAGTGCAATATCCTCAGAAATCCTAGCCTGTCGGAAACATCATCTCTCCAGCTAACTGAAAAAAACCACACCGTTACCCGTCATGTAATCCGATAACAATCTAGTTTCAGTTTGCATACAGCGCATACACGAACCTCGCGAGTCTGGAAAACTACCCAACGCCGACTCGGCCACGATGATTTTCCGGCTTAACGCCTGCCTGACGTGGCGATTCTCGTTTGTCTGGCCGTCTTCTCGAGTCAGCTGAGTATTTCTTCGAAATCGCGTACTACCGCAGTATGGTTTCTCCACAAACGTAAGTAATTGTTGTCTATGGTTTTTTTTGAAGCGCGCGCGATTTCACGGTTCACAGAGTTTCCGTCTGGTGAACATCGTCATCGTCGGCAGAAGCCAGCGAATTCGCCAGACTTGTTATTATATTGTTATTGTTTGTCTCCGAGTATATCGAAATACAAATATGCGCAATCGTTGACCCGTTCTTTGGCGTTTAATAGATGTCAATTTAGGTCATCGTACGTGCCAGATACCAGCCTAATTTCGAAATGGTTCTGTAGGCAAGGTGCCCAACAGTCCTGCAGGTCCTGAGAGTTCATATTTGGCTCAGAATTTTACTTGTATAGTCTAATTCCTTGCATTTGTCGTGCATTTTTTGCCGAAAATTTCAAAATGTCTTGTTTTACCTAACTCCAAGTTTTTTTCATCATTTTCCTCACATGCTCATGTATGGAATACCATAATAATTTTGTAAAAAAATGTTACATTTTGCTTTATTTCCCGAACTAGGTCACCTCTAAAACCATTTTGGAAAATAGCATTTTATTTTTCTTCATTCTCAAACTTTGAGAAGTTCTACAAAAACGAAGATTTTTCGAAGAATTTTTTGTCTTTTTTTCTTGAAAAAGCATGAAATTTATTTTAAAATATTTTTAGAAAATTTGAATCATCTAGAAAAAAATCAACTCTTAAAATTTGGCAATACGATTTTTTCGAATTTTTTGGTAAGGATAAAAGGTCAGAGAGTTCGAACCCCTCCCCCATGGGGTCTGAAAAAAAAACCTTCGTAGCATTAGAAATAAAATTTTCTTGAAGCTTCGCCCTCTCTTTGTTCCGGCATAAACAAAATCAATCATTAATCATTTGAGGTGACTGACTTTGCGAAAAAAAAACTATACCAAGTCTTTACAGCACTTTGAATCCTTTCAAGAAATCTTCTGACGTCAGTTTGATTTCTGCTAATATCAAAATAATTATTATAGGTATGGGAGTTGTTTATTCCAAAATTATATTTTCATCAAAGTATTTTTTCCCAAGTATATTGGAAATCACGTGAGAACTTTATAACTCCCGTGCGACTGCGCTTAATAATCATGAAAATGATTCAAATTTTGAATTTAGTATTTCTACAGTATCTAAAAGGAAATAAAATTAGGAAGGAAGGGGAAGATTGATTTCAAAATTTCTAAAAAAAAAATTGTGAAAATATTGAATCCCTCCTGCATCAAATTGTTTTAAAATTTTTGAATACACGACAAACTTTTCAAGCAACCGTTCCCTCTGCCCCTCCATTGTCTTCGTAATTCAATTAGTTGTAACTGAAAGGGTGCTAAAATTTGATGAAAAATTAGAACCAAAAAAGCTCAACTTTTTTCAAAAAATGGTATCGATGAATAGCAAGCAATATTGCGAATTCGCGATTGACATAAGAAACCATCAAAAACAAAAGGTACAAAATAAATTCATAACATTTTCTACAAAAATCATAGGATATCTCGATATCCTACGGATTTCAAGATCACGCAAAGATCCATCAAAACCTACTAGTCAATTTTTTTTCATGTTTTCAAATAGCTGTTTTTCATCTTTGAAAAAAAAAATTGCCAATTTTTTCGAGTTTTTTTTCAACTTTAATGTGACCTTGACCTCAAACTTTTAAATATTATTTAATCCTCACATGAATTTCCTTTCATGCATATTCTCATTTTATCATAAACCTTTTTCTAAAGCTGAAAACTTTATTAACCTATCGTTACCTAGGAATTATTCATCATTTTTTGGAAATTAGGACTGAAGAATATCATTTTCAAATCATTGTAGATACAAGTAATATTGAGTTCTTTACATTTTCACACAATCATTGCTTCATTTGTTGCGTTCATCATTTTAGAAATTCAAACAGGTGAATTTTCAAAATTCCTTATCTCCAAAAAAAGTTTTCATTCGATGTAGTTGATTTTTTTTGCCTTTCTCAACTAGGTAATAACATTTTATTCCATTTCAGCGGCGTGGAAAATTTTCAATGCAATCCAGCGGTTTCTGCCTGGACACCGAAGGGTTGAAAAAAAATGCTGCTCCACTGCATCTTTTAGGTTGAAACTCGACTCTCTAGCTTACTTTCTTCTCCTCCACTACCCTTTTCCCTTCTGAAATGAAAGTAACACCACAAACTACAAAATCTGACGACTTGATTCAATCGTACGAAAATCATTTTTAAAAACCAACTGCCACAAACCAAATTCTTTAAATTCAAAGGTGACACTTTCCTTCTTTTTTTCCATCCCAACATGCTACAAACCATAATAATGGAAAAACTTATTGTGTAAACTGGCGAGGGTTTATTTGAAAAGCAACCATTTTTTTCTGAAATATCGTCGGATCGTGACTAGTAATAACGACGATATAAAAACTTTTCACCTTTTTTTTTGCTACCTCCAAAGCTCGTTCTTATCGAAACGCCATTAATTTTAAAAATGTTAATTTATTCTTATTCCATTTACGCAGACAATTGCATTGCCGCACGATATGATACATCATCCGACCACCAAGAAATACTCCGAGCACACCCTTTTTCATCAGCTTTCTTTATAACTTTTTCAAGACGAGGGGATCCTACAGGGTGAAAATTTCATTATACAAAATTTCCAGCATACGTCGAAGGAAAATTGGACCGAGATGAGGAGGAAGGATAATTCGATGTATTTCTACATCGAAAAAAAAAAAAAAAAAGAATTTCCAAATAGTTTTAAAGCGCATATGAGATGAGTAAACGAAAAACATATATAATACAGCGAACAAGCCTACGGTACGTGGAAAAAAAATAGAGAAGGAAAACATAACGCGAACGAAAACCCGAAGAGGGCGAATTTTCCGCATAATACGGTTTGTTGGCTTATATTATTTGATGTGAAATAGCTTTGTAAAAATGTGATTTATACCGAATATACCATATTTTAAAGAAAAACGGATATGTCTAGGCGGATTCGCTGGTGTTCGAGTGTGAGTGTGCAATGTTTATACGTCCGTGTAAAAGACAGTCAGGGGTAGCATCGGCCGACTTCTAAAGAAGAAAATAGGGATAGTCTATTTAAAGGGCGAATGGAGATGAGTTAGTTGCATATATGAAGCTGTTTTCTTATTGTGGGGTAGATATGTACATACATTTTACTCTTATACGAGCCCAATGAAATGAGAAAGAGTTGCAGAACGGGTTTGAAAAGAGCCAGGAGGGGAGGAAGGGTGAAATTTTTTACAACGAGAGCGCGACCCATATATCGTAAATAAGCAGAAAATAGGGTATGTTGCCAAATTGTTTTTTTTTCTTCCTTTGCTCCTCTATTCTATGATAAATAAAAAGGATAAGATGGTAAGAATTCAACTTTGAAGTAGTCTTTTATGGTATACGTCTCGTATATCTAAGCCAAAAGGAGCGAAAAGTTTTCAACCAACAAAGGCAATTATTTTGCTAAATTTAATGGGCTGAATTATAGCAACTGTTATGGCAGAAATACATTTCGCAATTGCTTTCTGTGTCTAAAATTTCATTTCAGTGCATACCACAACCTTACAGAATTTTAAAAAATTCTTTCCAATTTTTTTGCTTCGATGCGAAATTCTATGGGGCAAATAGTGGAAAATCGTGAATTTTTCTGTCATCATTTACTCAAGTGCATTAGAGATGGATATCACAGATTATTAGTGAAATAAAAGTTTCATTTTTCGAAAAACGAGTTCAAAACACCAATCACGCAGAAAATTTTTTTCAACTACACCACAGACGACAACAGACCAACTTGCATCCCATCCCAGGTTTCCATACAAAGTGGTAAAAAAATAAAATGTGAGAATATTTAAAAGAAGCTAACTTGAATGTGTTTTTATTTCATTCTTTTACAGTTGATAAATTGATTAATCACTAAAATTGGAGATTTTGTGAGGGGGGATTACAAAGATCAAATTTTCTCTTTCCTCGATTAGCAAAAATTGAAATTGGAATTCTTAGGTCATTAAAGAAGCGTATTGTTCACAAGATTTTGTTAAAAAACGCGATTTTAAAAAAATCAGATAGGGAACCGAAAAAATTCAGCCACAAATCACTGAAATCGTTTGTTTCATTTCAAATGATTCTCTATACTTATCAGAATCTAAGGCGTGAAAAAGAGCGAAAATTTGTGTACTCACTTTCTTATTTTAGATTGGTGAAAAGTCACAAATAAATAAGTAATTAGAATTAAAGCAGAGGGAAAATGAGGAAAATTCGTTGGATTTTCAACGATTTTTCAGCTATTTCAGAAATTTTTCTAACTCAGGAATCTTTATTGATTTTCCAGCAATTTTTTCAGTATTTGCTTTTTGTGAATTTTTTACTTCGTTACTGCGCTGCTATTCTAATTTTTCCAGTTTTCCAGTATTTTTCGAAAATTTTCACTAATTTATGAATGGTAGAGTAAATTCTTTGTTCCGAATCACTGAAATAAATTTCACTAAAACTTAATAATTTTCAGTGATTTTTTTCAGCGAAAACTTGCTTAATTTAGAAAAAAATTCACTACTTTATAGAATAAATCAGAAATTTTAGAAATCACTGAAAATTAGTAACTTTTAGTGATATTTATTTTAATGATTCGGAAAGGGTTCAAATCAGACTGATTTTGGTTTGAAAATGAAAGAGAATTTCAAAATTATTTTCGTAAGAAAAAAACTGCTGTATGTAGTTAGAATCTCAAACAAAAATCAGTTCTTTGAATCATTTTTAAAATCACTAAATTTCCACTAATAAAAGATAATGGATTTATTGCAACCGCAACTTAGGTCACTGGAGTAACTTGGTTTTTTTCCACAGCAACAAGTGTGAATCTATGCTCTCCTTCTTTCTGAAGCATAAAATGACCTCTGAATTTTTTTTGAAGTGGCCATTTCTATTTTTCGTGCTTACCAAAGACTCACTTCTCAATTTTTTAGCCATACTTTCTCTCCATAGCTATTATTGCCAAGTACAGAAAAAAATTGAAGATGTATGATACGTAAAACATTCAATCGCTTTAAAGTTTGAATATTCTCAAAAAGAGACCAAAATGTGTCGTAAAAATTTTTTTTAAAAAACAAAATTCATGCGATAAAAATTGAATTTGACGTAATTTTTGAAAAATTAAGCTGGAAAGGTAAAAAAAAAAAAATTAAATCCATCCATTTTTTGGCGTTGAAGGATTCCCCTTCTCACGATCTGGATGATTGCATTTGATTTTCTGCAAACCTTTAGATTTCCATTTCAACCCGCTTCAAAATCATTTTCGAACAAATTCAACACGGAAATTTTTCCACCGTCCTCTCCTCATCGAAATTCTATCCTCAAAACAGCCAAGGTTTGAAAAATCAACAATAAAGTTGGCAATCCGTCAGTCCCAGGAAATCACAATACTTCGGGATGGTCACAACGAAGGGAAGGTCGCATAACGTCACATCAACTAAATTCGCATTAACAATTCTCAATTATTTCCATCTCTGGGCACATTTCGGGCGAAAATTCCGACATAAATTACGCTTAAAATTTATCGTCGTACATGGCGATGAAAATTCGCAACATATTTCTAGTCGGTAACGCACATACCGGAGAGTAAAGGACATATCACCGTTATATAACTATTTAAAATTTATTTCCATCGTTGAAACTTCGTGTAACATTATGTATTTGTCGGAAGATTGGTCCGAGAAACAAAAAACGAATAAAAAAATGGTAAGTACGTTCATAAATCAAGGAGGTCTCCAAGTCCGAAACATGGCAACCGTTTCAACCGTTCAGATAAAACGTATTAGTAAGGAATTACTTTATACAGATATCAATTAATTCGAGAATAATATTTACATAGCAATTAGATTCAATTTAGAAATAAATTCGACGCCTGGATTATTTATTAAAATATATACGCGTACATGGTTTTGCTTTCGGCAGCTTTGAATAAATCTTTGTGAAAAAATTTTCTGCCTCGATGATCCAAACTTGTAACGAATGTGGTTTTTTTTTTGTTCTTTACGTATACGTACAATAAATAAATCAAAGGAAGGGAAACCAAGAGGAGAAATTTTCAATCAGGATGTGAGCTTAGATTACAGGATGTTTGGCAGAGCAAGGGCGTTTCTCTCAATTTTCTCTAAAATTATGCTTTTCTGTCCACCCTAGTAGAATATATGCTTTACATACGAGTACTTTCACATCTCCTTGTACTAAACAGTTTAGCAGAGCTCGGCGCGCACGCGACGTTTATAATAAACACATTATTAGCCGAGAAAATTCAATAATATACGAGCTTTGGTAGTCAGGCTGGGTTGTTTCAGCTTAAATCGGCGTATAAGAGCTTCTTCTTTAATAACATATAAAATGGGAAATTATTACAAGGGCGTGTTGGCGAAAATTTTATGCCGAATAAGTATTTTAAGGATAATTTACCAGGCGAAAGCCCGATTCTGGTATCGTACGCACAAGGGGTTCTGTTATATCTAAAAAGGATAAATTAATTAGCTTTGTAGTATACATACTATTGCTAAAAGCAGTACCTAACGTACCAGATATGTATGGAAAATATAAACGGCAACACGCTTTGTTTTTGCTGGCTCGTTTAACTTTCGCTCTGGTGTATGTACTCGATACGACGACGAAGAGGTAGGAGGAGGATGGCAAAACAGAGATAGAGGAGAACGCTTCTGTCGAAATGATTATACGCCTTTTCATTATCGAATATGCAATATTTCGACAAACGATGAGATGGGATGGGCCGGGCGGTCGTTCGTATTTGCTTCTAATGGAATAAAGGGAGAGCCAATTCGGCTTTTCAATTTCGATTCGAGACAGCGAAGATAGCTAGCGTGTGTCTGTGTTTGGGCGTTTCTTTTATTATCGTAATGAAATTATTATAAAATTGTATTTTTGTATGATGTAGAATTTGGGATGATTTTTTTAAAATTTAAGATGATTTAATATTTACAGGGAGGAGAGAGAGAAGAAAAACTGATTGGTTTCCATTTTGAGCACATTAAGTGGTGGAAAAAATTAAAATAGAAAAACAAAAAATAATTTTCCTCAAAAACAGTGATGTGGTAAGAAAACTATTCGTAAACATCCAACATTTGACGTGAGAACTCAATCTTTTTCATTTTGACTCTGTTTTGACTTTTGACCTTAGAAAACTCAATTTCTCTTTCTCTCCACCAAAAAATTTGAATTTTGTCATAATTTCAAATAAAATGGTCTAGTTGAATATCCAAAGGTTATTTAGGAAAAAGGGTTCCCTCCTTTACTTTATACTATTTTTTCCGAGTGAGGCAAATGATTTTCAGTGTGATTCAAAACTATGAAGGTGATTTACTTGATTTATTTCACTGCACTCCCTGCTGACAACTTTATTATGGAAATCAAGTCAATGAGAAATTATGATTCATTCAGGAAAAATCAAATCATTCGGTGTTCTTGGAAATTTCTGAAGAAAAAGTAAAAAAAATTTAAAGAAAAATTTCATGTAGGCAAATGGTTTCAATGCAGTTAACATTATTCAAAAAAATACCGTCAATGCTGATTTATCAACTTTTGCCTTTGTTTTCGTAGGAATGTTGAAAACACACGAAGTGTCTATTTTTCAGATCACTTATTTTTGCCCCTACCTACTCCCTAGTGAAGTAAAGCGATTACTCGCCAACTCCGATAGGCGGGTATTAATTGAACTTTTTATTATGGTCTGTAGAGCGAAATTCGCCAACAGACCTCAAAATCGTAGAGCGAAATTCGCCAACGATATCTACTAGCACAAATCTACCAATTTTCGTAGAGCGACGAATCGCCAACGAATGCAAAATCGTAAAGCGAAACTCGCCAACGATGTCTACTCTAAACTATGATCGTAAAGCGAAAAATCGCCAACAATCTAAGTAACTATCGTAGAGCGACGAATCGCCAACGATATGGAAACTTACCAAGGAATTGAAAAAATAAAGAAGAAACGCACGTAAACACAACAGGAGAAATGTAATTAAAACAGAAAAATAAACTGAGAGACAACAACGGTAGCGTCGGGCGCCCCAGTTGCTCCAGGTATAAGAAAAAGGAACAGAGTCAGAAAAAGTTTCGTCCGTTCGCGTATATATACCCGTTCACATCGAGCTGCGAATCTCGGTAGCCGCATATTTTTGATACCCAGAGCCAAAAGTTGAATTTTGCTAACCGAATATTTCCCTTCCAAAATTTTGACGCCGAAAATTGTCGCGGTGACTGCCGGGTCGCTCATTGCGAGAGGAAACGAGTTTATTTTAATGAGAATCTGCCCCACACGGGCGGATTTGTCGAATGTTGACAGTTACGCATTTTGTAGAATCATTCATAGATTGTAGACGATACAAATTTGGTCGAATCACAATTTTGCTCAGTCTCAATCATTTCTACCTCGATTATTCTACTTCGCCAAAAATCAAGTCTCATTTTCAACATGTCAGACTTCAAATTGATATTTGAAGAAAAAGCTCTTTCTGAACCAAATTTGACTTCGTTTTTCAATTTTGAGAAGTCCAAAATGTCGACCTTAAGGAACAAGGGGCATGGCCATCCGAAGAGTGCACCAGCTAGCATCTCAAAGATGAGATTCCTCCACCTTGCCGCCACTAGAAGACAAAAGGATAATTTATTGGATATAAATTTTGTGAAGATTTGTTGTAATAATAAACCGAAATTTATGACGCTCAAGTCTCCACGAAGGGTATCCGAGCAACCGAGGGTCATGAGCAGATTTTTACAGCCATCTGTTTCATATTGATCGACGAGTTTGACAGCTTCCATGATTGTCATTTCTGGAGAAAGGCCTTTTAAGACCCGTTGAGCCTTGATGGCCATGTTAGACATATCGTATAGGTGACGATCTCCAAAAAGAAGAAATTCTCCGTATTTATGGTCGATAGTTGCTATGATCGGACGTGTATCTTCCTCACGTTTTCCCGGAAAAACAGCACCGATTCGAACCCTATTTTGACTTTCCGGATTTCCCTGGTTAACTTGTTGAGCGGGAGGAACAACAGGAACGACAGGATCGGTTCGTGGAGGGGGCCCTACCTACTCCCTAGTGGAGTAAAGCGATTACTCGCCAACTCCGATAGGCGGGTATTAATTGAACGTTTACTGTAGTCTGTAGAGCGAAATTCGCCAACAGACATCAAAATCGTAGAGCGAAATTCGCCAACGATATCTACTAGCAAAAATCTACCAATTTTCGTAGAGCGACGAATCGCCAACGAAATAAAAATTACGGGAGGGCCGTAGAGCGAAAAATCGCCAACAGCTTGAAAAAAGTAAGAAATATTCAAAATCGTAAAGCGACGAATCGCCAACGATGTCTACTATACTCTAAAGCGAAAATTCGCCAAGAGTAAAAAAAAAGGAAAAATAGAGAAAAAATAAGGCGATGTATTAAAAAGAAAAGAAAGATACAGAGAGCAAGTCGACCTAAAGCGATGCTTCGCCAAGGCGACTTACTGGAAGAAGTGACGAGAAATTCGTCTGCATGAGTATTTATAGTTTAAAAAAATCAAAACTGGCTCTGGTGGCCGCATATTTTTGACAAAGAGATCAAAACGTAATTTTTAATAGCCAAATATTTTTGAAATAACTCAACCCAAAAATCCAACATTGAATTTGGTGGCCGAATATTTCTGAAATCTCGAAAAGGAAAATCAGTGACGTTTTGTGGCGCTACAGATTTTGCCCCTTCGAGATTTGAAGCTCATGAGGATTCATGTCTCGAAACTTTTACAGTCAGAAAACGTCACAAAATAAAGACATACAAAAAATAAGTTCAAGATACTCAAAATTGAAGATTTTTTAAAAAATGTTCCTTGAAAAATAGGCGAGCTAATTACAAATAGATAAGATTTTTCCAATTTAGACTGGCATTTAGGCTCAGGTTTTAAAGTGGTGTTGAAATAAGAATTTTCATTTTTGAGAAAAAACATTCTATAACTTTCATCTTCATCCGTCTCCCAATTTGAGTCATCGGATCCCAAGCTCAAAGCTACGTGGCGAGAAGACACAGATGTGGCATCGTCCCATTGACCAGCTGCTGAGTGGTGAATGGACTCGAAGGCGTCACTCTTGCTCTGCATTGTAGTTGATTGACCTTGAATATCCAATAAATTATCCTTTTGTCTTCTAGTGGCGGCAAGGTGGAGGAATCTCATCTTTGAGATGCTAGCTGGTGCACTCTTCGGATGGCCATGCCCCTTGTTCCTTAAGGTCGACATTTTGGACTTCTCAAAATTGAAAAACGAAGTCAAATTTGGTTCAGAAAGAGCTTTTTCTTCAAATATCAATTTGAAGTCTGACATGTTGAAAATGAGACTTGATTTTTGGCGAAGTAGAATAATCGAGGTAGAAATGATTGAGACTGAGCAAAATTGTGATGTTTAAATAGTCTAATTGAAATTCTTCCAATTTAATAATTTTCAAATTTCGTTGAGTAGAAAAAATGTAATTTTTGTAAAAATTCAAAAAAAGGGGAGAGGAATTATTTGAGCAATGAAATTGCTATTTTACATATGGAAGAATTGAATCCGAAAATTCTAAGAGATTAAAAAATTAGCGAATAAAAAATACGTCGGTGTCTTTATTTATGTTACGCGATCTTTAAAGGGACTATACGAGTCGTCGCGGTAGTTGACCTTGAATTCCAGGCTGGTACGACTCTCCTACGTCCACATGAAGATATGACATCCGTTAGTGTGGTTCATCTGTAGTGGTGACTCCTTGTCTGGAATGAAACTTCGTCGACGCGTTGATTGGTATTGCACAAGCCGATTTAATTTGTTGAAACGACTCGAAACGATTAAAATTTTTGGTTGGTTTATTGAGAAAATTTGAAAATTTTGGTATTTTAATTTTATTTTTATAGACACACGAATCCAAAAATTCAGTGTGTCCTGTCACGGTCGCCAAAATCTGAAAACACACGAAGTGTCTATTTTTCAGATCACTTATTTTTGCCCCTACCTACTCCCTAGTGAAGTAAAGCGATTACTCGCCAACTCCGATAGGCGGGTATTAATTGAACTTTTTATTATGGTCTGTAGAGCGAAATTCGCCAACAGACCTCAAAATCGTAGAGCGAAATTCGCCAACGATATCTACTAGCACAAATCTACCAATTTTCGTAGAGCGACGAATCGCCAACGAATGCAAAATCGTAAAGCGAAACTCGCCAACGATGTCTACTCTAAACTATGATCGTAAAGCGAAAAATCGCCAACAATCTAAGTAACTATCGTAGAGCGACGAATCGCCAACGATATGGAAACTTACCAAGGAATTGAAAAAATAAAGAAGAAACGCACGTAAACACAACAGGAGAAATGTAATTAAAACAGAAAAATAAACTGAGAGACAACAACGGTAGCGTCGGGCGCCCCAGTTGCTCCAGGTATAAGAAAAAGGAACAGAGTCAGAAAAAGTCTCGTCCGTTCGCGTATATATACCCGTTCACATCGAGCTGCGAATCTCGGTAGCCGCATATTTTTGATACCCAGAGCCAAAAGTTGAATTTTGCTAACCGAATATTTCCCTTCCAAAATTTTGACGCCGAAAATTGTCGCGGTGACTGCCGGGTCGCTCATTGCGAGAGGGAGGCAAAACCCATAACGTTTTGTGGCGCTACAATGTGAACGCAGAAAAAATATTCTTTGATTCTTTAAAAGTTCAAAAACTTTCACGATAAAAATGCTCCAATAAAAACAATTTTTATTAAATTTTTATTATTCCTTTCAATTATTGTGATAAATTCTTGAATAGAAAAACAATTCCAACTAGAACTCCCCTCCCCCCTCTCCACAAAAAATCCAATCATACTAAAATTTAAACCTCGACCGAGGGGAGTATCTTTCAATTAAACGGTGGGACGAATTTGGGCAGGGATTCGAATAGTAGGATTTTTTATTGAAAAGCAACCATTCTTTGGACCAATTTCAAAAACAATTACATAACTTTCTCAATTCAAAAAAAAACACTATATAAATATTCGATAAGTATTTATTGCAGCTTCGAATGGCGTCCAGCAACATTTTCATTCAAATTAAATTCAGGGATTCTTAGGAGAGGATGAGATGAGGATTGTTTTTTGCACAAAAATATTTATAATTTTGTGGAAGTTGAAACAATTTCGAAATTCATCCAGTCATAATTCTCTAGCTGATAAATTTGCGTTGCATCACCCCTCCCCCCCCAGAAAAATGATGTGAAATATGCATCTCGATTAGCTCAACTATTTTTTTATTCGTTTGGTTTGCAATGTTTTCAATTTGAACTTCATCAGTTTCAGTTTTTTTTTTTTTTAATGCAGTAAAATATCGAGATTTTTCGGTCAATATAATCTCCGCTCCCTTATTCCCACCGCGAAAAATATCGTTATTTTATGCTTACAAAAATCGTGAAAATACTCTCCCCCTCCCAAAAAAGAGAGGGAAATTCCTACTCATTCAATGATGATAATTACAAATATTGTTTGAAAAAAAAAATCGAAATTTTGAGCTTTTACCAGAAAGGAGTGTTTTGAACATTGGATAAGAAATCGAAAAAAAAAATTACCACGCCTTTTTAAAGTCACTTTACAACAATTTTTCCCCGAGGATCCATAAAAATTGGAAAAAGTTGTAAAACGTACAGCATCCAGCGTTCAATTTCTTGAAAAAATCCTGTTTCCCATGTATTTTTTCACTTTTTATCAATTTTTAGTATACCTAGATTTTCTTTTTTTCAATGATTCCAATTCAATTTCGATCAAGTACACAGACAAGAGAATTGACGGCAATAAACAATGAAATACATAATTTTTGGTATAGTTTTCAGAACTTTAGTTGTGCTAATGTGCTTAATTCGATTTTCAGTGAAAATAGCACAATTTACTGTTCAATTGAAGAACTAAATTCGTAGGTATTTCAATGAATTGGAGAATTTTTCTTTTTTTTTTCAAAATAAGAAAATGCAAGTTTTTTCAAAAAGTAATTATGAAGAATTTTTTGGAGATCGGTCCTGCATAAATTTCAAACTCAAATTTGGTCAAGTTTGACTTTAGGTCATTGTCAAAACTAAAAAGAGAATCAGGGAACTTTTTTTCGTTCTTTTTCTAATATTACCTACATATAGATGCGAAATTTAAATAGTGTTCATATAAATATTTTGTTATACACACAGAAAGCTTCAATATTTCGCAATGAAATTTTCACCATAGACAGCGAAAAAAAATGAATTTTCCAACGATTTTCTGGAATATCCATTTCAATTTTTCGTGACTTCCAAGAAAATTCTCAACCATTGGCTTTTGAACAACCCTCGTATTGTTCCAAAAAAAAATTATGAGTAATACACTTTTTTTTCTGTATTTTTAAAAATTTTTAGGCCAGTTTTTAAAAAGTACGCAGGTACTGAAAAAATGACTCCACCAATTTTTATAATTTTTTGAAAAATTTCTTTAAAAGTATTTCAAGCGACAAAATTTTAATTTTGTACCATTCATGCGATTTTAGAAATATCGATTTTGAAAAATTCGCCATACCTCTTTCCCTCCCCTCCTTCCCTCCCAAAAAATCAAGTAACCTACGACTTGCCATGTTATATTTTTTTCGAAATCTTTTTTCACGTTCAAATTTCGCACCCACCCACCATCTCTCTCTCTCCCTCCCTCCCACACTTCCTTCCTCCTACTTAAAAACCCAGCGATTGCAACATCTTTTCAAAGCCTTACCTTCCTAAAAAAAATATTTGGAAAATCTAATATTACAAAATCTAAAAAATGGGAAATTAATATAGAAACCTCGAAATTCCAGAAAAATACCAAGATTGAATTTCAGGAACAGCATCTCAGAGATGAATTTACTCGAAAATTACAATTTTATGGAGCAGCCATAATTTTAACAAAATTATCCACCTCTCGACTAAAATTTCACTTAAAAAAAAGAGGTTTTTAAATTTCAAGCACTACAAATTTATTATCATCCACATCGTTAAATCATTTTCCAACCAGAATTTCACAACTCCCAAGTCATGCTACTACACCTGTAAATCAAAATTTTCAACACCCAATTTCGAAGAAAAAACCAAGCAGAGAAATGCAAGTCCAGCACCGTTATAGATAAAAAAAAAATGCATAACGAACACGTTGAAACCCTCGACAACAGCACTAAATCATCACACCGCGTCTTCAATAAATTCATCAAATTGCTCGCAAAAATAACACCGTCAGATTTCGAATTCCCCCTTCACGAGCCTCTTTATGCAATCAACTCTACACACGAGCGATTCGCTCGGCTAGAGCGCGAGCGCACGATGATTTTTCAAGAAAGTTGACGATTCGAATTCTGGTACGTTAGTCCGAATAGATACGGCTCGCTCGACCGCAAACATTTCGTATCGGAAAGTTTGGTACGGCCTTACTTCTTTATAGACCAAAGTACCGCAAAAATCCTTCTGTTTTGTGGCACGTATAATTGAAACGACGTTGACGATAGAATTATACCCGCCGCTTACCACGATCCAGTCAAGAATCTGGATTGATTTTATGCGCGTAAACCGAATAGTTGAAAAAGTCACGGACGAGAATCGAGGAGGGGTATTCGACTTAAGAAAATGATCGTTTAAGAATCCATTACGATGGCGGTCCGATGATAATGTGAAAAAGGCTTATAATTGTCGTGATTATTGCAATAGGCCCATACTCCGGTGGAGCTCGGCGCTTCCAATGGTATTGATGATTGACCGCATATCTGAGGTAGTTATCTAGTCTGTAAGCTGAGCTGAAGCCGGTTAGCTGAGTAATAAAATACAACGACGCTGATTAAACTTACACACGAGATCGTTTACAATTGCTCTATCACAGCAGCGATCTTCGAGGAGCATTTCTACTCTTTTTTTTTCGGTACTGGCATTTTATTACATAGGTTTACGACGCGACTGACCCGAGTGTAATTTTTCAGGGTCTGTATGGAGCAAGGTACGTACGGCTTATTAAATTGGACATTTTGTTCCCTTCGCCGCGGAGCCCGAAGGCGGCGAAATTATAATAATTGGTTTCGTCTGATGGGCAATTTTTTTGACTGGTATTTAATTACTTTCTTCGCGTAAAATTTAATTACCCACACGTCAACGTTGACCGGCCCATAGACCGCCGTCGCGCCGCAGACAACAGACTCGCAGAAATAGGCTAAACGCGAATTTAAAGTTTGCGAAATCGAATCCGATGCTCGTTGCTTCTCAAATGATGTACGATTTGTTTCGAGAAGGCAGACGACATTAAAATAGTAGGTTGATTTAAAACGGACAGGTTTTTTTCCTCTCCGAAGCTTTGTTTTATTGGTAGTTTCAATTGGTACCTAAAATCGGCGAATTTTCAGAACGAGCAGATCCGCAAAAGGGTGGATATTTTGAGTCTGCATGCAGCTTTGGGCGGTATTTCAAAAGTACGATATTGGATTGCGCTCTGGCCTGTGTAAGAGAAATCCACCTTTGCGGTTGACATTTTCCGCATACCTTATGGCCAAAGTCGCCGATGAAATTTTTGGGCGCATTGTTTATTCGTGGCAAAGCAACCGATGGCAGCAGGAATCGAGATCGTGTTATTAAAGACTACCAACTTGACCAGTTTAAACGGTAAATTACACATTTAAAAAGGATTTTTTTTGCATCGTTTTTAATCGACCGCTGATTTCACACAAACGTAGGAATTAAATCGTCGTTAATTATGTAACACATCGATCATTATTATGCAAAGTTACACATATTTGGTATTGAGAGAGGTTACCATATCACGTGTCTGCGTATGGTTTTTCAGAGATAAATTCGATAAGTATAAAGTCGGATATCTCGTTTATAGAGGTGGTTTTTCATCTTGAAAGGTTATTGAAGTTCTCACACGCGAAGGCTCTGGTACGACGATGAGTTATGTAAACAATTGGTGGGTGGGAAACGTATAGATAATCGGATGAAACCATCGAGCTATAAGTACGGGTATTACAGAATTAGATATGTAGGTGCATTATGCATATACTGGTATCTGTCTGTATGTGCTTTTGCTTATGCACCGAATACGAGCCGGAGCAAGTAGAAAATAAATACTGATAAGTGGCAAATGCAGTCATTAAATTGTTTATTTGGTTTATCTGTCTCGGTATATCGGGATATTGTTTGACAGGCTTCTGAAATGCGACTAGAGAAAGTTTTCGAATCATGTGTAGGTAAGTAAATCGAAATAGATACCTGGAATCGATTGCGTCGGAAAGGTTTAACGCTGCCGAGGTACGGAATGGGGAAAAATGATAAAAATGTTTGAATTTTTAATGGAATCGCGGTGTCGGTAAACGTTTCCAAGTCGATCGTTTGAGTTCGTTAAAAATTTGATGAAATCTCAGATTCTGTATCGTAAAAATAGATAGATAAAAAGAAACGAGTATTTATAGATTATCGATTTTGAAAATCAAAATGCTATTCGAATGCAATCGTGTCGTTCTTGGTCGGAGTAAAAGAGGAAAACACTTCAATCATAAAATTAATTTTCTGAAAAAAGAGAAAATTTTTTCTTGATTTTTTCAACTAAATGTACAATGTCATTTTTTTCAGCTAAAAATGAGAATTTTTCAATTTTCTAGGAAAAGTATCATCGCCATTGAAAATGTTTTGACTCTGAAGTCAACTTTCTTGACTGAGCAAAAGGCTGCCCACCACTTTTAACCCTTGATTTCATTTCATCTACTCTGGAAACGGGCGGATGTGTGATCGTAAAAAATTTCAATTCAACCCTCAACTTGGTTTATATTCTCATGAGAAACCATTTCCTATAATTTGGCTTCTCACAAGACAAAGAAGTGGTGTTTTAAAAGTCTTCAATTTCTAAAAAATTGAAAAACAAAAATTTTCTAATAATTCAAATTTAATGAGTGTGCGCTGTGCGATTCTCTTTCTCACGAGACAATTGACTACGAAAATTTTTTAGCTTCCCAAAATAAAAATTAAGGGGTAAATTAGACCAAAGTTGAGCAGTAGAAAAAATTACGTTCTAATAGATAGGAATATGAATATACATATAGGGAAAAGATTTCGTTTTCACAGAAAATTTGTAGTCTGGTTCGAGGAAACAGAAAAATTATATTCTGGAGCGAAAAAAATCTGAGTAATTCCAGCAATCAGAAAATTTCAACATTTTACCCCCCCCCCCATCCATCCATCCATCCATCCAATAATTCACATTCTAATTATTCATTTCTAAGTAAGGAAGCTTCAAATTATTTCAACTTTCTGAAAATTGAAACCTCATCAAAATAATCTAGACACTTCGGACAATTTCTTGATCTGAAAACACCCCCCCCCCCCCCCCCCCATAAGAGAGCTAAAATTTCATTACCAACGAAAATAAAATCTCTCTCTCTCGACATTCTTGGGGGAAAGTTTTTTACTCATAATTATTGAAAAGTTGTTCGATCAGAAAAAAGATTCAATTTTTAGTTTTTTAAAATTTTGAGCCACTCACACCAATAATTAAATTTTTTAGTAAAAAAGACATGATTTTTTTCTTTTTTTACGTCAATTCAAATTCACTTTCTGGTAGTTATTTTTGGATAGCGTGTGACCAAATACAGATTTGGTCCCATTTCTCTTGAACATAAAGCACAAAAAAACACTGATTATTTGAACTCATCTTCTTTTCATTTTGCAACTAGAAAAAAATTTTGTGGACGCTCATGACTGGACAACGCTAAAAATCTTACATATCTATGTGCAGTTTTAATTATCTTAAAAATTGCTCCAAATCAACAAAAAATCGATAAAATTAAAGAAAAGATTAAAAATATGGAAATTGACTGAAATATTGTGGAAATTATTTCTAAAAGCAAACAAAAATGGATTAAAAATGTTGAAAAAATTGTTGAATCACCTGAAAAAAATTATAACGGTATTCCAAAAACTAGAAAGAATTATTAGTATCGAATATCACTTCGAGTTGTAAAAATTATTAAATATTCAATTAAAAAGGTTTGAATATTATATCAGGAAATTTTTAGAAACACCTACAACTATTCAAATTACTAAAATTAATGCATATAAATAAAGCCTGTTCAAATAATGGTAAAATTAAAGAAAAAAAAGGAAAACTGCTCAAATTGTTTGAAAAATGTTCGAAATGTTTTCGATTAAAAGTTTTGAAACCCTTTTCTAATGACTCAAAATTCTGAAACATTAAAAGCAAAATTTTCAACCGACCTAAATTATTTTCAGCAAATTTTCCGAAAAATTGAATAATTTCTCCAGCACTTCTGGGATATTTCTAAATGTTTTCATTCTTGTACTTCAAAATTTAAACTGATACAAAAAACTTTGTTCAAAACATTTGAAATAATTTTATGGCTGTTCTATCCACTTTCAAGTAATATTTTAACCATTTCAAAGCAAACATTTTTTTTTTTTAGAATTTACAGAATTTTATTCAGAATGATTTCATTATCATTTTACAAGTTAGCAGAAAATCTGAACTGCTTTTTTTTTTGGTATTTCGAATAATTAATCTTAAATTACTGCATCATAAATTCATGATTTGATTTTTCTGCTACAGATTTGAAAAATAAAAATTTTACAGCCAGATTCTAGATTTATCTTGCATTTTTCACAGGTACCATTTTTCTTGCCTCAAATTTGCTTAAAACCCTTCATTCTTATCCTTCGATTTAAAAAATCAATGAAGAGAAAAACGTTGAGGATTCTTGCTTTTCAATTACCAAAATTTTTCTCGTTTTTCTTGCTATCCCACACCTTACTCATAAAAACCTCATAAATTCGAAATTTCAAAAATCAAAATTCTCACTTCAAAAATCACCAAAAATCATTGATCCTTGGACGTAATCTACGATTTCAGTAACCTCAAAATCATAAAAACAAGCAAGGGAGTAGAATTAAGGTACACCTCGTCAAAAATGTTTATTTTTTCGCTCGCACATTCCATAATTGAATAGCAGCCGAGCACAAAGAAGCTGATTATCCATCCGTATAATCACCGTATCACCTCCACTCGCCCTCGTACCATTCGTTTGTTTAAAATTATACACAAAAATTATTTATACATGAGCCACGACGACGAAGTATCATATAGCGAATGCCTCGTTCGGATATAGTAAGTTTTACTAATGAATCTCGTAACACGACAAGGGTGCTCTCTTCTTTTCCCTCTGCTGGAAAAGTACACACCAAAAAAAACCACGCGAACACGGTACCTCTCGTCGAGATCTGCGTTCGACGGTGGTTTTTTTGGCCTTATTTTATCATCTTTTTTTTTTTTGTTAAATAAAAAGCTTTCTCTTAATGAATAATACATGATACAAATATCATGTGAGTATATATCGTATATAACGATGGAATAAGGGAATAATTTATGATTTATCGTATACTTTTTGGACTCTCGACGACAACAGACGAGTACCAGAGAATGCCTATAAAAAAAACACTCAATTCGCGCGGAGTCGAGAGGAGAGAGACGTAATAAAGGTAATATTTGGTTTGTTTTTACATCCCTACTTATAGCTCTATGTTTCCATAAAGAAGATTAAAAGGGCGAATTTTTTTTCTTTCTTTCCCAAGTTTTGTTTTTTTATCCCTTTTAAAAGCTCTCTCGAATTATCGCTAATAAATCGTATATTATGTGTTTTATAACTTTGTTGTATATGGTTTTTTTGCTGCCGACTTCGGGGTGCTTTATGGGTCTGAAATTTTTGAATAATTTATAGGCTGATTTTTATACTTCTTATGTACGTGTTCCATTAAACATCGTCTTGAATGTGACTCAAGTCAAAAGTCGGATTACACAGTAAGGCATCTTAAATCAGCGACGTTCCATCGCTCAAAACTTATAACAAGATTTTAATGAGGTTTTAGCCGCAGAAATGAAGAAAAAAAGGGGTGACTTTGGGTTAACGAAACTTTCCCCAATTTGCTGGCGAGAGGACCAGGGCAGGGTGAAAAATTACGCAAGGGTGGAAAGTTTTTTTTTCGCGAAACTTTTAATAATAATTTTTACTCGATAATCGTGAAATATAATTTACAAATCTGGGTGTTTTTTCTGCTTATCGTAAACTCGGTTGGCAGGTTTGGGTCGGGTCGGTGTATTAACCCTATTATTTTGATTTCGCAATTCCCTTCTTCCCTACCACGAAGACTAATTTCCCTAATATAACTTCGCCAGCCCACGAGCAGGAAAGACTTCGCCATGTGAATTCGCGATAGTAACGTTATTTTGACCTTGAATCGACATCTTCGTTTTTACGACGGCGACGTCGACTCCGAAAAATAATTTCTTATTTACTTTTTCTCGGTAACCTTGAAAATGCGCGTGGTTTTTTTTTATCGCTCGCTTCTTGGTTGGGTTTTGCGGGTGTATGAGGTTTGTAAATGTATTTTAGACGAGCGAGGGTATTCCATACTTCTTAAGTGCACACATTTTAAACGATGTCATTACTTATATCAGCCAGTCAGCCCGCTCCATGAAACCATCTTACACCCGCACCTTGATTCGTTTCGACCGTCCTATGGAAATTAATTAAGAAAAATAAATGTGTAAACGGAAACGTCGCCGTTGCTTTCAAAAGAAAAGGAAGGAAATTCTGATACTCGTTCACCTTGATAAAGGGTATAAGTATTGAATATTAGGTCGTATAATACAACAGAAATATGCATACGAGGTACATCATTATTTGTGCAGTGGAGTACGAGTGAACTATTTATACATCTTACCCCGCATAAATGTACATAATATGTATGAATTTTTATACACCGGAGATGAGCATTATTTACTTTAGTCCGCCAATTACATTGTTTGCTTTTTCTGAAGTGAGAAATCAAAATGCGACGTTGAATAATTAAGAAAATTTATAGAAAAAAATTTTAACGGGCAATTCTGAACCGTAAAATGGGCAGTTGGAAAGGATGAAATTTAAAAAGGTTTCAATATCCTTTCCTTAATAGATACATATTCGTTCTTTGAAAGTAAAGAAACCTTTAAAAAAAAATAATGCTATGAAAATAGCATAAAAAAGAAGAAAAATTGAAGAAGAAAAAAAAATTAGAAAAAAATTTCTCCCGTTATTATAGCGTTGATTACAACTAAGTAGCAAATTTTTGGCCTAAAGCTTAGAAATTTGTTCAATCAGCTCAATAATTGACATAATTATTTTTACGCGAAAAAAATCGTAATGTTTTACATGACTTGACAACAAAATTTGATTCAAAAATTAATTTTAAAAATATATAATGATTTATGGAGTCTTATTTCCAAAAAAGAAAAAAAAATTATTGAATTAGTGCAAACAGAGGGAATGAGAATGAGGGGGAAAACCACTTATCCCGATGTTTCTATGTAATATGTTTTCAAAGTAAAATTTCCATTTCATGGTCATATAGACTCTCCAAAATTCCGGAAAATTTTTGAAATTTGGAGAGCTACCTCTCCAAAATTGACTGCTCATTTTTGGAAAACAATTTTTTTGGCTGGATGCCTAATATCTTCGTTAGACAACGAAATGAATGAAAATAGGAATGATAAGTTTCTTTTGGAAAAATTTCGAAATCTATTCATCACTGTTCTCCTTTCAATTCTTCTGCCCCTGAATGATAACACCACCCGCACCCATGCATAATAAGTTTTTCCTTCAGAAGAAACGAAACATCAAAGCAAATATGACCCTGCCGTAAAGAAGGGACCTTGCGTAAACAAAATTTATGTTTTCATTTTCACGTGTTTAGTACAGATTTGATGTCAATTGGATCGAAAACGAGACATCCATGTTTTTTACACTAGGTCCCTTCTTTACGGCAGGGTCATAAATACAGCAATAACGATAGAAAATCAAAAAAAAATTCAATATTGGGGGGGGGGGATTTGAAAGAAGTACTAACTCAATTTTTGAAAAAAAAAAATTGAAACAATAAAGCAATAGGTACCTACTTCGTTCAATAATTGAATATTCAACTGAATCAATTTTTTCCAAAAATCAAAGCATAGAAAATAACATTAGGTACTCACTGATTGGTTCAATTTGAATGATGGAAATTCCAATTGTAACTCACCTGCAACAAAAAAACATACGAATTTCTCATTAGTTGATATAATAAAATTGTATTTTTTTCATCACATTTGAATGAGAAGAATAATTGATGGTATCAAAAATTGCCTTGAAACTAAAATCATTCAATATTAAATGATCTAAGCTTTTATTTCGGTAGGTAGTGAAAAAATATGAAACTATAAACCTCGTAATGGGAATAATAGAGGTGCTCGAAAGAATGGGCACAAAAAATTAAAGGTAAGGTGAAAAAAAAATTTTTCAGAGAGACTGTAAAATGGAAATTTCCAATTACAGATGAAATCTTTTCTAATAATTTTCAGCTGAAAACGCAAAATTTTAAATTTTTTTAAAATTGGGCTCACGTTTGCAAATTTTTCGACACGAATACAATTTTTTGACCAAAAATATCTTATTATAATGAGGCTCACACGTGAAGAAAAATTAATATATCTCATTTTAAATTAAAATTCCTATTTTCGATGTAAGGTAGGTGGTATAGGTACCTAAGTAATGTTGAAATTAAAAATTGATCATTTTCGTCGTTTTTAAAGGAACAATTAGAAATGCCCACTTTATTTTTCACGATTTGAAAAATTGATCGTTTTATAAAATAACGATCAAAACCGATCGTAACTCAATCACAACATTGAAAATTGATAATTTTTCGTCGTTTCTGATGAAAATTGGTCACATCTCGTCATTCTTGAAGGATTACATTATCTATAATCGTTTTTTGTTTTACAAATTTGGATATGTGACCCTGCCGTAAAGAAGGGACCTAGTGTAAAAAAATTTGATGTTCAATTTTTCACGTTTTTGGTGCAAATGACACCAAATCTGGACCAAACACATGAAAACGAAGACATCGATTTTTTTTAATACAAGGTCCCTTCTTTACGGCAGGGTCACATATTGATCATGATAATTTTTCGTCGTTTTTGAAAATATTTATCGTTTCTCATTTTTTGAAGAAACAATAAATTTTACGTTATCAAAACTTGTTCGTTTTTCGTGGGTTTTGAAGAAATTGATCGTTTTTCATAGGTTTTGAAGGAAATTAATCGTTTTTAGTGGTTTTCAAAGGAAATTGATATAGTTTTTCGTGCTCTCTTAATTTGAATCAGTCAAAAATGCCTAAATTGACTGATGAAATAGAGAAAATCAAGTCACAGTGAAAATTAGTTGACTGATTGAAATCAGTAAAAATTTACAAATTTAATCAATATGAATTTTTATTATTGAAACAGTGATTGAATCAGTGAAATTTTATTTGTATTGATTCCGTAGTGAAAATTCACTGATTGAATCGTAATTTTTTCTACTGATTTCTACAGTGACTTGATTTTGTCAATTTCAATCAGTCAATTTGACTGATTCAAAAAAAATTGATCGGGAGTTTTTGAAGGAAATTGTTCGTTTTTTGTTATTTTTTGAAGAAAAGTGATCGTTTTTTGTTGTTTTTGAAGAAACGAATTTACAATATCAAAATTTGATCGTTTTTCGTCGGTCCTGTTAGAACTATCAAATACTTCTCTATCGCTACGCCTCTAGCCGACATAAATTTGGAAAAAATAGAGAATAATTAAGCTGAATTCTTGAAATCCTTCATCATACCAATAATGATGATACAAACTATCAATTATTCACCCAAAATTCGCGAATTATTCATTGTTACAACTCCGAATATACTCGTGTATATTTTTTAAAAAAAATTCCATATCGCACAAAATAAATCGAATTTTTATGGAATTGAAACCCACTTTTCCTTCCTAATTGTCGACAAAAAAAAAAACACATTAAAAAATTTCCAGTACATCTGCCAAAAAACGACTACCCAATAAATTCAATTTAAAAAATCCATTCGCGAAATTCACTCTGGTCCAAAAAAAAATCAGCCGGAAACCTCGAACTACCTTACATCTCCACTTTTCCGCAACACTCCTTCCAGCAGCACCTAGCACAAAAAAACTACACACACGATTTGCTCGTCGAATTCCAGATTTTTACGATCGCATCGCCATTGTTTTGTTGGCAAAGGTGACTAGAGGACGGTAATTTAAACGTGAAGGATATCAAGCTGGCTGAAAATATGTTTGGGATATTTTCATCCACGTGTGTTTGTGTACAACGTGCTGGCACGATGTTGGCATATAGAATGATCGCGTTTGTGTGTATGTTTTGTAATGCGGTATATTCCAGTTTTACAATAGGACCGTTGTTGCAACATCTGCTCTTTTCTCCTTGAGGAGAAATGGTTTTTTTTTCTACTTCTTTCAAGTTGACTCTTTTGTTACTACTTTACTTCCTCTGTCAGGTTCCTGGAAAGAACGGGTTTTTTTAAATGTTGCATCCATGGCATCGCGGTATTGCGAAATTGTTTCTTTTGTTCGAATATTTATTACCAAGCTTAAAAGAATGATAAACCGTAACCACCTAATGTTTTGGGAGGAGGAACGAAAAGTTTGAATTTATTACGACATTCGCGTGGTGTTTTTTCCTATCCTATTTTCTTCCTTGTTATTTCGGCGTTTTCCTGTTGCCATTTCTCGGACATCTTGTTACTCGCGATGCTATGAAATTTCATCGGCGTCAGCGTGCGGACCTTCTTCGACAAACCATTCGATTACATCAACCATCATTGCTGAGTGAATCTCCCAAACCATACTGCGAACTCGACGCAAGTAGGCGGCATAAAGGATCCCGAGACCGAGACACAGACGCTTATAACAATCATTACGTCTGCGTCGGACGGGATAATTGTATATTTTCAAAATTTCGCGACCGCCGCCGTCGCTATTGAGACACGTCATGTCCTACATATCAACGGGGAGGGCATGGGCTTGGGCAGTTCGCGTACCGTGGTAAAAGTCACGGTCGTATTTCGGCTCGTCGAGCCAAGTTCGTTAATTTACTTTCGTCTGGTTCGCGATGAGGAGGTTGCTCGATGGCAACGTGGTCATTTCCAGTAAATACACAACAATAATACCGGCTAGTTACGCGTTTGCGGCTCGGACAAGTAATGAGTAGTTGCGGGGGAAAAGTATTTTGAAGAATACGTAATTAGATCTTGATTGTCCATTTTTTTCCAATTTTTTTCAACTGTTGCATTGCTGAATTCCCATCATGCGTCGCCTCGCTGATTAGTGATCGATTTCTTGATTACAGGTTGAAATTTCTCAGAATCGGAATCGAACGTACGGATCAGACATCACGATTTGCGTATTCGTCGATCGCTGAAAGTTATTTCAAAAGTTCTCGCCAGATGTCGATATCCACAGCTCCACTTTTCGAACATCAGAGCATGATTAATTGCCTAAGTTGAGAATTGCAGGGGCCAACAGGTGTCTTCGGGTATATTTCAACACAAATTGAATGTAATAGCAATTATGTAGTTCGATTCTTGAATTTCTTTTTTTTTTTCAATTTGAAAGGTCGGCAAACATTTTTTCAATTTTTGTACCCATACTTTCTTCCATTAATTTCTTCTATCATGGAAATGATCTCCATCAATTTTTGAGTTTCCGAGGTAAAGCTGATAATGAAGAAAATTTCCAGCCTCGGGCGTTATTTTAGAAAAAATCGAATCAAATTTTTAAAAAATTTAAAATTATGTATTGAAAACTGATGAGTTTTTAAAATTTTTAAATGCTTTGATAAGAAGTCAGAATAGTCCTCTGAATACTCCTTTTCAACTAAAATATTTTAATCCTTCCTCATCCTCAATCCCTCCTTAACCTTTTTTTAAAATCATAGCAATTGTAGTAGAAAAAAATTGAAATTTTGTCGACTTTTAATAATTTTTTTGAGATATTTCAGGCAATCGATGGTCTCTTTCCACCCTCTCCAAAGATAATGCATGCACTCATCTTTTTGTAGTAAGAATCAATGGATATTCGATAAAAATGGTTTTAAAATACTCAATTGTATTTTCTTTTCATTATTTTGAACCTCCATAAATTCTTCGGAAGATCCGCATAATTTCTGCAAAAATTCTTGATGAATTTTACAAAAGTTTTGTACGATTCTGGAATAAATTTGGCCAAAATTCTGTAACAATTCTGCGTGAATTCTGCACGAAGAATACCAAAATACTGCATGAATTTTGCTCTACAAAAGTTTTGCATGATTTCTGCCAAAATTTGTAAGAAATAGTTCTACACAAATTCTGCCAAAACTCTCCATAAATTCGGCCAAAATTCTGTACGTATTCTTCATAAATCTGCAGAAATTCTGCTATGCAAACGTTCTGCATGAAATCTCAAAAAATTTTACTCAAGTTTTACAAAAATGTTTTCATAGATTTTACAAAAATTCAACATGAATTCAGCAAAAATTCTGTCAAAATTTCGCTCTGCGAATGTTCCGCATAAATACTGCAAAAGTTAGCATAAATTCTACAAACATTCTGTACGAATTCAGTAAAAAATTGCTCTTTTAAGGTTTTTCCTAAATTTTGCAAAAATTCTGCATGATTTTTGCATGAATTCTACCAAAATTCCACTATACGAAAGTTCTGCATGAAGTCTGCCAAAATTCTGAAAAAATACTACCGCAAGTATGCAATAATTCTAAATGAATTCTGCCAAAACTCTCCATGAAGTTAACTGAAATTCTGCATAAATTCTGCTATGAGAAGTTCTGTATGAAATCTCCAAAAATTCCACTCGAGTTTTACAAAAATGTTGCATAAATTTTACATACAAAAATTCAACACGATTTCAGCAAAATTCTGCATGAATTCTGCATGATTTCTAAATAAATTCTGCAAAATCCTAGCAAGAATTCAGCAAAAATTCTGCATGCATTCTGCAAAATTTCTGTTCTTTGAAAGTGCTGCATGAATTTTGAAAAAATCCTGCATGGATTCTGCAAATATGCAAAAGTTCTACGCCAATTCGGTAAAAAAATTTCATGCATTCTGCAAAACTTCTTGAAAATATTCATAAAATTGTTCATCCTTTCTGTTTTGAAAATACAAATTTATTCATTTAAAAAATTTTAAAAATCGTTTAAAAATCAAGTACTTGCAAACCCCTTTCTCTCTCGTCCTAATGTAGAATTTTAAATCTGCATAAGTGACATCTTCAATACAAAACAGAAAACCACCCCACTCTCAAATTTAAAAAAACACAAAACAACTCCATAATCTAAAAAAAATCCATCATTTTTTGTCAACATCCCAAAATCATTTCCTCCCTCCTCTCGATCATCACCCCGCCATCTAAACCACCACATTACTTTCTGTAAATCCAAACCTTCATCTTAGGTACCAAAATAGCTGTCATTTATATAATACTTTTTTTTAGAAAACATCCAAAACCCCTTTCGCTTGGAAAGAAAAATCACATCGTCGAGATTTTCACTTTAAAAAAACACATCACATGAGATGTCGTCGCGAAGGCATCAAGCGAAGTGATTTATACAGCGAAAAAGTACCAAAGTACTTTAAAAAAGATAACACGACTAAGATAACTCGTTAGTTTTCACTTGACTGCCGCAGCATTCGAGACGTGTTTTTGAATAAGTTCGAAAATATACGAAAGCAAGAAGAGGATAAAAAAAGGTGACGTAAAAAGGCAAAATGCTACAAGAAGTGAAATAACAGATTGAAAGAAACAGTTGATTTATCATTGTCAGGATTAGAAGAAAAGAATTTGGCATTTCTTTTCGTGGTTCGCTGTTGGCTGTCGAGTACTCTCATCCTATTTTCTATTTTCTTCGAGTACTCGTATGTTTGAATAGAAGAGCACATACGAGAGTCCAAAATTGGCAAAATTATTTGTAGTAAAAAAAAAAAAATGGAACCGAATTTTCATAACGGTTACTCTTCGGAGCTTAAAAGCTGAATAGGGTCATTCGAATGAAATCCTATCAGTCAATAATTATCAAGCTGCCGCGGTACTAGATGGTGCCGGGCTGGTGGCGGAGCAGGGGCAGCCTAAAAGGGACGTTTATGAAGCTACAAAAAGGGAGTAAATCCCTCGCTCGGTCAATCGAATTCGCAACGTAGGGAGCGAGGTATGCGGCAAATACATGCTGAGCTAGATAAAACGTTTCGTAATTACTAATCTACTATTCGCTCGGAATTATAACGAAGCGTCGTCGTAATACAATTTCGTCTCTTTCTCGTTACGCTATCATGCCTTCCAGGCCGTCATAATTTCGTTTAACGCGCCCAAGCATTCGCACGTCGATGTCGTGGCTACGAAAAAGCTCGAGCTTTCGCGTGAAAAATTCATACGCCTGAGTCGAGCCACGGTGACGATATAAGTCTCAATTAAGGCCATTATTTAGATGCGACAAAACGAGCGAGAAATCTGGCTGGAAAATATTTATACAGTTTAGTCGCAGCAGCGACGTAATCAATCATTATTCGAAGCGTTAAACGAGCGAGATGACGTTGCCAATGAATATTGATAGCAATTTGATGCATATTTGCTCTCGACTTACAAAGCACTCGACAACCTGACTCACTTCAACGAGAAAAATCAACGTTGATAACAGAAACACCGTTGAAAACATTTACAATCTCGACGAATCGGTTGACATACGATTAGTAAAAAAAAAAAAAAAAGGAGAAAAATCCCATATCCCTGATAACAAATTTCACGGCGGGCTCATTGTAGCGAATTTTACGCCGGCGTGTAATTCGTCCGCCATATGCGAGAACGATTTTTCGTTGCTTTTTTCAATTAAACTGTCAGTCGCATATTTGCATTTCGGTAGAGGGATAAAAAAGTACATTATTCCCGCATGTTTCGTTTCAAATTACGGTTTGCAGTTTTTTTTTACTCCGTTCTCATCCGAATGTACCCGATTTTAAAACTACAAAAGGTGAGGGTGATGGTGTGGTTGATATCATCAACGACTACAACGTTTATTCCTTCGTACCCCTCTCATCTCACCGATACACGTTCTCATTTCGATTGTTTGCTTTCTCGGCGCTTCTTTTTTTTCTAGCATTTTTCCTTAATTGTCTTTCCGTTCGATGATCTTTGTTCTCTAAGTGGAAAATAACCGTATAAAAATCCCTTGATCCGCTGGGAATAGGAATAATTTCGCAGAGCTATCAACCGGAATAATAAATATGTACGGTTGGAAATTATTTCGCGAACAAGTTGCATTTTTTTACAATAAATTCGAGCGTGTTTTTTTTTCTTCAAGGTGGTAGTACAAGAAGAACCCTATTCTGGGTTACGAATTCATCATGCCGCTGTCGTCGCTGCACCAGTCGACGAATGAATGAAAATTAGGTACAACCACTCTTTGATTTGTAGAACAGGTTTTTTTTTTAATGAAAAAAAATATTCGGGTAGAATTTATTAGCAGTCAATTTGCTACACAGCTCAGCTGGTTTCATCATTTTGATAGTGCGGTGATTTTCAATGTTTTTCGATAATAATTTAGCACTTGGATGCCAATTTTTAATCAGTAGGGGTTCAAAATTCAAAACTTAACAAAATTTAAACATTAGAGTGGATCGAAAAAAATTAAAAATATCCTGGATTTTGATGGAAATTTGTGAGGTGATTTTCTTTGAGTAGGGGAGAGATTTTGCAAAGAAAAAAATCAAGGCCACTAGCTCGAAGGACGGAGCTAGAGGGTTTCAAAGTGCATGCAACTTTAAAAAAGAGCACATATTATTTTTTTGTCATTTTTTGGTATAGTGTCACCAGTAAGGAATTTTGGTCGCCTACGTCCATAAAAAGATGTGATTCGAGTTTCTATGCACCTTCCTGAACTGTGAACTCATCACCTCGAAATTAGATATAGCAAGGGGGGTTGAAAAGATGCTGGTATTCAATTAGAGAAATTTTCAATTTTTACCAAATTTAAATCGCTCATTTAAACCCCTCAAAATCACTTCAGAAATTTTTTGAGCACGTAGAATTTTTTGCGATATAACTTATCAAAAAAATTTCATGGCAGTGTTGTCAATTATTGTATTCTGATTTGAATACTTTCTGAATTCAAGTTTTTCATTTGGTTGCTTGAAAAAATTTTTGGCAATTAAAATCGAATTATTATCTGACTCCCGTGGAACTGGAACCCCAAAATACACGATTACAAAACAAAAAATTCCATTTCCACGAGCATTGGACCGATTTTTTTCAAATTTGGCACATAGGCAGATAAACCGGAAGGAAAATTTTCCAATTTTTTCCAACTACCTACTTTAATGATTTCGAATTGAACTTTGAAAATTTCAAATCGTCCTGATTCCTGAAGGTACAAATTTGGTACGAACAGAATGATGACTTTGTTTTTCAATTTTTTCAAAATATTTCACACCTTTTATAGAATATTTTTAGATTTTTTTGAGTGGCGGAAGTTTGGTCAGATTTTCAGAAAATCGTGAGAAATTGACAAAAAGCCTCTTCAAGATTTTTACCGGTACTTTCTATCACGTCTTTGATCAAAATTTCAGCTGCTAAGAGCAGAACAGTTGGCAGGTATTACGATTTTTCAATTTCTCAAACATATATCTAGAATAAAAAAAGGAAAATTAACTTCTTAATCAAAAAATTCCAATGTTGCACCTCCAATTCATCTCAGATCTCTAATCAAATTTTCGTATTCGAAATTCATTAGGAAAACGCACTTTCAATTTTCACAATTTTTCAATAACTACATTATTTAAAATTAAAAATTCGAAAAAAAAATTGAAAAATCAACTTCAGCGACTAAAAAAAGGTGAACAGGTGAAATTTGACTTGCTCTTTGACACACTGTCTAATTTTCGTAGAATCCGGATTCAGAAAGGATTAGCAAAAACAAATTCCTTTCGTGAAAAAAATACCTTCAAAATCTTCCAAAAAATGACGTCATTGATTGACAGGATCACGGTTGTTGGGTCGGTGCAGATTTTCCATCAAACGTGCCCAACCGGTTACGCAACATGTACTGCATCAAAAATTCTTTTCTTTCTTCCACTTCACTCTGTACCATTCACATACGCTCCCGCGAGTATACTCTTTACCTACACGATTATTCAAAGGATAATACTCCACAGGGAGGGAGCTGGACAGAGAGAAAGAACTGGGAAAAAATCATCTCTTGTGGCAAAATTACTGGCGTATTTTACTCGCTATTATAATACAATCCGCACCTTATTAAGAAATACTAAACACGACGAGTCTTGGCATACATAAGCGAAGAGCTATTATTATTTAAAAGGCGTGTGCGGTGGTATACGGTGCAGGCATATACGACGAATTCGTACTGTAGATATCGCCGAATGTAAAATTATTCACGTCCTTTGTAAAACTTCCGCGTTAATTCACATCCAAACAAGAGTAAAATTCCAACCCTTATTGAATTTAAGTATTTAGAACAAAGCGACGATTTTCATACGATCGTTGCCGGATCCCCGTACCAATTTTTTCCATCCCACGTCGTTTTCATTCCCATTAGTTACGCCCTTTTTTTGTAAAATCTCATGTAGCTTTTTATACGTGAAAGGATTTTATCCAAAGTCCAGTTAATGGCAATGGAAAACAAAAGGCAATCGTTATCGAAGGTTGGCTACAACGATTCGATTAGAAAATGAGAAAAATTAATAGAGGCAGTGGAAATTAGCCGGCAAGATGAGAAATAACGTCGCAAGACGGATTAAGGATTAAGTTTTTGTGTGGAAATTAAAGATGGATGATGAAAAAATACCAAGTTCGAGGGAAACGTCTTATTTGATAAGCGCAAACGTACGCTATCCTATTATTAAAAGGTTTAGGTTGAAGGTATCTCATTTGGGAATTGTCTGTAATAATCAGCGTTTCTTAATAGGGTCGAGTCGATGTGTTCCGTTTGTAATTTCTTCTCTACGGCTGGCTCTATTTGGAGTTTTCATTCTTTTTTTTTTCGTTTCCTTTCTGTAAAACGAGGCAAGCTTGGGAATGCTTTGTTTCTGATTACCTTTTTCTCTTCATTATTCATTTTTTTTTCAGATCGCATCTGCAATGATGAGTCAAGGGTGAGTCAGAGAAGGGTGGGTCTATTTTGAAAAAAAATCTTCATTTTTGATTTAATATTATTTTATATAAACTTTTCTACAAATTATTTTAATAATATTAATTTATCTTGATTTATGGTTTTAATCATTCTGAAAATTTTGTTAATTTTTTTTCAATAGCATTAATCAATATTCTTCAATCCCGATTAACTCACGTCAAAATCATCAAAAACATTTAAATTTGACCCCACCCGTCATTTTTAGACAAAATTGTAGATTTGAAAAAGTAGGTACTTAAATCACAATTTTTTGTACTCATAGATAAGATACATAAATTCTGATCCCCGTTGAATCTTTAGGTACCTAAAAATTGAAAAATTACAGAAAAAAATAACAATTTTTTCAAGGAACTATACAACGAAGCTATTGCATGTTCACTGAAAATGATATCAAAACTGAAGAACCTGAAAAACATTTTCGAAGAATTCTGAAAAAATTGAAGATTTTCTACCTAGAGTACATATTAGAAACTCTTTCACCTTTGATTTATTTCTTTTTTTTTCAATTTGATGCTTTTATTACGGAATATTTTATTATTTCTTTCAATTACATATTTATGAAATTGAAAGGAAATTTGAAAAACATGAAATTGAACATTTTTAAAAGAATTTGAAGTTGAAAATAATTGTGAGAAATTTTCCATCAAAAAAATTCATAATTCAAAAAAACTAAAAAATTATCTGTTGAAAAAATTCAAAGAAATCAAATTAGTTGGAAACATTTTTTATTCAAGCTTTTTTCAATTCAAAATTTTTTTCGACTATGACTTCTTTAAAAAATGAAAATTTTCTTACGTTTTTGAATTTTTTTTAAAATTCCATTTCATTTTTCTGAGATTTACTAAAAAAAATTTTAATTCGATGACCAAAGAACTTTCAAACGATTGGACTAATGACAATGAGTAGTGGAAGAGTTTGAAGTAATTCATAAAAAAAAAATCCGAATTATTTTATATTAATCTCAGATTATAAAACATTAATTGTATTTTCAATCCCTAAATTTGAATCAGTCAAAATTGACTGATTTAAATATTGAATTACTGTTGGAATTAGGGAAAAACTTACTGAATCAATCAGTGAATTTCAATTTTTACTGATTCAATAATGAAAATTAACTGATTGAATCAGTAAATTTTGACTAATTTCAATCAGTCAATCAATTTTTACTCATTCAATGATGAAAATTTACTGATTAAATCGGTTTATTTTCACTGATTGGCAGTAAAATGTCGCTGATTAACGGGAGAATCAGAGGAATTTGAATGATACCACTTATCAGTGACCTGATTTTCTCTATATTTTATCAGCCAATTTTGGCATTTTTGACGGATTTAAATTTAGAGAGCATCAAACATAAACAATACCGAAAGAAAAATACCAAAAAAAAAGGGAAACAAACCGTAATCAAATCGAAATTTGTTTTGGTTTTCCTTTTCCTTTTCCTTTTCCTGGACTTTTTTACACTATTTTATAAGTCAAATTGAATTTCAAAGTGCTGATGGAGTTGTAGAAAAATTCGAAAAAAATTGATTTTATTTTGTTACTTGCTCGTATGAAATGATTCGTATTTTCATGTCTATTTAACACTTACAAAGAAACCGAAATCAAAACGTAAAAAAAAAATAAATAAAAAAACGTTTGGAAACTCAAAATTGAAACCAAAATCAAAACAAAAATGTTTGAGAAACCAAATCAAAACAACAAAACCAACTACAAAATGTGGTTGTTCATGGTAAAAAGGTCTTCATTGAAAGCCATTTTTTTCAGATTACCAGATAATTCTTAAAAATCGATTAAAATCATCCCCAAGGTCCCTAGATTTCAAAAAATGTCCTAAGATTGAGATTTGGTGGAACCATTACCCGAAATTTTATCCAAAAAAAAGGTGTTTTCACTGCTAAAGTCCCTTTCTTTATGGGCGATCATGAAGTTATTTTGTTTTCGATGACTGGTTTTCATCGTTTTCCTCGATGGTAATTTTTTATTCACAGGTGTATGTTTACTACATAAAAATATCACCTGAAACTTCATTTTCCACCTCTCCTCAAAAAATATTTTCTCTCTGGTAAACTGCCCCCCCCCCACCTCCCTCCAATGCTAAGTCCTTTCTATGCCCTTTCAAAAAAAAATTGGCTAGATTCGCCACTAACCATCTGGATTGTTCTCGTTTCATGGTACGTACGATTTACATTTCCATGAGAGAATCATACCAGCGTGATCTTTCACCCTCGAATATGCGGCTCGAATTTCGTAAATTGAAAAGTAACCTTACCAGTTCGCAGCGTGATCTTGTTTGGGAAAAGATTAGTTGGAAAAAAATTGCATTAAGAGGATGAACATATCCAGAAGGCTAAGGGCATTCATTTCAACGCGCTAGAAAGAGAAGGGAATTGAAAAGTATACGAGTTTCGAAGTTACAGTGAGATGATCAACTACACGTCAACCCTTCGGACATGATGACCATACGAGCTGAGAACAAGTTGACGAGAGTGAGAGTTCAGTGGTCTCCGCAGTACGGAATAACATGTGAATAACGCACCTCTTTTTGGCGAAACAGATTCGCACGATTTTGTTTCTACCTATATTATATACATACGAACGTAAGCTCTAATAAGACCGATTTTATTGTTTTCGGTGGTTCAACGCGAAGAGAAAGAGATAAAGATCTGAATAGATTGGTTGTCACTAGCAGATCATGTCAAACGCAGCGGGAGTTTAAAAGACAAAACTCTTTAACAACCCTCGACCGAGGTTTGAAATGCATCTTTTATTATGTTACGGTTCATCTGTCGCGCGTTAAAAAGCTACCGGAATATTTATACAGAAACGTGGCCGACGGACGAGCTTTGGCGAATCTGCGTACTTCCGAGTACTAGGAGTTTTTTTCTGTCAAAGAACGAATATTTTCGAAGAAACGGATACATTGGAGATGTTCACAGGTTCGTTGAACTTGGTACTTGATGCAACCCTATTCCAATCGCAGCAGGTAGTCCGGATTGCAGATTTAATTGCACATCGAGAGCCCATGTGAAAAACTCGGTGCTGTTCCGGTGTGTACCAAAGGATGTCACAACCGATGCACTGTTGGTTGCGACTTATTGGAAATACATTTGTGAAAAAAAGAAGCAGAGTTGTTACACGGCTTCACCGCCCTATGTAATTTTTCGACAATATAATTGCTGCTGAGAAGGTGGAACCGAATCGGTTCGTGGTGTTGAAATGTGTTGACTCGAGTGCCAATTACGTGATTCGGAATCGGATTCGAAAATGCCACGACGTAAGGGTTTCAAATGATTTTTTTTTCATCAGCTTTGTCTCGTCAAGTCAAATTCAAGCGTATAGTACATACATTTTTGAACACAGGTACACAATACTCTACTCGGAGTTTGAAAAATGGAATATTGGTAGCCCTGAGTTTTTGAAAAATCACCTGTAACTGGTGAGCCTGAGGAGAGGGACTGGTCAGGTAGTCACCAATCTGCTCGAATGGTTGCCTATGTTGAAGTACCTCAGGCACCTATCTCTACGATGCATAAATTTCATTTGACACGGGCCTGGTTTTTATGTGGCAGTGTTGCCAACATAAAAATTTGTAGTCATGAAAAAATAAAAATTTCACAATTTTGAAAAAAATTGTCAAGGGCGGAAATATGAGGGCTCGGGGAGGGCTTGAACCCTCCTCCTCGCGTTAAATTGGCCCCTCCATAACATTTTCTGTAAATTAAATTATGTTTTACTTACTAAAAAAAATTTGCAAACATTAAATTTTCAAGAGATGAAATTATCATTATTTGCGATGAATTTCCTTTTTTCCAACTAGGTTAAGTACGTATTCGAAAACTTGAATACGAAATAATTTCCACGCCAAAATGATGGAATTTTGTCAAATAACAAACCATTAAAAAACGAATCATTTTCTTTCTAAAAATCATCAGCTTTTCAAATCATTGTGGTCTTTTCGCTCGGGCATATGAAGATTTAAATATATATTTAAAAGTAAAGAGTTGGGGATTTCACCTCCATTTCAATCAATACTAAAATAATGATTTTAAAAAACGAAAAATTCATCTTTCGAGTCCTTTTTTTCAAAAATTTGCGCCCTAGCTCTGCATGGGCTCGATCTGTTTCCACAAATCATTCTCAAAGTGATGGTATGAACCCTCGGTAGAAAAATTTTTTGAAGGTCGAAAAATCGAAAATCAACATTTTTGTTTTGTGCTTCTTTTTTCTTTACATTGGGCTGGGGCTCAAGTCCCCCGCCCCAAAGTTATGAAAAGTAATAACAGTTGAAATCATAAATTACCTGACTTGAGATTTGAAAGGGCAGTGATTCAAAAAATAATCAAAAGTTAATTTTTACTGGGTTTATTGAGATCTACCCAACTTCGATTTTTTTCATCGTGAAATATTTTTCATGACTTCGAATTTGAATTTTTGATCATAAAACAAATTTTGATCATTTTTTGAATTACTGTACTGCTCCTTTAAATCTCATGTTAGACAATTAAAAAAAATTCCTATGAATTTGAAAAATAGCTCCGTGATTTTGAAAAGCCAGTGTTGCAAGAACTGAAAATTACGCTTTCTCATTCTGAATCAGTGAAAATTTACTGGCGAACAGTTAGAATTGCAGCACAGGAAAAATCAGTAAAATTCACTGATTTTTGAAAGATTTTCAGTAATTTTTCAGCTAAATTCATAAATTTTACTGACTTTTTAGTTTTTTAGTAAATTTTCAAGTGATTTTCCACTGATTATTTCACTGATTTGTTTTCAATGAAAAAAAGTTTACTGATTTTCTCCTGTGCTGAAACTCTGACTGTTACTCAGTGATTTTCGATAATTTTCACGGATTTATATAAATAAGAGAGAGGATTTGGTTCTCGGCTTCGGTTCTTGCATTCTCAAAATTAAAATTTCGTTTTCAGTTTTCGGTTTTTGCTTTTTTGGTTTCGGTTTTTAGTTCTTAGAAAAATTTAGGGTTTTGTTCGGTTTTTGACTCCTTCAAAATGTTGGATTTTCTTTTAGAAAAGTTGTTCAATTAGGTAATAAACACTGAAAAAAAAATACGAAGTGTTCTAAAAATTATTTTTTTTAGCTCAAACTGATTTTTTAAATACAATGAAATTGAAAATTGATTATGATAAATATCCTGTGATTTTGAAAAATAGCCCAATGATATTGAAAAGCATTTTTGTGATTTCCAAAAGTAGCTCTGTGGTTTTGAAAAAATAGCTCTGTACATAACTTTGAAAAATAGCCTCATCCTCATGATTTTGAAACATTGGCCCGTGACGCCCGTGAGCCATGATTTTGTAAAATATCGCCTTAATTTTGAAAAATTCCAGTCCTGTAATTTAGAACATAATATCACCTCACGGATTTATTTTCACATGATTTTATTGCTTTAAATAGCGCAATGTGCATGTAAACACGTTTCTAACAAAGTTAGGGGAAGTTTTTCCATATTCGTGCGATGATATTAGGTCACAGACAAAATATAATTGCTTTGTACGGTTTTGCGGTCTGAACAGTATTGACGGAAACAAAAAAATTCATCAGACCGTAGATAAAAAACAGACGAATTTCGGCATGCCCATGCACTTGCACTAGTAAATTTGTAGGTAAATTAACGCAGTTGCAGGGCCACCTGGTCATAACGGTCGTCTTAGAAGGTAATGCCGTTGGTGTGACCGCACATTACATCAAAGTAGAAAACAAGAGCAGGTATAAGTCCTATAAGCGGAAAAGAATATGTGCTAGAAAGTAAAAAATATGGCGATAATGGAGAGTAAGTATATTTTACACGTGAGGCTAATTAGAACGAGAGGAACGTAGAAAATCGATCAAACTAATCAAAAAACATGCTGACAATCTTCAAAAAAAAAATTTTAATCAAGACACAAAACTTCATAGTTTTTGTATTAATTTTTTAAAAAATTTAAATTTTGCAGGTGTGTCACTTTTTAAAATTTGTAAAAATTTCAGTTTTATGGATTTTAATTTTATTAATCAAAATCTGAGTTTATTTTGAACACAAAACGTTTTATCAAATCATCTCTGAAACCAACATAAATTCTTGAATTCACTTATAAATTATCAATTTTTACGAATCAAATCTTCATTTCTCTCCTTCTTCCGCCCCTGCCACTGGTTTCGTTCATTCACACCCACAATACATCATTCCTCACCGTCATAAAAATTTACAAACAGCTTTTAAGAAACCCATTATACACGCGAATCTCGTACTTTACCCAGAAGCCAACTCGATACCACCCTAGCTCGCGTATAATGCGGTTTTAATTGCTCGTACGTAAATTCGCGCATATCCCTTCTGTTTAATTACGTAATAATTATGTAATGGCTAGCGCCCGTCCTTTTACTCGTTCCGCAAAGAGCAGGCGGTTAATCAAGAGTCACCGTAGTCGCCGCTAATGCTCGTACGAAATATAAAAGTCATCCGCGAAATAACGATTAAAAACTTGGGTAATAAAAAGTAATTAAAGACGTATTTTGGCGAGAAATAAAGCATTTAGGCGGTTTTAGTAAATTTTTCATACTTCACATAAGTATCAAAGTACTAAATAATAATGCGTAACTTATAACGATTCCCCGGCGATGTAATTAATGCTGCGGTACCGAAAAGTTTCTCTTAAGCCGATGATGATAATACCTAGGTATACTTGATTCTAAATGGACAGGGAGAAGGTGGAGCATGAAGCTACGTTGAGTAAAAAATATGAAGGTGTGCGTTTTTTAATGTAAACACGAGTGTGAGAAAATTGATAAATTTTTTGATCACGTGGTCACGATAATTTGACAGTTGGAAAAAACCACGAGAATTTTTTCCTTACCGAATACCTATTAATTAACTATTAGCAAACGAAGAGCTGTTTCTTTTGACACGCAGATTTTCTCGCTGCAGTCGACAAACGAGATGGTATTTTTTTCACACTTTCACCCTTTGAATAAAATAACCGAAGCGCGAACGATGTTTGGTAACGGCGCAGCGGCGGCTCGTCCTTGGGAATGAAGAAATGGTCGATGTTTAATTGGCGGAATGACGAACTAAATGGCGACTTCGAAGTGTAAGTTTTCACGTCGAAATGTCGACAGATGTTTTGTAAAGGTCAGGAAGTGGTACGTGGTGAAAGGAAAGGGTTTCTTGGAGACTGTGATTCAAAGGAGCGTGATAAAACGAACTGAAATGTGCGCATATTTTCAAGGAGGGAGACTGCGAGTTTCATTTGAAATGATTACAGGAGATCATGAGGAGAAAGGGGGAACATAACGCTAAAAAAGGATAAAATAATGCTTGACAGGGGAAAAAAAGTTCGAGAGTTATAGAAACTGTGAATTTGTCCGAAAAATTTTAGTTCTAGAAAAACTCAAAGACTAAAAATAAAATATTAAAAATTATCAACAATAAAGCTTGAAAAAAACAAAGTCAATCATGAAAAGCATTGTATTTTCCATTTTTATCAGGTACTTTATAAGAAAAAATTATAATCATTTTCACATTAATTTTGGCTTTTTCCGGACATTGAAAAAAAATTGGAAAATGTTTTGATGTGAATCAAATTTGGTTTGTCTATTTCGAAAATTAGATATCAAAAAAGTTTTGACTTTCTAGGAAAAAATTTAATCTTCATGAAAAATTGATTTGTTTTCCAAGGTCAGAAAAAATATCATTAAGTTACAAAATTACAAATATCAAATTTGATTATTACATCACCAATATTTTCCAAATTTTTAATTGATTGGTATTTCAATAGCAATGAATATATGTAATTTCTCAGAAGGGTACTTGCTCCGATTCTTTTCTAATGAAAAATGTGTGACTTTTTCAGCGTTATCAGAAGACAAAATTCAAATCTTTTCGCAACTCTTATCAATTTTCAGATCCTAATAATTTTCAATTTTTCAAACTTTTTTTATCAATAAAATTAAAAAAAAAATTAATGCACTTTCTTCTTCGAGATAAAAACTTTAAATCCTGGAAATTTACTTGAACTTTGAATTATGTAATATCGACAACACTGCTTTTCTAAATTGTCTTTAAATTGTAATTTACGGTGAAAAGGTCTAAAATATATTTCGATAAAAAAAAGAACCGAGCACCTTTAAAAAATGGAGAAATATTTTTAAAAATGAGAAAAAAATTAGAAAGTACTGAATAATATTGAAAAAAACATCAAAAAATTAAAAATGATTTCAAAAAATTAGGGCACGTTTTAAAAAGAAACAATTTTCAAAAAGGAAAAAGTATAAATAAATGTTGAAAATCTGCGAATTTCTAATTTTCAAAATTATTTTACAAAAGAATTAAAAAATTCAACTTTCAGGAATGGAAAATATTTTGGCCCAAATTCTATCCAAGTTTTTTCAAGTTTAACATAATTTCATTAGGCCAATTAAACCTTTAAAACGTCGTGTTATGTTACGTTACGTAACAGAGAGTAAATTTATTTGAAAAGTTCAAGAATGAGAAATTTTACAACACCAAGTAGGTACTTTGTGGAAAAAATGTCTTTTTTGGCAATACACACCATGTATTATGTAATATGTATTTTTTTGTTGGTAGGAAAAAGGTGTTCAACATTTTTATCTCTGAGAAATTGCTCGTAACTTCGACTTCAGACGAGAAATGACCACAACCTTTGCAGAGATCTCCTTAAAATATTCTATTTTTTTCAATCATTTCTGGAAAATTGTCTCTGAAGTTCAGTTTGCATAAATTGTAATCGAAAATGAGACACATTGAATTTCGGAATCTTAAAATGTGACCCTGCCGGAAAGAAGGGACCATGTGTGAAAAACAAATCGTTGTCTACATTTTTATGCGTTTGGTCTAGATTTGGTGTCGTTTGTACCAAAAACGTGAAAAAAGAAATATAGATTTTTTTACACATGGTCCCTTCTTTCCGGCAGGATCAAAAATGTTGAATGATTTTTTTCAATGCTTATTCTCAATACCCCTAAAAAATGGATAATTCTCAATTTCGTAATTTGTGGATTTTTTCATACTTTCGAATGCATCCCCTACGCCTCGCCAATCAATTCCATCACCGAACTTCATCATTCATATTCTCAAATCTTGTTTTCAATCAATTTTTTTTTTAATGTATCCAGAGAAGAAGGGGAGAATATTCTTAAGAGGATATAACATTATTCAAAAAATACCAAAAATACAAAACAGTAAAAAAAATCACAGCATTTCAGAGTCGTCTTTCGTTATTCTCACTCAATTTTTTTCAAAGCCTTTACAAGTAAATAACACGAGAAATCGATGCCTTTTCAAGCATTTCATTCGCCTCGAAACAACGCCAATAAAATATTGAAATCATTCCTTCCTCGTAAATTTTCTCCTCGCCAACGCAATTGGCAACACTGGCACCGAATGGCTATTTTATTTCCATAATATTCCACTCACGCTACACGAGATAATGTGTTCATTTACGAATAAAAAATTCGATACGACATGTACGAGCAAAATACGAGATGTTAATAAATTTGCCTGCTCGTAAAATGTAAGGGGCCAGTCTGGGTAACTCGATACTTGCGTTTTCCGGGAAACTTTCACCTTGAGATGAACTTCGCTGCGAAATATACGGTCGAATGAGGGTCGAAGAGGGGAGAGTAAAAAGGCGTGGGTGGAAGAATACTGTAGAGTTTAGATATTTCGCAAATCCTCATCGAAATGAAATAGGTAGATAGGTAGGTATAAAAATATACCTTTGGAAAATATCGTAAAATCCCAGGCCTTCGATAAGCGTACAATATTAGAGAAATTCTCACCCCTTTGTCCCCGCCACGGTCACCTATTCTCCCAGAAAAAAAAATGAGGTAGGAGGAACATCTGGCCTATGACGAACGAGAATGAAAACTACGAAGGTAAAATTTCCAGGGAAAGTGCTGCAAACTTTCCTTTTTTATTTTCCCCCAATTTTATATATCGTTGGTGTGTAAGTGTGCGAAAAGGTACGCTCGTGGGCGATGTCCAAATATGCACCGTCGAATCTGCTAGGGTTTCGCTGATCATCCCAGCACCAGCACAATGATCGTGGAACGGAGAGGAGAAGAGACGAACACTCGAACTTTTTTTTTCGCAAAGCTCCAGAGAAAGAGAACGAAAGTTGTATAAAATTGTTAAGTGTGCTAGTAGGGTATAGAACCGCTATAACACACACACCGGCACAGGATTGGTGAAAAAAAGGGCCGCTCAAGGCTTCGGAGAAGCAAAGGGTGGAGAATTGATGCCGCAATGCGGTACTCGACATCGAAGTCGACGCAGCGGCAGTCGTTCCAAGTGTACGAGATGTGCAGCTACTGCAAAGGGCTGCGACGTTTATATGTCAGTAGGATGAGTACGGATGTTGCGCAATATTACGCAACGATGTGCGCTCTAGCTCCAAGAACAGCCCCCTTTTTCGGCCTATAATTTTGGGCGGTTTCCCGGTATAGAATTGCCCGCCTATAAGGTAAAATATCGGTCGGTATTCGTGCTTGTGTTTCGACGTGGAAAACGTTTTTTTTGGGGAAAATTTTCCTCGGGATTTCCCTTTCCCTTTTACTGAGTCTGGCTTTCGATTTTGTTCAACGAGAACGAGAGTGTTCGAGATAATGCAACGATACAGTCGAAATAGAATTTTAACCAGGAATATTCTCGACAGGTGAATTTTTTTTTATTGGAAATTTGTAAAATTTTGATTTAAAAAATTTTTAGATCTTGCCACAAATTTTTAAGAGTATAGAGTTTTCTTCAAAAATCACCATAGCAGCAATAATTATTTCAAATCTACCAAACATTGTAAATTACTGGGGGGAAAATCCCTCTCACATTAAAGTACGAATTTAGAGAGAGTAGGGAGCGGGGAGGGTATTTATCGCGTAGAAATACACTATAATTGGTATCGTAAATTAAGAAAAAAAACGTATATGGCCTTTTTTTTTTACAAAAGCTCGAGCCTTCTCGCGAAAACGTTGTAATCGGATAGTTATTGTTATATCTTTTACCACGAAGATTACGAAAAAGCTCCTCGGGGGTTGTGTCGTAAAAAGCCGCATATCTGTCTCTCTTAAGGTTTTATCACTTCGAACGTGTTAACGTTGCTGGTGCGCTACCAAAAGAGGTAATTGGCGAAGAGAACGCGGACGTGAAAAAGAAGGGAGAATTCGCTCCTATTTTCAACTCTCTCGTTACGAAATCTATGGTAGTTTTTTCAGGCAAGGTGGAGGGTGCTGGTCGAGAGGCGACGTTTCGGGTAATACTACCCAATGCGTAATAATTTCAGCTTAACTGTGTTATTACAACGTATCGAGGTCGTTGGGTGCTCGTTAACGAAGTAAAAAAATTAGGATTACGAGATTTTTTACCCCAGTTTTGGCAGATAAGAGCAGAGGAGTGGAGTAGAAGACTATGTAAGGTGTTGTGCTGTGTGACGATAAAGGGTGATTTGAGAGTAAGTGTAATGGATGAGAGTAGTCATAAAGTATGGTGGTCCATGCAGCAAAAAAAAGGGGTAAAAAATTTCAAGATTTTATATCGCTGGTGTGATGCAAAGAGATGGACGTTTACAAAAATTCAAATATGAAAAAAAAAATTTTAAAAACATCGAGTAGGTGAGCACAAATAAGAAAAAGTTTCATGAACAGGTTGCCTATTGTCAAAATTTAAGGAGCAAATGATATTTTGAAAAAAATTAGGGAGAAACTTATTTTCAACCATGAAAATGAGTTGCGCCTAGAAAACTGAACATTCCTCCAGAGTCCAGATGATTTTTTTGCTCATCAGAATTAGATCCTAGGCCGAAAAATTCTAAAAATTTTCAATCTGAAAGTATGCCCGCTTCTTTCAAAAATAATTTCCAATCATTTTCTAGACCAATTTTTCAAATTTTTCAGACCCTTTACTAAAATGTCCTCTCTCTAAAAAAAATACCTCAAACTTCAAAATGTGGAACTTTTCAAGTCATTCATGGAATCCGGGGGCCGCGTGGGGATAGAGATTGCACCACCCCCGGCCGATCCTGGACTTTTAAAAAAATAAATTTTACATACCTTTTAAACCAAATCTTTGACATAGTGACCCCCCCACCCCACCTTCGATTTGTGAAACACCATTTTTTTACCGCCTTCAATTTTCATCATTTTCTTCCCTACAAACAAAGTTGAGCAGGAAAATGACTGTTTCTGGGCAGGGAGGGCGAAAACTGAACGATTTCTTGGCAGGATAGGCGAAAATTGAACTGGTTTTGGGCAGGTAGAGCGAAATTACGGCTGGTTAAAGGCTATTTTGTAGCATTTAATTTTATCTTCTCACTGTATAACGTTTTTGTAAAACAAACAAATGGCTGAATGGCAGGATTTCTGGGAAGCTTCACTGCCTTTCCGCATAATAGCACTAACGAGACAGCCAAACAGGGTACAAACATAGGGTCTCTGAAACACGTTTTCCTGCTAAGGAGTAAGATCACAGTGAGGCAGTGAAGAATTGATGCCGGAATGGCAGGGTTTCTAGGAAGCTTCACTGCCTTCCACTGAAACAACATCAACAGGATAACAAAACCTGGTGTGAAGGCAGGGTGCTTGGAACCCTTATCTGCTATGAAGTAAAATCACAGTATAGCAGTGAGTAATTGATGCAGGAATAGCAGGGAATTTTTGACAACTACCCTGCTATTGAATGAAACTGCCATACAGTGAAATTGTCTTGAGACACTTCAACCATCTAGTAAGAGGCAAACTAACTACTTAACAGTATTATGCCTTAAACTGCAGCTAAAACAGGGACTCTTATCATTTTTTCTTCAACACAGACATCTTAATGGGCCAAATTTTCATTTTTTAACTTTGGTCACTTTTTCAAACACTACCTTTCAAGTCACAATTTAAAAATTTCCTCTTGAGGAAAAAAATGAGAATTTGAAAAAAATATAAATACTTACGAAATTTGGTATATTTTGTAACACAAACATGACTTATGAAATTATACCAAAATTACTTTTTTTCATTTTTTTAAACAAATTTTCCTTCATAAAATTACCTACCAATTTTTTTTTAATTTTATTTCCAAAAAGTTTTTTTTTTCAGATTTCAAATTGATTTCTCCCATTCTTTTTTCTTTTTTATTAAAAAACTATTTCATAGTTATTTTAAAATAGAAATTTGAGGGGGATGAAAGTGAAAATTTTATATTAAAAAACTTTAAATTAATAGCCTTGAAATTCTTAAATAAATTGAGAATTAATGAACAAAAATAATTTTTATTGAAATTAACTGCTAATAATTAATAAATACCTAACACTTTTTGCACTTCCTGGCCCACTCTTCACAAACATTATATTTACTATGTTTAATGACTCTATGCTTACTGTATACTAGTAGTTATGTGGCATAGGTTAGGTAGTTAGGATTGTAGGGTCATAGGTTCGATCCCCCAGCAGGTCAGTCAAAGGAAATTTTCGTTGCAAAAATTAAATGCCTAGTTATTGAAAAAAAATTTTGAAATATTTTTCTTTTATACTCCGATAGATTTAAATACATTGTACCAGAGTGTGAATCTCAACAAAATATGAATTTCCGTAATAGCAGAATAACTCTTTACCACAAAGGCAGGGGCAGTTCTTCTCTGAACGCTGCCCTGCCATTGAAACTGAAAGGCGTATGAACAATGAAAGTGTCCCAAAATCGAGATAGAATCGCCATTGCCATCCCTGCTCAAAACACGCGATAATACAGCTATGTTCCTGCCATCCTTGTTTGTAGGGTTGTGAAAAAAGGAACTACGAAAAAAACTTGAGCTTCTATAATATACACTTAAAAAATTAAAGAATGGAAATGTTTTATTTTTTTTTCACCAATTTTTTTTATTTTTGCTTATTTTTTGAAAAATGAGCATCTAACAAAAAATTTTGTTGAAATTGAAACTTCGTCTTATGTAAATGAACTTCCAAAATTGAAAATTTTTACAAATTTCCCAAAGTCAGCTATACACAACTAATGCCCATCTGAAAATGATAAGTTTGATTCAATATTCGAGGTATTCCACAATCCACATTCCCATGATTAGAATATGTTCTGATGCAAGCGAATTTTCAATGAAAGACATCAGCTCTTTCAACTGCAAAAATCAGCATCATGGCGAATTGCCATCCCTTGTTTTCCCCCAGAAAATCATTCTTAGGTTTCCGTCTTTGATTTGACCAAAAATAATGCAATACTTCATCCAAAATTTCCAATAGCCGAAGTGAAATTTTCAATTTGTTGCAATTTTTTAAAAACAGAAATAATGCTATTTTTTAGAAAAAATTATAATGTTCCTACTTTTCCAGTAAAATTGAAGGAAATCGTGAAAAAACGACTAAAAATTTAGTTTCCACTTTATTTCGAATCATTTCACCACCAAATCAACCTCTGTTATGATTTTCGGGCAAACAACTTAATTGTTTGTCTTTTTTCAATTCTCAACGGTCGAATTGAAAGTTTGTCAAAATCACTGATTTGATGGGTCACCTGGAAATCACAACAGAATAAGATTTTTTTGCTGCATTATTCGGCATTATTCGAAAAAAAAGTTTGGAATACCTACTGGAGAAAATCAAATCATCACTAAAAGTTTTCATTCTACTGAAAATTGTAAAATTTGGTTCAGGGAGGATTAAAATATTATTGGGTACAGATTTCATTTTCAAAAAAACCACTCCAGAAATATGTACCTTTTTTCATAACTTTTTCTGAAAAATGAATTTCGTTTCAAAAAATTCACCAAAAAATAAAAAAAAAACCGCTTTAACAACTGGCATTTTAGTTCTGGCATGGAGGGGGGAGGGGGTGTTATGACGATTTTTCTAAATAATTCACCTTTTGCTCAAATTGTCGGAGAACGACTCTAAACATTTCTTTATCAATAGTATCCCAAATTAATACATTCAAATCTTGGAATGTTCTGGAAAAATTTTCAATTATAAATTAATTTTAAGAAATACGATTCAATTTTATCAAAAATTTGATATTTGATACAAAAACCAAGTCCATCAATTTTTTTCGTTTAATGTAATAAGTTTGAAATTTCTCTATCCCAGAAAAAACCTTTCCGCAGACCTTCTCGAAATTAGTTATGAACTAGAAAAAATCTTGAAAACTCAAAACATCGAAAAATATTTTTCTTCCCACTCCATCCAGAATAATAATTAAAAATTCAAAGAACAGCTCAGGTCTACGAAAAAAAAAAACGATTAAAAAATACCATGCAAAAAAGGTCGAAGAAGAGCCGAGGAACCAAGGGGACGAAGATCAGCTTGCTATTAATTTACATTATGAATACGTAATCGACATGATTTGTCACGACAAACACGAGTGAAGCGAAACGTTATACAGCACAGGAGGCGATTTCGCTCTAGGGTTGCGTGGGTGGTTTAGGGCTCGCTGGTGGAGAAGGGGGTGATTCCACAGCATCAGAGGGCAGTTTGTGCTTCGGTAATTAACTATATAGTACGTAAGTTAATACCGTATAAATCATTGCCAGGCGGTGCGGCGCGGAGAAGGCGCGAGCAAGGGAATGCGAAAGCAGGGATCTGTATGAAAGGGTTATTTTTACGTATTGGATGTGACGCGAGAGGCCACCGATCGGGGTAAAAGGGTGCTGTTTACGCGCCTCTTCGCCTTTCGATAATAACGTCAATAAATAAACAGGTGATTTGAAGAATGTACGCGGTGGAATGTGGACTTCGAAAAGGGGCGAGGTGTATAGCAGTACTCGTTATAGTTGTACGTACGTGTACTGTATATACGAGTACCGAAATTTCGAAATTTTCATCCATCCATGATACCCCAGCGTACGTGTATTGAGCTCATATTCGAATAGGGTGGCAAGGGTGAAGGGAAAAGCGAACTTGGAGTACGCTATATGTGTATATTAAACCCCCATCGTCGATGCGACAGGATACATTTGCGCGAAGAAAGACGACAGTATGTATACATAACGCATTCCGATACATGCATATTAGATAGGCTTTGTAATGGGCCTCCAGAGGATTCAGGGTGTTAAATGGTGTCTCTGAGCGTATTAACGCGTCTCGAGGTTTCTTCTATTTTCTCGTGTGTACTGTTTGGCCATAAAAAAAAAGGTTTTCTCTTTTATTCCGTTCACGAAGGATGTTTTTTTTACGTAGGAGGTGGATTTATTTGACGAACGACCAGATCGCTGTCGAGTGACGTGGAATCTTTCGCAAGAGTTCGTACGTGTTGAGAGTGATTGATCGTGTGTGGTTATAAGTGTAGTTAAAGGATTCCTTTGAGTATGTAAGGAATTCAAAGGTGGATCAGAAAATTGAAGGTTTCGAGAATAATAGTAAATTTTTCCAGGTTGATTTTCAAATTGAAATTTGTCTACAGAAAATATTAGCTGCCTCGGGATGCCTGTTGGATTAGTTTTTGAATTTTTTTATGATTTTTTGAAACCTTTTTGGTATTTTTTCGCAAAAATAAACAGTTTTTTGCAAAATTGAACAAAGATTAATCCCTAAATTTGAATCTGTTAAAAATGCCAAAATTGATGAAAAATAGAGAAAATCAAGTCACTGACCATCAGTCAAATTCCACTGATTCTCCTGTTAATCAGTGATATTTTACTGCTAATCAGTGAAAAATTACTGAATCAATCAAGTGGTGAATATTGATTATTCAATCAGTAAAGATTAATTTACTGATTGAAATCAGTAAATTTTTTCACTGATTCTTACAGTGAAACAATTTTGTCGATTTAAATCGGTCAATTTTTGACTGATTTAAATTAAGAGGATGCGAGGAGAGTGTCTACTGGATCTAAAAACCAGAAATTTTTGCTATTCGGCTTCCAAGTGTGACGTCAAATTTACTACTACAAATGCACATCATCGGTTTGTTTACTTCTTCAAAAGGAAGATTGACAAAAAAATTAACATTGGTTCTTATGGGAGTTCTGTAGTTTTTTCATTTTTTTTTTTTTTCATTTCTGACTCGTTGAATTCTTTTCGTTTTAATAATTTTGGCTAATTTAAGGACTTGACTCGGCAAAATATTCAAAAAATGAAAAATTCAACACATCAAAATTTTAAAAAATTTAAAAAACGATGCGATGGAGCTCACATAAGAATTAATGTTAATTTTTTCGACGATCCCCCTTTTGAAAAAGTACAAAAACTGGTACAATTTGCATTTTGCATTTGTGTTGGTACGATGACTTCAAGACTTGGGAGCCGAATTTTCTGGATTTTTTGTTATTTTACAGTAATTTTCCTTGCTCTAAATTTATTTTAAAAATGCCACCTTAAAAAATTTTCAAGCATTTTAGGCACCCCCCCCCCCAACGAATATTTTCTTTACAGGGAATTTCACACACTTTTTTGACAATTTCATTTTTATGTGATGATACAACTTACCTATAAGGTAAAATATAATGCGTATAAATTTACGAAAAAAATTAAATCATTCAATTTGTCTAACAAAATTTTGAAACCAAAATAGAAAGGATTTTAGCCGGACCTTTTAAACGAATTTCGCAGAATTTTTCTCCCAAAAATTGAGAAAAAATCGTCAAAATTAAAAAAAAACATCAAAATTTGAAAGAAAAAACATTCAAATATACAACTTTTCGATTTTTTTTTCAGATGATGGAATTTCCTCTTTTCTAATAATATTGCCTCCACCTCTTCGTCTTCTTCTTCAAAAGGTTGAATTCAAATTCGTCTATGAATTTAGCCCCATCGAAACAAGGATAAAAATTAAATTTTTTATAATTTTTTTTACAGATAATACATAAAAAGTTGTCAACTTTTTTGAAATTTTAAAGATATTTTGCTAAAAATTTCTCTTAATTCTCGTATGATATCAATAATTTTTGAAACATTTTGATCATCTTGACGTCATCGTCATTTCACTCAGTTTTCAGCAAAATTCCACTTCTAATTTTTTTTAAACTTACCCATTTCCAAAAAATTATTTCACCATTATTTATCATATTTCTGTCACTTTTCCATAGAATTTTGAAAAAAATTGGTATTATGGCAATTTTAATTTTCAGTCCCTGGCTCCCTGCTCTAGGGGTATATCTGATTGAGAGTGCATATGTAATATTCTGTGTCGATTTATGGAAATGGGTTTTGAATTCGAGACAAATGATAAATCCATCTAAATATGAAGAGTTGTCTTATGTTGTTTTTTTTGGAAATTTGAAATTCACGGAAACAGAATCTTCCAAATAAAAACTCTTAGCAATAGTTTCATTCTCAAACTGAAAATGAAATTTGACAGGAAGATTTGAAATCATCATGACATCAACAACAAGCAATTTCTAAAATTTGGTTCTCTCAAAACGAAAATAGGCAAAAAATGTGCCCATAAAAATAGAATTTTCCCTTACAAATCACTTAATCATCGAATTCACCTTTTCGTAAAATTTCACCAGGAAGTGACATTCCTTTAGAAAAATTTTCTGATAATTGATTCCTCGACTCGTATTCAGCTGAACAATGGTAATTATAGCTTTGCTGTGCGAATCTGATATGAAAGCAACATACGTATAGATTCTGATTGAAAAAATATATTTCATCGATAAAATAACATCTCTATCACCTCTGTTCACCCCCATCATGATTTCACTCCCCCATTAAATACGTCGCAGGTGTAAAATTTCATTTTCAACGGCAACAGAATAACCTATCAATCGGCGTTTTTTCAAAGGAATCTAGACTAGGGAAGAGGAGGGAAACTACGAAGATACGTATTTTAATATCGCGTAGTTCCCAACTTCAGTATACACGTTTATACACACGCACGAACGAAATTGAATTTCCAAGGCGTACGTACGCAACCCCTTCGCTAATGCGACTATTGAATGATATCTCGTTGATTATCGAACTCTTTGCAATTCATAAGACTCGAATGTGTCTTTTATTCAAACACGTCTGTTTATACGAGATTTTCTCTCTTATTTATTATTTTCGGCTTTTTTTTGCTCGTAGTAGGTATTTTATATAGAAGGCGGAAGGATGCGGAAGAAAAATCCCCGATACGGATTATTTTAAACGATGATGAGTGTAGTTTTGACACCGCGTGAGGGCAAATGGAATATGCTAAAAATGAACGTCGCCGATGAGTAGAGAATATTTTTCCCGAAGGATAAGGAGGAAAAAAATGAATAAGGGTGAAATTTTCCAATGTACGTGTAAGACGCGACCGACGTGATGGTGTCGCGAAGTAGACGCGAGGTGACGATAAAAATGAAGCGATAGATGTTCAGTGATTTACCGAGCAACAGTATGGGGTGTAATTTTTTGTGAAATTGAGTTTTCGAGTCATTAGTTGGAAGACGAAAGTTTTCGATTTGATGATGAAGAGGGAGAAAGGAATGAAAAGTGTTGAAGGCACAATTACGCGGAATAAAATTCTCGAAAGGGTATCGAATTTGGATTCATTTTTGTTTGAGTAGATTCATTGATGAATAACGAAAAAATTGTCGAAAAATTTTGCGAGCGCCATTTGAGGGTTAAACAATTATCATTTGGAAATCAAGAGAGCAGTGTCTTTTGGCTATGACGAAATTGAGAAAAAGTCGTGAAATTTGGCGAGCTCAAAAATTCATCAATTTTATTTCTCATCATGATGGTTCTTGGCAAGAAACCCCCAAAAATAGGAAGAATTTCTCTGATTCTACTACAAAAAGCAAGAATTTTTCTTTTTCTTTTGACGTATTCGATCGAGGGATTGCCTTGAAATGCTTTTTAAATTTTGAGTTTTCATAAAATTTACTGCTATCGGTTCGCCATTGCAGGATGTCCGTCTTCATTTTTCGACTTTTTTGTGTTTTTGACATCTCAAAATTTTCACCTGCAGTAAAAAAGGGACCTTGGGTGAAAAAAATCGATGTTTTCATTTTATGTGTTTGGTCCAGATTCGGTATCATTTGAACCAAAAACGTGAAAAATGAGACATCGATTTTTCTTACATTAGGTCCCTTCTTTACGGCAGGGTCACATGTTGACTTTTTTTTTAGAAAATGCTGACTAGCTTTTGTCAGCAGATTTCACTCGTGAATTTGGGATCCACGGCTCCTACTCCAGCTCTGAGATCCTTAATTCAAGTCCCTCCAACTCCAAGATTTTTTTGTTCGGCTCCAAAAAATATGGTTTTTAAAAAATATTTTCGACTGAAAATTTCCGGGAAAATTTCTTGAAGGAAATGGAGCCTGAGTGGCATCTGATGTGGTGTCCAGACCCGGGCGAGATCATTTATAAAATGATCTCAGATCAGATCTAAATTAAAAAATGAAATATGATCAAGATCAAGATCTGTTTGACATAATGATCTTTGATCTAAGATCGATCAAGAACAGATAATTTTGATTTTTTTCTGCATTCATCGTAATTTAGCTAGGGTGATTTTGTTTTCTTTTCCCTCAACTTTCATTAGCAAATTCACATAAATTTTCAATGAGAAAAAAGTTTGATCTTTTCATTTGATTTCAGTTCTATTCTTTTTGGGTTTCAGCATAAAAAAATATAAGCAAAAATGAAAAACTGTAAGATGAAACCTATGAAAAATTTTTAATGAAATCATCGTTTCTGTCTGTACTATTTTCTCAAAATTTCAATTTCATCAGTTTTCGAAATTATTTCTCAAAATTACATACTTGAAAAAATTAAACTAAAAAATTTGAAAAGCTGCATAAATTGAAATTTTGAGCTAAAAAGTTTCAAAGGACGCCAAAATTGACATTTTGAGACATTGAGAAAAAATTTCGCATATCAGAGTTGAAAAATAATGTATTTTTAAAATAATACCAAAGTTGGAAAAAATTCTAACCTGAGAAGAAAAATTGGTGGGAGATATTTCAGAGTTGATAAAAATATAGGTAAAAATACCAAAACTACGAACAAAATTACCCAGAATTACTTGGAATACAAAAATTGAAGAATGGTCTTGAAAATGATCATTCTGATTTTAGAAAAACAATCTAGATCAAATCCAAGATCAAAAAATAAAATTCGATCTAGATCAAGATCAAGATCATTTTGGTACAATGGTCTTTGATCTTAAGATCAAATGATCTAGATCATGCCCAGCTCTGGTGGTGTCTCCGACTCCAACTCCAAGACCCCACCATCATTCAAATTTTGAGAAAATTGAAAAAGTATCAATCATAAATTTTTTATGATTTTTGCCAATTTTTGAGAAGATTATTTTTTCGTCATATTTTCCCAATTACATCTACCTCGATGGAGTATTTCCCATTTACAGAAATAAAACACGTCTACCACACGATCGAGACCAAGCATAGCTTATTTCTATTCAACAGCAATATTTCAAATAATCGCAAACCACTCAAGACGAATATGAAACTATTCCACGACCCTTATTTCGCACAAGTCAACACACAAGGGATTGCTAATAAACAACTACACAGATACGGTCGACGTTGATACGAAAACGAGCTTTTATTTACCGTCAAAAAACACGCATCTAAAGAGCTCCTGACGCAATAAAACTTCTTAAATATGAAGCTGTATCCAAATTAACGCACACAAATCTTCTTTCTAACCGGCGCAATAATGAATTAACGATACACCTCGGTCCCTCCTAACAAATCTTTTGATAGCTTAAGGATTCGTTTTATTTGCTCGAGCCGAGTTTCAAGGTTTACTTACGCTGCTTATTCTTTCATCGTTCTAAATTATTCTAAGCAAATAATTATTTCGCGTTGTTTTTAATGAAATTAACTTTTAAAAACAGGAGCCCGACGAGAAGGCTTTTTTACATTCCCTCTCGATCTGTCGCTGTCACCGGTAGATGCATTAAACCGTGGTGGAAATTTGTTTTCCGCATTATACGCCGGTTTAATTTACTTTGTCTTGATTTACTTTCTTGATGAGCGGTGGTTCGAGACTTGAAAGAATGTTTATTTTTACACAAATATACGAAAGAGGAAAAAACACCGTCGAGATGAGAGCGAAAAAAAAAGCATTCCGGAGACGACATCGGGAGCAGCCAGAAAGGTGGGGTTTAAGCGGACGTAGTTGACTCAAATGAGAATAGAAATTCCAAAAATGCTTCGTTTAATAAACTTTCAACGTGCTGGAAAGATGAGTCGAATTCGTTCTAAAGTTCGGATGGGACGAAGGTGGTGACAATTTACACCCTCTAGTTGGGAAAAAGTTATAAAGCCATCGAAGTCCGTTCGCGGGATCGTATTAGGACGCACCTACGAATTCCTTTTCCACATTCTTGGCATTTTTTTGCCCACTTCTTTGTTCCGAGAGTGGATATTAAAAAAAAAAAAGGAAAAAAAGAATGACCATTTGGCTCCTGCCGCCTCGAATCGTGCGAATAAGTAAACATTCGATAAATTACACGGTCATGAAGGGAGACAATCAGTTGACACGAGCCAGGAACTCGTTCAAAACCACTCGACAATTTTCCCTCGTGTTTCGCGCGTAATTAATCCGTAGAAATAATTAAAATCGAAAATCGTTAAGTTTTGCGAAAGTTAAATTAAAATTAAGAGATCCATTTCGTTGAAATTTCGCGGCTAAAACGCAGCGGTAGGTAAAAGCATCGAGGTGGATTTCGCAATTATTTAGAAAACGCGGCGTATTTCCCAACGAGGGAGTTTAAAACGTATTGTAGCGTGGAACAACCTTTGCGAAAGATGTTTCTCTCAATTTGCTGATTGGAAGGGTTGTTAGAAAAGACGCGACTTGATTGGAAACCATGATAAAGAGACACTTTCTTACCTCATCCGGCTGTATATCTATGGAACGTACAATTCGTCGCGTGATCGTTTTAGTTTCTTTCGAACCAGCAGAACTGCTGCGGACAGCTACTTGACAAGCTTGTAAAAAGCAAAATGCTTGATTTCCTATCGTACGTACCTAGAAAAAAAAAGAGAAAAAATAAACGTCAAAACGTTTTCAATTTCAACAGTTGCCATTACCGGTAAAACGTTCAATTACATAGATAACAAGGCCGAAATTATTTTGAAAATACGCTACAGCGAACATATTGCTCGTGGAAATATCGCGGAAATCAAAATTCATTCGTCGAAATCTCGCATCTCCTCAATATAGATATATGGTCGTATATAAAAGACATTTTTCAACGTACCTTTATTGTATTATAAGCATTTTTTTACGAGGGCGGATTTCTACATGCGAATGAGAGAATCTACTTATTCACGCATTCGATGCATATCATCGAAAGAGGTGAGAATATATTAGATTTACCCTGGCCTTCTCGCATGCTTTTCCTTCTCGCTTATACCCGTTAACAATAGATCTTATTAGAATAGAGGGCACGTTTCGAATAGTTTTCTCTTCAGTAATTTCCAATACTACGCGAGTTACGTAAGACATAAGCCAACATTTCACACCGAAAGATTTCAGGTCGTATTTTTTCTTCCCCTTTTGGTTTACTTGGCTCTAGGGTACGTGAAGGATGGTGAAGTGTATTACGAAATTCGGAACTAGATTTTAAATTAATTACAGCTTCGAAAATGCGTTTCAAATAGTGACCTATTTACCTCTTTTATTCGAAGGGTGATGAAGTAATTTGAGATTTTAGTATAAAAAGATGTCGTAATCGAGAATACATATGGTATAATATTCTCGTTATAGGGTGGCCCAATTTTCACAGAGAAATTGGATTTTTAAATTGAACATTCATAGGTATTTTCGAAGTTGATTCAAGGATTTCTAACCAAATACCAATAATAATTTTTGATAAAATGACAAGATTGTTCTCATCTCAAAAAAAAAAACAGCCATCTCATATCCATTTTCGAGTGAAAAAATTACCCAAAAGCGCCAAAAATAATTACACATAATCGTAACATATTGGCAATCAAAAAAATGGGGAAAAATTAGTAAAAATTAGTCATTAAAATTCTTTTCTATCAAGTATCAGCAAAGAGATTTTTTTCAAGATGGTGTGAAAATACTGCATCTGAAAAATGAAAATGCTTGCCATTTTCTGAATTTTTCATGTCTTTTCCCTGCTTTAATTTTGATCAAAAAAGAACCCCTTTTTTCCTTCAATTGAAAGCTTTAAAGAAAGAAGAAAACGTTGAAAATTCTTCCCCCTTGCAGTAAAATTATCAAAATTCAACCATTTTCTAGTTTTGTTTTTTTTGTATTTTTCATAAACACCATGGAAGAAAAAATTCTATATCTATCAACTTCACATATGATTTTTATTACCATATAGCTTCTCTATACCAAACAAGGCAAATACTTTCTCAACCAAAAATTAGAGCAACTTATTGAAATACAAGTCAAAATTGCAGAAAAAAAATCATTTCAAAAATTTCAATGAAAAAGATATCTGCGAAAAATCATATTTAAGAAGCAAAATAGCAATTTTTCCAACACCTCGTGTACAGATGGAACTCCACAACTACTATAAAATTGTCAACTATGTTTTAGATAATCAGATTACGAAAAATCTTATCTCAATTGATTTAATACATTTTGTAGAAAACAGTCCTAAACGTTCAACATTGGTTTTCAAGTTGACACTGATTTTGGGCTTTTCAGAAAGAGTAGAATTGAAGGGAAACCTCAACTCAAAAATAATTTTAGACTTCTGCAAAGACTCGTTTCCAAATCCCAATTCCAGGTTCGCATGTAAGTAACCTGAACACATTCAAATAAAAATTGCAAAGGTTCAAAACAGGAATTTTAATTTTTGGTTTCAGTATTTTTCATAAGTGAGAGGGGGGAGGGGGGTTGATGGGTGCAAAAAATTTTAATTTAAAAAAAAATTAATAAATTCAAATTACAGACTACAGTAGAATACACCTTACCTTCCTCTATCTCTGTTGATTTCAGAATAATATTACAGAATTTCGGGTAGGGATTGAGTAAACTGATATTGTTTTGTTTTTGAAATTTCCAGTATTCAAGTTATTTTTAAGTTTAAAAAGTTCAGAGAACGCTCTATAACAAATACACAAGTCGTAAAAAAATTTTGGTCAGTGTTTCTGTTAAAATGCCGAAATTATGATTCTAGCCATAACAATACATCACTCCACTCATTCCTGGCTTCCAAAGTTCATTTTTCTAGGGGGGGGGGGGGGGGGGGGGTGTACCGAGGGTGGGAAATGGGAAGTCGATTTTCCGAAAGCAATAAGTACGAGAGCATAAGGGAAAAAATTGAAATTTTTCTTTGTCCAGTCTTATAGAAAATTTCACCGCGAATAGAATGGAACAAATCGCAGACCTTTATCTCTTCTCTTTTAGAAAAGAAGTTACAGCTCATTTTTTCCAAAATTCTATTTAAAAAATTCATTTTTTGTGGCTTTCCTACGATAAAGTGATTGAATTTCTAGAGTTTTTTTTAGGGGGGAATGGGAGCGAAATGGGTGTTTTTCCCAAATGCCTCTTTCAGGGAAAATGAGAATACAAATCAAATACCAATTTTTTAAACAAAAACATAAAAATTAAGGCACTTTACCTTCCGAGGTGAAAACTTCAGATCATGGATTCATGGATACTCTTAAATAAAGACAGGGAATTTCCTATTTGCTGTAAAAAGATTATTTCATAACTATTCATTAAATTGTCAATAAACTTACATTTTTCCCTTCATATTTTTTTCCCAATTTTTTTAACAATTTCAAATAGGTACTTTTCCCATCATTTTTTTCTCAATTTCCCTCGAAATATACCCTACGTCATAACTTTTTATCAAAATGTCTCAGTGCAAATTGAAATGGAAAAGTATAATTTTTTAATTCTAAACGAACGTAATTATGTCATCGATCATTCAATTTTTCAAGTCTAACATGTCATTATGTCATGATCATGAAACATTGCGTAAAAACATAATCGTTAAGCACGTCAAGATTTCACCCCCCCTCCCCGCACACCCGTATCAAAAAATCTTCTAATTTCGCCATAGGTGTTCATTTTAAATTCTGTAAAAAAAAAAAAAAAAAAAAAATGTTGACACATTATAAGGAAATCACTTTTAATTATTACTTTTTTATGATGATGTTTTGATTTAAAGGCTCTGGTGTGGTAAGGGGGTCAATTAGCCCTTGGTCTAACTTTGACCAAATTCTTATGCCATTCGATTTGGCATGGTAGAAGATGATTTTAGAGCGCATGAGCAAATTTTTACCTCACCCCTGGGGGGCTGGGGGGCCAAAATACACGATTTTCAAGCTGAAAACTCTTAAAAATTCTACCTCTTCGAGTTTTTAACCGATTTTTTCCAAACTTGGCACAAAGGTAGTGGTACTAGAGGGGAATACCCTGAAATTTTTTCAGATTTTTTCGACCACTCCAATGACCTTGAATTCGACTTTGAAAATTTCAAATCGCCCTGGGAGCACCGTTTTGCCGCGGGGTATAAAGAAAAAAATTTTTTAATGTTTTCCACTCCATTTTACACCACTCAGAATTTTTTCAGATTTTTTCGAGTGGTGGTTTACATGTGGCGTCCGAAAAACTGATAAATCGGTCGTTTTATTACTTTAAAATTATGCCTTTCCCATCAATTTCGTATTTTTCATTTTTTTCTAACTAAAAATACATTCATGCTCGCTTTTTATTAAATTTTGATCAATATTCACCCATTTCCCATGACTACGACATTTTGAACAAAGGGTATCCCCGGATATGATAGGCGAATCGGCCCAAGAGCTACTTTTTGAAACTAACCAGCAGACATTATTAAGGACCCCAAAAAATGATTTTAGAAAATTTTTTCCACTCCCTAACTCACCCTAAGCCCTCCCCAAAATAGCGAATTTTCGTCAAAAAATAGTATCTCGGAACCTAATGGACCGAAAATTCCGAAATTTATGTGGTGTATAATATAGGGAGTGGTGACCAATTTTTGAGAATTTTTTCAGATTTTTTTTGCGATGCATTTTATTCTAAAAAACTACCTTAAAAACTTTGAATTGCTCAGAGGGTCTGGCCGGATAAGGGGTGATTTTGGCTATGGGTTGGATTTTCGTTTTAACCTTCCCAAAGGGTACCCTCTGATGTAAAAAAATCTGAAAAAATTTTCAACCTCCCCCCTTTCTATTTCTGAGTTGTGGCCATTTTATTGCTAGATTTTCAACAATTTTTAATTTCAACTGTTGTGAAGGCAATTTTCTGTTTTTTGGCACAAAGTTATCTATGTCTCGTATCTACAAATTATGAAAGAAAGTTTTTTTTTCATTTCATCTTAATATTTTGCTCTTGTACTACAGTGCATTGTTTGTCATGGGCTGGGAAATGAAAATTTGAAATTGAAAAAAAATTCAAATTATTGTAGCTATCAAGGAGGGGTTGCATTTATATCAAAAAGAAAGAATTTATGTCTTTTAGTTTTGGAATTGGATCAATTTCAATGTTTTAGGGTAGGTTTTGGGATAGAATGCATCGCAAAGAAAAACTGAAAAATTCTCAGAAATCCATTTTCACTGACTTTTTATGACAGAAATAGCGAATTTCGAGATTTCAAGTGAAACGATCGCGAAAAGGGAGTTTATCTAGGTATTTTGGACAGTTAAACACAAATGCGACGTTGTGATCATTTCTTTCTGCACGAAATGCTGAAAAATGTGAAAGAATCAGCTAAAAACATTTTTATATGTAGTAGGTATTTTGCGATTCTTGACCCTTGCGGCTTCGAAATCGCCAAAACTGAATACGTGACGTGAATCTACGTTGAAATACACATTTGTGGGATACTATTCACACAGTTGAAATTAAAAAATTGTTGAAAATCTAGCAATAAAATGGCCATAACTCAGGAATAGAAAGGGGGGAGGTTGAAAATTTTTTCAGATTTTTTTACATCAGAGGGTACCCTTTAGGAAGGTTAAAACGAAAATCCAACCCATAGCCAAAATCACCCCTTATCCGGCCAGACCCTCTGAGCAATTCAAAGTTTTTAAGGTAGTTTTTTAGAATAAAATGCATCGCAAAAAAAATCTGAAAAAATTCTCAAAAATTGGTCACCACTCCCTATATACACCACATAAATTTCGGAATTTTTGGTCCATTAGGTTCCGAGATACTATTTTTTGACGAAAATTCGCTATTTTGGGGGTGGGGGTAAGGGGGTAGGGTGAGTTAGGGAGTGGAAAAAATTTTCTAAAATCATTTTTTGGGGTCCTTATTAATGTCTGCTGGTTAGTTTCAAAAAGTAGCTCTTGGGCCGATTCGCCTATCATATCCGGGGATACCCTTTGTTCAAAATGTCGTAGTCATGGGAAATGGGTGAATATTGATCAAAATTTAATAAAAAGCGAGCATGAATGTATTTTTAGTGAGAAAAAAATGAAAAATACGAAATTGATGGGAAAGGCATAATTTTAAAGTAATAAAACGACCGATTTACCAGTTTTTCGGACGCCACATGTAAACCACCACTCGAAAAAATCTGAAAAAATTCTGAGTGGTGTAAAATGGAGTGGAAAACATTAAAAAATTTTTTTCTTTATACCCCGCGGCAAAACGGTGCTCCCAGGGCGATTTGAAATTTTCAAAGTCGAATTCAAGGTCATTGGAGTGGTCGAAAAAATCTGAAAAAATTTCAGGGTATTCCCCTCTAGTACCACTACCTTTGTGCCAAGTTTGGAAAAAATCGGTTAAAAACTCGAAGAGATAGAATTTTTAAGAGTTTTCAGCTTGAAAATCGTGTATTTTGGCCCCCCAGCCCCCCAGAGGTGAGGTAAAAATTTGCTCATGCGCTCTAAAATCATCTTCTACCATGCCAAATCGAATGGCATAAGAATTTGGTCAAAGTTAGACCAAGGGCTAAATGACCCCCTTACCACACCAGAGCCTTTCGTCTTCATTGTGAATTTTACTTAAAATGAGGCACGAGAGGGGTTCCAATCGGGTAATGGATTTCATATTCGTCCTTAGGAGATTCAACTTATACAAAATCGATACCCATATTGACCTTACTTATTTCAACTTAAAATGGGGAGAGGAGGAGTGCTCAAAAGGAAGCTCCGAGGAGTTCCTTTTTCATTACAACTGACGATGAATTACAAGCACCATATGTACGCAGAAATTGCTCCTATTTTTAGAGAAAAAATTCAGTGATACCATTAACCTTATTACAATGGAGGTTCAAAATTTTCAAAGGGGTTTAATTCGGTGAAAAATTGCCCAAAAATTTGAAAAAAAATTAGGTATTCATCTAATCATAATGAAGTTATCTAAAAAAAAAAAACAGAAATTTTTATTGTTCAAATCTGGCTAAAAATAGGAAAATTATAAAAGAACCTCTCCCTGCTCGACAAACGACCTTTTCCAAAGTCCAGCATATTTTGCCTCATAATACGTGATTTTTTTCGGAGTAAAAACGGTCAAAATTAGTTTCCAAAGCTGAACCACCATAGCTGATCGGATATGCCCTTTCTTTTTTAAAAAAATATAAAAAGTTTAAAATTCAAAAATTAACTTTAGCTTATATACAGGAGTTAAAAAGGAACAAAACATTTCAGTTTATGACAATTTTCACCAGGTTTTTTTTTTCAAGATAAATCATCTTATTCAAAACTATCTTTTTTTTTTTTGCAAAAGATTCAGAGGAATCTCTCAAATTTATGTAAAAAAAATAATTTATCCGAGTAACAAATCCAGATCCAAAAATCAAAACATCTATCTCTATTATTCGGTGCATCTAAAAGAATCTACACTGGTATTCTCAATATGAATATAAATCTGATCACGAGCTCGTCATTTCAACAACAATAACATACGCCCGAAACCAAATCACATAGGAAATAAGAAATTCAAAGTCTATTTATTTAACCATCGGGATGGTAAAAAAAAAAAAATGGGAGAAAATCATTCGACCCAATCAAAGCGAAATATTAGGCGAATATTTCAATCTCGGCTACGTGATTGCGTATGCAGAACACAATTTACCAAAATATTGAATTACCTTTCTCCGGTATATTTTTTCAGCAACGACAGCTTAAACACGCTTGAATAAAATTTATAGGGTGGAATTTGGCGAAACGGGCGGAAATTGTAGAATGCGAAAAAGACCACGGTTGACCGGAAAATTGCTCGGTTTGAATTGAGTATTCGGGTCATGTACATTTGACTGTAGCAAGGCCAAAGGTCTGTACACTTAGGCGTTTCACCCTTTCATACGAGCGAATACCACTATCCCAACGTAACAATCACTTTATCAATTCACTTCAGCGATTTCAATTTAAAACTAGCAAAAGGGACGAGGTTAAATATATATCCAACTATTGACGATATAACAGGCCATTCAAAATATAGATAGAATCGTCTTTTTATCGGTCTTCTCCGGTCTGCTTTTTTTTCCACTTCCTCAGATGCGATGCTGGTACGTCCCGTGTTAACGTGGTTATTGTATCGGAATTTCTGGCGCTTTGAAGTTTCACTTTATTATCAGCTTAAAGGTTGATGTGATTACATTGTTAAAGGTATGTACCATACCAATACCATAACTTTGAAAGCTTCTATCCGGAATCTTTTATCAATTAAGTAATAGTACGTCGTTTTAGAGTCTATAAAAGCGACCCTGCGGAAGACGAAATTTTCACCCTAAACTGCCAAGCGTACTTATACGATATACGCCTAAAAAAGGTCAATCATAAATTTCATTTAACCAAATGTAGCTGGTTTTGTGAAACAGCCTGTGCAACATGGTATGACATCTCGATTTACCGTCTCCTTTCCAATTGTAAACCACGAAACTGTTTTCGGTACCGGCGAAATTAATCCCAGGAGGAAATTTTCTTTTGCTTGTTCCCCGCTATGTATAGTTTTCCTATTTCACCTCGTAACTTAATACTCCAGACAAGATAATAACCTCGATATCGTATATCATAAGGTGTAAATACGCACGTAGCAGGCAATCCTATCCACACGAGCGAAAAAAGGTGACAGCAAATTATTCGGAGTCGACTTGTTTAAAATTTTAAGCGAACACACGCAACTGCAACAGTTTCAAAATCCGCGGTGTTCTGTATGCAATTTATTTACTGATGGTGGAGACGAGGGGGAGGTTCAAAACGCTTAGGAAATTCATTTCGAATTATACGGAGGGTCTTGTCGTAGATTGAGAAAATTATGGGTTTACTGGATCTGAAAAATGAAAATTCTTGCTATTACTTGAACTTTTAAAATAATTTTCATGCTATTTTACTGACACTAAATTTTCCCGAAAAAGAGAACCCATCTTGAAATTATTCAAAGAAAAGGGAAAATGTTAAAAATGTTTGCTTTTTGAAATAAAAATCATTAAAATCTTACAAGCGAAAATCTAGCTATTTTCTAGGTTTTCTTGTTTTCTTCACCCATGGACACCATGATAAAATAATTATGATGATATTTTTTGAGAGTAACTCAAGTCATTTTTATAGAAAAAAAATATCAAAAATGGTGGTTAAAAATAAAACAAAAAATAACGAAGCCACTTTAAAAAAAAAAAAAACGAAATAAAAAATTAAGCTTTATTTAGAACTGAAACAACATCAAATCAATGTTGGAAAATAAAAAAATCATTTTCAAATGAGTAAAAAATACAAAAACATAAGAATTCAAAGGGGAATCGAAAAAAATCAAAAAGAAGACCCAAATCATTTTTAGATGAAAAAAATAAATAAAAAAATTTCAAGACTCTCCTCTCCCTCCAAAAAAATAAAATAAAAAACATTACATTTTGGAAAGCAACCAAAAAATCTTTCCATATGAAAAATATTGCAAATATGAAATTTTTTCTTGAATAAACTCAAGAGGCCTTTCTTATTTTTTCATCATGATTTTTTTCTCAATTTAGAAAATTGAGATCACTATCGTTTTTTACTCTGCTTCTAAACTTCAATTAATGTGACTAAGGGCGTTTTAGAAAAACGATCCTCAATAGCTATATTTTCCATACCTATTTGTACTATGCTTAGATGGGCTATTATTCTCCACGGTGATTTTGGAACGATAAAGAAAAATAATGAAACCATTATAGTGCATATTACCATCACCCCATTACAACACCACATAAGCTTTCACCTCAAACCATCGAAGCCTTCAATAACTCCGTATATGCAGTATACACACATCAATTCCATCAATAATTACTTTAATACTCGCGGAATTCGCCAATTTACGTGAACATATAGCTACATAACTGTAAAATATGAACCCATCGAAGCAATAATTTCGATCGTAAAGCAATTACCCCTTGACGGTGCATTAGTTAGAATAAACGAAAATAAACGATAATGTTCGTGCTAGTGATACTTGTTTTCGGAGTTTTTCAAAATAAACAACTGTATTCGAGCTTAGTCGATTTTTAAAATAGTGATAGAAGAAGTATATTCGAAAAGGGGCCCGTGTATAGTGATCGATGATGTAATTACTTTTCGATTACATCGAATAGAAGATGTTATTAGTCTTTTTTTTTATGTTGCAATCTCGACTTTTATATTGTACGAGATTGGGACATACTTTCCTGCCTTTTATCCCTTCTGCTCAATCTCATTTAATTTCTTTTTTGTAGCTCATTTTATCTATTTTTTTTCAGCTCCTCGAAATGAAAGTTTCTTTTGTTTGAAAACGTATTGGGGTTTGCGGAAAAAACTTTCTCTTATTGGATTTCGAAAATATTAAAAATACTTTTACCTAAATTTTAATGAATATTTGACGAATGAATTGGTTTTTATTCGAGTTTATCGTTTAATACGTTTTGGGGGCGGAAATTTCATTTCGACGATGAAAAATAAAGGTAATTCGATAATGCGATCTTTGGGGGCTTTTAGAATGGTAAATTGAAGCGAAGGTCTGAGGGGGCATTTAATCCGTAACAGATATTGTAAATCACAAACTACAGTGGTATTTCATACTCGTGTGAATCGGTGATAGAAAAAGAACAACTTTTGGTTGAAAAATTGTTGTTCAATAAAGAAATAGTACGGGAACCAACCCTCCCCTCTCAAAAAAATTATAATCAAAGGCGACGTTCTCCCTCCTCGGCTCAAGAAATTAATTTCAATTTTATATAAACTGACTATTTTGATCTCCCATTTAAATATTCATTTCTGAAATTTTAAATGATTTTTTTTTTTTTTTTTCAAAAAAAGAGATTCTTAATTAGCTTTAATCTAAAAAAAAAATCAAATTTGATTCAGGATTTTTACTGAATAAGAAGCCATTCACTAAAACAAGCGAAAAAGAGGGTAAAATTTCTCCAACTTTGGGAATCCCTGAATCGATTTTGCATACAGATCGAGAGAAGATCCACTTTTGATTGTACAATTACACGATGGCACCCAAACACAAAGTTAGAAATTAATCAGTCAGATAATTCCTTCTGACTCCACAAAGCTACATCGGCATCGGTAGCACAAAAGAACGAACAAAAACTGAAAATATCAGTATAAGAAGTTGCATATCTGAGGATTGCAGGGATTCAATATGCTACAGAATTATCTTCAGAAGATGGATAATTCATACAAGTTATTTCACATGGTCAAATTTCAACTTGATTTTTCAGCACCGTACGCAATTGATTCCTATTTTCTGATGAATCCATGGCGATATGGAAATGAGAATATCTATCTGGTATACGTAACGAAACGTTGAATTACGCTGCGGCGTAGCGAAACCATTACTCATCCTTGAAACAGTTTGTTATAATAACGAATAATTATTGTTTTGAAAAAGGTATCACACGAACACTCGAATATTACCAAAAAACTAAGTATTGAATGATGCTGGAAGGTACAGGGAACACCAACGAAAGCTAATGTAAGAAGTGTTTTCTCGTTCACCGGCGACCCAAGATACTATGATGACTTCGCTGAAAATATTTCACTTTCAAACGAAATTGATAGGTGATCATCGTTTCAAGAGTTTTGAACGCATTATTAATCATAATACGAATATAAGAATTACTTGATACTCGATATTTTACCTGGTAAATTTACGTTGACGGTGAGGTGAATACGAAGAACGAAATGCCGGAAATTGAACATATTCAAACACTTCATTAGAACGTTAATTGTACGATACCGAACTACAATTATTCATTAAACAATTAACATAGTAACAGATTGTCGTTTTCAGCAAACGAAACAAATTTAAACCGAATATTACGAAAAAACTACACATTAATATATCAAACAACACTCGAAAATAATCCACGCCACCATCTTGATTTAAACTAAACAAAACATGAAAAAAAAAAACAAAAGATGTTATTGACAACTCGACGCTCACGGGGAGCGCTAAAGTCGCTGGGGTGATAGAATACATTGGCTTATATGGGAGAAAGGAGGTTTTTCGGATTTTTATCGAAAACTGTGGGTTTTTGTGAAATGTGCCCATGAGAAGAATTAAAGGCGACAAAATTTCCTATCGATTGATGCAAAAAGTTTTGAATTTCATTCAAAAATAAACATTTTATGGACATTTCTTTTAATTTGTTTTTTGCTCATGTCAACTTTGAATTAAAATAACTCAAAATCGAGATCGACAACACCAATTTTTTATTGCAGTAAGTTGTAGAGAATTTTATCCTCTTTCCAATGATGTATCGACGAGCTTAATCGCGTTAATATTCCAGCCGCTATTCACGGTTTAATGCATTGAAACAAATTCATCATTTTTGAAAATAACGGATCAGCTAATCAGATGTTTTCAAATATGAAGATAACTGTTTCAACGCATTAAAACGTGAATAGCGGCTGGAATATTAACGCGATTAAGCTCGTCAATACATCATTGGAAAGAGGATAAAATTCTCTACAACTTACTGCAATGAAAAATTGGTGTTGTCGATCTCAATTTTGAGTTATTTTAATTTAAATCTGACGTGAGCAAAAAACGAATAAAAAGAAATGCCCATAAAATGTTTATTATTGAACAAAATTCAAAACTTTTTGCACCAATCGATAGGAAATTTCATCATCTTCAATTCTTATTATGGGTAAATTTTACGTAGACCCACCGTTTTTCTTAAAAATTCGAAAAACTTTATTCCTCCCATATAAGCCAATGTATTTTATACGATTGTATCACCCCAGCGGCACGTAGTTGCAACAACATCGGATAGATGGAGCCACTTGTAATCGAGCCGTCAATCCTGCAGCATCCGTTACTTTTTTAAGGATTTTTTTGCATCTGTGACGTCATTAATTGAAAACAACCAATCAGAAATTAATTTTAAAAAATTTGAATTTTAACAACTTTCAATTTTGGCTTTTTGGCCAAATGGCTCTGCTCATTTTATTTTATTTTTTTTATTATTTTTAATTTTTGATTAAATATTGAATTAATAACTTGATAAAATAATACAACAGTCATGTAATTATTTTATTTTGTTTTTTGTTATGAAGATCTTCATACATGCACAGTTCTAAGTAAAAGGAAATTGTACAAGAATCAAGATTACCTAATTATAATATAGAGATGAAGTATCGCAATCTTCCATGTTTTTTCACTCGACGCAAATTTCCAACTCACATAAATACGCAATTATTCGCTGCAAATCGTCAACAATTAATAATTCAATCACACGCCAAAAAACCAGTTCCTAATTCTCGTCAAGTATAAGTATATCAGAAAAAATAGCAAACTCGCTCAACTCATGTTTTATGCATGATTCAACTCCAAAAAAAGACCCAACTCTCATAGTAGTAAGTAGCTTAATTACAGAAAAAAAAACATTCGTTGAATTTCCACGGAAATTCTAAAAGACACGAAAAAGAGGGTCACTTTTTCATTGAAAAATAAATTGAATAAACATAAATAAAAAGGGATTCGATACATCACCGGCTTCAAAGAGATCAAAACTCCACCGCTGAGCAACTCGCCAATGATTATACGGAAAACTCTTTCCTTTGTAATCCTTTCAATGAAAAAAAGTTGAAATTTTAGCTGCGTGATTATTTCATACGGGTCTTTTATCGGTTAACGCTTCAGTAAAAATTTGCTTCGCTAATGACAACGGGCGCGGAAAAAAAGCGTAGTCGAACAAATGCATTGTTTTTTTCTCTTGTTTTTGAAACGGAAATTAAATTCGTATGTGTTTTTGAAAAACCCCACGAGTTTCAGATAGCGATACAAAAACAGCTTTTACTAATTAAAATGGAAATCTAAACAGATTTTTGTGGGTCGAAGTAAAATCAATTCCTGCGAGAGGACGAGGGTTAAAATTTTTTAAAAACGTTTTAAATTTGACTTTGATTAGGTTAACAACCATCTAAAAAAGCTTTACGTTTGATAAGACGGTAGTTTGAAACCAATCATAAAATGCAAATGCGTAAATGATGAAATTAAAATTGGTTTCTTTAATGTCGTAAAAATTTACGAACTGTTTTATATTTTTCAAAGAAAAAAAACTCCGAGGTGGTTTTAAAGCAATATAGGGGTTGGTCTTAGCGTTTTATATTTCAAATTCATTCTGTTTTTCGTAGCAGTGCCGAATACGTGGATTATAAAATCACGTAGTTGGTTTTTTAATTTATTTCCAAGACTATAAAACCATAACAACGGCTCATCCGTTGAATTAATCGAAATAAGGCGCAGGCCACGGAGACTAGCAATGAATTTGAGCACATTATGGCTACGTTTGGGGTACTGGCAAATGTTGCATTTGCGGTAACTATCGGTAAATCTGGATGTTCTAGTTTGCTTTTACATGTGTTAGGTAAAAGCAATTAATCATGATTTGCAAAATGTCACTTTCGGTGGCGCAGCAGTTGTATTGCTAATAGCTCTAAATTATCGCGTAATCTTCGTACACGAATCTGGAATGAAAAAAAATCTACATTAATGTACGTGCATATGTCGATTCAAATATATGCGTAATAATTAAGGGGATTTATAGGAATTTTAACGCGACATTGCTATTTTCAAACCGGCGTAAAACTATTTAAATGCTTTCAAGATTACGGTGAGGAAATGTTGCGCGAAAATGTGTAAGTTGTCACGTTTTGTTAACGTAAAATCTTGCCATATTTAACCTCGACGTGTAATGCATTATTTACTCGCAAACCACTTACAGTTAATTCCTCAACAATACGCTTCGTGTAAGCAGATTATCTGCTTTCCTTTCAAGAATAACTTAAGAAATTTAACATGTTGATAAGTCTATGTTTAAATTAGCTATAGTAAACATAGCACCCACGACAATACTAACTATAGAAACATTTGCAAAAGTCTGTAATAACACGATGTCGATAATTTCAAGTTTGAAACAATATCCGTAGGTCATTGAACGAGAAATTTCTTCCAGAACCAGGTGCACAGATCGAAAAATGGAATTCCTGTTACGAAATTGTAAACATAAGTAATCCACTTTGGTAGAAAAAAAAAAACAGAGTAAATCCTTTGGAAAAAATGGTACCTTACCAATCTCACCCTAACAATATCCCTTGTTTTCAACATATGCAATCTTTTTCTCCACCGGCTATTGTAAGAATAGGATTAAAGCTTAGAATAAAAGGCTCGAAGAAAATGACCTGAAAAGCAAACAGTTATGAAATAACATTCTCTAATCACGCAAGATTAGAGAAGCTGGTTAAGATTATCACATTTATAGTATTTTTCGCACGAACAAAATCGTGCCCAGATTCGCTAATATTACTTTTCCAAACTAAATCTAATTTTTGAACCGATGAAGGTATTAACTCCGCAAACGTTACGAGCCGGAGGCGATTTTTATGAATTTAGCCAATTATCGAACCATCGGAACTTCATAAACGGTGCTGTTCGAATTTCGCGTCGAAAGCTTCAATTTATAGGTGGTAAAAATTAGTTCCCCTAAAAAAAATGACTGGAACATCTGTTGAACGAGAATATTTTGTATGAATTAGTATTATAGGTACGAAATGTTTAGATTTATCAAAATGTTTATTTTATAGTTCTCGTATCACGTTGACTACTTTGAGCCAACTATAGTGGAAATTGTTGCATAAAAAGGGATTAACGTGGATTTACCCTCGTTAAAACGGTTGTTTATTATTGTTTTTTCGAGCTTTGATTTCATCCTCTCGTTTTAGCTTTTTGAAATATTAAAAGAGTTTTTAATTTCGCTAGGTTATAACGCGGCATGGCATGGTGATTCCGGCTCGTTAATATGAATGTACTAGGTGGGCTTAATTGGCGAAGAGGGTTAAGTGGTGCATATTTTGTATGGTGTTTGGCAAGTTGGCAACCGCTGCTGGTCGAATCGTCGGTGGATGGAGCGTGGCTGCTATTAAATAAATAATAAAATTATTAAATGTTACGTTATTTCTATCCTTTCATAATATAATACTTTTTTTGAAATCGTAAAAATTGTAGAATAATCTGAGGGATAATTACAGTAAATGAGTAGAATGTTCAATATGGAAAGTTGAAAATATACGATACTTACTTCGGGAACAATAATTATCTATCTTCAACATTTCAGTCAATTCTTATTAATTTGACATTACGAATCAAACAATTATATCATACACTTAGGGAGTAGAAATCTACAAAAAAAAAGATTTCATTACAGAACAAACATGAATATTTTTAAAACACAAATTCTCGTGGTCAATAAAAGAGTGATCTAAAAATTGAAAATGACCTGATTTTTGGTAATAAAAATCATTCGGATTATGAAATGTCCGGAGGAGAGCAGGGAGGAAGTATATTGGTATTCAAAGAAAATTACTATTAGAAAAATTTTTGAGCAGCACAATGGAAGGTTGAATCCTCAAATTTTTAACCTTTTCATGCATCGAAATTTTCATCATTCTGAGGATAGTAGGTACTTCGAGTAAATTTTTAGTCCTCACTGGTAGGTGTAGAATCCAAAACTTGTGAAATCATTTTCAGAAATTTTCAAAACAGCGAATAAAATTCATCAATCTTCAATTTTTGAGCACTTTTTTGTAAAAATAGGTAAAGGTAAGTATTTCAAATTACGACAACTGTAGAAAAAAAAAATCAAAATGTTACTCACTACCACCTGATGAGCAGATAAATTTATCGAAAAAAAATTTGATACATGAGTACCTACGCAGGTAAGAATCATTGACAGCTTCCATCAGATCTGAAAGTCTTGCTCTCAGCTACGTTTGAAACCTCCAACAAAACAAAGAAAACATTTATAAAACAAAAAGCTATTAAGAACACATCACAACTCTGCATATTCTCACATATTATTCGAATCGACACAGAACTAAAAAGGCATCTCAACGAGTTCGTGTCAATTTCCTCAAAACTTCTCATCTTCATCACCCTCGTTTTATTTACGAATTTAACAGTGAAGCAAGCGTCACCGACATTGAAATTACATCCGTGTTCAAGGCATTACATATCAGTTTTGTTAATTAATGTTTTAGCTTTCGGAATATTTCACGGGGAATCCTTCAAAATAATCTCGTTTTCGTTAATAAAATTAAAGCTCAAGAATACTACTTTCCGGCACGATGAAACTTTCCTCGCCGCGATGTTCAAAAACAAACAACACGCAACGATGACGATAAACTTATTACGAATACGCTACCGAATACACACCTACATAAATACAATTATGACACTCCGCATTCCCTTTCTCTCGCTTTTGTGTTTCGTGTTGGATAAAAGATGATGAGAACGAACCGTGTCAAAAGTTGTACACGTCCAATTAGAAACTCTTCCATCTTTGATACACGATACCTACTTTATATCCCCCAACCCTTTACTTATAGAGTTTATTAATTTGTTATTTGTAATTTCTTAATCTGATGTGAAAGTTTATACAAGAAAACGAACAACTCTGCTAGTATAGGTACTTATACTTAATCGAAATGTATGTATAGTACCAAAATACCTAGCTACAATACGATAGAAGCAAATATTTAAATTGGAATCATGCAAATAAGTTACTAAATGGTAAAATGGTTTCGAAAAATTATAAAGAAAAGTTTTAATAGAAAATTATTGCAATACATTAGCAATTTTAACTATTGTTTTGCTCGCTACCGAGGAAAGATTTGTAGTTCGTTGCGTACGATTTTACCTTCGCTGAGCGCTTTGTTTAACAACTATTTTGAATTGGAAATTTATCCTTCTCCCTCGTTCATGTTTTATTTAAAATGGAAAAGCGAAATGTGTTTTAAAGATGAGTGACAACTACTTAGCATATATTACTGAATCCGTACTCTTTGCTTCGTGATCTTATTCGTTCGGTAATTATAAGAAAGACGCGAATCCATAAAACGGAAACATTAAGGAATAAGTAAAATTCACCTTTCGGCTTTCAACCCTTTCAACGATATAGGTAAGTATCACTTAACAGTTCAAGTACAAGAAGTATCTGCACAATAAAGTGAAAAAGTACGCTAATCCTTCCTACGAGTGGCAGAGTCGAGCCGAAAATTAAATAACGATCATATACCATATCCGCTGCAACATTAAAAATTACACAAAAGAAATCTATACTCCGACACGTCTAAGGCAATAAAATATACGACATGTAAGCCTATTAAAAGTCACCATGAGAACGTAATATTAGCCATTATAAAAGATAATAACAATAATACTAAATATGGTGCAGGATACGTACTTATATATGAATGAGCAGCAATAAAAGTTGACATAGATCTTGGAATGACCACTTTAACTGAAATCCACCAATTTTGTAAACAATAAAGGATACATTAGAAAGTTTGCGGCGGTACTGCGCTGTAAAATGAAGTTCTAAATTATGTTTCAAGTCTATTAATAACTCCGTGATAACCGCGCTGTGCAACCAGACTCAAAAACTTATTTGCGGTTCTATCGTAAGTTATGTTTAGAGAACCCTTTGCATTTGGAATGTTCTGCCCGTTTAATATGACGAAAATGGCGAGATAATATGAAATTTGTGGCGAAATTATGCGTTCGAGGAATTCGCTACAGTTGGGGATCTCTTTTCTATATCTTCGTTGGGTTTTTGTATAGCTGAAATGAGAACAAGTTGTAGAATATACCGAAGCAGAATTTAGTATAGATATACCTTAGAATGAAAACTGCAAGATATTATGGCCTGTGACATGGAAAATCAACGCGATGATTGCGAATCTGCGATATTGTAATACTGAAGTCGGCATTTCAGAGTGACAGATAAACACGAATTCTAAATCTGTAAATAACAAGATACAGAATATAACCGGAATTAGTTGTTACCTATCGGAAAATTTCTTTGGATTTATACCCAGTGGAAAGTAGAAATTTGAAACATCAGCATCACAAACTTTGCAACTTTTCTGAAATCGAAAAAGATGGTGAGCAAAATAATGCGAAAATGACGCATTCTTTCGAAGAGAACAAGATCTCCAAAAGTTGAAAAATAATCACATTTTTCACAGGATACTACGATAGTCTGTAAAATTTTTAATTTTCAATAAAAATTAAAAAAATATCTTCGAGTAAAAACTAAAAACAAAAAAATTACGAAAAATTGTAAACATTGATAAGAAAATTTAAATTCCCGCCATTTTCTATCATAAAGGGAATTTTTTTGAATAGACGAGGTAATTTTTAAATCTCAAAAATAGTTTGGTAACATTGTTTTCAAACGTTTTTTTATTTTTTTTTTAGCGTTTGTGTTTTTACTTTTTTTTATATCGAACACCGATTTCGAGTTCATTTCAAAATTGAAAATAATTTCTGTTTTTGAATAATTTTTACGAATTTCCGGCTTATTTTGTCATTAAAATCCCCTAATTTGATTAATTCATCGTTCAAGGAAGTCCTGGTAAAGTACGCGATTCGTATGCCGATACTTATGAAGTTGAACTAGACACACCGATTCCTCACTAAGACCGCCGGAAAATTTCAAAATGTTTGAAGCTCATACAATAAACGCCCAGCATAAAGATCTTATCCACGATGTCGCTTATAATTACTACGGAGATCGAATGGCCACCTGTTCCAGCGATCAATTCGTAAAGGTATGTAATTAATGTTACCTCCAGCTATGTTATCTTAGCTGCTACTCTGCTACATTTTCAAGGATGCAAAATAATAATAATACACTGGTTTTAGATATGGGATCAAAACGAACACGGAGGTTGGAGTTTATCAGCTGCTTGGAAAGCTCACAGTGGATCTGTATGGAAAGTGACTTGGGCTCATCCTGAATATGGTCAAGTCATCGCTACTTGTTCTTTCGATCGAACTGCTTCAATTTGGGAAGAAATCAGTATGTGGTTTTTTTTGTTGAATTTGCTTTGTTCAGAATTGATGATTTCATTTATTTCTTGTAGTCGATCCGAATATTCTGAAAGAAAGTGGTGGTCGTCAGTGGGTGAGAAGAGCTAACTTGGTAGATTCTCGTACATCTGTGACCGACGTGAGATTTACGCCAAAAACAATCGGATTATTTTTAACAACGTGTTCATCTGATGGTATTTTAAGAATTTACGAAGCACCTGATATCATGAATTTGAGTCAGTGGACTCATCAGCATGAAGTATCGAGTAAACTTTCGTGCAGTTGTTTATCATGGACGAGTTCCTTCAACAGGTGAGTGAATAAGGTAAATGACATATTTTTCTTCTCTAATGTAAGATTATTTCAAATAATATTCGTATTACAGACTTCACGTTCCTTTGGTTGCCATTGGCAGTGATGATAATAATGTTACCGCCGGTCCTAAAATTCTTATTTATGAATATACCGAAGCGTTCCGTAGATTTTCAAAAATTAATGAAAGTGTGCCTCATTGTTCCGATGCTGTTCACGATATTACATTCGCGCCTACTCTCGGAAGATCTTTCCATTTGTTAGCTATTGCTACAAAAAACGTCCGGATCGTTAAAGTTAAACCAATATCGTAAGTGCTTTCAATGAGACAATTTATTTGTTTTCAGTCTTGAAAATACATTCTTATTTTCTAGAGAGAACATGGCTAATTTACAAGGAAGTATTAGTAAATACGAGATCACAACCGTGGCTACGTTCGAAGACCATAATTATACGGTTTGGAGAGTTTCGTGGAATGTTTTAGGAACGATTTTAGCATCTTCCGGTGACGATGGTTGCGTTAGGTTGTGGAAATGTACGTATATTTATTCTTGATATTCTAAGATATAAATGAATTGTTATTTTCTGAACCATACTCTTTTTTACAGCTGATAAAGATTTTTGGAAATGTGTAACGGTATTGAAAGGTGACGGCAGTATGTCAGATACAGCAACGGCGAGTATAGCTGCAGCAACTGTATCGAATCCAGCCAAAGCAAGGTACTTAAAACTTGGTTCCATAAGTCACCCTAATCAAGTACCCAATCATTAAGCTTATGTTCTGGTTCTTTCCTGAATGTATTCTTGTGCTAAATTTGTAAAGATAATGTGTATTGTCTGTTGCGCTAACGATTTTTAAAAAAGATATTCGTAGATACTTTACGTTATTTTTAAATCTTCTTCTCTATCTCTATAATAACATTATTTGTACGAGGTGTTTTTTTAATTTGATATTTATGTACATTAAAGAGAACGAAGAATTTAAAAAAAAAATACACTATCAGTTTGATGTTTCTTCATTTATATGGTTATTCGTTATCGATAAAATATTTAACAGGGAAGTGGTCGTGTTTTTTTTTCAAAATTATTTCATTGATTCGCACAGTTCCTTAAGTTCTTGCTTCAGCAGTTAAATCGGTGTTGGTTAAAGTGCACTGTCGCCTGATGTTTGTCAATTGTAGCACTTGGGAGTATGGTTTGTTCAAACGTTGGCATTGTTCAGCGATCTAAATCAAGTTCGTATTCACTTCATTTTAAATTAATGATATTCAATGATGCTCTGCACTGTTGGGTACTGCTGATGGTGTAGAAAACTCGAATAACAGCATCAATTTTCAAGCAATATACAACTGAGTTATTCGACTGTTAAAACCATGTTTAGTAATTAGGTATATGGTTTTTTTCAAGGGTGAAGCTGACATGCTTATCGGAATCCATATGACGAAGATTCTTCTCGCAACTTCACAAATCACTACAATGGAACTTAGTTCAAATTAGTTCTTAGGATCGGTAGAAATGTTAGTTTAGTTAAAGAATTCAATTTCAACAATGTCGGTTGTGTTTTCAGTGCCAAAGCAAGTATTATTGTTCCTTTTAGCGAATTTTTCCTACGTAAGTATTACAGTATCAAATATTCACTGGTAATTTTTATTTTTTGTAAGATAATAAAAATTCGTGTATCTGAAATGTAATTTTTTCATAATTATCCCATATTTTCAACAAATTTTTAGTCTTCAAAAAGATTTAATTATTTAAAAAATGATAATAAACGTGCAATAAATAATATAAAATATGGTATTCAAATAACAGGTAAAAAATAAGACTTTTAGTATAAAAATAAAAAAATAAATACTCGAACTCTTCAAAATCGCTTAGTACATGTTCCAAGGAATGTTATTATTCTAAAAAAAAGATACAAAAAATAAAAAGTGGACAAATAAAATGACTAGACTGATTATTTTGGTTTGTTCCAAAATCAATGAGCATTACACTAATTCACTCGCAGTGAAATCATAACTCTCCTAGAAAAACGAAACTACGTCTTCAGAATCGGATAACTCTCTGTTTACAGTGAATATTTCAGCATGATGACTAGAAGTATTATCCAGCGGAGCTGTCAAATCCCAAGCTGCTTCTTTGAACTTGATTGGGTTCAATTTTGATGGTGCTGTTTTTGGACGGTTTTGAAGGTAATTTCGAATCGGAGGTTTACTTGAAGCACTCGAAGAAGTTGAAAAAGCGACGTTGATGGTGAGATTGGGTTGAGGTGGATTAGTAATGAGAATATCTATGGGCATTGGTGCCGTTTTGTTGAAACGAACGAATTTCTTCTTGTGTTGGTGGAATTTTTGATTGAGTTTTTCTTTTTGATCTAAAAATAAAATCAATCAAAATTGAAATAAAATAAAATAAAATAAAAAAATATATTTTTAACATTAAGGAATGAAATACCTTTGACTACTTCTCTAATTGAAGACACTTGTCTGTTAAAAACTTCTTTCATAGGAGTCTTCGCTGGTCTGACGTGAACTACATTACTATCGGAAATTGAATCATTTGTTTTAGAGCCATTCTCAGTACTTCGTGATTTCTTAGCAGCAGATGGTTCATTTTTCTAAAACAAAAATGAAAATAGTCAACATAACTTTTGAGAATTTTAAAACAGTTTTGAACCCACTTACGATTAAAACATCGATAGGCACAAATGGATTCCCATTTTTCACAATTATTTCATCTTCTGCGCTGTTCTTATTTTCAGATAATTCTAATCTTTTTTTCCATTCGTCTCTGTCTTGTTGGACGAGTAAAGCGTAGTTTGCCATATCCAACTGAACTCGATCATTAATCGTATTGTAGTTTTCAATAATCGTATCGATGAGCCATCTAAAAAAAAAGACAAAAAGATGACATGGTACCCCAAATTAAACATAATTTTCATCAAAAGTTCACATACTTATAACCACTGACAATATTGGAATCAATTTTAATATTATTTGGATTCAAAGCTGAACAGATTTCTACCCTGGTCGGACATCGGTATTTGTTTACGACGTGTTCTACATCAAGTTGGTCGACAATATCCAACTCATCGAGAGCACTTTCTTTATCTTGCTTGTTGGCCAATCTGAGAAAATGTGCATTTTATGTGATTCGCTCCAACAAAAATTCATCAAATGATCAAGAAACTTACAATAGGACTGGCTTGCCAGAAATATTTTCGTGTGATAACAAATCAGCAAATACTAATTTAGATTCGTGTAAACGAGCAATATCGCTTGCATCCACCATATAAATGATCCCATAAGCCTGAAAATATGCTCACAATATAACGATCAGGTGAATCAGAATTGAGTGATCCTGAATAAGACTTACATCCATATAATACTTGTTCCATATTTCACGAATTTGAGGACTTCCTCCCAAATCATATATACTGATGTTATATTTATGATGACGTAGTTTGATCAATGAAAATCCCAGTGTTTTTAAAACGTTGTCCACAGGTTCTTGAAAGATAAATTGAATTAATTAGCCTATAAAATTATTAATTTCTGTATCTCAGCCTTAGAAGAAGAATCAACAACATACCTCCAATCAGTCTTTTTGCCATAGTTGTTTTTCCGGAGTCATCTAATCCTGTCAAAATGATGATGATATTCCTATAGATTCACAAAAAATTGAGGCTTTAGCTCATCATTCATGATGTAAATAAGTTTAAAATAGATTTTACTTACTTATTTCTTTTAGACTTGTTATTACTGAACAATGAACAACAGTTGCCCATGATCCCATCGTTTTGAATTCTTCTAAATGTGAAGCGAAGACAAAGCACATCATTTAAGACATTCTTGTGAAATAATAAATAATTAAACCTAATTATTTATTTGTCAAAATAACTCTAAATTTTATTTCAAAAATTCTATTTTTCCTCAAAGTCCTCAATATTTTCAAAATTTTTAAATTGTTTGTTTACTTTTTTATGTGCAAATAAAAGTCAAATTTTAGGTTACGGTACAGAATTTTTGGACAGCATTCTTTTTTTTTGAATTTTTATCAAAGGGCAAGAATAGGTCTCCAAAAACTTATCATCAGTTATCATTCAAAAATCCAAAAAAGAAAAAATTATTATTTCGGTTTTTCAAAATTTTGAATTATTTGAAATTCCACAATTTCCTTGTATTTAGAAAATTTCACTGAAATTATTGTTCAAAATGTAAACATTTTTTAATTCTGTGTTTATTAGTGCCATTGAAATTCATCCCAGCCAGTGAACTTGTTTCTCTAATTATCGCTCAAGTCGTTTGTTTTCCAAGAGGACTATCTGTCCGATCAGTTCGACTGCAGGAAACATCATTCTTTTGGACAGTTTAGTTTTCAAGGTTCCAGTTAAGAGCACTTTCAACTCTAACCGACATGGATAAGCCTGTAGTTACAGTTGGTTCTAAGCTTCGTAATACCAATCAGGTCGAAGTAGTAACTTACCACAAACCAGAGAAGAGGCATACAGACTCCATGAATCCTTCCTACTCTCAAAATCAAAAACACCAAACCACAAATGAATTTGACATGAAAAAAGCTCGAAATGAAGCAATCAAATTAGGTATGTCTGGATTCTTTAAATACAAGAAAGAGAAAACAATGAAAGCTATAGCCATCGAATTGGGAGCGAAACCGAGTAATAGAAAATACAAGAATTACAAAGATTTGCAGCAGCTGAGAAAAGATAAACGAGAAAAAAGAGAAGCTAGAATGGCTATGCTGAAAGAAAGCAGTAATTTATCGTCTCTTAATCATTACAAGAAGAAGTTCGCTCGTAGGAAAGAACAGAAAGCGAGGAATAAAGAAGTGGACATTTTAAATAGTTATGGAAACATTAGAAAACGCAAATGAAGTCTTCAAAGAAGGTATTTTTTATCAATTTTTAATGAATTCTCGTATTATTTAGTCATTGTTTTGAGTGTTGAATATATCAAACAGCTCGTAATGTTCAATTACAGTTTCCGAAGTATGATATTTCGAAGACGAAGACTGGAACTACGGTCGCAAGAATGGTTTTAGAAGTTGATGAAGACTGTATAGAATGGCCAAGACTAGTTGACAGTGGAAACCTTAATATTTCTCCTTTACAAGCTGTGATTTTACTCAATTGTATTAATTGTTAATGTTATTCAATTACATAATTTTGATCCAGGAATTTGTTGGAAATAAAAAAAAAATAAAAAATTTACGACAGACTCCCAGGAATTTGTTCAAAGCCTGGCGGTTTTATGAAATATGAGTCAAGAATAGTACCATTATTTGAGTAGGTAAACACAAAATAGGCATTCAAAAAATGGCGGACTCAGCAACGACGCAAATCTAACAAAGAAAATTTCTAATCACAAAACGAAAAAAAAATTAAAAATAATCTTCAGAAAATCTCTTTTGTTGGGTGATGGTGATCGTCAGTTCATGTTCGTAAATAATGTCGTCAGTTATAATGAAAAAATGAGGTGCTAGTGTTTAAAATCGTCGAAATACTCTTCGCGTGCTTCGGACATTATGTCAAGTTCATCTCATTCGATACCAATGTGATTTTAACATGTAGTCGATCTACATGACTCACTGTAATACTTAAAGTAAACCCCTTTTCTGATACTCATTTGCGCGTTATTTTTATGTGAAAATATGTAAACGAATATGCCCGCACCAAGTTTATTATCAATGCATAACCGATACTTAAACGGTGTTCCTTTGCCTTCTGGTCGGAAACCGTTCAGATCCAAAGAAAGATACTTAATCGTCATAGTATTCTGTACTTTAGTTTTAATGTTCTGCGGTACCTTTTTCTACTTACCAGAGTTACGACCAACTTACGGAGCTAGAGAATCCGTATTAAAAGTGTATAAACACGTTCAGGAAGCTGGACCTGATTTACTTATTCCTGCGCCTCCTTTCGCCGAGGAAGTGAAATCCAATAGAAACCTAAATCGACATTATAATTCACACAATGAAGTCGATCCTCATGTACTCGAAGACAGACAAAAATTACAAGCCAAAATTGAAGAAGAACAACGTAACCAAAAGGTGTTAGAACGACCTGATATAGCTGTGATAAACAAAGTACCAAGTTCAAGCCTAAGTGTTAATCCTGGACCACAACCTCAAGTCGACGATCAATTCAAAACCGTTCCACCGACTAAAACTCAACATTATCCTGTCATCATCGGAGGTGAAGATAAAGATGAAGACATTCGACAAAAACGTTCCAAAATAGTCGAGGTAAGCTATTCCTGAAACAGTATTCAGTGATCGTATCATTTTGCTAATTTCAATAAGTATTATTATCATGCCGATAAATGAATGTCGCGTATGGAATACATCCAAAAAATGGTGATGTTTAGAATTTTTCTCAAAGCGAATGACGTCATATTTGGGATTTTCCTGTACCGCGGTTCTATCTGTAAATAAAAAGTTACGCGTTGTTACGGTCAGAGACATCGAAAGTATGCACTCATATGTTGCAGTGATAATCAAAACACTGTTAATTGTTTTATTCGTCGATGCATGTAATTGTAATTATTAACGGCATATTTGCGGTTATTTAATATTTTCTGTTCCGCCTTTGCCAGCCGAAGTCATTCAGTTGCCTTCGAACGAAAGTGAAAATCGATTTGTAAATTATCCAACAAATTGATCCTACTCTTCTATTGAGACGATATTTTTAGAATTCAATTTGGGTGGTTTAATTTGGCACCTGGAGAGCGTCCCAGGCGATGAGCTGGTTTTTAAATGACTTACAAATTCGACTAAATGTTGAAGCTACTCCTTGGAAATGATTATCAAGTAGACTCGCAAATTAATCGATATTGACGAAATTGTTTCCCTCTGATTTATGTATTTTTTATCATTCTTCGTCGGTAATGAATATAAGCTGTATTACCGAGTTACTAGTGGAGATAAGCGTGCTGAACGTGGCGTAATATTAAATTTATACGTGGTCGTTAAAATCATCATGGTCGTTTAAATGGTACTTCTCATCGATCGTATAACTGGCTAGCCCAGTTTACGAGTTATAAAAATAAGAAAAGGCAATATATTTCCATTACAGTTGTTCAATTTTCAAACTCCATAAAGCACCGAGAGCTTAGCGGGTAGACAATTCGAACTTTGTTTCCTACATTTCTTTGCCAACCGAAGTTCATATACAAAGTACATTCGTAATTAGATTTTTCTTCTCGACTATTACAGCCGAACTCGCGGAAATTCACGCAGAGCGAGTGGGTACCTGAAAGGAGGAGCTCATTATAATATTTTTAATATGAATTATACCAGCTATGCGTCTGATATAAGAAGAAAAAAGTCATCCCACACGTCGGTAATTTGCCACACAGCCTCGAACGGAAGTTTCGATTTCTCTGTTTGGGCCAGGACACCACGTCCATGACGTGGAACCCTGGCTCAGCTGACTCGAACGATCATCTTACAATATTAGGCCTGAATTTTCCTCACTCTTTGAAACGATCGTATATATTAGGTATACCGAATTTCACTCGAGAATTTCACGCCCAAGGAGACTCCGAACGGAGCTAATGATCACTTTCTATACGCCTCAGATAGTTCTTTCGTTTATTCCTAATGACAGAAGGACGCGCTCAATTAACATGGCCATGTGACCGTACCTCTTTCTCGTTCCTTAGCATGTTCAATTGAATGCGATTTTTTTCCATTCTCTGAAGACGACGAACAAACGATTATAAACTCAATTAGAGAATACGAAAAGAGTTGGAAATTTCACTGTAGAATAATCAAATCGAGCCGAGTAAAAACGGTATGTATCGAATAGAAGTCTAGTAATTGCGCTACGCTTTACGTGACAACCCTCTCGTCCACTTCACCACCTCAACGTGAATAGAAAGAGGAAGTAATAAAAATTGTTGATACGATCGACGCTCTCGATGCTCTCTCGGTTTCGATGAACTTGGCCGCTGACTATGAGATTTGTTGTCGGTCGACCGAATCAATCTCTGTAACGAGATCGCTGATCGAATAGTGATACATGTACATATTTATTCGACGGTTTCACACCGAATTATAAAAAGGATGTTTACGAATAAATCTACGTCTGGTATTGAAAATTAATCGTAGGTTTGATGTATAAATCCTTGATATGTTTGACTGAAAGAACGGTAAATTAGATTGTGAAGTAGATGATTTGCCAACAAATTGTGTGAAATCCGGATTATTTTTCACCTTTTTGTCATTCTTGAGCAAAATTTTGAAAGAGTCGCTTTTTATACGTGAACGAGTTCCTCAGTCAAAAGATTTTGTTGTATGAGAATGTTTGATTCTAATGAATTAATCATTTATTTTCTGAACCACTTGAATTGTCTCCAATGTCTCCTATGGTTTGATACTTTTTGTTTTTTTGTCATAATGTAATCTACTTTGAAAGTTTGCTGAATAATTACTATTAAAAATCATCTTTTTGAAATGATTCAATCGTTCACGAACAAAAATAATGCTTGGAAGCAAATCGTTCGCGAATTTTTGAATTTTGAATCAATTTCCTTCGCTAGATACCAAGAAAAATTCACATTTTGTGATGAACCAATCACGTGTGAACGATCAAATAGATTTTTGAGTGAATCGTTCGCGAACGACGAAATCACAGGATTTATAATTTCAATCTTTAGCCAAGTTTTTCATTCGTTAACATGATCATTTTCATTTATCACTTTATCAGTATTTATTGCAAATAATTCAATTCTTTGCGAACGTTTGTGACCGTGAGACGACTTCGAGCAATTCGTTCAGGAACGACTTTGGCCTAAAACCATTTATTTTAGAATATTTTCGTATTTTTCGCTCCGAGTTATATAGCAAGTCGAGTTACCATCTATTCTGAAAAAAGTGATTTGTTCAGACGCAGACGATTGAAAAACTTTTCGTTTCAATCAATGCGTTCCTGAACGACTGAACCTCGAGATTTCAATGTATGTTTTTTGGCGTATTTTTCTTTTGTAGATTTATTGCAAACCATCTTCTAATCCATAATGTCACAATGTGAGTTAATCGCTCATCAATGCAACTGGATTCATTTATATCCCGCCTAATTGCATGCTTTTGTTTTAAAAGTTCGCGAACGACTGATTCGATTTTCATGACAATTGTTCTCGAATGATTTGACCATGACCTCATAATTTCAATACTCAATTTTTAATATTTGATTCTTGGTGTGTCCTGTCTGTTTCAAAAAAGTGATTCAATCGTTCGCAAACGAGATGGATTTTCGAGCAAATCGTTCTCGAACGACTTTACCTTACGATTTATATTTTTTAGTTTTGTTTCTGGACATGTTTTTCGTTCTGAAATATGATTCAGATCCTTTTCAACAACGTGATTCAATCGTTCGCGAACGAACGATCGATTTTCGAACGAATCATACTCGAACGACTCACTCTTGCCAATTCAATTTCTCAATTTTTTTTGGTGTATTTTTGGTTCAGTAATGTATCTCGCAAGTCGCAACCCGCCAGTCACAAATAGTCATGTGTTCTATAAACTGCGAATCAGTCGTTCGCAAATTATCGAGTTATTTTCCGAGCAAATCGTTCGCGAACGATTTAATTTCTCAATTCCTAGTTTTTATCTCTTGGTGTAATTTTTAATTTATGTGTAAAAATAATCTTAATCGATATCTATAAATGTGATTCAGTCGTTCGCGAACGATTAGATGATTCTTGACATATTTTTCGTTCGTGAATGTATCACAAATCATCGTGTCTCTTAATCATTTAAAAGTGATTCAATCTTTCGCGAACGATCAGATTATTAAGATAAATCGTTCGCGAATATTTTTTTAAAATTTTCTATTTCGAAATATCCTATATTTTTAATACGTTTCGTTTTATCGGATCGATCGATTCGTTCGCGTGCTCATCTCTTCCATTCTGTGGCAAAATTTGGTAATCGCAGCAGCTAAACTGGAACATCATCAATTTGATCAACCGTTCAGGCATAACAACAGTGCTAACGATCGTAATACTTGTTACTTCACATATCATCTGTCATATTGGCGCTGGTTTTCAAACACGATTATTTTTTCCTTTCGTATTGTGCTCGTTGCGACTGCCGACGAAAGAAAATGAAAAAAAAAAGAGAAGCCAACCTCCTGCGACTAATTTATTAATTGGTATTGCTTTATAGTTAGAAAGTACTTATACTTACAAGAGTATTGATGCGACTTCTACGCGTAATTATGAAGAATTAAGACAAATACGCCGGCATTCGTTTGTAATTGTGTATAAATCTTTAACCGAGATGGTTTTTTTTTCCACTGCACGTATTTTACCCTCGTTCGCAACTTATAAATTTAATATACTTTGAATTATGTGTCGTCCGCATTCCGAAATGTCCATCGTGTTTGTAACGATTCGATATTACGACGCTGTAATTAAAACTTACGTATACGGGACCAGTCCACTGGAGGATTTTTTTTACCCCATCAGCGGAGTAATTCCGGTCGACATACGCGAATAGTTTTTTCTATGACATTACTACGAGATCTGTTTGCGGTTTCGAGGCTTTACAAGCCTTTTTTTTTCTCTTTCTTTGCCTTAGTTGAATGTAAGTTCGTTGAAGAATTGCATCGTCTAATTTATCTCGTTTATCGGCGAGCTGGTTGAGATTTTTTGCCCCGACGAATGCGTTTCAGCATTTTATGGGATGAAACGGCAAGAATGTTGGTGTTTTGGTGGCGTTATTCGTCTTCTATTTGTAGTATTTCTGTTTCTTGCTTGTATTTTTTTTTTTAGAGGAAATGCGACGTGGAATCTTACATCAGCTTGTCGTGTAATTAAATTATTAAAGGGCGCCAACGGCGTAGCATTGGTTGAGTGGACGGTAATGGCACATGATCTTGGGTTTATGGGAATAAAGCGTGCCTTTGTAAGATGTACGATGAGCCGATGAGAAAGTTTGTGAGATATATTGTTCGATGGAGTTGAATTAATCGGTCGTTGTGGAGATTGGGAAAATGGTGGAATTAGAAAAGTGGCGAGTGGAAGTGGATGCAATACAGATAATATACGTTTTTTCGTAACTGAGGGTCTCAGTTTTATTTATTTTGTAAAGTGGCATTTAATTTGAGGAGAAAAAATTCATTGTACCTTTGGTCCTTCAGTTCAGAAGGAGAGTGTGAAATTTTCAAAATATTCATTCAGATTTAGTTTGAAAATTTGACTGATGAGCGATTGATGAATCAGCTTATTGAATTATTGATTGATCTGAGCTACAAATTCTAAGAAATAATTGATTGTGACGTGTCACTCAGTTGAATAATTGTCCAGGTGATCTAGTTTTTCTGAATAATTGGTAAATAATTAATTTTGGGGATCAAGTAATTTCTCAGAAAATAGGTCATCAAGAGTAAAAACTGGGTTTTCCATGAAAAAAATAGTACTTTTTTCTATTTTCCAAAGCTATTTTACAAAAATTCTAAAATATTTCCGCCAAATTCAAAATATTGATTTGCCAATTTCTTGGAAATTAGAGTGAAGTCAATCCAATTTCCAAAATGTCTTGATTTCTGTTGGCCCAAAATTTTTTTCCTTATTTTCCATTATTTAAAATCAATGGTTTTTTCCTGTACGTATTCCACTCCAAAATTTTGAAAAGACTCTTCTCTTAATCTCTCATTATTACCATTAATAATCCATCAGTCGATCAATCAATTTATCGATTTCAAAATCAATTTGTCAAATCCTCAATCACTATCAAATCATCGACCAATTAAAATTTCAGAATGGTTTTGAAAATCGTCTCTTTTGATCCTCTTTCAATGGTCTGAAATATGTTTCTTACCAATTTTTGGTTTACATTCGAAACAATTTTTTTTTCTTCTTTTGAAAAATTCCGAAAAGACTGTTTCAAATTCATCGTATCAACGATTGAAAGATTTTTTCGAAATTATCTATCTATTAGCTGGTTGCTTTTGGATTGTTATCAAGTTATCCATAGATTAATCGATTGATCTTATTACTGAGATGAAAATCGAATAATTCGTCCATTAAAATTCACTATGTAGTTGATCGTTTCGTCCTTGATCAATTCATCGAATTTCGAGAACGATGAATTTTATGTTTTTACAAAATAATTCAAAAATTATCAGTTGATCGTATCAACAATCGATCGATGAATCGATTGTTCACTCATGAATAAATCGACTATCCAATTTATCAAAAATCATCGACAAACAGATGTTTTAAAATTATCTACTAATTAATTCATAGAATTATCATGTGCTAATCAAAGTGCCCAAATAATCGATCAATTCATTTATCAAATTAAAATGAAGCTTTTTGCGATTAAGGGGGCTCGTTCCCGAAATAGCGTTGAAATCTAAAACGAATAATAATTTTAAAATTCTGAAAAAAAAAATTATTTAGGTATTTGAACTCTTCTTTACCAGGTACGTGTAGAATTTCGATAAAAAAATGAATTCTGTTGGAGTTAAACGTATGCACTATACAATCGAGTTCATCATCATTATCATTGAAAATCAATTGATCAGATATTATTCTATGTGGGTAATAAGAAGTACCGAAAAAAATATCAACAAGTTTTAAAAATTCGCTACAAAAAACAAGATAATATTTTCAACTTGAATTTTTTACAAAAATTTCTGTTCTCGCTTCGTTTAATCAGGGCATCTGTCTTTTTTTTTATTATCATAACTCAACCATTTCAATCAAAGTCTCACAATTATGACTTTTCTATCTGAAATTACCATGTATACCTTCATGGTTGGCTCCCTGTTTTATAAAATCATTGCTAGAAGACAATTCTTCAACTTTGTGAAGAATTGATAGATTTTCTGCTCATCTCAAACTTTTCTGTTTTTGAAAAATTCATAAGTTTAGGTATGGGGGGGGGGAGGATTTTCAAAATTTTTGGGTTGAATTACATACAGTAAGAAAAAAATCAATTTTAAATAATTGAAAACAAAGAAAAAATTTCGAGCCAACCAATTTCGGGAAATTATAGAAATTTGATTGAATTCACTTTAATTTTAGAGAAATTGGCAAATTATTATTTTGAATTGAAAAATACATACAGTTCATAAGTAAGAAAAGATAATGACAAAATTTTGAATTTGGTGGAAATATTTTAGAATTACCATGAATAATACATAGTTTTGGAAAATAAAAAAGGGTGTTATTTTTTTCTTGGAAAAGCCAATTTTTACTTGATGACGAAACTACTTGATATTGAAAGTTAATTTTTTTTACCCATTATTCAGAGGTGTCCCGGCAATATTTCAACGAGAGGATTTTCGAAAATACATACCACTTTTATCACTTTTTTAAAAATTTGTCAAATCAGTGTTCAATTACCGAAGTAAATTGAACAAAAAAATGAAAATAATTGAAATCCGAAAAAATTCTCTTGTGGAATTGAAAAGGAAACATTTCTGAACATGATTAAAAAAATGAAGGAAATCGGTCGAGTAAGTCCAGAGAAAATGTAGCAAGAAGTGAAAACTGGTTTATCCATGAAAAAAATAATACCTACCTTTTTTCCATTTTCCTAAACAATTTTTCATTGCAATTCTTTCCACAAAATTCAAAATTTTGTTTCTTCTTTTCTTAACTTATGAACTGTATGCATTTTTCAATTCAATATATTAATTTGCCAATTTCTTGAAAATTAAAGTAAATTCAATCCAATTTTCAAAATTTCTCGAAATCTGTTGACCCAAAAAATTTTTCCTTTATTTAAAAATTAAAATAGACTTTTTTCCTAATGTATGTATTCAACCATAAAATTTTGAGTCACCTCCCCCCAAATGATTTCTGATCCATAAGTCGATTCGAATGTAAAATATTTGACCAACTGTTCATAGTTTGCTTTCAAATTCTCGTTTTCAGCTCAATTCCAACATGATTTGAATAATTTTCCAACCATTCGCTCTCTTTATCGCCTTACCTTTGACTCGACTCTTGCAAAATTACCCCTTTCGATTCCTACCCATTTCATTCGGTTTCATATTGAACATCATTAAACTAAAAATTGGTTCATTGGAGCTCAGCTACCCCTTTCTTATTTCAATTGAAATTTCCCAACTCCAAAGTACTTCACGAAACATTGAAAATCAATAGTCCAATTTCTGCTGACTCGATTTAATTTAATGAATCGACCACGAATATCCCTTCCCCTCGCCACCTTTCTGTACCTGGTTGTCACACCGTCGTAAAATCCGCTTCCTCTCATTATTTCGCCAACTGTCTACGTGGAGTTGCCCAGAATCATATGTACAACGGTACAAAATAGACAGATTATCGTATCCGGCTCAGAGGGCACATTACTGCGCTATCGTCATCGCCGAGGAATAAAAATAATAATAATATGATGAATTGTAATGCTCTATGTACGTAAACCGTAAGAGATTGATAAACATCGTAGTGTGCAGTACGTTACGCCAACAAAGGCACCATATTCACGTACTCGTGCTCGTATTTTAATACACACACCCACATGTATTTTCGTATATCGCCAGTACCCGGTGCGCAAAGTGCAAACATGAAATCTCGATTTACGGCGCGTGAAATTTGTAAAATTCATCACGAATTCACTTATACATGGAAATCTACTCGTATAATACCTATCGCAATACCAGCGACGACGATGTCGGATACCGTTTTATTATTCATGCAAATTGTACGTTAGCTGGCGTATGATATTCGCGGAATATCGCACAATTCCACCATACACGACGTGTTTTTATTATTTAATAAAGACCGAAAAGTTCCCCGTATGGGGCGAGTTGCGCTATTCGTCGCACGTACCTGCGGATTGTAAACCATCGACCTAATTACTAGCCTGGTTCAATTAAAATTTGATCAAATGGCTCGTTTTCGGAATAAATTTTTCGCTACGTTGATCTGCTCGATGGTGGTGAAGGGAAACCAGACCATCAACTTAGTAATGTCGATTGTAATTGGACCAATTGAGCTAAGAGAAATGAATTTTTCAAAAATGGGAAATTAGATGTTGAGGATTCATTTGTCGATGCTTTTTACGACGGGGTGTTCCATCTCGAAGCGAAATTCTGACCTGAAATAAAAATAAATTGAAAGAACCCGTATCCGAAATTTTAGGTGCTAAAGTTCTTTTATCGAATTTTGGCAAATTTTTCAAATTCCATGCTTATGACTTACCCCAAGAAAATGGAAATTCAATTTAATCAACGAAAAAAGTTGAAATTAGGCATATCTGCCCTATTTTTGACCTTCCGAATCGATTAGAAGTGATTTCAAAATCGTTTCAGAGCCTTTAAAATTTTTTGGAATTTTCCAGCGCTGGAAAAAGCTTATATGTAAAAATAGTTTTCATGAACTTTAAGACCTGTAATTGCAAATTTCTCATATTGTGGCTCATTTGATCGATCAAAGTCAAATTTTCTAAAATTCTACCCGTTGAGTTTCCGTATTTTTTAAAGGAAAATTTCTCTGCCAAAAAAATTTCAACTCAAAATGGCAAATTTTGGAAAATTGTGAGTTCTAATTTTTATGTTTTACGAGGCGGTAAGGTGATTTTTTAAAAACCAAAAATTCGCGAAATTAAGTTCAGAACTGAAATTTTGGATATGGAGTTTTGTTATTTTTTATTTTTATTTATTTTGGTTTCAGTATAAAGTTTTTCTTTAAGTGAGGTTATTTTGTTTGAGATGACGAGAAATATGGAAAGTTCAATTGAGATAATGGCAAAAAATGGCTAAAATCTGCATTCGTATTTCCTTATCGACAACAAATCATTCATTTATCTTGTTGTTTTTTCAATCATTAATTACTTTGAGAAAGGGAGCATGCGAAGTAGGGAAAAAAAAGAGATAATTTTCAAATCGGGTGAAATATTTCAAAATTATTGAACTTCAACTTTCCTATTTTTAATTTTTTATTGACGTTTGTGTGTTTCTTAGTTAAATAAGATTAATAGGTAGAGAAAACGAAGAAACAGAAAAATGGCTAAAAATAGAATAATTTATGGATGAAAAACTTTGCTACGTAACCAATTTCTGGTATTTCGTGAAAACTGAACGTAAACTATTTGTATTACTGAACTGCCTTATCTAGAATATTTTGATAGGTTTAAAATTGTTGATTTGATAGACAAGAGAGGAGAAGGAAGCACGTGTTATCGACATGTTGATAATTATTATTCTACATATAGCTAGTCTGGGTGATAGGATTTTAAACTACATAATGTAATGTACGATATTTTGTTAATTTTTGGAATTTTTCCAATATTCTTATGAAGATTTTAGACATTTTTTCGATTCTGTTCCGAAATGAAATTATTTCGCGATGAAATTATTGTAGAATGGGCTGCTTGAGATGTCCATTGTCCATGCCCTGATCGATAATGGAAGTACGATATCTTATGTGCATATTTAACCAAGAAAATTGAATCAATTCTATTATTATGATGAACTTTTTATTTTAGTTTGAAACATTTCGAAAATAGGTTGAAATTAATTGCGTAAAATTTTCTAATTTTCATCAAAAGTGAGAATGGTTTAAGAAAACTGTTTTTTTTTTTCTAAAATCTGGAGAAAAAAATAATTGAAAATCTTATCTGATAATATGCAAAGAATTGTGAAAAATAGTGCAAAATTTGTTTTAATTCATTTAAAGCTTGTCGAAAATGGTACGAAAATTGGTAAAAATTTCAATACCTATTGCAAAAGTGGTTAAAATCTTTCGAAAATTTGATGGAGTCAGCATCTGAAATTTTTCCATCACTGTTTTGAAATTTTGAGATTTTTTGTAAAAATTCATAGAAAATTTTTCAATTTGAAACTGTTTTTATGATATTTTCAAACTTTTTTGAACATGCAGTGGTCTATTAAATTCGGGATAATTTTAAATGATTTTCTTGAAAATTAGACAATTTTTCGGTTTTTGATTTATTTTGGGATATTTTACGATGTTTTATGTTCTTTTGTGAGTACATATTTTTTTTACAATTTTCGCATTGTCTTTGGAATTTTTTATGAAATTGAAATGATTTTTTGCAGTTTTTAATCATTTTCGTAGTATTGTATGAATTTTTGCAATTTTCAACACTATTGAAAAATAATTATGTTGAGTTCCTTTATTTTAAATGTGCATTAATTTTTCGATTGGATTTCTTTAAAATTTCAGAGTTTTAATGTCTATAATTTTCATATTCCTCAAAAATGAGCAGAATTGACTTTTTTTCAATTTTCTTTGTTCCATAAAAATTTTAAAAACGCAAATTTTGAACTACCCTTTTGATGGATATAAAAATTCAGGAAATTATCAATATCGTTATTATCGTTCTGTTTTTGAAAAAAAAAAACGATATTACAACATGGCTGATGAGAGGGGGTCGATTAGAACATTTTCTCAGATATTTTTAAAATTTCACGAAGTTGCATTAAAATCAAAATACAAAAAAAAATGGTAAGTTTTAATATCTGATAATGATGCAGTATTGAAACATCAGCGTCAGTAGATCATGAAAAAAATTGGGAGAAAATCAGAAACATTTTTGTAAATTTTGGTTAAAATATGGAGGAATCGAGGGGAAAATTTAGCTTTTTCGCTTTTTAGAATGAAATGTTGGTAAGTAATTGAAATTATTTTAGAAAAGAAAATTGATAATTTTCAAATTTTTATCACTTTTTGATTAAAAATACTGAGTTCTAAAAATATTTTCAAATGAATTTTCTGATTTTTTTTTTTATTAAATTGGAATTTAAAATCTCTATTTTGAATTTCAAAATTTCAATTATTTCAATTTTTTTGATAACAGCGTCGGATTTGCTAATTTTTTGAAATACAATTTTTTTTTAATTGAAATTCATTTGTGAAATATTTTAGTCCCCTACCAACTCTTGAGAGGGAAACTGTTACTCCTCAAATGACCGGAAACCATTTTCAAAAACAGAAAAATGTCTTTTATTATCATTGCCCCTAAAACTTCCACTGTGGAAATATTTGAAATTCTACATCGATTTACGTAATTATTAGTTTCTTTTAATTCGAGAAGTGAGATATTTCAACTTTGTATAAAAATTTGGTAAAAATTTACAGAGATTGATGTGTTTGGAAATTTGAGCCATGTTCTCAAAGTTTTGCTTGAAAAGGGTGCTTCGAATAAAAATATTTGAATATTATCTAATTCATTTTTAATTTTATTTTTCGAGGAAAAAAGTCGTGTTTGGATATTCGATTTAGCCCAGTTCTGGATGTTGGTGGAAAATAGGTAATTTTATAGCAAAGCTCCATTTTCTTGAAAACTACTCCAATATTTGGGTCACAGGCACTGCTCTTTTCTCGTGAATGGGTCGAAAAAAATTGTAATTTTGCGTTACATCAAAATTTTTTGGGAATTTATTCCATTTCCCTCTAAAATTACAATTTTTTGAAGGGGAAGGGGGTCTTTGAAGTTTTTTTTGTTAGAAGTTTCGAGTGCAATGCCTTTTGAAATCATATTTTTCCCATTTTTTTGCACCTAACAATACTAAATCGACTTCTACGAAATTATGAATGATTAAAATTCTATTAGAGTTTATACAGCATCAAAAATCCATAATTAATCTCATCCGCCGTGAATTTTAATCGATGGGTAACCGTTGGCCAACATCGTTTACCTCATTCGTATTAAAATCCATCTGCATCTTATTCGTCACGCCAGACCATCGATCTATCAAACCAGATGCACGTAGCTCCGTATTCGATCATCTCGGAACAAAACGACGAATACGAATACGCCACACGTGAGAATGGGGGATCGCGGTTCAACGACTCATTCGGCTAATTTCCTTATGATCTGATAATGCAGCGTGTATGACGCTTCCAGCCACACGATATTCTCACGATATACGTAGAGAGAAAGATGAAACTAGACCGTTTCGGTGCTGTGTACGGAGAGAGAGAGTCGTGAAACTGAATTTTGCGTTGGCGTCGTTCAAATGAGCATTCGTCTCCGATACGTTTAATTTTCAAATGCGAAGACGAAAAATCGAATTTCTCGAAGGGAAAATTGGACATTTTTCGTCGGCGGTTTAATTAATTCCGAAACGATGGTCGAAGCTTCGCGAAATGTTCTTGGAATCGGACCAAAATGCACATGCCGGCTGCGATGGGCAAGTGAGAAAAAAATACCAACTTGGTTCATGACTCGATTACGTAATTTCGAACAATGCGAATCGAACCGAGCTACGTGAATCTTACTTTATTACGTATAGGAAAAAAATCCGGGCGATGTGGCGAACGTGATCGTTGGCCTAGGCCAAGATATAATTATACTTGGTGGTTTTCCATGCTATCCGATATGTAATCCGACTCGCCACGGACACAGGCCGAGCCACATCCATCGAGGAAAGTCTTTCGCCCGAGCCCGGGTACACAGAAATTTCACGCCGTCGTACATTGTACCTCGATGGCGCAGATAATCCGATTCTTCTCGATCAATTAGTCTCGCTAGTTGTTAAATTCGATCGCGATGTTTTTCCTTCCAAGACCTTATGACATTCGAGTCGACGTCGCCGGCTCCACTAATTTACATACTGGTAAAATTTCGCTGCTTTTGGGGATATTCGGTGGTTTAATTTGGGTAAGTCGGATTACAAGAGGCACGTCGTTGGCCCTTAATTAAGCTTACGCGATTATAAAATTTATACGCATACGAGGCGGTGAATTTCGACATTTCGTCCCGAGTTTAATCTCTCGTAATACTCATACGCTTTCCCATTCTTCGCGCAGTCTTGTCCGTCGAAGCATCGGCGAAGGCAGCTCGACCACGAACAACATGCTAAATTACCTAATCCTCGTCGAGCGTAAAGTAAAGAAAAAGGAAACAAAACAAAACGACAATCTAGCTGAAGAAGAACGAAGAAAAAAAACCACATAATACCATTGGAACCTCGGTAGCTTAATATTTTCACGTCATTAGCGCCATTCTCGTGTTTTAGGCTAATAAAAAAGCCACGCTCGTAATTCGCCATTATCAAAAAGTCTCGCTCAGCGGGTACCTATGACATTTTTCTAGCTACCGATTCTTACTCGAGTCGTAGACGTGATTATTTCGAAGGAAATTTCTCGTTGTTTGATAATTTACCTATTTCCCCATCTGCATCGTCAGGTTTACGTTTTGTTTGCCATTCGGTTAAAATATATGCATATTTAAGGCATCGGCGCGACTGGCTCGCGAATGGACTCCGGATCTTATTCTGGATGCTCGGTCATCTCGTCTGGGATGCTTTTTACCATTAGAGGTACTCGATTCGAGTGTCATCCAAAATCCCATTCAACGGTGGCGACCGCGAGCTTGTTGGGTATATTTTATTAATCGACGTTTAATAGGTAACTGGTGAACTCCAGCTCTGCTCTGTGGAGTATTTTAATGCATTTTTATGTTCTTTACACACGCATATTCGTTCGCCGCGGGTAACCTTCGCGGTATTGTTTGCACAGCGTTTTAATGATACGTGTGTGTATGAATTTATGCCTGCAATTTTACCATGTTGGTACGTGGTGTTTTGCATAGTGTTTTTTTGAAAAAATTATAGCGAAGTGTATTTTTAATGATTTAGCGAACGAATGGGAAAGCTGAAAAACAATTGAAGGACGAGGTTTAGCTTTGATTGAATTGTACATATATCTCGACTTGATTTTTCATAAAGTGAGAAATTGTGTCTATTTTTGGTAAATTTTTCTTTTTTATGTCGAGGAGATTCCAAATTGACAAGTGGGGGAAAAAGTTGAATTTCGTGTTTCAGTTTTATAAGTCATTGTGTTTTCTTCAATGAAACGCAACGTAATTTTGAAAAATTTCTAGGTTGTCCAAAATATCCTTTTTTGGAATTTTTAGACATAAGGTTTCATCGATAATTTGAATTCAGCTATTTTTTTGTAAGTATTTGGAAATATCAAAAAATTGTTTTTTTGAAACAAAATAGAACGAAGGAAATTTATAAACTCGCGACTTCTATTGTACCCATTTTCTTATTTTGAAAAAATTCTCAATATTTCTTGCAGTTCACAACTTCGATCATCGCGTGATTCAATATTTAGAAAACTGATGAACTCGACTTCTGCTTTAATATTCAAGAAAATGTCTCAAAATGTGTGTATGTACATTGCAAACGTTCATCGATATTTAAAGGAAGAAAAAGCTGACTGAATGGAACAACATTAAAAAATATTTCCAGATCGAAGTTCGAAAAAAAAAATTATTAGGTTTTCTCATTTTTTCCCCCAATGAAGATGTGAAAAATTATTATCTATTACTTGAAAATCATTATGTTTAGAAATTTTTACCATTGCGTTAAAAAACATTTCAATAAAGTTATGTTACTGAAACGTTATTTTGACTTTTTAAAAACGTTATAGAAACGTTATCGTAACGTTATAGAAACGTTATCGTAACGTTATAGAAACGTTATCGTAACGTTATAGAAACGTTATGGAAACTGTATTGAAACCCTATGAAAATATTACCCCTACCGTTATAGAAACGTTATCATAACATTATAAAACGTTGTCTTAACTTTATAAAACGTTATCTTAACTTGAAGGAAACTTTATAGAAACGTTATCGTAACGTTATCGTAACGCCATAGAAACACTATAGAAACGTTATGGAAACTGTATTGTAACCCTTTGAAAATATTACCCCTACCGTTATAGAAACGTTATCATAACATTATAAAACGTTATTTTAACTTTATGGAAACTTTATAGAAACGTTATCGTAACGCTAAATGTTATTGTAACGTTACAGAAATGTTATCACGACGTTATTTTTTAAAAATGATGAATTCCATTCCATTTCAGCATTTGTTTCTGTTTCGTTATTTCAGCCCTATAATCATGAATTCATGATTCCAGCATCAACATTCTTGTTTCGGTTTCGGTTTCTTCCGTGATCCCAATATTTCAGTCGTTATCATTTTTTTTTCAGAAATTCGAGTCGATCTAAAAAAAATATTCTGATTTATCATCTCAAAAAGTGAAAAATTTTATTAAATATGCTTAAATTAGTCTTTTCTAAATTTTTAAAGTACAAAATAATTTTTCATTCCGCTCCTCATTCCTTTCTCATTCTTCATTCCCCGAAAAAAAAGAAAAAAGGATTGAAATAAACTTAAAGCTAGAATCAGTACCTAGACCTACCATTTTTTTTGTAGCTCCTTCAAAATCTCCTGACGTAGGTATTTGGAAACTTATTCAAACAAGAAAGAGAAATGAAATTCATTTTATAGAAACGTAATCGAAAGTTCGAAACTGAATTGTAATAGAAACGTATGATCGATTTTTTGAAAATTTTGACAACGGTGAAGAATTTCATAAACCTCGAAAAGTCGAAAAATTTTAGAAGTGAGCCTGAATTTTTTTCAAAAACACAGCAGGGTAGATATCAGTTTTGATTTTTGTTATTGAATGATATCGTCAGTTGTTCGTTCAGTCATTGACAACGATCTTGAAAATGTTTTCAATTAATTATATTGCAACGAAAATGAAAGCTTGCGCAATAATAAAAAATAATACATAACTGTGTACAGAAAATATTTGAGTAAGGTCTCCGAAAAAAGCGGTTTTGATAAATCAACTGAATGGAAATTTTGAAAGTATCGAAAGATATTTTATTTTAAACGAAAATAAATAAGCATTCATATCTGCATTTGATGGGAAATTTGAAGAAATGAAAAATAAAAAATGTCAAATATTCCAAAATTTTGTTCGATGGTCAAAAAAAATTGCCTCTTTTAAATTGAACCATTCCTCGCGTGATGAATTCTCTCCCTCCCCCCCCCCCCGCTCCATGCTCTTCGTAAATACTTTTTTAAAAAAATGTAGAAAATCCGGAAAAGTCAGGGAAAATCATTCCTGAAAAGAATGCAGAAATTTTACCAAAATTTCGAATTCTTTCCTAAATTCTTGATACGACCCTCCCATGGTGGTTCTCACTCTTTTATTTACTTGTTGAAAAAAATACCAAAGGATGGGGATACGAATGAAACATTACACTTTTTTCGCTATTTTTAATCTTCAGAGCTTCATTTTCTCCATTCCACTTCGTTGTGAAAATGCATAATACAACTTGTACAATTAATTGGTAATTAAGATCGAAAAACAATTCGATAAATTTTTTATCAAATTGTTAGCATATGATTAAATATTTTTATCTTTTTCAAAATACTCGTGAAACTTTTGCTCTTTTTCCTTTCTCTATTTTCTTGAAATGATATGATTTTCTTTGTAATAATTTAAAATCGCGTACAAATTCCACAATTCTAATTTCCCTTCATATACTTCGAGGAAAACTTTTTCCCAAGAAATTTTCCTCGATTCTTGGATACCCTAGAATGGAATCTACGAAACGAGCAAATGACGCATTTTCATTTCACGTAGAATGTTATTTTATCAATAATTACAAGGAGAATGTACATATTAAAACGTAGAAGTGTTCGAACACTTATTCAAACCTCACTCTATCTCTGTTTGAGTTTCAAGTTTTTAAGCATTATGGTTGAGTCATCGAGTACTAATTTCGCGTTATTTTCCTCTCAGCCATCGAAAAGTTATTATCTTTGTAAAAAGTAATATTCCGGCCTGGTACCGACTCGAAGTAATCTCAACTTCTATCGCTGTTCATATTTTACGTTGTCAATTTGGCGATTAAGAACTGCTTCAATTCAAGGGTGAGGGCTGCAACAGGTACGAATTCGAGCTGTCATGTGGACATTTCTGAGTAAAAAAAAACAACAAATTTCGTAAAAAGAAAGTTTCGTTGTTCGATAACGTAACCTATTTAATGATTCATAGGGTTTTCTCTGTGATGAGGTACACGTGTATTCATTCAGTGCCAAGTTATTAGCCGAGGTTTTCTGCTGATAATTGTCTAATGCTTGATAATTTTTCAACATTAGGTCACGAACCGTTGAAATTATCCATCTGCGACGTGCGACCGACGAGAAAATTGCATATCGAATGTGTATGCGAATGAAAATTTCTTTCGTACTGGTAGAAAAAAATTTTTAGTTTCGAGAAACGTATTGGGTCAATTCGATTTCAATGTCATTCGAAGAACTCACCGAGAATCGAGCATTTTTTGTTTCTTTTTTCATCTGGGTAAACATACTTTGTCGAATTTTCAATGGAATACGAAACAAAGAGCTATTTTTTCGTTTTTTTTTGCCATTCCGTTATATGAGAGACCTACTCAAACGTTAATATTCTTGATCATAACGACGATGCGTACGTACATCTAGATTGGGCACGATTGTATGGCCTATTTACATGTGGTCGTACGTAACCAATGACACAGTTTTCTGTGTATCCAGCAACATCACGCCGTCGACTCGATTATTCGGCTAAAACTTCAATTATTACGATAATTTATGGTTTCGCGGTCGTGACTCGGTAGACGAGACATCGAAGAGGTAATTGAACGTGGCGATGATACTGAGATGAATCCAACTCCTGAAAAAGATGGATAACTCTTTTTTCTTTCGACTTTCTTGAGTCGTAGATCATGGATCCTAATTTGATGCAATTTTTCAAAATATTATCGCTGGAAGAATTTCGAATCTGTTCTGTTTTCTGTTTTGTAGGCGAGATCTGATTTCATAAATCAATTCAATTCTAAATTATAGTCGGGTCTTGCAGTTTCACGAGTTTCTTCCGATGGAAAATAATCGTCTATATTTTCATTCTAACGATACATAAGACTGAAGGAGCTTCTTAAGAGGTTTTTTGCCAAACAACTAACAAATTAAAGGCTTAAATAATTTATCTGTGCGGTTTTAAAAAGAACACTGGTTCGAATAGAAAATGATGTTTGAAATTTAATGGATAATTTTTATTGCATTTTTCGCTCTGATCGCGAGAAAAATTGTGTAAAAGTTCCAACTCGTCAGAATTTTTTTAAATTTGCATTTTTTGATAACTTTTGACTTTCAGGATCATGTTTTCCAAGCAAAGGAAGGTTTTCACGGGGGAAAAATATGAACTTGAGAGCATATTTTCTTTCTGTAAAGTTTCGAAATATTTTAGTCGATAGTTCAAAGTTGAAATTTATTTCATCTCTTATTGAAATTTTCCAACTTTAAGTGTACAATAAAATTTAGAATTAGAAGAAATCTCGACAAGATGGAGAAACACGAATCATATTCGAATTCAGTGCTAAAAAGTGGGCCAGAATCACCAATCTGAATCGATTGTGTAGGAAAAAAATGTTGAATTGCAGGATTATGATATTCAATTGTTACAAACGAGAAATGTTGAAAATGTGGTTCACTACAAAAAATTAATTTTATGGTAAAATCAAGTCTCGAAAAAAAAAAGTGAAAAAAATAAATAGAATATGAATTGTAGTAAGGAAAAACTACTTTCTTAATTCGAATCAGTTTAAATTTACTGATTAAATTGATATTACCGATTTAATAAGTGAATTTTTATTTTTGAATCAGTAATTTTTTCCTTGAACTACTGAAATGAATCAGTAAAAATTTTAATTTACTGATTCAATTCGGTGCACTGAAAAAAAAGAGAAATGAAAAGTTGATACATAAATTTTATCCAAAAAAATTATAAAAGACCCAATTTACGAAATTGACAGAACTCATTCTAAAAAAAAAAAATACAATATTATCGAAAAAAAATTATCACGAAATTTGATAGTAGGCCCCGCGTTGTTATTTTTTTTTTTTATTTCTTCAGTGTGCTCAAGGAAAAAATTATTACTGATTAAAAAATGGAAATTGAATACTTGAATCAATAATTTTTCACTGGTTGATAGTCAAATGAGTAGAATCAGTCAATCAGTGACTCAATTCTGTCTGTTTCAATCAGTCATTCTTCAGTTTTTGACTGATTCAAATTAAGAGAGTATTTGTCAACTGCACCAAATAAAATTTTTCGTTCCACAATTTTAATTTTTTTTGTACGGCCCTTCCTTTACCCAGAGAATCGATTTCAAGTGTCAAAAATTGTATTGAAATGTAAAAAAAATTCTCTTCAAAAATTCAAAATCTAAGTCGTGTGGGTATTGAGGACGATAGATCGAACTTCGAGATACTTCCTAGTGATTCGTTATTCCTCCAAGAATTTTAGATCCTTAAGTTGAGTGATTCTTGAATAATGACTCAGAGAGTTGGAAATAAGTTTGAATTTTCTTCTCGGGAATGTTTCAACTGATTTTCTTCAAACATGGATATAAATGTAGGTATAGACTTTTTTCAAAAAAATTCAACTCCCCCCTCCACTTTCTTCCTGTTGTATCAGGTGATCAAGAGATATTATTTTCCTAATTTTCTCCAATATAGACGAAGGTAAATCAAGTTTTGGTCAATTTTTACCATGATCCACCCGAGATGAAATTAAGGGTAAAAAAATCTAAAATTGAAAAAAATCACTTCAAAAAATTATGTTCTTCTAAGATAACTAAAAACTGTTTGTTTTTTTTTGAAAATTTCATCCAAAATACTTCGTAGAAAAATGGAGGGCTTCAAAATATTGGACCAAATTTTTAGAGAGGAAAAAGTGGAGGGAGAGCCTTAATTTTTTTCTCTTTGCATATACCTGCATTTATATTCAAGTTCGAAAAAAATTGGTAAGAGTCTTGTGGAATATTGATAAAAGATTCAAAATCAATATTCATCCATTAAAACCCCTAAAATTGACCATTTGATGGTGAAAACTCGACTTTTAAAGATTATAAAAATTAAAGACAACTGAAAATCTGAAAATTTTCAATACAGAGCTTTTTAATCATTTTTTTCATCTGAAAATTTTTCAAAATTGGGACTCAACATTCTGAAAATTTCAGAAGTCCTCAAATTTGATCAGAATTCCGAACAGAATGAAAAGTTGAATAAGGCGTTGATTCAACTAAGTCCTGAGTTTGAATATTCGTTTATTTTTGGAAGACGACCATTCAGGACCGCGCAAGCTCCATAATTTTAGTAAAAAACGTCTCTCTTATCGCAAATCGTTCCAACTATAGCCAATTTTTATAGCTTTTTTAAACCGCAGTCACACTTCGTCACCAGAACACACCCGTATTTACAATTTTTTAATGTGTCGGAGTCGAAGAAATGTAAAGACCAGAGCCATAAGACCTAGGAGAGGAAAGGCCCGGAGGAAATGTTGATATTGTACGGTGCATCAAATGCGGTACCCCTGCCTGGTAATATAGAAATGTACCTGTGCTACAATGACCGTGAATCATGAATAAGCGCGTTCTGGCAGTTTACGAGTAGATGTCGTTGTCAATTTCCACAGTATGCCAGGTGTTTGTATATAGGCTGAGGCAGGTGATGACTATTGACTATAGCACGAACTTATGCTTGCTCAGAAAGTACCATATCTGCTCTGCTTCTCTTTCGGTTTCAATTAACATCAAATGGAGTGAGAAATCTAAGCTATAGGTCGATTCTTGGTCTTCGGTTACGTACAGTACGTGCGAATTCAACGACATCGACAGGGGTTTCTTTTTCCGCCAGTCCTTTGTTCGAGAGGTCTTCTACCTTTACCTTTTCTATCTCCGTGCATTGTGAATGTCGTGAAAAGATATTACGTGAGGTTTTGATCGATTCGAGGCTATGAAAGGTTGGTATTTGATAGATTTACCTAAATGGAAGTGCGTGGGAGCAGGGTTCGAAGCGGGTGTTGAGATGAGCTCGAAAATAGATTCAGATTCAAAGTATATGAAAACTTTGAAATCGACATGTGACATAGTTTTTTTTTCAGCTTTTCTCCTCCTTTCAGTCCTTTCTATGAAGATATTGTAACAAGAGACAAGAGAGTCTTTAAAAATCATCCTCGTCAACTAAAAGATTACCTTTTTGAACCAAATTCTGAGCAGTAATTTTCAATCTATGATTTCCTGTTTTTATGAAAAGTCAATGCATCAATCAATAGTTTTTTTCAGCATCTTCTCTAAAATTCTCCAAAAATTGAACAATTAATTAAACTGCTTGAAATTCGGTTGTGAGGAGTGATAACATACTTTTTTGATGAGCATTGAGCAACAACGTTTATTTGTAAGATGAAAATAAATAATCTAAAAATACTCAAGTGTTCTGTTCTATTCAGTCGTTTTTGGTTTGTGACGCAAATTTTGCGAAAATTATTCAAAATTAAAAGGGGGTGGGGCTTCTTTTCAAAACTCTTGGGTTGAAGGATAAAAAACAATCATAAATAATGGAAAAATAAGAAAAAAATTTTGTCGAGAAATTTTTAAAATTGGGTTGAATTCACTTTAATTTTTAAGAAGTAGGCAAATTAATATTTTGAATTTCGAGAAATATTTTAGAGTTTATTGATATTTTAGAATTTATTGCAATGAAATAGTTGACTGAGAAAAATAGAAAAAAGGGTACTATTTTTTTCATGGAAAAACCAGTTTTCACTTCTTGCTTCATTTTTTCTAGAACTACTCGATCGATTTTCTCCTTTTTTGTAAAAATATGTTCAGAAATGCTTCCTTCTCAATTCCACAAGAGGATTTTTCCCGATTTCAATTTTTTCAATTTTTTATTCAATCTACTTCTGTAATCAAACACTAATTTGAATAATTTCACGAAATTTTTGTAATAAAGTAGGTATTTTTGTAAACCTTTTAGTTGAAATATTGCTGGGATACCTCTGAATAATGGATAAAAAATTAACCTTGGGAATCAGGTAGTTTCTGAGAAAATGGAGCAAGAATGAAAACTGGATTTTCCTAGAAAAAAATGGTACTTTTTTCTATTTTCCTAAAAACTATTTCATTGCTCAAAATTTTGTAATATTTTTTCTTGCTTATGAACTGTATGCATTTTTCCATTCAAAACATTGATTTGCCAATTTCTTGAAAATTAAAGTGAATTTAATCCGATTTCCAAAATTTCTCGGAATTTGTTGGCCCGAAAATTTTTTTATTTTTTCATTTTTCAAGATTGATTTTTTCCTACTGTATATATACTTATTCAACCCATTTTGAAAAGACCCCCTCCCCCTTAAATTAGTAAAATAAATAGGTATATAATTTGAAAATTTTGAAAAAAAAATCTACTGGATAGTTATTGAATTTCGATAAGTGTTGGTGACGTAGTCGTTCAATTTTTTGTAAAAATTAATAAAAAAATTTTGATATCCGTTGTAAATTTTCATTGAAATATTCTTAAAATTTGAAAAATGAATCGTAAAATTTTCATTGCATTTTTCACATTCAGGTATTTCAATAAATTTCACTCACTAAAATTGAACAAATAATTTTTACGATTTTTTCAATCAATTTTTCTTCAGTTTAATCTATGTATTTGTTTGGAAATCGAAACTATTTTTATAGCTATAATAATTTTTCAACCACTTTAATAGCATTTTTATCAACTTTTTTGGAATGTCGACAATTTTTATGACATCTCCTGTTTTTTTATGCTGTTATCACCACGTCTATTTTGAACATTATGATTTTCATAACTAGACCACGTATTGCAGAAGTGAGCTATAAAAGGGCTTATTTTCCATTTTTTTCTAATTAATCGAATTTCTTTTTTGTGGGGAAAGTCAATTTTCTGTCGGAAGTTTTGTATGAAACTTTCTTTGAAAATTGAAAACTTTTTTTGTTTGATTTTATAACTATTGCATTTTTCAAAAGTTTTTTTTTTCAGAATTTTACAATTGTATTTATGTATAGCCTTCTCTTTCCTTCTCTCCATAATTCAAATTTCGATTTACCTATGAAATTTCAAATTATTTTCAAACAGGGTTTCTACAAGAAGCACAAAAGTCGCAAAAGTGATCCAAATTTCATCAAAAGTCGGAAATTTTTTCCAAATTCCCTGAATTTTTCTCTTTGTATAATACAATTTTTCTTAAATTAGGATTTTTGAACTTTCTTTTTGTAAGTCGCAAATTTTGATTTTGAAATTCTCACCCTGTTGAAACTTCCAAATTTAATGTTTCTAGTGAGTAATATTTTCAATTTTCTCGCAAGATTTTATTTTGCATGTAATTTCTACCCTTTTTTTACGACTTCTTCAATATTTTTACGGCGCCAATGTAATGACCAATTTCGATATTTTTTTTGAATTTTATGAAATTTTATAGGCGATCCGTTTTCAAAATCATTAGAAATTTCGACGAAAAATCCCCAGACACGAATCTCGAACAGAAAATCTGATAATTTCAAACGATTAAAACAACACCATGCCCTCATAGTGATCCACAAACACAGCGCGATTACCGCATCTGTCCATAATTATCCTAATTTGGTAATTTTCCATTAGAATATTATTTCTATCGTCGTGTCGATTCCCAAAACAAAACCAGTCACAGCCTGTGACCTGTGACAACTTCGACGTTGTATAATTTCGTCGACCTGAAATGAAGCCAAAGATGCGATAACCGAGGCTCAAATTGAGACGATATCACCTCGTGTTAAAAATATCGAGAAATTTGCTGTTTGAGAATGAAAAAGATTAAGGAGGAAAGATCTCGTTTTTAAATGTACAAGGAAGACACACGCCGACTAATAAATTGTAGGTACTAATATCGAGAAAGTGCGAAACATTGTCATCGTTTGTATAGAGGAAGAGAGTCCGAGAGGACCGGTCGATGACGTTTCGCTAAACCGGTCTTTATTCGCCATTAAAATGATTTACGATATCGATTCGTTGGTTTAAAATGATAGAAAAAATAGAGGATTGTCGTACTTCCAAAAAAAGTAAAGAGTATGTTTATTAGGTGGGGGATCCATGACTAAATTTACGTGGCATATGCATCAAGCGTTAGGCACGAAAATAGAAAATGGTGCGAACTATTAGGTTAATTCGACTCGGATCTCCAATAATTACCCTAAAACTAATAAATTTTCATGATGTGGGTTGATACTCAACAAATTTTGCCATCAATTTTTGTCAGTTTTATGTAAATAAATTTTCAATTTGGATGGAAGGTTTTCTCTTTTCCCATATTTTTTTTCAATTCATGTCTTTTACCTCAAATGCTTTCAACCGTCAGTGTATTTTTTCTCAATTTTAAAATATTTCTTCCTATAATTTTTTCTCGGGGGTAAAATTTACTCTAGGAAATTTTTTCTTCACTTGGAAATTTTATTTTTCCAACCTCCAATTTTTTTAAATTATGCAATTTTTTCTTAAAGTGTTTTCTATACCAGGGTGCCCATTTTTTGAAAAATCTGTAACAGGTCAGCAAAAATTATAAAATTTTGAAATTTCCGCTATAATTTTGTAAAAATCCAAAAGAATAAATTCTGAAATTTTTTGGCTCATTTTATCAGAAATTTTGTTTGAAAAAATTAGTTCTTAATGCAGTAGCACTTTTTTTTTAAATGTCATTTTTTGTTTTTTAAACATGGATTTTCAAAAAAAATGCTTTTGTTTTTTATTTGAAAATTTCATAATTTTTTTTTAAATTTTGGCAAATGTTTTTAAAGTAGATTTTCCAAAAATTGTACGCTTTTGATGTAAATCTTGATACCAGAAAATTCTCTCTCTCTCTCTCAAAAAAAAACCATATTTTCAATTCTTCATCGTTCAAAACATTGAGAAAATTCAGAAACAGTGGTATGAATAATTTCACCTCCTCTTGAGAAAAGTTTCCAATTTCGAAAAGAGGTCATATTTACAGAAAAATTGATTTTTTTTTCTTCTTGTAGAAAAATCTGGAAAAAACTTTGTTTTTTGCTTTTATTGTTCAATTTTAATCAATTCAAGTCATAATTCAACAAAATAAAATTAGTTTTTATACTCGGTTTAAAAATATCTTCATTTTGATACCCACTATGGCATCTTTTTTTTTTTTTTAAATGAAATTCATTTCTCCACCCCCTCCCCCTCCTCCTCTCACCCCAAAAAAGTCCAGAAAACTGGGAAAAATTGTGATCTGGAAACTTACAAGTATCAGGTGAGATGTTATATGGACATCCTGTATACTCCATAATGAAAGTCTTGTCGACTTTTTTTCCTCAACATTTTTTCTGAGCTTTAAAATTTCTTCTTGAGAAACTTTTTTTCAACTGTAAGTATTCTGTTTTTTTGTCTCTAAAATTTTCGGAATTAAAAATTGTTGAACAAATTCAGATGATTTTTTTTTGAAAAACTCGAGATGAAAAATTTGAGTTTTTTCTTTTTTTGAAAATTTTCAAGATCAGAGAATGGAATTTTGAGGTTAAAAATTGTAGTAAATGTTGAAATTTTTTGCTAAAAAAAATCATTGTAGGTAAATGAAAAAACTAATTTGAAAATGAAATTCGAGAAAAATTTGAGGGTTGGAGAATGTACCTATGAAAAAAAATCAGTGGTTGGAAAATTAAGTATATTGAGGGAAAATGTGAGTGGAAAAATTTTGAATCTAAAAAATATTGTGTAAAATTTCATTAGAGTTGAAAAATATACAGAATATACTGAAAAATATACCAGAATTGAAAAAATTCTGAATAAGGAGAGAAAAATATTGAAGAAAATAGAAATTAGAAAAAAATCAAATTGAAATTATTGACTCGCATGAGTCAAAACTGAAAAGATTCAGTCGTTCACGATCACATTATTTTTTATTTGCTAGTCTGATGCATTTTCCATGTAAATTTATGGAGGAGGGAGATCTAATGGGTAAAAAAAATGAAAATAAACGATTTTTAGGTATATTTATTAGTCGATAATTGAAAATCATACGATACGATGTTTACTTAAAGAGTTATGGAGATGGTGTTGGAACCTCGTCGATACAAGCTGAGTTTAATAAAGATAGCTCCGGGTATTCCATGCGGTTAAAAATACAACACGCGTTATCGTGGCGTATCTCGAATGTTTAATCGCGTAATTAATAGTTTCGACTGAATATATTTATACGTGCTACGTTTCTGAGGCGTTTTTCAACTTTATTAATGGGGAAAACGAGTCACAATTGCGGTTTTTTCTCCTCTTTTTTCCCAACCCGAAAAGGCTCCGATATTGAGGTATTTTGTTGTGGTTTTTTTTTGCAGATGATGAAGCACGCTTGGGGTAACTATGTGAAATACGCGTGGGGTTTGAATGAGCTGAAACCGTTGTCGAAGAAGGCCCACAACAATAGCGTATTCGGAGCTGCTCCTTTGGGTGCGACCATTGTCGACGGTTTGGATACCCTGTACATAATGGGCCTGCATGATGAATTCAAACGTGGCCGAGATTGGATCGCCGAGAATTTGAATTTCGATAATATCGTAAGTACTGCGGATTTTTTTCCTCCGAGTACCTCGAGCTTGAACCTACGTCGATGGTGTTTCGCGAAGTTGAACGCGAACGCGGTAGACTTTGATTATTTCTGTGCACGAGGTTTCGTAATGGTTAATTACGATGTTTATTTTCGTCCAGAATAATTCGTATAGAACGAGCGAACTAATGCGGTTTGAGTTGAATGCATAATGTTGTAAAATGTCTGCTGCCATGTAGTAAGAATATCTGCTGTGATGTAATCGAATCGAGAACCGAGAATGAGATTTGACACGCGGCAATCGTTCGGTGTTATGGTGTATTCGAAAATTTTCTCTTATTTAAATAATATTAACACTCGTATGCAGATAGACGACTCGAATCGTCCGATGAGTGAAAAGAGTTTTGCGTAAGCGGAGAGGAAATGAGAAGAAATTATGTGAGGTATCGAAAGCAGATTTGGATCAGTGGATAGTGGGAGGAAAGGGGGATGGATTTGGTTCGTGCGAAGGAATTAATTTTAGCGGATCGGCGAAGAAAAGATTCGAAGTGCTTTGTTTGAGAAAAAAGAGGGGGTGAAATTAGATTTTTTTAAAACTTGCATGTATGTTTTGGGGAATTCATAAGTATTTTTCTAAAATATTTGGGATTTTGAGTTCGCAGCATTTAATTGCGTTGCGGGGGTTTCAATTGAAAAGTATTTCTCTAAAAATGTCAATTCTCAGGAGAAGGGGTAAGCCCTATTGAATTCTCAAAGTTCGAAAAAAAAATGGGGGAATATTTGAAAGTGGTTCCGAATCAATAATACCTTCGATTTTACAGAGTTCAGATCACATTTTCTGAAACCAGTTTCTTTTTCTAAAAAAATTGTCTAATTGAAACTAAATCAGGGATATGGGATGTACTTGGAGCGCTGATTACGAAAATACCATTGAGAATCACCCTTGATTAATTAGAAATGCTGGAAACCGGTTTATTTTATATTATTCGATTCACAAAAATCGATCCTGATTTCTCAGAAAATCGGATTTTTTTCACAGAAATCTATTCTGATTTCACTGAAAACTGGTTTATTTCAGAGAAAGCTATTTTGATTTTCCTGAAAACTGGTTTCATTCACAGAAATCGATCCTGATTTCACTGAAAACTGGTTAGTAGAATGTTGAAGTGCTGATTTGTGAATATCAACTGGTTTCTTTATCTAAACGAGAAACCAGTTCCTTTTTCCAAATGAGAAACCAGTTCTTTTTTCCAAATGAGAAACCAGTTTCTTTTTCCAAATTAGAAACCAGTTTCTTTTTCCAAATGAGAAACCAGTTTCTTTTTCCAAATGAGAAACCAGTTTCTTTTTCCAAATGAGAAACCAGTTTCTTTTTCCAAATGAGAAACCAGTTTCTTTTTCCAAATAAGAAAAAAGGTGTATTGAAGCATATTTAAGACATCGAAAGTGAAAATTATTATAAAATTTCTCCCCCCCTTCCCCATGAACCTAAATTTACAAACCCCGTTTTTTCCCCAAAAATTGACCTAATTTTCCAGAAAATTGGTTTGCAAGAGTATTCTAGGCTCTGATTATTTCGTCAATAAATTTAAATCTTTAGAGAAACTGGGTGATAATTCTGGACTATTCCTGTGTTAAAAACCGGTTTTATCAGCAGATGATCTTTTTGAAAAAAGAAACCAGTTTAAATATGAAAATTCTCTAAAGAACTTTGGCCAGAATAATCCAAATTACTAAGGAATCAATGAAATCCGGGGTTTTAAAAATTTCTATGCTATTTCAATAACTAAACCTATAAAACTCGATCCTCTGTGAAGGAAGGTGAGACCAAAATTGAAAAATTTTCAATGAAAAGTCACTGATAAACAATCAGAATTGCAGCACAGGAAAAACCAGCAAAATTCATTGATTTTTCAGGTAAATTCATAAATTTTACTGACTTTAGTGATTTTTTCACTGATTTGTGTTCTGTAAAAAATTGTTCATTGATTTGTTTTTAGTGAAAAATTTTTACTTGATAAAGTTGATAATTTTTCAATTTTGGTTTTACTCCTCGCTCTACGCTCTCCTACCTCGAAGACTGATTTTTAGATTTGTGATCAAAGAAGCCCCAAAAATAAGAGTGAGGAGCTTTGAAACCCCTCTCCTGGACAATTTTCTAAATTCTTACTGTAAGGTCAACCGATAAAAAGCAAAAACAAAATATGGCGATCAAAAATAGGACATCAAAGTTCTTGTCTACGATTTTAATGTTGAAATGATTAATTTGAAATTCGGAATCTTTAAAACCTTTGGAAAAAAATTCTTAAAATAATTCCACTTGAGTGGTCTGTTGTGGTAAAAATATCATTACTATGAGTACTTCGGTTGAATTTTATATCACGTTGGCAATGAGGTCAAAATATTATTTTTAAGAAAACTTCTGTTCCCCTCTCTTCCAATTCAAAAATAAATATGTATTACAAGTGGCGATGTGGCATTTACACAGAAATAGTAAAATTCTTCAAATTAGTATAAAGTATTTGTGTAAATACTTACTTGATCGTAAAAAAATTCATATGAATAGATTTAGTTGCAGAGTGAGAAGGAAAAGACATTACTCTAGTTTTATTTTTAAATTATCATTATTACTGTAGATGCTCGAATCTTTTGGCTCTAAATAACCTAAATTAATTTTTGAAAAAATACAGTAATTGAATTTTATGAGTTCAATTTTTATTTCAGTGCAATACAATTTCAAATTTTTATTAAAGCCAAAGTTATTAGTTTGTTTTTTTTTTAATGAACTTTAAATTAATTCGTAACTATGAAAATTTATCATTTTTTTGCAAAAATTTACTAGCAATTTGCAGTTTAGCTTTAAAACCTGTGTATAAGATAATTTTGTTCCAAAAATAATGGAAATATATATTTTTTAGAAAATTTTTAATATAATATATTGGAATGATTTTTGAAAACATAGTTTTTATTTTTATTTTACACTTTTTTCACTTGCTTTTTAAACAACAATTTTAATATTTTTATGAATTTTTGTTAGTTTCTCAATTTTTTTACGTTGGAATTGATTTTTTTGTGTCATTTTCATCAAAGTTTTACCCCTGCCAAATTTTTTAAAATCCATTTCAATTATTCATTTTTTTTTTGTTTTTGGCTCTAAAACTTTTCATCTCATATGCATCATTTTTTAATGATATTTTTTCTTATTATTTTCCCACAAAAATAGTTGTTTATTACGAATCTTGAACAAGGCTCGTACTTGACTAAATAAAATCAATTTTCGAGACATTTTTTAGTATTTTTCTATCGTGCTGGTATAAAAGATACCTTAGAATATTGACCTTTGCACACGAACATTATCCGAATACCGATGGCATTTTATATTAATGGAAAATATTGTCGATGTTACAGAATCAAGACTTATCGGTATTCGAAACAAATATTCGTTTCGTCGGCGGACTATTGTCTTGTTACGCTTTAACCGGAGATACTTTATTCAAAGATAAAGCGGAACAAGTGGCTAACAAATTACTTCCAGCATTCCAAACTCCTACCGGTATTCCGTATTCTCTAGTCAATTTTAGAACTGGTGTAAGTATGGAAAAAAAAACCACATCGAATTCTTTCGAATGGTTTTGCAAGTTCGATTACTTATTTATTTTTGTTAATTCGCAGTATGTTAAGAATTACGGCTGGGCTAGCGGCAGCAGCAGTATTTTATCGGAGTTTGGAACTTTACATTTGGAATTTTCGTACCTTTCGGATGTCACCGGTAATAAGATTTTCAAAGAGAAGGTTGAACGAATACGTAAAGTTTTGAAAGAAACGGAAAAGATCAAAGGATTGTATCCGAACTATATGAATCCCAAGACTGGTAAATGGGGTCAACGTAAGTACCTTTTTTTTTTTTTTTTTTTGGAAAAAAAAATTATCGAGTTTGACTCGACTATGACCTTAACAATACAACTCACGCCGACGTACGATTTTTTTTCACAGATCACATGTCGATGGGCGGTTTGGGAGATAGCTTCTTCGAGTATTTACTAAAATCGTGGATCCAAAGTGGCAAACAAGACGAAGACGCCAAAGTAATGTTCATAGATGCGATGGACGCGGTTATGAAAAACATGTTGAGAACATCCCCCGGAGGACTCATGTACCTATCTGATCTCAAATACGACAAACTGGAACATAAAATGGATGCGTTGGCTTGTTTCTCCGGTAAGTATGAAGTTGTTGCGGCTTTATTGTAAAAGTATTTATACCGATCGCATAGCATGGTTTTTATCTGATCGCGTGTCTTAATTGCGATTTATTTTGTCAGGTGGATTGTTCGCGTTGGGATCTCATACGTTGCAGGGCGATGTGTCCAAGAAGTATATGGAGACCGCCGAAGGTATAACGAATACGTGTCACGAAGCGTACAACAGATCGTACGTGAAATTAGCTCCGGAATCGTTCAGATTCATCGATTCGGCCGAGGCTAAAGCGGTCAAGAGTAGCGAGAAGTATTATATACTGAGGCCGGAAACCGTCGAGTCGTATTTTACGCTGTGGAGGTTCACCAAAGATCCGAAATATCGGAAATGGGGATGGGAAGTTGTGGAGGTGAGTTTATATCTGAATTTTTGAAGGAGGGATGTGATAATTCTTGAAGTTTTTGAAATTATATTCTGGACGAATGCAGTTTTCCAATTGATAAAATTTTCGCTCGTTTTGAAATATTCGAGTTGAAAAAAAAAAAAAAAAAAAAAAAGAAGTCCATAATTAAGCAAATCTTTGAAGGTTATCATAAATGTGTTTTAGAGCTAGGATCAGCCATAGAAAATTTTCACTAAAAAAAATTTTCGGAGAAGAATCGTATTGACTCTCAGTTTAACCGAATTCAAGTGCTAGGTGGCTGAACGAAAATTTTTCGATATGAGTAATTTTAAGAAGGAATATTTCCTATTGAGGAGAGGTCCTGCCATTTATTGTAAAAATTAACGTTTTCGTCTCTAAGGTATAATAAATTGTCAATTTTAGAGAAAATCACAATCATTTTTACAAAAAATCGTATTTTTTGGCCCGAATTATAAATTTTGAAGGAACCAAATCATCAGTTTTGGTGAAAATTGCCATTTTTTGATTTGACATCAACGTTTTCAGTCGAAAATCGTAATTTGATCAATAGGCATCTTCTGGAATCAGGTTCTCTTCGTTATTTCGAGTGAAAATTTGTCGTTTCAAATCAAAATATTTTTAGTCAAAAATCGTCATTTTTAGTCAAAAATCGTCATTTTTTGTCAAAAATCGTCATTTTTTGTCAAAAATCGTAATTTTTTGTCAAAAATCGTAATTTTTTGTTAAAAATTGTCATTTCGGGTTAGAATGACCGTCGTTTTATTTATCTAAATCATTTTTGGTTTTACTTTAACTGTCATTTATAGTCTAGAAAGGTCTTTTTCAGTCAAAAATTGTCATTGTGGTCTTCTATTTTAAAAAAAACTTCTGTTTTATCGTCATAAATAGCCATTTTCATTCAAAAATTGTTATTTTTGATCAACTATATAATTTGAAATAAAAAATTGTCGTTTCAAGTGGAAAATCGTCATTTTTGATCAAGTAGTTGTTTTGAATCAAAATCAGTTTTGGTAAAAATCGTCATAAATGGTCATTTTCGGTCAGAAATAATTGTTATTTTTGGTCAACTACCTATATCATTTGGAGTAGAAAATAGTCATTCCAAATTGAAAATCGTCATTTTTAATCAAGTAGTTCTTTTGAATCAAAATCACTTTTGGTAAAATTTATCAGGTCAGGTCCAAAATTATCAATTTCATTCAGAAATTGTCATTTTCGGCCCAAAATGGAATTTTTAGTCGGAAATATTGTCATTTGAGACAGAAATGATCATTTTCAGTCAGAAATTGTCATCTTCGGTCTTTCATTTGAAGTCGAAAATTGCCATTTTGATTTCAAAATTCTAAATAAAAAATCTAATTTTAGGTCAAAAAGCATCATTTTTGATCAATAGTTGTCGTTTCAAATCAAAATCTTTTTTGATGAAAAATTGTCAGGATTTGATTTGTTTGACGATGTTAAATAATGAATGACTATTTTTCAAAAGCACAATTTCTAAAAGAAATTCGGAAAATCAAAACTTTGTTTAATGTGAAAATATTCAATAAAATCAAAAAAATTCAGAGAAAAAATGAACTGTCTTTAAAAACAACTCGAAAATTCATACAATTTTTTTTTTAAATAAACCAAAATAATCAAACATATTTTCAAGTCATTTCGAGAACAAGCAAAACAATCTCTGAGAAGAAATGAAAAAAACGTCAGTTTTTTAAAAAAAAAACACCACAAACCCCGATTTTTTCAAAATAATAACCCATACAATTTTTAGAAATAAATCACAGAAAAATAATATTCCGGAAAAAACATGAAAGAAAGAAATATCAATATTCTGAAAAAATATCCCCGAATAATTTTCCGAGAAGATTTGAAAAATTGAATCGTCGACTCCAAAAAAAGGAAAAACGCAGTCATTGCCGTTATTAAAGTGGAAAAGAAACATTTTCCAACTTAATTGACCCGAGAGATACTTTTTGTAAAAAAAATTCCATTCGAGGTGTAAAAATACACACTAATTTTTGATCCTCTCTTGTGACGTCCATAAAAACTTATCTATTTGAATTTTCGAATCAATTTTTTACCCAATCATCGCCTAAATATCAACCCGAAACTTGTAATTTCAGGCTTTAGAAACGTATTGCAAAACGGACGGAGGTTATTCCGGTATCAGAAACGTGTACCATGCTGCGCCAGTCAAAGACGACGTCCAACAGAGTTATTTCTTAGCTGAAATGCTAAAGGTACCTTCTACCTTCATCGAAATCTATTTCAAAACATTCGAAATTCTTAAATTAATCCTACTTTTATTTTTTTCGCAGTATTTGTACCTTTTATTCAGCGACGATTCGTTAATATCCTTGGACGAATGGGTTTTCAACTCGGAGGCACATCCTTTACCGATCAAAGGCCAAAACGCGTATTACAGACAGAAAGAAGAATCATCAGTGAACGCTTAAGAGCACTCAAAACTTGGTCATATTTTATCTACTCTAGCGGCGTATTTTACGCTTAATTTTTTTTACCTAAATTCTCATTTTCGTACAAATTCGAGACGCCTACTTACTCTTCCGGCATAAATTTTATCGTGTATTGGAGATGAACCTTGATCTGTGTCATCGCAGTGTCAAACGTGCGCAAATCGCAGGAGAGCTGAGTAATTACTCGACACGTGGTGGTCGTCACCTTCGTCGACATGAAGAACAGAGAAGAAAAACAATCGACGACTGACGACGATGTTATTGTTATACTTTTTTTCTTCGTTGTTTTACCGTATAATTTTAATTATGTACCAGTGTACCTTCGAGGATCGTGAATGATTTAATTTTGAGAAATGGTTTTGATTTTTGGTTTCTTTTTTATAGAATGAAGTTTTCAATTTTACGTGCTTTTTTTTACATATCTGAAGATTTCTGTTTGAATTCGCAAAAAAAAAAAATTAGTAAAATCGTAGCCAGGAATCAGAAACAATTTGAGCTGAATTTCTATTTTTATTCAAAAATGAAAATGTGGCCAATTTGATTTCGAATTGGCTGGGTTTTTTTTGATAATGAATTGAATGTGATCATCGATTTTTTTTATCAGGCTGGACCTCGATTGAGTACTCTTCGTGGTTGTATATTAAACCTGATCCCGAATGGTTGATTTTTCGTCATTTTTTGTCGAAAAAAATGTCGAAAAAGAAACAAAATTAGGATCAGGTATAATTTGTTTACCACTTTGTTTTATATTACATTAAGATTGTGTATTTAGTTGCATTTAATGTATAAGTAGTCCAATTTTTTTTCGAGAATGTTAAGACTTTAAGTGAATTATTCTGCGAAGGCTGTAAAACTTATTTATAAGAACACAGCGACCGAATTGCAAAAAAAAAGATGGCCGCATGGAATAATTAATACTCTAGCGTTACTTGTATTTGATATTCAATTATTCTTCCTAATTCGTGAATTATTTTATGAAATGTGTTTTTTTCTTTCTTTCTCTCTATATTCTTTCTTCTTTGTTTTGTATAAATTTTTTCTTCATTATTCTTCGTATGACAGTGATTGTGATCTTTATGTCGTATTACCATTATTGTTGTTGTTGCTAGCTTTTAAAAGGGCTTTTTTTATTTTTTAATGTATTGTTTTTATTTTACTATTTATTGCTTTGTTGTGTGAAATTTTTACACTCGTAAAGAACACCACAGTCCCTCATTATCGGATTATAGTTTACGATTTGTAAATCTTAATTACTTAGCTATTATCAATTAATAGGTAGCGATAAGTTTTCAATTTGAATTATTCAACCGGAAAGTGGGAGTAATTGGAAAAGCTAACGATCTATAATCCGGAAATTATAAAGTAGACTTACCTTATTGGTTACTGACTTACATAAATAATTAATTGAAACGTTTTTACTCCTTAACTACGAATCGTATCTACTTCTGAAGTAATATTAATTTCAAATTTGAAATCAATATTACGTTATTTAAAATGAATTGATCAACGGATGTATACTCAAATGTGAAAAAACAAATTATTGCCGGATAACTTACGAAGCTTTTAGTTTCACTTTTAATTTTTTTTATTAATGTTTCGTAATTACTTAATATTATACTTTCACGTGGAAAATTGAATTTTTGTACTCGAATTTAGATATTCTTTTATCTATTTTGGTATTTTCTAAGTACAATTTTTTTGATACCTTAAGCACCGCTAAAGAGTAATATTCTAATGCTCATTTGTTAGAAGAAATTTTTGTATTTTTTTTCTCAGTTCTTGGTAGTTTAAAATTATTATTGAAAATATTTGAGATTTTATTTCAACATTCCATTGTTTTAAAATAGATTTGAAAAGATGTTTGAGTTGCGTTTATTTTATAAGTACTCGTAATCAATTTGACAAAACTCGGTTAATTTTCTGATGAAAGTCTTCCTCTCGTCGTCACAAAATCATGTAGACGAATGTTTTAAGTATTATTGGGACAAGTAAAATTACCGACATCACCGAAACATTATCAGGGAATTTGAAAACAAAATTAATTTACTGGTTGTTTATTTTATACGAAAGAGTGGTTTTTTACGGCTGGATGTGTTGCAGTCGATGCGAGTGTTATGTTTTAAGTGGTGCCCTTTTCCCCCCGTGCGTCTCATTGAAATGTATAATTTTCCTGTGACGATTGTTTTCATGTGTATTTTGTTTGTAGTCTATATACTTTGTTGAGATCGTGAATAAAATGTGTAAAAATACGAGTTGGATTTTTTTTTGAAGGAGAGAAGGGTGGGACTGGGAAGAATTTTAGTATGGAGATTTTTTATACCTCAGATGGGGAATTCGTTTTTTCTTTTAATAATGTAATAGGTAATGAAATTGAATTTTATTTTTCTATGTGCTTCTTAACTAGAAAAGTATCACAACTTGAAATAAAATTTTAAATCGAAACTAAAATAAACCGAAAATATATGAAAAAATAACCCAATATCCGAAATTTCAGGTTCTTTAAAATTCGATTAATTTTTCGAGGCACTGAAAATTCGTTTTCAAAGTCATTTGTCATTTAGCTCGAAAAAATCAAGAATTGGCTCAAAATTAGTTCAGAAAAGGATATTGTTAGCAAAATGTCTAAAATTTTATAAAATCCTATTTTTCAAAATTTTATAAGTCCTACACCTTTCTATCGCCCCTAATTTAGCTTCATTAGGAATGAAAATGGCATCAAAAACTCACTTAGTGACTCAAAACGAGCAAAGTACACGCATTTGATACCTTGTTTGATGACGTCAGAAAATTTGAAACATTTAGGGGGAGGTGGTCACTTTTTAGCGATAAATTAAAATTTAGCGAATCGATAGTTCTTTTCTCGAATGATATTATGCTTTTTGCTTACACCAAAGTAAATATTCGTAATTTCAACTGAAACTCGAGTAAGTACATGCTGCTTGAATGGGTGTTTATCTTTACCTTACGTAATACTTTATTTTTTCCCAGTCATGTAATGGGTATCTTCAGTACCTATCATGTTTTAGATTGAAATTGACATTGCGCCTCGTTGCACATTGTTTTTGAAATAGTGATTTGTCATGATGAAAATGTGAAACTAAAATTCCTAAATGGAGTAATGGAGATAATCTCTTTGAAAGCTTGGATTAAAGGGAGGATTCGGCGTCAAGTTCCCCTCTTCACTCGTCGAAAAAATTGAAATGTCACTCGATTTTTTCAATAAAACAAAATATCTAAATATCGAGTTTTACAAAAAAATTTAGATTTCAATTTTTAATAAAAATAGCTGAGGGAGGAGAAAACGGATATTTAATCAAACTATTTTTTAAAAAAGAAAAAAATTGATCATTTTTATTAAAGAAAGAAAAACCAATAATTTGGATTTGAACCTACCTCGTCCCCTCAATGAAAAAAAAATGATAAAAGAAAAAGGAAAACCCCAAAAAATGAACAATTCTCAACAAAAAAAAAAAGCTTGAATGAAGATAAAAACAAAAAACAAATCAATTCAGAGAAAAATTAATTAGGTACTTACTAAGTAGGTACCAAAATCGGTAGAAGATTTCTGGAAAAACACAAATTGAAGTCGGTAAGTACATATTCGCAAAAAAAAAGAATTAGGTACCTACTTACTTACTTACCGAAATAAACTGAAAACCTTCAATAATTTTTCTAGAAAAAACAGAAATTGCTTTTGAGCAAAAGTTTTCAAATTATATGAATGTGTTTTAAAGATGACTTTATGAGTCATAATTTCGATTCGTCAATTTTTTTTCAATTTTTCGATTGTGTAATAAAAAGACTATTAATTTGAAATTCGTTATTTAGCTAAGGAATACTTCAGTATCATTTATGAATACCACTTTTTTAAAATATTTTTGAGTAAGAACCTATTGACTATATATAATTAAAAGGCACTGAAGAGAACTAAACGCCTGAAGACTACGTTGGTTTGGTACTTGGTACTTAGATTTTTCAAATTTTATTGAAATTCGCCGGATAAAAATCATATAGGAAAGATTTTTAAGTTTTCTTACCATCTCTTCCCCCTTTTGGAATAATTGACCCCCAAAAATTGATTTAATTCAAGTAAGTACATACAAGGAAAGGGTTCATTTTTTTGAAATATATAGGTATGTAATAAAATTTATTTTAGTCGATTTGATTTAGGGCCGTGTGAAAGACTATTCACATTACTTTTGACCTTTGAGACCCTTTTAAATAGGTTATATTTTTAAACATATGTTGGTGTTTGTTACCTACTCAAACTCAAACATCCATCAGAGCCATCGGAAGGCCAATTACACTTAATTCAAATTTAGTCTACGTGTGGATAATTACTCGTTAGATAATTTTTTCATCTCATCGTCTCATCGTATTTCACATTCAAGTACAATTCGAAACGAAACCGTAGAATTTTGCTACCTATACTTTTTCAAAGATAGTCTAACCTGCTTGAACACGTTAAATTATACGACACGCACTTGAAAAAAAACACATGGTAGGGATAACGGTCCGTATCCGACTTGTGAAGTTGTGATAACGAACGTCGATTATAAAAGACACCATTTTATTCATATTTATTAATCTTTTACCTGTACTCTGTGTGTTAATACTCAGTCTATCTTTTGTGTTTCGTGTCTGCCTAGCTCAATTACACCTCATTACATCAAAAAATGGAAACTTCCGGCCAAGTAAGTCTTCGATATTATATCATTTATGCTGACACTCTATTCTCTAGATCATCTCTTCTATATTTTTAATGCAGGTAATAAAATGCAGAGCAGCTGTAGCGTGGAATCCTAATCAACCTTTATCAATCGAAGAAATCGAAGTATCTCCACCGAAAGCCGGAGAAGTTCGTATTAAGATCGAATCGACAGCTATATGTCATACAGATGCTTACACGTTGGGAGGTTTCGACAGCGAAGGTGCTTTTCCTTGTGTTCTGGGTCATGAAGGAGCCGGAGTTGTTGAAAGTGTTGGTGAATCTGTTACTGAGTTTCAACCAGGTACGAAATAAATACTAATTACCATAAAAAAACACATTTTATGGAATTACATTTTGCACAATTGTACTGTTTACACAGGTGATCGTGTGATACCATTGTACATACCTCAATGTAAGGATTGCAAATTCTGTGCTTCACCGAAGACGAATCTATGTAGTAAAATTAGAGATACTCAAGTAAATAATACAAAGCTTTTGGATAATATTGCATTCTTTGTACGAATTTACCATTGCTTTCATTTCATTACATCTAGGGTCGTGGTGTTATGCCTGATGGAACGACTAGATTCAAGTGTGAAGATCAAGAACTCTTTCATTTTATGGGCTGTTCGACATTTAGCGAGTATACCGTCGTATCTGAAATATCTCTGTGTAAAGTAAGGTCACCTTTTTAAATTACTTCACTTTACATAACTGATATTCGACTCCACACGTTTCTCTGCAGATAAATCCTAAAGCATCATTTAGTCGAGCTTGTCTGTTGGGTTGTGGGATTTCAACCGGGTATGGAGCTGCTTTGAATACAGCTAACGTAGAACCTGGTTCTAAATGCGCTGTGTTTGGACTCGGAGCTGTGGGATTGTCAGCTGCTCTCGGATGTAAAGCTGCCGGAGCCAAACAAATTATTGGCATTGATATTAACGAGAAGAAATTTGAAATTGGTACATTAACAGATTCTAATATTTACGTCAATGATTCTATGTAATTTTCAATTTTAGGCGAGAAATTCGGTTTCACTGATTTCATCAATCCGAAAAAATACGATAAGCCGATTCAAGAAGTGTTGATAGAGATGACTGATGGTGGATTAGATTACACGTTCGAATGTATCGGAAACGTACAAACGATGGTAAAGCTACCAAAACTAAATACGATTATATGACTGTCTCTTGTATTCCATTCATTTCTTCTCTTTGATAATTTTAGAGAGCAGCTCTTGAAGCATGTCACAAAGGTTGGGGAACCAGCGTCATCATCGGAGTTGCAGCAGCTGGTCAAGAAATTTCTACCAGACCTTTTCAGCTGGTAACTGGTCGTGTTTGGAAAGGATGTGCTTTCGGAGGTATAATCATGGAGTACTTTGGTCCTATATTTAGATTCATAAAATATATGTTACAAATTTAAACTTTCCGTAGGTTGGAAAAGTAAAGATAGCGTACCGAAGTTGGTCGAGAAATATCTCGATAACGAGATCAAGCTAGACGATTTCGTTACCGCTGAATTACCGTTAGAAAAGATTAACGAAGGATTTGAACTTTTACACGGAGGAGATTGGTTAGTAATCTATCATATTTCAAAATCCGATCTACCCTTATACGATTTCTAACGCGTTATTTGTATCTTTTTCAGCATCAGAACCGTGATCAATTACTAGTTTCTCTTTCTGCTTCGAGGAAGAAATATTTCATCATGCGAAATTAAAAAATTATCGTTTCATTCCGGTTTTAAACTTCATCGATGTTTTTTATCTTATCGTGAACTCGTATCAAATCTGTTTTTATTTTGAAATACAAATTTTTCTCGAAATAACTTGATTGGTAGGTATATTATATTGATCGAGACATCAATGACAATTTACAAATTACTCATTAAGATAGATATTAAATCGAATCGTAATTATACCATAGTTTATTACACAGGAAAATAACATAACTACACAAGAAATAAATGTATAAACTTAGAAGTATAATACTGTAAGCAGAGTTGAAAATTTAAATGTGATAAAAGAACAAAACCCCTTCTGAATGCCTAGCCCATTTTAATGTGCTGGTTGTTGTTTTGTAATTCGTCTGTATATTGTTTTGTAATTGTATCACATTTATTGAGGTAGTTTGAGTTGGTTTTTGAATCAGAACAGAGAATTCCGTTTCGAGTCTTTTAGAGCTGTACAAAATGCTTACAAAATCTAACACAAACTTCGATAGGACTAAAAACGGAGCAGCTTACTATACATAGGTAACTATTGTTAATATCTAGTAATAAAAAACTTATACACGCATTTCTGGTAGAAATTCAAATTGGAAATTCGCAGCAACAGGCTTAAGGCGATTTTAAAAATAGCAACGCTCGGTTCTTCATCGTTCTACTTAGTCGATTTCGTGAAGTTTCGTTCCATTTCTAAGCAACTGTTTTAGCTTCTCCGATATTATTTTTATTTCGGACCAACTTCTCGTACAGAATGAGATATTTCCACAACCCCTCTTTTCTTGGCGTTGATCGATAAAACAGTTAAATATCTGATACTAGGATGAGGGAACTGAGTGGTGAAGATGTTAGGCAGAATTACCAGACTACCGTGATACTCGATATTAACAATAGCGGCGACATTCTCCTGTTTATTATATAAATACATATCACATCTGCCTAACGGACGATAATTCACCTCATGGACGGAATAATATTTCCAAGAAGTTCTTAAAGTGGAAGCGTACAGGATAGCTTGGAAAATCACCTCGTGAGTTCGCTGTTTGAAAATTCCGGTGATATTCTTATCGCAAAATGTGAACAGTGTTCCTAAATCGTTGATCGCTTTTTTGACTAAATCGCTGCCTAGATCGTTGTGCGAAGTAGCCAGTACTTGGAGACATTTTGATATTTCATTCAGAGCGAATTTCGATTCGTCATGGTAACGGAAGACGAACTCGTCCAAAGCTCGATTCACCTCGTGATTGGGTGCTCTGTAATGAAGAGCTGAATCTCTATGACGACTGATGAGACCGTATTCCTTCATGTAATTCCACATCAATTTGTATGCGATACTAGACGATGTATTTGAGTTTTCGGTATCTTGCAGTTCTTTGAATTTATCCAACGATACGCCAGCTCGGCCCAGGACACCGTAACTCGGATAAGAGATCGTTTTGTTATAGCTGAGTAACAAGAGCTGTATCTCGAAATCGCATGCTTTCAAGTAGGGTTTAATATGTTCCAGATCGCTGAAAGTGGGTCTGAAATCAACGTCGTATGATTCGCTGCTGATTTTCACCGGAAGTCTAGAATGGACGTAGTTTTCGATACATTTAGGTTTGTAAAGTTTACTCGCGTTGTAATTCGTAAGATATCCATTGCAGTACTTCATCACCTCAAATGATTCGTCATAAGTCCACTCTAATTTTTTTGCAATAGCTTGCACCTCTGATCCGATGAATCCAAGGAATTCGGTGAAGACATGATCTTTTAGGAACTCGTAATGATGGAAATCTGTCAACTCACGTCCAGTTTCTCCACTCCAATAGAACGGTACACTGTAAGTACTGGTGATCATGGCTTTATGGACATATCTAGGACCTAATTTCGTAGCGTGATGAATCATGGTGTTGAAAATTTTATAGAATAGTTCAACCTGAGGATTTAGGTTTTTAAGGGTGATTCCATAAGCTGCACGGTCGTGATCATCAATCAGCAAGATTATCGAATGACGGGAATATTTGTATAAGATTTTAATCAAGTTGCGCAACATGAAGGGTAATTCGGATTTAGCTAGGCTTGATTTCGACAAATCTAGCAGAAAAGTTTTTTCTTCCTCGTGCATGTTTTCATAATGAGTATTCAGTAAATTCTCATATCGTTCGGCCGAAGTCGCTACCATTTTCTGTAATACATCGTAAATCGGCTCAACAGAAATGTACGGTGAATCTTCTGGCCGGAATTCGACGGTAATTCTGACGATTATATATTTGCCTAAATGAGCTCCCAACTGAGTCGTACTCGGACTAGCTTTCGTTTCTTTGAATATTTTAAACGTTTCGGTAAAGAAGGCTGCTTTAATCGTGACGTTATCCGAATCGATTTCTACTCCACTGAACAGATCTACCATCGATGCGATAGTGCTTTTACCAAAACCCGGCGGTGCTGTTAGGTAGATACATCTGTGGCTCTTGGTAGGCGCGAAAAAAGCTTCTAAAAATCTCGTTTTATCCACGTACATCGGGGACTGCTGTTTCAAAACATCGTACGAATCAACGTAAATCGTATTCACGAGTATTGTGCTCAAAATGAACATCAAGCACATTATGGCCATGATCGAACAGAGGCAGGATAGGTACACGTGGCAGGAGCACCGAGATCCCGGAACTATCTGAAATTTAATTTTAAAAATCTCTTGTAATACGAGAAAACAGACGATTGGAAATTAAAATAATGAAAATTTTACTTTTTAATAATTCCAATAATTTACCTCGGTTGCAGGTTCTTCTAGAAGAAATTAATTAAATTTCTGAAAAATTCGAACGACGAAAGTTAGACAGCCTATCTACGATTAAATCCTACGAAAGATTCATAAATAATCATTATTCTTCAAAGCACTGAGAAAAAAGTTCAATGTGAAATTCACTTACTTAAATTATAAACGTAAAGAGCACCAGGTTTTTCAACTAATGTCCATTCGATTGGAAGCTCAACGCGGTTAAAGCAGCGGAAGTGGAATGAAAGTATTTTTCAATAATCTCAATTAAAGAAAAGTATTCGTTTAATAAAAACGCTTAATTAAATATTTCGTAGTAATATGATACATTGTAAGAAATGTTAATTTTGAGAGCACAAGTCAGGGTTACGGTATAATTAATCGAGATTATTTTTCGCGGTAGGACGGTAAAGGAAGAAAAATAGAAGATCGAGCTAAGATTTTTACACGGATACTTTGATGTCGTCAATCATTACCCAGCACTTTTTCACTTTTCCTGGATTGCCAGTTGGAAAACTTGAAGCATCCTCGTGCTCGAAAATCTCTAATTCGCGGTACATTAATATCATGTTAGCGATGTAATATGAAAAAATACTAAGCATTCATGATCAATTGCCTGGTAGGAATTTGTGATTAAGAATGAATACCCTTCTTGTAAAGTTCAGATACGAAATGTTTTCCAAATTGAAATAAGATTTAAGGTGTTTGAATTTTCCGGATTCGTCGTAATTTGTATTGATTTTGAACGAATCGAGTAATTATAGGGGATAACGACCCTGTCAGCCTTCTGAAAACATTTAAGAAAAAAATTACTCGATATACGCATTTACAAATTGAATAATTTTATTAGAAAAATAACAAGAACAAAATTATCCTGACGGTTTGGTATAATATCACAACGTCATTAAGAAAATTAATCGGAATTACGTACCCAGGAGAATTTTTCCACACGAAATTAATTCACCGACGATGTAACCAAGGAAGGCTCCTATGACGCAAGGAATTGGCCATTCTTGCCATGGTCTATTCCAATCTAAAGGAATAACGAAAGCACCTATCCAAGCTCCGGCTATCACACAATATGACACATTTAGAGTGATCTTCTCAGTAAATCGTTTAGCTTCTTGTTGAGAAAACAGCACCAGCAAGCAGTTGACTCCAGTTTCGAAAAACAAAGGCACAACGGCGAATGTAGTGATTATGCAGCTGAACACGAACGTACTTTCGATATTATTGAAGAAATCAGCACCGAAAAGAACTGCCAAAACGTAACAAATGGCTACTGCTAAAGCGTGCGTTGACAGAAACTGTGAAACGTACTGATTGATGTTTTCAAGACCGGTATTGGTACGTTTCAAAAAGAAGAAACTCTTGAAGTATTCGAATATTGCGTGAATACCCAGTACCGGTAGAAAGTAAATACTTCCAACGTTGAATACGTGATTGTTTCTCAAAATCGTGTACACGATCAGGATTCCATATATTACGGCGACACAGTGCGAGAACAAAATACGAGAGATATCACGACGAAGCATCGTATATTTAGTCGATTTGGAAGATAATTCTGTCAAGCTGTCGTCGCTAAATGGTACATTTAGATGATAATCTTGGGCAGACTCCGATTCGGGAGGATTGAATGGTCGTTTACGAGGCATTTTTCTTATTTCTGTTGAATTCAAGATGAAATTTATTCGAATTAGATCTATTCCCAACTGAATTAATCGTTGATTTAATTAAAATTACTCACTTTTTTCACATTTTTTCAGTAACTGCAGTTTTTATTCTTATCAACATTCGAATTTTTTATCATTCGATGGATTCTGTCTGGATGCGTAAAGCATGAATTGTTTTTTCAGCCAGAAAAAATTGATAAATTCTAACAATTCATCTATTAAATTTTAATATTTTTCCTATCTTGTAAAGTAATTTTTCTCTATTTACTACAATTTTTGAATTTTAAATGAAAAAATGTCAAATTTTTATAAAATTTTGAGAATTTGAAAACCCTTTATACGCTTCCAAACTTTTTATCAATATTCTTCCCCCTCCCTAATTTAAGCAAACTTGATTATATATGTTTTGACATTGCAATGGAAAACAATTCGAAAGAAAAATTTTTCTGTTACAAACTGATAGATTATTAACTATATTGGTGTAATTATAAATTATGTAGTGCATGCAATCAAACTAGAACGTAATTTTTTACAGCACCGCAGTTTATCGGAGGAGTCATGGCGTCTCGATTCTACAAACAAGATATGCCACCGGAAGGAGGCTATCGTCCTTTATCCTTCGAACGAACATTTCCGAAAAAGTTCTTCACCGGTAAATATTTTTCATTACGAATACAGAAAATCGACGATCTTACGTTATTTTGAATGTTTTTAGGCTGGAAAATGGTGGGAATACACGCCGTGTGTACTACGTACTTTTATTTCGCCTATAAATACGATTGTCGAATGCACGCTAAGAGAGAGATCGAACATCGTAGTGGTTTAATTGCTTTATTACCTATGATGGAAGCTGAAGCAGATCGAGAGTAAGTTGTCGAAGATGAGTAATAAATAAATCATTTATTCGCAAGTTGATTAAGACCACCTTTTGTAGGTATTTCAGACAGCTTCGTCAAAATCGCGACGATGAAGCTGAATTGATGAAAGATGTGCCTGGATGGGAAGTTGGTAAACTCTATGGCGAACCTATTTACAAATCTATCCCCGAAGATGAATATGTGAGACCTTCGTTGCAGGAATATTACACTCATACTAGAATGAGATACCTATGGGAATATTTTGGTTTCAGACACTATCGATAAGTGTCAATTTTGTTGTTTTGTTATTAATTGCGAAAAGCTGATGTAGTCGAAAATTGTAATTATTTAGTTGTACTTTCAAAGTCCTCAAAAATGTCTTGGCTGATTACCTGTGCTTAATTGCATGCTGAGAGTGCTAAAACCTGTATTATAAAATAGATATTTTCTATTTTTCGCAATTTATGTATTGATACATATTTTTGATCAGCACTGATGTTTGCAATTGATGAGATTTCATTCAATATACCTGATTACGTGAGATGTTGGATTTTTTCCGCTAAAAATTGGAAAATTTACGTTTTAATACGAATATGATAATTATTCGTTATCCGTTGGTTGTTTTTTTTTAAAAAAAACATACATTTCGACTGGAGCTTCGAAGAGATTTAAATCTCAAAATTTTTCTGACATTTTCAGTATTACTGAATTCTATTTTAATATTTTCTAGCAAAAATAATTAAAAAACAGAGCAGAAAACAATTTTTTTGATTAAATTTCACGAACGATAAAACGAATTAATTATCAATAATTTCAATTATTTATTTTTTCAAAAAAGAAAAAAAAATGAAAAATTGACAAAGTATTTCCATTTCACAGCCAAAATATCACAGAATTATTTTTTCATTCAAAATTCGACTGGTTGACGTTTCGATCAAATAATTTATTTTAGCTATTCCATAGAACATATAGCCACAGAAAAATAGATGGAAAATTCTAGATTTTTCAAGAAACAGCTGTTTGCGAGAATATTCAGGAAAATTCTTCCTCCACCAGCTGTTTCTTCTCGTAAATTCGAGCATTTTCGTACGGCGAACAGCTGAGTATAAATAAACTAAGTTTGTGCGAGTACCGGTATATTTTCATTTACAAAGCAATTGGTGTTCATTTACGATTGAATTGTTAATTCGTTATTGTGTTTAATTTTGCGTTCGTAATTACTTTGTTCGAAGTTTCACTGGATTATTGTGTGTTCATTCTTCATTCGACTTTTCACGATTTTGTGTGCGCGATCTCGCAGTTTCGTTGTTACTTTGTGAATTTTTTTCAAGAAATCTCTCGTAAAGGTATGTAACTCTTTATTCTGATGTAATTTTAAATCTAAACTCGAACATTTTGGATAGTTTTTGTGTCTCAAACGTGTGAAATTTCGGTGACTATTCTAATAGCCTTTATAATTTTCAGATGTCTCTTTTACCGTACCTTCTTAACGAACTCGCTCGCGACTCCTATGACCCTTTTTCTTCGTTATACGATCAGCACTTCGGCGTGGGCTTGTTGAACGACGATCTGTTTAGAAGACCAGCGATTTCTGCTTATTCTGGTCCGATCTTAGCCGGTTACCTTCGTCCTCACCGCCACATACAACCCGAAGACAGCGGAATCTCTACTATTGCGAATCAAAAGGATCAATTTAAAGTGAGTATTTTGCTGCCCTCGTGCCTCGTGTATTTCATCCCCAATTCTGACTCGTGTACTAATCATGTTACGTGATTTCAGGTTAATTTGGACGTTCAGCAATTTAAGCCCGAAGAAGTCAGCGTGAAAGTCGTCGATGATTATCTAGTCGTTGAGGGAAAACACGAAGAAAGACAAGACAAGCACGGTTTCATCTCTCGTCAATTTACCAGAAAATATAAGCTCCCCGAGAACGTCAACTTGGAGAAAATCGCGAGCAACTTGTCGTCCGATGGAATTCTTTCGATTTCGGCTCCTAAAAAAGTAAGCATTTGAGTCTTTCGGTAATACATTTTATTAGTATGTATTTGACTGATTATAACGTTCATGTTTGTTAGCAGGTCGAAAAAGCTGAAAAAGAGATCTCGATTCCGGTAGTTCAAACTAATCAACCAGCTTTGAAACAATCCAACAAGCCCAGCGAAGAAAAAGCTGGTGGCGACAAGATGGAAACGTAAGAAATTACGTATTCTCGATTAAATCGATCGCGCCGTATTCCTCGTTATTATCGATTGGCGGTTCGAACAAGATATCTCCTATATTCCTTTGGCATTTATTTTAAGTCTGATCTACATTAGGTTACGGTAATTTCTGTATTTTTATCCCCCACGCATTTCTATTTTATTTCGAAAGCTATTAGAAGTTAAGTATTCTTTTATAGTTCCTTCTTTTTCAATACAAAATATTATTATATCAAATTGTGTCGTGATTATTTTCAATGATGCATACTTCGTCTGGTATTTTATGGTTGAACGTGTTCGGTTTTGAGACGCGTATAAATGTGTATTGTTAGGTGTTGGTGTTTGTTCATGGTAGATGAGCTCTCTAGCAGAACATTCTCGTTGGTAATTCGTTCAATAGATGACTTCAGGGTTCATGGAAGTGGAGTACCTACAAAATTACTTTGTAAGGAAATGGACACGATGAGCTTAGAAAGTTGGAATTGATTCTCCTTTGAAGTACCAACTCAGTTTTCAAAAACATAGTACATCATTTTTATTTAAAATTATAACACCAAAAATGAACATTCAATACATCTAGTTTAAAACATTTTGAAAGTAATAAATACACATATAGCAACATAAGAGTAGCAAAACCCAAAAATGGTATTTAATGTACTTCATAACACAAAATTTTCAGAGTTTAAAGGTAGTTATCCGTTCAAACTTTTTTTTTTTCAACTTCATGGTTCCAGACCATAAATCACGTACGTGGCTTTTCGAAAGTTGCTATCTCATCTTTAATGGAAGGTAGGAACATGCCAGCTTTTAATATATCACCCAAATCGGATTCCTCTAGCTCGATAATTTTTCGATGAATGTTTTCATCGGTCCATAGATTAGCTTGAATGACCAACATTCACGATCACGACATTTTCATCAATTAATGAAGATTCGTCTTTGAATTTATGAGTAACTTCGTCATTATCATTCGTCAAGCCGCAATAATCCTCGTGGATTATATCATCTTCTATTAATGGCATATTAGCGATATTTTCGGCATGGGTAAAAATATATTCACTCTCAGCATCAGCCAAATCAGTTTTATCTACCGTATACACCTCAACTAGATGATTCTCGAATAATAATTCATCTTCGGGCGATTAAATGAACTCTTCGTACGTCACAGCATCGTCACTCGTAATCGAGCTGCCGTTCTCATCCAGAGCAGATTCTTCAACTGACATGAAATAGAAGGGTTTAGAATTTTCATTTTCTGGATCACTTTTTTCGCACTCTTCGATCAAATCTGAGCTAATAAATTGTATCTGGCACGGATCGGTGCACATGTCTTTAAAAATGAAATAATATTTATGATAAATCCATTGCAACTTGGGGCCATATGCACCGTCGTTGACAATTTTCGAGTACTCGCCTTTAAACTCTTGTTGAAGATCTTGCATGAGTATTTTAAACGCAGATAAGGGAGTGTGATTTTTTAGCAACAATTGACGAATTTTGTGTTCGATCCGTTCCAGAGGTTTACGATGACAAAGTAATTCTTCGCTTGATAACGGATGATTATGGAAATTATATTTCACGGTACATGGGATACGTTTCACATCTGGCTGTTTACAACTGTAAAAGAATACGATTTAGATGCCATTTAAATATGAGAATAATAAAAACATTGTAAATGGTGAGAATTGAATACCTTTTCATGGTAGAATTATTGACAGTCATCAGTAAATGGATTCACAACCGGTATGTTTATGTGAGCTTTTTTAGTTTTAGATGCAGTTTCGCCAGCTCGAGTGAGTATTGTAATGGTAACAACAATATTTCTAAAAAAAATTACCGACGTCTGAGTTGACGAGATAGTCAAATATTAATCACAATGAATTCAACCTTGAATACACCAATTTTTTTCGACGGGGCTGTCCTGGCTATACGGAAATTGGTAAGAGAGCATTGTTCGAATTGTTTCAGCCAACTTTTTACGGACGTATCGTTGAATAAATTGACTTTAAAAGTAGCATCGAAGTTGTTCGATTCGTCTTCAACGAAAGTTTCGATTTTATATTCATAGAATTTGGGATGAATGTACTGAAACAACAAATGAAAATTATTGTTTTCAAAATCTTAATTTCTATTAGAACTCACAATTATTGACACAACAAGGATAAAATTTAATATAATTTCAGTATTTTATAATTTACCAATAACTTGCCTTTCATTGTTGAAAAATTTCGATTCCAAGTTTCAGGGGTGAAAGAAATTATTTAGAAAAATTCATTACTTTTACAGTCATTGAAAAAAATTGGAATTATTATTATTTTTGAAAATAATATTATGATAATAATTGATAACAAAAAGTGAAGCGGCATTAACTAGCTCTTCAAGTGAGTAATATAAAAACTTGCCCTCTTTTCCATTTTTGGCCTTCCATTCGCTTGGCCGTTGGCCCCAGCCCCAACAATCATCAAAAAGTCAAAATCAACATTGATAACGGTCTTATCTTCATCCCGAATGTGATCGTGATGTTCGAGTGAAAAGAAAGACATTCTTTTTTCTTGCCTAATTAAGTTTAATATTTTGTAGTTTATCATTTTTATAGCAAAATAATAATCATGGAACCCGTATCGAACGTTGTTAAAGTTCACCTAGCGAATTACCTGTCTACTTTACCACTACCTAATTCTGTTCTAGGATGGTTCACGATCGGAGGTAAATAATATCTTCAAAATTCGTATTTCATGACCTAATTTCGTGTCTAACATATTATTTAAACGTTCACAGTTCGAGGATGGTTGAAACTCATTCCATTTTTCTCAGCTGTCGGCGGTGTTTCATACGTTACGTACAGATATATCAATCCTCGCAGCGTAAGTTCAAAGTACATCACGATACCGGTACCATTTGCTCATACTGTTGAATTTTCGATTTTATTTACAGCCTGTAAATCCTAAAACGAAAAAAGAGTCTCCCAAGGTCGTAGATTCGTTTGACATTGAAGACTTGGGCGATAATACTGCTTTCTGCCGATGCTGGAGATCAAGCAAGTTCCCTTACTGCGACGGAGCTCATAACGGATATAATATTGCATCTTGCGATAACGTTGGACCATTACTGATTAAAAAGAAAGCTAAATAAGTTCGTCCCATCAGAACGATAGCAAACGATTAGAATTTCGATTCACTAATATATTCAAAATGTTACCTATACAGACGTGTATGTTGAATAATGTTTTCTAATCATTTTTAAAACGTAATAGCATTGAGCTTGTTAATCTATTAGGTATAAGTTGATATTATATAAGGATGGTGTTGTAACTCTACGTTTATGAAAAATTATACTGCTATAGATTCGATGCCTAGTGCAGTTTAATTTATTTTACGTTGAACGAAGAAAGAAATGAGAAGTTGATTTTATAATATTTTATTTGTATAAAATCAACAATCGAACATTTAGTGAAATTATTATCGTAGTAGTTCAATAATAATCATCTCGTTTTATTTCGTCGTTCTGAACCAGTAACTCTTTATCTCCGTACTTTCGCCTGAAAATGAAAAGATTACGAATGTAAATTATGAGATGAGATAAGAATAAGTGTTGGAAACTTGTTTGATTCGAGCCAAGTCAATTTCAATCGAAATGTTCCGATGATGACAATTTTTATTATGACCGGAGTCTAAATGAAATCTCCAAGAATCAAACAATATCCATGATGTAGTTGAACATTACTTACTCTAAAATCTTCCTCAACGAAACCAATAAAATGTAAAAGAAAGTTGACACAAGAGCGACGGAAACAAGGAAAATAATGGTGGTTCTCTTCGATAATTCATTATTATATAACTTCACGCTTTTAGCTTGGAGTTTACTCGCTGTTATATTATTCACAGATTCATTAGTGAAGACATTTAAATTAATATAAGTCGTATTCTGAGTATCATGTTGAGTTTGAGTATCATTATCATTTAATATCACAGCCATTATTTGAGGTAATTTATCTTTCATATCTGCCTTCATTTTACTAGTTTGATCGGTGCTCAGGAGCTTTTCCAAATGTAATATCGGTGTTCCTTGAACGGAGGATTCATTCTGAGAAAATTCTGCTTCTGGGAAATGGATTGGAGGAGAAGCATTGTCAGATTTTGAGTTTGAAACGAATTCGGAGATTTCACCGCCGACCACTTTTATCGTAGAGCTTTCTGATTCAGTTGCTAAGATCAGCGAAATTCCTGCAACAAAGTAAGTGAAAATCGAAATTCAGGATTTCAGGATAAGTGTGGAAGTTCTTCGACGTGCTGGTGTGTATTTTTATTCAATTTATAAAACCCTAGGCACATTTTCCGATATTGACGATCAATATTGATACTCCAATCCTAATTCCTAATTTTAGCGGGTGATTACCGTTTTCATTATTATTTAAGTACGTTGAAAAAGAAAATGGCAGATTCTGACCATTCTGACTGAGTGGAAATTAGTACGAACTTAATTAATTTCATTTGTACGCTTTGCGAAAAAAGTGCATTATTTTAATTGATGTTTTGATTTCGAAACTCTCCAAATACATCTAACGATAATTTATAATTTCGTAAGTAGTACGGGTAACCTTAATTAGCTAGAATTCAGAATTTCTTGCAGGTATGTACCATAAGGTGCATATAGTATTTGATTAGTAGCCAAGAAGATATAATTCTCTGTTATCTAGAAAAATTTCTCGAGTAACTGATCAAATTTCGTATTCTAATTGTTAATTAGGGTTTTTACATGTATAATCAATCAGTATAATATGTACATGTATCACACATCATAACGTTTCAATTTTGCAGATGATTACTCAAATTTGATAATGATTTTGAACTTTGGAGCCAAATTGTGTGGAATCGAAATAATCGAATCACTGCACCTTATGGAGGAAAAAATGGAAATATCTAGTGAGTACCTAAATATTATAGATATCGAATTGAAAATTTAATTGATTCAAGTGCGAATTTGAAAAATCTTTGATATCCATTGATGCAAGATGATTTATGATTAATTGCGAGTAAGTAGATAGATTTTCTGTCCAACTACGAATGAAATGAAAATGAAAATATTATCCAGTCAACAATTATTATCAGCTTATTTCAATTTTTAACAGCAATATCAAAACAGAGAAGAAAAGGCTTCATATAACACTGGACGCTGATTTTGAAACGTTTCTTTTAGGTATCTTGGCAAAGCTGTAACGTATCGTTCGCCAGGTATTTTAGCCGAATGAAATAAAACTTTAGCAAGATCAGACTGAAAGAATTTCATTTTGGGATCGTTTTTGTCGTACTGCAGTTTAACGTAAGTTGAAGTTGGAACACCTGACTATAGTAATGAATCCAATTCATCCCTCCAAATAAACGGTTATAAAATAATATCGACCGAAGTGCAGAAAATATTTATACCTATCATTAAGTAAATTCTTGAAATTATTCACTGCATTCCCGAATCTCAACAGATTTTTATTTTATTCTGTAGAATGGAAAAAGACTGAACGAAAAGTTGTTGGAAAATTCTATCGTTCTTTGTTCTCACCGGAAGTGTAAGAATGCAATGTTATCTACCTACTATTCAATTACACAAATGAGACATATTAGCTGCGTCGTTTAAAATAGATTTTGGAAAATTTCTGAAAAATTCGGTTTTATTATTCATTACCTACTACGTATGTAATCAGCACATTTTATTGCTACTTTAGGTTTAGATATCATTATGAACGTATTCATGTATAGTTTTCTACACTGTAATTATAAGTAGATGATGCATCTTACAATGAATTAAGTAGTATCTGATCAGTCGACTATTCCGGAATCGAAACAAACACAATACATATCTAATTTTTATTTTCCATTTAATTTTGTTTTTTAGGAAATCTGTGGGCTGGTTGTTATCTTTTTAACAATGATAGTGTTGGACAATGGACTCTCTAATCTATAAATAATTGAAAACGACGTTACAGCTCACCATCCTAGTTGAATCAATTAAAAATAAATCAAAACGTGGGTAATTAACTGAATCTAATTGAGCATTGTGTTGTTAATTTTAAACACGTTTTTACACCTAATTATTTTCATTTCATTTTAGGTAAATACAATTCAAGAACAATTCGTTTGAAGTTGGAAAATGTTCCTAAAAACAGTTAAATAGGTATCTGTCTAGCAGACTGCATACTTTTAAAATAATGAAGATATTATTTTGAAGCTAACAAAACGAATAGGTGTAAGTTTTTTTCGGTGGCTTATCATTTTTACTCAATATAATTAGCTTAGAATGGTAAATAAGCGAGGAATATGGTTCGTTATCTGCAAACAATATTTTATTGGAGACGTCGGCTTTGAAACTTGAAACCCATGCATGAGTATTTTCGTACTTGATGTTTTACGTCTGGATTCGGCGATTCGCAAATTCAAGTGAATATTTGGTTTTTTGCTTTCTCTATGCTAGTTTACCTTCTTTTTATGCGAAATTAATTCCAAATACTTATATTACCTATTTCTTATGATTTCTTGTGGTATTGATTTTGTTACAGGAATATTCGTTTCAATTTGTTCAAAGTATTGATAGGTATTTCTGCCAAAAGAACCACCCAACAAAATTGATTATGGATCCGAAGCTCAAACATAAATATCTGTCATTATAAGAACCAAAAATAAAAGTAAGTATATTTCGTCTAAATTTTCTACCACTCATCCATTGCTCATCTATCATCAAAATCCTTTTATAACTAGGTATATTTTATCCAATCTTTCACAAAACCAGTCCACTTTTAATACCTCATAACCTCCACGTAAGTAAAAATTGGACTCAAACAAAAAAAAAAATCTGGAAAAATCGAAGGTCGACGTATTCCCAAATTCACACAGCCGATAAACTACGTAAATAAAAATGAAACAAGTTGATGGTCATACCTGCAATTAAGATCAACATCGAGATGTATAATTGCATAAGTGTTTTCGCGGCTCTGCATTGTTTTACGACCACCATGGTTAATTAATTCGATCATGTGAAGATACGAGACAAACCACCGAAATTTATTTCTTTAGCGCACCGCTGTTGGACGAAAAAAGAAAAACCAAACCCGAACGTTGATAAAAATTTATGTTTTTCAATCGCATACAATACTATATCGAGTGGGGAAATAGTAGGGATGTAGGTGATAAGAATTTAAGTACTTACCTTGGAATTATTATAATTAATAACGTTTTGCTTTTTAAATTGATAAAAAAAAACTCGAGTGTATTTACCTACTCCGAGTACCATCGGACATGGTATAAAAATATCTCGTCCATGGTGCCATCCACTGGACGTTACGAGTTTTTAAAACATTATGTAGGTACCGAGGAATGTTGTTTGGCTAGTTTAGATGATAATTGTGTGCAATGGAGTATTTTCAGGCCTACGTGGGTTTCGTATAACGCATATTAATCAATAGAGCAAATCGAATCGATCATAATTGGATGATTTTGTTCGATTAATTAGATTTTTTGTTCCAGGTTGAATGACTTTACATGGGGTTGAAGATCGCAGAAAGCAACCCTGATATGAAAATACTCCTCAAAATCGATCCCTAGGCAACTAGATCGACGTATAATCTTGGATTTGCCTCGAAAATGAGTGGTTATGCATTGCAAACAACTTTCTGGCTGTAATGGTTGTTTGATTTTGATTCGAAGACGATATTTACTCCATGAAAATCTTATATAGGCAACATTTTCGACGGTGCTGTCGACGAAATAGAAGATAAGTGCTCCAGGAGTTGTATTGTTGTAATTTGGGAATTCCTTATTTTGAAAATTCAAAATAATTTTTTTCAGGTAAGAATTTGGAAAATGGAACTAATTTTGAAATTTTTTTCTTTCAGAATAATTTTTTTCATCGTGAGGTTAAACTTGAATATAGAATTTTTTTCATCGATTCGAACTCGTATAAATTTTCGTACAGAAATTTGATAGGAAAACAAATTGAAATGGTTCGGTTTATCAAATTCAAGGTCGTATTAATGTAAACCTTTAAAAATGACGCCATTTTCTCTAATTTTAGCACCATCACAAGGTACCTAATTAATGACAAAACTCGACTCTTTTTTAAAAAAGAACATTATTCGATTATTTTTAAAACTCGATAATTATTCATACCTGGTCATACCTTATTATAAAAATTACACTTAAATAAATAAAAAAAAAAAAAAACTAAAACGAAAATAAATACTAACAAATAATAAAAAAACCAACAAAAAATACACTAATATTGTAAAAAATATTTATAAAAAATACTTGTTTATGACGAGTATTCAAATTCGTTAAGTAATCCGACACAATTTAGGGATTTCGTCTACCAAAAGAGGGGGAAAGTAAAACTGGTTTGCTCCGGATTGGAAAAAAATTCGATTAAATTGATGAAAAAATTGAAAATGAAATTTTTTGCTGTCCAGATAAATTTGAACGAACAGTGAATCTTATGTAAAAAAATTCCTAGTAATGATAACATGTGATTTACATTTTTTACGACATGGGTTTAATAAGCGGGTTTAGTATCGATGGTTTTCAGCTGGTCGCCCAAGGGTCCGCTAATTCGTCCTGGACTAAAATTTGTGCATCTTTATAACGCCTGTGAAAAAAAAAACATAAATTAAAATTGATAGGTGTATTAATTTATTATACCTCGTGGGCGTAATTTCACGTACAAATAGGCGGAATAATTTTTTTCTAGTGGCAGGCAAATGTGGGGAAGGGTTCAGATGTTGAAAATTCCGCTACTTTTTCGAAGCTTCACTTTCGTTAAAGCGATGGATGGAGATGATAAAGCGTAGGTATGATTTAGGAAATAAAAACGTGATTAACCTGGGTCGTTGGTTGTAAATGTAAAGCTCTGTTTCCTGAGGTCTTAGTTGGAGGTTTCTTCTTAATTAGTACTGATGATAGGTATAAACGTAAGAGTCGATTTTTCTATAAAAAGTAAAGGTTATGATTAGTGACGAGGGTAGAGCCTCGTGTAATCTCCCTTAAGTAAGTTGTTTTACGCGAAATTTCCATGTTTTAGCATTTTTTAGTCCTAATGATGGTATTATTCATTTTTTTTTGCATCAGAATGAAGATTTATTACGTTTTTTCGTATTTTTTTTTCAGATTTTTGATTTGTGTGGAGAATACCAAGCCCGGAGCAGAGCACTTGGAGTTTCTAAAAGATTGAAAAATTGAATCTTCCAGGGACAGTTTCAACTCCAGATCGTAATGAGAACATTCGCCATTTTTTTTTCATCAAAATAGAAAAATATCGTGATTTTTTGATAATTTTTAAATATTTGGATTGTTTTCAGCTTATCAAATTCAGAGTAGGAGAAAGGATTTTCAAAAACTTGAAAAAATTCAATAACTTGAAAAAATTCAATTCGGGTGAAACAGTTTTCCAATATGAAGATTTTTTCCCAGAAAAATGTCCCGTTTAGTTAAAAAATGACATTTCAAGTGAAGAAGCGAAGGTGTAGGTACCTACAGATTTTCTCTTCGAGATGGTCAAAATCTCAGCAAAACGTTTTCGTCCTGCATTGTCTAGAATATTGCCCAATATAGATCGAGCGCCTCGTCATTTGCAACTTTTCCAGCACTAATGTCCCTGAATTGTTTCTTGCCCTAATTATGTCACATTTCACACGCAGAATGCTCAATCTACTTTTTAATTATTGTCCAATTTCGTTTTCAGGCTGGATCATATGCAACTAATTAGTAAATTGGGCTCATATTTCAACAAAATCGTTCCATTTCGCCCACAAGCCTTCATTATTTTTTGAATGAAAAAAAATGACTTCAAAGTCCAGTTTTTTCCCCAGTCGCCGATTTTACGAGGGTCATTCCATGTCAGTTCAACCACGAAGTGGAAAGTGGGGTCTTCGATTTTTTTGATTTTTTGCATGTGTGTAGACCTCGATAAAAGATGACGAATGGCGCAAACCGGAGCTTCCAAAGTCTTTTTGGAGGGCAGCCATGAGCCCTCAAAGTTTTGAGCATAAGTTGGATATGGTAAATTTCGAGCGTGGATAACTCAGAATCGGTGCTCGGTAGAAAGTTGAAACTTTTTGTAATGTGTAAGGCCTTTGATGAGCTTTTTGGCGATTTTTTCGAAATCAGTGTTGCCACTTTTTTTAATGTCAAAAATTAGCAAGAAAAGTTTGAAAATGGTATTTTTGCATGAAGGACACCTTCAAAAATTCTGAAAAAAATATATATGATGCAACTTTTTGTGCTGAATAACATATAAAAAAACTGAGATGGCGTTATTTTTTAAACTCGTTTAAAAAAATTTCTAAGTTTATAAGAAAACATAATTTTGTATTCCAAGCAGTGAAAATTTTCTAAATTGGTTAAATTACATTATTTTTACCATATTTTGATCATATATTGAAAAAAAGTAGACAAAAATATTTCTATCGAGCCGATCTTGAATAATATGTACTGCATAGATAGGTTTTTGTGACTTCCCCTGTTCAATATAGCAATCCAACATGAAAACATTATCTTTATACAAATTTTACGTGAAAATAATTATTATTCAATACAAAAAAGACATTTTTGAAAATCTATCATCATTAAGGTACAAGTAACACCTTTTGTATCGATAATGCATTTCTGGGTGAATACAGTTTTCACAACCATGAGAATGTTTTGGAACCTGAATATTCGTAAACGAATCAAGTTTTTAGTCCTAAATGTAATTTTCGTTTTGTGATGAAATTTTCCCATATGTAGTTAGTTTAAAATATGTTTTTATGCAGGACCGCAATATTGAACAGAGGAAGTAACAAAAGCCTATACCTATACAGCGTATATCATTCAAGATCGGCTCGATAGAAATATTTTTGTCTACTTTTTTTCAATATATGATCAAAATATGGTAAAAATAATGTAATTTAACCAATTTAGAAAATTTTCACTGCTTGGAATACAAAATTATGTTTTCTTATAAACTTAGAAATTTTTTTAAACGAGTTTAAAAAATAACGCCATCTCAGTTTTTTTATATGTTATTCAGCACAAAAAGTTGCATCATATATATTTTTTTCAGAATTTTTGAAGGTGTCCTTCATGCAAAAATACCATTTTTTGACTTTTCCTGCTAATTTTTGGCATTAAAAAAAGTGGCAACACTGATTTCAAAAAAATCGCCAAAAAGCTCATCAAAGGCCTTACACATTACAAAAAGTTTCAACTTTCTACCGAGCACCGATTCTGAGTTATCCACGCTCGAAATTTACCATATCCAACTTATGCTCAAAACTTTGAGGGCTCATGGCTGCCCTCCAAAAAGACTTTGGAAGCTCCGGTTTGCGCCATTCGTCATCTTTTATCGAGGTCTACACACATGCAAAAAATCAAAAAAATCGAAGACCCCACTTTCCACTTCGTGGTTGAACTGACATGGAATGACCCCCGACCCTTTGCACCTGCATATTTGCCCACTCTACAATTTATTTAAACTATAAAATTAAGGAAATTACTTACGCAAATTGCAATTTCCGGTACAAAAATGCGATGTACGTCAACAGGAGTAAAATCACTACCAAAAGCATCGGCATCATAATCTTGGTAAACGGATCGGAATCTTTCTCAGTAGTGTCCTCTTCATCATCATTGCTATCAGTCAAAACTTCATTCCGGGAGGTACATTCGCATTTCGGAGGTGTCTCCGTAGTTGTAGTAGTTTCTTTTTTCTGCTTCATCTCCTCCTGTCGATTTTTTTCCCTTTGAGCATCGAAAATCTCTTCCAGAGTGCTATTGTAGTTCATCAAATTCCTTATTTCATCGGCCGTGTTGACCATTTCCATAATTTGCTCGTTGAAATTTCGAGTCAGCTCTCTGTATCTGTTGAGTAATCTTTGATAGTGTTTTCCAGTGTATTTCTGTTCGTGGTGGAGCATTGTGGTCCAAAAAGCCCTGGAGACGTTGGGCCAACATAATTGCGTTGTGTTGGGAAGCAGCATGGGTGTGAAATAAGTCGTTTTGATGGATACCATAGGTAATTCTGTGTCATTTAGGATTGTTAAATTGGTTACATTTGGCGATGATGGAAAATACATAGGTGCTGGGTGTGTTGGTTCGGTGTTGGTCGTCGTAGATATCGTGGTAGGATTCGGTTTTAGGGGATGGTCACCTGTAATTTCGGATGTAAATAGTTAGAAATCGATTTACACACGTAAAAGTGGACAAATTTTATGCGTGATGATTTTTGTCACGTGCCGTTTTTTTTCTGTTTGAAAAGAGATGAGTTTTGCAGTTGGGGAAAAAAATCTAAAAAATGAGGACATTTCGAGAAAACAGATTTGGAGTGGAGGAATAACGGGGAAGGGAGAAAATTTGAAAAAAAAAATGACAGATGATGCTGGGAATTTTGCGTAAATTAATTTTGAAGTCTTATTTTTTAAAGCCTAACTTGGGAAGGACGATATTAAAATAAAAATTACCCTTTTTTTGTTGCAGAGACGAATGACGATAGACGAAAATATCAGAATTGAAAAGTAACCATATTATTGGATAACTGACCTTATTCTCTTTCGGAAATTTTTATAAGAAACCTCAAAGTGATTTTTTTCCTGAGTTACCTATATGGAAAGGAACAAAAAAAGTAAGATACGTACGCATCAGCTGAGGAAACCATTTTTATATCATTTATGCAACAAAATAATTTTTTGGCCCAAAAATTATTCATTTTCCACTCTCTCAAAAGTACATGACGTTTTGACGTTCAAAATTGTAATTTTTAATATGAAGACTTCAAATTTTAATTTCACTCAAAAATTAATAGAGTTAAAATTCCACATAAAGATTTCGATTTTTTTGTTTGACAAAATTCGGCCGATAATCCCCTCTCTTTTTTCTACGTTGCCAAATTGACATTATTTCTCCCCCCCCCCATGCAATGATTTCAGAATTTTACATTTTTGAAATGCATTTGGCTTCTTTTTTCAGAATCTAATTCAAATTGGATATTTTTGATGAAAACTTTAAAAAGCTTCTTGAAGTTAAAATTATGAATGGAAAAAGTCAAAAATGCGATTTAATGTATTTTGCAGTTTACATTCACCTCAATTTTTTTCAGGTTTTTTAGTTTCAGTTTTTACTGTAATTGAAGATGAAAAAAAAGATGAATCTACGTTGCAGTTGAAATTCGACGTTTTCTTTTCAAGTTCAAATTTTCATTAATTTTTCGCATTTTTAGTTTATTTAGAATTTTTCTTCGAAATCAAAAATTTTTATAGTTTTTTTTTTCGAGTTCAAAAGTAAACAGGTAATTTGGAATTTTATCAACCTGTTTTTTTCAGCTTCGTATGCTGATTTTTCTCTAGGCTTTTTCAAGTGCAACTTTTTAATAATTTTTTCATTTTTTTCCCAAGTTAAAACAATTATCTTTAATTAAGTCTTGATAGAGAATTTTTTTGACTCATTTTTTTTTTTTTTCAAAATTCAAATTCCTACAATTTTCTGTAATATTTTTCCAAGTTTCATTTTTTTCAAAATTATTTCTAAATGCAATTTTTTTAAAAGTTTAAATGATTATTTAAAAAATGTTTATTAAAAAGTTTTTTTTTCACATTAAAATTTCCACAATTTTTAAAGTAAATTTCCAAGTTCAATTTTTCTCTAAATTTTTTTCTAAACGTAAATTTTTTATATTTTTTCCTCAAGTTTGAGCGATTATCTCAGAATTTTTTGAATTGCAAAATTTTTTCTAAATTTTAATTCCCACTATTTTTTTAGATATATTTTCAAGTTTGAATTTTCTCAACATTTTATTCAAGTTCACGTATTGGAAAAAGAAACGTCGGATTTGTGTTCAACAGGTGAAATCACTTTTTTTGTAAAGTTTACTCTATTTCAATGACCATACAATTCCGTGTTTCATAATTCATTTTTTTTGCTTCGATTCTATGAAGACACTGAGAAAATTCAGGAGAAAAAAGTGAATTTTGAAAATTTGATCATTTCTTATATTAATCTACTACAAAAAATTGTATCAATTCATTTTGAATCGCTGGAGTTGAATCCAGCATTCTTTTTTTTTCATTTCTTCATAATGGCACTTACCTAATTTGAAAAATTAGACGAAAAATTTAATTTTGAAACCTTGTGTAGAAATAATGTATCAAGTAGGTATGTACTTACGTGAAAAAATAATTTAATAATTTAACCGGTTGAAAACAAACCTGACGTTGGTTTTTCCATCTGGTCATTCTTGTCCTTCAATTTCAGTAAAAATTGTCGTAAAAAATAATCATCACAAATCCATAAGAGGGATGGAAAATTCAATTCTTTTAAATAAAAATAGGCACTTGATTTGTTTCAGATTCAGAACTCTAACCGAGGAATATTGTTGAATTGCAAATCATATTCATATTGAAAAAGTGGACAATTTCTCTGTCATTTCGAGAAATTTGGCAAAATCGAAGCCTACTTTCAGATTTTATAGTGATTTTTACGACCAACAGCGATCTGATCACTTCCCAAGTACACTAATCGTAAGAAGAAAAACTACCTAAACATAGCCGTGCGAAAATTAAATTCAACAAATTACTCACCCGAGTAAACATATGTAGCAGTACCGAGGGTTAAAATCGTCTGCACGATGATTTTATTCAGAGACATTTTTCAATCTGTCGTACAAACTCATATGAGCATTTAGGAGCATTTGTAAACGTAGGTAAAAAGTTAAACTCACGTATTCAACGACACTCGCAGCGTTTTAGAGCGAAAAACCGGCACGAGAATTCGCAATAGCGATGATAGCCGTATACTCAAACGATTAACAAGGTAGCCGAGTTTTGTATAATTTAAATTACGTTGCTTGGATTTCACAGCGTTGCGGTGCCGATAGTCGATCGTAGAATACCAGTTACGTATTCTCTAGGAGTGGACTGAGGTTAAGTATTTGCGAGTACGATGACCATACATTCATCCGAAGATACGCTCGATGGAAAAAAAAAAGGTATCGTCAAGGGATCCTCTCTACGTAACTTGATCGCCCTTATGGCAGCACGTGGGAGAGGTTAAAAGTTGATGAATTTAACATTCACGCGAACGCCTTCTGTCATACGCCTCGATCGTATTCTACGAGGTAATTATTTTGTTTTTTAATTGTTTAAGACGCAAATGTACCTACTGCGTTGATACTGCGAGACTTTTCGACGCTGCTGCCGGCGAGCCGGCCGCTCATGCCGGCCAATCAAACGCGAAGCTGCTGGAAAATCTGTCATCGAGGTCATCAAGGAGCTGGTATTTTCTCCAAGGTCATCAAGGAGACGATTTTTGCGCAGAAAATTCGACGCTTCCGACATAATCGTCTCATTTCCTCGTTTGACGGGTTCCAATGACGTAAATATTGCGGTAATTTGCATATTTCATCCATATCGGGGAGTAAAATCAGGTTTACGGTATGTGAGACGTGTTGCCTACCCCCGCCGAGTAGTCGGTAAACAAAAGATGGACAATTATTACTTCATCGCGAGCTTTTTTATCGTACAGAAACGAGATTTTTTACATATTTCGTTTCCGACTGTTTCACAGAGATGGATAATTGCATTCAGCGGATGATTTTCAATGCCTCGAGGCACTCGATGGAAAACGTACGATTACACGAGTCGGCTTCACGAGTGTACGACTAAGGGAACTGGGTTATTTGGCAAAGGTATAACGAAAAAGAAAAAATCAAGGTCAATGGTATTCATCGAAATGCCTCGTGTTTCAGGTGGTCATTTATCAGTCAGATGGACGCCGAGAGCAGTCGACGCCCTGGTATGAAATTATGCGGTTGATCGTACCTGTTACGCTGTCATTCACAATTTCACATTCATTTGACCCTTGAAAGTGGAACCATGGAACCCTTTGGATCTTTAGTGGAGGTGGATTCGTCGAATAGCTGGACGAAAACATAGTAGCTGTGGTTTCTTTGTTTCCCGAAGTTTTGATTTCTAAATTATTTTTTTAATGTTGGTATTTTTTTATTATACGTAAAATTACGTAAGAATTTCAAAAATCTTTCATTTTAAAAAATGTGCAATTTTGGATTTTTTAAAGAAGAAATCTGCTAATTATTGAAAACATCATTCAATTTTTGAAAAATTTGACCATTTTGTAACAATTTTTTTTAGTTTTTCAAGAAATTTGTCTATTTTCAGTCAATTTTTAGAAAAAATCGTTAAATTTTTTAAGATAAATTAACCCTTTTATTTTGTGCTGGATTTAGAAAAAAAATTGTAAAACCCATCCTATTTTTGAAAAATACTGACAAATTTTCGACATTTATAGAAATTATTTTTTTGGAACGGAAAAAAAAGAATCAAATTTTTGTAAAAATCATTTTTTCTTTTTTGAAATAAATAGTCCAGTTTCTAATGACTGAAGAAATAATTGAATGAAAAAAACATCTTTCTACATTTGAAAATTTTCTGATTTTTAATGCTTGAAAAAGTCATCCAAATTTGATAAATTATTCAATTAATGAAAAACGTTTCAATATTTTGAAAAAATTATCCTAAATTTGTAAAATTGTTCCATGGGAAAACATTCAGTTTCTATACATTTTTCCAGTTTTTTTTGCGTGAATTGTACTATTTTTAAAGTTGATAGACTTTTCCATTTTCGTAAAATCTTCCTATTTAAAAAAACAATGTTCCATTTTCCATGATGGCAAAAATCATTCAGGTTTTGAGAAAGCTTCCTATTTTGTAAAAATTATCCAAAAGCTAATTTTTTAAATATCGTATTACCTATTTAAAAAAAATCGTGCAATTTTTTTAGAAAGGTGTCCAATTTCTAGAAAATTGACTGATGAATGAAGAAATTTAAAATTTGAAAAATTCGAATTTTTGAAAAAATAGTCCAATTTTTTTTAGAAATTACCCAATTTTTGAGTATTCCCTAATTCAATGTTGTTGTAAAAAATTGTTAATTTTATAGGTTGAAAATCATAAGAAGGAGCGACCATCATGACTTTGAAAAAATTAGATCAACTGCTCTTGTCGTCCGAATTTGCCAAACTATGAAAATTTATCCAGGTATGTATTGAAAATCATGTTGAAATATTTTATTTTGTATTAAAATATTCGTAATTAATTTTTTCGCTAAAAATATTATTAGGTACCTAATTGACAAATGTCCTCAGAAAATTAAATGTATATCACCAGAGTATCCGATTCTGATCACAAAATATCCTCTCACACACCAGAACCGGTATAAAGTCGCACTCTCGAAACTAAAATGATTTTCAAATTTTTGATTTCACCAACTACTCCATTCGCAGAGAACGTCGCGTCGTTCCAAGAATCACAAGAAGGATTTTCTAATTCTCTACACCTGATCACCCGAAGCCTCAAGCTTCAGGTAGGTATAATCACCAACACGTGTTGGCGAAGTTGAAATTGCGGCCCTGTATTCGTAATTCGTATCCAAGTTCAATAATTCCTCGTTTTAATTATTTAATTAACTAGATTTTCGTTCCACTCGTGTGACTCATACGAAAACGATTAAAACAATTGCCAACCAGCTTATTACGAAGTATAACACGCGAACCTAGTTATTTGTATAGGCTTATCTGGGTATCTTTTCGTAGGTACTTGGAAATCGCATCGTAAATTCTGAACTCGACAATCCACCTTTGAGCCTTTTATAACCCGAAGCGAAGCAGATTTTTAATCATCGTTCCATATTCGAGTCTTGGTGATCCCAGATGTTACTTATTACTTAATTGGCGTAATTGGAGGAAGAAAAATGGAAATACCGAATACCTACGAGAGCGATTGTGCGATTAATTTAAAAAAAATTCAGAAGGAAATTGAAATCAATGATGCAATTGAAATGTCGCGAATATAATTCTCCGAAAAGGTCAAAAGATCAAGTAATCGAGTTGTTTTTTTATTTTCAGTTTTATCAATCGGTACGACCTACGTACGATGAAGATGTCGTATTGTTTGTTCTGGTGCAATGATGCAAATATTGGTAATAGCATATGTCGGAATGATCGGAAAAAATGTGATGAAAATTTCACCCCGATGATATAAATAAGTTGGACTGAATAGTTCTCAGTTCTGAATTAATTAATATAACACGGTGATACTGTAGGTATCCATCATGTTACTCTAGGTAATTAATTATTCGAATTTTTTGGTCACATTAAATTATTCTTCGGTTTGTAGGTATTTTGGAATAGGTAAATCAATATCTACTTCCAATTTTCATTCCGCAGGACTATTAAGCTCCTTGAAAAAGCTCTATAACAGCAAGAGGTATACATAAATCAAAAATACTGTTTCAGAATATGGTATTTTTTCGACGATTCTCATCAAGAGCAGTTTCCCAAGATACCTCAGGAAATCAATTTTTCCAGTGCAATCGATGGATTAACAACTGAAAGATTTCAATTTCATAAAGACGATAAGGTACATATATATAACAATAATTGATATTTCAATTAATCATAACTTCGTACAAAAAATTTATGTGTAGGTATCTTTTGTGTAAGTTTTCATTGTTTTTTTCAGTTTTTTTTTCCTTTGAAGAATGCTCAGTTTCTTTTTCTAATCGTCCAGTTCTGATTTAGTGATCACTTGTCAACGAGATTTAATATTATGCATTCACGTAAGTATAGGTACTCTGACAATGAAGTTGATATTAATACCTAATTTAAACCAAAGTTCAATATGTTTTATAAAAATGCAGATTCATACTGGGAATTTTCAAAACACATTTGAATACCGCAACAAACAGGTGAGTACAGATGAAATTACCTCCTTTTGCCGGTATCAGGATTATTATCCTGACAAACCGAAGTGTAGAAATAATGTGTTCGGCACTTGATGAAAAATGCGATTATCGATTGAATGATCTATTGAAATGAATTGCGCTTGAAAAAATCTAATCTAACTGAAAAAATCATATTGTCATTTTAAAGTGACAAATAATTGAATGGTACATATAATTGAACTCAAGATGTCAATTTTAATTGCTCAGGGTGCCACAGAAAGTTTCGACTCCCCTGATAATCATTTTAACGCTTGCTGTACTACAATTTGGGTATCCCATACATTGAATGAATAATATATTGTATTATTATTATTATTATTTATTATTATTTATTATTATTTTTTCTGGATGTTATACTTCTAATTTTGAAGAAAATTTTTTGCTCAGATTGCTTTAAATAATTTTTCATTGTGATGAACGACTTGACCGGAAATGAAACTGACTTGTAGTGGAAATATGAGCATTTTTTTTCAATATTGATGATTTGAACTTATTAGTTCTTGTCATTGAATTCAATTTTTGATGATAATTTTTCGTTTATGATGAGAATTTATTTAGGTTCCTTCATTTTGGCCATTCAATTGTTTTACGAGTTCAACTTCTCGATGTATTTTCACATTGTAAGTACGTGCCTACGCTTGAATTTAAAATTTTACCCCCATAAATTATTAAATCTATCAAAACCGTGTTTAATTAGTGCAAAAAATTAACTACCAATTTTAAATTTTTAATTATTACATAATTCGAATAGCGGCGAATAGCAGACCAGAAATTGCAAGATCAATAATCATCAAAACAAATAAAATAAAAAATTTCCAACAATTATATATAATAACAACTTCTGATTGGTCGAAGTCTACAAATCATCAAAACACTCCATTCTTATTGCTAATTTTAGCACACTGAGATTGAATTTTTTTTGATAATGAGCTAAATTTTTTTGGCACCACTTTCCTACTTCGCTAAAATTTTCTTTTTATCTTTTTTATTCTAGCTATGTCGAAAAATTATTGATAAATCATCTTGTGGCGTGGAATTTAGATTCAGTGATAATTTGCTGCACCTTGTTTGAATTCCGAGTCGAAAAGTTCCTTCGATTGAATCAATTATTCAATGAATTCGTCCCATTTGATTAAAAATTCGTTCAACATTTCCAGTTTTATTTCGGTTCCGTCATGAATAAAACGTACAAACAGAAAGAATTACGATCTCTGCCACCGGATGAACGTCTGAAGAAACTCACCGAATCAAGTGATTTGAGTAATATTCAAGTGAACGGCCCTGTCCTAAGGTAAGTCTTGAAAAATCCAGAAATTTCCTTATACCTTGAACGTTTTACTTTAATCAAGATAATCTCATTTTTCAGATACTTCAGATCCGGTCCTCAGATAATAAAAATAGCTGAAGAAAGTTTCAACAATAAGCAGTACGAAGATGCATTCTTCTATTACATGCGATTCATTACGTGAGTAGACTTTGCTTTCTTTCGCTGATCTGATACCTATCTATAGAAACAAATTAACAGTCATGTGTTTGTGTTGGTAGCTTATTTCTGGAAAAAATTAAAGCCCATCCTGAGTACAAAACTGTACCCCAACAATTACGACATTCTACCAACGCTCAAGTTCAACATGCTCTCAGTATAGCTGAAAAGTTGAAAGTACGGCTACGTGAACAATATGCCAAAGAATATGAAGTAATTTCTCTTTTACGTGTTCATTATTGTAAATCAAATACCAGTATTAATGATTCGTTTTCAAAATCAGGAAGAAATGGAATTGCAAGCGCAAAAGCGCAAAGAAGAAGAAGAATTACAACAAAGAAGACTTCAAGAATTACAATTACATTCATCGGAGTCTACTTCATCAGCTAAAGTTCGATCGAATAATTCCTACGTTAAAGAAAGCACCATAAAGCAAGTTCCTTATATTCCGGATGATTTCTTGGTTTACGACTTGCCCGAAAGTGATCCTGTGACGCCTAAAAATAATACAACGTATGTGTCATCGTTTCTAATGTTTCTATCCAATTGATTTAATACCTATGCCAATATTTACGATATTTTTCGAATGTTTGTAGTGTGAAAAAACCAGGAATAGATCGAAGTACTAAACCGCAATCGAATACTTTTAAAGATACCCCAATGTACAGTTCGTTTACGAAAACTGTTGTAATTCCGTCTAGAATGATGCAAACTTTCTTAGTTCTTTCGCAGAAGAACACCAATAACAATGTCGAAACTTGTGGTATTCTTGCCGGAAGAATGGTACGAGGTTTGATGACTCATGTCGTACATAGTTCGATCATCTTATGCAATGAGCTGTATTTTTTTTTTTTACAGAAATCTAATATGCTGATAATAACTCATCTGTTGATTCCAAAACAATACGGGACTTCTGACTCGTGTACTACGGATAACGAGGAAGATCTTTTTAATTATCAGACTGAACATAATTTATTGACTCTCGGCTGGATTCACGTAAGTTTACCTGAGCTGTGAATTAGAATCAACGGAGGGTAACGATGCGTTTGCCAATTAATTTTTTTTCCTTTTTCAGACACATCCTAGTCAAACTGCATTCTTATCTAGTGTTGATTTGCATACCCATTATTCGTACCAATTAATGTTATCAGAGGCCATAGCTATCGTTTGTGCTCCAAGTTATGACGAGTAAGTGATATAATTTCTGTAATGTCAGGTTTAACTCGTGACTAAAATTTTAGGAAGCGTGGTATTTCAAAGATTTTGAAATTATCAAATTTTTGGTTGTTTTTTGTATGATTTTTAAATCCAAATTTCGAACTGCTTGCTCGAAAAATGTAATTCAATTGCTGATTCGAAATGTTTCAATAATTCTAATTTTTGATTACAGAATACGTTTTTTTCGTTTAACGCCAGATTATGGTTTGGATTTCATTGGAAATTGCAAACAGAAGGGCTTTCATCCTCACGTTTCCGATTCACCGTTATTTCAAGTAAGATTTTATCGTTCAAAAAATCATACTTTGTAAAATTATTTATTCATCGTTATTTATCATTATTTAGGATGCCGAGCATTGCGAAAAAGATGATACATTGGCTGTCGAAGTTGTAGATTTTAGAAGATGAACACTTTGGCGCGTCGGTCTGTACCAGCACCTGATTTGATTTGATTCACGTTACCATTTTGTCGTCAATTACTTTACCGTTTGTTTTGAGACCCACGTTTGTTGTCGAAAGCGTCAACGATCACCATTCTTTCAAGCACGTATCCAATTACCTAATTTTTAAAATTTATCTCTTTCGAAGAGATGAGAATGTTGTAAATTTACATTACCAATATTTTGAACGATGTGTATTATCGTCAATACGACTGCGATTTTGTTCGTGTGAGCTTTTCGTTGCTCAGATCGCCGGTGTAGAATTGGTATACTAGATGTATGAAGAATTGTCATGTAATAATTAGTTATTATGCATTCGATATTCGTATTTAATACGATTCAGTCAACATTACCGATTTATATGTTAATTTGCGTATTATTTATTTAACAATATAATTTTTCTTTTGTATGTTTCACGTGAGTTATCTAAAATTGATTTAAAGCTTGCGAGAGAAAATAAGTGAAAATGAATGATAAATTTTGGATTTTTTTACTTCGTTTTCGAGTAATTTGAGGTCGTTGATCATGATTATTGAAAATCATCTCTGTTCTTGGGCCAGAATTTCATTTCCGTTCAGCTCCGAAAAACAGTAATAATAATTCTCCAATTTTCAATATTAATTCAAATTTGTTTATTTTACTTGATAATGAATCATCAATTACGATATTATTACAAACGACTCGTGTCGTATTTAAAATAAAAAAAGAAAATATTTGATATACGGTATTTTACAAATTGTTTCTTAATTCATATCTAAGAGCGCGTATTTCACGTATCGACATGAGTATGAAAGACATGTTTATGAACGGGACTCAGCGCCAGGTATGTTTCTTGATTACAAAGTGCTATTCGTACAAAATCGCAGAACATCCTCCAGCCTCTTCGAAAAATATAATCAGGAATATAATACAGGTAAGTATATTATGGATAATAATGCGAAATGAGGCCGAACTGACCGCGCCGTTGAACTCGCCGTGGCCGAAAACCCCACTCTAGACACCTCGCACGTCGAACGGGGGCGAAAAAAATTTTTGGAATTTTTTTTCCAAAAAACAGAGAAGGGGTTAGTTCATGCTTTTTTTCGATTTTTGATGATTTTCAAAAATTTTGAGATAGTAGTGGTAATTTACTAACTCGAGGTCGCTGATTCCGAATCCGGTGTCCGTTTTCGGTTTCGAGCCTTTGTTCTCGAGTTACGGCCGATTTTTACCCGAAAAATGCGATTTTCGGGCCATGCAAAGGCCATCGCCGCAAACGAACGTCAAATTCGTGTTCAGCGACCTCGAATTAGTAAGAATACACATGTTTTGCAATTTTTCAAGAACCTTTTTGAAATTGGTCAAAAAAAGGCCGGAAAAGGCCATTTTCTCGGAAACTAAGCGAATTGAGGCCAAACCGACCGCGCCGTTGAATTCGCCGTGGCCGAAAACCCCACTCTAGACACCTCGCACGTCGAACGGGGGCGAAAAAAATTTTTGGAATTTTTTTTCCAAAAAACAGAGAAGGGGTTAGTTCATGCTTTTTTTCGATTTTTGATGATTTTCAAAAATTTTGAGATAGTAGTGGTAATTTACTAACTCGAGGTCGCTGATTCCGAATCCGGTGTCCGTTTTCGGTTTCGAGCCTTTGTTCTCGAGTTACGGCCGATTTTTACCCGAAAAATGCGATTTTCGGGCCATGCAAAGGCCATCGCCGCAAACGAACGTCAAATTCGTGTTCAGCGACCTCGAATTAGTAAGAATACACATGTTTTGCAATTTTTCAAGAACCTTTTTGAAATTGGTCAAAAAAAGGCCGGAAAAGGCCATTTTCTCGGAAACTAAGCGAATTGAGGCCAAACCGACCGCGCCGTTGAATTCGCCGTGGCCGAAAACCCCACTCTAGACACCTCGCACGTCGAACGGGGGCGAAAAAAATTTTTGGAATTTTTTTTCCAAAAAACAGAGAAGGGGTTAGTTCATGCTTTTTTTCGATTTTTGATGATTTTCAAAAATTTTGAGATAGTAGTGGTAATTTACTAATTCGAGGTCGCTGATTCCGAATCCGGTGTCCGTTTTCGGTTTCGAGCCTTTGTTCTCGAGTTACGGCCGATTTTTACCCGAAAAATGCGATTTTCGGGCCATGCAAAGGCCATCGCCGCAAACGAACCCTAAAAAACAGCAAAGAGCAGACGGATTGTACAAAAAAAATGAATAGAATAAAAATTGTAGATCGTAAATTTTCCAAGGATCGTTACTCATAGGAAATGTCAAAAATTACAAAAAATCGATTTCCTGGGAAAATCAAGCCCTAAAAAGTCACTGAATTGAAGTTTATAGAAACGGAATTTCACAATTATTTTTTTTCAGGAACTTTTTTTGCTCAAAAAATCAACTTTAAAAGTCAAGAATGTTTCCAAATTGATTTTGTAAATGGCAAAATTTGTGTTTTAAACTTGTTTATCTTTATTTCATGGTTCAAAACCGAAACATTTAAAAAAATGTTCTAGCACTGATCGTTGATCACGATTTTCAACTAGGATTTTGGCATTTGACTCACGTGCTCAATTTTGGCCATTTCTCTTTTCGAAAATACTATCTGTGAGCATTTTCTAGCAAAGAAATTTTACGAGGCAAACATTACCGTTTGATTCCTATTCAGCACCACCTTTTTTCAAAAACTGACGTATTTTTGGAATTTTTACCAAATCTATTTTCAAAAATATGCAAAAACTGCAAATTTCAAAATAGGCACGAATAATTATTATAGAAAATGGCTGATAAAAAAAATTCATCAATTCCCTTCGAAACCACACCTTCAATCTCACAAATAAACAAACTCTTTCCATTCAAACAAAAATATATATTAAGTAATCACTAAAATAATTACTTTTGAATAGAAATAATTTCGGCACTCGATACATAAAACAATTACAACCGATTAATACGAAGCATATTTTTAGAAATGCGATCCAAAAAAAAGTAGTTAATGATACAAAAAAATAAATAAAAGAACACCGATCAAAAAAAAATCTTTTTAAGGGTAACAGAATACGTAGTTGTCTTAATACAAAGAGAATAAAAACTTAGCATTTATTTCACTGTAATTATTATGTACAAAACGATACTCTTTCTTAATACTATCATGCTTTAATGCATCGAGAAAGAAAAAAAAATGAATAAACACGATTCAATATTAACATTACACGATTACACAGGTTAAAATATTTGTATAGATCATCTAAAAAATTCCTTTGTAAAGCTAAAACACAATTTTTTTTATTATATTGCACTAAAAAAAAAAGTAGAATAATTGGATTAATATTTAAATACACATCATTTACACGACAATAATAAGATATTTTTGATTAAAATGGAAGAATACGGTTCAAATCAGTTCGGAGAGATCAATGAATTTATATAGTACGAGAGTAGCACTAGAGCCTTTAAAAAACCCTCTTCCCCCACCTACAACTCACAGAGTATAAAATAATTAACAAAATCAATTTGTCCCAAAATCTGGTATCGATAAAAATCCACCACGAAGGGTCTTTGACTATTCAAAGCGAAGGGTTGAACTCAGTGCTACCCTGACTATAAAATGAAAACGTGAAATAGAGAGGAGAAAAACGCGTATCCGATAAAATTTCTTTTTGTTAAAAAAAATGTCACACGTATAAAATAATAAAAAAAAATAATGGCATCCGGTAAAAACAAGCTGTAGATAGAAAAAGGCCAGAAAAAAATTACTAAACAACTAACACAGTTCATTAAATAAAAAAAAAATTAAAATTAAAAACTTTGGTAAAACGACACACGTAGCACTTCTACATGTAAAATTTTTCAATTTGAAAAAGAAATTTCCGACGATTGACTCGTATAGCGGAATACAACATCTAAAATTCTACACAACCGTACAAGTTCCTTTGCAGTCTGCTCACGGTTTAATTACACGCAACGTATTGCGTACTTGTGATGAATCGGTTTCTTAAAATCGTAAAGAAAGAGAGAGAAAAGAAAAGGAGAATAAATTACACGCGACGAGAAGAAACGAACTATATCTAAAAAATTTCGCACATCAGAAACCTACACCATTCCCCCGTAACTCCGTTCATTAAGTAGGTATTCGACTACACGTATACAAACTATAGGAACTATTCTTCGCTGAAATAGAAAACACAATCGAACAGTACAAAAAAAAATAAAAGGAAAAATACTAAGACCCACATGCTCGTCAGACGCAATCTAGAGAATAAAATTACCAGACACAAAAAGGCTCGACCATATAAAGAAGACTTTTCTCGTTAATGGTGGTGACCTTCTCGTCACCAAGGTAAATATCAATCGGAGTCGTCACTGTGGGACATATCGAACGATGACAAGTCCGGCAATGTCGAGATTAGCTTTTTATGAAACGCGTATTCGATCAGGGCCAAGTGACAGAATATGTACTGCTCCGGCATCTGTATGGAAAATGCCCTTTGAGAACGTATTTTCTCCACTGTGGTGCGTATGTCGATCAAGCCAACGTCTTCGAGACGACTGATGCATATGTCCAGCGTGCAAAATGTACCTGAGACAGAAAATTGCAAAAGATTAGTCGATTGTTGAGCCGAGATGAATAAACGAGCGAGATATAAATAAAGACTCGGGTCTAATTCGTGATGAATCGAGTCACAGATCAAGGTGAACGGAAGCAGTTGCATCAATTTTAATATCGCATTATCCGTTTGAAAAAATTCAAAATTCAACGAACAATAACGAATGTAATGTTTCTTTATCAGGACTGAAGAAAGGAGGATAGATTTTGAAAAATATATGCATTGGATGAATAAATTTAAATGTTCATTTTTAGATTTTCAAGGTTTGAAACAGAAGGGAAATCAAATTACATAATACGAAAATATGAATTTTTTCCAAAAAAAAATAATCGATAAAAATTTTAACAATAAAACATGATTCTAAAAAATTTTCGACGACGACTGAAAACATTGGACATTTTGTAGATTATAAAATATCGATCATAATCAACTACGTTCCAAAAAAAATTTCGGTGAAAATAATTCAAATCACAGAATTTAAAAAATTACCAAAAATTTGATAATTCGAGTAAATGAAGAAAATTTACAAAAAGGAGAAAACCTTTAAAAAGTTGTAGAAAAATTTTTAAATCATTTCAAAAATTGAAATAAAAATTAAAAAAATTAATCTGAGAAAAAAATTGGAAAAAAAATGAAAATTTTTGAAAACATTAAACTCATGAAACCAATAAGAAGGTATGTAAAGTTTTTTTTTAAAAAAAAAAATTCTAAAAACCATAAAATTTCAGGAAAGTGATCAGATCGAGAAAAAAATTGAAAATCTAAGAACAAAAATTTTCTGTAGAGTCATTAATATGCTTCAAGAATTTTCTTTGCTAAAAAATTTTCATAAATTTAAAAATAATTAATGAAGCATATTGTTTTGTTGCATTCTACCAGAATTTTCAATAAATTTAAATTAGAGCAAATGAGCAATTTTATTTAAATAACGATTAGTTTGATTTTTAAAAAGCCTAATCCAACCAAAGTTGACTTGATTAAATTTCTCATGGCCCCATCTAAAACTGGCTAGGTTGAGCTAATATTTAATGGACAACGAGAAAATGCTTTTGACTTGATAATTTTATAAAAATCGTACGTAATTTTTCTCTAAAATTCGAGACGATTTCTTCGAAAAATCTCCGAACATTGAAAATTGTTAAGGTATAATCGACAAATTTTCAAAAATATTCCAATCAATTTTTTAAATTTTCTTTTTCTCAGTTTCATGAAAATTATCTCAAATGTATTTTTCATTATTTTTGAGTCAAGAGAAACATTTTTTTACGTCATAAGCTCAATTTTAGTATTTTTTTTTTCAATTTTGAATATAATTTGAACAATTTTACAGACATAAATTTCATGACTAAATTATAAAATTTGGATTTAAAATTGAAAATTATAAAATTTGTACGAAAAAAAATAAATCAAAGAAGAACAATAACAATGAATTCAAAATACTCAGAAAATTCGGCAACTTCAAAAACCACGGAATTGAACACGGAAAAAATTCTTCAAATTACAAAAACAGTTGATGAAAAATTTAAAAAAAAACCTAAACAGGGAATGCAAATTCCAAAACGATAAAATATTTTGCAAACGAAAAATTCAACTTCAACATAAATGACAAGAAAATTTGAAAATTCAGCAAACCCCTCATCGAAAAAAAAATGAAACAAATGATAAAAAAAACTATGAAAACTTTTCATTAAATTCGAAGTAAAATAGATATTTCACAAAATTTTAAAATTAACATCAAAAAATCTTTCAAAGGAGCAGGGATCATAAGGGGTACTAACTGCCTCGAACTTGATGAAAAAACGAGAAATTAAAATTTTCTCTTCTCAAATAATCCAAGAAACAGAAGCTTAAACACCTTTACAACTCTACAGATAATTTCATTTCGAAAAAAAAAATCCCCAAAACAAAACACCCATATTAACTTTAGTAGATATTTTCGAAGATCCTTAATTTTTTGAACTTTTTTCTCGGCACGTTGATCAAAAAATCATCGAACTCACCAGTTCTTCCGATACCGGCCGAACAATGTACAACAATGGGAGGCCCTCTCGGATGTCCTGCCCATTTATCTCCCAATTCTTTCAACATGTCCGCTTGTCCTTGTCGCACTTTATTTAGAAAATCCAACATTGCCACAGCTCGCTGCGGTACACCGTAGTCGGGCCACGACGTAAACAGATAATGCGTCACGTCTCTCGTTTCTTCCGTCTGCAGACATAAATTTACGATTAGCACGTTACTTATAATCAACTTGGAATTAGAAAAGATATAAAAATGAAGAGTAAAAAAATTTCCAAACAGATTCTTTGAGAGAATCTTGAAAATTGAATTTCAATGGAAAAATAATTCATTGTTGACTAAAAAATTTACACAGATGAGCTGTAGATACCAAACCCAAAAATGTTGTAAACGACGACCGAATCATTCATTTTCTCAATTCGTTATCAGCAAACGTTTTTTTCAAAGTAAAATTTCAACCATTTCGAATTTTTTTTTCAAATTTTTAAAAACTTTTGTCAGAATTATGCACATAACATTTTTGAGAAAAAAAATATTCTTTCAGAAGAAAATGGTATGAAATTTTAATTTTTTTCAATTTCATTTAAAATCGCGATTTTTAAAAAAAATTTCCAGTTCTAATTATCTTTTTCAATTTTTTTAAACATGAAACTGTTCTCAATTTTTTTAAGCAAAAAATTGTTCTCATTCTTTTCACAATTTTTCTACTTCAACGACTTTAAAAAATCTGAATTTGAAGTAAAGATAATGTTGAAAAAATTTAAAACATTAAATTTGAAAAAAAGAAAAAATTTAAATTGGTAAAAAAAATGGAAAATTGAAATAACAAAATGAGTAATTAAATTGGAAAAAATTGAAAAATTTCAGCTAAAAAAATTCAGTCCCAAAAAACATGGGGAAAATTTCTAATTTGCAAAAAAATTTGAGATGAAAATTATCTTGAGAGAAATTTTTGAATTTAAAAGCTTTGAGAAAAAATTTTTTACTAAAAATCTGATAAAATTTCGCAATCGATAAAAATTTAGAGTTGAAATAAATCAGGAATAAATCAACGTCAAATGTCACCAAGTTGAGAAAAAACTAGATTCAATCTTTCGCAACATTCTTGAGTTCGGTGCCACAGTCAACGATAAAAATTTTGGCATGAAATATTGAAATTTCACAGCGAAAAAAATTCGTTTCAATTCTATCGAGAATTTCCTGCAATGGACTTCGAAGGAGCCAATTTCTCACCTCTAAATTAGTAATCTGCAGCCCGGTGATGGTATAATCGTTGAATTTCTCCACCGAATAGTTGGTAATTCTAAACTGAGCAAATATCAATTCTTCGGAAATCTCTTCTTCGGGCCAATACTGAGCACATTTGACACGCCCCCTTTCTAAAACTCTGGTCGTCATTACAATAACTAAAACATGCTGCTCCCACACCATACGCCAAAAATCGGCGCAAGTTTTTGGCAATGGTCCTACCGAAATTCAAAACAAACGAGCGAAAAAATTAGCACACGTTGAAATCAATTCGCAGGCACGCGATCGAGGCGAAAAATTTCGCATACCTTGAGTCGATATAAATGCATTTTTCTGTTTATAACCGTCGACGAAATTAGCGTTAATGTATGTCGATGAAATATCGTCACCGATTTGCGATAAAATAACCCTCGAATGATCGTAGCACAGTACGTCGGTGTAACGATTCTTTGACTGATTGGAACGTTGCCTGAGGGCGAAGAATAAAAATACATTAATTTAAATCGAATGGGACCAAGTTGGCGGAAAATTTTCGTCCGTTACCTGGCATCGTTGAAGGTGCCATCCGGAGGTCGAGACTTGATTTCGAGGTACTCGTTTGTCAAACCATTCCTACCGTTTTCGATAACAGTTTCGATAAATTGTTCGATATTTAAACCTTGACTAGAATCACAGTGCAGACTATCGTCGTCCGAGAATCCGCTCGAAGCCGATGATAGAGCTGCTGGCTGTGGTGACGTTTCTCCTGCGTACACAAAATCAACGATTAGTCGACTCGATGCTATAATTCGACCGATACAATTATTCCTCGAGTGTATTCACCTTCTAGGTTTGACGAAGAGCACTGCCATGCTTGAGAATGTTTATTTCCCGTTTTACGTGGCTCTTCTCCTTCGTTTTCTATCAAATGCGGATGATCATTAAGTGGCTCTGTGCACTGTAACAAAAGATACCGAGTATCACGTGATTAATAAAGTTCACAATTCGGTCGAGTGGTCGGAGTAGTTCGATAAGATGGAAGGTTTCACTTTCATCAAGGAGCGGATGTGGTGGCAGGGCGGACGAGAAAAGGAGCAAGGGACCCTTTTAAAATCATTTCGTACGATAATTTTCATCATTTTGAGTATGTAAATTTATGAATTTTGAGTGAGAAATTTAAAATAACTCCCCTATACAGCCACCAACCAGTCCGGTGTTTCTGAAGTTCTAATTACAGTCAATATGTAAAAAATCAAGTTTCTAAAAATAATTTGAACTTATAAAAAAAAAATTCAATAAATTTTCATCTATGATCAAAATGATTGAATCGTTCAGGAACGATTTTCACAAGCTCCTCAATAAATTTCTGATAACCAAAAGTCACATTTATTCCAATTCAAACTTCAATTTTCTCAAAATCTGCTCAAAATCCAAATTAGATTTTTTGAAACTTTTTCAACTTTTTTTTTTTCAAATTTCAGAGTTGAAATGAATTTTACAAAACATGAAGTCAAAATTGAAAAGAATCCAAAGTAGAAAAAAAATTGACAAAACATTTTGAAATTATTGGAAGAAAAGTTGCGAAAAAATGGAAAAATCAACGTTAGAAAAATTATGACAAAATTATTGAGAAAATCTACTGGAAAAATTTTAGCATTGAAAAATTTTCCAATGATATTTCATTATGGTGTTTACTGCATTGAGAAAATTAAAATTTTTGCTATTTTCACGTTTTTCATGATTTTCATGATCGTTAGACACCATATTGAAGTAAAAATTTTGATAATTACGGTAAATTACTGTAAATATTTCAGTAATTTTTTGTATCCAACTTAATTTATCATTTTCGTGAATATTTTCCATTTTTTGAACGACCAATTCAAAAAGCAAATGATACCGAATTTACCAAATTAAATAACCAATAATAGAGTGAGAGGGAGGGGGACGAGCGAGGAAAACGACGATTTTATCAGGAAATGCAGCAGCGATCCAACGTGAAACGGATGGCATCGCCCAACACCCTTTAATTGGTACACACAAAAAAAAATACATAGATGAAAAATGATTCTATTTGACAAGCTGCGTCCATACCTTTGCGTTTATTTCCGTTTCGAATGCGTTTCCATTAGTAGCAGGAGCCGGTGCCGTTTCCATACCATTTTCTTCATTTTTCTTATTCGTTATCGTTTTAAGACAATGTAACAACCATTCGTCATGAGCCACCTCCAACGTACCGCCAAGATGAACCGGAAGAGATTCGCGCGGAATGTGCAATGCCAACTGAAAAAACATGAGCAATTTTGGGTTAATTTTGATTCAATTAAGCGGGGTGTGTTGTAGAATATCTAATATATTTTAATAATAAAAAATATAGGAGAGAAAATTTTTCATTCAAACCCTTTCAGTAAATAGTTTAGTACAGTGTGCCAAAATTAATTGTCTTCTAAAAAAATTACTTTACTTTAGAAGTATAATTTTTCCAAAAAAGTAACGAAGGCGACACAAAATTTCATTTTTGCAAGTTTTTTTTTCAACAAAATTGGATGATTCTGACTTCATGGAAAATGCTTTAAAACCTGAAACTTGAGCAATTTCTCAAAAATTGGTCAGCTTTCTCAAAAAATCTAATTATTGAATAACTTTCTAAAATTTGAACAACTTTTTAAAAACGGGATGATTTTCGAAAAATTAAATTAGTTTCTAAAAACTGTACTATTTTCCAAAACTACGGTAATTTTTTTTTGCAATTTGAACGATTTTCTGAAATCTTGAAAATTTTCTAAAACTAGAACAAATTCAAAAAATTGAATAAAAATTACACGATTTTCTAAAAAAGCTAGAAAAAGACAAGTTTGTTATTGAAAAATCGAAGAATTTTCTATAAATGCACGATTTCCCAAATACATAAAATCATACTTTCAGAAAATTGGACAATTTTTCAAAAATTGAACAAAACATGAATAGCAGGCCAAAAAAAGGAAGAAACATTTTTTACCTAAAGGTAAGTTTTCAAAAATCTGAATTTTTTTTCATGGATTTAGATCATTTTTTAAATTTTGAAGAATTTTCAAGAACTTAGATACTTAAGTTTTCACAAATTGGTTAATTTTTTTACAGCTGATCTACCTTCTAATAATTTGACAACTTTTCCAAAAATTGAACAAATTTCCCAAAAATTAAACCACGTCCTAAAAATCTGACGATAACAAAAGTACAGAGACTTTTCAATATAGGACGAATTAAAAAAAATTATTTGTATATCTTCAAATTTGTTTAAAAATTAAATCAAGATATCTAAAAAAAAAAACATCACAGATGAATCAAATTTTAAAAAATTTGATAAAAAACTCCTACACAACTGAACATTTTTTTCAAAATTTTACTGCATAAAAAAAATTCAGCCATCATAAGTACATTTTTTATAAATTGAAAAAAAATCATTCAAAAATAGAAAAATTACTGAAATGATTATTTAAACACTCTAAAAAAACATAAAACCTAATATGGAATCAAAATGCACATTGCACATACTATTTGGATTGGTTAAATTTCGAAAATTTCGATTAATTTTGTTGTATTTTTCAAAACTGACGTTTAATTACTTACGCCCAATTGAATGATTAATTGATTAACTTATTCCATAAACCCACATTTTAGCCAATTTTGAATCAATTTTACCTAATTCTACAACATATCTTCAATTTTTGTAGAAATCTTGATAAAACTCCAATTTTTGAAATATTAATAATAATAAAATTTTATGATATTTCGAAAAAAATTAAATTCTACAAAAATTTCAAATTGAATTACACCATTTTGGGATAAATTAAATTAAAAACCCGATCAATACATTTTTACCAAATTTTCAACACATTTTTCACCCATCTCAAGGAAATTTTCAAACACATCCATTAAAAATAATCCCAACAATTCGACCAAAATTTCTTGGAACCCGTTCAAAAATACTTTTACCAATTTTGTTCGCTAATTACAAAAAATATGTAACAATTTTGTTGAAATTTTCAGTCACGTCCTCCAATTTAATAACTTTTATTTGGTTATTTTCGATGCACAGGGTGATAAAAAATTGAAAACATCTCACCTGCGGTATGCTAACCGTGTACACGCGATCTCGTAATTTCTCCCTGACGAATAATCTTAATATTTTAAACGGAGCTTTGAACCACAATGGAGCCGTAACGATTAAAACTTTCTTCAATTTCGCCGGATAACCGCCCTGAAAACATAAAAATAAAACAATTTGATTAGATATTTTTCAAAATTCGTCTCTTTTTTCTCGCACAGGAAAAAAAATAGTACGTAATAAACAAAATAATTTATCAACATATACGTCTTAGGCACAATTATTAAAATGATACCTACGAATCAACGTACATAAATCAATTAACCGCACGAAAGATGTTAATTTCGAAAATAAAAACACATTTCGCTGCTTTCCATCGGAAGTTTTACGTACCTCGCACTCAACTACCTACACTTACTCGAGACATCTCAAATACGAAATTGAAATTACACAACGCACGTACGTACAGCATACGAGCACTTATTGCAAAGACTACGACATCTAAAACAACGCTAAAATCGAGAACGACCTTGTACTTGAAATTATACGCGTATCTGTGGATTGTACATAGAAAGAGAGAAAAAAAAAACGTTGTGTATTTTGCGCGTTCCGTTCGTCGTGTTTACGCTTTTTAAATGTACAGACATTAAGAAGAGGAGAGATGAAAGGGCGAGGCAGCTCGGTACGTTTTTAATTTGCCTAATCTGATACAAGGTGTTCCGCAGAGAAAACTTCGATTCGATAAGAAAATTTTGAAAAAATTGCCCAGGATAGTAGCGTTAAGCATATGAATAATACGATGTCTTTATAACAAGTACAGAGTGTGTCGATAGTAGCAGGCCTCCTTATGAGAGCGAGAAGGCAACCAAAATAACGTCTCGATTTTTTACAGAGACGAAAATAGATTTGCATAGTCCAATATTTGAAGGGATAGTGATGTTTAAGAAAATAAAATTCAGAGGGGAGGGGGGAGAATAGAAAACACAAAGAGTTATTTTTGACTCAAAATGACTTGATAAAAATTTTTACCCTGCCGATTTCAAATTTACCCCTCCACATCGTTCAAAAAAAATTCTAAAAAAAGTTCGACCTTAGATGGTTATTATCTAAAAATATCAGTTACTCTTTTTTTTGGAAAAAATTATTATTTTTTTTTGGGAGAACCTCCGGAGATTTTGACCTAAATTGGTGAAGTGGTTTACTTTACGTGACAACGTGAGATACCCCCTCCTCCAAAAATTGAGCCCTCCTAGCTCAAAAGAGGATGAAGCTAGAGGTCTCAAAAATGAGTCATATTTCGAAAAAATTGGTTTTAGCCAATTAGAGTAGTGCCATTTCTTGAGAATCTCAGTTAATCTCTTTAAAATGACCTAATTGACTTTGAAATTTAGATATCACCTCTTGTCTCCTTTATTGGGAAGGGGAGGGGATTGCAAATCGCAAATTGAGAAATTTTTCACTAATACCAAATTCAAACGACTTCAGCAGGATATTTCCTAAAAATTTCAAGATTTTTTTAGAGAGACAAATTTTTCCCATTTCATCATCGATCGATGCATTTCACATGAAAAAAAAATTAATTGTAAATTTGTAACAGTTTGAAATAAGTAATTTCGAAATCTTAAGGAGAGAGAGGAGAGGAATAAACTGAATAAAAATTTCAAAGTCTGACTTAAAAAAGAGAGAGGAAACCAAACATTTTAACATTTTTGACAAAATAAACACAGAAAATTTCAAGATTGCAATCTCAAAAAGAGACGAAAAATTTGTGGTCATCAGAAATGACTTTCGATGAGATGTTTTTCACTATTATTTTGATTTACGAAATTTTATATAAATTGTCTGCAGGATGCACTGCAACAAAAAATATTCAAAAAAATTCATTTCATGTTTTTTCTTCCCAGAAAATACATTGATTTCCTTTTTTTAACTATTGAATAAAATATTTGAATTTTATGAAAATTGCGTGAATAAAATTACAATTGGCAGCATTGAAATTTTTTTAAAATTTCATCAAAAATAATTATTGAAAAAGACCAAAGGAAATTTTTGGTCGATTCTGAAGTATTCAAGTGAACGATTTGAATTCGGTAAAAATCAAAAAATTTTCCAAATATCAAACAGCCACTTTGCAACTTTCTGGTGGAGGGAGAGCTACCAATTATTTCAAGGTCAATAGTTCAGGAAAGTGGAGATACAGAAACTTGAATCAAGCTTTTTTGAAAGGGAGATGTTGATGCCTGAAATTTCCAGCACATGGCTCTAAATCGCATCTTTTTCAAAAATGACTCCACTTCGAATTTTGCTAAGCGCTATCTAGCTATCTTTATCCTTTGATTGCGGGGGGGAGAGGAGGAGGGGTTGAAAATTGTTTTTGGAAGGTCTCTCACCCAATCCACGATATTTTTTCCGAATTCAAATCCTGGGTCATTTTCAAGCGTAACTGTATCAGATTCTGAACAATCGCTCAAATTTGAAAGTTACTGACTTGATCAGGAGGGGAGGAGGTTAGGGGCTGGGGGAGGGTCACTGATAAAAAAACCACGCGACCTATCGATTTCTAGGTTTTCAAACACGCTGAATTCGAATCCGAGGTCATTTTCAAGCAAAACTCAATGTATTTCCTAATGCTTGCCCAAAGTCCAATAAAAATACGAGAAAAAGGGGGTTTGGGGGCGGGGGAGGGTCACTGATAAAAAGTCGTGCGACCTATCGATTTCTAGGTTTTCAAACACGCTGAATTCGAATCCGAGGTCATTTTCAAGCAAAACTCAATGTATTTCCTAATGCTTGCCCAAAGTGCAATAAAAATACGAGGAAAAGGGTGGTTGGGGGGCGGGGGGAGGGTCACTGATAAAAAGTCATGGAACCTATCAATTTATAGGTTTTCAAACACGCTGAATTCGAATCCGAGGTCATTTTCAAGAAAAACTCAATATATTTCCAAATAATCGCTGAAAATTCAATAAAAATACAATATCGTTCTCAAAAAATAAATACAAAATAACATTTAAACAATTCTCAATCTCTAAAAAAGGTGTATTTTGCTTACAGCCAATATTGAAACGAAACCTATCATCAAAACTGACACCCCTCGAACTCATAAAATAAGCAATAACCTTATATAACCTTTTATACAGCTCGAACATGGCACTATCCCTTACAAACAGCCACAACAACACTATCAAGTACCTTCATTACTCGAAAACTTACACAATACCCAATACTCGAACACTCATCAATAACACTATCGTCGAAACACCCTATACCCTTCATCGTTCCATTATTTCGTGCGACTTCCGCAAATCTGGTCGATATTTTTACTCGCGGTTGAATGATTTTCGAGCCAAAAACACACTGACACAGACACAAACGCTGGCGACATTCTGTTTCCAACATCTTCATATCGATTACCCATACACCCGAAACGCCTCCGGGCCCATTGATTTAGATTTCGTATCTCGAATTATTTCTCATTTCCATCTGCTGTTGCAAAATCATCGCGTTCCGCAGAATAACTCGAGAATCAACTACGCGTCTATCCAGATTCATTTTTTTTTCGTCTGATTTCTGCCTCGCATAGGAAGTATAATGATGACAACTCGAACCAAGTACCTAGTTTAGGCACCAAATACGATAAAATTACATCGAGATTCGAGATACTCGCACAGCGCGAGGCGACTTGCATATTGATTCGATTTCAAGGTGAATCCCTCGGCACGTTAAAAAATAATCAATCCGCGAGCCGTCGACGAGAAACGGTGAAAAAAAATCATTTTCGATCTCGCGTCCGGCGGCTTTTCTCGCTCATCAGGTGGTACTCCTCGTTTCAACCGCGTTCTCATTCCAGCGTCCTCGAAACCAGATGGAAAAAACACCAACGTCGTTATAATTTCCCATATTTTACGAGCTAATTACATTATCGGCGATATTTTCGACTCGAAATCGTCATTTTAATAAGAGAAAGAAGGGAAATCGAACCTCGATTTGTCAGCCGAAAAAAACGTCATAAAAAGAGAATGGAAATCGATGGCGAGGCCTCTTGTATTTGACAAGTTTTCTTCGCGTTTCGCAATCTTTCCAAAATGTCGAAAAAAATTACCATCTCGATGAACCGAACACAACGGAACGGTTCATTCTGTAATGAGATTTAGTTCGCTCGATGAAATACACCTCCGCATTGACGAAAAATTGGCGAATCGACGGAGCAGAAAACAGGGCGCAGTTTTTTCGTCTACCGATTCCAACGTATGGGACGTCAAAATGGGACAAAAAATCGTTAAAAAAATTTATACCGAAGATGATTTCAATTCGTCGTGTCAATATAGTTTCAAACTAAAGTATCGAGAATGTCCTCGTTTTCTCATTTCATTTTCTCATTTCCTACCCAGATTACAATTTCCTTTTTATCCTCTCACGTAACCATTTCGATTCCAAATCGACGATTTTTTTTTTCGAAAATCGATTGTTTCGTTCGTTTTCCTGCTTTCGCCTCCACGATAAGAAATTTCACACCAGTTCTATACCGCGAACGAAGGTCGAAATTCGAACATAAATTTCTCGTTTGTCGGAGAATTAACTGGCGAAATCATCGCTTTGGTTTTTGGTATCGATTGGTGGCTCAATTATTTCGAAATATTCTAGAAAATCTCCGGCTCTCGAATGGAGCGGTTCTCTCTGCGTGGGCAAAAATAGTACACGGTACGCGGAACGATAAAACGAGGCGAGTATCCACGCAGGGGGCGGATACCGAGAGATGGAATAGGACAAACCGGCGAGAGGGAATACTTCGCCAGATAATCCTTATGGCAAAACCGCGACACTTGATTGAAACCATCCAACTCGAAGGTGAAAATTAGGTCGGAAAAGCGTGACAATATCTATAAAATCTGGGTTACTTAATCTTCGATTTATGAATCCAATTAAACTCTCGAGCATCCGTCGTTACTTTTTCAAAATCCCTCGGTAAATTGGAATTTTTTTATCGCGACAGCCAGTAGACAGCTGGGATCAGGGATGGGAGGGGCAGAGGAGAGGCGAATGGTTGATTTTAACGACGGTGCGGTGACTTTTCTTTTGATTAAAAGTTCGTCTTTTGTGGGAAATTTAATTAATAGGTAATTTTAGATGAATTTTTTTTGAAATTTCTGAAATTGGAAACTTTGATTTAGGTCAAGTAGAGGAAGTGAAATTTTTGATCAAATGACGAGTGATTCTTGACTTTGAGAAAAATTCAATTTCTTGAAAAACGCCCAAAAATAATTATATCGCTACTTTTCCAGGTTTATCAGATTAGTTTTTTTTTCAAATTTTCCAGACTTATTGCACTTGGATTTCTGAACAATAGAGACGAGGGAGTAATTCTTTCATTTAAGGAGGTCAGAGAGGGAACAGTGGTCAGATCATATCAAAAAATATATTTTTGAAAAAAAGAGTACCACATGAAATAAAAAACAAAAAATGACTGTTTTTCGGAAAAAAATTTTTCAAAAAGTAGATCTATAAGTTCCCACGGAAAATTATTTTAGAAAAGCAAAAAATTGCTAATTCAGCGTTTAACAAAAGTTTTTGGTATCATGAGCAGTACATGGTTTGCTTTGTTCCCCCTGAGTATTCCACTTCAGAGGAATGGTTCGAAATGGTCCCCTTTAAACCTAAAGTCGACTTTCGTGCAGCAATTCAGGCAAATTTTGAAACCCTTTTTTTTTAAAAAAAGTATCCTTTTCCTTCTCTGAAAGGTCAAGTTGAATCACAGAAACAGGATTTTTAATAATGGTATCCAAAAAAAATCACTAGTATTCTTTTCTCCAACATGATTTTAGAATTTTCTTTTTCCTAATTTCCTTTTTCGAAATTTTAAAGTACAAAAAAAGTGGAGTTCAGCAAATGTAAGCAATAATTTTTTGTTGCTTTTTCTTGAAAATTTTTCCATAAAAACAGCAAACATTTTTCGAATGTTTTAAGAAAATAGATGCAAAGATCAACCGAAGGGGAAGAGAATCCCCAAGCTGTCGAAAATAATCGACAAAAAAATTATTTCATAAATAAAAAATGATATTCAAGTATGAATTTTCTTAAATCCCTCCAATCAAGTAGAATGAAAGATCTCTGCATTTTGGATAATTTTTTCAAAAATCTGTTTCTATATATTTTTCCATTGCACAAAAATCTCAACTCTTTACATTTTCTGGAATATTTTGATTTCGTATGAAAAATCGAAAAAATTTGGCACTTTAGTCTCTCTTTCTCGGAAATTGTCGTTCTGGATTCATTTTCAAATTGATTTTGAAATCCTTCTAGGAAATTTACAAAATTCGTTGTTTTTTGATAAAATTTTTGTTCAAGTAAAATGAAAATTACAACCAATGATATCATAATCATCTATTATTGTTATGGAAGGAGAAGGATGGATAAAAAAAAAAGGATCAATTATCCTGGATTTTAGTGATAACTGGTAAAGTGGTTCACATGGGAAAGAGAGGAGACATTCCAGAAATTTTTCTGAGTCTTCTGACTCAAATAGGGATGCAGCTGAAAAATTTCATGATGTGGTCATTTCTACCGAAAAAAACGTATTTTTTTACTACTTTTGGTAAAACCATCAACTGGGAACCACCCCCCCCCCCCAAGTCATAACATAACTTCTGAAAAAATTGCGATTTGAATTTTCTACATCGCCCTGAATCACTTAGAATAATGTTACCGATAAAAATTTTCATGGGAGTAATGCCAAAGACATTTTGATTCGCTCAATTTTCATAAAACTGAAGTTCATAAATGAATCTGAAAGACAGAAATTCTTGCTATTTTCATTCAATTTTTCTGGCTTAAATTTTTCTCACAAAAAACTCTCCTTTTTCATTCTTTGATTCAAAAATTCAAGAAGATAAAAATGTAAAAAATTTCTTGTTTTTTACAAAAAAAATTACCACAATTCTCGTCAATTTTTGTTTCGTTTGCCAAGAAAGTAAAATTCTTGTCAATTTCTGGTTTACTTGACATGAAGATAGAATTCTTGCCAATTTCTGGTTTTCTTACCAGAAAGGTAGAATTTTTACAAATTTTTGGGTTTTCTGGTTTTCCTTGCTAGTATACAATACACTTTGAAATTTTTACTGGTGGCTTGAAAAGTAAACCAATTTTTTTTTGGTTATTAAAAATAAAGATCCAATTTTTAGAAAATTTTTCAAAGCAGTGTCGCCAACTGAAATTTTATAAAAATTTCGTAAATCGAAATACAGTTTTCAGCATTGCTACGAAAATTTTTAGAAAAATTTCTCCAAAAAATATTTCAAAATTGCACACTTTTCTATTTTTTTCTTTCGATTGTTGTTGAAAATTGACATTTTGATGAAAAATTGATATTCTTTGATAAATCGACTATTCTGTTTTTGAAAATTTGACATTTTTTATGAATGAAAAATTCTGCCTTTGAAGTGAAAATTAGCAGTATTTTCATTTTATTCGGCTTTCCTGAAAAATAATCAATTTTACAAATTTACAAATTATTATTTAAAAAATTGACAACTCAATTCAAACAGATATAAATTGTTTTCAATATTAAATTCCAAACAAAATGTCAATCATGTTTGTGAAATGTAATATTCTGCCCCCCTCCCCCCCAAAAAAACATGTAAAATCATCCTAAATAAACCAAAAAATTATGGCCAATTAAATCAACAATTTGAATTCGATGAAACTGAAAAATTCCTCAAATTCGAAATCCACATACAACTCTTCGATCCCCAGGGTAGAAGTCAAAATCGGTTACCAAATTCTAGGCCAATGATTCAAAGAGATGGAAAATGTTTAAATCACACAGGATGTCTGAAATTCCCATCAGTTGGCACTACTGAAAAATTGGCAAAAAGCGGTGTTTTCTTTTACAATAATGACCCACTTTTGAAGTCTTCCAGTTCCAAAATCCCCTTTCACCCAGAGGATTCACTTTTTTGAGAATTTCCAAATCATCTCACCAATTTTCTTCAAAATCGATGTTTTTTCCCCAATTACGCGGCGATGACACCGGATTATTTGCGAAACACCTTACACATTTAGATTCGTCTAATCACGCAAACCTATTATTATAATGCAATACCTTAGAGGGAAGAAAAAAGTACAATTGCTCGCGTCATTGCACCTTTATTTGACCTTGATTACGCCACTTGTGCCTACAAATATACGCAAAAAAAAAACATATGTTGCGTATCTCAATTCTCAACGTGGAAAAAAATACATATTTATTCTTCGATATCAAAGACAGCGACGTCAGGAGCATCATCGCGAAATACAAACATAATCGAATTCCGAACTGTATAGTACGATTAGACACCATCTGGTCATTATTTTCCTACCCCCCTAAAGCCTGAAAAAGTTCTCTCCCGTGGAGTAATTCTCTCAGCTTGTTATTTCGATTTCGTACAAGATCTGATAAGCAGGTTATCTGAACGTAAATGACACATACCTACGTATTTCTTGGAAAAATACCTCAAAACCCAACTCTAGGATGATTTTTGATCGGATCTATCGTCGGAGTCGATTTGATCACAAAATGTGAGAAAAAAAATCACTTTACGCGATACGATCGATCTGCGGCCCGATCAAGATCCGACATTTAGCACTTGAAGTGATATTTTGATCAAAAAGTACACGCCGAATAGTTGGCAGAGACGACTGCGGATCACATTCACGTACCTAGAGACGTACAAACGCGCACCGATGAGCACACGCGGTCCGGTCTCTAACCTAGTTATTCGATTCACGTTCTGCGGCTGATTTCCGGCGTTCGCGATCGTTCGCGATATCCGTTTTCGCGCGATTGATATGATAATTACGTAGGTAGCTAGGCAGAGGGTACCTCGCGAGCAGCACCGTATCGATAAAAATTCGCTTGCGCAACCGAGCGAAGATTACAAACTCGGGCGACAGCCTCGGGCCCCCCTTTCGACAAATCGGGTCTCAAAATAAACAACGTTGTGCGGATACGATTCGAAGACGAATTCGCGATCTTTTGCGATGCACGCAATTCCGTAGGTAACTAAACGCTCTAACGCCAACAACGTTACTGCTTCGCGTTTCCCAAGTTCGAACGTTGGTCGGCGTCGCCCCACGGACACGAAAAATTATACGAGAGCGAGAGAAACTCCCTCTCCGCGAACCTCGATCCGCCGCGAAGGCGAGGCGAGAGATATGCAACCTACGTGTTCTTAATCGACGATTGCCTTGGTTGGCGTGTGTTGGTGGTGGTCCGCCGGAGCCGCGCGCATCGAGCTTTCCGAGCTTTCCGAGCCGGACGGGGTTGAAAGTCGGGGGTTGTCGGCCGAATTCGCAGAACCAGGTACCCATTCGGAGCCCGGTCGGTACGGCCGATCGATGTAATTTCCCGCAATAATATTCTACCTGAGTATACCTCTAGATATCTATACCTGCGTTGAATTTACCCGAGATTTTTCATCCCTTCGGCATCCACCCACTCCATCGAACCATGTGAGGGGGGGTTCCTCGCCTCGACGCCAACGCTATCAGCTGACCCGAGCCAAATATACCGATTTTCCAACGTGTTCTCGCAGGCCGAGCCAGGATACCGATATCAGGACGTTTGGCTGGCAGGAAGATGAGTGTGGGTGTCAGCTGCGATGAGAAGAAAGACGCTGGCTCGTGCAGATGTAACAACGACATATACTTCAACGTCGTATGTTATCATCAGCCAAGACGCAATTTATATCAGAGAATACCTACGTACGGCGGATTGGGCTGAGGGGTAGCGCGGGAGGTCGCGAGTCGTCCATATGATTCGGTATTAAACGAGACGAGCGAGATCGAATTACGTAACGTTGTCGTATCTCTAGGTACATGTAATGATCGGCGAATGGAGAGGAACGTGGTTAGCTACTGGGTGTTCATTGAGGTTTTGCGACTGGTCTGGCACGATCGGCAGGTCAATTGGGATCGCATTTGGGCCGGATGGGTTGCCTAAGCTTTGAAAAACAGGCGAAGAAGGCAAAAGAATTTGAGAGTGATCTCCTGCAAGAATAAGGAAAGAATCGGTGATGGAAAAAACAAAATTACTGATTTTTTTTCTCAGTAGATATGTTGAGATCGTTTTCTAAAAAACGAGAAATTTTCCAAAATTTGGTGAATTTTCTGAAAATTGAACGATATTTAATCTAAACGTGAAAAATGGCCCCAAGCAAAACCCCATTCCAAAATTATTCGAGAGAGGGCAATTTTGGAAAAAAATAGGAGCGGAGGTCGATTTGCAATGAAAATATGAGCAATCTGTTGTTTATTTTGGGGCACTGGCTTAGTCAGTAAGGTGATAATACATCAATAGATTCGAGCTGAAAAAAAATTGGAAAATTGCAGAATTTTTTAGAACAAATAATCATACCCACCTTGAATCTGAATTAGTATTTACCTTTTTGAATCAGTGAAATGAATTTGATTAAAAATCAGTGATTTTTCCCAGATCTCTGGAGCCAAAAGTATTGATTTTTCTAATAAAGTAGAAATTAACTGAGAAATCAATCATTTTTAATGAAAATCATTTCATAGATTGTCAAAGGCAGAATTTTATCAAAACTGATTCAGATTAGAGCTACGTGCTCTTTCATTAAAAAATCAGTGAACAGTCAGAATTGCAGCACAGGAGAAAAGCAGTGAGAAAAATCACGGAAAATTCACGGAAAAGTCGATGAAATTTATGAATTTAGCTGAAAAATCAGCGAAAATTCACTGGAAATTAGTGAATTTTGCTGGTTTGTCCTGTGCTGCAATATTATTATTTTAATTGTTCTTTAGTGACTTCTCGCTGATTTAGAATGAAAGAGTATATGTTTTGAAGTAGAAAGCTCGAAATTGTCAAAATACAGCCGAGCGAAGCGAAGGCGATTTTTTTTGTTGAAAAATCATGTTTAAAGAGGAAAACAACTTTTTTTCGAGCGGGCTTCCCCTCCCCCCCCCCCAAAGAGTTAAGATGGAAGTGAGACCACTCTCTCATTTAAAAATCTGCGAAAATGATCGAAAATCGCTGAATAACGGTCAGAATTATAGCACAGAAGCAAATAAGTGAAAATTCACTGAAAAGTCAGTAAAATCCATGAATTTTGTTGAAAAATTGATAAAAATCTTCGAAAAATCAGGGAATATCTTTGAAAAATCAGTGAAAATCTTTGAAAAATCGAAGAATTTTGCTGTTCTTTTCTGGGGTGCAATTCTGACTGGTCCTTCACTTCAGTGACTTTTCACTGATTCAAAATGAGACAGTCAGAATTGCAGCACAGAAAAAATCAGAAAAAATTCATTGATTTTTCAACGATTTTCACTGATTTTTCAGTTACTGACTTTTCAGTGAATTTTCACTGATTTTTCTCACTGATTTGTTAGTGAAAATTTTTTCACCAATTTTCTCCTGTGCTGCAATTCTGACTGGTTTCTTAGTGATTTTCAATATTGAACCCTCCCTCTAATTCCAGAAAATAAAATTCTGGCTTTGGAACGAAAATGATCCCGAAAACAGATTTAGAGAGTCAAAAACCATATTAATATAGACGTCCAACCCGATCAAATTGAAAATTTCTCAATCGGTCCATTTTTCGGATTTTTTTACTTTTTAGAATATTGGTTATTTTTTAAAATGGTGGACAGAAAATCAAAAGAATAACAATTTTAAAAGCAAAATCATAATTTTTTATGAAAATCTCCGAAATGATTGTAACTCCATATCAAGATAAAAGGGTCATTTTGGAGAATTTAAATTCAAATACTTCGCGTTGAAACATTCCCAGAAAAAATTTCAGTCCTTCTCCGTTCCTCGAAATTAAATCAGGGAGCCTCGAAGTATATAATCATTAGGGCAAGGATTTTTAAGCGCTAAAAAACAAGATTTAAGCGCTAAAAACAAGCGGTTAAAATGGCCAAAAAAGCGGTTATATAAGCGCTAACAGTCCAAAAAAGCAAATATAAGCGCTATAAAAGTATACCTTGTCGTATATCAAAATACAGGTAATTTAAACCTGAATAAGAAAATCCTATCAAATCACCTGCAAACTTGGAACATAAGTCATTGATGGAGAAAAATATCAATAGATTAATACTTTTTATTTTAAAAAAACTGAAAATAACAGAAAAGGAACAAACATTTTTTAAAAGTAAAAAATCAGGCGAAATGAAAATTTATTTATCCAGTCACAGATTAAAATGTTTAGATTTTTCTTTTTTTTTTTCAAGGACCAAATAATGAAAAATTTGATTTTTTGGTTGTTTTTTGTCATTTTTTATAATTTTTCCTCAAATAAGCGCTAACGACCTCAAATAAGTGCTTAAAAAGCGTTTATAGACCATTTTTGTGCTGAATTTAAGCGTTTATAAGCGTTTATAGTCGAAATAAGCATTTTTAAGCGCTAACAAATTTTGCAGTTCGGCTTGGAATTGCATGAATCGCAAAAGAAACATGGATAAGCGGTATCTACTGCAGTACATTAAAATAAGCATTTGCTATAAAATCCTTGCCCTAATAATCATTCTCAAAAAAATTTCTTCACCTTTCATCACCCAAAACCCCAATTATTTTTCAACTCAGATGGTAAATTTCATCAAGCTTGGGTTTATTGATGTGAGATAATTTGATTTCATCAATTATTTTCAAAGCTATTACAAATCAACGTTGCCTGTCAAGTGAAAAAATTGATATTTTGAGCAGAATACCGTTTCAATCGCATGTGGAATACAATTTGACCTCCTGCCGCGAATTTTACGTTGATTTTTAAATTAGATCAGTTTATCGGTTGAAATTTTGATTTTTGTATAATATCTCGATATTTTTGCCAGTGATTTTCGATTAATATTTGTAATTTTATTAGCACTAATGCGTTGAAAAATGATAAGTTTTTGGAAGTTTAAATGCAAAAATGGAATTTTTTCGAAAATGGTCTCAATTTGAGGCCTCTAAGCTCACTTCCCACAGATCGAGAGGACTGAAAATTTTTCCACTAACTCAAAATGTAAAACACATCGGAAAAAATGGCAAAATAAAAGTAAATTTTTTTCCACACCACCCTAATCTCCACACTAACGCAATTTAAACCTCAGGGGAAAGGAGGGGATACGATGACTCAAAAAAATTATATAATCTCGCACCAACCGACACTCCAATTCTATCACATCAACACTTACCTAAAACCTTCACATCCCAGATAAGGAAACTCCAACACGTCGATCAACGATCACAGTGCTCAACATAGACTCATCATTGGAAACCCAGATAACACCTCGACTGAAGTGATAACGACACTCGATCGAGCACCCGATGCGCTCGAGTTCGATACGTACTCGAAAATATTATTAAAATCGCGAGTAAACACAAAACACCTCACACCAAACGTGTACACACACCGACTCGCGTAATCGAGCGCGAAGGAGAAAACTCGACGAAAATCTACGACTCGCCAAGCTATATTTTCTACACTATCGAATCAGCAGCATCAATCTAAAGCAACTATGAGCCAAATATTATACGAGAGAAAACGAAAGCGTACCATTAACGTACGATTAGTCACACATTGACGATGGAAAATTCGCGTGCAATGGGCAATAGGCAGGGCCACGACCACGCACACGTGTACACGAAAATCCACGCACATTCACGTATTCAACATCTCAACATTGATAACAATAATAGAAAATTCTAGCTATATTAGCAGAAACAATTTCCTAGTCGACTTCGACTTTTCCGGCTTTCCTACGTTTATAATTTGTACCATACACGAAAGTCAGATACAGGGTGTTCCATGAATCATGTGCCAAAATTATTTTTTTGGATTCAAATGGTTTCAAGAAGCAAACTGCTCCTGAAAAAAAATTACGTAAAAAATTTCTCAACTATAAGAGTGGATAATACTTTGAAAACTGAAAAAAAATTCGATTCGTGATTTGTTGCCTAGCTTCAAAATTGAAGGGGTAACAATAAAAATGGTCCAAAATTTTTTTTACTGGATACGAAGCCGTGGTTCTAAAAAAATTTCACAAGTCACGTTTCCGAGTTTAAATATGATTATAGCATGATCAAATTTTCAAAATTAAATTTTCAACAGCAAATTTGGGCCATTTTTGATAAAATGAGATGTTCTTTAACTTGGAAATGACCTGAAAAAAATTCGACGCAGTTTTCTTTAAAAGAAGTCGAAAGAATCAAAAAAACATAAATTTTGATATAGATACGTAAATAAAAATTGATATTTGTGCGTTTTCTGATTGGAATGTAGACGCGTATAAATCAGGAAAATTGTACGAAAAATCACGTTTTAAATTTCGAATGGAATAAATCGTTCTCGGAAGCTAAAAATTGAAATTTGGATTAAAAAAATATATGTAATTCATATTCAAATCAGTCATCCTTATCACAGATTGACATTCCGGAATTTTTATCCATGACTAAATTTACCCGGAATGTGCATCAAGTGTGAAAATAACAAAATGGTGCGAAGGATTAAATTTTCCTAGTTCGACTGATGTGAGTTTTCAATTACCAAGTCCATAATGTAATTTTTCAATTTTCTCAGTTTTCAAGTTTTTCCCTGAAATTATCATTTTGGGTCGAAAAATTAATCAGACTCTGGTATTTGTCAATTTGGGAATTTTTTTCACTGGAAAATTTCAACTCAAAAATCATCAGTTATTTTCAATTCTTGGGAATACTTCAACGCCAAATTAAAATTTTCTCCTCAAAGCTAAACTTTCTGCCAAAAAATGTTTTCCAACTTCGGTGTTATGTTTTTTTCGACTCTAAAAATTTTTATAAATTTTCAAAATTTAACCCTGCCGGAAAGAAGGGACTTCGCGTAACAAAAATCGATGTCTTTACTTTTATGTGCTTGGTCTAGATTTGGTGTCCTTTGAACCAAAAACACGAAAAAAGAGATATCGATTTTTCTTACACAAGGTCCCTTCTTCTCGGCACGGTCACAAATTCAAAAAATTTTTAAATTGAATTTTTTTTTTAAAAAAATGAGTTGAAAAATATTGAGAAACTCAAGCTGAAAGAATTTCAAGACACTATGAAATCTTTGAAAAATTTAAATAAGGTATCAAAGAATGAAATTTTGAAAACCTCAGAAGAAAAAAATTCATCAAGAGAAAAAAGTTTTAAAAAATTGAGAAATAACTTTGGAGTTGAGAACAAATACCCTATTAGGGTCGAAAAATTATAATTAAAAAAAATATATTTTAGAAGTGGAAGAAAAAATTTCAGAGTCGAGACAAAATTTTACCAAGGGGAAAAATTTTTCACGTTGAAAAATATCTTGGATAAAAGATGGAATCGAAATTTAGAATGATAAAAAATTTTATTGCTTACTTTCATTTCGAATCAGTGAAAAATCACTGAAAAACAGTCAGAATTGTAGCACACGGAAAATCAGTAAAATTTTTAGACTTCCGGTAAATTATTATTAATTTTTCAAAGAACTTCACTGATTTTTCAGAAAATTTCAAATCTTTTGCTGACTTTTCAATGAATTTTCACCAATTTTCCAACATTTTTTTTCACTATTTGCTTGCAGTGGAATTTTTCACTAAATTATTACTATACTTATTGCAAATCTGACTATTTTCCAGTAATTTTTGATAATTTTCACTGATTTATAAATAAGGAAGTACATTTGAAGAATAAATATTTGAGATAATATGAACTTGAAAATAATTCAAAAAGAAAATCAAAATTGAAAACGAAAAAACACAAGCTGTCTGAAAAATCTAAACTCAAAATACCGTCGTATCCATCCTGTTCATATTCCATACTAATGATCGAAAATGAAGAGGCTAAAGGCGAATGATGGGAATGAGATATTCAAAATAAATGGACTTCAAAAATTTTTCAATTTTTTCCAATTTAGCATGAACCTCAGTATCTTTAGTTTTGATGTTGGGCAAATAGTCCACAGATCAAAATTTCTTCAGTTTCCAACATACTTTCTCTATTTTCTTGATTAGTTTATTTTTCTGAAATTTTCTTGAACAATTCTCCTTCGAATTTTGAATGAAGGTAAATAGTCATGAAATGAAAATTTGTTTAATTTTCAAAGCACAGTCCACTGCCAAAATTGAAAAAAAATTTTAACGTGATTTTTTTAAAAGCAGCATTTTTGTTCCTTCAATTTTTAAAAAAGGCAACATGCTCATCTCAAGTTTTTTCCCCCACAAAAAATAAACGTTTGGAACACCCTATATAACGAGACCTTCTACCTGCTCCCGGTCCTAGATCCAAGCCTACCCCCTCGTTCGACAAAGTAATTTAAATATAGTCGAGGATGGCTCCACGCGGTCGAAACTTCGATGGCGTCACGCACACCACGATCTACGCGTCCAAATATTCATTTTGTTTACAATTTTTTCCTCGCGTCCGGTCGCAAATTTATTATTTTTTTGTTTACGCCTACCCTTCTCGCCTTTCGGCACAGTGCAAATTTTACGTCGCGAAAAAGGAGGCCCTTTGGCGGGATATGGAAAGAAATAACGTAAGAGAAAAATTGCTCATGTCCGCATTGTCCACAATTGCGTAATTATATTATTTTTTTAAGACTGATAACGTCGTTTTTCAACACGATGATAAACCTATGTATTGTGATAAATTGACGGAAGTGCAATCAAAACATGCAAGTGATAATTAATCATTGGCCAGATTACGGGGAATTATAGTACTATCGACCTTTGTGATAAAATTTTTAGATTTTTTTTATCTGGTGGCGAACTTTGGAATTTTTATATTTCCACGAAATCACGTCAAAAGGCTGTTATCTTTTTTGAAAATCAAACTCGTAGAGAGGAAATATGTGGTGTGATTTTTTTCGAATTAAAAACACGTATTAGTCCAAGAGCTGAACCTATTGAAATTTACCTGAAATAACTGAAAGCTGAGATCGATCTCAAAAGTTGAAATACGTACCCCTAGGAAAATAATTTTCATCTGATTTTCTTAAAAATTCATCTAAATTTAATATTTTCAAAATTTTCTTTTAATTATCAAATTGAAATTCATTTCGAAAAACATTAATTTTAGAATTTTAAAAAATCCAATATTGAAAAAATAAACTAAGGAGAAATTTTGAAATAGGTATTGCAAAAAAATCTTCCAGCAGGAAAGAAATAGTGTTTCAAAATAAGAAGTTCAAAACAGTTTTCAAAAATCAAAATTGGAAAAATTTAAGAAGAAATCAATTTAAAAAATTATACCATTGAAAAAAAATTTAAACTGGAAAACATTTTAGCAAGTAGGTAGTAACATTTTTACAATTTTGATTTCTCAAGTTTTTTTCAGCCTCAAATTTTTAAGTTTATTCTAATTCAAAAATTTTTCTTAAATTTTCATTTACAAAGATTAGAATTTTTTAGAAATTATTCCCAACCTAAGATTTAAAAAAATTCAACTTCGATGTTTTTTTTAAAATTTCTTTCAACTTCATAAAAAATTGAATAAAATGTTGAAACATAAGTAATAAAAAATATATTAAATCGAAAAAAATTAATAAAGCATAGTTGGAAAAATTATAGAAAAATATTACCGAATAAAAAATTATGCGAAAAAAATAATGAAATGAGGGCAATTTCAATCTTATCTTGACCAAAAAAAAAATGATTACATTGCTATGAGAGTCAAATTTGATCAATTTCTTCAACTGCTTGAAAAATGTGGAAAATTTTGTGCCTAAAACTTTGCAATTATTTCAACACTTTTTCTCACAGACCTCAGATTTAGAAAAAAAAAATCCAATATTTAATCAGGTTTTCTAAAAAATGTCATTTCATTTTTTTTTTCTAAGAAATTAACTAAATTTTTAAGATTGTCAGAGTCGATGTACTCTCTCGACTTGAATAAAGTATAATTATATTCATCTTTTGCACCTTGCAAAATATAGATAAAATATGGCTGGAAATTTTCAAAACACCAGTATAAAGACGCTAGAAGTAAGAATCTTTAAAATAAATCATAAAAATATTTAAAAAATCCCAAAACATTGTTTTTTATTGTGAAAATTTGTAAAATTCTACAAAAAGGGCAAAAATAGCTTTAATCATGGCAGAAATTAGCAGAATAATTCTGTGAAATTAGTCAAAATGAATGAAATTAATTTGAATATTCTATGATAAAAACGAAAAAAGTAGGTAGATAACTAATACAAACAATGTAATTGAATTTTCAATAAACAAAACCCCACGAAACGTTTCGATGCATAATTTTCAAAAAATCAGATAAGTAAATTATCCAAAAAAATTGTAAAAATTGAAAAATTACACTTCGAAAATCGTAAACTTGAAATTTTCGTTACATTTTTTCACAACAATCCAAAACACATTTTAAAAATTGAAAATTCATTGAAGGCTTTTGAAATAGAAATTAAGTGAGAATGAAAAATTAATAATTTAGAACTAAAATTGGGTACAATAAAGTACCTAAACTATTTTCTCAAAAAAAATTTTTTCGAAAAAAACTACTGGAAAAAATTTTAATTTTGAAAAAAAGAAAGTCATCAATAAGTAGCAAAAATTGCTCAGAGATTAAAAATAATAGCCCATTTTTAGAATAAACATGGAAAAATGTAGATAAGAAATTTCGTGAAATTCGCTCATCACGAAAAAATTTACCAAACAGGGAATATGTGTAAACAGGAAACAAAAAATGTGAACTTTTTCGTAATAATTTTTCAACAAGCTTGTTCGCCAACACCCTCTCCCTCCGTTCGCCCCAGCATCCACCACCCTGAAAAAAATTGAAAAAAAAACAAAACAAAACGCATCATTTCTCGAAGAGGGAGCGGGCAAGAGGAGAAAAAGTCAGTAATAATTCTCGTTACACAAATTTTATCAACATTTCGAGTAATAAATCTGTTTTCTTGGAAAATTGCGCGTTGAACGAATCCCGAGTCGATAAAATATCATTAAAATGGTATAAAACGTAAAAATAATAAATTGCTCATTTCCAACAATAATTTTCGTTTCAATTCCATTGATTTTTATAGAATTCTTAGTAATATCAAAATCATTTAAATCATTTTCAATTCAAGGTATTGGAAAATACAATGTAATTTTGTGATTTTTTTCTTATTTTTTTCTCATTAAATATGTATTATGTCGTCAATGTAAGTAATAATTTTAAACAACTTTAATGACAACGTTTGAATTTTTCACATCATTTTCATTGAATTCAATCTTCACGTAAGGTAAGCTCGAAACAATCTTCACAAATCCCATAAAAATTGTCTTCAAATGTTTTTTTTTTTACGCTGCGTTACAACATTGCACAATTTTTCAGTTCTTTTGATCTTTAACCAAATAAGAGCGATTTGATGATTTTTCAATGGCTCTGTCGAAGACGAACCGAAGTTATCGTACAAAAGGATCGAAAAATCGAAAAATTCCAAATCAAAATAATTTTTTCGACACAAAGTACAATTTTCCAGTTTTTCCTAACTCTGAATGAAAATTTTCCAACAAAAAGTCTTTCTTTTGAATTACAATTCCATAAAAAAATAACCAAAATGAAAAAACTTCCGACTCATAAATTTATCAAAAAAAAATCTAAGACTACAAAAAAGAGAGAATTATTGGCAGAAAACGTAAATCTGATGATTCTGAAACATCTGACAAATTACGTTCGATTTTTTCAAACCTGCTGAAAGCAAATCTACGACTATTTCAAAAACCAAAATGAACCAATTACCTAGGTAAAAACGTGTTCGAATGTTGAAAAATAATTAGTCATAGAATGTCAACGACACCACCGTATGATTCTAAAGGGAAATCGACAAGAAAAAAAAAATCGAGGACAAATTTTCACATCTGTTCGGTTAATTTTTCTAAATAGAACAGGGTGTGTTCAACGGAACGATTCGAATTTTTCGTATTCCGAACAAAAAAACTACGAGTTTTGTTATCAATTACATAGGAGTTTTTTTTCAGTTCTTTTTTCTCATTTTATAAACTCGACTCGTAAAGATACGCGATATCTCTTACAAACCACGAGATAAATAATTTAAAAAATTGAAAAAAATTTCAAGTACTGCGGAATATGCATTACGTAGAGTACACGTGTACCATATGACCGCAGACGCAGACTTCATTTCATACGTTCAATGCATGCTGCTTTTTTAAAAAGCAAACAAGAATTTTAAATGGTCTACGAGTTGAATAGACAATCCCAATGTGAAGTTATTTTTAAAATAAATCATGAGCTGCGAGAAAAGATTACGTTATAATTATACATCGGTAAATTGCAAGTTTACCTCGACGTGAGATTTTTCAAGTTTAATTAATGTTTAGAAAATTTAGCACAAAATCGACACTAGGACGGTTTAACGAAGGCCAATTAATATGACATTCGTGACATACGAAGTAAGGTTACTTGCATATTGTATTTTCCCACGTTTCTACGAATATCGGCGAGGATTAAATAGATCAAAGGTGATTCTAATATATTCGAAGAAAATCTCAATGAGTAACTATTTCGTATCGAGAATACATCACAGCGGTATTAGTGTTCAATTTTAACAAAATTGGATACGAAATTGTAACGCAACAGGATGCAATTCGAAAGATTAATCTAACGAGATGAAATTTCCTCAAAAATATGACGCATAGGTACTCGATTGGATATTTTTTCTAATTCGAAATAAAAATTCAAACGAACACACGATGACCTCCTCGACAAAGACAATATTCCGTTATCTAATCGACGATATAAATTATTCTTGCGAAATAATGTTATTATCACGTTGACAATTTGATTTCTTACTATAAAAAGACATATTTAATCTAACGATAATTAAAAACAAACAAGAGAATTATAAAATTCACATTATCTGAGAGTTAAAAATTTGTAAAGTGTTACGTCACCATCGATTAATTTTCCGTAACGTTTACTTTCAATCATTAAAAATCTTTTATCGCGAAATCAAAGATAGGTATATTCGGAAAAAATCTGGGCTTTTCACATAGAAATTAATCACGAGTATTTCACGGTAAATATATTTCTCATCGATAAACTAGAATTATCTAAATAAAACGAAAAGATGAATGGGTTTCGTGTTGACAAGGTTTCCGAATCAGCAACCAAACGGAAGCATTGTAAGATAATATCTCGATAAAGAGAGAAAAAAGCACACAATCGTAGTTTAAAGTTCACCAAGTACTTACCTTCAACAACATTAGAATTTTCTTACTGAGATCATAATCGAAATTCGAATATTTTGAATCGGACATGTCATAAATAAACACGAGTCCTGCCTTTTGGGTATCTATGCTCTCTAACGCTACGTCTAGTTGATAAACAATTCCCTAAAATGAAAAATATGTTAGAATATTGGCTGTCATATCATCGATGAAGATAACACCGTGAAAACGCACTTGTAATGTAGTCTGATGAGTGGAGATTTGAGGCGAATGAATACGAGCTGTGAATACGGCGATAGCTGCTCCTGTGGCATCTCTCGTAGGCTAAAATAGAACGATACGAATCAGAATACGGAATTTGGTACACGCATCGGTGAAGATACATGTACGATGATTTACCAGTATAGTAAACTTAGCAGTATCTAATTCGCTTTTCAAAGGTTCGACGGTGGGATCGAAATTGAGAAGGCCTTCCCGATGCCGGGTGGCTTCGTGTTGATCGTATAGGGCCACTGCTCGAATGATATCAAATTTTCTAGCACGTAAAAATTTCACCGCTGTTGACCACGAAACCGGACCTTCGCCACGTTCCTTTCGCATCAAATTCACCTCCTGGATGAAATCTTTGATTATCTGTGAACAGGAAGTATCGTTTAGATTCAGATACAACGACACATCGGACGACATCATAAATTATGTTAATAGCCTTAAATACGACACACAATCATAAAAACGTGGCTATATAGGTACGACCAAATGCGGCGGAATTACTAGCACTACTGTATGAGCAATGGTTTTCATTTCGTTGGGGTATCCAGGAAGAATGAAGAGTCATTAAAATTTTCAGAAAATCTAACAAATCAACGCGACCATCGAACAAGACTGATAACAAACGTTTCAGTATATGCGTTGGTCGAATTCACTATCTATGGATAATCTTTAAGTTTCAACGTAAATTACAAGGTGAAAACACTTACTTGTTCTTGTTGTTCTTCCTGCGTTAAGGCAGCTGCCATTTTGGCATTGCCGAACAACTTTGGCCCAAAATTTTCAATTCCACTACGAATCTTTGTATCAAACTTTTGGTTTGATTTTAAGCTCAGTTTCAAAGTTGCCTCGATAAGGTGTTTGCGAAAAGTTGCTGAAAAGTCCCACACGAATTGACGTAGTCAACTTGCAGTTCTCGAAGGACCGATTCCTTGGTATTTTTAAAACGATACGAAACTATTCATTTTACTATTTTGGTAGAGAAATACGTTTAAATTATTACGTGAACGGAATTAAACTACATATTAATACAAAATGTGTTCTTGTGATTGTGAAGATCTGATAATTGGAATTTTTTTTTGTTTTGTCAAATCGCATCATTGTATTTTGTATTTTTGTATTCGTATTCGTTAAAAATGACTTGACGTCATTTAGAAATAAACCAATTACAACTAACTTTTTGAAAGTTATATTACGATACTAGCGGAATAATTTAAAACTAATCTTCGAATGAGAATTTTCAACCTGGTACCTGGCGGGAACAAAAACGTTGATAAACAATAACAATAATGCAGGTACATACGAAAATTAGTTTATTTAATTTAAAATATTAATAATTTATTCATAATTTAATGTCCTTTTCTATAATACCGATCATTTACCAAAGAAAGCACTTCAGCAGTAACTCCACCTCGTGTAATTTACAGTCGAAGCCATGGATTCGCAGGTTCGTTGAAAATTCCAGAACGTGGTCATTTTAGTGGCATCTCGTAAGGAGAATTTGTTCAAAAATGAATAAAAGAAGACGGACTCCTTCGATAGCCAGTCGAAGTGTCGACGACGACGAATCCGATTCCCAGAGCGTTGGTGTTATCGAAACGTCGCGCAAAAAAAGGAAACTAGATCCGGTAAGGTATCTATTATCTTGACACTCATCCTGCCACCGTTTCCACATAATCTAATTACCATTGGTTATTAGCTCGATTTGATGCAGAATCTATACGATACTGTAAGAAATTTTAAGAAAGATGATGGATCGTTGTTGTGTGATGCTTTTATCCGTGTTCCTAAACGTAGGCAAGAGCCAGGGTATCACGATGTAAGCTGTTCGATGCTAAACAATATTCAGTACGAAATACGATCATTGTCACTATATACGCACATAACAAATTACAGGTGGTACAAAATCCTATAGACTTACTTAAAATTCAACAAAAACTCAAGACTGAAGAATACGACGATGTTGAAGATATGCACCAGGATATTGAATTATTGGTGAACAATGCCAAAAGTTTCTACAAGGTATGACTACAATTATATTATCATTTATGCACAACAAATACAACGTATTTTAATTTTATAGAGGAATTCTCAAGAATACAAGGACGCTAACGAACTATGGGAATTATTTTTGCAAACTAAAGCTCGTATATTCGACACCTGCGACGAAGTCGTCAATGAAAATAAAGCCAAAATAATTTTAAAAGTCGGAAAATTTGTAAGTATTAGCAATTACCTAGCTTTTTTTTCAATTTACGTATAAATTATGATTGATTTCGGCGATAGGCGCGTCGAGTGACACCAAATAGCGGTTCGCCGGATGTTAAAAAACAAGAATCGCTTGAATTGGAAGAAAGTTCCACCGAAAGCTGGGCTACCACTAGCGAGGACGAGTTGAATTTATGCGAAGAATTATTTGCTACTGTCATTACAGCTTCTGATACCGATGGCCGCCCCTTATATCCTGTTTTTCAACTTTTGCCATCGAAAAAGGTTCCTATCACATTAGAATCCATTTTCAATCAATCGGAATTGAATATTAATGCATTTAATTACAGCGTTATCCTAAATACTACGACATAATCGAGAACCCAATTGATTTAAGAACAATCGCTCGAAAAATCCAAGATGGAAAGTATACAGCATTGAACGAAATGGAGAAAGATTTACTGCTCATGACTAAAAACGCGTGCATCTTTAATGAGCCTGGTTCGCAAATTTACAAAGACGCTAAAACGTTGAAAAAGATCATAACTAGTAGAAAAATAGAAATAGAACATGGCAAAAGTACATTGGAGAAGAAAAGCGAACGAATCAGGTATTCAATTAAACGATATAAAATTCATCTACTCGGTTTGTATCACTTTAGTTATTCGTTTAGAAATAAACGTCTGCGAGGATCTACGCAATCTCTATCCGCTATCACGGCTGCTTTACAAAGTGAAGAAGATGACTCTGATTTTGAAGAAGAAACTGGCGACGATTCGATGGAAGAGGAACCAGATAATCCGAGGTGGCAATTGTACAACGCTGTGAGGACAAGTACGAATGCTCAAGGTGATTTTGGTTATTGTTTTTCCAAAAAAAAAGTTTATGGAAAATTTCCCAGTCTAATGCAAGTATCTAATTCTAGGTGCCCCTATCGCGGATCAATTCCTCAAGTTGCCATCTAAACGATATTATCCGAATTTTTATAAAGAAATCAAGAATCCTATATCGCTATTCCAAATAAAGAAAAAACTAATTGTAAGTTGAGATAATTAATCGGTGATTATGAAACTAAATCCATCGTAATTTGTATTTTTCTCATCAATAGAACGGTCATTATGGAACAGTCAGTGAAGTTGCTGGTGATCTGAATATATTATTTGAAAATGCCAAAAAATTCAACAAACCTGATTCAAAAGTGTACAAAGTAAGTTTCATTTCTTTCATTGCGGAACTATTATCAGACTTTGAATTGCTACTGGTCTTTTTTTCTGGTCAGGATGCAGTTAAACTACAAAAAGTAATGCAAAATAAAGTGCAAGAGTTACTGGACTTTCAACACCAGTATTCGGACAGTGAAGACGATTCAGCTGACGAACCAACTGCGAAACGAGTGAAATCTTCAAAATCGCTCACTCGTGGGAAGTATCTGAGTAATATTCCTCTAAAGAGGCGACTTTATTCTATGTGCAAATGCATAATGGATTATGTGGTTAGTACAAGCGGGCATAATTTTTCCAAACCCGAAAGAAATGTTCAATTTGATGTTATAATTGATTTTTCCAAAAGACTGAAGATGGAAGGCAGCCTATGTTAATGTTCATGGAAAAACCATCGAAAAAATTGTATCCGGATTATTACAAAGTCATCAGCGAACCGATTGATATGCTGACTATTGAGAATAACATCCGAAATGAAAAGTACAACTCCGAAGAAGAAATATTGAAAGATTTCAAGGTAATAACCCTGCTAAAAATTAAATATGTTTGATTTTTTTCTACCTCGATTAATCTGTATTTTCAGCTCATGTTTCGTAATTGTCGCGAGTATAATGAAGAAGGTTCTTTAATTTACGAAGATGCTATTATGTTGGAGAAGGTTCTAATCGATCATGTCAAAGATCTCGGACCGGTTGAACGAAAAACACCAGCAAAAATGTAAGAAATTATAATTCTTGAAAAGAAGAATATTTTTAAGTCTTGAAATAATTTTTTGTTCGGCAGTGTGTCTCAGATTCCATCTCCTACGGTAATAAAAAGTAAAAAGTTACCTTTGCCTCCGACACCAACAATGATGAAGATGCGAACGTTGTTCTCCACCATTAAAGATTACAAAGATTCTAAGGGACGTCAGTTATCGGTGATCTTCAATAAATTACCTTCGAAAATTGTAGGTTAAATCATTTTGGAACAAAACTGATTTTAAACGCGATAAATTAATTCGAATTATCAATTTTTTCGAATAGGAATATCCGGATTATTACGAAGTTATCAAAAAACCAATTAATTTGGAAATCATTTCTCAGAAGTTGAAAGGAAATTGTTACGAAAGTTTGGACGATCTGGTGTCTGATTTCGTTCTTATGTTTGATAATGCCTGTAAATATAACGAACCCGATTCTCAGATTTACAAGGTGAGTAAATCAAGCCTTCGATTTGCGATTAAAAATCTTGGAATTATTCGAACAACAGAACTTCATTGGGAACGAGATCCTTCAGTATTCACCTGGTATTTTTTCATCTTTTCAGGACGCCCTCACACTGCAAAAAGTCACTCTCCAAACCAAACTCCAACTGAGAGAAGACGAAGATACGGTACCTGATGTGCCCAGTGCTGTTCAAGAGCTGCTAACGTCCTTATTTACGACTGTTTACAATCATCAAGACGAAGAAGGCCGATGCTTTTCCGATTCTATGGCCGAATTACCAGAGCACGACGAAGTTGATGGCAAAAAGTAAAAATTCCATCAATTTTTCACCTCAACCTTCAAAAAAATTTCTTCCATCGATTGAGTACTCATTAAAATATCATTTGGCCTGTTTTTTGTATTTTCGTAGAATTCGAGCTATTTCATTGGATTTGATAAAACGTCGCTTGGACAGCGGTCAATATAGACGGCTTGATATGTTCCAAGATGACATGTTCATATGTTTCGAACGCGCCAGACGTTTGTCGAGGACTGATTCTCAAGTGTTCGAAGACTCCATCGAATTACAATCGTTTTTCATACGCCAAAGGTATTGTAAAGTAATAAATTAAGGCATCTCCATTACATAATCATTTCAATCCATAATTTCTTTGGTAAAGGGATGAAATTTGTCGAAATGGGGACCTGCTCAACTCTCCAGCTTTAAATTACACCCTATTCGACTTATCCGGAGCCGTTAGCGCAATGCGAGAGATGAAAAGCGTCGAAGAACAGGTCGATGGACAAATCAAAGAAGACGAGAACGACGTCACAGCTCAGGAAGACACAATCAAAGAAGAAGAAGACGATGACGGATCTTCGGTCATTCAATCGACTGGAAATTCGGTTGGAGCTGTCGATAACGCTATGTCTTATAATCAACAAGTTTATCGGATTGGAGATTTCGTATACGCCGAACCCAAAGAACGAGGCATGGAATCGATGCTATTCAATATACAACGTTTATGGATAGGTCAAGATAATCAGCAAATGATGTACGGTAATCAGTATTATAGACCTAGTGAAACCTATCATGTGACTACGCGGAAATTTTTGGAAAAGGTATATTCCAGATAAAACCCTTTACAGATTTTTCGATAAAATGACCCTAAAATTGTATATTATTTTTTGTAGGAGGTTTTCAAAACAGATCAACATATGGCGTTACCGTTGAGCAGTATTAAAGGCAGATGCGCCGTTTTAAACGTTAAAGATTATTTTAGAGCTAAACCGGAAGGTTTTGATGATAAAGACGTGTACGTTTGCGAATCAAGATATTCGTCGAAGGCTAGATGCTTCAAAAAAATCAAAGTTTGTCTCGTTTCTGTTCTATATTCTTAATTTCAAGCTGTTTTTCTTATTCTGAAGTTATTTTACAGAATTGGCCTTTGAGCTTGACTAACGTTTGTAAATTAATCGATCGCGATGAACCACTGGAGCCAAAGAGGAACGTATCTGTGTACAGAGATCGAGTAGAAAAGCATAAAGAAGAAATTGCCGAACTCGAAGAACAAGAAAAATTAATCGAAAAAGAGAAACCGGTACGATTATTTTGGAAGTTTCTCTCAGACTTTCACGACGTGTGTTAAAACGATAATTCAATTTTTTCTGATCGATAGAACGTCGTCGCCACTCATCTACCTTTGAATGCCGACGAAAGCTGTACATATTTCGAGCAGTACAACGCCCCTCAATGCCTAATCAAAACCGGAGACTGCGTTTATATCAGAAACGATACCAAAAACACCAGCCGAACGTTGATCTGTCAAATAAATAAAATATGGACGAATAAAAAGTAATTTTAGAGCAACATTCGATTAAATAGAATGTCTAAACGATCTTCGATTCATTTTACTATTGTTGTTTTAGTGGAGACGCCTTAATACATGGTCCTTGGCTCGTACTTCCGGCAGATGTGCCCCATCCACCGAATAAATTATTCTATAAACAAGAAATATTGTTAAGCACGTTGGAAAATACCAACGAAGTGTCGCAAATCGTCGGCAAGTGCGCCGTTTTAGAGCACAGCGAATATATTTCTTGTAAGTACGATGTATTTAATTTTTCAAATAGTATCGATTCTGATTAATTATTTCTGTGTATTTTCTCAGGTCGGCCGACAGAAATCCCTGAAAGCGAAGTGTACATTTGCGAGTCGATGTTCGATGAAGCCCGCCAACAAATCGTCGAACTACCTAAAGATGGTTTGAGGAAATTTGTCCACTGTTCGGCAGTATATCAAGACGAAATTTACTTCTTCCGACGTCTAATCAATCCCACCAAGGTACATAAGGTGCTAGACGCGATCAACGACTATCATAGACTCTCGTTGTGGATCAAAAAATTGGCGATTGGCATCGGTTTATATGCTGGAGCACGAATTTTTCGTAGTTTATATTTTCGTTGTAGTTTAGCGTGTAGTTAGAGCATCGGCGGAAAAATTGGGCGGGTGTTTGTTGTGTGTACTGCGCGCTTATTTCTCTCTTACTATATTTAGATTATTTACCAATTTCGAGAAGAATTTCCGTAAGTAGCGCGCGATTATTTCTTGCCAATGAAATAATACGCGACGCTACGACGTGGAAGTACAATGACAGCGTCGTGTTTAGTAGGTTTCTGAGATTTAAGAATTTATTTATTGGCAGGTTAATTCTGTCGGAGAAGCAGAACAAACGACGGTAGCGCCGGAGAAACCGAACGTACAAAATGAACAACCTTTTGTACGTATTTACGGATAAGTTAAAAAAAAATTAGTAATTTTTTCACTAAGAACCGCGCCTACTAAATATTAACATTGTCTCCGGTATTCACTTCTCGAAAATCTGTGCTTTCGTGAGATTCGTTTAGATCAGGATATCTTGTCAAACCTTATCGGATCTGCGATTCATATATGTATTGTGTGCATGATGCATGTTCTTTGTTCAGATTCAATTCTATGTATGGGGTTAGGTTTACGTTCGAATGGATCCTGGAGAAGTTTTGAAAACAGAAGCAAGACCATCGGATCCATTTAGGGGAGCTTTTGCTTTTTTATCATCGAATGGCCGATAGGATCGTAGCTTGTATTTTTTTGATTTTTTTTTGCCGTTAGTCTTTGCAATGATTCATCGTAGCGTTTGCTTAGGTTACGGGTTTTGGTGTACTTTTTTTCATTTCAGTAGATAGTTTCGCTGTGTAGATCGACAAATGAGTAGTTTCCAGCTCCAAGCATAAGCGAGAAATGACCAACACTAACACAACTTTATTTCAAAAGTTATTGTTAGTTGTATAAGTTGTATTTTTAATTTCTTTTTGCTTTCGTTGGTACAGCAAAGTTGTAATGCGACGATGGTGAAAGTCGAACCGCCGGATGTGAATACCGAAGATTCAATGGATGGTGGTCCTCCGTCTGTTTGCTCGAGTGATATGGGAGCTCCCAGTACGCCGAATAGTAATTCTAATTTCATCGTTACACCTCATACTGGCAAAAAGGTATGTTCGATTGATAGGTATGGCCTGTTTTATTTATTTTTTTTTTTGAGATGAGATTTCTGCGAATTATTCAAGAACGACTGAAATTTTTTCCAAATTGATTGATAAGGTAAATAAATGAAATCAATTTTATTTTCGCTAGAAACGCGGAAACTCAGAAAAATCGAAGCAAGTTACCGGTTACATTTTATATTCGAGCGAAGTGAGAAAATCGTTCACGCAGAATAACCCGTCTCACACATTCGGCGAAGTTAGTCGAATTGTTGGTAACGCCGTAAGTATCTCGTTTTTTTTTCTCACAATGAATCAAACTGTCGTCATGTCAATCTAAAAATATTTCAATTGCAGTGGAAGAAGTTACCTATGATTGAGAAAAACGAATGGGAAGAAAAAGCTCAACGTATAAACGCAGAAACTTTGGCGAAAATTGAACGAGGCGAGCTGACCCCTTCTTCGGCCATGTCCGCTTTGCACGCTTCGTTTATCGGTCCGACGTTGCCTGACCACGTATGGGAATGCTTATGGGATAATTGCGACTATATGTTCGAAGATCAGCTAGATTGTTTGGAACATGCAGTTTCTGATGGATCGGGCCACGTTGCTTCAACTTTTGCGGGTACCCATACGACCGGTACGTCTGCCATAATTGTTATCCATTTTCCACCGATTGATGTAACAAATCGTAATTTATGTTTTATTCCGAGCAGAATACCAATGCCAATGGAAAAATTGTCCTAGAATTAAGAAACAGGCTGCACCGTTCCCGAGTCTCCATAGATTGATTAGACACGTGAAAGAAGTCCATATACTGAAAAGTACCGGTAGAGTTGTACCTCCGCATGATCGCAGCAAGTAAGTGAGCTTTGCAGAGGTCTACAGCTCCGGTCGTGCGATCCCCTGTCTTGACCCGTGGCAACGTCTTATTACCTTTGTACCATACTTATCGATATGTATTACAGGAATTTCATATCCTGCAGTCGTATTCCACCGACTATAAGTATACCGTCGGCAGCACCGTCGCCTCCGGCTGCGACTACTAATGCCAACGATAATCCTACTGGTTTGAATGATTTTTTTTTCGTTTGTGAGATTTTTCAAAGCTTGAAATCGAACTACGAATTCAGTAGGATGTAGGATTGTTGATTTAGTTGTGTAGTTTGCATGATGTATTGTGTATAGGGCTTATTTCTTGCGATGGGGGTCCCTCTACAAGTCCCTTGTAGGTTCACAGCACGAGCTAGTGTATCGGTGATGTACATTATGTAATAATTTGGCTTTTTATTTTGTATTTTGAATTTTCTTTTCTTTTTTATTTCTTTCTTGTATTAGGCATTATTTACCATCTCGTTTTGCCAAGAATGCAATTAGTACACCGTCGAGTGTTACGAGTACTACTGTAGCATGTGAGTTTTTTATTTTTTTAGTTCGTTGGTGTATTTTATTTTTATTTTTGTGGTGTTTCGAGTTCGAAGTAGAAAATGCGATACTTTTTTCAATGAAAATTTTGTATTCAAATGAATTTTACGTTTTTACAGCTGGTACTCCGGTTTCGGTTACTACTGCTCAAGCGAATCGTGAAACGCCTTCGCCCAAAGTACAACCAGGTATTGATCACGAACTTGAAAATTTCACGTTAGATACACTTCCTTTCGGAATTAATCTTGAATTTTGTGATTGCAGTTGTAAATGGAATCAGTAACCTACCTACGGTGAAACCACGTCCTAACGAGCCATTATTCGTAGTTGTGCCACCAAAGCCCCATCGTGTCTTGCATTCGGACATCTACCTCAAGTATTCATCTTACAATATCAATTCGATTTTTTGTATTCGGTTTTTATAAAACTATATTTTTGCAGGTATATTGAAAATCTGTCCGTCGACAGACCTGCTCAAGTTGGTAACTGGGAAAAGCAGTTGTACGCTGCGCCTGAAAACGTTCCTCCGCCGGATCCTAATAAATTGCCTGCTGCTTGGTTAGGTAACGGTATTGGCAATCATGGAAATATGTTGAATGCCTTGTGGGCATTGAGAGAGTACATGTTGCAAGACGCATTAAATGTAAGAAAAGCTGTTTAAGTGTTTAGTTTTAAGAGTATTTAGATTTTAAGTCGTGTTTTTTCTTCATTTTTTTGACTCGCTTTTTAATTTAAAAATTTGCTGAAAATCAATTTTTTTAATTAGTCATAGACGTTTTAAGTTTTTATTTGTATAGAAAGTAATACAATAAAGAGGTTTTTATTAGTCTACTTGATGGTAGCTTTTATCACATCATAGACGTTCCGGAACTATGTTTTAAACGATTAGAAATCCGTTACACGTCCTTTACGTTCCCAGTCACCGTATCTGGTTGGTTCTGGACCTCTTGGGCCTCCTACTTCACCTGTATTGGGATTTGTTTCGTTGGGCCAAGGTGGTAAAGCGTTTGATTGTTCGTGAGGATCTGCTTTTTGCGATTCTAACTTTTCTAAAGTAACAAGAAGGGTACAGTGAAGAAATTCGATAATGAAACTGAAATAATGTAAAGATGTGGTTACCTATCGGTGTTTTCTGCTGGATTTTCTTTGCTGTTTCAAAACCACATTTGTGTGGAGGTGGTTCCGAGGAATATTTCAATGAAACTACGTTGTGAAGTATTCTAGGTTTGATATTTTTGAACAATAAAGCCATTTCGATAGAAGTTTTTGAACTAGTGGAATTTCGTTTACTGAAAGCAGTAAGTTGATTGATCCAGACTCGGTAAAGGCATCGAACAATCAGATTACTCGTAGAATAAAGTACTAAATTATTGACTAATATTTTATAAAGTAATAAAACTGAACGTCTTACGAGAATAGATTACTCAATTTTTTCGAAGTTTCGAATTTTTTTTGATAAAAATAAAAATTTATTGATAAGAACGAATACGAAACTTTCTGTAAAAACCATTTAAATTACTGTAAATTACTCGTAAACTTTCACTACTTTTTTTCAACCAATCCAAATTGAGAAAACTTTCACCAATTTAATTTCAACCAATCAAAAAGTAGTTTGGTAATGTTGCTAATTATCACAGCGTAAAAATGTTCTGAAATTTATTCAAAAATTATTAATAGTAAAATTGAAAAATGCTTTAAACTAAATAAATTCTACGTTTAAATACGACTAAAAATTTTTATTTAAGTAGTCTTGAGTCAAGTTTCTCAATAATTCAATAAATCAAATCATAATTTCTGAAATAATTCAAATTTCAAGGTTTCGTAAGGGAAATCCATGACGCTCACCAACGTAAACATATTTCATTTTTGGCAGCCATTTTCATTATCTGGTCTGGTTACGTTTGCTTGTTGAAATGTATTCGAGTCGTTGTGATTAACTTTATTAACCTATTAATTGAATTTTTAACAATTGAATAGTAATTACGTGATTATACTAGTTCCGCTAGTCATGATACATTATACTTAGTTCAAAAATACTCTAAGTAATATTCGCCCTAAGTCTAACAAGTTATAATCATACTTAATTCCACAATGATCAACAAAACATCAAATTCAGCCGATCCCAACGATGAAGAGCCAGGGTAAGTAAATAAAAACCTATTCTTGGACGTTAGTGATCATTAATGATATTGAATTATGGTGTTTCTCATTTAGAAAATTGTTCGTCGGAGGTCTCAGCTGGGAAACCACCGAAGGTAAAATGATCTTGAAATGAACCCCATTTACTTTGTAATGTGCCCATTTTAGTATACAAAAAACGTCTTCTTTTATTTAGAAAAATTACAGCAGTATTTTGGAGAATTTGGGGAAGTGATCGATTCAGTTGTCATGAAGAACACAGAAAGCGGCCAGTCCCGTGGATTCGGTTTCGTCACTTTCAATGATCCCAATTCAGTCGAGAAAGTTTTAGCTAAAGGTACCCATTTATTGGATGGACGAGCCGTAAGTACCTTTTTTTTTCGAAATTTAATGTATATAATTCGTTAGATTACATTTGTTATGTTTTACAGATCGATCCAAAACCATGCAGTACAAAAGCAGCGATAAAATCGAAGAAAAATTCCCAATACCCGAAAATATTCCTGGGCGGTTTACCTTTCAACGTTACAGAAACAGATCTACGATCGATATTTTCCAAATATGGTGAAGTGATGGATGTAATTATTATGTATGATCACGAAAAAAACAAATGCAGAGGTAATTTTGAATTGTTTACGTTGTGGTAGATCGCTTGATGTGTTAGTGGCGTTGATAGTGTTTGCGTTCGGCGTATTTATCATTAAATTTCGTATTTATTTCAGCGTTGATTTTTTAATCGAGCTAATTAGTTGATAGATCGACGTATTTGAATAACGACGACAAGATAAATTTCTTCATCGGAACTGTTCTTGTCGACGTTATTATGTTGAATGAGTGTGTTGCGTTTTCCTTTTTTAAATTTTTATTTAATTTTAACGTTGTTTTGTTTAATGTTTATTTAGGTAAAATAACTAGTTTATATTTTACACGATATACACCGCTGCCATACTCTATAATAATTTAACGAGGAAAATGCTACGTTAATATTATCTAATCTAGAAATAGCGCTAGTATTATGACAATATTAGCTTACAAGAGATTGCTGTCGGTAAGTTTTCCACTTCTGCGATATCCGATGAGAAAAAAGACGACAGGAATCTCGAGAAGGATATCATACGGCCTAAATGATAAGATAGTGTAGAGGAGAGCTTTGGCAGCGGTGTATAAAGGTTGGATACGAAGACACGAGGCTCCGTTTTGATTGAAAATTTTCTAGGATTCGGATTTTTATCATTTGAGAAAGATGAAGATGTAAACAAATGCGTAGCCGACCATTATATCTACGTAAATGGCAAGAAGGTATTATTCCCATTTCCCCTTTGTTGGTTTTTTTTTAATTCTTTTTTGCAAATTCAAAAATTTTCACTTCCATTTGAAAGGCGGGTTTCACAAAGTCGAATTTTTAAGGGTAACACTACTGAGATAGATAGATTACCTTATATACTTTTATTTACATTTACACTAAATAGTCGTAACGTAAGAGTACTCTTTGGTTATCTTATTTTGTTGTAATTAGGAAGTACGTATTCGTATTTGTATACCTTAGCATTCGGTTTGAAAATTTTTTTCTTTAAAGTACTTGTTGAAATTTTAAATTCATTTTTTTATTTTCTTTTTAATCGTGTGAATAATTTCTAATTGATTAAATTACTCGTTTTTTCCTAAATATGAAAATTTTAAATTTGAAATGAGAATAAATTTTTGGATTTTCAAAACTCTCTTTTACCGATCTTAGGATCAAGGCGGATGTTTAATCGATGTTTTATGATTTTAGGTCGAAGTTAAAAGAGCTGAGCCGAGAGATGGTCGAGGAAGTGCTTCTGCTTCAACTCAATATGCCCAAAGTAGTCCAGCTGTAGATCCGTCGAGAGTTAGTATTTTTGTTGCTGATTTATTATATCGAATGTATCGATCAAGTGATGAATTGGTTGGGTGTGAATTTTCTGCTATAATTTGGGTTTCAAAAACTTAGAGAATTTTACAGGAATTTAATTTTAGATTTTTATAGAAAATCGGTAGGAAAAGTGAATGAGAAAGGAGTGAAGAGAGTAGAATTTTGAGAATTATTCTTCGGTTCGTACTTCGTACAATATAAATAAATTCTTGTAATTTTCATTTTTATTTTTAAGAATATGCCAATGCAGAATTATCAAGGTTGGGGTGCAGCGCCAGCTCCAGGATATGGTAATTTTTCTCGTATTCATTTTATAATCTAGGTCAAATTAGCTATTCGTTTTGCGGCATATACAATCGAGCTAGATTTCTGTATACATCTCGAAAGTTGGATCGATTTTTATTCAAACGTTTTCAAATTGTTCTAAAAGGAGAAGCAGTGGTATTGTTTTTAATTATTTACAGTTTTTCAGGGCGTCGAAGAGACTTTTCGGGGAAATTTTAATTTCTTAATAAATAAAATCGATGAAGTAGGATCAGCAATTTTTGAATTTTCTTTCGAGTGTATTAATTTTTTCGTTATTTCTACGGGGTTTCCAAAAAATCATTGAATTTTTTTTGGCTAGAATTCAAATGGGAAGCGGGGAAATTTGATCATGATATAATTTTAAACGGTTCCTACCTCACCGTTTCCTATTTTGACGTATGTATTTTGAAAACCTCAATCGTCTGCTATTATTATTTTCAAAAATGTTCAATTTTTTTCTTTCCTCTGCGATTTGAAAAAATAAAATGGATTAAGTATTCATTTTATTTGGTTGTTTCATTATACCTCAACTAGGTTTAATTTTAACAATTGATCTTTCAATTTTTTTTAAAATTTTACAAACCATATGACCAACCTAAAACTAATAAAATCATAAAATTTCTTCCCCACTTTCAATTGAGGTTGAGAAATTGAATATTTCTTCTACTTTCGTGGTTTGCAGTACGATTTAAATAGATAATCAATTTTGGAGTCTGTATCTCTCAATCGTGATAAAGTAAACTGTAATAAGATTTTTCGTGAGAAACTATTTTCAAACCTATCAAAAAGTTGCGAGAGACTCGTTAAAAAACCTATAAAAAATACAGTCAATCCATCTGACCTTGGTTACTCGGTGATCACTGACCAGTGATTTTCATTCTGAGATTGACAAAATGTGGGGCCATAGCACTCTTCAGTTGATCGAGATTTTTTTCAAAAGATTATTGAAACTGTGTGTGGGTTGTCATTTTTTATGCTTTTTTAAAGGCTATATGAGCTAAATTTCAGTTTTATTTTTAGGTTTGACATCTTTCCTAAGGAAGTCTTGGCCTAGTAATGAAAAAAAGAGTGATATATCGTTGGTAATGTTTTCAATGATACCGGGTTCAAAAATCACGTCCTTTTTTGATTTTATCCCCTCCCCCCTCACCACACACACACCGTTGAATATGTTTTTTTGAACGCTGGGTTTGAGTATGTATTTTTTTTCAGGTATTTACGTAATTTTGGTTTATTCCCTCTCCACTTCATTAAAATTTTTTGTACTTTAAAAAATGTATCATGTAAGATATCGTTGATAATGGTTTCTGAGATGCTGGGTTCTAATATCGATTTTGTTTTTGATGTGACCCCCATTTTGTTTTTCCTCTTCACACAAAGCGTCTAAATTTTACCCTGATAGTAGTCTGTGCATTTTTTTTTACGTCTTTTGAAACATTGAGATCGAATATGGATGGACTGTTCCACCTATTCATGTTGAAGATGAAAAATATTCGAAAAAATCTGAAAGTTACTGAAGTATTTTTAAATTGAAAAAAACCCGCTTAAAATATTGGAAGAATGAAAATTGTTGAATTTTTATAAAGCATAATAAAGTTTTATTTTTTGAAAAAATAAAAATCATTGAAAAGTCCAATTTAGAAATTTTCCAAAAAAAAACACACAGTTGATGAAGCATTCTTTAGTTTAAAATGCGAAAAATCCTTGAAATTTCATTCAAATAATGAATAATTATTGAAAATAAAATGAAAGTTTTTTAAAATACCGAGAAAATGATCCAATTTATGTGAACCGGTTCAAACCATTTTTGAAATTGAAATATATATTCCAAAAGTTTGTTGAAATTGTTTGAAAATTAAAAAAATTGACGAAGTACTTGACAAAAACTGGTTGGTGAAAACGATTGAATCGGTTTCAGAATGTTCTTGTTTTAAGAAACCCTTTTTTCGTACTGTTTCCACATTATAAAATTCTTTCTGTGATTTTTGGATTATGTGTGTATGAAATGAAGAGATTTTGCACCTCTCTCCGCAACATATTAAAAATATTAGAAAAAACCAGTTGGAAGAAATCCAAAACTGTTGATTCTACTTCACTATTTTCATCTGTTGAAGAACTGAAGGAATCGTACACATTGAATCTACTTTTTACCAAAAATATTGGGAAAAAATGTATAGTCATTTTTTGAAGAAATTAGGTTCCAGTTCTGCACGTTGAACCGGTTTCAGAAATGTAAACTTTAGTAAACCTGATTCAAAAGAATTCATATTCGTCGACCCCGATCATTTAATGTGATTTCCTTTCGATTTTTCAATAGAAACCGGTTCTTTGTGGGCGACTCGCTCGAAGTACTATTCGGTTGAAAAATTCTTATCGTTTTTTGCTTCTCGTGAGATGATTCACAATTGGAATTTTTGAGCTAATTTGACCAGACTGCAGTGAAACTTATAATATCGTTCAAATCGACCATCAGTTGAACTTATTTTTCGATCCATTTCTAGGTTACGGAGCGCCAGCCGGAGCTCCTGTTCCATACGGAGGCTGGGGTGGTCCTCCTCCACCTCCCCAATGGGGACCTGGTTACGCGACTCCAGGATATACACCTTACGGTAACCTATTTCCTCATTCACCATGATTAAGTCATGTCTACGCCACTTTAATCGATGAATTTTTACTCAGGTACACCTCAAACACCATACGCCAACTGGAACTGGAACGTACCTCCGCAGCCGCCAGCCGCCGGACCTCCTCCGCCCGCCAATCCTCCAGCTAACGGCGCACCTCCTATACCAGCTCAGCCGGCTGTAGCGACTACAGGTACATATCCTCTTCCTGTTTCATATTCCTGTTACTCTTTACATTATTGATAATCAATAATACATCTCGATTTACGAGAAGACTTTGTCGCAGATCCGTATGGTCGCGCCGCGATGCCGCCCGCTCCTCCTCCACCAGCTCCGCAGACGTCTGCCAAACAAGAATACACCAGCTATCCCGCGTACTCCGGTTACACTCCGGTAAATTATTCGATATTTTCCAGCCGAAGAACGTATGCTCTGTGATGAGCCATTCGTTTGACCGTTAATTGTAAAGTATGAATTTGTGATTTTAGGATCCTGCCGCCGCGTATAGTGCTGGAACAACTGCTGCCCCTAGGACTTCGTATGGAATCGAGGCTACTGCGGCTGCTCCAGGTAATCATCGTTTTGATGACTTAGTTGATTGAAAGAAATGTATGAAGAGTTCTCGATTGTTTCAGTAGAAGCGTATAGTAGCGCTCCAGGACCTCAGAGGAATAACCAGAGCCAGCAGGGATATCATCCGTATAGAAGAGTATAATTCGCCGCCTTTTTCAGTACTTAAAGAAGAAGAAAACATCATTATCGTATAATCTAATTTTTTAAATAATGTTTTCGTTCGTGTTTCTCTATCCTCTTTCTGTCTATATTTCTTCCTGGCCCTCTTTTCCTTCTGTATTCACATTTTTAACGATATCGCTTGCTTGATTGTGTGTGTGACTTGTACCTACCCTTTTGAAAAACCCGATGACGTTTGTAATGTTATTCTGCAGTATATATTTCTTTATATAGAATGTACCTTTTTCCAATAAAACGGCCATTTTTTTGTGTAGTTGATATTTTGGATGAAATTTTATGAAAAAACGGAATTGTACGACGATGACGATAGCAACGACGTTGTAATAGGTAAAGATAAGTTGAACAATTGTAAATAGTTACCGAATATTTTCCCGATATTTAGTTCAATGGCGAAAAAAATTAGTAGAAAAACGTCGCGTATGGTTTTGGTATTTTTTTTATGCATTGTATTTTACCTATTTTGTGTAGAGAGAGATCCTTTGAACCACCGAAATGTTTTATTGAATTAAACTGCTCACAGTGGTTGATCATATTGTATTATACATTTACATTACGTACCAATGTTCTACGTTGAACGACGAATAAACATGTTTGTTGATATTTTAATATTTTAATATGAACATGTTCGAGTTAGCGCGTCCATAAATGGACCAATTAAAAAACACCCGTGTTTGAATGTAATTTGTGCATCTCTGGCACTTGCCGAGTGAAGAAATAGGTCTGTGTTTAGATTTGACAATTAACAAAGCTCAAGGACATCGAGGTCCCGAAGCTGTGTCCTTCACAGGTGCAATAACGAAGGTGACGCCTCAAAATGAACTATTTTTATGACTCATCGTATGGAGCCCTTTGTTTAATTTGTATTCAGTTGTTTATTTGCGTGGGTGTTACGTAAAACCCATCAAGGATGATTTATGGGCCATTATGGCGTTGGATCGTTGATAATAATAAAAAAAAATCGATGATCGACTGCGATATTGATTTGAGTAGAATTGCGTAATATTTTTCATTTCAAATCGTAATCCTATCTCAGGCAAGCTGTGCAATTTGACGATAGAGACCTGAGAATGCAGAGATAATGTATATATTGCTATTTATAAGTAGATATTGAAAAACGATTAAGAAATAGCCAGAAATAATGACGGATTTCGTGATGACCTTTCGTCGCCTTCATCATCAATAATTAGTCATCAACTTAGTCACTCGATAGGGCTAGATTAACCGGAAAATTGAGTCACGAGGGGAGAAATCGGTCCGAGTGATCAATAATTGACTCGAATCAGCTCGAGCTCACAGTTCGAGCACATCGAGCTCATAAATTCCGCAAATAATCAATAAGTTTGAGAAATCTGTCGATAGACGTGGCAACGTTGCATCATGCGCTTGCAACATGGCTCGCTAATGAAACGTCATCTCGAAAATTTATTACTTTCCCTCCTCCCCCTCCCATCGAGTCGTTTCGTTGGTGGGGATGAAAAGGTTGTTACCATGGGAAGTTGGAAGAGTCGAAGAGCGAAGAGGGTAAATTTTCATGTTAACTCGTGCAACGAAGTAACGAACGAGGCCGAAGGTTACGCCGACGGAAACGACCGAGTTCGACGATGTGGCAAAATAAAACGAGAGAAAAAATTGGGCTAATTAAATCAAAAATTTGGGTTGTTTTTGCGCCTATTAACACAATGAATGGGATCGCTGTGGTTGAGGGTTTGTTTTTGATCTAATTATTTAAACAGCTGCGCGGTTTGATTGATAAGAGCGAAATTATGTGCTCGGACGGATAAAGTTTTTGACGAATTTTTTACTGTAGTGGGCCACGAAAAGGTTTTATGGTCGATATTGCGAACAAATAATGAGATGGATTCAATTTGGACGAAATATTTGGTGTGGTTTCGGTTTTATTACTGCCAACAATAATTGACCAACCCAATTCATCTTGCTGAGTTGGCAATTTTCATGATAGGCCTAGGCCTATAAGTTTTTTGTCATCAAATTAGGCTTACAATTATTCCATTGCAACTTTTGAATTTCTAAGATGTGCTGGGTGATTATTAGGGAGCGGATTAATATGAAAACGCATATTTTTCTGTGTCCAATAAAATTCGACAATTATTCAATGTAGGTACTTTATTTTTCCGTTTCACATCATTTCGAGAAAAATGAGCCCTATTTGATTTTGCATATTTTGCATATTTCACTCAAAAATACATATTTTTTACATACCTATTTACTCTGTTTTTAGTATGTACCTACATATTTCCACATATTTCCCAATTTTCGGCTTTTTAGCGCATATTTCTCAAAATTTTCAATTTTCAATGTTTTCAGCTTTTCATCAGGGAAAGATTTTCAAAACATTAAAACAATTGAAAAATTTCTTTTTTGGGCATTAAATTTCCAATTTTCTCAGAGCTTCGTCCTCGCTTTGCTCGAGTATAAAAAATTACAATTGTAAAAACCATTTAAAGCTGAAGTGCGAAAATAGGCTCATTTTTCCCCTCCCCCCCAAAAAAACCGTAAGTACTGGTTTTCAAAATTCCAACTCTTTGTACTCATTTTGTCCTCACTCAAAAAAAAGCTTTTGATACCACTGAATCTAACACCAAAGGATATTATTTGGTTCAAATTGGCGCCTTTTATCTCAGTCGATGTAGAAATTAGTTGCAGTGCCGAAAATATAATACAATTTTGCAATAAAAATATTTGATTTTACATTTAATTGCAATACCTAACGTGTATTTCAATCAAACTTGAGAAAGTAGGTATACGTGTAAAAAAGTGATGAATTTTTTCAATACCCTTAAGACGATACCTATAAAGGCTTTGCATATTTTCGATTTTTAGCGCATAGGTAGGTATTACATACTTATTTTACGAGTTTTGGTGCATATAAATCCGCTCCCTAGTGATTATTTAATTGAAATTTAGACGATTTTCAATTTTCTAAAGATAACTCCTTACCTACATTTTTTTATTGAAATGAAAAAAATTGAAAATTTTCCGAAAATTTCAACAAATTGCCCAATTTGAAATTTGAATGTTGAAAAAAAAAAAACTCATAAAAATTATTAGGCACACTTTTATTATGCAGGTCTGGCCTATTTCCATTATTTTTCAGTTTTTGAAAAACGTTCCATCAAAATGACAACTTTTCAACTTTTAACGAGGGATGAAAAATAAATACCAACTTCAACCGAAATGTCACTCAAATTCCAAAGTTGACCTATAGCCCATACTTCGACATAAGCACACCATCAAAAGTAAAGTTTAAAAAGTAAAAACCCCAATTACATTATTTCATTGTCTCGAACATTGTTGCCAAATTGCACCGTTACCATGTTGCCATTTATACTCCCAGATACCACCCCTACTTCCACGTCACTGAACAAAGAACGTTACGAATCAACATTCCTATCCCCACCATTCTTAGAATTCTCAACGGGATGTTTCCCTAGAATTTTGTAACTGCGTTCTGAAAGTCTGAAGGGGACTTTGTAAAAGAACGGAAACACCTGTCACACCTCCCCGCGGACCGCGAACCCAGCTGTTTCTATTATTCTGGTTATTCGACACGGTTCGTATTTTCAGCTCAACTGCTCTTGTAATAACGCTCGTTGGCAATGTGCTGTCGGTAGCTAGGAAATTTTCTCGCTACTATTTTATCAACTGAGAAAATGAAAAAGACTGAAATTGACAGAACTGTGTAAAGTTTTCCACGAATTTTCGATTTTTTTTCACGAACCGCTTCACATCATATCACATGTTCATTAGGTATTCCATTGTTTTCAAATGAAAGAATTACGAAGTTGAAAAAAATCAGAGTAGCGAAATAATCAGATGTGTATGTTAGAAACCAATGGAAATTACAGACGCTCCAGTGAGGCAGAAATAAATGTGAAGCCTATTCAAGCGCTTTTCTCGAAAATCTTTTTTGTGTAATGGAAAATAGAAGTTTGACTTCGAATTGATACCTATTTTTGGACTTTTTAGAGAAATATGACCTTGAAAAATATGATTTTTTTCAATTTTCTAGGTTATCTCAGGTATTTTTCAGTTCATTAAGTTAGTAAGTAGATAGTAGATACAAGTAGATAGTTAGGTACCTACAACAAAATTTAATGCATTTTGTTAACATATGAGAATTTTTCAGAAGCATTTGATTTTAAAAATGATCTTGAAAAAAGATCGATAACCTTAAAAGATGTTAAAAAAATGGCAATTACAAATGTTTCTCTGAAAGGAAATGTTGGTAACATGGATATTATGTTCTTTCCTGTCATTCTGACTTTCTGTCATAGGCGCACCTAAGGGAAGGCTTGAGCGCCCCTCCCCTTTAGCTCAGGAAAACGATTTTTTAATTGCAAAAATATTAAAATGGTTATTTTTTTGTTTTTCAAAAAATTTTCGACTTCGCTTCGCTCGGGCAGTATTTTAGTCTTTTTTGAAAATTCATCATTTTTGACCATATTTTCGAATCAAAAATCACCGATTCCTCGTTGTCGGAAAAACTTTATGATTTTTGACCAAAAGATCAATGAAACATGAAATTTGACCCCCTTCTCCGATTTTTCTCAAATTCTCAGTCCCTCCCTTAATTATTTTCTGGGTGCGCCTATGTAACAAGTTAATTTCAAAAATATAAAAATTTAAAATTAGCTTTTAACTCTGATATTTTTTCTGTCATTCTGACTTTCTGATATCAGGTCAATTCTCAGCTTCTGATTTTCTGATATTTAGTAGATAATTAAGTTAACTTCGAAAATATAAAAATTTGTAAGTTTTCGAAAGTCAGCTTCTGATATTCCGATATTAAGTTGATTTTGAAAATATAAAAATTCTGAAAGTCAGTGTTCCGTAAAATAGCGTCTTAAAAAAAGGTCTCCCAAAATATGGTCTCGCAAAATAGGATCCTAAAATTCCCCCCTCCCTCCCCGGCCACCGGAAAAAGCATATCTATGTTAATAAACAATTACTGAGGTAGTAACGTGTACTTACTTACTCAATTCAATTCTTGTCAACAATGAAAAATAGAAATAATCAAAGGAAAGAAGTGTAGTCGGATTGTCGATTTCCTTTCTAGTTCCATGGCACCTGGCCCCTTTCTCCTCATCATCATTTTCCTCTTGACTATTTTGAAAGTCCTGATTTTCTATAACTAAGTAAAAAACTGTTATTATCAAAATTAGTCAAAAATCGATATTTTCTCTGATTTTGATTTTTTCTGTTAGATTGGCAAAAAATCATACAGTTACCTACCTGTCATAATTAATTACCGATTCAAAATATTAAAATTTTCATTAAAAAAAGCCGTCTATCTCGGAGAAACTAACAGCTGAATAGTATGTATTTAGCGGCTTTAACCTACACTAAAAGGTAGGTACCTAATACCTATGAGCGCATATTTCACTTGATTTCTCAATTTCAAGCTGGACAATTTGGATTCAAATTTTGAGAAGCTTGTTGTTGCAAGAAGTACTACTTATTCAAATTTGCGTACAGCGGTGTCTGCGTAAAGGCTGTTTTTTGATTATATTGATGAATCTTAGTTCATAATTCATCGTTCAGTCTAAATTTGTGTATCAGTCGTTTTTTGAAACTTTGAAAAACTTTTTGCTCAAATGGTATTATACCCTTGGACGAATAATTTTATTTATTTTGTTAGAATACATATTAATGGATTCGTAACAAAAAATAATTATAAAATGACCTTAAAAATCTGTTTTCCAAAAGATAATCGAAATTCATCTGTTTATTATTATTATTATTATTATTATTTTATTGACATTTACTGGTTGCGACCAATTTTCAATGATATTTTTTAAAACTTAACAATTGAATGTAAAAGGAAATGGGAACAGAAAAATCAAATTTAATCATGAAAAATCTCTCTTATAAAATTGAAATTCTTTTTAAAAATTTTTTTTGCGGAACATCAAAAGCTGCGTTGAAAACAGTTCAAAACCATACCTACCTTTAAAAAAATTAGTAATTTTTGAAAATAATTTTAAAATCATCCTGGAATAAAATTAAAATCTCTTCAGAAAAAATCGTTATCAACATCGTTTGTACATGAGTAGGTAAAATAAAATTCTAAAAATTGAAACCGGTTTTATAAAATTGAAAACTCATGAAAATAATCAGAAAGTTTATTGAAAAAAATCCCAATTCTCATATTACAAATTTAAAAAACCAGGGAAACATTGGAACCTCATTATTTGAAAGAATTTTTTGGTAAAATCAAAAACTTCTTTAAATAAAATCAACGCTTTTTAGAAATAATTTTTAATGCATGAAAAAATTGGTATTTTTGTTTTAAAAATCCAAAATTTTTATAATGAACATTGAGAAAAATTTTGAAAAGAAGTTCAAGTCTTTATCAAGAATTCTTTTGAAAAAAAATTAATATGTAGGTAGTAAAAACTTTTTAATTTCTTTTAAAAAATTTAGAAACTGATTCAAAAAAATTCAAATTTTTGACATTTGCTTTGAAAATTTTTCAAAATTGGAATACCTACTGAGCAAGGATAGATAGTCTCAAACTTTTGCCATGCCATAATTTCTTTGTAAAGTCCATTAAAATTTGAAGAAGTCGAGAAAAGATCAACCTCAGTTTTATACAATGCTAACTTTATCGGTTGAGCAGATAAATTTTCTGAAGTACCTACTACTACATAGTATGTTGAGTATCCTGTTTACCTGAAGAGAAAAATTAATTGAATAACTCGATTTAGTAGGTACCTATCTGACTCCATTCCGTATGCTCATTTTTTTTTTGTTCAACCTAACCAAGTATGAACAAGCGCGATAACGACTGTCAGAAACAGAGAATGAGAAAAATATTTTTTCATGGAAAAATACTGCTGAGAGTGCTGAGACCCTGCAAATTATAATGCTACTTTCAATAAAATGAAATGAATTAGTTTAAAATGGTTTAATCAAAGCAATGTATTCATTCGTATTCCTACACCAACTATCAAGTCATCAACCTACAATCCACCATGTAACCGTAACCATAAAATCATCAGGTGAAAATACGAGATGAGACGTGAAAGTACACTCTTGAAAGTTAATATTCCATAAAATGCAACGTTGCCAAACATTTATAATAGGTTCATTTACAACTGAGTTTAAATTAATTCATATTTTTTCGATTTCTTTATCTTGTTATAACTGGATTTTTCAAGTTTTAACCGGTTTTTTCAGCACTGACCGGAATGATACCTTCCTTTCAATAATTTTTTTGACAGATAAGCGCAGATAAGGCACGGAATTGATGATAAATTAAATTTAAACAAAACTGAAGGTCATAATGTCAAACCATCAAAGTCAAAATCACAAACATGTACATATCTGCAATCAATCCTACATCAATCTAATTATACTAAATACTAAAATAAAATTGTTCTAGAAAGTTCAAAGTTCTGAATAATCTTGATTTCTTGAATCCCCTATTACTCCCCTCCTCTGTTTCCAATACAACCCTCAATTCTTGGTAAACATTTAAAAGTGATAATGGTTCGTATGTCTTTCGTGCACGTTCGTATATTTTCGATACCCCCACTCTTTCTCAGGAATTCTATTTCCGTTCAGGACATTTTTTTCAAGTCATTATGGTGAACTCATTCCTCGGATGAACACGTTATTTATTGGTTGACATTACCGTTGGAAATTTTTGTTTATTGTGTTGTTTATTGTTGAAAATTTATTTTGTTAACTGATAGAACTGGTGTTCGCGAGTTTTATTCGATTGATTGATTGATTGATTAATTAATCAATCGACGATTGATCAAACCGGTATGTTTATTTTTATAATGATTAATCTTGAATTTATTTGCTGATAGTTTATGTATGTAGGTAATCTGCATGTACGTAGGTATGTATAATCGTAGATATTATTGAATCGAGGTAGTTTTGGTGATTTCGTTTTCAAAAGATATATGAATAATTTTTAAAACATCTTTTATCTTAGAGCATTTTTTATTATGGCATTTGTGGCATTTATTTTGAAAGCTGCAGGTAGTGCAGGTACTCGTGATTAAAATAATCAATCGTAATCAGTTTCAAAAAATCTTAGTTGAGATGATTAAAAATTTTGGCAATTGAAGAATTTTCATTTCTGAATACATAAATGTACGTACAGATGTCTTAGTGAAAATCGCTTATACTAAATCATATTCCGAAATCGTTAGCATCAACTTTTCATTATAAAAGAATACTATGCCGTGGTACCCACATATCAAAAAAATGAAAGAAAAATGTGTTCAAAATAACAAAAGCATTAACATTTTAAAAAATAATCACTCCGCTTTATCTATCAGCCTCATTGCCCACACCTACCGCGACGTTTTAAAACGTCCGCGCCACATGTGGCATGAGCCTGGGCCACCGCCACGCCCGCGCCCATCAGCCGCCACGGCAGACAATGGCCATTACGCTGGCGTGGCTCCGGCTCCGCCGAAACTTTAACTTACGCGTCTCCAGGCCAAGAAACAACTAATGACGTCGCTCATACAACTCCATTTCCCCTGGAAAGAAAACGAGATTATGCTGGGAAAAATTTCTCCCTGTCCTGAGTAAAAATATATCGGAATCTTTCAACACAAATTTTCAGTCTGCAAAAAAAATTGAATAAATAAAACATCCAAAACACGTTAATGTCACATGATGATTTATAATCATGAATAAATAATTAAATAGCATAAACAGGACATCGAATACATCAATGCTATTAATTAATAATTTAATTCGATTTAAATTTTTGATCTCATAAAACGAAAACCTAAACAAAGAGAAGGAAATCTGACAACTTCGCAATCAAAATCGTCATGATACTAAAACCTAGGTAAACAACCCTCATAAAAATGAAAAATCAAGGAAAAACTATCCAATGATTCAATGGTAGTAGGGCCTATCATAAAAAAAAGATAAGAGAAATTAGGCCGTGAAGAAAAACTCAACCAGTGAGTTCTAAAATATCGCTGCTAAAATATGGAACACCTATCTCATAAAACTGGTTCAACGGTAAATTTTCTTCGAGACGTTTAAATTGACTTTGTTCGTTTTCACTCCGCGACTCGTTTTTGTTCTTTGTGCGTAGATAAAACAAGGAGTAGGGGGTTACTTAGGGTTAACGAGGTCGAAATAGAGGTAGAGGTAGTAATTTATAGGGGAAAGAGGCAGTTGCGTCATGTCAGTAGGGGAAAACTTCCACCTTGCAGACTGGTTATTTTAGTGTTTGTACAGTCAAAACCAAAAGTATAACGTCAACGTTATGCAAACACTTACCCTTAATACGCATTCTATTTGTTTGAAAATCGCTATGTAGAAGCGAAAATTCATACATTCGTATAATTTTTAATGCTAAATCGAATAGTGATGAAAAAATTTTAAAAAAATATCTGAAAAAAAGGGGAAAAGTTCAATATTAAATAGCGATCATTAAATGGCAGAGACTGTACCGAGACCTTGGAAATGTGAACGGTACGTGATTCTTTCGTCTCTCTCTTTTGGTTTGATATAGTAGTGACGTCATCCTAACGTGGAATCCTCGCTGCTGATTGGTTGAAATTTTACTTTATCGAATCCGTACTGGATATTCGTCGGAGGTGAGAGGATAAGAGAGAGTAATTACTCAATCCCCACCAAAAACCTCGAGAGAGAATTTTATTTCTCCCCCATTCGTCAGTTGTACCCTGCCACGTAGTTCAATTGTTATTTCGAGCTACGTTCGGTTTTTTACCATTTTTGCGAGAGGTTTTTTCTTCGGTTGCGGAGATGATTTTTTATAATTATAATGTACTCGCGGTTAGCTCCCATTTCGAATCGGTTATTTAAAATTTTCTGATTAATTAAATTGCTCTGTGAACCGGATTATATTAGATTGTGATTTGTGTGTACGGTACTCACACATGTTCGAGTTCGACGGTATTATTATTGTTATTTAGCGCTCGATCTCGAAGATGATACCACGTGATAGAAAGTAATTTGAATGCTTTTTCGCTAACTGTATTGTATTCGCGAATTTGTGTGATCAAAACGCGATAATTTCGTTTTTTTGATAAAATGTTTTTATATTGTAACTCGGCTTCTTATATTTCGTATTTCTACACATCTACTTACAAATGATCGCCGTTACAGCGTCGTTTATATTGCTTCGATATGACAAGTAATGGGAAAATTGACGTTGTTTTTCGTGATATTTAATTCGTTTTTACAATGCTGACTAGCTAATCGCTGATTTATTGTTTAGTTTATCAATCGCGAGTCAAAGAAGAAAGTCAGAATGATGCAGAAATCAGAGCGTTGGCAGCAAAAGTAGTACAGAATCAGAAGAAACTGATTTCCGGTATCGTACCAAACAACGGGCGAGCATTTCAAAACAACTGTAGTAATCGAAGCAGTATATTGTGTTATTTCCCGAAATTGTCAAACAAAGGTCCAGAAATGGTGTCGACTGAGGCCACTCCTCAGAACAATTCCGGTATTTTGGATGATGCACCCAGTGTAGCTGGTATGTTCGTTTGATTCAATTTTTCATCATCGCTATGTGTGGTGATCGATTATTTTCTCAAATAATGCAAGAATCTGATCAAAATTGTCCCTTAATTTCAATGTGTTTGGCGGGATTTTTTTTATGTGTAGTAGTTGCCTGAAAGATTATTCAGGGTTGTTTATTTGATACTTGATAGTCAAATTGATTTGATTTCGTATTATTTTCCTCAATTGAAAGAAAATAGTACAGCATTTGAGAGTTAAAAGATCATGAATTAGTTGCATGATAAATTGAAAGTTTGGTGTTATGAAAATCTGGGCCATGAAAATTATTTTCAAATTTTGGCTAGATTTAATGAATTTTTAATTAATTATTCGAATTAATTTTTCAACCTTAATTATGTATGAAATGTTACTTAATTTCGCGATTCTATGTTGATTATCACTTTATCAGAAAGTGGTCATTTTGTCTTGATTGAAATCAAAAAATTAGTGATCATGCCTTTTGTTTTTGGAATCAAAAATCGTTTTGGATTTAAGTTTTTTTTGCAGGCGCAGTGTTGCTAAATACATGATTATTTTTTCAATTATCCAAGAGTGTAGTAATGATTGGTTTTCCTCTTTTCATTTTTTGAGCTACTTGTAATTTTTTTTGAGTTTTTTGTCACAGATTGAATGGAAATTTTTAAACCTCACAGTCAAAATTTGATGTTTGTTTACAAAACTGAGTAAAGTGAAGATTTTTATTTATTACTTGGTATTTTTTTTTTTTTTTTTTTAGAATTTCTGGTGTTTTATCAGAATTTTTTGTTTGTTTGAGAGTAATTGAGCTTGTTTAGAATATTTGAGCTTGTTTATTGCGTGAAATGAATTTCACCATGATTTCACCTTGAATTTTATGTAAGCTTGGGGTAAAGTTTAGTAAAAAAAGTGATTAAAAATTGGTCAGTAGGTTTCATTCTTCTCAACTACTCAAATTTTGTCTAGAAAATAGTTTTAAAAATCAAAATTTTGATGGGCATTGCCCGAACCAGTTATGAAATTATTCAAAATTACTTGGTTAAAATCTTCACGAGTGTATCGAGATGATTTATGTACTATTGAATGCTCTGTTCGTGATAATTCCTCATTTCTAACGACGATTTTCTGTTCGTAGGTAAATTCAGTTGGACAATCGTCGGTAAAACCATCGTACCAGTCATAACGAAACGTGATGGAACGAAATACGTATCAGTCCGAATCGCCGAATCCAAAGTCCTGAGTACCTTCTTCGCTCGTCTCAACACCGAAGTCTTCAACTGCGTTAGCGTCAAAAGCTTCAGCATATCAGAAGCAGAAACCAGACTGCTGAACGAGATCAACTCTAGACACAGCGATTACTACTACGGCAAAGAGACTTTCACCATAGAATCGGATTTTATAGTAAAACTAGACGATTTAGTAGAATTTTACAATTTCATGGAAACGTGCTTTAATAAGTTGACGCATACGCCATCGAACGGCACGAGTAAATGCGGATTCGTGCGTATCAATGACGATTCGGTCGTACCTTACGCTGTGAAAAATGGCCAACAGTATGTACCTTTATTTTACTTCGAAGGCGAAACTGAGAGTTTGAAGACTAAAGCGATCAACTTGGAAAACTGGGATCTGGCGTATTTAAAATTTTGTTGTAAAGTTCAAGGCATTAAGAACGAGTTGTTCGCCAGCGAACAATGCCAAGTTACGTCGTTGGAAGACGTCAAGTCGTACTTTCCGGAAGGTACGAAATTCGACGAGTATTGGCCGACGAAACTGTTAGATATGCAAACTCCAGCTCGAAACGATGTGAACGGGAATCATTCATGGGTACAGACGCCGCACGTTGAAAATACTAACGTAGTACAATCGACAGTTCCTAATAGCCATTCAATGGTGAATAAACCGCCGCCCATGTCGGCTTTACAGAAGCAACTTCACTCTGCCCCGCAAAGGGTTAATTCTACGGCTGTGATAAACAACGGTACGACCAATATGTCCATGTATCCAAATACTGCAACTACTTGGCAGCAACAAATCGGAGCTACGTCGAATGTGGTTATATCCCAACCGTATCAAGTTGCGCCGCAGACTACTCAGGTCTACCATCAATCCAGAGTGGTCCAAAAGCAACCGTCGACTGGTAATATTCATTCGGTGAGTGGCTTTAAGTCAAGGATGAAATATATGAATGTTGGAATGTTTTCTAATGTGTTGTATGTTCGCAGATGAACGCCAATCCTACGGTCGTGATGACATCGAGAAGTTACCCTGTTAGCCAGCAAACGAGGCCGCACGTTCAACCTTTCTATTCTGTAAGTTTGAGATCGAACAGATAAAAATATTTATTTGTATTTTTGAGGCTACGATTTGAATACTAATTGAATGTTGTTTCACAGAACTCAAATAGTGTTCCTACTGGTACTGTTGCGGCGCAGCAGCCTCCGCCCCTAGTCAGAGTTACCGCCGCTAATTCCGTTCCGTAAGTGAACTTCGATCTCGAAATATTCCATTTTGGAAAACCTTGAAAAATGCCAGCTCAAGAAACTGTCTTCAGTTTTCTTCGATAGTTGAATATTCTGAGAAATCATAAAACCAATTACGTATTTGATAAAATTATGGTAGTTTTTCGAAATTTTCGATTTTTTTCCTTTCGGTAGCTTATCACTGTTGAGATAAAGACTGCCGGTAGCGGAGCAGTTCTTCTATCATTGCACGTTTTCCAATATTTTTTGAACACGAATCATTTTTCGAATTTGAAATTTAGACTTGTGAGGGAGAATCATCGTAATTTGTGAATTTGCAAGGTGAAAGAGGTCGAAATTTGATTTTGGCACGTTTTCAAAAATGTTTAGACAGGAAATTCGAACAAAGTCTGGCCCAAATATTCGCTGGTTTTGCAATTCTTTTCGAAAAAACTTTTAATTTGAATTGGCTCAAAATCAAAATTGAAAAATATTGATTTTTTTGAGGTTATGTCGAAATGCCTTTGTTACCCGGATTTCGGAGCTCTCTTTTGCGCTGGCATTAGTCATTTTTGTTGTATTTTTTTACCACTGTCTTCGAAAAAGTAACGATAAATAGACATATTTTACTTACCACCCTTTTATCTGATGTTTTCGTAGAAACACGTATACAGCGGCGGTTTCCGGCGGTCAGAACGACTCGTACTCTCACGTATTCCAAAGCAGCGCCTCACTACCAGCCATCTACCAAAACGCCGCCCACGGTCTAAACAACAAGAACCTCCGGAACACCGGCTCCGTACACGGTCAATCCGCCACCAATGCATCGGTCGTTCAAAACAACGCTCGGTATCCGCCAGCTCTCACGCCAATCACTACTTCCACCGGCGTTTTACAGTCCAACAACTGTATGCCTGGATCCGTCAATCCGTCAGCATTGCAACAACAGCAGCACCAGCAGCAGGCGGCTATAAATTCGAGGAATCATCGAGCAGCCACTTCGGCGGTGGCTCCGAACTACGTTCAAAACGGTGGCGAAATCATCGACCTGTCGTCACCTCCGCATTCACCTCAAAGTACGACCAATAGTATTAAGAGGTCGGCCGTCGTTACTAATAATGTTGGCGATTACAGAGCGATAAGTTTTAACTACCCTCCGTTGGTGCGCATCGACGACGTGCCCGCTCATCAGCTGAAAAACATCAATCCTCCGTTTAAGGTGAGATATTGGCTTGTAAATGAAGAACGAGACGAGGCAATGAAACTAATCCGTTGACACGAATGTTTTCCAGGCCAGAACTATACAATTTAAGGAGAAGACTGTGTTGGCAATGAATTTGAAACCTTTCGATTACGAAAATTACGTATTAACGTTGCCGGATGTTATAACCAATTATTTTCCGAGATCTGATGTCAATAGGATACGACATGTTTTGCAAAACATGTTCAAGATCACGCTGTATAAAGGCAACGTGTACGTAATTTTTGATTTTTTTATCCCTCTTTCCTTATCCCTTTCGAGTTGTACGGAATATATCTTTCTTAGTTAATTTGGAAAAAACATTCGAAAGATCTTTACTAAAAAAAAGTATATTTTTTAAAATGGTTTTTATAGCATATGGCATCATTGCTACTCGATGTCGCAACTATGCAATTCAGACATATTCAATTCGGATTCCGGGTACCTAATTTATGAGTAAATTACGTATTTATTTAATCAATTCTCTATGTCCTGTTTTATGGGAGCTAATTTCGAGGTTTTCAATGAACCAGGAACCGATGTTCCAGCTTTTGAGGGACTCCGAGTAAAAGATCAGTTTTTCGATTATAATTGTTGTGAATTGGAAATTTGATGTACGATTTTGCTCACATACGAGGAACCCGTTGCTGCGAACTGAATCTGATCTTTACTCCGAGTCATTTGCATTCTATCTTTCTTGTTCTCTATTCGTGCTGGGGTTTCAAACAAAAATTTTCGCTTCTACGTGTGTAAAGTTCTTCATGGGAAATTGATGAATTTATGTTGGATTTCTCGAAACTTTTTATAATTATTGTTTGTAATATGTATTTCCGTAAGAGCTTTTTCCGAGGTTCTTCCTTCCTGCTATTTCCAATTACTATTTGTTTTTTAAATGTGTTGTATTTATCGATCGGAGACTATTTTTTCTTCATTCGTGATCTTGATTCGTAAGTTGTTTGGCTTTAGTTTTTCGCATTCGTTAAAAACCAATTTAATAATCATGTAGGAGGCGAGGAAGGGACGACAGATTCGAGAGGTTCTTTTATGAAAATACTAGATTTTCCAGTTTTTCAAAAATTTCAAGTGATTTTCTAAGAAATGTGTACGAAAAAAGAGAAAGTGAATGCGTCTTATTGTGGTTTCTAATGACTGATTATTCTCATTCTTGAATTATTTCTCCTCAACCTCGCCCAAAATTCGGGTTGGCTCAAAAGACTTGTTTCAAGACTTCACTGGAAAAATGTTTATATTTTAGTCTCGTAGTTAATTTCTAGGCTCTTCTTTTTCGCAGGTGAAAGGAGAGGAGGAGATCTAGGAAATGAATTTCTGATATTTTTATGATTTCTTTCATCTTCACCTCCCCCTCGCCCCTTGTGGGTCACTTAAATTTGAGGGAATTGGCTTCAGAAGTAAACTCGAGATCTTCAAGTACTTTCTGAAGGGTCATTTTTCGATTTTTCTCCGAAAGTATCAGTTCGAGTTTTGAAATATTTCGATTAATTTTTTTCTCGGTCTCGATTTAAATCTACTACAGCTCTTCTTCCTCCTTCCTCCCTATCCGTGCTTCTAAATTGAAAAAAAAAATTGACTAAAAAAAGTAAGCAAGTAACTAATGCTGCGAGTCGTTCACGAACGACTGAATTGAGTTAATTACTTTGAACGTTTGCAAACGTGTCATTCGAAATTGATTTACATTTATGATTTAATTGAATTAATTTTTTTCTATTTTTTGATGATTTGTTAGTGAACGATTAGATGCTTTTGAACAATCGAATGATTCGTCCGCGAACGAATCATCTCGTTCCAAAAATATCAAATCGATCGCGAATGAATCCTTCTAATTGATTCTCCTGCTGTGATTGATGATTCGTTCGCAAAAGATCTGGCGTCTGGCGATTTTAAACAACAATAATTTGTTCACTAACGATGAGCTATGAAGTCGTTCGTGAACGAATCATTCAGTTTTTTCATATTATCGAATTGTTCCCAAACGAGTCGTTCGAATTGATTGTTTTTAATGAACTGGTGATTTGTTTGCGAACGACTTGTTGGTTTTGGACAGTTGAGTGATTCGTTTACGAGAAATCCGATGACTTTTCAATAATCATTTGAACTGTCAACATCAAGTCGTTCGCTAACAAGTTTTTCTAATCAATTTGAATTTATTTTTCTCCGCTGACTGACGATTCGTTTACGATTTAATGTCTGATCATTTGAACGATGATTCGTTCGCAAACGAACTCATTTTTTAAACAATTATCAGCATTGGAATGGTTGAAGTCGGGCTGACTTCATTGAAACACATGTTACAACTAAATTTAGCGCAGATGATATATTTATTTGCGAATAATCCCCTCAAATTGATGGAATTTGTCATTCTCATCTCTTGAAATATTAAAAGTACTCATTTCGTTAGTTTTCAAATTCGTGGCTTGACTCTTTCTTGTTGATTTTAGCCTTCTTTTTGAACGTTATTCTATTTTTTCCTTTTTATTCTCTATTTTTTACTTTTTTTTGTGCCTCCTTTTTCTTAAGGCTTTCTCGATCTCTCTGTACTTTTTTTTTGTTGTAATTACCATCGCAATATATTTTACGTTCGTTTTATTTTCGACCGAACTAACCTCCGATTTCGGTATCTATTTGTGTATTACAGGCAACAAATGCAGCTGCTCCAAAGCCATCACAAAAATAAATCGCTCAACGACGAAGTACCGTTAATCGAGCTCAAAGACCTAGAGAACTACTACGCCCAGCTAGTTTACCTGGAATCGACGATGAACACGCAAGACCGCGATAACAGTATAGAACGTGAATCCAAACGCCAAAAGGTCAGCTAGGACAGGGCTGTGGCCAGTTATTCGACGGACTGGCCATTTAACATTGGAGTTTCTCCGAATGTGGGCCAGCACCAAAAACCCTCCACCTGCATCATTCAGAACATCCCGCTGAAGACGGAATTGCACTCGCCGCAGCAGCAGCCGCAATGCTACCCGCCGCCCAACGACTATCAGTACAACGGCAACGGCACCGGCACCGGCACCGGAGGCACCTACGATAACCATTGTAGCGTCACCAACGGTCGTAGCAGCGCCGGCGAGTACTGTACGTCGCCTCAGTATCCGTCTTATTTCACGTACGATTTGAATTGCAACAATAGCAATTCCAACGATTGGTTGAATGCTGGCTGCAGTAAATACGTTCGAGGCGAAATTACGCCGAATAATACGTCGGTTTCGTGGTCGCCGCGGAATCATTCTTTACTAATGCATCAGGCGACCGTGGTGGAAGCCGCCTGGTCATATTCCGGGTATAATTATTGGTAGAAGACTCGAGAATAGTACGCTTCCAATGCGCCTTCCGGCCTCCTTCTTTTTCTCTTACGTCGCTTGTATCATGGAGAACTGTTTTTAATAACGACTCGAAAATTTTCATCTTCGTGGCCCACGGTTTTATTTTACGTATTTATTAAAATTAGGGAATGATTTTCCTGAATTTTTTTCACTTTTCTCTATTCTCTTTGACGAAATTATCGAAATACGACAATTTGCATTTTCTTTTTTCAATTTTTCGTAATTGTTCAGTTACCTCGTATGGTTTTTTGTTTGTTTTTTTTTATTCTCTTTATGTACTTTCTCTTATAATTTAAATTGTGTTTTTAAGGCGTCTTATTTTTTTATCGTAGTAATCGAGACAGCATTACTTCGAAACGAAAGTAAAAATGAAGAAAGCTCGGTTGCGTGGATGAAATTACACAATTCTGATCTCCACATCTATTTTCCTCCTTCGATGTACCATAAAGATGGCCTCGTACGAATTAGTTTAATTTGACGACAATCGTTTAATCGTGTAGCTTCATTTTCGTTCAAAAATTAATGCTGTCTTTTTTGGTTCACCGCCCCCCCCTTACATCTCATCCTGCCGACCCTTCTTCCCATCTGTGTAAATTATTATGATTTTTCGTACACCCCACCCCCACCTCCCATCGTCATCCCTCGTCGAACATGTACAGTCTATAGATCTTAAGTTATCGAAATGAACCTTCTCGTATGTATATATCGTTGTATAATTTATTTGTATGATCGTAATGCCCCCCGCCCATTTTGTCCCCACGTCGACTCTTATCCTATTTTTCTTTCATTTTTTTTTAAAATTTCGTATTCATTTAAATTATTATTTTTTATTATCATTTCTTGCGTGTTATTTTTCATATATTTTCTTCTCATTTTGTACTTGTACGAAAGTCTCCGCTACAAAGAAATTTTATTTTGGTTTCTTGAGTTTTTATTTTTATTTTTTTTTTCAATTTCAAATATCAAAATTCAATGCCCGTTGTACCAGAGACTTTATAAAACTGAATCGCGACGTAGGAAGGTGTAAAATTGTGTTTTCGTTGTAGCCGTAGAGATAATTTACTTAGGTAATTATTGATAATGCGTGTAAGCGTTGCTGTCTGTATAAGTTGAATATCATGGAACGATTATGTAAATGTTTAGATCTTTTATTTTTCACTCTGTTTGTAGAGTTTCTGTTACGTTTGATTTATTCCTCGTTGGTTCTGTTTTTCTGTTTTGTAATGTCTCGAATGTGTACCTACCCCAGTGACGTGTTTTATAAAATTACCTAGAAATGTTGAAGACGTTACCGGATTCTTATTTAAAATTGGACACCGACGAGCGTTTTGAATTGCTCGCTGGTTGAATTTAACATAACAATGTATGGATTTGATGAATAAATATTGCTCTGATTTTTATCTGTTTTTTTCTTACGATGGAGTTTGAAGTGATGGGTAGTTGAGTACTACTTCATGTGCGAAAATTGAAGCTATCAGGAAGCTTTAGATATTGTTGTTCATGAATTTAATCGTATTTCAGTGCTTCAGAAAATATTACGAAGCAATTTCAGCAGTCTAAGCATAAGTAAGTTGAAATTTGTAAGTATTTCTTCAAGGCAAAAGTTGATTAATAATTTTTAACCCCTCTCCTACAAATTAAATCTGGTTTAACAAACATATAATTTATGAACAGAGAGGAACAAAATTTGAATTATTGAAAGAACAGAAAATTTTGATTTTTCTACAATTTTTCTCCTAAATTTTTCAACTTTGTACCTAGTTCACTAAAATTATATTTTTCAAGGAGAAAGCTGCAGTAAAATTGAACTAAGTACTAGAAATGAAATATAATCGCAATTTCAATGTTAACGATATAAATTATTCGTGTCCGAGAGGTGGCGCGCTCTCAACATGGTGACGAATTTACGAACTATTATTTTCCGTATTCGGCATTTTCCGTTTTCCGTTAGAAATTAAATTTTGAAATTTTCTAATTTACTCTTACTTTTACTCTTGAGAGTCTTGAGCTCTTAAAGCTCGAAAATTTTATAACTTTTGCCCTTGTTTCTAATTAACTTTCTTTATATTCTTAGATTATTCTGTATAAATTTCTCATTCTGACATTCTATTGCAAAAAGCAAGCTGTGTTTTACTACTCAAGCTCTTTTTGAATTTCAACTTTCTTCAGCTTTTCCTTTCCTCCCAACTAAAAATGAATGTTGTAACGTTCATTTATGTAGATTTAAACAAAAGTGAGTATCATTCCGCTTAGATTTTACATCACTAAACTTCTAGTTTTAAAGTTAGCAAACTTCGGTACTTAATTAATTTCTAGATTTGTTTTTCTTGATGATACGGAAACGTGTTATTTACCAATACTTTTCACATTCCAATTTTCATTTTATTATTGTTTGTCTAATTCAGTCATTAATTAATTAGAGATTGAATATTTCTTAGAGGAAAACATTAACTTTGAAGCATTTATTTTTCTTCCTCATTTATTCAGCTCCTGAGATAGATGTGCTTTCGAATCGGAAAAAGACGCCGTTCTTTTCTGTGAAAGAAATACATTGTAGACGAAGGACGAAGATGGTTTCATTGCAATGTTAGCGAACGATTTCTGGATTTATGATCTATACTTAGGTAAAAATTTCATTTGAAATTATTTGTTTTTCTACGTGACTATGTTTTATTTCTCTTACCATATCTGTCATATAAATGCTTAATAACTAGTAAATTTGATAGTCAACTATTCAGTTTATGGATATCAGCAGCGCAGATAGTCAGAATGTCTACGTTCTCGTGAGTAAATAATTTGTATTCTTTCATTTCTAACTGATATTTTATTTCATTCGCAGATTCTTCAATTATTTATCTCATCAGTGACTCAGCATCAAGACAGATTCACTCCAAGATCGTTGATAACAATAAGCTACCAAATCTCACCGAAAAATGCTACCGAAAGATCGAAAGGTAAGTACCCGCGTAGCATTTGTCGACATAAACATTTGTGTCGACAAGTTATCGACAGCATTTAAATCCATTTTTTGTACTTGAAAATAAATTTCAAAAAGGAATTACTGTTTGGGGTAGTGTATTATTGCTAACCAAACTGATTTCATTTGAAATTTTTGAAATTTTCTAATTTTTTTCATATTTTTGAAATCCATCGACATGTCATGTCGACAAGATCGACATGAAAATCGGTACATCGACAAAAACATCGACATAATGTCGACTATGGATCAAAATTAAATCCCCAAAATTTGGCCATGAATATCGCTAAAAAGTGATTTTCATGACATAATAATAATATGAAAAATAAAATTTTTAAAAAATATGCAGAATATCCTCATTTTTAGAAATTATAAATTTTTGAGGTTCTGTAGATATAAATGTCGATAATCTATTTATGCATCGACATACTCTCGACTGTTTGTCGAGTTTTTGTCGATGTAAAAATCGATGTTGAATTTTTAAAATGTTACAGTTTGGTACTCTCAAGTAAAGTATGTCACAAATTTGTACATAAGCAAAAAAAATCACCAACACTAGTGGTGATCCAAGGCTCACAGCTCACCTCTCCTGTCTCTGTCGGATGCACCTGCCGACATCGAGTGAGGAAGGTACTGAAGCTAAATTTAATTTTTGGTTAAAAATTTGTTTCATCTTCGGAAAAATTTTAATAAAAAATTCAATGTCGACTGTCGACACTATTTTTGATGTTAATGTCGACACATCGAAAAATCTGTCACTGTTCTGTCGACATGTCGATGTAATTATCGATGGTTTGTCGAGATATTTGTCGAGGTGTTTGTCGACTATCAAAATATTTCTCTACAAAACATCGACTCAGTCGATGTAGTTATTGATGTTTTGTCGAGATATTTGTCGAGGTGTTTGTCGAGACAATACCTCGACAAATACCTCGACAATTACATCTACAATGTATCGACAATCACATCGACAATCACATCGATATTTACCTCGAAAAGTGACCGATTTCGATGTGTCGACATTTACCTCGAAATTTACATCGACGTTGCTACACGGGTAATGAAATGAATAATCGCAACATTACAATAAAAATGATTCATTACGCCCATCTACCTGGCAATAATTCACTAATCTGTTTTCAATCACCAACGATCAGGTTCAAAGTTTAGTGGAACGGTGTTCGTTTCAAGTTTAACAGCATCATGTGGCCTAATGTCTTCCTCTCATTATCACCAGACAATCGTGAGCTGTTTAATCATCTCTTAAAGTATCGAATTTTCGTACCATCTTTACGTTTTAGTGATACGATGACATCCATTACGGTGTAATTTCGTCGTGCTGGTGATTCGCATTCGCGTTGTGTTTCGAATTTTGCTTCTGTAAAATCGGTACGTTAGTTTAAATATGCTTATGGTTTCACCGTTTCAGTTTCGAAATTCGACGATGTGTGTGTGCTTCATCTTCATTATGTGTATATGAACTAGTATTTTATTCAGGAAATATGCAACGACGAGATGGATTTAAAAACAACTCGTTTGGGGTTTTAAAAAGATCATATCGTGTTTGTCGAGAACTGTTATTTTGTCGGTTTGTTTTTAATAATGAATTACGTCGAGCCAACCATCAGTCGAGATTCCATAAAATGAATCAAATTTTGTTCAGTTTCGAATCGTCTTGTACAAGTAATATTTTTCGATTTGGGTCTGCTTCATTATTATTTCATTTGTGTAGACCGTAAAACGTCAGAATATCCCGAAAACTTGCTATAAAAATATCAATTCATATGAATAGTTGATTCAAAATGAAAAATGAACGAATGTAAAACGACGATTGTTTCACAAAGCTGACATTTGTAATTCGTGGGAACACTTTTGAAGAAACTTTTGACTTTGAATTTGATAAAAGATAATGCTCATTTTATCTTGATTATTTTTTTCGAAGACTTTGTTCTTTTTAAATAATCACGTTCGAGAATACTATATTTTGACATTTTTTCTTATTATTATTGTAGCCTCTCTTCAGGAATTTTCCTCATGTCTCGACGTTACATATTGTTAGAATTGGCATAGGATATGTAATCTCTTGTAAGCCATTATCTTTATTCTTAACCTTGATTTTTTCTCTTGTCCATTGTTGAATTTGCTGCGAGTTGAAAGATATTAAGATTGGGAAATTTTACGGAGAAATTTTCTCATTGCCAGAATCACGTTTTTATTGATTATCGTTACGTTGAAACACGTGATTTCATGTTACCTTTGTTCGTCTTGTTTGTTTTTTCCCTCATTACCTTTTTTCTTTTGTAAACGACTCGAGTAATCGCACTTGTAGACATGTTAATAACAGCAAATTATTTTCGATAAACTTTTACTGTACGTCGGCTTGTTCAAATGTAAACTTTGTAAAAGTTGGAAAACAACTGAACTTCGTACGTGTTAGGTTTCTTTACAAAATATCTGGAGTTGTTTGTATGTTTACTTTCTATATACTTACCCGAGTGCGTACTCCTGTGTAGGACATCGAATCGAGTATGGGTAAACTTTTCGTAGGTTATTGACGTTGTAAATATTTAAAATGATGTTTGTAATGAGTCGATGTGTAAGAATGATAGCGAATTGGTGGTGTAGTGTTACCTGCACTTGATAATTTTGATTGGAGGTATTTTAGTATAGACTTGATCGAAGTTACCAAAAAGAAAAAAAATGGATTGGGATCCAGAAAAACAAGTTTTTCGAAAAGTTTCGTGGATGAGACGAGGTAATCTAATCACTAAAGAATCCAGCTGTGCATGTGCCTCCTGCCTGGTGCCATGACATAGCTGTTCATTTTCAGAAAAACTTACGACCGTTGAGGTTTCAAAGATGGTATTATATTTTTTCCAAAAAAAAGAGTTTAATAATCTAAAAAAAGAGACTAAAAAGCCACAAAAAATTTACCAGATTGGAACTATAATAAAACAATATCAATCAACACATGAGATAGAACTTTTTTCAAATATGTTTTACATTTATTAATCAAGTACCGTAATTTTTGAAGTTCTTGATGATTTTTCCATTAAATTTTTTTCAAAACTTTGAAGCGAACAGTTAAATTCTCATAAAAATAAAATAATTTTTTAAAAATATTTGTTTAATTTTTATGAGACTTTTCCATTTTTTTTCAATTTTTATTTTTTAAATTTCAATTAGATACCCATTTGTTTTTGTTTTTGCATATTATTAAAAACTAGTTTTATTTAAAAAATATCCAATTTTTAGAAATCTTCCTCGATTTTAAAAATTGAATAATTTAAAAAAAAGTATTCAAGTTTTGGAAAAATTCTCAATTTTATTGTAAAAGTTATGCAATTCGATCCAACTTTGAAAATACTATCAAGGTGTCAGAAAATACTCCAACTTTTGGAAGCTTCTGCAATATTTTTTTGAAAAATCTTATACTGGTGATGAAAAAACTGTCCAAGTTTCAATAAAAATGCTGTTCAGGTTTTGAAAAATTTGTCAATTTTTGAAAAATCGTTCAGGTTAGAGAAAAACATCCCTAGTTCAAGGAAATTCTTCAGTTTTTAAAAAATAGTCCTTGTTTTAAAAATTTTTTCAATTTTCAGAAAATTTACCTAAAAAACACCCATATTTAGGAAAATATCGTACATTTTTTTTTTTTTAGAAAATGGTACAATCAAATACTTGAAAAAAAATGACACATTGTTCAAGTCGTGAGTTCGCCAATTAATTTGATCGATGTTTGACTTTTTTCTTTTTTTCGACGTTAAAGTTTTTGATGGGAAGAGGGGTGGAGTTGAAATTTTAGACTTGAATATTGAGTATTGAAATGGATCGTCTTTTCTTTTTTTTCAAGTTGAAAGAAAGCCATGGACTCATGGAGTTGTCTCTGAACATAATAGACCCAGTATAATAATAATTCCATCATTCCCCTCCTCCCATCCTTCCTTTTATTCCTCAATTTCTTTAATTTGACCTTAGCCATAGGTGCACTCAAGAGGGAAGGGGGTTCGAGTCCCCCCCCAGGCTCGGGAAAAATTTTATTGCAGAAGTATTTAAAAAGTGCATTATTTCGCTTTTCAAACAGTGTTTCAAAAAATTTCCGCCCAGCCATTTTATTTTAAAAGTTGATAATTTTTGACTAATTTTTCAGTTAAAAAGTACTGATTCCTGAATAAATTCCCAGTTTGTCAGAAAAGTTGATTAAAAGATCAGTAAAAAAATGACCAATTTTAAATTTGACCCCTCTCCATATGTTCTCATATTTTGAAAAATAATTTGAAATTAATTGCCAAAAATGACATTAAATCAATTGTTTTTACCCAAAGATATATTTCGCGTTCATATCTCAAATAAATATGCCTGAAAACTTCTTTCTAATTTTTTTGTATTTTTATTAAAGGTTTCAAAATGATCTAGGTAAAAAAAAAAAAAAAAAAAAAAAAGGTATTAATATTTAAAAAATACGTTTTTTTATGACAGACATTGAAATACTTGACAATTTGACAACACTTTTCATTGTAAATTATGTATTTCTTGAAAAGTTTCAAAAATGTAAAATTTGTTGATTATACTATACCTAATTGAAATAAATTTTAAAAATTATGAAAATGGAAAAAAATTGAATATCATTTGATTTTTCCAACTTCTTAATTTGAATGAAATTTTCGAAATATTCAAGTATGTACCTATGTAATGATTTTTATTTATTATACCAGCTCGAACAAAATTTAGGAACAAGCTGAGTTCACATTTTCATCTCGCCTAATAATTTTCCATCTCCCAACACCTCGTTGTACCGATGTATGTAATTCATTAACAAACTCCATTAGCAAAATTTACTTAGATACATTCACGTTGCACTTCATCATCGCCAACGAAGCCATACAACGTGTGAAAAATAAATTACGCCGAAATTTCCAAACAAAACAAATCTTTTATACCTGTCGTCTCACCTGCGAAACTTTTATGAAATTACTTTTCTCGATTTAAAAAAATAATTCACTCTCCACGCAACAGGTGTTCATTTAAACCTAACGCCGACTCAAAATTAATATAAGTTTGCACATTTACAACTTTTTTCCTCATAATGTCGGTGTTTCGTCGTAAAAATAAATAGAAGCTATACGATAAGCGAAAGATTAGGTGTCATGGTACCCGGCGTTTTATAAATATATGTAGGTGTGTTACGGTGCATTGTACAGAGGGAATATTTTAATAACGAAAAACATGTAGGTCTATTTGGTTACTCGACGCGAAAGGAACAAAAAGGTTCCCATTTTGCAAGGGGATAAATTTTGAGCTAAGGCTTTTAAAAAATTATCAACTCTGTTTTATTTTATAAGCTTGGACGACCTCTTAGCAGTAGCATGTTCTAATATTTACTTTGGGTGATAGTTTTGTACTTTTTTTTCGAAATTTTAAGAAAAGGTAATTCATCTGAAAGTATGAAAAAGTACTTGATATTTCTGAAGGGATACTTGAAATTTTTTTCAATTTTTCTAATTTTTTTAATTTTATAATTTTGCAATTTTTCAAGACATGATTAGATTTTTTTCAATATTTCTAGTTTTTTTTTTAGACGTATGGTGAGATTTTTCAATAAATTTGTTTTGTTGAAATTTTTAATTTAGACATGATCAGATTTTAAAACTTGCTGGAATGGGAAAAATTTGTAATCTGGAGGAGGGAAGAGGAAATTTAATTTACGTCGTTTCGGAATCTTGGGTTCACCTCCTAGGTTCCTTTTTTTTCAATTATTCTGGGAAAAAAATCCACTCATCGTCATTTATTAAAATTTACGTATTTGCCTATCGATTTATCATTAATTACAAATCTGTTCCGTAGGCGAAGTCAAACTGAAAAAAACTTGGAAGAATGTGACCATCAAAAGTAAATCATACGGAAATGGATGAACTACCGAAACGAAATGCGATTGTGGTTTTGTTGAACACAATATACACGTTTGTCGTATTTATCAGCTTCGTTCTATTGATACCGTTCCTTTGCCTCTTTTATTTGTGTAAGAAAGATATTTTTAATACCTGCTCTTGAATTATGGTCCTTAAAAGCAGCAAAAAAGGTACTCGAATGGTGGCTAATCTCGAATCTTTGCCATATTTCAACCTATCTATTTATTTATGCCGTACACAAGCTATAAATTAAACCCATTTTCTTGACTGTTTTCATAGGCAGCCTAATTTATTATTCGTCAAAAGAAACCCGAGCTTTGTACCCTTTTTTTTAATTCCCCATTTGGAAAGTTATTCCTTTATAATAAGCCTTGTATGGGCATTTCGACGTGTACTTTTGTGGCAGAAAAAAATTGTAATTTTGTATTCGGTTGACGGAATTAATTTCCAGAATAAGGTTCTCTTTTTACTTATTCAGTGATCCCCAAAATAATATTTGGAAAAGGCAGCCGATAAATTTGGCAATCGTGTTCACCTTTTTTATTCTCTTTTGCCGTAAACTTCGTATACCTATTTTTGCTTCGCTGTTCCCAAAGGTACCTATTACCAACTCGTATCTTTTTCAAAATGTGATTTTATTTTACAGACGTGAAAATCTGCAGATACTTATGGCTCCGAAGGCTTACGCGAAAGTTTCCGCATCTAGAGTTGGTCAAGCATTTATCGGTGAGATCTGCTATGGATACGTATCGCTGCCAAGGAATTATCAGTGTACTGTTACAAATACGAGGGCAATGCGATGTCAATTTAGTCAAGCAAAAGATAATGGTAAGAACGAGAATTTATGTGCACTTGTTAAGATAAATTTGATGCAAAAGGGGCTTAAAAATTGTCTTCCAGACGACTTTACGATGCGAGGAAATTTCAATATTTAAACGACCCTATCTGCAAGCAACCTGAATCATGAAAAATTCACAGGCTCGTATGCGAATGCGACTAAAACCGTAAAAAAAACTTTTCACTATACACCTATGCGATAATTTTACCTACGATGCGATGGTAGCTTTTTAATACATATCTAACAGGAAGGTTCGAGTCGATGTATAATATCTTACCCGAAATAGTCGCGTTTAATATCGCGTGGATAAAATAAAATGGTAAAAGTTCTCTTAGGGAAAGAGGTACCTAAAGTTGTTTTTTTTTTATTTCAAAAGATTGAACTTTCAAAAGAATTATAATCGAGTTTTTTCCCATCACTTTCAAAGTTACAGCGATCTTCTCTTTAAAAATATTCGATCGAGTTAACAGGCGAAGGCGAACGTTTTGTATAATTTTTTTCAATTTATTGAAAATACCTTACGAGTTGTTGCCAAGTTGGCGAAAATAATTCCTCAGATGAAAAATTCCCAATAGTTCGATTCTTAGTAAGAATTTTCCTCTTTTTGAAAGGATATTTAGAAGAGTGAAACTCGACGTGGCGTGACGCCGGAGTGTCTTTGTAGAGCCGAATTTTATTTCATTAGGTTTATTCGAGTGGAGGAATGTTGAAAAAGTTTATGGATGTGGGAAGGATTCAGTTTCGAGAGTTTCATGAAATTTATACGGGTATGAAATTTATCTAAATTCGTTGTAGAAAAATTCAGAAGAAAGAGAAATTAATTTTTTAAATCATCAGGGGTAGGGTAAAGGTATATCTCATTCATAGATATGAATATTTTTTTTCAAAATTTTACTTTAATCAATTTCATTGCTTTTTGAGCCTTTAAAATTTGGGGTCTTGCGTCTTGCTTCATAAATTAACCCCAAATTTGACGTACTCTCAAATCTCAAGTAATCTTTCATAAGTTATGTTTATTGTTTATGTTGGTATTTGGGTAATTTGTACTGACTTTTCGTAACTTACTACAAATCGCGAAAATTTACCGAAAATGTTGGCAAATTTCTGTAAATTACCATAATTTACCGTAAATTGTGGTAATTTACCATAAATCGCGGTAATTTACCGTAAATTTTAGTAATTGGAGGTAAATTCAAGTAATTTCGGAATTTTTTGATTTGCGATAAATTTGAGTAAGTAATTATTCTAATTCCGAAAAATTTTTGGTAATTCACGGTAAATTTGAGTAATTCACGGTAAATTTTGGTAATTTGGGGTAAAATATGGTAATTCCAGGTAAAACATTGTAATTCAGGGTAAATCTTGACAATATTCCTATTTTATTTCAGATTATTTTCTAAAACTCATCACTGTAAATTTCTAAAATTTAATTTTTGGCAACTTATTGAAAAATACTTGGTAATTACTGTGAATACTTGATAAAATTTACCATTGATGTGGTGATTCGCCATATTTACATGGTAATTTACTATAAATCCTTCGTAATTTACTCTTGACATTGGTAAATATACCGTAATTTTCCAGTAATTACCCTAAGTATTAGTGATTCGTTGTAAATACTGGTAATTTACTTGAAACACTGGGTTGAAAATTGCGATTATTTATGAAAAAAACTTGATAATAGTTGTAGTTATGAAGAAATTCTGTATAATGTGTAATTTCATAATACTTTGCATCTTTTTTTCACTTCAAATTTTTCAAAAAATCTTTTTTCTGCGAGTTTCGTCGGACAAACAGGAATAATGATCATATTAAAATCGTGCAATTTTAATGAAAAATAATTTCTAATTTATTTGAAATTTTGGACTTAACAAATTGACTTTTCAATCAATTTCGAAAGAATTCAAAATAATACTCGAAACAGTACCCAAGTATTTAAAATTTTCACTCATTCTCCCAAGAAAATCCGTCCAACAAAAGAAGTGAACTATGTCATTTCGCGTTACATCATCGCCTTTGCTCGATTTTTTCCCCAGCTCCATTATGCGGTTTTCATTTTATTGCGAAACCATGTTAACAGCTGCACTATTTTGGGAATTTTTCCACAGGAGGATGTGATAGAGAAACAAAACCACGACGGCACGTTGAGATTTCCTCACATGAAGAAAAGTTTAACCCAGTGCTGGGGTCGATACGCTTGGCTCAAGGATACCAGCGAGTTTGATATAGAAAATCACGTCATTCATGTCACCAATCCGACCCTAAGAAATAGAATCGTAACCAGCGAAAATATCCGAGTAAGTAAGGGTTATTTATCAAACGAGCTGCTTTTTTTTTTTCATTTGCGAGCCCGAACCATCTACGAACGTGGTGGATGTGTTTTAGCGAGTTTTTTTTTTAAATCGTTCTACATGACACTTGTGGGATGTTGGATAAAAAAATAGAATGAGGTAACATCTCCGGATACTTCTCTTTTCCTATGGAAACGTTGGTATAATGTATTTCGGTGTTCTGTTATACGAGTACTTTATCATGACTGTGATACATTTGTCCGCCCTGTGATTTAATAACGTTATAGGGGTTTTTATGTGATTTAACATTTTAAACGTGTGGAGATTCATAAAAGCCGAGGATTTCAGAATGAGATAATTATACGAAGATGAAAGGTGGTTGGTGAAGAGGGGATTAATAAAATGAATCGTGCTTATTCGGATTAAAGATACCTTCTTATTGATTAAAATGATATCAAAAAATTGCTGGAATAATTTTTTGGGGTGGTGGGGAGCAAATCCGAGCCAACTTTGGAAAATTCCATATCAAGATGAAATATTTGAATGAAAATTCTAAAAAAAAATTGTCAATTTTCTTCTAAGGGAGGGTGTCAAATTCGATCTAACTTTAGAAAAATTCCAAGTCAAGATGAAATATTCGAATAAAAATTCAAAAAAATTAGGCATTTTTCTGCTACAGATTTTCCTCCTGAAAAAAATTAGGTTACGGTTTGAAATTTTCCCAATATTATCGAGATTACAACGTCACGAAAATACAAATCGAGGATTTACTTTTACAGCAGTTTTACCCTGCCCCCTCCTGCTGTTCTCAATCAACACCGAAAAAAAAATCCCCAGTATTTTCCTGGTGACCTCTGACACCTCTCTTGTTGTCACCACGGCGAAAAATTCGAGCTATTGGACTTACGTGCTGATGGCAACGTTTAAAATACACCCAGGTATCGATACAGTTTGAATAATAATTTATCTTCGTCAAAACCGACGCGTTCGCCAATGACGCGAATTAATCACTGTCCGAGCTTTTCACCCACTAATTGTCATTCAAAAGTACGCCGAAAATTTCCCTCGTATTGTTCGACTCGTGGGGATGCGAAAATACCCCAGCAGGTATGTAAGAAAGGTTCAAAAGACTCCCCAAGATGAGGGTAGTGGTAACAATACCATCAATACCATCATCGAATAACGCCACAAACAATGTCGCACTTAATGAAAACGCTGCTTTAATCCCTTCGTCATCTTTATCTCGCCGGATGGCGGGAAAGAAAGGGGGGAAATAATCGCGAATTACACGTAGCTGTGAATTTGCCGGAACTTGACGTGTTGTCGTATCAATTATTGGGAAAGGTATCGAGTCGAGGTGCAAGTGTTGCGTTGAAATCTTTGCAACGAAAGCGGAATTCGTGTCATTTATCGAGTACCCTCTGCTCGCCGGATCAGCAGAGGACGTCCTGTAGCAGTCGAATGGTTTATTGATAACGCAGCGTGAAGTCGATACGTTTTAACAATGAAGTAGATGCGATAAAAGCTTCGAGTTGGTCTGGTGTCTTCGTTATTTTCGCAATTAACTGCCATTAAAGTACCTGTACGAGTACAGAGTCTTATCAAAGATGTTCGATTTTCGTCACGATTATTATTTTCTTTCCTCGTTCATCTCGTGCGTGTTATCTCAATGCATCGTTTACAAAGATTGCATTTTATTCATGTACTTCGACTTCGAAGTTTTACCTTCTTGAACTTTTTCCTTTCAAATATTTGATTTCTCTCGACCATTTTTTTTTCAGTACTTTATCGAATTTTTCATGATTTTTGAAAACCCTTTCTTTTCTTTTTCCCACGTTTTTTTCTATTCATCTGCAGTGGCAGATTCAGATAAATATTTTGAAAGAGCCCAGAAGGGTCAAACATGTGGGAGAAGGTCGCTAATTTACAAGGGATGAAAATATTTTTGAATGCATTTGGAGGGGGGGGGGGGATTGAAATAAAACATCAAGTGATATTTTAAGAGCCTGTCTTCTTCATATGAAAATTCGCTAGAGAAATAGCCAGAATCAAGTTATTGAACAATCAGTGAAATTTCATGGCCAATTTTCTTACAGAAAGCTTACAAATTCAACTGGTGTATTTTTATTTTTGTATCAGTTGGTAATTTTTTTCAATAACTAATGAAATTAATTTGATAAGTACCTAGAAATTATGGGGAAAAATTACAAAATCAAAATTGAAAATTCACCTGGTAATTGTTTTAGTAACTAGTTTTTCATTGATTTCTGTAGTGATTCAATTCTGGTTTTTTCATCAGTCAATTTTTGCTAATTTAACTTAAGGAAGTACATTCATATCCGAGTACAAAATTACCATTGAATGATATTTATTCAAAAAATTTGATTGATTAGGAGTGTATTAATGTGTTATGAGATTATTTTAAAACAATAATTCTTCAATTACTCGGTCAAAATTCAAACTTTTGGCCACCTAATTTTGTTCAATGTTGAATGAGCCTGAATTGCTTAAACGTTCTTTGATCAATTTCTTAAATAAGTCTTGATGTAAATCTCAGAACAATCTCAGGTATGAGGAAAATATTAGAATTATTTTAAAAGTTTCGAATTGGAAGAATTTTTAAAAAAATATGAATTTGAAAAAATTAGAAAAATCAGAGTTGAAAATGTTAATAAATTTTACAGTTGTAAAATGATTTTAAATTGGAAAAAATTTAGTAAGTAGGTACCTAAGTATTATAAATTTTTTCTATTTTTTTCCATTTCATATTTTTCTTGAAATTATTCCTCCAACTGGGAAACTTTTTTATAAGTTTATAATTTTTCTTTTCTACATGTTTTTTTTTTTCAAATTAAAATTTTTTTCAAAAACTTGTAACTTGATATTTTTTGAAATTTTCTCCAGTTCCATAAATAATTAGAAGAAATTTAAAAAATTTTAATTGAAAAGTTGTTGAGAAAATTTAAATTTGAAAAATTTTACTGTCAGGAATTTTTTGAACTTGAACACCATTTGAACCAAAAGAAATAAAATTGAAAGAATTGAAAACATTTGAAGTTGAATAAATTTCAACTTGAAATAAATTCAAAACAGAAATGATAATTTCACTCAAAAGCCATCTTTGTACTTTACTAAATCATAAAGAAACAAACGGAAATGAATTTTTGTAACTGTTTTTTTGAAGAAATTCTTGTACTACCTAAGTCTAAATTTAAGAGCACTTTTTGAAATTCATATGGATTTGTGGAAAAAAAGTTTTCTGGTCCTGAATTTACTGCTAGAAGTGATTCTCGCAGGCATCGCGTAGCTGGTCACTTTTTTTTTTAGGGTGTTTCGTGTTTGTCATTTTTTAGATTTCGGTGACTTTTGGTTTTTGGTAATTTTCTCGTCTAAAAGGTCACTTTGGTCACTTTTCCCCTCAAAAGTCACTTTTTTTGAATTTCAAGCAAAATTTCAAATTTTCAAGAAAAAAGTTGGTATTTTTCAAAAATTTAAAAAAAAAATAAAATAAAGTTACATGTTGATAGCCACATTACACAGTCCATTGAAAAAATTGTCATTTTTCTTGGGATCTTGAATATTTTGAATTAAAATTATTTCAACGAGAGTCAAAATTTTGCTTATGTATCTGTACTAAAAAGTTGTTATTCACTTTGAAAAAAAATCAAAGATGGTTTAAAAATAACTAATTGGTTTAAGCTTTTTTCAAAACGAGTCTGATTCACCCTGGATTGCCCTTGTCTCAGCCCCTGTTCATCACTTTAATTCGAATTTGTAGTTGAACTCATTTTCAAACATGAACCCCAAAGCAGCATTCGATTTCAACGTTAAAAATTTTATTTTTCCAATTCGATGAGCAAGCCGCCCCCTCAGGCAATATAACGATTTCATATTTTTTCTCTCCTTCGATTCTCGGAGAAATGAGTCTGCTAAAAATAACGTACAAGACGTGCGGCCAATTTATTTGAGTATAACCGTAAACGCCTGCAGAAGTTCGCCTATGGCAACTATTTATACACGTTCGACGCGGACGACCGAGCGGAAAACGCACCGAAACGTGACATGCCAATGTTTCCACAGCAGTATTCGTAACTCTGACAGTTTTCTAGCCCATGGTTGGAATACTTCGAGAGAATGTAAAGAGAAAGTAAAATTGGGAAAATTGAATCGTGGAGGGGGGGGGGGTAGAATTTTTTTGGTACGAAGTACGAGAGTGGAAATTTTTCAAACGATCAAATGTACCTTGGAAATTTGAATATTTGGTCAATTTTTCAGATTTTACTTTGCAATATCATCACGAAAATTGATGAATTGGTTTAAAATAATAACATTATAAAAATTTTCGCTACATATGATTTTATTTTAATTTTTAACACGAATTTTTTTTAAAAAAAGGAAAAAAATTGATTTGTTTTGAAGTTTTGAACTCGTCAGTGTTCTAAATTTTTTCCATCCTTCAAAATGAGTCTGTTTATACGGATTCCAACCACCTTTATTTTTGTGAAATACATCATTTTGGAAATTGACTATTCGAGAATTCTATTCGAAATTTGTACCATTTTTTTTTTTTCAAGAAAAAAATTTGTGGGGAAGGTTTTTAAGAAAATGTCCATTCGGGAACTTGGCTTCGTGAAAAATACCGCGAACTGGAATTTTTTCCTAAAAATGACTTTCATTTCTATTAAATATTTTTTTAGTTTTTTTTTTTTTTATTGAAAAATGAAAAGTTATGCAAAACTGGGGTTTTCAAAATATTTACCCTTCAGAAATTCTCTTGAAACGAATTATCAGTCCCTCTTACTCTTTTTCAAATTACCTCTGCGTTTCCACTATTTTTTCCTCTCCAAAATCTCAATTGACTACATTCAGACCTTTCTATCTTGAGGCAAAATTTAGGAAAAAAATATCTGAAGAGATGATGCATCATTTATTCCAAAATGACATACAATTTTTCCAAAATATTATCTCGGGTGGGTCATGGTCAGAAAAATGAAAAACTAATCCCCTCCTCCCAACAAACAAAATTGAATGCATTTTTCCAACTCGTATTTTAAAAAAAATCACAATTCTCCGAATTTTTTCTAATTTTAAAATGTTTATAATAATTTAAAAAATATTCATCAATTTTTTTAAAATTTCAACTGCATGTTTTTCAGAATGTATTTTAACTAAATAATTGAAAAGGATTTATTTTAGAAAATGAAATTGAAAAAAGTGGAAAAATTCAAATTAGAATTACGTTGTTAAAATTTGGGTTTGAAATAATTTCTTTGTTTTAGAATTGAATAAATTCGAAGATGAAAAAATTTGAGCTTATTTGACTTGTTTTAGGCTGGAATTTAATATTTTAATTTATCTGTTTTGAACACATTTTACCGAAAAATTGGTATAAAAAAATATGAATCTTCGAAAAAATTAATGGAAGTACGACTTTCCGAACCTCTCTTGACAAATCGCCTCTGCAATGATGTAACATCGTGAAGATAAAAAAAATCCAGAAGGTCAAAAGCCAAAATCAAAACGAATTTTGATTTGATATTGGTTTTCTTAACGTAATAGTTTCGGGGTTTCAAACGCTTTGGTTTTAGTTTTTTGATTTTTTTTTTTCGATTTTGATTGTGTTTTCAATGGCTGATGCCCTTAGCTCAAGTGTTTTTTAGGTAGAGGCTTAAAAATATAGGCTCTCTTTTATAATTTTTTCATTTTTCGTCAAATGCTGATGAATGTTTCGCTAAAAAGGGTGAAGGAACCTCAAAAAAGTTTTCAAAATTTTTCAGCAATTTTTCGCTGAGTTACATCGTTTTTAAAATTTTGATCTCTTTGTAATGAAGAGTCGACGATGCATCTCGAAATAGGTAGGTAGGTTATGTGCCATAAAAATTTTGAAAGTTTTAAAGTGATGAAAAATTAGGTACATAGGTCTAAAAAATCTCTTCATCGCAAGTGCTTATTATAATATAATATTTTGTAGTAATTTGGATACTAATTTTTGAGTTATTTGATTTGCAATGATTTACAGTAGGTGCTTACGAGTTTTTTTGTGTTATGAATGTACATATTTGAGGTGTGCAGTCTTTTTTTTTTTTGCTCTATAATTCTTCTCGTGGATCTTGATTTGATCTGTATGATTCTGCTGTGGCTTATAATTTTCTTCAAAATTGAAGAAATTTCAAGTATTGAAAAAATTGTCAAGAAATCAAAATTAAAAAAAACATTGAAACGATGGCTAAGAATTAAAAAAAAATTAATAAATTGAATTTCAAAAACGTAAAATTTTCTAAAAAAAAAATTATATATACTTTAGATCTCATGAAATTTAATAATTTTTCCAATATTTCTTCATTTTCCCCATTTTTTTTTTTTTTTTTTTTGGTTACAGGAATACGTTAGTGATGCCATCACAAAATACCTTCCACCATGGAACAAAATCCCGCCGTGGCAAGTGATGCTCATCACAACCGAGCCGGACAAATTCTATATCCTGGCTCGAGTCCACCATCTGTACATCTCCGAAGACGGTATAAGCTTCAGCCATCTGCTAATGGTAGATACGGAGACAGATGAACAATGGATTCAACCGATTAGCAACCCGAACGATCTGGACAGTATTGAGAACATTCTTCAAACCGTGTTCCGTAAACCTCGATCGATTCCATTATTGTACGATCGTATTTGCAGATTCTTCACGGATAAATGGAACGGTCTCATGAAGGCCTACGATCCGTTGCTGAATCCGTATTTTTTAAAATCCTCGCCTAATATATTCCAATTCTATATGGTCTGCGCGGTTATGCTATTGGCAACGACAGTCGAATATTATCAAACCGATCCGCGAGTTAAATTCGTCTCCTTGATGAGAAGACAGATGAAAAGAAGGCAAATCAACGTCAAGTTTTTCCTACGTTGTTTCATCAATACGCTTTATCCTTTAGTAATTATCAAAATAGTGGTAGCTTGGTGTTGGTGGTTCGCTGTCAAAGGCGTTTTACATTTGCCTATTAGTATGTTACACGTCGTGTACGATTCGCCGTCTATCTTGAAATGGTTCTTTTTATTGCTGCGATGCTGCGGAGAAGTTTTATATTTATTCCATCTTATGTACACTGCTCCTAGAATATTACTGGATGAGCTGATTTTACCGATGTTCCATTTACCGAAGCATCATCTCCAGAAAGTTTCTCTGTCCGGTCGCAAGCTAGTCCATTGGACTGAACCGATCCCAGTCGAGCAGATTCGCCGGATACGTGATAAGACTGGAGTGGCATCGTGTGAAATTCAGCTGTACTGTGTATCGGCATCGTTGCATCATTATTTTCAGAAATACAATTACGCTGAAACGAATAATATTCTGAGTACAGCCAGATTCGTACCTCAAGAGCAGCTGCTCAGGAGTGCCAATCGTATTTCGAGTGGATTGCTGTGCCTTTCGTTGCCGATGGATTTACCCGAAGACGATACGTTGTACGGGTTGCATATGATGCAGTTGGCTTTGCAAGATGCATTGGCTACGCAGACACCGTTGTATTTGGCGTCTTTGTCGCAGTACGATTATGGTATTTTAACCACAGTATTTCCGTCGATTTTGGCCAGAATCGTGTTGTACGTGTTGTCGACGAGGTATTCGATTATGCTGACTCAGATCGAGCCTCATAATAAGGAGATGAAGAGGAGGAGGTTGATTTGGGGCCAGGAAGTGGAGTCGTTTATTTATTGGAGACCTCCGCAGGCTAATGTTAGTAAGTATCGAATTCGAATTGTGTTGGTGGATCTAGGTTTTTCTAAAAAATAGGAGATAAATTTTGACGAAATTGGCAGGTATCGTATTTTGGACCAATATTTTTAGTGGTGCAAAAAGAACGATGAATAGGAATGAAGCGATTTTCTATTTTTTTTTCCTAAATGCATTTGTAAGTTAGCTACTTGAAAGTTGAAATCGTAATTGTTTAGAGAAAAAAATCCGACAGATGGTTTTATGGTTTCTAAATTGAAAGTACTTTGTCGTTGTTTTTGGACCAGAGCCAAACCGTATTGATAATTATAGATGAACTACGTCTCATTCACCATCGATAAGTACCTATACTCCCTAAATTTAAACTAAAGCTTGCGAGTTTCGGAACTCTATCGATACGCTAATTGGATAAAAAAATTTTCAACGGGCATTCGGTCTCTTAAAATTCATTTTTGAACCGGAATTATTCTCAATTTTTTCAACCGGCAGAAGGGAAGGTATGGGACTTTTTCTTCGTAATTATTGAATGATTCTCAAATTCGGACATTTTAAAAAAAATTTGAGTAGATAAGTAATTTTTATGTAACGTCAGTTTTTCAAAAATTGGTAAAAATTCTAAAAGTTCCTTCCTATTCAAGAACTTTTAAAATTTATTTTTTGAAATTCGACCTGTTTTTTTTTTTCAAAATTTGAACTCGTTAATTTTCTGAAAATTTAAAGATTTTTTGAAAATATGAACAATCTGCCAAAACTTATCCAAATTTCTAATACGAATATTTTAAGAACTGAATCTAAGTGCGTATGTAATTCAAAAAAAGGCGAAGAATTTAGAATGATTTTTCATAAATAATTGATTTCAAAATCAGAATGTGCAATTTGTATAATTTTCTATTTCTTTTCTGAAAAAAAAAAAATCAAATATGATTTACAAAACCATCATCCTCGAGTTCGAAACCATTAATTGTATTTTTCTTTCTGAAAATGAAGATGCTCCCTGAAGTCCTATTTCAATTTAAACTAGGGCCTTATTTAAACTTCATATCACAAATTACTAAACCGTATTTGACGTCGGAATTAGGTACATATCTCAATTTAAGTATTAAATTCTCCAGCAACCTTTAGAATCGTTTTACCAAACCACCGAAGAATCCAGCTACTTTTGAACCACTCCACTTCCCTTTCGGTCACGCTTCCATTTGAAAAATCCAACCTCGAGCATAATAGCAGGGAATACACCGTACACGATAATCCAATCTGCAACCCTGCGCGGTTTTATACCTAACAAGACACCCAAGATACAAAAACAAAGGAATATGGCCTCGATACAAAACAATAGCCGGTGGCATCGTGTTTTTTGCGAAATTTTACTTACTTAATTTGGATTAGGAAAACACGGTTTCCCTTTTTGATTAATTTTTCTAATTAGTATTCGTATTCCCGAAGGGTGGAGGTCGCAGGTGATGAAAATGGATCCGCCGATAAGAGATTTCAAAGCGGCAAAAAGAAACGACGAGTTTAATTGATCAAATAAATAATTTCGATAACAAAAAAGATTTTAATTTTCGTGTACAATTATAATACCTCCACTTCATTTCTCGCCACCTCTGAAAACAAAAGATAAGTATTGAAGCGGCATGATTTATAACAAAGAGAAAACCCCTTTGAAAAGTTTAAAAGGGTATTTTTTCGTAGGACTGCTTTAAGTACAATTGAAAAATTACTTCTTTAATTAGGTATGCTTCTCGATGGATGGAAATCTGTAGGTAGAAATATTGTCGACGACGTGCAAGTTTCCGACGATGCATGACGATCGTTCGTTCGATGCAGAAGTTTCAAAGCTGTAAAACTTTTCGTCGAAAGGTTTTCTTCATTTTGAAATATTGTTTCGTTGGGGCTTGTTTTTCATTTACGTGCCACATTGCAGACGATGTGAAATCGAACGCTAGTCGTAAACGTGTATACGCCGGCGTTTAGTAGTAAATCCTCGTCGTACACATTTGGATTGAATGGGAAGCTAAATTCGAAACTTCATTATTACCGTATTCAAAGTATCCTTGTTCGTAATACTTCGAGTCGGTAATTTTAATTTGTTTTAACAGGTTTGTCGATGACGTTAATAAATTACGGAGACGAGATAAGATTCGCTGTAATGGCTGATGCCGAACTGGCGCCCGAATTCAAAGATATAGTCGATCAGTTCGTCATCTATTTGAACAAGTTATCCAAGGAAGCGGAAAATTATGTACCGGAGTACGTCGAATACGAACATGAACCTGAAACAACCGAGCTTTAAAGCAATTACTACCGTATTTTATTTGTCTATAACTTACCCAATGGCTGTTTTTTCAAATGATATTTCTCATTCGGTTAATTTTTCTAGTATTATTATTTGTACGATGAGGCTGTTTCCAGTATACGCCAGAAGATATATGTACTTATTAGACGCAGATGTGCAATACAGTTTTATTCGTCGTTTATATCGGAACTCGTACGCTGCAACACATACAAAAGTGATAAATGTTACGTATAATTTAATAAAACGCACTCGGTCTCGAATACACACGTTATAATGAATTTTTCATCGTGTATAATAAACGTTTACAATACACGTATTGTAAAAGCAAATATACACACGATCGTTCACCTCGCCGCATCCATTCGATCGACCAAATGTGCCTGTATTCGTCACCGAAAGCGAAAGCTTCGTACTTTCGCGAATCTGATAACGAATAGCAATTGTACCGGCGACGTATCTTTTAATAATGTAAGGTTTCACATCTTTGTTTTGTAAGGCTTCTTGTTAATTAAATAACGTTCGTAATTCATTCGATAGTGTAACTTGGTGCTACGAAGACTTCTGCTGGTTTGCAATTTGGGATTCGTACATACGTAAGTGTTATTTTAGGTTCAATTAGCACTCGAATTATATAGCTCGTTAAAGATTTCATTACTCTATGAAAACTCGGCGTAGATTTACATCGTATTTTTTGAAGCGCATTATTAATGTTCAAAATGTGTTTTTTACATTTTGATTGACAATTCATCTAGTTTCTGTAATCTGTATTTGAATTTGAAATGAAACCCTATGTTAATGACTTAAATGTTATAAATTGGAATAATTTTCAATTTTTATCATCGGTCATCGCCTCTTCGCCTCATCGGTAATCAAGGTTATCAAAAATCATATCCAAAATAAATCAAAGTCACAGATCGATTCAAAATTTAGTGATTTTTGAGGTAAACGTCAATCAATCGAAAATAAAAAAATTTCATGATGTCATGATGACGTCACGTTTTGATGAATCATTTTTTCTGTGATATTTGGCAACATCGCAAATAGAACAACGTGTAAACGTGTTTTATTATTTTAAATAGAAAAGAATCATAATTCATTTAAGCGTCCATGCGTCCATTTTGGATTTGGAATGAAAATTTTTGTATTGTGGTTTAGTTTTGTTCTTTTGTACAAAAAGGTATTAAAAGTGAACTTATTGTCGCGTAATTGATCGTCTGTTTGAAAAAACGTTTAATAATGCTTTTCTATCGCGATAATTATTAAAAATGAAGAATATTTTTGTCCTTTTAGTCTCAATTATTTTCAATAGCGGTATCGTTGCATCTCGCGTCCTGTTCCTATTGTATTTATTGAGTACATATTAAGTATTCGTCCAATTCCAATTATCGTTTGTTGATGGTGAGTAATTTTTCTTCAACGTGCTATTGTAATTTACATACTTATCTTGGAAACGTTTCACTGTAATTGTTATGAACTCGCAAGTCTCTGTATAAGAATTAGAATGAATATTATTTCAAGTGTTTTTCTAAAGCTTCGAGTCGATTTTGAGAGCATTATTCCAAGTTCGATGATCAGTATTTAGGATGTTATAAATACCCAGCCGTTGCTCACATTGTTTGCAGATTACCTAGTTGTATAAATAATACGAACCCTAATATGCATAGTGTAAGCTATAAACGGATATGGAAGCGAAGATACGAAATGTGTTTCGATATTTCCACCCTTTTGATTGTGTTATGTGTTTTTCCAACGATTGCTGCAACAGTGAAAAACCATCCGATCGACCTACGGTAATTGATACGTAGCTCGCGTATTATTATAATCTAATGGGCAAACTTTTTGAGGTCTAGTTTATGCTATTTCGACGTTGAATTTTCCGCAGCCCTTGTTATACTTATAACGAGTGCTTGCTTTTCGTTTAATTTTTGCACTGGTGGATCCGGATCCAACTGCGTGGCTGAAAATCCGTCTGATTTTTCTCAGAGAAATTGCTCTATTTTAGAAAAGCCATCTAGCAAATTTTTACATCATTTTCAATTTTTTCAAATTACATTTTAGATAAAATGCTATACTTTTGGAAAATTTTTTAGCTTTCGAAAAACTACATGATTAGTTTTTGAAAATACCCATTTTCAATTTGATAATTATTTTTTTCAATTTTTAATTTCTGATTTTCTTTTCAAATAGGCAGGTGTTTGATTCAGTTGAGAAAAATTAATATCATTCATTGATTTTTTAGACGCCTGAAATGTAATAAAGAAGAGAAGGAGGAGGGAAGCTGAAAATTATGAGAAAAAAGAAACATCCTGGCTTTAAAAAAAATTGGCTCAGCTTTCCCAGTCGTCTGGATTTACCAATGCTCCACAGTTTAGCATATTTTATCGCGATGCTACGTTATAGGATTACTCGGTTAAAAATTGAAACGTTTCTTTGGCTTTAAAAAGCTCCACGTTCGTCGAAAGTGAATTTGAATCGAATCGCGGTGTTTTTGTTTTTAATTGAAATCGTATTTGTGCTATTTCGATGGGATTTGATACGGCGCGGCGCCGGAATCGTATCGCACTAGGTATCCCATTGTAATTGAATAAAATTCTCGACGTTATTTGTTTTAGGTATTGAATTAAGTTCGTTACGTGGTATCTTTTGAAAAACTATTACGTTAATCAAAATGCCACGCCGGAATCGGAAAGAAAACAATTCGTTATCAACCAAGCGTTGTGTAGGTTTTCGTTGAGCTGCCTCAGAATTTATGGGTGTTTGAATTTTTGACAAAACTTTTAAGCCAACGTCTCCATCAAAAACGTTTATCCGGCTTTGAACGCTAATTTTCTTTTCTAAAATAAACATTTTGCGTCGACGAAGAGATCCGATAAAAAAAAGAATTCGATTTCCGTCGACTGTGCCAAGAGTGAAGAGTGCGGTACGATTCCGAGCCGTCATTATTTTTCAATTTTCTTGCCAAATGAAACAATTAAATTGTAATTTGAAAACGACTTCGGCGTCGAATAGGGAGAAAAAACTAAGAAACCGTCATAGAAACGTGTATTTCTCGTCACGAGAAGGATTATTTTCGACGTAATATCGAGTATCATTCTGTTTCTCGCGCTGCGAAAAGTACCACAAGGTTTATTTTTTCTCCAATACCATACCTACGAAGAAGAAAATTGCTAGAGCGTTTAGTACCTTCAGCGTGAAGTAAACAATTTCCGCCCGCGGTGCTAATTAAACTCGAGCTTACCTCCGGAAAGTTTTCTAATAAAGTTTTCGGAATCTTAAAATGAACTGTCAAATATAAGTGATATATTTCATACTTGAAAATTATACTACAAACCGTTCTGCCTTTACCAACGTGTACCCATTTAGATAAAGCAAACCGCTGAATCAAATTAGAGCCTATAAACTTTACCCGGAATATTCATCTGGGTGACGTGTTCTTGCGTCGGGCGCCCATTTCACCGTGTAATTTTACCTTAGAATGGATTTAATTTTATTATATTTACCTACGTTGACGTCGTGTTAATTGGGTCGCAGTTTTTAGCGTGTCGTCGTGTTCGATTCTTGGATGAAAAATACAGTACTTGATCTGACAAGTCGTTGACGAAGAATTATTGGATGGTAATTAATCGTTCGTTGTTCAACGCTGACGTCATTTATTGAAAATTTCATTTTGAACTTTTATTTTATCCTTGATTGCTAAATATTCGCAAAGAATTTTTGTCAGGTTCGGCGAGAAAATTAAGTCTCTTCTTTCTCCCCAGCCTGTGAAAAACTGAAAAAAATCATACCTAATTCATTTGAAAATATTTAATATTTGAATTCGCAAGAGGAAAATGTTGAAAAATTACTATTTCAACACGAAAGCAATTTTTTTCTCTTCAAACACGTTTTTTCCAAATCGAATGTAAACTTGATTTAAATTCAATTTTATTTTCATTAAGGTTGACGATTTTTCCAAATTTTGAGAATTTTTAGCTAAAAATTTCTAGCATAAGAAAATTCTCCGAGGAAATTTAGTGTTCTTCTTATCCAGAGTTGAGGTTTGACTAGTTTTGTTTCGGTGAATTGTTCGTCGACAATTCGTTCAAAAGTGATTAAGAATTTCACTAGCGTTGACTCGTTTGAAAAAATTATTCGTCTTTGTTGATATTATTATTTTTGTTATAAAATGATTGATAAACGATTCGTTTTGAAATAATTGAAATAATGATTAATTTTGATTCAGTGAATCGTTCGCGAATCGCGATTGACGTATTCGTTCAAAAATTATGAAGGTAGTTCTTTGATTTTTTATCGAGTGATTTTTTCGAAAATATTGAGTGGTTCAACTAGCTTTTGTTCAGTGAATCGTTCACGAACGAATGTTTTGAAAGATTGATTCAATAGATGATACTTTTTAACGAGTCGTTCGGAAATGATTCGTGTGATGAAGGATTTGATTAGTTTCGAGTTTCGATTCAGTGACACGATCGCGAACGTTCGAAAGTATTCAACTTTTTATGAATTGTTTGTCGAATATCTTGTTTTGAAGTGATTCGATGTTCGACTAGCTTCGTTTTGATGAATCGTTCGGGAACGATTCGTTCATAAATGATGTGAAAAAGTGATTCTTTGAATTTCCATCGAATTTATTGTCAGAAAAAGATCTGTAATGTGATTGGTTTTGATTTAGTGAGTCGTTCGCGAACGATTCGTTCATAATATATTCGAAAAAAATGTTTCTATGACTTTATTTTGAATGATTCATTTAAATTTGTTTTAGTGAAGCGTTCGTGAACGATTTGTGTGACCAGTTTTGGGTTCATTAATTTATTCGAGAAAGTCCTAAACGTATTCGTTCAGAAACCATTCGAAGAGGATTCTCTCAATTCGTTCGTGAACGATTTGTTTGAAAATGATTTAAGATTTAACCAAATTCGAATCAGTTAATCGTTCACGATCTGTTGTTCTTATTAATCTGTTCCTGAACGATTCGTTCAAAACTTGATTCTGATTCAATGAATCATTTACGAACTACTTATTCAATTCCTTCTCCTTCACGGTTAATTTCTGCGAACGTTTTGAACTCTTCCAATTCTATCTCAAAATATCAATATTGAATTGATTTTTATTCGATATCTAATCAAGGCTGCCTTTTCAAATCCGAGAACATTTCACTCGACGACCTCAGAAACATTTTCAAATCTGATTATTCCAAAGTAGAAAAATTATCGAGATGAACGTTCGAAGGAAGAATAGAAAAAAAGTATGAATTCTCCCAGGAAAAAAATAAAATAGGTAATGACGCGACGTTGTCGTCGCCATATCGCGTTCGCACCCTTACCTACATAAGTTTCGTAGATAAACGTTGAACTCGAATCAAGGTAGGTATATGAATCGACATCGTCACCGTCGTCGCTGATGCCATCATAACTGACGTTTTTTCAACTTATTTATTCATGGAAATTTTGACACACGAAAGGAAAACTTATTTACAAGGTTGACAGCCGAGGCGAATTTCTTTTTTTTTTTCATAGTTCTGTGTGTTTGTTTAAATTAACGTATAGAAAATGGCGCGCGTATTCTCGTCAAATTTAGGTACACAGCTCTACACAGCACACACTGTTACAGAGCTACGTGAACCGTTTAAAGGCTTCCATTATTATTTATATTTTCGAGTGTGTATAGCTTTTATGGTTTATCGATAACCATTTTTTTTCTCATTTTCAACGCCACGGAAAAAGAGTTGAATGGGGGAAAAAGTTCGATGTATTAGGACCTGGTTTTGGGGTTCAGATTTTAAATTAAAACGATAAAAATAGGCGTAGCCATTGATGAAATTTCATAATAGGTAAATTCCTTTTTTTATTTTCGTTTCTTTTAATCGTATTGTTGCTAGTTTTTTCGTTTAGATAATCAAGCGCAATTTCGTTCGCGAGTTATTCATTCGTAAATGAAGAATTAATTCGTTCGCCCAAGATGACAAAATTCGCCATCCATTCGTAAAATTCTGCTCTTCGCACGCAGACACGATAAATTCATCAATTTCGATGTAGCTTTTTCATTTTTTACCTCAATTCGTATAATCATTTAACCAAACCTCGGAATGTATTCGCATGTCGAGCCCGCAGCGCCAGAATTTTCCTCGTTATTATTTACACGTCGTTTCTCGTTATTTTTTCACCCGTGTTTCAGGCAAAAAAACACATATCCGACTTTTTCCCTTCGTTCGTCGAGACGAGATGAATGAATGAAAAAAAAAAAAACGCGCAGAAACTCTTCCTTCGTTCATCAATCATCGAATTAACTTAAAATAAAAGCCCTGATATGGTAGTAGCCGGTTCGTCGCCGTATCCGCCATGTTAAATGTATATTAAAGTAGGGGCGATTCGTTCGTTGGCGTTCAACATGTAAATTTCGTGACTACGGTAGTTAGTTGGCAGAGAGAGAGAGAGAGAAAAAAAAGGAAAAACGAATAATTTATATGAATTAAGACCTTTTTAAAAATCTAATCAATTCATTGTTTAAGCTGCGGTGGCGCACGGTAAACGGTACTAAATGTTTATGGTAATTTGCATAATTTTTTTCTCTTCGTTCTTAATTGCTAGTACAGTTTTTCACCCGGTTGTTGAATTAAACGCGTAAGGTACGAGCTTGGCTGTAGAGGAAGGGAACATTGTGTCGAAATGCATTATCATTTAGGTTCTGAAAATTGTTAATAATGGAACATTGTCCGAAGCTATATTTCTTCTATTTTTTTAAAACCGATTTCCCAGGATATTGGGTTTCGTTTTGGGGACATTTTAAGGATTATTTATTGCTGTTTTTTAGTCGATATTTTTCAAAGTTTTGTGGTAGAGGGGTTTAGGTAGTTTTGGAGGTTTTTTCATTCCTGATGAATTTCAAATTTTGTACAGCGAAAGTGATTTGGTGGAGGAATTTATTTTTCCAGTGTGATTATCCCCTAATTAATTGAAAATTTTAAATTTGAATACTTGAATCTTATTTCTTGAAATTTATAATTTAGTCGATCAAAAAATGCGAATTATTTTATGAATCGTTCGCGAATTTTTTGTTTGACAACAAATCTTTGCTGGGGTCTTTTGATAATAATTTTCCATATCACCATGGCACCAATCACATTGAATAATAAGCCAAGAATCAACAGTTTCAGAATCGGAACCAGAAAGAAGTTCGAGTTTATTTTTTAGTTCAATTGTTTTTTTTTTGTCATAGAAAATTCAAATTCAAGGAAATTATCGGAAAATTTGACATTTTTGAGTTGAAAATTTTAAGAAACGTGCGTACTTATTCTGGCTGATGGAAACTAATTTTTGAAAAATGAAATGAAGTGACATTTTCAATCGAGAAAATTAAAATTGAAGTGTAAAGCTGAAAAAACGCCAAAGAGTGTCCACTTTCTGGAAAATCTAGAAAATCTGAAAACGTCGGGGAATTAAAAAATAAAATAATTCTAACGGTTTATTATAAAATTTTCTTTAAAAAATGTTACTTTTGCTGCGTTTGGGCCAATTTGTTACGTCTCGACTGACTTTTTAACTATTTTTTTGTCAACCGTCATGTACCAAATTGGCATTTAAATGCGTGCCTTTAGATTCATTCAATTATGCAGTTTTCAAAAAAATAATTTCTTCGTTATGCTTGGGGTAATTTTCTTTTTTTACAGAATTTTTCATTTGAAATCTTAATTTTTTTTTGAAAACGTATTTTTAATAAGCTGTGATGAAAAAGAAATGTAATAATGTACTTGACCACCATGTTGAGAAAGAAGAAAAGGGAATGAAAAAAAATTCGAAATTATTGTTCGCGTTTTGGAAAACCTTAATAATGAAATAAAGAAGATAAATTTTCAACGTTTGCAAAAACTTTCGTTCATTTTCTTTATAAAATGAATTATTATTAATATTTTACCCCTTATCGGTTTATTATTTTTTGGGAAAGCTGAAAAGATTGCGTGGGTTTGCGTGGAATTCATACTTTTGGAGTACATTTATGTGTTTTTTGAGGGGGGGGGGGGGCTCAAGGTAGAGCAATAAACTGTATAAATCAAAGATTTTCATTTTGAGCTCGAAAATTGAATTTTTCAAATTTTTGCGTCCCTCAGGGAGGGGGGGGGTACTCGAAATTTTTTGGAGGTGAATTTGAGTGGTTTTTGTGACCGGAAAAAAAGTCGTTGAAATGGATGTTGGGTAAAAGGCATTTCTGTGTGATTAATGTGAATGATGAGGGAAAGGGTTGTACCAGAAATTTGCAATTGAAGAACTTTATAAATATCTGATTTTAATGAATTGAGTGCATCGATCGATTTCGTTCCTATATTGATTCAAATTTCATTGGGGGGCAAATACGTAGTTTGCGAACAAAATTCTTCAAAATGATTATATTTTTTGCAATATTCATTCTATCTAAAAATATGAAGAAATGAAACGTTCGAGAATGATTTGTTTTAATGTGACTTGATTAAGATTGGTTCAACAAATTGTTCACCAACGATTTGTTGAACAAATGTAAATCGATTTGTTCAAAAGCGTAGCCAGAAAAGTCTCAGGGAGAGGAGGGGTCGGGTCAAACTTTTATAATTGGATTTTCAATGTCCTAAAAGGCAATTTTTCTGGTTTTTCTTAGTAATTCTTGCCCTCAAGCTCCCTCTTGGCTACGGCCCTGCATTCATTCTCAAAATTTTTTGATCGATTTTGAACTGCGTTTTCATACTATTCTCAATACGAACGATTTCCTCATTTTTTTTTTAAATTTTAGTTCAATTACTTACTTGCTGGTTACGGTTACACGAAAATCATCTTCAAAATTTTTGTATTTTTAGTTCTTAACACTCCGACTTCGAGTCTCGCTTCGTTCAACGAGCTATTTTTCGAAACTGTCGCAACCACGAGGATAATTTTTCAAGTGGCTACTCGACGGTATAAATCGGAAGGGTAAACATTTCATGATAACAACTTCTCGATTGGCTCTTGAGCTTTGTGCGACGAAATCGAAACACCATTCGCCAATTCGGTATTCGTCGCACGGTTTCCTGCCAATGCCATATAAATTTCATTCCTTCATTAACAGCCGAGCCAAAGATCGAACCGAAAAAGGACCCTGAAGTAGAAAAAACCTACTCGAAAAAATGGATACGTAAGAGAAAAGTTGGAGGAAAAAAAATGAAACGATACATAACGCCCGCCATATCGTTTATAAAATATTAATACAACAAAAAAACGATATTTTCTCTCGTGCTAGGACTGCACAGGGTCAGGGGTTGGTTTTTAGTTTTACGACGTAGCATCAACCAGCTGGGGGAATGGGACAAAATACCTTCGCAGAGTTTTACGGCATCGTAGACACGAAATAAAAACGTTTCTTTAGCCTTTCACGTGGCCTTACGTAACGATTACAACACCGTATACCGCGTCGAGTCAGCAACGAATTACATACGATACAACGGCGCTTACCAGCGGAAAAACTTAAACCAGTGTTAACCGAGGATGGCAGTTTTAATAAAAATAGATAGTTTTTCGAATAGAGCGGGGATTTGGTTGGCACGCACATGTACCGAGGAGTAGCCGCCGAAAAAGTACCCGGAGAGGATGAGATTTCGGCCAGTTCTCAAGTTCGAACGAGAAAGAACCCTTTTACAAATAGTACCCGGTGTCTTGCGAATTTTGGCCGCATCAACGGAGGACGGAAGGATGAAATGGTGAAACGAAGCGGAGAGTTGAATAATTGAGCCGATTTAAACTGACCCTAAAGCGAGAAAGGAATAACGGTGTTGGGTAAACGAAGCTTTACGAAAAATAGCTTTTTGACCGGTGTACGATTGGGGAGGAGGTGGCTGGGCATCTTATGCAATATACCCACAGCTATGTATCCGTCTACCCGTAGATACGCGTGTATACCTACGAGTACGAGAATGCTTTACCTTTCTCGCCGGTAACGGGTTAAAACTAATTTGATTTAATGTCCTGTAACAAATCGACGTATTCGTTTGCAAAGCTCGGTGTTTTTCCGCTTTAACTGGTCTCTTTTCTCGTCCCCCCTGGTGTGTGGTCTGCCCCGTCAGTTGAGTTGGTTATTCGTAGGGTTAGGTTTGAAATACTTGCTGGTTTATTTCTTCAGCGAAGGAATTTGAAAAGGGCTGGAGGATTTGGGACACGACACGAAGAGGTTTCGAATTTGGTGTCGGTTGTGTCGAGTTACGCTGTGGCTGTACGAAATGGCCGAAGAATGCAGTTGATGGGGGTGGTTTGAAAGTGACGATCTGTTTGGATTTTTTGTGAATAGTTGGAGTAAATCGTCTGTTTGATATCTGATCATTTCTGATCTATGAGCTTTACTTGAATGAAGGTGAATTGGGGAACAACCCCCACCCCTCACCCTGGATGGTTTTTAATCGGCAAATTTGGCAATTCGACCAAAATGAATGGAATGAAGTATTTTCTGTACAAATCGTATGAGTCCAAAAACTGTATATGAGAAAAAGGACCTAAGTGTAACTTTTTTTTCAAATTAATGAAGTCTCTTTTCTCATAATATACAGTTTTTCGACTTATTTTTATTTAGGTTTTGCTGACTCAGTAAGTTCAGTGGAAACATTTTTTAGAAAAGGTCTAAAATTTATCCTATTTTGTTTTGTTTTTTAAAATATTGTACCAGAAATACCTATTCACTTTTTAAATCAGTAATTCTTCAGAAATAATTTATGAAATTTCAGAAAATATGACAAGTACTAGAATAGTTGAAAATTTTTGAAAAAATTGCTCAATCCAAACATCCAAAGTATTGAAAATTTTGAAATTTTGGTGTTTCTCATTTATCAAGGGACCTTGTAATGACCTCGATTGGAATTTTCCAAAAATGTTTTCATTTTTTTGGAAGGAGATCAGAAAATGAGTCTATAGACATCGTTTTTTTAGAAGACAAAACAAATCACGAAAAAGCACAACTTTAATTTATTTTTAAATGAAATTTCAAAGAATGCTCTTTTTCAAAAATTTTCGCCCTCGCTTTGATCGGGCTCAGTGAATTTGTATATTTTTTGGTTTCTAAATTATTATGGTAAGAACTCTTCTCTTTCATCTCAAACAATTTAATGTTCTGAAATGATAAAAATTGTCCTTTTAAAGTAAGTTTTTTAAATTCTTTTGGGAGGGGCGGAGGGAGGGTTGGAGTGAGGGAAAGAGGGGATTACAATATTCATTAAAGTATCTATTTTGAAAAGGTCCCGCTGGAAGTCCTCCTAAAGTCTGTTTTAGGGTTTTGAGATTTTGTTAGACACCCTGAAATAATGAAAATTTGAAAATCTGGCGAACTTGAAAACTTAGTCAAACAGGAAAAAAACGAAAATTTTTGAAAAATTTGTCAATTGTGAAAACTTTAAAAAATGATTGAAGTATAAAAGAATTATTAATTAGTAATTGAGGTCGACGTTTTGCTTTTTTTGAGAGCTCGGATAATGGCGATAAAATTGAAGGAAGGAGGCGTCTTGAACATGAACAGCAAAATTCGTCGTTGAAATAAATTTCAAGTTTGTGAAATTGAATTAAATTTTAAATTCAAGTTTTAAATTCATAAAATTAAAGTCAACTTTTTAGATCTATAAGTTTCAAGTTTCAAGTTCTAGATTTTTAGATCTAATCTCGATAGCAGTTTTGAAATGGAGAAAGATGCGAAGAAAATTCATGTGTAGTTGGATGAAAATTTTGATATTTTTGAAAAACTAGTTTGAAAAATTATGAAGTTTTATTCAATTTTCTATTTATATGTAAAATTTAAAAATCCAAAAGCACGACTTCTGCAGAACTTTGAATAATTTGTCTGATGGCATTAAACCCCAAAAAATGTGAAATTCCTTCCTTTTTGTCAGATGATTTTTCCAGCTGGTCTGAGTCTGCTCCTAATTCGATAAATTCTGTAAAGAAGACCATAGAATTGTATCTGGGCATTTTGAAATAATAATAATGAAGTTTCAATTATTGTTTTTCAATCAATAGTTCCAATTTTTTTGTAGATTTTTTTTGAAAAATTTCAACAGTATCCACCATGAAATGAGTCAAAATTATAGCAGAATTTTTTTTTCTAAACACTGTTTTTTTTTTACCGAATCTCATCATCTTTTCGATAATATTGGCGTCATTTCAGCAATTTGAGTAATTTCTTCAACTATTTGTCCTTGTAAATTATTCCACTCGACTCCATCAATCGAACCCCAACAAAAATCCTTTCAAAGGAGAAATCCGACCATCAAAGGCGTCGCAGTTCGACTTCGACATGTTTTTAACGCTCTTTCGACTCCGCATCACGCATTCTTCTTCAAAAAAATACGATTTCCAAGCGTTCGCCTCCGCGTCCTCGCTGGCCCGGGCTAAAATACCATCGCGTAGGATGCGCCGGCCCCATCATCCCATCCGCTAAACTTCGTCAAAACCAACGCCCCGGAGTCTCGGGGGTATAAAGCGAACAAATTTTTTATCAAATTAAATACCGCGAAGCGTCGACCGAAATAGCCTTTTTATACACGGTACATTTTTACAACTTGGAGACCGCTCTAAATAATAACGAGCTTTAGAACGAAAATTACGGTAACCTTGGGTGTGTTTTTTTCTCTCGCGCTTGGTTGTTGACCGACTCGTTAACATGCCTTCGAAAGCTCCAGCATATTAGGTATAATCGGCCTCACGTATAAAAGTATAAACTTTTTTTAACGGTTTGTTCGAACTTCGAAGCTCAGATTGAGCTAGCCACGGTATACCCTTCATTTTTTTCATTTTACTCTAAAATTAGCCCGCAAACGTTGAATTAAAACCTCGAAATGGGCCGTATTAGAATCAAAGTTCATGCACAGCGAGGTTTTGGGGGTGAAAAAAAAGAGGGTAAATACCTTTACTGGTGCGCAAACTATACGAGATACTTTTCGCCTTTTTTTTTTTTTTTTTTGGTTTAATAACGCTTTATTTATTGTAAATGTATCCCGCACGTTGCCTGTTGCCCCCTTCTTCGATGTCCGCAACGAAAAGGCGAAAAGCGAAAACAAAAATTACTTAGGTCGGCGATATTAAAAGTGAAATTTAGCTTTTTCAATTTACTATACCTATCGAATTCCGTACACGTATCGTTTGATACCAGAATCGTTCAATTTTACCAAACTCGATGCTTAGATTTTTCTTATTCTTCTTCTTCCACTTCTATAGCTCTTTATTCTTTTCATTTTTGCTTCTTTTATTTCCTGCGTATTTCGATTTAGCCTGCCTCTCTTTCTCTCTTTCTCTGTAACTCATTTCCGATGCTTTTGCTTTAAACGATTCGAAAGCTTTTTTTTTTTCAATACGAATCTCTCCGGGCGGACCGTTGCGTTGGTTTTGTTTTGCTCTAAGTATTGATTTAAGATGGTACGAGAAAATGAAGTTGAACGGGATTAAATTTGATTTTATAATGAAAAGTTGGCTGAAATGCAAACACGCGATTAAGATCGAATCGTTTTCGAATAATATTTGCAAAAATTCTTCCCGCGGAGTTACGAAAATAATGTTCGAATTGGCTCGTGAAGATTTAATTTTCGAACTATCGATTAAATTGGTATGAAATCGTTCGCGAATGATTTGAAAAAAATCGACAAATGTTCGTGACGAGGGATTTAATTTTTTGGTGATGATTCGGCATTTTACGATTTTTGAACCGATTTTTTGGTTTCTTTTTTGAAAAGTTGTTTTAGTAGGGTTTTTGTGACAGTTACGGAAGATTCGAGCGATGATAAATATTTGACGAATGGATTCGGACGAGATCTAATCAAAGATGAGATTAATTTTTGGTATTTTTCAGTCATCAAAAATATAACGAATTTTTCTTCATTTTTTAGAAAATCAAACGATTGTTTCAAAAATAGTTTAATTTTTTGTTCTCGAAGTGGACACTTGGACAGATATGAAAAAATTAGACATTAAAAAAAACGTGTAGGTAATGTTTCTGAAAATTAGTCAATTTTTCAAATTTCTAATTTAGACGATATTTCTACCAACCTGATTTTTTTTTACAATTTTTACTTTCGCTGGAAGTATACAAAATACAATAGTGTTAGATTTTCGTTTCATCCTGCGGTAAAATCCGGCTAAAAAGATGATTAAAGTTTATTCTACGCTACGTGATTCCATCTCCTCTCTTCACCTCCCTCCCGTTGATCCCTGCACCTTTTTCCATCGCCGCCACGTCGGTCCGACGAAGCCTCTCATTCTCATGTAACTTTGGCTGTATAGAGAGGAGTCGATTATATTAAAAAGCTTTTGAAGAGAAAATACGCGCAGTACCTACGCGTTTTATATCCCATGGTGTATCGTAATTTTCAAAGTCGTCGTTGTCCGCCTCCCTCGCCTCCTCCCGCCACCCGTCTTCGCTCGCGTCGAATTTAAAGAGAGCAAAGAAGAAGAAAGGGATTAAAATATTTTCGGAATCTTTGGCCTATACTAAACGTATACTTACGATACAATGTAAGTAGTATATAATATGAATACTAAACAAATATATACGCATTCTTGAAAAGTTGAAGAGCACGCGAACACGATTCTCGTACACTACATCGTTTTTAACGAATATAATATACGCGCGAGCGCGGAAAATACGGAAGAAATTTAATTAAAACCCGAAACGGTTTTCTCGTTTCTAGACTAAAAGACGTTGTAATTATTTTCATTCGCTTTCGTCGAAGGATTTTAATTAGTTGTATTCGGCGCGAACGTGTTTACTCTTTTTGAAGATCCCGGATTCCGCCGGAGCCGGAGCCGAAGCCACCGAGCGGAGTCTTTGCGTAAAATCCGCCCTTTTCCGTACTCCTCGCCGAGGAAATACCCGTCCGGTACGTTGTAGTTATAATTTGGCAACGCGAATGATAAGATTAGAGTAATTATTGACGCGTGTTTTCTAAGAGGATTTACCTATTTAAAACGGGGTCGAACGGAGCCAGGAGGCGTGGGGTTCAAATTTGGCCAATTTTCGGCACGAAATTGGATTCGAGGTTGGATAAGTTTTCTTCTTATTATTTTTTTTTCTACGAGTAAACTTCGATGAAGCGTCCCTTATTTTTACCATAGTTTTAATCACCTCGCGTGGTATTTCGAATGGTTGTAACCTATAAAAACTTCACCCTTTTCTTCTTTTCTTTCGTTTATTTTCTAATAATTATAATTTTCCGAGTAAATTACTCGAGCTAACCGAGTGTATGGCGAGTTTAGGTACTGGAAAAAATCCCTTCGCCTTTTCGACAACTAATTAACACCTTTCCATATTTCGGATGGTGAAGTCGTCGATAATATACCTTTTGGTGTATTTTTTGAGGTCGATGCGTTAGCGAGAGAGCCGAAGGGTATAGATATTATTTTAGTGTATCTACATAATCGTATTAGCAACGCGTGATTCATTCGCTTGTCAACGAGCATCGTAACTATGATACCTTTGCAAAGGGCGGAGTGCGACGATGCTTCGTATCCAGCTACCTGCTTAATACATGGTGAATCGTATACGTACCTACGCACGTGTCGGTCTCGGCAAGGTAGGCAATTTTTCAAACGTCTTGCGGTCTCGAAATGCACGAGGTTTCTTATTCGAGACCCATATACACGAGTTTCGTATACATGGTTACTACTTAACCTGCAAGAATACCTACGCGAGTTCGAACTGCGAGAAGTGTTTTGTTCGGAGAGTTGGTGCGGTACTTGACGCGATCGTTTGTACGAGACGATTGTATTTCGGTGCGCGAAACTACGTCGATTCCGAGCGTCGATTGTTTATCGGCGATTTACGATGAAATTGATTTTTTCAGTCGAAATTGTGTAAAGTGGAGAGCAGGTGTTTGTGAAGTTATCGGTAAGTTTCGAATTGTCGTTTTCGCCTCGGTTTAGTTGGAATTTTAGCGTTGTATTTGGCGAAATTACCCGAGATTGGTACCGTAATTACGGTGTACGGTTCGGTTATTACTCGTAATACTATTTTTCCCGCCGTATTTCGTAATATTTTGTCGAATCACTGTCAAGTTGACGAATTGTAGCAATTGGGATAAATTATTGATATGTATTGAAAATTGCGTAAAATCAACTGAATTGAAGTATCGTTGATTCATTTGGGGCTCAGAATTTGGCCGTTTACTAGAAAATCAAAATGTAAAAAATTAGACAAGATACTGCGTTACAAATTCTTATTATTATTATTTTTTTTCCTACGATTTTCGTTTAAAAAATTACAATATTTCATTCTAATTTTAGTGATGGTTGATTTATTGCATTGTAATTGTGGCTAAATTTGACATTTCATTGAAACTCTGCCTAAACTTCCTATTAGATATTATTTTACTCTAATTTTGATGGAAATTTCACCAGAAGTGTATTTCATGTTTATAGTTTTACTAAAATCACAAGTGAAACACAAATAAATTTTTACCAAAATTATAGTAAATTGCAATAAAGTACTTATTAAATTTCACGGAGAAAACCCCTAATTTCGTACTAAATTTTTTTCCTAAATTACGATGATGTATTGTAATTTACCATTAGAAGTTATAAGTATGAAAATTTTGGTAAAAATGTAAAACTATCCGAAAAGTTATCACAAAAACCAATTTGTTCAAGTTGTCACAATGAAACACATTTAGTGTCTTGAAATAAATGAAACAGTTCGACCATAATGTTCTGTTTAAAGAAATCATGACAAAAGATTGCATTCTATCAAAATTTTGACGAAATATCCAATTTTACTAAAATCTTGGTTAAAGTATCCAATTTTACCAAAATTACCGAATTTTAATTCTATGTTTTACCAAAATTACGGCTCAATACTAAAATTTACCAAAATTACGGTAAGAATACCAACTTTTACCAAAATTACGGTAAGAATACCAACTTTTACCAAAATTATGGTAAAAATACCAACTTTGACCAAAATTACGGTAACAATACCCAATTTTACCAAAATTACGGTAAAAATACCCAATTTTACCAAAATTACAGTAAGAATACCAACTTTTACCAAAATTACGGTAAGAATACCCAATTTGACCAAAATTACGATTAAAAATACCAACTTTTACTAAAATTACAGTGTAAATATTAATTTTTACGAAAATTTCGGTAATAGTATTAAATTTGATCAAGGTACTAATAGAATCTCTGATTTTCAAATACTCACCCAACTTTACTGAAGGTGCGATAAAATATCATGCCTAATCCAAATTGCGGAAATATGATTTTACCGAAATTACGGTAAAATACTTACCCCATTTTATCATACCGAGTGCTCGATTAATTCTGGACTCCCCTTGCACTTTTTGGTGTTGAAAATCGTAAGTGGGTAAAACTTTATTTAAATTGTCCAATCATAAACAAAATAAACAAATACAAAGTATTGCCAACTTACGATTTTTACCACAAAAAGTACAAGGGGAGTCCAGAATTAATCGAGCACCCGGTAGTTATGGTACAACACCAAATGTTACCAAAATTATGAACGTTTCCATTTAAATTACTTACTGTATTATTAATTTATTATTATGAAATATCTTGAAAATAACAATAAAATACCAACCTAAGTATTTCAAAATGGTTTTATTTTTCTGTATCAGTACTGTTTATTATTCGTAAGATCGAATTTACTATTTTACAATCATTTTGGCTTGTGGTATTTTACCATAATTTTTGATATAATTAGATACCTACTTGATTTTGGTAAATTCAGCATTTTATACTTTCATGATGATTCTAGTACATTTCGTTATCTTACATTTTTCCTGAATTTCGGTAGAACGTGGCAAGTTGTTATAATTTGGTAAATTTGGTATTTTACCGTAATTTTGGTGAAATTTTGGTATTTTACCGTAATTTTGGTAAAATTTTGGTATTTTACCGTAATTTTCGAAATTTTTGCATTTTACCATAATTTTGCTAAATTATGGAATGGTATCGTAATTTTGTTGATTTTGATTTTTTTACCCTACCTATTTACTTACTTGATTATGGTATCATTTTTAATATTATAGATTTTTTTTTCTATAATTTCAGTGAAATTTGATTGTTTTATTGCGATTTTGATAATATTTGATGTGTATCTTTCAGTAGTTTTCTCAAAAATGAGTAGGTATTGTATTTTTTGATTTTTGGTGGAATTGAGATTTATGAATTTTGGTAAAACTTTGGAACTTCGTATTCTATGAAAATTCGGTGTGGTTTTGGCAACATTTGATATCGTTACCGTAAATTCGTTATATCAATTCAGAATCGGTAAGAAAGATGAATTTGAGAAATTTTGATTTATTTCAACAAATTCTCGAGATCATTGCTCCATATCTTGACAGAATCTCATCAGTTGCGGGAAGTAACGTTCATTTGCAATTGAATACAATACAATACAATACAATACAATACAATACAATACGAAAAAACTCATCTTGTTTTTCATTCAGTGTTTATTTACGTTTCTATCTCTTATTTTGGACGACACGTCACGTACTTACTACTCCGACTCCCAATCGAAGCATCAGGATACCATCGTTGTTTCTAACGATGCGGCGCAGCTTGACAAGACGTCGATTTTTTCAGCTTATTTTGTACGTTTTCGGAATATGTAAAACGGAAGACGGATCGAAGCTTTGGTAGAGTTTTATCTGACAAGGCTACCGGCGACGCGAGACGCGACAACGTCGAAAGAAAATTCATATTTCGCCATCTGCGAGGATATTATCTCGTGTACTAATTTAAATAACAACAGTAGGTGTAATTTATTCGCGACACGGTCTTTTCGCGCCCGCTTTTCAGCGTATACGCAGCCTCAGGCTATTGGTTTAGGAGACGTCGAGTAGATGTGGAATGCACGAGGACACAGGACTCGATGTCGCGCATTGTCGGAAGGAAAAAAAATGAGAAATGAAATGAGGGCAGACCGGGAGGTTATGACAAATCGCGTATAATTTAGAGAAGCGCTGTTGTCGTCGTATTTTATACTTACTGTTTCTCGAATGTCGTTCTTTTCGACTTTATACTTTGCAAGTCATTCATTGCTTCGCGAAGCCTTATACTTACTTCGTCCAAGACTTTTTGTGCGACCAGGTATGGGCAAAAATCCCCCCGGAGCTTTTTGTTCTAACTTTAGGTTCAAGTTTGCTCGGAGTGAAACCAATTTTCGTCGTGGATGTTGTGTACACGCTGAGTAGTGTGGGTTCTTTACTTCGGTAGGTAGGCAATTTTGGTACCGCCAGCTATTAAAGAGTATGAAAAGATAAGGGAGAACTCGAGCAGAGACGTTTGATGATATTACACCCCGCGTGACGATTACTTTTTCACTCCTTATGCTTTGTAATTTCGTTCGGAAAGAAAATGGTTGATGGTATCCCGTTGTTTTATTAGAGCAGTTGGTTTCCGAGCTCGACGTGTATTTCTTTTATAAGTAGTCGTAAAGTACACGAGTTAATGATCCAAGGTTTACTTTTGTGAGAGTATTTTGGTCGTCGAATTTTTCTCTTCGAGGAGTTACTTTTTTCCGCCAACAATTTCGGAGCCGTGTTTAAATTCGAAGCTTGTTCGCTTTCGGCGAAATTTCTCGGTTCGTTGGCGGCGCACGTGGGCCAGAAGACCTTAAAAACTCGTTTTACTCAAAAACTCTGAGTGGTCAGGTTGTTGAAAAAGAAAGGTCATATTATATTTTCGGAGTCTTGAGATGGCAATTTTCATGCTCAAAAAATGGGAAGAGTGAAGAACAGGGGGAGGAGATTTGAACTGAAATAATTAAAAAATTACTTACCAAAATATTTTATTCCAATTATTTTCTTAATTTTAAAAAACTACAATTTGTAATTTTTTCTATTTTGAATTTACACAGAGCGAATAAAATTTTTCCTATAATACTCTAGGTGAGTTCAATTTTTTTTGAGTTCCTGCCCCTTGAATTGAAAATTTGAACAATTGTTTTCAGTTTGAAACGTAGGCTGAATTCAAAAAAATGGATTCGACTTGCGTGATTTGAAAAAAAAAAAAGGTTTATTATTGATCGATTTTAAGAATTCATAGGTGGTATGTAAAAAAAGTATGATTCGAACTGGAATTCAAATTGTGTGCAATTGATCGAATTTGAAATCAGTTCCCAAATTCATCACAATTTGATCTTCAATTTTTTTTGACTAGGGACGAATTTGGGGTAAGCAATAACCTCAAATTCATCCCAGACTTGAAAATCAAAAATTCAGCTTGGAATGATTATTTGAATGAGAATTCTTCCCAGGCCAAAAAATATGAAATTAAGCTTGAGATGAATATTTGGATGAAAATTCATCCCGAATTCATCTGATTCTTAAAAATGAAAAAATCAACTTGGAATGAATGTTGAGATGGAAATTCATCTCAAGTTCGTCCCAGGCTGAAAAATTTGAGAAACGACTTGAGGCTGAAAAATCTGAAAAGGAGCTCGGGATAATTATTGGGATAAACATTTATTTCAATGTTTATCCGAAGCCTAAAAATTTTGAAATCAGCTTGGGACGAATATTGGGAGGAAATTTATCTATTTCAAAATCACCACATGTAGGCTTTAAAATTCGGAAATAAGTATGATTATTGGGATGAAAATTCATTCCAAGTTCATCCCAGGTTTTAACATTAGCCAATTAGGTAGAGGAGAGAACGAATTTTGGAATGAAAAGTCTTCTCAAATTCATCAAATCAGCTCGGATGAATATTGTGATAAAAATTCATCCCACGTTCATCCCAGGTATGAAAATTTGAAAAAATCATGGGATGAATTTGGGATGGAAGTTCGTCCTAAATTCATTCCAGGCTCAAAAATTCGGAAATGAGGTGTGGTGAAATTTCAATTCATGCCCATTAACCCGTCCTTCTCTTTTACGCTTACAATTTTTCGAGTTCGCAATAAGTTGAGGATTTTTTTCGCTCAAGGCGAACGTTTCAGGAGGACTCCTGGCCCACTGTGCGACATTTTAATTTTTCAAAAACTATTGCCGTTACGAGAGAGGAAAAAAAACACGCGGCTCTGCGAAGCAGCTAGCGAGCAGAATTTCCGTAAATATCGTAAATCCGTATCTTTCGACGTGTTGACTTTCGCGTGTGTACATTTTACGTAAGGTAAGATGAATCCGCGCTTGGCTCATGTTCACGCGAAATCAAACACTCGTTAAATTTCGCGTTATCGACAAAAATGAGGAAATATCGTTTTGATATGCGGAGGTAAAAAATTGATCTACTCTTGAATCCTATACATATAATAAAATGCCACGAGACCGTGTTTCTTTTTAAACTCGTCAAAATTCGCTTTCATGTACGTAGCAAAATACTGGAACGGAGATGAAGGAAAAAGGTGCAGTAGGAGGGTATTTATTTAACGTTGATTTCACGCGTCAGTTTTCCCGTCGTGTCGTATATGTATCGTGTGAAGGATGCTGGATAAAGGCAGCTTTGGGAGGGTAGCGGTAGACTGGGGAGGATACAAGTACCATGTAAATATTTGGTTAACGCGAAGAATTCGAAATAGTCGAGTAACGTGATTCGTTTTTCGCATTTTTTCACTCTTTTCTTTTTTGTAGCTTTTTCGTGCTCCTTTTTTTGGGTCGGTAAAAAACGAGATTCGCGGGAGTCGGAGTTTTTTCGCCCATTTTTTCCTCTCGTTTCGCGATAAGAAGACGACGACCTTTGATGTACTGATTTTTTTTCTCCTTTGATGGGAGATTATGAAAAAATTATTATTTACTTTGCGATTTATTTGTCGAGATCGTTTTCGGAATCGGAACGAGATGTGTCGAGTGTTTTTTTCGCTGCTTTTTCCTTCTATTTTGGAATCCGAGATTGGTGAATGGATTAAGTCGTTTGAAACGGCGCGGCGCGTTTTGTTGGCCCTTTTTTGTACGTTCAAAGGTACCGGCGTAGGAAAGATTCTCGAATGTTGATTTGATGACTTTGGACGGTTGAAAAATTTCAATTTATGGTTTGGGTCGAAACGAACTTATTTAAGTATGAAACCGTAGGATGAATTTTTCTCAAAACAATAATCTTTCATGATTGGTGGGTTATCTTTATTTCAATTTATTTTTCCTTTTGGAGGTTGAAAAGTTGAGACTAGTGTATTGTGAAATTATTTGGTATTGAAATGTATTGACTTTACGTCAATTTACGCCGTACTAATGAGCAATTTTGATAAACGATGAATATGTAACCGTGCCGCAAAGAAGGGATCTTGTGTAATAAAAAATCGATGTCTTTATTTTCATTTGCTTGGTCCAGATTTGGTGTCATATGGACTAAAAACGTGAAAAATGAGACATCGATTTTTTTTTGCACAAGGTCCCTTCTTTCCGGCAGGGTCATATGTGTAAAAGAAAAGAATAATCTTCACAAATTTAAAAAGATTAGGGTAATTTGCGATGATTACAAGTGATCAAAAATCATGGCAATTGCGCTTGATTACGATATTTACAATAATTACGAGTAATAATAGCGAAATTGGAGGTAATTTCGAGTAGTTGTGGTCATTTTTAGTGATTTTGGTCATTTTCAAATATAAAAAATAATATGGTAAATTTACGGTATGGTAAAAGAGATATAATTTACAGTAATCATGAGGGAATTTTTAGTATTTACGAGTAATGGTGGTCATACTGGTAATTTGTTGTTGCTACGAGTTATTACGTTCATTTTACGGTAATTACGTGTAATTGTTGTAATTTAGGGTAGTCACGAGTCATTGTAGTAATCACGAGTGATCTTGCAGTACTAATAATTGAGTATTACGAAATTTACGGTAATTACGACGGATTGCGATAATTTACCAGGGTATCTAACGGGTAGTGAAAGTAGTGAAAGTAGTGAAAAAGTAGTGATTTGAAAAACCGGTCATGCCGGTAGTGAAAAAGTAGTGAATTCAGACGAAAATTTGAAAAAAGTAGTGAAAAAATGAAAAAATTCCAAAGACGCGAAATTCAATCATAAGTTACGTTTAGTTGGTAGTCAATACTCACTAGCAGGGTGTCTACCGGTCGCAAAAGTCGCGTAAAAGTCGCAAATTTTTCCCAAATTACATTTTTATTAAAATGTCAGCTTTTTGAACACAATTTTCTAAAAATTTTCGCCCTCGCTTCGCTCGGGCTCATAAATTAACATTAATCGTTTTTAAATAACAAACCTTTCCCCCACTCCAGACAATTGAATATTTTGAAACGAAAAATGAATTATTTTGGGAGACTTGATAGCAAGCGCGATTGTAATTTTCAAAAAAAAAAATTTGAAAAAATTGATATTTTGTATCCATTTTCTGAAAAATTGGTAAAAAATCGTAGTTATTTTTTTTTTGATTTCACCAGGATTTTTTGAAAATTTAGAGGGAGAAATCATTTGAAAATACATTTCTTTTTTGTTGTTGTTATACTAAATTCTCAAAAAAAATTCGCCCTCGCTTCGCTCGGGCCAGATCACATCATTATCTGTACCTAAACTTAGGGGCGGTGCAATGGAGGAATTGAGGAAGTAATTCCCTCAGCCAATTTCTAGTCGGAATTTTCGGAAAAATTTAAAAAATTTGGCGAAATCTTGAAAATTTTATCAAATTAGGTCTTGTGGTATTTTGTAATGTGTTTACTTATACTTACGCGCTCTAAATCAGAATTTTTCCAAGACTTCGGCCTCGCTTCGCTCGGCCTTATTAAATTTACCCTTTCATAATTTTAAAATGAACCGAATGCTACAAAAGTGATTTTTTTTCAGCCAGATTTATTAATTTTTTTTTTTTTGAAATCACTTTTCAAGTTTTTGTTACATTATTCTCTAAAAATTGTGTTATTTTCTCTCTATGATGTTGCTTCACATGTAGCCCTCCCATGATTTTTCCCCTGAATTTTAGGTTCAGAATCGGCGAAGTTTATCAGCGACTCCAGCCTGTGAAAAAAATGGGTATTTGCAAGGGAGGGACTAAAAAGTGCTTCAAATTCCCTTTAAAACGAGTATACGCAAGAGGGGGGGGGGCTTTTGGGCAAAGATTTTTCTGATTTAATTTTTTTTCTCTAAAGAAATTTTGATCGTTTTTTTTGTACGTTGGAAAGAGAGTCGATTTTTTTCGGGGGGGTACAAATTGAAAATTTAAAAAAAGGTAGTGGAAAAAGTAGTGAAAAAGTAGTGATTTTACAAAAAAAAAATCAGTTAGATACCCTGTTTACGGTAATTACGCGTAATTTTTGTAATTTACGGTAATTATGAGCCATTGTGTAAATTTTGAGTGGTCGTGGTAGTACTGATTAATTGAGTATTCTTACGAGTCATTGTGGAAGTAATGGTTATTACGGGGCAAATTATGGTAATTTACGGTAATTACGATAGATGGCGGTAATTTATGGTAATTTCGTGTAATTTTTGTCCGTTAGGGTAGTCATGAGTGACGTGGTAACTCTGATAATTGTGTATTTTTACGAGTAACTATGGAAATTACGGTAATTACACGTAATTTTTGTAATTTATGGTAATCATGAACCATTGTGTAAATTACGAGTGGTCGTGGTAGTACTGATTGATCGAGTATTCTTACGAGTAATTGTGGAAGTAATGGTTATTACGGGGTAAATTATGGTAATTTACGGTAATTACGATAAATCAGGGTTAATTTACGGTAATTACGACAGATGGCGGTATTTTATGGTAATTATGGTGGGTCACGGTAATTTACGGAAATTACGACGGATTATGGTAATGTACAGTAATTACAATGGTTCGCGGTAATTTACGGTAATTCTTCAATAATTGATGAAAATTATGTAAAAACGTGTGGTTGGGAGGTCTTGAATCAATATTGGCAAATAATGATATTCATTAATTTATTCTTTTCTGTATGAAAGTTATACCTGTTTTCGGGATTTTTTTTTGAATTAAGGTCCAAGATCTAAGATTAAATTTATTCGCCGATGTAAATTTTCTCGACTTGAAACAGCAGCGTTGCTCAGCAAACGTGACCCTAAATATACATATTAAACGTTATGACTTCACATCACGACAGCGGGAAGAGCAATTGAAACCATCACGATCACGAAATACGAAGGCGAGGGAGTCGAGAAGAGTGAATTCAATACACAGGGATGCAAATACTGCGATACTATTCACCGTAGACCTATTTGTGTATACATAAGGTCATGCAAATTAAGCTAATTAGGTGGCCATTTGGACGGATTAACTTCGGTCGATATGAAAGTAATTACCAAGACCGAAGTCCCGCTGTACTTTGGAACAAAGCCGAAACGTACAAAGTCTCGTGTCTGTTTCCACCATCCAGGGCCCACCCCTTGATACCGGACCTCGTCCGCGTTTAATTTTCGGCAACGAACGGACATCTTGGCGGGGGCGTAATTAGGTGTAATTTAAGCCGATACGGTAGCTGTCCGTATATATTTTCAGTATCGGTTCGGTTGGTAGAAACGAAACCGAGCCAGCTCGGGTTAACCATACCCTTTTTGCCAACGCGGTATTAGTTTATATTAAGCTAATCGAAAGGCGGTGCTCGATATTTCGATTCCGTATACCAAACTTGCTCGAAGAAAAATGCTCGGCCAAGTTCGAAGCGATCTGAGTATACGGACTGTGCTTTGTTGTTCGCCTTGGCTGAATAAGCGGAGGGAAATATGAAATACATATCGTTTCATATCTCTTCGCCTTCTTCTTGAACAAGAAAAAAAAAAAATAGCGACCCCTGTTTCGGCGCAAAAAAAGAGAGGAGAATGAGAACGCGGCAAATAATATAAAAACACGAAAACGGATATGCGTATCTTTTTTTTTATTTAGGTGAAGTACCATTGAACTTCGTTTTTTCCAAAGTACAGAAATAGGTTTCGATTTCAGCCCAGTTTCATATGTACGATGTAGGTAGAAGGTATATACGATTTTTTTAATGGCTGTTTTTTTTCCTCGTACCTTATTCTCGTATGAAGTTTTTTTCTTCTTACGAAATTGCGAAAGAGAAATACGAGTGAGATGCGAGAAGTTGCGCGAGGGTATGAAAAAGGAATGTAATATAAAGTTGAAGTATCTCATAGTTGAAGTATAATGTGACTTCTCGGCGACGCGATGTTTAAATTCATCCTGATTCGGCTGGCTCGAGAATTGTGGAAAAAGCGCAAGAACAGCTACGTTTGCAGGATGGTTGGATTTTAGCTGTAAAAACGAGAAGTACGTTGATGTACCGAATGAAAAATTTTTTCGCGAATAAAAAAAGGAAAACTTTCAGTGGTGATTTTTTTTTTCACCATCGAAAGAGTTTTTCAAGCCTGTTATCATCAATTCGTTGATAATTGCTTACGAATCGGGTAAAAATTACCCGAGCGTGATGCAATTAGTAAAAATTTGATTTACAGGCTTTTTCATCCAAATTAACAAGACGGCTGAGTCGGGCGCGCCGAATAAAGTTTTTACCCTTTTTACGTATTCCTTCTGTGTGCCGGGCGCTTTCTCTTTTCTGGGACCCCCCCCCGTGCTCGCCTGCTGCACAGAATTACGCCGGAGTATGGTATACATAATGGATTGAATGCGGGCGAGCAGGGCAACGGGCGTTGAAAAAAGAAAACACGCTTTTTTTTGGGCGAAAAATCTTTCGTCGAGTTTAATTAATTTACTTTTAATTCGCCTGGATGACGATAAAGTACCAACGTAAATTTATTAAGAGCTCGAATTGGCCTTGGGGAGTTATTTTTATGTAGATTTAGAAAATTTTTTCCTTTTCTGTTGTGTTTTTCTTTATTTTGTTGTCGGAATATCGAACGAAAAAGTAAATGGTAATTTTTAACAACGCTCGAGCTAAGTTATACGTGAAAAATTTAATTTTCCGGACTTCTTTAAAATACGCTTCATTACGGTTGTTACAGTGTCGAGCGACGGATTAAAGATGTTGTAAAATAAAACGAACGAGAAGAATGCGGGGCGAAGGGGTAAGAAAAAAAAGGCGAATTCGTTTTTTGTACGCTTATTTCGACGGCACAGCGATGGGTAATGCATCCCTTCTTCTCATCCGTATGCCATCGCCTAGGGAAAAAATACGTTGTACCGAAGAAAAATACATGTTAGACGAATCCGCTTCGGTGGAAATTCGTGCTCGAGTAATTTTGCGTTGTTTCGTTGTTTTGGCGAAGGGAAAAAAAGAAAAGATGAGACGATTCGAAGGGGCGAAAATTTCTCGACTGGGATGTACGCGGAATTAGCGATATAAAAGACGCCGAAAAGCTCGTAAAAATTGCCAATTTATTTAAACTTTTGCAGAGCCGAAGCGAACGGAATGTCCTTGGCGAGGATCGGTGCTGTTTGAAATGTGTCGTAAGTCGCGAATTTCGAAACGCATAAAATAGAATTAAGAAAGCGTAAGTGAAAATCGAATTTTGTCGAAGTTACGATTCGGATTCCATTGTTTATCGAACGTAATTACCCGGCTTGACGGGATATTGTCGAATTACCGTCGGATTACGGTAATTTGAATGATCGCATCGTGGTGTACTTTGAGATTGCTATTTTATTGGTAAATTATTCGAATGGATTTTTTCCAGAGGAATTGGGATTGTCGAATGGGAAAATTATCGTGAATTTTTCTGGATTTTGTTGTTGATTGATGATAGTGTATTTTACGTAATTACCAGTATTTTATAGTATACATAATTAAGGAAGAATTTATTGGGTTTTAATTCATAAAATTGACTTAAAGTGGTGTCTTTGTCACTAAATTACCCAGCGTGATGTATACTGGCGAGAAAAACAAGAAAACCCAGAAAATAGCAAGCATTTTAATGATTTCGCTGCCAAGAGCATGAATTTTCAATATTTCTTCTCTCTTCTTTTCTGGACAAATTTAAAGCAAAAAATAAATAAAAAGAAAAATAGAAAGAAAAATCGAAAAAAAATAGCAAAAATTTGAATTTTTAGCTGTAGTAGACACCGCATATTGTCCAAATAATTGATGGGTAGGTTAGGTATATTCGCATCTCTTAAGATAATATGACTTGAGACGCAGGAATTCTCAATATGTGAAAAATTTGCCAAGATGGAGGTCATACCAAAACTACCAAAAGTTTTACTCGTAGTGTGGTTTGGTAATTTCCCCTTTTCAATAAATTTTTTTCACAACTCAATGACTACCAAAAAATGATGGAGGTTCTCAAAATTATTTTCAACTCTTAACTTTTGGAACCCTTGGTAAATATCTCAAGAACGAGGTTTTTCAATTAGCCACTCCAGATTGTCTTTGTATAGGGCAATATCCTCGGCATAATTTCTCGTATTATTGATTGCAAGAATTTTTAAAAATTCGTTTTGAAAAAATTGAAAATTGCGTTTTTTAAGTGAATTGAAGTTTGAAAACAATTTTTGTGGGTTTTCCTTTTTTTTAAGGCTATTGCTGTAACATGATGACTGGCGAGTTTTGAAATTAATTTTAGGGATTTTTTTCATTTTTTAAAAAAATTTTCTTCCTTGATTTCCTTCGAGCTGTGTAACTAGTCCTTCCGGTCCTCATATTGGCTGAAGGGTCTTTCCGATCCTTCCAAAGTCCTTCTTTTGTGCTTTTTCAGTATAAAATCCTTCCTTTTCAACTTTCGAGACTTGCCCGAAAAAAGCTAGAATAAATTAATAATAGGAATTTGATAAGTATGTCATTAGTTGTCAACTTTGTTGGAAAAACGACCAAAAACGTTCATTTTTAGGTATGTTGGTTCGAAATTATAGTAGAACTTCTGTTTTTGGGGGCTGAGATTTTGTTGGACACCTTGTTTTTTTAATTATTTAGTTAGGACTGAGCCGAAAACTCTTTTGAAAATTTCATATGTTATTTCCAAGTTTGAAAAAATAAATGAAAAAAACTTGGTTGAAAAATTCAATGTTCCAACTATCTGAAATTTGGTGATTCTGATTTATTTTTAATTTTAGTCTAAAACTTAGTTTTAAAAAGTTTGAAAATTTGAAGAGTATACCAAAAGACATCCAGTCGAAGAATTTGGAAAACTTTTAAAAAGAAACTTGAAATTTCTACATTTTTGAAGGACAGAATCCAATTTTCCTTGGTGCACATGGGAACATGGCAATGGTATGTCCTTCAAATGATAATTCCTATCAATATTTTTCAACATGATTACAAAAAATGGGCAATATCAGCCAATTGATTGAAAAAGTTTCTTTTACAGTTTCTTCGCTTACCTCTCTTGGAACGATGCAATGAAATATTTCATACCTATTTAATTTTATCAAGAAATGTATTAAAAAAAAAAAAATATGGGAAATGTGTTTCTAATTTCTAAAAACAGAAACGTGTTTCTGAAAATGGAAATATTTTTTTCGATTTTCCGCAACGCTGCCAAGAACTGGAACCGTAAGAACCAATAGAATCCAAAAACCAAAATTTTGAAGAACAGTTCTTGAAAGTTGAATCCAAAAACCATAATTTTAAAGAACGATTTTTGAGAACGGAAACCAAGATATAAAATTTGAAGAACGATTTTTGAGATCGAAAACTGAGAATCTAAATTTTAAAGAATGGTTCTTGAGAACGAATTCCTAGAACCAAATTTTATAGAACAGTTCTTGAGAACGAAAACCAACTAAGTAAGTCAAGAACCGAAATTTAAAAAACTGAATCAATAAAGAACCATAATTCAAAACTCAACAAAATTATGAACGGAGACGGAACTGAACACAATTCAGTTCGGATTTTGAAGCCCTGTAAAGAGCTGATTTAAACTTTGGTATTTTTGTTGTTCTGATGATTCGCGTAATTCGAGGAGAATTTTGAATTTAAGTATGTAAAATTGATTAATTCTGGGCTGGGCGTTGTTATCACTACCAGTAACCAAATTGGTGGTAATTACTCAATTTTTTGAAGAGGTATCGAGAATTTAAATGATTACAGAGAATTTTTGATCAAGTACCTTCGTGTAGGTTTTATTTTATTTCCGGATAGTGCTATTTCATGAAATTACTACCAATTTTTAGTTGATTCTTGCAGAGATCTAAAACAGAAATAGTTTTTTTTTTGAGGGAGGGGGGAGTGAGGGGGAAGGTCATAAAATCATCGAAATTCTTGAGACTGAAAATTTTCGTGATTATTGGTGAATGATTTGTTGATGAAATGACTCGTGGAAAAATTCCTGGTGAATAAACGTACCTACATATTGTTGATTTTTAATCAAATTCCACCATCGTTCATATTGACGAACCTGAGTCATAATTTTGTGGATATTAGGTATTATTGATTGACGAATTTTTCTCTTCATCGTTTCCCCTCCTCATTCGGGTGACCTTTGCTGTCGAGTTTTAAACTTTCGTTTAGATTGATAAAAGGTTGCCAAACGATATCCGCGCGTTTTATCGGCCATGGTATATTAGAGAGGCAGTCCTAATCCTCGGGGACAATTTCGACGCATCGTGGCGCTCATTTATGTACCGGAAACGTTTGTGTGTGTGTAGAAAAAAAAAACCATTTTCGCGTTTATTCGATTATTTCGACGAGGTTCGATCGTCATCTGGGCTCAGTTCGCCAACAATTGGAAAATAAAGTGTTCTCGCGTACGTGCAACGAACGCGATTCGTCGAATTCGTAGTGACAAGTGCTGCTATAAGGACTGCCTTGGGACTTGGGCAGAAAGCGAGGCCAAAGGGGGTAAAAAAGCCACGTAATTTCGAAACGCGAAAGTTTTTAATCTCCCTTTTTTTCGGTCGTAGTTTCGCGACAGTTTTCATATTTCGGGTCTATATACTGGGCGAGAGCTGGCTTGTTATCGATATTTTATTAAACGACCGAAATTGGTTATGTGGCCGAGTCGAGCCGGGTGCGATGAATTATTACGTATCAGGAAATGGGAAAATGTGTTGGGCGCGTTTAGATAGAGGGCGCGTTTAGATAGATTATAGATTGAGAATGGTGGTATTATCATGGATATGAATATGGTAGTAGGTAGCTAGGTACGATGGTACTTAGTTATAGCCTTAGAGTATGTGACGTGACATTATGCGAAGAAAGGTACAGCAAAGAGGGAAGTTTGCGAGGAATCTCTTTATCTTAATCTATAGCTGCGTGTGTACGAATATGTCCCTCGTTCTCTTCTGTCTGCTGTGTCTTACCGGCGCAATGGATGCTGTCTCGGTTTATGCCGAGGATAATTATATCGGGGGTTTTTGGTTTCGTGTATCTCGAGCGAATTGGAAGAGAATATTACGTTAGTGGTATCTAGCTAAAGACGTTGTTGTTAAACGAGATAAATTATGGATAAAGGAATTCCCTTTGCTGTAACGTAATTTTTTCATGTAATTTGAATATGAGCTCGTTGTTCTAGTTTCGCGTTATTCTGCGATTTGACATCTTTTAGCAAACGTTTTTAAATGTGAGAGGTGAGGGAAGTGAGTGAATTTAGCTGGACTGACAAAGGTGACGAAATCGTTCGAATGAGGAAGCGTTTTGGGATATGTGATATTTCTTACTGGAAATCAGAGTAGTTGTGTCTGGCAAGAGGATTAAAATTCAATTGTTTTTATTAAGAAGGAAGTGTTTTGTGGAAATATTTTCAATTATTTTCAAGAATTGATGAAATGGCAGAAGGTATTGTGGGAAAATCACGAAAAACTTGTTGAAATTCAATATCAGATTTATCAACCATGGTTTGATTAAAATTCCAGTTGATCGAATTATCTCTAAAATTAAAATTCAACTTTTATAATAGTTTTATTCAAGTTGACCATGAATTATCAACATGGATATGTTTCAAGATATGGAGGACAGTGGGAGGGAGACGTTATTCGAAAAAAAATTCAAAAATTTCGAACGATGAAAAAAAACGAATTTTATGATCTTTTCCAAAGAAAAAAAAAGGTCAATCAGTTTGAGATTTTTTATGTCTAGTTTGAAGAATTGCAAAATTGATCAAATGTTGAAAAAACAATAGCTTGTGTCAAATGTTATAAATTGACCAGGTTTTAAAAAAATGCTTTGAAAATTGAGGAGTTGATTCCTGAATACGAAAATTTGTGAATTGATTTCCATTTTTTTTTCTCGGAGTCAGTATTTGCGAATTAATTCCTACTCGTATTTTTTTCGGAGCATGTGCCTGTAGCGTTAGCGAGGGGATATTACGAAGAGGTACACTATACACTTACACACTCATAGCTATTTCTGAGTTAAAATATTTTTTTAACTCAAAGATTTTATCGAATTTTTTTCATCTCCGAATTTTTCGACTTAAAAGTTTATTCCAATTTTTTCCCAGTTTTTCCGATCTCTATTTTCTTTTTCTTTTTTTTCAATCAATCTATAATATTCTCAGAATTTTTCTACCTATAAGTACATTTTATCAAAACTTTCTGTTTCAACTTTCAAAGTATTTCTTGAAAAGTGTTTCAACTCCCATTTTTTCCCAAAACATGTTGCAACATTTCAACACCTAATTTGTCATTGTTTTTTTTTTCGATTATTCAGTAATCTTATTTTGTACAAGGTAAAATGAAAGGGTATAAATTACGTGGGGGTTGATCCTGGTGGTAATTTATCCGATCACGTCAAGTTCTAAGACTTAGACCAAACTCACAGAGAGGGCTGTGGACCCTGGCTAACTCAGTCAAGCACTTACACTTCGATCACATCTCAGGATGTGGGTATCGCGGCAAGAACAGAGAACTATTCAATCATGCACACAACACTTTTATTGACATAAAACGAACGTTACATAGTAACAAACAAAAGGTAAATGGCGGCGATGTACGAGCTGAGAACTCGTACATCACCTAAACCATTCCGGCTGGCTCAGTGTTACCACCAAGCAGCCTGGGCATTTCCCACCGTGACATATGCCCCCTCAACCTTATCATAGGGGAGACGAAGCTTCCCGATGAAAAGGATGAGAAAACATACCTACTCACGGCAGGAAAGTCCAGACTGCCTGGTAGGTGAGCCCTGCCCCCACCTTTTTAGAGCGGAAGCAGGTCTCCACTGGGTCAGACCGGAACTCGAAACTTTTGAATAAATAAAAAAAAAATGCAAAAGAAAATCAAAAAAAAATCAAAAAAAAAGAAAATAAAAAAGAACCTAGAAAACAGAACTTTTGACATAAAACACAAGACAAGAAAAAGGTATTTACAAACTTAAAACTAATGCTTGCCTCAAAAAACCTACTTGTGCAGAGCAGGGAAAAAAGAGGACAAGCATACACAAAAACACATTGCAAAAAATGAACAGACAAAAACAAATACAAAGTCAACAATGCAAAAATTTACAAAAATCGTCACAATAGAAATCGAAAGTTTTACAAAAGATATAATTTAGAGATGCATAAGAGCTAGATGAAAAAAATCCATGGAACGGCGCAGCTCAGCATCCACGTGTGACTTTAATTACGTTGACTTTTACTTTTATTCCTTGACTGCCATTTTCCTTGTCAATTATTTACATCGAGGGGGCCCAGCCACGCCTCGGAACCACTCCAGTCGTACACACAGGATCCCTGTCCTCAAAAGAGCCATTTTAAGAAAAGAGATACTGTATGGCGCTAATTAGGTAAATAACGTAGATGGAACTTTTGACCAGATAGGTACGTTTTAGGTACCTATCTCAACATATGTACAATACCACTACCTATTACCAGTATAGAAGAATGGTTACTAATTACTTCCCTTTTTGTTCCAGGTGTTCGAGTTACCAATATGCTGAGGTCAGCAGAAAAAGTCGCAAGAATTTCTACGATGGCTCACCATATTATAAACCTTTTTACAATCGACGATCTTTAACAATCTGTTTCTTTGTTTCAGGTCGAACGAAACATTCTCAGGAAGCTGGCTGGAAAAAACATTAAGCTGGCAAATTCAAAAATCTGAAAAAAGCTCAATGACACACAAACAAGGTACTAAAAAAAAATCAAATTGATTAATAAGATGGTAAATTAGCTATCACTAAATAAGCTAAGTAATTACGAAAATCTGCTTCTTTGTTGCAGCTGAATTTGATCTTACCGAACCTACAATGGTATACATGTTGCAATTTTTTCGACCTTGAACAGAGTAGGCAATCCGAAGTTCGCGAAGCTGTTCAAAATCTCAAAGAAGGTATGTAAGACCATTTAGGTTTCAATTTTTTAAACCTTAGTTGAGTTTTAGTCAACTTTTTGAATTTTTATTTTTGTCCATGGATATCCAATCGTACGAGTCCAATCCGTGGTCCAGATTCCTCCGAAACATTTTCTTGGTCCATACTTACTTGATGTTTCGATCCATGGATGTGTAAAATAATGACTTGTAATTTCAGACGAATAGTTGGTAAGTGTCTGATTTGTAGTAACGTCATTATCGTGTGTAAATTAATTCCAGTACCAGATTTTTAATCGAATTGTTTTTCTATTTACAGATTGACCTAAAAATTGCGACGTTGCCAACACCATGGAACTGGATTATTTTAGAAAACCTTACGATGTTCAATCTTCTTTTTTATACTGGTAATTTTTACACTTGTTTTATATTTTGTTGTTATTTATTTGTAAATAAATAGCCGAGTCATTCCAAAGTACCAACTTTTATTCACGTATTCGTATTCAACTTGTGTGGAAAAGTAATAAAAAAAAATAAAAATTACTTCGATTACAAAAGGGAAGGGCAACGAATACTAATGAGTAAAAAAAAATTTTGATATGTACAATCGAAAGAAAAGATCAAAGATCCTACGAGAAGAATAAAAAAAAAATAAAAAGATTCTAAACTTCGAATCAACAACAAATGGACAAAAATCCTAGTCAGAAATTTCCTTTTCTAAGTTTCCTGGACAAAAATATCTATTTACATAAAGACGAAACTTTTGATGACTAGTTCTAGACTGATAAAAAAAAAATAAAAACAATCTTCGAAAACATAAAATCAAAAAAGAAAATTAAATTTCCTGACTGGGAAATATTTGGCGATCTTATCAACTAACACAAAAATTACAAGTTTGAATACGTAAAGTGGTACTGGAAAACGTAATAATTAAACAAAATTTAACACCTTTCAAATATCACAATCAATACCATGAACTTGTAAATTGTTCAACATTGTACATTGATTTTTCTGGTAAATAAAAATTGACTCTTCGAATAATAACACAATAGAGTTTATAGTCGACTGCGAAATTTGGGAAAAAATGAAGTATTTAAACAGAATTATTGAAATTGATGGTACAAATAAAATCAATCTATTTCGAAAACCTTTTGAATTAAATTAAAGAATATTGAAAAACTTTGTTTTTATTATTTCATGATCGACTTTTCATAAAATAATACGACAACAGTTTTACGAATACCTAAGAATTCGGAAGGAATATTCTGTTTTTTTGATTTTATTTCAAAAGAAATTCGCTGAACCGGCAAAATTAAATCTATTGCTTTTGAAGGGTTTATAAAAATTCCATTACATACCGACCTTGAATTTTTATACCAAATTATACCTATTTTACTTTGTACCAGCAATAAAATAAAATTAAAAAATTATCAAACCTTACAGAAAATATTCCTTCCGAATTTTTACACGAAATGAAAGTTTTACTTTCTGTATTAATAAGTCTTAGCCGGGTAGTATAATCGAAAATCGATTATTTTCATCGTAGTAATATCAGGTAGGTTCCGTCGGTCGAAACTTTTGAACTTTTGAAATTACACTAATTTTACAGATTTTTACGATGGCTTTCTCGCCATTTTCTAGTTTTCTCGTGAAGCATCGCATAAATATAAGCCACCATCGCATTCGGGAATTTGACATCGTTCATCGATTTACGCATCTGATACCCGCGATGTTCGTCTAATACTTTGATAATTTCACGATCGACGTAGTTATAACCAAAAGGCGGGTGAAATACATTCTTTAAGCAGTAGTTTTTCCAAATTTGGGCGAGGTTTTGTCTGGCTTCCGATTGACGTTCGTGGCAGGTTGGTGGGATTACCATTAGCTGGCGACAACCTCCTTGGTGGAGAACTTGTAATAACGGGTCGGTTAAAGCTTTCGTATCGCGTAAACTCCTACTGCCTTCGATTGTATCGACGTTGCCGCAACATAACATAATACTAAAGGGCAGACGTCTGCCTCGAAGCTGGTTGGTGAGGTCTTCTATCGACATCGAGTTCGAGTTGTAAGGAGATTCGGCAATCATTTCTGCGATGTCTTCTTCGGCCATCCAATTGTTTATTTCTAAAAATTGGTTATTTAAACCGCCGCCAAGAATCCAAAATCCGTGTAAAAAGAACCACAAGTGTCGGCCCGATGGTTCGATGCAGATAGTGATGTTATTATAACGACGAGGTAACGGAATAGCGGGAAAATGTTCCTCAATTTGGAACTCTGGATCATCAAAACGAAAATCTCCGAGTTTTCTGCGACAGATACGGTTGTGTACCTCAAGCCAATGACGTAGTTGGTCCCGATTTTCGTTGGGAGGTAACATTTTGGCGTGTATGAACTCCAAATCATCGCGTACCTCCTCCTCGGCTTGTTCCTGAGTTGGAATATCCATCTCCTCAGCCTCTTCACGTCCAAAAAAGTGAATTTGTGGCCTAGGAGGGGAAGGGGGAGGCGGTGGAATAGGTATCGGTTGAGTAGGTATATCCATCAACGGTCGCGGAGTAACGTGATGACCGATTTGAAGTAATTTCACCGGTGGAGCCATAGTTTGAGGTGCCGGTGGTCGTTGTATCGGCATCTGCGGTATCGTAGGCTGAGGTATCGGCAGCTGAGGTATTTGCTGTTGCTGTACCGGCAGCTGATGTATTTGCTGCTGTTGTTGCATCGGTATCGGAATACCAGCCGTTGAGTATAAATATTTATGGATATCGGCGAAGTTAATCGTGTTCATTTCCGATGAGCCGGCAGCAAAATTCGGTGTACTCGGGGTAACGTTTGATATGGTGAACGGAACTTTTGATACGGTCGTCGTAGGGGTGGGAGCTATAATCAAATCAGTTACCGATGGCTGCAAAGCCGGAGATGTGTGCGATGAAGGTACCGGAGATATTGGAATTTGAGAATTCGAAATTAATGGACGAGATAGTCGTTGCAATGTACGAGGATCCGGTTGGCGAGGTATTTGAAGTGGAATACCTGGTGGTTTTCGATGACGAACTGTCATATTCGGATTCGATATTTCGCCGCTGAGAATCCTCGGAGCCTCTTCCAAAATTACGTCGACTTCGGCTTCGTTAATTTTCTTCCGGTCCGCAATTTTAATATCAATAGTTTTCTGGCTTAACGATTCTTTGGCATCTTCACGTTTACGAAGTTCTTCCATCGTTAGGTTCGTCTGGATTACAGCGTCCATTTTATTACGAGCAGCGTCTTTGTATTTCTGTAGTTCGATTTCGGTCATATCGAGGCGGCTTAAAGCTTTAACTTTCAAAAAAGCTTCATTGTCGATGGTTTGTTTCATAATCGTTAGCTGCTCATTCATATTTCCGATAGCTTCTGTTAGAGTAGCGATTTTTCGGTCTTTATCGGTTATTTGATTTACCAGCTCTTGGTTTAATTTTGTCAAACGATGAGCAGTTGGTAAACCAACGGGTCGAGCATACAGCATAGACTGTGAAGCTCTAAACCTGACACCGACCAGTTTATCTAACAACGAAAGCTCACATTTACTAATGATACAGTTTGGAATCACAGCTGACCCGTCTTCATTCGTTTTATTGCGGAACTTTTGTTTTATAACAGCAATACAGGAGGCGTGATATAAATGTTTGCAGTCTACCGGGTGAACGATCGTTTCCATTTCTTCTTTGTTAAATGGCCCTTTGGCAGCGAGAGAAACATTGCAGTAGATACATGTTGCCAAGGGAATGAGTATATCTCCTTCCTGTAGGGCAATTGGAGTATTAGTCGAAATTTCTAGAGATTTATCATAAGCGGAAGCGTCATCGCGTAGCAAAGCATAATTATGATTCGTATTTACTATTTTCTTGACGTTTTCGAATTTTCGCCCTATCTATTGCTGGTTTGGTTTTAAGTAGCTCTTTAATTTGGTTTAGAGCTAATCTACTTTTTTCCCTATCTGTAGGCGGTTCTCTTAAATCTTCCTCGTCGGTGGAGTGATCACTGAGTCGTTGGACGAGTGGAAAATTCATTCCACTCGTCGACGGTTCAGGATTTTCCATTGACGAGTATGGATTTTCGAGGTTAACATGTTCTAACTCAATTTTTGTAACAAAACGCTTAATTTTGATCGGTTTCGATCTCGGCATGTTTTTAAACATTTTTACAATTAGACGCCTATTTTTCGTGAATTTACGCGCGGCAATTAGGGGTGCGCCTTTACAATTCTCATAATAAGTCGTACTTACATCTTCGATATCACTATTACTGGAGATCGACGTTTCGTCGTCAGGTTTTTTCCTATTTGATATTATCCGAACGGAACCTAACCTTTTCCCTCCGAGTTTATATTTCGTACGATCAAATTTTAATCTTTGAGATTTAGAAGCACGCTTTTTAATATACGGCATTATTTCTGTTTCAGAATCACTATCTGTATTCATACCGTAGCAATCTGCAGCACTGCAGCTACAGCTGGGACGTCAGGGATCAGTACACCGTTTCTACTCGAAGATTGGCTTTCGATGATAAAGTCTTCATCTATAAACGGATGAACGAGCGGCTGGTAATCGATAATACTCGTATCTAAAATTTACCACCATTAATACCATATTTATTTTACGGGAAAAATATTAACCAGCGTATACATACTTTCCATCTTTTCAGAACAGTCAGCGGGTGTCGGAACTTTTGCCATATTTATACACGAAACCTATAATTAATTGAAATATTATTGTCATTTGATAGAAAAGGGAAAAAAATTATTTCTACCGGAGATTTATATAGTCGAAATTAATTATGAAGAGAGAAAATTGAGTTTGTTAAATTGAGAAAGGGAGAAAGAACGTTGACTATTATTATGAATACCTGAATCACAAAGCAGCGGCATATTATAATTATTTACCGAAAGTATTTAACAAAATTACACTTTGACGAACTATTCTTGAAATTATTTGCTCAAAGTTGAAAATTAATCATCAGTTTGGAATTTTGTGGGAAAAATTGATTATTTTGAATATCTGGATAAGTTTTTGGCTTTGTGTACGGGAAATGTAGTTGGAATCGGAATTAAAAAAAATAAAAAATTGGAATTTGTAGTTACCTTTTTGCTCACTCGATAGCGCTAGCTACCGACTGAACAATTGATAACTTCGGATGTTTACATTTGGAAGGAAATTTTTATCAATTTGGATAAAAGTGATCGAAAATTTTAATTTTTATGAAAAAAGGATATGGAGTTTTTCAACTGGAGAAGATGGTTGATGATTGATTTCGTCGAAAGAGGCTACTAGACGGATTGCGGTGATGTTTTTATCAATAAAACCTATTCTATTTCCTCAATTTATCTGTATTTTTATTTCAGCTGATTACCTGTTGATCGAAGGGTTTTTTTATTACGAATTGCTATGGGATTTGGTTTATTTTATTTGGTTGAAACTATGGAGAAATCTATTCAGTACTACCGATACGTCGTACGACTTTACTTTTCAGGCAACGTACAAGTAATAACACCGATAAAACGAAGTAAGTTTATTGCCGTAGCTAAACATACCTCGCTTGCCGGCACAACTGAATTCGTACGCTGCTTTGAAAACTACCGCTGTATTTGCTATAGGTTTTACCGAATAGATATTTGCAATTTTAAACTGAAAACCTTGATTTAGACAAACTTTTGTTTCTAGTTAGCCGAAATGGAAATTCCTAGAATTTTATTTTCTGTATCAGGTTCTAGTTCCGGTAACTTCCGGTGATCGGTCCGATACATCGAAGTAATAATTAGAAATTGTTACAGATTTGATATATTTGTTTTGGATTTGAAGACGAAAATGGTCTAGTAACATCGTTGTATATTTCAATAACATATTTCGGGAAACTTTTGAACCTGATATATTAGATTGTAAGAAACAGTTTTGTTAATGGATGAAATGCTTAAAAAAATGACTTACTTTTGGCAATACGGAATAATAAATTGAGGCAAACGGAACTTTTGAAATTTAAACTTCGTATTCAGATAATTATACTGAAACAAATGTGATCAAATTATATTATATTATTATTTTGATTGGTAGATTTAGGGGAGGACGACAAAATTATTATCAGAAATGAATTTTACGTTAACTGTGTATTTGATAGTTGTAACTTGGGAGAAAATTATTATCGAATTGAAAATTTACGTTAATTTAAAAAAAAAATTTTTGGAAAATATTGTAGAGAAAAAGAAAATAAAAAAAAATTTACCTTTAATAATCGTAACTTTGTTTGAAAAAGTGACTCGTTTTGGTTTTGGCTCTATAATCGTGATTACATTTGAAAATTTTACAGTCTTTTTTTGTTTGGGAATATTCATATTTGCAATTCGGTCGATGGTGTCCGTAATTTTACATAAGTCCGAAAAAAGTTTATCCATTTCACTCATTTTAATTTTTAGAAAAAAGACCTTACCGTTCGACTCTCTATCCTCACGATGTAACTGCTCTTCTCTCTCTAATAATTCTACCAATCGGAGAATCGCGACTAACATCCGCATTAACAAGCTTCGACGGGTAGTGATACTTCTGCACTTATTGCAACATCTATCCATTTTTAACACGAAAAAGTAAAACTGTAAACTTTCGGCAAACTTTAGAATACGATTGAAGCTGTTTGAAACCTGAAGGTATTGGAATCGTACGTATACGCTGGAGGGGAAGGGAGGGGTTTTACATTTGATTATTCTATTTCTGCAGAGCAGAATTATCTATCGTGTACTTGATTTCTTATCTTATTACCTCGTTGCTCGGTAATTCCATTGTTAGGCGGTTTATTTTGGGCCTTTTGGAATTACCTACCCAACGATTTTCATACCTATTTACTGCATTATCGCAGTTTATCGAGTTTCGAACGAAAATAAATTGAGAAACTGTACGATTTTTATTCGTACAGGTTTCTACCTATTTGTATAATTTTGTACCTACCTAATTAGCTATTTGACATCGCTATTTTTTAAATAGTGATGTCAAATACTCTTTTAAACGACTGAAGGATTCTATCCTTGAATTTTTGACAGTTTTTCACCTTGGTAGGTTTCTGAAGTGTTTTTAGCACTTTTACCTACCAAGTTTGAAAGCAGAGTTTTAATCTGTTCAAACTGTTCAAAATTCGGACTACCTATCTTATGTACATCGGGACTAAAATCATGAATAAATTTGAGCATTTCTATTAGGAGTTTCATGTTTGGCTCCACATGCTCCCTAGAAATTTCAAATTTTTTACCTTCATCACCTGTTTTATCAGGTGGTACCTTTTTGGACTTCATTTTGTGAAGTCTGAATTTTCTTTTAGTGTACTTAGGAATAAATTTCAACATTGCAATTGGAAGTGGGACTGGGTTTTTCTATCTCTTTTTAGGAGATAGTCCTCAGCCTCAGCTTTCAATTTTGTAAATTTTACCCCTACCTCACTTTGAATTTCAGACTCCAACCTAACTACGTCCGGCTTACACTTATGAATTTTGAACCTTTGATCAGTGTATTCGGGGGTAAACCTGAGCATTGCAACAGGTAGAGGAAGTTTCTTTTTTCTGCTGCATTGTACACTTCTCAGAGGTATATTTTCTGCCTTAGCCATTTGAACCTCGAATCTGTTGGTTCTTTTACCTCGTTTTTTGAGGTATTCTCTGGCTTTCTCCTCAATCTCCTCAAAATTTGCCCCAGTTCCCTCTCGAATTTCTCTTTCTAATCGTTGAGTATCGAGAGGGGGGTCTTTTCGAGGTCGACCTCTTTTCTTCTTATTTTTGGAGCCTTTTGGTCTTCCTGGGCGCCTTTTTGGAGGTTGAGGTGGCTCTTGTTGTTCAGCTGAGTTCTCTAAGTCCTCAGTGTTTTGATTCATGGTATCAAAACCTGAGTCAAACTCAGCTGTATTTTCGGCATTAGATTCATTTCGCCGAGTCGAACTCTCAGTATTATCTCTGAGTTCGATCACCTGATCCTCAGTATTCTGAGTGGTGGTATTCCTCTGATCAGAACTTTGCTCATTCGATGAGCTTTGAATTCGAGAATCGGGGCTCTGTTCTGAGTCAGAGTGATCAGGTGTACTCGGGTAAATTATCGTACGACCACGTGTCTGAATTGGTGTTGACGAGCTCATTCCTGATGAACCTGGAATGGCATCACCTCTTGAGTTAAATCCTCTAACTCTAGGTTGAGGAGGAGGTGGTGGATTATCGTCATCGTCATCAGTTGAATCTTCCCACTCCAACTCCGAGTCAAATTCGTCATAATCGAAATCCGAATCCGAATTGATTTCCTCGACACCCTGTTCTCTCCTTTCCTGATATCGTTTGAAACGTTCAGCTCTCTCCTGTTTCTGAGCTTGTTCAGAAATTTTAGCTGAAGCCCGAACATAGACATTTTCATCGATATCTCGTTCAGGATCGATACTTTGTCGAGTAATAAAATCACGAATTCGTTCCTCAATCGTTTTTCGATTTAACTTGGACTTTAAGCAGGCTTCTGTCGCAAAAGCTTTCTGTTGCTCTACAGACAGGAATAACGTGATTTGCCTAATATTCACAGGCTTGCCTTCGGCTCGAGGCGTGTGAGTAGGCACGACAACGTAGCAGTTGTGGTCCCTTTTTTCTTTGATGAAATAGGGCCCTGCTCGTTTAAAAGAATTTCCGGGACATACCTTTGTAATATTTAGACTGTCTGTGCTCAGTCAATAATACCATGTCACCTACTTCAAATGGATGTGTATCACCGAATTTCTTGGCCCAATTGTATTCATCACAGATGCGTTGGAGTTTCCGACGCTCCCTGATGTAGGCCTCAATAACCTGCTTGTCAGACATCTCTTCGATTTTCTCGAGTGCGTTGATTTTGTCATAAACTGATTTCTTCGCTAATATATCAGCTAATTTATGATCGTATATATGGTCTTCTGAGTATACGTGTCTGATGTCGCATTGTTCAAACATCACGCGCAACTCGAGAATTTCCTTAAAAAGATCCAAGTGTCGCACTGGTTTTTCTTCGAATTTTTCCAGTTGTTCGCGATCCACTTGTCTTTGGTGATATTCAACGCATCTACCGAGTATTTCGAATCTGAGAATATCCTTACCTTCTTGACTTCGTTGAAAAGCAAGATGTTCATAGCGGTTTTAATCGCCATAAGTTCGGCTAAGTTATTCGTAGGTTGGTACACATTATGATAAATTCGCTCAGAGACGTTTTTGTCCTTTGCAGAATTAAAACAGATACCTATACCAGCTCTAGCAGTGGGTTTACCATTGCCAGCACAAGCACCGTCGGCTGTTACCCTTACAAAACCATCCCTATCGTATACGAAATCGGCTTCATCCATTTTTTCGGTGAGTAGGTGTTGACTGGTTGTAGAAGTCACAGCATGAATTTTATCTTCTTCGATCAGAAGATTTAAATGATATCTAAAATTAAAGGTCAACTTTTTCGAGGGTATTCTATGCGTGAGAGTATCTTCAATGTTCCAGGCCTCATTTGGTTTATAACCAAATTCCGTCGGAGAATTGTTGATTTCGTTTTCGACCTGTTTGACAAATTTGTGCCAACCGTAGTGTTCTTTCTCTGGATCAAGCTTGATATTAATACGAACACGAATGCGTTCAGCGATCGTTTTCATCGCTCGCTCGACCAAATTGGAGCACGGATTGTACGCGGTAGTGTGGCCATCTTTAATGTTGTATTTGACCATCAATTGTTTCCACTCTTCGCTCACAAATTGTTTCCCGTTGTCAGAAATTGTTTTCTTGACCTTTACTCCCATCGATTCGATATCTTTAATGATATCTTCCATTGCGTGAATTACGGGTTTCATCTTAATCGTAATCGTAGGTCGTAACCATACTTTCGATGTGAAAACATCTTTCGCAACGACAAGATATCGAGGGAGGCCTTTTTTATTGACAACAGGTCCAAACAAATCCACTGACAAGACATCACCGAATGTATATGCCTCAATCTGCTGTACTCCAATTTCTTATTGTACCCGTAGAATTTACTACACTTACAAACAAGACATCCGGTCGTGACTTCCTTGATATATTTCAACTGGTTCGGGTAAAAATATATCCGGCGAAAAACTACGTCTAATTTATTTGCTCCGAGGTGGCCATATTGGTCATGTAAATAATCTACGACGTCATAGAATAGACTAGTCGGGAGGTATGGAACCATAGTTCCATCCTTATTTTTCCGGTAAAGTACCTTATTACCTTCTTCGTCTCTAACGATCTCAAACTTTTTCGCTTTGGCATCTTGACGGTTCTTTAACTTTTTATTAGTTTCCGGTACTTGAGTTTCAAGGAGTAACATGGTATCTCGTATGATTTGATCTTCTTGTTGATATATATGGATATTCTCCAGATATTCCATGAGTTGATCAATCATTTCAGCTGTAAAGTTGATTTCGTAGCTGTGGAGTGACGTAAAGCTGACTCCTTTCAAAGGTAACATAGTGGGGTATTTAGAAACAGTCAGCTCAGGGGCTTGTATTTTGTACAAGTTGGGCTTGTGTTTCATATCCCACTTTACGTTGAAACCTTGAATCCATGAAACCCATACCGCCATCTTGCGATGAGTAACCATCATATCCTTTGCTTGTTTGAAGAAAGGTTTCAGGTTTGCACGTACGTGTAACTGGCTACCATACAACCAGATACCCAGCTTTTTAAGCATGGTTACCAGCGTGCAAATTTCCTGATCCAGAGGCGTGTAGTTCTTATGCGAAGGTTTCCAAAGGTATCCGGCATACATAATAATTCGTGGTTCCCCGTCTATAATTTGGAATAGGCATCCGCACCTACCTTCTTTCGTCGGCATTGTATCCAAATATAGATCGTGATCTTGATGGGGAGGCATGAGCTTAAAATCCTTGCGGTATGCATCACTCAACAGTTTAAAAGCCTCATCCTGCTTTGGACCCCACTCAAACGGGATTTTATCAGAAGTAAGAGCGTATAAATCGCTTACAATCTGCGGATACTTAGGAATGAATTTGGCGTATAAACCAGTCAGACCTAGCAAAGCCAGAATTTCATTCTTGTTTTTCAACTTGAAATGACCATTCTTAGTATGCTTCTCCACAAATTGGTCGAATTTCTCAATTTTCTTACTCTGTTTTCCAATCTCATTGTGAGAGAGTACGTAGCCGAGATGCTCCGTTTTCGTCTGAAAGAGCTCTGTTTTTGTCGGATTCAATTTCACTCCGGCAGATCTAATCCTTGTGAAAACGAAAAACAGCAAAGTGACCATTTCCTCAAAGGTTTTAGCTCTGAGTAATATGTCATCAACATATTTCGAAATACCTTGCTGATTTGGGATGATCTGATTGATCATGTCGATAAATTCTGCAGCCGATACACTAGTACCATAGGGTACACGAGTAAATTGATACACTTGCCCCTCGAATTGGAAGGCGGTATATTTTCTCGATTCTGGGTGAAGCCATCTGTTCATAAATCCCCAGACAAAATCTAGTGTCGAGAAAAATTGATCGTCTTCGCCATCGAAAATTACATACTCGAGGGGCGGTGGTTCAATATAGTTCGGCTGTAGTTTCTCGTTCAATTCATCGGAGGCTATTGTCCATCGTATACTGCCGTCTTTTTTCTCGACTGGACACGACGTATTAATAAATGGAGAATTTGATCTTTCAACGAGACCGAGAGCAAGCAAGATGTTCAAAGCTTTTCTCATACGTTCACGTTTTTTCTTCGGAGGCTTGTATTTTTCTCCTCTCCACGGTTTCTTTTTATCCTCCTCAGATTTAAACTCGAATTTCGACATTTTACCGTTGTAAGAACCTGGATATATACTAAAGATATCTTTGAACGCGAGGGCAGCCTCGAGTATTTCACTCAAACGTTTTTAGTTGTATAATTTTTATCTTCGAGGCGTTCAAAGGTTTTCTTCGTTTTCTTTACGTATATTTCAGGACCAAAATCTCGATCTTCAGGTTCTAATAAATCCCAATTCGCTGGATTCGAATACTGTTGGATGAAGTGATTTGCCATGTTCTTGTCGGTTTCTTCGACATCGACGTGCTGTACCGTAAGATTTCCATAATATTCATCAGCAGTCAAGAAGTTCAATTTGACTGGAGCACTTGGCACCAAAGAACATGTAGCAAATCTTTCTCGAATCAATGGCTGAATGCATAAAACTTGCATAGTCAGCCTCCCGATTATGCTTACCGGATTACTTGATTCGATTATGTAAAATGGAATTTTTAATTCCTGCGTACTAAACATCACGCGAAATATTGGCATAATTTCACTGGTACGAATAATGTCGTGATTTGCCATTCTAAGCAGAACTCCTCGTGGCAATTGTACCAGTTGAACCAATCTTCTCTCTGCACACCAAAGTTTCTCGTAAAGTTGCTCAGACACAACATTCGGATACGCTCCTGTGTCGAGCTGAGTCTTCATCGATTGACTTCCAAGTTTTAAATTCACCACACATGTTGAGTCATCAGAATGTTCGTTGACGATCTGATCTCTGATGAGTGGGTGGATGTCTTTGAAATCTTTGATATTGGTGTTGTCCAGAGAGTGGATCATTGAAATTGGACAATATTTCACTGGGTTATCCGTCTCTTGTATAAACGAAATATTCCCAGATGTTGACGCTTGCGAGTTATTTTGAAACTTTTGATTCAACACTTCTTCAACATTTTCTCCGTAGTTTTCCTTCAGATAATCTGACAACGATTGAATCTTATCTGAATTTTCGATTCCTTTCTTTATTCCACATGCCATATTTTTCATCGTATCAGTTGGTATACGCACGGTGGATGAAGTTGTATCAGGTGTGGAATTTTCTTTGTTACCTGTACCAGAATTTTTCAGAGTTCCTGTCTCCGCCTGTTTTTGTGGTATATGGGGCATACGCACGGAGTTATTTTTGTCAGAGACAGGTTGGTTTTTATCCCCATCAGTCGTCTCCTTATTCATTTTCTTATTTTCTGATTGTATTTGGGACATACGCACGGTGGTTTTTGGATTAACTGATGGTTGTGATGTATTGTTGGAATCGGGTATCCTCGTATTGTGAACTTTCTGTTCTTGTGGTATGTGGGGCATACGCACAGTGTTATTTGAGTTACCCAATTCCATTTCGTTCGTATTTTTAGGAATATCTGGCATTGGAATTGGAATCTTATGTTTTGGAATCTCCGAAGTAGTTGTTGAAGCATTTGTTGTTGCGTCAGCATAGGTTTTGGCTTGATCAGGTTTTAGCTGATCATTTGCCCCAGAATCAGCGAATTCTGGTGGAGGGGGTATAACAGTGGTTTTAGCACCATTTTTTGCCCCTTTCAGTATAATCGGTTTTAAAGCTGGAAAATTCTTTCCATAATCAGCAGTTTTCGATGTAACAGGCTCCGATTTCGTATCTTGTGTCGATTCAGCAGAATTTAATTTCTTTAAGCGAGCCTCTTCTAATCTCTTAGCAGGGTCCTCCCTGGGAGATTGAGGTGGTGTAGGAGGCGGTTCTCGATAGCGTCCTTTACAAACTGGAGGGCTTCCAATTTTTAAATAAATCCAATTATCCAAGTCATCCAATAAAGCATGTAACGTATACTTGTAAGAATCGTACGCCGTGTAGTATTTACGATAGAATCGAGAAAAATAAAATTTCGATTCATCTGGTATCAGCAATCCATTTTTTAGATCCGGTACTTCTTTCGGACCCGTCAGATGTCGTTTTTCATTTCCAGTTTTTAAATACCGTAGAGACGGTTCTACCATAACGCGGATACGGTCATCTGACTCCAATTTTTGGTATAAACGTCGAAATGGATAATATCTGTCAGCTGATACACCAGGATCTTTGTCTATAGTCGGACGTACAAGCGGAAATAAGACGATAATTTCCTTCATTTCCTTATTTACAAGCAACAGATTGATCAATTGGACCAATTTTTCACCTAGTTGCTTTAAGGGTAGACGAGAATAATTTAATTCATACGTTCCTATCGAAAGAATCGCTTTTCTTTTAGGTATGTATGCTGTTTTTAAAATTTGAAGCATTTTACCTATCGAAATTTGCTCTCTTAAATATTCTGGCATTTTATCTTTATCATATCTTTTCAGATACCGAGCACAAATATAAGCCTGCGAATCTCCAATAAATTCATATTGTTGCAGGTACCTAAGATCAGTTTTATCGAAAGCTTCTAATTTTTGAATATTTACAGATAATGAGGCGTTCGGGAGGAGCCTGTGTTTCCACATTTGTCAATTAAGCGTTTCCCGACGTCTCTTCGGTTACATCTTCGATCGTAACCGGTTCTGGGGAAGGTGGAACATTTTGATCTGGAATACTGTTCAAATATTCTACTTCTTCTGCCGTAAGCTGGTTTACTGGGAAAGGCTTAGTGTTCTGCTTTCCAGATACCTGTGGTGTACCCGTAGGTTTTGCAATGATGGGTTTCTGAATAACCGGTTTTTGTATCACTGGTTTTTGAACCACAGGTTTGTCAGCAACTGGCTTAGGCATAATTGCTTTTTGGGGGACCGTCGTTGGTAAGGCATGTTGGTACGAGGTTGGATACATTGCGGGGTACATATTCGGAGGCAGAACGTAGGGAAACTTTTGAGTCGGTACGTTTGCTCCTTGGTACCATTCAATCGCAGGTTGATTTGCTCCTGTAAAATCTGGCGCAAATCTCTCGTCCACCTTACACGCAGTAATGGTAGGATCATCCTCCTCGTTCTCGATGATATCCAACATTTTGAAGAAATATTTTCGATCATATGACGGTCTTCCCGAAAAACGGCTTCGAAGATATCGAGGTAATTTTAAGACGATATTTCTAATACAGTCTTGAAGGTTAGGGTTGTCAACCGACATCAAGGTTTCGAACCATTTCTTTAGTTCACCGATCATGAGCGCATTCTTATACGAGTTGATCTCACATTTTTCGAAATGTGTCATTGCAGCTTTCTGGTCGGTTCGTTTCCAGAAATAATTTTTGAAATTATATTCTAGGCTAGAATATGGCTCTATACCTTGATTTAAATCCTTCCAAGATTCTGTATAAGGAGTGTACAAAAGTTGAGGAAACGTAAAACACATCTGCCCGTCATTCATTTTCGCGTGCTTGGCATATCTCTTAAAACGGTCTAGAAAATTCACGACGTGAAAACGGTTCTCGTAGCCGAATTTTATGCCAGCAGCCATGAAAGCTGCAGCAGATGTATCAACTTTTGCAAGACTTAATGATTCGGGCCATGAAATTGCCGTTTGCTGTTTTCGTTTAATTTCAGCAATCTCAGCATCATGTTCGAGAGATTTATATAATAACGCAGCGTTGTTCTTGTACACTTTGTTAATGTGTTCTTGCGTATCATCGTATATCGCATCCATTTTTTGATTTATAGCATTAACATTGCCGCTCAACGCTTCGTCGAAAGCTTGGTATAGAGAAGTACATAATTTTCGGTTTTGTACATTTACATGCATCATATAGATGTTTTCACGACGTAAAATATCAATATCTTGTTGATTATCGGAAATAGCTTCGCGTTGTTCTTTCAAATTTTCACGTAAATTCTTTACATCCTTATGAGTCGCTTTAGCTTTCTGAATGTTTCGATTTACATCAGTTTCAAGCTGGTTTATCCTAGAATTATGTCTCGTGAGTTCATCGTCACCAGCTTTTTGCATCTTTTGTAGTTGTTTTAACAAGTAGGTTTCGTAGGTATCAGGATCGTCTTCCTTTTGGTTTTCAATTTCAGGTATTCCCTGATGACCATATATTTCGTGTTCTCCTAAATTAAATTTTGTTTTAATTGGAAGAACTTCGATTTCTTTTACCTCAGGAATTGGTTTTGATCCTGCGAAAGTTTTTGAAACGATCCTACTAGCTGCCTGCAATTGGTCTTCGATATTTGGTTTTTCAAATTTGGAAATTTCCTCATACGGTGTTACTTTTTGAGGAGTAAATTGAATTGCTTTTTTGGGAAGCTGACCAATCCGTAACATAACTTCCGGAGGCAGTTTCAATGATGTGAATAATTCGCCATGCGCGCGTTCAGATGCAATTTTATCTTTAGTAGCCAAATGTACATTCTTCGCATGTACTAGCGCTTTATTAGTATCGTCCTGATTAGTAAATGATAATTTTCTCGCTACAGAAGGTTTAGAAGTTGGCTTATTAACCGGTTTCTCGGGATTTACCGGTTTTTCAGTATCTTCCTCTTCTTCATTCTCCGACTGAGTAAGTAATGATGGGAATTCAGATTCATTATCGTCTGATTTATTATCTGATTCATAAACGTCATCATTGTTTTTATTTTTCAAAGTTGCATTCAATTCACCTTGCAACCAATCAGTGTATTCTTCAGGACTGTCGAATAATAATTTACCATCGTCGTCATACATTTCAAAATTAATATTCTCAACCTGCTTTTGAATTTCTTCGTCGGGTGGAGTGGGAGGGATAGTCAACTTCTCCAGATGTTTTCTGATTTTTTCTTCTTGAAGTAGCGAGTCTTTTCGAAGATTTTCCTGCTCCTGGAGGTATTTCTGAAGTTTTCTTTGTTGTTCTTGAACTTCTGATACATTATGACTATGTATTTTCTTATAAAATTGAACTTTCTGTTCCATAGTCGGCGATTTATACATTCCAGAAGCATGTTCGATAGCTCGTTGACGTCTACGTTCGCGTAATAATTTAGCTCTACGTTCAGCTTCAGTCAACAAAGCATCATCATCATTAGTCATTTTAGGATTCGGACGATTAGGATCCATATTCGGGTACATTTTTGGAAAATTCCTAGGTATTTTATACTGCAGACGCAAAAATTTCTGCAAAGGTTTTTCAAATTGCCTAGGATTTTCGAAAAAATATAGGTTGTCAATAAAATAGGATTCGTATTGCAATTTCCTATTAGAATCACGAAAATACCTGCGTTGACCAATAAAAAATTCGATAGTCGGAGTAAAATCTACAGATTTTAACCTAGAAAGAATTGCATTCGAAAATAGGAAAGGATTTTTAAGCCTATCCTCAACAGGAGTTTCAATATATTCTTCTATAATAGGTAAAGAAGTTTGCATACGAATTTATGACGTTGAAAAAATACACAAGTTAATTTTTGGTACCTATTTTCACGAAAATAAATAGGTACGTATGCAAAAAATAGGCTACGAACGTTTTAAAATACCTACCAAGTCACCTAACGTTTTTATTTCGAAATAAAATTTATCTGGAAATATAGGTACCTATTTTATTCGAAAATAAAACAGGCACGACGTTGAAAATGTATCCGATCACGAATACGTACGTTGGAGATGATAACGGTAATTTATTCAATAAATCCAGGTACCTACCTAACAGAAAAATCGAGTAGGTACGCTGAAACGATGTCGAAAACGTAGCTTCTATTGTTCCGAACGTTGTAACGTACCAACGCAATGCGGACGTAGCTGTAGGCGGAGAGGGTAGCGGGGTACCTATCCCGATGTACAAATTACACACGTTCGTTTTTGCACACTAGAAATTAACTTTTGAGTGAAGGTTTTTAGCCTTCACTTTCGAAACTTTTGCTTAAAATTAACAAACTTTTGATTAAAAATAAATACATGTTAATAGCAAAAAAAGGAAAAGGGGTTAAAAGGGGAAAAAAATCCTGTGAAAGGAACTGACAAAAAAAAGAAATTCTACTTTTTTACAAAGCGAATAGGAAGGTTTTGGAGAAGTCTCCTACTTACCAAACCTTTGACAGGATTTCCAAAATCCAGAAACAAGGTCCTGATGGACGAAAATTCTCCGTTTTGACCAACGGGAAGGGCGCCACTGAAAGGGTATAAATTACGTGGGGGTTGATCCTGGTGGTAATTTATCCGATCACGTCAAGTTCTAAGACTTAGACCAAACTCACAGAGAGGGCTGTGGACCCTGGCTAACTCAGTCAAGCACTTACACTTCGATCACATCTCAGGATGTGGGTATCGCGGCAAGAACAGAGAACTATTCAATCATGCACACAACACTTTTATTGACATAAAACGAACGTTACATAGTAACAAACAAAAGGTAAATGGCGGCGATGTACGAGCTGAGAACTCGTACATCACCTAAACCATTCCGGCTGGCTCAGTGTTACCACCAAGCAGCCTGGGCATTTCCCACCGTGACAAAAACTTTTTCAAAATCATTAGGTACAAACTGAGAAATTGAGAAAAAACATTTTGGAATTGAAAAAAAATTCAAAAAAAATTGTAAGGTTGAAAATAATTTTGAGTAGAAGTGCAGAAAAAGTATACTTGGACATTGAAAATTCTGGGAAGTAATTTTAGGTTGAAAAAACGTAATTTGAAGAAAAAACAAAAATAATATTTATTGGAAAAAATGTTGAACCTAAAATTTAGATTTGAAAGAAATTTTTTTAGAAAAAATGGGAATTAACTTGTTTATACCCTGGAAAAAATTTAAAGTGAATTCGCCTATTTTTTCACAAAAATATTTCTTTGGAAATCAACTAACCTACAAATGAAATAATTATTCTTGATATGTTTTATGCAAGTTTTTTTCGTTATTCTCGACTGTTTTAATCTGATTAAAGGGATAATTTATGATTTTAATTCGTAAACCAAAAATTTAAATCTGCTGAATTCATGGCACGAATAATTAACTTTGAATAATCTGTATAGGTATTAGGTACAGAGTACGACCCACTGATGCAAAATAAAATTGAATGATAAACGACGATAAAATTACTAGATATGTATTTTTCCAAAAAATTCTCAAAACGTAATTAATTACGTGTAGCTACTTTACTAAAGTTTTTTTATGAACTGTGAACAAAAGAAAGAAAATAAATCGGTAAATGAGGAATTGTGACAATTAGATTGTCGCCAGTCTGATAATGAACCTTGTGGACAAACGTTTATGTACTTGAGAAGAAGAAAACACATAATAAGGGTGCTTTATTTGATATTTGAACAACTCTCGAGTTTCGATGTATCGGTATTCGTAAAATAATTTTTGAAAGAAGGGTTTACTAGAAATATAACTGTATATGGTGTATAAAACGTTCGCCTTAGCCAAGTTCATTCATTCATGATATTGGAATCATTGTTGTCGGGTTCGGTTTGAAAAAGCGTCGCGATGTAGGTAGATAGATATTTCCACCTCACCTTATATACCTCGTTCGTTGACCACACTTCGTCTGTGGTCGTTGTCTGCGACAGTTTTTAATGGGGCACGGTGTACGGTGTTACACCTTGTACATATCACTTGATTACTATACTCTGTTTTGTCAATTACCACTGACGAGTGAAAAAGTGAAAAGGCGAACAGAAGCGATAGAAAAAGAAAGGTGATAGCTGTGAGTCATTCAGATGTAGGAGAACGACTTAACCGTATGTGATGGCATGAGATATGGAATACTTGTGCGTGTCTCGTTTGAGAATGGGGTGTTAGGCGTGTTAGGTCATTTGCCTCGAGGCGTTGGCAATGTACTTTGTAAGGGCATTTCATTGGGAAAGGGTCTGATATAACCAAGATGAGTTTGGTGATATCTCAATGTAGAAAATATGAGATAAAGATGTGAAAATATCAATTTTTATACCGAGGAGTTGTTCAGCTGTTTTTCGGTAGTGAAAGTTGTGAAAAAGTAGTGGTTCAAAAATCGGTAGAAAAATATTTATGAAAAAAAAAACCATTCAAGGTAAATTGGGCTGAAAAGTGAAAAGTAGGTACTGAAACTAAAAGCAATAATGCAAATGTGTAAAATATAAAATTTTTAATTGATGATAATTTCAGTTTAATAAATGAAAATTTTATATTTCAGCGTTCAAAAATGACTATAAACTCCGAATCTAAAAATTTTGAGAGGAAGGCGGAAATCAAAAAAAAAAAAATAGAAAAATTCTTCAGAAGACGTTTTTTGAGTGTTTGAAACATTTTCGTAGATACAAAGTCTGAAAGGGAGTTATGGGTCCCCAAAATAGGTTATTTTTGAAAAATTCAATTTTTTTAAGAAAAATTTGAATGATTTTTTTTTTGAAATGCATCAGGATGGATGACAAATGAAAATTATGTTCAATATTGACAATTTATTTCTCTGCGTTCTTGAGATTTTTGACAAGGCTTAGGATGTCAAAAACCCGGAAATCTCGACTGTACCTAAAATTGTAAGATTAAATTTTGAATTATTGAAGTACCTATTATCTTTGATGAGGTATTTCAGTGGGAAATAAGATTATACCGCCTCCTTCTTCCGTAATTCGAACACCGAATCCCTCAAAATTTTGCAGCATCAAATTTTTAAAATGGGATCAATGTTGAGAGTTGAGAGAAAAAATATTTTGAATTTGTGATATGTACTCTTTTTTTCAAATTTACAATTCGAGGTTCGTGATTGATTCGTTTGGAAGGATTTTTAACCCGTGGGAGGGGGGGGGCAAAAATTGAAAAAATTACGTTTTTTTCAGAAATGACTTTACTTTGAAGACACATTGTCAGCGGCGGATTTAAAAGTAAGCAAAAGAGGTAATTGCCTCTTGGACTCCCAGAGGAAATGGGCGAATGCGCTCTCGGGCCGTATAAATTTTTACCAACTATTTCAGATTTCTTAGTACCTTACACTTGTTTATAACAAAATGATCAACCACACAATTATGTGATTCACATTTTTTTCTCATCAAAAAAATATGAAAACTGAGCCCTTTTTTTCAATTTGGGAAGTGGGCCCAAATTCTTGGATTCGTAACTGTTTGAGTCGTAGCTGTAATTTCAGTGTGTTGGAAAATTTTCAAACTGTCGTTTTTCTTAGAAACGACAGGAAACGACGGGTCTATCATACCAAAAAATGATGATTTTTAGTCGTTTTTCCAGAATAAAAAAGATGAGTCGTAGCTTTAATTTCAGTGTATTGGAAAAATTCTAAAGTTTTTGTGAGTGTAATGAGATGAGAAGTGGGGGGAAGGTCGAAAATTTTCAGAATTGAATTAAACTGGTTTCTTGTGGCTGGAAGAATGGTTTCTAAAAATTTCGTGAAAAGAAATTTCTAGACACGATGCATTTCAAATTATTCTTCTTCACATTTCACAATTTTGAATGGATATCTCATAGGATATAGGTGTATTTAAAAAGGAGGATGTTTCATCATGCTCGTTTCGCTCAGGCAACAATTTTCACTTTTTTCTATGGAATAATTTCGAATTTCAATTTTTTCTCAACCGCTAATTTTGTCAATAATGTGCATATAACTGTGAATGTTGAATTAGTCGCAAACGACTATTCTCTCTCCCCCTCCCCCCTCTAATCTAATTTCACATTCGGAAATTCAGAAAATTTTAGGGAAATTCTTCGAAATTTTGGAATCAGAAAGGATCAAGCTGTTTTTAAACTGAAAAAATGATATAATATCAAATTTTGATGGATCGAAATCAAATCAATGCAAGTACTACTTTTTGTTTTTGAAGCCAACTTTTGAAAAATGATGAAAATTCAAGAGGATGATGGAGCAATGGTGAGAGGTGGAGGAGAGGAGGAGAGGCAATTTTGAAAAATTGTTTTTTTTTTTCAATCATAGACACCTCCTTTCCTAATTCTGGGTTAATGCGGAAATCCAAATTCGCCCACGAGCGATCACCAGAACTTTTGACTGAAAGGGAAGATCATAAATCTAGCCAAACTCAATTTTTTTCTCGAAAAACACCTCCCTTTGAGAACTTACGAATCCGTAACTCGACTCGCAGTGGCAGTGGTCCACCAAGGCTGAAAATTCCTCGAGGGGGAATTTCACCGAAAATTTAGCGAAACTGAAACCATTCGTTTTCATTTCCCTTTCCACCCCAATATGCATCGAAAGTATCCGTACCTTGAACCTTGTACACCTTGTAAGCTCGTCGCGTCCAGGAGAAAGTACCTACTCCAAGACCTACATGTACCTACAGTGTACTGTACAGTACACCATACCATAATAATATCGTATTGCAGTCGTAGTACGACGACGGCGACGACTACCGCGACCAATACCTTTTTACTCGCCGCGCTGCGTACTGATCGATTGCAGCAGCGACGCGAGACGAAGGAGGTCGGGGGAGGCGTCGTTTACAGGAGATCCGTGGTCTAGCGACGCGAAGGGGGACCGGTGCCGAAGGTGGCCGGACGAGGACGCCGGGGTAACGGTATATCGTCGAAAAACCGCCGGCAAATTATAATATACTCTCGGCTGTGTGTTATGTTGTTGTATAGTATACGCGCCGCCGAGAAACACCGTACACTGGTATCGTACCATAAGAGTACAGCCATAGAAAGAGAGAAATACACCATAGAGTATGCCATCGTCGTCCAAATACTAAAACGTGTGCGTGTATTGTTTGTGCGCAGGCGCCCACCGAAACTATAGCAGCGTCTCGACGTCAAAGCGTGCGCCTTACCTTTCGCCATGGATGCCAGTGTGTTATCTGCGATGGATAAAGACGCTCTTAAGAAGCAGATTGAAAATATGAAATATCAGTCAACGATGGAGCGATGGCCTCTGTCAAAAAGTATAGAAGCGTAAGTGTTTTTATCATTTTTTTTATCGCCTGCTTTTTTTCAATTCCATAGTTGATTTTTTTTTTTCATAGCGGAAATTCTGAGGACGAGCTTTCGTGAAAGCTCGATTCTAGAATTTTTTTCTGCTCTGTCATAGCTTTTGCGGCTTGATTACGGTTTTCGAATTATTCAAAGAGGGTTTTCCGAGGCGGTGTTTTTTCACGGTTTTTTTGATTCGTGGTCCGAGCGAAGACACGTCGATTATTTCATTTTAATCGTTCGAGTGTACCGGTTTATCGAGATTGGTTGAAATTTTCAACCATCGGAGGCGGTTCGAATCGATAATTTATACATTTCGACAATTCGAGCTACTAAATTTACTAATCGTACTGTGTAATTGTGTTGGACGAATCGAATGCTCTGGGTCGTAATTTCGAATATTTTCGCAGGTTACCGGACGAATTCGAAATTTTGGGAGCAAAATTACCTTTTTTTTTTTGAGGACTTTCTCGCCTATTGCGTCGATAATCCGGCCGAGTATACGAGCAGGTTGCCATAAAATAGGCATAATTCCAAGCAATTACACGATTTTTTCCTCCGGTGTTTTTTTTTCTGGTGCGAAAGAGGGAAGCAGGGCGTGGGTGCGTATGCTTGGGCGAAAAACGCCGGCACAGGGAGGGAATTCTACGTACGCAGCGGAGCTATTTTAAAGTATTAAAAATACTACTGCGGTGTAAGATTTAATCGACGAATGGATCGGAATGGAGATTCGCGTAAGGAGGCGAAATTACGTAGATTTTTTTATACGCGGTATGGTCTATGTACAGAACTGGCATTGGCACTGGATTCGTTCGTAATGTACATGCATTATAGCTTTCGATCTAACGACCTCTTTTTCCTTTTTAATTAATATAGTATTTTTCATCGTAGTGTGAGTAAAAGTGCACTTTTACTCACACTCGCGAATCGCTCGAGTGCTCAAACTCGCCTTTTACTCACACTACAACAAAAAATATCTTATGTAACTCGGGAGATAAATGATTTTCGACGATTTTGAATTATTTCCCTCGCTTCGCTCGGGCAATAAACCTCAAAATTCGTCGAAAATCACTTTATCTCCCTCATTGCATAATATACTATTACCGGTTTGTGTGGTAATACGAGTTTTTTTTCTCTTTTATTTCTTCTGTGGGTATATTGAAGCGAGTATGTGCCCTGTTCGGGCCTCTCCCCCGGTCCCCCGTTCGAAAGGCAACAATGCGGCGGTATATGGAGGATGACGCAAGTGGTAAATAATGCAAAAGACACGCGATATATTATTAACGAGCGTAGTTCCGCGGACACCGTCGTCGTCATCGTCGTGTACTCGCCGATGCATTCGGAAAAAGGGTGCTGGAAATTAACCATTCTTCGCCACCACCCTGAAACCTTTCTTCCCTCTGTGGAATATGTAGAGGTTTTTTGCGCCGAGGAAAACGAGAGACCCTTGAAAGGATTTTAGAATTGCAATTAGCCGACTCGAACGAGAGATGTGTTTTTTGGTGAAACTTTGGCGAATTGATAAAACGAAGGGTGGATTTTACGACTTTTACCGAGGTACCTACGTGCGTTGGAAAAAAAAAACCACGTACGAGTACGAATTAAATTTTAGAATGATATGTGGCAGTGTTTTAATTATAATTGCGATCGCGTGGCTTGAAATAGACGTGTGTGGTGGCGATGCTCGGTAGCATGGTACCCATCGTCGACAGGACAGGAGACCTTGATTGAATCGTGTGGACGGTGCGTGAGTTAGAGATACCTGTTTATATCGATGTGTTTTTTTTTTTTATAGCTTTGAGGTGCCCGTATGGAGGAGAACGAGAGGTGGAATTGACACGTGCTTTAGCTGCCAGGTAGATGCAGGAGAGAATGATGTTTGGATGTGTGATGGACGAATTAATTTACGGCTACTTTCGATGGTATTTGAGCGGTTTGGATGGAATTCGAAGAAATATGATGTTCTCGTCGCGGAATGAAATTTTCCAACGAAGCCAGACAGAGGAAAAGAGTAGGGTGGTAGAGAAGGGAACTTGTCGTGTCTCAAAATCCTATACTTTCATGGTCAGATGTGGAAATTGGGTAGAGATAGATGATTTGCAGTTGAAGGGTAACGAAATTGAAAAAAAAAAGAATCTAGAGTCGAGAAATTCCATCAATGTGGAAATTTTTCAAATTTTGCCTCCTTTATGACGCTAACTTCGGTTATTCCAGCTCAATTTCCGATATTTGATGACAAAAAGAAAACCATTTTTCCGTGTTTTCATTTTTTTGGGAGGATAAGGAGGCGGAGGAGGTGGTGGTGGTGGTGGTGGTAGGGAAGGGGATTCAAATATAATTTTCCAAAAAAAAAAAAAAGAGGAAGAGAAAATTCAAGTTATCCACTTGTTCAAAAATATCGAAACTTTCGAAAAGATGCAAAAAAGTCGATAATTTTGTCCATGTGAATGAATAAATCGAAATTGTCGAAATAGGTCAAAAATAAAAGGTGAAAAAGTCTGGAATTTAGTTTGAGAATTTTGCAAAATGCTGAAAATTTGAATTATGGGTGCTAGAAAAATTGATAATTCGAGTACTGAAATTACAAATTAGGTACCTGTTTTGGAAATAGGCCGCTGAAAAATCTGAAATATGGAAATTCAAATTGCTCATACTTATTTTTTGTGAGATATAATAATAATTGGAACTATTTGGTACTTGACGTAAAAACAACCCCAGGGGAATAGAATTATGTTTTTTGGGAAAATACGTTTGAAATTCTGTGGCGATAAGGACGGAGGGGGGGGGAGAGAAAACTACAAGTAAATGCAGCGAGGTTGACATAAATTTCTGCAGGTGGCTTAGTGTCCTCTGAGGCTCAGATGAATAAACAGTAAACAGCTCGGGAAATGAAATCGAACTTCATCATGATGAGATATTAATATGTACATCCAAATTTGAGCTATAAATTCATCTGAACCCATTTTCAGTCTTTAATATTTTGTTTAATTTTCAAGTTGTGGATATGGCTTTCTTCACAGTTGACAAAGAAATGTAGGTAATTTTCATTGAAATGACCATAAAGTTATTTTAATTTCTAGTATGGCACTTTGAGGCTACTTCGTTATTCAGTCAAGTTTGTTAGCTGAATTTGGGTCGTTTAAGGTTCTCCTCTGATTTTACTCTATCTGAAAAGAGCCTAAACTCAAAAACCAATTTTTGACCCCAAGATGGTTTGAATTCTCTAAAATGTGAATAATTTTTCATCATCTTTAACGTTTTTCCCAGCTTTTCAAATGTCCTTGAAGAAAGAAAAACCGAACTGCTTTGTATGTAATAATTGGAAAATTTGATAGAAAACTGGTCTAGAAAAGTTGGAAAATAGAAGAAAACAATTTTGAAAACTAGTTTGCTTTTTGAAAAAAAAATTGTGGAGAACGGATTATAAAAAGTTGGGCTCGAGGAAAATGCTTAGAAAAAGTTGATACATTCAATTTCTGAATTTTAGTAGGTATAAAAAATATGGCTTCTGATTTTGTCGAAGAATGGTTTACGTCCATGTTCTATGTTCAGTTTTTTTCCGAAACTCGTTCGTACCAAATTGGAACTATTTCAACCTTGAAAAAAGAACTGCGACCTGTGTATTTTCGTACAGTTGTTTGTTCCAGAAAAAAAAAGAGTTTTTTGGTCGTTTTTACCTCTTTCCCCTATAGGACGCATATTTCAAGTCTGAAAATTACTAGTATATTTCTGTATCGACTATCGACCTTTGCGATTAGGTTTCAAAAATATTTAGTGATTGTTTCCAGGTGGATAATTTCTAAAAATTCGAAAAACGTTTTGAATTTCGAGCTTTTTGTAAAAAAAAATTCTTGCGAGTCATTTCGCGGAAGAGAAAATTGGCTACCGAAGTTAGTCATAAGCTCTTCAATTCGATTCGGAAAATGATCTGGTTGAAAAGTCGGTGTTTTTTATTCCTGAAATTTTCTCCCGAGTTGAAAATGAAAAAAGTGTAGGTAACGACCGAATCCTTTTTACCGTACTAACTCATCCACCACCACCCCCCCCCCCATGCAAAAGTTTATGCACTTTCAGTTTAAAAAGTTTGAATTATCGAAAAAAAAAGTAAAAATTTTAGGTACCTTCATTCAGTGACATAATATGCAAGAAAATCGCCTACCATTTAGAACAAATAAAATTTTGAGTTTTTTACCTTTTCAATTAGCCAACCTTTAATAATTCTCAGTAAAATGAAGTTTTTTGATATGTACGCATGTTGTTTTATTTAATAGAAGTGAAAATATACTTAGAATTGGCGTGAAAAATTTGAAATTCTAATGGAATGGTTCTAAATTTTTTCAACTTTAAAAGTGTAATTTTTTCCTTTCAAGAAGTGTAATTTTTTCCGACAGCATGAAAATTCTCTCTAAAAATGCCATTGCTTTCGCAATTATTCCTATAGGAAAATTCAGTAATTTTGTATTTTGTATTTTGTATTTTTTTTTTTTTTTGAAAATCAACTAGAAACTGAAAAATAGCCAAAAAAAAACACAAACGAATTTGATATTCATCGCGTGACTATAAATTAGAGTCGAATTTATGCGAATTTTATTTCGAATTCGTAATGCTATGCAAATGAAAGTGGCATTGTCTGCTGTAGTCTTTCATACGGAGCGATTTTGGGAACTCATATTGTTACAGTGATATAGCTAACGAACCAAGCATAGTATACCTATCTAAAAATATCTAGTAAAATAATAATAATACAAAAAGGTTTACTGTTGTATATTTTCCAAGACGAGGAAAAAGTCTCCGGAGAATATGCCTACTTTTTTTTTTGCTGCCAAAAAAAAGCAAACGGCGAAATCGTCGAATTTCTAATACCATCCTCTTCCTCTTAGCCCAAAATATACCTGATGATACTGCCTGAAGTGCTTATTTTCGCATGCAACATCGCCCAAGTCAAATCCAATATTCATATGTAAATTGAGAATTTACGCTGCCTTCGCTACCAACAGCCAGCCGTTGAACCGGAAGTCTATAATATAAGGAACGAGGCGAAAAGAAAAAAAAAATGAAGAAAAATGAGACGATGCCAGCGATGTAGTGTTTTTGTTGGTAGAAATTATTTTGGCTTACTGTGCGGTGTGTGCTGGAGCTGGAAAGATGCGGAACTACCGAGAAGAAAGAGCACGGTGGTGGAAAGTACGAAAGTGTAGGTGGCAAGGGTTGGAGCGGGGTTGCCAAATAGTGCGATGACTTTGTGATTCGACGATGCGATGGAGTTTTTTCCGGCTCGTTTGGCAGAGATTCCGTGCTAAACAAAGGGGGATACCAGAGCCAAGCCGAATGGAGCAATGAAGCTAATGGTGGAAATTGTCCTTTTGTAGTTATTGGGGCGACGTGTAGCAAGAAGGTGAATTTTCTCAGCGTTTAATAGTTTTTTGTATCGTGGTGTGCGAATTTTCGCATATGGAACTCTCGAGGCTCGGTTTCGGGCTTTTGGGTGGCAGATTACGTAGTAGAAGATTATAAAATCTGTTGCCTCGAGTACAGGTGAATGAGAAAATTCCCAGAAGGTAAACTTCAAAGGCTGTGGAGAATTTTTTAACGATACGATGTTTAAATTGACCGTTTTTAATTCGAATCCATTCAAGGGGGATGAAAACACCCTGTGCGGGGTAAAGGCGCTGCCAAGCCTTTGGAAGTGAATAAACATCAGCTTCAGCTTTGTAATTACGTTTCGAATATCAAAGATGGGAAAATTATTTATTGATGAAAAATGATGGAGAATTTTCAACTGCTCGAAAAGCGCCTATTCGTAAAGTTGCCTGTAAGTTTAATTAAAATTTGGAAATTTTTTCTCAAAGTCTGTTTCAAAAGCGTGTGAAAATTCTTTGCTGTAGACGCTTGAATCGTTCAAAGTTTCAAAAAATTGTAACTTGATTTCTTTGAAATATTTATCAAGATGGTAAGTATAACTTTTTATGCGGGTTTAGTCTTATTAATTATTAATCCTTCTTGGAAAAATTTTCAAAGTTGATCGATCCATTGCAAAGGTTTGCCAAATTTTAACAAACCCTGTGAATTTTTTTTAGATTGTCCTTTTTCGCAGGTACGAGATTATGATAATTATTGAAGGAAGGAAAATTGTAGAGTTATTTCGTATATCTAGCGTTACCTATTTAGAAGTTTTACCTAATCTCAATAATAAAGGAATTGATAACCTTTGAATTACCGAAGGAAAACCTCGTCGATGCCTTTGATATTAAAATTTGACGAAATTTCGCTTTTCAAGTTTCGACTTCTTCCGCGCTATCTTCTATCTATGCTTTTATCCCGAATAATCGAACTGAACGAAAGCGAAAGTCCGCCTGTATTTTTGTACCTACTTTTATACTCTTCGCTCTTTGCATGCCTCGTCCCTTTGTAAAGGTTGTTTTTTTGCGTTCGTTTGCAGGAATAATTTCACGCTTTGAAGCCTTTTTGAATTTACGCCTAAATGAAATGTACGTTGCTTGGTGTGGAATGCGGCTTTAAAAGTAAAACGGCGTTTGTAAATTAAAAAAAAAAAGTAGTAGCATTAAAAATTCATTTTATTTATGAAGTTTAACGTTACAGTGAAAAGAGTTGATGAAAAGTTGGACAACTTTTGTGAGTGTTTGAGATCTTGGGAAAAGGCTGATATTATTATTTTTTTGTTGTTAATTGAAGGAATGAAATTAAATTAGAATTCTGTGGTGATTAAGTACGAAATTGAAATTCTACTATTTTACAGAAGTAAGGTTCGTATCCTGTATGGAAAATTTTGTAGCGCGAAATTAGTACAAATTTTTCTCGAAATTTTGCAATTTTGAAAAAAAAATTGAATAGAGCATAATTTTGACGAACTTTGATTCACAAAAGTAATTTTTCTTGATCAGAAAGATATTACCAGATCCAGGTTTAATTTCGATAATCATCTCAAGCTGATTTTCGAATTTTCAAGATCGAAATGAGCTTAATTTTCATTCCAATATTTATCCCAAGATTTTTTTCGAATTTTCAATGCTTGGATAAACTTGAGATGAATTTTCATCTCAAGATTGTTTTCAAATTTTCAAGCCCAGGAATGAAGTTTAGGATGAAAATCCATTTCAACTTCATCCCAGGTGCAAAAATTCGAAAAACGTTTGAATCATCCCAACTGTGGTGTGGTAAACCTTTCAAAAATGAAAACAACTGTTGAATCAAAAAATAAAGAGTGATATTAAAATCAGTGATGATGAGAGACAAGTCGAAAATTCGAAATTGGCTTATTTTGGACGAGGGGAGGGGGTAGCCGCAATTAAAAAATCGGAAATCCTCAATCAAAATTGAATTTTTCCCCACTTGAAAGTTTGTTGAAAATTTGTATCCGCCAGAAATTAAAAAATTTGGATCAATCTGAAAGTGGTAAAAAAATGTATTTTTTAAAATTGTAGCCAATTATTTGTTATTCGAAAATCGTGAACATTTTTGAATCTGATATCGAAGTGCATATAAGCATTTTCAAAAAAGATTTGAAGTGATGTTTAAAAATCGTTGGAAAAAAGATAAAATTGTAGCTTTCAAAGGCTCGTTTTTGTAAATTGTTGGATCTTGATTGGTTCGATGAGCTTCACATAAGAAATAAAAAAAGGGTAGAGGTATTTTTGAAAAAATTCTCTTCAAGTTTAATGATTTTTTTTTATCTGTAGTCTGTACGCCTTTTTCCAACTTGTTACTTTTTTGACCAAATCAAAAAAATGTGTGATTTTTCATGTCTTAAAATTCTCCGAAAATTGATTATGTAGGTACTCAATTTGAAAAAGTATTCGGTGAAGTAAGTTTAGGATCAAAAACCAATTTTTTAATGCTAATCAATGAAGAACACATTATAATGTAGGGTCATTGATTTTCTATTCTCGAATTATTTTCTGATATTTGAATTTTTCAAAATTTATTACGTATTTGAATTTTGAGAATACCTATTTTTTGGCCTCTTTTGAGTGCATTTTAAAACAAATTTTTGGACAAAAATCTGGAAAAAGTTTTAATTAAATGGTAATGAAATAAAAATTAGAACTTTTCTGATGCTTCTAAGTGAGGTATCGCGAAACGTATCATTTTTCCATCTCTCCTCCCTCTCATGAAATAGTTGTTCTTGATTTTTTTTTAATACGTTCCGCTCTCTTATTTAAAAATCAGTGAAGATTATCAGGAAAATTGTCAGAATTGCAGCACAGTAATATTTCAGTGAAAAAAATCGCTGAAAGCTAATCGAGAATAAATTACTGGAAAATCAGTGTAAGAAGTGAGTAAAATTTCTGAATTTCGCTGAAAATTATCGAAAATCAGTTGATTTTTTTCCTTTGCCGCAATTCTGACTGTTAATCGGCGGCTTTTCACTGATTAAGAATAACATGGTACTTAATGTTTTGTTAAATCGACATTTTTTTTACCCAAATTATTTGTTCTTCCACTTCAACTTATGTACTTTTTTTCATTTTACTTTCTCATTTCAAATCAGTGAAAACCCATTGAGAAAAATTCAAAATTGTAGCAGGAAAATCGGTAAAATTATTTGATTTTTAGAAGGTTTTTGCTAATTTTTTTTTTAATTTACTGATTTTTCATCAGATTTTAAATATTTTATTGATTTTTCAGTGAATTTTCATACTGATGTTTCTGCAATTTTTTTTCACTGCTCGCTTTCAAAGAATTAATTTTCTTATGATTTATTATCGAGCTGCGATTTTGACTGTATTTCCATGATTTTCTCTGATTCTAACTGATTTATAAATCAGTGAGGAACTATGATAAACTGACGAAAGTTGGAAGTCATCAGCTATAAATGTTTTTTGACGATTTTTTTTTGACAAGATTTTCAAAAAATTCACATAGAACCATTGACAAAACGAAGCTAAACCCATACAGGCATTTATAAGACCAAATCATGAAAATTCACTGGGACAATTTCATCTCTCGTATAACTGATTGGATTGAAAACTGGAGTAAACGCGCGACACGACCGAAGCAAACAACTAAAATAAAAAAATATCATAACTACGAGCTCGAGCTTAAAAAGCTTAGGTATCTATCGTTCTGACAGGTCATAAAACACTCCGCTCGTCGTGTTTATCTGGCTCGAAGCTCGCGATACATTTCGTACATATAGTAATAAAAATGTACGAATTGGTCGTATTTCATAACAACAAGAAGTAAGAGGAGGCGGACGATGACGTGACGAGGTGAGGCGTAACGACGCCGACGATGATAAATATACATTGTCGTATGTAGATGTACTATCTAGAATTATATACCATCGATATATGTTCATCACTCGAGCTCGATGTCGATACGGCACAGCTGGACGATGTTAACCTCGTTCGTATGTCATTTTATATACTTTCAATAGCGAACAATTATTCGATAACGAAGATTAAATTCGGTATTAGCCGAAAAGATTAAACGATATACCTAATTGCGGCGGCTTTGGCGTATAAAATACATCTAGCTTGACTACCATAATCTACTTGTTTGCAGCAGGACGAGAAAGGTGGCCGGGGAGAGTGCGGTTTTGTTGATGGCGTCGTCATAGATTATGGTACGTGTGTAAAAATTACAGGACTACGGTGGTGTAGCGGGGGAGGAGGTTTCGTATACATTGATGTCGTCTTCTTGGTCGCCGTCTGTGTGTACGAGCGAAGAAGGAAATTTATGCAAATAAAATTCAAAAAAGGAATGACGTTTTACAAGCACTGAATTTATAATTTCACGTTTTCGGACGACGTCGTCGTGTCATCGTCGTCGATGTACGAATAATATTCTTCGGTAGACGTAGCTTTGGTAAATCGAAAGATGTTACGAGTTGGGTTGTCGATAATAGATATAATTTTTTGTATTTTTTTTATGAGATGGAAGAGATAAGGGGAAGGGGAAAAACCCGACGTTGACAAAAGTGAAAAGTTATCTTGATTAGGAAAAGTATTATATATTTTTATTGAAAAATCTGGGTGCCGAAATCGACAACAGATCAATATTGTGATTATAAAGATTCTGAGTAGAAAAAGGTGCTATGTTTAAAGATGATCGCTTTGTAGGTTTTTGTTTTCAAAAATTAAATCAGGGTGGCACCAAAGTTGTGTGTATATCTCAAAACGACTTGATTTATGTCCCCTCCCCCTTCAAAGGCTCCAACGTCTTTTGTTCAAAAAATTCTGAAGAATTGTAAAAAATTCGCGAGTTTTGCTTCTGAGCAAAAGTTTTCAAATCATGGATGCGTGTTTCTATAGTAATGATTCTCTAATAAAAAAATGACGAATATTTTAATTTTTTCGCTTCTGTTGATTTTTTGCTGAAATATTAGACATTTCCTCTGATGATTCATCGAAAAATTGTATATTTTATCAGTCTGCAAAATATTGATAAAATTTTCGAGTGGAAATTCAGGCTTTTTCAGAATTTTCGCGAGACTTTCTATGAAATATCCCCCCCCCCCCAACTTTCAATTCTTCATTCAATTCTCTCGAAAAAATATATATAAATTCTTGATATTTTGCTAGTTAGGTACTGAGGAATGAAAAAAATCCAAATGCAGTTAGTAAAATTAAAAAAAAAAAATCAGGAAAATTAAATTGTTTCCAAACAGTTTAGAAAATATAATACTAAAAATGTGATCAAGCTAAATCGAAAGCAGAGCAGAAGGCACTTCACCTATCCCTGAATAACTTTAACTGAATTTTAAATAAAAAAATAGATTTGAATGGAAAGTTTGACCAAAGTAATGAATTTGTGATGGTGATTCTAGAAATGGAATTATCGTGCAAAATAAAAATGGAATTTTTTTATAATTTATTTTCTTCATGACAAGGTCAAGCATGCATTGATGAATTAAAATTCTGGATTTTTGTCAATTTTTTCAGAATTTTTGCGAGATTTTCGATTACATAATTTTATTTTTCCTCCCCCTTTTCTCATTTACTCCAGCAAAAAATTGAAATCATCTCAACATTTTATAAATCGAGTTTGAAATTCCCAGTTTAATTTAATAATTTAAAAAAAAAATTAAAAATATTGGAGTTTTTTTTTGAAATGAAAAATGCAAAAGACCTGTGGGTGAAATTTAGAACTTTTTGACATTTTTGTATAAGTATCACATAATCAATTCAAAGTAAGACGTACTTACTCGTATTAGACACTTTGAAAATTCTAATTTTGAGATGTTCTTTTACAGAGTTTCTACATTTTTACGATTTCTTGATGATTTTTTTTCATGGTTCCTATTTTTCAGGAAAAATAGCCATCATCACAGCGAAAATCGAAAAAATATGTTGAAGAAATGTCAAATTTGATTAATCAACTTTACAATTTATTGAAATTGCTTTGAAATTTTGATTTTTCTTTTAAAGATCAAAAGAAAGACTGAATAGGTATTGGGGTTGGCTGAAAAACCAAAAATTTTGATTTTTGAAAAAATTCCCTGTGTTAAAATTGTAGGCTGGAGAGACTGAAAAAAATGAATTCAAAAAATTAAAAATTGCCAAAAATACCTTATCTAATACTTGAAAAGCTCATGTGCTCAGTTTCATGATGAACACCCGCCCACCTGTACGTGGCTTAGGTGAGCCATATATTTAAACTCTCGATGGGCGTCTAACCGAGTAAGTCATTTTCAGTCGGCGTCGTATAAATGCAATATACTTTCCCACAATACATGCGGTAACGTTCCTCTGCCTCTGCCTACTCTTCCATCACTGAGGAAGAAAAGGTGAGAGGTGGGATAAAAGTTACACGGTCCCTTTGCGGCTGCGATACGTTGGTTGAAGTTTTTATCGACCGTTTGCGGGCGCTATACGGATGGGAAAAAATAAGTCTCGCTGATTGCATACTATTAAGCCTGCAAGGTATATGCTACTTTGTAAGTTGTGCGAGTGCGAGTATAATGTATGTTGCCATTTTTATAGTTTCCGTTCAATGGTCTCGCGGTCGATGATGAGCACGCGAAAAATGAAAACGAGCAGGAAATAAAGGAATATTAGTGCCCCTCGACCCCCTCCTCTTGAAGTATGGTCGTGATTAATATTTTAATACGGTAGATGACTTTTAGACCCTGCTCGTGTTATAAAAGTCGTGCTGCTGAGTACCCAGTTGGAGGAATACGACCGAGGAAAAAAAAATGATTGCGAATTTTTAATTACAACCCCGCCGCGATAATTTCTGCTCAAAAGTTTTCGCATTTGTTATGTCAAACTGCAAGCAAGAGTGTTGGGATCCTCGGGCGTCGCGTGGTATTGTTTTGCTTCTTTTTTGGCGTGTTTTTGACGCTGCAAAAAATACTTAACCGGAGAGAAGTTTCTTTTGTTTGAGGGGTTTGAGAAGCAGTCGAATGGTTGGCTGGCGAAGAAACGTGGATCCATGAAAAAGAAAAGAATTAGGACGAAGAGTCGAATCGTAAGGAGTGAAGACGTGCGTAATCCTTTATCTTTCGTACGGTAGATATGCGGATTTTAGTCGATAGGTGGGAGCTATGATGAAAAAATAGTGAGATTTCCATTTATTGTGAGTATACATCACGGTGCGGATTTCATTTGAATAGTGTTTGTTGACAAATGACATCAAGTCGTAGATTGAAATTAAGAATGGGAGGTTGAGAATGACACGATTTTTTGGGATGATTGGGAATTTTTTTGTCTGTAAGTAAATTTCTTATGAAATAAACCTGTGGGAATTTTTAGTATAAATATTAGTTGTTCAAAATAGCACTAGAAATTAATCAGAATGTTGATAAAATCGTTGAAATGCGACAGCTCGACATCGAAACGTGAAAACCCCATAATCATTAATCAAGTATTATAAAAATTCTTCAAAATCGGAAATTTTCAATTCCTTTCAATCTTATCACATCAAATTCTGGAAGAAGTAATTTTCCAAAATTTATATGGCATTTTGACAATTATTTTCAAAGATATTTGAGGTACGTTGAAGCATTACGACCCACTAATTCTAAAAGTGTCTAAATGCCACTTTTTTCAAAATTGAGTTTATTACAATTCTAAGTTCTCTACATCAATTGAAATTTAAAAAACGTAAATTAATTAATTCAGAATTGAAATTTACAAACTCCATAAGCGCAATACAAATTATGTTACGTATTTTGGCTTTCCTGTAAAAAAATAGAATTAAAGTTTTTTCATGTGTATTTCTTCAACATTTTACCATTTTTTGTTCATTTTGAATAATTAATAAATTCAAACGATGTGTTTATCAAATGTTACCTCAATATTTTGTGGTTTCTTAAAAATCAGAACGTGTGATAAGTTTTAAAAAATCATGGTATGAAAGGCAGGAGGAGGAGGGGTCAATGATGTCATGAAAATTGTTCAAAGTTATGAAATTGGTTCGAATTTGACTTCTAGAGATCAAAATGAGTCTACAAGTATTTTTTTAATGAAAATTACCATCGAATTGTCGGTACCAAAAATTGTTATCCATATTAAACTTACTTAGTAAGTACAAGTTTCGGTGATTTAAAAAATTGCTTTTTTTTCTATGGGAAGAGGTTGATTTTGTGAGCCAAAAAGTCAGGCAATTTCATTAAAAAATCGTAGATCAGGATCTGTTTTAAAAACTTTTTTCCAATGAAATACATACCTTGATGAAAATTTGAAAATTTCATTTATTTCATTTTTCAATTTAGATGTTTTTGAAAAAATTCTAATTTGAATCTATGTAATATATTTTTTCTTCAAAGTTGAATGACTTTTTTGAAGTTGATTTTATGATTTCATCGTTGCAAATATTTTTTTTATCTTTGCTAATTAATCAATCGCGAATTTTTTCCCAAAATTCTTTTCAAAACTGTGAAAATTGTTATTTCTTCGTGGCGTTTGAATGTTTTGTTGAAATATTATCAGAATCAAGAAACGTACTAAAGTTAGGTACCTAATTGATGAGACAAAAAAATCGAAAAATTTCGACTGAAAATTTTTTATTCTTACTAAGAAGGAATGATTTTTTCAATTTTTTTAAACCAGAGATGTAATTTTAATAAAAATCCATAAGTTTTCGACTCAAACTCAATTTTTTCAACTTTTAAGAATGCCAAATGTATTGATGAAGGCGGCTAGCTGTAGCTACCCCCTGTTCTGGCTGCTGAATCCGATCCTAATTTTGATTTTCTTTTGTATTAAAATTCAATTTGTGATATCGATGTTTTGACTTTTGACCTGTGTTTTTTTTCGTATGATAAATTTCCATTCGCTTAAAATTATCTACGAGCTAGCATTATATTAAATCTCTGTGTGCTGTGTGAAAATCACCCTTTTCCATCTAAACATTTCTTACTCATTTTCTTCTCATCTTGGAAATAATCTCATCAGCGACGAAATCTTCGCCGCGATGGACCTTACAGCGGTCGTATTTTCCATAATCCGTGACGTCACCGAGCAGGAAAAAAACACCCCGGAGTCTAATTTCCAATGCACAACGCGCCGTATCCGAGCCCAACGTGGATAATAAATTTTCGTACGAGTGAACCGCGTTTACCTACGTGGCGCTAATAAAGAAAAATAACTAATTTAGTGGCGTACGTGTTTTTTCATCATTTTTACTGCAGTCTACGTATAACTAAAGCTCGTCAGTCTGCGTGTGATGGGAGTGATGGGACTACAATACAAAATACTAACGTGTAATGTGTATGCATGTATGAAATGAACGTCTACGTATATTAAATTACCGTCGTGGCTCGAGTCCATAAACGTTGATAGAATTATCGATTAAAACTCGACCAACGTTTCGAAGTCGACGCCATGCACATTTACTCGCTAGTCGCTACTGCAGGATTTTAACCAGAGAGGCATCTCCACCCAGAGTAAAATTTTGAGCTGAAACAAAAATAAATGGTAAAATACAATTTTGAAAAAATATTCAAAATTTTAGATACTGAAGTTTATTCCTCGAATTTTAGGTGTTTTTTTGAAATTTCTAAATTACCAAATTTGATCTAAGTAATCACCAAAAAAATCTGAAATTTTGTATATTCCATATTTTTGACCTCCCAAATCGGTTAGAAGGGGTTTCAAACCGTTTCGAAGCCCTAGAAAATTTTGAAATTTTCCAGCGGTCGACGAAAGCCCATGAAAATGGTCCAGATAAATTTTGGTACCCATAATCGCAGATTATTTGTAATCTTTGTGATCGATTGAAGCACAATTTTCTAAAGTTCATAAGTATGAATTGAAAATTTGAAATCCATATTTTTGATCTGAAAATTTTATTGGAAAACGTTTGGAAAAACTCCAACAACGTTACACATCGAGGTAAAAAGCTCAAAGTGGGTAGATACCTTTTTGAAATTTTTCACGTTGAATTTGTTAAGAAAATTTTTTTGCCAAAAATTATGAATTTAAACTCAAATTGGGTACGAACTTTGGAAAATTTTGCTTCAATCGATCAAATAGAGAACCCCAAAATAAGTAATCTGCGTTCATGGATTGTTCTGAAGTTCATAATAAGTACCATTTTGATGGGCTTTTCTGCAGTTTGGAGAGTTTGAAAAAGAACTGATTGGAGATTCAAAAACGATAATCACATTCTGAAAAGCTCAAAGTTGAACTTTGTTGATTAAAATAAGTTTTTCATATCAAGTACTTGAAATGAAAGCTGCCATTCTAAAAATTTGAAAAAAGAAAAGTATGTAGCCCATTTTACTCTTTTTTCAGCCAAAAAATTTTCAAGTTGGGATCTCTACACCTCTAAGGGGTACAGGGGTCCACAATTTTGACCAAAATTCAAAAAAATGTAAAAAGTAAACGCCTCGATTTTTACCAAGTTGAAGGTGCTGAGTTCGAATATGTACTCATGTTTTTTCAATCGACTCCTCTGAACCCCTCCTATTATCCCCCTCAAAAAGGTCAAAAGTTGAAAAAATGAAAAATGATGTGTGATCTTGGAATACAGCATTTTTAAATTAGTCGAAGTCGATGTGTTACTTTACTATTCTCCTTTTTTTTTTTTTGAATTTTGATCAAAGTTGTGGGCTTCAGTCACTTCTTCACCTGCCCCCCCCCCCGAATGTAGAGATTCCACGATGAAATTTTGTTGGTTGAATACTTGAATTATAAAATGATACTTGCTGCAATTTTTTCAGATTTTTAAATTTTAGCTTATTAAAATTGAGCTTTAATCACAGGAGTTCAACTTTGAGCTTTTCAAAATATGATTATCGTTTTTGAATCTCCAATCAATTTTCTCTCACACCCCGCAAACAGTTTTCTCCTGAGTTCAACCGGATTCGAGATATGAGCTTTCAAATTAGGGTTATTGGGTAAAAAATCGCAATTCATGAAAATTAAGGTCCCAGCCTCCAACCTTCTCGAGGCTTAGAAGGGAAATGATCCTGGTTATGTGAAAATCAAGAGAAACTCGTGAAAAATTTAGGGGAAACTGAAAGATCGACTTCAATTTTGGTTCGAGTTGATGAATTTCAGCTTTTTTTTCGTTTGTCAGATCAAATTTTCATAGTTTGCACGACCATGAGGCAATTTTGAAGTTTCAAATATCCCTCAAAATTCGAGAAATAAACTTAAGAACCTGAAATTTTGGATTTGCAATTCTTGTATGGTGTTCTTTTGATTTATTTTTTCTCGGCTTAAAATTCTGATTTTACTTGAGATACTTCTCTATTGTGTGAAATATTTTTAGCTCGTGTTGAGATCTCGAACTTTGAAAGAATGGGAAGGAACGAAATGAGGGATGAATCAACTTTCCAAATGTGTTACGTATTTCGAATGGAATCGCAAATGTGGTATAAAAATTGGTTCGTGTAGAAGTTTTAAGCCTCCGTTAACAGCAAAAAGTATATACGTGGTTAGATAACGAGCCATGTTCGCAAGATTTTCGAAATTCTGACGTAGCTTCGACTGAAAAAAAGGAAGAAAAAAAAGAAAATCCGCCCTATAAAACATTACGATATAATTTGGAAGCGTATTGGGGACGAATGTTCGACCGAGTCGAGCAAATAAAACATCCATTTCTAACTACGTATGTAGTATTCTATCCGCTTATCAACATTGTCACAGATACGTACGTCTACGTACGCGCCGGAGTAATAACGAAGTCGTTTTATTGCCTCATTACAGCCAGAAATAGTACGCTGGATGCTGAAAGTCTGATGCTTCTGCACGTCGACGTCGACTTTCTCATTATTTGTGCGGATACTTATGACGAAAGGAGTAATAAACGAATTTCTCTCATCCTTTACCTTCTTTTTTTTCCCCTCCTTTCTGGAACCCGAAAGAAAACGCAGGAGAAAAAGAAAAGATGGCTGTGTTTGGGGTGGCGAATGTGGTACTCGCTAATTCTTGCTTGTGCATTTTTGTGTAGGATACGCCAGCGAGGATGGTGCGGTGTATAGCTTCAAGGTATACACTTATACGTCACGAATTGCGCTAAAATAAATATTTACTTTGGAAATTGCTCGAGAAAAGTTACCTCTTCCTCGTTCTCTGTCTGTTTAATTTGGTCGGTACGCGTGTGTTTCGCTTCGAGCCTATTACAACTGCTAACGGAATGGAATCTGTTTACGCGAATCACTGCGACGTGGTGCCACTTTATAGGGAGAGGCTCCTTAGTTCGCCGAGTGCTGAGCAAGGCGAATCGCTGAGTTTGCCGTTGTTGACGTTGCCGTTGAAATAATAAGACGCCGAAAGATGTTCGCGAGGGAGACGTGATGGGTTTGGGAATTTTATTACACACCGATTCGGAAGTGAATTTAAATTCCGATGGCGACGTGAATCGAATAATGCGTTAGAGGGTCGAGTTTCGAACCAGTCTTTGCCGTTGGGATTGTTATCTTGGTAGGGTCTGTCTCTGGAGGGTGTCACGAATGGAGTAATAGATATCGAACAGGAATATGGAAAATAATTCTAACTGTGTATGTGTAAAATATGAATCCATCGGGGAGTCGTCTGTAAATGATATGGAATTGAGGAATCGTTCGCGAATGATTCGGATGATTCGATGTTTATCAAGCAGAAAATGATTTTGAAACGAAAATTAGGAATGTTTTTCTTTTTTGGTAAAAAAAAGTTGAATATTGAGGGAATTTTTAATACCTACATACTTTCATGATCTGAAGGAATTTTTATAGACTTTTGAGACAAGATCGTAACTTTTCAAATGATGCAAAAACTGATGTTTGCCATTACTTTCGACCACATTTTGAAAAAATCGAAATCGTGATTGGAGTTTTTGTTCTCTTTATGAGCTCGCAATCTGACTGGAAATTCATAGTGAGGGTCAATGACCTTGTACCTGATGAAAACTTTTAAAATCAAGTCAAACATGAGATTTTTGATGTTTTTATTCGAGTACATAATTTTTTATTTTACCAAGATCACGACTTTTGAGGGTTGTTTCGATCGAAGATTTTGAATTTTCGAAATAACTTTTAAAATGAAACTTTTGAATAATTTTTTTTCTACGTTTGAAATTGGAACTTTTTTTTGGATTTGATTCAAAATTACAATTTCTCTTGGCATGTTGCACAAAAAGATTGGATTTTTTTTGTTCTGAATGGATTTTTTGATTTTTTTCATCCCTTCTTTAAAATGATGAATCAGTAGTTTTGTATGGATATTCATTCAAGATAGTATAAACATTGCTAAAACGAATCGAAATTGTGATGTCGATTTTTTTGGTCCAAAATTTCAATTTCTTGGACCTCTATAGTAAAAATATCATTTTTGTCAGTAAAATTGTTTTTTTTTTTTCAAAAACGTTGATAAAAAGCCAATTTTTCAAATATCATTTTTTATTTTAATAAAAAACTGCGATCGGCTGTGTTTTTTTTTTCTGCTCAAATCGTGATTTTTGTAATTTAGACTTGAAATTTGTTGGTAACTATTTTTATTTTTTTGACCTAAAATTATGGAAGTGCGTTTTTTTTTTTTGGATTTGAATTCAAAATTATGATTATGACTTATGACTTTATGAACAACTCTCTCTATTTAAATTCCAACTAACATTGTGATTTTTTTCTAGTCTTAATTTGACATTGTGATGATAACTTATTTCAAATTAATGCTTTTGAATTTTTTTATTTTTATTCAAATCGAACCGTTATTTTTTTCAAAATTTTACTCAAATTACATACAATTCAACTTTTTGAAAATTTTTAAATTCAAGTCCGACTTTTTGTTTTTTGATGTCTCGTTTGAAAATATTGGTCCAGAATTTTTCATTTTTGTAAAAATTCTTTCTTATTGAAGTTTTGAAATTTTATGAGTTATTTTAAAGGTTGAAAAAAAAAACGAAATTTTCATGGTTTTTTTTGTCAATATCAAATTCTGATCTTTCACAGAACTGGCTGTGAATTGTTATTGTAATTATTTTTTTGGTCCAAATTTGAATTTTTGTAATTTTTTTTTCTTGCGAATGACGGTATTTGGCTTTTGAATAAAAATTGTATTCTTTGTAACTTTGTCAAATTTTACAAGGATTTTATGATTAAATCAATAAAATAATTACTACTGATGTATTGTTAACAGTGTTGTCATTCTGCATGCAGAATAATTTATTCTGCGTTCTGCGCAGAATGCAGTGCAGAATGCATAATAGATGCAGAATGCGTATAATACACAGAATGTGCAGAATGATGCATAATGTGATAAATGTAGCTAAAATTTGTGCATGTAAAAAGCCCAATTATTTTCTTTTTCATGACGTTTGTTGACTAATTGACCAACTGTTACTAATTTTAGGTGTCTCTACTATCAATATCGATCCTCGATCTCAGATTTGGGCTAATTTGAGGCGGTGAACAGGAAAAACTTCCACTACCTATTTACTTTAGAAATTGAATCAATTTTTATAAATTTTCAATTTTTTTTTTTTTTTATAATATCTGAAGCTAAGTGGAAAGTTTCTAAAAAATATTTTAAATTGAATTTATCATTTGAATAATGTGATTATTGATTAAAATAGGTGTGTATTCTGCGTATTCTGCATATTATGCATATTCTGCATTATGCGCAGAATAGAGAGCTATTCTGCGTGTGCTATTCTGCGCGGAGAATGCAAAATATTATGCGCCATTTATTCTGCGTAACAACCCTGATTGTTAATAATTGAGTTTTTTTTCTTTGAATAAATAGTTTTAAATCCGGGCCGTGCAGAATCATTTCGTTCGTGAACGGGTCATCTATTATCAGTAGCTGAAAGAGGGAAACTGGAGAATGACGAAATTAACAGTTTCGGATTTTGTAACTTTTTGTACTTGAAATGACTAAATTAGTACAAATTATTGAATAATATTTGATAATTTATACTAATTCCGAGTACAAAAGATGACGAAATCGGAAACTGTTAATTTCGTCATTCTCCAGTTTCCCTCTTCAGATATTGATAAGACGTGATAAGACGTAAAAAAGAATCGAATGCTTGCTGAACGAAATGATTCTGCACGGTCCGGATTTGACCAAAACGTATCTTTTTCTTATTTTTGTCAAGTTTTGAATCAAAATTGCGTTTGTGATCTTTTTTTTTTCATTTCTTATGCATGATGATTTACGTATCATTACTTTCAACTGAAACTTGTAATTTTTTCATAACTTTCAATTTTAAATTGCATACATGTTCGAGTTTTTACTTAATTAAACAATTGAAATTCCGACATTTTTTGAGAATTTTTCAATAGCGAATTTTTTTCCATAAGTTGTAGATAATTTTTTGTGTAATTTTTTTCTAATTTCGCATAAAATTCTAGGACATGGTTAATTGGTTACCCGAACTATGTTTCCAGGCTCGATGTACTGTATATTTTTTTTTCTTTTTTCCAAACATAATTAACGTAATGGATTTTTCTGTCGGATATATCTTTTAGTCTGAATGTGTTTTCAATCTTTGAAAACGAACGTGTAGGGTAGTAAAAAAAAAAAAAAAATAGATAATATTTTTAAAATACGAGAATATCCATCTCTCATATGTGCTTCTTTTATTCGTATTGGGGAAAAACTTCGACGCTGTGTTATCGCATTTTCTCGAAAGGTATACGCCAAGCTGCGTAGGTATTCCAAGACGTTATTTTTTTGATAATATTTCGCGAACGAACGCGTAGGTATATACTTAGCTGCATGATTTCTAAATGTTTGGCGTGCGAAAAATAAACACCATTAGGTCTTTATTCCCTCCTCCTCTCCTAATGTTGGTTTATTTATCGACTCTATATTTTTCTTAGGTTAGAGGTTGGCTTTGGCTCTGTCTGTATATATGAAACGATGTGCGAGAGATATATTCGGCTGAATGGGTTTTTGTACGCGGTACGTTCCGAAACAGTAGTCGCGATATCTCGCGAAAAGCTGTAGGAAAAAAGCGCGTGAAATAGGATGGAATTCGGGCTAGGGAGAAAAAACCGATCGCGATGTGCGAGCTTTATCTCGCAGCTGCATAAAAGTTGGAAAAAAGTTCGAGAATGAAATTTGGCTGCTGCCGCGAAGCTAGGGCAGGTTCGAGGTCATCGAAACGAGATGGCATGGCAGGTCGAATAAGAATGGGAAAAGTTTTCACCGAGGGTTTTGGAGTAACTTTGTATCTCGGGTTATAAATCAAAGCGAAAAAGCTCGACCGGAGCTGTCTAGAAGAAATTTCGTAATTCGCGTCTGACGAAGAAAAAAGGCATCGAACGAGCAAGAGAGAAAAATTGAAAGATCGCGTCTTAACCGTACGGTCGAATCGGATTGAAATTCAAACGTTTTAATTTGTCTTAACGAAGACAAATTGTCTTCGAAATTGAAGCTAAAATGCAAACTTGAAGAAGCCAGAGAGAGGAGGATCTTCCGGGGCACGAAAAAAGTTGGCGTGATCGGTTTGAACTCTGAGCCGGAGGTTCAAGGCGCCGGCGACGAAGGTGTCGAAAAAGCCTACGAATTGAGACGCCGAATTTGGAGGCGTTGTGTACGAGGACTGTGGCGATGGAAATTTGAGATCAATAGAGTATCGTACCGTAGCGCCGGGTGTTCGTGCAAATACGTTTTTATACACGAAGTTAACGAATTTGTAGAAAGTTTTCGCCCGCTCTCGTTCAAAGTTGAGTTTTTATTTCCTACGGCTATAACCCGGTAGAATTGATTTAGCCAAAAATTTACGTAAGCAACAGGTGTTTTCGGGCTCGATTTTGAATACCCCTGAATTCAATTCATCAATCCAATGACAGGGATTGGGTACTGAGAATGATAGATTATTTTCAAATGCCATCGAACCCGATCACCGCGGTTTTCGTCGTCGTACTGTATCGAATTTCTAAAAAGTTATAGTAACTTGGTCAGCCTCTATCAATTCTCTTTCATCTTCTTTGATATGTTATCTGTTCTGGCTGCGGTAATATGTGGATAAAAAACATGGCTGGTGGGTTTTTCAAATTGGTTTTTCCAAATGTATGAAAAAAAGGAGAGAAGGAGATATTGAAAAAGATTGGTATTGAAATAACGTGTCAGGTCATTGAACTCGTTGCGTTCTACAAACGAACGGAAAAAATTTAATAAAAAGTCTAAGTTCAACTTTTGAATGTCACGAATTTTAATTTATTGTTTAACAATGGCATGAATTTGAAAGAGCATCGACTCTTGCAAAGATAATCATTGAAAAAGAATGTGAAAACTTGAAAAGGTCGCAAGAAATCGTAATTTGGAGTTGGAGTAGGTATAAAAAATTCAAACTTCGGAAAATTTGGAATATCAGATTAAAGTTTAAGTGTCGTTGTCAAAAGAAAAAGATTTGTATTGAATTTTGAGTAAAAAATTAAACATTTTTGTTTTCGATGAAGTATAAAAAAACAAAAAAGTAGCAATTTATATTTCGTCGGATAACTACGTTTGAGAAAGTCAAGTATTATTTAAAATGCAAAATGTTTGAAATTGAAAAAGAAAATATAATTATTATGAAACGTCTAAACAAAAAAAAAAGATTGTGGACTTCATATTTTCTTCTTAAATTTTTTAAAAATGAAATCGCTAAAAATTTAGAATTTTTGTTCGATGATCCATTGGTCACTTTGAAGTTGAAATTTCAATTCAAAACTTTGAAATTTATTGGTTTTTGGTTACCCATTTATAATTCAAGAAATACTTGATAAAAAATGATAATTTATGAAAAAAGAAAATGGAATTAAAAATTTTAATGTCAGAGATGAATAAAAACTCATAAAATCACGATTTCATGCAAATGTTTTGAATTAGTTTAAAAGTGGTGATTAAAATTCACTTCCGGTGGAAAAAAATTTCTTGTCAAAAAAAAAGGTGGTAAAATTGTTTTGAAATTTTTATTTTTGTGACTCCCTACTCATCATACCATCATTAATTACTGATCACTGCATGAATCTAAAATCGCGATTCGACTTATTTCGAAAAATGGATGCAACCTTCTGATCGAAAAGCAGAAAAATCGTGATTTATGACTTCTTTGTGTACTTACGCTACTTACCTACTTTATTAAAAAAATAAGTTTCGTAATAAATTCTAAATGATACAATTGACGTTTCTAGGTAGATACCTTTTTGTGACTTGAGTTTTGCTGGTGAAAAAAATTGTGACTCGAGAACTAAAATTTTGATTTTTCTGATTTTTTTGATCGGATAGATAGAATATTGTGGAATAGATGTTTTGACCAAATATACCTAGTTATTACTTGATGAATTTTTTGAAAATCAAAAATCGTGACTTCTGTGACTGGAAAAAAACTATTTTCAATCAAACAGAATAGAAAGTCGTGACTTTTTGACTTTTGACTGAAAACCATCGCTGAATTTTGATAAGAAAAATTATGTAAAATGTTGACTCCTATAACTTTTTTATGGGATAAAAATTCTTTTGTTTTTTTAGACTTTTTTTTTTCAAAAAAACTGTAACTATAAATTTTTCTTTAGTATAGCACTAGTTTCAGAATCAATGATACTTTGATGATTTTTTGTCAAAATGTCAGATGCGTTGTTATGCTCTTTTTCAATTTTAAAATTTGCTGTTGAAGTCAGACAGAATGTTGAAAAATTGAGTTAGTAGTGTCCACATTTTTGCCATAAATTTTCATCAATTGAAATTGAACAAAGAGAAAAAAGTCAAAATATGCAAATATGATCTGACATTTTTACAAAGAATTATGAATATTATAAAAAAAAATTAAGGCGTTACAGATTTTGGTAGATTTTATTATTATTACCTTTGCAATTAACTAGATACTTATTCGTTTTGATAATCTTTCAATAATACTATGTCAGGCTTTTGAAGAAAAGAAATTTCAACATCCACTTTTTGTGTTATTTTTTTTGATATTTTATTGTCACAAATCACAAAAATGATTCCATTTTGATTCATTGAAATTTATTCAAGTTCTCAAAAGTTTAACAAAATGTCATTATTTCTGATGTATAAAATTTGATTCTCTGTTTCATAAATTAAGTACCCCAGTCCATGTCTTTTATGAAATTTAAAACGCCATTTTTTGTCTTTAGTGTGATTTTTTTACCGAAAAAAAGCAAAACATTTTGACCTTATTTCTTGATTGAAAAAAATTTAAAAATTGTAACTTATGTGATCGTCGATAGAGAAAACTATAAAAAAGTATTGTCGATTTTCTTTTTGTGATGTAGGTAATGGCGAAGAGGAAAATCATTAATTTTGATGAGTAACTTTTTCACCATTAGGTACCTATGTATAATAATTTTTTTGATCAATTTGAACAAAAAAAAAATCTTGAATTTTCTTTATTGTGACTCAAATTTGTTTGATCAAAAAACATAAAAATCATTTGTCATTATTTACAGTGACGACTTTTTTTTTAAAAATTACATATTCCGGAATTTCTGAACTTTTTTAGATCTGAAAAAATTTCTGGTCTCGGCCGAATCCAGGATACGACCCTTCTCGGCCTTCTCTCACCACCACCACATCCGCCTTCACTTTCTGAAACCAAAGACATAAATTCGTATCAAAATGGAAAAAAGTCTACTTTGTCTTGTTTTGTTTCAAAATTCAGATGTCGCAGAATTTGTAAACACACAACATTTGCAACTTACCTTAATATTCTCTGACGTAACTTTTTTTTAATTATCAAAAGCACGCTAGTTATTAGCATAATTTCTTTGATGTATCTGTTCAAAGCATACATCGCGTAACGAGTCAACAAAGACATTCATTAAAGTAATTTATTTTCTTGGGGCATTAGAGGTGTTGGAAAAATAGAAGACACTACAACATGAAAACAAATTTATGGTAATTTCATCATTAAAATTTTCCTCGGAATGGTTTTTCACCAATTGGCTAACCCTTTTCGTCTCTTTTTACCTATATTTTAGTTCGTAATGGTAAAATGTTGAAAATTCCAATAGACTGGATCTGTTTATCGAGCCGGAATAACGATTCGGATGCTGGAACAAGATAAAAAGGTGCATTTTCTGTAAAGTTTTGCAGAGGTCTGAGTTCTTGTTGAATTTTCTTCGCGATTTGCCCAATCCGGGCAATTCTACCGCGAGATGTCGACGATTCTACAATATACTGCGTCAATCAAGCTTTAAATTCGCCTGAGCGGAGGTTTTTTTTTCCTCCTGCCGTAGAGAACGTAGAGAAGTTGAAGGGGTATTTCGAGAATTTATCGTAGTGTGAATTTCCGCCTCTTTTATTCCTTTCATTTCACCCGGCTATGTAGTGAAAAACCTTCTCATAAAGTTTTCCACTTTGTAATGTGTTTTCATACTACAGCTACGCCACAAAGAGTTGATTTATATACGTAGCTCGGCTACGAACGTAAAATTCCAATGGTTTCGTACTGTTTTTCGCCTGCATTGATCCTGCTTTCTCGATACGTATGCTACTAATGTAACACGCAGACACAAAATGCTGCTGTGTACTCGCTGTAGGTATGGTCTTTCGTACTCGTTCGTATATTAGTCGGTATTACGTTGCAAATAGCTTCTTAATTTCATCCCCGCGTCCATCTTCGTACCTCTATAACCCTTTTACGCGCGAAATTTAATTCGCTTTATGCGTCGGTTCGTTCGTTTTAGTTTTATTAATCCAATTCTAAATAACTTTTTACGATCGTGCGTCGCGTCGCCTAAGTGTGTTTTAATTTTCACAGCACGGTCAAAAACGATTCGTTCGTCGCGTTTGGCTGTGAAAAGGCCACAAAGCCGAGCCTGTTACAATAATATAGTTGTTTTTATAAATACCGCCGGTCGAATAGGGAAAAACGAACTTTTGTGGAGCTGAAGGACGAATGCGAATAATCCGTACGATGGATTATTGGAATTTTTAAATTTACGCTCGAAGGGTTGCGGTGATTCGTCATCGTAAATGCTTATTTTTATTGCCCAAGTTGTAATTTTTAATCGGGATGTGGGAAGGGATAATTTGGTTAATCGAGCACGAGGTCGTGTCTTAATGGAAATTTTACGGAATAAGGGTGTATGAAATCTAATTTTTTGAGGATTTGGAAACTCGATATGTCTGTGGATCGCTTTTCTTTGCTTTTTCAAAGTGTAATGAGGATCAACTACCCAACGTTTGAGTTTGTAATTTCAGATAGTTGGATGAAACTTTGTCAAAGGGTTGAAAAAGAATATGGATTTTGATGAGGATTATCATTTGATGTTTGATTGTTGCTTCTTGGGAAGGGGATGGATGTGACGTGGTGAAAATTGAAACAAACGTTGTGTTGAAATTGTTTGCTTCGACGAAATGAAATGGTTGTTGAAATATCATTCAAATTATTCAAAAATGATTCGAAAAAAATCTTGAAATTGGCAAAAATTTGTTTCGCGATTTGGAAAAATTGATTCGTTCGAATGAAAATTTCCGTAAAATAATTGTTCAAAGTGTGAAGAAAGAAAATTTGAAGCAAAAAAATATTACAAAAAAATCATGATTTTTGACCGAAAAAATTTTTAATTTAAAATTATCATAAATAGAAATAAGTTATGTTTTTGATGAAGAAAGATTTAAAATTGAAAAATTACTATAAATCTGAGTCATTTCCCTGGTCGAATCGAATTTTTTCGTACGTAATGCAATTTAAAATCAGACTATATTTGCTATCTCCTCTTAGGTACTGTCTTGCATTTACTCAATGGTTTAAATTAAGGTTTTAAAACCACACTATAAACTTTTTAAAAGAAGAAATGTAAAATTTCATTTTTTTATTTGGAAAATTTTTTCCTAGCAGATGAGTTATCAATTTCTACCTCCCCTTTTAAAAAAGTTTCCGTTTGAATATAGTCTATTAGCAAGAAAAACAAGAAATTCCTGAAATTAGCGATAAGTTTACTTTATTAGAGAGGAAACTTGAAAATATTAAGAATTTTGATGATTTTGCCGTTTCTTAACATTTTTTGATTGTACTTTTTTGGCGAAATTTGTTTTAACTTTAAGAAGAATGGTACGTATGAAAATGGCACGGAAAATCCAGAAAATATTAGAAATTTTAATTTTTGAGATCCAGTAGACACCACTGTTGAAAAGTTTCAAAAAAAAATTCAAAAATGTATCTAATTATGGATCAAAATTCTGTCAAATTGTGGAAAATATAAAAAATTGGTCGAATTTCTATAAAAATTTGACTGAAACAAAAATGCCTGAAAGTTGAGTACATTTTTACCACTAAAATTAAAAATAGTTTTTATGCTGAAAAATGTTCTCGAATAATTTGATATATTGAAAATTTGTTATGTGGAAAATGAAATGATAGATATATCTGGTAAACTTTATTCAATCAAAATGGCAGAAAATTCAATAGAAGAGTGTGGCAATAGCAAATTTTGCTCAAAACATCGAATTTGAAAAAAAAAATGAAATATTGAATATATTATGGAGCCAAATAAGAATTTTACCAAATCAACTCATCCCTTTCCCTCCTCCAATACCGAAAATATATTTTTCTCTTCAAATTGGCTGAAAAATATTCTTTTTTGTAGTTTTTGATCTCTTTGGTGGATCATCAATAATTCATTTCTTCTATTGTGGTGCGATACTGGACTGTTTACAGGAAAAAATGAAAACAGATCCTTTTGAGCTTACAAAAAACTGAGCCTCTCAGCTAGGTCCCGAAAAAATAGTTAAATTAGTCCAACAATGTGTCTATCTCCTCAACAAACCGGCAGGTCCAGATGTTACTGTGTTTTTCTTTTTGCCAAAAATATCCAAATAGTCATGCGTTTTTCAATCAAAAGTTGAAATTTTGAATTTACATACTTATTCTCTTCTTTTTTTTTCAGAATTTTAGAATTACTTTATTTGAAATTTTTTCAGTTTTTTTTTTTTAATTAAATAGAAAAAAAGTGTCTGAAAAGGATATTCTCTTCCTTATTTTTCAAAAATCGTGAAATTTTTGGAAAATGTCTTGCGTTGCTAAAATTCTACTGTTTCATTCTGAAATTTTGTTGGACACCTTGTCCCAAAATTACAAATGAATTCGTCTCCAATTTCTATTAAAAATTTTCCCCTCAATTCAAGTAACACTACTGTTGAAAACATTTTCAAAAATTCAATTTTTGTAGTGGTTTCAGAAATTTTAGTCGAGTTTTTGACTTCAACATTTCTGGTTGTCAATTTTTTTGTCTCCCCACCCCCTCCTTTAAAAATCTCCACTTTTATAATAATTCGGATATTATTCTCACTGGAAGTGGACCAGACGAAAAAATTCTCAATTTTTTTGCTTGATTTTTGTTGTTTTTATATCAACTTTTTGAAATGTCATTTATGAAGTTTTCGATTAATTTGAATAAATTTTTTGTTGTTAAATCCAATTCTTGAACATTCTGCGTAATTGTGCTACTGATTCTATCGAAAACCCCACAGTTTCATTAGAATTTTGAATGACACTGGACGTTTGAAGGATACCTCACGTTAAATAAATTTTTTATAGAATTTTGTTGAAGTATAACTACTGGATCTTTTATCGAAAAAATCTAGATGCGATCAAAACAGTCGACGTACGAATTCTGAATTGTGTCAATTGTAAAAGACGTAGGTTAAGGTAAACATTCAAAGGTGACATTGTGAGTATCATTTCCTGTCTCATCTACCCTTTCATCCCTCCATCCAATCCAATTGCAAAAATTTTCATTCCGTATTCTGTTGCCTGTGCACTACGCAGCGACCATTCGAACACTTACAACAACCCTTGAACGTGTGTTACACGTTGATAATTACTCGAGATAAATTTTTCCCGAAAAAGGTTCAAGACGGTTGTTGACTTTAAAGGGTGTCATTTGATGCTGTGTCGAAAATTGGTAGATTTTTTGTTTGCTGCTGCCAGTTTCTCCTTTACCCTCCCTATGGTATCTTTTCGACGTAGGGAGTTCCATCTGTCGTCTTATGACGATGTCGGCAGTAACGTAACGATTCGCACGCGCAAAAAATACTATTTGTAGGAACGGAAAAAAAGAAATAATGAAACGAAAAAGTGTAGGTTGGTATTCGTCGTAACTGCAGGCGAAGCTCGTTTTCGAGAATTAAGTTGAAAGTGTTGTGCCATAGATGAGGGCTGGTGGCGGTGTAAATGCTCCTCGTGTCCTGCGTGTTGGGCCGTGTTAATGATAAAGTTGATTATCCTCCGTAAGTTGTAGCCGCCGAAGGATGAGGTAAGGTCGAGGGGGGCGGTTTTGTTGAAAACTTGTACAACGACATCAGTGTACAGGGGACCAGCAGCGTCTTTTAATCGCTTTTATATACTTACTCGGTATACCATAGCGAAGGTATATTCGCTTCCAGATAAGATCTGGAGCGTTGTTTGACCCGTTTTCCCAAAGTATACGGGAATCGAGCTTACCTTTTTTTTTCTTCTGTAAAGAGGGAGGAAAAATTCGGCGACTTATTTGCAGAAAAATACAAGCAGCGAGAGGGTATTACGAAAGATGAAAAAAAGTAATAAAAATTTTTTCCATTTCATAGATCCGGCTAAATGTATTTTCGTAATAGACGCTGTCGCCACGATTCCCTCCCCCCGACTTCGTTGTCGTGTGCGAGCAGCTACTGAATAAATCATGAGGAGGGTTTTTTCGCTTCGAATTCGCCTTCGCTGAAACGATGTTTTTAATAAACTGCTTCAATGTGTACGTAGCTTCATAGGTGCTTATTTTAGTACGTAGCAAGAGCTAAACCTAATCTGAGACTGAGGAATGTGAATTTTTTTCGATGATGCTGATGCAAGTATATCATGTGTGTTTTATAGTATTTTTTTAATCGCATTTTAGGAATAATTTTTTTTTTAATTTTGAAAGTTTAATCCTCAAGGATAGTTTGTTTTTTTTTGAAAATGGAATTTTCAAACTTCAATTTTTCACTTGTGCTATGAGATTATTTTTTTCCTAGCAGGTTTTAGCATTTTTAGGAAAATTTGTTAAAAGAAAATAATTTTTTTTTGGGGGGGGAGGGAGGAGGGAAAAATAAAGTATTTGTAAAAATTGCTTGAAAACCTGAAAAATGACTCAATTTTTATTTTTTAGGGGTAAATTTTAAATCAGAGAGGTAATTCTAGGGAGTGCTTAGATTGAGTAAAAGTGGCTAAATTCACTTTTCCACGAAGTTCCATAATGAGGAGATTGCCATCTGAATCAAAAGCATGGAAGACTGGGACTAGTGTGGACGAATTTTTAAAAATTTAGTGTAAAAGCAGGGGTCAAACTGGGTTACTTTTTAAGTAACTTGGTCACTTTTTTCGAGTTTGGTTACTAAAAGTTACTTTTTCCTTTCAGAGGTTACTATTGGTTACTATTTTCAAAATTTTTCCTCATTGGAAAAGTCGGCAAATTTTTCAGACAATGAACCATTACAAAACGAACTATTAAATTTTTCAAATCTGGCACACCTGCCTCCCCTTAAAACCTAAAATACCAATTAAAATGAAGAAATTCTAGTTTTAAATGAATTTCTCTTCAAAAAAATTTTCGCCCTCGCTTCGCTCGGGCTCAGTAAATTTATATAGTTATTTTTTTAAATAATATTATGCGATTCAAACTTTCTTCCTTTTCAGCCCAGAAAATTAAATATTTGCTAGTGAAAAAATCAATTCTTTTCGTGTACTTATAAAAATCAAAAGAATTTTTGAAAGCATTCAACTTTTTGGAAGAAGTTTTGGTTTTTTTCCAAGAGATATTGGTCGCAAACTTTTTTATATTCACCCCAAGGTTTTTGTCCATGTTTTGAGGAGAACTTTGAGTTCGGCAAATTTGTGGACCCCCCCCCCCTCCCAAACCAAAAGTAAAGTTTCGCGTCTGGTATTTGAAAATTGTAATTTATTTTTGAAGTGCTGGAAAAAGTAGAATAATGAAAATGATTCTTCCAAACGTGCAAAAACTTTCAAATCTTCAAAAATTTCCAAAAATTCAATATTTTCTAAAATTGCTGAAATTTGCAGATAAAAAACAAAATAAATTTTTGGGTTTTACACCCCCTTCCCTCCCGATTCCACTGAATTTCCTAAAAATTAAGGATTTTGAGGTTACTTTTTGGTTACTTTTTTCATGAAAAATGGTTACTAAAGTTACTTTTTTTTTTTCAAAATTTGAGTTTGAGGCTTGTAAAAGTGGGATATTAATTTTTGAAAAATTTTAGTTTCACTTTCAAAAGATGTAATTATGTATTCCCTAAAAATTTAAGAGCCAAAAACTTTGTCTCACAGATACATTTCCTGGAAAAGATTTATTTTAATTCAGAAAAAATGGACACTTCGGTGGCTAAAATTCTTTATAATGAAAAAAAATGCTCTAGCTTTGCTCGAACACTTGTACAATTCCGCTAAAAAAATAAATTGAAAGGAAATATTGAAAAATCTGTAATTTTGTGTCCTAACAAATTGACATGGAAATATTTGAAGAGAGGAGGTTAAGAAGTTTCATCTCAACTTCTTCCTGATTGGGACAAAAATAATGAAATTTTAGCTTTAAAATTTTTTTGTGCTGAAATTTGCTTTCACTTTACTTAGGCTTAAAAATACATTTTTTCAAATTGGTATTTTTGAAAAATTTTTCCAAACTTTACAAAGCCAATCTTGAAAAGGAAATTACAGATCTCTAGTAATGTGAAACAGGAAACACCATTTCTAATCCTGCTTTTTTGAAATTGACTGGGCTTAATTATGGGAGAAGTAGGGTGGATAGTTTCTTTCGGAAATATTAGCGCAGGTATTTCCGAACTTTTGGCATGCTCTAGGTTGATCCGAATTTATCGCATCGAAAATTTACGTAGATATCAAAATTCTAGATACGATCGAAGTACGAAAATATGTTGTACGAATTTTGATTTTAGCTTTCCAGTAGACGTAGTGAAATTTCATTTTTTGGACGAAAATTAATTACAGGTCTTTGTAAAGTTCCAAAATTTGATTCGAAAAATGTGAGTTTGTATGTACTTAGAAACTTTCTAAAGTGCCAAAATTTTGGTTTTTGAGTTGACACTGGTTTCAAGTACATTATAAATGAAATAGAATGGGGGGGGAGGGGGAGAGAGCTTGAATTAAAAAAAAACATTTTTTTACCCCCCCCCCCCCCGAGCTCACATAAATATTCTTACCAGTGTATTTGCGTATTTGTCCAAAAATGAGCCATTCTATTGAAAAAATTTTAATGTTTGTTTTTTTCGCATTCTCAAAAAAGTAATTTCAAAAAATGACGATATTATGGTCTCTAGATTGGCGAATGGGGTATGTTTTTTTGTCAAACGAATGACATTTAATAAAGAAGTTGGCGAATCTGTATTAGCCTACTTGTTACACGACATCTAGTTGAATGTTTACTTTCGGTCGAACGACCAACTATGTTTACATTTCGTCGCATAAGTGTGTGGTGTAAGTATAACTTTGGCTCAAGCAGCTTTTTTGAGCCTAAGCGTTAAAAGTTTGAAATGCGATAAAACCAAGCTGCTTTGGTACGGTTTAAAATTGTTAAGTAATTAGCATTTCGTATAGTCTGAAAAGTTGTATACTTTGAAAGAGCCCGGCCAAGTTGTGTTTTTTCCTCCTTATTATGCCTTAATGGAGTCTTGAGCGTAGGAGCGAGGAGTTTGGTCGTTACACAGAATAAGACAATTTTGTCCTCCTGTCGTCACCGCGATGATATCGCTTTGAGGAAAGTTACATCTTGAAGACTACAAGTAGAGCAGCGAGTTCGTAATCATTACGCGATTTATACGATGAAAGGGCAACCGAAAAAAATGGCTGGCAGGATCGCATTTTGTTTGAAATGTTTTCTCAGGGTTGATGGTCGTATTGGCGTAAGTTTGCGAGTAAAGATTTATAGACTCGAAAATACCTGGGACCTGGTGTAACGTATGTAGATGTACAACAGCTGGCTTCTGTTGTGGGTGCACCGCACCATTCTAGTAAAGCGTAATTTATTTATATTCGCCTTCGTAGCGTATAAGAGGAAATTTGGTATAACGAGTATAAGACGAGGTTGTTATATTATAATTTAAACAATAAGCCCGCGAAATTGCGGATCCGTAGACTTTAAAGTGCGTCGTACTGTTGGGTACCGGAGATGGCGATATTTACTTGTTTTCAGCCGCAAAAGCAGAGAGCAACGAAAATAAAAGAGCAATGGTTTGTTTGTGTTTTTTTATACGATGCCATGGTATGCTCGTAAGAAACATTATGCGATAGGGTGAGCACCATCTAGCGCCATCGCGATCTACGTAATGTTGATTCGAGCTGTGTTTTGGTAAAGACCCCGAAAGCTTCGAATGTGCTTTAAGTCGAGCTCTGATAGTGTTTGAAACACGAAGGTTTTTGTCGAGATATTAAATGTGTCACGTATATCTCGGTTGTAATTTTTTTCGCCTCAGTGAAGTGTCTTTTGGGCGGAGTGGAAGTCTGAATTGCGCAAAGAATGGCGATAAGAGTGAATCTACTTCATGTTGGACAGGGTAGAAGGTCGTAATAAGGATGCTGTATCGTGGAGATTGTAGTCGCCTGTTTTGTGTGCATGTTTGCTCTGCAGGCGTTTCAAAGTGTATTTTCTGCCTTTGGAAGATTGTGATAGTTTACCAGTGTGGAATGTCTTCGAGATAAAAGTCATGGAAACGGTCAACAAGGTCGCGAAAATCGTGAATTTTAATGTGAATATTTTCGTAAAATGAGATTTTTTGAGATTCTGCGGTTGTGGAGAAATGAAATAGCCTTCAGTCGGTTCGAAAAATCGAAAATATTTATACCAAATTTCATGGTCAGTTATTCGTGGATTAGATCAAATTTTCGTATTTTTCGGGATGATCAGGTAATTTTAAAATTTCAAAAATTTTCCAAAATTCTTGATAATGAACATTTTAGCGCCTGAAATTTTGTATATGGAGATCTTTCATGATGTACCTTGTACCTATCTTCAATTCAATTTTTGGGGGTTCAAAATTTTACTTTGAATTGAGATACCCCGCTTGTTGTTTGCAAAAAAAATGGGAAAAGGCAAGAATTTGAATTCGCGATTAATATCCAAAATATCCTGCAGAATGGATTATTGGCAACGTGGCATTGGAAGTACCAATTTGTGTACGGTGACGAAAATATTCATTTTTGTTTTTTCAGTGCCCAAATTTTGGTTTAAGGGCCAAGAAAATCTTGAAAAATGTGTTTATTCTTTATTAGCATTTTTTTTAAAAAAATCTGTGCAGTTTTTTGGTTTTCTCAGCAAAAGTCATTATGTCATTGAATATGTCAAATCCAGATTTTTTGAGCATTGAAATATTTGATCGATTCGAGCCCTGGAATATGTTCATTTCGCAACCAAAACTTCCCCTGCCCTTCTCCCTCTTCTCCTCCCCTTCCCCCTCCCCCACTCCCTCCTATCAGCTAAGCATTTATGCTTGAACAGTTCTGAAACAAAAAACAAAATTGAAGTACATATAAATTATTGCTTTCCTACAAAATATGTACTTTTGATTAGTTTTATGCCTGTATTTAGATTAATTATACGTTTATTTACTTGATATTGATGATTTTGTGTTGTGTTCTGAGATTAAAATATAGTAGCAATCAACTAATCGATTATTTATTTTGTTTGTTTTAGGTGAGTATCAAATTTGCACCGTTAGCGTTAGAAACTGTAAAAATAAGTAAGTTATTTTGATATTTGTCTATTCAACGTACGTAATATTGATTGATACCAATGGACAGTGAACTGATGGCATTTTAATTTGTTCATGGTTGATACTTAATGTTGACACTAGAGGTTTGGCATTGGCCAAAAATTTCTCAAAAATGTAAAAGAAAATAAGGACTTGCAAAATTGATTGAAAACCTTCACATTTTGATAAGACAAGAAGAGAATGGGGAGGGAATAATGATGATGCATTTTGAATCGTAATTTTTTCTCATTTTGTAGTCTTGAAACATTACTTTGATTCAGTAACACGAAATAAGAAATCCTGAAATGCATTATTGGCAACGTTGATTTTTCTTAATGAAATTATTCTTTTTTCATGAATTAGTACGTAGAACAAGTTTTTCGACTCTTGTGGTTGATTTAAATAGTTGAATTAAATTAGCGGGAAGGGGCAGAGAAGACAGATTTGCGGTTTTCCGTTTTCGAAATGTTGGACATTTTTCAATTGGTAAATGCATTATTGGCAACGTCGATATTTTTTGGAACTTTGTCAGTAGTGCCAGTTGTTCTAAAAAATCACTCTGGTGTTCTCAGTATTCATTTAATTGGTCTATTGAATTTAATTCAAAGGTACGAATTCGATAATGTAAATATGCCAATAATACATTTTTTCTGCGAATTGGAATCAAATCACTATTTGATTTTGATCGACGCGATTCCAAAAAAATTTTGTTAGAAAATAATTAGGTAGTGATAAATTTTGATTGCTTCCCTGCTAATTTCATTGCATTTTTTCAAAATGTCCCTCTTTTAGCAATCATTATAAAATTTTTGGTGGTCAAAATTCTTGAACTTGGCAAAAAGTAGATTTTTGATGGTGCTGAATCCATTTTTTTGGCCCATTTGACCCTAAAACTAGTAAGTGCTTACAGGAGGGGACAAAAATAGAAAATTTTTAATTCATTGTGTGGGGTATCGATCGCGAATTCGAATCTGAATTCCATTCGTTCGAAAACCGAAATGAGAGCTCGGGTGTAATACACAGAGATCTCTGTATCTTTCTCATTCTCATGCAATAGGTATGGCAGACTGATTGAAATTTTCAAAATTGAAACAAATTTCAGTTAGATGTTTTCACGCACGTTCGTATAGGTTTACGAAAGGACATAATTACTACTCCTTAGAGGTATTTTTCCAAATCTCCCTATAAAGCGTACCCAGGACCTAGGTCGGATGCAAAATAAATGGCGGCAATTAAAAACTTCTTATCGTTTCACTCTTAGGCATTATTTTCGCATTACGTTTCATTCTTTTATGGTTAATTTAACGCGATAAAAAAATTATATTTCGTGCCGTCGGCCTTTATTCGAAATACGTAGACGTACCTTTCACTCTCGTTAGCAGCCGAAATAGCGAAAACTTTGGCAAACGGGAAACGTCGCCGCGCTCGACGTTCTATAAGCTATTAAAACTTTCGCCGAGCGCGCGGAATATTGAAATTATTACGCCGATTGTTCTGCGAATTTCTGAAGCTTTTCGTCCCCCCTCCTTTCGCTCGTACTGTCGAGCTGAAACGTCGACTTCGAGTTGCGGCGTGTTTAATGAAAACGAGACGCGACAGTTGAATTTCCTTCGACTTGAATATAAACGAATACGATCGTCTGTTCGTCTGTTAGGTACTGGAAACCTTGTACCTGCTAATTTCGATTATACAGCTATTCATCGGTATATTTTGGGCGCAGAATGCGAAGCGAATTTTTGGTTACCGCAGATCGCGTTTGTGGTGGTTGCGCCGCCTTGTGCGTTATTTTACGAAAACTGCGGCGAGAGGAAGTTGAACGTGGAGTTTGGAAGATGACAGCTTCGGATGCGGTGGGTCTGTTGTCTCTTGGGGGATAGAGGGCTGCGGCGAGGATGAGGATGATTAAGGTGCGATATAGTTTACGAAATGGATTATAGTATCGGCGGTTGGTGGGGCGACTGGTCGGCGTTTTTGAGGGTTGTGTCGTGTGGTAAAGGCAGGCCTCGGGCGAGGGATGCTGCCAGTCCGTGAATCGAAGCGATACCGTATATTAGCGGTTTCGGTGACAGGTGCCACGTATATCTGAATACGTATAAATGTCTGTTAATAAGCTTCGCATGACGCTTACATAAGGCGTCGACGACGATGGTGCTGGCGTCGAGATAAATCGTCCGCGAACAAGCGAAGAGAGGTAGAAAAAAAACCATCGAAAGATGGTAGCTGAGGAGGGTTTTACGCGCGATACGATGAATGATGCATCGTCGAGACTCGAACGAATTATTGGTAAAGTTTCCTAGGCGGCGTATTTTTTCCCCTCGGCTGCTCGACGAGACGTCGAAAGTTACTCGGAGACGAGATTTTTGACGAATATGAACTGCTCTCTTTATTCGCGCATATACGCGCCTTTTATAGTAATCATTTTTCAAGCTTTTATTCGGATACGTGCGGCGCTGCGGAGCAGAGATTTGAATAATGTCGTCCCGCTCCCTCCGTCCCGGCAGCAGGCTTGTTCCGACGTCGGGACGGACATTAATCTTCTTCACGTTATACGCGGCGGACTCACTCTCGCGTCTTGTCTGCGATGCCGAGCAATCTCGACGTTTAGTTCTGCATCGGCGATTTCGCCAGCATACGTAACCAGGCTGTTTTTTTGTCGGAATTTCGCAACAATTATCGAAAAGGTCTCCTTCGCGTAGTTTAGATGCGGTTTTGGACGACGAGCTATCTGTTGGAAAATGGTAAACCGCGATCGCGTCGTATTCGACTCGGCCAAAGGGACAAGTGGCGACAAACGAATCGGCCAGAGAATTCTCCATAGTCGAAGTATTAAGTTATTCTACGGTATGTTGGCGAGACGTTTTCAACTGTAGAAATGCCGCTGCCGCGAGAATAGAATTCTGGCCCATTCCGCGACGCTCCCATTTGACGTCGGTTTCCGCCGTGTAGGGTACTTGAGGACATTTTAAAACGCGTCCGCGAAGTCGGCGTCGCGCTGCGTCCTCGTACCACTGCCGAGGTGATTAATTAAAAGTTACAAATTGCCGGAGCTCGTGTATCGTCATCGTCGTGTTTAAATAGAGCTGACGCGGCGCAATTTCAGGCGACACGACAAGACGTTTTGTGTATCCGGAGAAAATACCCGGCGCGGTAATGTACAATAATAAACGTACGAAAGTATTAGAATTGCGACAAGCGAATCTTTTCTCGGAAATGTTGAATGAACGCGTGGAAGACGAGTTGGCGTCGAGAGTTTACGTATTGTACAAATGTATACATTAGTTGAAACTGAAGCTGAAGCACAGTTATGTACATTCTCGTATTCGTCGTGTATGAAATGAACAATGTTGGCTGTACGTACGCTTCAGTTATGCGATAAAATAATGCGTCAAGATACGTCGAGTTGCTGCATTGTGATTCCTTGGGACTGGAAAAGTGCTATCTACGACTATAAGTAGACAGACGATGGAAAGTTGGAAGTCTGCAGTTGAGATACGGCAACGACTTCCTTTCTGAAAGCGGTAATAGTGGATTGTTCCAGCTAACCGCAAAACGCACGTCACGAAACAGTCATATGCAAACGAGTAGGTGGTTGAGGTTTTGCCATTATTGCTGTGAGTGATGGAAGACTCAGAATAGAAGGATTATTTGACTTGTTTTGTGCAAAAGTAATGCGCGTAAAAATTTGACAAAATGAGTAGTTAAAAGTTGTAACTTATTGCTATCAATCGTAATTGTTTGTAAATTATTGCGAATATCTTCAAAACTACCTGATATTACTAAAAATCTGCGAGAAGTAGCAAGAAATACACGTATTGTTGATGAAATTTGTAAATACGTGTACAGTAATGAATTGGATTCACTAAAAAAAAGCGTGTATAATCAGTAATCACGTAATTGTGAATAATTACATGTGTTTACCAAAAATTACGTGTAATTACTTAACAATTACGTGTAATTATCAATAATTACGTGTAATTATCAATAATTACGTGTAATTACCAATAATTACGTGTAATTACCAATAATTACGTGTAATTACCAATAATTACGTGTAATTACCAATAATTACGTGTAATTACCAATAATTACGTGTAATTACCAATAATTACGTGTAATTACTTAACAATTACGTGTAATTACCAATAATTACGTGTAATTACCAAAAATTACGTGTAATTACCAAGAATCACGTGTAATTACCAAAAATCACGTATAATTACCAATAATTACGTATAATTACCAATAATTACGTGTAATTGCCAAAAATCCCGTGTAATTACCAATAATTACGTGTAATTGCCAAAAATCCCGCGTAATTTCCAATAATTACGTGTAATTACCAGTAATTACTTACCAACAGTTACGCGTTATTCTCGAGAATGACTCGTAATTCCCGAGAATTGCTCGTAAATACCGAGAATTACGGGTAATTACCGTGAATTACGAGTAATTACCGTGAATTACGAGTAATTACCGTGAATTACGAGTAATTACCGTGAATTACGAGTAATTACCGTGAATTATGAGTAATTACCGTGAATTACGAGTAATTACCGTGAATTACGCGTAATCGCGAAGAATTACGCGATTTCAGGTAATTACTTCGGTAATGATTTACTGTAATAATGGTAACAACCTATGATAACGGTAATTTCTTGAAATAACGATAATTTCTCCCAAAAATCGTAATTTGTTGTTATTAATTGTAGGTAATGACTGGTAATAGATAGCTGAAAAGTCTTTTTGATTTCATTATCCATTGAATCATTGTTTTTAGACTTCTCTCAATGCGTCAGAAAGTTTTTCTACCCGATGTAAAATAATATTTTACTCACCCTTCATTTATTAAATTACGCGGTAGGAATTTTCTAAGTACTTTATAAAAGCAGCGCTACAAGAAGACAATCGAGTGTTGTGCGCAACATCCATATCAGTCAATTTCAGACGAAAAAATTATAAGCTTTACCCAAAAAATTGAAAAAAAACTAGGAATTTGTTCAAAAATTGGAAAGAAAGTGAAGAAATTTTAAAATTCTATGAAAAATGTCGAAAATGGAAAAAGAATTTTTGGGATCATTAATATTGAAAATCAATGCATTTTTTTCAAGCGAACAATAAAAAAATTGAAGTCAAAAGGAAAGTGATCGAATTAAGTGAGAATATCGATGTGAAATTGGAAATTTTTCGAGGAAAAAAGCAATTCTGATGATGTAAGTTGGAATTTTTTCCCGTGTATGCATTTCAAAATATCTATGCTTGGTACATTACACAAACGAGTACACTCTTGTTAGATACAGTGTATTTTTTTTTTATTTACTACCTTTTCGTTTCGGAGTTTAATCAGAAAATTCCTCGTGGAGGGGCCATAGTTCGAGGGTTTAAAAAAGATGGAATTTTAACCCGCTTTCGCAACTAGGTGCTTTCTTTTTGTGAAAATCGATTCTAACGCGACGTAGTAACAAAATGAGAATGACTTTTGCAAAGGCGGGCGGAATGTTTTAATTTGTACAGTGTTTTCGAAGCGTTTAATTTTTTTTATCCGTTTCCGAGTCATTTGTTCGTAGAGTAAATGGCCTTTCTTCGGTGCTTTTTTCCGTTGCAAATGAACGGAATTTATTTGGCGGCGATGTCGGCCCGGTTTCTCTCTGGAGCGTGATAAAATAGCGCAGTGGTACCTTTGCTTTTTTTCTTATTTCGTTTCGGGAAACCTTTAATACTTTTTACGAGTATAAATTCTATCACGAATTCGAACGAAATGGTAGGAAAAAAAATCGTCTGCGTGAGGAAACGTTGGGGGAGGGGGGTTCATCTCGGGCGTTGCTTCGACGAGTCTGGATTACGCAAATGTCTGGATATGGTGGGTTTCTTTTCTGTGTACTCTTCTTCGTGTTTTTTTTTTTATTGCAAGATTGAAACGTGTACGTCACGCCGTATCCGAATAACACGTTGCCTTTTTTGTTTGGCTTTCGTTTTATCTGTCGTTGACATTTCGCTATTTTATAAGGTACAATTTCAATTCTAACGGTATTTTAGATCGTAGATTGCGAAAAAATACGATTCGAGGTTGGCGAAAAAAATCACCAGAAGTCGAGTGAAAATTGTTAATCGAATGAAATATAAGGAGACGACTTGGAATAATTTACAGCGCGGTGATTTTTTGTTATTTGGATAGTATCGGGGAGTTGTTGTTGACGTTTTCAGAATAAATTGCTGTGCGAAAGGTTTGTAATTGAATTCGTCCTCAGTTACACGAGTTTCGTATTGGATTACCGGGGGTGCGGTGGATTCACGTTGAATTACCATCGCAGGACCGTAAATTACCGCGGTGGCAACGAATCAGTCGACGAAAGAAAAATGGTAGAATAGTGTGATTTTAATAAGAATTCGTTACTGAAGAAAATTATTCGAGGTAAATTGGTGTTAAATTGAAGCCAATGTTGATAGTTTGTCAACTTGATTGGCGTAAATTAAAAATTAACCAGTAAATTGAAATTGCTGGGGGGGGGGAGGCATCTGTGGTGATTTTTCAGGGTCTAGCAAGTCCTTCCGGTCCTTCCAAAGTCTTTCCCATTTCAAATCTTGAGATTTACCCGCCAAAATCTAAAATAAATCACTAATATATTTGAAATGTCGCTAGCGGCAACTATATAGGTGCCTGAAAAAAGTTTAGCTTTTGAATGCTCTTTTTTCCAAAAATTTCCGCACTCGCTTCGCTCGGGCTCAGTAAATTTACACGATTTATTTTTGAAATGATGGTATGACACCTTTTTCTTTCCTAGCGTAGACAATTTATATTTTCAAGTGAAAAAAATTGTCCTTCTCATTTATCAACGGATTCGTAACGAACTCGATTGCAATTTTCAAAAATGTTTTGATTATTTGGAAGGAAATCACAAATTTTACCGAATGTAGAAATTTTTAAATTTTGGTTGCCCTTACCGTATTGATGGTAAAGTTCCGGGAACTACACACTTTGGTAATAAATTACCAGTATATTTACATACTTTGGTAGTAAATTACCAGTAATTACATAATTTGGTATTAAATTACCAGTAATTACATAATTTGGTAGTAAATTACCGGTAATTACATAATTTGGTAGTAAATTACCGGTAATTACATAATTTGGTAGTAAATTACCGGTAATTACATAATTTGGTAGTAAATTACCGGTAATTACATAATTTGGTAGTAAATTACCGGTAATTACATACTTTGGTAGTAAATTACCGGTAATAACCCATGTTAGTGATGAATTACCAGTAATTACCCATTTTAGTTTTGATGATGAATCGCTGGCAATTATCCATGTTGGTGGTAAATTACCGGTAATTACTCATGTTTATGGTAACTTGCCTGTAATTATCGATATTGACGGTAAATTACCAGTAATTTCTCATACTGATGGTAAATTACCGGTAATTACCTGCGTTGGTGGCAATCTGGCAAATTATCGATAAAAATCAGTTTCATACTTATTGACAAAAAACTCAGAAATTTGCGTATAAATTTTGATAATATGTAGCCAGAAAAATCCCAAAAAGCAACAAGAATTTTCAGTTTTCAGATCCGTAAACGCATTGTTGGTGGTAAATACCAATTAGTAATAATTGTAAATGATGGGTAAATTACCGATAATCAACCTTATGTTACCGGAAAATGGGTGGTAATTACTCGTTACCTTCTATAAATTATCAAAATCTCATTGTATTTTGGTAAATTTTCTAAATTTTGGCGAATTTCTGGTAAATATGGCTGAAAGAAACCTGTCGTGAAAAATATTTTCTTAGATTACATGCATTTCGTATTAAACTCCGGATTCGAATTATTTCCGATCCTTGGATTTTCGCACACCTGCGAGTAACGCCGAAGGCCTCATATCTAAATTTCGGCACAGAATCGTCAAATACCATCGGTACTCCTAGGCGTAAATTCACTTGCATCGTCGATGAATTGGATTCACACGCGAAAAAACGAATGCTTCTTAACCCATATAAACGTTTTATCGTACCACGAATATGATAAACGAGTCGTTTTACATGCTACGAGTACACACGCAGACGACATTACAGCGACGCCGACGACGGTGCCATGCCTCCTCAGTCTTCGTCACCCCCTTCGAATTATACTTTTTCGTATGTATAAAATTCAATTCTGTGCTGATACGTACCCTCAAAAACGAGACGGTATACAAAAGAAGACATCGTCGCGTTGTATCAAAGCGGACGAGGCCTTTGCGACCTTTTTTTTTTTTGTACAAAGTCTTCGATAGCGTGTAACAGTTCTACTGTGGAGCTTCTGATCGTTATCGTAAAGACTCGGTTGCGGTATGGTTTTTTCCTCGTCTCCTTTTCCTTTCTTTCGTACATCGATGTAATGTCGAGGCTTATCTAACGTGGCGCAGCGAAAGAGAAAGGGTAGTGGCGGCCGGAACGGAAGGAGGTCTGCTGGAGAGCAGTGCTGGGTGACATCCTTTCGCCGGGTGTACTTACTATAAGGCGAATTTCATTGCGAAATCTGTGTAAATTCAATTTTGAAAGCTACTAGAATTCTAAATTCGTGGTAAACTTTCAATTATGTATATTAGCCGGAGTAAAACGAACGCGCGTGTGTGGTTGGATATAAGGGGTAGCTTCGGTGTACCGTACCTAAAATCGTCGCCAACTGGGTATCCTGGTTACCGTTCTGTGCCCCTTCATCTATCGACCAAGATCAAGTCGACCGCGTCTTCATATTCTTCAAGTCAAGCTTGGCTGAGGGTGAAGCTCTAGTTAACCCTCGTTTCGTTTTCGAATCCGGTCGAAAGTCGAGCCACGGACGGTTTTCGATGCTTTTCGCGAACTGAATTAAATTGCGACCGGAAATTTAACGAAGATATTGTTCTAAAGCTCAAACCGTGGTGATTTCCGGATTTTGAAAATTTCCCCAAATGCGCGAGTTTCGTATCAATCTGTAATTTCAAACTTTTCGCAGTTTTCTCGAAAAGGTGATTTATCAATTGTAAAATTATCGTCGAGTAGTATTCAAGCGTTGTTTCGTGATTAGAATATCGGATGGGGATGATTTGATCGAAAATTCAATTTTCTTGGGCTAGGGTTCTGAAAATATTTTCTTTCGCGAGCCAATTTTCGAGAATATTTTCCATTTTTCCCATTTCTAAAAGTAATTTAGTCGAATATCGACGACGAACCCGTACAAATTTTACGCATTCGAGCAGACCTAATCGAACAACTATCTTTTCACGAGTAACCTCGTTCTTTGAACATCCATCGTTGACATTTCGAAGCCGTATAAATATCGCTCGAATGAAGGTTGCGAAGCTCTTGGGTATTTTTTGACGATTCGATTCGTGATTTCGTTTTTGAGAATGGAATTTCCCTAAAACGAGCCGTGGAATTCGTTCCATTCATTTTGTGGTCTAAATTCCGAACCCTGGAAATTCAATTTTGGGTTTTGAGCTTTGGTATTTGGTATCAAAAATAATATATTTTGATGAATTTTCGTCGTTATTTTAAATTAAACGAGAACCCAGGTCACTCAAGTTTGTAATTTCCTTAATCGCGATTCGCATATTGTATTTTCATTTCACTTTTCTCGAGATCAAAGCTCGGCTTAATTCTTGTCAATGTCATTTCCCCCTTTTTTCGTTCCAATTTTCCAGGCCAGCTCGTTGTGAAAAAAAGGTCACTCCGTCGAATCGTGTCGAAAAAATTTCATCATTTACAAATTTTTTTCCGTGAAATAGTCCAGACGACGGTGCATGCGACGTGAAAATTAAATTTTAAAAACGTGCTAGCTTCGATTCCCGGAGCAAAATGATTCGTTGTCTCTTTCTCGTAGATTTTCGTATTTTTTCCGAACTGTGCAAACCGTCACAGAAGCTGAAGAAAAAAGTTTATTAAACTGTTCCGTATAATATAATAAGAATAAGAATCGGTATATAGAGCGAAGTTTTAAAGCGAACTTCTTATAATCAAAATACGACGTAAAAAGTTACCCTCCTCGTCTATTTCTTGCCCTCTAGTCTTCGCCGACCCATCGTCGTTCTCGGTATTTCCATCGATATTCTGTGTACTACAAAAATGAGAAAAACTTTTCATATCGCTGAGGCGAGCCAAGTAAAAAAAAAAAAGAGGAAACGTACCGCGTCGTACGATTCCGTCGACTAAGAAAGTTTATAAGAACAATATTTCTTTCATTATATCAACGACAACCACACCCAGTACCCAGAATTCTTGATCATAAATGCCTAAAATAATTTAAATTTATCGAATACGTGGTTAGACGGCTCGTAAAATTACTGAGGGCGTTGTCTGTTTTGGTATTTTCCAATTTTCTTTAGAATTTACGAAAAATTGGTTGGCTCTCATTGGATTTATTCTGGGTGGGAAGAGAGTGGGTTAATTCGTCAAGTGAAAGGGGATTTCATAAAGTGGAAGAAGATTGCGGTAAATAGTCCAGGCAAATTAACATTAAAATGGGGTGAAAGTGGAAAAAATTTATAACAGTGATTTTTTTGCAGGAATGTGTTCAGAAGGGTCCCAGTAGTTACCAAAAAAAACCCAAGAGCCCCAAGTCTGGGGGAAAATTTTTTAGGGGGTGAAACATCCCCCAAAAATGAGTTTTTCCCCATTATTTCGTAAAATATAAATTTTAAGTAAAAAATAATAACAAATTCGGAATCTGCGTCAAATTTCCGATCAGATGATACCCAACATGACCCCTTTCACGTAAAACAAAAGCCCTAAAGGGGGGGTTCAAAATTTCAGAATTTTGAAAATCTCAGATATTCCGATTTGATTACTGTGAATTTGTACCCGAAAACTGTTTTTTGAGTAACAACGGCTGTCTTTTATGTCTGCAAGGGATTGTAGAAGTACAAGGACACAATCGCACCCCCACCCAAGGGTGGGAGGTGGACCCTTGTAATATTTCTGTTTCTGAAGAGTTCACGTACATAATACGTATTATACCATAGGAAAATAGGCAGTATTTGGACAAAATCGCAACATTTAGTGCAGCTACAAACTGTCAGTTGTTATAATAAACCATAAAGACCGAAAAAAAATTTTAGAGAGGGGGAGTGAATTAAAATTTGCCATAGGAAGTGTGAGGGGTGGTCTTTTGGTGCTCCAGTCTCCCTATGTGGTAGGGTTGAGCAAAATTGACGTTTTTAGGGTTGATTTAGTATATATCGACCTCCGTGAACACGAAAATGTCATTACTTTTGAAAACCGATAACTAGAAGTGCCACTAATTTCGAATGAAAACCCCCTCTATTCACCAATATCTATGAAAAACGCTCCCAAAACGCAATTTTTTACCCATAGACCCATACACCTCACACAACCGTCAGGAACGAATTTTCGATACGATATTCTGATAGTACAGGTCAAACCCGATCTATTGACTCATATCTGAAATTCACATGTATTCAAGGGGAGGAGTAGAAGGCGACACAATATTCCCAATTTTGAGGTTTTTACAATTTTTTAAAAAAATATTTTCGACTTTGTACTTGATATAAGTGTTTTGAACCATTTAGGTATCCGGATATGGCTAGTTGACTCCCAGACTAATAAATCTATACATTTGTGAAGGTTCCCAGAGTCGCCATTAAAGAATCAGGGGGTTTAAAAATTCGATAATTTTACAGACAATAGGTACCTGATGCACTGTTTCCGTTGAGATTCATTTTAAAATATTTGATGTCTCATACTATGTGTGATTTGGCGTTCAACTATTCATATGTAATGAATCTAATTGTAATCTAAACTCGTTAAAACAAAAATAACGTAAGGCATTATTATTTTGAAATAAATTATAAGGGAAACAGTGCATCAGATACCTAATGTCTGCAAAATTATCGACATTTTCAACCCCTTTTTTTCTTCAATAGCTACTCTGGGAGCCTTCATAAATGTCTATATTTATTAGTCTGGGAGTCAACTAGCCATATCCGGATACCTAAATGGTTCAAAACACTTATATCAAGTACAAAGTCGAAAATATTTTTTTAAAAAATTGTAAAAACCTCAAAATTGGGAATATTGTGTCGCCTTCTACTCCTCCCCTTGAATACATGTGAATTTCAGATATGAGTCAATAGATCGGGTTTGACCTGTACTATCAGAATATCGTATCGAAAATTCGTTCCTGACGGTTGTGTGAGGTGTATGGGTCTATGGGTAAAAAATTGCGTTTTGGGAGCGTTTTTCATAGATATTGGTGAATAGAGGGGGTTTTCATTCGAAATTAGTGGCACTTCTAGTTATCGGTTTTCAAAAGTAATGACATTTTCGTGTTCACGGAGGTCGATATATACTAAATCAACCCTAAAAACGTCAATTTTGCTCAACCCTACCACATAGGGAGACTGGAGCACCAAAAGACCACCCCTCACACTTCCTATGGCAAATTTTAATTCACTCCCCCTCTCTAAAATTTTTTTTCGGTCTTTATGGTTTATTATAACCAGGGCTGGTGGAACGGAACAGAACAGAACAAAATGAACAAAAAAGAACACTAAAATTTCTGTTCTGTTCGGAACAATAAACGGAACGGAACAAAATAATTCTCCAAGAAATGAACCGGAACAGAACAGAACAGAACGAATCTCAATATATTTTGTTCTGTTCAGAGCGGAACGCTACGAAAATGAAATTGTTTTGTTCTGTTCTGAACAGAACAAAACGCTTTGTTTTGTTCATGTTTTTTTTTAAATTTTCAATTATATTTGTTTTCCTATGTCCAAAAAAACTAAAAAAGTAATTTTCCATGTTCATTTTATTTTAATGATTTCCAAAATTTTCATCAAAAAAATATAGGTAATTGATTTCATCAAGAGGGACGAGGAAGAGGGTACAAAAGGCAGCGTTTTTTTCGCACTTCAACCTCAGATAATCATTAAAATTGAGATTGATTGACAATTACATTAAATTAAAGCACGAGAAACGTCAATTTACAGATTTTTTTTTAAAGTTCATGGAACAGAACAAAACGCAGAACAGAACAGAACAGAATGGAACGGAACAGAACAAAATAGAGTAGAACAGAACAAAACAGAACTGAACAAAACGAAATAAACAACGGAACGGAACAGAACAGAACAGAAAGCGTAAAAATAACTGGAACAAAACCAGAACAGAACAAAACAATTCGCTCAATGATTTGTTCCTGTTCTGAACAGAACAAAATGACGTAGTGTTCCACCAGCCCTGATTATAACCAGGGCTGGTGGAACGGAACAGAACAGAACAAAATGAACAAAAAAGAACACTAAAATTTCTGTTCTGTTCGGAACAATAAACGGAACGGAACAAAATAATTCTCCAAGAAATGAACCGGAACAGAACAGAACAGAACGAATCTCAATATATTTTGTTCTGTTCAGAGCGGAACGCTACGAAAATGAAATTGTTTTGTTCTGTTCTGAACAGAACAAAACGCTTTGTTTTGTTCATGTTTTTTTTTAAATTTTCAATTATATTTGTTTTCCTATGTCCAAAAAAACTAAAAAAGTAATTTTCCATGTTCATTTTATTTTAATGATTTCCAAAATTTTCATCAAAAAAATATAGGTAATTGATTTCATCAAGAGGGACGAGGAAGAGGGTACAAAAGGCAGCGTTTTTTTCGCACTTCAACCTCAGATAATCATTAAAATTGAGATTGATTGACAATTACATTAAATTAAAGCACGAGAAACGTCAATTTACAGATTTTTTTTTAAAGTTCATGGAACAGAACAAAACGCAGAACAGAACAGAACAGAATGGAACGGAACAGAACAAAATAGAGTAGAACAGAACAAAACAGAACTGAACAAAACGAAATAAACAACGGAACGGAACAGAACAGAACAGAAAGCGTAAAAATAACTGGAACAAAACCAGAACAGAACAAAACAATTCGCTCAATGATTTGTTCCTGTTCTGAACAGAACAAAATGACGTAGTGTTCCACCAGCCCTGATTATAACAACTGACAGTTTGTAGCTGCACTAAATGTTGCGATTTTGTCCAAATACTGCCTATTTTCCTATGGTATAATACGTATTATGTACGTGAACTCTTCAGAAACAGAAATATTACAAGGGTCCACCTCCCACCCTTGGGTGGGGGTGCGATTGTGTCCTTGTACTTCTACAATCCCTTGCAGACATAAAAGACAGCCGTTGTTACTCAAAAAACAGTTTTCGGGTACAAATTCACAGTAATCAAATCGGAATATCTGAGATTTTCAAAATTCTGAAATTTTGAACCCCCCCTTTAGGGCTTTTGTTTTACGTGAAAGGGGTCATGTTGGGTATCATCTGATCGGAAATTTGACGCAGATTCCGAATTTGTTATTATTTTTTACTTAAAATTTATATTTTACGAAATAATGGGGAAAAACTCATTTTTGGGGGATGTTTCACCCCCTAAAAAATTTTCCCCCAGACTTGGGGCTCTTGGGTTTTTTTTGGTAACTACTGGGACCCTTCTGAACACATTCCTGCAAAAAAATCACTGTTATAAATTTTTTCCACTTTTTTTTTAAAATGCCTGGACTAAAAGGGAGTTTCATTTGTAACAGAAAAGGAGCTGGGTTGATTCGGGATGATGAAAACAGGCCTATTAGTCCATAGGGAGGTTTTTTTTTGCATGGAACTGATTGGCATTTGTGACGGAGGGAGAAAGGGAGGTCAATTTGTGGAGACATGCTGATATGTTGTAATTTTCTCACTATCATTACTTCATAACTTACCTGATCAAAATTACTCAAAACATGGCAATTTTTGTAATTACCGTAAATATTTGGTAACTTTACCGTAATAACCGTGAATAATGATGATTTTTACGATAATTATCAGAAATATTTTATAATATCACCGTAATTACCGTAAATATGTGGTAATTATACCGTACTAAACGTAAATATTTGATGATTTTGTCGTGATTACTGTAAATATTCGGTAATTTTACCGTAATTACCGTAAATATCAAGTAATTTTACCGTGATCACCGTACAAGTAATTTTACCGTAATTACTTTGAATATCAGATACTTTTACCGTAATTACCGAAGATTTCAAGCAATTTTACCGTAATTACCGTAAATATCGAATAATTTTACCGTAATTACCGAAAATATCAAGTATTTTCACCGTAATTACCGTGAATATTGAGCAATTTTATGGTTATTTTTTGTTAATACCATCAAGGTTCGGTAATTCCTGGGAATATATTTGAACCAGTCATTTCTAGTTGATCATTTCACATGAAGTAGATGGGTGGCAATAAAATGAGCAGAGAAAAATATTCTGCAATTACTGGTGAGGATTCTTTGAATTCTGCTCAAATCGCATTTATGTATTTATTTCGAAAGGCGTTCATTTCTTCAAACAAAATCTCCACTTCATGTTTTGTTTCTGCAGTACACATACAACATACTTGAGCACATGTTGATGCCATAAATCTACCCTAATTGTGTTTTATATTACAGAAAGTTGTCGAAAAACACCACTACTTTTCCTTTTCTAAATGAGTTGACATAGTGTACTCGTATGGTACGGTTTTTATCCGTCGATGAGGGGGGGGGGGGGTGTAAATATTGACTCGTGTAATGCCGGCCTTATCGCGTGTATGTACAACGACGACGACAGAGACATTTCACAAACATCCATTCGTCTTTCCGGTGCCGACGCGGGCTCGTGCTGCGACGGTTTCATAAATATGATAAATCGTTCGCCAATTTGACGGCTAATTGCGACGTTTACAACGCCGTGTATTCCCCCTGACCCTTCTTCCAGTCTGTCAAATTGCTTGTACCGTATTTTAGTGGCAAGGTATAGAATGGAGGCGGAATACCCTTTCAAGAATGATCGAATGTACATTAAAAATGTCGATTTTTTTGTCGGCTCCTATCAATCATCAGCTTTTTTTACGCCTACCGTCATCGGTTATGCTATTCCTATAACAAACGAGTGTTTGTGTGTTTGGACTTGGGTTTTTTTCCCGAGGGTAGGATGATGGAAGAGGTGAAAGGGGAAGGGAAGTTCTCGAGTAATCAGAGTTTGATGTTTTGCTCGATCCGTATCAGTTGTTCGCTTTTATAGCGGATGGGTTTTTGGATGAGGGGGAAATCGGGGAGACTGTCTGTAATGCATTCGAAATGCAGCCGTTTTGTACACGTACATTGAAAATGCTGCCTATGGCGAACTTTGTGAGCGCTTTTGATTGAAAGCTTCGTGTTTTGATGGGCTGAACGTATATACCGCATTTGTACCGTAAGTGATAGCCTTAGATTTAGACGTCGAATTTATCGTGGTAATAATACCGGTTGTTGAAACGGCGATTCGACATGACAATCTCGAAATTCGAATTCGACGCGTTGTAATGAAAACGTAGAAAAGCACGTGGGCCAAATTTTCAACAGCTGAAAGCAATTATTATTTGTCTGTTTGGCAAAATGTTGCTCTTTCTTTATTTCGAGGCGCTACCTTGCACGCGCGTTTTTATTGTTTGGGTGTGTGTTTTCTTTCTTCGGCGAAAAGATACGGTTCCATTAAAACGAACGATGTGTGGTACTTTTCTCATGGATGAAACTTTCGCGTGTCTAATTTCGTTATCTTTTGTGGCATCCTGAATGCTCGAAAAATGCTCCCGTTATGCTTTTCCCGACTAAGTATTTTTGATAGTTTCGGGTGATCCCTTTTTCATTGTTTGGTATTGTGTTCGCTCGACGGTGTTTAAGACGGTGAGAGTGAAGTTTAGTTATCGTGGCATTTTGTTCGGTTCCTGGTTTGGCGGGATTTCGAGCTGGTTTTCGTAATTTTTGAAATTGGATGGGTTAGAGTGACGTTTTGGTTATTGAATGTAATTTTATGGAAAGCTGAGAACATATAGGGGAATTTTTGTGGTAATTATGCCTATTTTGCGATTATGATGATTTACGAGTAAAATTTGGTATCAGTGTATTGAACTTTGAGGTAATTTTCGATAATGCGGTAATTACTGTAAAAATTGGTAATTTATGGATTTGTAAACCGTTCTATTAATGTTAAAAGTCGTTCAAGTACCAAATTGATTTTTTTCGGGAGAGCCAAAGAACGTAACAAAATTAACATTGCGCTTATGGACTTGGCTGATTTTAAAATCCACTGTATTAAGGTGTAGATTAATTTTTTTTGAAATGATGCAGCTTGATTTCTGAATTTTAAGCCCTAAAAACCTTAATTTTGAAAATAAAAAAAAAATGGTGCTTGGACGACTTTAGCATTAATGATACGAAATGGAAAAAACCGATAACGGAGGAGAGCCGTTTGAATTTTTTTCAAAGAATGGGCGATAATTTCAATCTTGAAAAAGTTCAAAAATAGTACGAAGTTTGATTTTTGTGGTTTGGTAAACACCTTGCATTATTTTGTATCAAATTACTCAAACTTGGATAATTTTCTCAGCGTATTTGGAATCCTTACTTGGAAAGTGGTCATGGTAGAAAATACGGCGCTCTGATTGGTTGTTTTTATATGCGCTCGCGTTATCACCCTTATCAAAACATCGGAACTTAACAGTTGAACTTGAAATAAAAATAACAAATTTTGAATTCTTAATATTATTCATCCTTTTTCGAGTACCATTCAATTAGTTTTTGTATTACTAAATCCTTAATGAATTATAAAATGTCTACACCTCAAACATTGAATAATGAATATCGTTTCTACAGTTTGAGAATGATGAAGGATGAACAAAAATCTGCTGTGCAATTTTCATTGAAGAATTACACTCTTCAGGCAATTATTAAAATGAGTAATGAGTGAATCGGTGTTTGGTCAAGTGAGTTGCATTTGAAAACTGAATCGAATAATGTTGAAAATTTGGTGATAGATCAAATATAAGAAAGTTATTCTCAAAAAACGTTTGTATTTCTACTTAATTAATATCTATGAGGCATATATTTTTATTGACTGAACCCGTTTAACCAAAGATCAATTTCACTAATTTGAATGCAATAATTATAAAAATGTCCAAATCTTTTCCCTTCTTTTGATAAATTTTCAGTTTCCAAATTCTTCAATGAAAACTATGCGGCAAATGTTTGTTGATTGTTTTTAAATTTTATGTGGTAATGATCTCTAAATTCTCTAATGTTTGAAGTAGACAGTTTACTAATTATTAATTCGTAATTTCATGAAATGAAATTCGAATTTCGTTTCAACTTCTAATTCTAAATCTGAAGGTTCCGATGTTTTGATGAGTGATAACGCGAGCGCGTTTTAAAACAGCCAATCAGAGCGCCGTATTTTCTACCATGACCACTTTCCAAGTAAGGATTCCAAATACGCATTTTCTCATTATTATGGTAAATACCTGATAATTTTCCTGTAATTACTGATCTCATAGTAAATATTGGGTAATTACTTTTTATTAGTTCTTAGTGAGTATTCGATAAATTACAAATTACCAAGTATTTACGGTAATGAAGAGAAAATGTCATAATAATGACAATATTTACGTAATTTTTCCGAAATTTCCACGTGATTACACGATGTTTCTGAAATTACCGAAAAATACCGTAAATACTTGGTAATTTGCCTACGATTATCAAAAATACCATATGAAAATACCGAGTGAATTTTCTTGAAATTACTGTATATTCTTGGTAATTTTCCGTCATTACCGTAAATACGAGGTAATTTTCCGTCATTACCGTAAATTCTTGGTCATTTTTCCGTCATTATCGTAAATACGTGATAATTTCTCTGTCATTACGGTAAACGCGTGGTAATTTTTCCGTCATTACCATAAATTCGTGGTAATTTCTCCGTCATTACGGTAAATTCGTGGTAATTTCTCCGTCATTACCGTAAATGCGTGGTAATTTTTCCGTCATTACCGTAAATTCGTGGTAATTTCTCCGTCATTACCGTGAATTCTTGACCATTTTTCCGTCATTACCGTAAATGCGTGGTAATTTTTCCGTCATTACCGTAAATTCTTGGTAATTTTTCCGTCATTATCGTATATACCTGGTCATTTCTCTGTCATTACCGTAAATATGCGGTATTTTTTTTGTCATTTTTGTAATTATTTGATAATTTTATGTAATTCTCGTAAACATGTGGTAATGGTTTTTAAATCGCTGTAATTTCTTGGTAATTTTCTAGTTGTTTACTGAAACGTGGTAATTTTTCTGTACTGACGGTAATGGTGGTAACATTTTCGGTATTTTTTTTTGGTGAATCTACCTACCGATTAGAACTTTAGTAAATTAATGGTAATTAAATGTCAGCTGGTATTTTGTCAGTTCTTATTGGTAATATAATTGAAAATTAGGGTAACTAAATTTTAATGCAGACGTTAAATAGCGTAGAGTATGTTGAAATCGACTCTATATTCAACTTTCATCGATAATTGACGTTAAATAAACGGTAATCGAACTAATGATTTTCCATAGATTTTCCCTATACCGTCGTACTTTCGTCGCTGCTTTTCACGATATCGCGTCGTCATCATTTCGAGTACGTACTTACCACTGCAACGACGACAAAGCTGAAGCACGTTTCAGCTTCGTTATTTTTCACCGACTCTGCTTCTTGTCCTCTCGTAAAACTTTAATCTCATTTATTTATTGTTCGTCTCGGTTTTTTTCCCGCTTCTCTTTACCGAGGAAGTTTCGTTGTTTTACGAAGTTGAACTCACCGCTACCGAGTTGTCTTATGTTTATTCGTTGAAATGAAAACTTTGGAGAAAGCGGTGACGCGATGAAGAACAAGGAATAACATTGTACTGGTGGAAAAGCGCGAGTTTGAATTTAAAAATCATGCTGACTCGTTGTAGTGTTTGGAAAGCATATAATTCTTTCGTCATTCGGGCGTTATTTTCAGTCTGTTTGAAGAGTGGTACCTCTACCGATGCTTGGTTGTCTGCAGGTTTGCTGAAGACTTGGTCTCTTTCCTCTTCCGTATTTAAACGTTTAATTTAATTAAATACTCGTCGGTGTACTCGGTAAATAATCCCATCAAGTTACTTATGTTTGCGTATCGCGAATCTAATACTCGTGTAAAAAAAAGTATACGGTAGGTAGGGTCGTGCCATTTCCATTATTTTCTCCGCCTAATACCGGTGCCGGTGGTCGAAAAGTTAATTAAATAAGGCTCGAATCAGATTACGCGTGAAATTATTGCCTCGAGGAAGAAAAAAAATGGTGTACGAGAAGAAAAAGCTCGCGGAATGGTTTCGCAGCGATAACCATCTTTTCTACGTAAGTCCATTACTCGTAAATAATTTGTATGGCGAGACCCCCTTCGCCGTTTTGCTTTTCTTCAACTTATAAAATGGTATAGCTTGGTAGGTTTTTACGCTTCTGGCTACAAAGCGCCGAATGGTTTTTGACGATACATTGAAAAAGCACAAGAGAGCAGGAGGGTGAAAAGGAGACCTCGTTCGTTGAGATGGCGAAGCAGCTGAGAAAAAAAAAACACTGAGTGAATTCGTTAAAACTCCTCATCGACGGGGGTAAACATTTTTCAACAAATCGCTGCGTGTAACGGCCCGAAACGATAAATATTTTTACGACTTTTCGTGCCACCCTCGCCTTCGGCTCATCTTTCGCGTCAGCTTTTCGAGTACGCGCGCTTTGCTAAATTAAAGCTACGTAAAAGAAAAGGCTACATTAACAACTATTATAAGAAAGTGTTAATGCCGATAAAGTGGTGGAAACGAATTTCACGGCAATAAAAACACACTTTCGAGTATCTGCGTTGTCGACGCGGCCGCTACCGACGGTGCTTTCGTTTTTCTCGACGCGAATAATACGACGGCGAGCTTGTATGGTGTGGAAACGATCGTACGGAATGGAGGAAAAGATGATAGGAAAAAAAGCGAACACGACCGAGTGAAAATAGCCGGCTTAATATTTTCCACTTGTATCAATTTTGAAAGCGAAATGTTACGTGGTCGAATGTTCGACTCGGAATTTCGTAGATAAATATTATTTCCCATTTGGAAATATTTTTCAGCGCGTGAAAAGCAACTCGTATAACTGGGTAGTTTTCGCAGCAGCGTGTTGGGTCGTCTAATTTTGGCTCATTTGTCGAATAACTATATCGGTATTTGGGATAGAAATTTAGGGGTGAAACTTCTATCGCCTTGATTCATTAACACGTTCGTGTAGTTTGGATTAATTCGTCTTTTGACGTATTGGAAACTATGAATTTGATTGAGGGAGAAAATGTGTGAAAGTATTTAATTAGGTATATGGAGTTAGTATGTGAGAAATAACGTGGCGAAAGAGGTGGTGAAGGAGTTATATGAGAAGAATACCAATAAGAAAATCTTGGTTGAAATTTGACAAATTATTCCGTAAATACAATCTAGTAAATATTTCACTGTTATTTCTCCCTCTAAGTCTTGGAAATCGTCGGAATAGAACTTTTTCAAATTTCTAAAAAAAAAAGTAATTACCATGTTTCTTTTACATTTTGAAAAATTGCTTAGAAAGGGAGTAGTAATGGGAAATGCCTTCGGTGATTTTTACTTGTAGTATAAATTTTAGGCAAAATTTTCAATTTTTTTCAATTTTTAGAAAATAAATGCCTTAAAAATTGTATTTTTCGAGTACTTTCAAAAAAATAACTGCAATTGGTTTATTTGAGATGGAAGAGCATCCATTCTGTAACCGTTTTCAAAATTCTTTAAATATTAGATTTCAAATCAAGAAAAAAAGGGCGAAGGCGAATAGAATGGGTGAAATTTTAACCAGATTGATTTTCGATTTAGTGACTAAATCTTCACATAGATAAAATAACTAACCTCTGTAGTTACGAGTATTGATGAAAAATGAAATAATTTACAAATCAAAGGATGTTCGAGATGAAATACTGTTTGAATTTGAAATAATTACGGTAAATTACCAATGTTATTGTATTCACCATTGTGCAAGGTATGTTAGGAGTAATTTTGGAGCAAATTTATATCATTTGAAAGTAATTTACCGCAGTTACGCCAAAGTTTGTCATAATTACGTCAAAGTTAACCGTAATTTTCGGGTAATTTACAATAATTATTAAATGATTTATCAAAAAGTTAACGTACACAATAATTATTGAGTAATCACCGTAATTATCGAGTAAATACCGTAATTATCGAGTAATTACCGTAATTATCGAGTAAATACCGTAATTATCGATTAATTACCGTGATTATCAAGTATTGTCGTACTTCCGCTGTAATTATTCTGTGAAAATTCATCCCAAGTGTCTATAAAATCAAAATAGTAGAAAATTTTGAAAAAAAAAATCAGAAACAAAAGTGAAAAATTGTGGAAACTTTCACAGCAAAGTAGAAAAAATATTTACCCTCTCACCTTCTTCATGAATATCGTGGACAAGTTCTTCAAAAATGAAATTTGAAAAACGCTGGAAAATGAACCGTAATGTTTTTGAAAACCATACATACATAGTACATACAAAGTCTAATGAAAAAATGAATCGGATTCTCGTTTTTTCAAGTTCGAGTTTACTCACTTTTTTTAAATTCCAAGATTTTCTCTTAAATTTTTTTCAACCCTGAATTTGTTCAAAATTTTTTTCAACTTTTTTTGTTGCTTGATTTTTTTTTTCAAAATTATTTACTCGGTTCTAAAAAAATTTCTTGGAAATTCAAATTTTGTAGACTTTCATGTCATCCTCACCTACATTTTTTCCTGAGTAAAATTTCATGTTTTTTTTTTCAATTTTTATATGATACCACATTTTTGAAATCTAATTTTCATCTAGAAGGGAAATAAGATCAGCGAAGTGCCGAGTTGGCTTATTGAACGAGGTAATCAGTTTACAGAAAGTTGGCGTTTTATTATCGTTAGTTTGGTAGCAGTTTCTCCATTCGCGGAATCTGTCTGCTTCTGATGCTCAGAAAGATGAAAGCCTTTGACGTGAATACATGCACGAGCTTTATAGATGCCTATTGTTATAACGTGTGTGGTAATTTGGCTTGTCGAGGGAGACGGTACGCGGGTGCAGTTGAGATATACTACACGAAGCAGGGTAATTAGATTTCGTTTACGTGTAGAGCGTATCCGGATACTCGATGCTGTGTATTGTACTCGGTTCTCGGTTGCTGGCGAATTACACCTACGTAAATTCGCGATGCTGTGTTGCTGGCGTTAAGAACGAGCGAAAGGGTTGAGGGGGTGTAGAATGGTAACTTTATCGCGAGAGATTGGTTAACCGGTAGAAGCTGTGGTGGGCGATTGATAACGCGTGGTGCAGAAAATAGAAGTGCTCGTTAAAGCGTATGTAATGGCACGAGCAGTTGTTTATAGCGTGTGATTTTGACGTCTGCAAAGGGCACCTGTACAATGCATAAAGGGCGAAATACAGTACGTAATATGAATACGTTTCATTTCAATCAAGCTGCGACGAGAGCAGAAGCAAAATGCGAACGCTGCGAAGCTGAAGTTCTCATTAATTGTTTGGTTTTCATTTCCCTGATGTTTGGAAATTAGCAAGTCGTGCTTTTTCTGAAAAATTTGGAAAAGTCTGAGCATTTTGAATTTTTGTTTTTGAAGTTTTAAGAGAATTTTAAAGGAGGATAAATTTAGAGGTTTTTTTTTTGCTGATTTTGTTATGAATCTTTAAAAAAGTTCTCTGGGATAAATTGTTCCATTTTTTACATGATTTTTCGTTCACAGTGATTTACAAAATAATTGAACCTTTTTAATTACAAGTTATGTTCATTAGGTTTAAAAATTTTCAGAAAAAATCCGTAGCTAAGCTCGAGGATGGATGAATGTGGAGGGGGAGGGAAAAGGTGAATACATCATCAAGTTTCAAAATGAACATTCTACATAAGGAAAAACTTATAAAAAAATCGTTGTAAGTTTTTGCGAAGGAATGTGAAAAAATTCGAAATTGGAAGGAAAATCGTCGAAGTTGGCTGGAAATTGAAGAACTGGAAAGAGGGTAGATCGCAGACAAAAGAATAATAATAGCATTTTGGAAATTTATACCAGTCATCGGAGGCAAAACAATTTTTTCAATGATTTTTATTTTGTTTTTGTTTTGGTCTTTACTTTTGATTTTTTATGTGTATAAGATGAACACTTTTGAAAAGTCACGAAATGGCAGGAAAAAAAATTAAAAAGTTAGACCCACGTTTTCGCATCCAACTTTAAAAATTTTCTATGAAATATGTATTTTTCAAACCCTTAAATTGAATCACATTAGAATTTTCTCAAATTATAGACCTTCTTTTACATTTTTTTTGAATTGTATATTTTTCTCTCAATTTCATTCCAAGCCTGAAATTGTTTTCAACTCAATTTTTTGTAAATATTTTTTATGATCTTAAAACTGTCCAATTTCCAATTTTTTTTTTTCAAATCCAAATTCTTACCTCTTCTGAAACTTACATGAAAATTTTCTGCCTTTTGAGTTTTTCCCTCAAAAATCGTATCACTTTTTTTTCTAATCGCTTTATCAATCAATAAATTTTGAATTCTTTGAATTTTTTTTTACCAGGAAAAAATTCAACGCTTGAGAAACGATTTTTTTGAAAATGAAGAAATAGTTCAGAATTTTGAAAAATTAGAGCAAAAAATTGAAAGTTGATTTGAAATGAATTTTTAAAAAAAAGTTCCGAATTGGACATTGGAAAAATTGCTTTATGAAAAATTTTTCAAACTCTGAATGTGATTTTAGTTTTGCTACCAATGACTGGCTACAGATCTTTGAAATTTGAGAAAAGTAAAAAAGTAATACTAGAGATAATTTTTCTTCCAAATGATTTACATATTTGAAGTAAATTCTATATTATTCTGTTGGATTGTGATGTGTAAAAATTTTTTATTAAAATGGAAAATTTTAGAAAGAGGATTTCAATGATGAATCTAGAAATTTGTACTTTTTTCTTTTTATAAAATTTATTGAGAATCTATTTTTTTAAAAACGTATTTTTAAAAAAATGTGAAGAGAATGTAATGCCATGATAGCATTGACCACTGATGTTTAAAAAAAAAAGAAGGAACAGAAAAGAACTCGAAATTGTTGGTCCCGTTTTAAAAAATCTGATTGAGGAACAAGTAATGTTTTTAAAAAAAATAAAAAATGTTTTGATATTTTACTCCCTCACCGAACCTTCATTATTTTACTAAAACAACGCGAAAAGATTGCAGGGATTTGGAGGAATTTATAAATTCTGGGATGCGTTTTCTTATGGGAAAGGGGGGGAGGAGTAATAATTTTTGAATAAATTTCCTATTTTTCAGCCCAGAAAAATTTAAATTTTAAATTTTCATTTTCATTTGTATGTTTGATTGGTACCTTGATACATTTTTTTTCCCCAAATTTTGTAAGTAATTATTTTGCTTTGAAGTAAAAATTTCAATTCTGAAATTTTTGTTAATGTGTGGAGGCGGCCCTAAATAATTTTTGAATTTGAGTCGTTTTTATTGCCGGAGAAGAAGCATCTAAGAATTTCGTGAGAAATGATTTTTGAATTGAAAAAATCTCATTTATAGACATTACGACAATTTCGAAACTGTGAATAGCAAGAAAATATAATCTCTCCTTCCGTGCTTCATAAATATCAATATATAAAACCCAAAAGAACTGAAATTTTTGAAAAAATCTGTTTAAAAAACTTTGAAAAGTCGGTCTAGAAATCCTGAAAAAAAGACAGAGAAACTCATTCCTGAAATATTGTAAACGTTTTGTGAAAAATTCCTATGACAAAATTTGGAAAGAAAAGCTGCAGCTTTTCGAATAATTCGACGAATATTTCTCAAGTGCTGACCCCTTTTTTTGGTCAGGAAATTTCACCCTCCCCCCCCCCAAAAAAAAAGGTCTGGTTTGGTCGCTAGCAGCGTCGAATGTAAATTTCCGCCGTAAAGATTGGCGTGCGACAGGTAGAGGTTTTATTTTTCACGGTGCGATTTCGGAAAAAGGTGTCGGCAGGAGGGGCAAGTCTCGCGAGAAAAGCGTATAAATAAAAAAAGGGGTTTTTAAATTATTCATAAGTCGTCGGTACGTAGACACAAAAGTATTCTCGTTATTTGATTCGCGTATAAAAGAGGGCGAAAAAACCGAAGTAACTCTTAATTTGTAGGTAGACCTATGGCGGAGTTCGGCGGCGTAAAACGGAAGAAAAAGTCGCGCAGGAACGAGGTGTTTTTTTTCACTTTTTTGCTTCTTTCGGCGCGAAACGCGAAAATTTCTCGTTTGACGAGGCGTTGTGTATGGCATTATTTTTAGGTACGTCGGAATACGCGAAAGCTGTCAATACACCGGCGGATTTTGACAGATAACAAGCGCCTCGAACACGATTCGTAATAACGAGCGTGAAATTTTCGACTTGAAAAATTACACTGGTACGGAGTTAAGGCATCGTGTAACGTTTTGCGCCGTAAATTGGAAGACGAGGTTTGCGGAATTGACGAGTATACGAGGCGCGAGTATGTGGGGCAGAAGGGTTGATTGATTTGTGTTTAGCTGAAAGCTGCCTGAAACAAGTTCAACGAAACCTTGGCTTTGGCTGCGGCTATGTTCGCGATTCCATCGACGAATATGGTTGGAAATAATTTAGGTAATTTAATCGATAAGGGCGCGAAACGAAAAGGCAATCAGGCTGCAGATTCGACTACACTGTAGAGTTTGGTAAATGGAAGATGTCGAAGTGTAGACATAGAGCCGCCTTTGTCTCGATAGTACGTAATTTACTTAGAGAACGGCTCGAAGCGAAATGGCGCTTTTGAAACGATTTCTCGGTATCGACGATGTTTTGAAATTGTCGTATCGTTGTCGTAAAGGAATTCGTTGTTTTTCGAAGGGTCGTCGCAGTAGCGCAGGCCGCAGGGCGAGGCGAAATGATCTGAAAGAGATGTTTGAGTAGATGGGTTCGTTCTATCGGAGACGAATTAGCCTCCGGGTTGTGACAAGTCGTTTGAAGATGCGGCGAGTGGGAAAGGTGAGTCGGTTTTTATGTTTATACTGGTGAGGGACTTTGTTCGATTTGAACGAGAAGTTCGATTTTTTGAGTGGCGGATTCGATGTGTCCACCGGCGAGAAAATCAGGAACAACTGGAAATTGGCGAAAATTTTAATAATTGTACTGCGAAAGGCAAATATTTTCTACATTGTTGCTTTTCCTAAAATGATTCTTTTTTGGGAAAGTTTAAAGTCTGAAAAATGGCATAAAAATCATAGAATAGCGATCATGTTCATTTTTTAGAACCAGTGGATACTTTGTATTGAGGAGACACCGCTTTCCTCTTCCCCCCCGCCGCAGAGATAATCTGGGTACAAACCAAAAACTTTCGAATCGTAGGCAACAAGGCAAGCTAATTTTTCTGTTGGAGGGTCTTTGCAGTGAAAACCCCGGTTTTTGTGGTCCTAACGACACGGGAAAACCCTTCCATCCTTTGCAGAGGTTTGGGGACCCCGAACCTCTTCCCACAAATTGATTTTAATGCAACATTTGCATTGTCATTACTGCCACATTTCTTCAACATCAATGCAATACTGTTTTAACATGGATATGTTTTTTCCTCTAGGGAGGGAGGGGGGGGGGTCAATTCAAAATTTTTATGACGCTATTTTGCGTGACACCAAGTCAAAAATATAAATTTTTGTATTTTCAAAACTTAATGTCAGAAAGTTTGAAGCTGACTTTTGAAAACTTACAAATTTTAATCTTTTCAAAATAAATATCAGAAAGTCGGAAGGTGAAAATTGACGTAATATCAGAAAGTCAGAATGACCAGGAACATTTCAGAGAGCTAAAAGCTAATTTTTCAATTTTTTCCTCTGTGGGGGGGGGGGGGGGGTCATAAAAAATTTTAATATCAGAAGTCAGGATGAAAGGAAAAAACATATCCATGTTATCAACATTTCCTTTCAGAGGAAACTTTACTTCATTGTTCATTTTTTTTTCTTTCTTCTTTGCTGTAACTACGTTTCAACATCGATTCAATTTTGTTTCAACATTGTTTCGATATTGTTTCAACATCGATTCTATTTTGTCTCAACATCGATTCTATTTTGTTTCAACATTGTTTCGATCTTGTTCCAACTTCAACTCAGTTTTGTTTCAACATCGCTTCAATCTTGTTTCCACATTGATTCAATTATGTTTGAACCTTTCAACATCGATTCAATTTTGTTTCAAAATTGATTCAATCTTGTTTCAACATCACATCGCTTCAATTTTCTTTCAACATTGATTCAATCGTGTCTCAACATCGATTAAATTTTCTTTTAACACCGTTTCAATCTCTTTTCAACATTGTTTCGATCTTGTTTCAACATCTATCCAATCTTATCTCGACATTCTCCACATTGCTACATTATTCAGTGCAAAAAATGTCAACATTGCTGCTGAATTTCTCCAGAATTAGTGCAATTGTAGTCTCTTCAATAGTCTAACAAAATCTCAGCATTTCTACCGCACTTTCCTCAACATTGCTGCAACATTTGCCTCAACATCGCTGATACATTTCTGTAACATTGATGCAACATTCGTTTCTTTGTGCTACAGCAATGTCTCAACATCGATTCAATCTTATCTCAAAATTGCTGCATTAGTGCATCATCATCAATTGTAGCATCGTTTCAATATTAATGCAACAATGCTTCAACACGAGTGTAACAAAGTCTCAAAATTTTCTCTACATTTTTGCAACAATGTTTCAATATTGATGCTACGCTGACGTAATTGATCTATCCTCAAAATTACTGCAACCTGATCTGAAGTCTACATATTGCTGAAACATTACCCCCCCCCCCCCCCCCGGTCCCCAAACTTTGTCCGAGTTCCACTTCAACAATATTTTGAATCAATTCGATATTATTTCAACATTTTGGCCAGATTTATCTACAATTAAAGATTGCTCCACAGTCATGTTGATGTGATCTTTGTCCAATTTTTTTCAAATATACTTTGTTGGTATGTTTTATCAATTCTACCGCAATATTTAAATAAATGATGAAATTTTCTCCAAAGTTTATACTCGGTGCTTTTATTTTCGCTTCACCCTCGATCCCAGTGTCCATTCTAACGCTTTCCATTCCCAAAAAAATTGGAAGTTTATCAAAATACCCCTTTATCGAGGTAACGCTTTTTTTCTTTTTAGATTCAGTCGAACGTAAAAATGTCATCTCGATAACGAAATACCCATTTATACAGTCGAATCCGCCGTACTTAAACTATGAAAAATGATATTCCGGCCCCAAAAGTCCGCGTATATTTCGTAAGTAGCCATCGAACTTAAACAATAATGGCGCATAATCTCGGTACCCGACTCGACTCGACTTCCCTGCCGAAGCTCAAAGCTCGCGTATTTATTTCCATCAATCTTATCCATCGTTCTGCTTCGTTATCGTCGTATTTCGGAATTCGGAATCCGCTTGTGTTTTTCTGCTACTTTTCTCCATAGCGAATTTTCATGTTCTAGTTGATCGTGGTTCCCCCTCGATTTACCGCAGTAAGTATGTATACCCCTTGTACTAAAACTAGGTACCTATATTCTTTATAAATCGCCTATTCGGCGTGTACTGCTATTGCATGCTGCAGAACACCGGATCGTTTGTAGACCGTATTATAAAAAGGGGGAATATGTAAATAATAAATTCGGTTCAACGTTTACACAAACGCGTGCAGACGAGGCGAACTCGCGTACACCGCTTAATGTTTATTATTACGCGGTCGCCAGCGCCATTTCGATGCCGGATGCCGACGACGAGAATATATTTGTATACGAGTACGATTCTGCGTGCATGTTTATCTTTCGATATATGAAAATAATAATTTATTCGCCGAATTTAAATTACTCCTACGTTTTCCCCGTCATTTAGCCGAGAAATAATTTTTCTTACGCCTTGGCTCTGTTGCAGGATGAGAGAGTTCGTCGAAGAAAACGAGAAAACCGATCCGCTCATACATGCTCCAGATAAGAAAAACAATCCATGGGCCGAGAAAGGAAAATGCATGATTATGTAGAATTACCTGAAATATCGTCGTTCATCCCTCTGGCCCCTCCCTTCCCCTCCCTCCCCCCTTCATAACCCATTCCCTCGTATTCTCCATTGTACCTCATCGTCCCCTATTTTTACATCCAATTTTCTCGATACAATTGTCTCAGCCATTTACCTCATCTTATTATGTAAACATGTACATAAATATATTTTGAAGACGACAACGATTTTTCACCGAAGAGAATTTTACGCAAATCCACATTTTATTCTATAGAAACAGCCTCAATCGCTTGGATAAAAATAACGTAGCTTGTTCCGGTACCTACACGATTTCATTTTTCGTTTTATGAGGATTTTTTCACGTCCTCGGTTTGAGATGAATTTGCAAACCAGCAGAGCGGTGTGTTATTTCACGTTTATGAATTTTTTTTCCAGTTTTAATCGTATGTTTGGATGATGCTTTTTTAAAATTATGGTTACGAATTTTTTTAATCAGTATTGGATAATTTGTTGGATTTCTTCGATTTTTTTTTCAAAAAAAAAGTGAAAGAAATCGGCTTGGTTTTTTTTTGTTTTCTATTGAAATAAGCATCACAATGCGATACTCCCTCCCCCCTATGAATGTGCCCCCTCAAATATCTCGTGTATTTGCCTCTTCTTCTGGTGTAACCACGAAAGAGGAAGTTGAAGACTCTTTGTTCTAATTACGCTCCTTTTAACGGATAAAATATTTTTTATTTTTAGATATAATACAGTAAATTAATTAAGACGTAATTAAAATTGATTTTCTTTTTCGTTCATAGTTGGAAATTATAAAATATATTTTATTGATTGATCCATGGGCAAGAATATTATAGATGAAGATGTCCAATGAAAAAAAAAAGTTTTTTAAAATTTGTCAGCTCGATGTGAAATTGCTCATTGTGAACGTGCACTCCCTTCCCCTTGAAAAATTTCATTACATAATTCAACATGATACGTAAATTATTATAAAGTAGACGACGAAGATAGGCGTATTTATTATGGCAACACTGTTCAGGTGTATTGTGATTGTGCGTGTGTGTGTAATATGATACGCAATAAATTTTTTAAAAATTTGCTTCGTGGTATTTGTTTTTTTTTTGGATATTTTATATTATTATATTAAATTGCATAATATATCATGTAATTTAAAATTGAAATATTAATTTGATATGTAAATAATTCTTAGAGTCTAAATTTTTTCATTTTTCTTCTTTTTTTTTGTAAATAAGTCGTGTTAGATTCACGTACCTGCCTACATATTTTTTTGAAATGAATTTTATTCGTGTTTGCCCTCCCCTCTATTTCTTCGTGAAATTTTTGAGATTTTTTATTCGGCTTGATTTAATTTATTTGGGGAGGGTGATTTAATTCTTTTTTAATGTTTTATGCGGATAAATTACTCTTCAATGAAGACTCGGATAAAGGAACTGAATTTTAGTTAATTACGAATGCGGTGAAGGTGAATGATTCGAACGGTAATGACGTTTAAGTAGGGGAGAGAAGGATTGTAAGTATGATTTTTGAAGGGAGATGGATTGAAAGAGTCGTTCGTTCATTTGAATTGAACGTATTCGTGAAGTTTTCGAACGACATTTTGCAATGAAATAGCATTCCTTAATGATTTGATCAAATTTGAGAATAAAATATTTCAAATGGATCGTTCGTGAACGAAAATTTTTCGAAAAACTTTGAATCATTGTTGAATTGAAAAATGATTTGTTCGCAAACGATTTGAGCGATAGCGAAAATAAATCATTTTTCTATGAATCATTCGCGGAAATTTTTTTTCAAAATTTGAAATAATTATTTTGGGAAAACCGTTCGCGAACGATTTACGATAAAAAAACGAACGAAGTATTGATTTACCTATTTAAAACAACGTTCGCGAACGATTCGATCGATCTTGAAAATACATGACCATTTTTCTGTGAATTATTCGCGAATGAATTTTTTCAAAATTTGAAATCATCATTTTGGGAAAACCGTTTGCGAACGATTTGACCTGAAGAATGATTGAAATATTCGTTCTTTCATGAAAACGTTTATGAACGATTTAATTGAACTTGAAAGAATTGTTTTACATGATAAAAAATCTCTGATTTGTTGTAATTTAAATTTCATTTTTCTTCAGGCATATGAATCATTCGCGAACGACCTTGGTACGAGAAATGATTTGTCAGGTTTCTGTTGTGGTCTCGGAAGAAAAATTTTCGTTTATAATTGATTGTATTTTTTTTTACAAAGACGTTTAAAAACCATATAATTCGATTCATTATTCAACTGAAACAATTTTCTCACTATCGATTCAATGGTTCGCGAACTTTTTTTTAACGCATTCAGTTAGATGGGTAGAAAATTTAAACGTTAGCACCTTTCGAATCAACCGCACCGTCATCCTTGTGTCAGGCCAACTGGAACTGAGAAATAGAAAACAGAAATGGCGAACTTTCTTTCGTGTAACCGAAGTTTACCAACGCGAAATACGAGTACTAAATTTCATTCCAATTGAAAAATTATTCACGTATCGATGAAAATTCCCCCTTTTCTTCGCGATCCGTACGAAAAGCCGAGGAAAATGTTGCATCGAACGAGACCGTGCATAATGGCAAATTTTACGCCGATCATGTTCGCATTTTAGAGCGCTTTGTAGTTCACATTATTTTAAATGGGCTTATTTACGTAAATTTTGTACCGCAGTTTAATAAAATATTTTTTCCAAGTTGATTTATTTCGAATTTGTTGGCGTATTTTGCATTTCATTGTGTTTGGTGTGATAGTCTTGTGTGAATTTGTACGATTTTCCTATCTTCTTTCCCGTTTTACTCCGTATTTTGAGATGAAATTGGAAAGTTTTCAAAATTGTGAGTCTTCCCTCTTCCCTCTTCTGTGTCTCAATGAAAACTTGAATGTTTCGAAGAAAACCCCCCTCCTCAACTCAGATCCTATATTTTTGAAATTTCAACGAAAGTCAAGAGCTGAAGAGGGCTTAAGTAATCGATTCTTGAATTTGAATCAAAAATAAAACTCAGCATCCCTGAAAAATTTACAAATTTACCACCGATTCTTCGCCGAATGTGTTCGGTATACTTAACGTCCTACCTACCCCTTGAAATTTAAATCAGAATTTGCTGGTACCCGTGTGTACCCAAATTTTTAATTCTGGTTCAAAATTCAGATTCTGTATCTATTACTTGGGATTTTTCTGTTTTTTTTTTTTTTTTTTTTTTCAAGAAAAATTTTTAGTTCTCGGTAGGGAAACAAGACATCTCTCTCGTATTTTTTTGTCCTCTAAAAAATTGAAATTCTCTGATTAATTGTCCGATTTAAAATTCTGCTCATCCTCCCATCTAAAAAAATTATATTCTCTGAAGAATCCTAAAAAAGTGAATACTTACTTTTCAAATCTGAGTGAAATTTTCATAATATTTGTTGAGAAAATTTCGTTGATATTTTTGGTGAAAACAATAAAATTCCAAGTTATTAGAAACTTGATTTTGCTCGAAAATGAGGTTAAAATCGTGTGAATTTGTCGAGCTCTCTTACCCTTTTGGGGGGTCAATACTCCTAAAAATTTCATTGTTGAAGAAAAATTTTTAATTTTGAAAAGTCAGCGTCATGAGGTTGTGAGGGCTTACGAGTTACGAAAAACCAACTGATAATATTGCATGTTTCTGAAACGTCCTTTGTGAAACAAGAAATTCCGTTTCGTGGATCATTTGTATAATATTTTATAGGTATGAAATTTTGATGGTGATTCGTTTTTCTGGAATGTTCATTTTAGGCGAATACAAAATAACCAGAAGGAATAGAAATTGGTGTGTTAATTCAGCAAAGGAAGTGATACCACCAGTGTCCAGAAAATGAAAAAACCAAAGTGATGGGTAATTTGAGAATAGCTTATGGTATGGTATAATACAATATATTTGCATGATGAAAAAATATAAATTCTATGAAAATGTGTAGAACTAGCTATAGAAAAATTTCTTGAAAAATCGGTCGAAGGTTTCAAGAAAGCTTGCATTGGAATTTGGAATTGAATTTTGGAATTTTTGGATGATATCCGTAAATTTTTCAAAATTCTTCGACTAACGCTGAAACAGTGCCAAAGTCTTGAAATAAATCAGGAAAATGGCTGAAAAAGGACTCAATTTTCCTGAAAAAAAAAATCGAGATTCGGAAAAATCAAAAAGGGGGATATTATTAGGCAAGATGGCAACTTTTGATGACTATAACGGATTCGCTATTGAAATTCAATTTTTTTTAAAATCAAAAGTTCAAATTCAATGAATTGATACCTAATGTGAAATGAAACTTCTTATTTTTTTTTAGATGTGAGAATTTAAAAATGAAAATTGATTAAAAATTTTAAATAAGAGATTGAAACGTTTTGATTTTTTCTTGTATTGTGAATATGATCAGGGGCATGGGGTCACTGGGTCAGGCTGGTCCCTCACAGTCACAGCCGTCCGAGCCGTCACAGGTGATGAGGTGAACAAACTGGTGAAGGGAACATTTTTTTTCTGATTTCAATTTTTTGTTTGCATTGCAATCAAGTCAAGCACTTTTTGTTTTTTCAAGTTCTTGATGTTTTTTAAATAATTTTTTTCAAAAAGAAAATTTACCGTTGAAAGTATGGAAATACCGGAAATACGTAAAGCCGCAAACTGTATCTTCATTCCATCCCACAACCCAATAAACAACAAAGATTTTTCTCATCCAGTTACTGCATCGAAATCGTTGGCACTTGAGACGAAGTTACGAAATGTAAATTAAAATTTTTTCGCGAAGAAATTTCATATTACAATTTCATTGTTTTCTATCCGAATTTCGATCTTTTCTCGTACGAATTTCGCGTAAATATTGTATTTTTTGACTCGATCTACGTATTTGTATACTGTGTTTGTTCAATAGTCCATAAATTGAATCGATATTGACGCCTGTGTCTGTTGGGTTTTATTAGGTAACGCCATTTATTCGAATTTTCGAAGCCGTCGATAACATGCGTTGAAGAATCAGTTTTGAAAGGTCGAATACATGCTGGTAATTGAATTATTATGTGCCAAAAAGAAGAAATAGTCGACAGCCTGTGTTATGGCAGAAGATTCGCGACCTTGCAACCAACCCAAACAGTATGACTATCTGCTGAAGTTTTTACTCGTTGGTGATAGCGATGTTGGTAAACAAGAAATATTGAGCGGATTGGAAGACGGATCTTCCGAATCGCCGTTTTGTGGGGGATATGGTAAGATTAATCTTTACTTACAGTTATCTGCTGAGCAAGAAGGGTTACTGATTGGGCCTCCTTTTATTTCTTCGCAGCGTATAAAATAACTACCATTTTACTGGACGGTAAACGAGTCAAGTTGCAGTTATGGGATACATCAGGTCAAGGTAGATTTTGCACCATAATTCGATCGTATTCGAGGGGAGCTCAAGGTGTTTTGATTGTGTACGATATTACCAATAAGTGGTCTTTCGATGGAGTCGATCGATGGTTAAAAGAAGTCGAAGATGTGAGTATTCTAAGAAATATTTCTTTGTATTTTTCGATCCACGGTGGAGTAAGGATTTGAATCGTTATGTTGATAGCATGCCCCCGGAGTACCGAAAGTATTGATCGGAAATAGGCTCCATTTGGAGTTCAATCGACAAGTTAGTACCAGAGAAGCGGAAATGTACGCGATTAAGAATCAAATGGCGTTTTTCGAAGTTAGCTCGTTGGTCAATTTCAACATACGAGAAAGTTTCTGCGAATTGTCACGTAGAGCCCTGCATAGGAACGGAATGGAAAGACTGTTGAAGTCTAATCGAGGTATAGAAAGGAATATTCTGTCTCTGGATGATCTTCCGATCATAATTCTTAATTTTACGGACTTCTTGTTTCAGTTCTAAGTTTACAAGAGCTATGCTGCAAAACGATAGTTTCTAGGACGACTGTATACGGTATTGACCAGCTACCGTTACCGGAATTGATTAAATCACATCTGAAATCGTACGCTCTTACCAGTTTATCGCCATTGACGACTACCCTATCACGTAATACGAATAGTAAAAAACACGCGAAGCATTGTTCCAGCGGCCAATTACGTATCTCTCATCATCCGTCGTCACCTCAAAGTCTACCCTCGGAGACGCACTGCGGCGGCCGGAACTCATGCCGGATATCTTGATTGTTGTAATATATTCGCGAATTAATTTAAGCAATTTTTAGTTGTCGAGACGATTGTGATTTCTGCAACGTTGCCAGTGTGACGAGGCGGCGGTAAATTTTTGATGGAGCAATTTGAATATCGAAAATGTGTTCTGTAATTTTCTGATTCGATCTCATAATTTTTTCTTTCTTTGTATTTCATCTCATGTAGAATCAGCGTAAGTACTCTCGGACTGGTTTTTAGTTTTTTTTTCTTCTCGTAGTGTATTAACGAATGACAATCAAAATTATGTTGTACATAGAATCCCCCTTTCCCCGTTTGGTCCTCAGTAGGATTAGGTGATTCGTATTTATGACGTCTTCGCTATTTTCATTTTTAAATTTTGATTGTTTTCGCAGTGTGAATGTTGTAATAGTCGTAAGCTATTTATATTGAAGTTGATCCCCTTATTGCTCCATTTTCTCATCGTTGTCTTAAGTGTTCCTTAACGTTTACCCTTGCCCTCTTTCCCGCCCCCTATTTTCTTACGTGTGCAGCAATAATTAACATTTTAAATTATCCCATTATTATTTTTCATCTGTCGTTTGAATTTCGAATTGCTCGTTAAATTGGTATTTGTGGTTTTGTACGTGTTGGTAATTTTTTTCTCTCTTTTTAGTTACTGTAATTAACGGCAAATTTGTAAAGTATTTTTTTTTCTTTTCTTTTTATAACGTGGATACGTTTTGTATCTATATATTGATTTAAGCTTGAACGATTTTTAATATTCTAGTCTTATAAAATTGTGATTGTAAATTTTATACGAAGTACATGAATTTTGGGTGACTTCGAAATTCGTTTTCATGCTTGTATTGTTGTTTTTTTGCAGGGTTCGAAGGAATGCGGAATTAATTCGAGGTATTTTGAGTCGATAACATCTAGAAATTGGTGTATTTTCGCTTTCAATCAGGTATTTATGTAGTTGAATTTAAAAATACACGAAAATGACCGAAATTTATTTTTTGACATAATTTTTATGCCATGCACAATTTTTTCAACTTGTGTATGAATTAAAACATTAGCCCTACAATACGAAAAAAAAAAATCAAAAACGCTTACAATAAATTATTTACGATCAGAAAATAATCGGTCATCAGTTGAGCAAATTAATGTTTACGTTTAAAATCTTGAACTTTTTGTTTTTTGAAATAGGGCAGCACTGATTGATTTAGTATAGTGTAGTTTACTTCTCTTAGGTAAAGTATTACATAAAAAAGTATATAAGCTTTTGGCGTGGCTAACTATTACCAGTAGTGCGCCACTTGTTGTCTGGTTGGCTTGCTCTGTGGTGATAAGAGTATTTCTTATTAACCTAGAGCTTAGTCAGTAGTCACATTTACAAGACCAGTCACACTTTCCGGGCAATGTAAGAGTGGAATGCGTATCTATTATTTGGATGAGTCATTGCTCCCCAGTAACTTCGATTTTATACAATGACATCGAAGATGATTCATTTGGGTGATAAGTGAAGCATTTCCTTATGAGTAATCAATCCCATATCAGCTGTCTGGTTCCTTTCTTCCTTTGGAAAGTATATTAGTTGAATGGTGATTGGTCAATCTCAAATGGTATACTTTACTTCTCTTAAGTAAAGTGTTGGGCAAAATCTATATAGGGAAGTGGCGCACAACTTCAGCTTCAGTAGAGCCCAAGGGTCCGAGCTAGGTGCCCGGTTACCTTTGCTAGACGGAAGTCTCCTTAGGGGACTTTTGTCTGCAAGATGGCCGCGAAGGGCAATGCTTTGCATTGGGCAGGTGCCGGGCTGTCTAGCTGGATGGAAGTCTCCCATGGAGATTTCGGTCTGCAAGATGGCCGCCAAGGGCAACTACTTCGTAGGGGGTAGTAGGTGCCTGGCTGTCTTGCTGGGTGGAAGTCTCTTTGAGACTAGAACTCAGCAAGATGGCCGCAGAAGGCAACCAGTCTATGGTAGGGTCTGTTGGGAAGTAAACTATACCGTTTGATGAATGGTTCTCTGGATCGAGGTCCTGTGAAGATAGTTCCATCAACTTATTCTTGGTAGCTAATCTCACCGGATTTGATTCAGATGACGTCATTTTCCAAACGGTATAGTTTACTTCTCGCTAAGGAAGTAGTGCATAAAAGTTATATAAGGCCGACGCGCCCAGGGCGGGTGGCTGGGGGACCGGATGGTGGGAGACTATGCTAGTGCTCTTCCCCACCCCCTTCCACGATTTTGATTTTCAACCAACCACCCCTCCCTTTACAATTCTAATGCCTGTTAAAAAAGAATGTTGTTTTTGTGGGGGAAAGGTTCCCCTGGGGAAAGATAGTACCTTTGAGAAGATATAGGGTAAAAAACTGTAAAAACTGCAATTCAATAAATCAGTTTATTCTATGAGACTTTACATCTATTTATTGAATATTCAACAACGTTAGTTCAACCGACTTCGAAGAGATAGCGCCACATGTTCAAAACTTGAATTAAGGTAGTATGACGCGACGTTCTAGAAATAGAATTCAAACAGCAGATTTTTCATTTCATAATTGTAATAAATAACAACACTACAGGAATTTACTGTTTCACATAAATACGTCAGAATTTTTCTAAGTACATCACAGATGAGTATTCAATTCGTTTAAATAACCTGTAAATACATGGGTTAACTCTTGAGCGTTATCGACCAATCAGAAATCCGCATTTTTGCAATAATAGATACCCAGCTGAAATACACCAATTTCAATACGACTCGCTAATTGTGACGCGCCATGAGAAACCGACCCTTAAAGGTGCGTTTTTTCTCGAAATTTTATTTTTCATTTTAAGGGTTGGTTTCTCATGGCGCGTTACAATTACATCTTACATATTATACAACAGTATTTTTACAACGATATACATTCTTATCAAAAATTCGAAATTATAAAATGCATCCATTTTTTCTCATTTTATCGAACCCGATGACAAAGAGCCACTTCTCGTAAATGAACATAATTACACCATGTAACACCAACTCTGCATCGTAGTTCTGCGCCAGGCGCCACCTTCATCGGAGATTTCTTGCTACAATGAAGCTGATTTCACGACTGGAACCTACTACGTTCGCGTTTGTCCTTTTTTGTTCACGTTGACCGATCTGAAACGAAAAAAAACTACAGAGCATCGACATATTTTGAATCAGAAAATATTACTTACATTGAGAAAATAAATTTCAAAACTCACGAAGAGAACACTCCAAGACGAGTAAAAATTTCAAACTCTTGATCTGAATTCACTTGTGAGAAATTCCATCGGGCAACAACATACAATAATTTTCAACCAGATGCTTAACGCGTGAAAATTTTCCTTCTTCAGTTCTCTGTGAAAGAAAAATACCGTAAGTATGATAACATTGAAAAAATTCGATTCCAAATCAAACTTAGGAAAAGCACGAATTGAATAAAAATGGGTTTACCACCCTTCCATCAACACGGATATGGTTAAAATTACGAATTTGCATTTTACCTAATTCGTCAGATTAAAGAAAACTCATCGTCTTCATTTTCAACATTATGAAAATAAGATAAATTTAATAATTTTTTTTTTCTGACACTAAATATTTCATCAGGGACCAATGCACCAATTCGCCAAAATTTTCTCAATTTTAGCAAAAACGCAATTCATTCTTCTCCTATGTATTGTATAGGTAGAGGTACCTAGTACTTACATTGAGCCTTGGTCCAGCCAACAAAAAATTCTAAAAATAATACAAATTTGCAAAAGGGCAATTCTTTCATTCATACGTTTTTCGAAAAGCTGATTTAGCACCCCCCCCCCCCCATTCGTTCCTTTCTCAAACACGCGTCACAATAAAGAAAATCTTCAAAACCTCTGAACAAAAACACTCAAATTCCATATTCTATAAATTTTTCAACTTTGAAAATTCTGATTCGACCCAATTTTGCATCGCAGAAAACAAAATTCGTACCTAAAAATAGTTACCCAAGATCAAGTTCAGACTCAACGAATAAATTATAAGTACCTTGGTGAAAACTGATCACACTAAAGAGCATACTGCCAGTTTCATTCTTCCAACACCAGCTCCCAGGAAAATCTTAGGAATTCAACTTCTCATAAACCATCGAAGCAGCGCGAACCATGTTTACTCTTCGATAAATTTTTCCGGTGAATTATTGCTACAAATGTTTTTTTCGTGCTAAACCTAGAAAAGAAACATGAAATTCCTATATTTTAGCGATTTTGATCAAATACGATATTTCCACAGACGTATCAAACATTAATCAAATAGACATTAGTTAAACATCAGCGATATTTTTTTCTAGTAGACATTATTTCGTACGTTCACGTATTCGCGGAAAATTTCAATACATGACAATCAATAATTCAAATATTTTAGCATTCGAATTGTTTGCCTTTAAGTGAATTTATGAACATCTTAGACAGATTTATGCGACACTTGAATCGTTTCAATCACAAATTATAGTCGAAAAGTGATGATTTTGAATTATGGTTTTGGATCGATATAAAAATAATTGGACGAGCCATCATCCGTAATTCCGTATTCATTTTGATACGAAACTTATAGATTTATCAACTCGTAAAAAATAAAATCGCTTCGTTATCACGATTTTAGAAACCGAAAACTAGTCGGGTACATAATACCTGTCACGATGGTTGTTCAAATTTCGATAATTTCCTTGATAGTCTTCGGCTCATATTTTGAAATGTCTTCGGCAGGACTTGGTGCTATGAATTTCGTCACTTGAAAATTGTAAGATCTTGTTTTGTTTAGAGTTTTTACGCAACGTTAAATAATTCCAGTTTTGATACATTGATGAAATAAGCGAACTGCAACAAACAGAAACAAAATTGATAAAAATAAGTGATGAGGATGAAATTTTATATTTCTGATGTTTCGAGGAATTTCTCCACGAAATAATGTAATTCAGAAATCAAAGTATTTAGAAAAATTTTACAACGAAAATGTAAGATAAGTATACGTATCAAATATTCCACAATTTTTGTGAGGAAGAAGGAATATGTGAAGAAATTACTTTCTCATTTCAGTTATCAGTTTCTCGCTTTGTAAATTTTGTCAAACATTTTACGATTTTTTCAAAGGGGAGGGGCTGGCAAAATTTTACACAATTTCAATTTTTACTCTGGCGCTTAGCAGAATAATTTTTAATGGACCGGACATCACTGTTTTTAAAAACGCTAGCAATCTGTAGCTTTTTTTTTTGGGGGGGGGGGGTAAGTTTTAAAGGTTTAGAAAAAAAATTCCAATACTGTGGGATTTTTAAAAATACCAATCAATTCAAAAAAGAAGGAAATTCCATGATCCTGAGCAAAAAATTTCATCCAACATGAATTTTATAATCAAAAGTTTCATCATCTTCAAGAAAACATTTTAGTAAAATTTTCACCAAAAAAACTGCTCATTTAATCAAAGAGTCCAATTTAAAAAAATCTTCCAAAATATATTTACAAAAATTACAGATATCTGGAACATCTCCAAACAAATTTCAACGGAAACATTTTAGATGAGACTACCTTCTAAATTATCCTCGAATTTTTACATCAATTCAGAAATTACACTAAACGAACAACTTTGGAAACCAAAATCAAAAATTTAGAAAAATTGATCACAATTCACAAAAAATTACCCTAATCTCTTCAAAATCAACGACTATTGGATTGTCAATTCAACAAACGTAAAACTCTCCAACGAAGTGAAAAAAATCATCCAATTTGGTTCCAAATTTTCAATTCCTTTCAACGAATCTCTAAAGAGAAGTTGATCGCTGATTCGGTAAACATCATCAACCAATGCAAAGCAGAAGACTCGAAGAATTATTCATATCTTTACAAAATGATACTAATGGCTCATCCAGTCCATTGCAGGTATGTTTTAGGACAGGAAATACATCTTTCGCATACCGGAGATCAAATTGACACGAATACTTATTTTAAAAATTGTACAGGTAGGTATTGGTCTAACAAAATTTGTTGAGCAAAAAGCTTGACTACACACGATCTTTTTGCAAGATTTCTCAATATACTACTCCCCCCCCCCACTCCGAATTTCATAAACAATTTCAAACAAAAAATATAATTTTTAAAAACTCGCACCATGAAATTTAACAACGCCGAGTTGTGATTGGACGACATTTTAAATCAACGCGCGTCGTTGGTTTACGCGTTTAGAGTCGAGTAGGGGAAAAGGTTCATCTTTCCGAGCATAACAAGAGCCAAATTTTTCACCAAAATCATTTAAACATGATAGGAAAATGAATAAAAAATGTCAGCGTTTCGTTAGAAATAATGAAAAAAAAGTAATATACCTACACCTTGAAATACAATCAATAGACATGCCATTTTCTAGAATTACTTTTCACCGCGTAAAGCACTCACTTGAATTATTTTCCACAGCGACAAGATCTGCAACGACGACAAATACAAAGCAGCCATTCCAGATATCTGCGCCGATCTGGGTTTAAAGCCCAAAACTACTGGGTTGATACCGGAGAGAAAATCAAAGAAATCAGCGGTTGCAGCCAATCCTACGTAAAAATGTTGGATAACAGAAACGAGGAAGGTTGGTACGGTCCATACAACGTAGGATTATGCACGTTTAATCAATCTCTGACAAAATGCATAACTAAAGGTGAAGGACCTCGTGATTTATTCTGGTACGATTACGATGAGTCGACAAAATACGTGCAGTTATGAGGGTGAATGCGTTGGTTATATTCAAAAAAAATATCTAAGTAAAATCTACCGATGGGAATAGAGTTTCCGGGGGATAGAAATTGAAAAGGTTATCGTAAGTATTTTTAAATATTAGGTCTAATTATTTTAATCATAATTCATAAAATTATTAGTTTATTAAATTTATGTATTAGGTTAGTTTAATAAGGTATTTTCGATCCATTGATTAAACGAAATTTCATATCTGTAGGTACCTAGGAGACTAGATACTTTAGGTATTCCATTTCAATAGGTATAATCGATCACGATCATTTTTCACTCGCCCAACTTGGCCACGTGAACCATGTTCCGATTCGATTTTTATTAAATAAAAATTTTAGCATGAAATACGTTACATTATTTTTACACAACACGTACCTATTCGTTCTACAGAAGAAATCACATTGCCGCCAGCTGCGAAGCCGATCGTTGACTAATGGGTGAACTTGAATACGACGTGATTCAACTGCCATTCGTTAATATTTGGAAATTAGAACGTCATATAACGATAAAAATTTGCGTAAAAATAGCTACCATTGTGTCTGGTTATTCTGTACTTACTTCATACCGATGAAATCGTCACGATATCGATGTCGAACTTCTCATTAAAATCCTTCGAAATTCTTCGAACTTGCACCGCTGACGCTTCAGCTGTTTAAATCAGTATCCGGTAGACCTAACCTGCACAATACAAAAATATAATTAAAACATGCGACAACCGATTTCAATCGTTAAAACAAACCGATTAGATGAATCATATTTTTTATACGAAGAAAACTTCAGTCGACCGAGTTTTTTCTACGATAATGCTCTGTGGGGAGGGGAGGAGGTGTACCTCAAACTTTCCCAACTCAATTTTCTGAAAAATTTCCACCAATTTTTTCTATTTTCCCAAAAAAATTCGACCATCTTTCAAAACATTTTCCAGCTTTATTTCACAAATTTCCTAACTATTCAAATTTTTTCCCATTTTAAATTCAGTAAAAATTGATTCCAACTAAAAAAATCTTTTCAATTTCACAACTTTTAAAAAATTTTTACAAAATTTGAATTCTTTAAAAAGAATTTTCCAAGAAAATTTTCAATTTTTTTTTCATTCAATGTAAGACAAAAAGAGTAAAATTGAGTTGAAAAGTCTGAATTTCAAAAAATTTTGAAAAAAATTGATAAGAGAAACGTTTAAAAAATAATATGTGTAGAAAAGGTTTTGAAAAATCAATTGAGCTAAACAAACACCTTAGGGACGAAACTTGGCCGGAAATTTCGGGGTGAAAATAAAAAAAAATTACTAACCGATATTATTGAAAAAGGGAGAAATTAATTGCTATGACTAATATTCATCAGAAAATGAAAAATTTTCGACCAGTCGAATTAAAAACAAAGAACAAAAATTCGGGATTTTTAAGCTAATTTTTTGACTACTAAAAAAAACCGATCCACCTCTCTTTTGAAAAAAAAAAACAATTTTTGAAAATTCTATCCAACATTGTCACCAAATCCCTCGATATAGAAGAAGGACAATTTTTTTTCGTTTCAAAATATTCGATTATTTTGTATGGAAAGACATCATTTTGAAAAGTTATGTAAATTTATCGAGCGTCCGAGCGAAACGAGAGAAAAAATTTTCAAGGAAAACATGGCATCCAAACCCTAAAATTTCTTCATTTTTTTATATTCCTGCTTTTTTTCGCTCTACTTTTCAATTTCCAAAAAAAGACGCTCCTTGATGAACTCCCGTCTTTTCAAAAAAATTTTTTTTAGAACTGGAGCAATTTTTTTAAAACAAATTTGGAGCCGGAGGCACTTTTTTAAAAGCCTTGGAGTTGGAGTCAGAGCCGGAGGCAGTTGAATCAACGATCTCGGAGCGAGAGCCGGAGGAACCAGACCCCTTCTCTTCGGATCCCTGAAAAAAATTTCAATCTCTGAACAAATTTTTCAAACTCTCGCCAATTCAACTCGATAAATTTCTCAACTTTGAAAATTCCCATTTTGCATGAAAGAAAACAACAATTGTAAAAATATATAGGTAGTTAAGTACGTAAGATTAGAATAACATCAGCTCAATTCTTTCAATGGCAGTTCCCAGGAAAATCTTTATATAATCAACTTCACATAAACCATCGAAGCACTCCGAATCATATTGTCTTTACGAAACAATTTTCAGATGAATTATTGTCATAAGTACGTATTTTTTTAATGCCGATCTTAAAAAACGAACATGAAATTTCTATACTTGACGATTTCGATCGAATAAGATATTTTTACAGACATCAAACATTAATCAAAATCCGACGTTATTCAAACGTCATCGATATTATTCCGATACGCGACAAAAAATAGTTTTGAATATTTCAGGACCGAGATTGTTTACATTTGATTTAATTTATGAACATCTGGGAAGAATTCATGTGACATCTAAATCATTGTATTTAAAAATACACACGAAAATCGATGATTTTGAATGTTTGAATATTACGATTTTCGATCGATATAAAAAAACCGAACGCGCCATGATCCTTATTCATTTAGGTACAAAGCTTTTATACAGTTAAGTATCTACTATCTACTCGTAAAAAAAAACCGATTCGGTTTTACAAATTTTGAACCCGCATCGTTTTTCAAGATATTTTTCAGCTCAAAAACTTTTTCCCACTCAGGTGAATTTTATTTCAGTTATTAAAATTCCATTCCTCCGCTTTAAAATTTTTTCATCCCAAGCTTTTCAAAAAAAAATAAATAAATATATCCATGTTAAAATCTTTCCAGCTCAAATTTTTTTATCCTAAAAAATGCGAAGTTGGACAATATTCCGAGAAAAAAAATTCAGAACCAAAAAGAAGAATGAAAAGAAATTAAGAAAATATTTTAGAGATGAGAAAGTTTTTATTGGCATTGAAGTTGAAATTTGAGAACCTCTCTTAAATTTTTAAATAATTTCAAGTGCAAAGTTTCACAATACATTGTGAAAATAAATTGAGAAAAATTTCAAAGTTGAAAAGTGTCAAGAAAAAGATTTGGCTTGGAAATACATCTAGATTAAGAAAAAACGTCTTGAGTCGAAAGAAATTATGAGAAGAGAGAAAAACTTATTCGAATTGAAAAAGCTTTGAAAATAATGGTTTCTGGATAAAATCGTGTTGCATGATAATAACCAAAGACTTGTCACTACATATTTTCAATTCTCGTGCCTGATACATATTATGTCGCGATTCTTTTATTTAAAAAATTAAAAAACTTGAAAAAGTAATTTTCACACAAAAAATGATCTTGTAAAGTTTTTAAAAAATTGTACAGGTAATCGAGGGTATCTTAATTTGTTGAGCAAAAAACTCGACTTGGTTTGATATTTTTTTTCATAACTTTTTTATGCCTCCTCCTCCTCCCTCCTTCAAAAAAAGAGAAGAAAACAATGAACCACGAGCTCCTAAATTTAAATAATTTTTGGAAAAACATTGACTTTGCTCTAGCTTGACCTCTTGATAAAAACCTCAACAAATCTTGACCATCTTAACTAAGCTTGGCCAAGGACACTCTGAAATGACATAAGTAAATCTGTTTAGCACGAGCGAAATGAGGGTGGCACTGGCATTTTTCACCAAAACGAATGCTTACTTAAACATGAGATCAAAATGAACCGAAATTTCTAACGTTTCGATACAAACAGAGCCGAAAAAATTTAGAACATTATTGCATTGTTGGATATGTACTTTGAAACACAATCAATCGATACAATATTCTCTAAAATCAGTTTTCACCGCAGAATATACTTACTTGCAATGTTTTTTACAGCGGTAAGGTCTGCTCCGACGCCAAATACAAAGCAGCCGTTCCAGATATCTGCGCCGATTTGGGTGCAGATAGTGTAAAGATCCATCACAGGATTACAAACAGAGAAACTATCAAATCAATCAGCGGCTGCACACCAGTCTACATAAACATGTTAGATAACAATAACAAGTTAGCTACGTTTGGTCCAATCGAAGCAGGTTTATGTACGTATAATCGAAAAGTGTCAAAGTGCATAACTAAAGGTGAAAGAGCGCGTGATTTAATCTGGTACACATACGATGGGCAGACAAATACTTGTACTTACGAGGGTGAATGGGGTAATTATATTAAAAAAAGCTACTTGGATTAGAATTTACCCATGGAAAAAGTTCCAGGAGGATAGAAATTTAAAAAATTCATCTTTCAAATTTTAATTCTAATTTTCAGTTTTAATTTCATATCAATTCATCTATTTTATCTTAGTTCAATTTAGGTGTTCTCGAAAATTTATTTTAGGGGATAATAAGTAGGTAGATACCTACTACCTACTCCTCATATTTTATTTTTCAATGTACCCTTAATCACGATTATTTTTCACTAGTCCAAGTTGGCTTAGTGAAAAATGTTTCGATTCAATTTTCATTAAATAAACCTTATCGCATGAAATTTGTTGCATTACTTTTATAAAATGTGTGCACCTATTCGTCTCACAGAATAAATCACGCCACCGCCAGCATCGCAGATGATCGTTAACGAAGAAAAAAAAAAACGTAGGTAGGTAAATTAAGATGTGATTTAACCACCACTCGTTAGTATTGGAAAGTCGTAATGATTAAAATTCGCGTAAAAATAACAACCATTTGTTTTGAACTCACAATTATTGAACACCTTCATCGATGAAATTCACACGACATCGATATCAATTTCCTCAAAATCTTTCGAAATGTTTCAAACTTCAGCAGTTGACTATTATCTGTTAGGATCAATACCACGCAGACCTGGGCAATAAGAAAATACGGTCAAAAAATGCAACACAACTGATTTAAATCAACATTAGGTAAAATATAAACAACCTGGTGGGTAAATTCATCTCGTTCATACGATAAAAACTTCAATCGACCGAGTTTCTTTCAACGATATTGACGTCCCGACTTTCGTCATATCTTGGGAAACATTTCATGACAATGTGAAAAACGCTTTGGCTTTCGGAATCGACTTCATGACACCTTTGAATAATACAAAAAATAAAATCAACCCTTTTGTGAACCGAATTAGGCAAACATTAGATGAAATAAAACAAACCTTATTCAGCGAATTATCATCTTTACACTTGTCTATTTTACGACTTCCTCTATATCGTTCGAACTACTGCTAATGGCGATTCTTTTTTCCGAATCAGCATTACATTCAGATACACTTGAGCAATTCTGAATTAAGACTGAAACTGATCACTGAATTGTTTCACGATATCCACGTGGACGTACTTGAAATCCTCCGAAACACTTTGAACTTGAACTCTCGTAGGTAATGCTTCTGCTGTTTAGATTAATGGATCAACATCAAAATATATGATCGAACCTGTAAACAACCAAAATAAGTAGGCAGCAGATGAAATAAAACAAACAGATACGGGAAATTATCAGATTTACACGATCAGAACTTCGGTTGCTCGTTTTTTTTTTCACCATCGCCATAGACTGATGTCGCTTTTTTCTCAATATCGTTCGAACTAAGTATCAACAAATGACTATTCTCGAGTTGAGTTTTACAAATCAGCATCAGATCCACTTGAACAACACAGAATTACAATTGAAGCTACTGACTACTCGATATTGACGCGAACGTTCTCCAAATCCTTCGGAATATTTCAAATTATTGCAGTTGATGTTTACATGCTCCTTGGATTAACAATAAAATGTACTTAAACAAGATATAAAAATACGAATAAACTTTCTTGACGACCGAGTCAAGTCGATATTAAGTAAAATACGAAAAAAAAATACACAACAAACCGATATGGCAAATTACCACTTTAATACGACCGAAACTTGCGACAGCTGAATTCTTCTTTCACATTAATGAATTGTGTCAGTTTACGCTTCTGCTGCTTGGATCAACTTTATTTATACATAAACAACGAAAAATTACAGTTTAAACTTTTGAAAATCGGGATACTTAACTCGAAATTGGATAAATACACTACAACATGCCGATTAGGGCTAGCACCAAATTACTCACTCGAATTCTTTACAGGAATAGGAACAACATGATTTTCACTCCATTACCGTTCAACGAGCTACTAAAAACTAAAAAGAATTAGGTACCTAACTAAAAAGTTGAGAACATACACGTTAAATAACACATCTTGAACTTGAATATGAAATTCGCGAAAAAACATGGCCGATTAAGGATTCATTTCTTTACTTCTTCTTCGTTCTTTTTTCAAGAAAAAATATAATACTTTATCGCAAAAGGCGAAGGCATGAACGAACGACGATGACGAAGCGCATAACCGTTGACTCATCTTGGGAATTCAAATTATTTCCAAATTCCAATTCATTCAAACACACATGATTTATGTGATTTATGAATGTTTGTTAATGTTAACCCCATGTTGCGACGTTGCCAAATGCATTACAAAAAATCAACCAATCAGGAAAGAGAACACGATAAGACAAAGTTGTGTGTGTGTGTGTAGGTGTGTGAGTGTTTTGTGCGTTGTGTTTCGTTCTTTGTAGTTCCCTAGTTCTTTCTTTCCCTTTATCATCACCGTTTTCGGTTTTCAGGTTTTCACATTCCTTCGACTTCGAGCCAACAAGAGCCAAGAGCTATCAAAATATTTTTTTCCAATAATAAAAAAAAACTATCAGAAAGGAAAACACTGTGATGAAGTTGAAGATTAGGTAGAATAGGTACGTCGCACCTCCAGTGCAATAACAACACATCTCAAAATTAAAAATCGTGAAATCAAAAACAACACATCTCAAAAAACTATACCAAAAATAACAGGTATTGTAAAAATCTGTCGCCGTCATTGGAAAGAGCGTGAAAAATTACAATGGATCTTCACAAAAAAATTGAATATAAATTTGTCTTCAACGTTTAAAGAACCAAGAAATTTTCAATTTTTTTGAGATGTGTTGTTTTTACTTTTTTTGAGATGTGTTGTTATTGCACTGAGGGTGCGACGTGATGTTATGTTTCGTAGGCTTCGAATTAGAAAAACATTCGAGTTGAAAAAAGAGAATTATCAAGAGTTCAAAATGGAAAATATTTACCCAATTTTCGAAATTATTCTGAGCTTAAAAAAAAATCGAAAATATGCCATGAAAAAACCTCTTTGTACCTCACTTTCCGACGCCACTGAATGGGAAAAAGTTTTCCAAGTTGGTATAAAAAAAAATCCAACGAAAACACAGACAAAAAGTCATTCTCAATCATCAAATGGTCTAAATTTTTCCACGTTTTCAAATTTTCTCCAACTAAACGAATTAATGTTATTACATTTATCAATCAATTGCGTACAAAATTTGATGTAAGAAAATCCATTACCTAGATTGAAAAAGAATAAACCACATAAAACATATCACGTCAAATAAAGGTGATTTTCTTATCCTTACGAAGACAGAATCCTGTAAAAAAAATTTTCAGTAAAATCTGAAAACCCCATAGACCGGAAGACCCAAATGATTTAATTTTGATATGGAACGACCTCGTCCATCAAGTACAACAATTTGTCAATGATTTTTCACTGAATCATAATGAGAGAGTACAATTCTTCCAACGTTCCTGACGTGAGATGCAATTTTCGGAAAAATTACTACCAACTTATAAATAAAATACAGAATTTTTTTTTCCGAGTCATATTTTTTTATAAAATTTCCAAGTCGAGTTTTCAATCAGAATTGAAACTGCATAAAGAAAAATAATTATATTTATTTAAAATAGAACTATTCACTTCTGGATACTTCTAGATTAATACTCTCGAGAAGTCCAAGTCTAATAATATTACAATCATTCAACGACCAATTCTAGTTATGGCATAAGAATTGTCATCAGGATCACCAGGCATCCTGTACTCCGGCGCTTGACAAGGGATGATTTGCTTGGCGAAGCTAAAAAGCTAGTTAAATCGAAAAAAAAAACAATTTGCAACGATCAACATAATACATGATTGGGGTTGGCAATGCAATGCATGAAACTCAGTTTCACTTTCTTACTTTGTAGTCCGTCCCATCGCGATAACGTTCCCAATTAGGTTTACCAGTGATTGGATTTATGCCGTCGGGATTGAAGAAGAAAGTACGAAGACTGAAGACCACACACCAAACTACTCCGGAGCCAATTATTAGGTACATTGGGATCAACTATGGGCATATTCAAATAAATCTCACGAACCAGTCGAACTCTTATCAGTCAAATGGCGTAGCCGAAAGGGGTTCAAGAATTTATGTGGAAAAATGTATTCTTAGGGCATTAAAAATCCAATTTTCTCGCATTAAAGTATTTGAAGCGTAAGGCAACTGTGCGAAAAAAGGATCCCCTTTTCTCTCTTCCCCCTTGCCAAAAAAAACATCAAAAACTGAGAAAAAATTTTGAAACCCCTACTATCTCTAGCATCAAGGGACACCATCTGAGGGATTATACCTATATCAAAAATCGGAGCTGGAGTCAAATTCATGCTTTATCTAGCCAGACCCTGCGGAGTTGAAAAAATTTGATCATCGAATAAATTGGACATGGATCGTCAAAACCGAAAATCTTTATCAAAATAATTAGGAGCCAGAACAGTGAAAAGACAAATTTTCAACGCTTTTCTTGACTGTGGCAGGCCCCTACTGAAAAACGCAGACCCATAAGAAACTCTCATTTTTTCCACCTCCTCTGCATAGGCATTCCTCGATGAAAAATTCATGGCTACGCCACTGCATAAGGTACTCATTTACGTAACAGCTGCATACTTAGCCTACTTACTGCTGGGGACTTTTTGATCGTCTTCGGGGTCATCCCGTACATCCAATTCTCCTCCATATATTGACTCATTTTACTCCATCGACTCATATTCTCGATTTATTAACGACAGACGCCACGAAAAATTATTTCAAATTTTTGTTACAGTATTTTACCGTTTAATTGAACAAGGTACAATTGTACACACGTCAGAGAAAAAAATTTTAACACCAATACTCAATGACGAAATTTCAATTTACGTAGAATTTTTAATCGTTATCTAATAGATACGAATCACAGCCACCGATACGAGAGGAAGATAAAGTACGAATGAATTATTAGGTATCTATTTTTCAAATTTTCCTGACAACTTGGGACGATAGATGGACTGAATATTGATTAGTCTATTCCCAGCGAAAAATTAAGTACTATACCTCGAAGACTTTTCAATCAATATCTGTAAAACTAGGGCTAACTGAAATAAGGAAGGACATGATGTCATTTTCAATGTAATCAAAATAGCACCTCACGTAATAAACTAATGATGAACATGATTAGATTGTCGATAGTTGAAAAATCAGTCTTTTTATGACGACTCGTATCATGAATACCAATTATACCAGACCAGACAGCTCGATTAGATTAGATTGCTTGAAAAAAATCAAGTTTCAATGAAATTATATCTGAATTCTAGCTAAAGGTAGACACCGAATTTCTATCCCTGGTTCGAAGAAGAAAATTTGGAACGATCTCTTTGCCCAAGAAATGTTACCCCTGCATTTTTTATTTTTATACAGAATACCAGTTTCATTGTTGGACTAATTTCTAAAAAAACTGCACGATTCATAATTTTCAGATTTTTGGTACCTTTGATTCTCGGAAATTTGTCCAATTTTTAGAAATTTGACCTATCCATTGTCTGTAAAACTTGTTCGCTGCTAAACTGAAAAAACACGTTCAATGTCCAATTTTTGGAATCTGATTCAATGTACAATTAGAGACAACTTTCCTATTTTCGGATACTAAAGTTATCTGATTTTTTTTCAAGTTGAACAATCATCAATTAATTATTCGATTTCTTTAAAACAATTAAGGTCCATTCAGAGATCCGGAGCGGAGCCGGAAGATTCCCTTTGGACGATAAAAAAAAAAAAATGAAGAGATGTTTCCTCTGAAAGGAAATGATGGTAACATGGATATGTTTTTTCCTATCATCCCGATTTTCTGATGTCAAGTTAATTTCGTAAATAGAAAAATTTACTTATAAGTTTTTAAAATTCAGCAACTAAATTTCCGATATTTTTCCTGTCATTCTGACTTTCTAATGTTAAATTAGATTCCTAAAATAGCATTGAATAAAAACATTGATCTATGACTTTCTGACATTAAGTTAATATCGAAAATAGAAAAATTTGTGTTTTCGACATAACGTGACGCAAAATAAAGAACCAAACCCTCCGATCCTACCCCTACGACTCCCTGGTTCTCATAAAAAAGGGCCTACATTGTCATAAAAAAATCTTTTTCAATTTTATCAAGGATTCTGAAAATTCACAAAGAAATTGAATATTTATTTTTTTTAAATGTAGTTCACCAGTATTTTTTTCTCTTTTCCCATTTGTAGTGAGTAGATATTTTGAAAAATCGGAAAAAATTCTAGCGAATTGATAATGAAATCGGATACTTAAAATATTTTATAAAAAGATCAAAATTAAGAAAATGACAGTTTGTAAGTTTTTCAAAGTCCTATCTCATATCAAGAAATTATAGAAATGTCAAATTCAATTGTACTCCAAAATCGTGGAAATTTTTAAATGGTCAACTTTTCAAAAATGGCCGTCTCTTTGAAAATTCAACAGTTTTTTTTTCAAAAACATTATTTTTCAATATTTCTCAACTTAATGAAAATTATTGAGTAAGTTTTCAAAGCGTGAACTATTTTTCAATGTTGAGGAAATTCTTTAAACATTGATCGATTTTCCAAAACGTGAAAGGTCATGTACAGAAAATCGAGGTCGAAGGGAAAAATTCAAGAGCAAAAAAATCTTCTAAACATCCACATACAAATACGTATTCGAGCCAATGATAATTTTTTTTAGCCATAGCAAGACATCGCCAATTTTCTAAAAATTCTCGGGTCGGGGAGAAGAGAATTTTCCTTTTTGACGATTTCTCAAAACTTGTTTGATTCACTCAAGTTTTGAAAATGCCGTCTAGGAAATTGGTGGATTTTTGAAAAATCAAACAATACTACATATTATCCAAAAAAAAACACAAAAGATTAGGTCAATTTTTAATGAATTGATATATTATTCAATATTTAGACAATAATTTGTCAATATCTGGAAATTTTCCCCAAAATTCGAAAGAAATTTTGCATTACATGAATAATTCTACAAAACCAATACATAAAACGAATTTCACAATAATTGGAGAAGTTATCGAAATTTTAAAAATGGGCAGAAAAAAATCTCGAGCATCCGAAAGTTTAATATAAAATCATTAATATTAAAAAAGTAAAACCTATTTAATCCCGAATAGTTCGGAATCTTTAAAAAATTTTCACAACTACCAAAACTGGTCAGGACAGTTTGGACTACTAGAAAAAATTTCCAACCTTTCTCATTTCAATCAGATATTGATTGTGCTTTTCAATTTTGCTCTAAAACTATATTAAAGCTTCAAGTAAATACTTTTTTGAAAAATACACCAGGTTGTATAACATAATCTCACCCCCCCCCCCTCGAAGAACTCTAGAAAGACGTACTTTCAGCATGACTTTTCAAAATTGATATTGTACCACCCACCCCCTCCTTCCAAAAAATCAAGAAAATTGCAATCAAGATCGTTACGAGTCCTTTGTTGAGTAAGAAGGACAATTTTTTTCACTTGAAAATATAAATTGTCTAGGCTGGGGAAGGAATTTGAAAATGAAGTATGTAAATTTACTGAGCTCGAGCGAAGCGAGGGCGAAAATTTTTGGAAAAGAGCATTTAAAAGCTGAACTTTTTTCAGGCACCCATATCATCTTTCAACATCTCACACAAAGTTGCCGCTAGCGACATTTCAAATATTAGTGATTCATTGTAGCTTTTGGCGGGTGAGTCTCGAAATTTGAAACGGGAAGGACTTTTTACTCTATACGAGAATTTCGGAAGGACTAGAAGGACTTCTTAGACACCTTGTACACGAATAAAAGTCTTTGATTTCAATTTTTGGGATCTATAGATCTAGAGAAGGGGAAAAAGGGGTTAAACCATCTCAATTTTCATGAAATTGAAATTCTGAAAAAACATCAAATTTAACAAACATTTTCAAGGAAAAAGCCCAAAATTTAGTTAATGTGAGAGATGGACCTAGCTGTGACTGCCTCTTCACACACCCCCTCACACAATAAAATTTTTTGAAAAATAATTCAAAGATTTATATGCATATTATACTCATGTTCGCAGTACAAATTAAAATAATATTAAATGAAACAATACGTAAGACTATAAAATTTATTTACATTAATTTTAAAAAGTAATCCGAACTATCCGTATTATAGTTTTGTATTCACCTACTATTAAAATCAGAAGAAAGATAGGGGCTGGGGAGGGGGGAGGGTTCGAGGGTACGGGAAATATATAAATAAGAAAGGGGTCACGGGTCCGTGGGGAGGGGATCAATAGAAGAATAATCAACGTGTTAAAATTATTATAAATTATCAATCAATTATTATTAATTCTTGGTAAATAAACTTTCGTAAAAGCACTTCCCGCTGTGATCAACATTTTTCATCAAATACAATTAACTGTACACGAAAAAAAAATTTTCAGACATATATAAGGCGTCGTTAGGCGATTAAAGTCTCCCAAATGATTATTTTACAACGAGCTCAGAAGACCATCATCACAAAAATAGTAACTCGAGCAATGACCTATCACTCACCTTAATTTGTACAAGTACATGCTCTTCGGGGATACACGAATCCCCAACGATATCGAATCCAGTCACATAAATAAATGAACACTTAGAATAACACAAGTAATCAAGAAAACGCCAATTCCAGCTCAGATAAACCTTATTAAAATAATGTGACGAGAGAGAGGGGCAAAAATAGGACGTAAGGGAGTAAAAAAAACAATAGAACGAAACGAATATTAGATATTTACACGAATACATTACACCTTTTCTATACAATTTTTTTAAAAATCTACTAAATACTCCGATATTTTTTTTCTTAAAATTTTCAACAGAACAGTGTATTTTCCCCAATCGAAATTAATTGACCATTAATAAAGAAAAAACGTCACCCTAATAACCGACTTCGATAAATAACTTCGTTATATCACATCTATATAGACGAAAATAGGTATCAAATAGTTAGAAAATACAAATACAAAAAAAAAGTTATTAAGTAAGAAAAACGAATTGTGAAGAAAAAGAAGGTCAAAATGGTCGAAAGCATGATATTTTTCGTAATATATTTACAAAAAGATGATATAAAAAGGAAATGTATAATGGTTGATGAAAACTTCCTCAAAGAATATAGCGGGAAAAAGAGCCAGAGGTGAAATTTTAATATCAATTTTTCAAGGAAAAGGTCGATAAAGGTAAATTGAGAAAAAAAACGTAACAAAGTCGGAAAAATCAAAAAAAAAATATTAGACACCATAAATTGAAAATTATGCAATTATTTTTGAAATTAATTTTTCAAAATCACTTTAGAGAAGCAAAAAATTGATTATTTTTGATTTTGAGATGACTTCCTCTCATTGAGGGAGAAAGAGAACAATACAAGTTCATGACCTTTTCAAAAAAAAAAGATTCGATATAGTCAAATTTTTGAAATTTCATTCAAAATTGGCATTACTGGAAGAGCAAAAGATACAAAGTTATTTATACTTGAATATTTCACCGCAAATTTTTAGTAAAAATTTCGTAATTCTCCGACTTTTTCATGACTTTATTAGGTTGTCTCTTTTTGATAAAATTTCGTGCTTTTCGAAAAATTCAAGTATCTAAAATTTAGAAAATTTCCGACTAAAGTGGAATTCTATTTAGAATACTGATGCAATGATGTGATTAAAAAAGGGGCGAGGGGAGAAAGCAAAACCTCACGGTTTTGTCAGGTCCTGAAATAGAGAATACAGGATCATAGTGTCTAATGGAATCGAAAACTAAAAATTTTTGATATTCCGATTTCAAATTACACCCCCTCTCCCCTTACCGAAAAATCATCATATTCTTCGATGGAAAAAAATCAAAAAGAAAAAAACGTTAAAAATACTGTACTATTTTCTGGTTTTCTTTGATTTTTCTCGCCAATGAACACCAAGAAGTAGATCCTTGTTCAGTTTTTTTCAACTCAAAATACAATTTATTCTACTTTTTCTCTGACTCAAATACATTTTACTTTGAAAAAAGTCATCAAATTTCTAGCTCGAACTTGATTCTCTCGAGTCTCGACTAAAAAATATATCAATATTCATCATGGGATTCGCCAACGAATGATTCGTTGATATTTTGATTTTTTTCGAACGAATCATTCGCGAACGATTATTTGTTGTAAAACAAAAAATGTAATTTCCAAGTCGAACAAGATTTCAAAAGCATACGTGAATGAATCGATCGCGAACGATTTCATACATCTGAATGAATCATTCGCGAACAATTTCACGCATCTGAACGAATTATTTTCGAACGATTCGATTCATTCAAAAGAATCATTCACAAACGATTCTATGTGCTTTAACGTATCAGTCACGAACGATTCGATTCCTTCTGAACAAAACGTTCGCGAACGAATCGATTCATCTCGACAAAATATTCGCGAACAATTCGATTCGCCTGAATGAATCATTCGCGAACAACTAATTCATTCGAACAAATAATTCGTTCACAAATGATTCGATTCATCCAGACAAATCTTTCGTGAAAAAATTTAATCATTGAAATGCAGAAAATGAAGATTTCAAGACGAGAAAATAAAATTCAAATGAAATTTTGAATCAGTCAGTGTTACCAATTATTCTTCAATCAATTCGATCCCAAAGAAAGTGCTCCCATACAATGGAATTTTCGAATCTAATTCATTTTTCAATACATAACTCTTTGCCCATAATTTTTCCTATTCGTTCGTTCTCTGAAATTCATTTTCACCATCTAAACCCCTTAAAAAAATTACCCACCAATTAAACAAAAAACTCTACGTATGGAACTGGTAGGATACTGGAAACGAGAGGGATACTGGTCGAGGGCGGGTGGGTCATCGCAATATACAACAACGAAAGAAAAAAATATTACACTCTTACCATAATACAAATAAAATCAAAAAGTAAAACCCAAAAAGAAAAAAAAAATCGATTAAAATACACACATATTTGGTCCTCTATCAGTTAAAAATTCAATTTAAAAAAAAAACAAAACAAAACGAAAACAAAACGAAACCGATCATACAATTGGATAGGTAGGTAATACAATACATAATGAAGAAAAAAAAAATACAGTAGTGCAAGATTATTAAACGGCGCTTCGAAGCGTACGAAAGTAACATTAGAACCTTTAAAATAAAACAAAATACTATTTAAAAAATAAAAAATATAGATAAAAATGAAGACGATGAGGAGGAAGTAAACAAAAACCGTGAAAAATGCGGAATTTCGAGAAACAATAAAGAAAAAACCCCAATCGATGGGAAGGATAGGTAATCCTTTAGTCGTTCGAACCAGTATCTCGAAATTCCTCATAATAACAAATAAAGTGGTAAAAAATGATAAAACGTAGTAACGATTATTCTTCCGACGCAGGTAGGTAGGTAAAACAGTAAGAAGAAGAAATTAGTACAAGGGGGAGGGGGGAATACACTAGGTACGTACACATCTGTCTACAAAAATACAACATAATTAGGTAAAAAGAGAAAAAAAATTCCATATACACGAGCGTACAAAAAACGAAAAAAAAATTACCCCCGATCGTTTTGGGTAATACGAATAGTCTTTCTGGGGCCAATCGACTGCCAAGCCCCAGGGGGACAGGTACATTATCACACGTTTGGTATACCTCAATACGTCGCCAGAACAGTATTCGGTACGGGCACGATCAAAGCCAACGGATTCGGATTCGAGGTATGATGTATATTGGCGGCGTTCGGCTGGGCAACCTGCGGTATCTGGGCGGCGGCCGCTGCGGCTGCGATAGCCTGAGCTTGCGACGTACCGGGGACGACTCCGGCAGCGCCGGGGGGATTCGTATGAGGTATGACGTTGGGCGGCATCAACGGCGGCACCACCATGTTGTGATTCTTGCGTATATGCTTCAGCATATTGGATCTCTCGACGAAGCACTTGTTGCATTGCGGGCACGCGTGCGGCCGTTCGTTCGAATGGCTGCGGCGATGCGACACCAGGTGACCCTTGCAGGTGAAATCTTTGGGGCAGATGTCGCACTTGAACGGTCGCTCGGCGGGTATACCTTTCTGATGGCTGCGCTGGTGGAATAGCAGGTTACCCTTGAGGGGGAACGATTTGCCGCATTCGGTGCAGGCGAACGGACGTTCGCCGGTGTGCGACCGCATATGGTTGACGAGATGCTCCTTGCGGGTGAACGGCTTCGAGCAGACGGTGCAGTTGTGCTCGGTTTCGCCGGTGTGCTGGCGCAGATGATTGGTGAGGTGCTCCTTGCGGGTGAACGTTTTGTTGCAGAAGTCGCAGCGGTGCGGCGATTCGCCGGTATGGATGCGTATGTGGTTGGTGAGGTGTTCCTTGCGCATGAAGCCCTTGGAGCAGTAGTGACATCGGTGCGGCGTTTCGCCGGTGTGCTGGCGAATGTGGTTGGTAAGGTGCTCCTTTCTGGTGAACGATTTCGGGCAATAGGTGCACTTGTGCGGCGACTCGCCGGTATGCTGCCGCACGTGATTAACCAGATGGTCTTTGCGGGTGAACGCCTTCGGACAGAATTGACACTGGAACGGCGTCTCGCCGGTATGCTGCCGAATATGGTTCACCAAGTGCTCCTTACGCGTGAACGATTTCGTACAGTAGGTGCACCGATGCGGCGACTCGCCGGTATGCTGCCGCACGTGATTCAACAGGTGCTCCTTGCGGGTGAACGTTTTCGAGCAGAAGTCGCACCGATGCGGCGTCTCTCCGGTATGCCACATTATATGGTTGGTAAAGTGCTCCTTGCGGGTGAACGATTTGCCGCAGATTTCGCACTTGAACGGCGTATCGTTGGTATGCGAACGCAGATGATTGGCCAGATGCTCCTTGCGGGTGTACTTCTTGCCGCAGATCCGGCACGTATGCGGCGTTTCGCCGGTATGCCACATTACGTGATTCACGAAATGCTCCTTGCGCGTGAACGATTTCTTGCAGATGTCGCAGCGATGCGGAGTTTCGCCGGTGTGCTTGCGTACGTGGTTCACCATGTGCTCCTTGCGAGTGAAGAATTTGTGACAGTACTGGCAACGGTAGGGCGTGTCGCCGGTATGGCAACGTATGTGGTTCTCGAGGTGCTCCTTGCGGGCGAAGCATTTCGCGCAGGTCGGACACGCGTAAGGCTTATCGGTGGCGTGACGTTTGACGTGACGTTCCAGACTCTCGTCGTTGGCGAATACGTGGAAACAAATGGTACAGGTGTACATGCTGCCGCCTAGGTGGCACTTGCCGTGGCTGAGTAGGTCGTCGTTGCATTCGAACGATTTGCCGCAGACCTGCGTACCGGCAGACCATTTTATTATTTCACGTGACGGTAGGTTACGTTAGCGTGCTGAATGGTGCAATGAGGCCGGCCAATGAGAAAAGCGATATGAGATGGAAAAAGCGTAACAATAGCCCGATACAAACGATAAAGCGACTCGAGATCAAGATTGGGAGCAGCGAGGGTATCTGGAGATTTGATATAGCAAACCCAAGACGACGTTCGAAATAGTTCGAAATCACGAAAGCTCTTCGATACGGTTCGAAACAGCATTAAAATCGTATTCGTCAACATCGCGAATGAATTTTCTTTTTTCAAAAAACAGAAAATGGTCAAACTGATCTTAAAAATCTTGGTTAGCTTCAAGCTTGCCTAGAATAGAATAGCTTCGTTAGAAATATTTTGAAGCTTAAAACGGGGTTAAAATTCGAGAAAAAATGCGAAAAATCCATCGCAATGGTATGAAAATTGATTGTTGAAAAATAATATTAAAAAGAACCAGAGTATTGTAACAATAAAAAGTCCCCAAAGATTAATCATTTTTCAGAAGAAACGAACAAGGAAGGAAGTATTTCGCACAAAAGATGTTGCGTTTCTATTCTAGACCTCAAAACAACCATGTGAAAAATAGGTCATCTTCTTAAAACAATTCTTTCTTTTTTACTCCGATCCAATTGATCACAAAATTTGATTTTAAGAGACGGGGTGACCGGAGGGAGGAGGGATGAAAAAAAACGGATCACTCCAAACAAATTCTAAAACTATTTTTCAAAAATTTCCAAAATCATTATTACAGCAAAAAAAACATAAAGTAACGTTTCCTCTGAAAGAAAATGTTGATAACAATATGTATAATGTTTTTTCCTCTCATCCTGACTTCTGATATAAAGTTAATTTCAAAAATTAAAAAAAAATGTTTTTAAAATCTGATATTTTTCTTGTCATTCTGACTTTCTAATATTAAATTAAAATGCCAAAATAGCGTTGAATAAAAACAAACCGATCTATGACTTTCTGACAGAAATTCAATGTTTTTGACATAACGTGACGCAAAATAGAGCCTCAAACATTTTGGAATGTCTCCCCACTCAGGAGGAAAAAACATATTCACGTTAAAAATCGAACTTTATGGTAATTTACTTTCATTTACTGGGATTATCGCTAGAATACTTGGTTTCATTTCCTCCCCAAAAACATCCTATATTATCGCATTTTATGTTGTTTTTTTTTTCATTTTTTTTCCTTTACTTTTTTTCTCCCTCCCAAAATAAATTCAATGAAGATTTGCGATTCTTTCTTTCTTCAGTTTATTCAAAAATTCAAAAACCAATTCTGAGCTAATTTTCCAAACAGAAAGTTATACCAAAAAATGTATTTCACAATCTTCCTCCTCACAAATCGAATGATATCAACACGAAGATCGAATCAAGTACAACCTTAGCTTTCGGGGCTACGGCGCGGCGTTCAATTTCTCGGAGTTTTCCAAGCGAGGTAAAAAATGAAAAATTTCAAGTGATTATGGGGTAGGTTCAACGTTCAAGATTTCAATGGTCATTTTCACCCTCACTCAAAATTTCACCCTTGGGATGGAGAGAAGGAACCACAATTGAAAAATCTTCTAACAATATCGAAGTATCGAATAGGCTCTCTCTTTACAACTATATTAATTTTAGATGAAAAATTGAACTCCGGGTGAAATTTTTCAATCGAGGAAATGTCGAAATCCTTTTCAACGTTCGCTCAAAATAATTATAATTTTGTGAAAAAAATCTCTGAAATGAAAAAATAATTCTCAATGTCTTGTTTATTCGGGAAAACAGAGATATTTGGAAATAACTTTTTTTTAGATTTCTCACTGAGTATTATGCCGATTGGGAAATTGAATTCAAGAAAATGGATGGGGGGTCTAAAAAAAATCGTCTCATCTCCAATTATTCTAAAATTTCAATCTTCTCTTCTTTCCCATTCAACGAAAACTCCGCAAAAAACAAATTACAAAATTTCGTACTTGAATCTTTTTTTTCTGGTGTTGATTACAACGCAAGTCCATGAAGTTCAAAAGAATAAGATACACAAAAAAAAAGAACACTAGAAAATGAAATAGATAATGAACCACCAAAAAAATTGGACCCAACGTAAAAATCTCAAAAAAGTGAAACCTAAAAAAAAAAAATAGAAAATCAGAAAACCTCCCATTTACAAAAAATCGACAAAATATAAAAATTTTCAAAAAAATTGACCTCAAATCAATAAATTAACGTTTCAAAAATGAGCATTTTTTTAAAAAAAAAATGTAACATTTTATTGAATCAATGAATGTAAAATTTTAACGAAAAGTGTAAAAAAAATTAAATAATGAAACAACAGGTTGACAATCGAATCGGCATTTTATGAATTTACATCGGCAAAACTTCACTAAACCCAAGAATTTTTTCACTCATTACTATTGTTGGTTTCAATGATTGTTTAAAAATAATCCATCAATTATCAAAAAAATCAAGTATGTACTTCACTTTACTGAATCAAGTGTTTCAATTAACGAATCAAAATGAAATAGTTTGCTCATCATATTTTACGAAAATATAAAAATTGGATATCGACTTTCGAGGTATTGCAATCGCATCGAAAAACTGTCAGTCTAAGGTCAAGTTTTTGGCTACAGTTCTATAAGATGGTGTGTATTTCATACCAATATTCAACGTCAGAAGAACTAGTGGGATTCTCCTAAGAGTCAATTAGGAGAATTTCAAAAACTGGCATAACACGATACAACAAAAAAACTGGCATTTCTACCCGATCAAATATTTCCTAAATCACCCTTTCATAAATACGTATAAAATCATTACAGCTTACAATTCCTTAAAAGATTAAAATCAGTAAAAGTGAAATGTTACGATCACTTCGTTTAAACGCAACGTTGAGAAATCACGAAGAAATTTCTTTTCATCATCGCGAAATTATACGTCAAAATAGTCCCAAAATGCTCAAATCGTTCAATTCCCACTCCACAAACAACAGGATACTCGAGCCATCGAAACTCGTATTTATATCGTTCTTAGCAACATCATGCGAAACCTAATAAGCAAGCGGAATTAAAATCAACATACCTGACACGTGAACGGTTTCTTCTCGGCGTGATACCTTCGGTGAACTATCATCTGATACCGGAATGGGAATATTTTACCGCATATATCGCACGTATGGGTGCCCGTCGGCACAATAACCGGAGACGGGGATCCGGCTGTCGAATTATTCGATATGCTCAAATCGGTACTCATAACGCCACCTGCGCTGGTCGAGTCGTTGGGCAGAGTTTCGCAAGATTTCACCACCATCCCCGTACTATTGTGCAGGATGGCAACGGTCGGTGAATGTTGCTGGTTTTGGTCTCCGCTGTTCGTAGACATGTCGGAAGGATTGGTCGGTTGCAGTTTGCCGAATACTTCGTGATAGGCTAGCAGTTGGTTGAGCTCTTCGACGTTCACCTTGTACATGGACGGCATACTGGGTACTACTTCGACACCCAGAGTTTTGTTGGCGGTTTCGTCGCCGACGTGGGTGCTCACTTTGAGTACTTGGCCTTCTATAGTACGAACGTCCATCAGGTGTTCTGGTTTCACGTCTTGGATACTGCAAAACGATAAAAATTAATTAAATGCGATGCTAATTCTGTCTCAAAATTATAAAATTTCGATATTGATACTGGAAAGCCTTAATTACAAAAACATTATTTTTACCACGTTCAATTAGTGAAAAATAAATCAAACTAGATCAGTACTCGAGCAAATAATTTGCCAAAGCCATCGTTGAATAAAAATCACAAAAATTACGAAAAATTTAATATCTTACCCAGTCATCGATATAACTGGTAACCTAGTTTCGGTAGCTACAGATTTCTCTCGACTATTATGAGCATCTGTACTCATACGTTGCTCGTCTTTAACCGACCCGTCCATCTGAGACTGATCTTTACAGTGATCGTCAGTTTTGCCAGCTCCGCTGCCAGAACCACTGGATAAAGCTCGATTTTGGTGAACATCATGAGACGACGATTGAACAGCCTGATGCTGCGATAAAGCTTGATGATGAGCCATCTGTGCCAATCAAAAAGAAAAACAACATAGCAAAACATGGGAATCAGCACACCGAAAAGAAAACCGCACCGCCTCAATCGCACCACGAAAAAACCCACCTGTTCCTGTAACTGCTGGTGTTGCTGCGGTGTCAACGAGCCGATCATTTGCTGTTGCGGCCTGGCTTCTCCGTTAACCATGGCCAGTTCGCAATGAATAACCTAATTTGGGGGTTGTAAAAATGGTCAATTTAGAGTAAGAATGGATTTCGAGGGGCCACTATACACCTTACAAAGTACCTGATTAGTTTCCATGCTTTCTGTACAAGTGGCTTTATCAATTTTAGCCTTATCACTGGAGGAGTGATGCGTTGAGGCGGTCATAACCAATGGTCGATTCTACAAGAAAAAATGAGATCGTGTTTAGAGAGACCGAAACGAACGGGTCAGACCGGACAATGCGTACTTGAGATTGATGCTGCGACGCTGACGATGAAATAGCTCGGTGTTCTCCGATCAACGTTAGCGATTCCGTAGCTGGAATCGTCGTTAAACATGGTTGAGCGGTCGATATCGTACTTTTGCCGTCTTCGATTCGCGTCGAAGTCGAAGTAGGAATCGTATAGACGGTGGATACCTGAGAATTGAAACAAAGATTATGAAAAACAGGGTTCAAAGGGTTGAAAAAATATTTCGAATGTATACCTGAGGTATAGGACCCGGAAATAAATTAGTCAACACCCAATATTTGGCGAGGCCGGGTGCTATAGCCATTGTAGCGGCGGCCGACGATGCGGGTATTCGTAACGCATCTGAGGTTGTTGGTCTGTCGTGTTGCATCCCCACAGCAGCCTCCTGAATCAAAAAAAAAAACAAAAAATATAAAAATACAATAATTACAATTTTTTTCAAAAAAAAAAAATAATAATCAACGATACAATACCTGCGTTGAAGTGGAGGATGCAGATGAGGATGGAACGGTGTTATGAGCTTCATTATTCATTTTCCACGATTAATATCCATGCATTTAAACGCGTAGCCACATCAGCTGTAAAATAATAAACACAAAAAAGCAGGGATTGAGTATATTATTCAACTACCTGCAGTTTAGACCGCTATCCATCGATAAACGCAACGTTTATAAAAAACCACATTCAATTATGCAATAGGGTAACATTATTTTTCTGACCTTCGACAATGAAAAAAAATTATTCCCTCAATTATAAACGCAACGTAACGCCGGAATACAGTATAAACTGAAACGAATCAAGATACCGCAGAACCGTGTCATAAATGTAATAACACAAGTAGCCTAAGTAAATACCACTAATTCTAATAAAACATCTGATCCCACTTTCGACCGCCTAGCGAATGACCATTTAACAATGAATTATAATATCGAGAAAATTTTCTTTTCTGAATTCAAAATATACGTATACTGCATACGATTGTATCACGGCTTCTATCTATTTAAAAATAGTTACGTAGTCTTTTTTCGTATTATAGTAATGGCGGACATCAAACACAAAGAAACCTCAATCAATGAAGCAAAGGTGTTACTATCGCAAATATAATTCCAAACAAATTTACTAATTAAGAAAAATAAAACGTAACGTACCTCACTCTACTATACGAGAATTTCGAAGAGGATAATTCGATGATAAAATTAAAGACGTAGCGGCAAAGCGGAGGCAGAGGCGAAATTGTCCTTATGGCGGCGTTCATTAACGTGATAGTCAGTCATAGATAAAACCAAACACACTCAAAACACGAAAATTATCGTTCGAACGACACGAAATTTGCAATAATTAACTACACTATACACAGCAGTAATTAAATTATTAATAATTAAATAAACTAAGTCTAACAAATTAAAGAGTTACGTTTAATAACAAATAACTTCGGACGTAAAGTCGGCCATTTTATTTTAGTTGAAAGTCATTTTGGTTATTTCATTTTATTATGTCACAGACAAATTTTCACTCTAATCTGTGCTTTCTTGCAGTGTTACCAACCATAATAACATAGGTAGCGCTAGTGAAATTCAAAAATACTGCTTTCTCATTGGTCGAAAATTGCCACGCGAAAAAAATTACCACATTTCTGATTTGTTACCTTGGCAACCTTGTTTCTGAAATTCGGCGGATAAAAAAATACACGAGCCGAAAGCTAAAATTGCCGACTGCGTGTGTTATAATGCCAGAGTAATAACATAGTTTTGGGTTATTTTTAATTAATTTTCAATCTTTTTCTAATTAAAAAGTAATTATGGCCAAGAAGAAAGATTCAGAGAAGCAGAATGCAGCCGACAATAGTAATAAGAATGGCGAAGAACCGAATTTCGAGGATCCCGATGGCTACGTTGACAATGTCTCTGACGATGGTACGTTCCCCTTTCCAATGTAGACTTTGACAACAAGACATTTTTAAAAATATGATTGCACTTTAGAATTACTCGGCGACGTGCTTGCCAGGAAACCGAAGGAAACTGACGGTTTCGAAAGTGTCATCATAGTTGACGGTATTCCCGAAGTTGGCACCGATCGGTTGGAAAAACTAAAAGGTGTTATCGAAAAGATATTCTCAAAATTTGGTACCATTGTTAGCGATTATTATCCTAAAAATGATCAAGGCGTTACGAAAGGGTACGTACAGTTTAAATCATCTATCAGCTGTAAGCTGGCTCCAAGTGTAATGTGTTTGGTTTAATTTCAGATATGTTTTTATCGAGTACAACAATGCCCAGTCAGCTCGCGATGCTGTAGCGCAGTTGAACAATTATAAATTGGATAAAAAACATACATTCTTAGTTAATTTATTTACCGATTACGAAAAGTGAGTAATTCTCAGTCAACTGTGTCGTGAAATGACTCGTCAGAGAGCAACGTTTTTAATATATCGAATGTTTCGTAGATTTACCGCTATACCCGATCAATGGGAACCTCCAACTCCAGCGTCTTTCCCAGAAAGACCAAATTTACAAGAATATCTCCTAGAACCGGATGCATACGATCAGTATTTATTATTTGATTCTGATTGGCATGTGCAGATTTGGTTGAATAGCTCTCCTCATCCTACTCTCCTCGAAGATCGAGAGGTACGTATTATTAAAACGAAATTCTCTACTAAGACGTCATTTGACCTATCTCAATTTCGTAGCGATGGACTGAATCCTTCGTTCGTTGGTCGCCACTTGGTACATACCTAGCAACTTGCCATAAACCAGGAGTTGCCTTATGGGGTGGACCGAATTTTACGAAAGTTATGCGTTTCGTTCAATCTAACGTTCAAGTTATCGATTTTTCACCTTGCGAACAGTACGTAATTGTTATCGAACTCTTTGTTAAGCTTTCGATGCTGATATTGCCTTCTTTTTTTATTTGTAGATATTTGATTACGTTATCGCCTCAACCTGATTCCCCGGATCAGAAAAAATTGATCATTTTTGATATCCGTACCGGTATGGAGAAAAGATCATTTGTCGTTGATGGAGCTCCCACGTGGCCTATTTTCCGTTGGTCGAAAGACGATAAATATTTTGCGAGGATCGGTACCAACATGCTTAGTGTTTATGAAACACCGGTAAGATTTGATGATTTGTTAGCTACATTCACATTTTTGAACTTGAAAGTGATCGTGGTGTTTTTTTGTTTTTGAATAGTCTTTCGGTTTACTGGACAAAAAGAGTATTCCGGTGAATGGAATCCGAGATTTCATGTGGTCTCCTTCCGATAATGTATTAGCTTACTGGGTTGCTGAGGATAAAGATGTACCAGCCAAAGTGGTACTATTGGAAATCCCCAGGTAGCTAAACTAATTTTATATTGACAATTGAGAAAATCTCAGGTTTTAATTGGATGTTTTTTTAATAGCCGTCAGGAAATCCGTGCTAATAATTTGTTCAACGTAGCCGATTGTAAAATCCATTGGCAAAAGAATGGTGACTATTTATGCGTCAAAGTTGATCGTTACGCGAAATTGAAGAAAGAGAAGGGAGAAGTGAAATACAGCGTAAGTTTCTGCCAGATTCTTCGTCTGTTTTCTCAATAAACTGTGTATTTCTACTAATGATATTTTTCACAGGGAATGCATTATAATTTCGAAATTTTCCATATGAGAGAGAAGAATATCCCAGTCGATATTATCGAAATCAAAGAACCCATTCAGGCTTTTGCTTGGGAACCGATAGGATCAAAATTCGCTATCGTTCAAGGGGAGCAGAATAATACTAAAGTTGCATTTTATGATATTAAATCAGCCCAAAAATTATCTCTTATGAGTACGTATTCATCATTTTTTAAGATTTTGCTACAAAGCAGCACAATATAAATCCTTCCTAATTACGGAGTTATTTTTTAGAATTATTGGAAAAGAAGGTCTGCTCGCATTTATTCTGGTCTCCAGCGGGCCAGTATATCGTATTAGCTGAATGCCGCGGCGAAGGAGGTGCCTTAGAGTTCATAGATACGAACGATTTCTCTACAATGGCTAGCGGCGAGCATTACAAAGCTACCCAGGTTGAATGGGATCCCACTGGACGCTATGTTGTATCAGCTGTGAGCGCGTGGAGTCAAAAAGTAACCTATTTAATAGCTATTCCGAATCCACGAAGGAATTGCAAACTTGATAATTAATTTTGATTGCAGATGGATACCGGTTTCTGGGTTTGGTCTTTCCAAGGAAAAGTAATCAGAAGGAATAATTTGAACACGTTCTGCGAATTCAAATGGCGTCCTAGACCGCCTACTTTGTTATCGGAAAAACAGCTCAAAGATATTAAGAAGAATTTGAAGAAATATACTGTTCAGTTCGAACAAAAGGATAGGATCAGATTAACGAAAGCATCTAAGGTGCGTTCCTCTTTCCAACCGCGATAGAAATCTGTTTAAAATAATTTTAATCCTCAACATCGTTGGTTTTTACAGGACGTAGTAGAGAAGAGACAAAAATTATGGAGAGATTTCCAAGAATATCGCGAAAAACGAATAGAAGAATGGAAACAGCAGAAAGACACGCGGCTACAATTACGCCACAGTGAGTTATTTTGCTCATTAACTCTCGCCAATTTTTTTTGAGTACTCAACTGTAATGAATTTAATTTTGTTTTTACAGATATTGATACCGACGACGTTAACAACGATTCGCATAATCACGAAGAAGAAATAGTTGAATTTATCGTTAAAGAAGAAATAACCGTTATCGATTGAAACCAATTGCTGCTGTGTCAAGTTTGATTTTTTTTTACATGTAACGTTGTTTTGTCTCTGTGTTCGCACGTTATAAAGTATTCTCTATTTATCTTTTGTTGAGTTGTAATATTTCCTCGAATTTGAATTAAAAACAAAAATATCTTGAAAATATGTTTTTATACGGTCAGTTTTTAATTTTATCAATTCTCGAACGTATTTATTATACTGTTTTCAAATTACTGTATTATCGTGTATGTATGATTTTGTTGAGTATTTGCAGTAAATGGATTCATTCATCGATAATCCGTCTAATTTATTTTTATAGAGAGACTTTAAAACGAAGTGAAGTTATACAGATGAACCTTCAGCTCTCAGAAATATAAATTACACAACGTGATTACTTTGAAAGTAGATGCCAATATTCACAACGAAAATATACCGAATCAATGTTCCTTTAATTGAATACGCTAATAACATCAGCTGAATTTAAAATAATAACTAGGGGCCGAAGAAAAAAAATAGGAAGGATGACGTAAAAAAAGAAGAGCAGGGCGATTTATAAAATAAAACGAATTCGTAACAATCTGGTTAAAAAATATATCAATATCACTTCTTGACAATTTGTATAACGTCTTCATCGTCCATAACATGGGTCATGCCTACTCGTTGAGGAGAATATTTAGTACTGGTACCCTGTGAAAAATACCACGAGGTTGAAGAAATCGTCAATTAAGGGTGTCTTTTATCAAAAACCAAAAGAAATGAGATATTTACCCAAACTAAAGCGTATTTAAATGCTCCAACCAAAGTCCTATGTATAGCGTGACAAACATGCTCGACGGTAACGCCTCTTCTTAATATTAAACAATCGTTAAAATCTGGCGCTTGGCCAGGTTTTTTGGTATATACTCTTATTAGAGATAGATAATCCCACAGTACTTCTAATAAATAGTCTAAATTCAGGTGTAAGTTACAACTGTAACACAGAAACAATGTATAAGAACTCACGACAATCAAAAAGTAATCTTACGGAAAACAAATTACCTAACGACGACACTATTCGGTTTTCTAGCGATTCGGTCAACTTCTTCGATGGAAATTTGATCTACTTTATTGTAAACGTAAAGGCACGGAAGATAAACTCGATTAGCTGAGATTACATCGATTAACTCGTCTGCAGTGCAATCCTCTCTAAAGAGCACTTCGGCATTGAAGATTTTGTATTCGTGTAATATCATCTGAACCATTTTTTCATCTATTTTAGTCAAAGCGCAAGTCGAATTGAAAGCTATACCGCCGCCTTTCTTCACCTAATTACCAAATCTTTAGAATGATTTTCAAACGTGAAAGAATCACAGAAATCGAGCCATTACCTTAAAGTAAATATTAGGCTTGGGTTTGTTCAACCTGATACCAACACTTTCCAATTCTTTCTCTAATAGTTCCCTTTGAACATCTTGTTTTGAAGCGTCTAGCATCATTAATACTAAATCAGCAGTCCTCGCCACAGCAATAACCTGAAGAAATGCAACAATTCCCGTAATTGATTTCTTTTTACAGTGAATAAACGCAACAAGTCTATATACCTGACGACCGCGTCCTTTGCCTTGGGAAGCACCTTCAATTATACCGGGTAAATCGAGTAACTGTATATTGGCACCTTTGTAATCGATCACACCGGGAATACAAGTCAATGTGGTAAACTCATAAGAGGCAGTTTCACTTTCGGTTTTCGTTAAAGTGCTCAACAACGTAGACTGTAAGTACACACTTTCAGTATAAATGAATACGAAATACTCCACTGATTCGAAACCAATTCATACCTTTCCGACGGAAGGAAAACCAATAAGGGCTACTCTAGCATCTCCAGACTTGAGCACATCAAATCCTTCACCTTTTTCTGACTTTTTTGAGGGCTCTAACAACTGGGCTCGGTACTTAGCTAGTTTAGCTTTCAATACACCCAAATGGTACTCGGTGGCTGTAAAATAATCATTTGTAATCGCAGATCAAAAGTGGGAAGTTAGCATTTGCGAAAGTTACCTTTGTTTTTCTGAGTACGAGAGATTTCTTTCTCGATTTCGGATATTTTCTCCAAAATACCCATTTCGACAATTTGGAATCCGATGAGATACCGAAATACCTTACGAAATGTCGCTTAACATGGAAAATTTTAATCGGAAAATTGAACAACCCGGAATAACACGCATTGATATTCAATTCATTCTCTCAGTGATAAAATAAAAATTTGTGTCTAATTTGTGAAATGTGTTCATTTTTTAAACCGAATAACACACCTTCAAAAACTTTTTTTTTTGTTTTTTTGAAAAAAAAATTAATTTTTTTCTGGGTGGTTGGTATTATTGCGAAAATTTAGAAAGTTAGCTAAAATCGAAGTGTAGAAAGGCAACAATCAAATCAAAAATATTTATCAATTTTTTTTGCTGAAATACTGAATTTTTCTAAGCGCCAATGTAAAAACTTTTATTCATTATCCATTTTCAGTAATTTGGAGTAATTTTAATTATTTAATTCAATTCATTATGGTGAAAGATAACTATAAACCTCCTACAGTGGTACGTTAATCCATTTACTGTCGAAATATAAAGTCCGGACCATGGCTTTTCGTCATTTTGGCCGGCAACATAAACAAGACATATTGCATATATTTTTAGCAAAATATTTTAATAAAATATGTTTTATCGATTTCAGTACATCCCAGACAAAGCTGCCGAAATCGCTGGGCTATCTATTGCGTGGGGGAACCGAAATACATTTGCAGCATTTGCCTCATCTCACAATAAAACACATCCTATCGGTAAGTCGTTTGAAAACGCCATCGTAATACATCTCAATTGAGATTAATCGATATTTTTTGTAGACATAAAGAAAAAATGTCCAAACTTTGTCAGTCAGTTAACTGTAATGAGGCAAGATATGCTATTATTTGATCCTTTGTTAAGAAAATTAATCAACGAATCATGCAGCATATTTGTTACAACGCCTCAACTATCGAAGCAAACCCTGATAGATAGTTCTCAATTCAGTAATTTGTTAAAATTGAGTCGAAAATACAGGTAAGCGTGAAAAATCTTTTATGTGATTGTAATTCAATTTTAAAAGTACAATATTTTCTGTTATTAGATCGGTACTGAGAGAATGTATAGAAAACATTCAAGAAGACACTTCTCGTACTATATCCGATGAAGAAAATCAACGTTTTAGTAACTGTATCGCATTATTATATAATCTGGAGTTCATTTGGCACTTGACAGAAGTCTTATACATCGATGCAATTCCAGGTGAATAATTTTATTTTAAAATAAATTAATAAAATTAGCGCAGAAGATATAAAAATTACCTTTGCTGATTAATTAGATGACGTTGCTCTTCCCCACATCTCCAATTGGATTCGTTTCCATTTCCCGGAATCCGAACGAAACGCCAGGAACATTCTGCAAACAATCAAAAGTGGTGGTTCAACAATCGATCAAACTGTTGAATTTTTAAACGAAGGAGTTGAAAACATCTTCCCTGATTATTGGGATACCGTAATAGGATTAGTAATACAAGGCAACGTCGATTTATCTAGGATTCTCTTACAGTTACATTCTCAAGCCGATACTGAACTTTTTACAACGTTGGACAAAATTTTACGAACAATGCCGGTTTACAAGGTAAAGCACAGACCTTTTTTTTAGAAATCTAGATACCAGAAGAGCTTATTGTAATTTTGGTTTAGGTTTACGGTGAATTATCTTTGCCAGAATTTGTCATGCAGTGGAAATTATGGCAAGGTAACGCGAGCAAGAAATTATCGTCCGGCCTTTACGAAAAATATCCTCAATTAACGTTTATTTTACAGGTAGAATCATACGAATACAACTAGATTACTATGAAACAATCTGAATGAACTAATCTATTGTGTATTTTAGTTAATTTCCGGAAACATATCTCAATGTTTAGAGAAACTAAAAATTCATTGTGGTAAATGGTATCAAGCTATGGCAGCCGTCTTGTTATATAAAGAACCAGCTGTTAAATTTCACGAACTGAGTTATCACGCTCATCAATTCATCAAGCATTATGGAGGCACTTCTAGTCTAAATCTGTGCGACGCCACTGTCCTCGCTTTATTCGAAAATGATTTAAATTCGGTACGAATTGATTGTGTTTTATCTATAATGTACCTAATGGATTCTATGTATTGATGAACTGGTTTTTTTAGGCTGTGAAAAAATTTCAAATGGCGTCCGATGGTGGTTGGTTAGCTACTCATTTAACCCACTTGTTGACACTCTGCGGTAAAATCGAATCTGACGATAGTCAATCGTAAGTAATCCATTATTTTCAACATGAAACGATAAAACCTAAAAAAACCACCCGAATAACGAATAATTTTCACAGATCCGAAGACCTCGAGAAAGGCGACCATCTTCAACTACACGTCAAATTTATCCTCGAATATGGTACTCTTCTCATGTGTCATCAATCCCTATGGCAAGTCGGATTATGTTACTTAGATCAGTGTTCGCACGAAGGAAGAGCTCGTCAACACGTCTTGTTATCTCAAATATCTCCTAGAACTGATGCAAAAACAATGAAAATAATACAAGCCGCCTCGAGCAGAGGATTAAACGACGTTGGTATGCATCCAAGCGTATCTTCCCTTTTCTTTCTCATTTTTTTGAAGTACGTAATTTGCCATATTACACATTTTTTTACAGCAACTAGTTTGTGCCGAGCTGAAGGTATGAAATGCATGCGTCGCAATCAGCTGGGAAAAGCTCTAGAATGGGCGTTTAGATCACAAGATTCGGCATTTGCCTCTCATCTTGCTGATCAATTCTTGCAAAGTTACGTCAAAAAGGGATCTTTCGATTCGAACGACTTTTTAGATAACTTGGGAAGTTGTATGTTGATCTGTGATCGGCTAACGTTTTTAGGTAAACAATTACACTTTTTTTTTTCGAACACGATCAATTTTACGAAAAGAAGGATTGTAATCAGGATGTAATTTTTTCAGGTAAATATTGCGAATTTCGTCGCCTTTATTCGGCAGATAAACTCAAAGAGGCTGCCACCTGTTTAAATGATCTTATCACGTCAAAAATAGCTCCAAAATAGTGAGTATTTTGATTTTTATCATCCATCATTATTTCCGTTTCTTATTCATTTTTTCCGTATTGTTACAGCTTCTGGTTGACTCTCCTGACGGATGCATTGCCCTTACTACAAAACGAATCCGAAGAGCCTCTATTTGATACTCAACAAACAGCTAATCTTACTTTTTGTCTAAATGAACTGTCAAGTTTGAGCGAATGGGATTTATCGAATGTTACACCTCCCAAAGCAACCATAGAACGTCAAGTATCCATTATACGATTAGCATTAGCTAAAAATATGGCCAAAGCGCTCAGTACGCAGATGATTACTAATTCTATTTTTTAACGAAAATAGTTCTCCATTTATGGATATTATTGTGTTGATTTTTGTACAGTTATTTTTTTTTTTACGTATTTCAAATACAGAAAAGTTCTTTTCAGTACATCAAAAATGTGCACTTTTTTTTCGATATTTCAAAGTTAGTGTAAAATTGAATTATTGAGCGGATCATGGTGAAATTATAATTTATAAACGCGGAAGTGAAGAATTGCCATTCAGTTTGATACCATTTTATTGATTTTCTTGTTTTTCATTATGAATTTGAAACAACTATGACGATTTACCAAAACTTCGATCCTTCTAGTCTTGCAAATTTAACTCACAAATGAAAATTGTAATTGATTTTGCTAATCTTATCGTAATTTTTCATGTCTTCTCCTTCTCCATTTTCCGTTAATTTATCCCTTTTTTGAATTTCCATTTTTTAAAAATATTTAGCGCAATTTGTTTTTGACTTTCGACTAATTTACAAAAAAAACTAGGCAGCATCAAAAATTCTGCAATCTTATTGGTCATTTTCATTGATAAGACTTGGCAACGTTACAAAAAAAGTGAAGGGGAGGATCAGGCAACACTGGTTTAATTCGGTTTCATTCAAATTTCTCCATTTATGGTAAACAAAGGTGAATTATAAAACGAAGTGGCGAAGTGGCGCTTGTCGTAAATTGCATTCATCCGGTGACTCATAACGTACGTTGCAGTCTTAAACTTTCTAATTTTCTATTGAATTTATCCGTTTCAACGTTAATTTTATTTAAAAATCAATCAAAATGGTGAGTACTTTCATTACTATCATTTATTACTTCAATCTTGTAATGTTAATCATAAATTTTCTCAAAACAGCTAAAAGTGTGGTGTCGCTTCCTGTACGCGTAGGTGATGTGTTCTTTGTGTAGGCCTGTTGGCGCCATTATGTACAAATTTTCACAATTTATCCTTATTTGAGCTTGTTTTTTTTACATTTTCCATATTTCAAGATTTTTTTCAATCGATAATGTACGAACACGTCACCTTTTTGCGTCCAGAAAATGCATACTTTCTCTCATTATCGACCCATTTTAACACGCATGACCTACTTCACGACCACTAATCACGCTATTATTTTTACAGCGTGAATGTATCTCCGTACACGTTGGCCAAGCTGGTGTTCAAATCGGTAACGCCTGCTGGGAATTATACTGCTTGGAACATGGCATCCAACCCGACGGTCAGATGCCATCGGACAAAACGATCGGATCCGGAGACGACAGTTTCAACACCTTTTTCAGCGAAACTGGCGCTGGTAAACACGTCCCTAGAGCTGTTTTCGTCGACTTGGAACCGACCGTCGTCGACGAAGTAAGAACCGGAACCTACAGACAGTTATTCCACCCCGAACAATTGATCACCGGTAAAGAAGACGCGGCGAATAATTACGCCAGAGGTCACTACACCATCGGTAAAGAAATCGTCGACTTGGTATTGGATAGAATTCGTAAACTGGCCGATCAATGTACCGGGTTACAAGGTTTCCTAATTTTCCACTCTTTCGGCGGTGGTACCGGTTCGGGATTTACGTCATTGTTAATGGAAAGATTATCGGTCGATTATGGTAAAAAGAGTAAATTGGAATTCGCCATCTACCCAGCTCCTCAAGTACGTTTTACATATTTCTTAACTAGAGCGTTAATCATTCATACGGTTCATTAACCTCTTTAATTTTTATTAGGTTTCCACCGCCGTTGTCGAACCATACAATTCTATTTTAACCACACATACAACCTTGGAACATTCCGATTGCGCTTTCATGGTCGATAACGAAGCCATCTATGATATTTGCAGACGTAACTTAGATATCGAAAGACCAACGTACACGAACTTGAACAGACTCATCGGCCAAATTGTCTCATCGATCACCGCATCTCTCAGATTCGACGGAGCATTAAACGTCGACTTGACCGAATTCCAAACTAACTTGGTCCCGTACCCCCGTATTCATTTCCCTCTAGTCACCTACGCCCCAGTTATTAGCGCCGAAAAAGCCTATCATGAACAACTTTCTGTTGCCGAAATCACCAACGCTTGCTTCGAACCCGCCAACCAGATGGTAAAATGCGATCCTAGACACGGAAAATATATGGCTTGTTGTATGTTATACCGAGGAGATGTAGTACCCAAAGATGTAAACGCCGCTATTGCTACTATTAAAACTAAGAGAACTATTCAATTCGTCGATTGGTGTCCAACTGGTTTCAAAGTTGGTGAGTATACGAGAAACGATTCATTTTCAAGGATCCGGAAATCAATCGATAATAATACGTAACGCTTTTATTTTAGGTATCAATTATCAACCACCCACTGTCGTACCTGGAGGTGATTTAGCCAAAGTCCAAAGAGCCGTTTGCATGTTATCGAATACTACTGCTATTGCCGAAGCTTGGGCCAGACTCGATCATAAATTCGACCTTATGTACGCTAAACGAGCTTTCGTACATTGGTACGTTGGTGAAGGTATGGAAGAAGGTGAATTCTCCGAAGCTCGTGAAGATTTAGCTGCCTTGGAAAAAGATTACGAGGAAGTTGGCATGGATTCCGTCGAAGGAGAAGGCGAAGGCGCTGAAGAATATTAAACACCCGGTTCCAAATACACTAACACGCTTTAACGATGAACAAAAACTATCTTTTTTTACTTATTTATTTTTAATGGTTTGCATTTATTGTGCTTTTTTGTATGAATGATTATATATTAATCGAATCACAGCTATAATTTTTTTTCTTGTTTTTAAATTGACGTGAAAATTTCATGTTGAAAAGACGCGAGTAGACTTGAGAAAAACTGGATTTTGAAAAAATGCCAAGCAATTCGATGAGTAAATCACCTGATAATTTATTCGAAATGTAAAAGTAATAATTGTTCACGAATTGCGTTGGAGTCGATTTGGTAGGCGGATTAAACACAAACTCAACGATTATCGTTTTTCCTCTTATAGACTGAAGTAGTATCTCATCTTCGAATGAGGTACGAAGGCTGAGTCATTTAAAAATTCACCTTTCAAGACCTTGACTAACGAATGTCCAATTTCGCATACCGTGGGAGAACAGGTTCAAAAAACGTTCTACTGCATGGCCAAGTTTTTCTGTCGCAAAATAATCTAATAAACGCTTATGAGATCTCACTGTTGTGTCAAATGTACCGTTTTAAATCTTTCGGAAAGAAATCGTTTGAGTTTTTTCTGAATTGACCTTTTATTATTCATGATTATCGGGTCGAAACATTTAGGATCTTATATGGTTAATTTTCAATCCAAATACGAAATAACTTCCCATGAGATATATTTTCTCGATGAAAAGTAAATCAATCACCATCCTCCGTAACGATTTTACTTTTATGAAAGGTCGAACTGAACGATCAGAAAAGGAGGTTAAATTCGTATCATATGCTCTCAATTACCTTAAAAAGAGTCTCAAACTTCGAAAATCAGAAGAGGAGAGATTTTCAGTCAGTTTCTTTAAAAAATTGAAATGAAGATGATTTTTTGGAGTATAACCCTTCTTCCTTGATCGTTTGAAAATATTTAAAATGATAGGTATTTCATGGTTTCAAAATAGCCTATTCCTAATCAGAAAGGCAGGGGAAAAGCATAATTTTTTATTTATTTATTATTTTCTTTTAATGCAAAAAAAAACTGGCTACATCATGGTATCAATGTATAGGTACCTAATTCAAAATCAGCGAACCCAAATCCACACACAACGTTAGTTCGACTCTTCTTTACACAATTTTGGACAGCTTTATCGTTTTTTTTTTTTTCGAGGAGAAAAGTTACAATATCTCAAGAACAATAATTCGAGACCTAAAATGGGCGGTGAATTCGAAATCAGCAACCTTGAATCCATCATAATATTAGACTCCGATTTCACATTTCAAGTGTTTTGCTTAAAAAATTGCGAAAAATAAATCATTTCCCATTTTATCAATTTTAAAAATATGTATCAACTGCTTTAGTCAAATTTGAAGGTGAAAAAACTAAAACTAGGAATCTAGTTTACTAATATTAGACGTCGCTAATTCTAAATCATGATATCCATTTTTACAACCAGGCTTCAGCGGGCTTCATTATGAAAAAAAAATGTCAATTTTTGCCTAAAAAATTACATTTTTAGGGGGAAAAGCCGAAAAGGCTTGTTTTTAAAAGTTAAAACACATCCATGATTTAAAATCTTTTTACTCAAAAGCAAAACTTACGTATTTTATTCGAAACTGAAGTGAAGCTTTTACACATCTCCTAAAATCATTATTTAAAAATTCGATTGTCTTCAAATAGGTATTCTGAATTTTTGTGTTTCATAATTTTTTTTTTAAAATGTCAACGTTGTTTTGTCACATATATTAGTATGAAATTTTTTCAAATCGAGCATTTTTTCGGTCCTCTTTCGAATACCCATTACCGAAATAAATTCTTCAAACTGTTGCGAAAAAATGTTAGGTAGGTACCTAAAATAAAATTCTCATTGAGAAATTATCCAAATTATGTTACATGTAAAACAGACCTCTAGATTCCTACGTATGTATATCATCATAATCACTAAAAAACTAATTTTTTAATGAATAATCAGTTGAAAAAAAAGGGGTAAAATTCTATTTCAATTCTATTCTGTCTTATCCAATCCTATCAGATTAGCGTATCCTACGTGTATAGTATCGATGTAATAATAAAGGGATTCTCGTAAAGACATTATAGTATATTATGATCCAGTATTCTTGAACAAATTAAAAAAATAAGTGTTCGACGAGTATTTCATTGAATAATCAATCCAACAAAAATTAACATCATCAATTCAATTCGAAAAAATTCAGAAATAAATTTAAAAAATACTGATTTGATAGATCGTTTAACGATTACTTCCATTATATAGGTAAGCTTCAAAAAATCAAACCTAATCCTAATTTCGAATTAGTTTTCTAGACACGTATAAATTCAGAGTTCAACATTTCAAGATCTCTTTTTATCGAAGATTATTTTTGTAAAAATTCTGTCAGGAGGTATAATTTCTAGATTTCCAAACCTCATTTATAGGAATACTTTGAACAATGCCAACTCCTCAGATTCATTCTCATCGTATTTCACTACCAATATTCGAGCTTAGGTACGACTTGGTACACAAATTTCTAAATACTCAACTGAACAAGCAATACAAGTCATCGAAAAACATGGACTTTCTAGAAAAACTTCAATTTTAATCGGTTGAAGTTTACAAATCATCTGTTTCAAAGGTGCAGACTGCAGGAAGATGCAATCTTGCAGAAATTCGTTCAATATCTAATAAAGCTATCTGTGAAAGTTCAACCCTGATTCTAGCTCAATTCGATGCTGGATTTTACCATAACTTTAGTAAATCACACCTCAACATTCATTATTTCAGCCACGTATACCAACAAAATAATCCACAAAAATTAACCAAAAACAATAAGTAGAAAAATCAACCAAAATGGAACATAAACACCACCTCCGTTCCGGTTGATTTCTCTACCAACTTCGTTTAAAAAAATACACTTTATTCAAACTGTTCATCTAAAAACAAGAAGAAATGGAGACAAAAAAAAGGACAAAAATAATAGTAAGAATGTAGTAAGTAGAATAAAATGGCGATTGTATGGCGACTGAAGGCACTAAAATCTAACATCTCCATATGTATATGGAAAGAGATTGTAATACGAAGGTGTTTATATAATGTGAAAGAGAAAATACGGATCGAAATCCATGACCACTACGATTCAATCAAACATAAAATTACACATAGAAACAAAACAGCGAAAATAACAACTTAAATAAAAATGGTACGAAAAAGAGAAAGGGATAGAACGTAACAGCGATAACAATACTCTCTGTATCGCAATAATAATACCTTAAAATATTGGTAAAATGGGACCTTATATAGCGATAATACTAACGACTAAAAAATCAGGAAAACGATTCACACTTCCGAATAATAACGTATGAATAAGACGTAGACAAATTACAAACGTACCTGTATCATATCGATTACATGCTGACGATGGACGAACACATTTCGGTCGCCGATAGATACACTTTTAATAAACTTAGATGTATTCAATGCAATTGAATTGATTGTGCGAATATTTACACACTACGAAATCCACGAAACTTATCAAAAACAACCGTACTTACGAAAACTACAAAGTCATCCGCGAAAAAAAAAACACACAGCTCTAGCACAGATTCTTACCATCTTTCTCGTGCTTTCGTCGTAGAAAAAAACGAACGTGAAAAATACTTATTATAACTTTAAAAACGTACTCATAATCTCGTATTGTACAAAATACCTTTCTTTTTCGACACATTTCGCGAGGAAAAAAAAGAAGTACGACGGGTAAAAAAAAACCAACACATTCAGACTCACTTTAAGGGCAGTTCTTAATCGATACAATGATAGTCATTCGTTACATCACTTCTCTTCACCACCGTTTGTACTAATTTAACTATTATTTAATGAGCAAGTAAAAAATTACCACGAAATGAAATTAAATACAAGCTTTGAAAAAACGATCACAAACACGCCGGCATGCTACTGTCGATTGTTTACATCAACACCGCTGATTCTGCGAATAAACATACTAACACAAAGACACATACATAACTTCGGACAAGTTCGGTCCGGCTTCGGGTTATTTCGCGTTCTCGCGACCACGTTGTTTACTTCTTTATCTAACGATCAAAATTTAAATTTTTGCTCATTCTTTCGGTGTTTTTAAAATATTTCTACATGTACGATGATTTAACGCTAAAGTTTAACATGATATTATAAAAAGATACACAAATTATACGCTTCAGAGGAGAAATTAACGAACAAATCACAAGAGAAACAAAAAAATAACCTAATCGATATAAATAGGCTATAAATATCACAAATTGTTAATCTACATATATAGGCAGTCTTAAATCATCGCTATCACCGATATTCTTCTATAGATAATGTATCCGACAATGTTATTCACTACACATAATGCTGTCAAAAAAGAAGAAAAGTATAAGTAAATTTGAACATGTTCAATAAACTTAGTAGCTGACACCTTCGTAGTAGTAGTAAGCTTTAAAAAAATACTCAATTTTTCTTTTCAAAAGTAATAAAAGTGAAACAATGTATACAATACTATTATACCATTATAAACATTCTTGTTGTCTTCTCAATCTGAATAATGATATTATTTATAAAATAGAAATTCTAATGTAATAATAGATAGTAATGAGAATAATTAAAAACTGCTATACACACGAGACCAACAAAAAAATCACTGTAACATATAAATCATGTACCTACATCGTATTTCCTCAATAAAACGTATACCACTTTTTTTGATACCTAATTCACAACCATCTGATACACTGTAATGGATTATTGTCAAGGAACGTACGTTGTATGGTTATTGCAGTTCGATTTCGACTTCAAGATTCTGAAAGCAAGAATAGCGGTAAATATTTTTATTCTTAATCATAACCTAAAATATTCGTAAAATTTGATGAGTAGGTAAAGATATTGATTGCAGTACAGCATTAACTTACTCGTTCGATTCGACGCCAGACATTATGCTACTAGAGTCTGTATTGGGTTTGATACCGTAACGATTCTTTATCAAATCAATAAACGATCCTACCTCCAGTAAGAATCCCGACATGATGATGAAAAATCCGGCCAAGAAAAATGGTACCATGAAACTTCCAGTTACTTCGTAAAGCCATCCTGGAAGATAAGAACAAATAATAAACGGTCAAAATTCTGAACACCTATTAAGTATATTTTACAATAAATGTTTCATTTGGCTAGTTTTTTGCATTGATTCCCTCAATTTCGTAAGATTTTTTCTTGTCTTGCTCGTGTCATTGTCATCGTACGATCCAGAAAAACTAATCGTAATGCTATTATAGCATGCCTTTCCGGTAAAGGGTGGAAATTCTTTTTTTTTTACTTCCGCGATTCTCTATGAAGATGAAAAAATACCCTATAACTACAAATGGAAAGGACATCATCTTAGATTTCAAAATGACCTCGAAACAGAGTCAAGTCTGACTCCTGTCCAAGTGCCTAAAAAAACTGGCTTAGGTAATATGCAAAATTTCAACCAAAAAAAAAAAAAAATGTAAAAATTATTACAGTCGAAATGAAATTCTACATACATATGATTCATTTTCTTTTTTTTTTTTTTCATTTTTCAGAGTCATTTTAGGAGAATTGTTCCTTTTTTAATTTTTGAAATAAATATTATGATTCAATATTGATCTTTTCAACTGAATATAAAAATTTACCAATGGCTATATTTGGTAGAAAAGCAGCTTCTGATAATCGGAGAAATGTTGACGTCAATCTGCTATAAATAGATACTTGGGTTTTCAACAGAATCTTTTTTTTAAGGAATTATAATGTAAGAAATTAAAAAAAAAATTCCTGGAATAGTGTCAATACGAATATTTTGAATCATAAAAATCATATTTATTACGTATTTTCATATCCCAATCATTAAATCTATAATTTAAACTTAGCGAAAATTACAAAAACTGAAAAAATGAAACCTCTTCTCCCCTTTCCTAAGAAGAGTTGAGAAAAAAAATACGACACAGGCCAAGAAAATTTTTTTGAAGCCCCCAAACATGCAATAACAGGCAGCTAATAAACTGAGATGATATCATTCATACCTGCAATAGGCGGCCCAACCAAATTACCAATTCCTTGCACCAAAAGCAATAAACCATACGCATTAGTGAACTTCTCCAGCGATATCGTCTCCACTAATATGATCGACGTAAGGGAATAATTGGCTGCTACCAGAAGACCAAATCCACCAGAAATCATGCACAGGCTCACGTAACTGGTCACCAATGGAATTAATGCTACAAATAATCCGCATAAGGCCATCGATACCGCGTAAATACATCTCGAACTCAGCCAAGGTCTATCACCAGCCCATCCATAGGCGATCTGAAAACCAAGATGAGAATTAATCCATCACAAATAGTCTTCTTACTTAATAACATACTTCTAAAATCTAAAACTAATCTAGTTCTGTAAAAAAAAAAATCAAAAAATCTACGTTAATTTTTTTTAAAAAATCTCATCGCAAGGAGCTAGTAAATATAAAAGCACAATATATGAAGTAATAAGTAAAGGTGATAAGAAAATAACAATTGAAATTGTCATTTTTTAGTTACTTTGTATACCTTTACTTTAAATAATTTATTTTTCAGCTACGCAAGCTACGTTGAGGTAGCCTTTGTTTGGAAGTTTCTAATCGCTAAGCTATTAAAATTGAATATTATTTGTTATCAACAACGTAGGTATCGTCGCAGTAAAATTATAATAAAAAACTAAATTTTATTATGTACAAGGTGTATGAGCATGAAATGGTGTGTACGTGTGTGTAAAGTGAACTAGAGAAAAAAAATTGTATCACTGCACAAGTAATATAAAAAAATTAAAGCTAAAAAGATTCTAAAAAAACGATAAAAAAATTAGTGTCTTTTAAACAATAAATGTTAATAAGAAGTGAATAATTACAAGGGAAAAGAAAATTAAACGAAACAAAATAATTATGCGGGTGCAAGAGCTCAATGTATATTTTCGAAAAAACCATCCAAACTGACAGGTCAAAATTTCAATCGCATCTTGCGCCCACATCTGGTGTTCTAAATACCATTAGAAAAAAAAAACTACGGTCACATTAATCATTTATCCCATATTTACTTCGCCTAACATGTTCAATATTCCAATTACGCTGATAATGTATGTGGAATTAGTTTTGGAAAATCCCTGTTCGACGGCATAATCTGCCAGAAATATGTAAGGAACATCGTACCAAGTATACAGTAGAAAATTTGACACAGCGAATAGCAGAAAGCTGATATTTGAGAAATAAGAAAAGTCCATCATATCTGCCGCCGCGTACCATATATCCACGAATCCGGCGTACCACTAGAATTTAATAAAAAAAAACAATAAAACAATAAATGATTAAATTATGAAAAAAACAAACGATTAATCTTACAATTGTATCTGAAATCGTAATAAAAATAAAAATAAATTCGTCATAGTAAATTTAGATGTAAAAATTTTAACGTATAATTTGAAATAATAAAACCGGTTTGCATTATTTGGAAATTTTTTTATTTTGGCCTCACTCCTCTCTCTATCATTCAGCTCTCATTTTAAAAATTAGATCCGAAATCATCCACGAAACGAATTTGAGAAATAAAACCTTCACTTTATAGGATAATTTGAGAATTTTCAAAAATCTTGATCGCGTCCTTATTCTTCTTTGAAGCCTTTTTGTCATAAAATGGCTTATTCATCTATTTTAGACCAATCCTTCCAACCGAGAAAGTCAACTGTTGGGTTTGTGAAACTTGAATTAAAATTTTTTTCAAAATGCATTGAAATATTGGAATTCGAGATACTTATTAGATAGGTAATAAAATTGTAATTAATTATGGAAAATATAAAATCGAGACTCGTCAAACGACTATTTTCTATGTAGTTTTTAATGGGTTTTACATACAAAACTTTAAAGACCGAAATTCAAAGATTCCAGGTCAATTTCCTGGAAGCAATTTCCCAAACATCCGATTTCCCGAATGGAAAAAACCCTGAAAAATTTATTCCCGAATGAAATTTCTCCAAATGTAATTTTTTTCGAATTTATTTTCCATTAGGTATGCAAATGAAATTCTCAAATTCAGAAACATACCACTGAGTGACATAAACAATTACCAAAAATCCAAAATTTTCAAATCATACGATCGAATAATTTTGTTGGGATCAAATTGATCGAAGAATCCTCCATCATTTCAAAAAATATAGATGTTTAATTGCTTTCCTTGATTTAATTTCAATTTAAAAAAAACAAAGTACTATCCAATTTTTCTGGTAATTTTGCAAATTAATTTTTTAGCACTTGAAATTAAAATAAAAAAATAAAGTTCATGATTCAAAATTAATTATGAAAATGAAAAATAGAAAAGTCGATCTATAGTTGGGCAGCGACTCAAACTAAAGCAACAAGAGTAATTTTCCAATTTTCGTCTACTCAGAAAAAATTCATTCGAGAAAAAATATTTCAAGATTTTTTTCTATTTGAGAATTTGAATTTAGTTCTTCAGGAAACTGGATGGAGAATTGTAAACTATTCAGGATACAAATTTTCTAAGAGCTTCGAACTCAACTTCTGGCAAATTTTTTGACAACATCTATTCTAATCATATCGATGAATTTTTATACTTTTTAGAATTCATCCAAATAATTAAACTCGTCTGATCATTTCCTGATACTAAATCAAACCTCCTTCCCCTCCCCATATACCTACTTCATCTTTTTCTTCGGCAATCGTAGTCATAGAATTTCTATAAATATCCGGACACGACGACGCTCTCAGTCTGTATCGACTGATATTCAACATGGCTCCACGATACGTCAACGAATGCCTGCAAAAAAATACACTCCAATAAATTCCACTCCAGAATACCTTTCAACCGACTCATTAGCTTCAAAATTTTACCTATGCACTTTGAGATCTCTTAAATAGGCAGTAGGCAAACGAGGACTCTCGTTACCATAATCAGAAGCGCCGGCGTATCTTTTATTCCACCAGGTATTATTCGTATTACTGACAGCTGCCAATCCACGTTTCAAAGATTCCGATTTCTTTTTCAATATAGATCTTCTTTTTTCCGGTTTTTTGGCAATGGTTTCGGTGCCAGCGCTGGTATCTTCGATCGGCGATTTCACTTCGACTGGTTCTTGTTCTGTGATCGTCGTCGTTTGCGCTGTTTGATCTTCTTTCGAAGGAGATTTCAATAACGGTGAGGTCGGTTTACTGTTCGGTAAAAATTGAGCGCTGTATTTAGGAGTGGCGCTGACGCTGTACGGATTTCGGTGTCTTTTTTGCTGTAAAAACGAAACATTTCAGTTACCTATGACGATAAGTTGCTAATTTTCATATAATTAATTGAAGCATTAGATCGGTAGATGAATGTGTGTGATTTTCTACACGATGAAAAAAAATCATACTAACTTGTTCATTGATGTATCCGCTATCGCTAATACTGCGAGACGATATCAAAAGACTAGGATAATTATGTACCAACACCGCGTACAAATGTCTGTTCGTCGATAATCCTTCCAACACTTCGAGAGGAACTTTTTCTCCATTTTTTACAAACGTCGGTAGACTGACCAACGAACTGAATAATCTGTTACGTTTTTCTTTGGTGGATATTTCGTTGGTTTTGTTGGCGTTGGCGTCGTCGTCGTCGTCATCTTCGTCTTCTTTTATTGTGCTTTCGTGAGCTGTAATTCGAAAATGACACGAAAAGTTTGAAGTAAATTGGATTTTAAAAAATCGAAGTGGAAAGAGAACGAATTTTTGTACATAAAATAATATAAATTCAGTACGATACAATTTTTTACAAAATAAGTAAAATTTCGAGAATAAGTATAGACTTGGTGAGTTTTGGAAAAACACTCCTTAATTGTGGCATTTGCCACTCTAAATTAAAATTTTGATATTTTATATTAGCACACTTGAGCTAATATTTTGACCCAAAATACTGAAAACGATAAATTTATCATTTCGAATATTTTTTCCAATAATATTTAGGTTGGAGTAAGTAGGTATAGCTACAACTCTTCAAATTAATGATACCCGAGCTAATTACATTACCTATCAATTAAAAATTATTTCTGAGAAACTATATTAGCCTGATAATCTACTTATCAGTTTCCGAGAAAAACCAAATATTTTTGACACAATGAAAAAATTAATGTATCGAAACGTTATTTTCATTTTACCGTCGACTGATGTTCGATAATTTTAATCTGAGAATTTTTAATTTAGTGAACTTTTTTGATGTTCAAATGAACCAAAAATAAGTAATTGTGATGTAAGAGGCAGACAGGTAACTAGGTGGTAGGTATACTATCATGAATAATTATGAACTCATTTTTGATTTAAATCAAAATTCATTTTTGGAGATCAAAAATTTTTAGCTCAATTATTAATAATGATTTTTTAGAAAAGCTAATGAAGGATTCCGAATGTATAATAAATTATTATACATTCGGAAAATTTCCAGATTTCTCGAAACATGTACCTATTATTCAACTATTTTAAGAAAATTGACAGGGCAATTAATTAAAAAATTGACATCGCTCAATTATCGAAAAACGTTTGAAAATTTTACGTTTCTGAAAACTCAACTTCTTTTCTTTTTGGAAAAGTATTTTGCTTTTATTTTGATAAAATTTCTCTTAAAAAAATTAAAAATCTTTTTCTGTCACAAAAGAACAACAAAGTAGCCAATATAAATTCAGTATGCCAATATTTTTCAATTGAAAATATATTTTCACGTCTTTTTTCATCTTTTCTATATTATTAAAATTTAAAATACTTTTACCATCATTATTTTCTTCTTTTTTTAAAAATTTATTATTTTTTTTTCAAAACATACCTCAACAAAATATTACAGTCCTAGACATTTTTATTGTCAATTTTAATTTAAAAAGAGTAGATACCTTTTTAATGGCAATTTCAAAACTCCAACACTACATATAATATTCTATCTTTTAAAATTTTTTTTGAAAAAAATGTACCTTGGACATTTTAAGGAAATTAGATAAGTTTTTTAATTTGAAAAAAATACAAATTTTTAAAATAAGTATTCAGCCAACCAAAAGAAATTGTTGCAAAATTTACATTTCATTGAAAAAAAAAACAATTATTCTTTTTGAAAAATTAAATTACTTTAAAAATCTCAAGTTTTTAAAAATCAACTTTTAAAAAAAAATAGCAAACTTTTCTGAAAAATTATCAATTTTAAAATTTTCTTTATAAATTTCAGAAATGATTTTTCCTGACTGTTACAGTTTTTCTAAACTTTCTCAACATAATAATTTGCAAATCTCAGCAGGAGGGGGAGGGGGTTAATTATGTCGTTTTTTTAAAAAATTTCCTCAATAGTTTGAGAAACAAAGTATCAAAAACTGCGTTTTTTCAAGAATTTTTTAAAATCACAGATTCACATCGTCAAGTATAGAAATTGAAAATCGTAATCCTTGTATTATCTCGTTCTCTAATCAGAGACATAAACTTTTCAATAAATCAATTTTTTGGTTTCCAAATTTTTCGGATTAATTTTGTTAAAATTTTCCACAATTTTTGTAACTTTCAAGTTATTATTAATTTACCAAGATTTTTGAAATAATTTTTTCATGAAATTTTCTTTTTGCAAAAAAGCAAAACTTCGTACAAATTTTCGAAATGGTCTCTATCAATTTTTCCACCTCTCCTCCCCCTCTTTTCTCTCCTTTCTGTCTCCCTTTGTCATAATTTATCAATCACGAAAGGTAGAAATGTCGAAATAGGTAGCTATATTTCTCTCTTCTTCGCTTACCGGCAATCTGAAGTAATCTCTTGAACTCCTCGGTACTGGGCACACTCGGCGTATAATACTGACTATACTGCGACGACGAATCCATACTGGAGGCAGTATTTGTCCTAACCCTGCCTCGATTCTGTCTGCTGTTGGAAAGTTTCCTATCCTTTTTCTTCTTCTTGGTGTACTCTAAATCTCGCATCAGGGCTCCGCAAACGCAAAGATTGAGAAAAAGTCCGGCCAAAATGAGCGTCGTGCCTCTCCATCCGTATTCGCTGATGAGATAATCCATAAAAGGTGGAAATATAAACGTTCCGATGCCGCTGCCGCAAACCGACAGTCCGGTAGCGAAGGATCGTCTTTTTTCGAAATAGTACGCCACGATTACGATGGCAGCGACGTAACAAAGCGATAAGCCGAATCCGGAGAGAATGCCGAATGTAAGGAATAGCATTTCTATGGAGTCTATGAAAGCTGAAATGATGAACCCGAGCGCGGCCAAAATGCCGCCTACGATGCTAACTTTTCTACATCCGTAGCGATCCGTCAAATAACTAGCGAACGGTCCGGAGAGTAACGGTATGGCTGCGAAAAGCGACCCAATCCAGGCAGTTTTACTTTTACCTTCGCCGAAATAGTTGACGAATTCTACGTAGATGATACCGAACGAGAACGTAACCCCGTCCGCGATCAAATTAACCATAAACGAGGCGAAAACGATGACCCATCCGTAGCCACCATCCGGAGCTCTGGATTCGCAGTATTCCGAGTCCCCATCTTCGGAGGAGCTGGACGACGACGAGGACGAAGGAAAAGATATATCGTCCGGTTGGTTATCGTCATCGGACGAGTCGTTGAACTGGACCCGATGGCCGTCGTCGTCTTTGACCTCTTGGAATTGCACATGATGGACATCCTCGGAAGACGACGACGCTGACGATTTGGATCTGGTGGCCGCAGGATGCTCGTCTTCGGCAGTGGTATCGTTATCCAGGGAACCGTTTCCGACACGACTATCATTATCACAGCCTAATTTGCCCGCTACGGGTAACCCACTAGAATTATTTAGATTAGCTGCCGAGGAGGCAGACGCAGCAGTGACCATAGCCGAGCCGTTGGCAATGTGGACTGGTCGCTGGTGGTCGCCGAAGTCGACCCGGACATCCTTTGTGGCTGGATTGATTTGGTTGTTGATATTATTGCTGCTGTTGGCTTCCATTGAGAGGGAGCCCACCATTCATGTGCTTGTAGATTTAGATCAAACGAGGTCTTCATGCGGACACTTTGAAATGGACGCGAGTCGTCGTCACTGGGCAGACAATGCTGCTCTAGGTACAGGTCGCACTCAACCGTATCGTAAGGGGTGTCGCGAAGATGGCAGCCTTCCATGCGGTTAATAACTGTCTGCGGTATAGGGCGGAAAATTTCTCGAGATTAATGTGAATCTGAAATCAAACGAAATCTTTGGTTAGATACGAGCCAGATTTCAAAATGAAAAATTGTAATTACAAATTATCAGAAAAATCGTTAGTGATGTTTGATAAATTGGCAATTAGTTTAGTCTACAATCAGAGTATGAAAGAGGGCTTCAATTAATTCAAAATGTGTTTTTTCAAAGAAGAAAAAAATGAATATTTCAAAAAGAAAGAAGTAGTGTAACAGGAATTAAAAAAAAAAGCACGAAAAAAGCATGAATTTCGATGAAAAAAATTTCATTTTCTGGATACCATTATTCTTTTTAAAAAATTTCCCCCCTCTTCACTTGGGCTCCAATGCTCCATAAATTTTGAAAAATTTCTGTTTCTAGAAGCCATTATTCTCTCAAACATTTTTTTCCCTCCCTTCACTTAGACTCCGATGCTCCATAAAATACCTATACAATCAATTTTCAAAATGATGTCTTTCTATTCCAAATGATTGACCATTTTGCAACGGTAAAAGTTTATCCAGCTTCATCAGGGGACTTGGTGGTGATCTCGAATAGGTATTTTTTTAATTGTTCCATTTTTGTTGAAGGGGGGGGGGTGGTCATTTAAGGAATTAGTTTTTTTTAAATAATTATGAGTCAGTAAAATTCTCCTTTTTTAATAATAGTTTCGCAAATTTTATATTTTTATTCCCCTCTCCCTTGGAAGTTTTGTTCAAATTTCGCCCCAGATTCTTACATTCATTCTACGCCTGAAGATTTGTACACCAAACAGGAAAATAGATGGCACATTTTTGTCCACAAAGGTAGCCGGATAGGAAAAATATAGGTAGTAAAAACCATCAGTTTTCTAATTTGTACACTGGACAGCAGGACAGCACCTTAAAAAATCTTAGAAAAGTCATGGTTTTTCAATGGCGCAAGCGCAAAATCCTTCAATTAAAAAAATAATAAAAAAATAATTTTACAGCAAATTGAGTTTTAGACGATCCAAGTCTAATTCCAAATTCAATTTTTTTTCAATTTCTTTAGCTCCAATTCTTTTTCAAAATTGTATCCATTACATATTATGATTTCTTTACTTTATTTTTATAATTTTTAATAAGGTAAGAATTCAAAATTTTGACTTTTTTGACGTACTTCACCTAAAATTTAAACTTCGATTTGAAATCAAAATTGAAAGTTTTTCAAAAATTCAAATAGGTAAGTATTTATATTTTTCATCATTTATTTTTACGATCACGTGAATCACAATTTTTTCTTCAACAATGTTTCAACTAACTTACTTCTGATGAAAAATTTTCCATCTGAATAATTAATACCATTTCAACAAATTTTGTCGTGCATCATGATTAATTTTCAATCTAAGCAAAATTATTAATTTTTTTTTGTCAAAATATTTCAGATTACCGCATTTTGAATGATTCTCTGATACCAATTTTGATGGCTTTTGTACAAATTCAACAAAATTTCCATTTTATAAGCACTCACTGAAAATCTCAATACTCATTCATTCTAGTAACTTGAAATAACTTTTCGAAAAATTCTCAATTCTTTTCAACGAAATTTCGACGCATACATTTTTCTATTTCTAGTAGCACCCCCCCCCCCCACCCACACACAGTAGTCGTGAACCTCGCAGCAGTTTCATTTTTTGAATTTAGAGCTCAAAGTCAAAGCTCAAATTCTACTGAATGATCATTTCTTGGACAACAGGAGATCGCATCAACACATCAAATAATTGACCAGGGCAGCGCGAACGCAGCCCCGACTACCAAAAAGTACACGTCCGAGATATCCACATTAGGGATACTCGCAGAACTCCTCCAGACCTCAGTGCAATGGAAAGGATTCATTCCGAAGGATCCGCCTTAATGATCACGGAAACCTCCACGCCAAGTAAGTATGAGCCGAACCGTTTCACGATAGCTTATATACACAAAACCGCGGTACTTTCCTTAAGAGAAGTAAACTATACCTTTTGACGAGAACTTTTTCAAACTTCAGAAAATAGATAGAACATACGTGTTCAAAAAAATGAAATATCTCTGTGGCAATTGCGAGGGTTTTCAAATAGAAAAATTCAATACTTGCATCAAAAATAGTAATTTCTATCGTTTCACTTTTGAATGTTTGAATCACCAAACGAGAATCTCGTTCTGAATCGCAGAGTCGATCTCTGCAGTGATGAGGGAGAGGGAACAGTACCAGTCGAGAAAGTTCTGAATGAGATTTCTCCGAATGAATTTGTGATAATTAATGAACCGGGGCAGCGCGAACGCAGCCCCGACTACCAAAAAATGCGCGTCCGAGGTGTCCACATTAGGGACACTCGCAGAGTTCAACCAAACCGCAGTGCAATGGTCAGGCCTCCATCTGAGGGAACCGCCTTCATGATCACGGTTGACCCTTACGCCAGGTAAGTATGCTTGAGCGTTCCGCACTGTAGCTTATATACAAAACAGCAACATATTTTCCCTAAGAGAAGTAAAGTGATCCGTTTTCGTAATCGTTGCGAATTACCTACCACCAACACTACCAACAGGTATTACTATGTCCCCGCGAGTCTGTTTTTCAGCAGAAATTCGCGCAGCTGCTTTAGTGCTTGACTATTTGATTATTTTCACAATACCTAATATCCGGAATTATTAATTTTTCAGTACGTATTATTTATAATCGGTAATAATTATTTCTTAGGAAAAATTATTCTTCCTAAGAAATGAAAAGTGATCCGACTGTGATTCAACAATAATTGCTTTCAATTAAAAATATTTAATTGGTGAAAAATTTAAATTGATAATGTCAAAACGCTTCAATATTCTGATGAAAATTAAAATACCTCGTTAAATTTTCGAAGATATAACATCTAATGTTTTACGTAAATGAATCTTGAAAATTTTGTTAGATATCTCTAAGTATAATGATTCAAATAATTTTGATTGAATGAGGAATTGAAAATTCAAGGGAAAACAATACATACAACTTAGAAGCACTTCTTAACATATTCAATGAAGAAAGAACGAGAAAAATATGAACAAATTCTTATTTTTCCGAACTTGAATTGTTAACAATTTTTATGAACAACATTCCAAACTAAAAATTCAATTTTAGTATTTCAATGAAGTAAATGATGTGTTGAAAATTTATAATAGGGTACCTGGTAATTTTTTTAAATTAAAAAAAAAAAAATGACAGCAAATTCCTCATAAGAGAAAAATGTCGTTTTCTTGACTTTCCAACTTGAACATCACAATCTAAAATTTCGCTAAAAAATCAAGTAGTCATTCATCTTAATTGAAATAGTAAAAAATGCCTACATAGAAAATTAAATTAAGAAAACATTTTTTTTTTTTAAATTTTTTAAAACTAATACATGAAAATTTTCTCAATGTGAAAAAATTGAAGAATTTTGGAAATCGTAAATGTTTTATGAATTATTCAAATTGCAAAAAAAATTATACGAAATAGACACATGTCTAAATTAACATACCTACATATACCTTACTCTCAAAAAGGAATTCATAAGTAGGTAAGTCTAAGTACATAATACGCTAATGAATAATTTTCAACTTGCCTCAAACAAAGCGAGAGTGATAATTTTCAAGAAAATCGACCTCTAACAATTTCATAAATAAGAAAGCAAAGGTATTTTCAATCAATTTTTATTCCAGTGATAAAAAAGTTTTCCAAATTGGAGGGATCAACTCAAGATACGTTCAAGGGGACCAAAATATCAATGTACAAAACAATTTCCCTGAATAAAAAACCTATTTCAAAAATTGTACCCATATAACTTTAAGATTAAATATCTCTCATTCAAAAAAAAAAAAATGAAAATAAAAAAAGAATTTAGTTCATTGAGATCAAAAACTGTTTTCAGTGAATATTTTACCGCAAAACCCAGCAAATACTTCCATTCTACTCATTCATCTTCCTCTTCTATGTACCTAATTATCTAAACTATTTCCTGATACAAAACTACCCCTCAGATCTACCTCTCACACGTAAAGTCACTCAGCTCAGAAAATTTTCCAATTTCAGCTATTTCATTTTTCAAAAAATTGTATTCAATTCTGAAATTTTTCCAACAGAATATCAAAATCTTTCTGAAAATTATTTCAAATTCCACTTAATTTCATTTTCAATTTTTCATTGTTCAAAAATTGATTCTATAATTGAATTGGAAAATTATTTTGAAAAACGTAACGTTGAAAAGAAATGCAAGGAATTTTTAAAAAATCTAAAATTGAAAAAAATTGAGATGAGAAAATTTTAACAAAAAAATTTTACTATTAATAAATTTTCATACATGCTTTCTTAAAATTTTTTTCAACTTCATCAGCTGTTTTTAAAATCTCTTTCAATTTAAAAATTGTTTCCAATAATTTAATTTTTTTAAAAATTTTTTTCAACTCAAAAATCTTTATTGAGAATTTCCAGAATTTATTCAATTTCAATTTCTTTCTAAATTCTACTATGTGTTTTTCAAAATTTATTTTAGCTCAAAAAGTAATTACTTACTATAGAAATTTGAAAAATTAATAAAAATATAAAATGGAAAAAATTCAAATGAAAAATTCCACAGAAGAAAAAATTTTAAAATTATACCTACAACTTTTAAAAAAATCAAGGTTGCAATAAATCGAAAAAATTCGCAATTGAAAAAAGTTTTCCACGGAATAAATTTAGACTCCAATCTTCGAAACCCCATCCACGTTAAAATTACCCAGCATCGAAGATTTGTCTGTTAATGAAATATAAATCCATCACGTCGTCGGCTCATCGCGTCTCGCACGCAACAAATCGGGCTTTCAGGGCTAAAATTGAATGATAAATACCTCTAGAGATGTTAGAGTAATTTCCAACTATTATACTGGCACATCTACGTACACACGTTGCTTTGCTCAATCCCGAGTAAAATTTCTTCCCTTGGTCCCTCTTTTAGCACATCAAGGAAAACTTCCACCTTCCAAATATCACGATTTTCGCGAAATTCTCCTCGTATAATATTCCCAACGCTACATAAATATTACATTTAGCTCTATTCTCGGCTCATACGCCAGTACACTGCTCGTTTAAAATTTAATGTAATTTGCGCGACCAGTACTACGAGTACGACTCGGCGCAGGCTAATAATTCCTAATTATATTTAATCCTCTTTTGTACCTCTTTTCCTCTTACACCTCTCTTCATTTTATATTACACTTTCGGACCAATTTTCTATGCCTGGTTACAGCAGCAACAAGTATCCGAGATGAAAATTTCCTATTGCTTGATCCAGCCAACTTTTACCATTATACCCTTTTATATTTCGGGTAATCCTGCGTAGATATTCAAAACATTTCACCGAATTCGTGGACAAGCCCTGCAATAACTATTAGTGGAATTAAAAATTGACCATCGTGGTCTCTTTCCATTCTACATCTCTCACCCAACCGAGCCTAGAATCGGACGCGACAATTTTAATAATTAAACGAGTATTTTCCATTTTCACAAATTTAATATCTCGTAATTTTATTGTACCTGGTGGTATAGGTAATTTATTAATAGCCGGGTTATTCCATACTAAAAAGGACCAAAAATGAAGTGAGGTCCTCTGATTCGCTCAACTGCGATTTTTTACCAAATTACCCAATTTCGAAGGCTCATCTCTCGAGATAAGCTGTACTTGAACTTGAAGGAAAAAATGTTCGCGGGATCCGAAATAAAATTGATAGAAGATTCAAAAACGATAATGCTATTTTGAAAAGCTCCAAGTTGAACTTCAGAAATGAAAATTCAACTTTCGTGATGATCACAATAGATGAAAGCTACCATTTAAAAATCTAAAAAAATTACAGTAAGTAGTTTTTATACCTATTTTTCGACCAAAGAATTTTCAAGATGAGATCTCCAGACCTCTGGGGAGGGGTACAGGGCTCCATAATTTCGACCAAAATCCAAAAAAATAGTAAAGTAGCACATCGGTTTCTACTAATTCGAAGGCGTTGATTTCGAATATGTGTTCGATTTTACCGTCTGACCCCTCAGAACCCCCTATTAGTCTCCCCCCCCCGATACCAAAATTCAGAGGACTGAAAAATGACGTGTGACCTTTTTTTGTTAAATATTTGAAGGCACTGAGATCAAATATTTTTTTATTTTTTGGATTTGACTCCTCATCAGTGCCTCCCTAGTCCCCCATTTATAATAAAAAATTGAAATGGTGAGGTACATCGATTTTCCCCAATTTGAGGAGGTAGAATTCGAAAATCGACTTTCTTTTTTGATTTGACCCCTCCCTCGTAATGTAACCGACCCTCTCCCGAATTAATCGTACATCTCTCGGTAAAAGCAGGAAAAAGGAGGCAAATCAAAAAAATAAGTCGATATTCGAATTTTACGCCCGCGCCCTCATATTAGAGGCAATCGATATGCCACATGCCACTTAAATTTTTATTATACTTCTACCCAAAAATTGGTGGATAGGAAGGCACTAAGGGGTCAAATCCAAAAAATGAACAAATATTTGAACTCAGTGCCCTCAAATACCTAATAGTAATAAACGACAGGTCGCACGTTACTTTTCATTTTTTCGAATTTTGGCCCTATGAAGGGGGCTAATAGAAGGGATTCAGAGGAGTCAGATGAAAAAACCAAACTCATTTTCGAAATAAGAATCTTCGAATTAGCAGAAATAGATTTTCTTAAATTATGATCAAAATTGTGGATCCCTGTACCTCCTCCTCTCCCGGGTCTGTAGATCCCATCTTGAAAATTTTTTGGTCGAAAAATATAATTTAAAAAACTAGTTACCGTAATTTTTTCAGATTTTCAAATGGTATCTTTCATCTATCGTGATCATCGCCAAAGTTGAGCTTTCATTACCAAAGTTCAACTTTATGAGCTTTTCAAAATGTGATTATCGTTGTTGAATATCCTATCAATTCTGCTTTGAACCCTACAAACATTTTCCCATCAAGTATAACCAATCTTGAGATGTGTCCAGTCCTCTGGATAGTTAAAAGGAAAATTATCGTGAATTTATGAATGGACAATCTTACCATATAGGGAAACTCGTGAAAAAAATCGGAGCGAAACTGGAAAATCTGACTTTATTTTTGATCCGTTCTATAACATGGAATAGCCCAGGCGAGTTATATTTTTAAAGCCTCGCCGTCTATTCTACACCTTTGAACCTCGACTCGAACAAATTTTATCTCTCGTACTTGAAAAAAAATTCTACATCAATCGCAAGCTTTCTCGTGACGTAGAATCGGTACACATTCTTGAAAAACGTGAATTTTAATCTCCTCTGCTACCGACCCTACGTGATATTACGATACATAGGCGAGCGAAAAGAAGAAAAAAAATACTATAAAGGAATACACAAGCACTAGAAACTTATCTCTTTCTGTCTCGAAACGAAACCCAACTACGTAATTATAAAAGCTCTTCGTATAGTACGACGAGATTTATAAAAACCTTAATTTACTATACGCTCGTATCAATTTTAAATACACCACTACACACGTACAAATAGCTTGTTATCACTTCTCGACGAGCAATGTATATTTACAACAATCGAATAATAAAACCGAGCTATAGTACAAATATTGGCACAGTAAATTTCCCACTATCTTTATCCGACCATTATTTTCTTTTATGGAATTGCCAAGACTGCTGAGAATTTCATCTCGAAACACACAATGAGTCCAAAATTCAGGCTAAGGGGTCAAAATCGATTAAATTTTCGGTATCTAGGAATTCCTGCAGTTTTCTTAAATACCTTCCAAAAGCGTACAATAAAAATAAGCCACTTTTGCCAAAATTCAATTACCATGCGACCCTAATAAATTTTCCATTTGGCGTCTTCACATCTGCGAAATGCAACCGCCTATACTTCGATGCCCACTGCGAATAAGTCGATAATTTTCCATCGGATGAAATTTCTTCTCAAGTTAAAACTTAGCTCCAGGCAGGACAGTAATTGGTTTTAGAAAAGTCGATCGAATTTTACTAAACGTAAACCCTTCAAGGCCTCGGATAAATTTTATTTATGACGTAATAGGTGCCTAGGAAATATTATACGAGGACGCGTAATTCTCGCGAGATGAGGCGACCGTAACATAATATAGGTACATTTTCACAAAGCATAGAGGAAAAAAAATGAAGAAAAATCGAGAAAGAAAGTCAAACGAATAGAAAGCATTATTCGTCTTTAAAAAAGAAATCGAAATTCCGCCTAAGTACACGTCTTCTCTTATTTTTCCCCCTATAAAAATAAACGATAACGTTTTTTGATGTAACGAAAACGTAATAAAGAACGATAGTATTTAGTGTAGGGAATTTTTTCAGCTTTTATTCTGTTTTTTTTCTTTCGTTCCGCTTTCAAATTCATCAATTTTTATTTTTATATGCCTGTATACTTAGAAGAAACCCGGAAATTTGTCAGTATCAATTTAAATTCGATGAAAACGGGACAGAAAAGCAGAAAACAGATTCGAGAAAACAATCTAATCGCGTAAATTTACTGTCGATTGGCGATATTCGTTCGGTGTTTTGACATGTGTCGAAAATAACGATGTACCTAACGAGTCTGATTTAGAAATACGGTTATCACGATTTACAATATTTACCGACGATAACGAGGCAGTTTTTTGTTTCAAATTTGCTAGAAATCGGACAATATCGGTAATTACGAAAGAAATAAGGTATTACTGAGAAACGCGAATTACTTAGTTATATCAATTTTCGAACAATGCATCAGCATCAACGCTGGACCAATACTTTGAAAGATTGCAGAAATTATAAAAAAATTACAATAATTAGCAATTTTGAAAAATTACCGTAATTACAGAAAGTTACCGGAAATTACCGTAATTACGGAAAGTTACCGAAAATTACCGTAATTACTTAGAATTGACCGTAATTACAAAAAAATTATCATCATTTTATGCTACCTACCTATTTCAGTTCAAATTCCATGCGATAATTTATCGTAAATTCGGTAAATTATCATAAAAATTACCGTAATTGTTGGGAAATTACCGGTAATTTCCGTAATTGTGAAGAAATTACCCTTGATCACAAAAAAATATCGTAATTACAAAAAAAATTGTCATCATTTTACGCTACCTTTGTATTCAGTTCAAATTCCATAATGCGGTAATTATAGTAAATTCAGTAAACTATCATAAAAATTACTGTAATTACGGAAAATTACCGTAATTGTTGGGAAATTACCGGTAATTTCCGTAATTGTGAAGAACTTACCATTAATCACAAAAAATTACCGTAATTACAAAAAAATTATCATCATTTTACGTTACCTATTTCAGTTCAAAATTCCATAATGCGGTAATTATCGTAAATTCGGTAAAGTATCATAAAAATTACCGTAATTACCGGTAAAAATTCTACATACTGCTGTAATTTTCGTAATCACACGTAAATATTGAAAATTACAGCTTATCTAGCCTTTCTGAAACACATCAATTTCAACATGTTTACATTTCAACGAGCAAAACGAACAACTTTACAGCACACACATCCAAAATTACACCTCCTCGTACCCGCATCCAACACGAGCTACCTAAATTGTCGAATTTATTACACCGTAATTTACTGGTAATTACTCGTCGACAAACACTGTACCATGGTTTACGTATTACGTGCATCACAATAATAAATATCAACGATTATTATTTTTAATCTGCCAAGCTCGCAGCATTTTTTTGACACTTGTACCGTACATACTCATACATAGTATCTAAAAAAACAAAACCTTGACTCGTGTTCGGGTAAAATAAAAAAATTCCCATCGAGCTCGTTTTTGCTCGAGCGCGACTCGAGATCTGGGACCATTTAGATAATGGTGCCGTATTATAGAGGACACTGTCGCATCATCCTGACCGGATACTTCACATAGTGTTACGGTCATTCGTGTGCCAATTAAATAAAAATTCGCGACATTTTTTTCGTTAAGTGAGTATTTTCTCATCGAATAAATTATTACAAACGGTGTAAATATTTAAACGGCGGTTATAGCCAGACTGACGAATAAACACAAACATACACACGCGTATACAGGGCGTTTATCAAGTGTGAGCTAGCGCGCGTTTTTTCATTTTTTTTTTCTCAATAAAGATGAAGAACCGATTTTAAAATACTTGGATAGATTTTTCAAGATAGTATAAAAAATTTAGTACCTAAATTCTAATTAAAACTAAAGAATAAGGGGGAGAGGGAATTCAGAACGATTTTTTTCTGGAAAAATTCAATTGTAAAAGGGAGAATTTTGAATTCGGATCGGTATAGTCTCCATGAAACATACTCTCTCTCACTTCGAATTGGTGAAAAGCACTGGAAAAGGGTCGAAATTGCAGTACAGGAAAAATCAGTAAAATTCTTTAATATTCAGTGAATTTTTGCTGTTTTTTTTTTTTTTTTTTAAATTTGGTCATTTTTCATAGAATTTAGGATATTTTACTGGAATTTTACTGGAAATTTTTTTCACAGCTTGCTTTCAATGAATTTTCTATTGATTTAATACTAGGCTGTAATTCTGACGATTTTCCAATGATTTTCGATAATTTTTACTGATTCATGAATAAGAGAGTAGATATTTTAGAAACCAGTTCCAAGTTCAGATGTTTTTAACCAGTTACTCATAAATGCAATATCTTGATAAATGAAAAAAAGTTTTATTCCAAGAAGATTACTATACAGCCTTTTCAAAGGTCGAGGACAGGAGTACCTCAAAATTTGGATCTCAAAATGAATTGGTAAAAATTTTAGCCATGCAACGATATCTCACGAAATTCAACTTCGTTCAAAACTTTGTATATTCAAAAATTTGTTGGCGAAAAATTCAAAAACCAAAATTTGAGAAAATGATCTTAGTGCCATTATTTTTACCCAAAAAAATTATTGATGGCAATTTTCCACGTTTACTCTATTTTTTTTAAAAAAAAATCATTGCTTTTGAAAAATCGAAAAGGGGGGAAGGAGACGAGACAAAATAATAGAAAATTGTCAAGAATGATCATGGTTCGATATGACCGTTTCACTAGAAAAAAATTTTCAACTCAAAGAAGAATTTTTTAAAAAGTGATTAACCTGGTGTTTTTGAACACCGACTTAAAATTGTCATCAATTTTGGTTTTTTTGACGTCATATCCCACATCTTTTTCAATATTAATTTTCAATTTTTCGACTTGGAAAAAATAAAAGAAGGACTATCTCAAAATGGTTCGATGAAAATTTCAGCCTCCTGATTCGATTTTCATCCTTTCTTACTTTACCTTAAAATTCAGCTCTGTTCAAAAAACTTGGAAATCGAAAACGTTTCATCAAAAATAGACTCAATAAGATTTCAATACTGTCAACTGTCAACACTGGATATGAAAAATGAAAACTTTCAATTTTCTGAATTTTTCTAGATATTTTTCTTATTTTAAATTTTCTTATAGAATAATCATCCTTCTTTATCCTCTGATTAAAAAAATTCAAGAGAGATAGAGAAAAATGTTGAAAATTTTTGTTTTTTACATATATAAAATGGTTTTCTTGCTATCAAAATAAAATTCTTCCCAATTTTTAGTTTTTTTCATTTTTCTAACCGGATGATACCTTGAGGTCTCTCACTTCAACATTGCACAACCCCCAAGACTATTTTTATTTTCCAAGGATTCTCAGCGAAATAACGCATCACGGATTAATACATATCTCAAAAGTATTTAGGTTAGTACATTTTAAATTCCAATAACCTTCGCAAAAAAATGAAGTAATTTTGAAAAATTCAACCCCCCCTCCCAAAAAAAAAATAATAATTGTGGTATTTTTTAAAGGAAAAATTTATACTTATTACTAAAAATAATTTATTCAAAAATTGAAACAAAACAATCAGAATAAATTTTCTAAAGCAATTCATATAGTATTCTAGAATTTCAAAAATTGAAATTCTTGCGGTTTTCTGTTTTTTTATGGCCCATTTTCCATTTTTGTACAATTTTTCTTGCTTCGAATTTTAGCCAAAATAACTCTTTTTTATTATTTCATTAAAAAATTCAAGAGAAAGAAAAGTGTTGAAAACTGCTGTTTCTTTCAAATTATTTCTATTTCTTTGGTTTCCAAGACAAAATTCTTGCTATTGTAAGTATGTTTTTTGGCATTTCTTACCATTAGACGCCACTTAATTGAAACAAAAAAAGGTTTACAAATCAGAATTATTTCAAAACTTGGCATTTCGTAAAATTAATTTAAAAAATCTAAAAAAATGAAATAAATTTTTGGCAATGCTGAATTGCTGAGGTTATAGAATCTTACGCAAAAACAGGAAAAATTTCAGTTTTTTATGTTTTGGACATCCTATCAACACGATCAATATTTCTGCATCATATCAAAAGAAATTGACCACTACAGAAATCAACTCTCGATCTCTCTCCAATAAAAATGACTAGTCAGGATTTAATAAACACACGGTATGAGCTCGAAGCGAAACAAAAAACAAACCGACGACAGAGATGGCAATCCTCGTTGAGGTAATATTTTTGCCAAAATGAGCACGGTGTCGCGGTTGCCGGTGCCAATGTAATTTTGGCATTTCGCGGGTCGCCTATCGATATTATACTTAGAATAAATATAATCGTTAAATTTCTCTCGTCTTCGGTCGATTATTTCGCCAGGCGGCGGAAAAGAAAATACGCCTAAAATAAAAAAATCTAAAATCTACACCTCCTGGTTCTTTCCAAACACCTCGATTTTTCAGTTTTACTTTCGCGTGTACGTAATTCTGATTAAAAAACACGCAGCTCGACGTAAAATTGTGCGTATTAATATCACGTTTCGTAATCGTTTAAAAAAATCCATCGTCGCCGAGAATAATTTTCATTGAATAGTTACAAGCCTCTCGATATAATACCAGAATTAACGCTTTTTTATAGGTCAACGTTTTTAATTGCTGCGCGTTTCAGATACATGTACTCGTACGTAAGAGTACATCGTAAATTAAAATCGATTTAACGCTATAAACACGCTTCTAAAATTCGTCGTCGTCCTCGTCGAGTTGGCAATCCCAAATAACGCCCTTGCCCTCCACCTACCCTCCAATTTCAACCCCCTTCTTGATCCAATTTCAAAAATCCTCTCGCGAATTAAAAACTTTCCAGAAATTAAAAATTCCACGGTGAGTTTGAAAATAAATACACGATTATTGCTATCGCCCTCGTGTACTCGATATTTTTCATTACTTTTTTTTTGCTCATTTTACACGCGATTTAGCAGTCGAAACGAAGAATTATGTAAATGCAACGAAATTCTACAATATTTGATATTCGATTTGAGATACGACCGAGGTCATCTTTGTAATAAACGAGAGAAATTTTTGGCAAGAATTTTTACAAACCTTTTACTCTCCACCCCATTTCTTCGTATTAGCTTTTTTTTGCATTCTCTCAAAACGATATCGAATTCTACGTTTTCTAACCATTTCACCCTATTTCCTGTCATCCCACAAATTTTACCACCAGCTGTAGTATCACTCGTAAAAAATTTACGAGCTAGTATTTTCAGCAAAATTTTTTCTTAGCAAACGTGACGCCAATTTTGTCGTTTCGAATTTCTCCTATCTCTTGATAGAAAAATTTCAAGGTCGACATATGTTTTCATTATGCGTTTAATTGAAAGTCATTTCAAAGCGAGCAATTTAGAAACATTTTAAGGAAATTTTCCGTATGTTTACATAAAAAAATATATTTATATCTTCAAAGAAATTTCCGTCAAAAAAAGCACGAACCGAATTAGCCCGAGGGACTTGTCTCCCACCGCAACTTTCAAAGTCTATATTTAATGGGAAAATTTCGCCATTCTTTTTGGACGAAAAATTCACAAAATTTCCCAGTTATTATCACGTTTGAAAAAAAAAAGGTTTCAAAAAATCTGACGTATTAGATAAAATGCTTCGTTGACTTAATTTCTTTGAAAACAAATAATAAAAAGGAACTTGAAAGAAAGAACTTTCATTTTATAAATTATTCTCCTAAATAAGTACCTATACAGTATACACCAACGTCGTATTTTCCTCGAGAGATTTTTTTTTCGCCAACGAAGCGTAATTCGCAACTCAATTTTTAGCATTGTGTGTTTACCTAATCCGAATGAAATTCGCGTAGGTAAGAAAAAATTACAAGATTATAATGTAGAAAATTCTATTAAAAAATTGTTTTCGTTGGAAATTCTATTTTTTTTTTTTTCACAAGAAAGGAAAGTTTTCGTTTGCTTTTAATTTAAAACAAAAAGAACCCTATTAAGTACCTATACCTAAAGTTATTTTTGGGATCGATAATGATTTTTTATTACTGAAAATTGAAAATATTTAATTTTCAGACGATTGTAAAAATGGTCATTGATGAATTTATTGATTTTATTAGGTATCTACTATTGTTTCTCATTTTCATAAAAATTTTTAAAGGCTTTTTTGCCTTAAAAAAATAATGTTCACTATATAATGTATTGCCTCTCAATGAAGCATTTAAATGAATATCAGATTTTAAGACAAGAAAAGAACTTCTTCCTTAAATTTGAGACGAGATGCTCTAAATTTAATTATAAATGGGCATATTTTTTCCTATAAATTAAAATATTTCGATTTCCATTCCAACTTTAGAAATTGTCAAAAATAAAAATAGTTGATGAGAGAATGAAAAATTGCATTATCTTGAGTCAAACCAATAATTTTCTAAATCACATTTTAAGGGGCAAAAATGTATCAAAAGGAGCCAGTAGCGTAACTTGACATTCCCTCTGGGGGGGGGACAGAAGTCGAAGGGTGAAAATTTTTTTCTTGGGTATATACTAAATGGGCATAAAGATCTGGGATAATGGGGGGGGGTGACAGAACCTTGGTATCATACTTTTCGAACAGCATTTGTAATTTAAATAGTGACTATTTTATGCCCGAGCGAAGCGAGGGCAGAGCTTTGAAAAAATTGATTTTTAATACCCGAAAAATTCATTTTTGAGGGTTTTGAGGGAGGTATTTACGCCACAGGCTTACATATTGAACTTTTAAACTAGCCAAAATTAATAATAATGTTGTTTACCTACGCCCGAGCGAAGCGAGGGCGAAGCTTTGAAAAAATTTGATTTTTGATGTCCAAAAAATTCATTTTTGAAGGGTGTCTGGGGGGGTTTTGTACCCAAACCCCCCCCCCCCCCCGTATTTACGCCACTGAAAGGAGCACTGAAATTGCTTTATTCTTCAACTTGAATAATCAAAGCTTATGAACTAAAATCGTTTCAGATTTAGTTTTTAGTTTCCATGTTTAGTTTTTTTCAAAAATTAATGCAAAGTGACGAGGGTTCTGTTTTTTTGTTCTTTTATTAAAGAAAAAATTGAATTTTTCAGTCGACAATAAAAATCTTCCGTTTTTAGTCTTCTCCTCCCCTCTCACAATTTCAAATTAGAGATTTTACATCTTTAAGCTGAAAGTGAAACGTATTTTCGTGTGTCCCAAAAGTATCGATCAATTTTTGATTTTTTTATGAGCTTGAAATTAATGAAACATTATGAAAACATCAAAGCTGCTGTAATTTTTGAAGTAGATACATATAAATAATTTAAACTTGGAATAAAAAAAATTTTAAATTCAAGTTTGAAAAAATTTTCCATTCTATGTCCTTCGTAATTTGATCATGACACCAGCAGAACATCGTTCTTAATATAAAAAATAAGCAGTTGGCTTTTAAATCGAAAAAAATCAAAACTAAATCATAAACAGCCACAAAATCATACAAAGTTACATTTCAAAAAAATCAATGTACATACATAAAAAAAGGAAAATTTTTCATTCACTTACAAATTTTTCTTAACGACATTTTTTCCCGATTGAATTGCCAAATTGATTGAAAAATAACAATTTTCGTTCATCATTTTTCGTTTCGTTACTTTTTCATTTTTCAATTTGATTTCATGGAAACCCCTATTTTTTTACCCTTGAGATTCAAATATAACACAATTTACTCCTGCTTTATCAACCAAGAATGCAATAACAGTCTTCCATTTTTTTCAAATTCAAGGCCAGAATCAATTGGACTGAAAAAATTTACAAAAAATAGTCTAAAGTCGTAAATCCTTAACATCAGAATTTTATTATTTTGGTAAAAATTTTAAAACGCAGTTTTAATTTTTCAACTCGATTGTTTTCTTTTTCAAGCTTACGTACCTAATTAAATATCAGGATCGAAACGAACATAAATCAAAAAGACAAATCACGAATAGTTCCACAAAAAAGGAAAAAAAAAACATTGAAATTTTATCTGATCGAAGTACACAATAATCTGAAAATTGGTTAGTATTTTGTTTTCGATCTCTCAACTCAATTGGAATAGCGATCTCGAGATATTCTGTAGCCTCCAGAGAATTTTAGAATTCTCTAGCGTTGAAAAAAAAAACATAAAAAAACCTCAAATGAACTTTAGTACATGCAAAAAATTAATTTTTCATAATGGTAATCTATTTAAAAATTTTTTGAATTCGTAAAATTCGGAGTCAGATGCATATTTTTTTTCCAGAAATCTTTTTTGAAATAATGAAAAATTTACAAAAAATTTTAAATCCATTTATTTTGGTGTGTACGTTGCTGGCAATTTTTCAGTTGAAGCTGAATTTTTTTCCTGAAGAAAAATATAATTTTGATCCATGATCCAACAGAAACAAATTTTGAAAGTTGAACTTGAATCGATCACATAAGTCACCAATATGAGGAATTAACTTTTACGAGGTGTTTCTAGACCTTTTAAAATAATTTTTTAAATCGATAAAATTCTGAAATTTTCCGGAGGTGGTACAACATTTCGAAACTGCTTTTAATCGATTCGAGGGGTCAAAAATAGGGTATAAATCAAACAGCTCTTCACCTCAATCAAATTTACTTTCATATTTTGCATCATTTTTGTAAGACAATCAATAAAGAAATTCGTATTTTTCAAAAATTCCCTAAAATTCGAAAAATAGCTTTCAGCAATTGAAATTTCAAACAGAGGATTCTTTTTGAACACATCTTCGATACTTTCTACTTTTCAATTAAGAAGACCTCTCTTTTAACCAATTTCTATTCATGAATCCGCTTCCTTATTCCTATAATTTTGCAACAATTAGAAAAAAAAACAAACAAATTCCAACCCTACGTTATAATTATCCCAATCTCCGTTCAACTAAAACCTCTTCCCTGAATTCTCCAACCACAAAAAGGAAATTGGCCTCGGAAACCCTTCATCAATCAGTAGAAAAACGACAACGAACATTTCAACATCTCCAATTTTCTCAACAGCGGAACATCCGGAATTAATCTATCTCGAAATCTGCAGATACGATACGAGTACCTATTTCGTACAGCTATGTCGAATTTATACTCAAATTTCGTCCATTTTCAAAATCCGAGCACGCGGATAAAAGATAAACTGAAATTTAACCCAAATTCTGTTACGACTTAATCAACACGAGTACAGTTCTGCTTTTCGGTTTTCATCTCGTTAAATCGATAGAATTCGCGGCTAGTGCGACATTCGACAACTCTGTGATGTATAACCTTCTCAATTCTCATCGCATATGCACGATCGTGCTCAAAATTCGGTATAATTTTCACGCTTTTGTACATATAATTAAAACATACGACCCGACGTATTCGCTGGAAAGACGATAACAGAATTTGCAAAAGGTTCGGTTTAGGAAAGGAACCTTTTCTTAAATCCGATACAAAATTTAGCTTACGTATACACGTACGACGTACACATTTTAGGTCTGCTAGGTCGAAAGCAACTTTGATAAATTCAATTTCTATACACGCGTTATCTCGTATAATATGTACCGTCCTTTCCCTTCCCTTCGGCATTCGCCTAGTCTACGTATTTCAAATCTAATCAACTCGCAGGCAGAACACGTGCGAATTCTCACTTTTTTTCGAACCAAATCTAATTATTCGTATGGGTGTTCGAACTTCGACTTGTACCGGACCAGTGACCACACATACAAAATAAAAAACCCAGGTTGAATTTACACTGGCGCAGCTGGATCAATTCATCGATCTGAAGAATCTTTTTTTCATTCATCGTGCAATTTTTAGGAAATCTAAAATAACTTCATGTTTAGAATTAATTACGAGGTATAATTGTGAAAAATTCCGGCTTAATTTTTTCCCTCGGCAACGACAATTTTCTCTTCTGAAGGGAACTTGAGTTGATTACACATGAGGCATTTAAAAATCATTAGATTTGACGTGGTATTTTTTCGACTTCGGGATTGCATTTATTTGGTCAATTTCGTGACTCTTCGTAAGTAGTTATTTTTTTGGTATGAAACCAACCAATTTTTCATTATTTTTTTTTGTTGGAAATTTCAAAAAATTAAACACATGTTTCAAAATTTCAAACATATTCGAAATTAATTATTTGAGTGAGCTATAAAGAGCCTTTCCTAATAATGGTCGAAAATGGCCCTTGACCCAGAATTGTTCAAAATTGACCCAAAATGTTACTTATGGCCTAAAAACATCCCCAATTTTTTTTGACCCCCTACCCCCACCCCTTTCGGAATTATCCCGCTTTTAATGTCGAAATTGCAACACACGATATCTCTGGAAGGGGTGGGTAAAAAAGTTTGAAATTTTCACATGAATGAGAATTTTTTGAAAATTTCCAGTTCACATTTAGCCATTTTTTTCACATCGAAATTTTCGAAAAATTTTGAGGTGGTGTTATGGCTGGAAAAATTTTTATTAGTTCGGGCAAGTAGTCATACATCAGGTTGTATATTTTTTTTGGACCCTGAAATTGAGAGCAACATGGTCAAAAAAAATCAAAACCAAAAAAGACGTGATTTTATACCACTTTTTTGTAGTAACAAGCAAGATATCCCAACTCAAAAGTAAAATTTTGAGTCAAAATAGTCATATTGAAAGTACATCAAAAAAAATTTCATTTTCAAAATTTCAAGTGCTGAAGTGCATTTCTCAAATTTTGAAAATCGTGGGTTGAAATTTCGACATTAAAAGCGCGATAAATCCGAAAGGAGGGTAGGGGGTCAAAAAAAATTTGGGATGTTTCTAGACCATAAGTAACATTTTGGGTGAATTTTGACCAATTCCGGGTTAAGGGCCATTTTCGACCCTTAATAGGAGAGGGCTCTTTTCAGAGTCTGTTCTCGAAATTGATAAAATGTTTTTAAAAATTCCAAAAGCATCTCACCAAAGTTTCAAATTTTTAAATTCTTTTGGAAAACTGATTTTTCGAATGTATTCAAGACATCTTACGCATTGAAAAATTTTATTGCTTCCGCATTAAAAGGAAAAAGTAAAAATAATTTCAAATTTTTTCAAATTGAAAAACTTCTTCTGAGATCACGAATGGTTCTTATCAATTTTCACGTCGTCGTTTCGTTATAATTATCTGGTAATTGAAGAAAAAAGTCAAGTGCTGATGGATTGAAATTGTAAGTGTAATGTAAGTCTGATTGAAATCTTTAGTGAAGGGATGGGAACTTTCTTCTAATCTTCTTCAATTCGCGAAAATTTTCATCCGTTGACATATTGACGCGTGAAACGGCTCGTATTCTAAATCTTTTACTCGATAAGAACATACTTCAATTTCTCACGACACATAGTATCATTGGCGAAATTGCCGAAAATTAAATTCAACCGTACGTAGGCTACCTACAATGTACCTGAAACACCTTATTATTGTACCTAAGTACTTAGATGTGTCGAATATACGAGTTATCTCGCATGTCAATTAGGCAGGCTTATCGATTATGAAGTGTGTCGGTGAATATCATGCGACGAGTACCAATTTCTACGTTAATGAGCCGTGTACAACTGAATGAGCCCGCGATCAAATACTCTCGAATAGTTTATAGCTCGATAAATTGAGGCGAATTTTTTTTTGCCAAAAGTGGCAAATTATCGTACGTCGTAGTTTGATGTGTATGGTGTACTTGATGCATTGTCTGTGTCTAGTATGAGTACTTCGTGTGCTCGATTCACCTGTGTAAGCTTTCTACTTGCGGATGTTTCAAATATTTATCGATTATCGGTTTTTAATGTACTTTTACGTCTTGTTTATCCTGAAAATGTTTTACTTGCAAAATTGAAAATCATCCACTTTGGGTTATTTTTTTACCTGTCGAATTGTTTGAGGTTAACACAAAATTTTTTAAAAGCAATTCTTTACAAAAAAAATTTCTTCACTTGTTAAGATGATATTTGTGAAACGTCCATTTTAACAACTATAGACACTTAGTTGAAACAAATAGCCACAGCCTTTTCTGAAATTTTGATTATTCTGTGAGAAAAATTTTACACCAAAAAAATTGGCGTGGGTCCACGAAACCTTTAAACGTTTGAGAATAAGTAATTACCTGTGTTATAATTTTTTCTCTAGCAATTTCTTTTCACAGTAACCCTTTGAAGTGAGAATTTCAAAATGGACTAATTTTCATCCCAAAAATCATTTCGCGATTTTTGATTCGAGAATTTTTTCAGACAAATTTTGAGGATGGAATAAATTTTGAGATTGATTTTTATTCCAATGATCATCCTTAAAATCACCTCACGATTTTCTATGCTTTTGAGGCTGGGATGAATTTTCATCGCGAAAGTGATGTCACGACTTATATCTGCTTCTAAGGCTGGTATGAATTATGGATTGAATTTTCATCCCAATTAATCAATCATCCTAATATTTTTCTAATCTTTTGAGGCTGGCGCTGGGGTGAATAATTTTTACCTCGGTAATCGTCCCAAAATTCATCCTCTAATTTTTCCTTATTTTTGAGCCTGAGATCAATTTTGAGATCAATTTTCATCTCAATAATCATCCTGAACACCTACTCACGACTTTTCCTGTTTTAGCTGTTTTTGAGGCTGAAATAAGTTTTTATTTTGAAATAATCATCCCACTATTTTCCCGATCTTTTCAGGCTGATATAAATTATGGGATGAATTAGTTGAGTAGGTATTTTTTTTTTTTTGGGGGGGGGGGGGGATTTGACCATTTTTTTGGAGGAGTTCAATTTCGAAAACAATTTTTAAAATTTCCAAAACTTTATTTCAACTAGCAACATATTTTACAACTTTTAAAAGTAATTATACTCTTCAAATTTCTAGAAAATAATCAAAAGCCATGAAATTTTTAAACAAGTTTTTTTTTAAAAAAGGAAAACTCAAATTAAAATTGGTAAAAACCTTTAAAATCGTAAAAATACATTAAATTAAGATCCATGTGAAAAAAATAATAAAACATTCGAAACTGAACATGAAACTAAATAATTATCGTCAATAAAAATGAAAAAATTTGTTCAAAAAGTCACGAAAATTATCAAAAATTAATCAAAAAATTATGAACAATTGAACTTATTTAAAAAAGCTAGGATTTCGAAAGATTAATCTAAAAAGAAATATTGCAAAAATTGATCACATTCACCTACATTTTCATATTTTTTACGAAAACCCGTTCAAATCATCAAACCAACTGAATAAAGTTGTACAAAATTTTCCAAAATTCTTTAAAAATAAAAAAATATCTAAAAAATACTGTGAAAATTGATATAAAATTGCAACTGAGAATTGGTAAATATTTAAAAATATAATATAGCTATAAATCAAAAATGTAAAAAACTGGACTCAATACAAAAAATATTTTTAAAATTGACATAAAAATGAATGTATAATTTATTCCACCACACAAAATTTTAATAAGCCAATAATTTCATGATTTGCATACATTATTTTTCACAATTTCCATATTTTATTTGTTAATTCAACCTATATTTCCATTTCAATTTTGCATAATTTTACTGGCGCCGTATCAATCAGCTTCAGAGGATTTGAAATATGTTTACTGAATTTTGTCAATTTTTATAATTTTTGAAGAATTTTCAATAAAAAAAAACTAACTGATGTTGAAAAACCCGGGGTAAGTTAAGGTAAATATTTTTTTTTCAAATTTTTCTTATTGCAAATAAAATCTGTCTCTATATAGACCGAATAACGAGAAACAACTCAGACAAGAAATAAAGGCGAGGGAAAGGTCAAGAACAATATTTTCTTCGTACTTGAAACATCACACCTCTTCTACTCCATTACTCACATTTACGGCTCATAGACGAGCGAGTGTTATTCAAGATGTAACGATGATACGAGTTACCAAATCACAAGAGTACTTCCTTCAACAACAACAAGGAATAAAGCTCCGTCGCCATTGATATATGACACATAATGTTGGGAGGCGAAGAGCAGAGAGGGAGGGAGAAATGACTCCTTCTCATGTGTTCAAGTCTGTGAGTACATACATCACATTTACTACGAGAATATTAACAACGACGACGAGCTGACAAGAAATAAATTAACATTTTTCATTGATTAAAAACAATAGCTATTTTGCCCCTTCCTCCTTCGAAGACAATTGCCCCAACTGGGGAACGTCGCACCTGCGCAAATGGTCGCGGCTGACGAGACCGCAGAAATACCGACAATAGTTATTTGTAATTAAAAACAAACGAGATAAATTAGTATTGTAAATCTTGCTTCGTTAGTTGTACAAATGAGAAGAAGAAGGTTGGGACGTGGAGGAAGGAAGCTGTATCTGTCACGACAGCAGATACCCGGTAGTCTTATACCAGTAAGATTTTATACATTATTTGAACGTAGAAATGAGAAAATTTTCCATTGCAGAGAATATAAATCGAATAGATAGTAATCTTTGAATACTTTATATACTTTTCATTATTCTTTTATCGTATTGTCACATACGAGTACCTACGTTGAAATCCATAGAAAAATAAAAAACCTCGCCCCTTCGGACCTTACCGTAATAATTTCAAGTCCCCAATTACCTTCAGATTGTAACAATTTACATTTTTACAATGTTCGAATTCGTACACAGGGTGTCCATTCTTGACTTTTTCAGATTTTTAAAACCAATTTTTCAAAATTTTCCAATTTTTTTTTATCAGGAAAGGGGTAATTTTTTCATTTGTAATCCTACAGCCTAAAATAGTGCAGATAAATGATTTGAAACGCACGATGTTTGATGAATTTTTTTTTCAAAAATCATCAATTCTTGAACGATATTCAGATGTTTATTTTTTGACCATAAAAACTACTCAAAATTCATTCCCACACGTTTTTGACACGACAACCCCCCCCCCCTTCCCCCACCAACATACAAAAACTTGAGAACTTGAACAGTTGATTACAGAAACAATTTGAAATAGAAAGAAAAAACTCAACGTCAAAGCAGAATTTAAATGTTTTGAGAACTGAAATAAATTACCTATGCCATGCCGGAGCATCTACCAAATCCTGCTAAAGAAAATTCCAAGTTTTACGAATTGAAAATTTTTAATTTTCTTCGCGATTTATTATTTCATCTCAGAAAAAAAAACCTATCGTTTTTTTTATCAAGATAAACGTCAATGGCTTGAGTATAAATATGTAAAGGGTGGGACGGAAAGAGGGTGATTTTTGCCCAAAAAAAGGCATACAAAAGTTATAGGTTTCTCACTTTTTCTACATTGAGGTTTTCCAAAACGCGACCACTATTTTCCAATTATTTTTCAACTTCTTTCCCTCATCATGATCAAGGAAACCTTTTTCATCACAGATCTATTAAAAGTACCTACTACTCCAAAAAAAAGAAAAAGAAATTTGAAATGGATTCTGGAGAAAGGAAGAAGATAAATTTACTCCCGAGAGTAGTGACGAATTTTTCTTTTGAAAATTTTATAATAAAATACCTAAACAAAGAAACAAATTCCTTCTAAATTAATATTTCAAGGAAAATTCCAAAATTCCCTGACATTTTTCGACGAATTAAACACCCTGGAATAAAAAAAATTCTATACGCTATTTCCTTCTCAAGCTAATTATAAATCAAATCGATTTTGAAATGAATAAATCATTATAGTGTTTTGTTCCGGGAAAAACAATTTTTTTGTTCTTCCCTGTTTTTTTTTCAAATTTCTTTCTTCTCTTTTGGTTTCAAATTTCTAGATTTTTCAGGTATCAGGTATCAGATATCCAGGTACTATATCTCATTTGCAAAACAATGAAAATTATTGAAAATCACTAAAAAACAGTCAAATGCAGCACAAAAACGAATCAGTGAAAAAATCTCACTGAAACCAAACAGTAAAAAAAATTACTAAGAAATCAGTAAAAATTCACCAGCCAGTAAAATCTCTAAAATAATTAGAAAAATCATTAAAATTCTTTGAAAAATTCGTGAAATTTTTAAAAAAATCATCATTAAAAATTAATGATTTTTTTTAAAAATCGGTGAAATAAATTTTTTGAAAAATCAGCGGAAATCTGCTTTTTCTTACTGATTTGTTTTTAGTGAAAATTTTTTTACCGATTTTCTCCTGGGCTGCAATTCTGACTGTTTCACGGTGCTTTTCGATAATTTTCACCAATTTTTTAATGAGAGAGGGGGTGCTCTCTTATTTCGAATCAGTGAGTCATTGAAAAAAAAAAAAAAAAAAACAGAATTACAGCACAGGGAAAATCTGCAAAATTCTTTTTCTTTGATTTTTTTCAAAAAATTTCGGATATATTTTACTGATTTTTCAAAGAATTTTTAATGAATTTCCATCAATACTGTATTTCAATAATTTTTTTTTCAATTGAAGAATTTATTTTGATAAAATGATCTCCCACACAGTGGCGGCAACTTGCGTGTTGCTCGGATGCTCGAGCAACACATGAAAAAAAAATAAGAGGGTTGAGCAACACATGAAAAAAAAAAAAAAAAAATTGTGAAAAATGCTCTGTAAATTGGGTACCATATTAAAAACCTATGTTACAAAATATACCTAGACCTACCGATCTTTTTAAATATTTAAGAATTGAAAAAATTGCATATCTATAAAATTTTCAACGATCAACGTTCAGAGGCGTAGTCAGGGGGGAAGGGTGTCTAGACCCCCCTTGAGGTCGAGAATTTTTTTGAGAAACTTTTTTTTAGGCATTAAAAATAATTCCAAATTTATCAAAGCTTTGCTCGGGCATCAACAACATCATTTAAAAAGTACATTTTTAAGCATTAAATATCTAATTTTTTCGAAATTTCGCCCTCGCTACGCTCGGGCGCGAATATGAACTATTCAAAGCTGAAGTACGAAAAAAGGCTCCTTTTTACCCTTCCCCTCCCCCAAAATTTCTCGTTTTTCATATTTCTGTACCCATTTTGCAGCCACCTAAAAAAAAGCTTTCGACATCATTGGTTGACCCCCCCACCCCTTCCCAAGGGCCCCAAGTGAGTTTCAAAATCAGCAACACATGACAAAATGCTAAGTTGCCGCCCCTGCTCCCACACCAAAGTTAAGCCGCCATTAAATCCATCAAAAAATGGATTCATCTTTTAAAACGATCAGTTCCAAAATTTTCAAAACATTATAACGTATGAAAATACGAGAAACTGAAACATTGCAATGCAGAAAAAGGGAAAGAAAATCGTGACTATAAAAATGGTTAAGTAATATGATTTCTGCCGACGCCGTGTTCTTCACCAAGGTATTTTGTTCATTTTTGTTTATTGATCACGATCAGCCAAAACAAAAATTTATCTCTTCTGTTTCGCTCTTCTCCACCCGCCCAGCTTCGAACATGTTCATTTGATATACCCGTTGAATATTTCAACTCAAAAACTTACATATAAAGTTCGACTACTGACTTACATATGATTCGATTAGATAATAAGACACCTGTTTATACAATATTCAAAATGGTATTCGTGCACACCCTATGCCACAAGAGACTAAAATCAATTTCAACTTAGCAAATTGTACCAGTAACTGGAACCAAACCTCATTGTCATCTGTACCCAACGGGCACACCACAAACTAACTCATACTTACGCTACGTTTCTAAAACTCGTGTACATTTTGAAATTTAATACGTCGAATGTATGGTATTCGTATTCGAATTGAATTTTAGATTATTTGCATTAACTCGTGCCCCAGAGAGAGGCAGAGCGACAAAGACAGACTCGAATATCCAATTTTCGCGAAACGTGACGAGCACTTCGTATCACACACCTTAAAACCAGAGAAACGGAACAGTGCCGATGACTATTCCATTATAAAAGTATACCTATTTGCAAGATTGTTTTATTCTATTTTTTTTTTTTTTCAGCGTAGATGGATTTTTTTCTCGTCGCTGTAGGACTAAATTAGCGTTTAACGAGGCGTCAGAAAAAGATGGAAAAAAGGTCCAAAATTTCGTCGAAATACAAAAAATGAGAAAGTCTTTGTCAATTGAATAATTCAGTACTTTAAATTAAACAAAGTAATGAGGCATAAGCCTTATTACCTTGAATGTATTCTTCATCCAATTTAAGAATCGTTTCGAAGAGAAATTTAATGTATATCAAATGGCTTCTTCGCTATGAAATAACGAACCGATCAAAAATTACTCAATTTGAAATATTACAAGGCCTTTGGTACTTGGGGGACCAAAAAAAAAAATTTTCATTTGTACAGTACTTCGAGACATCAAGAAATCGATACCAAGTCCACATCACGTCGAGATTGAACCATTCAACACTCAATTAAAAATAGATTACAGACCACAAACCTTTGAAATTCTCAAATTTTCGAACTTGACGACTTGAATTTTTGAAACCCCCATAATATCTAATATAACACGACCGTATTTATATACGTTCAAAATACTCCTAAATTTAGAGACTTATTAAATTTCAGATTAGGTCAACAATAATTAAACCTTGAAAATATGTACATTAAAAATTTACGACTTCAAATATGGAAAAAAATATCCAACAGGAACATACATGTTTATCATAAAATTCCAATTAAAATTGACGAAAAAGGTTGCTTTGAGGGAAACCCCTCTCAAAATTTGAGTCTCTTGACCTGAAAATGAGCGAGGCAAAAAATCTTCAAAATGAAACCATTTCTGAAAAAAAGAAGAAAAGATTTTCGCCACTCATCAGTTCTGCCACTTAAGAGGTACATCTACATACCTCCTTCAATCACTGAGAAGGTGTAATCTGAATTCAACACCTCCTCGACCTACGAGCTTTGAAATTTTACACCACTTACTGCCTCTACAGATCTGTTGAAAAGTTGTAGACCAAAGACGACAGACTAAAGATTTCTCAATTTTTCATCAAAAATTGTTTACTAATTTACCTCAAAATCGATTCCAATTTTTTTTTGGCCACCAAAAATAAATTTTGAAGGATTATTAAAAAAAATTGGAAGAGCTGCCAACTGCATTCTGACTTTAACTTGTAACTACGAAAATTTCCAAAAAAGCAATCAAAATTCATTTTTACGACAAACAATACCAGACTTCCTTTTTACATCACTGAATAAGAAACTTGAATTCAAAAAGAGCATTTGTAAAAACCAAAATTCAAACAAATTAAGGATGGATTAAGTGAGTTTACTTCGGTAAAAATGAGAAAATTGTCCATTTCAAAATCTGAATTTTTTTAAATTCCGTTGTAAAGAGGAACAAGTGGGATACAACTTCAAGATGAGGGCCAGAGAGATGTAAAAATTTGAAAAAAGTACATTTTTGAACAAATCTTATCCTCTTTTATTCAATTTTGTAACTTTTTCAGAAATTGAGAAGGGAATTCCCTTCTCAGTTTCTGAAAAAATAAAAATTAGAATTAAAATTCTTCAGCAACCATTTTGAGCAAATAGAAACGAAAAAAAAATCATTAAATAAAATATGTAGTACCTAAGCTAAGCCACTAGAAATAAAATTTAATCAAACAATAATGACAAAAAATTACCATAAGTGGCATATCTTACGGTCCCTATAGTTTTACCCTGTTTATGATAAGAAAACTTGAATTTTTGAAAGGTCTCACACTCAACGTTAACTATCACCCCGATCCTTTTCAAAATTCAAAGAAGTTGTTTTTCAATGTACTTTGATCCAAAAATGTTCCTCAAATTGAACATGAACATTCATCAAAGTTCAAGAATATGCTCAAAAACCAAAAAAATTTCAAAATGATCTGATTTTCTAAATCTACAGCTCAAAATACGGAGAAATCGATACTCAACTCGATCACATTAAAATGCACCCAAATATTCTTCAACGTGACCCAATGATCAAATCAGCTTTTCGACCAATAAATCTCAAAAAAATACTCCAATTTTTATAATCTACGACCCAAAATTCCACGAAATCGATACCAAACTCGACTATATTCATACATGGCTGAAATAATCCTCAAATTGAGGATTCCACAAAAAAGGCTCTCAAATGGACATTTTTCACTCATTTCTTAAAAACCAACTCATCGTGCACTGTAACCAATTAAAACTAAAAGAAGAATGAAAAAATTGCATTCTGATTGCAAACAAGTCACAAAATTATACAATGTTACTCAAATTTGAGTATGGTATTCAACTTTAACAGAATAAAAAATTCTGAAATTCCTCCACGTGAAAAAATTTGTACACATAATCAAAAAAAAGTAGAATAAATTCCATTTTCATCGCATTATCAATTAAGTATTAAAAAACTCAAAATTATACAAGGCAACTCAAATTTGAGGATCACCTCCAAATGAAAAATTAAACACCTTCAAATTACATCTCTTAACGTACAGATTTTCATGTTTTCACAACCACGGAATTCCAATCCTCATGAAGTTGTATCTCGAAATCTGTCATTTTCATATACTCAAATCTGAGATAACTTTTTCGAGCAAAATGCACAAATTCAAAAAAAAATTCAAGGATATCAAATCATTCGCAGATTTTCAAAATAACTCAGTTACGTAGATGGACTTCAAATATTTAAAAATTGGACACTTGAAATCAATTTTATAAGGTGTTTCTCAAATTTGAGTACCCAATTTTGAGTAAATTCAGAATTTTTCAAATATATCGAAATGATATGTCGTTTTCTACATTTTCAAGGGCGTTGAATTCAAAACGGCGCCATTTTTCATTTTTAAGTAACTCCTGTAATTTTACATTGCTTTAGGGTACATGAAATTAAATCACAAAATCCATAAAATTCTCATTTACTAAAATTTGCATAAATTTTTCTGGAAAAAACACTGAAATTTCGAATTGAAAAAAATCCCTTCATTTAGAAATCGGCACTTTGAATTTCAATTTCATGAGTATTTTTTTCTAAATTCGAGTAGTTACTCAAGTTTGAGTAAAATCAGTATTTTTCAGACATATCGAGTGGCATATCGTTTTCTACATTTCCAAGGGTGCTGAAATCAAATACGGTGTTATTTTTCACTTTCGAGTAACTCTTGCCATTTTACACGATTTCAGCCACCATTTTAAACATCTTTCCACTGAACAAGTCTCGCAGAAAAATAGAATTCTGTACATATTCCAACATACGTTTCATTTATCACATTTCAGGCACAAATACGTAATTTATTCACCCCCCTCCCCCTTTACCCTTCTTTGCATTCTTTTCTTATCTAATGAGCCGAAGGCCGAACGAACTTCGCCATTTCTTGAGAATTCGCTACCCGTAGCAAAACCGTTTTTCCTTCCACCGTTGATAAAAATCTTACAACGTATTCCCACGACAATATTCGCCATTCTTGCATTTCGGCCTCGACAACCTTTAAAATACTCATCAGCATAAAATGAAACCCGCAGAACGTGATAATTATTCAATTCCAGACAAATTATCCAATATAGAAGGATCCAAAGATCATACGAAGTCGGTGTACTCCCAATATAAGCGTGAATTTTCCAACCAGCTTCGTGAGCAAATTGAAAAGGCACGAGGGGAATATGAGAGACGAAGGGGAAGACCGGAAACGTATTATGAAAACATCTTGTCACTTTGTTTACGTTCGAAGAGGTACATTTCAATTACAACACGATTTTGCTTTCATTTTCACGCTTTTCTATGGTTTCGTTTCATTTCGTGTCGTCCTGCATGTGTAAAACTTGCATACTTACACACGTACAAACACAAGCACGACTCGAATAAAATATCTACACCATTTTTCTATCTACTTCTACACACACGCCGACGAATAAATTACCGTACGTTGAAAATACTCACATTCGATTCGAGATGCATATTTCGATAATACATAAATACGATTAAATCAGTCGATATGTTTAATTAAATCCACATTCACACTGCAGCTGCACTGAGTTCGCAAATAACACAATTTATTCAACGCGAAACTTCCATACACAAAATTACTTCCACTAAACACCCATCGATGGTAAAAAATTTTCAAAAAAATTTCAAAAATCACACGTACCACTACCGCACCGCCGGCCGGAACCAAAACACAACAGCTCGTCAGCGAACTAAATTCAATACTAAGATAAGCCGTCCGCGAGTAATCAAATAATACCGATAAAAACCGATTCAAACAAGAATCACACATTAATCGTACGCACAATGATACGTACGATATGTATAATTGAAAGCAGTATCTGCACTGGTTAGATTTATATGTATTTATTACGCTGATAAAACGAGCCTTCACTCGCGAATCAAAACAAATTACTCGGTCGAAAACAAAGTAAACAATATTGCATTTTTTCCCTCATACCCTCCGTCTAGTTTACTAGCATCGCGTAGACAAACGTATGTGAAAATTCGGTCGGCAGAACAGCGGGCCAGACAAAGCAGCTCAACGTAAACCGAAAACATTTTTAAAATTCGCCGCTGCGCGTCATCGCACGTAAAATTTTCTGGACTTGGGCCAAACTCTTCGAAAAAAGTAAATCACAGCGTCGGATCGCGAAAATTTTCTTTTCAAGGTTACACTTTCCTTTTGCTCGAAACAGGGTCAAGGTACTCGAAATAGCGTATCGAAAGGGTTGAAACAAGGAGGAGAAAGGGGAGAGGGAAATGGAATAAAAATGATGGTGAAGAAATCACTGCGAAAAACGCGAGCTCGACGTAAACATTTTCGACGAATACTCGTTTATTTTCAATTTGTTATCAATTGTTGGAAATAGATTACGTGATACTAATTGAATGACAATTTTACAATCTACGGACACGTTTACGAAGGGATAGCGAATTGTACTCGTGTCCAGCGGAAAAAAGAAAAAATGTCTCAAACTTGCAGGCCCTGTTTACAAGGGTGAAATACATGTACCTGCGATTTTAATTGCGGTGATGTCTAAATTATTTCTACAGGGGGGAGACGGAGGGGGGTAGGAAAAAAATAAATAGAGCCATGAAAATTAAAAAATGTGTAAGCATGAATGAAAAAAAAAAAAACTGTGATCGGAGAGAAATTGTGACGAGGAGAGGAAGGAAAGGAAATCGACATATTCAATTTTTTTTAAAGATTAACATCAAATAAAACAATATAAGCAATGATTAATTTCAGGAAAATTTTGAAAAACAGCTATTTTGACTTGAAAGTGAGGAAAATTGGTATATTTTTTACTTGAAGATCGGGATAAATGACAAAATGATAGGAGGGGTACAGAAAGACCAAAGTGACTTTTGAAGAGTGAGTATAGTTGGAATTTCGAAAAAATCCAGTTTCTCAACACACTTTTTCCAATTTACTTGAATTATTACATCAACTAATCTCTTACAACACCAATTTCTCACAGTGATATTCAAAGATTTTTAATTTTCTAAACTTTCTTTCTCTCGCCCTCTCCCCTTCCCGTGTGGAGAAAATTCGTTTGAAAATTGACGAATAATATGAAATTTTAGCTTTTTCGAAACACAATAGGAAATTTGACTACCCAAACTACTTCTGCTGAAAGCTACCAATCAGTTCAAAAATTAGCTATGCTTGATTTGGCAGAGACGAACCCAGTTTTAAATTTTTTCTCATTTCAAATCAGTAAAAACGGAAAAGTCGTCATAAAAAAGTAAGAATTGCAGCACTAGGAAAGTTAGTAGAATTCTCTGATTTTTCAGCAAATTTCAAATATTTTACTGAATTCTCATTGAATTTTTCACCAATTTTCCAACGATTTTTTCACTGTTTACTTTCAGTGAAATTTCATTTCATCGATTAATTACTGCGATTCTGACTGTTCTTCAGTGATTTTCGACTATTTTCATTCATCTTTAAAAATAGGATTTTTTTTTTCAAAAAATTAAATTTAATCAATACGTAGGTTATTTTGATGATTCTTAAAAATTAATTCTGAGGCTTTTAATAAGTCAAATTTCAGCTCAAACTGCCAAAACGTACGAGTTTTAAATAGGTATTAAAGGGTTAAAATGAGAAACCAAAATTATTATTACTATGGGGGGGGGGGAGGGAAGGGGAGATTTTATTAAATTTTTAATGCGCATTCTAAAATACATCATTTTTAGCTGAAAATTTACCGTAATCTTAGGGTACCTAACTACCTATACTACTCAAGTTGGATTACTTTAAAGAGACAACAATTCGAGTCGATTGAAATAAATTTTTTACATCAAAAGTATGAATTTTCACATTTTTTTCAGATCGAAATAAAATTTTCCTAAATAAAGCTTTCCAACTGGAAAATTTTTTTTGGCTAAAAATACTGAACAAGCTACCTTCTGCTGTTCCCGGTTTGGTCCAACCCTATTCATGAGCTGCGGTGGAGCTACTCAAAGTCAAGTATTTATTACCTTCCAACAGTACAATTTCAACAAAATTTCTTTATTAGAAATTTTTTTGGACAAATTCTGAATTATAGAACAAAATCTGCCATTAATTTTTGTCCTCAATCTTAAAACAATGAATGTGTTCAGCAAGTAAAAATTCTACTATTATGCACGATTCGAGTAATCATTTCAAAATTTTTCGAGATTAAACATATGTATTTAAGAGAAAATATTTTTTCAAGTATCAACTCATCAGAAGAATCCATTTTTCCCACTGCAAAGAAAAAAAATGATGAAACTGATTCAAAAAAATAATAACGGGGCCCAATTCACAAAATAGGTGAAATTTATTATTTTGTTGAATAAAATTTATTCATTTTGTTGACAAATTTTATTATAGTTTTTTTTTTTGATAAAAAATATTATTTTTTGGAATAAATTTCACCTATTCGGTGAATTGGGACACGTGATTATTTTTTTGCCATAAATTTTGTTATGTTTTGAATAAAGGCAAAATTTATTCATTTTTTTGATAAAATTTATCATTTTTTGGGTTAAATATATTCGTTTTTGTGACTTCCTTTTTTTGCGTGTGATAATTTTTTTTTAATTGGTGAAAACTGAGCCTATCATGATACTTTCTTTCTCTAGTAAAATTCAGTTGATATGACTCAAGTCTTGGGAAAATTGATTTTAACTGGGAAAGGTCGAGTTTCAATGTAATGAATTTTGATATGAATCTCACACACCATCCACCTCTCCATCTAAGGTTTAACTACAAATCAAAAAATGAAATACAAGTAGCAGGTTTTTCAGCTTAAAAATCCCGAAAATTTTTGGATTCTTTCGTCTCTGTTTCAACTGATCTCAATTTTCTGAGCGTAAAAAATCTGGCTTTTATATAATGCAGGTTCAAAATGAACAATTTATTTCAAAATTTTCATTCCATTACACCGGTCGACACGATTTTTGTTTCTGGGTCCTACTTGTGAAATTTGGGTCACTTTTATGTAACTAATGAACGAAAAAATATTTTTTTTGACCAAAGTTTGCTTTGGGGGGTGGGGGCCCAAAAAACTGATTTTTCGAGGGCAATAAGCCTGAGCATTACAAAAAATTTGAAAAAATTTTTTTTTGGATCAATCTTATAGAAAATTTTACGGCGAATCCAATGCCGCAAACCGCAGACCCCCATCTCTTTTAGAAAAAAAGTTACAGCTCATTCTTTCCAAAATTTTGTGAAAAAATCGCATTTTTGGGGTATTTTTCGCAAAAAAGTGGAATTTGAGAGAAAAGTAAGGGCTTTAAGGCCATAAGGACCATTAATGAGAGTTGTAGAAAATTTCACGGCGAATCGAATGCCGCAAACCGCGAACCTCTATCTCGTTTAGAAAAAAAGCTAGAGCTCATTCTTTCCAAAATTCTGTGAAAAAATCGCATTTCATTTTTTCATGAGAAAGGCACAAACATGTGATTTTTATCACAGAATTTTGGAAAGAATGAGCTGTAACTTTTTTTCTAAACGAGATAGAGGTTCGCGGTTTGCGGCATTCGATTCGCCGTGAAATTTTCTACAACTCTCATTATGGTCCTTATGGCCTTAAAGCCCTTACTTTTCTCTCAAATTCCACTTTTTTGCGAAAAATACCCCAAAAAATGCGATTTTTTCACAAAATTTTGGAAAGAATGAGCTGTAACTTTTTTTCTAAAAGAGATGGAGGTCTGCGGTTTGCGGCATTGGATTCGCCGTAAAATTTTCTATAAGACTGGTCCGAAAAATTTTTTTTTCAAATTTTTTTGTAATTCTCAGGCTTATTGCCCTCGAAAAATCAGTTTTTTGGGCCCCCCACCCCCCAAAGCAAACTTTGGAAGCCAGGATTCCGCAAGGTGATGTATTTTGATGTCTAGAAACAGAATTTTGGCATGAGAACCCAGAAACAGAACATTTTTTTTTTTTTGTCGACCTGTGTTATCATTTTTAGTAGAGAGGACATTGTCCACAGTGTTACGCGGAGACATAGGTAGGACATTGTCCACAGTGTTACTCGGAGACATAGGTATCTAATTTATTCATTCGATTCAATGCCATGGTCTAAAAATGAACCGTCGATAGTCATTTGACCCTCACCTTCTCTCCGCAGATCATATCAAAGAGCAAAATCCCGAAATAGTTCAAATCAAATAAACCTACATCGTACAATAAATAAACGTATCAAAGTTCTCGTAGAAGAAATCAAATTCTCATTGAAATGCACGGCAGAGATAAGGATAAGAGAATATTAAAACTTGAGACAATCATATTAGGTACCTCCAAGTACCTCCTTATCAATATTCAGATTCGAGATAAAACCAGGAAAAGTGTACGATATAATTATTTTCGATATCGAATACGAGTATAACTTATAAGTAAGAAGAACCGAAATACGGGGTACCATTATGATTATGAATAATCTGGATGAAAATTTTCGTTCATATTTAAATATACGAACATAAATACATTTGCATATCTATACAAGATTTGATTTAACCCATCTCTATGGCCCTACATCAGTCAAGAAACTAGCCAGGAGAATTAATTTTAGCAATAAGTGGAAATAATTTCCTGGCAAACTTACAGAGAAAAAAGTCGTCAAAGAAAATTATGAACTCACCTACATACACATTACAAAATTTAATACATTTTTGAACAATTGATCATTAGAATGGAAAATTTTCAAGTAAACAAGCACTGAGCCGAATGAAAACGTTCACTAGGTGAAGTGGAAGATGATGGAAAGTTTTTAAGGTGGTGCCGAATCGTGAAAAAATCTAAAATGTTACGCAAGGAAAATTCCTCCGGTGGAATTCTTTCCAGCATAATTTTGTTCCAGGTTGTTAATTTTGAAATATACACGAATATCAAGTTTTGTAGTCTAATCTGAAAAACCACATTAAAATGAAATAATGAGCGTAATATGTAAATAAAATGAACGAAATATGTGAAAAAGAACCAATCGTGTCACATGTTCCATTTTTCGTTTCGTTTCCTCAACTGGTTTATGGAAAACTACTGAGTTTCAATTTTTTTTTAAATCAGTAAATAGTAAAAGTTTTACTTACTCGAAATGATAGAAAAAAATTATCATCAACTCTTAGTTAAAAGATGTATACGTTTTTAAAAAATTTATAAATTATATGTTGTGACAGGACTCAACATCGAATTTTAGAGGTGCTTTTTCAAAGTCTTTTTTTTTTCGTTCCAAGCATCGAGGGCATCTAAAAGAAGATTCCAATGAGTTGAATTTTTACTTACAAGTTTCCTTAGAAATTATGTACTCATTTTTGTAGTTGAATGATGCCAAATTACTTAGAAAGGAGTATAAGATTGAAATGGAATTTTTTAGGATGCCAAAATACTATCAAATAACTCCCCCTACTCTTCTACTCGCCCCTTCACAGTTTTATAAAAATAGAGAAAAACATCCCCCTCCCCCCAAAAAACATTGGCATTCATTTGACATCTTTACTCAATTCTTCAGGTATCCTTAAAAAATGAATATTTTTCATTTAAAATAACTTTTAATAAAAAATAAAAAATCAAAGTGACGTTGACATAACTACAAAGGTATTCCATATAATCCATTCAATGCTTTCCCAATTTCAACAGAAACATGCATAACGCACTTTACCTTGATTTTGAAAGACGAAGTTAAACGTATTATATGGAGTAAAATTGTCAATTTCAAGACTATTTTCGGACATCCCTCCCAAATTCAACCCTTGAAAAAAAAAGGCAAAACGATCACTTCTAACACGTACCTAGACCTACATACCTATCCCAATCGTATCAAAATGAAAATTTTATTAGCCAAAACGAACGTCGAACACGTTAGGAAATCTATTCTCGTAAAATTCATCATAACTGACAAAATATACCCAACGTATAATTAATTATTGAGAATTCTCTCACGAATCGTACGAAAAGGTCGCTTCCCCAAAAAAAATCAATACAAAAAATGTCGACACCTTATAAAAAGGTTATAAACTATATGCACACTCGCTTCCATTACACCCTCGAACTCCACCCCCAACCACCTAAATAACCTCCTCGTATGAAAAAAATTCGTCCTCTAAACATCTCGCCACCACTTGTCAGCAATTCGATGCAGCAGAAAACCATCTCATTATGTACATTCGACTCGAGCACTCAAAAGCTCCACACAGATATACGGTACCTTACCACTCGTAGCATTTCAAATCGTCGTTTTCCGACTCGAGCTCGGTTCGCAGGGGAAGGGAAAAACCACTATGCAACCGAAGTGCATAATAGGTTGCCTACTCTAGACGTAAAAGGCTTATGAAATTTTAATATCGAACGAAAATGATAATTAAACCGAGAAAAAAAGGTCAAGAGGGTATTCCATAAGAGACTAGACATTCTCGAGAGAACTTCGCAAGGACGAGGTTTTTTTTTTACAACGACTTCAGTTGGTAAGAAATTTAATACAATGAAATACGTATTTTCTTCAATTTTTTTCTCACATACGAGCGACTTACAGCTTGTAAACGTCGCTTATATTTATCAAAGCAATGAACGGACAAAGAGCTAATTCTTACGATGGCCAACTCCGCAGTAGCTGTTTTTTAATTGATTAATTCATCAGTGTGCTAGGTTCGAGTCGTAAATCACTTTAAATCGGACGATTCGTTATCAAAAAATTACCGATTCGAATTAAAAAAATATAAAAAGGATGAATACACCATTGGGAGAAATTAATTTACACGCTTGGATTTGAAATTCTCTCACCAAGGTCTCTTTTCAGTTTTCAAACCGAAGTTCCATCGAAATAACTCGCAGCAGGAAATCAAATCTATCGTCAATTCGTATTATTGATAAAAACGCAACAATTATTTTCCAACTGCAGCATCACCGTATAAAATCTTCCTCAAGGTTTCTACGGTGAAAAAATTTACCGGCGAATAACTGCAATTAGCCCGAAATAGAAATGAAATCGCACCCGCAGAATATTTTTTTTCAATGTTAAAGACAAAGGGATATGTAGAAACAATGAATCCGACGTTAGCGGTCAAGGTCGTCGAAACCGTAGCGTACCGTACCCTTTTACGAACGGAATTCTATCTACGGCGGGATAGGTACGTTGAAAAGTACAATTACCGCCAGCAAGTCCTTTAAAAAGTTTCACCACCTCCTGGCAAACTACATATAACGAGCACACAAACCGCAATTAAAAATCGATAAAAACACAAAATAGCAGAAAAATGCCACAGCCCGATACTTGATTTTATACCTTGGCCTTCGAAGTACCTACGCTAACGCCCGGTCGTTTTTATCTTTATCGTACGAAAACGGCCATTCGGCGTTCGAAAATTTGATCTAGTATAATTTACCAACGGTTTGACAAAATCGATGGTTTGCTGGACAGAATCGAATGCGCGCAACCGAATATTTGGGTCGTAGGTCGGAGCACGAGCTGCAATATGGATTTCACATGGCCCAGTTAATTTTACGGTGCAATTTTATAGCTAAATACCGAAGCCGATGACAATTTGAAGCATTGAAGCCGAACACGGTTGCATACGAGTTGATTATGCGGATATGGGAGGTAAACGGTATTCCGTCATTGTGCAGCCGATAACATCGGTTCATGAACTTGAGAGTTGTATATACAATACGGTATCGTAAAAACTATAGGAATTTTCCATTCAACTCTCTACACCTAAACACGAGGCAAATACGAGAGGTCTAAAACTAAACAGAACACGATTTGTATTTGAAATTTAAAACAGACAGCAGCGTGAATGTATTACGCTAATACTATTCTACACGTGATATTGTAATTAATTAATGTAAACATCGAGTACTTACTAAATGCTAAAAATCGAAACACATTTTGACAGGAATATTCTTGTTCTGAATTGAAGCGGCACAAGTTATCAACTTTCTTCGATTGTAGCTGCGGTCAAGCTTGAAGGAAACCGAATTTAAAGCGATTATTAACAAAATTAGATAATTCGACTACGATTAATTCCAAAGTACACGAGTAAAAGCTGAATACAATTTTCTGAACTTGAATAACTTCCAAAACTCGAAAACTTCAAACACCATTGGAAAAAATTTGTTGATTTTTCGGCGCATGCGTACAACAAACATGTCGTGTGTTGTGCGTACGTGACATATTGATGATGACGTCACCGTCATGTCATTCAATCACGTTTATTTTCGGTAATTTCGTGTTTATTTACAATAGTTACAGATGTTTTTACGTAATTTCATTTTTACTCGGGCGTTTTTCTATTTTCACAATAATATTCCAAATCCAAACGATGTACAAAAAAATGTGAAACAAGTAATACGCATTTTTTGTAAACAAATATTTTTAAATTATTTTTTTTGATAATGAAAAATTTTGAATTAAAATTAAAAATGAAATAAAAATATTGATAAATTTGAAAACTCTTAAGCGGTTTAGAAAATGTACTCCGACGATTCGGACGAGGAATACAACGAGAACACATTTTACCACCGGAAATATCGCTTGTTATTGGAGAAATGTGAAGTAATACAACAAGTAAGACTAACATTTTCCTTTTATCATTACTCGCTTTAAATATGAAATAACACTCTATTTGAATTACAGAACAACGAAATGCTAGTTCACAGATTACAAAAAATGAATAAATTACTCCGACGAGTACGCAAACAAAGAGTGTAAGTCGATCTCGAGTTACATATAATCCACCTTCATCAGACTCGAGTTTTTATTGTTCATATTTTGCTTAGATTTTTAATGAATTGGTTGGATCGTTACCACGATGATTGGCGAAACGCCGATTATCCTTTGGACATCGGCATAGACGAATCCGGTTCTTATGTAGATTTACTTCAGAATCAAGAGTATTTCGATAGATCTCCGCTATTCACCACTAAGAAAACAACGATGGCTCCAGCAACAAAAGTAAGCTATTACTACACAATTATTGTTCTATCGATACAATTGACTCTCAATTTATAATTTAATAGGCCATTCCTGAGAAACGAGTTCGGACGAAATCCGGTAAACGTAGAGAAGGACGCGGAGAAAAAGATCCTAACGCACCGAAACGTCCGGCCAATCCATTTTTCCAATTTTGTCAAGAACAAAGACCTATTGTTTTAGATCACATGATAATGCAAGGAAAAGGTGAACCTTCTAAGCAAGATTTAACCAAGCAGTTGGCAGCTAATTGGAATGTATTATCTAGAAAAGATAAAAAAGTACGGATATATGATCTTATTTCGAACACTTTCAAAACATTGGAATGTAATCACTATGAATTTTTTCAGATTTACTATGATAAATATATGAAATCCAAAGAACAATATATAGCTAATATGGAACAGTACACGATGAATAAGGTGAAATTAAGTCAAGACGCGTCTAATAAAAACGTGTAGTATTTTGTATTTTGAAATGACAAAATATATTGTTCTGGTTGTATCGTATTTCTGTAAAAATGACCTGTAAATTGACTGTAGTTATACAAAAAATAAATGTTGTTGATTTTTTTCTACTTATTTTTTTAAACCCACCTTATCGGTGCTCATTTTCAAGCTTTAAAATTGTCTTTCATTTTTCGAATATAATCCATGGTTGCAATGGGATCACCTGTTTTGGCAAATTGCTTCACGTTATCGCTGCCTACTCTCATAAATGGGTTGATTTTTTTCTCATCTCCTGAAATAGTAATTTAGCTCAAATTTATACCGAACTTTAGATTAGCGGAAAATTAACTGATGAAAACTCACCGATGGTCGAAGGAACTGTAGGATTTTTTTCATTACGTAGGCTGATTGCTTCCATCAACTTATTTTTTACATCTTGGTTGTTCGGTTCAACGGTAGCTGCGAATTTTAAATTGGTAATTGTATACTCGTGACCACAGAATACTTTCTGAAATGAATTCATAATCGAGATCAAAATTAGAATACTCTTAAATCAAATCAACGATTGACTTACGGTATCATCTGGTAAATTAGCAAGCTTCACATTCAGAGCATCGTTCATCATTTCACCATTTCCTTCGAAAAATCTACCACAGCCAGCAACGAACAACGTATCTCCTACGAGGAGTAAACATATCAGATGCTTCATAAATAAATATATTTATAATATAAATTTTTAATTAATACCAGTAAATACAACGGTATCCTGTTCATTAGTAGTAATATGATAACAAACATGACCGGTGGTATGACAAGGAGTAGTTAAGCATTTCACCGTCGAATTCCCTAGCTTGAATTGATCACCGTTTTGGACTTTTTTATCTATCTTGGGTATCCTGTCATCTCCGCCGACCACTTTTAAGCTTTTACCTTTCATTTTATCAACTAATTCAGCATTTCCACCGGCATGATCCCTAAACAAATAGTCAACTTTCAATACTGTAGGTAGGTACTAGGCAGCTAGGAACTTATTCCAGGGATGTTTCTGAATTTTTAGTAAACGTACCAGTGATGATGAGTGGTCAATACTGTAGTTAAATTTACATCCTCTTCAGATGCAGTTCTGATCACCGTATCAGGATCGACTGGATCTACAATGGCTGCTTCGTTCGAAGCAGAATCTATTACCAAATACATGTAGTTATCTCCCAGAGCCGGAAGGATTTTCACTTTTAAAGAATTATAGCTCAAAGTAACCGGATTGCTGTGCATTTCGGCGTTTAAATGGATACCTAAATTAGAAAATTATATGTAAATTTAGAAATAATAAAGTATAAGGTGAATAGGAAAATGCTTACTTCGAGCTATTCGACCGTGTATTATTTGAGTTATTGAGAGTGATATAATGCTGTTAACGAAAGACCTAAACATACTACAAATACATTAGAAATTCATTAATCATGTTTCAACAGTTTAATCGATAACTTATTTTTTTATTACTAGTCATAAAATAGATCTCGTCTTACCTGTCAAAGAAACACGTGATAAGGACTGGAGCACTTTAAAGCCGATATTATTTCGGTAGCCTTTTTTCACGATTAAAATTTATGCAAATTATGGTGTAATTTATAAATTTATCGTACTAACCTCCTTATTATTCATTATTATTTTAGCATATTACACTATCAGCAATTCTCAACTAATCAGTAATCAGCTGATGAGCTGATTATGGTAAATGTTGCCGAAATTCAGTTCTTCAAAAATTGCTATCGATTAGACGTTGATTCTCTCAGAAAAAAAAAGAGAAAATGAAGCAAAATTTTACGCAACAAGTGATCAAAAGCTCATTAAAGTTGCATTGTATTGCATGCGCTAACTTGACTACTGTAAAACCACAACACAATTTCAAAGTATCCTATCGCCATCGTATCAAATTAAAACAAAGTACAAACATACCTCCCCCAACTTGAGAAAATCTCGAAAAAATGAAAAAAAAAAAAGAATATTGCGGAGATAAAGTAAAAAAATCGAGCGAATTGTAGTCGAGGAAATCATTGAAAATTTTTTTTAAAAGTTTGGAGTCCGAATTCGAGAAAAATACACTGATAAATCGAATTCAGAAAAATTTCAAATTTCAACTCAAAAAAGACTACAGGGTTTAAAAAGTAAGAAAATCAGACTTGAAAAGTTTCAAGTAAAAATCTCGAATAAATTTTTCAGAAAATTCAAGATTAAATAAAAAAGTTAAGCTACAAAATTCCAAACATGTTGAAAATTGAAACAGATTAGTAGGAAAAAAATGAAAAATTTCAAATTACACAGCCCTGAAAAAAATAATTGTCAAGTTTAAAAAGCCTGAGAAAATTGAACTTGAAAAAACAATAAAATTTTGAGAAAGACATAAGGTTATGGAATGTTGAATTTGAAAACAGTCCCGAGAAAATCGTAATTTGAAATATTTAAAAGAAATCTGAACATGGAAACCCCAATTGAAATTGTGCACCTAATTAAAAAATCGCACAGATACCCTTCAACTCCTCTTTCCCTTTCTCTTTCCACAAATATCACAAAATTAATCAACCCGACAAAGGAAAAAAGAAACCGATATAATTAAATAATTACATTTTTTTTATAAAACAATGCTTGACATTATAGTTAAACTTTTAAATAACAAATTACGCTTAAAACATAAGCTAATAAAAATAATGTACTATTTATATTAATTTACATGAGAAAATATAATAATTCTGCGAAACTACTTGTTGAACGTTTTTAAACGATACATCTTCATCACCGATACAAATCCGAAATTCAATATACAATTTACACGTATTACATTAGATAAAGAGGGGACAAATAATAAAATAAATACCTCAATACTTCGCGTCAGTTGGGGAGAGGGCATAGGTAATTAGGTATCTCAAAAATACCGATAAAGAAGGCCAAATGTCACTTTACTATCTTCAGGAAGCACATAACAAGAAAGAAGTAAATTATACAATAGAAAGTTCAATACAGATTAGTCCGATAAAAAAAACGAAAAATGAATTAAAAATACACGCGACCTATTCCATCGTCATCAAAATTGCTTGTTTTATCGCTGCTTCGTAATTCAACACTATTTACATGTTTAATTCAAAACAAATATAAAATAAAAATAATAATGATCAAATTCAATAAACTAAACGTTCGTTTTTTTCATAGAAAAAAAATCAAATCGAAAATTTCACAATACCATATAAAAGTACCTTCCAAGAAAAAGAAACAAATGTCCACACAAAACAAATACCGTGTAACTTTCACATAATAAATAAAATTGATAATATAAACGAGAAAAAATTAAATTTTTTTTAAATAATAAAAAAAGCAAAATGTACAAATTCAAGTTTACGACAATAATGTAAGACGAGTAACCTTTGCAGCATGCAGCAATATAGAAAAAAAAACATCGATGTGGATACCGTAAGCCACCAGTTGACGGAAGGGGCATAAAGGGCAAGATTTTTACATATTGGTCTGAGTACGAGAGCAAGCAAAGTGGGTGAACCCGATACAAGTTTTAAAAAACACGATAAAATACCTAAAAAGAACCACCTACCAACAACGACCAATCAAACAAAATTCGACACTTAACCTTTTTCGTTTTCTTTTCTTGACAAAAAATCATAAAGCCATTCAAAATGACGTCGTAGTAGGCGGGGGCGGAGGCGATAAGAGGTACGAGGAAATGGGCGAAAATTAAAATAACTAATACGCTAAAAAATTATCGTAATCCCTTTCGAGGATATTTTTAAAAAATAGAACAAATATACAAACGAGCACAATCATACGACAAAATGGACAGCGGGGATGGCGAAGGGAGGTGAGCAGGATTTTTAAAAAACGATTAAAACGTAGAGAAAATCACGATATACACGACGAAGCTCTTCACTCGGTTGACATTCCATTCGTGGCCAAGCCGACGGCGATTGGTGGAGCCTCGTAGAAGGAAAACCATCACTAAACGCTTAAAAAATTCCGTTTTCTAAGCCTACTGGGGGGGAAATAACAGATGCGATCGAGCTCTTAGCTCAGATTATTTAAACACTACCGACGATAACGCTGGAACTTTCGGCCGTTGGGTCTTCGCCTGATTCTGCGACCTGGCTGAGATCAGGATCAGTGCTGGTGGCTGGAGCTTCGTCGAGGATCATGTTTTCGGATACGTCTTTCATTTCGATATCTTCTGGCATTAGGTTGGCGTCTTCTTTGATAATTTGCGCGGTGTTACTTTCGTTTAACATTTCGTCGACAGTTTTGATGACGTTTGATTCGTCGACGGCGTCTGATTCGGTCGGTTCGGTCATTTCGACGTCGTTCGTATCGACAGCTGAGGGTATGGGTGAGCCAGACGATGCGGTGATTTTTTCGACATTTTCCAAGAATTTGGAAGCAGCGTTGGCGTGATCAAGAGTATCAGGCTCGACGCTGATGATGGTTTTAGAATCTAAAACATTGTGACTAGGGCGTTGCTCGTCTGGGATCGTGGTAGTTGTAGAGGTGGCGGTGGTGGTAGCGGCGGCAGCCGCGGCCACCAATTTGGCAGCTTGTTTGACGGCTACGGAATCGTCTAGGAAACCGACGTCGACGTTTTGATCGGCAGCCGGAGCTGGTACGCTGACAGTCGGAGTCGTTGCGACTGTAGCAGCTACGGTAGCGGGGCTGGTAATGGCGGCGGCACTGATCGGTATCACGTTAGAGGATGATATAACTCCGCTTGACGTGATCAATCTAGACATTGTAGCTGTAGTCGCGGTTGCGATGGTATCTGACCCCGAAGAGATATCGGCGGTGGTTGTTAAGATACCGGAGGTCGTCGCTGAGGCACCGGTAGCGTTGATAAATTTGGTTAAAGGTGATAATACCAAGTTGGTGGTCGAATTTGGCGTCGATGCGGTGGTGACTCCAGCCGCAGCGGTGTTCGATATGATAGCTACGTTCTTTTGGCCTCCGACCATCTGCAATGTGATCGGTTTACCACCGAAAGTCAAAGCTTGAGTCGTTGCTCCGGTAATATTGCTGGTTTTTCCAGTTATCGTTAAGCTTTTTCGGATACCACTTCCGGCCGGAACTGTGATCGTGATTGGTTTACCGACCATCGGTGTTGCGCTGGCTGATGACACGACCATCATTCGAACAGGGTTGCCTCCGGCACTAACGATGGTACTGACGCCTCCGGTGCCACTGCTGATCGGTACCGTACTAGTTTGTCCGGGCGATTGCGAGACTGAAATGGTTTGCACAGTTCGTAGATTCGAACCTGTGGTGACGACGATTATTTGATGAGCTGGTCTTCCACCCAGTCCTGGTTTTTGTATTACGATCGTTTGAGGTTTATTGGGTAACGTTACGCGAGCACGTGGCACCGAGGTGGCCGTTAGCTGCGGTGCGGTTTTCAGAATATTCGAGCCGAGCGCGGGCACTGTCTTGACTACGTTCGTTATCATACATTTATTAGGACCAGCGGCGGTGCCGGCTGCGGCCGCGGCACCGGCCGGACCGAGTAATTTCACTAGCGTTGTACCCTGAGTGACCGTAGTAGGTTTGGTAGCGATACCGGCAGCTCCGGGGACAGATGTTGCGATTGTGGTCGATTTGCCTTGCACCACGTTCATTTTGTTGACCGGCGTAACGGCCATACCTTGGCTAGTTTTCACCAAAGTGACCAATTGCGGACTTGAGGCAGTTGAAGAGGTCGCATTCGCCACCGTAACAGGTTTCTGTATTATGATCTGTTTGCCTAATTGCGGACTTGCCGGAGATTTGATTACCGTAGGCGATGGTTTAGGCGCGGCGTTGATTAGCTTAATACCGGAACCGGGTACGCCGCCGGCCGAATTGAGCGTCGTCGAGAACACAACGTTTGAGGACGTCTGCAGCGTCCCGGACGCGATACTTTTTTGAGTTTGGATGAATTTGAGCGGGACGGGCGATTTGGGAGTATCGCCTAGGGCAGAATTTTGCACCACTCTGACCTGCTGAGGCGAGACAGTTTTGATTTTCTGCGTTTGCGAGGCTGCGGCTGCTAAAGCGTGAATACCGGTCATCGACGAAGCCGGACTACCGGAAGCGGTGGCGCCAGCAGCGGCCGTCGATGATGATATAATTATAGGCGTATTCGCGTTAATCGGTTGCGATTCGGATTTGATTATAGGACCGGCGCTTCGAACTAAATTAGGAGACTGTATAACTAATGGCGTACTTAGGCCAGAATTAGAATCCGCTCTGTAGATGGTAGCTGTAGCCGCAGCTGTGGCTGCCGCCGATTGAGAAAATATCGGTTGTGTGAGTGTCGTAGGCGACGAGAACCCATACTCCGTTTTCTTAACGCTGGCTACGGCCGCTGCTGTGGCCGCTGCCGCCGCCGGACTGATGGAATTAACGGTCGACGTAACGGACGCGGTGATTTTAAGGTGATCTTTTGCGTCGGCGGTGGTTCCGGTGCCAGTATATTTGGCCGCGAGTTCGGGCGTCAAGAAGGGCAACTGTGAGTAATCTATCATGCCTGGTGTAGAACTTTGGAACGTATCCGGAGGCACGTCGTATTTCTGTATCTGTAGTAGGAACATATCGCTGGCCGGTACCGGTAACCAGAATATCTCCAGAGAGTTAGTGGACGCGCGGACCAACTGGCTGCGACTGCATTTACCCGGCGGGCCTACTTCTAAGTACCAAAGGTCTTTGCAGCATACTTGATTATTCCACGCCTTTCTATAGCCGTCTCGACCGGACCAAATGTACATCCTGGTATGAATACTGGCGGCACAATGGCCGGCTCTAGCACGAGGCATGTTTTCTTCGTTTATATCCAGATTTAGTTCTTCCCACGACATCGTTTCTAAATTCAAACACGCCAGTTGATTGGTACATTTCCATTCTTTCTCGTGCGCCGTCACCTTGACACCGACTTCATCCATTAACAAAGGTACCCAGCCGCCAAAAACGTACATTTTATCTTTGATAGTGGTAGCCGTATGCAAGGATCTGGGTAAAGGTGCCGGACCCGAAACCAGCGGTTTACTCCAAGTCATACTGTCAATCGATAATATCCACAAATCGCCTAATCGACAACCGCTCATGCCGCCGTACACGATCAACTTCGATACACCGTATCGATCCGTGTACGCGACAGCTGTATGCGACTCACGAGGCGGTGGCGAATCGCCATACGTTTGAGGTATATCCCATGCTAACGCATCGGGCGATGAAATATCCAACGTGTATAGATCGTTAAGATAACGAGGTATGTTATTCTTAGGGTCGTTACTGTCATTGGCCAAGCCTCCGAATAAATAAACCTTGTGGCCGATTAACGTGAAACTGTGCCCGAGTCTAGGGCATGGATATGGCCCTTTGCTAGGCGGTAATGGTCGTAAATGTTTCCATTCCCAGCGAGAAGCCTGTAATTCGTATAATTCGTTCGAATATTTACCGTACTCGACCATACCGCCGAAAACCAATATTCGCGTGCCGTCGACAACGAAACCGTAGGCAGCACAGCCTTGGGGAATATCGCCAGATGTATTCGGTATAAACCATTGATTGCTGGTCGCGTTATAAACGTGTAATTCATCGACGATACCTTCGTTACCACCGCCGAAGACTATCAGTAGCTCTTTGATGGCTACAGCTCGGTGTCCGTGCCTTGGACGGGGCTGCGGACCTGTCGTTTCTGATACCTTTTTCCACTTCACAACCGAACCCATACCTGGAACAAGAATTACGTCTCGTAACTCAACAATCGCGTACGTTCGTTAAAATACAAAGCCTACTATCAAGTTACATCGGATTTCATCCGAATTGTCAAAGATATCGTGAAAATATTCCAAAAAATGTCAATTCTAACCAATTAAGGGTTGAAATTTCGTCAGAAAACACTTTACCTCTGTTCGAACGTAATATATCCTTGAACTATTTAAACGAATTCAACTTGAATACTTGAATATGTAAGGTAAAATACTCACTCGAAGTAGAAGTCAACATAACATCGAATTTTCCAAATACATTAAAATAATAGTTCAACCATATGCAACCTATTACATTTGAATAGCGAACAGTTACCAAGTTGCAAGTGAACCTAAAACAAAACATTATACATAATTACTCACACATAGAGTAATGGAATCATACACAGAACATCTTAAAATACGAGCCTCAAACACCGCATTCCTTAAATGCCGATATACAATTTTTAACTCGACCGCCGTCAATTTAGTCGTTACAAATATGGATCGAATAAAGTTCGTATGTGTTTTTCAGAACATACTAACGTATATTACGTGTGTTTAATCCGTTATACGTTCCTCCTTTAAAATCAATCGGCGTCCCGGTAAATGTATCGCGGACAGATAAAATAAAATTTACAAAACCGTTGTTATTGTATTTTTCGCTAAGAGGCCGATGCTGTAAACACTGATAATTCGGGTGCATGGCGTGGGAAATTGTTATATGAGTACAGTATAGATACTTACTAGTCAATTTTATTTAAAAATTATGTTAAAATCATTACATCATATAATATATAAACATAAACATTTAAAAATTTACAATACATTGTCACATTCTATGAAGAAGCGCGACTCCATATTTGATGCGTACAATCCACCAGTGTTGACAACTTATCTTTTCGTAGCTGTTTCATTTTTGAAAACAGTGTTGGCAAAGTTCATGAAAATCTAAAATGCTAAACGACCCTGAACGCATGCACAGATGATGCGATGCGACAAATTACCAACAACCTGATTTTTTGAAGCGTCAAATAACCAACACGACATACGACCAACAATAACAAATCAGTGTAGCCAAGAATCAAATGCCAAAATAACAGAAATCAAATAAAATAACGCTGTCAGAATAATTGCCTACTCACATTACGTAGGTGCTATGCTTACGTGATAATTTCAGTGATAATAATCATTTTATTTAATAATTTTCATAGAGATTTGATTTATGGATTATAGAATCTATGATAATAATTATTCATAAACAGCAGTCAACTTCGTATTTTTCCGTGTGAATTGAATTATGATTTGTGAACCCCAAGGATTTTTCACTGGAAATCCTCAGTCGAAATAATTATTCAAAAGGTTGGAAAAAAGTTGTCAATTTAATCGACTTCGACCGGAGATTCACTGTTATCTACACTCAAACTAAAGAAATCCAGGTAGTTCAATTGGTTCTGTTACAATTTAATTGCTGTTTTCTGTGTAATTCATGAAAACAAATTCTGGTTATTTATCAGGTTACCAGTATTCAGTGGAATTATGATGCAGTGGACGACGTCAAAGTAAAATTTTGTGATGTTAATAGGAGAAAAAAAACGCATTATGGCGGAAAATTCAAAACTTCGAACGGAGGTGGAAGGCCGGATCTCAAAGACGATAAATTCTTGAACGTTCATAACGGCACTAACCTAACGGCGCTATTTTAATAATGGATATCAATAAAAGTTGGTAAATTTTTGATATTAAAAGCATTTCTTTGTTAAATAATACACCGCTCAGCCTATTTTAAAAATTGAATGAGTCAACTCTGTTTCAGAAAGGATGTTCAAGTACTTGCAGCGCAGCGGAAAATCTACGATGTCCTTACTTTGATACCTACACTTGTTTTGGGAAATCATTACGATATGTCATATTGATCCGTCGCTCCCGATTACGTCCTTATTCCTTATTTATTTAAGGTGTCATTCATTTGAAGAATGTCGTTTTGATATTGTGTGAGACATATTCGTTTGGTTCTGCAGTTCATCTCTTATTTATTATCAACAGAACAGGTTCTCGAAAAGTGGAGATGATCGTATTTAAGAGGTGGTGTATTTTAATTTGATGAATGGCTTATTTTTCAAAAACCGATAGAATATAAATTCTCAAACGGTTTCTAATAATTCTTTAAAAATCCGATGAACAATTTAAAAACTCTTCTGAAATCTCGTACTTGATTTTCAATTTTGTTGGAAATAATTGCAAACCAATTTTTTGTTCATCAACTTAGGAAAAGGGTACTATTTTCACTTCAGTTTGCAATTTGAACAAGTGAATACAGAATGCAGAGAGAGCCCTGCCGGTGGAAAGGATTCTTTTAAAGTCAACAACAACAATGATAATCAGTCTAAAGTAAGATAACATCAGTACTGAAGCGTTCAACATGGAATTCACGAATAATTTGTTTTTCGTTTTTCAGCAATGAGAATCACTTGCGTCTTAAACCTGGCAAGAAAACCACTTCAAAAAAGAATCTACTGAAGTATTCACCGAAAATAACGTATTTGAGAAGTTTTCAAATGATGATTCGTTTTCGGCTTACAAATCTCTGTGATAGAATGTGTTGTATTATTGTTGCGCGTGAAGAATTTTTGTATCTCTTCCAATCATTCTATTATAAGGTAAAATTTCCTCCAATTTTTAAGTATTTGATAACTCTTTCACCTAACGTGACTCTTATTAGCGCATCATAAATTCACCTTTAAAATAGTTATTTTTTCGATTAATCGTTGATAATTAATTTTTTCAACTCCATTTGAAGCCTTTTTTATACAAACCGTATAATTTAGGAACGTGAAGAAATCCTAATCTTCATCGCAAATATTCTGTATTTTATTATTTTTTTTCATTTTGCATTAAAATAACTCGAAATTCTGAATGAGAACATAGGTGTTTGAAGTAGGAAAAATGATCTACGTTAAATTTACTACCAGATAGAATAGGTTTGAAAGGTATCCTGGCAATCGATCGAAAGCTATCAAAGTTATAAAAACGAGTTTTCATTGCAAATATTAATATTATGCATCTCTTTCGTAACTTAGAATTTGAATAGTTTTCGTACCATTGAAGACTTTCGAACTTATTCCATCTAGTAAAGAATTCAACGCAGATCATTTTCTCTACCTCAAACACCCATGTTCTCACTCAAAATTTCGAGCTATTTTAATGTTAAGTTGAAGCGCTGGAGTTATCTTACAGGCCAGCGTCGATACCGAACCTCTTATTCATACACATAAAATAATTGATTGAATTGAAAAAAAATAACATGTCCTAAATATGCCCATTGACCTTGTTCTTGGTCAAATCGATACTTCAACTATTTTCACAATTCGATTGGTATTTGTTCATGGTACGTAAAGAAATCCTGAATTAAGAATATGAAATGAGCTACGTTCAATACTTGAAGACGCTTTTAAGAAATTCTATTATCATGGGCCGGCGATCTAACAATTCTAACATTATGATTATCCACCATCTGTTGCAACATCATCATCTGTGATTCTGTGAACAAAAATCAGCATTAATAGCGAAATTGTGTCGATAGCTTTGCGGAATTACCTATTCGTCGAATTAAATTTTACTACGAAATTATATATTTTTCCAACACATGTACATGTTTGGGGTATGTTTACATAAATTGATATATCAAGGTTTTTTCTACCTTATGGTTGCTATAGACACAAATTTCATTAAAACATCAAATACACACTAGTTTGTTGCATCGCCTTCCTATATTTGTTTTTTTTACTTTGGACACTTATCGACGAGAAGTTTTAACGAAGTGAACTGTTTCGCGTGTTGTGAATTTTTCGCAAATGAATTTTTTTGGTGGTTGTACCGAAGTGAATAGTGCAAATTTGACTGATGTACGTAATTTTTTTATTTTTACCTATTCACTGAATATTTTTCAATACTTGAAAATTTTGAAAGAATAGGATTCGGAATTTGGAGCCAATTGAATTCATACCTAACCTACCTACCTATTAAAAAATGTATATAGAAGGATTAACATTTTTTAAAATAATTTTTCGTCATCCTATGTACATGATAAGCTTTTTGAATGACTCGAAATTTGAAAAAACCAATCTTGATTGAATATTTTCAGAAAAACATCAGCTCAATAGTTGATAATTATCTTTCTTCTTTTTTTCTCCCAATAAAAGCACGTTCCTGATCTGACACTAATATATTTTTTGGCCATTTAAAAATTTTAAGGTTCGTAATTTTGCAAGTACCTAATTGAAATCGAACTTCATTTTTTTCCTTTTACATTTGAGATAACGAATTCCATAATTTCTACTTCTACCTGGTTAAAAAATAATAATATCGCTAATTGTATTAATTACCTACTTGAAGACAGAAAGAATCACGAAAATAGATTTCAGTAGGCACCGATACCTACTAAACAAATTACAAAAAAAGAACGATCAGTTTCAATTATTCCAGAACACTAAACTTAGAAAAAAAAATCAATAGAATAATCAGCTTTCTTTTACAGCACTATCATTATAATTCTGGATCTGGAACCTCTCAATCCTTTCTTACGAGCTATTCCGTTTCAAACTACGAGGAAAGGTAAATGAACAACCCGGTCGAAAAATCAAAAACAATTAATGTTACATGAGGTTCATTCCCATGAAAAATGTTGGCATTTCAATTGACGAACCGTTATGTACACATGCTGTATTTCTCATGGGATGTACTCCTAGCTCTCAAACCAAAACAGAGGTAAATCAAATACACCTTTTTGATCGTTCTCATACCATTCCATCTCACACCTAATCATATCTTATAGAAGTTAATAGGAAACGATGCTAACGTCATGGAAGCATACATCAAACTCGACAGAGAAATTTGGCAAGAAGAACAACAAGCTCCGGCTCCAGCTCTCACACACGCTATATCCAAATTGGAAAAAATCACATCGGATTTGGAAAAACTATCCAGCGAAATAACTCAAAATCAAAACTTCACGTTTAACCAAGTTCCCAGCAAACCTGACAACATAGAGACCGAGTAATTATACCAATCCAGCGATATCCTATCGCGATGACAATCTCTAATAAAAAATTGAAATATTCGGCAGAAATTTGGAAAGCATTGATAATTCGATAAAAAATGCGATGACCGAATTGCGTGTCATGAACAATCCAAAGGTAGCTACCGAACACGAAGAGTTTATCGCCAACCTAAACAGAAAGGTAACAAACGATGTAAACATACTCTTAAACGCAAACATGCAACAGATAATTTCAACTTTACTTAATTTTATTATAGTCATTAAAGTGTCGTCAGCTTTATTTGCTAAATCGTAGGAAATTAGAGATGGAAGAAGAAGCCGCCAAGCTGAGCGATAAAGTGCAAAATTTACAGAAATTATATGAGCAACAGGATACCATTTTGAGTAATTTGATCGTACATCGTATCAAATATACCTATAGTTAAGTGAACCCTGCCGGAAAGAAGGGACCTCGTGTAAAAAAAATTTTGGTCTTTATTTTTGTGTTCGAACCAGATTTGATGTCATTTGGACCGAAAACGTAAAAAATGAGACATCCATTTTTTTGTGCACAAGATCCCTTCTTTCCGAGGGGTCACAAATGGTGTGAAAATCACTCATATTTCGTTTCATTATTAGGCGAAGTGATAGGATCTTCGTACGCATCGGAAATTGAATCTGAACTGAATCGTTTAAGGAATTACAGAGATGCTTTGTACAGCAGTGAACTAGCTTGGCAGGATACCATCAAATTGACCGAGTCAGCATCTATATTCTCCCAAGCTGGTCTCAGTAGCTGGCAAACAATACATATAACTTCGTAAGTGGTATGAATATTATCACTCGATATAGGATGTTAATTCATACGTACAGATACTATATCGTCCATTACTCACTTAGGAATGAAGAATCGAGATTTCGATTAGCGACCGAGACAAGAAATACCATTCATGAGGCTGCTTTGTTGATACAATCTGCCCAATCTATGCTGCCCACTGTACAATTTCCTTATTGCACAAGTCGAGAAATTTTCGCCATTTTACAAGTAATTCTTGTTTTATTAAATAATCATCAATCCATGATGTCAGTAGGTGGCTCGAGAAGTCGAGGCATTTCAATGAACTTTACTTCCATACATCGAATAAATTAGTGATTTGGCCATAGTTTTGGTCAATAGTACACCTAGAAATGTGCAATATTGACAAAAAACTTCAAACTTGAAGTAAAATCAAAGGCTAATTTATCATCAAAAATTATTAAAATTTAAATTACGTTGTGGAATAATACTTGGACTTACTTATTGGAAATTAAATAGAGAAGAGAACTTCACCCGATTCTTTGTTTCATCAGTACATAATTATTTAATTTTCAATTCACCTGGCCGAAACAAAAATACTATTTTTTTATATTATTTAATATTTTTTTCCCCCATGGATACGAAAACTATTCGAAGATACCCAAACTCCAAACTATTTCCGAATAGATACGAAATAATTATTTTCAATTTCAACTTTCAACGAATAATAGCAAATTGTCATGTTTTTTTCGATTAATTACACGTTTTAAATTAATTAAGACAAAATAATGTAATTCTAGGTAATCGAATACTTATATACAGACATGCAAATAACCGAACGCTACGATCACGCTCGAGAAGTTTACAAGAGTTTCCAAAGACGAACCCAAGCTCTGTCAAAGTGGCTGAAAGAGGTAAAAAAAAAAAAAACAACTAGATACATTAAAATCCGTCAATAATTTTTCATTCTACAAATTACCACTCTTATAGTTGATGATGAGCACCATCCACAAAGATATAGAAGAAGTGGACAAAAAGATCGCCGAATTTGTCACTAGATTGAGCACCGAACGAATCCAACAGATAAAGAAGAAAGTAAGAAAAAAAAATCATTCTTTTATTCCAACCATTCCTCGACACAATAATATCTTAATCTTATGATACCCGATCTCTTATAGACTGCCACAATAGGTCTCTCCAACGGTATTCTTACAGCTGAATCGTTGGAAAGTTTGGACAGCGTTCATCAGAAACATTTCGTTAGAAAATGATTAGTCCTAATAAACCATTAAGTTAAAATTGCGAGTGTAGCGTGTTTGTATATAATAATGATCACGATTTTTGTATGTATCTTTCTTCTTTTATCTTCTTGTTTCCCATATAGTTGGCGACATAATCATCCGAATAAATAATTATTTGTATTATACGAATTTTAAACACGTAAACTTAAATTTTATTTAGCTACATCAACAGCATTTCTATATAAATACATTAACAACATATCACGATCGTTCTTTTGCAAGCGGTTTAATAAGTTTAAATAGTACAACGTCCAAAATTTAACACAAAACAATTCAATTTACATAACATTAGGAATTAAAAAAAAAAAAATCAAATTTTCAAACAGCAATAAGTTTAATGCGAATAAAAAATTACAAGATCGTCTATAATGTTTACGTTGTATATAAAAACATACCAGACGAGTTCCACAATTCGACAAAGACGACGACGAAAAAAAGGAAATTAAAAAAATATTAAACGCGTGTATAATATTACTATACAAATCCGAAATTATTCTTCACACTATACATATTCATTAACAAATAAACTTGATAAATATAATAATGTTAATAAATATTATAACACTATTGAAATTAAAACTTTCGTTTGAAAACCGATTTGCATTGAAATATGTGTACGCAAAACCGAACCAATTCGATTTCACTCCATCGCAGAAAAAAATTATTCAAAACAACAAATTAAAATTCTACACGAAGTTATATAGCACGTACGCGAACGAGTTAAAAACGAAATTATATAGATTTTGTCACACCAGCGTGTAGACGAATCGACAGCCAGTCCATCGTAAGGTACTACAATCCAATCCGTAATGGTTTGCTTTTTTAAAAATTATTACTTTTTTAGAAAGAAAACTTATCGAATACAGAAGAAGAAAAACATTAATTATATATTTTAATTGCCTTTTCTAAATAATTATATCTACTTCGTTTAGGAGCCTTATTTGTGTGTTCTAAGCCGAGCCATGGTTTGTGTAATAGAGAAACTGCAGTAAAAACAAAGCGAAGAAGAAACATGTAAATAATGATTTCGTAATATTATCACGTTACAGAGATCGTATTGCAATAATCACCTGAAGTGTTACTACGAAATTCTTGGAAGTTGATATACGTATCCATATTATCCGATAGGAATCTGGGTCTGCCGGTGATTACAAGAGCGAACTTATACTGAAATAATAAAATCAAACCGTTACACTTTGCAACATATCAATAGACAACAGTTTAACCTCTACCCGTGAAAGCTTTTACGTACTTTTTCGAATTCTTTTTCAGTAACTCCTAGTTTCTGGAAAATTCTTTCTCTAACTTCGGAAAATGGTTCTTTCTGCAAATCAACAAATTAACCGAGTTTACTCAAATATTATTGAATCATTTTTTTCATTTCAGATCGAGTCGATTTTATGCCTAAGCCATTCGATTCTTGCCAAAACAATTTTGTTCATGTCATTGTCCAACAAAAAAAAAACACAATTTCCTTACAACTAATCCCTTCTCCAAAGGGGACGATGAAGATTTCTTTTCCCACTTTTTTGAAAGCACTTGGGGAATTATTCAAAGATTGAGGAAAAATATCACCCGTGCATTTTTCTATGCACATTAATGAACTTCAACTTTAATTTTGGGATCTTCAGACCAAAGACGAGAAGGGGATTACAAAGAAACATAATTATGATTAAAGTTGAGAAAAATTAGTCCGTTACTTTTTACGAGACACTGAATACAAATATCAAGTTTATCCGAGATTTCGGATTTAAAAAATTAAAAAATTCAAGATTTTGGGTGGTATATCATTTTCAACATTTTCATGATGCCAAGTTCGAAAATCGTATCATTTTGGAATTTCCTACACCTTCTTTAACCTCTCGTCAACTCTCCACAAGTTTCGAATTTTTCGTACATGAAAACATACGCCATACGTAGCATATCATCACAAAACTACGAAAGTAAAAAATCTCCCCCCCTCCATACACCCTTACAAGGACCGGAAGGAAACTATGGCATTTTTTCGAGTTGCACGATGATATCAGTCCAAACTCCCCCCCTCCCCCCCGTAAAATCGAAATACCGAAGGCAAAAATTTGACCGAATAGATGAAAATTCGATTAAAAATGGCATTTCAAAACCATCAAGGACAACTTACATCTTTAATTTTAAGTAAAAACGGAGTACCGAACGTAGTATATACATCTTTTTGGAAATGCGCTACCGGTATAAGCATTTCATCGTTGGCTAAGTTAACTTCATCTTTCGGTATTTCTTCTATTCTGTAAAAATTAATAAGCAGATGGAAAAATAACACATCTATCTCCACTCAATTTATCCCTTAAACCTTATAAATTTACCTGTAAGATTTCTGTACAGGTAACGCTTCCAGAGGCGTATGTTCATCGGGGCCTTGGGTTAATCTACTAGAACTCAGTTCGAGTATTCTGAATTTCCAATTAAAAAGTACGCAAATTAGTAAAATATTCGCATCTTCGTGGTTGATAATTTTCCAATCTCGAATTACCTTAATTTACCAGACCCGTCTGGAGCCAAATCGACGACATTTTTCGCCTCTTCTAATAAATCTGCTACGGTGCCGTTTTTATTAGGATACAATGTGATTTCTTTTTCTTCTTTCAATTTTGGCCCAATCCATAAAACCTACGCAAACCAATTAATGATTTCAATTCTCTCGCAATGAATAATTGACGATTCCAAGAAAAATTACACTTACTTTAAACGGTTTTTTATTTTCGAGCTCATGCAAAGGCATCGCCAACGTCTGATAGAATAGTTTTTTGATAGTTTTCTTGTTAGAAGTCATGCATACTAAATCTTTGACGACGCCGTCAAAAGCATAAGCAATCGGATGTCCGTGAAGTTCTTTAACGCCTCCGCTTAAAAAAAAAAAAAAAAAAAAAAAAAAAATACAAATTAGTTTCATATTTTGTCCACCAGGAAGATATAATTTCATCATAGTACCTTTGACATTTAAAGATCTGAATTCTATGCTTATCGATACCGACTCGTTCTGCGACAGCTTCTACCATTTTTTCATATTTAGTATTTAAGGACAGTTCTAAAACGAAACCAGTATCGTTCGGAATATTCTTATCACAGAAAGCTATCTCTACCCTGTTCATCAAATCTCTGCGAAAACAAACAAAAATTCAATTATTTTCATAAACGAATCGATTTTATCGCAAAAAGTATAACGAAAATATGATTTATACCTAAAATGTTCTTTACAATTCGGTAAATCAGCAGTTGTAGCGTCATCTTTCTGAAAAACGAAGATATCACCGTCTGCCAATTCTTCCAATACCTGGAAAAGAAACAATAAGTCATTCATGGTTATAAATTATATTAGAGTCTCATTTTAACCGAGCATTAAGCCCATACCTTTTCCAAAGGCTCGCTATAAGTTGTAATTTCTTGTACTTGATGAGGTTTGACTTCTTCGTACAACAATAATCTGGTATTAGGCGAATATCCAGCACGTTCGTTCAATATCGGTATTAAATCGTCTATGAAAACGAAAAAAAAAAAAAAAAAAATAGAATTTGTTCGCACTTTAGTTTTTAAATCGAGTAATCTCAAATACTAACTTAATGTAGATCCAGATTGAACGTAGTGATGTCCGCAATAATAGATTTTACGCACTTTCGGATCGTATAATTTGAAAAATACTAAAACTTCGGATTCGCTGTCAAAGCAAGGAAGTCCATTCATGCCAACATCTAACGGTATCATTTCCAAGAATATATTCCACGGATGATTATCCGTAATTTCGCCGATTTGTTTACTCATTTCTGAAATTATATCGAAATGTTGCGGTCTGTATGTTTGATTGGTTCGCACGTTGAACGGCCATATTCTCAATTGTTCCATTGGACAATTCTGCGAAATTGAAAATAAATCAGTACCGAACAAGAGGCGATTTCGCAGTCTAACATAGCCATTCGACGCTTACAAATGTCTGAGATAACGTTTCTACTATTTGATCGACCGTGTTGGTTTTCTTCACTTTGAAGGCTCGGATTTGCGTTTGCTCTAAATCAAATAGGTCCGGACCTTGGTGCCCGTCGAAGCAATCTTCTAAAAATACGTTCATTGTCGTGTACAAATGCGATTCGTTTCGTTCTTTGCGTCTAAACTGTTCGATTCTGCGTTCTTCTTGTAATCTTGCTTCCAGCTGCGTAATGTGAATAAGAAATTCGTATACACAATTATATTAAATTACAAGCTGAATAATTTCATTTTTACAAGATAGAAATATAAATTGACAAAGTTTCTTTGAAAAAAATCATTGAGAGCCCAAAGAACTCGATTAGTAAACTTCAAAAAATTTGTTGAGATGTTTTGGAACGATTTCCGCAGTACGGAATGAACCAATTTCACACAAAATCTACTACCGAGCATCCAACCTTTTTTTTCTCGATATTCAAGTTTTCATTCTAAAGCATTTGCCAAACAATTGAAACTCGATCAGAATCGATTTTAATCTTATCAGTGTTCAGAAGAGTTTCTATTTTGTTTTATTATATACATCTTAACTCACCTCAGCTGGAATATCATCATTGGTGACTTCTTGCAGGACATTTTTCAACTCCGAATCGCGAATATAAACCAACATGTAAGCGTTGGTGCAATGTTTAACCGTCATTGTTAATTCTTCGTCTTGTCCACCGTAATTATATTCGATAGCTTCTTGTTTTGAACATCTCGATACAACGTCATCGTCAAATTTACACCACTGCGAATTCACAAAACGAATTAAAATAAAATCAAGTTTCATATTCACGAAAAATTTCTATCTCGTGTTCACCTTTCCATCGCCTTTTGGATTGATAAATACGACGTAATGGCCACCGTGATTATCGCCGCTATGAACCAAGACAGCGTGTAACGTGTAATCCGCCGGAGTGGCGCCTGGGCTTTGTAGATACGAATTCAGACTTATTTTCTCGTAAAATTCAAATCTAAAATGAATTAGAGTAGTTTCAGAATCAAAAGGTTTGATCAATAAATGAAAATAAAACTCAAATTAAAAAAATTTACCTATCGTTAAACTTGACGCAGCAATCCGTAATTGGATCGTATTGAAAACGCATAAGATGAAGATGTAAAACGGGCGGAAATGATTCGAAAATTACACCTTTCTCTGCATCTTGTAAACCATATTCTCCGGCATCATACTTATTATCACCTTCTAGGATTTCGGTCGTGATGTAATCGCGGAACGACTCATCGACTGCGGAAATGAAAAAAAGAATCGGTTAATATCGGAATTCAGACCAATTTTCGACACACTACCGGTAATTTGAATCAAAACTTACTATTTTTCTTTCCTTTTACGTTAAGTTGAATATCGTAAAACGTTTCCGATCTTTTAGATTCGTAGTTGACATTTTTACATTTAATAAAGGACTGCGAACAAAAACAATAACAAAATAGAAACAAATCATCGATAACAAAAAAATATATAAACCGATAAATTTCAACTTACTTCCATTTTACCTTCGAATAACTTGGGCACGGTGCCTTCGACGCATGTTCCTTTCATTTTATTCTCCAATTTGTCAAGCAGCTGGAGAAAGAAGCACAATTACAGATAAATAATTCAACTAGAAACGAGTAAGGTTCAATTTATCAAGTTAAAATGCGTCGAACTAGCTAGCAACGCGTTACAAAATCAAGTCACCCTTCTCATTTAAAATTCATTTTGAAAAAGCGAAATCACATTAGAGCACGATACTCACAACTCTGAGAAATTCCTGTACATCGTGCTGCATAAACGAGTCTAACGCTTCCCATCCGAAGGATTTCGTCAATCGTTTGGTACCAACTGGTTTATCGCTGAATTGTAAATCGTAAAACACCCTTTGCAAAGCCAAAGCAACACTCTTGCTGCTGTCGTCACTCTCAGTAGGCATTTTATAAACCGCCTGCGTTACGAAATACTAATTAGAAACGTATACAGATGAAAATGAGCATACATGGATGAAACCGAACCTTTCTTAATTGATTAGTGAAGTACAACGTTTGAAGGAGCGAGTTCATGTAACAAGTGGCGCCTTGGTTTTTCAAACCAACATATCCGGTATGCTTTTTAGAATCCCAACTGACGCCGTGAGGAGCATCGGCGATAACGATGGCCTGTAACAAGACCCGTTGTTAGAAAACCATTCGGACGTCGTTCACTAATAGTAAACTTACCCGTAAAACTATCGTATCATCTTTGATATAACCACGATCCGGATTCATGACTTCATTCCATGACATGAAATGACTGAATCCCCAATCATTTTCTTTGGAATAGAACAAGTGCTGAATTTCTACGCGAAGAATAATAAATTGAGTATTCAATCGATAAAATTAAAAGAGAGGCACCAATGAAAAAGCTCACTTCTGGAGAATTCTTCCACGCCATCTTTTTGAGACAATATGATGAGTTGTGCGTTGGCAAAACAGCTCCAAGATGAACTCTCCGATTCTCCATTACATTGTAAGAAGAACCCGAGACTTTTAGACGATGATCGGTCGGCAGTATTTCCGGGGCGCTGCATAACCATTATCTTCCAAGGTAGATTTCGTATCATGCAAGGTTCCGAGAGCACTGCGTCCTTTATACGGCTAAAATTCTCAACGACGAAATCAAAAGTTGCCTTTGATCTCGCGTCGTCTGAAATAAACATCCAATTCAAACACATTGATCTTTTTTTCCGTTCAAACGATCGAGATGTACTTACCTTCGGGCATATCGGACTCCATTGGAGTAACAGCGTTATCTTGAAGTTCGCCGTTCATCGACGGATTACTCAGCACGTTGTCGTAAACTTGAGACAAAATATCTTCTCCAGATTCAGGAGGTTCTACTGTAAAATCACCACACAATAAAATCAATTAGACCGTGAAAAAATCAAACATATGTAATTCCAAGAAGTACAACAGGAAATGAGGGCTTACGATGCTTAATCTGTGATACGAAAGTTTTAAAATATTCGGCAAAATATAATGTCACCAAAGAAAGCAGGCAATTTGCCAAATTTTTCGCGTTTAACACCGTAAAGACAATGTGTTCATTTGGATGCGTAATTCATGTAAAATTTTCGTCAACATTACAGGATTCGAATTGTATGAATGTTGTTATAAAAACTTTATGGACTACTCATGAAAATTAAATCCAACTAATAAATTGGAAATATTGACCTTCAATCGATGATTTTTATTTCATAATGTTCAAACTTCGTTACTTTTTCGTCAAAATAAATCTTTTTGAGTAAACCATACTATAACAGAACTTGTAACACGAGAAAAAGGAAACTTTTAGGAAAATCAACGAAATCGAATTTATGCACTATATGAAGCCGGTATTTTAATTAATGATAAGACGAAAACTGAGTTTTGAAGAGTGCAGGGGAGAGAAATGAAAATATTGCAAGAAAAACTACCATCGTGTTATCGACCCTTTTGCATACAAGAAATATGGTTACGGTTACGTGACAAATGAAAAGCGGCACAGTCATTATTCAATTAATAATGAAAACTTACCGAACATTAATGTAAACGCGAACAGTTCGCATAAGGGGCAACTTAGAACTTATCAAACATGTACATACGTTAAACAATGCTACACGATGATATGAAAAATTGAACGAAAACTAACCATCTTGGGTGTCCATTTCTTCGATATCGTTATTAGGACAATCGACATTGGTAATATGGTTCATCTCGTTGTACGCTTGTTCGTCTATTTTCTTCTTACTTTTCAATTGATCAAGTGAGGGATATATATTCTTACCGGACATGGTTAATTTTATTGGTTTACTCACTGTACGCCCAATGTCTGCAGACTTTTTCACTCCCCTGTGCCTGGGGGAGAACGTTTGGTCATCAAGGTAACGTTCATTAATTACACAAATTGAATTATTACAACTACTAAATTAACAAAAATTCATTATTTAAAAATAAATATCTTCAAAATGGCGAAACAAAACACAATTTTCTACGCAACTATTACATCCAGTAAAAAAACAGAGGCCAACGCCATAATTGACTTTTGAACAAGTCAAAAATGTCACAGATAAAATAAATAAATCAGAATCAAAATTTTTGCAGGAAAAAATGATTCCAGTTTCTAGAAATCTGAAATTCAACAGATAATTCTCATTTTTTCTACAATTTCAAGAAAAAAATTGAATAAAATTTAATATAACTTAAGAAATTAAAATTTTCTCAAGATTTTAATATTTTTAATATTTCAAAAATTTCAAATTTAGGCTTAAAAAGGGAAAACTAAATCCATATTGAGAAAAACCGATGACATGGTAATTACTAAATCGTACTAAATTACTGTGTTATCAATCATGGATCAATTTTATTGATAACACATGATAACTAAAAAACCGGCGAATTTTGCTTTTTCCGGAACAAATAAATAATAATAATAAATCTTCCAACAGAAAATCATCAGGAAACTGCTTCCCATTTCAAGTCGTTCATGTTTAATTAAAAGTAAAAACCACTAAATCAGTAACTCGTTCATTCATATTCATTAGAGGAAATTGAGGAAAAATCTGAATACAAGGATTTCGCAGAAAACCAACAGAAAACCGAAAAATTTCGACGTTTTGTCAAAGAAGAGGATCACTGCCAGTACCGACCTACCGAGGCTACAATCGTAATTCTATTTTACATTTTGATCAATTTTTGTGTTCCAAAGAATTTCAAAAAAGACGCTCAAAAATTCGAAACTTCTCTTCCCATACGCAGCTATAACAACACAATTTCAATCGCAAAAAAAAAGGCAAATTAGAACAAAAACGGACAGATAGAAGTAGACAGAACATTCGAATGATGAGATTACGGAAGAAATAATACTTTTATTTCAATTAAATTGCGCGTTATGTTTCATACCATACACATTTCCGTTAACAGTTAAATTAAAACAATACATTTAATGGTAAAAACGATTATCACTGAAAACTGAAGTAAATAAAACAATCGATGATTACTGAAAACAAAATCAGTACTATTGCCAGTATGAAAAGAGAAGTACGCTTGCGTTTCAACTATAAAATACAATTTAAAAAAAAGTATGTCAATTATGAAACGTTTGACTTTTTCTCATTGATAAAAAATTCAATTTTTTAATTAGAATAAAATCGTTCACAAAATGGCCTACAACATTTCAACAAAATTGCGATAAGTTTACTCAGTTACAATGAATACAGTTCAGAACTTCCATGGTATCAAAACGCACCAACTCAACGACCAGCTCCTTTGCTTCCCTGTTTCAGAGAATATTCGACCGCTTTAATGGTATTTTGAATTTCTTTCTTCTTGGATACTTTCGCCTGCTGGTTCGAATCCAATTTCAACTCGTTACTCTTAACTTTCTTCTCCAAAGACTCGATCGTATGTAATTTCATTTTCAAATACCTGAACAAAGATGACGAAAAATTAATCTACATACAAGATTACATAGGTCAAGAAGGCACTTGACAACTTACTTGAGTCTTTTCGTAGCGTTATCCTTAGTCGGAGGCACGTTTTTTAGATCGATATTCAAACCTGCTCCGCCACCGCCTTGACTTTTACCCTTTTTTTTGCCTTTATTATCTCCGGCCGAAGAAACGCTATTGGCATTACTATTCGCTTGTTTAGGTTTGACCGATTTTTGAGAATCATTCGTTTTTTTGCCGCCGGCGGCACTTTCCTTGGGTTTTTGCGCGGCGTCTTTAGGTTGCGAACCTTTGGCGGGTTGCTGTTGTTGTTTAGCTGGTTGGGCCTTGTCCTTAGCGTTAGGTTGGTTTTTAGGCGGCTCTTTTTTACCCTTCGCTGTGAAAATAAAAGTAGTGTAAAAATGATGTACAATTAAACACAATACACACGTGAATATGGAGTATATATACCTGCGTTAGGAACGGAATCTTTTTTAGATTGATTCGAGTCTGGTTTAGGTTTGGATGGTTTTTTAACCGGCTGGAAAGGTTCAATCACTTCAAATGCTTTTTTCTGATCTTTAGCTTTAGGTTCGGTCTTTTCCTTCTTCTTCTTTTTGTTTTCTTTACCTGAAACCACGTCAACATTAGGCGATAACTCAAAAACCTCTCAAGTGAAAAAATAAACACAGGCGGATTTAGAAAACGTCAACGCAACAAGAATAAATCAAACGCAAGCGAGCCAATCATAAAATTTCGAACGAAATAATCAAAAGTTGATCAAACGATTTCGGTACATGATAAAATTGCCTACGTAAACAAAAACTTGTATACAAAAAAAGGATTGGGGGGACGCGTGAACGTAAACCGATGATTAGGCTACTACGTTTAAAACATTATTTCATAGTACCCGCGTCAGATTGAACAATCAATCCTGGGATGGAAGAAGTGACGGGTTGTCCGTTTACATAGGCAATTCCTTCGGAATATTTTGATTTTTGATTAGCCCACTGCTTTCCTTTACTCTCATATAAAGGAACTTCTTCTTGTGGGACATAACCGTCTTTCACTCGCTTTGCTTTACGCCATGTCCCATCGGGTCTTTGACTGGCAGGAATATAAGATCCTGGAATAGACGTATTCAACTTTCAATACACCATCAGGTATCAGCTGGAGTGCATACTAAGCATGCGGTTCAACTCAATTCCAACTATTACAATCGTGCATGCAAACACCAAACAATGCTCTTTCGACGACATCACACATTACAAGACGGTAACACCACAGCGTACTCAATTTGGGAATTTGTATGAGGTATCGAGATGGGGTACAGTAAAAGCATACGAAACTAACCTTTCTCGTCCTTGATCACCGTAGAAGACATGGTTAAATGCGGAGTAACTCGATTATAGTAACGAAATCACAATTAGAGTAAAATTGAACGACAATTAAATTTACTGCAAGAATTATTCGACATTAGCTATCACCCTCTCGTCAGACATCATGCTTTCAAAAAACAATGCCGCATAGGAAACTCGATAACGCCAGTAATTAGAAATTTGCCGAAGAGGCACTATGACATATGATCCCAACGTCAATAGACCTACACATGTTTCACGAATTGGAATAAAAACGATGAAATATTCACACGTCAATTCATCTAAAACTCAGTGTAGCCAATCTGAAGAATTTTAAAAGTATTGTTTACCTTGGATGTCGAAGTAGTTGCCTATTCTAGAAAATTGAAGCAATTAACAACACAAGTTTTTATTGCGTACATTTTTTAATTTTCTCTGTTCATAAAATTTTATTATTTAAAAACCATATTTAGAAAATTAATCAAAAATTTAGATTCTGCAATCCCGATTTTGAGTGGAACACCTCTGATTTATACTGATTATTAATTTTTTTTTCAAAACTTTGTGATTTTTCATTCGTTGAAAATTCTTTTTTCCTATAATGAGGAAATGATTGGGTTACTTTACGTGAAAAATTTGTGATTACCGATATTATTCAACATTAAGTTTTATCGGAAATCCGGAATGGGAAAGTTTTTTAGATTCTTGACTCATTCCTTACTCTTTTTCACGTATTTTTTTTTTAAATTCAGCTGTTTTCAAAAATTGAAACAAAATTACCGAAAATAGCCTTTCAACAGATGCAATATCACGAGAACACAATTTTGGGCTACTTTTCACCTCAAGCTCTTTTTCTAGAAGTTCTTAGCGAAAGTCTCTTTTCCATATCCCTATTCGATTTCTCAGCATCTCAGCTCAAATTCTGGAAAAGAATAATTGAAAACGATGGAGAAAACTTGGTTTCAAAATGATTAAAAAAAACATCAAGTTCACATTTACAATTAATTTATTAAATGTAAAGAAAATATTGGAGGCCAATTTTCCATTTATAAGACATTATATGAGGTTTTTTTAGTTCAATTATAATTTAATTTATTATAATATCTTACAGGAAATCGTACAGTGCTTCTGTTCTCCGCGCCTCCACTAAAAAGATGATATTCAAATTCATCAAGATTGAAGCTCGATTTTAGCAGGTGATTCTTTAAATTTGCCAAAAAATTTATCTAAACTCTCTTGGCATACCGGATATCTGTTCTCACACGGATTTCCAGTTATCATCCATGGACGTTGCAGAAGAGAAACGATGATAAAAACGATCAACAAAAATATTTGAAAAAACTTCATGTTATTCACTTTCGACGAACTAATATTTTTTTCTTGAAATCAGAATAAATTTTCTCGTATGGAAAACTTCGAACAAAATGTCCTTTTTGCAGTCCCAAAGTAGGTACCTACCTACTCGTAAGAAATAACTTTTTTGACGATTTTTTTTTATTTGGTTTGCGTAATACATACGTGGGTACTTACTTGGATTCAATATCCTTTTTATGTTGAAATTTTTTCTTAAATTTATTTAGAAATACCTATAATTATGAATTTACGAGTAATTAATTTTCGTTCCGCGAAAAACATTTTATCAATAATTGAAAATTGATTCCAGATCATAATTTGATTTGTGTTGTAAATATGTGCTTTTAAGTTCTAGGTACTTGAATTATTTCATTTTGAAAACAACCTTCGTTATTAAAAAATATATTATTAAGAAATGTTCTAATCATATAAAAAAGTTAATTGATTACATACATACAATTACCTTGGATTGATTCAACTGAAATCATCAACTTTCATTTCCCTTAAATTTTCTGTTCAGGATTTGTCGATTTTGGTGTGATTTCAATTATCTAGTCCTAAGTTGAAAATACTGTAACTTTAAATAAATTAGAAAAAAGATATCAAATTATTTTATTCAATTATGTAGGTACTTGCAATTTTCATTCGATAAATTTGTCTTTGTTTTGTGGCTCATTGCAACGACTTTTTTTTTTCGTCGATAAAACGACAGTTTTGATATTTTTGGGGTTGCCTAAATATTTAGGCGAAATTTATTTCAAGTTGAATTTTTCAACCCCCACGTAAGTATTTGTTTTGCGATCCTTTGCATTGATGTTAATAAAATTGCATAACCAGTTTGCCGTAAATGAGAATTAGCCATCAATAAGGTTATGGAATTATTGACCATTGATTCCTTATCATGATTTTTTTATTCTACCATTACCAAATATCATTTCTAATTTCCAATTCAAAAGGTATCAGAATATTTTAAAATTTTTCAAAATGACCTTTCAAAAATTGAAAAATTTTTCATTACTTGGAAAATTTTACCAAACTTGAGATATTTTTTTTGAAAATTGAAAAAATGTTCTGAAATTTTAATGGGAATCTGAGAAAACAAAATTTTAAGAATGAGAAGTTTCTTTTTTAAATTCTATACTTTTTTCAATTTCTAATAATTGTTGGTACGTACAACTTACATTTCAATAAAATGAATTGATGGGTAGACAGTTATAGCATGGCATATTTAAGGTTATTTTCTACAAAACTTCATTATTTATTCGAAAATTATTGGTGAGTTTTGAAAGGTTGTAAAAATCATCCAAAACTAAGTAATCCAAACATTGGACAAGTAAGTACCTATTCGAAAAATGGAAAATGTTTCTAGAAATTTGTTTTCAAAATTTGGATATTTATAGTGGGGGAAATTCTCAAAGATTGTTCAGTTTCAAAAATAGTGGGTCAGTAATTCAAAACTCTGGTCAGTTTTCAAAATTCGAATCATTTTGGAAAAATCAAAACATTTTTCATTTTTGTAATAAACTTGTTGGTCAACATTTCGGAGAAATATAGATAGGCATTGCTATTAATTAACATAATTTTGAATTTTCAAATATTTTATTGTTTGATAGCAAAATTATAAGATCTACCTACATAAAATTTATATTTTCTTTGGCAATAAATTCATGAAGCATCAACATTTTGAGGTTTTTCGCCTACGATGATGTTATGATGATAATGGATATCCAAATCACGAATATACATCTGTTTCAATTCGCTTTTTAAAAAGTGGTGATGAATTATTTGCTGGAATTTTACACGTTGGATCGTTAGGATCACAATAATATGGTTTGCACTGTGCAACTGAAATAAATACGAAAATAACAGATAAAAATATTTGAAGAAACTTCATTGCATTCATTATTGAAAACGAATCGTGAATATTTTTCAAGCGAAATCAGAATAAAATCCAAATTGTCAGAAGAAAAAATTGGGTTTTAATTGTGAACAGTTTAATACTTTTTATTTGGTAGGTATAGCTGTCATGATAAAGTTTAATTTAAAATATCAATGTCATTAAAGCCATTATTCTTAAAAAGTATTCTTTGAAAAATTGTAAGTAATTCATTTTTTGATCAAATCATAAATTTTTATTAATATTTTTCAAGGTATGATGAAATTTGATGTGAATTACCTACAACGTGACACAAAGTTCAACTAATTTAATTTTTGAAGCACATGCGTAGCAATTTGTGTGCTGTGTTGAAAAATTTTTTTCTTCAATCTCAATCTAGAAAAAATGGAGTAAAAATTAATAATAGTTTTTCGCGACAAATTAAGTACATACCTACTTCAAAATAAAAATATTCCGATCTACTGTTCAAGTCTACGGGGCCAACTTTTTTGAATGAGCAACCATGCAACCAAATAATATGACTCAATTCCACAACAGATCGAACTATGATACCCCCCCCCCCCCCCATTTTTTTTTTCGAATTTTCAGTCTCTCCCTTACATAATTTCTGGACACGCTTGAGTATAAAATTGAATAATTTTCCAAAACCAGTAAAATTTTTTAAAATTAAACAATTTCTTTAAATTAAAAAAAATATGACATAATTATTCAAAATTTGGAACGGTTTCCAGAAAAGAGACAATTTTCTAGAATTTGAGGACTTTCTTGATGTACTTACTTATTCTAAAAATTGAAGATTTTTCTATCAAACCATTTGGCACTTCTTTTAAATCGAACAATTTTTCAGAATTTGATTTTTTTCAATTGAACATTATTTCATAAGTACCTAAGTAACTTTAAGCGATTTTTCAAAAATATCATGGTTTTCCGAAAATTGGACATTCTTTTTAGAATTTGGGACATTCTTTCAAAAATTATGAAACACAAAAATTTAAAAAAGAACGATACAAATTTTGTGTAAATTTTTTTCATAAAAATTGACAATATTTCAAAAATATATAGGTAGATACATTTTTCGCTAAATTTTATCATTTTTTTCGAAAACCATAGATGAATTTTAAAAAGTTGTAAAATCATCCGAAATTTCAATAATGTCAACGACTTTCCAAATTTAAAATGGGAAAGGGGCTGAAATATCGATAAAAGTTTCAAAAATAGTGGGTTAGTATGCAAAAATTGGATCGATCGATTAAAAAAAAAATGAACCATTTTTATGTTTGTGATTAATTCACTAATAAACATTTCTGATATTCTGAGAAAAATACAAGCACTTTAATAAATTAATAAGTATAATTTTACATAAATATTTTTTTAAAGCTTTTACATTTGGAAGTTTTACGGTTATGATGACTGTATATAAATCACCGACGGTCATCTATTTCAATTCGCTTTTTTAAAAGCTGCAATAAATTATTTATTGAAATTGGACATGTTGGATCTCTAGGAAAGTTGGGGTCACAAAATTGTTTGGACTGTACTACTGAAATAAATGCGAAAAAAACTGACAAAAATATTTGAAAAAACTTTTTTGCATTCATTATTGAAAACGAATGGTTATTTTTCAATCGAAATCAGCATAAAAACCGAACAGACGAAAGAAAAAATTATGCGAAAAGTGGATCAGTTGTGAACAGTTTGATAACTTCTTTTTTCAAGTGGCTGCCACGATGAAGTTTTTTTTTGTTTTGAATTTTATTTGGGTTAGACTTCGTGCTCTACTAGTCCATGAAATAAGGTTATTAAAGCTGAAAATATCAATGCCATTGAAGCTATTATTCTTAAAAAGTGATTTTTGAAAAATCGCAATTTTCTTACTTGCGTTATATGTACCTATACTTTTATAATTATTTTTTCAAGGTATGATGAAATTTTTATGTGAATTACCTAATTCCATGCCACTAATTCAATTTTCGAAGCACGTACGTAGGGATTTATATGCTGAGCTGCTGAGTTAAAATATTCCTCACCTCAATCGCAGTCTTAAAATTCTCAAAAAAAAATTGAGTAAAAATTGATACTTCAAAATAAAAATAATTCCGATCTACTGTTTGAGTTAGCAAATTGATGAAATAAGTTCTAATAAAATAATTGAGAAAGCTTTGCAAAAATTTCAAATTTCAATTCTGTTTAGAAATTTTGAAAACTATTTTTTTAAAAAAGCAAACCATTCTAAAAACGTTCTTTATGCACGATTTAAAACCAATATCAGTAGAATTTTTCTTATCCAAAAGAAAAGAATTTTTTGGTTTCAAACAAGATTTTTTAAAATTTTTGCTCTTGTTTCGTTCTGTCAGTATAATCTCAATAATATCTTGGAGTTTTTTAATAAACACGATGATTTTTTTTTTTCAAATTTTGGAGACCTCCTACAATGTCTCCAAATATTTCTACAAAATCTGAATGGCTGATTCAATTCTAATTTTTTTAGAGATGAACTTAATATTCTTATACGTAGGTATAGTAACTGTTTCAAAACCACCTTATCATATTTTTTCAATTATTAGAAATTTTTTCAACATTTGGCAATTCTATCAAAAGTTGTTTAAAAAATTTAAATGAAGAACAATTTTTAAAAATTGAGTAGGTACCTAGTACCTAGACCTACCTACCCAATTTTTCAGAACCAAAATTTAAAAAAATTGAAGCAATTTTTGAAAAAAAACTGATGAATTATCTAAAATTTGAAGAATATTTCCAAAATTAGATTTTTAAAATTGAAAAATTTTCTCAAAAATCAAAGTATTTTTCTAAAAATTGGGAATTTTTCAAAAACTGGACAATTTTTTTATAATTGAATCATTTTTCAAACAGAATTTCGAGACGCTGAAACATTTGAAGTAGGTATTTTGCTCGTATTAAATTTACTAATCACAATTTTTAAGAAAAATGTAGTGGGTAAGTAGTAAGTTAAGTACATATTATAATTAAATAGGTAAGTAACGTAATTTTTTCAAATTTTTTATTGATACAATATCTTGCGAAAATAACATAAGATTAATATATCCTGCTTATATTTTCTTGTGAAATTTATAAATACAGGTAAAGCATTTACAGTTCAACGTTTTATAATACCATTTCCATTTCCATAATCATTCATTTTGCTTAATTTTAAATCCCATATTCGTTGCTTTCTGTTGATGGTGCGATGATATGTTATGTAGATACATACTCCAATCACCGGCCGCCTTCTGTTTCGATTGGTTCAGTAAAATACTTACACCATGGTTCGCTGTTATCTTCACATGGATGTTGGGAATGTACAACGGAAATGACAACCATAACAACTGACAAAAATATTTGAAAAAACTTCATAGCCTTCATAATTTGAACGAATGATAAATATTTTTAAATCGAAATTAAAATAAGCAATCCAACAAATGAATGAAAAATTATGCGAACAGTGGCTCAGCTGGGATAATTTGATACTTTTATAGGTACCTAGGTGGCAAAATGTACATTAAAAATTTCAATGCCATATACGGATCATTATTCTTGAAAAATGATTTTTGGAAAATTGCAATTATGTACCTAATTTTTTTATTTCTCACAATAAACTTTTAATATTTTTGGAGGGTATGATGAAATTTTGATGTGTATTGCCGAATTACATTCCATAAGTCTATAGATAGCGATTCTAATACAAAGTTGAAAAAATTTCCTTTTTTCAATCATTGTTCCTGAAACATAGAGTATGTAATACCTATTAAATATGAGAAAAAGTGGCTATTGCCCAATGTGCATACATAAAATACCTACTAGAAAGTTAATAATTCAATACTATCTAAATTGAATGATTTTCCATAACTTGAACAATTTGACGATTTTTTAAACGATTTCCTAAAAAACTTCACAATTCTCTCAAAAATTGAACTTTCCTTAAATTTTTGAATTAGCTCTTCAAAACAGGAATAAATATTTCAGATAAAACGATCGATTTTATAACATTGATTAATTTTTTAAAAACTCTCAAAATATTGGACAAATTTCCAGAAATTGAACAATTTTTCTAAAATTTGTCTATTTTTCTAAATGAAGGCAATCATCAAGATATTAGCACAATTTTATGACGCGGAATAATTTTTCAAAAATGAATACATTTAAAATGATTTCCAAATCTTACACAAATTTCTCAGAATTATACGATTTCCCAAAAATTGGAATATTTTTCATAAAATATTGAACAAGTTTCCAAAAAATTGATTTTTTGTTAAATTGAAATTTTTTTGTCATACTGAACGATATAATTTTCTAAAAAATGAAGGAAGTTTCCGAATAGACACCTACCTATAAGTAATGGATTTTCTGTCGTTTAGACGTTTAGAGAGTGTGACCAAAATTGAACGTTTCAAATTGTGCAATATTTTAAAATTGGCCCATTTTCAATAATTTGAATAATTTTTTAAACCTTTACAAAAATTATAACATTTTTGAAATATTTTTATCGTACCTACTAATTGTATCAAATCAATATTTCTGAGAAAAATGTAGATAGAAATAGAATTACAATAAATTAACATCATTTTGTGTTTTCAAATTTGTTTATTAGGTACTTAAATGCCTTGCGAAAATATACATAGGTAGAGGTACATCGGTATTTATGTTCTTTTCAGCGATTTATATCTAAAATATTTTCAGTTTGAAGTTTTATCATTTTTATGGCATCTTTTCCACTAGTGTGCATAATTTCAAAATAAATCTTGTACATCCTCAATGTCACAGTCCATGCTTCTGATGCTAGCGTGATGATTAATACCTTAATCACCAACCATCGACTGGCTCAGAAAGAAGTTCTTCTACATTTGGCTGGGTGGTTTTACACCATGGATCGTTGTGATTTTCACATGGATCTTGGGAATGTACAACGGCAATGACAACGAAAATAAGCGACAAAAATATCTGAAAAAATTTCATTGCATTCATTATTGAAAAGGAATTATAAATATTTTTCAATAAAAATCTGAATAAACAATTGAACAAACGAACGAAAATGTAGACGAACAATGACTTAGCTGTGAACAATGTGGTACTTTTATAGGTACCTAGGTGCCATGATAGACATAGAGTTTCAATGCCATATAGGTCATTATTCTTGAAAAATAAATTTTAGAAAATTATAAATTTTGAAAAATTATCATTTTCTTTATTTGCACTATAAATTTGAAATAAATTTTTTGGGTATGATGAAATTTTGATATGAATTACTTTTTTACGTTCCATCAGGCCAAATATTTTATCAAGAGGAAATTGAGTCAGAATTTTGATTTTCTTTTTTCGAAAACGAACCAAACATGGATACTTCACACATAATCTTTGTTTTTCCGAGAGCCTCGATATGTTTAACCCCTTCAGGGATATTTTAAATGGTACCTAGATGGATAAGTCTTCGTGGTAGTTTTTATGAAACTTTAATTGTTTTTCAATCGGAAGAAAAATCTAAAGATTGAATCGAGGTTTTTTTCTCTTCATCAGATTTGCATTCCTGCAACTTTTTTTGGTCCTGAATTTGTTTCCCTTTGAAAAGTTTCTCGTTTATAATTTTTTTAAGCAAATTTGTTTAGGTAGGTAACTAATTTTTTTGTTTTTTTATACGAAATATTTTTCAAAGATTCTGAATTTTAGTCTACAGTTAACTACGGCTGTAAACATGTTCAAAATCAAAAAAAATTATTAACAAAGAGAAATTTTGAAGAACAAAAAAAAGACCAATTTTTTTCTTTAGAGACTTACGAAAAAAACCTTAGGCTTATTCTTCCAAACATAAAAATCAGAAGATAAAAAATTTTCATAAAAGAATTTTTTAAAAAGTGCAAGGTTTAGGTTTATTTACCTACAGCTGAATTTTTGGCTTAAAAATTCATTAGTACCTTTGCAAATTTTAAATAAATTCCTCCGCAGATCTTCAAACGATTGCACAGAAAATTTCTACAATGACTTTCAAAACAATTCAACGTTCGCAAACCTTACAAGGAAGCAAGGTATCTCAATTCAAAGTAAAATTTTGAGCCCAAACAAAAAATTTGAAATTGCATCATAAAAAACCCATATAGATACCCTTCCAAAAATTCAGGTGCCGAAGTTCATTTCTAGAATTTCTGAAATTTCAAAAATAGAGTCCTATAAAATATAAAAATTTGATTTAATTAACGAAAGAAGTTCAAATTTAAGGTGTCCTATTTTTGACCTTCTGAATCGATTGGAAGCGGTTTCCAGACGTTTCGGAGCCTTCGCCAAATTTTTGAGTTTTCCAGCGCTGGAGAAAAATCCATAAAAACGACCCAAAGATATGAACTTCATACCTATCTATAATTTTATGTGATCGATTGAAGCACAATTTTTAGAAATTCGTAACGTTGAGTTCAAATCCATGTTTGCTGACTGATAATTTTTTTGGAAAAGGTTAAATTTTTTCCTGAAAATATGAATTTGAACTTGAAGTTACGAATTTTAAAAAATTGTGCTTTAATCGATCAAACCGGTCACAAATATGGGTAATCTGCGATTGTGAGTGCTGAAGTTCATAAAACCATTTTTTGAGATTTTTTCTGGTGTTAGAAAATTCCAAATTTTCTGGAGGCTCCGAAACGTCTTGAAATGGCTTCCAACCAATTCGGAAGATCAAAAATACCTAGGTAGTTTTAAGCAGAAATGACGAATTTCAGTTTTTTTTTTTTTCGTTGTTCAGGATATGAAATATTGGAAAAATAGGGTTCTTTCATGATGTACTTTTAATTTCTCTGATTTGGGCTCAACATTTTTCTTTGAGTTAAAAGATACGTTCCTTGTTGGATAGTTACCTATTTATTTAGGACGAAAATAAGGATTAAGAAATTGCATTTCTTTACCTTTAGAATAATTGCTCTGTTGGAAACAAATTCTTCAACATACCTACTTGATATAAATATTCTTCCTCACGTGAGATGGAATGAATCGTGAGATGAAATAAATGTATTTTTGATTTTGATTTACATTTTCTCTCAATATAATTTCGTTTTGTTCTTAATCACTAATTACAAAATTATGAAGGAGTTTTTAAAAAACAAACTTTTGTGACACATTACCAATTTTTTTGAAAAGGCGAATAATCGCTTCATCTGTTTGTGGTTGATACGGACGGGGACGACGTCGATCCCGAGGTTTATGATCCCGATGTTTATGATCTCGATGTTTATGATCCCGATGTTTATGATCTCGATGTTTATGATCCCGATGCTTATGATCCCGATGTTTGTGATCACGACTTAGGCGATCACTAATTTTACGATCATGACGATGACCATGATGGCCCTTTTTCAAAGATTCATCAGATTCATCAGAAGATTCATCTCTACTAACTTGACGGCGATTTTGATGACGATGCTTTGTTGGAGACTTGTCACGACGTTGACGCTCACGACGACGATCACGACGATCACGACGACCCTTTTTCAAAGGTTCATCGGACTCATCAAAGGATTCATCACTGACAGCTCGACGGCGATTTGGGTGACGACCTTTAATTACAGGCTTGTCACGAGGTCGGCGAGCAGGGCGTTGACGCTCACGACGACTCCTTCTTAAAGGTTCATCGGACTCATCAAAGGATTCATCACTGACAGCTCGACGGCGATTTGGGCGACGACCTTTAATTACAGGCTTGTCACGACGCCAGCGAGCAGGACGTTGATGCTCACGACGACGATCACGACGACCCCTTCTTAAAGGTTCATCGGACTCATCAAAGGATTCATCACTGACAGCTCGACGGCGATTTGGGCGACGACCTTTAATCACAGGCTTGTCACGACGTCGGCGATCACGACGCCGGCGAGCAGGGCGTTGACGCTCACGACGACCCCTTTTTAAAGGTTCATCGGACTCATCAATGGATTCATCACTGACAGCTCGACGGCGATTTGGGCGACGACCTTTAATCACAGGCTTGTCACGACGCCGGCGAGCAGAGCGTTGATGCTCACGACGACGACCACGACGACCCCTTCTTAAAGGTTCATCGGACTCATTAGAGGATTCATCATTGACAGCTCGACGGCGATTTGGGCGACGACCTTTAATTATAGGCTCGTCAGGACGTTGGCGAACACGACGATCACGACGATGGCGACGACGGCCTTTTTCCAGAGCCTCACCAGATTCACCGGATGAATCATCGGGTTCATCTCTGATAATTCGATGGCGATGATGGTCTTTTTCCAGAGAATCGTCTGAAGAAATACGACGGCGATGAAAATGATGACGGATCAAGGGTGGAAGATCTTCAGCAATAACATAAAGACGACGAAAGTGCTGCAATTCTTGAGGCACTTTAGGAAAAACATGATTTCCTATTATTGACTGTACCACTGAAAACAAAACGCCAACAGTAAACAAAAATAATTGAAAAAACTTCACTTCGTTCATGATTTGAATTAATTATCGATATGTTTCAATTAAAATTGGAATGAACAACCGAATCGTACCGAGAACTTTGCAGAAAATATTCCAATTTTAGCCAAAAGTTGAAGTACCTATTTCATACTTGTATAATTACCAATCATTTCAGATGCACACATTCTGTTATAATTGGGTTTTAAAATCTCAATGTTATATCATTAATTACTCAATCAGTTTTGAAAATGAATTGTTGAAAAATTATGACAATTTTTTTATTCGTAAGGTAAGGACGTAGGTAAGTGTATAAATGTTTTTTCGTGTATATAGGTAATTAATTTTTAATATTTTATTGCCTCATTCTCAAACACTTAGATAGGTACCTACTTACCTTACTGTTTACCTAGGTACATTTTAATATCTAGAGTAACGACATTGAGCAGTACTTTTGGGTTCTGGTTTGAAATTTTACATGAAGGTTTCTAAATTTGATATGAAATAATACATAAAGCTCCAACCTGTCTGCAATACCTATCAATACTTACATTTTTTCAAAGTCCTGGATATAGATTACAAATCTGGCACTGTCTCTATCATGCAATTAGGAAATAGGAATAGGTACAACATTCAAATATGTGAGTCTGGATATAAAATCCGGGGAAAAAAAATTAGATCCAATTGAATCTGAAAGTACGCCACTTTTGGGATTCAAATGGATCCACGCAGATCCAAATAGATCCAATTTAAGACATTTACCCCCTTGAATTGAGATAAAAATGGATCCAATTGAATCTTTCCAGATATTTTCAGAACTCTTCTCACCTTTTTGGATCCCATTGGACCTAAATTTATAACTACCTACCAAAAATATGCGATTAGATCCAATTAAATTTTATTAGATCCGATTTTTTTGCACTTTGAAGAGAGAAATGTCTTTAGTTGGATTCATTTGCATTTATTTGGATCCATTTATATCCACTTATGTATATATCCACTTGGATCCAATTAGATGGCGCCATTTTTTTGAATTCAATTCATTGAATCTGATCAGAACGGACCGTATCTAATCAGATCCAATTGGATCTAAGTAACTTTTTTTTTCCGGGAAACCATTCATAGGGGTTACAGGTAACCCTAGTAAAAAAAAAATTGGATTCAAATTTCTGCATTTTTCTATTTTGGTTTTTGGTGCTTAACAGTTAGGTTGAGATACTCGTATATATTACCATGAGAGTTTAAAATTGTATCCAATATTTTTTTCTAAAAATTTGTCCACTTCTGATTTTTTAAAATTTTCTAGTTAGATTAGAAAGTAGTTTCAAAAATTGCATACCTACCGAGATAAATTCAATTTTTTTTTAATACAGCCAAAGTTTGAAATAATTATTTGAGAAAACATTTTGAAATTGCTGAAAATTTTTTTTAAAATATGACTTCACAAAAAAATTTGTTCGTCAAAGTTGAAAAAAATGAGAAAATTTAGGTAGGTAAATGAAAAAAATGATCTTATCATGAAAAATCCAGAGGTGATGAAAAAAATGCCAACATTGAAAATACCTACCTAATTCAAAATTTAAAAATATAAAGTACCTATCTATCAGAATAATGTTTTATGGTCTCCAGAATCCAATTCCGAAGTCATTTTGGTCTTTAATTCATTTCGAGGGTCTCTGTTGCCTAGCTGCCCACTTTTCTCGGAAGGAAGGGGAGAGGAGAACAGAATGAGTCAAAATGGACAAGACACTAAAGTAGTGTCGTTTCGATATTGACTTCCTTTCCCTTAACTCGGATCCCAATATGTTAGGCGTTGAAATAATCCCAAAAATATTGTAGATGGGGAGGGGGGACAAATACGTTTAAATACTTCATTTATTTTTCATATGCGCCTCTATCTAGTATAATTATGCATCTGCACTGTTGGATTTTTTTGATAAAATTTGATTTTGGTTCCTTTTCCATTTTCCCACCTTATATGTGAAATTTCAATTGACTTTGAGAAATGATGATACTTATGTAATTGCATGATAGCTCCGAGAAACGTCAATGACGATTAAAAAGCTCCACCGATGATAAACTTCCCGAAAAGAGGTGAGAAGTTTCATGTTCTAATTTTCTTTCCATTTAAGAAAGTATCACTATGATAATTATTTCTGAGGTGACAATGAATTATTCAGGTCAAATTGAATCGTACAAATCATGAATTAACGACTCACGTTCAAAACTCGAGTCTTCAACACGTTATCAGCACTAAAACTAATTCAATAGGTACCTATAAGAAGGAATCGAATTCTACTTGATGAAACAATCCACATATATTTCAAGCAAATAGCACAACACTATTGCACGTGTATCACAAACAATTGGGATAGAATTAATAATACGTAACTAAACCTAAATCAAATCTATTGTGAACTGTATCAGTTCAGTCTTTACAGAAAAATATACTAATCTTTTACACCAAGGAAAGAAAAAAACATAACCTATCTGAACCTGTGAAGCAAGTTAAAAAGTTAAATTTATAATACATTAGTGTACATTTAACAAAAAAAAAAAGAAACGCTGACATTAACATCATGTAAATCGTGAACATTCGAACTTGACTAGATCATTTATCGATTCAATTTCTAGTCAAAAAATCTCGCAGAATTAGAACAAGGATAATAACACGATATTGCAAATTGCAGAACATTAAATGGTACGCGTGCAGCTTCTGTTCTCATGTTCAGTTTTTAAAAAAACACTTTATCAAATATTTAATTAGAATAGTGTTTAGTTACTTTATACATCATTGTTATCGATTTCGAATTTTCATTACCGAAAACAACGCAAACACGCTGATAAATTCATCAATCCTCTTAAAAATTAATACCGAAATAAAAATCCAAATTGTTACCGTTCGACGATATCCTTACCAAATAAAATCAAAAAAAATCAAAAACTTCCTTTTTCTCAACCATAAATTGAAAATAATAATAAAATTATGGAATCTAGTAACTCGAAGCATCGTTACGACATCAAGATCGGCTAGATGAAGATGGTGCGAACATTATATCGTCGTTTTCGTTATCCGATTCGTACTCGTTTAAATTAGTAACTAAGGATTGGATTAAATTGCCTAAAAAAATGATAATCAAATTTAGAATGTAAAATTATTCCATTTTTGTTGTTCCATTCTTAGGAAAACGTACCGAAAAATCCAGGATTATTGGCATTGGTACGAGGTGGCTTCACGTTGAAAAATATCTGACTAATTCTTTCCAAATAGTCTGTATAGGATGGATCTCGACGAATGCAGTTTTCGTATTTTTCACATAACACCACAAACGAGGCAAATTTACCACTGAAAAAGAAATTATTGATTAGTCGAATGATAAGTTCTAATGACATTGGACAATCAACAACTACGTAATTTTTTACAATACGTCGATAAAAATTACAGTTATTTATATTTCGATGCTAATAGTTTAATTGACCTTTATCTTTTGTGATTCGATTAGCAAATGACCCATAAAAACTCTCTACAACTACGTAATATTTCAACATAGCTCGCACGAATTTCAAACATATCAAATCTGATACGAAATTTACCTTTCAATTATTTTCAATAAAAAACAAATAAAATTTAACAACGGGAGCAGATACGGAGGTCCTTTGATATTTGGATGTTGGCTTGTGTAACTTTCAAACGCATCGTAAGCGATGTTCTTTTTCTTCAAGCATAAATACCTGCAAAAGATAGAATTTCACGATCAAGATAAGAAAAATACCAAAGTAAAACTTTAAAAATCTCGATGCACTTACTGCAACACCACTTGAGCGATAAAAAGATCTATTTCGTTAGAATAACCTTTGGTTATATGTAACTCGACTAACATCGTGGCGAATCCGCAACCGTCCGAAGAATGTAAATAATGATACCGAGCTGCGGTATAATTTCCCTCTGAAATAGACCATAAAGACGTTAATTTCTACCGAAGATAGAAATTTGACTACAATAATAGAATACTAACGCCTCCAAAAAATTTCAGCGATACGTCTATGTAAATCTGGATGACCGGTTTTATACTCGGTGGATGCTGTGCAAGACCACTGCAGTGCGTTGTTTAAAAATGCGTCTCTTTCGACGAGCCCTTGATCCATTTTTTCAAAAAGTCTGCAATTTAAATAACATGTCAAGAATTACGTTTATCGACAGCAGCGTTTGGTTACGTAGCGATAACGCAATGCAGAGATAACCATACAATAGCCACGAAAACAAAACGTAATATATCACACGTACATGGCAATCCTATCGAACATAGTTTCGTTTGGAACGAATTTCGTTTCTTTTAAAACTGATACTAATAATTCTGCTAGATCTGCGCCGCTGGTACCCTGTGAAATGAGCCAATTAATAGATCACAGATTAAAATAAAGGTGGCCGGTATCAATGATATTACTTGTCCATAATCCAGCATTTGAATTGCTCCATCATAAAGGAGTTTTTTCAATTGATCGTATTTTTTCTGATTCAGATATCTGCGAACATGAAATATCAAAGTTTGGAGTATTACTTTTTAAACATTCCACGAACGTGTCTGAGTCATGAAATCAACCTGATAGGAAACATGGTAGATTCAAATTTAAGAAAATGATACAAAGATAAGTAATATTTATGAAGAATGTGCTAGGAAGGATCAAAAATACGTTTGAGAGAGTAAAAGTGAAAATTTGTAAGATTATTTGGAGTATAATGTGAGTAAAATTTGATCGCATTACCTGAAATATAACGTCCTGTACATTTGATGAGCCTCATAGTAGTCGCCTTTACTGAACGAATTTTGTAATTTATTCAATACTCGTTGCATTCCATGCTCTTTGGCATCCTTTGAATCCGTCATTTTGCTAGGATTAACGATGTTATCAATAATTCGGAAAATTTACTTACACGATTAAACAAATGCTGGAATTTTGACTGCTCGAAGAAAAATACTAATAGAATGCGATATTCTACCTATTTAGCGTCTTCATTCTGCAAATAAAGAGCTCGAACCGAGACAATTTACATTAAAATTTCCTTAAAATTATTCAAATAACTCAGCAAAAAGGAAGATGCTATCAGGACGAAATTTTTTATGAAGATTCGAGATTTCGAGAAATTGGCAATTCTACAATGATATTTTTCGTCTCCAAACTGGCAACACTGTGAGATTACGTAATGGCGGTAAAATATTGCATAATTACCGGTAAACGTAGAATTTACCATTTTCACAATGTAATATCCTATGCGCAAATGTTTTCGCACCGAAATTACGGTTTTGTTTTACGCAGTTTGAAAAACGTGAAAAAAATGCCATCAAAATTGCTTTTTAATTTTTGATTGCTGACAGTCCTGACACAAATTTGTCGCTATCTTGCGTCTTCGTTCTTCTGAAAATGAAAATTTTCGTGGCATTTCAATGTCTTTGTCTTATGTAAGTTCGAAATGTCTTCTGTTAATTCATAAGTGTTATCTTTTCGCGTTAGAAATGCGAGAAATCCCTTCGAACTTGTCGGTTTGCTGAACAGTACGTATAAAAAATACATAAATCTGTTGTGGAAATTTGAATTTTTCACTGCTCGAGTAATCAATCGAAAAGCGTCAAGTTTATGATTTGATTCGAACGTAGATGTTCATCTGTTATCGCACACATTGCCATAATTTTACTACCAGAATAAATGTGAACCATCGAGTCCGGCCGTAAGGGTGAGTATGTTAGTATGTTGTATTTTGTACTAATGTTTGAAATTTCGATATCTATTTTCATTTCTGTGCATTTCAGACGTTCTAATTGCCCAATACAATTGTGAAATATAATGTCAGGCGGGCATTATCCACCATCCTATCACCGTATTCAACCTCCGCAAGAATTCATCTCGCCAAGACACCGATTACCAGTGATTCCTCCACAGGGACCACCGACCAGTACCATAGCTCATGCTCATTCATCACCAGCGTCGTGGATAAATAAACACAGTAATTGTCTATAATTCCGTCTCGCTATCAATTCGTATTCGTAGTAACCGAATCGTTTTCGACAGATTTTTCAAATTTCCGCGAAAACTCTTCCTTATATACTCAAACGCCTGCTAAGAACTATTCATCGTCGGCTAGATCGTATTATAATGAAGAATCAGGCTGGTCAGAGCCGGTTTCTGTGACAAATCCTTTACACCGTGACGCCTCAAATGAAAAATCTCAGTCACGTATCAGCTATTCCAACGACGTACAAAAAGAATCCATGGATTTATCATCGTCTGCTCACGTTCCAACTACTACGCCGAAAACCACCACCAACGAGTCTACAACCGTCCCTGTAAATGGAAGTCCTGCTACAGAGCATCCTGAAGAAACACCGTCCATCAACGGATCGCCTGCCAAAAAAGAAGTCTCAGAATCGCCCCTCGTCAGTGTAATTGCTGCAAATCCGTTACGAGAAAAATCTACCCAAGAAACTACAAAAACTAATTCTGAAATTCCTGCTAATAGAACGAACAGTAATGCCGAATTAGGGAAATCTAAAAACGAACAAAATATACCAGCCGATCATGTCGAATCTATATTGGAAACTATGTTTCATTTGGACGCGAAATCGTCTGCGTCGTCGGTTATAGTGACTACCCCACCTCGTAAAACTCCAGATTTCAGAGCCGAATCTGTTGAAAAAATATTAAAATCACCCTCGCCGGTACGTTCCGATCATTTGGAAAGTGATTTAGATTTGAATTCTAGCGAATTCGATTCTACGAAGGATTCATCTGCGATAAATAGTTTAATCGACGATGTTACTGATAAATCTGTACTAGTTGAAGAGACCCATGACAATTCTCGTAAGCATTCTAATGACACTACTGACGTTAATTTATCCAAGACTGTTTCCATAAAGAAAAGTGATAATCAAAAAAGCCAGAAAATTCCAACAAATTCTTCGAGAATCCAAGATTCAAGTCTAGCAGACAAATGTGATATTCCTCCGGTAGGTAAGAACAGCAAATCTGAACTAGCCACAGATCTCAGTTCCATTAAAACTGAATCTAACGATACGGATGATCAGCCAAAGAAAACTTCCTCTTCGGATAAGAAATCTAATACGAACAAAACAGCTCTTGGCAAAAGTAAAAATCCTAAAGAAGAAATTACCTATGTTGAAGTGGAAACCGAACTAGAAAAAATGTTCGCTGGTATCGAAGATATTTCCACAGATCCGTTGAAATCATCGCAATCTGATTCACTGGCAAACGAGTTATCAAAAGTGAACCCGACGAGTACTCCGAATTCGAATGCAAACGAATCTTCCGCTAAAACTGCGAAGAAAAAGAGTTCCAAGAAATCTAAATCAACTTCTGCGAAAAAAGATACAAAAAAGCATTCGATCAATTCGAAAGATAACTCAACGGATAGTGTTAATTTTAAACGAGTTCCTGTGATACACGTCGAAGGTTCTAAAGAGAATCCAGTAAACGTGCAAATTATTAACAGTATTAAATCAGAAGAAGACGATATCTCCGATGCGAAAACCGCCGCCAAACGAAAACAAGGCAAATGTGATAGAGGTGAGTTAATCGCCCAATTTTTTGCTTCAATTTTGCAATCTGAGTAATCATTTTTTTAATAATTCCAGCTAATAAACGACTAGCAGCATGCTACAGTGTGAAAAACTACGATCCAGAGTCGTCGGACGAATCTTGGATTTGTATATTTTGCAAATTATCAGCTCATAGCCCCGGATTATCCGGAGAACCAACCGGTGACTTATTTGGCCCTTATTTCATCCAATCTGGAAACGATAGTGATTCTAAAAGACACTCTAGAAAGACTGATCATTTGACTGAACCGACTAAGAAAAAGGTAACGAGATTTTTTTCCTCGTAAAAATCGTATATTCTCGATCATTGCGAATCTCACTTATTTTTACGTTGAAATAATTATTGGAGAAATTTTCAAATCGTTTTTGGTTCTTATTTTACAATGCTTTCTTCCTTTTTTTGATTTAAACAGAAATTAAAAAAGGTATGTAAGCTGAAAACTTTTTTCTTCAAAAACCGTATTTATAATGTAATTTTATCTCCTTTTTTTTTTATTGCTTCGTGGAAATTTTCCAGAAGTCTAAAAAAGTAAGTCGTAAATTGAGACTAATTTAGAAAATTCTTTTTTCTTTTTGTATTAGTTGGTTTTTAATTTTTGTATTATTTTTTATTTTTTTCAGCAGAAACGATCCGTTTCAACTGATAGTAATCATACAACATCCAATTCATCGGAACATAAATCTATGGAAATCTGGGCCCATGAAAACTGTTTCATATGGGCTTCTGGTATACATTTAGTGGGTTCCAAATTAATAGGATTAGAAGAAGCAGTTATCGAAGCGTTGCAAACTGTAAGCAAGAAAACATTTACTTCTAAAATCTGGCTTATCTGCGTTGGCTTTTCTTACGAAATATTATCGATTTGTTGACAGATCTGCGTTCATTGTGGCCAAAAAGGAGCTAGTATAGGATGTCGAGCCAGGCACTGTAAATCACTCGTTCATTACAGTTGCGGATTATATACTGGGTGGGACTTAAATCCGGAAACTTTTATTGCTGTGTGCTACCTTCATAAAGTGAGTGTCTGAATGATCGTTTGGTGATGGGTATGACCTTAATTACTTCACTTCAATCTTTGACCAATTCTTTATGAAAGATACAATCGATTTGGAAAGATATTTTTTGATTGTTGAACGAAATCTTATCGTAGATGATTTTCAGTTTGAAGAATTTTCGTTTTGATTTCGTATTGAAAAAATTGAAACATTTTGATAATTTCTGTTTTGATGATATATCGAGAAATTGAAGAAAGAAAATTAATATTTGTTTTTTCGTGGCTTGTGTGTATGTGTGTGTGTGTGTTGAGTAATGAAGTATATTTTGATTTTAAAAACAAATTGTATGGGATGAAACGAAATATCAAGCTGTAGTATGAGCTGAAAAGAGTAAGAAAGTTATGAAGTAATGTTCTATAATGTAAAGTTTCACATTCGGGTATTCATTGCATTTGATTTTTTTAAAATTATTGAATGAACCATACCAACCTGTACTATTTGAATAACACCGTTTATTCCTTCTTAAATTTTTGCATTTTTTGTATCAAATTATTGTTGGGATTATCGAGAATTTGTCGTGTTTTTTTTCTTGAATTTGATTATGGTTGCCAAAAGTTGACTTTTTATCAATTTCGTAAAATTGATGAAAATATTTCCAATCTCGTAGCTTAATTATTGAGAAATTCATCATATTTTTAATCTTTTCATTCTCAGAGGCTGCTCATCAACGAAATGTTTGTACAATGTTCTCATATATCAGTCTTTACTCTCTTTTCTCAGAATATCTGTTCATTTCAGAAATTCTCATTTGCAAAAATTTTTAATTTAAATTTCAGTTATGAAATTCATACTTTCGAAGTAATAACATACAAATTTTTAGAATTTTTTTTGAAAATGGCCTGTTCCTAATTCATGGGAAGTTTATCCATTTGTTCTTGGTTTTTTTTTCAACTGATTTTTGGAGCTCTGAATCAATTTCCCTGGCTTTTGAGATTTTAAGAGGGGGAAGGGGGGGGGGGGGGGGGTTAATCCAAAATTTAACGAGAACTGTACAATTTTCTTGACACAAGAAAGTTTTTGAAAAATGAAACGCGTGACAAAATATCGAAAAATTACTGAAATGTTAAATATGTAGGTATTGAAGTTATTTTTTTTATTTTTTTTTTAGTTTGTCAAAATTCTGCTAAATTGAAATGTTACAAAATCCAATTTGCATAACTACTGAATAATTTCAATGAATGAAAAATTGATAAGTCTAGAAATTTAACGTTTCCCTAATTTTTAGCGTTTTATCAAACATTTTTTTAGTAATTTTAAAAATTGAAAAAGGAGAAAAAAGCATAGAAAATTAATCTTTCAAATATAAAGTTTTTTCTTTGAAAGAAACCTTTTAAAATTTTTTCTGTGATTAATTTGGGCTGAAACCTCCTCGCAATGGATGATGAAAAAGGAGGAGCATAAAAATTGAATTGTTCTGACATGTTCAAATGGGGCATTGTAAATCCATGTTTTTTTGACTGCATTTGCTTAATTTTTATATCATTTCATTGGAATAACCACAATTTTACATCAAAAACAAATTCGAAGTATCCAGAGGTCTTAAATTTTGTTTTTTTGTTAATAACGTAAAAAAATAGGATTTTTAGATCTCCCCTCATCACTCCTTTTCTTCACCAAATTTCTTTCGACGCTTTGACTCAAAGTTGTTATTTTTGAAAATAGATGCCAAAAGTGAATAAACATTTCAATATTCAATTATATTTTTTCAGAATTCTGAATTGATCTTTCTTTTTTTGTTGGGTTCACTTTTATTATTATTACCAATTTTTTTTTTTTTTTTTTTTGATAAAATGGCATCAGAAAAGTACTTGGGGTGGTCAAAACCACTAACATTTATGTAGATATAACACAAACATATGTAAATACGTTGAAAAAATTATGCATAAGTATTTTGATTCCTCAAAGGCTCAAACCTCTCCTTCGCCATCGTTGGGTTGTCCAATCTCTCAATTTTGAGTTGATAGATGAACTTTTTTTCGCAGAAAAAAATTTATTCTTTGAGAAATACCACCGCGCTTGATGATAGAGCAAAAAAAAAAAAATAGAAACCGTGATCTGATTTATTACTCTTGATATGCAAAGTGTTATTTTTAATCTGTTCGCCAAAAATTTGTCTAGTTTCGTCGTTTTAAAATAATTTTTCGTACAGTAAAAATGGAGTAAGTATGTAAAATTTGATCATTTATAAAAAATTAAAAAAGTGTGAAAATTGTAAATTTTAATTTATAAATGAAAAATGAAAAAGTGATTATTACTAGATAATGAATCAGACTGACAAAAAAATTATCAATTTTTTTCTGAATAAGTATAAATTTTAATTCAAAATAACGAGGTAATACGTAGAAATTTTTTTTGTCTAATCCACTTCTCACTCTCATTGCACATGCACTGTAAAAATAACGACTAACATTTTTTATTTTTAATATTTCTTTTTTTTAAAAAATAATTGGTGTGATTTTTGGCACAGGGCTCCCAAACTCATTGAGGGAAGCTGTTTCTGATTACCATTGAACTACTCATTAATGTTTAAATGAACGTGAGATTATCCGAATAAGTATATCTAACTAATACCTAATTTGTTAAATCGTTATTTCGAAAGAATTTTGTCTTTTGTACATATTTTATGCATATACCTTACCCAATGATGAAGCAAAGGAAATCTATCCGTATAATACAATGAATTCGTGATAATTTCATGTTAAGTTGATATTTTCTTTCCTTTGTGCGGTAGTTTTATGATGAATAATGAGATACGAATTTGTTTTTTGTATCGGGCCATACACGTATCTAAAAAGATTTAATTTCGTTAACAAGGTGATTAAAAAGAAAGGTGAGCTGAGTTGATATCGATTATCAAATCTTCACATTTTAGAGTCGAATCTCATCATCGAGTTGAGCGAAGGTTTTAGATCTAGTCATTTTTATCGAAGTGAAAAAAATCGCACAGGGATAGCGATCGATGTGGTTTTAATTCAGGTTTTATCGAACAGTGTTTTAAATTATCATGGGTATTAATCGAATTGAAAATTATAATAATTTATGTTTTAGTTTGGTATTTTAGTAAAAGTGTGGGGTATAGCCAGGTATTGAGTTTATCTTCAGTTTGATATCGAGTAAAGTATTCGTATTATAATGTGAAGTACGCGTATGCGATAAAGAAGAGTATTTTAAGGCTGTTAGATTTTAAATTTAATAAAGTCGAGAATTGGAAGTCAGGTATTTGGTTTTGAAATTATAATTGTGAAATTTCAAATGCTTTTAACAGGTCACCTTTTTTTTAGGGAGGGATTTTTTATTGTACAGAAAGTAAATTTGTTTCTTGTTTTTTTTTTTCCGTATTTTCCTTCGAATACATTGGCTAACGATGTATCGACAAACCTGTTACCAAATTTCCACAAACGCTTTTCAAGTATTCCTTGTAATTACGAATTTTTTAAATTTACAATTTACTTAAGAATGGAAAAAATTATTATGTTTTTTTGTATAAGTACCTATGTGTAAATTACGGTTGTAAATTGTTTCAATTTTCCTGTTTGTAAAGTATTTGATAAACGTATTTACGATTTAAATATATCCTTCTTTTTTTTTTTTTTTTAATTTTTTTATTCAGAGGTGTCTTAATTTTGATTGGAATCAATGATTTTTATGAGGTTGATAGGAGATGCTGTTTTTTGATGGCTAAAATTGCAGTTTTTTTTTATTTTAATTTGAAAATTTTTTGACAACTTTACAAGAAAAATTTTGTAGATTTTTAAAATTTTTAGAGTTCGGAAACCAAATATTTTTTTCGTCTTTAAAGTAAACTTGAATAATTAATTTTGAAGTTTTTTTTGACAGTGCTGCCTCCTGAATTTCTTCAATAATTGCGTAAATCAAATTGCAGTTGGCAGCACTGTAAATTAGAAATTTTTGTAGATAAGGCTCAATTTTGAACTATCGAAGTAAGCGATTTGAATTCGTAAAAATATTAAATTTTTTTAAAATTTTCAGAATAACTTTTCATCAATTTGAATTTTATAGTTTTCCTGATTCGTTTATTTTTCATTCGGCGATTGAAACATAATAATTGCAGTGATTTATTTATTTTTCTCTAGAGTATCGTGGCTCCTTCAGTTTTGAAAGTATACTATATTTGTACAGGAAAATGTCAATCGTTCAAAGAGTAGGGCCAGCTATCATTTTTCCAATCGAATTTAAGGCACAGGATTTTAATTTTTACATTCAAAGAATATCTGAAGGAAGTTGAATTTTAAAGAAATATTTAAAGAATTGATAATTTTATTTAAATTCAAGCTGATTTTTTCACCTGAATTCTTCATGATGAGGATTATTGATCGATTTTTTTTTCAACGTAAAAAAGGTAAAGATTGAATTTTTTCAAATGTGTAAAATTGTTTCGAAAATTTGGCTAGAAAATTGGAAAACAAATTCTATCTGGGATTGAGCTCAGAAAAATTATTTTTTTACACATTTGTCTACACACGTTAAAGATCATATATGCCAATTTTAGTATCTTGGCGGTTTATAAAAAATTTCCTATGAAATGAGACCCATTCCACTCCACATATTTTGCATATTTCGAGTTGAAGTTGAAATAGACATTTTTACATTATTTTAACTGTTCAAAGTACTTACATTGGCACGTATTTCTACTACATATTTTTCGTGATTTTCATTTTTCTATGAAAAATATTCAAACGAGTGATTTTTGTCAATTTTTTGAACGAGAATGATGAAACTGAAAAAACACATCGAAAAAATTATTATCAATTTTTTTAAAAGTTTTTTTTTTTCATGGGACCTAATGTGTTCTACACACAAAAAATCATCAAAAATATTCCGCAGATCATGAAATAATTTTTTTTAAAAATTCGAGAAAGAACGTTTTTTAACCTATCGAAATGAAAATTTTTCTAAATTCAGAATTATTACTTTATTTTTAGAGTCTTCGAAGTACCTATTTGCAGAGTTGCCATGTTTTTTGAATCAAAATTCCTTTTCACCTTTTTTTTTTTTTTACATATTTTGGTTTCAAAAATTTTTTTTCGATCTCAGATCACAAAATATGACAGGACTGTAAAATTTTTTGAAATGCTGCGAAAATATTGTTGAAAGTATTTATCAAAATATTGCAAAAGTTCATTAAAAATGATAAAATGTCTGAACACCGTAAGATTTTGAAAAATACTGAAATATCAAAATAGTTTTAAAAGAATCGAGTTTGCTAAGTATTGATAGAATTTCAAACTATTTAATTTTAAGCTGGAGTATTTATTTGGTCAATTTTCAAGCATTTTAAACGTGATTTTCATGAACTTTTGAATTATTTTCACATTATTGAGAAAAAAATTTCTTGCGGATTTCATCAACTTTTACTATAAACAGAATTATAATGAAAATAACTTAATTTTTTTAAATTTATCATTTAAATTTTTTTTTTCAAATTTTGATATTTTTTTCCATTAATTTCTTTGAAATTTGGGCAAAAAATAACACTCGATTTCGAACAAAAAATCAACACAATGGTAAATTTCTATTTCACTTTTAAAAACATAATCACATCTTAGATTTATAGAACGGTTCGACGTAATACAAATGCGTGTACGAAAATAGAAAATAAGAAAAAAAGACGCACGAGAACGTACCATACGTTGAAAGGTCAAAAACAGTTGGTCATTTTGACCACGACTCGTGCACCGGACACATTCGAATGAAAATTTACACATTGAGAATATGAAAAATTTGAGATCCGTTTTTTTAAAAATTCAACTTCTTCTAAAACAAATTTCACTTGTGGTCGGAATACGAGTACATCACAAAATTTCGTTTAATATACAAAGGAAGTTTAGGTATTTAGAGATACACGCGCTCTTAAAATTAGTGGAAGTTATAACACAACAAATTACCATAAATATTCGTATAATTAAGACTAGAAAACATTGCCTTGAAAACTGTACAACAAAATGATTGCGGCGGACGTATGAAAAGAAAAAAAAAACAATAAAAATCAGTCTATAGATAATAAAACAAGTTAATTCTATCCGGTGAGTGCGCTGGCGTTAGAAGTATTGGTAATTTAACGCCCGATGTACTTTCCATTGTGTGTATAATGTTGAATTCCCCCATAGTGCAATGCTCACTTACATATCAAATCGAGTACCGAAGACGATTTATAAAAAATAAATAACAAAAACATACATAGGTAAAATTACAATAGGTGAATTTAACGGATTCTTAAATAGATGAGTTCACGAGGTATGAGTCTTATTTAAATTATTGACCAGGAGTGACATCTGCCGAGCCACTCATTGCTTCCGAGCCGGATTCTTTGGCTTGTCTGATGCATTCGCGGATCGCCTCGAGGATTATTTTCACCCTTCGATCGAGGGCTGCGAAATGAGGCTCCCAAAGGATTGGATTTAAGGGGTCGCCTTGGAGTGATTCGCGCATAAAATGGCTGAGTTTCTTTTCGCCGTTGTGGAAACTGTAATTTTAAAAAATGAAATTGATTAAAAATGTAAAATTTTCGTATAATCGGTGGGATGGATCGAAGGAAAAAAACATTTTTTATGATTTTTTGTAATGAAAATTGGTGAAATGATTCATTTTGGGTGGGAAACCTTCCAACTCAGAAAATTTTTTTGAACCCTTATTTCATCGAAAGATAGATCCCGGGAACCTCAGGAGATCATCTGAAAAAAATTTCGATGAATTTTTCAAAAAAATCTGTATCAGTGGTGCCAACTGCATTTTGTTGTACGCAATTTTCATCAAGTTGTTTATTAATTGGAAGTGAGACATAATTTTTTGGATTGTTGAAATAATTTATTGGAATCGAATTTGTAGAATTTTACTGCAGCATTGCTGCCAACTGAAATTTAATAAAAATTCCACGAATCAATATTTAGATAGATTTTTTCGAATTTCATCAAAACCAATTTTTGATTTTTGGCTTGATTTTGAGATATTGTTTGAGAAAGAAATATTTTGTTCGATAAAATTTTTCAAACAATTCTACAGCAGTACTGACAACTGCATTTTGATTTATGCAGTTTTCATAGAACATTCATTTGGTTGTACTGCCACAAAAAATATTTTAAAAACTGATTCGAATTTATTTCAATGACTAAAAAAATGTACCTTACTTTGAAAACCACTGATTGAACAACTTCAATTTTATTAAAATTTCGAAAATAAAAACGTTGTTGGTAACACTGCCATGAAAATTTTTTGGTTAAATTTTGAAATGTACACATTTGGCTAAAATCAAAATTTCTCAAATTTGCGATCTATGCCATTTCAATCCTTTAGCAGGGGACAAAAATTGGTATCAAATCTTGAAGTAGTGTAAAAATTCGAACCATGTTTTTCTGGGGGGGGGGGGAGTAAGGTACAAACCTAGCAAAAAAAATCATCGCTTCGAGATTTCCTAACTTTACCTTCCTATGAATTGGAAGATTTGAAAAATTTCTTTGAAAAGTGTCCATTCAAAGTTGAGAGTATCTTTCTCAGCGATTTTTTTCAGAGACCAGAATAAAATTTTTTTCTCCAACAATCAGACTCAGAAGGGAATCGTTTCAGATGTTCATTACCGTTTATGAAGAGATTTTAATTTTTGAAAAAAAAAATATATATATATCAAATATGTACTTCCACTAACATAGCCAAAATTTCAGCTATCTGAGTTTCCATCAAGAGTTTTAACTAATTCTTGAAAATTGATTTATTAGCAAGGAAGGAATCCCAATTCAAAGTAAAATTTTGAGCCTAAACAAAAAAATTTGAAAATACACCATAAGAGCACCCCATATCCAAAATTTCAAATGCCGAAGTGAACTTCTCAAATTTTAAAATTTTTCAACCCTGAAAAAATGTCCAGTAATTTTGATTTTCTTCAGAATTTTTCAAATTTTCTGAGAAGGACCTAAAATTAACGTGAATAGCTAAAAATTTAGATCATGGTTTCTGTCGACTGTGAACAAAAAACCCTATCTTTGACTCGATTTCCAGGCGAACACCTCAAGGGTATAATTTCGATTTGCTTTTAAATTGGGGAAAACTCGAAATTGGCTGAATTGTCAAGCTGCCTTACCAGTCGATAGCATAAAACACCTCTTACGTTGTATAAACTTCTGGAAATCAAATTTGACCATTTCAAATCATAATCTTCAGTCAATAATTCAAATATTTTTCAACCTAATAAAACAAAATGGTCAAAATGCATGCTTGAAGTGTCTACTAGGAAATCAAACAAGAAGTGGAATTTTTTTTATTGAATTAGTCTAAATGAAATGAGAGAACTCGATTTTTAGGTATTCAAGTTCATTTGGGCTATCAAAGAAAATCGAAATCGTGCAAGGAAGCTGTAGAATGGTTGAAAATGACGAAATCCGGGTTCGAGAGATTTATATTTTTTAAGAGAGGCCTAAATATCTTTAAATGTGATAAAAATTCACCTTTTTCAAAAATAGAAAATTTTTGCTAAAAAAATAAAAATTGATATTTCAATTTTTAAAATTAAAAAAAAAATGAGGGATGTACTTATAATTTTGGGTGGCTGAACTTTAGGTTTTGGGATTTCAAGGCGAGCTTTTCAAAAAATAAAGCCTCGTTTTAATTGGAAGTGAACATCTCGAGTGGTTCCATTTTCAATGTTGAAAAAGTTCATGAAAATTACTTCAAATAGCTAATTCCAAGAATATCGATAGCCTTTTCTTCAAGGCATAAATTAGGCAACTTAATTAGCCTTTGTTTCAAAACTATCATATTGTCCATTTTTCGATTCAATAATATGACGTTTTCAAGGCATAAATTAGGCAATTCTATTGCCCTGACTATAATGCTAATAAATCGACACAATACCAAGGCACTTTTATGGAAAAATTATAATTTTGCCAAATTTTTGTCTCATCTGAATAGTTTTTTTTTTCAAAATATTTTAATATGTAAGTACATTATAAAATTTTGTAGACTTTTCTTCTTTAATCAAAACTAGACTAAATTTTACTCCATTTTTCAAGAAAGTTTTACGCTCGATGGAGACTACTTATCAAAAAAGTTTTTCAATACTCAGGTATGTCTATTCTGGTTTTGTCTGTTCAACCATTCTCGAGTTTTAAACGAATCACCCGAGAAATAACGTACATCTTTCACACATACCACTTGAAAATCCACACACATGAAAAATTTGCACGAACACGTCGTTTACAGACTCGCTGAAACTTCTTGATATTTCCTCGGTACACCGAGTCATTTTCTATATTTGTGTGCTCTTTCACACAATTCATAATAAAACCTTGATTTCGAGAGGATGGAAGGCTTATCTTATTATAGACGTTTCAATAAAATCATTATTTATATTTTTTGGGTAATTTTTCTTTGAAAAGAAAATCGCGTGATGAAAGATAGAATTCCATAAGTTGAAAGGTGGCGAAGTTATTTTTATTGGATTTGTTTCATCGGTGCCATAATATCATCTTATTTTGCATTTAGATAACTTCCAAGTTTTTCTACAGCAGGTCCGAAAGTTTCGTTATTTTTTTTTTATGACGAGGGTATTAAAGAATTGGCTTTCTTCTTGTTGTTTCTGTAGCACCACGCAGAGGAAGATTTAAATTGGTCAAGTAATTCGTAAAATTGAAAAACTTGCTTTGAAAAAGGTTGACTTATTTGCATAGAGAATTATAAATGTAAATACCCGTCCGGGTTTAATTATTCGCAATGAAAAAAATTAATTAGCGAGCGAGGTTACGCGCTGATTTTTTCACGCATCGAAAAACCTCCTCTGAAATAATTTCGTCCCGAACCTTGAATTTTACTTCGAACTAAGGGCTAATCCATACTAAAACAGAACAAAATTGAGGTCTGGTTTGCCGAATTCGCTCAATTTTTTTCTCGGTGGTCTATTCATAGATAATTTTTTGCTGACCCTCAATGAAGCGGGGAGCGAGCCTAGAAATTTTTATGCAATTACGATTTTTATCGAAATTGCTCAACTTTGAAGGCTCATATCTCGAGATAGGTTGCATGTAGTTGGGGGAAAACTGTTTACAGGGCCTGGAAAAGAATTTATGTGAAATTCAAAATCGCGATAATCTCATTTTGAAAATCTCAAAGTTGAACTTGAGTAATGAAAGCTCAACTTTCGTAATGATCACAGTAGATGAAAGCTACCATTTAAAAATCTGAAAAAATTACAGTAACTAGAAATTTTCAATTTGGGATCTCTGGACCCCTGGGGGGAGGGGGGTACAGGGAACCACAATTTTGACCAAATTTTAAAAATATCGAAAAAATTAAGTAGCACGTTGATTTCTACTAATTCGAAGGCGCTAATTTCGAATATGCACTTGGTTTTTTCATCCGACCCCTCTGAATCCCTCTTTAGCCTCTTTGATAACAGTCAAAATTTGAAAGAACTAAAAATAACGTGCGACCTGTCGTTTGTTAGGTATTTGAGATCACTGAGTTGGAATATTGGCTAATTTTTTGGATTTGACTTTTCAGTGTACCTCTAGCGCCCCCCCCAATTTTGGGGAAAAGTATGTTAGTGTTAGAAAATTAAAATGGCGTGTGACATATCGATTGTCACTAATTCGAGGCCGTAGAATTCGATTTTCGACTTAATTTTCAATTTTACTTCTTTTCCTTTGCTCTTACCGCATCTCTCCCAAATTAATCGTATACATATCTTTCGGTTAGAGCAAAGGAAAAGAAATAAAATTGAAAATTAAGTCGAAAATCGAATTCTACGGCCTCGAATTAGTGACAATCGATATGTCACACGCCATTTTAATTTATCAAGACACTTTTCCCCAAAATTGGCGGGCTAGGGGTGCACTGAAGGGTCAAATCCAAAAAATTAGCCAATATTCGAACTCAGTGCCCTCAAATACCTACGACGGGTCACGCGTTATTTTTGGTTCTTTCGAATTTTGACCCTTATTAAGGGGGCTAATATGGGGGTTCAGAGAGGTCGAATGAAAAAACCAAGTACATATTCAAAATTGACGCCTTCGAATCAGTAAAAATCGATATGCTACTCAACTTTTTCGATGTTTTTGAATTTTGGTCGAAATTGTGAATCCCTTTACTCCGAGAAGTCCTGAAATTCCGACTTGAAAATTTGTTATTTGAAAAGAAGGTGAAAGGGGCTACCTACTGTAATTTTTTCAGATTTTTAAATGGTAGCTCTCATCTTTTGTTCTCATCGTGAAAGTTGAGCTTTCACCATCAAAGTTCAACTTTGAGCTTTTCAAAATGTGATTATCGATTTTGAATCTCCTATCAATTCCCTTTCAGATCCCGTTAACAGTTTTCTCCCAAGCACAATTTTCCTCGAGATATGAGCCTTCGAAGTTGAGTAATTTCGCTAAAAATCGTAATTGCATAAAAATTTTGATGCCTGTCCCCCCGCCCCCTTGACCCTTGTAGTTTGGAAAAAATGATTTTTGTTTTGTAGGGGAGCCTGTAAAAAAAAAAAAAAATATGAACGAAATCTGAAGACCCAACTTCATTTTTGTCCTGTTTTGGTATGTAAAAGTCCAGAAGCTACACCGAAGCTGGAAAATTTTCCCGCAATTCCGAACGCTTAAAAATTTGCGACGCGTGAAATAAATATCGAAAGATCGAAAGTGGAACACCTTCGGCTTTTTTCACACCCGGCAGATTTACCATAAACAAACAAACGACCCGAAGAAACAACTTTTAACCTTTCAAACATAATGTGTTGGAAGATTGTCCGCCCAAAAAGGACGCTCTCTCGTATTTTGTCCTTTGAATGTTTAATGCTTTTTAAAGGTTTCTTCGTGTTTTTTTTTTTATCTTTATCTTGTTTATGTTTGGAAGCAATTTAAATAAGCGTATTTCAACAAGCCGAGAATATTTTACCGACGAGTATGTGTATTTTGGACTTAGATGATTTTATATGTTTTCTTTCTTTATCCCGAGCTGTACGAATAGGAAAACGTTGGCTTACCCCAATAGCATTTTTAATGTGCTCTGCTTGACGATGCAGCATTGCGTTAGAGGCGCCAGAATTGATAATTCGTCGTGGAAAGGCCTACCGAAACCTCTGCCATGATCCAGATGTAAAGGAAAGGTGTCGTTGCCGAAGGCAGCAAATGTTTCGAAATGGTGCCTGTCCATGTTACCCATAAGGAAATCAAACATACTCGTATCGACGAGATCTAGCAATAGTATGCCACGGTTGTAAGGTGGCGTACGTTTGACAGCATCACAGTAATTGGGCTCTGAAAATGAACCTCGTTTTAGTTACGAATTTTACGAAGGATAAAATAGGGGGGAAAGTTTCGATGACGTACCAGTTTCCCATAAAGCTTTTCTCCTCTTGTGATAAGATCTTCTCCAGGGGTGTTTTCGTAACGTTCTATCGGCGACTTGTTTTTCTGGAAGGAATGCCGCGAACGAACCCTCCACTTTGTCCGGATTACCGCAAATGGCATGACTAGTATCACAGTAGTAACTGCAGTGACCGTGGAAGCATAAATTATTGGCCGGAGATACGAAAAATGTTTTTAGCAGTTCGGCGTCGGCCACTTTGTAGAATTCGGATGTCAGATTTAGGAGCCGGCCGGTGACTGGCATTGATCTTCGGAAGCCTAATAACCTGGAAAAGAGAATGAAGGTGGTTTGTTGTGGGCAGAGACGAGAGACGAGAAATAGTGCTCAAAATCAAATTGACGAATTCAAAATTTAACATCTTTCTTCGAGTATTTGAGGAATTGCGAAAGTTTTCTCCCAACAAATTAATTTTTCAGAGAAAAGCAAATCCAGGTCCCTAAAAAATCACTATTTTTTCGAACATGGGAATGGGTGGTCAATTTGAAAATTGAACAAATTTTCAATTTTTGATTTTTTCGCCCAACTTCAGAATTAAAGAAGCTGCAAAAAAAATTGTTCAAAAAAATTCGAAGAAAATAAACTGATTGAGGGATGAAAACTGAAACTATTTTGTCCTGTCGACTTTTTGCCTGACGACAAAAATGAAGGAGTTGAATTTCTCAAAATTGAAAAAATTGGAAAAATTTCCGTTAAAAGGTCTTCAAATCAAATTTTTCAGTTTTCAACGTACTATTTATTCCTATACTTTTTTGAAAAAAAATTGTACATGATTTTTTTTAAAAAACAGAATTTACCCCTTCAATTTTTAAGATAGATTGGTAATTTGTTCATTTAACGTTTGCTTTGTGATTCTCGGTTACATCCAAAAATCATAGTTGTGTAGAGAAAATGTGGGCTGGAGGGAAAAATTTAATGAGCAAAAAGAGGTCTCATAAAGTAGGGAGGGGGAAATTCAAAATCTTGATTTCCGAGTTCCAATACTGTGCTTAGAAAGGGACTGTGAAGCCTAGAAAATAGGGAAAAAATAAAACCGCCCATTTAAAATTGATCAACTCAATTTCAGATGTTATTTAATAACGAAGTGGACCAAAAAGTACAATTTTTTTTGCAAAATCAATATTGTTTTTGCTTTTTTACTTCCTCTACATGCTGAGTTGAAAAAAAAACGATATGGAATGACGATTTTCGATGAATTGTATTTTTTTGGACAACACAATCGTTAAATAATCTCTAAACTTGATTTTAATAACTTTTGAATATTTTGAAAATATTGGATCTTTGATAACTTTTAAAGAACTGAAGAATGTTTTTTTTTTAGTTCTAAAGGGCTCAAAAGTGTCCAGATCATGAACAAAAGACCGAAATAACCCGTTCAGATGAAAATTGAATCATTCAGAACATCATAAAAATGACTGAATGAGAACTTTTATTGATGAATTACCTACGAATAATATTGATAATTTTGAAGTAAATGATTCATAAACAAATTGAAAGTTGATTGATATGATTTGAAATTTATTACCTGACAATTCGATTGAAACATTTTTAAAAAGTGAATCGTTTAAGAACGATATTCTCTAACGATTAATTATTATTTCCTTTGAACTGAAGAAACTGATTTGTCGAAAAAGAATCATTTTTCCTGAACAAATGAGTTTCTGATTTATTCGTTCGCGAACGATTCAATTCAGTTTTTAAAATGATTCATTGATTCGAAGAAATATTTTTCTATGTATGTAATTGATTCGCGACCAAAAAATTCTCTAAAAATTAATCATTCGAGAATCTCACGAACGATTGAAGTATTGAATACCAAAAATCTAATTTATAAATTAATCATTCGCGAACTATTCAGCACAATTTTTAAAATTGTGTCAAGAATTATATTTTATTTTATGGAATTGTTCGTTCACACCCAAGAATTTTTCAAAATTTTTCAAAACGTTGAAATATTTTTACTTCCGAATAGATTTCTAATAATTTTGCATTTTCTGAGTGAATTTTGTATAGGCATTGCTCTACGAAAATCGTTCATTTATTTTGAGTTTTGAGTTGATTACATTTTTTTGTCAAAAAGTGGCAAAAATGAAAATATTTGTAATTCAGGAAAGGAAGGGAGTTCCCTCACGTGTTTTTTTTTTGAAAATGGTTTCAAGAGTATTTTTAAAAACTTTTCTGTAATTTTTTTCATCTTTTCTGATTTTTTTAAATGAATTTTTCGGGATTCAGCCTAAAACAACTCTTTATGTTCTTCAGGAACAGCAAAAATGGCCCTTTCTTTGTAATTTTTTACTGAAAAAGTTGCATTTTTTATAAGTAATATCATGTTGTGTTTTTTTTTTTTTTAAAATGTTTTGGTTTCTAAATTTTTTTAAAAATTGAAATGAGTTTTGAGTTTCAAATTTCAAATGACATTTTTTTTCTACTTTTTGTTTTTTGGAAAATGACTATAGATTTTTTGGTTTTTCCCTTTTTTTGAAGATTGGTTTTATTTCATTGTTTTTTGTTTTTTCTATTCTCTTAAGAAGTGGTTTTTTAAAAACAGTTGTTTTTTGTGAAGATGAGTTGATTTTTTGTTTTTTTGTTTTCAAAAATGTTTGATTTTTTTAATGAAAAAAATCAATAAAACAAACAAATTAACTTCAAGATATTGATTTTTTTCACAAAAAAAAAAAAACGAATCATTCATTTTGTTTCCAAGTTTTTGTTTTTCTGAAACAGCCATTTTTTTGTAAAAGTGTTTTTGGATGTTTTCTTTGAAAATAGGTTCGTATTTTTTTTTTTTTTCAAATCAAAGAATTGAGCTAAGAAAAAATCGAAAAATATGATCATGGATATTTCATGAAAATCAACCCATGAGTTCAATTATTCAATCGCAAAATAACGTAAACATTTTGCAGTTGGAAAATCTTCCTCACGTTTTTCAAAAAAAAAAAAATTTCAATTCAAAAATATATGTACCTTATGTACCTACATTAAATTGAACTAATTCGCAATATGATTTTTATTCGAATCTCGAATCAACTGAACCCACGGTATAAAAATATCTTAATGTATGAAAATTCATCTTACCTATCCAAATGAAAAGCAGCAATTTCAGCGTTATGTCTTTCGTAATCGGTGAAATAAAAATGATTTGGTAACGTTTGTTGCTCTCTTGGAAACCTGCATAAAAAACTCAGGTTAGTTTTGAAGTAAATGTTGCATGCTGATCAGAATTGATGCATGTAATACATAATTTCGTTTTTCATCGACGGTCGTATATAGGTAGCTTTTCCCCCTTATTTTTCGACATTTTATATCTTCCATATTAAATGTATTTTATATAAAGTTTTTTGGTACATGTTTACCGATGATCCAATTTTAACCTTTTTTCCACATTGAATAATTTATCGAAACCCCGATGAGACGTAACGAGCTGGAACGTTGTAGTGAAATTTCAACTCAACTATGTACAAAAACCATATCCCTCTAAAAGTACCTTATAATAATGTTTTATTTACGAGATTTAAACTTCAAGTACAACAAACATGCTCGTATACGTATTGTATTGTGTGTAAAACCCTTTTCATTAATAATTAGCGTATCGCTTAATACTAAACGATACCGGAGTTAAATTAAGTTTTAAGCCAAGTGCCATCGTTGACTCTTTATTGTCCATATACTAACTATAAATAGGTCTTACTCGTAATTCGGCGAACATTCTTCCACCAAAATGTTAAATTAATTATTGAAGTCAAAGATACCTACCTCATCGGCTTGAACAAGGCGAATTCACCGTTATCGTAGTGGATAATAAGTTTTAATTGAGTTCCTCCTTCTTTTTCTCCTGTAAATAAAAACTCCGGTTAGCGTTTTCGTATGCCCTTTTATTAATGGCGTTGAATTAATTCGTCTTGATTTTTTTTTGCATTCAAATTAATGAAGTATTGCCCTAGTGCCGTCTGAGGGATCTAGTAGTTTGTTTTCGAAATGAGAAAGGGGAATTGAAAAACAAATTTATCCAAAGATTTGTTCGAATTTTTGATTTTTATTATTTGTTTTTGAAGTGGTAGATTGTCATTTTTTATTTTTTAAATTGGTCAGTTTTAGGGGATTCATTTTTAGCAGTGTAGGGGAGATTTTGTATTTTTTTCGATAATTTATTGGGGGGGGGGGGGGGTGAGAAGTTATGTATAAACTTTAAGAGAAAAAAACTGGTACCTATAAATTTCTCTTAGTTTCCGATTTGATTATGATTGGAATTTTTAAATAAAGATAAACCTGTAGGCAAAATTTTAGCTGCCTAATCGAAGACTGACACCTGTTTTTAAGAGTTGAAAATTTTCAGTAAAAATCAAAAAAGTTGTTTTATTTTTTGTCTGGAAATAGTTAGATTGAAAGGGGCGATAATTGGAAATCGTCGTTGATAAGTTTTTTTTAGTCCTGGAAGTATTCTTACTGAAGCAATTTCTAGTCACATCTTAAATTTTTTTCCGCTAAAAATTTAAAAAGCTTATAAAAGTGATTTTTCCCGTTTATTATTCCCTCTAAAATTTAAATGAATAAATTTTCTGCCCTTCTTTATTGCTATTTTTTTCAATGAAGCAAAGATGAAAACTAATGAATTTCAAAGGTTGGATCTGAGAAAGATAACATTTTTTTCAGCCCAACAAATTTTCAGCTGAGATTCCGAACAACCGACCAAGTCAAGTTTTTTTACTACGAATTTTGCAAAAATCCATTCCCTGAAAGCATAATTGGGGAGGGGGAAAGAGATTTGATCCCGGCCTGGTACACATTCAAAGTGCGAATGTGCAAAAATTACTCGATTTTGAGAATTTTATAGATAGGTAATGATCTTCAATGTAAAAAATTCGATGTTCGAAAAAGTTGATCGTAAAAAATTTTTCAAGCAGATTGAGATGAAACTAAGTCAAATTTCCAAGGAGAGGAGAATAAAAAAATGAGACATTTCCTCCTGAAGTTTTCAAAGAAAAGGAGGAAATTTTCAAACTGAAAATACTTGCTTTTGTTTGTAACTCATCTTGAGATATTCGGTATATCAATCGTATTTTAATGGAAAATTATACCGAAGATTTCGAAAAAGTTAGTTCGAAGGTTATATTATGCCATTTATACTTTTGTGTGCTTCAAAAAGGGCCTAAATTCCAAAAATTCAAAATTTTGAAACATGATATCAAAATTTTCAATTTTTAAGATTGAAGCTTGAAAGTATAAGAAAGTATGGTACGTATTTCTAACTATTTTTTTTAATCATTCCCCAAAAATTTGTGACAAAAATCAAAATCAAAAAGAATTTAGATCAAAATTCAAAATTTTCAAAGTTTTTTTTTTTGTTTTTTAGGGGACATTTATGGAAAATTTAGCATACCTACCTAATTTCCAAACGAACTTTTTTGAAGTTTCAGTGAAATTTTTCATGAAAATCAGCTCAAAAAATTTCAATACTTTTTGATGCACTTGAAAAAGTAGAGACTTAGCCAGTTAGCCTTGATATCAATTTTTTTGATTTTTCAGCAAATTTTCTATAAAAAATTATTTAAAAAAAAAAGAACCAAGAAATGGTTTTTGGCTGAAAACTTTTTTTTGAACACAAAAGTCTAGTTAAGGACAAAATTTTGGAAAAAGTTATTTATTGACTTTTTCCTTCTGCTCAACTTCCTAATATCTTTAAGAATCATAATTTTTTTTTTGGGGGGGGGGATAAAAATTTATTAGTTCATATTGAAAAAATAATTATCCAAATCAATGCAATATCATGAATTTTAATAATTTATGTACAAACTTAGTCAAAATGCCCAAGGTTTTTTAGGGTTTCTCTAAAAAATTTGATTTTTTTGTAAAAGGGGGGTGAGGGGGTCAAGTGAGCTTAATACATTTTTTGTATTTCAAAATTGAATTTTCATAATTTCGATTTGATTTAGTTCTTGCACAATGATTCATTCAGATACAAAATCACAATTATCTGTCGTTCACGAACGATTCATTTGAGAATTTGCATAATTTTGTTCACCAACGAATCTCAAAAACTTATGTAAAAGCATGTAAAATTGATTTTGAAATGATATGGTTGATTCGACCCTTCTTAATTATTTTGGCTGTGATGGAATCAAAACTGTCGTTTGCGAACGATTCATTCGAATTGGCGTAGTCGTTAATGAAAATTTATTTAAGAATGGAAAAAATTAATTTCGATGTAATCGAGTTTTTTCGTATTTTTTGAAAATTTCCTTATATTTTTGAAAGTTGACAATTTGAAAAAAAATTGTAAGCATATGTGACCGGCCCTGCCGTAAAGAAGGGAACTTGTGTAAAAAAAAAATCGATGTCTTCATTTTTATGCGCTTGGTCCAGATTTGGTGTAATTTGGACCAAAGAGGTATCAATTTTTTTTACACTAGGTCCCTTCTTTACGACAGAGTCACATATTTTGATATTTTTTTGAAAGTTTACCAAATCTCTTGAAGATTTGTATATTGATTTTTGTTGAAGACTGGAAAGAGGAGAGAGACTTTTTTGTATGTAAATTAAATATAGATTCTACTTTTCAACTCAATTAAGCACAATATTTTTCCTTGCGAAAGCTGATGGGATAATTTATTTTACGAGCATTTTTTTATTTTTCAAAAACATACGTTCAACGAGATGAATATTCAAGTCCTCGCGTCAAATTTTTTAGATTCTTTTTTGAATCACGTTTTTAAAAACCCAATAAAAAGGGTGAACTTTTCCTTATCATCAAATCTCTCCCCTTCAGTCTCCTTTCTTGAACCAACGGTAGTGTTTGATATGGCTCATCTGATAACTTTTTCGAAAAAAGCAAAGATTACATTTTAAAGTACAAAATGTCCTGTTCTCAAAGAGGTCTTTTGTTTTCACCAAACCACCATGTCTGCCAGAGTTAACTCGTGTTAGGGATGGAGATAAGTTATCTATCGCACGATTCCTACGACTAAATTGACAAAGACTGATACTTACTCACGTGAACGATCTTCCTGCTTTGCAACTCTTGCAAAATGGCCACCACCAAGGCATCGTTTTCTTTATACATTTCTCTTTTCGATATTCTCTTATGGAAGGTTATTTGTAACGTTTCGTTTACCCTGTGTGAAGAGGCAAAAGAAAAAAACAAAAACAAATCGTAAATTTCGACACATGAAAATATTTACACAATAAACGTGACCAAGTTTTTAAGAAATCCAAGTACATAGTCGTCGTCATACCAAGTTGAGGTGTAAAGATACACCTAATTACGCTATTATGTCTATTCGTCGAATAAAAAGAGAACGTTGAGATTAATGACTATTAAGAGACTACACGAGTCGATGATTCCTCTGGATGTGCCCTCGAATTCCGATTATTTCAGCAATTTCTTTTTTTATTGAATGGTACAAAACGAAAGTGGAATTGATACTTGGCCATTTTACGAGTCCCAAATGACCTATACGGTGCCAAGATTAAATCTCCAAATGCTATTCGAGAGAGGTATTCGTAGAGGCAATACGTGAGGCTGACGTGAGTTTTGATTGATGAACATTCGATCGTTTTGTAAGGCGTGCTCGAATTTTGATTCTGTACCTACGTTTGTATAATATTTGCCTTATTTAATCGCCACAAGGTAATTAAAATCGTCGACGTTTAAAACGTTTCGTTCACGATTCGAAATGTGCGTTTTTTTTATCCTCGTTTCTTCATCGGCTGGGTACTTTAAAATACTGCGAATACTTACGTTCGAGTTTCAAGTACCTATTTAGTTATTCTCTCTCAAGTGTCGTGTAACTGATAAATCTCTGCTACGTTTTATTTTAATTGAAATTGAACAAATCGTTTATAAATAGGTAACAGATTGGATTATTTTTTGTAATCTCATTTTCTCCTACTGAAACTGTATCGTAAACGTTTTTAAAAATGTATTTAGTAATTTTTAATTTACCGCGTGAAGAAAAAAATAGTGAAAAGACCATCAACGCAAACTTTACAAATTACTCGGTTTTTCTGAGGGGAGAAAAATTAAATAAAATTAAAAGCAAACGGTGAAAATGAAAATGTCAGGTTTAAGATAAAATCAATATCTTAACCGAGACCGTTAAAACGTTTGTTAATTATATTTTAATTAAATTTTTAAGAAAATGGTGCTAAAATACCGGTAAAAGTTATTCGGTTAAAAGTGGCGAATTTGCCGACGGTTTGTAAATTTTTAATTTCCAACGTTTCGTATTAATAGTTGCGTACAGGGTGTTTGAAAATTTTTTTGGTTGAAAATTTTTCAAATTTCTTGGGTAAGGAGCTGGATTGATTTGAGGAAGTTTGAATTACACTAATTAAAATTGAAACAAAAATTCATGCTGAAAAGTTTTGGTAATCAACAAAGATAAAATTTCAGCTCAATGATTAATTTTCTATGTCTTTTCCATTTTTGTGCTACAGTTGGAAAATTTTTAAAAATTTTACTACAGTTGAAAAAATTGTGATTAAAATTTGGCAGAATAAATTCGCCTTCGCCACAAAAAGAATAAAAAAAGTATGGACACGAAGTACTTCATCAAAATTTCATAATTGTTCATATAATATCTACCTATGAAAAATTTTTCAAAAAAAATTATACTTAGATAGTTACCTACTTACCTATTTGAGAACTTATTGAGAATTATTAAAAATTTTTGATGATCATAAACTTTTAGAATTTCATAATAATTGATAAAAATTTTCACAGAAGTCTCACTTCCTCAAAACCTTTTCTGGATAGATAGACCGTAGTTGAATGCAACTCTAAAATTTCATTTTTAAAAATGACTTGAAATTTCATCTTGCATTTTGAATTTTTTTCAATAATTCCCCCTTTCCCCTTCTCTACTGTAAAATGTGGAAATATTCAAGTTTTTCAGTACTTTATCCAATTTTTACCATATTTTTAGGTTTTTTTAAAATTTAGTTTTAAAATTATTCTTGGACTTTTTCTTTGCAAGATTTTCAACTGTTTCTTAAGTTTCTCTATAGTTTTTGTGCAATTTTTACTAAAATTTGTATATTTTTTGTGACAATGCTGAAATCCTATTTCTTTAGTGATTGAAAATAAAATGTCAGAATTGTTCTAATTTCAGAAATTCATCAAAACAGTTGAAAATACGTTGGTTTTTTTTCGAATTTTTATACTGATAAAAAAATCATTTTTGAGGGCAGTACACTTAGTCAAAAGATCAAGAAATTGGAAATTTTCCCCCCAAAATATCAAGTTTTATTGAGAAATTAATTTTTTAATTTTTTTAAGATGTGAAATTTTTGAAAACTGAAAACTTTGCTAGAAATTAACAATTTAAAACTTTTTGGATTTTTCTTGTGAACGGTTTTGTTGATGATATTACAAATTGTGATTTTTTCATAGAAATCGTAATTTTAGGATGACTCAGGAATAATTTTGACATTTTTTGATTTTCAAAATGCAAAAATTGGTATTTCTTCACAATCGAACTTTCAACGTTTTTCCAAGACCATAATGTTCTAAGCCAAATTTAGAATTTCTGAAAGAAATTATCTTCTTCAAGTTCAAATTTTGAATAAAGAATACAAACTTTTCAATAATTTTTATACAAAATATAAGACTTCTTTCGAGACAATTTTTTTAGTTTTCAATCAAAACATTAATTTAATTGAAAAATCAGAGACCTTTTCTTACGGAATTTCAAGTTTTTAAAACAGTTTACTTTTGCAAAAAACAATCATAACTTTCATTCAAAAATATTAATTTTTTATCAACAAAATCATGAACTTGCTGAACTTTTAGTAGATAAATCAGGATGGAGGAAATTTACAGTTTTTCGGGAAAAATTTTCTATTTATAGGTTCTCCTTTTTTTCACAACAATTTTATTTCATTCATGTAGTAAGATGAACTTTTTTTTGGCAGTGCTGTACTATAATTGAGGAATTTTCAAATGACACCTTCATCCTTCCTTGTCTTTTATGAACATTTACACGTTATAAAATATATTCGTATAAAATTTAAAATTCATTGTGATTTTTCAAGGCTTCGCCGTATTTAACTCAATACCTAAAAAGATAATTCAAAAATATTTCATTTCACGTGCACCTTTCTTCACCCAGCCTCACCCCCTCAAACACCCTGAAAACTTATCAACCGCCAATTCCCCAACAATCACACATTCGCCACATACCAACTGCCAAAAATTACGTACATTTTTGTCCGATGACATCTCACACTCGGAGGAACCCGAAACGTTATAAAATTCCGTTTTATATTTGAATTAAAACTTAACGCGACAATTCGCTCATAAATTTTCGCAGTTTTCTCGGAATACGTAATTCGCACCAAAACATCGAAAAATAAAATAAACACAGCATCGTCGTAGTTCAAGAATAACGGCGAACTTCTACGCAACAGAAAAAATCGCTCTTTAGCGAGTATAAATTCCAAGTTTAAATCCCCCAGGAAATTAAAAATGTCATTTAAATGTTTTTAATTAAGTCTATTTTCTTAATAACCCTAAATATGGTCGCGTAGTAAATGATCATTTATTCGAGTACGTATAATAAGTGGCATGGCTTTGTAACACTATGTGGTTCAGCAATTTACTAGTTTTGGGGGCGTGCTACTGCTAATTACATGAACGACAACACTGGTCAATTTAGAAAACTCTGTGTGAAATTTAATGGGTAATTTTTACAGCATTTTTCGCGCTGATCACGAGGAAAATGGTGAAAAAATTCCAGCACGTCAGCATTTTTCAATTATGGAGAAAATTTTTTTAAAAATCCATACCTACCTGAAAAAAATTCGAGTTTGGAAATTTTTCTTTAAATTTCAAGACCACTGAACAGTAAAAATATCGTACACTTAAAAATAATTTTGGGTTTAAAAAATTGAGAAAAATTGCAGTCAAAAAACTTTTAATAGCAATTAAAGAATAATTTCGGAGTTTGAAAAAATTTCAAGGTTGAAAAGGAATTGAATATAGTTCAGAGTTTGAAAATTTTTTAAAAAATAAGATGAAATTTTGAACATCAAATAATGTGAAAGAAATTCAAACATAGGCGAACTCAGAAATTAATTAAGGGAGGGGCTGAGAATTTGAGAACAATCGGGGGAGGTGGTCAAATTTCAAATTATTCATTTTTCACTCAAAAATCATCAATTTTTTCTGACAAACTGGGAATATATTGAGGAATTGGTGATTTTTTGACTCGAAAATTGGTCAAAAATGATCAATTTTGAATATACGAGTAAAAGGACTAAAATACTGCACGAGCGAAGCGAGGGCGAAATTTTTTTTTGAAAAAATTCTGTTTGAAAAACAAAAAATGTACTTTTTAAATATTTTCGCAATAAAAAAACATTTTTTCCAAGCTTAAGAGGTGGGGGGCTCAAACCCCCTGAGCCCACCCCTTGGGTGCGACTATGAATTCTAATGATAAAAAATACTAACGTGATGGGAAAAAACTGATATAAAATTTTGATCTCAGTCCTTCCTTCCTGGACAAAAAATATACCTATTGCCGAATCTTTGTATTCTACAATTTTGAAAAAATAAATTTCAAGATATTTAATTCGAGAAAATTACAAATGTGAAGTTCTGGACGTCCCACTATCCTTCCCCTTCCCCAACACCAAAAAAAAAAAATACAAAATTTGAATTCTACGACCTCGAAAACATCTCGACAAGATTACAATGTTTGAAATTCAAGCTCCCGCCCCCCACTCACCCCTAACCCTTCATTCTTGGGCAAAAAATGTTGCCAAATTCAGATTCCACGATCTTTAAAACCCAGGTTTCGACATATAACTCGAAAAAATATGACATTTGAATTTTAAAAAGTTGCACTCCCCTCCTCTTTCACCCCTTCTCTCTCCGGCCCTTCATTCAGAAGCAGAATGTTTGCAAATTCGTATTTTATGACCTTGAAAACGTAAAAGGTAAATCACTTGAAAAATTGAAAATTTTCAAGTTTTCAAATTTTATTTCTCATTTTTCTAATTTTTTGAATTTCGAGGCCCCAGCTCCCAAAGGAATAAGGATTCTCTGAATGTGTCCTAAAATCTTTTTCTTATTATAATAGGTAAACAAAATGAACAAAAATCCTCCCGATTTCATTGAAATAGAAAAAAATCTGATTTTAATATTTAAGAATAATACATTATACTTACTTAATATCTAAATCTCAACTCGACGTGGTGACGCTGTCGTGCTCCTGTAAACCAGGACATCACGACCATATTTTTCATAGATTTGAATCATCAATCAGGGTTGATTACGCAGAAAAGGGTTTTAAATTTGGCCTGTACAATCATCAAAGAGGGAAAAATCATTTTTTTTTTAATAATCATCTATCGCGATTTAGAATCGAATTTCTTTGATCTTATTCAATTAGAATGATTGGTTTATTACATATGCACATCTTCGCTTTTATTTTTCCAATCGAAGTTATTGGTACGATTCGATTCGCTGCATTAGGTACTCTTATGTGTACTTCGTAATACACGTATCGTAGTAATGATGCGATACGTTTTATATTAAAAGGCAATTATATAGGTAGGTTTTTTTTTTCAAATTAAGCTATTAAATTTTCATTCACAGCGTGAAAATGTAGTGCAAATAAATAATAGAGATGATATGCGTTTATAACGTATCAGATCTAGATACGTCAGGTATGTCTAGGTACAGGTACCTATCAAAATCATTTCACCGATTATTATTAATTATCAAACAACGTATAATTTTCAATTCAACAATAAATTCCATTTCCGAAAATTTTTCCCAACGAATTACGACTTATTTATTTGGCGGAAAGTACACATTGGAAAGCATCGTCAACCATCAGCGTAACGTCCCACACAATGCGATGTTTTTTCAAGTATTAATATCTGAACAAGGTGTAAACGCGACGTATCAATAAAAATGTGATAATTTGACAACATGGTACGTTGTAAAACAAACAATTTGTGTTCGAGAACAGGTGACATGAATTGAAAATACTTATTACCTCCTACAAACTTCACCTTTTAATTTCTTATTTTTTAAAATCCGAAACACGATAATATTATAGTACTGCGTTTTCATAAAGTACGTATACTTGTATCTGCGTCTGCTTTATTCTACGTGATGAGTATAAATTCGGATGAAGAAAAATGCAAATTTGATATTTTTTTTAGTGAGGTATTTCTACGTCGAATGGCTAACCCCTAAAACGTGATAAAAATACGAATTAAAATTCCTTTTCAATGAAGTGAAGATGTAGGTCTAGGTACGTGTAGAACATGGGTACGAGACAATTCCTTCTTTGGTTTATAATCTTTGAGATTTATTCTGTAGATGCGGTACGTTGGGTAGAATGTACATACTCTATTTATGGTTTGTGGTGAAAGAGGAGCTGTGAGGTGAGAAAATTTTACTTTCGATAGTCGTCTATTCAGATAATGGTAAAAGATTTGAAAATATTCACTCCCTCCTCCTCCCCCCAAAAAAAAATTAATTTTAGACGTCATCCGGACCGCTCAGATCATTTCGGTCAGCGAGAATTCGACTCTTTTTTACATCGTATCAGGATCTGATCTGAAAGAGGGAAAGGAAAGATGAAATAACAGTTTCGGATTTTGTCATCTTTTTGTACTCAGAATGACAGAATTTGTACAAATTCGATCATTTATTAGAATACAAAAGACGACAAAATTTCAGATACTGATAAGACGTAAAAAAGAGTCGAATGCTCGCTGACCGAAATGATCTGAATGGTCCGGATATTTCAATCAGAAAAATTCGTCAAGTCAATATTTTTTTTTATTAATGGTAGGTAAATTTTTGAAAAAAAGGACGGATTTTTTGCATATTTCTGATAACATACTGGCAAAATATTGAATAAATGGGATAATTCGATTCTTATTTTTATTTTTCAAGCTTCATACGTTTAAGAAATAAATTTTATAACACATATGTACCCAGACCTTCCCTGGGGAAATTAACAAAAAATTCGAAAAGAATCAGGCTAGAATTTTTTCGAAGTTCAATTCCAATATGACTGAGTTTTAGTTTTATTTCTCAATATGTATCAAGTACATGCGTGTATAAATTAAATTTATTAATTATATTTTAAAAATATGAGGTGGACTGAATTTTTTTTTTTACCAAAAATGGAAAACCAAAATTCAGTTTAGGTTTTCAAAATTTTTCAATTCCAGTTTTAATTTCAGTTCTCAAAATTTTTTAGCTCCAGTTTTGGAGGACATTTTCCTCTAAAATTGAACTTTATTTTTCTCCCTTTTTGATTCGAAGTACCTAATAACGTTTCCTTACTTCAAGCTCTTATCAAAAATTTTTCAGAAGAAAAGGATCATCAAATTAATCATCTCTTTCAAAATTTTTTTTGACCAACCTCACGTTTTTCCACCCCCCCCCCCCCAAAAAAAAAAGAAGTAAAGTTTTCTCTATGAAAGGAAATGTTGATAACATGGATTTGTTTTTCCCTTTCATCCTGACTTCTAAGTTAATTTAAAAAATATAAACATTTGTTTTCAAAATTTAAAAATCTGCTTTTAGCTTCTGTCATTCTGACTTTCTGATATTGAACTAATTTCGCAAATAGACAAGTTTATGTTTTTAAGATGTTGACTTTCTGATACCAAGTTGATTTCGAAATATGAAAATTTATAAGTAGGTACCTATTTAAAAGTCATCTACTGGATTTTTTAATATTTTTTCCCCCTGTCATTCTAACTTTCTGATATTAAATTTAAAATTTCCAAAATAGCGTCGAGTAAAAAAATATCGATCTATGATTTTCCGATATTAAGTTAATTTCGTAAATAAAAAAATTATAAGTTTTTGACATAACGTGACGCAAAATATGGTATCGTAAAATAGCGTCTTGAAAATTTTAGAATGACTCCCCACCCAAGAGGAAAAAACATATCCATGTTGAAATCTCAAATTTACGATAATAAGTAAATAAAAATAGAAAACAAACGTCCCTCACTATACCCTCCCGTCCCTCCTCACAGAAAACGAAGCTAGAAACATCTATAGATGGGGATTAGGTGCTTGATTTGAAGAAAATTCTAAAAATCCTGAAATTAATTCAGATTCTCCTTCTAAAAAATCAAAAAGAATACGGTTTAATTCAATTAAAATTATTAAAATACAAATTAAGAATATTAATAAACTAAGTAAAATGTTTAATTAAATAGATAAAATTTTGAAAAATATTATGAATAAAATTTCAGAAGATAAATTTGAAGTACCTACATAAAAAACATGTTGAAAATTTTAATTTTTTGCTAAATTTAGGATCTAGAACGTTTCGGTTCAATGTGGTTCTGGTAAAATTTCAACCTTTTCAAATTCAATTTTTAAAAACTTATCAAGAATTTTTATTTTTCAAAAACTTTTTAGTGTTTTGCAAATTTTTTTTGGTGTTGACTTTGAAACAGTGAATTGAAACCAGGGATTGTACCGAGTCACGTTCATTTTGATTCGAATCTTGAATTACGAATTACCTATCGAAATGATTCGAATCATTAAAGTCTATTCATTTTATTTTTCGAATCATTTAATGAGAATGGCATTGACCAAAAATACCAAACTCCAGTTGGATTTTTTTTTGACCATTTTCATTAAATTATTTGTAAAATGGAATAATACGGAACAGGAACAATTCAATCAGATTTTGGCATTTTTGGCCATTTTTCATTAAATGATTCGTAAAACGATTCGAAAAGTACAAAAATTTTGAATCTCGAATCATTTTCTGATATTTCATTTTAGTTCCAATCCCAGTTTTTTCAGTTTTCAGTTTCACTTCCAATGTTCATTTTTCCATCACTGATTTAAACAATTACGATTTCACTCCCCTTCCTCTCTCTTCCTTTCAAACCTATTTCCGAACGTCCTTCCATCGTGGTTTTCTTTTCATTCATCACACGTGGTTTTTAAACAAAAATAATAAAGACACCACGTTTGAAATAAATACCCACCACATTAATTCATATGGAAATTCCTATTATACAGACAACAATACATTGTTATCTACGATACAATTACCAACTAACCAGCACAATCGCACACGATGGTATCTAAATCCGAACGCGATAACCCCTCCACCCATCTTATTCTCCGGAAAAATTATCTAATTCATCATATTTTTTTCTGGTCTCTGGAACTCGTGCACTGCGAGACCTACAGCACAGCGCATTTGAAAGCCAGCAGCTCAATTCGCGATCACGAATCAGCGTTAAATAAGAAGTACCGAGACTATACAGACAGATCCACGTACCAGGCCGCATCGTCATCGACATTCTACTATTTAACGTGCAATTACGAGCCATTTAAAGAACTCCGTTATAATTATCGACAACTGGATTGGCTCGTTAATCACGAAACTCGGTGGCGTTATCGGTTAATATTGGTACACGAAATTGATTTAAATCGGCGAGCTAATTCGATAATTTGTAATAAAACGAAACTAACGAGAGCTAATTAACCAAAATCGAGGGGAATTTTTGTCACAATGGCCACGTCTCGTGTCATCGTAGATTACAAATGCTGCAGCAATTTTCACTTTCCACGTGTTTAAATACGATTAGGTACGTCGAGCTGTATTGGCTGGCCAGTGTGAGGTGACATTTTAACTCATTCTGTCATCTGTATTTGGCGAATACTCCGCACGATGACCCAGAAAACGAAGAAAAACTCGCCGAAATAATAAAGTCAGCTCGATGTCGAGCTACGTAAATGCATTTCGCGTAGAAACGTGATAACTTTATTGGACGACGAAAAAATAAACATTCTGCGAAGAATAAAAACAAAAGCACTCGAGAAGTCCGTGCCGTGCTGGCCGCGTAGAACGGAACGTGCCTAAATGGCCGGCCGCAGATGAAAGCCAAGTCTGATGTGTGTTTTTCCTAGATGAAAATTTTTATAACAATAACTCTTTCCTCGAGAAAGTACCAACGTGATCTGCATGATGGTGCACAAATACATCCACAGAGCTACCACATCGCATCGCGCATCACCCGCTTATCCTTATCTTAAGTACGGCGATTTTGAAATACGTACGTGTAATTTATTATGATAAGCGTAAGAGTGAAATAATCGTAACGGATGTGTCGTATTTTTGTCGTATGAGCGTGTAAATAAACGTCTCATATAATGAGAAAATCCATCCGACCGTGTAAACCTAGATCATTGATTATTGAAATCTGCAGATCTACGGTGAGCAGACGTCTCTGCGCGATCAGATTATTTACCGCTGGCTGTGCGAGCATATTAAGCCGTTGATAATCGTCTTTATGGGTGTCTGGTCCGCCGAAAGAAATTTCTGATTCGTAATTGCTCTCGGCGGACGGATTTGGTGTCGATGAAATTGCACATGTCAGTGAAATGAAAATTGTGGAATTGTCATTCGTCATCGTCTGGACGATGGGAATACCGTGAAGTGAAGAATGCTGAATTTCAAGGTCGTACTGTGTCTAATGCAGATTTTAAGTCATAAAATTCAAAAAAAAAATCCAACCTTTTAGAAAATACTTACCATGTTTTTGCTTGGTGGCGGTTTTGATCGAATTGTTACATTTTTTACAAGTTCAGTTACTTACAAAGAAGATATTTCAACTCCAAGAAAAAATTTTCGGAACGAAACAAAAAAGAATCAAGAATATGTAATGAAAAAAATCCCATATCCAAATTCAAAAATTTTAGGGGCTAAAATTGATTTACTTATTGAATTTTTGCAAATTTTAAAATTATATTTCATCGCCTTACAAAACATTAAGATGTGAAAGTTTGATTCAAGCAACGAAAAAAGCTGAAATTTGGTATTTACCCCATTTTTGATCTCCTGAATGGAGTGGAGACAATTTTGAGAAATTTCAGAATCTCCAGAGAATTTTTGAATTTTTCAGCGTTGGAGAAAAGCCCATAAAACTGATCGATATGAATTTTACCACCTGTAATCGCAGATTACCCATATTAGCGACCTATTAATTGATCGATTTTGGAGCACAATTTTTCAGAATTCCTATAACTTTGAGTTGAAATTCATATTTTTGGACAGGCCATTTCCTGGAGGAAAAATTATAATTTCAACTCGAAATTACGAATTTTGGAAAATTGTGCTTCAATCTAGCGGTGGAAAATTCAAAAATTTTCTGGAGACTCTAATACGTTTTGAAACCATTGCCAATGAATTGATGAGGTCTAAAATTGAGTGTTATATCAAAGTTCAGCTTCTTTCGTTAATTAGATCAAATTTTGATATTATTTTGCAAAGAGATGAGGTAATTTTTCAAGTTTCAGAAAATCTTCAAAATTTGATAAATGAACTTTAGGACCTCAAATTTTAGATATGGGATTCTTTTATGATGTAGGTACATTAGATACATATTCTTTTTCGGGTCAGTTTACTTTGAGTTGGAGTTTCCTCTTTGGGGGAACAATCTTCGAAAAATTGTTTAAAATTCATAAAATTTATCTTCACTGTATGAGATTTGTCTAAAACTGAGATAAATACATATTGATCCAACGAAATTAAAAAATAGAAATAGAATACCTACTTAATTACCAAGAAAAATCATTTAATTTTTTCAAAAATTGTTGGAATCTACGTGAAATTATATACTTATAACACTTTGATAAAATACCTTTTTTCAAAAGTCCATGTTGTTCAAAGCACAATGAGCCCAGGATTTTCTCATGTGGATCCAATTTGAGTAAAATTGGATCCGATTGGATCTGATCAGATCCAATTGAATCCGAAAAATGGAGCGATCCAATCGGATCCAAATAGATACAAGTGGATTCAAGTGGACACAAGTGGACACAAATGAATCCAAGTGGATACAAGTGAATGGAAATGAATCCAAATTGATCCAATTTGGATTCATTTCCATTCACTGACATTTTTGTCTCTAAATTGAAAAAAATTGGATCTATAATTGTATCTCTTTGGATCTAATTTCATTTTTTTCGGATCTGATTATACTTTTTTTGGATCTACAATTATATCTTCTTGGATCCAATCGGATAACAAATTAGGCAGAGCTATAAAATTGGATTCAATAGGATCCAATTAGATCCAGTTGGATCCAAAAAGATCTGAAAAGATTCAATTGAATCCAATTTTTTTCCCGGGTAGGCTCAAAAATTCATAAATGAGCTTGGGATGATTATTGGGGTGAACATCCGTCCCAAGTTTGAAGATCCCCCCAAAAATATTGAGATGATGTTGGGAATTCATTCCAAGTGTGAAATCCAAAAAAAATCTGGGATGGTTATTGGGATAAAAATTTATCTCATGATCAACCCCAGGCTCAAAAATTTGAAAAAAATCTTGGGGTGAATATTGAGGTAAAAATTCATCCCCCAAGTTCAATTGTTCATTCCGGGCTTAAAAATTCAATTTTGGGTGAATATGAAGATGAAAATTAATCTCAAATCCATCCCAGACTTGAAAATTTAATAATCAGTTTGGGATGAAAATTTTATTCATGTTTAACTCAGGCTCAAAAATAAGCTTGGGATGATTATGAGAATGAACGTTCATCCCAGGCTTAAAGATCCTGAAAAAAGCTTGAGATGAATGTTAAGAGTTCATTCCAGGATTTTCAGGCTTAAAAATACGAAAAAATGGGATGATATTGGGATAAAAATTCATCCCTTGATCAACCTCAAGCTCAGATGAATATTGAGATGAAAATTTATTCATGTTTAAAAATCCGAAAAAAATCTGGGATGGTTATTAAGATAAAAATTGATCCCATAGTCGTTCAAAAATTTGAAAAAATCTTGGGATGAAAATCGAGACGAAAATTCATCCCATGTTCAATTGTTCATACCAGGTCTAAAAATTCGAAAATTAATTTTGGATGAATATGGGGATAAAAATTAATCTCAGGTTCGTTCCAGACTTGAAAATTTGGAAATCAGTTTGGGATGAAAATGCCAGGTTCACCCTAAGATTAAAAAATTGAAAATCAGCTTGGGATGAATCCATCTCAATATTCATTTAAAATTCTTCCTAACTTCAATCCAGACCTAAAAATCCATTAATGGACTTTGGATAACTATTGAGATGAAAATTCATTCTATGTTTAACCCAGGCTGAAAAATTCGAAAATTGAAAATTCAACCCAGGTTCATCCCAGACTTGAAAACTCGAAAATTAGCTTAAGATCGGGAGACGGAAAAACTGAATCACTAAAATTTTCAACTCTTCACTGGCTGTTCGAAGATTTCTCGAATATTTGAACTTTATTCCCCTCTCTCCCGCTCTATCCTTCCACCAAAAAATGAAGTGCGAACGCATCGTTATTTTTTTGCTGTCTTTTCACTGTTTATGTAAGATCATGATCTGAACCATCAACAGAGGTAATCATTTTTCATCACAAGAACTTTGGAGAATTTTTTCATTTCATATTATAATTTTCAAGAAATACATAAAAAAGGCTCTGGTGTGGTAAGGGGGTCAATTAGCCCTTGGTTGAACTTTGACCAAATTCTTATGCCATTCGATTTGGCATGGTAGAAGATGATTTTAGAGCGCATGAGCGAATTTTTATCTCGCCCCTGGGGGGCTGGGGGGCCAAAATACACGGTTTTCAAGCTGAAAACTCTTAAAAATTCTATCTTCTCGAGTTTTCAACCGATTTTTTTCAAACTTGGCACAAAGGTAGTGGTACTAGAGGGGAATACCCTGAAATTTTTTCAGATTTTTTTGACCACTCCAATGACCTTGAATTCGACTTTGAAAATTTCAAATCGCCCTGGGAGCACCGTTTTGCCGCGGGGTATAAAGAAAAAATTTTTTTCATGTTTCCCACTCCATTTTACACCACTTAGAATTTTTTCAGATTTTTTCGAGTGGTGGTTTACATGTGGCGTCCGAAAAACTGATAAATCGGTCGTTTTATCACTTTAAAATTATGCCTTTCCCATCAATTTCGTATTTTTCATTTTTTTTTCACTAAAAATACATTCATGCTCGTTTTTTATTAAATTTTGATCAATATTCACCCATTTCCCATGACTACGACATTCTGAACAAAGGGTATCCCCGGATATGATAGGCGAATCGGCCCAAGAGCTACTTTTTGAAACTAACCAGCAGACATTATTAAGGACCCCAAAAAATGATTTTAGAAAATTTTTTCCACTCCCTAACTCACCCTACTCCCTTACCCCCACCCCCAAAATAGCGAATTTTCGTCAAAAAATCGTATCTCGGAACCTAATGAACCAAAAATTCCGAAATTTATGTGATGTAAGTGTATAGGGAATGGTGACCAATTTTTGAGAATTTTTTCAGATTTTTTTTGCGATGCATTCTATTCTAAAAAAACCACCTTGAAAACTTTGAATTGCTCAGAGGGTCTGGCCGGATAAGAGGTGATTTTGGCCATGGGTTGGATTTTCGCTTCAACCTTCCCAAAGGGTACCCTCTGATGTAAAAAAATCTGAAAAAATTTTCAACCTCCCCCCTTCTATTTCTGAGTTATGGCCATTTTATTGCTAGATTTTCAACAATTTTTAATTTCAACTGTTGTGAAGGAAATTTTCTGTTCAAGAATCGCAAAATACCTACTACATATATAAAAATGTTTTTAGCTGATTCTTTCACATTTTTCAGCATTTCGTGCAGAAAGAAATGATCACAACGTCGAATTTGTGTTTAGCTGTCCAAAATACCTATAGATAAACTCCCTTTTCGCGATCGTTTCACTTGAAATCTCGAAATTCGCTGTTTCTGTCATAAAAAGTCAGTGAAAATGGATTTCTGAGAATTTTTCAGTTTTTCTTTGCGATGCATTCTATCCCAAAACCCACCCTAAAACATTGAAATTGATCCAATTCCAAAACTAAAAGATATAAATTCTTTCTTTTTGATACAACCCCACCTTAATAGGTACAATAATTTGAATTTTTTTTCAATTTCAAATTTTAATTTCCCAGCCCATGACAAAAAATGAACTGTAGTACAAGAGCAAAATATTAAGATGAAATGAAAAAAAAAAACTTTCTTTCATAATTTGTAGGTACGAGACATAGGTAACTTTGTGCCAAAGAACAGAAAATTTCCTTCACAACAGTTGAAATTAAAAATTGTTGAAAATCTAGCAATAAAATGGCCATAACTCAGAAATAGAAGGGGGGAGGTTGAAAATTTTTTCAGATTTTTTTACATCAGAGGGTACCCTTTGGGAAGGTTGAAGCGAAAATCCAACCCATGGCCAAAATCACCTCTTATCCGGCCAGACCCTCTGAGCAATTCAAAGTTTTCAAGGTGGTTTTTTTAGAATAGAATGCATCGCAAAAAAAATCTGAAAAAATTCTCAAAAATTGGTCACCATTCCCTATACACTTACATCACATAAATTTCGGAATTTTTGGTTCATTAGGTTCCGAGATACGATTTTTTGACGAAAATTCGCTATTTTGGGGGTGGGGGTAAGGGAGTAGGGTGAGTTAGGGAGTGGAAAAAATTTTCTAAAATCATTTTTTGGGGTCCTTAATAATGTCTGCTGGTTAGTTTCAAAAAGTAGCTCTTGGGCCGATTCGCCTATCATATCCGGGGATACCCTTTGTTCAGAATGTCGTAGTCATGGGAAATGGGTGAATATTGATCAAAATTTAATAAAAAACGAGCATGAATGTATTTTTAGTGAAAAAAAAATGAAAAATACGAAATTGATGGGAAAGGCATAATTTTAAAGTGATAAAACGACCGATTTATCAGTTTTTCGGACGCCACATGTAAACCACCACTCGAAAAAATCTGAAAAAATTCTGAGTGGTGTAAAATGGAGTGGGAAACATGAAAAAAATTTTTTCTTTATACCCCGCGGCAAAACGGTGCTCCCAGGGCGATTTGAAATTTTCAAAGTCGAATTCAAGGTCATTGGAGTGGTCAAAAAAATCTGAAAAAATTTCAGGGTATTCCCCTCTAGTACCACTACCTTTGTGCCAAGTTTGAAAAAAATCGGTTGAAAACTCGAGAAGATAGAATTTTTAAGAGTTTTCAGCTTGAAAACCGTGTATTTTGGCCCCCCAGCCCCCCAGGGGCGAGATAAAAATTCGCTCATGCGCTCTAAAATCATCTTCTACCATGCCAAATCGAATGGCATAAGAATTTGGTCAAAGTTCAACCAAGGGCTAATTGACCCCCTTACCACACCAGAGCCTTTATTCTTAATTTTTTCTCAGAGTTGTCAAATTGACAAATTTGATGATTATGGCATACTTAGATTTTGAAAATGGGAACCAAAAAAATTCAATACTTGAGCTTGAGTGAAACGAATAAAAATTTTCTTTTAATAGTATACTTCCATCAAATAACTTCGATCCAATTTTACTGACTTTCGAGATATTTTAAACAATTTTCAAAAAACTAGGTACATCTTTCTTCAATACAACGTTACCATTTCAGAATATTTTACAAAAATTTGTAATATTTTCAATTTTTTTTCTTCGTACGTTCCATTCACTTCCTTATCATCCTGTATCTACATACAAAAAAAGAAACCAGAGCTTTATAATCTCAAAGATCATTTTTGTCTAATTTAAAATAAATTCACCGAATTCTAAATTTTTCTTGAATTTTTTTCTTCTTCCTGTCATTTTGAAATTCTCGGACCGACCCTGATTTAACGTAATCACTATTTAAAATTCATTAATCCATGTTCGTATTTTTTCTACTTTTTCAAACAAAAATGTATCTAGGTAATTTTACTTATCTGAAATAAGATCGTCCGTTTTGTTATAAAGTGTACTTACATAAGTATTCTAATTTAACCGTATATAATTTTACGTTTGCCATTGAAAAAATAATACAGTTATGAATACCTAATTTAAAATATGCAAGTGGGTAAGTCTAGGCAACTAGGCAACTGCCTACAAGTGGAAAAAATCGTCAATTTGAAAACAATCACTAATACAGCTATTTATAATCGGTTGATATAACACGAATAACTAATTCCTTTTAGAATTCATCAATCTATACGAACACGGTACGTAGGTAATTTTGAACAAATTAAATAGTTCATTAAAGCGTATAAATGTTTATCAAGGATAGTTTAAAGTGTTAAAACTATTTCCTGTAATTGTGTCATTAAATGAAGCGCACACTTGGGAATACGGAGAGATGAAAAACGTTCGTCGTGTGTCTCCAGCAAATCATTTCGAATAACAGTTTCTACAATGGAAATTGATATATGGTGAAAATAATAATGGAAAATGGAAATTATTGTCTAGAAAATTACCTGGCTGCTAATAAAAGTCTATGAGTCAATGTAGCAGAAAATATTCTAGATTTCCGGTTTCGATGGAATTCTACGTTATGGAATTTTTCCTTGGACAAATATTCTATTATATTTAAAATTAAATTTAATTATTTTTAATGATCTAGTATTTGGGTGAAAAATAGACTTCGTTTAGAATTTGTTGAGTATAATACAATTAATAGTTACGTCATGTGATGTGGCAACACCGCGAATTGGATTTGATGAGAAATAAAAGAGAAGGAAACGGTACCTAAATTGCAATGGAAAAAACTAATGAGAAACAAAGTGAGTCCATTTGTATCACGTTATGAAAATATTACATAATCTTTTTAAAAAAATTGAAACGATTTTGATAATGTTTGTTCGAATGCTCTAGGGACTCCTTAGACGGAGAAGTGGCTTCAATTTCATTCATGTGACTAGCTCCTGAATAATTTTGCCGAAAATGGGATTTTTGATACCCAAGTCGAAATTCATTCCAAGTTCAACTTTTTTCAACTCTTTAATTTTTTTTGTAGTTTTTTCATGAATTGTTTTCAAATTAAATTTGCTCAAAACTTTTCTAAATTTGATTTTTTCCATTTTTTTTTTGATTTTATACTTTACTTTTTATTAAATTTAGTTGAAAGTGTGGTCGACTTTTTTTTTACAATTTAAAGTTGAAAAAAAATTCAAGAAATTTAAGAAATTTTCAATTGTAAAGATTTCAGAATTGAAAAAAAAATGAAGAAAAATTTTAAAACAATTGAGGGGCGTTTTTCCAAACCGAGATATCCATTGAAATCCACGAGGGCCCTAGGTGTAAATTTTTTGTGAAAAACAAAACGCTCCTCAATTGGAAACAGTTTTAGAATTGGAAAAAATTCTCATAGGTAATGAGAAATTGAAAAAATTTTAAGCACGTAATGTTGGAAAATTGGAAAAATTACACAGGCCGACACGATTTTTGTGGCCAGGAAAAAATGATTTTGGTGGTAAGAGGTCGAAAAATAAGGTTTTTCGTCCTCCCTTCCTCAGTAAAACATTTTTAAATTTGAATTTAAAAAATTTTTACAATTCAGATTTTATTATTTTTTTCTAATTTTTTTTTTTAGAAAAAATGTTTCCTCAAATTTTTAATTTTTTAGAAAATTTTTCAACCTTTCATGTTTTCAAAACTTTTTCTAACTAAATAGTCTAAAAAATCTTTCAATACCTAACATAAAATTTTTTAAAAATGAAAAAAATTTGAAAAAATTCAGATTGAAATTTTTTTGGAAAAGCTCAAAATTGAGTACAATTTTGAAAAAAAAAAAATGAATTGAAGAAATGAAAATCATAAATTTTTAGTTCAGTAAAATTCAACTTAGAATTTTGGATTACTAGATCGTCGAAATCCCATTTTCTGCAAAATTATTTAGAAGCTACTCTCATATGCCATCATTTCGGCACGTCTTTTGCGGCGAATTCTAATTCATTTAGAGAGTTGGCAGATCTTTCATGATACTGAACAGTATTGACCTCTGCCATTACGAATCGTCTCATTAGATACAGCCTTCCGTTCAAGCCAGTGATGTTTCTCCACGTTCATGCGGAATTGGAATTTGTGCTTGAAAATGTCAAGAAGGCCATCGTACAAACTTGGTAATTTATATAATCATTTCTAGCTCGCGAAAACGGTTTCGTTTCGAGCTTATATTTTCAATACACGTATTCAGCCTAATACGTAAATTACGAGAAGAAATATGACATAATTATGAGAATTAATGTGAGTATATTTTGTTTAGGTACCCATTGTTGATAAATGGTCGTTGTTGTAGGTAGATCGAGATGTAATATGAATACAATTGCAGTTATTCTTTGTATAAAAACGAACAAATGAATGCTGTAACTTATTATAGGTAAGTAACCTAACGAGTTGAAGGTGAAAAGTAGAATTTACGATCAAAATGATTTGAAAACTTGGTTAAATTAAGTAGGTATTAGGTAATTTTCATTGATATCTTAATGTTCGGTAATTAAATGAGAATAAAAGTTACTTATCTATTATGTTCGTATGTTATAGTTACCAACAAATTAGCGCTCCAGTTATTTCAATATTGATATGGCGAAATTTTGCTGCAACTTGGTTCGTGATTAACACTACAAGTAGGTAAGTATGAAAAAGTGAGATATGCAAGAAGTACTTCAAAAAATTACAAATTATCGACATTTTTCAACGAGAAGGAGAAAAGCAGCTGCTGTTTGAAGAATGATTATGCACAAATCGTGCTTAATCTTTCATTCGTTATCGTCTCAAGAGTGAAGAAATTTTTTACCCTTTGAATGAAAGAGCCAATAAGTCAGTAAAGTTAAAAATTTCCATTCTCAGTTCTTGAATACCAAAGTAAGAAACGAATATTTACTAACCTTATTGATCAAAAAAAAACTCTACATATTGTTTGGAAAAAAATTTTAATTAGATTTTAAATTGAAGCATGATATTTTTTAGAATGGATACCTGCCTAAAACAATAAGAATCTTGACACCTGCCATCGTAGTGATGTTCATTGACACTGACACTAATTTTATTTTAGTATCGAGAGAAGAAAAAAAAACAACGTATCATTTGGTAAGTAACTCCACATTTAATAGCTGACGATAAAAAGAAAAACCGCATTCGCACGGTGTTCAATGTAAAACAAAGTCAATGATCATATTTTCGTGCGGCGAGACCGAACACGAACAATTCCGTTAAATTTCCTTTAACGTTAATCAATTCGATTTCGTTGCATAATTTTATAGTCTCAATGATGTAATTAGATGAGGAAAGTCTGTGAGTATGTTGGAAGCTGAGAGGGAAATTAATTTTTCGACGGTGCAACAAATCTCAAAAGTTGACTAATTGGAGTTTTGAAAATTTTTCCAGTTTCAGCAACTGCAAAAAATTTCTTCGGAAGCTCTAAAAAAATTTTATCTGATTTTTAATTTTTTCATAAAAATGAACTGAAAATCTCTGCAACTTCGAACTTTAAAAATAAACGTCATTTAATCACATTTTTCACAATATAATTTCCTCAGTTTTTCTTTGGAATTATGCAAAAAATCTTTCATTTTTTGACATTTAATAACAAATTGACGAAAAAATTCGCAACACCTAAACATTTTTTTTCTGAAAAAATTTAAAAATGAACCTGAATTAAATATCCTTTATTCATTTTTTAAAAATATTTTATCCGTATGTTGAAATTGAAATCTCACAAAAAATTGAAGTAAAAACACAATTTTTCCAGTTTTTTAAAAACTTTTGGTACCTATAAAAATAAAGAAAAATGATTTTTCATTAGAAGAGGAATATTTTTGTCTGTCTTTGTCGAGATACCCAAGTATATCGATTAAAAGATATACCTTATGTTTTGAAAATATGAGTTAAGTGTACTTAGTATTTTTCATTTTTACATATTTTATCGAAGATACCTCTGTAAATCCATATTTTTCAACTCCTCAAATTCATTTTTAAGGTATGTTTTGACATCAAACATGATAATCATCCTTCAAGAATACAATAGGGACAGGACCAAAATTAAAAATTTTTCGCCGACTGTTTTTCGATTTTGAATTCTTCCTCTCATCCTAGATGGTTGAATTTCTATTTCCAGGTAAAAACGACTCTGAAATTGGATTCAGTGAGTTAAAGTCTTCAACTCATTGAATCCAATTTCAGATGAAAATCCACGTTCTTTAACTTAAAGTTAAAGATCATGGATTTTCAATCTTCCATCTTAATGATAATTGCTCCTATTTTTGAAATTTCTTCTCACATTGATTTCGGAAATAAAAAAAAATTCCAAATATTTGTGGGATCGATTTGAGTGAATCAGTGCTTCTAAAACCCTATATTTTGATATCTTTATTGAAATTTCGAATTCACTCCTTCTCAGAGGCTTATTTCAGGTCTCTCTAAGCGTCTAAGGTTCAACTTTATCTATAGGAAAAATAATCGAAATGCACTCAAAAACGAGCATCATTCTACCTTTCGTTCTTCAGGCACATTTCATGGGCCAAAGGCCAATTTGACTTACATTATCGACATCAATCAGTGCCTCTGAAAATTTCATTTTGATATCGTTATCAAAATTCTCAAAATATTAAGTACCTAAATTAATTTGCTCTTTTCTTTCAATGGCTTATTCAAGGCCAAGAGTCAATTTTATTTTGAAAAATCAGAAATCAGCGTCTTAGATTTTCTACGATCACGATGACTAATTTTGAAAACGAAGAGATGTAGAATTTTCTTTTAATAAATTCGATTAAAATTTTTGAAAAATTAGAAAATTTGTAAAAGGTTGGCCAAAATACCAAAAATAATTTTTAAAAAAACAAAAAAAAAAGTCAAAAGTCAATAAGAGGACGCTCTAAATCTGGTAACACTGATACTAATTCAAACAAAGCAGGTAAATGAGTATGCAATCCGCAACGTGGAACGTTCTAATCTTCAATTTAACGGTCAACGGTCATTAATTTGAAATTATTATCATAATCAAAACAATATGGCAAAATCAATATTATTTCATTTATATACGATATTCGTAGCATCTTTTATAATTCGCGCAGTGAAGTATTTTTAATATATCCAAAGATCAAATTCGGATTAAGAACCTTGGTATATCACGAGGAGGGAAGATTTTCGTCGTACTTCCAGCCAACGTCGTGTCGTTTTTCAAATATTCATAAAGGTAACGATAACACACCGGTATTTTAATTTATTGGTAAGTTTTTGTTTCACCATCTACCCTTATTTTTGCAGGTAGCTGGTGTAGTAAAAGGACCAGCAGCACTTATATATCAAAAGCTGTCGGAAGTGCTTTGAATCTTTAATGATTCCAGGTACGTAGTATTAAACTCTCTGTATACGTTATCAAAGCTAAGAAGTATAATTCACTCTTTCTCTTTACCCAACGTATAAAACGACGGAAAAAGTACTCGACGGGATATCAACGTTCATCACGTAAAGAAGCATCGCGAAGGCTGGAACTCGGGCAAAATTTCAAATTAGTCGGCGTTTTGTGAAATTTCGTTGAACTTTGATACGCGTACCGTTATCGAGTATATACCTTTATGCATCATTTATCTCTTTCATTGTCACCGTGTTTACACGTTCGATGTATTCCAATCTCGAGTAACCTGTTTACGTCGATTTATTTTATACCTTCAGGTATCGAAACTCGTGCATTCTGTCAGACGTCGTGTTATCAAAGCTAACATCTGGTACCTCTGAACCTGATAATCAGTCGTCAGCATCCTTTATAGTAGGTATATTTTTCGTGTGATCTATGGAACTGCGAACTGATTCAATGATGTATTCGCATCGGCATCGATAGGATACTGAAATACTACGCCAGCGCCGCCGCGCCGGTTTCAATGTCAATAACACCTGTTAGCGTTAGATTGCTAATTTACTGTACCATCGTCGTATCTGCGGTTTATCTGCAACGCTATGCGCTTGCGGTTACGTGAACTTGGCGAGTCATTGATTCAGTTCGTTTTCAAAATCGATATCGAAACGCTTCCTAGTCTTCGAAGTACCGATACGAGTAATAAAAATGAAAACGAATTACCGCATCGTTAATGTCATTCGAACTGAAGAAGTATTCTAGTAGCTAATCTATGAAAATTAGATACTCCCTAGATCATTTCACGTACTAGAAAGAAGAACTTACGACGATAATTTCGAATTACATATGTATTACGTAGGTATACGAAATTACGAATATGCGGTCAATGTTTCGTAAAGGTACCAACATCGCTGCGAATTCGTAAATCAACTTCGAAGCTAAATTTGTAATCGAACGATTAATAAGGTAAATGATATTGTTCCGCCTTTCCGCCTTTCACGATGCCTTGATGTGTTCGAAATGTGCTTTTTTTCGCCAATATGATATGATTTACGACGTTTAAGTTTATTATATTCCTTATTCCATTCTGTTGTTTTACCAGATCGGTCTTCCGTATGGATATTATGAAATTGGGTTGATAATGTACGCACGCGAACGAATCTGCGAACTGATTGAGACCATCGGAGTAGGTATTTGGGAGCAATTATTTCGTGTTTAATTTTTTCATTAATATGATACGCTCGGATAAGCGTGAAATTGAATAAAAATGACTGGAACTTATTGCTTTTTTTTGTTTTTCAGTGTTTTTGAGGCCGATTTTTTTGAACAATGGTTTATTTTGGGTTCGAATTCGAGTCGCAGTGACCTTGAATGAAATATTATCGAGTAAAGAACAATATTTAGCTGTGTTTGAACAAATCAAATATTGATTGTACAATGTTTATAATTTTCAACCTTTTTTTTGTTTTTAGATTTTTTTACGTCGAGATGTTATGCACCAAGGATCGCCAATTAATTACCATATTTCGGTGAGTTTTCAGATTGACACCAGTTCAATTAGAAATATACGAGGGAGTACGAAGATGAGCTTTTGAAATTGAAAATTACCTATGTGATTTTTTTCGATAAGAAAATTGAAATTACACGAGAAAACCGAAAATTTAAATGAAATTTTTCTTTGAGTTGCGCCGCCTATTTTGAACTTGAAATTTCGTTCGATTTATCAATGCAAATGTAGGCCTGCGATTTATTCAAATGGATTGAAATTTTACAAGCATTTCGAAAAAGCCAATGAAATTTATTTTTGAGCGATAATATCGATATGGCTCAACATAACACTCATATAAGATTTTTTGGAAAAAAAAAATGCCATCGCTTTATCACTTTTTTGTAATCTAATCTTCGACTGATAATACAATTGAATATATATTAAAGAAGATTGTTGCCTACCCCTACTTTATTCTACCGATTAGTCCAACCCTCCTCTCCTTCCCAGCTGTCATAAAGTGGAATAAAAACTTGTCTCATTTGTGAAAATTCATTCAATTTTTTTTCGTTTTATCCAAAAAACAAACTTAATCTCAAAATGCGATTTTTTGTAGAAGCCTTTTTTTGATTTTGCTCGAAAATACAGTTTTTTTTTGTCATTTTCAAGTTCTGAATTGTTTCAGTAAGTGAACTCAGCTTTCCAGCAAAACTTGTCCAATAATTGCCGAATAAAACTTCAAAAATGTTTCTAGTTCACATGTGAACTTTTAATTCAAGTCGCCCGCTCCAATTACCACAATTCTTTTCTCAAGTTCTCATGGACAAACCGAAATATTGAGCTCAAAATCGATATCATTTTCAGGTTCATTATGAAATTTTAACCTATTTTAATAGCTTGTAAGCCGACATTTACAAAATATGTACTTCTAATACACTCATGATTAATAGTACGACTAAAATTTTGAGTTCAAAATCAATGGTGCTTACAGAAATTTGCATTGATATTTTCAAGTTTTTCGTGAAATTTCAACCCACCTAAATAGGTCACAAAGTCCCTAAAAAAAAGTTTTTAGGTACGTGAGTTTATCAATAGGTCGAAACACTCAACTTGGAAAAATTCACTGCTCATTACAATGCCAGACGTTTTTCGCAAACTTACCACTTTTGGAAACAGAACGACATACTCATAATATGATTTTCTTTCGTTTTGTGAAGATTTATTCGAAAAATGGTATTCCAAGCATCATAGAATTGCATTTTGTTAACAATGTTGAAAAAATTTTTTTTTACCTCGTTTGAAAAAATCTAAATTTTGAAAAAGTAGCTATTTGGGATCAAAAATCATTGTTTCCTAAAAAAAATTTAACACAATAATTCTTTTGAATGTTGATCGCCTGATCGCCATGCATATACATAATAATCCAATTGTATTCCCCTCCTCTCCCCTCCAAAAAAAACCACACTGGGCACTTTTTTGTACTTTTTGCTTATCTACGATTTTTATATGTATTGAATACTAATTTTTTTACTCTTGAATTTTTTTCATGTGAAGATATTATGCAGTCCAAAAACGTTTCGGTATTGCCAATTTAATTCAGCATACTTCGGTAAGTTTTCAATTTTTACACCAATTATCATTGTGTAATTCATAGAACCAATTTTAGAATCACACCGTAAATTTCTCTAATAATGAACGCTTCTTCTATTTATTATAATTCATAACCTCGTCGACGGGCATTCGTTTGCTTTTTCCCCTCTCGCTGCACGTTTTAAAAATTTGTCAAGACAACACGGAAACTAGAACATTGTACGAATTAGTTCTAAAATTAGGCTACGCATGATCATTAATCATGCGAATAAACGTTACGACACCGAAACAAAATATTTTAAGAGATGTACGGCTACGAAGATGTGGCATAACATCTCATAAAAATTCACCACGAATCATCCCGCGATCGTTTCGAAATTGCTTTTTGAAATATTGATAAAGGCGAATATTTTTCCCCTCGAGTGAATGTACGAACTCGACTGAGAGTTGGGACTAGCGTTCGATCGGAATGTTGAAAAATTTAATCGTAATACTCGAATATTATTTCCGCTTATTTAAGATATGGGTAACGAAATTTTCCTATCTTTCATTAACATGCTGCGATATGGTTTTCGTTATACATAGAATTAATTAACGTAAAGTATGACTATGAACATGAGCCTCCTTCATTTGGGAAATATTTTTAACATGTAATGTTGGCAAGATGTGGTAAATGCTTGGGTTATGAATAAGTCGCTAGGACATTGAATTATATAAAAATTCCATTCTACTCCCCCTTTTTATGAGTTTTGACGTTGCAGTCTGAAAAAATGTGTAGAATTTTTTTTTATTTTTGTGTTTTTTACTTCCTACGGTTGTTGACTGTTTCGGACCCGAATTCTCCTTTTCTCTCTTTGTCTTGAAAATATTCTAAACTTTTTCAAATGCTCATTACTTTGTTTGATGAAGTTAAAGACTTCTATATGAATAAGATGAATGAAAATTGAATTTATCGTGTGAGAAAATGTCGAAGACCACATTAAATAGTGAACACAGCTGGCGACATTTGGTCTGAGTTTTTTCTGTTGTATTGCTAATTGAGATTAATGATCATTATGGCTCTCCAGTCTCCATAGATACGGAGAATAAAATTTCATATCCTTTAAAAGATTTGCTGTATCAATACTGCAACTTTATACGAAATTAAACTTTGTCAAAGTATAACTGTCTGACGACGTTTTGTTCGGAATAAATCCAAGTTCAGTTTCGAATTACCATGTTGTAATTTGATTACCTATTTTTTTCATTTTTCCCCCTTTCACGACGATTTTTATTTGTTAGAGGTCTATAGAGATGTTTTAAAGGTTGAAATGAAGGCCGTTTTAAAAGGGAAAACTAGAAATAGTGGCGATTTTGATGTTAAAAATTGAGAAGAAAATTATCATAATGGTGTGGTTCTTTTTTAAGCCAAATTGAGCAATTTTAACCAAAAATTACCAAAGTGCAGTTCACAATCAATAGACTTCCAATAAATGTTTTTTTTTTCTCTTGATAAAACCTCGGAAAATGATATTTGAAATTCTCACGAATGATTGAAATTAATCCTAATTTCGAACAAAGCGAAATGATTTTTACTTTTGGGAACCTCCAACGGATTAAAATAAATAAACGGACTTTAATGCCATCTGCATTTATCCAAGTCCATCCTACGACGAATTTTCAAATAAATTCGCTTAAAAATCATAGTGCAATGACTTGCCCAGTACACGTGTTGAAGATGAATCAAAATATCGAACATGAAACACTCCTCCCCTGTTCAACTTCAAGAATCATCTCAGACTTCTCAATCATCGTTGCTCATTAAACTGGCAATAATTGGACACACCGAATCAAAGAACAACGAAGAGTTAGCAACGCATTACTAAGTACAATACGATCCTATTGCCATCGTTTAGACAGACTTGAGATTCCGAAGCCAACCGTATTAATTAAAACGGTCCGCGAAATTACGCCAGTATTAGTGTCATTTCCTGGTTAACGCAGTCTACGGAGGATTGCAGCTAGTCAGCAGCTCGCGCAGCAAGTTCAAGGCAGATGTAAATTAGCCATAGCATAACGAAAAATATTCAAGACCTCGTTTAATGTGGAAAAACGCGAGTATTCGAGTCGAAGATCTATTATAGGTATATAAAGATAAATATAAATTAGATCAATTCATTTATCCTTGTACGCTGCTTGGCGTAGTAAAATGAATTTATACTCGGTTTTATAGGTATACCTATGCTAAGAAAAATTGAACGTGACGACGTCTACGACTGTCATGGTGTCTACTAGTAAGAAAAAAGCAAATTTCAACTTTTGAAAGTATTTTTTTCAGACATGATTTTAAAATCTTCACATAAGTGAGCCCTTAATGGTTTTTTTATTAGAATTTTAGATCTGTGAATTTTTCAACTGGACGAATTGGAATTATGCTTCCAAGAACTTTTTTTCAAACCTCAAAAGTCCAACTTCAAAAAAACTAAAAATTGCTGACACTATATGAAAAACATTTTTGCCTAAGAACTAAGAAAACGAAAGAATTATTTTTCGAAATTTACTGAGAATCATGGAAAGGTTGGATCCTTGGGAATTTTTGAAAGGAATTGCATTCCAAAATTAAAATCTCAAACCTGGTATTATAAATTTTTCAAAAAATATTCATCTTCTTTCCACTAGAGCTTAGAACTGCAGTCAGGAAAAAATTTCATGATGTCATAATGTTCCTGATCATGTCGTTAAACATGTGGGGACAGGAGATGGTGTAAAAACGAGAAAATGTTTATAGGTAGTTATATTTTCAAGGTGCCTCGTATATCAGGTTGTAAATAAACTTTCAAATTCACGAATATTCTTCTAAAAAAATCGCTAAAATTTACATTGGAAAAAATTCGTTTTCGTTTCGCTCAGCCGCAATAATACAAATACATCACAATGAAATTATTGACAGTTTTTTTTCTTCAAAAAAACCTCTTTATAAATGTTCTTTTTGGGTGGAAAGGAGTGGGTAGGGGGGTAAATTGTGGAAATTGAAATGGCTTTCATGGAGTTTTCCGATTTCAAGTACATTTTTGATTATTTTCTAGAAAGTGAAGGGGTAAATTAATAAATTGTCAAAAATGTGTTGTGTAGAATGGAATTTTAAACCGAAAAAATCAGATTTTTTGCAAAAATTAATTTCTTGAGAGTTTGCGAATAGATTACCATAGTTTTTTGTTTTTTTTCAGGGTATGCACAAATTGATTTCCTTTTTTTTCAAGGGTGTACAAGTTGATAACGAACCTCTTTCAACCTACTACCATTAATCACTTGATCAGAACTACTAGAAGATATCATGATGAGGCATTTCCAATTTTTTTTTATCACAAGATTTTTTATCAATTTTTTTCCAACTGAATGTTTCGCTCAAAAGTCAACTTTAATTTGTTATACCCTTTTGCTTTTTTCAACGCCTTATATATATTTTCTAAAAAAAATTTTCCATCTAAAATTTTTATTTTTACATTTTTCAGAAAATTATTTGTTTCAGGTTCTAAATTGTTTCTCAAAAAGTTGACTTCAATTTTTTTTAAAAACATTTTGCTACTTCAACACTACATTTTTTTCCAATTATAATTGTTTTAAAGTTTTTACTCTTTAGGTACTGACTTTAAATTCTAAAAAGTCATCTTAAATCTTATTGAAATAATTTCAGAGTTGAAAAAAAATTGAAAAAACGTTGTTTGTTCGAAAGAAATTCGAAGAAATTTAAATTTATGAGAAATAGGGAGAAAAATTCTATGATTGAAAACAATTTTGAGAAAGAATCCAAACAAAGAATAAACACAAAAGAATCTGATAAAATTTTGGGCTGAAAAATTTTTGTGTTGAAAATATTTGAGAAAAAAATTCGCTGTTGAAATAATTCCAAAAAAATAAAGTTGTTTGAAAAAAAAAGTAAAAATTGATTCTAAGTCAAATATTCAGAGCCGAAAGAAATTTTTGAGGAAAAATATGAATTAACTCTTACATACACCAAAAAAAAATGAAAATCAATTTTCCTATGTTCTCACATGAAGATTTCGTTGAGAATCTATGAACATTCGATGATTTCAGTGAACTTGAAGTCTATTCCCAATGGGGACGAGGAAAGGAAAAAAAAAGAAAAAAAATTAGAGTCAATTTTTGCAAACGATGTTGAAAAAATATGCCAATTTTTTAGTCATCTTTCGGGCTCAGCTGAATTTCATATTGATGCCTGTAAAATCTATAATCAGTGCAACAGAAATCATTTTGTTAGAAGGCATCAGAAAGCGAAACCGGTGATCCAGTGAGAGGATGTTGGGGGGGGGGGGTGTCAAAAATTCGGGGTTTTCATCAGAGTAGCCATGACTCCCTGACCCATTCACGTATGTGGAAAATTTTGAAATGCTTGTGATTTTTCTCGTTCCAGCCGTTTCTAATTCTTTGCTCTCTTACAAAAATCTCATTGGAAGGGGAGGACGCAGTTCGAATTCACATTCACAGGAAACTAAATTTTACTTCCGAAGTACTAATTTTGCTTTTTACATTCTAGTAGACACCATGGATTATTTTCCTGTATAAATATCGAAAAAAAAACTTACCCCTGGTCGAAGTTGATATATTCGCTCAACGATGGCTGCTCCTCTCTGTACTCAAACACAACGATGACCACCTTCCGTCCGGCATCCTCGGTATCCAGATCATCGTACGATCGCGTATACACCACCAGATCATCGAATCGATCATGAGCTTCGGTCAAATTCGACGTCTGCGATCCAGTCTCCGCCATTGAATCCTCGTACGCATCGGATCCAGCCCCCGGAGCACCTCCGGGCCCGTACTTATTCTGGAAACTCTTATACACGGATCGTTCAGCAGCGCCTCCTGGACCGGTATCTTCGACCATTTGGACTCGGCCATGTCGCATCGGCATAAAAAACCTATGGCCACCGTATCCGATCTCGTATTGAAAATCGATTACAAGTATCAACGTGAACAAAACGAACGTTATACCGAAACAGATAACAACGCGTTCGCGTAATTTCATAATTAAATGAAATACCGCAATCACAACGCTGCTGCTGGGTTCGCGGGTAGTTGCCGGCGACCTCGTCGAGGGTTTTTTGCAGAATTTCGAACCGCGATGATGGGCGCTGGTAATCAATCGTCTGTGTCTCTGGTACCCGACGGCGTAAAAATTTCTGAAAATGTTGCCAGCATGTTTATCGAATCTAGCGTAATCGGCGGATGTCTGCGGAGCTCCGTAACGAGACCAGGTATTTGTTGACACAAATGGTTCGCTAGACGGATTTAACGACGATGACGGGTGGCGCTGCGGGCACCACCGTGATCCTGACGCTGACGGGCGGTTTCGATGCACCAAGCTCGAGCCACCGAACACTGGCAGCGATCTGCGTTGCTGCACAGGTCTCGAGAAAACTGCGAAGAATTGAAAAAAAAATTCACAACAACCGACGCGATGCTCGAAATTTGGTCTAAATGGCGACTGACGACGCGTCAATCGTCGCCTCGTTTATTCCAAATTCAACGTAAATCGCGTTCGGAAAAAAAAATATACGTCACGATAAAAACCTTCTAACGTTAATTCATACGTACACGTAGGTAAATCACCAACTAAACACGATGATGGTTAATCGGTTAAATGTTTCAAGTGTTATCTTTCATATCGGTAAGTCTATTGAGATAAGTGCTTACATATCCGTCTATTCGAAATGTCGACCTTTGGTCGTTATTTGTGCTCTTAATCTCATAATTAATACGCATGATACGGTATTTTTACCCCGCTCAAGATTCCTCCTCGGAATTTTCCTCTTCCTTCGCCTCTTCGCGACTCGAAAATTCAATTTTCCAACAATGCCATCGACGATTATTATCCCGGTACTGAGAATTTTTCAGTTTTTATAAATACCCGAGACGATGACGTAATTAATTCCTTCGACTCGTAGATGTCAAATTGTTCAGAAAACGAACCTCTCTCCGGTTCTTTATTTCCGTATTTTATGCGTTTTGTTTACAAACTCGGCCAGATTTTTAGGTGGGTATTTTTTTGTTCGATATACCAGCGCCATGTTATCTATATAATAATTTTCTCACGTAGATTTTTCATTTATCTCTACGTACACTTTCACTATTTTGCCATATTCGAATGTAACCTAGAACATATATACACGCCACAATGTACTACACGTAGATAAATTTACGCTATTTATCGGTTTTATTATTATAGAGAAGAAAAAAAAAATCATAATCGAAGGTATTTTTATATTGGATCAACGATTCGGGGAACTGACTCAGCAGAATTTACCTACACCTACGGATCAACAATCCGGCTAATTGTTCGATGACGTCTCTCATTCTCTCAATCAACTTGCCGACTACGATATTGACATTTCGTTATTATTTTCTCGCTATCGGTATACCTTGTATGGTTTTATTTTAGTGTTTCGCTGGCTCTGGTGTTTTCTCATTACAATGGAATTAACGAGATATGTGTGGTAATCCCCTGACCGTGTGTTGTATGCTTTTGTAGTAACGTTTTGTGGAATTGTGAACCTATCTTTGTATACTCATACTCGAGCCATGTGCATGTGGAAGTTTTGAAATTCAATCGTATGCTGTACTTACGTATGTGGAAAACAATCGTCTACGTACGTTGTGTACATATTTACGTAAATTTTACACCATTTTTCTGAAAAATATGTAATGAATTGAACGATGCATTGGATTACGAAGTGTGTGACGAAATTCAAGGAAAATCGTACGATGTGGAGTGATGTTGGGCGATGGAAATGTAATCGATTTTCATCGGCGAGGATGTCGAGAAATGAAGGTGATTTGTTGAAGATATTGGAGTTTTAGGCTTGTTTGGTGATGAAGTGCGGTCGAAAAGTTGAGGAGGTAAATGCTTTTCATAATGCCACGGTATTTCCATTTTTTTGGGGCTGGGTTCATGAAGTTTGGAAGAAAATTGAATGATATGAAATTTTGGGAAGAATAATTAGAAGTGTTGCCATTTTAGTATAATTATTATGCCAGATTTGACGTAATTTTTCGAGGGTATTTTTTGTTTCCTGGCATAATTATCATGAGGCCAGGAAGCCAAAAATGAAGATTGGCATAATTATGCCAGGTATAGCAACATTGTAAAAACCTTGTGTTTTTTTTTTTTAGATAAGTAAGGGAAATTTCTGGAGTTCGAGCGAAGCAAGAATGATACTTTCTGCTAAAAACGATGTCGATTTTTGATTAAGATTAATCATTGATTTGTACAAAATTCAATTTTTCAAGATAAAATTTTCCACTGCTTTCCAATTTTAAAAGTTACAGCACCTCAATTTTTGATTTGTTGATTTTTCAACACAAAAATAATAAATATTTTTGGGACTACGAAATCGAAAATTCTCGACTGAAATGGATTTTTCCTAATTGTGACGTGTTTTGCGATATCATACCATATGTCGGAAAAGTAAATTTAGCAGGAGAGGCAAAACATCGAATTGGGTTTTAAAAAAATCGATTTTAATTTTTTTGCGTTTTCATATGCTATGAATCCTACTCTATCAGCTGACACTTGGTAGAACCCTTGGAGGCATCGTCTTCTACCTTAAATATTTGCAACAGAAATCATACCATAAGTCGGCGGTTTTGCGATACCCATACCACAGGTCGGAAAAATCGATTTCGATTTTTTTGGTTCATTGAATGGAGTATTTTTTTACCTTTTGAATAAAAAAAAGCAACCAGCTTCACTTTCAAAAAAATTGATAAAGAAACAAAAAAACTTAATCAAAAACTTTAAAGCTCATTTTCTCAAAACTTCAATTTTTTTACTTACACAAAATCGAAATAATCAAAATTCACCTACTGGAAGCAGTTTCAACCATTTTGGCTGTTTTTTTTTGTCTGAAAGGTAAAAAAATACTCTATTCAATGAGCCAAAAAAATCAAAATCGATTTTTCCGACATATGGTATGATATCGCAAAACACGTCACAATTATTTTTACTTGCAGGACAATTTTTTCTAGTTTTTTTTCCTCATTAAAAAACTTGAGATTTTTTTTGAAAAATTTCAAATTTGAACGTAATTTTTTTACTTTGAATGCAATTTTTCCATCATTAGTTTCCACCTTTTCACTCCCACTTTCGTGTTTGACTTGGCTACAAATACTTCATCAAAATGCTAAAAATTGAGAAAAATTTTCCAATTTTTTTATTTTTGTACCTAGGTGTAGATGCTAGATACATCACATACTACAAAAAAAAAAAAAAAAAAGGTATTTCTCATGAATCTCATGGACAAACTGAAATCGTCTTATTCATGCCCGTGCAGTGGAAATCCGGAGCCCAGGGGAAAATTGTAAGAGCAAAAAAGGTCTTACACAATGGGAGGGGTGGGGTCAAAAATTCAAAATTTTGATTTTTGAGTCAACTTGATTCCAGATATTAAGTATTCAGGGGCTAAGTAGGCCAAAAAATACTTCTTTTTTTTGAAAAATCGGTATTTATGTCTTAAGTACTTTCTTCTATTACACTTGACGTCATCTGATTCAAAAAACGTTATAAAATGGCGAATTTCTCGAAGAATTGTATTTTTTGGTCAACCCAGTCACTAAATAATCTCTAAACTTGATTTTCATAACTTTAAAATTTTTTGAAAATATTGGATTTTTACAACTTTTGAGAAACTGATGAATGTTTTTTTAGTTCTGAAGTGCCCTCACGAGTCCCTACGCCCCCCCCCCCAGAAATCTCTGGCCCGGGGGGAATCACCCCCTTTTCCTCTTCTCTGCACAGCCTGGTCTTATTGTAAAGGCAAAAATAAAGGCAAAAAAATTGGAAATTTTCAAACGAGATTCACCGTTTTGACTCCAAGTACGATTTTTTAAAATTTCTTTCTACTCGCTGAACTTGAATCAGTCAGAATCTGAAAATTGATTGAAAGAGACGGAATCGTGTCACTGATTCCACTATTAACCAGTGAAATTTGACTGCAAATCAGTGAAAAATTACGGATTCAACTACTTTTATTTTTGATTCTGTAATTTTTTATCCACTACTGAAATGAACCAGGAATTTTTACGATTAAATCATTATTGATTCAATCAATAAATTGAAATTTTCACTGATTTATTTCAGTAGCCAAGCAAAAATTACTGATTTAAAAATGAAAGTTTGCCGATTGAATCAGTAAATTTTTCATGGATTTCTACAGTGGCGTAAATCTGTCGCAATTTCATTATTCAATTTTGACTAATTCTGATTAGGAGAGAACTTGAAAATTCCTCAGAAACAAGGTCACCATCACCTAAATCTAATCTTTTTTGTCAGAAAATTTTATTTGGCCATTTATGAAAGGCAGAAAACCCCCTCTGTCCTTCTCACGCACAAACTGGCTCCAAATTTTTTACTAAATTCTAAGAAATGATTGAAAAGAATAAAATTTTCAGAACCTCAGTTTTAGATATTCAAAATTTAGAATAAGCTCTTTAATTTTAGTTCGTCCCTGTGTTTCAAAATGAAAAAATTAATAATTTTATGAAAGAACCGCATTTTTAGCTTATAGGAGGGAAAAGGGGGGAATTGAATATTTCCATCTGTAGTAGATTTAATTTTTTTCAAATTTTTCCAACCTAAAACCGACCTCAAAAACCCAAGTTTAGGCTCATTACACGCTATGTAAAAAAATTTCACCTCCTCACCCCTATCTCCACCCCCTTCTGAATGGTGCACAGTTTCGAAATACACATAAAATTACCCTCATTTTCAATAGGTCTCTTGGCCGTTGGCCCACTGTGTTACTCCTTGAAAAAACTGAAAATTCAATAATTTTCTTAATCGTATCGTATTGAACACTTATTAAAATATTCGGTATTTCATTGAGAGAAAGGGCAGAGGGGAAGGACTTCCACGAAATATAGCACGAATATTGGCAACACCGCATCGTCGAATAATAAGCTGCCGCAAAAACGTATTAGTGACTTCAACGACTTATTTTATGAATAAGTATGTAGGTAATCTTATTGGTACCTACGTGCAAAATTGGCAACAACCTTGGAATAGAAACACTTAAATTTGATGCGGTTCGATTAGCTGATAAGAGTAGTTGTATACGAATTACCCGTGAATATTGTGAATTTGTAAGCCATTTTTCAACAAATCAAAATTCTACTCGTAAAAATAAATTGTAGCGTGAGTGCTTGAAAATTTTTTAAACCATTGAAAATGAATGGATTGCAATATTGAAGTTGATGAAATTGAACTCAAAAATTGAATATACAGCAAACTGCTGAAGATAGATGTACATAATTTCCCTACTGCATTCAAATGAACAATGAGAAAGAAAAAAATTAAAACCATTTTTGTCCAAGATTGAAACCAGGATTTCAAAAATTGAAAAAAAATGAAAATTGAAAAATGATAAGATTAAATTAGAAGATTTGATAGAAATGCAACGTTGGAGAGTGGAGGCCCATAAAAAAAATGATTTCACATTTTCAGCAAAAAAAGAGACTATTTATTATATCTTTGACGCTTAAAAGCCTTTCCAAGGAGATATTGAATTCAATCGAAATTAAATTCGATAAAAATGATGCCAAATTCGCTCATTCCATTCGTTTAAATTGAATTGAAACTTTGAAAATTCTAAAAATGATCGTGAATTGAATATTATGTAAACTTGAAATCTTCACTGGATGATTCGAAGCTCCAACCTCGAAAGAACGGATGAAAATGGACCAATCTTAAAAATTCAACTACGTAAGACAACTCGTGTGAAAATCACATTTCTGATAACTTCTCTGTGTGTGGCACCAACAATAAAATCACCTCACATCTAGATATTAGACCCAAGACCTATCAAGCTAGAGGGAAATATACGCCCCATCTCCTCCAAAGATTCCATAATCTCGCCATCGATCACCACACTTCGACGAAGGTTACATACTGGCACAACAATAACTTAATTACTGAAGGGAAAACAATAACACTTTCATTCCCAGATATTTCACTTTTTTCGAGACTAATTAATAAAAAACAAATAAGCCATCATCACGCGTCATTACGAGATGATTTTTTTCACTCTCATAGTACTACAGATTACGTATGGACTTGTCGGTGTCGACTTGAACTGCAACTGTCAATCCTGAATCGTCGAAATAACCGTAATTTTGACGAGTCTCCAGACGAGAAATCAGTTATCCATTTGTAGTAATTGAAATGTATTTGGGAAATACGAGTACGCCGGCTGCGCTGAGAAAATCATCTGGGAGGTGAAGTGGTGGGCGGTGAACCGCTGCGAGGCTAACTCGTAAGCATACGAAATTAAAAGTGATCATTTCCATTTGTTATAGTTCCGGTGAATTATGCCTGTGACGTAATGCCCCAAGTTCTGAGCTTCTTTATCCCAGATACTCGCGTATATGGGGTATTGCGTATAAATCGTGTTAGATTTTAACGTACGAGTACGTTGTGCGAATATGTATGGCTTTCGTTGATTATTTGCGTGATTTTTTCTTTGCTTCGTCGTTTGATATGTAGCGAAAAAAAAAAAAAAAAAAAACGGAAATCATTGCTGAGAACGCGATTTTGTAGGGTATCCTAAAGTAGGCGGATGATCTGATTTGATGAGATATAGTCTTTGTCTTGGATTAAATTGAGGGGGTCAATTGAATGATTTGATGATTGAAGATAGGAAATGAAACTTTATTCTGAATAAAATTGGAAATTAAATTATCACCTGCGAAATGTTATGTGCTTGAATAATGCTGAATTTTTGAAGTTTTATTTTTATTCTGCAACTTTTCTCTCGAATATTTCTTGAGAAAATTTTTTTGATTTGAAAATTTTTGTTTTAGACAATTTTAAAAAAATTAAAGTACATTCAAGTTCAAATTTCAATTTCTTGAAAATTCCTGATTTATTCCCCCTGCCCTCTCTCACTAACCAAAATAGATGAAAGTGCTGTAAAAGACGGTTAAAAAGAAAATTCAAATATTTTTTGCAATTGTTGCACATATATACTTATGTATTTAATTGGTATAGAAGTTGAAAAAATCTCAACAAATCTTGCCTTAATATCATAAAATCTCAAGATTTCAATTCGCCTTTCAAAAGTGATTATCTATGATATTTTCAAGGCATATTTTTTTAAACAAGTCGTTAAAATTTTTCCACGACATCAATTTCTCTAAAACTGTTTTGATATTTAAAAAAAAAATTGACAAAATTTTCTTGGTAAATATTTTTGATAAATTCTGTGAATTTTCATATTCTTTCATTTTGAATACCGAAGTCACTGAAAAATGGGTCATTGGATTGCAACACAAAATTCTTTGATTTCCGGTGGATTCGCTGATTTTTTTAAAGCAAATTTTGACTGATTTTTTAGTGATTTTTTTACTGTTTGCTTTCAGTGAAATTTTTCAATGATTTAATGACAGCGCCGCAATTCTGTTTTGCAGCGATTTTTAATGATTTTTACTGATTTTAGCAATGGTAGGGCGCAGGTTTTTTTTTCGAATTGATCTTTTTCATCACATTTTGACAATTTCTGGTATTTTGTTTTGTGTGAAATTTTCAACCAGTGGCGTCAGAAAGTGGAGTACAAGGGGTACATTATACCCCCAAAATCCTGGTAGGGGTACAAAGTATCATTTGTAGCACCCCCCCCCCCCCATCACACCGGATAGATATTTTTAAAGCATTAAAATATGAAAAAAATGGTTTGCTTAGCCCTCGTTTCGTTAGGGCACGAACAAAATTACGATTATTTAAATTATCTGAGAATCAAAAAGTGCCTCATCCCCCTCCCCTTCCCTGAAAATTCTGATGGTATTCAAAGTCTTTGTACTCATTTCTACCCTATCAAAAAAAAAAGCTTCCGACGCCTCTGTTTTCAACACAGGTATTCTTTTCATATTTTAATCAGAAACGAATCGAATTTCTCTCTTATTTATAAATCAGTAAAAATTATCGAAAATTACTGAGTACTTAACAATCAGAATTGCAGCACGAGAGAAAATCAGTGAAAACATTTTTACTAAAAACGAATTATCGAGAAAAATCACTGGAAAAACAGTGAAAATTCACTGAAAAGTGAGTATAATTTATGAATTTGGATGAAAAATTAGTAAAAACTTTTGAAAAATCAGTGAATTTCGCTGATTTTTCCTGTGCTGCAATTCTGACTTTTCATTAGTGACTTTTCACTGATTCAGAATGAGAGAGTGGTATGAAGAGGAATAGAAGGACAAAAAATCCAACTCTGTCATTTCGAATCAATGAAAAGTTAGGTACTAAAAAAGTCTAAATTGCATCACTGGTAAAATCAGTAAAATTCTTTGATTTTTAACGTTTAAAGAATTTCACTGATTTTTCAGAGAATTTCTGATATTTTACTGGCTTTTCGGTGAATATTCTTCGATTTTCCTACATTTTTTTCATTATTTGCTTTCAGTGAAATATTGAATTTCGTCTCAAAAATTCACTCTCGCCACTTTCTTCATCATGAGTAGGAAAGCTTCACCTAGGTACTCGGTTTTCCAGATTGATTTTTCCAAGTTTTTCAGACTTTTTACACATATTTATAAAATATTGGGAAGGAGAGGGATTTTAAAAATTTTAAAATGAATTTTCAAAGTGTTTCACGGAACTTTAACGCTAAAAAGTACATATTTTGTGACCGAAGGCATTTATTATTTGTTTTATATGAATAAATATTTAAATGATGGGGTGAAATTGTTCATTTCAATTTTTTTTTGGACTTTTTTCTCGACGGTTGAAGCGAGAAAACCAACGATGGAAACTTTCTTCAAAATTAATGTTTGTATTTTCTAAATTTTTTGGATAACTTCTCTCTTTAATTTTCTAAACTTTTCTGAAAAAATTGAGAGAAAATATTTTACTGAAAAGTGGATAGTTTTTTTCAACGAGAGAGGAAAATTAAAAACGAAATAGGACGAAGAAAAAAACTATGATCCTGCAGTCCTCTTGAAATGCCATCGCGAACAATTATTAAAAGGTCGACATAATTTCGAGACACCCTGTTACTCGAGAAACTATAAAGACTCAATTTTACGTTTCCTCGGAAAAAGAAATGCTCTGCTATGAATTATTAGTCTTGTAAGTTTCTTCTAATAGTAAAATAGTGTAGATACACGTAATACCACCGGTAGAACCTATTTCCCACGGTATAACGTAAACAAAACGTGTCCGAAGCCTTTCACTACACAATATTCTAATCTAGTCGCGATTTATTAATAGGTAAAAATTTAAATTACCAATTTTTCGAGTTTTTCGCACCATCGTCGAGTGGTTATCGCGATTACAAAAATGTACTAATCCTTCGTATATATTATTCCCGTTACCGCGAAATGAACGAATGGACCTACTTTTTCCGGTATTGTCGTCCCGGTCGCGTAGTTCTGCTCGGTAAAGTAATGGATATTTTATTACGCGTTTTCCTATGTATTTAAAGTATCTCCAACACCTTGCCCCCGTTCTCGAGTAATCAACTTGGTTAAGAGATGTCCATCTGAAAACCAAGTTTTACCAGGGATTGTATTTTTTCCACTTCTTTAGCGTACTCATCTTATTGAAAAATAAAATAGGTTGTTAGTTTCAAGGTCATCGTGAAATTATTCGTTTCACTATGGTCAAAGAGGAAATGAACGCGTGCTCGAATGCTTATTACACATTCACGTTACGTATACCGCGTACCGTATATCTGGCTAGTGAATTATTTCCGTTCTATTCTTTATAATTAGGACTGAGTAAATACCGGGTGGGCATATTTTAAATATAGATTCGGACGACGCGATGCATGCGGCCAATACGCAAGTATTAATTCAAGTGCGATTGCTGCATTCTGGGTCAACGTTAGACTTGTTGAAGTGAAATATGGCACGCTCAAGTGCCTTTTGCACTTCGATCCGTTGCACGTCTTGTTGAAGTTGATGAAAACGAGAGTTTAAACGGCGATTAACGAGGTTTTTTTTTAGTTTTCAAGTTCAGTTGTACGTGATATGACGATGGTTTGGACTGTAGAAGCGAAATAGTAGGTTGCTGGGGTGGACTGTTGACCGATTTTGTATAGTTGTGGGTGGGAAAGTGTTCATATTTGAGTAGGTAGCAAGATTTTTTTTGTCTTGAAAGAAGAGTGAAAGGGTTGAAATTTATTATTTTACCGTTTATTCGGAAGCGAAGGGGTGAAAGGGTGAAATACAATCAGATTTGAATTCTGCGTTCTAAAATACCATGAATTCGATATACGTGACGATTTTTTATCAATTTTTTACTTTGACCCCTCATTAATACCCCTCTCCTTTCCTGGGTAATTTCTTTGACCTTTACGTTGTATGGTGAAAAATTAGTTGATTGTTAGTGAGTCATAAATTTGACATATGTGACAGGTTTTTTTACCAATTTTTTACTCTGACCCTAACATGACCCTTCCCCCTCTATGATTCTGTTGAAGAGTTGACCTTTCACCCTACGTGATAAAAAATGTGAAGAACTGTAAATTTGATCTGCATGACGATTTTAGTCAATTTTTCATGTTGACCTCACATGACCTCTCACCTCTTTCTAATTCGTTTTAACTTGAATAGGTGACCTTGGCGTTGTATAGTGAATAATCAAATAATCTACAACTTTCAAATACAGCATCTCGATGAATCACGAATTCGATATGCGTGACGATTTTTATCAATATTTTATCTTGACCTCAGATGACCTCTCACCCCTCTGTATAATTTCTTTGGAAATGACCTTGATGTTGTTTGGTGAAAAATCTGCAATTTTTGAATTCAGCACATCTGAATCATAAGGATATTTTATATTTATGGGTAGTTTTTAAAATCCATTTTTCTTTTCGACCCTTGCATGACCCTTCTCCTCCCCACAATTCCATTAATGAATTGACTTTTGATTGTGTGATGAGAAACTGCAATTTATTTCGATTTAGAAGCCACTTGATGGGTTTTTAAAACAAATTTTTACCTTGACCCCCAGCTTGACCCCAACTGACCTCACATGATTTTTCTTCCCTCCATAATCTCTTAGAAGAGTTGACTTTGATATTGCATTATGAAAAATATGAAATTTTTAAATTCAACCCCTTAATGAATTATTGTTTTCTTTTCAACACCCTCATAACCTCACTCCCCTTTCACATTGTGTGGTGAGAAATCTGCATCTTCCGAATTCCAGCTTTTTGTAGAGTCGCGAATTTGATTTATTTGATACCTTTTAAACAAATTTTTCACTTTAATGGTTTCATAAGTCCCCCTTTCTCCACTCCACTATTTTTTGAAAGGCTGACTTTCTGCATTGTGTATGATGAAAAAGTTGTGGATTGCGAATTCTGCATATTAAAAGAACTACGAATTCAATGTATGAGGGATTTTCCATCAATTTTCTATTTCAACTCCCTAGCGATTTTTCTCCCCTTTCTAATTTCTTTTTGTAGGTTCCCAATCCCGAGTATATTCTATGCTTTTATATTGCATGATGAAAATTTTGTCATTTCATTTTTTTTCATCCAATTTTCATCTTAAAAACCCATGAATTCAACATGCATGACGACTTTTTATCAGTTTTCACGTTACCCCCTCCCCCTATTATCATTATCACCCTTCGTACCTCCTCAACCCTTCAACACAATTTGAAGGACCGATTTTCATATTTTTATTTTATTTCGACGATTTTTAAGGTTGAATTTTACACCGAATAAGAAAAAATATGAAACATTGGAACTGGATGTTTTTTGAAGTTTTTCTTGTCCTATCCACTTCGTTATTAATTTAGAAAATTGAGTACGGTGGCGTGTAACAGTGGAGGGGGTATAATGAGAGATTCATAAAATGATAAAAAATCGTCATACATATCGATATCATGGTTTCCAAACGCTCCAAATTCGAATCCAACGTCATTTTTGCAATTCTACTAAACAAATTCTCATAACCGAAAATGTTTTCGAAAAAAATCCTCGTAAAATTGAACCTGCATCAAATTTACGTGAAAAAGACCCGCCTCTGAGGTCAAGTTACGAAATCCAGATAAGTTAAAATAGCTCGAATCGAGTTATAATGTGTAATTAAACAGCTCGAAACGACGCAAAAAGTATTGTATTTTACCGTTGGTCACTTTATTGGGTTTCTTTTAATTATTCGTACATGTTTTAACATTCTGCAGTCGATAAGCGACAAATACTGAGAAAAAATTCCGCCATTATGATTCGATTAATAACGCAAATATTCGAATTCGCCTAAACTTCCGTCTGTTCTAGCAGATCACGTGTAGAAATGGTGAAGAAGAGGTAATCGCTCCGATAAAGATTATCATATATTTTGAAAATTCATCCTCGATCCGCGTTCTTGCAAGATTAAATTGTGAATTCGATTTCCTTCTAAGTTTGATTATATTTCTGAAATACCGGATCGAAATTGAATTTTTAATGACTTTTTTTCCTAATTTAATCAAAATTATCGATCGGTTGGCTGATTACGAGAAGAGCAATTGGTACCGTTTCAATTATAGTACCAAACTGGGATTTTTTTTTTGTTTCGTCATTTTATTATTAGTTTTATTTGTCTCTCATGGTACGTATCTTGTAAAATTCATCGATGGGGTTTTTTTCTTACGTAATTCGTGACAAATACAATCATCATTGGTGTTAGATGAATTTAGAAATGTCTTTTCTGGTTCTCATGTTTTTTTTAAATGGCTTTTTAATTCGTCTCGATTTTACTCATCTGCCCGAGGCGACGATATTCGACATGTTTTTGACCATGTACTTGAATAATACGGAGACCCGTATGTATTCGGAATCGCCTCCGGGACAGTGGTCTTTGTAGGTACATAAAATATGTTGTCCCACTAAAATGAAATGTACTCGAGTATGTACTTTGAACACTAATCACGTGATGATACGTAGTATATGTCGCTTCGTTGACAGTTCCAGACTACTTGGTCAATTTGAAAAGAAATACACTAGGTTAATTACCCATCACATTTAGTAATGTATAATAAAATAATAATCACACGTGTAATTGCCTACGTCAAATTAAATTTCTTAATCGAACCTTTCGAAGTTGTGATTTTCCTTTATGAATTAATTCATGTCTTGAGAAATTATTATTTTGCGTAGAATTTTTAACCCAATTTTTTCTTCAGTAAAGTCGTTAAGATGGTTCAATTTTAAGAAGAGGATTTTGTGTCAATTTGAGGATTTCGGATTGTGAAAAATGAAAATTTTAAAAGGTTGTTGTAGTGAAAGAAAATTGAAAAAATATTGCATATTGGAAATTCATTTTGATGAGAATTTTTTAAAAATTTGTCGAGGTTTGAAATGGGAGGGGGGCAGAGCATGGATGAGAAAGGAGGGAGAAATGTTCTCACTTTTACTCTTAAGTATAAAAACTAGATTTTTTTCAAAGTCGTTATTTTTTTAGAGGTTTTTGGATTGAAGATATTTTCAGGTTAAAACTTTTGGCAAATTTGAGGAGTACATTTCTCACAATAATTTTGAATAAATTTTATAAATTGGATTTCTCCAATTTTCTACAACTAATTGACTATTTTGCAGTAGAGAAATTTTGCATTTTAACCTTGAAAAGTAGAGAAAATTAAAATTCTTGATGTTTGATTGAAAAAATAATTTTTAAAAACAGGATAGTTTGACATTTTTGATGAAAGTGCAGGACATCAGGATCCACCCGAAAATAGAATGCTGGTGTGAAGAAATATTAGCAATGCTGACAGACAGCGTGTTGTGGAAAAACCAAAATGGGTTGAAATAGTATTTTTTTTTTGAAAACATTAATTTATTACTCCTTATCTGATTCTTTTTATTTTGAATTTTAAAGCTGAGTTTCGGCAATTACTTCAAAAATTGAGAGGAAAAGCAATTTGAAAATTCAATTTCTTCATTTTCAATTTTTTGACTTGATACAGGCATCGAAGCAGACACTTTTTTATGTATTTGGTTAATATTTTCATCTAATAAAAGTACATAAAGATACTATTTTTATTTTTAGGTTTATATTTTTGAAGAAAAATTTATAAATTTCCAAAACTACTTATCTTTATTTCATGGAAGTACGTTTTTGGAAATTGAAAACTCAATTTTTTCAAAGCTCGCTAGGGCACAAACAAAATTATAATTATATGACTTATTATTTGAGGCGATGGAATGAATAAATGTGCTTTTTTGTCCCTTTGGACCCCGAAAATCCTTCTCTTTCTGGAATTTGAAGTTTTGATGCGCATTTTGTATCCTCCGAAAAAAAAACTTATGACACCTCTGGCAGTAAAAATTCTGTTTTTAGTTCGAAATCTAATAATTTTGAATACCTACCTTTATTTCCTTTTAATTTTTTTTGTGTATTTTTGTTTTTGACGTGTTTTAATTTTTTTGCTTTAAATTGGATGGTTGGAAACGTGATTTGTGAAATGAAAGTGTGTTGTTTCATTCAATTCATTTAAACGTTTTTTGTTTTCCGATAATGAAAAAGTGCATTTTGATGAGTCAAATTCTTAGAATGGGGGGATGGTAAAATATTGATGTTACTTTTTGGTTCATATTTGGTTTATATTTTGTTCGAAGAAGGTTCTCAAATTTTCTATTTTTTTTTTCGCGGAATATCGCTCCGATGCCGGCTTGAAGAGGTGTCTTAAGCATTTCCAACAACATTATCTTTTAAAAGCTTGAGACATTTTCTTTATTTTTTTTTTTCATTTTTGAAAAAAAATGGGAAAAATTTAGACGAACAATAAGTTGTTCAATTTTTATTTTTTAATTTTGAGACTTAATTTAGAAGATATGTCCAAAAAATCCGACGAAAATTTGCTCTTCTCCAGAGGTGGCGTTCACTTTTTGAAATGAACATTTCAGTGTGCTGATTATTAAACCACAATAAACAAAATAAAATGCCAAAAAATGAGTTGTTCATTTTCATCGCGAAATATTTTTTATTCAAATTTGACAGAACTATAAAAATTTTACCAAACGATGGTTCAGATTAAATAGAATTTAGCCCTTTGACCATTTACTGCACACTATTTCAAATAGAATGTGTAAACAAGCATTTCCAATTCGACGAGGAAATACATTTAAATATTTAAACAGTCGTCAGTTAGTTGTTCAGCTCAGGTATATATGTTAACGTTTTGTTGTATCGAGCAGCGAGCGGGGCAGAGGGGGTTGAAATAATGGCGCAAAAAGGACACAGGACGAATTCGCCAAGTATGTCTGTGTGCGTGAAATTTTCAACTTTTTGACAATTTCACATTTGACCGCCATTATATTTATACGTGTACGGATTCGCACACCGGCACACACGTTCGACTATACCTAAAAACCGCGTAAATAACTCCATTAGCTGCATTAATGATGCAAATATGCCAAAGCTAGAGCAACTAGCGTAAAGGTCCGTAAAAAGGATAAGGTTTTTAAAACCACTCTCCGACTTCATTACTTTAATGTTTCATTAAAGAATCATTTATTTGCCCATCTATCCGATACGCTACAATGATTCCCTATCCCCATCTAATGTGTATCTATCTGCGTTTATGAAGGGGGAAGTGGACAGTAAACACCAAGTACGTGATTTGTGGTCGTGCAGATTTTTTGGCTGGTCGAATTTTTCAAGAGCTAGGAAGGTGAGAAGGGAAAGGGAAGAGCCATAATGGGATTTAAAACGTTGTCGAAAAAAATATGCACGAGTGTGAAAAGGTAGAGTAAAGTTTACAATGTTTATCTATCTTGACAAAATAAACAAATAACATCTGCTAATACAAGAGGCCAGTAGAGCTCGAGAAAAATAACATAAATACGTAATCTTATTAAAACCAATAAGTATACATTTAACAACTGTTATTATGTAAGCTATTCGTATTCTATTTAAACGGTAACTCGGTGCATTATATGTACGTATAGTTGAATGTACTGTAATCTTATTACTCTTACAACATTATTCGTGTTCTCAGCCAAGACGACGCTGTGAAAATTAAAAGTTCAATTTTTCCCCTTTAAGCTCATTTAAATAGGAAGAAGAGAAGTTATTTTGAGAAAAAAATGTTGAGTTCGCGATTGACTTCGATTTTTTTCAGTAAAGGCATCGAAATTCGAGAAATTTTTTTCGTAAAGTTGAAAGTGTGAGAAAAAAGAAGAGGATGTTATGGTAAAAAACTAGAAGCCTTTGATCTTTCAAACTTGACAGCATGAAAATTATGCAGGTTGAAAAAAAAAATCTGAATTTTTAACTTGTCGATGAGGAGTGAAAAAGAGATGGAGGAAAGAAATAAGTACCTAAATTAGGCTGTACAAGTAAAAAAAAAAATCAATGCAAAACATAGAAATATAATCATGTCTCAAATAATTGATAATGTGAAAACTGAAATTGAAAATCGATCACTGATGTAAGAAAAAAATTTAAGAAAATCTGCCTGTACTGATTTTTGATATTTGGTAAAAAAAATCAATAATATTTTATAAAAAATCGATAGGGTAATTAAAGATTCCAAAGTTTTTAGATAATTTGATATTTTGTAAAAAAAAAAAAAAAAAACAATTATCAAAAATCTGAAATCGCATAAAAAATTGATACTGAAAAAGAATCTATAATCGAAATTCCTTGAGTAGAGATCGATATTTTATAGGAAATCGATACTTTTTCAAAAATCCAAAATTTACAGAAAATTGATATTTTGAAAAAATCAATACTTGATCAAAACTTCTCAGAAAATCGATAATCGAAAATCGAAAATTCAAATCTAATGGAAAATCGATATTTTATAGAAAATCGATAATCAAACTGCTTGGGAAATCGATTTTTTATAGAAAATTTATAATCGAAACTTCTCAGAAAATTGATAATCAAAAATTCAAACATCGTGGAAAATCGATATTTTGCAAAAATCGATAATCGAACTGCTTGGGAAATCGATAATTGAAACTTCTCAAAAAATCGTTAATCGAAAATTCAAACATGGATAATCAATATTTTGAAAAAAATTCAAATTTCATGAAAAATTAATATTTTGCAATAATTGATGATCGAACTGCTTCGGAAATCGATAATCAAAAATCCGAAATCCAAGAAAAATTGACATTTTGAAAACAATCTATGATCGAAATGTCTTGGGAAATCGATAATCAACATTTTTCAATAAGTCAATTATCTATCAATATTTTTTTTTGGGGGGGGGGGGGATCCATATTTTGTATAGTTTGATGATTAACATTTTGTAGGGGAAAAAATGGAAATCAATAGGTTCCTATACTTTGTGGGATACCAACAAAGAATAGTTTGTAGAAAATTGGTATTCGATTATTCAGAGAAAAAAAATCGATATCAACCGATAGGTATTTTGTAGAAAATTATTTATTATCGAATCGGTACAATTTTTATACAACTTTTGTAATCCAGAAATCCACCTTTTGTGAAAAAATTGATATTTTGTTGATATTTGATGATCAACATTTTGTAAGAAACTGAAATATTGAAATAATTTTCAAAAGTCTGTACATATTATTTTTCAATGATTATGATTCTAGGATAAATTTCAAAGAAAGTTGAATTTTTTTCCCCTTACCTATCTCTTCCTCCTACTTGATGAAACCAGCGAATTTAAACATTTAAAAATCGTATAAAATTTATCAACTCGAGAAATAACCAGACGTGAAATTATCGCGATATTTTGAATCGTTTCAATTTCATTGTCGATACTGAAAGATACTAATCCAGTGTGACCAGACTTTTCGACGATCAAATCGCCAATTTGAGAATTTCAAGTCGCCCATTAGTCGCCCAACACGATTTTGTCCAAAATTTCCTAATATTTAATCATTTTGACCCATGATTTTTTTCAGCATATTGCAATAATTGTAACTATGTTTATGCCCGAGCGAAGCGAGGGCAAAGCTTTGGAAAAATTCAATTTTTAATGTCCAAAAAAGGCATTTGTTTCCCTATTTTAATCAAAAACACGCCAAAATCCACTAAAATCTGAAATCGCCCAATTGGCGACTAGTCGCCAGAGGTAATTTTTGGTCGCCGATTGATCTTCTCAAATCGCCCAATTGGCGATAAATCGCCCAATCTGGGCACACTGTACTAATCATCAAACACACAAATACCCATCTTTCGATGACATTTTCATTCAGAGCTAACCAAACGATGGAAAATTTTCAAACGAACCCACCAGCTGTGTTTACTTATACTTATTGGTAAGTAATAAATTGGTGAAAATTTTCGATCACGTTACTAATTCCCACCTGCCTATGCCTTCGCTGTAAATCGAATATCCAAACTTGAAATTTTGAGATTACGACATGGTTGATCTATATTTACAACTCGGGTAGGTAATTCGATCGTAATGATATTTTCGTTTCTGGCATATTTAATCGGTTAACGAGGTAAAAATTCACGCCTAATCGGGGCCAATTTTACCCACCACTTCGGATACGATGCCACGCCACGCACCAGATATTCGTTCATCTCTTATACAAAGTACGAACAGTAGATATTTTCCATCTGCAAAGTAGAATTTTTTCCATTACCCCATAAAGTGAGATTTAATTCGAGAAAAAGTTTCGTTTACATCCCGGAAGAAGTAATGAATCACGGAGACTAATCGCGACGTTTTTTTTCTCTCCTTTTGAAACAATTTAAGATTTCATCGTTGACGAGTTTATTAATATCTGAGGCTAATTTTATACGCCATCTCGTAATTGGTGGTGCAGTGGCTAGAGAGAGGCAGCTGGACGAATGAACTCGACTGTTGTGTATTTACAAATAATATAGACAATCGTAATATTACAGCAATGCCGCCAGTATCGATGGCAAATTTTCAAATTTAATTCCAACTGCAGTCGAATAGTGAAATCGATATTATCGACGTGACTAATGACCAAAAACGCGCGATACTTCGATTTGAAATTATTTTTACGTCGTTTAATTAGCTATAGAACCGAAAATTACATCGTTTAGTTTCCCCTGACGATGGACTGCAACAAGTTATGATGCCGATGAAATTATAACGTTCCGAAACATTACTTTTGATAATCCTCTTTTAATAAGCGTCTACGATGGCGAATTTTACCACGACGATGGATGACGATCCGACGTGCGGTTTAAATTTAAAAATATTTTATTTCGTATTGCCACATGGCGAATACGAAATCGATGCCGCCTTGATCCAGCATCAATCGAATCGCGATACCAAGATCAAGGTAATTTTTAATTACTATTTTTTTTCCTTCTCGCCTAAGACTCGAGGCCTTACGTAAATTGTCAAAATACCGCAAATTATTACTCAGCAGCAATTTAATATACCTATCGTTGTAGTTCGTCTTGTTCGAAGTATAAACGAATAATAAACAAATTCAGTCGAAATTAATTCAATTCGTGCCAAAATTCTACCTATGTATGTTTATCGACCGTGACGACTGACGAGTTTGTTTAACACGGTGTTGGTAACTAAAGTTGTATGAGTGAGATTTTTTTGTCGTGTTTGTTACTATCAAAAAACATAATTTTTTTACGTTTGCCGAATATGTCGAAATTTAGGTTCTGGTTCCAAACTACGAGTCTGTAATTTTTTTTGTAAACAATCGAATTAAAAATCGCCCGTGTTTGCTAAAAAATATAGATAGGTATGACTTTGAAGATGAAATTTAATTGGGGCGTTTTTTCTTCTTGAAAACAGCAAACTGATCATTATTCGCGAGTATTCGGGCAAAAATTTGAAAAAAAAACAGAGATGCTAAGGTATCGAGTATTTTTTAACAATTGAAGTAAAAATGCTCAATTTTTGATTTTTTTATTAGCATAAATTAACTGTAGAAATTGAATCGAATGTGAGTTAGGTACAGGGAGGGAGGGAACGAGCTACAAATTAAAAATCATGAGTTCACGAGGAAACCTACCATAGATTTTCAATAAAAATTTGATAGAGTAAAAGAGAATAAAAACACTCCTTCCACTAATTTTCAGCTGTTGAAATTAATTTTTAAAGTATTTATGAAACGCTAATTTTGTTCTAATTTTTCAATTACAAAAAATTTTACAATCGACAAATATAAGCGAGGTATTTAATCGAATTATAAATTTCAGCAGTTGATGTTGAAATCTCAGTCATCAGGAGCATAATATGGTGCAGCAAGTCATCTAAAAACATTTCAGATCGAAATGCAGAATTTTTTCAGAATTTTAACAGGGCCTTCAGCAAGATATTTTCAACTACAGCCCTTCTTCATTTCAGCAAAATTCGAATTAATAATCTCAATGATTGGCAATGAAAAATAAAACAATTTTAATGAAAAATGCACGATCTTCGAATCAAAAAAATGTATTTTTTTTCTGCAATAATTTTCCATTTTCGATTAATGATGTACTGAACCTGTTGGAAACTGAGATACCTAATTATTTTAAAACTTTGTTGGACTGTGGCAAAAAATGGTTAGAAAATGACCTCAATAAAATGGAGAATACAATTTTGAAATTATGAACAATGTAGCTTTCAGTTTCCAAGTTAAAAAATTTAAAATTTTTTGGAGTTTTTATCGATGGTTATTTTTCTGTAGGTATTTTAAGGTTATCATTGAGAATTTAAAAAACCGAATTTTTTTTTGGAAAAGATTTTCAATTGTTTTCTTTGAAAAACTGAAATTATATTTCGAAAAATTGAAATCCTGCTGTGAAAAAAATTCAAAATTTTGAAGCATATGACTCTAATATTTAGGTTAGGCACTCGTAGGTCGTAAGTTTTTTTATTTCAAAAAAGATTTAAAATCATTTTTTGAAAAAATAACTTCAAATTATATACCTAGTAAGAATTTGCGATTACTTGGTCATGGCTTAACCTCTTCCAACCCCTCCCCCTGATTTCCGTATAAGATCTTACTTTTTTGTGTTAGAATGTGATATTTTTCAATTCAAAATTTTTAGCTTTTTATTCAAAAGACACATTTTTTGGGGAAAAAACATTGTTTCGTAAGTTTCAAAATTTTGTGAGAACTTTGAAATTTTGAATTAAGGTCCCCCTCCCCATTTTATCACACTTTCATCCAAAATACTCTCCTCCTTACTCCTTCTACTTCTTTTTTTTTTTTTATTTGCAGAGTCGAATCGATTCTACGTTTAAGTACTTCTTACGTACTTATATTAATAGTGGAACTTATTTAGTGTCATTTTTTTCTGAAAGTGGAATTTTCCTCCCTTTTCCCCTTCAGTGTAGAAGGTATGAATCCCAACGACAATAAATCCCATTCCTAAATAATCTTTTCAATTCAAGATTTAGGTAATCTTTGAAACTGGGACTTTGAATTTCCAACGAAAACCTTTTTTGGTATGCTGTATTATTGTGTACAAAAATTTTTCGTTTTGTACTTATTTTTTAAAAATTGGTAAGGTATAAAAAATGAAGAAATTTGACGAGAAAATCAAAATTTTGAACAATTTGTTTTTCACTATCAATTTTTTGGCTTGAAAATCGGTTACGTATTTCGATAAAATATAAAGCTACTTGATAAAAATTGTGTATAGGAAATTACTTGATCGGCATCTTCCAATTTCGTGGCTTATTTGAGAAGATATTTTCAGAAAACCAATTTCCAACTACTTTCTAATTCATAAATCAATGAAACTTGATGAAAATCACCGCAAAACAGTCATATAATGGCAGCACACTAATAAATCAGCGAAAAAATTCCCAGGAAAATTGATGAAATCTCTGAAATTCGCTGGAAAATCGATGAAATTTGTTGAAAAATTAGTGCAATTCTTTAAAAAATCAGCGAAAATTGGCTGAAAATCGAAGAATTTCGTTGATTTTCTCTTGTGCTGCAATTGTGACTATTTATTTCCAAACAAGAGAGTAGCATTTTCCTCTTTTTTCCGGCCAGTGTTTCCTCCTCAGGGAGGTATTTTTAGTACATATTGATCAATGGACCATTTTTATAACTAAAACATACCAAAAAAAATAGGTCAATTTTCACCGCGGGTCCAGTTCCAAATCGTTTAAAAAGAAACCTGGAAGATAGATGGAGGAAAGGACCCTGAATTTCACGTATTTACATATTATGCGTACACAAAGTCGCGTCATCGGTAGTGATGTCAAGGAGAATATTCTCACCCGCAGAATCTGAGAATATTCGCGAATATTCGCGAATATTCTCGAGGCTCAGGAGAATATTCTCTCGAAACCAAAAATTTCAAATAGCTTGTGGCATATCAAAATACTGGTATTGACGAGGTAATTACTGTTATTGCATCAGATGTCTGATTTTCTTCTATAAAATGTTACTTATTCAATATTATCGACCTTTTTGCAGACTTTTTTTCATTATGATCATCGATCACTTGTTTTTAATTGTGTGAAGGCTGGAGGTGTTGGTGTACCTATATGAGTCTTGCATGAGAATATGCGAGAATATGCGCGAATATTCGCGAATATTCTCGAGAATATTCTCGCAAAAAGATTTTTCGCGAATTTGTACATCACTAGTCATCGGGTGCTAATTAATTGTAAAATTAATTTAATTTTCACGTTGCTTTCCTTCATCACTCACCAGCCAATTGTTCCGGGTTTTTGTTGAGCAACTGGTTGCCGGCGAATTTTATTCGTAACCGTTTTCCACTCCTTTGCGTAATTCCGCACCATTCGACACTGACTTCTTTAGTGCATGTACGATTACACTACATACGGTATAGGTACAGCACATTCAATGGCAATAATGATAATGTCATAACTAACCCATTACCCAATGTGCCTGTCGATGAGGGTGTTGTGTACGTACTATGTAGTAGCCAAAGAAATTACAATGTTTTATACGTCCCACTCTTTCTCTCTTTCTCTCTCTCTCGGTGCATGAGTATGGTATAATACACCGTGCTGTACATATACGAGCACGTAATGCGTTATTTTTTTCACGGATATCGAATTTATTTATACTTGTTACCTACCTACCTATAAGACGTATACTTTTTTACATGTTTTAGATTCGTGGTTGCTTTATGGACGCCTACTGATGCTGATACGATTTCAATTGTCGTCCAAGAATCTGTATGTATGGGCCATGTGGTTTTGCAGCTGAGTTTTGGAACTGGACCAAAGGGCAGAGTTCGCCAGATGAACAAATTTTATCGGTTTTATGTGAATTGGAGTTTATTGGAGATGGTGCATTGCCCTGGAGTGTTCTCGATAAATATACAGAGGTAAGTGATGGGGTGGTTTTGTTTATATGCATGAAAAAAGAAATGCGTAAATATGAAGGTCTGGAAATATATGAATGAAATCAACTGCGTATAAAATAAAAAAAATGATTTATCAATGTCTGCCTATAAGCCCAAAGCCAAGGCAAAGGTCAAGTGATATCTCCAGATATTAAATACATATGAGGGAGGTGAATAATAAATGTAAGATTGGGTCACTGGGTCAAGTGATAGTTCACCTTAACTTGATTCAAAAACATCCTAATCAGAATTGTAGGTAGCTAACTATGGTGAATGTGATCAAGTCAGGCTGATTTGTTTATTTTTCTCAATGTATGTTTGTATTTTTAATTTTGTTTTGTGAGAGGCAAATGTTATAGGATTAATCGAAAATATTCGTTATAATTTTTTCTATTTTTCAAATGAGTTGTACGAGGTAGTTCAATTTGTTACCCACACTGCCAAAATGTTTCTTTTGATGATCTCTTTGAAAAACTCGAGAATGTTTACTGAAGGAAAAAGGGAGTCAAAACAAGGAATATAGATATACTACGTATAATAGGTACACCGAATCAGGAGTGTGTGTGCTAGTGTGAGTGAATTACGACGTCATTGGTAGTTTGCCATTTAATTTTGCCCAAGTATGCGCGGACATCGCTGCTTATGTTTGTCAACACCACCGTTGTGTGTGCTTGTAGTTGTTATGTTATTACTCACTACCAATGACGTCAGCACCCTGCACTCCTCACTCACGCGAGTGTGTATAACAACGATCCGGTGTACCTATTATACGTAGTATATCTATATTCCTTGAGTCAAAAAAAGTAATTTTTTTTTCAAGATGTCCCAAAATTCAGCTTATTGTTACATTTTTTTGTTTGATTTAAAGTTGAAAAAATTTGTTTTTGGGTTTTAAACAAGATGAAAGAAAAATTTATGCCTGTTCATGTACTAGCTACTTCGATTTTTTCTATTTTTTTCATTTTTAGTGGATGCAGAAGAGGAGGAGAAGAAAGAGGGGTGAGATTTCCTGTTCTTTCTCCTTGATTGAACATCCACAAGTCTTTATTAGAAAAAACTTCATCCAATTTGAAATAGATGAAAAAATTATAATTTCCAAACCAAAATATCCTAATATCGACGAAAAAGATGGAAAAAAAGGATGGAAAATCAAGATTGATGTTTGAAAATTCACAATTCTGACGTTTACAACCTTGAGAGAAAAAATTGTCGAAAATCACATTCTGAGATTTTTTTGATTCTTTCAAAAATTGAGTCTCGATTAATATTTTGTTTTGGTCATTCTCATTTTCAAAAAATCCGCACTGAAAAAACAAAATGATAAAATTTATCCAAAAAAATGATGACCTGCCCCAATTTTAAAAAATTGGTAAAATTTATTCTGAAATAATAAAATCTATCCTGAAATGATAACATTTATTTCGAAAGTGGTAAAATTTCTTTTTGTGCATTTTCTGGGAAACATCATTTTTTTAGAATAAATTTCGCCAATTTTGTAAATTGGGACGCGTTATTATTTTTTTTGATAATTTTTTTTTCGAAATGAAATTTACTTTTTTGGGTAAAATTTATTAATTTTTTTGATAAAATGTATCAATTTTTGTAACTTAATTTTTTCATTGCATTAAAATAGAAATACCATTGGAATTGTAATTTTCGAGTAAATAATTTCAATACCTCTTTTAGATGAAAATATTGCTTTTTCGGGAAAGGGGACATTATTATGTTTTGCGATTTATACTCGATTCAATGGAAAAGTTGAAGTGGGTTATAATACATTTGATTTTTTTTATGCCTCTTTTATTTTTTAGAAAAATTATAAAATTAGGTAGAAAAATTCAAGCAATTTTGACGACGATCCTATGCTCCCCCCTCCTCCTTCTCCTCAAAAATTAATAAGAAATGATGAATTGAGCTTTTAAAAGTCATGGTCTGCTTTTTGATCTTTGAACTTTCTTCAACAGTTCCTCGTATAAACTAGGAAAATACGAAGTTCACATTCCGAAAATAGAAAATCATAGAAAACAGAAAATAATTTTCAATTTTGTATCGTAGTAAATTGATGCTGTTTCTTTAAGATTTCATGTCACAAAATCAAATAAGCTCAAATTGGCTAGAATTTGGAAAAATTCAAGAAAAAAATGTTTAAAATTGAACGAAATTTTGATCGTACATATTTCTATCGTGATATTTTGATGTTGAAGATTTCTTTTATGTACAGCACCCAATCTAGAATAAATTTTTGCATTTTTATGTGAAAAGTAGGAGGAGACAAAGCTGAAAACCAGTTTAAAATAAAAGGTTTCATCTTACGGATTTAATACAATATTCATGGATAGAAAAAATGTAGCTTTGAAATTTTTTCATCATTTTATTAAAGAGCTAAACTTCAACTAGGTAGTCCAAAATTTATCAAAAATTTCAATCATTTTTGAAACTAATTTGATCTTAACATTGAATAAAGATTTTGATTTTCAATCTTTCAATTTCAAAGATGAAATTTTTTCAAAATTTTTTCGACAAATTTTTTTAAATTGAAGATTTAAAAAAAAATATTTTTCATGTTCTTGATTAGGTAGAGAATTCAAAAAAAATATTATGTAAATTGAAATTGGATGATTTTTTGCATTCTCTCGTCAACATTTTTACCTTTCAATCATCATTAATTCATTATCATTACCGTTTGCCAATTTTTTTTCAAATTGAAATGAAAATTTTATCATTCGTCACAAAAAATTTCAATTTTTACCAACTTTACGTCGAGTGCAAACATGAAAAAAAATGATATCAACGTAATGTACATACCTACCCGAAAAAAAAACCACGAAAATTTTTCTTTCCTTTTAACAATTTTCATCTAAAAAAATTCCACCTCCTACGATAAATTTGCCATAACATTACGGCACGACGAGAATTTCATTACGAAAATCCTGCGTACTTTGTTCTCCGCACAATTCGAACGAAAAGTTTTTATCCGCTCAAAGCCAAGTACAGTAGGTACTCTCGCCACTTGGATCCGAAACATTTTGAGTATAATTTTACAAACTTTGACGTGGCGCTGACCAAAGCAAAAAGCAAAACTCGAGTATAATATGGAAAAGTAGATAGGTAGGACATGAGATGAGGACGAGCCCATTAACCCGTACTATGTGTAAGTAACTTCTCCAAGTAAATATAGGTGTTTAGGTGTATCTGCTACCGGTACGTATAGGTAAAAATCAATCGTACTCCTAATTTTACTCGAGTATACGGCTCATTAATCATTATTAATTACGTAATACAAAAGGTATATTGTATAAATGAACTTTTATATGGAAGAGTATCCATCTATCTGTCTATAAGGCCTCTGTTTAAATAAAATCAAAAGAAAGTGAGTGCGGTGTATTTCAAAGTGCTGGCGAAAAAGGGGGGAAATGGTTGCGGATAGATTGGTAGTTGGTACAGTTTGATGGTTGGTGTGAGTAACCGAGCAGTAAACTGTGTTAAACATTCGCTGGGTACATTTATGTACGTACGTTCAGCTGATATTTTTTATCGCGATCTTGAATGATTAATAAAGAGATAATTATGTAGTGTGACAGTGAATGTAATTAATAAAAATGAAATGCAATGGCATCATTATATTATCCATATTTATATCTGTGTGCAAGCATAGGGTGTCCCACAAAACGTCTGGCATACTTTGAATTTTGTTCAATATACAGGGTGTCTATCAGTAGAATTTGGATATGACCGAGTATCATTTAAAAAATACGATTGATAAAGATGTTGCCTACTTTTAAAATCGAAAGGAAAACGCCTTTCAAAAAAAAAAAAATTGGCATCAAAATATTTTTTCGATCATAGAAATAAGTAGTTCGTTCCTTAACAATTGAACTTTTCGTTAGAATTTTTTTGACCAATATCACAGTGTTGATGGGACCATTGAATTACAACTGGTTTCAATATTGTAAAAAATCTTCAAAACTCAATCGTGAAAATGAAACTGAACAAATTTTGCTCCGATTTTTCATCCAGCTTAAAAATTGAAGGACCTATACTGCCTTCAGAGACAGACTGCAGAAAATGACAAAACTTGTTAACATTTTTTCAAGCTGAGACTTTTCTTGACCCCTTCAATTTTCAAGTTGGGCAATTTTTGAAGTTTTTTTTTTGTTTCTTTGATTCATGGAAGGCCAAAGACATGATTACATAGATTTTTTGTCGAGAAAAAATTTTAATCGAAGGTCTTTAACGTTATAAAAAATTGGAAGCTGTATGATTTTCTTATAATTCATTTATGAGCCAATTTTAAAAATTTTCTCAAAAATTCAAACGATCTCCAAAAATCAAAACATAACTATTTTTTAAGAAATCTGTTAAATTTTTTCAAATATTTCATTTTTACGTTAGGTACTTGTAGTTTTCACTTAGGATTCTTTACTCAAAGTTATGGTGGCGAAAATAAAATAATGGTACTCGAGGTCGAGGAAAAAGCTACCCCAGAGTTTCTCGTAGCTGAAAAAAATTTCAATGGAAAAACGTATTCGTTGTCGGTATTTTCAAGATCCATAGTAAAATAAAAAAAAATTTCAAAATTGTCATCAAAATATTAATTTTTTAAAATTTATTTTAAAAATTTCCTAAGTAATTGAAGTGTTTCTAGAATAAAATTGATTTTTTTTTTGAAATTGAAAACTTTGGCAGCAGACTGTTTTCTTGATAAGAATTAAATCTGATGAAAATGATGAAATGCAATAATTTCTCACTCAAATTTGTACTTGACTAGGTAGATGTAGAAATCATCCTTAGGGGTATAAAATTCATTTTTGAGTTGGATTACTCTCTGATTCTACCCCTTCTGAATTTTGAAAGGTCCAAAATCAGTGCCTACTTACTCAAAAACCAATTTTTGACACTTTAGGGTGGTTTCTATATCCAGGCTGATTTAGTGGCAGTAGGACTTTCTTTTTGGAAATTGTTGAGTTGAATTTTCAAACGAATTTTAATTGGTTGTTCGTAATTTTCTTTAAATTTACTCGCTTTCAGTTTTACTTCATCTCTTCAATTATGAAAATGTTTAATCTTAAGTATATAGAATTTTTTCCTAAAAAAAAAACGAGATTTTGGCCTCATTACATTCGATGTTGTTAAAATTTTTATTAATAAATTTTCAGCCCTACTCATTAAACAATTAGAAAAATTACCATTAGCAACCTTCAGGCCCAGTGACATTGGAAAGTGGGGTACAAAAAATGTATTCACCTCTCTCCATCTTCTCCCTCCCGAAACATCTGGCAGTAGAGAAAGTATCATTTATACCCCTCTCCCTTCCAATTACATTAGATAGCAATTTTCAAAGCATTAAAATAGAGAAGGAAATGCTGTATTTGGGCAATTAAAATCCTATTTTTTCGAAGCTTTGCCGTCGTTTCGCTCAGGTTCAAATAAATTCACCATTATCTTAATTATTTGAGGCGACGCGACAGCCCAAAAGAAGGTTCCCTTCCATCTTCCTCCTTTTAAATCTTTCTGGTACGCCAAGTTTCTATATCTGCACTTTGCACCCTCCCAAAAAAGCTTCCGACGCTTCTGCTTAGACCCTTCAAAAGAAAAACAAGTGAGGTTTCAACTTTATGACATATATCTCCTAAACTATGATAGATGGAGTTCTTTGATTAGAGAAGAGAATATTGTTCTTTCAAATTTAAGTCAAAATCTAAAAAAAATTAAAGTCATGTGGCTGAAAACGAATTTTTAATCTCATTGTTCTGATTTGACTTCTCAAAACAGTCAAAACCCCTTTGCGAAAACCCCCTCTCCCCTCCTCAGTGTAATTCAAAATTTTTGAAAAAACTATAAAATGTTAATAATGCGTGGATTTGGTTCGTTTTTTGGAAGTGAAGAACAAAAATGCAACCTTATTTTCATGATTCGACCTATTTCCCTCCCTCTCCTCCACCCCATCACTCATATACCCATAATTTTTTATTTGGATTTCCAATGGTAATTTTTTTCCTCAATTTTTAGATAAACTTGAATCAAAAATGTTATTCATTGATTCTAGGTAAATTTTTTTCTCAAGTACATTCACTCACTCATTAGAGTTTTCATTTGGAAATAGGATCGTGGATCGTGTATAAAAAGTCGAAGTTGGGGGGGGGGGGGGAATGTACGTGCAAAAAATTACTAGTTATTTTGAACTGAGGTACGAGTATATGGTGTAATTATACTACCCTCCCCCTTCCCTCAACACAGGCCTGTCTGAAAATGAAAAAATGAACATTGAGCTACCAAATAACCAAAATCATTTCAGATTTCCTAAAATAGAACTTATCCTGAACTTTGGATGACCCATAATTTTGCTTTCATAATACAAAGAAAAAGGGGCTAAAATTTGGACCCTTTCTATTTTTTTCTCAATATTTTCCTTATTTTTGTGTAATTTTGAGTACATCTATGTAAAAATGAAGCATGCGAAGTCGATCGAACCATCGCATACCTACACAGGTATAAATAAATTTAAATAGTATAACAAGATAATTGATGTTAAATGGCTTCTCGAACGCGCCATCGTGTTCGACAATGATCATGTACTTAGTATAAGATAATTTAGCACGTTTTATATTCATCGAGCCGTTTTGTTTTGTTTTTTTGCTTCAGGTAAGACATACGTGTACACCTTTACCTATCCGTCTAGCTGCCTATTTAACGTTTAAAAAGTTGTACGTGCATGAAAATGTATATTTAGTTCAAGCGGTATATACGGGCGAATGTTTCATTGAAATGGACGAAGATACATACGATGCAAGGGAAGGGCAGGGAAGTAAAAAAAAAGGTATCAACGAAGACGGAAAATATTAGCGATGAATAAATAAACGTCGTAGTAGGTATACTCGAGTTCGTTCTACATAAAAGACTCGGTAATTTTTACTATCAAACGGCGAATTTTTTTAATACTTTGAATAGAGACTCGGAACGTAGCGAGGTATATGGAGGTGAACTCGCGACGTGATTAAAATGTCTCTTATTCGTTGATTCATTATTGGAGGCTCATATCCGGTACCTCGCGATAGCGGTAGCTCGATTGTAAAACAATATACTGGTGGCCACACTGATCGAGAAGAAATTCTCTCGCATCCTTTTTCGAAGCTTAAAAAGAAATTACTTCCTAATTGAAATGATATCGGTTACTGATACGTGGTTAATTCGGTCACGTTATGTAGAGTAGCCGGTATTCGAGCGGCGGCCATGTTTTTTACTACATAATTTTATTTTTCGATAGTCATGATTGTTATTCATTTTTGGTACATCGTATCCAATGTATTCGTGTACTTGAGCGGTCTAAATCTTATCTTTGTCCCGGGCTGTCGAGCCGCCAATGAGACTGATGACGCGTATGCCTACTCTGAAGAAAAAACCGAGTTGGAGACGTATTCCCCTGAATTAACCGAGCCCATTCCGAAGGATTTTTTCGAAGGAGTCGAAAAAGTTGGAGCTTTTGAAGATGTGTCTAATGGGTCTGATGCGGAAACGTCAACGAAATCGAGTGATCTTTGTACCGAAGCGGTAACAGAGTTGACAATCTCACTGATGAGTGTAGTGAATCAAACGAACAGTGGTTCTGAGGCAACAACAGTGATTGGCGATCTTTATACTGACTCGACAACAACGCCAGTTGCTCCTCCCACTTTCTCTGATGCGTCAACGAAGACGGCCGATCTTTATACCGAATCGATAACCTCACCTAACTCTCCTTCCGGTATGTCAACTGATATTTACAATGAAACAACAATAACGCCAACAATCCTATCGAGTAGTTCTGATGCTGCAACAAATACTAGTGATCTTTATACAGACTCCATGAAAAATGATATTTTTGCTGCCGAATCAACTACGAAGGCAGTCACCTCAGACGGTAATATTTCCGAATCAACAACCGTCGCCGATTTTTCAACAAATGCTCCTTCGACATCCTCATCAGAACCAGCCGCAAACGTTACTAATGAATCTGCAACCAACAATGCATCTATTTCTGAGCAATCCATTGCCCCAGCAAAGGAGCTAGGTTCTCAAGACCTTTCATTTTCAACGAAACTGCCTGAGAAATCCAATGAATTGGTGGAAAGGTCGACCCAACCTTTGGTATCCCGTTCGACAAAAGATACATTGGAAGAATTGTACGACGAAGATGCAAAACATACAACAAAATTTACTCCCAGATATGAAGAAGGATATTATGATCCTAGGAGAGCACCTACGAGATATGGCCAACGTGAAGAAGTTGTCAAGACTACTCCATGGAAATATGCCTCTGATTACACTATAGGAATTAGGTGAGTCTTGATGAATTTTTCATTTTATTTATTATTTTTATTGATATTTTGGGTTTTGGGAATTGAGACGCAAATGTTTGGATCGAGTTTTGTTCTTTATCAGTTCGAGCTTTGGGCAGGATTACCACACATTATTGATTGAAGATCGTTAAACACTTATCTCAGATTATGATATGCGTTTTGAAGCTAATGAAGGGCTTAATTAGTTTGGTAAAAAGGTTTATGTAGATTGAGCATTGCAAAATTAGCCAAACCGTTGTTATTTGAACACACGTAAGGTAATGCTGATGAGTCAGTTCGCATGAAAAGGAGTCATTCGATTTATTGGCACCCTGAGTTGCTAAGATGAGTACTTGATTGTACCAAAAACAAGCGCTATGAAGTTGAAAATGTTTAATTATTCATTCTCGTTTCAATTTTTTCTCAATTTTTGATAAAAGTTTTGCAAATTTTATTTTTATTACCTACATCGCCATCTCGAAAAAAGTTACCCAATTTTAAATGGGACTTAATTTGAAAAATATCATCAGTGTGAACTTAAAAATAATTACCTGCTTATTTGTCTTGTAATGATGATTAATGCAATTTCTTTAAATTTAATTATTTAGGTGAATACCACCAAAAAATTGTTCAATTTTCAACGAGAAATCTTCATTTACTTGCTTATCTTATTTTTAGATTATCCCCACTAAAATTTTTTGAGTTGAAGAAATGATTTTTCATCACCTTATGTGTATTACGAAATTTCAATAAAAATAAAATTAAACTTCTTATGCCCCAAAAAATGGTTTACTGAAAGTTTAAAATTTAAGAGAAATGGAAAGTTACAATTTCATTGTGTAATTTTTCTACCATACCATGTTGATTATGAAAAAATTGTTTTTTCGCAATTTTTTTTCAAGATTGTGAAAGTGATTAACGGATTATGGTTCAATGTTGACATTATTTTTGCAATTTTCTTCTGTTTGTAAATTTTGACATTTTCTTACGATTTTCGAGATATTACCAAACACATTTTTATCGAAGAATTTGATGTTTTCAAAATTGAAAAATATTTCAATTTCGGAGAAAATTATAAAAATGATTTTGGTAGAATCCTGTCTTTTTTCTGTTCATGAAAATGAATTTTGAAATATTTTCAATTTTTTCTGTAGTTTTTGATGTAATATGTTTTCTAGCTGAATATTTGAATATTGTAATTTTTCCACAAAATTTTTGAATTTTAATTAATTGAAGTAGATACATGATTAATTTATTTGGAATTTTCCTGATAAGAGGCATTTTTGGGGTCATACGAAACAAGGCTCAGTTTGAGAGCAATTTCTGTATTTTTTTTCTGAAAAAAGTATCTCAAATAAAGAAAAAATTGAAGGAAATAAAATTTTGGAAGAATTGAGGTATCTTCTAACATAATCAATATTTCAGCTGCCCAAGTTGATTTCTTGATTTTTTATAAATGTTTTAAGTCGCATGATAGAGGTGGTCTGCGCATTTGGATTTTTGAAATGTTTTTCAAACATTATTCCGGTATCTTGGAAAAAATTTCGTAGGTACTTCAAAATTCAATTCTGTCAAAAAAGGTAATATAAATCACCAATCTAGAGGCCTGCGCCGCCGAGCCGCGCCGCCGCCGCCGCCGATTTTTTCAAAATTTTCAGGCCGCCGCCAGCCGCATAAATTACGGCTGAGCCGCCACCAGCCGCCGCCGATTGAGCGCTCGGCTTAGCCGACGGCGTTCTATTACAAAAATGTAAAATAAAGTGCAGTTTTTGCTCATCCAACAGTATTTGCTGATAACTTTTCGCCCTCGCTTCGCTCGGGCAGTATTTTGATCATAGGCACACCCAGAAATTAATTAAGGGAGGGGCTGAGAATTTGAGAAAAAATGGGGAGGGGTCAAATTTCAAATTGAGTCATTTTCACTGATATTTCAATCAAAAATCATCAATTTTTTCTAAGAAACAGAGAATTTATTGAGAATATGTTGATTTTTGACTGAAAAATCAATCAAAACTTGTTAAGTTTTGAAATAAAAGTACTAAAGTACTGCTCAAGCGAAGCGCGGGTGAAATTTTTTTGAAAAAATATACTTTGAAGAGCAAAAAAATTGAATTTTTTCTCATTTTTGAAGCAAAAAATTATTTTTTCCGGGCTTAAGGGAGGGTTCGAGCCCCCTGAGCCCCTCCCTTGGGTGCGTCTATGATTTTGATCATTTTTTTGAAAACTTGACTATTTTATACTGACCTTTTCAGTCAAAAATCACTTTTTTTCAGTTGAGTAGTTCTTAATTTGTCGAAAAAATCAATGATTTTGACTGAAAGATGTGTAAAAAATCAGATTCGAAATAACATGAAAAATGAGCAAAAAATCACCTATTAAACCGTTTCAGTTTTTTCAAACATGTACCAAAAATTTTCGCCCTCGCTTCGCTCGGGCTATAGACTATAATAATAATACATGCAATACTGTTTCCTAATTTCGGAATATTCAAGTAATGAAGACGGCGGGCTTGAAAAATAGTTTGAAAAAAGCTTCGTACCGGATCCGTATTTCCTCTCCCCAGCCCTGTTTTTCGGAATGTATTCAAATTTTAATTTTCGACTCACCAAAAAACAGAAAATTTTCAAAAACTTAAAACCTCCAAGATAATTATTGCGTGTGATATAAATCTGGAATCTTAATTTAATTTTGAGCGTCCTTGGTAAAACTTGAAAGTTTGGACAGCGGCGCCGGCATAGCCACAAAAAACGTCTGAAGGGTGGTCAGAACCTGAGGGAGCAGAAGCTTTTTTGGGGTGGGTGCAAAATGATTAAGTACAAAGACGAAAAACTAGAAAGTTTTTTGGGGCGGATGGGAGGGGGATAAAAAGAGACCTTTTTTGCTCTTTAGGTATAGCCTCGATGCCTTGAATAATTTATATATTGTGATTCAAGTCATGCCCGAACAAAGCGAGGGCGAAGTGTTGAAAAAATTGGATATTTAATGCCCAAAAAAAGGCTTTTTTCATTGCTTCAAATGTTTCAATGCTTTGAAAAAAACAATTTTTTGAAAAACTTTGCACTCATTTCGCTTGAGCCGGAACGAAATTGCAATTACTATTTGAGGCAACATTATGAAAAAAGACTTCTTTTAGCCTCCCTTTTCCGAAAAGGAAGCTAGAAGGGTACAAAGTTGGTTTAAAACAGGGGAGAAAATAGGAGACAGGAAATGTTTTAATTGTCAGAGCACATAGAATAAGGTAATCATGATTCCGTGAATGCCCAAGCGAAGCGAGAGTAAAAACTCGAGAAAAATGAATTTTTTAATGCTCAAGCAAGGAATTTTTTATGCATATTCTTGACTTCAAGGGGGAAGGGGGTCCAGGCTTCCAATATTCCTCTTGACTACGCCCCTGAGCTCGGATAACTCTACTTATAATTAATTCGTCCTGTATAAATGATAAAAAAATTGGTCGGCTAAGCCGCCGCCGCCGAAAATTTTATGCGCCGCCGATAGCATCAGCTCAAGTCGGCTAGCCGGCCAGCCACGGCGAAAAAATTTGTCAAGCCGCCGCCGACCAAAACTTCATCGGCGCAGGTCTCTACACCAATCACTCTAAATCCAAAAAAAAATTATACATATTTCTTCGTCTAAAAATATGTGAGATTCGTGCGATCCCTAATTTTTTTGCCACATAGGTTGGTTTTAAATCTTAGAAAAAATTAATCAAAACCGCGTTTTAAGGCAAAACACTCACTCATGAAAAGTGAATGAAAAAACGTAATTTTTCAACAAAAATGGTATTTTTGTAGTAAGTATAGGTAAAATTGATTAAATTTCCAGTCAATTCGGAGCCTTTAATTTGAATTTTGAATTACTCAGCCATTGAAACTTTAAAATTTTTTTTGCAAACCAACCTTTAAAAATCGAAAACTACTAATGTCTCTCAGAAGATTTTGAAATAATTGGAAATTGTCGACTAGTAGAAGCTTAATTTCATCTATTTTTCGGAAAACGCACTTTCGTCCAAAAAAGTTATCATTGGAAAAAAATAATTTTTTAATTTTTAAAAATTTACGCTTGAGCAGCTAAAATTTGGTTTGAAGCTGGTGAATTTGAAAACTGTTCTTTCCAGACGTATTACTTTCGTTGCAATAAAAAAGAGGAACATTTCAAATGGTTCCCTTGTGAGTAAACGATTTTTTAAAACTTATTTTCCCTGTAATTCCGGTTTTTTTCTCATACTGTTTGTTTATTAGATATTGAAAAAGTAAATTTTTTAATTTTATAACTTTCATAGTTTTACATGAAATATATTTTGAAAATTTTCAAAAATTTAAAAAAATTGTTTTTAAGGATTGACTATACTTTTTCATCCTAAACTTCTTTTTTCAATTCTTCACAAAATTAGGTATTTATAAATTATTTCGATTATTGATTTCAATTTGTTCATGGTCTTGTTTTCAATAAATTCATTTTTTTAATTCCTAAAGTTGAAATTTCATTGTAAATTTTGAGTTCTATTTCCCTTTTGCTTGAATGTGAACAAAAAAATGCAAAAATTTTAGATAAATCTATTTTTCAATTCAACATAAAATGTGGCTTCAAAAATTCAAAATCAAATTTTTAGACCTATAAATTTTCTGAACTAAAATGTGATTTTCCACAAATTTTCATACTTGCGATACTTACAAAAATTTCTCAATTTTCAAAAAAAATGACTTGTACAGCTGTTTTTAATGGAATAGGTATTTTCTAAGCGTTTTCAGTCAAAAATCTGAAAAGTCAATCAATAATCATTTAATTTTTAAATCATTCGTTAAGTATTTTTTAAATTAAAAATTTAAAAAAAATAATAATCAGTCGTTGATATTTTTTTCCATTTTCATATGCTGTCTCATCTTATCACACGGATGTTTTTTCCGAGAAGAAAAAAATGTTCAGAGATGCCAATAAAATGAATCATCCTTGCATTTTCAATCGAGGGGGATAGCGTTAATTAATAATCGTAACTAACTACTGAAGCAAAACAAAATTTATTTAAATAACTTACGTTGCACACGCGCCGCAGAATTTTTCACGTCCATGATTCGAATTCGCAAATAAACCAGACGAAAAAATTGTCATTTTCATACGCGAAGCATAGATTACCGCAAGTCGTACATGTCACGTGAATTTTACTCGATTTTTAATTCGACGTACGTATGCTCATCGCAAATAAAAATAATAAAAATTGAAAGAAAAAAAATTGAAAAAATGATTTTACAATTTTACACTAAATTTTATTCTTAAAAATAATAGAAAATCGAGCCAATGCGTAAAAAAATACGAAAAATTTGTAGCAAATTAGCACAACGTGTGTTGATATTAGCGAGTTCTGTCGTTATAAAACCATTACTAACCATAACAAGTGATGTTTACATTGAGTACAGTGCGGCTGGTTACGTCTATTGCTGCATGTGCGTCGTTTGAAGCTTGTGTTTTCACGGTATATATTTTCATCTCCCACTCTCGCTGTTTCTTGTCTCTCTCTCTCTGGTTTGCGGTGTATATTCATGTGGACTTGAATGAGATGAAAAAAATTTTACGTTGGGATGATTTTTTTTGTCTAATCGTGTCCTCTTCCAAAGTGTTGAAATTCATTGACATTGGATGAGTGAATTTGTTGTACAAGATAGATAAACTAGTTGAGTAATTCCTTATCTAATTTTTTATTATTTTTTTTATCAAAGATTATAATGTTTTATTGCTTTTTCGATAATTTTGTATAAAATGAGCAAAATTATAAGTACGTTCGTGGTATTGAAAAAATCATAAACGAAGCTAAATGATCGAGAAATTTTATGACGAATGAAAAGTGAATATATTTTGGATTTAAAATTGCCAATCAGAGAAGAGGTTTTCTCTGGTAATGAGGCTTTATTTATCGTCGTATAGATTTTAAACGATGATTGGAAAAATATAAAAATGAGAAAATTAACGAGTCCTTGAAAGAAATAATTTTGTTATCGTACATTTTCTTCGTAATAATGGTATAATCTTCAATTTGAACGATTATTTATCGAAATAATAAGGGAAATTTTATTGGTTTTTCTAAAGTCTCTTTATATTTTGGATTATTTGACCACGTCTGAAAAAAGACGTTGCATGAATCATTTCGGTTAGATTTGCATACAAGGTTTATTTTGTCGAAATAGAAGGGAAAAAAATAGAATTTCCTAGATTAATAAATTTTTATTATACATAGATGTTTTGCCTGAATCGTGTATTTATTGGCACGTACGAGATTTAGACAAAACAGACTTTTTACATAAGATCGAAAATGAAGAGGCTAAGGGTAATTCAAAATTAAGAAAATTTGAAATTTTCTGTTTAGTTTTCAATCTATGTACTATCCATTCCCATGGTACAAATTGTTAAGAATAAGCAGCATTTTCTCCTTCCATTTTCAAGATCGGAAACATGTTTATCTCAATGTTTTTTCGAGAGGTACCCGGTTATTCAAACCATAAATTTGACTACGTGATTCATGGAACACCCTGTACAAGTATCAAAAATTTGGAATATCATTCAAATTAAATCTTATGTCGTTTTTCAAAATCCAGTTTGATGCTGAATCAATTGAAGCAAAATCAATTTATTTTTTTTACTTACAAAATAACCTTGCGACAGAAATGACAAATATTGAAAACTTCAAAACCCCATAAGAATGGGAACCTCGAACATATCCTGAACCCTTCAAGATTTTTCAGATTTCTTTTAACGATTACTGGTGAAAAAAACTCGAAAAACTCTAAAAATTTTTAAAATCAAAATTAAGGAGAAAAAAACCACCAAATGGCAAAATGAATCTCGACTTCTTGTTCAGATGGTTGAATCACTCTCTTACTCAAAATCTCAAAATTGATTTTTTCAGGATTAATTGAAAAAGTTGAGAAATAAGTGAATTTTGAAAATTTGATCAAAATGAATGAAAAGAGTGCATAATATTGAATTATTCTGAACTGTAGAAATCAGATCTGCCATGAAGAATAATACGAGGAAGAAACCGTAGTCAGATTCGTGTTCAGGAAGTTGAAATACCTTTTTACACACTGTAATAGATTATTATCATCAATTTTTGATTAAGCTTCGGAACATTTCTATGAGCGGTGGTTATAATTTGTTGAGAACATTTCTGTGAAATTCTCAACTATTTCTGCCAGATTTTGTTGTTTTTTTTCTTCATCATAAATAGTCAATTTCTTATAATTTTTCATTACATTTACCTTATATTTTTAGGCGAGCACGAGCCATACGTATGGGGGAGGGGGGCAAACATTTTCAATTATAATTGAATGTTTTTTGGTTCGTCAAAATCAGAAGTACAATTTTTCTCATTTTTTTCAACTTGAAACAAATCCCCCTCATCCTCAAAAAAACATTGTATTCAACATTTTTTTCTAAACCTACTTTCTTGAAAAAAAAAAATATTCCATGGTTGCCGAGGAAAGGAAAAGATGAACTCCAACATTCAAAATTTTTCATTTATTTTAAACTTGTTGTTGGTAATTTTTTGGAAAGTATTATTTTGATTTGTTTTTGAAAAAAAAGTTTAAGTATCTAAGTGATATTTTTTCCATTTTTTCAAAATTCATATTGTTATCTTTGAGGATTTTTGAAATTTTAAACCCCCACAAAACCGATTTTTGATTTTTTCACAAAATTGAGGACCTTTCCTAGTCAATTATCTATTTCACCTTGTTGGAGTGTTAAAGAAAATTCTACGTTCAATAGTGAGGAGAGATTCTGCCTTTTAGAAACATTCTGTTAGTAAATAGAAAAATTTCTCAATTTCTCCTTTGAAAAAGACGATAGGCAACTTATCATACAGCAAATCCAATGTTTTAACGTCGAAAACTTGGATGCAGCCGGCTCCCGAATACAATCTATCTATTTTATGGAAATGTTACCTATATTTCTGATTGAAAAGCTAATGTCGTCAGAAAAAAATGAGTTTGAAACAATTGTTTGATCATCAAAATGAGTTGTAATTTCCTCAACGATTGATCAAATTTCTTCATTATATTTTTTCGCTCGTATTATAGAAATTAAAGAAGCTGCAGAAAGGTTTTTAATGTTAAACCTAACCTGAAAATTGAAGGGGCCATGAGACAATGAGTCATTGAAAATAAATAGGTAGATTAACAAAAAATTCCAAATTTTTGAAATTTCGAATGACTTATGACCCTCTCTGTTTTGATGTCAGACATAAAGTTGAAATGTTATTCAGGAACATACTATTCATCTTTTTGATTTTTGTTTTTTTTTTTAAATTTCGTACCTTTTACAGTTCCGCACCTTTATTTTTTGAAAAAGATGTATAATTCGTAAATTTCTTCAAGTTTTGAGGTACTGCCCATTCTCATGATACTTTGAAGTAATTTTAAAAATTAATAACAATTGTTCATTCGATTTTTTTTTAGTAACCATCACTTATACCTAAATTTTTTGTTTAATAAACACTCAACAGACAATCTAATCGAAAGAAAATTTCAAAATTCAATTTTTTTAACAGCTTTATTTTTTTTAATTTCGAAAAATTCTTAAAATGAACATGGCTCATTTGAACAACGATAGATAACCTATATTATATCAACATCAAAATTGATTTCGATTTCGACTTGAAGTTTGCTTACTCTTGCGTTGCTCGATTCCCTAATTTTTAAATTATTTGAGTATTGCTAAAAAAAATTAATTTCATTGGTACTTACTTCGTTTTTTTTTTTTTTTTTCAGGGACTACAATCTGATTCTATACGCAGTCAACAACACATTAGTATTGGAAAAAGGCTCATTGTTGAATTATGTTTACTTCGTATTCAAAGAAATATTACACATCAACATGACACTTTGCGATATCCGATATTGTCGATACCTTCGAAGCAAAACCCACGATAATACCAAGAAAGTTCCTCCAGTTTTGGTGGCATTTACAAAAATGGACGTTAAAAATGAAATTCTACACAAACGTAAGATGTTGAGACCCACCGGAATCAAAGTAGAACACGACATGCCTAAGAAAATATTGGACGAACAAAACGCCTTACTAAAACCTTTAATGGATAAGTACCGAGCTATGGGCCAATACGTCGTGGTCAGAAGTGGTAAATTATTAGTAGAAGGTAAAGTCTTGACTCAGATCAATTTACCCGATAAGTACACGTATGATCCTATGCAAACGTTCGTATCATACGTGAGTAGTACTTTGAAACCAACTACTACGCCAGGAATTTATCAACTACCGAGAGACTTGAACTTAATGGATTATGGATTCGGTGGTGATAAAAAATCTGGCAGAAAGAAAAAAGGTGCCAAGGGAGCCGGAGGTAAAAAGAAGAGGAAGCCTGTGATTAGGATTCCTTTGGATGATGAAATTGGCGATGAGTTATCGGTTGAGGTATTATTTACGACGAGAAAATTCTGGTGATGATGTTTATCCGAAGTTTTGGCGGTTTCGAAGGATTGGATGTGGTTCGCTGAGAATCTCAATTTTTTGAATTCTGAAATATAACAAGTGTTTTGTAAGTTGTTGTACAGAAGTGTCAGGTGGCCACTCTGATTGATCTAGTGTTTTACAAGTTTTCAAGGTGATGTTTAGACGAAGTACACTTCTCCAACTTCAATTTTGTACGGTCTCAGAAATATCAAATTATTAGAGCGAAATTCATCATTTTTTTACTTTTCATCTGTAATGTTCTGCGAAATCGTTGAATAAGTATTTAGTTTCTTACTATTTTTCTGGTTGAAAAAAAAACTCGTAATACGAAAAGGAGCAACTCGAAGCATCATCAAATCCACTGATAAGAACGAAAGTTATGGACGATAGCGAGTTTTTTGAATTTACGTTTCTTCTTCACGATTTTATTGATTACTAATACGAGTTAATTCGAGCCGTAACACTGAGAATTAAACGAATAGTTACGTTTTTTACAAACGGAAATTGAAGATTCATCTTTGCAATTACCAACTACTGTTTCGTACACCGAACAGCTTGAAATTTATCGATGATAGATCACACTATCAGTGAAATACCAGTCAAATGCATTGAGATGACTTTAAGCTTGTGATTTGATTTCGAATAATATTCAACTTGAAGCAAAGAATACATTTCAAAGTTAAAAAAGTAACAAGAATAATGAAAACTAGATACTTTATTGAGAAAACATTCTCCGATGGTTTACATTCTTCGTAGACTATCCAAAAGTTCTTCGTAAAAAAGATGGTCAAAGGAGGTGTATGACATATTCGAGCTTATAATTAGAAAGAACAGGAAGTAAGATCTGTAAATAATTCAAAAAAACGAGAGGCATTAGTATGTGTGAGGTGTGAGTTGTAGAGTACTGATTACAATATCAATGGCCTTTACGGCGATTAACTATTTTGAAAATAGTATAGCTGGAATGAGAGTATATTATAGATAACGATCACTTACTCATCTTAATCTTCTTGCTTCTCTCTCAGATTCTAATAGCGTTAAAATATCGCCTTCTCGAACGGGTCCTTTGACGTTTCTGATAATCTGTCGGTTTTGTTCACCGATAAATTCGACTTTTACTTGCGTACACTGTCCTTGGGAACCGGTACGTCCCAAGACTTTCATAACGCGAGCTAAAACCACGGGCTTTTCCATCTTTTATAAATTGAATTGACTTAATTGTAATTTAATTACAAAATAGTAATTCAAAGTTTCTTGAACCACGTTACCAAAAGCGAAATCCACGAGAACTCGAGAAGATTTTTTTCACCGAAAATTTTCTGAAGAGTCAAAATCCAAGATAAGCAAGGTCGTTTTTTTGGTGTCATTGTACAAAACAAAACTTTGAAAATTGATTTTTTTATAAAGAACTTCTCAATTTTGTAAATATTTGAATTTCATTTCATGTATTTTTGAAATTTAAATGCGAAATTATAATTTTTGTTTTCTTAAAAATTCAAAAACATGAATAAATTTTGGAAATTTAATCCGTACAATGAATAGTCCTAAAGCTAAAAAAATCCCTTTCGAGTGTTTTTCACGAGACCTTGTAAAATTGCTCCATGATCCGGCGTACTAAACCGAATTTCTCACGGTAAATAAACATCAACAAATTTTTTATTTTTATTTTGTATTTTTTTTTTTTCGTGTTTTAAATTTAATTCTTTTAATTTAATTATCTACGATAATCTACCTGTTACCGTCAATTACATGTCAACGATATCATTATCGTTTATTTGTATAAATTCAATTTGAAATACCCAACTTGAACCATCTTCTACGATGATAGTTTAATAGTGTAAACTGTAAATAGTGTTTTTCAAATCATGTTTGAGCAAGATTTTATCCGATCTTTTCTCACCGGAGCTACTTCGGGAACCATATCAGCATTTTTATTTCAACCATTGGATGTGTTGAAAACGCAAATACAAGATCAGAGACGTCTTAGGTAAGTTTTATTGTACGAAAGTTTCACTTGAAATGTTCAATCTCGTTGCTGAAATGATCCTTTTTTTTACAGTAAAAATGCACCGGTCACGTATTTTTCAGTATTCAAGAATGTCTTACATAATCAAGGCCCGCTTGGTTTTTGGAAAGGATTAACACCGGTAAGATTTCAATAGTCTTTCAATTAGTTTTATCCTTTCAAGTACTAATTTGTAATGATTTTCAGGCTTTGGCTCGATGCATTCCCGGAGTTGGTTTATATTTTTCTTCGTTAAATGTAATGACAACACATTTAACAGGCGATAGTCCTACCGTGCTGGAGACTCTACTTTTAGGAGCAGCTGCGCGGAGTTCTTCTACCGTCATATTCATACCATTTACTGTGATCAAAACAAGATTCGAGGTACTTGAAGATTTACTGTGATACGTTAAATTTGTGGACCATAACTTGTGATCGTTTTAGTTTATGCACTGCAGAGTGGTCAGTACAAATACACAGGATTAATCAATGCAGTAAAAAGTATCAAGCAGTTTGAAGGTGTTCAAGGATTCACTAGGGGACTGGTGCCAACATTGATCAGAGATGTGCCATTTTCTGGATTGTATTATTTATTTTACACTCGTGCGAAAACTCTCTTGGGTAATTGCAATAGGAAGATTTTTTTATTACTTTTCGTTACGAAGAATGTGTTTTACCTCGAGTATTTTTCATTAATAGGATTGGAAAACGGCGAAAACAATTCCTACAAGGTATTTTTTAGCGGAGTATTAGCAGGATGTTCAGCTTCCGTTATTACTCATCCGGCTGACCTTATTAAAACTTACGTTCAACTCTATCCCAACGAGTTCAAAACATTTTCTTCGGGCGTTCGTTTTATTTATAAGGTAACTAAACAAATACTGTTCAAGGTGTAGAAATATTCGATTTATTTTCGCAATACGAACAGAAAATGTTTAATTTTCAGAGATTCGGTATTAAAGGGTATTTCAGTGGACTTTTGATAAGACTGACTCGTAGAACGTTAGTTACCTCGATGTCTTGGACTGTTTATGAAAAGGTAATACATTTTCGTATCGCTTCAAAATCTTCGGAACAATTTCACCTCTTTTGATTTTACTTTTATGTTACAGATAAATATTTACGTCAAGATGCCTTCATGAAAAACAGTTGTTTTGATATTATGGTGAAGTTTATTTATAGTTCTGTTATCTTAATTACTTACTTGTTGATGTATACGAGTTTTTGTGCGTAATTTGAGCAATATTCAGTTACCGAATAAAAAGGGTTTGATTTTTGAATATGTGAAGTGTATTTTTTCAAAATTGTGAGAAATCTTACTTTTTTCCCCTTCGTATCCGTTTCTGTATTGAATAATTGAATTCCAGCTTCTTTTTAATTTTAACCTAAAAATTCAGCGTATGTTTATCGTCTCTATCCTCTTCTTGGTTGGAACGGACAGAGTGAGGGAGAAAGGGAGGAAGGTCACTGGAATTGCCAAGGCAAAAGTTATTTTTAAAGTTTATTCGTTGAGGCTTTTTTTTTAATGACAAGAAAAATTAAGTAGTAACGACGATAATTCAAAATCGAACTGACAACTGTACAGCTCATAAATTAATTGGGGGAAAGAACTCTAGAGAAATGTTGAAAACTTATTTTCAAGGAAGGTTCAAACTGATTTGAAGTCTGAATTAATTTTTGAGTTATTTTGACCTCAGATCTGAAAGTCTTATCTTTATGAGAGCAACCAACTGGAATAAATTTTTCCATTTTATTTATCGTATGTTTTTCGACTCTCTAAATCATTTTTGGAGGTATTTTTATTCCAAACGCAATGGTTGATCCTCGGAGAAGAAAGGGGAAAAAATTAAGTTAAGGTACATAAATTGAATTTTTTCCCACTTATTCAACAAAGTATACCCCAAAAAACGTGCTTTGACCACAGCTTCATAGTCGTAATGGTAATGAAGAGCTGAAGACTCAATTCTTTGTGACTGAAATGAATGGAAGGGTACAAGTCCAAGGTCCAACATTTATTTAAATTGAAAAATGAAAATCATTCGGCGCAAATTTACAATTTTGGGTTTTACCCCAGTCAAGTTTGAAAAAGTATGAAAATTGAAGAAGGAATTTCATTGAATATAATAGAGGCCTCAAAAAACAAAAAGCATCGAAATCTCCGATTGTATGTTCGAATCTTTTGAGTAAAGAACCTATTTCTGAATTTCGGACTTCACGATAATATGGTCTTATCTTGAATCGATTTCAATTTTGAAATTTAAGGGAGGTTTTCCGAATTTTGATCCGGTGATCGGTGATCCTGATCCATCGATTCTACTGATCTGGTTCACACCCCTCCATCCCAGCTCCAGAGATTGTATTTGTGTCTGTCTCCGTCGCTATTACTGCAATTTACTGGTTCTCAAATTTTTGATTCATGTGCTTCCACGTTTGAGAAAATATTCTAGTGGGAGATCCCGCCGACCTCCTCATTCGGATCTCCAATTTTTTTTTAAATAAAAATCAAAAATGAAGAATAGTAGAAATAGGTACTGCACCTATTGGCCTAGTTACTCCTAGAAAACTACAGGTAGCGCTCCACCTATCTCATTCATAGCGCAACGAAATTATCTATCTAGCCGTACTCCTACGATTTCATTCCTCTATATCTATATGAACCGTCAAGAGAATTATTATTAAATTATCTGTTTCTGTTTCGCGATAGTGTTTTATGCATTCGAAAAATTACTGTACGGTATAAAATTTAGTGAAAATGCGAACGTGAAGTGTTTCGGGATCGTTCGAAGATGGAGACTTCGATGCATTCGAGTACGAATGCTTTTCTGAAAGCATTCACTCGCACGGCAACCAAATACGCGATGATGTTCTTCATCCTAGTCTTTTATGCGATATTATCAATCACCGAAGGCTGTTCCAGTAGATCTACGCCAAAACCAAGACCCACAGGTCCAACTCCCAGGCCAAATATCACATTCCATACGTATGTATGTCCACCTATGTACGCATCATGGTATTGCTTAAATGGAGCTACTTGTTTCACAGTTAAAATAGGAGAACATTTTTTATATAATTGTGAATGCGCCGAAGGGTTCATTGGACCCAGATGCGAATTTAAAGACTTAGATAGTTCCTATTTGTTATCACGAAAGCAAGTATTGCTCGAAACGGCGAGTATAGCTTTTGGTGCAACTTTGGCTGTATTATTGGTGGTTATTGTATGCATGTTGTTATACATTCGATATCATCGTAAACAAAAACAAAGATTACTCTTCGACACTAGCTGGGTAGACGGATATGTTAAGGAAAAACCATTTTCCAGACGCTAGCAATATATATTATGTACGATGTAAAATAGATAACCAATCTCTAAACCCTAGACAAAAGCAACGAAAAAAAAAATAACTAAAATGGATAATATTTATGTGAACACAACGAACAAGCTCGGTTGGCATTTAATTGACGATTAGTAATCATAAAATTGAATAACAATTTTAAAAATTGTATAGTATTGTAAACAAGTATTATTAGTGTTTCTTCTTTTCTCCTATTTTTTTTTAATGTAAACTTCTCTTGTGTATTCCGATTTTGCAAATCTAATTCATTGTAAGATGCCTTAAAATTAGTGTACTGTTTTTTTCTTTAAGTTTTTTTTTGATATTATATTTATTTCGTATTATATATTTTTTATGATTCGGTCATCTATTTCTTTTTATTACTATTGCATAATCTTGTACCATTTCTCTGTTATCATGATGCAATTCTTTACGAATTTACTTACAATCATGGCAGCACTGCTTAATTTTGAAATTTTTCTTAACCTTGAACCCATACGTTTGTAAACTTTAGTTCAAAAGTTCTTCTTCGATCGTGCCGGATTTCTTGGTATAATTAGAACGTCGCCCACATACCAATTCATAGATGTGTTTCTGGTACATGCTGCTGCTTTGGGAACCCCTGCGATGAAATTTTCCAACCACGTCGACCCAAAAAAGGCATTATAAATAATCGAGTGAGAAAACGAATCGAATTTTTTAAATAAAATTGCTAGAATTTTTCGTGACCATATTATACAGTCGATTGGATCACTCGTGCCGGTAATTTCGTGACTGTCGCGTCGACTAATTCGTTATGTATATTAATTTTTAATACCGAAATTACTCAGCTGTGCCAATCCATTATAGAAAGTGAAAAAATAAAATGGTTTAATTAGTCATTTGGAAAATATGCTGCGAATTCGCATTATAAACAACGGAGACGAAGCCGGTCGGGTACTCGTAAATTACGTAATAATACTCCTCGTAACGTAAATACGATAACATCGTGCTGAAATGAAATTGTTCATTGATAAAATCAACTTGACCGGCGGCCATATCGATTCACGAGTAACTACTAATGAGGTTTTACTTTTACATATGAATGAAGTTCCCGTCATCCCGTCCGGTTTCATGACCGCGGCGCTGATAAGAAAATTTTCACCGGAATGTTGAATTCCAAAACCGCAATCGATAAATTATCTTCGCGAGGACCGGAATAGCCACTTTAATGTCGCCGAAGCACCCGAGCAAGATTTATTCTCGTGTACGAGGTCTACATTCTTATAAACCAATGAATGGAGGAACAATTGTATAGCCGTGAAACAAGCACGTGCTTCGTATACGAGTAAAATGCTAATATCACGCGAGTTCTCGTGTATTGCCAATTTACAATCTGAGCTGTACAGCCGAAGCCTTAATTATCTAATTTACGTGTATCGATTCTTAAGTAGATCGTCGTTGATCATGATCCGGTGGTAGAAAAAAGATGGGTTTTTGCATGGCCTCGATGGTAGATACCCGAAATTAACATAATGCAACTTTATAACCCAACCTAGAAAACTTTAACGTCCGAAGAAGGAAAAATAATTGTATTTTTGCACGCTACCGAACCCAAAAGTTGCAGCATGCTATGCGAAAAATTATTTCCTTTTTGTAATGATTTTTTATAATTTTTCGGTACCTATAAGGTCAATAAAGTGAAAAGTTCTCATGGTAGCTTGGTACATTGGGTTGATATTGTCTGGTATAAATGGTCACGTTTCGTTGATACCTTCTTTAAGGCTTTTATTGGCGTTAATTTATAATCGTGAGTCGTGACATATTTGACGCATTCGTAGACGGAATATTACCGCCTTTATTAATTACAACAAAGAATGTCGTGATGGGTAGGATGGAAATGAAATTTCATCGCTACTGGTAAAAAAAAAAAAGATACAATTACAACGTGTTGAAATATTCGACGGTCTTGTAGTAGGTATCGTTTACTCAAGGATTAATGTTAGTTTTACGGTAAGTGAATAGTCTGCTTATTTATCGAAATGATGAACGAAACTAGTTTATGAAAAAAGTATCCTAGAAATTAAAAATTATGTGTTTTTTTTTTGTTTAAAGAAAAAAAAATCATTCTTCTTACGAATTGAGTTAATATTAGAGCAAATAGTCATTTTGAGTTTTTTTTAGTGGCAGAAGAGGGATGAAATCCTAAAATCCTCCATTTGTTGATGACTTTGAGGATGGGAGAGATTCGCCCCAATATTTATATGGAAAGGTCTTTCGAGTCAGGCTAGAATATGTTTTGGCAAAATTTTTGAAGATTATAACTACTCGTATTGTTTTTTTTCGAGTTTTGGATCTCTTGGATCTTAATTATGGAATTTTTTTTCACGCTAAATTCAATCGTCCAAATCAGCCAAAATTTTATAAATAGGATCTACATAAATAAACTATAAACTTACTTTTCTATACCAAACGTTGAAATGGTTCAAACTGAAAATTGTGATTAACCTTTCTCTTATAAGTAGAAGTCTTGTAATTAGCTCAAAATAAAAAATAAAAAAACACAAAAATTTTATTTTCTCCAGTAGGTAATGAGGTTTTATTTTGTCTCAAAAGTTCCCAAATTTAGATTTCTTAGGTTATTCACACTGCATTGAAAAGTTCAAATACGTGATTTTTCATTTTTCTCACCATTTTCAAAAAATTTTCTGAATTCTGAATTTGAAAAAATCTTAAACTTCAAGTTGGTAAATATTCTGAGATAATTTTAGATTGAAAAAAAATTGGAGAAAATTCAAATTTTTGTTTGGAAAAGATTATTGAATTGAAAATTATTTGAAGAAATCCAAGTTGAAAAATTATGAAAATTGAAGTTGGAATTTTTTATTTTTCTCATTTACTTACAGGATAGAAAATCAAACGTTGAATTTTTGTGGGAGTTTTGCAATTTATTCGTGTTTTTTAGCCTATGGCCAAAAGAAATTGAGTTGGAAAGTAAACATTTTTGTTGAGTCGACATGGGGCATCTTAGATGTATTTTAACAACTCAAAAACTGTGTATAAGTCTTATTTCGTAGAAACCCTGAAATTGACACGAAGTGAATAAAATTTTATGAAATTACGTTATTGATTATTAGTTATTGTATTGTTTTTTCTATATTCAAATTTTAGCTTCGCTTTTAGGTCAAAAACTCAAATTTCTTCACTCTTCTTTTCTGAGACGTTATCAAGTCTATATTGATAGATAAGACAGAAATTTTGATCGGATTTGTTGTGAATGTAAAATTTTTTTTTGAAATCTAATTTTCATTATGTAATTTATAAAATTTTCGAACATTTTTTCATGAGTAAATTCAGTTTTAAATCAAAATCAAACTTTGTTCGATAAAATCGTTCCTTCTAGAAATACCTTGTTACTTATAAAAAGTTACAATACATATTTTCCTTCCAAATAACTGTGAAAAATTGGTATTTTGGGAACTTAGTGTCTCATTGAGCCACTCAAAAAAAATCAAAATGTCTATTTCTTTGAATTTTGCCCCCCCCCCCCCAATATAATCATCCATCCGCCCTTGCCCCCTTTTTTATAAAAAAAAAAAAATTAAAAATTAAATGCAATCTAAATACCTAAAATTGTAAGGATAACAAAACAAATTTTTTATAAAAATAACACCCCTAATGAACACTTTTTTTATAGTTTATATTTGAACTGTATAGACTAAAAACGTAGTCTTTAATTATAAAAGTAATATCATCCAATAGGAAAATTTCTACAAATAGATGATTTCATCACGATAAAACCTTCGTTTGGTTAACTTTCATCATTAGTTGTTGCACCAACGCAAATTATGCAAAAATTACAATGTTGCGATGATGGTTCCAATACCAACGCCGTCATACAGGAACCGTTTTCGGATTTTATCAACGGATATTCTACCTACAGTTTTTTTCTTGTTGATATTACGATAAAGAGAAAAGTAAATAATCAATGATATTATGATACTCGAATAAGAATGAATCATTATGTTACCTGAGCAAATGCAGTGTACTACTAATGCGGTTTATCACAACAACGCTTACTGATCAATGTAAATATACCATTCATTGATATCGAATGAGTAATTGAAAGTACTAGTCGTTAGAATGAAATTTAATAGTGATAGACTTCTACCAACCTTCTACAGTAGGTGGACAGGTAATATAGGTATATATATTTTCACGACATAAAAAAATTCAAACCAGTTTTAAAAGAAATGCGTTTGGTTTTTGAAAGAGTCTTCTCTTCTTTTTATTCAAAACTGCTACCTGTTTTCTGTTTTTTTTGTTTGTTACCTTTTTTCTTCATAAAAAAATCGTGATTTTCTAATAGAATTCATTGTTTCCTTCTTCCAATGTCCCTTATACCTATCAGAAGTGTCAGGTTTTATTTTCGTCCATTCAATAAAAAATAAAATGCTCTTCAGTGTGGAGAATAATTGGAGATAATTTAAACCTACATTTTTCTACTCTAGATTACTGATGATTTTTTTTTCAAAAAACGAAAAATAAAAATTGTTTTTTGAATATTACGTAGGTATTTTATTTTTTTGAATTTGAAATCATAATCATAATATTTTTTTTAAAAATAAATAATTATTTTCATTTCATTTTCATTTTTCATCTTATTGAAATTTTTTTTCCATTTAATATAACTATAACAAGAAAATAATCTAACAAAATAATGACTAATGAGATGAAAAAAGTTGGGCTTAAAAAAAATATGATAATGATGTCGATTCAAATCGTTCAAATTTCAAAATTCAACGTTGAAAAAAAAATTAAAAAATAAAAAAAAAATTTAATAAGTAAACTGATTAAAATTTGCAAAATATTTGGCAACGTTGCATTGTTTATTTATTTACTGGAATTTGCGGCACGCGGCAACACGTGCACGCTTTCAATGAAATTTTCATCTTCATTTTGTTTTGTTCCAGTTCCAATAGTTTGCTTCCTGTTTTTGAAATTTTCTTCAAATTTTGCTGGTTGAAGTATCGTTTCTTCGTCAAAATGGATTTATTTTCCAAGAAATCGGTAAGTTATTTGCTTGTTAATTAATTTCAAGTTGAACGTTACTGATGTAATTTACGTACGATCCTACGATCGGATCAAAGCCGGTGGGCAAACACTACACATGAATCAGAACTACATAGAAGCGATGCAATGAAGATTTACATCGTATACTTGAATTATATTGTATGTTTGTTGGACTCAATGTATCGTTAATACATTGTGCTCCGTTTATTGCAAGATTCGGCTAATTTGATGCCCAACATATACACTCGTCACAATGTATTTCTACGTTCTCGTATCAAGATTCACTCTCTGTTTAGCTCGCTCCCCTCATCTGGTATTATTGAAAATAAACACACTTTCGTTGGTTGCGGAATCAAATTGGTGTGAAATGAACGATCTCGCAAGAATGACAGAAATGAAGACCTTTTTTCTCTGCAACAATAGATTTCACGGTACGTTCGACAATGGCTGGAAAGCGGTAGGTTCGAATAAAGGTAATCTTTTACGAATTCTTTGACATGATTTGAAATAATATTTATCCAATGATTTGGCCGCCTGAAACGCAATTTTACGCTGAATTGAGCACTAAACCGGCAAGATATGAAAATTTACTGCCACCAATTTACTATTCAGCCTTCCGGCACGCTGCTAGATTATATGCGTGACAACGACGTCGTAATGGTTTACTTTGTATGTTATGCAGGTATATCCGACTGTTATATCGTGCCACGAGACAATCGTCCTGCGTAATGAAAAATTTATCGAATTGGCACACGAGTCGTGAAAATTTAATTAGAAAATTTCGCCGATGCCGCTACGTGAATCCAATACAATTACCGGACCGATCTGCGTTGCTTTTTGCTTTTTCCATTCCGAACACATGTCAGCTGTTGAATACTCACCAGGTGCGAGATAACAAGTTTCATCCCTTAATACAGTGTTACCACGTGTCTGAACTTGTATACAAATTAGAAAACCTGGAATACGTCATCGGAGTGCTGTTCTCGCTCGTGTTCATGAAAACCGAGATGGATTCACCGTGTTGTGATTTTCGTTCCCTTTACCGATACCGATGCCGCCCACGGTGTCGTGCAGCGGATTATTGTCGTATTTGTGTAAGTAGATTGTGAATTATAGCCGCAGTGTTGCCATTTTCTTTTATATGTGGCGATTTTTTTCATCCCCAAATAGGTTTCGATTCAATTTAAAGGTGTCTCGAATGATGTGAAAAGATGTAGGAAGTTTCGGTTTACATCTTCCCTCGACGGTGCTGAAAAAAACTGCCTCATTGTTTCTCTTTCAAGAGGTGTACGAACTCCCGGACATTGGTACCTTTCACTTTATCTACAAGGTGGTATTTTTTATGGCGGGAAAAATTACTACGGTGTGCAACGGGATCGATTCGAAGATGTTTAGTTACCCAAAGGTTGGTATGAATATGATTTTTTGCTGTGGTTATAGTAGGTAGTCTACGTAGATCCAGGGTGGTTGTGATTTGATCAATTTTAATCGATGAATTAAGTAGTCCGTCGAGTTGGTGGTATGAAATTTTCAACTTTGACTTTGAGGATTCATTTTCCCCTTGTTATGTATATTTCTCTTTGAGTTGCATCATGAATTAGTCTAAAGCTAGATAAGGATCTGATTCTACTCATTCAAGTGAATTTTTTCGTCTTTCTGCCACCAAATCATCTGATTAATGGAGCTTAAGACTGGAAGAATAAACCTGCGGAGACCTTTTCCCATCTGACACCTCGTATGATTTCACTCGACATATTTGCGATCTACTTCATTGATGTTTTCTTGAATGAAGAGTATTCTTCGTGCAAACGCCGACGATTTGTCTGACCCCCCCGCTGTGAACCGGTTCAACCTTTAGATATCTTCGTCAGATTGTAATAACGACCTGTTTTTTTTTCTCGCCACCTAAAGTCATTTGATCAAAAGAAAGGTATGTCTGGTCGGGTTTTCTGCACGCAGTGGCGGACAAATTAATGAACTGACCTTTCCTATAAACATCTGGTGTATCGAAAAGCTTGCCGAATTGGTTGACAAACACATCAGCTCGATGGCGATCTACGGTCGCCGCAGGAGCTACCGAATTGTACGTAGACCTACCTGGCAGCGATACGAGACTTCGATGTCAGCCCTGATTCGTACAACTGCGAAATTTTTCTTTCAAGAAATAAAACCCAGCATAATCGATAAACCGTTGGAGCATAAGATGGATTTTTTTTGGCACTTGTGATATAAATAAAATGAAAAAAACGCGACGGCGGCGGGTAACGATTACGTGTTGCTTCGGCCAAGGGTATTAAAAAAATACGAAAATTGTACAAGACTCTGAATTGTTCACAGGGTACCACGGATCGCGGGTCTTTTTTATCCGTCTCGTTTGATGGCCAGCTTCGGTTTTTTTCACTCTCCGGTCCCGAGTGTGTGATCTTTATTGGGCCGAGGCGCGCTCTCGTCGTGTTTTAAACCGAGAAGGAGAGCGAAAAAAAAAAACAATTTATAATTACGTCTTGTACTGCGGCTACGAGAACGATGTTTCTTTCGACAAAATTTTGGTCCTTTGCCAGTATCGAATAATGGCTTCGAGAAAGGTGTGACGTCAACACGCGACCACAAAAATTGTTTATTTCGATACGAGGATGCGTTAAAGGCGAAACGTAAACGCGAGAGATCTTAACGGTCATTATAATGTCGAATCATCGTCATCCTTTTGCCGCCGCCACATTTATTAGTATTCGATTTCGCGCCGTTGATGTGATCCCGTACGATTCCTTCGGTCGAGGTGTCGGAAATTCGTAGACGAGCTCGATTGCGAAAAGTGTCGGGTTATCCTACTTTTGAGACGAGCCTGGTGTAACGTAATCTGTAAATTAACGTTAGATTCGTGTACGTGTTGGTGCTGTGTTATCATTACGTCGCAAACGGCGTGATTTTTCCTCATTGTCGGTGTTGTTGAGACGTTCTTGCACGCTCGAGAAGCGGTATTTTTCTAGTTCAGAGGCAACAGGTGAGTTCGAAATTCGAAAATGAACGAAGACTTGTGCTGTATGGCGGTGTGAAAGTATCGATTCGAGTACGTTCGGATTATGGTTTTTTTTTTTCAACGTTGCTGTGAAAAGGTGAGCGAACGATTTTAGAGGGTAGTGGCCGCTACGATTCAATACGAGGTCAATGTCTAAACGTATCGACGAGAGTATCATGTCGAGTTAAGTTCATCGTGTCATGTTCAGGTGTTGTGAAAGATAATGATTAGCGTGGTTTATGAATGGGATGGGTGTTCGTGTATGTTATCAATGATTTTCACGTATTCTTAATACGGTTGTTAGGAGATCGTTATTGTTTCTCAATTGAATGACAAGTTTTCGATCAACATGATGGATTTTGTTGATATGTAGAACTTCATGATTAAAGTTGCAAATCTCTGGATTTTGGTCAAAAACCCTAAACGTAATAGAAAATTCGATATTTAGCGAACACATGAAAGAATATTGTGCCATCAGCCTAGATCGAAATGAGAAATATCTTTCAATTTGGAATTGAAAATGAAGTTTATTGCCTGAAAAATGGCGTAGAAGGATTTCATCCGAAAAACGCTTTTGGGAATCATTCAAATTGAATAATCGTGTTCGAATCATATTTTTGCACAGAAGCGCAGATCGAAATTGTGCCATCAGATTTCAGTTGGATCAAAAATTCGTTCGTTCAGAAATTGGAAAACTATATTATATCTGAAAAATGACCGGAAAAATTGCATAAAATACTTAATCTTGTCGAAATCATGCAAGTTGAATATTTGTTTGAATCGTCGGAAATTGAAAAAAGAAATTATGAGGATTACACTGAACCGCGATTTAATGGTTATTGGTACACAAATCACTTGAAATTACATTTCTAACAAACAAGCCATTTTATTTTATGAAAGGGGGGGGGGGGTCGTGAAGAAATCATCGATTTATGATAATTGACCGAATACCTGTATAAGTTAATACGGTCTCCAATAATATATTATTGATTTTACGTGGATAGAACAGAAATGAATGAGACTCCGCGCCCGAGTCCCGAGTCCTAAACTTTAAAATGAAGATATTCGACGAGAATTCTGCAGATTGAAAACTATATCAAAAAGACGCTTTTGAAGCTTAATATTTCACGTAATTTTGAATCAGTCTCTACATTTTCTATTACTTTTCTTCAATTTTTTTGTTTCATTTTTCGTTGAATTTAACTAACAGTTGGTGGAGAGAATCCCTCTTTCTTACCAAAGTATTGTACGATCTCCATCGAGTCGCATATAATAGTCAACTGTAGGAGAATAATTGTACTTTGAGCAGTCATCCCCTCCTCTCCATTCGATTCATCATTTTTCATCGAGAAGAAATCAGAGAATTTTTGAATTGGCGCTTCAAAGCTAAGTGAAAAATTATCCATCATCTTTCGAAAATACTGAATAATTTTTATGAAATGAAAATCTAAATTTTCCCATTTGTGAAAAGTTTTCAAAGTTGAAGTTGAGTAATTTTCTTTTTAAAGTTTAAGTTGAGTAATTTTCTGAAATTGGGTTGATTTTTATCTAAAATAATTGATGGAGACCCCTCCCCTCCCCCTCTTAACAGAGTATTTTTTCATCATGCATCTTGGAATTCAATAAAAATTTGGCAATTGGGAGAAGAGAGAGGTTTCTACAAATTTTCCAGCCAAACTTCTAAAATGAAAGAGTGGATGAGAACTGAGGAGTTTTAAAATACATCGAATGAATCAGGAAAAAATTATTGCATTTAAAAGTAAAGCGGATAAACGAATTTTAAAAGAAATGAAAAATTTTCATAAAGCGGAAAACTTGGAATGCGAAATCATAAGTATATTGAGGTTCAATTGAGAAGGATATGAGGTGTCTATAGCATTTTAAAGTCAGGATATGGAAACCATTCTCAATGGTCAAAATTAGTTTCTGATTTTGGGTCTTTCAGGACTTGAGTCCCGAAAGACCCAAAATCCCTGATCAATTGATCAGGAGAGGTAGAATCAAGGGAGAATCTCAACCTCAAAACCAATTTTTTACACGTAAAGATGGTTTCATTCTGAAAAATGAAATTATATTTTTCTCTTCATCTCGTTCGCTCTTTATTCATTTTTTAAAAAAATTGAATTGATGATTAAGTATTTTTTAATGAATTCAAGAAAAACTATAAAACAACAATTAAGACCATTTGAATTTGTTGCAAAAATAAATCTTATGAAAAATAGAGGGGGTGGAAATATAATTAAAAGACCACCAAAAATTTCAACACTACATTGAAATTCAAAATTTAACGAGAATTTACTAATCAATACAGAAAATTGGAATCGAACAAAGCAAGGACGAAAATACTAGAAAATCTTTTCAGACATGTAAAAGAGGATGAATCTGTTTTAATTTTCGTCCATTTACATGTCAGATTTTTAGTCGATTCATTTATGAGGGAAAAAGGTTATTTAATAGTCACTCCGTACCAGAATGGAACCGAAGGGGGTAGGGGTATGGTTGGGGGGTGAAAGTGGGTTTTGGTATCAATACAAAATTTCATTTTTAGTCGATGAAATTCTATTCCATTCGATTCAGAATTTGAAAGGAACTCAAATTTCTTCATGAAAACTTGTAATTTTGATGTGGAAAATTTTGAAAAATTGTGTTTTTTTGGTTTCAAGATTAAATTCTATTTAGAGTCAGAAAATTTTCAATTATTTTGCCCTTTTCATGTTGCAGATTTCGATTTATTCCTGCTGAATATCTTAATTTTGCTATCTTTTGGTTGATTTTTCAGACTAATAACATTCCTCAATTTTGCAATCTGAAAACATGTTTTTTAGTATTTAAAACTTTTCAATTTTTTTTTCTTATTTAGTCAAATCCACTTCAAGAGACTATTTTCTCAAGTCATATGGGCAAAACTGAAAGTTCCTGAGGATTCCAAATTAATTTTTTGCATTTTCCTTCAATTTTAGAATTTTTATACTTGAATTTCTGTGCAATTGGCTATAAACCGATTTTTAAACAAATTCGACGCTAAAACGGCCTATTCGTGTTGGCAAAATTACACGCAGAGTGTAACTACCGCCACCAATGAGGATAGAATTTCTAAAAATACCAAACGACTTCCTGAAAATAGTTGGCGAATTTTAGGCCCGGATTTACGCGGTATCAAATTAGCATTACTATATTATCGATAACGTTGAAATATTACAATTTCACCCGAACGAGCATTCCTCGAGGTGAATGACCGATCGGCAGCGTGACTTTTTTAAACTACGTAGCACATGGTCTACAAAAACGTATACCAAGCTTACGTTCCATTTTAAACGTCGTATAGCCTATCGTTACATTGGAAATTTTTTTTTTTCGTGTGCTTAACCTTGCACGAGATGTACGAAAATATTATTGATGTAGTTAACGACATCGTCACGACATTAAAGTCGTCCAAAATGCCTTTTATCGACCTGAAACTTAATTCGAACAGTTTGAAATTTATTGCTACCCTATACCCCGTTGCTGTGGCATGCCACGAAAGAGAAGGACACGAGCTTGTTAAGAAATTGGTCGTACGACGACGGAAAGTCGATTCCATATCTTTGTATAAATTGCCTCGTTGTGTCAGGCCGAATTTACCATTCTTTCGTACATTTCGGATACTCATATTGTTATATTTTTCCTTCAAATAGGATCGGCGGACGAAAAGGGGGAGGCTTTTACGAAGATAATAAATTATTTATACGGATACGTCTGGGGGTTTTTATTGTTGCGTCGGTTATAACAACGACGAGAGATAATTACACTGCTCGATTTTATATAAACAACAGCGAATTTCATAAAGAGCGAAAAAATTCATCGGTAAAGTGGAAAAGTTTACGAGCAATGGAGTTGGCAGGTGAACAAACACATTCTTGGATACAACGCAACACATCGCGAACGTCGAAATATGCGCAGATTTTCAGTACTCGATATCAAATCGAGGGGATTCCAGTTGATCGAAATTGCATAATGACTAATTTTGGAATTCTCTATGTACGCAGGCGATATCCCAAGATGCCTGATTTTGGAACTGAGTCTGAAGTTCGGCTGGAGTTGTCAGCACGTCGTCGAGTGGCGGTTTTATTGCCAAAAGCGAAATGATATATGACAGAAGAAGACGATTTGTTTCGGTCACGTCGAGCGTGAATATTAGAAAAATTGGAAAATAGGTGACAAAATTGTTTGGCTTTGAGTGATGGCGGTTGCGGAAGTATACGAGTAAATTTGACGTGTGTGTTTTTTTCATTACGTACGATATGATGCGAAGTGAGAAAAATTAGCCAAGATGCGATTTCGTTTTGCTGATTCACAAAGAACGCGATGAGTATTGAAAGATGTGTGCTGCTGGGTGGTTGTGGTGGTCACGTGCGATGTTTTGAGATGAAAGATGGAATTTTAAGGTTAATTTTTGATCTGTGTGGTTGTTGATGAGATGGTTTGAGAGTTTCGAATGGTCGGTGTGAATTGTAAAATCATCTTTCTAATGGTTATTTTTTGCTCGAAAGGGATTTTGATGATTCAAGTCCAGAGGCGCACCCAAAGATGGAGCCCAGGAGGCTCGAGCCTCCTTCTTTAGCTCGGAAACAGAATTTTTGTATTATAAAAATGTGAAAAAAATGCATTTTTATCATTGAAACAGTATTTTTTCAAAAAATTTCGCCCTCGCTTCGATCGGGCAGTATTTTAATTCCTTGGTTTTAAAAATTGTAAATTTTTCACTGATTTTTCTGTCAAAAATACCTAAATTACCTATTTAAAAAAAAAAAATCATTGAATTTTGACTGAAAAATCAGCGGAAAATGACTTAATTTGACATTAGACTCCCTCCACCTATTTTTTCTCAAATTCTCAGCTTCTCCCTTAATTAATTTCTGGTTGCGCCTATGTCCAAGTTTTAATGAATCGAGTTCAATTTTTTCCATTTTTTCATTTTCAATTTTTTTTAAAGCTTTATCCAATTTATCATTTTTTTAGTTTCAGTTTTTTCAAAAATTTCCCAATTTTTAAAAAAATTGTATGTCTTTGAAAATTGTTTTAATCATTGAGTCAAAAAAAAACCTGTAAAAACATAAAGTTGAAATTTTTTAAAAATTCGGTTGAAAAAAATTTGAGTAAAAAATTTTAGTGTTGAAATTTTTCTAACTTTGATTTCTTTAATTTTTTGTACATCATTTTCTAAAAATTTCTTTCAACTTGAAAACTGTTTCCGACGATTTTCCAAATTTTCTTCAATTTTTTCGACTATAAAATTTTCAAATTTTTCAATCAAAAATTTCTCAAAATTCTTCCCAATTTCGATTTCTTTTATAAATTATTCAATTTCATGTTTTCAAAATTTCTAATGAAAGTATGAAATTGAAAAAAAAAAATTGAAATCAATGTTGAAAATGCTTTGAAGAATTGTAATTTGAAAAAGTTTCATTGGGAGGAAATTTTGAAATTGCTGAGTACAATTTTGAAAGAAATTTATCAGAATTGAAGACATTTAAATTTGAATTTGGAATAAAATTAGACTAAGATGGTCAAAATCCTTCTTATAGTGAAAATTAATAGGAGCTAATAGTCTAAAATTGAAATCTTCATATGGACGTTCTTCAAGCGTCGATTTTTCGTATGAGCCGTTACATCGGAGCTTTTTCTTATTTGATTTCCAACAATCTTAACACTGAATTATTTTTCAATCTCGTTTGCCAGCAATTAATTATATTTTTCGATATTATGAAAGTCTGATGAGGAATTGAAATTGAAGAAGGGGTCAACAGTTGAATAATTTCTGATTTGTGAATTTTTTTACAATTTGTCGGAGTGTGATCCATTTTTTCTTACTTTTTTTGGGCATGAAAAATAGAATTTTTCAAATTTTTACATGAAATACCCGCATTAGGTTCAATTTTTTTCCGAAGAATTAGTCATAAATGGGGGTTTGGGGGCATTAGGGTACCTGAAACGCTCATATAAATTTAGAATTGATCACAATTGAAGCCAAACATTCTATTACTTCGTTAAAAATGAGAAAATTTTCAAATTGATGGAACCATAAAATTTCTATAAAATCAACAAATTCTCGATGAAAATAGGAAAGTTTTTCAAAAAAGTCGAATATTTCCTGATGGTAAATGTTGTTTTAAAAACAGAATGCCATGAAATTTGGTCGAAATAGGCCTAAAAATTTTGCCGGTGAATCTGCAGTTGGTCTTGTGATTCTGTTTTGTAATGAATGAAATGTGGGGGAGGGGGTCTGTTTCATATTTTCTTGGTTTCATAAGTGGAGGTATTCTGATTCAAAAAAAAAAAGTAGATACCTTTTTTTTGAAACGATTTGATATTATTTTGATAATAGTTTTCAGGATTTTTTACACCTCTTTTTTTTTTTTTTTTTTTGTAGTTCACTAAGTATCTGAATATCTGAATAATTTTTGTATTGTTCTCGAATGTTTATGAGATTTTAAATTTTACCCTTTTCTCCCCCCAATTCATTATTGTAGCAAGTACTCTCGATAATAATTCAATTATCCAATAATTACACATTATAAAAATCGAAAAAATATATTTTGTTTTTTTCCAGATTCACAGTTTTCGAAGTATTATTGTACTTGACGAAGAATCGTACGAAAGTCCGTCTTAAATGTGCACTTACACAATGGAGTCCATTGTGGACCCTTGCGACTCGGCCGATACCCTGGACCTGGATCCGGATTGGCTGAATAAATACATGGATACAGAAAACGTCTTCTTAGATTACTTGAAATCGCTCACATTTACGTCTCCTTCCAACGTCGACTTGGCGGATTCCATTTTACCGGAGTACGACGGCTCCGAGTCCGGATTCGAAGCCTTAGATAATCTGTGCGAATTACTGGTTTCTTTATGCGATAGTACGCTGAACCGTCACGAATCGACCGACTCGACTTCAACGATACTGAGTCAAGAATCAAAGAAACCCGAGCCTCGGAATAAAAGATCCCTAAAGTGTTTATCTTCTCATTATGGTAAAGAATTACAGGTGAGATTTGCCCGCTCGATACGTTACGTAATTGGATCACATCTCCATGATATGTACGTCTTCTAGGTGAAACCAAACCGTGCCAGGAGTCATTCCAGCGTCGGAGTCGATGAAATTCTGAAAACGCACGACTTGGCCGAAATCGCCTCCACGGAATCGAGACGAAAGTCGCGACGCGTCTCGTTGGGAATGCGACCCAAGTTTTCCAATTGGTCTAAAGTTAAAGGAGCTTTCAAACGGGATAAGTCTGCCGGTCGCGCAGATTCCAGGGATGATTACGTTGATGTGGTGTGCTACAGCGGTGACGAAATTGGCGAGAAAATCGATCCTCATTCGTCCTCGAGTCACGAAAATACTGGCCAGCTGTCCTCCAGCGAGGAAGAATTCGAGTATTATACCGATGGATTTTTCAATGAAGCTGGTGAGTGAACGATTTCAATGATTTTCTATCTTTTTTGCGAAGTACGAGGTATTCTGTTCTTGAGATGATGCGGAGGATAAACCACTGAATAAGTTGGCAAATTGAATGGAAATCGCGAGAATGGCGGTTCGTGTTGTTGGCGAGGGATTTATTAAATATGAGAGACGAACGAATGGTTGAATATTGTTTGAAATAGATTATTTGTATATTTTTGTCAAATTTTATCAAAAATTGGCCAGTTCTCCATAAATTGGTAAATTTTTTGAAAATTGGTCAATTTTCTCGAAAATTGATTAACTATTCTTTAAAATTGTAAAAAACGGTAAATTTTCCAGAAAATCGTAAAAAACTGCCAATTTTTCAGAAAAAAAATTGCAGAATTTTCCGAGAGTTGTCAAAGTATTCAAATTTACAAAAATTGATCATCTGTTGGAAAATTGGACATCTTCTGAAAATTAAAACTTTGTCACATACTCAAAATTTGGTCATTTTTCAAAAAAGTCGATCAAAATTATAAAAATTTGTTGAATTTTACAAAAAATTGAATGTTATTGAAAATTGAAAACTGTTCTGAATTAAATTATTTTTTTAAAAAGTTGGTTAATTAATCAAGTATTGATTAGACTTTATTTTAGTTTTTGAAAAAATGATGCATCAAACGAAAATTTGGTCAATTTTCTAAACCTGTCTCCAAAATGATCAATTTTTCAAAAATGGCCAATTTTCCAAAAATGGTCTGAAATGATCATTTTTGAAGAAATTTACGTAAGTAGTAATTTCTTATTAATCAAAAATTATCAAAAATGATCATTTTTTAAAGAATTGACAATAATGGTCATTTTTTTAAAGAAAAAGTTGTCAAAACTGATCACTTTTTAAAAAATTATTGTCAAAAATGATGATTTTTCCAAAATTGTCAAAATTGTTAATTTTTTAAAAATTGCCTGAAATGGCCATTCTTTTCTAAAATGATGAAGTTGCCTAATGTTTTACTAATAAATTGTCAAAAATGCTCAATTTTTCAAAAATTAATCATTTTTACAATAATTGAAACTTGGTCATTTTCAGAAATAGTCAGAGTCACTTTTCAAAAAATCAATCGTTTCTCGAAAAATTAAACAAATTAAATGATGATATGAGCCAATTTTCCAAAAAAATGTCAAAGATTTGGTAATTTTACAATAATTGGCCAATTTCTTTAAAAAATTGAATATTATTGTGTCAAAAATTGGAAACTGTTGTAAATTGGGTATTGTTGTTATTGGACTATTTTTGCAAGTTGGTTAAATTGTCAAACATTAATCAGTTTTTCAACATTTGAACCATTTTTTAGATATTGAAAAGTGATTCACGCAACCAAAATTCGATCTATTTTCTATACCTAAGTTATTTAAAAATGGCAAATCTTCCAAAAAATAATTAATTTTTTTACAATTGAAAAAATGTTCATTTTTGATTTCGAATGAATTGATAATCCTTTCATCGTTTCATCGAGTACAACAAATATCGCTTTACTTTCGGTCAAATTTCCTAATTTCTTTTCCCACCACGTTGAAAAATTCCAAGGGACATCAAAATAAAATGGAGGGAAACTGAGAAAATCCGCAAAATATCAATAATTTAAATTAGTGCTTAGAAGAATGTATAGTCATTCACGATTTCATTTATTTTCGAGTTTCTAGTAGCTGAATACTTATAGAATTTTCTCTTCGTCGTATGAGAAAGAAAAAAACTATCTCGGATCGATTTTTTCTCGACTATGAAAATATAAATCGCTACTCAATACTCAAGACCGGTATTCGGTATTCGAACATCGAAGATGGTAGTTAACAAAGCGCAGATGTTTACACGCTTAATATATAATCTAATCGATCACCGAGAGAGACTCTGCATATTACGAGTATATCGATTACAACAGGTTCGACGTGAACCATAATATAATGACAGATTGAAAGCGAATGGAGCGAGATGAAAGGAGCGCGGGTGGTACGACTACGATGACGACAATTTAATATCGTGAACCTGTTTTATGGTACAGATATTGAAATGAAGGCGTCCAGTTCGATCACCCGTCGCGTCGAGTACCGTTAAAACAGAGGTACTCTGATTTCGAACGTTTTGGGTATTCGCAGATGCGATTAAATTAGCTATCAAGAGATTCTAAATTCAGCATTATTCGAGTGTTTTTTGGTAGCGATTTTGTCCTTGACAAGAAGAACGAGTTGATCATTTTATTTTACTAAAAAAATTGGGAAAATACCGGTAATGGAAAATGACTCATTTTCCGATATGAAATTCAATTTTTCCCCTCTGGACAGTTGAAATGAAAATTTGAGAACGATTTTTCATCGCCAAAAAATTGTAACTCAGAAAATTCGCAGTTTTCAGTTCAAAAATAATTCAATTGTTTTATTGAGCGAATCATTTGAGAACAACATTCCCCTACGACCATGTTGCCATTTGTTGCCTCTTGGCAAAAAAATCAAAGGACAAAGAAATGGTGAAAATTTAAAAAATTTAATAATTTTTGTTGCAAAAAGCAAGAATTTTCAAGATTTTTCGTTTTCATAAATTTTTTTAACGTATGATGAAAAATTGGATTCTTTTTTGGGTGAATTTAAAGGAAGAGAAATTACATAAAAATTGTAAATAAAAGAAGAAAATGGTGCAAGAATTTTCATTTTTTTTCGATCCAATAGCCTCCATGGTGACGTATTGAGATCGAGTCTTTTTTCCTAGTCCTAGGGGTTTTCAAAAAAAAAAAAAAACAAACAAACAAACAAAACAACAATAAAACCATGTGAACAAATTCTCGTATCGTTTTTTCTCTATACGATCTCAGACATCGAATCATTTCCGAATAAAAATTTCTTAGTATCGCTTTCGAGCGCCGAGCGCCTTCGCAATTTTTTCGATGACATATTATTTAATTATACATGCATCGTGTCTGCGATATTTATAATGGCGGTCGCACGTGGACGACGCGACGAATGTTTCTTTCTTCTTTTTTTCCCGAATGTCTGAATTTTTTTCTGTCTCTAGTCGCGTTGTTCTCGCGAATATATTCTCCTCGTGTGCGAATTTCATAGTGCATAATGCGAATGCGCCGTTGTGATTCGATAATTAAATAACGGACATACCAGATATTGTAAGATGAAGGCAGATGGCGATGAAACGATTTCTTTTTCTGCAAACACCTCGCAAATTCGGACTTTGACGAGACAGTCCCGCATGAATAAACGAAATGGGATTTTTTTCGAGAGAAGTGTGTCATCGATTCGCCGATTGTGTCTAAAATTAGAGTGAAATTTTTCTTAGACAGAACTTGTTAAATTGACGTAAAATTGACTAAAATGTTCAAAAAGACTCGGAAACTCATTGATTTCCATGTTAGATCAATCTCAAATTGAAATGACCTACCATCAAATATTTAAAAATAAAATCTGACCAGATTTATTTTTATTGAAACGTGAAAAAAAGATTTCATTTTCACAGAATATGAACAAATTTCGAAAATAAACGTTTGCCTGCTCTCATTCAATCGACTCAAGTACGTTGCTCCAGCCATTTTTAGTCTGTCCATTTCAAAAAATATCTCTACACATCGTTCTTCTTGATAAAATCTTAGTATTTTTGCCAACACTGGAACTATTCCAGGGATTAAAGGTAGGAAAAATAGATGAATTTTCATCAAAATACAAGTTAAGAAAAATAATTTTTTAGTATTGGCACACCTTGTTTACCAACACGTCATGCAAGTGGTCGAAGTGCTGCTGAAAATATTGAAAGTTCTGCTTTTACCTCAATAATTTGTCATTTTTTTCTCTACCACTTCTTTCACAGTTATTAGTTCCACTTCAATTGTTACAAATTGATGAGTGTCTCATTTCGTTTTTTTTGTTTTTTTTCTTCATTCCATGTTACTATGTTTTTAAATTGAGAATTTGAGCAAATCTATACCAAAACATCTAGATCATTTCAATTTTTGCCAAAGTTAATGGGAAAGAAAACAAAAATATTCTCCGAACCAAAAGTCGTGTGAAAATTTTGAAAAAAGCTTTGCATTTCAATTGGAAATCTTGATGACATCTCGAAATCGAAAATTTTTATCCTCCGAATGATTTGCAATCAATTTCAATGATTGTATACCTCTTCTTCCTCTTCCTCATTTTGCCCATTTTTCTTCAATTTTTCTGTAATTTGGTTATATTTCCGGAATTATTTTTCGTAAAATTCATTCAGAATTGATTTAAAATTGTTTTGATCATTGAAATTATTGTTTTTGTAAATTGATGATTTTTTGCTCATCGAGGTTTTTTTTCTTACGAAAAAAAAAAGAAAAAATGGAATGTGGTCTCTGGCTGGTTGTTTCTTTGTCTGAATTGTGAGAACTGCTGAACTATACGAGTATTTAATCAGTAGGGCTTCTTTTGAGGCGATTGTCCAGTCCGGTTCATCATTCGAATTCGTGATAGAAGCACGTACACCTGAAAAATGACCCATCGAGTGTCTCTCTCAGGGAATTGTTTTGTTTAGAATTGAGTGATGCTGTAGGTGTGCTAAACTTGTACCGTAGTAAGATGTTTTAAGCAACATGGCAATGTAAACCGAAATCCTTGTTTATTTTACAAGTTTGCCAAGTTCAACAGTTGAACACGATGTCTGGCTGAAATTTACCTGATACTTGTCACCTGTACATCTGCCCGGATTGAAATTCGCCACAAGCTATGCCCTGATTTTAGTCATCTGGTCGGTCGTACCATCCACCAGAGGTGAGAATAGCCCACTTCCACCAGCTACACCTTCGAATATGACAAAAGCGACATTTTTGAGAAAAATGCCGCCGCCGCGGATCGTATCGATGGAACAGACGAATTCACAGAACGGACCAGATTCATCATTAAATTAATATGGTCGGCCCCGCGGCTCAGAACGTAGAAATTCTCCGTGTGTCGAATACCGCGACGATGGAGTTTCCAGCAACTTGGCCATGGTCCCGTCACACTCACAATCGCTCGATAGAAAAGTATTCGATAATCTTTAAATTCGTACTGGAGTCACGTTCTCGAGACGGCGGTGGTTGGAAAAATAATCGACCCGAAAGTACAATATCATCGGGTCGACTTGAAGCCCCACAATTCGGCGAATATTTGAAATTCTATAAAAACGCTGCTGACTAATTCGCGTCTCTTTTATTTTCGAACCGCGAGGTGGTTTTTAATCCTCTTTAGTTGCAATATTTTCTCATTTGTTGCCGGTAGTGGCAAAAGAAAAGGATCTCGCTTGGGGGTAGTTTTTTTTTCGACGATCAACTCGGACGAACCTGTTGACTGGTTCGTAGCGTTCTCTACACGAAATCGCTGATACTACTCCAAATGATCCTTAAATCGGATCTAGATGGCGTAAGGATTTCTCCCCCTTCTCTATACGTCCCTCGACACTATTTACAGTTTCGCCGATGATAATTAGATCGTAGGCGGAGAAGGTGGTGGCGCCCGGTGCAAATTAACCGGAGGTAAAGGTGCTCGTGGGCTCCTGATGGTGGGCTCGAGCTCGAGACTAGGCAGACGCGTCAATATACAAATCTCGCCTCTCACTGGCGTGCTCCTTAGGGCAGGGAGACTGCGACGGACGAAGAGAGCGCTATTATTGTAGAAATTACACGTATTTAAAAAGCACCAACTCGAACCGCGCGTACTATATCGTCGAGATGAAATACACTTCTGGAAAACATCTGTTGCGTAAACAGCATTTGTCCGCATTCCGGGTATTTAGAGCGGCGGCGGCGGCGCACCGGCACGAGTACGTCGCGTTATCACGTCAGCCGCTCCGAATTCGTAGGTACTTTGACTTTCATGCTCGAGTAATTGATTACTTTTACGTTGGTATTCCAGTTTCGGGAATTTTTCCCCCTTTTGTACCAAAATTACGTATGAAAAGTACGTCGGAGTGATTCGTACGGTTGTTTGAAGTTTTTTCGGCCTGAAAATTGGAAAATTAAGGGTGTGAGATGAGGGTGTAATTGTGCGATGAGCTAATCCATCTACGGATTGAATCAGCGATGTAATTACTTTCTGACATGATGAGAAATTTGGAAGAATTCCATTGATAACGAGTTAGTAAGCCAATTTTGTAGGAAAAAAATTATTTAGGATTTGCTTCCTTGGCTGCAAAATCGCTGGAATTTCAGCTTTTAAATGTTTTTTTGTTTGCAAAAAATTATATTCCCGCTTCGTCCGGGCTCTATATCTTGTTTTTATTTTATTTTTTCATTCAGAATTTTATTTATATTCATGGAAATATGTTCTTTCATTCTTGCAATCCTCTAAATTTTTTTGAAAAGGCATAGATGAGTCGAGCTTTGGAAGAAGGAAGAGAAGAAGTCAAATTACTAGGTAGAAAATTTTTTTTTGAATGTGAAACATACATCTGAACAGAAAATTACCATTCGAATAAAATGTTGCCTTTTCAAAAAATTTGATCGAATCTGAGATTAATATCTTGGTAAAACGATTCGTCTGTTTTAATGAATCACAATGAACTCTTCGGCTGTTATTGGTCCAAATCTAAACTTTTTTCATTGTAAAAAAAGAACCAGATAGCTCAGACTTTCGTTAGTCATTGATTTTCAAAATAATATTTTGAAAAAATCGTATCCTTGGGAAAACATAAGATGGAAATAACTTTTAAAAAATTGAAAGGCGGAAAAAAGATGAGGAAAAAATTTATATACTTATAATTGGAAGAAATATTTGAGTTGGAAGAAACTTTTGAAAATATGAAGTTGAAGAAGAAATTGAAAAATTGAAATAAAAATGAGAAAATTTGTAGAAATTTTTCTTCGAAATTATCTGTAATCAAAATTTGTCTTATAATTACAAAAAAGTTGTGATTTAGGAACTTACTTTCATATCAAAACCTCGTAGTTAAAACTTCACTTATCTCGAATTGAATTTTCAATTTTTTTAAACCTATTTTTAAAAATTAAAAAATTGAATAAAATTGATTTAGCGAAAGAACTGAAATAAAGTAAGTTCTTTACCCTGATATCTACCTTCCAAACGAACTTCACTATTTTATTGATTTTTTTCTGCAATCACTTTGAAAAAAGTCAAGATCTAAATTAGCTGCCTTTTTTGGGTACCTTTTAGAGAAATTTAAAAATTCTGAAGAAAAGAAAATCGTTCTAGAGATTTCAAAATGGCTGAAAAGTGAAAATTATGAAATTCGGATCAGGAGGGTCAACATCTACTTATTTGGCTAGGAAATAATTTTGCTCATTTATAGTCGTTTTATTGGTAACTTTTTCAAAAAGCTCAAAATGAGAAAAAACTGATCTTGAAATCTATAAATTCCATAATATGATTTGTAAATTAATTACTGAAAGAATTTTTGAGATTTTGGACCAAAATTGAAAATGTTTGATTTTTCAAATTATCATCCAAAACAAATTCATTATTTATTTACTTTCTCAAATTATTTCATTTCTGTACTTATTTTTTTATTATTATTTTTTTTGAACCTCAACTTCAAATCTGTTAAGTGTTTCAACAAGTTCTATAATTACCAAAATGGCACTGAAAATGGAGAAAAAGTTGGAAAAGTCGCCTTTTTTATTATTGAAAATTAATTTCTTCTCTTATTTTTACAACTTCAAACATTAGGGTAGGTTATGGAACGAATTTTGAACAGATCTGAAAAATTCAGATTATTGTTACTGTTTAGGAATGGGAATGTGAAAATATTTTACCGAAGATTCTGCCAGAATTCTGTATTTTGATTCGGAAATTTCGTCGAGACAGCTTGATTCGTCATTTTCCCTCCAAAAATGAGAGAACTTTGATTATTATGGGAAATTTCTGGCCCCGAAAATATTGAAAATTGTGGATAATTTCAAAATTTTTTCCAAGTGGGATTTATAAAATAATTTTTTGGAGGACCTAAATTTTTTTGAATTATTCTGAAAGAGGTCAAAATATATCTGGAAATGAAAAAAAGGAAGTTGTGCGACCAAAAAATTGGAAAATTATAATTTTTATTTGAAAGAAGAAAAAAATTAAATGTTATTGTGAAAGTTTTCTAAAGTAAAACAAAACACACCAATCTATTGATGGTGTTTTTTTTCTGATCTCATTTAGCAATCTTTATGACTTCCTGAGCAAATTTTCCATGATCTGTCACTTTGTGGTAATCTAGTCATCTTGACCAAATCTTCAATCAATTTTCAGGGTATTCTGACTCCATTCTCAAGTTGATGCAATTTTGCGAGCTAAGTACTTCAATAATTTTTCAGCATGACACAATTTTAAAAAAAATTGAAATCTATTTTAAAATTTTACTCATTTTTTTCTACGAATTCATTGCATGATAAAAAATTTGACGATATTTGAATGATTTTAAGTGAGTTTTTGAACAATTGTTGCAAATTTCTACATAATCAACTTTTACACTATACTTCGGATACTTTTTTGTATACATCTCATCTGGTAAACTTTTCGGTCCAATTCTCGTACCCAACTTTTTTGTTTCTCAGAACCAGGAAATCGTCCTTATCGCGATTCCGAAATGGCGCCGGACTCGATTCAAAACCCACTCGCCAATATTCGCAGAAGGCCGCCGCATTTACGTAGAATTAAAACAGCAAGGAGAAAAATTTGGCTTGAAATTTATCTAGAAAATCCGGCGTAATGATCTATGATAATTTGTCGGCTATTAGGTTGATGGTAACGTTTATCACGTCCCAAACTACTCGACTAATTTAAATTTGGCAAGTATCGGTGCATTCAACGATGACAACTAGGTTCAACGTGTGCCATCTCCGGTATATCTACGTTTATGTACTTACACATCCCTCTACCTTTGCCCTCCTCCTGAAAATCTTGCTCTCACGCACACCAAACGAGAATATTTTATTAGATGTACAATTATAATAAGATGTATAAATACGTTTAGATGGAAGAGGGGAAAAAAGTGTTTAATAAAACTCGACGTGATACGTGTGTACAAAATTTAACAACGTCATCGTATTATTTTAACACCTGTTATCAATATCTGCGCCAGTTTCGATGAAGCCACACGTTTCGTTGTATCAAAGCGCTATGGACATTTTTTTGTGGTATGAAAAATATCACACGATCAATGATCTTTACTTTTTTTTTTCAAGTTTCAATTTATCGAGCGCTATTAATTTTTTGAATTGGAACCATTTCGATTTGAAAAGGCTTTTGCCGGAAGGAGGGTTCTCCAGGGTTCGAAATTTTTTTAGAGGCGTACAAGGGTCTGGCAGGACTAAAAAATTCTGGTTTTGTTGCAAGTTGGTCCTCAAATGAAAAATTTGGCCTAACCACGTCGTATCGACGTCTAAAAGATTTTTTTGCCTTTACATTTTTTCTCCCTTGGGCTCTCGTTTTCTCTGCACGATTCTGGATTTGAAATCACCGCATTTTCGATCTTTTTGATTTTCAGAATTACAAATCTTTATACTTAGTGAATAAAAAAAAAATGCTCATTGGCTGGCTTTATTTCGTCTCCCTTTCCGTATACAGAATTTATACAATCTTTGTTCTCATTTAAGAGGTCAATTTATCAACAGACGGTTCGCGAATCGGCCAAAAAAATAACGCGACCCGACGATCACACCGTGAAATAGCAACAATTCGCCAAGTTGATCCAATTTACCTGCTTTTTTTCGCCATTCTGTCACTACCGGTAAATTTCCAGCTCAATTTAACACGTACATTTGTACTTAGGAGGCGAGGTGCAACTTGTTCACTGCCTTTCGAATTGTATTTGATGAAACGGGCCAGACGGCGAATACGGTGCGGTATATGTGACTTCCTAGTTACGATATTTATACGTTGCAATTTGTCGGTTGCGTGGCTATTATTAAAAAAAAATCGCAGCACTGAAGAACGTTGTTAATTTATTTTTGGATTTATAGGGATATGCCTTATACGATCGAGACTATCGTCCCACTCTCTCGTTCGGCGTATCGGAATCGTTTATAGGATAATTTTGCACTCCGTATGAACTGCAGAGACGTTCGAGTACCAGCACCCGCATCGTATCGACTTTTAAATCAAAATAGTACGCTGCGTTTACGACATTTCGCGTTTTGCTCGATGTTTTTCGTGCAACTTTTTTACGACTATTTAATGAGCGTTTTGTATGATTTGTGTGAGTGGCCGGGTATTCCGGTGGTGGAATTTTTTCTCGTATGTGTTTGGAGTGCAGGGTTTCAAAACGATGTGTGTAATGTTTTGAAATTCCGAAATAAGTTTGACGGTGTGGGAGATGTACGTATATGGGATTTTCCAGCATCTGAATTGTTTTTGAGTTGTTTTTAGGTAAAGTAGATTTAAATTGCTGATGAACGTTGAACTTTGAACTTTCTACTGAAATATCTCGAAAGCTAAGATTTATAGAAAAAAATCAACTATACTCTACAGAAAAAAATTCATGCTCCTAAATCTCTGTTCTATCAACTTTTTCCCCGTAAAATTCTTCTTCTGCTCAGAAAATTGACTTGAAGTGTGAAAAGTAGTGTTGGGCGATTATTAATCGATTCTTCAGTACAAATAATGGCGTAATCAATTCAATTGTTTTTTTTTCACCGTTCCATTTGTTGGACGAAAATTAGACAAAAATTAGAAAAAATAGGACACCGGGTGAAAGTATTGAAGAAATTTGAAAAAAAAAATAACGCGTGTATTTGGTTCATAATTTTCATATTTTTTCGAAATTTCTTCAAAATCTCTTAATAAATTCCTTACAATTTTTCACGAACCTCGAAAATCCACAATTTTAATGCATTCGCCGTAATTTTAAAGAATTCATTGAAGAATTTCACATTTTAAGGAAAAAGGAATTTATGAAAAATTTCGTAAAAAATAAAAAATATGAATAATTAGCATAAAAGAAGCATTTTTAAAAAAATGGTTCAAATTTCTCGTTATTTCATTTTTTTCAGAATTAGGTGGCAGGTAACTTTATAAGTGACATTATATTTTTTTTAAAAAAAAAAAAAGATCAAGGAATTTTTCAGAAATATTGGGGATCTCGTAGAAAGACTGTTTCACCCTGATTACCTAAAATTCCCTGTATTCTACCCGAGTTGTCAGTAATTACCACATTTCATCATAATTACCATAAATGTTGAATTTTTCAAAAATTACCGCTGGTTTTCCAAATTTTCTCACAATTGCACATATGATAGTGTCATTCATTAAATTTTCTCCTTCGTAAAATTATCTAGATTTTTCAGAAAATTATCATCACAATTTACCGATTACGCGTATTTTTTACAATACAATTCACTCCAAATAATTACCGGTCAAAGATCTTAAATTTACCAAAAATATTTGTAATTACCGTAATTTTCTGCATTTCGAATAATAACATATCAGTTCTGTAAATATGAATGCGGTAAATTACTGTAATTAAGAGTATGTTTTGGTGAATTGCTGTCATTTCGAGTATTTTCCGGTAAATTACCGTGATAACAAGTAATTTTCGGTAAATTACTGTATTTACGAGTAATTTTTGGTAAATTACCGTAATTACGAGTAATTTTTGGTAAATTACCGTAATTACGAATAATTTTTGGTAAATTACTGTAATTACGAATAATTTTTGGTAAATTACCGTAATTACGAATAATTTTTGGTAAATTGCCGTAATTACGAAAATTTTTTGACGAATTATCGTAATTACAAGTATTTTCCGTAATATATGGTAATTTGGTAATGTTCAATATTTTTTAATGATTGAAAAAAATTTCAAAAATTAAATACCAAACTTATCAAATTCTCGAACTGTACCAAGTACAATAAAATTTTACTGATACCTAATTCAATCAACAATTTTTTTTATATTATCAAAATACATTTGTTTCGATTCACCGATATTTTTATAAAAAAACAGATAAAGATATTTTTTTATCCAATTTCACTTTCTCTAATTCGAGTGAACTCATGAAATAGCTTGTATGTATCTATTGAAATAATAGAACAGAAACTTTCGATGACAACACTTATGATGGTAGCCATTTGGTAATTAGTCGAGGGAGAGATCAATGTGCTACCGAGACGACGAGGGGAAGCTAAAATTCACCTATACTATTGACACGATGCGGTATGTCCTGGTGTAACGTTCGTTTAATTTATACGACAAGTCGTGTAATTTAAATCCCGAAAAAGAGAGAGAGAAAAAATATCCAGAAGAGTTGGGTAAATAGTTACTAAATACTGTAGCAATAAAGAGGTTCAGCGAGAGTAGAAAAAAAAACCGTACCTACACACGTAGGTGCTCGTACCCGAGCAGGTGCCCTATTAACGTTCTGTCAATTCTGCCTTCTGCCCTTATAATCGGTACGATATTTCATCGCGGCCACTATAAGGCTATGGCGTTCGTTAACACGTGCGACGATACTATAATGAAATGAAAATGAGAGCTGAAAAAAAAAATTGTACGGGAGAATCCCTCTACCTATTTGAAGCCACGATAACCTAATTTTTTTCTTCTGCTTGGATTGAAAAAGGGCGAAGCGTTAATGGTCTTGAAAGTACTCGTACGCGGTCAAATCACGCGGGATGTTTTCTTTTTTCGCTGGCTCGCGTTGATTTATCGAAAACGTACGCCCACAAATCGCGCATTCCGCAGTTCATTTAAATATAGCGGAACGAATAGAAGCAGGCGTGATGGTTTTTTTCATCTGTTGTACGCGTTGCGCGGCTGCGGGTCGCGTATAAATAAAATTACGGCGGTGGGCGTTCATCGACCATCGTCTTCGGAGACTCGAATTGCGCGGATAACGCCAATGGCCGCGTTACGATCGCGAACCTGCGACGGCCTTGATGGGTAACCTTGATGAGATGTGCTAAAAAGCCCGTTCGGTTACAGGTATCGCTTATCAAGTGGACGATATCAGCGGATTGAGGTTCGATGGGTCCGAGTATGGTGCCAATGGGACTCCGGAAAATACTCTCATGAAGAGCAAATCTGCTATGGTAAGTGACTCGAATCGAGTCGGGGTTTGATCGAGATATCGAATGGTGAAAAAATTTGTATTTTTGTTCGACAGCTGCAACCTCAAAGTCATAATGTGAAACTTTGCTATAGTCCGAATGTGAACAGCCCTTCGCATAAAAATCCTTTCAAATGGTATAGAACCAAAAGCATAACACCAACTAGTATGGAAAATGGTATCCAAGAAGCTATTTCGAACCCTCCTAGTCCTTTTAAAAGTTCCAGATTTTTATACGACGAAGGTAAGTATTACCGTAATTTACTGAAAATGATTCGTAATTACTGTAATTCGCTGAAAATTACTCGTGATTACCGTTATTTTCTAAAAATAAACCGTAATTACCATTATTTACCGAAAATTACTCGTAATTACCATTATATACCTAAAAATAACCCGTAATTACCATTATTTACCGAAGATTACTCGTAATTACCGTTATATATTGAAAATAACCCGTAATTACCATTATTTACCGAAGATTGCTCGTAATTATCGTTATTTAAACATAACCCGTAATTACCATAATTTACGAAAGATTACTTGTAATTACAGTTATTTACAGTAAATAACCTCTAATACTTATCAGTAATTTACCGAAAGTCACTCGTAATTACTGTAATATACGAAAAGTTACTCGTAATTACCGTAATTTACAAACACATGCTCGTAATTACCGTAATTAATGAGAAATCAAGATTACAACTCTTGATTTAATCCAAAATTTTAAATTTCTGAACGCAGAATCAGTATCCAAAATAAACGACGACGGTTCGGAGTTGACCAACCCCGAAGAAATGCTTCAAGAAGTCCAGAATAAATACGAATCTCTGCAGAAACGTCTCTCCAGAGAATTTTACGAAAAATACCACGATTGGAGGAAAATGCGAGACGGCGGTGTTAGCACCAACGACGAAGACGATAAAACACTGACCGAATTCGATATCTCCAAATTGGCACCCTACTTAGAAGAACGAAATTTGACCCCGGGGTTCAAGCAAAAATTTCAAGAATGGCAGAAACTCAAAGGCTTGTCGCTGTCTCCGACCAGAACCAAGATTAATAAAAATGAACACCCTAATACGTTGAAGAAATCTAAAAGTGATTGGCACAAGTGGAGACCTGGCAGTAAATCTGAAAGCAACGTTTTGAGGTTTTTGGATAAAGAGCAAGGTGAGTTGCGATGGAGATATTCTCGTTCAAATTGTAAACGAGTTTCCAAAGGTTGTAATAGTGTTGGTGTTTTCGAAGGTAAACCAAATCCTCCGGAGAAGAAGGAACTCGCCTGGTTGGAAAAAGAATTGCAAAAAGTGGCGCGGGAGAAGCAGAGACTGGAGAAGGAGAAGGAAAAATACGCCGAAAGGGAAACCAGGTTGGTGGATTGATTTTTATTTTGTGTCTGGGGAAAATAAACTGGCATGTAAAGGACGTAACAAGGAAACTCGTTGCATTGATTTTCAGTAGAAGGGGAAAAAATGATAAGAAAAGAGGTTGAATATTTTTGCAATTTTTTCACATTTTGATGGACCCAAAACCCCGTAGCAAATAATTGTTATGAAATGAATTCAAAAAGACGTGTTGAAAATTTGATATAACCAATGTGTAATCTCTCTCCTATTTCCTCTTTTTGCCCCCCCCATCCCTCATCGAAAGTTTAGAATTCCATAATTTAAAGATTTCCAAAATGAAAATTGTTGATATTTTTTATGAATACGTAACTAGATTATTTCCATTGAAGGGTGCAAAAAATTTTCCCAGCGAATAATTTAGATCATTGTATTGGAATTTTGAATCGTTCACGAACGATTCGAATGCTTCTATCTATTCTATCATTACGAATAATTTTTTTAAAATCTCTTTCGAAGAGTAATTGAGGAATTTTTGTGAAAGTCGTTCGAGATTTCTCATTGTTGGCGAATTTGTTGAGATGTCATTTTGAAATAATTCTGAAATGCATCAGAAATCGTTCAAAGACGATTCGAATCGTTTTGTAAGAGTCGTTCGCGAATGATGAAGATCATTTCTCCATAATCTTTGCTTTGTTTGAATGCAATTTGCGAATGAATCGAATATTTTTTTTGTACGTTTTTCGTAAATAACTTTTATTTTCTGTTATTATCACTTCCGAGTTCCAAGTCAAGTCTCCCAAGTACAAGAAGTGTATCATTTTTTTATCTGACGAATTCACTTGTCCATTGAAATAATTTTTGGTTACTTTTTCAAATTCTAGTCACTCTTTTTTCAAATTTTGAGATCGTAAAATATTTATAAAATTATTTCGAATTGCTATTTTTGGTACCTATTTAAAATTTTCATTTTTTAGATTTTTCCTTTTTTTTATTTTGTAAAGTTCGAAAAAAAATTGATGAAGATGTAATAATTTCATATAAAAATTGCACAAATTTAACTTGAAAGAATAAACTTTTAAAATCATTAATACCGGTTTTTCAAATGTTTTTTCAATTATTAAATTTACGTGGCGTGGCTGTATAAAGACGAGCATCGACCAAGCTCACGAACTCAACTTGCGAAGATCGTTTATGAATGTTTAAAGTTTTACTCTGGCGTCAGCGAATTTGGATGGATTTTATTCTCGACGACGAAAGGTATCGAAAAGTTATGGAAAAGAAATTGGAATGAGCTCGATTGAGATTTTCTTCATGGAGTAGTTATCGAAGAAGTCACATACGTAATTGAATGTGCTGTTCGTAAGTTCCTGGGCAAGAAATTTTCCTTGCAGTGGAGCGGGGATTTATATCATTATGAATTCTTCTTTTTGTAGGGAGGAAAATTTTAAGGTGGCAGCAACACCAAAATAGAAAAAAAATTTGAAACATGAAATGAAAATTTTTCAAAAAAACATGGATTGAAGGTACATTTCAAATTACACAGGGTTGCGTTCAGGATGGATTGTGTATACACAAAAATGACGTCATTTTTGTGTATAAACATACAAAAAAATTCAGAGGATGTGCGAATTCATTCCTTTCAAAAATAAAAATTTAAAAACTGATGGTTAGCAAAGTACCCTTTTTGCCTTGAATTTACATTGAATGATTGCAGTTTCATTTTCTTTGCATGTTTTTATCACTATTTTTCCGGATCTAAATCTTTCAGGAACGAAAACAATCTGATTGGTTAATTTTTATATACACCTAAAAATGACGTCATTTTTGTGTATACACAATCCATCCTGAACGCAACCCAGTACCTCTATCTAACTACCCATTCAATTTTTTTTTCAGTTTTGACACTTATTTTTGTTTACGAAATGTGTGAATCCAATCTGAATTTTTCAAAAATGGTTATTTCATGCCAATTTTACATAGGAGACTACAAAGTTTTTACAACTTTCGAAAAGTACCACCTGTTGAAAAAATTGGCCACCCTTCTGAAGATGATTTTCGAGTTTTTACACTTTTTGCACAATTACACTTTTGCCCTTCACGCACTGGTCGAAAAGTTGCAGATCTCGAACTGAAAGCGTTTCGATTCAAATTTCAAATTGCTCATTTAAACGCATCAAAAATTGCAAATCAAAATTTTTTTGGGTCGTCCAACATAATTTTTTGATACAATTTTCAAAAATTGTTCACAGCATACTTCATAAAATTCACGTTGTTCATTCAGTGAACCAAAAAATGTTTTTTCATTGAATTTAAATTATTTTTTGAAAATTTTTCTGGCAGTATTTCTAAAATAATTGTTTGAAAAATGACATCAACATTTTTTTGAGAGATGAATGTAAAGTTTTTATCAGATGGACGGGGGGGGGGGGGAGGTCAATAAGTTTGACTCGATGCCCCACCTGAGATCTATTCCAAAACAATTTAGCTATGGGCCTAACAGTCATGATATCATAATCTGATTTATTTCTTGAAAACGTTCAATTGAAATTAATATAAAGATTGATTTATTACAATTTTGAACCTATAACCGTAGTCAAGTTCAGTTAAACCTGAATTTGATGGAATTCTTGTACAATTCTGAAGCATTTGAAAACCCATTCATACAAAAACATACGATAAATAATTCCCAAGAAATATTTAAGATTCCAAAAATCTCGTGTAGCAGGTTCAAGAAATCCATCAAAAGTCTTTCTAATCCCATTCTATTAACCTCTGACTTTTTGTCTGTCTACATTTACGCAGGCTGCAGAACATGAAACGAGCCATCAAATCGGGCCGCAAACGCAAACAAGAAGTGGTCGTACCTACATCAACGGGCCTATACCGATTCCAAGGCATCTCGTCGAAATTTACAAGGAAATTATACGAATGGGAAAAGGCCAAAGGGATTACCGCTGAATCGTCAACATTCGCTCTGCTCGATCCGTACTACAGCGGGCCGAAAATTCAAAGAAACGTTAAACCACAAATCAACGGTAAATGCGGCTCTTGAAAACCAATCTATAGTACGCTTCGGGGCACTACGCGGTACGGTTGGCGAAAAAAACAAACCACCGCGTACCTCCTCCTCTTTTCACTAAATTCGAAATAAGGCAGCAGATTAGATCGAGTACGCGCTGATATTCGCACAGCGCGCACGATGCCGCCGATTATTTATTTTGTGAAAAAAATAAAAGGTACCTATAAAATAAACAATGTATCGAAATGCGCTCCTCTCTTGTATTTTACAGATACAATAGCATCGCTGTCGAGATCACGATCCGTAGGCAGCGTGGATGTTGCAGGTGTTGGCACGTCTATCTTACAATCTGCTTCTGTGAATCATCAACAGTCTAGTCTTTCTTTAAACGATATGGAACAATTAGAAGAAGCTCATTTACAAGGTAAAAGAACCGAGTTCCCTTCGGCCTTCGTGCCGAGTCCACTGCGAACTACCGTATTCGTTATTCCCATTGCACGGTATCGAAGAGTCGGTTTCTAATTCGTTTTTCGAATGACTGCATTGATAAATAGTAAACGAAAAAACGAATTTAGACCACGTTCACCGCAGCACGATTTTTAGTGCGTGTTTCCATGTGATTTCAGTGGAAAATGATAATCTGATGCGGAGCACGGGGCAGCTATTCGATAACGACGACGAAAAAGAACTTGATCTCATCACCAATGAATCTTTAGATATTCCAGATTTCAATAAAAATCACGATATGTCGCGTAACATTCCCATATTAAGTTCCTCAAACAAGTAAATTTCATTTTGGTATTTTTTTCAATGGTACGTTAATGGGTGTATTCGATTCGATGTTATTGTATTTTCGTGTTCTTTCAGCCTTTTGCGTGATTCGGCTATGATATGCGGGGTTAAATTTCCAAAACAAGGTGAGTATATTTGGTATGGGTGAATTGATGTTTTTTGATTGAATGTAGCGTGGTTTATCAATGTCAACTTAACGCCGAATTGGAAATTATATTCCGGTGGTGTGAATTGCTTCGTGTACTCGTTTTGAGAACTACTAAAATACCGAATTTTCGGAGGAATTGCGAAATTTTATAGAAAATTGCCTCATTTTCATAATTTTCTTGGAAAAATTACCTTCATTATCACAATTTTTAAAAACTTACTTGAATTACCGTAATTTTGGCTATGATTATGGTAATTACGGTAATTTTGGAAAATTCGATTTAATTATGGTAATTTTGAAAAATTCGATGTAATTACGGTAATTTTGGAAAATTTGATGTAATTACGGTAATTTTGGAAAATTTGATGTAATTACGGTAATTTTGGAAAATTTGATGTAATTACGGTAATTTTTTTTAGAAAATTCGAGGTAATTACGGTCATTTTGAAGAATTTGATGTAATTACGGTAATTTTTTTGGAAAATTCGAGGTAATTACGGTAATGTTGGAGAATTTGATGTAATTATGGTAATTTTTTGGAAAATTCGAGGCAATCATTGCAATTTTCTGGGAAATAATTTTATTTACCAGCATTTCTCTGTAAAATTACTTTTTAGTATTTCTTCTTCTGTGTAAAAATTCTTCAATCAAACTTTTTCCTGAAAATATTTTTCAATCATTCAGAAAACAACTACTTACCTGGACAGTTCAAAAAGCTTTTCTAGTAGGTAGCTGTAACTACCCAGGAAATTGAAAATTATTTATGACTTCCAAGTGTTCTGAGTCCTCAAAAACGATGTATATTTTTATGGCAAAATTTAGGAAAAGAATTTGTTTAAATTTTAGAATTTTCAATTTTTAAAAAATTCAAATTTGTTGAAATTTTTTAAAATTAATTGTTTTAATTTTTGAAATGAAAGTTTCAGTGTTATACCTATTATTGTTCAGTTTTGGCAAAAAACAGTTCTCGTTTGGAATAAAAATTGGCGAAGTTTTGAAAAATTGTATTTACCTACATATTCGAAAGATTACTCTGGCATTTTTGAAAAAATTATTTTTAAAACTTCGTTCAAATTCTCAAAATTTTCTAAAATTTTGTATTTTTAGAAAATTGTCTTATGTTTGAAAATTCTCAATTTTTTTTCATTGAAAAATGGTTCAATTTTTGAAGAACTGTTCATTTTTAAAAAACTTGATCAACTTTAAAAGACCTGAAAAAATTGAAACATCGATGAAGAAATTTTGAAAATTTTAGGGTGGATTAAATGTAAAATAGGAATCGTATTTCTTGCCTGAATTTCAACTATTTTTGACAGTTTTATTCACATACATTTTGCTCATTGAAAAAATTTCAGTTTTTAATTTAAAAAGAAAAAAAATCAAAAATTACGAAATGAATTGAAGCAAATGAAATTTTATCTGTGAAGGATGAAAGAGAGCTATAAAAGAAATTTTCATTCCAAAAATCGAATTTTTATTGAAAAATGATCCAGATGATTCCAGCGACTTTTACGCGAATGATATTGAATCATTCCATAAATTCACCTACTTTTCATTTTATTACTCGTGAAAAAAAGTAGTTACAGGCTGCTCCAACCCATTCTCCCGTTTTACGTCTCCTATCCGCTTTCTATTTCCAAAAAAAAAAAAAAAACTGCCTCAATTTACCGAATCGTTTCTCGCTAATGATACGAAGCAAAAAAAACTCGTCGTATTTAAGGGCAATTTAAATTCGCAAAATTGCTCGCTTAATTACACGGAAATCGTAAATCACCAGAAATACGTAAAATTGATATCATCTGTTCTGTTACAGTCCGAGACGATCGTAAGTTATCAGACGGCTACGGTACCGATACGGAAAACCTATTCTGCGGGTACTCGGGTGATACATTGTACGAGGTGAGCACACGTTTTGAATTTTAATAACGAAATGACGTGAAGAAAAACCAATCTCTCCGGCCGTCTCCGATCTGGCCGACCTGCAGCTAATAAAATATCACCTAATTTGCGCTATTGCTTGGTAGATGTCATCCGATAAACGGCAACGAGACAGAGACTCGGCGAACGCGGACGCCGAAAGTATCGTGAATCAGATAAAGAAGCTAAGAGCCGGCACCTCGGTAGACGACGAAGACCGTATAAACACCTTAACCAATCTACAACACCTAGCTGATCAACTTTTAGACATGGTAGGTGTACCGGTGGTCTCTGTGGCCGGTTCGGCGACAAAAAAAAGCCGGAGTATCGATTGACGTACTCGGAGGTATCCTTATGGTTGGTGCCGATGAGAGGGAGAGATCGAGTAAATTGCGACGACCTAGAAAATACGAGTCAGGGTATACCTATCTTACCCAAATACACCCTTCGTTGAGAAGGAAGCGACAGGCGACGGCCCTCGGCCGCTACCTAATCAAGTCTGTGTACTCTCGAAGCGTATATTGCTCCGGGTAGGCTACATAGATACGTCTTCTTCGTACCGTCGACCGAAGTAGAAGAAATACCCGAGCACGTGTTAATAATTTGACGATCGCGGCGAATGATTTATTTGAACGTATATGCCAGGTTGTTTGTTGATGTGTGTGAGTGTACTGTACAGAAAACACGATGGAAAATAATATCCACCATATCGTACCTACCAGTACGGTCCTATTTTACGAGCTAGTCGGCTCGAGCCGGTCACGTGCGAATGTTTAAAAGCCTTTTACCGGATCGACGTAGATGAACGGTGACGCTAAACGCGTGCCACTGTTACCTCATCGTATGGCCTGACCAAATATCTACATTTCAAGCAGCAATAATGTGTATGTGCCTATTAGAGATCCTTTTGTTTATATTTTCGTTTTTTGTTCCTAGGTCCATATAATGAATGATAAGAAGAACGAAAATGTCGACGAGTTGGCCGGTAGAATTGCTGAATTGGCTATCGAGCTCAAAAGAGGAATCAAGAATTTAACCTCTGGTGAGTAGTTTCGTATATTTGAAGAAAGATGACCAGATTTTGGAAAATTTCGACCGAGCTCGTGAAATCAAGAGTTGGAGCGTAAGCGCATCCGAAAATTATGTTACTCTCTTATTTCGAATCAGTAAAAAGTTATTGAAAAAAAAATCAAAATTGCAGTGCTGGAAAAATCAGCAACTTTTTCAAGTTTTAGCGAATTTTCTTCAATCTTTCAATAATAATTTCTGTAATTTTTCATGAAAATTCTCTGATTTTCTAGCAATTTTTTCACCTCTTGGTAAAATTTCATTACTTTGCTAATTCGGACTGTTTCTCATTGATTTTCGATAATTTTCACCAATCTGTGAGAGTGGGGGGAGAGGCTGGTAATTCTAAGAAAAAATAAGAAAAGGGTCAAAATTCTTTGAAAAATTGAGCGTTCAGTAGGCGAATAATGGAGTGTCTTCGTCTTGAGTTTACAAGGATCAAGCATCACACGTTGCCAGATTTCTACATGATCTCGCACCTTTGTGGTTCCTCAACAGTTTTGACGAAAATGGGATTTCAATCATCCAAGACCAATATTATCCCAAGTTCAAATTTTTTCAATTCTAAATTAGCCCAATTTTTTTAATCCCAAATTTTCAATATGTAGCTGTATCAAATTTCTAATTTTTTCCATTGGTGAAATTTTTTGAAAATCGTGAAATTAAAAAACACATTATGGTTGGGAAGAAATTTCTCAAGTGGAAAAAATTTGAAAAAATACAAAGTTGAAAATTTTTTTAAAAATCGAAGTTTTGAATTTGAAGAAGTTACTGTTGAAAAAAATTTTTAATCAGAATATTTTTCAGTTTTACAATTTTTTCAATCTTAATTTTTAATTGAAATTTTTGCAGTTTTTCATAATTTTGAAATTTTTCTTCAATTTTTGTTCAGCTATAAAATTTTTCTTATGGTAAATTTCGTGAAATTTTTTCAATTTGATGGTTTTTAAAATTTCTTCCAACTCAATAAATACGTAATTGGAAGAGAAAAAATTTTGCCAAATTGAGAAAATTTAAATTTTAAAAAACTTGACTGATAGAAAAATTTTTATTTAGCTAAATTTCGTTCCAAGGTAACATACCAGTTATGGATCACTTTTTCTTTGAATTCGTGTCCTGACATTATTTATGAACCAATTTTGGTGTTTTTTTTAAAAACGTAAACTCTCCTCTACAAAGTAACGTAGTTGAATGAATTTTGAAAAAATCAATTCTAAGCGGATGCCCCAAAAATTTACTTTTTTAAAATGAAATTTCATCGGATCACTTCACTGGTTGAATGAATCATTGGCGAACAATTTTTTCAATTTTGATCGAATTATTTGCTTTTTAACTGATCGAATCGTTCACTCCAACTGACTGAATCATTCGCGAACGATCTTTCTAATTTTGATCAAATCATTCGCTTCAAGCGTTGCTGATTGAATCGTTCGCGAACAATTGTTTACATTTTGATCAAATTATTTGCTTCAATTGATCAAATCGTTCATTCTAACTGATTAAAATCGTTCGCGATCGATTGTTCAAATTTGGATCAAATTATTTTCTTCAACTGATCGAATCGTTCGCGAACGATTTTTTTTCAATTTTGATCAAATCATTTGCTACAAGCTTTACAGATTGAATAGTTCGCGAACTACTCTTTCAATTTTGATCAAACCGTTCGCGAACGATTCATTCAATTTTTTCAAGTCGTTAATTTGTGATTCGTAGGCGAATTCGAACTAAAATTCAAGAAACAACCATTTCGAAACCTCAATCAGCTGTTTCGAGGTTCGCACATTTACAAACGCAGGACCCTATTCTAATAATCCTCGCCCACCTCGACTCCCATAAACGATCCTCGTTTCCGCATTATTTACATTCGCAGTCTCGATTTCACGAACGATATCACATTCAAACCGGTCCCATCGAAATGGTATTTCAAAAATTGCAACTTTGTCCGAGCATCGTCGCCCTTTACTCCTACGCCTCTCTTCCTCGTCCGGCACCTACCCTAATCTACTCTGCTCGCTACCAATCCTCCGATATTCGACGGTTATTGCTCTTTTCTCTTTCATCTGACACTATCTCTCTTTCTCTTTTTTGCAGACGAACTTCAAGCCGAAAAACAAAAGAAAATTTCCAGTTCGGGCGGCGGCGGCGGTACCGGGGGCGGCGGATTCTTCTATCCCGAAGACGTGTACACGGATACGGAAGGAAACGAGAACGACTCGCCGACGGTTCACTGCACGTTCACCCTACCTTCGTGGCGAGTAAAACACACAACGCCTTCGAGTACGGAATCGGAATCGTCGAATACGAGAAACAAATACGCAGATGCTAAACCCTCGAAAAGCGACCGCCACCGAAAACATTACAAAGAAACGGCAGATAACTCTTCCGGTGGCGACGAGAATTACGACGCAGGAGACGAAACAACCGTTTATCTGGATTTACGTAATATTACCAAAAAAGACGCGCCCGGAGGTGGAAGCCGACGCGAATCCAGCGATAATATCAGCACCAGTAATTCGGAATCGTTTCTCGGATCGTCCGAGACCAGATACGGAGGCACGGTGAAAAATTACGAGCCCGCGGATAACGAGCAAGTGCTGTATTGCTCGTTGACTCTGGACAGTCACAAAGGCAACGAGATCAAGACTAATTACAGCCGAGAGAAGCCCAAAGCTGCGACCAGCAACGTTGGCGGCGGCGAGCTCGATAAATCGCTTACGTCCGATAATGAAGACGAGGTAATTGAAATTTTCACACCGTTAAGCGATCCCTTCCACGTTCCCTCCTTTTGGCTCGAAGAGATGGCTGCGGATTGTCAAAGACTCGCGAGTATTATACGATGCGACGATATGGCTTCGTCGAACGTGTATCGGCTTCGGCCTATCTGATGTAGGTAGTCGCTCCGTCTCGCTGTCTCTTTCTCTCCGGCACACGATTAGCCCATATATTGGAAAAACAATATAATTTTCCGATTCATTAATTGCCTGCCTACGTACAATTTATCGGATCAATTTACATACGTGAGTGTTTCTAAGATAGGGAAGGTTTTAAAACAATGTATCGATTGTGTCGATCGTCTTGTTGAATGAATACCTAGCCCGAGGTCGTCGAAGCGGCGTGTGTGTGCGAGTTTATTATTATTTTTTATAGCGGTCGCGCGGCCGACACAACAGAAGGTGTGTTTGTTTAACGAGTTCGTCTGTGTAGCAGTTTCCTCGTCTATGTTCTTTCTACCCGGCCGCCGTGCTGTGCAGCGCCGCCGAACAAGATCGTGCTATATCGTCAGTATCGCTTAGTTAAGGTTCAAGGTTTCAATTAAAAAGTATCATCGGTAGCGCCGGCGAATGGAGAAGAGTGGTTCCTTCAATGAACCGTGTATGTGATAGATTCGGTTTTCGGCATGAAATCGACGGAGGAATAGTGGCTCGAGAGATAGAAGACGCCTTCGATCGAGTGGATGCAGTTGAATTGACATAGATGAGAGAAAGATGGTAGATGGAGGTTGATAGGATGAGATGGGTTATTGGATTAGAATTGATGAAAATTTTCATCGATGAGGTTCGATTGATGTTGAAAGGTATTTTTGGAACGGATCGAAGTGGTTTTTGGGTCAGTTTTGGTTGATTTTGTTGATTCATTTCTTAAAATGGAAGGAAGTTCAATTTACCATATTTTGATTTTACCTCTTTTTTTGGGGGGGGGGGGCGGACCTTTTTGAGTATTTGTTTATAAAACTGAGAAAATTCGTTCATTTTTTAGTTGATATTTTGTTTTTTAAAAAATAATTACCACCTATTGTTTCTATCAAAAATAACGAATTTCTAATTAGAAACAGAAGAAATATCAAAAGTTGTAAACATTCTTACAGAATTGTTCTATAGGTATGCATCTACACATTCTTTTTTCCTTTTAATTTTATTTTTTTAAGGAATACTTTCCCATTTCCTATTGAATTGATCCGAATTGGGGGGGAAAAAACATTTTTTCATTTTTGCAAAATTTCTTCTCAAAATTTTTTACTTTTTGAAATTTTTTCAAATTTTATCTCTAATTTTTTTTTTTCAATTTCAAGGATTTTCATCAATAAAATTTTTTTCTCGATTTGGAAAATTTTCTTTGTAATTCATTTTCAAACTCCAACAGGTATTTTGTATTTTTTTCTCTTATTTTTTACTCTGAAATTTTCCCTAAAATATTTCTCAACTCTACAATTATTATTTTGTAATCCAAAAATTTTCTAAATTGGAATGATGTTTGAGTAAATTCAAAGTTTTCAAGAATTTTTGAATCGAAAAAATAGAATTTCAGATTTTTCAAGTGTGAAACAATTTTAGAGCTAAGAGCTGAGAAAAATTTCAATGATGAAAAAATTTATAAGTTCAAAAAAATGAGGAAAAAATGTTGAATGTGGAAAAAACGAATTTGTGACCCTGCCGGAAAGAAAGGATCTTGTGTAAAAAAAAATCGATGTTTTTTTTAAAACGTGTTTGGTTCAGATTTGGTGTAACTAATTTGGGCCAAAAACGTGAAAAAAATGACATCGATTTTTTTTTTCCACGTGGTCCCTTCTTTCCGGCACGGTCACATTTGGTAAGTTGATGTTGAAAATTATTATTTTATTTAAAATTCGGATGATTTTCAAATTCCTATAGGTACAAGGGTTTTTTCTAATCGTAAAATAGATACGAATAATTTTTATAAAGTTCGACTTCCGACAAAAAAGGCCAAAAAGTACAAAATTTTGTCTCAGTTGAATCCACAAATATAATTTATTGGATCTGATGTCAGATCATTCAGAAATCATCAATTTACAGAAGTTTCGGTATGAACCGTAAAATTGATTTTTCGAAATTGATGAAATTAGAACGATATTTTAATTGAAATTTTTATCATGTTAGTTTTAGTCGATTTCTTTCCGGCGTAATTCTTTAAATTTGTTGTCGACAATTGATAAAATTTTTGAAAAAATAATGTGTACTTAGCTTGATTTTTCGATTTAATTTTTCTATTACTTTTATTATTTTGTATCATCGCGTCGATTGAAAATTGATATTTTTGGTTTCGATTCGAATCGAATTTTGCATTATTATTATCATTTTTTCCCCTGACAGATCAATCGTTTGATATAAGTGTGCGATTTTCCCTAGTTCAAAAATATGGTAACGATTTTTCATCATTTTAGATCAACCTAACCATAATTATGAATTTATTTATGGTTTCGATTAGATTTTTGAGAATTTTGATTTGAATTGATTTTTAGTTGTGTCTAGTTTGATCGATATATTTTTGTTTTGGGTTTCATAATTATGTAGGTTTTCAGGCCTTATTTAAATTTTTTCCTACCTTGATTTTTTTTCGATTTTCGAACCGACCAATTGAACAGAAAATTCTGCGGATTTAATTTTCATAGTTTGTGGTGTTCTAAGATGGTTCATCGTGTGATTAATCTTGTGATTTTGATTGAGCTGATACATTTTTGTATTTGTTGAAAGCTTAAAATAGAAGTACAAGTTAACTGCAGTTAACTTTTTATACTGTTGCAATCGACCACTAAATCATGATTTAGTGGTCGATTGCAACAGGAGATTTTTTGATATTAATTATTCCAAATTAAATTGTGGAAGAATCATTTAAATGAATTCATCAATAAATGAATCAATTATTTTGAAAAAAAGAGTTTTTTGAACCCTTTGAAGAGATACCTACATTGAAAACTCGCCTGTTGAAAATATAATAGATGCATGTATTTTTTTTTCTACAAAAAAGTACAACAGTTTGGCTCATTAAGGTTTCTAATTGAAAAATAAGCGAAGCCATATCACGCGTATCCTTTGTAAGAAAAAAAAAATCTATAACAATTAATATTTCAAGTACCGTAGTACTCAGTCCCATAATATAATATATTATAGAAAAGAATCAAATTTCAATTTTCAACAATTTTTTTTTACTTATTTTAGGCATTCAAAACCGAAGTACGCAGCTACTCGCCGAAACCACTATCGTCCAAGCGAAAATGCGCCTCTTGCGGCAAAATCAAACGTATTTCAAAATCACGCAAATCCACCAGCACGTATTGCCCTTGCGGTAAAAAAGAAACTGGTTCTAGCGGAGGCAACAGTAACAGTAATAGCACCAAAGTTGATACAAAGTGCAAGAAGAATCCGCCCGAATTATCATCCCGAATAGTCGAACCGATCGATTTGAATGTGGCGAAATCAGCCTCGTATTCGAATACCGAAGACCTGCAATGCGCCACGAGTCGAAAATTGGGCAAAATCTCACGATCCAAAGTGTACGATTTCAAATCACTGACTGATATCGATAAATCAAGCACAGTCGGTGGTGAAATGGGCTCCACATTGTCTTCTGAAAAGAACCCAGTCAATGTGATAGTTCCTACTACTCGTAAAATATTCGCTCCTTTGAAACAAGATGAAAATGGTGGCGCTTCCGCTGTAGTCAGTTACACAGTCGACGAATGTAACGATTCGGAGACGAAAAACGACCGAAGAGAGCGCGACCCGAAATTTATCGCACCTCCTTGGATTTCCGATCGAGCTCAGTCGGCGTCTCCATCGACTGGCCGTAAAGATACCAGAACTGAAGACTCCGATGGGATCAGTAATCGTCAAAGGAAGAAACCAATCTTGGAGATGCACGCCAGCGTCAACAAGTTACCTCCAGCTTCACCTTTGACCACGAAACGTAATCTGAATAAAGACAGCGGTATCGGAAATTCGAGTATTAAACTGATGATAGCTCATTATAACAAATTAATGAACGAGAAACCAGAGAGAAGAGCTTCCGAAGGCAACTGTTGGAGTTCCGGGCTCCAAAAATCTCCTGTTTTGGAACGTCGATACCGATTCGAGCATTTGAAAGCCGAATCCGATAACAACATTAGAAAATCCAAAAGCGCCGTTTTAAACGATAAACCTGGAAAAGTCTCATCAAGAACGACCCTGTCCAGCGCTGATAACAGCGCCAACTGTCTTTCAAAGTCTTCTAGCGCCGGATCCATTCATTTTTTGCCCGTAATGATGTCACCGAAATCGCCTCAGATCGGTAGCCAGACCAAAATCGATGTTAAAATCGAAGAACTGAAAATAAACGAACCTCTGGCACCGAATTACTCGGCCAACGAATCGCACAACTCGCAGATATCCATTTTGAGCACACCTTCGTCGTTATCGCCTCTAGAACGTAATTCCTCTTTTGAGAGCGTCGTATCGGAGACGAAATTACGTAATCAGAGGTTGCAAGAAGCTAAGAATAAATTCTTCAACGAATATCCGACCAAAATAACAATCGAATACCAGCCTAAACGAGAATTTCCCCAGCCAAACGCGAAAGAGCCTGATAAACAGGAAACTTCGAGAACTAAGCCGGAGCCAGATTCACCCAAAGATCCGGAACCCAATTTTAATCTATTATTGAACAAATCTGTCAGCACAGGCGCCATCGACGACCGAACCAGGACCTGTAATTTGCCTATCTGTGAGAAATCTCCCAGCAAAAGTAAGTTTGGATTTTCTAGTATAGCTTCTAAGTTTCGTAAAGTGAAAATGAGACGACACGGGCATAAGGATCCCGAAATGAGCGCCGTTTCTAGTCTATGTCGTGCTAGTTTACTGGTTAATTTAGATAAAGACGGCAAACCCATACCTAAAGAGTATTATAACTCTAGCAAAAGCTGCCCTTCATCGCCGGTTATGCAGAGATCTATTTCTAAAAGAAATTCGTCTTCGAATTGACGTAGTTTTTTTTTTAATATTTTACCTTGTGTATTTTTACGCTTGTTTTCGTTGTTTTATTTTACGAATAAAAAATATAAAAGAGAGTAATGTTCGTTAACTCTGCTTTTAGAAGAAATGTAGGTCGCCAATTCGTCACGATAATGCGGCGCCCAGTTTTAGTGCACAACTTACGTTAATAGGTACGTCTCATGGTACGTCTTGAAATTTATCAACTCTTGAATTTGCAATCAGGAAAAATTAATTTAAAATACTAGAATAATTTTATTTTGGGAAAACAGTACGAAAAAATTGCTCTAAAAATTAAAGAATTAATAAAGAAAACATCCAATGCTTTGTTTTGTTGGTAAATACATCTTATTCAATTTTGCAGGCTAGTGTGTTGATGATTTCAGAATGGTATAGTTTACTTCTCTTAGATAAAGTATGTCGAAAATTATTATATAAGCGTTTGGCATGTGATATACGAATAGTGCGCCACTTGTCTACCGTTAGGTCGTTTCTGGCATGCGTTTGGGAGGTGGTCATCTGATGATACGATTCGTATTTTATAAAGCCTGTGGTGACTCATAGGCAGAAGACCAACTCCCTTGATAGATAGGAATGGAATATTCTTTCCATTTCGCCTTAGACAGGTGACTCACCTAATCTATTTTTGATATCTTATCTTGATTCTCGCTTGTTGGGCGATGAATCAGTCTTTCAATAGGGCTGTTAAGTGAATTGTGATTGGTCGATGTCTAATGGTATACTTTACTTCTCTTAAGTAAAGTAGTGGGCAAAATCTATATAAGGAAGTGGCGCACCACCAAACCCTCAGTTGGTGGCTGGCACCGGTTCTGGTCGGATGTCTATCCACCAGATGGAACCGGAAGTCAGCTGCTATGTTTCCCCTGCACTCCCGTTGGCCTAAGTCCAATTTTTTATTGGCAGCTGGGAGTGCGGGTGGTCTTCCACTCGAGGGAGGTGAAGTACTCCTGGGTAAGGTCGGCCATTTCTGTTTTGCAAAGATGGCCGACCAAAAGATTCCCTCTGTTAAAGGCATTTCTTTTGATTAAGCCAATTTTACAGAGGGAATCTAAACGGAGTACTTTACTTCTCGCTAAGGAAGTATGGGGCAAAAACTATATAAGGCCGACGCGCCCAGGGCGGGTGGCTGGGGGACCGGATGGTGGGAGACTATGCTTGTCCATTTACCCCACCCCCTTCACGATTTTAAAGCCTTGCTTCCCCTCTTCCTTGACAATTTTAATAAATGTAAAATCAGAATTGTTTGGGGAAGAGGACCCCTTGGGGAAAAAGGATCCTTTGGGAAAGATAGATACTTTGAAGATTCTTTCAACTATTGAAAAAAAGGTAATAACTACTTCCATTATACAGTTTATTCTACTAAAACTTGTATTACTCCAACATTAGTTCAAAAGACTTCATATAGATAGCGCCACAGGTTCAAAAATTGAATTATTCCATTATGATCCTTTGACAATACGGATCGCAAACAGCTGATTTTCAACTTTTCATTAATAAATGATCGTACAGAACTTGATTGTTTTACATCATCAATCCATCTAAAATTCCGAATTTTTTCTAGATACATGTAAGATACATAATTCGGTTCAATGATCTACGCATGGGTTACTCAAAAGTGTTCTCGACCAATTAGAAGTCTTCACTTCAGCAACATTGAATACGTATCTGAAATGTACCTAAAATACAATACTATTCACCACCAACATCTTAAACATACTACATACAAGTAATTTTACAGCATGATAGACATCATCTTCAACAATCAAAATTTTAATATAAGTCCGCTTTTTCTCTTTTGTTGAAGATAATTTATTTATAAGCGGATTTTAACGTAAAATTGTGACCACGATGACAAATACGATTACAATTTTCTCAAGGAGTACTTCGTAACTTCAACTTCAAAGTACAACACTTCTGCGCCAGGCGCCATGGCCAAATAACGGCTTTCATCTGAAAATTCATACTACGACTGGATATCACCATGTTTACATCTGCCTTCATTCTTCAAGTTGATAAATCTGAAAACAAAGAATAAAAATGATATAATATATCGTCTATTACGATTTTTTTACCATTTCAAAAAAGAAGGAAATGATACGAAATGAAATGGAACGTTGAAACTTACGAAAAAAAAATGAGTCGTTCGGTACAGATAACGAGAGAAAAAATTTGCTAAGATAGTTATAGCTATTTTCAACCGAAGCTTGAGTAAAATTTTCCTTTTCAATTAATCTGAAACAAAGAAAAAACTTTCAATGACAAAGGAAAAGAATAACATCAAAATTTAGATCAGAAAATAATTTTACTTAATCACAATGATATTAACCGATAATTTTTGGTATGTATGTATTTCTATATAAATGCTGAAAATGAAAGATTACTCACATCAACGATCAAATACTTTCGTTCTCCAGCAAATGAAAAAATCAACAGCGAACTGATGCAGGTAAGGTAATGAAATTTAAAAACGAATTTTTGTTTCATACCGGAAAAATGAAAATACAGTTTCCAATTCGCATCGTACCACTAGATGTGCGGTAAGTTTTACGTCGATTTCTCCACATTTACCAGGATTTTCGTAGTTCGTTCTGAAACAAAAATATGTTATCAGAAAAAATCAAACAATTTATTGAAAATTTTTGTGAGCTAAGTTTCGAACACTCATATAGGTCCGAGACTGCCTACGAACAGTCCAGAGCGTTCGAAAAATTTAAAATAATAAAAATATCCTCTTCAAAAACTTGAATTTCGCAGATGAAAAAAATGGCAATTATGTAAAAATATCAAACAATAAAATTGTTAAACAACACAATAATTTTATCGACACGACGAGGAAGAAAAAATGGAATAGAAATCACGAAAACAAATAGCCTATCTGATATTAGGAAAATTTTCAATTTATCTAGCAATAAGACGATCGGAATAAATTCAAAATTTCTGAGTAACTTGAATTTAGTAATTTTTGATATATTTGTGATATCTAGGTTTCAGTAAGAATATAAACTCTTTAAAAAATTGTTTGTTATAATTGAAAATTGACCGACTCAGGGGTTCACAGCTTGTTCCAGACTGCTCATCAACGATCGAAGAAGTCCTAGGCTCGGAAGCTGGGGTTTTAGTCCAAGTAACCGTACGAAGCGTTGGAAGGTTTCTTGCAACGCAAGTAGAACTAGCCGAGTATTATGGCCAAAAATCATGATTTCTATAACTTTTTTGTACGAAATAATTCTATAGAGACATAATAGACTTTCGTCTTGATTTTTTTCATCTCATTTCTCAAAGAATAGAACGTGTCGATGAAATTGTGCAATACATTCTTCAATAATTATCAATCTTTTTTCCTTTAAAAAAATTGTGTCCTGGATTACTTACAAAAGTGCATTCTTCGACCGAAATAGATAAAACATCGTTTAAGAAGCTGAAACTTGAAATAATAGGTCACGTCATGGCGAAAAATTTGAAATTTCAATCAACAAGTCTAGAATTTTCCATTCGTGTAGGACGTAATTTTCTCCATTCTCTGCAAAAAAAAATTAAACAATCAGATGAGAAAATTAATATAACAATATCACCATCAAACGAAATATAATTTCATTTGTAAAGAGTGAATCGAAAAAATCATCACAACCGAACAGGTACCTAGTACCTACATCAATTCGCAGAACCAACACCTTACAATCAAATTCATTTCAACGCTGGAAAAAATTACTGCTAAGTAAAAACTTGATTTCAAGTATAAAAATGATATCAAATAAGTATCCAACTTTTATACTCACTCAATAATCATAGTTTGAATCAATTCGAGAACATACAACTGCAGGACCAGGTAAATCAGCTCACAGGGCTATCTCATTTGTGGAACTCATGACCCGAATTGTAATACAGAGAGTAACTGATGAATATACGGCATAATTATTAATCTACATCGAACGTTGTCTTATTCTGTTTCACTGATCTGATCTACGAGTATGATTGAAAAGTAACAAAAACTACACAGTCAAAAAAAGATCTATCAACTAATTTTCAAACTACGTAAATTAACTTCATACTTTTCTTCTATCTAACCTGAGAGATGAGATTCATCTTTTATTAATCAGGACTCCACAAGAACGAAGGAATCAAAAAACGAGTCACGATGAAATAATTTCCTTGTATTTGGTTTTCGGTTCTTATTCTTCAATGACATGAAGTGTTTGTGGAGATGGCTAAACAAAAAAATAACACTACAGAGAAACCGAAGAGGAAACAACACAAACACGAAAAATTGAAAATTCACCTGCGACGATCCATACAAAAACAAATACCAGCTGAAAAACAGACGCAGATATTGTAAACAAGGCAGAGATTACACTATGTCTCGAATGTTCCACGTACGATTCTCTGTACGGTTACAAAATTCATTTGCTTCTTCAGCTCCAATGATTCAAACATTTCATCTGAAGAAAACGTAACAAATTCATAAAATATTATTATTAAATGCATTTAGCTTCATTTTGATAAAGGTAAACTCACTTGAAATTATCAAGTCTATATTCACGGTTTGAAGTATTCACTAAGTATAATATTCAATCCAACGAGTAGGTAGCTAGGTACTTTACATTCCATCTCCATAATAATTATGATCGGCACTTTTATTCGAATATTTTATCGGAACTGGCGAAGTTCTCGCAGACGCAGTTGATCACACAATGACTGAGTGAGGTAAACGACGAGCGATACGACTTTTCTGTACGTTTGCTCTTTACTCGTCTGTTTTCTCCTACAAAGCAACGAACTAAATTACCAAATATACGAATAAAAACACAGAAAATAAATCTTCTTCGAGAGTACTTACATCGTAATTTGGAAGCCGGCTTTTTCCAACAAACTCGGATTCGTTCCCGGAAAAGGGTGCAGGTTCATATTTCTTCATCTATCGGCACGAAATAACGTATGTTTGAGCTAGATTTGCATCACATTGAATTAAAATCGGCTTTCCACACGTAAAAAATACCGAAAATTTGAGTAAAATTCAACAAGTTGCAGGAACAAACACAGTACGTTTATAAATCAGCGTCGGCGTCGGCTACATTCCTTTCAAATGAGTCATTCACATCACTTCTAAACTTCATCCAAAGAGTAATTAACCAGTGTGACCAGATGGATAACTGTAAAAAAAAAAAGTAAACACAAAATTAGTAGGCATGCAAGTAGGTAACGTCGTATTTACTGTAATTACGAATATTTAACGAAATAATGTTAATTTTTGAAAAAAGATAAAGAAATCACGAAAAAAAATCGTAAGATTTTTATTTTTTTTTTCATGGATTTTCAATTTTTTAGTGGACTTCAAATATAAAATCGATTTTTAATAGATTGCCGATATTTTTCGAGAAAAAACAAACACCCTTTCAACTTTCAAGAGTGTTCGACACAATAACACATAATAAATTTTTAAATTATAAACATGAATATCATTATTTTGATCTCTGATCAAGGTACAAAGCTACAAACTACAAACTACAAAGTATTTTTCGGGAGGAAATTAAAAAAAAAGATTTTTGAGCTATAAGTGATAAAAATTTCAAGTTGCATACTTAAATTTTTCATTTTTTAAAGTACAAATTTTTTTGAAATTCAGTGTACTTACTGAAAAAAAGAAAATCTTTTACGATCAACTGAAAATACAAACGCCTAGGTAAATGATCAGAAAATTTATCATTTATTTTACTCAAAAGATCTCCAAATTGAAGCCTCCGTCCAAGAAACAACCACAGTCCAAAAACCGAAATTTTACCGCAGAGTGGAATAATTAAAAATTAGGTTCGATGAATGTTGATTAATTACAAAATGTGCATAAAGGGACTGCAGGGTAGGTTCGACTGTTCAAATTTTCCTTCAGTTCTCAAAGATGGAAATTAAAAACTTTTCCATACGTTTTTAAATCACAAGTAGTCTTCGAAGTTTTCAAGCTTTTTGTTTACGACTGGGAACTGACTTTTTTACGATTACATTTTCCTGGGTTTTCAAAAATTTTGGCAATTTTTGATACAATGCATAACAAAAACTGAAACCAATGTAACTGTAACCGAATTTTATTAAACTTTTTAAAGGCCAAAAATATGTTTTTTTTCAAAAATGTTTAAAACATGTTTTTTTTATTATCTATTATAACAAGTTTTAAACAGAAAAAAACATTTCAAACAAAAAAACACTGTTTTTTTTTCAACATTGGTTTACAATTCACCAGCTTGATTCTGATTGGTTATTCACAACTAATCAGTGTCAACCTGATGGACTATGGTTGTTTTTTAAACAAAAAGCTGGAAAACCTTTAATTTAGAAACACAAAAAAAGGGTCAACGTTTTTTTTCAAATTCAAAATAAATAACGCCATCGGTTTTCTAGTGAAATTTCACTTCGGAAACCATAATAAAAAAAAATTCCTAAATATAGACCATGGTTGTTTTTTAGATGGAGGCTTCAATTATTGAGAAAAAGAAAGATAATCGAAAAATTGTTTTTCCATTTACCTAGTTTTTGATATTTTTACTCTCGTTCATTTTAGTATAGCAATAATTTTCTTTTAAAGTTGTTTTGATTACTTCGATGAAAACATTAACATGGTGACTAAAAATGACCAAATAAACCCATGGCGATTTCACTGATTTCCAAGGAAAAAAATTTTCAATCTTTCAAATTCTAGTTGAATTTTTTCAATTTCTTCTGTTTCAACAAACTGCAAATTTTTTAAAATTAAAAATGTTTTGAAAAATTTCGATTTTGATTTTTTAAAACTCTTTCAGCTAACGCCTTGTCCAGATTTTTAAATGACTAAAACCTCAGCGGGTGAAGGTATATAGTATGTACTTGTTAGTTCAATGTATCAATGAAAAAATTGAACAGATCAATCAATTGTCATACCTTCAAATTTTTTCAATAATAATACCCCCAGTCCAGATTATTTTAAATGCACTTCAATTAAATACAATTACAACTGTTAGTATCTACTTATATACTCGCACACAAATAAATTATTAATTCAATTACAATTATATTTCTTATTTCATCGGATACTCCATCGAAACAATACAAAAACACACTTCTCCAGCCAACATTCGCAACACTGACAGACCCATAACACTCAAAATGAGAACAATATCGCAAAAATTCGCACCCATCACGCCATCGATTCAGAAATAGGCACATAAAAATGCCATGCACAATGCACCGTTCCATTGTACCGTTAATGCGTCATCTTTGAAGTAGGCTCTTTTTCTCCAGCTTCTCCTTCAACTGCACAATATTTACATCCTCGAGACCCGCGTTCCGTTTAATTCGACGATCGAGTACCGCGATTAGACATGAAGAGTCACTTCAAACAAGACCACCTTACAACTCACTGGTAGGTATATTAATTAGGTACAATTTCGACTATCCAGTACCTAACCTATGTATTTTTTTAGCGTGCCAAATTCGCGCCAATTATCAATTCCATTTCACAGACGGAATTTGATATTTAGAGTGATGTTCGAAGAGGTGCCAAAGTAACCGGGGGGTATGCTGGATGCACATTGTTTCCGAGTAAAGCGATTCGAAGAAGAAGAATTACACGAAGGAGACGGTACAGTAAAAGTAACCGTGAAATTTAATACGGTTGGAATTCGAGGAAAGAACTGTTTTTTAATTTTTTTTTCTCGTCCTTTTTTATGTACCCGCGTGTCATTGAAATTAAATGCTAATTTTGATGGAAAAAATTAACGAAAATTGAAAAGCGGTAAGAAACACATTAATAATATCGTCTTGTTTTTTCCCCATTTTTTTTTTTAGTTTTCAAGGACGATCGAGAGGGTGAAATGAGCATAGCTGGGTTGCTTGTGCACTGGAAAACAAATGGTGATGACTGATGAGAATAAGTAGGACGGAGTAGATTTTTTGAATTAAAATTTCAGATTGACAAATCAACAGAAGGCAATTCAAATTGGTAAAAATATGTCATCCATGTCACTTTTTTCAATAAAATTTTTTCAATACCTACGAATATTAAAATCTAGACAAGTTGAAAATTCTACATTTCACATTTTCTGAGAATTTCAAGAAACTTGAGATTGAGTGCATACCTACTCTGAAATTTAGAATTTTCTTTATTCAAGATTTTGAACTTTGAAAAAAAGACATTTGAATCAAAAATTCAAAAAAAAATTTCTCGATTTATAAATTTCAAAAAAAATATTGGATGTTCCGTAATTTGTTTTCATTGTTTCTTTTCAATAATTTTTTTTTTTTACTGCTTTAGGTATTACTGAGCTGCAATTCTGACTGTTTTCCGGTTATTTTCAATAATTCATTTATTTGAAAGGGAATAATCTTAATTTCTTTGTATAAGACGAAGTTTTTAGAAAATTGAAAAGTAAAGTAGGTACCTAAATGAAAAATTTTAAACATCGAAATTTGAATAAGAGTAGAACATTTTTCATTAAAAACTAGCTGTATTTTTTAAAAACAAATAAAAACTTTTTTTTTCCTACTTCAATGGGAATGGACATGCCCATTACTTGCATTTTCAGGAATTTTTTTCACGGACACAGTATAAAATAAAAAATCTAATCGAGACTTGCCAACCCGAAAAAATTGCATTTCGAAAATATAACCTACACATTACCTCGGCTAGATTTTACAATTTCCTTCAAATTTGAGTGGATTTCGCTAAAATGAAAAAGAAATCTTTGAAAATTAAATTTTGAAAAAATACGAGTATTGTTGCATTTGAAAAATTGATGTTAATTTTGGAAATTTTTCAAATCTCTTAAACCAATAAAATAAAAGTTGCGAATATAATTTCGAGGATTTTGGCAATCTTCAATGATTTCCAGCACTTTCCACTTCATAAGCAATCGACTTGATAAATTTTTTAACACTCCTCAAAATAAGCCACCTCAGCTTTTTTTTAAAAAAAATTAGTGATTCTTTGTGGGGGAAAAAAATCAAAGATTTATCTCCGACCAAACTAACATTTTACAGAAAACTGGACAAATAAAAAGGTAGGATAGGTTGCCTAAGCGATCGATTCAAAGGAAGAATTTCAGCATTCTACATATTGGACATCAAAAGTTGAAATATTAAGATGACACGATTCAAAAAAATCGAATTTTGAACATGAACCATGAAATGAAGGAGGAGAAAGATGAGAAAATGAATGACTGAAAATATTTAATTATTAATTTTTTTCAGAACTGTTTTTTTTGTCTCTGTTCACCGAACACGTCTTCATTTATTTAATTTGGGAAAATTTAATAAACCGCGTATTTTTAAACTTTGTTTCCTAATCGAAAATGTCCTTTATTATGGTTTATTCATAAAAAGAGATAGATAACCAACTCATCTAAAATTCTTATCGGTATATTATTTGGAATATGTAAGTAATTCAAGTTCATTTTGGATTTTCAAAAAACGCGAGATTAGCGTCGTATTCGACTAATTTGAAGTCGCTGATTTCGAATTCGTTGGCGATTTTTAGATCATCCAAAAGCCATCGCTGCAAACGAACGTCAAATTCGTGTTCAGCGATCTCGAATTAGTCGAAAAACACATGTTTCGCAATTTTTCAAGAACCTTTTTGAAATTGGTCAAAAATGGCCTTAAAAAAGGCCATTTTCTCGAAAACCAAGCAAAATGAGGCCAAACCGACCTTGCCATTGAATTCATCGTGGCCGAAAACCCCATTCTAGACACCTCGCACGCCGATCAGGAGCAAAAAGTTTTTTGGCCCAAAAAACAGTGAAGGGGTTAGATCATGCTTTTTTTCGATTTTCGACGATTTTCAAAAATTTCGACATATGAGTTGTAATTTACTAATTCGAGGTCGCTGATTCCGAATTCGGTGTCCGTTTTCGGTTTCGAGCCTTTGTTTTCGAGTTACGGCCGATTTTCAACTAAAAAAAAGTGCGATTTTCGGGCCATCCAAAGGTTATTGCTGCAAACAAACGTCAAATTCGTGTTCAGCGACCTCGAATTAGTCGAAAAACGCATGTTTCGCAAGTTTCAAGAACCTTTATGAAATTGGTCAAAATTGACCTAGGTATTGCGAAAATATGAGGCAAAACTAATAGTTTTTGGCCCACAAAACAGAGGAGAGGTTATCCCCCTCCCCCCAATTTGGAGGAACAAATTTGAGTAAACCGTGAAATAAATAAATGCTCGTTTTTTCAATTTTTTCAACACAATTTCAATGAAAAAAAAACTATTTTCAGTACTTTCTACAAAAACCCATTATTTAATTGACATTAATACTGTATTCATTACCAAAATTACAAAAATACTCGATGAAATAGATCAATGAATAAATACCAGTTCTCATTTCCCCTTCAAAATTCTGTAAACCAGGGTTCTTCGTCCATCAACCGAACCTTGAAATGTATTCTTACTGAAGCATATTCACAATTAAAACACATGGAATCAAACCATCTCTCAAATACCAAGCACCATCTTTTGCAGTACACACACTTTTCTCTCTAGAGATCTCAATTCAAATATTTCTGGAACGTGTTCATCATTTGCAAATTAGGAAACGCGATCACATCCGGATCCGAATCATTCGGATGGGTAAAATACCCATTCGCGAATAAAATACCAAAATACGTATCCATATCTCCACCATTGGCACTCTCCTTGCCTTTGACCACACTGGAAATCCTTTCCAATTGATCTACCTCAATCCTGGGTGTAATTTCGAACGATCTTCCACCCCAATACCCCTCAATACCCTTATCCTGTTCCCAGCTCACATTCGGCATCAACTTTTTCACCAATTTATCAATCTGAGGATCGCAGCAAGGCAACTGGGACACCGATACATTTGAGCCTCCGTCACCAACCGATTTGAAAAACTTGATAATCGAAGCCGGACGATACAACGAAGTCGACGATCCGTTAGCCAAATATCCTCCGAAATAATTCCTCAAATCCTGCATCGATATCGAACCTCCATTACCAGCCAGCAAATTCTCCACTTCGGTTTCGGTAAATCCGAAGTACTGGCCAAGGTCATGTTGGCTCAAAAACGAATAAAAATCGATCTCGGTTCGAGTTTTAATCGATACGGGATGCGTTCCGGTCAGAATAATCAGCTGGGTATCGTTGACCGAGTCATCCAACGTAGTGCTGAGGAAAAAATCGAAAAATTCATAAAACTGATCGACGCTGGTGTTGCTGTGTTGGTAAACAGCGTCCATAATCGGGGCGTCGTAATTGTCGATCAACAAGATGGCCTTTCGTTGGAATATTTCGACTAATACCTCGATCAATTTACCAATGCTGGTATGGATATCGAGGGCGTTCACCTGCTGGCTCAAGATTTTATTTATAAATCTCCAATCTTTGCGATGTTTGGTGTGCTCCAACGAATCGTGTATGCTTTTAGCCTTACGAAATATTTCACCCTCGAGCCATCCGAATTTGCGATACGTTTGCTTCACACGTTCGTGCAAATTTCGAATCGTCTGCTTCAAAGTTCTGGTGGTGACGTTTGAAAGATCTATATAAACCACCGGATACGTCGCTAAGTGATCTCGAATCAAACGATCGTTTCGCGAAACAGCCAACTTAGGTTGGGCATTCGGGTTAAAAATACGATAACCAGACGTATTGAATTTACGAATAAGGGTGCCTTGAGGATCAGTCTCGATTCCGGCGAAACGAGCGATCATGTCAAGGTTCGTGGTTCGACCGAATCCTGGAGGGGTTGTGATCGAGATGATCCTTCGATCGGTAGACGGTGACAATGAATCGTCGAACAGGATCTCGAGTAGTGTCGTTTTATCGACGAACAACGAAGGCAGTTTGGTTAAACTTTCGAAATCAACACGCTCGGTAGGGTTCGATTGGCCGGCGCAAATCATCAGCAAAGAAGGGTAAAAAGAAATACAGACTAGCCACTGCAATCGTAACATGGTTTAAATTGGACTGGACAAAGGGCAGTCTGGAGTCGAGTGCGAGGCACAAAAGGAATTTCCAAGATCTAAGGAATGGATCTGAACGTTGGTTTGATTTCCTTTATATGAACCAAGGCTCTGGTACCATTTTGGATCCTAAAAAATTATGTTCAGATAATATTTTCATAAAATAGACTTCTCAAAAATTGAACAATTTTCCAACAAGTGATTGGAAAATCATTCAAAAACTGGAGAATTTTTCAAACATCGAATGAATAGATGAATATTGTCACCATAGGCGTACCCAAGGGGAGGAGCTCAGGGGACTTGAGCCCCTCCCTTAAGCTTGGAAAAAATATGTTTTTAATGGCCAAACTGTGGAAAAGGTGATTTTTTGCTCTCTTAACAATATCTTTTCAAAAAAATTTCGCCCTCGCTTCGCTCTGGCAGTATTTTAATCATGTTATTTTAAAAATGAATAATTTTTGACTAATTTTTAAGTCAAAAATCACCAATTTCTCAATATATTCCCCGTTTGCAAGAAAAAAATTGATGATTTTTGACTGAAAGATCAGTGGAAAATGAGGAATTTGAAATTTGACCTCTCTCCCATTTTTTTCTGAAATTCTGAGCCCCTCCCTTAACCCTCCTGTAACAACATGTGTCATTTTTGACACCTCGTGTAAAAACAAAAACAACATGTGTCAAAAACGACACCCAATGCAAATAATGGTATGGAGATGTCGTTTTTGACACATGTTGTTTGGTATATCATAAAAAAACATAGGGGTGTCGTTTTTGACACATGTTGTTTTTTACTTGGCATGGTAAAATAACATTGGAGGTGTCGTTTTTGACATCGGTTGTTTGAGCAGACCATGTCCACGAAGGGTTAATTAATTTCTGGGTGCGCCTATGATTGTCATGGTGTCGACTAAATAAGTGACCGTGTCGTAAAGAAGGGACCTTGTGTAAAAAAATCGATGTTTTATTTTTATGTATTTGGTTCAGATTTGGTGTGATTTGGATCAAAAACGTGAAAAATGGGACATTCATTTTTTTTACCCAAGGTCTCTTCTTTACGACAAAGTCACATATGAAAAATGAATTTTTTAAAGATTTTCTGAAATTTTCTATTTCTAGCCATTTTCGTGCAATTTTTTGTTGTGAATTCGCCCAAAAAAGAGACCAATTTTTTATTCCTCCATAAGAAAATAGAAAAAAAAGGAATAGTTTAAAATTTTTTGATTTTTTCAGAAAAATTATCAGAATTTTCGTCATTTTTGGTCTTCTCTTGGTAAAATTCCTGCTATTTTCTGGTTTTCTTCTTTTTCTTGCTAGCACACAGCATTATTTTCAATTTTTGGGACATTTTGCATATTTTTATTCAATTTTAAAAGGGATTTTACATCAAAACCTCAATCAAATGTGACCAGTAGGTAACACAGGTTGACAAAAAATTTTTTTGCTCTGTTTCTGGGTTCTGCCGAATTTCTGATTCTAGACATCAAAACACATCACCTTGCTCAATCCTGGCTTTCAAAGTTTGTTGGGGGGGGAGGGGGCGGCAAAAAATTGATTTTACGAGGACAATAAGCCTGAATATTACAAGTGAACCAATCTTATACAAAATTTTACGGCGAATCCAATGCCGCAAACCGCAGACCTTCATCTCTTTTACAAAAAAAGTTACAGCTCATTTGTTCCAAAATTTTGTGAAAAAATCACATTTTTTGTATGTACATGAAGTTGCGATTTTTTCACAAAATTTCCTACTAACAGTCGAATGCCAAAATTGATACTTGAGTTCTAGATTTTTGGAAAATTTTTAAAAGTTTAAAAATCGGCTTAGATAAATTTTTAAGCATCGTACAAATTTTCCAAAAATATGAAGACAATTTTCCAAAAATAGAATAATTTTATAAAATTGAGAAACTTTTCAAAAATGAATGATTTCCTAAGATCAAACATTTTTTTCAAAAATGAGACAAATTCCAGTGATTGAACAGTTTCTGAAAATAACATACTTTTCCAATCGCAAAACCAACGAATTTTGGGATCAATGCAAGTGTCATTTGAAATCATTTTTACATTAAAAAGTAAAGAGAAAACTGCAGTTCGACTCAAAGAATGATTTTTTCCATTATTTCCTCAAAATTCAATTGAAAACTGTTCCTAAAAAAGACCACTACTTTCAAAAATTTTTCTGTTAGAATACTTTTCCAGAACAAAATATTATTTTTATATTTTTTTTTGGGGGGGGGGGCGGCGAGCAGGTGTATTCTCAATTCTCTGTTCAATAAGTTCTCGAAAAAAAAAGTATTTTTCAGTACTTTAGGACAAATATTTCAAAAATTTTACATTTCTTCATCATTTTGATACGAAAGATATTTAAACTTCAAAACAGAAAAATTTCGAATTTTCTTCTCAAATTTTTCTAAATTGAGCACGAAATTTTCAAAGAATCGAACGAACCCAATTATCTTATGCTAAAAAATACATTTCTTCTCCTTCAGCAACACGAAACACATCCCAGATCAAGAAAAACTTACTCAATAAAACTACACACGACACCACAAAAACCAAAAAAATCACTTATTCAAACCAATCCAAACTAATAAATTTCAAATATAACTCAACTTTATCCACATATTCGCTCATTCGCACTACCGCACATCTCTAAAAATAGGCACATTTCACAAAGTACATCCCATATCTAATCTCATCTCTTATCTCATTCTCAAATTAAAAATATCCTTCCTACAATATCGCGTACGCAATGGCACGCAAATCGATTCGATTTTTCATCACTTGAACCGTAAAAAAATTAGAAAATTTCGAGTAATTTCGAGCTACCAATCGATTCAAAGAAACCTTCAGTTTATCTCGCGTACGCGATGAATAATTGAGAATAATTCGTTTAAAAGAGACCGAGCGTAGCGCCGAAACGACTCGCATCAGGAAAAAGAAAAAAAAAGGATCCCAGCACTGATATTAGATGACCCCATGTAGAGCTCGATCCTTTAGACTTGTGCCGAGAGATCGGTGTTTACAAAAAGTATCCTTTTTGACCGAATTATAAAGTCAGCGTGATCTCGTCCCTTAGCCAAGATCCAACGTAACCTCGGAAGGGAGACGATACAGTCGGGATCGAAGTCGAGAGGGGTGAAATTATGTATAATTCGACAGCACGAGCCGAAAATCCAACGAGGGGGTTGGAATGGCGCTGGCGGACCCATCTCCGTTATAAATATTTAATTATCGATACAAGTGAAAAAAAATTAACCCCGGTTTAATTCGATTCGTCTCGATTAATTAGATCAAACCGACAGAAAGAGATGATTTAGTATTCAAATGATTTATGAACCGAGAGTAAGGTCCGAATGTAGCATCGACGCGATTTTTTTTTTCTATTCATAATGTATTCAATCGATGGTGATCTGTGTGTGGTCTAACGCGTGCTGCGTCAGGAGAATCCCGCAATCATCGTCGCGCCAATTGTTTTATTAGGTTAGAAAATCACCAGCCTCGGTGTCCGATTACCATTGCGTCGGTCATCGACGTACCTTGCGCCTTTTTTTCGCAGACGTCCTCTTTGACTATTCCTTTCCCCCTTCCCCGGATAGATGGTCGAGTATTAATTGACGCTGCCGGTGCAATATCGGTTTTTGGCAAATTACACCGAGGACCACCCGATTAGCCGATGAATGAGACGTATTTTTCGACATATCGATCGGAATATGCATTTTAGAGCGGTAGTCGAGTCAGGTGTCCTTGATGTGGTGAGAATTATTAGTCGGATGAAAAATTTCCGGCTGCGTGAGTCCGATTCGAAGCACACGTGTGAGAAAAACACGATCGATTAGTTTCAATTTTCGAGTCGTACGAGGGAAATTCGGGATATTTGCAGCGAGGTTCGGAATTAAGATGGAAAACGTCTCGGATCGATTTCGAGAAGTCCAAGTTCCAAAGGAAATTGAAATTTCGACTTCGTTTGCATCTCAAAACATTCGAGAAAAATTCTAGAAAGCACGATCAGAAGCTTTGTCAATGGAAATTTGCCTCTTTTTTGAAGAGTTTTCGGATAGTCAGATTTCAACGAAATTGCAGACTTTTCTCCGTCAGTTCAAATCAGTGAAAAATCACTAGGAAAATGTGAAAATTTATAGCACAGGAAAAATCAGTAAAGTATTCGATTATCAGAGGATTTTCACTCATTTTGCAAACAATTTCACTAATTTATCAAAAAAATTACTGATTTTCCAAAAAATTTCACTGATTCTTCAAAAAATTTCACAGATTTTTCAAGGAGTTTTAGATATAATTCATTGACTTTTTAGTGAATTTTCACTGATTTTTCAGTTGTTTTTTCACTTCTTGCTTTCAGCGCAATTTTTCACCATTTTATTACTATATGCAGCAAATCTGACCATTTTCCAGTGATTTTTGATAATTTCAACTGATTTTTAAAAACGAGAGAAATGGATAAAATCTGATAAGAATCCAAAAATTACGGTACTATTTTTTTTGAAGATCCAGCTAAAAAATTCGCTACCCGATATCAACAAAAAAATATGAAAAATTCATTTCTCAAATATTACCATTAAAATTCTGTCCTCCCTTTTCCAATTTCAATATTTTCATTCTAAAAAATAATTTGTTCAGTATTGACAGAATGAAATTTTAGAAAAAATTGTTACAAAAAGGAAAAATTAGAAAAATTTTACTTTGATACACAGAAAGTCGATTGGTTTTCGTTTCAAAATCTAAATATTTTCGTATGTACTTTTTTGGAGTAGGAAAACGTTAAAATTTTCCAATTTTTTTATAGTTTTAAAATGTATTCTCATTATTTTTTGAAACCGAAGTTTTCCCAACTCTGAATTATTAATTTTAAATTTTTTTTCACAAACTAGGTCCTCTCTAATTTTTTTTTTACATTTTTTTGGACCCTAAAGTTTTTTTGAACTTTAAAAATCTTTCAATTTTTTCACATTCCAAGATATTTTCCCAACTTTTTTGGTCAACTCACAACATATTATTCAACTCTTCCTCAAACTCCAAAATTTTTCCTATAATGAATATTTGTTTCAAAAATTTACAAATGCTAATACGAGTATGTTTTTTAATTTCAATAATTCACCGAAAGCAAACAGTGAAAAAAATTACTGGAAAATAAGTGAAAATTCACTGAAAAGTTGGCAAAACATCTTGAATTTTTCTGGAAAATCAGTGAAATTCTTGAAAAAATCAGTTACTTTCGTAAAAAAATCAGCAAAAATCCGTTGAAAATCAAAACATTTTCTTGATTTTCCTTGCTCTAAAATTGTGACTTTTTTAGTGACTTTTCAGTGATTCAAAATGAGAGACAACTTTCAAATATTATCTAATTATGAAAATTTCCTGGAGATTTTTTTTCTCCAAAGTTTTTTCGACTCTGGAATTATTTTTATAGCTCATCATTTCTCAAGTGATGCAGTTTTTCCCGCGTGACGTCATCATCAGTGGTGACCCGTGTTCAAGATTGAAGGGAACGAATTGAGAGGTGGAGAAAAATTTTTGCACGAAAATTTTTTAGAAAAAGCTGTAACATTCGAAAACATTGCAAAGTAAAAAAAGTTTCAATATTTAAAAAAATTGAAACCAGATTTTGATTGGAAAAATTTGCAGAAAAAATTGTGGGGCTGGAAATAAATTCAGAGTGAGAAAAATATTCGAGAAAAATTTTAGATTCTGAAAAAACGTAAAAAATTTTAGGTCTAGAAAAAATGGAAAATTTCAAAAAATAATTTGACTTTGAAAAAAAAAAAACTGTTCTGAGTATTGTGTTGCTTTCGAGTTTCGAATGTGGTTAAGAAAAAGTATTGTACACCTCAAAAAAATTAATTGTCCTTCGTTATTTGGAATCGCGTTACTCTAATTCTGAAAAATCAGAAAAAGTTTTAATTCAGTCAAAAATGCTTCAATTTTAGTCTTTCCATAAATTAGAGAATTTCAATTCATCTCAACAAAAAACTATTTTATTCGCATTCTTCAAAGAATAATTGTATCGAAAATAATATTCAAACAGTGAATATTTTCAAGGTATAGTTGGACAATCAGAACCTTTACGATCTAAATGGACATTACATCCGCAATAAAAAGCGATAGCCGCAGACTCCGCACAGGTCTTCAAGTTACCAGCAAGGCCGATGGTTAGACACCAAATGAAAGGGGTTCGGTCTTTGGTTATATCGTTTAGTAATTAGTGGGAGATACCCTTCCGGCCGAAACGAATAATTTGCAGACCCTTTTGTTTACTTTTGCCAAATACCTTCTCTCCTGTCTCTTCTGTCGTCTCGCAACCACGGAGGTAAAGGATCGCTTCATACATTATTATGATATATTTTTTAATGATTTTCCAAAACGATTCGACCCGCGAGCTCTATACGATTACGAGATATTAACAAAATCAGTCAATCAAATCGTAGCCGTTTTTTATTCTAGGCCTACATGTCGTTCTTCCTAATGCACCGAAATTAACCAATTTTCACAAATTACAGGGTTGCCTGTGTAAATATTGGTTTTGCTGATTTTTCAAATCGGTTTGCTATAAGAGATGGCGTGTGTTGCTCATTTTTCTCCTCTTTTTTTTTCAGCCTTTAATTACAGGTACACGATGACGGCGAAGCCGATGGCAAAAATTAACATGTAGGGTGATCAAAGAGGAAAATATGTACGAACTCGTGTTGAAAATCAAAAGTGATTGGTGCTGAAAGGGATCTAAAAATACCGAAGATGGCAATACAGCGCGAAAAGATTGAATGTTTAATTGCTCAAACCTACAATTATTTTCGGGTGAAACTATTCAGTTTTTTTTTTATTCTCGATTAGTTTACCCTCTTTTTGAATTTCTACTCAACAGACAATTTCCATTCGATTTACAATTTTAAGGCCAGTTATTCTGCCTGAAAAAATATGTACTTAATAGAAAATTGGCCACTAAAAAGACAAATTTTTCAAGGTTAAATAATTGAATTTTTTGACAATCGTTGGCTCAAAATGCTTGAATTTGCAAAAACGATTTTTTTAAACAAAACGAATTTAATAAAGAAATGGAAAAAAAATACTACAAAGATGTGATGTTTTGTACAAAAACCTAATGACTACCTACGAAAAATAATTTTGTAATTTTCATTAGTGTCTGATTTTTTTCTATTTTTTGCAAAAATAATGTTGCGTACTTTCATTTTTTTAAAAGCCACTTTTCAACAAAATTTGAGAAAATTCTCCTCCCAATTTTTGAAAAACCTGTCACGTAAAAAATGGAAACTTTCCCTCTCGAAAAAAAAGGGAACTCGAATACAGAAAAATTATTCAAAACTGAAGGAAAAACTGCAATAAAAATAATAATGTCGAGTACATAATTATGCATTTCTAAAAAAAATTCTGCACTTCGGAGTCAATTTTTGACCTTGACTCTTGACCTTGCTCCACTCCGGAGTTAATCTTCAACCTCGGCTGTTGAACTCGCTTCGCTCCGAAGTCAATCTTTGACCTTGGCCTCGCTCAACTCCAGAGTCAATCTTTGACCTTCACCTCGCTCCACTCCGGAGTCAATTTTTGACCTCGATTCTTGGATTTTTGACCTTAACTCTTGACCTTGATCCACTCCGCAGTCAAACTTTGACCTTGACTCTTGGACCTTGCTCCACTCCGGAGCCAATCATTGACCTTGACCTCGCTCCACTCCGGAGTCAATTTTTGACCTCGATTATTTGCTTTACTCCACCCTGGGGTCAATCTTTGACCTTGACTCTTGACTTCGCTTCACTTCGGAGTCAATATTTCCCCCTTAACTCTTGACCTTGATCCACTCCACAGTCAAACTTTGATCTTGACTCTTGACCTTGTCCATTTCGGAGTCAATCTTTCACCTTGATTCTTGACTTTGCTCCATTCCTCAGTTGATCTTTGACCTAGACTCTTGACCTTGCTCCACTCCGGAGTCAATCTCTGACCTTGACTCCACCTGACTGACTCCGGAATCAAGCCGGAACCGGAGTCAATTTGATTTGGACTCCGAAATCGAATCCTATTCCCTGTTACAAAGAATAATGTCTCATTTTTCTGATATTTTCAATTTTTTCATTTTTTCTAATATTTTTGACAATCAATTTTTACATCGAACGAACCTATTTCGAAGCATTTTACAATTTTGAAAAAAAAAAATTCAAATTAAATTGCAACAAAACAGCATTTTTTCAAAATAAACGAACTAAATTTTTTTTAAATTAAAAATCCTTCCAAACGATTTTTAAAAAATGAATAAACGGGAGAAACGAGCGGAAAGTCTCTTCAATTTTCACTATTCAAACTTCCTCTGACAAAAACATAATACTTCGACCAAAGTAAAATTCAAAGAAAACCTTCACCATCTCCACGTGAAAAAAACCACATCAAAACTGCCATACTTCCTCTCTTACAGCTCGATTTCATAATTTGTCATCAAATACATACAACTTTCAGCGGGTACAACTTCATCTACTTCGACCCAGTCCTTCGAAATACCCTCCTCCCTTTCTTCCAGCATTCACTCTAAATATCAACAATTCACGTCAACGAAGATAATATTCAACTTGTACATTATAATCGCGTGTGGTAATCCAATCTGACCAATAATTTCTCCCAAATAACAACCAGCTAAATACGTTTTTAAACACGTAGTAATTTGAGATTTTATATTGTTCCATCAAAGGTAATCGTATATAGTCCTTCTATAAATAGGTAGGTATGAATTTTAATAACCAATTAATACTCATAGTTACACATGGATCATTTCTATCAATTTTTACACAGGAATCGTGTACAGGTATCCTTTTTTTTTCTCACGAACACATTCCGCGAAACTATCGAGAAATAAGGGAGAGGGAAGGGCGTTCACTGATACATACGTAATCTATTCGTTTTTAATGATTCTACAATAGGTACTCCATCTACTCCACATACCTCGCCTTGCTTACCTTCTCAACCGCGATCTCATCTTCTCATATTCCATACATTCAACGTGTAAAAATTACATTAACTGTAGTTTCGAGTCTTCGAAAAAGACTAAGGCAAAAAAATATAAGAAGCGAATCCGCCTTATTTTCGGAAGGAGGCGCTGTCTTATTTTTACAATGTTTACGATCATTAGTAGTCTATAAATTATGGTAAAAGGCAATTACCCCTCGTACAACAATTCGCTCAATTAAACTATTTTAGGGACGGTACCTACCGAAAAAATCGTACCTCTTCGGGGGTAATAAATTTGCCGGCCTTTTTCCTCTGCCCTTTCGCTACTCACTCGTACTCTTACTAATACGTTTTCGGAATCCTTGTACACGCCTACCGAGTAATAGCTCTGAATTTTTTTTTTCACCTATAATTTATTACTGTCACGAGGCGCGATGCCCGAACTGTAATAACTCAATAAAGTTCGAGGCGCTTGGCTCATACATATCTATCGATTTCGTGCCCATGCAGAAAAAGATCCTTAAACGTCGAAATTTTTAATATTGGACAGATACATGTACATATCTAGAATGGGCCAATTTATACCTACAGCTTCACGTCTCATTCTACGCTGCACAGACATCAAAATCTTACCGCCTCGATAGTTTATTACCATAGGTCATCTCGAAATGGACTTGTGTCTCAATACAGTTTTGGAAAAAATAGAATAGAGGCGTACGTACGCCGTCGTATAACATACCACATTCTTTACTTCGTCACTTCTACGTGTTATTTTCGTCGGGTTTTTTTTATCGAGACGACCGTCCGAGTTAATTTGTTTATTTAATAACTAATAATTATCGAATTAATTGATTACATTATGAAATGAACGATATCAGATTATCTAGGGTTGCTCAAATTTTTCAAAATTACGAACCATGGTTTTGAAAAAAAAACTTCGAGGTTTTTTGACAATTGGATAATATGGTTCGTGAGATAAGAAAAGGCCAAACAAGAAGAGGGGAAAATTTAGCAAAGCATCAAACAAAATTTGTTGAGAGTAAAAAGCTCAACTTAGCTTGGCCTTTTTGGTGAATTTTTCGGTTTTTTAATCGACCAAATCTTTCCCTCCTCTCAAATTCAAACAAACATGATTTTTAAAAATCACAAATGGACTCTTTTTTCAATTTAAGATTACTTGTTTAAGATGAACGTTTTTTTTTCCAAATTTTGAAAAAAGCTCGACCTCTTGGTCAAAATATTGACAAATCTTGACCAGATTGAGTGAGCCAAAACAGAAAAAGAATGAAATACATTATAAAAGAACCTCATATTCAAAATTTCAACCTGTTTGAATACATATACCTACTTATTTATTTCTGATTATTCTGATTTTTTATTCAAAATAAAACTTAATGCATATTTTTCCACTCTCAAGCAAAAAAAATTTGAAAAAAATAAAATATGAACCTTCAATTGGGTCCGAAAAAAATACAATTAACTGATAAAAATGAAACTATTGAACTCCCAAACTCAGAATTGAAAAATCAAAATAGGTACATCCAAAGAAAACGCGAAAAGAAAAGATAATAAAAATGCCGACTGTATTAAAAAAAAAATAGATAAAATAACACACAATTTTTAAAGATTTCTTACCCATTACGATGAAAATTTGGTACTCACCTGAAACAAAGCAATAAAATATTGTCGATTAGTTAATCAGTTTACGTAGATGGAAATTTTCTAAATTAACAAGACTAGAACTATAAATATTGAGGGATTTATCCAAACAACAAATTGAGATTGAATTTTTGAAGTTGTGGAGAGAGAGGAGAGGGAAAGAATCAAGAGAGAAGTCGAAAAATGACAAGGAAAATCATTCTAGGTAAGTAGAAAAGTAAGTATACGTATCTATCGTTTTCAAGGTTGCTGAATGGGCTTAATTTGAAAATGAGATTTGTTTCAAATTGCAATAGTTAAAGCGAGGTAAAGGGACTTTTTAAACCCATATTCTCGATTTTTCAACATTCTGGTCTCAATCTGCATGTACCGATTGCGAAAAATTGGATAGGAATATTGTCTTTCTGAAAGATTTTTTGTTACAAGGAAGGTATCCCAATCAGCAGTAAAATTTTAGATTGAAAAAAATTGATGGAGTATATATTGAAAAATTTCAAGCCCCAAAGTTCATTTTTCGGTGATCAAATCAATGAAAAAAGCTAAAATTTGGTATAATACCCTATTTTAAACGTTTCCAATCAATTGGAAATCACGTAAATTTAAAAAAAAATAGGTTGAAAACTCGCAGAAATGAAAATTTATAATGGTAGGGTTGAAAAAGTATCCTTTAGACCCATTCAACTTCACCCTGAAGATTCCAAAGCCAAGTTTCAAATTTAAACGTAAAAAATGAGAAATTAAATTAATAAAGTTCGAAGGGTGAAAAGCTTCTTTGATTAAACTAACATCAAGTTTTAAAATTCATATCACAAATTCATAATTTTCAAGAGAAAAATATGTTCAGCATTTAATATACTCTTATGAAGTTTGCTTCAAGGATCAGAAATCAAAACTTTCGCAATGAATAATTCAACCGAAACTTAAAAGATAAAATTTATTTTCATTCAAGTTCAGACTAGCGTTTCAAATTCAATTATGCATAGCGAAAAATTCATCGTGCCCAAGTTCAGGGTTCAACATCTTTTTAGAAAAATAGTCTTACAAGAAGTACACACGTATTCCTCAAAATTCCAAACTCATTTCTCAAAGTCAGCAGTGAGATTTCTAGCATTAAAATCAAAGAGAATAAATTCAAGTTGCAAAAGTTCAAAATTCAACTTACATGAGTTCTTAGTGCAAAAAATTAAATCCAACGATCAAAACACGTAAATCAAATTACATAATGCAATCTCATCGTAAAATTTCAAAACGATTGAAGTACAAAATCATCCAAGATTTATTACAAATAGCAACTTCAATCTGCAAAATTCTTGAAGCGAGAAACAAAATTTCAAATTTTTGTCATAAAAAAATTTCAATTCGACTTGGAGAAAAGGTATGCAGATAGTTTGAAAAATTGTCAACCAGATTCAAAATATCTAATTTTGTTTCAAATCATGTAAAAAAAAAAAGAGAAAAATTCAAACTCAACCCAAAAACATGTACGATTAATCCGGGAGGTGAACGGTTATAGCAGAGGGAAGGGGGTCAAATTAAAAAGTAAGTCGATATTTGAATTCTGCGCCCTCAAATTAGTGAAAATCGATATGCCACATGTCATTTCAATATTTCAACATACTTTTCCCCAAAATTGGCGAGCATTGGGGGGGGGGGGGGGGTACTGAAGGGTCAAATCCAAAAAATGAGAAAATATTTGGAATTCCGTGCCCACAAATACCTAACAAACGACAGGTCACCCGTTATTTTTCATTTTTTCAAATTTTGACTCTATCAAGAGGGCTACAAGGGGGGGGGGTGCTAAGGGGTCGGATGAAAAAACTAAGCACATATTCGAAATCAGCACCACCGAATTAGTAGAAAACAATATGCTACCTTACATTTTCGATTTTTCTGAATTTTGGTCAAAATTGTGGACCTCTGTACCCCCAGGGGTCTGGAGATGCCATCTTAAAAATTTGTTGGTTGATAAATAGGTAAAAAGGGCTACTTACTGTAATTTTTTCAGTTTTTTAAATGACAGCTTCCACCTATTATAGGATCATCATGAAAGTTCAACTTTCATCGTCAAAGTTCAGCTTTGAGCTTTTCAAAATGTGATTATCGTTTTTGAAACTCCTATCAGTTTTCTTTTGGACCCCGCAAACAGTTTTCCTTCAAGTATAACCAATCTCGAGATATGAGCCTTCAAATTTGGAATTTGGATAATTTGGCAAAAAATCGCAATTGCCGGAAAATTACGAGGCCCTCTCCCAGTCCTCTTGAGGGTTAGAAAGGAAATAATCGTGGATTTATATAGATCATCAAGGGGAACTCGTAAAAAAAATTGAGCGAAATCGGAACACTCGACTTCATTTTTGGTCCATTTTAAGCAGCCCTATGTTGAAATTTAGCCCTGAATTCCCAATTGAGTAATTCCATCGACCAACTTCAACTGAATTCTGAAACTGCTATTCAAACAAGCAATTCTGAGAAAATAGGAAATAAAAAATTTATTGAAGCTGCAAACCACGTGTCTACCTTATCAACGTAAATTAAATTCACTCAGTTCGAAGAACTCGAATTAGTTTTTTAATTTCTTTTCATTATCAATATTCAATACGGAAAACAAGGTTATGAAATTTGATATCAGATCATTGATCATGAGATAACGTTGAAGCGAAAAATTAGCAGAAATGCTAAATCTCAACATCAACGTTTCATACAAAATTAGATCTACCTACTTAAAAGACTTCCAAGAATCAGCCATTTCCAAAAATGCTACCGAAGTTCATCAACAATCGGAATCCCTACAGCTCTTTTAATTCAATTCTCGTAAACATCGTAAAATTTTCCCAACCAAACTCAACTTTTCCAAATTTCCTTTCCAACAACGTATAATCTTACAACCCCATCATCGATCAAATTAGGAATCACTTATAGTATTTATTTTTCAACCCATTAATTTATAATCATCGCACGATGTTTTGTTAATAAAGTAATTATAATTTTATTCAGTTTAAAAGAGGCGTGGGATATTAGACGAGGTGAAATGAAAAACTGAAAAAAAAATATTGACAGGAAGTGATTTCGATAAGACACCCTTGATCGATACACATACATCACGTACGTGTGTGTATCTGGCTATGGAAAAAAAAACGGGTGTTCCGAGTATTTAAACCCGTTTAAGGCTGTCAAATCGATCCGACGTATCGCGATCGGATGTATACCAAATTAAACACTTAATTTTAGTGTTAGCATCGCTCAAGAGGTGGGAGGCTGCTTCCAGGACAAAATTACAGGGTCTTCCTTCATCGTATACAGAGAAATACCCATCGAACGCGTAAATCGATCATCGATAAGGACGCTTTGTATAATTTTCTTCCAACTCTTCAGCTCCTAATCGGCGGCTTGTTTATTTTTATAAATTGGTTGTCGTACGATACACGCGGTCTAATCAACAACCCTTCTTTATATTATCAACACTTATGGTATATTTTTTTACACGAGTAATGATGTTTGATTAAGCTCATAATGCATAAACGTATTCGGCAGACGATTTACAACAAAGTCGTCAACAATAAAACCATCGCCACCATTAACCAGCCGAAGAAGATTTGCGGTTCTGGTAATTTTACGCTTCATTGATACACCGAAACGGTCTGCTGCTGAAGAGGGCCAGATTTTTATTCGATTCGTTGGTGATTTTAAACAGTAACACGAGCCGAACACTGTGTAGGGTTACAACTCGTCATCGACCAGAAAAATCAAAATGACCACCGAAGTTAACTCGATGGATGCATAAACGTTATTATGGGCCGAGCTACTAAATTATTTTGATGCAAATGGGATTTCGACGATTCAAGTTCATTTCAGATTTTTCCTAAGTTTTCAATTTTTCCAATTTCTTTAATTCAATTTTTTTCAGAGCAGGAGGTATCCAAATTGTAAAATTTTTTCAATCCAGATATTCTCAAAATTGAGCAAGGAGTCCAAAACATTTTAAAATGACTTTCTTTGACGTTTTCAAGTTTTCTAGACCTCTGAAACTTGAGGGGGAAAGAGAGGGGAATTTCAAATTTCATCACGTGGCAATAAAAAAGGCATCTGTAGGTATATTCTTTCGAAAAAAAAAGTTACAAAATGAATTAAAATGAATTATCAAGGTGTCTTCCAGAATCGCCCAACCAAGAAGTATTACTACTTTTGTACGATTGAATAAATTTTTCCTCGATTTTTTTCCAACTTTGCATTTTCAGAAAAATTTATAAATTCAATATTTCAAACTTGATCATTACCCATCTGAAAAGAATCTCGAGAAACCTGAATATGGAATTGAAAAAATTTTTTAAATCAAAATTGAAGCTCAAACTGCTGGAAAAATTTTAATATTGAACGCAATTTTTTTAATCAAAATTCAGATTTTATAAAACTGGAAAAAATTTGAATTTAGAATAAATTTGGAATCTCATTCGCGTCAAAATGATCTAAGAGCTATAGTATTGTGGGACAAACGCGACGGGGAGAAAAACTGTAAAAGTTTCGACTACACCCATCGAAGCTACATAATAATGATTCGCGTGATGCGAACCTGTTATAGGTATTTAAATTTTTACTCTTTTCCTTTTTTTAATGATTTTTTTTTACTTTTTTTTTGTCTTTTCATTTTGTTATTCTAGTACATGTGTAAAACCGGTTCCGTTATTTCGACGATGAATCAATTTTTTCTCTCATTGGTAAAAATTACTACGTTCGTTGAAATTTTCAGGAAATACCTGCGTTATTTTGCGTTGAAAGCAGCAAAATTGAAATGTTTTATTGTCTATTCATAAAACACGTGTCTATGTTTTAGGCACCGAAGTGTGGATATGAAAACCGTTATAAGGTTTCACCTTCCAACTTTTACCACCGTTATGAAATTAATACATAGATTTTAATAAGTCAGTACGAGTATAAACGTCTCTTTTCGTAACTTATCTGTTCAATTAAAATAATGTAGGTAGTACCTAATTGAAGTTTTCAGGAACTTTTTGGCGGAAAAGATGAGTCTGAAAAAATATTGCAAAAGGGTAAAAACCTCCCTCGTCATAACAATAATTACAATTCAACTTGATTTTGTTCGAAAAATCACTAAATAATTTTTTCCTAAAAAAATTGACTCAATTATTCACCAAAATAACCCCCCCCCCCCCGTAGAAAATTGACAACATTTGTCCAAAACATTCGACATAATTCATCTTAAATAAATTTTTACCTAAAAATTAAACTCAATTTTACCCAAAAAATGACTCAATTCTTCCCTCCAAAATGACTATTCTTTCCCCCAAAAATTGAATCAATTTTCCCCTCCTCTCCCCCAAAATTTACTCCACTCCTCCCCCAAATATTGGCTTCATTTACCCCCTCCTCCCCAAAAATTAATCAATTTCTCTCCAGAAAATTGACTACATCATGCCCCTTCGAGAGAAATGACTTCGCCCCCAAAAAGTTGATTCCATTTTCCGCAAAATAATTCACTCATTTTCCCGCATCCTGTCCACCCCAAAAATAATTTATTTTTCGTCCTAAAAATTGACTCAATTTTCCCTCTAAAAATAGACCTGGTGTTTTCTCCTAAAAGATTGACTTCATTTTTCAACAAAGGTTAACTTTATTTTCCTCAAAATTAACCCAATTTTCTCCCCCAAAATTGACTTCATTTTCTTCTAAAAGATTGACTTCATTTTTCTCCAAAAATTGAATAATTTTCATCCCATAAAATTGACTCAATTTTTTATCCCATAAAATTGACTCAATTTTTTATCCCATAAAATTGACTCAATTTTTTATCCCATAAAATTGACTTATTTTTTCATCCCATAAAATTGACTCAATTTTTCATCCCATAAAATTGACTCAATTTTTCATCCCATAAAATTGACTCAATTTATCATCCTATAAAATGGAATCAATTTTTTATCCCATAAAATGGAATCAATTTTTTATCCCATAAAATTGACTGAATTTTCATCCCATAAAATGGAATCAATTTCTCATCCCATAAAACTGACTCAATTTTTCATCCCATAAAATTGTCTCAATTTTTCATCCCATAAAATAGACTCAATTTTTCTTCCAAACAAATTTGACTCAATTCTTTCTTTGACCCAATTCTTACCCAAAAATGAACTCAATTTTTTCAAAAAAATTGATTGACCTACAAGTTTTCCAAAAGAAATTTTAGTTACTTGAAAATTTGACTCAATTTTTCCCAAAAAAATGACTCAATTTTCTCAAAAAAAATTTGATTCAATTTCGCCTAAACAATTTGACCGAAATTTATTACTGACAATTAACATTTATTGGTACATGATTTAACTTCAATGTTACCCAATTCAATATCACCAGATCATCACTTCTTTCCCGACACTTATGATCTGCAAAACTCTTTCAATTAAACAGCGACCATCTCCACACAATCCAAACTACTTGACGAAGAACACCATTCTCACTTTTGAGTTACCTCTTCTTCAAAATGAACGCAACATCCCTTCTCGAGAAAATAATTAACTCTACCGAAAAAAAAAATCGTTTAAAGGAGACACCTTCTTTCCCTCGAGATAAGGAGAACACGGTGTAATATGTATTTTAAACCGCGTATTGTATTTTGATCATAATATGAAGATGTATTTTCTATACATACACCTATATTCTATATCCATTTCGTAGCAAATGACACCTTTACAATACTGTTTCACAAAATGACTTTACAGAGAGACCTTTTCTCACTTCTGTTTCATCAGCAGCGTCTACTACAATGAAGGATGTTACTTCAAGAACCTCGCTGCGTATCCGGTTGCTGTCTTTGCTCGATCACATATCACATCGTACAGTTTACCTGCAGATCACGACCAGGCAGACAATACGGACGAAAATATTGGTACAGTGATAATTTTCCTCTTTCGTTCTTCCATCGCACAAACAATTCATTACCTTACGCGTACGTAATGAACCTTTTAAGGTGTAATTAAGGCGAGAAGTGTTTGTTATGGCGGTACAAATTCGAGTTTATCTACGCATGTGCGGGCGAGGTCGAAAGATCGCACATAATAAATTAATAAAAATCCGCCGATAAAGGCGGAAGGAGTTACTGCTGTCATTTTAGTTTGATATATGACTCGAATAAAAATCCTTTTTGGCCAAATATCGCCTATTTTTTGGAAATTCTTTCTCCGATTAAACGATCGTTTTGGGTGCACCGCTATTCCGCAGAGTGGTCGGTTTTAATTACCGTTAGACCTGGGCTAGGTGAAATATTCCAACCGTTGCGTTGGTCCGCGTAGTCCGCACGCGTAATCATTTCAAGTTTATTGCAGCTCGATGGGTTTATTTAGCTGATGGGCGAAGGAGCTGCCGAGCTGCGAATTCGCGCAGGTAGGTAAATATAAAATATTACGTCGAAGGTGGCGGTTGTGGGTTGATAAGAATGTATACCAAAGTGTAGTTTATGAGGTTCTTGAACCATTCTCTTATTCTGCATCAGTGAAAAGTCGCCGAAGAATTGAAGCACAAGAAAAATCAGCGAAAATTCGCCAATTTTCGACGAATTTTCGCCAAATTTTTCAGATAATTAATATGAATTTCAATTTTTTTCACTGACTACAGACCGAGTAAATTTGGGTGGGGGTGAGAAGGGAAATGGGAAGAGATAGCCTCTCAATTTTGAAAATTAGTTGATTCCTTTATTTTCCATCAATTCTCCCCCCCCCCGGCCCCCTCCATACCAAAAATTATACTTTGATTCTGAAATCGCAAAACAATACCCAACTGGCAAATTTTTAAGCTATATGGAATGGAAGCTCAGTCCCTTCCTTCTCCCCAATTCTGGTTGTTTGGCCTCAAATTTAGAACGTCATTTTTTCAAGAAAAGTGACCAGAAGACAGAGGGAACCCGAAATTTAAAAAAGTTCGACTCAGGAGCCCCGTACAAATATTATTTGTAGATCAAAATGACTCAAAATAGGTACCTACTTTTTTTTCAACCCATCTAGGACACCTTGTTTTTCTACATAATGACAAACTCAATGAAATTCGCCAATATTTATGAATCAGTGATACTTGAAATGCCAAAATCCCCCCCCCCCCCCTTGAAGTATGAATTGACCTCGTTTTCACAAGTGTTCTGGGCAATGCTGATTAATTATATCCTTTCAAAAATTTCACAAAAAAGTTTTTGCTTTTTTAAATTTTGAATGCTGAAATTTGTCAATTTTCGGAGAATTACCCTTCAACAGAAATAATTTACGTTTATCAGCGAAAAAACCATGAATAAAAAAATTGTTCAAACTGATGTTTGAAGTGAGAACCCTGTTTGAAAAAAAAAATTGCCATAAGAAACACGTTTTGCCTATCTTCAAAATCGGAGGAGATTTTCAGCATGACAATCTTGCCACAAAGAATATAAGAAACACGTTTTGCCTATCTTCAAAATTGGAGGGAATTTCCAGCATAACAATCAGTCTTTCAATTTTGAAAATGGGCAACACGTGTTCAACTGTTCATCACATTTTTGGGGTCAATTTTTCCCCACAGAAGATCTGCCCTTCATAATCATAAAATCTGTTTGACCATTTCATCGTAATTTTTTTTCATCAATTTGAAATTTTTTTATAAATTATTCCGCTGATGAATAAAAATTTTTCGAGACGGAATGACCGTGTTCTGAAGCTTTGAGTCATAAAAAAGCCATAATTTCATCCAAAAAGACACAGAAGGGTAAAAAATTTTCAAGGAAAAATATGTTTCACGAGTGAGTTGGTTTTTAAAAAAGAAAGCAAAGTTCAAAAATTAATTTTCATTTTTTTAAAAATCCCTGTAAATATGACTGAATAATTTCAAGGTCAGATCTTGTCCTCAAAACCCCCCAAAAATAGCCCTAAGAATATCCAAAAATGTTTTTCAACAAGAAAAATTCTATCATAAATTTGAAGCTGCTCGATTTAAGACCATACCCCCTTTCCCCCTCGTGCCTCAAATAGATCCCAAACCTCAAAAATCTTAAAATTTTGATTGTGTACCTGTCTGAATTTCACAGAAACCCTGAAAAAAATGGATCGCAAAATCTACATCGTGACCCTAGATGCTAAAAAATTTCAGCCTCGCAAATTTAAAAATTCGGAAGAAAATTGAAATCAAAATTACATCATTTTTGGATTTTTTTGGGGTCATTTTTGGGACACTTGAGGCCATATACGACCCACCATTCAATTTTTTTCGAATTCCAAGGGAAAAATAGTTTTCCTCAAAAAAAATTATAATCCCTCCCCCTCTTACTTCTGGAAACCAATTCACGAATCTCTTGAATACTCAGTATAAGAAGCAAAATTTTCGCACCATCATCAATAGCACCCATTTCCCATCCCGAGAAATTCAACACCGTTGAAATCAATTACAAAGCTTCAACTCATCCCTCGTAAAACTCACCTTTCAAAAAGTATATCACGCAGTACCATCGACGACCAAAATAAAAGGACCTGTGATTGTGGATAATTCGACATCGACCTACCGCTGCGAACTTGGCTATAATTATTATCATTCGGGATACTTTTGTTTTTGAAAATGATAGTGTTTTAACAATTTTACTGCCTATATAAATACATTACAATCGACGCGTTTCCTTTATACACCCCATATTTCGGAAACACATTTTCAAATTTCAATAATATCTCAATTGAAGTACGCGCCTTCAACTTCAACAAATAACTATTTCGTCGCCTCTTGCCAACTTCAAGCCTACTTCTTAATCAATATGGGTCACAAGACCGAATTTCCGATCTTTGATGAATATAACATCGTAATACTCGTAAATATAAATGTATATGCGTAAAATACGCCAAGTCACTGGGATCGCGCCCCTTCGCGGCTAAATTGGTAAAAGAACTACCCCTAAGAAGCGCAACCGACGAAACAATGCGTGATTACGTTTTCTTCTTTTTTATATTGTTACAAAGGTTAATATGCCTACCACCTTTCATTTTTTTTTTGAATGTTACATTTCTATTTAAAATACCATTGGATTACGTTTGTCTGGGATACGTTCGAGCCGACATCAACCATCCCTTGTGTAATCAACGAGTTAAATTGTAATTCTTTTTTTTTCTTCATTTTCTTACAGGTTTATTTTCATTATTGTAAGCAAATTCCGATCAGTATTTATTCAGGAGTAACTTATACGAGATGAAAATATTCCATGATATTGCACCCTTTTTTTTCATATTTTTTTATAGGTCAAAGAATGGCCATCGAGTAATCAAAATAAGATTCATTCGTCAGTCAAATCATAATACTAGAACGTAAAACTGAGGGGAAAAACTCGAGAGGCTAGAAAGTAACCAAAATGATAAAAAAATTCTTAGTAAGCACATTTTTGAAGGGCAGAGAGTTCGACTATCTTCTAAAAATTGGATGATTTTTTCTTTTCTTTTTTTTCCCCCATTAAAACGTGAAGCATTTTTTCAAAAATTATGCAATTTTCTAAAAATTAAACAAATAAATTGAGCAATTCATTAAAAATCTTTCAAACTTGGAAATTTTCCTAAAAATAAAAGAATCGTCCAAAACTAAGAAAATTCTGAAAATCTGTCATAATTCTATTTTTAAAAAGGTACAATTCTTCAAAAAAATCAGCAATCTAAGAAAAAAAATACCTTTTGAAAAATTATTGATTTTTTAAAAACCGTGTCCACGATTTTCGAAACATTGGGTCACACTTTTTAAAACATGGAAAATCATTTTTAAATAAAAAAAAACAATTGATGATCATCGCAACAATAAACAATTTTCCAAAACCTGAAGCATTTTTCAACATCACCAACGACAATTTTTAAAAAATTGTTTGATTTGTTTGATTTCATAAATAGCTGATTTTCCAGAACTTGGGACAAGTTTCCAAAAATTAGGTAGTAAATTCAACAAAAAATTTGATTTTTTTCAAGAATTAGACATGACAATCTTCTAATAATTGAAACAGTTCCAAAACTAGAGTAAATTTTCACATCTCGAGGAGAAAATTTTCAATACATGGGCGATATTTTTCAAATAAACTTGAACAATTTTTATCCTAAAATCGAACATTTTTTCCAAACTGGAAAAAAGTGGTGAAAATTTGAAACAAGACACTTACTTTAAAAAACAAAAACATTTCAAAATTACTGAATTTGAAAAAAATTGGGAAAACTCCAAAAAATCGAGTTCTAATTTAAAATGCCACCACTGTTTCAAAAATTTAAGACTGCTCAATTTTCTAAACATAAAAATTTGATAAAAATTTCATTTAAAACTAAAAAATTGCACAATTTTTGTTTCAGAGAGATTTTCAAGATAAACGTCAAAATTATCTCCAATTTTTATAACTTAGTTCATAACTTTTCCTTGAAATATCAGATTTTTAAAAAATATTTTACATTTTCACAAAAAGCCTTATAGTGTGAAAAAAAAAGACAGAAAAAAACACAAAAATACAGACGACAAATGTGTCAATGAAGTCCAAAATTAAAATTTCATCATTAATAACTTTTCGATATTTTATTAAACGTTATTAAGTTGATTTTTAGAAATTTTTTCCACATCTTTCAAGTTTAATAAAATTTTATGTCATCAGTTTTCAAAATTCAGTCACCAAAATTTGGTCCTTTGTTTTATGGATAAAGTGTCAAGACTAAAACCATATTGAATTACTCTTAAAAATTTCAAGAATTTGAATATTCCTCCTTTTCATTTGCGCTCAAATCAAACAAGTTTTTTTTTTTTTAAAAAAAAGTAACTAAAAGCTAAAATCTTATCTTTTTTTTTCAGAAAAAAAGTATGTTTTTATTTCATTTTGAAAATAATTCGGGTCACTGCATTTCTTTTCTGAAAATTTTCAATTTTTTGAATTTAGTTTTTTTTTGGGGAGGGGGTGAGGTCAATTTCTTCATTTTATGAAAATGGTTTGGTTTTGTTTGTAAATAATGTTTGAAAATTACGCGTTTTTTGCTTTAAAGCTTGTATAAATGATTTTGTTCTTTTCTTAGGTTTCATTTTAGTAATTTGGGTTGTTCGAGTTCTCTTCAGAAAATAATTAGTTCAACTCTTGGAAACGTAAAATGGTATATTACAATTTTTGAGCTAATGCTGAGAAATTAAAATGATGGGTAAATTTTTTTCATCAAAGTAATGAATCAATTTTGAAGCTGAAGTAATAAAATAGTTACCAGTTTTACAACTAGAATGATTAGATTCAAATTTTGAAACAAAAATGACAAATCAAAATGGCAAAACCCAAATTGCCAGTCGAAAATTATTAAATTTCAAATACTGAAATCAAAATGATGAAAAACAAATTTTAGAACCAAAAGGATGAAATTAAATATTGATAAATCAAAATTTTGGTTTTTAGTTTTGATATCAAAATTTTCAATTTTTTTGACTCATCATTCCAATTCCAAAATTTTGGTTTTCTCATATCATATCATTTCCCAAAAATTCAATTTCATTACTTTGTTTTCAGAATTCTTCATTCGGTTTCGATTTTTTGTTTTTTCATTTCGGTTCCAAAATGTTTGGTTCATCATTTTCTGACCCGAATCTTTGTTTCTACATTTTGAACTTCACTTTTATTGTTTCAAAACGTAAATTTTGTTCAGTTGGAGGTTCAACCTCTATCTCCTTCTTTGGTACCAATGAAAAAAAGTTTTCACGGCCCCTGCCACCTCCTCAACACCTTCTTCACCAAAAATTAAGACTACCTTCCCAGCATCAACTTCAGTCTAGCACTAAGGCATCCAAAAATCAGCTACCGACCGACCCCTTAAATCAACAAATTCAGCCACAAACGACATCAAAGTTCAAATCCGAATTTAAAACGATCACGATCCGGACAACACCGTCACACCACCGACGACTCCATCAAACCTCACACCAGACCCATAAGAAAACCTTCATTTTACTACAAAGACTCTTTACCCATCTCTAGTCTCTACCTCTAGACTCGTCCACAAAGCTACACACCATTTAATAACAATTTCCATTACTCGACGACGACGGCTCGGAAGAAAAGTCATAGATGACTAGGGCTCGCGTAAAGGTACCTATTTTATATGTAGGTAATATGTAATATCTTACAAAATATAAGGATAAGAGCTGGGTATTGCGGTGTATACGCTTGCCAACTGGTTCATTTCCAGAGAAAAATAAAGAGACGATCGCTTCCTTGTTCCGAAAATTGCTTTCCCTTCGTGCACTATAAACAACTGGCGCTCGATGACTCTCCACCTCTGCTCCGCCGTGGCACAGGGGGGGTTTTTTCCTCTGTTCCTATCGTAATATACTACATACATTAAGTTTCAGGTGTTACTACGTCGCGTGGCGATTTCTACAAATGGTTCGCGCACGTGCTTCGTGATTGGTGCGATTCTTCCTCTTCTTCGTATAATACGTGCAGTGTGCAGTTGCACTGCATTTATAGCGCGAAACCGAAACGTATTTTTGACGGGCACGAGCAGGGTACCACGCTAAAATACATTCTTTTTCTTTTAAACCTTGGAAACCGCAAAGCAGACGTGATCAGGGCGAGCATGCGTCAATGTATCATGTTACATTTGCCAAAAAAAAATTAAATAAAAGGTAGAACAATGAAAAGAAAGTAAGTATACCAAAATATATACATCGATTCGTATAGTAAAAAATTAACTCTTTTTTGTACAAATACAGCACGCGATCAAAAGACGCCGCCATACGACAAAAAACCCATCAGTGTTGAGGTGAAATAAACTAAAACATTTTTGAAGAATTTGATCTCCCAATTAAAGGGACAAGGTACAAGATTTTTACATCTCGAGCTTAAGATTTCACCATTGGAACTGGGAAAATTTATGGCAGCGTTTCAACTGAATTTTGCCCATTCCTAATTACTTTGTGCTCTAATTTTTCTGAAAATCAGCAAAAAATGCTCATTAGTGTATTTTTTTCATTTCAAATTTCAACTTTTTCATCTGTTTCAATACCAATCTCAACTGTTGTCCACTTCCTTTCTGTAATATCTTCAATTATTGTATTTTGATGAATTTATCATGAACTTTTTTTCATCTTGAAAAAGAAATGAGGTTTTCTAGAAATTCTTTCTGGATTCTTTTTCACTCACTTCCTCATTTTTCCAAGTTTCAACATCTTAGTTAAACGCATCGAGGTGCTATACGATCTCATCACATGCAGAGCTCCAGTGGGGGATTTAAGGATTAGGGCCCACTTCCTAAATCGAAAAAAGAGCCCATCACAACTCGAAAAAAAGGCCCAGTTCTCATATTTTATTGATGAGGGGAAAAAATGAATCACATCATTGTGTGGTTGATCATTTTGTTATAAACAGGTCTAAGGGTCGAATGTTAAAACATACCTTAAGTATACCTTAAAACGTAAGGATACCTTATTTTAAGGAACGATTTGGTATTTTAAAACGCTCCTGAGGAGAACTTAGCTAAGGGCTTCCTTAAAAGTCGTATTTTAAAACTTTCCTTAATTTTTCATGCTTATTGCTAAGAATACCATGTTGCCAAGTCTAAAAAGATGATTCAGCCAATCAAAACGTGTTATTCAGATATAAATGGCTATATTTACGTATTTGTTCTTAAAAATTCATAAACATTTTTCATTATCATTGCTACCTATCAATGAGTATTGCATCAGTGTTTGAAATTTCTTAAAAGTTTCAATAATTTTTTAATTTTGTTTCAATTTTTTTACACGAATGAAAGAAAAATGAGAAAAATAAAGAAAATCGACGTCATTTTTGTTAATTTTTTTTTCTGAAGAACAAATTTTTATTTTTTTTATACCATTAAAATTTTTCAACTACATATACCAAAGTATAGAATTTTTTAAAAGCTTTATCGCCTCCAAGATGAGAAATGGTCAAAATGTTCCTTACGACTTTTTTGTAAGTTACTTTGTAAATTTTAAAAATAACCAGCAATGGTCTAAATAGAAAATATACCCAAAGTGCTGCTTCTCAAAGCAAATTCTCATTTTCACACAAAAAAATTACGTTTGAATTCATTACTTAAAATTAATAGAAAAATGGCCGAGATCGACGAGCTCCTTTAAAAATTGACAAATGTTTCATTTTGAGTCTGAAATATTGAGAAAGGTTTCATTTTAGGAGTAAAACTGAATTATTTTTCAGTTCTCAGCAACAACTATACTCTTTAGGATGTGTACAGAAATGTCTATAATGCTCATTATTGATAATATTTTGAAGTATACCAGTGTATTTTCATTTTAAAAAATCTATTTATAATAGAATTCAAGTATCACAGTAGTAAACCCGTAAAAACAAAACCATTTTGTTACCTTAAGGTACCTCGCGAGGTACCTTAAGGGATTCCTTGTACTTCGATCGAATACGTGTTTTAAATTTTGTTAAGGAGCGTTTTAAATTATGAATTCTGTCTAAGGTACTTTTTAAGGAACCTTAAAAACTCCTTAAAAATAAGGTATGTTTTAACATTCGAGCCTAAGGTACTAAAATATCTGAAATAGTTGGACTCATTTTTTTTTTTATTCTGGAAAAACGCAAAAAATCATAATTTTTTGGTACGATAGACCCGTCGCGTCGTTTTCTGTCGTTTCCTAGGAAAACGACAGTTTGAAAATTTTCCAACACACTGAAATTACAGCTACGACTCAATTTTTTTTTATTCAGGGAAAAAGACTAAAAATGGGTCTCTTCTAGGTATGATAGACTCGTCGTTTTCTGTCGTTTCCTAGAAAAACAAAAGTTTGAAAATTTTCGCCCATTTCTTCCGGGGGCCCAAGAGGCAATTGCCTCTTTAGTCTTTATTTGCTTACTATTAAATCCGTCACTACACAGCTCTTTCCAGAAATCATTTCCGAAGAAACTAGATTTTAAATGAATTTTGCAGAATGAAGAGTAGAAGTAGAACAAATTACACACGAACATACAGCTAGGGCAATTTTTTCAATTCATAATTTCAATGACCCAATGACCAAAGGCATGCATTCGAATATATTTTTGTAAAATTCACTACAAAAATAACATTCAAGAATTGATGTTTAAAATTTTACCCAAGTGAAGCGAGGACAAAATTTTTTGAAAAATGAAAAAAATGAGCAAAGAAGCACTTTTTAGAGGAATAAAAAAAACTCGGAAAAATTTCAGAACTTTCCAACTTTTTCAAGTTTTCTAAAAAATGGACACTCTACTAAACCATTGGTCACATGATATGGAATTACCAGTAGGTAAAATATGAAAAAAATATCGGAACTAATACATCTTTCAACTCAAAAATTGAAAAATAGAAATAACACCAAGAAAAAGTGAAAAAGAAAGAATAATACAAACTGTATAAAAAATTAATTCAATAACTCACGTATTCTTATGCTTTCGAACTCATTATGATGAAAATTTGACACTTACCTGAAACAGAATAATAAAACAATTGTCGATTAGTTAATCAGTTTATGCAGCAAAATTAGGCACTACCCAAGAAAAATTTCCAAATTAAGGTAACGTGCCAGTGGTTGAATGGTTAAGGAGGTATGCTCACTCTTTTCCTTATAGAACAACTAAAAATTAATTTAAAGTGCTGAAACTTCGTAAAGTTAATCTAGAGGCTTCAACATACATGTAATAAAAATTTGAAGCCATATAAATGAATAGAACCAAAGATATGGATTTTTGAATTTTGATTTTGTTTTGCCCAGTGGTTGAATACTAAAATTTTCATTTTTCCAGTGGTTGAATAGAATTTTTGCCCAGTGGTTGAATGAATATTTTTATTTTAATCAAGTACATTGGGTCTTCCAATTTCACTCAAAACATTTTTATGGGTTCTCTTGATGGTCTAGTGACGGAATTGCCCTCAATGCGATCCTAATGCATTAGGAGTGGAGACTAACCTTTGGAATTTTTATCAAGAGAAGGACTTTTTAGGTTCTTTTCTACTAATTACTTTTTTAAATGAGATCGTAACACCCAAATAGAAGGCATCTGTCTCCTCTGAACCCTCTTATCAGCCTCCTTGACGAAGTTGAAATTCAAAAAAAAGAGAAAAAAATAGTGTGTGACACGTCGTTTGTGGGATTTTTTAGGGCATTGAGTTAGAATGTTTGCCTGTTTTATGGATTTGGCCCTTCTCGATTGATATCCTGCCTAAACCCCAATAAAAAATATAAGTATTTCATGTTTTTGGTAATTTGGGGGCCCAAGGTCAACGCCTGCATGAAAAAAATTGATATTCAACCACTGGCATCGCGGAATTATCATCAATTGCCCAGTGGTGGAAAACAACAGATTTTGTGTTCCAGTGGTTGAATAGGACAGTAAACATCCAATATTGAATCAAATCCGGATTTGAAGCATAGAATATGTTCACTGATCCTTAAGCTTCAAAATGATACCGCATTGGTACTCTCACATGCATTAGAAAAAAAACTACGGCAACTTTTATGCTCTTACTCTTATAATTTTTTTCTTAAGAAAATTGCGATTTTTCAAAATTTCTTCCCCATTATTTCGTAAAAATTTTCTGACAGCGATTCATTTCAACCAAAATGAAATATCACAGTTTTATACTATAGTCAGAAGTGTATAGTAACATAAGAGACAGAGAAGTACTCCCAACTACCTTCCTGAGCCTTAATATTAGCACTTCATTTCGAGTTATTCAACCACTGGGCACTATTCAACCACTGGCACCTTACCTTAATTAAATTAGGTCAAGTATTACGATTGGGAAGATTGAAAAAATCTAAAAAATGAAAGGAAAAACCACTCTACTTTTTTGTCGTTTTCAAAATTGCTGAGTGGGTAAAATTTGAAAATGAGAATTTTTTAGAATTGAAAAAGTCTTGTGTGAGGAAAAGGTCAACTCAAGGCATTTTTTTCCCATCATTTTCCAAGATATTTCCGAAATTCTGGTACAAAATACAAAAAATTGGATAGGAATTGTTTTCTATTCAATTTGGAACGATTTTTTTACAAGAGTTAAGTGGTATTCCAACTGGCAGAGAAATTTTGAACCAAAACAAAAATAAATCGAAAGTTGACCATGAAAAAACTCCTTATCCAAATTTTAAAAAATATTAAAATTTGATTTATTCAACAAAAAAAATGAAAAAATAAAAATGTGGCAGACTTATACCCTATTTTTGACCTTTCGAATCGATTGGAAGTGGTTTCGAGACGTTTGGGGGTAATTTTGAAATCAAAAATTCACCAAAATTCGATATAAAAATAAACCTAGCACCCACAATTTTGAACATAGTTCTTTAATTAATCATTTTCGATTCATTTTTATTTCGGGTCAAAATTTTACTGCTGGTAGGATACCCCTCATCCGTTACAGAAAATGATTCAAATATACTCAAAAAAGTCAATTTTTTGAGAAAGGAGGGGAGGGGGAAGGGGATGAATTAAATGAATCAACCTAATAATTACATTCCTATTGGTTTCATTACGAACAACTGCATCATCACAGCAATGGCGGCTGCCTAGGTCTTATTACCGAAAAGTATTAACTTCCTGAGCTGCAGCGAGTTAAAGCAGATATAATGGATTACGCGCAAGTCGTCGGGCACACGACTCCCCACATTAAAAAATACCCATCGCGATGGCGAAGATGTAATGGTTGGTGGATATAGTGGTACGTGTGTCTATCTATTCTCTACTTCTCCACGTATTGTGCACACCTATTCAAACTCAACGAGGTGCTACGTTCAATTAGTCGTAAAAATTTTTTACGATTGTGTATAGCGATGGTAATTTGGTATTCGTGCGTATACCTAGGTACTGCATATCTTCTGTAGGGATGTACTACACTGGGGGTATCTTCTACAGTTTTTTTTTTTTTTTTTTTTTTTTTTTATCGCTGACTATAAAGCGTAACGACGACACACGCCTCGATTCTACACCGGCTGAGGTGTACCTAGAGGTATATCAAACCAATCGGGGCATTATTTACACTTTATTACACCTTTATGAACGCTTTAACGAGGCTATAACTTGCGATTCGGGGCGCCTAGGCCTACTAGATGGCCGATCTGGACGACATTCTCGACATTTTTTACTCGTATTTTTTCCCATCTCATACTATACCTGGGCCAGGAAAACCTTTAAGCGAAGGTAGCCCTTAAACAAAAGGCTACGATTGGTATCAAAAATAATAATAAAAAAAACGAAATCGATGTGAATTTCAATTACCGAGAAGGCTCGCAAGTTCTCGATAACAACAAAAAAACCACGTATAGAAAATTTTTTTTGAAAAGAAGTCGAAAAAACCGAAAGTGTTTCTTATTGTCTGGTCAAGTTTGCATGTTACCGTATGAATAGAAGAATTGGACAGCGTACACAGAAGAAACGGTTATTAGGGTTTTTATCTAGGTATATAACTGGTTCGGTCCGTCGGCTAAGTTCTTTCATGTGTATTATATGTATTTACCAAGGGCGTCAACCCTAAAGTAAAAATTAATGTAAGAAAGGGTATTAATTTTTTTCCCGAAACCGAACAGAATAGTTTTTTTTTTCATTTTCATTTTTTTTATTGGGAATAAGTGTTCGATAATTCGAGCAGTATTTTGTGTTCGATTTATTGTCGACTCACGATACAATATCTTATTCCAAAATTTAGTTTTCGTAATTTGTTGAAAATTATGCCAAATACGATGGTCGAGTGGAGTTTTAGATAATTTTGGAGGAGAAACAGAGGAAAGAGGACTGATGCATTTTTTTTTAGGGTGGAAGAGAGCGATGATACAACGAGAATTTTAAATATACCAAAGAAATGTGGTTTTTTTTTCAAAATATTCTTCAAAAATACTCTTTCATTCTGAATAAGTGAAGTCACTGATGAACAGTTAAGAATTGCAGCACAAGAAAAATCAGAGAAATTGGCTGATTTTTCAAAGATTTTCACTGATTTTTAGCTAAATTCATAAATTTTACCGAATTTTTAGAGAATTTTCACTAGATTTTTCAGTGATTTTTCTTGTGCTGAAATTTTGTCCGTTTCTTAGTGATCGATTATTATCACAGATTTATAAATGAGGGAGCAGGAGGAAAGATTTTTGAGCTTGAACCGAGCTTATATTCTGCCTGGAGATGTGTTCAAGAAATATTAAAGTTGTCCATTCGACTCGATGGCACACCAAAAATATCCACGAAATTTGTTGTGTGCTAGGGTAGGTTGATTTACCAATAATTTTTTTGAATTTTGATTGCTTCTGGCGAAAGGTTGTTACAACATGATAACCTCAAAAATTAGCTGGGAACCTCCTCTCCAACTACACCTCACAAAAGCTAAAAATATTCTAAATTAGGAACTGTTGAAAATTTTCCATATTAATTATCATTATAGAAAAGTAGGTGAAAAGAATTTTAGGGGCTACATCTTCATCATTATTATTTTTCTTTTTCTTGTCATCTCTTTTTTTGGTGAGGGAGGGAGGGAGGGAGAATCGAGAATGTTTGCACGACTTGTGCATATACCTAATGGCCAAAAACGTTCTTTATTTCAATTTTTAGAGATACCTAAATCAAAATATTGATTAAACAATATTAAAGAGAATTTCACGTAGATGAAAATTACAAAAAAGAAATGACAATGAATCAGTATAACTAAAAATTAAACTAAAAAAAATTCAGTTCATCGATTTTTTGCAACAATTTTTTATTTTTCAAAAATCACTCGGAATTCAACACGAAAAATATTTTCGCTTTATGAAATAGTCATAAAATTTGGCAATGTTTCACCAAACTCGAAAACTTTAAAACTTGAAAAAAATAAAATTCCAAATGATTTTAACATGGATATGTTTTTTCCTTTTGAGTGGGAGGTCAATTCAAAATTTTTGAGACCGAGATTTTAAGATTAAAAGTCACTGACTTTCAAAAACTTATAAATTTTTATACTTACGACGTGCCATGAGAAACCGACCCTTATGGTGAAAAACATATTTTTGAGAAAAACGCCAAAATAGGTTGAATAACTAATTTTTTTTTGTTCTCTGATATCTGAAGCACATTTTAAGCATACTACCTACTTTTTTCGTTGTTTTACTGCCTCGTAAAGTGCTTACATCATCATTTTTTTTGTAATAAAATTTTATTTCATCACTTTTTCTAAATTTTTCGCAAAATTAGCTGCACTGGGCAACTAGGTATGGACCTGAAGTTTGCTCCATTGATTTTCTCATGAAATTTTACTACAGGACCACCAATTTCCCATCATAATTTCATTACTATATTTTCATAGTAGTAAAAATTGAAAAAGATGTAGGTATTGAAAAACTTCAAGAGCTTTTTTTTCTCGAATAGTTTTTTCAGCACTTCTCAACTTTAAAGTGGCATAACTCAGCGAGTTTTTCTCGACCCCCTTTCAAGATAATTTTTTTTTATGAGTTTTGAATTCTGCCACCAATTACAAAACAAGAGATAAGATAGCCTAAAACGTTTAAAACATACCAGAATTAGATTGGAATTTTTTTTTTAAAATGAAACTTTCAAAATCGAACAAAAAATAGATTACGATTCAAAGCTATTGATTTCCTTTTAAATTTTGAAGCTTCGCCTCTCATTTTTGTACTTTCAACTTGAAATAAGAAATAGAACTTTTATGCAGAGAACGCAGCATGAATTTCAATCAAAATGATCCATCAACGATTTTTTTATCCTTACATCATAGTTTTACTTTTCAGTAGACGCCATTTTAGATTCCAGGTTATTTCCTATCGACTTATTAAATGACCGGATGAATATTCGTAGGAAATAATAAAATGAATATTCGTATAATGACTACGGAATGAAGTAATTTCACCCGCTTCTCTCCTCTATTTACATACTTACAATCATCCACAAACGCAAACAAATCATTCACCAATCAAGAAAGAGAATTTTTTCCCACAGTCGTAATAATTTGTAGAACTGAGAACATCCTCAGCTTTTGATTTATTCATCCTTCGTACCAAAAATCTGTAGAAATATTCTGAACAAATGATACTTTTCACAGGTACTATTTCAATATCAACAAATGAAAATGACTATTTTTCATTTCAATCACGATTGTTTCATTTCTAAGCTATTTCGTACTCGAATACCGAAACTAGGTGCATGGTCATGCAGACAGCAGGACAAGTTTCTCAATGGATTGTCTGTTTAAACAGCTTTTCGTAAAGTCAAAAATAAATCATCGACGATATGAAGCATTCCGAATAATATCTGGTAAAAACCCCTATTACAAGGATAAAATGATCAGAAGGGGAAAAGAATGATCAGGCATAAAATAAGTACCACTAAATTCGATTTTTCTAACCCAAAAAAATTAAAAAATATAAACCCAAATCCGAATGAAAAAATTACTCAATTTGTTAATTTCGTTCCTCCTTCTCCTTCTTCTGGATCTCTCGATATCATCATCATTAAAACAATCCTCTCCAATTTAACTTCCACTTGAACCTAGATTCTTAATAGATTCGGATTAAGACAAATCGGCCTATAATATTAGGCTTGTGTAAATTAACACACGCATTAGGGAAACCGCTAAATTAATAAATTGGTAGGCTAACCGTATAATGAAACGAAAGGCTTGCCGTACCATGGTATAGGACAAAACTACACAATATTCACTCGCAGCCATCAACGTGTAATCGTATAATCGTAACCAGAAACCTAATTAGGCTTAGTTAACTGGACCAAGTCTACCGCAAAGATTCATCTTGTTCAGATGTACGCATGGTTTTTTTTACCTACTTCGAACAAATATGTAATTTACCTCCCTCGTACTGTTCGCATGAATCTTTGGGTCTGTTCGGTATCTTTTCTAGTATGTCTTTGATTAAATATTTCAAGGGTTGGTTGAAAATCACTGCTTTCGGGAAGCTGAAGTAGGCCATCAAAAAAATTATCTAATGATAGTATGGAGAAAGGTTGATACTTCTTATTCAATTTTTCAGCTCTCCTTCCTCTCAAAAAAAATTATAATAATGTAGTATTCAAAAAAATTTAACTTTCAAATTTTTAATTTTTCATCAGAAAATTTTTAATCAATACGGTATGAATTATTATCTTTTCCGGAAAAAACTGAATTAAAATACAATTTTTACCTACCCATGCTATTTTTTCAAAAATATGTTTCATTTTGAACTTCTTAAAAGGGATTTTTAAATTCAACAATCAGTCCATTACTCCATGAAGGTTACAAAGAGAAAACCAGATGAGTCAAAAAATTATGTATTTAAAAACCAACTTAGGTACAACTTTTTTAGGCTTATTAGGTCGATATCTTTTTAAAGATCGGTACGATTTTTTGACTCACATAATTCTCTTCTTCAGGCTCAGAGTCAACTCGAAAAGAGGCCCTGAGTCTTTTTCCAGACATTCGTTGCCCATAAACTTGAAGCTTCATTTTGGACGAATCCGAATTGGGAGTTCAAGTCTCAATTTTTTCTCAAGAAAATAGGTAGTTGATGTCGAAATTTAAAAAAAAAATAGTGATGCGTTTGAAGAAGACAACCTTTGTGTCAAAAAACCAATTTTTCCAGGAAACTAAAACCATTGAATTGTATTTTTTTGAAAAAAGGATTCTTTAATTTCAATGAATTTTGGAAGAAAAATATTCAAGTTTTATTCAACAGGTTCACTAGGTATTTTATTGGTTTTCAAAAAAAAAAAAAAAAAGAATGCTCTCAGAAACGGTTGAAAATACGTGATTTTTTCACATTTTTATTTCTCTGAATTTATAGACTTTAAAATGGAATATTTCGATTAATTTTCAACTGCTTTTCGACTTCTTTTTTTAAGGGTTTAGAATTTAATTCTCTACGAAATTGACTTAAAAATCATTTGACCTCGAGTCTTGATTTATATTTTTTTCAAAACTTCAATTTTCCATTTTTTTTGGGCCCCGAAATTTTTCAAAATCAAGTTTTTTAAAACATTTTTCATCCACACTGAAAAAAAATGATAAAATTTATCCAAAAAAATTATAACGTGTCCCAATTTACAAAATTGGTAAAATTTATTACTTTTTTTGAATAATTTTTTTTGGTAAAATTTATTCATTTTTTGATAAATTTTATAATTTTTTCTGATAAAAAATATCATTATTCAGAACAAATTTCGCCTATTTTGTAAATTGAGACACGTTATTATTTTTTTTGAATAAATTTTATTATTTTTTGATTAAAATTTATTATTTTGGTAAAATTTTTTCATTTTTTTGATAAAATTTATTATTTTTGGGGTAAAATGTATTCGTTTTCGGAACTTCTGTTTTTTCCGTGAACTGAAATGCTTTGAAAATTTTCCAGTTCGAATTCTCACAATTTTCTCAATTGTCTTATTTTTTATTCAGTACCTAGTTCAAATTTTTTCGACTTTAGTTTATCATATTCAATTTTTATCCATTTTCTCGATAAAATTTTTAAGCTTTTTTCCATCAAAAACTCAATAATTTCTCATGTTTTCAAAGTTTTTTTTTGAGTTTGAATTTTCTCGAATCTTTCCAACTTTAATTCAATGTAAAAATATACGTCAAAGGTGGAAATTTGGTTAAATAATCAATTTTTTCCGAAATTGGGTCCATAGTTGAAAAAAATGAATTCCTAATACTCAAACTTGGAGAAAAACTGACAGAACAAAAAAAAATAACAAAACAATTTGGGAGAATTTGTGATTGCGAGAAAAGAATTCTGAAGTGAACTCAAAATATTAAAAAAAGAATAAGTATTGCGAAATAGATACTCGAATGCCGCTGTGGACTCGGAGCCTTTTTATTTGTGGGACCTGCATGTTTCGACTCAAGAGTTGAAATTTTCAACGACTCGAATTTTTCGATAAAGAGCTTCCAAATTCTATGACTCTAACCAACCCGGCCATTTTGATCAAACTTTGGCAAAAAAGGAAAAGAAAACCTATTTGACTCCCTCCTCCTTTCACGTTTCCCAACAAAATGAATAATTCAAGCCGAGACGATCATCTTCAACTAAACTGATTTCAAAATCGCAGTTTGGTTCTCTCAAACTTGACGAAGTGAGGAGGAAGGGCGATAAAAACAAATTAAAACTATAGTCAATAATCCCATAGAAATTTTCATGAGTCAATAATCGGAAGCCTGGATAATGTAAATGTAGGTAATCGATTATTTTCGAAAAAAAAATATGTAACCTGGGTTAAAAATTTCAATTTTTCCAAACTATTTGGTAGGTAAGTATAATATTCGCAAGTTATTTCAACAGATTCTCTTCAACTTCTCAAAAAATTCTTGAATTAATCGAACAAAACATACAGATTTTTAAAAAGTCGGTAAAAGTGCAGACACTATTAATTGATTCATTTTCGCCATCTCGATTTCGGCACCATTTCTGCATTGTCTCGCGAATTCAAAAAGGCCTGCCGCCAGCACGCGTTTATTTACACCAAAAACAGACACGTCGATCGTCGCCTACACGCATATTGGACAATTGTACGAGTATCTCATATCCTTCGATAACAAAACCACATCCACATAGGGATTCAACAGCTCACAGCGGAGGGTGATTTGGCTTCCCAATAAGGGTGAAACAATCGAATACTCGTCGGCTTAATTTTCTCGCGCCGACATACTGGATTTTTTCTCTTACAATATTCATTAAGGCACCGCTATCAATTACATTTTACACAGTCATTTCGAATATTGTTTTCGGGCCGCAAAATTTGCCTCCGATTGTTTACAGTATTTCTGGACGAACTATACAGGTATTGTGAGCATTGTACGGTAGCGGCGCGGTAGCCTCTTTATCTATTTGTTCTTCGATTTGGTGTAAGTATAGATCAAAGGTCCGACTTTTTCTTAAGTGATTAACAGACAATCGCGGCGTCTTGTTTGTGTTTTTTGATAGTATTTCATCAATGAGGTGATAGCGCCAGGGATGAGGCAAGGGATTCACTTTTTTCCACTTTTTTTTTAAACCAATACAATGTGAAAGGGTTACATGAGAACCAAAATGTACAATGTAGCGTTCTTTTTTGCTTTTTCAATGAAAATAAGATAGAGGGGAAAAAGTGAAGGTCCTTGAGAGACGATAATGGTGAGAATTCGTCCTTGTAGATCGCATTATAGCTGATTTCAGACTCGTATTATGAGAACCTTGCACACTCATGTGGACACACTATCCTATAGTGACCGTATGTCGTTTGTGCACGTGTGCCTCTTCTTCTGTCTTGTTTACAGATGTCAAACGCCAGCCCAGCGCCGTCGATGATCGTTTAAGTGGAACGTGTAATGGAGATGTTTATAGCATGCGTGTGCCAAGATGACACCGTGCGTCTAGACCTAGATCGAGGAGGTCTCAAGTGGACATCAGAGATTGGATTATGCATATGAAAATGGAGGAGACAGGGAATAGGAATCAGCCAAAAAGTTGACTCCTGACTCCGAACTGATTCCCGAAGTCAATATGGAAAATTAGCTTCTGATTCCGGCTTGACTCCAAAGCAATTGTGAAGAGAGCCTCCTTTAGGCGATTTTTTTTTTTTCGAAGTCTGAGACCATTTTATGAAAATCTCCAATGTAGAGCCGAAGCCATTATTTAAAAAATCTTGGAGCTGGCACCACTTCAATGTCCTGGAGTCGGAGCTAGTGGGAGAAAAGTGCACCTCTGCGAGCGTTTTTCTTTAGAGCCAGAGTCACTTCTTAAAAAATTTTGAGGCCAGAATTGAAGTTGAAGCCAGAGTCGGAGGGACCGACTCTCTCCCTTTCTCCTTCCCTCCGGATTCCTGATGTGGAATCAGTTTGACTTTGACTCTACACCCTCATTTATAAATCAGTGAAAATTATCGAAAATCACTGAGAATAAGTCAGAATTGCAGCACAGGAGAAAATGACTGAAAATTTTCACTGAAAACAAATCAGCGAAAAAGTCGGTAAAATAATTCGAAAATCAGTAAAAATTCACCGACTTGTCAGAATTTGCTGAAAAATCAGTGAAAATCTTTCAAAATCAGTGAAAATAAATAAAAATCAGCGAAAATTTGCTGAAAACTGTGAATTTTTTTGTTTTTTGATGTGCTGAATATTGATTTTCATCCTTCACCGCTAAATGATATTTTCAAAAAGTGATGGAAGAGTAATGAGCAATATTGGATCAATAAGAAAACGAAAAAATTTCAAGAACTCATAAAAAATGAAAAGCAATAATTAATATCCATGACTTATATGACATATGACCAGAATTGGCACTTTTTAGCTGATAAATTACGAAATTTCCGTTTTTAAAACAGAATAAAAAATGGTGGGATGATTTTGGGATGAAATTTCATCTCAGAAATAATCCCAGCCAGAAAAGCTTCAAAAAATTGGTGAAAATGATTTTTTCCTCAAAAATCATTCCAGTATGAAAAGATAGAAAAAAATCTGAAACGATTATTGAGATAAAAATTCTCCTCAAAATTTATCCCAGCCACAAAAAGTTTGGAAAAGTTATGGGATGATTTATAAAATAATTTTCATCGCAAAAGTCATCTTGTTCGGAAATAATTTTAGGAATCATTTTTGAAATTTAAATTAATCCCATAATAAATCATCTTAGTTATAAAAGCTTGGAAAATCATGGAATGATTCTTGAAATGAGAATTCATTCCAAAATAAATCATTCTATCCTCAAAAGCTTGAGGAAATTGTGAAATGATTTTGGGGATGAAAATTCATCTCATAAATCATCCTAATATAGTCATAAAAGCTCGGAATAATTTTCTCAGCTTCATAAACTTGGAAAAATCGTGAGATGATTTCTGAAAATTAAATTCACCTTAAAATCATCCTAGCATCATGATTTTGAAAAAATCATCCCACCCTCAAAAATCAAGGAATAATCATTCCATGATTTGTGAGATTAATTTCAATTCCGACAGTTAACTCAGTCCCGGAAAAAACCCCAAGATGATTAGTAAACTTTATTTTTACTTATCTAAAAAATCATCCCAACCTCAAAAAATAAAATAAAGCATGGGATGATTTCTGAAATTGACTTTCATTCCAATAGTCACTCCGCTTCTGAAAGGTCAAAAAAACGTGAGATAATTTTTGAAATTGTTTTCCATCTTAGAATTCATCTTACCTCTGAATTCTCGAAAAAAGGTTCAATGATTTCTGGGATGAAATATTATCCTGAAAATTACATCAGCCTCGAAAATTCAGTATAGTAAAAAATTGATTTTCATCGCAAAAACCATCTTATTCCCAGAAAAATCGTCGGATAATTTGAGAAATTAATTTTCAACTTGAAGGGCGTCACGTCATTACTCCTTTCTCATAACTAGCTTACTAAAAAATACATTTCCACCCCCCACCCCACCCCCTAGATTTTTAATGAATTCTGGAGAAGAAAATAGCCTAAATTATCTTCGAGCGTAACGAGGGTAATTTTATAATGAAAAATTCATAATTTTAACGTGCAAAAAAAACCACTCGAATATCAATTTTTCTGAACAGAATGGTTAACAAAAAATTACAAATAAAAAAATTAGTCGGGAGATGATCCAAGCGAAATGAGCATGACATTTAAAAAAAAATTACTATAAATACTCAAAGAAAGATACACTTTTCTGTAGATGATTTATTATTATCCTCTAAATTCAGTTTTAAAATCTCGCGAAAAATTCCAAAATTCCCTTACATTTTTCTGACTTTTTTAAATTTTCCAGGGAGTGGATACCCTCACTGAAAAAAATAATAAAATTTTAATATTATCCAAAAAAATAATGACGAGTCTCAATTAATTATCAAAATAGGTAAAATTTATTATTTTGAAATTCTTTTTTTTGGTAAAATTTATTCATTTTTTTGACAAATTTTATTATTTTTTCTGATAAAAAATTATTTTTTAGAACAAATTTCACCTATTTTGTACAAATTGAGACACTTTATTACATTTTTTTTGAATACATTTTATTATTTTTTAATTAAAATTTATTATTTTGGTAAAATTGATTCGTTTTTTTGATAAAATTAATTATTTTTGAGGTAAAATGTATTCATTATCGTAATTTTGGTTTTTTCTGTGCTGATATAGTACTTCTACAATTTTAAAAATATCAATCTACTTCCAAAGGCTGGTTACTGTCACCCTGCGCCTAAATCATTCTAATTTCGGTCCATAATAGAGGAAAACTCACCACACTGAAATTCATCACACACGTTATGAGGGTATCAATATGACCACAGTAATTGACTCTCGTTTGGGTAACAAATCAACAAGCCACCGTATAAGCCTAGCACAACATCCAAGAATTAAAATGAGGGTAACACGAATTTCAGCATCCTAAACTGATCAGGCATATTCACTTATCACCGATGATTAATTTGGTAATAGTTTCGTATAATTTACGAGTACCCAACTATACCCAGCAACCGACTCATTCGTAACGCAAGCGCAATCCTATCCTTTCCACTTCTCCAAGTCCCCATCGATGGCTCCGCAGACAATAAACAATTGGAACATTGTTATCGTATTCGACGGGTAATTATAATCAAGCCTATGTATCTATGTGTGTCAGTATTTGAGCACAAAAAAGGGTCCACTATTCAATTCATACGCGCCACAACTCCCTCTCTCAATCGCAAAGCCCCCTTATATTTTTTTACTCCTCTAATTTTTTTCATGTTTATTTCAAAAAAAAAAAACGGTCTATCGAATGGGGGCAAGGGGCATGGGGCATGGGGCAGAACCGATACTATACGACGACGACGCAGATGTGCCCATGGGTGCCGCGCCACGTCGAATTCTATGTAATGTATAAATGTGCTAGTGCTACGACTTACGTATAAGGTCGGGCCCCGCTCACCAAATGTTGTGAGTTACTGATGCTCGCGTGCCTCTCATAGACAGGTGCTACAGTATATACACTAAAATATAGGTAAGGTATTACCTATTGGTTGTGGAGAGACACAGTGAGCGAAAAAAAGAGAAAGAAAGAAAGGGGGCAACAGACAGTGGAGAAAAATAGAACGATCTTATAGGCGGTGGCTTTCAGACCAATAAAAACAATCGAATATTTATTATAGTTTTTTTTTGGAGTCGCTCGTGTGTTCTAATCACGATGACATAATTTTGTGGTCTGCCTAATTCACCTTCCTGGCCAGATATGAATAGCAAATGGTCAGCTAAGGTTTCATTCATAATGGTTTTACATTTATCGAGCTAGGTGTGTAGAAGCTGGTATTGTGTAAGATTTTTCCTCCCAGATTACATCATATGATACACATTTGGTTCGAAATATTGTATCGTCCGAGTAGATGCTACGGTTTGGTGTTTTTAATTATAGGGCCATACCGTGAATTAACGCCTTGGCTCTTCGTTTTGTACCTGAGACATCTATTGTTGTCGTTCTGGCGAGGACCTGGAGCGTTTAAGGAGCCCGAAGCTAAAATATTCAATATAAGGTAAAACGGTAGCAAAATGATTATGGCATTGGAAGAATTTGAAAATAGGGTATTAGACTAAATGCAAGGTTTTGTTTTGCTGAGTAAGTAAAATCAAGGGTCACGCTAGTGACCCACCCCGCCCTACAACGTCAAAAACGTAAATGATTTTAATATTTTGGAGGGCGATAAAATTTTTTTGAAGTTTCAAAACTCACGTCATTAAAATTCGAGAAATGAACTTCGTTTCAGCTAAAAATTATAGTTCGAGTCGTGATACCTCGCTAATAGATAGTTACAAACTACATACATACATGCATGCACTTATATTCAGTAAAACAAGAAACCCTGTGTCGTGGATTGACACCAATTTTCATTTATATCCGTCCACAAAAATCATTTCCATAATTTTTCTTCTATTTTTCCAAGAAAAAAAAAATACCTCAAGCTCTTAAAAATTTGGCAAAAAAATTGAAATTTTTAAAAATAACTGAAAGTTTAGAGTTTTTCATTCTCTTACAAAATCTGAGACAATTCCAAAAATCTTCCTTTTCTTGATCCACCGAGAGAAAATTGCGATTTTCACCCATTTTCCCGAGTAGAAAAAAATCCCATACAATTTATTCTCGGAACCGTTTTTCCAAATGGACAAGAATGCGGAAAATGAATACATTATTTGTTTTTATAGATTAGAAAATTGATTTTCTTATTTTCAGAGTAGAAAATTTTCTGACCAAAATCGTTCGGAACTTGGTTTCGAAAAAAATTGTTCAGATACAAAATGATAATCCCATCCTTTTTCCATCCGATCCGCATAAAAAAAGATAAGTAGGTACTTATTATTGCTTGAGAAAAAAATGTTTACCTTCGGTTACAGCCGGAGTCAACATTATGTCCATGAGGGGAGAGGGGGATAAAAATTGAAATTCAAATTTTGTGGATTGATTTCCCATCAGAAGACTAATTGAGGAGTTTCGTTTCAAAACGCAACATCTCCGAAGACCTGATTTTTGGGAAATCGCAAAAAAACTATCATTCAAAACTGGGTGGGGGGTTTTGGCTCGGGGCGGTCTCATTGGAAAGCTTAGGACCCCAGCTACATGTTTTGGAGTCATTTCGCACTTGGACTTCAAGAAGGGTTGGAGGGGAGGGGACAAAAAAAAGATGTTGCGTTTTGATATGAAACAAGTTTTGAAATGAAACTCCTCAATTTTAAAATTGCTCGTTTCAAATCCAATACTTTTAATCACAAAATTGTCCATCAAAATTCAAAAATTAAAATTTTCGATTTTTCTAAACTTCTTGAAATTCACATCACTTTTTTTACTCCACTCCACCCCCTTCCTTACCCTTCTCTTCTCTTCTATTCCAAAAATACACAAAAAAATGAAGTAGGTGAATTGCAATTTTTTCAAAAACAATTTTCCAGCTCTTTTAGGTTTGTTTTCAACTTTTCCCAGATTTTTTAATAAAATATTTACACCAAGATACCACTTTTTTCGTAGTTACCTACATTCGGAGAAATTGCACTCAGAAAAATGGATTCAAGATTTTTTTCCATTCGAAAATTCGGTCATTCCGGAAAACGTATTCGGAAAATTTCAGGGCATAGGAGTCGGAGTCAAACTGACTCCAAATTGACTCCAGAATCAAACGGAGTCGAGCGAGTCAGGAGTCAAGGTCTGAAATTGACTCCGGAATCAAGCTGGAGTCAGGAGTCAACTTTTTTGCTGACTCCTATGCCCTGGAAAAAATTTTTTTAAGTCTCCCGATTACGCATTTTCTGCTTTTTAAAATTTTTTAGTACACCAACTGCCCCCCCTCCCACCATTGTCAACAATAATCCCTTCAATTTCATTTTTCTCAAAATTGCTATGGCATGGCACGAAAATTTTCAAAGATAAAAACGAAAAAATTGCCTCTCCTTCTCCTCAAATCCTCCCTTCTTTCATTTCATTTAACCAAATTTGAGGAAAAATAGCTCAAAACTGTTCTCAGATCAATAAAAAGATATCTTCCACGGCGCGAATTTTGATACGGACGTTTTTCCAAACATCAACACCTCTCATAGAAATGTACTTTTCCCTCGGTTCCGTTTAATTTTACCTTCTCACATCAATACGCCCTCTTTCGCTTGTCAATACCGCGATAATTACCACCGCAATGTTTGCAATCGATAATCGAAACGATACGCGATAATCCAATAATAAACCGTATTGCCTGCCACCGCCTTTGGCTATAAGGCTGCTAAATTATATACAGTTGCGCGAAATGCTGGCGAAAAAATACAGGACTAGAGGCATCGGCGGTGAAGCAAAGGCGGCTTCTTATTTACTTTGGCATCGGTATTGTTCGTACGCATTCACCTATGCAACGATGATGGCACCGTGAAAAATTGATCGGCAAACAGAAACAGGAAATATATGATCGAGGCTCGAAATTCGCTACACGAAGAGTATTTGGTTCTCGTCGAGCTGGCGCTAGATGTAATTTTCCAACAGATCATAATACATACATCTATTTACGTATAGGTATAGGTAAGTGATAGGTACATGTGAAAATAATTCAGGAGGATGTTTGGTGATGCTGAAAAATTCACCAAACAAACCAACGTATACCTACGTACATCGTACAGCCTTTTTTTTGGTGTTTTAGGAGATAGTGAATGGTGAAGGATGGCAAAGGATTTCGCTTCAAGGTGTGAATGGTAATTACATAGCGCGATAGAAGGGTTGCATAATATAGGTCATGGTAAATTAACACGTTGTTTGGTACGGTTCATAAATCCCCTTTTACGTGCCCATACTTTTTCCCTCGTGTTGATGCTTTAAATAGCTACAAGGGTTGACGTGTGAAGTGAAACGAAGTTGACAGATCGTATGCCGCCGCCGAATCGGATCGCATTTTTTTATGAAGAAAAAATGAATTCTCAAAGTGTTTGTTCGTGGTATCATGCTGTAAACACGCAAATGGATTTTGAAATTTATGCAAATCGTCAAATTTTTAGACGAAATGGGTGTTATTTACCTTTACAAACGGTATGGTTCTGATGAACTCCCATCCCTTAAGAAATGCATCGATAGCTACGTTTAAAATTGCATAAATTTAACAAAAGAAAAACAAAAAAATGAAAATAAATTGTACCTTTTAGGGATCAGCGCAAAAATCTAATGCTATTCTCAATTCCCATGCACATTTGAAGATGAAATTGAACTAAGTAAAATGGAAAGGAGAGAAACAAAAAATTTTTAAAAGCAATGAATCTAAAAAATATTCATTAAAACGAAGAAAATTAGTTCATCAAGAAATGATTGAGTATTTCTAGAGATTTAGATTGGAGGGGAGGGAGGGAAGGGTTCAGTGGAACTTGGAAATTTTTTCAAGTTCAAATGACAGATACCAGAACCCTAATTTAAAAAATTATTAATTTAAAGAAAAGATCTCAAAATAGGAAGCAACGAACTGGAAAATCATTAAATTGGGAGAGGGGATTATAGCAAATTAAGACAAACGTAATTTCAAATGCTCATCGGAAAACATAAATATGCCCCAATTTTTTGGAATCATGGTTAAATTATAAAAAATTACGCTTGTAAGAAAAGATTTGAAAAGTTGAAAAAATAATCTGAGAATGCGAGAAGTTAATTCCTAAAAAAAAAGAGACAAACGTGAAAAATTAAAAAAAAAACGAAGTGAAAATATGGAAATGACGGTAAGAAAAAAATAGTAAGTATTAAAAAAGATGAAAAACAAACCGAAAGTCAGAAATCAAAAAAATATAAGTAGATATACCTAGGTAGTTGAAATGAAGATCAAAATGAAAAATCATGGGGAATTGGTATACTAAAGCAAGGTGTCTGCCTGTCCATAGATCTAAAGAATCAAGCTACTGACTATTTTCTGGATTTTTCTTTCCATTTTAAAATCATTTTTCTCGTTTTAAATTTATCCGAAGAAAGGAACTTTCCTTCTTGCCTTTTGATTGAAAAAAAAATTCAAAAAAGAGCAAAAAGCTGAAAAGTTTTGCTTTTTGCAGTAAAATTAAAATTCTAGCCATTTTCTGCTTTTCTTGCTACTAAGGGAAAATCCTTGCCATTTTTTTTTTTTTTTATAATCTGCAATCAAAAAAAACTTCACAAGTCGAAATTGACAAAACAGAAAATTGGTGTGTCAGTATGATACTAAAAAACTACTAAAATTGCAACAAAAAAAATAGCATTCGACCTTTTTTTTTTGTTGTAACAATTCTTATAGGTATGTACCTTCTGAAAAAATTTCAAACAATCCCCCTTTCCACAAAGTTACTTTGAATCAAATATGAAAAAATTTCAAGAAGAAAAACATAAATTCTTCTTTTACGACAAATTACATACCCAAAATGAAAAAAAAGATAAAAGAAAAAAATTGGTGAATTTTTTCAACATGTAAGTATACAACATAACAGCTTTTTAGATAACAATCTTGATAAAATTTTTCATCATTTTCTGAACTTTTTGTCATTTTTCTCCCTTTAAATTTGCTCAAAAAACAGTATCTTCTGGTTTTTCTTGCCAGTCGTCGCCATGTTTCAAAACGACAAAAAAAAATCATCGAAAAAAAGGTTTGAACTTGACATTTCGCATAATTTTTCCAAAATGAACCCCCCTTCCCTCTCCATACCACGGGATTGCGCAAAAAGAATAAAACACTCCGAAAATAGTACAGATCACAAATCTTAAATACTCATTAAAATTGGGAACGAACTTTTTCAAACAATTTTTCTTCTCCCTCCTCCCTCACCCGGCCAGGTTCAAATAACCTAAGAAAAGAATCAATCAAAAATTTTCATGAAAAAAAAAACAAAACATCAATAACACACAATTCAATTTACCACTATTCTTTCGACGAAATTTCCATTTTCACTCCACTTACCAATTTTCAAAAACTTTGACAAAATACACAAATACAGCCATAATGACAAAAAAAATCATTCACCAAAGTCTTCGTGGTTCGTGGTAAATTCGCACAAAAATCTCAACTAAATTACATTCGAAGAACTTTGTCCACAGCAACGTATTTTAAAATCCAGATAAAAATTTTGGAAATCATTGAATAATATCGTCAAGATTATAATTTTATTAAATGAAATTTTTATATTTACTCAATCCATATTGCACGTACATTCCATGCATTGAAATAAATCAAAAATTGATGGTTAAGATTAGGAGAGAATATAAACGAAATCTAAATTAAGATACCTATTAATACCCTCAATTAAATAATAACTCGGAAATTTCCATCAAGTTAGATATAATTTAGATACACCTTCGAATAAAATGACGACGGTTTCATAATATCTATATCAACATCTAGGTACCTGGCTAATTTTTCATAATATAAATACAGATCAAAATTAAGTCAACTATCATTCTCTCATAAGTACCTATAATTTCTCCATCACCTCAAATAACACATTTTTCAACAGAAAAAAAATCCACTAATTTTTTCGACACCTCTTCCAGTAAAAATAAAATATATCCAGCCAGGTATCCCCGCACTTTCTGACGCATACAGCTCCAAGTACGAATCAATTAAACGGCGCGAAGAAGAATGAATAAACATATCGAATAATTATACACCTCTCCATCATCCTACACCGGTAAATCTTCAACCTAGACGCCGTCGCCAATTGCCGAATTAAAAGTATCGGATGCATGCAGAAGAGAAACCATCCGACGATAATCAGTTAGGCATGTAAAAGTATTTGAACATTCTTAAAAATTATAATGATGGAATTAAGAGCAGATCTTCAGGAAAAAAAAACGTGTAACGGATACGTATTTTTTAAATCGTATATAGCACGAGCCTGTCTGTCTCGCATCAGACACACTCAGAGGGTGAGTTGCAAACGCGATTTCGGTAAAATTAACGGTATCGATTCGATATACCACGGGCAGACATTTTAATTAAATTAATTGCGCGTCGCGAGATAGAAAAAACTAATTTTCTACATCCCTCGGTGTCGGCTCGGTCGACCGAAGTGTCCAAAACCCCACCTTTAAATTGCAACTAGATGACAATTATGGTCGTTTAGAGTAATATACGACGCGGCTTCGAAGACATTAAGGTATCCGCGGGCCAACTCCATACCAAATTCCGACTCCGTTCTTCGGTCCAAATGTTGATGTCATTATTTAGACGATCGCACCAGCAACGACTAAACGGTTTTTTTCGTAACTGCGTATTCTACGAGTCATTATCCGATAATAGAATGGCTTTTAATATGTATTTTTTCCTTCGCGTGGAAAAAAAAAAACACGACGATATGGAAGAGTTGAAATGCTGCTGAGGAAGGAAACAGAGGCGGGGGATGATCGCGAACAATGGTTTATTTTTTCTAGTCTAGGTACCTCTCTGCAAGGTATATTAGGAACACGGGGTGTCTGATGGATATAATTTTGACTGGGCGCGCGAGACACAAGACAAAAAATACATCGATGCAATGGGATAGGGTTACTGGGTGTTGGATATTGTTAATTAGCAACAGTTCGAGTCACAGATGCCGCCGGTTTAGAATTTTTTTCTACTTTTTTCCATCATCTACCTATAATGTACGAGTAAAGGATACGTATATCAATTCTGAGAGAGTGTGTTATTAAAGGTATAGGTACATGTGAGTAAAAAAGACTCGTGTTCGTCGGGTACATTCGTTTTTTTTTGTCGAAGATAAGAGAAAGTAAAGAAAAAAAATTGGAATGCTGCGGTGAAAAAAGGTTAAGTAGATTTTTATGCAGAATATTTTTCTGGCTGTATTAATACCCTTATAATTATTAAAACGAGAAAAAAAACATAATAGATTTTGATGCAACTTTTATCAAAGATGAAGCACTGACTAGCTGAATCTCGGTAAGATAATGGATAAGTGGAAAATGCCATTTTTTCGACGTTTTTGAAAATATTATACGAAAAATACCACTTTACTGGACTGGAAATTGCTGGTCGTTTTATCATTCTTTTTTCAAGAAACCAGGAAAATGGTCAATTTTTATAACAGATCTTACTTACAATTTTTTTCTTACTCGGTTGTCCTCACATCACCCTCACCGCCTAACAAAAGTAAGTATTTAATCCAATTTCAACTTCCTGTTTGGTATGAAGATCTTTAAATGTTATAGCAAAAATTTTTATAATTACATTAAATTACTGTAAATCATAGCAAATATTTTGATAATTACGGAAAGCGACCGTAAATATTCAAGTAATTATGATAAATTATAGTAAATATTCCAAAAATTACGGTAAATTACCATAAATGTTTCAGTAATTACGGTAAATAATAGTAAATATTCTAATGATTACGATAAATTACCGTAAATATATTGATGAAAACTGGAAATTATCATCAATAGTTACGGTAATTTACCATAAATATTTCAATTATTACGGTAAATTGCCGTAAATATTCTAATAATTACCGCAAAATATCGTAAATAATTACGGTAAATTACAGGAAAACATTCCAAAACTTATGATGAATTACCGTAAATATTTCGGTAATTACGGTAAATATTTCAATAATCACGGTAAATTTCCGTAACTATTTCAATAATTACGGCAAGTTACCATAAATATTTCAATAATTACAGTAAATTACCGTAAATATTTCGGTAATTACGGTAACTTACCGTAAATATTCCAATAATTACGGTAACTTACCGTAAATGTTTCAGTAATTACGGTAAATTACCGTAAATATTCCAATAATTACGGTAACTTACCGTAAATGTTTCAGTAATCACGGTAAATTACCGTAAATGTTTCAGTAATTACGGTAAATTACCGAAAATGTTTCAGTAATTACGGTAAATTACCGTAAATGTTTCAGTAATTACGGTAAATAATTGTAAATATTCCAATAATTACGATAAATCACTGTAAATATACTAATAATCACTGTAAATCTTCGTAAATATTTTAATAATTACGGTAAATTACAGTAAATATTTCAAAAATTGTGATTAATTATCACAAGTGTTCCAATAATAATTACTGTACTGTTCGACCGTTATATCATGACACTTTTTGCAGGGTTCAATGCGCAAAAACTTCTAAATTTTAGGGATTCTCGAATTTCAAAAAAAATTTATTCCGTAAAGAAACAATCAAGACATTTGTTTACTTTAAAAAAATTGAAACAAAATTCTTATTTACCAGCCACATATGTATTTGTTAGTTTTTTGTTGATTTGAGAAACCCTGCAGCTTTTTTTTCCTTCTGGTACCACTGCAAAAAGTGTCATGATATAACGGTCGGACAGTAAATTATTGCAAATATTTCAATAATTACGGTAAATTACCGTAAATGTTTCAGTAATTACGGAAATAATGGTAAATATTCGATAATAATTACGATAAATTACTGTAAATATTCTAATAATTACTGTAAATTATCGTAAATATTCTAGTAAATAATTACGGTAAATTACTGTAAATATTTTATACTTCTACATTAAGGAACCTTATAAAAGGCAAAATTTTATTCAAGTCATTCAAAAAAAATTTTCTGATAAGCAGAACACTTGGACTGTGGAGAGAGGAGCAATTTTAGTTTTTATTTATTTCTAAGTTTCTCTTTTCTGGTATTTCGGCAATTTTTGGTGATATTGGTGTTTTTCACTAGAATAAAATATACTTAGGTACTTGATACTTTGATATTCGAAAACTATTTTACCATACAAACGGAAAAAATTGGTAATGTTCAAACAGCGAAAATTCAAAGTTCCGTAATTTCACACAAAAAGCACTAAGGACGAATCGAGGTTGAATTATATGACTATGAGGTACAAAAAATCAAAAATTTCGACTGAGGTTTGGTTTCCCTCTTTCATAGCACTTTTCAAACCAATGGATTTTAAATTTAACAATTTTTGAAAATAATGTGATTGCAGAGGGCCTCATAGAAGTCTCCTTTTCCACCATACTTCATTCTATTTAAAGTCGAAACTATACAATTTAAGACGTAACTGATCAAAATAAACACTGTAGATATATATGGGTACAACTACAAGTACCCAATACAAATGTACGAAACTAGCCAATCAGCATCTAATTCCCATTTCTTATCAAGTTATCAGCAATCATCGTAAGACCACCGGATCATACCAGCGGGGGACCTGGTCAAGGCGTACGACAGAGACACCACCAACCGAATGCATTCGAAATACCATTTAAATTGACCACTACACCGGTTAATACGCCAGCTTTCGTACTCTTACCTAGATTACACGGCCAATGAAAACGATGGCGGTACATCGAAGTATCCGAGGTATCCAGTACCCAGCCAGCAGCACCAAATCAAACAATACGGCGACTGCGTTTTCAACGAGTAAATACACATCGTAGGCGGAGCATTATTTCTACGCCGAAGCCGCGGTTATTACGCGAGAAGCAAGCAGGCGGCGTGAATATTTAAATTAGACGCCTCGACTTCGTCCGAGTAATTGATAATTAGCTCGCGGTAGCTTCTCGCCGGCGAACCCAGACCATATTCACTATTTTCAAATCATGCTCCGGGCTCGGCGCACTCACGTTTCCGTTGCTGCCGCGTTTCCACGTTGAAAATTTCCTTCTGAAGATGGTTCGCGTGACTTGGGGTAATTTTTGGGCACGCGATATGGCTCATCTTCTTCATCGTCGTGATCATCATCGCGGTATTCTCATATCGTTCAAGGCGAAACCGAGCGAAATTCTAATCAGCGCCTTTATTTTGACACCTTGTTATCTTTTCAACGCTTCGGTATCGTAACAATTGATCGTGAAAATATAGATAGATCACCGCAATCGTCGTCGGTGTGTGGGTAGCGGACACATATCTCTGACATCTATACCTTTCGCCCGAAGCGTCTTCTTCGATCTTTTTATTTTATTCCAATATGGGCCGAAGACCGCGAGCAACGGTAGTTACCTGGCCTCTATCATCTCATCAATCACATACAGAAGCGATAGATACCATCGCAGACACCACGATTGGTGAGCTGGTGTCGCGTCTGTACCTAACACCCTGTAAGCCAATGTCGGTATTGTTCTAACAAATCAGAAAATTGAGTCACTTTGAAATGTGCGTGTGATTTTCAATACTGCCGCATGCCGCCGATGTGATAATGATATTGCGCTGATCTTGATGGGCTCATTCATTGAAACAATATTGGTCAGAGTAGAATATCAATCAATATTGTTGAGAAATTATACCGGAAAACGTATTAAATGAGAGCCTGGGTTGGGTAACTTGAAAAGCCTTATTAGATTTTGGATACGAAATTTAGGTACTATAATGACAGGATACGTAACTAGTCTGGATCATTTGAATTCGAAGGCACTTGACGTTTCTGAATGAGAAAAATAAATTTTCTTCGAAAATCAGTGATTTTACACCGATTTTTTCGGACAAAAATCAGCGATTTTTTTCACAAATCAGTCAACTAATAAATGAGAAATTGAAGAACTGACTGAGAAATTATTCAAGTACCTATAAGTAACTGTACCTAATAAACTGAAATGAAAAACTTGACATTTAATTGAAATTTTGTAAAAATCACAGATTTTTGAAGAAAATTCACTGCACTAATTTTTAGTGAAAATACGTTCCACTATTTTTCAATAAAAAATTCATTTCACTGATTTCTCATGAAAATTCGTTTCATTGCTTTTTAATGAAAACGCGCCCCACTACGAAAGACGAAAATTGGTTTCACGCGGATTTTTAGCTATAATGCGTTCCATTAATTTCAATTAAAATTTATTTCACTGATTTTTTTAGTGAAAATGTGTTCCATTAGTTTTTAGTTTTCAACGAAAATCCATATCACTGATCTTTGGTGAAAATTCGTTTCACTGATTTTTTATTGAAAATGCATTCCATTAGGTAGGTACTTTACAATAGAAATCCATTTCACTGATTTTTGGTAAAAATTCGATTCACTGATTTTTTGGTGAAAATTGGTATCACTGATTATTAGTGAAAATGTGTTCTATGACTTTCGATAAAAAATTCGTTTCACTGATTTTTGATAAAAATTCGTTTCACTGATTTTTGATTAAAAATTCGATTCACTGATTTTTAGTGAAAATTGGTATCACGATTATTAGTGAAAATGTGTTCTATGACTTTCGATAAAAAATTCGTTTCACTGATTTTTAAAAAAAAATCGTTTCACTGATTTTTGATAAAAATTCGTTTCACTGATTTTTGATGAAAATTGGTTCCGCTGATTTTTGGCGAAAATTTGTCTCACTGATTTTAGGTGAAAATTCGTTTCACTGATTTTTTACAAGATGGTTTTAATGATTTCTAATGAAAATGCGGACCTTTAATGAAAATTTGTATCACTGTTTTCAAACTCTCTGTTTTTACCCTTTTTTAAGAAACAGCCTTAAAAAAACTTGGCAAAGAACTACATAGGTATGGGCCATCGTTTCTTGTCGTTTTACAAAAAAAAGAAAAGAAAAGAAACGACAAATTTAAAATATTTTTAAAAATTAATTTTTTGTCGTTTTTGTGGGAAACAAAAAATTACGGATTGAGAACATTTACAAATATTGTTTTTTTATCGTTTCTGAAAAAACAGCTCGAAAAAACTTTTAGCAGGTAACCGAGTATCTAGACTAGTTTATGTTGTCGTTTTTCTAGGAAACGACAATAAACGACAATTTTGAAACATTCGAATTCGAAATATTTTCAAAAATTTATTTTCCTAGGAAACGACAAGAACCTATGGATTTGTAACATTCAAAACAACTGCCCAAAAAAACTTTGAAACGAAATTTGAAAAATTTAAAAAGTCTTTTTCGTCGAAACTTAAGGCATACCCTTCTCCTGTACATTAGAGAACAATTAGAAAAATTTCATCCAGTTACATCTCACATCAGAACTACCAGTTGTTTTTGTTTTATTTTTGAAAACGCATTTTAAAAAAAGATCCGAAGGCACCAAAGAACATCTATTTCGATACCTTCAATCAATAAGATGAAATATTTTCAATTTCTAACCTGCACTCTCACAACTGACACTCGATAATATTTTTGGGGATAAAATAAGCAGGTCAAAAAAAGTAAGTAAAGATTTTGATACCTCGATCGAAATTTTTTCAATTTTGATCCTGTCTTTCAGACTCGAACTTAGGGTTTAGTTCAAAATAATCTAAAATCTGGTCTCAATAAAAAAAAAAAATAAATAAAAAAATAGAATTTTGATCCCATACTTAATCGCAAATAACAAATTTTGAGTTTACATTACAGTCAAAACAACCTCAGAAACGGATCCTATATTTTGAGGACCACTTTTCAACTTTTTTCGAATAGGTAATTCCTTGAACTTTTAGTTTTACTTCGAAATTATAACTGAACTCATATTAAGTATTTCAAATCATTGCAAACTAGTCCATGCTCCGGAATCGAATATACACTTCATTCCCTCAAGGTCAAAGATCACGAAAAACAAAATACAACCTTTCATTCAATAAAAAAAATCCAACCACAGAACAAAAAATTGTCTTCAAAATGCACTCGAGCTACAATTTTCTCACGACTCGGCGTCTACATTCAATAAGGTCGTTGAACAAGCCACCAAATCAAATAAAATAACCTCAAAAAAAAAACTGCTCTTAATTCGCATACGTACACATATTAAGAAACAAGCCACACTGCATCGCTAAAATCCGTGAAAAAAAATTCAAATACCAAATTCCAATAACGGGCATGTAATTAAACGTCTAGACTCGGGTACGAAAATCGTACAACTTCGATCGACGTCTTAATGATACGCTTACGATTGAAAATACCTTTTCTTAAACCCATTCGCTGTCATCTAATCTTTGGTACCTCTCGCGGTATATTTTGTTATACTATAATTACAACGCTCGAATTGGACGTATTTAGCGCCACTTCGGCATAAAAATTCATTTACTTCGAATTCGAGAGGAAAAAAAAATTTCAAAACGTCACGTTAATTTGGAAAACGATCTCGTTAGGGAAGAATTGATGTACGGTATTGTTACAGAATAATTAACCGGTCAACGAGTCGTATACGAAATGAACCAGTGACGGGTCATCTTCCGGTCTCAGGATCTTTCGGTATTGTCCAACACTTGTCATCGTATTGTGTTGTGTGAAAAAGAAAAAAAAAACAGAAAAATGAAACCCCTAAAGAAGCGTTTCAGACAAACCACCCTCATGCGACACAAATAAACTTAGTATTTTATTACACGTTCGAAAAAACGGACCCGACCATCCAGGAATAAAAAAATTCATCTTATCAGATGGATCAGAGCACGCGAAAGTATCTTCAGAGGGCATCGATATGCGTATACGGAAAATATTCAGGTAATTACAAATAAACGCCGACCGAAAATATTAACCAAAAGGGTAAAAAATTTTATTAATGAGGTTCCTTTTTTTTTTCGGAAGCTTCGATATTACTACGAATATACATTAACGTCAGATCTTGTTAAATAGGACCTCATTAAATAGCATTAAAATAAGGGAAGATGGTACAAAGTGAAGCATCTTTTATTTATCAGAACCGTCTTGGCTATTAATTTTACTTCCATCGTCGTCCCAATTCGTCTATTATTTCACACGAATCACAGATTATATCATTTGTAGCGAATGGTAGCAGCGTGCCTAAAGATTACAAATTATATAACGGTAAAGGTACCAGAATGTACCTGTTTTACACAAAATTCCGTGTAATTTATCGACTCCGAAGAACCATCCCGAATGGTAACCAAAGGGAACGGATTGGGAGAAAATTCAATCGAGGGTATTTTATATTATTTTTATACTCGAAATATATTACTAGTCAGTTTATGAAAATTATTTTCATTTACCTGATGAAGAGTATGATGGAAATATTACCCACGAGGACAACGGTGAACTGCAGCAACGAGAGATGTAAATTTCCAAAAATGAATTGGTATCGATGCATTCAGGAGTCCGAACTTCAATGAACACTAAACAAACGAAACGAGAAATTATAATTTGAAAGCAATATCCAAGGATAAGTGAAATATACCTATGGAAAGAAACAGCTTCGAATTACATTATTGCAATTTGAAAATGGCAGAAAACTCCAATTTATCCACTAACAATAATATTTTTGAAAATTTACCAAATTTTTGAATCTTATAAGAATGGAAAACTATTTTGCAATTGTTTAAATTTTTAAAAATTGCTCAACCTTGAAACGTGTACAGATTTGAACATTTGAAAAATTAGCAACTTTAGTAACATGATTAGTTTTTAAAATTGGAAAAAACCTGATAAAAAAAATTCTGAAAAATCGTTCAATAATTTTTGGAAAAATATTTAGCTTTTATTCCCAAGCAGATTATCGAATTTTCAAACCTGGGATAAACTTGGGATGAATATTCATCCCAATAATTTATTACAACATCCATCGCAATATTTTTTCGAATTTTCAAGCCCGATGATGATCTGGGGAAAAATTTCAATCTCAATATTCTTTCCATACCATACCTATTCATCCCAATCTTGTTTTCGAATTTTTAAGCGCAGGATGAAATGAGGATGAATTTTTATCCCAAATTCATCCGCATCTTTTTTCGAATTTTTGAGCCAATAGAATGAACTCGAAAAAAATTTTCATCCTAATATTCGTACCAACTTTTTGGAAGCATTCAGTTTCTTGAAAAATTTCCCAATTTTTGAATCCATAATACTAATTTTTCACTCATTGAAAAATTGTTAAATTTTTTCAGTATCACCCATTGCATAGGCGCACCCAGAAATTAATTAAGAGGGGGGCTCAGAATTTGAGAAAAAAAGGGGAGGGGGTCAAATTTCAAATTGAGTCATTCTTCACTGATATTTCAATCAAAAATCATCAATTTTTTCTGACAAACAGAGAATTTATTGAGAATTTGGTGATTTTTGACTGAAAAATCAATCAAAAATTGTCAAGTTTTGAAATAAAAGTATTAAAATACTGCCCGAACGAAGCGAGGGCGAAAATTTTTTGAAAAAATATACTTTGAAGAGCAAAAAAATTGACTTTTTTCTCATTTTTGAAGCAAAAAATTATTTTTTCCGGGCTTAAGGGGAGGGCGAGCCCCCCGGGCCCCCCTTGGGTGTGCCTATGACCCATTGCCACTTTTTTGATGTTTCATCTCATTTTTCGATACGTTTTCAATTTGTAAGTAATTTTTGGAATTTTGAAAAATTATAAAAATCATTCATTTAGTTTCAAGAAAATAACCTAGTTGCCCCATCAAAATTTAAACAATTTTTCAACATTCAAAAATTGACCCAATTCTATTATAACTTACCTACGGTATTGATTGTCATTTTCAGTCTCCTTCAATTACTCGCGATTGTCATTTTATCCAAATCCTTGTAATTTTGAAAATCCATCATTTTTTTCTAGCAAGGATAACAAAATTAACTTCCGGAGAATTTTTTAAAATTTACAAAAAAGTTTTCCAAAAATTATTTTTTTGTTACGTTTCCCAAATTTTCATATTTTAAACAAAAAAATAATGTTATTTTTGAACAAGATTCGTGATATCATTGAAATTCTAAAAACTGTATTTTTACAATCAAGATAAACTGTACTCGGATTTTTTGTCGTTTTTTAGCGGACTTCCCGCTCTAGTTTTCCATGTGAAATGAATCGGGCGATTTTAAAAATTAACACATCACATCCTAATTAATGATCAAACCCATGATTATTATGATTAGTTGGGAAAATTATGACGAAAATTATTCCGCGATGTTTCATATTTTCCTACACAACAAATGACATACCTAAAGGGAAGCCAAAAGTAGTTATTTTTATCGAGAACTATTCCGGAAATGAATTCATTTATCTAACATACTGTTATTAGTAATTTGGCATATCGTCGTTTGAAGGAAATGACCAACGATTTCTAAAAAAATAACTCAAATAATATATGGTTGAAAAAAATATAGAAAGTTTATATTTACTTTATCTATGTAGATACCGTCATAAAAAACTAATGAACTATTTATATACGTGAATGCTTCGGCGTTCTATACAGTACTCGTAGATATAATAATCAAATATCACATTTCGTGCTTTCAAATGATCGGGTCTCGCATTGTCTAATATTCGTATACGGTAATTTCATTACTTATATCTTGAAATGTATTCTTCACTTTCGTTCGTTCAGCTTATTTTTTTAATAATGACCACTGTATCTTGTGCGCCAATTAATACCGAACCCAACAAAATTTCGGATCCGTTAGAAACTAATGTCATCTGCACCACCGGACCTTCATACTGGTGTTTCAATCTTACCACAGCTCGAAATTGCCATGCTGAGGAGTACTGCTCTGAAAATGTATGGAACAACACTCAACCTCAAAAATCAGACACCATAGAAAAATCAGGAATTGCTTCGAGATCACAATTTATCGATTTATCCAATAACCTTTGCAATCGATTGATAAAATCTCTTCGAGATGTTCTTATCGATAATAAAAAAACCGAAATTCAACAAGTATTTCGAGAAATTTGTAAAAACATGGTTTCTGAGAAGAGATTCATATGCGAGGAGCTGGCCAACAAAAATTTCGAACCGTTTTATCGATTTTTATATCACGAATTGATACCAGCCAAATTATGCCCTGGAGCTGAACTACTCTATTTTGGCTTGAAGTAGAAAAAAAAAATCAGAGGTAATCCTAGCATAAGTATCTTGAGAGACAATTCTTTGGCTATATTCTATACCTAAGTATATCTTCAATTCATCTATGTTAAGTATAACTCATAATATAAAATGTTTAATGTTGAAAATTTCATTTTCATACATTATTATCTATTGTATTCGTAAATAATTTATGTCATTTATTCCATTCCATTACAATAAAACTACGCGTAGTTTTATTAGAATTCATTTCAATTCATTTTTTTTTTTTCATCCAGCATTCATCAAATTCGTGATAGTGATTGAAATGATTCAAAATTTTGAATAAAATTATTGAAAACTCAAAAAAATTCAAATACATACAATCAAGTTTGAAATACTTGATGTAAGTAAAAATTTTCACTCGATAAAATTGTTTAGGTATGTAGAAAAAATCAAAAACTTACACAAAAATTGATTGAAATATTAAAAAAAAATCTTAAAATTTAATCTTCAAGTTTGAAGTTTGATATGGTTGTAATTTTTAAAGTGCAATGAATAAAAATCGTTCAAGTACAATCAAATCGTGTAAGACTTTTTAGTAAAAATCCATAAGAAATGTACATGAAAAGCAAAATTTTTTAAATCTTAGAAAATTTGTACTCTTATCAAATTTTTCCAAAAATATCTAGTCAAAAATCTTAAATTTTCCCAGCAGATATTGCATCTCAAAAGTTGGAAAAATTTTCATCCAGTGGTTCTTGAAATTTTCAAACTTTTCAAATTTGAGGAACCATTACACCCTACTAATGGCTGATTCGTGTCGAGGACAGGAATACCCTCACAGTAAATGGGTAAAATATATTCCACTGAAAGTCGTATGATTTTTCAATCAATTACCTACAACTATTTTATAAAAAAAAAGTGAATTACAGCCACTTTCCAAGTTTTTCTTGCCATTTTCACGCAATTTCTCTTCGATTGAATTTACTCAAGAAATCCGTCCTTTCATCCTTTCATTGAATTTTTTTTCAAGTAGAAATATTGCTTGCACTAAAATCATTGTAATTTTTGCCATTTTATGGTTTCCCTACCTCTAATCCAATAATGGAATTCATTCTTGCTAATTCTCTGTTTTTCTGTTTTTTTTTTGTTTTTTTTTTTTTTTTTGCAAATTTACAGGAGGATTCAACTACATTTGATTAATGTAAATTTAGAAACTAAAAAATTGGGAAAACCGAACGAATAATAATTCAAAAATTTAATTTTCTGGGTGATTTAAAATTTGAGCATTTTTAGTTGGATTTTGCGCGATTTTGACATTTACCTATCAACAATTTTAAAAGAAATTATTTCAATAATTTTTGTAATTTCGAAGTATTTTTTCAAAATTTGGTCCATTATAATAATGATTTAACGACCATTTTTACCACTTCGAATTTTTTAAACGACATTTTTATGACTTTTTTAATCCTTTTCGGACACTTTCAAATGAATCTGATAATCTTTCAACACTTCGGTGTTATTCTGAACTGGTTCTACAACATTTTAATTTTTTTTTTCCTATTTCTATCCATTTTAATCTGTTTAATTATTTTCAACGCAATTTCACCGGCATCTATGACTTTCAAAACTGGTTTTCAGCAATTTTGATCAAATTCTACAATTTTTGAATTTTCAAAAACTTTGGATAGGTACAATTTAAACCGTTTACGCCACTTTAACATGAAAAAGATGGACGAATCACCATTACCAGATCCAAGAGGTGCTCCGGAGGAAAAAATCCCTCACTGAAATTGAAGGAAGTTTGGTTAGTGTTCAATTAGGGCTAAACTGAACAAACAGCAGAAAGACTGCTTTCACGTTTTTATTACAAATTAAAATTTTAGCGTAAAAAATTAAGTTTGAATACGCAAATCGAAAATTTTTGAAAAATGTCCTCTTTATTTTAGAAAATTTGCGGCTCTAATCGAAAAAATTTTGTACTTTATCCCATCCGAATTTTCGTCTATTTGAAAACACGGACCAATTCACCTCATTTCAGATTCATTACCACACATCAAGTAACAACAATTAAATTTCAATAGATTTTTGCATGAAAATTAAAAACAAAAAAAAAATATCAACCACTCACCAGAGTTTACTCCAAATTTTACAATACACGAGCCATTCTAGAAAATTGAGAGAAATGATCGGAATAAACATCGCAGGATGAAAAAACAGCAGCTCAGGATCTAGAAACAGACAAATACCAGCAAAAGTTAAAAATATTGAAACATAATTAATATAATCATGTTTTGCATTCATCTAACTAATGTTTAACGACCTAACATTAATTAGTCCGGCGAATCTGAAATATCTCAGCGAAAACATTACTATTGTTATTTTAATCTAATGAAGATAAACGCCCCCGAGGCTCTTGTAATTGTTCCAGTATAATAAAAGAACACAATTTATGATTTTACGTCGTTAGGAATCAAAAAATAAGAGGAAAAAAACTGAAAAATACACCCAGATAGCACTATAAATACTTCCTCCAGCAAAGGATCCCATTCAGTCATTAGACTTCGCCGTGTCATCGATTGATCTGTCGAGAGTTAAATTCGTCAAAATGTACTCAATATTTTCGTGGGTGCTGTTCGTATTTCTAATCAATTCGATCGTATCGTGCTCGGAAATATTAAACAATGATTTCGATATATCCTCGGATTCCTCGTCGTGCACTCTCGGACCCGAATTTTGGTGCAGAAATTTAACCACAGCTCGAGAATGCAATACCGAGGATTTCTGCGCCGAAAACACTTGGAGACAAAAGGGTTTAATTCTACGCGACGACGACGACGTCACTTTACCTTGCCAATTCTGCAACTTGTTAGTAAATTCGATAACATTATCGATGAAAACAACGTCGATACATATTTTGCAATTCTCATGTAATTTTTTGGGCCTTGGTCTTGTCGTTGCATCCTGCAAGCTCATCATAAAAGGTATCATCAACGGAATAAACTCAGTCGCAGGACCGATTCCAATCTGCGAGGATATTAATTTCTGTTTGGCCGAATCGTCGATCAAAAATCTGGATCATTTCGATCGCCCAAGTAGTGAATTTAGTTTGAACGCGGATCAAGCAAAGGAACTCATCGGCATAGAGAAATTACTCCACAAAAAATCCAAAAATATCGTCAAGAATAAATTTCTCGACGCATCGGGTAATTTTTCCGATCAATTCGCCACCTTGATGGCTCAACACATTGATGACTTTTACGACCACTTTATCACCGAAGAATCTCTCAATACGATTATCGATTCGGTTCCGGAGCACGATCGAGTCGACCTAAAATCACAAACCGAACATTTACCCAAGAAAGTATGCAAAAAGATGATTACATATATTCGAAATGCCTTAGCCAGTGATGAGAATAAACGCGATATTCTATTCTTGCTTCGAGACATTTGTGAGATGACTGCATTTTTCCACGAAAAGGCCACTTGTATGAATTTGATCGAGAGCAATTTCGATTTGGTTTCTGAATTTTTGGTCAACGAACTGGATTCCGAACAGGTATGCGCCGATGTAATTTTGAGTTCGGGAAAAAAAAATTAATTAAGATGATTGTTATTGCATGTACCTAGTTGAAAAAATACATTTTTTTATCTTTTTTTTTTTTGATAATTTGAATCGTAAAGTTCCATAAAATCATTATTTTTCTCAATTAAGTTCGAGTTTTCATCGAAGTGTTTTCAAGAATTTTTTTTTCAAATTGAGACTTAATAAAGTAAGTTTTTTATGAAAAAAATTGGTAGATATCAAGCTCATTCTGTACAAGAGGTGAAAGGGGGGAGGTCACCTCGAACATTTTTGAAAAATTGTGATTCGAAAGCTCAATTCATACTACCTATTTGAAAGAACAAACAAATCGTGAAGAATTTGAGGACAACCAACTTACTGGCACTCAAAAACTTAGAAGGTATAGGTACTGAGAGTCTGAGATCAAAATTCCTGGTTCGACTGTTCAAAATTTAATTATTTTCTACAATTTTTTCCTACAAAATTTCAACAGAGAAGCCAATAAATTAAATTTAAAAATTGTATTAATTGAAAAAAAATGAGAAATAAGATTCCATGGTTTGAATATTTCATTTAAAAATAAATTTTGTTATACAAATTTTCTTTATATTTTCTCATTCAAAAAAAATATATTCAAACATTAAACAAATTGTAGTCCTTGGAGAAAAACAGAACAAAGGGAGTAAAAAATTCGATCAAATATACCCCTTCTCCCCCCAAAAAAGGAATCATATTTTTTGGAATACGATTTCTAATGATAAAAAAACGAAGCAATATTTCCAGAGGTAAGCTGAAGAGGTTTTTTTTTTTAAACAATAGGACAGAAAGGGAGCAAAAATTAAAAATTTTAGAAAGAAATATTTCTTAATTTTCAATTTTTTCATAATCTAAAAAAAAAAATTGAAAACGATTTTCATTTTTGAAAAGTTTCCATCTAAATCTTAATTTTTTCAATTGAGTAAATTATTTGCTTCTTAAAATTTTTTTCCATAACAATTTTTAGATTTTGCATTACCGATCAATACAAATGGAGGGGGAGGGGATAGCTTCTAATATTATCTTTTATGAAGTCTCTAAATAATTTCATCTTCTCTCACGATATGTTTCATTTCTTGACAAATATTTCACAACAAATACTTATTCTTTGAAAAAAAAACTGTAATTTTTTCTACAAATTTGGAAAAATAGTTCATAAAAAAATTTCGTTCTTCACATCTTCTCTGACAGTCATGAACAAAATGTTTTCAATTCAATAAAAAAGCACCAAGGCAAAAAAATCAATAAACACAAATGAAAAATCAAAAACTTATACCAACAAGATAAAGCACTCACTCAATTTACACCTTTGAAAAAAAAGAAGCGTTGCTTCAAAAATTTCATAAAATCATAATAATTCCAGTACTCTTCGATCAAAACCAAAAATATTATACCAAATAAAAGACGTCATTAATACCACAGAAGTTCTCATCAAATTAAGTAAATGAAATTGGAAAAATATTTTCTCAAAAAAATATATTATCAAAAACAATAATTTAAAAAAAATTGAGCACAATTCATAATACATAAAATACTTAAAACGATCACAGCCTTTGCTTAAAATTAACTTGAAAATACACGCAATTTTCGAGTACATAGAAAATAGGTACATTTTAAAATTATTACGAAATAATTTACAGATAAAAACGTCGAATCGAATGAAAGGAACACTACGAGGTAATTATTTACAATAAATTATATATTATTATAGGAATTGTCGACCGAATTTTTAGGATAAAATGAAACATATCTTCAAAAAAAAAAAATGCACAGAGTTAAATTTTTTCATTAAAAAATTAATAAAAATAAACCGAAATGAAAAGTATTACTACGAAATACCAAATTATTTCTACAGTTAAATATTCTACCTCAATATGAAAATTCAAACAAGCGTAAAATATTTTCAAAAATACCCCAAAAAATACGAAAAAATATTCGCAAAATCGGACAAAAAAAATCACTTTTACGTAATAATTCCGAAAACGTATTAAAAAAATGGTAAATTAAGTAAAAAAATTACTTTCGAATCTCGACTCACTTCAGCTGATCGTACAAAGCGACAATATAACTTTGAGCCATCTGCAGGGTCTCAAATTTCGAAAACTGTTTATCATTCGGATACGGCAATACTCTTCGAAGCCTGTCGAAAGCCTGATTCAGATTCTGCATTCGTCTACGTTCTCGAGCATTGGCATCTTGTCGTCTTTTCTTCATCACCTCGACGCTGACTTTTTTACCGACGCTTTTTCTGCTCTTCTTTTTTCCGTCTTTTTCGATAAAATCGGCGAAATCGTCGTCGAAGAAGCCTTCTTCGCTGCTGATTAAACTGTCTTCTTCGCAATCTGCCGAAACGGTCGTGGTTTGATTGGTGTATTCTTTTTTCATGTCGACGTTGAATTCAAACGAGGGTTGAATTTTTTGCGAATTCAAATTCGTATATTCGTATTCCGGGCTGCCAGACCGGAGGCTATCTGGACTGGGGGTGCATCCGTCCGAAAATTCGTACTGAGCGTCCACGTAGGTATCACGACCGAACGAATAATTAGAAAAAACGGATCGCGAAGTGTCTTTAAAGATGTCGAAAAAATTAACATTGTGGAAATTTTCCTTAGCTGCCATCATGATTAGGCTGGTTGAAATTTTTAAAAATATACGAAAATATTCACGTAATAACTTGAGTACTCGCGAGATCGATACTGACAACACAACAGAACCAGTTCTCAAACGCTAAGTTCGCTCTAGTCAAGTCCGAGTAGGATACTGAATCGGGATGAGAGTCTCGCCAAATAACCTGTTCAAGAGTCTATAACCGACCTACCACCACCTTGGTGTACGGATATGTCGGAGCTACAGAAAACAATACAGGGCAGAACAATGCAAAGGGTGGTGGTTGGTGGTAGAAGATTGGCGACAGGGGTGAGGAGAGAATCCTGTGGTTAGCAGATTAGTTTTGCAATTGTTTTTTTTTCAATGATATTTCAGTTTTTTTTTTTTTTTAAATTACTGTAATCATCATTCATGTAATTCCTCTCAAAAGATTTCCTAAGTTCAATTTTCTCAAAAAATTTTCATGATTCAATTTGTTTGAAAAATTTATAAGTTCAAAAGATTTTGTTAATTTTTTGAATTCAAATTTTCTACAACGTTACTTCTCTGGAAACTTGACGAATTTTTGAAACCTCAAAATCTCAAAATTATTCCATTTGGAAAAAATTACGAAGAATTTTTTGAAAACTATGCCTCGAAAAAACTAAGATGATTAGCATGAACCAATTTTAAAGTTGTAAAAAATGTTAGAAAAATACACGTGTTCAAATCAGAAGCGCACTCGGGGGAGGGGGGCGTCAGGAAACACGAACAGCTCAAGCTCCTTTAAGCTTGGAAAAAGTGAATTTTTTTGCTCTTCAAACAGTATTTTTTTGAAAAATTTTCGAGCTATTTCATTTTAAAAATTAATACTTGAACCAGTCATTTGCAAAACTCCAAAAATCTATCCTTCTCTTTAACATTCAGTCTGACCCTATTTTTAGGGAATAGGGATAGACTAAAGGTACTCTCTAAATTTGAATCAGTCAAAATTGACTGATTAAAATCGACAAAATCAAGTCACGCTTGCATAAAAAAATCACCCTTAGTTAACCAAATTTTGATCCTCAAAGGGTGGTTTTTTTATGCAAGCTCACATGGACTAATGGGATTTCGCAAATGACTGGTTCAATTTTTGAATGATTTCTCAGTCAAAAATCACAGATTCTTCGATAAATTCCCAGTTAGAAAAAATTATCTAATGATTTTTGACTGAAAGATCAATGGAAAATGACCAATTTGAAATTTTACCCTCTCTCCTTATTTTTCCTCAAATTTTCAGCCCCTTCCTTAATTAATTTCTGGGTACGCCTATAATCCAAATTATCTATCTCTCACCTGTCTAAAAATTCGTCAAAAAAAAATGAGTACCCAACTGTGATTTTTCCCGTTGAATTCCCATAATTTTTTCAAAATTTTTCTCAACATAAAAATATATATAAAATAAATTATGGTCATTTTTTGCGTTATTTTCAAGAATTTTCAATTTCAGCAGCAGTGAGGGGAATTTTCTGTTCTTCAGCACAAAATTACATCTCGTAAAAATGTTGATTATTTTTTCTATCAAGTTTGACACGTTCCTTCGTGAAGTTTTAGACTTTTAAAATTTTCAACTGCAAGAAGGGTCTCATTGCGAAGTTCTTCACTTCATGAAAAATCCCTAAAACTTTTTTTTTCAAGTAATCTTATCGATGAGCAGCAATCTCCTTGGAAAAATAAATCTTTTTTTTTCATATAAAATTTCCAATATTTGATTGTGATTGGGTTTTTTCACGGAGGATCGAAAATTCCGAAAAATCTTACAGAAATGTTGATTTCATAGATTCTCCAAAGATAATTGAAATTTTCCATTTTCAGTTTCAAAATTTCCCCTTTTCACTGATTTTTCGCCAACAAAAAAATTGAATTCTGAGCCTTTGAGTGAAATGATCGAAAAAAGTGTGTTTATCGGGGTATTTTGACTCCTCAAACGCAAATCCAATGGTTTTGGGATAATTTCATGGAGTGACGAAACTTCGCTATCGAGGTCCTTTGACAGTTGAAAATTTCAAACTCCCAAAATTTCATGAAAGAGTGCACCAAAATTGATGAGAAAATTATCTTAAATACACCCCAAAAAATAGGAAAGTTCATTCATTTCTGTTGAAATTGAAAATTCTTGAATATTATACAATGCAATAAAATGACCATAGCTACGAAAAGAAGACGAGAGTAGGAACTTCATGGGAAGGGGGGTAGATCAAAAATCGGAGCCGGAGCCCTTTATCCAATTTAGACTCCTTTTCTCAATTCACACACTCTTGAAATTCTTTTCAAAATTCAATTTTCTCGACATTTTTCCTAAAATGAAAATTCTCCAACATTTTTCAAAATTAAGATATGTTTAAAGCTAAAATTTCCGAGTTTATTAAATTTTGTCAAAATCATTTTCAACTTGAATTTTCTCTAACATTTTCTCGATTTTGGAATTTTTCGTTCAACTTTAGATTTATACAATTTGAAAATTTTCCCAATTTCTCCAAATTCATACTTTCATGTCCTCAAAACATTTTCAGATCATCAGTGATACCATTAGAAAAAAAATTCCATTCTCTAAAAAAATGAATTAATAAATTATAATAAATGGTGACGAAGAAAAATACACACAGCAACGCTACCTTCACGAATGCTGAATGGCGTTGCTTTTCTTTGCTTCATACTGTGTTGCTTCAACAACATAACCGTGCACCAACCAACCTGAGGATCCTTATTACCCCTGAAACGAAACCGTCCCCGTGCCAGTTCCAGGCTCCCTTAATTCCGCACTTCACTCGTCTCGTCTTTTTTTTTTCATTATTTCAGTGTCAGAAAACAATGAAGTTTTTCTTTCTCTCTCTAACTCACCAAACCCACCCAATAAGAACTGCCGTTATCAATGAATCGACCATGATGACGATGGTACCTCTACCTATACGTGTAGTGATGTGTAACAATACATTATAATGTATGTGCTCATTAATACTTTAATATCTACTACGTTTTCTCTACCCTTCCTCACCCTTTCTTCTTCGGGTCTCTCGATGGCTCTACAAAAACATAAGAGCGTACTTGGAAAAAGGAAAGAGCGTTTTGTTTGTTTATTCTTTCGTATTTTTCAATAAAATTTTTCATGCCAAGTTATCAATCAAACGATACTGTATAAACAAAGTATTTAATAGTACCAACAACAATGAACGTGTAGCTCGTTTTTACCATGAAATATAGCCTGGAACTAAAGGATTATTCAGAATTTGACATTTTACCCTGGAATAGCACTTAATCTTACATTAATGTTTTATAAACTTACGTAAACGTAATGAAAATGGAAAGGTAATTTTTGCCAGAGGATCAAAACAGCTGTATCAAAATATAATTTGGATTAATGGCTAACGGTCTAAATTGGGATGAAGATCGAATTTTAAATAAATTCACATTGATGGAGAACAAATCTGAATCGAAATACATTTTTCATTCACTAGGTATTTTAAATGGGTAAGATTTTTGTGACACTAAACTGAAAAAAATACGATTTCGGAAAAAAGTTAACAGCCAATTAAAAATTTAATTTTGGCAGGAAGAATGAAAAATAATTCGATTTCTGATTTTTTTTTTTGGAAGAATGGACACTTTTACCCTCAAAAAATCATAGGCATGGATTTTAGGGGAAAAAACACTCGGTATTAAAAATCAACATTTCAAAACAAAATCTCTTTTTAGAAATTTTTCAGACAGAAAATTCAAAAAACGTTGGAAAACTATACGTAATTCCTTTAAAGATTTAGGTGCTCTTGAAAATTGGGAATGAATATGAAAGATGGATGCCAATAAAAAATATACTTTATGCCAATCGTAAGAATTTCTCTAAAAAAAAATTAATTAAATGGGTTCCTATTCAAAATTTTCAGATTATTCTAAAATTCAAAGACGAGAAGGGAAGGATAATAATGCTTGATCGGAGAGAGAATTTTACTGCATTATTTCAAGATTTAAACCTAAATCTTACTCCTGATTCAATTTTTCAAAGAGTATAAAAAACACTCACGCTTGGTGTTAATTTTGAATGAAATCAAGAAAAAATTGTTCAAAAATTTGAAAAATTAAAAATGATAAAGTAAGAATTTTAACCTGAAATCTGAAATCTCTGAAGATTTTTATTTTTTACTTACAGAGATGTTTTCCACTTGAAAAATTTACACGCTCATATATTTTTCAGGTGGAAAATTTGGGACTTTTTTCAAAATCTACAGTGATTTCTTGCTAAAGCAGGATTTTTGTGCTGAACATGAAATTTTATTGCTTTCCCTCACGTTTGAAAATTTTTAAACGCTTCAACATTGGTTTTGTTTTCTATACACAAGTGAATGGTGTATTCATCTGCCAAAATTTTAAAAAAATACACTCACCTCTTCCCCAGCTCAAAAACTTTTCACGATAATGCTGAAATTTTCTAAGTAAAAATTTACAATATTTTCTCTCAGAATCTTCTTCTCTTTCATGACAGATCTTCCCGAAAAATGAAGATACTTAGATGTTAAAATTCGGAAATTATTTCGAAAACACCGCCATTTAAATAAAAATACTATTAGGTGGCCATTTTTTTAATGGGGCTTTCAATTAGAATTCATGTCATTCATTTCAGAAAACGTAGAATTGATATTTTTTTGGAATTTTCAGAAAGGAGTGGGAAAGGAAGCAGGAGAGGAAGAATGATTTTATAACTTTACTAGAAGTCATCGTCATGATTTGTTATTGTTATCGCAAGAATATTTTTCTTAGTCAAGAATATTCGTACCGAAAATTATTTACCCGCTATGATTCAAAAACTGAATCTAATTTACATCAGAATTGGATAAAATTTATACCTAATCAAAAACTGATAAATGTTCAATTATAAACTAAAAAAATAAAATAAAATAAAAATGAAACAGAATACTCAATTGATTCAAACCAAAAATCTAAAACACCCCTCCCAACCATTGAAAAAAAATTAAAATGTTACACAAATCGTACAGCAAAAATCCATAAACTCTCTTAATTTGAATCAGTCAAAAATGACTGATTAAAATCGACAAAATCAAGTCACTGTAGGAATTAGTAAAAAAAAGTACGATTCAGTCAGTGAAATTTCACTACTAAATCAGTAAAAATGAAATTTCACGGATTCAATCGTTAACTAATCACTGATTCAATCTGTGAAATTTTTTTTCACTGTTTCAATAATGAAAATCCACTGATTTGAATCAGTAAATTTTTACTGATTTCAATCAGTCAACTAATTTTTACTGATTTAACAATCAAAATCCACTATTTGAATCGGTAATTTTTCACTGATTGGCAGTAAAATGACGCTGATTAACTGGGAAATTAGTGGAATTTGACTGATTATCAGTGACTTGATTTTCACTATTTCATCAGTCAATTCAGGCATTTTTGACTGATTCAAATTAAGAGAGAAAATGGAGCCAATTTTATTAAACAATAAACACATATAGAATGGATCATTTTACGGATCATTTCGCCCATAAAAACGAGAAAAAAACAGAATAGTTTCATTATGAATTATGAAAGATGCATATCCGAAAATTCGAACAATTTACGAATTACCACCGAATTGTTGTTCTTCTTCATCTTTTTTCTTCTTTTCGTCGTCCTTTTTCTTTTTTTCTTCGTCTTTTTTCTTCTTTTCGTCGTCCTTTTTCTTTTTTTCTTCGTCTTTTTTCTTCTTTTCGTCGTCCTTTTTTTTTTCTTCTTCATCTTTTTTCTTTTTATCACCACCACCGTGATGTCCTTGGCCGGAGCCAGCTGCAAATGCCATGGCTGGAGAGATAGGTCTACCAGTTGAGCCACCGCTTTTTACTCCGCCACTGTGACCACCACCACCTCCACCGCGGCCTCCACCACCATGACCACCACCACCACCACCACCATGACCACCACCACCCCCACCGTGACCACCTCTCGGTTCAACTTCAACAATCTGAATCATAGAATTTGATTAAATTACGTACAAAAATCTAACAAATTTTCAAATTGTTTTTAAATTTAAAAAATTGAAATTTTGAGCTACCAATATATTAAGGTTTCTTTGAATGCTTCAAACTTCTAAAAAAAAAAAAAAAAAAAAAAAAAAACATATAAAGGAGTATTCTCATCAAATGTCACTAATGTAAAATGATCAATTGATCATACGTAGAAAGATGTCGTTTATTTGAAAATTAATATGGCACTTTGACGAATTTCTGAAAATTCTGATTTTCGTATCGTTTTCAGAACTTTGAAGCGTCCAAACAAACCTATTATTCGATCTTTTTAGGAAATGAAAAAAAAAACCAGTCAAATACTTCAGAACCTATCTTGAAAATCCTTAGATACAAATTTCATTAGAAAAACTACGATTAAGAAAAATTCAAAACTTACCAATATTAATAAAATCACGATCACAAAATATGATACGATAAACCACGACACGATCTTCATGGTGAGGACGAATATCTTCAACGAATTCTCGTTACAATATAACACCACCGCATTATCAAAAATTTTTCCACAAAACGACGAAATAACGTAAATGTATCAACAGTACAGTAATTAATTGCTTATTAAATGTAATTAATACGTAAAAGTAATACGAGTTCTCGTGTTCAACTTATTTATTTTTCTCCTCACACGAGCAATAAATTCTATGAAAGAGTACTCAAACGCATCGCTGAAGCAAATAGACCAACACTCGAACAAATGTATTGTTAGGTGTATACTTTCTTTTTTTTTTTCAGCAAAAAATGAGGAAAATAAACAATTAGGTATGTTTTCAATTTGATTTCAATTTACGTATTTCATAAACCATTTTTTTCCTCGTCCAATGTTCATGGTATTCGTAAGGTATTCGTGTGTGGAACAACGAACAAGTAGGTGTTTGTTTCAAAAATTGAAAGCGAATTTCGATTAGGTAAGTGGCAATTTTTACATAAGAAATGAATACCTAACTCAATTAGAATGAGATTTACAATCAAAATAATGATGATAGTGAGTCTACGTCAATTTCCCGTGGTCAATTTCTCGCGGACAATTCCCCGCGGGGACAATCTATCGCGGTTGAATTTCGTGTGGCGACAATTGCTCGCGGCGAAAATTGACCGCAGTGAAAATTTTCCTCGGTAAAAAATAAAAATTGTCCGCAGTGAAAAAATTCTCATGGAACTATCACAAACAAAGAGAGGCGTACCAATAAGAGTAGAGGCGGGGGTAGCTCTCTCTCCTCCTTTGATTTTTCAGCACATTGTTGGAAAAATTTGCCAGAAATATGAGTATTTTTTTCACCGCGGGCAATATTTAGTTTTTACCGCGGGAAATTTTCGCTGCGAGCAATTGTCGCCGCACGAAATTTATCCGCGAGAAATTGTCCCTGCGGGGAATTGTCCACGGGAAACTGTCCGCGGGAAATTCACGTGATACCGATGATAGTGATAATAGCCGAAATTGGAATCAAAATTAAATATTTGAAAACGTACACACAAATGGTAAAACGTATATATTGTGAAACGAACAGATAAAACTTACAATACTGAGACTAAACTCGCTACGAACCTAATACGAGTACATCGGGTACAGATAACGATAATGTAGGTAGGGATGCAAAACGCTACATATTCTTTTCAAAGAGAAAAAATGGCAGTAGGTCTAGGAACTAGGTAGTAGGTAGAGGTACGTAATGACAAAATTTTAAATTCGAATCATTCCTGTAGAGGTGGTCAGGTATACATATATTCATAAGATAACGCCGAAGCTTTCATCAGCTTTTATTCTGAATAGGCGAAAAAAAATTCAGAAATTTTCAAAAATTTCCCCCATTTTTTATTGAGAAAGAGAGAAGGCGTATTTAGAAATATAAATAAGTTCTTTTTCAATCATTTTTTTCGATGAAAAATGGTTTTAAGCATAATTACTTTCTCAGAACAACATTCAATCATGGTGCTCTGTGCTCATGAAGATAATTGAAATTGTAAGATAATTTTTGAGAAAATTTTTAACATCTGTACGAAAATGAAAAATCAGCTGGGATGAAAAAAATTCAAGAAAAATTGATTTCAGGAACGGTTTTGCTAAACTCCGAAGACAAAAATTCCACAAAACGATTTCAATTCCCAAAATTTTTCAATTTTACATCGAAAAAATCGCCAAGCGAAGGTTTTTAAATAAAAATTAATTTCCCAGATTTGAATTCATTTTTTTGAAAATGTCATAAAAAAATCGGAAAATGGACATTTGCCAAGTAAAGTTTGTTTGGATCGAGTCAAAATTTTTTCAAAAAAACTGGAAAACAGTTCGAATTTCTAAAAACTTATCTAAAGTGATTTTGTTGGGTAATCTAGAATTAGGTACCCCCTTTTTTTGTTTGAAGTAAGTTTTCTCAATCAAATAGCCTAATTTGTGGAAAATCGTAACTTCTTTTCACCGTCACTTCTAAATAGTTTTCTAGTCACCAGTTCACTGTATTTAACTTTAAAGAGATGGTGATCACAGAATTCAAGATCTGATTCATAAATTCCACTCTTTTTCTCCTTCACTACAGAATATACCCAAAATAATTCTTAAATTTGAAGACGATATTTCAAAATTTGAAATTTACCTAGAGGAGAAGAGAGAGGGAGGTAAAGATAATTTCATGACTTGAAAAATTGAATAACGTACCTAAGAAAAAATAAGGAAAAAAGACCATCATTAACAATAACGTGCCAATTTTTCGAAAAAAAAAATATAGAGACTTTCTTTTTAAAAAATTCCTTTTTCTTCCATCGCACGTTGAAGTCTGGGGAATTGTAGAGACGTAATGCAATAACAAATTAAGTGAAATAAGATTATTCAACGTTATTCATCTCCAGTTTTCGGAATGAAGTGTTTTCAACATTACGTCGATACCTTTCAACGTATTTTGAGTAGGTAAATATTACACGTCAGTTATCACAATCTTTCAATGAGCTGATTTCAAAAATTGAATCCAAAGCGATCTGCAAAAACTCAATCCCTCAACATTTTTTGCATTTGAAAAAATTCAACTTGGAGACATGGAAAGAAATTTTATTACGAAACGCACTTCTCAAAGATTCGGATACTTTACGAATTACCACCAAACTGCTGTTTCTCTTCTTCATCTTTCTTTTTTTCTTCGTCCTTTTTCTTTTTTTCTTCGTCCTTTTTCTTTTTTTCTTCGTCCTTTTTCTTTTTTTCCTCGTCCTTTTTCTTCTTTTCTTCGTCTTTTTTCTTTTTTTCTTCGTCCTTTTTCTTCTTTTCTTCGTCCTTTTTCTTTTCATCTCTTTTCTTCTTATCACCACTTTGACCATGGGTAGAGCCGGCAGCTATTGCCGGAGTTCCATGTGCTGACCCACTGGTTGACCCACCGCTTGCTAATGCCCTGCTGCGACCACCGCCACCTCCACTGTGGCTTCTACCGCCACCACCGCCGCCGCCACCATGACCACCACCGCCGCCGCCACCATGACCACCACCTCCATGTCCACCTCCACCCCTCAATTCTACTTCATCGATCTGAAAAACAGAATTCAAAAAAATGATAAAAATCAAACAAATTTTCAATGGCTTTAATTTAAATTTGAAAAAAGGCAGATATCGAAAAAATTACCAATTAAATAATACTCGATAAATTTTTTTTAAAAAAAAACACAAAACATTCAAATAAATCAAAATCTATCCTGAACTGTTCGAAAAAATACATAACTTACCAAGATTAATGAAATAATAATCACAAAATATGGTATAATAATCCATACGATCTTCATCGTCAGGGCAAATATCTCCAACTGACTCCTCTTTACAATTTAAACCATTAAAAAACATCGGAAATGTTTTCGCAAAGATCACTAAATAGTGTAACTGTACCAACAGCACAATAATTCATCGCATATTGAGAAATTGTAATTAATTCCCAAAGTTAACAGATTTCTCGTGTTCAACTTATTTATTTTTCAGCTCATACGGATCATAAATTATGCAGCAAAGTACACGAACACATCGATAAATTAAATACACTAACACTCGTACAAGTGCAGTGATGTGTGTATACTTTCTGGGGGGAAAGGTAAATAATTATGTTTTCAATTTGATTTCAATTTACATACTTCATGAAGGATTTTTTCCCACTCGGTTCATGTGAAACAAGTAGGTAGATAGATAAATAAGTTGATAGTATTTTGTTTCGAAAACTAAAAGCGAATTTTGATAGGTAAGTGTTAATTGTTACTGAAAAAATTGATTTACAATTAAGCTGATGGATGAAAGCCAAAATTGAAACTAAAATTGGATATTCAAGTTTTTTTCAACAAGAAAGGATCTCATAGAAAATTAAATATTTGAAATAAAATGGCAAAAAATAAAATCAAGAACTAAAATTTTAATTAAAAATTTCTTCACATAGTTCACACGTTCACAGAGCTAAAAAGATGAAGAGGAGAGTAAGCAGACAGAATTTCAAGAATTTTTGGAAATTACACGAAAAAAAAACCAAAAGGTTATAAATTGGGAATTATTTTTAAAATTATCACAATTTTTATGATTTTTTTTTACCTCTTATTTCTTTTTATATGTAGTTTTTCAATAATAAAAAGCTGAAAAAATGAAATGTTTTTAGAAAGAAAGGAAACCAGACGACTTGAAAGTAGAATTCAAATATTGATGATTTCATTACTTTTTAAAAATGAAATACCTATAGGTACCTATCAGATTATGAAGCACGAAAAAAAAGAGAAAATTATCATCACTTTATGCATCTTGATAAAACACCTTGAAAAACTAATCAGAAAACTTACGCCATTCAATGAAAATAAGAGTAAGTAATTTTCATTGAAATTCTAAATTTTTAACGACCGCGATCTTTAAATCATTCATCTGAGAAAAATTTGCAACAAATAGATAATAGAAATAAAAATCAACACAATACATTGACGAAAGATAATAAACCATAAATAATTAGTCCTCTTCTAACTGGAATGATGCTTAAAATGGCTTTAACGAACCATTTCGAAAATGGGGTACAAAAAATGAAAAAAGTACTTAATACGTATGAGTGCGGAATGAAATAGCAAAAAAAACTAGAAAGAAATTTTCTCCAATTAGATAATGCTAAAATGAAAATGATATTTGAACATTTTTTTATGGATTACCGCCAAATTTTTCTTCTTCTTTTTTACTTTCCTCCTCTTTCTTCTTTGGTTCGTCTGCTTCTTTTTTCTTATTTTCTTCCGTTGGCTTCATTTTATTTTTCTCATCTGCTTCGTTTTTCTTCTTTTCTTCCAGTTTCCTTTTCTTCTTTTCCCGCTGTTCCTTCCTCTTTTTTTCTTCCTTTTCCTTCTTCGACTTTTCTTCCTGGTTTCTCTTCTGTTTTTCTTCGGTTTCTTTTCTCTTTTTCTCATCAGCTTCTTTTTTCTTTTTCTCTTCTTCTTCCTTCTTTCTCTCTTTTTTACTTTTTTTTTTATCACTGGATCCGTGATTATTTGAGCTTGGGGCAGGTGCAGAAGCGGTTCTCATCCCAATACCACCTCGACCACCACCACCGCCGCCGCGACCGCCGCGACCACCACCCATACCACCTCTCAGTTCAACTTCACTGATCTAAAAAATTAATTCAATTATTCAAACACTGAGGGATAATTTTTTTTTAGTTTTCACAAAATTCAGACCGTCATTCAGTTTTTCTGGCTCATTTGATATCGTAATTTTTTCAATTTTTTTCATCACGTTTTTCATTGAAAATAATCGGACTTGAATAAAGAAAATGATAGAGTAGGTACATAAAAAGTTCGCATCAAAAGTCAAAATTAATGAGAAGTAGGATCACAATTTTATCATTTTCTAAAAATTGTTAGCAGGAATTCAATTTTTTCGCCAAGCAAGGAAAGGTGAGAACTCGAAATGATAAAGAGAAAAACCAAAGTGATTTTCCAAATGAACAATGAACATGTTTGAATTCAGTGTTTCAAAAATATGAAAAGAAAACTACATACTTATCAATAATTATTCAACGATAAAAAAAACTTACAGAAATTAAAAAAATTACAGCCGCAAATAGCAGGAAAATCCACTTAACTTTCATGATTGAATGAGTATATCTTTATCAGAATCTCGCAATAATCAAAACTGCGCTCAGAATCAAAACACCGGAATTTTTCATACAAAAAAATATCTACCAGAAAAGTAAAAATTCACGTAACAATAGCACGATGAACAATTCATTGTCACAAAAAAAAGAGATTTATTCATTGCGAATGAAGTTATTACGGTTAAACTTTTTTATTTTCCATCTCTCGTAGGTGATAAATTATGTACATTGCACATAAAAACCTAAATCTATGGTTTTTAAGTAAACAGATTCAAGCTCATACACCTGCAATACTGTACATATTTTATGAAAAAAGGGGGAAAATAATCGAAATGATTCTAATTTGGTTTTCATTTTGCGTCACGAAACACATAAAATTTTAATAATACATGCATATTTTTCCCTATTTGGTTTATCGTATCGAATGATAAAAGTATACCTTGTTTTTAAAAGATGAAAGGTATAGGTAAGTATACATTTTTTTTAAATATACTCTCTAAATCCAAATCAGTTAAAATATAACTGATTCATTCCAGTAAAATAAATTTTACTGAATTGATAAGTAAAATTAACTGCAAATCAGTTAAAATTTATTGAAATCAGTACTTTTTAACTGATTCCCAGCTCATTTGAAAAGTACTGATTCAATTACACATATTTTCACTGGTTTCTTTCAGTACATTGAAAAAATTTTACTGCTAGTTGGCAGTTCATGAAAATCACTGTTTGAATCAGTTAATTTTTATGGTACCACCTGCCCTGTTGCACATGCGCAAAGCACAGTAACACATGGTGTTGTGCGTTGAGCTCGTTTGAAAAATTTGAAAAGAAATGTACTTTTTAAATAAATTTATTTATAAAATACATTTTTTTCAAATTTTTAAAACAGGCTCAACACACTTTTCGGGTCCTTATTTTCACACATTTTTAGACTGGGAAGACCCAGAATTTTTAGGAAAGTCTTTATTTTCTCAGTTGCGGAGATATTGGGAGCCTGGTTTTTGCTAACTTTTTCAAGTATCTATTTTTCCGATAAAATAGGAATGAAGTGATTTTAGATCGGCTTTGATTACTTACGTTTTCATTTTTTCCTAAACTTTTTTTTTTCAATGTTTATATTCCAAGTCCAAAATTTGTTCCCCAAATTTTTTTCAAAACATTAAAATTTTTACGGTCGCACAATTTTTTTCAACGTCAATTTTTTATGTGAAATTTTTCAAGAATGAATGTTTTTTATCAAAATGTTTTCGACGTCATGGCAAATTTGTAAAACAGGCCCAAGTCAATTCCTCAAGTTTAAAATTTTTTCTGACAACTTTGAACTTTACAACGTCTATTTTCTAAGTGTAAATTTTTTTCTTCTTTTTCCAAATTTTAAAATTTTTGTCAATTTTTCTAGTTCGAAATTTCTTTTACCAAACTTTTCCAACATAAAATATTTTCAAGGTCTTAAAACTTTTTTATCATTTTCCTCAACATTTTTCAAACTTTGAAAACTTTGAATTTAAAAATTTTATGTTGGAAAGGTTGATGAAAAAATTTCAAACTTGGTAAATTGACAAAAACTTGAAATTTGAAAAAAATTAAGGGAAAAAATTTTAGACTTGAAGAATCGACCTGGGCTTGTTTTATGAATTTGCCGAGACGTTGAATACATTTTGATGAAAAATTCTACTCTTGAAAAATTTTACAATTTCACATAAAAAAATAATCTTTGAAAATATCAAGAAAATTTGAATGTATATAATATATACATTTCATCTGAAAAAAATTGTATTTTTTGAATAAACAATAAAACAATTCCTAGAAACCAAGTGCCCTCAAAATTCAAACTTGAGAATAGTTGAAGTGGAACATGTTTTGAAAAAATCATTTACCTATAATTGAACCCTCAAAATTTTGAAATTAAAAAACATGTATGGAGATCCTTAAACAAAGCAACGAAGTTTTTTTGAAATGCATAAATAATAGATACATGTCTCTCATAGAACATTGGTATACTGCTTTAAAAGACTATCGCTTAGATAAGCCCCCGTAGTCTAGTGGTTAAGTACAGGTAGATAGGAACGTAGGAATGTTAGGGTCGTAGGTTCGAATCCCACGTAGACCTAGGAATTTTTCGGTCACCGAATTGAGTGAAAATAGTACCATCGGATTCCTCATAAAATTGGAAGGGTAATGAAGGTGTAACGGTAATTGCAAACTAATTACCATATTTTTAAAAATTATTTTCATAATTAAAAACAATATTATGCCGACGACTTGATCTATAAACATTTACTGATTTGGCTGTCAAATTTAACTGATTCCAGCATCTAGAATTGGAGCGGCCAAATTAACTGATTATCTGTAAATTTAACTGATTGAAATCAGTTAAAAATAACTGGTTAATGAATCAGTTAATTTTAACTGATTTCAATCAGTTAAATTTACAGATAATCAGTTAATTTGGCCGCTCCAATTCTAGATGCTGGAATCAGTTAAATTTGACTGCAAATCAGTTAAATTTTACTGATTTGGATTTAGAGAGTAAGAGACTTTTTTTGTGATTTTAGGTTTTTTAACGAAATTAACCTACATTGGCGTGTTTTTTTTTCACAATCCCCACTTTTTTACTGTAAGGTACCTATATGGAAGATGAAAGGCAATGGTTTTTTTTTTTTCGTAATTTGGAGTGGAATCGTTCCATATTGTCTCGCGTTGATCTGAACGAAGGGTTGCCTACATGTACGTCAACAAGGGATAATGCCAACGCTGTACTTGAAATATCCGAGAGGGGTTAAGTAGGGGAGACCGTGTTACCAATTTTACAAAAACTTGAATTTTTTGGAAAATTTTTGCCCTTCAAATTTTGATTCGGCAAAACCGGTACGAAATGATTTTTTTTATCCCTGTTAAATGGCCTTTCATATGCAAATATTAATTTTTCAATATAAATACTTATCTTAATTTTCAAAATTTTCGGAATTTTGTGTTTCGAGATTATTTTTTGAAAAACTCAAAAATTGGAAAAAGTCGAACATTTTTTAGCGTTTTGTGAACAGTGGGGGATGAGTTCATTTTTTTTTGAAGGGAATGGAGCTTCAGCAACGTGGTAAATAAGATTTCATTATTTGCTGGGCCTTACAATTTTTTTTACGGGTCAATATGTATTTGTATTAGGGTACGTAAGGTATAAGTACCTATTTGAGTAAAACATAACAATAATTTCAAAAGTGACAGTTTCTACCTTAATGCATTTCCTCACATCGCTAAATTGGGACGAGTGATTCAGCAATTGAGTACGAAATCAGTGACGTACCGAAGGCATTTTCCAAGAGAGAGGGGGAGGGGAGGATTGATGAAAATCTCAATTCTAATTGATGAAAATCTCAATTCGAATTCATGAAATTCCCAACTCAAAATGGATACAACTTAAAATACTAGGAAAATTTTATGAGGAATAAGTAAAAAGGAACCTTTTTTGGCGCTATCACTTCAAATAGTGCACATAATTATGATTTAATTTACCTATACTCGAGCGAAGCAAGAGCGAATCTTTGAAAAAATTGGATTTTTAATGCCTAAATACACCATTTTTTATATTTTAACGCTTTCAAAATTCTTATTTGGTGTAATTTGAGAGGGGGAGAGTAAGAAGGTAGCCATTACCTATTCACAATCAATAGTGTCGGAAACTTTTTCTGACTTTCTGATATCAAATTTATTTCGAAACTATAAAAATTCAAAAGTTAATTTTGAAACTATGAAAATTTATGTTTTAAAAGTCAGTGCAACGCAAAAAAGTGTCCCCCGAATTTTTGGTCTCGCTCGATTTGGGAATCATCTCCAGAGGAAAAAACATATAATCCATATTGAAAAAAAAAAAAACTTAATTCGCCTGAGGCAGACCTCGATAGACACATTTTACACTCTACGATATTCTCGCGCTACAAGTTGAACCAGCCCCTTATAACTCATAATCGTCGTCATTAACGTATTTTTATTTCATTTATACACATCACAGTACAAATATCTTCAAACATATCACAACAGAAATGTAATCATCGAACTACGTATAACAGAACAAGTAAGTAGTTCAAATTCGTCAACTTATCAGCTTCAAAATGGCGTTCGAAAAATTCAACAAATTAAATGCATTATTTATGCAGATCCTACGGACCACACAACAACGAGAAAATGGCTCGAGATCGTACCAAAAATCACAACATTATATGCTTTTTCAATCAGTCAATCACACTAAATTTTAAATAAGGAATTAAACAGTAGAGGTAGAGGTAATATAGTAATGAGACAAGAGGGAGGAGGCACAGGAAGGAACTTGGGGTACGTAAAATCAGGATCGTATATTTGATAACAACTCATCATCATCACCTCACTCGATAAAATACACCCAACAGGACAACGATGCGATCAAATCAAACACACAACAAGAAGGGGAGAAGGAAATAACACTAATAATACGTCTACTTATTGATAAAAAGGAATAGGATGGTTTTGATTAAAAATTAAACGATTAGCGAACTAAATCAAACGACTACGTCAATGAAAACTAGTTATTCGGCCTTGGCTGGCCTTTAAAAATTTTACACAGCTCGTCGCCTAAGTAAAAATCAAAAAAACAAGACGAATGCGTAATAAAGCGTGACTACCGGTCGTATTTTCTCGTCATTTAAACCGTAAAATAATCGACCGGATAAATTTAAGCCGACTCGACGTAAGATTTTGGTAAAGTATCATATCGACACGTTAAATTTCACGTCTTCGTCGCCGAATCGTCTGAAAAAAATTCCCTAAACCTATCTCGATCGAGCACAGACCCCTCAACGATCTAATCTTCGCTACTGATCCCGCTAGCGTACATTTCGTTACTATCAGTACACTCGTCGTCGTCCGGTTTGCAGAAAAACTGCTCCCAGTATTTATTCGGAGAGCCAGGACTGCCATTAGAGATGGTCGACTCAGTACCCAAGCTGCCAAGCCCGTTCCACGAGCTAGACTCGGGCGAGGGTAACTTCAGAGCTGACAAATTAGACCCGATGATGGCCCCGGCCAAATTACATAAGGAAGACAACGAGGTAGTCTCTTTGGGCGGCGTTGTGGTCGGATTCGAGATCATATGCTCCAAAAACGCATCCAGCTGACGGAAAGATAACGAATTGTGTAACGTTTCCAAAGGTCTAATGGCGGGAACGCCGCCACATCCTTCGATAGCCGAAGACACGCTGGCGTTATTCGGCAGCATGTCTCGCAAATTCGGAGTACTGGAAGATCCGCTGATGACCGCTGTGCTGAACAAGCTGTTCGTCGATCCGGGCGTCGTATTGAAATATCTGCAAATGTGATAGCTACTGATCACGTGTCCCGGATTGGGCTGAGGCATGTGACGATGATTGGTGGTCACACAGGACGAATCTTTCAGATAGTTCATGTGACCGATACTGTGACGATGCCAGCGCGAGCCACTATCCTGGCTGGAATCTTTATCTTTGAGCTTCTTCACCGTTTGCTGATCGTAACTGCGAGATCTGTGCTCGTGATCGGGTAACACTAGTCGGACTTTGTTGCGCAGCCTGATATTGCTATGCTCTTTGAAATCGGTCGACGTGATACGACGTAACGTACTGGCCGAGTCTTCTTCCTCCTCCATCGTCTCGAGATCTTTTCGACTGCCAGTAATCGGTATCGGTTCGGAGATTTTCATTGTAGACCGGAACGTCGACGATTCTTCGGCATCTGCAGGGTCCACTTCCATGGCTGTTTCTTCCGGAGCATCCAGAGGCGATACCGATCTGTCGGGCGAGATTGGCTGGAAGACGTCCGTCTCCAAGATACTCATGTCAGACTCGTCTTGCTCTTCATTCTCTTTGATTGGATGCTCGTTTCGACTATGAGGTCTGAATCCGGGCCCGGGAGGAAGGTTCTTTTGAACGCAGCAGTTCACTCCGGGACTGAAATGCAACTCTATGTGGAATCGTTCTTCGGAATTCAACGCTTTGGTGGGATCTTCGTACAGCATGATGACTATCTGCGACATATAGTTCAATTCGGAAATGGTGCTGGTGTAATCCATGGCTCGACTCCATTGCTCGTCGCAGTCTTTATTGATCAAGCCGCCGAATCGCAGCACGTTCAGTAACGAATGAATATGGCTCTCGCTGGTGAAATACAGTCGAGTTCTGACATGACGTCCGGGACTAGAAACGCCATCGGAGTACCTGGGATTCAACCGGTTCACAGTCTCGCCCTGCATCTCGTCGTCTTCGATATTCCTCTGCAAATCTGCTTTGATTTTCTTCAACAAAGGCGTACAAATACCTTGACTGATGCTCAGCTTTTCGTTCATCGTTAATCCGTACTCTTGGGGGATGACTATATCGGCCAGATATTTGGCGTGGATGTATAATTCTTCGGCTTGGTCGAACTGCAACGTGTGCTGATTGTGTTGCAGGTCGTATTTGATGCAGTCGTAGATATCCGGCACTTTGGATATGTCAAAGGTGTGATTCTTGTTATAAAAATCTTTCTCGATTTTACCCCAACGTCGTCCCATGAGTTCCCAAGTTTCGCCGTGGTATAAAATCGCGTCCTTGGTCTTCGGGTCGTCTTTCTTGATACGTACGATAGTCATTAGTTTTTTGATAAGCTCGTGAACACGTTCGCAGCATTTAACCGGATTCTTGACTATCTCCAATGCGGCGCTGATACTCAACGAGTTGCAAGGATTGATGGCCAACCGATCTTCCAACGTGAATTCTCGATCTTGCTGCATCAACGAATGCAGACGAGCTTTAACAATATTCTGTTGCTTGCTAGCGTCGCAGTCGTTATCCAGCAGTCCATTCGTATTGGCACTTTTCACCATCTGTACGAGTATGGGGGTCAACTCCCCTTCCAGCGCCAGCAAACCTTTGGCAAAAGCCGCAGCTGTCATTTGAACACGTCCCTCGTCGCTGGCGTAAATCTTCAGATCATGCCGGAACGTCGAATGTAACCTGAGCAATCCCAGACCCTGGGTACCGATCGAGTCGCCGCTAATATGACGTCCTTGGCCGCCGGGATACATGCAACGAAATATTCGGCCCAGTTCTTCGGCTTGGATCCGTCCAGCCGGAGTCAGTTCTCCGCCCCATTTCAGTATCAGTACCAAAGAAGGCTCTTTTTTCTGTTCGACGACTTCGTCGGTGTCGCTGCTGGATCCACGGGGCCGACCTTTGGGCTGATACTTCATTTGGACTTTGCGATTGATACCGGAGAAATGGCCGTACATTTCCAGTACGCTTTTCAGCTGCTCCAGTTTGACTTGAATTTCTTCGATTTCGGTACTGGCGGCCTTGTGTTCGATTTCATTGAGTAGATAGCGAGCGATATCCAAGATCTCTTGAAGCTGCTTGGGTCGTTTGAGTTTAACGTGACCGTCCGCTCTGCCGCCGTATTTTTCGAAAATCTCGAAAAATTTCGGGTGTCTGACTTCGACCTTCATTTTCTGTTTGGGAGTTCGGTCGCCATGACGGATCACAGCAGTGACGCAACGTAATTCCATCATTTTACCGACTGTGGTGGGTACAATAGGAGGATCATCCAATTGAAACGGAACATTCCAAGGGATATGCAACGTCGGAGCCAATTCCCTGAGAACCATGTTGCCTAAGATTTTTCCACAATCGTCGTAATACTTGTTGGAATTTTTCACGAAACTGAATCCGTTTACGTCGCAAACGAAAGATTTCCCATTTGCCCTGAGTAAATCGAATCCGCAAACGGTTTGTTTGAAAGCGGTGCAAACAGTACGAGAAATCATTTTTTCGGTATTGCTCAAAATCACCGGATATCTTACTTCTTTGCCATCTCGATCTCGTTCCACTTTACCATCCAATGCCGGAGATTTTCTAGCTTCGGCGTGGGCGTAATCCGGCCCGACGGTGTAGACTTTGACGTCGGTACCGTCCGTAGGCATGAAATCTTCGTAAATGAACGAACCGGTTTTGCGAACCCGAGATTCCGGCGAATAAACGCTACTTCGGCTGCCGATTTTGCGAAACAGTCGTTGGCTACCTCCACCGGCCGAGGTCGGATAGTAAATATAGATGTTGTGATCTTCAGCGGACACCGGTTTCTCGACGAATGGTTTATTGAAAACGATACCGTTCACTTCGACGTGATCTTCGGATTCGATCAATTCGTGCATTTTTGGATTGGACGAGTCGCGATCTAGGATAGCGTAGCGAGGTATTTCGATACCGTTTTCCTCCAGTATCGAGTATACTCGTCGTCGATCTTGTATGTCGTACTGCATTGGTAGATCGTTGATGACGTACGGTTTACGTAGCTCGGCGTATTGGATCGCTTTGTCCAAGGGGAATCCTTTCGAGTGAAATGATACCAGGCAGTCGCATATAGGCCATTCTTCGATCGGTTTCATGATCACTTCTTCGGGGAAAACGACCACCTATAAAATGAGTAAATAAATATTAGTAGAACATGGAAATTAATTGAAAAATTATAATTAATTTTAAGAGTAGGTAATTATCAAAAAAAAATTTGAGCCAGAAAACAAATAAAAAATTATTTTCAGTAATTTTTCCATCATTTTGCAATATAATGAAGTCAAGAAGAAATGAAAGAAAGGGTCGAAACGAACAAAAAGGTGAAGGGGGCAGCTTGTTCTCCGATTTTTCTGTCAAATAAAATCAATTTCGAGGGTAAAATTTTTCGAAACAGTGACTTCCTTCAAAAAAGTTTTTTATTGGAACCATCAACCAAGAAAATCAGAAAAGATTCAGTTTTAGTCAGAAATTTTCAATTTGTTTGTCCCCTTCGATTCAGTTAACTCCGATTTTTGAGAACCAAAATTCCATATTGTTTTTACTCTGATTTTTCTTTAAACTGAAATTTGTTCAAATACTTCTTGCAATTTCAATTATTTCAATAATGATAATAATTTGTGGGATAGTTTTATCACACCAAACAATTTAGAATTTCTAATCAAATGAGCTTTTGAATTCAAAATTTCAACAGATCTATTTCTTCAACGAAAATACTTTTGAAATCATGATTTTTCCCCCTTTTGGATTCAAACTAGACCTAAAAAACTTTTGGAGACCAATTTCGATCAAAAAAGTAACCTGAGAGGAACTAAAAAGTGATAAAAATTCAATTTATTTAAACCTAATTTCATAGATCAACTGAAACGATATACAGGGTGTCAACATTATTTCAGAAATTATTTTTATAAACTTTTCCAGGGTTTCCAGAAATTGGACACCTTCTAAATGTAGAGCAATAAATTTCAGGAAAATTTCGAAAAATACCGAGTAAGTATAACTCTAAAATTACGAAAACGTGTATTTTTGGCTAAAAAAAAATGAAAAAAGTGTTTTTTGAAGAAGGCATAGTGACGAAAGAGGCCGTAATCGAAAAAAAGACCAAATTACTAAAAAGGGACTTCACCATGATCCCTGGACAAACAGAATAGAGCAAAATTATGGACTCGAACATTTCCTCTCAAAGGTTTAAGCTAGGTGGCGACACTGGCGACTAGGATTTTTTAAAAAAGTTTCATTGAAATAAACCATAAAAATACATAAATTTTTTTCTAATTTCAAAAATTGATTAAAATTTTTTGAAAAATTGGAAACTTACGTTGAAAATGAAATGAAATTCGATAAAATATCATGAATTAAAAATTTTTTAGATTTTTAAAAATACCTTTGAAAAATTGATTAAAATACAAAAAGCAACGATGAGAAAATGAGAAATTGAAAAGAAAAACGAAAATAATTGTCAAAAAAATAATAATACATTGGAGCGTACGTGAAAAAAAACTTAAATTTTTAATAACTCCTTTACAATTTTTTTACCACTTTCATTCGATTGTGAAGTTTTTTCCATCTCCATCTATTAATTTGAAAAATAAATTTCAATGTTTCTAAAAAACTATTCATGAGATTAAGTAAACGTTTTTGAGTAAGTTCTATTTCGATTATTTTCGTGATATAGGAACAAAGCTGACGATTTTTTCATCAATAAGATCTTGCTTTTTTCAATTCAAACCAAACATATACAGCAATTTAAAAAAAAAAAAAGGTCCAATTTTTACCAATTTTTTTCCACTTCTTCCTTCAAATAATGTTGACATATTTTCATTGCCTATTTTGAAGGCATCACAAAAAAAATTCCATACAATTCTCAACGATAAAATTATATCAACGAAAAATCAAACTAAACTCATTCTCACCTTAATATACTCGAATTCCTCCAGCCGATTGAGTATCTCGCGCATCGGCTTCGACTGCGACTTCTTCTCCATGGCGCAAATCCCGACGATGACCTGTTTCCTGTCGCAATCGTAGTCATCGTCTCCGCTATCGTCCGAGTACTCGTCCCGTCTCCGCATCGAGCTCGTATCGCCGAGAAAAAAAGACGATCGACGATTTTTACGCAGACCCTGGTATCCGTGCTCCAGCTCCGTGTAAGACATTTTGCTTGGAATGTATGCAGTATAATAATTCGACCAAAAAGTACATCTGATCAAACATCAGCTCGACGCTGATTTCAATCATCCAGCGGAAGCTGCGACTTGTCTACGTGTACTGAAAAATATTCGTCTTTCGGTTAGTTACCGAATTAGGTAAAAAATTTGCCTATTTCTCCGTACTAAATCGGTGCGGTATGCGATGGTTTGAAATTTTGACGACGACGACTCGTGTTTTTTTTTTTTTAATAATCAAATTTTGTACCTTCAAGTTTATAGAGAAAATTCGTAGCTAAGTAGGTAGATATTCTTAGGTAGTTCTTGACAATAGAATGGTCGGGTTTCTTAATTAGAAACTCTACGTACGCCGACAAAAGAAATCTAGAAACTGTTTCTTGTTACGATTATAAATATTGAAAAAAAGAAACACATTCGTAATTTCATTCCAAGAAAACAACGATAAATGGGAGCAATAGTCGATACCAAACAAAAAATCAAAACCCAAAATTTCAAGATGATTTTCCTATTCTTCTCGTATTTCTCGTGTACTTACATTTGTTTTGAATACCTTCTACCTATATTACGCCTATATGCAGAGACATATTATAACTATGTGAATGGACCACGAAACCGGTACACGTGAACTGAACACCCTTCCGTTACCTAGTGATCATTTCGAACTAAGAAGGGTGGCTCTTCAGTTGCGTGTACTCCAAAATCCCATAAATAAATCAAGATAGAACGATAGAGAATTGGACAGAATTCATGGAAAAGATGATACAGAGATATCGTAGACATTTACAGTTCTAAACCGGTATGAATTCGAAAAAAAACTCATGATTTTTACAATAGGTACTTGCAATTATGATATACCTACTTACATAATTTATGTGAAAAGTGTTATTCCGAAAATGCCTCAATCATATTCATTTTAGAATTCTCAGTAATTTAATAAAATAAATGTTTCACCATTTCGCAATTATTCAAAAATAAAATTAATAACATCATTTCGATTTTCAAAAAATAGTTTAATTCTTTGATTTTTGGCTCGTAGTTTTTGAAAAAAAAATAATAAAACGTTGGTTTAGCTTTCGGATTAGGTATGTAGTTAAAAGATTTCAGCCAAATTGCAACTTTTTCCAAAACAAAAATTTATTTGGGGTTTGACGTATAGCTTTCAGTTACTTGACCTTTCAGATTTGGCACAATTTTTGTTAAAAAATGATCACGAAAGATAAGACTAGGACTCGAATGTTAAATCATTTCTTGAAAATTAAGGCAACCTTAAAAGTTACTCATCACATTTCAATTAATCAGAACCCACAAAAAGGTTCCTTAAAACACTTAAGGTTACCTTAATTTTTAAGGTATGATTCAACATTCGAGCCTCTTTTTTTGAAAATAACGTTGGAAAAAAAATTTGCCCTAAATTCGTTTGAAAATCTTTTTTAAAGAAATGAAATGTTAACGATTTCAACGATCTTCCCACCCCCTCTCCCATCCATTCAATCCATATCCTCCCACAATTGTCTTTAAAATTTGATAGAATTTATTAGCTTCCAAAAATTCTTTCAACAATATTGCTTCAAACTTTCAACTCCAAAGAAGCTTTCGATCTCTCTTCGTCTCTTCAAAAAATATCAATTTTCTTGTAAATAACTCGCGAAGTTTTAAACCATTTGGAACAAAATCATATCACAATTAACGAATTGGATTTTTCTTTTGCAAAAACATTATTTCTTCATTTTCAATTAGGTACATATTCATTTGAATTCTAAAAAAAAAATTGAAAAATTGAGCCCTCCAATCCAAAGATAGACAAAGCTAAAGGATCTGATGAGATCGAGGTTGTCATTTTCCAGTAAGGGCACGACTCTGAAATGACAAAAAATCGAGTTTTTTTCATAAATTATCCCACTACGAGAGGTCCCCTCATTCTGTCCAGTTTGTTCGAACTCAAAAAACAAACCAGTTCAGTGATAACGAGAGCCAAGTCGGACCCTAGTACAATAATTTTTGTAATTTTCAAGTCCCTTTCTCAATACCCCCCCCCCCCAATTTTTTTCAATATGTCTACACGATATATGCTTATAGTCTTACTTTCTCTTTGTATATCGATTGAATATCATTAATTGCAGGAGTAGGCGGTGGTTTCTGCTTTCTGCAGCTTTCTCATGATCAAATGATAAACAGGCGTAAAAAACATGAAAAAAGATGAAAGTTTGTTTGAAAAAAAGCTACAGAAAAAGCTCCATAATTTCAACTTTTATTCAGATAAAAAAAATGTAGAAAAATGCAATTTTCAGCCATATAAAAATTTAGAAATCAAACTGAGTTGTTCTATAAAAAATATCCATGATTTAAATTCGCTTCTCTTAAAACCAAACTTACATGATCTTATAGCAAAAATCACCATTTTTTAATGTTTTCCAATCAAACAAGTTCACAAATTTGAATATTACCTATTTCATTCTTCCAGTACTGTTCGATGAAATTTGGAAAAATTCATCAATAAGGCATTATCATTTTTTAAATCTTGCCTACTCATTCAAATCATAATTATTGTTGTTGATTTTTCAAATCGTTTCCTCACGTTTTTCGAAACAGGTTCGCAAAATTTGACCTGGGCTGAATTTCACGGACCCTTGATAGAAGTCCTACCTTCTTCAATATTAAATAACCTATCATCGTTCAGAAATTCAGTTTTCGATTTTCATATTTGCCAATTTTCCAACTCTATTTTACGATAAATTTTAGAAAATCCTCAACATCAGTAGGTAAATTAGAATTTGAACAGTTTCGGAAATTCTTCACCCAGCGAAACGATTCCAATTCAATAATATTCGATAAAATCAGCAAATCCAGCACTTCTACGACTCAAACTGCCAAAACCAAAAACGTCACATTTTTCTCAGATCTTCTAAACCTTACGAAACAATCTCCTTTGTACCATTTCATCTCATTCTACACATTCGGCCCCATTTCGCAAATAAAATTCATTTATTCAAAATTTCATTCGATTCCAAGGCCAAAATACTCTTCAATACCGGTCGTTGCAATTACGATGCATCTATCTATCAAAAAAAAAAAAAACCCCTACCATACATTGTGAATGCGAATCGTCGGTAGCAATTACACACCGGTTGTTAATCATTTTCTACGAACGTTTCTTTCAAATATTCTACAAAAAGAGGCGAACCTCGGGTGTCATAATTATCGCACCGGTCCGAGCATCGAGCACGAGTACACCATACCGGACGTTTTCTTATAAAAAAAAACCTCCTCCGATGAATAGAAATGATTAAAGGTTAAATTGTACATAATGTTTTTCTATATTATTTATCGAAATTTATATTATGTAGTATCGAACGTGGACTAAAAGGCTTCTCAGTATACGTCGGCTAGGTATTGTAAACCCGAATACAAAAAGAACCAAGGGCAGGGAATAAAATAAAAAAGAAACGTAGACGGTGGAAAGTTGCAATAATAGAATACAAAATACTTTAATTAGATGTTGGCCCAACTGGGATATAATCGACACCATTGTGAATAGAGTAGCTTCCGTCTTTTCATCTCTAGGTCTTGGGTTTCTTCTCTCCTTCTCATTTTGTCTTACGAGTATATAGGTTTCTTTTACCGTGGCGTTTAACTGTCGGCTTTTACAATAGCTTTAAACGTCGTAGCACCTAAATCGCGTCGTCGTTTTTGTTCTACCACCACCGAGCTGTGGGAAAATCTACGTAACGTGAGAGACTGAGAGACCTTACATTACCCTTCAAATGCTCTCCCGAGACGGACTTTTTTTCTCAATCGATACGTTCAAGAGTCGAGACGCCATCATCACCCTCTTTCGTCTCGTGATCTCCATATACCGAGAAATACGTTCGATTTCGTATCCATTCATCAAATCTCAGCTCGATCCGAACAAATTTCACGTCTCTGGTTCTCTCCTCGAAGGTGTAAACGGTATTAAATCGTCGCCTTCAGCCGAATCAATCAGTATACTTATAAGAGGTATCCATATTACGTATGCATTTCGCCTCCCAACGTATAATTTTGCCAAATCCCGGAGACGCTGGTGTCCGATCTTTCACACTTTAGGTGTGCGGGTCGCGTGACCGATTCAATTTTTTTTTCGGCAGTCGTCGCCGCGCCGACGATTTCGTAATTAGAAAAGCGACGATGAAAAAAAACGCTCTAAATTTAACCAGAAATCGTCCTCCATCGACGTTAATAACGTTCGATTTAATTATACGGGTAGTCGATGATCATTGGTCTGGGTTTTCGTATGTGAGACGAATATATTAACGATTTGGGGCAGAATTCTCGGGAATTGCTGCCTGCCTAATACATTCCTCAACAGACAACAAATAGTTAGGTATTGAGTAAATTTCGAAACTTTTATTTTTCAGTTATTTTCGTTCAATTTGTTCCAGAGAAAAAAGAAGGAAAAGAGAAGTCAAAGGTCAAAAAAATTGTCAAATTTCGTCGACACGAATAAAATTCAAGAGAAATCAATGAATACTCTGAACACATAGTTCAATCAACTTTAAAAATTGGAAGAATCGTCAAAAAAGGGGGATCACTGCGGTACTTTAATTTCAATGAAAAAACTGAACAAACGCCTTCAAATAAGGCGAATGGTTCATCCATAGCTGAGACTGAGGAAAATAGATGGATCAAAAATTCTGAAAAATAGGACAATTATGAACATGGATAATTACATAATTGGCAATTTTTCAACAGATCTTTTCTACCCCTCCCTATCCTCTCTTAAAACTATAAAAATTCTCAATAATCAAGTGCAACTCGTAAATCAAAATAAGTATCTATTAAGTAGATAAATCTGAAAAAAATAATATTTCATTTTTGCAAAAAAAAGTTCAAGAATCATATCAAAAATTAATATTGATATATCACAATAAAATGACTGAAAATCTTGAATTTTTTTCAGTTTCTCTAATTATTAATTGAAAATCACTGAAAAACAGTCAGAATTGCAGCACAATAATAAATAAATGAAAAAAAAAATGGTGAAAAAAGTGTCGGAAATCAGTGAATAATTCACTGAAAATTCAGAAAAATATCTTGAATTTGCTGAAAAATCAGTGAAATTTTTCAAAAAAATCAGCAAAACATCCGCTGAAAATCAAAGAATATTTCTGATTTTTCCTGAACTGCAATTCCAACTTTTTTCTCTGACTTTTCACTGATTCGAAATGAGAAAGTCCCTATCTATTCTTCCAATACGGAGGACAAAAGGATTCAAAATTAGTTTCATGATTTTCATGAAAAGCAGGTGAATTTTGTTCATGGTTATTTTCTGAAAGAAAAATTATACCTTGAATTGTGATTGGAGAAATGTTCACAACTTCAAAAACATTTTCACTTTTACATAAGTAGATATGATAATTGTTTTCGAAAACATTTTTCAGTCACCAAGCACCCCTCCTCCGCCTCTAGAATATGAAAACATGATAAATATTTTTGAAAAATATTCTTATACTTCCAAATTTTGGATTTGAAGCTCCCCTTTTTTTTTCCTTTCTCAGGTATAAAACACGAGAAGACAAAATTCTATTACCTCCTTATAATTTTTATAAAAAGTAGGTATTTAAGTACTTATCTACATATTTTTTGAGGTTATTTTCGCAATGGACAAAATTACGCCACAAATCTAAGAAAAGAAAAACGTTCAAAATTTGAGGAATTTTCCAGTCGTTATTTTAAAATTCAAAAATAATTAAAAACTTGTCGAGCTGTAATAATAAATCGAAGAAACATAAAATTTTATCAAAATTAATAATTGTGAAAAAAATACAGAGTTTCAGACGAGTTTTCACGAAATTCTGAACATTTTGAAATGATTTTTTAAAAATTGCATAAACTTTTTCAAAATGAAACGTAATAAAAAAAATATTATTGACTACTGAAAAATTTTTTTATTTAATTTCGTAATTTTTTTTACAACAGTTTGATCATTTATGAATCTGATTTTTTGATCATTTGTACAGAATTTCAGTAATTTTTACCATTTTTTTAGGTTCAAAAGATATTTACAACTAATCAAATTATTTTTTGTTCAACGTTATCATTTCTAAACAATTTCGGCCATCACCTTAAACTAGATTTTAAACTTTTAATGAATTCATGAAATTTTCAAACAACTGGAATACAATTTCAAGTAAAAATCATTTTTAAACCTCATTTACAAAATAAAAAAACTCTCGACTTGAAAAATAATTTAAAAATGGCAACAAATCAAGAAAATTCCACCAACAAAATTCGAATCTAGCAAAATTACAACTCAATTCGATTCCCTTTATCCTTCGATCACGTATTTACAAACTCTCATCGAAAACTAAATATCGAATTCGGAAACTGTATTCAAAATAATCGCTCGAACTCGAGCTAAAATTAAACCGATGATTCATTTCTGGCGAAGTTTACCTATTTACGTGAGTTATCAACCACGCGAAATTAACGAGCCCATATCTTATCAGAATTACAACTCTAATCACTTGGACGTGATTACTTCTCAGTCTCGTTTACAAATTCAGTTTTTATCCGAATAAAAATCCCCACGTACAGGTAAAACCGAAATTCAATTCGCATCTGTATGAATGGAAATACATCTTCATCAACCAGAAGGGGGTAAATTAATCCAACACTATAAAATTCTCATCTTGACACATAGACAATTCACTCGACACTTTCAATTTCAAAGATAAAAAAAAACCATAACAATAAGATACCCGATCACCTGCGCGAATCAAAATCTCTCGAGCTCTTCGCGATAAATCAATTTGTTCGTCGCGATTTTACCAAATGGCCAAGACGAATCGACCTGCTAAAAAAACCCTTAATATATCGTAAACCCTTCAACACTCGATTTGTGCCCATCTCGAGGGTGTTCGAATAAATATACACAAGACGAAGAGAAAAAATAATAAAAAATCGAAAGATAGAAAAAAAAACGCAACCCCTTTTATAAAATTGCTTATTTATTGTATTGGCAAAAAAGATGAAGCATCGTTCGGGTTAAATGATACTAATTTTTCATAATTGTTTACAACCTTCTAAACCTCCCAAAGACCACCCTCGCCGCGGTCGCATCGAGCAGCCAGACTCGATTATCAGACGGGTTAAAATACCCCTTCGGTCTACGTATAGTCACAGCAAATCACAAAATAGGCTGCTACCTGCTACACGTAGCCTATCGCGAAAAACATCGCTGAACGTCTTCATTATACCACAGGGCCACAGCACGAGCCATTTATCACCATCCAAAGATCCAGACATCGTTCTTAACCCCTTTGGGCGTGAAATTACAAAACGATTGGATAAAAAATCGAAAAAATCATCTTTCGGGCGGAAATTAAACAATAAGATCAAGGTCGAACGAATCAACATTCAAGAAGCCAGCTTTGTGTATGCAAATACAAATTTAGGCATCAGAACGACTCCGAAGTAAGATTTGTGTCGTATTTTACGAATCCTTCTTTTTTTTATTCGTCTCATCTGCTCAATGCCATTTCGAACGTATTCAAAACATATGTTCAAATGTGTCACATCGAGAAAGTAGAATAAGATTTTTTAATTTGCTATTCAAAGAAAAAAAATACGAGTTTTTAAATTTGGAGTTTTCTTAGAAATGTTCTCTGTCCAATACCAGCACTTGTCCACTCCACATCACAATACACAATCGTACAAAAGGATTTTATGAATGGGACCAAAACGAACCCTCTTTTTTCTAAAAAAAAAAAAAAAGACTAAATTGCGCACGTAAATCGTCACAATGATATTTTTTTGCCATCGAGCGATCGATTCAATGAAGCCTACTTTTAAAAAATGAACAAGACCAGTGATTTGTTCATCACTTCACAAGAGAACTCGTTAATTTTAATCATCGTACCAATTCGTAGGATTTATCAATCTTGCCTACAATTGAAATTTGCATTTTGAAAAAACTATCAGTCAAAAAAAAATCAAAACAAGATTCCTAATGAAAGAAATCCATTTAACGAACGTTATCGTGAAATGGTACGAATAAAAAACCACGACTAAACGATCATAAAACAGGTTATTAAATTTAAATTGTCTAATTAATAGTTGCAATTATCCCTGCCTAAAATTTCTCAGCATACGTAGAGTGTAATTATTTTAGGATACCGCCACCGTTGAGTACCAGAAACTGTATCGTAATAACGACATTAGCACGTATAAAAATTACATACCTCACAACTCGGCTAATTCAGATACGCTGCAAATACTCGACCAACATGTTAATTAAGACGATGGAAATTGAATAATAAAAAAAGTTGCAAGTTCGAGTACGAAAAGTTCTTATATGTAAAGCTGTGATAATGAAAGAAAATTGATAAGACGAAGTGCGTAATTGCTACGATGTCTGGCAATGAAAACAACTGGATGAATGTGTAAGTTGTGACGTAGTTTGGTGGGCAAGTTAAAGGTTCGCGCATTACCGACAATTGCGGGGCATTCCTCTTTTATCCAAAAAATTTGGTAATTTTAATAATTGATATTTTTTGATACATAATAAAAATTGAAAATTTTATTTCAGTCATCATGAATAATACGGAAATTTACGAAGAAATCAATTTCAATTCCACAGCCAAACTCTGATCCTCTGCTCTCTGTCTCTGGTCTCTGCATAATGCATATAAGAGAAAACGTCAAATTCAACAAAGAAATTTGTTTTTTCAAGTGCTCTATTTTGTATTGTTCATACTGTTTGAATTTAATCTATCGATATGATAAAAAAATAATAAAAGAATTCACGTTCACCTGCGTTCACCCCTCCCTTCACATCTGGTAGAATAAAAATTCAGCTCTCTGCTCATTTCCATCTTTCAAAAATCATATTTACTCGTAGATTTAGAATGAAGACTTAGAAGAAAAACAAAATTGAAAATTTTACGATTAAATTGCATTTCTTCCACTGGTTACTCAACTTCACTTTCACGAATCAATCAAATTGGATTTTATGATTTATGACATAGTCATTAGTTTTTCAAGACCGTTCTTAACCTTTGTTGGACGTTGATCTCGTAAGAAAGCTTTATATATGTAGCTCTTCAAACTAGAAGTAATTTTTAACAGCCTCAACTTGTTGGCGTTGGCGTTACTAAAAAAATGCTCGAAGGATACTAAAGATTGTAACAAAAACTCAACGATTTTTTAATTTTGAAAATTTTTCAAAAAATTGCTACCTTATAAAAAAATTATACCATTTGTTGTTTTCTTTTATAAGAAACAAAAAAACACGTTAATTGTTTTTTTTTAAAAAAAAAAACCTGAATAATTATTTTTTTCAAAAATTATATTTTTTTCTCAATAATAGTAATAAAAAAAAATTGAGAACAGTTTATAAAAATCGTATTTTTTTGCTTGCGTGCTTTTTTTTTTGCGAAACTCACACCATACCATATAAAAAGAAAAACACCTGAAAAAGTGTTTCCAAGGAGTATTTTCAGTTCGTGATTATTTTCGTTTCAATTATCCGAAATAAGCAACGTAAAATTGAAAATAATAATCAAAATGTCGAGATGAAGAAATACAGTTTCATTCCAATTTTGTTTTTTTTTTGTTTACATATGTTCGTTTTTCCTTTAATTATGAAATAAAACAATGATATATTTGGAATTTATAAAAATTTCCATTAGGAATGACAAATTTCATTTTTAAAAACAGCGAAAAAAGCAACACATTTAAAGAAAATCTTCTCACTTCGTCACTGGCTCATGATTATTTATGTTGCAAAAGGGATTTCGACGACCTAAGTTCAAATTTATTCTAAATTTCAAGCTCAAATCCCCACAACTCCAAACATTTTCATTTAAAATTAAAAAATTGGAAAAAATTGATAAAAATAAAGTTTGAAAAAATCTTACGATTGAAAAAAATTCAATTTGGAAATTTTTTTCCAATTATTCAATCAGAAAAATTTTAAAAACATGGTGTTGAAATTTTTCAAATTTAAAGCTGAAAAAATTCGGGAAATTTTTTAAATGAGAAATGTAAGATGTACATAAAAAAATTCAAAAAATCAAAATTGAATTTTTTTTCAAAAATTAATAGACAGAAATTTTAAAAAGCAACTAAGTATAACAAAAAAAATGTATTTTTTTTAGATACAAATTGAAATTAATTTAATTGGTTAAAAAAATTTAAATATTAGATAAAGCTGTAAAAAGATGTAGGATTAAAAAAAAAAAAAAAACAGAAAAAATTTGAACTTTGAATCAACAGTAACTTGAATTGTCCAAATCTCATTTGTGGTAAAAAAATAGATATTCACGATTTTTCTTCTTCAAATTGGCTTTTATTTTTTTTAAAATTCAGCTTTACTTTTCTTAGATTTTTTTTCAAACTTCATACATATTTTTCAAAATTTCTTTTCAACTCAATAAGTAATTTACGAATATTTGATGTAAACACATTTCAATGGCGAAATTTTGTTTTTTGTTTCCTTCAAAAGAAACCTTTGAATACTGAAAGTTGAAATTCAGCCATCTTTCCTTAATTTCTTCAAGAACAAAGAGGGAGGAGGGGAAGATCGGAACTTCAAAATTGGTTCCTCACCATCCATTCACAAATTACCAACGAAATGACAACAATTTTAACCCTACGACGACGTAGAAAAATAAGACTCTCACTTTTAAAAGTCCTTCTAACTGCTTCTCCTATTTTCTGATGGTCTCTTCCTAATTTTTTTCAGCTCATACTGAAATAATCTAATAACTGGGACTCAAATTCTATTTCAAATAGAAAATCGACTTTCAGTTTCACATGTTTAGATTCAATTCCGTACATAATTTGAGTAAATTGAAATGACTCGAGAGAGGTACCACTCGACTTTGTGCCAAATTGATATCTTGGCTTTATTTTTCGATGATTCATATTACTCAATATTTGTTTTCAATCAACTTTACCAAAGTATTCATTATAGTTCAAATTAGATAGAATCATATGAAACGTTACCTGTCCTGGAACATGAATAATATTTTCATTCGAAAAACAACGACGAATATGCTGTTAGCAGATCCCAACGATGAAAATTCGAGATTTTTTAAATTCTGTAATCAAAAAAGTGAACCGAGTTCTTGATTAGATTCATAATATTATACATTATACTGGTAGGAAAATTGTAATCATATCAGCTATGTACCAACAGTCAACAGGAACGAATTTCTCAACATTATACAAATCAAATGTGAGAAAACGATCCATTTAAAACGTCACCAGATTTCAAATCTCTTGAAACCAGCTCCAAAAAATTGTAAAATTAAATTCATTTTTGCCACATTGAACGAGTTACAGAATACAGAAAATTCCAAACCACACAACTTTCAATAAGGCAAAATTGATTGAATTGATCTATTACCCAACACCATTGAATAAAAAACTACAACATGCAACACTATATTTACTGTATAAACATTAACAAAACGTAAAACCTTTGTATATCAAATTATTGATATCGGTAATTTATAAAATATTGATTCACTATATAAAATAGAAATGTACTGTGTATAACGCTGCTGTTAATAACATAACGAACGTAAAAACACATCGATCGTCGATTTTAATCTAGAAAATCTTTCAAATTCGTAGTTTGGTTTATATTATAACATCGGCACGAAGAGAGAAATACCTCTCTAAGAAAAAAATTGCTTAAATCTTACTTAAGAAACGAGTCGAGTTGTCAAGAATTTACACATTTCAAAGTTGTTTTTTTTTTTACCTAAACACAAACAAAAAAAAAACACAGCTAAGCCGAAAATAAAATTCGCTTCGAAATGAAAACTGGATTAAATTATAGAATTTTTGTACTGCCTAAATGATTTTTTTTTTTTTCATAAATCGAGCTAAACTAAAACAAGTGATTCTTTTCCCCTTTGTAAAAAAATTTTACCTTAACGTAAAAACCATTATAAATAATTAATACTAAAAAAAAAAACACATGAATAATAATTTATAAAATTTCATCACTGTATTAAAATAATATTTAAATATAAAGGAAAACAAAAAAACAAAATTTTACAAGGATACACACTAAAATGGTAAAACTGGTTTGAATTTCAATTAAAATTTCACGATTGGGCATGGACGTTGAAAATGATAGATTGAAAACGGCAGAATTAAATTATCGCCAGTCTTCGGAATATAAAATAAAGAATTCAACGTTTTTTAAATATTATTACATTAACGAGAGGCTGTGTACCTAAAATTTTTTACACGAAAGCTGCAACAAATTGCTATATTTTGACGTGATCGAGTTCGACAAATATGTACTTTATTATACACACGATGCTTACCGTACAGTACAGAATATCTGTATGAGTAGCTTATTAAAAAAATACAAAATCAACCTAACGAAAGGGAAAAAACGATAAATTAAAAAACCGAAAAATGTAATCAAATGAAATTCGCGTATTTAAATCGCACAGATGATTAAATTCGGAAAACCCTGATTGTTCACGAGAGAAAATTAACCTATAATTAAGGTAATCGAATTTATTCATTTCGTTTCGTTTCGAACGATCGATTAATTAATCCCTGGATCGGGATGTTAGTTAGAGTACCAATTTATTAATCATTTTCATGTATTAAAATTTGCAATTTTTTTTTGAGTAGGGGAAAAATATGAGATCATCTAAGTAACTTAATTATACGTTTTTAAGGTAATTAGTTTTTAAATTTTGCCCTGGCAGTGGGGTTTCTTGGTTTGTTTTTGAACCTCAAAAATTGAAAAAGATTTTGAGTTTTTTGTACGCAGGTTAAATCTCAATAAATGAATAATAAAATAAAAAAAGGGATTCGACGTGGGTCACAACAGAAATTTTACAAAAATACAATTAAAATTAAACCGTTTTTCAACTTTGAAACTGGAATTGTATTTCGGAAATTGATCCGCAAAATCGTTTAAGGGATTACCAAAGTTGAGAAATTTTCACTCTTTCTTAAGCCTTTTTTTTGGAGTGATTCAACAAAAAAATTGAAATGATAATGCTCAATTTGGCTAAATGGGTACTTCCACTTACATGATGATTAATTTAGAAAAAAATATCACTTCCACTTCGAAGATTTTTGAACTGAGTAAAATAGAATTAGTGATGAGGAAAAAAATCAACTTCGAATAGCATTCAATTATTTTTGTTTTTTGAGACCAAATTGAGCATTTTCATTTCAATTTACCTAATTAATGAAGAAGAGACCAAAACAGTCAAGATTTCTCAACTTTGAACCCCCAGAAAATTAAAAATTCAATAGGGTCCTATTTAAAAATTTGATGATAGTAAAGGAGTTGAGAGGAGTAATGGTATAGTCATGGCGTTGAAATTTTTAGCTGATTCTATTGAAATCTATAGACAACATCTCGGCCATTCCTTCCTTCAACTTTTAATAGAGTGCAAAAAGTCATTCTTTTAAAATTGAATTACCTATGTAGATAGGTGTGTTCGCCTATTTACAAAAATTACAGGGACAAGGAGGGTCAATTTTCGATCATGAATAGTGAAATTTGTGCATTGACCCACGTCAAATAATTTTTTGGGATTTTGAACCAACGAAGAAATTCCGTTTCTGTAAGTTTAGGTAGTATCATTAATCGGAATTCGAAAACACTTTAGCGAACACAGATGTCATTCTAGAACTATTTAGTCACTATTTGATTCCGAGTCTTCAGATTTCCCACAACTTTCATTTTTCATTTTCAAAATTTTTCTCTCATGCCAAAAGTTAGAAGACCATTGTAGTTTTAGATCTTGTCACTCTGAGGGCTCTATGAGGAGGATTACTGTTTCATGTCTCCGCATTTTTTCATGAAAATATCCAACTCGATATCTTGTATCTTAAAACTAATGATGCTTGAAGTGATTTGGTTAATACGATGGAAAGAGGATTGCAAACAGAATCAGAATCTATCTAAAAATTTCAATATTCAAGGATATAATTTAAAAGTCTGTAAAAAAATCCTGCGAATAAATCTATACAATATCACTCGAACATGTCAATTTTCCTGATAGGATCTTGACCTTTTACAGCGAGAAGGGGCACGATACTTCACAATTTTGAGGACAATTTTCAAATCACATGTGGCATATCGTTTGTTATATTTTTTAAGGCACTGAGTTCGAAAATCGACTCAAATTTTGAATTTGGCCTCCTTAATTTTCCCCACAAGAGACCAATGAATTCAATATAATTTTTTTATAAACCAGTGAAGGTTGAAGATACATATATGATAGACCCCGAAGAAACGATTATTGAACTCAGCATCATTGAAAACAATAACATGATAAACGACTTGATTCTAGTTTTTTTCATTTCTGGGTCAAATTTAGACTCTCAATGAGAAACTTAAGAAGAGGTAGAATTGGAAAACTACGTGTTGATAAGGTATGTATTCGAACTCAGCGCCTTAAAAAACGTAACAATGTATGTGATTTCAAAATTAACCCTCCCCCTCCCTCAAAAGAGTCAAGATTCCATCATGAAAATTACCATAATCAAATGTACGTATTTAATCAAAACTTTAGATACTCACGGATTTTCAATAATTTTTAGGTCATTACATCCTTGAAATTTGAAAAAAAAACAACACTGAATATTAAACTCTATGCTAAAAAGCTCAAGTTGGAATTTTGAAAAACTTTTATTAACAATTCTGAATCCTTTTTAAAGCTTTTTTTCAACTGCTTTGTAAGCCACATCGCTTCAAGTATCACCAATTTCTGAGTCGCTAATTAGATACTAATAGTAAGCAATGAAATTAAGTAATTTCAAGAAAAAACACAGGAAAACTTTTTTCGGGACTCTCGAGAGAACTTAGCTGAAACCAAAACAAAACAACGATGGCTTTCTAACAGTAAAGGACCAGTGTAGAAAAATTTTGAATAGTTTGAAAATCCACAGTTGAAAACGGAATGACTCAACTGGAGGTAACGCAGTCCAAACACTTGGGTCTTATTTCAACGAAACGAAACTAATCAAAATCCAGATTAACATTGCTTTGAATGACGTCACCAAAAACTCTAGCAATACAACAATATCAATGCAATTATCGGATGATTCACGCTAAATTCACAATGCAAAACCTCACATAACACATAACACAACAAACCGTTAGAGAAAATCGATTATCTACCTTAGTCAACCAAGATAAAACCAAACAAAGAAACCCTACCGGAGAACTGTTTATCAACGTTTCATTTAAATGTATTCTAATTATCGATGTAATTAAATATAAAACTTGGTCAAACTAACAATAACTTTACATAACTATTTGTAAAAGCGAGAAAAAAAATCACTCCACTCAGATCGGCCAGTCAAGTAAAACATTTGCACCGCTTAATGAAATACAAAACTAAATCGAATGATTTGAATTACTTGATTAGAATTTAGTAAAAGAATTCGCAATAAGATCGATGCATTCATCGTTCCAATACAATCACACCAAATACATATTACTCCAGAACCTTTCATTCGTTACAACGCTAACAAGATAGATAATACCTACATATTATCACAAACTCACCTGGTGCTTTGCTTCAGTCGATCATCAAAGGAACTACTTTCCGATAGTAATACAAACAAATTACGCAATATAAAGTACGTGGTACAGTCACAATACAGCACATCAACAAATCAAATATAAGGAAGATAGTTCAGCTACATCATTGTCACATTATAAAGCCGCAGATACACAAACAAAACAGCGATGCTGTCGATAGCATTCCGTATCACTACTAAAACTTAACAAGAGTAATAAAACAAAGTACACGAGAATTGAAAATTAAAAAGAGAACACTTATACGTTAATTCGCACTTGGCACTTGTGCTTCGAAGTATTTCTTACACGGTGATTCCGAATTCTATTATTATTTTAAAAAGGACTACACTACGACGCGACGGCGACACGCGAAATTCGGAAACGTCTTCGAGCGGCGATTAAACGAGGCGAGGGCCAGTTACATTACATTATAACAAAAATACGTATAAATTTCTCCATTATTTAGAAACGAATGAAACGATTAAACAAGCACATAGATTTCTTCATCGTAGACGATAAATCGTCAACCAGGGTAAAGGATTATTGTTCTATCGTATATAAAAACAGCAACAAAGACAAACTTACGAGTAATTTCAAATATAAAAAACTTCAAATGAGCGATTTGCAATAATCGTTTCGGAATAACAATTATTTTAACACGAGTTACGTATTTACATTATTAAATACACGATTTCGTTCAAGTTTTTTTCAGAAAAAAACGAAAGAAATGGAATTGGTAAACAAACACAAACAGTACATTAAATAAAATGGCGTCCCTGATTGTGTGAGTTAAAATCAGTGTTGCCATTTCAATGAAACGAATATTACTGTCGTAAAAATAAAACATTTTTCATCAAAAAAAGATCACCGAAAGATATTTTTTGGAAATATTTTTCATTACGCGATGTTAATTAGTGTAAGAAATCCTAATTCTAATTCATCAACATAATTCGACAGCAACACTGATTTATCACTTAACTACGTATTAATTCGTTAAAAATTAAAGAAAAATAAATCTACACAGCGAACAAAATTAAAAACCAAGAGATCTACGCGAAATTCAAAATGCGGTGGCATTCGGGTGTAACAAAAATTAATTTTAAAATACCTCGCGGATATTTGATTAGATTTAAAGGAACTATCCAACGCTGTTACACGAAACACGATTCTCTTACTTATATTATCACGTCCATTTAATAACAAAAGAAAACAAAAAAATCTTTAACAAACCATCGTTTTTTAAAGGTACTTATTAAACGTCACATCTTTTAAATTTTTTCGTCGTAATATAAATTGTATACAGGAGATCAAATTTTGGTATTTATTGTTAAACGTTTACGCTTATTTACCCGTACGAATTTTACCGATTAAGTTTAATCAGTCGTGTGAATTAGCCCAATTTGTATTGCTGAAACATGTAGCGCAACTATCAAGCCGAAGCTCACTTCAACGAAAAAGTGAACGTGTTTTTTCCTTAAAATTTCATTTTCGCAGTAATTATATCTCAGGGGCCATTGCCGCAAGCGGCAATGATGCTAATTACTAAACGCTGTCGACGCTCGCGAATCGTTGACCTAATTCATCGCATACGTGTTGATGTCCGGAATACGAATGTACCGAGCCGCCTGGTAACATATGTCGATGGCGACGCTGATGTTCTCTTCTTTGGCACATTAGACATAACAATAGTAACAGGACAGCGCCTCCGATTGCCGCTCCGGTCACAGTCATTACCATCCAGTCTGTTGTATCGCTTACGATACCTGTAAAAAGGGTTATAATTGAGTGATTAATTCTATTTCAGGAACTGATTGCAATAATGAATTATGACAAAAGTGATCTGCGTACAATTTTGCTCGTCTGAGAGATCATTTTCGCCGCAATTTGAGATATTGTTGCAGCGTAGTTTGCCTGGTATACAGTAGCTGGATTTTTCGCATTTGAATTCGTTACAGACGCTCGATGATACAGAGACTTCGGTCCAAGAAAGACGAAATCCTTCGGCTCCGACTGATTTATCTCCCACGACGAAACTAAAAAAAATTAAAATGGTCAATGAAAAAAATTACGAAACATAAATGGTAAAAAAAATCAACAAAAATAATGATAATTATTAGAGACAAAAATCTGAATAATTCTCAACATGAAAATTGGGTAAATATACCAAAAAAAAGCCTAAACTTCCAACACCTAATAAATTTTAAAATAGTCTACGAAAAGTTTGGCTCAAAAAATTACCTTATTCTGGCCTGATTATTGACGGACATATACATCATTGTATCATTAGGTGGCTTTTCACCGCATAATTCAATCGGAGGAGCTTGAATATCTAACCATAATCTCACTACTGCGGCAGGACATCCTCTGCCTAAAAACCAAACGAACTCAGCTTAATTTTTAGCCTCAACCGTAGATTATTTTGAAAAAACTCTTAAGTCATACCGGCTGGATTTCCTTCTAATATAAACGATCCGAAGTTGAGCAATATTTGATGTGCAGGTTTAACCGTAATGAACCAGTTGCAAGTCTTCGTGGCGGTTCCAATCGCAGGTAATTCGTATTTAATAGGAAAATTGGTGCTTTGCAAAATGCCATCTTCGGCGTTACTTATATTACTCCCACAATCTGTAAAAATGTTTTTTAAGATTGATGTTTTTAGGCGAATATTATTTCAAAATGGATTGAAGATTGAGTTGAATACCTCCGAAAATTGATTTTACAGTATCGAAGGAATATCTAGCTTTGAAACCGCTGTAGACATCTTTGGAGTCAGTTCTCAGGATCACTTTCATTCCGGTAGCTCCTCTGTATGATTCTATGGGACCGGGTGAGGTGAGACCGCAAAATCTGCCGATTCTAGTTTCAGTACCGTCTTTGTACATGTTGTATATTTCGACCCAATCTTCTTGGCAGAGTTCATCACTAAATAAGAATTAATATTTGAGGATTAGCTCGTTCATAAACGTTATAAAGAATTTATTTGACCGAATGCAAATTCCCAAACGATACGATTTTTTGTTTTAGAGAAAATTATAAAAAATATGTAGGTAGTAGGTACCTATACCTACATCAAATTTAATCCTCCAAATGACTTTGTAATTTCATTTCTCAAATTTGAATTTGAATCGACTAATTGATTAGAAGTTCAAGTTGAGTGAGAATTATGAAGCAAGTCACACATCAATAGGATTGGGATTATTCCATCATAAATTACACTTCAATCGAGTATAATCCGAGGTTTTGCCATTTTACCTTAAATATTTTCGTACTTTCATGGATGGTCACCGATTATTTAACTAGGTTGTCCTTTTTTATTTCCATTGATTTTTCAATGCCTTTCCATTATTGAAAATTTTTTATTTTTCATTCATTATTAAAACAAAAATTCACTTCACGAGGGCAAAAGGTTCAAATTCTGAGCAGTGAACACCTTGCTTTGGAAAAAAATTGACGTATTTGATTAAGTCGTTTTGACCCAACAAAATTTCAGACCTCAAGGGAATGGGTCAGATCTAGATATTATTTTAAAATTCAGAGTCTCAAAAATATTCCCACAATCAATAAGGTACATCTTTTTTTTTTTAATTTTATCAAAATTAAATGACATTCTGAACTTGGAGTTCAGATTTTTCCAAAATGGAAATCACATGTGATAAAAATCCAAAATAAAATAAATTTTCAACTTTGAGAAACTTTTTCGATTTTATCTAAATCTACTTCATAAAAAGTAAGTAACCAAATTCTGAGAAATATTAAAATCAAAAAACTAAGAGTTAAAAAAACTAATTTTGAACCAAAATTATTTCAGCGGACATGTTGAACCAAATAATTCGACCGAGTCACATAAAAATTGAAATTTCCAGCCCTTCGACATTCCAGAAGAAATGAAATATCAGCAAATCCAGACCATCGAAATGCTTACCCAACTTGTGCAACAGTTGCGTTTGCATTATCAGCTCTAACTTTGAACGTATCGAAGATCAAAGCTACTTGTTCATTCTGCGTCGGATAAAAATAATACGTGCAATTGGTGCTACTCGGATAATTCCCAGGATACCTCGGAGAATTAAATTCGCCCTTCTTTTGGCTGGTACTTTTATACGAATATGTACAGCTACCATCCGGCGTCGCAGTTCCAGGTATTAAATATTCTAAAACCAGAGAAAAACTCATCATTGAAATATTCTCATCATCTTTTCTCGAGAAAATCACATCGTACCAGTTTCAAAAGTATATTTAGCCTTGAATCCTCTGCCTTGTGAGTCGCCGCTGGCAAAAATCATGACTAATCTGGGCCCTTCGGAGATCATAGTAGTTGGTTGGTTCTCGCCGCACATTTCATAGTCGTATTTATCATAAGAGTCTGTTTGTTCTTGTCCTTTGAGATAGATCTTGAGGTAACGATCTCCGCATCTGGACAAAAATAATTTTAAAAAATTATTTCCATCAAGTCTAAGCTTTAATTAATTAAAAAAATATGTATGTAAATCTAACGTACTCGTCTTTCTCTGCTTTATCTCCTTTGGGTATATCGAACATGAGAAAGTCCACTCGAACCCTTTCGAGGTTCTGTTGATCTTGCATACCGTAAATGAAATATCGACATACTGTTTTTGGTATATAAGGAAATGGATAATTCGGACTGAAGACAAATCCGCTGCTTTCTTTTTTGCTGAGTATTTTTTGATCACATTCTGTTCCTAAAATATGTTCTCCGCCATTTTTACCGATGAAATCTGAAACGTGAAATTAAAATTAGTAAATTTATTTCGCATTTTTTTTTTTTTTTGTCAATTTTTACTACTTATAAATCCTCCTCCTCTCCACCCCTTCTACTCCAAAAATTCACCATCATCCAAAGCACAAAACAATTTTCCTTAAATTTTGAAAAAAAAATCAAAATCGGCGATAATTGAAAAAATTCCACCAGACGCATCCCTCGATTTAAATTAAATTTCAAATCCGCCCGACAAATGCACATATATGCAACTAGACCGCCACCGCGATTCCGGATATGGCCATTTGGTCGTCGCAGGCAGGATAAAATGTAATAAACATGGGTTTTACGAGTTAACTAAGGCCCGAGAGCGCTGGGTATTTTCGTGATTCTATTCTCGACCGCAAAATTAACGTTCACCTGGCATCTTTGTTGAATTGGAATTTGTAAAATACGCTTTAAAAAGCATAAATCTCGTACGCGAAATTTAACTTATTATTTTAATTGAACCGACTACGAAAGGTAATTACACTGCAGATACGTACCTAATTTAACGAAACTCTCGCTGAATTCGAAAATTCCTTTGAATCCTCGATTCTGCGTGTTAGCGGTCCTTTGAATGGCGTCGAACGTAACGAATAAATTTTCGGTGCTCGAGTATATGATTAAATTTCTATGTTGACCACAATATGTACCGATCACAGAAGACATATTATCACGACCATCATAAACGGTAACGTAATCGAATGGGCAACTGGAATGAAAAAGAGAAGGTAAGCAGGTTAGTTGGCTGTGAGATGAATAATTCTGTACCTTTATAAAATTATTCGAAATATTTTGAAAATTAATCAAAGTGCAATTCAAACAGCAAAAATATTTCTAAATTATGTAGAAATAGATCATTTTACGAAACATGTGTAAAATAGCTCTTAATTTAACGACGAAATATAATTTTACAGAATCGAGATTAATTTAAAAATTATGTTCAAAATATGTACCTATCAAAAAATTTGTCCAAGATTTTCTAAAAAAATGTTGTAAAATCGGTTCAAAAATACATTAGGACTTACTCAAAAAAACAAAAAATTGTCAAGTTGTTTAAAACCTAAAAAAATTGGTTGGTATACTTTTTCATAAAAATTTTAAAATGAAAAAGTTCATAAAGTTGGTTGAAACTTGAAACTGAGTAAAATTTTCAAAAAATGCCATAAAAATCAGTCAATATATCGAAAAAATGGTTCAAATCGCCTTTTAAAAAGTTGAAAGTATTTTAAAAATTGCTATTTACAATAATTCATTAAAATAATTTCGATTTCTAGTCGCTAAAAAAGTGAAATTTTAGCTGTTCTCAAATTTTCCCTATTCCTCTGGCTCTATACCACGTTTCGAAAAAAAAAACTGCCCGCAGTAAATTCTCATCTACTCGACCAATAATATTCCACAGTAAAAACTTTCTTCAAAGGAGAAACCCTTCCATAAACGAATTCAATTAAAAATTGAAAAAACTACGTTTCAAACCCCAACTACACACATTCTCGTATTTTTTAATCTCTTTTTTTTCTCATATCTCTTCGTTTACAATTTCTCTCCGAGTATGTCGTCGTTATTTCCAATCAAAACAGAATTACGTTCAGTCGCTCGTTCACGCCTAACTGGTTCGAAATACTCGCACGAGGAGGAAAAAAAGGAGCCAGAAAGCCGGCGTATTTCATGCGTGAAATAATTTCAATTTCGAAAATAATTAAAAGCTATATTTAAACTCGACGCAAAACTATACACGCGAAAACATCGAGCGCCTAGCCGAGTGCAGGGCAGAATTGGAAAGCGCATCTTCAACTCTAGCTTTTTCACAATTAAAATAAAGCTCGCTTAAGAGTTGTACTGATTAAAAAGGACATATCTTTCAACGTTCTGGCTTTTATGCAAACAATGGCCAGATAAACAATGGCACATCTCAACACTTCAACGTTTCGCTTTGAGGTTGTTAATTAAAACTAGCGAAATGGGCTTTGACGGATAACTTTTCCCAAATGAAGCGCGCGCTCTCGCTCGTGCTGTTTCCGCAATATGACTCTTTGCCCTGACGTTGTTGGGATGTTTGCATAAAACATATGAAATACGGCGAATACTCGAATATCGTCTATCGAGGGTAATTTTTCGCCTTTCTCCTATTGAGGTAGGTAGAGGTTCGGATACGTACTGCGGGCCTCCGGAAAATAAATCGAAGTCTCGAAATTCCAGATGTACGCGTTGACCACTCACGCCTAAAAATAAGAAACTACAAAATAATGGTTTTGGATATGCTCCCGGATACGTTGGTGATACGATGACGCCTTTTCGTTTGATTTTCGCATTTATCGTAAACGTGCACGGGATGTTCGGAGCCGCAGTGCCAACTTGGAAATCCGCTAAAAAAAAAAAAGGATTTCATTAAAATGCATAATTTTAAAGACGTGAAATACTTTAAATTAAATTACTTATGAAACTATTTGAAAAAATTACGTCGATGACACAGAAATCGTTTCAAAATGAGGAGAAATCAACTTAAAATACATAAATTGGATTCTTTTAAAGGTCTTTGCCAGATAACAGATTGAAAATATTTCAAGTGACGATGCAGCAGTCCTAACTAAATTAATGTCTGAAGGTTCACCGAATCTGAGAATTGAAGGAATAGATTCCAAAAACTAAAAATATCGGTTTTTGGACATGTACAAAGTAACGTACGTAAAATCTATTTTTTTGGTCAGGGTTTTTACTGAATCAGAAAATTCTTGATTTTTTCCAATTTTTCTTGTCGTTTATACACAATTTCTCTAGCTTAAAATTTGTCTAAAAATACCCCCTTCCCCCTCCAGCTCACGAATATTTGTTTTCGGAGCGTTCATAATATTTTAGAAATGATTCTCATTCAAGGTGTCTACCAATTACCAAATCATCATAGTAAAAGTTTAGGTTTTTCCAAACTAAAAATTCAAAAAAAAATTGGATTTTTTTTTCATTCCCCTACCCAAAAAACACACCGAGGTACCTCAAATTTATAAAATCCATGAAAGACCTGCCAATTTTTCAAATAAAATTTTTGTAAAAAAAAATACAAAATTTGAAAATTAATTTTTTACTCTTAGTGTAATTTTCCAAAATACCACCAATAATTTCAAATTCTGTTCCATTCTCCTACTTTTTTCTTTTTTTTTTACTTGAAAATTTTAATCAAACAACAGGCAATAGCTTATGTAGAATGAAAAGGTTGAAATTATCACCCAGAGCAACAAGAAATTTTTTTAGAAAAATTTATAATAAATTTTCACAAAATTCTAGGAAGATTTTTAAAATTTTAATTTTTCCGCGTTTTCCAATTTTTCTAGAAAATGGACAACTTGATTATTAATTCAAGAAGTGACATCATTCTTTAATTCTTCTGTAGGTTTCCGGTGTAATTTAACTGAGTATTATTGGCGTGGGCTAATAGACCTGATAGTCTATCCTTTACCTCCCCCTCCTCCCCTCCAAAATTGAAAATTTTTCAATCTGACGATGCATAAAGATGACGACTCACGTATAAAATTTTGCTGAACAAAAATCAAATCGATTTTTTTTTGACACATGTTTTTTGAATCATTGAACTCAAATTTTTGTTTGATTTATTAATTATTGGACCTTTCTTTCAAAATTATGAAGAGTTTACAATACTGCAAACTGCCAAAAAGGCAACATTTTTTGAACCACTAAATACAATAAATTATGGGGAAAATCCAAATGAAAAATTACTGAAAATTCAAGTTCAACAACCTAAAAAAAAACCAATATTCAATTGATTAAATGGGCCTCTCATTTAATTAAATGTCCAAACATCCAATTTCGAGTCCATTTGGGGACTCAAAGAAGTCGAATTTGAAAATTTACCAAAAATTTTGGGTTCAAAAGCTCAAAAAACTTACAATTTTAATAAATTACACCCACCTAATTGAAACAATCGATCAATTTGATTTTTACCCAGCAAAAATTTTCACATGGACCACTTTAAGTCATCAGTTGTAAAAATAATTTTTTTCGGATAATTCAAGCAGATCAACAAAACATCAATTTTATCGAAGATGGATTGAGGGTGAGGGGGCATCGAATCGAAAGTCTATGTAAACAAAAATCCTGAATTTTGAGCCGAAAATGTACAAAATTTCGTAAAATTTATGTAAAATTATAATATTATTAGGAACCATTTTTTTGAACTCAAATACTGAATACTTAGGCTTATTTTTATAGAGTTCACTTTTGAAAGAATAAAACTAGGTACGCAATTTTTTTTGCTTTTTTAGTTTGAAAAAAAATCTTAAATCGAATTTTCAACGTCTGGCAAGACCACATGAGGAACGAGCTTGAAATTTTTGAAAGTGGACTCCACTTTCCAAAAAAGGCAGACACCCTCTCCCCCACCCCACCCAAAAAATCAACTTTTAAAATAAAAATACTAAAATATTGCCCGAGCAAAGCGGGGACGAAATTTTTTTGAAAAACTATAACTGTTTGAAAAGCAAAAAAATTCACTTTTTAAATATTTCTTCAATAAAAAAATCTTTTTTCCGAGCTTAAGGTGGAGCCTCGATTCTTCTGAGCCATGAGCCACACCCCTCCCTACCCCCCGGGTGCGCCTATGAATAGAAATATTAGACTCTCGTTTTAGACCATTAGATTCGAAATTTATTTTTGGGTACAAAAATAACATGTAGATTTGGAAAATTCTTTTCTTTTAGTTCTTCGGTATTTTTTTCATAAAAATGGGCATCATCTTTGGTATTAAACCTAAATAAGGACAATATCAGAAATAATTTGCCCAGGTACCTCAATATTTTCTCGGTTCAAATTTCTGAATCGAAGAATTCCAAAATTAAAGAAACTCTCACTCATATTTTCTAAACCAAAAAAAAAAATCCAAAGGTTAAAATTTTCATCACTTATCGACTCGAACAAGTACATTCTTCGATACGAAACTAATTTCAAATTCCAAACACAGATATCAGACATTGAAACCATTAATCAAACATTATCCATACTTATCAACTTTTCAACTCCCCCTCGGCATCAAAAATACTCCACATTTCAAAATAAGACACCTTGTTCATCGATTAGCAATTAATTACGCCATTCTAATTTCTATGTATAAAAAGCCTATAACTATAAGTACCTAGGCAGCGAATTTCGCCAGTCTAATTTTAACCCCGGTTTTAGCCGATGATTGATTTACAACACACAGTACTAAAGGCGAACATTTGTCATTCATTACACAGCGTCGATTATTAAACCTCGAACACAATCGAATAAACTTGGCAACCTAAGGGGTTAACATCTACTCGAAATTAACTACTGCACATATGCGAAGGTACACGACGACGCGATTATTGTAGAATTTGTAAGAAAAGCTCCATCAATATTGTCGTTGAACCCGGTCGTTTGATGGTCTTATATCCATACCCAATCAATATGAAATTAAACGATAAATTACACATCGTCGAAAAGCTATCTGCGAATTATCCAATCGGTCGACGTAATATTATGGTAATTCATCGGCGTGAAAATTCGATTGCCGATTCGAAGATTAATTATAACGTTATATCGGTTCAATTTAGAGATACGTTCGTCACATTTGCATTCGCCAATCTACAGTTTCAATAGGGACCATACTTTTGACACCGAATAAATCAGCACCGATCTAGTATAATTTTAGGAAACGAAGAGGCAAAAAAAAATCGACCCGATGGGTTTTTTTCCACCAAACTCGAGGCAAAAAAACAGCCATCGAAAAGTACACGAATTGAAGAGAAAATTCATTATGAAATTTGTGTCGAGCCAGCTTTCATCGGAATAGGTCTTTTTTCTTTTTTCTTCGTTTTGTTAAATTGCGTTTTTCGTCAAAGGCGTCGCGGATTTTTCCCATTACACTTATCTCGCGCTCTTTCGTCGTGTGTACCCTTACTTTGAGCATTTATTTTACTCATTCGAGCGTGAAACAGTAAAACTGGCAAAATGAGAAATTTCCTCGAGTACTGGCGTCCGCATGTGCGCCTCTCACTATTTGCTAAATCAGCTTTACCGACACGCGAGAATATGTTTAAGATACCTACGAACTTAATTTAGGGAGGAGGGGTATACGAGGCGGGCACTTTAGAGCCCTTTTTTTGCAACGAATACCGAGTTGAGGAAGGTAACGGCGGAGGGTCAATTAAGAACGCGAAAGGCTTTATTAACGGCGTAATTTACTTACAGTCGTTGATGAAAGTATATCTGCCCACGAATACATCCGGCGTCGTTTCATTTTTATCCGTATAAAAACTGAATGCTATCGTACGATATAACGATATTCTGGCTCGAGGTGGTATAAGGCCGCAAAAACGACCTCCGAATGGACTATTAATTAATTCCGTAGCATCCGGGTGTTGAACTTCGGCGTACAAATCCAAGTACTCGTGTCTACATCTGTAAAATGACATTTAACGCCGTATAAATCTTTCTCGGTTTAGGCGAAGGTGGCAAGGTGCCTAATTTGGCTCTGTTTTGCGGGTCTTTGCGTTTAGGAAGTGAGGTGATATTTTAATGCTGTTTTTGGGCGAATTTTTACTGAATGGGCAAAATTAAATTTAAAGTTAAATTAGTAAAAATTTTTAGAGATGTAAGTAGCCCTATTACCCACTGAATCAAAATTTCACAAAAATTATTGTCATTCGTTAAATGCTGAGGTTAGTTCACAGGTGAAATACCGCCTGCAAAACATTAAGTAAGCAAACCATTTCCAATTCCAACACCCAAGTTTGCCTATACCTCGAATTTCAAGGGAAAATTTCATTTTTTATTCAGAAATTACGCAAAATTTATAAAGTTTTGCAATATTTATCTATAATAGTAAGGTGAAATTCAACTGAAGATTAATTTCCTTCAAGTATATAAAATAGTGGTAGGGTTACGTATCCTATCTCGCAACTAAAAGGATTATTTTTCAAAAAGATGATAAAATGTCAAAAAAAAGTTCAGTTTTTTTGGGGGAAGGGAGGTGGGGTGAAATTTTGATTTTTTGACGGATGGGAAAAGGAACCCGTTCAATTTTGGAGGGAGGGGAAGATGTACAGCTTTTTGGGGGAAAGTATTCATGTTTAATTTTTTCAGTGAAGAGGAAAGGAGAATGGTCAATTAAGTATTGAGGGAAGAAAAATGGTCAATTTTTGAGGGAAATGTTCATTTTTGGGAAGCAAATGGTCAGTTTTTAGATAGGAATGCTCAACTTATGACGGGAAAACGGTCAATTTTCGAGAAGAAAATGGTCGAATTTTGAGAGAAAAATTGTTTAATTTTTGAGAGGAATAATTATGTTCAATTATTGACAGAAAAATGGTCAATTTTCAATGGGAAAAGTGTTCAGTTCTGAGGAGAGAATTGTTAAATTTTTTAGGGGAAAATTATTCAATCTTTTAGGGGAAAATGTTCAATTTTTGAAAACGCATGTAACTTTTTTTTGGAGAAATCTTTGAATTTTTTGGAGTTTCAATTTCTTGAACGAGCGATATTATTGTAAATTCAAAAATCAAGTTCAATGCTTATTTGGAGAAAATTTTCAATTTTGGAAGAACAAAATGTTCAATTTTTGGGGGGGGGAAATGATTAAAAATAACAAAATATAATCAAATGTGACCTTCCAGGAGAAAACCGACCTTCGGTCCGAAAAAAAAAATTGAAAAAAAGTTTCTCAATCAGTCCAAAACCATGATTATCATTTGTTTTGGATTGATTGGGAAACTTTTTTTTCAATTTTTTTTTTCGAACCGAAGGTCGGTTCTCTCCTGGAAGATCACAAATGGGGAAATGCTCAATTTTTTGGAGATGGTCAATTTTTAAGGGGAAAAATGTTCAATTCTGAGGGGGAAATTGTTTAATTTTTTAAAAAAAGTGTTCAATTTTTTGGGAAAATTCTCGATTTTGAGAGATATTTAATTTTTTGAAAGGATGTTAAATTTAAAATTACGTTAAATTTTTTGGGGGAAAATTTCAACTTTGGAAAAAAATGTTCAGTTTTTGGAAGGAAATCATGAAAATTTTTTTTTTAATATTTTAAAACTAAACCAAATGATACTGTAAAGTTTTACAAAATCTGTACGAAAATAACGCAAAAATGATACGCGTTATCATTCTTTTAAAGTAGTATGCAAAAAATTACATTTTGTAAAAAGGTATTCAAATTAAATTAAGTACAAATTTCCATTTATTTTCGATATTTTTAAATTAAATTAAATTTATCTATTTTCTGCCTTTTTTTTTCAATTTAATACGTCTGTATAACATTAGAATAATAATGTAAATGGGTATTGGAAGTCATTAAATGATTCAAAATATAAGAAAATTCATCAAGTTTCATAAAAATTGTCTCGAAATAATTTAATAAATGCATAAGTATAAAAATTCCTTAAAAATATTCAAAATATACGTTTAAAAATTTTCAAAAATTAATGAAAAGTACATAAAAATAACGAAAAAGAATCAAATTTTTTTCAAACTTCACAAAAAAATAATTGCATTTCAATTTAATTGATAAAAATGTTTCAGTTTTTTTTTTCACCTATCTTTCAGTCAAAATTTTTACTTTTTTTTGGAAAAATCGGGAATTGATTGAGCTGGAGGCTACGAAACGTCTTAAAACCGCTTCCAAAATTTTTTCCTCGTAATATTTTCAACTCTTAATTTTTTTCTCATAATTTTATCGGCTGAAATTTCTACGGCGTAATTTTCTTCACTGAAATTTTCTTCTTAAGAATATTTTTTTTTAGAAAAGAATGATTTCTGTTTGATTGACTTGACATCATAAAAATTTTGAGGATTAAAATAAGAGTTGAAAAAATTTGGACGTGGAAAAATTCTTCAGAAAAAAATTTCATGGGAGGAAATTTTTTATGATGCCAATCAAACAGAAATCCTTCTATTCAAAAAAAAATGCAAGTTCAACAATGGAAAAATTCTTCACTATCACAAAAAAATTTCAGCGGAGAAAATCACGTCATAAAAATTTCAGTTGGAAAAATGATAAGAAAAAAATTAGGAGTTGAAAAAATTACGAGAAGAAATTTTGGAAAACTTCAGAAAATTCTGAATTATATTTAAAAATGACACAAATATTCTGATCTTAAAAAAAAAAAAAATCAAAACAACGTTCAGTGGTATGAAGAGATAGTGACTCTTTTGTCAAAAAACTAGGTGATTTTGAGGTGTAACACGTATAAAAATGGTCCAGGTAAATTAAATAAAATATCAAAAAATGTTCAAAATACAAAAAAAATTTCAATTCATGAAACGATAAATTTTGTAAAATTTACAGGAAGAGAAAAAAATCGATCAAAATTACGAAAATGAATGAAAAATTTGCCAATGTAAGGCAATCTAGACGAAATAATGAAATATCAAAATTCGCCCTCCAAATAACCACATCAGAAACCAAGACCCATAAAAACGCCATTAACCAAAATTCTACACCTACATTATGATAGATTACTTACTCGGGAGGTGTTCCACGCAAGTCGAAAGACAAAAATGTAATTTCAACTTTTTGATGAAGGCCCGCAAAAAATATATATACGCACATATAGGAATGATTGTTCGGATTGGTTAACCTAGGAGCATAAAAGGTGCCATTTTGCGGGCCACCTGGTCTACTGATAAATTTGTATTCACATTCTGCAAAAAGCACAAACAAAAGAAACACATGAGTATCGATTAAATTGAAATTCTCTATCTATTATAAAGTTACATATTGACGATAAAATTTTCCAACAAATTACAGTCGTTGTTTTTTGCCCTCTATGAATTTTTTTCCCCAGCTCGTATTTTATTCTACGCGTTTCGCCATAAGTAAGATACCAAACGACGCCCTGACGGGCGCCCAAATTCCCTTCTCTTTTTTCTCATCTTCGCAAGTTTTCACGATACGTGTATCCTACATCAGCAAAATAGTTGCCATTATCCACCTATTATACTAATGAGAATTTAATGAAAAAACCAACCGAAACCGTGGTCCTTCGCTTTTAAAAACTTATCGCGATATATTCGACGATAGAAAGTGGTATCGCGGTGATTGACGCGTCAAAAGTGGTAAAGTCGACAAAAAAGCGTTCACGTCTGTCTGCCAAGCTCTCAATTCTGTTCCACCATCGAAACCCTGTTTTACGTGTCGGATCATCGTACTCTAAAATTTTTTGTTCCAACTTCATTTTCTAAAAGATTCTCAATGTACCGTTTACCCCTTGCTCACTCCGTGAAAGCTTTAGGTGTTTTTTTTTTACCGATGATGATGCCAACAATACCTTATTCGGAATATTCTGCATTATTCTGTTTTACAAGATCGATAGATACTGTAATTTTACATTTGTTATTTATAGCACGTTTTCGTTAGATCGGTCTGCGATATCGTCGAGTGAAAATTTTTTTTCATAATTTTCCAGCAAACGGAGGTATCGTACATGTGGGTATCATCAGCAAGGGTGAAAAAGGAAAAGAAAAATCTGGGAAAATGTTCGAATATTACGATTTTGTTTGTAAATGAGCATAGGGAGTAAAAGGAGGCCTAATTTCTCGTCATTTATCAAAAATAATTCGAAATTTTTCGCGTTATTGGAACATTCTTCCGTAGCATTTCAAAAATAATGTATAAAAGAACAAAAGGAACCAGAGAAAAGGGTATTTTGGAAAGAGCTCACTACGTCGGAACATTCATCGAATAATATTGGAAAATTTTTCGGCAAAGTGGGATGACGCTATTCAAAATTATTCGTTGCTATGTGAGTTATGCAACCTATTTGACTGAGCCCTTTCATCATTTATTCGCATCTAGATAATTGCGTATGTAATGTTGCTCAAATGCACGATAAAACTCAAATTGTGATGATCCAAGCGACACGCAGTGGACCGAATGGGCGAATTACCTGCTCATCGAGTTTTATTCTTAATCCCAAGAACAGGAAAAAGTTCATACACCACACTGAATTGAAAATTTTCAAAAATTTTTCTCTTAACCCTAAAGGAGGGCGGTATTGACACCTAATTTGGAAAAAATTGAAAAAATCGACATGGGTGTGAAATTCAAGGGTTCTTAGGTCGAGGATTTCGAATTTGAGGTAATTTTTTCTCTCAATCCACTACGAAGGCAGTACCACGGGAAAAATTGAAAAAATGAGATATGGGTATGAAATTCTGGGGTTTTAAAGTCGAGAATTTCGAATTTGTGGATATTTTGTCTCTCAATCCTTCAGGGGAGGAGCTAACATTAGATTTCGAAAATATTGGAAACAATTGATGTGTTTAGTTGGAATTTTTTTGCTGCTAAATGGTTAAATAATTGAAAAAACGCACATTTCGAGCAAAAAAATTGATAGGCATCGTTTTACTCACACTTCAATACATAATTTTATGCGATTGATTTATCGGTTCAGAGCGGCCTAAGAAACTTTGACCTATTCGGTCCAATGTGCAACATCAAAAAGACAGGATTTTTTGCAAAACTATATTGGCTTTTTTTATTAGGTATCCACTTAAACCCCCCCCCCCCCCCCCCAAAAAAAAATTATTTTCATTTTTAAAAAAAACTCTAATGATTCAAAATTCAAAAAAATCACAATGAATTCTCAAATTTAAAAAATCCTAATAGGTAAGTAAGGTTTTTTTTATTTAATAAATTTAATGTAAGGGTGAATGGAATTTTTTCAATTTTAAAAAAAGCTTGAATTTTGAACCAAGAAGTCTGACGTTTCTTGATCAGCTTGACTTGACTTGATAATTGGACACCCAAAATCTGCAACTTATTCAACACAAATGTGCAGTCATTTGCTTAACCCACAGTTCCACACCCAGTACCGGGCATGAAACCGAAACCAAATTCTCGAAAAATGATGAAGATAGTTGATAAGTGTCCAAAATTATGATCAAAATCGAAACCATAATCAATATTTTCAAAACGAAAATAATCGTAATTGAAATTTTAATTGACAAAATCCAAATCAAAACCATACTTTAGCAAAAAAAAAAAGAGAGAATATGTTTTGGTCAAGTATTAAAATAAAATGAAAAAAAAATTATGACCAAAAACAGGCGAACTTTTCCTCTTTTTTCCAAAGCAAACAGTGTAAATTTTGATCTTGATCAACAGATCTTTAAAAATCTTGACAACTGGATCAAAAAAGTTTTGGAATTGAGATTTCATTTTTTTCATTTTTCCTTCAATAAAACTAACACTATTTGGAATTTGCTAAATAAAATTCGCTCAAAAGTTGGACTGAATAAGTCTGAAAAAAAATCACAATTGCTATAAATGGAAATTGTGGAACTACCGGGATTCAAACATTGCTTTCAAAAAAATCGTGGAATGTACAATTTTCCCAGAAAAATAACCGGTTAGAAGAGGAAAAACTACTTTGAACCGTTGTGTACATTTGTACCAAAAAGAAAAAATACATATGTATTTCAGTTTTGAAGTTAATTGAAACAATTTTAAGGTTTGCGAGTGGTTTTTTTTGGCTGGAATGCATTGTAAAAAAAATTTGAAAAAATTCTCAAAAGTTAATTGGTAACCTCTCTTCGTTCATATTACATAAATTTTAAAAAGTTTGGTTGCATGAAACTGAAAGTCGAAATGGGTATCTTTTAATAGAAAAGTGCATATTTTGGTCTTTTCTCCCGAAGTTGAAAATCTGAAAAAATTATCATTGATAATTATGAAAAATTTCAAATTTGTTCCCTCCCCCACCACCTCACCATGGGTCTCTTTTGGGGATTTTCAATGAAATAACATCGGAAAATGTCTCCACGGGTTAAAAAAAATATGGATTTTGATATCACACTCGATATTTTTTCAATTTCGACCCCTCTCCCTCACCCCTTTAGGACCTCGGTTGCGTTTGAGATCAAAATGACCCCAAAAATAGATTCAAAAGCTCTGAATAGCCCTTGAAACTTGATTTAATTTCTTTTCTCAGCCTAGAAATCTGTTTGAAATATGTTGATTAATTTTTTCTTTTCTATGTTTTCATTCACACTTTTGAACCCCCCCCCCCCCTCCTTACTGATCGCTAAAAGTTTTTAAAATAATAGCTTTTCAGACTCGAAATTTTAACAGGAATTGAATTCCGCAAACCAGCAAGTTCTATCTTTATTTGTATACTTTGGGCGTAAAATCTGAGTCGTCGAGTCATAACCACAAAGGAAGTTTTGCGGGAATTTTTTTGGATTGAATCGACGTTTTACTCAAAAAACGATGTGCATGACTGATTTTTTTTTTTGAAAAATTCAGTTTCCATCGAGTTATAAGCAGGAAACCCATTTTTTAGGGGGGGGGGGGAGGTTTTATATGCCCTTGAAAAATCAGGACCTCTTGGAATATTGTTCAGTACAGAGTCCTGAATCCATTGAGCCAAAAAATTCTTGAATGGGAATTATTTTTGTACTTTTGTCCAGTTGTCCACTTGCACTTGCCTAGTATCTTTTGGACTCAGATCGTCAAAAATCCCATTCGCGTCAAAATAATTTAGCAGCTGGATATCGGAGACGTATTTAAACGTTTCGACGGCCGTACCTGGTGCGGTGCTGCGAAAACATAAACGTGTAAAATTCGGTAGGTACCGGTGACGAGGCAGCGGTGACAGAGATGCTTATAGGTGCTGACGTCATCATACGGTCTCTTCTCCCTGTGGCGGGCGTTAGCTAGCTCGGGAATCGATGTCGAAATTTCCACAGCCTCGGTGTGCTGCTCGTGTCGATTCCAACGACGATGTTTAAATATCCCGCAGAAACAAAATATTCCGAAGTAATCGCCATAAAAAGGTGTTTATTTACAAATGATAACTAATCGGCGCGAAAACGATTGGATGAGGGTTATAAATGAGGGGCTTTTTCTGCGACTGCGGTCACAAATGCTATGCAAATGATCAATCCCTATCACGTTTTATTAATCGTCGTCGCTCGATTAATTAGAAAATAATAGCTCGGACTAAAAGCGTTCTCACACCGATTGAGGAAGAACTTTTCATACGGCTCCCTTCGGATAGTCGTCATTTTGAAAGAAATTTACCAAATTCCACGACTCTGGAGTATTGTTAAAACGTTTTGCAGCGCAGATTTCCTAATAAGTTCAGTTTGGTACGCGAAGTAATTCAATTTGCATTTAGAAGCGCCAGCTCAGCATCGAAATTGTGTACGAAACAGCGACAGCTCCAGTCTACGGGGTGAAAACGTTCGTTGAATTGCGGCAGACAACGTAATATCCCAGATAATCCGTTTTTTGTTGCGAGAGAATTAAAATTTCATTCGGTGTCTCTGGAAAGCGATACTCTTTTAATTTGATTTCATACGACGAATTTTCCTACACAGCTCTCTTGAGAGACCGTCGAACGTACGTGGAAAAAAATTACGGAACAGATGGGTGTTTCGATGTGCCTCCTGCATCGAGCTCTGGGCTGTTTAATTTGCTATGAGATGTTGTGTATTCGAGGAGACGAGCGATTTATGTTAATGTTTCGTCGCACCGGCCGCCTGGGTAAAAATTTCCCATTCGTCGGAGTCCATCAATTGTGAAGTAACCGACTGCGAAATTGCCTCGGTGTAATTGTGTGGTGTGAAATACAACGCGAATAAATTCTGTCGTGGTGCAAATGCTGTACACGGCTGAGGCTCGTAGGTCCTATACACGTGTCTCGTTTTCATTCCGATGCGAAAGTTTTGAAGGGGACAAATTTTAGTTGCATTTAACAGTCTAAAGAATAAACGAAGTAACTTTGATTTGTCGAAAAAGACGTAGGCATCGAAAATTTCAATAATGAACGCGGAAATTTTAAAAATATGCGCTGAAAAAAAATTGATACATTCAAAAAATGATGAAATTTTATCAAAAAAATGAAATTTATCCAAAAAAAAATGATAACGAGTTCCCATTTATAAAATTTATGATATTTATTCTGAAAAAAATTATAAAATAGAAATAAATTTTACCACTTTCGCAATTTAAATAAGTATTATTTTCTTCAGAATAACTTCTATAAATTTTACCAATTTTGTGAATAAGGGACACTTAATTATATATTTTTTTTGGATAATTTTTTTTTCAGTCTATTTTTCCACCTCTCTCTAATACTCTTTTTGGAATTTCGAAAAAAATAATAGGTACCTTGATTTCATATTTTTATAAATTTCTTCCAATTATCAAGTTGGAAAAAATTTCGAAAGACAAAGAATTTGAAAATTAAATAAAAAATATATTAAAGAAAAATTGAGAGAGAAAAATGGAATTTATTGAATGGAATATTTGTGTTGGAAAAAATTTAAAAAAATAAATAATTGAAAAAAAACTTCAAAAAATTGAAGTTGGAAAAACGTTAAAAATTTTATTAAATTCTAAAAATTTCACAGCAGGAAAAAATTGAAATTGAAAAAAATTTTAGCATTAAAAAATTGTTTCAACTTCAATTTTTTCAAACTTTATTAAGAAAAATTATTCAACTCTTCTATTCTTATTTCGAATAAGTATGTAATTCGAAACTTTCTTCAATTTTTTTGTCAACTATAAAAATCTAAATCAATGAACAATTGGAAGAATTTTTTAAAAATACCTTGATAAAAAAATAATATTGAATTAGAAGAAAAATTTTAAAAAACCAAGTTTGATAAATTTTACATCAATTTCATTTTTTTAAAAATTACTAAAGGGAAAATTTCAAAATTGAATACAGCTTCGGAAAAAAATCGAACTTAATCGTCAAAATCCAATTTCCATCAAAATAATTTAGGAGCTAGTTTCCAATATCCTTTGCCATACACCCCTGCGGGCTTAAAATGACAAATATTTATTTTTCGCAATTCGCCCCCCCCCCTTGCCCTTACTTTTCAATGGGATAGCTTGAGACTGGGCTTTCTCTAATGACTTTTTGAAAAGCGCGCTTCGCTCGGCCGAGGTCCGCGCCAGTTTTTATTCAATTTACGCCCTCTCCTCCGCCTGGGCCAAATTAATTTTTTACCGACACGCGAACGTTTCGCGGTTACACGGTGGAAAATTAGCTTTCGGAAGGGGTTCTTTTTCTATTCGTATTTTAGATCACCGAACCGAACCGTTTTTTGAAAAAAGGTCCCGCGTATAAAATTATATACACACAATTTGAAAAATTAATTACCTCGTTTTAGTGACTCGAAAAAACGCGATGTTTAAAAATTTATTTTTCCATCGGTGGCTTTCTCGCGAACCAGCCCGGCTCTCCCTTTTTCGACCGTGATAAATTTTTACGTTGAAAAGTTTCCGATCTCGGAGTTAATTTAGCGGAAAATATCGCCTTAATAATGGAACCGACGAGAAGCCTAGTTGTATTTTTTTTTTCGACGCACGACTCCGTATTTTCTTATTTTTACCCCCCTTTTTATGAAGTCGAAGTGGTTTCTCAGTTTGTCAAGTGCTCGATAGACAACGATATACCTACTGGTTAATACATATTTAAAAATGTAGGCGTGGTTGAAGATTTTCCGACGTTATTTTACCAAAAGAGACAAAATTCTAGGTAATTGTAGGGGCAATTGGTTGAAATTTTTAGTAGTTTTTGAAGGAGATTTTTTGACCTCTGAGAAAATCGTCGAGTCGAATTTTTCGACCTAGAATTTTCACATTTTTTTTCTTATTTAACCCTTCCAATCCCCAAAACTAATAACAATATTTAAAGAATTAAAATTGTCAACTGTCTTTCTATTTTACGAGCCTCTCCCTTATTCAAAAATAATATTCTCTTAAAGTTTTCCTGTTTTTTTCTTTTTCTTTTTTTTTTCAACGAATGCAAATTCATTTTTTCCAGTTCTCTAACCTCATTACGAAAATTGAAGCACCTAAATCATTTTCCAAAAATTTTAAGCATGAACCTAATTTTTGGCTTTAAATACAATTTTGCCATCAATGAGGAGAGCCAGATTGCTCTCCTCCCCTTTAATCTAGCTCTAATATTCTATCAAAATTAAAACTTTTAAAAAAATTGAGCAAAATTTTAAAAATTCATTTTTTCATTAATTAATTTTTTTTAATTTTATACTTGAATTTTCCAAAGTTTCTTCCATTTCCGTTCCACAAAAAGATGATACTCTTATGGACCAACTGAAATCGCTTCCTAAAATAGACTGTTTCAGCCTAATGTATGATTTTTCTCAATTTTTCATAATTTTTTCGTCCAAAAATTTAATTTTGCCAGTAATAGGAGGCAAACTGCTCCCTATGGCCTCTTCTTCCACTCAATTAGACTTCAAATATTTCATCAAGAGCAATCAAACCCCTACGAAAAATTGGAAAAAATGAAATTTTCAAAACTTCATTTTTCAGTTATTATTTTGGGACAATTTTTTAAAAGATTTTTTTATACTGGGCTACCTACAAAAGTATTTGATTTTTCGAGTAGGTAAGTTCTTCATTTTTTTGTCCCTAATTTCAATCTTGAAAAAAAAATTATTGAAGTACTATATTTAGCTTATGGAAGGGAAGAAGGAAAAAATTGTAAATATTCGTCAAGAGTAATTTCTATCTGATGATTTTTTATTTAAAAATACATACGATTTTTTTCAACTCAAAACAAACATTTTCCACAAAAAGTTTGTCATTTTCAAAAAAAGATACTGATTTTGATTAAAGATGCAATTTTGCCTAGCCATGGGACAGTTATAACGCAAGGGGTAGCGATAGCGTGTAATTCTATTATTTTATACACTTTTTTGTGATCTACACATGAGGAAAATAAAACAATGATAATCCGAAAATAATACTTCAAAGCACATTCGAAGCTGAAAAACATGTCAAGCTGTCAACATATCCCTTTGATAATCTCATATCTCTCCCTCCTCACCACAAAATTTCATCACAAACCAAAAAAAAAAAAAAGGCAAAAACACGTACCTCTGTAAACCACCTCAAAACTCAATTTTTATTTTGAAATAAATAAAACTCCTCGTGTAGCGAATATCATCTCGATAAAGAATAAGAAAAACATAACCTCGGTAGTATTGACGAGAGAAATCTCCCGCGAGACATCGTCACCATATTTTTGATACGAAACGACAACAAAACCCTGGCCATGTTTCTTTTATCCGAGCTCAAAAGTTGACGCGCGTATGTGAGAGTGTGTGCAAATCCGATACCAACAATATGGGAATTTATTCGTTTTTATTTGGCGCTAATTTAAATATCGAAAGAATCGATAATTCGTATAAAACGTAAAGGGTTTCAGCTCACAGCTGAAAAAACTGCTGGAAAAAAACTTTCAGAAGTGTTCGATCGAATAAAATTTTTAGAAGTTTGTTCTATTTTGTGTGAAAGCCATAAATATGCAATCAATTGTGAACACTGAACTTAGAATGGATTAGGTTGCTCGACTAGCTCTACATTTCTATAAGTCAACGAGGTAAAATTGATAAAAATCTAAATAAATTAAATATTCATGAAATTTTTCTCAAAATTCTCTCAAAATTTGAATTTTTTCATTTTTTTAAAATCAAAATTCAAACTTATTAAAGAATTTTTCCACTTGAAAATTTTTTAAGCTCGAATTTTTAGAAATTCTTGAGATATTTTTTCCAAATTGAAACACAAATTCTAAAAAATTATAAACGATTATTTATTTTAATGATTTCATTATCAATTTTCTTCAGCTGGAACGTCCAAAATGCTTTAGGTCCCTTTCTTTGAGAACAGTCGCACAATTTTTTTTGCTGAGTTTCTTAAAAATTAATAAAATTAGACATGGGATTTTATGAGACCTCTCACCCCCTCATTTAGACCAATCGACGTCAACAGAGAAAATGATTTTTTAAAATTCTGAATCATTAGGTCGTTAGAAGGTGATAGAGCCTTTTGGGGTGCCTTTTGCAAAGCGTTGACAATTTTTTTACCTTTAATGCTGATCAAGAGGGGCGGGGGCCTAAATAATGATTAAAAATACCCAAAGTGGACTCGCAATAATTGAAGAATTGTTCTCTCAAGTGACAAAACGAGAATTCCAAGCACGAACCCCGTAACGAGCTCATTCGCGAAAAAAAAAATTAAAATCAGCGAAACGACGATTCTCTGTTTATTAGACTAGAACTAGAAAACATAAAATGTGAAGTCACAACACGACAATACGACATCCAAATGAGAATGAAAACCCATTCCGAGGCAGAAGAAATTAAAATTTAATTATCAAGCGAAGTAAAAGGAACAGACGCGAAAGAAAATGAGAGATGGAAAAAAAGCTCGGCGAAAGAAATAATCTAGAAAATCTCGTTTAATTCGGAATTTTCACCGAAACGCAGTTACACACAGATTGAACACAATTTGTTGGTAAACGAATTTGCCTGCTGGAAAACATTACACCGCGGTTCGCAATTTCCTCGGGCATGTCGAAGATTTTCAACAACGAGGAGGGCATGGCGGTGATGTGTGGAGGATACGAGTATAATGGGTTTTTTGGTATTTCGATATTTTTATACGCGGTATCGTTTCGTAATACGGGGCTGAATATCAATGGGTTATTTTTCGTTTCATTATTCATCCTATATCATACGTCTATGAGAGGTAGCAAGTCTGCAGTCTAGAGGAAAGCTGGGTAGGGTGGCGGGGTACATTTCATAACCAAGCTTGTGTCATTTATCATTGTATATGGTATACGATGAAAAAAAAGAATACAGTGGGAAACGGTTTTTGAAACAGAATTACGTGAAAAATTTAGATTTTTCAAAGAGCACAATGATATTTTGATGGGAGGCGAGAAGGAAGATGATCAGTGGGCGGACTTGGCCAAATTTTTTGAAAGAGCATGAAATGCAAAGAATATTGGGAAGGCGGGTCAGTTTATCAGGGAGGAAAATATTTTTTGAATGCATCGGGGAGGGGAGGAGGTGGAAAATGAAGTCTTGGATAAAAATTGTAATTATTAAACACACACCTGAATAAAAAAAACGTTTCGTATCTTATGTTTTTGGTTCCAAAAAATATAATCGAGGAGGAAATGAAAACAATTTGGCTGGTTTTTTTTTTTTGAATAATAATTACCTACAATAAGTAAAACAAACTTTTCAATTACTTGGTCCAAAAATAGTTTTTAATAAATTTCAGGAACACATGAAATAACAATTTTTATTTGAGGGAAAATTTTAAAATTAATGAAAAAATATTTGTTTTGGAAGAATTTTTTTTAAAAAAATTGAAAAATTTAATTTGGAAAAATGTTGAGAACAGATTTTACAGTTGCAAGGTGTCTACTGGGTCGAAAAAATGAACATTTATGCTATTTTCATGGTTTTTTTGTCATTTTTATAGATTTTTTTTGCTTCAAATTCGCTCAGAAGAATCCCTTCTTGCCCTTGCGTACCTATACTTGTTTTAAGGGAAATTTCAAGCAATTTTCTGGTTGATTTATTCTAATGAAATATTACTCATTAGGTGAAAAATAATTGACGAAGGTGTCTAATAGATTATCGAAATCAAAGGCAGGATTTTATTAAGATCTTTCCGATGAATTTTGTAGAAATTTTCTCCAGAGCTTCAGAAAAACATACATTCGTTGACAAATTTGATACCTACCAGACAATCCAGGGCAAAAATTTCAGAAAATGAAAATTTCAAACACCAAAAACAGTACTTACTCTTGGAACAAATTTTGAATCATTTAACACAATTGAAAAGAAAAAAATATTTTCAAACCAATTAATTTTAAACCTAATTTAAAAATGAATTTCAAGACATTCTAAATCCAATTCATAAGCGCACCCAGAAAATAATTAAGGCAGGGGTTGAGAATTCGAGCAAAAATAGGAAGAAAGGTCTTTCAAATCAGGCATTTTCCACTGTACTGAATTATTTAATTTTTCCTACAGATTTGGAATTGATTTAAAAAATAAGTGATTTTTGACTGAAAGACTGGTAAACAACGTTGATTTTCATAATAAAATGATTAAAAATAATGCCTGAACCAAGTGAGGGCGAAAATATCTTGAAACATACTATTTGAAGACCAAAAATTGCATTTTCCCAATTTTTGTAATAAAAAATCTCTTATGAATGAGCTGGCTCGAACCTCCTTACCCTCCCCCTCACCATACGTTTATGATTCAATTCATTAAATTCCCAAAAGTCGGAAGGAAACATTTTTGGCACGAGCGAAGCAAGAGCAAAAAATGTTTGATATTTGAAATATAAAATAGGTACACACAAAAAAAAGAGCTCAGCATGAATATTTCATCCCCCCCCCCCCCAGGAAACGTTTCAAGTGAACACAAAATCTATCAATCCTTGACAAAGTTGAAATATTTGACCTCACCCAAACATGACAATAATTATAAAATAAGTATTTACAAAAAGGAAGTCAGCTGGCAAAGGCTAGTCAAGATTTCCATGAGAAAGGAGTCAAACATGAAAACGACTAAAATCGTGTAATTCCAAACAAAAAAAGCCAAAATCGTGACCTTGACTGAAAATGTCGAATAATAATATTTCAAAAAAAAAAGGAGGACAAAAGCCCTGCCCAGGCTAAAAAATTGAAGTCTAAAAATTATTCAAAGGCAATCTTTGAAAATTCTTACTTTTTTTAGAAGAATTAATTATTGTGCCACTAAGCTAAACTTAATGCTATTTTCTCAATGATTTGCCTACCAAAAGACATATTGAATTGAAAAAAATTCTAATAGGTACAAAATTTTTGTAATTACGATTTCTTCAAATTTTTTTCAACTGCACATTTTTTAAAAATTCCAAATCAAGGCGTTTTTCAATAATTTATTTTTTTTTCTCCTTTTTTCAAATTTAAATAACTCGAATTGTAAATTTCTTTCAATTTCCAACTCGATTGATATTTTTTGAAAATTTTCCAACTTCAAGATTTCTTCTACCTCGACGAATAATTAGGAATTTTTTTAAAAGATACCTTAATTAAATTAAAAATTGAAGAAATCAAAGTTATAAAAAAACGGTTAAAAATTTAAATTGGAGAAAATTTTACTGTTTTGAGAAACATTTTAAAATTGAATACAATTTTGAAAAAAGTTAGTATTGCATAATCGAAATAATTTAGGGTTGTTAAATTTGGACTTGGAAGAAATCTGAACCAGAATATAAAATTTTCAATTTAAATTTAAAATCATCTTTTGACTTTACTACAAACACCAGATTCGAATTTCTAAACGAGCTTCTACATATTAAGTACAAATCTTCCATTTTTTTTTTTTTTGGCTAATCTGCCCAAAAAATTAGTGATTTATCTATTATTTAAATTTTTTTCGAAAAAAAAATGGAAAATCATTTTAAAACAATCGATCGAACCAAGTTTTTTTTTTTCAAAATAGGCCTGTCCAACCCTGACCTCCGCCATTGAACATGATATTTGTACAATTTGACGTGAAAGATGTTCGGTATAAAACTTCGGAGAGAGTTTGACGTTAACAGGATGTTTACGTTAATGAGCCCGGGCTATTTAATTTTCCGGCGCAAAGTCGTATCAACGAAATGAAACTTGGTACAGTTAGCCTACGTATAATAATGTAAAAGAAAAATGCGACGAGATTTGGCTTAGAAGACGCGTTAAAATCTCCAATCCGGGAGGTTTTTGTTAACAAGCGATAAATTCTAACAAATGTATCTCGACTTCTCTTCAGCTATATTCTTCATTTTGTTGCCTGGCGTTTACAACATTCAAAGAGAAGGATTCGCCATCGAATATCCTTTCGCCTGTGCAATTCAATCTATCAGCGAGATAGGATAACTTGATATGGTATTTATTGATTTTCGCCAGTCTCCGGTTACTCTACCGGTACCGGGAATTGGTGTTTTTCCACCGCGTTTGCAATTTAATACGAAAAATATGAACGAATCTGCCAGAATTTACTTTTTTTTTTGACGGAATACCCGAATCGAAGATTGTTTAAATTCGTTCCTCCGAATGTTTATCTTTTCCACTCGAATGGCAGTTTTCGTTTTATACTAATGAACGCGAAAAAAAAATATGAACTGAATTGTATTCGCGTCCACCGTTGTTGTCGCGTGGTAATATACGAGTAAATAGCTAAATCGAGCGCAGAAAAATTGGTCCTGAGCGAAAAAAAAAAATGTTGAGCAGCGTAATTTTCGATGACATAAGCTATTTTTTCTCTAGCGTAATTTTATTTAGATTCGAGAAAATTCCTTGTTTTTTAGTTGTCATAATGTTGCATGGTTGCCAAGTTTGACATTGGTAATAAAATGTTTTTTAAAAATCAGAGAAACAAAAAAACTGTCAATACTTGAAAAATGTTTTACCCCTAAATTATCATAGCAACCCATTTCAAAACAGGATGTCCACATTATTTTAGAAATGATTTTCCCTGACTTTTCAAAGTTTTCCAGAGTAATTTTTCAAAATTTTCTAGAATTTTCAAACTGCAGAAAAATTATTTGAAAATTCATAATGTCCAACATTTTTTTTTTCAAAAATCATTACGTTTAGGGAGATTTCTGAATGCTCTTGGCCACAAAAACGACTTGGATTAAATTCTGAAAAATTTTAAAGCTTACTTCCTCCCACTTCAGCACAAAAATTTGAAACTTTGAATTTATAACAGAAAAATTCCAAATAAAAAAGAAACCCTTCATAGTCTACCAAATTATGAAGTAAAAATTAAAATTTTTCCAGTCCGAAAATTTGAAAAATTTCTTCACAATTCATCCTCCACCTTCCTCGAACACAGTGAGACAACAAATCGCTGAAAAATTACAGAAACTTCAGATAATTTATCCTTCTTCTGGATTTTCATAATATCCCAACAGAAATTCAATTCCCTGACTTTTTTAGGCTTTTCAGAAAATGGATACCCAACCAGATATCCTGGACTCACGAAATTTATTTTCTGGATATTCTGGATCATAGAAATCCAACAATTCATTTTTCCGAACAATCTGAAATGCTCCCTCGCATGACATAATTTTAAAATTTGGAAAAATACTCCAAATACTTGCCAAATGTTACAAACTGATTTTTAAATGGATGCAGCCTACCTCAATTTCTCAATTTTTTTATATTAGCAGTGCTTCCAATATTTATTTCGCCCTACGTTCAGGCAATTCAAAAAAATGGACAAAAATTTTATTATCCCCTCATAAAATCCTTCTTTAAATCCGTTTTTTGTTGTTTTTTTTTCAAACCGAAATTTCGAATTAGTGATTTTAAAAAAGTCAGAATTGTAACACTGGAGAAAATCAGCAAAAATCATTGATTTTTAGCGGATTTTCCCAGTTATTCAAAGAATTTCACTCATTTTTTTAAGCGAATTTCACACTAACATTACACCAACTTTTCAGTAAATTTTCACCAATAATCCAGCGATTTTTTTCACTGTTTGTTTCCAGTGAATTTATTCATTCAATCCTGACTGTTTTCCCACGATCTTCAATCATTTTCACTGATTCATTAAATGAAAGAATTTTATTTTTGGAAAACTGTACTTTCAGTGAGAAAATTTTAGATTCAAGTTTATAAAAATGTTTCTTTTTTGAAAAAATAGCAAAATTGAGAGAGAAACTTATTAATAATGTGACAATTTTTCTCATTTTAGATCTATCCGCAGTAGAACCAACATTTTTCTTTCTTAAGGAGATTATTTTGATTAAATTCAAGGCAGTTATTTAAAAAATATTTATACTATTTTTCCAACTTCAAAGATTAAGTAATTTTCCATTGAAATCATTGAAGGTGAGCATTTCGAAAAGTTCAAAGTTGAATTTCAGAGAAGAAAGCTCAACTTTCATAATCAGTGCCAAACATGAAGAGTACCACTGAAAATTTTTTTAAAAAATGAATAGGTCTATTTGTCAATTTGCCAACAAACAAATTTTCAAAGAAGATTTCGACTTTCTTGGGGGTACAAAGGCCCATATTTTTGACCAAAATTCAAAAAAAAAGTAAAAAAGTAAAATACGATTTTCCCTTTTTTTTTCTACTTCAAAAGCGCAGAGCACGAAAACATGTCCAGTTTTCTCATAATACTCCTCTGACGACCCCCCCTCCCCCTACACCTATCAACCCAAATTCTACGAAAATTACGAGGACTATTTTACTCTCAACGAGGATTAGAATCGAAATGACAGTAATTTCTATTTTAGAATTTAGATTTCCATTGAAAATAAACAACATAAGAGTGAATTTCTCCATTCAATTCATTAAAACTCCCAAAACTCCCAAACCTAAATCCAGACCCAGACCCAGACCCATTAACGACAAAATAACCATACCATGCCAGGTATCGTTTTCCTAGTATTTCATCACGTCAAATCCAATTCCGGAGTTATTTTTCAAATTCATCACCCATTCCACCATCAGCTCCCCCTTTCGAAATCATATCTGGCCTACATCGAATAAATATGTAAAACTCAAGCACGCTAGAAATTTCAAAGCGAAATTAGATCTAAAACGATTACAGCGATGACATTTCGTACACTCGCGAACATTCTGGAGTTGGAGAGCGTGATAATAGAACAGAGAGAACATATCGCTGGCGTACTGGAAAAACGGCACGGGCACGGGTTAAGGGTGGTACAAGATGCTTTGATAATTTTCCATACTTCAGCGATATTTCGTCTCGACAAGCTTACATTCGCAATCTTTGTTATCACGTTTAACACTACTCGCCGAGTTTTAATGAATATTTTGTTTTGACCTTGTACTTTTTTTGAGAGCTCGCTTACAAGCCGTGTGCTTCAAATGTAAATTCAAGTATCTGCAGCGGCCGACCGCAACTGTACTAAATGTTGTCGACTGTACACGTAACTGCGATTCTTTTCTTTTTAACGCGAATAATATTTTTAGAAAATCTAGGTTAAGAGATATTTTAGTTACATTGTTAAGTGTCGTTGTCGTCGTCGTTGTTTCCAACGCTCAGGATACGGTGTGCGAAAAAGCTCGAAAAATAGAAAGAATAAATACGCTACGTACGTAGTTCAGACACCGTAGCGTACAAAACGAGCAGCGAATCTCTCCCCCAACAACCGCCGCCGCATCGTTCCGCTAAATACGAAATGGATACGGATACGACGACGAAACATCGCGCCGAGTTATACCGAGAAATGAAAAATCTTTTGAATTTCGCAGAAATAAATCCAATTAAATTAAAAGTTTTCGAGTTCTTAACGTTATTCTTAGTTTTTACTCGGCGGCGTCTTTTTCATTTTTTCTCAATCTGGAATTCTCGTTCGGTGCTTTGAGAGATGAAATTTTCTTTGTAGAGATAGCAGCCGTATTTGTTGATGGTTTCGGTTGATTTTTACATTACATTTGTGTAATGTGAAAATAAACCTTGTTTTGTTTGACTTTGGAGAGTTTTAACGCGGTATTGCAAGGATCAAAATTGTTGAAAATTGGTTCAGCCATTTTCCCCCATAAAATGTGCTTCAGATAATGAAGGTGCGAAAAGAGAAGTGTCTTTGAGTTGCTTTTTTTAGGGGAGGGGTGGGGGGATCGAGTACCTTTCAATTCATTGCTAAAAATATTATTCAATATATTTCATGCCTTCAATAATAATGGGGAATCGCTTGACTTCAAAAAAATTTGTTTGGAGAGCTTCATGGGAATCCAAATTTTAAAATTATAAATGAAGTTAATAAAGACTGTTTAAAATTTTTGTCACTTTATTGGACGTGTTTGAAAGAGACTAGTGCAGTACGAGGGGATTTTTTCATCATTCGTCATTTTCAAGGTAAATTAGATGGAGAGGGTTCGTTTTTGGAAAATTTTGTAACCACTGTTTTTTGCTATGTACCTAGCTACCTACTCCATTGGTGTTCCCTAGATTGTTTTTTGTGATTTTTTATTATAATATTCAAAAGATCTACGTTTCAATTAGATGAAATTTTTTGCCGGAATCTAAAAATTCGTTTTTTTGCACTTACTTTTTATTTGAATATTTTAAAAACCCTTAAACAGCTAAAAATTTGCGATAAAATTTTCAAAAAATGCTTTAAAAATTTTATAACGCGATTTAGTTTTCCTCGTTGATTTTAAATTTATTTTGATCGGTTACGAGCTCGTATTTTCAAATATTTCAACAAAAAAAAAAAAAAAAAAAACGATTTTAGGTATAAAAAAAAATGTTGAAAAAATTTCAACTATAATTTTTCTTTTTCTCGCGAAATTTCAACTCATTTTGGTACTCAAGTTACGAGATGGTATTTTTCAAATATTTGAAGAAAAATATTTAAATTGTGGCTTAAAATGCTCAAAAAAAATTCTAATCGCGATTATAGCTTTTCTTCTAAAATTTTAACCCATTTTAATGAGTCATGAGATGGCACTATTCAAACATTGAAAAAAAAAATATTCGACTTTTAACTCAGAATTCTTTTTAAAAAATGAACCGCGATTTTAGTTTTTCTAGTGAAATTTTAACCAATGTTAGTACACAGATAGATCAAAAGGTGGTATTTTGAACATTCAAACTAAACAATCTGATTTAAAGCTCAAAACGTTCAAAAACTCAAAAAAAATTTATCAAGTTTTTAGTTTTCCTCAAGGTTCGGGAGCAGAGCCGGAGGGAGGGGAGTCACCTTCGGGTGATTTTTTCGATCCCGGAGACACTTTTATGTAACTACCAGGGCTGCAGCGACTTAAAAAAATTTCGGAGCCAGAAGAATCTACTTTTTGAAAAGTTCTGGAGCCAGAGAATTTTAATCAAAAATTTTTGAGCAGGAGCTGAAGCCAAGGAGGAGAATTTCTTTGTCGATTTATCGGACGGCCAAGGATCCAAAGCAAATTCGAACGGTGGAAGGGAAAATCCTCCTCCGAACAATTTTTTCCAAACCGGAATCGGAGGTACTTTTATAAAAATTTCAGAGGCGAAACCGTTTTTTTTCAGAAAAATCTCGAAACCAAAGCCGGAAGTATTTTTTCAAAAGTGCTTGAATCGAAGGGACTTCAATCAAAAATCTCAGATGATGAAAAAAACTAAAATTGAGATTTTTTAGAGTTTCTAACACTTCGAAATTCTGCTTTGAATGTGCCATTACCCCCTTCCCCTCGCAAGGTTAAAAAAATTATTTGTATGGAAAAGACAAATTACTTTTTTCATGCTTAAATAAGATGCAATTTTTTGTAAATATTTCGACTATTGAAATCGACCCAAACACGTTGAAATACGTAAAAACTAAAAATTTCAAATTAAGAAATTTTTGATTTTAAACCGGATAAATCGTCAATTCATATTCCAAAACTTATTTTTGTAAATTTTTTAAAGGGATTCTCAAAATAAAGAATGCCCAAAAAAAACTACCAATGACTCAAACTTTAGGTATGTCTTGTTTCATTCACTCAAAAACACCGTATTTTCCTCAAATACCAGATTTCTAGCTTTTCAGGGATTCCTAAAATATTCGAATAAATAAAATCTAAATTTTTTATAGCGTTATTTTGGATACATAAACGATAAGAAGGATCCTATGGAGGCTTCATGGGGGAAAAATGGAACAATGATTACAAATTTTCAACGAAAAAAAAACCTCTCCCATTTGCCCTAAAAAGGGTCAATGACGAAAAAATCATCCCACATTACATTCGTCTCACTCCATCAAGTAATTGACATCAATCAAAGCAAAAAATATATATATAACAGTCATACCAACCTCATTTCAAATTTTCAAATTTGAACTTCCTTAACCCTCTTCAAAAGGGTTTCAGGGTCATAAGATGCCCAATTCTTATTAAAAATATTAAATAAATACAAAACATTTAGAGCAATCAAGTGAAAAATGCCAGAAGGCCTAAAAGCAGCCCTTATCTACACTCCTTTGAACAATATTATAAAAACAAATTCATAAAAACACCCCTTTCCATCTTTCGCAATCGATCACCCAAAACCTCGCATTAGGAAAAACCACGCAAAATTCGGCTTTCGAATCATACCACCAGAACGAACGATTAATTACGCCTTAAGCCGCACGCTCGAGTGGAAAAACTCGCGTGATTTTAAAAACACTATTTACCAAACGTACTTCTTTCTACGAAACTTACGCCTACGTAAAAGTGAAAAAAAAATGGGCATTTGATTCGCACTCGAATACAAGATTCATTGCGAAATCGTCAAATAACAGAGTTTCCTTCCAAACCAACTCCTTACCCCTCACCTTCTCCATAAAATTGACAAATTACTTCACTCGGAGCTTTACTTCGACTACGTACAAACTCGAGGCAAAGGACAAGTTTATAAAACCACTCGTACTCGCATTCGTGTACGTATTTCTTCTCCTATATACAATAATTTTCACTCGATAAACTGCGCACTGGAAAACTCTACTCGAAGCGGTGAAAATCTTTGCTAAAAGTTGTTTCTCAACAAGCGTCGCGTCGCAAAAGCCGAAAAAAATACGCGCCAGAAGGAAAAAGGAAATCGACGAGAAATACCCAAAAACTACCCTCGTCCTTACACCTTATCTTATGAACATTATTTCTATCCATTTTATTTCATTAGCCAGCCATTAAACGACCAAAGCACCGAGTAACGCGCAAGCACATATACGAAAACACTGCCACTTCCGAACCCCTTTCTCTTTCCGAATGACAACACTACGTGTGCGAATGTGGCGACACTTACGTACACATACCTACAACGAAAGCTCACGTACATGAAATATCAAACATCCAATAAAAATAATTCATCGCGTATTTCCTTTTCCGCCAACTTTTCAAACAATAATTTCTCCCATTGCTTGGTTTATTCCGTCCTTGTTTCTTGGATAAATCGAGTGAATTCTCTTTTCGCGTCGAGTTCGAGTGAAATTGTTGAAATGGCCAGAAGAGAGAGGGACTCTTTAGTCGAGATATTTTTGTATTTTTTTCGATACTGCGGATGGCTTTTGAAAAATTTCAAAGTGTTATCGCCTTCAACACGAGTGATACGTAAATTTTACACATGACCTGGTTCGTAGTGATTGCTCGAATTTATTAAATTCATTTTTACTTTTGATCAATTCAGTCTTAAAAATTCCCATTCAAATATGTAAGCGATATGCAGAAATACTATTAGAAAATTCTACTCCCCGATTTTTGAAAAAAACAAGTCTTCCTTCTTTTCTCCACAACTTTTCCATCAAATCCCCTAAAAACAGACCTGCAATATGAAAAAAATCTCAAAAAATTCAGATGAAAAGTGAGGAATTTTTAATAAAAATTTCAAAATACTTACTAAAAAAAAAAAAAAAAATGGAAAAATCCCATTCGCTTACAAAAAATGTAGTAAATTAAAATGAAAGTAAAATTCAGAGTAGAATCAAAATCGAGCCAATAAAATTTATGGCAGATCCACCAAATTATTCTCTGAAATCATTATGATAAGAGAGAAATTAACTATATGTATTTCAAATCCTACATCTTCATTTGCGATAGTTATTGACGTGGGAGACCTGAAATTTCGAAATTTTGCAAAGTTTTAATATGGCATAAGACTTCTTCACAAACATTTCAATTTTTTCCAAAAAATTTTTAAAACTATTCACTCGTTTTTTTCAGATGTTTAGTAATTTTTGAAAGATTATTTGAATTGATAGGTTTTTCAAGGTTGCTTAAAGAATGGTTTCAACATCAAAAAGTTTTCAAAAGGAGCAATCAATTTTTTGCGAGTGACCTGAAGACTGTAGCTAATTCTTCAAACCACCTTCCCCTCCTCGATAATTTTGGGCGCTCAACTATTCGCTTCACTTTTTTGATTTCCCTTCAATTTAAAATATCATTTTCGAACTTTAAAAAAATTGTTAGTTTAGAACAAGTCAACAGTTCTATTTTAAATAAACAGTTTCATTCCAAGAGTATAGTCTTTACAGTCATTTTTTCGAGATTTCAATGGAGGGGGGCTCCGAGGGAAGTAAAATGCCTGGACCTCAAAACGACTTGGTAAAAATATTGGAATCCCTTTTCCCACTCAACCCTCATCCTTTCTCCATCGACCTCCAAATCTGATCTCGTTCAATAAATTTGGAAAAATTGAAAAAAAAAACACCAAACTGGTCTTGGTATGGATATTTATACTCAAAAGTTCTATTACCTATAAGCCTTAATGCCATTTTTCAGAAATTAAAAAAAAATTCACCCTTCATCGTCGTACTTTTACAAGGGGTCCCAAAAGTAATTCTTTAACCAACATTCATGAAACAAAACAACAACTAAATTTCGAGTTCATGGAGCAAACATTATCTAATATATTTTGAAAAAGGACTTCATTTTGGTGTAAACCTCACACAAATTTTCAACTTTTCAGGGGTTCTTAAATTACCAGAAATAGAAAAAACGGAAATCAAATTTGTCAAAATTGCAGCACAGAAAAAATTAGGAATTTTCACTGATTTTAAAATGGATATGTTTTTTCAAAGATTTTTACCTATTTTTCAGTTAAATTCATAGATTTCACTAACTTTTCAATGAATTTTCTTACTGTTTCGTTTTCAGTGAAAATTATTTCGCTGATCCTGTGCTCAATTCTATAACTGTATCTCAGTGATTTTCGATAATTTTCACCGATTTATGAATGAGAGAGTAAGATTTGATGCGATTGAAATCACCCTCCTCCACTCTCAAAAAAATCATAATTTTTTCCAAAAATGCAAAAATGTACCTTAAAATTATGATACTGAAAAATTGAAAAAAATTCACCCAGTGATTTCCAAAATTTTCAACCATAAGAACCAATTTCTATAAGCTGGATGCGAATTCGAAGTCTGATTTTGCATCCACCAGTATTCTCAAGAATTGTGGGAGCGAGAGGAAAGAGGAGGAAGAGGAGGGGTGGAAAATGAAAATTTGACTTTAATAATGTGAAATATGAATATGATGTCTAAAGGTAAATTTTGACAATTTTTTTTTATAGAAGTGAAAGGTTTAGGTTGAAGCGAGGAGAAGGGAGTAAACAATGAAGAGAATTGAAATTTTGTCATTTTTTCGAGTGATATGTTGTAATCTATGTTTCAATATTATTTTTCTCGAGGGAATGAAAGAAAATCTATACCTATTTGGAATCCCCCCCCCCCATTTTTGTCATTTTCACGAAACCTGAGACAATTTAAAGGTAAAATTATACAATTTTCGACAAATTTTATGCAAAATCCAACTTTTTGAGAGTGTTATAAAGGAATTCTACGACCTTAAAAACATACATTTTCCGACATATTACCCACAATTAGAGTGAAATTTTCATTTTCCACCCCCCCGTCCTCACCTCATCCACCATTCCATCTTAGAAGAAAGGCCAGGTGGATGCAAAATTTGATTTCAAATTCGAATTTAGCATCCTTTTGAAGTACATTTTATGAGTAAATGGGAGTGCTATGTCGTGGAGGGCACTACGTTGCTTAAATTTGACATTTCTGGTCTCTCGCGCCCAACCCTCGACGTCTAGGGGGAAAATAATATCGAATTCGAATTCTACGTTCAAAAATACATAAGGAATGGCACTATTTCACAAATTTTTCGTGAAATACTCGCTGTTTGAGAGAAATCTGGCTTGTAATCTGTTCCTAAATTTCAATATTAACAATATTCAAAACGTCAAATTTAGCTAATTTCGAGTCGATTTATCCGAAAAAATATGAAAAAAATCGATTCCACTACGAGAAAATTTGTCGACCGAATTTTTTGCCCTTTTTCAATTTTTTTCCTCCTTTGAATAACATCGTTAATAAATTATCGGTCGCGCATTCCTCAGTCATCCTTTTTCGGTTTCAATCACGCAACACTCAATACACTTGAAATTTTATTCAAATATAAAGTCGACGTCTATCAAGCACTCGCAGCTGGATAGATTTTGATTTACACGCGTGTGCATTTTCCAAGGCTGTACTCAGCCGCAAAAGGTTATAGTTATAGAAATCGTCTGCTCGTATTGATTTTTACTCTCTCGAAAAGCTCTTCTCTCTCAAAGATATGTACAAGTTTTTGGATGAATCTGGGAGAACATATATTCGGTTGGTTTAACGGTCGTACATAAGTATCCCAGCTCGACGCTGAGATAGAAAGTATTCCAGGTTTCTGGTACTATAGACCTTTAAGGGTGCACGTATGTGTATCTATGGCTCTCGTATCGTGTTTTAATTACTCGCAACGCTCGGCTGAGTCGAGAAAACGGAGACAGAGAAGAGCGTACGTATTGAGCACGAATATGCGATGGTGTTCTCATTCGACGTGTATTATCAAAGTTTACGCCGGTATATAAGGGTACACGCCGGGGCATACGGGGGTGATTCGAAATAGCTTTCGGGATAAGATTATATTAGCACTTGGCCATTATCGAGTATCGCCGTTCGAAGCGTATTTCAAATAGCCTATTAAAGCATCAAAGAGTTAAATCTCGGAACTAGTCGCACGCACTCGCAGCCCACGTATACTTTCAAACGCCATATACCGGATCGTGAAATTTTTACACACGAGAAGGAATTTTTTTTTCTACGCTCACGAAAGCCGGACCCGTACAAAAGGGTGATTAATTATTCGCGTTAACCGATTATATCATTGTTCGTTAAACGCGCGACAACGACGTGTACGTTTTTTCGCAGCCCGCTCGAGTCGCGTTTTAATTAAAGGAGAAAATGTCGGGGTTTTTTCCGGGTCACAGGTATACGAAGAGGGGTTTTTTTTCACATCGAATAAAACTTTTTCAAGAATCGATTTATGGTATCGAATACCTCGTCTGGTCTCCCTTCTTTTGAGTCTTCGTGCTGGGATTTTGTGTATATTTTTGTCGTATAATCTAGCTCTTTTTATACGTAACGATACAACCATTCCAGATACCTCTGCTGTGGAATTCGTGGTAAATTTTGAAGGGTGGTTTTTTGCTGATGTAATTGCCAAGGTTAAGCGTATTCGAATCAAGAATTTTAAGATGGAAAAAATGATTGCTGGATTCATTACAATGATTTCTAATTAGAAATTTCGAATCATATTTCTTTTTTTTTTTTGAAATTTCCTCAGTTTTTCTGACATTATTTGCACATTTTGACGTAAATTTTCGGATATTTTGCTATAACGAACTATAAAATACGCAAAAAATGGTATAAAAATGAAAATTCATTTTAAAAAATTACCAAAAAACTGACTTTTTTGAAACAAAACAATTTTTAAATAATTGAATGATTCGAAGATGCGAATCATAAAATGAATAGTACTTCACATAACAGAGGTAACTGCTCACTGCTCTCATACTGGGAGGATTACAATGGATTGAAAAAAAAATGTAAAGATTTTGACCAAATTGAACATTATTGAAAATTACTGAAGAATTGCCAGAGTTGTACAACACTAATTTTCATAAAATACAAAAAATAAAAAAAATTGCTGGAGTCAGCAAAAATTTACTGAAAAATCAGTAACGTATCTGAAATTATTTTTTAAAAATCGGTGAATTTTTTTGAAAAATTATTCACATAAATCAGAGAAAAATCCACCGAAAACCAAAGAATTTTGCTGTTTTTTTTTTGGTACTGCAATTTGATTTTTTTTCGATGACTTTTCACCACATAGAAATTCAAAATTGGCCATTTTCAATTTTTGAAAAATTGTTCACTAAAAAAGATCTCGATTTTTCAAATTTTTCATTAGCTGGCCGATTCTCTGCACCTCCTACTCCTGCTCGAGCCTAAAATGCGAGTACATGTTCAAAAATTTTTACAATGGTTCTTGAAATTAATTTTTCTTTTTCAAAATTATAGTTAGTGATTTCACAGACTGATTTCATCTCCTCTTAATTTGATAATTTTTTGCTCAAATTCAGAATGAAAGAGTCTGAAATATTTAATTGAAAACGATTGGAAATTGTTAAAAATATTTTTCAAAATAATGGGTGTAAAAATCATTATTGTTCAATGGAGCATTGAGGTTTAAAATTTCGCAAATTAATCCCAATTTTTCAAAATGAAGGAAATTCATTGTAAATATTTTTTTAAATTGAGGAAATTATAGAAAATTTTCATTTTTGATTTCAATGTTAATCGAATTTAAAGCCTAAAATTTCATTTTCCAGACAATGTTCTGATTTTAAAAAATTTTACTTAAAAAAATTCCGTTCTTATATTTGGCAACACTGTCACGAATGATGTGCCAACGTTGAACATGAATCGTTCACGAACAAAGTTATTTCACTAAATGTCGAATTATAACTAATTAATTTTGAAAAAAAATCATTTGTATCGCTCGCGAATGATTCGATCAATGAAATGGACTCGTCCATTTCAAAAGAGAACAAATTAATCAATCTTTCAAAATTTTGAAGGGTATTCATAAGCAGCATTTAGCATCTCATCATGGACAAATACCTATAGGCACTTGAAATCAATCATTTTCAAAAAATCGTTCGAGAACGATTCAATTACAAAAATTGAGGAGTTTCGTTTCAAAACGCAACAAAAAATTTGTTTCATATCAAAACGCAACATCTTTTTTTTGCCCCTCTCCTCCAACCCTCCTTAAGGTACAAGTGCGAAATGAGCCCAAAACATGTAGCTGGGGTCCTAAGCTTTCAAATGAGACTGCCCCGAACCAAAACCCCCCACCCAATTTTGAATGACAGTTTTTTTGCGATTTCCCAAAAATCAGGTCTTCGGAGATGTTGCGTTTTGAAACGAAACTCCTCAATTCATCTCGAACATCATTTCCAGTTGAAAACCCAACAATTTAAATTTGCAAAACGTGAAAAAAAGTTTATCTCATTTTTATATCTCTCATACTTCAACTTCCTCAAGAAAGAAAGCAATAAACCTGTAAAAATTTGGATGAAACTTTCCAAGAATTTTTATTACACAATCGTCAAGATTTTCTGGTTGAAATTTGATGTAACGGGATAAAAAAAAAAGAAGCTTCTGAGAGATGAAAATGCGGTGAAATGAAGTTAAAAATCAATTCGCGATGCACATTCAAAAGGTTGCCATCTGGTGGAATTTTGTGAACTACTGAAAAGGTGAAGATGTAAATTATCAGTAGTTTATCACTGTGAAGTTAACCAATAGGAATAGCGATTTCGATAGAAATATTTGGCTATGTTTTCGTAAACTGATTCAAAGTAGGCAAAATTATCACTACAGTTTCGTACAGCTTCACCTTTTCAGCATTCGACACTAACGAACCTATCGAACTGTACATCGCGAATTGTAGCGTCCGTAATAGACATTTTCTTTTTCAATTTAGAAAATAAAAATGTCAACATTGATTTCCATCTCAAGATGCGATGCCCTAAGACCTTGTAAAAACTTTAATTGGATAGTAACTTGAACGGATTCGAAAAAACACACACACTACACGATTTCGTACTTCTGAAAACAGACAGTTTTCAGCTAAAGTGCGGCATAGGGGTGAGAAGGGTCCACATCAACTTGAAAAAGTCCAAATTCTATGAAGTTGTTCAATAAAACTCCTATAAAAAATATTTCTTCTTGACATCTCAGTGTACCTATGCAATTCATTTTACACATGAGTCGAATATGTTGTCTGTCCCGTCTCAGTTTAATAAACTAACACAGTTTGTCGATGTCAATACCGCAATTTTACTCACTTCGACATACATGAAGTTGCATAGCAGAACACCTGTTCTCACATAGGACTCTTTCAAAGCATCAACATAAGTATCTTATCGTACAGACGATTCGATAAAGTTTGCCTGCTAGCCACCTGATTCGCTTAAATAATCGATTGGGCAACTTATTCAACATCATTTCTCAAGTTCATCCGTCTAACGATGTTACACATTAACAGAGCTACTTTCCTTCAAGGTTTAACGATACTTTTGCGATTGCTTTTTTTTTGTTCGGCTTCTTCGAATAGCCGACGGGATGTAAAAAATTTTCACGTCAATTTCGATAGAAAAACTAACGAGTAAAATTGGTAAATGCCAAACAAGGTGTTCAAAAAATTTCGTAATGAAGAAGTATGACTTTGGCAGAGCGTTGTGCAAACATTTCACAATTTTTAGTGCATGGCTGCAAGAAAAATGGAATTGCGATTTGTTCTCAGAATTTTTGGATCTTTGGTTTTCCGCTCGTTCTTTGGTCTCGATCTTTATTCATAACCATATTTGGTAAAATATACTCTGAGTAATCGAAAAAATTCTAGCTATCTGGGATTTTTGTGTGGGAAAATTAAAAGTAGGCAGCTATTAATAAATCAGTTGGATTATCATAAATTCAACACTAAAAAAAATGATAATAACTTTTGAAGAACAGTTCTAAAAAAACGAATCTCCTGGGTTTCGAAATGCGGTTATCATCAAGGACCAGTTTTTTGAAGAATGATTTTTAAAAACTGAATCTGAGAACTGTTTTTTTGAAGAATGGTTTTCTTAAGAATCAAATCTGAAAACTATTTTTAAATAACGTTTCTTGAAACACAAATCTGAGAACCGGTTTTTTGAAGAACGGTTTTTAAAAACCAGTTTTTCAAGAGCAGTTCTCACGGACCAGTTTTTGAAGAAAGCTTCTCAAAAATCGAATCTGAGAACCACTTTTTGAATATCTGTTCTCGAAAACCTAATCTGAGAACTACTTTTTAAAGAATGGTTCTAAAAAATAAATCTGAGAACCGGTTTTTCAAAAGCACGATTCTCGCAGAACGGTTTTCAAGTTTTCAAAGTGCAGTTTTCAAAAACTGGTTTTTGAAGAATAGTTTGAAGAATGGTTCTCAAAAACCGGTTTTTCAAAGAACGGTTCTCAAAAACCGGTTCTTGAAGAGCAGTTCTCAAGGACCGGGTTTTGAAGAAAGGTCCTCAAAAATCGAATTGAAGAACCCTTTTTTGAAGACCTGTTATTAAGAACCAAATCTGAAAACTGTTTTTCAGTTCTTCACACTTGAAATTTCTTTCCAGCAAAATTCATTCAACTAAGGTACAAACTTCAAATTTTTAATGTTTCAAAGTATTTTTACCACAATGAAGATTTCAACAATTCAAGCCCAAAATATGTGCTTCAAATTCAAGTTTTTTTATTTTTAAATTTTTTTCAAATTCTTCAATCATTAATTTTTATTTAAAATTGAATCGAATTTCAATTTTTTTCAACAGTAAAAGTGAAATTTTCCAACTTCAACTTCTTCAAATTCTGTTTTTTTTTTTCGATTATGTATTCAGAAGAAATTTTAAAACTTCAATTTAATTTCCAAGTTGGATGAAATTGCAAAAAAAAAAAAAAAGTTATTTAAAGAAATCAGTGTTCCAATCACCAGAAATGACAATGTTACTCTGTTTTTGATCTTATTCTAAAATTTTAAGAAAAATTTGAAATAATTGGTTAGACAGCCACATTATGCTCCCATAAATCCCAAAACGATTTCGGATCCAGGGAGGAATTTCAAGTACTCGGTACATTTTTTGGTAGCCATTCATCAGATATTACTCTCCCATTCGACGAAATGAAAATTTTCCATTTCCACTAAATCAACAATTTAACAAAAAGGGGCGCAGGAGTTGCAAAAAGTTATAAAGTAAATCACGTCGTTTGATGGCCTTAAGAGTTGAAAAAAAACCTTCATTAACTCGAGTCTACATTTCACAACGAAGATATCTCTCTGGAATTTTTTAAAGGACTCGTCCTTAATTAAAATAAAGTCCGTTGATGATACTCGTGTAGGTGTACGTGCGGTTGTACGACAGACGTGTTTTACTCCTTTCGGCACATTAGGGGAGTCGAGCACTGAGAAAAATGTTTTGTTGATACACACAACGACGCGATAAATGACCTAGGTGAAACAATAATCACTTACAAGCTGCTTGTATTTTATCTTCGTTAGAGTTTTTCACGGTTTGCCATTTTTTTCCTCAACTGCGAGCGCCATTTGAGATATTAAAACGGTTACGCGCGAGGCATTCCGACTTATTACCTTTTTTTTTTCGCTCTTTTGTCCACTTATAACGACGAAAACACGTTAGTACCTAATTTTGTTTACTTTGTTCTGTCGAGCAGCGTGCAACACGGGTACTTTTTCTATGAAATAGAATTTTGTCCACGTGAACTTTTTTCGAGTTTTATGGCAATTGCATGGCTGTCTATGCATCACCATTCATTTTCTACGTGTAAAATTTTGGATACAGAATTCGAAAGTTTTCAGTCAAAATCTGAAGCGACTCAAAGTGCCAATTTTTAAATTTTTCTGAAAAAATTTCCCCCAAAAAAAGATCATCAATTTGACTCAATTTCATTTTTTTTGGCCAAAATGAAATTTTGACATTATAAAAAGAGGAGGAGATGATTCGGCCAAATCCGAGTAAAATATCATGAAAAATTAATCTATAGTTGAAGTAATCGACCCGAGGCCCAAACTTTTCCTAAGAATTCTTAATATTAACCTTTTACGACAAAAGGAAGGTGACGCAGTTCAGAGAAGGGGAGCAGGTTGAGCCATCGAAATAGAAACCTACCTACGCTTAACTAGAATGAATATTCGAAATACACCCCACATATGACGCGGGTCAAGCCTGGCTGGGACTCGAGAGGGGTCGGTCGTTCATATACAAATGATTTATACGTCCATTCTTCCTCTTTAATATTACACCGCGTTGAAATAGCCTGCGTAATGAAACTATCCCACTGTAACCTTTCTTTACGCTGCGATGTCATAACCAACTGACACGACGACGCGGTAAAAGCGAAATACCGAGACGAGAAAGGCAGAGGAAGGAGGATAAACGGCCGACTAAACGCGACTATTACACAATTTGGGACGTTTCTCGACCTCAAAAAATAAAGTTGACAATAAAAATTCCATTTTAGGATGCGATTTCAAACACGTCATTCCTTTTAGACGACTCGTCAGTTTCGCAAGGAAGGGGTTAAAAATACCATTGAGATTTGTCCCTCGCTGATGAGATTTTATCGGTCATTCTTTTCAGAAAAAATTAACACAGCAGGAAAACATGCGATAAATAATGAAAACATAGGTGAAAAAATTCTAACGAATATTTTCCCCTTGAATTTCGACGAAATAATGAAAAACGAATTGAAAAATTTCCTCGTTGCCGTTTACAACGCTTTACTACCCGCCGAAGAGGCATTTATCCGATATACGTTGCGGTAGTGCCGTTCAACAGCACCATTAGCCAACTTATCCTACACCAGCGTTTAAAAAAATTGCCTACTCGGCCGAAATTCCAACGCTATGGGGTTAAAGTATTGCGCAGAATGGCGAGCAGAATCGACGCAGCGTCAAATTTCTCGACATTTTTCTATACACGGTACGTGTTTCCTTATTTTTTGAATATTTAACTTGCATTCGACTCGGTTTAATTTTCAATGAGATACTTTCAGTAGCCCGCGAGCCATTTACAAGTCTATTTTACGGCCATTAAAGTTATGCGATGGGTGAAAACCTCAGTTTCGAATTGAGCTAAGAAAAGTTGTGAAAATATAGCCCTAATTTTAAATTTATAGGCAATGAAAGCTGTATCATAATTATCACATACAGAGTGTTTTATAGCTCGAGTGGTTTCTTCAATTCAGAAAGTAGGAAATCCATCTTGTATCTAGGTATAATTTATTTGCCTATTTTTCAAATTGAAGGAACAAACTAGTATGTTTCACTACAGGGATAGAAAACTGGAACTGGAACTGAGAACTGGGAAAAACTGGAACTGGATCTGGAACTAAAAGAAATGTCAGTTCCAATTCCAGTTCTGACGATTTTTTTTTTTTTTTTGATTTTTTCTAATCACTACTTATTAAAAAATGTTTATGGTTTCTCATGGTCGTGGAAGATCAATTAAAAAGGACAATAGGTATAAAAAGTGATTAGTGTAAGTACTGAAAGTGGATGATTCACTTTTCAAGTTTCTGGTTTTTATTTCAGTTGTTAAAAAACTCAAGATCAATCGACTTCTTTCGTTTTTTCAAGTTTTAAATTCAATTTTCGAAAGTAGAATAAATATGAGAATATGACACGTGACCTGTTTTACGGATTCAAGTGATTTTTTCAAGTCCACGCGTTTTTCCTGTTCCGACTTTTTTTTACAACGCCAAAAATTTTTTTGACGAGGCCTAAATTTTTTTCTCAATTTTTTTCCAACTTAAAATTTTTTTGACAAGGTCTAAATTTTTTTCCAAACTTCAAATTTTTTGTCAAGGTTACAATTTTTTAACAAAAATGTTTTCAACGTCACAGCAAATTTGTAAAACAAGCCCAGGTTAATTGTCAATTCTTGAAGAAGTCAAAAGTTTTTCCCCGCCAATTTTTTCTTTACTTTTTTTTTAAAATTTCGAATAATTTTTACAACAGAAAAATTTGAAGTTTGGAAAAGAATTTAGACTGCGTCAAAAAAATTTGAAGTTGGAAAAAAAATTGAGAAAAAGATTTAGACCTCGTCAAAAAAATTTTTGAAGTGGGAAAAAAATCACTACCCTACTTGAATCCGTAGAACAGGCTCCCACAAAGAAACGATTTACTTTTGTTTTGTTTGTTGGGGGGGAGGGGGATTTTATATTTCTACTTCTAAACGTTTTCCATTTTCCCCTCATTATTTATGAGAAAAAAAGTTCAGAACTAGAAATTTGGAACTGAAAAACTGGAACAAGGACTGGAACTGTAAAAATGGGAACTGAGAACTGAGAAACTGGAACTGGAACTGTAAAGATGGAAACTGAGAACTGAGAACGAGAACTATTATTTCTTCAGTTTTCCATCCCTGATTTCAGTGATTTCACAACAAGGGAGCAAAAATTGTTTTTTTTTCGAATTCTGAACGAAAATTTTCCTTATAGCGGGAGAAAAGCGCGAAACGCACTCAGAAAGTAATTAAGGGAGGGGCTCAGAATTTTATGGGCGGGGTCAAATTTCAAACTAGTCATTTTTCACTGTTCTTTCAATCAAAAATCACCAATCTTTTCGTCAAATTGGGAATTTATTGAAAAATCGTTAATTTTTGGCTGAAAAATTAGTCAAAGATTATCAAAATTTAGAATAAAATGAGTAAAACACTGCCCGAGCGAAGCAAGGGCGAAAATATTGTTGAAAAAATACTGTTTAAGAAGCAAAAAAAAAATGCACTTTTTAAATATTTTTACAATAAAAAATATTTTCCCCGATCTTAAGGGGTTGGAGAACAAGAACAAGAACCTTGCTTTCCTCTTTTTTAAAATTTTCATAGTTTTAATTTTCTTAACTGAAATAAATTTTCTGATGACTGTGACTCTGTCAGGGGAAAATAAAAATTTATGATAGCGAGGATGCCATAAATAAAGAGCAAACAAAGAACCAAAAATTTAAAGAACAAAAATGAGAATGAGAACGACCAGAAAAGAACGAGAACAAGAACAAGGATAGGAACAAAATTTGAGAATGAATGAAAAAAAAAAAAAAAACTCAAAAAAACTCAAAAAACCAAAAATTCAGAAAACAAGAATGAAAATGAAAAACTCATCATTCTTGCGGGGCTGGTTGGGATGTTAAGTAGGTATTATCGATACATATTGAAAATCTTTAAAAATGGGTAATATTTTCAGAGATGGGTCGATTCAGAATCATCCGTGTGAATTTTAAGGAATTTCTAAATCAAATTCACAATTCAGATCTTTTATCAGTTGAAAAAATTATTTTTTATAATTCAATATAGTAAAAAATTCAACCAAGAAGCAATAGAAGGACTAAAGTTTTCAGTCCCTATCTTTTCTAATCTCATCTCAGTTTTTCCACAGATGAGAAAATCGAAAACAACACAAAATCAAATTAGATATCGCTACTGATACACTGAAAACACGAGTACAACTCTTGATTTCGGAAATTGAATTATTAACAAGTTGAAATAGAATGAACTGCGACGTTTGTGAGAAAATTAAAGCGCGTAAATTCGATTCGAGGATACGATCACGAAAGGCCAAATCTCGGATTTCCAAGCTGAAAATTCTCATTAATTTCCATAACTTCTGAGCAGTAGCAAATTTAATTTCCAATCGCAAATTATTTTCATTCAGTTTGAATACAGAAATTGTGCAAAATAACGTTGCATATTATTCTGGCTCAAATTCAACTACTTGATGCTTCAATTCACCCTGCAAAACGAATTAATTCATTTTTCATACAAATTCATCCCGTCTTCTTTCCAACCGAAGCAATTTGCCAACAACCACACACCGCGCAGACAAGTTTTTGAAATTACTCACTTATTTTGGATCATTACTAATGGACTGTCCGACAAACACTATCAGCAGTATGAACACCACTAGCAGCACTAAAATGAAGCATATTGCAATGGCCGATACCATCGTGAAAGCCGTGGATGCGGTAAAAATCGAATCTCGTTGGCGCGAAAAAAATTCGAAAAAAAATCTCCCGAGCTGCGAAAGCGGCCGGCTACGAATACGATAACGTGAAACAGACTAGCGTAACGTTTACGTTAACGATAGGCATTCGAGATGGTAACGAAAGCACTGGCGAACGTGGAACGTGGAGTTTTTGTGAAAACCACAGGGTGGCTCGAAATGACAACCAAGACCACAACTTACACTACGCTTATGAACGAGAAGGGATAAAATATTGATTACTTTTGGGAGAAGGGGGCTGTAAGTATTTGTACTTGGCAAGTTTTGTATCTGTTTCGTTATGATGGTGCATGTGAAAATTTACGCGCCCATCGAGATGTTTTTTTAATCACCAAGATTGGAAATTTTCGAGGCGAAAATTTTGCATGTTTTTGAAAAAGATGCACAGTTGTTGAAAAAATATCTTTCGAAAGTTTGAATTAGGTATTTTCTTGGCTTTCTTTTCGTACGTTGTCTCTCTAAATAATACATCCCCCTTGTCAGCATGAAAAGCGTACCTGTGTATTCAATTGTCATCTATTAAGGCGAGAAAAAAGACAAGTGTCGGTCCCTTTTGGCCGTTTGAATTACATATTAAACCTCTCAACTCCGCCTTTACCTCTGCTCTGGGTCGAAAGAGCTGGTTCGAATTTACTTTCGCTCTTCTCCCTCGCATTATATTGTACCGTGTTATACGTAAATATTTCGTGTTTATTTATTCTGCTTCCACATTATGTTTCTGTATTCGAGACGAAACTGAAAAGCTCCGAAGGCGGTGTAACTTGAGAATAATTTATTCTGCTCCGGGAGATATACGCTACTTGAAATTTTTTTATGCACTGCTCAAAATTTTTAATACATGTGAAAAAATGGCAGAAGAAATTAACGATGAAAAATGTCCCCTTCAAAGAAGTTTTGGATTGAAAAAAAAAAATCGTCCTAGATTTTGATAAAAATTCATGAGGCAGTTTACTTCGAGAGGGAGACCTCGCAAAAAAATTCAGATACCATTGCCCAAAAAGAGCAAGAGCTAAGGGATCTCTAATGGGGTAATTTTCAAAAAAATCTGGGGTTTTCCACTTCTGGGTGGTGCCATTTGATGGCACCTCGGCCATTCCTAAAAATATGTGATTCAAGTTACTACATCTTCTTGAATCATTGACATCAACATTGGATACCTAGGTATCATTTTTTTCTCCACAAGGGGCTTGAAAAGTTGAAGATCAAAAATTTGACAAATTTTCGATTTTTACCAAATTCAAATTATTCATTTAAATTTCTCGAAATCGGGTGAAAATTTTTTGATCCCCAAGGATAATTTTTGATGAAAATTTTCAAAACGAAAAAATCATGACAGTAAGTACTGTTAACTGAATATTGATTTGAGAAATTTTTAGAAAATTCAAGTTATTTTTCTAGTGACTTGAAAAATACGCCATTTTTTGATCATTGAAATAAATTTTAATTAATTTTTGTGAAAATTTTTTGTAGTAATGCTGCAAACGAAAATTTTATAAAAATTACGCTTACAAAAATATACTGAAAATTTTTTTGAAAAATTTCATCAAAAATTAATCTACATACATGTGATCAAAAAAATTTGTCTCTATTTTGAGGTAATCGAGTAAGCAGCGATTTAAAATTGGTAATGAAATTCGAGATAAACAACTTTTCAAATTGCTTGTAGAGGGCCAAAAATGCAATCTAATTTCGAGGTTAATAAAAATCAAGGAAATTAAAAAATAAACGAGTCGCACCTTTTTAGAGAAATTGCCAAGGTTCCCAGCTGGTAGCACTATCCAAAAGTGAGAAAAACAGCATTTTTTTCGAAAACGTTCCATTTTGAGGTCTCCTAACCTCGCTCCCTTCGATCTGAGCGACTCAAAATTATACCAGTACCTCATCATTTTTAGGGATGAACTTTAGACCCAATGGATCATCTTGGAAGAGTTCAGAAAGGTTTCAAATAGTACAGTTTGGTCATTTGTATTAAATTTCGAGCCCTCTGAACTCCCTCGGAGCGATTCTTTAGGTCTATAAAATTCATCTCTAAAAATCAAAATTGAGCCATAATTTCAGATTCTCAAGCTATACATACTTGAAATTTTGCATTAATTTCTCCCTCTCCCCCCCCCCAAAAAAAATGTTTTCAGGATGTCATTTTACGTTAAATTCTGTAAAAAAGAGAACTTAATGGAAGACCCTTATCTGAGGTAGGAGTCAAAAACTTGGGTTATCTCATATTCTCAGAAAAATAAACTATCTTAGGGCGGGGGTGAGGGGGTGAATATCCACAATTCTAAAATTCGATTTAAAACACGTCTCAATCAAACAGTTTGTTCCACTACCAACTTTTCAAGATGAAATTGCAATTTTTATTTTCCAGTAAAAGAATAATGAGGTCTTGTCAATATTATGAGAAAAACTCAAAAAACTGATTTTTTTAAAAATTTGGAAATTTTTAAATGTATAGATGACCCTGCTGTAAAGAAAGGACCTTGTGTAAAAAAAAATCAATGTCTTCATTTTTCTGTGCTTGGTCCAAATTTGATGTCATATTTGGACCAAAAATGTGAAAAATGAGATATCGATTTTTTTTACACTAGGTTCCTTCTTTCCGGTAGGGTCATATGGAGAAAAGATGTCCACGACATTTCAGAAATTATTTTTCCCAACTTCTCCAGATTTCCCAGACCAGTTTTTCAACATTCTCTAGACCCTTTACCTTCATAAGGCACATCCATGAAACATAAATTGAAGAATAATTTTTTCGCCTGAAGTCTCGCAACCTTTTTTTTTTTTTTTCAAAAATCTCCATTTTTTACAAGATTTCTGAATGCCTGCTTCCTGGCCATAAACTAAAAATGAGCTGGTAGCCCTTGGATTCTAAATTCAAAGGGAATGAATTTTTTTAAAAAAAAAAAAAGACTCGAAAAATTTCTGAACCTCTCTGCTACTCTCTCAAAACCCAAAACAAAACACTTTAGAACTTGAATTTATTATTGAAAAAATTTTCAAATGAAAAGGAAACACATTAAAATGCATAGCTATTTTCAAAAAAAAAAAAAAAAAGATTTTAAATGGATTCCACAGGGGAAAAGAATTAAGTACCCAGAGAATTGTAAAGCAAATTTTTATGAAAAATTCGTTATGGACAAAATTACACAAATGAATATTAATTTTTTTGTACAATCATGGTCAAAAAAATAAAAAATCAATCATGAGACAATTTGGTCTGAGCAGAGCAAAAGGAGGATATTTTTTGAACGATTTTGATAAAAAAAAAGGTAATTTTAAAAAAATTTGAGGGAAAGTATCAGAATTTTCTGAGGTCTAAAATAATACTTTTATAGTTTTTTAAAATGAAAATAAGTATACTTTTTTGTTTAGATAAGTCAAATTCACGAGTTCGTTGAATATTTTTTCAACCTTCTAAGAGCTTTTCTCAATTTCTTAATCATAAATATCAAAATGGTCAATCTTTAAGCATTTTTTAATCAAAAATTCAAATTCCTGACAAAGGCTTTTTCTACCACAAAAATTGGGATATCGAGCAAATTTTACACATTTTTAAATACACAGACAGTACACTCTTTGGAAGCTCCAAAATTGACATTCTCCTGAACCTAGATCCATTCCTCAATTTATATCGATACTCTTGACATTTTCTCAAATTTTCCAACAAATAGATTACTTTTCCATGCGCCGAATAAAATAGCTATTTCTAAAGCAAGTTATAACGAAAATGAGGAAAACTTTTTCAATACACTTGATAAATACGGACGTGGACCTCAAAAGTAGAAAAAGCCCGCAATAGGTACGTTGCTCGATCGAACCAAATATTACGACGAATTGGACACGATAGTCGTGTATTGAATTTCAAATCGTTTTCCAAAGACCGAGCCAATCAACCTCCACTGCAGGTCTGGCATCAAAATAAACTCGAAAGATGCACACGTCGCACTTAGACATCGCACACTGTACATACAAAATATACAGGTACCTACACGACTACATCCACACATCGAACAAGATAGAATCAAGCAAAACCGGAAATAAAATCAATTCCATATACGCGTGCACGTCCGCACCATAAGAACAGACAGCAATTCGCTAATTTGCAGCAGGAAATGTCAAAACATAAGTTTTCCATTAAACAAGAGCATTTCACTCGGCGGTTGGCTAATGATAAATGCCACTACGTAATTTGATCGTTGAGAGAAAATTTACATCTAAAACGATACGACGCGATATCCCTGCACGTTACGTTCTCTTCGGCTATTGTTTCTCGCATCTTTTGAGAAACAATGGCAGCGAGCAATATATTCGCCATATTGGACTTTGGCCAATATACCCAAAGTTGCTCGATTTGATTAAAATTTATATACGACGGCGATGGATTTTTATCCGATTTCGTTGTCGAAAATTTCTTCTATCGTCTGCATGCTTGAAATTCGCTCAAGATAAATTTACACGCTCTGCCAAATATCGCGAATCAGATTTGCACAATTTCGAATACTCGCTCCTCTATGGACGTTCCTTCGACGAAATTATTTCACCAATCGTCGAGCCTCTGTGTATAATAATATTACAGCCGCAGATTAAATCCATTGAACTGGAAAAGATTACTTCATCGTAATACCACCGCACTACTCGTACACCAAATACTCGCACATACCTAGACCCAGGACTAGAACTACTCATGAAAAAATCAATTTTTTATATTAATTTGCTACTCTAATATTTAAACGTGTGCCTAACTCCAAACGTTTCGTTCAGCTATAGAAAAAAGGACATAGAGCTATCGTAATTTAACGAGAAATTATTATTGGGAAGGATAAACTAAGTTGGAAAACGAAGGGGGTGGAATCGTTGCGCAATTGTTTAGATTCGGTCAAGGTTTAGATACTAAAATACTACCAGAGAATAAATTGGGAAATGATAATTGAAGGATTTAAATATTTCGTATAGTAAACCTATCATTTTGAATGTTTCATTAAAAAAGAATTAAATGTGTATTATCAAGAGATAAATTTATTCCTTATTCGGAAAAGGGGCATTGAAGCGTATTCATTTTATTTATAAAATCAAATGGGAGAGGCATAAAATTATTTGAGACCTCAAAACGACCAAATGAAAATTTTATTTCATAGCAGCCAACACTCGAACTAAATAGCGATGCTAGAAAATTTTAATTAAGTATCAAAAAAAGTTGAACATTAAAAAGAATCTCAACAGAGTGCTCTGCTTTTTTCTGGGTGCAAATGCTGGGATAAAAAGATGAAAACATCAGAAAACATGTACGAATTTATGATTTCAAAATTAAAAAAAAAATTATTGAATTTTTTTTTGAAAATCGCACTTCTTGCCTTCTCAATTTCTTGCGAATGTAACCAAAAATACCTTAGGTCACCTTTTGAAAAATTGAAAAACTTATTTAAAAAAAAAATTTATTACAAGTTTTTACCGTTTATCTTCATTCTATTTTTCAAGAGTTTGCAAAAAACAATTTTTCGTTCTCTTCGTCGTTCAGCGAATGAAAAAAAAACGAAAAAACGAAAAAAATCCATATAATTATGTTCATGTGACTAGGAAGAGTTCTTCGGATAAATTTTTCTGTTTCAGCGCCAAGAAAAATTTTGCTTGAGAGCAAATTTTACAAAAAAAAAAAAGGTATTGCTAAAATTTCATTTCCAAGTATTTCAAATTTTTTAAAATAAATGTAAATTGAAAATACGAAAATAACGATTGAAAATCTTACACCGATCAAAAACATACTTGAGTAGAATTTTCATACTTACCAATTTTGCATGCTTAATTTTGACTTTGTTAGAATTGAAAAAGAAAACATTTAAATTGATGAAATAAAATTTCGGGTTTTAGTTCGAATATTTCGAAAATTGAGTAGAAAATCCGAAAAAAAAGAAGTTTAAAAGCCGGTTCTTGTCCCCAAAATCGTCCAACATTTTTTTTTTCAAAATTTAAAATATATGCCTACTAAATATTGATTCTAACAGGGAAATTTTCCAGGAATTTTATTAAAATTGATTTGAGCAGGGTATTGTGCCCCAATTGCTTAAAATAGACTATAAATTATTTCAACTTCAAGAAAGTGAAAATTTTGATTTTTGGTTTTGTTTTGTACCTACCTGAAATTTTACAAAGTTTCAGAAAAAATTAATTGAAAAGCTTGGCATCAAGCTTCCAAATGCGAAAAAACTTAAAATAGAGTCTAGCTTCAAAAAATTGTAAATTTTATTTAAAAAAAAAGAAAAAGAAATTGAATTTTTCACAATTTTGAAGTTTGGAGCCTGTTTTGGAAATTCGACAGTTTAGCTTTTTCAAATTCTGGATAAAAATTTTCCATTTGATTACGGTCAATATTTCCCAGATATTAATAAATGAGTACCTACTTTTACCAATATTTTGTTTATTCAAATTGATTTCCTGCAAAAATTTAATTTAGAACTTACTCCCTTTCCTAGTTTCTCAAACCACGTTACATTTACGTACCTAATTCTACAAATTTTTGAAAGAAAAATGACAATCAGATTCAAACTTGAAATTTAGCAAAAAGTTGGAATATTGTGAACAGACATTAATAGGTACTCCTAATGACTAGTAGAACTGAATAATCACGCATATAATTTTTCTGGCATAAGAAGCAGGTAATTTTCAACCTTGGAATTTTACAAAAAAAAAATCATAATTAGTTTCCTGGACTGAAAAATAAAAAAACTTTTCAAAAAAGTAAAAAAAAAATTTAAAAATAATTCAGGAAATTGTCAAATTGCAAAAATTGTACGATATTTATTTTTCATTTGAACTGTATCGAAAGTGTTTTTCATTGGTAATTTACGAATCGAAAGTTCTTCTTTTCATTGCTGAGGGTTATTAAAGGTTTTTTGCTTACTTTCGGGTTCTAGTACCCGGAAATAAACTTTCCTACTTTCATTACCAGGCACACAAACCGTATGAAACGTTATAGTACTAAGTAACAAGTAACCTACTAGGTAACTGATGATTTTGATAATTACAGTACAAATGAAAAATATCTCACAATACAAGCATTGGTCGAGAGCATTTTCATGACTCATTTCCGCTGCTTGAATTGTAATATAATATTTTTCAAAAATTCAATTTATATGTATTAAAAAAAAGGAAGAGGTTAATTCTTCAACATCGACGTAGGTATTAATCAAATTGAGCCACAATCTCAACATTTTGTAAACATAAACATACATGTTTCCTTGAAAAAAATGTATGCATTTTGGAAATTTTTTTTGCTCAATTAATTCTCAGAAAAAATAGAAAAGTTATCCGTTTCTTAAATAAAGGCCTTGAAATCTATATAAATTACAAAATAATTTACAAGAATTGAAAATGTATTCAATTTCGTAATGAAATGAAACATTCAACTTTTCATTTCTTCGAGTTAGAATTTTTCCAAATAACCTCAAAACTGCTTACAAAATCCCTCCTTTTCTCTTTCTCCGAAAAAAATTAATCATTTCTTTCAAAAAATTAAAAAAAAAATGATATCAAGGTAATTTTAGCCAATCAATGATATAAATTTCAATCATCATCAAAAGCAATCATTATTACTAAGTACATAAAAAAATTATTAAAATATTCACACAGAAACTATCCCAATCCCAATTCTTAGATCCTTACATAATATTTTCTTCGTAATCGAAAAAACTGAATCAAACTTGTGAGTTGTAATTTTGTTGATTGAGAAACCCAATTTTTGAACCTCTTACTCCCCCTCCCCCACCCGCAAACTGATAAAAAAATTATTTTTCCCTTCATCAATTCCATAAAAGCAGCCTAAATTTGGCAATCGGAATCCAAACACAAAAATCGTGTCGACTTGTGTTATTTACGAGACATGGAAAAAAGTTTCTTCCAAAGTAGAAAAAGTACCTATTTAGTGCTCAACGTGGAGCAGGTACATTAGGCCTCCATTAGGTTGAATTTTTACCCTATCTTTAATTCGATTCACGAAAATAACGCATACCAGAATGTAAACTTGAGTTTTCCGAATCCTTATCACATTAAATAATCCAATTGTTGAGAACGATGGTTGTCTTAAATTTCAATAAAGTTTATAAAAACGGATTGACTGATTTGTTGAAAAATTTCACGACCATAAATAGGTATCATAATACCAAATCTCAAACGCCATAAACAATTCAAGCAATAAAATATTCGATCGGTAAAATCACCGCTTACCTGATACAGAATACTGAATTCCAATTAGAAAGTAAAAAATCACAAAAATAAAAACCGTATGTCTTGAGAGGGGAAAATATTCACTGATTTTGAGCATTGGATTTTCAATAACTGAAACAAAAAAAAATACAGATTAGTATCGAATCGATTACTGTAGGCCTTTCCAGCTCTGATAATAAATCTCACACGATCTAACGAAATATTCTATAAATTTTATTCCATTTTAAATAGAACTGAAATTAGGTATTTTAGCCTAGTAGAAGAATATTCGTTGAAAAATCAAATTTGAGAACGAAATTTCATTAGGAACCTACAAAACCTTCAGTGAAAATTTCAGATCAATAGTAGTGACATAGTTTCACTAGATTCCAGATCGAGACATTTGAAGGCTTACTTTACAGCACTGAGCTATGAATTTTCACTCAAATCGAGATAAAATCATCGAATTCGAATTCTAACCCATTAATCAAATAATCCTGCCAAAAAATCCGAGTTTCAAGGATCAACTTGGTACCTCTATCGGCTCTATCTAACCATACTGCAATAGGCTGAAAACCCACCTTGTTTTGACGACTTTTAGCAACATTTTACTCACCATTTTTAAATGCGATGAAAGTTCTGTGTCTTATTTTCGGAAACAATGAAATAATATAGTTACGTTTGATCTGCAAACACACCATTTATCATAGGTAAGCGTACTCGAGCTCGCAGAGTATTACTCAATCACCATTAGATATCAAAATAACTTACTTTGAATGACGAAACTGTCCTGATTCTTCCTACCATCTTAGCATTCTTCCAAATGTTATTGTCGTGCGATCATTTCCTACACTACCGACGTAGCCCCTTCTCCTGAAATATTTAACAAGCATAGGTATAAGTAAATCTCATCGTCGAACCTTGCCAAACGCATCGAAATCAGAATTTTTTAAAATTAAGACACCAAGCACACGCGATTTATCGAATCGAAACCCAATTCGGATGGGTAAAAAATCGCATATTTAATGTGTTTTCAGCATCCAAATTCTCATCTCTCGAACACATCTTGAGCTAAAATCTCGTAGCGTATTTCCGTTACAAGCTTTGGTTAAAATGCAAACGTATAGTTATCAATACGAACCTCATGTTATGTATCGGAACACATGTTTGATTAGGTATTTTTTTTTTTTTTTTAATAATATGAATATATTTTATATATTTTCAAGTTACTGAACTACAACTAGAAAGGAGAGGCTAATAGAGCAAAGGGCAAGGGCAAGAAACTCCCTTTGAAAATCGATTCTGATTCGGAAGCTGTGCGCATGTAATGTAAACATGATTCAAAGCTGAGTGTGTTCGCAAAAATTGAAAGCTCAAAAGTTGGGTTTCTTGATCAGCTGTGGGGGCGAATTTTTTCAATTTTAAAGTCTCATAAATTTTAATTGCGTAAAGGGTGTCACGTGAGTAGAGGACGATAATACATAATTTTGTGTTCCATGAATCGTCTGCCAAAACATAATTTTTTGGATAAAACCAAGTACCAAAACCTTGAGATGAACATGTTGCCTATTTTGAGAATTTAAGGGGTAAATGCTGCTTCAAAAAAAAATCACGTCAAGAATTTTTTTAACCACGAGAATGGATAACAGAACAAATGTTCACTTCGTGACTTTTTGTCCAACTCAAAAACTGAATAGGCTATAATTTTTTTACAAAAACAAATTTTAAAAATCAACTAATCAAAGGAATGGATAGCACGTTGAAAAATGAAGAAATTTTGTTCTGTGCACATTTTGCCTCCCAATTTTGAATGACCCTCAGCCCCTTTATTTTTGATGATAGGCAAAAAGTATACAGAATATAATTTCTTCTGTTTTCAATCTACTATCCATCCCCTTAATTATTACTATTAGTTCATTGGAAAAAGAAATTGTGGCTTCTACAATTTTCATGTTAGGTAAAAAGACATATAGTAAAAATTTGCTAAAAATAGGCGACATATTCATCCCGAGAAAATTTTCTCGACCTAGGGAATGGATGGTAAGTAGATACTAGATAGGTACGAAGTATGTACTTTGAAAACAAAAAAATTTCGTCTCATGACTTTTTTCCCAATTTAAAAAAAGGGGCTACAAAATTTTTAAAAATTATAAAAAAAAATAATCAACCAAAGAAATGGATAATACATTGAAAATTGAACGAAAATGGTCAAGTGATTTTTTTTTGGAACTGCATTTGCCCCTTCAATTGTCAAGATAGGCAACATGTTCATCGAGTTATTTTCGTCGCATCACGAACATGTAATTATACATGCAGATTTTTCAATCGAATTCTTCAAAATAAATTCATGAAACTTATTAGGAGAAAAATTCAGACTTACAAACGTATTCCTCTCAATAAATTCATGTTTATTGGTGCAAATTCGAAAAAATTTCTAATTCAACTTCGAATTACTAATTCTATTCACGATGAAATCAAAAAAAACTTGAAATTTAAAGCCTACCTAATCAAACTTCTTAATAAGTGTTAGGAAGGTATTAGCTAATTTTTATCAAAATCTCTCGTCATATTTTAATCATGAAAATCTCTCAAACTAGAGTTGGGTTCGATCCTCATTTTCATCAGTAAAAGCTTCAGAACATCATCATCCAAAGTCCACTTTACGAGAATCGATATCAAAATCTTAATATTTTATTCAATTCACCAAATTGAATTAAAATTTACCAGCATAGAGCCAGGTTGAAGTTTTCTGCATCTAGTATGGGTATGGGCTCTATAAATTTGACGCTCCTTCTCCTCCAAAAATTTTTTGTCCCGAAATCATCGTTTGGCCTATTTGAACGAGATTTTCAGAATAATGATTCACTGCTCGGATCTTTTATTCGCGAGGATGAAAACTCATACCTACTTTTTTCGATTTAAAATTAGGAAAATTTTATTGCCTATTTTATACCTAGACCTACCCCCTCACCTCTTCCGAATCCAATTCATGTTTCAGACAGTTCTCTACTAATTTTTGGAACGTTTTATGAATTTTGATCGAATTTTGTACTTTTTCTTCGTAATTTTGGACTTATTTACGAAATTTTGAACTTTTCTAATCTTCTTGAATCTTTGTGCCTGAAAGACATCTTGGTGCAGATTTCCAAAGCTCATCGACTCATTTCAAAAATTAGCTTTCGTTAGTGTATTTCTTTTTCAAAAAAATTTCTTATGTATAATAAGTAGGTACTTCAAAAATTTCAAAAAAAATCCTTCCTCGAAGTCTGCTGTTTTAGGTGACAGACAACTACAATGCCAATGCCTTTACGTAAATCCGACCATATTATCAGAACAAAATACGGATTGGCAATCATTTGCAACATCGATCCTCACAATCAAGATTGATCATTTTATACATATTCTAATCAAAAAATCGAATTCTGAAGCCATATGATTTGAGATGATAAATCAAGTCATTTCATTCATATATTTCTTCATAACTATAACTTGTTGGTTTTTTTTGGATTGTTTGTTAAAACGCTGACAATGCTATACCAGTAGATATCTAAAAATTCAACCTATTCTCTTTTACTTAAAATGTTTTCAGCGGAAATCGGCTGGAAATTGAAGGAAAGTTCCCATGTTTTTTATCTCACAAATTTCTAAAATTCAAATTGACACTTACTGAAAATATTTCGGCATTTTTGGGATGATCCTGAGTATGGATGTAAGAATATGCAAAATTTGGTTAAAAATTAGGGACAAATTTCCAGTATTCAGCATTTTCTCCTTCCCTTTCAAGAATTCAATGAAAGTTGTTGCAAATTTCTCAATAAAAATACTGTGAAATTTTTGAAAAACATTCATTATCTGATGAGAATAAATTTCAATTTCATTTTTCAATTTGACTCCTACTTCCTCCCTCCCTCATCAACAAATTTCTCGAGAAGTTCTGAAAAATCATTAATTTTCAAATAAAAAATTTATTCTTTTAAAGTTCGTCTTCAAAAAATCCTGGATTTTAAAGAGAAAATTCAAAACTTTTCCGACTGTTCAAGAAAGCATCATCTTTGAAAGGAGTTGAATCCTAAAATCAAAAACAAAATTGAATCCAGCGTTCTCGAAAAATACGTCATACAGTATTGCAAATTTCAACTAGAATTAGTGAATACGGAGAGCAAAGATGGGAGGGAAGAGCCAAATCACAATTATGAAGGAGGGGGGGGGGGTCTAAAATTTCGCAGTCGAGACAAAACTGACACAGAAATTTTTTTTACCCGAAATTGAGAAGAAAACACAGAAATTCAATACGTCTAGCTAATTTAAATTTTTAGTCACAGAGACAGTCAACAAATTCAAAAACGATCTCATTTCACAGCATTATGAGCGCAAAAACGCTGACGAGATCACATCAACTGTTCTTAAAAAAACAAAGATTCATACATGAAAAACCTAAAACCATCTAGAAACCCTCGCGAAAAATTCTCCCGAGTGTTTCTCCAAACCTACCAAGTATCGTAGCAATCGTTACTACGTTGGTAAATTATCAGCCTAGATTCAATTTTACTTTCATAAACTAATGAAAAATCGCCCTTCTATACCGAATCATCGAAATACCAAAATAGATGGGATTCTCACTTTAACCGAATACGATTTTCTCAATTCTCGCCGAATCATTCATCGTAGCGAATCAACGAATCGACCATAATTCGCGAACCCAGACGAAATTCCACTTCTGTACGAACCGCCGACGACGACACGAATTCATTTACTGAAAAATACAAAAACAACCGAAGTACCAAACTATGCTTTCCTTCAAAATGGCCACCTACTACTTCTTATCTACTGATTACTTGCAACTCAGAAAAACTGCCTTAGCTGCCCGCGAAACGACGTCATCATTTTCACCGATTAGAACAATCTTGACGACTCATCGAATCCCTAAGAGGAAAAAAAAACAAAACATCATACAATTCACGGAGTTACACTATGTATTGAATGAACTGCAATACATGATAATTCTATTACTGTAATTAAATCATTATTCGATAAATGCCAACGTACCAGAATCCCTGGCAGTACATATTGTAAGTGCTAAAGCTGAGAATTTATCAATATTGTTCAAAATTCAAACTTAAATTAAGTCATTTTACCTAAGATGCGAGAACATATGTAAAGCTCTTAACGTACAAAGAGAGAAAGAGAAAAAAAGTAAAGGAAAAAAATAGTATAAGAAAAATAATAAAAAAGAAACACATGCTATAACATTCCATAATATTAACCTTAAACGAAAACAAAAAAAAAAAACAGAAAAATATACGGAGGTTTACATCGGCGGTTGAATGCAAGGCATGTATATAAACAGAAAAAAGGTTTCTCCAGAGCTGTTCAATTTATACATGTGTACAAGGAAAATAAAAGAGGAATTTTAAGAAAAAAAAAACTCATTCGAGGAAACAAGACAGAAAACACACACCAGGTTTAGTGTAAAATGACTACTCAACACGGCGATCAATTGATAATTCACTAAGGTGACTTGAAATATGGAAAAAATACAGAATTTACAACGAGAAAGGGAGGAAAATTATACATAAGTCAGCAGTTTTTTACCATTTAGTACATAGTACATTGAAATTTAAATCACGACATGCGAGAGCCCAAAAAAAAACTCCAGTACTATTTAAAAATTACATACATTATAAATCATATAATTATGTATTATTAAAACGGTACAAATAAAACGAAAAAAAAAAATAATAAAAATCCTCAAAAATACCCTCCTCCGAAGTCGCCATCTTCGGGTACACGTAATTGGTGATTCAAAAAGGGAAATTTTTCTGCATAAAAAGAGGAAGAATTGAACTCTTCGACACGTGAGTTGGAAAATACACGCGTCGACGACGCATCATATCACATTCTTCATTTTCCATTACAAAAAAATGAAAAATTGTATAAAAAAACAACATTCACGACATACAAACATACACGCACAAATCTCTCAATGTGGGAACAGCGGCAGCCATCGATTTCGTAGCAGTTAGTCAAGACAAGAATGTAAAAATTGCGAAACCAAACCGTGAAAAATTTTTTGAGGATTTTAAAAAAAAGAATAAAAAAATAAAAATAAAATACAGAATAATGGGAGGGCAAAAACTCATTATCGTATAATAATATTACGAAGAACTAAAAAAAAAATGAGGGGAAAGGAAAAAAAAATCATAGTATTAAAAAACAAAATTAAGTTGAAATATTTTCATTATTCAACATACCGAAATTATTTTTTTCTTCAAATGAAAAAAAAAATCGTGGAAAATAAATAAATAAAAATATTTAACTTAAAATTATTATCGTAAGAAAAAAAGACACTTTTAAAACGAACAGAAAAAACACTAAAAGGGAGAAAAAATTACCAATTAAATGAGACGATAAAAATTACCATAAGACGAAAAAAAATACTCTAAAACATTATTACTGTTAAGTTTTTGTTTCTCTCTCATTTTTTTTCCACAAATAAAAAGTAAAATTAATCGATTTAAAATTAATATACGAATATGTATACAGTTTTCTTTCGTTTTGTTTTTAAATTTAATCTTAATTTCTTCATTATAAAAAACGCGCCTTTTAATCTTAATAAGGGATTCAATTATACTTAAAAAAATTTTTACTGCCACGTCGAATTGTAGCTGTCCTGATACCACTGGGCATCCGCTGCTCCGCCGTTCACGCCACCCGCGGCGCCAGACGATTGATTTCCCCAATTGCTCTGGTATCGCCTTTTTGGATCGCCTTGATTCTGATTTCCGCCGTCAAACTTTCGTTTACCTATACCGTCAAAACATAAAGGTTGTAAAATTTAACCGTACCGCCGATTGTCCGCGCAGCTTACGAAATACAAGCACACCCCTACGTAGGTGACGTCCTCGTGCACAACATACTTGGTAAATTTCCTTTCGTGTTTCTTAAACCCCGGGCGCCCCCCGGCGTTCCCGCTCCCGAGAAGCCACGGGGTCCGGCCGGCGGCGGTCCAGCTCGACCCCCCTGCATAGGACCACGGCCCATAGGACCACGGGTTGCGACTCCACGGCCAGGACCAACCTAAACACGGAACAGAAAACATACGAAAATTGAAATAATTACGTAAATAGACCCGGTACCGAGACTGGAACGGTGTCGATAGTTGATTTTAATCATTATTCAAATATAGAACAACAAATATCGAAATATTTTAAAATCCTTTTAATAAAATGCCCTCCATTGTCTTCGTTGTCGTCGTTGAGAATCGATGAGAAACATTCGTGGAAGCGAAGGATGAACCCAAATATGATCATTTTTTATTCGAACTGTAAACATTTTCGATTCACATTCGAATTCCAAGTAAAAAGAGTCGAACCAGATCAATTTGCGACAAAAATTTTCAGCAAAACTAGAATCCCATCAAACTATCAATTTTTCATCCACCTTTACCCAAATTCGAAAAATTCTAAGAATGGTTAATTTTCTACAAGCAACACAAAAATGAATCGACGTTAATTATGAACGATTTCGTTTAAATCGCACAACTGAATAGTTCACGAACACTGAGTAATACCACCAAAGAAAGACAATTGCCAATAATCATGCAATGATATTGAAAACATATGAACGCGATAATCCAACATTCCCACAATTAGTTCAATCATTTCAATCGAATCGTTCAGGAACGACATTCAACGCACCAGCAGACTCGACGTGAAGAATTATTCGCTTGTAATCATCGATTGACTACACGAAAGGGAAAACGAATCAATTAATGATTCAATCGTTCACGAACGACTCGGAATAAGAAATCGTTTGCGAACGATTCAAGAAAATCTCGAAACTTTATTTCAAATTTCAATGAATTCTTCGAACACTACGATCGTTCGCGAACGACTTTACTGAACGAATTTTCCATAAAATAAATGAATCGCTCGCGAACGATTTAAAAAGTTCTCAATATTACAATTCAAATTTTTCATGAACTGCTCGAACAATATGATCGTTCGCGAATGATTCAGTCATGGAAAATGAAATCGACACAAATCAATCAAATTAGCGCAAGTTTAACGATCTGTTCATGAACTGACTCATTCGTTCTCAAATGATTCATTCACCAAACGATACGATCATTCGAGATTGATTCGAAAAAAATGACGTCAACGAACGATTAAATTATTCAGAAACAATTTAATCGTTCACAAATGATTCGTAACTATGAAAACACACATTAAAAACGCTATCAATTCACAATATTTTTCATGAATCATTCGTCGAAAATGCATCAGAAAAATTTGAATAGCCGAAATCATTTGTCAATGATTCATCAGTGAGAAACTACATCATTTTTTTTCAGAACAGACAACAATATGAAATAGAATACAAACGTCAAACCTTCCAGTCAATTTAAAACAACCTATTTTACAAAATTCCCAAACGAATCACAAAATAATCAAATTTCACCATGAAAAAGAATTGAAAGTTATGAAAAATGAGAGAATTCAACACATATTGAACTGAAGTTGCAAAAATTCGGCCAAGTTGGATTGTGGTTCAATGAAAAAAGGGGAGGGTGTTCCAATATATTCAATACAACGACATTTCACGATCCAAAAATTCAAAAATACATGTACCTAATATTCATTAACTTTTCTATGTTTTAGATCCAGTTAATTGAACACAATATGATACTATTTTCTACTAGGAATTCATTACATCTGCAAACTGAACCAATTCGCTATTAAAATGAATGAATCGTTTTCTAGGTAAAGGCCTGACTACAACCAAAAATTTGAAATTACGCAATTTTTTTCACTTTTTGAAATTTTGATCGCTGAATTCGAATTTTACTCGACATCAAACTCATTTAAAAAAATTGGAACCTCTACAGAATAAAATCAACCATTCATATTTCTGCACCCTCCTATCCTTCCAATCACTTTCAAACCAAACCTCATCGACCGAATTTGCCATCGAAATACCCCAAAAACTCGACGAATGAAAAATAGCTACTTTATTTTCGAATTTCACTTCGTTCTCTCTTTGGTTCACAGATCTCATCTTATTTTCTCGGCTCGATACATACGTCATTTTCAATTCCTTGAGCTGTTTTGTCGCCTCCAACTACGACGTCGTATTCATTTGGGAAATTATCGACAACACGAAGAAAGAGAAAGAAAAACCTTCCAACTTCGTCATATTTCCAAAAAACAAACACCTCGCAATTTCGATAAATAAGAATTCCACCCACACTCGTTCAAAGTGCAAAGCTTCAAAGCGAAGGCATTTCGTAGCCATTTATTTTCCTACTTTCCTCCTTCCTCCCAAAAATATAAATCAGTGTTGTCTCGAAACGAGCGAGAAATCGAAAAATTTTCAAATGCAATTGCCTCATCACCTAGCAAAATTCCTTAAAGATGCCTTTTTCCGGAACCCTTTTCGTTAAAATTCGTCTTACTCCATATTTCTATTTTTTTTTTAAACAATACCCAGAAGGGCGTCTCTCCGCCTCCACGTTTGTTAAACACTCAACATATTACTTCAAGAACACATTAATTTCAAAAAAAACAATTTAAAAATAAAACATGCGATTAAAATAAAAATCATAGTTTAAAAAAAAAACTAGCGACAGCGAGACGACAACGACGACACGAGGAAAAAGACTCTCAGAGTATAAATCAAGTCACGTGTATCTCGAATTACACCCATACACGATCATCCTTTACACTCAAATCATGGAGTTTTTAAAAGGAAAAAACCTATTAAAAAACACATCTAATAAAACATTTCAATTCAAAATAAATAAACGCATACAAAAATGGTAACAACACAAACAGGGTTATCCGTCATACCATGAACTAACTACAGAGCTGCTTTGTCCATAAAAAAATCTTTAGCGAGGTAATGGGGGGCAAAAAACCTCAAAAAAAAATCACCAATTCGGCGTTAAAAAATTAAGAAAAAATTCAACAAGCTTGCGGTACGTTCCCCTTTTCTGGGCCAATTTAGATTTTTTCATTTTTCGAAAAAAAAAAGCGATAAAAGCGGCACTACAAGCGAACGGTGGGAAGCGTTAACAAGCAGAAAATGGGCGACAGTACTAGAAAAAAATACACTCCAAATATCGTGCTTGCTCTCAACTTTCCGCCGAAGATCGCGATCAATTTTGAAGAAAAAAAAACCTTCCAAAAATACGCCGAAAAAACCGAAACCGAAATTTTTTTCCAAAATAAAAACCAGACGTGAAAATAATATCTACAATGAACAAAATAAATATTATATTTTCAAGAAGAAAAAAATCGGAGAAAAATTGTCCGAGTTAAATCAATAAAATAACAATCAGTTTACAAAAAAAAGGTCGCGCTTTAACGTTTACGCTACGCAGATATTTAAAAAAATGATGAATGTAAACGGATAGTCTGCCTGGTTGTCGGATAACCCTGCAAACAAAAAAAAAAGTGAAAAAATCTAACTCCAATTTCCAATAGGTAAATATTAAAAATTTGGCTCTATTTTTTCAATTTTTTTTTTCGTTAAATACGTTTTTATTGATTGTTGACTATCGTTTATTTTGATGAAGGAAATGGGGACCCAGTTGTGGTGGCCAAACCCCCTTTAAAAATGATTTTTTTTTTGAAAATAATTGAACGAGGAAGACTTTCTGGACAATAGAAGAGGTCGTGTCGTCTACAACAACCGAACACGAATCAATTTCGCGTTCGTAGTTTTCATACGCTCGATAAAAATTTCAACGAGAAAAAATATAAACGAAAAATAATAACGAATACAAAATAATAAAAATCACAACAACGTATTCGCATTAACTAAGAAATAAATAAAAAAAGAAAAAAAAATCAGTGTGTAAAAAAAGCCTACGTAAGGAAAAAAAAAATAAAAAATAAATACCTAGTCTCGAAGAGACAGACGAAAAAAATTGTGAAAAAATAATAAAAATAAAATTATTAATGTTTCAGAAAAAAATCACCCACCGGTGGTTGCGCTGGCCTAACCCGTCCACCAGCACGAGCAGCTGGAAGCGGCGCAGGGGGATAATCGTAGTAATAATCTTCATATCCGTAATAATCATCGTAATAATCATTGTAACCTCCGCGGTAGTCGCCATATCCGTAATAGTCGTAATCGTAATCTGTTGAAAACAGAAAATCACAGAAAAAATGCGTAACAGAAGAAAAAAAAGAGAAAAGAAAAAGGAAAAATCTAACGATTTAATTTGTTAAAAGTTTTACGTAGATCTAGGTATTAAGAAAATTAGATGAAAAAAAAATAACACACACAAGTTCTACAAGATATTTCATCGTTTCAATTTCTCACTCCATTTCGTTCCTCTTAATCACTTATTCAAAGTAGTATCATTCTAAGTTCATTTCTTCAATTTAATTTTTGATCAATCAATAAAAAATGGAATAATCAAGGCTTATCTATGTACTCCAGTACCATTTCAGTTTTCGCCTATTTTTATAATCTAGAGCAATGAAAATTTACCAATAGGTAGGTCTGTCAGGAATTTTTCTCAAAATTATCAACGAAGCGCGAAAAAATATCTGCGTTAGAAAGCTCTTTTCTGTTTTCTAGCATTGAAAAAATTGGATAACCACTCGGGCATGAGTGTTCAAAATAATTCAAATGCTCCAAGCAATGATAATTTTGTTATTTTGATACAGCAATGGCGAAAATTAACTATAATGTAAAATTTATTTACCGACACATGATACCAACAGATTTTCCTATTATTTCTCCAAGTGAAAAAAATCAACAAGGGGGTCGAGGGGATAGGTAAGCGTGAGATTTTAAAACAAAAGGACACGTTTTCAAAATTTATGAAAACGTGAGGAAAATTGAGGTTCGAAACACAGAAACTGATTTCGACAAAAACGTTAATCCATCAATTTAATCAAGAAAAGATCGCGACGAAATTGACCCCTCCCCCCCCAATACATTGTTCAATGCGTAACTTGCTGATTTTCCGTTCAAAGAAAGGGAGACTTTTCAAGAATATTTTTTTCAATTTCACATTCAATCGCGATTTATATTAATTCAAATTTCAGAGATAAAAAGGCAATTTGCCCAGAACCTATATTTTTTGAAAAGTCCAAAAATGAATTTCAACTTATCATTTTTTTCATTTTTATTATTTCTATTAATACAAAAAATAAGAATTTCATTTTTTACCGTCCAAAGCTTAAAATTTTTTTCAGAAAAATGAAATTTAGTTTATCATCATTTTCTGGCTCTAATTTGCTGAAGAAATGATACCAAAAAATCTTTCCACGAGCCATAATACGTATTTCCCAAAAAAGGCAAAGCATAAATCATAAATAAAAAATGAAATGCAATTTCGATTTCTCTCCTTTTCTTTCTACCATCCCGAAAAATTGAAAACTCATCTGAATTAATCTTCCGAGTGGAATTTTCATGAATCAATATCAATCAGAAAACAGGATGTCTACTGGAATCCAAAAAGGACAATTTGTATCATTTTTGTACTTCCAATAGCAAAATTCTTTACCAAGTAAATTTAAACCGCGATCATCCCTCCCATCAATAAAATTTTGGAACGATAAATTCAGATCAAACAGTAGAATGCCAAAAATTCTCAAGTTACCGGGAAATAAAATTACAGAAATTATCCCCCCCCCCAAACAACCCAGGTAATTTTTGAAAAGCAGGGCACGTATTTTTATTCATAGTTCAAAGGATCTATTTCTTTCAATTGAACTACAAAAAGAAACTGATGCAATGAAATTTTCAGACCTGAAATTTCAGTTATCAGGAGAATGTAGAAAATTCTCAAACTCTTTTTTTCAAATAATTCTCTACCCATTCATCAGGAGACAAAATATGTACAACTTTTTCATCTCTGCTTTTCAATTCATTTTTTGGAGTGGAAATGAACATGCGCCTAGGCGAGGCGAAGTCAAATTTTCAAGAATTTCAGTCATCAAAATGCTCATTTTTTTGTCGATCTTCGAATTTAAAAAAATATTTAGAATGCGAGCCCTAAAATATTTCAAAATATCAAATTTTTATACATAATTTTCAAAAAAATTGCCCGAGGGCTCATCTTTCCTCATCCTCAGGACCAAAATTTTCACTAAAACAAAAATTTCAACGCCAAGAAGCACTCGTTTTTAGTTATTTCAGTTGTATTTATTTTTACCGCCAATTTTCGTATATCCTTCTCAATCAACTTTTGCATCAGTTTCAGCCGTGCCATTTTCGTATCGGTAGACAGTTGAAGAGTTTTTTTTTCTGATTCATCTTCGAATTAATTTTTTTCGAGGAAGAGGGGGGGCAATCAAAAATATTATTGCATTTCTGGCTCATTAACTGAAAATTAACATCAGATTGGCATTTCTGTTTGAAATGGGGAGAGGGGAAAAATATATTGTTCTCAACGTGGACAAACCATAAACTCATTCAACATTCGACGGTTCTGCAGATGATGGCATTCGAGATTTCAAGTCATATAGAGTCAATCCCAGATTTCATTTTTTTTTATTACAAAAGAATGTTCAAAAACTAAGCCTAATGGGAAATTCCATGTTCAGCTACGTTCAACAAAATGATAAAAGGTTAGGCCTATAGAATTTCAGTTTTTTTGCTGGATAATTTTCAGTCTATGGTCAAAAGAACAAAAAAATTGAAATAGTAGGTGATGAAATTTTCAATATTTTGTCAGTTTCCAAATAAAACCCTACTTAGGCTACCAATTGTACATAACTGTTACCAGCAATGAGGCTAAAAAAATATATTTCAGATCCCATTGGAAAAATATTACTTTTTTCGTCGCTGATTTCCGGATAGAAAACAGGAGCAAAGTTTCTTGCTGGCTCACAAAAGAAAAAGTGAACATAGAGTATTCTCAATAAAACATGAAAAAAGAAGGTACACTGGTGATGGGGGGAGGGGGAGGAGGAATCCAAATAATAAAAACAAAGAAGATCTGAGTACTAGATTCAAAATAATCCCAATTAATTTTTACATTTCCTAGATTTCGATACCAATAATTAATCGAATAATCCGAAGTCAAAACTACAATTATCATATCGCAACTCCTCCACATCACCTCATTACCTACTTCGAACCTTAACCAAATTTCAACTATTCCCTTCAACTATAATTTACAATCAATTCCAACATTTATAGACGTAATTCATACTTGAACAATTCCTTTGATAAATATTAAAATTGATACTATTCCAAAACGCAATATTGAAAACATTTCAATTGTTTAGTTTTACATCACGAACGGATTAACAAAAATGGGAAAAAATCGCAATACAGCATGCCAATGTAAACAAAGTGTTTAAATGAAAAAAAAAAAAGTCAAGTTCGTCAAACTTTCCATCGTGATCGTTAACAAAATACGATTTTGAAAAACATCCTACCACTCAAGTAATCCCACAAATTTTAACCACCACGCCCCAAAAAATTGATCTTTGTTAGATACCTTCACACAGAAATGTTCCCGTCAATGATACAGTTTACATTTGCGCTAATCTTGCTCTTCAACTATCCCCTATGCAAACCATTCCAATACCACTAGCAGATTTTGAAAAACTCCATCAAATCAAATACTCTTCGTAAAATTTTTACATGCCTTTCCAACACAACCCTAAAATCCCTCTCTGATAACACCTTTTTCAAAAGCTTCCAGCCTTAATTTTTGTACATGGCGTTGATAATGATGATGATGATAGTAATAATAATAGTAATAATAGTAACAAAAACAAAAAAAATCATGTGAGCATTCTCGTTTTTCAGTTCTACTCAGGCATGTGTTTGATTTCATTATTCCAGTCCACGTACTTGTGTATTCGTTACAAAACCACCAAAATAACAAGACCACATGCCACATGCAAACCCACACTCGTCATTCAACCATCGATCACCTTGTGGTATTCATTCATTCAAATCATTCTTTTCGGCAGCATTTGTTCAACTTAATGAATTTTTTGGAAGGAAAAAATAAATAATAGTAAAAAATAATTTGAATTTCGATTTTAAAATTCTCAAAAATGAATTTTTCGCTAACAACAAAAAAAAGACCTTCAACCTTACATCACAACTAATCGATTTCAATGCGATTCAATTCGACTCAAAATAGTACACTCGAGACTCGAATACGCTTTCTTCAAAGAAAATGATGAATAACTAAACCTACTTCCAGTACATAAACAACTTTACGATAATATCATTCGAAAAAAAATAATCAAAGAATTCAAATTCTCAATAAATAAATTAGCCTATTTCTTATACACGAAAATGAATAAACAATACCATTTGAAAATAAATTCTCAAATAACTCGAGTTCTCTTTTTCCTTCTCGCACATTTCTCGACTTCTATTATCGTTAAGATCGTCACACGCACGAATTAATCAACCAATCGAGTACATAATTTACATATTTCCATCTACGTAGGTATTTCTCTAATCAATTTATATCTCGTTTACTAATTTCGTGTCGATAAAAGCAACAAAAACTATTTTCGTAATTTTATTGTTTTTTTTTTCTTCTACGTCGATATAGTAACTACTCTTAACGACGGGGATTACTTTTGGTCACGCGCAGCGGCAGCAGCAACGGCATCGTGATATTCGCGAAATAACTCTCCAAAGTGCTACGAATCGATCCACGATGGCATCGTAGATAATTATCAAGTATGTACATTAATGAAATATAACGTTCGAGTGTACTTTACGATATTAAAGAAAGAAACGAAGAAAGAAAATTATTCGTAGTAACATAGAAAAAAATACGCCGAAAGATAAACGTTAGTAGGAAGAAAACGTTCGAATAAACGTAGCGACGGCGAAGAATTCGCGCTGTACAATCCCGAAAGAGCAAAAAAAAAAGGACACGAGACACCGTCACGCAACATATAGATACACATAAGGTTATTAAAGCGAAAAAGCGTTTAAAGATAAAAGCCGCGAGCTCGTCAATCGAACATAATCTATTTGAAAAAAGAATAATAAACCTTGGCAGGTTAGTTCGATTAAATCTTTCAGAGCGAGCTTCGAGAGAAAAAATGGAAAAGAAATAGGTAACAGAGTAAAATAAAAGAAAGAAAATAACACCTTAGGTTTCGATTATCCACATTCAATATACATATTTTATATACAACGCACGCACACATCCATACCCACGAAGTGTGAAAGAAAAATCAGAGTAAACGGTGCGCCGCCATTCAAGCGTTTACTTAATGTACATTATCGTCGGTTCGTTTGGTTAGTATTCCGAGAAAAGTGTTAAATCGAGCGCCGAAAATCAGGAGCAGGCCAGAACTTACCATAATCACCTGGTCCGACGAGGGGAGGTGCTCCTCGGGCGTTTCCTCCGCGCATACCTCTTCCTGATGCGATACCCTGGGGTGGTAATCTACACAAAAATCAATATTCATCAGTAAACAAAAAAGATATCTCAATTTTATAATAAATTAAGGGCAATTGATCATGGAAATCAGAGAACAGGCCATCCTCTGATAAGCCTAAAGAGGGAATCAGTCGACAGTAAAAATCATACGTACTGTCCACGAGCTTGTAACATGGCCATCATTCTCTTTTCTCTGGCTCGGAGCATTTCTTCTTTCTTTTTCTTATCAGAAGGTGGTTTAGCTAGAGAAATTTCAATTGGTACTCCGCTGACTTCTTTACCGTTCAGTTCGTTCATCGCCTAAAAAATAAAAATGAAACAAAATGCAATTCATAATCCATCACTCGAGATAATTCAGTATAATAAAATCAATACACACATTAACGGCGTGTTCTCTTTCTTCGAAATGCACAAAAGCGTAATCTTTCAATTTCTTGATACGTAAAATTGCTCCGAAAGGTTCGAATAATTCTTTGATTTTCTCTTCGTTAAAATCTGATTTTAAATTTCTTACGTATAAAACTTTAACCTGAAACAGATGGAAAAATTCATTAATCACAATTCATAACACAAGACAAAGAAAATCAACTTCAACTTCGACCTGATACCAACCTTAGCCATAGTTTCAGAATCCGGTTCTTCTTGGGGATCAGCCCAGTCAACAATGATATCGCAATTCCATACACGAATCGGTCTCGATCCAAGCTTCTTCTTCGCTACCGAAGCGGCCTTATGACTTTCATATTCTAAGAAGCAAAAACCTCGATTTTTTCTTCTGTCGTCTGGTGAACTGTAGATGATGGCGTTCGATAGGCCAGCTGTGAAATACATTGAAATATATAAAGCGTTAATTCGATACAATAAGGCAATCTCGTATACGAATTTTTACACTTTGGCGTGTTATGTATCATTTACATCCCCCTAGCCCTTCATGCGTTTTAAAAACCATCACCTCGTATTTCAAAGATGACCCTCTGGTTTCGAAATTTACAATTTTCATAGGAAAAATCAACGTGACAAGGGATAAGAGATTTGATAGATTTTACAACCAAAATTGGAACCAGTACGTACTGGTAATTTATCAATTTTGTTATGAAAAGTAGGAAGGTTGCCGCAGACAAAGTCTTACAAATACGATAATAATACGCAATTAACGACAACACCACGAGGAACTAGATACACTCAGGCACTGGTCTCATCAGCACGTAAAAAAATGCAAGGATAATCATTGTGAAGGGAAATAACAAGGATAAGGTCATCTTTTATTCAGAAAGGTAACATTTTATTTACCTTTCGATACAATACCTGATTACGCTGAAAATTTCAACAAATCAGGAAAAAAAATACATACAAGAAACAAGATACACAAAACATTTAAAATGGGTTTCCCATTTCAATTGCTTCGACGCCGAAAAAGTAATAACAAAATAAAGCTATCGAAAAAATGAAACAAAATTTCAAGAATTGAATTTTGCTAATATTACCAAAAATATAAAGAAAGCCTTTGTTCAAGAAATTTACCTGTCAATTTACCAAATTCCGCAAGAATCTCATCTTTGCCTTTTGACTTAGGAATGTTGCCCACAAAGAGCCGCAGATTTGGGACACTAATGTTAACTTTCAGTTTTCTGCCCGGTTTGATTTCGTAATTGTCAAGCTGCAGGTTTGAAAAAAAAACAATGCCAAAATATTGTCCATGTTATTTTTCTCGTATACGATTTAGAGATAGTTTTTCGTTAATAAACAATATTCAGAATATAATTTTTGCTCGTCACGGCACGGTAATTTTGACAAACCATTCGGTATGATCAAATGCCGTTCAAAATATTCTGAAAATAAAAAAACTAAATAAAAAGATAATGGATTTAGATAGATTTTCTAACATAACGAAGAAATTGCCTGCAGGAAGATCGTTCGTACGTTACGAGCGAATTTGTAAAATTTCCGAGGAGTTATCACGTAATTCAAGAGAATAAAAAATAAACTAGTCGTAGGAAAACACTAGATAATATCGTTGATAGGACAATGATTCGAGATAAAAAAGTGAAAAAGGGGGAAAATCATTTCACACGTCTAATTTTCCTATCGTACTGAAGATAATACGAGATAAATGTAACACACTACAAGCCTCGTATTCATCAACACAGCTCAATAAAAATTTAACACTATTTAAAAATAATAAACTACTAACTACATAACGCGATCGCCTGTTTAAAAAAAAATCAATTATCTGTGCTTAGCTTAAGATAACGTAAGAAAATTTGAGCAATTCAACTAATAATTCCTACCTCGATTGTAATCAATTAAGCGTTAAAAAAAGAAAATAAAAGCAATGAGGAAATATATTTACGTCTTTGTGTGCTTGTTCGGCTTCTTCTTTAGTCGTATAAGTAACAAAAGCGTATCCTCGGTTTGTTCCACTCATAGGATCCATCATTAAACGAAGATCGTAAATTTTACCGCTTTTTTCGAACAATAGGATTAACTCGTCTTCAAATACTTCTTTAGGAATTTTACCGCAAAATACCTAGGCAAAGGAGATAAAATCAAGAAGTCCGTATGATGTAATACTTAACAAGTTAGGTAACATACTTCGCAACCGGGGCCGGGTTCAGAACCTTCCCAATCAGGAGGAGGACCGCCGTATTTTCTCTGGCCAGTTGTTACATCTAATGAGTATCCGGTACGATCTAAAATAGCCTAAAAAAAAAAAACATAACTTGAATTAATTTACTGCGTCTATTGTTGGCTTGGCGCCAAAAAGAAATTACCTTAATTTTTTCTTCATCGGGTCCTTTGGGAGCACTAGGAGTGGAGTTAGTCGTGGAAGTTTTTTGTTTTTGACGGTACGTTTTCATCATTCCGCACAAATAAGCCGATTTATTCGAAACATGATCTAAGTTGGAATCTACGAATTGTGCTAATACTGCCAGAGCTCCGTCGGTGGGGAATTCTTTCAACGCTTCGAAAGCGCGTTCATCGAGATCCGCGAAAGTCAATTTAGCTAACAAAATATAATTATGAGAAGCCGCCTCAAGGTTAAGAACAAAGCCAAACAACTTACCGGTCTTAAAAATATCGTCAAGTTTATTAGCTATCTTAACATTTAATCCTTGGTCTATCAATTTAGCGTGATCTGGAGTGCGTTCTGGAGCGTCACCCGCACCAGTATCAGGTTCTCCTTTCGCTTGAGCGTCAACACCGTTCGTGGCCATGCTGCAACAATAACGATCGCGTGTGAAAAAAATTATTTAGTAAAAAGCAAAGCGATGAATAATCAAACCACTGTCTAACTAGAAAAGGCGTTAAATGCACTAGGTTAGATAGTAAAAGCTTAGATATATCATGAACAACATTACTTTAAAAGAATCGGACGCGGTGCCGGTTACCGTTATGAGGTTTAGTAAGGTAGAGATATTTAACTAATTAAACAAGAGTTACACTTTAGGAATAATGAATATTCAGAAACATGCAACAAAGGATAACTTATTACACTATTAATAATAACAAATTACTAATACATACTTTGTATTTCAAATAGATAATAAAGACCGAACGACTAAACTTAAACTAACAAAACAATGATGGCGATCGAAATGACCCAGAACGTGAGAAATTTTAACGTGGACGGTGAGAGCGTCCGTTACAGCCAGAAAACGTAGAAAATATAGCGTCTAAACGTGAAACTTAGTTAAATCAACGCCGCTTTTCCAGATTTTATTCAAAATTTCGATAATTTTCTAAAAAAGTGGACAATTTTTTCAAAATTAAGTAATTAATATTTCATTAATAATTTAAATAAAGCATTATTTCTTTTAAAAATCGCCAAATATCAAGTACTGAAATTAATTTGGAGAATTTCGCTTAATATCTGAGTGGATGGCAAAACTGCTGAAAAAATTTTAAAAGACCAATCAAATTGTTGTAGGTTTTAATAAGTAGGTATTTTTTTGAGAGTCGTCAATTCCTTTATCTAAAGTCAAAAACAAAACTGTAAAAATTTTTTTTCAAACAACAGAACTTGTAAACAAAAAATTTTTAGAAACGCCCAAACAAATTTTTCGAAACAAAAATATTTGTTGTCACACCCAATGACTAATTTTGCATTAATTTTAAGTAATTATCGTTTAAGGTATTCATTTTAAAATCTGATGTCAACTGCCAATACGTTCATGTATCGCAAAGTGGACGTTTCGATCTCTATTTTAATTACAAAAATTGTTTTTCAGTGATGTGAAAAAGTGTCAAAATGATCGCGTTTTGGGGCATAATAATATTTTTATTTACTATCGTAACACAAATCGGTGTTAAAGGACAATACGAATGGCAAGCGAAGGATGCATTCGATGAAATTCGTATCAAGTTGGACAAAGTGAACAGTGGAAATTGTCGAATTCAACACGTCGAAGATCTAGTCCTACCTGATGATTCTGTATCTCATTTACCTGATATCAAAGATATCAACGTGAATCCGGTATTTCCGAACAGGACAGCTTTAGTGCATTTGCATAACTTAGCTTTGAGTAGAGCTTTCTTCTTCAGTTATATATTACAAGCTAGGTTTATCAGACCGGCTATCAATGATACTTATGATCCTGGTATGATGTATTATTTCTTGTCTACTGTCGCTGATGTTTCTTCTAATCCTTACATCAACGGTAGCGCTATATATTTCTCTCCAAATATGTCGTATTCGTCATCGTATCGAGGATTTTTCAACAAGACTTTCCCCAGATTCGCTCCTAGAACTTTTAGGTAACTTTTATTTCAAAACTGAATTCATATAAGATGTCATGGATAATTAAATTCGATTTTATGTTTTAGAGCTGACGATTTCAACGACCCTATTCATCTGGAACGAATTTCCACTTTAAATACATTTTCAACGATGGACTTGGGAGCTATTCAAGAAGATCGTTACAGCGAGGACTACACCAGCGAATTATATCACGCTCGAAACGACTGGTAAATGATTAAAAGTGAAAATATTGCGCTCTCGAGGCAATTTTACATTTTTTACCATCTTTTGTTTATCAGGTACCGAGCATGGTTACCAGATAAAGTGCAAGCCCGCCATGATACCAAAACAACATATCACGTAGAAATTCGTTACGCTAATAATACTAACGAAACGTTCACATTTCACGGGCCTCCCGGAGCCGATGAAAATCCTGGCCCGATCAAATGGACTCGTCCTTATTACGATTGTAAACGATCTGATAAATGGCTGGTAGCTGCTGTTGCTCCTATTGCTGATATCTACCCGAGACATACTGGTTTTCGACACGTCGAATATCCTACGTAAGCTGCTTCTCAATTAATCCATCATATTTTCTATCCAATCTGGTTCTAATGACTTGTATTATGATCAGGTATACCGCAGCAGTCGTTTTAGAGTTGGATTTCGACAGGATAGATATCAATCAGTGTCCGAAAGGCAAAGGTAACGATGGAAAGAATCGATTTGTGGATACAGCTCGATGTAAAAAAGAAACCACCGAAGTAAGTCTTCTCAAATGACTCAAAAGTCACTTTATTATATATGATCACCAATTTATTACTCTAAATCAAATTTTTATAGCGTTATTGATTCGTAATCCATAACTTCCCACGTTCATTGACAATGCACTTAAAATGTAAGATTATGTCCAAATTATCTCCAGTATGCTTTTTTGTGTTGTTAGTCAAAATTAATTTGATTTGATTTTTGTTTTGTTGTATCGTAGCCGTAACTTCGCTTTTGTATATTTATTTTTGCATTCCTTTTTTTATTTTTCGAATTTACTAATGTCGATATTTATTTGCAGTGTGAACCTTTGCATGGTTGGGGATTCCGACGAGGTGGATATCAATGCCGATGTAATCCAGGATATCGATTACCAAATGTAGTTCGTAGACCATTTTTAGGTGAAATAATCGAAAGAGCTTCGAACGAAGAGTACTACAACGGATTCGATTGCTTGAAAATAGGATGTAAGTTACAAATTTTCACCTCATCATGATTTTTACCATTTTATTCCCTTCTTCAATTCCAGGGATCCACAAAACACCTGTGAAGTGGGAAAAAGCTTCAGAAATAGTCCGCCAAAAATATCTAGAACGTCATTACGAATACAAGAACTACACAGCTGGTCCAGGTTCCGTCCACGACAGTCATAAAAATATCGACGAGGTGCTCAGATTCATCCATAGAGTTAACGAAAACACTTGCAAACAGTAAGCACCTATTGAAAATGATCAAATTTTTTTTTGAATACTTTCAAACCCTAGGATTTTTGCAGGTATACACCGGAGCAACTCCAACTAACAGGAGATTATGGTTTCGGTGCCAGAGAATTTTTCGCCAATCAAGCTCGAATGGCTGCCCGACTTGCCAACTTCATTAGTGCATTTTTACAAGTATGCTGCTCAAGTTTATTTCACTTTCGTGTTTCATGACGCAGTCAGAATTACTTGTGATGCGATTTGTAGAAATGTACCTATCGCGTTTTTTTTGTTTTTTTTTTTTAAATGTCGAATTTTCGGTACTAGACCATCTTGTAGTACCAAAATCAACACTAGAAAAAAAACGGAAAAAAACGCGATAGTTATATCATTTCTACAAATCGCATCACACTTTATTTTTTATTTTTTCATTAGATTTCCGATCCTAATGAAGTGTACTCCGAAAAAAGAGTAGCCGATAAACCACTCACAGAAGATCAAATGATAGCTGAAACTTTATCTTTGGTTTTGGGTGATTTTAAAATATTCTCTGCTGGAACATACTGGGATACGAATAAGTTCACGAATCGTACTTTGTTCGCTCCTTATGCCTATAAGTTGACAAATACGAAAACATTCAAAGTTAGCGATGACGCTGCTACTAGAAATTTCAAAGTTGAAGATTTAGCACGTATTACGGCTCCAGGTTTGTGATGATTTCATTTTAAAAATCCTACTTCGATGATGATGCTAATTTTTATTGTTTTTATTCTTTCGTAAAGGGGATGTTTATACGAATAAGAAATTCTTCAAAGGTTTAAAGCAACGTTGGTCGACCAATTTCGATAATTTGGAAAAGTATTATATTAAAATGAGGGTTCGATACAACGAAAGTGGAGAGCATTTGAAAAAATACGAACATTTTCCCACCCATTACAAGTAAATAAAGCTGGAACGTCTCTAGTGATTTAAAAAAACCATAATATTCATTTCTCACAATTGTCTACAGAGCTGCAAATTTGAATCATGGATACTGGAGCGATCCATATTTCGATTGCGAAGGCCACGTTAAAAAATGGCTCATAAGTTATTCGTCTCCTTTCTTCGGATACGACAGTTTGAAAAATAAATTGGAATTCAAGTAAGAATTCATATTTTTAATCCGAGCTGATTTCTAGTTCAGTCAATTCACAAGTTCGTCGTATTTTTCAGAGGTGTAGTAACGGTGACGATGGATCTGTTAGCTTTGGATATAAATCAATGTCCCGATAAATACTACGTTCCAAATGCTTACCGTGGAACTGACAAATGTGATAGGAAAACTTCCTATGTAAGATTTTTCTTCAAATAGGCGTTATGGTTTTTTACAAGGCTTGCTTTTTAACCATTATCTGATTTGATTTCAGTGTGTACCCATTCTCGGACGAGGCTACTACACTGGCGGATACAAATGCGAATGTCTACAAGGCTACGAGTATCCTTACGAAGACCCTATAACGTATTTCGATGGACAACTAATGGAAGCTGAATTTACGAACATTGTTGCGGATACTCCAACCAGGTATGTGCCTTTTTTAATCGTCTACAAAGGTGTTTAGAGATGACCGATTAATCCAATTTCACGATTTATTTCAGATTCGATATGTTCCAATGCAGAATAGCGGGAGCAGCTAGTATTTACAGCAGTACAATTCTTCTTCTTGTTACTTTAACGATGGTATGGTTCCGGATAAGAGCCTAAAATTGAATTTTACGTATTTTATAATGATCTGAGAACGCAGTGTTCATTTTTCATTTTCTTATTTAAATTGTGATCAATTATTGTAAGATTCCACTTCTCAGTATTTTTTACTCAATTTTTACTCTATTGTACTCTTTCAATTTGTGGTATTTTGTATTATTTATTGAATACTATTCTAGATCCGTCCTTATGTTTTAGGCAAATTTTTACTTTAATTTAAGACGATGTATCTTTTTGTATATATTTTTTGATACGGTCGGTGTTTTACCATGTTTTATATGTAATTTTGTACCATTTTTTTGCACTATTTTCTGTGTGAGTAAATGATTTTTGCGAGATCGTGTATTATTACGAACTTGAAAAATGCTGCAGAAGTTGTTTCTATTTTGTTGCAGAATTTCATGTCAATTCAGAAGTATTTCTGAAAAATGTAGTTGATCAATGGGATGACGATCAGTTGATAGAGGATCAATATTGTCTCATTATCTGGTATTTTGTCTAATAGTTCTAGTTCCAATTACTGACGACTTCTTCAAATCTTTTCACCTTTACTCAACTTCTCTGCAAAAAGACGTTACATAATTATTCGACTTTGTGGACACACTGGCAGCAATAAAATTATGATAAGCAATATCCTGTTTATCAAGTGTTTTTCATCATTTTTTCTCTGTCACTAAAACGTTTTGTTGTAATAATTTCATTCGATAAACAACTCAGATTACGTTATTCAAAAAAAGTATTACGCTATGATATCTCAGCTCGATAGTTAGCCTCATTTCGTTCCACAATTAGTTTCGTGTTCTTCATCGTATCAATATGAGATCCAGAGTTCTCAATCTGATGGAAATGATTTCTTCTGCATCGTAAGTTCATCATCTCATTATTATTCAGATAGATATCGAAATCATCATAATTCTACGATGTTTCAGATGTAGATGCCCAGCCCATTCTTCACCGGGTTCGCTTCGGAGTACTCTAACGAAAGGGTATACTTCCACGTTGAATTCTAGCACTGATAAGGAATATGCTTTCGAAGTACGCATCGAAATCGTTCGCCATTTTTCCAGTTTAAATAATAATCGACGATATAATTCTGATTTAAGATGGCTTGCTCTACCATTCGATATGGTCTCGACGTGACCAAAGAAATAGGAATGGATATGGTGAACATGAACGTTAAAAAAGTCTGCGTGATGACTGATCCTTACCTTAGTTCTTTGCAACCAGTGAAAACCACTTTAGATTCTTTATCGAAAAATGGTATCGAATTCGAAGTGTATGATAGAGTACGAGTTGAACCTACAGACGAAAGGTATGTTTTTTCAACCAGTTTTTTCTACTAAACTGGCATCTAATCTGATACGATTAATTTACTTAATCAAACCTTGAGCACTGTCTTCTCTGTACATAGTTTAGAAGAAGCTACAAAATTCGTCAGATCTATCCAATTCGACGCTTTCATTGCCGTAGGAGGAGGTTCAGTGATGGATACAGCAAAAGCAGCTAATTTATACTCGTGTGATCCAGATGCACCTTTGCTGAAATACGTCAACGCTCCGATCGGCGACGGAACTCCGATTACCATACCTTTGAAACCGTTATACGCCAGTAAGAACTAAATTTGATCCATCATCGATCGAAATATTTCAATTTTAACCGGTATATCTTTTGTATTTTAGTACCGACTACTTCTGGAACTGGTAGCGAAACAACAGGAGTTAGTATTTTCGACTATAAACCATTAAAAGCTAAGACTGGCATAGCTCATAGATCGTTGAGACCAACAATGGGTATAGTTGATCCTTTACATACGTTATCGCTTCCCGAACGAGTAACTGCTTTTAGTGGGTAAGTTAACCGATGATGCTGCATTGTAGATCCAGTTAGCTAAATGCTTCGCTTTGTGTGTTTAGATTTGATGTATTTTGTCACGCGATTGAATCTTTCACAGCTATTCCGTACACCGAACGGACTCCCAGACCTGTGAATCCGATTTACAGGCCTGCGTATCAAGGGAGCAATCCTGTATCTGATGTTTGGGCTGTGTACGCGTTGAATGTCATTAGAAAGTATTTCAAAAGGTATAATATTAGTTGTTGATATCTCAACGAGTGTAAGTGCGTTACATAATCAAAATAATTTGCAGAGCTGTTTACAATCCTGATGATATCGAAGCCAGATCGAATATGCATTTGGCTTCTACTATGGCTGGTGTAGGATTCGGTAACGCTGGAGTTCATCTATGTCACGGATTATCTTATCCGTTGTCTGGAAATGTGAAGAAATACATACCCGAAGGATACAGGTACCTATTTTGGCTCCATTTTCAAGACATCGTGTGTTCTAAAATATGTTTTTTTTTAAACTAAATTTTACCTATTTTTTATAGCAAAGATCATCCGATTATTCCTCATGGACTGTCGGTAGTTATGTCAGCACCTGCTGTGTTCGAGTTTTGCGCTTCGTCGTGTCCAGAAAGGCATCTAGAGGCTGCTCAGTTGCTTGGAGCTGATGTCACGAATGCTAAAAAGGAAGACGCAGGTTAATTTACGGCAAAATCTTTGATTTATTAGATATCCAAGTATAATTTCATCATTTAATAATCTTATGAATTAGGTAAAATTTTGGCTGATATTATACGTCAGTATATGTTGGATATGAAAATTGAGAATGGTATCGCTGCGTTGGGTTACACCAAGGATGATATCCCTGGTTTAGTTCAAGGAACGCTGCCCCAAGTATGATTTTTCTTCCTTGAAACTGTTACGTTGAGTTTTTAAATTAATGTGAGTGATATTTGTTTCAGCACCGAATCACTAAATTAGCTCCAAGACCTCAATCGGAAGAAGATCTCAGTTTATTATTTGAAAACTCTCTTACCGTCTATTAATTTTTATCAGTGTGAGGTTTTTTTCGTACAAATATTATGGTTACCAATGTTTTATATTCGGATATTTTATTTTTTATTATTGATACCCATCATGTATTCAAAAATAATAATAATTTTATTTGTTACAATGAAATGTTCGTGCAATCAATTTTATGTGTTGTTTGTTGGTAGTTTATCTATGTGAATTTGATACGTAAAATTTCTGGCTTCAAATCGAACTTTTCAACATGATTATAAAACAGTATAACCGTCGTAAATACTTCAATTAGAATACAAAGACTATCAGGTGACCTCCCGAAGGCTTTTATCGATAACACCAAATTCTGAAAATTCAAACTAGGTATTTTTCAATGAAATTTTTCGAAGTCAAACAAACCAATAAGGTAGGAGGGTGGAGGACTTTTTAAAAAATCAAGTTTTTTTTACCTATTGAGTTTCTCGATAACTTAAAGTACTTGAATTATATTTCAACATTTCAACCAAAAACAGCATTAATAAAGCCTACTTTAGAGGTCTAGAAAATTTGTATTCAATGCGAAAAGTCGTTTTCTTTATTTCCCTTATCCTAAACTTGATTTTAAATTTTGACTTATTTTCTCGATTTGGTTTCTTTTCATTTTTTTTTTCTGAATTTCACAACTATTAAGACTAAGGCGCAAAATTTTCATGATGGAGTTTGCCCGGGCCTAAAATTGTGGTGAAAACTAGAAAAAGACGTAAGAGAAAGAGATTTTCCGTCAATTTTTGCCAACCGTCTTTTCTATTTAAGTTCCAAATTCCACTTTTTTTTGCTCCTCACTGGTAATAATCCAACCACTTCTCAGCCAAAAAGTAAAAAAAAAAGTTTTTTTTGAAGAGCTCAATTAGAAAATTGATCAAAAAAATTTCAAATATGTTCTTTTTGAATTCGAATTCAAAACAGAATACTTATTAAGGAAAAATGATTTGTTAACATTATTTAAAAATTTCTGAACCTACACTTTTTTTTGTTGTTTTTTAAGATGGGTTCGTTAGATCTTGACAATGACTGTTGAAGATTTTTTTTTAAAAACGATCAAAACTGAAAAAAGATATTCCTTCTCAAAATCAAAACCAATAAGTAAACGAAAATCAAACAAATTTCGCGTTTACAGAAAGCTGTTTATACTCACTCAAAAATATTTTTCTTTAAAATTAATAGGTATTTACATCCGAATAGAACAATTTTAAAGCTAACGAATAGATTACATAAAAAAAATTGAATTCAAAGTTAAGAAAATTTGAAGCAAAATGAAAGTAATATATATTGAGTGGTGTATCCATGGTGTATCACACAGTTTTTATTTATGTATTTATTTTTTATTGTTTTTTCAATTCAGTAATTTTTTTGGAAAATAGTGGTAAGTGGGAGGGAAAGTAATCTTGAGAGAATAATTGTGAAAAATTTTATATCGACGTTCGAATGAAATTCTGATTGTACCTAGGTAATACTCATGTTGACTTTTGGCCGAATTTCACAAACTTCATCAGAAAAACTAAGTAGTCAAAAAATTATTTAAAAAAGGGAGAAAGGCTTTAAAATATTTTAAAGCCTTTCTCCCTTTCTCAATATTGAGACGAAAAATTTAGAGATTGTTAAGGAGGTTAAAATATGACATACATCTTTTTTTTAAACAAATTTTTCAAGAATTCAGACTTTTTATAGAATGAATTTTTCATTTAGGTACTCGTATGGTAAAAATCATTGGATTTTTTTGAGAGCTATTTCCTCCTTTTTACAGCTCCAAAAATTTTCATTCAGAAAAAGAGTTGGATTTTCTAAATCGAACGTTTTTTGGTCTCAACAAAACAATGAGAGGTAAAGAAAAGCCAACTAATAAGTAAAAGAATTTTTGAGGTACTCTGCGTATGTACGAAAATCGTGAAAAATATATAAGCATAGAACATTTTGTCCTTTATACCCTCAAAAACCATCCCCAACGTGACTCAAATTCTCTTTTTCCTACTCATTTCAACCTCTAAAAAAACCTCCATCAAACTCCGCAATAAAAAATTTTTCAAATTTTGAACCATTAGAGACCATAATATATGAATTTTTTGTCCATTTCACCGACCGGGAGTAGTGGCGTGCTCCTGTAAACCAGCTGCTAGGTGGTCGGGCAACGAGGATGGTTTGAGGCGAGGATCACTAGTGGCTGGATGCTCACGTTGACTGGATGTCCACGCTAAGTCTGTCGTCAATATGGTTGTCTCGGGGGAGCCGGAGGCGACCAGGTTGGCTAACGAGGGGTGCACCGGGCCAGGGGGGAAACCCAGCAGCCAGAAGCCCCCGCGGCGGGCAGTAGCGGGATAGCGTCTGGGAGTAAGCGCCAATCGTTAGCCTCGTCGATACAATCAGACCGTTGCCTTTTTTTTTTACATAACTGGTAATACTGATTCGGTACCGAAGTTCAGAAAGCTCGCGCAAGCTTCTTTTCTCGTAGGTCATATTTTTGAGTTTTGAGACGCTTGATTTTGGTTTTTTGGTCTTTTGATTTTTCTTGACATTTTTTTACAAGCTTTAATTTACCTGCAATGTACAAAACATCGTAATTCCCCGCTCAATCCAAACAAAAAAATTACTTTTTTCTGTTTCATTTCGGAGTCTTCTTCCTCTTGACGATCATAACGAGCGAGTAAAACTTTGAGTCACATCGGGTTGCGCCCTGAAAAAAAATTCAAAATGAGTACATAATTTTTTTAAATCATTTATAAAGTTTTTCATATCTAAAAAGTGATCTCTTCCAGAGTTCTAGGGCACAAACTACAGAGTGACCTAAATAAATCTGACACAAAAATTGAAAAAAAAAACAAAAACTTCGAATGACATGCCACCGTCACATGTCATTTCTCATTTATAGTATTTTCGATGACGTTAACTTCGAAAATCGAGTTGTTTTTTGACTCCGAGCCTCTGCCAGCCCCCTCCCCCAAATTCGAATTCGTTGATCATGAAAAACTCACGTGGCACATCGTTTCTATTTTCTGGGTCGCTGAGTTCAAATATAAACTCAGTTTTCGCATTAGATTCACCTAACCCTCTTCACGGTCACTTAAATCAATTAAATCTGGAATACAATTGAAAAAAAAAATCAAAAGCCTGCTCTCAAATAACATGTCATTTATGTCATTTGCGATATTTTCAATGATACTACGAGACTAAAAATTGAATTCGTTTACAGTTTCGAGTTTCTGCTACCGCCTTTCTCCCTCTCTCATTTCGTGTTCATAAGTATGTTGACACAATAATTTTTCATGTTTTATGATCGCTGAGTTCACATAACAAATTTTTTGAGGGGCACAATCCATTCCAGCCACTCTCTCTATTGCCCCCTGCAGTCTCCGACGTTTATTGATTAGTTGGACTGAAAATGACGATGATTTTTCATATTTCAGGTCAAAAACAAACCTCGTAAAAAAAAACTTCGACCAAAAAAAGAGACCACTGATCAAAAGCAGGACAAAGTACATATGATGAAATGATACTCATTTCAGCTTCACAGAACGTAGAAAATTACGATAAAATAATTTATTTTTGTTTTCAATTGAAAAATACACACAAAACTACAACCCTAAGGCGAAAACAACTGCCTAATAAGTATAGTATTTCAAAAATAAAATCAGGCAAGTATACTTAGTACGTTGACTTCCTAACACGTCGAACAATAAAATCAGTACCTACCTATCATGGAATGATAAACATGCATTAGAATAACATTCGAACAAATAATACAAAAATTCGTACACGAGACAACCTTTCAATTCAGTACCAATACCTACAAAAGAGCACAAGTGATGCTGCAGCATAATCACCAATTCGAGTTAGGATTGAATCAGCGTGTTTGGAATACTTTCACAAAACGAAAAAAAGCATCACTCTAGAAGTCTAAACCATTGCAGCAGCGTCATTAGATAATTTGGTTAAACTTATTAAATAATTTGAACTTGTTGAAAAAAAAAACAATAAGAACACCTGGTAACATGATACGAAGCACGCTTTCCAAATTTCTACAAGACCCTCTTCAAGATTAAGTGTTACGTAGAATGTTTATTCATATTAGACTAGAAAGCAGTATTAAAAATCCTCTGCGAATAGAGCATATAAATTTGTACAATCAACGTATTATTGGTTAATGTAAACACAACCTTGGTTATGAATTTCGATGTAAACTACGTTGCTAGATAAAGACGAAGGAAGACCACTTCAATGAGAACAATATCGATGCATCAACAAGAAAAAAAAAGGAAAAGAAAGAACAAAGAGTAAAACGACGGATAAACAACCTGAGCTTAATCGTTAAAATTTTGCAGTAACAATTTGCACTCGAATATAATACAACCTTAGTAAAAATTCAACGGTATAAATCTTAGCGTAGTAAAAAGTTAGTTAAGGAATATAGTACGTAAAAAATACAAAATACAAGTAAAAAATATACATACGTAAGTTAATCGCCTATAATGACTACTTTAAAAAATGAATTTTCAATTCGGAGTATATTTCTATTGATACCAACTTTTCAACGTCCAAATCTCACCCAAAAGGGCAACGTTAATCAATCGAGAACTCTCTACCGTAGGCATTTTCAAACAACAACTCACAATTTAGGTATAATAATCACTTTTGAATCAATACTATCGATTATTGTGTTAGGAAAGCTCAAAGCTATACTAAAACACATTCAGTTCAAGAGATCACTGCAGACAGAAGAGGTGATTGAAAAACCGGAAAAATTGCATTTTGAATGCTATTTTATACTTATTCGATTGTTAGGTATTCGAAAAAGTTTAGCAACAATCGAATACAGATTAGAATATTATTAGAAAGAATAATTCTTTATAGAAGTAACGTAGTGAACTGATTTAAGGATAGAAAGTAAACAACAGACTTAAAAGTTATCGTAAACATTGAATTCAGCAATTAATCAGATAAAATTTACCTGTATCGCGTATACTCTCAAATAAGTCGATGAAATCACAAAACATTTACTCAAAATACTAATTACTACTTCCGAAAAAACTGAACTTTGTTAACACAAGAGAAACTTTCAAAAACGCTGAAATCAACAGTTCCGGTAATCAAAATCATCAGTGTTGCCATTTTCGACACATAAAACATACTAAAACAAATGCGTATTCCAACAGTACGAAAATAAAAACTAATTTCGTATATATTACAAAATACGAACGAAAAAAACCTAATAAATGAAAATGAGATTTCGTATACACTAAAACTACTTTTGTATACGTATCGAACATAACGTATACGGTATATAAGTCGAATATGAAAGTTCAGAAGCTTTCTACGAGGAAAAAAAGTAAAAAGCATAAATGCAAGATCGTTTTAACGATTAGGATTTAAATCTATACACAGCGAAGCGATCGTTTCAGATTACTAAACGTTTTTTGAAAATTATACATGAGTATTAAAATTAGCCACCGAATGGCGATGCATTCGATTTTGAAATACAAATTATCCCTCTGGTAACATGTGCACGAAACTAATGGGAAACATTCCTTTCGAAGATGGATCTTTTTCCAGACAGCCTTCCATCCAATTTTCGTCTTCGGTCGACGTATTCGTTATGATGATTACGTCACCTTCTTGGAACGATAGCTCGTCTTCGTTGTCTGCCGAACAGTCGTAGAGGGCTCGACATCGAGGTAGCTGGAGTTGGTACCTTTCGTGAGTATCGGATTCGCTATCGAAACTGTCGATTGACTAGATTGTCGAATAATATATTAGTTAAATTGACTGATGAATTGCATGGTTGAATAATATGACTGGGTTCGTACCTTTCTAGGTGATGGAGAAGGAATATGTGATAACTCGGAAGAGATTTGTGAAGGAACGTTTTCAGTCGATTGCCCGTTCACCAGAGAACTATTCTGGGCTGGAGCTGGTGGCGGTGGAAATCGCGGTCTTTGGACTGAATTTATATAATAATCTATACAACCGATGAATTACCAACATTATTCCATTATCATTGCATTGAGATGTTAATTTATGTCAAAATTTTTACGGTAAATCAAACAAAAAACAACTAAAACTTCGCCCAAATTCTTCACAACTTATCATTTTTGAGATTTTTCAAAGTAGAAATCTTTTCAAATTTTCATTTTCAACAACCCCGATAGAAGATAAAAATGTTGCCATTAAAAATTTGATTCGCCAATCTAACTAAAAATTTGCACTTAAATCATGAATAATCAGTAAGGAAAACAACATTTTTTTCCGAATTTTAAATTTTTTTATAAAGCATGAACTATAAACTTTTTAATAATTTAATTTTCAAAATCGTGGAGCAATCGATAAGTTCAAATTCGATGTTTCCAAATTTTGAACAAAAATTACTCGCATTCTTGATTTATGCATATTAAATTTTCAAATGTTTTTCTCATTATTGTTTCTCGTAAAACCATAGATTGAACAAATGTAAAAAATACGTACTTGAAGGCTTATCACTGGATACGTTCGATAAAGTTGGTATATCACCAGGAGGGATGACTAGTCTGGCCCCAACTGTACAAAAATACACATATCGTATTATTTAGTTCAAAATCCAATATTTATTTCATTCAAATTAATAATAAACATTATTTTCAACTACACAACTAGATCAATGAATACATACAATAATGTCATATTTTAAAGGAATTTCAACTTTTCAACCGAAATCAAAACAAAATTTAACTTGAAACAATCGAGTAAAACAAAAAAGAACTCAAAAATTTTTCAAATTGATTAAACTTGGAATGGATTTTGATTATTTAGAATTATTTTTCGACCAAAAAAAAGGATTTTAGGGATTTTTTGACAAAACTAGTGACAAAAGGGACCAATTCCAGAGAAATGACCAGATTAAACTACTCTGTCGAGAACTTACCTAAACGAATCCTACTCGTAGAATCATTCGACGGCGTCCTCCTATGAGTACCGTAATTTCTAAAAGTTTGACTATCCAAAGTGGCACTTCTGGCATGCCCATGTTGAGAAGGAAGCGTTCCATACCCAGCTGGAGGTAAAGGAGCTGTACGTTTAGCTCTGACGTTACTAACCACTGAAAATAAAAATATCTGAATTAGTCTCTCTGTACAGGTACTTCGGCAGTTCGGCGAATCAAATTTTTCAACGATGATTACCGGGCTGCGGCAAAGAAGGTCGTTTATTCTGTAACGCAGCCGGTGGTATTGGAGATCGGTAACTATTTGTGAACGATTTAAAGTTATCGCATGTCAGGCCTCGATTTCGAGGAGATTCTGTGTAACTAGGCGGACGCGAGGATATTAGTTTCTTTTCCGGCGTAATGCAACCGTTCTACAAAAAAATTACCCATCATTATATTTTGAAAATTTCGCAACTAAGAATTGGGTAGCAATAAACTTACTCTATCATCGATACCAGTCTCATCGTCGGAATTTTCAGTTGATACTTCGTCATATGTCAAGTTCCATTCGATGTTAACGTTGTCAAAAGGTGCTTTTTGTTTTTGCATCGCGCTCATCAACTAATAAAAAATTTAAAATTAAATCTCTGAAAATTCAAAAAACCAAATACGAAATTTGCATCGAACTAACCAAGTCTTCGCAATTTTTATGTCCTTTTTCTTGGGCAATTTCTAGAGGAGTTTTATCAATACCGTTACGTAAATTTGGATCAGCACCGCTACGCAGTAGTAACTTCATACTTTCAGGTTTATCGTGAATTGCACACAAATGTAAAGCTGTATTGCTACCTCCGCCATTCCTACGGTTAAACAGAACAATCCAAACTCGTTAAAAGTCTACGAACTGAAATCTAAAATTACCATCGATGAGTCGTTAACGATACTTACACATTATTTGTACGTTTATCTAACGATACTGTCGACATATTTTGTATGAGGAAATCGACTAAATGCAAAGATGTGCCCATTTCTCGTTTGATCGCTAAATGCAGAGCCGTTTCTCCGCAATCCTGTTCAAAAATGGCTCATAGTTAATACAAAAATTCAAAAATGAAAATTGTTCGAAATTAGGAACTAGGTTTACCGAAGATGGTAACGACGCAGACAAATCAACGCCTTCGGCGAACACTTGCAATAAATTATATAAATTTTTATTATTGACTGCGTGTTCTAAATCGCTCAAAAGGTCTCTTTCGTCTGCACAAGATCTAACAGAGAATTTCTTCTCGACGTATTTGGCTCTAATGAATTCGCATCTTTCATCCCTGTATCGAAAAATAATCGGTTATTAGATAAATATGTTCAGTTTTTTTTTTTAAATTGCAAGCTCAATTTGTAAATTAACAAATTTTCACTCTCGTATTTTGATACTTACATAGTACTGGAGGCATTTGGTTTACTAGAAGCGTTTAAAGTGGCTTCCATAATATCATTGAATCCTTGATTGGTCATATATCTCGCCAATAATAATTGTGATGTGCCTATATTATCCAAAGTCAAAGACTGTACTCGTGAAATATGTACGCCGAGGTCTCTGTGTATTCCAGAGCATTCTATACATATTACAATACCGAAATTCGTACACAACCAAGTTGCATCTGTAACCAAGAAAAATTACATTAGTCAATAATAAAATTTTTGTGATTTTTTAATATACATACAAGAGACCTCTGAAATATAACAGTTTCTAATTACAAAGTGAGATTGGATACTGAAAATTCAATTTTTTACGCCGGAATAGATCATTTAAAAATTTTTCTCGAGTTCAATTAACTCAAGAGGTCTCATCGATTGATTTTCATCTTTTGAGATTTTTAAAAATTCATTTCAAAAAATTCGAGCTCTCAAAATTCAGATTTAGCTACTAAAAATATTACTGAAATATGCTCAACAGATATTGAAAATTTCACCCAAATTCAAAGAGTCATTTACCTATTTTTAAATTCTTTCTTGATTATGAGTTCTTAAACCAAGAACAATTTCATAACTGTTCAAAATTTGCTGAAAGTCATTCTTGATCAAATGATGAAAAAGAAAAGTCCATCGAGGGAGCTACAATTAGCAAAAAATGAAAATAATGAGTCATGTTTCAATTGTTATTTGACTCAATCTCTCGATCTTTTTCTCCCTCTGCTTTCGTATTTCTTCCAATACCCACACGATACTGCTGAATTTTTTTGAATTTTTAATTCAAATTTGAGAATACGAGGGATTATGGGGCAGCATAAAATCGACAAAAAGAAACGAAATTCAGACCCAGTGTCTTCCAAAATATTTCAAAGCATACGAGATACGATTCCACCAATATGTTGTGAAAAACGATGAAATCCTCTTTCACAATTTGAAATCGAATTGCTGAAAAACTTACAAAATAATGACTTGGAAAAGTGCTAAACTGAATAAAAATGTTTTTCTGCTAAAAAAAAAAAGGTCAAGATACAAGACTCGTTTGTAACACGTTTTTATGCTGCCAAAACAGCCACAAATGAAAAAAAAGAAACATTGATAAAAAATTTGGGGTGTTTTATCATCAATTTTTAGGAGAAATTAAAAATTTTAATATTTTACGAATGGATTCTTAAAAAGTTCATATGAAGTGAATGTTACCGTTTTTTGAGCTTTTTCCCTCTATCATTCCCTTTTTTAGACTGAACTACTCTGAAAAAATTTCATATCAAAAGGAAAAAGTTGAATTTTCGGAATCTGGTATCATTTTGGTCGTTGGAAAGCGGTCAAGACTTTCACTGGCTCTAACAATTACTTTGCTGCAAATGGGATTTCAAATCCAAATTTATTCCAAGCTCGAATTCCTAAATTTTTGAAAGCTACTTCAATTTTGAAAATTTTCCCACCAATAATTTTTTTTAATTTTAATTTTTTCAACTCTAAATTTATGCAATAATTTTTTCAATTTATTTTTTAAAATTGAATTCTGATTTTTAAAAATATTTTTTTTATCCATTTTTTTTAAAATTGAAAAAAAAAAATGGAAAAATCTCATAGCACCTCAAAAGATGATGTTGTTCTAAAGCCCATATCACAACTAAAGAGTATTTTATTTATCAATCGTCGAGAGTTTAAGATATCACGATTCTTAAGTTTTCACTGAAAACAAACGAGAGAATGAGAAAACCCTTAAATTGAAAGAATTCTATACTTAGTTGGAAAAAACATTAAAATTAATAATTTTATTCGGTAAGTTCCATATTTTCAAAATCTTTTTTCCATCTCTAAAATATTTCTAATTAATTTCCTAAAAAATTTCCCAACTTCAATTTTTTTTTTTTAAATTCATGCGTTAGATATTTTTTTCAACTTGATAACCAATTACAAAAAAATTTAAAAAGTAATAGAAATATGAAATTAAAAAAAAAATATCAAATTCGGAAAAGGTTCGAGTTTTAGCTTGATTTTGAAAAATTTTACGGATGGGAGATTTTGAAATTGAATAGTTTTGAAAAATAAAATACAATCAAGGAAACTGAGAGTTGATAACAGTTGAGCTTCAAATAAATTTGCACATCGATCTCGAAATCTTATTCATGGCAAAATTATTCTAGAGCTAATGGGCTTTCGATAGGCCAACAAACAGTATTTTTGAATTCCTGCTAACACAATAATTTTCACAAAATATCAATTCCACCAAAGTAAATACACGTACCATTAGTAGAATTACAATCACAGCATCTATCATTACTAGGTAACCTCTGAATATAAGCGATAATAGCTTGCTGCAAATCTAGCAAGGAGGAACTACCGGGTGCTCGGCCACCTTCGTTGTCAAACGCCCTATACAGAGCGCCTTCTTTACAGTTGACTAATACAGAAAGCCAGGCTTTTTGATCGGCGTCGTCTTCGGCTTGAAAATGGTACGTTCTGTTATCTGTAACGATTTCATGAACAATCAATTTAACACCGACTCTCGTTTTATAATCTCATCTCCCAAATTGAAATATTTTAACTTATCGATAACGATTTTATCTCGTGAATTGATTTCAAAATTTAGACCGACTAATTACTCTGATCACTCGAAAATTACATTCTCGAGTACGAAAAAAACACCTCCAACGAGGATTAACATCGTGCAATTTTATCTGACTTCGTTACCTTGTATGTAACAACCAACGATAAACGTTCTCTGAACCGACGAATTGCATCGATATTGAAATTTATTGAAAATATGGGGGAAAAAAATCGACGAATAAACTTACAAGAGACTAGATCGAAACAACGTTTATCATCTGGGACGACTTTGATCTGACACGTCAATAGGTTCACTTTGGTCGGCGTTTTTGTCTCATCGGCGTGAAATATTTCGAGGAAGCCTTCCGGCTGCACGCAGCATTTACGTTTTTGCCAAACTCGTCTCATTTTACCCTCCGATTTCTTCAACAAATGCCCACTACGACTGACGCCGGCTCCTTTGTCGCCTTGCAGCTGATGCAACGAGTATGTTCCGCGTTCTGGGGTGTGACCGCTGACCTATGGAAATGAAAATTACGATTAATAATCGAATGGGGGGGGGGGGTTAAAGAAATTAATATTTATTCATAAGTTGTAAATACAACAAAACGTAATTTTTTACTCTCAAAAAATAACCGGAAATAACTCTACGTGTAATTACAAGGTGTTTACGATCTGCCCTTTCTTTATTTGAATATTTTTAACCCTTCGTCAACTGAACCATAGTACCTGAGTATGCATAGGAATGTAATACAAAAGATTTTTTAGCAAGGAAGAGGTGATTTATGAACAAAGAGGAAATAAAGGATTCGAAAAAAAAACCACATTATAATTATATTCGACGATTGTTATGGTCTGTGGCTGGTCTCTGTTTCGCTTTCTTGACACCCTTTCCTCTTCTCCACCACCCAGGCTTATTTCATCATCAGAAAGAGCTCATTTGTCAAGCTGAGAGTGAACTACATGTAAGGATGATTCCTTAAAATTTTTTAAAATTAAATCAATCCCAAATCAGGGAACTAAGAAGAGATACCAATTCCAAAATTAATTTAAAATTGAATAATCCTAATCTAATCTTTAAAAATATCAAAAAAATACGATTTTTACTCGATTTAGACGATTTGAAAAATTATCTTTATTTTTTCAATTTGTTCATCATTTAACAAGAAATTACCAATGAATCCAAAATTGGATTAAACTGCGCATAAATCGAAAAAATTCTGAGAAATATTAAATTTCGTTCAACCTTGACGTATACTTTATCTCCACCCTCCCTCCCACTTCCGCTCTGCTTAGGAAGATAATAATAAAATATTAAAAATGACGATGTCAAGCTAAACAGATAATAAAATAATGGTCGTCGTATAATTACCATAATCACTAATTTTTGTAAACTTTTATCGCCGGATGAGAATTTTACACGAAGATTTATCAGTTATGACATTAACGATTGTGAGGTCAAGATGTGAGCAATGGATGAAATGGATTTTACCATTTCTGGCTCATCAGTTGAACTTTTTAGAAAAAATCGTCAAAAATGAAAAACAAAATTCAATTAATATAATTCATTTTATTTTTAGTTTTTGTGCCGCACATTGTTTTTCGGGCAATAACAGGTCTGGTTTGAAATGAACGAGGAAGCTTGAAAAAGTAGCTACTTTCAATAATCGCAAAATCGTATTTTTTTAATCAGGAAAATTCGGTTTAATTTGGAAAATTATGATTTCTTACAGAAAACTTGTAATTTGAATTCAAAATATTATGAAAAAGTTATTTTGACAAAAAAAAGTCTATGAATTTTACTCAGTCATTAAAAAATAATGAGGTCGATGTCTGAGTCAGTGAGCTCGCAGAACATTGAACTCCTTAATTTATAAAATTCTAAATACTATTCCGAACTAATGCTGAAAACATTCATCAACTGACCATTGAGTATTTTCGAAAAAATAGGGAAATATATAGATTTTTGTTGATTTGCTGAAAAAATCGTTACATGGATTAAAAAATGGATAAATGGCTTGCACTTAAAATGCCTTTTTTACTGAAAATTTCTATTCAAAAACTTTAAACGCGTTCTCTCAAAAATACATCATTTGCAAATTTCAAATTTTGATGAATCCGTCAATTTTGCATGGAAAAAGGCCTCCAATAGCTCATTTGAAAACTAATCAAAAACGCCCTCAATTTAAGTTCCATTCATTTTTTAAAAAATCCTTCTTCTGCCTTAGTGGGTAGGTATTCTAAAAATTTTTTTGAAGCTACCCAGATTGATGTTTTATACATTTTTTTTTTGCTACAAATATTCGGCAATCCACGCCTCGCCATCTTTTTCCCAGACAATAATAAGAAATTTAATTTAATTGTTATGTTGGACGTGAGAATCTTCAATAATATGTACTTAAAAAATGATGAAGATAAGAAGAAGGGTCGAAATTTGGACAAAATCTCGAAATTCGGGACCAATCGTATGCAAAATAAGAGATATAAATTCGGGCTTTTTCAAGTTATTTTTTGACTTCTAAAAAAAATTCCTGACAACCTTCTTTCTAAGAAAAAACTGAACAATTATTTTTGAAAATTCCATTCGAGATCGCTACCAAATCTTCTGTAACAGAGAAGGACGAATTTTTTCGTTTCAAAATATTCAATTGTTTGGAATGGAAAGGCATTGTTTTGAGAAATAAAATTCGTGCTTTTTGTGTTGCATTTTTCAATTCCAAAAAATCATTCCTCAGCAAGCTTTTCCACTTCGAAAAAAAATCGAAAAATTTTCAAAAATGCCATTCAAGATTGTCACAAAATCTCCTCATAAATGAGACGAATACATTTTTTCATTTGAAAATATTCAATTTAGGAGTAGTTTAGAAGAGAAGGTTTCATAAGATCTTTTGACCATTTTGAAAATGAATTGTGAAAGTTACCGAGTTCGAGTGAAGAGAGAACGAAAATTCTTCAGGAGAAAGGCATTCAAAAGCTGAAATTTTTTCATTCATTTTGTATTAGGTTTTTTCAGTGACCCTGGCCTAATGGAAAAAATGATTTTTTTGCCCCACTTTCATTTGCAATATTCAAAGTGGATCCTAAAAGATTCGAAAAATGTTTAATTTTTTTTCATTAGGGCCTTTCTTTCCGGCAAGGTCACACATAAGTATGCCCGATAGAACCGAGACGAGGATCAAGATTTGAGAAATTGATGATTTTTACTTTTCAAAAAGAAAGTGTTTTTTTTTTAGGATATTGTGCTGTTGAAGAGAAAAAGCGATTTTCGACGAGTTTTGTCCGAAAAAATTCAATTCTGGAATAAAAATTTCATCTGTTATAGGATTAAGATTTTGTTGCTTCATTTTTTTAAATTTTAAAAACGTGTGTTAGTGGCGGTGTTTAGAACTCGCCAATTTTTTGGAGTTGCCCAATAGATTTTTGGACCTACTCAAAAAACAACACTTAAAATTCCCTTAAAATACACAATTTATTGCTCAGAAAATCCACTTCAAGTGTTGAAAGTTATGAAAACGTGTAAAACAAATTTTCAACAAAATAATTCCATTGGGAAAAATCCTGATCTGCTGGAATTTTTTTCAAAATTTCAAAATATGGTGATTATTTTTTTCATAAAAATCACCCGAATTCGAACCCCAAAGGACTTTGATCAAATCTCAACCGACCCAAACCTCCGAACCTCCTTATTGACCCAATTCCACCATCGCATCACACCTTTCGGTAAACTATCAAAAATCACCGATCACAAACGTACTTCTTTCTCCAATCCCGGAGCGTTCCTCAACAGCTGCCTAAGTTCATTGAGCCGTTTCCTCTCGTCATCTTGCTTCTGTCTAATTTGCTGCAACCTGGCCGACAAATCTGCAACGTAATTGCCAAAATCTTCGATGGTCTTCAATCCGTCGTGAAAATAACTGCAAAACAATCGCCATTGTTAATCGGCTCGGTTTCGTTATCAGTTTCGTAACCGATGGACCGTGCCGTGCCATCGCGGTTACCGTAACGTTAATTATTACGAATAACGCGTTCTCGTTAATTATCTATCGTCATTTTTCAGCCAGCTACTTTTTTTCCCCTTCGACCGTACGATTTTCAAACGAATAAAAACCAATCCCCACTCTAGGGCAGATATTAATCACGAATTCGCCAAATAATGTATCATTTTTATTTCTTTTTTATCACCTATATGACCATTTTTGTCGACCGTTTGATAACCTGAATCGAATGCCAATTTCGCAATCGTTTACAAGTACTTGGTTCAACTTTGGCCTTTCGTCGAACGTCGAACACGCGACACACGTGAATCGCCAGCACGTCCATAAGTCACTCCAAGTCACTACGGCGGATGCCGAAGCGTCGGTGGTTGATAAATTTTTTCAATTATCTTTTTTTTTTTTCAAACCCAACTGGCACGACGACATACCAATTCGATAACTTACTTGGTTTGCGCGTGATAATACTCGACCAGATGTTGCAGCAATTCGATACCTTTCTTGGTTTTTATTTCGTTGACTTTTATCAAATACTGCAAAAAGAGAAAGAAAAACGGATAAAGTTTAGCAATAAGCCATGAATCCATAAAAATGTACAACAGGTGAGGTTACTTAAACCCATAGCATGCGAAAAACAATAACCTAAGAGGACGAGAAACCCTACCTAATATTTTTAGCACTCGAGGAAGTAAAATGAGAGAAGAGGTATAATACATCGACGAATATAATTCGCCAACATCGTAATAAATCTATGGCTGAATATGAGAAATCACCTCAATGATAATGAGGGGATTGGCCGCCCGATACAAGGCAACATACTGGGATGAGTCATAAATAAAACTCCATAGGTGATATAGGTTTTCTTTCAGGTACGTATTATTACAATGAAATACTCCGAATAATTCACCGACTGCGACTCGTCGACGAATCAAACCGGTTCTAAATGTAGTACGATAAATTTTACTCGCTGACCGACTGAAAATGTGAAAAATCCAATTTCGAGACGAAATTTTTTCACTCTCGAATATCACACGATTTCGACATGGCAAAGTTAAAGCTTTTTTACAACCATAAAATTCGCGTGAATTCTGAAAAAAAATATGGTTATTTTCATGTGATTAAATTATCCGGGAAGTCGAAATTTTTGTATTTGATAGAATTTTTTTACATATTCGTGTCCTCTGTGAAATCACCAAAAAGTGAAAAAATATCTCCTTCCTCTGTTCCTGTTTCCTTTGACATGGATTTTCAGTTTTGACGCAACTTGGTCTACTATAGCTTACATAATGTGAACGAATTTTGAGGATGATTAATGTTTTCGAATGTAATTTGATTTCCGAATAATTACAATTTTTGATAATGGATGAGATTACATTTGAATTCGAATGAAATGTGGTTTTTTTACATCGTCAGTAATTGAATTTTCAGAATTTTTCTGATTCATTTTGTTTACGAAAATGATTTAAAATACCTACCTATAAATACTCGAGTTGTAAGATATTTGTTGAAAATAATGTAAAATTGATAAAATATCACTTGAATGATTTCAATGTTTCAAAGAAAAAAATTAATTAAATAATTTAAAATAGAAAAAGCTCGTTTCATTCAATTCAAGCATATTTTGATCCACGGACTTTCGATTTTCCCCGATTTTTTTTACGAATTCCTCTCATGGGTTGGAGGAAAGAATAATCATTACTTTGATCGTAATTTCTTCAAGGAAGGGGGAGATGACCCTAATTATCGCACAATGGGAATTTTTTTGTAAAACGACTCAACATCTTAAGATTTTGATTCAATCCAAGATGAATTTGTTTGCGCGATTTTATAAAAAAATGAAAAAAGATCCAAATTGTTAATCACATTTTGAAAAGTTTAAAGTTGAATTTTTATATTGAAAGCTCAACTTTCATATAATAAGTACGAAAAATGAAGACTGGTATTAAGAAATCTGAAAAAATTACAGCGAGGATAATTTTTCGTGTACTTTTCAACCAATTATTTTTCAAGATGGGATCTTGATACACCTAGGGGGGTCCACAATTTTGATCAAAATTCAAAAAAATGAGAAAAGTGAAGTAACACATCGATTTCTACTTATTCAAAGTCGCTGAGTTCGATTACGTGATACGTTTTATCATGTCCCCTCTGAACCCCTCTCCCCTCCTTAGCCCCTCTGATTACGTTAGAATTCAAAAAAATGAAAAATAACTTGTGACCTGTCGTTTATTAGGTTTTTGAGAGCACTGAGTTCGAATATTTTCTTATTTTTTGAATTTGACCCGTTGGTTCTTTTCAAACTCCCTGCAGTTTTGAGAAAACACAGAAAAAAAATTGAAATGACGTGAGGCATATCGATCTCTGCTAATTCGAGGGTTCTGAGCTCGATCATCAATTCAATAAAAAAATTTTCAAAGTGTAAAAAAAGAGTCAACAAAAATTCAAATTGAAAGAAAAACTGACGTAGTGGAGAAATCTCAAAATCATATTCAAACTTAGTATTAAAAATTAGGTCAAAATCACCCATCAGAATTGATTACGAAAGAAAAAATTATTAAATTACCATTCGTAAAAATTGACCTACGGATACTAAACAAAAAATTGAAAATGCGTGATTCATCATAAAAAATGTAATTTTCCAGGAAAATTAAGAACATTCCCCAAAAAAATATGAATCGCTACTCAAAATCGTGTAGAGGCATGATTTGAAATATGTGAAGTTCGACATTTTTTTTTTGTCCAAAAACCACGGCAACAAAATTCTTCTTTTTCAGCCACAAAAACGACAAATCAATTTTTAAAATTTTTGACTCTCTCCTTCCCAATATAAAATTTTAGGATTTGATATTATTAGAGAGATCTCAAATTTAAAAAAAAAAATTAATTTCACAGATAATTTACAAAGTTTTGAAAAATAAAATTAATAAAAATGATGTCAGGGTATGGTATCTATCAAATCACAAATGAAAATTCGTATTTCTCCAAACTTGAAAATTTTTTAAATTATCAAAATTTTTTAATTTTTCCTGGTTTTTCAGAAAGCAGACACTCCTCTCTACGAATTTTGTCCGTTGCGTTGTGTAAAATTTCTCCATGCAAAAAGTAATATCACTGAAGTAGCAAAATGCCAAAGTGCAATAAAGGAAAAGTGATCTAAAGTCACTTTTTGATGGAAAAAGTGACCAAAAGTCACCTTTCGATGGAAAAAGTGACCGAAAGTCACCTTTCGATGGAAAAAGTGACCGAAAGTTATTGTTGAAGGGAAGAGTGACCAAAAGTTACCTTTTGATGAAAAAAGTGACCAAAAGTCACCTTTCCATTGAAAAAGTGACCAAGAGTCACCTTTCGATGGAAAAAGTGACCGAAAGTTAATTTTGAAGGGAAGAGTGGCCAAAAGTTACCTTTTGATGGAAAAAATGACCAAAAGTCATGTCACTTTTCTATGGAAAAAGATGACCAAAAGTGAATTTTGAAGGCGAGAGTGACCAAAACAGGCCTTTTGATAAAAAAGTGACAGAAACTTCCGAAAGTGTTTGATATGAAGGGAAAATTAACCCAAAATGGCATTTTGATTTAAATAATGACAACAAGGATTTCTGATGCGAAAGTGACCAAAAGTGACTTTTGACGGGAAATGTAACAGCAGGAAAAGTGACTTTCAACGTTTTGACAGGGAAGATGACTTATGGAAAAAAAAAACTATCAAAAGTAACTTCTGATGTGAAATGACCATAGGTACTTTTAACAGAAAAACGACTTTGGATCAAAAAGTGTCTTTTGATGCAAGAAGAGGCAAAAATTGACTGTTGATAAGAAAAGTGACCAGAAGTAAACTATTAATGGAAAAGTGATCGAAAGTGTTTTTTGATGGGAAAAGTGACCAAAAGTGACTTTTGATGGGAAAAGTGATCAAATACGGCTTTTGGTGAGAAAAATGATCAACTACGTTGCCTGTCTATCACAGTTGACTACGCAGAAAAAAGTTGGTAAACTGAACTTGTGTAATCAAAACCTAACCAAAAATACCGAAAACGTCTAAAAATTTTGAAAAAATTGAACTTATTTTCAGACAAATTGTCAAACGAGATCACTTTCAAATCTGTTTTCGATGTCAATGAATGTAAACAAAACACAATCAAGTTCCACGGGGGGAGATTCACGAGACAAAATTTCTACAGGACACGAATTCTTTACTCGGGAAGAATTCTCAAGTTGGAAGATGACGATCTCCCGAGCACGATTCACTTCCACACCCAATATACGTCCCATCGCTCTACAAACCCATCTTACTCTCATTCGTTCATCTACAGCCTTCTGTTCGGACATCCCAGTCCATACAATTGGTTCGGTCACCCTACACTAGAAAAGCCATCGATTTACGCTGGCATTTCTCGATTCGGTCGCTCTCTCGGTCGAGTACGATAGTGCCCTATTAACCGGCGCGTTAACCGCGATACTGGATCGCTCGAGGCTGGCTCGTCGTTCCACGAAGCTCGTCAGCTGTGTAAATCACTCGAGTCGACTCGTCATTGGGCATGGGCACCGGCTGCGACGTCGCTATCGCTTTCATTTCGTTCGTTCATAAATCGGCGACGGAGACGAAAATTTACGGTATGCGAACGCTCCGGTAAATGACGACGAACGGTGAGTCTCGTTTCGAATCAGAAACAAATTTCCAGCCAAAGCGTACCGCGAAAAACGTACGCAGAGTACGCGCTAATTACGTCAGTGCAACGGCACGACGAGAATTTGATTTTTCTTCTTATTCTTCGGTTCGCATCGGCCATCGGACGGGACCGCTGTTCACCCATGGTACTCGTAGGATCGCGCGTCGACGTCGACTTGACCTAATTTTTGGGCTTCGGTGACGATACAGCAGCGACGACGAACCATTCAACATCATCCAAACATACGCCGGCTTACTGCTCCTCGCTAACAAACTAGTTATATCCGTTTTATTGACATTAAAATTATCGTCGACGAGCTAGTTTTTGTTTTAATAAACCGGCGGCTCATTTGTTTTCAGCATCAATTAGGCTCGAAATTGTAAACGGACCGTATGGCCGGGCGACGATCGCAATAAATACGTCGTACGTCGTCGACATACTCACACTGGCACACGTCGAATCGTAATTTCAATACGATGGTAATTAAACGAGTCAACCGAGCGGAACCGAAGAGTCGATATTAATCTAATCTGCGCGTACGTATCTTTCGCTCTTTTCTCGTACTTGCCCGGAAACGAGACAGCGACGCGGCAGCCGGCGTAATCGATATGGAAATTTTTTTTCTTTCGAATCTACTCCGCCGTAAAAAGAGGCTCTATTTGGAGAAAAAAATCCAACGAAACCGGTATACAGAAGCTACGCATATAAATCGGACACGAAATCGAAACTTAACGATCAATGGCGCGAGTAAAAATACTTATCCAGTTGACTACGTACTTCGCACATTTGCAATTGAAACAGGCGTCTTTCTTTTTCCATGTCGTCGGCGATTTCGGCCGATGTCACTTCCGATCTGAATAATCCGGCTTCTTTGGCCTGCTGTTTCTTTTCCTTCTCGATTTTCGCGTATTTTGTATCGTAATCCTTGCACGCCTTGTCGAAGGGTCTCTTCAGCTCACCCCGAACGCCTCGCAGGTCGCCTTTTAGCAGGCTGTCCAATGGGAACATCACGATGTTGTTGATGTTTTGCATCTGGAATGAAAAAAGAATCAGAATTAGGGTGATTTTTTTCCAGATAAGGAATTATAGGGATGAAACGACTAACGAAATTCCTACGTTGAAAAGATTTTTAACAAAATATTCTCACTTTCCGTTTCTTCCCTTCTTCTCCCTTCGCCGCCCAAAAATTCAAGATGATTCAAAAAATTCTTCCATTGAAAATCAACAAAATTTTTCACGCCTTTCAACGAGATACAGGGTGACCGAAAAGTAGTTCCCAAAAATAAATGCTTCTCAAAAATTCCCTAATCAACTTATCCGAAAAATTTCAATTCTGGCATAATCCTTGGTTCATTACTATTCGATCATAGGCCACTTCATAGATTCTCAACTCTTTTAAATTTTTTGTGAAGCATAATTCGATTTTAGTTTATAATGCTACAGCTAAAATTAGTCAAGCAAAATTTAAAAATTGCGCGGAATAAAATCTTCGAATATCTGGGGGTAGGTTTCAAGATAGCCAAAAGCTTGATTTCAACCCTGTCAATTTCAAAACAATGCGTTCAATCTTGAAATAAGGAGGATTAGATTTCAGCGCTTCACAAATTGGAACCAGATGATTTATCCCTGAATTACTGAATTATTTTTCTGTTTTACGAGAAAATTGTGGATTATTGAGGTTCTTCGAGCAATAAATTATGCAGAGATTAGAAGACAGTCTATTTTAGTAGAATATGAGAAAAAAAAGATTACCTCACCAATAAATTTTTTTTACTGAAATTTTTAATTTTTTTCGGTATGTACTTTCCGGTCACCCGGTATTTTCAACCTCGTCCCTTTTCAAAAAATTCAAGATGTTTAACAAAATCTCTACATTAAAAATTATCAAATTTTTTCAGAATTTTCAACAAGATATTCTCGCTTTCATTCCCTTCCCCCACCCAAAAATAATAATATCGAAAATTATCAAAATTATTCACGACTTTGCATGAGGTATTTTCACTCTTCTCCCTCCTCAAAAAAATTCAAGATTAACAAAATCTCTGCATCGAAAATTTGAAGAAATTTTCACTTTTTTTTGACGAAAGATTCTCATTTTACTCCCCTTTCCTCCTTTGGCTCCTGTGCCTTATCCCTCACAAAAAATTCAACATGACTAACAATATAATTGAATTGAAAAATTATCAAAACTGTTCACGATTTTTGACGACATATTCTTACTACCCCCTCCCCCTCCACCCCAAAAAAAGATGATTAACAAAATTTCTGCACAAGAAAATTTTTTAGAATTTTTCAGGATTTTTGAAGAGATATTTCCTCTCTTCTCCTCCCAAAAAATTGAAAATTCAATCAATACGATGAAAAATAAACGAATTAAAAAATTTTGTTTAGTTACCTAATCAAAAAATTTAAAAAAATCCATATTAATAATGTATTTTTAATGAAGAATGCAAAACTTTTGACCCAGAGCCCTTTGTACTTTTTTTTCCATTTTCAGAGTCTCATTGTCAATTGCAAGAGATTTGAAGGAATTTGCCCAAAATTGGTAAAATCAAAGCCGAGAGTGCGGTGTTTTTCGTTACTAAAGATTAATTTCATTGTACCAATCAAGTTGAATAATTCTAAATTCGAAAACAGTACAAAGTAATAACAAATTTTTTATAGAAAAACATAAAAACACCTTTAAAATTTATTTCAAATAATTCATAAAAATCACGAAGAGTTCAAAAAACTGGATGAACAATTTTTTCAAAAAAAAAAAAAAAATTGAAAAATAGATGAATTTTAAAAACACCTTAAAAATTATTTAAAATGTCACAAAATGTCATAATGTCATAAAAATAGTGAAAAATCGTTGAAAATCAATCAAGTTTTGAAAATGATCGAAAGTTCTATTAAAATAAATCGAATGTTCAGAAAGTTACCCATAGAAAAACTGATGAGGGGAGAAAAAATTGAGTGGTTAAAATCACAAAACCATTTGAAACTTTGTAGCAATAATTAAAAATACTTTAATTTTTTAAAAAAAATTGACCGCCAATTTGAAAAATACAGCGTCTTTTAAAAAATCTTTAATTGGAAATATCATAAAAATCATACCGACTAATTCTACTGAAGTTATCAAAAAAGTGCAGATGAGAATCACCAAAAATTTTTAAAATTTTATTACAAAGAAAAAAGTCGGTAATAATTATTATTTGAAAATCCCCAAAAAACTATACTTAAACACAAAAATTATTTTTCAAAAACCCTCAAACATAGGAGGAAAAAAACAAAATTGATTTCAACTCATGAAATGAATCTAAAATCCCATAAAAATAATTTAAAAAACAATAAAAGAACACTGAAATCATTTTAAATGTATTATAAAGAAAAAAACACTTAAAAAGTTGCCTAAAATGTTGCATCAATCATTAAAAAATGCCGAAACACATTGAAAGTGATAATAAAATCATTAGAAGATCCCAAAACATTGGAAAAATGAAAAATAAGTTTTTTTTAAATCTCGAAAAAGGGTTAAAAATTAGAAACTGATCAGAAATCTCATAATTAATTATAAAAAATCGAAGAAATCACAGAAATTGTAAAACAATCACGAATCATGTTTAAATAAATGGTCAAAATCATAAAAAATCACTCCAGAAAAATTGTTTCAAAAAGAAAAAATTTCCATAATTACCACAAAAAAATGACCAAAAACATTGAAGAAATGTACTTAATCTAATCATCTTGAAAATCTTTTAATAAAATGTAAATTGCCAAGAATTTTACAAAATCTTAATAAACCGCGACAAAAATCCTTTAAAAAAAATGTCGTAAAATTATGAAAGGAGTAAAAAAGTAATTTTTTGCGAAAGTGGAATTTTGATTTTCTAAAAAAGCACCCTCTTTCATTATTTTACTCAACGATTTATTACGACCTATTCAAGGTGCCAAATGTTATAGCATGGATTTTTGACAATTTTTTCAAAACCCCGCTCTTAAAGGTCTAAAAAAAATTTTAGCAACTCGTTTTGATTTACGGACATTTTGCAGAAATTTGAAAAGTTTCGGAAAAGACCAAAATTTTGCTGGAAATTTTAGAATAGTGGGAAATGGTGAATTTTGGTTTAAGTAATATAGACTCAGTCATTTTTCATCAACTTTCACTAATTTTTTTTTCAAAATTATGACATTTTTGTTGAAATTTTGCCAAAATTTTTGTTAGGAAATTGTCGTTTCATAATTTGAAAAAAAATTGCCTACTCTCATTTTTTTTCCTAAATTGGTATTGAAAAATCATTTTTCTAGCCCTCCTTCCCAAAATATGCAATAAAACTCTAAAAATACTCACCAAAGTCTTCATCAAAGCCGACAATTCTTTGGTGACGACAGCAAACTTGAGGAACGCAGCCCCAATATCCGGCTCTTGATCTCGATGCATCGCATTGCCACCAAGTCTCTCAAGAGCTCTCGAAAAATAAACCTCGTTATCTGTATGAGCTGCAATAAATCAAAAAAAATTACCACCTCGCTGATCCAAATTTCAAAAATCTTCTACTATCGTCTACATCTCGGAATCATTTTCTCCTTCGACGCGTGCAATCATATCAGCGTTAAATTAAATAACATTCTGGCTGGTTTTCTTACAATTATTAAAATGAGTAAAAAGAAAAAAAAAACCTCTTAATTAAATAGGTAGTCGTTGCAGCAATGCACGTGACCAAGTCGCGTAACCAGATAGCTAATTCGTGTTTAAAATCGCGTGAATTACTCGTTCACGAGCGTAACCCGGCACCATAAACAATGTTACTCGAAACTGTACACAATTATACCTTCTTATATATGGGCTGCTAATATCGTTAATTAAAACCGTAAAGCTACATCGTAAAGTCTTCACGAGTGCTCGCGTGTTACGTCGCGAGTTACAATTTTTCGATCATTTCTCGCAGATGAATAATATTTCGGAAAATTATTTTAAAATTTTCAGACTCGAGTCAATTTTAGAATGAGAATTCGATTAAAACGAAGAATGAAAATTTTCAAAAAAGGAGAAATTCGAGCGTATATTTTTAATTGGCTCGAATCGTACGACAAAAAATGCTCACTTTGAAAAATTTATCGTACTTGAAATTTAACGAGCTACGAAACTTGAAACTCTTGATAATACCAAGCCATAGTAGACGAATCTCTTCTCCCTGGTGAAATAAGCTCAAAAATATAATAATGAAATAACCGAAAGGGAATTATTCATAAATCGAGGTTTTTATAGCTGAAATTGATTCGTATAGAAAGATTTCTCGGTAACGAAAAGAGTTGTACCAAAATTTTGCCCTGAAATGATATTAAAGGAGCTATGCTGTTCTGAAGTTGAAACGAATCATCAATTTTAATGTTAAACAGATTAATCGATAGAATAATTTGGTAAAATTTAAGAAAAATATCAAACTAAATGAGCGAATTTTAAAATCGATAGATTTTAGATTTGCAAAATGTAGCCAAAAACGTATTATTGGCAACGTTGCATTGATTTCAACATTTTTTTAAAAAGATATCTTGGTAAGGGACTTGTATAATGTCAATATTGGAGAAGAAAAAAATGGCTTTTACAATTCAAATTCAATGTAACAACAAAATAAAGAAATTTTATAATATTTAATTTTCCGAATAATTTGTTACATTGGCAACGTTGCACCAATTTTTCCTTTAAAACAAATATATGGCCATTTTCACATAATTTCAATGTTAAAGGAAGAAAATTTAAAATTATTTCCAGTCAAAATGATACTGCAATCTCCAATACAACAAAAAAAAAAAAAGGAATTTCCAACGTTCAATTTTGAATCCAATTCGCATTATTGGCAACATTGCATAAATTTTACATTTTCAATAGCAATAGGCAATTTGGTACTATTCACAAAAAATTTAAATATTAAAGAAGGAGGGTGCTCATCAAATTCAATGATGCTGCAAAAAATGATATTTTTGCGTTCAAATCTAGAAACAATTCGTATTATTGGCAACGTTGCATTTGCATTTTCAGTAGAAATAATAGGCAATTTGGTACCATTCATGAAAAATTTCAAAATTGAAGAAGAAATATGCTCATTAAATTCAATGATGCTGCAGAAAATGAATTTTTAGTGTTCAAATCTAGAAACAATTCATATTATTGGCAACGTTGCATTCTTGAAAACGAAAAATCCAACGATTTAAAATCAAGTTTGAAATTCTGCAACATAAATATCAAATTATAAAACGGTTCTGCGTCAATTCTAGTCAATTTATTGAATTTTTGAAAATAAAAATATCAGACAAAAGCAGATATACAGCTCCTTCAATTCCGAACGTATGCAATATTTTCAAAACTTTTTTCAGGAAAAAATCACAAAAAAACCTATATCCATCCATAAATTATTACTTCCAATAAATCACTGAATCTCTCACACTCCTGATCATTCGACGAACCAACCGTATTATCGGCAACGTCGCATTCGAACACCTCCAATTTCATTATTAACCTTTCAAGCTTCCAAATACCGAAATTATTCACGGTACATCGAATAAATCGTCATAAACATTCTAAATTAGACCTCTTCAAACAGAAATAGCAACGAATTACGCTGCATTAGGCACAAAACTCAAAACAAATCGGCTTCAGACGATGACATCATTCGCAAATAGGAAAAAAATTCGCCTTATTATAAACAACAAATTACGTATTCCGCTGTAGTTTGCAAAAATAACACCATAGCTGCGATTTTATAATAATTTTCTACGATTTTGGTAATTTCCCGTACCACATTAGGAAGTATCTTGCAAAATACTCGTATACACATAACGCAGTGCCAATTTACAAACACGAGTTTCACAATGGTATTCGTTAATACTCTCATATACGTAATAAAGATCAATGATGATTTACGCTGAGAACAGATGAAAAAATTATACGAGGTCGCCAACGTAGAAATAGTTTTTCGTCGATTCGGATTTCTCAAATTTTTTAACAGTTTGCGAGGTAATAAAAGTGCGGAAATTTTCATTCATTTGTACTTGGCAATAACGTTGACGTAGTCGACGACACGTGATTGTTACAAGATTAACAAACGTTCGTACAATGTACAAGTTTAAACTTAATAACTAACAAGCTCTCGTGAGTCAAACCCTGCGAAAAAATTTATATCATGACGTGTGAGAAATTATGTGAAAATGTATCACAGTTTTCTTATTAGACAGTGGCTCGAATTTCTCGTGTATTTTTCAAATAATCACGAAGTATTTGAGCACGAACTCGTTTATATGATAAAATTGGCGACCGAAAAAGGTACTTCTCGGTTGAGATAGGTGAAGTCGGCTTTGGTATGGTATGGATTTTGGAAATGTGTGTAGAAGACTTAAAAATTCAGAGACAAAAATTTTGGTGACTCCGCTCCACTTTCTTTCTTTCATTCTTTCTTTTTTTCTTTCCAGAGAAAAAAAATCGTTTTAAAAATTTCTTTTATTACCAAATAGGACAAAAAATTTAGGTAAAATTCGAGACCAATGTACGAGATTGAAAAAAAAAAATCATAAGGCAGAAAAACGATCTGACTTTTTTTCAATGACCACGACCAGCAGTTAAAATCCACTAATTTTCTTTTTTCTGTGCATATGTTCGGACCTCATCACATGTCGGCTAAAACATTTCGTTCCACTAGTTCTGTATTTTTCCGGATCTTGACAATTGTTTCCTTAGTCAAAACTATTATACGTAATTTTTTTCTCATTCAAAGTTTTTGAGAGCTTTATTTTTTTAGGTATTTTAAAGATTTCTTTCTTTCCATCAAAATTGTCAATTTTTTTCTTTGTAGTAAAATCTGCTCACAAAGTATGATTTTTCCAACTTGAATTTTCTCTTAATCAAAATTTTCTTTTTCTAATCTATTTTTTTCAAAATTCGAATCTTTTTATTTTCAACTCTATTTGAAATTTTTATTTGAAAAACAGTTTTGACACATACACAATTACCCTACACACAAGACTGTTTTCAACTGCATTATTTTTTCAAATTTGGAAAAAAATGTGAAATTTTAGCTCAGAAAAAGAACATAATTTTCCAAACTAAAAAAAAAAAAAATCGAATAAGTTTAAAATTATTTTTACAGTAACGGGGGAAAGAATTTTAATTCGAAAAAAAATACTAAAATAAGTGTACGAGTACAAACATTGATAGAGAAGAAGAAAAGTAGGTATAAAATTTTTGTGGAGGAGAAATCAACTTCAAATGTGAAAAAATTGTGTGTAAACATTTTGTTCAGACGGCAAAAATTACGAGAGAAAATTTTAACAGATTAAAAAATACCACAAGATCGTAAAATTGAAATTTAGACAACATTTTTTTTTTCAAATTAAAATCCGGAAAAAATTCTTTGGCAAATGGCAAATTCAGAACAATTTGAATGAAAGCTCCTTTCCAAAAATATCCTAAGAAAGCTCCTTTCCAAAAATATCCTAAGTGATCCAAACATTATTTGCTTTGAAAAAAAGAAATTGTGACCCTGCCAGAAAAAAGAAACCTAGTGTAAAAAAAATCGATGTCTCATTTTTCACGTTTTTGGTTCAAATGAGACCGAATTTGGACCAAACACATAAAAATGAAGACATCGATTTTATTTACACAAGGTTCCTTCTTTCCGGCAGGGCCACAATTAGTGAATTTTAACATTTTGCTGAACATAAACTTTGACATACCCAACATGATATTGTCCAAAAAACATGAAATTTCATCTCCCCCTCCTCTGTACCGAGAAGTGGAGTATCGTTATCAGAAGGGGCGAGAACGAGTTCGAAATCGATTTTAGAATTCCAAAAAACCTCAATTTTGACACTTGAAACAATTTTTTCGAAAATTTCAGTGTTCGTCATTTTACAAATACAAAAAATGGATATCGGAAGCAGTGAAAATGAAAAATAATTGAAATTGTTGCTTTTCAGTCGAGAAAGGGTACACGAGGAATTTGAAATGACCAAAATTTAGACTAAGGTGAGGGGGAAGAGAGGGAAGATATCAAAAAATTTGAGGACGAAGAATTTCATATTACCAAAATTTAGACAGGAGAAATCTGAAATTACTAAATTTCAGCCCAAAGAAAGTATGGTGGAATTTTAATGTTTTGCAATTCAAATAATTGTTTTCGTATCGTGGTTCGAATCATAATTTTGTTACTGTTTTCAGAATATTTAATATATGTAGAACATTGTCTAGTTAGTTATAACATCAAAAAAAGATCCACGTCAAAGGCTAAAAACTGTAAGTTGATCAAGTGCTTGCGTAGAATTTTTTGGACTTTTTCACTTGAAATGTTCAATTTTCAGAGAAAACCAATTAGAAGCAATACAGATTTCAAACACAAATCATCCAAACCCCAAACCTTTGAATCACGAATCATCAAAAAAAATTGATTGAAATCTATTTCGAATCACTCTTCTTTTTTAATAATTCAAAAACCAAACAATAATTCGAATTCACCGTTAAAAATAAAAAAACATTGGATTCGAATCAGGAATCACACCCGTTATAGAGGGGTGGAAGGGGGGTGACGGAATAGGGAACTTTTGTTTTCAAAGGGAAAATAAATTTTACCTGCTAAATAAAAATTTGATGTTTGTTTTTCCGTTTGCTTATTTCTTTTCTCTTTAATTTGCACAAGAATCGAATTAAAAAGCAAAGAAACTGTGGTTGAAACTTTTTGATGGAAATTTTAAAACATTACACGTAATTTCCGAGCAACATTTGTTGCAAATTGGGCCATGCCATTTATTGCAATATTTTCAACGTTTATTAATATCGATTCTTTCACAACAACAACGTTCGTTTGAATCATATTTACGAAAACACACAATACTTACAATTTCCGGAATTATGAATAGCTTTGATGGCCTTTCGCATCTTCGTCAAAGCATCCCGATCGAAATCCAAAGTCTGCGAACAAATTAAATAATAATTCGATCAAAAAAGAGGAAACGGGATGATAGGTACACGAAGGCAACAAGAAGCGGAAACGGAACCAACGATAAACTATCATAACGAGATTTAATTCAATTAGTTATCTTTCTACGTAGCAATTCGCAATAGCGAAGAAACCCGAAGGAGAATTTCTATTCAACAAGGTATCGCATCTGTGTCATTTTTGGAAAATGAATTTCGCGGCGACCTTGCCATTGAATTTTTACGCGCCATAAACAGGAAACATTAATTTCATTCTTTTAAAAGACCCATTTACACGAAACGCAGCGAGATTACATAATTATAAAATGCTGAATTGTATGAAAACCGTTGTAATTGTTCTCACGAGCACGTCTTTTTTTTCAACCAAAGTACCATTCATCGGATAATACGAAGTTTTATGGCCGAAAATTACGTAGACCCAGAAACAATGCTATCGCCACCGCTGCCGCCGTAAACAAACTTAACAATGGGATATAACTTCGAATCGAATATTTCATTAATAAAGCGTTCGGAATTCTTGAATTAGTTCAAAATGACGATAAATATCGGATATACGATCGTTAGATAATCTTTTTTTTATCGATGATGAGATTCCTAGATCGCTGATGAGCGAACACACCTACAACGAACGTGTACCATTTTTAGTTACGTATGAAAATATATTAACCTCTTCCAAAACTGTGATGGTGTTTCGACATTGTGTCATTCGTGATACAAATGTCGATGTCGTAGGAGAATTGTAATCATCTCGGGTTTCGTCGACAAATTCATTAACTCCAATTAACGCTGGCATGGTTTCTCTGGCGAAGACGATACGATGCACGAACGTTTATCAACACAATACACCGAAACACCACATATCGAATTGCAACGCGTTTAAAAGCCAACACATTCGTTAAATATTTTCAATCATTACCGAATAATTTGCAATATGATTGACAATTTCGTTAATAACATCATATTTACAAACCGAGAGTCAAAACAAAACATACTGATTAGAATGAATGTGAAATTTTGTGAAATTTAATGATATGAACAGTGCAGCCAGGGCGAGGAAATGAAAAAGTAAGAAATTAGGGAGTTTCGATTGTGGTAGATGGCGTTGATGTTGTAGTCTATCTGACGTCATGCGGATCAAAAAAAATTAGAATAAAAAAATTTCGATTTTTTTTTTAATTTTTAAAGATTTTAAAATATTAAAATAGAAGATGAAATCAAATCGCTTATTTAATTCCGTGATTTCCGTGAGGTAACAAAAACACAAAATTAAAAATTTAACAATTCTGAATTTTAGTAAATTTTTTGACTATTTTTGATAAAAATTGAAAGCTTCCAGCAGAAAATAATGTAAGTATTAGTTTTTTACCTTTTACCACGAATTTTACGAAATTCAAGTACCTATTTACAGCTGAAATATCTATCTTCTCCAGACTGGAGCCCAAATTTGACCATCTCCAACTATTTTATAGTTCTCTTTTTTTAGCCTACACAATAATATTTTTTCTCTCACATTTTCAAATTCCAATTCCTCTAGGGTACCCTGGGTACCCATTAAATTGGAAATCTGAGGTCCGAATTGTCGTTTTCCTTTTCTTCGACTAGTCAAACGAAATTGGTAATTCATCTTTGATCGACTCTATTTCAATAGTCAACATTTTAATTACCTATATATTTTTGAATTTTTACTCGCTACCAAATTTGTAAAAATTTATTCTAATTACCTCAACTAGAAGCTTCAGTTTTCCAAATACCTACATAACAAGTTGTTTAAAAAAATAGAAAATACCAACGCGAGGTGTTCACCTGAGAATCAAGTCAATGGTTGATATTCTGTAGTTAAATTGATTGAAAAAGAACAAGAATTTAATTTACACCTGTCCAAACTGACTCGTAGTTTTTTTTGGAGAAATTCGAAAATATGTGCAACAGAAAATCAAAATTTCATTGAAGGCTCTAAGTTGGCTGAAAATGGTCAAATTTGAGTTTAAGATGGCTACTCAGTAAAGGTCTTATTAATTTTTAAATTTTCAAAAATTGAGACATCAACTTGTACACTTGAAATTGAGATATTATCATTCGAATCAAAGGCAGACATCCATTCGTACATTCATAGATGTTGTTTCATTTCTCAGAGTCAGAATAATGGAATTTTTCAACCCCTACGCCCCTACGTTTGTATGTGCTGGACGATCTTTTTCATAGGTGTTGATAAAATTGCATAACCGGTTTGCCGTAAATAATTCTATCAAAACCACCATTTCCTCGATAACTCAACTCCAACTCCACCCACCCAACCATCCAAGTGGAAGTTTTGCGTATGCGCGGGGAAAAATTTTTCGAATTTTTTTCACTTTTTTAAAACGATATTCGAATAAATTTCATTTTGCATGAAGTAAAAGCCTTTGTTTCTGGAGATGATTATTTCGAGAAATCATCAAACAAATTTTAATCTGTAAGTAGAGAATTTATGAACTAATTCATTGATCCGTTTACTCGGTTACTAGGTAACTCGTCGATAATAAATTACCATAATTTTCTTATTTCTTTTACAAACTAAATCTCGTTATTCCACCACGATGGAATTTGTAATCTCCGATAAAGTAGTAGCAGATTGCAATCGAACCAAGGCAGAAACCAGTTTCATCACAGAACGCCACAAACACACCGTAGATTATGAATTATCCAAACACCTTCAAAATTTGGAATACTACAAGAACGAGTTACTCACTCACAAGAATAATCTTAATCAAGAGATGAATCTACTGATTCCATTCGAAGATCGACTGCAGCAAACCAGAAACTCGCTAGAATACCCGAAGCAAATATCCATAAAATGTTTAGAGACCAGGTAGGTACCTAATTTCTACATTGATAATTTATTTCATTCATTGGACTTCAAAATTCGATATTCTCTGCAGAGAGGACAGAACTGGCGAAGATCTACGCAGAGACGATGTAGAAATCCATCTCGAACGAGAAATCAAATACATCGAAGAAACTCAAAACTTATTCGACGACCTTCTGGGCAAACTTCGTGAACAATTGAGAGATTACAGATCGATAGTTTATTCTTTAGAACGAGATTTTCAAAACAAAGAATCAGCTTTGGCTGTTGAAAAACAAAACGCCAGTATTAAAATAACAGATTTATGTTTACCTGTGGATTTCGATTCGTTATCGAAACATACCAAGTAAATGATCGAGTCAAAATTCTCTACCAGCTGTTCCCTGTTTTGAATTTTTGATTTTTTTTTTTTAGAGATCTAGTTAATGATCTGGGTCATTTGAGCTGGCAAGATAAATCTGAGCTCTTAATGAATCGATCCAAAGCCAGTATCAAGAACGGTAGACAATTAAGATTTCGAATCGACGAATTACTCGCCAGTAAAACAAAAGATTTAATAAATCAGCATAATAAATGCAACGAAGTGTTCCAGAAACGCATCGCTTATTATAAAAATGCCAAAAATACGCTGGAAAAACAATTATCCAAGGTTTACAGTCCTTTAATTCCTCCAATCGAAAAATTCTTAAATTTAAAACAACAATTTTACAGATAAATGAACAAATTTTTAAAATGAAACAAAACATGAAAGAATTAGAAAACGCTATGGGTGAAAAAGAACCATATTTGAATGTAGCCCAGATACGATTAAACAACAGGATTTTAGCTCTGCATCCCGAATTAAAAGGGTATCCTTGATTTCAATTCCATTGAAACCATCGATGAGAAAAAAATTCTAAAATTGATCAATTTTTTCAGAGACGAAGTAGAAACCAAACTTTTAAGAGAGCTGCGTCAGCTGGAAACCACAGCGAACACCTTGATGACGAAATATTTACTGGTAAAATTCTAATTTCTGTTTCTCTAAATTAAATTCTAACCTCAAAAATCTTTTTTTCTATCGAATTCTCAGGCGCAGGAAACTTTACTATCTTTGAACGCTGCCAAAGATCACCTCGACAGAGAAATAAACGTAAAAACGAATTCGGTCAAAATAGACGAGGTTCAATGCCTGACATTACGTTCCAGCGTCCACTATCACGCCTATTAAATAACTTCAAAAATCACTTTGCTCATTAGTTTAATTACACTACATTTAAAAATATATCGCATTTAATGCTTCGTAACACATTACATATTAATGAAAGTTCACAATAATCGTACAAATAACTTAGTATGAACGTTTTTTTTTTTCCATATTTACGACTATTTTTCACGCGAGATTCTATTCATTGAAAAAAATCCAACCGAAACTTTCATATAAAAACGACTCGAGTATTTTGAAATTATCATACCACAGACCGTTACCTATGTGAAATATCTTCGAACCAAAATACACGTGCGACGTATTCACATATATTTTTCACAAAAAAATCGTATAATAATGGAACGAGAGACGCCTTCGAAACAACCCTTCCACTTTTTTAGTGAACAGTGCGAACTTAAAAAACTAAAGGACGGATTGACCTCATAGCTTAAGATCTAAGGGAGAGAAAAAGAACACCAGCCTACAAATAATCACAACACGCTACACTTATACTTAAAGTAAAAAAATAATACTTATTCTACGTACAATAAAAATGCCAACGAATCATTTGTCGAGAGAAAAAAATAATAACAACAAATTAACAGTATTTGATTAAATAACGCCTTATAACTAAGAACCGGTTTTCTTCGGAATACGTTTATATAATAATAAAAAAAAAAATACAAAACTATACAGCACATACATTTTGAATAACGAGAAAATAATCATGTTGGCACAATAGTGAACAAAAAGAGAGAAAGGGAGGGGGTAACAAGATAGATGGAGTAATATCATTGTTATGGAAGATCATTTTTTAGCGATGGTTTGATGACTAAAGGCTACATTTCCAGTGGGAAGACCGCTGAAATCGGCCCATTTCGTGAAATCTATGGTTGGAATTACTCCGCTTCTGCAGGGTACTCGTGGATTACTGCAAAAATATTCAAAAATTAGTATACATAAGGAAGAAAATAGGGAAGAAAATTTATAAGCATGTGAAAATGATCTTCATTTCTTGACTAACCACAATTTGCATAGTGCTTACTAGCACAGGGCTAAAAAATAGGAGAGTTGAGAGGAAGGAGAAAAAAATCCAAAAATGAAAAAGCACGAAATTTAAATTGGGAAATTTGAGTTTCAGTGGGGAAATTTTTTTCATGAAGTCAGAAAAATGAAAACGAAAAATTACATTATAACTAATTTGAAAAAAATCTACAAAATTCTACGTAACGAGGAATATAGCTGGATTTGGTTCAAATTACGTAATACCTTCAAAAATATCACAAAAAAGGTATTTTAATGAAAATTTTCTGAAGAAGTCATAAAATCTTCGTTATGACTTTTTGAATTGAAGTTTTCTCGCCTTCAGTACACAAAAATGATGCAATATCACCTCCTCCCAAAACCATTTTTGAAAAAAATATAAATAAATAATTGAGAATTTTTTTGAATGAATTTTTCTGTTTTTTTGTAAATTTTTAGGGATTACCTGCTGAAAAACAATTTTGAGCTGTTTTCATTTTTTCTATGATTTGCTCAACATTTTGAAAAATTATTTAGATTGTCAAAATATCGTTCAAATTATTCTAAGTTGTTTGAAATGTCGAACGAGATTTTTTTTAACACTGATTAAAAATGTATTTAAAATTATGAGAAAAATTAAATACCTACCTACATGAATTAAAATGACTTCAAAACAAATAAATCGTCAAAAATCGCTCAAATTTAGTAAAATAGTCCAAATTGCTTGAAAATTTGTTTAATTTTGTCAAAATTGTCGAAATATTGAATAATTTGCAAAATTTGCCCTTCTTCGGGTGGAATTTCGATATGAAATGACTCACAAAATCAGAATAATTTCTGCATATTAAAACCTGCTATCAATTTTCTACTTCATTTCCTAAAAAAAACTAGACAATTTTTCTCGTATTTTCAAATTTTTTCTACATTTTTCAACAAATATTTCAATTTTTCGTAATTTTTTGATGATTATTAATTTTTTTTGCAAATTCAACTATTTTAGTACTGTTTTGAGTATTTTGTAAGTTGCTTGCCACACTTTCTGTAATTTTTTGTTACTTACAATAATTTTTCTCTCATTTCAAATGATTTTTTACATTACTAGGAATTGGTAATAATATTTTATGCAGTTTTAATAAGTTTTTACTCGTAGTTTTTTAAAAAAATCTTTAATAAAATTCCATTCAAAAATCTCATTTTATATTATTTTTATGAGAATTGTTTTCATTTCTTTCGAAGTTTTCAAAATTGTTTCGCATACTTTGACAACTTTTGCAATATGTAAAGATGAATCTGATTTGATTTAGGTGGACGAGAAATAAAGAGGGATAGAATCGAAATTTTTTCATCTTTTCCTCCGGTTAAACTGGCTTCAAAAAGTATCCACTAAAAACGTGATGTTTAGTATATTTTTCTCAATTATTTTTGGAACCCTTATTTTGAATTTGAAAAAATGTACAGGAGACTTATTACCACAGAACCGGTTTCAAAAATAAACAACTAGTTCAAGTGGTGCTCATTTCTAATCTGAAATTTTTTTGACGATTAGGTCCTGAAAACTTCAAATTTCGCATCATGACTTGTTTCTATTCATGTTTTTGAAAGGAATTGAACATGAATTATTTTAAATTCCTACAATCATAAATAATCATCAATGAGATTAAGAAGAGAGGATGGTAAAAATGAGAATTTTTGGATCAAATAAAACTCATCTGACTTTGTAAATTCGAATACAAAAATTCAAATTTTCTTATTTTTCGACTTTACTCTAATTTCTCATTTAAAAAAATGTTTTTTTCCACTAAACAAATAATTTAGTCATTTCTGAGTGGGGAAAAAAATCGCATCTTTTTCCCCTCTTGTACATAACCATCAAGAAATGAAGGCTCATCCTCAAAACGAACCGAATCCTCACTTACATTTCATGATCTGGTAACACAATAGGCCATAACTGAATTGTATCAATTAAATCAGTATTATCACAAACGACACGAGCCAATCGTGCTTTTCTAATTTCTTGTAATTGCTCTGAAAAAAATGAAAAAAATAAACCAATGGTAAACATTTCTCGCTCACATTGGCACTTGACGTGCTAACATTTCAAACACGTACCAGGACTGAAAGAAGACGGTTGATTCGGTAACTCGTACCAGAATCTGTCACCACGTCTTGCGTAACTGAATTGCGTAGCGATAATACAGGCGAAAGTAGGTCCGGCCATGCTACCTGGCAGTGGACGTTCCGATACGCCTCCGGACCATAAATCGATATCCCAAGTGCTCCTGTTATTTACACAAATTGCCTCCAGTTATATTACACCGTCGATACGTGAAATTCAACCACGACTTGGGTAACTTACGAGTAAATGGACGAATATCGGTTCACCGTCGAGTTGGGCATCGCTCCGAACATACCGTCGAATGAGTCAGCTTCGGGTAGACCGCAGAATTTTCTGAATTCCATGTACCCAGGTAGACCAAAATCACGCCCTCTTTGCATATTAAAAGCTACCAAGTCCAAACCGTGATGTTGGCCGACTTTTTTGAATAAATTATTGGTCACTTCTTGAGTTACTGAGTCGTCCATGGCTTGGGCTACTTGGTTCAATAATCCCATTACGTATTCGTCAAATACACCGGCTCGGTAGAGATCGAAAGGTCTTCTGATCAAGTCTGATAATCTTTTCGAAGCTAAAATCATACATTTTATGATTAAAAATCGATCTATATCTTTTTTTTTTTAGACATCAAGAGGCAAATTACCAATAAATTTATGAGCCTTGCTCCATCTTTCGACTGCGGTAGGAAGCAACGTGTGTCCAAAACGGAAAGCAGCTGCCGAGAAAGCATCGATGACTGATGGATTCACTTCCGGATCATATCCGTCCCAATAACCCTATAAAAATTGATCGATTTTAACAACCGATTCGAAAATTTCCAATTTAAGGTGTCTCACCAGATACCAACTTCTTTTTGTAACACTAATCCGAATTTTTCCATGATCTCTTTACCCAAAAGAATTGGTAAGAATTCGTTAAAAGTTATGTGTTGAATTTCAGCAATCACAATACGTCTTGCTTCCTATTAAAAAAAAATCCTCGTTAGCATTTTCCCCCTCTTTTCTACAAAATTCAAAATCATACTTGGTAAAGTGTTTCATCATCCCAATGAGGATTAACTTCGGCCAATTTATTAGCCACTCTGTTATGTTCGCGAGCCCATATCGTATGCATAGTGGTCAAAATAAGCTGCTCGTTAACTCGAATTTCACCGGCATCGAAACAAAATTGAGATCGGTTGCTACGCGTGCATCCTTCATCAGGGATATCTAATTTCAAAGGCAACATGTCCTTCAGACCATACTCACTGAAGGCAGGATTCATTCTAAGCTGGCCTCCGAAACCGGATCGTAAATGTCTACAAAATGAGATAAATTTTCATCAATTAGAAACAGCCAAAGATACATTTTTTCCCCTCAAAATATATTTACCTAGCGAAACTTTCTTTGACACCGTATACGGTATTAGCATCAATTACACCGGTTAACGTGTTAAATGGTACACGAGATCCTGAAAAATATCGCTGCTCAGTTTCTTTCTAGATAAATTCGTCTCGTTGCGATGGTATTTGAAATATTCGATAGTTACCTAATTTACATCCAGGCCTAATACTAGGAAACGCTCTGACAAAATCGATGCATTTAACTTTGTATTTTCTATAAAAGTAATCATCTTCGGGAACCGGAATCTCCATGCAATATGGATTTTTTAAATGAGGCGGCCGATTACAGCATTCTTCTGGCTCGTTTTTATTCACCGGATCTGAACAGGAAATCGGTATTAAGTCGTTTAGACAGACTATTACTTAATATACAACTTTCGTTTTCACACACGCAATTGCATTAGCTTTCACCTCTTCGTTCGCATCGTAAATCATACTGCGTGTTTCATTAAAATGTCAAGTGTCATTTGGCGGTTATATTCGCAGGTATTATTACTCTGGGAAGAGTTACGTCGTTGAAAATTTTAAAATAGGCGCGTTTAGGTGACGCCAAGGTAATTGTAAATCGAGATATTTCGATGAAATAACGTGGAAATATCAGGTTTTTTTCGAGTTTTAAAATTTATGCGAAATCTTATTTCAATTCAATACCTATTGTGAGAATTAATTGAGTTGAAAAAGAATTAGTACACTTGGCAACAGCGCATTTTATGAAAATTTCATAAAATTTCCTAGTACTCCTTATTTTGAGTTCATTTTTGAATTTCTCGCGAAATTTTATACGAATTTGACACCTCACTCGACTACGTTCTCGACTACGTGAAAAATGTATACTTGGCAACCATGTATTTTTCAACAGTCAACAAATTGTATACCTAAACAAAATTTCGACTAGATTTTCAAATTTCTCGCGAAATTTCCATTCAAATTGACACCTCACTCGACTCAAACTCGACTATGTTTTCATTCAATTTAAAAAATATTGTAACTTGGCAACACTGCATTTTAATGAGATTTTACTCTTCTAATGGAATGATGAAAATCTGATTCGATTTTCAAAATTCTCGTGAAATTTTGATCTAATCTGAGCCTTTCCGCGATTGCTTTTGAATTATCCCAAAAACTTTACAATTTTGACAACGTTGCATTTCCTATATTTCTACATGAACCAAATTCGTTCCAATTATTTCGCTTTTTTTATAATTAGAATTTTTTTTTTGAATTGAGGAGGAAATTTCAACGTAATTTAATTTCGCACTCAGTTTGACCGCCACTGCAATCAAGAACAGAACAATCTGTAAACTTGGCAACAACAGAAACGCATTTTTTTCAAAACATTGTGGGTACTAAGTATAAGAATGTACCAAAATTTGACTAAATTTTGGAAATTCACTTAGAATGTCAATCTAACTTGACATCAACAAGACATTTTTTCAAAATTTTCAAACACGGTTCATTTGGCAACGTTGCATTTTATGCAACCCTTGTTTACGTCGAATCATCACAATTTTTTTCATTTTTCGAAAAAAGGACGAAATCATAAGATGATAATTTGCTTCCTCACTCGACTACCACTCTAATTTGAAAAAAATTGTAAGTTTGGCAACACTGCATTTTTGGATTCACATTTACCTGAATACCTGAGACATCGTAGTTTACCTCAATTTATGAATTCCTCGAGAAATTTCTGATAATTCGATGTTTCAAAATATTCCATAAATACTATCAATTAAAAAAGAAGTGTACATTTGGCAACATGGCATTTCTCAAAATTTCATCCAAATTTTATATCCCAATTTAAAATTTTTTTCTTTTTTTTCTGTATCGATTGCATCCAACTTGATCAATTGGACAAATTTTCCATTGATTACTTCGTATTTTTTCAATTATTTTAACTCTGTTGCCACATCAACAGATTCCCCCCTCCCCTCCCCTCCCACGTACCATTTAAAATCAAAATAAACATATTCGAGTGGGGTATCGTTTTCGAGATTTTTCTACACGCAGAATTAGATTCTGAGGTTATTTTTCGGTTATTCCATCAGCCATTCGATTTTCTACCAATAACGGTTCATGAAATTACGACTTTCAGCGCTTTATATTTTCACCTCGAACAATTCGATCTTTTGGTAACCGAATTTTCACACTTGGCGAGCACAATTGACAAAATACTAACCGAGAGGGGTTCCCATAAGCGTGAAATCATGATCCATGAATTGACCGAAAGCGATAATCATAATAGTAGCGGCATGTTCGTGGTATCCTTCATCCGGATGCATAGTTCTCGACACGATTCTAGCTGGGGGTAACGACGTACCTTGAACACTAATCCGAGGAGAGCTCATACCATCCGAGAACAACGGACTGACCAATCTACCAAAATAAAAACACTCCTAAATAAGTAACTCGCCGCACATTCAAGCAATTAAATTAATCGAACCTTTGGAAAGGCGTATTTGTGGCACCCCAGGTAGGGTGATTGACGTTATTACAAAGACCATCGTAACGTCGGTATTTTCCAGGTTTGCATTCCACATTGGCCAAATACGCCGGGCATACTTCTCTGATTAACGTACGAGATGTGTCAATCCGAGGTAAACCTTTTTCCACTTCTTCATAGGTTAAACCGTAACTGTATGGAAACAAAGTATACAATGATAATAAATTTATATGGGAAAGCAACGCGTACTTAATTAACTTTGAAAAGCTGAAAAAGTTACGTATTAAGTCGATATTGAGACAAAATTAACGTCACACCGTGTCACGCTGCGAAAAATAAAAAAAGATTTTATTAGAAATTTCATTTTTCAATTCAACCACTCGTTGCAAACGTCTGATTATAATAAATCACCAGTCGATTAAATCGTATCATGCTACTATACAATTAAAGGCTACTTTTCAATTGGAAATTGAAAATAAATTTACAGCAGGCGATTTGGCAACATTGCATCGAATAAATCTTATTCGGGTCTAGTATCCATTTATGGAAGAAATAATATTAACAAGTTAGTATTACATGAACTTTTTTCAAATAAAAATGACGTCATTTTGACGCCAAAAAATTACCAGCCGACTTAACAGTACCTACCACAGTACGTAGTTTTACCATAAATAGCGATGTTGCCAAATGCATTGCATTCTACGAGTACGAGTCGCGTAACATACTATTTCAAATTATAAGTGGAGAGTTCATTTTAAATACAAATACAGATATTTAATTTGTTTATGAAAAAATACGACTGATTCAAAATTCAAATAAAAAGTCAATTAATTTTTTCAGTGTTGACAATAATTGTTAACACTGTCAATTTTTGGCATATTTTCAGAAAATTATTGACATTGAAATCCGCGTTGAAAAAGTTGATCAAAACTTACTCTAGAAAAGTAAAAATGTAATTTTCTGATTCACCAAAATTAGAACCAGTCGTTCACGAATGATTCATTCCAAGAATCGTTCGAAATTGAAAATGATTTATTCTCACTATTACATTTTATACTCAAGAAAAAGAATTATTGGTGAACGATTCTGACAGCCATTTGTGAACATTCATTGATTTATAACGAGGACCGTTCGTAAATGATTCATTTTCAGTCGTTTGTGAACGATTTTGATAGGCGTTCTTGAACTATTTATTTCAAGAATCGTTGATAAATAATTCATCTTCAGAGTCGTTCGTGAACGATTCATTGCCGGAGTCGTTCCGAGGAACATTTCAAAAACGATTCATTTTCAAAATTCCTTCGTGAACGATTCTGAAAATCATTTGGAAAAATATGCCCTCAGAGGCTCAGACTCAGAGTCGTTTGCTCTCGAAGTCGTTTGTGAACAATTCATTCTAATTCTCAGAGCCTCAGAAACGTTCGTGAACGATTCGTTTTCTGAGTCGTTCGTGAACGATTCAATTTTCGGAATTTCAGGAACGATACATTCTCAAAATCGTTCACGAACGATTCATTTTCAGAGTAGTTCATGAACGATTTATTAGCTGAGTCGTTCGAGAACGATTCATTTTTAGAGCCTCAGAAACGTTTGTGAACGATTCGTTTTTCAATTCGTTCGTGAATGATTCATTTTTCAAGTCGTTCGTGAACGATTCATTCTCAAAGTCGTTCACTAATGATTCATTTTCAGAGTAGTTCATGAACGATTCATTCTCAGAGCCTCAGAAACGTTCGTGAACGATTAATTCTCAAAAGTCGTTCGCGAATGATTCATTTTCAGAGTAGTTCGTGAACGATTCATTTTTCAAGTTTCAAGTCGTTCGTGAACGATTCATTCCCAGAGTCTCAGAAACGTGCGTGAATGATTCATTCAAAATTTTCGACTTCATCAGAATTTCTTGATCATAAATTATAAAATACCTACCTTAAAACCTGAGAAACCCTATTACAATAAAAAAATTACATACAATACGACCACAAACAAACTTAAAATAAACACAACATAAAACCATACACCTAAACAAACAAGTTAATCAACCTTAGAGTTTATTCAATTACACAAAGTCAAACATCTCCTTGTATAATTTACTTAGATAGGTACTTGGGAAAAAATTAAAGGAAAAAAATTTTAAAATCACGCAAAAATACACTGTTTTGGTATCGCAATGTATAGAAAATTTCGGATATTAACAGCATAGGCGTCCGATATCATGCTCGGAAGGAAAACAAATTTCAATCGCATGCAATAAAACAAAATTATCATACCTCTTGCGATAAAAATTCCCCAAGTAATGTCTGGTAATGTTTGACGGTTAATACTGGAGTATACGTATCATCTTTCCTTGGATCCGAAATTTTTTTAAATTACAATACCAAAACAGTATAATTACAATTGATAACTAAAAACTACACCAAAAAAGCCATGAAAAATCAAATCAAAGCTCCTCGTACTCGGAATACATTTCAGCGTCTCTAGATCGATTACACATAAAAAAACATATTAATTCAGTGTCGAGGCTTTTTTCCCAAATAAAAAAGTGCTATGTGCATCGTATACATATTTACAGCAAATTCACTACTAACGCTAAATAAACTAAACAATGATGTTTTCTAGTCGAGAGAAAAAAATTGTACAATTCGAAATAAATCAGCCCCTTTTTTATTCATCCCTACGACATTCCGCCCACTACATTATTCTCTTAGCCGTAATAATTAATCCGAAGCGATTCGATTTCTTGACCACATCGAGATCATAAATTACACAACAAAAAGTCTCAAAAGCTCGCTAATCCAGAATACCACAGCAAGCTAGTGAAACTTTCAGTTGAGATTAACAAGCTGACCATATTTCCAGTATTTTCCGGCACGCACCAACGCAGACATTTACTTGGGAGCTCTTCTCGCTGTAATCGGGTTCCACGGGAGCGTCGTCGTTCCTAAAAAACCAACCCTTTTTTCGCTGCACCTAGCTCTATATCTCTAATCTACCTATATAAATCGTAGATATAATCGACGTAAAAAAAAAACCGACACGTATACATAATATGGGTACATACGACCGATGGAAATTATATCAAAAAAAGTAATATAACCGCATTCTTTCCCAAAAAAAATCGAAATTTTTTATAGACCATATGAGTTAAAAAGTGAAAAAAATTTACACCTATAAAATATTCGTTATCGCGAACGTGTTAATAAAGACGTTAAGGAGGGGATGAGACAGGGGATCGGGGGAAACGGGGAATCGGGACACTGAGTTGGTTTGGCAAACGGATGCATAACGTATCTAGATAACCTTGGTAAATTGATTATACTATGGAAGAACGCCTGACGCGAGTTTTCTACAAAAATAGTATAAAATTCCTACAATATACATATTATGGATGTAGATACGTGTATACTGTATGTACTTCATTCATGTTTCGTCATCGAATCAGACATAAAAATTATACAGGGTGTCTCGATAGAAAGTTCGATACAATAATTTTCTTCGCAGGGTCGAATAAGTGGAAAATTTTCACAAAAGGGTATGTTATTGAAATAAATTTAATATCATTTCGAAATAATTTCAATTTTCAGGAATATTTGAAAATTTCGTAAAATTTTGCGTGGAAAGAGATGAAATTTTCAATTTTTAAACTGCTTATCACTACTTATCAGTGTTAGTTTGAACAGAAAATATTAGTAGGAAGCAAGGCAATATTGAAGGGACTACGATATGGAAACATTCATGGCGATAGTGTAATCAAATTTTTTTTTTAGCCCAAGAATTGAAAATATAAATTTTACATATAGAGGGCATTGGTTTGTGGAAGAGTGAGGGACGAGTGCCAAAAAACTGCGAAGTGTTTCCTAATCACCGTTTAAAGGCGATTTTCCACTGAAGATTCAATTTTTTCTTTCTAAAGAAGAGGAAATTCTACGCCTTGCTCCCATTAATTCAATACTGCCATTTTTTCGAAGCCAAAACACCTCAAAGAGAGGAATAATGCTACCATACATATGAAAATATTGCATTACATGCTCACATGTACTTGAAAAAAAAAATTAATACAAATAATTGATAATGAATGTCATTCATTTTTCAAAATTTTCTCATATTTCCATAAATGCACGCTGAGTTTGAATGATGGGTGGGCCTGAGAATGGGTCCAAGACAACTTCACTTGGGCCCAAGCCTACATAGCCCACCTCAAAGTGAAATCATCAATAATGGCTTCGTAACTTAAGAAATACGAGATGTGCACAATTTGCACGCAGGCATCGTACTGGGTAATTTTTGGATACTTTTTTCAAAATCGAAAAGTTACTGCGGACTTTTTTTAAAAATTCAATATAGCAACTGGTAAAACTTTTCGTACGCTCCCAACACCTCCTAGCGATCAAATTGAAATCGAATGCTGAAAATTGAAACATTTCAACTCAGCCATACGCAGTGAAATCCCAAACCTGAACAATTTTAAAAGAGTTCGGGGAAATGTACGGCCAAAAAATTGTATAATAATATTATATGAATTTCGTAAAAATTCATGTTAAAAAAAGGAAAATTGAAGAGGGATATTTTACCGAAAACATCGTCATTGGAATCCGAATTTGTTGAAAAAAGTCCTGAAAATTTCACCTCAGCTCGAGGAGTTTTTCTATGCATCTTTCCAAATTATTTTAATGCAGAATTCGACTAAAAATGTGGCCAAGAAGCACTGTATTCAGTAGTTTTCTTCAAGTCTTCCAACGTAAGTCCAAGATTTTGTATGATTCATTTTCGAATTGTAAAAAAAAAAAAACACTACCAAGATGCTCCCTCATTCCCTTGACGGGTTCATGGAAGGAACTAAAATTTTTTCCAAAAAAAAGAAAGCAAACATATTGGTATTATTATTGATCATTTTTCGTATTTTTGAAGGTTTAGAGTCTGAATTCAACTAAATTTCTTGATTCGGACCCCTCATCCTCTGTCCCCTCAAACAAATGTTCAAAATTTTCAAAAATTTCAGCAATACCATGTGATGTATGGTTGGTAACATTTTCGAAGAAATTAAGTTCCAATTTTAGTTCAGTTTTTGAATTGGATTTCCCCTTCCCCTATTCTGTACCCATTAAATTTGGAAAACATTTTTTTTAAAATGGTATATTCGATGAATCGTCGGTAATTTTTTTACTTTTCAATGAGACTGAGTTCAATTTTTCACTCAGATTTATAAATTGCTACCCCCCCCCCCCCCACCACCACCACCAAAAAAACATGGAGGTGAAGAACCCTTATGATTTTTTTTATTTTCAACTTCCATATTTTTCATTTTCATGAGCTTTCAAAAGTTTAAATCTAATAGACTTCCCCCTTTTAAATTCAGTGAAGAATAGCGGAGATAACGCAAGAAGTGTAAAAATCACGGTCAAGCCTTCCTGGAAGGAGATGGGAATACCATTTTGGAGTCCAAAATTATTGTCGTTCATTATACTACATAAATTTTTGAAAAAAAAATTGAAAACAACGTATGACTGACTCATCCATTTTACCTTGTCAGAGCCTTTTAGAATTCATTTCAAACAACCAAAAGTCAGCGATAGCTTTTCTGGCGAGCCTTTGCTCAGAATTTGTAGTTATTCAGACAAAGTTAAAAAGCTAGCACATCAAAAAGCATAAATTTCAAAACATAAAATAAATTTTCACCATGAAATGCAACCAGTCATAATTTTTGTTGAAGATTCTAAGTACAATGCCTGCTACCTTTCCATTAATATTAGTTAACATTTAAAATAGGTACATAAGCAGTGTGTAAATTTTGCCACTTCTGTATTGAACAAGCAATACAATTTAGCGTAGAAAATTTTAACGCTAAATAACTTTCCAAACATACAAAATCAGTCAGCTTTAAATCATCCTTCTGAAATCAGAAAGATGAGAAAAAATTCACATGCAGAGTGTTTCATTAGCAAAGAACCCCTTTCGATTCAGTGAATAGGCAACCACTTCTGAGGACGAATAAAAATGTTCATCAACTTTCCGAGTTGCAGGGTTAAAAATAAACCTTTTTTTTGGAAAATTTCCATCTACAATCAATGAAATTTGTTAAAACATTACGACCTTTGAAGGCGAAATTCATCAAGTAAATTTCCTCGAAAAATCAGATTCTTTCCAAAAAAAAATTCAAAAAAATTTAATTTTTTTCAAAATATTGGAAAATTGGTCACAACGATCTACCTAACTACCCAATCAGACATACAAAAAAAATGCAAGCTCAACACTTGCACAAATTTCAGCCATTATTTTCACATAGAACCAAAATTGCACGCCCTATTTGAAGAATTTTTATCAAATTACCGAGCAAAACATAAATTTCACCCCTGCAATTCAAAAAATTGATAAAAATACTCGATTCGATTCACGACGGATTACCTACTCACTAAATCGAAGGGAGTACTTCAACTTCCAATCACCCTGTGTAAATTGCAATTTTTTCGACGTCCGAAATCTCACAGATGGGCAAAATTTGCACACAATCTATTCCATATAATATCAATTCAGTCAGAAAAACAATACAAATCAGGTATAAATTTCGCTCCACTGCAATATCATCAGGAGTAAGGTCTCTAGCAAGTTTCCCAACTCCTCAAATAAAACAAATAGGCAAAATTTACACTTGACCTAATTCGTAGCATTAATTAAAACAGATATTAGTTACGCATATACTTAGCCTAAATGCACAATCGAAGGAGCCGCAGGGTTTGAAAAATTATGCAAATTTTCCAAATACGTACAAAATTTACCATGCAACTCCTTCGATACGTCACACGAGCAAACGTCACAGTACGATACAATCAGATCGTATAAATATGAATAAAATATCACCTTATAAAATATTAATCGTGCATTGAAATATTACGGGACAAACGTCAATATTACACAAGGATGCAAAAACGTTCAAAAATACACATTCAACCGCTTTGGAAATTTATAAACACACACAATCAGTATATACAAGAAAACCACCTTCGAAAAGCTCACCCAAAGGTAAAAAAACAGGATCACTTACTTTTTGGTCAACTGAATCGAAATATCCAATAATAATTCTCCAATAGGGGCAATCTGGTTTCCGTACCATTCGCCATTTTTAGGAGCAGGAGGCACATCTGCAATTTAAACATCGTCACAATTAATAAAATACTTCGTATATTTTTGGGGGGTTTCGATAACTAACACTGATGGCGACGATCACGCAGCCACACAGGAGGCGAGGAGGGCTCCGAATTTTAATTTATGTTAACAACTCGCGTATTTTGATTTAATAACGAGCTAGCACTACAAAGAATATAAGAGAGTACCGTACGCGAAATATTTATTAAAAAAAAGGTCAATACAGACGAGGCGATTTATTAATATCGTACGTACGATATACGACGATGACGCCGCGACATATACCGGTTCGAAAGCGGTTCTATGTAACGTAAAAACATACTGCAATATGTATGGGTAACAACCACACGACGACTATAATAATAATAATGAACGACGCTAAATTAACGTAGGTACCTGCGTCGATCGAAGGTCGATAAAAGTACACGAGTGGTCTTCGCGAGTATAACTTCGTAATACAATGTATCGTACCTAGGTAAATACCGAGCCTCTGCGCTGCAATACGAGTTTCGCGAATCACTGCGCCATCGTAAATGTATGGACTGGTAATCCAGTTGCCATCGTACCCCAAGCACCTCAAATTTTGCCTCTCGCCAGGTAACCAGCGTTCCGAATGATACCGAGAAAAATATACATAGCTAACTCGTTCTCCTTGCATTATGGCAGGGCAGCCCGGCTCGGTACCAGAATATTAATAAATCATAGCATCCGACCGCCACTGCGAAGAGGAAGCCGAAAAGGTAAAAATTTCGAGAAATTCGTCGTCGATGAAGTATATTCGATGGTGTTTTGGAGTCGACTTCGTAATTCCATCGAATCTGGCTCCAGGTAATCCCTCTTTAAATTTGAATTAGTCAAATTCTACCTACTTCAATCAAAGAAATGATTTTACTGAAAATCAGTGATTTTTGCACTGACTTTTCAGTCAAAATTTACTTAATCGTCATTGAAATGTGTTTCATTGATGAATTAGGTAAAATTTTACTGATTTAGATTTAGAAATCAGACATTATGACTCTGGACTCTAATTCCGCAGCTGAATCAGAAATTATGACAACAGATTCAGATTTCAACGAAGATCAAATCAAAAATCATGTAGCTGATTTTGACTCAGGACTCGTCCTTCCCTGCGATCCAGTTTTAAAATTTTGGAAAAAACGAAATTTTTTCAGAAAATTTTGGTTCTTATTTTTAAAAAAATCAAAAAAATTAAAGAATTCAAAGTTTTTAGAGTAGTTTTTCTTCGACTCCTGGCTCGGATTCTGATCCAACCAAAAATCACGACTCCTGATTCTGATTTCAATTTCAATTCCGACCAAACCAAATTGCAAGCATCTTGGCGAAATTTTCAACAAAAAGCAGCTTCAGAGACCAATTTTGATCAAAAAGTGACTAAGAGGAATAAAACAGGGGAACGAAAATTCAATTTTTTGACAGACCAAATTTTTTTAATAATGCCTAGCTACAAAACATGAAGATTAATTGATACCATTGGTACCTACAGAATGTCTATGAAATTCCCAAATGATTTTCCTCGACTTTTTCAAGATTTCCAGAACTTGGACATCCTGCAGCAACAATAAATTTAAAGAAAAATATTGAAAAAGAATCATTTTTCAATTTTTTTTTAAAAAAACAGCAGTTTTTGCTTAAAACATTGAAAACGATGACTTAGAAGAAGTAAATGGAGACGAAAGTGACATTTGAAGAAGAAGCAGTGACCAAAAAGTGACTTTTGAGAAGAAATAGTGATTAACAGCGACTTCTGAAGAATGAATATAGAGACAGAGACAAAAAGTGACTTGAAGAATTAGTGGAAAAAGTGACTATTGAAGAAATACTGATAAAACGTGACTTTTAAGGAATTAGTGACAAAAAGTTACTTTTGAAAAGGTTCAATACAGACAAAAGGTCACTGAGACAAAAGGTGCCTGTGAAAGTAGTAATAAAGTGATATCTGAGGAGCAAATGGCGACAAAGAATGACTTCTGAAAAAAAAATGGTGACAAAAATATTGATGTTTGAGGAGTAAATAGAGACAAGAAGTGACTTTTAAAGAATAAATAGTGACAAATAGCGTCTTCAAAAGAAAAAATAGTAACAAAAGGTGACTTCTGAGGAGCAAAATAGTGACAAAACGTGAATTCCAAAGAGTTAATAGCCACAAAAAGGACTTTTGAGGAGTAAAATGTCAAAAAATACCTTTTGAAGAAAAAATTGTGACAAAAGGGACCTTTGAAGAGTGAAACGTGACAAAAAGTGAGATTTGAAGAGTGAAACGTGACAAAGTGACCTTTGAAGAGTAAAAAGGTGACAAAATGTTCCTTCTTGAGAAAAAATAAAGACAAGAAGTGATTTTTAAACAAAAGTGACTTTTGAGGAGTGAATAGTGACAAAAAATGTTTTCTGAAGAAAAAATAAGAGACAAAAGTGGCTTTTGAGAAGTAAAAAGTCAAGAAATGTCTTCTGAAGAAAAAATAGTGACAAAACGTGACCTTTCAAGAAAGAAATATGACAAAACTTGACCCTTCAAGAGTAAACAATGACAAAAAAACGTCTTCTAAAGAAAAAATAAAGACAAAAAGTGATTTTTTAAAAAGTAATTAAACAAAAGTGACTTTTGAGGAGTACATAGTGACACAAAATGTCTCGTGAAGAAGAAATAAAGAGACAGAAAAGTGACTTTTGAGGAGTAAATAATGACAGAAAGTGGCTTCTGAAGAGTGAATGTAAACACAAAGTGACTTTGAAGGCTAAATGTGACTTTGCCGCAAAAAAAGGACCTTGTGCAAAAAAAATTCCATTCTTCATTTTTATGTAATTTGATTTTTGTATTTGATCCAGATTTGATGTCATTTGGACCAAAAAACGTGAAAAATGAAGCATCGATTTTTTTTTTTCACTAGGTCCCTTCTTTCCGGCAGGGTCACAGTGACAAAAAATGGCTTGAGAAAAAAACAGTGACAAAAGGCAACCACAATAAAAAAACCAGTCAATTTATTAAAACGTGGCATGACTTTGATGCCTGAAATTGCGATTTTCGATACTGACTCCGACTTCGACCAAACTGAAAGTCACAATTCTGGACTTCAATTTCGATTCCGACCGAATCAGAAATTCTCATAATGAACTCGCCTTTCATCAAGATTTAGTTTCAAAGTTTTTGAAAAAATTACTTTTTTAAAGAAAAAATTTTGGTTCAAATTTTAAAAAATCAAAGCGAAAAAACTGCAACAATCAAAGTTTACATTCCACTTCTTACTCCAATTCTGCCCAAACTATCATTGCACCAAACTTCAACTTCGATTCCGGCCCAGCCAGAAATTAAAACTCAGAATTCTACCTCCAGCCAAACCAAAAATTGATACCCAGAACTCACAGTCGTTCCAGAGACGGAAAAATGACTGACTTCGAAGTCCATCAATTCGACGACTCATTCCAACCACTATCGCGCAAACCTCGGGTAATCGAGTTTAAAAATACTCCGCGTATGTAAATTACTCGCTACGATACGAATAATAATCCGACGACGTCGTCGAAATTACCTTACGATACGAACCGGTTGCGATCGTCGCGTATTCGCTTATGCTTAGTAAACGGAAATACCTAGACGTCGAATCATAAATGTACCTAGTACGACACATCCTGCTCTGCACGTATGTAAACTCCAAGTACCTACGTACGCATTTGTACAATAAAAACCGTGAAGATCGCCAACATCAAACAATAGAAAGGAAGCTTGCAGTTTCACTGTTATATACCAACAATAACTGATTATTGTATTTGTATATGCATACCATTTCACTCTCTCTTTCTCTGTCTTTCGCAGTCGCAGCACCGGATCATCACAATGGAATCGCATCACCGAATATGCATTCGTTTATTAGTACCTTTCACCGGAATAGCGGCGATCCGATGGCGCACACGCGATTCAAAACTAGATTTTCGAAATCTCCGAGGGCGTACTCCGTTCCCCCCTCTCAAACATTGAAATTTCTCTTTCTTTCTTACCTACACACGCGAAGAGAAATAAAAGAAAATGCCGAACCCTTCTCTATACCCCCCTGGATCGTTAACGTCGCATATAAGGTAATACCTAATTGATTTTTTTCCTCCGAACGCACGGCAACCCTTTTTTTTTTCGCCATAAATGCTAAAAAGCGAATAAAAAACCGTCTTTTGAGGAAATTTGGACGCGACGCCACGTATCCGAGAAGGTTTTTCGTCAAAGGAAACGGCGTATCGGTGAACGTAACATTTTTCTCGCCTTCTTACGCGAGTATCAAAGTGAAAAATCCAATTTACCTGCGAATAAGTTCGGATCCGCGGCGCGTCCACGTATGCCGAAAAGATTTTCGAGGTACATCGTCACCTGGGATTTTCAGAATAAAATAGGGTGAAATCATATTCCAAGTATTACCCGTAGACTTATTCAAAACGTGTTTCTAATCGAAAGAATTCAATATTTGCTACGTCTATCGATGGCTTTGATTATTAAAAGGGTGCTTTAATAGGGTTTGAATCGAAAGATGTTTTTTCATAGAGGTACGAATACGAGAAAAGGTTACGAGCGATTTCGTGTAGACGACAGTTCAGCAATTTTGACACGATATAAAGAAGTTCCTTGCAATAGTCTAGAAAACCTCACAATTACTCGAATATTACTCGAGATTACCAAGAATTACCAATTTACCGGTAATTACCAACTCGAAAATACTGATTTCCATCAAAAATTACCAGAAATTACTGAAATGTTGAAAATAGCTCAAAAATACTGGTTATTACCCACGAATCACCTCGGACCTCGGATTACCAAGAAATCAAAAATTACCAAAAAATACTGAAAAATACCAAAAATACCAATCTTAATCAAAATCATCAGTAATTATTTTGAATCATTAAAAATTACTAAATTTTTAAGAAATTATTTAAAAAAACCGAGTTATAAAATACCAATCTTACTCGAAAATTATGAGTAATCATTTTGAATTACCCAAAGTTACCAAATTGAAAGAAATGATGAAAACACTTGGAAATTTCAAACGATTGCAAACTAACGAAAAAAAATGTTAAAGTTTATTCCGAATCACCAAAAGTACTGAATTACTAGTGAACGGTCGAAAATACCTTTTTTTTTTCATCATCAAAAAATCATGAAATTATCAGAAATTAGGTACCTAAAAATAGTGGGTATTACCAAAAGTCAGAATTACCACTGAAATGATACATTGAATTACCCAACCTTATCAATGATAACTCTGAATTATTAAAAAATTGTCGAATTATTGGTGATCTCCTAAAAATTTCTTGATGAAGTACGAATGATAACCAAAAAATAGGTACTAATTTTTACCAAAATTACTCAATTTCATCAAAAATTACCATAGAATATCTCGTTCTCGGATTTCCAAAAATTAAAAATACTTGGATCACTGGTAATCATGCATCACTAAAAAACAAAATGACGAAAACTTCACTTTTTTTCTTAAAAGCAAAAATTTTTTCAAAATTTCACCATTTCTGCAATGTTTTCCAAAATAAAGAAAAAACATTTTGAAATTTTTTTCAACTTGTTGGATAATTTTAAATGATCATTTTGAAAAGAAATTACAGGTAAAATATGTTGAGATGATTAATAACGGGAAAACTAGAGTAATTTTTAGAAAATTAACACACGCTCAGTTTTTCATCAAAATTTGGAGAAATTTTTGTCAATTTTTGTTTTTACAAAAAGATTGCAATGATGAGTAATTTTCTGGTAATTACGGTTTTTGGTAAACGATTTTGAAACAAAATTCAAATGCAAATTTCTTTCAACTTGAACTCGTAATTCTCGGTAATTACGCGTAAATTACCATAAAAACGGTAATTTCTTATAAAAATACGGTAATTACGGTAATTTACAACAAAATTCACTTTTGAAGGAAATCTAATATATTTTTTTTACTTACTTAAACGTTTTTTCATCAAAAAAACCGCTGGTAATTACATAATTAACGAGGTAATTTTCGGTAATTACATCGGTAAAAATGGTATTTCTGGAAATTTCAGCGATAAATACCAAATTTTTGAAAGGATACATTGAAATCACACATTATGATATAATTTTGAACCAAAATCTTCGATAAAGTTTATTGGCTAGACCTGTTTTTCGTTAATGTCTCCATTCACCTTTTCCATTCCAAAGTTCCACTGCAATATCCAATGCAAACGACCCATTCTATCACCCTAAGCACTTCTCGAGCCATCGGTTAACACAAAATCATCGCAATTTATCTCGCTTTCAAGCTCGAGCAGTAAAACTAGGTGAACAACGTTGTAAAAAGCGACGGTAAAAATGCTATCTGTAATCGCCATCTTTTATTGGAACGTAAAACGCGAAATTAAACCTTCGATTTTGTTATCAAACGAAACATTATAACCCACACATCGCGCTCCGTATACACTTTCCACATACTAAATTTAATTTCACTTTGTTATCGCGACGCGGCGCTGAGCCCGGGGTCGCGAAAACCGTCAATCTAAACACCATGCACTTTAACGACGATACCTCAACGTACGAATCTCAAAGTAGAAAAAAAAAATGATAATAACAAACGCGAAATCCGATCCGTTACTATGTATCGAGTCGACTTATAACGTAATTAATACGATATCGACGCCCGAATGAATACTCTAGTCGTTACTTGTCGTGTCGCGTCGGTCAATTAATCAAATTTAAAAGGCTAATCGATGAGGTATGCGCGTTTTATGACAACATTTTCGCCCGGCGACTTTTATTCACATTTGCACGTGCGACGAGGTGAATAAATATACATATGCTGGATATACTTACGTATTCTTTTTCTAGCTTCGATGTAAGCTTGATTGATCGCGTCGTATGTGATACATTGGCCCGTTTTACCCAATCCACTGAAACACATCAAAATTCGATTCGTTTTAGGATATTTTTAGATGAAGGCGAATGTAAAATACGTAAAAAAAAAATATTTCGTATGCTATGAAAAAAATACATGATACTGAATAAGAAAAAAATTGGCTTAGAAATTGAAAAAGGTGATCTCACTCCAGAAAATTTTCAAATGTTATGAAGGTTTGAGTATTTTGAAGAAATCTGGAAATGCTGAAGGGATCGAGAAATACAGATCGACCGGAAAATTTATACACCTAATAAATGATAAGGTAAGTCAAAAATATTTTCGGATCCAATTTTCAATCACTGAAATTCATTTCAAACATTTTTAAAAATTATTTATGGTCGATTTCTGAACATTCTGGAGAAAAATAAAGGACTCTCGGAGATTCCAGAACCACTGCAGAACGTATTAAATCGATTGAAAAAGCAAAACCTGAGAAATTGGTTAGGTTTTCGATCACTATTCCCAAGTTGGCAGACATCAAAGAATATTGAAATTGCTGGAGAATACAAAGACCTCCACTGGATGCTCCAGAATGACCAAAAAGAACGAATAAATCGATTAAAAATATGAAGAATAGGAATTTTTACCATTTTTTATCATAAATTTCAAAGTAATATGACTTCAGAGAATTTTGGGGTTACTGGGAAATATAAAAAAATTTTCAAGGAGCCCCTAGAATGACTGGAAAACGTATTAAATTGTAGGAAAATACAAAAAAATTCACCAGAGCTTCCAGAATGACTGAAGAATGAATCAGACTGATTGAAAAGGTATATAAAATAGGAATCGAGTCAAATTTTTGATCATGAATTTCACATTTTTATAGATTTCAGGAAATTTTAAAATAACTGGAGAATACAGAAAAAATTCCACTGGAGGCTCCAGAATGATTGAAGAGCACACCAGAGCAATTTTGGAGACAAAAAATAAGAACTGATCGAACAATCGATCACCCTGCCCAAGTAAGCAGGCTTCAGAACGAAAAACTTCTACTGGAGCTACCAGAATAACTAGAGAGTGATTTGAATCGATTGAAGAGCTATAAAATAGAAATCGATCAAAATTTCAATCGTGAATTTCGAATTTGCAAACTTCAGAGAATCTTAAAACAGCCGGAGAATACGGAAAAAATTCGCTGGAGGATCCAAAATTACTGGAGAACATACTAACGCGATTTAGAAAACGAAAAATGAGAATTGATCGAATTATCGATAGTTTTGTCCAAATCAGCAGGTTTCAAAAATTCTTAAAATTGCTGGAGAATACAAAGAACGTTTCTAGAGCCTCCAGAATGACTTGACAACGGATAGAGTTGATTAAAAAACTCTAAAAAAGTTATAAAAATTGGATCAGATTTTCGACCATGAAGTTTAAATCAGCTCACTTCGGAGAAGCTTAAAAATGTTGAAAAAAACACAAATTTCACTGGAAGCTCTAAAATGATTGGAGAACATACCAAAGCAATTTAGAAGGCAAAATATGAGAATTTATTGAACTATCCATCAAGTTGTCCAAGTCAGCAGATTTATGAAATCTTTCAAACTGCTGGAGAATGCAAAAAGCATTCACTGGAGCCTCCAGAATGACATGACAACGGATAAAGTTGATCGAAGGAACAAAAAAAAAAAGAAAGAGAAATGGCCAAATTTTTGATCATGAACTTCAAATCAGCTGACTTCAGAGAACCTTGAGAAAATGTGAAAAAAAATTCCACTGGAAGCTCCATAATAACAGGAATGAGAATTGATCGAATTATCGATCATACTCTCTCATTTATAAATCAGTGAAAATCATCGAACATCACTGAAAAACAGTCAGAATTGATCAGTGCCAAAAATTTTCACTGAAAACAAATCAGTGAGAAAAATCACTGAAAAATCGACTTTGAAAAACTAGTGAACACCTTTTAAAAAATCAGTAAAAATCATTGAAAAATCTGTGAATTTTGCTGATTTTTCCTGTGCTGCAATTTCGACTGTTCATCGGTGACTTTTCACTGATTTTGAATGAGTAGAGTACTATCTAGGTGAGCAAGTTCCAGAAAACTTTAAAACTGCTGGAGAATATAAAAAAACACTGACTGAAGCCAACAGAATTACTTGAGAATGGATAAAACTGATCGAAGAAACCAAAAAAAAAGCGCGAATTAATCAAATTTTCAATCATGACCTTCAAATCAGCTGACTTCAGAGAACCTGAGAAACTGTAAGAAAAAAATTCCACTGGAAGATCTAAAATGGCAGGAAAACATGCCAAAGCGATTTCAAAAACAAAAAAATGAGAATAGATCAAATTATCGATCACGCTGTCCAGGTCAGCAAGTTCCAGAAAACCTTGATACTGTTGGAGAATACAAAAAACATTCACTGGAGCCTCCAGAATGACTTCAAAATGGTTAAAATTCATCAAAAAGGCGAAAAAATATGTACTGATCAAATTTTCGGTCATGAAATTCCTTCAAAAGTTCCACTGATACCTTCAGAATCCTTGAAAATTGCTCTCGATTAAATGAACTGGTCAAATATTCATCAGCCAATTAATCAGGAATTCAACACAATTTGAAACCATCGAAGATATCCTGCCGCTGCCGACTCCAAATCAACTCACATCAGATACAATCGACATAAAATTCACACTCAATCAAGATCTCCAACGGACACGGCCGCATTACACAACTCCCATTTTGGGAAGAATTCGCAACGTGCAAATTACGTACCGACGACACGATCCAATTAAATAACCTTTCCATCACATCGACCATACGTAACGCATAAATTTACAGAAAAATTTCTCAATCACTTCGGACCTCCTTATCAATCCCACAGGCGAATATTCTCATCATCTTGTATTGTTTACACGCCAGGAATACCATTTGGATGCGTTCAATTAACAATGACGACATCGACGCTCATCTCTAAGCGATGTTAAATTACAGCCGCTCAAACACACGCACATTACTAGGCCAAGGAGATCGTACAGCTTCTCAATCGAAACTACACGCGTACAATTTACACGCGATTAAAAGACTGAGAGAGAAAAAAACCCACGTGAGAATACCGCATCAAACAGACATTATCAAAATTTGTAATTTATTAACCATTCGTAATACTTTACGTATTCGAGAGTTTTCCTCAAACCATTTTCATCGCAGGCAACACCTTAAATTTTTTCGATCGTTTACAAAGGTCATAAGGTATATTTTGGAGGACACTTTGGAAGAATGTCGAATTCCAAATAGAGACAGAGAAAGAGGCACCATCTGCTGCGTTAATCATAATATAGGTTAATACTGGTTTTTTTTTCTCGTTGGTTTGAGGGTCACATAATCATCTCGCAACAATGTCATATAGTCGAAGAGGCTGCGTACAAACATCATCCCAAAAAACCTCGTATTTTTTCGCGCTACAATTAACCCAACGCGCGAATCTCAATTGACTTGTTAATTTGCATATTTTCGACGCAACTTGGTCGCGTCCTTTCGATTTCATTCTTTTTTTTTTCCTTCGCACAACAGTCAATTTGAAAGTCCTCTCTTATCTATTGTTATAAACGTCGAAAATACATCTTCGAAGTTAACTAAGGTTAGAGTATGCTCGTGTCTCCATCTTTCCTCCTCTTTTCCGCCCTTTCCAAAATTATTCATGCCGAACGATTCGAATTTATCGGTACGTGTAGTAAATTACCACGAATTCGTAATTACATCGTCGTTTCTCGCGCATTCCACATCAACTACCAGAAGGTCGCCTATCAACTTGGTGCGCCGCAAACAAAATGACACAAAGCTTTCTACAACACACGGATGGCATAATATTTACCGATCAAGTATTACGTCTCGAGTCGAAGACGTCGTAGTCTCATATTAAAAGTATCTCGTACATTTTCTGAATCTGGTATTAGGGTCAGCCGAATCGTTACCTAAGGCATCGAGCTCGAATCGCGTAATTGGAATGCGCGCCAAATGTGGAGCTACCGATGACATCAACGTCAGCAATAATTTCGCATATTTTCGGCTAATTATACGTAATAGTTGCATATCTCTGTTCGGCAGATACCTATAAGAAGGTGAAACTGGTTCAACGATAAAGCATAAATTGATTCAATAATGTTATTTGTTCCAAATTTCAAGAAATTGAATGAAAAACTGCAAATTGAGTTAAAGTAGGTAGCTAGTTGGTGATAGAATTAGCAAAAAGGATAGAAAGGGAAGATAAAAATTCATTACCTTACCTCCTCCAAAAATTTAATTTAATCAATTTACTTATACGATATCTCTATTGAATTTCTCGCTCACTTAAATTTTTAATTTTTCCAAAAAATAGGAAAAAAAATTAAAAATGAGTTATTTACCAACCTTTAAAAATTTGATCAATTTCAATGTAAAAGAAAATTTCGGATTAAAATTCGTGCCTTTTTTTCGTAAATTCAATAATTTTTTTACCCTATTTGAACTTAATCACTGAATAATAGAATGCCCCCCCACAACCAAAAATTTTAAAAATTGTTAAAAATTTCAAGAATCAAAAATTTATTTCAAATAGATTTTTTGTGGCAAAAAAATTTTTTGATCTTTTCATTATTTTTCACAAAAATTTCAGAGATCTTTTTTCATCTATAAGACTGAAATTTCTTCAATTTTGTAATTTTTGCAAACGAAAAAAATGCGAGATCCTTCCTCTTTTCTCAAATAGATGAATTAAAAATTATAAAGTAGACATGCAGAATGATGATTTCACAAATTGAACGAATTTTCCTCGTTTTGAAATCATTATTGAAAAAGAAACTGATACACAAATCAATACCTTAATTGATTCTTAAAAAACGACAACTCGATACAAAAGGAAATCCAGAAATTGACCAGGAGAGATGTACATTCGAAGATCAATAATTTACTGAAAATCAACTTACAAAAACAGACCAATCAATGCATTAAGAAATCGATAAATCGATAGACGAAACTTGACACTTGAAAATTGACTTGATGCGAAAAACAAACAGGAACCATCATTATGGAAAAATCGAGTTATGAACAAGTGGACTACGACTATAATGAGAGAAAGATGGCAAATTTTTCTTCGAAAACCTCTATAATTGTAACAAAAGGTCAAAATTACCAAACATTGATCACTGAAAATTCGTCACCCTAAATTGAATTTTCTGAACAAACATTTTAATTGAAGATTATTTCACATCTTTTCAATTTTACATATCATTTTTCAGTTCTTTTACCAAAAAAAATCGATGAAATTCAAAAATTTTGAGGGAAAAAAAGAATTCTCAAGAAAAATTACAAAATTTTGAGCCACAGGTTTTCAGCACTATGGGGCTTGCATTGGCCTACTCAAGGAAAAGAGCAAAAAGCCGGCCAAGTAGCCATGCTTTGCTCTTCTAACGTAATTTTTCTCAAAATTTTACGCTTTTGCGTCATTTGAACAGTAATTCACGTAATTTGCATAAAATCACCAAGGAATTTTGAAAAATTCAACGATTTACATTTTTTTTGCTTAAACTTCTTCAATTTTTGATTTTTTTTTTTGGCATTGCTCCTTGTAATTTATAACACCTTCTTCAAGTTCGAAGTTTCAGAGACTTCTTTGAAATTTGGGAATTATTGAAGAAATACAAGAAAACCGAGATGCAGGAGTCGAGGTTCCAAAAAATATATATTTATATTTTTTTCAGGGGAACATGAACATGGCAATGAGAATCTATGTATATCAAACCAAATTAGGGAACAGAGAAAGTAGCTTGCCTCTTAATAGTCTTGATACTCCTACATAATAGCAGATGGGCAATTGGGCATTTTCAGTCACAAAAATTAGGATTGAGTTGGTTATTTTTCAAAATTATTTTTGACAAAAACTCATTTCAGTCAGATTCGATTAAAAATTCAAACAGTACTTCTCTCCAGTTCCAAATTTCATAACAAAACCAACCAAGCATCTTTAACAAACAAATTTTAAAATTACATCGCCATCATAAGTGCTCATAACTGCACCATAAATTCACCCAATCGAATAAATTCCCTCTCAATTAATCACCGTTCATCGTCGCAAGCCAATTATTCACAAGTTATTTTAAAACTGATATCAATCTAACCATGTCTTCAAAGGTCAGACAAATGACCACGTATGATATCTCCCCTTTTCATTATGCAGATAGAACATGGGTTTGGCTGAGAAATTATTCGACCTGTGAGACCCAAAGGGAGAATTCCCCTTTATCATATTTCAAAACATAAAGAAATAGATCATAACCATCGATGACACGTTTTTTATAATCATCTTTGAAAAAAAAAAAAACGAAAGGAGTTGACTTGGATCTAGAACTCGTTTAAATCAGAAGTTTCAACCCTACTTGGCATCAGGGGATTGAACCATCGCTTCCAACGAAAATTTTTGACCACAATAACAAAAAACAAGTTCTCTGATGATTGGTTATGCATAAAATCGCCCTAAAATTTCATTTTTGATAAAATTGATCATTTAATATGAATACATTTTGAAATGACAAAATTAATTAGCTCATCAACTTTTTTATTCGGTGTTTTTACCCCCCCCCCCCACCGGTTCTTCAGAAGTATACAAATCGTGATTTTTCAATGCAAATTTCTCCATTGAAAAAAAAAAACCGCGTTTAGTACCTAACCTACATATATTCTCAAACAGACTATAGGAAGGGTCAAAGACCTAAATGAAAAAATTGATGAATAAGTAGCACTCGTCATCTCAAAATACATTTACGTAAGCCTGGATACTCTCAATTTGAATCACAGAAAAAAAGCCAAAATTGCAGCACAGGAAAAACTCAACAAAATTTCCTGATTTTCAGCAGATTTTTCAAAGAATTTCACCAAAATTCAGCAAATTTCAAATACATATTTTACTGACTATTCAGTGAATCTTTTTACCAATTTTCCGGCAAATTCGTTCACTGAATTTTTTTTCACCGATTTACTACTGTGGTGAAATTCTGACTATTTTCCAGTGATTTTTGATAATTTTCACTGATTTATAAATTAATGAGTATAGAAAGCACCCTTGGGGGCCAAAAAATCAAATTCTGACTTCAGTTCCTCTCTTGATTCTAGTCCTTCTGAAAGGTCCAAAATCAGTGCCAACTCAAAAACCAATTTTTGACCCCTAAAAAAAGGTTTAAAAAAACAAATTTTTCGAAAATGAATTTTTTTGGTCGGATTTTAATCTAAAAACTCGTTTTTCTCATCATCTCAGTAAAAAATGTTTCAATTTTGGTAAGCAAAGGCTCAGCTCCTACAGATCCAACTGGACTGACATTTTTTTGAGAGTACTTCTACACCTAAATAACCCTCTAGGAAAATTTGAGTGAAATCTATACACAATTTTTCCTCTTCCAAGGATCCCTCTCCAAAAAAAGCAATAGAAACTGAGACCATGTATTTTCATCAATTTCTGGACACCGGCGAAAGCTTTTCAAGCAATACAATTTCAATGAATACATTTTCTAAGCACTTCGGACACTATTTTCTAATGGTACTTACTGAGGACCTCCTCTGATAGTATTCGTATTAAAATCGAACGAGCTCGTACGTCCAGGACCTTCCAAAAACAGCGCACAGTCGCTCCCCGGATCCGAATTGAAGACTGGAATATCGCATTTTACCACCGATAGGAAAACCAGAGGCCATAATAATCTGCGCAAATGAAAAGAAAAAACAAATCCAAGAAATTAATACACCATTACGTACATAATTTCGAACACGATTTTCTAATTTATACGTATTCTACGTACAGGTAATCTAGGCATATTACATCATCGACGCAATGCAGTACATTAAACTACACGTACACGTATCTAACGTAATAGGTATCCGTACCATTAAAATCTAGGTAACTCGTAACACGACTATCCTCATAAATAGTCGCGAACTCATCGAGTGTAAAGATTAATTAGACCGATTATAGGCTCTCGACGTATCATCACCTCTCCGGTATAATATTTCGGCCATTGTACCGTGCATCTACTCGTATACAGACATCAGAGTGTAATTTAGTAATTACGCTCGTACACAATGTACCACAAATCCGCAATGTGTAACTAGGTATATGGGAAACCCTCGGTACGAATTTTACTCCACAGCAAGTCACCTAATCACGCCCAAACTCATCACGTTTTGACACACAGACCGCAGACCAAACGTAGATACATTTGAGTATCTCAAAAGAACCACCACGCTGGTGTTTCAAACCACGCGAAAAAAAAAAGGCAGAATCGACAGAGAGAAAAACGTGATCGCGATACATACGCGAGATAATAACGCGTGTACTCGTATTTCAAAACACAAATTGCATGAATTCGTTTAATTGTTACACAATCCCACTATCTGTCGTCCATAACGAGAAAGTACACTACTCGAATCATTCTTATACAAACGTACTTTTATCTATTCGCCGTCGACAGACACGCGTTGCTTTTTAAACGCCTACTTTCAACCATTATATGCCAACAATGGTCAACGACCATTCAGAAAGCAACTCTTTTTCCCTACGTGTACCGACAGTTGCGTAAATCTCGCTCTCGCCGTATTTAGCGGCCGTACTATTACGACGACGAAGGATAGTTACAATTCCAGCGAGTACGTTGGATCGTGATAAAAAAAATTACACGTCTTGTGAGCCGCAACAATGCTATGTCAATTGGTCGTAATTGTATTAGCAATGGTGGGCTTCTTCTTTCTGAGTATGGGCAAAGGCGAAGTACCGATGGAGAAAACTTTCCTCCGCGTTCGAGCTTCCAGTGGTTCCCTGGGCTGGGCTATAGGATCTCATTCGAGAATACAATGGCGTAACTTTTACTAGCTCGGTGTTCTGCGATTGTGACAGCGTTTTCTCATTATTGTTTATCGAATGTAGGGAATGGATGGTTCAATTTGCAGACAGGTGTCAAGTCTTCGGATCGATGGATATATTTCGAATGATTCGAGTCAATTTGATTTGAGGATGGGCTTTTTGAGAGAGGGAGCCGACTGGATCAACGATTGATAGAAACTATAAAACCAAATCGGATATTTTCGAATCGAGATTTTGTATTGATCAATTATCGAATCAACGGGAAGAGATGGTCATTCAACTTCAAAATCAATCGATCTGATCAATTGAATGAAATGACTGGAAACAGGTGTGGGGATTGAGGCTCATTTCAACTTCAAATTTAAATTTGAGGTTTGAAATTGTCTCAAAATTGCAGCCAAATAAGATTCGAGTTGAGACAAGAAGAGGGAAAAGGTCCAAAATGTTCTTCGAACGAGATAGCATTTAAAACAGGTTACAGATTTTTCAAAATTTCAATTCATTTTCAAATTTGAACGCAAATTTTGTAGTTGGCATTACGTGAAGCTCGGAAGGCGTGAAGAGGGGTGGGGGGAGTAAATGAAGGATTTCAACGTGCTATGAATCGTATGAATCGATTGATTTTTTGTAAAGAAACGAGAAATTTTCAAACACTGATGTGAGATTTATGACTCAATTCATCTTCAAATTTCAATTTCAAGTTGAAAAATTGATTGAAATTTTCGAAAAGGAACATCAAAGACACAATTTTCTAGATTTGAAATCGATTAATTTGGTCAAAATTATTGAATAATTGGACAGAAAATACGGATTTTAGATCATTTATTTTTTCTGAAATGATTAGTACGCATTTCAAGTTTAGAGGAGGAGGGCGAAAGGGAGGTTCAAATTGTTCAAATTTCAATTCAAGCTTGGAAAAATTGATGAAAGTTTCTACAAAAGTAAATTGGTTGGGAATATGAAGAGGGAGAGGTGTGTTTAAGCATTCAATTTTTTTTAAAACTAGATTTAAAACTTGGGTAGTTGAAAAAACCCTATGTTAAATTCATGACTCATTCAATTTGAACAGTTCGTCAAAATTTCGAAAAAATTACATTTTCAAAAAAGCTTTTAAAGTAGGTATAAAAATCGATCGAAATTATTTTAAAATCTAATTCTGCAGTAATTTTCAAATAAAAAATAAATAAAAAAGTTTCATCAACAACAAAAAAGATACAAAAATGAAAGAAATCGATCGTGAAAAGTTTCCCCTCTCCCTCTTATTCTTTCGTCCTTCCTTTTTTCTGTGGAAAATAAAATCCCCTTGAAAATTGTAAAGTAGAAATCATCCTCATCAACCAGTTTGAATCCGATGTATTTGAAAAAAAAAGATTGGAAAAATGTACAAAGTTGATTGAAACAGTTTTTATTTTAAAAAAATGAAGTAATTTAACAAATTTTACTTCAACCAGGGACTTCTAAAAATGTTGCTTTCAGTTTTCGTTCAGTTTTCGCCAAAGCTATGAAAAATAGACCTTAATTGATCAAATTTTTGAAAATCAAGCTAAAAATTGCATTAGACAAATTTTTGGATCATTTTGGAAAGAAAATTCGCTAAAAAAATACCTCGACTTCTTTTTCTCGGGCCAAATTTATTAAATAATTAAGTAAATTTATGCAAAAATAACTCAAAAATTCGAGGCAAATTTTCTTAAAATTTAGATAACAAAAAATTCTTAATAAGTAATGAAGTTTTCATTAAGAAAGAATTTTTTGAATTCATCCAAGTCCAAGATTTCTCTGAAAATTTTAATGCCCACTTTAGAGTAAGAAAAAAAACAATACTTTTTCATGATTTTGTATTTTACTTTTCTTCAATTTCATGAAGTAAATTTTTTCAAACTCAATTCAGGCAGAGTCTAACTGAAGGAGAGAACAAGAGAAGAAGCAAATTGTTTCTTTTAAAAAACAAAAAAATCTCGTTTTAGTAAGGAAATTTTTGAAAATAATGAGTTTTTTTAGATAATTTATTTTGCAAAAAGGAAAAAATGGGAAAAATTGGGTTTGAATCAGAAAAAAAAATTTGGTCAGAAATTGATTCCCTGTCTTCTGCTTCTGAATAGGCCAACTCTAGGTTGTCCCTGAATTTTCAAGAAAAATTCAATTTCTTTGTTCAATATGACAAAACTAAAACATTTTCCAATTTCAATGAATGAAATTTGATCAATTTTCTAACCCCATTTTTTACAATTTGGCCTTCAATTTTATTTCAATGATGCAAATTCTTTAGAAAAAACCTTTGAATGAAAATCTGTTTTCGTCTATATCTTTTTTTAAAACTAGAATTAAGAGTTTTTCATACCTTCGCCAGTAAATTTCACACTATTCTGCAGAAAAATCAGGCCAGCCCTAAACCAACCTCACAATGAGTAAAAATTCAATAAAAATACACTGGTTACTTCCCAAAAGCAAACCACAACTCGAAAATACGCTTCAGAGACCACTCTGCGAGAAATATCATCCTTAACCCTTTGCTCTTACAACCCAACATCTTTTAATTTTCCATTTGTCAAACTTCCAACTTTTCGTTCTCGATTTACATTCCACGTGCGCTAGGCGATAATTACAACGAAACTTGTCCCAAACACGTCGTTTAATTCGCGAGTTTTGTCGTACGAGTCGAGCAAATATTCTACATTTCGGTTCAACTTTACATAGAAGAGACGCGACGCTTGAAGTCGACGCAGGCGAAAGTTCATCTGGGATGTTTCTTCTTCATCCTCGTATACAATTCCACGAGCAAACGAGTAAAGTAATAGTATACTTAACGTTTGTATATAAAATTCACTGGAGCATTAAACAACCACACTCGAGTATCTGGTAAAAGTTCAATATGGCGTACAAAGCTCCTTTCTTCTGTCCTTGAATCTATCTCGTGGGAGGATGCATTTCACTTCGTTCCACTATCCATCGACCATAATTCGATTCATCTCTGAAAAAGCTCATCAAAAAGCCATCAAATCGTACTCTGCCATCAGCTCTTCTCCAGCAATACCAAACTTTCATCGTCGACTACACGGAAGCGTCGGATCGCGATCGCCTCATATTACCCGCTACTCGGACGATTTATGCAACCGGTTGCCACGACGCCGATCCTCGTGCACGAACAGGTTGCAAGGTGGGCGGCGCAGTGCAGCGCACAACTCTCACGCGCGATCCGGTTATCATCGGTGCGCGCAACCATCGCGTCGTCACTTTCTATTTCAACGAGAGCGAGCAGCGTACGACGCAACGGTACCTTTGGCCTCCGCGTGAACAAATACTCCGTTCGGCTGATATAATACAGGCGGCGTCGGCGTCCGAGTCGAAAGCGGGGGCCATACGGGCACAATTGATTGTACAACAGTCTTCATCGTCGTCTCCTGACGTTGACAACTTTCGCCCATTTAAATATGTATACGCACGCGGAACAGCTGCCCCTTTGGAACCTTTCTCCCAAGTCGCACCGGTTCTGCGGTGAAAATTCTCAGTCTCGGGCGCATTTTTCTGTACCGCAGCAATCTGGTCTGTGTATTCACATCAGCTGGAAGGCTGGAACACGGCGGTTATCTCGGTCCTGAGACAGCGCGAACCGCTTGATTACGTAATATCTGCGCAATGCGCTGATTTCTGTGCGAACTGGTTCATTCGAGTAGTCCAGATGGTATTTGGTTCGCGATCCAGTGATCCATTCATAATTGGGATAGATGTTCGATAATTTCCACATTCCAAGTTTTATCATCTTCATGAGTGAACCTTTCCAATAAATTGCCAACTTTGACCCTTTATGGTCGATAAGGTCATTGAAATGGGAAATTAAAGAGACTAGAATACTCATTCTCCGGATAAAAAAGAACCTTCTGAAAAAGCCAGTCTTGCTCTAAATTTCCTTTGTCAACGTCATGGGGCATAATGATGGAATTCTGAGTTCAAATAACGTTCTAGTTTGAAATGTAATTTGATATCTTTGGTAACATTGAAGCTTAAAAATTTCATCAAGAAGAGAAATTTGACCATTTTTGAGGAGACCTTTCTTAGAGAATTCAGAAAATCTACTCTCTCACTTAGAATTAGTGAAAATCTTTAATCAATAATCAGAATAGCAGCACAAGGAAATCAGCAAAATTCTTCCATTTTTATCTGATTTTTGCTCATTTTTCAGGGAGTTTCAGTGATTTTACTGTATTTTCAGAGAATTTCCACCGATTTTTCAAACTTTTTTTCACTGTTTGCTTTCAGTAAAAAAGTTTTCCCCAGTATTTGTGTTACAATTCCGACTGTTTTACAGTGATTTTCAATAATTTTTACGGATTTTCAAAGAGTACCATAAGTAGGAGATTGAAAATGCTGAATCAAAATACTCTCTGATTCTGAACCAGCGAAAAGTCACTGATGAACAGTCAGAATCGCAACATAGGAAAAACCAGCAAAATTTAAAACTTTAAGAAATCTTCGCTGATTTTTCAAAGATTATCACTAATTTTTCAGCTAATTTCATGAATTTTACCAACTTTTAAGTGAAATTTCACTGATTTTTCAGTGATTTTCCTGTCTGATTTGATTTCGGTGAACTTTTTTTCACTGATTTATAAATAAGAGAGTAGATATTTGATGCTATTTTCACTGAAAATTCAAGAGAAGCCTCGGGCAGGGGGCATTTTTCAAAATTTGTATCAGAATGTAAGTTTCTGCATCTTGCAAAAGTACAAGTATGACTGTATTTCAAGTTTCAACTATAAATTCACAACCTCAAAAGGGAATTCTGGAGACAAAAAGAGAGAAAATGGAAAAATTTAAAATCACCAAAAATACAGAGTAGGGTTCAGAATGTAAATTTTTGATTTTTGCGAACACGAATTTGACATTATTTCGACCAAAACACCAAAATGACTTTTTAAAACGAAAAGAAAAATTCGAAATTTACAACAAAAAATAGCGTTTAATTGCAAATTTTGAATTTTACTTTTTACAGCGATTGTCTTTTCTATTTTTTTGATAAAAATAATGTCGAAGTCGAAATAATCCAAAGACATACGTCTCAGGATCCGACATCTTTATATTTCTATGTGGATTGCAAGTTTTATTTTTCTCTAGAAGTTCCTATCGTGTTTCCGGTTGAAATAATACCAGATTCTAATAAAGGAGCTCCTAAGAAACATTTATCCCCACGCTGAATTTTTGTAAAAGTAAATGAATTTCACTTCACACCCCCGCCCCCCGCAATAAAACTAAAACAAAATCGTACATTTTGAAATCTTATCTTTCAGCTCTAAAAAACATGAAATAAACACTTGAAAGAAGCAGTTGAAATGTACGAAACAATTTTCAAAAAACAATAAAAATATAATGAGTACCTACTAGGGTGGCACTTATTTTTCAACTTTTGAATTTCTACCCGGCCAAGGCTGAAATTTGTTAGACTACATCCCAGCATTATGTAAAAAAAATTTCAGCTCAATTCGTCAACGTTAACACGTGCCCCACCCCCTTCGAAGTTTGAAATAATACACTAGCCCGTGCTATTAGCGTTGCATCCACGACGCGCCGTGAGGATTCGCGATAAGCGGGCGACACAGATTCTTTAGTGAAGCCGGGGAAAGAACCGTATGAATTACGTAAATTGATTGTTAGTGGGTAACTAGGTGGAGGGGGAAGAGTCAGCACTAAAACAAATTTAAAATACAGATTAAAACAATATTTTCAAAATAATTTTAATAAACATTAAAATGGGTAAAAAATGAAGTTTACGGCTCACAAGGGAGGTATCCCAACTCAAAGTAAAATTTTGAGCCCGAACAAAAAATAATCGAAAGTACATCGTGAGAAGACCCTGTAACCAAAATTTCATGTGCTGAAGTGTATTTTTCGAATTTTGGCGAATTTTTTAATTTTCGAAGTACCTTAACCTTATAGTCTGAAAAATACCAAAATTTGATTTAATCAAGTTAATCAACAAACAGAGTTGAAATTTGTTATACCTATTCTATTTTTGATCTGCCAAATCGATTGGAAGCGGTTTTGAGACGTTTCAGAGCCACCAGAAAATTTTGGAAGGTTGAAAATTGGGTATCTATAAAATTTCAGCGTTTTAGCGCGTAACGTGTATCTTGGGCAATTGGGCATATTTTTGAATTTTTCAAACCTGGAAAATGTTCTCTCGAAAAATGCAAATAAGAACTGGAAGTTACGAATTTTGGAAACTTGCGCTCTAAGTGAATAAATAGTTGCCAATATGGGCAATTCGCAATTATAGGTGCTGAAGTACAAATGAACCATTTTTATGGGTGTTTCTCCAACGCTATAAAATTCCAAAATTTTATGGTGGCTCCGAAACATCTTGAAACCGCTTTCAATCGATTCAGCGGGTCGAAAATAGGGTATATACAAAATTTCAACTCTTTTTTTGATTAGATCAAAATTTGATATTTTTCAGGCTATCAGGTATTTCAAAATTTAAAAATTCGCCAAAATTCTAAAATGCGCGCTTTCGCCCATGAAGTTTTGGTTACAGAGTCCTCTCATGATGTACTTTCGATTAAACTTTTGTTTGGGCTCAAAATTTTACTTTCAAGTTGGTATACCTCCCTTGTGAGCCGTAAACTTCATTTTTTGTCCATCTTAATGTTGATTAAAATTATTAAAAAAATAGGTATTGTTTTAATCTGTATTTGTGACCCTACCATAAAGAAGGGACCTAGTGTAAAAAAATCGATATATCATTTTTCACGTTTTTGATCCAAATGGCGAAATGGCACCGAATCTGAACCAAACACATAAAAATAAAAACCTCGATTTTTTTACACAGTAAGGTCCCTTCTTTACGGCAGGGTCACATTTTGAAGTTGTTTTAATACTGACTCTTCCCCCTCCACTCAGTAACCCGCCAACAATCATTTTACGTAATTCATACGGTTCTTTTCCCGGCTTCACTAAAGAATCTGTGTCGCCCGCTTAACGCGAATCCTCACGGCGCGTCGTGGACGTAACGCTGATAGCACGGGCTAGTGTATTATTTCAAACTTCGAGGGGGGTGGGGCACGTGTTAACGTTGACGGATTGAGCTGAAATTTTTTTTACATAATGCTGGGATGTAGTCTAACAAATTTCAGCCTTGGCCCGAGTGAAAACTAAAAAAAAAAATTTGTCCGTGTATACAAGTGCCACCCTAGTACCTACTAAAATCAAAGTACATTCAACCCGAAAATGAAAACTTCAATGAATTTGACTGAAATTTGAAATGAATCAAACAAGTAAAACAAAAAAAATTGATTAAAAAAAGTTGAAAAGTTTAGAAACTTTTGCAAATTGAACTACATAGTTTCAGTCGTAAAAAATGAAAAAAACAGAAAATTTGGGCTCCATTTCCAATTATTTTTTTTAAAAAAAAGTAGAGCAGAAATTAGATCCATCAAGGTATAAAAACCTGATACTCGCTAATGATGAATTCTATCAACTGGACACAATTTGGCAGTGAAAAATCAGTTGTCCAAGTAGCTTGCATTGATGAAAACAGAAACTAAAATCATTTTTCAGCATTCATTTTCCGACTTCTGGCCAGCCAAGTTTTCTGAGGCCTCACTATTAGACCTCCTCATAGGGAATGATGATGGAATTTCGAGTTCAAATTACGTTCAAGTTCGAAATACGACATAATCAGAAATTTAAAATAAAAACAGAACCAGAAATTTTGCCAGGAACACAAATTTCACATCATTTTGGACGGAAGGGTAGCGTCAGGTCTTCCACAGACTTCCCTCAGTCGCACAATTCCAGATTTCCAGATGAAAAATGTATTTCTTGAGGAAGTCAGGCTCTCCCAACTCCCCCCTCCCCGTACCACCAAAGAATATAATGATAGAATTCTGATTTCAAATCGCGTTCAGATTCAGAATACGATATAATTTGAGACTTTTTGCAAATTCAAGCTGGAAACGCCAATGAGTGATCAGCCATGACGAAGGAATTTTATTAAGAAGAAAAATTTGACAATTTTTGAAGAGGTCGGGCCTAACCTAGCTTTTCTCCATCAACATAATTCCAGTTTTCTAGATAAAAAATGAATTTTCAGAGGAAACCAGGCTTCTTCTAGCTTCCCCTCAGCACCACCACTGAATATAATGACAAAATTCCGAGCTCAAATAATGTTCAAGTTCAGAATACAACATAATTTGAGATTTTTTGTTATATTCAAGGTTGAAATTTTGTCGAAAGGTCAAATTTGACAATTTTTGGGCAAACCGAGCTTCTTCTAACCTTCCTTCAAACTTCTGTCATTGTAGGGAAAATCTGAAGTAAAATACGACCAATGACACCCAATCACAAGAAAATCTCCAACACATATTCTTCTGGGAACCGAATCAATCAAACCTTCAACTTCACATCATAATATAAAAATAAAATGACCCCGTACTTCCAACTTCGATTCCTTCAAAAATATTTTTAAAAAACATCGATCAAATCTCATTCTTTAATCCTTTCGACCAATCACAACTATAAAACAGGAAAGGCCTTACTCTGCAACCGGTTCAAACTGCTCCAATCTTTTGGTATCAAATTCGTTACACATACGTCGTTTAAACAATTTTAGCCTTCGATCGGGCAGCTCGAGCGTGTTTAACATTGAGAAAGACCATTTACACGGTAAAAAAAAATACCATCTAGGTAATTGCACCTCCTTTATCCGCGTTATTTGGCAAAACTCCCATTACCAACCGGTACCAGCACATTGCCGAGTCTTTTACATAACCGCCATCCACCAAAGTACCTCTACCTGTAGACTTGTGTACACGTAGGGCATAACGCAATCATAATCCGTACTACAAACTATAAGGAGTATCGCATATGTACCTACATTTTACGTGCGGTATATTTCAACATCGCTATCATCATTCGAGAACACGCGCACAGTGAAATTCACTCTCTCGATTGACCAGTCCTACAAGAACGGAAGGTACGACGTAATAACGCCTCGAGAAATGCCTACACAATGTTCGTATACGCATCAAAATTATATTCCGTTGCAATTGCCAGATCCAAATGGCCATAAACTATCGATGGCTTCCATTGACAACATAAGTCTAACACTCAACAGCCTACAGAATGCTGGATGCCTACGTAAACCTAATTAAAACGCGACCCCGATCAATGTACTCTGAATTGAGAGTAAGATACGTTTTCTCTCTTTCTATTTACGCAACCCACCTTCTTGTTAGCATTTTTATTACGGGAAACGAACTGTACGTTATGACGAGGACCATCGACGCGAATACGACCGGAAAGAAGGAGCAAAAATGACCGTAGGTAACTTTCACCCATTCGAATAATTGTCTCTTCATTATGCTTGTATTTGCGTTTACAAATTAGTCAAAGACTTTGAAGAGAGGACTACCTAAATGAATGTATAGAATGGTGGATTGCGAAAAAATCAACTTCCAAACGAATTATGATTTTAAAAATTGTGAAATGCCCAAGTCTACGTTGAAGAAATTCGATAAAGATAGTACCCATTGTTTTCTTTCAATTTTTTCAGGGTTTTGAGATTTCTCTTTTTCGTCTTCCAAGCGAAAGTTCATTTTTCTGATTTGTTTTCTATATTTTTTGTGTTCTCGAATTGTCCCCATAATGAATCTTTTGGCCCAAATCCTCAAGAAGGAAAATAAACTAATTATAAGTGGAAAATACGACTTTAGGATTATGGTTTAATTAGGCATGACCATTCGAACACCCTGTACAAGTGAAAAAATCAAACAGACGTGTGCCAGGTCAGATGTCGCTTGCCTAATATGAAAGAATTTCAAGGTGAACGAATATTATAGATCGAGTTACTAACCGAATCGGGATCACAGAAAAGAATTAGGTAAAAATAGATTAATTTTCGGTAATAAAAATATTCAATTTGAAATCATATAAAGTCGATTAGGCAACGAGGTGGCAAAAAATTAAAATTTCAAGAATCAAGTTTTCATCAATTTTACGTCAGGATAAATCGAAATTTGCTTGGAAGGGAGAATGATAAAAATTTCAGACTAAAATAAAAATTCCCCTAATTTTCTTCAATTTTTTCCAGCTCAAAACAAAAATTTTTCAAAAAATTTAAAATTTTTCCAACTGATCACCAAATTTTTTCAACTAAAAATGAAATTTAGCTATTATTGAAAAAGCAACTGTCGCTTTTATACTCTTCAATAGAAGGCTGAAATAAGAATTCATCCACTTAAATTACTCTCAAATCAGAATCTAATTTATTAATTATTTCGACTCATTGAATTCCATTTCGATTTATAAACACTCAAGTATTTGAATCATAACTGAGCCCGGTTCCTGTGCAATTAAAATAAATCGACAGAGACTCGAATCAAGACTTAAGTTTAGATCGATTTGAATTATGATTCACCTCATGAAAATTACGTGATTTGAATTTTTAATCCTTGATCGTGTACTTCGTGGGAATCTGACTGAAATAAGAATCACGACTTGCTAAAAATTTATTCAAATCAGGTTCCAGTCCTGAACCTCCTCCATTGCAATTTGTTTGAAATTATCTAACGACGGTTTTTTCAAATTTTATTTTATTGCGATATTCAAAATTGAAGATGAAAACTCGTTCATAAAATTGAAACGAAAACTTCACAGTTGACAATCAATTTAAAATTGAGAATAAATTCAATGAAATTTTTTTTTTGGTGCAAAATAACGAATTTTCATCGTATAATTCCAATACGAACATAAGGGACGAACATAAGAAGTTGACTTATTTGAGGTGCAAAAAATCGAAAGTTTTCGCCAGAGATGGAATTTTATTGCCAAAAAACCATCAAACTTTTTTTCTGACTCAAGCCCACTATTTCGAACTAAAAAAACAATTTTCTGGCATCATTAAAAGAAGGAATAGAGCAATTCTAAGTTGAAAATATTCAAATCATTCACTAATAAATAAAGCATTCAAAAAAAGAAAAAAGAAATCGTATACGATTTTGAAAATAAAATTCATCAGAACTCAAAAATACGAGTAAAGTGGAAAATGTTGATTTGTTATTTTTTTTTTTTTTCAAAAAAAAGAATCAGTAAAAAAAAGTCCATTTCGAGTACTACATATTAGCACACCAATTTTGTCAAATTCTAAAGATAAAAGTTTCAACAAAAACCTTCAATTAATTCAAGTCTAAAAAAAATTCTAAAAAATGAGATTTTCAAAAATCAAAATAATTCACCACACCACAAAGATTATTTAAATGTTCAAAAATAGACGTTGCAGACTTTACCATGAAAAATACGAACTGTAATTCAGCATTAGGTATTATTTCAATTAACTGAATCGAAACAGAATTCAAAGTCGGCAAAACCTTGAATACCAAATTTTTTAGAAAAAAATTTAGAAGCGAAGGGAGAGGTAACAACTGTTTGAAAAGTAACAATGTCAATGAAATAGACTTCTTTTAAATGCTTCATTTTTTTTTCAATTTTCAATTTGTTTTCCTTTCAGAAAAAATTTGAAAAAAAAAAACGAAACCAACTTTTTACAAATTTGTTCGACGGAAAAATGATGAAAAAGGTGACCAACAGAAGCACATTACGATACATTCACTTTCCAAGCACTAAAATGCTTCTCTTCCAAAATTGAATTTTCAAAAAAAAAAGAAGTGAAATAGGTGAAGGAGCCTAAGAGAGAAAATGGGTACAACTTTCAAACATCACAATTGGTCACAGAAAAAAATCAAAAGGTGAAAATGAGTAAATCTCAGGTTTAAAATCAGATCGCAATCTCGGACAATGACACGTGACACTTGGAAATTTCTTCCAACTTTTCTTATCAGATGGACAATCTGCTGATAATGAACCAACTGCGGTTTCCAAAAAAAAAAGAAATCGCCTCGTATTTAATCTCGAGTGTAATCAAAACTTGTCCACTTGGCTGTAAAAAGACGTCATCCAAGAAAGTGATTTCATTCCTCGTTTAAAATTTACTTACAGGATAACGATGTCTACGAAATCTGAAAAATGAAAATTCTTGCTATTTTTTTTTCACTTGTCTGGTCATTTTCATGCCATATTTCTAGCTTTAAATTTACCTCAAAAAAGAAACTCCATTTTATCCTACGATTAAAAAATTCAAAGAAGCAGAAAACTGTTGAAAATTCTTGCTTTTTGCAGTAAAATTATTAAAATGCTAGCTATGTTTTGATTTTAATTTTTACTATTCAAGTGGAATTTTTGCTATTTTCTGGGATTGATTATTTTTCATGACAGCAGATATCGTGAAAGGCTTTCAAAATTTTATTTCAAACGTTCAAAAATTTTCAAAAATATCAATGAGATGGTCAGAAAAGATGAATGGGAGCTGATTATTCTCTTCAAATTATAAAATTTCAATTTTAGATATAAAAAATGCAAGTTCAAGTCGAAAAATGTGCACTTTTCAAAGAAGAAATTTACACTTAAAATTCATAAAATTTCATTTCAATCAAAATTTTCAATTTTCGCCCTCCAACGACACCTTCTTCAACATTCGAACCATCGTTTAAAATAATTCTCCTCTTCGTCATTTCTAACCACTCAAAAGATCACTTCAATCGACACGTACACCTTTCTAAATTCGACAATTACCCAAACGAATATTTTTACGTCATAATGACGCTAAAAAAAACACACAAGTTTAACACGACAAAAAGCTAATGCTTCGGACACTCGTTCAATTACTCGTACATTTAAACGTTGTAATTTCTTCAAAAAAACACAATTACTACAAAAAGAAAAACGTTTGTTGGAATAAATTATACCCTCTTCAATTACCATTCTTTGTCCATCAGTCTCGAAAAATTTCAACTTTCACAGCATTACGTACAATTACACTCATAAATTGTAAAACTTTCGGTATAGATAAGATTGCGTAAAGAAAGAAAAAATAGGTAGCTTATGTGTATAATTAAATCTCTCCTATATAATGACACGTTCCTAATCTCATTATCTTCGACGACGTAACAAAACCCTCTTACAAAAAGGTATTCGATAATTTCCATAATAAATCCGTTCTAAAATACCCAATATCTGAAAAAAAACCGACCGATTTCGTAGCTCTAACCTGGAAATTAATAAATCTGCGGTATTTCGCGTAATACATTCCGAAAACAATGGCGATCGCCCACATGGCCCGATGAAATTTCACGTCCGGCGAAAGCCATCTTTTCAGGTGCCCACGTAGGACCGAGAAGAGCTCACGGGGCGATCTATTCACTTTATTCGTTCTAACCACGGGACACTTTGATGAGAAAAAAATTATCTTTTTATGTCTTCAGGCGACGTGAATTTTCTCTCTTATAAGGGTGTGTTAAAGGTCACCGGCAGCCTCGTCATTGTGGCATTGACAATGAAACTCGTTCTAATTTATTTTAGACTTAGGATATAAAATTCTATTTACCTTTTTTGAATTTCAACCAGCACCATGGTTGTTCACGTAAAACCAGTCGATAAAAAAAATTCACGACACTGGTAAAATTAATCCGAGGGTTGGAATTGAAAATTTGGGGGGGTTAGAAACGCATCGAAAATGGCAATTTGGTACGAAAGATGGACCCGGGTACGAGCTGAGAAAAACGCCGCGGTCAATTGCGAATACGGACGGTTTCACTTTATTTAAAAATTCCGTGTAACGTAAAAGTATATGAGCGAGACTGAAAAGAGACCTGTTTTAATAACCATATATATATAGCACACAACCTGCATGACTATTGCCTTTCACTTTTTTTCTTTCTTTTTTTTTTTTCCTCTCATAATGTAAACGTCATCGTAGGCCCCGGCGATACCATCGTCCACAGATCTCTCTCCTTTTTCCTCCTTCGACAACGTGTATGTTGTTCTACCTCCACACGCCCGACGAAGCCCTCTTTTCGCCTCCCGATTCCGTACATTGTACGTACGGCGGCCGCGTCCCGTGCGAAAAACGTGAATTGATAAATTTATTCCACACGCTGGTATTATGGCTTTGCGTTACCGCAGCTATTTTATAATTTCGTACGATGCCAGCGCTAATGCCGTAATACGAATCGACGTTCTGGGTGCCAGGTGGAATCCAATGGTCTGGCTCATCCACGTATTCCATCGTTGACGATGATGGCCAATCGTTTCAGAAATCGAGGGATTTCAGCAGATTCCTTAGGTATCTGCCAGAGTCACTCGAATCTTGAAACTGCCTCAAAATCTGATTTGATTTCCTCTCCCATTCGATCGAGAATTTGGTGGTTTTACGAATTCAAACTACAAATTAAAGTTTTCAAATTGCAAAACCCAGAAAATTTCGGATACCAGACTACATTCTGGGAATCGTACCTAGCTGGTTGTTAATCAAACTAGCTCTTGGTATTGGTTTTGCGAAATACCAACAACCTGCAGCTATCTGGAAAGTTCTTGACCAAAAACTACCACGTTTCTACATTCTCTCAACATATAAGTACACATTGGTATTTTTTTTTTTCAATCTTTCGGTCTATCTGTGGGTATGATTTAGATGCATATGCAAGATAGACGAATGTACACAGGAGATACATGTCGCTATGTCGCAAATCGACTCGAGCGAATCAGCGCAGAAATAGTCTCGGTTGGTTTGACAATTAAATGGTATGGCAACACTGTGCGCTAGGTTTGTAGGCATATGGGCAAGATAATTATCGGTTACAGAATGAAAACGAGAGTCGTAGGAGATGAGAATTGTATCAGAATAATGAACATTGTGCTGAAGAGTGGGGTATTGTTCGATGGAACGAATCGTTCGCGAACGAACAGCTTCAAAAAATTTTGGAAACTGGATGCCTTACTACTGACTAGATTTGAAAAAAGAAAAATTCTTGTTACTTTTTAGAGTTTCTGGATTTTTTTATACGAAATTTTTCTTGCTCTAAAATTACCCCCAAAAGATCCCCCTCACCGACCCGCACGTATACTCAATTTGGAGGAAATTTTAGGCACTTTTTTGGCGATTTCATTTTGGAAAAATTCCCGAAATCAACAGGCAGGAATTTAGATATTGATTTGTTTAAAATAACGTTCGCGAATGATTCGATCGATTTTGAAAATAAATTCTGTTTTACGAATTTATTCTGCTTTTTCGTTCACAACAGTTTTTCAACAGACGAATTTCAATTGTTTTCTAATTGTCGTCTCTTTCTCCTCGACCCTTTTGAAAAGGTTTTCTTCGGCTCATTTTTTATCAAATTGGTTCCAGCGAAACCAGAACAAAAATTTTAGAACATAGAAAATTCAAATACAAAAAAACTCATGAAATGAATTTTATAAATTCATTACCAATATTAAATTAGGGGAAAAATTATTCAACACGAACAATAGAGAAGGCGAAATTTTCAAAAAATACGAAATTTAAACACAAAAAATATAGACATTCAAAATGAATTTTATAACATTTTGATTCATACAAATTCATCAAAATTCCAAATATTGGAAGGAAAAATAATTTATCATGAGCGAAACCAGATCAAAATTGTTTGAAAACCGAAATACAAATATCAAATGCACACATAAAAGAGCTAATGTATGAATATTTTATAACTCGAAAATAATCCGCAAAGTTGTACTTAAAATTAAGCACAAAATCTTCAAAGATCCTACTTTCGGTTAATTTTTGAATCCACCACGAAGAACCCAAAACCGAACCGTCATTCACAATCAACAAAATTTCAAAACTGACAGTCATTACGTCATTAAATAACATAACAAACGTGTAGTTCAGATACTTTCAAAAAAATTACGAAAGTACAGTACCATAAATCGACAAAAGAAAATAGGAAAATCATAAAAGCTGTCAAAATTGTCTCGTAAAATTTCTTCAAATAATCACGGAAACATTAAAAAATTAGCATCATCAGAAACATCAAAGAAAAAGTTGACCGTATTGTTTCAATTGAAAATTTCATAAAAATCATTGAATTGGCAAAAATATTGCAAAAATATTCCATGAAAAATTGATAAATTTGAAATCAGTTAAAAATGGGCAGAAACATAAATCAAAACTGATGAAAAATTTACAATTTTGTTTCAAATTCAAAAAAATCAACAAAAATATTTTAAAAAGACAATTTGATCAACTGAGGAAAATATTGTAAAATGATTCATTTCTAAAAACGGCGGGAAATGACGTAAAAGTGATGAAGAAAAACCTCATAAAAACTGTCTTGAATGTCATAATAAATTGTTCGAAATACCTATACTAGAAAAAACTGAAAATGAATTAAAATTACCGGAAATTTGAAACAATATTATGTAGCTCTACAAATAGCAAAACAAAGAATTTTATACCCGATGAAAATCACCGCAAAAATGATGAATAAAAAATTGACGAAAAAAATGATCAAGTATAAAAGCATTCAGAAATCAAAAAAAATATTTGAAATCAAAGAGCGAAATAAAAGAAAGCAAAAGAAGGCAACAGCCACAAAAACTTTAGATCTTTAAAAACTAAAAACTTTTCACCCCCCCCCCCCCCCTAAAAACGTCGGGACACATCAATTTCATAAAGAACGATGAAATTCAAAAAAAATTTCAATGGTCTGAAAAAAATCAACAATTTTTTGAAAAAGGTCTATAGAACTTTTCATGAAAAAAATAGTTTGATATGGTCCACAAATTGCGAATCAAAGAAAAGGACAAAAAAAACGTTGAAAATTCCAAACTGAATTTTTTAGAAACAAAATGGGCACAAATTTTGGAACCAAGACTGATGCTTGCTCTCATTGAACCAGAACAAGGATATGAAAAGAACATCACAACCAGCAACATTCTTCAATAACATTATTGAAAATTTTTTTACAAATTGACGTAAAAATTGTAGAAAAACTCGTAACAAAATGATTTGTAGAAAATTATTGACCAAATGTTGGTTCAAAACTGAAAATTTTCACAACTGATTTGAACTTTTCAAAACTTTGTTAATCACTTTCGGACAACTTTTTTCATAATATTCGAAGAATATCACGTTAGATTCATAAAAGATATTTTCAAACAAGTTTTTGTTTTCAATTTTTAGAAAATCTTGACTTGTTGAATTTTTGAGAACTTTTCTGTGATTTTTTTGTTGATATTTTTGCAAAAGAAAGGGAAAATTAAATAAACGTTTTTTAGAATTTTTCATCGAAATCCTTGACTAATTTATTCACAAGGTTGTTTTTTCAATTTCACGATTTTTTCATGACTTTTCGATGGTAACTAGATTTAAAAAATGAAACTTTTTGCTCTTTTCTGAATTTTTTGCCCATTTTAACGCTTTTTTTCTTGCTTTAAATTTTCTGGAAAAAAAACTTCCTTTTTATCCTCCAATTTGAAAACTCGCAAGAAATAGGAACATGTTGAAAATTCTTTTTGTTTTGCAATTGCATCAAAACAAATCTTGCTATTTTCTGATTTTCATGTTTTGTTTTTTTTTTTGTCAGTAGACAGTCAACACGATGAACTTCAACAAACATTTTTCATAATTTTACAACTTTTGTGACCAAAAGACACCTTAAAATCAGATACATCGAATCATATGATGAATCGTTGACGAGAAATTCTTCGAAAAAATTCCAACAGAACTAACAATAAAAAAAAATCACCACGAACCTACACCAATCAAAATCGAACTTTCCACTACATTAACGTAAAATTATTCAAACCATTCAAATTAATCTCGAAACCCTATCAAACCCAAGCACAGCACACAATGATAATTCACAAAACTCTCCCACGAAGGCTATTTTCCGGTCGAAAATTCTCCATAAAAATTTACGATCGTATAAAATTTAAAAGCTACAATGACTTAGAGTGTAGGAAAATGAACCATAAACCGCATCGTTATAAAAAGTCTACTTTTACACGTGTGCAACCTTACACAACATGTTATTCCTCATTCTACAAGTGAAAATTTTCCACGACACATGACAACTCCAAGTCAAACTTGTCCGACAAAATCTCTCCAGCTGACCAGGTCTCGACTTCTCATTTCAGGGCCCATCACACCTCTGCAACCAAAGAGAAATCAAACCAGCAGCAGCTTTTTCCAATTCCACTCACGAGTCCTTCACCCTTGCTACAAAATCCACTTCAACAATTAGTCATCACAGGATGAAAATAGTTCGTCATGTAAATCCCACGTGGAGGCGAAACAGAAAAATTGCATCGCTTTACGATCACGGTGCAGGTAAGTAAACGATATGAATCCAGAGATGAAGATGATTTTACGCTACCGTGGTAAACCAGTCGATAAATCTTGCATTTTTCCTTGACACCGTACAAGCTCGTGATTCGCCTTCATCCGAAACACCTTTTATCACACGGGGTCCCATTCGTGTTAAATTATCCGCCGATGGTAATTAAAAAATTGCTTCACGAGTTCATCGTTTACGGCCAGATGATTACGAAAATTGAACTTGGGGTTTTTCTCGGGACGAAATTTTTCACGTAAACACCTCAATACGGTACCGACGTCGTCTTGGCGACTAATTTACATAAAAGTAATCAGTTCGATAATAAAATAGCTAAATGAGCTGATTAATTCAAAACCTCGTCGCCTGCGAGTATAATGTGAAAAAAAAAATGAACACCTAATGCAACTACAAACTTACAAAAGACGGTAAAAGTTTATTAATTAAATTATACCGGCGTAATTTCACTACTAAAACGTGTACATACGTCAAATTATCTCGACTTTCTTTTCAAATTTTTCAACGAAAAAAATTACAATTTCCCTGCAGACTGCACAAGTTGACCCCCCTTCCCTTCTTTATCTGGGCCATTTCGCAAATCCGAAGTAGAATTGGCGAAGCAACTTCCACCATAAAGGCCCCACAGAACCTACACCTCGTATACGGTTACCACATGCGGAAGAATAAAAGCAGAGTTATATTTCCGAACTTCGTGTTATTCTCAAAACAAAACATAAGATTTCACTTTCTCCTCTGGCTAGATTATTTATATTTTGTTGAACGCCGAGGCGACCGACCAAGGTACATTTGTGCGTATACGCGTTCAACATTTTTATAATACGTAAAACTTGATTCTGCATTATATCGAGACCTTGAAGAGATCATCCTTTTGCATCTCTCTTAATATACAATATAAAATTAGAATACTCTCGATTTCTTTTTTCTTTTCTATTCTTTTCCGGCAGTCTTATGAATTTTTATGGTTTCGTGTACCTTTGAAATAATGCAAATGAAGACCACTTTGTCGAGAACGAGTTCTGCCAAGCGAATTTCTAAGCTCCCCCTACCCCTTTTCTTTTCCAAAGATGAATGGTTTTTTTTGCCTCAGCCATCTTTTTGTGGACGAAATTGAAATGGAAGTATTTTGTAGTCGGTTTTCACCTGAAATAGCTTCGTTAAATTGTGACACTTCAAAGAAATGGTTGAAAAAATTGGAAAAACAATTCGAATTGGAGTGAAATTTGGTGTAGGTAGAAAATGAAAATAAAATTTGAATTTATTCAAAATGGACGCCCTCCGCTTTTCATTTTCTCTCATCCGAATCGAGCGATGTCGAAAGGTTCCGAATTTTTTTTTATCATTGGACCCTTCCCATAGAAAATACGTGAAAAACTGAATATTCGAATCGAAATTTAATGAAATAAGAAGTCAAGAAATTCGGAAATGACATTTTTCTACCAAAAAGTAACGAAAAAAACATAAAGTGAAGAAAAAACGAACAATCGAAATAAATATCTTGGTTTTCCCATTTTGGATTCAATTGTAGAATTCTAAAAGAATTACAGTCCTGTTTTTTTACAGCCTGCCTCTTCTCCATTTCAAAATTTTTTCATCGAGAAGAACAGAAAAGGGGTTCCTCGGAAAATGTAATAATTGATGAAAAATGAAAAAGATTGCACAGAAAAACAAAAATTGAAATTAAAATAATTTTTCAGTTTTATTTTCAACGAAGAAACAGACGTCGATGAAATTTTGATAACAGAAGAAAAAGAAAGGACACCACAATCTTCATCTTAGGCGTTTGAAAATTGACCAAAAAAAATGTATATTTTCAAAATGTCTATCAAATCAAAAAAAGAAACTTTGTGCTTTTTCGTAGGTATTTCTAAAAAATGTTGGGCTCAAATATTCCCACATTGAGTGGGCTGTAGATTTTTGAGATTTTTATAGTATTCATGGTACTGAATCAGGATTGTTTCTATTGATACATTACAAAAATATAACTATTTCGATGAAAGAAAAAAAATCACTTTTCAAAACCTTGTTTCAGTTCTTTTCAATAAAGCCAAAATTCGGGCCAGAATTTTCTTTAGTAATTTTATATTTTTTCAGCGATTTACCTGCTAAAGTTTAGAAAATAAATTGCTAAAAAAAATCAGCAGAGTAAAGACACAAATTTTTACAAAAAAATGCTCAAAAGTTATTAATTACTCTTCAATTTAAAATACTGAGGTGTTGAAACTGCAAAATTCCAAGTACCTACGTCCTGGGAAGAATTAAAACTGAACCACTGATTTTGATAACTCTGTTAGTGTTTATATTATTTTTCAATAAGGAAAAATGAATGGGCTGGAGCGAAACGAGGGAAAAAATCTGGAGAAAAAGACTTTTCAAAACAAAATTTTGCATTATTTTTTCAATATTTTATTCCAAGAAAAATTCAAAGTCCACTCGAAATGTTTGGTTTTTCAATTTTTTCAATTAACGTACCTTTGAGAAGCTATCCCCATTCTGAATTTTAGCCAGAAACCCCTGATTTGAGTCAGAAATCTTATGAAAGTTTTTCATCGTCAACACCCCTTCCCCTCCCCTACAACAATTTCAACTTATTGCCTGATTCCTTAAAAAAATAGTCATTTTTTCAAGGTTTTAGGTTCTACAATGAGAAAATAGTTGATTGAATGATTTTAATAAATCGAAGTCTTCAATACTTTTCCCAACACCAATAATGCTATACGTTTCTAAGTTTCATGGGCTGGTAAACCTAGTAGTCTGACACCCCCCCCCCCCCCCAAAAAAAAAAAAATTAAAAATAGAAAAAAAATCATTGCTGTATGTACTTGTACTTACCTGAAAAACAAAAATTCTAGTTAAAAAAAATTAATAAACGCAAAGAATTTACTAAAAAAATCAAATAAATTTGAAAAATTAATGAAATCTGAAATTCAAATTTTTTAAATTAAATTTTCGTATTTTTTACTTACAACAAAAAACGAAGCCGATTTTTGTCTGCGTTTTTTTTTTTTTTTTAGCAAATCTTGAAAACGATTTCAAAAATGATTTTGCAATCAACCTTTTTCAAAAAAATTTCCTCTTTTTTTCGACTTGCCAACTAAAAAACTCATCGAGCACTCTGTTCTCAGCCAGCACAGCTGGAAAGGGGAAGTAGATGCGAATAAAAATGAAAAATATGCACTTGAATATGGTTACAGAACTTGTAAACAGAGCGTACACAACATTAAACCATACCTAATTACGATAATTTCCACAGTAAGTGAAATTTTCTAAGAAATGATGAAGAAGGGGAGGGGGATTTACACGTAAGCGATGAAATACGTTAATATTCAGGAAGTGTGTTGACGTAGAAGTATGAAATGCACCTACATACGTATATTCGACAACTCTCAGACATCGTTATCATCAACCGAACACGTCAGAAAATGATAAATACTCGTTGGGAAAATATTTTCACGGGCAAACAAAAGCGTATAATATGATTAATTATACCATAGTACTAGTCAATCGAGCCATTCGATTCGTTTTTGGAAATTCGATTTAGATCCGCGGTGTCAAATAAGAAGGGAGAAAGGGTCAAGTGTGAAATTGAAAGGCAAAAAAAAAGAGATTAATGCGAAGAAATCTCTAGGAAGAAGAGATGCAGTAGGTAATTTCGATGGCAAATGGCTTACGTTAAGGAGTACTAAATTTTGACTGCAACTCTCACTTGTGTATTGATAATTCCACTCTCACAAATACCATCTAGTTATACATATTTTACGTCATGACGTCGCCTCAGATTACATAAAGTAGGTCATTATCGAAACATAAACGCTTTGTTATTGAAATAATAAATTCGTCAGTCGATATACTCACCATCGAGAGTTAAAAAATTCGAAATTATAATTTTGAGGGCAATATTTAAATATTATCTGATAAGATATAAATAGAACAATATCTTGGGAGTTGGCACCGTATAGGTTGGAAATACTGTAAAAAAAATTTTATAAAATGTAAATCATTTTATGTATAAAAATGAAAATGTCAATAGCGAGTTGATGAAAAATTATATCACTTGTATATAAACTTCTGACGACTGAAGAGAGTAATTTTTACGAGCAAAGAAATTATCCGTTGGCGAAAATTATGGGAATTTGGATATTACTCGTATACTTATAACCAAATATGACACCTTTATAACGGTATTGTTTGCACTGCATCTCAGAAAGCCATTAATGCGTCATTACTGTATTTATTATGTACGTTGGCTCGTAGAAACTTCCAACTTTCTACTTGCTTTCTGCTAATTGCTAGGGCGCTGTCACAAATCTAGCTACAATTTATAAGCAAATTATTTATATTTTAGACCATATCAAATGGTCTGATACATTTGTTATTTCCTATCGAAGAGAAACTGACGTGTATTAGAAAAAAGTAATAAGTTTTTCGGTAATATGACTGACGACAGTATGTTTACTCGATTCAGGTACTCGGATGATTACGATGTGAACTGGCACGTACGTACCATGTGTTACAACCGCTATCATGATTACATTGCGTAACTAACACAATTATGTCGTTTGTTGTTGAAAAGAATATGTAATGATTTGTTCGTAGTTGGAATTTCAAAAACTACTTAGATTCTTTCGTAGTTCGATGCAGCAAAACTTCACAACGTGATCTTCAACATGAGATTAACTCCGATGGAATATTGGCGGTCAATTCGATGTAATAGGTGTCCTTTACAGTGGCAAAATTAATGACGATTTCTACTACGTGATATCAAATACATACTTTACTCTCCGCCGAGGTAAGAATGTAGGCAACGACAGCTAATAACCGTGGAAGATATGCTAATAAGCGAACATATTTTACAGCCGTTGAAAGTGAAGATTACTGTCTGTTTTATCGATGCACATTTGTTCACACGAATGAGAATGAAAATAATCGATACTACTGTAATTTTAAATAATAACGAATGCCGGAAACTTACCATTTCACTTGGTATGGCAGCTGAATGATGATAATTGGGAGTTCGAGTTCGAGAACACGTAATTAATGGAAAAACTTCTCTTACACCGGATGTTTCATTCTCATTCTCGATTTCATTTTCGACAAGAAAAATTTTAACCTCATTTTTTCAAAATTTTCACTTTTACTTTTTTTGAAAAATTTCACAGGTTGTAATTTAGAAACAGAAATAATGCATGAAAACTTTATTTGTGGAAAACTTTTTTCATTCAAATTAGATAATTCATTATTTTCATTTTTTTTCCGAACGTATTCTTTGAAATGAAATAAAATGCATTTAATTGATTACGCAACTGTATTTAATGTTGATTTTGCTTATTAATTCAAGTTTTACGCAGAATCCATTCAAAAAACGTGAAAAATAATAATTCGCACATGGTTCGTTTTGAATACCACAGATAAAAACTTTCAGAACTTTGAAAAAAAAAAGAAAAAAATTCTCAAAAATTTGAGGCGTTGTGATACTACGATGTGAATTTTATTCGCAAGTTTGGCGGTCAATTTGAATTATTTTGTTTTTTTTTTATTTTATTTTCGTAATCAAAATGATCAGTCTCTTTACATTATCGATTGAGTAATTAAAAATTGAAAATTTTATCAATTTTACGTATTAAAGAAATAGTTAAACGAGGTTATTGATTGAAGATGCGATAATGTGTATAAAATATAATTTTCGATCCAAATTTTTTATTCATCATTTAAAAAATGGGATGGATGATGAAGTGCATTCGAGTATTTTCACTGTTAATAATTTATACCTTTTCTTACAGTAAGTATAGAGTACTTATTCAATTTGAAAATTTCGAGTGAATTCGTAGTCTGTTCTAAACTTTTTTGTGTGTTCTATTTAGTCAAATGTGATGGAGAATTGGTCATCATTCATCAACCCGATATCATAAATTTCTACGACGAAAGACCTCTATACGTCAGCGAATTAAAATTTGTATTTGGAACATGCTTAGGTTATCTTCAAGCAAAGGTATGTGATATTTATGACATCTTTAATATTCTATCGTTAAAACGATCATGTTGTTATTTGATAGAGTGCTGAATGGCAAGATCTTCATCTAAGTCGTCCTTACGATTACTACAATATTGTATTCATGGTAGCTGTTGTTCCTGGAATAGAAACGCTCAATGTAACTGGTATAAGAAGGATTCCTTTGATAGAAGATGACTATCTGAATAAAACGTACAGTGAACTTGATCTTAAAACTACCACGTTGTTCAAACATTATCCTCTGAATGGGCGAGCTAGACGTTTTGATTTATCAAAAGTTTGTACAACAACTGACGAAAGTTGTGTTTTATTTGAACAACTATGGAATTAGAGTTGACTAATAAATTATTTCTATTCTTTTTCAGCTTGAACTGAGCGACAGTGATACAACCAGTAGCCCAATGTTGGACGGCGCTTATAAATTTTACGAAACGATAGAAGCTGTAAAGTTGTCAAATTCCAATTTTCACACCATCGTATTTATTGCTACCTATGTGATTATCATATTGTTATATTTTGATAGGATATGTTAAAACCATTGACAGACGGAGGGCCTTACATTTATTGGGGAGATTATCCTTACTACAATGAAACAGATCCGGAGTATTTAAAAACAGCTCAGATTTTGATGTCAACTTCAATGAAAAATTTAGCTGAAATGGTGAAAGAACCTCGAAAAGTAATGATTTTTTCCCTATTCTATAGTCTGTACCTAACAATAATTTATTAGTATTGTCCTACTGATTTATTGTTCTTTTGTTTCTAGCCTTTGGTTGCTTTAATCACTCATACAGGTAAAATACATCTGACTCGTTGAAAACGTGAAATCAAAGAAAGTTCCTGAATCAAAATAAACTCATTAGATGGATTAATACATGCCACGAACATGAAATTGTATTTTAAACTCGATGTCGAAGTAATGCCAATGGATTGAAAAACATTTAATGAGAATCTTTTGAGCATAAAATTTACTTTATGTTAAATGTTAAGTTCAAATTTTCGAGTATTGAATAATCGAACATCCAGTTGAAAATCGAATTTAATTCTAATCTAAGGTCAGTATGTTTAATGTTACCTATGAATTTTAAAAGAATGTCGACACTTTTTTACTATGTTTAGTTTTTCAACAATAAATATTTGATTTTCTGAATTTCGTTATGATTAGTAATTATTTAATTAATTAATAAGTATTTACATTCAGTTTTGAAAAATATACTTTTCATTTACGCATCAGGGAAAACGAGAAACATTACTTGGTCATACTGAACCACTGGGGTGGAGGAGATTGTTACTGATATAAAATTTTCAAGTGATAAAGCTTTATTATTGTGAATGTGGACAATTATTTTGTAATTAAATATTATATTTTATTTGAATAAATTATAAACATTATGGATAAATTGAAAAAGTTCATTCTATTATTGTTATATTTAATTCCCACTATCACTTATGGTAAGTAGAATACGGTATCTTTTCTCCTCGTTGACTTGAGGTCTACGCCCTTTTTGAACCTCGATTATTCAATTTTCAGTTAAAAGTGATGGACAGATAGCCATTCTTGGAAAACCTTCTTCAATGAAGTTAAACAAAGATGATCAAATGTCCAGTAGCGAGCTTCTTGACACCCTAGAACACTTGTTGGGTTATCAATTTGAAGTAAGTGAAAATGACACCTTCGGCGAATGATGAAAAGAACTTTTTGAACGTTGGTTTTATGTATTGTAGGGAGCAAAACAAATGGAAATGATGAATGTGTTCGATTATGCTGGATTAAAGGTGATATTGATGAGTGTTAATGAGAATATCATTAATGATAACTCAATAAGCCCCATTAAAAAGTACCAAATGAAGGAAGATATGACCATGGACGATATGATGAGCGAACTCAAGAAAACGATCGCTAAAAAAAATTTCTTTGGAACAGAAGCTAATGTAAAGACAATTGATCCTAAGCAATCCATTAGCGAAGTCAGTATTTTTATTTTCTTTACTTTTTTTGACGTTGATCTACTTGTTGATTGAAAAATTTATTTTTAAAAATAATTTTTCGATAGATCGATATGAAAGATGATGGGCCTGAAGTGATTTGGGTAGATCTAAAATCAGCTTCGGATGATGCAGCAATAAAAACAATAACTGATTTATCGAAAGTATTGGGAAGTTCTAATGCGGTATGAAAACGACGCTTTCAATATTTATCGCAGTGTTTCCGAGTGTCGTGTTTTTATTTTCCTTCAAACATTTTTCTCTTTAGGTTTTGGAAGTCATGATGTCTTCTGATGGAAAAATATCTGAACCTTTCGATCGACTAAAGCGACAACCTCCTGCTAATGGTGCCGACGAACCAAGCGAGAAAAAGAAAGAAATCGTCAGTGCTGTAAGTTTCAATATTCTTCCGTTATTCTACTGTTGTTCATCTTAATATGACTGAATGTTTTCACAGAAATCCTTGAACTTAGCTGATGATTACGATGAAAATTTCCCTGTAATATTCAACATCATGTTATGGTTCAGTATAGCCTTAATTTTTGCTCTGATTTCCATCTGCAGTAAGTATTCTACGCTGCTTTAATCGAAACACTTGTCGTTTATTTTTGCTTTAATATTGTTTTACATTTCAGTGGTTATCGCGAATATGGATCCCGGAAGAGATTCCATTATTTACCGAATGACCAGCACTAGAATGAAAAAAGATAACTAAGTATCGTGGTAAGAAATTCAAATGGAGTTTATTCATGATCAATTGTGATATGTTCATGTGAATTGTATCGATTCCTCACGAAATGTAGTTTGTTTTCCTGTTGTATATAATTGAATTGTTATAAAATATTGTTTTGATGAATTTGTAAAATCAACGTTGTAAATAACATTTTGAACTTGAAGTTTCTATCATATTGGCTATACTAGTCTTGTGTGTTATTTATATTTTAAAATAGTAAGTACTTAAGTAGTAATGAAATATTAAGTTGAAGTGAAGCTTGGTTATTACTTACAGATCATTTATACATTCCAATAAATATTTTTGAAATTTTCATGAATAATATTCTAGATACGTATTGAACATTTGAATTCGCATTATCGTATTATTTTTCATCTGTCAGAAATCATTATACCTATTGTTAAGTTTGTTACCATGTTAGAGATGTAATGTAAGTTGTACTCGTACCGATATCAGCATTTTTAGAAAAATTGGTTAAATTTATAATTTAAATTACTGTAATTTAATGTTTCGCTGTATAGTTACGTTTATCATAAGATAATCAACAAACAAAAATAAATTTATTGCATAAATCACAATTGTAAAATTGATACAGATCTTGATCTATCGGAATACAAAACTTATTTTAAAAATTGCATATGATATTTAATATGGTCTTCGAGGAAGGTAGCGATGAAGTAATAGTTGTGAGAAAATCCTTCGCGCATATTGAACTTCACTGAAATACCAGATTTCTCGCAAGCTTTCAAGAAATCTTGCGGAAATAAATGACCGTCCAAGTATTCATCATCGGTGCCCTAGAATTAATGAAGGCTTGATTTAAAATCTTCCGACCATAATAAAGTACTCAAGAGTCAACGTACTTGATCAATCAGGATTTCGAAAGTAGGTCCTGAATATTGTTCAGCTACTTTGACTGCGCTCCATTTATTCCACGTTTCGTCTTTCTTACATCCCAAGTACATTTCTAAACCCTCTATAGAATGAGGAGCTTTTGTGATATCACAGACAGGTGAAAGAGCTGAAATACTTTTGTACTTCGTAGGATTATTCATTTTCAATAAGAATGCACCGTGTCCACCGATACTGTAAAAAATAACAGTAAGATTTACAATTTCCATATTTTTGGAATACATTAAATTTATTGGTAATGTTACCTATGCCCCATAATACTTTGCTTGTCAGAAAGAACCGGAAAATTCTCATTGATGAGTTGAGGTAATTCTTCAGAAAGGTAGGTATACATTTTATAATGCTTGCTCCATGGTTCAGCACAGCAATCTACATAATAAGAAGCTTTGGTTCCAATATTCCATTTATCTTTTTCACCTGGTATATTTGTGTTACCTGAACAAAAATTATCGATTAAGAAGAGTTGGTACAATAGGTTTATTCTGATAATAGCTATGTCACTTACGAGGACTGCTATCAGGAGCTACTATGATTACACCTAGATCAGAAGCAATCCGTTGAGATCCTGATTTCTCCATGTACTCAATGTGATCCATAGTTAATCCAGAAAGATGATATATCACAGGTAATTTCTCATTCTTGCATTGATCGGGCAAATAAATAGCAAATCGCATTTCACACTTGTTCACTTCACTGAAATTAAAAATAGTTCATAATTCAGAGTTAAGAACACTGTATCCAGTCTCTTACCTAGAGATGAGTAAAAAATTCATACCTATTATGAGCGAATATTTTTTGATATCCTCCGAATGAACGAGTGCTGAATCTTTCTCGTAAATTGGACATTTCTTCGGTTCTGCAAACAGGTTTATTGAAAATATACAGCAACAGTTGAATCGATTCTGGTATAAATCGTGAAATTTCAGTTCAAAGAATTAAAAAATCATCTGAAGTGGTTTATCTAATCGTAAAACGATAACCGAAATGTTAATTTTCGGTGTTCCATGATGATAATAATTATGAAACTTACGAAGCTGTACATTGTACCCTGGCACTATGATGTATCCAATTTTTCTGGTTCTTCAGTTGTCTCAGTTCGATTTGAGAAACAAGGGAAATTGATCGACGAAGCCACTCCCGTCGGGCCATAGTCAGTGATCTTCTTTGAACAATTTCAAGCGGAAATTTCACCGTAGATCGTGGTAATTTGAATTTCCATACATCACCGGAGAACTTTTCAAATCGGTAGCTTTCTGAAGAGGAAAAAATGTTATGAGTAATTTCTATGAGGAATAATTTTAGCATGAGATAAATATACTGTACAATTTTTTAGTATTTTTGCCGACATCCGATGATCCGAAGCAGTCATTCTGTTAGTTCAAAGGTGATTAGCATGAAATACATGTACAATAGTGCAGAAATAATTATGACTATTATGGATTAGGTTATCTAATTCCTTATCACATATCATCGTAGACTGTTATTGATGGCGTCATGGTATGGTGGAGTGGAAATTTCTGAAGTAAAGTGAGTTCGCATTTTTTTTTCACTTAAAAATTCTGAAAACACCATTAAAGCAATTAGTTTGCAGTATTTCACGATACTTTCTATTTCTAGTACTTACCGCTGAAGATAAAGTATTCATCACAAGACTATTACCATCAAGTAATCGACAATTGTAAAATCAAAAATACACCTTTGAATTGAAATCATAATCGTCGTCAATACTAGGGTAAGTTTTCAACTGTTTTTTCTTTGTAAGTGTTTATTTAAATGAGAATACTTACATGTGTTATACAAAAAAAGGAGCAATTACGCTCTCAATTTATAGAGTGGACTTCGACTCTTGACGGTCTGAACGGTGATTAAACACGAGCCGATTGAATTTCGCAATTTCCCGACACTACTTGACCCCATGTAATGTTTAATTTTATGCATCAGATTGTGAATAATCGTGCCATTTCTGCGCTGCATATCGTCCAGTGTTCGTGTTTCCAGTATGGCTACCGTTATAACTCAGAAATCCAGCAACAAATGTTTTGGAGGATATCAGAAAGTTTATACTCATGAGAGGTAACTAGCATAATATTTGATAGGAATGTTCAAACAAATATTAATTTGTTTACATTTTCAGCAAGGAATTGAATTGTTCTATGAATTTTGCAATATATCTGCCTCCTCAAGCAGAAAGTGAAAAATGCCCATTGATATATTACTTATCAGGATTAACCTGTACCGAACAAAATTTCATTCAGAAGGCTGGAGCTCAAAGATATGCTTCGAAATACGGTTTAATTATCGTTACTTGCGATACCAGTCCTCGTTAGTGTACTTTTACTTTAACTTGATTAGGATATTTGTGCAATTTTTTCAAAATATCGTTTCTCAGGTGGTTGTAATCTTCCCGGCGAAGATGAGAAGTGGAATGTCGGTACTGGAGCCGGTTATTATGTGAATGCTACTCAAGAACCGTGGAGTAAACATTACCGTATGTACTCTTATATAACCAGCGAATTGCCTTCCATTATCGAAGAACATTTCCCTGTATTGACTGATAAACAGAGTATTATGGGTCATAGGTTCGTATTTTTCGCTTTTAGAGTCTGACGATCGTACATTTGTTTCTGTTATTATGAATTTTTCTTTGCATATTTCAGTATGGGTGGCCATGGTGCTTTTTTATGCGCTCTTCGTAACCCTGGCAGGTTCAAGAGTGTATCTGCGTTCGCACCGGTTTGTGATAGTGCCAGATGCAGACCATTCAAAGAAGGATTCCAATTGTACTTCGGAGGTACACCGGAGGACGGTTCTTGGGATGAATGGAATGCTACCAAGTTGGTCCAAAAGTACAATGGTCCTCCTTTACAAATTCTCATCGATCAAGTGAGTCAATCAAACCTCAATTGTTATCGATAAGTAATCACTCATTACATTTTGTGAATTAATTCTTCATAGGGAACAAACGACGAGTTTCTCAGTGATTTGTATCCTACGGATTTTGCCGAAGCTTGTACGTCTTCCGGTGTTTCTGTTATATTGAATATGAGAGACGGATACGATCATGGTTACTTTTTTATATCTTCTTTTATCGAAGAACACTTCGAATATCATGTTAAATTTTTAAAACAATAAATCGTAAACAATTCTATACTTCATTGGAATTATTTCAAAGATAATTACATTAATTACACAGTTTATGAAGATGGGAAGGTATTCATGTTCATAGATTACATTCTTCGTGGGTTCAAAAAAAAACCAATCGTATCGTTACTGCCTCTGGCTCTAATTCTGCGTCATTATAACACCATCGTGCAGTGGTCTTAAAAATCCTACTTCTCTTCATTCCTCTTTTTTGTTGCGTATGTCGTGCCAATACTGAAGTATGGGGCCTCGTTTTTGCCAAACAAGTGTACTTCCGTAATAACACCAGAACCTAGGTAAACAAATGATTAGAGTTGGATAGTTCAAAAGGCATATCATTAATTAAAATTTTATTCATGTTGGTTTACTCACAGTCCAAATAAAGCTCCTCCTAAGTGAGCAGCATGATCAAATGTTTTCCACCTTAAAAGTAAACCTGTGAGGTCCAGCCCCATTATCATTTTCAATCCCTGAAAATGAAATCACATTAGGAATACCATTGCTTTTGAAAAACATTCGAATTTAAAAATCTTCATTGCTTACCAGTCCAGCTTTGAAAACTATGAAAGGTAGAAATATAATAGATAATAAGGTATCTGGATGTTTGGAACATGTGTACGATAAAACAGCCATTATTGCACCAGACTGAAAAGGAGCAAAATATCATAAGAATATCCCTTTTTACCCTTATGCCACGTATAAACGAAACACTTACTGCTCCTAAAGAAATAGAGGTGGTAGTCATCATTACTTTGGAAACATAACTGAGTAAAGAAGAGAAAACTCCAGCGCTACAGTAAAATGCTAAAAATTGTTCTTTCCCCAGAGAGTTGACTACACCTGACATATAACTCAATATTAATTTCATGTTATACATATTGATTCATTTACGTTAATTAAAGGCTAACGAACTTGGCATGAAGCTATTCAAAACAAACATATTTACAACCATATGTAAACCACTGCAATGGCTAAAAGTCGACAAGAACATTGGGGATAAAGCTCCTGCAAGAAAAAAATTTTTTTGAATATATCGCCATTTCATATCATTAAGATTTACATATGTATTCACTTACTATTGGTAGGAGAGGAACAAAAATAACGAATCATAGTGGTTTCCAACGAAGGAATTCTCCAGGCAACGAAAACAAGAGCGTTGAAAAAAACAATCGGTATGGTGACTTTTTCTGCTTCAGACAATGAGTTCCACCAAACATTTAGTATTTGTCTAATCGAACCCTAAAATTTGATTTTAAAAAATGAACAAATTTTCACGATGAGGTGAAGTACAATATATAATTATCAACCTACCCTTTTCTGTCCGGAATTTCCGCCAAATTGCTTCTGAATCCATAAATTGGAAGGCTCCAACTTTTCTAAAAACCAACTTTTGGGAGAGCTGATAATAATTTGTGCTCGTTCTCGCATATTTTCGTACTGCCATATCGTAGCCGCTGTAAACGAAACTGACGAAAACTGCAACGATAATTAAGCATGTAGGACGGTATCGTGTGATAAAAATATACAGCTTATGTATTCCATTACCAGAACCGTGAATACTGTAGGTCTGATTAAACTCCGGTAAGTTAGAGGCACTTCATTAATCACGTTTGTGTTTACATTTGGTTTAATATGTTGAAACCGTGAAAATTTAGTAGTTTGATGCCCAGATGAAAAATTACGGAAAATGTTTGCACTTCTGTGACACGGTTGATGATGTTTCAAGCATCGTACCCTAGATAATATAAAATTTTTAATTCGTAAAATTCGAAGAAAGTGATAAATAAACTAATGAGATCTCACCATAAAACAGATCGTATCTGGTACATTTTAATCAAATTTTTGTAAATTCTGTGAGAAAAGAAGTGAGAGTATTTGAGCTACATCAATAATACATACTTTTTGATTTAAAAACTTAATTTTGTTCGAAATTTTCAATCAAAAAAGTAATAATTTTGTCATGAAAACAATTTTTTTCAAAACTTTTCGGTGTTTTGAATTTTGCATGCAAAAATTATGATAAGAATTGATAAAAATAAAGTTTTCTGATTGGCTGCGTTTGATATCTTTGAATGACGTCATACTGAATAGCTCAATGAAATAATGATATTCTTTGAAACCATGTGATATCGTTCCTAAACGAATTTTTTTCGAAATAAAAAAAAATCAAGTTGCAAATTGCAAGAGATCGAGCAGCAGCTGCAAGCTGCAATTAAAAATCCGAAAGCTGGAATTTCAGGGTTTCTTTATCAAATTTTTAGGCGCCTAAATGAAGTTTTTGAAAAAACTTCTCATCATGTTATTGGCGCTATCCTAATTTATTCTGAGCAATTAAAAGTTCCGCCAGTGAATTAATCCGCGAGAAAAATGATTCCGGTGAAAATTAAAGCTCTAAATCAAGATTCATCGGATGAAAGCAACGAGGAAGAAGATGAAAATCCGATCACCAAAGAAGCATTGGTCAGTATACATTCCTACTATTCATTTCAATTCGTATTCGTTACATCAAAGAAAATTAAAAGTATATTTCGATTCTGTAATTGATTATAGGAACAAAAACTCCAACTCGGATATCGTGAAGCTTTGATCTTACAAAGGCAGAATAAACTCGAAGAGGCTGGAAATATTCTGCTACAGTTGATCGAAAGCGATGTGTTACGGAATGTGAGTTTTGCATTACACCTCTGTCAAGTTTTAGTTTGGACGCTAACGAAGAGAAATATGTTTTAGGCTGATGGTAAAGTGAAATACATCAATGGCAGATTACAACCGTCCATATTTCATTTGAAATATTGCTGCTATCTCAACTTGGGCAATATTTCCTTTAAACAAGAACGGTACTCGTTAGCTTTGCAGTATTACTCTGTGGTATGCTCTTTAATCTTTACAATTGTGGCTATTTTGAACGATTACTGAATACGTTTGTTTATTAGGCAACTGAATTAGATGATACTGATTTAAATCTGTGGTTTAAAATCGGTAAAGTAGCGTTGAAGATTCCAAATCTTATGTCGGCTGTGTCTGCATTTACGGAAGTATGTAGCTACGTACATTTCGCCCCAATTCTTTTAAATTTAGCTCTAATGTTTGTGTATTAATTTCAGACTTTATATCGTAATCCGAAACATTGGCTAAGTATCAACTCTATCATCACTGCTACGTATGCTTTAGGTGACATGACGGCATGTTTGCTTTATATTCATCAAGGATTGAGTCTAGATAATAAATATTTGAAAGGGTTAATTTTCAAAAAACGTATATTTTCGCAACATCCTCATCTAAAAGAAGATTTTTATTCGTTATTTCCTTATCTGTAAGTATCTTATTTTATTTATTTCCCAACGTTTTCAAATTCTGAACATGATCTAATTGTTTTTAGTAAAAATCAATCTTCGGAGGTAGAATGGGACGATATAACAGAACAGAAATTCTTCCAAGAGGTAGAAGATTTGAAATGTAGAGATCCTATCTTCAAAAAAAAGCTGTGTGATTTAAAGGATTTCGAAAATCATCCAAAAGGGTTACTAAAACCGTTAAAAACGCATTCATGGTTTTGTCTTGGAAAATCATTGCTCAAACTTTACAATCATCTGTACAATAGCTCTGATGAAATGGTAAATAATTTGGAATTACGATATGATCTTTGAAATACATAAAACTAAGACTTCGATTCCTTATAGGCATTCTTTAGCGATGTAACTTTAAAAGTGGCCACCAACAATAAAGAGTTTAAAAAAGACTCTGCCGTAACTGCCTCTGATGAATCTAATGGAACGACAGCAGCTTTTAAAGTTAAATCAAGTCAAATCGAAGGAAAAGAAAAAAGTTCCACTGAGAACAGCGATGCTGAAAATAAACCCGAAGAAAGTACTTCAAAAACTACCTCTGAAGATGGTGATCGAGATCAAAATCATGTAGAAAATGGTAGCGGAAACGATGCCGATGATGAGAACAAAGACGATAACGATGATCAAGATGATGATGACATCATAAAAGAAGGCGGAGCAACTTCAAAAATAGGTGAAAACGATAATGAGGTTTCGGAAACGAGTAAGAGTACATAATTACGTATGATTGATAAAAATTTTATAAATTTTCGAAGTACTAATTATTGAATTTTTTGCAGATTTACGATCAAAAAAAAGAAAATGCTCCCCCACTTTGGCCGATCAATTGAAATATTGCGATAAAAGACGTTCAACGAGAAATAAAACGGTTCTAAAAAGTAACGAACCGAGTTTATCGAAAACTCTCAGGAATTTAATTCCTCCTAATTTATTGTAAGGAAATAATTTTTTAAAGTTTTGAGTACGTCGCTTGTGAGGGTTATTAATTGCGATGTTGTGTTATTCGTACATTAGACCTCAAAAACAAGCAATTTGCAAAGGCAATAATTTTGAACTGATGCGTTGGAATGATGATTCTTTTGATACAATGGATATCTACAGGTTACTATTCGAGCACCAGGAACAAAACAATTTGCCTTCGTGTCCCACTAATCAGATATCCGAGCAAGTGAGATATAGGTAAGAATATTAAATGATCGAATGATTTTCATATTACCAATTTGGAGCTATTTTTGAACGACTTGTGCTGTTTCCAGGACGCTCCAGGACGAGAAATACTTCGGCAGCGATAAAGAAAAATCAGATATCAATTGGTACATCGGCATTTACGACGAGCAGCCAATTCTCGAACTGATGGAAGCTTATTTGAAAGAGCTGGCGAGGAAATGGGCTCTGATGTGGCCTGCCAAACTAAGCGATATTTTTTTAGAAATGTGCCGCATTATAAAAAAGCACGGAAAAGACATTAGAATTTTTCAAAACGTTCAAATGAACGACTTCAGCGAAGATGCTTTGAAGCTGCTAAAGGATAATTTACAAGTAGCTTTGTTATACGGCGAATTGTTGCTGGATCAGTGTTTCGATGATGTTAATAAACCGTCTCCTTTGGAAGGAAGGTAAAAGAGTAATCTTTATAATTTGAGTAATTTTTAGTTGGCGTATGAACGATTTTTAATTTGAATTGTAGCATTTTCGGTGGAAATTTCTCCAGTCTTTTGATTGGAGAGATGCGAGATGCGTGCTATATTCTCAATGCCATTGAAACTGATGTCAAGGTGTGGATGAGAACGTTGTGGTTGGAAATTGTATTGTTTTTGCAAAAGAAAAACTCTTATGGATCGTGTAGTGCACTTTCTATGGTAACATTACTTTGGAATTTTTTTATGAATGAAAATTAAGAATTTAAATAATTTTATTTCTTCAATATTTTTAGTTGGTCGAGGAGATTCCGGACCCAAATATCGAAGTTCGATTACCAAATATTAAGCAATTTTATATTATAAGCCAATGCAGCGCTAAGCGATTGCTAAATACTCTAGTCAGGTTCGTTATCTTTTCATTTTCTTGTCTGGTTAAAGAAGTAGTCAAAAATGTTTGATATTTTCGATTTATAGGAACGAAAATTTGAATCAAGTTCAATGGTTGTTTTCCAACAAAGAATTTGAAAGAGTTGTCGAAGTATTGGAAACTACTCTCAAACCGGACAGTCAGCAATTAATTCAAATACCAAATGAGCCAACTTTATCACGATACCAACAACATACGATTTTATTAGCAGCCTTATCCGAATTAAAGCGTTACGAGGTTTGGATCTTTTATTCCCGCATACTCGTAACGTCTTCAAAATTAATTATTTTATAAAATCATTTTTAAATTTAAGGAATTGTTTAAATGGTGTGAAGTCTGCTGTTACGAGTCGTTCGCCATTTATCGTAAATCATTTTTCGATGAAATAGATACAGATATGAAAAGCAAATGGGCTTCTCTGGTGATAAATACGTTGAACGGAATGATTAGCTGTCTAAAAAGCGTTGGTCAATCAATTTGTAAGTTATGAAAGTAAAGATACTTTTCTTTTGATCCAAGCAATGAAAACCAATGTTATTTGTAGTTAAAAGTTTGAGCAGCGAGCTGTTAATAAGGCTAGTCCAGACGCTAAGTAGTTTGGTTTGCCATCAAATCGAAGCTACTGATCCAATTCCGGAAATAGTCTCTAGTGTTGTCGATCCATGGATTTTATTGTGCAATATCATTCATTTGTGAGTAATCGTAATTTAGAAAAAAATTTGCGTAACAAATTTTCAAATATTTTTAATTATTTAGTAACGAAAATGAACAAAAAATGGCGACAGAAGATGACCCAAATGCCGAGGTGATCATATTACCTTCAATATCTTTACTTTTTGTGGCTCATGAGCACTTAGGAAAGTGAGTATCATCCATATTTCTTTCTCCAAACTACATTTTCGTAGGAGTACTCTTAACTAATTAACTTTTATTCTGATTTCAGACGTAATTGGTGCTGTTTCGATGACGGAGCTTTATTATTTTACACCTTAGATGTGATAGAAGATATGTTCAAAAGAAGTGTGCAATTTACTGAGACTTGGCAAACTCTCGGACAGCAGATCGATCAGATTTTCTATTGCTTGTACTCTCATCCTTTGAAAAGAAATAAGGTTTGCAATTTATTGACGCGCTTATGCATTGCGGAGAAATTTAATTCTAAAAAATTGTTTTTTTAGCCTCGCTATGTTCAAGATCATAATAGCCATGATTTAGCATTAACTTGGAACCGAGCTATTCAAGCGTATTCATTCTATCGTCCGGCTCAATTACCAATGTTCGATGCGATGTCTAAACAAAGTACTATTTCTGCTGATTTTGAAACGTTACTCCAAAGGATGGTACCATTGATTCCCAAGGAACAAAACCCAGGTACCTAATAATTCATTTATTTGAATTTGATCGGATTAAAAGTATTCAGAGATTTTAAAATGATGTTTATTGATTGTCTTAGCCCAATTCTTGGAATGTGTCAATCAATTTACGAATGGATTGATCGATGAGATTCCAACCAACGATAATCCTTTACAACCAGAAGTCGCTGATATGTTTTATTTACTCGGAGATTATTATTTTAAGAATAAAATTATGGTAAAATATTTCTATTTTGGAGGTAGAGAGAGACCTTTTCTTATTACAAAATGATGAAATTTCTAATCTCGATTTTAATTTCAGAGTAAAGCCATCAAATATTATTCGTTAGACGTGTGTTTCAATAAACATAGACTTGATTCGTGGGCTGCGATGGCGTTAGCTAGAGGAAGTCAGTTGGAAACAAAACTAAATTCGGTTTGTACTATTAAATTTAAGATACACGTGATTTTCATCTGATTTTCCCTCATTTCAACCTTTTTTTTCTAGTGCGAAACGATCAAAAATGAAAGCGATATTTTGAAAAAAGCCGAGCTCACCGATAAATGCTACAAAACAGCCTTAGAACTGGATCCGAGCAATGCACCGTTGTGGATCGAATACGGTGTATTCTGTTATAGTATTCATGGCTTCTGTTCGAGGCTGTTGAAACAAGAGACGACTAATTTAAGTTTACAAATGTTCGATACGTTGGAAACATCTAAAAATGAATTTTTAAGGACGTCTTTGGAATGTTTTAATTCTGCTACTGAAGTGAGTGGACGACAGTGACCAAATTGAGGTCCATTTTGATAAATTATTGATTAATATTTTGTTACTCGAATAGGCCTGGATTGAATTGATAAAGAGAGAAGACGTTCAAGATGAACGATGGCTGCATCATTATATGCTGGGTAAAATAGCAGAAAAAAATGAAGAAAAACCTAATGTTTATTTAGCTCATTATATGAAGGTGAGGTTTTGAAGTTTTGTCGATGAGAAAAATTCGATTGAGATTAATTACTCGTGTTTTAATCATTATTTGTATTTATTATTCTAGGCAATGAAGTTCTTGGAACAAAATGGAGCCGAAAATCCATCCAGAATTCTATATTCGTCTCCTCAATATTATTCGGTGGAAGTTTTAGAAGTGAGTGACCTTGATTAATGACTGTATTATATTTTCGATTTAGAAACCTAGAGAAAACATCCAAGCGCAATTAGATGACTCTGCAATGATCTTGTCAAAATAGGCCAATGAGTAATGAACTGTTGATTTTTTTTCCGTAGATTTATTATCGAACTCATACAACGATTTTGAAATTACTCGAATCGCACGAAGAGAAGCCTCTAGATGATTCAGTTACAGCAACTTTGATTGACGTGACCAATCAATTGGCAGAAAGTGCTTTTGCCAAAGCTGGTTCAAGGTAGAATCATTCAATCATTTTATTTTTCCCCGTTCTTTTTTTGATTGACTAATTTTCATCTTGTTAACTAGTAATACTTCTGAAAATCGCGAAAACACTGCCGTTGAAAACTTATCTACATCTAAACCTTGTGAAAATGGTAATAACACTGAGATTCCTGAAAATCCTGAAGCTACTGTTCGTAAAGTTTTGGAAGAAGTTATATCAAGAATCGTTTACGAATCCGATGGCAGTTCATCGACGAAAAGAAAAATTTCCGATGATGTCAGCTCTCTTGACGAAGGATCGTCTCCGAAAAAACCAAAATTACCAGAAGGTTGGATTTCAGTGAATTTATGTTGCGAATGAAAGTTTTTCAAAAGGTCGTAACTCCAAAATTTTACTTTTTACTGAGTTAAGGAACTGTTTTTCAAAATACCGATTTTTAATTTTCAAAATGGAGTTACGACTGTTTATATGTACTTGGAACAAGTGAAATTTTTTCCTTCCTTTCATTAATGGCAAATTATTTTTTTATTGAAATAAAATTAGGTTTAAGTAAATTTTCAAACGTTATCGAATGATTTTGTAGAAAAATTTTCATTTCCATTTGAGAAAAATAGAATCTTTTTTTTTTCAGTCAAAAATATCAAAAAAAAAGCCATTTTAGTTGAAAATTTTGGATTTTTGACCATCCTATAAGCTAAATTTGGATCATACTTGAAGGTATTTGCTAATTTACTATTGATTTGTTTTTTAGAAGCAAATCCATTCGAAGAGACGAAAAAATCCAATTTTGGAGAACCAATGGAAACGAACGAAGTGACTAAAACTTCTCCTACAAATTCCGAATCCACAGGTTGAAAATATTGCTTCGAAAGTTACATTTTTGAAACAGAGCTTTATTTTTTGTTTGTGAATTACAGGAAATAAAGATGCAGACCCATCTAATCCGATAGTCATCGAATCTTCTGACGATGAATCTTCCAGTTCGAGTTCAAGTGATGATAGCTCTTCAGATAGCGATGAAGATATGGTATTGATGATGATATTTTATTTTTAATATATTTTTTAGAAGTATAAATTATTAAATTTATTAATTATTTTAGCCAAGGTCTAGAAAAAACTCCAAAAGTCCGGACCAAAATCAGCCTGACAAAGGAACCAAATGGAAAGAAAGTAATTTGACTAATTTTTCATGTAATTCTTCACTGATCTAAAAATTAATACCTTTTTTGATTTTCCAGTTCAGAAATCACTAACAAATAAATGTCTAATTGCTCTGGACGAATGCATACGTCGGTTTCCCGAACATTACAAATCGTATTATCGTTTGGCTAATCATTACTTTCGTTCGAAGCAAGACAAAGATATCGATAAGGCTCGTAAATATTTATTAATCGACGGTGGTCTGTTTGCCGATCGGAAAGCGTCCAATTTCTTCAGCGTACGTGGTTTTTGAAATCAAATTTACGAATTTTTGAAATATAAAGGCTTAATATTCTGGTTTTTTGGGATTTTTCAGGGTATATGGAGAATTCCTACCGGTGAAATTGATAGATCTGGTTCTTTCGCTTTTCATATGAGTCGATCGGTTCATTTGCTGGTAGATGTGTTGAGAGATACCCAAGATTATAAAATGTTACTCAATTTGTCCATTCAATTGAGAGATACTCCAGAATTGGACAAGTAATTTTTTTTCACTTCGAAATTTAATTTAATTTTGATGGATCAATTATTAGTGATTTGCTATTTCAGAAAATACATTCGGGATAACGAACGCGAGCAAATATGCAAAGAGGCGTTATCTTTAAGTGCTCAAACGCTTAGAAAACATATTGATAACCTTGCCGATTCCGATACGGAAAATAAGAGAAAATTATTGCTGGAGGTTTACAAATGCTATCAAAGAATTTCGAAATTCTATTCGCAGAAAGATGCACCGTTTGGCAAACTTTTGTTATCAGCGTTTACCAAGTATACCAATAGAAAAGTATGTATCACTATCGAGATATTTCTCGAGGGTTATTTCAAATCCATGTCTAATCTTTCAAATTTCGTTCTTATTTAGGATAAAATCAGTATAGAACAAATGTTGACATTTTGCAAGAATCTCAACAGTGTCGCTAAAGAAACCACTTCATCTTCGGCGCCAGTTCCAGCTCATTCTAAAGAAAATAGTGCGTCATTCGTTGCTCCCAAACCTAACGATGTTCATACCAAGTTACCGGTAATGACACCAGTTTTTTCATACTTTTCCATCGTAATTCACCTTTCTTGACACAAAGTTTACTGCTGTAGGCCCTGAATTTCCCATTGGTCTCTGAATCGAAACTATTCTCGAACATACCGCCGGCCCGTAAACCACAAACCGAACCAAAAATCACCATCAACAACCCCATACCTAATAATTTGAAGAATTTACCTTCAGCCATTACTGTTACAACGGTTCCAAAAGCGAAACCAGCATCATCTTGGGATCCGAAAAATTCGTATTCCATGTGGAAGAAACTTACCAGTGGTAATAATTCTACAGCTGCGTTCTTAGCGGCGTCCAAACCTCCAAAGGATAAAAAACCCAAGAATGAAACCAAACAGAAGTTTAATCCTTTACCCAAACTGTCTCTTAATGAGAAAACTGCCCAAGCTTATGTCAAGTTGGTAGCCAGCGGATTGAAAGAAAAAGCCAAAATGAAGTCGTCGATGACCAATGATAAACCCAAATTAGTCGAAACTCCTCCAGTGAGCTCCGATAAAGGACTCACCATCACTCCTGTGATCCCCAAGGATACCAAAGCATTACCTTCAACGTCTCAAATCGCTCACGATCTGCCGAGCACCTCTCTCAAGAAAACGTCCAGTTCCACGAAACCAGATATTATTAACGCAGCCGCTGAACGACCCAGTTTAATAATCACTCCGGTAGATACTTCTAAAAATCAGCCAACGTTGCAGCAAAAATTAGCAGCCAAACAAATGGCAAATGTGTCCACGACGAAGACCACCACTAACGTGCCAGTTTCTAAACAGTCTGTAAATCTAAACACTTCCAAAGGTAATCCAGCTTTTGATATAACTAAAAACCTTGGTGCTTCTGGTGTCAGCATATTTCCCCTACCGAAACCTCAAGATTCTTCGAATGTTGCTAAGTCATCCAGTGCAGCACGTATAAGTCATACTAGTTCAGCTTCAGCTTTCCATAAACCTCAAAGTTTATTGATCTCCAAAGTGAGTGGAACGAGTAAAAAATCTTCCGCCGGATCTTCTTCGTCTTTTGCAAGAAATAACTCGAAAGTATCAGATAAGGCGGAGGTGACTGGATTTAAAAATCGGCCTTTTACGATGGATACGCCACCGGCAAAGCCGAAAGATGATTATAAAAATGTTCTAAGAGCGTTGCAAGGAAGTTCGATCATCGTTACCCCCAAAGTAGCTAAAAAAGCCGAACTGGAAGTTATTACTTTAGAATAATCATTGTATTGTGATTTAAGTGTTAATTTATTTTATTCTGCCATCGTCGTATTTGTCGCCCGTACGTGTATTTAATTTTTACGCTGATGTGATCGCTAATTTATGTTTTTTTTTTTTTTTCTATTAGTGTCAATAAATGTTCTTATAATTTTTTAAAATCAATGATCGGTTCATTTCGGTTTTAGATTATCTTCAAAAAGTTATCTACCTCACCCGAGATATTTCTCAACACAATTCATACATAAAATGACGGTAATTTTTATTGAAGCGTTTTTAACCACAGTACTGACTAGAAAAATCGCACACAACGAACGAAATATACAAGATAATAATATAACGAGTACGTAATACATTTTTAACATCGATTTTTCTAATTTATTCACAAAACAATAAACTCAAATGAAAAGAAATGGTTCGAACAGAATTTTAAATAAATGCGGTAACAAAAAGTAGAATCCAACCAAGATAATAACAATTCATTTGTATTCAACTTCGCTTATCACAATATTTTGAAAAAAATCAAAATGCAAGGTATATTTTCAAACATCGTTTGAAATATTTATAATACTCTGAATTCTGAATCCAACCTCCTAGTAAGAAATAATAAATAAATAATTAAATGAATATTTCACAAAAATCACCTGTTTCCGCCCCTTCTTCACTTTAATACAAAAATTCTGTTATTACCTACATCGAAACATTAAACATTGCCACTTTGAACTAATAAACTTACAATGTAAAAGGAATGTGGCAAGTTGAAAATTTTTTCATGAATACATAGTATCAAATCGCATAGATGATTTTACACCATTTACATATTAGGTAGGCGTGGTTTTTTCCTATTTATCTTCACTAAATAAAATGATCTTGAATCGTTCATAAGCTAAATTAATAACGCCCCAACTAACAAAAGACCGCGTATAATTCATATGCACTCCTTTATAAAAATTACCTATTTTTCTACCTCTTTCGATATAAATTTCTCGAAACGCTGTCCTAATCGAAATATACTCTCCTCCAAGTTTACTTTGCATGTGAACCTTGATAACATTAAAAGGGTAAAAAATTGTACTATTTAAAGCACCTATACAGGCGCCAACGAAGAACTGCTTGAATGCGTGAACTCCCCATACAGAACTCGGCTGTGAAATCCGTTCGTTGAATTCTTCGCGTAGCAAGAAAAATACCACATTCGAGGGCCCATTCCGTAACAGAATAGGAGTCAGGCCGCGATAAAATTCTCTAAGACCGTATTCCATTCCAACTACTTTAACGGCATCTTTCATATTTACGAATTGTTTCTGGTACGCGCTGTCTTGCAATAAGGTTTGTATACGTTCGAATGGTGTCAGAATAGCTTCGACTGAGCCGGCTAATATGGCTGATATGGAATTGGTGACTTTTGGATGCAACGGAGTATCTGATAAGTGTTTTCTAAACATATCGTAGGTACCAAACATTAATGATGATGAGACTGATTTCTGCATCAACGGAGGGAGCATTCCTCGATACAGTGTGACTATTCCTTCGTCGACTATTTGTAAAAATGCGCTTTTGACGCTGATACCGTGTAACATCTGTATTTAAAAAGATACCAATTATTACCGAATTTACCTGATGGAGATGAGGAGAAAGAAACTCGATTACCTGACGAAATATTACTTTATTTACGGGGTAAGTGATCGTAATATTGACCATAGCTGCACTCCAACCGCATACAAACTCCCTCGGGTCTCCTATTAATGGTATGTAATACAGTTTGTTTACTTTGGATAAGTTCTGTTTTACTATTTCTTTCATCTGTTGAGAAAATACGCCGGTAAAGTGGGTTCTAGGACATTACATAAGGATAAGAAATACTCACCGTGGAAGTATAAATCTATCGAAGACATGCAACTCGCTCGGTTGTGAATTATAAATAGAATTTCGGTGTTGAAACTTCCTCCACCAGCTATCACACATAACGTAGAACGTAGACTGATTCAGTTCTGAGGAATAAATTAACAAGAGTTAGATATCGGTATGCATGAAAGATGTACAAATAAGAGGATTATAAGTATTAATTTATTATAGCAATGTATAGCAGAATAAATCCAGAGTATTCGGATTACCATTTCGTTTTACGAACTGTTTTCCATGTTTTTTGAACAGCAGTTAATGACTTATTGAAACGAGTTGGTTTTGCGCAGAATTTTCGCACGAGTTTGACAATTTATAAAACAATTTGTATAATTTTTTAATTACGAAAAAATTCAAAAAACTTGCATTATTTTATCACTCTGTCACGATTGATAAGTTTTTTGTTTTTTATTTTTTACCTGACGCCCCGCCCGCCGGCCGTCCACCATCAGCAGTGTTACCGTTAACTCAAATTAAAATCATCTATAAAATTTTTGGACATGAGAAAATTTTTTTGAAGCTAAAAGCACGTTTTTGTCAAATTATAACTTTTTTAAGTTAAAAATTTACATAATAGAAGAATACAATAAAAATTTCGGTGAAATAATCAAATGCATAAAAAATAAAATAAAAAAAATTAATTACTTCTTAAAAACAAAAAAGTTGGCAATGCTGCAAAGTTCATTGTTGATTGGTTCAAGTCGTTCAAGTGTGGATGACGTTACGTAGTTTGGACCAATCAAAATTGCAATCACCTTAAGACCAAAATAAAATTTTCATTTTTTTTTTATTTCTCTCCACAATTTTTGTTAGTTTTTGCTAAATTTTCGCCATCTTTTCTTTACCTCTCGTAGAAAATGCCAGTTTTTCGCGAATCGTGTTGTGTAACGTGTGTTTCAATATCGAAATGTCGGTTAGTAACTTAATATTTCGCGTTTCTCAACTTTCAGCTCAAAATGGAATCATGGAATCGCTATTGCATTTGTAAGTAATACTCAAAATTATTATCCACTGTGCTTCGAATACAAATTATTCAGATCAGAGTTGAGATCTCTGGTTAAAAGTTAGCTTCGGTAATTGAGAAACTCAAAAACCAAACTAGGCCATGCTTTCGTTTCGAATTCCTTTTTACACTTTGTTACATAGTTCTTTCGATGTACGAATCAACGCCTACAACAAATACCGGCTAACTGTCGCTCGTCGTTGAATAATCTCATACGTCGTTTGCAATGAATCAATGAATACTATCCCAAAATAAATCCTCGTATTATAACGTTGCTCTAATTCGGAACATCAACCGATCAACCCCTTTTCAACGCATAATTTTATTCGCACTTCGCCTAATTTCGTCCAACTATTCCGCCAACCGGCTACTTCCTTTTCGATTAAAGTTCCAGTAAGTAATTATGTAAATTATATTCGTACTTCGCATTGATTTTATTCCCCTCGTTGACATTTTACATTTTACTTAATTAGTAACCTAGTTAAGCCGAAGGTTCCGGCGACACAACGAAAATAACAACCATATTTCACATTTCAATTGTAATCCATTTAACAGAGTAGGCCTGTTTCTGTAACCAAACTACATGACATGGTAATTTCACCGGTGGTATTGTGTTGTTAAATTTACACAGCTAATAAGTTTTATTATGTTTCAGATGTGGGTTCTGTTCTCGGCGTCTACGTTGTGGAAAATATTGTTTCTGCGTTTACGGTTTACGATGGTCGAGATAGATTCAGTATCTGTATCGGTAGCTATTCGTAGGACGGATTTCCTTCGTTTGTATCCGAAATACTTGTAAAAATGGACACGATTATCGGCTGTTTGTACAGCTACGATTACAAATTCAATATTAGTATTTAGTAGATGAAGCTGGTATTCAGAAGTCCGAACATGTCTATGTCTTATATAAACGTCGAGAGGAGAACACGAGAGGAGAAGTTTCGTAGTGTGCAACGACAAGCCATCGATAGGAAGTAGGTCGCTACAGCGGACCAATCGGAGCCCCGTTCGAGTCACGTGACTTTGTTGTTATCTGTCAGCTGAGAAGTGGAGTAGTTGCTTGAAGCCGGGTTACAAACCGGCCGGCTATATTCATTGTTTTGTGTTTGTCTGTTCTCTCAGCTGATCGTGTATACTCGTTAACGTCGTCATCAATGTACATTGCGTTCATGTACCTGTATTAATCATTATTATTACTTTAATAGTAATAATAATTTAACGCGAGTTTATATATTTTTCTCTGGTGTGTTTCGCGGTTCGTTTTTCCGGCCCATCGTGTAATTGTTTTTCGCGTCTTGGTCTCGAGCAGTGTATAAAACACTATGAACGTGGTTCGTATTTGAATTCGTTTTTTTTTCTGTGTGTAAATTGTTTATTGCTGAGTATTGATATCATGTCTACGGGTAAAAGATTAGCTAAACGTTCGATAATTGGTACTCGAATTTGTGCACCGGGTGAAGATGGACTATTCTACTCCGGTGTAATACAATCGGTGAAAACGCCCTCTGATCACGGTGATCTAGAAGTTAATATGGATACCGTGTACGCAGTTAGGTTCGACTACTCTGCTAAAAAGTGTCCGTCGCTAAAACGCGAATTTTACGGTTCGGAAATCATCGGTCCTGGTTTCCAAACTTTATCAAATATTCAACTGTCGCCTGGTCAAAAGGTATTTTTGACCTACAACGGCCGCGAGATTTCGGGACATATAGTCCATCATAATACTCTCGTGGACGAAGTAACCGTCTCTATAAATCCCCCTGGATTTGAGGTGAGCGATATAATTTTACTACATTAATCTCTTTCACCACCTGAACGTGTATTATGGATCTAATTCCAGCGAGATTTTTTCAACTCTTCGTCGTCCTGGAATCGTGGCCGCGTTCGGCGAAAAATTTCACCCTTTGGTATTTCCTTTGTTATGAAATACAATTTCGTATCCGTATCTATTTTTTTATCGTTAAATTGCGATTAATAGAAGATGAGATAAAACTTCGCGAACTACGTCTTTGTTTATTACGTCATCGTCGTTTAATACGACTCGGAAATTTTCTCAGAAGCTGAACCGTCGACCAACGTCGCGTTTTTCGATCTCTTTGTCTTCCTTTCTTCCTTTTTTTATTTTTTTTTTCCAAAAAGAAAATGCTTTGTGCTTTGTGTCGTGCAAATAGTTCACGTTTCAATGGACATTTTTCTTATCACGACTGATAAAAAATTTTTTCCGCTAAAATACTCGACCCGGTGGAAATTTATTCCAACCTAGGCGTGATTTTTCTCCGTTTATTGCGTAGGTATTGGAATTATGATTCATGTGCTCGTGATTCGACGATGGAAATTTAATGCAGCCACGATCCAAGGTACGAAGAGTGAAAATTTTTCGTAAATTGTAATTCGTAATACACGATTAAAAATAGCATATAACATTCAATGTTGGTTTAATTTTCTCTTTTCACATTGGTAAGTGCGTTCGAATTAGGTAACCGGTACGATCACTAGGTTATGATAGATACCCTTGGAATATAAAATATTTTGGACGATATACCTAAACCTAACAATGTGAATTCTATCCTCGTCCCCATACCGAATTCCTTGATGGTCTTTCTAGGCCGATACAAACATCTCCGATGGATCTATTTTATACCTAAATTTTTAATGTACCAAAAATGGTAACACTTTAGGTATAAAGTACGATCGACGTTAGATCATTTAAGCATGTCACTATTGATCATAAATACCTATCAAAAATACCTACCCATTTTGACGACTAAATAAAAAAAATATGTGGGCACTTTTTGAAGACCTGTCAAAATTTTTGAACGACCTAAAAGCGTAAGTATTACCAGACATTTTATAATTTTTTTTGTTCTTAACGAGTATTCTTTTCTGTGGTGTTTGCTTTTACTTTTTTTGTGTGTTCTTGAATTTTTTTTGCGTATTATCACACCGTGTATTACGCGTGCTTTATTTACCTAATACATACGTATTTATATAATATTATGGTCATTGCTAAAGTACTCGTACTGCGTTTCATTATCATTAAAGTTGTTTTTTTGTACGTCTACGTCTGCGATGCGCCGCGTGCCCCTCATGACCGCGAGGTGATTATCTCTAAATAGCGGCGCTCGTAAATCTTTTACCGTGTTACCAAATTGTCTGACGGCTAAGACGTCATTTCCGCTAGGTTTTCCCTGTCCTCAATTGTCCCTCGTAGTGCGATCTTCCCCCCTGTCACTCCTGGCGAGATTATGGTTACCTTGGTTTTGGATGGGTTGCCGGGAATGCCGGTGTGATAATTTTTTCGTCGTTTTAAGTCGATTCAGGTGGATGGTTTGTATCATGAGCCTACAAAAAATTGGGTCAGCTAGCTGTTTACCGGCGAAATGTTACGATGGTGTTTGAAAGAAGAAATCGACTTTAAAATTCGTGAAGTGAAAAAATGTGAAGTTTGAATTGTTCTTTGGAAAAAATTGGATTTTTGTTTCGATTTAGCTTGTTATTGATTTTTTGGATGAGAGGAGGGGAGTTGGAGTAAGGTCAATTGGTCAATAATACTATTCTTGTCTCTTTCCCTCCTTGTACATGTAATATCCATTCAGTAATAGAAATAAATCATAAAATAATTTTGGGGCCATTGGCTTCGGCAGTCGGCACCGAGAGAAAAACATTCATGAGGAGAATGATATATGAGGAGAGGAGAAGGGTAAGCGTTTCGGTAAAAATGGAGTTTTGAATTTTGAAATTGGAAACATTCATTTATCCCTCCTGTTCCCTCTTTTTAAGTTGGAAAATTGTCAATTTTTGAAGCAAAATAGGCGAAACTTTTGTCTGACATGATTCGGAAAATATTTAAGAAAATATCCAAGCTCTAAATCGAACAAAAAAAATGAAAATTTGACGAAGGCTTGAATTTATGAGGAAAATCAATGTCAAATTGAACACAATTTGTTCAAGAAAAGAAAATTTTATCGAGCACGAGCCTATCTATTTCTTATCTTTTCCTCTGAAATTTATGGCGTTTTCGGTTTGTTCATTTTGATAATATGCAGTAAGTTGAGTGATTTATTAGGTTATTTTTACTCTTTCAATAATTTTCATTTACTTTGAATTTGGCTAAAATTCGATACGTGATTGATAAATGTACGAATTTGAAATACTTGTGGGTCGAAAAGTTCGAGGCTGAAAAATTGAGAAAATTTCAAAGAGATGCTTTATTTAGAAATGATTAAAAAATGTAATTCCTTCAGAAAATGAGGTAAAATTCTGATTTTTTAATGAAACTGTAATTCTTTTAATTTTTTGTGTTTAGTGATACACATATAAAATCACATTTTCAGTGAAATTGAAAGATTACCGCACTTGTGGTTGATAAATTCCTAGAGTTTACTTGAATGTCAAATTTTCAGCAAAAAGTCTCGAATCTTTTGATCGCAGTGAAATATTGACCTTTCAAAAAATCATTAAATTTTAGTGAAATTTGAAATTTGTAGTAGTGCTGAAAGGTGAAAACAAATTACATATTAATTAGGCATTCAAAAATTTTTAATTTTTAGTACCTGAAATTTAAAATTTTTAACGTGATTTGACATTTTTAGAGAAATGGCTCGTTTTTTGTGAAAAAATTTCAAGTTTTCACTGAAATATTAGATTTATTCTAAAAATTGTAAGTTCATGTTGATGTTTCAAAATCTTGGTAAAATTTCAGATTTCTTATGAAATTTTTATGGAAATATGAAAATTTTAGTGAAATTACGGAAGAAATTTTTTATTTTCCAGGAACCTATAAATAAAATTTCAAATTTTTAGGGGCATTGAATCCTTGAAACGTCTGAATTCGACAACTTATAGAAAAATTATTGTTTTGTGTGATTAAAAGTAGAAAGGATATCTACTCACAATTCAAAGGAATTAGAAAAAAAAATTCGTTCGTTTTTGAGCAAAAAAATTATGTAATTTTATTCAATTTCAATTTTGATTTTACTGTTGAAAAATTACAGAACATTCATACTCGTTGATTGTATCAATTTTTTTATTTTTTGAATTAAAAATTATTGTAGAATTTTTTTCCATAAAAAAAGAGGTGAAAGTTTTTACCTACCGAAGGGAGAGGAAATAGGGATGAAAATTGAAGAGTTGTCAGTTAGGATTAAAATTGAAAAAAACTTATTTTTAGTCGCAAAATGATAAGAATTTTGCAAATATTTTGTTTTTTCATTCTCTTTCTTTTCCTCCTTCCGTCCCATTCCCTCTCCTTTCCAATAAAAATTTATTCTTGATTTTACTACGTAAATAATTCCAATTAAGGTTTGGCAGATTGAGCTCAATCTCGTCTCAAATGTTGATTTGTATTTGGCATTTCTTAAATTTTTTAAGCAGTTGAATTGGACTGTAATTTTGACTTTTGAACTTGAATTAGGTTAGTCGAATTTTCAACATTGTGAGCCTGGGTTTTGAAATCATCTTGAAGGGTTAAAAATTGGTTTCGAGTTGAAGTTCCTCCTTTTATGGTAATATTTCTGAAAAAGCCCAAATTCAGCTTCAATTCAAAAACCAATTTTCGACTCCAAAGGACGACTCACATTTTTTTTGAGAGTAAATGGAAAAATTGGTATAAATTCTTTGAGAAATGTAGCCTTTCAAAAATTATCTCATCATTGTACTTCCTCTTTTTTAAAAGGAAAAAATTTCCTACTATTTCCTTGCTCGATGCTGATCTAATCCTTCAAGTTCTTTCTCATCTCATTCAAATCATTTTTTTCTCAAAAATACTCCACTTCAGACTCCCATTCTTACCCCTTACCCAAAAAGTAAAAACGAAAGGCAAAATATTGGTAAAGATCCTCTCAACCTCTCGAACACATGTCTTAGTCGAATTCGTATTTCTACACCACTCAGACACTAAACCGAATACGATTTAAACCTAAATCGTATTTTTCTGTCCACACAACAGATTTATTCACCCCAAAGGCGTTCCGATTCGACCGTGATTGGCCTTGTCAGTGGTAGTCGTCGCTCTTCTAGGATCATATGTTTTCTAGCCATAATACCCAGGCCATTATCCGACCGAGTCTAGCCTATAATCGTCGCGTATGCACACGTAGAAATTCCTCGTTCATCTTCTCATAAGGGTTGTGTAATCGACTCTACAAAGCAGGCAACCATTTTGGCGGCCACGACCGCGAACAGGTTGTGTGAGGTATGAGACGTAAAGAACAATTGTTAAAGAATGTCTTTTCTTATTCTCCTGCTTATTTTTGCTCTTCGACGTCTGGATCCGTCCCTTTTACAGACGTTTTATCTAGGATTTTAAAACCCTCCGACGTAGTACAATAATTTGTGGTAGTTTTTAGGGCTTGAGAGGGCTCTCAAGAGGAAGATTTGTATAGAACGGTGCCGTCTGATTTTCGAAACTGAGAATCATCTCAGCAGGTGTATGACGCAGTTCACTGCAATAAGAAATTTTCCACGTACGAATTACTCACTTCTTGTCGGGGAATCTCTATCATACATCGAAGCCGGCCGGCGACCGTAATAGTTTTATCAAATTAGACGAAAATTACGAATACAATGGCGTGTCATGTCCATAAACCATTAATTCATCCGAAGATGGTTTCATTTCGTGCTTTCGAGGACCGGTGTCGGCGTGTGAAGTGGCTGCGGTCGTCGGTGTTTACGAAAAGCGCATAAAAACGTAGCGTCGCCTGCGTCCTTGATAAAATTTTAAGCGTGGCGATGACGTAATCAAAATGTACACCGCTTAAGAGCACGTGTTGGTGGTGTATTGAATGTGTCAGGCTCTCTGCCTGCCTCGCTCTATGGTCCTATGTGCTCTCAGCTGTGTACGCGTGACATTAATTTTTTTCATTCTCGTGCCTGTCTGCCGCCTGCCATGGCTTCGTACCCTGCGAAAATTTTTTTTGCTTCCTCTCCCCATCGCCCCTGAAACAAGGGACAGCGAAGGTTTCCAACTGCCTAGTTTTACCTACACTTTACAGGGTCCTATCTTTACATTGTGTTTATGATGCGAATTTGCTGAGCTCTGTCGAGTAATTAGTCGCACGTGTGCAGGAACCTGGGTCGAAGGGGGAGGGGAGATTGCGTGTGCGAAAATTTTGTTTTGTGTGCGGTACGTGAGCCTTGAACGGTGCATTGATGGATGGAGGGAGCTAAGGGAAGGGTAACGATTGTGTTGGAGTGGTCTAGTGTGAAATTTATCGTTCGATTTAGAGAGAATGGGCGTGAGGTGGTTTTTCTCTCGTTGGGTAGGTTTTGCTTCATGCTGTGGAAAGTCATAAATTGAAAGTGTGGATTGAAGGTGAAGAATGAGAGAGGTGGTGACGGGGAAGATAATTTGGTGCTTGAAATTTTCTATGGCGGTTGGAAACGTTCAGTAATGTAAATGAGTTCTAATCGAGCTGCAAATGTCTTGATTTTGGTGATTGCGTTGATGATAAAGGCCTTTGAAAATTTTGGATGTTGAGTTCTTATTTTTGCTGTTTCTAAAAAAAAAATAAATAATAAATAGATTTTTATGTCAAATGAGAATTCAGGTTCATCATTTCTTAACAAAATTTACATTTTCAGGTTTTTTGAACAATTATTAGAAGCTTTTTATTTGAATTTTTTGATTTTTTGAAAAATATATGTACTTTGAAATTCTAGCATCAATGCAGTTTTTTGAAAATTTTTATTCCCTGGAATTCTCTTAATTTTTTAATGATTTTTTCTTAATTTTTCTCTTCGATTTTTTGTTTTTTCCTCATCTTGAGTTTTAATAACTCATCTTCAATTTGTTTTTATAATTATTTTTCATTCAATTTTTTACCCCTCCCCCCCCCCACACACACACACATTACTCCATTTTTCTGTAAGATTTTCCAATTTTTGAATTCTTTTGATTTTTTTTTTCATTTGAACCAGTTTTTCAATCATTTTTGTTTGGATTTTGTGTTTTTTTTCAGATTTTTACCTTATCCTTCTCGTTCCCTTCAACTTGTATAAATTCTTTTGATAATTTTTTAGGTACATTTTTAAAATTTTTGGCTATCTGATTATTTTTTTGTTTTTTTTTTCTGCAAAATTTTTTTCGTTCAAAATTTGATCCATTCTTCATCTTTGAATCTCGAAAAATATTTGAAATTACGTATTATTTTTTTCTGATTTTAGAATATTTTCAAGCTGATCGAAATTTTATGGTTCGTTGATCGTAAATTTCAAATTTTTACTGCTTGATACCAGACCTTAGACCATACCAGACGCACCCATCAGATATTAAAGGAGGGGTTGAAAATTTGAAAAAAATGGGGGAAGGGGTGAAATTTCAAATTGGCCATTTTTCACTAATCTTTCAGTCACAAATCATTAATGTTTTGTGACAGATTAGGAATTTATTGAAAAAACGATTATTTTTGACTGAAAAATCAGTGAAAAATTATCAATTTTTGAAATAAAATGACTAAAATATCGCCCAAGCGAAGCGGAGGCGAAATTTTTTGAAAAAATGCTATTTGAAGAGCAAAAAAGTGCAATTTTGTCACATTTTTGTAATAGAAGTTTCATTTTTCCGAGCTTAATGAGGGAGCTCGAGCTTCCCTGAGCCTTCCTTCCCCTCCCCTTATTTTCAATCGTTTTAAAAATTAATATTTTGTTCAAACATTGCAAATTTTTCGTTTTATTAGTTAGTAGGTCATCGATATAAGCAGGCAGGCTTTGAAAGGAGATTATTAAAGAAAATGGGCATTGACGCCTATAAAATTTTTAGAAATGTCCATCAGTTTGTAGAAAACATCAAATGTGTAAAGGTAGAGCAAAGGGTTGGTAAACATTTTCCCAAAGCAGATATTCGGCTCAACAATTCCTTTGTATTTTATAAATTTTTTAAAGGTCATTTCTTTTACTCTCTTCCTTACTTTTCAGGGATTTTTTTCTTTATCCAAAATTTAGTGAAAATTAAATCTACCTCCTTTCCCCTTATTTCTAGAAGATTGGCTGGTGATTTTCCTGATCTCTATTTTTTTTTAAATTTTTAAATTTCTTATGCTTCAAATTCAACTTTTTTTCAATTTTTTGGGGCGTTGTATTTAATTTTCATTTTGAATCAACTGGATTAATGAGATCACTGAGAATGGCAAGGTTTTGATATTTTTCAAAAATCATCTATAATTGTTTCTCCAGAAAATATCTGTTACGTTTCTTTTTTTATAATGGGTTTTTAAATAAAATTCCCAATTGTTCAAGTTGTAATTTTCATTTCATTTGTCTTTTTGACCTTTCGGTACATATGTACGAGCGGATGGATTCCAAAAAGTTCTAAAACGTAATCTAAAATCATTTTTTTTTTTTTAGAAAAATAATTTTACCTATTCATTTAGAATTTTTAGGATTTTTGATTCTTTTTTGTTATTGGAAATTTTGTTCGACGTTTCGAAATTTCTAAGTCGACTCGATTTTTTTTCACAAAATTAATCCCCTATTTTGAATTTTCGCTCTCAAATAAATCATATTCTCTACCCTAGAAATAAAAAGTGAGTAACTCTTACACGCAGACTTTATCATAATATTTGCGAAGCCGGGTCAAAAAACGAGACGACCGTGGCTCACGGATAACCCAGCAGGCAGATGACGAGAAAAAGGTAGCGCACGATAGGCCGGCGAATCAATAAGCTTATTTTTTTATTTATTCGGAAAAGCTGCACGCGCTTTTGAGTGCGAGAGAAAATGAAAATACCTATTGCGAACTTGCGACCGCCCTTGATGCGACCTTCACCTGACCGCGTGCCTCAGTTTGTCAGTAGTTTGTGAAGATGCTTTTCATCGTGGGTGGGGGGAAGGGAGTAGAGGGATAGGCTCAGCAGAAAGCAAATTGTAATATCTTTCGAAACTCGATATACGATTAAAAAGAAAAAGATGGGAGAAAATTTCATTTTTTCGGATGACGATACCTACGTATATTAATTTTTGTCCGGGCTTAGTTGCCAAATTTATCGAAATGGAAACAATTCGAAATGCGTAGGTATTATTTTTTCCATTATTTTTCCAAAAGATACCTAAACCTACGCGGTCGGCGACGTTGCTGTGAGAAAATTTCAGGTGTAAATTGCGATGGAAGAAAGTTGTCGAAAAAGCGAACAATGTAGGGTATACGAGCCCGTGTTTAGAGAGCGTGAAAATTACCAGATTTACGACAAATCGACGCCCGGCACAGTGGTCTCTGGTTCGCGATGTGTGCGTAAAAGAAAAACAAGCCGGAGAAAGAAGGAGAAGCGAATGCCGGCCGTTCGAGGTACCTGTGCCTGTCTACACAGCTCAGTATTTTTTATTGAATGAGCGAGAGGAGCGCGCGGAATTCGTGTAATTTCTATTAGGCGACTATAGAAGGAAAGATTTCGCCAACGTTCGTGGTATTTCTGGTTGGTAAAATTGTGTTACGACCTAAATAATTCGCTGTATAGGTATCCGAACCGAAGGTATTGCTGAGTATGGACGACGCCATCGCCATCGCGGCGACAATGATGATGGCTCGATGGCGTTATGTGCTATAATTTTTACCCAGCCATATCGTCGGATCCGATTAAAATGCTCTCTCGATGCTGATAACCTCGACACAGGCCGGGATGAACAGAAGGTGGTACACGATGGTTATTAATACATTGTCGTCGTCATCGTCGCACAGGCACAATCCAATGACGACGACCGACGCGATGACGTCTGCTTGGAAATTCTCATTTTTGAGCTTCGCGATAGGGATAGCAAAGGCAAAGAGGTGAGACTGAAATGTGCACAGCGTAAAATCGACTTCACGTGTATCGAACTCGAATTTGAAACTTTTGCGCACGAGTTGGCCCACCGCGCCGGCCAAAATTTTGCTCCACTAGCTCACTAACCTTTTCACATTCCAACGACCCGATAAAAAATTGGGTAAATTTCTTCGGGTTAATGGTTTACTGGCACGGGTCTTGTTACCACGCGTCTAGATTGTCTGGCGTCCAAATTTTTTTTCCGAGCTGTTTTTCGGCGACTTTCGATGCGAGAAAATACCGCTCGTCTGTCAGTATTTTAATTCGGCTCGAATGAGTCATCAGTTCAGAAGTGAATCGACGATTTGGAAAAAATAGTCGCAAACGTGTCGACCGAAAATTACCCACGATTTGATCCACCTGCCAAGGTTTTTCGATTTTTTCTGCCTTCGGTTTAAGTTTTAACGTCATCCCTCTCACCATTGCATGTAAATTTGAAAAGTCAATACGTAAAGGAAAATAATGATTCATTGTTCATCGATGATGGATTGTCGTTCAATATATCAGATGAATCAACGGAATCCCCTTTCCCTTGCCGAATCAAAAAATTGTATTTTCAATCGAAAAATGGTGAAAAAAGTAACGTATTAAAGGCATACTGATGGGGAAAATTTCCACCCGATTTGGAAGATTCTTCATCCTACCCTCGTCCGATAATTTAATTTTGTTTTTGGGGGCTTAGTAAGGTGGGGGAAAAAGGAAAATGGAATTTGTTCAAAATCAAGAAAATTATTATTATGTGGCGAAAATCATTGGAATTGTAGCAAAATTGTTCAAAATATTATAAAAATTGTTAATAGTGTATAATTATTAATCAAGAATTACCTAATAATGAATATTGTGCGAAATATCCAAGTACATATTGAAAAATGCTTGTATCGAATCAAAAATTTTCAAATTGATGTAAAAATTATTTCAGAGATTATGAAAATGAATTTAAAAAATATTACAAAACTTTACTTTAAATCTTGATTTTTTTTAGGAAAAAAGAATGATAATAAATATTGTTTGAATTCTGAAACTCTTCAAAATTGCGTTGTAACTGTTTAAAATATTGAAAACATCTTGAAAATTTTAACAAATACAATTCTTAATCGAATAATTTATAGAATTTTTTCAAAAAAATATTAAAATTTGATATTTTTTACAATTTTGAACGATTTTAATAATTTTTGAAAACATTTTTCCGGATCTCTTGGAAAATTTTGACATTTTATTTATTTAATAGAAAAAATTTCAATGTAACTTTTCTTTGGATTCGTGATTGTTTCTCGAATTTTTGAAAACGTTATCACGTTTTGCATTATTTTTACACAATTTTTCTTTAAATTTGAAGATTTAAGTACTTTTTGAATAATTTTTAATGTGTTTTTAAAGAAATTTCAACTCTATTTTTGATACGTGATCATTTTTTGAGCCATTTTTATCACATTTTCTCAATATTTTTTGAGAAATTTTATGGAACTTTGTTATACTTTAACAATTTTTTCGTTCGTTTTTGTAGTTTTAATCTGAATTTGATTTGACATTTTTTTTTTTGATTTTGGAACCATCATTTGGAAGAAGAATTTGTGAATAATTTGAATTCGTATGTTATTTTCTTATGTTTTTTTTTACAAAATGAACAAATTTTCTCTGCAAACATCACTTTCAATGATTTTTTCGAATAAATTTTTTATTATTTTCACCCAGTTTTTCCAGTCTTCAATTTTTTTTTATTCTGAAGAAAATTAACGATGTTTCGATAACTTTTACAATTTTTCTCTCATTTAAATCACCTTTTCGGCATTTTGGATGGTTTTTAATTAAAAATTTTTAAAAGTTGTTTTAGTAAATGAATTTAATTTTGATATTTTCTAAATGAACATTTAAGTGCTTTTTGCTTAATTATACAAAATTGATAATTTTTTTCATTTTGATCAATTTTTACAAAATTAGGTCATTTTGCATGTTAAACAATTTCTTAAATTTTTTATCCATTTTTAGGTCATTACTTAAAACCGATTTTTCAGAATTCTCAGTGAGTAATTTTTATGTTTTAAAGTTGATTGATGGACCGAATTTGGCTTTTTGAAAGGAGAGGGGAGTGATTGAAAATCAAAAATTTATTTTCCTTATTTTTTTTCCACGCAAAATGAAAGTTTTCCAAAAAAGGGTTATAGGTCATAGTTTTCAAAACTTCTTCGACTCTCTCATTTTCTAATTCGAAAGACTATTTTTTTCATGAATCATGATTTGGGAAAGGGAGTTGCTCCTTTTACCTCGCATCATTTTTCCTTCGGGGGAAAAAAATGCCTACATAATAATTTTTGAAAAATATTATTATTTTGAATGTTTTGAAAAATTATCTTCGTTTTTCTAATGAATTGAATTTGAAAATGTTTCTAATCTTTGACCCAATATTTCAGCCATATGTAATCAATGTTTCAATTATTTATCTTTTCTAAGATTTGATATCAATCTCGTATTGATCATTTTAATTTTTTGAAGTCATTCAAGAAATTGTATTTTTTTTTTTTGGTATGAATAATGTACATAGGTAGTTGACTATCATTTTGAACTATACCTAATGCTGTTTGTAATGCATTGATTTGCTAAATAAATCAGGTACACGATTCAAAAGGAAAAATTTAATTATGATTTCGACCTTGTTTTGAATCATTCAAATGAAAAACCTTAGAACTTATAATTCCTATTCTGACTTCTTGGTGTTCTTTAATGATCAAGTTCCATTATCTCTTTGACAATGCATTATTGGCTTCTGTCATTCTCAAATGCTCAACTTCCATTTCTATTCTTATTTCAAATTGCTCTTCGTGAAAATGAGAACTGATAACGATTTGAGTCATCTGAACCGATTATTATCGAATTCTTTTATTTTCGTTCAGGGTTCAGGATGAATCATCGTATGTACTTCCAGATTACGTGCTTTATATTTTCTAAACTCCAGTCATTTCAAAATTCGAACTTTACCATCTACTCCTTCCTCTTTCCCTATTCCCTCAAAAATTAGACAATTTTCGAACCTATTTTTTCGATCGTCGAACTCGAATCGGATAAACATCGTCTACGGCAATTATCGATCCAGTTTCTTCATAATTGATTCCAAATTATGCATATCTCGTTATATCCAAATTATCTAAAAATGGCGCCCGACTGGACATTGTCGTCAGATCATCGACTCGGTCCACCGATTTGGGCCTAATTACCGGCCGACCGTCGATATTTGACCAATGATTCTATAAACTATGAAACCATCTCGAAATCTCCATCCTTTCGAAATACGATCACCACGGTAGAGAAATTACACCGGCCGGCTGCTGACCGAGTATTGGGTAACTGCGTATTAAAAACCGTACCACGCGATCCGGCAACGTTGCACACGTGCCATTGAACCGAACGAGTTTCATTCTAGTATAATTACAAATAAGCGAGCTAGCTAGATCGAGCTTTCGAGCCTAGTCATCCGAACGGATCTCAGAGTCGCGGATTTTCGTGGCTTTTCTCACCTTCGATGTCGTCATCGAGCCACTTTCCTCCAATCCCAGTAGGCGGAAGTCTAAAGACGCCGGCCGGTGACGTCGGTCGGGCAATGCCGCCGAGATATCTGAAAAAGAGCACCAGCAGGGTCACTGGCGAAATTTTTTCCTTGCGAATCATCCTACATACGTGAAAAATCCGGTGTACTCGTAACAAGGTCTCCGTATACGTAATTCGGTTACCATTCGCGAACGAAAATATCCCAATATTTGTACAACCTGCGATGCGATTGTATTTTTTCAACTCGACAATATGTTTCAACGTAATACCTACGTCAAAGATACATTGCGTAATTCCACCTCTACGTACTATGTACATTTACCTGACGTTTTTTTTTCGCACTTGCTAGTGCTAATTTCGTAAACCACATACCGATTCCTTTGGTCCGAAAGGGCCATTACCAAAGCGTGAAATCCTTCAGCCATCGCCAATTCGGTTCGCGATACGCAACTCTTTGTTGGAGCTCTTGAACGTCTCTCTCCGGCTCGTGCTGCTTTGCTGGAGTTTACATTCTTACGCAATATCTTCTTAATGGATTTGAAAAATTACATGCATATAGTACACGTACACGACAATGTACCTAGCTATTAGCTCTATCTGGGTATCTAGGTACCTTACGTACGTATTAAAAACGATATCGAGCAGAGAAAAAAAATAATATCAAACGAGTACTAACTTTCACGGTAATAAAAATTTTTTCATTACGTAATCATATCTAGAAGTACACCGCAGCTGCAGATATCTAGTACATAATCGGAGACTCATTTATCGAACAACATTGTTTGCGTTTATTAATTAACCATTGTGTGTATCTTTTCGCATTGCCATTGTGTGCTGTGTATTGGTGAGAAATTCACCAATGCCAGTGCCGCTGGTTGTGTGGTGTATTATGATGGATGTGACGACGATGATGCATATTTATACCTTATTACCGGCTCGAACGAGCAGAATTACAATCTGTTTTATTATCTTAACGAGATAGTGAAAATAAATCCATTAAGAGGTAATCTCGAGATTGAGACTCGTGCAACTGTGATAGAAGAGGAAGGGATATCGAGGATGTAATCTTTTCACACGTGTTGGTCAGGATTGGTGCCGAGGTCTGAAACAGTGCTCAGAAATTGAGCTGGAATGAAGATAGTAATATGACGATGTGTGATTTTTTTCAACTAAACTGGGTTTTCCCGGTTCCGAGTCGATTTGGAATGCACTGGTTGATGTGTATCTGTGTGAATGTTGATGAAGTGTGGGATTTGGGATGGAAATTAGACTAGATAGGGTCCGGAATTTATTTATGGAATGGTTGGTTGATTTGTATGGATTGATAATTAAGTGGTAATTGGAGCAGTGATGCCAAAACGTATTCGATTTATGATTTAGAGAAAATTTCTATGGATTAATTGGAAATTTTAGGTATTGCCAATGCAGGATATCTCTCCAAAAAATATCAAAAGTTTCTTTCGAGTGGCAAGAAAAATAGGAAATAGTCAAAATTGTCAAGATTTTACCAATTTTTTTTTGAATCGATGAAAAATCACTGATGAATAGTCAGAATTGCAGCATAGGAAAAATTAGCAACTCTTTGATTTTCAGCAGAGTTTTGCTGATTTTTCGAAAAATTTCGCTGATTTTTTAGCATCATCACTGATTTTTTAACAAATTTTACCGTAATTATGAGCGATTTTTTACTGTTTGTTTTCAGCGAAATTTTTTCTCTGATTTATTATTATGTTGCAGTTTTCGCTGGTTTATTTTAATTTTCGATAATTTTCACTGATTTAAAAATGAGAAAGTACAGAAAACAAGAAGTTTTAATATTTTCCTTAAGAAAAACCTCTAAATTTTGACCTTCGTTTTTATTTGGACAGAACTGCTGATTTCTTTTTTGGGGGGGTATTGTTTTTTTGTTCTACTTTGTCTGTGAAAATCTCACAAATTTGATTTTTCTGTCTGGAATTACCCATTTCATGTAGTTGCATTCATGTTTTGGCTCTCTTTTTTTAAAGATTTCGACTAAACTTTACCTATAGATTCGTGTTTGGGGGGGGGGTGTCTGTCCAAGCAAAGCTGGAGCGAAAAAAAATTCAGACTGATTCAATCAGCAGGAGCGAATCAAATGAGGACTCACAATGTCACAAGAATGAGAAAATTACCCATATTTAAGGGTAAAAAAAACATATGAATGAGAAAAATGACGATTTTTTCAAAATTAAAAAATTATGAATTTCGGCTCGGAAAAGTTTTATATTATGAATTTCTCCTATTATAATTCAGATTGATTTTTTTCTCATACCTATCTAATTTATTTGTCAAAAAAAGTACCTTTTAAAAAAAGAGAAACGTATATTTTTTTCAAAATCGTTAATTTATTTTCAAGAAGCAAGATTCGTATTTTATTTACATTCTTATGTGTATGTTTATTGCTTGTTGGGGGGGGGGGGGGGGGTGTAAGAAATGTCCTTTACTATTCCCTGATTACGTATTTCGTTTGGCTTTCTAGTTGAAAAATTGCAAAATTAGTTTGGCTCGAATAATTTGAAGTTGTGCCATGCACTTTAAATAGGTATCAATTATGATTTTAAGAATTCAAATTAATTTATGAGCTATAATGTATGGAGTGAATGTCTTGGCAGGAGACAGGAGAGGAGGGGAAGTAGTTTGTATGTGAAATGTTATTTTGATACTGCCAAAATTGTGGTAGTGGGATATTGAGACTGACGAAATATCAACAGTTGTTCGAAATGAATTGAGAAGATTGGGATGATATCAATATTGAATGAAGTATAAAATCTGAAAAAATTAGGTAATTAAACCGAATTAGAATAAGCATTAGGTAATTAAACCGAATTAGAATAAGCATTCATTAATTCAAAAAAATTTGTTATAAAATTTTTTTGCAGAATGTTCTATGCTTTTTCTCTGATGTTTTATTTTTTCTCTTCTTATGGTCTTTGAATTGAATTTCAAACTTGTCGTATTGATAATTTAGTTTTGCATTTGCTTGAATTTTTACTCCTTTTTTTTTGAATAATTTCCAACAGATATAATTTTTTTCAAATTTTGCCAGTAGCTTTTTTCTGAAGGGAAGTAATTTTCCCCATTGATAATTTTTTTGATGTTTTCATTCATTGAAAGAACTAGAAAACATCCATTTTTCCGTTCTTACACGTTTCTGCAAATATTTTTGAAAAATGGAGCGAATAAAAATGAAACAACTTTGAACTCCTTGGATTTTTGTTCAATTTTAAAATTTTTTTGTTGAAAAATAAATTTGCAACTTCTTCCAGCAGGGTAGGAAGAAGCAATAAAAGCATCAAAATGAAAATATCCCGAAAATTTCCCATTGTTTTTAAATTTTTGCAAATGAACTGTTGAGGGAAAGGGGAGATGAAAATTTCACAACATTGATTTTTTGCTCATCATTTTAGACTTGAAAGTTTTTAGATAAGAGAAGATGAGTAAATTTTTTTTTGATATTTTTGTCCAATTTTACAAATTTTTTGAAAGTAAAATTGAAAAACTTTTTCGATTAGATTTTACTCCATTTTTACAGTTTCTAACGATTAAATAGAAAATCATATAATGATCTTTCAAATGGGGGATGAGGAAGAAGAGAGAATAGGTCAAAAATATCTGAATCTTGGAATATCTTGATCATTTCCTCCAATTTTTGTAATCTTGTAGAGACAAGGGATAAAAAACTATTTCACCCTTTATTGAATTTTCTCTTCAATACTTTTGGAAAAAGTCATCATTTTTTTGGAACGATGTATGTACATTTTTGTATTTTTTATTTTGAGGTAGAGAAGAAATTTGAACCCTTTTTCAATTCGTATTGTACGTTGTTTTCAAATTTTCAATTTTTTTCATTGGAACAGAAGACTTCAACATTTTGAATGAGGTGAAGATGCGATAAAAAATGCAATTTTCCTACTTTTTTTCTCAATAATATTTTTTCCATTTTTTTCAAAGTCCATTATTTTTTCGATTCTTATGTGTATTTTGTCATTTTTGGAAAGATAAGCATTCCCTTACCCCTCCCATTTGATTCATTTTCGATTTTCTGTGCTTTTTTCATTTTTTCTCAAGGATTTCCGAAGTGATTTAAAACTTTATCAAATAATCACCTGCTATCGAATTCGAACCCCTGTATATTTTTAAGAGGAATTTAAAGGAGTTTTCAACCCTCTGCTCTCTCTCATCAATTTTCCTTATCTTATTCGTTCATGCCATTTTTTTTTTTCAAAATTAGCATTTAGATTCAGAAATTGAGTTGTGTTTCGTCAAGAAAAGAAAAGATGGAAATTGACAAAAAAGAGTCAAATACTATGGGAAAATACCTTTTTGTAAAACGTTGGCGAGAATGGGAAAAAACAATGAGTCAAATTTCCAAACCCGAAAACCTAGAATAAAATGAATCTATTGCATCCATTAAAAAAACTACCATCCGGATTAGTTTTTTGTCGGTTTAGGCATCCTAATGACACCAGAAACACCTACTGTTGGTTCAAAAACCCAACAAGACATCTACCCAGATACACATACAGGCGCCAACAGATACCTGAACCTTGATTAGTGACACGGTAGGGCAGGGTACGATAACCGGTGAAATTTTCGATCTGTAATGCGTGACCCCGGTCATCAGTCCGTCAGCCTCGGAATACTCTATAAATATTTAAACGATGACGACGACGTAATCGAAGCAGCAGAAAATAAAAAAGAAAATTGAAAGAAAACCGAATGGCCAGCTGAAGAACGCGGTAGTAAGCAACTCCGTATATCGATGTCGTCATTATTGTCAGCTGGTGGCTTCGTTTGTATATTTTTTCACTTTGGATTTTTCTTTTTCTTTGTGCTCTGGTGGCAAGGTGCGGCGAGAAGCGAGGAGGCGAAAAGAACAATAATGGTCGCGATTTATACACAGATTGGTCGCCGGCCGGTGGCATGAAATATAACGCAACGACGCACTCGCGCTGCGTTTTTTCAAGGCGAATGAAATTAATGATTTGTAAACAATTAGTATTTAGCCAGATAGCTAGATGAAAACAAAAGCGAGCACGCATTATAACTGGTTTTTGTAAACAAAAGAGATTATATGCGCAAGTGCAACTGCCACAGCCATCGTACAACTATAAACAACTGTACATGTTCGACGTGTGAGTGTGATAAAAAATTATGACGAATGGTTTATCTCTATTGTATTCGTATTATCAATTTACATTGTCGGTGGTGGAATTTGCCTTCCAAGCAGTATCGGAAAATTCGTGCCGAATTGATAAGCCGATCGTGTTGACCAAAGAAACCAGTTTAGATTATTTATAAATGCGATATCGCTGACAATACGATTAGGCTAGATTGTGTGAGATCCCTTCGTCCGGGGAGTAAAATCATCACCGAGGGTATTAAACTCCGCAGCTCAGCTGTTTTCTACCAGTCTTTGTTCGGTATTTTGATGGAAACCGGTCTGAAATGAGGTCTGGGCTCTTTCAAAGATTTATTTTCCCTTGGTCACCTGCTCGGATCCGTATTGTCGAACTAGAAACACCTGCGAAATTACCTAATCATCGTTATCATTTTACAATGTACCAGGGCGAAATTCCTTCAGGGAATTCCTTCTTTCTCATTCAACAACGCAAAACACTAGTGTTGGTTTTTTTTTTCATTGGAAAATCAAAATCCCTGCGAAAATAACACGAAGCTCAAGAATGATCATATCGATATGCGACGATAAAAAGTTAAACATCGCATATCCGAACGGTAGCTTTTATATACAAAGTTGCCACCAGCTTTTATCTTATCTGCAGGCTCGGTTCGAGTGTTATAATTTGGAGTCTGTTTTAAGTTCGAGTATACTTACATAGTAGTCAAGGTTAATACGAAATGTGTGACCTTTCTGAGGTCGTATCGGTTTCTCTCTGTGGTTCAACGTATTTCATTCGCGCGTCTGGCCCGAATATGTCTAAATGTGTGTATAACGTTTCGACCTCGGGTACGCGGCGCTTCGTCAACGTAACGGTGTTTCTTCTTCTCGTATGTTCATTTCGACCACACAATGAATTATCGAGTTGTCCAATGTGTACTTTTGGAAAGAAAGTAAACGACGTGGGTATTTGATAGCGGCGGTGACGAGAAAATTGTTATAAACGAGTGAAATTTCATTATGGAGGTGTAATTTGGTGAATTTCGGGGTTTCTTTTTTATCGACGTACGCCTTGAGCTCGATGTTTAAATTCGCAGTGGTCGAAATTTTTTCGCATAAACACGTTTTTGCGGTTTTATTTTAATTAAATACACTTCAAGGTAATGATTAATAAAATGAATACGGTTACTCGTGATGTATTTTTGAATTGTTGTTGCAAGTGTATTGCGGTGCTGGGTTAGAAAATAGATAAAGGTTTTGGTTGTCTGTTATCGTGGCAAATAAATTGTGTACTGTTTTTTGCGGTTTGTGGTTCGAGGAGCTGAAAAGTTTCGAAATTTTATGGCTCGAATGTTGAACGTAGCTGATTTGTTGGAAATTTTCATTCTGAAAAATTCGTGTGATGAGGTGGTGTGAACTAATTTCCAAACTATATCCTTGAAATACATATACACACTTAGATTCCTCCCCTTTCCTCACTCTTTGATCCATACATATGAAAATCGACGATGCACAGTCAGAGTTTTACTGATAAATGAGTGAAACATTTTTCACTTGAAAAATAGGTGTGAAAATCAATGAAAAGAATTGGTAAAATTCATCGAAAATTAGGTACTTGATAAAAACTGAATAATTTCTCAGCGAATTTAATTGATTTTCTCCATACTGAAATTCTGAATTGAATAAATCATGGGAAATGGTGTGAAAATTACCTGAGAAAATCAGTAAAAGTGGTAAGGGGTGAAAAATCACTGAGAAAATGAGTGGAATTCACTAAAAAAAAAAAAAAAAATTTATTGAAGAGCGATGAATTTTGATTATTTTTTAAAAATTATTGTCATTAATTTTCTCGTGCTTCAACTCTTGAGTCTTGACCATACTTTCTCATCCTGAATCAGTGAAAAATCACTGATGAACAGTCAGAATTGAAGCACAGGAAAAATCAGCGAAATTTATTGATTTTCAAAGATTTTTACTGATTTTTTAAAGGGTTTCATCGATTTTTCAAAGATTTTCGCTGATTTTTTTGAAGTAAATTTACAAATTTCACTGACTTCAGTGAATTTTTACTGATTTTGTGGTGTTTTTTTCACTGATTTGTTTTCAGTGAAAATTTTTTCATTGATTTTCTCCTGCGCTGCAATTCCAACTGCTTCTCAGTGATTTTCGATAATTTTTACTGATTTATAAATGAGAAAGTAGTGATTTTTCACTGATTTTGTATGAAAAATGAAAAAGGAGATGACTAAATATTTTTGATGCTGCAATGTTGCCAATAATAGGTACATTTTATACTTCACCACTCATACATGAAATATGAAAATGGCAAAAACATTCTAACTTCATACTTTGATTCAACACATTTTTCCAATATGTTCGTTGAATTCGATGCCAAGAAAAAAATATGTATTTTTATTATTTGCCTATTTTGAAAATGGAAGGAGTTATGCAGTTTGCCAATTTCCTACCGTATTCAATTTTTAAAATGGCTAAAAACAGGTGTGAAGTAATCTTTGAATTTTTATGTGAGTACCTATTTCAATAATGAAATTGCCATTTTTTGGTGATTACCGATTGCGACGTTGCCAATGTTCCTTTTTCTTTGAAAATTGGACAGTGTCTGAATTGCAAAAAACTGTCACATTTCATCTGGAACCAAGTTTCTAAAAATTTGTAAACTAGTTTCCCACTCCTTTGACGAATTTATACGATTGCGATGTTGCCAATATTCTACTTATGGTGAAAATGAAAAGTTGGCTGAAAATATTTCGTAAATCAATTTTCCATCTGAAATGGAGCATTTGAAAGATCTTGTGTTCCAGTTTTTTCAAAAATTAACACATTACGTCATTTGCAGCGTTGCCAATAATACATTACGTTTAAAAATTTGGATAGTGAGAGTGAACTATGAATGAAGATATTTTTATCCCTTGATTTTCATTTGAGATTACGCTTCAAGAGGTGTATATTTTAGTTTTTCAAGAAAATAAAAATAGTAGATGAATTTAAAAAATTGCAATGTTGCCAATATTCCATTTGTTTGAAAAATTGGACGGACTGACGAAAATGATTTTGTAATAACGTTATGTTCATTTACATCTGAAACAGAGTATTGAAAAATGTAGTGAAAGTGATTGGTTACTATTCTTCAAAAATTGGCATTTTAGATAATTGCAACGTTGCCAATACTACATTTACCAATTGAGCAAATATATGGTATAAAGTGAAAATATTTTTGGTCTAATTATTTTCATGTACATACAAATTACAATCGAATATCAAAAAGTTGCTATGTTTCAGTTTCGAATTTTGGTGATTGCAACGTTGCCAATATTCCATTTACATTGAAAATTGGAAAACACATGAAAATTATTTATTCTGTTATTTTGATTGAAACAAATAATTTCAGTCTTTACTGCTACAAATTACCAAAAAGCAATATTTCAAATAGCTGCAACGTTGCCAATGTTACATATATTTGGTAAACTGAACAGTTGTTGAAACTGGTACATAACTAATGAAATTAGATTCACCTATGGGATTGAAAAATACACCGATGATCGACGTACACGATTGATTCTAAATTTGGGACCAGATTTCTCGAAACATACCGAACGTTGAATTTTTTGTTAGAAATGCGATGTTGCCAATAATACATTTCTTATTCAAATTCGAACGTTGTGTTTGATCAATTTCGAATCTTTTAATTCAGTTTAATAAATAAGTTATTGAAATTTCAGTTGATAATTATTCTTCATGAATTGAGCGGATTTGAGCAGAAATTTGGAGGACAGAGGGAACTGGAACAATATGCTTTCAAAAATTGATGAAATTGAATTTACAGTCACATAAATTGGGGTTTAGATGAAAAATTTTCAAAAATGATGATATATTTTTTGAGATAACTCGTTTTCGTTTCTGGAACTGGGGCTTTATATCTACCATTTACCTATTTTCATTACAATTACATCTGCACTTCTTTCAATTTGAGAAATACTTTCTTTCATCTTCGCTTAGTCGAAGCTCGACTTTCACGCTTTGTAACGCCTTCATTGTCGCATCTAGGCCATATCTTCGCCTAACTATTTTTTGTAGCTATTCAATATTGTAGTCCTACAAAAAAATATGTTATGGCCTTTTTTGTATTTCTTACGTAGATATTTTCTTGTAGAGTATAAAATACAGCAAACAGCCTTATTTGCAATATTTGGCTAACAAAATTATAAATAATGTAGATTGTGTAATCAATTTTGAGATATTTTTCATTTGTTTGCGATTGTTTTTCTGTTCCTTTTTATAGGGTGTGATTGAACTGAAGAAACGCCTCGAAGAAGTGCGTCTATTGGAATCCCGTAAATCAGCCAGACTCATGGATCAAGATACCGATTTTGCCAGGCTGGCTGATATGGCCGCTGATAGAAAACGAGCATCGTCCAATTCCATCGAAGTACCTATCAATGGGTACGTTCTGCCAACAATGTAAATATTCAATTTTTTTTTTGTTTATCTATAATTAGCGTAGGTAATTTAAGGGGTGATGAAGGGAAAGGGAAAAATCGCATAGATCATTTATTCGAAACGATTATTTTGAAAAATGACCCATTATCATTGACTCAAGTTGCATTTTTCCATCCTGTGATAGCTGCAATATCTAACCTAAGGTAGTACGATACGACCGACATTATACAGATCAAAGATTAAAAACCGATGTGACACCAAAGACAATAACAATGGATCCGGGACGACATACTCGTGTCGTATTTTAAGATTAAACAAAGAAAGCACCACCACACTACCATTATCACGTACTTATACGTCCGCGTGTGTATACTACGCTTTCGATAATCACAGCATACGCGTATTCGACGATGGAAAAATTAACCTTATCAGTGAATTTATTATAAATACACACAAATACGCGATAAAACGCCACACACTCACACTATGACCGGCGAAAAAGTGATGTAACTTACACGTGACTGCAGAAAGAAGTTCAAAGAAATAAAATACGAGTAACTATAGCATAATCGCACTTAACGAGGCGTGTACAATGAGCAAATTTTTATTAGTACATTGCGCAATTTTATATCGTCGGGTGAAGCTTTAGGCTACGCACCGACTCGGCGACCTCTCCCTTAACGGGAACGAAAAATTCTCGCAGCAAGATCACGATAGGTCTTTCAAGTCCAAGTTGTACCATTTTTGCGGTTTCGTATTCGTATTTTACCGGCCGGCTACCGACCCGGGCCTATGCTACTGTAACTGATTATAATGATGGCTTATCCGGACGTACGGAATTTTCGCATCCGTTTTTATCGCTCGCTGCTTGCATTCGGTTCCGCTTCGAGTACCTTGGATCGTTCCAGTTCCAAGTACCAGTTCCGTTAACCATAATGAAAATTTTCAGTTTGGTTGCCTCGCTTCGTCTAACCCTACTGCAAGCTTTGGCGTATCGATGGATCGTGAATAAATTACACGGGGTCAAAAAAACCAAAAAAAAAAACGTGGGTTATTAATTTACCTGCGCGGCTGTAGATCTGGAGGCGATAAAAAATATGAACTTGATTTTTCAAATCGACGTTTCGTCGGTATCTCGATTTTCAATCTTTCTGGTGGTCAGTTACTGGGCTATTGGGGGAGGAGATTACAGGGGGGAGGGTAAAAAGGGCGAGATGTGGATTTCTCTTATCGAAATTGAATAGAAGAGGGAAATCGGATGGAAAATTGAATTGTTAGAAATGTTGACAATAAATTTTTAAAAATGTTTGTTCTAAAAAACGAGAAATTGAAAAATTTGTATTTTTGGATTAATCTGAAGAATTTTGAATTACGATTTTGAAAATTTCTCAGTTAATTGGATTAAGGCTGAATTGAATAGATGGAAGTAAAGGTATAGTTTTCTACTCTTTTCCCGAGGCAAAAATTAATTTTCAATTTTTTTTGGAAAATTGTGAGAATTTTGCTTTTTGATTTGAAACTCTCTAAAAAAATTACATTTTTGAGTCGAAAATTTTTATGTTGAGAAATTTTTTATTTCACGTTTTTATTCTCAAATTTTTTTCAACTTTGATTCTTTCTTCCATTGGATGATTTGAAAAAGTTGGAATTTTATCAATTTTATTTTCGAAAAATCAACTTGGATTCTCGAGGAATTTTTCGTTCAAAAGGTCCAATATTAGGATGCAAATCTTATTTCAAAAAATGTTAATATCATTTTCGTTCATTTTTCAATTAAAAATGAAGTTGCTTTTGTAAAGATGAAGGAATAAGAGTTGACCTTGGCTCGTATTCGATTCGAGATTCTAAGATTAACCTTTTTTTAAATTTAAAGAAATGAGAATTGAGAAAAATAATGAAAGTGCAATAAGTAATTAATAAAGGTCTGAAAATGTTGGAAAAAATTTTCAATTTTTCATTTTTCTAGTAATCGGTATTTCAATTTTTCTGATTTTTAAACACAAGTATTTTGAATTTTTAGAAGTAAATTTTTAACAAATTTTATGACTTTTATGACTAGGTAACCTTATACCTTCTGAAGTCATGGACTTTTTATTTTTATTCAGGAATGAATGTTGGCTCATTAGAGAAGTAAAAAATCGAAAAGTCAAGGTTGAGACGATTTTTTTCAACCGAAGAAGCGTAGGCGTTTTGTTTAATTTTTTAATCGTAACATAAAAATTCTCAAGTTTTTTCTCTTCCCCCCCCCCCCATGTATGATATATCTATACTAAAAACCGGTTTGGACATAGTGTCCTAGATCACTCTGATTCGAGCATAATGTCTCAGAATATTTAGTATGGACATGGTGTCCTACTCTCTCATTCTGTATCAGTGAAAAGTCACTGATGAACGGTCAGAATTGCAGCACAGAAAAAACCAGGGAAATCCGCTGATTTTTCAGCTAAATTCATAAATTTTACTGACTTCTGTCACTGTTTATTTTCACTGATTTTCCGGTGACTTTTTTTACTGATTTGTTTTCAGTAAAACTTTTTTCATTGATTTTCTCCTGTTCTGCAATTCCGACGGTTCCTCAATGATTTTTAATATTTTCCTTTGATTTACGAATAAGAGAGTACTCTCTAAATTTGAATCAGTTGAAATTTACTGATTATTGAGAAACGTTGAAAAGTAAGTACCGTAGTGATTTTGTCCAAATTTTGTCAAAAATTGATGGGAAGATAAAAAAATTGTTTCTCTAGTCGTCTTTATTGACTTCTCTTTGTTGTACTAAAACGTAATTATTGTTGTAATTTTTTCAAAAAAATTTGAATCGAAATTAAAAAATTATTCGAAAAAATAGTATAAAAAAACAAGGAGGGCGGGAGGGGGGCATACACAATTACGACGTACAGAAAAATTTGGCCAGAAAAAGCACGTAAAGGAGTTCCGAAATTCTAACACCAATTACAGAATTTGAATGAAAAAAAACGCGTATTTCAAAAAAAAATTATGTAATTTTCCAATCATCCGAAAGAAGAATAACTCACTATTGATGATAGTAAATACCTCTTCACCCTCCTCAGCCTCTTCGTATCATTTTCAATTTCCAAATTATCTAATTAATTATTTAACCGATTAAATTACATAAAAAATTGATTACATCACGTAATTCGTCCTCGATACCAATTACTACGATAATACTTCAGAAATTCCCCTCGTCTTCTGGCACTCTCATCGATCGAAAAATTCCCTCTCGAACTTGGAAATGGGTAAATTTTCAAAATCCAGTATCACTTTAATTCACCACGGTTGTGGATTCGATCATCGCGATTTTCCTGGCATTGTATGTCATTCAGTCATAAGCACACTATCGACAGCTGGTTTGGCTGGCATACGTGGGTATCGGCATATCGGGCCTGCGAAATTGGCAACTTGTGGGAGGAGAATTCGGCGACGGCTCGTACTAAAAAAAAATATTCAGAGACATGAACGAACGTCGAAATGTACCTATACCAATCTATGTACGTAGTATGTACCTAATAGCGGTACATTCGAATCTAGATGAAGGTTTTCCGACCCAAATGAACTTGAAACGTGGAGTGCACCACTTCACCTTGCCGCATCGCGCTTGTTGAATTGTAGAGATGGCGATGCCGAAGCAACGCAAACCGAAGCCGCCGAAGGTAACCAAATATCAGCTGATTTTGATTGCCAGTCGTCACGGCACTCTACCTGCGATAACAGCTGCGGCCCTGCTCCCTGCCTCGCGCCCTGAGCCCGGCGCCTCGCTCTCTCTCGCGTATTCCACGTGTCGTCTTTATTCTTCAAACGGTACTTAATGTTTTTGTTATTTCTCTTCTTTCTTGTTGGTTCGCGTTCGTACGTGTTCCCATATTACTATGTAGATGCCCAAATCTCTTCTCTGCAGCCTCGTACATGTTTGATTGTCGTTTATTTTCAAGCTTGAATGATTCTTTTTCGCGAGATTACCGTTATCAACCCGACTGAAGAGTTGATCGCACGAGTTACCGAAAAAAATGGCTCTTGTCAGATTTCCCTGCCGACTTTTTCAGATCGGTCGATTATTGGCCTTTGAATCGATTATTCGATGAAATTCGAGTTCGATTCGTGCGCAGCGAACGTGTGTACATAGGTGCACGTGATAGCTGCTAATTAATTGATTTTATCAGTTCTTTTTTGCCGGTACTCGAGTCGACGATTATAATTTAGATACGTAGGATTTACGTAAAGATAACTACCGACATGTGAAGTGCAATATATGCAATATCTATCACCATACGTTAGAATGTTTCTGCCCCTCTTTCGTCCTCCCTCAATGGACAAAGCTTATCTCCAATTCTCAAGCCTACGAATTCGTTTGCCAACCTGTTGAGAAATTCTAGTCTACGTCAATTCTCAATCGGAAGCCAATCACGAGGATATTTCCACTTTCGATGACGTAAAAGATGCGTTCAATAAAGTTGTCAAGTGAGGAGGGAGGAGGAGGCGACTGATACGTAAACCCAAGAAACTAATATAATTCTTGCCTATTTTCCTTTCGAAATATTTTGCTATTTCGAAATTATTTCCTCACGTTCGAATGTAAAGATGGCAAATTTCAAAAAAAATGACTCATTTGCGAAATGCCAAACAACTTTACACGATTAATAAATGAGAAAAAAAAAGAAAAACGACGTAATCGAAGTTGATAACTCCAAGGTCGTGGAAAATTATCTTTCGGAGAATTTTTGTTTTGTTTTTTCGTTATTTAATTCGACGACGATGAAATTTCGCGAATTATTTATTTACGTACGAGAAACCTTAAGGGTCTGTTCACATAACATTGAATTAACGATTAAGAATTAAGAATTAAGAAATGAAAAATTTTACTTTCAATTGACTTACAATTACCTCCAATCAGATATCAGAATTAACTGCATCAAAACATAGCCAAATATTTCTCATGTCCTGGTATTTACGGTAAAATTCTTAATTCTTAATTCTTAATTCTTAATCGTTAATTCAATGTTATGTGAATGTAGCCTAACGTGGAGTTCGTTGGCATTTGTAATTGAGGCGTTTTCCGAAAAATTTCAACGAGGGTAGGATGAATTTTCGTGGAAAACTACGCCTATAATTTTCCAAAGTCTGAAATATACGTATTTCACGCGATGTACCGGGCTGCGCTCGAGAATAACCGGCGATTATGTGAATATGGTACCTGTGCGGATTGGGTGTTGAAATGTGATGGAAATGGAAATTTTGGTCGAAGGGGGTGACGAGGGGATCTTTTGTGTCGATTGAGGGGTCGTCGACTTTTACAGTTTTTGTGAAAAAATGAAAATTTGACCGGGAACGTGTAATTTTTTGGTGGAAAATTTTTTTTATTATTTTAATAATTTAATGAATTGAAAATTTTTTCTAAATTCAGTGATCGAGATGCTTGAAATTTTTTTGTAGGTACAGGGGGTTTCTTCAATTTTTTCGAAAATTATGGAGTTTGGAAAATGTTTTTATTCGCTGTCTTCTCAAATTATTGAAAATTTTTCTGATATTACGAGTTGAAACTATTTTAGCTCGTTGGCTAATTTTTAGCAGGACGGAGTAAAAACTGATCGGATTTGTTGATCTTTGTAAATTTTCATCATTAAACAAATTTCTACTTATTTTCCAGAAAATTTTGTATCGATTTTTTCACTAAATTTTTTTTATTGAATTTAAAAATGATGTTGGTTTTAGTGAATTTTTACCTTTTGAAGCCAATTTTTACTCAACATTCAAAATATTTTTCATCGATTCATTCATTAAATTTTTTCAATGATTGTTTACTTAAATAAATTTCATCATTGATTTAGTGTTGCTTTTTAAAATAATTTTTACTGTTTTTTTTGACGAATTCCACTTAAATTTCAGAGTAAATCATTGATTTTTTTTGCGAATTTCGTTGATTTTTTTAAATCAATTTTCCTGATAGTCTTTCATTGATTTTTTTCTGTAAATTTTTCCTTCAATTTTTCATGAAATAGTTGATATTTTTTTGTAAATTTTACTGACCTTTGTTTCGTGAATTTTTTCACAATTTATTGTAACGAAAATTTTTCTTTCCATTGTTTCTGTACTGCAACTCTCACATTGTTTTAACCATTTTTATTGATTCATGAATGAAAGTTTAAAAGGAAATGAATGATGAAATTAAATATTCAGTGAAAATCAGATTGACTGATTTTTGGTCAATTTTATTGATTCACCCAATGATTCGATTGTAATTATTTATCAGTAGCTAATTTATTATTCACTTATTTAGAACGAGAGGGAATGACCAAAGCGAACGAGGAAGCAAATGGGATGGAATCTTTCCTCCTATGTATGAAAATGCTAGAATTTCCTTTTTTTAACGCCTAGAGTTGGATAATTTTGTAAAATAATAAGCAAGTTTTTTTTTTAGAATATATGTACAGTTTTGCATTAGGAAGTTGCTGAAAACCGGAGGAAAAGGCTCAACTGAGGTGACAATTTTCAATAACTGCCCCCCCCCCCCCCCATTCACGATGCCAGCTTCAGTTTTACTGCATTTTCTATTTATTCAATTTCTATTTTCATCGCTGATCTTCAGTTTTTAGTGCAAAATTGAATGAAAAAAAACTGCAAAAAATTGTTTAAGTTTTTTTCAAAAATTTTTAACGCCTTTAAGTCGAAATCTATTGCCTTGAATCAAAATCATCGAAAAGAAAATATTTTCGGTCTATTTGTTTGGTCAATATACCTGATTAGATCAATGATTCTCAAAATATTTCCCAAAAATTCTCAAGTCTTCAATTTCTTTTTTCTATAAAAACGAATTTCGAAAGAGAATTTCATGTGAATGAAAAGCACAAAACATTGAATACTTATTTCATCGATTAATTTCTCGATAACTTTCCAATTTCGTCTTGAGCCCCAAAACATTTTGAGAACAACTCATCGTCTCGATTTCACTCATTCGTGTCACATTTTGAAACACGAAAATCATACGAATGAAAGTTATAGAGTGGAAAATTTTTCGGTCGACTATGTTCTCGGTATAATTTTACTGTTTGCACAATGGTTCCGAAAATTCGAATAAAAATTACTGGAAAATCTTGTTAACCTTGATTCGCTGGTATTAAATTCATCCGTCGTATTTTTCAATATCACCGTGACTCATTTTAGAGAAGGAAAACGTAACGATCGGAATTATTAAAGAGGTATACTCCTCTATCCGTTATGTTTCGAGTTGGAGTCATTTTCAGGTTTATTCAGTGGTTCTCAATATTTCACCTGGTGAAATTGTCTGATTTTCCTTAATTTTTTTTGAGGAAAATTAGGTATAAGAATTGAAAATTTTATATCAATCGGGTACTTTGAAGTTTTCTGATTTTATTCAGTGATTCTTAAAATATTATCTGCGATTATTTTGCGATTTAAAAATAATTCGCGAACGATAATTAACGAGATAATCTCTATCGATGGTAATTCTCGATTTCGAAATTGTAAAATTGGTCATTTTTACGAATTTAAATTCCCTCCACTGCGAAAGAATACCGCGTAATTTATACTTACGATTTCAAACGCGTATAATCAACGAATTAAAATTGATTTAAATACCTCCCCGGTGCTTGTCAATTTTCCTACTTAATTCCATGGTTTTTGTGCGAATCATTTGCTATGAATTGACTCGAGTACCTAAAGTACGACAGAAACACCCTTTTTTATCGTAATTTCCTTCGTTAACGAAGCGTTTCAGCGAAAAATTCACGATAATTAAAATTGTCCCAATGAAAATTTACTATAATTTTGCGCCTCTAGTATTTTAAAATGGGGCTTATTATTCGAGATAATTGCATTCTTCTGAATGATAATTAATTCCAAGTTTAATTTCACCATCGAAATTTTGATCGATATTCCACAAAATTGAATCGAAATGGACCTAAAATCGAAAAATTATTTCATTTGTGCGATTTGATGCTTTAAACGAAGAAATCTCATGATCATGAAAGTAGTCGCATGCATCTGATGTTATTTAACGATTTCGAAGCATCGATCGCCTACGGGTATTTTTTTCCTTGCTTGAGAGCTCGTCTCGTACCCAGCAATATTTTCAATTCTCTGGAGACTGTAGATATAAGTTCTTTTATGGTTATTTTGAAACGTCCTGTTGGAATTTTTTCTCTCAACACTCGAGATTGTAACCTTGTCATGTGCTGAAGATGACAATTTCAATAGGTATTCTTCTTTACTCATTACGAATTTTTTTTTCGTCAAATGAATCTCATTAACGAAGATAATCGAAGGTTGAAAAAGATTTGAAATTTTACAGTAGTCTTTTAGATGAGATATCGTCCTTCAATTTTTGTCACCAAATTTTTCAACAAATGGTTTAAAATGTTGGGTTTTTACAATTTTTGTGCCTTAAATTTAGATTTTGATGCTTTTTATCGTTATAAATTTCAATTAAAATATCTATCTGAGGCGATTTTTTTGCCAGCTATATCGAGATGATTGAATTTTGAAGTAGAAGAAAAAATGGGTGGAGTTGCGAGTGGAAAGGTCGACACAGTGAGTAGCGAAATGATAAAAATGGAGAAATAACCTTGACATAGAATTATTGCGAGAAGGTTGCTTAATACTTTGGCTATGTACGTAGCACCGAACACCTAACGAACCGCATAGCTATGTATTCGCCTCGTATCCTACGGTTGAGCAATATTTTATGAGAATTTCGTTTGTTTTTTTCACCGGTCTTGTTATCGAAAAACATACCCACACGCTTTTTAAGGAAACATTCGTCGTCATCTACACACGCAACCATTTTGAAAAAAATCTTTTCTCGATTGGTGACTTTCGATGATAAGTTGCGAATTTTTTTTTTCAACTCTTTCGAGCCGAGTCTATTTTCCAAGCAATTCGATGCCCGATGCCCTTGTAATTTGTTGATCTTACGTTCCAGGAAGCACACACTTGGCGAGTAGAGTTGCAAGCGCGAAAAAAAAACGTATCGACCTTGACATAGAAAAATGAGCGAGCAAGGTTAACGAGATATTTTTTCAAATGTACGTACTCAGAATAACGAGTTGGATATGAATTTTTGAAAAATTCTCTTGATTAATTGATAAGCTGTTGGGAAGTTTGGCGGCGAAAGGGTGTGTTATGGTTGCGTGTTTCGTTTAAATCATATCGAATCGGTTCGGTTTGCGGCTTCGGCCTGTGGATGTGGCCGGTCGATAATGGCAAAATTTACCATCACGCCGCGGCGCAGATACCGCGACCGTGTTGTCAGTGAACGAAGAGCTCGAGCGGAGGCGTATGACGTCATTGTTGCCATTATCAAATTTACCGGCGTGTCGTGTTTACCGGCTTCGAAATACCGGTGTAGGTGGCGATCTTGGCAAAAGGGTGGGAGAAGGGAAAGCAGAGGTGGTTTGTGATATGGCAGGTTTTGAAATTTTTTTTCCAACGGGTTCCTTTTCCTCCAGTTTGTGTATTAATCCGCAGCTTTTGTGCGGGTATTGGGATTTGAATTTTTTTTGTGGGTGTGACCGGGATTTTTTCGCCAACTGGGACGAGAACGATTGTGTAGTAGTGTTTTTTGGACGTAATTACTTTTTTGAAGAAGAAGAAATCGGGAATTTATTGGCTGGAATCGTTGATTTTCTAGTTTCGATTTTCGGCGAATTTTAATCATTGAAAATAGCGAGTTTCAAAAATCGTAATGCGATTTTAATTTTTGTCTGGAAATGGTGGTTTTTTTCTTGGAAAATGCGTGTTTACAATTTCTTAATTCTACGAAAAAATGGATATTTTCTGCACCGGAATAAAATATACGGAAAAACAAAAAAATATTCGGTTGATGGGTTTTTTTATTTATTTGGAGATTGATATCGGTCGAAAAAAATTTAATGTAAAGTATTTGACATTGAAATTACAGTCGGTAATTTCAAAGTACACAGATTGGAAAAAACAACTTGCATCAAAATAGTGAGAAAATGAAATTACGATTTAAAAATCAAACCACATTTCAGCATTTTGTTGTCTTGTTTTTTTCCAGTTCGATGATGAACTGAATCTTATTCGATTTTAGTTTCAATTCCCTCTCCTCTTCCTTCACTCACCATATTTTATTCAAATTTTTACTCTTTTTGACTAAAAAAATGAATGGAAATTGACTACAAAAATATTTCAATTTTGAAAATTCCATTTCTTTCAAAGAAATATTTGCGGTAAGCACGAATGTAGCATTAGATTTTGAGAAAAAAGGTTTGAAATTACTGGTGCTTATATATTTTTGGTGTTTTGAGTGGGGAGGGGGGGGGGGTGGATTCATTGAGAAATTGACATGAAAAAGTATGGCATTTTTCAATTTCAAAATCTGAAAAGTAGTCGGATCGAATGAGTGAGAATATCTCTTCCTTCTCCTCCTCCTCTCCCCCCTCCCCTCAAAATTGATGAAATCACATTTTTGATGAAAATAGTTTGAACTGAGTAAAAAAAACTTTTGAAAATGATTTTTTTAGGAAATTTTTTAGTGAAGATTGGAGAATTTGTGTGAAGGCAGAGAGTACAAAAATTATTGTCGTTGAATTTCTTGAAATTTTTAACCGTCCAGTCACACAATATGAAATATTTGATTCGAAATTGCTTAAAATTGTGGTTTGAGAACTTGTAATACAATTTAACTTTTTGTATACGAAATTTCACAAAAATTGATTCGTCTAATGGATTTTATTGGCTTGAGTTTCTTGAAAATGAGACATTATGTCCATTTTTAAAAAAAATTGAATTCTCGATATTTTTGAAAAACAGACGTCATGTTGTTTTTTTTTCTTTATTCCGTATTTTTTTTTTGAAAGTTGAATATTGCGATTGGTAGATTTTTGCTAAAATTTTGAAGACCCCCCCCTCCCTCTCGTTGAAGTTTTCCATTCAAGATTAGATGAAGCCAGATCAATGAACGATTCAGAATAATTATGAGTTAATTTTTCTATTCATTAAAATGATGGAATATCTTTTAAATTTTTTTAAAAATTTGTTCGATTATTTATTTTTTTTTTGGAAAATTGATGTTTGGAAATTTTTGTTTTGATAATTTTTTCAATCGGATTTTACAGCTAACATTTTTCAAAGTAAGGAACTGCTTATTTGAATTTTCTGTTTCTTTTTCGTTTTGATATGGGCAGAGACCCCACTGAATTTGCGATGGAAAAGATCCCCTTTCGTTTTCTTACGATTAGTTGCAAAGTACAATTTTGGTTGAAAAAATTTGGGATCGTGTAGGCAAATTTTCGAATTTAATGATTTTTGGGGATTATTTTCGTTTTGAAATTGAAAAATGTTGTTTCTATGTCATAAAATCAGAATATTGCCTATCTGGATTGGGAATTTTTGATTTTTGCCTTCTTTCTTTAATGCCTTTCTGAATTATGATTATTCCTTAAGGAAGAACTGAGAAGGGTAAAGATGCAGGCAATTTATTTTAATTTCAATTTTTTTTTCAAGATTTTCGAAATAGGTACTTGAAATTTAATTTTCTTTATTTTCTAATTGGAATTATGCAGTCCCCTCTCTCAATCTCCGTTGTTGAAAATTTTGATTTTTATAAAAAGAAGTCTAATTTGGTGATTCCAAAACCTTCATGAAGGTTTTCATCTTCTCTCCCTCGCCAATGACAATTTTTTTGAATTTTTTTGCCCAGATATAGAGGTTTTCATCTTCTCTCCTTCCTAATGCCAATTTTTTCCAAATTTTCGTACAAAGTGGGATATTTCAAATCTAGGAAAAATTCTAAAATTTCGGGTTCATTGAAATGTCAGTCTAACTATATTAATCGACACCTAATGGGTATTTATCCATTTATTTTTTAAACACGTATGTATGCTTAATTATACCCAAGTCCATGTAATAGTATCCCAATTTGAATAATCGTTGATATAATCTCGACCAGCGAACCGAATTCATTCGGCCTCCGAAGCGTGGACCATCTCAGCTGGAAATTCCTTTACAATTCGTTCAATTAATCAGCACCTGTTCCCCTCCTGCCTAAATTTCAAATCCGTCGGTAAAATCGTGAACACGAAAGTGTGGAATTAAAATATGCTAATACAAATACCCGTTGTCATTATCACAACGGCAAAGGACATAGCAGAGCGCAGCGTCGAGCTGTACGCTGGTAGGAGTGCGTAGGAAGTTATCAAGGCATCGTACACATGTGACGTAATTCATAGTCATAGGTTACAATGTGAACGGGATCTCGGGCTCGTTTGGTCGGTAAATAGAGAAGCGTGTGGATTGTGGAATGCGAGGAGGCGAACTTTTGGTCATTGGCGCGCGTATCATCTTCGATTCGAAGCCCACCGTACAGCTTTCTAGCATTGACCGCGATTAAATTCCGCCATATTGGTAATTGGTTTGCGTATGTGGTGGTGTAGCTTGCGTATTACGATAATGGAACAGTGTAGGTTTTCCTACTGTAGGTATGTAGAATTGTAGATGGATGTACTTGTACGTACAGGTGCCGTTGTCGCTTTCACCTACCAGGAAGCGTTGCCGAGTACGCGGTTTCACAAAATGCAGGCCTACCGGTATGAATGCTGTTTGGAAGCACTCTAATAATTTCACTTTCACGACCGGTGAAAAGAATTGGCTAATGGTTTCCACAATGGAATGTCCAAACTTCATCTACCTGTTCTCGTACTTTTGCACACCTTCGTACCGAATCAATGTTAAATCACCGGCTGATGGCGATTCGTCAATGCCTATGACGTCATTGTAACGTAGACTGATAACTCGAATCTGCGTATGCGGCGATACTGCTCAACGATGTGTCAACCAATTACTTCGTAAATGATAATTACGTGTTGTAATTAATCATCCGATATGTCATCCAATTTACTTGTCGAATGGCTTCCATTCACAGCTCGCAGATTTGGAAAATTATGGAATTTTTTGCCTCTCCAGCAGTTTTCTAGATTGCAATTTTCCTCCTGAAATTGATAGTTGAGCTGGTGAATCATACGGGGGTAACATGATACTTCCATTTTATTGCAGTTTCGGTTTCCTTTGAAGTGAATTTTTTTTTTCATGAAATACTTGGTGCATTTCTTGTAAATTTATGACTAATGTTTTCCTTATTAAATGAGGTATGGGTATCCGGTATAAAATGGACGTACAACTATAAAAATTATCGGTTAATGGATGATCCGGAATTTCCCTTTTTTTTCAAGAAGAGGTTTTCTATTTGACGTCGATTTTGTGGAAAATTCATGAGAATGGATTTCCAATCGGTTATGTTTTCTGGAATATTTTTTATTTTAATGGTGAAAAAATGACCCAGAAATTTTATTTGGTCATCGAGGGTTATGTTTCTGAAATCGATCTGTAGTTGGTAATTTATTTACTAAAGGAAATGAAGGTCGGCGAGGGAGTGCAGAAAGGGTTGAAATATTGAATAAATAATCGCTAAAAGGCTTATTGGTGAAGAAAAGTTCGTGGAAGTGTTTATTTTATGTATTAAATGTAGAGGGGGAGAGGGGGATGAGTATGAAGATGAGAAACAAGAGGAGGAGGGAAAAATATTTTGGTAAAAAATTTAACAAAAAATTGATCATGGCCTATTTTATCCCTTATCTCTTCCCCACCCTTGGAAAATGTCATAAAAATTGTATAATGAATACGCCTTTGATAAAATGGAGAGAGGGTCAGAAAATGAACCGTTGAATATTTTACTCTTTTTTTTTTTTTTGCTTTCTGTCCTCAAATAGAGGAGGAAGAAATTGACCAAAAATAGGGTGTCCAACAGGTCAAGCTGGTTTCATAAGTCAATGCAAAAATATTTTCTAACTTCAAATTTTTGAATTTTTTTTTCTTACAATTTTTTGCGGTCTAGCTGGTCCTAAAAAGTCGAGCTTTTTGCTAATTTACTCAAAAAATCAAGCTTTTTTTCAAAAATTTTATTTATCATTGATGAATTATTAAAAATTTCTTATGAAAAATAAGAGTATTTTTGAGAGAGGGACAAAAAAGTGCTTGAAATTTCCTCTAAAACAAATGTACGTAGGGGGGATCAAAAAATTTGGGGTTGGTTTTCAAAATTCATTCAAAAAGGTCAAACTAAGTCAAGCTTTTTTCTCAAAAAATTTTGTTAGATAGCCTGAAAAAGTGAACTATCATCTATTTTATCCCTTCTGTTTTCTTTACCTTGAAAATTCTCAAAAAATCCTGAGTGGAAGATATTCCATTCCTTTTATTTCTACTTATTTTTGAAAATTTTATCAAAAAATGGCAAAAAATGAAGATATTTGTAATGGAGTGGGGGGGGGGGGTTTGATATTTTTTCTAAATAAATGAAATCTAAATCATGAAAAGTATAATTTGAAATACCAAAATAAAACGTACTGGTCTAATTATTATTCAAATGTTCTAGATTACAATATTTTCACAGATGAACGCAGGTATTTCAAATTCAACATCACAAAACACTGAAATTTTTTGTTAATATCATGTAACCTTATTAATTCTCGGTCATAAATCATTGGTTCCTTGAGTATGCTTCAACTATGAATAACTTAAAAACCCGGTGTCTAATTATTTGGCGTCATGTGTACTTATTTATCACCGTTTCTTTCCGGTTACGATGCATTTTTGTAAATAAGAAAAGGTCATAATAACGTTGTGTAAAAAACACCCCGTCATTAAAGTCCTTGTCATTTTTTTTTGATGGATTCAGTGGTACGTAAAATGTGGGTGGGTTTTGATCTCTTTATTGGTTTCTTTGGTGTTGGAGTTTTTCGAAAATTATGCGGTTTTGGAGGAAAATCGCGACGAAGGAATTTATTTGGTAGAAACTTTACGTATTGTGAGATCGAGTTATTACTGTGAATTTTTCGAGGGATAGTGAATCAAAATTGATGATTTTTTATGTTATCTTGTTTCTGTTGCAATTATGTTATTCCCATTTCTCATATTCGTGATAAATCGGGAAGTGAGCGTGAAAATTGAATTTTTTCTGGCTCATTTGGAATTGTTTCATTTATTTTTCGTCTGAAAATTCCAATCTGAAGTCCCAAATTTTTAGTTTTTTCAAAATTTTCAACTTTATCTTTCCAAAATCTTTCAAAATTGCAAATTTTCTAGTGAATGAAATAAAACTTGTCAAAATTTTCTACGAAAAGGTCTTTTTTCAAAAATTATTCGATTCGAACAATTTCAAATTGCCTCTTCTGCCTCTTTTCAGCTTCAAAAATTCTATTTTTCATTATTTTTTGTACTTTTTTCATAAAAAAGTTTGATATTTTCAAAAAATATTTGATTTGAAGGTAATTTTTCCAACTCAAGTTACAATTTTGCTATTTTGATGGGAGCAGTTTGTTCTGTTGTTCAAACCAAGTAACTGATTTCTTTGGAATACTTCGAACATTAAATTTGCTAAAAAATTTCTCGTTTCATGATTCAAAATTTTCTGTTCCATGATTCAAAATCTTCTGTTTCATGGCACCAAATTTTCCCAAAAATTTAAAAAAAATTTCAATTTGAACGTAATTTTTACTACAATGACAATATTTCAAACAAAATCACCCAAAATAAATGAAATAATCCAAAATTTGACCAAAAAATTCTACCATCCCTCGATCGATAAAAAATCTCGCCGCGGAAATTTTTCACTCTCGCTTTATTCTCGAAAGGAATTCACACCGCGACAAACAGATATTCGAAAATTTTAATGTCGAAATTCGCATTTTATTACCATTTTTCGCGGTTAACGGCAAAACGTCGCATTATCGCCACCAATTCGCGCAATAACCGCTTCGACACATCGGAAAAAATTTACTGTCGTAAATACGCCATTAATTTTTTTTTCAAGCGACCTTCAATTGACGAGTATAAATAAAGATGTTTGCGAAAAAGATGCGAAATAATCATACCGAGAAGTCGACGAGATGAGAAATTTTTTGTACAGCTCCATTCGTACCAAGAGTACGCCACTGCAGTGAAATTTTTTCATTAAAAATGTCTCCGGCAGTCTGAGCTGCGGATGGTGATATTGGATAATTCAAATTCAATGCAATGCGTTAAATTAAACAGCAAATGTGGCGTCGAAAGAAGTAGGCTAGTTGTAATAATGTACCAGACAAGGCGTCTCGTCTCACTTTGCGGTATTTGGAATTGATGAGTATTGAAAGCTATACGAATGTATGCTGCGAAATATATTTCACAATAATTATTACAATATAGCTGGGTACCTAATACAATGCTGACAATCGAGTATTTGCTAGATGACGGCGAAAAGAATCAAAATGCTATGCTCACGCATTATTGGGTATAAAGCGAATCGAATCCTATGGCTTACAATGTGTGACAGCTCGATGAGCGAATTACAGAGTAAAAATATACTTGCCACCGTCGTAGATATGCGCACGAAGAATGGGAAAGCACATCGCGATCGCTGAGCAGAAGGGCGGAGGCCGCAGAGAAAACAAGAGTGTATTTCGCGCGTTTACATTTCATTTCGATTACTTAACACCATCCTCGACCTAATAAACGCTAAAAGGGGGTCACGTTTTGCGGTCATAATTTAAAATACGTTGGTAATTCGCGTTTTGTTGGTAGGCAAATATATCATACTCGAGTACACGTGTATTTTGATATTACCTAAATAAAAATATGAAAATAATGGAAGGATGCTGGATTTTCATCGTTTCGAAAGCACTTTGTCAGGTGAAGAAGGAGGGGGTAAAATTTATGAGAATCTCAACTCGAATTTTCAATTTTCCTATGATAGGTACCTTTTGGTGTCTACTGGCGAGAAAGACAAACAAAAAGTAGCAAGAATTTCAACTTTGTTTGAGGAAAACCAGAAAAAAGCAAGAATTTTGATAATTTCACTCCATAAAGCAAAAATTTTCAATATTTTCCTCTTTTCTTGAATTTTCAAATAGAATAATAGAAATAGAAAGAGAGATCTTTTTTGGCAAATTCGAAGCAAGAAAAATTACTTGGAAATGGCGAAGAAAATCCAGAAAATATAATGAATTTTCCGATTTTTTTTATCAACTTGCCCTTGATTTCAACCAAATTAAATTATGTAGAAGGTGGTTGCAGCGAACGTTTAATTTTGAAAATGAATTTTATTCAGACACGAAATAAACTGACGTTTGGTGGGGGGAGGGGGCACAAATTTACTGACTGAATCGAATTTTGAAGGAATTGGCCTCCTTCTCTCATTTTCTTCATTCCTCATTCTTTTGACATTTTTTTCAAATGCTACTACTTTCATCGTAATTGAAAAAACTTACGAAATTGCCCATTTGTTTCGGAAAAAGGTGAACAATTTCAAGAAAAGTGAAATTTTGTAGTTTCATTGTGAAAATGAAGAAAATGAATTGGTTCGAATAAAGCGAGGGCGAAAATTTTCGGAAATCTCAAACTTGAAGTTGCAATAAAACAATGTTTCGCATAAAATCGATTCCTGCGAAATCAAAGTTTTTTTAAAAAAATTGAATTTCAAACATCAAAAATTATTATTGAGGAGAAAAAATACAATGAAATAAGTTTAAGGAAAAACACGAAAAAAATCCATTTTTGAAGGATTTGGACAATTTTAAAAGTATGCGAAGAGAAATAAAAAAGACCAAGTGCAGTGATGCCGAAGCAAAAATCTAAATTTTAAATCATTTTATGTGGTCACTGTGATAAATTGAAGTAGGAAAATGAAAAGTTGAGAATTTTCAAAGTTTCTGCAAGACTTTTTATCGAGATACCCCCCCCACCCCACCAAAATATTAGATCAACATAAGTTACAAAAAATTCAAAATATCTGCGGTTTTACAAAAAATATTCACATTTTATAAGTTTTGAGATTTCAAGAATTTTTCATACTTACCCTACGTGATTAAGTAATTCAATAAAAATTAACACTTCATAGATTTCACCAATTAACATTGATGAGAAAATCGAAATTGAGTTCTTTCTGATTGATCTTGTTCATTTTTTTTATTGTATCTATCTAAATTTCGATAATTATTTTTAAATTTGAACATATCTGCGGAAATTGAAACTTTTCCCATTTTTTTGGTGGAGGGGAGGGGAATAAATTTGTGCACGTTGGCGAAAAAAAAAAATGATCTAAAAATATTTCGCTGGAAGTATTGGAGCGATAAATATAGACGTAAAAGTTCTGCAAAGATACGAACATTTTGAATTTTTCCAACTTGGAAAAATATGGATAGGTAGGTGCAAAAAAAATAATGAATCCCCCCTCCCCCCCCCCCAAAAAAAATGAAATTCTGTTTTCTTATTACAAAAAAAAACTGTGGAAAAAGGCAAATGTTCAATTTTCTCAATTTGGAAAAATATTTCAAGTGCAAAAAATGGTGAATTTTTCCAATTCAAGTATAAAGTGTTTTTTCCAACTTTGTATGATATGAAAATTTTTTCAATTTGTAAATACTAATGGTAAATTTTCTCAATTTTATGAAATAAGAGTACAAGTGGTGAATCTTCTTTTGGAAAATAGACTTTATTTTCTGACTTTTTTTGAAAAAAAATCCATTTATTCAGTTTTTCCTACTTGAGAACCTATGAGTAGGTAAAAATAGTATATTTTCACAACTCATAGGTTGAAATGGTGAGTTTCCTAGGTCCAGACTCATCTGATGTTTCCAACGGTATCATTTTAGATTGTAAACAGATATCATTATTTGGATTTATGATTTTGATCGAGCTGCTCATCGTTGTGGCTTTTCCCTCGTATCAATATGATCTGTCCAGAGTACGCGTGTCTGAGCACAAGTTATACCTCGAATTAACCGAATAAACGAACCGCAAAGTATAGGGTAGTAGTGCGTATACACACGAGTTATACGAATAGTAGAAAGTTGCGAATAATGTGTACCTTCTCTTACATATGTACACGTTTATTAAGAACGTTGTAATTAAATGGTAAACCAGAGTTGATATAATGCCTGTTTATACTTACATATATATTATATCTGTGTAATTTATACGTCATACGCGAATTACGCCGCATCGGGTATCGTGTTGTGTTAAGACAACTGTACCAGGGTGAACAATTACATGTACACCTCCGGAATTTTCATTCCATTCCATTTGAGCTAATTTGTATTCACCTGTATGCAGTAGAATTTGCAATTAGTTTACACGTTGATTATAAACTGATCAACTTATCATTGAGGGGACTTGATTTTTTATAGATCTCGGAAAAGAAGGACTAGTAATTCGCACGATGATTTTAAAGAGGATCAGATGAACGAATGTACCGCTGCCTTGGTCCTAATGAGTCTGTCTTGCAGTCCGAACTCGTCTCTTAACGGTGAGTACAATTTTTTTCTGTTTTAAGGGCAGTTAGTAAATTGAGTCGAATGGGAATTAAGACCTTTTAAGCTTTGCAGAAAAGGAAATTTCTTCAATATTCATGACAAATCGATTTGAAATTTTTCGTAATATCTTTAAAATTATTTTTGAAGTTGGATAACTGATGAAAAATTTCAACAGTAATGAAATAATGAATTCGTACATTTTTTTCTCCTATTTTTTGTGGACAACACTGCTGCCTCGAAAATGACGGAATACGTTAATTTGAGATATTTATGGAGACTGGAGAGCTAATTGTAGAAATTTCGTATGAGCTGAGTCATCTCACAAGGTTAGGACTGAATAGGCATGGTTTTAAGTAATACGAGTTTTATAGTTTGTGCCAGTGTGCCAATTTTTTTCCAGTTGGAAGGTTAAATCTTAAAGTGTTGTTGGTATTGCCCGAATGACAAAAAATCAAATGGATTTATTCAAAAATTACGCAGAAGTGGGAAAGAATCGAATCATGGGAAATGGACGGGGATTCGATAATTTTAGATTTTTTTTCTCGTAAAAGAAATTTTCCCTGGTTTTTGGCTTGAAATAAAATTTTTTCCAATCATTTTCCGAACTCAAATTAAGATTTTTCTGTATGTATTGGAAAAGAGGAGGAAAAGCAGCTCTTCGAATCACAAAAAATCATTGAAATGTTACAGGTTTTCACGAAAGGTAGTTTTAAACGCATGAAAAATTATCAAATATTAGTAAAATAACAAAATCATGCGAAAAAACAATATTTTTTGGAAAAATTGGAAAACAATTATACTCTTGAGCGAGAAAATTTGTTGACTAATAAATTCGTGAAATTTGAGTGTGAATATCGTAAAATTCATCTAAACGACGTTTAACTTATCCAAACATCTATTTGAAGGAAGTACAAAAAATCAAGTTGAATTTACAAAAAAATTGTCATTGAAAAGAATTTTGGAAAAATAAATTTCATATTTTATCAGTTTTAACTCTTTCCATTCCCAATGACAAGAAAATTGAAATGATTAGTTGAAATAAATTGATTTATCGAATGGAAATTTTTGAAAGTGATCCTCACTTTCAGATTTTTATTTTTGAGCTTCCGAGTTTGAAAATTGCTCTTTGAGGCATTTTTTTAAAATCCATTTCGGCGAGAATTTTCGATTTCCTACCTCTCCTCTCCCCTCCCCCGTCAAGTTTATATTCTTATTCGAAAATTTTTGTAATATCAATTTCTCAACGTTATTTGTACTTCACTTTCACCATAATTTTTCTCGTTGAAACGTTGAAATCAGTGTTGAGACAGTTTTTATCGTGAATTATTTTTTTAACGCAATACGATTATTTTTTATTTTTTACATTATTTTCCTCGTTTTTCAATCCAAATTTGATAATTTTTTGCTCATTTTGAATCATTTTTGTAAAGTTGTAATGTTTTATCATTTTTTTTATACAAAGCTTAATTTCTTTTTTGTATCTGTATCAATTTTATGAACATTCAAACAATTTTTCGATCAGTTTTAGTGGATTTTTCGGTTTGTGAAATCATTTTGAAAGCTTTTCTTTCAAAAAATTGTTTCTTTGTACCTGAAATTTTGTTTTCATGAATTTTTTGATAATTTTTCTCTTTTTAAAACAAGTTTTCATTGCTTTTTAGCTATGAATTATTGTAAATTTTGATTTTTCTTCATAGGCAGTATTTCTGTTGAAGAAATTGTTTGAAAAATGTTTCAAATAATTTCTGGAATCTCCGATAGAAATTGCTTATATTTTTAATGATTTTTACTGCTTTTAATAGAGTTTCCTGTTTATTTGCCAAATTCATAGATTTTCTGCAATTTATGTGCCATTTATACAATTCGAATATTAATTTCGACGATTTTTTGTAATATTCTTTAAACTGTAATTGGGACCGAGTTTTCAAAGGAGGCGCGCACTGGCGAGCATTCGTGGAACTACCATTTCTCTACTGATAAAAATCGAAAGGGGGATACCTGTTATCAGTTACATGTATTCTTATGGAAAAATCGTCATTTTTGGCAATAAATAATTACATTACCAAGTAAGCTAAAGGGGTGTTTTGAAATAAATAATATTTTATGGACCTTGTAGCACACAAAACAATTCATTTGAGGTGATTACGTATTTATTTTCCCACCTTTTGTACAGCAAAGAAGTCAGGTTTTTTCCATGTCAAAGTAAGTTGATTTCGGACTAAAATTTCAATAAATTTTTGATTTCCATGAAAAACTTGGATTAGAATGTCAGTGTTTAACTAAAAGTGGTTAAAGTATCGAGTTTTAAAGTGATAAATGTCTCATTTGAATAATATAAATTTGTATAACTCTGTATACATATTCCGACTTTTACTTTCACATAAAATAGCACTAAAGAAGAAGAACCATGAAGCAATTTGAAACAAAATCATCTTTGATACACAAAACAACCACTTTTAAATATTTAAAGTAATCATTTTCCTTCAAAATGATGATTTTATTACTCTTTTATGATAACTTCAAGGCAACAGAAAGAGGTCAAGAAAACATCTTTTTTCCAGATTTTAATAGTTACTGAGGAAAAATGAATATTTTTCCCTCATAGTAGAAGGTTCAAATTACAACATTAAAAAAAATTATCCTCCTAATGATCCAACAGAATTTTTAATTAATTTTCAAAAATGACGATTTTCCCATAAGAATACATGTAACTGATAAGATTATCCCCCTTTCAATTTAGGTAGGTAAAAAACGACACTAGCGCACCATTACCTAACACGTTCCCAATTGTTTTTTGAAGAATCTATTCGTTATTGATTTCAATGCAGTTACAATGCTAGTTCAAATATTGAGTTATTACCAAACTCTACTTGTATTTTTGATTCCACTTATCTGAATTCTTACACCTGATGGTCATTAACAAAGAAGAAATAATCACAACAGAAGACTCAAATACTAAGCTAATAATCCTATTGCCATAAATACCAATTTCTCATTCAACAGGTTTCGGAAAACCTTATTACACCTATTATACTAATTTTAACCAAAGCTTTAATAAATTGCGTTCTTTCGATAAGAAAATCCTCTTAGTATCCCTTTGTTCGTCCATCTCCTCAAGTCGAGTCCGGTTGTTTACGTTATTCATTTTTAATAAACACTCGCGCGATCGCGAATGACTGGATTATGGGTTCATTAGTTCCGACATAATGACCATTGTATGATTATTACTGTTATTACCATCACGGGCTGATACGTCTGTTTATCGTGAAATAAAGAAATATTTTTCGTATTAGTACACGCAGCGAACTGAGTAATCCGCTTAAATGGCACGATGCATGATGGGTTGACGTTTTATAGCTGTGTGGTGTGTAGACGTCGATGATATTTTTTGCTCGTGTCTTAGCGTCGCCTCGTATACTATAAAGAGAAGCCTTATACGAGTCTTGGATTGGATCGGTTGATCGATGGGGTTATAGTGTTTTTGTGTAATGAGTTGTTTTAATTGAAAAATGCGCTATTCAGGTGAGACTTTTATGAGTGTTAAGAGTGCTGGAGGTTGAAAAAGTTAATCCTTTTGAATGGTTCATTTATTTTGCAAGTCAATCGTTGAGTTCTACGGGTTAAATTACAGTACGTTCAGGATGATTGGAATGTTTTCAGCGGTATAACCGGGTAATGATTGATTTGTTCGTGATGCTGTTGAAAGAAATTTCCTTGGTAAATTTGTTGGCTCATTTTTGCCCTCAAAGGTTATTTTTATCCTTCGTTCGATTTCCCAGTGATTTTTCTCGCTGATTTATTTTCAGTGAAATTTTTTTCTGTGCTGCAATTCAGACTGTTCTTCAGTAACTTTTCACTGATTCAGAGAGAATAGGTTGCATTTCACAGTTGATTTCAGTCTTGTTCATCTCATGGTAGCAGAGCGTGGTTTCTTTGAAAAAGCATATCGAAGTTTCCTGTATTCGTCAGTTTGAGGAGTTCTCTTCTGCTGATTGGGATTTATTATGAGGGCTTGAGAATAGTGTGGAAGTGCGTATTAGTTCTTTTAATCACATGGTAGCAGAGTATGCTTCCTTTAAAAAGGCATTATCCTGTTTTTCTCAAGTGTTCTCCTATTATGGGGGATATTGTTTCTTTTTTCTGCTTTCATGTGCGAGTGTTGTTAGGACTGAATAGTATTTCAAGGTTCACTCAAGTGTCGGTTGTTATATGATAGCAGAGCTTAGTTCAGTCAAAAAAGTTTCTCTCTTCAACTCGTAATTCAAAGTATAGCAGTGGAGCATACCTGATCAGTTCTTCTCATTGTGTTTTGAAGCCTATTTCAATTTTGTTTGTAACATGGTAGCAGAGCATTATTTCCTTGGAAGAAAATCCAGTTTTTCTCAAGATGCCAGTTTGATCTTTCCTGCTCTGATGTGTTTGTGTTTTACGGGCAAAATAGTATTTCTAAACCAATTTCAGTTTTGTTCGTTACATGGTCGCAGAGCATGGTTTTCTAGGGAAAATCCAGTTTTTTGAAAAAATATGCCCTTTCATTGTGACGATATTTCCTGCCGTAATGTGTTTGTGTTTCGAGGACCAATATAAATTCAGTTTTCCTTTTGCATGGTAGCAGAGCATAGATTTTTTTCAAAAAATCAAGTCAAGTTTTTTTCGTGTAAGTTTTTATTATAACGATATATCTACCTACTTTCCCGATTAAATACATATTTGTGGAGGGTTCAGGTATATTTGAAAAAGTATTTCGGTTTTGTTCATTACATGGTAGCAGAGCATGGCTTTTCTGAAAATGCATTATCCAGATTTTCTTTCAAATCTTTCCATTGTGGAGGTATAGTTTTCTTGCTGAAATGTGTTTATATTTTGAACTAAAGATTATTTCCAGCTCATTTTCACCTTTTCAGTTCTGTTTATCGCATGGTAGCAGAACATGGTTTCTCGTGAAAATATCCAGTTTTTCCTAATTGAGTTTCCAATGAAAAGTTACTCTTTCCTGCTTCATAATGTTGAACTTCGAAGCGGTTTTTGCCAAATTCAGAGGAAGTACCGCCATATTTTATCGAATCGACCCCATAATTCACACTTCCCAAAGCAGTTTCCAAACAAGTCCAATTTTTTCCCCACCTCGTTGAAAATTTCTCGTCATTCGATCAATTCGCCTGCGTTTTTTGGCCATTACCTTGCTCGACCACTCGCGTATTAGTCATAATATGATTTTTATCGGCGCGAATACTGGATTTTTAAGCATTGTTTACGTTTCATAACGGTATACGAAAAGTACATTGACATCTTTAACGCGAATTCCGGTTAAGTGTAGTCGATTCGAACCGCGCTCCGCACCACCGCACCGCCCGATTTACGTAGCCGGCGAATAATGGCGATAGAGAACTGGTTAGGTCGATTTTATATATTTTTTTTCATTTTCCAAGTGCGAAGTGGTTTCGATATTTGTACAGCTAAACAGGGAATATAGAAAACGATGCCGGAAGTACCACACGGTGGATACACTTAGGTAATTATAGGCTTGCATTCGAACCCGCAAGTACGTACAAAATGGAAAAAACAGCAATAAAAAGGTACCTACAACGACGAAGCAGGGTTGAAAGTGTATCGTGCGAACTTGTGTTTTCATGTTTGGTTTAAACAGCGTGCGTGTGAGGTTCAGTGTTGATGACCTCTGCAAGGGGCTCGACCTACGCGTTTCCGCGAATTAGCAGCGTATTGTGCGACGCCGGGTGACGATTTGGGATTTCGGATTGCCAAAGAATCGGTTCCCAATGATCCAGGATGGATTGAAGAAATAAGGGTAGAGATAGGAAAACGTAGTTGGGCGTCTCGTGCCGAGATCAAAGAAAATCGGTTGCATGCTGATTTGGTCGAGAGGATGTTTAAAATTCATAATGTTGCGTAAAATACCAGTCTCTGGATAGATTTGAGCAAACATAATATGGCCAGGGATGAATAGCAATGGAAGTAGAATACGGAGAAAAAAGTAGCAGGCTCGTCATTTTATAAGAAGGCGATCACACTTACCAAAGAAACCGGTTCGAAGAGTATCATGCACAAGACACCTTGGCGAAGAAAATTTGTTATTTTAATATTACCAGATAGAAAGTTGTCGGGTGCTGGGCGATCGTCGTTAGTGCACATGTGAAATAATAGTAATAAGTACGTCGTTCGGCTCGAATACAAGCTATGTAAATGCCGTTTGGAAAAAAAAAATATGAACAGTACAGAACGCAGGTTATGCCAGAGAAAGATAATATTTTTTCAAGCGTATTCTCGGATTTATTGAAATTACACGCGGATACGCTGACGGCGATGAGGAGTGAAAAAACTACCTATGAGCTGCGAAGAAGATGCGAAGAACCTTGTTGAGTCGTCGTGTTGTGGTATTTTGCCGGCACAGGCGCTTTTTTTTTTTCACCGTTGCGGATACGTTAAATTATCGGTTAGCGTTGGTCTTCCCGTTAACCAGTTTGATCCGTGTACCGATGGACTCGGGCGAGGTCGACAATCAATAGTTAACAAAATCAGCTACCTTGAAGGGGTTACCATTCCATTTATCGCGAGCTTGGAAATTTACCCGCTGGGAAGCAGGGGAACGACAAAAATGAGAAAATTGCACCGTGAAAAAAAATACTCTCGTTAATGAACTGCGATGTACTTACATTGGCGTGTGTGACACTGCAATGCCATAGGATTCCGTAACACGGTGACATTAGGCAATGACATTTTACAAGATGGTTAATTGTAGGAGTCTCGGTGCATCTTCCTTTCCGTTTCGTATGCGACCGACAGACCCAGCTCGTGTATTACAATTAGTTTAGAAGGGTGCGGCTTTCCGAATATGATGAGAATATCGTCCGAAGTGTGTAGGGGATATGGGGTTCCGCTGCTCATGTAGATGCGAATCGCTGCGGCTCAACGTCGTTCTCGCCGTTTCGACTCGAATCGATTCCACAGCCGAGGAAGTGAAGTTTTTAAGGTGAAATTACCGTGTAATTGTCTAACGTATTGAGCTGATTTAATGATGGTGTTTAAATAAACCGTATATGAACCGTGTTGCGTACGTGTACATTTAACTTAATCGAAATATCATCCTGGTGGTGTTTGGGAGCCATTTTGTTTTCTGTATTGACTCAGGTTAGGTTGCGAGGTATCCTCGTGGTCTGGATATTGACCCCTTGTGAGGTGTTGTGTGAATTCCTGTGCCGAACTGTGAAAATGATCGATCGAGGTGAGAGTAATCGTGCAATATTGTGAACTAATTTCGTATTATGGAGAATCATTTGATGAGGTTTGAAATTTTTAAAGAGGTTGGTTCGTAAAAGATGAATTGATGAGAGATGTGGAAATCTTTGAACTTTTTCATCTATTTCAACGAGACATTGTTCTTCGCATATTATTAATGTTGAAACCTTAATCATAGAATTGTTCGATTTCTTCAAAAATAGCTAGTCCTTGATAATTAAATACTCTCTCATTTTGAATTGGTGAAAAATCACTGGAAAAGTCAGCGTTTCGACGCAGGAAAAATCAGTGAAATTCTTTGATTTTCAGCAAATTTTCACTGAGATTTTTCAGCAAGTAGCAGATATCTTACTGATGTTTTTAGTGAATTTTCATCGATTTTTCTACAATTTTTTCACTGATTCATTTCTGTACTTCAAATCTGACTGTTTTTCAGTGATTTTCAATTATTTTCATTTATCTATAAAATGAGAACTTGAATGTCAACGAAAAAACGTTAAATTTAATTACAGTTTGTTAAAATGTTCCGAAATTTGATTCAAATTGCAGGTATAATCGTTCAATTTCTGTAAGAATTGAGAAATAAAATGAACATCATTCGAATTCTGTAAAAAAAAAAAAAACCGCAAAAATTAGTCCAAAATGCGAACAAAAATTCAACTATAAAAAATTGAGTAAATGACGAGAAGAAATCGAAGACTCAACGAAACAAAACAGGGAAGACGTTGAAAACAGATTCTCCCCTTCCCCTCCATTATCACAATTCCTCATTTCCAGTTGGAAAATTTGATTTTGGGTTGAATATTTGTATGTAATGATGATTTTTTTAGGCAATTTTCACTCTGGATCAAAAATGTTTGGTAAAATTGTATTTCAAGCGAAAAAAATTTCAACTGATTCAATTATTTTCTATTTTAATCCCCTCGGTATTGTCAACTTCGATTTGTTTCTGATAAAATTGTAGAAAATAATCTCAAAAATTGTTTCAACGACAAAAAAGTAAAAACAAAACTATCAAAAATTGATGAAAAATTAAGTAAAAATTGATAAAATTTAACAAATAAGCTTAGAAATGTATTCAAATCGTAAAAAATTGAATAATTCTTATAAAAGTTTTAAAAGATAATATTAAAACTGATAAAATTATTTAAATTATTACAGAGTTTGAAATGCAGAGAAAATAGGAGTATCTTGTCAAATATTATTTTGATTAAAGTAAAAATAATTAGCTGCTCAAAGATTCGCTTAGAGTTCCAGAAAAATTGAACAGTCTTTATAAAAACCGATAAAATTCTTCTATGAAACTGAAAAATACCTGTTGATTAATTCGAAACAATCGTTTCTCAATTTTGACGTTTTTTGTCAGAATCAGCCAGAATGCATATTGAAAATTATCTTCAAAAACTTTTTAGCTTTTTTCAAAATAACGAAAACCAGTTATGAACTACTTTGAAGACTTTTTTAATGACCGTTTTTGAACGATTTTGACACTTATATGACGATTTCCGTCAATTTGGGACTGTTTTAACGTTTTTTCGATCTTTATTACGAATTTTTGCCCTATTTCAGTGGTTTTTGATTTTTTTTTGTGGTATCTGAATAATTTCCTTAATATTTGGAAATGGATTTTAAACACCATTTTTTAAACTAATGATCGTCGTCATTAATCATAATTCGAACCCAACAGTTTGTATAAAACATTTTCCTCTGAAAAATCTCACAAAAGATATTTTTGAATATTTTCTGGAAAATTATCATTATATTTTTTCTGAATAATATAAATTTTTAGTGGGGTTTCATGAAATATTTTGAACAACTCAACTTTTTTTTGAACGTTATACAATTTAACATTGTTACAGCCTATAATTATGATTGTTTAAATCAATTTTGGGCTAATTCAACAATTTTTAGAACGTTTTTAATAATTTTTTATAGAATTTCTATCACGTCCCCCCCCCCCCACATTTTAAACCTTATTTACAGAATTTTGGGTTTTTTAGACATTTTGAACAGTTTTTAATCCAGTTTTAGCAATTTATTTGTTTTGACCAACTTCATCGCGATTTTACCCCCTCCTCCCGTTCACCAACCCTTCTACAAGCGACATCTTGAAAGAAATAAAAGATTAATTTGTTTCAATAGTAGATATTTATGGGTAACCAACTATATTGATTTGAAGCGTGAGAGAGAATGAAACATAAAGCAGCAAGAATTTTCAACATTTCCTTTTTTTGTCGAATTCTGCAATATGATGAAAAAAAGATTTTTCTTCGAGAAAATTCAAATATGGAAAAATTCTATGAAAATGGTGAAAAAAATCCAGCAAATATAAAGAATTTTAATTTTTCAAATCCAGTCGCCTTTATGGTACTATTTTAACGTATCGATTATTATTTTTCGCCATCGTCTTGATTATCCTGTCATACTCTTTCAGCCAATGTCACAATTGACCAAATGACCAATCATCATTCAAACGAAGATCTTGACCTTAGTAAAATCATTGTAACCTAATCCAAAACCGTATCGCACAAATACACGATGCATTCATACGTTGACCTCAAAGTTCCATCGAAGCTTTATTCATAAATGTAATTTCGACCCTGATATTGAAAGTCTTACTCGTTTCGCGTCGCTCCATATTTTACACTTTAACGGATCGATCCAAAATGCATATTTTTTTTTAGATCACTCCCAAATCCAATTACTACTTCACCTTACCCTCTATAACCTCAAGTGCATGGGAGATTCGTTCACGTTGACTTATTTCTTAACCGTCGTTAACTCGCGGTATTTTTTAATAGAACACGATACGAAAGATAAACGCACGGTATATAAGATGGCGTAGATCGCGCCTTCATTTTCTAAAGGGGGTATTGCTTAATTCAGCGTATATAAATCAAGGTCTGCCGCGCTAGATTACGTTTCACCAAACCGCGCTGCGCTACGTTTATCGTCGTAACCTATTCGCTGCTTTCCATCTAAGGTAACCTATAGCCTAGAATGGTCCTAAATTCTTAACCGGTGTCATTTATCCTAAGTAGGTCTTAATTTACTCTCATAAACGTCGAACCAGCTGTCATTCGAGCCGACGGTGTGCCCGGTGACAAACATGTCACCTATTTGGCTGTGTCATCCACAGGGCGGCGTCTTCGGTCAAAATACAAATTCAATTATCGCCCCCGTTCTCGTTACGTAATTCAGAGAAGTAGCTAGAGATTGGGTGCGGGCCTAGAATGTGGCGAAAAGGTTTTTTTTTTCAGTGGGTACTTTCGACCTTGAATGATTCTAAACATTTTTCAACGAAACGACCAAATTCTCTGATACATTGTTTGGCGAAGAGAGGAATTAATTAATATTTTGCGAATAATTCGCCGAAAACGGCACGCAGTGTTTTCCAAACAATTACCACAAATGACCAGACGTTTAGGTTTTTTGTTGTACGTAGCTCGATATGAAAACATTGCTTGGATCACGCGAAGATACATAGAGGAAGAGAGAACGTACGCGTTAAATTCGCGTTTATTCGGACGTCCTTGGTTTTTTCTCTTTTTTTTTTTGCTCGACTAATGCGATTTTTTTTCATACGACGAACGCTCGTTTGTTTACATAATACAAACGGACAAGTGTTTGTTTATCGATGTATCTACGCTTGCGAACCGTTATAATCGATGATATGTGAAAAGCTTGGCTGTTTGGATCAATTTATGGGCTAATTGTAAGAATAATCAATCATTCGATTAGCCTGGACCGTTTTAGGGTTGGATTTTTAAAAATGAGGGAGGGAAGAGCTGAATTTCGCGTCAGTTGTCTGAAATGACCTCCTAAACAGAGTGCTTGAATTTGCACCCTGCAAGTGTCCAGCAGCCCTCGCAGTAGAAGGGTAAAAATCACCCGCAAAACCAGTTGTCGAGGGTGAAAATTTTTCTACGAGATTTTGGATTTTCTTAAAAACGAAACAACTTTTTTTTGGTCACCAGAACTCAACCGACGTTCAAATATTATTAATCCATAAAAAAGTTATTTTGACATAGAAATTGATGAAAATGAATTTTTGCAATGAAATATTTCAGAAAATTTAGTCAATTTAAAATATTTTTACCAAAATTGGAAGCTGACAGTGTAAAAATAGAAAAATTTTAATTTTCTATATCAACACCAAGAAGACCAGATTACCGTTCAAAAGGCACATTTTACAGGAGGACAGTTCAAACTTTAAAACTGATGTATATTGATCAACGAATGGAGATGAACTTGAATTATTTTTGGGGCAGGTTTAGTAGATAGAAAAGCAAATTGAATCATCATTAATTTTTTATTTTTTTCTCTCTCAAATCAGTATTATCAACTGAAAAATTGAATTTTACCCAATTTTATCAGCATTTAAGTGCAATGTAAACTGCAATATTTCATCCAAAAATTACTGGTACCCTTTCAAAAATCAAAAAATCATTTTTTTTTGAAGAATTTCTCTAGTTTTCCTTTGAAAATTTTTTAAATCAATAACAAAATCAATCATTCGCAAACGTTTTCAGCATCATCACTGAATTCAGCTCGTCAAAAAACTATCCATGGGTACCATAAAAAATATTTTTTTATTTTTGGTTTTTTTAACCTGGGTTTCTTACGATCATTCACAATATTGATGAATATTGTATCTCACTTGAAAGAAATTTCTGCTTTTGGATTTCTTTGTCTGATTTATTCAACTCATTCTTAAAATGAAGATATGAACCCTTTTCTTTTACATTCCAGAAAATCAATTTCTGGCAAATGTTTGAAAATTCTAAAAAAAAAAAGTATCAAAAATGTGATGTTTTTTTTTAAAGTACCTACTTTTTTGTTAAACTTGATGAATTCATGTCGTTTTCAAACACCTCCCACCCGCCTCCCTTCCTGGAGTTGAATTTGTTCAATTCTGGCCATTCCTAAATCTCCATTCAATTATTCGATTTTTGATCCCAGGCGATTAAATAGGTATTTTAAATTGAGAGAAATTTGTTCTTATATCAGGAAACAGCGACGATCTTGAATGAAATTTTCAAAAAATTTTAGATTTTTTTTAAAGAGGAAAAGTAAAAAATATTTATATATTTTAAAATCAAAAAGTGAGTCGATAAAAAAACGAATTTTAATTTTTCAATTTTAGTCCGATTTGTTAGAAATTTGAAATTTCCCCTTTTTAATTTTCTCACGATCTGTGACTTTTGAACCAGCTGTTGCCACTTTGAAAGTGATATCTAATCGAGCCACAAATGATTCCGGCTTATGTAATCACTTGAATTTCATATTTTTGGTCAACTCCCCCCCCCACCTCTCTGCATCATTTTCAGTTCGGTTTTGCTCATAAAAAATTACGATTCTTTCAAACATGACCCTGCTTTGAGAATCTCTTAACTTCCTTCTCACTTCGAGCTGGGGAGCTGGAGGGTTGAATTTTTTTGTTTGAAAGATTCCAACTGAAAATGAACCATTTCTGTAAATTTTGTACAAATTCATGGTCGTGTTTTGTTTTTTTCGTTTCGTTCTAATGAAAATATGTTCTTCTGCCGTTTGTTTTATGAAGACAAATCTCATTCTTTCCCTTGCAAAAACTAAGAGTTGTTTTCTGTTGAAAATTCATTGGGAAAATAATTGAGTTTTCTTTTTCTATGATAACTCTACGAAAATACCAGGAAATCGCCTCAGAAAATGAATGAAATTGTGATTTTTGATTAATCGTTTTCAACGCATCCAAAATGGCTTTGAAATGGAAAATTTTCAAAAAAATTTGAACTTTTAATTTCGGCGTTGAATGCAAAAACCCGGTTTTGAAGGTGGTTTTTACCCTCCTACAAGAATTTCCGGGCACTTGTGTGATTTAGAACGTCAATTCATACAAATATTGCAGAATTCAACTTCCCTCCAATTTTTTTGAGGCTCAATTCATTCCTAGAATGACTGGGGTACAAAGAGTATACTCGAATGGCAGGTTAATTAGCATCGAATCGAATACGCAATTTACTTTCTCTAGGCCTATTCCCGGCCTCTCGCTAAATGACGAATTCATCTGTCACGTGTGGGAATTATTGTTACAGGAAATCACTGGATGGATCAGCCTTTATCGCCAAGCGCCAGCTTCAGCGACTGCGCTTCCTGGCGCAGCGGAACGCCGTCGCCGCCGCTTAGCGAAAGCGGCGGATCTGGAATCTGGGGATCGATCGGAACCGACGAAGGAATCGTCCTCGACGAAGAATACGACGAGTATCCGCGTAAACGAAAGGTAAGCATCGTCGTGATTATTTATCGGCCGAGACTTTCAAAAAAGTTACATTTTATCGATAATTAGACGGCGAAAAAAAAAGGTCGAACGTTACGTTACGCGGAGCAGCGTAGATTATAGAGTACCTTGCGTAGATACTTTCTCTTTTTTATTCGTTTTTTCGCGTATGATGGCCGAGGCCCGTATTGTAGATTAAAAGCGCGCCAGCGATTCTACCTGCGTTATAGGAAAGCCGAAATTCCTCTGGCGAGCGTGCGCAGCGTATTTGCAGCCGCGACGTATGGTACTTGTACTTGAATGCGGCTCGCGGAGTTACGTGCGCAATCTTATTTCGCTCTTACGTAAGCGCCGCAGAACCGATTACGTTATGCCTTAAAAAGTGGCTTAGTGAAAGGCAACAATATACACGTCAAGAATAAGGAAAGTGTACTTGGATATATGAAATATTCGGCGTTCTCTTAATTGCCAACGATGGCGAAGATGCGAATTTCTATGTAATTTTATATCCACCTCGGCTCGAGATGTATTGTAACGCTGGTTCGATGATGACGGATGAATTGGCGACAGGTGACGAGCGGTGTGGATTGAGAAGTCCTAATGATGGCATTTGTCGAGCCATTTAATCGATGATGAAATTGAAATACTGATTGGCGATGTTTGCATGGGTAATGGAGAGTTTGAATATGTAAGTGAAACTCTATGCAAATACCGATACCGAGTAATGAATATCGATTGACTGTGTAGAATTGATGAGATGTGCTGATGTTGCCTGGGTTAACTCGGTAGAGATGCAAGATTAGATACAGCTGTGGATCGTACTTGTGATTTAAAGAATTTTGATCCAGGGAACGTTCTGGTTTCCTTGGGAAAGTTTTTCAACCATGAGGGTTTGAGGAATTAAAAATGTATGAAAGTTGTGAATTTTGAAAGATTTTGACTCATTAAGGTCTCATTGGTGAAGATGTCGTCTTATTTGGACATTTCCAAAAACGGAAATGAAAAGTTGTAAAAAATCATGGTTCCATGGTTTGGCAAGAAAAACTAGAAAATAGCAAGAATTTCAATGATTTTCTTGCTAAAAGCAAGAATTTTCGACATTTTCCTCTGTCTTTGTGGCTCTTTTTTGGGAAAATTTACAGCGAGAAAAATAGCATGAAAATAGAAAGAATTTTCCTTTTTCAGATTCAGTACACACCATGAGTTGTCATTTTCTGGCGAACGTAGAAAAGTGAAGGAATTCCGTATTCCCTCATTTATAAATCAGTGAAAATTATCAAAAATCATTGAGAAACGAATCAGAATTGCAGAACTCAGTGAAAAACTTTTTGCTGTAAACAAATCAGTGAAAAAAATCACAGGAATACTAATGAAAATCAACTGAAAATTCAGTGAAAATCTTTGAAAAATCTGTAAAAATTTATTGAAAATCAGTGAATTTTGCTGGTTTTTCCTGAGCTGCAATTCTTACTGTTCATCAGTGACTTTTGACTGATTCAGAATGAAAGATTAGGTATTCGAAGTTAGGAGATTTTATTTAAATGTTTCAACAGACTATTAAAGAAGTGCAAGAGGTAAAATTTGAAAATTTTGCCTTTCGAGCTTCACCTTGAGGACTTGAAATATGAAAAAAATGACGAAGTTTCAACTTTCAAGTTACTTTTTCTGCAAACATGTTTGGTTTAACCTGCCTGGGTTAAAAAAAAATGCGAAACAAAAAATCCTTTCTATCATCTCTTTCTTCCTTCCAGCAAGTTCGAAGATTTTTGAATAAAAAAAAAGGTCATCAATAGTTCTGGAAACCTAAGAAAATTATTCTTGCGAAACAGTGAGAACTGTAATAAGTGATAATGTTTGATGTGAAGACCATTCTATGTGGATTTTAGAAATTTTTCAAATATGGGATTAATTAATGAATGTTCTGTAATTCTGTAAACAAGAATTTTGAGCATCCAAATTTTTTTATGGAAGATGTAGGTAACTCGTGTCCTTTTTGTGTTAATCGAAGGGTATGGATTGCAAAATTTCCTGTTATAAAATCATTAAAAAGATTGGAAAGAATCTAAAATTTGTTAAAATGGTGTCAATTTTTCATTTTAGGTAATCCAAGTCCTGATTATTATTTACCTGCCAGAGTTTTTATTTTGAAAAAACTTTCCGCAAATGTTACAGTTTTCTGCAATGGAATATTTCTCGATCAATTTGAATTTTTGCTTGAAAGGGGCATATCAAGCAATAATTCTTATTTTCTTGAAAATTCTTGGTATTTCTGCCATTGCTGAATCTTGATCATCAACAGTTGGCATATTCAAATGCTAATTTCAGTAATTTCAAAGTGAAATGTGCCATTTTAGGCTGAAATGTGTAAATTCTGAGCTAAATTTAAGATTCACAGCTGAAATGTATTATTTGAAGTCAAAATCTGCTGAAATTTTGCCTTTTTGAAGCAGTAAAAAGAGTGATTTTACATATTCAAAAAGACAAGATTTCATCATCATCAAGATTGGCCGATTCACTAGTTGAAATACACAATTTTTGGCTCGAAGATGCAATTTCAACATTCAAAGATATTTGGCACTTTCAAATTCGAATCTGAAGGGTTTGCAATATTTCAAACTGAAATAAATCGTACCATAAGCTTGATTTTTTGTTGAATTTGCTGCAATTTCCAACTGAAATTCATTATGTAATGCTGAAAAGTTCAATTTTTAGTTTGAATTTGCAATTCCATGCAGAAAATGTGCGATTTCTAGCTGAAATTTTCACAAAAATGCAATGCTACCAATTTTTGGAAAGAATTTTTTATCTGAAATGAACGACTGAACGTCAAATATAAATGAAATTGAATTGAACTGCAGTTTAAGTATATCAAAAGCAAATTTTGACCTAAGTATTCATAGTTTTGAAATCATGATCAAAAAATGTCAATTCAACAAATTTTTTGAAAAATGTGCGGAAAGTGATGTTAAAAGTGTCTGAAAAATGCAGAAATATGCTATTTTGTAATATTCTTCGCTTATCTCACATTTTTCAGATCATCAGATGTCCTAAAAAAAACCCTTGGATAGCATCAATCTGTACTGAAACAATTGATGCATTGAGTAAAATTATTGTTATGCAAAAATATTTTCCAAGGTTCATGCATCCTGCTGTAGGACATCTTTCTGGTGGCCATTGGGATATCGAAATTGGCTCATGGATCGATGGCTCAATTGGAATAAAATTTAATATTTTGTGTTGTTGCATTGAGTGGAATTTCTCAACTCTTTGTGAGATTCAAGTTTTGAGGAACAGATTTAGAAAATATTTTGCAACAGATGTCCTTATCGGAACAATTCCATATCCCGAAGCATGGAAACGAATTTACCCAAGACCTTCTACTCCTTCCACTCCAGAAATTAATAAAGAATTTGCCAAACACATCAGATAAACTCGAATCTACTCGTTTGATCGATCTCCTCGCCAATCAATTCAACTATAAAAACGATCTCATCACGATAAATGATCATTCCGCAGCCGATCAAACCCCTCGTACAAAACCACCGCTGGTATACGCATATCGAACACGATAATCGCATCTATAGATCTACCGAAGAAGAAAACTGTTTCGCAACAGCCTCGGTTGTCAGTAACGAAAGCGAAGTTTCACTTCGAATGCTCTCTATACACATACGCGTGCTTTCCTCGTATTATATGCGTCTAATTATGGTATAATTATTGAAAACTGTAATACGTGTCAAGTTCAATAAAAGTCTAGAAGAGTGAACGCGTCGTCGTCGCGAATGACGTGCGTAATACATGTGCAGCGACAACGAGCACGGTGCCGCTCGCGGTAGTATCGAAGTACAGGAGGCGTCGTTAGCGCCGTATAGTGTACGTATGTGCTCGTATATTGACAATGTATATGCACGATTGCTACTGATATTCATAAAATGACACGTCGTCTAAAATTCAGTCGATATTAGACAGAGATAGAAAGAGAAGTGATAAGTGTATGGAAACTTGTATCGAGCTGCTATGCCAAAGCTATCGCGTATCAAAAGACCATGAACGTAAAGCCTATACGCAAGGTCGTCTTGACATATCTTTTGAAACAGAATGTTGTATAGATAATGTACTCGATGACATTGCAATCCTGTTGACGTATTGTGCGATTTTTTTTTTCAAAATGCGGTTTACCTTTTTTTTTGTTTTTTCGTTTGGCCAGTTTTCCAAAGAAATATGGTAGATGGAGTGGTACGAGTGATCTGTGGTGGAGGGGGAAGTTGTATGGAATGCTAAGTTGAGAATTTCCTGAAAATTATGGAATTTCCAGTGTCGTCAGTATGTCCTTGTTTCATCTGTGAAACAAGGAGATTTTGTTGCCTGTGGATTTCTACATGTAGAGATCTAGGGGCAATTCAACTTTTATGGAGCAATAATGATGTCCTTTTCGACATTGAAAAACATCCTAGATTTTAAATAAAATAGAAAATAGGTGAAATAGTTTACCGGTGTACACAGAAAGCAGAAAAAAAACTGAAAAATTAACAGAAAAGAGCAGACATTCTCACTTTTCGCTCATTTCGACCCCTGCTGCGCATTAAACATATACTTTTTTTGACACCCTGTTGCACGTTGTGATTGTTTTCTGGGATTCGCACCGCGTAACGGAAGCTGAAAAAGGCAGAATTTGGCAGAATTCGACAGAAAAAACAGCAGAAAAGTGCAGAAATTAGCAAAAACGAGCAGAATAAAGCAGAATAATTTTGATTTTCTTGCGCGTCGGGTTACTTTGAAATAGAAGATCTCCTAAAAAAAATTCGAACCCTCAATTCAGTGCTCTTTCATTTATAAATCAGTGAAAATTGCTGTAAAATAGACAATATTATAGCACAGTTATAGATCCATGAAAAAATTCACTGCAAGCATAGTCGAAAAAATTGCTGAAAAATCAGTAAAATTCGTTAAGGATCAGCGAAAATCTGCTAAAAATCAAAAAATTTTGTTGATTTTTCCTGCGCTGCAAGTCTTGACTTTTTCTAGTGATTTTTCACTAATTCAAAGTGAAAGAGTGGAATTTGCCAAATCAGTGGGGTTTTTCCAAGTCAGTTAAGGATTCTCCAAAGTCACTGAAAGTTTTTCATGTCTTTGAAGGCTCTCCCAGGTTAGAGTGAGACTTTCTGAATTCAGTGGAACTTTTTCATGGACTTACCCAAGTCAATGTCAATGGAGGGTTTCACATGTCACTTTGGGTAATACCAAGTCAATGGAACTTTTCTAATTCAGTGGACCTTTCTCAAGTGAGTAAAAATTTCTCTAGTCAGTGGACTTTTCTAGTCCAATGAGCCAAGTCAGTGGAGGGGGTTTCCCAACAGGTCATAGAGGGGCACCAGGAGCTGAGAGACCTCAAAGTGGGTTCATTTCCGAAAAAGATGCAGTTTATTTTTCATTGCCAGTGGGTGTCCCGTTGATTTTGGCACCTCTTCTATTTGCAATTCAGGTTTTTTTTTCTCAACTTATCTAATTGTTACAATTTTTTACATTCAATTTTATTCAATTTCCTTTTTTATTGAAAAAAAATTTGAAAAATTGATATCCAAGTTCCTTTCTTCCTTCTTAGTATGTGGTTTTTGTAGTTATCTCGGTTTGAAAAAACGCCCCTCAACTATACTTTGTATCGTAATAAATTGAATGTGCAATATTGTAACGATTGAATTGAGTTGAATAAAAAACTGGATTGCAGACTGGAGAAGTGCCAGAATGAATCGCACACTCAGATTATGAAGTTGACAAACGTTTCATTTTCACAAAAAATTCAAGTTGCGATCACTCAAAAACCACAAAATTTAGCCAAACTTTTCTTTCTGGCCATTGAAACTACCAACTGAAATTTTATAAAAATCGCATAAGTAAATTACGATGCAGTTGGCAGCACTGTCGTGAAAAATTTTCTCAAAAATTATTTAAAGAGATCATGAAAATTGGCTCAATTTAAAATGTTCGAGTGAGCGATTTAAATTGAAAATTCATAAAATTCGCAATTTTAAACTTTCCAGCCTCCTTGTAAAGGACAAAAAGACCCAGGGAGGTGCAAAAACTCGAATTAGGAAGTGACTGAGGTTTCCATTTTGTGGTACCGTTCATAAATGGCGTTGAAATTTTTTTTTTTGAAAATGATCAAACTGTAAGGTTCTCTAGCTTTATCCTCATTTGGACTGGACAGCTCTAAATTTTTTCGAATTCCCTCTCCCTTTCCTTAAAATGGGATGTCGTCAATTTATGTCTAAATTCAGAGTATTTTTTTCGATTCACTTAAATGTATGGAAATCTTAAGATTATGTATTGTGGAAGGTTTCCTGCTCCCAATTTACATTTTGTGCTTATTTTTGAGTAACCTTTGATTTTGTATGATTTAATTATGACTCGATACTTTTATGGAGAGTTCCAGACGGTGACTACATTTTTACCTCGCCATAAAAGTAATAAAATGGACAAAAAATTGAAAGTTTTTATAAAGAAGCATGGAACTTTTTTGTAATGATAAAACCCTGTAAATAATTATGAACTTTACCCTTTGGCCAAACTTCCTCTGAAAATTACTTTTGGCCTAAAAAGGAACAACGCTCATTGAAGTGGAATTTTTCTTAAATTCGAATATCATGTTGTTGGCTCTAGCCTGTGAAGTGTACGGTCAAGGGCACCTCGACCCGAATTCATTTCCTATTACTATTCCTCATTCAATTCAGGTTTTTTCCCCTTCGCGAAAATAACGCCTAATGGAGGAATTTTCCATTATATGGGCGAACTTCGGCACGAACCAGGGTTTCAAAGAGGATCTATTTGTTTATATCCATCAACAAAATTTAGATATTCGTAAAAAAAAAAAAAAGTAATCGTATTTACCAAGAATTGTAGATTTTACGCTCTGGCGAGCTCTGAATTTCAGCGTAAATTCAGTTCACTAGGTAAGGGAAGTTTAGCTCGTGAAATTAGGTCACAGTATTTGCGAATGGTTGGCCTAGATTTTCCATTTTACCGCAGTTTCACTTCATCATCGGTGCGTCGAGAGTGGCGCTACTCTATCTGTTCTCAGCCACAGCCATGTGAACCCGTCACCCAAAGGATGGCAAATTTACCCGGTCAGAATAGCAGCTTGAAGCGCAGATACGATCCGAAATCAGGCTAAGCTCCAATGTCTTGACATCTGGCCTACATTTTGCTCCAGTTAATGCTTTTTTTTCCTCTTTTCGAAATTTCGATCGAGGGTGTTAGAACGTATTGCGTAGTTGTGACCTTTTTCCATTCGATATAGGCTTTTAATTGGGTTACCCCCGTTTGAAATTTATCGTTTCCCGGATTACAATTCTCCCCGCGGTGTCCCCTTTCTCTAGTTGCGCACGCGAAAATATACCTACCTGTGATGAGTTTTCATTGACCTATTGTTGCGCGCCAGCTTTACCGAGGATTAATTTCCCAAATCTGGTAATTCGGCGTAGCGTCGATGGTGTTGTGTATGGTAATTTTTTACCCTGCGAGCTTATGTATTCGTATAACCAGGTTTAAACGAGGAATTAAAATTAATGAGATCGTTTATTTCATATTTTAATATGGGAATTAGATTATCAGATTTAGTGTCTTTTCATTAACTGGATGGAAATTTTCGTATGTTAAAACGGTTAAGCACCGTCGCCGGTGAGAATTCTCCGCGTATTTTTACCAAAGCAAGTTACAAGTTTTTATGAGCTGCAAAAAAAAATCGCTTAAAAATTTATTCGCGGTTGTAATCCAAAGAGCTGTAGTTGAATATTTTATTACTTGGTTAATTTTGAAATTGGCCAATATTAGTACGTTTTTTTATTTGGAAAATGTAATTAGGGCTATGAGACTTAATTATTACGTTATCGCTGGATCGAATTCGTTTTTAACGAATTTTTTTACGCGGAATGCATAATTAGCAACGTTGCACTGGCGTATAAGTCGACGATCTGAGATTTTGATTACGATGTCGATTGGAAAAAATTTTGAGACGAGCTTAATCCGAGTCAAAATTTATTCCAAGTTCTACTTTTATCGTCTGTAAATTTTTTCAATTTCTTCCATTTCCATTTTTTCCCCAATTTTAAAATGTTTCAGTGAAATTTTTCCAGATTTATTATCACTCCAATTTCCAAGTTTCATTTTTTCAAACCTCTTTCATTCTAATTTTTCCAGAAAAAAATCATCAAAATCGTGAAAAAACCAACATTTTTTCAATTGTGATTTTTTCTTTATTGTCAACTTTCTCATAAAATTTTCCAATTTTGAGATGTGTGTTGTTTGTAATTCCACATTTTTAAAAAATTTTCACAATTATTGCAGTAGAAAAAATTTTGAAAATACGAGGTTAAAAAAATTTTAATTTAATGTTGGAAAAGAAGAAGAAAAATCTAGCGTTGAAAAAAATTTTAAACATGTAAAGTTGAGAATTTTTGAAAAAATCAAAGTTGGAAAAATGATGAAATAATTTTATTTGGAAAAATACAGTTGAAAAAATTTCAGTAGGTATTGATAATTTTTCTGACTTTACTTTTTTCAATTTTTTCCAACTTCATTTGAAATTTCTTTCAACTCGACAATTATCCATTCTTGGAATTTTTTTCAATTTTTTTAAACTCTGATATCTTTTTGATTGAAAATTTCTAATTATCTTGTGTTTCTTCCCATGTTCAATTTTGACAAATCCTTCTGTATTTCTCTTGAATTTTGATATAGTCTCATGTACCCTTCTACAGAATAAGTATACTTGGTAAAAACTTTTCTCTGTAATCCCATCCGACTGAATTTCACTTATTTTTGCGATTTCAAAATTTTCCTTTACTTCTTTATTGCGCCTTTTTCGGAAATGAACCCACTTTGAGATCTCCTAAAATCAAAAAAAGATTGAAAAATGAAAAATTGTAATGATTGTGGTGTTTAAAAATCACGAACTACCAAAATTTAAAAATTTTTTAAAATTTTGGCGATGAAACCTTTAAATTTTGTCAATTACTTAATAATTTTTAAAACCAGTGATTTTTATCACGATTTTTCCATTTTTTATTTCAATTTTTTATTTGGGTCCAGAGAAGGTTCGAATGGTGTAATTCGACCAGAAAAAAATCCTATCTAAAAACAGAATAAATAGCGTAAATTTTAGAATATTTAAACAGATTGAGAAAAGAAAAAAACCAAATACATTGATTGAAAAAAACAAAAAATCAAAGCTAAATTCTGAAATTTTCATCAGCAAAAAAATTGAATAATTACTTTGTTGATTTCATTCCAAAAGCAACCAACCAAAAAACCAAAATTTGACTATTTTTGATTACCATCCCTCATGTTTTAAAAAATGATTAATTTGGGCCAGAAATTGATAAAAAACTGCCTTCAGCATTCCACAATCGTTAGGTAATTTAATTTCCTTTAAATATTCGTTTGAAGAAAGTCAAATAAGAAGAATGATTTCAATATGAAATAAATTGGAAAATTTCGAATAGAAAAAACACTTCCATAAAACAAAAAGAATTACGTGATGTTGATTTATGTTCAGAAGTCATATTCTAATTACATTCTGATGAATAATGTCTTCATCTATGACACTCATTACTAAACAAACAAAACCTCCTTGCAATATTCAAGTTCAACGAAATGAAAATAAAAATTTCCATCTTAACTACCTAGTTTTTTTTTGCCAAACAAAAAAAAATTGACAAATAAATCCCGTCCAATGAACTACACGTCTGGCAAGCTCGAATATCGCGTAATTAAAATTGAAAAATTAAATAGCTACGTGTAAAAATCACTTGCGATGTCTGGTTTACCTTCAAACTTTAAGAACGTATTTAGTTACCGGGTTCCTTCGAACCAGCCGGCTTTACGACCTTACGTAAAAGTTCTAACAGTAAAAACGCTATTACAACTTGCCATATTTGTTAGCGTTGTTGGTCTGCGCGCAATCGTTTTTTTTTTTCGTAAATGTATAGCTTCGTCGTAATTACCTACTCGCAAACAAATATGATTTATTTAACTATACGAGACATGATGCTTGAACTTACTAAAATACATGTACAACCAACCGGAAAGCATAGATATGAACAACGCGTCACGAATCGTGGAAAGAAAAAAAAGTCCCATTTATATAATTGCCAAATTTAAGGTTACTTGTGAAAAAGAATTGAACGCGTGAATCTCCCAACTTGTGAGAAGGTTTTCAATACGAGAGAGAAGGGGGCAAAGAAGTGCTTGTAGCCGGAGGAGACACGAGTGAAATTTTTTTGTCGCTGTCGAAGATCATAGAGAAGTTGACATCACCCATTATCTTGGCCGAATCCCGGATCTAAACAGCTTCGCCGTTCATCTAGGCTAGTAGGATAGAAAACCCAATCGCCACCTTTAAGGTGTATCATCAAGGACTTGAGACGTGTGAAACAGGTATGACGACGACGCGTCAAACGGGGGCCATAGTCAGCGAAGCCGTTCAACAGTCTCGTATTTGTAATAGTGCTGAGGTTGCTGGCAATGTACGTAGGTATGTAGAGCACTACGTAAACAAAAACGTTTACGCGTATTATAAAATTATGTAATTACGTAAGCCGAGCACGAAGGAAAAATTGAATAAGTTGGATTGATATGATTTTCCGCATACCAGCCGTACAAAAGCGACATCGACGAGGTACAGATTTGCACACACCTTTGTTCAGTATCTACAGATATACAAGATCTGGATACGTAGGAGAATTGAAATCATAACATTCGAAATTCACCGCAGTGAGCATAATTCTAAAGTTGGATGTGAAAATCGTCAAAATAAAAAGGAAAAAAGACCCAAATGTTACGCTTGAATAGGAAATTTAAAAAGACATCGGATTATCTAGGTTTTTTTCATAATACCAAGTTGAAGGCGAAATTTTTACGTTATTTTTAGCAGCAATCACCAAGCCTGTCAGTTACAATTGCCACATATTGAAAAACTTGATGACCTAGTTTTTCAAATCGTCGGGACGGCTCTATTTTCTTTTCGAAGAGGAAAAATACGAGAGGAATTATTCGAATGGAAGATTTCACGAGTTTATTTGACACTATTCGGCAACGAAAATGTTCGGATAAGAGTTTTGCTTACGATGAAATTGCAAAAGCTCAAAGCTGTGGAGAATGGGATTTTTTTTCAGCGATTTATATTTTATTGGTGGTGTGAAAAAATTTGCATGTTTGTATGTATCTGATAAAGAAATTGGCGAAAATGTCTAAAATTCGCAAAAATATTTTCAAGCTTTTCTTTGCGGAGGAATTTACAGTGGAGTGATGGGGTGTCATAAAATTTTGAAATTTATCATTGAATCTAAATATGAATTTGGGATTCCAAATTTTAAGGTTTAAATCAGAAATGATCCAAAGTGATAAGATTTATCAAAGTAGAAAAAATTGAAAATTTTGATTTGAAAACATTTTTTCGTATTTTTATCGACTTAAAGTTCCAGTTTCTCTCTGTTGGGGGGGGGGGAGGGGGTCGTACGTTCCTTCACCTTCTCTGTTGGTCTGACCCTGACTTAGTATGATAAAACAATTTGCTTCCCTGCATTTTCTCAGAAAAAGTGAAACATTTTGAGAGCTTTGAAAAATGGCGCTGAATTCAAACATGATATTACATATTTGAAATTTTAAAACTCAGTCTTTTATTTTAATTTTGAGATCGGGAACCAGAGAAACGTGAGTGACTGGTGGTAGATGAGGGATAAAAATTTATTGTCCGCTGAAATAGTAAGTCAAAATTAAGAAATTGTTTTGGAGTATTTAGTGAAAATTCACCAAAACCAGGAAATAAGTTTAGAATGAGTGATGAAGGAAATTTCTGTATTTTTTTCAAAACTGAAAACTTTCCTCTAGATTTGAAAATTTTCTGATGAAAAAATTATGTGCAAACTTTGAAAATTGATGATTTTTTGGGAGGATGGAGTGGGGGAGATGAATTTTGAGTGAAATTTCAAAAGGCTGCAAAATTTCTGGCTGCATCGAAGCACAATTATTTCAGATTTTTATCAATGAATTTCATTTAAGTATGAAAAATCATTGAAAATATGAAAAAATGCGACGTTGCCAATAATACATTTGGGAATGAAAATTGAACTGTGCAAAATATTGATCAGATGATAGTACTAAAATTGAAAATTGATGATGTGACTACATTTGAATAATTTCCATGATTGATCCCTCAATTGAAGAAAAATTTATTGAAATGCGGTGTTGCCAACAATACAATATGATGAAAAAAATTGAATTATATGAAATAGGTATCCATCAAACGTTGAAGCTGAACTTGAAATCTGATAACCCAAGTCAAACTGAATCAAAACAAGATATTTAGTTTCTCAATTGGTGGAAAATTTTGAAAAATGCGGCGTTGCCAATAATACGCTATAATATGAAAATTGAACTGTCCGAAGTATTGATTAGAAAATGAAACTGAACTCGAAAATATTGAGAATCCGGTTAAATTTAGACAATAACTATGATTGGTCTCTCAGGTCTTGAAAAATATTTCTCAAGTGCGACGTTGTCTAGAGTGCATTCTGATTCTGAGAATTGAATCGTGCAAAACATTGATTAAATTATGGCTAAAACTTGAGTTTGAAAATTTGTTTTCTGAACAAATCAAAGTACCACGTTCAGTTTTCCAATTATTGGGAGTTTTTGAAAAAAGCAACGTTGCCAATAATACATTTTTATATGTGACTTGGTCTACGAAAAGGGACCGCACCCAAAAACAACATTTTGAGAAAAACGCGTTTTAAAGTTTAGCTTTGAACTTTCGACTGAAACATCTCTAAAGCTTAGTTTTTTTTAGAAAAAAAAAGACTAATTTCACTCTACAAAATGAAATTTTACGCTCTACAATTTATTTTCTATTCATTTTTTTTGTAGAACCTTTCCTTTGCTCGAAAAATTGACTTGAAGTGGCAAAAAATTGCTTAAAAATGTCTTGTTTTTTACACTGTATTTCTTTCTTAAAATGTTTGTAACAAGGACAATTATAAAGTCTGGCATCTCCGGTTTGTTTTATTGGAATGAGGATACTAACCTCTACAAAAAAAGGTCATAAAAAAAATATCCATTTTGTGACCATAGGTACCTTATCGTAGTCCAGGGCACATATGAAACTTGAATCAATACGATGAAAGTAAGGAAACTAATGAGGAAACTACATCTATAACTAATTGGTATGATTCAAATTATAAAAATTTTGAGAAAAAATGCTGCGTTGGCAATAATGAATTTTAATATGGAAATTGATTTATGCAAAATATCTATGTGTGCTTTGTAAAAATTTATTTTTAATGTCCTAGAAAGACATTTTTTTCACGTAAATTTTTGTTTTAACTGGGGGGGGGGTGTCTGGACCCCTTGGACCCCCCGGCTACGCCACTGATTTTTTTCAGTTTGTTTTAAATAAAGAAACTGAACTACAAAATTAAGTATTAATTCAACTGAAACAGAATCATGATGTCGTTTTCTTTGGATGTTGGAAAATTTTGGAATGAAATGCGACGTTGCCAATAGTACAAAATATACTGAAAATTGAACGGAGAAGAAAAATAGCGCATAAATGGAAAACAGAAAATAGTTGATAGGAATCATTATGCAATTGCATTAACGAAACAATTTTCATTTTATGAGAATAATAATATACTCAACATTTTGAAGCAAAAAGATGAAAGTGAAAATTGGTATTTAAAGTTTCAAAACTTGTGATCCAATTTTTACCTCTTTTCAAACTCTCCGAAGACCTTTTGTTTTACCAGCTACATGTCTCATCCAAGTACGAGGTCTCCTTATGTAAATTTCCCATAATTTCTCATCCAAGGAATACCATTCGTTGATTAGATATCAATAACACGTCCTACTATCTACGTAATATCGAGGCTATAAAAATCGAATCTCAATCAACAACACAAACACAACAATCTGACACACGTCGAAAACAATCCTCAAAGCTGTGTACAGCATTAAAAAAATACGCAGCCTCGTTAATACTTACGTAGATGGTACCTGTATCTATTCCAAGCACAGATATACACCGAGAATAAGTATCGAAAGCACGAAACGTTCGCGTAATCTTTCATCACGGCGGCGCTGTGTTTTTCCTCACCTTAACCTTGGCCATATACGTTGAAGGACGACTTAAGAACAGTATCGTTTATCATCGCGATATATGCGAGTAGAACGCTCAATACGCTGGGATGCGAGGATGACGAAGAAAAATATCGATCGATGTGAAAATATAAGAGGAAAAGATCGTCTTTAATTATAGAGCCGGCGAGAAAAAAAGCCTACCCGAGTAAATTTCTTTGGTTTTTCTAACTCGCACGATATGTATGCTCGTTCGTTGTGTAAGTTCGACGTTGATACACGTACGTGGGTTATTTAGACGATAACTAACCTATAACAACGATATTTACGTTGATGCGATGATGATAATTCGTAGAACGATGCAATGTGCACGTGGCTCTGTTTGTTGCACATTTTCAAGTGCATACTGAAAATAAACGCTCAGGTACTCGATAGGTGTAAATTAATTTACACAACGTTGGCGGATGGTGACATTATGACGTTGATAAGAGCTCGTAATCGTAGGGAAGGGCGAGATAACGAGGTGTATCGTACCGACAATGTACACCGCTATCACGATCGATTGACCGTTGTCAATGGAACATAGCCTTTCGTCGATGTAGGCATTTAGCTAACCTCGGCCTTGGGAATCGTCGCAGTACACCGATATCCGTCCATCCAAGGCCGCCTCGACCATATAAAAGGGTTTTAAAACCTCGCTGGCTCGCGCAAATTCGCCAAAAAAGGGGTATTTTCGCGAATCGCCGACCTTAACGGATCGCAAAACCTTGGATGTAGATCTACCGCATGCTGAGATTAACGTTATTCGCAGATCTCTCCGATATCGTGTGTACATCTTACGTTCGATTGCAAATATCTATTTGTCGAAATCGCATACACAATCGATGAGTTTTCGTAAACAATAACAATACGTATGCAAGTCTCATGACTCGTATGCAATTGAGCATGTCGCAGTTGATTTTTTTTTTTCAAAGACTACATAATTTTATCACCGCCTCTGAACGCGGCTGCCATTCGCAAGCGGGCGGTATTGCGTAATGGCCACTTAGGACAGAGCGAAACAGCAGAAACAGCCAAACACAAAGAATACATGTGGAACTGACCTTGGTTACGATACCGTTTTAAACGTTGATAAATTACTCGACATTCCGAAAACACATTCAACCGGACGAGTATCTCTTGTGTACTGCAGATGTGCATTGAATTTCCTACTATTTACGTACGTTTGGTACATACAAATCAACGTTTGTGAGGTTTTTCGGGTATAAAAAAATTGACCGCATTCAAATGCTAATTTATACATGTAGGTAAATATTTACATCGTTTGTCGGTTCTGGAGTAATTCGTAGGATTGCTTTTAATTGCATTGAGAATGATACCGATGCGGACGCCGATTTTTGCTCGACTGTATGTGCAGTGTAATTTTACCAACGACTTCCCGTTTGGTCGATTTTATACGCGACCATTTCGAGGACGAATTTTTCGTCGTGTTGATACGCTACGTGAAATAACGCCGATAGGATTGAATTGTAGTTAAGGACGTAGTCGAAAGAAACAGAAAAATGTATGAAAATTATCAAGGTACACGGTTTACCTATCTATTGTTTTCGTATACATGGACGAACAATTTCAAAATATCGCTGCGACCTCGAATTATCTCGAGATAGGACTTCCGGACAGCGGACACCTTCGAGGCGGTTGAAATGGAAAGTGCGAGTTGGTAGGGATTCCGAAAATTTCGGTCTTTTTTCAACGTGAAAGGGAGTTGAAAAGACTGGTTTCATGAAAAAAATTTGCAAATTGAATGTTATGTTGATGTGATTCAAATTTGATGAAGATTTTTGAAACCGGTTCGATGGTTTTGAACCGGTTCTTAATGATTTTTTAAAATAAAATGTAGGTATATGATTGGAAAAAATTTAAAACAAAAATTGTGTAGAATTATAAAAGGATTGTTTTAGGCATTTTCTGTGCTGAAAATTTTCAAAAAAATGACTGATTTCTCGATGAAAAGTAATATAAATAAAATAATTTGAATTTCAGATTTTTCTCCCCTGCCTGAATAACTGTAAGTGAGCTCTGTAGGCAGTAGCTCAAATCCTCTCGTTCCTTTTATCATTTTTTTTCTACAAATTTTTGAGAAATGAAATTTATAATTCTAGATTTTTCATTGTCTTATTGACCAAGTCTATCCTTGGCTTTAGAAATGAAATTACAAAACATGAAACGAGCAACTTTCATTTTTCAACACTTCATTTCAACTTTTTCCTGTTCGACTTTTTTTTTAAAATACTGTTTGTTCACTTGGGCATGTAGGAATTGGAGACTGTACTAAAAACTGATTTAATTAACTGGCTCAGAATTTTTTTTTTTATATTTCAGATTTACCTCTTGTGATTGTAAACTATTCGATTTTACGCGACATTGATTATCGATTTTTTAAAACACTCATGAAATCGATAATTGGATTGTTGCAGAATTGTGCTTTTGTGGATTTGTGTGTCCACTGTAATTTTTTTCCAATCAACAGGTTTTTACCCCTGGAAATCGATTATCGATTTCACTTCGATTCGATTATTGATTGAACCTCATTCGATAGTTGATCAAATTGCAATTCGATCATCAATTTCACTTCAATTCGATTATCGGTTGCATTTCGAGTCTGTTATTATATAGTTTTTAGTTCGATTTGAGTATCGATATGACCTCCTTCAGATTTTTGCTTGTTTTTTAATTCGATTATCGATTTTATCTCGATTCAATTGTCGATTTGGACTGTATTCGATTATCGATTGCATATCAATTCGATCAGTGGCGGCAACTATTGTATTGCCCAAAGGTTCGAGCAAGACCTGAACCATTTTGGGCAATACCTGAAATAATTTTCATGTCGTGCTCAGCAATGGGTAGAAAAATGATTGGTAAGCAGTATTACATGTACATCGCGATTATTTGGGTCAAATTGATGTAGAAGAATTGTTAAACGAGTGGATTTCAAGAAATCAAGTCAGGGCAGCTACCTTTCATATGAGAAAAATTTTGTATAGTCCTATATGATATACGACTCGAGTGTACTTACCATGAAAAAAATGTATTTTCTGGGCATTAAATACACAATTTTTTCAAAGCTTCACTCGAGCATGAACAAAATTACAACTTACAAATTATTTTTAGGCAGCGCTGAGGAAGGAGGCTCCTTTCTCCAAAAATTCCTTCCGGTACTTCATGTCTTCTTCCTCAATTTGTATTTCCCCCAAAAAAGCTTCCAACGCCACTGACTGCGAATATGTTTTCCCTCCCCCTTCCCCTAAAATAACATCAAATAGGAATTTTGAAATCATTAATATACGAAAAAATCACTTTTATGGCCATTAAAAATTCAATTTTTCAGAGCTTCACCCTCGCTTCGCTCGGGTATAAATAAAATCGCAATTATTCAAATTATTTGAGGTGACAGTGTCAAAGAAGGCTCCCTCTTACTTCTTCATAAGATTTTTTTGGCATTTCTAGTCCCTGTTTCGATTTTCCAGTTTGCATCCTTCCAAAAAATCTTCTAATGCCTTTGACCTGGAGCTTAGCCCCCCCCCGATCCATTTTCATAAATCCGCCTATGGATTTCGGCTTATGTGTCGAGAACCTAATATTACCTTGAAGTTATATTTTTATACCTACGAGGACCCACATATTAATATTACTTTTACATGTCGCATATTCTCAATCAAAAAATATATTTTTTTGGTATAGAAATGACTGAATGCCCCCCCCTCCCCCTTCAGCGTGTTATTTTAAAATTTTTTTACATCGCTAGGTTTTGAAAAAAAAAATTGGGCAAGACGTGAAAAAATTCTAAGTTGCCGCCCCTGAATTCGATTATCGATGGTGTTTCAATTTGATTGTCGATTTGACCTCCATTCGATTATCGAGTTGACTTCTTTTCGATTGTCGATTTGAATTCAATTTGAACATCGAATTAATCTGAATTTGATTACTTATCGAGCGTTATTTTTTAATTCTATTTTTCTGTATGATCACTGATCAGTAAGTATAGAATGATCGCATTCTGGAATTTTTTTTTACCTATCAAAAAAGAGAAAATTTATTGACTTGAAAAAGTGAGAATCCCGTTCATAATCGTGATCCTTTATTTTATTCAGGGATTATTCATTGGTTCAGGTTCAAAATCTTAAAATGGAATAGGTCGATTTGAAAAGTCCTAATTTCTTTCGATTTTTCTCAACGCGTACATAGCTTCAATTCATGAGAAAATTTCAGTAAATTTTCTTATGAAACCGGTTTTTCCATATCTAGGCGTTCTGCTCTGGATATGCACTTATGCAGTAAAAATTTCAACTTGCCTTTGAAAGTCTTCATCATAGATCAACACCTTTTCTTCTTGAAAATTATGTACATATTTCGAATGTACTTGCACCTATGTACTGTTCAAGTACACTTCTTTTGGGTCATACTCATATTAGAATACCCCGAGCTATATCCCCATTCCTCAATTACTTGACGAAAGAGAAAGCTATGTTGTATAACCGTGGCACGTATTCACCGAGTCGAGAATATAAATTTTCATTGCAATTACATTCTGCATTCTGGAGTACAACAAATTTCCAAATTTTCTGAAAAAATTTCATACTTTAGCAAATTTTTCAGTTGGAACCAGATGTGATGTATCTTTATAAAAATAGAATTTTTCATTTTGTATCCGAATGCATTCACTCTTTTCTCCGTTGTTTGTTCCAACCCTACCTTATATCAATTATTTTTATTCTTAATAACATAACCGAAATACCAATCTACAAAAAGTAGAACATTCGAAAACTTTGTGGGATGTGGAACCTTCGCAGAAACCAGTTTTTTCTCCAATATTTCCATACAATCATGTTGATTTTACGATAAAATTTCATTTCATGCCAAATTTCGTAGCACTCAACTCCTAGAAAAATATTGCTTACTGGCTATAAATATGCACATGCAGCCGTAGGATTTTTAAAAAATGAGGTTTATGGGTACGTAACACAATTAAATGCTAAATTTACTCAAGTAGAACGACGTGACAATGTTGACAAAATACTAAAAATTGAAATTTTACATTTCCAGTTTAAAATTTTTATAGAAATGAATATTTTTGTGAATTTGTTATTACATACGAAGTTTTTACTTCGAAAAATCAGAGTTTAAATCTCATTTTGATACTTTTTCAATATTCATCAATGATGGAATACAAATTAACATTATACAAAGTATTTGATGTAAAATTCACCTCCAAGGTCTGTCAGGATGAAATTTTTTTTCATGAAACGGTCCAATCTTCACTACGCATGTATCTTCATATCGCTGAAAAAAAAATTAATTACGTATACTAAACGATTCTTTTTACTCGTGTAGGTACTTCGGATAAATACTAATTTTAGGTGGCGATACGTTAATGTATGGTAAATAAGGCCGGCCGGCATCTCGAGGTCAATAATAAATAGCGAAGCTACGTCGTACGTTGGTGAGCACGTTGCTACATCGCGCGTTTCGCGTTTCGGTTTCGCGTTTGACATTAAATTAATTCGTGTTGGCAAACGTATTTCTCGAAAATAATACACGAAAATTTTCAACCGTACTTCGCCATTATCGGTCTCATGCAAGAGCTTATCCCCTATACGACCTATACGGCTTATTGCTCGTATGTGTGTGGGCGATAATTCTACTGTATTTTTACACATCATAAATGAGTATAAATGCTGGGGACTAGGTGAACCTTGAATAGGTCTATTTGTTATTTGCTTACCGTAGGTTAGGTTCGCCCGTTTAATTCTCTTTTCGACTTATTTAATTAATCCCATCGTGAAATTGTACGTAGGATTTTGCGTAAACGTGCGCGAAGAACAGTGCGTACGATTTTTTATGTTGAGGTATTTGTTTGCATGATGGATAAATGTCAAGGACGAGTAAAAAATTTTCAAATTCGTTAATTACCAGCGTTGTAATTGGTATAGCAACGTCAAGGGTAACAAAAAAGGTCACTAAGATTTTCGCTTACAGTTTTAAAGGAATTGAACCGGTTTGAAAATTCGCAATTTTTAATTACGAAGATGGAAATATGAGCGAATGACTTTGTTACGCGAGTAATTAATCGTACCCGTGGTAATTGGATTCGCTGCTGGATGAAGTCGACGGTTGGTGGATTTTCAAAACAAACAGATTATTGGCAACGTTGCAATTTTGGAAAAATTTTAAATCAATAGAATTCAAACGTTTCATCTTTTCAAACTTGTTTCAATCAGTTAGAAAAACATTTTTTATCAATCTGGGAATGCGACGTTGCCAATGTTGCATTTTGTATCGGAAAAGAAGTAATCCTCTTTGGCTTTCCATGAAGTTGTGATACTTTATACGTTTTAATATTATCGATGAGGAAATACTTATTACCTATATAATTTATTTTGTAATCGCATTCATGACAGTCATCTGTTTAGGCAACGATTATGAAATTGCAGCGTTGCCAATAATCTGTTTTGTACCAAAAATGAATGCTATGTGAAGCTGATGCATGGATGTGAAGTGGTATTCGATATTTTGAAAATCGATTGTTAATCCATCGATATTTTTGAAAATCGATTATTGGTACATTGAAATTTTTGAAAATCGATTGTTGATCCATCAATATTTTTGAAAATCGATTATTAGTACATTGAAATTTTTGAAAATCGATTGTTGATCCATCGATATTTTTGAAAATCGATTATTGGTACATCGAAATTTTTGAAAATCGATTGTCGATCCATCGATATTTTTGAAAATCGATTATTGATACATCGAAATTTTTGAAAATCGATTGTTGATCCATCGATTTTTTAAAAATCGATTATTGATATATCGAAATTTTTGCAAATCGATTGTTGATCCATCAATATTTTTGAAAATCGATTGTTGATCCATAGATATTTTTGAAAATCGATTATTGATGCATCGAAATTTTTGAAAATCGATCATCGGAACATTGATATTTCTGATAACAATGTTCGATATTTTTGAAAACCAAAATTTTCAATATCAGAATTTTTGCATCGATTTCAGTATCGATTTTTCGGTATCAATAAATCGATAATTCGATATTTCTTGAAATTTGCACTTTCCTGAGATGGACATTTTCAACGTTAATTTTTCATAGAGATACTTCTGTGTTGAAATTTATAAAATTGAACGTGAACGATTTCAATCAACATAAAAATTTTCGACATCGATGTTTCTAAAAAAATGTTGACTTCGATAATTATTTCAATATCGATTTTTGAAAAAATGCATCAATATTTTTAAAAATCGTCTATCCAATAACATCGATATAAATGTTGATGTTTCTGAAAATCGACATTTTAGACATTCCCATGTTGACATTTCGTAGAATCAATTTTTTGATATCGATATGTTAATACTTAATAATCTATGTTTCGACTCAGGTAGTATGATATCAGTTTCATATTTTTGGTATCGACATCGGTAATATCGATACTTCAGCATCGATATTTTTGGGAGCAATTTTATTTTTATTGCTTGATCAATACATTCGATGTAGATTACCGAATCAAAAATTTTCAATTTCCGATTTTTCAACATCGATTTTATTTCATTTCGATTATCAAATCGAGTTTTCGACTTCGATTATTAAATTAATATTTTTCGATTTCGATTGTCAAATCGACATTTTTCCATTTTGATTATCGATTCAACAATTTTCGATTTCGATTGTCGAATCAATATTTTCCGATTTTGATTGTCGAATCATAATTTTTCAATTTCGATTTCCGAATCGACTCTTTTAGATTTTAATTGTTGAAATCGTCATCTGTGTTTGATTTTCAAATCGTCATCTCGATTTCGATTCCCAATTCGACATTTTTTTTTTTTCAACTGAATGGCTTCTCAGCATTTCGTATGCAACAAATCGTATTGAAAATCTCCTAAAAACTGTTGCTTTTGCATCGCCTACGTTTGAACCCGATTAAAAGGGCGTTAAAAGACCAGCAAGATCAGAGCTAAGGATTACATATTGTTCATGTAGGAGTATAAAAATGCTCGATAATTACACGCAGCTGATACGGATTATTTTATACGAACGCATCATTGTACGTAGAATAATGAAACCATCACGACGGCAAAGATAAGTAGAATAAGCACTAAGCATCTGAGAAAAAAACACTCCAACGGAGAGAAATTCGATAATACCAGAGTATAGAATATTATAAACGTAATAACGTACTGTTTGCATTGCGTTGTATTGTGTTTTAGATGGCTATGACGCAAATGTTACTTTCCGGCTTAACGCTGACGTAAGCAAAGTCGCTGATTGGTCGGTTTGCCGGCTCGGTGCGTTGAGCGGAAAGCTTTTTTTTTCAGCGAGGGGCGTACCTTCGCGTTGCCGGTATGACGACAAAAAGTACATATGCCTACACTTCGAAAGACCAAAAAAAATTCTAAAAGCCACTAAAAACCTAGGCACTACCGGCGGCGTAGTCGCTCGGCAGCCTAAAAACCTACGCTATTATTTTTCGTCACGTTTAATTAAACATTTCGCAAGTTGTTTGCTACGTACGTTGGTATTTGCGATTTACGCCGGGTGCCGGTGCCGGTTTCAATAAAATATGGGCCAATCGCATCGTTCGATTTTAATTTTCGTCGTCGGTTGAGTTTTACCGCAGCCAAGCTCGCTCATCGATACGGCGGACGTGTTGCTCGGTGTAAAAATTATTGTCATGTTGCGCTTCTTCTTGCGATATTAAGACGCAATAAATTCTATATACAGAAGCGGCCACCACCGCATGCCCCAGCTAACCGTACAGAAACGAGAGGAACTTTCTTTATGTTCTCTGCTCTCCCTCGTATTCTGTAGAACTGCTTTCCGCACAACATCTTGCGTTTGAAAAGGGTCCTTTGACGGTTCACGAGAGGTAGCTTGGTGTACTTTTAGAAACGACTCGTTTAGAAAAAAGGTCGGTGTTTGTCATCGGGTGTTTTTTATTCCCCTTCGAACTGAAACTTCTCCAGATGAATCCACAGATACCTCGAACTCCCCTTCTAATTCAATACGATTTCAGGATGTTTACTCTTGTTTCTATTTCCTTTCGAGAGTTTCGACTTGGAAACAGTACGAAGAATCATCCATTCACTATAAACACTGCACAGTGCACTTCGAGCTGTGTGTAAAGTGTGTTCCCTGGTCTTCTTCTCCTCCCCATTTCTTCTCTTCTTCGGCTTGTCATCACGTGTCCGTGTCTGAGGTACAGTTGCTCCGCTTATACTGATCGTGATACGAACAAGAATCGAATGCGGAGAGTACATCGACCTTTTTATAATCTTTAATCATGTAAAAAGCTTTGAAAAGAAGGAGTTGATTTCTTTATGATTACTATTATTATTCTTCAGGTACCTTTTTTTCTCCCTCTCTCGCTCACTTCAGCTGTACTTCATTCCATCTTGGACGATTTGGTCTTCGCGATCGTATAGTTTTCTAGTTCGTGTCGTTGATAGGGAGAATTTAAGCGATCGGTTCAGTCTCCATATTGGTTTTTTATTTTCTTACGTTCATGGATTAGATTAGGTACGGATTGGTTCGTATATTTATTTTGATTGGAAATCTGGATGCGGTTGTCGAATGGTGATGTAGTTTTGGGCAGATGTTTGAATGTTGAGTACTGAGTAGAAGAAGAGAGGGGAAGAAGAAAAGTTGATTAGGCAACGATGAGTTTTGAAATTTTATGTTGGATTTTTTTCACTGAAAGTTGGATTGTGATTTAGGAGAAATTTGACCGAAGATTTTGAGCCCTTTGAGATGCACGAACCAAATCGTGAAGTTTTGAAAAACGAAAAAACAGGAGGATTCTGAATGTATTATTTATTTTGCTGAAAAAGACTTTAAAGTCCTGAAAAAGCAATATTTCTCAATTTTTTGGCACTAAATACTGAATTTTCCTTTTTTGTGTTACAAAATGTCATCACTTTTACAAAATTTGTAAGCTTTAGCCCAATTTCTTGACTGAGTGAACTTTAAAATGTCCAATCTATCCAATTTTCTTGTTAGAAAAAGGTCATTGACCTTTTGCAAAATCAGGTTTTTTAAAAATTTTTAAATAAATTTGTTTCAAGTTTAGTCTCTTCGACTGAAAAAACAGAATTTTCCCCAACAAAGGTTTTAGTTTTGCTTATTTTTTGATTAATTTTTGGGCTGAAAGGATAGCTTTGTCTTTTTTCTACCTCGGGATGCAATTTTTCAATTCTCTCAACTTGAAATTCGAAATTTGTTCAATTTATTGGAGAAAACTTGTTCTTTGCCAAATTTTCCTGCCAATCTTAATTTTTTGAATTGGAATTTCAGTTCTGTCAACGTTGTTACTCCTCCCTCTCTTTTTGGTTTAATCGGGACGAATCTGAGATGAATCATTGCCACAGTAAAAAATGTCAAATTTTCGACCGAAGTTGAATTTTTTCATTTTTTAAATATTTCTATTTCTACCTTTTTTTTTACTGAATAAAAATTTCTTTTAAAAAAAAAATTGATTTTTAGACTAAAAATGTAGAGGAAGCAGCTGCTGACTTTCCTCCCTCTGTTTTGTCGGGATTGGATTCAATTAGACCGCAAGCTTGAAATTTCCTCTTACAATTTTTCCATCGACTTCTTGGATTATTTCTAATTTCATCAATGTCATGATAATTTGTAATTGTAAAATTATAAAAATAAATTACTTATCAATTTTTCTATACATAAAAGAATTATTGTTGAATTAGAAAAAAATCATTCACCTCCTTTTTCTTTCTCCCTTCATCATTCACGTTAAAACTATCCCATTTTTAAATATCAAAATTGATCTCCTCAGGTCAAATTCAACTCTCTCATTTATGAATCAATGAAAATTATCTGAAATGAATGAAAAACAGTCAGAATTGCAGCATAAATCAATGAAAAGAATTGTTGGAAAAACAGTGAAAAGAGTTGCTAAAAAATCAGTGAAAAAATTACTGAAAAATCAGTGAAAATTCACTAAAAATACGTATAATAGGAATTCTTTGAAAAACCAGTGAAAATCCGATGAAAATCAGAAGAATTTTGTTGATTTTCTCTGTGCTCCAATTCTGACTTTTTTCAAGCGACTGTTCACTGACTCAAAATGAGAAAAAATTAGACTATGCTATGATGTTGAAAAAAAGTACCTAAAAAAATGACGCTCCCCCCCCCCACAAGAAATCTAGAGATTTTAATTTTGTCATTTTCACACTTTTCTTTAATTTCTTGCATTGATAAATTTTTATATTTTGAAAATATTTTCCCCTCATTTTATTTATGCCGTCAAATGATCTCTCAACAAAAAAACAGGCTATCTTACGAGTGAAACATTGAAAAAATATTTTCTAAAATTTCACAATGAGGAAAATTTGAAAAAAAATCATCATATTGGATGTATTCTGCCAAAAATTGAAAACACCTGGGAAAATTTGAAAAATCGTAATTTTAGTGTTTTATCGAAAAGATCCCATTTAAACGGCGACCTTTTTCATGTTCTCATCCCCTCCCCTCCTCCAAATAAACTTCAATTTTCCTCATTACCGTGAATATACGATACGAATCGTGACGAAAGTACAGAAAAAGAAAGAAGCAGAAAACACCTCCAACGAAACCTTGAACTATACAAGATGAAGCGAGGGGAAAGCTGACCTTAAAAATGCGATGTTACGTCGACTCGATCGTATTACGGCACGTTAGCGGTTAATTTGGGATCGGGGCGGATGGGGCTGTTGACGTTTGAAAAAAAAAACACTAAAAACCTACGCTACGCGGTGAGAATCGCGTAAGGTGAACTCATAAATAGATATGCTGCGGTGGATTGGCGTATTCACGAATGTACATACCGTTGGTAAATACTCGTACATGTCTGTATGGTTTCATTCGAGTACTCGCGAACGCTGCAGTGGAGTTAATTATCGTCAATTTGCACGGGTTTCGTCGCCATACTAGTCGACGTACGTGTATGTACGATATTAAAAAATATATCGGAACGGGTGTCCGGCCGCCGGGCCTCCTCTGCACCTCGTCACCGAACCAGGAAGCGTAGGAACAAAGCCAAAAGAGCATCGATTATGCTGCCTCGTTCCTCTACCCGCCAAGTCGTCGTTTTTAGGTGTACTTACGTGCTGTACGTTATTCGTACTTGAATTACGAACAAGGGCACTGTGTCAAATCGGCCTTGGCATTTTGCGTTTGGGTAAAAGTGTGGTGGTAATTTTCATTTTCTCGTAGCTTTTCGAGCGTCAGGCGACGCCGACGAATCGGGAGCTATAAGCTCAAAATGAACGAGAACAGGGTGCGAAGCGGTCGCGTATTCGCCAGATACCGAAATCGCTATTCCGAGCCCGTATCTCCTTGAACTCGACTGCTCGAAATATCGGTCACCGAATTCGTCCGACGGACGTTTTCGTTTTGCATGATCATCTGTGTAACTTTTGGGTAGACGGGGAGAGCTGGAGGGAGCTAGGACCTGTTTTTGGTGCACATGCAGTAGCACGAAGAACTTCCGGAAAAAAACGCGGTGTAGCGGATTTTCGTAATCGTGCAGATTTTTACTTCCTTTTGTAGAACTTCGGCGTGTCTTCAGCTCGAATCGGGGTTACAGGTGTAAATTTTTCTCGGTTGCGTGTAGGCTGCGAAAAAAATTCTATGGAAAGGAAGTATTATAGGAAGACTTGTGGGAGATTTGAATATTTACTCGGAAATTATATATACGGTGAAAAGGGCTCAGCGTGAACGGAAACTGATAAAAAATATTGTTGTTATATGATTTGACCTGGAAAAGTGAATTTTTTCGTAAGATAGCGGCGCGGCGGTTTGAAGTATTGTGTATTTAATTATTGGCTTTAGATCCATAGACTGACAAAACAACTGAAAAATAGAATGGGGGGGGGGAGCTCTGGAAAGATAAAGATGGAATTATTTTTCAAGAACAATTTCAAAGTGAGAAAAATTGCTCAAAAATGTCAAAAAAAAAATTCAGAAAACAGCAAAAAAATCATTTTTTAGATCTAGTGGACAACTTGTTTTTCTGAAAATCAGTTAATTGGAAAGCGATCAAATTTTTAAAAGATCAAAAATTCTTAATAGTCACTTGAAAAAATATTGCTGCAAAAATTAGTTTAATTCACTAAAAATTGTTAAATTTACTCAAGTTTTCTAAAAAAAAATCGAATGAAATCCACACTTTTTATGAATCAGTGATAATTATCGAAAATCTGAATAACAATGAAACAGTGAAAAAAATTCAAGAAAAGCAAACAGTGAAAAAACCTGTTAGAAAATCAGTAAGATATCTGAAAATCCAAGAATCTGATTTTTCCTTCTCTTGCAATGACTTTTTCAGTGACTTTTCACTGATTCGAAATGAAAGAGGAATGAAATTCGCCAGAATTTACTTGTTTACAACTTACAACCCTTCCATTTTGAATCAGTGAAAAGTTAATCTGCAAAATTCACTGATTTTCAGCGAATTTTCACTGATTTTTCAAAAATATTTACTAATTTTTCAGCTAAATTCATAAATTTCACTGATTTTTTAGTGAATTTTCACTGATTTTCCAAGTACTTCCTTCGATTATCCAGTGATTTTTTCACTGATTTATTTTCAGTGAAATTTTTTCACTGATTTTTAAATGAAAGTAAATTTTTTTCAAACTGCGAAATTTGCCCAAAAAATTTAAAATGGTAAAAATTTATTAAAATACTTAGTCTGAAAATATGTTGTGAAATTTTCTGAAAAGTGGTAAAAATGTTCAAAAATATGTTTATTGCTCTAAAATCGACGGAATTTTTCCAGAATCTTTTAAAAACTATTACCTAGCTGGCTAAAAATATGTGGAATTTACTTTAAAATCAACAAAAAGTTCAGAATTTCAACAATATGTAAGAAAAAGAGTCGTTCAATTGTACCTATTTGGTTCAATTAGTAGGTATACCCTTCTGGAACTTTTTGAAGTATATTCGAATTTGTCAATGATAAATAAGAAGTTGTACACTGAAAATTCATTAAAACGCCAATTTTTTGTATTTTTCGAAAATGAAAAAAATTAGAGATGACAAAATTTGTAAGTTGGTTTAAAAATTACTTCCTGTAATGATATGGATTTTTAGTGCTATACTTACTATTTTTGTTTGATGTTTTTTTTTTACTGTCGTAACTTTGAAACAAGCTGATAAGGTCATCCATTATTGCTTTCAATTTTGCGAGCTCGATATTGCTTGGCAAGAAAAGTGTAGAATGCAGAATTTATGAATTTTTAGTGTTCAGTATTTTTATTGGGAAGGATCCTTCGTATATTACCTTGACTTTTTGAAACGTAACTTATGCCTCATCTCATTTCGGATGCAAAAAAAAAGTGGAACAAAGTCATATTTCACTTTTATGGCTCAAAAACTCTTATTCGTAGCTTTTCATCTCGTCGTTTCATCTTCGTGTGTTGAGAAACTGCAAAAAAGTACATAATTCGAATTCATTCCCTACGTAAGGTAAGGTGCCAGTGGTTGAATAGTGCCCAGTGGTTGAATAACTCGAAATGAAGTGCTAATATTAAGGCTCAGGAAGGTAGTTGGCAGTACTTCTTTGTCTCATATGTTACTGTACACTTCTGACTATAGTATAAAACTGTGATATTTCATTTTGGTTGAAATGAATCGCTGTCAGAAAATTTTTACGAAATAATGGGGAAGAAATTTTGAAAAATCGCAATTTTCTTAAGAAAAAAATTATAAGAGTAAGAGTATAAAAGTTGCCGTAGTTTTTTTTCTAATTCATGTGAGAGTACCAATGCGGTATCATTTTGAAGCTTAAGGATCAGTGAACATATTCTATGCTTCAAATCCGGATTTGATTCAATATTGGATGTTTACTGTCCTATTCAACCACTGGAACACAAAATCTGTTGTTTTCCAGTGGTTGAATAGTATTCAACCACTGGGCAATTGATGATAATTCCGTGATGCCAGTGGTTGAATATCAATTTTTTTCATGCAGGCGTTGACCTTGGGCCCCCAAATTACCAAAAACATGAAATACTTATATTTTTTATTGGGGTTTAGGCAGGATATCAATCGAGAAGGGCCAAATCCATAAAATAGGCAAACATTCTAACTCAATGACCTAAAAAATCCCACAAACGACGTGTCGCACACTATTTTTTTCTCTTTTTTGAATTTCAACTTCGTCAAGGAGGCTGATAAGAGGGTTCAGAGGAGACAGATGCCTTCTATTTGGGTGTTACGATCTCATTTAAAAAAGTAATTAGTAGAAAAGAACCTAAAAAGTCCTTCTCTTGATAAAAATTCCAAAGGTTAGTCTCCACTCCTAATGTATTAGGATCGCAGTGAGGGCGATTCCGTCACTAGACCATCAAGAGAACCCATAAAAATGTTTTGAGTGAAATTGGAAGACCCAATGTACTTGATTAAAATAAAAATATTCATTCAACCACTGGGCAAAAATTCTATTCAACCACTGGAAAAATGAAAATTTTAGTATTCAACCACTGGGCAAAACAAAATCAAAATTCAAAAATCCATATCTTTGGTTCTATTCATTTATATGGCTTCAAATTTTTATTACATGTATGTTGAAGCCTCTAGATTAACTTTACGAAGTTTCAGCGCTTTAAATTAATTTATAGTTGTTCTATAAGGAAAAGAATGAGCATACCACCTTAACCATTCAACCACTGGCACGTTACCTTACTTTAAAATGCAAATTTAGCGTATTTTCATTTCGCAAAACTTCAAGGGTCATCAATTTAAAGGTCACCGCTTTCAGCTCCGTTCTAAACATCAGTTTCCTCTTAATTTTCTTCGCAATCCTGTCGTCTTTTGATTCGCCAAATTTAAATAACGAGACCGCGAAACACTCGAACGTCGACGAATTTTCCCTCAACGAATAAAAAAGCCAAATTTTCATTAAAACTACCCCGCAAAACGTACTCGAGTAAAAGAAAAGCTGCCATCCTTTGACGTTTCAACCTTGAACGAAAAATATGGCGGCCGAAACGCCGGTATACGTATCTGAGAATCAGCCTCGCCAGTGGAGAAGTTTCTATCGGTTGCAAACTCCCCCGCATTGTTTACAATGCCAAAATATGGGACAACATACTTCCGCTATTTGGCGAGAGAACGCCGGTACCGATGAAAATCCAAACAAAACAAACCAACCTCAACTTTTGCCGTGAGCGCGGAAAATCGATACCCGGCTAGTTGACGAGCTGAGCCGCTTGAGGGCGCCCGAGCCGCGCGTTTTATAAATAAAATACATCGTGTATTTATACGTACGAACGTAAATAGGTCAGATTTTGCAAAAGCTGCAGCAGAATCGATTTTAGCTCCGGCGCATCCTCTAACCGTGGCCATTCAAAGTTTCTCGTTGTGCTCGATGTGGTCCCCCCATCTCCCCTGCGCAGAAATTTCCAGTTGCGTAGGTGGGTTCACCGAGCAGCGGTTCTGTTGTTTTGGGTATATGCGTGATGATGATGTTGATATTTAAATGCGTCGTATTTTCCATTGGCTCTTTATTTATTCGTAGTAATTAGTCGGTGTTTTTTGTTTTTCGTTTTTCCGCTGTATTTCCTCTCCATGTTTCTCGGTTCCTTGTAACGTGTTTGAATTCACCTTCTGTGGCAATAACAAAATGTCGTCCTTGTGGTTTGATCTAGGTACTTTACCTATGATACGAATGCAATGAACTTGTATTCGCTGTAAACGTAATTTTTCCCTGTTTGTTTGACGTCCCGATGCATAATGTTGATGGTATCAGTATCAGGTGCATCGAATTAGTCGAGTTATCTGATGTGCACATAATGCTTCTATAAATGCATATTTTCCTCCGTGTAATCACTCGAATGGAACTTGTTTTGAAAGTTGTGTAGCTGGATGTTGTACCGAATGAGCGGAATATAAATGGTTGTTTACAAATTTAACTCGTCATTAATATTGAACGAGTTATGAGGAATTAATATATTATGAAGTCTTCATTTTCGAAGATGGACAATCGGAGTATATAATTTATTTTAAATTGTGGTTTGTCAACTATCAAGTTTATTTGTTGAATTTTTCAAATTGATAATTTTTATGCAGTTAGATCATTTTTGATATGGAATGAGTTGTTGGCAACGTCGCAATGTTGAAAATTTAGATTACGATGCAATATGAATTATTATTGGCAACATATCGATGTCTAAAATTAAGATTTTTCGAGAAAAATCAATTATCAACAATTTTAAAATAGATTTAAGGTATGAAGTGAATTATTGGCAACGTCGCAATCTTGAAAATTGAGATTATTGATGCAATATGAATTATTTGCATCATTCCAATATAAATTAATTGAGATTTTCGGACGTAAATGAATTATTAGCTATTCTAGGTACAATAAATTTTCAAGTATGATATGAATTATTATTGGCAACGTCGCAATGTTGAAAGATTGAAATTTTAGATAGAAAACAAACAATTCTATGAATTTGAATTTCTTGCAATATCCCTATTTGAATTAAAAATTAAGGGGTTCCTTTGAAATAAATCAAATTATTGGCCATGTTGTTCGACACTCAATTAGCCAATTGTATTTTAATGGAGTGCGTTATTGGCAACGTCGCAGTGTTGCAAAATTGATGCTTTTAATTGGAAGTGGAGTATTGGAAACGTCGCAATCATGAAAATACACAATAGAATTGAATTCTATGATTTTCATTTTTTTAATGCAACGTTGCCAAGTTTGCATTTTTAGAAATTGAAATTCAGTTTACTTGCATTTGAATTGTAGCAAAAAGTGCAATGAATTTTTTATGATTTGTGGCTAATATTTTTTTAAAAAAATCATTGAATTCCATAATTTCCGGTTATTTGTGAAAAATGCAACGTTGCCAATAATAAATTTCGCATTTATTTGATTTTTCTCTGTTCTGATCCCTGGAAACAATGGCATTATCTTATTTTTTCATAGATCATGACTAATTTCAAGTTGACTGATTTGAATAGACAAGTTGCACGAAAATTTTTTTTCAAAAAAAATATGATAGATCGAAAGCAGATGTTAAAATATGAAGATTTAAAAAAAAAATTCGAAAATTGGTCCATTAGGACTCGCGTAATGATTTTTTGAAAGTTGCGTTTTTTTCGTAGCTCTGAAAAAGGGGGCGTGGTCACTTTGACGCGTTTTGACGTCAATAATTCGGATTTTATAGAAAATAGTTGGCTGGTTGGTATAAAATGATGCGTATTTTCTAAATACACGAACAAAAACAGCATTTTCACGTACTTATCAGTTGTTATCAATGAAAATTCAGTTTTTATTCTCGTATTTAGAAAATAAGCATCATTTTATACCCACCAGCCAACTATTTTCCATAAAATCCGAATTATTGACGTCAAAGTGACCACGCCCCCTTTTTCAGAGCTATACTCTTTCCACGGTAAGAATAGCATGACGTCAGATACATCAGACCAACCGATCTGCACAATATTGTGAATTGTGCAGAATGGTTGGTCTGACCTATCTGACGTCATGCTCTTCTTATCGTGGAAAGAGTATACGAAAAAAATGCAACTTTCAAAAAATTATTACGCGAGTCCTAATGGACCAATTTTCGAATTTTTCTTTTAAATCTTCATATTTTAACATCTACTTTCGATCTATCATATTTTTTTTGAAAAAAAATTTTCGTGCAACTTGTCTATTTTGAGTATTTCATTGCCTTTTCAAAAAGGGAAATATATAATCTTACGACAAAAAAGGAGGTTTGAACGACAGGCAAGCATAACGACAGAAAGAGGAGGTATGAACGACAATTTAATTCGTTCAACGACAGTAATTTCAAACGACAAAATGCGTTGTCATCACGACTAGATTTTTTAATGAATCACGACAATTTGCTCCCCGTCAGAAATGAGTGTTTAAACGACAAATGAAGATTCTGAACGACAACACAGGTGAAGTTCATTTTGCTCAATTTGGCCAACTTTGAATTCAAAATTTTCCAATTTTATAACTGAAATTAATTTGAAATTACCTTATTCTATGAAATATGGACACCTTATGTGCTTTTTTCGCACTTTTGCCTTAAATAAATCCTTCTCTGATCTGATTGGGGAGATGCAAATGATACTTTGCACCCCAGTCAGAATTTTTTTGGGGTGCAATGCATCGCTTGTACCCTACTTTCCGACGCCACTGCTAATGACCCGTTCAATCGATTAAAGCTCAATTTTTCAAAATTCGTCACCTAGTACTTCTAATTTGAATTCATATTTTTTGCGAAAAATTATGTGAAAAATACTAAATGCAAAAGGCACCTCAGTAGATTTCAACTCGGATTTACAAATCACGAAAAATTATACTCCAAATCAATCTAACAGGTATAGGCGCACCCAGAAATTTATTTAGAGAGGGGCTGAGAATTTGAGAAAAAAAAATGTGGGAGGGGTTAAATTTTAAATTATTGGTCATTTTTCTGCAATGATGTTTCAATTTTTTCATCTAGAAATGTGCATTAGATTGTAAAAAAAAATTGTCGTTCAAAAATACTGCTTTGTCGTGAGTGCCGCTCAAGTTGTTGTCGTTTGAGGTCATTATACTGCCGTGCGAATTTTTATTTGTCGTTAATCATGTTTTTCTTATGTACAATATATTTTTCAGTCGTTCGAGGAATTTTTCTGTCGTGTATTTTTCATGGCCGTTGGGTTTCAATTTTCTGTCGTTCAAACCTCCTATTTTTGTCGTGGATTCCCCTTTTTTTGTCGTAACGATAAATCATACCCTTTCAAAAATGCAACGTTGCCAATAATACATTTTATGCTAAAATTTCAATTTATGCAGATCATTATTCATGCTCTAGAAAAAATTGGAAAGTATTTTGTATGTAGGTTATTGAATTTTTCAAATTTAGATTGTAAATTAAAAATGCGATGTTGCCAATAATGCATTGTACATTGATATTCTCAATTTCCTTCATCATTTTTGCTAAAGTTGATTTAGGTAGTGATTTTCATACATTTAGTTGTAGTTTAAAATTTGGAGTCTTTGAAATTCGTTACCTTTTGAAAATTGCGACGTTGCCAATAATTCAAAACAAATAACATTTTACAATACTGTTCAAAAATCGTTCAAAAAATGGAAATTTCTATTATTTCAACGAGGTAAATGAAATTTTACTCTTATATCAAGATACGTAATTCAAGGAACTCGAAACTTTCTAAATTTTACAACTTCTGCTCGGAAATATCGCACCGAGTCGTGATTTTTTCACAATTACGCCGTTACACTGGCTCAACCAAATACTACGAATTGCTTTTAAGAAGCCTAACGATCCGGAACACAAAACGTTAATGCGTTTGTAACGTTTACAAAAAAATGCTTTTCAATATACGCTGAAAATTCAAAACGTAATTGGCGATTAAACTAAGCTCCGGCCGCGACCATCCATCGTCTTTCGTGCAGCCACACGATCCAGCCTAAGAAGTCCGATCCACGCTATCGGTTAATGGCTTAATCACGAAGTAATAAGCGTAATGATTTAAATATCACGTGTACACTTGAGAGGCCAAGAACCATTTAATCGGATACTATAAAGACGACGGTAATTGTTTTAGTTTGATCGGGAATGCGTACGATTTTTCTGCCCATTCTCGAAGCCAGAGCAGCTGAGGGATTTTTTTCGTATGGTTGTGCGCTCCGCGTTATCGGTTATCTCTTATGGCTTGAAACAATAAAAATTTTACAATACGATGGTAATAAGGCTAGGTAGCCGGTACTTGGGAAACGACGATGCTCGTGAAATATCGCAATTTCAAGGATTTTACGATGTAAACAAACGTATATGTAGGTCATCCCTACTCCGCATTCGGTGGGACCCGGCTTCGGCTTTATAAATACAACGTGTGCCGTTTTCGTCGCTAGCATCTTGTTCGATGCACGCTTCGCGATGGCTTTGCTGCGCGTCGCCGGCTATATCGTGTTACCCGCGACCGTGCTACGTACTCGTAGTACCTACGTTTTCACTCCTCGAATCGGTTTCTCTTTTTTCATTATTTTTCGAGCGTAATTAGTACCTTTTTTTACGCTCGAAACACGCCGACGGTGGTGGTAATTGACGTCGAATATCGAAAGTTTCGATTTCATGGATCGAGTTGCGTTGCACGTCCGACCATAGGCCAACGGAGGTGAAGGGAACAAGCGAAAAACGCGAATTCGACGATATTACTCGCTGACGTCGAAGATTGCGAAAAAATTAACGATGATTCATGTTTTGCATACTCCTACGCCGTAAATAACAGCGTAGGTGAGGGTTCGCAGCGCTCTCAAGTATTTGACCGGGTGGGCCAGGCAGGGCGGGGGTTGCTATCTCCGTTACCCTCGTTGTTTACCACGCTGCCGCTGGAAAAGTATCAAATGACAGAAAAACCAACCGACGATGTGTTCGTCGTGATTTACGTAAAATCCTCTCATGATACGAAACCGAAAATCGAGAATGGGTTTCGCTGGTCGAATTAACCTAAAGGGTGTACTTTTTCTACATTGCGAAAAATTACGCATTACGGTTGAATTATTAAACGGTCTCACCGGCTGGGTGATAAATCTTCGTTATTACGTTCGTATAGGTATTCGTAATGACGTGATTGGGAAACTTTTTCCAGTATTGTTTGTTTTGTTTTTTTTTGCAACGGTACGACGTGCGAGTGGTATTTTGCCATAAATTTTACCCGGCTTCTGGAATTATTTATCGTTGGGAATTGTCCGGAAGTTTTGTAGTTGATTTTAATGTTTCGAAAATTATTTCAGAAAGAAATATGATTCGAAATAATTGAAATGGCGTGTTTAATAAATTTGATGGAAAGTATTCGAAATTCATGTAGCATGTTTCTGGAACCCTTTTAAAAATATTAAATTAATTAGAAAAGGTGTTGAATTTTTAATTTAAAGAAATTTTGAAGCATTGTGAAAATTGTTCAAAATTCAGTAAAAGTCGAACTTGATGCAAGAAAAATTGTAAAAATAAGGACAACTTGTTGAAATGAATTTTAAATTATTCCAATTTACACACCTCCTGAAATCTGAAAATAGTAATTAATAATGTACCTATCGCTAAAATTGTTCAAATGTACGATGAAATTTTTGTAAAAAGAATTTAAAAAGTAAACGATAGTTCAAAATTTTATTAAAATTGGCAAAAGTGGAAGAAGGGATAATTCAACTTATGATTTTTACATCCCCACCCTATAAATTGATGAGTTTTTAGCTGTGTACTTATTCGATTTTTTTTTAATTTTTTCTCGGAAACGAATGCAAAAACTGTGAAAATATTGAAAAAGAATAGAAATTTCAAGTAAGTTTTTATGATTTTCATTCAATTTTTGGATAAAATTTTGTACAGGTTAACAAAAGAAATAAGAAAAGTAATTTTTACCGGAGGCCACCGCCAACCCTAGTAGGAGAAGGAAGAAAAGAAGTCCAGAGAGGTTTAAATTCCTCTTTTGAAATTTTTCCTCAAGCTTTTTTTTGGTATCATGTCATTTTCGTTTGACTGAATTTCAAATGCCATCACTTACTTTTAAAATTCGGAATTTTATTCAAATTTTTAAATTTTTTTAGAAAATTGATTTTTATTTTTTAATTGATTTGTGATCATTTTTATTTTGATGTCATTCATCCAATTTTTTTTGATATTTTGATTTTTGATCAATTTTTATGGATTATTTTTCTATGGTTTTATGATTGTCAACGAGTCAATGAGAGGGGGGAGGGGGAAGTAGAAAGGGTCAATAAAAATAGACCAGAAATTAAAGACCAATACAAAGTCAAAAATGAAAAAGTTGTATCCATCATTTTCAATGCCATTTTTAAAATGTTTTTATGACATTTTGTGTAAAATATTATAATCTTGTATTGATTTTAATGGTTCTTAAGAATTTTTTGAGGGAAATTTTATGCAATTATTGCGATCTTCGTCAAATGTTTTGACGAGGGTTTGACAAAATATTTCTTTTCAAGTATAATGTTCGATTATTTTTATTGGAAAAGTTAATGCTATTTTGATTTTATTAAAATTTTACCCATAACTTTCTTTATGTTAGCATGAATACCTATACTTAACAATATTTTAAGATGCTCACAGAGAAGAAGATGAATCTGAGGGGGAGAAAATCTAAAAATCTCAAGTCTACTGAGAAGATCAAAAAGCAAACTCAATTTACAGAATTTTAAGATTTTGCAAAAATAAGCACTATTTATGAATTTATTAAATTTTTTTTATCATTTCATCAATAACAAGTTTTGATGTCATTTTTAAAAATTGATGTAATTTTTCAATCATTTACACATTTTCTGCGATTTTTTGAAGCAGCTTTAATTATCGATTCGTTGATTATCATGACTTTTTAGAATCTTTTCGAACCAATTTATTCGATTTATACCATTTCAAAATGATATTCAAAGGTTTATTCGACATTTTGAATCAAAAAGTTATGGTAATGAATATTTTGGGTAGCTTTCTATAGCAGTGTTGCCAGTAGAAATTTAATTAAAATTATGCGTATCATAATACTGATGCCTTTTTTCAAAAAATAAAATAAAAATTGACTGTAAGAAAGCCAGACGAAGCAATTTTACCCCTTCTCCCCTCTTCCCCTCCGTGATGGGAAAAAATTCGATTGAAAAATTCGAGATAATTATGTATTTTTTTCAAAAGATTTGTAGATTTAGTCGAAAAAATCGTAAAAAACTTCATTCAAGTCCAAATTTTTCAAAGTTTTATTTTTTCAGTGACTAATTTCGACTCAATTCTATTAATCAATTCACTTTCCAATTACATTTACTCTCAAAAATTGAAAAAAGTTGCGAAATTTTGGACTTTGTTCGATGTTTTACTATTGAAAATAGGTTAATACTCGTATAATCTTTTGTATTGTCCTAGAATAACACTAGGAATTGGAATTGCACCGAGTGTATTATTCGATTGATCCATTTACCTCTCAACACGTACATTGGCGAGCGAGTAATAAGGAAAAAAGCGCATACTCGTGCAATTTCCAGCATCCAAAGGATAGGACTCGTCTATCTGACCTAGTAGTTTTCATGACCTAGTTTGAAATAGGTCATTTCAATATATTTTTCAACGTTGGTTATCGCACCGTATAGATATATGTACCTAAACCTATACACTTCGAAATACATCGCAAGTTTTACAACTCCTTGAAACTTCGCTCTAACGCTGAATCATGAAAATCCCCACTCCCCCCTGCGTAATCATCGAATCACGAATTATTAACCATAATAATAAATTTATAAATTGAAATGAAATTCTGCGACCAAAACAAACTCACACACACAAAAAAAACGAAAATCACGTCGTTAAAAAAAAAAAAAAATCGATCCTGAAACATTCGCAGCAACATCAACACAGAATGAGGAGCACCAGTTACACACGCGAGTCGCAATTCGCGTTGTAAACATAAACAACCCTCTCGGTAGTAAACATTTCCTATCTTTTGTATTATTATTGAGCAGGAACTTGCGAACTGCGTAGTTGCCTCAACGTCGCGTGTACAGCTACGAGAAAAGCCGAGAGAAAATAAAGCTGTCGTTTCACATGACAGCTTTTTCAGCCGAAGATGATACGATGGAAATTCCCAAGCCGATGGAAACGGGCATAATGTATTTATAACTATATCGCCATCGGCTCGTAGCCTTTGCCGGTGCGGTGCCGGAAAATGTAATGTATCGAATGAGGTACATTATGAAACGCAGCATTTTCAACTAAAAGCTACAGATACCCTTTGAGCGCTGGAAAAAAGGAAAGCTCGTGTTGGATTGCGATGACGCGCTTTTAGCACACGGGTCGATAAACTACGTTCTAAAATAAAACGATACCAATCGATAAGCCGTTTTAGAACGTGTATAAATACGTTCGGTATACGAAGATTGGTGTGTGTGGTAGGTATAGTAGCATGGCGAGAGTATGCATGTGTGTAAATATACACTTATACAACTACATGTATGCATTATTAGATCCCAACTATGTTAAAAAGGCTCTGCGCTCTGTGTGCTTTATTTATACTCGCGCATCGTCGTGTTTGTGTTGTTTTTATTGCCCTCGAGCGCGCAAATTTCCAGTATACACGAACTGCGAGAGTAGAGAAGAAAAGCTGGCTGGGGGAGGGGAATGTACAATGCACCTCCAGGCCGAACTTATAGGTGTAGGTAATTTACGTGTGTACTGATACGTGAAATTTTTCGATTAAATTGACCAAAGGTGCGACCGTAATTACCCATTGTTGTCGTGTTTGGAAGTTTGGCAAATGTGCAGTGCGAAAAAAATAGTTATTTTGGAGGATCCTGTGTCTCTTTGTCAGAGTGGAATTGCACCCTGAAATTAATTCTGATTTTGGCTGTTTGAAGAGTCGTACGAAAATTATGGTTGGGGTCAAAAATTCGTAAATTTTCTTCATCTGATTCAGATGGAAGGCGAACGGATTATTTTTTTTGCTTTTTCGACGTGATTTTTTGAGGAGTTTCGATCTGTTTTGTAAAATTCTGATCAGAAGTAATATTTTATTGCTGTGAATTAACCAAAAAATGGTTTGAAAATTCCTACCTATAAAATGCGTCTAAGCAAAGGAGAGGGGAATGTGCTAAAGTAAAAACTAGAAGATTCCCAAAAGTTGGTTATACTGGGGAGGGGGTTGAGCAAATTTGAAACAAGAAAATTGTGTACAAATGGCAAGAAAAACCAGGGATCCGGTAGGAGGGGATCTCGTCCCTCCGGTTCCAAGACGTTTTCAAAAGTACCTCCAAATGATGAGAAATACGAATTTTATTTCTATGAACAAGATTCAAAATTTGAAATTTAAAAAAGGAACCTCCGGAGCAAGGAGCCGTAGATGGTGCAATGTAGTCGCTTTGGCTTCGAAATTTTTTTAAAGGTCCCTCTGGCCCCAGCTCCGAAATTTTTACAAAAATCCCTGCGGCTCCAAAAAAAAAATGTTAGAAGGGGCCTTTTTCCCTCTAGGTTCACTCTGGATCTCTGAAAAACCCCACATAATGGTGAGAATTTACATTTTTCAGATCCAGTGGATATTAATATTATCAGAATGGATCGAAAAAACGAAAATTTAATTTTGAAAATTGTCATAGTGTGAAAAAGTTGGCTCTCCGGAAGACTAATCAAATAAAAAAAAAAAAATTAGATAATGTCTTTTGATCATGCAAGGGTCCTCAATTCCTTGAAAATTGTCAAAAATTCGATGTTTTTGAATATTTAAAATAGGTAATTTCAGACAAATCGAAAATCAATTGAAATCAGTTTCAAAGCTTAACTATCCAAAAAGCCACAATATTTTGAAAAAGTTCATTTTTTATAGCCTTTTTGTTTTCTCCTGTCAAGTTCACTTCATCCAGGAAAAAAAAATTGGAAAAATCTTATTAAACATCGATTTTCTCGAAAAAATTATGCCTTTTGGTTGAGATAGTCGCTTAATAAGATCTAAAATAAATTTTGAATTTTTAAAAATTTTAAAAAGTAAACTTTTAATAATTTTTTAAAAATTTAAGGCTCTTGCGCGATGAAAAAAATTGAAAGATTTTAAAATTCTTTAAATTTTGATTTTTCGGTCCATCTCAGCAGCCATCTGTTCGCCGAAAATTTGAACGTTTTTGATGTGAAAAAATTACTCTTTCATCTCCACCATTGCGTTGTCTCAGTACTTTCCGTCTCAAATTTTGATAATTTGATATAAAATAGTTTCGATATACTTGAAAGACTCGCAAATAATAATTTTTGAAAAAATGAATTGGTCAACAAACTTTGATTTTGAAAAATTCGTTCAAAATCATTTGGTTTTTGAATTTTTTTCCCATACAAATCCTGAGGAAATTCAAAAGAAATAAACTTGGAAAATTTCACTCTTCTTTTTAGTCGTATGAATCCACTAAATGCCGTCGATGTGACCAAAATCGTACAGAAATGAAAATTTGTTCGCTATAAAAGTCCAGACTGCATTTTTTCAATTTTTTCTAGCTAAGCTGTGATAAGTTTCTATTGATCAACTTACCTTGTGGGAGGAAGGGGCAGTTACACTCTTGAAAAATGAAAATTCTCGTCTACAACCGGTTTTTCGTGAGAATATCTTCTCCAATAAGCCTGAAATTTGAAAAAATGGTTAAATGATCGTGTTCTACGTAATATTTCCTATCAAGAAGGCTCTATTTTATTTCAAAAACCTCTGCGTTTTTGACAGAAAATTTAAGGTGAAAAATACCTACTTTTCCAGCTGATGCAGTATTTTTTGACGTGATCGAGACTTTAACGCTGTTGAGTCACTTTTTACGTTTTTGGAGAAAAAAATTCCAGAAATCGTATTTGAATTGCTGAAAATCCTTTTTTTCAATACCAAAAACGAAAATATTTCAAATTTTGAGTTCCTCCTCCCTCCTCGGTCCTCCAGATTTATCAATTTTGCTAATAATTGACTAATTGTTTCGAAATCAAAAATCTTTTACCCGTTTGAAATAATTGAATTTTTTCGATAGGTGATCGCATGTAGAATACAATTGTGCTACAATTTTTCAATTTTAGGTCTTAAAATTGATGATATTCTCTAAAAACTGGTTTTTAACGAGCATTTCTTTTCTCTTCAAGCACCAGTAGTTTTTGTTGTTTTTTGGGGGGGAGGGGGGGGGGGTCGAACATTTTAGTAAAATGAATGTGGATTGAATTATTCCAGGATATAATACATTTTACCAAAAATCTGACCAGACCAGGCCGGTCGAAAAACGTATGATTTCTAGCGGTTTTTGACGCTCTGCGGTTCGAGTAGGCGATAATAAAAAGATAATCGAGTTTACTCGTCGTGGAAAAATTAATTCGGTTTGGAAAAGCCGCCGAAACCGCGGCTATTGGTCCAAATCCACAGCTCGAGAGATGCTTTGACCTATTTTTTTAAAAACGTTGCCCTACCATGCGATGAATTTTATCTTAATGGCTCGGTTGGATGTCGTATTAACGTCGAGGACTGGAGCTCTAGCCGGAGCAGGAGCTCTGTCGTGCGTATGTGTATTTTGCGTAGTCGGTCGTCTTCGTTTTTTATTAATTCGATTCGCTCTCTTTGTATGGCCAAGAACAATGAACCTTGAATCGGCGTGAACCGCTCAGATGTTACGATGGTTGTAAAAATGGCGTAATTTTTCAATTGCTGGATGAAAGCGCGTGTATGACTCGGGTCGAGATGCGGATTTTCACACTTTACTGTACTCTTATGACGATAGAATAAATTCCACGTAACGTAACGTCTTCTTCATCGCCATCGCCTCTAGTTCAATAAAATCATTCGTTTATGTACGTAAAATATAATATTTACATTTACATTTTCACCTCGTTACAGATGAATCGTACCCTATTCCAATGCACGTGGCCTGGCTGCATGGTAATTACAACAACTTGCGAGTCCATAGAAGCTCACGTACGAGTTGCTCATCTCGGGTAAGCAGCCAAATCACGAATTCTGGTTTCCAATTATCGAATTATTGGGTAATCCGAACCGAGGTTTCGGACTCCAAGACGCCACCGCACCGCAAATCGCCCGTTGGATACATCTTGCGATGCGCCATCTCGTAAAAAGAAGAAAATTGGCAACACTGTTTTATATGTTTCAGATCGGATCCAAATTGATTTATATGTCCAAAAAATTGCTGTTTTGTAAAAAAAAATCAAAACGAATGATCAAACTGGGAATTTAATTTTCCTACGATCGTGATCCCCTCCTTGTGTCCTCGGTTCGAGGGTACAAGGAGGGAGAGGGGAGTATTTGGTGGAAATAATATCTCGAGTAATTTATCATGATTTTTTTTTCTTATTTTTATTGAAATTGATGAAAATTATTCTATGTTTGTAAAAAATTGGCAGCTATGTTTTTGGTTGAATACGGCGTTTTCCAATGTTCGATTTGCGATTAATTGGCAACACTGTCTGATCATTTCGATGTGAAAATTTTTTAAATCACAGTTTCACAGTAAGATTTTACTCAAAAAATGATTCGGTTTTAGTGGAGCAATAGAACTTTGTTTTTGAATAAATCGAATAAAAAATGACTGAACCGTTCGCGAACGAATTCATCTCTAAAAATTGACAATATTTCAATTTATTACAGTTGACAATCTTGAATCAACGCAAGAAAGATATTGAGCTCTAGAAAAATATTGCCTTATTGAGAATTGAAAATCGTTCACGAACGATTCATTACAAAGTGCATCGTTCGTGAACGAGATGATCTTAATTGATTCATGTGAATCAGATAAAAATTGTGCGAACGACTGATCCATATTTCAGGCGTGTCGCTAGCGAATCGATGTGACGATGTGAGTGATTTGTTTAAGAACGACTGAATTGTATATTTGAAAGAATCGTTCGCGAACGATTGATTATTGGTCAATTATTCAAGAATGACTGATTCTCAATTTTAATGAATCTTTCACGAACGACGGATTCACAATTTTGCTGAAACGTTCGCGAACGACTGATTCACAATTTTGGTAAATCGTTCGCGAACGACTGATTCTTGATTTCGTTGAATCATTCGCGAACGACTGATTCTCGATTTCGTTGAATCATTTGCGAACGACTGATCGGACTGATTCTCGATTTCGTTGAATCATTCGCGAACGACTGATTCTCGATTTCCTTGAATCATTCGCGAACGACTGATTCATCGTTTTAGTATTACAATCGTTTGTGAATAACTGATTCTCAATTTGGTTTTTGGTGAATCGTTCGCGAATGAATTGATTCTAGATTTTGGTAAATCGTTCGCGAACTACTGATTCTCGATTTTGACGAGTCGTTTACGAATGACTGAATTGTTTGTGAACGACTGATTTTCAATTTTGGTGAATCGTTCGCGAACGAACGATTCTTGATTTTGATGAATCGTTCAAGAACGAATAAATCTTGATTTTTATGAATCGTTCGCGAACGAGTAAAGCTCGATTTTTATGAATCGTTCGCGAACGAATGAATCTTGATTTTGGCAAATCGATCGCGAATAAATGATTCTCGATTTTGATGAATCGTTCACAAACGATTGGATTTTTTTAATGCAACAAACGTGTCCTTTTTTCCGTTTAATCGAATTTTCGTCGATCAAAAAATTGAAATCAGTAATTACTCTGAATTCAATTTTTCCACGATTCTTCTCAAACCTGAATTGTTCGTAAACAATGGAATAAATTTTCCATTGAATTATAAAGTCAAAAATAAAAAAAATCAAATTCAATCGAAAATTTTTGCCCCAGTTTTGAAGCAGTTTCATTTGCAAACTTCTGTTTTTTGGAATGAATCGATAAAGAATCATTCGTTCGAAATTCGAATGAATTCGATTCAATTGATCATTTTTAAAATTAATTTATAATTTTTCATTTTTTTTTTTTTACAAATCTACACATGCAGACAGTGTTACCAACCTTCAGAACCCAAATTCTCTTTTGCGAATAATTCTATCCCAAGTTCAACCATATCTATTCTCCAGATCGACCGTATATCGACTTTAATTAACCGCCGATAGTCTATCTTGCCTATAAATTAGTATATTAATACGTGTAGTTAACGGAACGCTTTGTTTACGCAGGCCACGTAGAGAAAAATCTGCATCGGATAACGGATACGACGAGGACATAGATTTCGACGATCACGAAGAAGAATTCTATTACACCGAGGTAGAAACCGAAGAAGCATACTACTCGCCTCCAACACTTTCGCATCGTGACATGGCACGTCCACCTCACGAAGGTACGTCTCATGAAACTGCGCCACTCTTCCCGGCCACCGGGCACCGGCACCGGCGACGATATAATCATTTTTGGCATTATTTCACATTTTCCAGATCCAGAATATCAAAAAAGTTTACTTAATTCATCACTGCCATCGAACCGTCGTTTCTCGCCGGCGGGACCGATCAACATACCAAAAAATACGAATACTAATGTACCGTGGTCTTTCTCGGCAACAAATATGCCAGCAAATTCTGTAAGTACAAGATCAATTTCCCCAAATACCCCTTCGGGTTCTTTACTGACGCGATGGAATTGTGTTTACGCAGAGCTCACCGGTTAAACACCTCAAGCTATCGTTTTCAGCGCCGGCTGCGAAACTGCCCAGCAGTCCGACTCGTCGAGTACGAGGCGAAACGAAAAAATGCCGCAAAGTATACGGTATGGAACATAGGGAGCTGTGGTGTACGCAGTGTAAATGGAAAAAGGCTTGCAGTCGATTCGGAGACTGAAATAAGCCTAAAACACGAACAAGCAACGTGTTGAAAACCATTTAAAGGGATAAACCTTTTAATTTTTCGAACTTTTCTGCCATAAATTGTTATCTACTGTACGTGTATCCTTTTGTGTATTAAGTACGTCGCAATGATTCGCCATTACCTCAACAATCGTCTCGCTATTACCAAGGTATTTGAGTACCCCTGTGCCCGAGGTATTTTGGCGACGTGTACCTAAACAAATATTGTGTATTTATGTGTACATATTTATACGGTGTACCCTTTTTGAACTTTTTTCTTTTCTTTTCGCCTAATTAAGATATCGTTCGCGTATGTTTTAAAAACCCTATTTATTAAGATTTCCAATCGAGCGTATTGTAAGGTGTGTATCAAGTTGAAGAGTGAAATTAAAGCGAATCCTGCCAACTATTATCTTTTTAGGCTAAATCGACAATCCGCGTCACATAACAACATTCGCTACTTGAAAAGATCGAATTTTTTGTGGATTTTATAGCTTTTCATATTACAATCATGTAAAACGTCGCGTACATTAGAGATATACTATTATACTTACCTGTTTTTATTTCCCATAGGTATCCTTTTCTTCTTCTTTTTTTGCCTATTTATTATTATTCGTTTTTCATATACCTCTCCATTAAAAAAAAAAAACATAATTACGAAGTATTTATTTTTTTTCTTTTGTAATTATTAAGTTTTTTTTCTTCGTCGTTTTGTTTTTTTTTTCTTTTCTCCTCATAATTTGTTTAGTTATGTTTATTATTTAGATTTATAGGTTTTTAAAATTTAATTACGTGTGCGAAGTTACCAAATTTGAAGAATTTTTTACTCTCTGATTTATTTAATTTACTGATATTGTATCGTGATTGCTTTCTGTATTATGTGTGTAGGATTTTGTTCAATTTTTTTTTGTTTTGTTTTTATGTATGTGTGTGAGTTCATCGGTGAGTGATTCGAGATTGAAACGGGTTGTGGTTTTGATGGATAATGGATTCAATTGAGTGGTCGTTTATGTGAGAATGGTGAATTGAAATGAGAATGTGAATATACGAGGTTTTTTTTATTCAAAAATGATATTAACGACGTGTGCTTAAGGATGCATATGATTCGTGAAATTATAAAGAGTTGAAACTCCCTCCGGTTCTCGGTGCCAAAATTTATTGATGCGGCTTTTTTTGGCTACGCTGAGTGGTTATTGCTGATTTGGCCTTTTTTTAATGTTAAATTTGGGATTTTTGGTGGGTTGTGGTGAATAAAGGAGGTAGTCATTGCTTGTGAATGATTCTTCAGAGTCGTTCGCGACCGAATTTGTATTTGTAATCGGGTATTTTTTTTCTTTTTGATTTTCGAGCGATTTTGTAAAATCGGTGGGTGAATTTGGGAATTTTTGTGGGAAAATGATCATCTTTCGAATCGTTCGGGACCGAAATACAAATTTGGTGTATTTTTAAAGGTTTGAACGATTTAGATTAATCATCATTTTCTGGTGCGAATGATTCGTTTGCGAACGATTCTTTCGAGTCGTTCGCGACCGAATCTGTAATTGAAGATTTTTTTCAAAGTTTCGAACGAATTTGTGAAGTTGTTGGCGAACGATTCAGTTCTGGGTGAATTTTTGGGACGATTTTTTGAATTGTTTGAGACGAAACTACAAATTGGTGTGGTTTTTAAAGATCTTAAACGATTCATATAATATAAATTTCATTTTAGATTGATTCATGAAGTCGTTTGCCGCAGATTCACTGAAATTGATTTTTCTAAAGATTTAAGACAATTTTTGTTTAATTAAAATCTAAGAATTATTTGTGAACGATTCTTTGGAGTCGTTCGCGACTGATTCAGTAATTTATTAATAGGTGATTTTCTTGGAGGGTTAGGAACGTCATGATTTTGAAGTCGGGAAGTCGTTCGCGACCTATTATAAAATAATTTTTTTGAAAAATTTAAAAATCGAGAGGAAATATTCATTCGCGAACGGCTTCTTATATGGATTCATTTGACAGATCAGCTGAACGATTCATTTATGAACGATTCTTCGGAGTTGTTCCTGACTGATTCATTTAAAGTGATTTTTTATGGTGAGGGGTTAATAGAGAGGGATTATTCAATTGGTCATATGTAGCAAGCGAATGATTCTTTTGAGTCGTTCGCGACCGATTCATTCATATACCTAAATATAATGTTTTTTCATATTTGGACTGCAAGAGGTGGTGGGGGGGGGGACTTTGCATGATTTTTTAATTCATCCGAAATTAGCTCGTGAACGATTCCTTTCGGGTCGTTCACGACCGATTCACCAGAAATAATTTCGCAAACGACTCATTATCGTTCGAAAACTATTCTTTGATGATTTTCACTAACAGTTCCCAAACGATTCTTTTTATTTGTTCATGAACGATTCATTTTGATTTTATAGAAAGCTAAAAAAAAGTGAAAAATCCATCAATAAAAGTGAAAAAGTGTTATTTGAAGAAGATTCGCATTCAAAGAAATTCCGTTTCGGATTTTTTTTTTCGTAGCCTATTAAAACGAACGTATCCGCATCTAGGCCGCAGTTCCAACTTCAAAATGGCTGCCTGTTTATTTATTGCTCGAGTTGCCAATTCCAAACGTTTAAATATTATAATTTTTGTAAGACGTCGTTAATTTAATAACGATTCTTCAAATTTGTGTAATATAATGACTTATGTACGAGTTTAAGAATGTTTAAAGAAAATTTGCTATAAAACTTATGTAATTAGGTAGAAGATACATTTACGTGAGATTTCATATTTTTTCTATAGTAGTTTCGTCGAGTTTAATTACTACGTATTTCGCCCTTTTTTTCCCTTTCTTTCAATCGATCGCGCAGCGCGCTTTTTAAATTACGCGTATTTTCTTTAAAAAAAATTAATATTTTAACGAGTTCTTTTTTTCTATAGTATTTTAGATATTTTTATTAGATATGCAATAAGTTAATTATGAAAGAAAAGGCGACGTATTTTGGAAATTATTATAAAACGCGTAGTCTCCTAGAGTAATAATTTTTAAAAACGTAGGTACTGTAGCTGTACAAATACGCACATCGTCTTTCTTTTTAGTATTTTTGCGTTTTCGTTCTGCCAATTTTTTATTTCAACTTTCGACCATGTGGCGGGGACATAGAAATTAAAACTCTTAATACGATACGGTATTGTATGATGAATTTTCGGATAATGAAAAATATTACGATCTCAAAACTCTCTATGTTGTTTTTTTGTTTTAAATTTTTTTTTTCGAACTGCGTGATTCTGTGATTATAATATGTATATGCAATATACGAGTGCGTTTTACTTTCATATTCGAATTTTAATTCGGGTTAAAACTTTGTTTCGTTCGTCGTGTTTTTCATACATCTCGAAATTTTTAACCATAATTCTGTTTTTTTCGGGTACCATCATCATTGTGATCTGAATGTCATCGCTGTTTTCTCTTTTTAATGTTAAATTTTTTTCCTCGTGTTATAAAATCTGTGTTTTTTTATAAAAAAAATTTCAATTCGAACAAAAAAAACTGAAAAATTTTTAACGCTTGTGAATGTATCCGATTCGATTTTCAATTTTGTGAGGATAACGTCGAAGTAAATTCGTTATTCCTGTGATAAGAAAGTTTTGCGAAAAAAAAAGTGATAATATACCGACGAGTATAACAATTTTATGTATTTTTTTTTTTTTTTTTTTTAGCTTTTACGAAAATAAGAAGCAATTTTTCATATCATTAAACGAAGAAAGTAAAAAAAATGGTACCCAAATTGATGTAACTGATCCGAATGTTGCTTTGAAAAATATTTTCAAGTTGAAAGTACAAATATAACTGTGATTAAAACTTTTTTTTAATTTATTTTTTTTGTCGTTATTCTCATTATATTACGATTGTTACAATTATTATGTTAGATTGCGTATATTTTAAATTTTCACATACGCGGTTTCATTCCATTTGATTTATTTTAAAAAAATGAAAAAAAAAGAACAAAAATGATCAAAATACGCGAAGGTGCAAAAACGCCAAGTCCTTTTCCTTAAAAATAATTATCAATCGATGAGTGCGAAAAGTAATCTCCGATGATGGTGATGATAATGATGATGATAGCTATGTAATAATTATTATCTTTATTTATTATCATCGTTTATTATTATTCTCTATGTACGGTCTAGTTTTATAGTTTTTTCTCGTTTTGTACGGTTAAGATGCTTCCCCGGATATTTCCGATAAAACCTGAATCAAAGGCTCTGGTGTGGTAAGGGGGTCAATTAGCCCTTGGTCGAACTTTGACCAAATTCTTATGCCATTCGATTTGGCATGGTAAAAGATGATTTTAGAGCTCATGAGCGAATTTTTATTTCACCCCTGGGGGGCTGGGGGGTCAAAATACACGGTTTTCAAGCCGAAAACTCTTAAAAATTCTATCTCCTCGAGTTTTCAACCGATTTTTTCCAAACTTGGCACAAAGGTAGTGGTACTAGAGGGGAATACCCTGAAATTTTTTCAGATTTTTCCGACCACTCCAATGACCTTGAATTCGACTTTGAAAATTTCAAATCGCCCTGGGAGCACCGTTTTGCCGCGGGGTATAAAGAAAAAATTTTTTTCATGTTTCCCACTCCATTTTACACCACTCAGAATTTTTTCAGATTTTTTCGATTGGTGGTTTACATGTGGCGTCCGAAAAACTGATAAACCGGTCGTGTTATTACTTTAAAATTATGCCTTTCCCATCAATTTCGTATTTTTCATTTTTTTCTCACTAAAAATACATTCATGCTCGCTTTTTATTAAATTTTGATCAATATTCACCCATTTCCCATGACTACGACATTTTGAACAAAGGGTATCCCCGGATATAATAGGCGAATCGGCCCAAGAGCTACTTTTTGAAACTAACCAGCAGACATTATTAAGGACCCCAAAAAATGATTTTAGAAAATTTTTTCCACTTCCTAACTCACCCTACCCCCTTACCCCCACCCCCAAAATAGCGAATTTTCGTCAAAAAATCGTATCTCGGAACCTAATGAACCAAAAATTCCGAAATTTATGTGGTGTAAGTACATATATATAAGGAGTGGTGACCAATTTTTGAGAATTTTTCCAGATTTTTTTGCGATGCATTCTATTCTAAAAAACCACCTTAAAAACTTTGAATTGCTCAGAGGGTCTGGCCGGATAAGAGGTGATTTTGGCCATGGGTTGGATTTTCGCTTTAACCTTCCCAAAGGGTACCCTCTGATGTAAAAAAATCTGAAAAATTTTCAACCTCCCCCCCCCTTCTATTTCTGAGTTATGGCCATTTTATTGCTAGATTTTCAACGATTTTTAATTTCAACTGTTGTGAAGGAAATTTTCTATTCTTTGGCACAAAGTTACCTAATACCTATGTCTCGTACCTACAAATTATGAAAGAAAGTTTTTTTTTTCATTTCATCTTAACATTTTGCTCTTGTACTACAGTTCATTTTTTGTCATGGGCTGGAAAATTAAAATTTTAAATTGAAAAATAAAATTCAAATTATTGTACCTATCAAGGTCACAAGGTGGGGTTGTATCAAAAAGAAAGAATTTATATCTTTTAGTTTTGGAATTGGATCAATTTCAATGTTTTAGGGTGGGTTTTGGGATAGAATGCATTGCAAAGAAAAACTGAAAAATTCTCAGAAATCCATTTTCACTGATTTTTTATGACAGAAATAGCGAATTTCGAGATTTCAAGTGAAACGATCGCGAAAAGGGAGTTTATCTAGGTATTTTGGACAGCTAAACACAAATTCGACGTTGTAATCATTTCTTTCTGCACGAAATGCTGAAAAATGTGAAATAATCAGCTAAAAACATTTTTATATATGTACATGTAGTAGGTATTTTGTGATTCTTGACCCTTGCGGCTTCGAAATCGCCAAAACTGAATACGTGACGTGAATCTACGTTGAAATACACATTTGTGGGATACTATTCACAAATTGGTTATTCTTCACTTATATATGCTTATATGGTGTTTTTTTTTTTGCAATGATTGAAAACTTCATATAGGTAGCCGAAAAAGCATGAAGATATGTAATGTACCAACATTTTTGAAAAAAATATCATAAATACGTCTTTACGAGACGTGACTTAGTGCCAAAGAACAGAAAATTTCCTTCACAACAGTTGAAATTAAAAATCGTTGAAAATCTAGCAATAAAATGGCCATAACTCAGAAATAGAAGGGGGGGGGAGGTTGAAAATTTTTCAGATTTTTTTACATCAGAGGGTACCCTTTGGGAAGGTTAAAGCGAAAATCCAACCCATGGCCAAAATCACCTCTTATCCGGCCAGACCCTCTGAGCAATTCAAAGTTTTTAAGGTGGTTTTTTAGAATAGAATGCATCGCAAAAAAATCTGGAAAAATTCTCAAAAATTGGTCACCACTCCTTATATATATGTACTTACACCACATAAATTTCGGAATTTTTGGTTCATTAGGTTCCGAGATACGATTTTTTGACGAAAATTCGCTATTTTGGGGGTGGGAGTAAGGGGGTAGGGTGAGTTAGGAAGTGGAAAAAATTTTCTAAAATCATTTTTTGGGGTCCTTAATAATGTCTGCTGGTTAGTTTCAAAAAGTAGCTCTTGGGCCGATTCGCCTATTATATCCGGGGATACCCTTTGTTCAAAATGTCGTAGTCATGGGAAATGGGTGAATATTGATCAAAATTTAATAAAAAGCGAGCATGAATGTATTTTTAGTGAGAAAAAAATGAAAAATACGAAATTGATGGGAAAGGCATAATTTTAAAGTAATAAAACGACCGGTTTATCAGTTTTTCGGACGCCACATGTAAACCACCAATCGAAAAAATCTGAAAAAATTCTGAGTGGTGTAAAATGGAGTGGGAAACATGAAAAAAATTTTTTCTTTATACCCCGCGGCAAAACGGTGCTCCCAGGGCGATTTGAAATTTTCAAAGTCGAATTCAAGGTCATTGGAGTGGTCGGAAAAATCTGAAAAAATTTCAGGGTATTCCCCTCTAGTACCACTACCTTTGTGCCAAGTTTGGAAAAAATCGGTTGAAAACTCGAGGAGATAGAATTTTTAAGAGTTTTCGGCTTGAAAACCGTGTATTTTGGCCCCTCAGCCCCCCAGGGGTGAGATAAAAATTCGCTCATGCGCTCTAAAATCATCTTTTACTATGCCAAATCGAATGGCATAAGAATTTAGCCAAAGTTCGACCAAGGGCTAATTGACCCCCTTACCACACCAGAGCCTTTTGTCGCCGATGTAGGAAAAATATCGAATTTCCAGTTTGATTTTTTCCACTGGGTGTCTCCTGAATTCGTGTTTTTTTTTTAAATCGTGAATTTTAAAGTAAAGATTGGATCGAAATTTCCCCTGGATGGGGAAAATTTTTAAAGTAGGATGTATATTTGTGTTTGACACATGAGAAGGAAATCAAATTGGTCGGCTGCCTAAATTCCCACCACTTTTAATGTTTCAAGGCACTCCCAGTCATCAAAGGTAGATCGAGGGGTAAAAGCGTAATTGACAAAAAATTTTAAAAACATTTACTTAATAAAAATTATTTCTTTAAAAAAATTTATTTGCAAAAAAATCTAACCTCAGATTTCAAGAGTTTTTTTCAATTTTTTTAAACTTTGAGTATTTTTTTTGTTTTGAAAAATTCGATGATATTTTTTGAAACCCTTGATTGATCTTTTTTCCAAATTTTGTTCAATTTTTTTGAAAATCTTGAGACCTCGATCGTTTTGTTTTTTTTTTGAAAATTTTGATTAAATTTGATAACATTTTGAAACTGTTGAAGAAAAACCTGTCTTTACTTCTTAGCTGACCCTTCTAGATCTAGATCAGCTTTCGTGGTTTTTTTTTTCACTTCGCTGATAAATTTTTGAACATTTAGATTCACGTTTTAATCCACGAAGTAAATATTTTCCAAGTATTTTATGATATTTTTATAACTCTAAAAAGAGACATTTTTTGTGAAAACAGAACTTGCTGCAGTTTTATTGGGCTATTTTTTTTTATTACCTTACCCTACGATAACAAACAATATACCTGCCTAATTTCTAAAAAGTAACATCTGCTATAAATCGTGTCATATAATTATATTCTTTATGGAGCACATTATACCTACATAATATCTTATACATATTTTGGCCAACTCATTAATGTGTATTTACGCAATGTACCAAAAATAGTTACCAATTTTATGTTTGATATTTTACATAATAATTTAAGTATCTATATTTTCTTATCATGGCCTCCGTTGGAAAAAAAAACACTTCCCTATGCATTACCTGTACCATACCATTGGATTAGATGCCAGTTTAAATTTTATGCTACAAAAATACGTCTTGTTTATATATAACTCGATTGTTTTTTTTTTGTTCTGCGAAGCTTTAAATGTAGTACCTTTGACTGTATTGGATCTGATAACACAATACAATGAGTCTATATAACGGTTGAATGTATTATATTTTGTATTAATTATTACTTTTTTTTTTCGTCATTAACTTAATTTCTTTTTTTTCTTCGAATCGTATATTGTAAGTGTTCTTTTTCGCTTTTGTTTTCGTTTTGTTTTTATGTTAAGTTTTAAATCGTAGTTGTTTTTTAAATCTCTTATGATGTAAAAAAGAATTAAAAAAAAAAAAAAACAAAATGGAAAAAAAATTTACGCAAGTTATAATATTAATTTGATCTCTTTCTATCTCTCTCTGTGTGTACCTTGTTTCGCGTCTGTCGTTTTCATTTTATATACCTATTTAATAGATAGAATTTTTTGCTCGATTGTCATAATTACGATTTAACAATACCTATGTAGATATTTACTTAGTGATGCGAAAATCTATATTTCTCTAAAGTGAAGACAATATAACACCAAAAAGTGTTCCGTTAAAGCGTCTCTGTCTATATTGAGCGTGATTGTGGATATTTTTTTAAAAGCTCTAATCTTTTTAACATTCGAACTGACGCGCTTATTGGACGCTTGTCGCGTGAAAACAAATCAATTTCTTTTATTTTACAGTATTATCGCGTTACAATCGAGATACCTTCCTGTGAAATATGGTATTTTGTCTTCTCTGTTTCGGATTATTTTGAAAAATACGCGAGAATTTTCGGAACCTGTTTTTATTCTCTTGTTTCTTCTCCCCCTCTGTATCTCTTTTTCTCTCTGTGATCACCAATACCTATCCCTCTCCCTCATGTATCTTCATGAACATTACAATAGATTTTAATTTTTAATGAACAGAATTATACGTATACATCAGATATTGAACTAGGTAGACGTTTATTTAAAATATGTGCCTATATACAATATAATAATTGATTTTATTATAAGGAAATAAGTAAGAGTAGGTATCACTACGCGTTATTTTTAAGTTTAATTGTATAACTTAAACGTAACTTAATCATCGTTTCGTCGTTCAATCCTATTAAAATAGTTACATAAACGTAGAGTATTATTTCCATTGTAAAATAATGAAAAGGAAAAAAATAAACGCAAGTTTTTGCTTCTATTTACAAACGTGTTTCATTTTCGTTGCTTTTATTCAGACCATCAGACGTCATTAAGTCAGAACGTAAGCGATTAGACACTTGGAGTATTTTTTTCTGACCTCGATCTGTCATAAACTACCTAAATTATAAAAATAAAAAATCATGTGTAAAATAAAAAATTTAAAAAAAAAATTAAAAATTGAAAATTCAGCTCGTGTTTTGATTGGCTAGAATTGTTTACACTCGAATACGCTGACGCTTGTTGACGCATGCGCAGTTATCAAGTTCAAAAAATAACGAATTTTGAAAACAATTTTAATGGCGGATTGGCAGTATGTAATGTGAGTTATTCTACATGTTTCGAGTTTTCGTGTGAAAAATCAATTTTTATTCGTGGAAAATAGTATATTTCGGTTACTGTAAGCACCTCTCATGATGTTACAACAGAAATTTTCGCTGGTTTATGGAATACATCAAGAAATCAAGTAAGTATCTATAACTGGAAGCCATCAGCTCATTAGGTAATACAATAAGTGCATATTTCTTAATTTCAATGAATCAATGAGCACGTTTCGCCAAAAAAGTCAGGGATTTCAAACCATTTCGAAGGATTGAAAATGTATCTAATTGTTTCACGACTGTTCAAAGTCTACCACATTCGTATCTCTATCTATACTTAATTGTTTTGAACAGTACTATCTGTTGCTGAAAGTTATTTTACATGTTTGTTCGTTCTTCGTTGTATTGTACTCAAGTTCTTCATCTTCGGTATGAAAAGTTTATTCAAGCGATGTTCTTAATCATTATCATCGTCGAATCTTCGAAAGTGTTTGAATTGAATATTATATCATGCCATTCTGTTGAAAAGTTCTTCATTTCTACAGAAGGATTCAAGACAAAAGCGAAAATCTACTCAGTGTCCAACTCGACGATCAAGTTTATTTCAACGATTAGTCTTTATCGCAGAACATTGTTGGTAGCGATCTGCGAAGCCCATTTCTCTGAACAGCATTCATTCGATGACTCAATGAGTGAACTTTATACCAAATGGTTGGAGTATCAAAGCTCATTATTTCTGATCGATCAAATCAAGTAAGCTAAACTGGTTATATAATAATTTTGTTATAATTATCTAATATTGCTATTTTTAATTCTTCACATACACGTTAACAAACTAATTACAAATTATACAATAATTATAATCGCAATCACATTTATTATATAGGTACATCAGGAAAATAGCAAACAGCAATGCCAAATAGAAAACTCGAAATTCGAGTAATTTTCAAAAGTAACCGCCCATAATAATTGAAAATTACCCAAAATTTTAAAAAAATGTACATCAAGAATCAGAGAATCTGACGAGTTGTTTCACGATTCACACCAATAAATTCGAATTTCTGTTTACTTTACAGCTTTACAGCACATGGCTGTTGGAGCATGCGCAGAATCTGTCATGCGGTGATAACTGATAACGAGCTGATAAAAATTCTGTTCTTATTTCTCATTTCGATGAAAAATAAGTAAGTAAATATGGTAAATCTGTAAACGTCTCTTTTTCGACCAAAGTTATACTCATTTTTCGAATTCTATAGTCGAGAGTTTCAAGAAAATTGATAATACACGAACCGTGAATGATTTTGATTACAATTTCATCGGAACAGAATCGCCAGATTAATGTTCAGTAGGCCGGAGCGTTTGCGTTTGAGAACGCCAAAAGATGGTATAGGAAGATACGATTATTTAAAACAATTGGTTAATGAATTCGCTACTACCAAATCATTTCGTAAGTCACCATCTAGAAATACTTTTACCAGTTACTTTGGTTTACGATTCGTTCGCCTCTTGTGATACTGATAAGAATTGTATCTTTGTTTGCAGAGAACAAACTACAAGTGATCGCAAACTTGGCCAATTTTTCTTACGATCCGATCAATTATAAATTTTTGACATCGTTACGGGTTATCGATTTGTTCCTGGATCAATTATCAGAATCTGATACGACTTTGGTACAGTACGCTATTGGAGGAATTTGTAATTTCGTCATTGGTATTATGAATATGATTTTGATTACCTTTTTTTGTGAAAATTTGGATTCTAAAATTATTTATTTAAATTGAATTTTGTCCAGATCCTGTTCAACAAGAATATCTGATCCGATCAAAAGGAGTTAATTCAGTTATAAATTGTTTACAGTCAGAAGACGAGCAAACTGTTCTTTCTGCTATTACTATATTAATATTTACATTGAGTTCTGAGAAGAGCAACGGTAGGTTTAATAAACAAAGCATTAATATTGGGTATCGTTTTAAAAACAATGAATTTTATTCAATTTCGGTTCACAGATCATATCACTGAAGGTGTATTGAACCATATGAAACATCTATCTACCAGTTCAAACGTCAGATTTCAAAACTTGGCTAAAATATTTCTCCAAGACTACGAAGTTCGTAAAGTTCAATCAAGTATGTACAGTTTTCATCGAATTTTGTTGTGTTCCCATAAGATTCTAATCATTTAATTATTTATACAGAATGATTGTTAATTCAACCAAAAGAATCTTATTCGATCTTGGTACACAACGTGTCTTCCAACGACACCTCAGCTTCGGTGATAAATTCACTCTCAACAGGATGTTTACCGAAGACGATGTACGTTCGTTCGCCCAACTCACCGGTGACTGGAACGCCGTACATTTTCACCCAGATCCGAACCAATCATTAGTCCATGGAGCTTTATTGAACGGTTTGGTCTCCGGAGCCATGGGATGCCATTTACCCGGTCCAGGTACGATTTTAATCGAACAAACGGTCAAGTTTCCGAATCCATGCTACGTCGGGGAAAACGTTCAACTAGTCGTTGAAGTAATTTCTGTACGGAAAATTATCCAATGCAAGTTTACTTGTTCGGTCGGAAAGAAGGTTGTTTTGGATGGAATAGCCAAAGTAATCAAAAAAGATCTTCGTGAAGGAATTTGAATGTTTGATAAACAAAGGTAGATTTCGTACTTGTTTTTTTTTTTTTTTTTTTTTTTAATAGAATAAAACTGTTTTCTGGCGTACGTTTATTGAACTTGATATTGAATTCGGAAGCTTGATTTGTTTGGTGATTAATATTTGGTAAAAAGTAAAAATAATTTCAAAAGAAGAAAACATTAGGATAAATTTTTATTTTAATGTACAATTTCGCTCGAATTATTGCTTACAAGTTACAAATACCTTCTGTATATTATAAATGCAACAAAACCTATAAATATGATTAGAAAATTCTCAGATTTAACGTTGTAAGCCCCATTTCTGCAATACCTCTTCTTCTCTTTGGCAATTGGAACACCGAATCTTGTTAATGAATTATGTATGCTATCCAGCTCGGTTGAATTCATCGCATAATTTTTCGATAACACTAAAGTGAATACTTTATCAGATGAACAAAATGTTAGTACTAAATTATCCGATGCCCTTACTACGAATACTTTTCCGGCGAATTGCTCGTAGTCGTAACCGAATGGTTTTTCCGAAACTGAAAAATAAAATGTACAATTATTATTTAATTGAAGAATGTTTGTGTGGTTATGAATTGAGTAATATGATGAATCATTGCGGATGAAAGACTTATCGTTGTTTTAGTGAGAAGTAAAATCCTACTGAGTGATCTAAGAAGTAATTGTAAAGGACTTTGAGCTTTGATCGGGGTCTATTATTATTATTATTTTTACGAAGTAATAATTGCATATTCGTTGATTATGTTTCATTTGTTTAAAATTAAACTCAGATTCTAAGCATGATTTTAGTCTATGATAATTAAAATGAAATCACTTTTTTTCTCAAATCAAGTGGGAGTGTTTGTGTTATTAGGTCATCACTTTAAAGTTCAGTAAAAGGTGTCTCTTCCGCTTCCTCTTCTCAATTTGAAATTATTACATCATACAGTTTCGTCATCGTTCATTCAGAGTTCATTGAAAAGAAATTACAAATTTTCAAATTTCAAAGTAACGAATTCCTCACTCCCGTGTTCATTTTTTGCTTTCAATTTGAACGAAAGTGAGCTTTTTAAAAGACGAAAATTTCATCTCATCGGGTGTAGGTAGTTATCATTTTTTTGTGAATTTTTAAATTTGTCTTTAAGGTACATTTATATGGATAGTTTATTGTGATGATATCAACATTCATCATTTTTAGCCATTCTTTAAGTCTTCTTCCCATCAGATTTTATTTTCTACCGGATTTTTTAAGTCATTTAGAAAAACTAGAAATTAGCTTGGGCTTAAGAAAATCAAATTCTCGCGTCCTTTATCATAGCACATTTAAAAAAAAAAACTTTTTTTTTTCAGGATTTCGAGGTAACTACTTCAAAAGTAATCTTAGTTTTAACCAGTTATTAATTTTCGAAAAATAAACTAAAATATTGAAAATTTTTAAATCTGCTGTTTTTTTACCTGAACGGAGGAAAATAATAGTTTTTTTTCACTTATTTTCTGATATCAATCTCCTAACCCTAATTTCTTAATTTATTGGTGTTTTGGAGTATCCAGCTAAACGATTATTTCCTCCAGAAATAATTCTGAATTTTTCCTTTAATCAAAACTAAAGTCCAGATTTTTTTGACAAAATGAAACAGAGACTTGATGTTTAACTATCCAAGTTGTTTTCTAAATCTTTTTGGGGAATTAAAAATTCGGAGGAAAATCAAGATCTAATGATGAGATTTAATCTTGGAGGCAAACTTTTGGAATTTTTCAAAAATCAGAACAGTAGGTACGTTTTGGATCATTGTGAAAATTAAGGACACTGAGACCCCCTTAACTGAGGAAGTTTAAAATGTAGGTACCCTTATTAATTCCAAAAGACCGATCGGTTCAAATTAGCATAAGGAAATCTGGTACTATGAAAAAAACGAAAAACTGACAAATTTTTCAAAAATTTTGAAAAATTTGAAAAAAATATTAATCGAAATAATAATTTTATGAAGTTTGGTAAAATTTTATAACATTTTAGGAAAATTCAAAAAATTTAGGTATACTTACCTATTGACCTTAAGCTGCACTGATATCAATTTTATTTTTTGGCGAAGTTTAATTTTGAACAAATTAAGGGGAGGAGGAATATAAAATTGATTTTTTTTTTTTTGAAGAATAGGACCTTTAATTTTTTTTATAGGATCTGCTCCCCCCCCCCCCCAATTCGCGCTGACTCTATGTAAATGAAAATTCAGTAGAAATTGAACTCGAAAATGCTTTCATATTCATCAAAAGCAACGAATTCATTTTTTTTTCATTTAATTGTATTATTGAAGGAGTTGAGGGATGAAGGTCTAAAAAAGACTCATGAATTAAGAATTGAAATCAAATGGTCCTAATAACATCACTTTTCATGTACATATGTATAAAAAAATACATAGTTTGGAAAAAAGTGATGAAGCAAGATGTTGCATATTTTCAGGATTTGAAGGGGCATTTATGTGTTTTTGTTTTTTTTGTTTTTTGCAAAAACCGATTCGAAACATATTTTTTTCAAACAAAAAACGAGTATCTAATTTTAAAAATGAAAAAAAAAAGTTTTTGAAGATTGTTTGCCTAATATCAAAATTAAAGGGGCACCAAACATTTAAACTTCTTGAAAACCATTTCAAGACTCTTTTCTTATTTCAAAGATTTCGATCTCTTCAACTTTGATGTTAGACAAACAATAAAAAATCATCAAGTACATATTTTCATTGTTATTTTTTATTTTATTTTTATTATTTTTTTTTGTCAATTATACCTATATATTTTTTTGTGAGAACATTTGTCTCTGAAGGTAAATTAGGTAAACAGTTCCAGGTTTTTTTTTTCAAATTTTCTGTCCATTGGACCTCTCTACAAACACCCCTGTATACCTAAACTTCTTGCTGAAAATTGATTAAATCTATGAAAAATTGGAAAAAAAAGGTTGAAAATTGTGCCTAATTGCCATATTGAAGCCGACAAAAGTTTTTAAATTTTTTTCACGTTCTGTATTCGTGTAAGGTTCATTCTTCAGTGAGTTTTTTTTTTTGTTTCGTGAATTGTTGAATAGTTCTATTGAAACGTACAATAAAGAAATATACAGAATAGGTACCCACCTTCTTGATTCCCCAAAGACGTCCACAATCCCCTTTGCTTATTATCCTCGATGTAAAAGGTATAGGTAACGGCTAGACTTTTTTCTCTCCACGTCAAATACACGTGATCTTTTTCTCCTATTCTGATATCAACTTTGATACAGCTTTCGACAGTCGGTCTATGGCGAGTTTTATGTTCCAATATCTCAATTCCGTACCAAAACCCAGTCATCTGTGGAATAAAAGTCAGCATCTGGTCCTAAAAAGTATCTATAAAAGCTTAAAACATCTCGAGACTTACATCATTCAACGAGTAATGAGTCTGACTCCTGATCGTCTTGCAAATATCTTCGATATTCCTTTGAGTTTTCGCATTGGTCTCCAGCAGACCAGACAGTGCGGTGAAAAACAGTATCCACTTGATCTTATATTTAAACATATCTGCTGAGGATTCAACAAAAAAAACCACACTCAATCTATCGTCTAATTTTCACTTTAGCACCATGAATATTGTTTAAAAGGCGACGCGTCATATGAGCTAATTTTCTATCAATTAAAATGTCGATTTTTTTCGGTACTTTTGTCTAAGCGAAAGTAACAGTGACGATTTCATGGCTCGACACATTTACGTATGTATGATGAACGTTCGGTGTACTTACACGCGGTGCTGTGGATGGCGTGTTTACTCAATTAAGGACTATTAAAGGATAGTTTGTTAAATTGCTGCATTTGTCGAAGACTACGAATAAAAAGTACCGAGAGGGGATAAAGAATTAGTGGTCTCTAAAATTATGCTATCGAATGAGTTCGCCAACGATAATTATCCATCGTCGTAGGTCGAAGGAGCGAATTGATCTTTGATGCTGGTTTGATTGCCAGTGACGTGTCGATGCCTCATATTAGCGAAAAAATTGATGACTCGACAAGTGATTTATGGAATCCCCCGCCTCAAGATATTTCAGGGCTTCTCAAATAGATCCATTTCGCGATGAAAACCTTGAAACCGAATCATCTCTGGTTCTATCATCTTTAGCCCATATTTGGGGAACTGAGAAGGTAATAAATGGATTCTCGCAATTTAGGCAACACTTTCCATTCCATGCGCCGGTTTATAACAAAAATGAAAAACTCGTTACCGTTGATGAATGAATATCCTGAAATACAAAACGAATTGTATGAATTAAATGCGCGCACGTAATACAATCGTGGGCGATCCGATATCATAGTTTTTTCTTTCTATTAATTAATCGGCGTCCATCGTGTATTATGTTGACAATGCCCAAGTACAGTATTGATCGAAAGCCGCGTTAATTTTATACGTACTGCTCGTGTACAGGTCTATGGCATTAGTCTTTTTCAACCAAAAAGAGATGGAAAATGGTACAGGCAGCGGAAGTGCTCGCACACTAAGCCTACGTTCGGACGTGCCATTTGCTTAATCATAAATCTTGGTAAATGAACGAGATGCGAGACTATTCGCTGTGCTATACTTGAAAAACGCAGCGTGTTTGAAAAAAAAAAGGAAGTACCAGGTTAAAGATTAACTCAAACCGAGTCATAAAGTCTAACTGTAATTATCTAGTAATTACCTTCAATTGAAAATATCGTACGTGTTTGAATTCGTAACGAAAATCCAAATTCGTTAAATTAATTTCCTTTAATATTTTTACAAGTTTTTCGAGTCTAACGAAATGCTGTCGTGTGAGAGATCGTCGAGTGGATCGTTGGAATTTGGTAACGAAATTTATTGATTAATCCCTCTAGCACTAGAAAAAACATAATCTGTATATTAATCAAAGTTAGTGATGATGTAGATCACTGATAATGATAAGAAAGGAATCCCAACTCAAAATAAAATTTTGAGCCGAAACAAGAATACTCAATCAAAATTACCAAAGTTACCTATATAAAAAAAAAACCTTATCCGAAGTGTTAGGTGCTAAAGTTCATTTCTTGAATTTTGGCGAATTTTTTGAAATTTCAAAAAATACCTCATCGCCCTGTTGAAATGTGATCTACTCTTTCATTCTGAATCAGTGAAAAATCACTGATGAACAGTCGAAATTGCAGCGCAGGAAAAATCAGCGAAATTCACAAATTTTTCAAAGGTTTTCACTGATTTTTCAGCAAAATTCAAAAATTTTACTGATTTTTCAGTAAATTTTCATTGATTTTTCAGAAAATTTTCATTGATTTTTCAGCAAATTTTCATTGATTTTTCAGTAAATTTTCATTGATTTTTCAGCAAATTTTCATTGATTTTTCAGTGATTCTTCTCACTGTTCGTTTCCGGTGAGAATTTTTTCACTTATTTTCTCCTGCGTTGCAATTCTGACTGTTTTTCAGTGAGATTCGATAATTTTCACTGATTATAAATGAGAGAGTAACGAACGAAAAAAACTGAAATTTTGGTATGTACCTTATTTTAGACCTCCTAAATCGATTAAAAATGGTTTCAAGATGTTTCAGATCCTCCAGAAAATTTTAGAATTTTCCTGTACTACTTCAGAAAACCCCATGAAAATGGTCCATCATTATAAGTTAAGCTCTGTAATCGTGAATTATCCGTATCGGTGACTTATTTGATCGATTAAAGCATAATTTTTAATCTGCAATGGGTTCATATGGACTATTTATTTGGGATTTCATCCATTGTTCGAAAATTAAACCATTTTTCGAGGCTCTAAAACGACTAGAAACCACTTAATTTCTTATTGATTCGTAGATCGTAAGTAAATAGTGTATACCTATTGCATCTAATTTCATTTTTTTTTTTCGTTAAGTAATAAGTAGATCAAATTTTCATTTTTTTTTCAGGGCGATAAGTACATTTTAAAATTTTTAAAATTGCCAAAATCTAGAAAATTCAATTGAGTATCTGTAATTTTTGGATACGAGGTTCTTTTATGATGTGCTTTCGATTTATTTTTCTTTCTACTCAAAATTTTATTTCAAGTTTGGATGCCTCTTTTGTTGGAGTTGATAAGAATTTATAATACTTGAGATTTTAATTTTTTTCTAGATCGTTTGTTGTTTTGTAGACTGATTAGAGTTTCAAAAAAAAAATTGATAAAAACGAAAATTACACATGTTTTCATTTCAAATGTTTTTTCCCCCAATTTTCGTAATTTTTCTGGCAATTTTGATGATTTTTTTCTCTATTCTGGTTTTTATTTAAAAATTAATAAAAATTAATCGAAAATTATTAGAAAACAGTTAGAATTGCAACAATGTAATGAATTACTGGAAAAGATCACTAAAATCAAACAATGAAAAAAATTGCTAGAAAAACAGTGAAAATTCATTGAAAAATTGGTAAAATATTTATGCCGAAAAATTAGCGAAAATCCGCTGTAAAATTGAAAATTTTGCTAATTTTTCCTGTGCTGTAAACGAAACTCTCAAAAAACACATCAGTGGTGCCAAGTTTCTCCACATAGAAATTTTTGACCCTTCAGAACAATCCGATTTTGAGACTTCAAAAAAGAATGGAAATGAGCTGAAATGTTGACATGTTTGAGACAAGACCATATTGATATTCATCAGTGGTGAAAATTTCAGAACATTTTTCTCTTTCTAGAATGGTTTTAGCCTATACTCTTAGTTTTTGAGGATCTGGGGACAAAAAAGCGATCAAAATTTAGTTTCTTGCTCATCTACAACATTTTAAAAATCGTAGATAGTCAATAAAAGTTGCTATTTTTTGGCTCCTGACCCCTAAAACTGTGAATCGTGGATTCTTTTTGCCGAAGGCCTTAAAATGAGTCCGGATTATGCGATTCTGTCTCTCAACATTGTTGGCGATTGTCAAGATATTCATTTTTTTCCAGATACCTATTTCTGCTTTTTAAAATTTTTTCCTCAATTTTGAAAATTTCTAAAAAAAAAAGTCGAGCAAAATGTCGATGTTTTAATAATTTTTGAATTAGGTAAGGTACATGTTTTTTGTGATAAATTTTCAATTAGTTTTATTTCTATTAATCCTTGGATTTTTATAGGTATATATGTTCCATTTACTTTTCACCTGGATTACCAACGAACTAATCATCTGGAGAATACCTTTGAAGACGACACTTAGAAGAATTTCACAATTCTCAGTGGCAAATTTTTCGTATATATCTGGTTCATTTTACCGCCGGAGCTGGATTAATAAATATAGGTAAAACTTTTTTTAATCAATTAAGTATTTATTGTCAATTTTCTTTTCGTTACATTTGTACATTTTTCGGCGTTAAAATTTATCAAAAGATCAAAAAGCATGTCACATTCGTCATTAGACGTTGTTTCCGATTGGCTCAACATGTACTGAGTCAGATGTATCACAGCTTGGGCTAATTCCTTAACATTCCATCTTCTATCTATTAAAACCCTGCTGACAGTATCGAGCTGGAAAATTCACACAACACGATTAAATTCCGCAAACTTAGCAATGTTTAAGCAATTTAATATCAATTCTTCACTCACCTTGAGTAGTTTACGATGATTACAAGTATAATAGACCAGCTGAGGCGTACCGACTATACTGGCAGCTAACCATTGAACCAATAATTTCAACTGAGGATCTCCCAAATTACTAGAACCGCAACCCCAATTACCAGTTATCACAGTCGATCCGTTATCCATCTTCATTCCTTCGTCTTCTTCGACCGAGTTCAATTTTGTTATCATTTTATTCTTATGTTTGGCTAATTCCAGACTTAAACTTCGAACCGCCATTTTGATTTTCTTCACCGTTTTACCATTTAGTTCCGGTTCGTTGGGGGTTTCGTCTCCGTCGCCTCCTTCTGTAAGAGGCACCCCGACGAAGGATTCGCTCAAGGTACGTTTCAGCAGGCTGCCTGCGAATTGCATAACTGTATTGTTGCGAATTTTCTGTTGCTGGAGATTTGTCCCAGTGAGGGAGGGTTTTTCTTCGGATTCGTCCAACCAACGGGTTAATTTTTCGTAGACTTCTTCGATATCTGTAATTGGAATGAAAATTAGCCGGAAAGAGATTTTTGTGGATGGTTCTGGAAAATTTACCTGAATCTGTGCTAAAGCTGTATTTCGAAGAATCGCCTTCGTTTTTATCGAAAGTAGGATTGGATGGAAGATTGTGACCGTTTAAACTGTTGCGTTGGTTTGGCTCGACGTTTTGATTGTCTCTTTGATCGAATGAGTCTTCTTCCAACATGAAGCCTCGAGATCCTCCTCGTTTCATTCTGTAATTTTCCAATAATATTTGGTCAAAATGTCGTGTTTTTGACTGTAATTTTGATGTCTGAGGGGTTTTCGAGATCAACCAACCTGATATTAGGGTCAGCTATACTCGACCCTGTCACACTAATATCGACAGCGTAACTTGAATCAGTACTGGAAGATGATTGTGCTCTGCATAAAGCTTCGCGTAGTCGTTCTGCGAAAGAATTTCTATTTTCTGGTGTGTCTAGTTGGCAGCTGTATCTTCTGGCCATTTCTTCTTCGTCTGTAAAATGCAATATTATATTTGAGACAATTGTATTTTTTTTAAAATGAAAAAAAAAAATTCGAAGGGGATTGCGTTGTTCAATTTAAGACTAACTTCTGAATGATTTTGCCATAAATAGAATTTTGGCAATGAAGTCTAAATTTGTGATCAACTTTTTTCAGTTTATTCAATTCTATTTTTTTTCAGAGCTGTATCCAAATTTTAAAATTTTTCCTTCTGTAAAATTTTTTAAATCTAAAATTTTCCAATTTTAATTTTTTTTGAACACATTTTATATTATTTTCTAAATTATTTAAAATTTTTGCGGCGATTTTTTTTCTTGAAAAAACATGTACGTAATTGATTTTTTTTCAATTTTCAATTCAAAGTTGAAAAAAAATAGTGATAATTTTGAGAGTACCTATTTTTAAAAAATTTATAGTTAGAAAACTTTTTGAATTGAATAAAGTTTTTTTTAAAAAATAGGTAGGATTGAAGAAATTGAAATAAAAAATTGAGATAGGAAAGTGAGAAGAAAGGGTAACGTTAAAAGTTGTGTCTTAGGTCCATAAGTATTCATAAACGATACTTCAGTACATTTATTACTTGGATTTGTAACGAATTTTAAAGATATTTTTTTAGGATTAGGGAAACCTTGGATAACATTTTTTTTTATTCGAATCGAATAATTAAATCTTCAAGTTTCGATTTATTATTAAAAAATCATAAAATTATTAGGTATTCAATGACTCAAAAAATTGCGATTTAAAATTCTTTACTTAGCCAAGTAATACTGAGGTATTGTTTACGAATATGACGCTAAGCCTCATCCCACCTCCTCCTCCTGAGTTCTAAAATTCAACTTTGTATATTCCAAAATTTGTAAAAAATTGACAATGTTTTTTTGAAATTGTTTTGCTGAAAAATACCTTTGACCTCCATTTTTCATCTTTATTTTAGTTTTCAGGGGTGCTCACATTTTTCATACTTTTTCAATATTCCATGAAAAATTTACAAATTTTTTCAAAATAAATTTTCTCTAAAATAACATTTGCACAAATAGGTATTTTAACGCAGTAAAATAATCATCGAATGTAATTTTCCATCATCGAACCTCGACTATAGTCAATTTATCCAAAATGAGTGAAAATACATAATTATTTTTCATATTCATATTTTTCCAAGTTTCTTTCTATGCACTAGAAAATCTTTTCTGATGGGTAATTTAAAATTTTTCTATTGTTTTTTTTTTTGAAATTCATATTTCACAAATTTTCTGCCAACTCAACAATTGAAGAAAATTTTTAGAATTTTCAACATCAATATTTAAAAAATTCTGAAAAATTGAAGTTGAAAAAAATTATAAAGTGTTGGAAAAATTTTAAAATCAGATACATTTTTAAGAAAAAACTAATGTTAGAGTTGAAAAAATATGGAATTCAAATTTTGGACTTGGATCGTCGAAATTCCATTTGCGGCCAAATGGTCAAATCATACGATTTAAATAAACTGTCAGTTTTCTGGTTACACTGGGGTCAATTCAATTTTTGTTTTTAAATTTTGAGAATGCAAAAAATTCATCCAAACCCCACATTTTTTTCAATTTTAAATGGTCAAAACGTATTTACAAAGTTTTATGTAGTACTAATTTTTATTTTGATGTCAAGTTTTTATGTTATACTTTGTCAATGCTCTACAATTTCTCCAAAATTTCCAACTTTAATTAGAGCTGCAATGAAGTGAAATTTTTAATTAAATTCGGTTTTGCCAAAATTTTTAATTTTACCAATTTTTCCTTAAAATTCTTATATCTCACTGCTCGCTCATTTTCCCACATTTTTCAATTTTTAAACCGCCAAAAAAAACAAATATTTTTGTTGAGAGAAAGAAATGAATTTAAAAAAACAAGCCTAAATTTTTTTGCCTCAAAAAAAAAGATTTATTCAGCTCAAATTCAAAATGACATGGAGTCCATTTCCATTGCCTTTTGAAATTTTTACAAAAACTTACCCGAAGCACATTCATATTCTGGAACACTGGCTCTGGCGCTGTAATACTCCTCAGAAGATGAATCATCTTGCGAGCCACCACAAGACGAATATTCGCTGTTACGTTGTACCCTAGATACTGGCAAATGTTCTCCCGATGAACCTAATACTATAAATTTATTTTTCTTAAAATAACTTAACGGTTTAGGCCGTTCTTTTTTCTTGACCTGTCAAAAAAAAAAAAAGGAATTTGACAACTTGCTCAAAGATTCGGAACATTCGCCAAACTGATTACTGATTTACTCACTTGTGTATTAGTCGAATTGGAATTTTCAGTCGGCGTCATACTGTAAGACTCCCCTATTGGCGATAAACGTTTACCAATTGGCTGATGAGGATTTGAATGACGAATTATAATATGTTCACGTTTCAATTTAAAGCCTAACGCTGCTTTATTTAATTCTCTTAAAACATTATCTTCTTCGTATTGACTTAATGGAAGACGTGTGTAGTTTTCAGCATCCATGCAACAAACGTTGCACTGCAATCAGATCACAAGTTGAATGCTCGATCTCTAGATAAGATTTTATAACTTTAATAATGATTTGCGATCAGAAAAATTGATCAAATCTTACTTTGAGAACCTTGTGGAAAGGTTCAAATTCACCTTTCACTCTCAGATTATTTATTCTGCTCACTTTGAATAAATTCTCAATGATTAAAACTTCATTATCTTCTAAGGCTTCGACACATAACAAAGTGATTAGTAATTCTGGACAAGTTATAAATTGAACGCATTCCTGTGGCAGAGATTTCTCAAGAATAAAATCAAAATTTTTATTGAAATTATTCAAAGAAAAGTTATTAATTGACTTACTGTCGACGTCCCATCTCCCAATACCCGACCACCGGGCTTTTTACTGGAAAAGCAAACGTTAACGGAATTGGAAAATTCGGCGTTTTCCATTCGATTGTCGTGTTTTATGATTAAAGGGCTTAGTGGTAACTCGCATTCTAGCCAGTCTTCGATTGTTAACCAGTCTGATCCCTTCATTACCTGAGGAAAAAACAACGAGTGAGAATATTTCGCTCTGACTGGATCGTGAAGCAATCAGGAGCAAATGGTTTGGCAAAGCTGGCTGTTGGAAAGCAATTTTGGAGGGACTGGTTTTTTATAGAGATAAGAAAATTTTTTTGTTTTTTTGTGATTTTTCACTTGCTGGGTAATCAATTTCAAAAAAGCAATTTTTCCTATGTAAAGAAATTAGCAACCCCTCCTTTAATTTCAGAGCCTTTTTGAGTGGAAATTATGATTATTTCGACAGCTTTTCGATTTTTTGATTAGATTTTTTTGCGATTTTTTAAAGGGATCTTGAAAGATTCCTTTTTTCAGTATTACTTTTTTGTAGGGAGAGGGGTAAATTTAGAATTTTCATCATAAAATATGGTAAACATTAAATCAGCAACATTTTTTTTTTCAAATATTTTATCTTTTTAAATAAAATTTTAAAGACTGCATATGACATTTCAACAATTTTATGACCCAATGAGTAATTTTTTAATGATTTTTTGAATACTTTTTCAAGTTTTACTATTTTTAATCAAATTTTGAAAACTTGGTATGACATTTTAACGATTTTATGAACAAATTGAGTATTTTTTTTACAATTTTTTTGAGTTTACGAAAGTTTTTTGTGTTGATTTTTCAACAATATATTTTTTTGATATGTACTTATTTTTAACGATTATTATTTTTACTTACTCTCTTGGAAAGAGAATGAAGGAAAAATTGACAATTTTTAATGACAGTCAAATTTCTTCAATTTTTTGACAGAAAAAATGATTTGAAAAAAAGTTTTCATCCAATTTTTTTTAGATACTTTTAGGTCCGCGTAGAGAAAATTGGGGCCCAAAGAGAAAAATTGAGAAGGGAAAAAAGGGGGTTTTCAAATGTCCGTTGTCCATACGGCGTAGTCGAGACAAATTTTTTGTTGGGAGCTCAGAGACAAAGATTTTTAACTCAAGCAGACTCTCACGAGCTCTCTAAAGAATTGACAGAGACCTTTTAAAAAAATTAGGGTCCAGAGAAAACTCTTCTGTGAGAGCGCATGAAAAAAAGGACCACATGACCAAAAGTAAAATTATGCCGGAAAAATATTTAAATTTCAGATTTGACTTCCTTCGCTTAAATGTCGAATCTCTTGATTAATTTTGAATGTAGAAGTTTCAGACCAGTTCCTTTCAATTTTTGAGGATTTTTGCAAAAGTTTGGCCTAAAAAACAAAAAAAAATGGACAGGTGGTCTCTTTTCCTCAACGTCCTCGTCCCTTTTTTTTACCCCTTCTCTGCACAGACCAAGAGTTGAAAAAATAAAAAATTTGAGAATTGAATTGTTTCTATTTTAAATATAATTTTTCTAGAATTTTTTGGTTCAATTTTCGAAATTTTCAAAAAAGGTTCCTTTCATTCCTACCTTTTATTGTATCGCCGAAAAATAAAAATTCATGAGGTAAAGGAGTCCATGAAAGCTTTGACCAAACCAGCCTCCCCTCCCTCCCCTTCGGCAATGGAAAATTTTCGTTTGTTTTTTGTCTGAAAAATCAGAAAAAAACGAAGACTTCGGTTGGAAAATTTCGATCTTCTTCATTCCTCTCTCGAAATTCAACTCTACGGTTCGTTTTTGATGTCAAACTTTGAGAAGGTTTTTAATTTTTTTTTAACCAGAAAGAGAGATACGAGAATTTGAGCTATTTGAACTTAACGGCTCCAGGAAAATGTTCAAATTTTTATCTAGTAACTTAATTTTTTCATTCCGCTTACCAGTTCTCCCCTTTGCCCTTTTCATTTAGTTTGGCCTCTGCTCCCATTTACTTGTAAAATCCAATACCAAATAATTAGCTGATTAGATGTTAACCTACATTAAGCCAAGCTTTTTTGTAAATCTTGAAATTAATCGTTACCTGCCTTGTTATCTTAATTTGATCTGTATCATTATCAATTTCATGTTGCAGATCAAAATAATGAAATAAACTTCGTAATTTGGATTTTTGAAAGTTCCTGCAAAAAGAGAATCAACATGGCGTTAAAATCAGTCACTGAGGAATTGGAAATTTTGACATCCTAACACCGCATTATTCAAAGTAAGCGTTACTTACTCGTTTAAATGGCGAAAAAAATGAGAAAAATTGAAGTCTTGTAGTGTCGGATGCGTTTTATGAGTACGCTTTGGAAATGTAGATAAAAACGCGTGAGCAATTAATGAGCATGCGAAGTTGCGTTTCACTTCAATCGTGCTAACTACGAATGGAAAAAATAATTGATGCGAAATTTTGCAAATTGGTGGACAAATAGGTAGGCGTAGTGGCTAATTATTTAGCTAGGACTATAGTGTAAAATTTTCTCATTGCTTACTTTCTTGTTGTAGGCTAAATCTGAACCCTTGCATTGGTTTGAGTTGTTTCAAACGTAGAGCTGAATTAGTCACAATGGGCAGTGTTTTAGTAAAAAAGTGATCCCTTTCGGAATCAGTCAGATCTTTTGTTACGAACGACTTCAACCCTGTGAGAACTTCGGGATCGAGTCCATCTGGTTCATCTGGGTCTAAGCCGACGCTGGAAATTGAATAATTTGGGTTATTTTATTTCCGTACTTACGAATTATCCCAACCAGTGGAATTTTCGACCGACGCAAAACTAAATCAAAAATATATCATAAAAGAACCTTTGTCGAATTTTGACAAATTTTTAAAAAATTTCTGACATTCGATTTTTTTTTTCACCAAGGTGCTTTATCGCACAACACTTCACAGTTATTTAATTTCGAGTTTAAAAAAATGTACCTATGATGATTGAAAAATTTTCAAATCGTGTTTAAAAGTATCGTACATTTTTGTGGGTAATATTTTTACTAAAAAATGCTAAGAATAGACCCGTACAAGTTTGTACGATTTCGTTGGTGTCTACCTTGATTTCGATCACTTCCTCACTCAAGCTTCCTAAAATTATTATCAAGTTTCCTCCTGATTGGAAAATACCAAATTTTTCATTTTTTCAAGTACAGTTTACCAAACAACCAAATTTCTGAGCAGAAAAACTTCCAAAAAAGCTATTCACAAAATATATATTTTCCCAAATAAACACAAAAAATTGAAAATTACTTTTCTGTTTCGGAAATATTTTTCAGCGAACAATATTTCGAGCTGTTTCTCGAAAATATTTCAATACCTCGTTGGTTAAAAGTAAAAAATGTAAATTTTAACCCCACCTCACCTTCATTAGAATTTACTTTCATACCTACAATCGAAATAACTCAAAAAATGGACGGGGAAGTGAAAAAACAGATTTAAATATCTCACTCAATAGTGGTACTTTTAAAAATTCTTCAATTTCAGACCCATTTCCACAGCCCCCAGAATTAAATTATTCAGATGAAAATTTTGAAAAAAAAATCTAATTAAAACAACCCTGTAGAAATGAAACATCACAACTCCGAAAGCTGAAGTTATGCTTTGTTCGATTTCCATGGTAATTTTATTCGTCTTCTGGGAAAATGAATTTTGAAATACTTTTTTGGAGGGAGGGGGGTTTGGGGTTTCCATTCAGAAATTCGTTCGTCCAAAAAATTGACCCGAAATTTAAAAATTGTGTGGTAATTTTGAACTTACAAAAATCCGCCAAAATTCTATAAATGAATTTTGGCGTTAAAAATTTTGGATATTTGGTTCTTTAACGATGTACTTTCGATATATTATCATTTTAGGCTAAAATTTTACGATTAATTGAGATTTTTCCCCTCTTCGGTAATAAGAACTACGTAATATTAAACGATAGAAATTATACGACGGTAATTTTCTCGACTCACTTGCACATGGTGTGGATAGTTTGCATTCCTGAGATTAGCTGGTCGGCATTTTGTGCAATTGCCAATTTTTCTATATGGGTTTGTAAAGTACCCCACCACGGCATATCGCATGGAAGCATTACCAAAGCCATTTTGAGCATACATTGACCACGTACACTACGTATAATCTCCCTGTATCGTTGTTTTCAATCCGTAATTCCAAACTTTAACCGTTCGTAGCATCTAAAAAAAATACAGTACATAAGCCAGCTTAGAAATACGACGTATTTCTCACCTATTCGCGAGTTCGCTTACCTAACTGTAGGTATCAACGTTCGCGTAAAAATACTCATCTAGATTCGAAGACCGCAAAAACCGAGATCCGATGAGCGAGTGAACCGCCTCAAAAAGATGTGCCGTTTCCTTTCTAACCCTATCGTAGCCCGTAGGTACCGGCATACAAACGTTTATTTAAAAATATTGATCTGCGGTACCGTCGAGCGTGCTCATTTGCTTCCTAACTCTCCTATTTTTTGCCCACATCGAGTTGCGTGGATTCCACATAACCATAAAATACCAGCTTAGCAGTTGTGCAAGCATTTTAGTAGTTCAGAGAGCTTTCGCACCAGCGAATTTCAAATTTATGTTGCTACCTATTTTTTTTTTACCCGAAATCGATGATGATGGGGGTATTTTTATTTTTTATAAAAAAGTTCAACGGTTCACAAGTACCCTTTTGTAATACATTGTTTTTTATTCTCTATCACCTCGAGTTGTTTTTCAATTCTTTTTTCTATGGCACTTGAAAATTTTTTATTTATTTAGTATTTCGAATTTCTATGTACCCTCATTAGAGTCGGGTATAGATTTTTTTGTAGGTACTTTTTGTCTTCAAATTTTCGTTCGATTAATCACACGTAGCTAAATAGGTATTAAAATTGCTTACCATGCAATCTAATCAAATCACATTTCTGATTTGATCATTTTCGTGCAATTGTTTTGTATCGTAACTTGGAAATGTTTATCGATAACAGTTTGTTTTTTAAAAAAATTAAAAACCACCGAACGTTCGATTAAAAATTGTATATTTAATGCGGTTTTTGCCACAAAATTATTTCTATTTCGAATAATCCTTGATGTTTGGAAAAAATTATGATTTCAATGTAAAAAAAAAAAAAACTAAGCAAATATTAAAAAATTGGAGAATAATTGTGAATGGTACACGTATTACGCGAAATGATACTGTTAAATTGGTTTTAAAATATTGCGTTCGTGATGTAGTGGTATAAAACGTTTCATTTTCTGGCACATAATGAAAGTGTATCTTCGTTTAAAATAGCAACAAGAATTGACTTCAACACTCACCCTCTCTTTCCTCTAAAAATCTTACACGATAGCAAATCACGAAACACGGTGTTTCGTCGTTTTGGTTTTTTTTTTCTCCTCTGCATTAATTCGTCGATAATTTTTGTTATATGTGTGGATACGCTGAGTGAGGGGGAGGGAGCTGGGCTGTGAAACAATGAACTGACGACATGTGAAATTCTCGTATTGCGTTAATTTTTTTAATGTGTTTTGAAATTATATGAGGCGTATTTGGATGGATTTTTGGATTTGTTGTTAAAATTAAATTTTTTTCTCCTTGAAATTTCTTAGATCAAATTTTTTATGTATGTACATTATGAATACATTTCTGATTAATTTTAAATTCAGAAAAAATTATTCTCGAATGTTGATTAGGTAGCTTGTGAAACATGTTATGAAAAAAGTGTATTTGGAGCGAAATGGTCTTTCTACTGGTACAGAAGGGGGTAAATCTGATGAATTTGAAACTGACGTTGATTTTTTCATTTGGTTATCTCTTCTCATCAGGTCATCTTTTTCCATCGAATTCATCATTTTTAAATTCAAATTGAGCGTCAATAGGAGTAATAGAATCATATGAGATAGAAATTATTGGCAGTTTTGTTATCAGTAGATCAAATTACCTCTAAATATGTTTATTAAAAACCCATTTCACTCAAAATCTCAAAAGTCAAAACTAATTTTTTTCCGATTTTAATTTTACAAATTTTGAGTAGGTACCTAGTACCTACTCTAAGCTGGAAAATGGAAAAATGATTGAATGAAAAACTTTCACCGAATTCGTGTTCAGCCTGTCAAAATATTCCGATAAACTCCTTTTTTGCCATTAGTTTGATTAATTTCTCAGAATCATTATTTTTTGCCTAAATTTTGTTCCTATGAGTTGTAGAAAAGTAGGTAAACTGAATTTTGAGATTTCGAATGATCTGGTCGTTCGAGTAGTTTATAAAGAGCCTAAAGAGGTAGCTCAATATGAATCTGATATTCGTTTTCCCATTCGATCATTTTTTTCTCTTTGGTTTTGATACAACTTGATAGTTTTTACAAGTTTTTAAAAGTGCAACCAAAATGTGTAAAATTGTTTTTTTTTTTTTTTTTTTTTAATTTCGTTGAAGAATTTCTTTTTCTAACTGGAAAAATATAGTTCCTTTTTTCATTTTTTTTTATTGTTGAGAAACCCAAGAATTAGGCTTCTGTACCTAAAGATACTATTTTTTTTCAAGTAGCGATTTTCTTTCAAAAAGAGAAAAAAACTAGATAAAGTAGAAAAAACTTTCAAAAATCTTTTTTTATTCAATAAATGTTGAAAATTACTTTTTTTCCCTTTGAGAAATCAATTTTGTAGTTGAAAGAGGTTAAAATGACTCGAAAATTGAAGCACTTTTTATAGTGAAAAAATGGAAACCGTATGAACCAAAAAACTGTATGAGAGAAAGAAAAAGGACTTCATTGTTTTGGAAAAAAAGTTACACTCGACTCGAGTCCCTTTTCTTTTCTCATATACATGTTTTTTGACTTTTACAGTTTTCAATGTTTTCATTTTTTCACTTCCCTGATCCTTGATTCCTGATCCCTGACTTAAACAGTTAGTATAAAAAATGCTTCAATTATTGATTGATGATACACATCATTTAGTAATCATCAATTTTGATTTTTAATAATTAAAAACATTGAAAAAAATCATAAATTCGTGGGATCGTGGCCATCGTGGATTCGTGGGTAATAAAATTAATAATTAATATTAATTTAGAAAAATTACTGCAATCGAATTTACTAGTAAATTCCGGTAATTTATAGGGTAATTTCAAGTTGAAAAAAAAATTTAAAAAAAATAATTTTTCATTTCGTCAGCTAGCGCTGTTGAATTATTTAGTAACTACTAAAAATCAGTTTTGCTCTTCGTTTTTTTACTGAGTTTAACGCTGTGGTTACACTGTTTCACAAGTTGCATTTTGATTCGTGATTTGAAAATAACCGAAAAAGTGAAACCGTTGAACGATATGTACGTTTCAACGCCTCATATTTCAATCTCTCTATTCTTTGCTATTTAAGTGTATTACTAAATTCGTGATTAATTTGTTATAATTAAGGTTGTTGTTCATTGTTTTTTGTAGTTTTAATTTAATATGGCGCATAACAAGCCGGACGACGTTGTTATTCCTGAAACAATAATTGATAGAGGTACCAATACAAGATATGCCCGGGGAAAATTCTACGGCAAGGTGAGTGATCTCTTTGTTTTGTTAATCAAACTACTATTAAATCGTTGCATTACATCTTTCCAGTGCAAATCATGTAAATTTCAGCGTACTTTAATTCCATGTATATTTCTGTAACGGATTTTCTTAACGTATCAGCTGTCATGCTTTGTTTGTAAACTATACGATAATGGCTTGGTATTTTACTTCGGCGTAGGCTAATTCGTTTTCTACGCGTTGTTTTACTATTGTGTATTGAATCATTTTCTTATTTTAGGGTGGTTTTGCAAAATGCTACGAAATCAAAGATATGGCTACAAACCGCACATACGCCGGAAAAATAGTATCAAAGAAGCTCTTGGTGAAGAGTAACCAAAAAGAGAAAATGACCCAAGAAATCAACATTCACAGAAGCGTTAAACACAAACATATCGTCGGTTTCCACGGTTTTTTCGAAGATGACGACTTCGTTTACGTTGTATTAGAATTGTGCCACAAAAGATCTCTTATGGAATTACACAAGTAAACCAAACAAACTGTAAACCGTTACAGTCAAATACTTTGCATTATGACGTTAGTCATATGTGTGATCTTCGCAGTATTTTATATTTCGATTTAATTTTAGACGCCGAAAAGCTTTAACGGAGCCGGAAACCAGATATTACATGAGACAAATACTCGACGGTGTTTTGTACTTACACGATAATGGAATTATTCATAGAGACTTGAAATTAGGTAATTTATTCTTGAACGACGATATCGAAGTAAAAATTGGAGATTTCGGCCTCGCTACAAAAATCGAATACGAAGGCCAAAGAAAAAAGTAAGCCTTTGAGAAACACTTAATTTATCGTTATTGTTCTTTTTGAAAACGATTTTTGTATTTTTTCCCCAGTACTGTTTGCGGTACGCCGAATTATTTAGCACCTGAGATAATTAACAAGAAAGGACACAGTTTCGAAGTTGACGTGTGGTCTCTCGGTTGTATTATGTAAGTGATTGAATATTTTACGTCTGAGTGGAGAAATCTTGTTTACGTATTGATGTTGTGAATTTTCTCTGTAAATAAGGTACACATTACTCGTTGGAAAGCCTCCTTTTGAAACGAATTCTCTGCGAGAAACTTACGAACGGATTAAGCGCTGCGATTACAAAATACCGTCTCAAATCAAACCTCCTGCTGCCAATTTAATCTACGCTATGTTATTACCAGATCCAAAGAAGAGACCGACTGTCAAGCAAATCATCAATTCTGAATTCTTCAACGGTATTACAAATTCGTATTTTTGGTTTTCTTCGTAGGCCTACATTTAATTAATCGAGTATTTTGTTTACAGGTTACATACCTAGCAAACTGCCTGTATCGTGTTTGACCGTTGCTCCCAGATTTGACGCTATGGCTGCCAAAGAGCGATTATCAATGAGCCGTAAACCATTGGCTGAAGTCAATAACGGTAAAAATTATATTTTGTGCGAAAATCTTTGGTTATTCTGTTTAAGCACTCAGTTGAATGTTTACTTCTTCCTAGGAGGTGAAAACAGTCCAGCTTTGGTATCAGTCAAAGCTACTATGAAGCCCGATTCAGTCGTTATGGACGTGTTTGGCAAAAAACCCGGCAATGTGATCGCCACAACGACCGCCGAATGTAACGAATACCTTAGAACGTTGCATAAACAATTATTGAAAGTTTTAAAATGCAAACCACCTCATTTCCAGAGTGACGCTGGTTAGTATTACTCTTTTACCTATGACTGTTCCTTTGACCGCCATCTCACTGTTTGCGTATATTTCTTCACAGAGGAATTGACCGATCCTGCCGCTCAGCCTTTCGTTTGGATCAGTAAGTGGGTCGATTACTCGGATAAATACGGTTTCGGGTATCAACTGTGCGATGACGGTGTAGGCATAATGTTCAACGATAAAAGTCGTATTGTTTTGTTGGCCAATCAAAAGTAAGAAACGGCTACTTTATTAGGCTTGATGAAATTCAGTCTCTTAATGGATTTTTTTGGTAGGAACGTTCACTACATCGAAAGAGACGGAACTGAAAATTATTACACGATGGATAGTACACCTGCGGCTTTAGAGAAAAAGGTTAAATTACTGTCGTACTTCCGAAGATACATGAAGGAACATTTGATGAAAGCTGGAGCTTCCGTTCAAGTCCAAGAATCCGATCAGCTGAGTCGTATACCGTATTTGCACACATGGCATAGAACTCCATCTACTGTAATCATGCAATTAACGAACGGCACTTTACAAGTAAGTGACTGTTTCAAATTCCATTTCATTTTATTTACAGTTGCTCATATCTATATTTTCTCTATTTCTAGATGAATTTCAACGATCACACGAAAATAATAATGTGTCCGTTGATGGGCGCTGTAACTTACATCGATGTCGAGAAAAATTTCCGTACGTATAGATTTTCGACGATTATGAAAAGTGGTTGTAACCCTGGTCTTTCGACTTGCTTGGAATACGCTAGTAAAAAAATCGAAAGTTTGCTCCGAAGTCATTAATATTGTGTTCCTAAAGTCGTTGTAATTTATTCGAACAGGCGCTCACTCAGTCTCATTTTGACACGTATTTTAATTTGAAAAATTCATTTTATCTATTTTAAATTTTTTTAACGTCTATATTATAAATTAATGAGTAAAATAGAATTTTTTAATAGATTTTTTTATCACTGTATTCTATTTTTTAAAAAAACAAATTTATGTCTATTAAAATTAAATTTCGTAAAGTTTTGTTTTTTGATCGGCCCCGTAGGTAACGTTATGCGTTCTTTTTAACGCATATAATTATATTATTACTGGACTCGCGTCGTACACGATGCATAGGCCTACTGTGATCTTTCAATTTTCAACTTGGGAGTGAGGTCGAATCGACTTTATCCCTTGGCAGAATTCTATCCTCATCAGTACTATTTTTATGATATTTTTTTTACTTCATAGTGAATTTTTCTATCGATAAGTATAATAACCTAGCAGTGTGAAGGTATTTGTTATTATTTTTAATACTTGGAATTTTTTAATATAGAGTATCGTATCGAATCCGTTTGTCTCTTTGGTCTTTGGTCACGTAAGCGTGTTTATTTCGACATCGTCTGTACCCGACTTCGAGTTTTGGGTTTTAAAAATTTGCGAAATGAAAGTACAATTCGAAAAAATTCTTATTTATTATCATACTCATCACACAGAAAATTATACACTCAATTTCTCTTCGTGGTCCTTATCTGGAACCTTTTTGACTCTGAAAAAGGAAACCAAATTTGTCAAATTGAATACGTTTAAGTGATAAGTACAATATGTGCGATATTGTGTAATAAAATATACACAGGAAGCTCGAAAAATTGTGGTTCTCTCCCTCCCTCTCTGAATTTTGTTTTCAAAAAAAATTGAAAGTTGACAATAATTGTGTTGAACTGTAATAAAGAGATATAAATCGAATTAGATATGGTGTAAAACTATAAATCATGCTTGTAACGTACAAAATATGAAATATTTTTGTTCGTTTTACTTTTTATTGGAAACATCATAAGATTTAATTAAAATTTCTGTACGTTAGTCACATTGTTAATCTACGAATTTTTCACATGAAAATTTCCAAGAGAGAGCCAGCATTTTTCGAGCACCGGAACTCCGGCTTACAGTATCTTTCCCAACATCAAAAACACCACGCTTACGATTCCCGCCACAACGATATTAGCGTAGCCGCGCATCTTGTACGCTTTTCTGTCTCGGTCATTGATATCTTCATAACTTAGTTTCGATTCCTTTAATAATCTGCGCTCTTTGCGGACTTCCTCAAGGGATCGGTGGAGATCGTGGAGTTTCACTTCGCCAAAAAAAATGAAACCAGTCTTAATTAATTCTTTCCTAATGGACTAAGATAAGGGCCTAATTAAAGTGTTCTACTCACGAGGATGGTGGTTTTCCATATTTTCAATACTCCGTTTAGTACAATATGCACGCCGGCAAGAATTTAGAAGTTTGTTCATAATGAGATACGAGTGAGGGCTGATCAAAAAAATTCAACTCCTCGGATTTTGATAATGAATGTTTAAGATTGGTAGTTTCAATTTCAACTCATGATAAATAAGTTGAATAATTACAACTTCATATTAGAATATTGAAACAAACTTTAATAATTATTAAATAATTATAAATTTTTCGAATTTTTTGAAAATCGAAAAAATTGTTATCAATTTATCATTGTTATCACTTTCACGGTGTTTTTCATATCACATGTTGCCAATCCACGATTTTTAACAGAAAAAAAATCTCGGAGGATTTTTAATTTTTGGCGCCTCTTGTGATTGCGATATAATGATGGACGCAACCAAAAATTTCATCGTTGTTTACTTAAGTAAAGCAGGTTTTATATTCATTTCTTCCTTAAGTTAATAATTAATAAAAATCGAATTTTGTTCAAAAAACATTTTATCGTTAGAAATGCAACCCTGCTCACTTGTCAAGTCGGCGAAATTTCAAACATTGATTTGGTAACACTGATTATTTTCGTTTCACAGACGCCATGTTCATTTGTCGTAAGTCGTAATGTCGTAAATTTGCCGCTTAAAGCTTCTTTTCTATTTAATTAATTAAAATAATTTCGTTGATTTAAGTAATTTTCAGATTGGAAGGAAAGGAAATTGGTTCCATAAGGTATATCAAGTTGTTAACTCTTTGTTTGTTCATCACAGTTATGTATTTTTACTGTACAACGAAATTTCAGTACGGTTTTTCGAGAGTGGATTGCGAACCTCATGGTTTGTTAAAGTCAGCTTTCCATCTGTTATTCGGCCAAGTAAGATTTACAAATAGAATAATTTGATTAATTTTACGAATTGATGTTGAATGGAATCTCTTCAGTAATCAATTGGATTATAAAAGGACAATTCAAATCGTCGAAACGAAGCTTTACGTCAACTGCGGTTGTTGATACATTGTATCATTCGGTATTGACGCCTTTGAATCCTTTTAGATGAAAAATCCTTGTTTTTATGCCAGAAGACGATTACGATTCTTCGAAAAAGTTACTTGAAATTGCCGATGAGTAGTATTTGTTTCGATCGAGGTAGTTAGCTTGCTACAAGCCACGTGACGTGAATTCAAGTAAGCAATCGGGTATTTTGGAATTGTTGAATGAATGTAATGTATTCTTTGTTTTCCAACGATTAATTTTCTTTCGATGATTGTAGTTTTTGATAGATAATTCGAAAAGCCCCGTGGAATATCATTTCGTCGAGATTCGTTCAGTATCCTCGCTCCAGTGATAATCCCGCCGTAAGTAATCATTTACGACGTTTCTACCACCACGATACTAATTTTTAAAAGGAGGATGATATCCATTACGGATTCATTGGACGTTTTAATACATAACGGAACTTGTCCAAGTACACAATTCGACATCACAAGGAGTTGCTCGATTTCACAGTGACTGCGGACCGCGGCGTCGAAGGCGAAGCTGCATCTACCCGTACCCGTTGGTAGCCTGTACATTACATACCGACAGTCCGACACCCGGTTTTTTCTTTTCCTAAGAATTGTATTAACTGTGGGCGGAGACGTCACCCAGTGCACGGGAGGGGGTTGCATAAGTACGACTCTCTCGGGCTCTGTGGCAGAACACCGAGAGATAAATAACGAGAAACGAAAGAATACACACCCTTAACTCTTTCTGTCTCTGTTTCCTTTTCGGAGTCGAAGTCGAGTGTACGTCGCGGCCGTGTGATAGATCGTTGACCTCGTTTCAAAAGAAGTCGTCATGCCGCTGCGCTCTGACTCTCGCGATTACTGCTGTGTCGAAGGAGAGGCATGGGGGTGATTGACGAAGGTTGGCGGAGGGAAGCTTCGAGTTCTTTTCTCTGTGCACTGTACTGCGTTTTTATTCTCTCTTTATACATGTTAGTGTTGGCTGGATATTACAAAGGGTAGCGGGCGTGAAAAACGCAAGAGGGGTATGTATTTGTTCGGTGCGTGGTTGTCGGACGGCGATATAACGCGATGCTTCAAGTACACAGCGCTCGCGATTGCCTCTGTTATACAGAAACGTCACAAAAGTTGAAACGGGGAGTTAATTATGAAAATGTAGCATAGAACGAGGTGCCCGACGCTTGGCTTCGGAAAGATGTGGTATTTAAGGTGCCCTGAAATGTGTCAGAGTATCCTTGGGTGACCTTTAATACGTATTTTCGATCATAATTACATTGATATTATATTTTTTTGAAAAATACTAATAGTATGGTATTTTCCAGGTTTTTAACGTAGTGAAATACTGGAAAAATCGAATCGTAGACAAATACAGGATAATTATCAGATTACGACGATATCTCGACGAAATCAACTCCACGAAATACATATTTTTATTTGACGAATACGAATTTACGAGCACATCCACGAAATATCACGCAGCTGCCACCTCCATCGCCGGAAAATAATCTGCTGTCGAAATCTAACCACCGATGGAAAAAAATCCGGCTCGAAGCGATAAAAATTTCCCTCTAGAGACGGATTACAAAACGCAGCCGGGCAACGAATGCCAACAATTAAAAATAAAATACGTTCGGTAAAGTTGCGGACTGGGGAAATTATCCTGACTTTTTACAGTTCGCTCCACCATTACCGTGCGCTAAGTACCGTAGCGCGTTGTTTTATTCATTCAGTGAGGCGGCTTCGGTGCGGTTTCGTGTATTTCGAGTCGCGAGCATTATTTTGTTCGTGGTTTCTTGTTGCGCTAATATTTTGCGTTCGTTGTTATACACTTGACAAAAAACAATTGCTGCCGACCAAAGTTTCCCCTTGTTGAAGCTGTTGCGTCTCCGTGGTGGATTTTTATCGCTGGTATGTGACCTATTTAATCGTTTTTTTCGAATTATTTCATCTATGTGCTAGAGTTAAGTTGCTGGGTGAATCGCGTATTATATTTGGCAGAATTTCGGTGCTCTGAGAGGTGCGGTGTGGTGCTTTGTTCGTAAGGATTGGTCCAAGTGGGTGATTTTTTTAAAATGAAATTTGGTTTCTATAATTGCTTGAAGTTTTTACCCTTGAGTGCGTATTTTTCAATATTTTAAATGATTTTTTTTCTTTGATTTTCGTATTATTTTAATCGGAATGTATTTAACCCTTTTGAATATGAATTTTTGAAACTTCAAGGGTTCCCAAATTCGGTCCTATTTTTTGTTCCATTTTGAAATTTTTTTCTCATTAATTCTTCCCTCTCAAATCTCCCATCAACTGATTTACATCGATGGTCATTCATTTAAATATTTTTCCATTCAAAATCGACCCCTCAACACCACCTGTGACCTGCGACCTGTGACTTATCCATCATGTCCTTTCCCATCGCCGCCGCATCTTTCCCCCCAACTAATTTACATATTTACCTTACCAGTGATTTTTTTCCTCCCCCATGTAATCCACGATTAAAATTTTCCGCTTCGTTCCCTTCGAAATGTGTTCAATTGGGTGTATGCTTAAACGCGGGGGAGGTGTAGGCGCCAACTTCCGCAGGTACATTTATGTTTTCCCAATGAATGAACATATGGTTGGGGAATTTTCCCATATTACCTGTACTCGATTACTACGATTTATTTTTCACCTCTGATTATCATTTTTCTGTTAAGTCATTTTGATTTGACGTGAGAACTTAAGTGGTCGATTTCGCGAGCTCTTTTTTTCTCTCTTTCATATTGATACGATTATCCGGGTTACCTGTTCGATTAATCGACGTCCTGTCTCACCCCTCCGATATCGTTTATCGAATTGATTATAATTAAACATTGAATGGAAATTATCGCTCGGATTTTCCTTGTAAAAGTGACTCCGGCGTGATAAAATTTCGCCATTATTTCTTCAGCGTTTTCCTTTTACCTTAATTATCGGTTCGGTTAAATGTGTACGAGTACAAAGTACCTGCTGTTTTGAACCCTATTCTCGTGAATTCGATTATCAAAAATTACGTTTTCTGTTTTCGAGGTAAAAAAAGTTTTGATTGGGTTTGTTATCGAAAATTTTGATTATTTTATTCCTTGAAAATTTCAATGCAATTTTGTTTGAAAATGATTGATTAGTTATAATTAGGGTAGGTATGTTTTTTTTGTTATCCATTATTGAGAAGCTTCCTGAAATGTTTTAGTTTCGTTCTGTGAATTAATTTTTATAATCGATTGAAATGTAGAATTATTCGATGGAGCAGGATTGAAAAATCAGGGTGGGGGGGGGGGGAGTTTTTGCCTCTAAAATCATTCTAATCGAAAAACTGTAAATAAGTGGGTGGTTTTGATCTTTGATCGAAAAATAAATGTAATGTTGACATGAATTTTGAAAGTAAAATTTTTCATAAAAACAAAAATTGGTGAAATAGTTTCTCAGTTTGGAATTTGAAAATTTGTCCATCAAGAGATCTATGGTTTTTTCTATCAATTTGTAATTATTCTTAAGGTGAATGAAATACTTTTGGTTTTACCAGAAGGATTGAAGAGGAAAATGAGGCAGGTGGGTGGGGTGATGAAAATGATTATCCATTTTAACTTCACTTTGAAAATAATTGAAAAAAATCGTTGATATTGTTTGGAGAATGAGTAGAAGTGGAGAAAGGGGAGAAAACACTTCATCCGACTAAATCTGATACTTGTTCTGAATTTTACTCTGTTTGAGAGCAACGGAAATTATTAATTGAAATAAAATGCCAATTTATGGAAATAATTTATTTAGGCTTTAGGCTTAGAGGAGGGGGAGGGGAGCTGACAGAAATTTAAGCCAAATTATGTGTCGAAAATTAAATTCAGAAGTAGATGATGGAAAGTTGATCGTTTCTATACTAATGATTCTTTCCCTTCAAATTTTAGATCAACTTCAAAAAGAAAACTGATGAAGAAACATTGTTTTGGTTGTTCAAAATCACCTTGAAAAAAAAAAGTCGTTTTGAATGTTTGGCGCTTTTTGTTACTTTTTTGTGAAGTTTTCATCATAAATTGAAGCTAATATTTGAATTAGTTAATTTTTTTGAATAAAATCCTAAAACCCTAAAATTCTCTACCAAAAAAAAAAGTTGAAAATTTATAAAATCACCAAAATTTGAATTTTTTTGGTTCGTTCGGTCCTTTATTCAGAAATTGGACGTCGATAGGATCGAGAAGAGTTGGAAAGAAAGAAATCAAATAGAGTGGGAGAGGGCCGGAGTGACGATCTGTAGATTTAGTCCAAGAAAATGATGGTTTGGAAATTTTTGTTCAGTATTTTGTAGTGTGATTTTATTCTCAGGAAAAATCTTCCTCTCTCTGACTTCATTTTTTTTCAACTTGAATACCTTTATTTTTTGCTTTTTGGCATGTGTTGGGTGAAAATGTGAGCAGGAGAGTGTTTAAATTTCCCCCATAGGAATTTTTTTAGGAAAAGTCCTGCTAAATTTTTGCTTTTCAATTTCATTTCTTTTTTTGGGGGGAGGGGGGAGGGGGGAGGGGGGGCTTTATTAAAGGTGGAACTAGAAAATTTGAATAAAATTGTCATCCTTGTTAATTAAGTAGAAAAATAATGGAAGTGTTGAAAAAAAACTTTTTTAAAAAATTGTAATTTTTGAAAGCATAGAAACGTTTTAATAATTTTTTAAATCTTTAAAAAGTCTACAGGAAATTTTTTTCTGAAAAATGCTTCAAGTTTGAAGAAAATTATTAAAATTGGGTGTATTAATTTTGCAGGAAAAAATTATTATTTTTTAAATTTGTTGATTACTCGCCTTTCTCCTTTCCCCTTTCCAACCCTTGCATATTTTATTCTCTCGCCAAAGGTCAAACGTGTAATAATTTGACAAAATATATTTTTTATCGTCGATTACCCTTACCCACTTGCTCAAATCAAATTCAAGTCCTGGCCATAATTCAGATTGCCCACCAACGTACAAAATATTACTTGAAAGTGTTCATTCGAAGAAGAATAGGAACATCATACCTATGAATAAGACTATAAAATAACACTTCGTATTTTCCCAACACTTTACCACCCGACGTCTATCCGCTCCCGCCCTCTGTATGTGATATTTCGCGTATTTGGGCCATATTTAGGCCATTAAATTAGCCCATTGTGCTCGTGTACGTGAAATACGGCGTACCCTATGAGTACCAGTGTATGGTTCATTGTATGTGTTATGTGTACTTCCCTAATGCATATTATATTGCGATTTTACACGACGACGGTGTCGCTGCTATCAACAGGTGTTTAATTCCATTTATATGTATGAACAAGGTGGTGTACTTGGTACCTATATTTTTCAACAAGTGTGAGGGCGAATTGTTGAATGCGTACCTGCTACCTGCTAATGTACTTACTCGAGCTCGACTTTATATCGTACAAAAAAGGGGATCGATTATGATAAGCATGTTCTTCTAATACATGATAATATTTCCTTTCTTGATTCTATAAAATTATGAAAGCATAGTAGAGAATGTTTTTGTCTATAGGGTATCATGAAATGGAGTTGATTTTTTTTCCAGAGGGTTTCGTATAATTGAACGATACAGCTCTTGATTTAATTGAATTAGGCAGGATTGCATTAATTGAAGAAATTATGACTTTTTATCGGATTTGTAAAAGATTTTGAATCATCAAAGGTCGAGAACTCCTTGGATATGAAGAGATAAAAAAAACTTTGAATAATTGAGCATCCCCAATTGGTTTTTTTCTTTAATATGTCCCTCTTGTTCTTATTTTCATCAGAAAATCTTCAAAGTTCCTTTTTTGGGAATTTTTTCACTGTTTTATTAATTTTGTCGAGAGTGGGGAGAGGGCGAGGATGAAACCTAATGAAGATCAGAGGGAGACAGCTTACCTCTTGGATTACATAATTGTATTTTTGAATGAAAAATTCAAATTTTAACGAAAGACTGCTGCAAAATGGAGATTTTTTTCTAATAGGTTTAAAATGAAATTTTTAGTTGGAAAAATCGAAAAAAATGCCAATGGAATTTTGAATCGTGGAGATGAATTAAATTCTGTATTTAGAGATTAGATTGTGTTCTATTTTTTTTTCTTTTTTTGTAACCTCTCTTCTCTCTCTCAAGTTTTGAATGGCTGAAGCTTGATTCTTCTCAGAGAGGGGAGGAGAAGAGAGCACTAGTCAACATTGCTTACAAGTTGTCTTGATGCATGATTTTTATGATAATTAATAAAATTTCAAAATCAGTATTGAGTGTTGGAAATTTTGAATATAAAAATATATTTCAGAATTTTCCGATCATTAGGACTTTCCCTTGGAAAAATTTAGGGTGATCGTAATTGCAGTGCGTTCGAATAATGAAGAAAATGAGATTAAGGCTGTTTGAAAATCCAAAAATTACCTACTTTATTTTCAATCCAGATTGTGAATTTGTCACAAAATTCTTTCAATTTTTTTTGAGTTTGATTTTTTTAAGACAGATTTAATCGCATTAGAACGATAACGAAAAATTTGAAAATTGGTTCCTTTTGGTTTTTGATTAGAAAAATAAAGTTTTTGAAATCCTTTCAAGAAATATCGTTTGGATGTATACCTCACCAAAAAATGAGGTTTTTTGAGAGGGTGGAGGGGGGGGGTGGGTCAAAATTCAAAAATTTCTTACCTAGATTTAAAGATGTGATGAAATGACAAAAAGTCAAGCTATAGAACATTAGTGTGAGTTCAAACTGTGTGATTGATGAAATAAGATAGCTCTGCCTCAAATTTTAAGGGTCTTAAGGATGAGGATTGAAATGAGAAATTATGTTGGAATTTCGATCCAGCACTTTCGAAAACATAACAAATGATACATGCATCACAAAATTTTGTTAAATTTATCAGCTCTGTTTTTCTTGGTAGTTTTCTAATTTTTACCACTACATAGAATCATTTTTTCCCTATCAAAAAATCATTACTAGAATCTACCTAACACATATTAAAATTTCGCTTCAATTTGAAAGATCTTTATGATTTTTTAGCCATAGATATGCAAAATGAATTAACTGAAAACCCAATAATTTTCCGAATGACCGAAAAAGATTTTTCGAATTAGGTGAAATCTTCAAAATTCATCGAGTAGATTTCAGTTGGGATTTTTTTTTGGGGAGGGATGTTGAACACTCGTATTTATGGTAAAAATCATGCTATTTTTCAATTTCTCCCCATCGTTATCTTGGAGCTGATCAACGCTAGTCAGATTGTATGCGATTTCTTTTCTCAAAAAATATTGAAAATTTATTTTCCGTTTTTTAATGATTTTTTTCGCTTTTTTTCATTTTTTGTAAGATAAATTTAAGTAAATTGCCATTCAAACCAATAGAAAACGACTGTTTTCTTTTTTGCATATTTTCTAGAAATGAAAAACCTACAGTAGTCGTTAGGTTAGCTTTGATCAGTGAGAAGAGAGCTAAATGAGAATGCGCGAAATGAAAGACAAACATTCCGAATGTAGGTGATTGATGCCAGCGAACTGTTTGATTATTTTCCGTCAATATTGAAGCATATTTCAATGATATAACACCCCCCCCCCCCCCTCCAGGAGTCTGCATGGGTCCAATCGAAAATCCATTCTCGTTTTCACACTCGTCATGCCCAACTCATTTTAAACGATACCCATGATGATACGTAGGGGGGGGGGGGGTCTAAAAGCCCTGAAATAGCTGTTCATGACTTGGGATATCTTTGAACGGGAATTATTTTTTATTGATTCAAGGTATAAACATGAAGAAAATGAAAACTATTCAAAAAAAAGTTATTTTTACAATTTTTCTCAATTCAACAAAGGCAGCGTTTGTTTTGGTCAATTTCAACCATGGCGCATCCGAGATGAAATTCTGAAAAAATTATCCTACTGATATGGTATTTAAAAATTATTTCTTGAAAATTTTGTTACGAGCCCTTCACTTGCGAGGACAGCCTTAAAATTCTACGTTTTGGCGAGAAGGGGTGGGGAGCTGTGAATTTGTTCAATTCGCGTTTCAAAGGCCCTGGAACGTTTTGAAAATTGCCATAATCAATTTCAGCTGAATTTTAATGTTCTACAGCTTCAGTCGTATGGAATTTTTCGATATTCTCATAATTCGAAGAACCTTGGAAAAATTATCCGGAATTCAGATCACTTCGACGATTCACCACCAACTTCCAGGATCAATCGTGGTTCGAAATCAAGATCCAATCGATAATTCAACATCCTCTGTCGCAGTCGAATCAAGCAACCGAATCCGTTTACCCCACGCCCACGAAAATCGCCAACAAACGAGTACCACCGGCCACAGAGACGATGAAGGCGAGAAGGAGAAGCCATGTTTGTACACATAAATCTACATAGTGTTCGGTCGCGTTCTCTGCGCCGCGCCGCCTCATTCCGACGAATATTGCGACTTGTGAAAAAAAAAATAAAACATTACAACATTGCATCATACGATGACTACGATAGATCATTCGACTGGTGGCGGTGGCTTGGCTCGCTGAAAAAAAATTTGATAACCGCATGAGCCAGCACGAAGCATACAGCGAACCAAGACTAGGCGAATTTTTCGTGGTACTGTTTCCCTTATCGAGAAACCGAGAAGTTGGAACTGATAAATTATGGAGGCTAATCATCACATCGCGGATAAGGTTGCCGAGGCGAGAGAAGAAAAAAAAAACGGGTTACGAATTTGACGACGTCGTCAGCTGCGATAAACATTTCAACATGTAGAATATTTCACGAGGTGTATGCGGCGCGTGCGATAAGAAAATTGAAGCGAACCGTGGCTCGGATCGGTACTGTCGCCGATGCCAGTACTGGCTGTAATTGGATTTATTTGTCGATTTTAGAGGCGAGATCGAGGCGACGATGGCCACACGTACGTGATAAGTAGGGTACGCGTATGGAAAATTGAGCCGGCATTGGGAACCGCACCGGAGGATTTTTTAACCACTGTTCGATGACGAAGACGGGAAGATCGTTTTCCTTCTTTTCTTTTACGTTAAACGCACCGTCGCGTCGCTCGTACGCGAGTATATGAGAAAACTAACGGTTCACCCGGAATGGGAATCCTAATTCGACAAACGAGTACGTTCGAGTGTACCGGAAAAGCGGCCGAGGGGCCCCGCCGCGGTCGCCGACCACCTCGTGAACTGAGAAACTGGCCTACATCGAGGTTTCTTCTGCCGAGGACCGAGACCGCGACGGACACGAGGAAAAATGGTTTAAATAGCCTCTCCGCGTTCGCTACCGGAGCTCCACACAAACGAAATATGGCCAGCTAATGAAAATAATGGAAAAAACCATCCTCTTCTGTGGTAGAAAAGAAATACGCCACATTGCGTTCATTGTTACAAACAACAACGCACATAACGCCGCCTTTGTTATTCGGGAAAATAACTCCCTTTTTTTATTCTAATTTTGTAGGTTACTCATTTAACGTCCTTATTGTTTCGTACGTAATTATCCGATCCGGCAACGTTGCCGTGTTTGTCCCATCAGCGCGTGCAGCCATCGCGAAAATATCGCTGAATCGGTCCGAAAGGGTTAGACGTCGGTGTACGGTGGATTTCCATTCCGAACTGATATCTCAGCAGCCCGGACGAGGCGGACGGCGGTGTACGTGGTGGCGAGTACAATACCGCGGTGACGTGGACCGACTTGGTAGTTGGTGCCGGGGGAAAAAAGGTCATCGGTTGCGAGGATGTGGATAATTACGACAGCGATTCGATTTTCTGCCTTGTTGGCTGTTTCATTCTTCGGGGAGATCAGCGGTGCGTTTGACCGGAGCTGCGGCTGGATGTGATTTGTAAGCTCATTTGTGCCGGAACGACGAGATGGTGGTTGCGGAAAATCGTAGATTGATCATTTTATCGAGAGAAAAGGCTTGAAGAATTGGAATAATATTCTCTCGAATTTGAAAGAGTGAAATTGGATGGAGTTCTTATTAAGACTGGATCAAAAATGCGACTTGCAACCTTTTCCTAGAGATCACATTCCATTAGTTTAGTCTGGAGATTAGCTTGGAATTGAAAATTTTGCAGAAATAGCAATTTTTGCATACAAAAATTATATTCTGATTCGAAAAAAGTGAAAAAAATTCTGTTGGAAATGAAAATTTCCTTCTCCCTCATCCAGTAGTTCCAAATTTTGTTCGTTTTTGGTGACTATGAATAGTAGAAACAAATCGCTGAAATTCAGTGATACTCGACTGATGATCACATGAGCACACCCAGAAATTATGTAAGGAAAGGACTGGGAATTGTACATATAATCAATATGCTCTCCAATTCTGAATCAGTAGAATTTGTCGAAATTCTGCCTTTTTTAAACTATGAAATAAAGTGTTTGAAATCACCAAATTTTTAGAAGTACAATCAATATGCTCTTCAATTCTGAATCAGTAAAATTTTTCAAAATTCTGCCCTGAAGTAAAGTGTTTAAAATTACCAAATTCTTAGTTTATTTCCAAGTGGCGAGAAAAATTCAGCAATTTCTAAGATTGTCGCAAATAATCACAGATTTTTGGTTGAATTAATTTTATTGATTCACAAAAAAAGCAGAATTTCATCAAATTTGGCTGATTCAGATTCATAGAGTAAGTTATATTTTTATTCAAGAAAATAGATATTTGAAGTACTGATTGAACCAAACAAGGACAATTTTTTTTCTGAAAAGTTATGTTTGAAAAGCAAAAAATATTCCCTCCAATAAGGGGTGTGATGACTGTAAATTCTTGAGAAGCGATTTCTCGTTAAAGATTTATTTGACAAGAGGGAAAGGGAAGGAAGATCATTTTTCGAAGTATCCGAATAGAAAAGATATTCACCTGCGTGAATTGAATAAAAAATCGATGAAAAAAAATTACAAAGCCTTCAAAATTAGGTTTTGTTTCCTATTTTCTTTTCCTACCCTAAAATTGAAATGTTCCTTTCAAAAATGAAACTTATCACACTCTCAAATTGGCAAAACCTCTTCAAATTCGAATCACTACACAGGCACAGTACGAAATTACCCTCTAAAGGGCATACTTTCCCCTCCCCCTCCCATCGACACAATTCTACCCAATTTTGAATCGTTTTTCAATAAAAGATGAAATGATCCTCTCCCTCTCTAAATAGCAAACTCCCATTTTTGAAAGTGGGCCTGATTGAAAATTAGAGAACCTTTAGGGAGATAGGAGAAAGGGACTCTTCATAAAGTTTAGGATTTCATTACCTACCTGTTCCCCAGCCCCCAGATTGAAAATTTCTTGCCCTTCCTATTTCTATTATAAAATCTAATTTACCTATAATAAAATTTTTGTGAAGATTCCATGACGTCCAGAGAGTTTTAAATACCTGCCATGAGTCGAGAAATAATTCATGAGAAAAATATGACCATCTTTTAAGCTTTTAAATTTAAAGTATCCATAAAATTTTGAGATTGCATTTTCTCACCTTCAATATTCAGATTAGGCTGATTTTCTTTCAAAATTTACAGCTCAACAGTCCCTAATGTGTTATGAAATCCGCTGGATACCCTTTTTCCTGGGGGGGGGGGGGTGTACATTTTTTCGAAAATGCGACGTTGCCAATAATGGATTTAAATAGGTGTTTGTAAATGTGATTTTTTCATTCCTGACAAATTTCGATGTTGCCACTTGCCAATAATGGATTTTTTCAAAAATGTTTTATGGATATTGATCGTGTCTTTTTTATTGCATTTTCCATAAAAATTTGGAAGATTGCGATGTTGTTAATAATTAATTCTGATATTTAAAACATGTACATATACATAATTATTATTCATTCTGCTCATGTCTCTCTCCTGTCTACCCCTCCCTCAATAAGTTACCCATTTGTGTATTTTTTGATTTCAGTTACGAAAAATTATTTTATTCCATTATCTCTTCCTGTTTTACTTTTCTTTGCTATACGATTGTACAATATCATGTTTTGAAAAATTTGGCCAAACTTCAGTAAAATTGATTAAAAATTCAGTTCAACTTTTTTTCTGTTTTTTTTTTTTTAAATTATGCACCAGTGTGGTCTTAAATTTTATCGATAATAAAACTGTAATATTTCAAAGTTCAAATGAAAATTTCCTTACGAATTTCACAGCTTCATCTTACCTAGATATTTTTAATAGGGTTTGTTGCAAAATGACAAATGACAAAATTTGTTATTTTCCCGTTTCTCCCGTTATTAGAAAGGAAACCACAGGAATTTATATGTACTTGGTAAAAATTTTGGAAAATTCAGAATCAGAACTATATGTAGGTGTGCCCGAAAATTATATGTGGAAGGTGCTGAGCGTTCAAAAAAATAAGTAAGAGGTGAAAAATTTGTTTTTGGCAAATAATACATACTTATACACGTCTGAAAAAATTTAGAAATTGCCGAATTTTTGGAACCAACAATTATTATAATTATTACTCTCAAATTTTGAATAATTTTTTTAATCAGTGAAATTGAACTTCGGTGGAAATTTTTGATTTTTCACTGATCTTTCAGTCAGAATTACTAATTTTCTTTACAAATTGGAAATTGACTGAGAAATCAGGTGAATTTTGACTGGAATATCAGTGAAAAATTACTTTTTGTAATGAACATGATTATTGTATTTCACTGATTCAAAAAAAAAAAATTCATTGAATTTGACTCATTTAAATTTAGTGAGTTGTATGTAATTTGTATTTGAGAAATAGATATAGTGACCAAAATACATGCTTGAACAAAAATTTTTTGAATGAACATTTTTGAAAGCAGGAAAATGCTCCCTTTTTTGACATTTTTGAATAAAAACTTTCTGAGTGGTACCTCCCTCGGATGCGTTTATGGATTTAATGAAGATTTTCAAGTTGAGCCAATTTTTTGGGGAATGGCTATCTGAATCCATTGCCTTGAGTGCACCCTTGATTAGAACTGGTCAAAGAATTTTTTTTCCATTTTCCAAGTTCCAGTTATTAATCATGAATTTTTTCTATACTCTCAAGATATTATCTCTTGAAAATGTTTGCATTCGAAGCATCCATAATAATGATTTTGATTTTTAAAATTGTCAAGTTTTTTTACATTTATCTAATCGCAGAAATCAATAATTCTTCGATGGTGTTACGAAAAAATGAATTTGTAAAAAGGGAACGAGCTTCAAAATGAATCACCCTCTTCCCTTATTCTATGTCTGAAAAAGTTGTAGAATGTGATAGCAATTCTTGGAAAGTGTGTGATAGGAGAGGAAAATGATTGAAAGAGGGGGTTATAAGTACATGAATATTTTATCTGAAAAATTTACGTAGCTATTCTTGAGGAGGGAATTTTAGAAATTAATGACGATCCTTGGAAGGAGGGAAGGGAAAGAAAGTGGGGTGATTCAAGATAATGAAATATTTTTCTGGAAAATTCACTATCGCTCTTATTTAATTCTTAGTGGGATAATTCTAGAAATTGATGATCCTAAGGAGAAGGGGGAGAAAGGGTACAGATGCTTCAAAAATATCAAAAATTTTCTCAAAAAATTGACCATCACCCTCTTTCAAAATTTCACCTTTTTTTTGTAAAAATTTCAAAAATTTATGAAAATTCTTGAAAAGGTGAAGAGAGGGAGAAGGGTAAATACCTCCATCATTTTCCTCTTATTCTATTCTTAATGGGAAAATTTTAGAAATTGATGATGATTTTTGGAGGAAGGAGAAAAAGAGGGTGGGTACTTCAAAATTATATCGTTGAATATTTTCTCTAAAAAATTCACTATCATTCTCCTCTTCTTCCATCCGTAATAGGAAAATTCTAAAAATTGATGATGATCCTTGTAAGAGGGGGAAAAAAGGGAATGTTTCAAAATCATCGAATATTTTCTCAATAAATTCGCCATCGTTCTCCTCCACATCTTCGCTTCTTCATTAATAAAAATCCTTGAAAAGGTGAAAAGTGTTAGGAGAGGGTGGGATAAATACCTCAAAACCAAAAATTATTCGTCATCCGAACAAAATCCCAATCAAACCGTGGGATCGAAACTCGATTGGCCGAATGCTGAATTCGTCATCATTATTGTGTACTTTTCCCTTATAATACGAGAGTATTAAAATAATACCGCGAAGAATGAAATGAAAAAAAAAAAAAAAAGGAGGATAGGTACGCGGATCCGTGTCGTGGTGTGCGTTTGTGTTGGTGTGTTTTATATAGCTGTGTATAAATATAATAATTTCCTCGGCCGATGTAGAAAGTAGCTTAACGAAAAGGGGTAGGGTAGGGGTAGAGGGTACTAAGTGTATTATTGTGGGAAACGTGTGTACTTGTGTACGCATCATTGTGGCTGCTGCGGCGGCCCGGCCGCAACCATATAATATAATAAGAAAAGAGTGTGAGGAGGTGAGTGAGAAAGAGTGCGAGAGAGATGGCAGGCAGAGAATCGACCTTATATATAAGTATATTTTTTACGGGCGCGCGTTCGTTCGGTCGCACCCGCCGTTGCGTCCCCCGAGAAAAGAAGCGAAGAGTAAAATTGTGTGTGTGAGAGATGCGCGTCGTACACACCATAAAAATATAATGGTGTGCAAGGAGAAAGAAGGCTCGAGAAAGAGAGCGCCGAGCGAAAAGAAAAAGAGAGGAGGAGGCCGGCGGCGGCGGAGTCAGCGGCGGTGGCGAAGAAGACGAGTGCATAAGAGATCCATTCCTCTGTGTCATTGACCCCTTTTAATCTGAACTCAGTGGTTGGAGAATTGCCCCTCCTCGCTCGCCATCTCCGGCGCTGGTTTCGGTGCTCCTGCAGCTCGATCGCGCTCTTTCGACACGAGGTTGACTTCTTACGGCTATGGCTCTTCTTCCATCTCGCGCTCTCTTCCTCTCCGTGCTGTGCGGGCTTTCGGGCTTTGGCTTTCTGTGCGCTACGCCGATCCACTCTGCTCCGGCGACCACCTCCACCTCGCCTCGGTCGCACCGCTCGGATACATTATTGCATCCACTTTCAAAAGGACAGCAACGTTGCCAGGTGAAACGACGACGACCGCCGCTCCTTCGGCTTATAGGGTGGGAAAATATTCTCTCTGAATCTTTATGGACGCGGATGAACCGCTTCGTACGAGCAGCCACTGCCAAACACAGAGATGCTCTTTTTTTTTTTATCGTTTTATACCCGCGTCTATGGCTTTCGTTCGCCGCACCGGTACCGATGGTGGTGGCACGAAACAGAAAAAAGAACTCGGAGCCTTCGATGACTTTCTAACTCGGATGGGATTTTTCTCCAGCGCCGTTGCAACCACATCCACCGTTTCTTTGTTCGCTTCGTTCGCCAATTGCGCCATAAGCCCAAGGTTGCCATAATCCGAGAGTGATCTGGTCCGGGCCTCGACACGTTCCAGGGTGACGTGTGTCCTGCGGTGCGTGGGAACTGGCGGTCGAGTCGTCGTGTCGCATTTCGGCGCTGCGAGCTTTGAGGCAATTTCTCTCGCCGGAGGTATTTACGATTTGAGCCAATGGGAAACGAATCGCGAGCGTGGATTTTTTATTACGATTTACCCACAGTCTAGCTACGTTTCCGGATATCTTTTTTAATGAGATTTTTGAACAGAAACCGTTACAGAGGCGAGAGCAGATCCAGATGACCAGTTTTGTGTATGGAAATGTCACTGCAGACGGGCATGGGTGATAGAGGTATCTTGGATGAGTGGTTGCCACCGAAACCTATCACCAGAAAATTTTAATTTAAGTTTGGCTGAATTTGAAATACGTTTTTGACAATTTTTTGGATTTTTTTTCACTTCTACGAGTTTTTTGTCAATTTTGTAATGAATTTTGCCAATTTTATGAACTTTTACTAATTTTTCTTTCCCCAATTGTTGTAATTTTTCATATATTTGCAATCAGATCGCGCATATTATTGTTTTTCCAAGATCAAAATACTTGGATTTCATTTTCATAAAAATGCTTTTCGAAATGTTACGCGTAATTTTGATGGTATTTTTCGAATTTCGCGCTGACTACCAGGAAAATAGTGGAAAAATTCCATCACTTCGGAATATTCACAATTCAATTTTTTTGTTGATCAGTTTTTTTCACATTTTTTTTTTAATAGCTATTGAAATTTGAAGTCAGTTTCATAGAGAAAAGAAGAGTTCTGTGAAAGAAAAAATGGATGAAATATTTTTATTGAAAATATCTCCAAATCTGAGCCTCTTCAGAAAAAATCAACTATTTTCTGCAGAAAGGAGATTTTACGCTTTATAATTCGGGTTCTATTCATTTTTTTTTCTTTTTTTGAGGGGAAGGGGGATGAATTTTCCAAAAAAAAACGATTTTTTGGTAGTGGATCATATTTTCAACTTTTCCTATTTGCAACAATCAAAATATGGCAGGATATCAATTTTATGACTTTTTCCGTGTAATTTATTCTGGTTAGTGATTCTGACCTACTTTTTAGTGCTAAGTTCCAATGTGAATCAGTTTTTCTCAATCTCGAACAGAATTTCTTGAATTTTTTTTTTGAGATATTGTTTTATGATTTTTGGTACGTTTTACCTTTGAGGAAGGATGTGGGAGAGGGGTGGTGCTGGTGGTCTAGTCTTTCTGGCTCTAGCTCCGAGATTTTTGATTGAAGTTCTTCCAGTTCCAGGAATTTTGCAAAAGTGCCTCAGACTCCGAGCTTTTTTAGAAAGTGTCTCCAGCTCCAATAAATTGTCCGAGAAGGGGCCATTTTCTCTCCTGCCTTCCCCCTTTGACTTCGCTCCGGATTTCTGGCTGTCCAGGTTTTCGGAGGGGACCCTGCTCTTTCCGGCGCGGCACCGGCTCCAAATCTGAAAATTTTGATTAAAGTTTTTTCAGCTCCAGGAGTTTTAAAAGTGCCTCCGGCTCTGAGATTTTTTATAAAGTGGCTCCAGCTCCAAAAATTGCCCGGCGGAGGGCCCTTCTCCCTCCTGCCTCCAACTTCACTCCGGATTTCTGACTATCCCAGGTTTTCAGAGAAGACCCTCCTCTTTCCGGCTCCAGCTCTTAGATTTTTGATTCAAGTTCCTCTTCAGGACCTTGAAAAACTGCCACGACTTATAGAAAATGAATGAGACTCCAGTTCCGAGATTTTTGAAGAGGTGCTTTCAGCTCCAAAAAATCGTTCGGAAGGGGACATTCCTCTCTCTAGCTCCACCCCGGATCCCTACTTTTAACTCTTGAAGTCTTATATTCTGTACGAAAAAAGAGTCATAAAAAGGGATGAAAACAGGATGTACAGGAATATTACAGAAGCGTAACATTTCCTTTCTGTATAGAGTTGAATTACTCACCTTTTTTTTTTTAGCAGGCTTAGTTTTTGAGATAGATATTTCAGCTGAAAGTTCGAATTTTGTCTTTCATTGGAAGTATTTCAAAAACATGTTTCCTTCCTCAGAAAATTGACTTGCAACGTTGCAAGTGTTCGAAATTATCAAAAAAAGGGTAAAAAAATGTTCAACAAAAAATTTTAATTGAAAAAATTCTGACCCGGTGGAAAAAATCTAATTTGATTTTTTGTAATCAACGGTGAATTTTTAACTTTAAAGATAATGATCAAAGCGAAAACAGAATCTGAAAAGTTCTTAAATTTTGATTTTTGTTGTTTCGTTTTTGTTTTTTTTGAAATCAATTAAGCAAGATCCAAAATAAACAATCAAAGCAGAAAAAAGATCAAAGTTGAAAATTAAAAAAATTCATGGAGCAGAAACACTTGATTTGTTGATTTTGTCATTCTCCTTGTTCGATTTTTTTTTTTGAAAAATGATGGAAAATTTTAATATATTGCATTTCTATTTTATTTTTGTCAGACGTAGCTAAAAAAAATTACTCCACATCCATCAATAATCAAAAATGAATACTAATTATCATTCAAACAACCTTATCTTTCCAAAACACTCAAAATCATTATCTATTATCGGAAAAAAATATAAATCACATATACGAGTAATTTGAATTCAGCTAAAAATGGAAAAAAAATATCAAACTTCGGACAGGAATTGCTCCCTTCGGACCTGAAAAAAATCACAAGAAAATACTCCATTCACCCCTCCCCCTCCTTCGTCTCCTTCCTCGACTTATTTTCAAAACTTGGAAAATAGGTACATATTACATAATCATTCGAAAAAAATTCCAATTTCTCAACGTCTTTTACTAAAATCAACCACATCTCACATTCTGCTCTCTGCTTCCCTAATTTATCACAATCTCGACCTAGCACGCACCATAAACCTTATCGACATCGACTATCAGATCTCCGCTCAGCCCTCGTCCTCGAAAACCGTCCGCGAAACGCGCGAGGATTCGAATTGTGAAATTTGTACTCGTTTCACGAATAATAATTCAAATAAGCCGAACACAATTGGTTTGCGTATATGGTTCGAATTATAAACCCGACGATGCGATGGTGTAAAATTAAACGACTTCGTTATCGCACGTTAACTCGTTTCGATAAGAAAAGAACCCATCGCATCGTTGCCAGGGGTGAAAGTTCACTCGGGCTGCTATGAAATCACAACGAAACGTCGTAATTTACCAACTTTATCACGGAGCCGACCGAATATTAGTATAACGTTAACGAAAAAAAAAAAAAGTCCTTAATCTCTTATCGCGTGGTTTGTAAAAAAATCACCAAATAAAAGGCAAAACGTGCGATATGTACTGAGAAATAGAGAGCTACCCTATTTGATGATTGGAATCTTTTCCTTGGAGGGTAATCACGTAGATAATGCAGATAACGGTATCTTTGGTATCGAGGAATGAATTTGAGGGATGATATCGTGGGGGAAGAGGAGGAAGAGCCACGAGAGATGAATAATTACTCTCAATTTTTTTTTGGTTGTATTGGAAAAAAATTACGTGTAAATTATTTTTGTTCGGTTTAATTTTAATGTTTTTTTTATTTTTAAAATGCATAGTAGAAGGTATGAATATGAACTTACAATTCAACAGTCGGGAAGGGGAGAAAAAATTGAAAATTCCGAGTTAGCAACTTTGAATGTTTTTTTTTTTTTAGTTTTTCATTCGAAAATAAATTCGTTGTGTTTGTAAATTTCCCTCTCTCCAAACAATAAAATTTTTGTTTTTTTTTCTGTTTGTTCCTTTTGTATTTCTAGAATGTATGTACTTTACTTATTCATTCAAAAGTGAACGTTTCCATTTTTCAAATTTCTTCTCTCTAAAAGCAATTTATCCCTTACTTTAATTTGTTATTTTTGAGGTCAAGCCTTCCTCTTTCCTCTCATCCTTTATTTGGCTTTGAACTATTGAAATTTTCTATTCCTAATGAAATATCGTCAGTTTTTCAAATTCATTTAATTTTGTTATTTTTTGTGGTCCCCCTCCTTTTATCCTCTAATTTGTTTCCAGCTTTTGTATTTTTTCATTCCAAGTGAAACCACGTCAATTTTCCAAATTAATTCTCGAAAAAATAAAATTTGACCATTTCCGTGAGTTAAGTCTCCCTTCACTCCTGTAGAGTTTGGATGGTTCCTCCAAATATGTATTTCTAAAAATTTATAATTTTTTGGGGTTGAATTGCTTCCTTCACCCTCTTCAAACCCTAATCCTGATAATGCTCATATTTTTGTTTATTCAAAAGCAATTTTTGAATTTTTTTCCCCCAAAAAAGACAATTTGTTAGGTATTTTGAAAGCAAAACCTACCCCCTTTCTTCTCCCTTGAGTTGGCTTCGAGTATACCTTGTTCGATTTTTTTCGAAAGAAAAATTTAGTTTTCTAAATATTCTTCAAATTAATAAATTTTACAATTTTTACGTGCCAGATTGCCCTCCCCCTTGCGAGGAATCATTTTTTTACTTTGAAATAAACGATCAGTTTTTTGAATTTTTCGAAAAAATAACAAAATTATCATTGTTGAAAGGCAAGTTGCCTCTACCCATTCAATTAGATTTTGAACAATTTCAACTTTTTATTCGATAACGTTAGATCTAAAATTCATAATTCCTTGAAAATATAATTCTACTAGGTACTATTTCAATTATAAATTAGTGGAAATTATCGAAAATCACTGTTAAAGAGTCAGAATTGCAGCTCAGTAATTAATCAGTGAAAAAATGTTACTGAAAGCAAACAGTGAAAAAAATTGTTGAAAAATTAGTGAAAATTTACTTCAAAATCAGTGAAATTTTTTGTAAAATCAATTGACGAATATCGCTGATTCTCCCTGTGCTGCCATTCTGACTTTTCAGTGGCTTTTCGCTGATTCAAAATGAGAGAATAAAATTCCAAAGTGCTCTGATCATTTCATTTGCGCGGGGGAGGGGGGGGGGGGGGGGTGAATTAACAACACTGTGACGTATATTCGATTTCTTTAATAAAAACGATTCGTATGTGTGAATTTTTTCTTACATTTTTCAAGCATTTTTCTTCTTCATCTATGAATTTTTCTCCAGATTTCATTCTCATTTCGAATTGGTGAATAGTCACTGGAAAAAATCATGATTGCCGATCAGAAAAAAAATCAGTGAAATTCTTCGATTTTCATCTGATTTTCCAGAGAATTTCTGATGATTGCTGACTTTTCAGTGAATTTTCGCTGATTTTCCAGCATTTTTTTCACTGATTGCTCCTAGTAAATTTTTAAAAAAATTTTTTGTTTTTTTCTAATTTCCATTTTTTAAATTTAATTTGTGTGTATAGTTTCAAATTTTTTGATTTTGAATTTTTTCTCAGTGTTTCATCTATTTTAATGATGATGGTGTTTGAAAACGAATTAATTTAGAATTTCGAAAAACACAAAAATCATGCACCCTGTTGCAAAAATATCTCGGTAGTGCCCCTCCAAAGGCGAAACGTGGTATTTTTATTCCAAAAATAAATGATATTCTGAGAAATGAGTTGTGGTAAAATAGCAGAATATGAAACTGAAAAATGAACCTATTTTATTATCATTGGACATTTCGCCCCCTTCATTTTCCTTCGCCAATTTTCTACTTCTATAAATATACGTGTTTGTGATATGCTATTTTAATGAATTATTTACATTATCTACATAATACTATGTAAATGATTGACAATCAATTAATCGAAAATTTATTTTGTTTTGTTTCAGGTGAGTAACGAGTTCTGCATCATTTAAATGAAAGACCCCTGAAATGAGTGAGTTGATTTACAATTTATAAATCTCGATTTATCTTTCCTTTTGGCATTTTTATCCTTTCTTTTTTCCTTCTCTTCCCCCTTCTCCTCTTTCCAACAACACAAAAATTCCAAATTTAGATCCCTTACTAGTAAAATTCAAATTTTTAAGCAGGTGAGAAGATGGTTATTCTGAATATCTTACGCCAACGAATTTTAACTTTTTTTTTTTTTAAATTGCCAGTATCGTAATCTTATCGTATTTCTCCATCAACCATCTTTCCACGTAAATATTCTATCATTCAATTTGCCCACCAAAAAGATCACCCAATCTTAGCCTATAAATCCGCCCTAAATGGGCTACCTGTTGCTCAAAGAAAAAAACCCTCCTACCGACGCATCAACCTGTTGATCGTTATTATTATTTTTTAAATACGTCTCAGCGAGAGCAAGAGGGGGAACCATAATCACACCTCGCCAGCTCGACGTTTTATACATATAAACTCGAATCGTACACTGTGAAAATTGAATACACTCTACATCGGTATTAACTCATGTAAGAAGAAGAAAAAGGGGTAGCACGGTCCGTCGACCAAGAAGAAGGGCGAAGAAAAAGACATGAGGTGAACGAAACGTTAATGGGGTTATTGCACTCGATATGAAGAACCGAGATGTAAATAACTAGTTGCTGCGGGGAGGTCGAGAGACGCGGGTACCATCCAGTGGATGGCAGCGGTAGAGGGATGACTTACAAAAGGGTGAATTCCTAAATGCGTCCGTGAAGCGTTAACCATTCCGAATCGTGTATAGGGGACGAAGCAGAACACACACCTGTTGCTGCTGTGTAGTCAGTTGAACCTAATAGCTCTGCATGAGGGTTGCACCAGGGTATTATAGAGGTGAATACCCTCTAAGCGGATAGATTCACTTTACCCCAGCGCCGATTATCAGCTTGGCCTACCGTAACATTGACCATTGGTTCTCAGCCTATATAGTGGTCGAGTGAAGGTTACGGAGTCGTTTGAAAGGGAGCGTTTTTTTCTCCCTTTCCCTTAAGAGGTCTAGTTGATGTTCGAACGCGGTTCTGTCGAGTGGTTGTTTTGTCTGCGTTCAGTTTCGAGACGGTTTTTCGATGAAGATTGTGGATGTGTTTTTTAAATTGTCGAGTGAAATAAGGGTTGAAGAATTCTTAGAGGTAGGTAAAGACAGTTGAATGTTTGTTTTTATTTTTATGAATGATATTGGATGAAAATGAACGAGTACCTAGGCGAAAATTTTCTCTGCTGGGAGATTGAAGGGGATGAAATGAGTTTTTTTTTTTTGGGGGGGGGGGGGGTGGTATCGGGTTTGAAAAATCACCTTGAAAAAAGACTTACGAAAATCTTCACCGTGCCTTGTTTTTTAAGTTGTGTGAAAAATAAATGCAAATTAAAAGGTCGAATGGATTTTTTTTTCAAAATTTTCATTTTTTTAAAATACTTGAATGCAGAAAATGATAATCATGATCGGACCAGGTAGAGGGGTGCAAAATGTTCTTTGCATCTGTTTTTTTCATTTTTGGAAATTGTCTTCTAAAATTGTACATATTTTTTGAAATTTTTCATGGAAAATTAAAAAAAAATTAAACTTAATGAAATCTTGAGGCCAACTAATTTTTGTTTGGTGGGAGGGGGAGGGGGTGATGTTGAAAAGATGAGGGGTTGATTTTTTTAAATTTTCAATTCTTTTGTGGAAAATCAAAATATCTATTAGAGGAAAAAATCTCACTTGAACGAGGGCGGGGGGGGGTGCGTGTTACAAAAATGTTCCTAAAATGTAGAATCTACTCTACTCTTTATTTTTGGAAATTGTCTTTTTTCAAAATTGTAATTTTTTTAATTTCGTCATCGAAAATCAAAGAAAATATGAAAGGTGAAATGTGATTGCTTTTCATCTTCATGTTGAAACTTTGAGAATTCTGATTACTTTTTAATGAGTGAGCAGTGAAATGAAGTGATTTTTTTTCTAAAAAAAATTTCATTTGTTTTCACCCCTTGGGTTGAGTTGTAAAAATAACACTCGAAGAGAAGTATGATTGAACCGGGGAAGGAGTGCAAAATATCCTCGGACTATTTCTTTTTCTGAGATTTACCACTTGGAAGCTGGGGCAATTTTGGTTTTTGCGTTCCTTTTTTTTTTTATTTGTATAGTATGATCGATTATTCATTTATTGAGGTTCTTCTACCTACACCTTCGTTAATAATTGAACTTTTAACCCCCTCCCCTGTCACAATTTTTTCAATCTTGAATTTTTCTATAGCATATCTTATTTTAGTTTCTATTTTAATTGGAATAGAGAAAGGAATGTGCTTGACAATGGTTTAAAAATTTATTTTTTTTACTCAAGAGCTTGATTAAATGTCAAAAAATGTGGAGAATTTTCATTTTTGGAGTTTTTCATTCAGTCTTCCCACCCCCTCTCCACTCTTATCAAAATGGAATTTTTATAAATCAAATTTTGACAAGAAATAGAATTTATTCGGCACCTACTTTTCTCTATTATTGTAGCACGGTTTCAATTCTTGGAAGAGGTTGATGTGAGGGGAGGGGGGATTCTCAAAAGTTACCATATAAACCAAAAATAATAATTCCGATTTTAAATTTGTCTTCTCTGCATTTTGTTTATAATTTTTGAAATGACAAAACGTGATTAAATTGAAAATAATTGAACAACTCTAGATATATTTCTCTCGCCTCTCACTCCTTCATCCTGCCGCCTAAACCGAACAAAATCGTCTACCGAAGTTATAAAAAATCGTTCGACGATCACAAACCGATCAGAAGTTTGGTAATCACTTTTGGTACTCTGTGTCTTTTTCCCTTATTTCTTTTCTTTTTGTTTCCTCGTCTAAAGAATGTCACGACGAAGTGTATGCTATTCCTTTTATTTAGTGTAACTCTTTTTTCTTCTTCTAATTCTTTTTTTTCTTGTTTCTTTACTCGTGTATCTGTGTATGCGTGTATTTTTATGGTAGGGTACGTTAAACCATGTCTCGCTCGACTGGAGAGTGGAGAGTCCCTTTTGGGTATTTTATTCACGCTTTTCAATCTCTTTCCCTTTCGGTGGTCGCAGCCACGAGTTGTTAGTTCTTGTGTAGTCCGGGTCAATGCTCTTTCTTCGCGCGCGTTCTCCGATTCGACTTCTTTTTAGATTAGAAAGAGGCGAAGGAGAGAAATAAAAGCGGTCGAGAGAGTGGAAGGAAATCAGGTTGGAAAAAATGTTCTTTTTTTTTCGTTGAGTGTAATGATTTTCGTGGTGGTTTGATTTTGGAATTTTTTTCATCAAAAATTGAGGAAAGAAAGAAACAAGTGAGGGAAAATCTGAAATGTTTTCTGTTTTCAGGTATTTTTCATTTTATAATTTTACGAAAGGGTGATTTAGAAAAAGTGAAAACCTCTGAGATTTTTTCCTGGTGTGATAAGCAGAAAATTGGTTTTTGACTTGACGTCGATTTTGAGCCTTTCAGTAGGAGTAGATAGAATCAAGGGGTAATTTTGACTCAAAAACCTTGTTTTGACCCCTGAAGGTGGTTTCTATACATCTAGGCTCACATATAATGCATTAATTTTTTCTTTTACAATGCTCTTACAATTTGAAAATAATTTTGATCTCGTTGACTGATTTTTTTGGGGAGGGAGGAGAGAGAGTTGAGTTGAGGGGTTTCAAAAAATTTGGTAGATTATTTCAAAAAAAAAAAAAAAAAAATCGTTATTTGATAGTTTTTTTTTTGAAGAAGTGGCATTATGTGGATGATTTGATGATGATTTTTAATGGATGGTGGTGATAATTTTCGAGGAGGGGGTGATGTTGATGAATTTGAGAGTGAAGGTAATGAAGCTGGTGATAATGATTAATGAAATCAGAGAATGATGACTGCTTATATTGAAGACGATGGAATTGGAATCGCGGTGATGATGAAATTGTGAAGAGGGGTGGCAAAGGTAATAGTATTGGAGGTGATGGAACTACTGTGATTGAGAGATGATGATATTGGAGGATATAGAGCCATGGAAATGGTTAAATAGAGGAGGGTTGACAACGATTATGGTATTGAGGGTGATGGACCCACAGCGATGATGCAATGGGGAGAGGAAGATGATGATGGTGATGAAACCACGGTTGTGATGAAATTGGAGGGAATGACAGCGGTGATTATATTGGGGATGATAGAATTAAGGTGATAGTGATGACCATGATGATGATGGATGATGATGATGAAGGTAAAATGGAGTTGATGGTGATGATTTTTTGAATGCGAAAATTGGTGGTGGCGATATTTTATGGAGCTAATGGACATGCTGCTGCTGCTGCTGATGATGATGATGATGATGATGATGGCGCGGCGCAGCTATACTGCTGCTGTTGCTGCAGATGATATCTTGGGAGTCTGATGGTGTTGCTGCTGCTACTGATGATGATGATGATGAATTGATGATATCTTAGAAAGCTGCTAGTGCTGCTGCGCGGTCAAATTGTAACGATAGTTCTTCTGATTTTATAATTATTAGCAAATAAATTAACTCTCGAAACTAGATCATCTCAGTTAATGTATCTAGATAATTTCGATGGGAGAGGGGGTAGGGAAGCTGATGAAAATCATGAGATGGCGATGGTATTGGAGGGTTGTATTCCCTCTGGAGGCCAGGGCTCGATGTATGTATCAAGTGTATTCCTGTCTTCCTACATTACGAAGATCCTATTTTTTTTCTCAGTGAATATTTCTTTACCCCCTCCCCCATAATCTTTTCCGTATTTCAATTCTTCAAGTCCACTGCGTGTTCCCCCCCTTTTCAAAATGAGCATCCAACGCCATTTTTGGAAATGATGATGGTGATGATGGGCGAAAAGAGAGATACATAATTTCTAAAGAAATTAATATCATGAGAGAAAGGGGCGGAATTTTCAAATTTTTAAAATTCTATTCGAATGTTTTTCCACAACCAGCCGAAAACCCCAAACGATTGTCGCATATCAGAATGTAATTTTTCGTCGCAACACCCTTCTTCGCCACCTGTCCCCTCGTGCAGCTCGCACCATCGTCTATCCGCGGACAGGACACGGACTTCGCGCGGACACGTGTCGTCGTCGGTGAAATTAGGGCACACGAGTCGAATATCGCCTATACTTACACGTACTCTAGCCTACGAGTACAGTAGCGTACGCATTTATATATTTATACTTTATCTCGCGTATTTTTTTATTTTTCTCCTCCCGACCGTGTCAGGTCGACAGGGCGAATTTAGATATAGGATTTTATACGAAATGAAAAAAAAAAAAAAAAATGAAAGAAACGCAGATAAGAGACGTTCGCCGGCTCCCATCATAGCCGTTAATAATTTTTTTTCTTCTTTTTGGTGTGAATCGGTATTTATCCATCCGCCGTGTTGCCAATAATTTTTAAAACGCATTAAAAATAAACTTTTACACCGCGTCACCCTAAACAGGCCTCCCCTACCGAGTTCGTAACTCAGTGTAAGTGTACGTTTCGGTGCCGTACTAACCCGTACACTTTTAAAATCACTCGTTACCAATACTAAAGCGACGTCTATCTGTAAATTACACGCCGGCGTCGCGTACATAGTGGTGTTGTTATAACGGTGGTGTAGCGGCGGCGGTGGCGTTTTAACTCTTTACAGTACGCGTGTGGTGGTGTTGGTAATCCTGTGTACTTACATATACGCCAGTATACGTCGTACGTACACAATCTACAACGACGACGGCGACGTTGTGTGATGATGGTGGTGGCGGCGGCCAACGAAACGAATCCACACGGACGCCAACACAAGCACACCGAGAAGTCGCGAACTGGGTGGGGTAGTGAGCAGCCACGTCGCGGTGGAAACGTTCTCTTATATATCTCGGTTTTTTTAGGGGCGGGGGGCGCTATATAGGACTTACAAAGCCTCGCTGCTTATGCTTAACGTGTACAAGTACACACACACACAGAGGCCCAGTTACGAGCCGAATATATACCAATACTAACTTACAAATAAGCACATACTAAGCACAGGCCTTGAACCTTCATTTCGTCATCGTATTATTATTTTTACATATACGTGTGTGTGTGTGTGTTATAATCTTTCCTCCTTCTCGTTAAAGGTTATACCGACGTCAGGAGGATTTTTTGATAAGTGTACCCCCTTACCCCCCTCCGAACACGAGGTGCCCCGGATCGGCCCCCGCCACGTACCCCGGCGATGGATGAACGTCGAGGCTGCGAGTTGGATTGAAACGATGCTGACGTGATCGGGTGAAACTGTGAGAAGAAAAGTTCCATTTTTGGGTTGTTTTTTTTCAATTTTGGTAGGGGGAAATATGGAATTTGAGATTGAAAAATTAAGGGATGGGGAGTGGAAGGGAGGATTTTTGTATTTGGACGGTCCTCCCTCTACTTCTCATCCCCTATTGCTTCATATTTCGAGATAATTTCGATTGATTTGATTGAAATGAGGATTTAGAAATTCTATGCTGCGGAGGGAGGGGGATGCTGCAGGGTATTTCACTCATTCCTTCCCCTCAGATTTAAGGGTTGTGGTAATGGAAGTACTCGAGTGTTGTTTACCTGAAACAGTCAAAGTTTTTCTCGTTCGTCTTTCTAACTTCAGTCTGAAAACTTCCAAAATTTGCAAATTTCTGATTGGATTTTCAAAACTTGTGAAATTTGTAGTATTTTTCACGAATTAGTGTTGAAAAAGTGAATTTTTGGACTCGAATTTTGATATTAATGAAACGAGTATCGAAGATTTTTTTCTTCACCCTTCCAATCCTTCAGACTAAAGTTGAATTTGATTCGTGGTTGAAAATGATTATTTTCCAAAAGACCAATGACATTATTGATCTTTGACTTCTGCAAAAGCGTAGAATCTTGAAATTTGAAAGTATTATTCATTCTGTTCGAAAATCGATCGTTAATTATTTTAATTTTCAAAAAAATGATCTATTTGCCACATTTGGTTTTATTTTTGAAAAATCAACTCGTTATTTTATGGTTTAAAATATTGGCGAATTTTAATGGTACAATGAGAAAATTGATGTGGCAATTAGCAAATATTCAATTTGAAATTTTTCTGTGTTTGATGTTCAACATACATAAATTTGTCTTGATAGTGTTTATGTAGTGTTGATTCAAGTGTCGATATATTTTTTGAATTCTTTCAATTTCATCCAAAATTTTTTATTTTGTTTTTTGTTGGGGATTTCATTTTTCAGAAATTTGATAAATGATTCAAATTCTTGACTATCGATGATCAAGTTGAAAAAATGATCGGGCATCGAAATTACCAATTTGTTTGAAATTTATCAAATTTTTTATGCAATGTTGAAATTTTTCATCAATCAGTTTTTCAAATGGAAATCGATTGTGATATCGATGGCTTTGTTTCGAACTTTCGATTTTTTTCATTTTTTCGATCGACATCGATTATAGAATTTTTCTAATTTCCAATTTTGAGTAATTTTTTAACGTGTGGTTTTCGAAAAAATCGATGTTCTTGGATCAATTTTTGGTATTAATCGATTATCGATTTCTTTTTCGAAAATCGAATCTCGAGTAATTAATATGAAAAATGTTCCAGATATGATTTTTCTAAAACGATCCTCTCGATATCGATGATACTAGTTTAATTTTCGATGGAAATCGATTATCGACTTGTAGAATCGAATTTCTGAATTTGGCGAGAGTTTTATCGAAAGATTTTCTTTCAAATTCATCATGATTTTTCCAAAATGAATCGATTTAGTCTGATATCGATATTTTTGGATCGACTTTTCGACAATATTCGACTTCGACTTGAGGATTTTAATTTAATTATCAATCTCCATCCAAGTCGATTGTCAATTTTTTCAAGATCGAAAATTGAGTTCGTAAAAAAATTGATTTTCAGAGAATATCGTTCAAATTTTTAACATATAATCATTTGAAAATAATTGATATTGATTTGCTTCAAGATGCTTTTAGTATGTACGATTTCGTTCGATTCTTCAAAAAATTCAATTATCGACTTTTGTGTATAATCGAATTTTAAATTTGTTGATAATCTAATTTTCATTAGAAAAGATTTTGGAAATTTCATGTTGTGATTTTTTGAAAACTAATCGATTTAAAATTCATAAGTTGAATTTGCGAACTGTTTTTCAAAAATAGGTATTATTTCTGATTTGATTTTTCAAAAGTAAGAGGCTTCAGGGCAATGTTCTCGATTCAATTTGGTGTAAATGATTTTAAATTAGTGTTTTTACAGAATCAAGTTTTGAGTTGTCTGATGTGCAGTTAAAAATTTTTTTTTTAGTAAAATTGCGATTTTCAACTTTTTTCTAATACATTTTTGATGTTTTTCCATAGTTCATCAGTCATCACATATTAGGCAAAATCGTGTCTTTTTGAATCAATAAAATTGATTTTCTTTCATTTTTGAGTAAAAAATCACTAATTTCTCTGTCAATTCATTGATTCGTTTGAAAACCTTTGCGATTATCGTTGATTTTAAGCATAGAATTTCACCAAAATCGGTCAAAGTCTGGAAAATTGTGTCTGTTTGAATCTGTGAAATTGGATTTTTCAGTCATAAATCATTGATTCTTCGGTCAATTCATCTATTGATCTGAAAGAGCAGCGAAGAATTGTTGATTTTTAGTGTAGAATTTGACAAAATTATGGATATAAAAAGCAGAGGAAGACGAATTTTCAATTTTTCCTTGATGAAATACATATATGTATTTTTCAAGTCATTGTGGATCAATTGTTAAGAACTTCAGATCTTAGCTTGAATTTCGTTCAAAAATATTTTAAATATTTCCAATATGTCGGTTCGATAAAAAATCTGTTCTAAAATCGGATCATTAATTTTCAAGTTCTTGAAAAATTGAGACTTCGTTTTTATTCTTGAGAAATTTTGAATTTTAGTTTTTTCATAAATTTGCAAAGATCAGAAAAAATAAATCAAAATATTTCTCGAATCCAGTGATTTTTTTCAAATAATGAGATTCTTCGACTCATCGTTGTGGACTTGTGTACTATTTCCCCCTCTGCCCATCTACCCTCTTGTATTCTACTCGTAAGAAAATCTGCTCCGAACTGGTTTCAATTTGGAGACAATTAAATAAGATCATAATATATTGAGTGGCCGAAAAAAAATGGAATTTAGCCAGGTAGTTCCCTTCTTTATTAGGGTTTCTTCTTAGAAATACGAAAAACCCAAGGCGAACATGACATCGATAAATTTTCTGAAAATCGTCGTTATTTAATATATTTCAAACCGATCCTCTCCTCTCTTCCATTATCCCAATCAATGTCGCCTTCGCTACTTTTTATATCCGAAATACGCCAACTTCCTTAAATTTCTCGCGAATCGAAGCTGTGACGTCGAGAATACGAAAGTTGATAGAGGAAAAATACCTATACGAAGGACATCGGTCATCTCGTTTTGTTTATTGCGTATGTACTTTGTTTTATTTTTTCTTTATCGAGTACCACACTTCACCTGCGTCGTGGTGTATTCGTAATTCGTGTAGAAGTAGGCCGGCGACGATGTTGTAAAAATTTTCCACGTGTAGAACATTTTTTTTTGGCTTTTTTTCAAGGAGAGAAACTATTAAAATGGCGTCCTTGTTTCGCGAACCGCGAATTCGAACTTCGAACGTGTTAGAATGTATGTAGTTGTTAATCGGACGAGAGGAATTCTATACCAAGGGTAGGGGGTTTTTGGTGTTGAGTTTATTTTAATCCTTGTTTCCTTTTATTTTGCTCGTCTGTTGCCAAATTCTGTTCGAGCCGGGGGTTATATTTTTAACGTTGCTATGATCGAGCTAGTGAATAAAATCGCTGAGTTTGAATTTTGTCAGTTCTCTATCCCTTCTGTTATCTCCTTCGTTTTACGTTTTGCTCACTGATAATTTTCAATATACCTAATCAAAGGTCTAGGTATCTTTCGAATGATTCGTCTAATTCTGGAATATGATGAGATCTTCTTATCGAATAAGCACAAAACCGCCGAGGTTATCGTTTAATTTTTTTCTCTGTATTGAAATGATTCTTCTCCCACTCCACTCTTACCCTCGTAGTCTCTGCTTTTCAAAACTTCCTTCGTCGATTCGGTCTATTCTTATCTCGTATTGTGCTTAATTAGGTTTCTGTCTTATTGTAACGAGATATTATCTGCTCTTTTCCCCCTGTAAATGAGATAGGAATGGATGATTTTGTATTTCATTCTACTGCACGTCTATTCGGGAATCCTAGTCGATGATACCAAATTTTTTCTCTCCGTTGTTTTTATCTGCTTAACGAGATTTTTTCTTGATTTATGTGAATTTTGCGAGGTTTAGATTACAGACGAATTTTTCCCTTGATTATTTCTGAACGGTTTTGTGTGATGGTCTGAGAATAGCGTGAAGGCAGCCAGGGAAATGTATGGTTGGCGTGTTTTGCCCTGATTGCGAGGATGGTTTTAAGGGATTTGGGAAATAATTGTCCCTCAAAAATCATTTCGAGGCTTGAAGAAAATATTTCGATAAGAAATCAAAAAATAACCTAATTAATTTTTTCAGATTCACTGGAAAGAAATTCCCAACAATCAAAAATGGTTTGAAAGTTGAAAAATTGTAGTTTTTGATTTTCCATGGCCTTTACTTCGTTCGAAGTGGTATTTTTTATCTTTATTTGCATATAAAATACACACTGTATTTCGAAAAATTCTTTCAAACTCGATGTAATTTGATGCCTTTTTGAAAAAGTCACAAAAATTCATGTCCCATATTGCTACGTAAAGAATGATTTAATTTACTCCTAAATATATGAATTTCGAAGAAATTTTTTCACCTTGTAGTGATTTTGATTTCATGGAAAATTTGGTAACTTCCTCCATCGTCATTCTTCCTCATCTAGATTTACACCCCCTCCCCTCCCTCCCAAATTTTGATACCATTTTTCGCAGTGAAAATTTGGAAGCAGAAAAAGTTTATATGGATTCTGGAGGAAGAGGAGAGACTATTTTCTTATCACTTCTGTCACAGCTTTGAATACAAAAATAACAATTGTAGATTTTTTAATGCAAGGTGTCGTATGAAAAATCAGGTCTGTAGAAGTTTTTCGAACATTTTTTTTGGTGGGGGGAGGGATCAATTTTTTTACACCATTTTCTCATCAGGTGAAAGTGAAAATGATTTAAATTGGTCGGAAAAAATTCTACTACAAAATTTTTTAAAGAGTGCTTTTTTTACCCTTCAAGCAGTATTTCTTCAAAAAAATTTTGCCAGAAAAAGCAATAGTTTTTGACTGAAAGATTGGTGGAAAAATGTTTGAAATTTTGTCTCCCTCTCACTATTTTTTCTCAACTTCTCAGCCCCTCCCTTGATTAATTTCTGAGTACGCTTATGCTATTTATTAGGTCTGCAAGTCCTGCTTCTATGTCAAAAATATTAAATGTCCTGAGTTGCCTTCTTTTGAAAAAAATTATTTTCAAATTCTAAATTTATTGTCTTCCTTTTTTAGAATTTTGAAATATTTTCTTCTGAAAAGTTCAATTTATTTTTTTCAACTGTTCAGAAAATTGTCTTCCACCCCCTCCTCCTCCTCCTCCTTCTTCCAAAAAATCATGAAATGTTTGGAAAAGGTCCTGGTAAAGTCCTGTTTTTCCATTATGAAATTTTGTTGGAAATCTTGGTGAAGACTAATTTCGACCCGAAGGAAGTGCTGTTGGAGTTTTTTCAAACATTTCAATATAAAATTCAAATTGCATGTATATTTTCTGAAAAATTTTAAAATAGAAAAGAAGGGAATGGTGGTAAATTCACTAGTTGTAATTTTTTAATTGTTTCTTCTTCAAACAGTGCAGTTGGTTAGAAAATTTTGATGAAGTGAGCCAAGAGTGAAGGCGAAGGGGTAGGCTCGTGTGGCGAATTCTTCCAAGATTTCAATAGTCAAATTCTGATGAGGTGAGCCAAGAGTGGGAGGGGTGGTCGTCACATTACTCAACTTGGTTTGACGAATTCTTCTATTTCAGTGATGAAATTCTGATGAGGTGAGCTAAGAATGAGGGCGGGAAGAGTCGTTGAATAACTCAACTTGGTGTGATGACTTCTATTTCAATGACCATCCGATACTCATCCTTTTCGGTTTTCGTATTTATTGCATCAATTCTGAATTTCAATTCTACCCCTTTCCTCATTTTTCGTCGTATTTCGTCGGTCTGTCCATTTTTCTTCGCAAAATTTGCGGTTTTCCCCTTCTTTTCTTCATGCTACGTCTATTCTTTTGCCGATGCATCGTTTTAGTCGATATTTTACACAATGACTTGCGACGACCATGGAATCAGAGGTAGTGGCGACGACGGCGGCATATGTGGTCTAGAGAATATGTGGTCAGCTTTTCTGCGTATTGTTTTTTGCCACACGGTGGCGGTAAAAAAATAAAAAAGAATAGAGAGAAACCGATCCACGCCACCCTAATTCCTCCTGCTCCCTCCGGTACCCGGAATAGTAGGTACACGAGGTGGTTCGAAAACATTGGACTCGGAGGAGTCCAGAGGGGGTACAATGAATCGAATACGTAGCTCGGCAAATTCCGACGGTGGTGACGTGAGGTCATCGTTTGGTTCTCATCATTGTGTATAAATGTGCATGTGTATGAGCCAGTTGCTGCGGCTGCAAAACCGGCGACCAGCAGGCGGAGGAAAGCGACGTGTAACACTTTGTGATTTGTGACAGTCTATTTCTTTGCGTCTTTCCTTTCATCCGTTGTTGGCTTGCTGAGTTCAGAATACTCGGGTAGGTATTTCTGACTCATTTGTGCAGCTAAAACCGATGTCTGGTGGAAGGCACGTACCAATAGCTGGGGTGCCTTGCGACGAGTTATATTGGAGAATTTTATGGCGAAATGAAGGTCGAGACGGAGGCAAAGGGGGATATATTTCTATGCAGGAGTGAAGATCGTTTATGAGACTGAGCCCGACCGTATCCTTTACTCGTAAATGGTTTCCTGTTCCTCTAAAATGGTTTACAATACGTACGTATGTTGAATCATTTGATTCGTCAATTTTCTCTACTCCCATTCTCTCCATTATAGTATGCAATAAAAATGATATCATAAATGGCGAATTTATCACTTACGTAGGCTCCTTCAGGTCTGCCTACGCGAAAAACCTGCACCATCGTCGACCATCATCTGTAAAAAAAAATCGAGTATTGGGTGAAATATTACCCATTCCCCTTCTCCTCCGCGGTTACCTTGTTCGAGTGGTGTAGTATAAATACTCGATTAGCTACTTGATTCTTTCAATTTTTTCAAATCGTCGAGAAAAATACAAATAGGTTTTTCTGAACTTATGTGGGATGTTATCTCGACTCGATTTAAGTATCCTCGGGTAGGTTTTTTTAATCTGGCGTACGTGTTACTTCTTTGTCGAGTGTTTGTCGAAGTATTCGAAGTTCGTACGTCAGTGGTTTATGTATTCGACTCGTCGAAGGGTGCGTTACGAAAAGCAGAGATAAGTTTAGCAGCTGTATAGGGTCTTAGAGTGCGAGATATGATAAGAAATAAAAAGGGGGAATCGGCGTGTTTCTGTTTATGACTACGTCTGCTAGAAATAAAATTGTACTCCAGTCACCAGTCAGCGTCTTCCCTTGGCCAAGCTTCCCGCATTCGGTATCCTCCCCTCCTCAGCACTCCGCCAGTTCAAAGAGTAAAATGAAATCCGTTAATCAAGACGATTCGAGTGTTAAGCTTGGGCAACGCGGAGAGTATGCCTACTTTGTAATATAATTCTGGACATGGCAGCACGAGCGACGCGAACAGTCAAGATGGATATCGTACCGAGAGCGTACACAGCGCCGCACTCTGGGTAATTTTTGCGCCAGGGTCATACACCCTTAAAACGAGGATACACGTGTATCTCGACCAGAGATGTGGGACAACAAGCGCCCTACAACTCTTTCGAATCAAGGTCACATTTCCCCCGCGCCAGTTTTACATCGTGTTCTACCCACTTGCCAGAGCCTGCGTGTGTAACTTAATATTAAACCGCATTCCTCCTCCACTTGTTGCATCCCCTTCCATTTTCAATTTTATACGTGTGTATGTGTGCGCCCGCGTGTACCACCGCTCTCTGTACAAGTAAGAGATAATTTCAACGTTTTTACATTGTATGTATGCGAGAGTACGACGAGATGGCGATGACGACGAGGACGACGGTCGCGTGTGTGTGCGTCTGTGTTCGTACCTTGCTGTGTGTGCTTTTTTTCCATGTAGTGTGTGGCCGCCGAAGTCGTCGATGTAGCTGCTCAAAGAGGCTCTCATGTGTGAGTAAAGGAGACAAAGAGAGAGAAAGAAGGAGACCGCAGCCAATGTATATGTACGTCATTATCCGCGTTTACATACACAATATGCAGTATTTTATGGCCTGGTGTACTCAGTGTGCCATTTTATTCTCTCCCTGGTTTGCAGGTATCGGTATTGTCCTAATGGTGTCGGTTTTACGTTGCCTTGAAGTTGGAACGCAGTGATTGAGAGGGAGCGTCGAAACGTGGAGGTTTTCCTCTGTAAAGGAACAATGCGAAGGAATGGTGGATTAAGATGGAAATAAGGTTTTCCTTCTAGGGCAAAAAAAGGTGGATGTGCTGGGGTGCAAATCAAAAAGTTGTCCTAGTTTCCCCTCAGTAAGTTCAAAAAGAGGAAGCGGACTTTGAAAGCGCAAAGAGAGGAGGTGAAATAATGTAAAGTTTTTTTCTGCAATCAAAAAAGAGGAAGTGGAAGAATGCAAAAGAAGGAAAAAGGATGCACGAAGAGAACTAGCAAAATCCGAAGATTGTACATCTGAGAAGTAACTTGAGTGTATTTTTCTTCTGTTTTTTCTATGCTGAAGCCTCGTGGCATATTTCATCATAAAAAATTGAGAAAAAATTTACACCGACCTAAGGCCCCCTCAGAATTAGTACCGTATGGAGACTGAGAAGTCACCCTAGATTGCCTAACCTCTGCATCTTGAATCTTGGACGTACAAGAGGAAATCCATTGCTCAAGATGACGTCAGATAGACTCTTGACAATTTAAGTGGTTACGATGTTGACTACGTCCAAGCTTTAAGGTGCAGGGGTTAGGCAACCCAGCGATATTTTTCAATCTCTATAAAATTATATAACTACTAAAAAACTGCAGATTTTTGAAGAAAATGTCTAAAAAGTAGATTTTGGAAAAAAGTTCAAAGGTGTAAGTTTTAAATTTTGAAAAAGTGCAAATTTTTGATGGAAATGTTTTAGAAGTGCAAAAAAACGTTCAAAAAAAAGGCAACTTTTTCGATAAAAAAAAATTGATGTAGTGAAATTTTTGAAAAAAAGTTCATAAAGTGCGAATTTTTTATGGAAAATGTGCAAAAACTGATGAAAAAGTGTAAATTTTTGATGGGATATGTGCAAAAATTGTGATGAAAAAAGAGTAAATTTTTGATGAAAAGTGCAAACTTTTGATGGAAAATGTGCAAAAAATTTGATGAAAAAGCGCAAACGTTTGATAGAAAATATGCAAAAAAATTGATGAAAAATGGAAAATTTTGATGGATAAAGTGCAAAAATTTTGATGAAAAAGTGCAAATTTTTGGGGAAAAAATTTTAAAATAGGTAAATTTTTGATAATAGTTCAAAAGTACAAATTTAAAGTTTGAAAAGTGCAAACTTTGGATAATAGGTACATTTCAGAGGTGTGAATTTTCAACTTTCAAAAAGTGCAAACTTTTCCATGAAAAATTCAAAAGTGCAAAGCAAAACGTCTAAAAAATGGCAAATTTGAAGAAAAAAGTTGATCAAGTCCAATTTTTAAAACAAAGTTTAAGTATATCGTGAAAATTTTGAAAAAAGTTCTAAAAGAGCAATTTTGGAATGAAAAAGTTCAAAAGGTCAAGTTTTTTATTGCAGTTTAAAGTATAAATTCAAAGTTCTAAAGATGTAAATTTTTGATGATGAATTTCAAAAGTGAAAGTTTTTTATGATAAATTCAAAGGTGCAAACTTTTGATTTTTGAAAAAATGTGCAAGTTTTGGATAATTCAGTCTTGAAGTGCGAAAATTCGGTTTGCAAAAGGTACAAATTTTTTGATGAAGAAATGTTATTACGTGCTATTGTTTGATGAAGTTTGAAGAAAAAAGTCAATAAAGTGCAATTTGGTATTCAGTTTTGGTACGAACCCTTCACTGTATTCTATACACTTACTTGTATGAAATAATACATTTTCCCCGCTCGACGAATTGTGTTGTGTTCAGGAAGTATGAATCCCGTTTCATCCCTCTTTCCTTCCTTCCCTCCCTTTTTTTCTCCGAGATTACTTTGATATTTTGAAGTCAAAAGAGGTGTCTTCTCGCTTATTTCTGGTCAAGCATCCCTTAGAATCAAAGTGTCCTCGTACCCTCTTGTCCCTGCAAAAGAGTAAAGAAATCTAGAAAATTTGTATTATGTGGCCTAAAAATTTCAACAGTACAGGAAAAGCATTTTTGAAAGATGGTGGCCGTCTTGAACAGGATTTTCATCAACTCGTCGATCTGTTTAGAGAGAGGTCAAGTATCGAAATAGGGGAGGAGTGAAGGAATACAAAAATGTTGATGTAAATTTGTCTCTAGAAAGTACAAACTACTAAAAGGGAGTGCAGGAATACCAATGTGGTTTAGGTTTTCCTCCTTAAAGCGAGGATGAGAAGAACTGAAGGAAATTAGATAGTAGGCACAGGTTATTTCTGCATTACCAAAAAAGGGAGTGGCAGAATACAAACACAAATTGTAAGTTTAGGTTTTCCCTCTTGAAAATAAAAATTGATCGTCTATGGGTTTTTTCCTGACACTGGTGGTAATGTTCACAGTACCAACCCGCCAATATACTAGCACTTTAGCTCCGCAGCAGGACAGCAGGAGAGGAAAAGGGTAATGGGTTAATTTGAATATAAAATTAGCCAAATGAGGGCGATCGCGAGGGACGCACTGAAGAAATATTGCCTGGTACGACTTCGCAGCGCACTCCCTCTCTGTCTGTCTCTTTCTGACTCCTTGATGTATTCGTGTATTTCATCTATGTAAATGAGTCATTGAATTTTTACGCTTAGTTCGGGTTCTACATATATTCGGGGTTTGGTTTAGCTGTCTTGATTCTTGAGGTGCGCCGGTATTGGTTTTTTCTCTATCGTTCAAGGTTTCGAGTTTTACGCTGAAATTAGTCTGTTCTTAAAATATCGATGGTCGTAATTATATTATGGAATTAAGTGGTGGACTTTTGAATGAGTGTTTATTTTTATGTTCCTGCGGGGAAGATAAGAAAAATCGATTAAGCGGAGGAATCAACGTCATTTATTTCGACTTAATGTGAAAAAATGACTAGTTTTTATGTTTAAATCTTAATTCCGAGAGTAAAATTATCAAGAAGTGGGAAGAAACCTGGAAAAAATACCCGTATCGATTTATTTTCAGATCATTCTGATTTTTGATTTGATTGATGAAAATTTTAATTTGTAGCGATAATTCCGCGATAATTGTTTCTGCGCAGAGAATACGACGCCGATCCGGTTGGTAACACTGCTTACGTAGCACGCTGTAAGGGAAAAAGCATTCGCCCTCGTTCGTGTTCTACGAATTAACCCGAACGTTCGGGGAAATATTCATTGTTTCGGTGGTGCTGACATGGCGTCTGGATTGTCGTCGTGCTCGCCTGCTTGCGGTGATTTAATTTTTCTCGAGCTTTCATTTAATCGTTTCCATTCCATTACAAAACGAACCGCGGAGTGAACGGAAATTCGAGTTTTGTATCGTTTACCGTGTGTACAGCTTTATTCTCATTATCACCGTTTATCGTTATTTTCCATCTCGGTGCAGTTCTTAGTGCTAATCGAGTTTTTTATTTTTCGGCGATATCGAGGTTCATAATTCATATTTATTTTACTACTTTGGCACAATGGTCAAGCCGCAACGTGTGCGATTACCTTTCGGTCGAGTTATCGGTGCGGTGTGTTTGATATGGTGATTGAAAATGACATCGATGGTTTTTTCGCCCTTTTTGTCGAAGGTAAAATGTGTATTTGAGTTGTAGCTTTGTGTAAATATTACCAGCGTACTCGGTACCGTTCGAATTATACGGGTACAAAGGCGTAATCGTCGTAGTTACACCCAGTTTAACGATAAGAATTTGATAACGGTAGATGGTCTCGTGTAAATGTAGTAGTCGGCGGTATTCAAATTCATATGCCCATAAATCGAATCGAAATTTTCGTCGAGTGTTTCATTTTTCGCGAATTTATGAATTACGATGAAATAAAACGAACCAGCGGTGGTGGAAAATTCGTTTCAGAGCAGTGACGTCATCAGAACCCCCTTGCCAATATTGCGGCGTGGAGCCGGTATTTAGAGCCGGTGCTTTGATTTGTTTACTTTTTTAAATCGCGTAAATTTTTAACGGATTTTTTCGCGATATGCGAAATAATTTCCGTCCGTATTTCTGTTTTTTTTTTCGGCTAATTTTCCATTCGGTTTCATGTTTTTCCTCCTGATTACATAGGTAGGGTAGTAAAATAATCATACGGTAGTTTGAACGAGCGAAAAACTATCTCGAGTTGAGCAATACGTATAATAACAACCTTGAAATTATTTTCATTTTCCAATACATTGCTTTTTAGATTAAGAAAAAGCTGAATTAGCTAATAATTCGATTTACACACATTGTGTTGTATTATATATGTACGATAGTGTTGTGCAAATTTGGCTCGGAATTGTGTCCACATCTGTATTGATTTTGTTTTGCGTTAATTTTTTCGTTACAGATTGGAAAGAAACTGTATGCGATACGGGACGAGCCGACTTCTACATGAATCAAGATGTGAATTGAGACGGTTTTGAATTCGAGCAATTTTATCGTTCATACAGAGTTACCATAGTATATTTCGATATTGAACAACGCACCCGTATAACCAAAAATGACGCATTCGTCTCAAAGGTTTTGTTTACGATGGAATAATCACCAGTCCAATTTGCTATCTGTGTTTGATCAGCTATTACACGATGAGTCTTTTGTCGACGTTACGATCGCCGTCGAAGGACAGTTATTAAGAGCCCATAAAATGGTGCTGTCCGCCTGCAGTCCTTATTTTCAAGTTAGTATTCGAGTTTAGTTAAGCCACGTGCGTTATGTTTGAATCTAGCGGATTGACGTGTAATCTGGCTCGTGTTGACGACAGAATCGATGTGCAATCGAATGCCGGAACGAAGCACCGGTAATGCTTATGCATATGTTGAGCTGGTATCGTTTTGTACGTACGTTTATACAATATGTAATCCGAAACGTATGTTCGAGACGGTGATACCCAAGTGCATTGTGTTGTGGTAGTCTGTCTAGTGTCGTGCAACAAGTAGCTGTATCGATTTCTGAAAGGGTTACGCCGAAGTTCACGGTGAAGGTGAAGTTTCTCGAGGATTTCAGTTCGAGTAGCGTTGTATCGTGATTCTATTGGAAGCTGCTTAAAATTCGATTCGATTTTGGTGATATTTGTTCATGGACGGAGAGGGTTTGAAAGTAGAGTATATTTTTCATAGCTGATGGCTCTAGAGAGCCAACCATGTGGTGAATTTCAAGTGAATGAAAAAAATTCAAAATGAAATTGTTTATTTTGGTGACTTTTTTGAATTCCGGTAGCTTTTAGTAAACGTATGGTGTTTTGAAGTGTTGGACTTCGAGTGGATGAGCAGAATTGGAAATGAAATTGCGAATTTGGTAAATTTTTCGACTTCTAGTAGCTTTTAATGAACGATTGGTGATTTGAAAAAGTATTCTTTACTCGGGGGAGGTCTCAATTTTTCAATTTTTTCTTAATATGAGTGACGAATGATCCATTTTTTCGAACAATTCGAAATTTCGAACCTTGCATTACGTCTAGAAAATTTCGCAGATGTCATTTTCAGCTTATTCTATGATTACTTCGACCTATTCTCGATAAATCACTAATCTACGTCTATGTCACACTGTTACAGGCATTATTCGTCTCTCATCCGGACAAGCATCCGATAGTAATCCTGAAAGATGTACCTTTCGCCGACATGCGTTCGTTGCTCGACTTCATGTACCGAGGCGAGGTTAGCGTCGACCAAGACCGACTAACGGCGTTCCTCAAAGTCGCTGAATCCTTACGCATCAAAGGTCTAACCGAAGTGAACGAGGAAAAATGCGACCTACCGTCGATCGCCTCTTCGCTGCTGTCCAACCAGCACCGTTCAACGCCTCCTCCGGCAGCTCCTCCGCCGCCACCCAGTCTACACCGTATACATTTAACGCAGCCTTCGTCGTCGTCGTCGTCTTCATCGTCGACGTCGTCGAACGCTAAACGATGCGCATCTTCACCCAGCAACTTCAACCCTTACTGCGGCAGTAACGCCTCGGCCATGTATAGTCAAAAACGCAAACGAGGCAGGCCTCGTAAGTTATCCGGCAGTAGCGATACTCCATCGGCAGCTTCGCCGGAACACGAAATGAACACAGATTCCGATCTGAGGGGTTCTGGACCGAATTTCAACGATTCTCCTTACGGTAAATTGCAGATTGGTTGGCGAAACTTCATCTGTAGACGATTTTCTCATCATTTTTCGTTTTTTTTTTTTTTTGCATAGGTCACGGCCCACCCGACTTGTTAGAAGTAAATATGACCGAACATTCGCAAAATTCGCCCAGTTCGTTTTCCGAAGACCATAATCTAGGATCTCCCGAAGCCACTATGGCCGAAGACGACGACTGTTGCGTTAAAACCGAACCTAACGAAGAATCCGGTGGCGTCGCATTCCAAGGTATTGTATTCCGCTCGACGATGATCTCATATTCAAATCCCACATAACTCACGTCGATTCATATTACGTATGTTTTGATTTACACAGAATGCAAAAGTCCTCATCTGAAAGATAGCCCGAATTCGAGGTCGCAGTCTCAAACGCCAACTGGCCAGTCCGAAAGATATCCACCTGGTTAGTTTTCTCATTCTTTTATTATTATCGATCAACTAACGATGTCTGGAAGCAATAACCCCTACCGGTTTACCCTTCTCCCTCCTACGTTGCGTTTCAACGAACAACCCTTCCTTACGGGGTGAATATACCTGCCACCTAGGTCTATTCCTTTTCACAAACACGTCTAATTGTTTGTTGAAAACGATGTGCCTACTGTGGCGGTAGTTTATTTTCATCGGCGAGTATTATACACAGTTTTTTGTTGAAAAAAAAAACACGATGGATACTAATTTATGATTTACAGCAGACAAGCCGTTCATTGTTGAATTCACAAATGAGAATTACCGGTGTGACCGCGTGTGTTAAATAATAATCTTCGTCCGCGTAAAGAGTGTATTTTACCGAACTATTCGTAATTGGTAGCTTTTAAATGTTGTGTAATTGCAAACAGATGGGTCACCTTCCTCTTAGTTTATTGTATTTTGGATTTTCGAATTTTTCGTCGACGATGGAAACGTCGTCTTTTCGCTAATACTTTTATCGCAAATATATATTAGTCGTTATTTTTACTAGATTTAGCTACGGTTTTTTATGTGTAATTGTTCATCCGCAATCCAGTTTTACAGTATTTTTTTCGGATTTTGAGACGGTTCTAGAGATAGGCAGGATGTAATGAGGATTTTTATGGGTCAAAAATTAGTTGAATATGAAAAATTTGATGTTTTTTTTTTATATAAAAATATTTTCTCGTTTTTTTTTTGAAATAGCTACATTTAAAGTTGAGTTTCAATAATATTTGCTCAATTTCAATTTTTGAAGCTTAGTTGTTAAGAAGAGAAAAAATTGGAATAGTTTGAATCAGTTGCAGAAAAAATTATCTCATATTGTCCAAAAATGTCCCATTTCAATAAATCCCTTAATTTTTGATTTTTTGGATGTAAACTTGTTTCATAAGTTTGCAGTTGAATTTTACTTTTTCAATTGTTTTCTCCTCGTTTTATTGAAAAAAAGGGACAACATTGCAAACGTAAAAAAATCAGGCCACCAAACGGTTCACTTTTCAAAATTTGGATTCACTCTGAATTTAAATCCCCCCTCCCTCAAGTCGCTAATAAATCAATCATTCATGATTATAACTTGAGGAGGTAGAAGAAGCTTCTCCTCCTTTCCCTATTGAAAAATTGAAATTTCCGTTGAGAAAAAAAAATTGAATCAAGACATGGAAGTTGATTATAAAATTTTAATGATTTTTTGAAAAAAAAAATTCGTTATTAGTCTAATAGAAGTGACAGAAATTATATGTATCAGTCGAAAAAATTGACCTCAGTTGACATTTTTGATTGCCCCTCCCCCTCCTAATTCTTTATTAATAATACTTTTCCTTGAAAGAAAAAAATTCAGTTTGTATTACAACAGTGAATAGAGTTGGTAAATGAAAATTTTTCTAGGTCTCAAAATTCATTTTTTCGCTTCATTCAAAATAAGCGATGATTTCCCTTTTTTTTCTAAATCGAAGAGAAGGGAATGTTTTTTTGAAAATTTTTACCATGTTTTTTTGGTTTGAAAAAATTTTTACCGATTTGTTCAAATTTGTTGATTTAGGCTTTGAAAAACAACGCATAAGAATGTGAAAATCGTGAGAAAGTACAAATTTTTCTCATTTGGTATCATTTTTAAATGTTCTAAAAGGGATGAGATTTAAATTTCATTATCGAAATGAATGTTTTCTATATATCAGTAATAAGAAAGTATTTTAAAACTCATTCCATCATTCAAAAACTTCTCAAATCCGAATTTTTTGAGGAGGGAGGATCAGAATTTTTTGTTCAAGTTGATTTTCGTTTTTTATATTTTTCTAAAAAATATTCAAGTGAATCTAAGCGTCATCTATTTTTAAGTTGAAAAAAATGAGAGATAATTTAATGGACCTTTTAGATTTTGATTAAATCGTAATTTTTTGTCGAGGTAAATTTTTCATTCTTTATAAATCAATACGATTTATAATAAATTTTTTAAAATTTAAAATAACGATAACAATTAACAAAGAGGAATATATATTTGCTATCAAAGAAAAAAATTATCGAAAAAAAAATAAGAGAAAGGTACTTCATCTGATTTGTAATTTTTTTTTGTAAAACGATTTTCACTTTTAATTTTGGTGATTTAGTGTTTGGTTATTTTTTCAATTTCAATTTTTCATAAACAGAGAAAACTGGCTCAAAATTTTTGTATGTAAAGGTAAGTTATAGTTTTTGTAGTCGTTGTACCTACGCATATTGTATATTTTTTTCGTTAATTTATATTTAAAAAAAAAAAACTGGAGGAATGTGTCCCATCCGTTTCAATTTACATATTTTTTTCGTTTTCTTTCTGGAGTATTTTTGAGGGGTTTTGTTGTATTTCTTTTTTGCCTTGGTCGTAATGTATTTTTAATGATTTTTCTTCATCTTTTTTCTGTTTAATTGCTTTACAATCCAGTTGGGATTTAATAGGTTGGTATTGTAGGTAGATTTGTTTACATTGTGGCTATTTTTTTGTTAGCCGAATGATACAACGAAGAGATTAATTTGGTTATCATATTCATTCTTTTTTTTTTTTTAATATTAATTTGATAACGATGGGATTCATTCTTTTACGAGTCGCTTTTATTAGTTTTAATTTGCTTAAATATTAAAATGAAAAAAAAATACGAGGTTTAAGTTGAATACTCGTTGCTAATGGATTTTTTTGTCTTTAATTTAGATAAATGCCAATGGAAAGAAATACTGAAACGGCTGAAAAAGCCCGAAATCACAATACGAGTAGAAAATAACGAAAAACAACCGTCCGAAGAGTCATCCTGCGGCCTATCCATCAGCGCCGTCGTAAACGACAGAAAATCCGGCTCGGCCGCCGGCGATTCGTCGTCATCCAAGAATAACGCCAATAGCACCGTGGTCGATGGCAAATCCTACTCGTTGGATAATTTCTATAGCAATTCGTCCGAAATTCTGGCTGGCTCGAGCTCCGGCTCGAGGAACCATCACGAAATACATTCTTGGTATTCGGAATCGAACCAGCAGACCGGATACTTTATGGATGCGGACGGAGACGACGTCGACGAAGAAGACGAAGCGATGCTGAAATACGAATACGAATCGTCACGTATCCCATCCCTTGCCAATAATACTTCTAGTCCCGGTACCGGATCGAGCACCGGTCACGTACCGGCCGCAGTGACCGTATCGGCTACTCCGGCCGCATCGGGGGCATCCAACGAGCACGCTAAACCTTTAGATAAGTCGTCAGTTCGGAGGTATTGCGTACAAGTGGCCGAGCACCTGTTCCAGTGCACTTTGTGCTATAAAACGTACACCCATATTAGTAACTTCAGCAGGCATTTCTTGAGCGCCCATCACGGTCTTAGGCAAGAAATACCGTGCCCGGTTTGTTACCGGATATTTACCCGGAGAGATAATATGCTGACGCATATGAAACAAGTGCATCGTATCACCGTCACCAGAGGACTGGCTACCAGTATAATTCAAAAACTTTCGGCAGCCAATGAAAGCGCCTCGACGGCTAATTCGGATAATCAAATCAATTCCAATTAGTCGTCCAAGTGCTAGAATTTTTATACTTACGAATTGACCTGCAGAACAACGATAGTGGTGTTTTTTTTTTTTCTTCGTCTTCTTCTACTTCGTATTTTCAACGTTGTTTTATTTATTTATTATTGCTTATTATTGTTGTTGTTTTCTCATTCTTTTTATTTCTTCTCGACACTACGCGGAGACTGCGGAGTCAGCCAAAGTTTTCGATAAAACTACGAATTTTTTTCTCGCTTGTGATATTAGTTTTAAATTTTACGTCGTTGCGTTTTGCCATTAAGTAGTCTACTTTTTAAAATTAACGAAATAGTACTTTACGTGTCTATGTGTAGGTTTTTTTTGTTTCGATGATTTTTTTAAATTTAGAAAAATATTTTATTCTGAAAAGCTACGAATTTTATTCGTAATTTAATCTATCATTTTTTTAAAAATTTGTGAGAAAAACGCACACAAATTAGTAAATTTTTTGTGTTAATAACGTCGGATTTTTTAAAAGAAAATTTTACGAGTTGAGAGTAACGAAATTTGTGATTTTTTAGCTGGGAATTTTCAACCTATTTTTTTTTATTTTTGTTGTGTTTTTAACGTGTCTTTTTTCCTTCTGTTCGCGGATAACTTTTCGGAGTACTTAATTATTTTTTACTACGGACTGCGATTTATTGATTTAAAAAAATTTTGTGACTTGTGAATTTTTTTTAGTGCAAATTTTTAAAAAATCAACTGCAAATTTTTTTAAATAATATTTTTTATATTTTGGTGTATTCGGCAGAGTTCAGAGTATGATAAGGGAAGGAGAATTTACCTGAAAGATAATACATTCTCTGGAGTCGTTCGCGAACGAAAATTATGTGCATTTTTTCCCACTAAATTAGCCTTAAAAAGCATAGTTTTTAAAACCCATTTTTATGCTTGGAAAATCGAGTTTGATTTTTCGAATTTCAACCCAAATCACAGAATCGTTCACGTAATTTGTTAGAACAATTCTTTCAGTTCTGAGTTGATTTACTCATTTGAGGTGATTTTTCTATACTAATCGAATCCGTGGTTCCTGAACGATTCAACTTTTTGTCCGATTTGTTCGCTTTTTGAGTCGATTAATTTGTTGATTACTTTTTTATTCGAAAAAAAAAAACTGTCATGATTCGTGAACAATTTGAAATTTTACTGTGAAGATGGTATTTTTTTGGAATTTTTTTTTGCTTAGTTGCTTGGTCGTATACGATCGAATTGTGTTTTTGATTGATTCGTTCGCGAACGGATCCGTTTGTTTAACCGATCTGATTGCGGTCAAGTCAATTTCTTTATAATAAATTATTTTTCCATCGATTGATTCGATCGTTCTCGAATGATTCGTATTTTAGAGTGAATGTCGTTCGAGCGAATAATTCGTTTTTCGAGTAATTCATTTTTTGTCATTTTAATCACGTTTGAGTCGATTTCTTTGCCCTTGGTAATTCTCGTTCACGAACGATTCAATTTTTTATCCGATTTATTCCCATTTAAATTGTTCATTCGATATTTCTGAAAAGGATTTACCAATCAAACGATTCAGTCGTTCAGGAACGATTTATTTTCATTTTGAGTCTGTACGAGATTCGTTCGTGATTATGAATGAATATTTCATTTCGTATGGAGAAACGATCTCTGCTCGAATTCGTTAGGTATTCTTGTTCGCGAACAATAATTTAGTTTCTTGACTGAATCATTTGCTGCCAAGCTGTTGTTTAACACAATTCATTTGATCGTGACGTGATTTCGATTTATTTTTTGGAAATTGGATTGTTTTTATTACGGAGTTGTTTTTTCGTTCTCGAATGAATCGTTCATGTTTATGGATATTTTTTACAGCGAAATCATTTATATTTTTAATTCAAATTGCTTTGTTGAATCTTGTTCGTTTCATTTTGACGTTCCAATTTTTTCTCGATTTTATTCGTTCGTGAACGAATTGCTCATTTCCATGTATGAGTAATTTGTTTCCCAACGATTTTTTTCTAAAAAAATTAATTTGAATTGTTTTAATTTTTTTCATTTTTCTGTTCAGTCACGAGAGATTCGATTTATTCCATTGTTTGGTTTTTATTCCTAACTCCTTTTTATTTCGTTCGCGAACGATTTTTGTTTTATTGGAGTGATTTTTTTTTGTATTTCTGTTTCAATTTTCTGATCGATTTTATTCGTTTACGAAAAAATTTATCTCAGTTCAATGTGCAGTTTTATTTCTGACTCATTTCTGTTTACTAACGATGTTTTTCCTCCAATGAAATGATTTGAATTTGAATTTAAATTTTTTCAGCCATTTATTCGTTCACGAACGACTCTGTATTAAATTTTTTATTCCTGAATGAATTGAAAAGAAGTGGTAGTTGAATTAAAATTGGACAGTGAAATATTTTCTGCTCGTTCTTAATATCAGAGAATCGTTCGCGAACGACGTGAAAAGAATCGATTTCGAAATGACCGAGTACACCGTATATGTTGGATATTTACGATTTAATTGAAAAATATAATATTTTTTAATTTTTAGTCATATGTTGTATTGAGTCGAATTCGAGTTGAACTTTTTTTTTTCAAGGAAAAAACTGAATAATGCTTTTATTTGCTACTTTTTGTCTTTCAGTGCTCAGCACTATACTCATTTTTAAATATTTATTAACAATTCTTACGTTATTAATTAAATTTTGAATTTTTTTCTCGAATCAAAATTCATTTTGACTTGTTTTTCTCGTTTTAATAGATTAATTTTTACGTCGCCGATGATTCGGTCATTTTTTTGAATTTTAATTTCGATCCCGGTGATCATGTTGCTGATATGAATCAACTACATTTAAATTTGCCTTACTCGTATCTTTTGTAGCATTAATTAGTTTCTAAGCAATTTATTATGTATCGAAGAAGTTCGCCATTTTTTCGCAACTGAAATTTATAACGATCTCAAAAAAATCGATAGAAAAGATATTCGTTTTTTTTTTTCGATTTACCGAATTCACGAATTTGTTTATTTTCGGTATTTTATTATTATCGCTAGTTGATTGCTATTTTTACAAATGTACGTACCGCGTTGACACGTTCAACGAGATATCGTCTCAGTTCGGATTGTTATTGTTATAAAAATTTGATTTTTTTTGTGATAAATTATAATTTTTTAATTATTTTTAGTGAATAGTTATTGTGTAAATATATTTAACATTAATCGATACGTCCTTAAAAAGACTTGAGAGTTGGATTTAATTTTTTTTTTTTTTGTTATTTTATAAAACTTAATTGTGTTTTTCTATCGATCGAATTTACGGTTTAGCGTATCGTCTTTTGTTTTTTTAATTATAGAAATAAGATTACTTGTGTACTTTCTCGTAGTACGACTAGTCTCCCTTTTTCCTTTTCTTTTGATCTACGCCGGTCGATGGTTTAATTTTTATTCGAGTACTTAACTTAGAAATTATTTTATGTCAGAAAATCTTGCCAATGGACGTTTTGTGTGGGAAGACGTGTCCGAGGAAGAAAGGAATTTAAAAGGGTAGATACGAGTCTACAATCGTCTGAACTGTTTGAAATTAGGTATAATTTTATTTAAATTATCGATACAATGTGTTTCAAACGCATATTTTTTCTTCAATCGAAGCTAAAGCAATATTTTTCTCGTACTTACCGAATGCTACTTTCATTCAAACGGTTTCGTTTGATTTTTTTGAAAAAAAATTTAGCCAAAATTTTCTATTTTTAATGAACCGAGTTCGAGTTATACTTACTATTAATCAATTTATATATGCAATATATTTGTTTATCGATACTATTTTTTTTTCTTCGTTTTTTCTTTGTTTTTACGTGTATTAATTTACTTTTTTTTCTTTGTGTCTTTGTGTAAAGAAGTTTGTATTTGGTAATGGGTACTTAATAGCGATATTAACGAAACATATCCATTTGTTACATTCGTTGAAAGATTATTTCAATTACAAATTTATTGTGCCTTATTTTTCAAGTATAATATATATTTTTGTTTGTTGATGAGTTTCGGGTGATTTTTTTGAAAGATTGTTTCAATTGTATTTAGGAATTTTGTTTGTTATGCGGCTGAATAGAGACACTTGTTTGTTAATAAGTTTCGTGTCTCTTTCTGCTCTTCTTTTCGTACTCTTGTTTTGTTTTTCATTTTTTTTATTGTATTGTATTATTTTAGGTTCTTCTGTTATGACTCGAATGAAATTCATAGATTTTTGATAATTTCACGACTGAGCTTATTGTATGGAATCAAAAAATGATGTTATTTCTTATTTCGTAACCAATTTTTTTTTTTCGAAATGAGCTTATGAAAAATCTTCAAATTGAATTTTTCTTTAGTTGCAATGAATTTTCTTATTTGGAAATACATCAAGTAGTTGAATTGCTGTAAATTTCGGAAATTACCGTGAATTGCTGGTAATTACGCATGGACTACCGTAATTACTCGTAACCTGGGTACCGTATCCAAAAAAATCGATATCTTCATTTATGTGTTTGGTCCAGATTTGATGTCATTTCCACCAAAAACGTGAGAAAGTGAGACATCGATTTTTTTTCCACTAGGCCCCCTTCTTTACGGCATCGGTAGGGTCCCATGTAAAAATGATCGAAATGCTGAAAATGGTTATAAAAGAATGTAAGACTTTTTGGGTGTGGAATTTCTTTGTTTTTCAAGTTGACAAAATGTTGCTTTAAAATTTTGATTTTTCGATATTTTATTTTTTTTAATCCAACAAAATGACTTTTTGCCTATCAATAGTTGTCAAAATTTATTTTCCGTTTTTTATATCGACTCCAAGGCCGAGCCATTGCAATAATATTTATGTTGAAATTTTGTGGTGATAACTTTACCTTTGTTTCAGGTTTTCTAATTGATTATTTGTTAACATTGGGTTGGGTTGTTTTGAAGCTGCTTCAGTGATTTTTCAACCTATTTCGAGCCTACAATTCGAAAACGAACCTGTTTTTAAAAAAATTGCGATTCATTCATCTTGAAATCGAATTTTTGAAGTCACAAATTGGCCTTATTTTCTTAACGATGACCCAGCTCCAGAAAATTACCCTGGATTCGTAATCTATGTACGTCCTCGAATTAGTCATTTTTTTCCTATTGTGAGTATTTTCATCTCTGAAAATGATCCAAATAGTCAAAATGAATATTATTCAAATGAGTAGATGAGAAAATAGGAGCCAATTTTACGCTTTTGCTTTTTCTTCTCAAAAAGGCGATAATTTTCATTCCATGCATTTTTTGGAAACCTCTTTCAAAGCGAAACACTCAGACCCTTGAGTCAAATACGAGTATAATGGATTTGAAGAAACAGAACTCGAATTTGAGATTCATTTCCGGCATCGGACCTTTAGTATCGAAATATCATTGATTTTCTCATTGGAAACAAGAAAAACTACTTACGCCTGTGTGTCGATGGTGCCATGATGTAGCCAAATTTCTTTGCACTGGAAAGACGTAAAAAAAATCTAGGGGTTTTCTACTTTCAGCCATTTAGGCATTTTCAAATGTGAAAAGTCTCAAAAAAAGAATCATTTATCACTAAATTGGAGTAACTTATTCCGAATCTGAAGTCTTTTTTCCATCGCATCGTTGAATTCGTTTTTCAAAGGTTTCAAAAAATTTTGTTTCTTGAATTCTGTTTCTGATCACTCAAAAATTATCTCGAACTGTCAAACCAGTCAAGGCTTTTCTAAAATCAACCAAAACTGCCCCAGCAGCTTGAAAAGCATTGGCTTTTTCATTTTGAATATTATTTGGTTAGTCACGATCCCACGATTAACCTGCTCGGATTTATTTGTCGATCTTTTTCAATGCTGAAATGCTGAGAAATCCCATTGCCCCTTCCCTACTCATTCATCATATTTCCTTGTTTGTATTTAACCCACGAAACAATAAAATTATCACGGTACATATTGCTAATTAAATTTACGAATTAATTACGAATGTGTCTACCTACATTACATCTTTGAAATGAATTACCATTTTTAGCCTGCATCAGGTTGGATTATTTACAAATGGAGTAAGTAATCGAGTGTGGTATTGAGAAAAGATGAAATTTTTTGCTTTTATTTGCCATGTTGTTTCATTTATTATTTATGAAGTCTTAGTAAACCTACAATTTTTCTTTGGTTTTGAGTAGATACCGCATTTGTTAAAATTTTTGTATTCATTTTGCTCGTATTTTTATTATTTGCGATGTTATGATTTTTATTTAAAGTAATGTACACTTGTTCTATACTAATCATCGCATTCGATTTCGTTCGCAGATCTACCAATGCTACGTTTGGTACCAAAATCCGAATTATTGGCCGTATATCATAAAGATTCGAGCGGAGGACCATCCTTGATCAAAAACGATCCCGAAACCAGCAACAGTACCAGCGGCAGCTCCGCAAACAACAGCAGCGCATCAAACGGCGGCAGCGGCTCCTTAAACCATAGCAATTCAGGCAGCAACGCCAACAACTCCGGCAACAACAACACTAGTAATAGCGTTAGTAATAATTCAAGTAGTAATAATAAAAACAACAGTAGTATTAACAGCAGTAGCGGCGGCGCCAACAACAACAATAGTAATTTCATAAGTAATAATAATTTTTTATTGAATAACTCGTCGTCGCATTTTATGCTTAACAACGATATGAAATTTTCGCCGCCGCCGCATCTGCTATCGCCGCAGAGCAACAGTTCCAGCGCTTCAACTCCGGTCGGAGGTGACTTCTCGGGTACGCCGCCGAATAAACCGGCTCCGGCCAAAAGACGGGTCCGAAGGAGAGCCACGTCCAGCAGCGACCCGGCCGAACAACTTACCGAGATGTCGGTCCGAGGATTGAATCTGTTCCGGTACGCGTGCATCGACGAAGGCGTCTACAAATGCTTAGAATGCGCCAAAACCGATATCGTTAAGACGTTCAAGAATAAATACAGCTTCCAAAGGCACGCTTTCCTCTATCACGAAGGATGCCAACGTAAAGTATTCCCCTGTCCGGTCTGCGGCAAGGAGTTCTCGAGGCCTGACAAAATGAAAAACCACATGAAAACGGTGCACGATTGTTTTATGCCCAAAGAAGTCATGGTGCCGAAGGATTGCATATTTCCAACCGCTCCAACCATTCCATTTTTCCTAAGCCCGCCCTAAAAAGCCAGCAGTGAAATTCCTATTTTGAGTATTCGAGCTATGAGATCATTGATCCGGTTTTCACCGGTCCATGATGGTGTTCGCGCCTCGCGAAATATCCTTTTTTTCTCGCCCACCCACTCTTCCATCTCCTTTTTAACGTTCGAGATTTAATATTTTTTACATTATTTATTTTGTTGATTTATACTACGTTGCTTTTAATGTTGACTTTTTTTTATTATTATTTTATCGTAGTTATTTTTTTTAAGTACCACTGTTTGTTGATTCAGATTTTTTTTTCTCGTATTTTTAAGGTTTAAACAGATGTTAATTTTTCTCTCTTTTTACGATTTTTTAAATCGTAATTTATTATTACATTTTTTTTTAATTTGACGAAAAAACCACCTGGTAAGTTGATTTAATTTTTAAAAAATTTCATCTCTGGGCATTGATTATCAGGATGTCATGTCGAAGCTATGTACCTTCTTCAATCTGATTGGTTCAGAAAGCTAGGTAGTAATACCTACTTTGATTTGATTGGTTCAAAAAACTAGGTAGTGATACCTACTTTGATTTGATTGATTCAAAAAACTAGGTAGGAATATGATTGGTCGTTCGATTTTGATAACATGATAGTGGGGCAACGTAATTTTTTTTTGAGAATGCATGTGCAATTCTAATCAATTTACCAAATTCTAACGAACTTCGTGCTTTGTAGTAATAATTTTGTTAATAGTGTAAGAAAGTTGATAATTTTGTTCGTAATTTACTCATCATTATTGTTACGCGTTTTGTATTTATTTCTTTTTATACGGTTCTTTCGTACATTGTTCTCTGTTTTCAAATAAGGTGCTATTGTGGTACCGCCAAGATGGCCGGATACTGCTCAAGTTACATGGTAAGAGAAACCCTTTTCTAAGCGTTATTATTAGTAATAGTACAAAATTAGGTACGAATATGTAAGCATGTTGAATTCGCCAGTCTTCCAATTCTTAATTAGACGAAATTTAGGGTAATTTTGCACAAAACGAAGACGTTCATGGATTGAGTATCCATGTAAAACTTGTTGTTTTTGTTTATTCCTAAGTTGTATGAATAAGTGACTCGATCTCGATTACACGAGCGAGCGATTCGAAACCACTAAAAATGGTCGTTGTACATACGACGTACTGTACTAACATGCTTTTTGTAACTATTCTACGGAAAATTCTATCGACTGTACGTTGGTAAAAGATCAGATCACGAACCTAAGAATTTCTGATGATCATGTTACCACCAAGTTTTATATTCTAATATCGAACGGTGAAGCCTTTTTGTTTAGTTTTTCTTTGTTTTTCTTTTCTTTTTAGTATGTTTTTCTTTTTGTTTTTCTTTTGTTAGTTTGTTTTGCCTGTTCCCTCTTAGTATTGTCGTAGAACCGGTGTAAGTTTAATGGTTTTTTTTTTGTTAGTGCAAATATAAATTGATGGGTATTGGGTGGTTCGTTTTTATGTACGGGCGTGTTTGTGAAAACTATTGATGTTTTTCCATTCCTTTGATTAATTTTTTTCTTCTTTGTGTTCGAATTTATTTTCTTCTTTCTCGGTTCGCAAAATTTAATACTTACCTAAGAATTTTAACGTGTACAGGAAATTTATTATCGAACCTATCTGCGTGATTGAGTAAATGTGTAAGTATCTTAAAAAGATTAAATCTTTGTGCAATATTGATTTATATACCAAAAAAAGTAATGGGAAACGGTATCGATTTTCCGTTGGTGAAAATATAGCTCGTATTGATGATAGTTTCTAAGTTTTTGTCTATTATTTTTACTTATTGTAATTACCCTTACAATTATTGTTTTTGTTTCTCTTCTTTTTTTTTGGTTCAATTGTAAAGCACATTTCACTTCATTTACATAAATATTACATATTAGTAATTTCTTTTTTTCATTATTTTTATTGAGAGGTAGTAGAATAAAAAGTTTTTAATATGGAAATTGTTATTTGACGAAAGATTAGCGCGAAAGTTTTACGTTAGTTTGTATGAAAAATTGATCGGAAAAATCAGTTTTAAATTGCTGCGGGCTAACTGTCGAATAAACCCATCAAACCTCCATTGAATCGATATATTCTTCAAACAGGTCATTCCGAACTGAGTTAGATTGAACCTTTTTTCGAACAGCTGGATTAGTTTTGAATTTTGGACGTTCTGATTGATCGTTAATCAAGGTTTTAAAGTTTCAAATTTCGAATAAGTATTCATCTGATAAAATTTTATTTTCCGTGTCACTGTGTCCAGGAAATTTTCCTGGGCGAATATCTCAAAAACCTGACTTTGAAACCGAAATCCGATCGCGGAATCGTGTTCAGCGATCAAAAATCTACCTATATACCAAATCCAAGTGCATTTGGCGAGTAAAAATTTTCCGTGTCACTGCCCCTACGGAATTTTCCGGGCGAATATCTCAAAAACTTTACTTTAAAACCAAAATCCGATGCCGGAATCGTGTTCAGCGACCAAAAATCTACCTTCAAACTGAATCCAAGCGCATTTGTCCAATGTAAATTTTCCGTGTCATTGTCTTTACCGAATTTTCCGAATTTTCCCGGGCGAATATCTCTAAAACCGTAAAACGCAACTTCCAAACCGAAAACCCGATGCCAGATTCACCAAACGCGCATGAATTGGATTTGTAAGTAGAATTTGGGTCGCTGAACCCAAGTTCGGCGTCCGTTTTCGGTCTGGAAGTCACGTTTTCAAGGTATTTGCCCGGAAAAATTTTATTTACCAAACAGCGCTTGGATCAGGTCAAAATGCCATCTACGTTATTTATTATTGTTTTTAATTGGAGAAAATTAAAAAATTTTAACATAGTAACAATGGGAGAAAAATTTTTCAATTCTAAAATAATCATAATTCAATTGTAAAAATTTTGACGTGGCGAAAAATACGAGTGAAAATATAGAAAGTGAAGGAAAAAATTCAAAATCGTAAAAAAATACGTGTAGAAATTTTGACAATGCAATGAAGCGAAGCAATGAAATTTTCCAATTAATTGTTGAGAAAAAACTGCATTGAATATCTTGAAAAAAAAATAAGGAAAATTTCAACGGTACAGTGAGTATTATTGCGATTAGACCGTGTAAAAGCCGATTAATGAATATGCGTAAAAAATCGTTCAAAATGAAATTTTCTAATATTTTTCAATTTTGTACCTGCCAAATTCTGAATTCGGGCGATTCGGTAGATCGTAGTCATCGTAGAACGCTTTCGCTACGACGCTACCCCGTACCTTCAAAATGTGCGCATGCGCAAATGTGTGTAGGCGAGTGACTAGCATACCGAAGTGGTGATTGAGAGGGGTGGAATCATTCGTCGCCTTGTGGACTCGTCCGGGGTTTGTCATTTTCAGACATGACAGACAATGAGACATTAGTGAATGATGAGTCGGAGTCCTATTACTTATTAGTCCTTATTTCATTGTCCTTGAATATTCTTGAACTTTTGAACTTGTCGTGTTTCGGTTTTCTTTTCTTTATATAATGTGCAATGAATGATATGGAATGTGAACATGAGTCAATGCGACGCCATTTTTAAATGTTCTCGATTTCGAATTACTCATTCGCGTCATTTCGTGCGGAATAGTTTTCAAATGATGGAAAGTTTAGTAGTGAAATAGTTTCCTCGTCTTGCTTCGAATTCGATTTTAAATTTTGAATTATTTCGCTATTGTTATGATTTGTGTTTTTCCGTTTCTCATACTTAATACCAGCGACAGCAGAGGTAGTGTATTATTTTGTGTCATAAATCTCGCAAGTTTGATTGTATTACTTTTTAATAATTCGACTAATTCGTTTTTTTGTTCGTGATTCAGTGTTATACTTATATTGTTGTATTTTATAAGAAAATTCATTTGAAATGAGCCGTTAGATTTCGACAATTTCAGTTCAACATTTTGAATTTTGAATTCCAAATTTTTTGTATCGTGTTAAATGTATGTATGGTATTCTAGTGGTGTTAGCTTATTAGCGATAGATGGATGGGGTAAGTTTGAGTTACATTTCCGCGCGATTTTTTTCGGCAGCTCGATTTATTTGGTTCTTGGTTCGACAATCGTCATTGTCTTTGGTTTTGGGTTTTGATTATGGAATATGGAAACAATGTTTACGAGTTATTATTTGGTGCCATTTTCTGTATCGATAATTATTTTCGTGTTTGGTTGTTTGATTTGATTTTTGTTTTGAAACATTGTAATTTTGAGATGTGATGGCGTGTTGTCAGTTGAACAGTGTTGAGAAATTGAACCAATTCGAGCGTTTTTCTCCTTTTGGTGGTTCAGTGGGTTTTCTTTGTTGTTTGGTTTGGTTTCAAGTTCGCCGGTTTTTTTTTTTTCGTATTCTGTAAATTTAATCAATATGGGTATTGCTATTGACAAAATTGATCTCTATCTTGCAGAATTCTTTCCCATAATTACTTCTGTGATTAAATGTTTTTGCAATTATCAGATATAATGTCTTTGAATACCGAAAAGCTTATGTGTGTGATGTTAACGTATATTGTGTATTTATTAGGTTTTCAGAGAATGGTAACCGTACCATCTGTGCTAACGTGTAAAGCTTTCGAATTCAACCGGAACATGGCGCTCGACATCTCCAGAGTCCAGATATATCTTTATTCTGCTCGAGGTAAGAATTCGTACGTGGGTTTTAAATTTTTTTTAATTGGCTCGTGAAACCGTTATTTTTCAAGTCGTGTTGATTGTCGACTCAATGGTGAAGAGGGTAGGGATAGGGAATATAATATTTTTTAGCTACCTAATCACGAATTTACTCGACATTTGCAATCCCTTAATTGTTTTGTAATTTTATAGTAGGTATCGTGAATAGCTGTGTGTCGAATTGAAGGTATTTTCCAGCGATGTTTCGCGAGTTTCCAATTTTAGCGTCTGAAATACCTATCTTTACTCTTTCAGAAATGAAACAAGATTATTAATTTCGTTGGTTTGATTTTTTTAAATTTTTGTAGGAGTGTATTTCCGTCCCACCCCAATCTGCACTGTGAAATTTTTCTCGATTTGATCTGAGTTAAACTGTTTTAGAAATGATCACCGATGAAAATTTCCCTTTTCCAAAATATGTAGGTTTGATTCATCAAATTGAATTGAAAAGCGATTATGTATTTTTAAGTCTCATTTTTTTACGTAATATTTTATGCTGACTCACAATGTATTGCTTTATTTTCAGATTTCTCTTTGTTCTTTCGTTTGTGCCTCGAAGTTTGCAGTCAATCGTTTACAAGTTTCGTGATATCATTATTCGTACTGTTGGATAGTTTTTCTTCGGACCGGAAATTGCCAGAAGTGAGTGAATGAATATTTACCTGATATGATTTTGAATTGTAAGAGCGCAGATTCGAAGAAATTGAATTGAATGAGAGTAGGATGGTCGCTCGTTTCGAACTATTGGGAAGGGAAGAACGATTGGCGACTGACTAGCTGAAAAATACGCGTGTGAAAAAGCTCGAATTTCTTACGAATTGCTTGCTTTTCTGAAAGCTGTAATTTTGAATTTTCTGTGTTTTTTTTTTTTTTTCATTGTAAAAAGCCAACGCCAAGTATGCGGATAATGAGACAGGTATTTTGTTTTCATCTCAAGTGCAATGTTGGTTCATTTGTTGCGTGGAAATTTTTTTAAGGAAATTTTTTTGGATAGTTATGAAATTGTACCGGAATAATACATACGTTCATTTTTTAATCTGTATTATTGTTTAATGTGTTGTGTATTCATTTTGTCTTCAGGAACCGTAAATTTGTTGATTAAATTGAAAGTACACAGTATTCGAGTATCGGACACAAGTGGATGAAGAGATCAGCGCTCACAAATATTTCTACTCTTTGCTCAAGGTGAGAATTATTTGATGTGTTTTTAGAAGAATTTACGTTCATTTGACTCGTGAATTGAATCAAATCTTTTTACAAAAATGATTATTCAAGTTACGTCGAACGGAAGGAGGAAGAAATAGGAAGGATTTGTTTACCGAATTATGGCTTACTGGATTTTTGCAGCTCTCGTTTTGCAATTTTATTATGTCGTATAGATAGTCAATGTGTCCATCTGTGTGCAAAATTGAAAGTTCTTTTCCGTCTAAATTACATGAGATGCTATTTTTCGGTGTTTTGGAAACGAAGCAAGATTGTGGGCGGATGGAGGTCTTTTGATTTTTATACGAGTGTCACTGGGTGTGTCCCTCCTTCCCCCCTCCCTCATCTACCCATGGATTAATTTGAAGAAGTGCATTTTGGCAAATTTGAAAATCTTAAATTGACAACGCCTTATTAATAGAAAATCTTCCAAAGTTCGATTTGATAATTGATACATAATTTTGAAAAATAATTGCTAACTGTGATCTTATAATTTGTTATCAGATGTTTCCCGAACCGGTTACCTGTGGGATGCTGGATCTTGATGGTCTGAGTGCCGGCGCTGCACATCGTATTGTTCATTTTGAATCGCCGAGCTTGCTGCCACGATAGTTTTCATTTGTGATGGGGTTTTTATCGAGATTTTATGGATCAGCGGCTTCAATTGATTTCACTTCTGAGGAGGAAGAAATATTGACAGTCGGTGTGTATCTATATTTATTTTCGCGGGTATTTCCCGTCGTACGTATTCAAAAAGAATGGCATTACAGTATTGAAGAATTTTCTTGAATATTTTTGTTGCTTCTTCGTCATCGGTCAAATTTATATGTGCGACAGAATAAATTCCATTGGGGATTTTTTTCATTACCTATGGAAAATTTCACCTGAAAATCGAAATATTTCTCCATCTGCAAGGCTGTTTTACTTTTGGAAATAAAATTTTCATAACCTACAGTGTTGTCAAATTCTGCTTTAAGATTTTTAATTTTATTTTCAAAAAAGAATGATGAATTTGTTTTGATATTATACCTAGACGATTTCTCTGTTTCATCTTCGCTTCGTTCAGGTTTCGTTGATTTTTTCCCCCCGATTTCATTGACAATGATCAAATGTAAGAATTTTTGGGACAGAAAATCATATTTGTGATATGGAATTATTTCATGTGACAATTTTCGGCTGCCCTTCTCATTTTCCCTGTATAAAATGAATTTGGGACCGTAAAAAATTACGTATAGAAGAAAAGAGGGGTCAATATTTTAATTTATTCATAGAAGAATGCTTATTCAGTATTTTTCATCTGCATGTATAAAGTTAATAATTTTTGCTCTGTAGTAAGACGTGATTACCAAAATTTGCTATATTTTTTGTAATTTAGAGTCGAGGTTTTGTTATGACAAGGGATTTATATAACTATTTTTTGTTTATCGGGCACCCTTTTCAGTTTTCACAGTTGGAAAAAATGTCATTGCGGTCAGTTATACGCGTCATTGTAGGCTAAATTTAAAAAATGGTTTATTTTATTCGTTTCATTCAAGGTGAAAAATTTCGCGTTTTAGGACGGTGCTCTATGTTTTGAACGTAATATCAATAAACTTGAAATTATTTTTCTGTAATACTCAGACGAGATCAGGAAATTTTGAAATTTTCCCTCCAGTTGATGAAATTTTTCACTCGAAATATCGACTTAATTTTAATTTGTAGGTTAGCAGTCCTTTTCGTATGTAACTTGGAAAATATTTTGTTGGAGAAATAGTTTAGATTCCCAAAAAAATTCAGAAAAGCATTTTTTTTAAAAAAACAAGTCAATTCTAGTTGATTTTTTTCACAATTTTATTGTGAAATTGTTCGTGTTTGATATTCTGCTTATGATTTAGTTAGTAGGTAATTATAAAATTATCTTTATTTATTTTAATTTGGCGTTGTTTTTCTTTTTACAGTGAAATATGGAGATGAATAAAGCCGAAATTATCACGATAAAGTATCCAGAAATGAACATCCACGGTGAGTGTCCAGAATATTCATTTCTAGCGTCATTTTTCGTTGGATTTTACGAAATGAATTTCGCTATCCTGATTTCGTCGTATGAATATTAATTGCTATAATGAAAAGATCAAAGAGACCATTTTATTATGTTGAAAAATACGTACCAGAGCGAAGTACCTACGTATTTCCGAGTATAAGAATCTGTGGCAGAGAAATATTCTCAGATTAAATTGCAACCATTGAGAACATTTTTGAATTCATCTGCGTTAAAAGCAAAATTCGTTATTAAGCGAAATTATTCGGAATTTTTCAAAATATGCGAATTTATTTTACCAAGTGAGGAATTACCTACGATTATTTTACCTAAACTTTTAGGATGTTGAAATTTGAAAATTTCTGCCCATTTTATTCGTAGATTTTTGTTGATTTCGTTTTTTTTGTTATCCAATGCTGAGCTCAACTAGGTATTGAATTTCTTCTCATTGTAATTAACAAAACGGACTGACTTTTGGCTGCATGACTTGTTTTGTTTTGTTTTTTTTTTCGTGCTAAAAATTGTGCCCCATTTATATATATTTTTTTGTATTCGAGATGCTTAAAATTGTTTTCCTGATTTTTGTACTTATTCGGAAATCGCATTTAATATTGTATATAATACTTGATGGAATTATTTTTCTCTCTATATTAACCTATAAAACACCTTCAACTAGCGTTTTTGGAAAATCAAGGAGGAAAAAATGCTTGAATGTAAAATAATTTTTTTGTAAATTTACTCGAGGTCATTTCCTTTCTCCTGTATCCTCCTTACTGATATTTGATATTACGAATTCGAATGAATTTGACATTTTAGCGTATCATGAAAATGGTGAAGACTCGAAAGATAATATGCACTTGCGTGGTAGGATTCTACAGTTTGAAGCACAATTGAAATTTTCTATCAGTCTTTGCCTCCTTTGATAGATTTTTATGAGTTTTTTTGAAATTCGAATATATAATGGGATAAACAAAGGTACTCGAAATGAAAAAAAAAGAACTTGGATATGCTCAGTAAACTTGAAAATCGTCTGTTTTTTGGACGCTAGTCATTGAATGGAATCGAATTTTGGAACTCGAATTTTAAATTTTTTTCATCGAAATCACGTATTTTTTAAATTTTCCAATTGAATGGGTGAAAGTCAATCGGATGCAAATTGAGTACAATTAGAACTCCTGGCTTTTCGTTGCTACCAGTTTTTTTTTTCTACAAAATGCCTTCCATAAACTTAATTTAATCTGTGTATTCTCCCTACTTCGACTTCAAAAAATTTATTATCATGCGTTTTATTTTCGTTAGTTGCACCTCGCTATAAAATTTCTCTGAGTGTCCTCGATGCGCGAGCAATTATGTGGTCACAATTATCATTTTTTATTTTACAAAGGTGCTGTATTTGTTTATGTCATCGATCACTATTCTTCCATCAAATAATGAAAAATATTGAATATATTTTCACGAAATCCTACGGTTTTTTTCCCATCATTTTATTTACAGCTCTTGATGTCTAGTTTGTTTTAAAAATTCGTCGAATTATCATCCTACATTTTATTTCTACCCCCTTTGTTTTCCACTACATAATTTTAAGTACACAGTGTAATGGAATTTTGCTTTGTAGCAGTACTCAATTACTCATCCACTTTCCTGTATTTATGAAGGATACGAGATGAAGGTTTATTTGTGAATTTATGTCGAGGATATTCCCTTTCCCCCCAGTCTTTGATGCAGTACGCATTTAAAATCATTTTTCTGCATAATTTCAGGTTGTAAACATATCACTCGAGAAAATTACTCCTCCATGATTCATAAATATCATACGTAAAATGTCTGAAAATTTCGAAAAATTGATTTGGGAAGCCGTTAAAAAAGTCGGAGCATATCAATTCTAGAAAAAACTGATATTTCAGTTGAAATTTTTTACATTTTTCTTCTGAAGTAGTAGTAATTAAATCTATTTTATTTGCCTAAAATTGATTCTTCAACTTCAACTAAATGTGTAGATTTTTATTTGATTCTTGACTCGTATTATAAAAAAATTTTCAGTACATGTATGTCCCTTATCTCATATAGTTTTTTTAAACGGAAGCTCCATTTGAAAATAAATCAAGAAAAATTTCAACGGTACAAATAAATAAACACACACGATTATAAAAAATAAATTTTTTTTCCAAAAATGGAAAAAAATATTGTAAAAAAAGTTATTGAAAGATACAAAATTCGATTCAGTGACGTGTTTCAATTTATCGTAATTTTTTGCATCTGTGTATTCTTTATTACGTTTTTAAAAATTACCAATATCTTTTTCTAAAATTATTAAATTACCTAAAAATTAATTATTAATGTTGAAGTTGATGAAAAAAAAAAATGAAAAAATAAAAAAATAAGTAGGTAATGAAAATAGGAAACAGAAAAAGTAAACAAGTAAACAACCAATCAGGTGAAAGGAACCTCGTGACCTGTGCGTTGATCTGTGAAATTGCGTGCGGCCATTTTAATTAGTCATTTCTTTCAATTCGGTGCTTGTTACTCATCTCATGGCGTCATTGGCGTCGTTTTTGAGTTTTAACGAAAATATAATCGAATTCGATGTAAGTTTTTCATTATTTTAATTAATTTTTCATTACGATTCATCGTAATCGTTTTGTTTCTCGTAATCGTGGTTCCTCGGTTTATTTTAACTATACCGTTGGTCTTCGGAATTCGTGTTTCTTCCGTATCTGTAGTGTATACTAAATTCTATTGGAATGCAAAAACATATTGAGATATTTATCGTATATTGAAGTGCGTTTTTACTTTTTGTTCTTGCAGTGAGAATACCTCAGTGAACCTGAAACCGAATTTTACAATTATTGTTACGAACGTTTATACGTGAATTAGTTTATACCGTTGCTCGTTGATATTCAACTGTGTCTGTGTCCACCGCAGGACCGCAGGTTGAATTATGTCACCGGAAATCATAGACGAGTAAGTTTACAAATCCAATATTTCTTCAGACGTGTTTAGTTGTGCTCTCGAGTAGCCTGCTTCCTTGCAATTGTTCTTCTGCCTGTTTTGAGTTTGAATAAAAATTTCATCGATCCGATACAAGAGTTTGATTAATTTTTTTCACGTCGATTCTTCGTGGTCGTTTTCATTCTCGTTCCGATGCTTGGTCGGTTCATTTAAATTTTCGTTGGTTTAGTTATTGAATCGTCTTATTCGGTGTTTTTTTTTTTGAAATTTGAGTTACAATTTTGGTGAAAGCTTGCTCGTAATTTTGACTGCCAATAGCTAACTAAAAAGAACGCATTTTGGTTATTTTTGAATTTTGCATTATTTTATTCTTGCTGGGTATGTAGAACGGTACATTTTCGCCAAATTCAGTCAAAAATTCAATCCTCGTTTGCTGACTTCGGCTGTTTTATGCATTCTTCTCTTCCTTCGTGTTCATTCTAGATTTGTGTACCAAATTCTAATAAACAGCAATATTATATGAATTATTTGTCTTGTATTCACATTAACGTGGCTTTTTTTCTTGCAGTGAGAATACCTGCGTGAACCTCAAATCAAATTTTACACGTTCTGAAGTCCATGGAATAATTAACTCACCATTTTGTTCGTTGATATTCGACTGTGTTCATCTTTGCTGGATAAATCGCCGGAAATCATCACGAGTAAATTTGCAAATCTAATATTTTGTACAATGCTTTATTTGTGCTTTGAAATAGCCTGATTCTTTTCAATTATTTTCCAAGTTGTAAGGTACTAATTTTTTCATTCAAAGTACATTGAAACAGTGAATTTTACCTATTTTTGAATAGTATTAGTATCGTATAAAAGTTATATGCAAGTTCGATTCGTTGCCTATTTACTTATTATTTTTTTTTTTCAGAATACTAAATGCTGCCAACTTACCGAATACTTTCCGGTGTTATTTACCTGACTGATCATGGCGGAATTGTCAAGTACTCATTGGACGGCTGACGTTAAATTACAGGAGATAATTCGATCGAAAAATTAAGATCCTGATTTAATCTGCAAATATTCTATAACCCTATGTTATGTAAGTAAACCTAGTATAATTTCGTGCGTTTTTACGTATGTGTTGTTTAATGTCTCAGCTTTTGTACAATCTGTACTTATAGTTTCGTTACGTTTTTTGGAATTGAAAACTGAAATGTGTGTAGTAACAAATTCGATCTTGAAATTACCGCGGTGTGTATGAGAATGAAAAAACACGTCGAAATTTGCAAATCATCGAGCTCATAAAAATTACGAAGTTTTGAGAAATGAAATTATTGGCCTGAAATTCACTTTTTCAGTCTTAAGTTGCTGTTTTTCAATAAAATTTCCCTCGATGAACTCGCAGTTAATGAATGTATTATCTATGGTATTCGATTGTGATAATTTTCTAAATTTTCAACGTCATATTTTCAAGACAAAAATTTGAGCTATTTTATTGCTGAGCGTTGAATTTTCTCCATATTGTACCTACTTAGCCTGAGAAAGGTGAGAAAATTTATGGTATTTTTATTTTCTTGGAGATTGGCAGGAAAGTATTTCGAGGGCAGAGATGTAGACATTTCAAGTTCCTTCGGACGACTCTGCAGGAAAAATTGTTGAAATTTTGAATTTTAGTGGTTTGATTCAAATTTTTTGTCCTAAATTCTCATTGATGATAAGAAAGAAGAAAGAACACGATTCAAATTGATTGATGAAATTACAAAAAAAAAAAAAAAGACAATTTTTGCTATTTTTAGATTCCAGCAGATAGATAACCTGATTACGTTATTTTATGTAGGTAATGCATTTTAAAATTACAATTTTCTACTGAACTTTTATAGATGATTCCGGTATTTGAAGAATGACTTCCGATAAATTTGACGCGTAGAATCGTGAATATGGCGGAGAGCGTGCAGAATGATCGATATTTCATTGGATACTGAAAAGCCTGCGTAACCCATGGCGTTGGAATTTCATATTGTTCATTCGTGCTGTGTAAGTAGGCTTTTTTTGCTTTTCAATGATTTTGGAATTGATTATCAATTGGATGTGTTTTTTTAGTCGATTTTAGCAATATAGCGAGTGTACAATAATTGCATAAATTCTGTACGAGTTCAGATCTGAGAAAGGCAACAAAAATGATAATTTGTTTATAGGGATGTCAGTATTCGAATTGTTTTTGATAAGCTGGACAATTTGGTGTTCTAAGAAGTACTTGGAAATAGGAACTGGATTTGTGAGTTTGTCTCGAGTATATGCCTTTCTATTCAGTTTGGTGTAATGTTTGAAAAACTTGATAAAAAAATATCGTTAAATTTTCGTTTGATCTTGAAATTTTGGTAAACACGGTAGTATGAATTCTGACGAACATGATAAAGATGAGTCTGACGAAATACCTACTTTTTTAAAATCTGCGAGCGACAGGAATTTTGGAATCGTTTAAAATTCTTAACATAGAGATAAATCATCTAATAAAAGTGTTTTCTTTACTCATTTAATTATCCATTTTCCGAAAAATTTCGTCCTTGCTCCACTCGGAGAAATTGTTGCTTTTTTGACTAATTTGTTATCATTTTTTTTAGTTGATCGCAATGCCCAAAAAATTGATATTTGAATGAATTATCGTCTTTGGCCATTGAGTTATGAATTTTTCAAATAAATCTCACTGCGCTCTGAAAATCCGGTTTTCTAACAATAATTCTAGATCGTTGATTCCGATTACGAGGTTGAAAAAAGGTTTGAAATTATGAAGAAATTCGCGACCCATGGAAAAGTTATGTTTGGAGAAATTCCGATTACGTATATTTCAATCGAATGATTAACTGAAACAAATTGATTATCTACCGCCTTCAGAAAAAAATGATCACTCGATAGTATTTCATGAAAATGACTGTTATTCAGTTTTTTTACTTAGGTATTGAATTGATTGAAATTTATACGTAAATATCATTTTCAAAAATTAATTTCCAATATTCGTTTTTTACAAAATTTTATCAATTTATACGTAAATATCATTTTCAAAAATGAATTTCCAATATTCATTTTTTAAAAATTTTATCATTATCTTTAAAACTGGATTTCTTGAAGTTTTTCCGTAATCAATTTAAACTAAATCCTCTCGTGGTTTTGTGCAAGGGAGTAAGGTGTCTAAACATTTCAGAATTACCGGAAAAAATACATCTAAAATCTCGTAAAGTTGTGATTTTTGAATTACGATTAAAATTCTTCAAAATGACATGTATTTGAAAATAATTTTTCTGCATAGTTTCGAGTTGTGAATTTATCACACCCAAAAAACTACTTCCTCCTCCATGCTTTGTAAATATCATATTGAAAATTTCATTGTCTGAAAAACCTTTAAAAAATTGATTTCGGAAAGTTGGAGCAGAGCATTTCTGAAAAAAAAAGAATTTCAGTTGGAATTTTTTTCAATTTAATGTACTTTGGTATTTTTCTAGTGAAATGATGATTAATTTGGTTCTTACCTACTTTTTTTATTATTTACAGCAGAACATGACGAAGAATCGTCCAGAAATCAAATAAACTTATCTCAAAAACATGACGAAAGTGACAACGAAGACATGTTTTTCTTACAAAGAAACGTGCGCAATTCAACTCATCCGAGCTGAGATATGATCAACATTGCAGTGGACTACAAATTCATCGCTGAGAAATCAACGAAATATTTGCCTGAAGGTAAAATTGCTACAAATTTCGTAATTGTGTGCATTAATATAATCGTAAGTTGTGATGATTTTTTCCGAAATCACTGCTAAGAGTACTGAGATCGAAAAATCGTACGAATCTATCATTCACAATTTCGTTAGAAGATACTGATGCTATCTTAATCACCTCAGCACAATTTTGAGTTAGGAATTTCTCAATAAGCTGTTTGCAGATCGATTTTTAATTTTTGAAAGTTTACATTCAGTGTGATGTGTAAAACTTGTTTTTTTTGCTCGTAATATTAGAATTTTTCATCATAATCCTAGATGGGTGTTTTGTTCATTTCGTTCGATTTTTCCACGGGTGTCAATTTGGTGATCTGTAGTGTTAAATTTTGTGACCAATTGTAGAATTTTTTCCATAGGATATTGTGCAGTATCTTTGCGTTTTTGTTATTGTTTTTCTGCAAGTGTTTTTAGGGAAAAGAATAAGAAAAAGTTGGACAATGTGGGACGGGATGAAAAATCGTTGATTTATTTAGTATTGTGAATCATATCTCATTCCGACATCAATTCATGATTTTTTTTTTGCAGTGATACAGATGGATGAAATGGGAGCGAATTTCAATGTGTACCATGTTGGGAAATCCTCACCGAAGCAGTTGACGAAATTTGCCGCTAAGAATTTGCTTGGAGATGAAATTACGACGGATCGAGTCTGGTTCGTGTGTTTAACTTATGTTTAGATGATTTTGTTCGAAACTGCTCGGAATTGATTGTTGACGAATTGAATATTGATACGCTTGAAGGCGAAGTATTCTAAAGGGTTACGTAAGGAGGGGGAAGAAACAAGTCTATTGCATATTCTGGGCGAAGAGGGATCAGAAAACATTTCACGAGCAATGTGATTGGAAAATACGAGAAAATTTTCGACTATGTTTTGAATTTGGAAATTTTTAAACAAATTTTATCGTTGGGTTTTCACTTTCTACAGCTGGTATTGAGCAGAGGCGTGATCGAATGCAGATCGTATTTTCATAGAGCCGAAGAAAATTTTATTTGCTGTGTTCGTCGACGTCGCCTAATTTTTTCTACATCCATATCGCGATATTTATTATATATTTACCTAATGTATTTTATATTATCTATTTTACCTAGTATTATTTTTCATTTGGTTGGTGGTACTTTTACGTTTAGGTTCTGATTTCCATTTTTTTTTTCAATTTCAAGGGTTGATTTTCTCCCCCTCTGTGGTGTCCTGGGCGGGATTAGGAAAACGACTTTGGCGGATGTGGGGGTAGAGGGTCGGTGGATTAGTTAGAGAATGCCAATGTCGAAAGACTTGGTGAAACCTTCGGATTCTGATGGTGCCCAGAGCCCCAAACATGGATCGGAGGTGGCTGTGGTCTCTTGATCTTTAGGCGCCAGCCCTGCCTTATTGATCACAAGAGAGTCAGCGAGTATTCTTCCATGGTAGGCTTGGTACTATGGAAAGAAGCGTCTGCTGCGGGTTGAAATTTTCTTCGCGCCGGTGTCGGTATCTGTGTGAACCTGGAAACCTCACGACACCGGAAGAGACTCGGAGTTTTGTACGATGCCTGGTGCGATAGTACCGAGAACACTGAGAATATTGCAGTTTTTTTCTTAGCTCGGGTAACGCTACATGCCAGGGTCGTACCTAGCGAAGGGTATCGAGGATTTGATCAATTTCGTACCATTTTAATCGTCACCAAGCACGGTAGTAAATCGCAGATGAAAGTTGGTGGATTAGCGATTGAGTGGGCCCATGAGTGCATGTGTGTGTATATGTGAGAGGGGTAGTTAAGAGTCGAGTCTTGTAGTGTCCCGGTGCCTTTTGTCGAATTTATAAAAGTAGGATTTTCAGGGTAGGAACACCCCAGTTGGACTCCGTTGAGCTTCTTCTGGGGTGCCATTTTCGGAAAGAATTCAGAATTCTGTCCGGCAGGGCTTCGGTCGGTGGTGTTACTTGAGCTTACCGGTTAGGGACTTCGCCTCATTAGCGAGAAGCTGCTTACCTTGTCGTTTGCACTCCGGCCATCTAGTGATGACGGTCCCACCACCTTTGGCACACGATCCTTCCCGCCTAGCCGGGAGTCTGTTAGACGTCAGCAGCGCGACTGGCTTTGTTGCGACCGCTTTATTTTTAATTTTTTTAGTGGCAATGTCCAGGTTGCTGATGAGGGTGTCGGCCTTATCCTTGCGGATGTAGGCCGGCATCTCTGTGGACGGGAATGGCTAAATACCTTGCCACAAGGAGAAGGCCAGCCTGTGTATGAGGTCCCAATGTCGCGGTCTGGTAGGTAAGGAATTTTTGGCGCTGCCTTTGCGACATCCTGCGATTTAATATTCGTGTTTGATTGACGTTAAAATTACGATTTTGATCGGCTTTTCATTTCAACAAACAATGGCGTTTGTTACGAGTGTAAAATTACCGGTGGTGAGTGTGAGTGAATTTTCAACGCCATATTTCGTTGTAATGAGATGGCGTTGTCTTGTCCCCCTTTTTAGCGTCTTTATTTTTCAATATTTTGCCGACTTTGAACGAAATTTTATGTAAATTTTGTAGGATTTTTCGATGGTTTTTGTCACGTTTTTGTTAATTTGAGCATGTTCGATAAATCTTGGGGTAATGTTGAAAATTATTTCATTTTTTGGTATTTTTTTCCGTCAATTTTTACCATTTTTGGCCTGTTTTGAAATTTCTTTATCATGTATTGCCATTTTTTTCAAAATTATGTACTTGGGTAAGGTTTTTAATTTTTAAATTAATAATTGTGTTAGAATATGCTATTGTATATTCATTTTTGAGATTTCTTTATCATGTATTGCCATTTTTTTCAAAATTATGTACTTGGGTAAGGTTTTTAATTTTTAAATTAATAATTGTGTTAGAATATGCTATTTTATATTTATTTTTTAAGATTGTGATAACCGATCACGGTTTTTTCCTCTGTCGAACGGCCGACAAAGGTTTTTTTAACCCGGATTGGTTAAACTTAGATATTAGTTTGTTCTTTCTGATTTTTTGCCGCTAAGTCGAAGAATAAATGAAGTTTTGGTTTTGGTTTGTGTTGTTTTATTATTCTCATTGAATGGGATTCAAGTTTTTACCTATAATTGTAAAGATACGACGAAAATTTTGCAATTTGCAATGAAATTATACAGAAGAAAAGTTCAAGAATGACTTTTATTATACAAGTTAAACAATTTACAATGTGGCGCTATCTATAAAAAGTAGCTCGAACTAATATTATGATGATGGTAAAAGTAAGTCAAAACGATACTAGTGGCGCTATCTATATGGATTTATTGAAACTAATAGTACAGTATATGAAAGTAAGTGTACAAGTTGAAAGAATCTTCAAAGTATCTATCTTTCCCAAAGGATCCTTTTTCCCCAAGGGATCCTCTTCCCCAAACAATTCTGTTTTCACATTTACTAAAATTGACAGGGAAGAGGGGAAGCAAGGAGCTAAAATCGTGAAGGGAGGTGGGGTAATGAACTAGCATAGTCTCCCACCATCCGGTCCCCCAGCCACCCGCCCTGGGCGCGTCGGCCTTATATAGTTTTTGCCCCATACTTCCTTAGCGAGAAGTAAAGTACTCCGTTTAGATTCCCTCTGTAAAAAAGGCCTAATCAAAAGAAATGCCCTTAACAGAGGGAATCTTTTGGTCGGCCATCTTTGCAAAACAAAAATGGCCGACCTTACCCAGGAGTACTTCACCTCCCTTGAGTGGAAGACCACCCGCACACCCAGCTGCCAATAAAAAATTGGACTTAGGCCAACGGGAGTGCAGGGGAAAGATGGCTGCTGACTTCCGGTTCCATCTGGTGGATCGATGCCTTTGGGAGGGCTCCAGACATCCGACCAGAACCGGTGCCGGCCACCAACTGAGGGTTTGGTGGTGCGCCACTTCCTTATATCAATTTTACGACATACTTTCCTTGCGAGAAGTAAAGTATACAATTTTGAATTGACCAATCAGGAATCATTATGTTATGATTCAACCCTAGCCCTTTTATCGAATGCCGAAATGAATCACCTGAATGAGCAATGTATTCTTATCTTATCTGACTACATTGCAATGTGTGGTGACTGTGTACCTGACATGAGTCATCACTGAACCGACTGCCGGTGTTGAAATGATAATGAACCACGTGCAACGTGATCGAAATCGACATTGCAATCAGTCAGCCGACAGGTCAGTGGCGCACTCAGTCTAGACGAGTGTCTTTTTGGCGTTAATGACATTTACACAATACTTTCCCTATGAGAATTAAACAGAACTATTTCCGTATAAAATTATTCACTATGCATATAGGTATCTAACAGCTGACAATCTTAATATTAATACAAGGGTTGTTGGATGAGTTGTAGATTGAATTTTATGCAGGCGAACAATATTTGTAAGTTAGATTATCGTAAACATACAATGTTAATGCAAATTTCAAAATACCTAAATAACTAAATTATTCAAAAAGTCAACATTTTCACAATTATATGATATTTTTTCTTTGCTTTTGTAACATTTCAGGATTATTCTGAGTACATTACGTATTTTTTCAAGAAGAAAAAAAATCTAGATCATCGCCAAATAAATAATAAAAATATTCGATAAATAAATCGAACTGAAACAACATAAGAGGAGAATGTTTCGATTCGAATGACTCGCCTAATCTTCAAATTACCAATTTTATTCTCAAATTCTCAGTAATTTATTCAAACATTACGTTAATGAGCACAGAAATAAATCATTTTTCGCTATCAAATGTTACCTACTGCAATATTGCCTGAAACAATGATAAACATTTTACTAAGAAAATTCAGTCGACTACATGAGATTTTAATTTTCTCCCTCACATAGAATAAAACACCAACACACACCTTTCTCTATTTGAGCTAAGATAAAGAAGGGACAGAAATTACATAGTTCTTGAAAATAAATAAAAAATTATCTAACATTAATATTACTACATATGGAACATTAGCGAGTTTAAGTTTAAAATACAAACATAATTTTTGATAGCCGGACTCTGAATAATCAATTTGCAAGTATTTCAATACTTGATAATTAGGTACCTATATTCATAAATACGTGGATAATTATGATATTTTTAAATAAAATTTCTGTTACTTTAATTCTATTACATTATCAGGAGTAAAATTTTCAAAACAATATCAATACAAGTCGAGCAGTTCGAATAATTTTTGCGAAAAATTTGAATTTCATTCATCACACATTACCTACTGAATTGCAAAAACTCATCAGGGACGTTTCTGAACAATAAATAGCTAGTTGGCTGATTTGAAATAGATACAAAATCGTTAAAAATCCTCCCATTAAAATCAATATCGCGAATTTGTAACAAAAACGATGCAACAGTAGCCCAAAATTAAGAACTAGAAACAGTAGAAATAATCAAAAACCTGATAAATATTTGAGATCGTTTCAAATTTGAAATTTGGTAACTATAACTGGTAGCCATACAAACACGATTACAAAATAACAAGTAGGTAGGAGCAGTTCGGAGCCATAAGGGGCGATTTCATAAAATACAAATGACGACCTTACACAGCAATTCGCTATAACACTTTCAATACACAAGTAAAAATACATTTAACATATCCTAGATTGATGTAAGAATATTGCATATTTTTGGAGGCTTGCATGTATCTCATTTCAATCAATTACTATTTCCATAAGTAATTATTGATTCCTGCAAAAATGAATTTCCAATAAAAATCCTATCTTTTCCCTCCCAGACAGAATGAAATACCATCACACACAAACGGTTTCTTTCTGAGAAAACTCGATACACCTCTGCCGATATCTCATCCCTCATTGTTAAATTAAATCCCCCCTCCCCCACCTTTTTACACTCGAATACGTAGTTTTACAAAACTTAAATCTAAATTCTAACAATGCAAAATTTTAACAGATAATACACGAACAAAATTGAAAAATATTAAACATAATTGATGGCATTGTTAAAACCAAGCATTTTGAATGTATAACTAATTGCCGAAATTTAAAAAAATGCAAAGTAATTTCAAAATGCAGTATAAAAAGAACTGAGAAAATAAAATTACATCAATTGATGAGTGCCAGGAAAACTAATTTGGAAAATGGGACAGTTCGATAAAACTGAATTGTCAATGTTAAGAATTCATTACATTTCAATTTTTAAAAATACATGCATTGGCGAATACAAAAAAAATAAGTTCATAAAAATTCTAAATGGAACAAATATTCGGGATTTTATAAATTGAAATTAATCGTCTGATAACTTGGAAAAAATTATCACGTCGCGAGATTAGTAAACAAAACACACATTAAAACATCGATCATAGCATTCTTCAACAATGAGCTTAAAAAATTGATGACAAATTGAAGGACTGTTTTTCAAATTCATTCAAATTATTTCACCATAATGTTCTTCGAAGATCAGGATCATTTTCTCCGATGTAGTTTCAACTTTCAAGTCTTGCTTCGAATAGGTGGCGAGCTGGCGACATCATCAATTCAGTTCGCAGAATTTGATTTTACATGAAACAAAAACAAAATACAATTAAAAATAATAATAAAAATAGTATAACTATAGTATAAAAATAGGTTCAACACAACAAATAAAACTATTTCATAAAATTGACTGAATGGAGGCTTACATTTTTCAAGTTCTGCATGATTTACCAACCCACATCTCAAAAGTTAAAGAAAAGAGGGGGGAAAGTACATAAAAAGGTCAATGTGCCATAAACATAAAAGCTCCCACTTGGTTGGTCCCAAAAGAATTGGACTCTTTATATTTTTAAGCGTACGAGTTTATATACATCAAATATTCACTTATATTTTTAATGAAAAAAAATCAAGCCAAAAAGGCTCTAAATACCAATAACAATTTTCAATTTTTCCCCTCACACTTGGAATTTATATGAAACGAATGATTCCACCCATAAAATGTTTCTTTCAATTTTCAACGGCCAAAAAAATTCAAACACATATCAATCTGAAAATATTCAAGATCGGAAAACATTCTATTCTCCACCCAAACATCCAAAATTCACCCTTAATTTTTTACAGTTCGCATTAAAGACCAACAAATTTTTCAAATTTTGCAGTAAATTTTTACAGAACCAAAGATATAGAAGCTATCTTCGCATTTGACCACAAAGACATTCTGTTGCAGCAGACAACATGTACACCTTTAATTACAACAAAGGTCGTTTTCAGAACCCCTGATCAACACACGCACTAGCTCGATTCGTTTGCCTGGGATGTTGAAGAATTCAACAATGAGGCCACTTCACATTCTGGTGTTGAAAATCCACTCACTCTCACTCACCACTGGTAATGTTGCACCCAAAAAAAAAGCAACATTACACAACATTATATAAGACCAGACATATCATATCATGTCAGACACCTACCCCTTCCAACAAAAAAAAACCACAGACAAGACACTATTAGGGAACTATCATATCCATGCCACCCCAGCCATTATGGTTACGGTTAGGCGTTATGACACTCCGATTATAGTAAATTCAATCACGAATACCGCACATGCCATACCATGTACGTCAAACGAGCTAGAATCCTACTATAATAAGAAAGGGCATCACTAAACCGGCCAGGGGTGCCGTCGAGATTGGCGCGTTCTCGGGCTTTCTTCGGATTTCGGTTACCCTAAAAAACCGAACGTCTAACCAGACGCCTACGTACCCTTACCAGCGGCTCAAACAAACACCATATTCGTAGAATTTAGAAGCTGATTAACAACACCTACGCATGGACCAGTTCAACTTCATCGGCATACCCAGTCAGACCGAAGAAGAGAACGGCACAACTTTCCTTTGAAAGTTATGACCTTTTGGGAGCCCAGCTCAGGTCGAGAGATGAAAAAAAAATCAAATTTAGCATTACCAGTTTTTTGCGGCGATGCAGTGACTGCTACAAGCACCAAAACTGATAAAGTTGGACAAGGACGGACAGACTGAAGAATTCTACGCGTACGTAGTACCTATGGGACAGACTAGACAGACCTAAAAATTGAAAACAACCAAACGGGCCCTATGGTACATTCACACAATACTTCTGAACATTTGATCAGCGATTCAAACGACCTTCGATTGTAATTAATACATGCCATGCCGACCGCCCCTCCTACCCTTCGTTAAGTACGACCCTGGGATTTCGCGCAACCCGAGCCAAGAAATACCGCCATTCTTAGTGATCTCGGTACGATTGGCAGGCATCGGTACAAAACTAAGGGTCTCTTCCGATGTCGTGAGGTTTCCAGGTTCACACAGATACCGACATCGGCGCCTAAGAAATTTCAACCCGCAGCAGACGCTTCTTTCCACAGTACCGAGCCTACTGTGAAAGAATATCGGCTGACTCTCTTGTGATCAATAAAGCAGGGCTGGTGCTTTAAGATCAAGAGACCACAGCCACCTCCGATCCATGTTTGGAGCTGAACGCCGAAATCCCGGATAACCGAGCACGATCACATCAGACATCCAACAGAATCCGAAGGTTTCACCAATGCCATACGACACTGATATTCTCTGACTGTACCACCAACCTTCCAACACTGGTTCGCCAAAGTCATAACCTATTCTGACCCAAAGCCCTAAGGAGAAAATACTTCCTAAATATTTCTTTAAAAAAAAAAAAAAAAAAAAACATAGAAATCTGAACAAAAACGCGAAAATTTTATGATGTGAGGAAGAAAAATTTGAAAAAAATTAGAGGTCACAGAGCCTTCAAACATGGCCACCAATTATACCCGAATACTACACCGAAAATTCGCTAAAAATTATCTCCTTTTTCAAACGAGAATCTTGGAATTGAGGAAGGGGAGAATTTGAAATGAAATATCACCAAATGCATTACGCAGAATTATGAAAAATTGGCCAAATAATTATATACTTAGTTACAATTTCGCTCAATACAAAAACTAATCAAGCTGAATATCAACATCATCCGAATATCAAATTTCAAATAACCGGCAATAATTTTCCAACAGTACTTCGTTTACATACCATGATAAAATTTCATTTTTGGTTTTTACTCTTCATCAAGTAGGTGTAATGAGCAATACCATCTCCATCAGTCATTATAAATATACTAAATAAAAACTATCAGACAAAAGTCTGTCAAAAACAAAGCTTAATATCTATACACTTCTTATACATAACTAGGCACAATCCACGTATCAATAACTTAAATATATAGAGCTCGATACTAAATAAATTTGGAAAATGAAAAAAAATTGTCACTATCGAAAGAAAAAATTTTAAATACCGGTGACACGATTTATACCTCACAATAGATACAAAAATCAGAATTATAATGGCCAAAATCCAGTCACAGGTTTGCAAGTACATTGAAAAAATCAATCGGTAACTAAGCTCAACGTTGAATAGCCAAAATGAAAAACCAAAACGATACTTGATGTTTTGGTCCTGATATTATCACAAAAGTTGATATTTTCTAGACGAGCTCTGAGTAGCAAAATTAAGTCCGTTAAAATATAAATAATTCAACATTGAATGGAAAATTATACCTATTAGAAATATACGTACATTAAACACTCACCGTGAAATTTATCGTTTTGTGGTAGGTCAGGTACTCAGCATTACGATTTTTACTCGATTTTTCGCAGCATTTCACTGTAAAACAAACCAATAGAAATTAATTAAAGATGCGAATATAAAATTACTAGGTAGTTTATGAGAAACTATAACAGATTACTTTGGAAGAATATTCAATACAATGGAGAGAAAATTCAAACGATGCGTTTCCTTCATTATAAAATTCAAAAGCAATATTTCAATACGAAGAAAAAATTTCCAATTGGAAATGAATATTCAAATCTCTTTGAACTTGATTCATTTTCCAAACAAAATAAGATTGGCATCCAGTGCAATGAACTTGCACCATTACAAATCAACGAGCATCCCACCAAAATCAAATTAAAAAAAATATACCAACTTTAATAACATCTTACACGAAAAAAAAAAAGGGAACAAAACTTATGAATTTCAACTTTCACGAAAGCAGGCCTTCATTTTCTAGAATTCGTAATTCTTCATAGCATCAATTTTTTTAGCTTATCGAAATAAATTCGAATACTGACACTACCTAATCATATTTTCATTTTTGTACCTTTCTCAGATTCGAACACGTATAAAATTATTCAGTCATTCTGTACACTTCTGTTCCAATTTTCATCAAAACTGCAAGCATGGTACAACGTCGATGAAAAATCGCACGGTGTCCTCCGAATTGAAAAAATCAGCAAATCTGAAAATTGAACAAAATATTAGAATTTATAAATCACCATTATTTATCACAAAAATCACAGCTTTTTTCGCAAATAAACAAATATCATAATGTAATACGCACTAAATAAACATTTCACAAAATTTCGAAATAGTTTTCTGAAGAATTTTGAAAAATGATTTTTTTTTAGTATTGTTCAATTTGTCGAACACAGTCTTCCCCGCCTTCATTAATACATAAAAAAAAGTGATGCGTACAAAAATCTAATACTCAATAAATTTGCGATTTTGTTAACGAAATCGCAATTTTCAAATCTCAACCGAGAAAATAAACGACAAAAATGCCAACCCCGCCATGAAAAAACATCTTTCACGAACTGTTGAAACCTCACCACACATTCGCCATTATAAAGGCACTACCTATATTACGTACTTTATACCCAGTTTTCAGAAAAAAACCACAAACACAAAAAATTGGATTCGTAAATTGTTATGAACTTCACGTTTTCTACAAAGAACATGGGTGTATTTTCTTCTTAACCGGTCCGGTACGCAATGGGTTAAGTTCTTCAAAAGAAAAGAAAAAAAATAGTAAAATCGAGATCGTTTAAATTAATTTTCAACTATCTGTCTACAAAATGCGAAGATTTAGCATCGACAAGTAGGATAAATCTTCGAAACTATTGTATAATAAATAACTCGAAATCAAAGCAGACCAACTTGAAAAATAATCCGCATGATGAGGCGGAGCTAGCTGGAGGGAAAAGAAATGTGCACCTATCAATTCATTTTACACATGTGGATAGACTATTGGTAAATATTATCAAAAATACACACAAAAATCAACATCGTCGAATTATTCGCCAAAACACAATCACGTTTAAATACTTGAAAAACTATTAAGGTGGCTGGATTTAAATTTCAAAAATGGTAGCAATACTCAAACTAATCGTATTATCTGCTAATAAGTTCGGCATCGAGTACTTCTCAATTGTATCAAAAAGAACAATAATGTGAAAATATCTCCATGAAGAACCATTACACTTTGGTAAACCACAAATCACCAGCCATCGAGATATGTATTTGACCGGAAAATTTTCAAGAGACAGTGACACGAAAAATTTTTATTCGTTAAATGCGCCTGGATTTGGCCAATAAGTAGAAATTTTCGTTTGCTGAACACGAATCCGGCGTCGGATTTTTGATTTAGAGCCGCATAATCGAGATATTTTCTCGGAAAATTCGAGAAATTTTCTAGGGACAGCGACAGGGAAAATTTTTATTCACCAAATAAATACGCCTGGATTTGGTCCATAGATGAATTTTCGGTTGTTGAACAAGAATCTGGCGTCGGATTTTTGTTTCGAAGCTGTATTATCGAGATTTTTGCCCGGAAAATTTTCCAGAGACAGTGACACGAAAAATTTTTATTCGCCAAATGCGCTTGGATTTGGTTTACAGGTAGATTTTTGGGCGCTGAACACGAATCCGGCGTCAGATTTTGGTTTTAAAGTCAGGTTTATTCGCCCGGGAAAATTCGGAAAATTCCCTAGAGACAGCGACACGGAAAATTTTTATTCGCCAAATTCGCTTGGATTCAGTTCGTAGGTACTAGGTAGATTCTTGGTCGCTGAACACGACTCCGGCGTCGGATTTTTGATTCAAAGCCGCGTTCTCGAGCAACATTTCACAAAATAACGAAAACATCAATCATAGTTCTCTGAAGAATTATAAAAAATGATTTTTCTCAAATATTGTTTCATCAATACATGAAGAAAGGGAGATAGGTGCAACAATTTAATGCTTCAATAACTTATCACTACTGAATCAATCTTTTCTTCACAATCAATAAAATCAAAGAGATCAATAAATTCTGAGAAAACCTAAACAAATTTTTCAGCTGGCTACACTGATTTAAAATGACCAAATGAGGGGGAGGGGTAAAGGTTTGCAGAAAAAACAGCTCGTAAAATTTTTAAAAATATTAATTATCGCACTAATAAAGGGATCAAGTCTGCGTTAAACCCAAAACGAATAAAAAAGACTGTAATCGAAAATTTTCCAATTTTTCGACATGTCAGTTTTCAGCCAAAATCTGAGCTTTCACGTATTTTTGAACTTGTTCGATCAAATTCGTATCCAATATTTTTGAATTATCGTACTTTTCGTGGTAAAAATAATCTATGATAACATTCTGTTCAATGTATTCTCATTTTTTATAACATTACAAATCTTCGATAACACTTGAAATTTTTTTAAAAAACACCCACGAGTTTCAAAAGCTCAGTATTCGCGTGAAAAATTGATCAAATCCTTTTTTAGATCCACGTTTGCGCAGAAATCGTGATCACCAACATAATTTTGAATATCTATGTCCAATTCAATTACATCTAGTTACTCACTTTTTTGCTCAATTGTTCCATTTCTTGAGAGAAAATATTTACGTCACGAACTTGATAAACGATTGCACGTCATTATTCTTGGTTGTTTTTGCATACCTTCAAGCTCGAATGTAAGGCATTGAGAGATCTGAAAATTGAACAAAACATTAGAAATTCATAAATCATTAATGTCAATCACAATTTTTCAACTAGTCGGAAGTCGGAACACATTTCTAAGGCATTTTCCAATCCACTGATTTTGGCTGTCCTAGACAATTTTTTACGCGAGTAAAATGTAGAGATCCACAAAAACTCAAACTTTCAACTGTTACCAAAGTTATTCTGTTTTGAAAATAAATCAATATTTTTCTTCAAAAATAAACAAAATCACCTAAAATTTAAATAAATCACGGTAGGAAATTGTATAGGTAATAATTTTATCACGTGAATTTGATCGTTTTTTAATTTAAAAAAAGCAAATTTAATAATTCATACAAAGCTGTGCTCAGAAAATCTAATCACTTTGAAGACTTGACCATTTTCAAAAAATAAAAATTTCCTCGTATTTACTTTCAATTTAGAAAATGAAAGTCTAAATCATCGAGCACCTCAGAATTTTCCATAAAAAAATCCTACCAACTTCAGAAATTCAAGTGCTCACCAAAATGAAAAAAGGATCAAAAAATTTCCATTTCATTTTTGAAAAAAATCAATTTTCTATTTTTTTCTCAACTTATTATTCTGAATGAGTTCGAATATATCTATTTCCGCCCTTATCCTAAAACTTTTCCATCCAAAAAAATCATCTCATTTTTTAAAATCCAACCTCACACAAAATCACTGGAAAAATCAACACCACGACACATTGAATATTTCTGTTCAATTTAATTATACACAATACACATCTAATATACTCACCATTAAACTGCTGTGTTTTAGTTTTTGGGAAATAATATCCATCATGAGTAATTAAGCGACGAAAATCACCATTTATTCCACGTCATTAACCGCATTTAAAGCCATCAGAACCTGAAAATCAAACAAAATGCAATCAACAATTATTACTTATCGTAATTTTCCACAGAAGAAATTCAGAATGCAATAATTCATTTAGTTTTCATTCAATTTAGCAATCAATCTTTGTAGATCGGATATCCACAAATTAGGTAGTAAAAAAAGTGATTAAAAGCTATAGGTAATATTTCCATAAATCTTCGTATTTATTTTGTATCTAGCACGAACCATGTGCACCAAACATCATAGGCCAAAAAACAAAAATCACATCAATCAAAAATACAATCTTGCTCAATCTGATCACAGCTACTGAATAAATCGACCCACTAATTTTAAAACACTGTCCAAGTGCCGTTTTCTTCAAAAGTGAGATTTCGAGCGTTTTGGATTCAGTGATTTTCATACGAGAAAAAAAGAAGTAAAATAACATCATTAATTTTAAAAACAATCACCGTTTTTCTACTGAACCCAAACTAAAAAATAACAATCGACAAATTCACTCGCTAACTATAAAAGCGGACCAAAAAACAAAGCAATGAAAAAATATCTCAATTCGAAAACAAAGACGTCATACAAGACGCATGAAAAAATAAATCCGACAGCAGCGATTTTCAAACATGCACGAGACATTCTTTAGGCGAAAGACTGAAAAATCTCGCATCAGTAACACTTTTCACGACTACAACTATAACTATAAAAATTATGAAAATTTTACACAAAACAATGTATCCTTGATGTTGAATTCAAGTAATTGCAGTCAAAAGATACAAAATATAAGCACACGTACAACATAACGACAAAAAAAAACTCGAATTTGCAAACAATGACAACGATAATCGTTGAAAAATGGCGCCGAACAATTATTTATTATTTATTATTGCAAACTGTTTCCTTTTCCTTGATAATTCAACCCTTAGAAAAAACACGGTTTCGCTTTCGAGTTGAAACTGGAAATCGAAGTTCGAACCTTGTCTCTCTCCCTCTCACTTACTCACATACACACATCACTACGAATTTCACATACCTAATACCTACGTAGTACGTAGGAACTAGGAAACATTGAATTATTTAAAACGCGAAAAAACACTACAGAGTACTTGTTATTAATTTTTATACACTTTCGAAACAAAAAGAAAAAAGGACCAGTAATTTTCATACTTACAGCGATATACACCATCATTGAATGTAGAATTCGACACAAAACGACACACGATGCAATTCTCCAGTACTAAATTTCAAAGTCCGAGGCCCAGAAAAAAGGCGAAGACATGATGCGACGAAAACAGTATCAAGTTCTAACGCGAATTCCGAACCGAACTATTTATATTAATTGAAAAACAACTCGAAAAGATTCCACTCAAAAGAATTTTCTATTCTGAACGCTCGTAATAATTAAGTAATAAGTACCTTATAACACGAATTGACAATGAATGCATAAATATTGCAAAATGGTCACAAGTCTGCTTTAAGCACTAGAAAAGCACGACCGAAACGTAACATACGATACGAATGCGAATGAATGAATGACACGAGTGAAAAGTAAAAACACGAAATAACTGAACAAAGAAAAACTAAAATTTGAGTAAAAAACCAGACTGTAAACATGAACTTTGAAGAAAAGAAACTCAAGTCAACTGATCATGATTCATCCCTCGTACGTTAGCATTATAGCATTTGACCGACGCGTTTTAACGTAACTACCAACGCCAAGCAGCAAGCATTGAACTACCGAGTACCGACTACGTTCATTTTCCTAGTGCGACAGTGCGAGTGCGAGGGTGCGAGTTACGACACGACGCGGGACGCCGGACGCGACGCGATCGTACGTCGCTACGTCTATGTATGCGAAGATACGACAGGGTTGCCATACGCAAACAACATTAAAGGTACAACGCAGTTAGTTTTTTTTTATTACTTACGTACTGCACAGATTTTTATTTGTTTTTCGGTTTTTGCATAATTTTAGTGCGGAGCGATTATTCGAGTATTTGAATATATTTGATTTCCAGCAAATGCGAATATTGAATAATATTCGAATAGTGAATGAAAATTTCGGCAAAATACGTTAAAATTCTTTAAAACACTGGAAATGTGGTTTTTTTGGTGACTTGAAAAAATACTAAATGCTCTGTATGGCTGTAATATAGTATATTACAATACAAGCAGCGGAAGTGAGTCATGAAAATGCTCACGGCCGATGCTCGTATGGTAAGATATTTTTCATTTGTGCACCATCAAAATCATCATTTGTACTTTTACGTAATACGTATGCGTTCGTGTGGTTCGTGTACCTGGTCGCGAAAGTTTACTTCCGCGTCCTAGGACAGAAAAGTAAGCATGAAAAACACTAAAAACGGTGTTGACAGCTCAACAATGAAAAGACAAACTTCCGATCCGCAAATTAGCAATGAAAAGACGTACTTTCGATACAGTACAAATGAAAAATTAAATTTTCTTTTTTTTTTCTTTTACTAAAAAAAAAATAAATTAGATGCCAGGTAGAAACGTACCTAGACCTTGCTGAAATCCAAACAAAAGAAATGCAAAAAATTGTTTGCATATTCGAATAGTATTAGAATTAGAATATCAAACCGTGTTCAACGAATATCCGGTTATCCGAATATTATCCGGATACTCAGCTATCCTAATGATAGTTTTTTGCACTTGCATTTTCCGAATATAAAATACCATAATTATGTATTTGGATATGCGGTTATTCGTTGAACACTAGATATCGAATATTTTTCCAATGGACATTCGAATCGCGAATATTCGATATTCGCACCACACTACATAATTTCTGATTGTAAACGCAAGGAAAATATCAATTTTAAAGATATTTCATTTACTCACAAATGTTTTTTCTTCAAAATTTATGTACGTAGGCGTAAATGATATTTCCTATAGATTGTTTTTTTTTTTTTTTAAAAAACCACAAAAATCCGAACTAAAACGCGAATACATCATGTACACGAGGGATAAAAATTCAATAAAACTAGTGGTCTCAAAAATCAGAATTCAGAAATAATTATAGCCATCGATCAAGCTGAACATCGACATCATCGAAACATCAGCTTTTTACCAACAGAACATCGTTTACATAGCATAATAATAAAATTTCACCACAGAATTTTACTGCATTAGAAACCTACACTGACGATGAGCAATGGCCACCTTCATCAATCATCATGCTCATTAAAAACCATAAGAGACACTGAGACAGAGTTCTGTCAATGGTAAACTTGAACACACATTTCTTATAATTAATCAGATGCAATCCACGTATGTATCAATTATTGAAATATAGATCTCGATAGCAAATGAATTCCGGAAATGAAAAAAATTTTTTGTAACACAATTCATACCACGCAAAGGGTACAAAAATCAGAATCAATATGGCTAAAATTCAGTCACAGTTTCGTAAAACGCATTGAAAAAATCATTTTGGTAATTGAGCTCAACGTGAAGTAGCAAAAATGAAAATCCAAAAGACTACTCAAGTATAACGAAATCAACAAAAATCTACGAATAAAATAGACAGAAATTTTCAAATTTCAGCATCCTAAAAGTTATAAATTCGCATAATTTGAAGCTTTCCAAATAATTTTGCTGAATAATGAGCTTTTTTTTTTAGCGTAGATGAATTCGAGAATGTTTTCAATGGTTGCAATTTAATCTGAGAATATTTTTCTGCCACAGATTTTTACACTCGGAAATACATACTTGGCTCCGGTACGTATTTTTCAATACAATAAAATGGTTTCTTTGATCTTTCCATTATAATAATTAATATTCGTACGACGAAATCGGGGTAGCGAAATTCATTACGTAAAATCTAACGAAAAATGACGCTAGAAATGAATATTCTGGACACTCACCTCGGTGTTCAATTCCGAATACATTATTGTGATGATTTCTGCTTCCTTCATCTCCATATTTCACTGTAAAAAGAAAAACAATACCAAATTAAAGATAAATAGAGATAATTTGGTAATATTTATAAGCAAATATTAAACACGAACACAATTAATCAACTAGAATCGACTTGTTTGAAGAATAATATTGTTCTAATTTCTTTTGGAAACTCAACTATTTCTTAAACAAAATATTTTCCAAGCTTTACACGAAAAGGACTGCTAACCAACAAATCAAAATTATTTCGATATTTCAACTAAAAAAATTCATCAAATGGAAGGAAAATTTCAAAATTTTCTGATCTCGTCTGAATATCACAGAAAAAAGATTTCTGTTCCATTTACGTATATTATATTCAATACACAGAGCATCAAACTCAAAAATCACAAAAAAGATATCAAATTTTGGTAGGTAATCAAGTCTGCAGATAAAAAATACTGAATAATCATTCTTCTATGGATAAATGGAAATATTGACCCCTTTCTTTTCTATACGTAATTTTTCACTGTCTTAAATTCATTTTATACAGAGGAAATGAGTGGGGCAGCCGAAAATTGTCGCATGAATTAATTCTTTTTCACAAATACGATTTTCTTTCTCAAAAATTCTTATATTTGATCGTTGTCGATGAAATCCGGAAAAAAATCGACGAAACCTGAACGAAGCGAAAATGAAAAAGAGACATCGTCTAGGTAATCAAAACATTCATAATTACCTACTAAAAAATTAAATTAAAAATCATAGAGCCGAATTTGACGGCACTATAGGTTATGAAAATTGGATTTCCAAAACATTGCCACAGATGAGAAATATTTTGATTTTCCATATTGAAAAACATCCCTAATGAATTTATTCTGTTGCACATATAAATTTGACCAATAACGAAGAAGCAACCAATATTCAAGAACATTCTTCAATACTGTAATGCTATCTAATTTGAATAAGTATAACGGGAAATACCCGAGAAAATATAGATACACACCGGTTGTGTTACATGAACTTGGTGTTTCTTCCTCCTCAGATGAGAAATCAATTAAGGCCGCTGATTCATAAAATCTCGATAAAATGTCATCACAAATGAGAACAATATCGTGTCCGCAAGCTCGACGACTCAGAACGAACAATACGATGCGTAATGCTTGCACTCAGACTATCAAGATCTAGCATCTCACTGGCAATCGGTTTAGGAAACATCTGATAACAAATTATAAGATTACAATTAGCAATCATTTTTTAAAATTATGCATCAATTACCAAATCGAACTTTTCGATCTACATTATTTTCAAAAATACTTCACGGATCGATCCTGACCATCAAAATGAGATTAGGTACTTCTAATGAAAATAAACGATAATAACGACAACGCCAATGAACTCAAGTTATACGATACTTGCTATTTCAGCTAAAAATATCCAATGATACGAAATAAAACTAATTAACGACCGAATATATATGTACTTCAAGGCATAGACGAAATAGTAACGAAAAAACGAAAAAATAAGCAATACGTCGCGTTATAACTATAACCCAATTTTTTTCTTAAAAAATAAGACAGACGTAATAATTCATGTTGTCGATTTGAAATTTAAATTTGGCAAAATGCACTTCTTCGAATTAATCCCACAGTGACACTCGTATAAAAATCAAATCGCCCCTCTCCGCCTACAATCTTGATTCGTTTCCGAAACGCCGAAAATATAATAAAATTGCAAAATGAGAGCTGCAAAAATCCAGTAAGCCATAACTCGGTAAATATATCCTTCCTACTTCTTCCCGCTTCCATTCAACGTACCTAACTTGAATAATCATTTGCGTGAAGAGATTTGATTCGTTTCACAAATTAAGTTAACGTACATCTTCTTAAAACATATCAAATAATTCTCACCTAGAGCAACGAGTACAACCTACAACTATTCATAAGAGCTGATCTTCATCCATTTGTGTCCGATACTCGAATATTGTATACTTTGACAGCACGGATGATCCAATCAACAAATTTACACTTCCTGAAGACATAATGAATACACAACGACAACGTTAAACAATAATACAGATTAAAAAATTAACGTAGATAACTATATTACCTATCCTGGTATTCGAAGAATTCAAAATTTCAGCCTACAGAAAAACAAGAAAAATTAGAACTTTTTCACACACGTACGAGTATTTAGTCGTCATTCGCATGGTAGTTCGAAATAAGCGACCTCTCTGCTCTCATTCAATTCAATTTCTCCGAATCTACGTTTTTACATTTTAAATCACATTAGGTAAAAATTCATTAACTCACTTTTGGCGATTTTGCATCCAAAGAAAAAATATCCAACAGTACGAGTTGATATCATGAAACTTGTAAACGATTGACTGCAAACTTCAAGGCATAAACCAAAGAACAGCGAGAAATCTGAAAATAAAGCAATACATAGTGAGCCAGCATAAAATGTTAGACAAAAAATGAGGCTTAAAAATAAAAAATTACGTAATCGATTTTCAATTCAATTTGATAAGCTAAAACTACTTTTTTTTGGAAAAGGGGAATTTTCATCTGTGATAATTTCTAAAAAAGTTCAACTCAGATGAAGTCAACAAAAATTTCACAATGCAGTTCGAAGTGGGACAGAAATACGCTCGTATCGCTGAAATAATAAACTCGTGAAACATCGATGGAAAATACTTTCAATTCAACATACTTACAGCTTGGGTTACAAACATCGAGTAAAATTGGCGATTAGGTAGAAAAATATCATTACCTGTACCCTCCTCGCCATTGAGTCAACAATCAATACGATTTGAAAAATAATGGTTTCACTAGCCAATTGAAAAATATTCAAAACACAGGTACGAATTCTTACCTTGAGCAGAATAAGGAATCAAGGATTATATTTGGACTTGGAGATGTTGAGCGCCATGTTCCAGTTGAATTCGAAAGCTTTGTACGTTAGTGTAGATGGCACGGTTACATTTCTCTGAAAACGTAATAAATACACAAAACACATTAACATCACACACTAAAAGCGTTGAATTACTTTAAAAAATTACAGAATGCGAAAAAAACGAAAAATTCAAGATAGTACCTAACTGGAATTACGAACTTGAAACCAATCCAAACAATAACGAAAACCCACCGAAAGGAGAAAAAAGCTTGAATTTGCCGACGAAAAAACTTTATAAAAAATTACCAAAAAAGCATTTCTGAGGCTACTGCCACGGCAGTCTAAACAACAATAAGAATCGGTGCAGAAAATGGTGCCAAATAATAACTCGTGAACATTCCAAAATTAAAACCAAATATCAAAGACAATGGCGATCGACGAATCGAGAACCGAATAAGAATGAGTCATAAGTCGAGCTTTAAAAAACAAAACGCTTGAACTTGAAATGAAAATAAAAATTAAAAACTCAAACTTACCCTATCTAGCTAACGCGAACACCACTACAATCTTCGGCTCCAAAGTCTTGACGTCATAGTCACGTGATGAGCGGATTGTTTACGTTGATATGATAATGTAAAGGTGAATCATGTAGAATGAAATGATGCCGTTTTTTGAAAGTTTTACAAAATTTGTGAATTTCTGAGGAACGTTTATATGAAGTGTTTTGTAGAGGAGAAAATTCTGTACAAAATGTAAGTTGTTTCATTTCGATTGGTTGTATAGTTTCTGAGAAATGATTGAAAAATGTTGTTCTTCTATCACCTCTCACGAAGATTTTCCATCATTTCTCAAAAACTACACAACCAATCGACATGAAACAACTTACATTTTGTACAGAATTTTCTCCTCTACAAAAAACTTCATATAAACGTTCCTCAGAAATTCACAAATTTTGTAAAACTTTCGAAAAACTACATTTTGTAATGTATTTTTCTCCATTATTCACCTTTACATCTTATCATCAGTGTTACCAAATTGGTAAATGAGCGAAAAATCGGCCGATTATGACGTCACACTTTGGAGCCGAATACCATACATTTAACACATACATGAAGAATTTGGAATTGAAAACTCGAAATGTTGAACTAAAATGGTCGAAATCTAACGACTCCTTTCGAATGAATTTTCTAATAAAACACGAGTAACATTGTATCACAAACAAAACGAATAATAAAAAAGTATTTTTTAATCAAACTTGAGAGATATATGACACAAAATAATACACTACCTTTGCTGTCGCTGGTATTACGACTTACGAGAAAAGGAGTGAATTATTAGTTAAAATTTAAAATCGAATCCGAACCATGACGAGAAGACTACTACTAAATAATAAACTTTCATCATCAGAAAACTATTTTGCATAAAATAACGCGAAGTCGCGAACGAGTAATTCAAGAAATTGAAAAATGGCGTCGCATTGACTCACGTTTTTCATTCGATCAATTGCACATTGCGCAAAGATAAAGAAACACTTCAAAGCACTTCAAAGTAAGGAAAAAATCGGAACACATATCCAAAACGAACATCATTGCTCAAGGCTTCAAGGACACTCTCACTCAGCAGTCAGCAATCACAAATGCTACAAAGCTAGTCGTTGCGGGTTGCGCTACTCGTTCGTTAGTCACTCGCTTACGGACTTACGTACGAATGCGCATGCGCGCATTATTTCACAATGTTAGTGTTGAAAACTACGGGCCGGGGCGGGGTAGCGATCAACGATCTACTGCATCGTCTGAATTCAGAATTATGAAATTGAAAATTCCATTTCGTACGATTTTTTACGTACACTTCTATCTCTATCAGCATTTGTATGATTTAATCGGAAATAATTATGTATATCAATTCAATACATTCAAGGAGGTGGTCAAAAAGTTAACAAATTGAGATGTATTGAAAAATAAATAATTAGGTCTATGTAATGCGCTTTTATTAGATCATATTCAGTCTTGAATTTTTCAAGTAAAATAATACCACGATACGATTGATAAGTCTAGCCGTACTCAAATTTTTTAATTTTACGCAATTCAGTATTGTAATTCACTATCATTCATTTTTAATTTTAAATCATAATTTTTGGTTCTGACTTCTTGACTTGATAACGAAATATCATGATATGACAATCGATCGACATTAATTGTCACACGAATCACCAATTTTTTAAAAATACACATTTTCGTTCTTTCAAAGTTCTTACACTCGATCGCTGCAGATGAAATTGGGGAAAAAATCGACCAAATCCAAACGAAAGCGAGAATGAAAAAGGGACATCTATATCGAAACCAATCCATCGTGGTTTATTAAAAATAAAATTAAAAATCGAAAGAAGACAGAATTTGACATTATCAAATGAAAAATTATTTTTTTGCTCAATATCAGTTTTAGAAAATTAAGACCCAATGAAAAAATTCGTTGAAAAAAATTACAAATTTAAAACATTAGTCGACGATTTTCCTCCATTTTCCAATCATATTGCACGTGTAATAGGGTCTTGGATCTCTTTTTGCCCAGAATATCAAGAGCCTCGATTTTTTTCCTCCTTACTTAACTCTCTTAGAATAGGTACTAAGTCTTTCAGCGTATCAATATTAAATTCGTCAGCAATCAATTCTGAGAATTTTCAAATAAAACCATCGAAACAAAAAATACATACCCCGAACCAGACTCGTACCGTCGTAATTTCATCTAGAAGGTCCGTTTGAAAAAACAACCATAGTCCAAGGGACATAGGTGTACCTACTGAAAAAAAAAGTAACACCTGGGTCCTTTTTCTCATATACGGCTTTTGAACTATAACGGACGGTTCAATTTTTACAGTAAATGAAATCAGCTTCATAGAAAAAAAATCTACCCAGCAAAGCTTCAAAGGTAGAAAACTGTCGGGGACCTGAGTAACCCCAGAGAGTTTCCATCCCCACACCCCTTTCTTATTTTTTATGGCGGAGAGGAGGGTTCAGACTCTTCCTCCTCCTATGTGTACCCCTAGGTTTTTTTTTCAAGTTTCTGCTACGGATGACTTTTTCAATAGGTACCTAACCTACTACCTTCCCAAACAAAATTTTCACAAATTATCCCAGTTCATTTCAAGTTTTTAATGAGTTGAATTTTCCAACGGTGAAGATTTTTCCAAAAAATCCCAAGAATTTTCCGGCCGGCAGATGATTTTTCCGACGAAAATTTTTCCATTCTAAATATTACAGAATCATCCTAAAAAATTTTGGTTGAAGGACGACTTTTTCGCTAAAAACATTTTCACAAATCATTCACGTTTTTTCTTTGAGTTTGAGGTAAATTTTTCGATAAAAAACATTTTTACGGCTCATCTCAAGTTATTTTTTTCAAAGAACAAATCTTCCAGTTGAAAATTTATGCTTCTGATTTTAAATTTTGCATGATTTTGTTGCATCAATTTACTTTTTTCTGTAATTATTTCAAATGACGTTAGATCAAAAACCAACCAATCGTGTATTTCTATTTCTATACGTCATCATTTTGACGTCATAGTATTTTCTGTTTTTTCGCAACTTTCACTGGCTACTTCTTAAAAAATTTCAAATTGAAAACTCTCAATATTTTCGATTGGTTTTCAATTGTAATAATTTATTAGATTAAGGACGAAAATGTATGTTATCTATGACGAAAATCATCCAAAATACGTAATGCCACTAATACGATAACAATACGTTACTTATCAGAGAATTCAAAATAATACCTACCTATTCATCGGGATAGAGGTTCACGAAGGTACATGCATCGTACGTTTACCACAACACAACTCACTTCTCTACGAAATCAATTCGATTCCAAGTATCAGACCAGTTGTATTCGTGTACTTGAGCTAATTATCGATTGTCGTACGCTTGCGAAACGTTCAAAATATCAAAATAATTCCAAATTTAAATCGCACCTAGCATAAACCTACCGGGTACTGATATTTTTCTATTTCGAAAATGCCAACAGGGTAAGTAAAATATCAGAATTATTACCATTAAAATATGTGATTGATAAGAGGAAATAATCACTTACCCGACGAATTTTGTTTAGAAATAATCACCGAGACATTGTTTCCGAACACGAAGGCGATTTGGTCACCAAAGAAACTCACAATGCAGAATCAGATCGTCCTAAAAATAAAAGTAACCCGATTTTTAATGTACGTAATTTACGTAATCGAAATTCAATCATCTTAATAATTTATTGTACACAGATTCGCATAAAAATAAACCGTTTACTTGTCGAGTGGCAATTTTTGACGAAAAAGAAGATCCGAATAAGAAATGCATGTATCCGAAACATCTAGTAAGAATTTCATCATTCAAATATTGCTTTTTACCTTCAAAATACATACATGTTTTCATTTCAACGGTGATTTTTTCGTGCTATAGGTTTACCAAGACGGAAAAGATTTGCAGTTGGAAGAGATTCGAGCAATGCATTATTGGAAAAAAGTCAGAGGTCAGTACAGATAGTTTTTTTTCGACTTTTCACTCAGAATAAAACTAATTCAAAACCTATTCGATATAGGTCCTGAATTGAATAATTTCGTCCAGTATCTTGATAGGCCTAAAACGAAGGATGCATTCACACAAACGGAATTTGCTGGTCAAACGGAAGCCAGCTCTCAAACCGAAGATATCTTAGAAAAACACGAAGGTGCCTCAGAAAAACACGAAGATGCCTTAGAAAAACACGAAGATGTCTCAGAAAAACACGAAAATGCATCAGAAAAACACGAAGATGTCTTAGAAAAACACGAATCCGTCGCTGCGACCAAATCGAAGCCTGCTACAAAAGGGAAGAAAAATCAAAATATCAAAATCGAAAACGTATTCCCAAGGATCGCTACCAGGAGCAGAACAAATAAACCACCATCGACGGTAACTAAAGACGATATTTATACTGTTTTAGGCCAATTTCGTAGAATTATCATATTTTTTTTTCAAATAGATACCGGAGGAGTCAGGAATTCCATCTAGTAATTTTGGACATAGCAAATCCGATGGTGAGTTTTCGAGTATTTTAGGCTTGGAATTAGTTAAAATCTTGGAAAATATTTTATCTGTTACGTAATCTTACCTCGCTCGTATCTGTTTTCAGCAAAGTTTCTGGTTTCCAAAGGTAAACCCAAAGAAGAAAAGGCAAATCTTCATCAACGTAATTGCAATGGCGAACATTCAGATGAAAACGATGAAGCAGACGTAAGTCATCTGTAATTAAAAAAAATATATTTTTTCAAAATTAATCTCAGCCTTATATGTACATTATGTTATTGTATAGGATACCATTAATACGAAGGTTTTCAAAGTGGTTGCAGCGTCGACTCCATTCCAAGAAGACAAAATTAAAAATAAGAATTCAAAAGATAATTGAAAAGCTATGAAATTAGAGATACCTTTACCAATGTGGTAATAAATATTGGATTATTTTCATGATGAAAAACTTTATTTAATAATCGTTATTAGAATTTTTCATAACCTAAAAGTACTAATATTTTTTCAGAATGAAAATACTGTATCCTGGAAAATATTTATTCTTTTTATATTTATGGTTTGTTAAACAAACTTTTAGTCTTTTTTTTTTTTTAAAAAAATAAAGTATTTATTATAGGTACCTATTCAATTATATTTTTATTTTAGTATTTATAGCTTTTTAATCATCAGTTGTTTTTAAAATATACGTTATCGTTCAATTTTTGTAAAAAATTGTGTTTATTTTTTTCAATCTTTAGAAAATGCTACATACATTACCTTCAATTCAAAGGTTTGGATTTCCATCGGTCAACATCGCTTCCTCAGTGTGTTTCAAATCTGTAATTAAAAAAAATTAAGGTGGTCATTATTATCAATAAATATACGAAATTTAAATAATTAGTACTTGAAGATGATTTTTTAAATACTATTGAAAAAAAGGTAAAATTGAATTAACACTGAATAAGGTGCATCTATTTTCTGCTAAATAATTCAGAAATTGGAAAGGTTCAACTTTCATAGATCATAAAAGAAGGTTACGAGTTCATTTCATTCCACTCAAGAATGGATTAGATCAGATATCTTGAATAAATATGTAGGTAGTAGGTACCTTACTAACGTGTTTCTATATTTTTAGGGATACCGTTGATTTATTTCTATTTCTTACTCATTAGAAAAATTATTCTTCAATATTTTTACTTTCGATGAAATGATTTTAAACACCTGCTGCCCAGCGATTTTCGAACTTGAATCTAATTTTTTTCAAAAGAATGGAATGGAAATTGAAAACTTTTTTATTGAACTTTTAAAGAATTCTACCAGTAAGTATTGAACTTTTTAAATCTATTTTTCAGGCACAGCAGTGTCTTGGATAAAACAAATTTAAAACACTTATTTCTGAAAAAAAAAAAATAATAATAATAGGTAATAGAAATATTTCCACTATTATCCCAAATTTTCAAAAAACCACATGAATACATTTTTCTTAATTTTTGAAAAATCCTTAGCGTAGATTAAAAAACAATTTTGAAATCTAAAAATACCTAACATGAAAACGTAACATGAGTAATACTTCTGAAAATGGGATTGAGGTAGAAAATTCATGTCAGTACTGTCGATGATTTTTTTCAAGTACCTAAAAATTTTTAATATCATTCATAGGTATATTTTCAGATAATTAGAAAAATAAAATTTACATGCATTAACAAAATGTTCAATAAAAATTTCATGAAATGAAGAGCAAGACTCTATTAGCACGATATTTCTCCAACATTTCACAATTTTTATGGATAATGGGAAGAGCAAGGAGGGGAGAAAAAAATTATCCTTTTACACAATTTTTTTCATGAGAAGAAAAAATATTTTTTATTGAAAATGTTTAAAATGAAGTAATTTCCAAATTCTAGTGAAAGCAGAAGAATAAAATAATAACGAGTTTCAAAGTTCAATTAAAGAAGTGCAAGCACAAATTTCAATTTTTTCAACGATTTCTTGAAGATCATCGTAAATATATTTTTTGGATCAAGTTACAAATTTATTTCTCGAAAAAAATCGAAAAAATCAATACAACTTCAAAAGCTCGAGAGATGGGTTGTGAGCAACAAATACATAAAAATTAATTTCAACCATCACCCCAGCGTTATGAACTCGGATAAACTTGAGGCTGCTTGAGATGATTAGTGAGACTAATTTTTATACCAACAAGCAATAGATTGAAACAATCAACCCAATATCAGAAGCTTGAAAAAAATCGTGAAATGATTTTTATCGCAAAAGTCATCTGTCATCTCACTCTCGAAAAATTTGCGGGATAAGATTATAATCCATCCCAATGATCATTCCAGCCCCAAAAGCTCGCAAAAACTGTAGAATGATTATTTGAATGAAAATTCGTTCTCAAATTCAAATCAGTCTCAAAAGCTTATTAAAATCATGGGATGATTTTTGAAATGAAATTATATCCCAATAATCATCCTAATTCAACCTCAAAGAATCAAAATATCCAATGTAATCTCCAAACCCGACTCCAAAGCTTGAAAAAATCGTGAGATGATTCGTAAAATGATTTTCGTCGCAAAAGCTATTTTACTCCTGAAAAAATTGTGGGATGATTCTTAGGAAGATAAGTCATTCCAAAACCCATTCCAGGCTAAAAAAAAAACTCAGAAAAATCATGAAACGATTTTGCGATAAAAATTCATTCAAAATCATTACCTTATTCCACCCTCAAAAACACAGAAAAATATGAGATGATTAGTGAGATTGATAGTCATCTCAAAAATAATCCAACGCTCAAAAGATCGTAAAAAAATCAACACAATATTAAAAGCTCGAAAAAATCGTGCTATGATTGATAAAAATGAGTCATCTTCTTATCGGAAAAATTGTGGGCTGATATTTGTGATGAAAAATCATCTAGAAACTTGGGATCTGTATCAGATACGATTACCATCGTATGCTTTCGTTTCGTAATATTATCTTAAAAGCAAGTTGAAAATAATATTTTATTCCGTCTGATAGAATTTTACGAACAAATTTCACACACAAACGTGCTGCAAATTTTTGATTCTTACTTCGAATAATTCATTTTATTTAAAAAGTGAATAATGCTTTCATTTGAGAATATTTTTTACACTTTCTTGTCGTTGCATTTCGGATTGTTTTTCGTATTACTTGAAGATGTACGTGTAGAAAACATCATTTTTACAAAATTCAAGACGATATCAAGTTCAGAGTTATTCATACCGAAAGTAAGTTAATTGAAATGAGTCATATTTTTTTTTTTTTTTGAAAGAAAAATGAAAATAATTAAGTACCCTTCTATATAATTTTTTAGCATAAAAACTTGGAATACCTCGTATCGCTGTCAAATGAAAATGAAAACGTTCAAGAATTCAAGGAAATATTGCCTCACATTACAGTAAAATACGCAGCAGACGAATTAATGTTTTTAAATGAAGAATTAACCGAAGAACAACGCTTAGAATTAGCCAAATTAATTATAGTTCCTTTAAAAAAATGTTTTTTCTCAGTAAGTTTGAGTTATCATCACGACGCGAAGAAACTGAGATATTTCGCTGAAAGGATTAAATTACATCGGGCGTTAAGTGTCACACGAATCACTAATTTTTTAAAAATACACATTTTCGTTCTTTCAAAGTTTTTACACTTGATCGCTGCAGATGAAATTGGGGAAAAAATCGACCAAATCCAAACGAAAGCGAGAATGAAAAAGGCACATCTATATCGAAACCAATCCATCGTGATTTATTAAAAATAAAATTAAAAATCGAAAGAAGACAGAATTTGACATTGTCAAATGAAAAATTACTTTTTTGCTCAATATCAGTTTTAGAAAATTAAGACCTAACTTGGACCTAACGAAAAAATTCGTTGAAAAAAATTACAAATTTAAAACATTAGTCGACGATTTTCCCCTATTTTCCATTCATATTGCACGTGTAATAGGTTTTTGGATTTCTTTTTGCCCAGAATAGAATACTCAAGAGGATCGATTTTTTTCCTCCTTACTTTACTCTCTTAGAATACTAAGTCTTTCAGCGTATCAATATTAAATACGTCAGCAATCAATATTCTACGAATTTTCAAAAGAAATCATCGAAACAAAAAATACATACCACGAACTGGACTCGTACCGTCGCAATTTCATTTCGAAGCGAATTTTCTGAGATGAATTCGATCAACTGATTCAGTGAGGATTTCTCAACACTGTAACACGATAAAATTCACGTAAAATTAAAATATGGAAATTATCAAAATCAGTCTATTTTTGTAATCGCATTGCAATAATCATTCAGGAATTCACTCTGAGAAAATTTACAAAAAAATATATTCCAATTTACAATAAATTAAACTTCTTCCGGATTTCAATGAACATCGATTAGGTGGGAAAGGGAGGATTCTACAGATTAAATGGAAACTTTCAGAGAGAATGCAAAAATTCAAACACCAGAACTGAACAGAAATATGCGCTTGGATTCAGTACGTAAGTAGATTTTTAGTCGCTGAACACGATTCCGGCGTCGGATTTCGGTTTCAGTTTCAAAGTCAGGTTTTTGAGATATCCGCACGGGAAAATTTGGAAAATTTCGTAGACACAGTGACAAGGAAAATTTTTATTCGCAAAATGCGCTTGTATTTGGTTTACAGGTAGATTTTTGGTCGCTGAACACGATTCCGGCATCGGATTTCAGTTTTTAAGTCAGGTTTTTGAGATATTCGCCCGGGAAAATTCGGAAAATTCCCTAGACACAGTGATATACTCATTATGTGATGAAATATAAATTTGTTTGCACTTAGGTCTTGTTAAACGGGTTGCATAAAAATTGATTCAAGTCGTAAAAATCAAAGGTTAGAAATTGAGAAAATTTAATGCGGATGTTTTATCGACGTTTGTGAATAAGTCGAGGTTACTGATTAAGAATTTTGCATTATTTTGCATCATCTATGACATTTTCAAAAATAAATTCAGGTATCAAAAATTCACCTCTGGCCAGATTCCGAGCTCGATTAGGCAATAAAATTGCTTATGCTGGAAAACAAAAATTGCCGTATTATATTTTTCTAGGTGCACGCCCAATAACGTCGTGATTTTTGCTTGAATTCATTAATTACTTTCTACTTACGCAAGTACATGGCACTAGGACTTGGCAAAATCAATAGCACGTTCTACTGGTGTTGCCTGCCTTGGAATTCTGCAGGAGTTTCCAACAGCATCCTAGTACGAATGAAGTAGATTAAATTCAATCGCCATGGGTTACGCAGGCTTATTCAGTATCCAATGGAACATCGTTCATTCTGCACGTTCTTCGTCATATTTACGATTCTAATTGTCGAATTGTTGGGAATTATTCTTCAAACACCGGAATCATCTGCAAAATTTGAGTTAAAAATTAAAATTATAGAAAAATTACACAAAATAACAATAAGTATCTATCTGAAAATAGCACAAAATCGTTTTTTCCCCGTAAGTTTATCAATATAATTTTGTACCACGTAAATTTGAATCACCTTCACCCTTATCACCAATGAGAATCTTGGAAAAAACATTCGAATCAAGCGACAAAAATTTTAAATTTCAACATTTTTCTTGTTAGTCGCAGGAAGAAAATAAAATACTTTTTTTTCGTTATTTTTCTTACAATGGTTCATGAAATGAAATTTTTTCGGTTCAAAATACGTAAAATTAGCAATTGCTATTTGCTATACATTGAATGAACAACTTTGTAATGGGTAGTTCGAAAATGATTCCAAAAATTTGTCATAGAAATAAAAGAAACATTACTGGATTATTGAAAAAAAATCGATTTCTTTCAGGATGCCAAACTTCGAAGAATTTTGGCTCAAGATATTGAAACTGTAGAATTCCTGTTCGGAAAATTCAAATTTTAAAATCACGAGCACAAATCTCAAACTTTAAAAAAAAATTGAGGCAGATACATTTTACTTACGTATCAATAGATGAGTACTCAATCTGCACCAGTAAAATAAACTAGAATCGATGACGATAGCAGGCAGGTAGCTAGATACATAAATTGCTATAGTCTGAGTTCAACAATCACAAACCGAAATTCATTGCTTGAGACTTTCGTCACATCTGAAAAATAAAAACTACATTATTGTTTCTATAAAAAGAAGTCACAGCTGAACGTAAATTAGAATTCAACAAAAAAAAAATTCTATTTGATCTAATCGAGTAAAATTATTCTTAGATATCGAAAAATGTTGCGTTCAAATTTTTACCTTCGAATTCTGCTGCAATTTTCCATACTCGAATCATTGTTGTTCAGATGAAACTCCAAGAGAACCCAGCATAAAAATTCCAGGGGTACCATATTTTAGAGTCTGAAACTCTCGTCGATTTCATAATCCGAATCTGAAAAAAAAAAACATTGAATTAATTCAAGGAATATAGATATACGATATACTACGTATAATAGGTACACCGAATCAGGAGTGTGTGTGCTAGTGTGAGTGAATTACGACGTCATTGGTAGTTTGCCATTAAATTTTGCCCAAGTATGCGCGGACATCGCTGCGACACCACCGTTGTGTGTGCTTGTAGTTGTTACGTTGTTACACACTACCAATGACGTCAGCACCCTGCACTCCTCACTCACGCGAGTGTGTATAACAACGATCCGGTGTACCTATTATACGTAGTATATCTATATTCCTTGGAATTAATTAATAAAAACAATTCTACGTTCTCCCTTTTAAAGAGAGAAATTTGGGACTTGAAAATTTTGACTTCGAAAACAGTGCCAAAAAATGAACGTAAAAAATTGAAATTGCTCACCAAATTCACACAAAAATGTTAAAATTAGAAAATTCCATTTGAAAAACTCTATTTTATAAAATCTTGAAAATTTCAAGTACTAAACTCGAGTTTTAGAACATAAAAATTTGTTAAAAGAATAATTACTGGAAGAAAGAGAGTACCACCTAGTACCTACTCGCTTATTATGAACGAAAATCAGTGATTTTTGACTGGAAGATCAGTAAAAAAAAAACATCAATTTTTAAAACAAAATGATTGAAACACTGCTCAAGCGAAACGAGGGCGAAATTTTTCTGAAAAATACTGTTTGACTTACCAAAACATAATAATAATGATTCGTTTTATAAATTTCATGAAAAATTGATAGCTAATTTTTTGAATCGATCGAAATTTTTACATTAGTAGGTATAAATATCAACTCAAAAATGGATTTAATGAGATAGGGCATAACAAGGGGACCAAAACAATAATTGAAAAATCTAATTTTCCCCACTTTTGAACAATGGTCCATCGCCACTCTTCAAGAAAAATCATAAAATCATCGAAATTCCAAACAGTCATAATGTATTTATGTATGTACAACTTTTTGAACAAAAATTCATCGATCATAATCCCTCGAAACTCCCTCGCACTTTTCTCCATCTTCCAGTTCTCACTCCCCCGCTCAAAATATTCTCTAGAATCCAGATACTCCCAAAGATAACACTCGCACCTTCCAACACAATTGTCGACAGTAAAAAAAATCTACATAACTATTCCTCAGTTTCAACCACCGATCATCTCGTGACAATTTCTCACGCTGATAACGTTTTTTTCCATCTTTTTTCTCTTCTTTTTTCCAAGGGATCAGTGCACCTTCCAAGGTCGTTTCTATACAGCGCGCACCAAATGCAATTATAAACCTTAGACACATTTCAACGTTCCGTTAAAATCTAATGCCCAGGTGGGAGAATACAGGTAGAGTCGGTGAAGGTAGGGCGGAGGGGAGAGGGATTCGGTTGCATCGTTTCATCACGCCAGGTAAAACAGATAGTGTACTTTTAACTCATTACAAGTACTTTCTATTCTTTCTCTCGGCTTATGTCGTTTTTCAGACGAATATTCGTTTTTCGTGATAATGGGTAAAAAAAATTGAGAAATTTGTTCTGAAAATTTGAAATTTGAATCGGTCGAGAAAGAAAATTCAGGATAAACGAGTCCTATATTCGTTTCCTTTGATTTTCTTTTCTTTCCTTTTGAGGAAAGAAAGAGGGAAAAAATTGAACAAAAAATCAACACGAGAAATCTCAGCTGCGCATGTTTCAAAAATTGAACTTTTGACTTTCAATAGGCAGTAAAAATTTAAATTCTGAAACTTGAGTTCCTCGGACAGTCGCGTCGTTCTCTTTGATTTTCTGTTTATTTGAGGGGAGAGCGGGAGGTAAATTGAAAAAAATCAAACCCAGAAATCTAAGCTGTACACAATTTTTCAAAAATTTGGCTTTTGTCTTTCAATGGGCTTTACAAATTTCAATTCCTACGCTTGAATATTTTCCAACGTCCTAGGTAAGTTTCTGGGTCCTTCTTTCTCTCCAATTTTTTTCTCTTTGAGGGAGGGGATGGGGGTAAATTGGAAAAAATCAGAACCAACCATCTCAGCTGCACACAATTCTTCAAAAATTGAATATCTTTCAATGGCATACAAAAAATTGAAACCTGATTCTTGGATTTTTTCAAAGGCTCTTCGCTTTTTTTCTCCTTTGAGTCCTTGAGGAAAGGGGAGGGGTAACCTGAAAATATCAGAACCAACCATCTCAGCTGCACACAATTTTTCAAAAATTGAATTTCCATCTTTCAATGTGCTGTAAAAAATGGAATTCAGATTCTTGGATTTTTTCAAAAGCCTTAAAAAAGTTCCCATCGGAAATTTTACGAAATTTCTCTCAAGATTTCATACAGTTCCCTCCTCATCGCCAGTTTCTCGCATATTTTCGACTTCATCTTCCAAAATCTAGATATCTCAAGTCCCTGATTTCTCATCAGCTGAAAAAAATTCACCAACAATACTTTCCATCCATCCAAAGCCTTTTCATTTCCATCTCACAAACCAACCAGTTCAAAAAATCCGCCCCTTGCCTGACCCAAATCTTCTTCTCCATCATCTCAAATTTCTGCCTCCTCAAAATGCCCCTCTATGTACCAAAAAATCAACCCATAAAATCCACCAAAATCTTCCAACTTCGCCACCTCGACAAACCAGTCCACGTCTGCGCGTCTCCGACTCCGTTCCCAGTCCGCGCCGGTACACTGATGCTTTTTACCTGTCGGCATACGCGTCGCGTTCATCTTAATTATGTAGGTCTTTGGGTTAGGATTGGGCAGTCTTACTTAATAGAGTAGAAGGGGGACTTGGTAATTGGCACAATTTTCACGTGGCCGATTCCCGAAAGATAACCAGTTGATTTTTACGATTCTTCATAAACGTTAATGACCCTATAATATGTTTTTCGCGCTGCGTTGCTCGGTCTTGTAAATATAATATTATAATATCGCGCGAACGTTGTACTATATTATGTGCGTGTACATATCCTACGTGTACCAAATAAGTATTCAAAGTTTTCGAATCGTTTAAATCACCAGTTCGACTCAATTTTTCTTTCCGTTGTTGATTTTTTAACCAATTTTTTCGGGCTACGTCGTGCTAAATTTACGTCTGTAGTTATTTTTTGCTGTGGTTACGCGAGTTTTTCCATCATCATTCGGATATTCTTTCTTAAAGTTGTTTTTCTCTCAATTTTTTTCAATTTTTCTCGTTTTTTTTTTGTTTCACAAACGCTATTAAACTCGGTTGAGAAATTTTCCTAATAGTTTTCCAGTGTTAATTTGATTATTTTTTATTCTGTTGTTTTTTTCTAGTTCTTGTTTTTATAATTATTAATCGTTTTTTTTTTCATAAATAATTTTTCTCGTAATTTTTAGCTTTTGTTTTTGTTTTCCATTTTCTTTCGAGTTAACGTAATTCTATTTTTTTCAAATCTAGTGTTAAACGAATTTGTGCCATTTTCGGATCAATGCTCTCAGCTGATCCGTGTTCCTTCTTGTTTTGAACGATTTCATCTCGGAGCGACGCCACTGCCACAGCAGCTCGGAAGACAGGTCCAACGCGGCGGAGGCCTAACGAGAAATATTTTTTGAACCGGTTGCTCTTGTTCATCGTCAAAAAATCACGTTACCATTTATCCGCCGGTAAATACGATATTTTTTTATTTTTCCAAATAAAATATTCAAGCTGAATTATACAATGCAGAAGATTCGTTGATTTGAAAACCGACTGTACAGACATTCTAGGCTCAGAAGCCAAAGTATAATGGAATGGTAGGCCATCAAAATGGGGACTTTTTTCTGAGATCAGGGATAGTAAGATTTTCATTTTTTACTTTCAGCATCAGTGAGTCAAAAGTGGCAATAGGCACCTACGTATTTTTCGTGAAAATTCTTCAATTTTGATCATCAACTCGAATGCCATTGAAAAATCCATAGCAGTGGAACCATCAAAACGTATATCATTTTCAAAAATTTATCAACAAGTTCAAAAATGAGGACACCGAGAAATTCCTAAATTTTCACCATTTTATGGCTTCTCAATTTGAAAGTTTCTCGAGCGAATTAATTCGGGTCCTTCAACGGTACATCCAGTCACCTAATGTTTCGTCTCTGTGTCTTAATCCTTATCAGAATTTCGAGGGAAAGGGGGAGGAGAGGGAAAAAGGTAAATCAAATCGAAAAATTAAGCAATTATGTTTGACGCAGTAACCTCAAAAACATAATAAATATTTTATACTTCTTTACCTAGATTTTGACCAAAATTGGAGGAAAGGAGGCAATTCGAAAATCACTCATTTGAAAAAAATTACTTTTTCGTTTTTTCACAAGAATTTAAATAACATCATTTCGAGTTCTACATATTTTCTCCAAGTCCAAGTTTTAATAAAAAAATTTGACTTTCAATATTTCTTTGAATTTTCAAAAATTAAAAAAAAATTGCCCACATAATAATCTATCTAATTAGGAACAGACTGACGTCATCCGATGGTCATCCGGAAAATTCTAGGTTATAGATTCTTAGCGTAGGAAATTTCATAAATCGAAAACTATACACAATAAAAATTTGAGATTAAAATTCACTACCCAAAAAATGAAAACCAATACCATAAACGAAATCCTTATCAATTAAAAAAACCAATCAAAAATTTAAAAACTCAATAGCCAAAAAAAAATCAAATAATTTTTTTAAAAAAAATATCCTAGAAAGGCTCTGGTGTGGTAAGGGGGTCAATTAGCCCTTGGTCAAACTTTGACCAAATTCTTATGCCATTCGATTTGGCATGGTAGAAGATGATTTTAGAGCGCATGAGCGAATTTTTATCTCACCCCTGGGGGGCTGGGGGGCCAAAATACACGGTTTTCAAGCTGAAAACTCTTAAAAATTCTATCTCCTCGAGTTTTCAACCGATTTTTTTCAAACTTGGCACAAAGGTAGTGGTATTAGAGGGGAATACTCTGAAATTTTTTCAGATTTTTTCGACCACTCCAATGACCTTGAATTCGACTTTGAAAATTTCAAATCGCCCTGGGAGCACCGTTTTGCCGCGGGGTATAAAGAAAAATTTTTTTTCATGTTTCCCACTCCATTTTACACCACTCAGAATTTTTTCAGATTTTTTCGAGTGGTGGTTTACATGTGGCGTCCGAAAAACTGATAAATCGGTCGTTTTATCACTTTAAAATTATGCCTTTCCCATCAATTTCGTATTTTTCATTTTTTTTCTCACTAAAAATACATTCATGCTCGCTTTTTATTAAATTTTGATCAATATTCACCCATTTCCCATGACTACGACATTCTGAACAAAGGGTATCCCCGGATATGATAGGCGAATCGGCCCAAGAGCTACTTTTTGAAACTAACCAGCAGACATTATTAAGGACCCCAAAAAATGATTTTAGAAAATTTTTTCCACTCCCTAACTCACCCTACCCCCTTACCCCCACCCCCAACATAGCGAATTTTCGTCAAAAAATCGTATCTCGGAACCTAATGAACCAAAAATTCCGAAATTTATGTGATGTAAGTGTATAAGGAATGGTGACCAATTTTTGAGAATTTTTTCAGATTTTTTTTGCGATGCATTCTATTCTAAAAAAACCACCTTGAAAACTTTGAATTGCTCAGAGGGTCTGGTCGGATAAGGGGTGATTTTGGCCATGGGTTGGATTTTCGCTTTAACCTTCCCAAAGGGTACCCTCTGATGTAAAAAAATCTGAAAAAATTTTCAACCCCCCTCCTTCTATTTCTGAGTTATGGCCATTTTATTGCTAGATTTTCAACAATTTTTAATTTCAACTGTTGTGAAGGAAATTTTCTGTTCTTTGGCACAAAGTTACCTATGTCTCGTACCTACAAATTATGAAAGTAAGTTTTTTTTTTTTTCATTTCATTTTAATATTTTGCTCTTGTACTACAGTTCATTTTTTGTCATATTCGACGCGTTGTGATCATTTCTTTCTGCACAAAATGCTGAAAAATGTGAAAGAATCAGCTAAAAACATTTTTATATATGCAGTAGGTATTTTGCGATTCTTGAACAGAAAATTTCCTTCACAACAGTTGAAATTAAAAATTGTCGAAAATCTGGTTAGTTTCAAAAAGTAGCTCTTGGGCCGATTCGCCTATCATATCCGGGGATACCCTTTGTTCAGAATGTCGTAGTCATGGGAAATGGGTGAATATTGATCAAAATTTAATAAAAAGCGAGCATGAATGTATTTTTAGTGAGAAAAAAAATGAAAAATACGAAATTGATGGGAAAGGCATAATTTTAAAGTGATAAAACGACCGATTTATCAGTTTTTCGGACGCCACATGTAAACCACCACTCGAAAAAATCTGAAAAAATTCTGAGTGGTGTAAAATGGAGTGGGAAACATGAAAAAAATTTTTTCTTTATACCCCGCGGCAAAACGGTGCTCCCAGGGCGATTTGAAATTTTCAAAGTCGAATTCAAGGTCATTGGAGTGGTCGAAAAAATCTGAAAAAATTTCAGGGTATTCCCCTCTAGTACCACTACCTTTGTGCCAAGTTTGAAAAAAATCGGTTGAAAACTCGAGGAGATAGAATTTTTAAGGGTTTTCAGCTTGAAAACCGTGTATTTTGGCCCCCCAGCCCCCCAGGGGTGAGATAAAAATTCGCTCATGCGCTCTAAAATCATCTTCTACCATGCCAAATCGAATGGCATAAGAATTTGGTCAAAGTTCGACCAAGGGCTAATTGACCCCCTTACCACACCAGAGCCTTTTATATGGCATTATAAATCATAAATCTGACCAAAAATAGTAACCAGAATTTTATCAATAACCGAAAACTAATCGAATATTACAAAAGAACCCCCATACATCCAAAATTCCAGGTGCTGAAAGTTCATGTCTCCAATTTTAGTGAATTTTTGAAATTTCAAAATTACCTCAATCAACCTGTAAAATACATACAAAAATTTGAACAAAACAACGAAACAAGCTGAAATTTGGTGTACTTTATTTTCGACTTCCTGAATCGACCGAAAATGGTTTCAAGACCTTTTTGGAGCTTTCAAAGATTTTTGGAATTTTCAAAACCTGGAGTAAAGTCCATAAAAATAACCCATATTAACTTTAGCCCCTGTCATCCTAATCAACCAATATTAGCGAGCTATTTGATTGATTAATGCAGAATTTTCCGAATTTCGCCATTTTCGACTTCGAAGCTGTATTTTCTGGCTGACAATTTCCCTGGAAAATTTTCAAGTTTTTATCCCTGCCAAAAAATTCGAATTAGAGCTCAAAATTATGAATTCCGAAAAAGTCTGCTTTAATCGATGAAATCGGTCACTACATAATATTAATTGGTAGTCTACGTGCCAAAGTTCATATGGACCATTTTTATGGACTGTTTTCCTGCACTGGAAAATTCCAAAATTTTCTAGAGTCGACGAAAAGTTTTGAAACTGCTTCCACTCGATTCGAGAGGTCAAGAAAAGGTATTATACCAAATTTTAGCTCTTTTCGTGGATTAGATCAAATTTCCTTATTTTGCAAGTCGATGAGATAATTTTGAAAATTCAAAAATTCGCCCAATTTTGAAAAATGAATTTCGGCTCCTGAAATTTTGAATATGCCGGTTCTTCTGATGTACTTCCGATTAGATTTTGTATCGGTTCAAAATTTACTTCGAGTTGAAATACCATCCACGGGAGGAAAAAATCCGAAAGTTAATGAATCCATCTCAAAAATAAATCATATAATTTCATATTTTAGATTTTCTTCGAACATTTTCAACAAATATTTTTTGAGTTGGGGCAGACAGAACTTCAATTTGTTCCAAAACTTGGCTTATTTTCGAGGACTCTTGGACAAAATGAATCGAAAATAAAATGCCAAAATCATAAAATTGGGAAGAAAAAAGAATTTTTTTTAAAAAAGGGAAAAACAAAAAAATATCCTATCCATGATAAAATTAGCAAAAATTCGTAAAATTTGAGGAAAATGTTTTGAAAAAACATGAAAAAATTTAAAAAGAATAAACGTTACGGTTTTTTTTTTGAGAAATTCGAAGAATTTCAATTTTTAACAATTTTTTCATCCATTTGGGCATTGCAGAGAATTATTCATCGCTGATTTTTTTCATCTCTAAAAAAATTCTCAACATTTTTGTTCAAAAAAGATCACGAAAAATTCAGAACATCCCGAGAAAAGGTCTAAAATTTTACTCGGTGTATTTCCAACTCCAAAATAAACCACTTCCTGGAATTTGGTCCAACTCCAGTACACGTTTTTTTCCACTCGAACTCCGCACTACTGTACACAGTCGGCACCGCATTTATTATTTTATGCATATAGAGACGTGACTCCGTGTAAATAAAATGTACCACGATATAGACGTACCCTATTCGTATTAGATACAGACGTGTAATGTATAAATTATACATGGTCCAGATCATGATTTTAATAGATTAAAAACCCGAGCTGGTTCGTTGATCGTTGTGTAGGTTTAGGTATATCTCACTGATACCCTCTCCTCTCCCCCCCCCCATACCCGAGTTAGCATATTATACAAATACATATGTATGTAATGTACATAGTATAATATGACATACAGGAGTTGTAAAAAAAAAAAGCTATTACCAAGATTGCGTAATTATATTACGCGGTGTGCCTTGTTTTTTTTTGTTGGTTGCTCGAATGATATGATAGACATACCGTGTCTCTATCTTTTTATACATGTATATACAGTGTGTTCTTTCCAACTGCTGAGTATAAGTATTGCCCCTGTTTTTTAAATGCCAGCATTACACGCAAATATATACAAATACAACATCCATTCAGTCGTATTGTATTGAGCTTGTCGAATTTTATGAAATATCAATCAGACCTGGAGACAGGAGGGAGGGGAAAATCAACACTGCTATGTTCAGGAGATTTGCCAGTTGGACTCAGCTTCCGATATGTGTCCAATTGTGTGATTGAGAGTTGTACAGCACTTTTCTGACGATTACATTAAGTATTTGAAGAATTAGGGGGTGGATTAAAAAATTTTTGTCTCTGTTCTTTTCACTTGAAAATTTTTTGAGAAAATGACAAAGAAATATTGTCCAAATTCAATTCAACCTTTTTTCCCCTCCTAAAAATTTCGAAAAAATTGAGGAAGTTTTCAAGGTGGCACCAAAATCACAAGAACAAAAACCGTAGGTACCATTTTTGGATTTTTTCGGACTGAAAATTATAAAATTTTTCATAATTTTTTTATCATCCCTCCTCTTCAAAAAAATTTAGGGTTTCAAAATCGATAAATGTCATGCAAGCCCCACTAATTTTCCAGTTCATTTCACTAAATGAATAATTGGAAAAGGGGGAAAGGATGGAGGTTTGTGAAGAAAAAAAGATTATATAAAATAATTTTAAAAAATATTAGCCGGAGAGACAATCAAAAATCTGCAAATTTATAAGTCCAACCTAGAATTGATGCAAGGGAGAGGGCTGAGTATTCCAGAAAAAATTGCCATTTGAAAAGAATTAAGAACAAACAATCAATTTGCATTCTAAATCCGGATCCGTTAAACTTGCTGAAATTTTGCCTTTTTTAATCAGTACAAAAAATTCAACTACCGTTTGAAATTAGGTAACTGAGAAATCGACGACCTTTCAGCCAAAATTCTGATTTTTTTTAACAATTTGGGAATTGGCTGAAACATTAATGACTTTTGACAAAACAATCAAAGAAAAATCGCTTATATTACAAATCAAATAAACAGACTGACCAAAAAGTACTGCCCGACAAAAACGAGAGCTAAATTCTTCGGAGAAAACCATGGGCCAAAAAAATGCAGATTTTGTAATAAGGTCAACAAAACGGAAATGTCCGAAGTTACCCGAACCTAAACGACAATAGAGAAGAGAGAAAATCATTCTGAAAACTTTTCATTCCGCCAACAGGGCTAAAAATTTGCCCGAAAATGGAAAAATGATAGAATTCGAGTGGCACATCGTTTATTGAACTTTCAATGATTTTGAGCTCTAAAACTGACGGCCACCACTCCTTCCAATTATTTTTCTCCACAAAAAGTAACGCAAGTGACCTTAAATGCGTGACTGATATGTCACAAAACATTTCATTCAACTGGAATTTTTATTTCAAACGCAAAAATAAAACTATAATTCAACAAATCGATTTGAAATTTCTCAAGTCCTACATGAAATTAAAACGATCCAAATCAAAATTTATTCTAAGCTGAATTTTTTTGAACTTATAATTTTTTTTTAAAATTATTCTTTTACACTTTTCAACTTAAATTTTCTTTAAAATTGATTTTTTTTTCTATTTTCCAATATTTTTTTAAAATTTCTGAGTTGGAAAAAAGTTATAAAAATATTAAGTTAAGTAAGCATAAAAAAATTTGAAAAAAAATCAAAATTGGAAAACTTGGAAAACTTTCAAAGATAAATAAATTTTAGAAGATTGTACAGAAGGAAATGATTTTCAATTTCACTTCTAGAGTATAAATTTTTACAATTCTGATTTCATGAAAATTTTTTCAACTTCATGTTTTTAAAAGTGTTTTCTAACTCCAAAAAATTCAAAACTGAAAATTCAATAAATTTCTTTCACCTTAAGTAAATTTTTTAAAAGGAATTTTTAAATTCATGTTTTTCAAAATTTCTTTCAATTTGGAAATTCAGAAAATTAAAAAATCCAAGTTGAAAAAATTTTGAGAGAATTTTATTACCCCTAAAAAATTTACTGATAGAAAAATTTTGAATTAGATGAAGCTTTGAAAAAAATCAGAACCGAAGAAATTGAAAAAAAAATTGAATTGAAAATTTGAACTTGGAATAATGTTTTAAAATTATTTAGAACGTAGGTAGTGAAATTTTCACAATTTTTTTTTAGATATACCTACTTAATTCATTTTTTAGAATCACCCAAGCTACTTTTTGAAATAGCTACACTCTTCATCATTTTTGTTTTTAATTTTTTAAGAAATTCTACAAAATTTTTTTAAAATATCAGTCACTGTGCCAATAAAGAGATTGAGCCCGGGTGATGTGAGACCAAAAATTTACGCAAAATTTCTATATTTCTGGACTCATGAAGCGAAATTTTTACATTTTTGGATTTTCAGGCTTTCCTTGCATGGATACCTTCGTCACAAAATAAAAAATTCATACCTCACACGTGATCTAAATTTCCACACTTTTCATCTCTCGATCTAAAAAACTAGAAATTCTCAAAAAATTAAAAATAAAAGAACCAGTCTTTCGCTGGACTGATCAACATTTACCAATAATTACAAAAAAAAAAACGTAAAATAAGCAAACAAAAAAACAAATACATTTTTTTCAAATATTCGAGATCTTTTCTGAGTTAAAAATTTGCATCATCATCGCAAATTCATCTTCCCTACTTCAATCACAACAATATCCAAATTCATCCCAACACCTCGCTCAACATCTTGCCACAAAATGGTCGAGAAAAAGAGCCTATAATCTCGAACCAATCTTCCAATCGTACCAAAGGTGTACACAGCACAGACTCGCAGCACACATTGTGAACTGGATGTAGGGCAGTAATAACAACAGCAGCAGCATTCTGTGAACCTCTGTAATACGATTATCTCGTACGTAGGTATTCGTATTCGAAACAGAGCTATAGGTCGAGGGCGTTTTACCGAGGCAATGACGCTGGACACCGCAGCTCGTAATTTTTTACGGAACTTTGGCTTCTCGGACGAACGGGAGCGGGCAAAATAACGCAATACGTCGTCCTAACGACATTTTAATTCGCTCAAAATGATTTTACACCGATCGACGAAGAAAGACACAGGAAAAAATAGATAAGTCCACGTACGAGTACGCGCTACGAGAGTACGAAATACGCAGATAAATCTTTACCGAGGGGAAGGGCAGGATGAGAAGAGATAAATGATACAGTTTTTTTTTCTCAACACATTAATACGATCTATGAGCACATTGAGCAGGCGTTGGAGAATGTCGACGTAGGGTTATAAATCGTCGTTGTAATTACGTCCATGTCGGCGTTTTTTTATTTTTTTTTTATTAGAAGAAGGCAAACGATGTCGTAAAATCATTAGGTATGTTCGGTCAGGGAGAGGACAATTTGAAAATTTCGTCAGGGGCGAATGAATACTGTGGTATAGCGTATAGGTATAGAGTCCAAGTAAAACCAGAATTTTTTCCCCTCATTTATTTCTCCGACTACGCCTCTCTTATCTGATCGTTTTGCTCTGTACAGGTAATTAGGATCGCGTAATGATATTGTAGAGTAGTACGTTTTTATACCCGTTTTAGTACAGATCCGTTGTCTGTTAATTTTTCGCCATGTGACTGATTTTTATGTGTAATTTTTCCTGCCAAAATTGGCAATTTATTTTCGTGTAAATTAGTGTAAATTTTTATTTTCGTTTGTTGAAAGTTTTGTTATGATGTAAAAAGTAAATACATCGCGTTCTGTTTCCTTTGGAAACCTTTTTTAAACTTTATTTTTCGAACATAACGGCAGTAATTAGGTGCATTTCAACATGTGTTCAATAATGATGATGGGCTAGGCACAACCAGGTGACCTAGAGAAGGTAAGGTGTTTTTGAAAATAATGGGTTGAATTTTCTAACAGGTACTCCCTTTTGCGTTTGACTTCGCCCCAAGATAGCGTCTGCTTAGGGCATTTAGGTGATATAGGCATGGCCTATTTTCACCACATTCTATTAGGTAGGTAGCTATGTAGTTTAGGCTAGGTAGGGACCTATTTAGTAGAATGTGTGAGCCAAAGTATACCATTTGGTATGGCATTTTCTTTTCGTCATGTTAGGTTCATAGGTACCTACCCGTTTCTATTTGTTTTCCTATTTTGGAACTGGAAACGCGGACCTAACATGCAGGAAAGTCTTTGCAGCTTTGGCTGTCTTCTTTTCTAGGTAGTACAGAATGGAAGGGATATTCTTACGATGCCTCCTTCCATCTCTGATGCCTATAGTAAAAATTTATTTTGGATTCGACGTGGACTGAGCCACAAGCTTTTACTTATGTAGTTTTTCGCCTCCCTTCCCCTCGGCCCTGTGCTGTTTCAAAAGTCTGTGTTGCTCTCCTAGCCGGTTAGCATTTTTTGGATAGTCCCTTTTAGGGCTGTTTACACTACATAAGTCAAAAAATGGCGCCCAACGTGGGGCAAACATCGTTTGTTTAGTCAATGAGCAAACATGTGCCTTTTTCAAAAATCATTGACAAAATTTCGAATTTTTTCTTTTTTCCCTTTTATGTTAAGACTGCTCTCCTGAGTATGTCAGGACATGTTATCATGTTCTTGATCCCCGTTTTTTAGTTGTTTTTAGTTTGTTTTAATTTTATTTAGGTCATATTTAGAATAGGTATTCCTATTTTCTAGGTATGATATCGACATAGTTATGAGAAGTAGCTATGTAACAGGGTATTTATTTCGCAGGTTTATGGTTGATATTGATCTGTACTTTTGTACTAGGTAGGTATTCCTACTTACGTGTAGTTATTGGTACGTTTACATTTCTAAATTCCTATATTCGTATAGGTGGCGCCCATGGTAAGTTTCGGTCTTTTCAGTAGCGTAGTTTAATAGGTACACGAGATAGGTATTGATTATAATCGTATGAAATAGGTACGCCTAGTTTTTGGGTGTTGTTTTTTCTCTTTTAATTTTACCTTTTATTTTTATTTTCCTTTTTAGTTTTTTATTCTTCGTTTTATTTTCTTTTACTTTCGCTTTCTTGAGGCAGAAGTTGAGAGTACCTAGATAATTTAACCCGTTTTTGAATTCACCGAACTTGAAAATAGGTCACTGGATTGCAAAACCTGTCATTGGTTGGATACTGTTGATCTTCACCGATTATTGTCGTGTGTTGAAAATTCCGCGTGTCTTTTCTTGTACTTTTCTTTTATTTTTGTGTGTCCGCTTTTTCCGCGATTCAAAAATACCTACATCGCGTGTAAACTATTTTTAAATTTTTTTAATTGTGTTGCAAGTAATTTGTGCCGTGTATGCTAACCGTACGCGATTTGGAGCACTCGTTTGAACTACAATATAGTCCGAAAGCTGTCCGAAAAATGTCTGAGAAGAAGAAGAAACGTAAATCAGCGAGGCGATCGATCAATGATGAGCTTCGTGATTTGGTTGCCAACCAGAAAAATGTTGATTTGTTTAAAAATGCCGAATCTCTTAAGAAAAAGGAACAAGTTTTAGCTAAAACATCTGCTAAAAAGTCTAAGTCGTCAAAGTCGCCTAAGAAGGATTCTGATCCTCCTATTCGTACTAGGGCTGCTATTAAGAATTGTTTAGCCTTGAAAAAGTTAGTTGTTGAGGTTTCGACTGAACAATTGTCTACGCAAGCAAGTCTCAAGTATATTATCTCGCAATATACTAATAAGAAATTCTCTAATGATCAATTTAATGATCTTTTCGCCGAATTAGTAAAAACTCCAGCTCCAGAATGCTATAAGAAAGCCAAGGAACTTGTAAATAAAATTAATCCGCCTTCTAAGCCGAAGCAACCGACTGCTGGTACATCGACTGCTGAAACTGAAAATGTTGAAGAAGTTAAACCTGCTGTTCGAATGATTATTGAATCAATTGCTATTTTTGCTACTGATGATATAGAACCGGCTCACTTAGAGAAGAAAAGAAAGCTGATGAACGGTTTGAATACAGCCTGGTTTTTCGATACAATTGTTGTACCTCCTGTACAAGATTTTGAGAAAATTTCCGATGAGCCTATCGAGCTTGACGGAGATGAAACCGAAACATCGAAAAAGATGCTTCATCTGAAGATTCTGAGCCTGATTCCTCATCCTCTGACTCAACTGACTCCGCTTCTGATTCATCGCCGCCTGCTAAGAAGAAAAAATCGAAAAAGAAAAAGAAGAAGAAAGCTGTCGAAGCTGATAAACCTGAATCGAGTAACTCTGCTCTCGAAGATCTTCAAAATAAAATTCGTGAATTAGAATTGCAAGCTCAGCTTCTTAGTGAGGATAAGAAAAAGAAGTCAAAACGTTATCGTAAGGATAAGCATAAGAAGAAGAAAGATTCTAAGAAGAAAAGGAGAAAGAAAAAGAAAGGTGATAGTTCCGATAGTTCACCTAGTTCGAGTGATTCCTCAGATAGTAGTAGTAGTAGTGATTCTAGCTCGAGTGAGGAAGATGAAGAGTATGACCATCGACGTCAGACTGAGAGGAGAAAGAAACAGATTTTGGCTGATACTGGTAAGAATGCTCCGAAATGGATGGGTGAGAAGTATGGAAAACAGGAACTGAGAAATTGGATAGGTCTGAAAGATATTCGTAATGCTATTCAGTTTGTAGATGAATTTAATATGAAAGTTGGTTTCTATACTGAGAAAGCTGATGAGTTAAGACATTTCTTTATTACCGCTATTAAATGTCGAGATACTTTATCTTTTATCGCGAAGCTTAAACCCGAATATAATATGACGAAAATCGCAAAGAAATTTATGAAAAGATTTTATTCTGAAGCGATTCAACACCGCGAATGTACTTTATTCACCGAAGATTCTGGAAAGAAAACACCAGACGAATACATTCGATTTTGGGCACATCGTTTAGAATGCAATTACCTCGCCTCGCCTAGATGGTTCATTCGTACTATAAAATCTCATGTTCCATCTCGATATTATAATTTCCTGTGTACCTTGTCAAAAAAGAAGAAATTGGATTATATGAAGATCGTTGACGAAATTGATAGATACGAAGATGAAAATCAAGCTGAAGAACACAAATTCAGTGTTTCACATCAAGACATGTACGAACAGGATACCGATTTTAAAAAATACGCGAAGTTAGAGCAGAAAGAGAAAGAGAAAGAGATTGAAAAACATCTCACTGCTCGAAAATTCAAGAAAAAATCGTTTATTAAAGGAAAGGTCAATGTACTCAATAAAGATTCCGACTCGGAAGATTCCGAAAGCGAAGAAGAAGAAGAATCGATGAGTACGTTGGATAGTGATGATTGTGATTCATCCGAAGACGATGAAGTACCCGACCTTGACATTAAAAAGTTAGTACCCGGTCGTCAACATCGAAATCCACATCTAAAAAGAAAGAAAGAGAAAAGGAAAAAGATAAAGATGTGAAAAAGAAAACCAATGATAAAAAAGGTTCGACGAAGGGTAAAACTGATACGAAGAAGGATTTAAACGCTGATCACTCAGGTACGACTGGCCGTGTATCTGAGGGTAGGGGTGAAAAATCGGCCGATACTGACGCTACGAAGATAAACAACGACGCACTTGATAAAAACGTTGTGGATAGTAAGTCTTGTTTTCTCTCGTTTAAAAATACTGTTTTCATCGGTTTATGTGATTTATTTGCGCTTGCTGAATATCTTACTGGAAAGTCAACCGTAAGTAGTAAACTTATCAACAATTATACGATAGAACAGCTTATTAGTGATGTGAAAAATGTTGAATTTCCTTCTGAGTATAAAAATGCTATTGTTTTGATCGGAAACCGTGATATTGATAAGGAAGGTTTTGATAGTACTGAGTTTGATGTTTCATTGAAACAATTAGCTAGTATTCTCGTTTCGAAAGGGTTAAAATACGTTCTATTTTTACAAAATCCGCCGAATTTAGCTAAGGTGATTGATATCGATTATTGGAAGTTATTAAATGAAGTTAATCAGGTAATTTATCGCGCTGCGCATCGATCTGAAAATATTCGCTATGTTAACTCGTTTTCGAATTTCGTGTCTCTGAAAAAACAGTGTAAAGGTTTAAACAAGTATGAATACGTCCAACATGATGAGGTGATTTATGAACCGATTCGAGATAGGTATGAAGTTATTTCGCCGAAAGGAGAGATAGGAAAGAATAAATGGTCTAAAAATACGTGTGTTTCGATTGTTCGCGCTATTAATCTCGTTTTAACTAGTCTTGGTGATACTTCGTTCAAATCGGTTGAAGTACATTGTATGAAGGATACATGTAATAACGTTGATCGTATGTTAGATTGTGATGATGCAGGTTTCGATTCGAGTATAGTTTCGCTTAGTTTAAATGAAATGATAAGAGACGAAATGCAGAACGAGAGCAAGACGTTTATAGGAGGTAGAGAGAAAGAGGAAAGTAACGTAATGCCGTATGTAACAATGGAGATAGGAGGAACGAAGGTATCTGCGTTGGTTGATAGCGGGTGTTCGCATGTTCTGATTAACGAGTCCGTGTATGAGAAAATCAAAGCGAACTATCCTGAATTAAACAAGCGTGAGTTTACGGCAAGAGGGTTATCTACTCAATTTACGCAGGCAGTAGGTAAGATGTCACCGCAAATCGTTAAAATCGCATTTTTCGAGTTTAAATTTCCGAAGGCGAGTACCGTGAATACCTATACCACCTACGCGTTTGTAACGAAAGGGTTGAATTCTGCTCTCTTATTAGGTAGGTCAGCTACGAAGGACCTACATACTGATATTAAACTAGGTGAGAATTTAATTCAGATAATCGATCCAAAGACATACGAGATTATAAAAATTCCTTTCGATCGAACTGAAGAGAGACAGGCGTCATGTATACAGGTTAACCATTACCTACCTAAGCTGCAAGTTAATAGGTTGAATGTCGAAAATGCTGAGAATGTTATTTTAGAAAAAGCTTGCTATCGATTTGAGGATAAAAATAATCTGAGAAAAACTGAATCGACTGATAATTTGAATGATAAAGATATCGAATTTAATTTGCGAACGCAGCTGGCTGCTGATGATGCAAAATTAGACAAAGCAGATCGTGAGAAATTGAAATCGATCTTATCTGAATTTCCTGAAGTTTTTGAAAATAAAATAGGTTGTTGTACCGTCTATGAACATGAGTTCGAGTTCAAAGATGGACTTCCTGACGAGATATGGTGTAAGACCCGACCTATACCTCATAAATTCGAGGAGGGGCAACTGAAGAAATACTTAATTGGGAAAAGAGTGACGTAATCGAAGAACGTCCATCGACATACAAATCTCCACTTGTTTGTGTGGAGAAAAGCAATGGAAAAGTCCGCCCTTGTGGTGACTTCCGTGAATTGAATAAATACTTGAAAATGCACAACTGTGAAGTGCCAAATATTTCTGTTTTGATGAAAAAATTCAAAGGAATGAAATTCTTTTCGTGTTTGGATTTTTTACATGGTTTTGACAAATCAAATTAAAAAGAATAAGTCGCAGATTTGTTAGTTTCGTTTTTCAGGGAAAAAGTTACGTTTTCTTGAGAGTACCATATGGCACTATAGATTCTATGCCAGCATTTATTCGTGCATTGCAAATAGTTTTGCAGGGCTTGCCTTTTGCAATTGCCTATGTAGATGACGTGTTGATTTTTTCTCGCACACTTGAAGAGCACATGCTCCATATTCGAATAGTACTAGAGAGAATAAAAAATGCTGGTATGACGCTGAATATACAAAAAAGTAAATGGTGCCGCACTGAGATAAAATACTTAGGATTAATCATCGGAGCTGAAGGTACGAGCATCGATAAAGAAAAAATACAGACGATTCTGAATTTCGAACCGCCAACTGATATTGAAGAATGCCAAAGATTTTTGGGTTTCTTTCAATATTATCGTGATTATATACCTCGCATCGCGCATCTCTGTCAGCCACTCTACGAATTGACATCTGGCAAAAAGAAAGATTTTGTCTGGACTGAGTTGGCACAAGAAAATTTTGAAAAATTGAAAGCTGCGATTTCTGAAGCAACAATGCTCGCATACCCGGATTGGACAAAACCTTTTTTCGTATATACTGACGCGTCAGAATTGGCAATTGCCGGCGTTATTATGCAAGAACATACTTTAGATAATGGTGATATTTTTATGCGTCCTGTCGCATATGCTTCGCGCACCTTAAAGAATCATGAACGTAATTACCCCATTATGGAGTTAGAACTTTTGGCAATTATCATGACGCTTAGTAAGCATTATTATATGTTATGTGGATATGATGTTAGGGTATATACTGACAACGAAGCTGTTACCTACTTAAAACGGACGGAAAAGTTGAGTCAGAGGCATATGAGGTGGCTTCTATATCTCGACAACTTCAATGTTACCATCAGTCACATTAAAGGTGCTGATAATACGATCGCTGATTTTCTGTCTAGATGTTACTCGTATGTGCTTACTCACCGTGAAAAGAATTTATCGATTTTTCTTTTCGAATTTGAGCCACCGAAAGACTTGTTTAAAGATTTATCTCGTTTATTGAAGTTACAAGTCAAAGATAATAGATTGATGATGTTTTTCAAACGCTATGATCCGAAGGTCAGATTTGACAAAGTTAATAGTCGGTTTGTTTTTCGTGGAAATGACGGTAAATACCGTATTTACGTTCCAGATGTTCTCCAACGAAAAATAATTGAGTACTACCACTTAGAATACGGCCATGTAGGCATAACTAAGCTCATCACAATCATACGTCGCTGGTTTGATTGGCCAGAGTTGACAGTAGCCGTGTATAATTTCGTCAATGAGTGCATGAGCTGTCAACTTGCTCGTCGAGTATCTGCAGAAACGATTGGACCGCCACACGGTATCAGCTCGACGAAGTTTAATGATACTTTGTGTATTGATTTTTTCGGACCGCTTCCTAAAGGTCGTGGTGGGGTCCAATACGTGTTTGTGATCGAAGACCTGTTCACTAAATATTGTAAACTGGTAGTAATGAAGAACGCTACATCGACGAAATGTATTGAAGCGTTAGAGAAATGGTGTCAGGAATTCGGGTGCCGAATAAAATTCTATCGGATAATGGGCCCCAATTTCGTTCTCACAAATGGATCAGGCATTGGAAAACTCGTAATGTACATATCAGAAAGTGTAGTCGTTACACGCCTTCGAGTAACTGTTCTGAGCGACTGATGGCGACCATTGGGTCGTCCATTAGAAAACTTTACCATGATAAACAGGGAAAGTGGCCCGTTATCATCAACGATATCGAAAATAAGATGAATAGAACCGAGTCGCTTACAACGGGTTGCATACCCTACGAGTTGGTATTTCGTAAACCGGTTCCTGACAAAATCGCCGATTTGCTAATTAAAGGTCGCGTAGTGAGCGAGGATGTCGAATTAATTGCTCGCGAAAATTTTCAACGTAATTTGAAAAAACGAGAACTTGGTATTATCAAGTCGAACAAGTTGGTGATTTTAGCACCAGGTGAGAAAGTTTTCGTGCGTAATCGAGTGAGATCCGATGCGGATAAAGGAATTAGTCAAAAGTTATGTCGACAGTGGCAAGGTCCGTTTATAGTTGTGAAAGAGAGATACCCGAATGTTTATGAGTTGTATGAAGAGAAAAATCCTAACAACCACATAAGCGAAAATATACGACATCTTCGAAAACTAGTCCACAATAGGGTATCGAAACCGAAAATTGAAAAAATGAATGATGAACTTCGATTAAAAGATCCGAAAACAATTTTAAATCAAAATTTTGATAAAGTAATGCCGAAATTAGGCACGGATTTAACCGGAGAAAAGGCCAGTAGTCAACCTAAGGTTATTAAGATTTTGAGGCCAAATAAAAATTCAAAATTAGAATCTATTTTGGGTTCAGATTCAGTTAAAACAAACCGTTTTAACATCGACTGTAATTTTGTTAATTTTGATTGTTCCGAAAAATTGTTAGGAAATGAAAACTCATTTAATTTAGATAGTAATACTGAACTCGTTGCTAGTAATAATAATCGTAATAAATTTATAATCGTAGGAAATAATTCGCATAATTATGTACGTATAGGTAACTATAAATTTATTGTGAATTTTGAACAGATGTTCCTGCACTGCAGTAAAAAGCACTACCACCGGATTCGACCCGAACTGGCTGATATAATGCAACTTGGACAGCCCGACGAAAGGTTTTTTGACCCCGAAATCGTGGTAAACGCAGACGCCGTCACCCTAGTTGATTTTATTGACCGCCAGCCAACATGCCCTATCGAATTGGAAACACGTGCCATAATGCGTCGATTAAATATTCCAGAGGCAGATTTCGAAAAGGCAATCTACGTGGCTGAACTGGAAAAACTTTGTCTCGCGTATGCTCGCTCGCTTAATATGCAACCGCCGCCTGTTCGAGGTTTCGAATTTATTCTTCAAGGTCGACCTGATCGTATCACTCGCGGTCTTCAGACTGACCCGTTATTAATGTCAGTACCGAATACCGGACTAGGTCGTGGCCGTATACCGATTTCGACCCCAGCGCCGCATATTTCTATGCCGACGTCGCCGCTGCCAATTATCTCAACTACTACGCCTACAGTTTCGACTTCTGCAACCGTTTCGACTGCAATTACAACTGCAGCTGCTGTAACTACGACTGTTTCGATAATACCATCCGTCGTAATGAATGTGGTTCCGATTTCGTCGTCTATCGCCGCTTCGTCTATGAATACATCAACCGTTACTACGTCATCTGTCTCTACGTCGTCTGTCGCCGTTTCGTCTACGAATACGTCTGTTGTTTCTTCGCCGTCTGTCGCCGTTTCGTCTGCAGACAACTCAATTGTTACGATGACTGCTCGCTACATTCGAGACCCTCGATTGCGACGAAATGCTGCTGTCCCGACAACTACTACAGCGTCTACAAGTACTACGTCGTCGACGAATCAAACTGTCATGTCTTCGTCGGAATACCGTATTGTAACTCAACAGAATTATCTCCGGTTAGCTCGTGAAAAATACGAACAGACGACTGGACGCCGTATAAACTCGACTGAAGAAAGTTCCTCGTCGATGGATCGTTTATCAACATCTTCCGACTCGTCTATTGCTGGATTTCCGGCCGAAATTGATCGCCAGGGCAATGATGTGCCTGTGGAAGTTATGCAACGCCCAGATACCGCTCAGTATGAGGAGCAGGATACTCGATATAAGTTGTATGGCCGTTTTCGTAATTTCTACAAGTCTCAAATGGTGTCGATGGGAAAAGTAATTGCGCAACCAGTTCCTGGTTATCGTCGAACTACGTACGAAATTCCTACTTGCCCGGCTGCTGTCACTGCCATGTCGAAGCAGATAAACCGTTATCAATATCGTTTATACCGCCATGAAGACGTACAGACGAAAAAGGACCGAGAAGCTGGAATTAATAGAGTTCAAATAAGAGCTTGGCCGTTTAATCAAAGCGATGAATTCTGCCATGACCATCTTTTGGCATTTTGGTCGAATTTCGAGAACCAGCGTCGAATGATTATCTACGATGGTCGTCTTCCGCAATCCATCTGCTCAAAACCAGTGTTGAGACAGAATTACCAGCCGATAGCTCACGTCGATAGCGAAGGAGACCCTTTGACGAAGATAATTGTTACGCCATGGAGGGCTTCCGCATTCCGTTTTTCGAAGCATGCAGCTCGAGTTGTTTTCTTTTTAGAAAATAATCACCGTTTCCCGGTATGCAAACCGGTGGAATTCGAAATAAACGTCGATGATTCATTCGATCGCGATACGGTGATCTTAGGCCGTGATTTTGCCATCAATCACGTTGTTCGGATAATACACGAAACGCAGACAATCGTGATGAGATTTGATGACCGAGAAATCGAAGTCCCATGTATACATTGGGTACCCCCATTTTGTATACATGAAACTGCCGAAGAAGTGAAAAAATTCCCAAAAACCGGATCAAATGCTCTTTATGCACCTTACGTTTGATCATTATCGTTTTCGTAACTCGTTTTCATTTTTCGATATCGTCGAAGTGTACTTATTCTCGTTTATTACAAAGCTGTAATAATTCTCGTTTATGATCGTTTATTTTCATTTTTGAATCGAGATTGATTCGTTTTTGTTTTTTATTTTCTCCATAGAATCTATGTTTTGTTTTTGTTTCATTTACTCTCGAATATGACTTATTTTCTAAGTATATTTTTCTCTCGATATTTTGACGTGTTTTTTTTTTATTTTTGTAAAGATCCAACGTGTATCTTATTTTAGATTCGTGCCCTAGATTAGGATATATCGTTGCTGCATTATTTTTATTTTCGTTTCTCTTTTTTGTTTGTCTCCAACATCGAGGTGATGTTGTTTTTTCGTTTTTGATTTTGTTTTTTGGTCTCAATTCTGCTTTTATTTGGACTTTTTTCCCACCCGGGAATTTGTGGTATAGCGTATAGGTATAGAGTCCAAGTAAAACCAGAATTTTTTCCCCTCATTTATTTCTCCGACTACGCCTCTCTTATCTGATCGTTTTGCTCTGTACAGGTAATTAGGATCGCGTAATGATATTGTAGAGTAGTACGTTTTTATACCCGTTTTAGTACAGATCCGTTGTCTGTTAATTTTTCGCCATGTGACTGATTTTTATGTGTAATTTTTCCTGCCAAAATTGGCAATTTATTTTCGTGTAAATTAGTGTAAATTTTTATTTTCGTTTGTTGAAAGTTTTGTTATGATGTAAAAAGTAAATACATCGCGTTCTGTTTCCTTTGGAAACCTTTTTTAAACTTTATTTTTCGAACATAACGGCAGTAATTAGGTGCATTTCAACATGTGTTCAATAATGATGATGGGCTAGGCACAACCAGGTGACCTAGAGAAGGTAAGGTGTTTTTGAAAATAATGGGTTGAATTTTCTAACAGGTACTCCCTTTTGCGTTTGACTTCGCCCCAAGATAGCGTCTGCTTAGGGCATTTAGGTGATATAGGCATGGCCTATTTTCACCACATTCTATTAGGTAGGTAGCTATGTAGTTTAGGCTAGGTAGGGACCTATTTAGTAGAATGTGTGAGCCAAAGTATACCATTTGGTATGGCATTTTCTTTTCGTCATGTTAGGTTCATAGGTACCTACCCGTTTCTATTTGTTTTCCTATTTTGGAACTGGAAACGCGGACCTAACATGCAGGAAAGTCTTTGCAGCTTTGGCTGTCTTCTTTTCTAGGTAGTACAGAATGGAAGGGATATTCTTACGATGCCTCCTTCCATCTCTGATGCCTATAGTAAAAATTTATTTTGGATTCGACGTGGACTGAGCCACAAGCTTTTACTTATGTAGTTTTTCGCCTCCCTTCCCCTCGGCCCTGTGCTGTTTCAAAAGTCTGTGTTGCTCTCCTAGCCGGTTAGCATTTTTTGGATAGTCCCTTTTAGGGCTGTTTACACTACAATACGCTAGAATAGGAAGTGGATTTCGATTTCGGGATCAAATTTAAAAGTTGAACAGATTTTCAAATTGAAAAAATCAAAAATAATTGAAAATTTTAAAATTTCAGAGTATCTAAATGGAAAAATACATCAAAGAATGGAATCAGGAAGACCATTCTTACTTTTATAAATCTTCATCTAAAGCTGGAGGAAATTTCCACATTCGATGATTCAATATTTTCATCGCTAGATCTAAATCAACTACAGGAACATACCCAAACTCCTTGAAAACTGATTTTTAAAAACGATAAAGAAAAAGACTCGTATATTCTTCGAGCTGTATACCTACGAATCGCGATGATGGCGCATAAACGGCGACCAATGCTGGTCATTTGTTATCATATTGAGCTTGTATTTCGCATTTGGCCCCGAGCAGCTATGCACAGTTTCCAGAGAGGGCATGGACAGTAGGGAAGCAGAGAAACTCTTCGGAGTTCTACAAGTACCTAAGTTCACTTCGGCGTACAGCCCTGATTCGAAAAGACATTAATTAACGATTACGCCTCTATATCGCGGTTACATATTTATCGCATTATCGGAGCGCGGTCGACGAGACGTAGGTATGAGTGATTTTTTATTTTCGAAATCAGTTCCATCGAGGTATGGTAATTCGGCCTTCGGTTCTGGAAAACTGGAAGTACTCCACTTAGTATCAAACGAGTTAGAGCAAAGCATCTAGCAGTAGTTTAGCTGCGAAATGCAGACGGATAGCATACGAGAGATCTGTGAGGAAGATTTTATGGTAAAAAGAAATCTTTTAATCTGCCATTCGAGATGAAGAGCAAAATTAGGAGTACTTATGTAGTATAAAAAATATCCCTAAAATGAAAATGTTAAAATTCTGACGAATTGTCAATCATGTCAATAATTTGAATCCTATCAAACGTTGACGAATATTTATTTTGTTTTCAAAATAGCAATCAAATAGAGGGATTTTCAAATTTGTCTATTTTTGACCTTATTGTATAAATTCCGTCTATTTTGACATTTTTATCAGGCGTGTTAGTTTTAACCTTTTTATATCAATGTCTAATTTATCAAAGTCGATTTTGATATTTGTATTGGATTCGGCGATATTACGTACAATCATTGTTGAGCAATTTCAGGCAACTTTGACATTTGTGTTGAATATTTAATTTCAATGACATTTTTTGGTCAACTGCGTCAATTTTCACAATTCATAGCTAAGTAAGTCAAATTTGACTTCGATTTAAAAAAATCGAACAGTTCAGCACGACAATTTTTTTGTGCGAAATCTGTCAACTATAATTTGTATTTTGTATCAGATGTTCTGTCAATTTTGACTTTTTTGTTTGCGCCGAATCTGCCAGTTTTGAGATTATTGTCGAATATTTTAATTTATAACATTATAGCGTCAAATCTGTCATGAAAGCAAGACATTTATGTCAAATCAATCATCGAAGCATGATAATTATGTCAAATTTATCAGTCAAACATGACATTCCATAAAATTAGTCAATTTTGACACTTTTGTATCAAAGTAATCAACTTCAACATTTTTTTTCTTTGTCAAAATCAATCTATCTTGACATCTTTCTTTGGTATCAAATCAGTCAATTTTGACACTTTTGTATCAAAGCATTACCCTCATGATCAAAGTAATCAACTTCAACATTTTTTTTCTTTGTCAAAATCAATCAATTTTGGCATTTTTTTGGTATCAAATCAGTCAAATTTTGAATCATTTTTGCATCGAATCAATTATGACTTTTTTTTGCATCAAATTACTCAATTTTGACATTTTTTGTATCAAATTAATCAATTTTGACACTTTGTATCCAAAGTAATCAACTTCAACATTTTTTTCTTTGTCAAAATCAATCAATTTTGGCATTTTTTTGGTATCAAATCAGTCAATTTTGAATCATTTTTGCATCGAATCAATCATGACTTTTTTTTATCAAATCAGCTAATTTTGATATTTATTTTTTCTGTATTAAATCAGTCAATTTTGACACTTTTGTATCAAAGTAATCAACTTCAACATTTTTTTTCTTTGTCAAAATCAATCAATTTTGACATTTTTTTGGTATCAAATCAGTCAATTTTGACATATTTTTTTGTATCAAATCAGTCAATTTTGACACTTTTGTATCAAAGTAATCAACTTGAACATTTTTGTCAAAATCAATCAGTTTTGATATTTTTTTGTATCAAATTAATCGAAGGCACTGGACTGTTTTTCATTTCACTTCTGTACTGAAAAAAAAAAAACACTTTTCAAATCTCTTCTTTCTCTTCCTCTTTCTTCACTCTCCTTTCACTTTCGAAACCTATTCTTGGTAAATATAGGTATTCACTACCGTAAATTACAGTAAAATTTACCCAAATTACCACTTTTCTTGATAATTTACCAAAAATGCCGTAAATTACGGTAAAATTCACCAAAATTACCTCAAATCTCGTTCATTTACCATAAATTACGGTAATTACCCCATCCACCCGGGTAATTCCGGGTAAACTCTGGTAATTCATTCTACAACCACCGAACCGCGCCAAATTTCACACCGTGGGTAAACCCATTACCCAAACCGCTCGCGCCCAATCAAACCTCGCAACCCCCTCGTAAATTATGCTAATGATTCAGGCGGGTACCGCGTAATTACAGTAATTTCGGGTAAATTTGCCAGTAATTAAACGTTCCAGACGGATATTTACGTTTAATAGCCGATTATTATGGTAATTATCAAGGTTAATACGACGAAAATCCAAGTCGAATAGATGGTGCGATGGCGCGCGCGAGCTTGTGTGTGTGCCTCATTCGCTTCTCCTCGCTCTCGTTTATTATATTATTTTTTTATTTTTCAATTATCCGAACGCTGCCGCCTCTTAACAAACGCATTAACAATTAGGAAGCGATGGTTACGCCCGCGAATCGAACGTATATCGGATTGGTACATAGTATACTTTATTCATACCAGCGCGACGTACTCGTACTACCTGGTAGAAGAGATATTAATGCATTGTACGACGCTAATTTACGCGAATTACCGTTAACCCGGCCGTGTCCCTGACTCCAGGACTTGTTTTATGTAGTGTATTTTTTATTTTTTTATTTTCATTTCGTTTACGAGTAGGTCTAGGTATGTATAGCTCAGCACAAGCGTATTTTTCCTTTCGTAATTAAGGAGGGCGCGTGGGGCGGAGGCGGCGATCTTATTTAAAACTACGAAATCGTCCCTATCACGTACGAGGTTCGGTGAGATAGGAAAATTAACTTTACGTCGTTCATTCATATCTACGAAATATAATGCTCAAAAAAAAAATCCGGTGGACGTTTCAAGGAGACGAGCTGATATTGTTCGAATCTACGATAATTCGTGTACCTAGAGCGTAGGTCTAATAGTATATCATGTTTTTCATTTCCAATGTCCGTGTGTTTACGTGTGAGTACAATAAAAGAGGATCGTTGCTCTAAATAGAGATACAGATACATAGGCAGAGGAAAAAAAAACTTTTCTCGGTATGGTTTATTATGATCTAGATATCGACTATATTGTGTTTTGGAACGAGCCAGGTTAGTTTGGCTCGGATTGCCTGGATACGTGTGTATGTTAGTGTACGTACTACGTACGTATAAATACGAAAGCAACACCGGAATACCATTTATAGGTGCCAGAAGGTAATGACTTCGCAAGGACCTGACCGATAAATTGTTCCTGTATCGACGATATTGTGCATTTTTTTTTACCGGTACCCGTAGACTACAGAGATAGCTACGCGATGGTCGACAGCCAATTAATCGTCGGCATCGGTGGCGTTTCAAATTCTATTCTCTCGGGCTGTGCGGGTGGTAGCGAAGTCGAATATGGCTGCGGGCGGGGGCGAAAGCGGAAATAGGCAGACGACTGAGATGGAATTTTCCTTCCGGAGAAGATTTCGAAGTTTGGAAATGCAATGATGAAATATTTCAGATATATGACGTCAATTTCAACAATTTTTTCAATTTGAATACCTACTAAACGATTAAAAATTAATTCAAAATTAGCAAAAACTTGATAACATTTTTCAAAATTCATAAAAAATGCTGTGAAAATTCATAGAAAATTTTGAAATGCCTCGAAAATGTTTCAGACAAAAAAAAAGTGTTTCTCCCCCTTTTTCAATTCTGAAAAAAAAAATGGATCCATTTATTTAAAAAAATGACGAATGATTACAATTTAAAAATAACTTGTAAAATTCGTTTAGAAAAACATAAGCAAGTCTTTGAACAATACGACTATGAAATAGAAACTGAAACTAATTGAAAAAAATCCTCTCCGCGATGGAAATTTTTTCGAAGAGAAAGAAAAAATATGACTTTCAGAAATTTGCACAGAAGCAGACCACTACTCAAACGTTTCAAATAAATTATTCGTGTTCCAATGATTAAACTGGAACTAAAACTCGAATTCTTATCGAAAATTAGAAAATTATTTTGAAAAACGACCATGGTTAAAAATTTGAAAAAAAATGATTTGAATCTTTTTTTTTTCAACCCTTCTATTTATAACTTAGTAAAAATGATCAAAAAGTACTGGAAAACAGTCAGAATTGCAGCACAGTAATTAGTTAGTGATAAAATTCACTGAAAGCAAACAATGAAAAAAATTACTGGAAAATCAATAAAAAAATTCACTCAAAAGTCAGAAAATTATATGAAATTTGCTAAAAAAAAAAATCAAAAAAATTAGCTGATTTTTCCAGCGTGCTGCAATTCTGATTTTTTTCAGTAATTTTTCATTGATTCGAAATGAAATAGAAATTTAAGGCAAGCATACCAAGTATCCAAAAAAATTAAATTAATTTGCTTAAGGCTTGAATAATGTGTTAAGAATATTCAATTTCATTTGTTGATAATGCTATTGTCTTTGAATGGCCTGAAAAATATGTAATGAGAAAAGTTTTTAAACAACATGAGAGTTTTAATATTTGTCGAATTAGTCAAACTTTTGGCCTTTTTTCCAGCACAACTTTTTTTATCTAATCGAATATTGAAAAATATCTGCTGTTATAATACTTCGATGTTGTTGCTCGATCGATGAGAAATTTTACGAATGACTTGAAAAAGTTAGTTTGAAAGAAGTTAACCGACCAAAAATCACAAAAAAGGGAAGATCTTGAAAGAAAGGAATCAAAAGGTTGTGCCTTTTTGAGACATTTGAAGGTATGATACGAGCTTGTAAACAATTTAATTTTTGAAAAATCCAAATTTTCAGACTTTGAAAAATTGTAGTCCTTTCTGATTTTTGGAGGCATGATACAGACCTTCGAATAACGTTTTCAAATTCCAAATCTATCGGATTCAAATTCATAAAAAAAAAGTAAAATAAATGTTTGAGATTATTTTTGAAGGCATTTGAAAGGTAGATTCAGACTTTACACCAAGAATTTTGGCCATTTTTTTCAAAATTATTTCTGCCAACCTACTTTTCTTTCTTGATACCAGAGCAGGTATTTTAAAATAATTAAAAGTATTTCAGTTGCATTTTAATCGATTTTCATCCCTAATTTGAGTTTTTTTTAGACGATTTTTATGGACTTTTGATTATCAACAATTCTTATATCATTTCTTGAGATTTTGTAAGTTATTTTAAAAAACTTTTTTTCAAAATTTTTACTTGAATTTCAAAATTTCGATAGTTTAGTCATTTTTTTTCAATTTTTTAAAAAACTTTTAAATTTTAATGATTTTAATCGTCAGTAATTCAAAAGAAATCCACCAAATTTGGATCATAAGCAACTTGTAATTTTGAAAATAATTTTCTCGGGTTTCACCCTATTTTGATACCGAAAATTTTCGAATATAATTACCTGGATACGTCTCCTTCCATACCATGAATTTTCACAAAAACTGATACCATTTTTAAAAATCCAATCCAATTCAAATAAAAAATTCGACTTCGAGTTCAAAAAATTACCGGATACGAAGAAATTCCTCAATTGCAACTATTCCAAGAATATGAAAATCATATTATCTAAATTCGTGCGTCAGTTTTTTTCACATCGATACGTATGCAAATGGCATAAAAACTTCCCAACAGAAGTTACAAAAAAACGAAAAAAATATTACCCCCAGGGTGAAAAAATCACATCGGTTCACTTTGAATTCAATTATAATAATTCTCGTGCAGATTAAAAATCAGTCACACCTTTTTATACCTCTTTAATCGTCGCAACGAATCCTTTTCTATTTCCAAATACTACGATTTTACTCCATCGAAATTCACGTAGAAAAAAAACCACATCAAAATTTTTTCATCCAGAAACGAAAACGAGACACTGTCCTAGCAAATAGAAAACGTTTCGCTGCCAGATTTTTTTCCCTTCGTTGGTACGACTCGCCGAACCGGTTCCCCACCGATGACGATTTTATTAGGATTAATTTTTTTTATTCGGTGAAAAAAAATTTTTTGGTAATTTTCCAAACACGAAGACAACGGATTCTTGTACGTCTAGTCTCCGGATTGGTACTCGTGCATATAACGGGGCACAGTCACAGCAGCGTGCGAAAATCGCAGGTGTGCGATTTGTCTTCTCTGTATTTCGCCGCCGCAGAATGACGGAGGCGGGTAGAGAAACCAACCACGTGGTCCGACAACCGCTGCGAAAAGAATTACGAATAAATGGAGGAGAAAAATAGCAATACAGGAGGAAAAAAAATTTGCCTTCGATGTGGCCATATTATAATATGTATAGAGTTGAATTACATATTTTACTGTACGAGTTGATTGGAAATATGGTATAGCTACCCTCTGGCCCTCGCGCCACCACCACCTGTCGGTAGCAATATCGCCACCGCTTTTATAGTAACGCAATCGTATATTAAACGTATGGTATGATATGGTACGGTTCGATTTGACGAAATACTTACACACCATACCATTCCATGCGATGAGCGGCGGCGGTATATAAGGCAGATTGCAGAATCTGAACCAGTTTCGATTTAAACGCGAATAAGTTCGACGTACACGTGCGTTTCTCTCTGTCTTTCTATCCTTGTCTCTTTCTGCGGCTCTGCTATTAAAAAAAAAAGCACCGGCGATAGAATTACGAGACGATCCGATACGCAGATCGGACCGGACCGAAGCGATCGTTTCGCAAAATGTGCGCCAAAGTACGATAAAAGTAAAGTTGAGCGAGTCTGGTTCCATTGCGAAAGAAAATTCGAATAAATGGAAGCGGTCTGGGACAAAAATTACGTTGGAATTTTCTTTTTAAAAAAGCAACAAATGAACTTTACAAACTCGGATTTCAAATCTGTAATTGATCGATTAAAACACAATTTTCTAAATTTGTCATTTCTGAATCTTTCATTTTTTTCAATAAATTTTTTTTGAGTGATTTAGATTGACTCGTGACTCCCACTCCACTTCGGAGTCAAGGGAAAAATTTGACTCTTGACATCATCTTGGCTCTGAAGTCATTTTGAGACCTTGACTCCAGACGTCCTGACTTCACTTTGACTCCGGGGTCAATCTATGGCACTGACTCTTTACTCTGAATTCGATTAATGACCTTGACCTTTCGAATCCAGAGTCAAACACACACGCTGACTCCTGACTCTATTTCAACAGAGGAGTCATTTCTGCGAATCTATTTTTTCATCAGAATAAACGTTCGCTCTCTTTTTCGCCTCTCCCTCCCGAGGAGTGAAAATTTGAAATTAGTAGAGTTTTGATTTCAACGACGATTTCGGCCTGAAAATCATGAATTTAATTTCTATTCGCCGTTTATTTCATAATAATTGAAAATTTTTCAATTTTTTTGATCGTGGAAAATTTAAAAATTGATAGGTATGAAATTCTACATTTTCTAAAAATTGAAAAAATACAGCGAAAATTCGACTTCTTTTAAAGAGGGGGAATAAATGGTCAAAATATCCCGGAATTTGCTTCTCCGGACTAACTTTTTGAAGTCAGAATTCATAACACACCCCTCCTCTTCCTCAAAAGGAATGAATGTTTTCAAAAAATGAAAGATGAAAATTTTCAACACACCTCTCCTCCCTCCACCAAAAAGAATGAACGTCTGTTTTAAATCAATAAAATGGAAATATTTTCAGAGTAAAATCCCACTTTCAGAAATAAAAATAAAAATAATTGGTATTTTCGAATACCTAAAATATCAATTTTAAAGTCAAATAAAATGCTGGATCCGGTGTTGGTCCACCAAAAAGATAAAAAGTATCGAAAATTTTCCACAGAAATAAATTTTTTTGAACTTTCCCTTCTTAAAATACAATTTTTATATTTTTTCCAACTCGAAATGAGAATTTTTGAAAAATAAAACCATTACTTTTGAAAATTCTCCCCTCAAATCTCTACCTTTCTCCACTAAAAATTGTAATTTTGTCGTTATTGAGAGGTAGACCTTCAGCTCAAAACCGCATCCACGTTGAAATCAAACTCATAATTGAGAAAGAAAAGTATAAGTATACTCAACCCAAAATGTTAAAATTCAATTCCATTACTAAAGGAATGCACAAATGAATTTTTTAAATGCCAATATTTAGCTCTGAAAAGAATACAGAAAAAAATTTGAAAATTTAAAATTCAGTTACGAGGGGTACAGGATATAATTTTCAATTTTCAGAATTATGTAGCCATAAAAAAAGAATACAGGAGAATTTTCAAACTTTGAAAATAAAATTTAAAGCTTTCTGGAGTTTATTTGGTAGATCTATAGAAATTCGTATCGAAGATCCGAAGACAGAAACCAAGGTTTGATTTTGGAAATTTTTTTTCAAATGCTGTCTAGATGTTTTCCTCATAAAGAAACATCATATTTTCCTTCTCTATGTAAAAAAAAATTGAATTCGTTCTCTCCTCTCTCAATGGCCCAAAATCAATTTCAAAAAATTCTCTTCTTTTCCACAAAATCGTTCGAATCTGCCACAAAAAATTTTCAAGTGGAAAAAATTATTAATTTTTTTCAAAATAAAAAACAATTTTTCAAAATTTTCCAATTTCTACTATTTTGATAACATATGAATCTGATTTATCACTTTTTCACTATTCGCACAATTCATTTTTTTCTTCCAGTAGTAAGCCGCAACATAGTCGCGATATCCGATAATAATACGACTACGTAGGTCAATCTACAAATTCTACATACCGCTCATTATGTTTGTATATTGACGAAAGAAAGAATGCTATTCCACGCTATGCCACCGGATTATTGCGCACAGATTTGCATCCGCGATTCGAATATTTTACAAAAACTGGTTTCTTTTTTAGAATCGGCCGCGGCAATCGGAGAATTACGGGATATCAACGCGGAGACGGATTAATTATTCGCGAGCTATAATTTCGGTGACGATCGAAGGCCCTCGAGTAGGTGGAGTTTTTTTTCGCTAATTGCTATGAAAAAGGGCACACGAACGGTATGTACGAGGGGTTTACTATTCTACGAAGAGCCTAGAGACTCGATTCTCCACATCTCGAGTATTTTTTCTAAGGTTAAATGAATTTTGAGAATAGAGATCACGGATGTAGAATCATTTTCTTCGAGAAAATGAATTGAAAATGATTCAAAATATCCAAAAGAAATTCATAGTGAAAAAGTAAGACTTGAACGAGTCATTTCAACAATTTCTAGTGCCAGGAAAGAGGGTAAAAATTTTCTAACAATTGTTTCAGCAGGTAAAAATAATCAAACTTGGAAAATTAATGAAAAAATTTCAAAATTTAGAAAAAAAAATTGAAAATATACAAAAAATTTCAAAGCTGTGTTGAAAAAAGAAAGAAAACAGCAAAAAATTCTGACTTTTTAACAAAAAGGCAAGACAAAAGTAAGATATCAGTACGCAGTAAAGAACACCAAGATGCAATGCAAACTATCTCCTCCAAGTGTTGAAATTCCAATTCATTCAAATTGAAAATCATCGTCAAACGAGTAGAAAATCTTCAAATATCCATCGAGGAATCGATTTCAACAAATCGACACAAGAGACGAAAATGTGTAACTGTGTTAGTAGTGTGTGTTTTTTATGCAATACTCAGCACGATGAATATTGTTGACCGACGAGACTGTGTACGAGTGCGAGAAATTATTCGAGCGTGACAAACAGGATTTCTTCTCGGTTACCTCCGCTCACCCTCCTCGCCATATTCGTCTTTCCACTGCTTTAATTTTCCTCGTATACGTAGTCGTGTATTTTATACGTATACAGGTACGTCCGAGTACCTGCATAAGGTTCTAAAAGACCAAGTAGACAAACAGACGACATAGGTAGTTAGGTACGTGTACTTTTGGTCAGTTTTGGTGGGTATCTCAGGTCACAGAATGAAAAACTCCAACCAATTGAGTTGAAGACCAGTTGGTAATATTTTTCTATGAAAAAAAAAAAGATCACTTGGACTTGATTGGAAAAATCGATATTGTCGGCACGATAACAACGTCGATATGATCATTTGACCGTTGCGTTGTTTTTCTCGGTCCGCTTATACATTTTTTCGCTCTCTCCAGTTCTATGGTTGATTGATTGATACATGAAGACTCGATTGGGCTGAGGTAAGATCAACAACGGTGATTTTTTGAAATCATTGATTTCAAATTCGAAAGAAAAAATTCTGAGGGCGTTGAATGATTAAGGTATATTCAAAGGACAGCTGTCCCTGGTCAAAAAAAAAAGTTTTTCCAGAGGAGTTGATTATTTGAAAATTGATCTGAATTAGCAGAATATCGTCTAGGTCGCCTTATTTTGTTTGAATCGTCTCCTTGGAGCTTGAAAAATTCTGAACCGATTTCCAATTTTTTCAAAATTGTAACTACGGAAAATTTACTCAGATAATTTTTCGTGACATTCGAACAAATCCATGAAAAAATCGATTACAATTATGGATTCAAAATCCAAACATACACAAAAATATAATTCCAATTCTTTGTTTAAACAATGAAAATAAAATTCTCAATAGATTCAGATGATTGAAAAGGGAGAAAAGGGACTTTCAATTACCAAAAATTAATAAAAAGTCGAGAAACTAATATAATTTCTAATGCTAATGATGGAAAAAATTGGAAAAATTATCAGATTCGCGTTAATTCGAGTACCAAAAAAAAGTAAGAAATTTTTCAAACATTTTCAATACCTTTTCAATTTGAAATTCAATAAAATTCTGAAAATTTCGCCCACCCTTTGCTCAGTTTCCAAAAATCATTTACGTTCTGCAAAAAATTTAATTTAAAAATTAAAATAACTTGGCATGTTTTTCTGAAATGGGAATAAAGCATCAAAACAAAAATTCTTTTGCTAAAATATCTGAAAATTACAATTTTTCAATTTTTACGTCCTAACAAAAAAATATTCAATAAAAAAACATTAAAATTTTCAACTAAAAGTAATTTTTTTCTTTACTTTATTAAAAAATTAAAATATTCAGAAGCTGGAAATTCTCAAAAAATAGCATGATTTGCCATCCTTTCTATAACAAAGTTTGAAAAGTCCTTTCTTTAAAAAAAAAGTAGCAACATATTTTTTCGATTTTTCCGGTGGGGGAAGGGAAGGGAGGTAAAGATGATTTTTTAGAAAAATTTTTAGCTAAAAATATGAAAAAGAGAGCAGCAAACTATTTCTTTTTCAATTATTTCAAACTGAAGGGGTAAAGCAAAAAGAAGAATTGAACAAGCATTAAAAAAAAAACTCAAAATTGAAAAATTGTCGACCCGATCGTGATTTTTTCAATTTTTTCCACTCTGAAAATACCAAATATTCAAAGAAAAAAAAAATCATCACACTTTTGTAATTTTTTCGACCATAAATGGAATATTTTCATGAAGGAGAAGTGGGAGGAGGAGGGGTAGAAACTGGAAGAGAAGCTGTTTCTCCTCGATTCAATAATCAAAATTCATTATTGAAATCAATAATTTTTCACTGAGCGGCAGAAAAATGTCACTGATTAACGGAAAAATCAATGGAATTTGACTAATTCAAATTATTTAGAAAGTACAGTTCAGCTCTTCTTAGAGGTACAATACCTACTTATTAAACATCTTTCACTCTCTCATTCTGAATCAGTGAAAAGTCAATGAAACCGTCAGAATTGCAGCACAGGAAAAATCAGTTTTTTAATGATTCTCACTGATTTTTCAGCAAATGTCATGATTTGTACTGATTTTTCAGTGAATTTTCACTAATTTTCCAGTGATTTTTGTCACCTATTTGTTTTCAGTGAAAATTTTTTCATTAATGCGCGGCAATTTTTACTGTTTCTCAGTGATCTTCGATAATTTTCACCGATCTGTAAATGAGAGAGCATAAATATGGCCTTTATCTTTAAAATTTAACAAATTTTAAACATTAAAACGAACCTCAAGAATCAAAAACGAAAACAAAACACCAAAAATCAAAAAAATCCCACGAGAACAAAATCTCAAACCCCAAAACTCCGGAACCAAACCACTCCAAAACCCATTTCACTTTCATTTTTATCACCACTTTGACCCTAAAATACCAAAACTGAACCAAATCATCTATCCAGCTTGCGAAACGACAAAGGTCAGGCGAAAGTTCCCCGAGTAATCGTGCTTCGGTCGTAACCAACCCAATACCCTTTTTTTTCAATCCTCAAAGGAGGGCAATTACCTTGCAAAAAACCAATAGGTAAACATTTCAAACCACAGAAAACACTAAACAGAATCTGTATGGTGATTTCCACAACAACAACGTGCCTATTCGGCATCTGGGACACACAGATACTCGCGTACACGCACATTTATGAAATTTTTCGCTCGCGTCTTTCTCTCACTCTCGATACAATAAAAAAATGAACGAGAAACAGAAAAGAAAGAGGAACGAACGAACGGACGAAGGGGAAAAAACGCACCTATACGTAAACACCGATGAAAAAAAAAATTACCAACTCGCGGGTTCGGATTTTATTATTTTATATGCTAGTTATATCTACTATTTTTACGATCGGTCCGATGGTTGGTACGTAAGCTTAGGCGGTAGCAACGACAGCGCATGTGTATTATAAGCATTATAAAAAAAAATACCTACAGATACTATACCTACTATATTTATATAGATCTACTTGCTTATGGTATACAGCTATATAGGTAAGATAGGTATACGGTTTTACGACTTATTTAAAGATGGGAATTAAAATTTCTCTTCTTGCTGCGTGAGTAAGTCCAAGTACTCGCATATGACTAGGTCTCTGCTCGGCGCATAGACCTAGACCAGGCCATGGCACGGCGCGATTCCGATGCCCAGCCGCAGCCGATGCTGTAAGAAATCCAATATAAAAATGTCGGGTTGTTAACTCTCGCGGGGCAAAAGTAGAACGGTGTTATTTCTAATTAAACGCGTACGTCTATGTATATAAGGTATAAACGTGCTCCCTGCGCTGGATGCATGTACGTATGGTCTTTTACGAGAGACACAGACAGAGAAAAAGAGAGAAAGATACGTATGCAATCTATTTAGACGAAATGTAATTGCACGAATGCACGTGGTACGCTATAAAAATGGTGCAATGAATGAAGCATTGAGAAACCAAAAGATTAGCCAGACATTTGGACAAATGGAAGAGAAAAGGCGCAAGCACGATTTTATATTTCTGGTATTAAACGCTTAGCACCGATTTTTTTTATCGTTTCCGTATCGTTATCGAATGAATAACGTAACGAAAACGAATGCATTCGAAATGGGTTACGTTTTAGATACCTCCTATTCGAAGTTTTTTCGTCCCGATGCCACCAGAATTAAATAATGACACTCAGGTTTGTTTCGATTATCTTACTTCAAATCAGTAAAAAGTTTCAGAAAAAAGACAAAAGTACTTGAAGCGGGGAAAAAATCAACAAAATTATTCAACTTTTCGAAAAATATCACTTATTTACTACAAAATTTCACTAATTTCACAAAAAAATTCACCAATTTTCCAAAAACAGCACTAATATTTTAAAAATTTCGACAACTTTTCAAAAAAAAAATTAACTAATTTTCCAAAAAATTCACTAATTTCAGAAAAAAAATTACCAATTTTCTAAAAAGGAAACAAATTTAAATTTCACTGATTTTTTAGAAAAAAATTTATCATTTTTTTTAAAAAAAAGTTCACCAATTTCTCAAAAACTTTACTACTTTCTTTAATTTTTCATAAAATTTCACCAATTTCTCACAAAAATTCACAATTTTTCCAAAAACAACACTAATTTTTTTTAAATTTACAAATTTTACAAAAAATTTGATACTTTTTCAAAAAATTGATTAATTTTTCAAAAATAGCACTAATTTTAGAAAAACGTTCACCAATTTTCCAAAAAAAAGACATTAATATTTCAAAAAATTCACAAGTTTCGTAATTTTTTTCAATTTTTCATAAAATTTTCAAATTTTCCATAAAACTTATTGATTTTAGAAAAAAGGTTGCAAATTTTCCCAAAAAGATACTAATATTTTGAATTGGTGGTAATTGATTCGAAGTGTTGGTATTTGGCACCAGAGCGGCTTTTGGACTCTGGCTCCCGTGGGATGGTTTGAGGGGGAGTGAGGTGAGGGCCTCAAACTGTCCAAACCCAACTCAATTGAACTACCAATCCATATACCAACGCGTGCGATTCTTCGAACGAATAAATTCGCGGAGAAATAAAACTCAACGTAGATATTCGAATATTTATTGTACTTGATGCAGAAATGCACAAGTACGAAAATATACGCGGAAGAATACAATACACAGTTGCGCCAGTATGAGATGTAACTAGTCGCGAACGTCTAGCTACGGTGGTGTATAAAAATATACTCAGTGCGCGACTGAGAAATACATCGCGACGTAACCGCGAACCGAGATGCGCGGTCACGTAATTATCGATAAGGGAAGGGATGAATAGCAGCTTAGGTAGGCAAGAAACCCGATAACGGGCTTCTACCTATACGCGAACGCTCTGCGTTGCGTCAAGGCCAAACGGTGCACAACCAAACTTGCCACTGATGGTAGCTTCCATCAGTGGAACAAAGCAACTTGCGATAACGAGGCAGAAAATAACTTGCCTACTCGCGGTTTAACGTACGCGAGTAGACAAAGGCAGGCAAAGCTTCTGCCAGATAAATTACGTAATAATACGTTAGCCTCGTTGCTTGTTGAAATAGGTACCTGTTCACGTCGATTCGTGAACAGATAACGCTATTTCAACTCGCGAAGTGGTAATATTTGGTGCAATTTAGGTAGGAATAATCCTTACCACTTCATTGCCCCGCCGAGTAGTCGTGAAAATGAGAGTACTCGGGAAACTCAAGCGAAGGAAGGATTACCTATCTAAATTAGCCTTGTCAATTTCCTAATAGGTAAGCTGCCACCCATCCCTGCCCCTCCCGATGTACATGAATTTTTATGACCCGAAATATTTAAAGAATAAGTACATCAAAAATTTATGCAAGACAGAAAAGAAAACTATTGCAATTTTATACCTATTCGAATATCTGAACATTTAGAATATTTTTTATAAAAATTTAAATTCTAAACACAGAATTCACAAACATTTCAGGCGACCAAACTCATTACATCGAAGGATAAGACAGAGATGTGTTTAAAATTAACAACAACAAAAATGTTTTGTATATTTGAAAAATAACTAACATAAACGGAATTTACGTTAATATCACAGATTACAATGTACAGCCTTACTTCCTAACTGTACTCAGATGGTCAGTATATTTGTTGAAAAAGGAGAAACTAAATTGTTTTCAACAAATTACTGCCATTACCGCTTCTGCTAACCAATTGGAACTTCATGGATGTCCATCCGTTAAAGTGTTAACATTATGGGCATCCATTGGAAGATAGAGCTGATTTACCTTCCTGTCTTAGGTCAACTATCTCAATATCTTTACCGAACGTAAGAATTGATATTTCAATAATTGATCCTATTCCAATTCGTAGCAGTGCGGCTTCTTGTAGTGAGAATCCTTTGGAATACCCCGAAATAACCTGAGAAGAGAAATTGTAACCGTTCCTTCGTCACCAATTTCTCTGATCTCAGGCAGAAATTATCTATGGTCACCCTTTTCGTAGGGTGCCGTAGATAATCTCCTAGGATTCTCCTACACCCCCTATGTGCCTAGTTCTAACCTCGAACGAATTCGATAACCAAACAGAGGGGATTAACTATTGCAAAAAAAAAAATGAAGAACAGCCAGAAAAATTAAAATTTCGAAATACAAAAATGCCTGTAAAAATTTTGAAATAGATTTTTTAGAATTTTCTAATTTCAAAAAATAAAAAATCATACAATCTCTGTATGATTCGATCGCCTAGCTTAAAACTAAACGAGCAATGACAACCTGATAGACAGGTAATCGAAAACAGACACGAAACGAAATTTTAAGCTAAAAAAAATGACAAATTTAAAACGTCATTTTTAACTGACTGAAACATTAAAAAAAACGAAATAAAATTTTGAAAACAGACAAAATTTTATATGCCCATTTTTTTTTTTTTTTTTTTTTTTTCCGTGGCTTTTAGCCAACAACCATAAATAAACTAAAAATTTTGGCCTAAAAGAAACCTAAATTACAAAACGTTCGGCTTTTTCCAGCATTTCGGCATTTTCGTGAATAAAAATAAAAATTTACAAAGTAAAAAAAAACGAAAAATAACGTCGTGACGTCACCGCAGTTCAGCCACTCCGTACCTAACCGATTTTAACGTCGCAACTTCGACAACATTTTTACTGGTTTTATCACCGAACGTTGGCCAAAATAAACAGACGCTAAAAAAAAAACTTAGAAACTAATAATTTTTTTGGTGCGATAGAATCGCTTTTAATTTTTTATTTAACGTCGTTAAAGTTTTATTTACAGAAAATTTTCAGTACCGGGACCACCTATGACATTCCTAGTATGGTTCCGGTACGTGAAAATCCCAGACGTCGACACCTGCAGTGAAACGAAGACCATCGGCAAGTAAAAGATTACTGCCGGAAAAATTTCATCGGCCATGGCCGGACGTGACAACAAATACAAAACAAAATGTAAGTACAGTTAAATACACGAATTACATGATGGTACGCCGACGACGAACTTTAAAGATGATTTTCGACGACCATATTAACGTTTCTGCTGGTATATCGACGCTGGTTACGTATCCATCGGAACTCGACGACAACGGTATCAAACCAGGAACTGTATATCGAACGAGTACATCAGTAAATACATAAAATAAAGTATGGATACGTATAATTAGTTAGGGAAACTCGAAAGCTGAATGTGAAAAGTTAACCGAGCGGCAAATACAAAATTTCGGTTACTTTTCCATTCTTTTTCCTGCTAACTCTTTACAGCTTACAAGTTTTCGGTGGAATATTTTGCCATGGCCGAAAATTGCAGTGTAGAATCTAAGTAACGAATGTGACGGTGCTAAAATCGAGATAAGTGTCGAAATCAGTGTAAATATAAGAAGTGTTATTTTTAAGTCGAATCAACGAACTTCACTTCTGCCTGAACTAGTGTTATTTTATAAGACGATGCTATCAAAGAGCTAAAAAGTGTAATTTTAAGTCTAGTCCAGGTTATCATCAACGATTTTGAATCTGGAATAATTTACCATGCGACTCAAATCGAAGTGATTTTCATCTTTTCGTCGGTTCTCTTCACGGTATTGGAATAATTTGCCATAAGTACCGGAATTTTATTTTTTATTCAGTGACTGCTAGAAATGGCGAAACCTATTTTGACTGCTATCAATGAGCTAAATTTAATTTTGAGTACTTGACGCCTACAATTTTGACTCGATGTGGAATAATTTACCATAAACATCGAGTTTGATTCTGCAGTATGAATTTATTTGAACCATTTTGTGACGAATCGAAAGATGAATTTTGTACATATGTTAAGTTTTGAATACCAACGTTACGATGACCGGAATGTAACGAAGTCGAATTCTAGCCTATTTTATTTTTTACTACCCTATTTCCACTACCTATTTTCTAATACACGTGTTGTGTTTTTTCTGCTTTCGAGTTTCTAGATTAAGAATAAACGTAAGCATAATCGAGATAGATTATTGTGTGCGGTGCGGTTATTTACGATATTTGAAATAAGTTACCTTCGAAACGACGATGGACACGCCGAATACGACGACGACGACAACTTATAAATAAAACACAGGTACAAATGGACAACGAAGATGGAACATATTTACACAGACGGCGAGTTTCTTTCGACGAAATTAGAGATCATTGGAAAAATGGACGATTTCTTGATTATCGTAGAATTATAGATGACGATTTATCGGAGTCATTATTTTCTTGAAATAATTTCCGCGGCCTCGGAATCGGAGCAACATAGGAGCTAAATGATACAACTACATTATTTAACTGCTCAATTATTTGGTACGTCTTATTAGTTTGCATACCTACTAGTCTAAATTGGAATTTAGAACTTTGCTGGCGATATTGTCGCCTCTCATGTTTCCTCCACTGAAACATTTACACGATTTTTTCCAATCTCTTTTAATTGGCGTGGGATTTCTAAACCGCTCATCGCTTAAAATCACGTTTCTGTAAATAATATCATTGTAGACTCTTTGCCTGCTTCAATATACAAACTGACTGTACCTTATATTGTGCCACGGACAAATATTAACATGTTTTCTGATACATTGGGTACTCAGCTCTATGGTTAGCTCATATCCCGTTTGTACACCTATCTCCTTGAGCACTACTTTTTTTCGATACCATCGCTTCAAAAAATTCCAAATGATGATTATGATCAGGCACGTTACGAACTTAATCTCCAAACACAGCAAGCCCGTCAAAAACATATCGGCCGTCAATCTCATTTTCCTATGGAATCCCACCACGTGTTAATTCTTGTACCTTATTTTAAGTCGAATTCTATAAATTAAACTTAAAATTATCGTAATTCTAATTCATTTTGTTTACTTACAGGTAAAACAAACGAAAAAATTTCGAAAAAATCGAAATTTAAAACCGCAGATGACGAAAAAACGAATATACAATCGCAGAAATCAGCTGGCACCTCAAAGAGTCGTACGCAGCCCCGCACACAATAATTCGAAGAACATTACTTGACCAGGAACAAAAAAGAACAGAGCTTATTGAAATTTTCGCTGGTCGAACCTAGGCCCCATTACCGTAGGTATTCTCGAATATTAGGTAGGGATATTTTCGTAAAATGACGTAATTATAGGCAGGGTAGTCAGGCGAGGGAATCCTAGCGAGCGAGTCAACGAATAGGAATGCGCGAGCATCCCTACTCTGTAGTGTGGCGCCAGCGAAACCGGTTTCGCGGTGCACCACTTAACCTAGGTATTACTTTTCCCCTTTCTTCGCTCTCATAAGTTGGTACCCGAGTACCAGCTTATGACCAAACGAAAGCCTGTTCAGTACAATGTAATTTACGTTGTACTGTTTTTTCTTGTTACCTTTACCGGCAACCTTCTTTGTTCTCTTCGCGCGCGATTTATTATAGGCTTCGGCTTCATCGATTAACCTATCTAAAGTTTCTTTGTCGAAATTGGCGCGAAGTAATTTTTCAAGATCTGCCTTCTCGTCGTTTCTAATATATTTTTTCCTGTACGTTTTCGCGTGATCGTTGAAAGCTTTCAGCATTTCACCGGTTTCACTTTGCATAATTTCTGACTCGGATTCGAGACCAGAATCGTTGCCAGTTTTAACTTTATTAGGTAATTTTTTATTACGTACGGACTTGATGAATTTATCGACGGGTGGCTTTTCGAGTTTTAAAATTGGTCTAAATTCCCTATCAGAGTCTTTTTTCCAAATTTTAACCTCGTTCATATCATTCAACTCATTCAAAATTTCTAATTCATCTTCAGAACTCGAAATTTCTTTCAAATTTTCCCTTTTTCTCGCTCTCAAATTTCTCTTTGAATTTTTCGTATCTAGATTTTCTAAATCTTTGCCGAATTGCGAGTCGATTTTTAATTTTTGAATTGCCTTTGGTACTTTTGGCTGGGAAAATTCTAAATTTTCGCTGTCTGACGCATCTTCGATGGTCACGGCGCAAAAATTTGAAGGATCGATGTCATTGATTTCAGCATCGGAATTTTCGATACCAGAATCAATGACATCGTATACAGGTACCATTTTGCCATTTTTAATCGCAATTTTACCTTTAGTAGGTAATTTACGACCTTTGATTTTTTCAGTAGAGATGATTTGATGATTTTTCGGCTCAGGATTTACCTCTGTATTTTTTTCTTGATTATTTCCATTCGACTTCGTAATTTCTAGGTTTTCGGACGGCATAGAATTTTCCAAATTCTGCCCTTGTTCACTAGATTCAAAAATTTGTGAAAGTTCAGGATTTTCAGTCAAATCCTGCCCCAGTTCACTCGTCGAAGAAATATTCTCAAGTTCGCAATCGAAATTTTCATCGATCATATCCATTACATCGTCGCTTACGTTGAAAATATCATCTTTGCATTTTTCACCTTCCTCTATCGTTGCTGCTGTAGCTTTTGGAACTTTTCTCTCGTTCACTCTCAAAAAATCATTGATACGTTGATGGAGGGTGCGTTTATCGATCAACGATTTGCATCTTACCTCCTCCTCAATTTCTTTGAGTTGCTCAGCCGATAGGAATAGAATTATCTGCCTTACGTTTACTACTTTGTCATCGGTTATGCCTGCATAATCTTTGACGAGGTAGCAATTGGCTTTGTGTTCTTTTACGACGATGTATGGTCCGTAGCGTTTTTCAAGTAATTTCTGAGAAATTAACCTGTCGCTATTTGCTAATCTATGAGCAGAAATTAACACGAGATCACCTTCTTTGTAAGAAATTGTGTCTCCGTGTAATTTATTAAAATTTTGCTCTTCAAATATACGTAGCTGTTTTCGTTTTTCACGAATGAAATGTTCCATCGCTTGCTGATCAGACATTTCATCGATTTTTAAAACTGCAGTTTCGTATGTATATACGGCCTGCCTAGCTAATTGATCGGCAAGAATATTCATGTATTCGTATCTACGAGCGAATACATGTCGAATTTCACATCGATCGAATTCTCTACGTAATTTCAAAATTTCTTGAAAAATTTCCTTATGATGTACTTCTTTCTTGGCGTAATTTTTCCAATTTCTGGCTTTCCACCTAATCGCACCTTCGTTTACAGCATAAACGGTATATTTAGAATCAGTCAAAATTTTAATTTTCTTGATTCCTCTCGCGATACCAAATTCAAGAGCTTTTTTCACTGCAATAATTTCAGCTAAATTATTCGTGTTTTTATATTTCTCGTGTGTTATTTTTTCAGAAACGTTGAATTTCGAACCCGGACCGAAACAGATACCTATTCCCGCCACAGCTTCGTCTTTACCGTTCTGAGCACACGCGCCGTCAACTACTACTCTCAAATATCCGTCTTCATCAAAAATACACTCACTCTGATCAAATTTCATCGCCATCGCTTCTTTCGACGTGACGGATGGAAGTAGATTTTTCTCTAAAACTTCTCTCAATCTTTTCAGCTCGTACTTGAAATTTCTTTTATTCCTTTTTACAGGTAAATCGACCGTTAAAGATTCCTCAATACCCCAACAATCGTTCGGACAAATTCCCAGTACGTTCGGTTGATCGTTTAGCTGTCTCTCTATTTCAGAAACGTACTCGCACCAACCTTCGTGAGTATATGATCGATCTGGATATTCAGTATTTATTCTAGAACGCAATTTTGCCCCTAGTTCTCTAAACACTCGCTCAATCGAGTTTCCCTGGGGTGAAAAAGGACTAGAATAGATCATTTTAATGTCATCGTATGATTTAATAAACTCTTTCCATACTTTTGACGTAAATTGACGACCATTATCGCTCATGATTTTCTTAGGTGTAACGCCATAACTTTTTAGAATTTCCAAAAATGTTTTCATCTCGTCTACGATTGTTTCAGCTTCGATGTTATCGGTTGGGAAGAACCAGACTTTACCTGTGAAGACATCTTTACAAGCAAATAAGTACCTAGTTTCCCCTTTTATACCCGCGATCGGACCACAAATATCAACCGAAATTAAATCACCTTTGTGATAAGATTCTACTTGTGCATACCTGAACCGTTTTTTAGGACCGTAACATTTGTTGATTTTACAAACGATGCACATGTTTGTATTCATTTTAATAAATTTCAACGCGTTCGGATGGAAGTACAGCTGTCTGAAAATCAGCTCAAGTTTGTTTCCACCGACGTGACCGTACAAATCATGCAAATAATATACTACGTCGTGAAATAATTTTTCAGGCAGAACTGGAACTTTCGTGCCATCAAAATATTTACGCCATAGTAATTTTTCACCGTTTTCACGAGTTATTTCGTATTTTTTAGATACTCGATACCTCGTAGCCTTTTGTCTATCGGTCAAAAATTCACCTAACGGTTCTAAATCATCGAAAATTTTATCGCAGAGCGGATCTGATTTTTGCCATTTTGGCAATTCGTCTAAAAGTTCAACGAGATTTTCCCTGAAATTTTGAATTTTATTTAGCTCGATAGGTTCTAAACCTGTACTGTTTATACCTTCACCTAACTTTATGTTGAAACTATTCACTGTTAAACCTGGCTCTTGACTTTGTTTCAGCCTTTTCAACTCAGTGATCGTGCATTTAATATCGTAGACGAGATCAAAACTGTTCATACGAGTGATCCAGTGACCAGCTTTTCGATGGGTTTGAGCTAACTCTTCGTATTTGGGAAGTAACGATTTCAGATCAGATCTAACGTGTACAATACGTCCATGTAACCACATTTCTAATCTTTTAAGACAATACGTAATCGCGAGCATGTCTTTGTCTGTACAAGTGTACCGTTTCTGATAATCTTGTAACGTTTTGTCGACGTACATGACAATGCGATTTTCGCCATCGATCTTTTGATACAAAACACCTGAAATTGAATTTTCAAGACATTCTGTATGTAAATGAAAATCTACGTTATCGATCGGCGTACAGAGTGAAAAATCTCTGCAGTATTCGTCTTTTAATCGTTCGAAAGCTTTGCTTTGTTCTTCCCCCCACTCGAAAGGTACATTTTTGCACGTTAGTTTCATCAACGGAGCTATAATTTCATTATATTCAGGAATAAATCTTCGATATAAATTGGTCAAACCAACTAAAGCTTGTATTTCTACAACTTTAGTTAATTTGAAATTGCCATTTTTCGAATGCTTTCTTTCGAATTCAAGGAATTTTTCAATCTTTTTGCTCTGTTTACCAATCTTTCCTGTTGAAAGTTGGTAACCCAGATGTTTAGTTGACGTTTTGAACAAATCTGTTTTTTCTGCGTTTAATTTTAGACCGTAATTTCGAACTGCATCTAAAACTTCAATGATATCTAAAACGTGTTCTTTGAATCCCTTATTCCTAACTAAAACATCGTCTACGTACGCAGTTATCGATTTTTTGTCAGGTATTACGCGATTAATCATTTTTATGAATTCGGCTGAAGAAATTTTCAAACCGTAGGGAAGCCTTTCGAATTGATACACTTGACCCTCGATTACGAATCCACAAAATTTTTTTGAGTATTCATCAAGTGGTAATTGCCAAAATCCACTGACGAAATCAAAACTTGAAAAGAATTCAGCGTCGCCGTTCGCAGTGATAATTCTGTCTAACGTTGCTGATTCGTTATAATTATTCGCTAATTTTGGATTCAAATGTGTAGGATTTAGACATGGACGTAGAGTACCGTTAGCCTTAATCCTAATCACTGTGTTATTTATGTATTTCGTGTCTGACGGTGTAATAACGCCATCACGTAACATATTTTTTAATTCACGTTTTATCGCAGGTAACAGTTTGTTGGATGGACGATAGTTATAACCACGCCATTCCTGTTCGTCGGACATATCGAAGTGTATTGGAGGACCAGTGTAGCAGCCTGGCGATTTCGAAAATACGTCAGAGTACTCACTCAGTAACTTGTAAGCCCAATCCTTACATTTCTCGCTAATTTTACCTTTAGCTACGTACTCTTTAAGTCCTTCAAACAACTTCTTAAGATATATTTCGCTCGATCTATCGGGCTCGGGTATATCTCCCTCTCGATCACCTCTAGCATGAGTATACTTTCTCATTCTATTAGGTATTTCATTACCGTACCTACCATTCGGTTTTACGGTATTCATTTTGAGTTTTCCTTCGTACTCCTCCTCAGACATGTACTTCAGGATCTCTTTTTCACTCTCACGCTTCGGTTTACAGTAGGCATAACCCTTTCTAATTTTAGGTTCGATACCTAGTTCAAACATCGAAGTCCTACCCATTATAAATACTTGATTGCACTCTGGAATCAAGTAAAATGGTAACGTGAGCTCATATTTACCGAAATTCATCGTAACTCTAAGCAGCGCATGCATAGTTTCGACTACTTGTTTATCGGCTAATTCAATTTCGATTTTACGATCTAAATGTAAGAATTTACATTTTTCAGGGTGTTCTAGGAATAATTTACGCGCAGTTTCATATGCCATGACGTTCGGTTCAGCACCAGTATCGAGTTGAGTAGGATAAACTACACCATTAATGGTCGTCGGCACAACACAAGTAACGCCCGGTAAACGATCAATTCTGCACACGTCATCTGCCGCGACCGTGGGCGGTGGACCCTTCTGGGGCCCCATGCATAGTACAGATTGAGCGTCGGTTGGGTTTACCTGCGTCGGCTTCGGTAAAGTAGGTATCCTATCTTCCCCATACAAAATACCTTCTACACGCTCGCCTACATTTTCAACCGGTTGTAAAATATTCGAGCCCTGTCTTCGCTTCTCCTGGAGGTCATTTCGAATGAATTCAGGAATGACTGAATCATCGATTAATTTGCTCTCTATAAGTGTTTCACACTTTTTTACGATACCTACCACTGTTCCGTCATCGTTCCTGATTTCATCAGTCGACTCGGTTGTGGTTTTGGTTTTCAGCATTCCAGATTCAACTGTTTGCTGCCTTAGCGATTTATTTACCACCGGTCCGTCATCGATTCCGTTTTCTACGGTCGACTCGGTTGGGGTATTAACCACCGGTCCGTCATTGATCTGTGCAGTCGACTCGGTTGGGGTATTAACCACCGGCCCGTCATCGATCTGTTCAGTCGACTCGGTTGGGGTATTAACCACCGGTCCGTCATCGATCTGTTTTACAGTCAACTCGGTTGGGGTTTTATTGACCAACAAATCAGCCTGAGCTGTTTGTTGTCGTAGAGATTTAATCGCTAATAGGTAATCGTTTAGAGCGTATTTTGTTTCTTGGTAGGTAGCTTGGGTAGGAAAGTACCTACCAAAGTACCTATCATAGAAAAATTTCCTCCTATTTACTCTAATCGTGTAATTACGATTGAGTTTATATTTCAGATTTCCTGATTTCGGTGATATTTCTGTTTCAGCAAATACCATCGATGGATCAAGACAGATGTGAACGTTGCCTAGCTTTTCAAGCTTATAGAACATTTTTCGGAACTGCCAAGCACGATTCAACGTGACATGGTCATGTCCGTTCTTGGCCGGAGTGATCGTTGGATATACCAAAACGATTTCCTTGGCACCTTTGGCTTTCAACATCTGGATAATCTGCTTCATTTTGGAGAAGACGAAGTCGTTAGATACGTAATTATCATTCAATTCCCTTTTTCCCATACAAAGTAATACTTTGTCTCTTTTTAACTTCTCAGGTACGAGTCGATTATACAGATTACGCAGCGATATATTCTCACGGAGGTACGGGATCTTTCTCAAGTCACCGATATTTGTTTTGCTGCCATTTCTACACAAGTAATAAAGTAACGAGTCACCTATCACTTGGTATCCTCCGTGGACATAATATGTAATTTTATCTGTATCTACATACTCGGACCTGAGCCATCGGCGTTTTTTGGCGCATTTACCTGATTAACTTTGGGTAAATTGCTCGTCGATGGTTTGGGATTCGGGTTATTACTTTTCGCTTCAAAATTACGATTATTAGGATTACCAAAAGTTTTCCTATCGTAATTTGGATTTTTAGGGCCATTTGGATTAAATCCATTCCCTTTATATCCGCGATCAAAATTTCTAGTAGGTTGATTTTGAGGTGTCTCGTAACCATTTCCAAACGTTCTCCTATTTTTACCCCTAAATTTCCTTCCGAATCCATTTTGGTTAGATTTTTGATTATCAAAATTCACATTTTCCGGGTTGCCATTTTTTCCGATACTCTGTCGACTGTCATCTGACGAGTTTACATCGGTGGCATTTTTCCTAAACATGCTTAACCTACCAAAATTGCTACTAGATTTTTCGGCGGCAAAAATATCCAAAATTCTAGGGTCGTCTTCATAGTTATCGAGATGTTCCTCTAACCTATCTAGTATGTCATAGGGTGTATCGACTTTTCCCCAAATGACTTTACTCTTCCACCATTCTGGTACTTTTGATTCTAAAACCAAAACTACCTCGGGTGTTTCTTTCAGACCCATATCTTCGATGGTCTGGATCCATGCATCCATTTCGGTCAAAAACTCTCTCCCAGTTTTGCATGTTTTAGAAAAATCCATTTCTTCAAACATTTTCCAGACTTCGTTTTTCTTTTGTTTATTCCAAAAAGTTTTGATAAATTCTTCTTCGAATCTCTCAAACTCGATAAACGCATTAGAATTTGCACGCCAACTTTGAGCTTTTTTCCAGGTTATAACCTGTCGCATCAAATTCGATTTTTCTTGGCTTGAACTATTGTAGTTCTTTACAAATTCTTTAAATAATCTTACGAATCTGGTCGGATGCATGTGATTGTGTTCTCCATACTCAATTCCATTATCTCTGATCATTTTAGCTGTCAGCTCTTTGTCTTTGACGAGCTTTATTTCTTTCTGAGTAAATTCTTGGGTAGGCCTTTCTTCTAGGATTGTAATACGACTTTCTAAATTTTTTATCGTTTCATTCGCGGTTGACAATAATTCGATAGCTTTTTGCAGACTCTCATCGATATTTTGATCCGTTTCCACATTTTCAGAATTTTCAGGCCTTTTGTCTAAATTTTTTAACCTATTTTCGAGATCTAAAATTTTATTTTCAAAAGTTTTTCCTCTTTCTGAAATTTGTTCATGGATCTGTTTTACCTCAGTTTCGTACGAATCTGTGATATTTTTAATTTCGGTTAACCTCAAATTACACGCCTCTAAATCTCCGGCCATGTTATTTAACCTACTTTCGAATTGAGACTGTTTTTCTAAAATTTCAGCTAATGAATTTGTGCATTTTTCTTTCCACGAATAAAATGATGTCAAATTTTCTTTTTCGAATTCCAAAAATCGTCTTTCAACGTCAGTAATTTTCTTTTGATTTTCGGTAATGTCTTTGTAATTTGAACCAGAAGATTTAGTCGCGTCTTTTATCCTACTCGTCAACTTTCTAATTTCTCTGCCTGTTACCCATGCCATGTCATTTACCCAGCCGAATGATGCCCTTAATTCTACTTGGTCATCAATTCTATCTAAATCGATCAGATCTTTGTGGTAAACCCTGGTTTTTAATATCCTATATTCTTCTTCACTTTTAGCTATTTCTGCTCTTCTAGCATCAATTAGCTCAGTATTTAAATTATCGTGAGAATCGGTAGGCGACATGATGTATAGAGCTTCAAATAGGTAATTTCTAAGTAGGTTCGAAAGTACAGAATACGAATCTCTCCTAACTTCTACTGTAATTTTGAAAAACGACCTTAACCTGTTCCTACGTTCCTGGTTTAAAGTTGTTCTTTTACAAACACCCTACTTTAACTCTAACTTATTATTACGCGATTTTTTACTAATTAATTTCCCTAATTAATTAATACGCGACGCACCAACGATTCGATATTTAAAAATAGAAGAAAATAGGTAATCAAACGAGATAACGATACCCAAGATTTTTTTAAAGATGTCTTCAGTTCGCCGACTCGTCGATTTTCACTCCGCAGGATTTTCCTAAGTCGCTGACTCGTCGAATTTTCTTCTGAATTTTCTTCAAGCAGCAGGAACTGTATCGGGCGCCAATGAATTGGTGGTAATTGATTCGAAGTGTTGGTATTTGGCACCAGAGCGGCTTTTGGACTCTGGCTCCCGTGGGATGGTTTGAGGGGGAGTGAGGTGAGGGCCTCAAACTGTCCAAACCCAACTCAATTGAACTACCAATCCATATACCAACGCGTGCGATTCTTCGAACGAATAAATTCGCGGAGAAATAAAACTCAACGTAGATATTCGAATATTTATTGTACTTGATGCAGAAATGCACAAGTACGAAAATATACGCGGAAGAATACAATACACAGTTGCGCCAGTATGAGATGTAACTAGTCGCGAACGTCTAGCTACGGTGGTGTATAAAAATATACTCAGTGCGCGACTGAGAAATACATCGCGACGTAACCGCGAACCGAGATGCGCGGTCACGTAATTATCGATAAGGGAAGGGATGAATAGCAGCTTAGGTAGGCAAGAAACCCGATAACGGGCTTCTACCTATACGCGAACGCTCTGCGTTGCGTCAAGGCCAAACGGTGCACAACCAAACTTGCCACTGATGGTAGCTTCCATCAGTGGAACAAAGCAACTTGCGATAACGAGGCAGAAAATAACTTGCCTACTCGCGGTTTAACGTACGCGAGTAGACAAAGGCAGGCAAAGCTTCTGCCAGATAAATTACGTAATAATACGTTAGCCTCGTTGCTTGTTGAAATAGGTACCTGTTCACGTCGATTCGTGAACAGATAACGCTATTTCAACTCGCGAAGTGGTAATATTTGGTGCAATTTAGGTAGGAATAATCCTTACCACTTCAATTTCAAAAAAAAATTCACTAGTTTCTTAAAAAATTCACTACTTCCTTTAAAAAAATTCACCACTTACACAAAAAAATTCACCAACATTCCAAAAAAACACAATAATTTATCAAAAAGTTTACTACTTTTTTTTGGAAAATTTTACTAATTTTAGAAAAAAATTCACCAATTTTTCCGAAAAAGACACTAATATTTCTAAAATTTCACTACTTTTTTAAAAAAATCACAACTTCTTTTAAAAAAAATTCACCAATAATAATTACACAAAAAAATTCACCAATTTTTCAAAAAGACATACTTAATAGTTCAAAAATTTTGCTACTTTCTTTGAAAAATTTTACTAATTTTTCATAAAATTTCATCAATTTTCCAAAAATTTGTCAACTTTTCTTTAAAAACTCAATTTTTTTTAAAAAACTTACTCTTTTTAAAAAATTTACAATTTCACCGGTTTACTAAAAAAATTTCATAGATTTTTCAAAAATTTTCATCAACTTTGTAAAAATATCTACTGATTTTTTAAAAATTTCACCGATTCTTCGGCAAATATCAGATATTTAACCTACTTCACATTTAATTTTCACCGATTTTAAACTTTTTCTGCACTGTTCGCTTTCGGTGATTTTTTTTCACTGATTTGTAAATGCTGTAGACAATAAACCGTCATTACTGTGCTGCAGTTCTGACCAAGTATTTTCCAGTGATTCTCGATCATTTTCAAAAAAAATCGTCGAATTCACGTTCTACTACGATCGAAAAAACATTAATTTCTATACATTGCTTGTTTCCTCAAAATATGCACCATATAGATGCGTAAAATAATGCTTAATGTATGTAACATTCTGATACCAAAACGTCACTTTCTCATTTCGAGTCAGTGAAAAGTCATTGAAAAAAATTCAGAATAGCACAGGAAAAATAGGCAAAATTCTCAAGATTTTCAGATATTTTACCGACAATTTTAGTGAATTTTCATTGATTTTTATGCGTTTTTTTGCCATTATTATAGGCTGCAATTCTGTCTGTTTTCCAGTGATTTTTTAATCGAATCGATCAAACAAATCATCGAATTAATTTCTCAATTAGAAAATAATTTCCAACCCGAATAACCTTTTAATGACTAATTTTTTATATCATTTTACAGAATGCCTCTCAAGACGACACCCATTTTCGTAGAATAAGCCGCAGCCGTAATCGAGACCACCAATACACTTCGAACGTCGAGATGATAAATTCCAACGCCATCGTCGTTCGTATTGTATACACCAAAGAATCGAATGATCGACGTTGAATTCCTCAAAAACGAAAGCGAATCGGATACCAAAAATTACCGCACCATTCAATTCGTCATTTTCGGTAAGTAGATCGCCAATTATTTTCCATTCACGATCATTCGACATCAACCAAAACAGGGATGCTCCACCACCATTAAAAACCAAATCAAGAAAAAAAAACCACCACAGGGAACAAAAATGGAACCCATTTCTACAACGACCCCTTACTCCTGATCCATACACCATTTCTGTCAAAAATCCATCTCTTCCGACTGCGAAAATCTTCCACATCCTATAAACCGAATCTCATCCCGTCGATTTCATGACGACGATAACACAAAAACACCATTAACTCGTCTATAACAATACATACATCTCGACATCGGCGACGATAATTTACGCCCTCGTTCGCCAAACGCAACAGAGGAGCCTTTAATGAGCGTCACTTCCAGATGAATAATCGAATAATTAAGTAGGTAAAAAATATTAAAAAACATAAAATAAAAAAAGAACGCAACGTACTGCGCGCCGCGTTCGACGAAAAAAATGAAAAAAAAAAGTAAATTATACCGAACATAAATCATATCGAAGAATGACAATTTATACGCGCGTATAGTTGCGTAAGTGAAATTATCAACGTTATATACAAAAAGAAAGAAAAGAAAAATACGAAGAAAATTAATGAGGAAATATGTACGTAAGTACTCGTACCGTGTATATTCATTAGTACGCATTAAGAATGGCGCAAGCTCCGATGCAGCTGGGCGCGGGAGGGCTCCAAAAGGAAGACGACACACTGAACTATACTCGCGCGTATTATAACCCAAAGTTCGGTAATAATTTCTTTACAAACAGGCACACAATGACTTCTTGAAATCCGACACAACAATCCATTCATGCATTTACCAAAGTAAAATTTAAAAACCGAAATGCCTCAGAAATAGAAATACGTACTTACGTAGGTACGGTATATTAACAACATCCTATATTAGGAGTCGAACTATCTCACACCAGCGTACAAGTCTCCGAAATATTCGTGGCCCATATACCCGGTTATAACAATTAAATTTAACGATACGTTTAGCCGGTAATACCAAAACCAACCTCTTCGGCCACCGGCGGCTTTACGCGACTGCAGCGAGTCCGGTCGGCCCGGGGGGGGGGGGGGTGGAGGGGGGTCTTTCTGCGAACCGTGGCGAAAGATTGTGGCTAATAATTTGTTCGTTTTTATGTGTGTGTGTACTATACGTGTACACGCGGTGTCCGTTAGGATTTTTTTTACTTTTCATTGTTCTTAGGATGCGTATTCCGGAGGTGCGGATGAAGGAGGGGGAAATTATACTGGTGCGAGATTCGCCATCATCATTATCATCACCGTTTGACCGAACGATGATAACAATCTTCGAGAACAAATCTTTTTTTTTTGGTAGCGAATTTCAATACAGTCTTATCTAGGTATTTAATTATTTTCTTTAGTTTTCTGTATCTTCGAGATTTGGGATTTTAATCGATACGAGTAACTATTCAGTATTCAGATCTGTAAGGAATAGATGACGCATGAATGTCCAGATCATCCATTTGTAGGAATCACTGGATTAAATGAAGAGCACATTTTATCACGTATCTCGTTACTTTCCTCTCTCTTCCCTTTATCGTCGAATACGATCCTAATCGCTGAGCTGAGTGAAATACGTTCGCAGATTTTTTAAATCGTATTCTCAATTTGAAAGAGCGTTCGTCTAATTCGAGTAGATCATAGACGAACCCAAGGGGAGGGTTCAGAAGAGGCTCGAGACACCCTCAACTTCACCAAGGAAATTTTTCATCACAGAAATATCATAAAAAGTGCATTCGCTGTTTTTAAAAAAATTTTCGGCGATTAATTTCCGAAGTGGCATATTTTCCAAATTTGAATCTTTTGTAGAAATTCGCTCCTTTTCGAATCATTGAAATAAATTTTACTGTGAATCAGTAATTTTTCACAAATTTCTCAGTCGAAGTCGATTCTCAGGAAAAATCATAGTGAAAAAATCACTGACTTTGAGGAGAATTTACTTCACTGATTCCAGAAGGCGAAATTTCAACCTAATTTGACTGATTCAGATTCAAAAAGTATCTCAGTGCATCGATTGTTTGTTCCAAAAATTCTAAAAAATTCAATTTTTCTCTGCTCGAATTTGTATTTGTATCAATCGTCTGTTGAAAAAATTCATTACTTATTCATCTCGTCTCGTCACAGTGTCACACAGAACCAAAAACTGCAAGACGCTGACGAAAAAAGTGTAAAAATAATTTTAAAAAAAGTTTTAATGAATCTCTTTGAAAAAAACATCAAAACGCAACTTCAACAAAAATTTAGCTACCCCTGAAACCTTTTTTTAAGAATTTTTCGATTCCAAAAATTTTGTTCCTGGGCTGAAAGAGGGACCGAAACAATCGATAAGGTCAAAAAATATATTTTGATAACCATGTCTTTATAACGTGAATTTTGTCCCCCATCCCACCAAAACTCTCTTTGATCCGAGGAGGAAGGGAGGGAAGTGATCCTTTCTTACTTGATTCGAAAAAATTCTTCAAACTCTTTTTGCCATTTCAGGTTTTCGTACGTATAAGTTTCGTTTTGCTGACTTTCTACTCAAATCAATTCAAACAATGGATTTTAGAAGTTTAAAAAAATTATCAGGGTATTTTAGGCATCAAAATTAAAATTTTTTCATAAACTTTGAGGAAATTTTCATACTGTTTGAGTACAATTTTCTTGTTAAACAACATTTAAAATAGACTCAGAAAATTACGAAACATAACTTAGCTGAATAATGACCAAAAATTTCGATTTTTTACCCACTCCTGCTCAAAAAATTTTCAATTCCGGAACCTTTGCCCGACTCCCGACTCAAAATTTTCAATTCTGCCCTCCCCATTTTCCCAAAAAATTCAGTTTCAATACAAAATTTTTCAAAGAATTATTTTTTCATTGGTTAAAATTTTTTGAAAAAATTTCATCAAGGGAAAAAAGGAAGAAAAATCTAACGAGATTGAAAAATCTAACGTTAATAAATGTGACCCTGCCGTAAAGAAGGGACCTTGGGTAAAAAAAAAATCAATGTCTCCATTTTAATGTGTTTGGTCCAGATTGGATGTCATTTGGACCAAAAACGTGAAAAATGAGACATAGATTTTTTTACATTAGATCCCTTCTTTCCGGCAAGGTCACATATATTTTTTTCGGTTACTTCTTTTTCATCACTTTCATCAGAAACAAGATCTGTCAAGACATTTTGACCCTCCATTTAGTCATTTTTTAAGCCCCAAAAAAGATCTCAGTAGTTTTAGAAACACTCGTAAGTCTTGAAATAATTTTTCAGATCTCGTTTGAATGAAATGTATTCAACTCCTGCAATTAAATTCGATTTCTACTTTCCCCTCCCTCTACACAATGAAATGAAATGGAGAAAGAAAGAAATCTACCCCTAAAATGTTAAAAATTGTATTTTCAATTTTTTATAACTTGACAACTTTTCATAATTCGTTTAGAGACAACTTTTTCAAACAAAATTTGAAGGAAAATCAATAAACACAAGCAAGATTCCTAAATTTATAAAAACGATGAAATTTTATCAAAAGATTTTAAAATTTTCTGTTTCAAATCCAAACATTGCACTTTGAGTCAAGAAATTTTAAAAAATTCACCATGAGTTGAAAATTTTCAATTTTTCAACATTTACTTCTCTTCTCTAAAAATTTTACATTCGAAATAAATCCTTGAACCATAACTCGATTATATTTCATTCACACTTAGATATCAATAAATCTCGTTAAAAATCGATATTTTCAGCCCAACTCTCAATTTTAGTTTCTAATTGAATTTTAAAATAATTTCGATTTCAACAATCGTTTCTCAAAATTTCAGCTTCCATTTTCGTACACTTTAACCCCTCTAAAATCGATTCTTCTACACACAAATGAATCAATTTCCGAACCAAAATCACCCAACAAATTCATCCACCCCATTTCGAAACTCCTCCCCATCCCCATCCCAAAAAACACCCAATTAATCCAACAAAATCTTCCTAACCATACCGCAAATCACCTCCAATCAAAGGGAAATCAATCACACCCGCACCGCATCCCAATCCTCCATCCATCAATATCGATACTACTGGTTCGTATCGACGGATCGCAGATACCAATCCGATCCGAACCGAGCTCTCATCCAAACCAATTCGATTCTCGCACACATACACGCCAAAAAAAACACGACGAACGAAGTGAAATCGCGTACCGAAGAATAGGCCCGTGAAATTTAGCACGAAATAAATTAGCATATTTAGTCGACGCGACGATGGTGCCGTTGGTGGCGGCGGAGGAGGACGATGATGAAGCGGTGCTGGCCACATTCAGAATCGAGAAATTGATCGAGTTGCCGATAATAAAAATATCCGCAGAAATATACGTGCATCTCGCGGGTAATAATATTAATAAAATATACATCAATAAAAAAAAAAGCCGGTCTGTGGCACGAGATGAACGTTACTTATTGGTGGAAAAATTCCTGAGACGAGGAAGGAAAAATTTACGCTTTTTTTTCAAGTATAGGTAGCGAGGTACCTGCATAAATATTTTGGTAAATATTCTATTTTCCTGTAATTTTACTCGAGCCAAAGAATTATACATAAGGCTGCTAGCCTCGTCCTCCCCTCCGTTATAATTAGTCTAGTTCGTCTCGTACGCCCTTATGCCAACTCTGCCCGGGCAACATGGCTAGTTTTTGACGAAATTCATCCGAATCGATGTAATTTCCCAATATTTGGGCGTGGTGTTTTCCACCTTCTTCTCGTCTCGCCGCAGCTCGGGCGTCCGAAAATCTATTTATAGATTCGTTTTAATAATATTTTATAATAAATTAAACGCATAGTTGAAGTTACCGGCGCGTACCCTGGTATAAGGTACATGTATATGTGGTACGATTAGGTGGTACCGTTATTATACATGCGACTCGTTCCATCATTAGTTAGTTGGTCGTTAAAAAAAAATTATATAAATTATAGCGTTTATACGTAGTCTACACGAATACGTATAGGTACGATCTACATGCGCATGGGTACCGCGGTTACAGCTACACAAACACACGTCCACGGGATACGGACACACTGGTATATCTATCTATCGCTATAATCTACGACACGAACCACCAATCAGATAATACGTAAGTACGTACGACTTACGAGAGTAGTAATTCGCAACGTTTTCTAAATCGATTTCTATCAAGATCGCAATTAATTCGAGATTTTTAAATCGTTGCGCGAAAATTGCCGGGTTGCGATCGGGCGACCGCAGCCACAGAAGCAGCCAGAGGTTAGATAGTTCGTGTGTGTCGTATACCTAGGTACCTACGAACTACGATTCCCAATCAGCTCGTATGTGGGAGTGCGGTACGACTGGGAAACATATCAAAACAAATTCAAAAGTTATGAAAATAACAAATCCAACACTGCTGCTCGTTTTTTGTGGACCTATCTTGCAACAAAAAAAAATCCCCCATCAAATTTTCTGCAAATATTATAGCTGAAAAACTGGTGGGAACTCCTGGTTCATCAAACTTGTCGAAGATAAACTTTCAATATTCGAGAGTATAAGGTCGACTTCGAAAAGAAAAAAACTATTTCCGAAAATTTGATCAGATATCATGCTTTTTGTGAAGAAGAAAAACAGATTTTTTACTCAGAAAGTCAGAAATTACGTTGCAAGCATAAACTATGCACAGCTTATTGCAATATTGTTTGTAACTGGAGTTCCAGCCAAAATCACACTCAACAAAATAGAAATTGAAAATTGAATATTCGACGTCTTCATTTCAACTTCCAGAGCCGGTAAGGAGGGGATGCAAGGGATGCATCGGAGGAGGTTTCAAAATGCCAATTTTTACGTAATATATACTTCAAAATTTTCAAGTGATTTTCCCACGAAAGAATAAGCAAAAGGGATATAAATGAAAAAAAAAGAAGCTGGAAAATTTATTTTCCACCGGGGGGGGGGGGGAGATGGAGTTTGCAAATTTTTGATTCAATGGTCCCACACTTGTCTGCTCTACGTACGTCTCCTCATATTTTCAGATTTCTTAATTCATTCAAATATTTTGAGTTTTGACATAGGTACTCATAAGTACCGAATGATGATTTCAACGAACCGAAATTTTACATTCAATTTAGGAATTTTAGTTTCATAATGTTAACTTCATTAATGATGAATTCATTTCAACTGTGACTGCGCAACTTCAAATTCAGCTGAACAAATCCGGTGTTATCAGCTCAGTTATTCTATTTTTAATCATTCAACATCAACATTTGTTGAACAACTTCAACAATCAACATCAACATTTTATGATAAAATTCATTAATCAACATCAACGTTTGTTGGAAAAATTCAACCACCATCAACATTTCTTGAACAAATTCAACAATCAACATCAACATTTGTTGAAAAAATTCAACCACCATAAACATTTGTTGAATAAATTCAACAATCAACATCAACATTTGTTGAACAAATTCAGCAATCAACATCAACGTTTGTTGAACAAATTCAGCAATCAACATCAACGTTTGTTGAACAAATTCAGCAATCAACATCAACGTTTGTTGAACAACTTCTACTTCAACAATCAACATGTTGATATAGATATAATATCAACGTCGATAGTTGTCAATCAACTACAATATTATGTATTGAGCAACTTCAACCAACAATCAATAATCAAATAATTCAACATTTGGTGTACAATTGTACATATAAGTTCAACTTCAAAAAAACATCTTTCAACTTCAATATTTTTGTGCGACTTCATTTTCAACAATCAATGATCAACTTTAATTCATCATTTGTTGGCGTATAACATCAACGTCAATAATCATCAATCAACTTCAATATCTGTTGAGCAATTTCAATTACGACAATAATTGAGTTACATTTGCTGTTCAAGTTCGCCTTCCAAAAACATTTTTCAACTTTGATATTATTGTTGAGCAACTTCATTTTCAACAATCAATAAACAAATTAAAGTTATCATTTTTTGATGTACAACATCAACGTCAATAATTACCAATCAACTTCAATATCTGTTGCTGTTTAGCGATCAATTCCAATTACTTAATTAAGTTACTATCTTTGTTGAGAAAATTTCAAAAATTAAATTCAACAATTTTTGGATAAGTTCAACTTCAAAACATATCCTTCAACTTCAGTATTAGTTGAGCAATTTTATTTCCAACAATTAATAGTCAATTCCAAGCCACAGGGGCGGCAACTTGGCATTTTGTCATGTGTTGCTGATTTTGAAACTCACTTGGGGCCCTTGGGAATGGGGTGGGGGGTCAACGTTGACAGTGGTGTAGAATCGTCTCAAGGGGGGGGGGGTCTCAACCAATGATGTCGAAAGCTTTTTTTTAGGTGGCTGCAAAATGGGTACAGAAATATGAAAAACGAGAAATTTTGGGGGAGGGGGAAGGGTAAAAAGGAGCCTTTTTTCGTATTTCAGCTCTAAATAGGTCATATTCGCACCCGAGCGTAGCGAGGGCGAAATTTCGAAAAAATTAGATATTTAATGCCTAAAAAATGTACTTTTTAAGTGATGTTGTTGATGCCCGAGCGAAGCTTTGATAAAATTGGAATTTTTAATGCCTAAAAAAAAAAGTTCCTCAAAAAAATTCTCGACCTCAAGGGGGGTCCAGACACCCCTCCCCCTGACTACGCCTCTGAACGTTGATCATTTTTTTCAAGTTGAAAATTTTATAGATATGCAATTTTTTCAATTCTTAAATATTTAAAAAGATAGGTAGGTCTAACATAGGTTTTTAATATGGTACCCAATTCACAGAGCATTTTTCACAAATTTTATTTTTTTCATGTGTTGCTCAACCCTCTTATTTTTTTTTCATGTGTTGCTCGAGCATCCGAGCAACACGCAAGTTGCCGCCACTGCCAAGCCATCATTTGTTAATGTGAAACTTCAACGCCAATCACCATCAATAAACTTCAACATCTGCTGAGTACCTACTACCTACCTAATTTCTACACCAAAACTTCAACAATAATATTGAGTAACTCCCTTTATTGAGCAACTTCAGCAATCAAGAATCAAATTCAACATTTTGTTGTACAACAATTCCAACATCAATATCGAGATCGACCAATAAAATTCAACACCTGTCAATCAACTTCAACAATAAAAATCAACATTTATTTTGCGATTTCAGCGTCAAAAATCAAAAATAAACTTCAATATTTGTTGAGCAATTTCAACTGCAACAATGATTGTGATTGATTATTGCTGAAGAGACAGGACTATCGTTGAAGTTGCTCAATTATTGATGAAATTGTTTCAATTGTTTGATTATGGTGGAAATTGATCAACTAATGCAGTTGCTGTCAATTTCAACATCGGTAGAACAATTTTAACATTGGTTTATCAACTTCAATTCTTCCAACCAATGAAAACAACTAATCAACAATTTTCCAATAAAATTCTATTCTTTCTTTCTGTGAAATGCAATGTACCTAATATTTCTGATTCGAATGAACATGACCTGATTTCATCAATTTGATCACTAATCCCCCCTCTCTTCACCCCGATTGAAGTCAAAATATGAAATTCCGCTTTTTTGAATTGAAAAAAAAAAACAATTTTCATTGAAAATAAGTGATTTTTTTACTGATTTTGACCAAACGATCAGTGAAAAATCATTACTTCTGAGTTGGATATACATCTCACTGATCCAAAAAAGTAAGATTGTTTAAAAAATTTAACTGATTCAGATTTAGCGAGTATATTGATGACTTGTACCAAAGATCCCATAATTTTTCAATTTTTCATTGCTCAAAAGTATCTTCGACTGTGCCAGCTCCATGGAAACCTCAGGTTAGGTACTCAATTTTCTCATTGAATTTTGACCCTCCCCCACCCTGCAATTTTTCTCGAATTCTCAGGTACGAATATTCATCTGTTGTAAATTCCATTTTCCAAGAGAAACGCGATCTCGAGGTTACTTCTCAAAAGGCTCAAAAAGACCCCAGAGAGTTCTTTTGAAAAAGTCAGAAACCCCCGTTTCAATTCCTCTACAAACGAAAGTAACAAATCAATTAAATCCAGAGCCCATATCTTTTTCATCCTCTCACAGAAACGTCCATTACACCGACATAGCCACAACTCTATACTCGTACAACCACCACAAATCGAACAAATCGTGCCATCCGCAAGCCAGCCAGAGGCAATATCACCGGCCAATACAGTCCGAATTAGGCACAGACACAGACAAATAACCCGGCATCGACGTCTACATCTACACCAGGCCAGTCTGCGTCCCAGTCTCTGGCAATTAACACTCCGGTACAAGATGCAATCATCGCATCTTCCAATCAGCTGCGATGCCAACTCCAAATAAACCCTATCCGTACTATGAAAAAATACGCCAATGCTAATAAATGCTCGTACCTACAGAAATAAAAGAACGATGAAAAAAAAACCGAATACCGTACGAGTATCAGAGCGAGAAGCAAACCCAAGCCGCAATAATCCGTCAACATTGGTAACAGGTTCTAACCCGATACCTGCCAACATAAGACAACATTGTAACTGGCGCGGGTGACCTACTCATTAGCAGAAAAACATACTGGACGGAGATGGCTGGCGCAGGGGGAATCGCAGTCGCATAACTCGCTGCTATGAATATTACTCAGTATAGAGCTACATGATTTTATAAATGTACGGTACATACGCGAACCAGAGAGGTTTTACTTGTCGAGATACCATACTACTTGTAGATGTACATGCATATTTTATTTATACCGAGTCGAATATTACTTATGTACTGTACACGAATGGTCACGGCGCAGGAGCAGAAGGCGAGCAAAAAAGAAAAAAAAATACAATAAAACGCCTACGGCTTCGCTATGATTTTTTTTCTCGCGCCGCGCCGCGCGACTCACGATGTTGCAACATTGTTGTTGTTGCAAGTTCGATATGTAGTATACCTCATGTACCGTGTGCTTATTTTTCACCATCTGTCTCTTTCTCTGTCTCTATCTTTCTCTTCAAAATATCTACATCTGGATCTCAGCATAGACTTACACGAACAGGGTGACTTGGAAATATTGCGACTCGAAAATTGCATCGTAAAAAAAAAAGTCACACGAATAATAAAATCCCATATTCGTGTAATATTTGAATCTCCTAGCTCCTCAAAAAATATAAACTCATCTCTCATCAGTCATCAGCCATAAAAGATTGAAAAATTTCGGACTGTTTTCAGTTCTTGTATCTTGAAAAAATACAAAATCAAAAAATTGAAAAAATTGAAGTATTCAAAAGCTAAAAGTTGCACATAATGAAGTTTTGAACAAGGATGAAAAATTATTGAATGCAAATTTTGCCTAATCAAAAATTTCACAAAGGGCAAAAATCTATTTAAAAAAAAATGGTATTCTTTTTTCTTACGGATGTGTTTGACTTTGAATGAACCACTTTTTTGAAAACATCGTCAGTGACCCTGCCGGAAAGAAGGGACCTAGTGTAAAAAAAATTGATGCCTCTTTTTTCACGTTTTTGGTCCAAATTATAGATAAAGAATACTCTAAATCTATGGTCCAAATGACACCAAATCTGCATCAAACACATAAAAATGAAGACATCGATTTTAATTACTCAAGGTCCCTTCTTTCCGACAGGGTCATAATTTTTGTTTGAAAATAATAATAAGCATATGACTTAAACATTTTTTTTAGATTTTTAATTTTTTTTAAATTTTGAAAGTTTAATTTTTTTATAATTTCAATTTTTTAAAATTATTAAATTAAAAAAAAAATGTCTTTAAATTTCAGCTTACTAGGCCATCTCTTTAAGGCTATCCCTACAGGATCTCAAAAGTTGAAACCTTTAAAACGGAAATCATAATGACATTGTTGACCTCTTAGCTCAATTCAGAGTTTCCGGGCAGAGAAAAATCAGTTCAAGATTTTTGGAGATTTAAAAGGAATGGGGATAAATTGGGGAGCTGAAATTTGAGCACAATGAAAACAATTTCAGAATTATTTTCTCCTGGTTGATCCAAAGGCTTCCACTGAAAAGCATCCAGGTCGGAGGCTAAAAATGACAAAAGGCACAATAGTGAGATCTGTGGAGTCTAAATTCAAAATTTCTCTCGGATCATTTTTTGGAGAATTGTATACTGGACAACTAGAGATGTTGAGAAAATCCAAGGTTGGAGCCATAGAAACTAAAATTTAGAACCATGAACCTACAAGAACCATCTATACGGGTCAAAAAGTAATTTTAGAGTTGACATTGATCTTGGACTATTCAGAAAGAGTAAAATCAAGGAAGAAACTCAACTCAAAAACCAAATTTCGACCCCCAAGGGAGGTTTCTATCAATTATTTTCATTTTTTGCAACATTTCGTAATACTTTTTTCAAATTTTTCTCATATCTCAATTTTTTTCCTCCTAAAACATACCCTTTTTTTGAATAAAATGATTATATAGGTATCATACTATTTTCAGGTACCTAGGTAAGTTAATGTTACAATTCAGGAAGAACAAATGTCCTCATTTCAACGATCAGTCATTTTTTTGTCTTTTTAAATTCAACATGTCATTCATCGATAAAATTTGACCTTCGATGACCTTGAAAACACTGCATCTCTCCACTCAACTCTTTCTGAATAAACGCATTGGTTCAGGTGTACCTAAAAATATTGAAAATAAAAAAATTCAAAAAACGAATTTTTCGGTACCATTCGAAGAAAAAATCTCATCAAATTTTTAATTTTTGCACGATGCGATGGAAGACATACCAACCACTAACAAACCATGAAAATTTTTTTTGAGAAATTTTACAAAAAGTCAACGAAATGAAACCATCTTGAAATTTTTTTTTAAAAAACTGACCCTTCACATTTTTCCAATAAATGGTCGATAACCAGGAATTCAACATGTTCATTCGATTCCTACGTATTAAAATTCGCAGAAATGGTTCCAAAAATTTTTCCTAGATTCATTTTGAATTCCATTGCGCCTTTCTTCTTAATGGACGTTCTTTAGGGAACCAATACCACTTTTGACCAGAACTGTGCGCACAAAGCATCACCAACAACTTAGTTTTTGGTTAATTCAGTTTCGTATTGGCTACTGACAGAAAATTTGGCTTAATTATTGGACTTTTTTTTAAAAATAAAGCAATTTTCTTAATCATTCTGAAAAGGCATTTAGTTATTTGTAGATTTGTTTAGACTGCAGTAATCTCTTGTAAGTAATTGATTACTTTTCATTTTATTCGAATAGAAATATTTCCTCGAGTAAATGTCATTGATCTTGAGTCCTTCACGAACTCAACAAATTCATCCCCTGAAAATACACCCCCAAAAAATGCTGATTGATCCTTCAATTTTTTTCAAAGGCTGATAGAATCTCGCGCAAGGATGGTAGAAAATAGTAACTCAATATCCAAAAAATCGAAATTCGATCAGAACCGATTCACTCGTTCAACAAACAATCGTTCGTTTTACTCTTGACGGCCTACACGTAGGGAACCCTTCATTCAGACCGAACTAAGACCATGAGGAATTATCCCTTTTTAAATAAAATAAAAATCGTGGGTTTCCGTAACTTTTGGATCACCTTGTACCTTGCAGATACAATATCGATATGTAGGTATCTAACCTACGTGCTGCAAAACTGCATCCGTCTTTATCTTCGCTACAATCGTGTTCTTTTTTTAAAAAAGGATCCGCAACAGCCCGAATAAATACGCCGCCGAAATGTTTCACTCGTACACGGAGACTGCATGTAGCAATTATTCGACGGTGAGGCAGCACACGAGGGGGACCAGGGGTAGATTGCACGCCGAGTTAAAGCTGTACCATACTATGTATTACACACAGAGTGCATTTAATAAGTATATATTATAGGAACATGTAGATGTACCACACGAAAAGTAAACCATATTGGCACACACACATACATCGAGCCCGAAATTACCATCAACCGTAGGTGGGTCCGGCTCTGCTTCTGCTGCAGGCGGCGGCGACGTCGACAAACTGCATTTTTTTTCCCCATCGGAGCTCGCGTACCACGATGCAACCGACGCGACGGCCAACAAAAGAACGAACGAACAAGTTTAGATTTCGCGAAATCGTGAGATCGAACTGATTACTTATACGTTTACGTAGAATTTATACGTTCGTCGGTGGATATAGAATATCTTCTGTACCCGGTACACTGCTCTCTTAGAGTATGCTCGAATCTCGATCCGATATTTTATCTTTTTTTCCCAATCTGCCTTCTTTGGTGGGGTTTTTTTACCTATCGTATCGTGTACGCTTTCACCCGCCCGGATTAGGTACCACTTTCTTCGGTACGGAGCTCGGAACCCGATGACCAAGGCGAGGGAGCCGAAATTTTTTTAATGCGTTTGTGATCTCGCAGTGGGCTGCGATAAGGTAGCCACGGTCAAGATGAAGATCGCAGCGGAACAGATAACGAGATGGGAAATGTGCATCTTCAAATGATCGAGAAAGATGCGACGGGTGTCCGAAGCCAAGGGGCAGGGTGAAAGGTTTAAAGTTCAGCAACTCCTTTTGGCGGGCCCGTAGCGAAGATTATTTTGGAAAGGGGGCAAATGAATTTCAGACGAGTCAATAAAAATTAATTAATTGAATGACACCATCCTTTGGTTTTGCAAAAAACAACATTCATAAAAATTATATAAATTGTTGAAATGTCAATGCATTTCAACTTTTATTTTTTCAAATTTGCACTTTTTTCCACCCAAGGTGTCAAAAATTTGTTTTTGATTAATACTGATTTTAGACTTTTTAGATGAAATAAAACCAAAACGGAACCTCAACTCAAAAACCAATTTTCGACACTCAAGAATGGGTTTCAATACATACCCAGGCTCACATATGTTCTTTCCCTTTTTTTTCTTTTTTTAAAAAATATTTCATTAAAAAACATTCTAGAATTTTTTAAAAATGTTTTTTTGAATAAAATCAATCTTACAAGAGAGATATCCCAACTGAAAGTAAAATTTTGAGCTAAAAAATAATTCGAAAATAGATACATCATAAAGAAACCCCAAATCCAAAATTTTAAGGGCCTAAATTCATTTTTTGGATTTAAGCGAATTTTTGAGCCTGATTACCCAGCAAAAAAGAAAATTTGATCTAATCAAGAAAACAACCTGAAAATAATCGTACCTCATTTTCGACCAACCGAATCCACTGGCAACGATTTCAAAACTTTTCGGAGTCTCTAAAATTTTCTAGAATTTTCCAGTGCTGGAGAAATGTTTATTAAAATTGGTCTATTATGAACTTCAGTACCTGTAATTGCGAATAATCAATATTGGTGATCTATTTGATCGATTAAAGCAGAATTTTTCAAATTTCGCAACTCTTAGTAAAATCCGTATTTTTTGGCTAACAATTTTCCAGGAAAAAATTCAAGTTCCTGTCAAAAAATACAAATGCATTTGAACTCAACGTATCGAATTTGGCAAAATTCTGCTTTAATCGATCAAACAGATCACTAATACTGGTAATCCACGATTATAGGTGTCAAAGATCATATGGACCAGTTTTAAAAGGTTTTTCTCCAGAATTGGAAAATTCAAAAATTTTCTGGAAGCTCTGAAACGTTTTGAAACCGTTTCTTATCGATTCGAGAGGTCGAAAATAGAATTTTAACCTAATTTTTCGGACTGAAAATGGAATTTTTTGTTTTTTGGAATAGGTAGCGGTCTCTTTTCGTCTCTCCTCTCATTTAATTCGACCTTGCTCCTGAATCATGATCGTAATAAACCTTCAGTTTCTAATAATTAAACTTCCGAGTCGTAATCGTAAGATTTTTCTGTAACCATATAAATTGATATTTCGAAAAATGAACGTCCACCCCCCCCGCCCCCGAGTTGAACTTCAAATGGGGTTATCGTTGATGAATTTTTTCAGAATATTTTTTACAATCTTTTGTTTCTTAGTCGTTGTTAGCATTTCAACTCTCTATTACAAAATTTTCATCATAAAACTAAATAGATATAAAATTTTCAACCTTTCCTCATCATTCGCTTACAAACTCCCTCTCATAATTATTAGCTTTTTCTGGAATGTTTGCCTCAAATAATTCAGAATGCATAATTTTGATTTTATTCATGCCTGAGCAATGGGGAAAAAATTCTATTTTCGCTCGAACAAGGCGGGTTTTTCATGTTTCAGTGTTTTGAAAATCACTATCTGATGAGATGTAGTGGGAGGGGGAGGGGCATTTGATAATTTGTGCCTTAGTTAACGATTTGGAGGAGAAATACCAACTTCTAATATTGAATTTTTCTCAATTTTTCCACTTCGGTACTAGAATTTTCTCTTTAAAAAAAAGTCCTAAGTACCTAGGTACTGGAAATCTGACGTGAGAATGCAAATGCGGTCGTATAGGGAGGTGCGAGCTGCCTCCAGTTCGGTTCCGTCCTCAGAGGGGGGAAAGAGACAAAACAGTGCGCCCAAAAATGGTCATTTTTCAAAATTTAAAAACCCAAATCTGGGAAAAAATCATTTCGTAGTAGAATTTATCAACATCGGTAAAAATTTCCATTTTCAAAAAAAAAACATTTTTTGTAAAAAAAAATCTTCAAGTTTTTAATTTTCAGGAATTTTTTACAATACGTGCGTGGCCCTCAAAATCAATCATTTTTTAAAATCACAAACATCCAGAAAATAGGTACTTAATCATTTTTTTACAGTTTTGATCTCCTTTAGCCTATCAAAGCTTTTCAAGGTCATTTTTAATATTATGCTCGACTTTTGAAAATTTCATGGATTTTTTAAATACATACGAAATAAAAATAACGATGGGAAAAGAGTCACAATTTTTGGTAAAAATTCCCCTCTTTTGGTAAAAATTTTCCTCTTCATGGTAAAAAATTTCCCTTTTTTGGGAAACATTTCCCTTTTGGGCAACAAATTTCCCGTTTTGGGTAACAAATTTTCCATTTAGGGCAACAAATTTTCCATTTTGAATAACAAATTTCCTTTTTTGGGTAACGAATTTCCCTTTTTGGGTAACGAATTTACTTTTTTAGGTAACAAATTTCCTCATTTGGTAAAAAATTTCCCTTTTTGTATAAAAAATTCCCATTTTTATCTTAAAAAGTCCCATTGTACATCTCATATCAGAAACAATCAAATAAAGTTGGAAATTTCACTCACCAAAAAACGTTTCATATTTCTCAAGACTCGATGTCTGTACGGTTGGAATCTGCCAATAAATCTGGATCAAGATGAAAGATCCACCGATATCCCAAAATCATTCTGAAATCAAAAAATATATAATCTCGAATTAAAAAAACTTCATAATACTTGGTCCAGTTGAAAAATACAAAATCTGTCAAAAAATCCAAAGATCCACCTAACATCAAAATATTCATCTAAAATCTCATATTCATTTCCCGAACCAACCACTTTACAAAAACCGTAACACCTCATTATCCACGTACTCATCAACACCTCAAACCATCGTAATCATCTCTCACACCAGCCGAACACCGATTTACCAACACATCTACTCAAACTACTCTCCGCATACAACTTTCGACATTTTACACATGTCATAACTAAACACGACCTACCTCATGTACATTTCCTACAAGTACACGTACAACACCACAGCATTCGCGTCCTTCTCCCTTCACCTCCTCTCGACTCAGCGACTACATCGATCTACACTTATACTACATACACGGTCGCCCGCTGACAAACGTATCAAATCGGCTGACAAAGTATATAAAATACGAGAAAACGTCCCCCTTTTTCCCCTCCCCTCGGCATCCTCACGCCTAAAAAATAATAAGACTTTGATATGTAATGTCACTCGGGACACGCGGGGCTACTCGATCGATCGATCAAATCGCCAAGTACACGAGCTAGTTTATTTGGCCGCAGCTCGGATCCGATGATCCAATTCCTAGCGACCACGAGGTAAGATCACTTCTACTAAATTTTACTCGTCGCACGGTCACGACCTTCGATAGAAATTTTTTTTTCTTTTTCGGCAAATGATGCTCTCCAGCAACGAAACGCGAATAAGAGTAGACGAGCAAATTATATATATTTTTGTAAGTACGTTCGCGTCGTACTCCACGAATACACGGACCATTATCTCACGCTTATCTTGGCGGAGGTACCTGCACGAAAATCCATCCTCGGACTTTCTCGCGCACCGGTTGCAAGTCGAAAAAAAAGATGGAAGGAAAAAAAAAAAGGTAAAATAGAACCGCTTGCGCGTTTACAAAGAGCCGCATCCAGATACACACCTATGTAAATATACCTACGTACACATTGTCTACGTGTAGTACCCTGGTGCTGGTCTCTTTGCGATGCCCATGCCCGGCTCTTTATTGTGCACAGAGATACCGCGCCGCTCCGCCATCCGACCAGCAGCAAGAGCGAGACAGACGGATAGAATTGTATCGTAATTAACTAGGTTTATAGAGCAATCGTGATAGGCGGTATTTAACGCTATTGTTTTTCGATCAATGAAACCTGTTTAGCCATCGGCCCAACCATTCATATAGGCTAAAGCGGTGCCTCTATATACTATAAATATATATTATATTATTTATACTTGTAGACCTACACCTTTGTATACGACGCGCACACCACACACACGTAAAAAAAAATTGAAACAATCGCGACAATGCAAACACATCTTGAAAAAGAACGCGAAACCACACACAGACGCAAGAACATTACCTAATCGTCTGTTGTGCGGGGAGAAAAATGGCCTAAAATTGAAGGTTTGTTCTGGCCTATCGCAGTATACATCTGTTTAAGAAAGACTTCGTTAAAATTTAGAGATATTTCAGTCAATCTATCTATGAGTGAAAAAACTTTCTCATTTATAAATAGGTGAAAATTACCGAAAACCATTAAGAAATAATCAGAGTCAGATTTTCAGCGCAGCAGAAAATCAGCGAAAAAATTCTCACTAAAAATTCCGTAAAAATTATGAATTTGGCTGAAAAATCAGTGAAAATTCGTTGAAAATCCGTAAATTTTTCTGGTTTTTCCTGTACTGCAATTCTGACTGTTCATCAGTGACTTTTGACTGATTCAGAATGAGAAAGAACCAATAAAAATTGATCTCCTTCTTCCTTTTAGAAAAAGTCGAGCAATTGCAAAGGATGGTCAGAAAAAGCAAAAAAAAGGAGGGGCAAAAAAGGAAATAGATAATTGAATGAAACATGGTGGGGGGAAGGGATGAAGTATCTCAGAAATAAATTTGAACCAAAAAATGTTGCATGTACTTTATCCTCAAAAATATTCCAGTAGAAAAATTTCAAAAGGGAAAAATAAACATTTTCGTCCAAATTTTTAGCAAAAAATTAAATAATTTTTCAAAAAAATTGAGTCAAAATTTGCATCCAAAATCAAATCATTTTATTCGAAAATTTATATCATGAAAAATCAGTCAACTTCAATGATAATGTAAAAAAATATTTTCAAAAAAATACAAAAACATAATTTTTCAAACTCTTCCCCCCTCCCCCCGATATTGTAAAAAAAATACCCTTCAACTGTAATATAGCTAACAACACTTCTTACATTTTTCTGTGAAAAATATTCAGAGCAATTTAAGCACTTGTCCAGATCAACCTTGGAAATATTTTTAAAATTGAGTGAAAAAAAGAGATTGTGTTCAAAAAGTTTTACCAAAAGTTGTCTAAAAGTTGGCCAAAAAATTACACAAAAATCCGTAAAAAAAAAAAAAAAAGGTACAGAAACAACTAAGGTGTTATTTAGATCCACATTAGAATTTTTTCTTTCAAAATAGTGCTAAAATGATACACATTTGTCAAACATGATTCGTCAATATAATCGAAGGACATGATCAAAAAGTTGTCCAAAAGCCCAGAGTAATTGAAAAACTCTTGAAAGATGTTTACATAAAGCTAAAAGTTGCCTACCTAAGATGTTGATACATATATGTACTTAACTTACTATACCTAAAGAAAAAAAATCTAGGAATTTTTCAAAGTGAAGAGAGAAATAGAAATTATTCCCAATGGGGAAAAAATTCAGCTGGAGAAACTGCACGTAAATATTGAACCATTTATCAGGATATTGGATTTCAAGATTAACTCCCGATTTCACCTGACTTTAAGAGTCAAGGGAGAAAACTGACACCCGACTCCATATTGACTCCGTCCGTAATCCATTCGTAGTTCCAGTTGAACATTGACTCCTGACTCTGGTTCGACTTCATAGTTAACCTCAAACCTTGACTTCCTGGTTCCGACTCCGCCTCAACTCCGGAGTCTTGCTCACGCTCACACTGTGACTCCGAAATATTTTCAGAATTCAGACCTAGACTTCTGGCTTCACCTTGACTTTGGAGTCAACCTATGATCTCGACTTCTGACTTCAAACATCAATCTATGACCTTTGACTTTTGACTCCAGAATCAGCATACAACTTTAACGTTCGACTTCAAACATCAATCTATGACCTTTGACTTTTGACTCCAGAATCAGCATACAACTTTGACGTTCGACTTCAAAATCAATCTATGACCTTGACTTTTGAAGCCAAAAACAATCTATGACCTTAACTCTCGACTTGAGAATCAAACTATGACTGGATTTTTGACTTCAGAATCAATCTATGATCTTGACTTTTGACCCCAAAATCAATTTATGACCTTGAATTTTGAAGCCAAAGTCAATCTATGATTTTGACTTTTGAAGCCAAATGTCAATCTATGACCTTGACTTTTGACCCCACAATCAATCTATGACCTTGACTTTTGAAGCCAAAGTCAATCTATGATCTTGACTTTTGAAGCCAAATGTCAATCTATGACCTTGACTTTTGACACCACAATCAATCTACGACCTTGACTTTTGAAGCCAAAGTCATTCTACGACCTTGACTTTCGACCATAGAATCAAACTATGACTTTGATATCTGACTTCAGAATCAATCTATGACCTTGAATCTTGACGCCAGATGGAATGTATGACCTTGACTGCGAAGATAAGCCGGAGTTGGAGTCAATTTGACTACGAAGTCTACTCTTATTCCCTGGAATCTATCCATCCATCCATAACGCAGAAATCACCTCATCATAAATCGTTCCATAAAAATGCAAATCTATTTAATCTAAATATTTCCACTTTTTCACTCTTTTTTAATGACGGAAAATAAAAATTATTATCAAACAGCTGTTTTCTTTTCTGAAAAATTGTGTATTTTTTCCAAGTTTTTTTCAAGATTGATGTAACCTTGAACTTTATCATCTTGGAAATGAAATTAGGTAAATTTAAATCTGCTCATTTCTAGAAAAAAAAAAGTTTTACTCTGGATTTATTGACTTATAAGTTTTAGTCTATTTCAGCATGAAAATTTTTCAATTTCATCACACAGTTTTCGAACGATTCGACCATAATCAATTTTTCTTGATTTTTGGAAGTCAATCTGGAGTCAATCTCATGACGTATATGTATTTATGACTTCCATAAATATTCTGAAATTATGACTTTTCACGGTTTCATGGCTCGTAAAGACCACCGGCAATTACATAATTTCAAAGGTTACTCGGATCAAAAAATCATCTCTCATACTCGCATTCGAACATCCATCGAAAATCAATCCATTCGCACGAATTTACACATCTTCCAAGAAACAAACCCAGAGTAAGTTGCGCACCCATAATTCCCAACACGCACACGTATGAAAAAACCTCACGCCGCCACGTCTCGCTTCGTCACATCGCCAACATTCTTGCAATCTTCAGCAGCGAGGAAATAAAAAGTAAACACATTCACGCATACATGACCTTTACCAACACTTTCATGCGCTCTTGGACTACGACACGCTGTATTCGCCGTACTCTCAACGCAGACGTAGGCCTACATAAATACGAAATGAATCACACCAACAGAATCGCACAGCTGCAACACACGACAGCAAAGTGCATCTTTTCAGAAAGACTACACCGATGTGCATATATATTGAAGGATAATCATGACATGACGATGGCAAACATCGAAGATGGAAGAAACCCAACTAGGTAACCAGCCAGAGTACCATATTACCAGCGATAACTACCGCGACGTGCTATATCTTTCCATTGACTTTATCCATTTCCGACCATACATGCTATCTCTGTATTCGGTTAGATGGGAATTTTCGTACGGTTATTATTTTTTAATTGGCTGCAGAGACCGAGCGGACGGATCTGCGCCGTGTACAACACGCTGCGTACCGGCTCGACTCGGGGATTCTCACGTAGAAAGAGAAGATAAAGCCGACGACCGGCAACGTATACCTAGACCTATGTACCTAATACCTATATATAAGTTATGGTCTCTGTGTAAGATGAAATAGTAGTTTCGATACAAAATTATGCATTATTCGCCGGCCACGTTCTATCGCGTCCATCCGTCCATCGGCCGGTCGTCATCGCCGACGTCGTAACAGCCAGGTACATACTTTGTATATCCTGTTCGATGCTCCGATTCGGCGCGCGATGACGAAGACCACGATCGCGATGGTTGCTGCCGCTGCGCCGCGTAGTGGAGGAGGAGGTAACTGACCTACTTACCAAAAGGTATAGCTGTACGTTGAGTGCAGTAGCTAATACCGAAGATGAGGCTGTGGGTCGGTTTGATTTGATTTTTTTCGTCGGACAGATGCAACAGATTTTGGTAGTTCGTTGGAACCAGATCTACAAAAATTTGTGAAAATTGAAATAATTCATACGCATGCCACTATCCAAGATCATTTTCTGATCACTTCTTGTTCATTTTTCAAACCTAAGGTTGAGACATTTTCATTAGAAACACGTTTCTCTGAATTAGAGCGTAAGTTTCAAAGGCTTATTTCTTCCTAAGGCAACACGCGAGGAGAGGCTTTGGTTGAAAAAATTAGAGCAAATTTTCGTCAAAAAGAATTCGCAGATTATGAAAAAGCCAAACAATACCAGTGTTTAAAACATTTCAACGAACAAAATTTTGAAAAAATTATCGCTCATACCTAAAATTCAAGGAAAAACAATTCGCCAAAATATATAACCAAAATTGGCGAAATTTCACCGAATTTTCAAACGAGCATGTGACGAAAATGATATTCCAACTCCTCTGTGTATACAACTCTCCTCTCATCTCCTTTTTCCAAGGAAATTACTCTCATTTTGAATCAGTGAAAAATCACTGATGAACATTCAGAACTACAGCACAGGAACAACTATGTGAAATTCACTGATTTTCAGCGGGTTTTCACTGATTTTTCAGCTAAATTCATAAATTTCACCGACTTTCCGGTGAATTTTCTCTGATTTTCCAGTGATTTTTGGTTACTGATTTGTTTTCAGTGAAAATTTTCTCACTAATTTTCTCCTTGCTGTAATTTCTGACTGTTTCTCAGTGGTTTCCGATAATTTTCACCGATTCGAAAATGAGAGAGTATGTAACTCTCATTCATTGAAAAACAGAAAGGAAGAATCACTAGTACAAGTGATGAAAAGTTGAAAAAAAAAATCAGAGGAAAATTTTCTCGGAATGGGACAAGGAGAAAATTGATTGAGAAAGATTGGCGAAATCCACCAAAAGCAGTTAGGTAATTGTAATTTGTAACGCAAGAAGGAATTTATGGAAAACGATCACTTAAAAATGTTACAAATTTTTCTTCGAAGCAAAAGCTTTTGAATCACGAGGATGTTCTAATGGTGATTTTTTAAATAAAATTGTTAAATATTCATCGATGAATTTTTGTTAAAATGTTGAGTATTTCAGCTTCCCTTCCCTGTAATTTTTTAATAAGTAAACTAAAAAATTATCATTTCGGTAAAATTTTAAGATTTTGCCAGACTTTAGGAAACAAAACATTGTTCCAAAATGGCAGATAAGACATATGCATTCAAGATTACCATTGAATTAAATTTACAATTCTACAGTATTTTGATATTTTGTTGACCTTAAATTCTTAGCTTCAAGTCAAACAAAATTTAGAGGTGAGGGGTGTCAAAATTTTTATGATGTCATATCAAGAACAATTTTCTGAAAAAAATTCAAGTTTTTTCAAGTACCTGAGTACAACAAAATGTCATCAGCTCATCACACTGGCGATTGTACAATTTAGATGCAGTCAAGTGGGGTGAAAATGAACGATTTTTGAGGGTTTTTTTGTGAATTTTCTCGACCAATAATTATGATATCGACCTGATTTTTTTTTCTCGTTTCAGGATCTTCCTCTGGCTACAAGTAGCCGATGTGTGGTGTTGCCATGTTTTGATGATAAGCAAAGCCACAAAAAAATTGAAAAAAAAACTGAAAAAATGAGTTAAAAAAAAATTGCCGATTTTTTGCGATTAAATAAATATTTATCGCTCAGATAAGTGTTCCAAAGTGAAAACAGTGATAACGTACAGTTTTGGCTACAATTTCATTTTTGAATCACCAAAAACGGTGCAGAAATGTAGAAGTTATGATTTTTTTAATGACGAAATCACTACTTCTCATTTCGCACAAAAAAACTGACAACTTTGTTAGGGCTTCTCTTTCCAAAAATTATATTTTTATTCAAATCTGTGGTATCCACATTAAAATTACTTGAGTGAATTTGACAAAAAAAATTCATGATTTTTCACATCTTCACTATTTTTACCCTTTCCCAATGCCCATGAGTGAGGTAGAACGCAGAAAAAGTGAATAAAATTCAAAATATTCTGCAGTGTAGAGATGTGTATCAAAATGAAGTTTTTTTCAACGAAATGAAGGCAGAAAATGTTTACATTCTGTTACAAAAATCAGACGAACTGACAAAAATTTGAATAAATTTTGGTCTAATGGAGGTGCAACCACTCTCTGATTCCCTCAAGTTATTCTTCATTTTTAAATTAAATATTCTCAAGAAAAATTCTTGGTTTTGCATTAAATTATTGTCAAAAATGTTGCTATTTTATTTTTGTTTTTTCATTATTTTGGGATTAGAAATCTCGATTTTTTTTCTTGCCTGTAGACATATTTTCATCAAAAAATGTTTTCAACTTATTTTTTGACCTCTTCATGTAATTTTTCAGACAGTTTTAAAAACTTGAACAAATTTTAACAATTTCAACTACTTCAAGTCAATACCTTTCCAAATTTCATTAACCAAAACATCTTTTTTTACTTGTAAACTGATTTTTAACGATTCCTGCATTTCATCATTTCAATGATTTCTAGAAAAAAAAAACAATGCCACAAAATACCCAATATAAATCTGAGTAAACAAAAAAAAACCGATTCATTAAACGTAATGGATCAGCAACGACGCAGAAAGAAGCGAGACTAAATGGTCCATAATCTCGAACATTGATCGATATAAATCCTACATTTCGACGTTCCATTTGTTTAATACATTCTTCCAACTCTTCACTTTTCATCGACAACAGACACCCTCATCAAACCAATACCCGAGATCTCCAGTTCCACAGCAGAAATTAAGACAATATTTTGACCATATTTTCGGTATTTCTGATACTTCACCTTTCTTCCTCTTTCTCCTCCTTCTTCCCAATAAATCGAGCAAAAATCCCACAAAATCGGTCCCAACCAAAACAAACCTCGTAATCGAAATCCAATTCTCACAAAACAACCGACCAACACCTCACCCCTCCCATCCGGAAACACCAACCTCGCCAAATTATTTACGGCGCCCGATTATGCAAATCTATTAACATCCGGCTTATTCTTCATTACAGATACCGAAACCAATACCGAAAAACCAGGTTGATTTCGCATCTCGTCCATTGATGTTAACTCCGACATCCAGCCATCGTACAAAAAAAAGGTCAAGATCTACGTTCTCTTCGATTGGCAATATTTACACGCGGCCGGCGTCACATTAATTGATTAATGGTCCACTCGCCGATACACGGTAAACATAATTTTCGTATCGTAATTCGCGTTCTAAACTTTACCACGCTAAGCTCTTCATTCCCCCCCCCCCCCCCCAACACTTCTGTAATAACCTACGCTACCTAAATACCCCTTTTTTTCAACGACATCCTGACCCTACAGTCAAAATTCGCGCAGCCACCTACACCGCGAAAAAAAAAACTACAAGCTGTTAGCCAAGACTTAGCATACACGCCGGCCAAAATATCATTCTAGAGGCGATTTGCATTAGTTACAGAGTAATTTTTCTAGTACTTTTGCCGAAATAAGTTCTTGACCTGAATACAACACAACGCCGGCGTAGAATCGCACCATAAGCGCTCCATCACGGTTGCCGATGCCGCCGTCGCCGTCCATGTTGTTTAATTCATTCATTCATTCATCAGACTCGATGATGGTATTACTATTATTATGCTTATTGCGAATCGACAACGCTACGTAGCCTATGACTATGACGACTTACGACGGCCACGACCGACCACCAGACCGCCGCAGAATAAAAAAAAACACATTGTTGCAAATGATACAGTATCACTGCTGCATAACGGTTTTTTAAAAACGAAAAATAATATTACAGCAGATAAGACGGATAATCGTTCATTGTTCTTTAGGTATGGCGGCGTTGGCTGGCTCTCTCCGTCTTTCTCTTGCTTATATTTTCTATATCTGTGGCAGTGTTACTGTAATTATATCATGCTTTACGGTATCTATTTCGCATTCTTATATTTTCGTTTTGTTTAACCAATCGCCATCTCGACCGTTGAGCCACAAATCCACGTACTATGTATTAAATACAATCTTCCAACAGGTACAGGTCGCATGAAAAGCCCTCGACTCTTTTATAAGTCTAATTCTAAACCACGTTCATCCAACAACCATCGACGACTGGTTTACACGTATAATTCGCATACGGTACCATTTCGCTCATACCCATCTGTCAATTGCGAATTTCCAACCACGTCTATGTCTATACGAAATGAATAATAATAATGAAAAAAATATATAGCATAATTAAATACGCCGCAGCCAGCGTACGTATTGTATTCGTATATCAAACTATCCCGAGGCTCTTTTCTTTTTTTCGGTACCTTGTTCCAAGGAAGGTTAGTCGATTTATTTTGTCGACTTGTTGTTGCTGTTTTTTCACTTCTGTTTTTTTTTTTTTTTTATATTGATGGATCTTTCTATTGAAATTTTCATATTGGTAATGAGAATTGTTATTCAGTTGATATGACGATGGGCCTAGAAATTTGTACTTTGTATTGTCACTAGTTGCGGATATTGTCCTCCAAATGAAAAGTATCAATTGAATCAACGCTACGAATGTATCGAGTCTTCTCTTATTTACGCCCGGAACGTAAAATTGTACGCGTTATCGAGTTTTCGAATTGGAATTAATCGATCATTAGGCGACCTTTACGTCGATAATCCGTCTTCAAAACTGATATAAAATACAGTATTTTTCCAGTTTGCTCGTTTCCCGCCACTAATCAGGCTCCAGCGTTGATTTTCAGCCTCAAAAGTTTGGTATTCTTGAATTATTATTAATTAATATGGACCAAAATGATCAAAATTTCTATTTCCAGAATATTACCTTCAAATTATCACCATACTGACTTTTGCACCAACAAAGTGTACGTATATTTTAGGATAAGTCGAAAAAAAAATTCATCTACTTAAAATGTTGAGAGGTATCCCATTTTTTTTCGTATTTTTCAGCAAAAATTGGAAAATCTGTGTTTTTTTCTCATTTTGTACGTTTTCGTGCTAGTTTGCAATTCATTTTTTTTTTGATAGGTAATTTGGGAAATTTTCACAAAAAGCTGTGAACAGACACCTAATTATTTTTATTATTCAGGAGACCATTTTAGTCGCTTAAAAAAAATAGGAAATTCGGCACATATTGATAATAGTTTACCTTTCCCTCGAAAATTACATACGTATTCACAACACAAAAAAATTTTGAGCGAAACATACACACAATTTTTTTTTTTTTTGGGGGGGGGGGCTGATTCAACATTGGGGGGGCTTGAGCCCCCCATACCTCCCTATCTCCGCCTATGAAACTCACGAAGATAAAAATTTTCAACGAAAAGGCTGAGAAAAGTAACGGTTTTGTCCCATAACTGGGGCTAGGAGTGGAGTACGAATCCAAAATTTTCACCACGTGGTTTTCAGATCTAAAGAACTAAATTCCATCGGTTAGTTTCGGATTTCAGCTCGGGGCAAATTCGCCTATCTTAATAGCCAGTATAATTTTCCATTTTCGACCGCTCGAATCGATAGGAAGCGATTTTGAGATATTTAAGAGGTATGAATTTCATCACATTAGTGACCAAGCACAATTTTCCAAAATTCGTAATTTCGAGTAGAATCCATATTTTTCAATAGAGAATTTCCCTGAAAAAAAAAAAACTTAAAAATACGTCAACAGCTTGTGCATGGGAGTAAAGATCTAAAAGTTGGTAAATACCCTATTTTCAACTTTCCGAATCAATTGGAAGCGGTTTGGGTACATTTTGGGCCATCAGAAAATTTTAAAAATTTTCAGCACTGAAAAAAATCTCACCTATAAAAGTGGCAACTTTTTGTATGCACTGAGTACATACAAATATTTTTTATACTACAACTGGTTGTCTAACAAAATTTCAATTCAGCCAAAACAGGCCCAGCCAGACTCGTTAGGCATCCTGTGAAATTATTTTGGAGATTTTAATCAATTCCGAAGATCAAAAATAGGGTATCCATAAAATTTAGATCAAATTTTCATAGATGAGGGTTCCAAAACAAAAATTTTGATATTACACCTAATAATTCGGATCGAAAATTTTCGCACTTCATCTCTTTCTCTCTGAACTTCGTAAGTTTGAGGCCGGAGTTGAAAGACTTCAGATATGTATTCTAGCTGGGTTTCTAAATATCCTCGGCAGCACAATTTTCAATTTTTCAGGAAAAAAAAATCATTTTAAAATAATTTTATCAATCTCTTGATCTTTTTGAACCTTAAGGAATGGAAAATCGTAATTATCTCCAAATTTTTTCTTATTAAATTTTTTCCTTAAATGCACCAAAACAAAATTATTTTGGACTTCCCATCTCTAAAAATATTACAAATTATCTTCATATCTGTTTACAATTATTCGTATTACCCAAAACTACTCTCAATTTTCGAGTCAGTATGGAAAAAATGACAACAATAGATCTTTAAGTCTACACAGCATCTCAGTACATCTACACGCATCCTTACAAATACGGAAACCAACGAAGGAAAAAAACACGATACCCGAAGAACGTTACCGGTATGACGAGTAGAAAGTAGCAAATTTTTCGAGATTATCTTCTTTTGACAGTTTGATGAATAGTTAGCGTAAATCTTTGAAGAAAAAAATACAGAACGTCTTCTTATTAACTCCCAGAATAGCCAAAGCTATCGCCCCCTCGCCTCATCCATCCTCGCTCGTTAATAAAAACCTCTACCCCTCTACTCCTCTTCCTCGACGCACTAAGTACTCGGAGAAGGAAAAAAAATACACAACAAACTGGTAACCATTGCCTCGTACAACCAGTTCCGAGTTAATTTTTCTTCATTTAGACCAAATTAACTCGCTGCCGCGTCTACCGCAACAATATATCAGCTCGTCTGCCTGAACGCGTTGAAGGCTCGTCAAATGAATATTGTCGAAGGTGTGGGACCAATTTGGTTACGCCGAGGCATGATTTAGTAGTATGTGGTCAATTGGCAGCGCAAAACTGGATCAACCTCGGCGGCGAAAAAAATTTCCGACGCGAACATATAGGTACTGAGGTCTTGGTCATCGTTTATCGTGGGTGTAGCGTATTTCTTTCTCTCTCTCTCGGTCTTTTCCATCTGACCTAGGTGTCTTACGTGCTCGAATGTCTTTCTTCTTTTTTTCCTTCCTTTTTTTTTTTTACGCCATCATTTATCTCTCTATATAGGTAGGCTATAAACGCGTTAAATATGTACACACACAATATATTCATCTACGATATACTTAGGCTGAAATATAGGTATAGGTACGTGTTGGAAGTGAACACCGCGAACATGTATCGTGGTCTATGCAACCTTGTTATGTACCACGACGTCGTATTATTATGTTCACGAATAAATATCGCGCCGCTGCGTCGCGTCCTTTTAACTGAGTTTTTTTTCTTTTTCATTACTCGCCTCTCTTATCATTTTATGTATTGTACCGTTTACCTACATACAGGCAGTATTCAATGTTTTCCTTCCTAAAAGAAAAAAAATCCGAGATCGAGTGAGGAAAAAAACGCGTACGCTGCCAAACCGTAGATGTTTTGCGTTCCGGTGGTTTCGTTCAGTGAACGTGCCAAGTCCAAATTTTCATTATTTTTTCTCTAAATTGTTTTCGAGCTAACATTTTCTCAGAATTTTTTTCTAAAACATGTCCAAGAATTCTTCCATATTCGTATTTTTCAAAAAAAAAAAAAAAAAACTTTTTCCTCGATAATTAATTTTTTTTCAAGTTCAAATTTTCTTTGTAATTTTTCAAATTATTATTTTCTACAATTTTCCCTTGGAATTTTTTCGAAAAAAATTTCAATTCAAAGTCCAAATTTTTTCGAAGTTCAACTTCAAAATTTTTCTGCATGTTTCAATACAATTTTTTTTCAATTTCCTACACTTTCAGATAAATGAAACTTAATTCCATGCGTTCATGTATTAAAATTTCCTCAAAATTTTTCCAACGTATAATTTTAAGAATTTGTCAATTTAAATGTACTTCTAAATGGTCCATATCCTGGATTTAATTGTAAATTTGTATGTTTACAATTTTACATAGTACATAAGTACGAGCTGATGATAACGAAAATACCACCGAAAATTTATGCAACCAGTTTCAAGACCAGAGAAACTGGTTTCTTTGCAGAAAAATCTGGCTATTTGACTAATGATTGGTTTAAATGGGGTATACTTGACACGATTATTAAGAAAATATCACCCAACATCATTGCCAATATTTTTAAGCCGGTAGAAACCGTTTTTTTTTTTTTTTAGAAAATTTCTCTCCGGTTGATCCACAAAACTCAATATTGGAGATTATAAGACTCGATTTTCCCACGCAAACATGTATTTGAGGACTTGAATTTACAGCGGGGGAAAATTTAATGGAAGGGAACACTTTGATGAAAAATCCCAACAATCAAAATTGGTACAACCGGTTTCTCGATTCGAGAAACCGGTTTCATTGTAGAAAAATTCGACCATTCGACTGAAAATTGGCATACTTGGGATAAATTTGCCACCATGATGACGAAAATCACACGAAAATTATTACCTATGATTTTAGGCCATTAGAAACCGGTTCTTTTTCAAAATTTCAAGTCCGATTTTCTTAGAAATTGGTAAATGCATAGATGAAATACCCACTAATCGAGAACCCATGAAAACATAATAAGAATTTTCAACAGCTTAAATCGATGCAAACCAGTTTCCTGATTCGAGAAACTGGTTTCTTTGAAGAAGAATTTGTCACTCAACTGAAAATTGGTAATATTGGCATACATGGGATGTATTCCCTGCCATGATGACGGAAATCAACGAAAATTATCACCAATAATTTGAGGTCACTAGAAACCGGTTCTTTCTAAAAATTCCAAGTTTGATTTCCCTGGAAATTGGTAAATACATAAAGTACCATAAGAAACCCACTAAATAGTGATAAAAGTTGGAAAAACATTAAAAATTTTTAGCATCTTAAATCGTGCAACCAGTTTCCTGATTCGAGAAACCGGTTCCTTTGTAGAAAAAAATCATCATTCGACTGAAAATTGATATAAATAAGATTTATTCGTGATTTCCTTGGAAATTAGTGAATATGTACATAAAATACCATAAAGGGCCCACTAATCAGTGATGACAGATGTAAAACCAGTTTACTGATTCAAAAAACTGGTCCACTTTTTGATAATTTCTATTTTCTTCAACTGAAATGTTCTTTATAATAAGTACGAATTCTTATTCAAACTATTAATTTTTTTCAAAAACTCGAACCGGTTTTCTAGTTTGGGAAACCTGTTACACCAACATTGGATGGTAGAAAATTTCATAATTATTCAAATTTCTAATCAGCGTCTTTATATCTTACAGACCAATTTTCTGGGAAATCACAATCGATTTTTGTATGTAAAAGAAACCGGTTTCTGCCTTCTTAAAATTATCGGGGTAATTTTGTGTGAAATACAACCCATAATAAAATTTTAGTCAAATGGTGAAATACTTTTTCAGACTAAAAAACAGTTCATCAGGTTTAGAAACCGGTTGACTTCTTTTCGGATGTACCTAGTTTCAAAACTCAAATTTTGTAAAATTGACCAACTTTCAGATAATTAAAAGACAGTTAAAACTGAAACAATGTTTGAAAAATTCAAATAAAAAACTTCGAAACTCAAGTCGAAAATTTTTTCAATAAATTCGAATTCGGAAAAAATTCTAGCTTACGGGGTTGAAAAAAAAAATAAAAATTTTGGAAATGCGAAAAATCCTTAAAAAATCCAAACCTGGAAATATTTCCGAAAAAATCACGAAAATTTAGACCCAATTATACCTTCATTATCGAGATACGAACACTGAATCAGTTAATGTAAAATTTTCAGCAGTTCACTGGACGAAAAAAATGGCTCCATCGATCACGCAACATTTAAGATTTCGTCTCACACACCGAACGACCGTTTTATTAACGAGCATCGTTGGCATATCCATGGCAATATAGCACTGGAGAGCCAAAAACACACCGCATCTCACGTCGACTCAATTACCGATAAAAATCATGGGGAGGGCCATTCATCTCGCATCGTTTACGAAAAAATCAACCGACCTCATAAGGCCATACATCTCGATCTCCAAAATACATCTCAATTCGTATAAATCGGTGAAAAATATTCGAAAAAATTTCATCTAAAATAGACCATCGGTCTGCTGCACGAGCACGTGAGAGATAACCCAGCGACGTTTCGTCTATCGTCATCCGTCCGCGAACTCGTACCAAGAGAGAGAGAATTTATTCGAGCGAACAATCTCTCCATTTAGTACATAAGTAGTTTCCTAAAATAATATAAGAATGACTATATAATTAGACGGCTGCGCCTCGGCGCAAAACTTTTACGCGGCCGTGCATCGACGCCGCACAGCTCGCGTATCAATTAAAAAGCCGCCGCCTCCTCGCCGCCGCATACACTGTGTCGTATAATTAAAACCGCGAACGCGTAATTACCTCGTCCGGCAATTAATAATCATCGCTAACACACTACAGCTCGGCCATGCATACTCGATGCGCTAAAATACGTATTAAATCTAAACGCCTGCCGACGTCTGTGCTGGTGTTGGTAAATATTTCACCAGCACCAGCCCAGCGCAGGGCAAGATGTGGTGAGAAAGAGTGAATTTCGTTAAGTCGTGTTTTTTTTTCCTCGTCTATTTTTACGTCGGTTTCTGTCTTTTTCTTTCCGCGGTTCATTCATTTATTCGGCGAACGTGCATGGGAAGTGTGCCTTACTTTTAATGTGCCACACGGTGGCGAATTTACCACGAAAATGATGACCGTCGCGTCTAAGGTCATTAAAAAATGAGGAAAGGAAAATCCGGACCAGTATGTTCGGTGAATATCTCATAGTCGAGATTTGCCAGATAAGTCTTATCGTCTACGAAAACATGGCTGATGTTGGTAGTTTATTGTAAGAATGCAAAAGTTCCACTTTTCGGAATGTTCACGAATCATGCGGTTCGAACGTTTCTCCTCTAGACGGAAATGCACAATTAAGATTTTCATGATTTTCTCCAAGGTTCTCGAATCCCTAATTTCTCTGTCAAAATTACGTTGATCTTTCCCTATCCTGGTTTCAAGATTTTCTCAATTTAATTACCTATCCAATCTTTCAAATAATCATCTAAAAAATATCATGCAGATATCAGTCCCATTACGTAGGTACCAAAAATATATTAAAAATTTTGTAAAACTTTCTTTTCCTTCATTTTTAAAAGAATTTGTACATTTTTTTATTTTGAAAAATTTAACCACCTTTTTTGAGACCTTAATAATGTTTCTGAATAGTTACAAACTTTCAATTTTTTTTTTTTTTAATAATGTACCTCCTGATGTTTTTTGCGCAGTTAGATATTCGTTTATTAAGGGTAAGTTGGAATTCTTATATTAGTCATTTTGAAAGTCCAGTTTTTAGAAGTTTTCAAAAAGCCAACAAAATGGCAGTACGTCAGTGATCGGTATGGATGGTGAACAAAATTGGATGGGTAAAATTTTAAATTACCTATTAAATTCTTCAACTCACCGATTCATGTTTTCTTTTTTTTAAATAATGGAAAATTCATTACTCACCTGAAACAAAACAACAAAAAAAAAGAATTTTCGATTAATCGATTGTTAGTCAAATACCTTTTGACATAAATGCAAACAAATCATTAAAATAACTTCAAGTATATCTAGGTACCTATAAGTAAAAGATAGAAAATTGGCAAAGCGAAATGGGAAAAGAGGGGATTATCAATACTTTGATAAAATAATAAATTGAATTGCAATTTGATATTTTTGATGATTTTGAATTCAATCAAAAGTTGGTAGTGTAAAAAAAAACACATAGAAATGATTTAAAATACGGTTTAAATTTTCTTTTCAAAAAAAAGTAGAAACATTTTTTTAAAAAAAGTTTACGAAACTCGAAAATCTATTTTTGGGTTTATTTGGATCTCGAATCCAAAAGGTAGCCTTCCGAATAGGGCACATTTATTATTTTTAAAGCATCAAAATGTAACTCATGTTTGTGTACAGAACTAGTTTTCGCCCTTTGAAATTGATTTCCGAAAGTGAATTAATTTCAATAAGTTGAAATTCATACATTTCAGACGCTACAGAGCAAGGTATAAAAAGTATTTTATATTCGACCTCTCGTTTTCAAAATCATTTTACCTACTTAATTTTCAGCCCCCAAAAAAATTCTAAAATTTTCTGGTGGCTCTGAAACGTCTTGAAACCGCTTCCAATCGATTTGGCAGGTCGAAAATAGGGTATATACAGAATTTCAGCTATTTATATTGATCAGATTAAATTTTTATGAATTACAGAATATGAGGTATAATTTTTAAATTTCAAAAATTCGCCAAAATTCGAGAAATGCACTTCAGCACTTGAAATTTTGGAAATGGAATTTTTTTATGATGTAGGTACCTACCTCTAATTTATGACTATTTTGACTCAAAATTTTACTTTGAATTATTGGGATACTTTGCTTGTTACCACGAAAAAGTAGTAAAAAATAATGTTTTTTTTTTGGTTTTGAATTTTTTTGACCCTTCAGAGTCCAAAAAAAATATATGTGATGCATGACCACTTTGAAAAAATTTCCAGTCATACCCCCCACCCAAAAAAATGAAAACTTCAAGTTAAAAAAATTGGGAAAATGTGAATCGAAAATTTTTAAACAATTTTCACTCGTACTACCCAGTAAGATGTATAATCTGTGAAAATTTCAAATTTTTTTACCCACCTCTTCCAGGGATATCGCGTGGTGGAATTTTGACATTAAAAGTACGATAATTCCGAAAGGAGGATGGGAGGGGGGGGGTCGAAAAATTTTTTGGGATGTTTCCAGACCATGAATAATAACATTTTGGGTAAATTTTGACCAATTCTGGATCAAGGGCCATTCTCGATCCTTATTAGGAAAGGCTCGTTAGGAACATTTTCAATTTATTTTGTCATTCCCCCCCCCCCCCCCGAAAAAATTGAAAATGCTCACTAAATGAATTTTTACGAGGCGATTTTTTGCTAATTTTTAAGATCGTGCTGAAAATTTTTTCAACTTGAAATTATACGTTGATGACAAATTTTTAAAATACTTCCATCCCTGATTTTTTTGTTTTGAATTTTTCCATTCCACCAAGATTTTTCAATATTTTGTTCTCAATTACATTGGGAACCCATCATTGAGTTGATTAAAGGTCGATTTTCCTTCTTTGAAAACTGTATCTTCTCTTTTATAATCTTGCATTTTAGACTTATCACAGTCTAGCAGACGGAGATACATCTACATACATGTACTTCGCAGAGATACCCAAATACGATCACGTATATTTGGAAAGTGCCAACGAATTAATTTTATATCCTTTTCGACGACCAAATGCAACTCGTTTATTACACTCTTACTCGATATCAAATGTCAATTTGACGTATACACCTCATCCCTATAAATTTAGAAATAGAGAGAAACCCGTGTAGCATATACCTGCATAATTGTACCTCTACAAATACACAAGTACACGCGAACGGGTACTATTTATGTAGATATTGCAGCGTGATGTGCGCTAAAGACGACCACATCGTTAACGCGTATTTCGTTTCGCTAATTAGCTCTCTCGGCTCGGCTGGTCGAACGAGTTTCCCCATTTTTACAATATTACTATTAGGTATTCCATTCGTCATTCTTGGAATGTTTCTAACAAATTACGACCGCAACGATGCACACGGTGAATTATGAGTGACGATATGTCATCGCGGTCGATCTTTCAATCGGACGTAGCCGCCGGCTACCAAAATCGATCTGGAATCTCCTTTGCAGATGATACCAGCGAAAATGTCACGATCGAAGTGCAATGAGAGCGGTCGATGATCCATCGAGTATCGAACTATATTCGCGAACTTGAGTCTTTTGATGGCTGAAGAGGTCGTATTGTTGGTGTATCTTTGAAAAGGGTATTTGCCTGGCTAATCCCTCATGAAAAAAAACTACAAGTAACTTCTAGTTACTACAGTATTACTGCTAAAAACTACAAGTAACTTCTAGTTACTACAGTATTACTGCTAGTTACTGCGGTATTACTTCAAGTTACTGTAGTATTACTCTAGTAATGTAGCTTTACTTTGAGTTACTATGGCTTTACTACAAGTAACATAGTTTTACTTCAAGTTACTTTAGTTTTACTACGAGTATTACTACGATTTTACTATAAGTTACTACAGTTGGTTGTAAAGTGATAGTAGGTAACGGAAATTTTACTACGAGTTTATTGATAGTAGGTAACTGAAAATGAAGAGTTCAAAAAATCGTTTTTTTCTATGTTCTGTGTTTTTTACTTGATTTCAATGGCCTCCCCTGATCTTTAAATAAGTAAATATGAGTCTCTGGGTGATCTAAATTTTAGAAAGAAGTAAAGGAAAATTCAGTATAAATAAAATAGAAAAATACTGACCCGTGAAAAACGTGTTTTTTTTTTTTCAAATTTTTTGCTCACTTGCACACATACTTACGTATAATGATATACATCAATTTATATAGGTGCCACAAGTTGAAATTTATTCTTCATTTAAGTAGTATAATTTGTATGAACGGATTGCCCCCACCCCCCAAAAAAGAAAGAAATACGATAAATGGATATTGCGGTTTCACATTTATACTTCACCATAAAAATCAAAGTCATGTACCTAATTACTTTTGAGTGAAAAATAAAAACTCGGATCAGAAATTAACCACAATTATAAATAAATAAAGAGTTATTCCTCAAATGCAGATCTATATACTTATAAACTGCCCTTGGAAGTAACAGCCACGGTAGCCCAGTGATCAAGGACCAGTAAGTACAAAGTAACAACGCAATGTAGTAGAGTACTGTAAGTAACAGAGGTGAGGGTTCGAATCCCACGTGGGTCATAATAATTTTCAAAATTTTTTTCGTTTTTTTGAATTTTATTGTATACATTTACCATAACTGACGCTAAATTATACATTTTAATAAATATTTAATTTGATTAACACTAGAAAACGATTTTTTTAAAATTTTACTCCCAGTACTATAGTATAGTTACTACAGTTACTACAGTAAACCTACTACAGTAGATGTGCCAATTTACTGTAGTAGGATTACTAGTAGTTTTTTTCCATGAGGGATTCGCATGAGTATTGCCATATAGTCGGGTTCACATTCTGCGGAATCGCGCGGCTGCGGCGAAAAACCTCCCATAAATAGCGAGACGTTCGATTAAATCGGTACGCGTGTTTGGGAAATGACTGGAGGGGTAGAGGTGTAAACGATCGTACAAATTAACTACAAAGTGTACACGATATTCGTGACTTGTGACTCGAGAGCAGCTCCGAGACGAAGGGAAATTTCATATTAGATATCGACGTCGCGTCGGCGTCATCCAGCGCCATATGCTCCGTCCATTTTTTATAGGTTTTGAAATCGATTAACGTAGGAATTTTTGTGATTTTCTTAATAACAAGGCCTGTATCCTCGAATCCAACAAGGGCTAGGCAAATTTCGCTATTTTCAATAAAAAATTTTATTAGTCAAAATTATATATTTCAGATGTTCGCCTGGAAATGAAATTAATGGAATGATCGAAAAGCAGAAAGAATTCGATTAATAACCAATCGAGTTGATTTGGACGCCTTCTGGAGAAAATCGAAATCACGTTTCAGGTTCCAAAACGTCTAAAAATGGTGAAAGGGGCTCACAAAGCATCACTCGATCTACCCTCGATTAGCACTTGAATTTATGAAAAGAGCACACCATATTAAAAAAATCCAAGAATCAAAATTTCGGCTTCACAAGTTGACAACTTTTTACAAATTAAAAAAAAAACAACTTGAAATGAATCTTTTCCGGCAAATATCAACTTCCTAAAATTAAACTGAACCATTTTCAAACATTCCTAAACCAGCAGAAAAAATTCGATTTGCTTCAGCATCTTTGAATATTTCTCCAAATTAAATTGGCGTGAACAGTCAAAATATCGAGCTTTTGCTTCCTTTCGACTAATTTAACAAAGATATCCACAATTAGCAGGGTTTCCAAGTGAACGACGGACTCTTCATATTTTCATTTTTGACCATCCATTATTGAGGTTGGAAAAATCGAAATTAACTGACAAATGGCTTCGTAGATTTGAAATAGTCCTGTACGTTGGTCTAACAAACGAGCCAAAGTTGGATTTTCTTAATAAAATGAGAATAATTCGATTTTTGGTTGCTCAATCCACCTACGATTCCTTCTAAAATATAATTTCTATGTGGAATAAAACACAAAAATCAGAAACAAGTATGAAATTTCGTACAAGACTTTAAAAATTAGCAAAGATTTATCCAAAAATACCTATTGGTAATAGAATTTTTTTCAACAAAAAAAAATTGAACAATGAAATTTTTTCTAAAATCCTCCATTTTTCAAAATTTTAGCCCTAAATGGATTTGAAAATATGTAGTCAATTCTTAAAAAACAACCAGAAAGTCAGAAACAATCAAATTATAATATAGAAATATAACTGTTTTTTGTCTTTTTTTAACGAACGACCAGAAACGACCACATTAAAATAATGAGAAATGATCGTTTGTCGTCGTTTTTCAAAGAACACTGGTCAAATTCAAGTATGACTCAACAGGACAAAAATTTCATCAAATTTGGTGGAAAAAACTACATTTTTTCAACATAACACTTTTTCAGAAGAAAAAAATTATTTCCTAAGTTTTAGAAATTCGTCAAAAATCGTCAAATCATTTCGAGTTGCTCAAATTTTGGCTAAGGGGGTTGAAAAATAGTATTTTCAAAAATCTCACATCCAATTTATTTCTTTGAATTTTAATGATTACTTAGATAATTACAAAAAAATTAAAGCGAAAAAAGATATTTCGAAAATTTTAACAAACTGATCGCAAAAATAATGTTTATCGAAGTGTTTTGATAAGCTGAATATCAATTCCTCATTAATTTATTTGCATGGCCATTTCTTCCTGCAAAAAGCGCTCAAAATTTGAGAAAATTTTTACAAATATGTATTTTCTAATCAACTTTTAAAAATTTGGTTTTTACCACATTTTTGATTATCCTTCCCTTTGACAAAATTAAATTTGATTACATATTTTTTGAAAAAATTTGATTAGCTACTTGAACCTCATTTCTCCAATCTAAAATATTTAGGTGAATGGACATGCTCACGATCAAAGTTGGTTTTTACCAATAATAAAAAAATATTTGAAGATATATTTTGAAAAAAAGAAAAATACTTATAGGTTTAAAAAAATAGAAAAATAACAAAAAATTGAAAAATGTTTTTTTAAAAAAAAATTTAAAAAAAAACGAAAAAAATTGATAAATATTTGAATTTTTTTTTAAATTCTATTTAAGAATACCCTAGGATATTGCTTTTAAAAAAGAAAAATACCTATTCAAGATACTTAGGAACTTAGGTATACGAAAAAATTAGAAAAGTACTTGAAAATTCTGAAAAAATCATTAATAAAATTTGATCACTTTTTGACAAGTTTTCAAGAATTTTGATACGTTATGTCATCAATCTTTCAATTTTTGGTTTTTTTCAAGTCGAACATAATGCCATCAAGTTTTAATCTAAAAATTTCACAAACGTTCCACTTTTCAAATTTTCAACTCCCTTCCCCCTCATCTCAAGCCTAAAGACATATCCACGTCAAAATTTTAAAAAAAAAATTTAATTGTAAAAAATAAAGAAAAAAATGAAGTAAAATATCACCCATTCAAGCCTCTTTTTTTCAATTTAAAAAATGTCTAAAAAATAATTATGTCAAAATATTCAAAAGTGAAGGAAATCCCAATTTTTTTTTGCTAATTTCAACAGAATTCTATTTGGTCATCAGCCATCATTCTTTTGTCCACATTTTTTCAAATCTAACAAAATGCTCTTATGTCTTTCAGCATCATTCCAGCAAATAAGCTCGCCTGCTCGCCCGCCTCAGTCCTCTCTTCCAATTTCTTTCAATTTTATAAATCACTTCGAGAGAAAGACCAAAGAAAAATCGTTCGATTTCTCTTTTTCTTTTTTAAAACGCGAACTCGAACACGCTCACGATCGATTTCCATATTTCAAAAATTACCTTTGTGCAATTATCGAATACCGGATATCGCTCGCACCCGCCTTCAACGTATCTAAAGTGCATTCCGGTTCGAAACGTTTAAGGTTACGTATGCCTACCTAAACCTATGTGTTTTTGTACACACACATAACTCACAAACTTACCTATATTCGCCACAAACGATACGTATAGAAACATTGGAACCTATATCGCGTGTAATTAAAGCGCATACCTTATTTCAAATTAATATACGTATATAACACGACTATTTACTTACATCCCTCCGAAGCCCAAAGCTATTTTCTATCCGAGAATAATATGCAATGCATCCCGAACAATACCTAATAATAAGCCAGTACGTTAAATACCTACGTACCTCTCTACCTCTCGGTATACCCGCCTGCCTCATCTATTTAACTCTTTTTTTCCTTCGTCTTCTCCACTTCTACCTCCGCCTCTTTCATCTTTCTCATTCCACAAACTATGTGTGAGTCTCGTGTACGTATAAATGCATCGTGTACCCGGTAATTGTTAAAATTCTGCCCTACTCGTTGGCTGGGTATATATTTATGCAAATACTTTGTATATATAGGTATTTAACACGCGCGGAGCGCGCGTACGTCGCTAAATATTTTAATACGCGAGATAATACGCGCAAAGTCGACGTAAATAATAAGCGTACGTGGTTTGTTGTTTTTTTTCTCTCCTTTTTTTTTCCACCATCGTATAATGAACGAGCATTGCGACGACGACGCGGACGTCGTCGCGCACGCTATAAATTCAATAGCAAGGCGCAATGTAATGCGAATCCGCCTACGTTGAAATTCCCAAATACATAAGCGTGCGTACTAAGTAACGAGCCAAACCTATTCAACCCTTCGGTCTGGTTCATTTTCCCAATTAAATCGACATTTGAGCAGAAATCGGATAAACATAGCCAGAGTCGAATTTCCAAACTCAACATTTGGATGAAAATTCTTCAATTTCGCCAATCTGTCGGTATGTCTTTGGCTGACTCTCGAGAATGAATTACAGAATCCTCGAAGCAAGGCCATTTTTCAAATAACCAAAATTTTCGGCTCATTTTAGCCTCTCTATTCAAAATTATGCGTAGAAATGGCTTGAATCGTCGCGAAAATTGTTTAACAAACTGGAAAATTCAGCACGAATTAAAAATTGTTAAAATGATCGAAAAATGGACAAATTTTTGATGAAAATTGGTTAAAATGCCAAAAAAATGTTCAAAAATGTCTTCAAAATGGCTAAAAATCTCGAAAAGTTGTCCAAGTTTCTCTAAAACTTAGATTTAAAAAGAATAGAAAGAGTTGACCACAAAAAAATAATTTTAAATAATTTTTCGAACTCCTCTGGAATAAAAAATCAGTAATGGCTCTTAAGTGCCCCAAAATTAATATCAAAAATATCCCCAATTTTTTCAAATCGATTTTGATTGAAAATTTCACCAGAAATTCGAAAACATTGCCTAATGTGGTTCCCATAAGTACCCTGAAAATCATCACCCATGTTCTAGAAAAAAATTTCATTAGCAGATTCTGATTGGAAATTTCATCAGAATTCGAAAAAAATGTTTTATGTGGCCTTCAACTGCCTTAAAACCATTAAAAAAGCTCGAAAAAATTACAATGCGATTCTTATTGGAAATCCTAATAAAATTCGAAAAATTTGTCTGACGTGGCCCCTAAATTCTTCCCCCTCCAAAAAAATCACAATGCTCCAAAAAATTATAGTTGATTCTAATTGAAAATTTTTTACCAGAAATTCGGAAAAATCATAATTTTTTCAAAACACCCAAAAAGCCTTAAATGTTGGAAAATTCGAGTTTTTAAATGGATATGGGTTTTCCTCAGGGGTTGGAGAGGGGGTCATCCTAAAATTTTTTAAATGCTGTTTCAAGTCACGCTATTTTTCAAGTCGCTGACTCTCAAAAACAAATTTTTACATGTATTTTTGAAATTAACTTGAAGTCAGAAAGTCATAGATCGATGTGTTTTTATTCAACGTTATTTTAGAAATTTAATTTAATATCAGAAAGTCAGAATGACAGGAAAAATATCAGAAATTCAGTAGCTGACTTTTAAAAACTTTTAAATTTTCATATTTTCGAAATAAACTTGGTATCAGAAAGTCAACAATTTACATTTAAAAACATGAATTTTTCTATTTTAGAAATTAACTTGACATTAGAAAATCAGAAGCTGAAAGTTGATTCAGTATCATAAATTCACAATGACAGGAAAAATATCAGACAGCTAAAAGCTGATTTTTAAAAACATATATTTTTAAAATTGACTTAATATCAGAAATCAGGATGACAGGAAAAACCTTATCCATGTTATCAACATTTCCTTTTTTCAGAAGAAACCTTAGTTCATTTATTTCAGAACTTTTTCATAAAAACTTGAAAATTTTCCAAAAAACTTGATTTGTTAGAGAAGCATATTAAATATGCTTTTCTAACAAATGGAGGTAAAAATTATTTTTACCTCCATGTGCCCTAAAAACGTGCCTCAATCTTGAAAATTTAGAGATTTTGATGGAGAGAACAATAAAGATTTACAAAATTCTGAGATTTGAAGCCGTTTTTGAGACGTTAAAAGACCTCTAATTAATTTTTTTCAAAATCTGAACGTAGTTCTGATCGTACGGAAGCATCAGAAACATTTTCTTTCCATTACGAGTCAATTTTACACCTTCCTCTTTTTTCTTGGAACCAATAGTTCATTAATATTTAAGGATAATTGGTTTTCAAAATGAAATAATCTCGAAATTATCAACATTTTGGGTCTGCTCTCCCTTTTCTCCACAAAATTACAAATAAATCATCTCGAAAATAGTTCAAACATTTAAAAAAAATGATTAAAAGTCAATTGAAATGATACATGAAACTTTCTAAAACCATAATGTATCCTCAAAATCGCATCAGACATTTTCTTGGTTTAATTTTAATAAAACTACGATAAATTTACATTTAATCAATGTACTTAGCTCATCACTAAAACAATAACAGGGAACATCGCAAATCCTTATTTATTTATTTTGAACCCAATATTTTCATGTAATCGTATAAAAAAAACCGGTTAATGGACCATTGATCATCTCTCAGCGTTTTCATATAAAATACACGTAGTTAATAAGCATTACGCACGAATACTTATTACAAAAATAGATAATTATTTCAATCGGTTTATTTTTGGAAAATGAATTCTCCTCCTCTGGGATCTACTGATTAAAAATACATAAGTATACCGTTAATTTTGGGCCACTATGGGCAAGAGGAGCGCCACACTGGCTGAACCACGCCTCGCCCGATGCGTGTACCATACCATATCGTGGGCTTTGCGAGATCGCGATCGTGTCTAGGCGTATCTACAAATACATAGTATGGAGTACCTCTCCTCTACCTCAATATAAACGTAGGTTAGATATGCATTTAATATCATGATGAGTGCTCTTCGAACGCGATTTTCTCCTGTCTTCTGTACTATGTACTTTTTGTACTATCAATAGAGTGCTAGTGGCTGTTCAACTTTTGCCTTCGTTTTTTTTTCCTATAGCCAAATTCTCACAGCTGTCGTCACGTCAATAAAGAGAATCAATCTAGGTGCAGGTTATTTTACAAAGTTTTCTCAACTTCATTCAAGGAACTAGAAATTGATCATTTTCATATTTTTTGCAAATCGAATTCTTCATATTTTTTTTTTCAGAAAAGTGCATAAATTAAAATAATCGACTTGATTCCAGAAATAGAAAATGGTTTAATTTAAATTTTCATCGCAGAAAATTTGAACTCTTTTGCATCAGCCTTTCTTTCTCGGTGAATTGGTTCATATAGACACCCCCCCCCCTTCCTAAAAACACTGATTTTAAACGCAAAGGCCAAAAACGGAGAACAGTCGAGCCTTTTTGATACCAATGAAGTAGGTACCCATTAAAATTCATTTTTTGATAATTATCCAATTTTCTTTGCCAAAATATTAAAAGTATCTGAAAAATTTCCCAATGAAAATGTAAGAATTTGGAAGGAAATTTAGCAAGATATTTTTCGAACATACCTAATTAGAACTTCTGACAAGGATGGGGAAGGAGGGGGTCAAAATAAAAAATTATATTCTCAAACTGAGTATTACCCAATTTCAAAAAATTCAACTTCCCTATTTCTTACCAGGATTTTTCTCATTGCTTTGAAAATACAAATTATTTGATTACCCAAAACGAATTCTGAAACGTAAAATTTTTATAATTCGGCGTTAAAATGTCAGCTGTCAAGAGAAAACTAAAACTTTTCCCAGCAACTTTTTCTACAAAACTTCTCAGACCATTAGTTTGGAAACAAAAATCTACTTTTTATAGAGGAAATACGAAAAATAGAGAATTTAAAAAATCAATTAGGTAAATGTCTAAATTTCAAAAAAATTTCTTTCAAAATAAAAATTAATAAAAACTCAAAAAAAAAAATATGCCATACGTCTTTTAATTTTGAAGTTGGAAATTCGGAAAAACATCATAAGAATTTTCGCTCGAATACAACACCTTGTATGAAAATTGAAAATTTATTTTCCAAACAAATCAATAAAAACCACGTTTCCTATTTCTACATTTCCACAGGCCATCAAAAAATTGATGACATAATTTCTGGATTTATGCCCCATTTGGAAACGTAACCTTCAATGCATTCGAAAAAATTTTCAATTAAAATGATCACGATATCAAGCTTTTGAAAAAATTCAATTTTTTCGAGAGGCAATTTTTTTAGTTTTTTTTTAAATGGGGGGGGGGGGGGATTTTTGTAGTTATTTGCAAACATTTCGATAAATCAATTGAAACAACGCGAATAATTCTTTTATCGATTCTACTGTTGAAAAATTTTTTATTTCTCTTGAAGAATTTTGAAAAATACCAATTTCTACATGAAAATTTGAATTTTTGCTTGAAAATGAGAAAAAAAGTTGAGAGAAAAAGTGATCAAAGTGACTTTTTAGACGTGAAAAGTGACCTAAAGCGACTGAAGTCGAAAAAAGTGACAAACACCCTAAAAAACTGACCCGCTATAATGCCTGAGAAAACTCAATTCTGAAGCCTCTCAGAGTAATTTATGGTACCGGCAAATAATCAATGAAAATGATTTCTCAAGTAAAAGTCTGTAATATTATGATAATTTTGGTGCTTTTTTCTTCATACAAAGTATATTTTTCAATCCTTCTAGGGATAATTGTGCCAAACTTTATTCAAAACTTGAAAAAAATTCAGAATTTTGAATTTTTTTCAACTGAAAAAAAAAAAAATAGACCAAAGCTAAACAGTAAACCTCAAGAATCCAAATCTTTACCAATTTTTTTTGTCATGGTAAAATTCCAATTTCATATCTTCAACAAAATAAACAAGATTTCAACCACTTCTCCTTTCTTCTTCTTCTTCATAACTTCTGATACGATGCACTCTCATCCACCTCGCAACCGGTCATCACCCGAATCTCAGGCGGACCAATTAAAAGATATTCGATACAAAAAAAAAAAACTGCATCGTCTCGACCCCATATGAGAACAAGAAGACGGAACCCAGGTCCAACTGTGCCGAAACCGTGACAACACAAACCCACATTTACAACACCGACTGACCAACACCGGCCCAGTCAGCTGATCGAATCTCGGAAATCCAGCTCGAGTCATAGAATAGACCTACACAAGACAGAGCACAGTGCACATACATCCAAGCCCAGCATCACGAACACGTAACGATGCTTCAATGCTGCAGCTGTTGCTGGTTTGTCAGAGACTCGAGACGTACACTTCGAGAGGAAAAGTAGATCAAGCGGTTTTTATGGTTTAGGTACGCGTGTGATGGTATTTTTCTTTTTTGAATGAAATGAAATACTCATCGGTACGTACATTCGTTCATGTACCAGCACACTGCAAGACGTACCCAACCAACCAAAGAAGTTACACGATTCTACTTATAAGCCATCCATACATTAATACCTCGAAGGTATATAAGATGGCCAGAAGAATATCGTATTTACCGGCGTATTTTTTCTTAAACGATTAAGTACAAGTATAAGCCATACGATCGACAAAAAAAAAAAAAAAAAAAAAAAGAGAGAAAAAAACAATCATCGAGTACATCCGCCTTAGGGACACCAACATCATTTTTTAAGGGAAAAATACCCGAAAAGCAATCCGGCTTCGACTTATTTAAACCTAGTCTTATTTATAATCAGCGAGATCACGTCCGAAATCTCTCATTACTCTTTCTTCGTTCCACATTCGAGGAAATTTTCCACTTTTATTCTCATCCTATACTGGAATCGATTTCATATACTCGACGTTATGAATATAGAAAGCAGCATCGGCCAAGATTGATTAATTTTTAATTAATTAATTCGCGCCTTCGTTCTATACATTTCCGAATTTAATTACACTCGAGATGAATACCCAGCCACGCCCCATTCGGTTGAATACCGAGCAATTTCGTTGGCAGACGTGATCGTAGCATTTTCGGGACAATTTTTTTTAGTGGCCGAATTTTTGAAAAACAAATACGAAGGCGTTGGTTCGAATCGAATCGTACCCGTCGTTTTTCCATCTACGATTCGAATTTACTCGGTAATTAAACGTCTCTCGGAACCGGATTTCGTAGTATTGAGCCGGCATTGAAATCATAAGAGACCCTCTCACATACTCGCACCAATACAATGTCTTTATTAGAGTAATTACCGCGCTGGCCGCTTATATCTATAATAATAATCGAACGGAATCATTATTTCATAAATGAGCTGGACATTGCGATGACGAAAACCAGAGGAAAAAAATACGCTCTAATTCAGGGTTATAAGGCAAAGCTCACCGGCAGGCGACAGGGTGGTTGAGGTGTTTTTTTTCGACTTCGACCGGATCGTACGGTGGCCCCGGCTCTCTTCTCCTCTTCGGCCTTTTTTTTCCCTCCATACCGGATCGTATATTAATATATCATTATTAATCGTGATTCATGATAAAATGAATTAATCAGAAAAGTGCAAGGACGCGTTGGGCGCGGTTTTTCGCGTCCGCACCATGCAAATCCGTTCCGTAAGGTACCTGGTGCGTAATTCTCGAGCTGCGCGAGTATTCGTACCATAGGTAGTAGGTCTTCGGTAAACCGGCATCGACATCTAGATCGACATACCATTGGCATTAGTTTATTCGCAAAGCTTCGAGGTACCATTAATGCCATCTAAATGCTCGTATACGCGACCGATGCCCGTGAGATATTGGCGATTCGTTACGGCGAATTAACTACCCTCTGCCCTTCTGTTTTCATCGCCGTATTGCAGTCCTGATGCAATCCACGGCTAATCAGTTATTTTATCGATGGAACGGATACAAATTTCAATTTAAAAGGATTCTACTGTTAATGGTGTCTTCAAGGTTCCCGGCAGAAGATTGAAATTGGAAATAAAAATTGGAAATACAACTAATTTTAATCATGGGTAATTAACAAAAATCATCCATGAAATCAAAACCATCTCATGACTCAAATTTTTTCAAAAATCGTAGTTCAATTTTTTTTTTTAGAAAAATCTCAAAAGTTGGAAGAATTAAGTTTCGAAAAAGAAACCAAGAGTAAAATCAAAAATACTCTGAACCAAATTTCGTGTTTTCGTTTCACCGAAGTTCAGTCTGATTAAATGGATCAATTATTATACGTAAAAATAGTAATATTATTATACAAATAATTCAAACCTGGTTGAAAATTGAATTTAAAAAAATTGGAGCAAAATTTTTTCAAAATTTTGGCAGAACTAGTTAATAATAGGTATCCGAAAAAATCGAAAAATTTGCTGTCTCGTATAAACAGAAAACAGGAAATTTCATTCACTTCCGGTATAGAATTGAAAGTTATTGAAAATCATGCAATAAAATGACCATAGCTCCGAAAGAGAGAGGGTTGGGAGGAAGGGACAAAATTTCTCCATGAATTTTTTTAAATCAAGGGAAACTAACTGGAGTATCAGATCGAAAATAGGAGCTGGGGCCAAATTCACCCCATACCCGGTAAGATCCTTCATCATAAAATTAAAGTTATTAGAGAGGTAGGTACAACAATGCATTACCTAATCAACGATTTTCTTCCCGTAAGCACATCTAGAAATTAATCATGGAGAGCTGAGAATAATAGGGGAAGAGGGGTCAATTTTCAAATCGGTCTTTTTTCACTGATCTTTCAATCAAAATTATTGTTTTTTCGACGAATTGGGAATTTATTGAGCTGGGAGCTACGAAACATCATGAAGATTCTACCAATATCGAATCAGAAAATCAAAAATATCTACAACACCGAATTTCAGCTTTTTTCGTTGATCAGGTCAAATTTTAATAATTATTTATAGAACAATTTCAAAAATTCGCCAAAATTCGAGGAATGCACTTAAGCACTTGAAATCTTGGAAGTGGAGTTATTTCCTTATGTAAGGTTACTTTCAATTTGTTTCTCTTTCGGCTCATAATTTCACTTTGAGCTGGAATGCTTTCCTTGTTAATATTGAAAAAAAAGAAAAATTTTGTAATTTTTTGTTTTTATTTATTATTTTTTTTGTAGAATGTTGCACAAAATTTCGAAATCTAAAAATATATAGGTACTTATGTGAGGCATAACTAGTTGACAGAAGTAACGAAAAAATTTCTAGACATAGTACTCCCTCTCCCCTCTCATAAAATCTTTTTTTTTAATTTCAACATTTAAAAAAAATTGGAAAAATTTAAACCGAAAATTCTCAAAAAATTATAAGTACTATGCCTCTAAAGACGCGTAATAATGTGAACATTTCAACATTTTTTATCCGCCCCTTCCAGATATATCACGTGCTGAATTTTCAACACTGCGGTGGGGTGAAATAATTTATCCCGGAAGAGGTGGGTATAAGAGTTGAAAAAAAAATTAGGATGGTTTTAGATCATCCAGGATGTCTCAGTCTACTACTCATGATTTTCGACCTTTCATTTTGATACCTTCCTCCTTCACAAAAAAGAGGTAACGCGATCAAATATATTACATACACAAAAAATTCCAAAAATTTCAAACCGGAAGTAGTAATAGCGAAAATTTTCAGAAAAAAATTCAAAAAACTGAAATTTCAGAAAATTTTTTTGCATTGTACAAAGAGAGAAAAATTTAAAGAATTTGTAAAAAAAAAAAAGGTCGCGACTTTTGATGAATTTTGGGTCGATTTTATGATTTTTTCGCGACTTCAGCAATCAAAATCTAAATAAATTCGCGACTTTCGCGACCTGTAGACACCCTAAATTCTCTAATGTTTCCAGGGTCACCAGAAAGTGGCCTCCTTTAAAGATACAAAATAATACAACAATCATAGGGGGGAAGGAACATAATTTGGAGGGGACGGCTTGAGCCCCAGTTAAAAAAGAATGAAACACGAAACAAGAATGATTATTTTCCACCCCCCCCCACACACACACACAAAAATTCTTTTATTACTACTCTCTAAATCTGAATTAGTCAAAAAACTGAACATTTACTGATTAAAAATAGCGAAAAGTGTACCACTGTTAATCAGTATTTTACTGATTCAAAAATGAAAATTCACCGATTAAATCAGTAAAATTTCTACTGATTTCTACAGTTGCACACTTTTGGCTTTTTAATCAGTCAATTTTAACTGATTCAAATTTAGAGAATATTCATCAATTTTGTTGAATCCGTTTTCGGAGGCAAAACCTGAGCAAAAATCTGGAGGCGTGAAAGTGAAAAATTCGCCGACTGAAATGATTAAAAAAGAAGAGATATTGACCTATTAAAATTCGTTCAAAAAATCCATTCCTGAATTACCACCTCTCCTTCCAAAAACTTCAAAACTTTTTGAAATTCCACAAGTCCTTTAATAAATTGAGTACCTAGTACAAATTTTTCTCTTTACAAAATATTCAAGTATCTGAATGAAAAAGGAAGAGAGTTCATACAATTATTTTGAAAAATAATTACCTATGTAAATTAACCAAGGTCGAGCAAAATTTTTTGAAAAAAATCATTTTGGAGTAAAAATGTCTTTATCGAAATTTTTTTATCCATCTAATTTCGCGCCTTCTTCGTATTTTTGAGCAACAATAAAAATTTATGTTTTTTTCTAACTTACTGCGTGCTTTTTCATGCTAGTTTTCAATTCAATTTTTTGATCATTTGGAAAATTTTCACAAAAAGCTGTTTACCCAGTAATTATTTTCGTCATAAAAGAGACCATTTTAGTCAACTAAAAGAAAAAAAAAAGGAAATTCGTTGCATATTGATATTATGTACTTATAGTTCATCCTTTGAAAATTACGTATTTTTACGAAATTTTTCAAGTGAAACATACACACGAAAATGATTTGATTGAGGGGACTAATTCAACATTTGTGATGGGGATGCCCGTCTCTATCTCCGCTTATGACAACAATACTCAAATTCAAACCTCTCCAATATAGTTGGGTACATGAACTTATTTAAAGAAAACCTCTACCCTTAGGTCAATATGCTATCCTAGATCAGTCTCGCATATGCCCAATCATCATCATTACCCATAATGCAACACCAAAGTCAATCGCCACACATACAATTAAGATACCAATTTATGAAATTATGATTCAACAATACCCATAATAGCCAAAGTAACCACTGCAGACCGCAATCACCATCTATCCACCAAAGAATCCCCTCCTCCCCAAAAATACACCATATTTCACCTATACAGACCTAAGCTACACACAATGTATACGAATACAACTGCATAATAGATCCTACGCCAATCTGCGACCCGCGATCTAATTCAGCCACTCCGGGCTCTTTGAAGTAAACGCGACCGGTTCGTCGCAGTGTGTTGCAGAATTTGCAACTCTTTAAAAAACTATTTATCGCATCTGGCGCGGCGGCGCGACGCGGTACCGCGATGAATTTTTTTCTCATTTTCGCCAATACGAAAGATGCTGCCCCAATGATACGTCGACGTTGCGTTGATTTCGTCACGAAAATAACGCTAAGTCACGACGCTGCCGGTTTTTTCTCTCTTCTTCGCTGGCTTTACGTTTATACAGCATTTATCTATACAGTCTGCGTACACACCAAACCGACCAGCTCTCTTCTCTTCTTCGGCTGGCTTCAGCCAGTACACGGAATGACTTAAAAGATACACAACAAACTGGTTCTCCTATATAGCTATAGGTATATAGTATTCGTTGACCTATTTTTTTTACTTCATTTCGGTGCAACGTGTTTCGTCGTAGTCGTCTTCGTGTACGTCTCTTGTCTATACAATTACCATCAGCAATGTATACATTTTTGTTCACACAGATCGTATATATAAGGTACCGAGAGACTGACACTGTATTTCCTCGTCCTGCCTCGCCTACGTCCCGTTCTTCAGGCGGAAGAGGCGATACAACGTGCCGATGCGATGGTCGACCATCGTACCAAAGCTCGGAATTGTGCTGCTTTGCATCGCCTCTGCTTTTCCACTTCCTCCCACGCGCCATTACACTGTCGATGAACTATATCTGCCTATGGACGAGACCGAGGGAACTCGTATCTACATCTACCCAAATAGCGACGACTTTGTTGCATTTTTAAACCGAATACGTGCGCCGATTGCTAATAAAAATAACGCGTTTTATGTTTTCCTCTCGTCTTCTCCCTTTTCCTACGCGGACACCTCGTATTGACAATACGAAAAAGCGATAAATATACCACCGGTTTGTCGTCTCGAGTATGGCGAACGAAGACGGCTACAGTAGCAATACCAATAAACGTGCATATTGTTCGATAATCCCATCGTCGTTTACTAATGATCGTGTGTATATTAATTAAGGCGTTAACAGCCGCGAGTGTATAGTATGTGTATTTCTGTATGTACTTACAAAAATAAATGTACGTACACGAAAGCGACAAATTAAATTAGGAGAAAGTAGGTTATTTGGCACTTAATAAAGTGCGCCTATGTCGACTTACATTTGTCATTTTATGAAATCAATTAACTACCTGTAAAGTATTGGTATTGGTGAAGTACGCGTACGGTACACACTACACTTGCACTTTGATATTTTCGTACATATGTATGTATCGCGTATTCGCACGTATTCATATGGAAAGGGAAGGTAGAGAAGTAAAAAGAAAACGAAATCGCGGTATTTCCTCGTCCTTCGTCCACGAATGAAGGAAAAAAACAAGCCATAAGGGATAAATATGGTCTGAACTCATCAGGAAACCTTCACAAAAATGTCTTATACAGGGTGACTTAAAATTTCCGGAACGCAAAAGTTGATTCGTAAAAAAAATTGTAAGGGCCAGCAAAAAATGAAATCTTATTTATGACGTAGCTGAAGCTTCATTCCCTTCAAAAAAATATGAACTCATCCTCCATTGCTCACAAATCACTAAAAAAAATTTCAAATTTTTAAAATTTTTGAGTTTTTCAAAAAAAAATCTCAAAACCCAAAATTCCAAAAATTTCAAAAATTGAGATATTCAAAAACCAATATTTGCATATGAAAAGTAATTGTCCTGCAAAAGGTTAAAAATGTCTCTTCATTCTGCTCGAAAAGTATAGGTACTTAGTCATTTTTTGCTTTCCTAAAATACTTTTTTGTAAAAATTTTCGCCCTCGTTTCACTCCGGAAAATAATTGTCTCACTTTATACAATAAAATATTTCAGAGTTTTAAGCATCTTTCCCTCCCCAGAATTCAATTTTCAGCAATTTAACAAATTTGAGTAAAATTCTTCAAAATTTTGGATTCTGAAAAATTCAAGCTGTGTTTTAAAACTGACAATTTTTGGTAAAAAAGCGAATTTGAAGAATTTTAATTAATTTCTTCGGTGCATGATTATGAAAAAAGCGAAATTTTGTCTTCCAAAGCCTTATCTCTTATTTTTAAACCAGTGAAAATAATCAAATTTCACTGAAAAACAGTCAGAATTGCAGCTTACGAAGAAATAAAAAAATCCACGGAAATTCACTGGAACATCAGCAAAATTGAAGGAATTTTCTAAAAAAAATGGGCGAAATTCTATGACAGTTCAGAAAAAATTCATTGGAAATGAGTGAATTCTTCTGAATTTTCAAGTGCTACAATTCTGCCCAATTTATCTGAGATTTTTCACTGATTCAAAAAGAAAGTTCTTTTTAATGGATAACAAAAATTCAAGTGATAGGAGGTCAATTGGAGAGGTGGAGAGAGAGAGAGAGAAATTGAATATTCTTTTAAAAGGTTGGCTGAAGAAAGTGCAAAAAAAAATGAAAAAAATTCTCAAAAATTGGTCGTCACTCCCTGTAAACATACGCTCCAGGAATATCACTCAATTTTTGTTTAAAAAATCACTTTTATGAGGCAAAAACAGGGTAATTTAGCCTAATTTAAGGTTTATAGGAAAATTGACAAGCAAAAAAAAAAAAAAAGGTTCTCACACAACTAAAACCATGAAAATCGACAAAAAGCAATCAATTTTTTGATTTTTTTCCCCCAAAAATCACTAAAATCACTACTAAAGCGAAGAAAAAACCTGTAGTTTTGCTGAAAAAGTATCTAAATCACTACTTTTCTGGAAAATCACTACTAAAATCACTACCTTCGTTTTCAATGGTCAAAAATCACTACTGTTGGCAGCCCTGGTTCATTCGGTTCCGAGATAGGATTTTTTTTGACTGAAATTCGATTTTTTTCTGTGTGTGTGGGGGGGAGGGGTATGGGTGAAGGAGTGAGATGGGGTATGTAAAAAATGTCCTAAAATTATTTTTGGGGTACAATGTCTGGTGGTTAGTTCCAAAAAGTAGCAATTTTCTATATTTTTGGAGGAGCTTTAATCAGAAATTTTGGAGCTGGAACCTTAGTCAAAGGAAGGAGGGTCTCCTTCGGGCGATTTTTTTGTACCGGACTTGGAGATACCTTTAATTAGAAATCAAACATTTTCCTATCACTCCGCCAAAAAATATTTTTTGGCGCATACCTCAATCTAACAGAATTTTTAGAATATTGAAAATTTTCATGTTTTGCCCCATGGGGAGGGGGACGAGGAGGGGGAACAACCAGTAATTTTTTTCGGTTTCGTGCCGCAAATTCCCACCAATCACGTAAAAGAAGTTGTCAAAGCACATGGATGGAAATAGACTGATCTGCAACTTGCCCCTTGATTCATCATGTCCCAAGTTCTCTCGTATCATTTCAAATCTCAATCTCTTATTTGATTCATTCGACTCGAGACACCCTTTCACGCAGAATCGTTACTTTCGTCTCCTCGCTCGATATGTCAGTACATCAATCCTCGGTCGAGAGTAAAATCCACTACATAAATGCATAAAATTTCTTCTGAAGACATACGGACGTCGTCCAACGTGCATATTCGTAGACCACACAATAGACACGGAGACAGAAGAATACTTCAATCAACGTATTAGTTTTCCTTAATATTTGGTAATTACCTGAGTATACCAATTGATCCGCAGCGCAGCTTATAACTAAGCGACCTAAATAGATTTTATTATTTATTCACGACTCCGGGTTATACGACGTCTTCGGCAACGACCACCATACCCCTATAGGGTATCTAAGTCTATATACCCAGAATACAAACACTACATACTACGTACATGCTACATACGTCTTATCGCGTACACACATAAGAGAAACCAGTACCTCCTACTAGTTCTTCCGATCTCGTTGCTTGTACCTTTTCTCCGGCATATCACTCTATCTCATTCTTGCGTTACTCTCATTCCAAGTTTTATTATGGCCATCGCCGCCGCCGCCTTCTATTTCGTACATACACCAAGTACCAACACCGGGCCCCAGGCAACGAATAATAAATAAATGAAAAATATAAAAACTCGATACTGGCTTTGGTCGATTTACTAGTAGGTATACTCGTATCTTTTATTTTTTTCCTTCTTTAAAACTTGACGATAAATCGTTGGCAATTAGAAATCAATCATGAGCTTATAGGTGGCATTTAAATTAGGTTATCTCGTGTTGTGCGCGTGCGTTCCCCTGCCCAGCCACATAACTAATACGTGCCGCTACGTATATGGTTTATTAGCCCATCTATCAAGGACAAGGTTTTCCCATCTCGAAACATGGAAAATCTGTCTCCTATACCGAAGAGCTTTAGCGCAATATTGAAATATTTGCATAAAAAAACCGTTCTTTAATCATCGATAATTTTGTTTCGCAGGTTCTCCGGCGGTCACCAAAATCGCAAAAATGCTCGACCAATTGTCGTAAGGCCAACGCATCATCGGGAAACTGCGCCAGGAGCCATCGTAGTAACCTCATCAGACGACCGCACGTTTTTCTCGATGGAAATGGACATCTCGTCCGATTTCATCTCATCCGTGCTATTCACTCCGGACCAAGGTGGTACCAGGAACGGATCGGATTCGCATACCAGCAACTCGACAGATCCTTCGCTCAACAACGGCACCATCCAGACGACCGACATTCAAGAACTGCATTTACTCGGATTGCATTTCGAAGACTTCGATAGCCTGCAATGCGACCAAATCCGCACCATACCGGCGACCGAAACCAACAATAACCATTTCGGATACACCAATGGTCCGCCCACTTTCGACTCGCAGGGATTCAACTGTAACGCCGTCTACGATACCAAGGAGGTGAACTGGTCGACATCGGCGAACACCGACGGAGCCATATATTCCTTCGAGATAGTCAACGATAACACCAGTACGTCGCCATTTTGGGAGGACGACAATCTATCGCCAATAACCGCCTTGAATCATTCGCCCTATCGAAACAACTTCATTAGTTCGATAGATCACGACGATTCTTCACGAGGAGCAGGCATCGGCGACACCAAGGAATTATCCAAATCCGACATATACCGCCAAAATGGATCCAAATCCAACGATAAATTCGAATCGAACAACGCGCTGTTACGTAACGCCCTGCTCGGCAAAGCGAATTCACGTTACGGCGGCGACGGCAACGGCAAATCCGCCAAATCCAAAGAATCCGCCGATACCGTCAAACACAACGCGTCTTCGGTAGACTTTCAAGCGGCTTTTTCGAACGCCTCGTCCGGCGGCGTCATCGTCAAACAGTCCCCACACGACGATCACAACGATCCGTTTCGAAATATCGCCATCGTCAAAGAAGAGCCGTCGTCCGGCGCGCCGGCCACCACCACCACGACGCTGTTACCATCGCTCATAAATCACCGAACCGATCATCTGGATTCGTCTTCGGCCGCCACCGTCCTCTTCAACGCGACCGAGCTGAGCGATTCGACCGGATCTCCGCATATCGACGAGATACTCTTATCGGATTTCGACACGTTTCCGTATTCGGACGAACAGCTGGCCGGTATCTGCAACCAGGATATCGCCCAAGCTTTCCAGCAAATCTACAACGCCGAGACCAACTTCATGCCATACGTATCGTCTTCCAATACCAGTCCGGCTGTCATCTCAACCACCACCAGCGGCGGCGGCGATTCCCCTTCGGCGACCGTTACTCAGCAAGCTTCGATATGCGTCAGCCCAGCCAGCTCCGGCGACCTTCACCATAATCAAATACCGCCCTCTAAGATACGTCGCACGTCCAAGAAATCAGCCGCAACCAAAGCCAAATCGAACGCCAATAGTCATAGTAGTAGTAACGCCAATCACAGTGAGATTAGTTTAAGTAAGGTCGATTTCAATTGTTCGGTGGCCGGCGACGGCCGACTGTCGCTCGACTCGACCACCAACGGCAACTGTACCAGTAGCAATAGCAGCACTTGCAGCAGTACCACCAACACCGCCACCACCAACGGTACCAGCAACGTTACCAATCGTAACGCCGCCGGCGACGGATCCGCTACCAATCACCATCATCAAAATCATACCGCCGTCGCCGCCGCCAGCACCACCACCGTCAATACCAACGGCTGCGCCGGTAGCTCGGCGTCGCTGGGCATCCGCAAAGAGAGATCCCTGCATCATTGTTTCGTTTGCAACAAAGGTTTCAAAGATAAGTACTCGGTCAATGTGCACATACGTACGCATACCGGTGAGAAACCATTCTCGTGTACGGTGTGCGGTAAAAGGTTCCGCCAGAAGGCCCACCTAGCCAAGCACCAACATACGCATTTCCAAAAGAAACCTTTACCTCCGTCGCCCACCAATGTGCTACCCTCGTCCAATCAACAACCAACCGTTATCAAAGTTACTGCCACTACTTCCGTACTCGAGCCTAGGTAGCGGAACCAGCATACGCCATTTATCCCGACCAATTATTCTATCCCTATTATGTCTCAAAAGCTCGTTTATATCAATTCCCTGCCATACTTCAATTGCTGCTGGTATCGATTTGATTTCTTTCTCAATACGTGATTTGATGCAAGAACTTGAAAATAATTAATTATAAGTCCAGTGCATAACTTACCGTCGCTTGTCTTCATGTTCATCCCCGATCGTGGCTGAAATTACAGGAACATTTCCAATTCTCAACAAAATTCTTGGAAACACTGATAAAACGGTTCACACGATGTAATCCATTCCTGAAAACAAAAATTCATATCGAAATAACAATAAATTCCATGCTCTGAATTTCCAATCAAATATCTAATCTTTCCCTGCGATCATCTCAATGGCTTCGAGACTATCATTCGTTCAAGAAAAAAAAATCCGAATAAAATGGATTATTGGCAACGTCGAAATTTCAAAAAAAAATCCCAAAGTTTCAAGAATTTAACTAAAACATTTTTCAAGTTTTATCAACAAGTGAAATAAAATATGTACATATGAAACGCATTATTGGCAACATTGCACTTTCAAAAATATTAGTTCAACGTTCAACCAAATTGATGGTGTCCAATCTCAATGTACCTAGATACGTTTTAGGTTCTAGACAAAAATCAAGAATAAATTTTGCCCGATTACTGATCGATTCCTTTATGGAAGCAGATAGAATATGAAATGGAGAATTGGCAACGTCGCTATTTCAAAAAAAGAAACGATTCTTTCCTAGTTTCAATTCAAAAATTCATTTCATGATTTTTTCATATCTCTACCGAATAAACGTTTGTGGAAATTTTACTTAATTTCCTTTTTAAAAGAGGTTGGATTTAAAATGCATTATTGGCAACGTTGCTATTGCATAAAAAAATTCAGTTTCAATTTAAAGTCCCAGCTTTTGACAATTTTTAGGATCAACAATAATGTTATGGAAATCTTGCATATTATCTTTCATTTACAATGGGATACAAATAGAATATAAAATGTACTATTGGCAACGTCGCAAATTTTAAAAGCTAACGTAAATTTTCCAGAAAGTTCAAAATATAATGTACCTTATTCAGAATCAGCAAAAATCTAATAAATTAAAAAGTTTACCCGTTTCTGGCAACATCGCAATAAATTGGAAAAAAATTATTCAAGATTCAACTGAACTTTGACAATAAATTGACAATCATCAATTCATCATGCATATATTTTTTAGCATCGCAATAAGAAAAAGTCTGGTGAACATTTTGCCCAATTTCACTATCGAAACAGATAGGATATAAAATGTATTTTTGGCAACGTTATAATGCTCCAAAAAATCAGCCAAAATCTCGCATAATATTCATAAATATTGTATTTTCGACAATTATGGGGGGAAGGGGAAGGGGATAAAGTAAAATTTATTTTCAAATTTTAATTTCAGTAAAGCAAAGTAATAGAATATAAAATGTATTATTGGCAATGCTGCAATTTCAAATCAAAAGAGACCCGTTTCAAGGCAATTTCAACAATTCATCATTTAATTACTTTTTTTTTATGGATGACAAAAATCATAAGTTACTTTTGAGTTTTGACCAAGTATCACTCTTAAAGGAAAATGGCTACCATGTACTATTGGCAACATTGCAATTTGCAACTTCATATGGATAAAATATTATCTGTACCCACCCAGCACAAATTCAGGTCTTGATTTTCTGAAGAGCAATCAAAACGCATGGGGAGAATTTTGGCCAATTTCATAATCAAAGTAAATACTCCAATTGTCCAATTTATTCTTGATCAATATTGGCAACGTCGCTTTGTCGCAATGGGGAAAAAACATTTTTGATACCTAATGCAACAAGATGATATTGACCTGCTCATGTGGTTAAAAAAATTCAATAATAATGTTGCCTGTTTTTAAATTTCAAGACCAGTGGTGGAGGGGAGGGGAAAACACAGTTTTAAAATCTACACTGTAATGCGTTCTAATATAAAGAAATTTAATTACCAATAAATACATTGATAAAATTTCAAAAAATTTTCGTTTCAGGATACTTAATGAGGAGATTGAATTTGTAAAAATATAATATTGGCAACGCTGCAATTTTGGAAAATCAAAATTTTTAGTCATTCAATTGGAAAAATCTCGCATATTTTTTGAGCAGTGAAAAAAATCAAGTCAAATATTGGCAACATCACAGTTTCAATTTTCTTTTCAAGTACAATGTACATAATATTTTGATGGATATTGAGCAAATGCTACAGATTTTTGGCTTAAGTATAGAAGAATTCATAAAAATTTCCATAATTTGGATTTCAAATTTCAAACATGAAAAAAATCAGGAATTATTCATTATTGGCAAATGGCAATATCCCAATTTTGAGATTACAGCATCTCAATTCAATGAAAATTTCATTTATGGAAACGTGACAATGTCCAAACAAATAAATTTCTTAACAATTATTAAAATCGACGTATTCATGTTATAAAACTACTCATGAGTGAAAAGAATTCCTGAAAACATTTTTTTTTCTCCAATTAGAGTTGGCGAATCAACAAAAATTGAGATTTACAAATTCCTAATGAATTTTTGGTAAAATTTTTAGAATGATGACTTTGTTTCAACCTACAATGAATACCTACCTAATTATGAATTATTCATCAATCATCTCCATAACAAAAATTTCATATCATTTTCAATAAAACAATTTCAAGTTAAATTACATTGAAACTTTAAATCAACGATTTCTTTTCAAATAGGTATAATTATCGCGAAAATTAATACCGAACAAAAACTGATCCACCCAGTATAATTACAAATTCCACACCTGGCCAAGAAAAATTCATCGCAAAATGTCCAGAATCCGCGATCAAATCAATAAAATAATCCCATCAATCGACCGAATAAACTTCTTCCCTTCTCGAGCCATCTCATCCGTCTCATTCACATCACCTTCAATCTCACGTACCTTCTCGCCTCTGGAATTAAAACACCCAACCGTTGTAGAAATCTCCATCGAGTTCGATAAATTGCCCACAAAACGAAAGATACATATAAGTACACTTTTGAAATAATAAATTACTCTTTGAAGAAAGATTTCTACTATATCCATTACACCGAATCCACACAGGCACTGGCACATACCGCAGCGTTACACAACGCAGCGATTTATAATTACCAACAAATCACATCGATACCGCAAATAATACCCACCATTCTCGCTTCGATAACAATTATCGCCGCATGACAACTGGGTTATGATATGAAAACAGCACCAGCCGAACGAAGAACCCTGCTTTTATCATCCGAGTGTGTCTTTCCTTTCTTTCTTTCTGTCGTCGTTAAAATAAATTTCATGACAATAGAAACATCATTATACTTATACCTTACGTACCTAAATAACGTGCTATGTATAAAAAAATATGTACCAGTATGTACGAGGCTCGTTAAATACCATATTGGTTTGAAAACTGCCAATTGGTACCATTGATAATGCTTATTGTGATTAGAAATAATAATTTATAAGAGAGCGCCTGCTGATGCTGCCTTCTTCTTTACATTGTACAATAATTCGTTTTAATTTTTTTTTTTTTTAGGATTTTATAAATGTTAATTTTGTTTCTTCTAGTTTTCTTGTATTTGTTCGTGTTTTTTTTCTCTTTTTATTACTTTTTTTTATAATCGTTTATTATTCTACAATCTAAGTTCCTTCTACTATTTTTTTTTCTCTCTCTCTCGTACGCGAGTCTCTTTAATATTATGCTTATCCAATCTCCATCGATTTGGATAATTAAAAGTAGGAATTTACACCATATTCCATCGGAAGACGAAGCACTACCTTTGATATTGCCTTTAAAAAAGGTGAAACAAAAAGTGATCTTACAACGTATTATTAATTAGGATTAACCCTTAGAAAAGTAAATATTCTCTGAAAATGGTTCCTAAAAGTATAGTAGATGTTTTCCTTTTAAAAAATTGACGAGAATTTTATTCGCCATCTCTTTTTAAGAAATTTACTTTTTTTAAAAGAAAAAACGAGGTTGTGGTCGCGTTTGAGTTACTTATTCGAAAACTGTACTTCGATTCTATATTTTCCACTTCAGTTTTATTATAACGTCTCTCTTTCCTTTTCTCAAGAAGGTATCTCTTGAACAATGTTTTAGAAAAAAAAAAAAAAAATGGAAAAAGAGAGAAATTACATTTGCATTGAACTGCATTACACAACGAAATAATATTATATCGTTATGAAACGAATCCATGACTCGAACCATGTCTACTTTTTTTGTTTTTTACTTATTTAGCGTGTATTTTTTTTTTTTTTAGTAAAACGAGGTACAGTTTTAAGAAAATATTTAGTGATATTAAATCGTATGTTGTAATTCGTTGTTTTATATAGTTTGATGATTTCCTTTTCTCTTTTTTTTTTGAAAAAAAATTATTTATTTGTTTAGTTTTTTATGTAAATTGTAAAATGTGTTTAATTAAACGTTTCATGTTTTGAGTTAATTTTTTCGAGAAAAATCAATCAACTTGGAAGTATAAAAGCATCTGGGAAAAATTTTAGAAAAATTTATTATTATAAAATGCAAAACACCGATGTTTTATCGACGAATTTCGAATCAATAGTTCATTTTTTCGAAAATTTGATACGATTTTCAAAGGTTGGAAAATTTATTAAAACTTATATGTAGTTATTTACTTTGCAATGAAATTGAACCAAGTTTTGTTTCAATGTTTATTTTTCGGCTGAAATTGCAATTTTTTCATTAGGTACTTACATCCCATAGAGGTGTATTTATGATATTATTTACAACAATTTTGCTCATTTTCGTGTCCAGCACGGCAAAATACCCCGATAAACAACCTTTCACGATTTTATTATACTTGAAGTCTCGAAATTCACTTTTTTTTGCCGTAAAAAAATCAGTGAAAAAAACGAATTTTGGAATCTTTAACGAATCTATCGCGAAAGAGATGTTTATCGGAGTATTCTGACCTGCTGAACATGAATATCGGGGTGGGTTTTTCAACTGGTGATTTCATTCTGTACAGAACTCTCAAAAATTTAAAAAATCAGCTAAAATAACATTTCTTGAGGTGTTTTATTGCCACTCTTGACCCTTGTTTTTAAAAATGGCTATAAAACAATTGCATTAAAAAATCCTACACAAAAAGCTTATTTTTTTAGTAATTTTTCCAGGGTAGTCGCCTTTTGCTTATATGATGTTTTTTACCGTTGAAAACTTCAAATAGCCAAAAAAGAAGAAGAGATGCGCAATAATTGTTGAAATTACATAAATCTACACATTGTACCAAAGAGCATTAGGCTATGATATGGTAAAGAGGTCATTTGGCCTCTGGTGTAACTTGATCAAAATTTTTATTCTGTTTGATTTACCTTTGTAAAGAATTATTTTAGAGCGCATGAACGAATTTTTATCTCACTATGGGGGGCTGATACCCCAAAATTGGTGATTTCCATGCGAACAAAAAATTCTATATCGACTCATTGACTCGAGTTTTCAACGATTTTTTTTTCAAACGTGGCACGTAGCTAGAGGCATAGAGGAGAGTACCCTAAAATTTTTTCAGATTTTTCCAATCATTTTAATTTTTAATGACCTCAGATTTTTTCGGTTAGAGGAGGTTGGTCAAAAATTCAATAAATCGTGAAAAATTTATAGAAAAGTATAGTGATTTTGAAAATAACAAAAATTATTACTTACGCCCCAAATTTCACCACTCAAAAAAATCTGAGAAAATCTTGAAAGTAAAATACCTACATCGAAAAAGTTTTGGAAAAAAATATTCTTCGGTTCGTTCCAAAATTATGTTTCCAAGGTCGATTTAAAATTTTCAAAGTAAAATTCGAGGTCAGTCAAGTGTTTGGAAAAATAGGAAAAAAGGGCGCTCTCCTTTAGTACATCTACATACGTGCCAAGTTTGAAAAAAAAAGATTAAAAATTCGGAGAGATAAAATTTTTCATTTGTAAATCACGTATTTTGATCCCTCATTTCCCCCCCCCCCCCCCCCCTCAAAGAGAATTATCTTCTGTCAAGACAAATCGAATGATATAAAAATTTTGATTAAGTTTCACCGCAGAGGTCAGATGGCCCCCAATAAAATTGCCATAACTTCGAAAGGGAGGAGGGAAGGGTCTAAAATTTTCAAAAAATAATTTTCCAACTAATATAAACCACTGGAGGTGTTTAGAAACCCAGCCAAGTTCACCAATTATTCGGCAATACTCTTTGGAGATGGAGGAGTTGTATCCATCAGAAAAAAGAGGTCTATGTCTATATTGATATCGTTAGACCATTATCACGTGAAACTTTCGTGAGCTTTTTCAAGCGGTATAATGGAGATGACTTTGAATATTCTAAACGGCAAAATCAAACTTTTGTCAAACTTTGAATGCACAATTTTCTCACATGGTTCATTCTCACAATTTCAGCATTTAATCATTTCAATTAAAACTCAAACAATTTCGAATAAAAGCAGAGAGGCATGAGAAAAATTTTAAAATTTTTATGGCTGCGCTTTCAATCATAAAATAATGACAAATATTATTTTAAAAAAAATACACGGAAAAATTTCAGTCAAGCTACACAATGCTTTCCTCATTAAATTTCAGTAAGTATAGGTAAGTATAATCGTGTGAAATTATTTTCTAATGAATTTAACAAGTGTACTCAACTATTCCTACTGAAATACGCATTTTTTAAAAATCCTATCATTAGTTTCGAAATCGATGTACCTGTGTAGCATACTACAGTTCATAAATCCGCAGTGAAATAATGAAAAGATACCTCAACGAGTGTAAAGTTCAATTCCAAATTTAATACTTAATTTAAAACATTTAAATTATGGTGCTTTTTTAATAACAAATTCTGTGTACTTTCTTGTATGAAATAAGTAAATAGATAGGAAGTGAGTAATTTTCCTAAAGTAAGTATTCATACCCACCTATCGCGTCTAAATTACCAGCTTTGTGGAATTTAAAAAAATTAAGTTTAAACTAAAAATAACAATTTTTGAACCGCACAGGTATTTAAGTACATTCCAGAAGTGAAATATTATTTTTAAAAAATCAAAAATGAATCTAATTTTGACAATATTTGTCACGAATCTAATTTTCTTGCATGTACTGCCTATAAAATCGGCTAAAATATTAGGAATTTTTCCAGTCAAGAGCAGAAGTCATCAGTCTATCCATCAGGCCATTATTGACGGCTTAGCTACCAAAGGTCACGAGATCACAGTAATTACTCATTTTAAATCCAACAATATTACACCCAATTACAAAGAAATTTTGTTTGACACTAGCGAGGGCTTAGATTACATTGATAGTATCAATATAGAAGACGCGGTACATTTTTTACGAAGTAAACAAATAATAAAACAAAGTATTCTAACAGATGTACAATTATTCGAAAAAGTTCTTCAATTAGAATACATAAAACAGCTGATAAATTCAAAAGAAAATTCCATCGATTTAATCATCACCGAAGTTTACGCAACGCAGTATTATCATTTGCTAGCCTATAAATTGAACGTCCCTTTGATACTCGTTTCACCACTTAGTATGCTACCAAAACTAGATTACTTCGTTGGTAATTCCTATAACCCTTCTTTCGTACCAATTATTTGGAGCGAGTTTACCACAAATATGAATTTCCTGCAACGCCTCACGAATATTTACTACTACACTGTGACACACTGGTACCTGAATTACAATCTTAACAGAGATATTATGGAGAGATATGCTCGCGACGTATTTAATATAGAACTGCCATCGAATGAAGAATTGAACAAAAAAACTTCCTTGGGTTTGTACAACAATCATTTCAGTTTCATTTCAAGACCAATGCCCCCCAATGCCATCAATATTGCTGGGATACATATCAAAGAACCGAAAGAATTATCCAAGGTGATGAATTTTCTGGCCAATGGTTTACAATCGGGGAAAGGCGCGCAACTAGAAAACATAATACAACCGGAATTTTTTTTTGCAGGATATAAAAGATTTTATTGAAGAATCGGATCACGGTGTTATATTTTTTTCTTTCGGAAGTACTATTAGAGCTAGCAGTATATCACCAGAAAAATTGGAGGTTATCAAAAAAGTATTTTCTGTAATACCGCAAAGAGTTCTGTGGCGAGTTAATGAACTGAATATAACTGAAATACCATCAAATGTTAAATTGGGTAAATGGTTCCCTCAGCGAGATATCTTAGGTGAGTTTTTAAAAATATTTTCGAGTAGGTATTAAATTATAGAGCAAAAATTGCGCGATTTAAAATTGTTCAAGGATAATTCATCTTTTGTAGGTACTTTGAAATTGATATGCAAAAAAAATTCCAATCATTACTTACACACTTAGATTAAAATTTTTAGTCTTTCACATCGAAATTCTTGATAAATTGTATGGGATTTTTAATCAAAATTTAATGTTGTAGCCGAACAGAAAATTAAAATATTTTCAATAGAAGTTAACGTAAGTTATGGAAGATTTCTAATTTCTCCCCCCTCCCCAACCAGCTTCAAAGTCAGCCTATATTCAAACATTTTTGGAAAATTAGGTAAAATTTTTCTTCAAAAATTGATTATTTCAAATTTCTTTTGAATTTGAAAATAGGAAAAAATTTTTTTCAAATAATTGAAAATAATCTTGTTTTGAATTAAGAATAAATCTTTTTAAAAAAACTGGGAGTAAATTTTTCAAAAATAGGGATTTTTCATCTTTTGAAAAATATAGAGTAAATTTTCTACAAGAATTTTTAAAAAAATTTGTAGATAGCCCTAACCAATTTTTTCAAGAGTTGTTGAAAATTATATACTTTTTTCAAAACTTTTGCAATATTTTATGTGAAATCAACAACAAAGTTGAAAACGTTTGTCCTAGAGTAATTAATCTATTAATATTTAACCCCGGAAAACCATCTCGGAAGGCGACTTTTTTAAAAATGAAAAAATTCATTAACATACCTAATTTTTGTTCATGTTTTTTTTTTTTTCAATTGAGAATGATGAGAAAACCCCATTGATGACTTACCTGGATTAAAGTGGTAGCATAAATACGATTTCAAGAAAATAATTTCGAAATTTTTTTGATTTTTTGCTAAAATTTTTAAATACCCATCATAAAAGTCGGACATTTTTCAAAAAAAAAAATAGCGTTTTTCAAAAACAATAAACGCAGACTTTTAAAAAAATCAATTTTTTTCTTAAGTCTGTGTTTATTGTTCTTGAAAATCGCTTATTTTTCAACCCTCGACCTCCCAAAGCAAACTTCGAAAGCCAAGAATGGGTATATGTGACCCTGCCGTAAAGAAGAGACCTTGTGTAAAAAAAATTGGTCCAGATTTGGTGTCATTTAGACCAAAAACTTCGAAAATATAAAAATTTATAAGTTTTTGACTTTTGGATGACTTTTGACATTAAGTTAATTTTGAAAATATAAAAATTCGTAAGTTTTCAAAAGTCAGCTTCTGACTTTCTGACTTCAAGTTAATTCCGAAAATATAAAAATTTATAAGTTTTTGACTTTTAAAGACGCAAAATAGCGTCTTAAAAAATGTTTTAATGACACCCCCCCCCCCTCCTCCACCCAAAAAGAAAAAACATATCCATGTAAAAAATAATCGATACCTCATTTTTCACGTTTTCGGTCCAAATGACACCAAATCTGGGCCAAACACATAAAAATAAAGACATCGATTTTTTTTTTTTGCATAAGGTCCCTTTTTTCTGGTAGGGTCAAATTTAGGCATTTGAACTGAAACAAAGAGTAAAAATTTGAGCAAATCAAAACAATTTTGCAACTTTCGTAACATCAAAATATCCTCATGAGGCTCTGTTATTACTAATCAAGTACATACGATATGCAATCGTAATCAAAAAAACTACAAATAATCATTTTAGAACATGAAAAAGTAATTGGATTCATCAGTCATGGTGGATTATTGGGATCATTGGAAGCGATTCACACCGCAACTCCTATCATTGGAATGCCTTTTGCATTTGACCAGTTTCAAAATATCAACATATTAGTTGAAAAAGAAGCTGGCATTTATGTCAATTATCATACAATGGATGAAAAAACTCTGCATGATGCGATTAATGAAATAGCAACGAACTCCAAGTACCTATCTACATAAAATTTCATTTTTCTTATTTTCGTAAATTTCCTCTACTGAACGTAAAAACCACTCTTAGACATCAAAAATTGATTTTTGAGTTGACACTGATTTTGGATATTTCAGAAAAAATAGAATCAAAGGGGAACCTCAACTCAAAAACCAATTTTCGATCCCTCAGGGTGGTTTCTGTATTCAGGCTCTTATATTTATATATCATAATCATTTTTTTATGCTCAGGTATCGCAAAAACATGCAAAAGTTATCTAAAGTGTTCAGAGATAGACCGATATCTCCATTGAATGAATCTTTGTATTGGATAGAATATGCATTGAAATACAAGGGAGCTCCTCATTTAAGAACAGAAGCCGCTGATATGCCTTTACATCAATATGTGTTGTTAGACGTCCTTTTATTCATAATGGCTGTTGTCATCGGTGTCATATTATTTTGTAAATTTCTCTTAAAAATCATAATTCAAAAATATCGCGAACGTTCGGAGAAAAATAAGATCCACTGATTTAAGTGATTGTTTTGTATTAAATTTATATTATTCACTAGTACCTACATAATGTAAGTATATAAGCTAGGTAGGTATAGAAATTATTTAAAACCTTGGGTATGTTATTTGAAAAATTTTCATAAAAAGAATATTGTTCCACAATAATCTGAAATTTATTTTTTCGTAAAGTTCCACCGGAAATCGGTGTCAGAAAAATATTCATTTTAGTGCGGGATGCAGCCCCAAATGATTTTGTTTTCGGATAAAATCCTTGAGTCTTGGGCTTGGAATAGGACTAGAGAATTTTTGATTCGGGTTTCAGGGCTTACTTTTTAGCCTTTTCAGGTTTTTTTCGGGGCTTATGAGGCAAAAAATTACCAATTTATTGGCCTGCAGAATTACAAAATACTCCAACTCCTCCAAGCTGTTTTTGACTTCAAAATTCACAAATTAATTTTCGATAGAAGATCCTAGCCTCGAAACACCATGTAAAATTTACATTTTTCGAGACGGTCTGTATATATCGGTTGAAAATTCCGGGAAATGAAAATTTTCAATGGAGAGACCGAAAAAGTAACGTTTTACCGTATAGCAATGAGAGGTAAGGGGCAACATTTTTACCATGTGGATTTCAGCCAACCCGTAAGTACGAAATTTCATCTGTTGGTTTCGAATTTTAGCTCCAAAGTAGATTCATCTGATTCCATCGGCACCCTTACAAAAATTCAACTTTTTGATCACAAAATTTAAAAAATTTGGTTCTTGAAAGTTTTACTTTTTCAAAAGTATTTTCCCGTTTGGTTTATAAGCAAAATGATATTTTAGCAAATGTCTATAAAAATTTTGAAAAAAATTACGAGAACACCAAAAAGTTGATGCAAATAAAAAAATCAGTGATCACCATAGAAATTTTTCAATTTTTATACAATATTGCTAATCAAAAACCAGAATGATAAAAGACATCAAAAGTTGGGAGGGTGTGTGGGTGTGACCCCTCCCCCCACCATCCCAAAGTTGCGAAAAGTGGTGAACATTGGGAAAAGTTGAGTAGGTAAATTGGAATTGCCAACTTTTCCCAACTTGTACTAAATTTTCCCAAGTTTGGATTTGAGAAAATTTAAAAATATCACAATTTTTTGCCCTCATTAAAAAAAAATAGTGATATGAATCTTTTCTCCTCTAATCCAGACAATTGAATATTTTCAAATGAAATAAAATTATTGCACTTTTCATTTATCAGGGAACTTTGTGACAATCTTGAATGGATTTTCATAAGGATTTCAATTTATTTGAAATGAGAGGAGCTCATCATGGGAACGCCATTTTTTCTTTTGAAAGTCAAGAATGTAGAGCGAAAAAAGCACGAATTTTAATGAAGAAATTTTAGCTTTCGAATAGTATGTTTTTCTCAAAAATTTTGGCCATTGCTTTGCTCGGATTGGATAAATTTACACAAAATACTTTTCCAAATGATGACTTTCCACGCCAGATAATTAGATATTTTGAAATGGAAAAAATGTGTACTTATTCTTTGTCGAGAGACTTGGTGGTAGGTATTTTCGAATAGAATTTTCAATAATTATTGTTATTTTTTTTAAATGAGTGGTGGTTCATTAAGGAATCGATTTTTTTTTTTTAGAAGTTATTTAAACCCCAAATTTTTGTTTTTAATATGACTGGTCAAAAAATGTTCATTTTCTAATAAATACGAGTCAGCAAATTTCTACCTTTTTTTAATAATATTGGCTAGTAAGTTTTTTTCACCCTCGAGATTTTCGACCAAGTTTCGTCCCTAAAGCGTTGGTTTAGCTCAGTTGTTCTTTCAATACTTTTTCAACACAAACTGTATTTTAAACGTTTCACTACTCAATTTGTTTCCTTTTTTTTTTTAATTCCGACTTTTCAACTCAAATTTTCACTTTCAAATCTTCTCGTCTTACGCGTATTTTTAAAATCGCAACATCACAAACTATAAATGATTCGTTTCACGAACGTGACAAGTATGCATCGAAACATATTATCGTTCACTATCAAAATTCATGTAAATAAAGAACGATGTTGCTCATTCATTCATCGTACTAGCGCTCCAATTAATTCTGTACGTTTGATTTGAAAATTTTTATTTTTTATTCAATTTTTATTTTTTGAAATTTGAAGTACATTACATAATATATGAAGCATATTTTATACAAACAGTATAAGTCAGGAAAATGAAAAAATATAAATACTTAGTAGTTAGTACAGTACATATGAAAGTCAAAAAGCTGTATATGTGAAAGGATCGAGAGGGGACTTGAGGACAACTTTTTTTAAAAACAATCAAGTCCCTTTTCATTTCTCATGTATAGTTTTTTGACTTATAATATTATTTGATTATTTGTATTTTTTCACTTTTTTTGTGACTTATACTGTTCGAATAAAAAATGCTTCACAATATGTCGATTTTTCACATTTTTGATTTTCTTGGGTGTTAATTCAATTTAAATTTAAATTTTTTTTATATTTCTTTACGTCATAGAGGGAATAAACGCTACTACATAAGTAGGTACGCATTATTGAAAAAAATATAAATAAATTTGCTAAATTCGTTACAAAATGTATTAAATGAAAAAGTAGCGTCCGTTGAAAGAAAATTTTAACACCGATTCCTCACTGTTTCAAGATTTCATAAACCTAAATTGAAGCGTCCGTTTGAAAAACAACCATAGACCAAAAACTGTACATGAGAAAAAGGACCAAGGTGTTACCTTTTTTTCAGTACACGTATGTCCTTTTTCTCGTATACAGATTTTGGACTATGGTTGATTTTTAAACGGACGCTTTAATTTTTTTGAGTAAAATTTTTCTCGTAATAACTGGTGGAAGTCGAAATTTCAAAATGAATTATGGTTGTTTTTTAAACGTATACTTCAGCTTCAATTAATAAATTTTCAAAAAAGTGGTTTCAATATACATATATTATAATATAACCTTACATAAGCACAATTTTAAAAAAATTGTTTGAGATATATTTTTGATATATGAATAACAATGACATATGTACTTTTTTTTTTCAAATGTCGGGAGGATCCGAAGAAAACAATACGAGATTTCTTTCCCATTTCAAACATTTTTTAGTCATTTTCAATAATTTTACCAAAAAATATTTATCCTTAGCGAATCAGAACTATTTTACGAGATTTTTTCAACTCATTTTTACCATTTTTCTGATCTTCCTAGCACTTTTGAAAATTTTCCAATTAGAATTTACCTTTCCCATCAAAACAGCAATTTTTACATCACTACAGAAGTATAGAAGGCAGATTTCTTCAAGCTTTCTCCTCTGCTGTACTATACACTTTTTCGGTTTTTTTTTTTGCCCTAGATATTTTAATAATAGGAATATGTGACAAGAGCGGTATCCCAAATTTCAAAAAAAAAAAAAAAATTGAAAGTAGGTACATCATAAAAGAACCCCCTTCTCTTCATATCCAAGATTTCAGGCGCTATAGTTTTCAAATTCCGACGAATTTTTAATATTGCAAAATTACCTCATCGCCCTGTAAAATTCAAAAGTTTGATCTAATCAACGAAAAAACTGAAATTGGATACGCAGGTATAGGCAGATACCTAGACCTACCCTATTTTTAACCATCTGAATTGATTGAAAGTGGTTTAGAGACATTTCGGAGCCTTCAGAAAATCTTGGGTTCTTGGGGGTTTCCATTATTGGAGAAAGGCCCATCGCAGATCAGCCATATTGATGATTGAGGTCGAAACGGGATTCTTACCAACTTGCCTTTTTAACCTCCATTTAATTAGACGTTGTCTGAGTATTTTAAATTTTTTTTGTGTGAAAAATATGGATTTCAGGGTGTCTAACAAATTCCGAAAATCCATGGGAAGGGCCTTCAGCACGGCCTTTTCAAAATAAAAATCCTCCCCTCCCCCTTCAAAAAATCAAACTATCAAACTCAATTTAGAATGACTAATTTTTTTTGTTTCAAAATATTTCATTAGAGAAGAGTTTTTACCATCATTTTGAAGAAAAAAATCACTGAACCTAAGGGAAGCGAGAGCAAAAATTTTTGAAAAAAAGGACATCCAGAATCTAAAATTTTTTTATTAGGTAAAATTTGTGCTTTTTTCTGTGTTTTGTTTAGACTTTCAAAAAATCACAACATTTTTGAAAATTGCAATCGAGATCGTTACGAGTCTTTCGATAAATTTTCACTTGAAATATCAATTGTCTAGGCTGAGAAAGGAAGTTTCATACCATTATTTTGAAAATAAAATTGTGTAAATTTACTGAGCCTGAGCGAAGCGAGGGCGAAAATTTTTGAAGAAAAGATGGGAATGGACTTTTTGTTCAATATAAGGACCTTGGAAGGACCGGAAGGACCCTTCGGCCAATATAAGGACCAGAAGGACCTGTTAGACACCCTAGATTTTAACTAGAAGGTACGAATTTTGGAAAATTGTGCTTTAATCGATCAATTAGGTCACCAACAAAATTATGGTTACCTAATCCGCGATTAAAAGTAGTAAAATTTACTACGGAAAATTTCAAAATTTATTGAAGACACCAAAATGTCTCGAAAACGGTTCCAATCGATTCGAGAGGACAATAATAAGATGTTATAGGTAGGTACTTACTGAATTTCAGAATTTTTTAGGACTACATTAAATTTTTATATTTTCATGATTTGCAGAGTGATATGTAATTTTGAAAACTACAAAATTCATCAAAATTCGTAAAATGAGCTTTAACACCCGAATTTTGGATATAGGGTCCTTTCATGATAAACTTCCAATTTATTTTTGTTTCGGCCCAAAATTTTACTGTGAGTTGGGATATTAGGAAAGGAGTTCATGCATCTCCAATTGAAAAAACGTGACCACCAGCTTAATTTCTGAACAAAACATCTTACTAAAAAAAAATTGATCAAAACATACCTCATCCTCAAACCTTTCTCAACCCTCTCCAACGCCATCAGGAAACCGTACCCGTAAGATAAATAGACTGCAAATACAACCCACATTGTCTACTCTCGGTGGCACATTGTCGTAGGCCAGCGTCGACTCGGCGTCGCGCCGGCTCATTCAACAGAACAAACTTTTGCTACTGGCAAAGGCGCGGGAAAAAAAGCTGTTCTACGTTGAAAAAACCCTTCACATACGCGGATTATAAACTCCACACATTGTGCTGGTAAAATCGTTAATTTAATCGTAAAGCCTTAATGCACCATTTAGAAAAGATCTTAGGTGAAAGTACCTACGGGTATTTTAATCGATATACACAAACGCGTAATGTTCTATAGGTACCGAACAATTCACAAAGTTAAACTTTTACCGACTGGTAAAAAGTTCAGTTACGTTTTGACGTCCATGCTTGCCGGTACATCGTTGCCTTGAATTAGACTTCGTCGAGCTTTTCTTTTTTTTATCGCGATCGCGATATAAAATTCTCTTGTCGAGGAGGTCGCTCCCCCTGCCTTGCAAATTGGCGCCGTTAATCGGAGTAATTATTCGAGTTGGTTATTTCAGCTTTGGGGATTTTTTTTCAACCGGCGAAATTTCAAAATTTTTAATAATACGTCGAACGATACCGGAGTCCATGATAAACAGGTATTTGCGCGGGCTTTCGCTTTACTTAGTGCATTATGTAATTTTTCTTATAAAATATACACCTGTATTCATCGCCTAGATGGTATCTATGTAAAGCTTCGATGCCAACTTTTTTTTTTTTTGGTCGAAAGTTTGATTTTTATGGCGTGTTATTTTTATACCTTATAAGTAAACAACACCTTGGCTAGGTAATTTCCTAAACCTCGCCGTGTTTCGAATGTTTTTCGTACGTTTGCACAAGTGTATATGTATATGAGGCCGGAACACGTAAATCTATCGATTTGAAAGGAAAAAAAAACTATGCAAAGGTGTGAAAATTAACAATAATTTTACAAATTGTATCTAAATATTGAAATTTCTCGCCCTCCGATGACCTTCCGCATAACGATTCGACCAATTCGAGCCGAGAACTTGCCAATTAAAATTTTTCGACAGATTTTGCAAACAAATTGAATATGTGCTTATTTGAGTAATATTACAGAGTTTTTGCTGAAATCAAAAAACAAAAATTCGTACTTTTGTCCTATTTTTTTTTCACGTTCATTAGAGATTTTCTCGAGTCATTTTTTTGGATTTCTAAAAAAAAAAAAAACAAATTGATGGTCACTAAGAAAAATCCAAAAATTTATGAAAATTTTACCCCTTCTTGTTCCTAATCTTGAAAAATTATTTTATTCGATCCTCAAGTTTTCCAAACCAATTTTTACAAATTTTTCATGCCACTAAACAGAATTCTACCTACCTATTTTCCAAAAAAAGAGAGAACATGCCTGATTTAATTTTTAATCAAAATCAAGCTGCTTAAAAAATTAAAAGATTCGATTTTTTTACCTCAAAATATTCAATTATCTGAAATGAAAATCATACAATATTATTCAAAGAATAAATTACTTAGCCATGTTCCTTTTTTTGAGCCAAAGTGGAGCGAAAGCGAAAATTTTCAATTAAATGAATCCAAAAGCTGAAATTTTTTCATTTCATTAATATTTCAGTCTTGAAAAATTGAAGGAGCAAAAAATGATGTTTACAAAAAAGCAATGTAAAAAAATGTTTTCAACCATATGTTTTTCAGTTTTCAACGTAGTTACTATCAATCTTTTCGATAAATTGAAAAAAAAAATCAAATAATAATAATCTGATGCTTTTTGACACTTTTTAACAAAAATTTCGAGCTTCTTTCAGAATTTGAGCTTTTTTTAATCCCATACAAATTCTGGATCCGAGTTTATTTGAAAAATTAATAAGGTTGAAGTTGAATGAGAAATAGAGGCTACCTAGCAGAATTTTAATCAATTCAAATAAAATTCTGACAGGGTACCTCGTACTAAATGTTTTTCTAAAAAATCTCCACTTTTCTCTATTTTTCACGCAATACTTGACAAATAAAAAAATGACGCATTATTTACGAAAAAAAAATACAAAAAATTTTTAATTCATTTTCAGCTATATTTTCTTGAAATTTTGACTGGATTACACAGCATTCATTACTTTTACTAACGATATTTAAAATCACTACTTTTTCACTACCTGTTAGATGCCTTGTTTGATTTTGTTGCTCTTAAGAAATAATTAAAATTTACTTACGTAGGGACGAACTTTTTTATTAAAATTTATGAGCAGAAATTTATTGGATTCGATTCGACCTACTTAATTTTTTTATGTATGCCACTTAATCCCAATCCGAATAATTTTCGAATGAATAAAATGGGCAACTGGTTGCCCAATTCATGAAATTTTCAAATTCAAAGCTTTCCACATAGGTACCATTTTTCTCAAGTATTCCTACTCTCTCATTTATCAATCAGTGAAAATTATCAAAAATCACTAAAAAAAAACAGACAGAACTGCAGCATAGGAGAAAATCAGTGAAAAAATTTTCACTAAAAACAAATCAGTGAGAAAAATCACCGGAAAATCAGTGAAAATTCGTAGAAAATCAGTGATTCTCGCTGGTTTTTCCTGTGCTGCAATTCTGACTGTTCATCAGTGACTTTTCACCGATTCAGAATTAGAGAGTAGAAGAAATAATCAGAACACTTCAGCATAGAGAGCCAAACTTTAGCTGCAAATTTTTAAATTAACTGTTTATTTTTTTAAAAAGTAGGTACCTAGCGAAATGTCGGCTCTTTATAGGCTAAAAAATTTTGAATTTCATCACTGGAACGATTAACCCAGGAGAATTAGCATCAAAAAATCGCTTAAAAAAGAAATATATGTTAGTCGAAATTTTATTGCTGAAAAAGTTTCTATATGATGTCCAGAGTATGTGGTAAAAACCCACCACCCCCACCCCAATTGCTTTTTGAGGGGGGTGGACCCCTTGTGGGGAAAAAAATTGTTTTGCACCGATTTCACTCAAATTTGGGTGGAAGGTTAGGTGGGTGTAGAAGTACTCCCAAAAAAATTTTCAGGTCCCCCCTACCTCAGGGAGCTGAACCATCGCTCTCCAAAGTTGGGAATTTTTGACAAAAATGAAAAAAACCGAGTATTTCGAGTATAAAATCACCCCATAATATCAATTTTGAAAACTTTTATGATTTCTGTGTACATTTTGAGATGACGAATCCGACTAGCACATCAACTTTTTCATTTGAGGTGTTTAACTACCCTTGCGGCCCGTTTCAAAGTATTTAGATCGTGTTTTTTAAAGTTTTTTTATCTGAAAAAACCGTGATCTGTATACTTTGAAAGGGGCCGCAGGGGTAGTTAAACACCTCAAATGAAAAAGTTGATGTGCTAGTCGGATTCATCATCTCAAAATGTACACAGAAATCATAAAAGTTTTCAAAATTGATATTATGGGGTGATTTTATACTCGAAATACTCGGTTTTTTTCATTTTTGTCAAAAATTCCCAACTTTGGAGAGCGATGGTTCAGCTCCCTGAGGTAGGGGGGACCTGAAAATTTTTTTGGGAGTACTTCTACACCCACCTAACCTTCCACCCAAATTTGAGTGAAATCGGTGCAAAACAATTTTTTTCCCCACAAGGGGTCCACCCCCCTCAAAAAGCAATTGGGGTGGGGGTGGTGGGTTTTTACCACATACTCTGGACATCATATAGAAACTTTTTCAGCAATAAAATTTCGACTAACATATATTTCTTTTTTCAAAGTGCATTTCTCCTGGGCTACGATAAGAAAACTGATACATAGAAACAGTAGCATTGAAAGCTTTTTTTTTGGAAGGGTGCAAAATGAGTACCAGACTTCGAATACTAAGAGAATTTTCAAGGAAGGGGGCAGAAATAAGTATTTTTTCGCTTTGTCACCTCAGATTATTCATATATGATTTTATTCATGCCCGAGTAAAGTGAAGACGAGGCTTTGAAAAAAATTGAGTTTTTAATGCCCAAAAAATAATATTTTAAAATTAATATTCTAATACTTTTAAAATATCTATCTGATTTAATTCGGTGAGAGGAGCTATGATACTTTGTACTCCTTCAGGATTCCCAATTTCCAACGCCACTGGATAAAAATCTTTGCATTTAAAAATTTCACGAGTTGGGCAAACCAGTTGCCTAATTCATGCAAAGTCGAAAATTTTTCCTATATTATGATTTAGCGTAACTTGTACAAAACAACGTTATAGTTTTCAAATTAACTTCGTGTAGGTATCAAGTTTTATGCATAAAATTTTGCTACGTAGGTATACCTAACGACGTGTTTACGTATCGTCGCAGATCCTACCAACCCAAGTTGAACGTTAGAATTACAAATTGACTGCTGAACACAACCAAGAGAGAAAACTTTTACCTGCGAAGTAGCTACATATATCTACCAAAGTACATTATACATTGACGGCCGGAAAATGCCCTCGAAATGGTGTTTCACACTCGTATATATGTATCCTCGTATGCATAGTAAAATATGCTGTCGAGTTAATTGGATACGATCCTAGGATAGGGTGTTCATTACTCCAAGTATTCCCAAATTTTGTGTTTGTGATGATTTCGGAGATGTGAGATTTTCTAGGTAGGGAGAAGATGAGTTTTTTAAATGAAATATGGGTCAAGGGTCTGAAATGATGTTTTTTCGCAAAAGAATCTAAACAGAGAAAGAACAGACATTAAAAAATTTTGTTTGGAATTATATTTTCTCATGTTTTTTGAGTTTTGAAATGTAAATTTTTCCTTTTTTTTTTTCAATGCAATACAATCTTTTTTAAAGCACTTTTCAAATTTTTTTACTCGAAGTTAAATTTTTCAACTGAAATTGCGATCCTGCCTCTATCTGAGGGCAAGTAACTCACACACACACAAACGTCCGATCTCGAGCTGATAAACTTTAGTGATGCTTTAAATAGCTTTTTGTGACGAGAAAATTATTTTTATCGAGATGAAATATAAATTCGAGAAAAATATTGATCACTTTTAATTTTGGAGACAAAAAATTTGAAAAAATAAACGCGAAAAGCCAGAAAAATCATTAAACCAAATTTAAAAATCTGATCTCAAAGTAACAGTTGAAATTTTTTTGACAATTAAAATTAGAAAAAAATCAAAGAAATAATGAAAACAGCGTCATGAAATTCTACGTTGCTTCGCCAATTAAAAAACCAGCTACTTATACTCTGAACCCGTCTGGAGATCCTATCTTGAAAATTTGTTGGTTGAAATTGAAAAGAACGTAAAAAGGGCTACTCACTGTTATTTTTTCAAATTTTTAAATATGTAGTAACTTTCATCTCTTGTTTTCATCATGCAAGTTGAGCTTTCATAAACCAAAATTCAACTTTGAACTTTTCAAAATGTTATTATCGATTTTGAATCTCCCATCAGTTCTCTTTCAGATCCCATAGGTACCTAGTAGATACCTAACCTGCTATACCTACAAAAATTTTCTGGAAATTGAGGAAAATGACGCGAATAATAATATGTATTATCAGTCTTTCAAGTATTTCGGAAAAAATTATATAATCACGAGAGGTAGATTATTATAATTTTATAAGTTGGCTAATTACTCATTCCGTTAAAATAGAATAATAGCTAATAAATTGAATGCGAGCTTTTATTTTTAAAAGGGGCTTCGTGTTTTTGCGCGCAATGAAAAGATGATTTATAGAGCAAGCTGCCAACTTGGTGTAAATTCGTACCTGGTATGGTGGCTCGTTAACTAGAATTGTGCGTTATTTGGCCATTTTTGAATTGACTGTCGTTTAAATTATACGATCATTTTTTATTACCTAATCAGATTTTGATGACTCAATCAAAACGAATGTTTTAAAGAGAGATTTACCTACGTTAAGTGACCGTGAATTTGTTTTCTTGGTGCGAAAGTTTTTGAAAATTTAATTAGATGAGTTTGTTGAAATGAAATTTCAGGATTCTAAAAAAATAATAATCTTTTGACGATTTTCATTTCTCTCATTTTGGACGTTTTCAACTTACAATTCCAAAAACAAAATATTTAAAATTATTGCAAAGAAACATTTTCAATTTTTGTAAATTTTTAATCCAACGTTCCTCAGTCTCTGTAAAGAAAAGTAACAGAAGTCAAAAGTTGACTGAAATTCAGTACTGACAATTTTTTTCCGAACGACAGCTTTTTTTAGCCAGTTTTTATTTGAAGATATTCGTTTTTTTTTCAGTTTTTTATTTGAGAAAAAAAATCAAAAAATCGCGAAAATTCGTTAAATAAGTCGTTATTAAAGTTTTTAGTAAAGAAAAAAAAAACAAATTTCAGCTGAAAAAATGTAAAAATTGAAAAAAAACCTGAAAGTTAACATCGAGCTAAAAAACAGAAAAATCCCTTTCATTTCTACATGAATTGAAAACTCAAGTAAAAATTTTTTAGGTAATAATAATAAATTATTATAATAAAATAACAAAAAATTTTTTTAAATATTATTTATTACATCAGTTCCCCCCCCCCCCCTTCAAGTATCATAATTTTAAGGGTCCATATTGGATAATTTTACAGACAGTGAAATTTAATTCTAGCTGTTTTATTAAGTAATGGAAAATTTAAATTTGTAGAATTACTTTGCTATTTTCAAGGAAATCGACTAGTGGAAGGGAATCAAAAATTATTCACCACTTTTTTCACATCAAGAGATACAACCTGTGGGGCGCAGAATGAAAATCAAAACGATGACTAATTTTACCAGCTTATGTTTGTAAACCCTTTCATGCTTTAAAATTCTTTCTCGAAAATTCCAGTTTTTTTTCTTCTTTTTTTTCAGCTACCCGAGTCGAAATTCAATGTTCGGCCTATTTTCATGATTTCGTAATTTTTCACTTTGTACGAACACTAACATATACTTTAAGGAAGAGGGGGCGGGGGGAAGCGTTGTAGGAACTATTTTTTCTCATTTTCTTATAGAAAAATACACCTTTGGAGGGAAAAAAGAGAAAATTTTTCATCAATTATAAATAAGAGCTAAAACCTTATTACGTTTTTGAAATACCTACAATATTCATGATTTTTTATGACCTTTTTCTAGAAGTTTTTTTCGTTTTTTGACACGTGAATGACATATCTCTCTCCCTTGAAGAACTTATTTGATAACAAGTAAGGTTAATACCAAGACCAACTTCAATGACCTATTCATTCGAATAATGTAAAAATTTCTACCACGAATTCAATTTTTCAATTTTATAGATTTTCTGGTTATTTTAATTTTTGAAGATAAATTCAAAATTGATTTCATAATTTTTTCTGGATTTTCAAACAAGTCTCACGAGGAAAGCGATAGCGAAAATTTTTGAAAAAAAGGTAAGTATTCAAAATCCGAAAGTTCATTAGTCGGTAAAATAAAATTGTGCTTTTTTATGGTTTGTTTCGGCTTAAAAAAAAAAACTAAGTATGTCTATTGACTCATTCCTAATCTCCTTCCGAAAAATCGAAACATTTGTAAAATTTCCAATCGAGATCATTGCCGAGTCCTTTGATAAATAATAAAGGGCCATTTTTTTTCATTTGAAAATAATAATCGTCTAGGTTGGAAGGCAAGAAATTTCATACCATCATTTTGAAAATGAAATCGTGTAAGTAAATTTACTGAGCCCGAGCGCGAGGGCAAAAATTTTTGGAAAAAAAATCATTCAAAAGCTTAACATTTCTCCATTATTTGATTAATATTTTTATTTTTAGTATTGAAAAAAGAGGTGGAAACTTAAAATATTTTATTTTTAAAGGAAAAATTGGATTTTGTTTTGGAATTTTGGAAAAAAATACTGACTTTTTGAGTAGATTAGTCAAAAATACTGACTTATATTGACCGTTAGACACCCTGTAACTTGAATAGATTTAGCAGGTCATTTAGTCACGACTCCATTAAAATTAGGTACCTCAAGTTTTTTTGAATGGAATCCGACGTTTTTTTTCCCTTAAATATCCATAAATTCAAAAAACTCTTCCGACATCACTTCTCCATTCCTTATAATCATCATCGCATCCAGACATCATTTACAGGGAGACTAAATGAGGGAGAAGGAGGGGAGGTTAAAAAAATTGATAGCTTGATCTGTTATTTCAGAGGTGTAGTTGGGGTATTTTTAACTAGCGAATGATACTTGTACATATTCGAGCAAAGGAAAATTTAAAATTGGGATATTTTTGAAAACGAAGCAATCTATACCTACAGATAGTTTCTAAATCTAAATCAGTTACTCTTGGATTTAAGAAAATTCTACATTTTGAATCAATGAAACCATTTTTATAGAAAATTAGTGGTTTTCGACAGAAAGATCGGCGAAAAATCAAAAGCATAAATTCCACCAAATTTTACAAATTCAAAAAGTTAAAAAAAAATTGTATTTAAAAAATATCTTTTTGACATTATTATGATGATAAAACTCATTGACAAGCTTGTAGGGGTGCTACAGCCTCTTAAGCCCCTTTGGATGCGTCTATGCCAATAATTTAACTCAACCAGATGAAAAAATTTCACCCAAACCGTTCACGATTCAAAGGTCAATTAACCACACACCGTCCGCGTCCTCGCCGGCCATCCCACCGATATGGAAAGAACGATGGTAAAAACGGAGAGGGCAATTTGACCGAAACATTTTACTAAGTATAAACCTGGCACGCCAAATGGACGACGCGACATCGGCGTAAATTTTCCACCTCCGAGGGGTTCTGACTTACGACCTCAGTTGGTGAATAATTTACGGTGATCGAGTAGGAGGCAATTTACAAATTAATCGTATGCATGGCTCGGAAACTCAAAAGCTCCGTATAAATGTTGCCGATATTTTTACCTCGTTTTCTTTCTTTTTTTTTTTTTTTACCACGAGCATCTGTAAACGGCTATCTCTTTCTAGAATATAATTTTTAATTTTTAAATTATCGGGTCACGAAACGTCAATTTATCGCTTTTTCCCTGCTTTTTCCACCATACAATAGGCGCGACTGATTTACGACACAGGTGGATATTCTGACTCGAGCGTCAATCCAAAAAGACATTTTTAATAAAACAAATAAAATGCATTCGTAGCACGTACGTGTTATGAACTAAAAACCGCGATTAGTTGATGGTTAAAAAGTTTCAGCCTTATTCCACCCAATATGGTTTTATTTTGTTCGCTGTATTCGCGTATTTTGGCAACGTTTTTTTTCGATGACATTTATGTAATTCGACGAATGGCGGTTCGCGATAGCGATAAAAGCGAAAACGAGTCGTTCAAATGTCGCCGAACTTTTCTCCCTTCGACGAGTTCCGGAAATTTTTCAAAATTCATAGTCACTCGCGGTGTCATTAGTACCTCGCTCGAGGGGCTAAAGGGTGGAAGAAGCCACGTGTGCGACGAAAGATTAATCTGCGCGTACCATCGTATCATTTATATTACGAGGGGGATAAATGGAAAATATTGTAAAAATACCTACAGTATGATTTTATTATTGCGAAAGGTACTTTGCGGACAGGAAGAGCGGGGATAGTCGTAAAATTCTACACAACGTACGAAAAAAAAAACAGTTAATTACGCCAGGGATTGGTTTGCGTGGTCGACAGAATATAAAAAGATGACATAACCGTTTCCTTCGTCGATACAAAGATCACGAATGGCGTATAAAAAATAGCCCAGATTTTGAAAAAAAAAAAAAAAGGTGAAAACGAAGGCTACTAGGACGATTTTTATCGCTGTTCTGTTTTTTCGGTCTATAGAAGGACTCGCGTTGGTGGATGAAAAAGTACGCAGTTTTTTATATGTCGTTGTTTTATTACGTTCGAATTATGGTAACAGAGGATAGAGATTGAGCTGAATAAATGGGACAAGAGGTACACACACAGCTTTTCCTTCATTTATTTGTATAAATGGTGTAATTTTTAATTTTTGATCTCAAATGATAGAAATTAGGAATTTGATGTAATATGGATAGGTCCAAATTTTAACTTTCTCGTGTCTCTTTTCCCCTTCAACACTCGAACAAAATATGTGATGCTGAAAGGAAACTCAGTGAAAAGGTATTCGGGTAGAGGAAAGCATCGTAGTTACCTCGAATTTTGACAAAATTTAGTGAGATAGTTAATTTTGAGAGGGACATCTCTCAGAAAGAATTCATGTCTCTTACTAGCCATTATTGATGATTTTATCAGAAAAATAGTTTTGCCCCTGCAACGCAGAAGATAGGTAAACATTCTTACATCAACTCGATATGCGATGCATTTTTACTGAGTGGAAGGCTTCACATTTGTTGAATAATCCAGTTCGAACGAAACTCGCATCATTCCTGGAGAAAATTTTAGAAAACTTTTTTTCAATTTTTTACATGAAAAATGATGAAAATTAAAAAAATAGAGCATTTAATAATGAAAAATGATGAATAATGTTTTTGAGTGGAAAATTTATTTTTAGCGACCGAAAGTTTTGGCTCAGTTTTTAAGATCTTTGAATATTCAAGCTTTTTGAGTTTGGTAAAAATTAAAAAGGTCAAATAGTACACGTACTTTGAGAATTTTTTGAGCAAATGAATCAAAATTAAAGCAGAACTAAAACTTTTCTCAATTAGACATAGTTGTGAGGATCAATTTGATATAATAGGTAAAGTCAAGAGATCATTCTGAAGTAAAAGTAAAACTTTAATACTTAACTTTGCTTTTAAATTTATTCCAAGTTTAAATTTATTCATTTTTTTAAAAATTTTCCAACAGTAAAATTTATCCAAATCTATATATTTTTTAAAAATTTTCCAATTATGGGTTTCAATTTTCATTTTTATTATTTAAAAAAAATCTTCTATTGCTTATTGAAGCTTGGAAAAATTTATAGGGAATTCTAAATTGGAAAACCTCTAACAATTTAAAAATAAAATTTTAAAATTAAGTATAGATATTGAAAAAATTATCAACTCAACTTGAAATAATCAATTAAATATTTATAAAATTAACTAAAAATTCATTTTCCACTTACTACACAAATGCATCCAAAAAATATTTTTTCCCCGGTAAATTGAACCCATCACCCATTTGCTTGGTCTATCTGGACTCTTATCAATAAATTTGATGGGTCTGCCACTGTAATTCGTTGATTTACTACCCTCCCCTCCCCCGTTTCAAATGCAATAAAAGTGAACTATACTTTCGCAAAATTAAAAATTAAAAATTATTGTACGCATTGATTTGATCTTAAAAAAATTTGGTACATTTTCGGCCATTTCTCTCAATTTTTCTTTTTTTTTTTTGGAGTTTACATCCCTGCAAGAAAACTAAGTATCATTATTATTTCTTAAAAATTCAGAGATTTACTGAAGAAAAATTGGGAAATCAAATTTCAAATTTCACTAAAATTTTGGAAAAAAAAACACGCAAAATATCCTTCTATTTTACTTTTGTGAAATTCGCAAGTAATAAAAAAAATTATATTGAATTGAAAAATTTGAGAATATGACCATTTTATTTTTATTTGGAAACAATTGGAAAAAATGTGAGTTTGGATTTGAAAAAATTTACAAACAAATCTCCTCACCCCTCCCCCTCCCCCGGATTGCACCTATGTACTTCGATGTTTTGTTCCTCGAAGAAATTCAATTTCATATTGAAAATAACATTTTTTCAATCAAAATTTACTTTTTTTGTGTTCTTTCATTTTTATAAAAGAAAAATCTATTATTCATAAACATTTAGAATATTTTAACTTAGACAAGATCAATAAATTTGGCCAGTCAAATAAAATTCAATAGGTACTTGAAAAAGATGCCTCAAGAAGGAAAAATGCTCATGAACCTCTATAAAAGTCAATCATTTGTTAATGTTTTTAGGAGTTTCAAGTCCAAATTTCGACTCGTTTATTTATGTAACCTGCTTAAGCTCTCAAGTCACAAGTTTTTCTCAAAATTTGCGGTTCGAGAGCTTATCAACTGGATATATAGGAATCTACGGCGTCTTTTTAGCTCAAGAGGATAATGGAGCCACGCAGCCATTTTTTTTTTTCACCTAGAAAAATACGATGCATAAATTCGAATTCGTTAGAAACATAATAACCAAAATAAAAGAGAACCTTAAAATTTTGATCGCAATCTGTTCTAAAATTTTCACAAATAAGCCCAAAAATCCGAATAAAATTTCCACTCTTAAGACCAAGTAGACTTGCGAAGAAAATCGCACCAATATTTCTTATTAAAAAAAAAAAAAACCTAAAATTCGAAACAGTCTCCCAGTAGCTAATAAATTTCCAAATCATCCTACGTGGTTCAATCCTTAAAACCTTAATCATTCCGCAAAAGATACAAACGTAATCCTCCGATACGACACGTACTGAATAAATTCCATCCCAATAACTTGGCACCTTTGAATCTGAAATTCGGTGAATCTACTTACACTGGTATAATTTCAGTTGCAGTCTCGCCACATGGAAGTCAGCCAACTCCCTTGACACACCCAGTATAAACATATTGCCTTCCTGAAGGAATCCCCGATACTTATACACTCATTTACACAAAATGGGCTCCACTCAGACCTCTTCGTCCTCCAGATTTCATCTCCTACATCTATTAATTTAAAACAAAAAATCAGCCAAATCCATCGGATTATTTATCGATCTCACTCCTTTTCTAGTCCAAACGGCATCACAAATAATGAGTCCGCGCCTCGAAACTGCAAGTCTGCTGACAAATTATGTAGCGAGAAAAATTGCAAATGCTTCTATTTTTTTCTTCGTTATTGTGAATAAATCGTACCGTGTATTTCTGGTATTTTATACATGTGTGTGTGTGTTTTTTTTTCGTGAACATTTATTATACGCTATTTGTATCGCGTGTCTCACGATTTCTTTTTCATTAATAGCATACGTATGTATTTTTTTTACCAACTCGGGGAGCGCATTTTAGCGTGGTGACGACGACGACGATGACGAAAAAAAAAAAGGGAGAAATAGCGAAAAACACGTTATGATTTCTTTGTACCAAGACATAAAAACGAGGATGGAGGTAAAAGGGGCCAAACAGCGAGTACGATTCGCGTGCGAGACGCATAACGCATGCAACGGTTTCCGAAAAATTGCGGTTTTGGGTTTCGTCGCGAAAGAAAGAAAAACTTTTCAATAAAATGCTGCCACATAGCAACGTCTGTTCTCGTATAATACGATCAGAGAACGAGAGGTGAACGGATGGAACGCATCATTAGCGAAATGCTGTATCGGAAGCGTCGAGGATATGGCGATAAAAGCTAAGATGCTGTTTGACGAAGAATCGAACTCATTAGTAGCCTAATGCCTACATGCTGCGTACTACAGGGTGTTCGGATGAGTAGGAAATGGCTTTTTCGAAGAGCGAGCGGAGTAATGGTGAGATGCCGGAGGCGAAAGAGGCGTTTGAGATAGAAAGGTCATGTGAAGGGCTTTCTGCGTGAACTTATTACTTAGCTATAGTACGCTCGAAAAGATGTAAAATTTTTAGCATCGAAAACATTTCGAGAATATTCAAAATGAACTAATTTTTTCCAATTTTTTATACCCCAGACGTCGTACGACTCCGAATAATCATAATTTATTGTCTCAAGTACCTCATTAGTTCAATTAACCATTAATTACCCAGGTCAACATGACTTCTGTGTCTGGATTTCGATAGCTGAATTTTGGGTGTTAATTTTCTATAGAACTGGACCAAAAAAAAATTGAATTTTTTCAGAGGCGTGGCGATCGGGAGAGGAAGTGACATCCCTCAACCCACCCCAAAGTTGCAAAAAGTTGGGATTTTCAGCTTTTTCCCAACTTTTCCTAAATTTTCCCAAATTTGAATTTGAGAAAATTGGAAAAATTTGAAAAAGTCACAAAAAATCTTCGCCCTCGCTTCGCTCAGACTCAGTAACTTATCTTAATCTGTTTTTAAAATGGTGGTATGAATCGTCCTCCCTTTAAACCCAGACAATTGAATAATTTCAAATGAAATTAAATTTCAGTAAGTTTTTCGATTCTTTTTTTAAAAGGAGCGAGCTCATCACGGAACGTGGTTTTTTTGGAAGCCAAAAAGTAGCGAGCGAAAAAATCAGGAATTTTAATGAAGAGATTTCAGCTTTTATATGCAATGTTCTCTAAAAAAAAATTTCGTCCTCACTTCGCTAGTATTCTACTAATTTAAGAAAATTTTCAAAATAATGTTTTCCCACGCCAGAAAATTAGATATTTTGAAACGGAAAATTTTGTCCTTTATCGAAGGACCTAGTGGCAATCACGAATAATCAAAAATTGTTCGATTTTTTTTGGACAAGTGATGGTCATTAGGAAATTACTTTTTTATAATACTTACACGTAACTAGTATCATTTCGTTGTTGTTTTGAGGGTGTAAAATGAATGTTTTGCGACGACTTATTTTACAGGGAGTAAAACATATTTACAGGGAGTAAAACAATTTACAGGGAGTAAAATAAATTTCTCTTTGATAGCAGCTCTATCTATTTGATTTGGATTGTGCCGATTATTTTATCAAAATTCAAAACATATTCATTAGCCGGTGATCTTGTAGCAGCTTGTTGCTTGTTATGAATTGAATTTTGAATTTACTGTTCGAATTTGTATAAGAATATTTGATATTGTGAATGTTCCAGTTATTTTATTGACGAGTGTGTTTTTTCAATTGTATGTGTACGTCTACCGACACGTCTAATAAACAGATAATAAAGTATGAAAATAATGTAAATGATTATCAACGAAGTGATAATTATTGTAAAATACATTTGCACAGTTGCCATACAACAATTGTAAACTGACCCGCTCTCAGTCTTTCAGTCAGAATCATAATTTTACACCCAAAACAACAACGAAATGATACTCGTTACGTGTAAGTATTATAAAAAGTATCATACGCCACAACGGGCTAAAATGCATGTTGTTTCAAAACTCGTGCTATTACAGCTCTCGCCTGCGGCTCGCGCTGTAACCACCGCACTCGTTTTGAAACAACGCATTTTAGTCCCTTGTAGCGTATTATACTATTTTTTAGTAGGCAAAAAATGAGCCCAAAAAATCCCAAATTTTTGTTTTTTATTTTTCATGCGATCGGTCGAAAACTTTTCATTTTTCAATAAATATGAGTCAGCAAATTTCTGCTTTTTAATGGTATTGGTTCTGGTTGGTAAATTATTATTATTTTCACCCCGAGATTTACGACCAAGTTTTGTTCCTAAAGTGTTTTTTTAGCACAGTTGTTTCTTCAAAACTTCTTCAACCCAAACTGTTTTTTAAAATTTTCAATTCTTTTCAACATTTTTTAAAATTTAGACTTCTTAACCCAATTTTACTCTCAAATTTTTTGTCTTGCATTCATTTAAAAAAATCCTTTTCATGCACTGAACATTTTTTGAAAATAACTTTGAAAAAATCCAAATTCCGTGGAATTTTTAAAAAGTTTAAATTTGGAAAAAATTTTCTCAGTCAAAGCCAATTTTTACTGAATTTAGAATTGAAAAAATTTTAAATACTCAACAGGAAAATTTGTAAAATGAAGCTGGAAAATTTTATGAAAATTAATGAGGATTTTTTGAGAAACATAAAAAATAGTTTGGAATTTTCCAGAAAATTGAGTGGAGAAGATTTGAGATAATCCGCCTCCTCCCCTCCAAAGCATATAACTTCGCCTTCGCCACACCACTGAATTTTTTTAGCATGTGTTCATTGTTTTCGATAAGCACCATTTTTCGACCCCCCCCCCCCCGCCTCCAGCAAACTCCGAAAGTCTCGAATGAGTAAATTAATGTATTTTGAAGCCCAGTATAAAAATTCAGACATTAGAACTAAAACAAAGAATAAATTTTTTTTGTTGACTTGTTATAATTTTTTATATTCGCGATATATCGATTAATAATGATTTTTCATTTGTCGACAGCGCTGCGCCAGGAGTGATGTGATATTTAGCCACCGAATCTGGTATGGTGTCTCATTTCCGACTGAAACTCGAATTAGTAAAAATCATTATTATCGCCGAGTCGACCTTTCTGCTGCTAAACGTCGAACTCTCTTCCGCTCGTGCCGCGTTCAAAGTCAGCACAAATGGTTCTACTGGTAAGTAATTCGATCGAGACAATTTACCAACCAATATTTACTTTACGAATTTATTCGTAATTTAGAGTAATATTTTTCAAGTGTGCCTAGGTGCGATGCTTGAAAACGTGTTTCGTAACCGCCGCCGAGAATTCGCGTTCCATTAAAAAATCATTTTTTTTTTCGAAGTACGACGCCCTTATTTGTCGTATAAAAACAGAAGGTGCGAAGGATTGGCAGAAACTTAAAAGTTTTGTGACGTTGATGTTTCGACGACGACGAAGCAATATTGATGTAATGTTTATCATGGTGTGGGTTGAGACCATGTTAACTTGGCGAATGAAATTTGCGTGCTGGGTGCCTTATTAGTATGAATTTGGGCACATCTTTAGAAGGTGTAGAGAGAGGAAGAGGGTCGCACGAGGTTAACTGACCGAGATTTTTGGACGAAGAAATATAGTAACCTGGCTGCAGATGAAATTTGAGTTTCCATTGATCTGTTAGAATCAGCCGAGGAGGTAATAAATATTTTGTATCACTTCTTGCAATTTTCAAAAAATTACGGTACATACGACACAAACAATTTCTAGAGAAAAAATTTGACAAATTATTGCCTAATGAAAGCTAAAAATTCGAAGTGATTATCAACCTATTCTCTCATTTCTAAATCAGTAAAAATTATCAAAAATTAATGGTAAACAATCAGAATAAGGTATAGTATGCAGGATAAAATTAAATCCGTGACAAAAATTTCACTGAAATCAAAAATAGTGAAATTAATGAAAACTTGGAGGACAGTTCGAGTTCGTCAGAATTTGCGGGAAAATCAGCGAAATTCTTCGAAAAAATCAGTGAACGTTTAAAAAACAGTGTTTTTTTGAAGCCTCAGGAGATATTTCGAAAAATAGGGGAAATTTTTTGAATAATTAGTGAAATTATCTGAAAAAGCGGAAGGATTTAAAAAAAAAAAATCAGTGAGACCTGAGACGTTTGAGAAAAATCAGTGCAAAATCAGTTGATTTTTTCGAAGAACTAGCGAATGGTTTTTTGAAAAAAAAACTGAATTTTCTGAAGCTTCAATGAGATTTTTTGAAAAATAGGTGAAATTCCTTGCAAATCAATGAAAATATTTAAAGAAATTAGTTTTTTTAAAAAAGTCAATGTATTTTTGAGACATTAGTGAGATTTTATAAAAAATCAGTGAGTTTCTTGTAAAATCAGTAAAATTCTTTTAAAATTCTGGGTATTTAAAAATTCGATTTTTTTTGAAATATCAATGAAATTATTTTTTAAAAATGCGAATTTCTAAATGAAAAATCAGTGAAATCTTTCAAAGAATTAGTAAAGTTCTGTGAAAAATTCGATTCTTAAAAAAATCAAAGAAATTCTTCGAAACAGAATTCGGTTAAATTTTCTAAAATGACTTTTCATTGCTTCAAAATGAGAAACAATCCAGTGATAATCACATTTTGAAAAGCTCAAAGTTGAACTTTGGTGGCGGAAGCTCAACTTTAATGATGAGAACTGAAGATGAAAGCTACCACTTAAAAATCCGAAAAAATTACACTAAGTTGCCCTTTTTACCTCCTTTTAAACCAACAAATTTTCAAGATAGGATCTTCAGACTCTTAAAGTCCACAATTTTCACCAAAATTCAAAGAAATCGAAAGAAGGCGTGGATTTTGATTATGTACTTGGGTTTTTCATCCAATCCCTTTAAATTATTAGTCCCCTTGATACGGATAAAAATTCGAAAAAATTAAAGATATTTACGATTAATTCAGGAGGTCGGTTAGAGCACGAGAGAGAGGACAAAACTAAAAAGTAAGTCAATATTCGAATTCTACGTCCCCAAATTAGTGACAATCGATATGTCACACTCCATTTTAATCTTCTGATACACTTCTCCTCAAAATTAGAGGCTAGGAAGCACTGAAGGATCCAAAAAATGAACAAATATTCGAACTCGGGGCCCACAAAAACTTAACAAACGACAGGTCACACGTTATTTTTCATTTTTTCGAATTTTCACCCCTATCAGGGGAGGGGGGGGGGGTCAAAGGGGTCCGATAAAAAACCAAGTACATAATCGAAATCAGCGTCTTTGAATTAGTTAAAATCAATGTGATTCTCAACTTTTATCAATTTTTTTTTTGAATTTTGGTCAACATTGTGGATCCCTGTACCCCGCAGGGGTCTGAAGATCCCATTTCGAAAACTTGTTGGTTAAAAAGAGGGCAAAAAGGCTACTACCTATCCCTCTCCTCCCTCTTCTCCCTATCCTCCCCCCAAAAAACACACAGAGAAACAAATCCGGATGAATCCTTTAAATTTTAAAACAATTGGAATCCATTTCACAAATCAGTAATATTTTTTAGATTCAAATCCTTAAAATAAATCGATTTTCACATAGTTGATTCGAATCTATTTTTTCGAAATCGAAAATTGATTCAAATCCAGATCATCATTTTCAACCTTGTTTGATATCGTTCTGTGAAAATTTTCAGACCGCTTTTGATTATTTTGGAATAACAGTACGAGTTGTCAAGATATTTGATGAATCATTTTGAGTATTTTTTATTTAGAACCTTTTATAAATTCCACTCCAGAGACGTCTAAAGGTATTTCGGAAGGATTTGAATAAACCTGGAGGGAAAACAGTGGCTGTTCGTATTTGTTCGAAGCCGACCCAAATAAGATGTTCATCGTCGAACAGAATAATGCATTACTAAACACAGATTCCAATCACGCTACACGTATTGTTTTCCCAACGAATTTAAACACCGCAGTCGAGAGAGTTAGTCGAGAATTCGACGAAGTCTAGGGATTCGATTGTCATTGATGGTTAAACTTTTGAAAATTTCATTACATTGGAAAACAGTCACCTTGGCGAACCGTATCGTGTACTTTAGCGCACTAGGATCTCGATTTCTCGAATATTTTCATACAAAAGGGTTATTCAAACTGTGCAGTTACCGTTCGCGAACGTACCAAATGCGACGATTCGTATTCCACCGCCGTGGCGGGGAGGGGAATTTTCCAGAGTTGCATCTGTCGTATGATAAATGGGACAAGATGCGGTTGGCGAATGCAGGTGCATAATGTCGACGAGGTGAGACTCGTTATGCGACAAAATATGCACGATGGCGTGGCATTTTACGATTATTTTCATTCGGTATTTGCGCTACGACTGCGACGACTGTTGATAGAGCACTCTCGAGTTTCGATTTAATCAAAAACTGCGCGGCGGTGTGGTCGACCACGACTCTTGACATAAATTTCGCCGCTCGCGGCCGTTTTTCGCGACTGTATTTGTTCAAGTTTGTTTTTTCTGCGACGGCGAAGAAATAAAAATGGTAAAAAAAACGACGACTGAGGGAAGATACGGAATGTATTTGACGCGAGGCAGGAAATTAAATGTTTTAAAGCAAATGACAACGGTGACTTTGAAAATTACCGTGTACCTGCGAGCAACGAAGCGTGTAACTTTGTCGAATTAATGAGTACGTACGAACGGGCGAGGGAAAAAGTGGCGGGAACCGAGAGATGTGTAAATATACCGACGAAAATAGCGACGCAGACGGCGAAAAAACAAAAAGAAAAACCTCATGCGAGACGCGGCCCAGAAACCAGAGAAGAAAAATTCGTACGAAAAAAAGCTCGTCGCGAGCTTTCGCGTGTACTTGTTTACTTTACGGAATAAAGAATTCGTTAAAAACACACCGACGTTTGGCACAGATGACCACAAAGTTACGATCAAGGGGTACCTCAGTCTAACCGAGCATCATCTCGAAACCGCAGACCGAGTGTAATTATTTAACCGACGATGGTTGCAGGGGGAGAGGTTATCGTTCATGTACACCAAAGAGACATACAAGCGCCATGAAATCATACCCGAGTAACCAATGTTGAAAATTTCGAAAAAAAAATTACATAACCACGGTCGTCTAATTTTTTGTAAAGGTCTTTAGGTTCAAAGTAAGGTAATTATAAGATATCCTCGGTCAAGAGGTGGTCGCAAAGTCTTCCTTTGCATAAATAAAAGCTCCATGAATAAATTACCCTCTCAAATGGAGGGAGGGGGACTAGTGTGTATTTTTCATACACAGACTCGTACATTCGTTCACGTAATTACCCCACGATTGATTTGTGAACTCTCCTGGAACGATAGATGAGGTAATCTCGAAGTCGGTTCGTAGAATGAGAGTGGTAATCGATTTTTTCAAAACATACCAGGCTGATTATGAATTAATAATTTTTACTTTGCAGAATTGGAACGGCTGAAACGTGATTCAGAATTGAAAATCGGAGATACTTGTTCCAAAGATGGAGACTGCAATTTTCATCACGGAATCTGTGACGAGAAAAGTCACAGGTGCCAATGCGACCAACAGTATCCGGCCAATGATCAGGTGTCTAGATGTGGACGAGGTAATATCGATGTTTTCTACAAAATTACGATTCCTTTAAATATAGGGCAATATCAGAATTTTCTCTCTTTCTACATTTGGAAAACTCCCAACTCATTAGGAACAATTTACATTTTTTGTGAAATTGCAGTCAGGTATTGGATGATCGAAATTATAAATCTCAGCATTTGGTTTTCAAAAAACCATGAACGTATCCAAAAATTGCTTATGAGAGGAGCTGAACTGGAGAAAAATATTAGGAAGTTGAAATTTGTGGAGAATTTGAGTAATCCGCACAGGCAAAGATAAGGAGGGCACGAGGGGTATGAAGCTCTCACCCCTAAATGTTGAATTGCCCCTTCAAATAATTTGATTGTAATATTTTATACTCAAATGCAAAGAAAAATTAAAAAATAACGTGATTTCTGGAATAAACGATCGAGATAGGTACTCTCTCCGATCGAGATAGGTACTCTCTCATTTATAAATCAGTAAAAATTATCGAAAATTACCGAAAAACAGCCAGAATTGCAACACAGGAAAAAATCGGTGAAAAAATAAATAAATCGTTGAAAAAATCACTGGAAAATTGGTGAAAATTCACTGAAAAATCAGTAAAGTTTATGAATTCAGCTCAGAAATCAGTGAAAATTTTTGAACCATCAGTAAAATCCCTTGGAAAAGCAGTGAATTTCGCTGATTTTTTTCTCTGCTGCAATTCTGACTGTTCATCAGTGACTTTTTACTGATTCAGAATGAGAGAGTACTTGGGTATTTTCAAAATGCGAATCTATCAAATTAAATGAAATGAAGCCTTCTTGAATAAGTGAAATAAGTTTCACCCAAAATCAGTGATTTTTAACATGGATATGTTTTTCCTCTAGGGGTGGGGGAAGGGTCACTCCAAAATTTTCAATTTTTTCAACAATCTTTTTACTACAATTACTTATTTTTTTATAAAAATTGAAGACAACTGAGAAATCAGTGATTTCTTATTGTAAAATCAGTAATTTTCAGAAAAACTTATTTCGCTGTTTCAAAAAAATTTGAATTACTCAGGACTTCAGTTCATTTCAAAATAATCAAAACGATGGAAAAATCATAATTTTCAAAATTTAGAAATATTGTCTCAACCAATCAATATTCTAAATACCAAGAAATCCAGCTCTGTTTTCTAATTCTACACCAACTCACGAATATTCTCCTTTGATACAGCTGTTGGGCTCGGATTACCTTGCATGTTTGATGAACAATGCGAACACAGAGTATGGAATTCGATGTGTCGAAATCAGCAATGTACGTGCAGAGGTAACGGCAAAGAGACAAAAATGCCAGACGGTTCAACTAAATGTGTAGGTAAGTGTGTGATAGATCAGTATTCTAGAATATTCGTCATAATCTAACAATCTAAGTACCTAGTTCAGAATAACACGCCTCTCAAGTACCACTATTCAACTTTTACGATTTTCACTTCAAAAAACATATTTATTTTTACAATAAGTAATTAATTAAAAATGACTCGTATTCAATTTTTGAAAAGTTAAATATGAGAGAAAATGGAGATTCTCTCCCTGACGTCTGCCTAAAAGAATAAAATAAGTATCAAGATCAACCTCATTTTTGAATGTGAACACAGATTTCACGACTTTCCTTCAGCTCCATCTATTTTTTTCAATATTAAATGTTTTTTTTTTGGAAAGTACAAAAATTTTACCCTGAAACTTCAAATTAGTCGGAAAGCATTCTCAATCGATCTTTGCTATGGAAAAAAGGTTATCTATCCAACCTGATTAATTTTTCTCCTAATTTGTAAACTGGTAAATTAGAATATTCTCAAAAATTATGAATTTTAGTAGGTACTTGAAAAAGTTTTTGGATAAATCAATTGAATAAAAAAGCCCATTTATGAGCATTGCCATTTCCTCATCAATTTTCCTCAAAAAAAAATAGACTTAGAATAGAATTTTTAAAAACAAAATGTTTTATTGAAATATCTATTTATCAATAATTTTATTCCAAAGAAACACGCACTGGTTTCTTCTTTTTTTCACGAGATATAACGTAGAACATTTTGAGAACAAAAAAAAAACAAATGGAAAAGGGAATTTAAAACAATCTCAAGGTAAAATTATGACTCAATTTTAATTTTTGTAAGTTGAATTTCAGGCATGATCTGAGAAGAGTTCAGAGGAACTTCAAATCGGATGAAAATAATTCGGAAAATTTTCGAAGCCCCTCTCTCTCCGAAACAAAAACTTCAATTTATTATTTTTTAAAATAGAGAATGAAAAAAATTTCAACTTGAATCAGCAAAACTACTTTAAAAATGCTTACCTATAAAGAAATTTTAAACATTCTAACTGTTGACAAGTATACCTGATTACGAGAACGGAGACTGAAAATTGAAATTTCTGTCGGATTTAAATTTACACAATTTTTCTCAAAATTCATTACTTCACGACTCGCTTTTCCGAAACAATTCCCAATAGGTCCCAAGATTTCCGTTTTGCTCAATCAAATAAGCAGAAAATCAATGAAGGTTATTTTCGTACCTATTGTAGTTTTAAATAACGTCAATCATTTTGCTAACAAGGAAAGTATTCTGACTTCGAAAATATGTACATCGTAAAAGAACCCTATATTCAAAATTTTAGAGGCTGAAATTAATTTCTCAAATTTCGGCGAATTTTTCAAATTTTAAAATTATCTCATAACTATGAAAAATATTAAAATTTCATCTTATCAAGGAAAAGAGCCGAAATTTGGTATATACCCTATTTTCAACCTCCCGCATCGATTGGAAGCGGTTTCGATACGTTTAGAAGCCACTAAAAAATTTTGGAATTTTCCAGCGCTGAGCCAACGAAAATCTCATAAAAACGGTCCATATGCACTTCAGCAAATACACCTGCAGATTACCTCTTTTGGTGTCCTATTTGATCGATTAATACTTGGTTCTTCGAAATTTCTAACTTTGAGTTCAAATTCTCATTTCTTGGAAAAAAAAATTTCTTAAAAAAATACAAGTTCTACTTCAAAGTTACAAATTTTGAAAATAAGTAAGGTATTTTGATCGATGAAATAGGTCACCAATATATAAGTAACACGCAATCTTAGTAGGTGCTGAAATGCAAAGTCAGAGAAATCAACTCCAGTATTTAAAATTTTGGATAAGTTGTTCTCTCATAGCGTACTTTCGATTTTTTTGTTTGGGCTAAAAATTTTACTTTTGAGTTGGAATACCTCAAATCTCAGTTGTAAGATTTTCTACTTCCTTGTCCATCAATTCATTGAGCTCGAGCCTCAGACCCACCCAGAAATCAATATACCAAAGGGAAGAGTCGAGAATTTGAGAAAAAAATATGGGACAGTGGTCAAATTTAAAATCCGTCATTTTACATTATCTTTCGGTTAAAATTTTTGATTTTTTCTGACAAATTAGGAACTGGTCAAGAAATCAATAATTTTTGACCAAAAGTAAAAAAAATTCGCGAGGGCGATTTGTTTTTTGAAAAATACTATTTGTGAAGAGTAAAAAAATCACTTTTTTTGAACAACAGAATAATCACTTCATTAAAAACAATTTTTTTATTACAAAAGGACGTTTCGGACAAATATCATTTTCTATGAGAGAGAGAGAAAAAGAGAGAAAGAGAATAATTTTTCAAGATCTCAAATTTCTTCATTTTTTCACTTAGGTACTTTTCAATTTTTTATTGAAATTTTGTCCAAACTCGCCACTCTTTCGCTACTTTTGGTTACTAAGTGCTTGTCAAACACTTTGAGGAAATCGGCCACTCCTAATTGATAAAGGAATCTTAAGTTCTGTAAATCTCATTTTTAGAAAAAAACGAACCACCTCATGAAATGCGAGACTTCTAAAATTCGAAACAAAGTATCACAGTGTTAAGAAACACCCGAATAAGCCCTCTCAAAAAACTCAAATTTTACAATTTTGCAATTTTAATTGCAGCATCATCAGATCAAAGGCAGCATACATAATGAAAATTCACACCATATCATTCAATAACTCTTACCAATTTTACTTTTTTATACCTATTTCTCACTCATATATTTTCCATCCAGGTAAACAATTCGGCGATCCTTGCGTACAGGACGATGAATGTGCATTCAAGCTGGCCGTTTGCGACCCTTACAAACACAATTGCCAATGCCCTCATGACATGACGGCCACCAATCATATCGATAAATGCGGTCGAGGTAAGGTTACGTTACTTTATTTACATACACCTGCTATTACCTTCATTATCTAAAATTAATATCGTTGAAAAAAAAAAAGTAACCGACTCGATTACGTCCACAAACGATTTCAAATCCCCCAAAGGTAATTCGTTGATAGGGAAATCGCGAATCTGCGTTCGTCGTGAAATTATTAACCTCACACACAAAAAGAAACACCCAGTTCTTTTCCTGCTTTCAAAATGAAATATTCATCCCACAAACGAATACCACGCGACATACCAACGCATTTATTACCACGATGTTTGCGAACAGGTAGATAAACGTACCCCTAGACCTCTCACGATGTAAACAGAATTTTTGAAACTTTTTCACCTTCCACGTGCAATGCTCGTCCTCCCCGCCCGAAAAAAAAAACGAGATTGCTTTTAAAAAGTATACGTGCGTGTTGGCGAATCGTATCCGTAATTCGAAATTTTAAATTATTCGTCCTATCCGCGTTTTCGTTTCGCTTCACGCTCAAAATAGCTTCGAGGAAACCGTACTCGCTTTACCGGAGTAATATTTACTAATACATGGGACCCTGAAAAAAGGGCTGGGACGACAGCGGGATCGAAATTCTCCATGCTGTAAAGTGTTTTACGCGCCGCATCTGTGCTGCAACTCGACTTCAGGTTACACCTTTGCAACGGCATATAGGACATGGTTATCGACGGATAGAAGGGGGACAGGGTACGATGGGTACTCTAAACTCTGCACACATCAATATGTAAATATACCCTTTGCAGCCGCAACCCACAATCCACACAAGCTATACATATTGGCGCGCAAACGGCCACCACCAACCACGCGTCGAAGGTAAAATTGAAATTCTGACGTGGCCTCGTATTGATAATAATAAAAGCGCTCGTAATGAATCAAAATTTACCTACCTACAGAATAGTGCCCGCGTCCGAAATTCGTATCGTTTTCCATTTCAACGGTGACCTGGTCTCGTATCCCATCTGATCCTTTATCGTCGTTATACACGAATGTAAGCGTCGTATCCGAAAAATATCCAGCTTTCGCTTTTGGGACTGGGACGTTCGTTTGAAAAACAACAAAATTCTTCTGCCAGAAACGTGCTTCTCGTTGCGAAGACGTGCGATAGTGCAAAATATCTGCTCCATTTTGTCACGTATTCAAGGTTCATGTACCTGAAATAAAAAAGGGTAAAAGATGGTGAGATAATTCCGCCTTTGGATTCGTAATTGAAGGTGACTTGTTGACTACGAGTACGGCGGATGATGTCGAAACAACGTGAAATTTCACAGTCCCTAGGAGCCTTTGCATGAAATGAATTGGATTGTCTAAGAGGATCGTTTTTTGCTGAATTTTTTCCTCTTTTTACTGCCATGGTCAGTTATGTTGAGTATAAGAAAACTAAACTGATAGGTATTTTGAAAGTGAAAATCATTTATTGATGGGAAGGGGGAGCTTGAAACATCGCTTTACAAATAAATCTCAACTTGCTTGATATTTTCCAGAAAGGTGTTGAAAGAAAAAAAAATGAGATGTTCAAAAAAAAATCATTTCTACAAAAATTACACAAATTGACACAATTTTTGTGTTTTGGTTCCGATCAGGCTTGGGTCGTTCGTTCAAAAAGTGAACGAAAGTTCGTTCACGTTCACGAACGAAACACAAAAATGAACTGAACGAAATGAACGAACGAGTTGTTGGAAATGAACTGAACGCGAACGATGAACGGCTTAAAGAAAGAAAACGAACTGAACAAAACAAACGAACGAGTTGTTGGAAATGAACTGAACGCGAACGATGAACGGTTCCAAAAAAAAAAACGAACTGAACGAAACGAACGAACGAGTTTTTGATAACGAACTGAACGTGAACGGTGAACGGTTCCTTAAAAAAACGAACTGAATGAAACGAACGTGTCCAACGTTCAATTTTCATTCATTTTTTTCATGCAGACGCTAAAACGTTCAGAATTGAAAGCCAATAAAAGTGTAGACAAATATTTCGCGGTATTATATGTATCAGTGTGTGATGTGTGATTGGAATCACTTACGTGATTTGATTTTACTGATTTTAACTGTACTGGAACGAACGAACGAACAAACGAACAAACGAACAAACGAACGAACGAACACGAACGAACGAGTTGTTGGAAATGAACTGAACGTGAACGATGAACGTAAAAAAAAAACAAAAACGAACTGAACGAAATGAACGAACGACCATTTTCAGAAACGAACTGAACGTGAACTGAACGTTTTGTGTTTTTTTTTCGAACTGAACGAAATGAACGAACGACCATTTACAAAAAATGAACTGAACGAAAATGAACGAACGTGTGGGATTTTCAAAACGAACTGAACGTGAACGCGTTCACGAACGACCCAAGCCTGGTTCCGATCGCCAAATTTAAGTTGCTTCTATATAACTAATGAAGGGAAATTTTTTTTTTCGGCAAAGTTTGCTTTTGGGGATACGGACGGGATCCAAAAATCGGTTTTTTCGAGGACATAAGTCCCTGCGATTAGCACGAAAAAACGGGGAACTACTTCACTTTTTGAACACGGGTTCAAATGTGGTTTTTATTTTAGTATGGCTCAAAAGAAAATTTTTGAGAAGTGGACCCACCAAAAATGTCCCTTAGGAGAGGAGTGGGTAGTCGTTTTAGGGGGGTTTCACCCCCATTTCTCCAAATAAAAGGGTTGGGGTAAATTTGGTGTCATTTTCGTATAATTCGACCCTCCTGAACACGAATATGCGATTAGTTTTTCGATCAAAAGCGTAGTACTCGCACAATTGTAAAATTTGTGTTGCAAAAAGTGACCAATTTTGAGGAAAAACAAGTAAAATTTCGATTTTTTCCATCCTGACCCGAGTATTGTCGATCAAGGATGGTTTGAAATCAGTTTCTAACATGATTCGAACCTCCTGAATTTGAATTTGTAAATGGTTTTCAAATAGGAAGTGATTTGTGTTCTCAATTGCAAATTTTCGGTAGTGAAAAACGGCCAATTTCCATGAAAATCGTCTCAATACGACAAAAGTTGTAGAGAATCAAATTTCCGTGAGATTTTTCTGGGAGGCATAGTTTTCAAGATATTTTCAGGTAATGTTAAACAGTAGAGGAGGTAATCAAGGCAAAGAAAAAAAATTTTCGTTTCATTTCTGCATTTTTTTCCACCAGTATTCAACTTTACTCAGAAATAGCTTGAAAAGTATGCCTCCTAGAAAAATCTCACTGGTGCTATGCGATATGAAATTTAATTCTCTATAAATTTTGTCATGTTCATTTATGGTATGGCATTAGAATGCTTCGTTTTCTTAGAAAATTTCACTTTTTTGAAGGCAAAGCACAAAAAAATGGAATTTTTTTACCGAATTTTGGAAAGAATGATTTTTTAAAAAAGAGATAAGAGGTCTGGGGTATGCACCATTTGATTCGTCTTGAAATTTTCTACGCGATTGGACTAAAAAAATCAATTTTTTCCAATGGTCGTGCCTATTGCCCTCGAAAATCTGATTTTTTGACCCTCCCTCCTCACTCCACCCACTAACGCAAACTTTGGAGACCAGGCTTGAGCGAGGGGATGCATTTAAATGTCTAAAATTAGAGCAGAAAATTTTTTGTCGACTAGTGTTATCAACGTAAGAGTGATAATTTGCCTCAAAAAGTTCATTCAGAATCCAAAATTTCCGATTTTTTTCAATTCCGAAGACTTTAAGGTAACCTTGAATTCGCATAATTATGCTTTTGGTACATAAGGCTCGGAGATTTTCAAGAATTTCGTTAAATTAATTTTAAAAAATAGCACATTCGAATCGTCCGTAAAAACTGTAAGAAATAACGCATAGCAGATTGTTAAATATCTTTAAAAGAACGTAAAATTATTTAAAAATTGCTTTTAAAAAAATCATCAAAATTTTATGCATTATCCTGAAATACTTCGAACAAAGTGGAAGTAATGCCATTGCTTTACTTTTTTAAATCCATGACTCGTCAAAATTTGGCAAATTTCTAAAAAAAAAAAAAAAAAAAAAATCAACAAGGTTTAAAAAATCAAAAGTGCAGAATTTTTTAATTTTTCATAAAATGAGAATTTTTAAATAATTTTTTATTGGGAAATTATTTTAAAAATGGGATAACATGTACTTACAAATTGAGGTTTTAGGTACAGATTTTTTAACAATTTGACGATAATTTTGAAATGACGAATTTGAGAAAAATCAAAGCAATAAAATGTTCATAATCTTATTTCGCATTTTTACATTTCTTTCACTAAAAATTGGTTAAATTAACAATTGAAAAAAACCGCCTGGCATTTCAATGAAACTTCATAGCGTGACGTATTCTTTCAAGATTCAACTTTCATCAAAAAGCCATACAATAAAATTCATTTTTTTTTTCAGAATTGTTTCGCTTGCGTGTCACTAATTCTGTTTTGAAAAAATTCGCACTTTCAACATACCGATACCTACAGCTATTTTCATTTCAAAGAAATTATCCACGAAATTGCATTGGATTGAAAGTTTACGTCTTGGTCTTCAAAAAGGATGAATTTTTTCATTTTTTTTTTTTTGTTTCTGTTTATCATTTTTTTCAATATTTTGTCATTTCAACGACAAATCAATTTAGTTTTTTCAATATTTTAATTTCAAGATAACCTACATCTCTCTTGCCTGAGAACCATCATTTTTTTATCAATTCAAAATCTTACTTTTAAATAATTATTTTTCTTTGGAATAATTTTTTAGGAAGGGATAGGAGAGGCGAAAAAACACATTCGTTTTGAGTTCTAGAAGTAACAAAAAAATTAAAATAATTTCGTTCTCAAAGAAGGCCAAATGAAAATCAATTTGCAAAAAATCTCACAAAAGAATCATCCCAACTCCAGACGAAATTTTTAGCCGAAACAAAAATAAATCAAAAGTATATCACAAAATACTCAATGAACTCCATATCCAAAATCTCAGGTGGCTAAGTTAATTTTTCAAATTTTGACGAATTTTTGTTCAAAATATTACCTCAGCTTACAGCAAAATATGAGAATTATTGATCTAATCGACAAAACGACTGAAATTTGGTATACATTCTATTTTTAACCTCCCGAATCGATTAAGATACCTGCCTTATCAGCATCGAAGATTTCCATCCCCTTTCATCACGTTTTTCAAATACATTTTCAACTCATGAAATTTTTTTATCCCAATCGATGATTTACCAAATCCCATTAAAAATACCCATCAACGACACTGAAAATACATCAGGCTCCTCATCTCGTTGATATTTCCAACTCGTGCATTGGCAATTTCATCGACCGACAGGAACGTCACTCTACAAAAATGACACTTAATTCCACTCGCGTTTAATAATACCTTCGTAATACCCTAAATCCTCAAATTCTACGGCCAAGGCATTCGAACGAGAAAAAATTCAAATTTTCGTGAGATGATTACACAAACTGAAAAAAAAAATCAATACTTGTCATTCTGAGTTTTGTATACCGTGGAAAAACGTTTATTCGTCGTACTTTGTCATCGTATCAACGAGAAAATTTCAATTTAGCCGTCAAATTTGGTTATTTTGTGCGTTATCGCCATATTCAAATACATCGCGACATTTTCCCAGATTTCGATACGGCTCGCAGGTACATTAAAGTATAAACGCGAGGTGGCGCGGAGAGGGGCTTAAATAATACCCTACCATTCGCCCCCGAGCCCAAATCCCGAGAAGTCAAAAAAGCTCAGACTTATTATTATTAAAATCTGAAGAACTTTTCAACGTTTTGATTCTTATCTGAAATGGTCATCTGGTCACGCTAACCATCGACACCGATAATTACAATGTTCTAAAAATACCCAGCCATCGCCATCCTACCCTTTTATATACCTATTTCGAAGTGAAATTTCAATAAGGCCGCTTTTCGCCTCGCAACTCCCTTCATCCCCTGTCCTAAGCTTCGTACGTACATAATTTCGCAACAATAACGACACTCCCTTCGCTTCTCTCCGCCTCGACCGGCGAAAATTCTCCAACTCGTCATCGTTGTTCACAATGACGAAGAAATTTCTATACCGAATGCGACAAATTAAACAATCACAATTCAATTAGCGCGAAAACAAAGCGGAAATTTGGCCGCTTGACATTTCACGCAACTTTCCTCCTGCTTGTTCGCGCCGCGTCCGTCATGTCGTCGGAATATTCGCCCTCGCCGGAGTTTCGACGATAAATTACATGCGAAGAGGGAAGAGGCGGGGGGCTGGCTAAATTCAACTTTTTGTAAGCCGACAACGGACGCGACGCTTTTTACAAAATATCTTAGTTGTAAAATAATATCAAGATTTGCAGTCGCGAATTTGTTCGCGTATAATTGCTCGATTTTTATAGGTCACCGCTCTTTTCTTCGAGTATCTTTTTCCTAGGCATAAATAAAGCAGAGTTGGGCTATAATAAGGAAAAAACCCTACTCAAAAAGGCTCCCAAGCCCGTTTATTTTATTTCCTCGACCGCAAAATTCGCATAATAAAATGAACGCGTTTGGCTCATTTTGTATACTTACAATTTTCCTTATTTTTGAAATGCGGAATTCGAAACTGCTTCTGTTCGGATTCGAGGTTATCCATTCGTTTCGCGCCTGCAAAAAAAAAAATCATTAAAAATGACGAAATTTAACAACAATATCAGTAAACGAACAAATTCTTATATTAAAGCGTACTATTGGCAACGTCGCATTAAAAAAATACGTTTTCAGAGGAACTGTTTTTTTGGAGTGGGAAAAAACACTATCAAGTACCAAAACTGAAGCATCAAGATACCAATGTTCTAAAGAGTCTTTCCCTACAAAATGATGGATTCGTCCCTTACTTGGGCCTTGATAACATTCCATCGAATTTTTGAACACCTACCCCCATTCCTTTCGCAATAATTATCTCGCTGAGAATTCAAATTGGCGATTTTATATTTTTCCCAAAAAAATTTTTCCTCGTTTTCGATCAAGTTCCATCTCTAAAACGTCTTATTAGCCTGATTTTTTTTTCACGTTTTCCTTGCCCAAAATTCCCATCAGTATTGAAAAAACGAGAAAATTATGAAACAAAACGAACATTTTAACCTCTCCTTCCAAAATACTCACGCTGGAGGTCCAAAACTGTTTGTCAAGGCGTAACCATCAAACTTGAATCACTAAGCTCTTTCTTTGGAGAAAGCCTGTTTTGAAGAAATTTTATCAATATCGAGAAAGAAAAAAAATGCATTTCAAGTAAAAAAAATATTTGAAAATTTTAAAACTCGAATTGAAAAGTTTTGATCGTCTTTGACAAAATTGGTCTAAAAAATTAGGAAAGTAGGTAATTGTTTTCATTTACTTATGATTTTTGAAGAAAAAAAAAGGATAATATTTTGAATGGGAATAAGTTTTTTAAAAATAATTACTATTACCAATTTGAAATCTTCTGAATATTACAAGGCCAAGTGCATATTTTTTTGGACAGTTTTATTTGATTTTAAATTTTACACAATTCCATCTATATTTTTGATCAATTCATCTTACTTTTAAATTTTTTCTGTAATTTTTCTCGAATTTATCATCATTTTATGAATTTCTATTAGTTTTTTTGAAATGATATTCACTGTTTCATGAGTGTTTCTTACATCTACAATATTTTTTTAACAAAAAATTGTAATTTTTTACAATATTTTTCATCATTTTAATATTTTTACGCCCTATTTAATAGTTTTCGCAATTTCGTTGATTGATACAATAATTTTTAAAAACATTTCTCCTTATTCTACGACGATCCAAAAAAAACTTCGAAACTCCTTCAATATCACACTTGAGCAAAATCTAAACATAATTAATTTTTTGATTTTAAAAAACTCGATTTTCCACTTCATTGAAGGAGTTGAAACGAATTTCGTGAGAAAATCCCAACCCACGTGAAATATTCTTCCATCTCAAACCTTTCGAAAGTTCAAAATCACCACACAAGTATATGTCAGCTAGAAAAATCGAAGACTGCAAACTACATACAATCAGAACACACAGTAGGTTTACTCGTTTCGACATTTTCACCTGTTTTCATCCCTCCCCCACTTTTTTCGCACATTCTTGGTTACTTTCTCTACTTCTTTGAACCTCGCATGCTCACGTAGGTAATTTACGACTTCCTCGTTCGTAACCCCCAAGACATTGCTCGCTCGATTCGACACCAAGTATTCGCGTAAAAATTTTAAATTATTCATAAATTACGTGTAATGAAAAGTATATACTCCGGTAGCAAAAGAAGAAAAACATCTCTAGCTATTATTTTGTCTAGATTTTGTTTTTATTATGCGAGTACGACTTCGTACAGCACGATAAGAGTATCGAATCAGTGAGGCATTTCGAGCATTTTCAGTACTTTTCGAAGATTAATTCGGCGAAGGAATAAATTCCCCTTACGAATAAGAAAACTATTTCGATTTCGAAAATGAGTTTACCGACTTCGGTAGTCATTTTATGATATCTTTTTCAGTCGTGCCTACGACTGAGCGGGTAGGGGAGGAAAGGATGAAGTGCTTATTCGTTCTCTATTTCTTGGCATAATATTACTTGGCCCGAATCATTGTATACGTATTTTTCTTAATTCGATCGCGTGCTTCGTGAACGTACGGTGAAAAATAATTTTTCGTTAAGGTACCTAAGCGATCGAGGGGACAGGTGCCTCGATACGAGCTTCAGAAATGGGGAGGGAAAGTTAAGGTACGGTTTAGAGGTTTATAGTTCGTGTTTGGGTTTCATGTGCAGGGCGTGTATAAGCGAAAGGCATTTAAATTGCTGACTCGTATTTCGATTGAAACAATTAAATAGCTCGTGTATTAGTCTAAGGGAATTTTTCAATACATATAGCTGGCGTTTCCTACATAGCATATGTTGCGAGTGCATACGTACGTATGGAAAAAATTCAGGTGTAGCAATGCGATACATGGGTTAAAAAGAAAACGTAATTTTTCAAAAATTTAATCATTCATTCACTCTCATTTTGAACCAGTGAAAAGTTGAAAACCAGCCAGAATTGTAGCGCAAGAAAAATCATAAAAATTTTCAGATTCTGGTCGAATTTTCGCTGATTTTTCAAATAATTTCACTAATTTTTCAGAAAACTCATCCGATTTTTCAAAAAAAAAATCCACTGATTTCTCAACGAATTTCAGAGATTTAGGTAGCTACTAAACTTTTTAGCGACTTTTCACTGATACAACCCCCCCCCCCCCCCTTACAAAAAATCAACTATTTTATTACTGCGCTGCGATTCGGACTGTTTTCCACGGATTTTCGATCATTTTTACTAAATGGGAGACGGGAGAGTACACAAAAATCAAAAAATTCTAATAAAAATGGAACTTTCTTTAATTTTTTTTGACCCGAAGCACAATCTCTTTCAATTTTTGTTTATCCAATTTCTAGATAACTTATAAAAAGGAAAAGGAAGAAAATTTTAAACCGCCTAGAATGGATTTTCATGTGATGGTTTTCGAATATTTCGATTCAAAAGAATATTCGATTTTTTTTTAATGTTGCCGAATCAAAACAAAAATTCTCTACAAAAAAGTTTTCAAAAAATGAAAAAATGAAAATGTAATTCAATTTTTGAATATTTTGGTTAGAGATACCATTTGGCCAGACCAGAAGTCCCTCCCCCTCTTCCGCTTGAAAACTTCATTTTCATTATCAACCATGTTCTATGTACGTAGTCATTAAAAATTTAAAATTCAAATTTTCAAAAATTTCTGCTACCTTTATAAAATCCAAACAGAAGGATATATTCTCCAGAGTGAACTGAAATTGACTCACACAATGAGAGGTTGGAGGTGGCAGGGTCTCTGACAAAATCTCAAAACCCAAAAAACAAAACCTTAACTAGACTTTCAGCATGACCTTTTGAAAATAGGTACTAATAAATATTGTTCCCCTTTCCTCAAAAAAAAAATCAAGAATCTAATAAAAAACAAGTTTTTAGTTTTGGAAAATAATACAACAGGGTGTCTAATAAAATTTGTTGAGCAAAAAACTTGAATTGGCTTGACCTTCTAGAATGCATTTGTGAAAAGCCAGGACCCCCCCCCCCCCATAAAAAATGCTATGGGTCTGTGTGCCTGGAGCTAGTACCCCCTCCCCAGCTATGTATCTGAAAAAATTTTGTTTCTTAATAATATTCAATTGTCAGAGACGGAAGAGAAGAGAAGAGAATAGTCATGAAGAGTTCATTCTTCAATTTTAAAGAAGAATCATTATGTAGGTAGGTAGGTATCTTTTTACTGAATCTGAACGAAGCGAGAATTTTTGAAAAAAAAAACACCAAAAATATGAAATTTTTTCATTACGTAAAATTCATATGGTACTTTTCTTCGAGCAATATTTTGAATTCCAAAAAAAAAAACAATATCTATAGACTCATCTTCCGATCTCTTTTCTAAAAATTTTGAAAATTCCAATCGAGATCGTTACCGAGTCCTTTGATAAATGAGAAGGACAATTTGAGGAGTGTCGTTGCAAAACGCAACATCCCCGAAAACCAGATTTTTGGGAAATCGCAAAAAACTGTCATTCAAAATTGGGTGGAGGGTTTTGGCTCGGGGCGGTCTCATTGGAAAGCTTAGGACCTCAGCTACATGTTTTGGGGTCACTTCGCACTTGTACCTCAAGGGGGGTTGGAGGGGGGACAAAACAAAAAAGATGTTGCGTTTTGCACCGAAACACCCAGTATTTGTTGCGTTTTGCACCGAAACGTTATCTTTTATGGCAGATAAATGGTATTTATGGTCGTTACGGAGTCCTGTCTATGGCACCATTCGATTCCTCGTTGAATTTGCTATAAGACTGATATATTAACTCAAAAATGATAAAAATCGAGATGTTGCATTTTGCAACGACACACAAAACGCAACATCTCCGAAAACCTGATTTTTGGGAAATCGCAAAAAACTGTCATTCAAAATTGGGTGGAGGGTTTTGGCTCAGGGCAGTCTCATTGGAAAGATTAGGACCTCAGCTACATGTTTTGGAGTCACTTCGCACTTGTACCTTACGGGGGGGTTGGAGGGGGGCAAAACAAAAAAGATGTTGCGTTTTGCACCGAAACACACAGTATTTGTTGCGTTTTGCACCGAAACGTTATCTTTCATGGCAGATAAAAGGTATTTATGGTCGTTATGGAATCCTGTCTATGGCACCATTCGATTCCTCGTTGAATTTCCTATAAGACTGATATATTAACTCAAAAATGATAAAAATCGAGATGTTGCGTTTTGCAACGACACTCCTCAATTTTTTTCATTTGAAAAATTTGAAAATAAAATTCTGTAAATTTACCAAACCCGAATGAAAATTTCAATCAATATTTTGGTATTAAAAGGGAGGTGACCCTATCTCTTGTACAAATTCTAGAATAATATTCAAGGAAACAATTATGGAAAAATAACGCAACAGATTTCCAAAAAAACAGGGCTTTCATCTAAAAAAAAATACAGAAACAGGATTTTTGCACGACCAGTAGGACTCGTTAGACACTCTGAGAGTGGGGGAAGGGGAATTTTCGACTGACATGACTTTTTTTCTAGTCTAAGAAGATTTTCTTCACATGAATCATCTATTTGTTTTGTAAATCCACGTGAGGTCAAATTGAAGTTAATTTTTGCAAAATTGAAGGATGAATTTGTGACACAGCCAGGGATACCCGACCATATGTCGGAAAAGTAAATTTCGAGAAAAACGCAAAATAAGAAAAAAATGACCAAAAATATGGGAAATTATTTTTTGGGCAATCTGTATTCTGTAATCTGTATACTTATGAACCCTCTACTTTCATATGAAAACAGGTGCAGGTCCCAAAAGTGCCATCTGCTTGCTTGAAAACGAGTTTTGGTGGAAAACAATTCGTGTGAAAAATGTCATTATACCTAGCTTTAAAAAGATGATTTTCGACATATGGTATGATTTCTATTTTCAATGCCTGCAATTTCTGAAAGGGGTCAATGACCTAAAATAATGTAGGAAGACGTAAATAAACCATTTTCAAAGAAAAAGTCTTTTACAGTACACAATTTTTTTTATTCATTGAAAACAGTTCCAAATTTTGTTTTGCGTTTTTCTCGAAAAATTAATTTTTGAAAATCATTTATTGGCAAACTTCAAAAAATCATTAAAAAATCATTTTTTTGTCAATATTTTAAACGCGGTTTGCGCTATTCGAAAGGTACAAGTCTGTACTATTTAAAGAGCCAAAAAAACGGAAAAAAATTCCGACATATGGTCGGGTATCCCCGGCTGCGTTACATTTATTTTTTACGAAAATTTCAAATGCTCACTTTCAATTTCAATTCGCGAACAAATATGGAGGAGAATCGCATCTAAGTCTTACTATTTTTACACTTTTTGATACGTTACACACGAGAAAAAAATCCACGTCTCGAATTCTCGAGCTCTGTTTCAATATACATTGCAAAATTTCATCACGGAAGGCCAGTTGGGATGAACAGGAGCCAATAAAATCCCAGGAATTTTGAACAAATTAGAATCGTTTGGTCGAAATCAAAGAACCAACATAATGGTTATTTTGAGACCAGAATTCGAGACAAAATTCCATCTCAAGACCGAAGCTCAGAAAAGGAATGACACGCAGGACACATTATGCGGTTTCGCTTGCGATACGTGACGACCCATAGGACACCAGGGGAAAAGGGTCGTATTATACGCGTAGGTAATCAAAGTAACCTGTAGGTAGCTTAGATTTAAACATCGCGTCGTCTTTGCAACGCGAATTCGCGTGTGCTGCGGTTTTTCGACGACAACTGCAGCGAAAGGACGAAAATTTGACAAAATTATCGACTTGGTTTCTCGGCTTTGGCGTGGTCTCCGTTTGTATGTGCGACCGCTCAGAGCGCGCGGGACTTACGACGTCTGGTGCGTGTTGAACAGGCGCCGATATTCGCCGCATAGCAGCGTCCCTTTCCCCCTGTCGTCGCGAGTTAAATGGCGAATTTCCACCGTTTAAGGGCGGTCGGCGGGACAAACGGGGGAAGAATTTTCTTTGTTTTTCCCCACCGTACGTGTTTTATTATTTTGTTGTTTCTTTTGTTTGTTCGAATATTTTTTTCGTTTTTCGTTAATAATCGCTACGCGGCGAAGTAAGGAAAGTGAGAGTTTTTTTGGGGAGAAAAATGTTATATTCGATTAGCACGCACTTTCGTGCGCTAAAGGGGTAGCCCACGGTAGCGAAATATTAGCTTTGGGTAATTCGTCGAAATAATGATCGTTTGTAATTTACCTATGTAGCTGTACCCACGGTTTCTCGAATCCGCATTCGAATACGTCGTGTTGATGGTATTTTCAACGTATTCCCTTCTTTCCTCCTTGTCCCTAATTTCTATGTAAAGAATAATCGAAACGTTTAAAAACCCTCCGCGCCGAAAAAATAAAATAAAAGTCGAAGCAAACGAGGGAAAAATTGATCGTTAATGGGATGCCCTTGAGGGTCGTAGATGTGGAATTAGCTCGTATCTGAAAATTTTAGCACGAAGTGGACGATAGAGGGGTTCTAAAAAGGCGACGCACTGTCTGCTTAAAAATCAAGCAAACGATATCGATACGAATTAAATGTGCGAATATGGCGCACTCGTAGTTGAAAATGTATCTTGTACATAGGCCAGTGCGATACGAATCCAGCGTTGATATTTGTTTGCGAAGATAACCGAAGCCATTAAAGTGTTTTCGTTTATGTTTTGTTTGACTTTCAGCCAAAGAAGTCAACGAAGAGTGCTTTTTCAACGAACAATGTGAACAGACGTTGTTTGACACCATTTGCATGGACGGAATTTGCCAATGTAGATCTGAAAGAACACCTGTAAAGAATCCAGATGGAACAACCAAGTGCACAGGTATGGGTTTTCAAATAATTGAAATCTAATGAGGGGTATGCAGAAAAAATCGAGGTTCAGGGAGAGAAATGTGTGAAAAAAAAGGGTTTTGAACGTCGATACGACGTGGCTGAGTCAATTTTTTTTTGTTTGAGGGCTCTGTAGTCCGTACAACGAAAGATGGAACTTTTCCCCTACATTCTCCCACCACAAAATTTAAGAACGTCGCGTTGTGATTGGACGATATTTAAAATCAACGCGCGTCGTTGGTTTCCGCATTTCGAGTCGAGTAGGGGAAAAGTTCCTTCTTTCGTTGTACGTACTATAACAGTAAAGAAGCAGATATTATTTAGCTCCAGTGACAGCGAAGGACTCGAGTCCGAGTCCCTCTGTAGGGGATTTTTGAATCGTTGCTTGGGCTGATAGATCTAGTAGTCTGAACCCCCCTCCCCCCAAAAAAATTTCATGTGAGGGCAGAGGGAGGTAATCCGATATTATCCAAAAGAAAGTCAATTTTCAAATCGAGGATCTATACAAATGATAACTTTTTACAAGAGATTCGAAAAATTTGCATTACGAGTGGGAAAAATTGAAAACATTAGATTTTGAGTCCAAAATTTTACTGCGGCAGCATTATTTTTTTGATTTTTAGCTTTCCTTTAGAATACGTATAATGCAAACTTCAATTCTTTCCCGAATTCAGTTTTATTGATTCAAAATCTCTGTAATTTTATCGTATTTTGTGACCAAATAATTTGGTTTGTGAATTGTTTTGCTCTGAGTTTCGATACTTGAAGCCCCCCCCCCCACTCAAAAATGATGCGATCAAATTCATAACACGAAAAATTCCAGTTTAAATGGGAAAGAATAAAAGCAAAAAATTTCAGAAAAAATTCAAACGGCTGAAATTAAAAAAAAAAAAAATACATTATAATTATACAAAGAGATAACAATTCAAGAAATTTGGAAAAAAATTCGCAACTTTTGATGAATTTTAGGTCAATTTTTGTGATTTTTTCGCGGCTTTCGCGACCTGTAGACATCCCGCAAAAAGAGAATTTCAAAACAAAAATAAATCAAACGTACATCACAGAACCTCGAACCCAAAATTTCAAGTGCTGAAGTTCATTTCCCGAATTTTGGTAAATTTTTGTAACTTCAAAATTGCATTAGCATTCTAAAAAAATATAAAAATTCGATCCAATCGACAAAAATGACCAAAATTCGGTCTACATTCTATTTTTTGGAGCCTCCAAAAAATTTTAGGGTCTTGCGAGTAACTGAGAGAGAAAAGCGTATAAAATAGTCCTAATCAATTTAGCATCCACAATCGCAAATTTATTACATCGCATCAGTGATCCATTTAATCGATTAAAGAATAATTTTCAATCTGTGATTATAATTATGTAGGTATAAAAATTCATTTATGGATCATTTTTGAGCTTTTCTTGGATGCTGTAAAATTTCAAAATTTTCTAGAGACACCGAAACGTCTCGAAACCGGTTCAAATCGACACAAGTATTATAAAAAATTTTAGCTTTTACGTCGGTCAGGACAAATTATTACCATATTTTTAAAATTTCAAAAATTCGCCAAAATTCCAAGAATGAGCTTTAGCATTTGGAATTTTTGATGTAGAGTTCTTTTACCGTATACTTTCAATTTATTTTTGTTTCGGCTCAAAATTTTACCTTGAGATGAGATATCTTCTTGGTGAGTATTTCTAAATAGTCACACCTTTCCATCTCAAACCCTTACCTATTATACGCTTGAAAATTCCAGATTTCAGGTCGAAATATTTTCAAAAATGGATTTGAGGGCTCAAAAATATAAATTTTGATAACTCGTTCAATAAAGAAAAAATTCTAATTTTGGTCTTTTCTTGACTACTTAAAAGTAAATTTTGAGCCTGAAATCAAAAAATCACTTTCGGATGCACCAAAAACAAATAAAAACTATTTTACAATAATTATTTCGAAATGTAAAATTAAATTTTGGTCATCACATTTCTCACACATAAGTGATTGTAGAAATTTCCATTTTCTCCCACTCGGTAATTCTTCAGAATAGAATATTTTCGTCATTGAAGAAAAGAGAAAGACTTATTTTATAAAATTTTTGCCAAAAGAACCATTTTTAGAAATTCAAATAAATTTTTCCAACTTTTTTCGTTACTGTTACCTACTAAAAGTTGTACTGAAAATTGAAATCATTACCCCCCCCCCCTCCTCCCCACACACCAAACGAAAGTTCGTAAAAAAAGATCTTTTCTCCAAGATTGACTTTCTTCTTCTTTCAGCATTATTTCCATTTCAAAACACACCCCGATAACTCGATTTTCGAATCACCCGGTACAAAGTTCCATTCTATCTTCTTTTTTTCCCACCACACAGACGAAAAATACGGACAAAGAAATGTAAAAAGGCGCAATTCCGGCATCTTCGCCTTCATCCCACTATCTCGAAGCGACAAACCGTGTTTTAGAATTTCCCAGCCTCATCAATTTACACTCGGCCACATTTTTGAATTTATACGTAGGTACGGTTTTTCGTCGAGTATTCCAAGCCTGCTCTGAGCGGTTACGTAACTATTCGCGTAATGATTCGTCCCCGTTTGTCGTCGCCATTCATAAGAAAAAGTTTATTCCGCGGTAAGAATATTGTTTCGTATAGCTCGTTCAACTATTTAATAACGAAATCTAGATAAAAGTACAGTATGCGAGTTCGGATAGAAAGTAATATCAAAAGTGTTCGCCGAAGCGTTGATAAAATTGTCACAAGCTACAAAGAACCGTAATATTACGCTTTGTGCTTTCGCAATCAGAAAAAAAAAAGAAATAGTCCAGCAACGAAGTAAAACTCGCAAAGGTAAAAAAGAAGCAGAAAAAATGAAAAAAGTAATTGCAAAATTTACGTTCTCGGCCGTTTTACGATGTTCGCCATGTGATAACGTATGTTCGACGATTTGTTCGCCGCCGCGCAATACCAAGTTGGTTTTTTCTTCGCATGAATATTTAATGGTAAAAGGTAAAAAAAATTGCTCGCAAGTTGCACCGCAGCTCTCGTCGCAAAGTAAATTGGCGGCGAGCGAGTAGTTCGAAAAAGAAAAACCAACTTATGTGTAGAGCAATGAAATAGCAAACCGTACGTTATTCAACTAGTTGTATCTGGCGGAGTTCGTCTTTCTCTTTTGTAGTTTGAGATTGCCCGGAAAAGTTGTGGAAAAAAAAGAGAGAAAAAAATTGATACCCTGTGGTACGTGTAATGGAAACAGAACGAAAAGAAATGTTATGTCGTATTGTGTTGCTTAGGTATGGCATTGGTCCGTAATCTTTCGTTTTTTTTCTTCTTTTCTTTCATGAGTGGATTAAGAGGTGGCGTAATTTATCTGGTAAAGGCATATCTGTTTTAGTTTATTTTTACCAAGCTTTATAACGTAGGTATTCTGTGTTTTTGAAAAAGAGAGAGATTTTTTTACACATTTAAGATACAGAAACAAATAGGTCAAAAGGTTAACGCTATTTTTTCCCAAGAGTCCTAAATTTGAGTTACCAAAACATTACTTACATCATTTTTACCAAATCGCAGACAGATACCTACATCGATGATATCAATTTTTTAAAAAGAATTCATACGAAAACAACAATGAAACACTTTTCAAATGATTTTTTCTTCTCTTGGATTTTAAAAAAATTTCCAAATTCCCAGATTTTTTGAAATTTTTTTGAAATTCCTTCACTTTTTCGGTGTTTTTACTGGCTTTTGACAAAAAATTATGAGGTAATCAACTTTCAGTGAGAAACTTGAAAAAAAATTGAGCCCCACCCCCTCCCCGGCTCATAGGGGGACGGAGTTGGAAAACCTTAAAGTGGAGTCATTTTCGAAAAAAATCGAATTTTCTTCCATTTTCGATATTGTTACCTTTTGAGAACCTCGGCTACCTCTCCATCCCTCCTTTCCCTCCAAAGAGGGATCTATGAGAAAAAAAATTTTATCGAAGCGGGGGGGGTTAGTTAGAGCACCGGAAAGTCAATATTCGAATTCTACACCCTCAATTTAGTGACAATCGATATGCCACAAACTGTTCAAATTTCTAAGCTGATTTTCCCCAAAACTGGAGTTAGAGGAAAACTGAGAAATCAAATCCAAAAAATAAGCAAATATTTCAACTCGGTGCTCGCAAATACCTAACAAACGACAGGTCACACGGTTTTTTTTCATTTTTTGGGGGGTAAAAGGGGCAGATCAGGGGGGGTCCGATGAAAAAACTAAGTACATATTCAAAAATCAGCTTTACTTTTTCAATTTTTCAAAATTTTGGTGAAAATTGGAGACCACTGTAGCCTTTTCCTAGGGGTCTGCAGATCCCATTTTGAAAATTTCTTGATTGAAAAGAGTATAAAAAAGCTACTAAATGTAATTTTTCAAATTTTCAAATGGTAGCTTTCATTTGTTGTTTCCATCATGAAAGTTGAACTTTCGCCACCAAACTTCAACGTTGAGATGTTCAAAATGTAAATTTAGTTTATGAATCTCCTATCAATTATCTTTCGGATCCCGTAAACAGCTTTCCTTTAAATAAAACCTATCTGCAGATATGAGCCTTGGGTAATTTTGACAAAAACTCTTCATTTTTGGTCCATTTTAGTATGGAACAGCTCGTATCGCATCTCGCCATTTTTCGATTTTCACCAAATCAAAATTACTCATGATCATTTCATTTTGACTTGCGCAATTTTCATATAATTTCATCTGGTAATACTGGTGCAAAAATTTTATCAACATTTAAATTGAATTTATTTTCATGATCAAACATTTGTTTTGCTTATTTTTCAAGTCACCGTTTCAAGTATTTGAATTTCATTAAAAAACGCATATCTCAATCAAAATTTAGTTAACAGCACTGTCTTGCCATGAGAATTGAAAAAAAATATCATTTTTGCTCGACCTAAGGTCGTGAATAAGAAAAATTAACCACCCGGCCTAAAACATATCCATGTCAAAAATCCATCACGAAATATTTCTGCAGAAAAATATTTTTCTTAAGAAATTTGCAACATTTTTTATCATTCTGAATCAAGAAATTATTTATTTTTAGAGCGCACTGTTGTATCTTTATTCTTCGAGAAAACAGCTTATTTCTATAGATACAAATTTTCAGCTTCCTCGGACCCCTGGGAGTAAAATTGACGAGAGCGAATGCAAACCCGGCGTAGAAAAAATTTTCAAGTTTTTTTTTCCTCTCAAAAAAATGTCGAAAATTTTCACTCTTTGGAATTTTTTTTTCTGTCTCTTTTTTGAAATATTTTTATGGGAAAGACTTTGAAAATTACAATTTTAGCACATGAAATTCAATTCTTATTCTTTTATAACACGTTTTCGCAAAATAAATTTAAAATTTCCCACTCTTCGCCATTTATTCAAAAAAACGTAAGTCCGAGCAAATGCATCCTTTGCCCTTCCCTTTTAAGAACACTGCTAAGAGTAAATTCGTGGATTTTCCATACGAATACGTTAAGTAACATCACTTTCGAGAAAAAAACTGCAATTTCTGGTCATTTTCATCTGCAGTCGTGTCTTTTTCTTTTTGGAATACCCGAAAACAAGCTAAACATGAAGTAAGTATTTGAAATTTTAAATAGATCAATATGATTGGTTTTTCAAAATGTTCAACGAAATTTTCAAACAAAAATACCACTTTTCAAATTGCAAGACGTGTTGAACAAAAATTTATTTAAATCAAGTACTATAGTTTTAGCTTCTAAAAAAATTCAAATAAATTTACAGAACGGTCCGTAATTTTTTTTAGAAAACTAAACCTTTTTTTTTTCAAATTTCACGTAAAAACGGTGCCATCAATAAAAATGTTCAAAATCAACAAAGAGAAAAAAGTTTGATATTTGGATTTTTATCACACTTTGATTCAAGAGAAATAAAATTTTTAAAATCGATAATATCGAATATTCAAGCGGGCGAAAGTTTCATTTCCCTTAAAAACTTGAAATTCAATCAACGTCTGAAACTTTCTCCTCTAAAATAATTCATTTCAAAATTTTTATCAAGAGACATTTTAACCCGAAACTAAAAAAATCTTCCTCAAACTTTTACCGAATATTTCGAATACTAAAACATAGATAAATAAAATCGAAAAATTTATCGCATAAGCCAACACAGAATTCCAAATAGTTTACACAGAGTCCAACTTTCAATAGAAGAGGGAGATAGGTATGACCAAAAAACTATGAAGAGTTTTTCAACAATATATCTTACTTGGAAGATCCATAACTCCATTTCTAAAGATTTAAGGACAATTTTAACTCCAACTAATGAATCTACAAATTAAAAAAATCGAAAAAATCTTTTTCAAAAATCAAAATTACACCAACTCATAAACTAATTTGAAGACAAAACCTCCATAAAATTTCATCCCCGATAAAAAATTCGCTTTCACACGTAATAATATTGACAATACAACGTGAGAACCAACATCCGTCAGGAATATCATTCAGAAATTATTCAAAACTCACGAACCTTTTAATATTTCAACCAAACACGACGATGAAAATTTCACAAGGTACAGGGAACCTTTCTATCGCTCCAGATACTTATACGATACACGGAGAAGAAAATGTAGGTATGGAGGTCTTCAAGGGTTAATTTGAACTACAATCGATTAAATCGTCGCATATGTTGGTACACCAAATACGTACACATCCCTATACATACAAATCTCGTACCTATACTCGTCTACACGTATACAGAATCACAACTCAATAGGGATTTAAATGTATAGTTTGGGAATCTTGATAAAGTTCAGGCACTGTATAATCAAATTGCAAGCTGCAGACTCTGCAGTACACTATACGTGTAATGAGTGTGAGAAAACGCGTATACGAGGAATTAATATTTCATACCGACATTGTATAGGCATCGTAGACTACCTACGAAATAACCAATGGGACTTGTTTTACGAGTACCGATGTATTGTTTCTGCAGCGAAATGAATACGTGCATAGGTTATTAGGCGAATGCTAAAATATGCCCAAGTCGAAGCTCATTCGATATGCGGCATAGTTTCGAATTACTCGAGTAGGTAATCGAACGAAATTTTTTGCTCGGTGTGTTGCAGTTGTGGAAGAAAACAGCTCGGATGTGACCGCCGATCCGACCATGATTATTGTACTCACGGTTATGTGCATGATGTTCATTATCATCTGCGTTGTTCTGCATTTATTCAGCAGGTAAAATATACAACTTTGGGTATTCTTTTCTTCAAAATAGAAATTTTAAACGAATAGAAAGCTGGAAAAAAGACTAGCACCTCGAAAATTTCCGGAAACCCTTGCAAGAGGGTAAAAAGCATCCTCAAAAGCAGTTTTTCGCCTTCTCGACCAAAATAAAAAAGTTTGATCAAAAAATATCAAGAGTAGGTGAACGATTTTTCTACGTTAAAATTTCCTATCAGAAATGTTATAAAATTTTTGATCGTTTATCAAGAGACCTTGTTTTGTAAACCGGAGGCGGAGGGTGCAAATTTTTTTCTCGTTTTTACGCTAAGTCTTTTCGGTGGTTGGTGAGCGATTTTTTTTTCGTATTCTGATATATTCCGTCATGTGTTTTTTCAACTTTAAAATTTTTCTTGTCAAAGTCGAAATTTTTTACGTAATTTTTTTTCAACTTTTAAATTTTTTTTAACGAGGTCGTAATTTTTTTTCAACTTTAAATTCTTCTTGACAAGTTCAATGAAGATTTTTTAGAAACAACGATTTCCACACACAGCTCATACTTCGATACTTTTTACAGAGCACGTTGGCGCGAAAATCGAACCATATTCAACACGCCAAATCCTCGTCTCATGAACGTATCCCTAATACGCGATAAGAAAAGCGAAAGACGAGGCAGTAAAGAAGGCCCTGCCAAAGGACCTCCGTCCAGGGAGCCCAGCATGGCATCATTAAGACAAAACTCACCCTCTATTGGTAAAGCTGAATAATTTTCGGCTACTTTAATAATCTTTTGTACATTCATTTGATAATTTCCATCATTGGGCACAAATAATTCAAGAAGAAAAGTACATCATCCCGAATTAATTTCCCTCCTTTTGAATTTCTTCCTCATTCAAGTTCTCTGACTTAAGAATTTTCCTTTTTCTCATTCTGCACCTGCCCTTATAATCGAGAATCATATTCGTACTTTCGACAGCAATATTTTTTGTCGCTTATTTGTATTTTGTTTTTTGTTTTCCACTATTTTTTTTTCTTTGGTTCTAAAGAATCAAAACTCGCCATTTCTCGACGCGAAAGTCGCAACACCAGTAATGGATCAGCACGTTCGCCGACTTCACGAGGTCCTCCAATGCAAGCAATTTACGACGAATCAACGCTTACTGATTTTTGGTGCGTGTAGTCGAGGTTACGTAAGAGGTGCGGATTGAATGGGTCTTTTTTGATATGCAAGAGTTTATTGAATTCAAATTGGTAAAAGGGGGGTGGGCTAAAACTGCATTCTTATGCTTTTCTCCGATTAAAGTCCAATTTAAGGACAACTTTTTGGAATTGTAAAGAGTAAAAAAAATACAGAGAAAAACATATCTACCAATTTATTGACGAGAAAGGATTCACCCTCTCCGTCCTCCCATCCGAAAAAAATTGATAAGTACGACATAAATTAAAACATGCATTTCGAAAATGAATTTAAAATATTTGAACTGTTTGAAAACATTTTCTTAGTGGCAGAAGTCATTTTTCAAAACTTTATCCAAAAAAAAAACATAAAAAATGTTCAAAATGCCGTAAAAATTTTTTAAAATGACATCCTATGAGATGAAAAGTAATAAAATTACTTGAAATATGTAAGATCAAACTATTACAGATGACGAAATATTAACAAATTCGCATAAAAAATCGCGAAAATGATAAAAAATGTCATTAAAATGTTTGCATCATGGTAAGAAATTTTTCTAGACTAACGAACACAAGTAACGAAATTTTTTCTTTAAAATATGCGAGGAAAAAGGTTGAAATTTTTTTCAAAATGTGTAAAAAATGTTCAAAAAATAAATAAAAGAAGTCGAAACGTTGAATAAGTACATACCTACCTAATCATGTTTTTCTCAAAATTTTACACATTATTTTGAAAAACTATTTGGTAAGTACAGTTTTTTAAACACCTTTTCAATTAGAATAATTTTTTTGAAATTTTTCTAGCAATTTTTATGCTTTTTTTCGATAATTACGCAGTTTTTAAAATGAAACGTTCCAGTTATGAAAATGAAGTAGGTAATTGATAAAATTGAGGAAAATCTGAACATTTAATTTTTTTAAAAAAGAATTTTCAAGACATAACATTTTTATTTTTCAAGTCAAGCGAAATAACAAAATACCCATTACTTACAGAGAAGTTAAATTCAATAAATTGTTTCATTTTGGAAATAATTGAATATTTGCTCGACGATTTAAAAATTCATTTTTATTCATTTTTTACATTTTTTATTAAATTTTTGAATTTGTCTTACATTTTAAATAATTTTCTCATTGTTTTCAACTTTTTTAAAATAAAAATTTATATATCATTCAAAAAAACTTATTCCAATTGAATTTTGATGATTATGTTATCGACTGGCATGTAATTTTTCAACGAATTTGTCACAATTGCACAAATACTTATTTTCTTCAAATCGTGGGAAGTTTTCTCATCTAAACTTGGATGGTGAATAGAAAAAGATGAAAAACATCTAACGTTGACTTTTTTTGAAGGAAGGAAGGAAGGAAGGAAGGAAGGAAGGAAGGAAGGAATTTCAGACCCCAGCACCCTCCATCCCAGTAAATCGACGTTTGATTTTTGAAAAAAGACTGGAAAAAGAAAGACGATTGTAGATGAAAATTCATAAAATAATTTTATCAAAGTTGAAAAAAAATAGAGAAAAACTTGATATTGAGTAAAAAGGAGGTATATTTTCCACGTTAATCATTTGAATGAGAAAGATTCGAAAACTAAATTCGTTAGAGATGAAAAGTTTAAAATAAGTAGGTACCTAGCTACCTACCTAGAGTGACCTACCAAATGAGAAGAATCCAGAAACAACAATTTTTCCAGAAAAAATTCATATCACTGAATCGATTGCTTTTTTTCAGTACACTGTTGCCAAGTTTCGTATAATATTTGCTTTTTTTCATAAACCTCTCGCCTTGCTCATTTTCGACTCAAATTCACACCATACAAAGACAACTATTGCTTTTTCAATCCGCACCTTCACTTATGTCTTCCGAGACTCAATTCGAAAAAAAAATTCATTTCATTTTTCAAAAAAATCATTCTCACTTCACGATTATTAAAATTGGCTCGTTTGTGTATATTTCGCAGACCAACTATGAACAAAACGGTACCTAAAAATAACCTATAAGATCGCCGAAGAAATGAAAAACACTATCATCGGTTTCGGTTCGACGAAACTGCTAAATCGCAAGAACAATGGTAACTCCGGGACCATTTTAATGTCTTATTTTGTGTAATATTAAAAAAAAACTCTTTTTTTGAATAATTTTAATTTTCTACTACTACCATGTACCTTCTTCAAGAACCAAGACACACAGGACCATAAAGGAAGAAAGTCGAGGTAGTTTTTATGGGTCGTCAAGAGATAAAGGAAGATGTAAAATTCATAGTTTGGGATTGCGCCTGCGACTCGTTTAGCTTGCGTTTAATTTTAACGAAAGAAATTGCATTTCGTTTCTCTTTCTCTCCTCAATCAAATTATACTCATTCACTAGTAGTTTTACATAGGTAATCTAAGTTCTTTTTTTTTATTGCTCATATTCAAATCAAATCGTTTATACGTATAGCAATGTTTCCTCTAAATCTATTTCGTGCCTATAGAGCTGATTTTTTTTCTTCTTACGAGCTTGATGGATTTTTTAATACTTTCATGGGTATTTTTACGTACTTAAGGCGATGAATTTATTTTATCAGATTTTTAACTCTTTAATTTTTTTTTTCTTGTGATACGTTGTCGTATCGACACAAATAGGTAATAATTATTTTATAGTCTTCCCTTTTCTCACATTTATATTTAATTATTATTTATTTCGCTGTAATCGTAGCACTTTTTTCTTACATTTGCTACTGTACCGTACCATTTAATTCATGTATTGTACCTAACTAACTAGACCTACTCGTATGACATATTTCAATCTTTATCACTATAGTAATTCAATTTATTACATAAGTTCAAAATTTACGTACTTACGAATTACTTAATTATAAAGAAAAATTTTATCGTGAGTTTTCATTTAATAAACTTTGTTAACGCCTCTTTTTTATTGACTACTTTGATAAAATGAAAGATGACGATGGGAGAAAAGATTTTCTCGATGATAAAACCAAAGTTTGAGGAGTATAGGTTCCAACATTTCCATCTTCGACTCTCTGAGTCAACTCTTATGGCCTAGGACTGTCTGAAGATGGCATCAGAAAAACTCCAGGCATAATTTTATAAGACTATGGAACTAAATTTATTCATTTTTGTCCCGAAACTTGGAAAGCTCCAAAGTAATTTTAAAACATCATTATTTTGATACCTATCTAATCGAAATTCTAAAAGTTTAAAAATTCGCTCATTCTTCTTTTTTACGTCTCATTTTGAGATCTGGGATTAATTTGTGATTGAAAAAATTATTTTGAACTTTACCCTCCCCCACCCTTAAAAGCTCATTCGATCGAGAATTAATTCAAACAAAATAAAAAACACATCTGATACTTCAAAATTTTATACCCACCATCTCATTTCAAAGCAGTGAATAGTTATACTTACTAGAAAAAAGTCAAAATTGCAGCACAGAAAAAATCAGCAATATTTTTTGATTTTCACCGATTTTTCAAAAAATTCCAATCCTTTTTTCAACTTTTCCACGAATTTTTGCTACTTTTCCAACAATTTTTCACTGATTAGTAAAATCTTTCTCACTGATTTATAAATGAAAGAGTACTTCAAAATTATTGAAATTTTAAATTTTATTTCTCCTCCCTCTCCGCTCAGAACTCATTTTGTGGTAATTCTTTTAAATATGTATTATAATTTCGATACCCACACGAAGTTTACAAAATTCCAAGTATTTTCAATCTTCCCTCCTTTACAATCACATTTAAGAGTCAAATATAAATTTAGATCAAAAAACTTCAATAAAAGTAAAGACTTTGGAAGTTTGAAACCGACATCAAAATTCGTTTAAAAATGCACTTGATCCTCTTCAAAAACTTTCATTATTCTTTTGATACCAATGTTGAAATTCTCAAAATTTTTAGTTTTACCCCCCCCCCCCCCCCATCCTCATTTAAAAGTCATTTAGTATTAAAAATTCATTTGAATAAAAAATTGTATGCAGGGAAATAACTAATTTGAAGGCCTAAATTTTAATATGAACAAAAATTTTAAAAATTTCTCCCACCCAATCAAGCAAAAATTTTTGGTTCGACGATAAATAAAAAAAAAAATCAAAATAAGTCCAAATTATCTTCTATTCAGTCTCATATCTGCTCTGATGCCTTGTATCGATATTTAAAAATTTTTGAATTACATTTCCTCCCTCCTCTTTATTCAATACATATGTATTTCAAGATTGTGAATCAACTACTACCGTATCAAAAATCGTGATAAGCGTAAGTATCTAAATCCTAAACTTTTTTAAATCTACCCATATTAAAATTCTCACGTCTATGATATTTTATCCATCCCTCTCAAAAGCTCAATTTTTTTTTAAAGATCAGTTTGAATGAAAAAATCGAAATTAATGCTTTGAAAATTCCTATCCAATGTAATTTGAGAGTAAAAATGATATTTTGAACTCCAGCTCCGCCAGAATGAGAAAGAGCTTCCCGATGTCGAGTAAAAGGAAAAATTATGGAAGTTCTGACACTACCCCTTCCCCCTCAAATAATTTATGGCAACGCCACTGCCACCACTGGTCGTAATTTTCAATTTTTGAACCTCCCAACGAACTTTTTTGAATCTTTATATCTAAAAAATCATTTATAAATCAATGAGAAAAAATGAAGGAGTGTAATTTTTCGGATAAAAAGTTCAAATTCAGGTTTTAAGAATTTCGCATCTTTACATTTTTATAAATTTTTTAAAACATTAAAACGTGAAAAAACTGTGTTTTTCGAACATAAAATACAATTATTTTTTTACAATTATTATGACTATTTGAGGAAACAATGTGGAAAAAGACTCCTTTTTACCTCCCTTTCCCGAAAAGGAAGCATTTCTTGGGAAGGAACAAAGTTGGTATTAGAAACTTGGAATACCAAAAAAAGAGAGAAAGGGAGAAACTTGTTTCGTAGTCGATCATGATTTCGTTTAAGAGCTAAATTTTGAAAAAATCTGATTTTTAATGTCGAAAAAAGACATTTATCGCATAAATTCTTGAATTTAAGGGAGGGGAACCTTCTCCGCGCCTACGCTCCTGATTAAGACTTTCATCAATCAATTTTACTTCAAAATTGATCGAAAACCAAAAAAAAAAATGACTTAACAGATTCATATTCAGTTACATATTTAAAAATCTACATATTATAATCTTCCAATCTTTGAAAAATCCTCAAGCAGTGGTTCCAAAAATTATCAAAATTTCCAGCTTCAAGGTTCACTAACACTTTCAAAAAATACTTTTCGACGAAACCAACGTCAAATTCGCAGCTATCTGAAAATCACATTCAGCTCTTCCAAAATACTCGTATTTAAAATGGTGGTACCAGATCTAAGAAGGCCCAAGTCCTACTAATCAAAAATCAGCTCTCACGGAAAATACATTTTTTAGAAATATGTATTTTTCATTATTTCACTTTAAATTTATCAAAACGCTGTGTAAAAGCACAAACAGCCAGTTTTTTTTCAAGTACCTACCCAAGTACTTATCTGCACCATGAAAAAACCTCATACCAGTCTCGAGGTCAAACACTCATAATGTTCGTTCTTTCTACGAATAATTAGCCAAGCTGAAGAAAAATAGCATAAAAGAGTAAAAGACTTGTCGATCCGTATCTAATATTATGACTATTGCAGTGACCAACCGATAATTACAATCAAAGCACGTGTCCTATTCGTATGTACTTTATCCGGTCCGGTTTAAACTTCACGAAACGAGCGCTGTACTCGTATTTACGATCAGTGACGACAGACGAGTTTTAGTTTTTAAAATGATGACGAAGAATCATTACGAGAACGAGTTGTTAGTGTACGATAAGAGTTAGATAATGTGTTGATGGTGTAATCGTAGTCATACCCATAAGTAAAGTACATTGTTGCATGTAAATTTGCCGGTACTGTGTACTGTGTGTTTAAAATACATCGAAGAGTAACGTGTCTCTTTTGTTATCATAAAATCGATTCAAAAAATTCATCGTAAAATCTTCGTGTTTGATTAATGGAAGCAGATGAAGATATACCAGAATTGAAAAATTTCAGAAATGAATTTTCAAGGTTGAAAGGTACGTACCTTCTCAATATTTATAAAGGAAATAAGTTCTTATTCATGAATTCAAATTCATAGGTACAGATAAATTTTGATCCTGATTATACTGAATATTTTATTGTTGGGCTTCAGATGATTATTATTTGGATCATGCAGCCACAACGCTATACTCAGATACTCAAATAGAAGCTGTTTCAGACGATTTGAAAAATAATTTATACGGAAATCCACATTCCTTCAATTTAAGCAGTAAATACTGCCATGATTCCGTCGATCAGATTCGATTCAGGTAAATTATTCATCAAACAAATTCCAATTTAATACAGAATATTTAAATATTCAATTCGATATAGGATTCTGCAACATTTTGGCACATCGCCGGACAACTACAGCGTTATTTTCACCAGCGGTGCAACAGCTGCTTTGAAATCAGTCGTGGAATGGTTCGAGTGGTCAGATACTTCGACACAAGGTATGACGTCCGAGTCTGGGTTACAGACGAATAGGTATTTGAATCGCGTTATTACAATATTTTGGTTGGATTTCAGACGAAGATAGTAATTTTGTCTATACCAAAGATAACCATACTTCTGTTCTGGGCCTGAGAGAAATTCTCAACGATCGAGTACGAGTACGCTGTTTAGAACATCACGAATCTTTTGATAAATTGAACCGGTACCGCGATGAATCCACGTCACAAGAAAACACGGCTCGAGGAAATAATTCATTATTCGTTTACTCAGCTCAGTGTAACTTCTCCGGCTGTAAATATCCTTTGAAGTGGATAGAAAATGTTCATAATGGTGCTCTGGATAGAATTATTTCTGATCCACCGAGGTAATTGTGCAAAGAAAATACGATCAAAATTGTGGGTATGTTTTTGGGGATTTTCTCAGCAATAAAAATAATTGATCAGGTAGATTTAAGTATTTGAGAAAGATTCAATCGCAATTTATGGGGAAAAAATTGAAATTTTAAAAAACTTCTTTTTCAATAAAAAAAAATCATTGAAGCAATTTTCAATTCGAGTAAAAAGTCAACAGAAAAATAAATTTGAAAAGTTTTTAAAAATATATCACAAAAATACGACGTTAGTTCCAACAAAAATTTACATTAAAAATTGAAATAAACAATTTAGAAATTTGTGAAAAAAAAAGTTATAAATGAGTTGAATTGGCATAATTCAATGGTTGAATAAAAATTATTGAAATGCAAAAATCTTTTACATTTGACATTATAATTGAAAATCTGCAGAAAAATTTCAATTTGACCCTGAAAAATTGGAAGGCTGTACTGAAATGTGACGTTTTGAATAAAAATTTATTAAAATATTGAAAGGGAATGAACTGATAATCGATGAAAATGAAATTTCAATTATAATATTAAAATATCACATTTTTTCGACCAAAAATGAAAAAAAAATCATTTGATACCACCATAAAAATTCATAAAAAATATTAAAATCCCAATTTAAAATAAAATGTTTGAAAATAAAAATATTTTCATATACTCTTTCCACGGTAAGAATAGCATGACGTCAGATAGGTCCGATAATAATTTTCATAATCCAAAATACCTAATTATTATAATTCAGTAACTTGTCGTTAAAATTCCAGAATATTTTGTCAGGGATCACAAAGCTGAAAAAAAATTCCTGGCTTTAAAAATGGAAATACAACCTAAATTTTCAAAGTACTCTCACAATCCGAACCGAAAAAAAGTCAAAAATCATTTTTTATAGTTTACGTATAGTGGTAAGAAAGTTTTCAGCTCGGCGAGAAATCAAAAGGCAGTAAAATAAGGTTAGAAAAATTAATCCCTGATATTGAGTTTTTCAAATTTCAATAAAAATAAATCAAATATTTCATTGTGGAATTTCTAGTATTGATCTATCATTGTAAGAAAATTTTGACACTAATGACTTTAAATAATGCATCTCTGAATATTAAAGTATTAAGTACATAAAATGATCGTATGAAAATGGTAGTATCGAATTCTGAGCCCCAAATATTGAATGTGCTGGAAAAATCGTTCTTATTGAATTTTGAACTTCTGATATGCAAAATTATTGCAGATAGTTGAAAATCTTCGATGATGAATTTGAAAAATTGGCAAAAAAGTATCATTTTTGACTTGTTTTTTGATGATTTTACTATCAATATAAAAGCTGATTCTATGAATTGAAAACTTTTTTTAAAAATCAGAAAAAAAAAATACATTTAAAATTTTAAGCACCAAGAGAATGTTTTTTTAAAATAAAAAATTATGCCATGAAATTAAAAGAATTAATTTTCTCAACACCAACTGAAAAAAACTGAAAAGGATAAATACAGAATTTTAAAATATATACCTATAGAAAAAAGAAGTCCACAGTTTTGAAAAAAAAATCAAGATTTTAAAAATTGAAAATACGTAGAAAGAAACTCCGAAAGAAAAGTAAAGAACAAAAATTTTGGTACACAAAAAGCTCAACAGCTAAGTAGTAAATAATACACATCTCATTTCAAATTTTCAAGGTTTTATCAGGGACTGCAAAATTTTGAACTCCATCACAGAAATTCAAACCGTTCTGGAAAAATCGATAAAATTCATGAAATTCCCCTTAGTCCATCTATTAAAATCAAATTTTGAAAAACATTAAATTAACTGGGGAAATTCATTTATAAATTAATCAATTTCATAATGTAAAATTTAAAAAAAAAATTGAAATTATTTATAAATTTCAGAAATATCTACTGCAAAAAAAAATTTTTTTAATTTAAAAAAATTGAAAATCAATCCGTAGAAAAAAATTTTTGGTGCAATATTAAAATGTCATATTTTGACTGAAAATAAACGGAATCAAATTCAAAATCTAATATTTCAACTTTTAAAAAAAAAACAAAATTCGGCTAACACCTTGAAATATAAAAAATGTTCAATAAACAATTTTGAAACGTTGAACGGTGATGAAAATTGAATCTAAAAATTTAGTCATTTTGAAATGTGACTTTTTGTGAAAAAATAAAAAATCGTCAGAAAAATATTGAATATATCCAGCAGGTTTTTTTTTTCAAATAAAAATTCCAAAAAAATATCTCAAAATCTGTTTAGGAATACCTAAAATCTATCAATGCCGAAGCCATATCGACGCTAAACCGTATTAATTTTGAAAATCCATCTTAGCAATACTCAATGACCCAACTCCTCTCTTCTCTTCCACAGGCGACATCAATGGTTCTGCCTGCTCGACGCAGCAGCCTACTCATCCTCCAGTCACCTAGATTTAAGCCTCTGGAAACCAGATTTTGTGGCAATCTCGTTCCATAAAATATTCGGATACCCCACCGGTCTTGGAGCTTTACTAGTAAAAAATTCCAGCTCTTGGGTTTTAAATAAATCCTATTACGGCGGAGGAACTGTACTAATTTCCATCAGTGGTACGAAATTCCACGTAAAAAAACCCACATTACACGAAAGGTAACTGGTAAGCCAGAACGACAGTACGAAATACAAGATGGTTTTGGAAAATGGCAAAACGTGGATGCGGTTACATTTTAAATTACAGATGCGAAGACGGAACGATTAATTACCTCGCAGTTCTATCGCTAAGACATGGATTCGATACGATGTATCGAATTGGAGGATCAATGGATCAAATATCAAAGTATACGTTCTCATTGACTCGATACCTGCATCGCAGATTAACAACGTTACATCACTCGAATGGGAAACCAGCGGTGGTTTCGTATCGTGATACCGATTATAGCGATTCTTCCATTCAAGGCAATATTGTCAACTTCAACTTGCTCAGATCGAATGGCGAATACATTGGATATAATGAGGTGATCATTTAAAAATATTACTCATGAAAACATAGGCCCACCCAGAAATTAATTAAAGGATAGGCTGAAAATTCGAGAAAAATATTAAAGGTTTATACTTCTAATCAGACATTTTTTTCTCCAATTTTTCAGTCAAAAGTCATTGATTTTTTTCTGACAAATTGGGAATTGATGGGAATCAGTCATTTTTGTCTGAAAAAATCAGTGAAAAATCATCAATTTTTTAAAACGAGAGTAAAAATTTTTTCAAAATACTGAATGAAGATGAAAAAAGTCTTTTTTTACCTACATTTTTTTGATAAAATTTTTTTTTCCGAACTTGGGGAGGGGACTCAAGACCCCTAAGACCTCACTTGGGTTGGAGATTTCGTGAAAAATTCACAATAAAGAGTATTTTTCCAACAGGTTTTGAATATAGCCAATGTATACAATATTCATTTAAGAACTGGTTGCTTTTGTAATCCGGGAGCTTGCCAGAGACATTTGAATCTGAGCGATGATCAATTGAAAATCAATTTCCAGGTACCTGATTAGAAAAATAAGAACAATTTAAGCGACTAAAGATTATTCTACATTCTGTGTACTTTTTTCTCATAGAAAGGGCACACTTGCGCCGATAATATCGATTTAATCGAAGGCCTCCCTACCGGCTCGGTTCGCGTGTCTTTGGGATATATGTCCGATAAAGACGACGTCGATAAATTATTAAACATGATTATTAATTGCTTCGTATCGACGCCTATTCTTATAAAAGTACCTGAGAATTGGTCAACCCAGGCGGCCGCTTTGAGATCTAAATTTAATGCCGGTGAGAGCCCAACGATCTCGTTACCAATTTCTACTAAAGACGATAAAATTCGGAAAGTGGATGAGATTTGCAACCCTATCAGGTACAACGCGAGTTAAAAATCTGCAAGTATTGTATTTTTCTCAAATATTTATGATTTGAATTAATTTCACAGGAAAAGGAAAGAAGCTAATTTGAAATTAATCAAAATGTTTGTGTATCCTATCAAGTCATGTGGAGCTTTCAGCGTTAAATCATCATGGCCAATTACGAGCACTGGACTGAAATACGACAGAGAATGGATGATTGTGAAAAATGGGGTCGCTGTTACTCAAAAACAACTCCCACAAATGTGTCTTATTTTTCCAACGATCGATTTCGAAAAAAAGTTAATGTACCTGAGATATAAAAGTAAGACAATTTTTTTAAAATGGAGCCTTTGAAGGACGATCCATTCGATTTTAAATTAAATTTCAGATTTCACTTTGGAGACACCGATACCTTTGGATGAATATCACGTCGATAACAAGAGTAATTTCACATCGAAGATATGTCAAAGTAAAGTGTGCACTGATCGTGCTGAAGTGATCGATTGTGGAGATCAAGTCGCTCAATGGTTAGAAGAAGTGTTCAAAATGAAGGATCTCAGATTGGTTAAATTATTCAATAGGAATAACTCGACCAAAAAAGAAGACAACGATGGTAAGGAAAAATTACACAAGACTGACGATGAGAAAAAATATCAAAAAAGGGGAGGGGAGGGAGCTCGCTATTGGTAAAAAAAATACATAATTTGTGGTCAAAATAATTAAATTCACGTAATAAAATTTGAAAAATAATCAACTTTTTTTTTTAATTTATGTAAAATTAGAAAAAATAACCAGATTTGAGAATCAAAATTTTCCACCTTCATCCCCCCCTCCCAAAAAACTGAAGTGTATTTATTTCTAGATATTTCTTGTCGATGATTCATTCGTCATTTTTTTTTTCAGTTGTGCAGCTTTCTTTAGCCAATCAAGCTCAATATTTACTCGTAACCTCGGTCAGCGTTCAATGGTTGGTTGATCAAATGTCACCAAATTGGAGCTGCTCTTTCGTTAGTACATACACACGTTTAAAATACGATTCTGAGAAAATAAATTGTCAATTCTGAATCGAATCTAATTTGAAATTTTGCAGGAAGATGTTTTACAAAGATTTCGAAGTAATTTTTTGATTACCGGAGAATGCCAACCACTTGACGAATTTACCTGGGACGAAATACAAATAGGATCTCTATATTTCAAGGTACCAAGATTATTATGTTCTTTAGTTTCTCCTCCTTCTTCCTCAAAATTTTCCTCACAAATTTATGAATATTATTCAGAAAAAAAACTGGCAAACTTTTCTCTTGAAGAGTCGACCAAAATTTAAATTCGACGAGTAAAAAAAGTTTCAAAACGCCAACTTGGTTTTTTAGGAAATTTTTAGAAAAATTAATTTTAAATTTTAGTAGATAAAAATCGAAAATAAATCCATTGGAAATGTAATTTTTCAACTTTGGTTCACCATACTGCCTACTTTCTTATTTTAAGGAACAATTTTTTTTAGAAAAAACGCGTATTTTTTGTAGGTATTTTATTAATATTTTTTTTTTGCACCGAATCGAAAATGGAGGAGAAGAAAATTTAAAATCGTTCAATTTTTACGTTGCTTTTTCCCTTTATTCTGGACCGAATTACATCCCAACATCTTCATTTTAATTATTATTTTTAATCTTTCGATACGATGAATGTATCTACAGGTCGATGGCCCATGCCAAAGATGTCAAATGATCTGCATAAATCAATCATCCGGTGAAAAATCCAAAGAACCGTTGGTAGTCCTATCGTCGGCGTTGAAAGGAAAATTGAGATTCGGTATTTACCTAAGTTTGCCAAAATTATCGGAATTTTCTCACTTGGAGTTGAATCAAGCTGTGATACCTATTTTGTACAACGAAAACTGAATATTGATCGTTCGTGAATTTGAAGGAGAGTTGAGAGCCTGTAAAGGCAAAGGCAACGAAGTGCTAGCAGGAGAAAACAAATGAAAAATTATTGAAAAAAATACTCCGAAGACACATTAGAAACTAACTTGAATTCGTATCAGATATGTAATATATTAAGTATAAGAATGTAGAAGTGAGAGATTCGGTTTCAGAAAAAAATATTGTATAGATTGTAAGAGTAAAATTTCATTTCAAACCAATTATATTTTTTATGGAATTTTTTTACAATGAATAAATGAGTAATACAGAATTGGATGCTTCAAGAACTATAGGTACCTACATTCAAATTCAAATTTCAGTAATGGGAGTTGAAAAGTTTTCATTTTTTTTGAGGAAAAAAAGAAAGATGCACTTTACCAGCCACTCTCAAATTTGAATTAGAGAGTAGAAATTTCATATCCGGTTAGTGCTCCATCGGTGCCACATTCATTTACCCCCCTCCTCCCTCCTTTTTACGCTGTCGACGTATTCTTCAGTTTTTACAAAAAAAAAAAAAAATTACTAAAAAATACGGATTTCATACTTTAACTCAAAGTTAAAAATTTTGGGAAATTTGAAATTGCGTTTTAATTGATCAAATAGACCGCCAAATGGGTAATCCGTAATTATAGGTGCTCAAGTTCACATGAATCATTTTATGGGCTTTTCTTCAGGGTTGAAAAATCAAAAAAAAATTTAATGCTCGAACATCTCGAAACAGCTTCCAATCGTTTCGGAAGTAGAGTTTGAAAAATAATATGCCTACTCTCTCATTTTGAATCAGGTCAAAAAATGGAAATAATTTTAATAATTTCACTACGAAAAACTAGAATTTTCAACATTTTGCTCTTTGAATTTTTTTTACGACCGAAGGATGGAAAGAATGGGTTTTCATTGTGCAAATTTCAGAAAATAGGGTACATAGTAAATTCCCGCCTTTTTCGTTCATCAAGCAGGTACCTTTAAATCAAATTTTCATATTTTTGCTGTATTGCGAGGTAATTTTAAAATTTCAAAAAATCTCCACAATTTCAGAAATGAATTTAGACATTTAAAATTTCGAATTTTTTTCATAGTTCCTTGCAAATTTCACAATAGAAGAGAGTTCCTTGCTGAATATGCTTTTTTTTTCACTGCTCATCGGCAAACTTCACATTTATGACGAAAAATTCGGTGCGTTGTTGCATAGATTGAGTAATTCATTTAGGTATTTATTTATTTTTATAATGGCGTAGAATAGTTAACCTACATATGTAGGAATGTGACGCCAAGTAAGTCGTATCAATTTTTTCAATATAAGGCACATAGAAAAATACCAATATTATGACTTCGTTACAATTATTGTTTAATTTTTAGTATTGTAAGTTAGGTGAAGCAGTATGTGACATATGAGTCAATGTGCTATGATACTTTGTCAAGGTACCGCTTTCCATACATCACAATATTGGGGACTCGTTATTGTCGTTTGAGGACAGCAGCGGTTCGTAATTCTACCCGCGAAACGGTTTCTTAGATACCTCGATCTACCTGATCTTTTTTCGGCTCTATTTTTCCACCAAACCACCGAACGGAAATGGATTTTTTATTACTCCTATTATTGGCTAGGATCGTGTCAATTTCTGGGGAAACAAAGGCAACGAAGTCGAGCACGGTACCTAATTCATACTGAACCTTCGAGTTTTTTTTTTATCCTAAAGAAATCAAGACGTAAAAACTCAACGGTATACTGTCCCGCCAACAAAAATTTTTTTACAGCCTAACTGCCTTGTAAAGTGTATGCGTTCGTTGTGGAAAGGTATAACACCCAAATATTATCAAATGATCACGTTTTTTCCTCCTTTATTTCATTTCTTTTCATTGAATTGTATTTTCAACACTCAAAACAACCAAAAAAGACGTATTGGAGAAGCGAGGGAGGTTTTAAAAAATGGGTAAAATATCGATCACTCGTCCAACTAAAATCATTCTTTCGTAAAGTTTCGTCCAGTTAGGTAATACGGTTTTCGGTTTTTAAAAAAGTGCAGAATTCTATCGAATTCGTAAGAGACAATATACTTCCTTATTCATTACATGTACAGCTAGGTAGGTATGTATATTTTCTTTTGATTTTATATTCTTAATTATTAAGTTTTAAAGGTTAAGAAATAAGAAATGCATCGAAGCCTGATTTGATTTTACATAATGACATGACGTCATCTCTCACTGTCAGAGAGGGATTGATTCAGGGCTATTTCATACCACAGTAGAACCACGATTACCATATCCGATTCAATTGGGGCGGGGAAACATCGGATATGCAAAAAAGTCGGATAATCCGAAAGTTCAGTTTTTACAGTAAAAATGTAATAAATGGGTAAATACTTGGGAATTTAAAAAAATTGGCATGCATATATTTCCAAAAAAAGAACATAAATTCCTGAATTAAGAGAAAAACAACTTCAAAATGAAAAATTTTATAAAAAAATCACATCAAAACTCTTAAAAATGAAAAATTAGATCCATAAATAGTATGTACCTATTATGCAGTTTTTTTTTTATTTTTAGACTTGAAGGTCGGATAATCGAAAGATCGGATAATCGAGGTTCTACTGTAAGTACAAACGGACAAAAAATGAAGTCGAGTCTTCCGAGGAGAAAAAACGATTTTTGACTCTCTCGTTGATACATATATCTATTACCTACTATCGAGGGAAAATTTTTGATACAAAAAACAAAATCGGTATCAAAGTTGAAAAAAAAATTGAGAAAGTTGAAAACATTTGAAATTCATGTTTGAAAAAATTTTGAGAAGAAATTTCAAAAGTTGAAAACAATTTTTAGATGAAGTTTTAGAATAGATTGAAAACTCATTTTCAAAAAAATTCAATGTCGTAGGAAAAATTTAAGCAAAATTTTGAAGAAAAAATTTCAATATTGCGAAAAATTGTTGAATATAAAATTTTAAAGATGTAAAAAAAAATTTCAAGAAGATACATATTTCTAAGACGATGAAAAAATTTTACCACAGTTGAAAAAATTTCAAGAATTGAAAAATATCGAGAAAAAGTTACTAGAGTTGGAAAAAATCAAGCCTCGGGGAAAAAAATTACTTGGAAATGTGATAATCGAGAAAAAATTTCACTGCAGTCGAGAGACCAGAGTTGGAAAAAATTCGAAAAAAAAATAAAAAATTTTATTACACTTATAAAAATTTTGAGACCTTGAAATTTGAAACAAAAATAAAATTGAATGGTAATTGAAAACTCGCATGAATCAAGTAGGAAAAATTCAGTCGCTCGAGCTATATTTTATTTTTGTGCCTGACAAATATTCGAGCGTAAATTCAGTTTTGGGCCACGGCATAACTCAACAATTTCTTCTGAATTGAACCAGCTGAGATTCATATTCGTACCTGAACCAATCCTTCAAAATTATTTTACTCGTGCGAAATAGGAAATAGGTAGAGGTACCTAGAACCAACCTACATTGCGTTATAAAAATTAGTTACCATACTTATATCATGAATTCACAAAAGAAACGATAACGATTGAATGATTTCAGCTCGGTTTTCGGTGCTTGCAGTTCCAATCAGTCACACTGTGTTGTTTATACGTGCAGAATAAGTAGAAGTACATACAAAACGAGATAATTTCCGCAGCCACGTTCTTCTGCTCTACCTGCCTCTTTTCCACACACTAGTGAACTTTTATGGACATTGTTCGATTAGCACGCAAATTCAAGACATGATTAACAAGGCTCAATTGTATGCAGTAGCTCGTTTTGATTGAAAATTTTCGGTTTTTTCGTCGGTATGTAAAAACCGTACTTGGGTGATTAACGAAATGGGTAAGTGAAAAATACAATTCCACAATTTTTACCCTTGATAAACCGATGAACGTTACTGGGAAAATTTTCGACCAAAAATTAAACAAAAAAATTGATAATTGATTCTATGTAGGTGATAATCCATGTTGTGATATTTGCGAAAGCAAAACTTCTTTGGAACACTCTGAAATTCTAAAATACCTCCAAGATTCGGAATATTTGAAACATCTAGAAGATATTTTAGAACCAAAACCTAACGTTAGACATAGAAGAGAACCAGTTACATTTCAAGATACACCCCATCAACTTGTAGTCAAATGTAGCGAGTAAGTGAGAAAGTTAGAAATAGCTAAAATACGATTATCAATTTCGGTTACAAATGAGAAATTCGTTTCAGAAAGTCCGATATAAAAAACCCAGTACCTTTAAAACAATATAAACTAGAACGCTGTGACGAATTGAAATATTCAAATGGAAACGTCGAAATGATTCGAAGAGTGGCCAGACGTCAAAAGTATTTTAATCTTTTTAAAATAATTTCTACTCGTAGATTTTAATTTTAATACTTTTTCGAAAATTGTTGCATCATTTTAGAGACAAAACCGTAAAAAAAATACTGGAAAATATTGAAAGACCTGATCTGTTCAAAAGAAATTTAACCTTAACGGAATCCAATTACATCGGTCGTTTCCACCTTTTGCTCTGGATCGAAGAAAAAACCCAAGAAGAAGAACTGCAAATTCATAATCAACGTGGCGTTAAATTGATCACTAGAGTTCAAAATGGCAAACCTCCGTTATATTGCATCGATGTAAGTTGAAAAATTTTCAAATTTCTTAGGTCTATTTCACTGTCACTCGAGAGATTATTTTTTCGCAGGTTTACGGTCTCGCCGATGGTCGTCCGTCGTTAATAAAGAACGATTTTGTACGTATACACAAAGAAAACGACGTATTTGTCGACGACGGAACCAAATCGACCAAATATTCTGTATTTGAAAGCCGGATAAAATACATGGAAAAAGGACGAGATGAAATTTGCGTAACCCCTCACGCTTCTAAATTCGAGTATCAGGCCGAAGAGAAAGTCGGTATAGAATTCAGGTTGAACCGGCGTACTTATCAACTCTGCCATCGAGCACTGGATCAGCTACAAGAAAATACGCCATTGTTTCGAACGTTATTTCCGAAAAAAGGTCCGGAACAGCCCAAACCACCGAAGAAGAACAAGTAAATATGCAAATGTATTGATATACGTAGATGATTTTCACCAGCTAATTAATTCCCTGATTTCAGACTGGAATTCGTAAATAAGAAGATCTTAAAAGATAAAAAACAAAAACAAGCAATCGAAAGTATCTTGAACAAAAGTTCGGGCTCGGCCCCATTCATACTCATTGGACCTCCTGGAACTGGTAAAACTGCAACCCTGATTGAGGCCATTTATCAACTTTGGAAAAAATCGACGTCCGAGTTGCCCAAAATCTGCATTTGTGCCCCGTCTAATCCGGCTGTGGACGTGATCGTCAAACGATTACTGGGTCGAGATGGACTCGAAGAAGAATGTCCGATACTTCCGCCGAAATTGCAAGAAAACGTAATGAGGGTTTACGCTTTAACGGCAGAACAAGACGAAATTCTGCAAGATTGCAGTACGAATGAAGTAAACGTCCAAGAGTTGCAAGAAAAATGTATTATTGCTGCGACTACACTGACTGCTGGATGGTAAATTGTTTGAAAATTTAATATTTATAAAAAATTTAAAAAGTAAACTGCCTCAATAGGGGTTCAAGAAGTTAACCATTCCTAAATCATGTACCTAATTCTTCATTTTTTATTTTTAGTTCATTTCGTTACCAAGAAAAAAGAAAAACAAGGCAAATTTTCAGAAAAAATTAAAATTAACTACCTACAAGTCCGTAAGATTCTTAATAGACATCAAAGTCTGCTTTATTAACGAAAAAATCGAATCTTAAAAATTGAAACAAAATTGAAAATTGTTTACGGTACAAGGAAAAAGTAAAAAATGAGTTTTTTGGCTTAAATGATAGGAGAGACTATATGACGAACTTTTTAAGACTCTACGTCAATTTTTCGTTGAGATAGGAGCATTTGAAAATTATAAAATCCAAGACTTTAACAAAAAAATCGATAAAAACACGTTTCAAGCTGCATAGAGGTCTGAACTGTTTAAAAATGCAGGAAAAAAATTAAATAAAATCGCCAATTTTTTATATTTTGTGGCTCTAGTGCAAAATTATGTTTTCCGCAAATACGTATTTTTTAGTTTTACCCTCAAGATTTTTTTCCAGAAGTGCCTAACAGAAAACAACCAATCTATAATAATAAAATAAGTTCAAAAAAATGAACAAAAGAATAAGATAATTTTTTGAAAATAGAACAAATCATTTTTAGGGAAAATGCAAGAAAAAATCAGAAAAAATCGAACCATCTTCTTAAAAAAATAAAAATAACAAAAAACCCAACAATATTGTTGAAAATGAAATAAACTGAATTTTTTGAGTTTTCGAAAAAACCAAAAAAACAAAATAATTTTAAGTAAGTAAAAAGAGAGATATTCTTATATTTTCAAAAAAAAAAAATCAAAAATTGATCCATATTGAAAAATTGAAATAATTGTTTAAAAAAATATGAAACTAGGTACTTATGTAGGTAATTTTCAAGAGAAAAAATCGCATTTTTCAAAGAAAAAAATTATTCTAATTTGGAAAAAACAAGCCATTTTTAGAAAAACAAGAACCGAAAACATCTCAATTAATAATAAAAAAACAACAAAGATGCGATCATTTATTTAAAAAGAAAAAAGAAAAAACCCAAATGTTTTTAGAAGACTCAAAAATTAAATCATACATCAAACTTTCCATACAGTTTTGTCGTTTCTTTATTCCTAATCAATCGAAATCAATTAAAAAACACTAAATTATAAAAAAAAAAAACACGTCCAAAAAATTTTACCGAAAAACTCTCGGTAATTTGAAAATCCATTTAGTTTTGTTTTTAGTGGCTCCAAAAAGGAATCAAAATTAACGAACTACATGTGATCCTGTCAAAAATAAGGGACCTTGTGTAAAAAAAAAAGATGTCTTTATTTTTAGGTGTTTGGTCCAGATTTGGTATCATTATGACCAAAAACGAGAAAAAAGGGACATCGATTTTTATTTACACAAGGTTCCTTATTTCCGGCAGGGTCACATATTTGAAAAAAATATACATTTAGGAGGAGGAAGAACCATTGTTCAGCAGACAAAAATTAACCACATCTGCCGTCACTTTCTCACCTATTCAGTTCAAAATTTGAATCACTCCGTCCTCCTTTTCCTTAATCAAAAAATTCAAAATACGTTCAATTTACTTTTTGTCTTCAATTTCACAATCCAGCATTCATAAATAATTTCGTTACAGGTTGGTTGATAAAGGCTTCGGAAAAAACTGGTTCGATTACATATTTGTTGATGAGGCCGGACAAAGTACTGAACCCAGCATCCTAATTCCTATTGCTGGATTTTTGCATGATAAATGTCACTTGGTACTTGCCGGTGATCCGAAACAGTTAGGACCAGTGGTCACATCTCCTTATGCTAAATCTTTGGGTTTAGGTAATCAAATCAGATGATTTTATTACTCCAACAGCCAGTATTAGGTAATTTTTTAATCCTACCCTGTTGCAGATGTATCCCTGATAGAACGTCTCAAATCAAATAAATGTGGATCAATCTATCGGAAGTATCGCCACTCGTACAAATTTACTATCACACTGAACCATAACTATCGATCACATTCCAAAATAATAAAAATACCGAATAATTTTCTCTACAGCGGCCAATTGAAAGTATGCAAATGAATTTTAAAAACAACCTAACGTAAGAAAAATTACCATCATACAAAATGTATTTTTTTTTTTGACTTGCAGGCTAAAGGAGAACAGCAAAAAATTCACCTTGCAAGTGATAGTGACTGGGAACAGTTGAACAAAGTCGGTACCAAACGTCATCCTGTAATCTTTTATGGAGTTACAGGGAAACAAAGAACGAGTGGTTATTCTCCAAGGTAAAAACTATTGATAATTATCCCACATTCCTAAACAGGAAGAAAAAGCTGAATGAAAATAAATATTCTATTTTCAGTTCTTTCAACGTGAAGGAAATTATTGTGATGAAAAATTACATCGAAGATCTACTAGGCAGAGAGCTAAGTGGGGTGAAAATCGAACAAAACCACATTGGAATAATTAGTCCTTATCGAACGCAGGTATCGTTAATATCTACTCGCGAATCTTTTTCCCAGCCAGAATATAATTTCAGCTATATAAACCGATCATTTTTATTTCATGCAGGTTGAAATGATTAAGAAGTACTTAAATCATAGAAAATGGAACGGAATTCGAGCAGGATCTGTGGAAAGTTTTCAGGGAAGCGAAAAATTAATAATAATCATTTCTACCGTTAGATCTAGGAAAGAAGGATCTCAATTTTTAAAAAATGAAAGGGTAAGGTTAAAAATATTACTTCTTCAGTATTTCAACGTTATATTCGATACAAAAAAATCTCAATCTAATTCAATTCATAATACCTATTAAAACGCAGAGATTCAATGTGGCCATTACTCGAGCCATGGCTTTACTTATTGTGATCGGGGATCCGGAAGTGTTATACAATATGAAAGCTGATAAATGGAATCCCAATTATTGGAGAAAATTAATAGATGATTGTCATAAGTATAACTCATGTAAAGGGAAACTACCAATAAAATTACAAAAATATATTGTATAAGTGAGGTCAAAAATTTAAAAACTTTGACCATTACTCGTTTTATTATTAACATAAAATGTGAATAGACGCCTATCTGATTTTTTTTATATTGATGTATAGGTAAAAAGTAAGTACTAGTTATTCAAGTTTACAATTATTCAGTGTGTTTTTTTTTGTTCAAATCAATATTATGAGTAGGGAGCGGATTTATATGCACCAAAAATCGTAAAATATGCCATATAGGTAATATGCGTTAAAAATCGAAAATATGCCAAAATATGCAAAGTCTTTATGGGTATCACCTGAAAGGTATTGAAAAATTTCATCCCTTTTTTACACTTGTACTTTCTCAAGTTTGATTGAAATACCCGTTATTGTCAATCAAATGTAAAATCAAATATTTTTATTGTAAAATTGTATCATATTTTCAGCACTGCAACTAATTTCTACATCGACTGAAACAAGAGGCGCGAATTTGAACCAAATAATATCCTTTGATGTTGAATTCAGTGGCATCGAAAGCTTTTTTTTGAGTGGAGGCAAAATGAGTACAAAGAGTTGGAATTTGGAAAACCAGAAAGGTTTTTTTTTGGGGGGGGGGGGTAAAAGAGCAAAAAGGAGCCTTTTTTCGCAATTCAGCTTTAAATGGATCTTACAATTAAAATTTTTTATGCCCGAGCAAAGCGAGGGCAAAGCTCTGAAAAAATTTGAAATTTAATGCCCAAAAAATACATTTTTTAATTGCTTTAATGCTTTGAAAATCTTTCTCTGATGCAAAGCTAAAAACATTGAAAATTGAAAATTTTGAAAAATATGCGCTAAAAAACCGAAAATTGGAGAAATATGCGGAAATATGTACTAAAAACAGAGTAAATATGTAAAAAATATGTATTTTTGAGTGAAATATGCAAAATATGCAAAATCAAATAGGGCTCATTCTTCTCAAAATGATGTGAAACGGAAAAGTACATTGAATATGTCCAATTTTATTGGATACAGAAAAATATGCGTTTTCATATTAATCCGCTCCCTAATTATGAGATCATGATTCGTATTCTGTTGAAGTCTGTTTTAAGTTTGTTCAGTTAAAGAAAATACACACATTGATTCCTAACATCTGTGTTTCGATAATTTGAAAATACGTATCATAACATTGGAATTGAATAGGTACCAAATTGTGTTTTTTTTTTCTGGGTCATAGTATGACAAATACACCGTAAACTGAAAATATAAATTTATACGAGAGTAATATTTTTTTTTGAAGTAAACTCCTAATTTTTTCAAAATGATTTTGATTTTTTTCAAATTTCTATCAATTTTATTTTATGTAATATTTAAAATTTAGATCAATAGTCAAGTTAAAACTCCCTCATGCAACAACAGTCACTCTCTTCAACATTATTTATTTTTAAAAATATTTACTTTGGTTTATATGTAGGTTTCTAATATCTATTGTTATTGACAAAAAGAAGAGAGAAAAAAAATGCAGGTTCATTAAAATCCGAAAGTGATCATTTCTTGAATTATGAAGAAAAAAAAGTCTATTTTTAGCCAAAAATTTCCAGCCCCTTTCCTAAATTAATTAGGGTTCGTCTTGCAGAGTTTTAACTTCTATTTAAATTTTGAAGGAGGCAAAAATAATGTTGGAGATTTTTAAAAATTCGAACATGAAATCTAAATAAAAAATGAATACCAATGAATAATAAAGTTCCCGTAAGGGAGAAGGGGGCAACTTCTAATCTGACAAAATTGCGTCTTCTATTAAAATAGTTGGGAGTTGAACCATAATTCTTAAAAAATTATGGGTTTCTTGTGGAAAACGTCCGTTTTGATTTGAAAAATGTTGAGAATAATTGTATAATTATAGATACAATATACTTTTAAATTAAAAATCATCAGAAAAAAATCAATCCAGGCCGAAATTTTTCCCCTTCTTCAAATTTCCAGGCAAAAAATTAGTTTCCATGAAATATTTACATTTAGAGCGTAGAGCCAGATTAAACGAGAAGCAGAGGGGGAAACATAGCTCCCTTCAGCAATGGTAATATTCATAAGCACATCCAGAAATTTGATTAATGGAGGGGCTGAGAATTTGAGAAAAATAATGGGATGGGTCAAATTTCAAATTAATCACTTTTCACAAATATTTCAGTCAAAAATCATTAATTTTTCCTGAAAAATTGGAAATTTATTTAGAAATCATTGATTTTTGACTAAAAAATTATCAAATTTTGAAATGAAATGACTAGGCATACTGCCCAATCGAAGCGAGGGTGAAAATTTTTTGAAAAAATACTGTTTGAAAAGCAAAAAATGCACTTTTTAAATACTTTTTTGATAGAAAAAAATTGTTCCGAGTTTGAAAGGCGGCTCGAGCCCTCTGCCCCCCCCCCCTCCTGGGTACACCTATATAACAATATTCCATATAAAGTCAAAAAATTGGTCCAAATTTGAAGTTATTCGAAAATGATGACTTCAATTTCCGTAATGAGATGAACAATTCGCATGAAAATGGTATTTTGGACATTAAAAACTCGATTTTTGCAAATCTTTGTCCTCGCCTCGTTCGGGCACGAACGAAGTCACAATAATTATATATGAATCATTTGAGGTGACAAAGCGAAAAAATTCTTCCTATATTCTCAGCCTTGGTGCTCATTTTGTATTGTACCCTCCAAAAAAAAGCTTCCAAGGCCACTGATTATGCAGCGACTGTGTAGACCAAAAAATACAATTCTTCGGGTAAATCGCCATTCTAATATTTCATAACATTTTTCAATTCAGATAAAGTGAAATGTAATAAAAGGAAGTAAAGAAGCTAAAAAAAAAATTGATTTATCACTAAATAACATCTGAAAAAATTTTTAATTTTCGACTCTCTCTCCCTTAGTGTGAGTACACTTTTTGCTCGTCAAATTTTCCCCCTGATGGGTCCAGATTTTCTTTGCACAGCCCTGAAAGTAAACGGCAGCTATGGAAGAACATGAAGTCAACAATTTTTTCAATTCAAAATTAAAATATTTACAAAAAATTTTAAATAAAATTAAAATTTACAGTTGCTTCAACAATCTTAAAACGGAAAAATTTGTGAGAAAATTATTTCCAACTTTGCTATCAATAATATTTTTCCAAACATTGTTCCCAATAGGTATCTATCTCATATCTATCTAGATACCAAACTCTTTCTCACTGAATAATTTTCAGAAATTTTTTCATTTTACAACTTACCAAAAAAAAAAATATATTTCACATCTCTCGCAATTTCATCCAGCTCAAGACTCAATAAGTAGGTAGAAAAGGGCGTAGCCAAAGAGAGGGATTGAGGGGGGAGGGGGGTTGAGGTCAAGAATTTCTATGAAAAATGCCTTTTTTAGACATTAAAAAATCCAATTTTATCAACGCTTCGCTCGGGCATTAACAAAATCATCAAAAAATTCCTTTTTTGGGCATTAAATATCGAATGCGTAAATTAATAAATCGTTATTATATGAACTATTCAAGACTAAAGTACGAAAAAAGGATCATTCTTCTGGCTACGCCACTGAATTGGAATAAATTTCAAGAATTATAGCAAAAAAGCAAAATCAAAAATAATTGAAAATACAAATCAGAACAATTCAAATTCAAAAAAATTTTATGGGTAGAAAATTGGATAAAATTTAAAAAAAAAAAAACTTGGGATTATTTCGTAAGGTAAGCTAAGCAAAAATGAATCCGACAATTTAATTTAAGCAACTAATCATAAGTTGGATTAAAACACAGTAGTCGGAAGTGTCAAATATCAAATACTCATTGTTTTAGGGAAATGATACCAAGTTAGTTCTTAGAATAAATCGTAGGCATAAGCATAAATTAAGCTAGCATAAGCATTATCAAGTTATCAATGCGCCATAGCACCACTGCACCTATGACTCATAACGGATATGGAATAAGTATTAGTAAGATGTACCCTAAACTAAAATCGCACATTCATTTACTTCATTCTTTCCGATATAGGTACTTTCGTGTAGGTATTATACATTGTGAAAACAAATCGAATCTATTTTTCTCTTTCGCGTTTTTCATTTAGAATACTGGTGCTACCTTTCGAGAGTGTATCGTGTACTTTTCCTCGTACGACAGATTAGAAAAATTCAAACAAATTTAGAGCTGAAAAAAAGTCAAACTTTACATAAATTTGAACTTTGATCGTCAAGATCCCGTTTACAGCAAAATTACTTGGGCTTCATCGTGAAATAGTGTAACACCCACGCGATAAAACAGCAATTACCATTTTAAAAAAAAAAAAAAACCTGTGTCGAATGGAATTCAGAATTAGCTGAACTAAGCTATAAAGTAAGCTAAGTTTAGATTCACCACAGACTACAGACAGCAATCAGCAGTTCAGCACTCGTACTCGTGAGTAACAGCACTTTACGTACGGTACTTCCTTTTTCATACATGAATAACTCGATATTCGATAACGATTAAATAATTTCAGTCCGGTTATCAGTAGATAATTGCAGTTTCAAAGCAGCCACGCTGCATTGTAATAAATTTCAGTTTCGTTCATCAGCTCTGCCTATCTGTATTTTATCAACTCACATTCACTGGTGAATGTTCGTGAATATTTCGTTCAATTACTTGAAATATATAAATTCGAGATGTGATCAACACATCAACAGTGTAATTAAAGTATACTTTTGTTTGGAAATTTTCACAGATTTTTCGGCAGCGTGAATTGTGATCAGATAATCATCGATATGGGTAAGTAAAGACATAAAAATTCATTAATGTTTATCAATAATTGTCGTTGCAATTGAGAAAATTCTCGGTCGAGTATTGAACTAAAGAATTGATAACGAACTGATTCCAGGAGATAATTCGTGTTGTGATATTTGCCAAAGCAAAACTACTTTGGAATACCCCGAAATACTCAAAAATATGCAAGATCCGATTTATAAAAAACATCTCGAAGATGTTTTAGATCCCAAAGCTTACGTTAGAGATAAAAGAGAACCGGTTACATTCGGAGATGGCCACAATCAAATTGTGGTCAAATGTGGCAATAGTGGCGAGTAAGGGAGAAAGCTCAAAGTCAAAGTACATAAATACGAATGATTCCGATTACACAAATGAAAAATATTTTGTTTCAGGTCTTCCGGTGTGATGAAAAGAAACCCAGTACCTTTGCGGCAGTATAAACTCGAAGAAGACTTCATAGAACTGAAAGAATGTTTAGATCAAAACGTGGAAGAGATTCAAAAATTGGGCAAACGCCAACATCAATTGTTAGATGTAGTTTTTATTCTGCAAATAACTTCTACCGATGGATTAATCTTCGCAATGTTTCAGACGAAGCTACGTTAAACACATAATGGAAGATATCGGAGAACGCGATTTATGGAAAGGTTTATCCGAAACCAATTACGTCGGTTATTTCCATACTTTGCTTTGGATAGAGGAGCACTACGATCAAAAAGAGCTAGAAAGACATAACCAACGCGATGCTAAATTGGTTATCGGAGTTCAGGATGATGGACCATTGTTATACGGCATCGACGTAGGTCGAAAAAAATCTCATTTTACCAAGGCATTTCCACGTACGATTCAGAATATCACTTTTTGCAGGTTTTCGGTCTCTCTGACGGTCGTCCATCGATAATAGAAAACGATATCGTTCGTATCCACAAAGAAAACGATGCAGTGGTCGACGAAGAAACCAAATTGATCAAATATCATGTTTACGAAAGTCGAATCGAAGATATGAAAAAGGAGAAAGATGAAATTTACGTAGCTCCGCATCCGGCAAAATTCGAATACCAACTCGAAGAAATCGTCGGTGTGGAATTCATGCTGAATCGACGTCCTTTTCAGCTCAGCCATCGAGCCTTGGATCAGCTGAAGAAAGATACGCCACTGTTCCGTACGTTATTCCCTAAAAAAGAGCCGAAACACCCCGCACAACAAAGACAGCTCGAGTAAGTAACGAATACATCGATATCGATGAAAAAGTTTATCGATTAATTCACCTCTTGCAATTTCAGAATGGAACTCGTGAATAAAAAAATCTCAAACGACGAAAAACAAATGCAAGCCATCACTAATATACTCAGAAAGAGTTCCGGCTCCGCTCCTTATATTCTGATTGGACCTCCTGGTACTGGTAAAACTGCCACTCTGGTTGAAGTTATTCATCAACTTTTTAAACGAAAATCGACATCCGAGTTGCCAAGAATCTGTATTTGTGCTCCGTCCAATCCGGCCGTAGACGTAATTGTCAAACGATTACTGGGTCTGGATAGACTCGAAGATGATCGTCCGATACTTCCGTCAAGATTACAAGAAAATGTAATCCGAATATACGCTAAAAGTTGCGAACAAGATGAAGATCTAGAGGATTATTGTACGAATGAAGTGCACGCCGGAGAGTTGGTAGAAAAACGGATCATCGCTGTGACTACGCTGACTGCTGGACGGTAAATTTTTTGAAAATTTACCATTTGAAAGTATCATTTTACAAATTAGAACAGAAAAATTCCCTGCAAATAGAATAATTCTCATTTCCCATGAACTTTATTTTTGAAATTCAATCCACCGTTTCTGATTCCAACCAGTTTAAAATTTGAAAAAAAATGGCTTTTTCTTCTCTCCATTATTCAAGACAAAAAAGTTGCAGAGTAGGTATAAAATTCTCATTTTTTAAAATTTGGTTTTGAATGGTTTCGATCTGCGCCAATAATTTTGAACCGATTATCTGAAAAAATCTTGAAAAAAATTCAATGTAAAAAAGTTTCCAATAACTACATATAAGTTTTGAAGCCGAAAATCCAGACCGTTCTTCGTTACGTCAACTTTTCCACCAAATAAAAGAAGGAAGGTATATAATTGTCGGTGGCGCGTATGATACCTCGAAAAGCTTCCCAAAATAATCAAAACCAAACAAACAAAAATATATAATCAATCGAGCTTAAAATTTACTCAATTCTTGAGAAGATATCGTTCCAGACAAGCAACAATTTTTTTTCGAGTAAAAATATTCGAGAATGATTTTCAGTTTGATTAAAGAGAAGTCATAAAAAGATCGGGATGGGAGATTGATGAATGCTGCATAATTTTCATAAAAACCTTTTTTTCATAAAATTTTCAATCTTTATGAAATTTAAAGCAAATTGGGATCAAAAACACTTGATTGGTTTTGAAAACGTACAGCTAGTAAAAATAAAAACAAATACCAATTTCGTAGTTATCTGCTTCCTCGGAGAGGGGGGGGGATTCAATAAAAAAACCTACAATCTTAACTTTATCGTAGTTCTGGTATACAAACCACAACCGGATATTCTAAAAATAGGTATATCCTCGTTTTACTATTAGAAAGACCTATCTACATACGTCTGATTTTCATAAAATATTTTTCGAGGCACCCATTTCGGAGTTTTTTTTTAATTTCAATTTTTCCTAACTCATTTTACTGTGTTTCAAAACTATTATCATTTTTAAAATACCATAAATTTCAAGTTCAACCTCAAAATGAACAAAATATTTTTGCAACAGTCCAAAAACCCAAATTCGTTCCCTCCCGAATCGCAAACAAGTTCAATTCATTTTTTGTTACCTTTTTGAGAAAAAGTCTTGCATCAAGTAAACAAATTTCAAGTTACTGGCTTTAATGCAAATTGCAAATACCGCTTGGGATTTTTTTTTGTTACATCAAACTAGAATCTATACCTCCCTCTTCTCGCCAAAAAATACAATCATGAGAATCCAGTATTGATGAATAATTTGAATGCAGGTTGATTGACAAAGGCTTCGGAAAAAATTGGTTCGACTATTTATTCATCGATGAAGCCGGGCAAGGAACCGAAACCAATATCCTGATTCCTATAGCTGGATTTATGGACGAAAAATGTTTCTTAGTTCTCGCTGGTGATCCGAAACAATTGGGGCCCGTGATTACATCTCCTTTAGCTAAAGCTTTGGGCTTAGGTAAGGAAATCTGAGATGATTTTCATACTCAACAGATAACGTTGACCCAGATTTTTCATTTTTCGTTTAATTGCAGAGATTTCCTTGATAGAACGTCTTCGGCTATCCAAAAAGAACTCAATATATCGAGGTAAATCAGCGCACTTTTCGTCGACCATCTTGCAAAATAACTATCGTTCGCATCCACGAATAATAAATATACCGAATAAACTTTTCTACGATGGCCAGTTAAAAGTAAGCAAATCAGGATTAAAATACAAGAAGAAATTCAAATATGTAGGTACGTCAAATATTCGTACAGTAGTTACTAAACTCGATATTTCCTCAATTTGCAGGCTAAAGGCGAAACGAAAAGAATTTTCCTCGCCAGTGATAGCGTCTGGGAACAGCTTAGCAAACGAAATAATAATTTTCCAATAATCTTTCATGGAGTTACAGGAAAACAAAGAAACAGCGGTAATTCTCCGAGGTAAAAATAACAATATTACATGGCAGATATCTATCTCATAATGTTAATTTAAAAAAAAAAAAAAAAAAAAAAAAACTAAAAATAATGCAATATGTTCTTATTTCAGCTTCTTCAACATGAAGGAAATTTTCGTTATGAATAATTACATCGCCGATCTACTAGGTAGAGTGCTAAGTGGAGTAAAAATCGTTCAAGACCATATTGGAATCATTAGTCCTTATCGAACGCAGGTACCTCTACCTAATTGCGAATCTATTTTCAGCCTAGAATTTAATTTCAACTCTGAACCGATCATTTTTGTTACACGCAGGTTGAAATGATCAAGAAATTCTTGAATCATAGGAATTGGAATGGTATACGAGCCGGATCTATTGAGAGCTTCCAAGGAAGCGAAAAATTGATAATAATCATTTCTACCGTTAGATCGAAGAAAATAGGGTCGGAATTTTTAAGAAATGAAAGGGTAAGTTCATTTCAATGTTATTTTTCAAAAAAAAAAATACACCATTTTAATTTACAAAATGTGTCCGAATGCAGAGATTCAACGTAGCAATAACGCGAGCCATGGCCTTACTCATTGTTATCGGAAATCCTGAAGTATTATACATGAGAGGTGATGATCGGAATCCCAATCATTGGAGAGATTTAATAGACGAATGCTATCGGTTCCACTCGTGTAAAGGTACACTTCCACAAGAATTACAAAAAAAATAGATAAGCGAAGTCAAAAAACGATTGCAAGTCGTATCTGTCTTCATCTACTTTTTATACCTATTTTTGTACGATCAACATGAAATGTAAATGTACAAGATACAAGAAATCTAATTATTGAATTTTTTATACTCGAGTAACAATTTACTATCGAATTTTTTTTGGGAGTCAAACTCTCAACTAAGTATACTTTTGATTATTTTTATAATTTTGTTAAACTTCATTATTAATTTCATTTAATCGAAGAAAATAAATCTATAATTTCTAGTATTCCTAACTTGACTAATATTTTTTTTGTAGAATGAAAGTAGAAATTTATAAAACACTTTCAAAAATTGCGAATTTTATTAATTCTAAATACCTAGGTAAGTAATTGAATTCAACGGAAAAAATTGGGAAATTTTAAGCATGGTTGGTTGTTTTCAACAAACATTTTCACCCTTAAGTACAGAACAAGTATCTTCACACGCACAAAAAAGTATCCGTTTAAAAAAATTTATGGAACATTTTTTCCTTGCGAAAAAATGGGAAAAAGGTGAAAAAATCTTTTCGATACTTATATTGAAAAAAATTCAAGTGTAGTATTCAGATTGATTCTGTAGTTATTTTGACTTGAAATAATTTTCAACTTCCCACTGTCTTGCTGAATTTTAAAGACCCGTGAATCCGTCAAAAACTAACTGAAATTTTTATAGTTTTATGATATTATAATGACCTATACTCGTATGAGAAATCAAGAAAAAAAGGAAGCTAATTGTGCAAATTTTTGGTCGAGTTGACAATAATGAATATTTTAAAAATTCTCGATCGATTGAGAAACTCAATTTCAAACACAATCTTCCATTTCCATCACCTTTGTATTCAGTAGGTAGGTACTCTAGGTAGCTACGTACAATACATACACACTTCGGCTCATCAACACCTCATATTTTAAAAAATTCACACGCGAAGATAAGAATAAAATAATTCATCAACATTCAACTTTAGAAAAAATCGTTACATTACAGTACCACCGTCATAACTTTCAGAAACACCCTATTTCAATCGTAGGTAACTTCACCGTCACAACCTTTATCAATCTAAAATTCTGCACTAATCAGATAAATCAAATTATTTTTCATAATTGCACCTACGTATCTGAAGAAGCAATTATAAACGGGGTAATATTATATTTCATTAACGTAGAAAATACAACCATATTCGCGAGTAACGAGTACCGGAGTACCCTGAAGTACCTAACGTTTTGCTACAGACGTTGCGTCGTTTCAGCAAATCGGCATTATCGTTCATAAATGAAAAACGTCAAAGACAGAAACTTTTCTACGAATATTCTCTCATAACTTTTTTCCTATCGCGATACACTCACGGCAACGGTATCGTATATATGTACTTTCATCTTTCCATTATTCGTGGTTCATGAAAAAAAAAAAAAAAAAAAGAATACGATGCGGACAAATTTACGGTAACAGTAAATGTTCGTCTTTAAGGGCATAGTTCCCATAATTTTTTGCCTGCTCTGCGCCTGCCGATTTACATTGGTCTTATGGGAGTTCATTAAATATTATTTTACACATAATGAGAGGAATGAAATTGGTTCAAATTTGTAAATCTACAATTGTCAAGATGATATCTGAAAACGTACGCATGGTTTTCTCGTTATGTAGAATATTTTACGAAAAAATTGAATTTGAAAAATCTTGGATTTTTGCGTGAAAAATCCAAGATTTTTCAAATTCAATTTTTTCGTAAAATATTCTACATAACGAGAAAACCATGCGTACGTTTTCAGATATCATCTTGACAATTGTAGATTTACAAATTTGAACCAATTTCATTTCTCTCATTATGCGTAAAATAATATTTAATGAACTCCCATAAGACCAATGTAAATCGGCAGGCGCAGAGCAGGCAAAAAATTATGGGAACTATGCCCTTAAAATTGAATAGAGAGATAATATCATTTTCCGCAAAGAGGAAAAAATCAAATTACGTAAATTATCATCAAGAATAAGAATAAAAATGGCTAATCGTATTTCGGAGTGGAGATGTTGTAGACATAGGTAGATTAGATATAGCTACACAGAATGACCGATATTTAATAGTGGCCAACTGATAGTTATTTGTGTACTTACAGAAGATAGTACTTGAATCATCAACGACGATGGTTGTTCATGTCACGTATGCCAAATTCTACATATAAATGCCACTGCTTTATACAATACGATAACCGTATCCAAATGTTGAATGCAAGAAGTCTAACATTTAGGAAAATTCGAGTTAGTTAATTAAATCTGAATAACAACACCATTGGATTTGAGCTTACTTGATTACTTTTTCTTGAAAGTACATACTCGCACGTCTTCATTTGTTTATATACGTAACACGATAATTTTCTTGATGAAAAATCACATCTCGATAAACAAAGAGAGAATCCAAACTCTAAAACATAAAATGGCCGAACATAATGTTTAGAATTCCATAATAAATGCATAGTTAGTCAATTGCAGAATTGAGATATACTAACTACTAGGTAAATCTAAGTAGATAGATTAGAATTCGCACTAGGTACGCGTTTTTTAGTATTCAACGGAAAAAATGACGAATCGAAATTACCTACAAAGAATGGCAAAGTACGAGTACATACTTGATTCCGAATGAAAAATAACAACTGAACAAATGATTTTGCAAACGATTACTTTTAAGCATTATTAAACGAAACAAATCAATTCAAACGTTAATTTGCAAAATGAAAAATTATTTTAATTCAAACACGTGTACGCCAAAACGTCTGCGAAATTGGATAAACAAAGAATTAATCATCGGAAATTCCAATGCGACGTTGCCAAAATTACTTCTAGGATAAATTTTAGTCAGTGCTGCCATTAATCACAATTTTTAATTTTTAATTTTTATTTTTACATGATTTTTTTTTCTTATTTTATTTTTTTAACAATTTTTGTAAAACTCGACTTTTTTATAATTTCATTGATCTTCATTCATTTTTCACTTTCTTTTTACAACTACCTACAATAAATTTTGAAATTGGTATTATGTTTTAATAATGAAAAATTGCAAACGTGAAAAAAACGAATTTTTTTTCTCTCTCTTGAAGCGTTGGGACTCCAAGGGAGTCTGAGCAGTAGGTTTTGAAGACTCTCATAAATAGATTTCTCGCAAACTCTGTGGCTAAAATCACATGGAATGACCCAACTCACACTCACCCAATCAAGAAAAATAATAGGTATCAAAAAACTAAATAAAACCATCGACGTTGAGGAAGTATAAAATTTCATTATAAATTCTCGTCGAATGTACTAATTACGTAAATCAATCTGCAATAAATAAAGGACATCGTAATCTCATTATTCAACCATCTCGTACATCATCATACAATTGAATTCATATCAAGTAAGTAAGTGGTAAACGAATATACCCACAGCCAGGGTAATTTGATACCAAACAATAAAATTAATAATACCGCAATAAATATGGCATATCTTAATCGCTTATCGACCATGTAAGCGTTTTACTGATCAGTACAATTGTGTTTTGTCCATAGTACCATCTACAAATAAGAATTAAAAAATTGACAGAATGTTTTTATCAAAAAAATACGGCCATGTTTTAAAAAATGTGCAATTTCGAAAATTTTCAAACAATAATGGTAAAAATAAGATTGATCTCAGTGGTATAATAATTCCGGTGCCAACTCCGTTTCAAGAAAATCATCAGCAGTCGATCGATTACGATAAACTCACAAGAAACGTTGCGAAATGGGAGAAAATACCAATCACAGGTAACTTAATATTCATGTATCTATCTAAACAAAGCACATAGGTACTTCAGGTTTTCAATGATGTAAAAAGCTTAATCATCAATTGAAGGATATTGCATCGGAGGCACCAACGGAGAATGGCCTTTTTTGACGAACGATGAAAAATTACAAATACTCGAAACTGTCAAATCTTCGGTACATTCTTCAAAACTTGTAATCGCTGGGACCACGTGCGAATGTAAGTAATAAAACTTATTGATAATGATACTACTTTAGATAGGTACCTCTTCAACTTTCTGATGTAACTTTTTTCTATAATTGGTAATAACTTTCAAACTGTCACTGTCTCGTAACAATTTGGAAGAAAGTTTTTCTACGTTGTGAAAAAATCTTTTCAAACGAGCTAACTTTTTTACTTATTCCTATTTGGTGAAACATGCAATTAAATGGTGAGTATTCATTTTTATTTCAGCAACGAATCAAAGCCTTGACTTGAGCTTAGCTGCAATCGATCGAGGAGCTGATGCTATTCTTCTCATGACCCCGCATTACTTCCGTCCGCAAATGACGGTAAATTTTTGTACCTAAATTTTTATATGAGCACTGAACGGGCATCTAAACTCGACAAATTAAAATAGCACATTCAAAGATTCTTTTACGATCTTTATCCTCAATAACTCATCTTTCTCTTTGACCAGGATATTTAATTTTGCTTTTTTCTTTCCATGAATATTTTTTTCCTCTGGTGTATGGTACTTGTTAAAAATATCATTTTATGATGTAATGGGTAATGATGATGGATTATGAATGAGAACGGGTAAAATATTAAACTGAGTTTTTTGGTATCATTTCATTAATTATTTTTTTTTAACTTTCAAGGGTTGTTTTGCGTCAATAATTAATGTCTGAAAACTAGAACTGACCCATATAATTCGTTTTGTGAATTTTAAATTAATTTTTCAGCAAAATGTCATCGTTGAACATTTTACCAAGATTGCCGATTCTATTTCTGTTCCTTTGATCATTTATAATAATCCATTTGCTTCTGGAATCGATTTAAGTTTGAATACCATTGAAATATTATCCGATCATTCGAATATCTGCGGTATTAAAGATGCTGACGTAAGTAATTTAAATTAAACGTCACAATTTTAAAAAATGCTGGCCAATATTTTTACTAGAAACCTTTTCAAAAGGTATTCAAACTCGGAGCCATCGTTAAAAAAACAAAAGATAAAGAGTTCGATGTACTGGCCGGATCTGCCGGGTACCTACTTCCTGCTTTACTAATGGGTTTGTAAAAAAAACCTTAAGTAACAATAAAAAATAACCTTATTCTCATACTCACAAATCAATTATCGCTGTATTCAGGATGTTCCGGAGGAATGAACGGTTTAGCAGCAGTTCTAGGAGAATCATTATGCGAAATGTTCTCTTTGGCTCGAACTTATCAATGGGATAAAGCTGTAGAAATCCAGAAACAATTACTAATGCCGGATTTTTTAGTAAGTTGCTCGTTGCATTAAAGAAATATCGTTATCTGGTATACTACAATTATTTTTTATGACTTATATCTTACATTTCTAGCTTCTTCGAGAGCTGGGTCCTTCTGGTTTGAAAGCTGCCATGGATATGTTGGGATATTTCGGAGGGTCTTGTCGTAAACCTCTGATACCGATTGATTCTGAAACAAGAACGAAAATTTATCAAACTCTTCAAGCATCTGGGTTTCTTTGATAATAATAGGCAAATTTCAATTAATTTTTGGAAATTATTGAATAAATTTTATTCGAATTATTTGTGATGTAGGTAATTTGCGATCAAAGAACACATAGGAGAGACAAAATTCCAAGAATTGAGGTATTTTAAATTTTTTATGGACACAGAACAGCCGAGTCCAGAACCTTGATTTTCCAATAGGAGAAGAGTATCTCTCTGTGGCACATTAAATGCTTCTTTTCAGTACTTTTGACCATTTTTATCTCTAGAAAATTGTTCACGAAACGACATGAAGAAAAGCTTCGAGAAATTAGAAAAGGCGGATTCAATGGAATTTTCTAAAATAAACTTGCAATCTATAAAAAGAGATTGAAATTTCTCTAGGAATCCAGAATTGATACTATCACTTTTAAGCTTAAATCAAAATTCTATTAGTTTTATTTTTCGTCGAAAAGTGAACTCTCATCTGTACTCTTTTCATTTACGAAATAATTAAAGTTATTCAATTTGATAATTTATATCTAGATAAAATTTATTCTTTTTTGAAATTCAATTCCACGTTCGACTGATTATTCTAACGCAAGGATAGTTCGATAAATCAGATCAAAAATATGAAGTAGGTATGGTGTACAGATCAATATACCTACGTAGTCTGAAAAACAAATAAGAAAACGAATGTACATTTTCAGAATGTGACAACTGCTTACTCAATTTAATTACATAGGTACCTATGTCATTGTTAATTATAACCAGCATAATTCTAATAGATGGGAAAATAAAGCTTTACTTGAGAATTATCTATCAAAATGATCTACTAATTCAAAAAAAAACATCGAAGTACCATTAGGTATCGTCAATCTCATTCAACTTTCAATTTCTAGGAGGTTAGCTGTTGAAAACTCAAAAGTTGATAATTGAATTGATATTAAATGAAAAAATTGAATGGAATTCTTATTCAATTAAACATAGGTTTTAGTTACCATGACCAGGAGTACTTAAAATTATGGAAAGACGAAAAAATGTTGTAAAAACTACTGAAAGCGATCGCCACTGGGCCCCTGCATAAGTAAGTTAGTTTACTTCTCTTACACCTAATTCAAATACAATGATTAGCATGCGCACTGCATTAACCTTATCAATTTCGCTCAATTGAAATCTATTATCTGAACCGAAAAACCACTTAAAATTCGAAAACGTTGATTTAAAAACGAGTACTCAAGGGCAATGTTCCTAGTCTGTTTCATCAGTTCGTACTGTATAATAAAGTACGTTTCAATAAAAGTGTTTTTACCCTGAAATTTTCGGATAAGTGAACTATGTCTGCCGTCGGTAATATAACAACCAAGATTTTGAATAAAGGTAAAATAAACCTAAGTGGAGTAATTATAGCAATACCAACTCCATTCCAAGATAATCAAGAACAATCTGTTGATTATGAAAAGCTCAAGACGAACATAGCCAAATGGGAAAAGATACCCTTTGCAGGTAAACACGAGAAAATATCTTATCACTAAAAAATTTTCACATCACTGATGAAAAACTTTTCCCTATGTTGAAGGGTACTGTATCGGAGGTTCTTACGGAGAATGGCCTTACTTGACTAACGATGAAAAAGTACAAATACTCAGAACAGTCAAATCACTGGTACATCCTTCGAAATTCGTGATGGCCGGTACTACGAGCGAATGTGAGTATCAATCATCTCTGAAAAATTGTAAACAATTCTATCAGTTAAACGAACTCAAAAAAATTATTAATTATTTCAGCTACTAAACAAAGTCTCGAACTCAGTTTAGCCGTAGCCGAAGCCGGAGCTGATGCAATCCTCCTTCAAACTCCACACTATTTCCGTGCAAAAATGACGGTTTGTAAAACACATTCATTTGCTGCCTTGCCCTGAATTGCTTTCTATTGAGCTTAATTTTACAGCAAAACAGTATCGTCGAACATTTTACAACAATTGCCGACGCTATATCTATTCCAGTTGTGATATATAATAACCCCGGAACTACTGGAATCGATATAGGATTAGATGTTATCGATATTTTATCCAATCATCCAAATATTTGCGGCGTTAAGGATGGAAACGTAAGTAATGAATATTGATCAGAATCATCCTACTGAGATCTTTTCTTATGCACAACCTTTTCAATGATAGGTGTTCAAATTAGGAGCTATCGTTGAACAAACCAAAAATAAAGAATTCCAAGTATTGGCTTCATCCGCCGGAGATTTATTACCGGCTCTACTAGTCGGTGAGTACTATTTTTCTTAATCGATCAAATACTGTGGCAAATTTTACTACCTTCATCGTGTTCAGGATGTACCGGAGGAATGAGCGGTTTAGCTGGTATCTTAGGCGGTCCTTTATGTGAAATGTATTCCTTAGCTGAGGCCAACGAATGGCGTAAAGCAGCAGAAATACAAAAACGATTAGTTTTACCAGATTTCTTGGTAAGTCTCACCTTCCATACTGTTAACTTCATCTGGATCCTTTCTAGTTGTATCTCGTGGTCTTTATTTTCAGCTTTTAAAAGAATATGGACCACTTGCTTTGAAAGCTGCGATGGATATGTTGGGATATTATGGAGGACTGTGTCGCAAACCGTTGCTTCCTCTGGATTCCGAAATCGTTACAAAAATTCGCCATATTCTTCAATCATATGGTCATCTGTAAAATTATTAAATCAAATGGACATGATTAGAGCTTAAAGAGAAGTAAAATATACTTTTAAAGGCAAAAAAATTGATAAATATTTAGATAAGGCTTTGATAAAAATACGAAATGTTACCAACTAGCGAATTAGAAAGAAATTATGTTACCATTCAGTACTATTTAATCACCTTACGTAATTGCTCCAAGTATTCTGTTGTATTCTATTTTATCTACTAAAATACATGTATCAGCAACGTAGTCTTTTACTAGCAGTAAGTGTACTTATTGGTTCTTAATTAAGATTCATAAATTCATTTATGTCGCTTTTTTGAGAAAAAACGTTATAATGAACATACGTACGGTGGTATTTTTTGTTATTATTCGCATTACTGCACGAATCATTTTAATTTTTGTGGAAATTACTTAACGTACGAATAATAAATCGTAGAATATATCCATCAGTAACATAGATAACCGAGAACGAAATATGTGATACTCATAGAAATAGGTACACAACTTGAAATACGGAATAAGGATAGTAAACATACCGATGCGTATAGAACACAAAACTACACTAATGAACCTCTCCGGCCAATCCATAGAACGTCAGTCGTCCTCACGATCGTTTAAAGAGCAAACCGAACTACATAGTACCAAGCAGAACCGTTGTTAATTCCTTTCTGGTGAAGGATCCGCAAAATCAGAAAAGGATAGCCGCGCTGACAGCTGAAAAACTAGTAGCTTTAAACCAGAGTTAAAATAAATGAAAACGATTGAAATTATTTTGTAAATAGGTAAACGGTGTAGATAGTAACTTGGTTTGGGATTTCTTGAGATCCCGTTCTCTGCGAATGTTTTCTTGTATCGAAGTAAACTCTAGTTGGGATTGATCGATTGATCGTTATCAGCGTTGCTACCTTTTAACCACTTGGAATTTTCCTTCGCTTCAGGATCTCCTTTCATAATCAGATGCTGGGCTAGTTCTTTCTGCGGAATAGTGGTCATTAATAAAATATTATACTACTAACGATGGTTATTAGATATAAAAACGTTATATGCACGAGGAAAAGTTGTCGAAAGAAAACTCTTATCAACATACAGAAATAGAAAAAACTACCGAATGTACCTCGAATATGCGGCGAAGTTTTCACTGCGAGATTCGTAAAAGTAAATAGATGAACTTGAACACATTGCTTGTAATCCGATAGCAATCATACTTACATAGAAATCTCATTTTACAGAAATAACCCAGACCGATTTAGTCAACGAGACAAGCATCCATCGTTCAAAAAATATACTAAGGTTACTGCTGATAACGCGAGTGATTTACGACGACAAATCTGATCCATAATAGAACGGTAGCTAATATTGAACCTGCAATTCATCCAATTTTTTGGAGAGATGGAATTAATGAACTTTGGTTGATGGTTGAAGGTATTACGCTATCAGAATGATTGAGTGTTTCAAGCATTGGTGATATGTATCCCAATGAGATTGAAAAGGGTATATCTACTAGGTAATATCCTAATATCTTAAAGATAAGATTGAGTATAAAAATGAAACAATTTTTACCTAATTTCATCTCCAGATTTCTTACCCGCCATTTTACGATAACTTCAATAGTCCATCCCATAACATGACAAATGAAAGGTCATCATCACTCAATATTGAAGGTATAAGTTATCAGTAAGAATATCTTGAACTGCACAAAAACCACGATTGCAGATTACATTTTCGAGACTCTGTAACGATCAGTATCATAAATCAAAGACATTATAGACGTATCCAATAGATCGAGCTCACCTAATTAGATATTCATATCTTCACTTCATCACTTCTACATCTTCTACTTACTTCTAGAACATCGCCAAGATTAAAAGCATTAGAATTCTTAACTTAAATCCTTCCGTGAAATCGCTTAGCATACATCATCATCAGTCATATTTCAGATCGACAAATTCGGCCATGATAAATACTATAGAGAATACGATAAGGTCCAATTTAAATACCACATCAAATTTGAATGCAACAAGTCCTCGCTGGAAACTAGAAACTCGAAAGGTACCTATAGAAACAGAAAGTCTGAAACTTTGGACTGAAAATTTCACAATAGGTAATATCTAATAAATCTACCTCCTAGAAACGTGGATAAAACATAGGTATCCATGTTAATAATCCGACCCTTCAAAAGTGATTTTCTTCGAATTTTTCTTCAAATTGATTAATTTTACTATATCGCCTGAAAAGTCACTTTTGAAGGTTTGGATTATTTTCCAACTACCGATGGAAAGAGAAATCGGTATAATAAAGCCGAACGTAGCGCAAGGCCAAACTTTTTTAAAAAATTTATTGCATTTTTATACTAAAGTATTTGTTTTTTTTTTAAAAAAAAAACTCAAACTTGTAATTTTCCCAATTTAAAAAAATAAAATATTTTCCTTTTCCTTGGAAATGGATCATTTAATTCTGCTTTTTGATTTTCAAAAAAGAACTATTCAAGTTTCTATAAATGTTCAATCTTTTTAAGTAAGAAAATCATTTTTTTTTTACAAATGGTCAAATTTTTCCAAGCTGAAAAAAATTATATGAAAATATTGAAAATCGAAAAATTTCCCAGCTTGAGAAAATATGACAATTTTCTACCTTGGAAAAATATATTAAATGCCAGGAATAGAGACAACTTGCTATTTGTATTATTCATAAATTATCTCTTGTTGGGAAAATTCACCATTTTATATACTCGTACCTATTACCTATCTCAAATTGGGAAAATATAATGTACTGAAGATAAATTTTCTAAACAAGGTTGAAATAATAAATTTTCACAACAAACTGTTGGAAAATCCCAATCACTAATCAAAATCAATTATACAAAGAAAAAATTGTTGATGATAGATCAACAATTTTTTTTTCAAAGGCTTCAGCCTTTGGTATTCCCATTATTTTCAAATGGAAACGGTTAAAAATGCGAATAAAAAAATCGATTTTGTGGGAAATCCAAGCCTCCCAACAAAATTTTCTTTCTGTAAAGTACAATTATTTTTTCTTAGGAGGCTTTAGTTATTGAGATATCATCAATTCAAAAAAAATAAGTTGAGCTTTGAACTTCTAAGCCCGTCTAAGAAAAAACTAATTGGACTCTTCAAAAGGAAATTGTACGCTCTACAATTTATGTTCTATTCAATTTTTCTACAATTGTACAGAAAAATTGAATAGAACATAAATATGATTTTACGAAGAGAGAAAGGGTTAACCCTCTTTCTTTTCGTAAAATCAATCTCAAGGTCAAAAGTTATCAAAAAAATTAGAAAAACAGTTCAACAAAATATTCGAATTGTGTAAAATCCTTGGGTGATGGAATTTTTTCACTATTTTTCTCGAGATCAGCACGAAAAATGCTATAGGAATCGCTCATTAGCCTTCAAACAGCATTTTTCATGCAGACCTGCGTAATCTACCCGTACTTAGAGGAGAATTACAAAAACAAGAATCCCTACGTAATTTGAGGGACTTCTCTCATTCAAATCTTGTGAGCAATTTCAATGGCATTTTTGAACTAAGTGGGATTCGATCACGCGGCAATAACGCCAAAAACAACTTCGACCGTTAGATCACCGGAAAGGCTCTCAATTATTTTTCCCAAATTGTAAACTGATTAGCATATATGATTTTTCCATTTTGACCATTAAAAATTGAAATGAACCATAAATCGATCAGGAACTAACAAAAACATTTATTTTTACACACGTCCGTATTATACATAGCGCATAAAACAGAAGGAAAAAGGAAAAAATAACACGTATAAATAAATATTTTAACAATATTATGTTTTTATGCAAATTAAAATAATTATTTACATTACATTACACACGAAGATTACATGAATGTCTTTACAGCGACCACTATCGCTTAAACAAAAAATCAATAAAACGAGTTGGAAATGCATAAATGTGATGAATGTTCTTAACTCGTATAAAATAATTCGGCTCCTAAATCGCACAGAGTTGAAAAAAAAAATTTTAGACGTTACTTAAAAAATAGGAACTAGCTATCATTTCAATTATTTTTTTTTGATTTATAATAAATTGGCACTAAGAAAATTTTCAAAATATGAGATCATACGTAAACGAATATCAAGATAGCATTTGGAATTTTTAAAGTTTTGAATCAAGAAATTTTGTAGAACTACGTAAATAACCGCGCAACATTTTTCTGTGATGGTAAAACTTGGTAGGAGAAAGTATCAGGGTTCGTAATTGCGATTATTTCAGACCAGGCGGGGAAAGGGGAGGTACTCGAGTTGTTGTAATTTTGGTGACTGGAAATAGCTTAATGAGATCTAACGTCGATAGGAAGAATTTTCAGTATCACAGGAGAATTTGAATACACTGAAGAGTTTTTTCTAATTTGAATATCAAATCCATTTTCAAAAGTGTATCAGTATTGAATAAATTAATATGTATAATAAATCTTCGAGTAGTATTAAACATTTTTTATAGTAAAATTTCTCCTTTACTCAGCCATAATCGCAGCCAAAAGTTATGGTAAGTAAGGGTCTTGGAAATCGAGAAAAAAAATTCAGGGAAAAACCCGAACTTGTTCCTGTTCTTTGTTCTGTTCTGGTTTGGGTTTTGGTTGTTCAGATCTCTGTTCTTCAAAATTCAATTCTAAAGTTTGGTTCTTCGATTCTGTTCTTCCAAATTTTGGTTCTATTCTTGAGCTTCGTTCTTTGAAATTTCGGTTCTTGGGAATCGTTCTTTGAATTTTGGTTCTTGGGAATCTTTCTTTAAATTTCGGTTCTTAGGTTCGTTCTCAAGAACCGTTCTTTGAATTTCGGTTCTTGAGTTAATCGGTTCTCAGATTCGGTTCTTGAAAACCATTCTTCAATTTGATTATGTTCAGTTTAGTTCAATCCTACACCAAAAAGAACGCTCTTTTCGGTTCAGATCAGTTTTTATGGTTCCGTTCCGATCAGCTTTTAAAATCTTGGTTTACAAAATGGAAAGTATAATGAAAAGTTTAATGAACGTGAATTCACAAAAGGAATTGCATGATCAAAGTTAAAAATAATGATGATCTGAGTGAAAACCAATCATAATCGAAATAAATGAACAAAATGTAGGTACTCAAATATAATTAAATTTAGGAACTAGATAATTTTTCCAATTCACAAGCGTGGGGTGGGAATGACCAATTTACTTGAAATTTTTATACGTGAAAAGGGCTCACTTTAACTCCTTCCCTTTTCAGGTATTCCAAATCTTATATCCAGTTATTTTCAAGTTGGGAGAAGATTTTAAAAATTGAAGACATTCAAGCTGAAAAAATTTTCATTGCAAGAAAATTTTCAATTCAAATCTCAAAAAAAATTAGCTTCTCGCGAATCAAAATTTCTTCTGACCAAGTTAAGAAAAAATTTGATGAAATAAAAAATTGAAACAAATTTAAGAAATCTGGACAAAGTTGAGATTTAAAAAATTCATTTTACTGTCAGAAAAGGAAATTCCTGAAATTGGATACAATTTTTGAAAATATTTAAATTTTCCAGACCTTTTCAGAATTCAATTTTTTTAAAAATAACTTCATTTTTTCGCTAATACCAAAAGAAAAACTTGGAAAAAAGAAAAGAGATCATGAAATCAAAAAAAAAACCTAAATTCTACTAAACGATCAAGTTTTTCTCAAAAGATGTTCAATTCCCTACTGTTTTCCATCTTGAAATTGTTTTCAACTAACAAGGGAAGTATCCCAACTCGAAGTAAAATTTCGAGCCCCCAAAAAATATAATCGAAATTATACCATGAGAAGATCTCGTAACCATAATTTCAAGCGCTGAAGTGCATTTTTCAAATTTTGGCGAATTTTTGAAATTTCAAAATACCTTAAAGCCTGAAAAATACCAAAATTTGTTCTAATCAACGAATAGTTGAAATTTAGAATAAGTATGCTCTATTTTCAACCCGCTGAATCGATAGGAAGCGATTTCAAGACGTTTTGAAGCCACCAGAAAATTTTGTGATTTTCCAGCGCTGGAGAAATGCCAATAAAAATGGATCATATGCACTCCAGCACCTATAATCGCGGAATACCCATATTGGTGACTATTAGAGCACAATTTTCCAAAATTTGTAACTTCTAGTTGGAATGCGCATTTCTGTGCAGAAAATTTTTCTAAAAAAAAATTCAAAATAGAAGTACAAAATTTTCTAATTCGAAAAATGCCTTTCAGCACCTGAAATTTTGGTTACAGGGACCTCTCATGGTGTATTTTCGATTAATTTTTGTTTGGGCTCAAATGTTTACTTCGATTTGGAATACCTCCCCTGTAAGTAATTCGAAAAACAACTGCCAATTATTACAACCACTCGAGAGTTCAAAATTCGGGTAATCCTTATTATTTGCGATAAAAAAAACACAATATTTCTTAGACCCTAAAATAAGAAAAAAAAAATCTTAAAACGAAACTCTGTTCAGAAAAACTAGGTATCCGTTTTGATAATACTGCCTTCACTGGGTTCTGAATTAAGAATAAGACTACAATCCAAGTCCTCAGGATTCCGACGAACAGAAAATTTCTTTCGAAAAGGTAACTACCGATACAATATGTGTTCAAAATACGCTTACATATATATTTAAGCGATAATAAAGCTATTTAAATTAACGAGTAACACGTACCTATATACCTATAGTGACGTAGCTGTGAAGAAAAAATACACTCTTTTTTAAACTTGGGTATTAAACCGGAGAAAAATAAACATTCGCGAACAACAAACGTACAACAAATTACACAGTAAATTACGAGTAAATTATTTAAACGCGTATAAAACAAATAGGTACTCTTTGGAGTTTGGAAAGAGGCAATTTGTACCCATTTTGGTACATCTCGTACAAAACATTCACATACAAACACGTAAACAAATGGCACGTAACAAAAAATTGTTCTAGTGTCGGCGATCGAAAAAAAAATATTATAAATAAAATAACAAAGAAAAAAACAATAAAATAACAGCGTTATAAAAATTCATGTTTACAATATTATGTCACCGAGTTGGATTCCGTTCGTAATTTCGTCGATTTGAAATCGTTTGTCTTCCTCGTAGAGGAATAAGTCACAAAACAGGAACTTATTTATGTACAGCGTTATAAAGTTACATGGATCTAACAAAAAATTCTCGATATCGAATTCACAGGTAAAAATTTCTTCGAATTTACATCTTAGATGTCTCGATGGATGAGAGAAGACTCCTTGGGGTGGACAGAGGAACATGCTAAAATCAAGGTAATTGTTCTCTGGCGTCGTAACTGAAATAAAAAAAAAAATTAATCACGAAATCAAAACGAAACCGAAGCGCACCCAAGAGGAGGGACTTGGGGGGCTCGAGCCCCTTCCATAAGTTTAGAAAAAGTAACAAAACATTTACCGCAAAATGTGAAAAAGCAGTTTTTTGCTCTTTAAACAGTATTTACTAAAAAAAATTTCGCAATTAATTATTTTTCAGACAGAAATGTCTCGATTTTTCAATTAGTTCTAAATTCGTCAAAAAAACAATGATTTTTGACTGAAAGATCAGTGAAAAATGACTAATTTGAAATTTTACCCCTCCTACTTTTATCAATTTTACAGCCTCTCCTTTAAACAATTTCTGGGTGCGTCTATCGAACGAAGGTAAAATCAACTTTTCGGTGCTTACTTTTCCATCCTTTGGATAACTTCCTCGGTAACCTGGGCTCTATTTACGTACAGACGACTGGTCGTCGTAAGTCGAAGATTCGATATAAGTCATATCTTTGGTATCTGTGCTGGATCCTGTAGACGAGAAAGCATCACAAATGTAGCTTCGGAATTACATTAGAAAGGTAACAACGAACGCAGACAAAGGTAGAGGTAGTACGAGAATATGGCATGCAGACAGGATCATCGAGGTAGAGGATTCTGGCACCTTGTAGAACCACGTGTGTGACATCTTTCGGGTGTAGATTTTCTTAGGTACACTTTGCAGGATATTGATTTCAGATCAATCGCGGCGTTTTTCTAATTAGAAAATGGCTTACTTCGTTGAAAATGCGGCTGAATGGAACGTAACGAGGGAAACTCGATACCGGTAATGATATCAGACGACTGATCCACGATTATATTGACTTTTTTCTCGTCAATGGCTCCGGCCGCAGCATCGCCCCAATCGACAACGTTGCTGCTGGAAATGCAATGCACCATGGGCTGCCTAGTTTGCAGATCGTTTCCACCGCTGCCCATTTGCGTGCTGGACGTAGGCGACGCCACGTCATCGGTACTGCCAACTATCAACGAGCTCGACGGCGTATCCGGGCTCTGTCCGCTGGCACCGATCGGACTATGAGTGGTCGTATCCGGCGGACTACTCGAGTACGTGCTGCTGGTTTGCGAAAACGTATTATTCGTGGCCACGATCAAAGTCGGAGTCGACGACAGCTGCAGCACTTGCTGGTTGGCTGCTGCGGCGGCCGCAGCAGCTGCCGCAGCCGCAGTCTGAGTCGATATGGAATGTTTAGCGAACCGTGCCTGCCTTTCTACCGTACCCGGGGGCGTTTGACTACTGGTTATGATGAAATTACCCCTCGGCGAGTTGGTTTTTTCGGCGGTGGCCGCGTTGGCCAAGATGAAGTTGCCGCAGAGCTGCTTTTCTGGCGGGCTGCTGATGATAAAGCTTTGAGATTGTTTTTCTGAGTTCAAGTTGTTCAAGATGAAGTGAGCTCCGGTATGTTTATCTTGTCCGGTGGCTGCTTTCGGGCTGAGAATATAACTAGTCTGCGGCGTGGTCGATTTAACGGCGCCGCTGTTATCGGTGGTGATAATGAAATTCTGAGACTGGTTATTGGCGTCTTTGAGGATAATATTATGCTGGCTCAGGTTGATATTCGAAGACTGGCTGGTAGCGCTGCTGGACGTAGCGTTATCTGGTAACTGTTGATTATTAGACACCATGGTCATCTGTTGCTGGACTATGGTGGTGTTTTGCTGGACCACGGTGGTATTCTGATGATGGGGCGGGCTCGGCTGCTGCGGCGATACCGAACAAGGCACCATTAAAGTCTGCCCGTTTACGCCGCCGTTGACACACTGAATGAATTCTTGATGATGATGTTGATGGTGATGATGCGGGGTGGTAGCCGATGCAGCGGAGACAGCAACATTTGAAGCTCGCGATGTATTCGGCGACGTATTGTACGCGATCTGTTGACCGGCGGCGTTTACATTGGCTACAATTGGGCTCAGCTGGCCGCCGAAGTTGGCCCCGTTATTCACTATGAACTGGTTTGGAGATTGGGTGGCGATAAATTGAGTGGTACCATTTTGAGTAGAGATGGTTTGCGGCCTGAGCTGGGCAGCGTTCTGAGCCGTACTCGCTTGAGCTCTGATAACCATACCAGTCGCCGGACCAGCCAAGATACCTTGACCTCCTGCGTGACTGAACACAGTAGCGGCATTGGCGGGATTCTGAACCGGAGTCAGCACGTTCAACTGAACTGTCTCCGGCAACAGAGTAGCCGTTCCGTCACCGTTGGTCATCACCATACCGCCTAAACCTGCTGGAACGATGAATTGCTGAATAGTGGGTATATTATGGACAAGGTTTACCGGATGCAATACGTTAGCAGTAGCAATCAGCGGCTGCGTACTAGCAAACTGATTATTCTTATTGGGAAGTATCAAAGTCTGCAGCATCGGGCCTTGGGCAATCTGTTGCTGAGGTTGTTGCACAACGACACTAGCAGTAGCACCGGCACCGCCCTGAGAACTCGGCTGCTGCGTTATCTGCAGCATTTGCTGTTGCGGCGATAACTTGCGTTTTTTGGTATTCGCCTTACGTCTGGAACTCTCCGGCGACAGCAGCGCAGCTTGACCTCGAGGCGAGAACGAGCCACTAGTGGTAACGGATATGGTACCGGCATCGGCCAACGTTTGATTCTGGTGATGGCCGGAGTTATTGGTGGCCACAGCCAGCTGAGGTATTTGTACCGTGTTTCCGGCGCTATCCAAAGCCATAACGCTGGGCTGAAATACCAGTTGGCCCGTAGGTAACGTATTTACCAGTACTGTCGGTTGGCCGAGTACCTGCTGTGTGACACCCACCGCCGGTATGACTTGCGTCACGGCTCCGGTCACATTGGTAACCACTGCCGACGATCCACCCATCATCGGTATCGGCGAATTCACTTTGGTTACGTTTTGCTGACTAACGACGGCTGCACCTTGGGGTGTGTTACTAGTCGCCACCAGTAACTGACCGTTGTTCGATACGAGAAAATGACTAGTTAAAATATTATTATTACTACTTTGTTGAGGTATCGAAGCGGTCTTGGATGATGGCACGTCGTTATGGTGTTGCTGAGGTTGCTGTTGGCAGATACTCTGCACCGTTGAAGGTATCTGTATACTACTGACTACATTCTGTACCATTTCTAATGGCGACTTGGTGGTAATCTGGTGATGTTCTATAGGAACGCTGGACACAGATGAGCCAACCGAAGTTGCCACTGCAACTGCCATTGTCGTACAATTTTGATCATCATTCGCCACAACACTGGCGGATCCTGCGCCAGGAGCAGTAGTAAATGATCCACCACCGCTATTGCTAGGAGTAGCATTACCAATAGAGACCACAGCCGTGTTAGTTTTCCCAGCCAGAACCGAAGTTATTGTATTACTGCTGCAAGTATGCCCACTGACCACAGCAGTCACAGCAGCTGACATGGATTTTGGCGAATCCACTGTTGTATCATCAGTGCAACTTGTCTTGGAGGTGGCCGGAGACTGAGGAGGAGCGTCTGAGCTGGTATTTGGTGTACTGCAGACGTTCGGAGATGACATACCGGGCTGCACTGGAGACTGGTTACTGGTGCTGACTGTGCCAGCTTGGATCGGACTACAAGATTCAGATGGTGAAGCAGCCACACTTCTATCTCCGTTGCTACTGCTACTGCTGTTGCTGCTGCTGCTACGATCCGAGAAAGTGGACGAGGTGACTGGGTTATCATCGTAGTGTCTGCTGCGCTGTTGTTGCTGTTGCTGCTGCTGTTGTTGTTGTTGTTGTTTGGAACTATAACTTGAACCACTTGATTTACGACTGGTAGGATGAATTTGGTCTGTTTGTACACTGCTGTCTGGTGTTCTAGATTGAGGTAGTCTAGATTTGGCCGAGTCTTCAGAAACAGACGTGTTTTTACTAGAGCTAGTAGCGGTTGTTGTAGCAACACCAGTTCTGTTGGCGGATGAGTTAGCCATTGATACCAAATGTTTATTGGAGATCTGAGGAAAACTACGTTCGTCCGAATTCTCGCCAGTTTGTTTGGATATAGTGCTGTTCAACAAAGCTGTCTGTTGCGCCAGGTATCCACTCGGATCTTCCATAAATGATGGCCCAGGAGTATTGGAGTGTTCTAATTTAATAGTGGTCTTATTATGCAATGAGCCACTCGAACCAGCACTGGTAGTATGTTTGGCCATCGATGACAATTCATTACCAAACCCAACTTTAGTCTTTTTAGCAGATACCACATTAGCTGGCGGCGATTTACTGGAACTTTTAATCAACTTCTTCCTAGAAGATTCATCATTTGACCATCCTGATGATGAAGATGATGGTGATACATGATGATGTAGTGGAGGAACCCGTTCGTAGGCACCAGGCTGAGTCTGAGGCGGAACAGGCGACTCTGAGGTAACTATGGTAGTTTGTTGAGAAGATCCCTGCATAACCCCAGAGACTTTTTGCTGCGGTGGCCATGACGACACATTCACACGTTGGACGTGTTGCACCGCATTTGTTGTACCCTGGTGATGACCGTAATGCTGTTGATTTCTATCTGTGTCCAGGCTCATGTGAATTCCGGAGGCCATCTGTTGTGCATGGATCATTTGATTTGTAGCACACATACCCTGCGGACCATTATTTTTCATATCTATAGTTTGTGTATTGAACATATGACTTGAATTTTGAATGAGATGCATTTGATGCTGTTGTTGTTGCTGCTGATGGTGGTGATGATGATGATGCTGCTGCTGCGGCATTTGTTGCTGATGCTGTTGCTGATGCAGATGCATCTGCTGATGTGGTTGTTGGGCCATTTGTGGAATTTGCTGTTGTTGCATAACAGCAGCTACACCTGGTGCTTGATGAAATTGCTGCATTTGTTGTTGCTGCTGGGGAGGCGGGGTCTGTTGCTGGTGATGATGAAGATGATGGTGATGAAGCGCATATGAAGATTGCTGGCCAGGTATACCAGTATTTTGCATATGCATAGGACTTGGTACCATACTTGCATGATGCTGACTTTGCTGATGATGCAATTGCTGTTGTTGTGGCTGCACCTGACCAGACATCTGAGCCATAGCATTCATATCATGGGGTGAAACCATATGGTGATTCGCAGTCTGCATTATTATTTGGTTTTGAGCCACATTAGTAGAATTTGTGACCACTCCTGCAGCCGGATTCTGCATCATAACTGACGAGCAACCATTGCCAGAGCAATCAGGCATACATTGTGAGTGCTGCTGGGTATGTCCCTCATTATGGTAACAATTACAATAGGATGTCGAAGTCTTGGATACTCGACAATGAGTACCATCCATGCAACCGTGTTCAGATTGTTCTATTCCATGGTGGTAGACTGAATTATCAACTTTTTCTTGCCCAGCGAACTGTTGCTGAGGCGGTTTAACAAATTTACCACCTTCAGGAGTGCTAATCATCATTGGCGAATTGATCGACTCATTAAGAACGTTGTGGTGCATCATGTTATTACTGTGATGATTAGGTACAATTCTCATTTGTTGAAAGTTCTGCTGCTGTTGGTGCAGTTGCTGTTGAGCCATCATATGATGATTACTATTATGAAATTGTTGCTGCTGAGATTGGACATGAGGCTGTTGGCCCTGCATATGTGCGGCTGACTGAGCTGCAGGGTTCATATGATGATTAGGTCCCATTGCAACATTCTCCGCCACAGAACTACAGCTTACTCGATGCTGCTGCTGTGATGGTACAGGTTGCATTCCGCCGCCGCAATTCATATGATGATGTTGCAGACCACCTGCCGCGCAGCCCTGCTGACCAATACCATTTTTCATCTGGTTGCAAATATATCCACTGTTAGAGTTGTTTGGAGCTGCCTGATGGAACTGTTCTTCCATCATGAAAGCAGTTTGATTTGGCATAGATCTAGCATGAGGCTGTTGCTGCTGCTGTGATGGTGGAGGTGAATTCACAGTGAAACAATCGTTCGATACGTTGAATCCGTAATTCTGCTGCCTTGTATTATAATACTGTGTGGTTTGATTAGGATACATGTGATTGAACGGTGGCGGCCCTTTTAGACGCACCATTGCTGGTCCCATCGATGATGGCATTTGTTGCTGTTGATGCTGCTGCTGTTGTTGTGGCGTCATACCAACAGCCATGCCGATCTGTTGGTTGTATACATTATTTTCCACCTGAAAAAACAAAAAAAAAGAAAACGAAAGATATCGAAGGTTAATAAACCTCTTGCATAATGCCAGACCAAGGAAATCAAAACGTGTGCTAGACAGCGTGTCTTACCTGAGAATTCGACGCCATAACGGAGGGATTATTTTCTTTGGTAGAAATATCACAATCGTTGTGCACCATTACATTCGGTGACGGTACTGACGAATCGTCGTTAATGAATTGCTGCTGCCCAGGCATGAGTTTTCTCTTTTTTCTTCGATCGCTGATATCTGTGGACAGAAGGTAAAATAAATCCGTTAGAATTGGTATACAAATCAATAGCTACATTTCATGGTAAAATTAGTCACTAAAAAATGCGCCAAAGAGATTTTGATTGCTCAAAATATCATGAAACTGGTTTAAAACTGCATAAAAATACGTTCAATAATTGGTAAATTAATATGTGAGTATTTGAATTACTCAAGGAACTTCGTCATTAAAATTACCAATTTTTTCACAATTTGGTAAGTATACAAGAATTATTATTAACTTGGATAATCTTCAAAAATTGAAATTTTTTGGAGAAATTTGAAAACTTTCACCGATGAATTAAATTTTGAGAGTTGCAAAAAAAATGCTTAAGAAATTTGTGAAAGCTTAACAGTTTGGGTTTTTTTCTAGAAATGTTAATAATTTTTAAACCTTGACGGGTAATTTTCTAGAAATTCAACGAGTGATTTTATAGGTACCTATTTGGAAAGTGTGTAAAATATTGAAACACTTAATGAGCCAATTTTCCAAAAAATGGTCAATTATTCAAAAATTAGTCATTATAATATCTTGAAATTGGTAAAAATGGCTAATTGTCTAAAAATTAGTCGACAGTCAATCATTCAAAAAATGGTCAATATTTTTAAACTACCTACCTTATCCAGAAAATGAACGATTTTCAAAAATAATCCCAATCATCGAAAATAAATGCTCAATTTTCGAAAAATTTACAAATTTTTCAAAACCAGACTTAATTAACTAAAAATTAACTAATAATACAAAAATTGGCAAATTTTTCAACAATGGTGAATTTAAAAAAAAACTGGTCAATTTGGCCATTTATTTAAAAAATTGATAAATTATCAATCGCTTGATTTTAAAGCTGATATGAAATTGGTCAATTTTTCAAGAATTTGGTAATTTTTTTTTAAAATTATCCAGTTTTTTATGAATAAATTTACAAATTAGATTAGTTTTCAAGAACTTATTTATTAAATGAACAACTTTTCAAAAATTAGGTAGTATATTCTCCATAGAAGGAAAATTAGGATGACGGGATCGCCTGCAAAGGTAAGTAATAAGTATTCTACAAAAGTAATTCAACTCTACATGGATTTTCCAACATCGATCATACCAATAAACATAAAACACCATGTCCGAAAGATTAAAGAAAAACCACGAACCAGCACAACAAAGAGCAACATAAAAAACCTCTGCTTCAATTCCCATCAAAAATGACCTCCCCTGGCCCCCGTCTATTTGCATCGTCACCTCGGTACAATTAAATTACCGCATCTTTTTCGCATTGGACGACAGTCACCTTGGAGTTTTTCTCCAGAGTATAGACCAGAAGGTCATATAAAAAATATCGCACTCTGGCGGTCGTGTTCGGTCTGGGTAAGTAAAAATAAGACAACGTATAACTCGAGAAATACTCACATAGACTAGTACATTCCCTCAATTCCAGTTCACTAACACAATCATCAATCTGTGACAATGACACCCGACTATGAATAAACTAGGGGAAAAAAACAGACAACTTTTTTCGACATCCTTCAAAATTACACGTTGACATAATTAATGATACTAAAATCAAATGATAATTTTTGAACTGTGGCCAAAATCTGTGCAAATGTAAAAAAAATTAAATAACCACACAATCGAAAACAATTATGTATTATATTCGACGAATTAATTTACGGGACGAGTTTTTTTCTCCTTTTCTGATATCTATGCACATTCAACCAATGTTGTGTTTTTTCTCTTTTTACGTAACCTTTTTTTTTACTCTTTACCTATTCGCAAGCATACACGATTATTTATATCGGTTAATTTTTTTTTGTTCGCCATTTTGTAGTTACATGTAACCTTGGTAACTCATAATTAAATTATTCGAAAACGTATTCGCGTATTTCATAATAAACATTTATGTACCTAGATCGACTATTACAAAAAAAATGAATAATATCCTAATAGAGTCCGCCCGTCTCCTTCCCTGTCTCAAAAAAAAAAAAGAAAAACCAGTTTCAATCTTTCATTTATCGCATTTTACCAGTCGATCGTGACGACTTGCAGACTTTTTCTGCCTCTTTCTCTCTCTCTTACACATGCTCAAAAATCTATCGCCTCAATCTCATTATAATTTTAAGGCAATAAATTCGCAGCTCGTTTCGTATCTTTGCCAATTGTTTAATAAAAATATTATAAACCACCTTCGCCCTGTACAAATAAATCCGCCATCGATGGCGTAGCTGTGTTTAAAAAAATAAAAGATCAATGACGCGGGTATAACCTTGGAATTATTTAAGTAAATGCGACCGACTGGTAGATCTGATCAATATGCAACATGCTGATCTATATTTTAGTATTCGAGAACGATTCGATAGATGCGCGTTCGAGCAAAAGAGGACGCCATATTTTCCGAATTATTTTTCCAAACAAAAAAAATTGAAATTTTCTTCAACTGCATCTTAGCCAACAACATAACTTTACTATCGACGAAAAAGGGAGCAAGTGAACTTCTGAAGAGTTGAAATATACAAACTACATTGTTTACATGAAAAAATAAAAAATTTGCACCCCCTTCTCCAGTTTTAAACACAAAAAATACTTTTCCATGAGAAATTGATTTTCATGCTAAAAAAATTCCAATTCAATTCCCAAAAATTTTCAGCAGCTTGTACCTACGTTTTTATTTGATTAAGCATGTAAAAAATTCTAAAATTTATTTTAAAAATACAAAAAAAAATTTGTAAATCGAACGGAAATTTTTAACAATCCGAAAAAAAAACCAAATCACCTAAAAAAAGGAAGAGAAAAAATCAGTCCTTAAAATGTAATCATTCAAGGAATATTATGTAGGTATCTAATTAAAAAATTTTAATAAGGCGAAGTCAGGGAATCAAGGTCATAAATTGACCCCGGAATCAATGTAGAGTCAGGATTTTCAGGAGTCGAGGTCTGAAATTGACTCCAAAAGTAAGGCGGATTGAGGAAGTCAAGGTCATAAATTGACTCCGGAATCAAGGTGAAGTCGGGATAGTCAGGAGTCGAGGTCTAAAATTGATCTAAATCAAGGTGGAGTAAGGACTTGAAGTCTAAAAATGATTCCAGAGTCAAAATATAGGAGTTGACTCCGAATCAACTCAGACTCCAGCTTGATTCCGGAGTCAAGCCAGTGTCGGTCAAAGACGGAACTATGTAGTCAAAGAGTCAAGTAAATCAATTGACTTTGGAGTCACGGTGGAGTTGACTGACCCTTATTTCTTGATTTTATAGTTTTCAGATTCCTCTATAAATGGATTAAACACCAATAAGACACCGAGGGGAAGAGGGGTACCATATTATGGATCAAAATATTCAAAAATTCTTGAAGAATGAGCGGGAATCGGATCCGAGGAACACGATGGTTCGAAAAATGAATTTTTTGTTCCCTACTTCGTAAATAAACAAATAAAACTGAGCCCAATTTTTTTTTTTTCAAAAAATCACAAAATCCTTTTTCAAAAATTTGTTGTAGAACGAAAATTCAAAATCGTTCGATTTTTTCAGGGTTTCAGGATAAAAAGAAACTAAACTTTCAAGAACCCAAACGATTTCGATTTTGGTAATTTTTAGCTTAATTCCAGATTGCAGTTGGACACTGTTAAAATACCTTCATTTCTCAACTTCAACTCATCTAATCTGATTTGACCACATACTTTCAATCGTACCAAAGATAACGTTCTTCATAGCTGAATAGGTCATATGACCTTTTTGACCTTAGATCAAATCATGAAAAAATTTCTAATAAATACATCATGAATTTCACCTCAAAACCTCATCTCTTTGCTCTTTCTACATTTCTTTGACAAATCACAACTTTATACTGACAAAATGACACAACAAAAATTAAGAAAATTCTTCCAAAACGAAGACCATCATATCGATTAAATACCATCATCGTGGTCTCGAGCCGACTGAAAAATTATACTTGCAAAAAAGCGTCGCGTCGCCGCATGGCCCAGCTCGGTGGCGGATAAACAAAGGTAAATCCCGCAGATTAACGCGACAACGCGTCCAATCTGAGTACGTAGAATTAATTATCATCTAATTACCAACGACAACAATAAAGCAGTATTTTGTGTACTGAGCCCGCACCTAAATCAACCTGGAAGAGAGAGCTCGACTGGAATAATCCTTAATAATTTTACCAATCTCCTCTTCCTCCTCCACCCAAGGTACATTTCATACGTCGGGTCGATTTAATTTTAAACGACCATCGATGAAAATTTGTCGCGTCATTTCGAAACAATGAAGATATCGTCATCTATTAAACACATACCACGACACCTAAACAGGCAGCACTTCGTTTCGCAGAATTCCTAGTATCATCTTTCTACCTCTCTTCGGCACTTCACCCACCAATGCGAGTCTATTACACGACTATTATTCCAGAATGCTTATCGTCGTCATCAGCTACTACCTTTATTTGTCATCTCTGGAGAGCCCTTGATGTGACCTTAAGTACGTGTATGGGGACGATCTTCTGCTGTTTATAGTTGTAGCTTTGTACCTATTTGAATTCAATGTTCAGCGACTCGATTTACCCGCAGTACCGAAATTATTGCATTATTATACCTGATTAAGTGTCACACGATCTCATAAACGATAACAATGTGTATGTTTGCAAGCAGGGTGTTCGAAAAATATGTTCCAAGTTGTCTTTCGATGAAAAAATTCAAAGAAAAGTAAAACGATGAAAGCTATAGAAAAATTACCAAAATTCTGGCTAATTTCTGGTTATGTTAAGAACAAAAATTCGCATTTTTCATGATTCCAATCACGTTTCTTTAATTGATTCGTCGTCTTGTCAATTTTTACTCAATTATTCACCTGCTGAAAAATCATTATTCGAGTCACGAAATATTCGTCCGTGATTCGTGGCGTCGTGGGGAATTCAAATATTTCATCATCGTTGAATTTCGAAAATCTTTCCACCGGCCCCTGACGTGCCAACGATCCCTTGAAGAAACCAAATTTCTTGTTCAGAAAATTTCAAAAGAATATACTTTCTCTCCCTCCTCAAAAAAATTTTTAAATGAAGTTCAATGTTGGAAAATCATAAAATTAATCACCTAATAAAACATTTCAGATTTGGTAATAATAATGGTAATTATTAAATATCTGAAATTGAATTTCTCGATTCGTAGGTTCGATGACCTTATTCTTTTCTTTATTTTCTAGACCCTTTTTTAATTCGTTCGACCTTAAAAAATTTATACGAAATTACGAACGATGAAAATCCGAGACGTCTAGAAGAATTCCCCCCAAAAATACAACACTGCTTCAGCAATTTCGCACAATCTGAATTATTTCTATCCCCTCCCCTAACATCCAAAATTTTTTAAAAATTTTGATATCTCGCAGAACTGTTAAAATTTATTTTAAAATCACCATTACAATAAAAAATGAGTGAGATAAGTGATTCAGAAAGTTCAATTTTTTAAAAAATTGATTGAAAATAAATTATTTGACATAAAAAATGCAAAACTTTTGGAAATCTTGAATTCGTTTCAAAATTTTCAGTATCATCAAATTACCGCAAAATTTTCAGTAAAATCCGGATCTTCAATAACTTAGATACCATATTCAAAGAAGTTCATAAATATAGGACTAAAAAACTGATTTAAATCTTCAATATGCATTCAGCAGAAACAAAGTTTGGTAAAAATTGCACCTTGAATTTGAGGTAAGAACTAATTTTCAAGACAAAAAAGACATCAAATACTGGATTTTTTCCAACTTGGAAAGAATTTACCAGACCTTCCTTGAAAGTCGGTGGAACAATAAAGGAGGAAGGGAAAGAGCTCAAACTGTAATTTTATTTTCAAAATCGGCCTCGCATCCCTATTTCAATGTAATTTTTAAAACGTAATTTCATTCTCCAGAAGTTGCGACTCTTTTCAGAATATTTTTTGCAAATTTTCCAGATTCTCTGAATAAATTTCTCCGAGTTTACTATAAAAAACTTGAAATTTGTCTCAAAATAAAATTTTCCCCACATTTGACAAATAAAAGCGCCAGGTAACTTGACAAAAAAAATTCCAGAATTCACCGAAAAAGATGTCTTAGAAAATCTGGAAATCAAAGAGCAAATACAATCTTAACAATTTTTTCAAAATTACTGCCCGCGGCAAAAAAGAGGAGAATTTTTTTCGATCATGCTTTTGGATTGCAGTTATTACCAAGGACCGGATATGTATGAAAAAACATATTTTCCTATGAGCATTCCTATCACGCATATCAATGGTTTCTTTACGATTCAAAAAATTCTGAGTATTTTGAGCCCCATATGTTTGCGCATATTTTCGCATATTTTGGGTATAAACGCATATTTTTACATATTTTGCCATTTTTTGGCACATAATTGGCCATATTTTGACCATTTTTCACGTTTTTGGGCATATTTTACTTCTTTTATCTGTTTTTTACTCTTTTCTTCGTGCTTACCATCCAAAATTTTATTTTATAATTTTTTTCTGTCCGAGAAATGAAAATGCCTGTTGCAACTTTTTTATTGAAAAAGTAAATACTTTCGATTTTGAATTAAAAATCGATTTTATCAATAAGAAATTACTAAAATCAGTCAAAATTGCCTAAAATGAATAATTTTTCAGCACTTTGAGTGATAATTTAATGGCAAGATCGAAAAAAGCTGTTTTTTGATACCCATATCGTATTCACATATTTTCACATATTTCGAGTTTTTAGCACATATTTTTGCATATTTCACTCTTTTTTAGCGCATAAAATATGTACATATTTTGCGTTTTTTAGAACATACATATCCGGTCCTTGGTTATTACAGATTTTTACTCATCAAAGGAAAAACATTTACCTAATCATAAAGTGTCAATTATAATTTTCAATTGGAAAGTTTTAAAAATTACAAGGACAGTTTTGAAGAAATAATGAAAAAATTAGGAGAACTTATTTAAAGGAAGAGAAGGAGAGGGAGTAGAATTTCTCAGTAAACATGTTAAAAGGTTCATAATTTTTTCAAAAGCATGGTAGTTATCCAACGGTTTTCTGTTTTTTTTTGTTTTTTGGAAAATTCGCTACTTTTAAAAAAAAAATTTTCAACTCAAGCATTCTTCCTCTAAAAAATTTATCCCCCTCTGAGCACACCAAAAAAATTCATTACCTATAGAAAAAATTCAATTGGGTGAAAATATTTACTTCACAAAAAGTCAAAAACTCAGGTACTCTTTTTTTTTTATCAAAAAAGAACAAGTTTTGAAATTAAAAAAATTCACGTATTTGAATTTTTTTTTGATTTTTTTACGATACGTTTTCCTTTGTATTTACTACTTTTTTACATATTATACTTTCACGACCAATTGGATACCCTGGAAGAGCGACTCTCTTTAAAAATATTCAGATTTTCATTTTTGAATAAAATTTCATAATTTAGAAAAATCCTGAAGTTTTGAAAGGAGAATCTCAAAATTTCAAAACATTTTTATATTTAAATTCACAAAATTCTTTGAGTTTTCCTCCTGCATTTTCCAGTCCATATTTTCTGCATTTTCCCTCAAAAATTACTTCAAAATTGCAGTTTTTCAATCAACCTGTCAAATTATCAAGTCTCTCAATACATCAAAACCCAAAAGTTCTACTCAACTTTCTGAATTTCCTCCTCCAAACTCAATCAATCTTTTTTGACCACCCTACGTCGACGTAAAACTCACAATTTACGATGACTGAGCCGAATACCTATGAATCACGATAAATACTAAAAAATATCATTACTCGAGCAACCGAACCGAATCCACATTGTTCATTCAAAATTACTCTACAATTATATCATCAAAAATCTCGCCAAAACCTACATACGAATCACTGACTCAAAAAAAAAAATTCATAACCAAATACAAATAATAAACGAACACCGGACAAGGAAGAGAGTTAGGGGGTAAATGCGGACGTATGACACTGGTTGACATTCCACATCCCAGGTAAAACTAATTCTACCTCAGGTAAATGTATAAAATTAGCCAAGGGTATCGATACGAGCAGGAGACACGATCGACATCGAATCGAATTCAGCAAAACGAACACCGGTATCCGTTTTGGAGAAAATCTAATAAAAGTTCCATTCAATGGAAAAAAGATATCAAAAAGTTGAGCGAAATTGTAAAAGCTCGGCGGGTGGCGCGAATGGTACCAATAAGAAAAAGTGAGGGATGCAGGGAGGCAATACAATAAACGTATGTAAGTTCGTATTGTATTATACAGCTTTGGTGAAGAAATAAGAGAGCGTATATTAGCGGCTATATCTCGAATACTTTCAACTCCTTCTCCTCCAGCCAACAAATAGAACGAATGTGAGGTTCAGCACCCTTTCTACACATCGACGTTCTTTCGCTCGTTTTCTTTTTTTACTTCTGTTCACTTGGGCGAAAAACACGATACGATATCGTTTCAAAAATGCCAATATTGCTTATCTTCATTTTTTCTCCTTTAAATTTCCGCGTTATTATTTGTTGCGCGAGCTCCTCTTGGAGTAACAATATCGTAAAATTGAATCTTTTATTTCGAGTCGCGCGTGAAAATTCGCTCAAATAAAATTAAATTTAAACTTTCACCCCGAACGGCTTCGAACGAGATGTATCTTCTTCGGCGCATTTCTATTTCTACGCTCAAATAATGAAATTTTGATTAAATTTTCGCATACTCACCAAAAGCATATTTCTTAACGACACCTGAATCACAATGATTGGTAATAAGATGACGACTAGTAGGAGACGTAGAAGGCGGTGGTATATTTTCGTAAACTTGTTGCGGTAATGCGGTCGATGGGTTCGGTTGAGATAGACGTTTTCTTTTATGGTTACACAATTTTGATAGTCCTCCCGGAGTGGCCGGAATTGGAGATGTTGATACCTGTGGAACAGAACAAAACGATATTTTTATTACTCGGTTCATGACAAAATCATTGATAGCTGGAAAAATACAGGGTGTGGAGGATTAATCGATCAGTAAAGTGAAGGAATTTCTCAAAGCAATTTATGAAAAAATATTTTGACAAAAATAATTTCCAACAATGTGTATAACTTTTTTTACATGTCTTCTTTTTACCTGAAAGAACTTTTTTTAAAAGCATTTTTTGTACCTGCCCCTTGCCATGGAAAAGATAGAAATTTTCTCGATTTTTGCCAACGAATCGTGTAAAATTTTTAAATTATTGCCCATTGAAAAATCATTTTTTTGAAAATCAAATTCAAGTTCAATTTTTTCAACATCCTCGTATCTTTATGAATGGGGAGGGGGGAAAGGGGATGGTCAAAAAAATTCCATCAAGTTTGCATTATTTAAAAAAAAATTTTGTATAATTTATCAACTTTTTTTCATAATTCAACGTTTTTCCAAGTATAGATACTTTTCATTGCTTTCTGCTTCATTTTTTTTTTAAATTTCTTACAATTAAAACAATTTTACTGCACATAATTTTTTTTCAACGATTCAAATTTGCAGAAAGGTTGTGAACAACTTTGCTCAAAATGCCATTTCAAAAATTCAACAATAATAAAAAATTTTCAAAATTGTAAAATTTTGCATCCAGTTTTATTAAATCTACTTATTAAAATGCTGCATCATAAACATCATAAATTGATCCGAAACTTGATAAAATATCTTAAAAATGGACAATTGTCCAAAATTTAAGTTCGAATTACAGCCAGGACATGGAATAGAGAAAGCCGTTTCTTCCTTCAATAATAAAGGAAGAATAATTACATTTTTGGTGGAAAAAGTGAAGTTTGATCAAAAACTTTTTGAAAGTAATAGGTAATTTTTCGAGAAAAAATTTGGAAAAAAATTTATGAGCCAAAACTGTTTTCTGAATGTTGTTGTGACATTCTGCAAAACTGAGATCACACTTATCAACTTTTAATTGATTTTCTATTTTTTTTCTTCTCTTTTAATTTAAATCAGTCAAAATTGATTGATTTAAATCGACAAAATTGAGTCACTGTAGAAATCAATGAAAAAATTTACTGACTCAATCGGTGAATTTTCATTCTTGAATTGATAGAAATAAAAGTTCACTGATTCAATCATTAAAATTTACTGATTGAATCAGTAAATTTTGGCTAATTTCAATGAGTTAATTAATTTTAACTTATTCAATAATAAAAAATCACCATTTAAATCAAAAAATGTTCACTGATTGGCAGTAAAATGTCACTGATTAACAGGATAATCAGTGGAATTTGACTGATTATCAGTGAATTGATTTTCTCTATTTCATCAGTCAATTTTTGCATTTTTGACTGATTCAAATTTAGAGAGTTGAGTTTCAAACAATCTGTGTGGCCAGGAGCTTAAAAATCATTATTGAGAATCCTCCATCTATGTACCATATTGAATTTTGGAAGATACCAACATAGGGCCAAAATTAGTCACCTTCATTTTGAATCAATAAAAAGTCACTGAAACTAATCAGAATAGATTTGCATTAAAGGAAAAATCGGCGAAATTCTTTGATAATTTTTCAAGGAATTTCACCAATTTTTTCGGAAATTTTGGATATTTTGCCGATTTTTTACTGAATTGTCCCTGATTTTCGAGTAAATTTTTCACTGTTTGCTTCAATGCAATTTTCCCACTGATTTATTACTGAGCTTTTATTCTATGTTTTTCAGTGATTTTCATCATTTTTAAGATTTCAGAAAATTTTCATTGATTTTTGAACGAAAAAGCATAGGTATGTGAATTTGAGTTATGTGAAAAAATTTGTCAAAATGAGCTTCTAAAAAATACTCTTTTTCTCATCGTAGGTACCTACCTAATTACTCTCTCATTATAAATCAGTGAAAATTACGAAAAATCACTGAGAAAACAGTCAGAATTGCAGCCGGGAAAAATCAGTGAGTAAAATTACTGGAAAACCAGAAAATTTGCTGACAAGTCAGAAAAATTTATAAAAATAGCTGAAAAATCAGCGAAAATTCGCTGCAACAAAATTAATTTTGCTCGTTGTTTCTTTACGATTCTGACATTTGATCAGTGACTTTTCCCTGATTCAGAATGAGAACATCTTCGTAAAAAAAAACCCTCTTAAAACGAGAATTTTCAATCCTCAATTTGAAAATGTCACCTGCATTAGAATGTAATTAAAATAGAGAAAATCGAAGTCAAATTCTATCATTTTCATAATATCCGAGTCAAAAAAGCCAATATTTTTGCTATTATTGCAAAAAATTAAAATTCTACATGGATTATCTGAGAATTTTGCTCAAATTTTATACCAAATTTGTCCTTCAATTCTCAATTCAGCCAATAAGTTTGCCTGAGAGCAAGTGACCTTTGTCTATAAATTTCCCAATCGAAGCCAAATTTTATTCAAATACTTCGTTCTTTTCCATCCTCATTCCATACCAAGTATTTCGAAGTCATTACACACCAAACCACTTCTTCCAGACATCCTACCACCGACCAGTGAAGGAAAATCGACTTGGGAAGGACCAGAATCACCATATCTCTTCGTTTCACCCCAATACCTCATCCATGGCATCAAAATACGTACGCATACAATCGATTAAAATAATTCGCGCACTAAATCATAGACGAAAATTACCGCAGAGATATGCCGACACTCACGAAGCAGTTATCCGTCATCTTTCGCACACGTCCTACCCCTCGCCCGCGCATCTCAACCTCGCCTCTCCTCAGGCTCATCCGTGGTACATACGAAGTATGTTTGTGCATTATAAATGACGCGTATCATCGAGGTTATAAACGAACTCTTCACATAGTTTGCATTAAAAGAATTTTATTGCCTTAGCATCTGAACCACGTACGAACGTCGTTCCAGCCGCAGAACGAGTAGGAGTTAGAATTTTAGCCGCTTCGTTGATCCGTACTTCGCCATGTAAACGTATTCGTTTGTAGATACGTTAAATTGAGGTGTGTAATCACCTTGATGGATAACGTGCATGCGTATTTCCATAACTTACACAAGTGAACCGATACAATATGTAAGCCTAGATTCATCTAGAGTATTTACGACCCGCCGCCACATAAATAAAAAAAATGACGGAGGCAGCGAAAGGCAGAGCAGAGCTCGATGACACTCGATGACCGAAGTCAATACACCTCTTTGCGATACTCTTTCCAACCTTTCTACTCTCATTTCATCCAGCTGCATCACCCACATTCGAAAAAATTCCCTCCGGGTCGACTCGGGACTAAAAATAACGTATAATTTTACCATTCCGATCGAACGACGACGTTCGAACGTTAAAAATAATCTCGACTATATTTTCCCAATAACGTCGAACTTGTAGTCAATAAAGACGACGACGTATCTATTATTAAACCTACATACTCGTATATTTCGCGCTATCCGCAACTACTTCGGATTTATTTTCGTATTGTTGCCGGCTGCGGCATCTGGTATCCCCTTGGCCTCTGCGTCGTCCATCTCGCATCTCGACGTTCGCGCCAGTTGTAAAAAAAAATTATAAGATGGCACGAAGTTTTTAGAACACTGTTTACCGATCATTATGACGGAATTATGAAAGAGGCCAATTTAAGGATATTCGACGAGTAATAAACGCGAGAGAAAGGAAAAAACCACGTTCGCTTCGTACATCGTTAAATCTTTTTTAATCCGCGGCCAAACCGTGAGCGCAGATTTAACCAATATCGACGCCCGAATATAATGGGCCAGCTCGAGAAAAAGAGAAAGAATACAACGCCTTTGCTCTATCCCATATTATTGTATACAGATTGCAGTGCCAATAAGGTATGCGTTTGACGATGCACGGATGCGAAACTGGCGCGATAATTATTACCGCCGCGATTCCGACTCGCGTTTTTAGAACACACGATCCGGTCGACGATGCCAAAATCGTGCTACATAATTTACGACTTTATAACGTAACAGATTAAGTAGCCCCCCCCCCCCCCTAATCCATCGGTCGCCGGATCATTTCGTTGGGTAAGTAATCGACGCGAATATGTATGCGAAATTGCGAATTTCACTCTCATTCATAATATGCGATTGGTGTTGTCGCGAGCTCGTGTCGTAATCCGCGATGTTGATTTTTTTTAGACAAAATAACGATAGACAAGAGGACGAGGAAGATCAAGAGGGGTCAAAAGGCCGCCAGTTGATTCGGCAGGTTTGATGAAATTATTGCTACTGCTTTGGCTATACCCAAAATGATCGCTCTGAGTAAGATCTCTACGTACTTCATAAGATAAGAAAAGGCACTCGATGGACCACTGATTTTCATAGAACTAACATCACTTTTCTAATTGGTATTAGTTAAAAAATGCGATTGGTACATGCAATAACATAAGTCCCTTAAAAAGATCAGAAAAGACATTTGGCACAAGTCAATATCAAAAAAAGTCACCTGACACAGGTCAATATCAAAAAAGTTGTTCAACACGAGTCAATATGTAACAAAAAGTCACCTGACACAAGTCAATATCAAAAAAAGTCACTTGACACGGGTGAATATCTATTCAGTTTTTTGACACAAGTAAATCATCTGCATAAAGTCAGCCAACAGAAATCAATATCGAAAAATCACTTGGAACAAGTCAATTTTTTAGAAAAAAAGGAGCTCCAAACAAGTCAATATCTGTAAAAAGTCACTTGACACAAGTCAATATCAAAAAAGTCACGACACGGGGCAATATCAAAAAAGGTCATTAAAGACAAGTCAATATACAAAGTGTCACCTGACACGGGTCAATATTAAAAAAAAATCGCTTGACACAAGTCCATTTCCAAGAAATGTCACTTGAAACAAGTCAACATCACTTGACACGGATGAATATTCAGAAAGTTTTCAGACACAAGTCAATATGCATACAGTCACCCAACAGAAGTCAATAACTTGGCACAAGTCAATAATTTAGAAAAAAAAAGTAGCTCCAAACAAGTCAATATAAGCAAAAAGTCACTTGACACAAGTTAATATCAAAACAGGTCACTCGAGACAAGTCACTTGACACAAGTCCATATCCAGAAATGTCACTTGAAACAAGTCAATATCAAAAAAGGTCACTTGACTCGGGTGAATACCTATTCAGAAAGTTTTTTGACCCACGTCAATATGCAAAGTCATTCAACAGAGGTCAATATCAAAAATGGTCACTCTAGACAAGTCAATATACGAAAAGTCGCCTGACACAGGTCAATATCAAAAACAGGTCACTTGACACGAGTGAATATTCAGAAAGTTATTTGACACACGTCAATATCAAAAAAAGGTCACTTAACAGTTGACACAAGTCAATATCTGAAAAAAAGTCACTTAATAGTTGACACAAGTCAATATTTCAAAAAAAAAACCACGCCACAAGTCAATAACCAGAAAAGGTCACGCGACATAAATCAATATCAAAAAAGGTCATTTGACGCTAGTCAATACACAAAAAGTCACCTGACAGAAGTCAATATCCAGAAAATTCATTTGACGCAAGTCAATATCAAAAAGTCACTCACACAAACATCCATTTCAAACAAGTCAACCCGTACTTGTCAAAATTTACTTGACATGGCATAAGGTACAAATATTTGACACCATCCAAGAGTTACTTGGCACTAGTAAAAAAAATCATCAGGCACAAACTAAATGGCCATTTGACCTCAACGGCCGCCACTTGACACAAGCAAAGAGTCACCACGTCACCAGACTTCAAATCAAGAGCCACTTGGCAAGAGCCACGAATTCATGTTTCTCAAAGTTGATGAATTTTTGATACCAGTCATTTGGCACAAGTTGAAATTTAATGTTGACACAAGTTAAATCTGTACCTGTCGTTAGCACAAGTCCAGAGCCAATGTAGGGCGCTATATAGTGCCTTAGCCAATGGGCATAAATCAAGATCTGTTAAACCATAGTCTAATGCAATTTGCCACAAATTAAAATTTATTTGACAACAGTCAATGGCCACTTGTTACAAGTCAACATGATATATTCGAAAATCAAAATTTTTTTTGGCACAAGTCAAATGACACTTGGCATGACCTAAGATCTATGAAAACCACCTGACTTACCTCAAGATTTTATCTGAAAAAAATTAAGAACCACTCTCCACAAGTCGAGATTTATTTCACATGAGCCAAGAGGCATTTGGCACAAATCGAGATAAAATTTGATTGGTGTTACTCATGAGGAAGTTGGTTTTGTTTCGTGTGAAGCGCTCAACAATTTTATTCGAGTTCCTTTAATAAATTTTCTCAAATTTTTTTCCATCCTTGAATTTTCTTAATTTTTTTTACTTTCGATTTCTGTTCTGAAATTTCCACGAAAATTCTTTTCAAATATCATTCGGAGTCACTTTTTTTTTCAAATTTCTCTTCAGTTTTCAAACTTAATTTTCATAATTCCATCCTCAAGTTTAATTTACTCTAATCTCCCGCAATTCTTTCAGAAATGTTTCCAAATTCAAATTTTATAAAATATCACAAAGTAATCTCACTTCTCCCATTGTTCTCACCATACTCCTTCCTGAGTTTTGAAATTATCTTATTCTTTCAATCGTGCCCATTTCATCTCTCCCCTTTCTCCTCCCTTTCATCAATCTAATATTTCTAGCGCCTAGAACTGAAGTGCTAATATCTTTTTTCCTACTGATCTCGTGACGAGCTCAGGATACCGTCAAGGTGTTTCCGTCATCATCGTCGGACACAACGTCCCATCTCTGTTTTGCTTACCCTCTACCTCCATCTTCATCGTCCATTTTCTCTCCTTTAACTAAGTGTAACGCGAACGCTTTATAAAACCAGCCTTGAACTTATAATTGTGTACTGAGCGACTTGCTCGACGCCGTACACAATACGATGTCGTCTTTTAATCGACCGTGATCGCGATTAAACGATTTATCGGGTCATTTCACTCGTCTTCGCGATGCAAATTCACGATCGTCGCTTATGACCGATTTATAAACGAAGCGAGTAATTTCCTTTCTTATTTCAATAGTATTGCGAAGAGTTTTCTGTAAGGAGTAAGTTTTCAATACGAATAAAATTTGGTCACGGGAGAAAGAGGGAAATTAGATCAAAAATACAGAAGAATTATCAACTTACATTGGAGTTTGAGTATATTTGCTCAACTTTATGACAAATTTGATCAAATTTCTCAATTTCACGATGAATTTGAGAAAAATTTCCAATTTTGTGCTGAATTTGAGCAAACTTTTTCAATTTTATGATGAATTTGGGCCAATTTTTCATTTTAATAACAATTTGGCGAAATTTCTCAATTTGATGACGAAATTGAGAAAATTTCTCAACTTCATGACGAACTGGAGCAAATTTTTCCAACTTTAAAGACAAATTTGAGCAGATTTCTCAATTTTATGACCAAGAAAATTTTCCACAGATTTTTCAGTTTTATAAATTGCTCAATTTTATGACGAATTCCAGCAACTTTTCTTATTTTATGACGAATATGAGCAGATTTTTCAATCCCACTGCAAATTTGAATAAATTCCACATTTCATGATCTGTTAGAAAACAAAATGGAAATATCTCGGGACAATAAGAAAAATATCATCATACAAAAATCCACTATCCATAAATCTCACAAATATTCACGAACACAGAAGGAAATTCGCACGAAAAATCACATCTTTTCCCACCATCAACTCGCAAACTAATCCAAAAAATCTCGAATCCGATTAATTTTTCAATTATTCATCGACCAAAAGTAGCAAACCCAATAAACCATTCGATTTGCAAATTCATCAAAATCTCAGAACCGCAAATTTCCTTACGAACCATAAATTTTTGAAGAAAATCAACAGCTCTGCATTTACAAGACGAAGCTCACCAACGAACTGGGAATTTTTTTAAATAATAAAACATCTGTTGCTCGGTGTACCGAGGAATAATTCTTACACGTTCGCTGGCCAATTTTTCTCCTCCCTTCTATCGGTCTGTTATTCGCCTCTGAACTGGAACACACGGTCGGTAAATTCGGGAAGAAGCACGCGATTAAATTTCGGTACACGTCGCCGTCGCATATGCAAGGTATCAAAAAAAACCTCCAGCGACATCGAACAACTAAATTACCACGGCTACGGTCGTCGAAACAATACAAGTTTACACGCATCTTCCAAGTACACGTAGTACAAGCCAGGTACAAGGTATACCTTTACGTACCATCGGTCATCGAGTTTTTTTTCCACCTGTCTGCCTGCGTAAATGTAATTTTGCTACATGCGTGTGTGTGTGTTCTAATCGCAGCATCTGTTTTAATTTTTATTTTCGGTCGTTCGACACATTTGAAAGTCTAATTATTACCGAAACTCGATGAATATTCGTACAACTAAGTCCAAGTCGGACAAACAAAAAAGAAAGGGTGAGACTACCTCTGTCGGGCTGCTAGGTTCGCTTCGAAGGTAATTATTTAATCCAAGACGTAGCAGTCGCGATAATAGGCGTGATCCAGACTGCACAAGGTATCCAGACCTGTAGCAGCGGCGGTGGCGTGTTATAATTCGATCTAAATTAATGCATTCAGTGAGCTGTGACGGGCTACCATGTCTTGTACCCACGAGTACCAGTATTCAGCGAGATAGGTCCTCTTCGGTATTACCGAATTACAATACGGACTTACGGATAGGTACGCAAGTAAATTTGGCGTAACCGGTTGCGTAGCGCGCACAGCGGCACGTCTCGGGCGCGAAATTCGCACCGATCAGCGCGTCTTTGTTCCGAGTCTGGTTCGTTGAATGTAAATTTTTCAAGGGCACATTTCGGGTGTTTCAATTAAACCATCATAAATGGTCAGCGCGCTGCTACCGTAAATGATTCAACGATGTCGATGAAAGGTGAAATAGGTACGTACGAAATGAGAGGAAAAATACAAGTCGTACGGCGACGCAATGTTGGCCGAATTTCTTTGCATCTGATGTTTTTGGTGCAATTTACGATCGTGGAAGCGTCATTTTACCATACATTATACATTGATGACTTCGCGATCATTCAGTTAATCGATCGAAATGACAATTTTCGATCAATCAGTCTATGTGTCATCTTACAGTCGATCGATTCATTCAAATTTCATTATGCAATCGAATAATGTCATTTCACAATCAATCAATTAAACGCTAAAACAGTGTTTTAAATGAGACATTATTATTTAATAAGTCAGCCGCTCAATCAATCAATTAATGAAAAATATAATTTCGAAATCAATCAATATTATCAACTAAAATGTCATTTTGCAATCAATTAATCAAAGTATCATTTACAATCAATCAATCAATCAATCAATTGTCACATTAACGATCAATTCCTCAAATATGTCCTTTTCCAGTCCATCAATCAAAAATAATGTTATTTTACAATAAATCAATCCGGTAGTCAGTCAGTAAAATAATCAATCGATCAATCGATCAATCAATCAATCAATCAATCAATCAATCAATCAATCAATCAATCAATCAAAATGTCATTTGGTCATTTATAGATTAATAAATCTATCAATCTTTCGAATATGTTCTTTTCAGTCCACCAATCAAAAAATGTCTTCTATAATCAATTGATCAATAAATCAAATCTTGATGTGATTTTGCAATCGACCAATCTAAATATAATAATTCCTTATTTAATTAATTATACTTATGCCATTTTGCAATCAACTGGTTGATCGATCAATCATCAAAATGCAATTTTTCAATCAATCAATCAATCAATCAATCAATCAATCAAAAACAAATTTTGTAGTTGATCGATCGATCAATCATTCAATTAGACTGTAGCATATCAACCAATCCCTCGAATATGTTCTTTTCAGTCCATTAATTAAAATGATTTTGCAATCAGTCCAAATAAAATTTTGAAATCAATCAATCGATTCGGTGTTTTGCGAACAGTCGATCAATGTAGTTCCCTAATCAATGAAGCCATTTCTTATTCAATTAATCAGATGTTACATCGCAATCAATCAATTAAAACCACATTTTATGGTTGATCGATCGATCGATCGATCGATCGATCAATCAATCAATCAATCAACCAACCAACCAACCAACCCACTCATCCATCCATCCCGCACATGTATGTTTTTTCCAGTTCATCAATCAAAATGTATTATGCAATCAATCTGAATGGAATTTTGAAATCGATCAATCAAACAATCAATAATTTAATTAATCTAATATTTTGCAATGGATAAATGTAGCCATTCCTCATTCAATTAATCAAATGTTATATAACGATCAATTAGTCGATCAATAAATCAATATGACATGACATTTTGCAATCGTTTTTTCGAAATGTCATTTTACACTCAATCAATCCGTCAATCAATCAAATTGTCACATATCAATCAATTTATCAAATACGTTCTTTTTCACTCTATCAATCAAAATGTCATTCTGGAATCGATCGATCGCAACATCATTTGGCAATTAACAAATCAATCAATCAATCAAAATGTTTTTTTGCAGTTGATCTATCAATTAAAAACAATATCTTGCAGTCGCAATTCATCAATCAATCAACCTCTAGTTTTGAACTCAGTGCGCGAGTATGATAAATAAATACATCAAATTGTAATTTTGCAATCAATCAATCAATCAATCAATCAAACATTAAATTGTTTTCAAATTCATCGTTCAATCAGTAACATTTAGCAATAAATTAATTAATCAATATTTGATCTTGAAATTAATCAATCAAGTCAATCAGTCACTTTGTAATAAATGAGTCACTCAACAAAATGTCCAAATTTTGATCAATTATTCAATCGTCAACATTTTACAATCAATCAATCAATCAATCAATCAATCAATCAATCAATCAATCAATCAATCAATCAATCAATCACTTGTCAAAAAACATCAAGAAATTTATTAAGCAATTTACAAACATTACAGTGGATCCATCTTGCTGTGGTTACTCAAAAAGAATGATTTCTATTCAGAGATCCACAAATCTTTGGAGAATGGAGGAAGAGGAACCAGGGCATAGGAGTTGGCTCCGGAATCAAATGGAGCCAAGAATCAACTTTCTAGGTATCTTGACTCCGCAATCAAGCTGCAGTCAGGAGTCAACTTTTTTGCTGACTCCTATGTCCTGGAAAGAACACAAAGCCCTAAAATCCACATCTGGGGATCAAAATTCGAAAAAATTGATAATTATGAGTGACACATCTTTTTTTTTTTTGAAATGTCGAGTTCGAATACCGATTCAATTTCCAGATTTGACCTACCTGATCCCTTCCATATGGAGGTTCGAATTAACCCCAAACAATTGAAAAATCAAAAAGCTCGAGTAACATGTACTATATATTTTTCACGATGCTGAGTTTGAAAATTGAGTTATTTTCTGGTTCCGAACCGCCATTGCCCTCTTTCTCTGTACTATAATATATCCCACCTCAATTAAATTGTATAAAAATGACTTTTATTATGCAAAAAATTTTTACAGGGGTCACTGCTCGAATTTCCCCTTCCATTCGTTTTAATTTTCTATCCAGAGGATTTCTAGACCATTTACGACCCCAATTAATATCACCTGACTCTTTATTTTTTTCTACAAACCCGAGCATTGATTTCGAGCCATCTCTCACATGTCATGTCTTAAAAGCAATACATATTTCTCAACCCCATCAAATAATACAAAATCCGCACAATTACAATACATAGGTATTAATTTAACGATACATCGTTCCAGAATATTACGTATATGCAAATCTTACATGGGTACCTGGTGTCATGACCTCCGCAGAGGTATACGCATTCCTTTTTATTTCACATACATATTAACGATGACAAATTAATTACGTTCATTTCCCAAATCAAACATCTGTTTGAATGATCGTTTCCATAAATTATGATTTCTAATCACAGCCTTCCTTCATTCCAACTATTTTTTCATCGCTCTCCCCTCTTCTTAATTATTTCATCACGGCAAATGAACCAAGTTCTCATCACGGTTTTGGATTAAGTGCTGCGAAAAAAAAAATCTAATAAAAAACCATACCAAAGTCTTGACTATTTTTATAACGATAATTGTAGGTATAGAATATTCTTTTTTCTCGCTGCAACGACCAACATCTCGCATAGTAAATCCGGAATAGCACCCTTCCGCCAGGCAGTAAGATATATTTCTCGGCAACTCGCCCACTGTAGTAATTTGTAATTGCACCTCCTCATTGTACTACTCGTGTAATTCCTCGTAGCTCGTAAAAACAAACCCGAGTCGAGTAAAATTAAATAAGAATAAGAAAAAACAAAAACACGACGGAACCTTTTGTTCGACGTATTCACGCTCTGATCCCCGATCCTCGCGCCTTTTCGTTCACCTTCCTCTCGGTAATCGCTGATGCGTAACTCTAATTTAAATTATCTGCTCGTTTCGCTGGTACATTGGGAATGGTCGTGGAAAAAAAACCTCGGGTACCTGGCTCGAGCAGTTGTCAAAACTAACCATATTTTTGGTACATTTTGCCTAATTTCATTCTACTTGTAAGCTCATAAAAATCGCGGTTGCGACACGATGCCTACCAAAAAGGTGCCTTATCGATCGAGTGTTAATGGCTCGATGGGTGCGCTACTTATCGATCATATTTACGATCTTGGTCGAGATTATGGTTCGCGGTTTGCGTGCTTCAACCATAAGTACGTGGTACGACGACGACGTGGACTTATTCCACCTTACCTTAAACTAGATAAGATATACTCGCATACCTTTCTTACATCGATTGCCGGTGGTTTGCGCTTAAATGTGTTCAACACGCACACCTCGTGGATTTTATCCTTCCATAAGACGCTAGTATGTTGCAGAAGATGGAGCGAGGAAAGGTGCACCTCTATCTACCTACGATTAAATCATCGGGCTTAGAATTTTTTTTTCATTCATTCGCTCGAATTAGGTAAATACCAAACGTCGCTGCTACTTATTCGCCGCATGAGACTGGAATATCTTTATATCTACGTATTATAGGCGTACAAACGAGCGTGTATTTATACGTTTTCACGGTATAAGTTAATTTGTTGTTTTTTTTTATATATCCATCCTGCTTATTTCGACGTTCGTTCGCCTACTAGAAAAGAAGATTTTTTTTCGCATGGTTAACGCGATGAGTTTTTTTAGACGGATTTTCCACTATGAACGAAGGAGAGCTATTGGATACAAGAGGAGATCATTTATTCGTAATTTTACGATAAATTTTCAACTCGAGAATAAACGAGAGGAAAAGTTGAAATAATTTATAAAATTGATTTTAAAAATGTATAAAAATTGAAAAAATTGAGAAAAATGAACGAAAAAATTGATGAAATATTGGGAAAGGGGGAAAAGGAGGAACACAGAACCTTCATAGCAATAATTATTCATTGCAGTTACCTAATACGATATTGAAATTATTGTGTAAATTAAAAAAAAAACTTGTTGAAACTATTAAAATTCAACAAAAAAGTAAGAATAACTAAATTTTCCAGGAATACTCATGAAATCTGCAAAAATACATAAAGTCATAGTTTTGACGATGAAGTCGCAATTTTTTGCAACAAAAAAATTCTAAAAATAATCAAGATTTTAATTAAAATCGAATTAACAAATTGAATAAATGGAAAACGCATACCTACTGAATATTTGATGTCTATTCAGGATAAAAAACTTACAGCTGAGTTGAAAAAATTAAAAAAATTTGATTTTAATTAGAAATAAATTTTGCAAAAGGTCACATGAAACTTTCAACGGTTCAAAAAATCGGGTTCATTTTCCCAAAAGACATTTTCCCATAATAGACAAAAAACTGAATTTTTTGAAATAGGTTGAAAAAGGACATTGGAGCAAACTGAACTGACAACTTTTTTTTTTGGGGGGGGGGGGAGGGGAGAGACCAGTAATTTGAGACGGACAAGACATTCAGTTCAATTCTCAATTTTTGATTTCTAAGATTAAACTTTCCATTTTCAACTTCTGATTCAACTTTTATTCGGGATATAGACAAGCATTTGGGTAAAAAGTTTTGAGGATTTTTTTCTTCGGGAAATGAACGCTAAAAAGATGAAATTGAAATTTTCAATACATTAATTAGGGTGAGAATCAAACTTTGTACCTCAGAAGGGAAAGAAAAACTAACAATTGAAATGTTTTCAACACAAATAAAATTTTCTTCATTGAGGGCAATTTTTCCAACTTTTTTGACCTAAAGACAAATTTTTCCAAATTTCCCACAAGAACAATCGCAACATTTTTCAAAATTTTTCCTCAACCTACGTATTTTTTTATTGATAATGCAGTTGGCCAATCATTGATGCAGATAAAACTTCCTTTTCGGTTCCATATTGTATAACTTTTAATGATTTGAAAAATCACTTCAAGGCAAAAAAGGTGACCAATTTTTTTTTTAAATCATAATTTTTTGATATTCTATGGAATAACTTTTCAGTTTTTTGAGAGAAAAGGATTTATTTTTTCATAATTTCGATTTAAAATTTCCACAACGAATTTCTATTGAAAGAAATCAAAATGTGAAATACCGTAAAAAGAATGGAAATCAACATGAATCGAGATGGACGGAAGATGAGGGAGTAACATGAAAAATTCATATGCTTGAGGAATTTCAAGAATATTCCACACTGAAATACGATTTATCGCCACTTTTACCCACCAAATATGTACAATTCTTTCCAAGTTTTCGAAAAGTATCACTTTGAATCGGGGGTTGTCATCCCTGCCTCTTGCCATATAAAAATTTCCTTCATTAAATTGGCTTTAAATATAAATTTTTCAGTTAAAAAACATGCCAACGCGTCCAACAAAAATTCTAATTGAAATGCAAAGCTATATTCGAAAAGATAGGCGCACAAACTTGCACGAAATGTTTTCACCAACCCCCCCCCCCCCTCCACCATTCAAAAATTCACCTCGATAAAAAATTTTAAAATCTTGTTGTTTTGCAGACATGATGAATTTTTTTTTTAAAACTTCAAAATGAGCAAAAAAAATGAACGAGATAAAAAATGAAAGTTGTAAAGTAACAATTTTAAAGAATGATGATGAAAAACTTTTTTTCATGAAAAATTTAGTAATTTTCCAATATTTTTTCATTCTTAACAGCACTTTGTTGGTTCCAGTAGTTTCCATCGCTCGAAAAATCGTTTGTAAGACTTCTTGCATTTGCAAATTTTTCAACTTGAAACTGATTTTTCGACCCAAAATGAAAATTTTTAAATTTAATAAAATCTCATCACTTTGAGAATTTTTTATTTTATTTATTTTCCTTATTGTTCAATCCTTACATAATTTCATATTACATGCAACGCTTTTTTACCTCGATTAACTTTCATTAAAATTCCGTTTTCCAACTTTTCTCAAAAATTCGATTATTTTTATGATCTGTGCGAATTCTGACTGGCGAAAGATAAAATGCCAACGCATCGCTGATCAATTTTCTCTCTCTACTGAATTCTTCCATAACACATTAATATTTCAAATGGTTTTCCAAAAAAATTGCAGCAGATTTCAAGGCATCAAAATTATGGTATACTCTTTCAAAATGTAGAGTTTCAAAATTTCGACGACCTCAACTCTCGTATTTATATCAAAAAGTCAAGTTATCAGATTTCTTTTACGTTTTACTTTATGAATAAAAACCATAAAATTCGTCAATTTCAATTCAGAACTCAAAAAACTAGTATGTACCTAGACCTACTACCTACCAAACATGAATAAAAAAACTACAACGAATTTGGCATTAAGGCCTTTAAAAGACTACTCAATTAATATAAAAAAATTCCCCATTCAAATCCAATAAAACGTATTCCAAAATTATTCCAAACCGACAACTCCGAGCCATGAAATTCGATATCCTCTCAATTCCCAGGAAAAACATGCAAATAGAAACTATATTAGTCAAAATCCACCTCTGGCCGAATCTCATACCAAAGAAGAAAAATTCCAAACATCTCATTTTCAATCCGAAAAATAAAAATTCCAGCAAATAAATCACCTCGATCGTTTTCCTCTTTAATTCCGTCGCCAACTCTCTTCGTACCTCGCACACGTGCCAACCTCACCACCACCGTCCAAAAAACCGCACAAGAACCGACCATCAAGCACACACGACCATTCGAATATACACATGCGTGAATTCCATTTCAACCAGTTCCAGCTTCACATTGATATAAAATATAAAATTACCCAAGCAGAATACACTTTATAAGCGCCATCTGACCCAAGATCTCACTCGGTCCCGAACACCATCAAACGATCTCAGAAAAGTACTGGATCCCATCCCTTCATCAATTCTGGTCTCAGGATCAAGCCAATCCCTAACACCAGCATTTTCTCAAACTACCCGCATCGAATTCATACCTTTGAAGATCTTCTAGATCAACACTCGCGTTCATTACGAAACAAAACACGCAATTTAGAGAATCCCAATCCTGCGATCGCATCTTTATCGTTCATCAACCGGTTAAACAGCGCGTTACATTGGCTGACAAGCGAACCGGTTCTTACCGACACGTATCATTTGTATAATCGATCACATAGTAGTACGATTCTACTCCTGGGTATACATTTGCCAAGTCACTTTACTAAATTCCACATTGTCTATTGCCAATGTACAGTAGTACCTAGATCTACGTAAGTCAATATGAAGCTATTTTAGCACATAGACGAGTTCGCCAGGCCCCAAGACGAAGGCAGACAACCACCATCGATATAATTACCAATTACATGGCATTAGGTACCTATGAGACTCTGCTTTTGAACAGCACCTCAGTACGTTCGATATCGATGATCGATAATACAAGATCGACGTGTACGACGCGAATTCCAAGTCCATTATATTTTTCACACCTTTTCTCTGGGTGTTCGAGTGAAAAAAGCACTCGAGTCGGCTTGCTAATCACGTAAACCGGTTAATCTAATGTTTAATTTACAACTTTCGAGTATGTATTTTGCTTCCCTATTCGCTCCCTGTCTGGTATCTTTCTTTTCGCACGTCGACCTCGAACATACGGCTACTGTTCGCGTTGTCTTGTCAAACGAACCCCACATACTCGAACATATCTCTATGTAGGCTTCTGATAACTCGCTAATACATCTCAGACATGTCACACATGCTCACCCTCGCTTCGGCGCGCAAACATAGAAAATTCCATCGGCGTTTGAAAATTTCTCACATCGCGATCAATTAAAGCGAGAACGATGATGGCCTGCGGGCTGCAGTACCCCATACCTATTCCGATGACGGCCGAACGTTTATTAACCTGTTTTCAAGAATTAATACTGTAGAAGGACACCTTCGCTTCGGTATCAACGACCATAATGATATAGTATAATTTACTAACCAACAGACCACCTACCTTAAAATCACTTCGATTGAATTACGCGCCATATACATACGCTCCACTTCCTCACACTGCCTTAGTGGTCGCGTACGAGCCACCAGATTAATTCGGTATCTCTCGGATGGTCGTGCAATTACAACAGAACTGTACCGCCAAGACTTATCAAATTTTACTCCCTTCGGTCTTCGCCGTCAACTTGGTCACCTCCTCGGCAAGGACGATGGTAAATCCACAAAGATGCATCCAGAATGCACTCTCTAAATTTGAATCAGTTAAAATTCACTGATTAAAATGCCAAAGTGTGCAACTGTAGAAATCTGTGAAAATTTTACTGATTTAATCAGTAATTTTTTTTAACAACTGAAATGAATCAGTAAAAATTTTAATTTACTGATTGAATCGGTAATGAATCACTGATTGAATTCGTAAATTGAAATTTTCACTGATTCATTTCAGTAGTTAAAAAAAGATTACTGATTAAAAAATTAAATTCACTAATTGAATCAGTAATTTTTCATTGATTGACAGTCAAATTTCACAGATCAACAGTTGAACATTTTTCGCTATTTAATCAGTCAATTTTCAGTTTTTTGACTGATTCAGATTTGGAGAGCAGATTTTCAGCTGGGCATTCTCTCATTTAAATCAGTGAAAATTATCGAATATCACTGAAAAACAGTCAGATTGCAGCACAGAAGAAAATCAGTGAAAAAATTTTCACTGAAAACAAATTAGCGAGAAAAATCAGCAAAATTCAAAAATTTCGCTAAAAATCAGTGAAAATCTTTGAAAAAAAATCAGTGAATTTTGCTGATTTCTTCTGTGCTGCAATTTCGACTGTTCATCAGTGCTCTCTAAATCTGAATCAGTCAAAAAACTGAAAATTCGCTGATTTAAACAGCCACTGTTAATCAGTGAAATTTGACTCATTGACTGTCAATCAGTAAAAAGTGACTGATTCAATCAGTAAATTTTCATTTTTGAATCAGTCATCTTTTTTCAACTACTGAAATGAATCAGTGAAAATTTCAATTTACTAATTCAATCAGTGATTAATTACTAATTGAATCAGTGATCAATTACTGATTCAATCAGTAAATTAAAATTTTTCCTGATTCATTTCAGTTGTTAAAAAAATTATTGATTCAAAAATGAAAACTCACTGATTAAATCAGTAAAATTTTCACTGATTTCTACAGTTGCGCAGTTTTGGCTTTTTAATTAGTCAATTTTAACTGATTCAAATTTAGAGAGTATAAGTGCAGCATTTCCTCTTTCTCCCTACTCTCTAGATCTGAATCAGTCAAAAATTTCTGAATTGACTTATGAAATAGAGAAAATCGTCAAATTCCTTCAATTTCTCAGTTAATCATCATCATTTTACTGTCAATCAGTGAATTTTGATAATAATTGAATCAGAAAAGTTGGTTGACTGATTGTTGAATCAGTAAAAATTAGTTGACTGATTGAAATCAGTGAATTTTCATTTTTGAATCAGTAAATTTTTTCACTGATTTCTACAGTGACTCAATTTTGTCGATTTTAATCAGTTAATTTTGACTGATTCAAATTAAGAGAGCACATGTTTTCAAGTCGGCGAATTTGAAAAATTGCGTGAAAATAATTTGTATGGGTACACAATAAACAAAATCGAGTTGAAAAAATATTTCCATTTTCTTAACATAAAAAAGTTGAATTTGGCTAAATCAAATAGCTCAGTACCTACAATTTTTTTTCGGAATTAAGGTGTAATAACAAGATGCTAAAAATATTTCAGAAATTATTTTCCCTGACTTTTCCAGGGTTTCCAAACTAAGTTTTCTAAATTTTTTGGATTTTTTGCACATGATATTTATAAAACCAGAGGGGGAGTTTAGATTCTGTCCCACAATAATAGTCAAGGACATCCGAATAATGTTTTCAAACAAAATAAGCTCTTAAATAAATTTTTAAATTGACTTACAGAATTGTAAAACTTTTGAGAAGTATGACTTTTTTACGACCAGTGGCGAAGCCAGAAATTCCTTAAGGAAGGACAGGGTGCGGGTCCGAACTTTCAAAATAATTAAAGAAATTTTGAGCCTCCCCCCCACCATCCATATGAATTTCTTTTTACTTTTTCTCTTCTCGTCCTCCCAATAAATCATGCTGAAACCGTCCCTGGTTTAACCACTGTCCAGTTTTTATTCAAAATTTTTCAATCTCTATCTCTGAACTCATACAAAGAACAATTCTCGACTAAGAATTCTAGAATTCCGCGATATTTTCGATAAATTCGTGTAAAACGTTCTCAACATCGTTTAAAACATCAAAAAAAGAGTAAAAGGGTACCAGCCACATCGAATATTTTTACGATTCTCCGAACACCCCTCAGTTTACAATACGAACACCATTTGGCAAACTATCAAAACAAAACCGCAAATATTTTTTCGCGAAATTCTCCGCGTATATTTTTCACATTACGAGTATATTATTTAAATATCGCCGGCTCGGCGTTCTATCTTTTTCTCGCAGCACAAATCAAAATAATAATAAAACGGCAGATGAACGAAAGAAAATGTATAAAATGATGTAGGTGGTTTTCTTCGTTTCGTTCCCATACACCTTCTCCTTGCCCCTTTCGTTAGTTCTATTTCTATAATGTGAACGAGAATCGAATCCAACATCGTTTTTCCTTTCTTTAATAATTCCATTTTTGGCTACTAGTTCGCTATTTTTTTTTCTCTTTTCGTATATTTTATTCGTGAAAATCGGTAATAGCGGGGAAAATATTTTATGGATGGAAATGTTGTAAGTGTTTTTTTCCGAAGTGGTTTATTTTCAGAGAAATTTCAAGGAGACGATAGAAAAATACTGGAATAGGGTTCGAGGAAGAGTTCGATTACACGATTTTATACGATTTTACAATTTTCGATTCGATATTTCATCTACTTAATGTTGAAATTATCGATTCGAGGAGCGAATGCTGCATTCCATCTACTTAGTTTAATTTTCGCAAAAATTTTATATATTCGTAGAATGTGCTCAAGGTTCAGAGGAAAAGGTAATCCTCTAGAACAACAATTAATTGAAAAAAAATTGTTTTTCAATCGCGCAAAACCTTTGAATTTTTCGAAAAATTTAGACAAAAAATTCAATGCAATCGTAACAAATTTTCCAAATCGGTCAGATTAAAAAATCAATTTTGATCTACATGTATATTACATGAAACATTAGTTATGAGAAATTGAGAAAGCTAGTTTCAAAAACAACATGAAAATATTACAGAAATGTTTGGAAACTTCATGAAAACGGTTCAAAACCAATATGGAATACTTCAAATACATACAGGGGTGCGAAAACGTCAGAAACGATCCGGATACATTTTCGAACCCGTAAGAAAATAAGGTAGGTGTATGTAAGTTCTAGGTAGCTAGGTATCTATGTACTTATCAAAAATGTTACTGAGATATGCCAGAAATTTCGGAACGTATGGAAATAATTATATTGAAAATGGTATGGAAACGTTACAAAAACGTAACGAAAGCGTTACAGAAACGTTATAGAAACGTTGTGGAAACGTTACGAAGACGTTATGGAAACGTTGAAGAACGTTACAAAAACATGGTGGAAACGTTACAAAAAACATGGTGGAAACGTTACAGAAACGTTATGAAACGTCATGGAAACGTTACAGAAACGTTATGAAAACGTTACAGAAAAGGCATGGAAACGTTACAGAAACGTTAGGAAAACGTAATGGAAACGTTACAAAAAGTTATGAGAACGCTTTGGAAATGTTATCGAAACGTTACAAAAAACTGCATGGAAACGTTCTCGAAAAATTTTGGAAACTGTTAAAGGACAAAAAGCATCGGTATTACTTCACTAGAATTATTTTTTGCTTCAATTCATTTCACCTACTCAATGTGCAGATTTTTTCCACTCTACTCAAGAATTCCTCCCAAAAACTCAAAAAGTCATAGAATTAAGGTTCAGAAGATTTCGCACTCCTCCCGTACGGTCCGGTCCTGGGCACAAGATTATTAAGTAGAGCAGCCAGAAGCCTCCAAATAATCGCTGAAGGATGAATGGGGTCTCTATCATATCCCTGCTCCATGCAATCATGATGCGACAATCGTAAGTATTAAGTACTATTTGAAAGGCTATTGTTGACTTAGCTATTCTGATGTGCTTCGGCGAATTTTTTTTTCGTAACATCTGTTTACAATTTTATGATTTCATTGACCAGATTTCCATGCTCACGTTCAATTAATACATTCGTGTTCGAGTCGAGTTCATCTCTGACAGCTGGCTTCAAAATTAATACCTCTGTCGCCGGTTGCTTGAACTTTTCCCCAACGTGACCTGAGGTTTCGTTGGTCACCGCGAGACTCGTGCGAAGTGCCCACGTACATAAATTTTCCATTCGATTATACGCTGAAGATGATTCGTCGACATAATAATATAATCGTGGGCTCGTTCGTGGTACGCGTTGCATCGTCGCCGTTGTTATTCCTCTTGAAATTTTCTTCTTTTTTTTTTTTTTGATGGAACGCACACGAAAACAATTTACATGTGTCGTCGAACAGGACCACTCGGGCGCGCACGTTTGTAAGAACATTTAATGTAAGATGTTTCTTTGATGTTGTCTTCTCTCTTCTTCGGTTTGTGTATACGTATAATTCTTATTCCGCTGCTGGTATCTTTATTCAGAGAATTCGAATGTTTGAAGAAACGAGTTCTTCGTCGGTTTCTCTCTTCCTCCATCTCGTGACTTTATTGTGAACACGCTGCGGCGCAAAACTATTTAGAAAATGTTAATTAACCGAATCACTCAAATAACCACGTACTTGGCTAACGAGAGGTTTCGTATTTTACTCATTGCTGGGAGATTTTTCGTGCACGAATATTCAATTAACCGACGATTGACCAGATCGTCGATTAGCGTACGGTAGCTCGTCCAGTGCCATATGAAGCTGGGTGAAGGCTTCCACTTGGACGTAGGGCGCTGATTACGGCGGTCTCGGAGATCCATCGATTCGTCGCCGTAAATACTGTTTACGTAAATTAAATCGTAATTACATCGAATAACGAGTTGAAAGTTTTTTTACACGTTGATAAGCCGGCTGCTTTCTGGTACGTGTGCACGCCACCAACGGTCGACTAGTTTTCAAGGGTTTTCCAATTCGTATCAGAGACCATATTCGTACCGATTTGCTCGGTTGATGAATTTAACGCGGCGCAAGAATCTGCAACTACTTTGGCTACGCGTCCAGCAATCGTCAAAGCTCCTGTTCTCAAAGATCACTATTTTTCATAATGAAAATTATCGCCAATTTTCCACATCCATCGGCTTGCCTTTTTGATACCCACTGATACCCGTAATATTTTATTAGCAAACCAGTATAGGCGCTTTTATGGGCGACAACCAAATCGCGTGTCAACTTGTCTCTTTTCATTGTTTCGTTTTTGAGCGAACCGAAAAGCAAAGGAGGAAAAAAACTCGACAGTTTGGCACGCAACGTGTTATACTCGTATTAGGCAAACCACCACGTATCACACGTTGCACCTTATCGCGGATACCCCGACGAAGGTACAAGTTACCCATAGAGAAAGGGTACGTAAATGCCCATACCGCCGCGTACCCTTCGAAAAGTCGCAGGTTCCTTTTCGAAAACGCACCAAAGCAGAGAAAGGGTTTAATATTTCGCGTGTCGTATTTCTCTTTTACTCCTCGTCTTATCAAACGTGTATCGCTCGGCTTCGTTTTTACGTCCAGATAACGGTACGGAAAGACAGAGAGGGAAACAGACCAAGTTGTTGGCCACCTTTCGAAAAAAAAAAGTAATAAGGGTGCCTAATTCGAACGCGTAATCGTGTTTCCACTCTTTTTTAACCCTCTCGCCCGCAACCATTCCGCAGTTATTATGGTTTTAGTAATATTATGTGTCGTAAGTCGTCGTCGTCTGTATACACATTCCGTGTATTTACTTTACCTATACTCTCCTCCGCCTCGCCAGCCTTTACTCGGCGCGGTGTCGTGCGACAAGCTCAAAGATTCGAACTGATAAGGGTATAATACGTACGTACATAAGCTTCGCTGGTTTACTTCCCTTTCTCGCGAACGTATGTACACCTTGGTGGAAGTGTAGTAGATGATTCGATAAGCCAGCCGACTGGAAATTAATTACGGTGCGACTTCGGGTCGTCGATGATTAGTCATCATCGTTATAATATACCCGAGGTGCGTAATTGTGATGGTCGAAAGCACACGATGGAGATGTAATGTTTCAAAGGGTTCAATTTCGGGTTAGTTACTCGATTGTGGGGAGGATTTCGTTTCCTCCGAATGAAACGCGGAAAATTAGATTATTTTATGGTCTGGCATAAACATTCAACGAGAAATTCATTTTCATTATTTTCATACAGGTAAACAAGTAGGTAATTATACGACTCAGCATAGAAATATGTACATCAAAATTATTGCGTAAAAAGAAGAAACTATTCAAGTTCATCTCACTACTGATTTTCAAACGAAAAATTCAACGTAGAAATTACACAAAATTTGAAAAGATCAAGAATAATTATCAGAGAACTTGCCTTTCCGTAATTTGCGACATATTACGACCAATTACGGTAAATATAGAGTAGATTACCGCAATTTCGAGAGTAAATTACGGTAATTTAGAGGGTGAATTACGGTTATTTCGGGGGTAAATTACGGTAATATTGAGGGTAACTTGCGGTAATTTCGAGGGTAAATTACGGTAATTTGGAGTAAATTACGGTAATTTGGAGTAAATTACGGTAAATTTGAGGGTAGATTCACGGTAATTTCGAGAGTAAATTACGGTAATTTTGAGGGTAAATTATGATAATTTTAAGGAAAATTATGGTAATTTTAAGGAAAATTATGGTAATTTTAAGGAAAATTACGCTAATTTCGAGAGTACATTACGGTAAATTACGTTAATTTGGAGTGAATTACGGTAATTTGGAGTAATTTACGGTAAATTTGAGGAAAGATTCACAGTAATTTTGAGGGTAAATTACGGTAATTTGGAGTAATTTATGGTAAATTTAAGGCTAGATTTACAGTGATTTCGGGAGGAAATTAAGGTAATTTCGAGAGTAGATTATGGTAATTTCGAGAGTAAATTATCGTAAATTACGGTAATGATACGTAATTCGAAGTAAATTACTGTCATTGCAAGTATTTTCTGATAAATTACTTGTACTTACATTACGGTAATCGCACGCAATTCTAGGTAAATTACGGTAATTACGTTATTTACCGTGAATTGTGGTAAATACGTGTTATTTTTGGTAAACTACCGTAATTGAACATTCTTTACGGTACATAACATGAAAATTGAAAGATATCCTATTTTCGACCTGCCGAATCGATTGGAAACAGGTTTGAGACATTTCGGAGCCACCCGAGAATTTTGGTATTTTCCAGCGATGATGGAAAAAAGGGCATAAAAATGGTTGATAAATGAACTTCAGCACTTACAATCGCGGATTACCAATATTAGTGACCTATTTGATCGATTCAATCGCAAATTTCCAAAATTTGTAATTTCGAGTTCAAATCCATTTTTTTGAGCAGAAGTTTTTTGAAAAAATTCAAAAGTACGCCCACTGCGCACGTAGCCTATTTTCGATCTGCCGAATTGATTGAAAGCAGTTTCAAGACGGTTCAGAGCCAACAGAAAATTCTGAAATTTCCCAATGCAGAAAAAAGGCCCATATAAAGATCCAAATAAGCTTCAGCACCTACGAGGACAGCGAATTATCAATAAATTGACTACAGCATAATTTACCAAACTTGGCAACTTTGACTTCAAATTCGCAGGGGGGGGGGGTGGAATTTATTTGAAAAAAAGTAGGCAAAAATATAGATTTGAACTCAAAGCTACAAATTTCGGAAACAATTGTTCAAATAGATCTCAAATATTGATAATCCTTCATCTTATGTGCTCAAGTTTATAATTATGAACCAGTTTAATAAGCTTTTCTCCAATGTTGGAAAATTTAAAAATTTTCTGGTCAATTTTTTCCCCTTCGACGTATTATATTCGTATTCAGCAGGTCAAAATACTCCGATTAACACTTTTTTCGCGATTGGTTTACTCAAGGTCTGAAAATTTACTCATTATACGCTTTTCCATCATGAAAAATCAGTTGAAAAGGTAAATTTTGAATTTATACGGAAAGCTTTTGCAAAAATGATGTTTATCAGGGTATTTTGACCAGCTGAATACGAATAGATATGGTTTCGTTTTTTTTTTCATTCAGTCATTTTCTTTTGTATTACGTTTCTGCAAATTTTTCTGCAATTTTTGACCCTTTGTTCGAAGAAATGGCCAAAACCAAATATACAGCGAAATTCTTCACAAAAAAACCACGTTTTTTAGTTACTTTCCAGGGTGGTCGCTCTTCGTTAATATTTCAACAATCAAAAACTTCAAATAGCCGAAAAAGCATGAAAAAACGCATCAACATTTTTCAAAAAAAATCATAAAAACGCCTCAACAACATGTATCTCTGTGCCAAAAAACATATTTTCCTTCACTTCCGTTGAAGTTTAAAATTCTTGAAAATAATGCAATAAAACGGCCGGAACTCCAAAATGTAGAGGGACAGGGGTCCATAATTTCGCGAAAAAATTGTTCCAGTCAATATACACCTTTTGAGGTGCTTAGGAGCCTGAAAGAGAGTCCGGGGCCAAATTTACCCTTTATCCAGCAATATTTTGATTCGCAGGCTGAGGTACCTTAATTTTAAAATTTCAAAAATTCGTCAAAATTCGAAAAATGTATTTCAGCACTTGAAATTTTGGATTTGGGGTTCTTCATGGTGTAATTTCGATTTTTTTTCAGGCTCAGAATTTCACATTCAAGTACAAAAGATATCTCCCTTTAAGATAGAATTTTTCGACTCAAATGAAATATTTTCATGATTTCTCGATCAACGCTGTAAATTTTGTTTTGAAAAATCACGATACTTCTTTATTTCAGTCTTTACTAAAATTTGCTTGTCAGTAGCAGAACACGAATGGATATCTGAATTTTCGTAACGCCAACTTTCATTACACTTGTCATAATTTTTCCATCGATTACATCACCGTCATAATTATCATTGCTCTCTAAATCGTGCAGCTCTGATAGGTATGCACATTACAAATAACGTCGATTAAGGGCCCAACAGCGATAGCAGCAGCCATCAGTTGAGCTCTACCAATGACAAATGTCGATCTGGTAGATTTGTATAAAGTGAAATTCCACAGCATACGATACCTGTACCGATTGGAATCGTGTACATGGTATACGTAACTAGCTAATACGCTCAGAGTACATTACTCGACGATATAATATAATCTCTATTCGAGTCATTCGTACACACGTATAGGTGAATAAATCAATCATATCTGGTTGGTATACTATTTGGCATCTTTGTAGATTGCGAGAGAGATATAAACCGACGTTGTAGCGTTGATTATAGCCCGCAGCTCCACCGAGATTAATTCTTTTCGCAACGCTTACGCTAATCAACTCGATATAGTACAAAGAGAGACCATTAACCGCGTGCGAATTTCTGGCTCGCTCCTACCGGTCATTTAAATGGTCCGGCGGTGATCCGGCAGCCGGTAAAATAATTAATACGCTTTGCAACGGCCACGCGAAGGCATCGGTTTGTCAAAAATAACGCACCCTTTAACGACGTATCGGAAGGGTCATCCACTCGGTAGCGTTCGCCTCGCCCCCCCGTATACAAATTACAGACACGTATCTGGCCCCGCCGAGTGCTTTCGGTGTGTTACCTGATATTGCACAGGGCTCGCCGGCGCTAAACGTAAACATCAATAACGGCGCGAATCTCGACGCTGGAATTCGCTCTTTAACGCGCCGTCGTCGGGCTCCTCGCCTCCTCCTGGCGCAATTTCGCAATAACGATCCACCTTTCGGTCTCGGCGCTGCGGGGCCGACGTTGTTGTTCGGCAGATTAATCTCGTCAGCGCTGGAGCACAATTCGCCTCCTATACGCCACAGTAGCCGCGTTTACACAAACCATTATTACGGTTCTGTAATCCCGTCGCGCTGCCCCCTCGCTCCTGCGGGCGCTCTCTATCAAAAGCACAAAAAGCTCCGGGCCGGGGAGCCGGAGACGGAGGAAAGGGTGAAAGTCGCCCTTAATCGAATCCCCAGACGGTACCGTAGCCCGTTCCGAGCCGTCGCCCTCTTCCACTTTTCTACATAATACAGCCATATTAAAAACCTTCTCGCCAACCTTCCCCCTTCCCCCTTTCAACGGCTCGGCAACCGACGCTAAGTGAAACGAGAGAAACTTTACCGTTTTAAACTAAATCAACGCTTTACATTCCCATTATTTACACGAGCTTTTATTGTTCAGTTTAGTTGCAAAAACCTCCCTTCCGCCGCACCATCGACGCCACCGACGCTCGCCGAAGTTCGCGGTGATCGTGTAGCTTTCCATAGACTCCGGCTGCTTCCCCCGTATGCCGCCGAATCATCGTTGTTTATCGTTTTTCTCTCGCCACCGCCGCCGATGTCGTCGCCAGCTTCGCGATCCCGGCTGCCTTGTCTATCATTCACACGCGTACGCTTCGTATCATTTTCTCTCATCCTCGAGCTCCCCTCCGAGGGATCCCTCACCACGTACCGTAGGATACGTCTACGTACATATGTAAGAAGTAAGGTATCTGGTATCACGCCGTAACAACCGGGCAACCTTTACTCGCGCATTTTTCGCTTTACCGATCCTTTTCCACAGCCATCGTCGTATTCTGCGCGAAAAATAATCAAATACGCAGCCTTACTTCGTCGTCTCACGCCCTCTCTCTCTCACACACACACTCCCGATTTCCAGTTATTGTACCACGCTGCCAGGTAAATCAATGCTCGACTTGGAATAAATACGCGAGCGCGATTCGCCGGCAATTTCTAATACAATAAGTACATTTCGGCTGCGTTCGGAGCACGATTAGGAGTTGATTTAACGTAGATATACAAATTGAAGGCGAGGTACGAGGTAATGAATGTAGTCAAATGCGGCTTAGAGCTTACCTTAGGATCGAAATTAAACACTGCGTGCGAATATAACGGGCAATCCAGGCCGCAAAAACAATTCCCGTCTGTTAATAAATACGAATTCACTTGTTCCAGCGAATTAAGCTCTTTGTTGCTGGGACTGTAACATATTGAAAATGCAAAAAATTAGATTAGCTTGGATGAAAATCGTGGCAAGGTGAATGTTGTAAAGGTGGAAATTTACGTCTACACTGAAAAAACAAAATAATAAATTTTATCCAAAATAAATGATTAAAACGGGTCTCCATTCACAAAACTGGTAACTCAGTTATTTCTATGCCATAAATTTTATCGAAAATCGCGATAAATATCATCATTTTTTTTTTTTTAATAAATATCATTTTTCATGGTGTCTACTGAATTGGGAAAATGGAAATTTGTGCTATTTTTATGTTTTTCATGATTTTCATGTCCGATGGACACTTATGTAATAGTAAAAATTTTGATAATTACCGTAATTTACCGTAAATACTTCAGTAATTATGGCAAAATAATATTCTAATAATTGCGATAAATTACCACGAATATTCTACTGATTACTGTTAATACTTAATCGAAAATATTTTAATAATTACGGTAAATTACCGTAAATATATCAGTAATTATGGTAAATTATTGTAAATACTTCGATTATTACGGTAAATTACCGTAAATGTTTCAATAATTACGATGGATTACCGTGTGAATATTCTAATAATTGATGTAAATTATCGTAAAAATTGTAAAAATTACCGTGAATTATGGTAAATATTTTGATAATTAAGGAAAACTGCCGCAAATATTTCAGTAATTACGGTAAATTACTGTGAATTATGGTAAAAATTTCGATAATTACGGAAAACTGCCACAAATATTTCAGTAATTGCGGTAAATTTTTGTAAATTATAGTAAATATTTTGATATTTGCAGAAAATTACCGCAAATATTTCAGTAAATATGATAAATTACCGGGAATATTCTAATAATTACTGGAGGTTATTGTAAATATATGAATAATTACAACTTACGGCAAATGACCGTGAATATTTCAGTAATTATGGTAAAATATAGTAAATACTTCAATAACTACGGTAAATTACCCAAAATGTTTCAATATTTACGGTAAATTACCCAAAATGTTTCAATAATTACGGTAAATTACCCAAAATGTTTCAATAATTACAGTAAATTACCCAAAATGTTTCAATAATTACGGTAAATTACCCAAAATGTTTCAATAATTACCGTAAATGGTTCAAAAATTACAGTAAATTACCGTAAATGTTTCAATAATTACGGCAAATTATCCAAAATGTTTCAATAATTACCGTAAATGTTTCAATAATTATGGTAAATTACCGTAAATGGTTCAATAATTACGGTAAATTACCGTAAATGTTCAATAATTACGGTAAATAATAGTTAATATTTTAATTTAATAATTACGATAAGTCATCGTAAATATTTTGATAAGTACAGTAAATTACCATAAATATTCCAGTTATCATGGTGAATTATCGCGAATATTCTAATCATTACGATAAATTACTGTAAATATAAATCAAATTATTCCATTCTTCAAAAATCTAGCATATCATTCGATTTATAAATCATCCATGAAATCGTTTGATTTTTGAAAAACATTCCAATAACTCATCTCGATTTTTCTGAGTTATCGGAATAGGAATCCAGCCACTAATAAGTGATGATAATCGATACTTATATTCTATCTATCGAATTTTCTGATCGAAGTAGAAACGATCAATTGGCATTGAATAAATATCTAGATTTCTAAAAAATGTCGGAATACTCATTTTTCTGATTTTTTTAAGAGCTCAATTTTCAAGTCGACTGCCGGAATCGATAGCTTTAAAAATATTGGTCAAATAAGTAATTCAATATTTCAAAAGAGGGGGGGGGGGGCAAAAATGAGTCTTTTGTTGCACTTTCGCCTTACATAGTTCATATAATAGTGACGTTGTTCAAGTCCGAGCGAAGCGAGGGCGAAGTTTTGAAAAAATTGGGATATAATGCTCAAAAAAATACATTTTTTCATTATTTCAATGCCTTGAAAATCCTTTTTTGGTGTGATTTGCGGGTGCACCCTCGTCAGAATTTTAGGGGTGTGCAATGCACCACTTGTACCCCACATTCCGACGCCACTGCTGGTGAGCAATACATTGGCCAATGTTTTCATCTGTTTACACGAACTAAAACCAGAAATGATCTTGGTTTCTCAAGATCCACTCACCACTGACAAACTTTTTGTCAGATTTTTAATAAATTTCGCCATTTTTCTAGTTTAATATTAAAAACCAAGTTTTTTTTTTGAAAAATTGGATAATCTCAAACAACAAATCAATCCTCTCACTCTATAATTAGACTCATTATCCGTGAATTCGAACCACTCTCCAGCATTCAACCCACTGAAACATACTTCATTTGAAATCCAAATCCCAAAACCCATTTTTAAAAATCTCAATCATGAATCACATGCTCTTTTTCACACTCGATTTCATCTTTCGTCAACAACACGACACTCCCACGCCGCCTCGACCTCAACCAAGAGCATAAAATTCGTTGACACGAACCCGAAAACGCCTAATTAATAAACCCTCTTCAACTGTGCATTTTTCTCCCTCGAACGCGACGTCGCAAGGTAATTATTTCGTCGACTGAGATGCAGAAATAATACTCCTGTACACTTACAACCCTTCTCGCTCACACATTACACAAGTATACGCCAAGGCTGATAATAAAATTCATTTCCACCGGTTAAAGCACGATAACAACTTGGTTTAAAGCGAATAAACCAACAAGAGAGGACAATATTCGACGCCTTTTCTTTCCTTCTTTTTCGCCAATAAAACCACCACGTCGCGGAGCTGCGAGAAATACGTATAATTTCACATTAGAACGATTATTTTCCCATCAAAAACACTCACATGTCGGATATATTTACCTATATGCACGTATACCTACGTCAATATATCAGTAAAAAAAAAAAGAGAAAAAAAAACAAGCGGCAGAAAAAAAATGGGTTAATGCTCGACTCGTAAGTTTACATTGCACATTCGTCGAGTTATCATAATGTTAATGACACGCCGAATAAACACACACACATTATTATTACGAGCTGCATATGGCACCATCGTCGTACACCTCTTTTCTCTACATTTCTTACCCAGCTAAATACCGCGCTTCACTAAAATAATCAGCTAACGTCTTATCGCACGAATTAATTACTTCGAGTTAGCATTTCTGCGTCATTTTCCCAAGCTCGATATCTTAATCGGTAAAAAAATTCAAAATACGAATAAAACCGCTCGTATAATTTTACACCGAAATGAAAATACGACCTTGCACAACCTTCCATAGTCCTTCCTAGTAAAAGGAAAAAACCCCACGAAGTTCGATACAAGTGAAAAAAAAACCAGATGTTAAACAGATTGAAAAATTACAATCATGAGAAAACAACCGTCATCCTTTCTCATATGAAAATATTAACCTAATTAATAATTTTTTTCATCACAGAAACGAAAAACGATCGCGACTCGAGTTCCACGTATCGCTGCAGAAGTACAATTTACGACGCCATGTGCAAGATTTTCAACTTGCAAGTTCGAATCCATTTACACGCCCGTCGAGTAATTCGTTGCTTCGTAATTGAGCATAAAATCCCCCAAAAACACGAGTTAATGCGAGAAATACATTGCTGCTTGTAATAAACACCGCGAATGAGTCATTTGAATTTAGAAAAATTTTATTTTTCTGTTCAGCGGAATAACGATAATAAAAAAATGAACGAAGTTCTCAGAATGACCTTCCGAAAAATTTCCAAAACAGAATTCGACGAGATTGAGAAATTAAACGAATCTGACGAGCACGTCTCGGGTGAAAAAATTCCTATCTCCGATAGAAAGCTGCGAGAAGTAAGGGAAAAGTAAACGATGGAATAATACCAAATTTCATCGTAATTTTTATAATGGTGCTTTTTCTCAAGTATCAAAGCGTGAAAAAAGCTCCCTTCGGAGTCGTAATAAAATTACTACAGGTTCGAAATGTACTTCAAGATTAACCGGAAACGTTTACGTGTTTGTAATTTGATTTTTGAGGTCATTCGAGTACACTAGTTTATAAACAAGTGCGCCTGTAATGATCGAGAGAGAGGGACTGATAAATAAAATACTTACTTAAAACCACGATAAACGAGTAAACATACGTAATAAAATATGAAAACTGAAAAAAAAATTCTCAAATTTAAAAACATAATGGAAAAGAGACAGCGAAATGACAGAAATCACAAAATGAGTTGAAAAATTGAGGTTTTCACGATTGAATTTTTTTCAGATCCTCGTTGATTTTCTTTTTGTTTTCCTCTATAACAATGAACTTTTTCAAAGTTCAATGACCTTCAGAGATATACTCAATGACTCTCCTGCAAGGCTGAATTTTGATATTTTATGAAAATCAAATTGCATCCTGTACCTCTCCAGAGCTAAATTTGTGTACTTTAAAATTCCACTGTTCCACTGCAACCTTCATCGAAATTCAATTGTGGTGAATGGAAAATTTTCTGTATTTGACTGCAGTGCTGTCATTGGTATCTCAAAATCAAAATTTTTATACCTAGTACTTGTACCATATTTAAGACCGAATTTTGTTACCTATAAGTATGAACAATAATAGGTAGAAAATTTCAGCCATAATAATTTTTAAAATACGTAATATTTTGGTTGAATTTTCTCTCGGTTTAAAGAAATTGGAAGGAATATCCCAAAAACCAACATATCGTTCAAAATTACTCGTCAAGTGATGAAAATTTTTAAAAAATGCGTTTTTCAAAACTTGAATTTTATAAATACGCATCAAATTATTCAATAATTCAAATTAGCAAGAAATTTCATAATTTGTTCTACATTTTGGTCATGATTTTATGATACAAAAATTTAATTCATACCAAGCAATTTTCATCTTATTAAAACTGTCAAATTTTTTTGAAAAATTGTGAGGTGTTCAAAAAATCATTTTAATGGTTCAGCGATTATATCTAATCACTCCAAATGATCCAAATTTGAGTTGAAATTTCAAAAAATTCATGTTTCTACCTATTAAACAACAGACAAAGAAATTTTATACCCTGATTCAATTTTCAATCAAATTACATATACATCATTTTTTAAAAATATTTTTAAAATTTTTATCTCATAAACCAATCTTGTCAAAAATTTTGACAAAATCATGAAAATTTTTCAAAGAATTGTAAAAAAACGCAAAAAAAATTTAAATCATTCAAAAAGTAATGCAAATGTAGAAAAAAATTCATTTTATAAATATTTTTCTTCAATTAAAACAGCCATCTCGCATTGCAGTCAATTTAAAGTTGTTTTTTTTTTTTTTTGAAACTCGATTTTCCCCATTCAAAAGTTGAAAGAAAAATTTTTCAAAAAATGAAATACTGGGGAAATTTGAGATGAATTTTCATCCCAACATTCACCTCATATTATCAATTTTCCAAGTCTGCTGGGATGAAATTGAGATGAATTTTAATTTCAATATTCACCCCAGGCTTTTTTTTGATTTTTCAAAGCCCAGAGTGAACTTGCGATGTATTTTCATCCCAAATATTCATCCCACACTTGTTTCAATTTTGCAATTTGGGATGATTTGGGGATAAATTTTCATCCCAATATTCATTCCACACTTGTCTCACTCTTTTTTAGATGTTTTAAGCCTGGGATGAAAATCATTCCAATTCCTAAATTTTTTCAACGTTTCATGTCTAAAATGAAGTTGGGATGAATTTTCATTCTAATTTGCATCTCAAGTTTTTTTTTTTCGATTTTTCAAACCTAGGATGATTTTGGGGTGAATTTTTATCCCAATACTCATCTCATCACAAGCTATGTTTTAAGCCTGGGATGAAACTAATTTTCATCCCATAATATTCAACACAAGCTTTTTTTCAAAGTTTCGAAACTGTGATGAAGTTCGAGATGATTGATTTTCATTTCAAAATTCCTTCCATGTTTTTTTTTTCAAATTTTCAAGTCTGACATGAATTACCATCCCAAAATTCATCACAGGATTTTTTTTAAATGTTGAAGTCAAGGGTGAATGTGGAATGAATTTTCAGCTCAATTTTTTTCGAATTTTTGAGCTGAATTTTTATGAATATCTAACAATTTTAATAGATTTCAATGAACTGAATGTCGTTCAAAAAATTCCTGAGAAATACAGAAGTTATTTTGAGTTTCAAACAACGTTTTTTTATACAATTCCTTGAAAAAATGATTAATTTTTTCACTTTTCAAACATTTTCCCTAGTTTCTGAATAACTTAATACTAATTTCTTTCAATTTTCTCAAACTCTTACCAATTTTATTTCGCCTTCAATCATTTTTATCATCTCAGAACAATTTTTTGCGTTATCAATGCTCTTTATGACATTTTTTGTAAATTTTATAGGATTTAAACAAAATTAGCAAATTTGTTTCCAAATTTTTGGATCATTTCCTATAATCACAATTCACAACACTTCTCCGCCTCCCTCCCAATACTCATCATCATCATTTCAATCAAAATCTGAAAACATCGATCGACTCCAACACCCTACAAAAGGCAACACCTTTAGAACCGATTACAATATGAAAACTTCCATAAAGATAAATAAATGTATTCGAATAAATGGTTGAAAAATTGCTCGCATAACGAGCGACGATAAATTACACGAACTGGTGGTACACCGGTCGGTGTCGATAAAAAACGCATCCCAATGAGTTATGCGTCAATTTGAAGATACGAGCGCGGGTGTATTTGTACGTATTTGCATAAAAACATTATTACGCGTGGTCTCGCCATATAAGAATCTACATTATGTAAAAAAAAAAGATAGGGAAAAAACTGCACAAGCATTAAACAGCTTCCAATATAGACGCAGCCAAATACATTCCGTCTCATCGAGAGAGAGAACCCGTTTCGTTCATGAGAAGCGAATAAAATTAATACGATTTTCTCGAATCGCTTGTTGCAGTTGTGCGGTTTAAATGCGCATTGTCTTCGATCAAATACGGATATTTACAGAAGTTTATAATACCAACTCGAACATACTGAACGTATATTAAAGTGGGTCAACGATATATCCGATTTAATTAACTTCCAACGAGTTATATGGTTACGAGTTGACGGAGGAGGTTTGCCTATAGGTATGTGTAGTACCTTGTAAAGATATACGGCAACGCGTCGTGCGACAATTCAAATTATCACAAACGAGAATATACATACTGCGATCGCGTAGGTAGCTATATAGGTGTATTATTTTATGGTATACGCAGAAGCTCGATGCTCCAACTGTTGTTAAATCGATGCCCCGACGATGCATTTGTGTGCGTAGATAGAAATATTGTTAGACAAAGTGGACGGGGGAGTACAATGAAAGTATGCACGTTACACATATGAAACCAGTTTGAAATGCATTCGATTCTTTATGGTCACCGCACGACTTTAATTGGTGGTATTTTTGGCGGGTCGAGTGCTCGTAATGAGGATAGATGGGCATGTAATCGAGATTCGTAGAATTTACGTGGTGTCTCGAGGACTACAAAATGATGTGTTGATGCTTCCTGGATGAAAGACTGGGATGAATGGGGCGAGCAGTAGCGGATTAGCTTGACAGGAGGGAAATCACCTAAAAAAAGGTTTTGGTGTGACCTAATTTTTCTTGATGGTAATATGAAGAACTACGAGAGGTATGAAGGTGTGGCCATCATTTCCATAGATTAACATGGGATCACAAGTGTGAAATGTTCAAGTGTCACAGTGAAAAATTCGGAGACATTTTTTATTTTTATGATATTAAGGATCGAATTGTTGGTAATCTGAAAAATGAAACTGATGGTGACGACGACACATTTATAGAAATTCGTCCAAAAAATTACAAATTTTAACACGTGATTTGGAAAAACTGGCAACCTATTCAGTTTTCCTCAGGGATCCCGGAGCGGAGCCGGAGGGAGGAGGGCCCCCTCCAGATGAATTTTTCGGAGCCGGAGCTGGCGCCGGAGGGACTTTTGTAAAAATCTTGGATCCGGAGGGACTTTTTAAAAAAGTTCCGGAGCCGGAGGGACCACGTTGGAACTGCTCCGGCTCCTCGCTTCGGAGGTACTTCTTTGGAGGTCCCTTCTTTGATTTTTAATTTTACTACTAGCTATTTTTCAGTTTTTCTTCCCTAAAAACTATCAAAATTGTCCGTTATTATTTTGCTTGCGACAATAGTGAAAAATGACTTGTTTTTTGTTTTTCAAAAAGTAATGGTAGTTTTATTTTCATGATAATTTCACAAAATTTTTGATTTTTCATCGTCGGAGGGCCCTCCGGAGCCTTTTTAACCTTGCCGGAGTCGGAACTGAAGCCGGAGGCATTTTTAAAAAATTTTCGGAGCCGGAGGGACCAGACCCCTTCTTCCGGAATCCCTGGTTTTCCTACGTATAGCAACAAAATATTTGAGAGTTTGAGACGATCCAATAACATCACAAAAATCAAATCAAAATTATTTAGAAGGTATACTCAAGGGAAAAAATTGGATCCAATTGAATCCAAAAAATGGTGTGATCCAATTGAATACAAGTGGATACAAAAATAAATCCAAATTAACCCAATTAAAGACATTTTTCTCTTCAACTTGAAAAAAATCGGATGTAATTGAATCTTTTTGGATCCAATTGGATCTTTTTTGATCGAATTGATTTTTTTGGATCTAATTGAATAACAAATTTGGTAGGTTATAAAATTAAATCTAATTATTGGAATTGGATCCAATAGGATTTAAAAGGTTCAGAAGAGATTTGAAAATATCAGAATAAATTCAATTAATCTAAAAATGGGTTATTTTTTGGATCCAAACGGATCTGCGTGGATCCATTTAGATCCAAAAAATATGGCCCATTTTCAGATCCAATTGGATAACATTTTTTCCCCTGGGTTAGCTATGACTATTAAAGTGGATCGAAAAAATCTAGGATTTTGAAAAAAATCGGGGAGACTCCCGGAAAAATATTGAAGCCTTATAGCTCAAAGAAGGACGGAGCACGGGAACTTCATATAAATATTTTTCTCTCTAAAAACACTAACTTTTCGTCACTTTTGGATACTGTCGCCTGCTGGGAGAGCTGGGAACCTCGTCCCACCTCCTCTAAAATGACACGATTTCAGTTTCCACATCTCCCTGAATGCCATTACCTTCAAAATTGGACACCACCTTTTACCTTTTACAAGGGCGTTGAAAAGTTGTAGATCGCGAATGCCATAATTTTTTTTTTCTAATTTAAAATTATACTCATTCAAAAAGCGTAAGATCAAACCAAAAATTTTTGGTTTATGGCGTTGCTGCCAACTGCACTTTGATTTACGTTTTTTCCCCATGATGAGTTGTTCATAATTTAGAAGCTTTGAAAAATAAGCTAAATTTTTTTTGATCATCAAAATCAATTCAAATTTTATGAAAATTACAAAAGTCAAAATGCAGTTGACAGCACTGTTATAATTTTTTTTGGGAAATATTCATAAAAAGAATTATTTCAGGGGGCCAGAAATTGATTCAATTTTAATTTGGTAAAATCAAAAAACCGTATAAAATTTGCGATTCGCAACTTTTCAACTTTTACACTTATAGAGGGGGAAAAAGGTATCCAATTTTGAGGCTAATGGTTCAAGAAGATGTAGAAACTCAAATGACACTTTTGTAGAGAATAAACGAGGTTCTAACATGTATAAATACCCAAAAAGTGGCTAAAAAATTGAGTATTTTCGAAAATAATGAAGTGCTCTAGCCCTACTTCTCCTTTTAGACTGCAGCACAACATTTTTTCAGGGGGTTTCCCACTGTAAACTCTCTCACCAATTTTCGTCAAAATCCAGAATATGGTTTACAATAAATTAAAATTAAAAGAATCAGAAATTCCTATGATGATCTATCGAAGCATGGTAATATTTCAAATATTTATGATGATTATGTCAATTTAACTGAACTATTATTCAGCTTCTTCAAACTGAAAAAGTACAATATTTGATGAAATTTTAAGCCTTTCCCCCCATTTCTTGTTTATAAAAAGGTCATTGAATACGTTTTACATTTATGTAATCCAAGTACTTTACCAAAAAATTTTTGGTTCGATTTTGATATGTTTGGGAGAAAGATTTTAATTTAATAAAGTCGAAAATTCCTCAGATTTGCCAACTGAAAATTTTTTCAATTGCGTGATAGAAGAAGAAAATGGCATCCAATTTCATGGATGGCCAATAAAAAAAAGTTCAATTCACCATCCCTCCTCGAAAAATCCAGATTTCCTCGAATATCACGGAAAATTACTTACTCATTCTGTCATTCAAGCATCTACCTATATCTCTAATTCTAGCGATAGAAATTCAAAACCCACCTGTAACAAAAAAACAAAAAAAAATCATTCATTAGTTGATATGATAGAATTTCACTCAAGGTGAACAATGAACATTGTTAGAAAAAATATTTTTTGATCTGTTTTCTTTTTTTTTTTTGAAAAAAATATTTCTCCCTTCAATTTTAAATACAGGCAACATGTTTACCAAGTTTTTTTTTATGGGGTCCATAGTTGAATTCATTAATGGCATGAAAATTTCGATTTTTATTCCTCAACTGCTGAATTTTTTCCAGTGAAATTGACGAAAAGAAACCAAATGAGAAAGTAGAGTTCATTAATTCGACCCTTTCTTGCATTTTTTTTTTTTTATAATTGAAGAAGGTGGCAGATTGGAGCGTGAGGATAGGGTTAGATCGAATATGGAATAAACTGACCTACTATTCTTTCAAAGTCGTCTTCGTCAATATCTCCAATAAAATAAATTCATTTCACTCAAACTTCCTAAATTTTCATCCATAAACTAGCTCCTATTTCACTTCGCTGGACTGAAAATAAACTCACATGTTACAAAACCCAAGACCATCCTAAACCAGATGCAGATTTTACGCTCAACCATTACCCTTTTCGATTCATTGACAAAACAAATTTGCCAAATCCAACAGCAATAACTCACTAGAAATGATCGCGATTGCAAATAATTAAACTAAGACCACTATAGGACGAAAGTACCATAAATATACTCCATAAGGCACCCAAGTTTGCTTCTCCAATCTTCCATTCGACTCTACACAGCATCTTCAGCAATCTACTCAGAATAAATTGTACTTCGCCGAACACTACGACTAATATACGCCACTCCATAACCACACCAACACGATCCAATGGTAGCAGCATCCAAAGACATTAGCTTTTCTTAATAGTTCAGTCGCCTTACACAATCGCACGATTATTACGATTCGATTGTAGGCCAAGTGATGGGATTTCATTAGCGAATACTCCTCGAATGGAAATGGAATCGGGCATCTCCAGCCATAGATTGACCCCTCCGCCATCTCCATCTCCATCCTCATCCGACGACTATTTGCGCTCAGATGGTCGTTGAACGTGTACGAAGGCGCGTTTATAACTACGTCTGTACATAATGTTCCGTCGATGCCGGCACCCGCTCCTCATGACGGCGAGAGAGGATCAAAAAATATACGAACTGAACTCGGCGCGAATAACTTTCGTCACGATTTCGACCTTAACCATTCGTTGTGGAAAAAAAACCCACTCCGGTATCTTTCCGAGCCGAGAAATACTTCTAACATGATTGGAACGGACGAGTCTGCGAAGAAATCAGTTCGAAAGCTAGATCTAGGTACATACTATGTACCTATACCTATATTATAATCGGAGATAGTTATTTTACCTCGTCGACTTATGTATATGACGTGACACATAGATACGTGCAGATATAGAGATGTTAATCAGACCAACTGCAACATATATTTATTACCTTGTTCCCGTATATTTAACCAAAATACCCTTCTTTCGCGGCAGCAAGGTCGCAATCCCGGCTAAATTGACAAATTACTCGCGACTAGACAAATAGTCAGCGACGGCCACGTCTGTTATTGTTTTTCTCGTTTCTCTTTTCGGGACGGATACTAAATCGAGCTCGAACAGATACCACTGCAATTAGCTCGCTGGCGAGGTTTTGTTTCTGCACAGAAAAGAGGTTACGTGGGCTGGACGTGGACATACTATTCGCTAGAATGAAATATAACGCGCTCGATTACATCGCAGACCGAACGACGACAAAATACGTTTTTTTTTTCCTTTACCCAACGACGGCTCAATGAATGAAAATCCGATAGAGCCAGACGCAGATACATGATTTTTTATTCGTTTAGAAATTAGCATCAATTAACGATCGTATAAATCATAGAAAACGGTTGCCCACTTTCTCTACGCAGCCTAGGTACCTAGTCCAGACACGTGTAAACGATTTGAATTTCAACGAGCCAACGCTCAGTCGCGATACATTACGTAAATAGCTAATTGTCGGTTTTCGTATGCGTGTTTGTTTGGCGTGCATTTTCTCTCTATTCTTTTATTGTCATAATGACAAAGTATACGACTAGCGAAATACAAAATCGCCATTCGACGTTGTCGTGACGTGTCATACCGTTCACAGGTCGCCGCGCCATCGTCTCTATATTCGAATAATATTGTGGAAAAAAACACACCTATAGCTTTCTACGTGCCAATATGAGTAAAAGTATATCTAGGAGTGGGACAATTTTCCGAATTTTAACCATCAGGGTGTCTAATGGATCTGAAAAATGAGAATTCATGCCTTTTCAAAGGATTTTTCGCCATTTTTAATGCAATTTTTCTGACTTCAGATTCGCTCAAAAAGACATCACCCTTCTTACATACACATTTAAAACAAAATTTTAATAACTTTTTTGGCACCCTCCCTCCCTCTTCTCAGTATATTTACTTTTTTTTTTCAATGAAACTTTCAAGTTTCTCACTCTTCTGAAAATTTCATTCTGTTAAAATCATTTTATAAGTAGTTGAAAACATTCGAGGGTTCGAAAAAATTTCGAAATCAACAAGTATGATTTTAGCAGCACGATTCAAACGAATTTTACAGAATTTTTCCCTAGAGCTGTACAAATCATAGGTATCTTCCTCCTGGCTCATCATTTTTCATCAATATTTCTTTTTCTTCCAACTTATTAAATTACAATTGTTTTTCAAGTGCCTTCATCTCCTCTCCAAAAAGTTGCATTTCAATTCGTATTGTGGTGGCTCGTGAAAAAAGGGACGCTAGCAGTCATTTTATTGAAAGTCTTTTTTTTTTTCGGATTCGAGTCCGAATAACCCTTGAAAACCGATTGAAACCAGGGCATACGAGTCAGCAAAAATGTTGACTCCTGACTCCGGAGTCAATTCGAAGTCAGTTTGACTTCGACTCCGAAGTCGACTCCTATGCCCTAATTAAAACTATCCCCAAAGTCCCCAGACTTCGAAAAAGGTCTTAAAATTGAAATTTGGTGGAAGAAATTCCTAAAATCTCATTCAAAAAATTTATAGTAAATTCAGTTCATTGGAACCAAAAGTCATTTTTTTGGATTCGGGTTCAGATAACCCTTAAAAATTGATTGAAACCGTCCCCAAGGTCTCCTAACTTTGAAAAATTCCGTAATCTCATTCAAAAAAAAGCTTCAAAAAAATTCATTTCATTAAAACTTTGAACGCGTTTTTCTCAGAATTCTGTTTTTAATGCTCAGGTTTCTTTTACCATGAACGATCTCAATGAATTTGGCTCACAGTGAAATTGGGAAAAAATTTCAGAAACTAATACATTATAATTTCAAAACACTTTTGAAAAAAAATTTGAGATTTTTTCACCAATATCAAGGGAGAAAAAATTATTAAACTCGAATGAATCAGGTATCATAGCGAAATTCTGAAGAAATAAAATTAACTAAAAAAACTTTCAGTAACCTTTTTTGAGCAAAAAGTGGCCAAAAAATGAACAAAAAGTAACCAAAGATTCAATGGCTTCGGAAGGAGAAGGCAAATTTTTTTGTCGTTTTCTGCAAATTTACATATTGAACCAATAACTAGCAAAACTCAATTTTTTATTTTTTATTGAAGAGTTTTGAAAAATAGCAATAATTTCTACTTGACTAAAAATTTGTACTTTTATGTACTTGAAAATGTGAAGAAAAAGTGAATTTTGAGAGTAAAAAGGTAACCAAACCAAAAGAGACCTTTTAGACGTGAAAAGTAATCGAATATGATCGAAATCGAAAAAATTGGCAACTGTCATGATACCTGATTGAAGAGAAAGTGAAATTTTCAAAAAATTCAACATTTCAAACCTAATATGAACGCTTAATTTTTTCGTTTCAGTTCAAAAGCCGCAGTGGGGGAGGGAGAGGATCAGGCTACTTCCAAGACTGGAATTGAAAATACAATTTTATCTCGTGATTTTGATCAAAGAAGTTATTTTTATTGACTTTTCTCATCGTATTCGTAATTACTAATTACTTTAATCTGCTGAGAACGTTTTGAGACATGCTCATGACTCAAAATGAAATTTTGACCTTTTGAGTTAAAAGTTGAAATTTGGACCCTTTTTCAACTTCTTCAAGATCCAAATAACTTTCCTTAACCGCAAATCACTTTGAGCCCATTACAATGAAATCTTTTGCGCATACTTAATTATAGTTTATATCTCTGTATATAAAAATAATAATAAAAAATCTTCAATTTACTCAATATCTCTAAATATGTCATAACTGTCGCGTACCAACATCGAAAAATTTAGCACCGTCGAAAAAACAAAAAAAATATCGTATTCGTCGAAAGAGACCTTGCTTCATACAATGGAATTAGCTTCGGCGGACCATCGTTCAAATAATTACATGCGTTTCGAGAACAATAATTATTATTGGAAACGAACACGGTAACCTTGTGGATATTACACAGTACACACATCGCGAACCAACACAGCTTGTTTGTAATGTGCTTGCACTAAATTAAAAAAAAAAATCGTCGTTCTGCAAAACAAACTAACCATTGCGAAATGTGATTTTTCGATGTACGAGACGAAGAGGCAGCTCATACGTCATAATTTAAACGTAGGTATTCATCATGTAGTAATTTTTTCTACCGAGATTCTTTCTTAGTACCCATCGTCAAAAAAATCCATCTCTGGATTTTTTTCAATTCGTCGAATTCAACGTGTGATATGTGACACAAATATGAAACTCTTTTTCTGTTATTTCATTTCTCTCAAATTCTCTTCGGTTTTCGTCGCATACCCTTGGGTGCGATGATTTTCAAATTTTTTTAAATTATAATAAACCTGCATCAAAAACTTTTGTAAATGACATTAAAAATACTTGGTGAGAATTTCGAAATTTTTAGCTCTTGGTCATCATCCACCTTTCGCAAAAAGCCAGAGTTTCATAATCAAACATTTTTCATTTTTTTTTTTTTTTTTTTTTTTTGGCATGGCAATACTTAATTAGCTTATAATCTCCACCACTAATAATGTTTTTCGGACGTAATTTTTTCACGAAAGTTTTTTTCGTATAATTTTCTCAACTGAAATTTTTCTGACGTAATTTCCCCCCCCCCATTGAAATTTTTTCTGAAGAATTTCTCCATTGAATGTTGAACTTGCATCTTTTTCGAAAGGAATGATTTCTGCTTGATTGATGTCATAAAAATCATGAAGAAAAAAATTTGAATGTGGACAAATTTTTCAGGTAAAACTTTCCGATGTGAAAATTGAAATTTTCATGAAGCCAATCAAACAGGAATAATTTTTTTCAAAAAAAATGCAAGTTCAACAACAGAAAAATTTTCAAGAAAAAAAATTCAGTGAAGAAAATTTAAATTACATCAGAAAAATTCTAGTTGAGAAAAATCCGAGAAAGAAATCAAGAGTTGAAAAAATTGAAAGAAAAAAATTTGGAAAACTTCTTCAGAAAATTCTGAACTATTTAAAATTGATGTAAATGAAAAAAAAAAAAGTCAAAACGAAATTCAGCTGTACGAGTGGTGACCTCAAGAAGATATTCGAGTTCCAGGTTTGACTGTCTCGTAGAAAAAGCAAAAAGTTACAAGAATTTTGATAATTTTAAACATTTTCCTATCGATTTCTCCAATTGAAGGAATTCTAACAGAACTTCCGTTCCCATCATTTTTGAAAAATTCGACTTTTTTAAATTGAAATCTCACAACTTTCATATTTCTGTTCAGAATTATCACTGTTGTGAAATTTTTTAAAATTGAACCATTTTCATTGGAGAGCTTAAAAAGGGGGTTCGACATTCGAGCCTACCGCGCACCTCTTCGGATACACTTATTTCTTCCACATGAAATATGCAACTAAACCTGCTCTCAAATTCGCCCTGTACCGCCACCAGATCGAGTACTCGAGTAAAAAATCTCGTCTAAACAACAAAATAATACCAGATTAACCTTTTAAGCTATGATACTTCTCGTACGTATTAAAGTTTACACATAAATTCATTTAATATACATAAACCTTCTCAATTTCAATACAACACCGCCTTTTCAAATCAAAGGCAAAAAAAAACCAGGCACTTGAGAGAAAAAAAACACCCTATAATATTCGTGATTATAAAACCAGCATCACAACCCAGACACCAGTAAATTTCTCCAGGGCACTGGCAATCTCCCTCGGAAACCTCATCCCCAGCGACAAATATCCGCTACACAGTGGCAATTAATACAAAAGACCTCTCTCTGGTAGGTACTCGAGCGTTATCTCTTCTTCCCGCCAAAACACAGGGTGCGGTGCAAAGGCACTGCCGATGCCGTATTCGCTATAACAAAAACACATGTCATCCGCTAAATGCAAACGCCCGGTTCATCGTACACATATTGGCCTCGGTCTGGGTCGCGCCTTACAAGTACTCAGTGTGATGAAGCCTTAAAGCGATACGCAGGGTGACGCTCTATTATTAACAAAAAAATAAAAAAGGAACACCAGACCTAAGAATAGGACAATGTATTAAGTAGCGCACTATTCTTCAATATCCAGTTTATTTTACACTCGTTTTCTTCCAGGTTCGACTCGCTGGCTTATAAAAATTACACCAAAGCATCGTTTCCTTTTTTTGCTCCGCTCTTGCCTTTTTTTTTTTTTTTTTTTCATATTTCTACTCCACGAGCGTGTCGATTTAAACACGCCGATAAAATTATTTGAGAAACAGGGCCTATTTTAAGGAAAATTTGGAACTACGCATGTAAGCACATTTTACCACCTCTCCCCTTCGGAACGAAACGGACTTCGACTTTTTTGGGGGTGGGAGGGTGAATAGCACAAATTTGATGGCCAAGCTACAATTTTAGTTAATTTTTCCTATTTTAGTATTTTCTATTTGTTCCTAGTGGTTTTGGAAGCTTTTTTGGGCGAGAATATAAAATGAGTAGGTACCAAGACTTGAAATTCCAGAAGGATTTTCGGGGGAGGTGGCATAAATTAGTATTTTTTCCTGCTGTTGCTCCAAATAATTTATATAATTTTAAGTTTGTTTATGCCCGAGCGAAGCGAGGACGAAGATTTGGAAAAATCAAGTTTTTAATGTCTAAAAAATCGTTTTTCCCCATATTTTATTTTAATGTTTAGAAAATTCCTATCTGATGGGATTTTTTTTTGGGGGGGGGTACGATTTACTTCTCGTACCCCATTTTCCGACGCCACTGTTTGTTCTCAATGAAGCGAAAACAGAAAATTTTAAAACAAATTATGATCAAATTTCAAAAATACATATTGTGTTTCAAGGCGAATATGAAATAAATTGAATTTAACTCGAGCGAAGCGAGGGCGAAAACTTTTGAACCCCTCAAATTTAAGGCGCAATGAAATATTGTTTTGGAGTAATACTTGAAGTTGAATAAAAATTCGGCCACTTTTATTATAAAACAATTAAAGAGGAATAAATACAAAAAGGCCGAGCGTAGCGAGGCCAAAGCTGTTGAAAAATTGATTTTCGAAAAAAAGTTTTAAGGGGAAAAAATAACATAAAATTGGCAATTATGTTCAGGATACGAAAAAAGTCACTTTTGTAGGATTGAGAGATTTTTATGTTGAAAATTTCAAAAAAATTGGAACTGCGCATTTTTAATTTTGGAACTGCGTGTCGAGCTTTTGGAACTTCGCAAAATGTGCGGAACTGCGCCTTAAAATAGGCCTTGTTGAGAAATAATTACAAAAATACATTTCCAGTCGAGACGAAGAGCCAACTATCATCGTCAGTGACAACCCCACCGTTTACGTGGAGTCAACCCCTTCAGGCTACAGCTCGGTTCGGCTAAACGGTGTGTTCGCACCTGGGAAATATGCATTTCCGGACAAGGGTAACTACAATGTTGTTGAGGGGGAACAGCTCGAATTTATTATTAGGATTAAAATATAGCTGTTGTCGTCGTTCTCTTCTTCAAAATGAGCAACGACGACACGATACGAATAACGTAATTTGGCTGCAACGGGTTATTTTTACATAACGGTAACCGGCGTCGTTTAATCAACGTTCAAATACTGTGTAAACCTTCGTGTACTACTGGTCCGCTGACGACCGACGTCTAATTTACCCTAAAATTTAATTGTCCGCGCCGCAGCTCCGGCTGCTGCACTTATAGCACCATTAAAGCCAGAAATACCTGCGAGGTTAAAGCACTCGATGCTCTGTGGTTATTTTAATGCGATTTATCAAAATATTATCCCAGCTGGAATGCCTGCTTATGAATGGGTATTATGACTCTACGCACCGAATGTAATAAAATCCAGTCGATTATTTTCAAATTCGTCAAATTAGATGTTAAATCTGGCGTATTTTTTGATGAGGCAAGCGTAGCGTATTTTTCCTTCAATTCGAAGACCTCATCTTCATTATTTTATTCAGTAACATGAAAAAAACAACTACGAATCAAAATCTGCATTCCTAAAGAGGCAAAATTGAAAAGTTTTGATTCAGATCGCTTTTCACCAATTTTACAACTTTTCTGACACAAATCTGCACTGATCTTGTCTAAAAATACAATCTTGTGATTACATGAGAGGGGGTGCAAGGAGGGGTGCAATCTTCCTCTCTCCCGAATCAGCTACCATGAGACGATTTTTGGGATTTGAATAAATTAAATTTCAAAATATTTTCTCAATTCAAGTCCAAAGTCCCAATCCGCCAGTGTTTGCAATATTTCAAAAACGAGTTTCCCAGCCTTTTTCCCAAAAGTTTTTGTTTTTTTTAAGACCTTTTACGGAGGACGAATTTTAAATCCCACATCATGATAATCATCTAGGAAATCCGTGAAAAAAATGAAATCGAATAAACTTTCAACGTGTTTCGTATAGAATTGTGAAATTATGAAGTTGAACATTGGAATTTTTTCGGATTTTTTAATGATTTGAGCGATGAGAAGAACCGAAAATAAGATATTTCTTTGAAAGAATTTTTTAAATTCAAGATCCAAATTGAGTATAAAAATTGAAAATCGTAATCCCTGGACGACCTTTGGTTCTCTGACCTTTGATAGAATCTTTTCAGAATTAATTCGTGTTAAATCTAATTTTTCGGATCAATTTTTCTCAAATTTTTCAAACCTTTCGAGAAAAAAGCGCTAATATAGGAGACAAAATATGGTAAGTACTTAAGTAGTAGAAGTGATAAAGAGATGATCGTAAAACTGATTCAAATTTTATGAAAATGTGTATTATTTTTTCTTTTGTTTACCTGATATTGGCAAAAATACACCAAAGGAAGGGAAAAGAAGAATTTCTGAGGAGAGCAAGGTAATTTTTGCATGAGCTGCGCGAAACACTTTCCAGAATTCCAGATAATCTGTCTTTTTTCTGGATTTTCACAAAATTCCAGCGAAAATTTTAATTCTCTGCATTTTTTAGATTTTTAAAATTCTCTCATTTTTTCATTTTTTTTAAAGAGTAAATAATCACTATTTGTATTTTTGAAATTTGAATTCAAATTATGATAAAATTGTAATTTTTGAATTCAAAACGTGACTTTTTAAATCGTTGACTTCCTCCCTTCTTATCACTCACCATTAAACAATATTGGAAAATCGTCATTTTTATTCATTTTTGAAAAAACAATCAGAAACCCATCTCAAAAAAGTGGGAAAATATCGCTTTCGTCAAAAAGTCAGAATTACAGCAAAAAATTTCACTGTTAAAAAAACCTAAAAAATTAGTGTAAATTCATTAAAAAGTTAGTAAATATATGGAATTTTAGAGAAATTCTCTAGAAAAATCAGCAAAAATTGCTGATTTTCTTTGTGTTGCAATTTGACTTTTAAATCAGTGAAAAAAACAATGAAAAAAATCGCAAAATATCAGCGAAAATTTACTGAAAAGTCAGTAAAACCTTGAAATTTGTCGAAAAATCAGCGAAAATCAGCTGAAAATCAATAACGCTGATTTTTCCTGTACTGATGCAATTTCGACTATATTCACTAGGGACTTTCAACTAGTCCAAAATTAGATGACAAGCCTTTAAAATGAAAAAAAAAACAAAACAAAACAGAATACGATACGATCAACCGAAAATTAAACAGATTATGAGTTGAAACGTTGCAAGCATTATACTTCAGCGATTTCAACATGCATAAAAAATTAACAAAAGTTTTCTTTTATTCAAAAATTGTTTCTGGCTCTATTCAACTAGATAAAAAAAAAATGGGTATTGTTTCGGATTTTCATGCTTTTAGAGGCCTGCAGACATCTTGTCGTGGAGAGAGACAAACAAACTCCTTTGCTCCAATTCAGACCAGCCTACTAAAGAATTTCTCACAGAGTTTTTACAACCACACAAATTACATTTTTTTTGGCAAAATTTCACCAAATTTTTATAAATTTTTCAACTTTTTCAGGATTTTTAGACATGATTAATTGATCATATTTTCATATTTTTTCCACATTTTACTTCAAAATTACGTGACTAAACCATGCACAGGGTATACGATCAATCAAACATTCATTCCAGCTCCATGTTTCCATTCCACCCTCGACCTCTAACCCTATCAATCCAGCATTGAAGATGGAACGTTCACACGATATTTGGCCGCGGATCGTAGAAGCTTGCAATGTGTTACGTGACGATCGACGATCTCGAAACAGCTCTGCGATGGCTAAACGCCTCAATTACCATTGAATTTACAATACGGTCATGCCATATCGACGCTATTAAAAACGATCACAAGAAGACGTCCAAGTCCGAGTATTCAAACAAACCCGCAGCCGCATCAGCAACTGGTAAGCAGGGCACCGGTTACCGACCATTTACTGTCAATCAGCGTATTACCTTAAAAGGCGAATCAACTTGTTTTAACAAGCGCACATAATAATCATCGAGACAAGATATTATATGTACATATCTGTCTTTCTTTCTTTTCTCTTTCTCACTCATGCATACCTATCCCTAAACCTATATACTCGCGCTTATTATATAAATACACAAACATATGTACCTAGAAATACAATCATATAAACCACTGTAGAGTATATCGTACATTGGCATCCGGAATGGTTCGTCATATAATTTTTTTCTTTGCTTTTTCAACTACTCTTTTCCCTTCTCCTTAGCTTACTATGATGATCTCCAATGGAACGTTACTAGCTCCTGATTATTTTTGCTGTAAATCGGATTTCCGCAATCTAAGTCCAAAATTACCTACTTAAAGTTCATTTTTTTTTTCAATTTCTTCAATTCTAATTTTTTTCCAAAAATTTTTTCAATTTGATTTTCTTTTTCATTTTTATTTCAATTTTTTCATACTTTTCCCTACATTGATTTAAATTTTTTTTCAATTTCATGTCTTCTTTTCAACTCGAAAATGATTTCCAATAATTTTTAAATTTTCAACAAGTATGAATTTGTTTGAAAATATTTTCCACATTCAACTTTTCACACAATTTTTCTCGACTCAATTATTGGAAGAAATCAGGGAACATGAGTCAACCAAAAAGTTAACTTTTGACTCCATCTTTACCCCGGGGTCAATCTATGACCTTGATTGTTGACTCCGGAGCCAATCTTTGACTTTGACTTCCTGACCCCACTTTGACCTCGGAGTTAATCTATGACCTTGATTGTTGACTCCGGAGTCAATCTTTGACCTTGACTTCCTGACCCTACTTTGACCTCGGAGTTAATCTATGACCTTGATTCTTGACTTTGGAGTCAAACCAACACCATGACTCCCCGACTCCACCTTGACTCCGGAGTAAAATTTACACCTCAACTCCTGACTCCATTTTGACCTCGGAGTCAATCTATGACCTTGATTCCTTACTTTGGGGTCAATCTTTGACCCTAATTTCTGATTCTAGAGTGAGTTTATGACCTCGACTTCCTGACTCTGGCATGACTTCGGAATCAAGCCAGAGTCTGAGTCAATTTGGAGTCATTTGGCTTTTGACTCCGGAGTCAATTTCACACTTTGACTATCGACTCCGGGGTCAAACTCACACTCTGACTCCACCTTGACTCCGGAGTAAATCTTTGGCCTTGACTCCCCCTGCCTCCGAAACCAAGCCCAAGTCAAGGTCAATTTGGAGTCATTTTGAATTTGACTCCGGAGTCAACTCCTATTTCTTGTTAAAAATTGACTCTTCTACTCCGGAGTCAATTTCAAACCTTGATTTTCGACTCCGGTATCAAACTCATACCCTGACTTTTGACTCCACCTTGACTCCGGAGTAAATCTACGACCTTGACCTTTGACTCCAACTTGACCTTGGAGTCAACTAATGACATTGACTCCCTCTGCGGAGTCAATTTGGACTCCAAAGTCGACTTCTTTTCGCAAAAAGAAATTTAAAAAAATCAAAATTGGATCAAATTTTGAAAAAAAATTTTAATACGAAACTGAATTAGGATCTTACATCGTTGAAATCCAATTTGCGGCAAAAATAATTAGGAGCTATTTGGAACGTCGATCGTATCCAAGATATTACCACATCTGTTCTAAATTTATATTTTTTCTAAGCCAATATCGATAATGAAAGTTGTCTTTAGCGCGTCGCCACCGCCAGCGCAGCGACAACAATCGTCGGTATAATTCGTAGTCGTCGCCGTCGTCGCATATTACAAATAGAAAGCCTTGAAATTAAATTACTCGCACATACGTATATATTCGATAAATGTGTATAAAGAATTATAATTTATGTATAAACGAGCCGAACTAGCGACTCGGCGCGGAGTGGAGTCGTCTGTAATCGATGTAGGTACCGGTAACCGACAAATTTATAGCCAACATATTACCTCTTTCGGGTTCGCGTTAGAGTTCTAAAAATAGCCCGAAAAATTCTCGCGTATTATTTATGTGTCGAACAATAATTAAAAATAACACTTGTACCGATCAAAATAAACCGTCGGCAGGAATGTGAAGCCAGGAATATCGAAAATTATGCATAGTAAGCTGAAGATGAGTGAAATTTTCCTGGGTAGAAAAACCAATCAATTGAGAGGGAACCAGGGTAAAATGATGTCAGAGTTTAGTCATCGATTGTTGTAACACGGTTGAAAAATAGAAGTGACTCATTGTTTCAATATTGGGGAAACTTTCTTTGAATGAGGCTGATGTAGGGATTGATAATGAAAATTTGAACGAATCAATAAAAAAATATCGAGTTGAGTCATCATGAGCTAGTCGATTCCTAATTTTTGCTCGGAATTGAGGAATTATTGAAATTAGAAACCAACAAACAAAAATTCGCATTTTTTTCGTACCTAATACCAATTATCGGCTTCCAAAAAAATCGTATCCAAACCCCCAGACTTCTCCGGTTGGTCAGAAAATGAAAACTCAATTTGCTATTTTTCATTGAAAACATAATTTGCTTAATTGGTGATAAAATTTTGTGTAATTTCGCACTTTTTTATACCAGAAGGTAAGAATTTTGGCTTGTAAAGAAAGCGAATTGTCCTCTTAACAAATTTCATTTTTATTTTAGTAAAAAAAAAATTAAAATTCGAATGAAGAAAGTTGAATATAAAGAGCGAACTGTTTAGAAAAATATTTAGCTGAGAAAAGATTAAAATTTTTTTTAATGACATTCAAGTTACTAAAAAATGAAAATCGATGAATTTTCAATAATTTACATCTTTGTTCAAAAAATTAGATAAAATTTCATTACGTTCGTAATTTAGAGAAATTATTAACGAAACGCCAAGGGCATCAGCCAATTTTCTCAAAGGTACCTCAGAAAATAATGAACACATTTTCTACTGTCGGTTGGTTGAAATTTTAATACGAAGATCAGGGTCATTATCAACAAATTTCAGGTATCATCATCTACTTTTGAATTTCATCAGGAGGGCAATTTTTCCATAATTTACCAAGCAGTAATGACTTTCGATCCCTTTCTTCTGTCAGAAAATTTCGTTCTAAGTACTTCTAATTTTCGACTTGGATTAAGCAGAAAGTAATGACAAAGTCCATATAAAGTTGACTTTATTTATTCAACGATAATCCATCCCTAATTGACATTTTCAGCCATTTTCCCAACTCATCAGCCAATAGAAATTTTCTAAAATTTGGAAAAGAAGGATGAAACATAAATGTAGAAGCCACCTCCTTAAAATTTGCTTCCATTTATTAATCGAAAATCAACATTTTCGGCCATTTTTGTTACTCATCAGTCAATAAAAATTCTCACAAAATTCAAAAAATACTTTATATGAGCTAATTTTCAACGAAATATTCATGTAAAACAATAGAAAAATTAATTTCCATTTTTTTTGTGGAAGCCTATGCCTATACCATACAAAATTGATTCAATCTTTCGACGCGAAATTTGAGCATAGGTTTTCTAGACCTTTATACGTAATATTATGCAGTTTTATTCAAAGGAGGTACGAATGAAAACAGAAAAAAGCAAGGTTGAAATCATTGTAACTGTAATAGAGAGACCTAAAAATAAAAAATTTGTGACTCGGGTGAAATTTCATTCAATCTCGACTCTTGGACTTGGATTAAGGCTTGACAATTTTTATTTCGAGTTTCAGGGCTTACTGTTCGGGGCTTGAATGAAACGTTCAGGGCTTTCCAAGACTTTTTAAGGCTTCCAAAGCAAAAAATTACCAATTTATTGGTCTGCAGAACTACAATAATATACTTTAATTTCCTCAAACTGTTTTCGAATTCAATATCAAATTAAAAATTAATTTTCATTACACCCTATTCTCGAAACAACATTTGAAATTTACATTTTTCGAAGTACCCTATCTAGTTTATAAAACCCCGCATTAAATTTTTTCGTTACATCGAATATTTTACAAAAAAAAAAAAAAATGAAAAATCTTGGACTCTTATCATTTTTTTCTTTTGCGAAACAATATTCAATTTTACAAACCATCTAGAAAATGTAGATTTCAAATTTGAGCCAATTTCATCAATCTTCTTTCGAGTAACTTTCAATTTAAGTCAAATGTAAATTGGCAAGCAAAGGAGTAGGAGTAGGCAAAAACTCTTTTTCAAAAGCTCTGAAAAGCTCCGATAACAATTGGGGTTTCTGGGCTCACATTTAGAGCTTGATTTTTGGAGAAAAATGGGTTTTCGATTAGGTCTTCGCAAAGTAAAGTTTTCAAGGTTTTAGGGTTTACATATTGGGCCCCAAAATAAAAAATCGGTCTTTTTTCGGATTTCGGGTGATGATCCCGGTCGGTCCTGGGCCGTAGCCTTGGTTTTTTAATTTTTTTTTTTCAATATGAAAAAACTGAAAACTGGAACTGAAACAAAAAAATTTTGAAAAATGAAACTAAAACTGGAATTGATATCATTCGAGTTTTCCATCACGCCATCCAAAAAAAAAGAAAAATGATGCACTATTTGTCATGAAAAATTGAGACAAAAGAACCACAAAAGCAAAAAACTCTTGAAAAATTGCCTCCAAATGATGTAAACAAATGCCATTTTCCAAAAATAAAGCAACTACATATTTCAGACCTTCTAAGAAGGAAATCGATAAGCAAAAATATTTTCATCAAAAATTAAAAAAAAAATATTTAAAAAATCATCATTCAAAATTGAATATAAAAGTCAGAAAAAAATCCTCGTCCATTTTGACCACGTACTCTACCGAATTAAATTAGACTTTCCAACGCTACATACTCAAAAATTACATCAAAATTCACATTTCACACCCTCAAAACATCTAAATCGACATGCTGCAAGCACCGAACCAAACACTCACCTTCTATATCGCAGCTCATCTCAAAAGTCATCACCACCCTTCGACGGAACCCCCTTAATACAACATCAAATCATCATACAATTCTAATTCGTACACAAAAAAGAGAGAGTAAAAGGCCATTCAAAGGCTCATTTCGTCAATCCGGTTACGTAAGTATATTAGATACCCACACAATTTATTCATTCGTATTTAAACAAGTTCAATTGCATCGAAGATTCTGGTATTTAACAGCAACCTTCGAAAAAAAGAACCCCTCTTCATCTAAAAGGTGTAACAATTGAGTGGACAACTCGATAAACCAGATTTATATAATTATCGTGGTTTTATTTCATCGCGTTCTCGTCTTGTTTTCCAAGTTTTTCATTACACGAAGCAACGTATTATAAATACGTACACTGCGATGTTGATGCCAGAGCTGCATCGAGATGGGACGAGGGGGCCCAAGAGATATGGCTCGCATAGGTACACGGATTATTTATAGCATATGCACTCGATCCAGGTATAAATACCGCAAGAAATCATACCAACTAGCTAAAGGCAATTACGACCCTAGACGAGGGTACTGGCGAGGCTGAGCGAGAGACGAGGAGGCTTTGCCAGATACCAAGCCATCTCTTTTGACAGAAACAATATCAGGCCGTATATAGGTATTAGGTACGACGATAAAATGTGAATTGCGTTTAGCCACCGAGTACATAGGTTCGGTTTCGCGCTATCACAACTACCAATAGAAGAAATAACAACACGACAGTATTGAAACCGGTCTGCTATACCTTTGGTAAAACGGCTAATGAGGGATAGCTTTAAACCATACTTAAATGGTGGGTCTGAGGTACACGTACGATCTCGAAAACAACTCGGAAAACTTGGCCCATTCAGACGAGCAATCTTCTCTCATTTGTAAGCTTATTTAACAACCTTTACGGGTACCTAAGTACCCTTAGAAGGCGCCTTCGTAACGCAATCCAACTTCACCCTCCTGGTACGTCCTTTTGTACTGATTTTTTTTCTTTCCAGCCGGTCATTACACTCTTATTTTCGACATAGGTACAAAACTACGTACACGTATTAGCAATATCAATGTATCTATATACCACACAAACACACAGGAAAGCTTCATGACCGATGTTCTCTAGCACGCCGCACGACCATGTATTAACCCCGCTCTCGACTTGGTCCTGACGAAAAACAAAAAAAAAATATTCACGTCGTGACCATCTGTAACTTAACAAACGATCGCCCACACCTGGCCTCCAGGTACGCGCGCATAAAACAACCATTTAACCATCCCTCGTGCCTCCGTCATCTTTCGCGCCCATACCCAGTCTGGCATTCATTCTCTTCTGCAGATACCAAAGCTATACGTTCGCGTACAATGCTATACGAAAAAAAAAAAAGGAGAAAAATTCGAATAAAATTTACACTTCATCGGATGATTATTATTTACATTTGAATGGACGACGATGCGGCCGCGAGAGACGTATTGTGATAGCGATTATCGTACGGTCTGTACGGGTATCACTTTGGTTCGCGATATCCATAAATATACGTGCGCTGTATCGTGTCCAACTCTCCTCACCACTGTATCATTCCACACCGCTCTGTTTCCCCTTTCGAGAGCATAATACCGTGTATCATTCGGAGATTCGATGACGATGAAACTCAAATAAGACTCATCGTATGGTTCTAGGAACGTGCGAATGAAAAAGACAATCAGCCGTTTACCCGGCCAAGGTGATAATTTCGGTTATTTCAATAGCCAACAGCCACCAGATGAGAATTGAGATGATGGTAATCTAATATGATGGCAAATCTAATTTTTATTTGTTTGGAATCAAAATAAAGGGGAATATGAAGTCAATTCGAGACCCTTGTCAACTGTCTTGAAAATCTAATACAAAAGTGATACGGACTTTTGAATTCGAATTTTTTAAGCAAAAAATTGAAAATTTTAACATATCAATTGAAAAAAATCAATTATGCTCCTGACTTCCTCAAGGTTAATTCGAGACCTCCGTCACCTGTTTTGATTGAAAAAATAAATTATGCTCTTGACTTCCCTAAGTTCAAAAAGATGAAAAAGTATGCGAACTTTCAATTAAACGTGTCATCAATATCAAAACTATCAAAAGGGTTACTGAAGATTCTAAGCAAAACTTTGAGTTTTTCATCTCTTTCAATCCCTTGAGTTAAACTTATTCTAAAATTAAATTTTTATAGAAACTCGAAAGATATATTTAGGTCAAGAGCCATCATTGAAATCCGCTGAAAATCTTTTATGAAATTCCTTTGTAAAAAAAAAAAAAATGAATAAGTTTTCGAAAAAATACATTCATCTATAATATTCGAGTAAGATGATAAATAATCGAGTTTCGATTAAAAGTCCAACATCTTTTGAAACCTTTGAATTGAAATATTCAATTTTGAAGACCTTTCTGGCTTTTCTACATACCTACTAGGTCAAAATAATTATTACTGGAAAATCTTCTTTCTGCTAACTCGCAACTTGGAATTTAAAATTAAAATTTCGACTTTTACACAACTTTTGAGCTTTTGTGTCTTTTCCAATACTTTTGAACCGAAATATTAACTTTTGAAGATCTTTTCTATACTCAGAATGGCGATTTTTGATAAATCATTCTTTCAAAGCTAGATCCCAACTTGACAATTTTAAATCAAAATTCTAACCTTTTGTACGACTTTTGAGCCTTTGCAACCTTTTCAAAAGTCCAGTTGATATTTTTTGGTATTTTCTTTTTCGTAAACAAACTTGTACCTTGAAATTTCAAATCAAAAATTTGAATTTTTGTAACTTTTGAACTTTTGTGACCTTTTCAAGACTTTTGAAACGAAATAGCGACTTTAGAAGACCTTTTTCACAGTCAGGATGATGATTTTCGATGGAATTTTTTCTCGAACTAAATAGATTACGACTCCACAATTTTAAATCAAATTTCTGCCCGTACCGTTTCTGAGCCTTTGTAACCTTTGTCAAAGGTATTAAAAAGATTTGCACCAGTTGATAATTTTTAATAATTCTTTTCCATGAGCAAATTTGTAACTTGAAATCACGAACCAAAAATTAGACTTTGAGCCTTTGTGACCTTTACCAGACTTTTGAACTGAAATTTTTGACTTTTGAAGATCTTTTCCACAACCCATACGAAGATTTTCGGTGAATTCTTTTTCTCGAGCTATAAGTAGATTATGACATCACAATTACATATACATCAAAATTTTGACTGTACAATTTTTGATTAGAGCCTTTGTGACCTTTTGATCTTTTCAAAGGTATCAAAATGATTTACACCAAGTTGGCGATTGTTCGCAAATTTCATTTCTTGAGCGAATTCGTAACCTCAAGTTTGACTTTTTCACAACTTTTGAACCTTTATGACCTTTCCAAGACTTTTGAAACGAAATAATGGGTTTTGAAGATATTTCCCAGTCAAGATGACGATTCTTTATGAATTTTTCTTTCCATGCAAGATCCTAAATCAAAGTTCTGATCATTATTACAACTTTTGAGCCTTTGTGACCTCTGCAAAGGTACTAAAAGCATTTTCCCGAGATTGCGATTTTTCGTAAATTTCATTTCTTGAGTGAACTCACGACTAGAAATTTGGCAAAAAAATTGACTTCAACAACTTTTGAGCCTTTGCGACCTTTTCAGGACTTTTAAACGAAGTAATGGCTTTTAAAGATTTTTTCCATAGTCAAGATGAAAATTTTCAATGAATTTCTTTTTCCATGAAAGATCTTAGATAAAAATTCTAACCTCGATCATAATATAACTTTTGAGCCTTTATGACCTTTGCAAAGGTACCGAAAACCTTTTTTTTACACCAAAATGGTGATTTTTGGCGAATTTTGTTTTTTTTTTATGATCACGACCTTTTAAATTTAAAATCAAAATCATTACCGTTTTTACAACTTTTAAGCCTTTGAATGACTTTTTCAAGGAATTTAAAAACTTTTCCAACAGACAAAATGGTGTTTTTAGTATAAAATATAATTTTTTGGCTATGTGAGGGAGGAGGGAGAGTTTTTCTTCCTTTTTAAACAATTTGCAAAATTTCACATTTCAAATCCAAATGTTGATTATTGTCCAGACTTTGAACAAACTTCAACTCTCAGTCAAAACAATAATCGGTGTAATTACTGCATTTCTCGTATCAAATACTCAGAAATAACTTCACAATTTCTGGTTCCAAAGGACGATTTATCTGTTTTTTTTGTCGGCATTGCCCTTTTGAAATACGTTCAAAGGACTTCAAAGTTGAATATAAACATAGCTACTTACATAAGTAAACACGAAGGCTGGATTTACATTGTATTTCAAGCGTGTATCTTACTAATTGCCCAATATATTATTTTTAGATGCTTTATGTACTCACCTAAAACAGATAAACAAAGAATACAATTAATTGATTTGAAAATTAGATAATTATAATAATAATACTACATAAAATTCGAAGAAAAAAATTATTAGGTAACCGTAAGCCAATTAAATTGTAATTATATACGAAAATTAGAAAACTTTCTCATGATCTTTACACAAAAAGCCACAAATTTCATTAAAAATGTCCAAAAAAATAAATTTTCGCAAATTTTAAATCCGATAAATTCCGCCCTCTTGAATTCCTCCAGCTTTGAAAATATTTGCGGAAACCTTACGGCGCTACATTGAAATACGATGCCCGGAAAAAGAACGAGGAAAAGTGTACGAGGAACCGAAGCTGCGGAGCCGGAGACGATGTAATTTCGCTCGGGTGAAGAGCGAACGACTTCTACGACGACGAAAAATTAATCGAATTAATTAAAAAATTAAACTATTCGAAAACGACATCGTGCCGAATAAAGTTTCCTTCCTTTTCCAGGGGAGACTGTCGAAAGACACCGAAGAGGGTTAGAAATCGAGCTGAAAATTAACGAAAATTTATTTACGACGATTACAGGTCGATTGCACAAACCCAATTAAATGTTTCAAGAAAGACTCGACATTATTGGTCGATTCGTCCCCAGAATATTACCTCCAATGTATGTACTTGTAGAATAAGAGCTTTTTCATTTTCCATTCTATACGACGACAAAAAGGAGTAAGTTCAATAATGCGAATGCGTCGGTGTATTTGTAGTATTTGTGTTAGATGGTAAAAATCTGGTATCGGTGTTGTCGCCGTGGTTCGAAACAGGGGCATGGGCAGTGAGGAGGGGGTTATTCGCGAAGCATGCGGCGTGTATAGGAATTGAACGCGGGGTATATGACGCTGCTTTCTCCGATGTCAAATTTTTTTTATTGATTTGCAACAGTCTTGGTTTATTTTGCTTTTGTGTTATCGTTTACGTAATATTACGACATATGCGACATTGCACCCTATCTTGTTCTCGCGACGCTCTGCGGGACTGTATTGCGCGTCCTACAGGGGTTATTCTTTTTAAAGCCTTTTTTTCCTCCCTTACTCTTTTTCTCGATAGGGATTTTTTTCTTTGTTTCTTTCTTCGCTTTTATCTTCTTTCCACTTATAATCTATTTCGTGTTTTTTTTTTCCTTCACTACCCCTTTCGATCCTCTTATTTCTCTATCTCGACTCGAAATGCCTCCGTTGTGTATGCGATGTTACGAAATTTATACGCAGCGTAGCGTGCCATGCCATTCAGTGTACATGTAGATGACGCAATTGCTTCGGTATTTTTACCAAGCGGAGATATCGAGGTGAGATGGGGGTTATGTATTATGGAGTGTTTTTCGAGAACCCCCCAAGTCCCGAACGTGAGGATGTGGAAAAAACTCTACCAGCTTATTAGGGGTTTTTTATAGGGTTTTTTTGGATATGAGTTGGTCTTCGCGCGAGTCCCTTAGATTGAGGTACCGATTCATTCGAGAATCATTCATTATTCATCGGAATGTCGCGTATGAGCGAAGTGGAAGATTAGACGGAGGCGAAAAGGCAAAATGATTGGAATTTTGTTTTTTTTTTCGGATCGCGATCGTAAGGGTTGCAGGTTGGAAAGATGGACGAATAATTCGAGGATGATATGGAGACGATTAATGAATTGGGATGAGGCGACTGGAAAATTGATAAAAATGAAAAGATTCAAAAGATCGTTGGGTGACCTCAGAATTCTCAAAGCGAGTTGACAAAATGAAGATAAATTGGAGGTCATGCAACCATTTTGAGGTAATTTTTTTTTTGTTTCTTCATAAATTCTCTTTCAAATTTGTAACACATCAGAAGTTCTTGAATAATACCAGTAAATGTATTCCAAAAATTCAATAAATTGAAAACAAAAGTTCGAAATTAACTATTGTCCGTCCAAAATAGCGTGTCAGTTTCATTGGTCTAAAGTCCGAAATAAAACTTCTGTAGTTAAATGGGAAAAATTTAAGATTTTGTTTGCTTTTTGCTAAGGAAACTACAAAATTTTATCTCATGTTATTTGAGAAAAATAGCTCAAAAAAATCGAAGTAGGCACAGTTGTTGAAATTAGAATTCAAAACTTTCAAAGTATTTTTTTTTTTTGAAAAGTAAAAAAAATTGAAATAACTTTAAAATGCATAAAAGCACTGAAAAAGTTTAAAAACGAGTAAAGAAATCATAAAAATTGAAACAAATGTCAAAGAAATTGAATACAATGAAACAAAAAAAATTTAGAAACAGAGAAAAAATGTTAAAGTAGCATGAAACAAAATTAAATTACCAGGAAAATGAAAAAAATTGTGCAAGATAGCTAAAAATCAACCTAAGTGGTCTAAAATTGTTCAAAAATTTACAACAAAATAGTTAAAACAACCAATAATATGTAGGTAAAAATTTAATGAAACTTTGAAATCTCATTAAAAAAACTTCTCAAAATTATGAAAAATAGCAAAAATAAACTGAAAAGACACAAAAGTAGTTGTTAAAATGAAAGAAAAAATGAGTAAAACAAAAAACTAGTAGAAAAAATTGAATTAAAATTACTTAGTAAAATAACAAGTATTAAAAAATTGTACAAATTGATTTCAAAAAATTACGTTGAAAATGATCACAATTTTGAAAAAATGCAAAAAACTTCAGATGGTAGAAAAAACAAAAAAAATCACCGATGCTGATTTAATATTTTTCAAGACTTTCAAAAACCACTTAAAAAAGGATAAACTTAGTCGGAAAAAATCACTTGAATTTCTTTAGAAAAAATCATTTTTGGGAACGTTCGAAATTATACTTAGATATTTCACAAAGTTTGTAAAAAAAATTTACTAAAATTTTGTTTTTATTGGTCCCTATAAAAAATTTTGGTAACTTTTTCAAGAAACTTTTCAAGAAAACAACTTTTATAATATTTTCGAAATAAAGTAGCATGATGAAAAAAATTGTAAATTCGGAGCAAATTATACCATTTGATAGCAATGAATTCAATGACCATGTGATTTGAGATTCACAAAAGAAAATTTCAAGCTGATTTCACGACTAAAAAATTTTCATTTTTCATGACCTGTCAAGACATCCTGTTAAAAAAATTTTGTGTTGTGTTCATGCATTATAACGCCATTTTTTGCAATTTTTTTGACGTTTCCTCAATTTTTTGTCCACTTAGAAAAGTTTTTACAATGTGCCAAGCACCATAAATGAAACTTGTTCGAATTTTACTGAAATTTTTATACAATATTTTGTCTATCTTCAATCCTTTAAGTTTTTTTTTTATCCGTATTCAAACAATTTCTCCCGCATCCAAAATATGTTTCAGTGTCAATAGATTTTAACGGCGGCATGACAATTAAATCGATTTCGTTACCATTTTGAACGATTTTCACATTGTTTATTTTTTCAACAAATATTGAGATAGTTCAAAAGTGGCAAATTTCTGTAAATTTTTTTCACGTACTTTATCTAGGTAAATTTTAATTTCAAATTCAGACAAATTTTCCAATTTTACTCGACTTTTGTCAATGGTAAAAAATGTTTACATTCAATTGCCTAAATTCAATATAGCTTGGACCACAAAATTTCGAAGTTTACAGTCTCTTAAAATTCAGAAAGGAGGTTTGATTTCAGCTCAACTTTTTGTATAAGTTTTGATAGAGTTGATTACAGTTTGTTTCAAATGAATTTCTCCGTTTCCAAAATTTTCGACAATTTTTTTTCTCTAAAAATCAATTTACATTAGATCAGATAAAAAGAGAGAGAAGTAGATAATCCAATAAATAGCTTCATTATAAGCCAATTGAATGGAATAAAATTTCAAAAAAAGAAACGCATACAGACGTTTGCAAATTTTTTTCATAATCGAGCCAATTAAAAAACAGTCCAATGATCAAATTTCTCAAAAAAAATTTCAATCCGTACCATATCTCAAGGCATTGAAATAATGGAAAACTTCGAAACCAATATCATAACAAAATAATTATCTCAGTTATCCAAAAGGGATGAGAAAGAAACCGATCAAAACACCGTGTAATCGGATCTCACTTAAAATTCCAAAGCGATACTCTAAAGACTGTAAATTCGGCAAACTTCCTCGAAACCCCCTAATTTCAGTCCAAGTCTATAACAAAACTTTGGCAAATTATTTCGATACCGTTTGGTAAGTAAATTTCCTTTATAGGGGGAAATTTTACACTCGGCGGCGTAAAGTAGAGTACATTAAAACGTAGATCGAATTACCAACTCATTTAGCCCCTAATACCCTTTCTTGAACCCTCGGCAACATAAAAATCCTTTTATTTGGCCAAACGTTGCGAAAAAAATCTCCAAACGGCGAATAAGTAAGGTAAAAAAGTATATAAAATTACGCGAAACAATTACCACGGTCCGGGGCGTTGAAACCATTACGACCGCATGCGCCTCGAAGCATCGGAGAGAAAGAGAAAAATGACGCACCAGGCAATTCCTTTGATTCGACGACGCAATAAAAAAAATTCGGAGAAGGGACGATTTTTCTTCGCTACACGCGAACTTGGTAAAAAGAAGAATCCAGTTGGAAAACAACAAAGTGACGTTAATAATCGCCCTTAAACGAATCGTGCAAAGATCAATAAAGGTAAAAGCTAGACCTCATCCTTTTACTCTCTTCTCCGTGCTTGGCCACGAACGACGTGCTTTTTCGAGAAAAAGCTCCCCGCCGCACGAGACCGTCCCTCGGTAGGGGTAAATAAGTAACCGGAGGGTTGAGAAGTGAGGCTCCGCGCAGCCTGCGTCAGGCGTCCTAAGAAGAAGTCGTCGTCAGTGTCGCCATTGCGGTGTGAAAAATTCTCGTCGAATGGGTGAAAAATGAAGAATTTGTCAAGGTATCTGGAGTAGATATCAAATACCTGAATTGTTTCGAAGATTTGGCGAACAATTCGAAGCAATAAGGGCGGAATTCGTTTCGAGATGACCAAAATTGTGTCTGGGTAAATTAGCAATATTTAGAGAAAATGAAAACATTTTTCAGCCAACAACGTTTTTATAGCAGAAAACTGTCAAAAGAGTCCCCTGAATAACTTCAAGAATTACCATCATTCAGGCCCCTAGCTAATTTTTTATGAGGGTTCCCCCCTCCCTCCTAAAAAAACAGGTCTTCTTCTCTGTTTCAATTAATCTTAATTTTACGATAAAAACAGGATGACCATTTTCTTTGACTTTTCCAGATTTTTCATACCAATTTTTCAAAATTTTCCAGACCTTTAATATACAACTCATGAAATATGGAAGAGAGGGTAGTTGTTTCAGATGATGTATTTACGACTTGAAATTGTTGATATTACGCAGAAAAGTAAATGAAGGTTTTTAAATGTTATCTGGTATCTACAGCTACGAAAAACGTTTAAATTTCAGTCTAAAATGTCTGCCCTCCTCTCCCACACACAGACACACACACGAATTCATAACAGAGAAAATTTCAAATATCTAAAAGGAGAACTGCATTTTGAAAAATGTCAGGGATCTACCAAAATCATACAAATCAAAATTCTGATCTTCCCAGGTAGAAAATTTAAAAAATTTCTTCGCAATTCATGTACTATCCCTCCTCGCCCTCCCCTAAAAAATTTAAAATACGAATTCCAATTTCATGAAATCAACAAAAGCTCTTGAAATCTTTTCGGTTGACCCTAGTAAATAAAAAAAATCAATGAGAGGAGTGAAATATCAATTACTCGTACTTTAATGAAATAATACAAATGTATTGAGCTCAAGCAAAGCAAAGGGTGAAAATTTTTGAGAGAAAATACATTCAAAAGTTTTCTCTCCCCCCTTTTTTTCAACACCGTAGTCAAGGGCATAATTTATATCTTCCTTTTCCTTCATTCGATTTTATTAAAAAAATACTTCTTCAAAAAAAAATCAATGGATTCTGTAGGAAGAGAGCTATTTTTTTAATTTTTTTTTTTTTTTGAAAAATTCATAAGTAATTTAATAGACAAAGACACACATTTAGAAATCAATTTTTTTTATATACGACGATAATCAACATAAAAGTACTTAAATAAAAAAATTAGTTGAGAATAATAACGATTTGGTTAGAGCGGAGTAAAGGTGAAATTTTTCGAATAATCCAAAATAAAACTAGTAAAGAAACTCTGAACTCTGACAGATGATTTATATTTCTTGTGGTGAACTTTTACGTACAAAATTTCAGCCAGAAAATTTACAAATTTCTCAATTTTTCCAAACCTTTAAACTTTTCTGATTTTTTTCTGAATTTTTAAAAAGTGGATATATATTCTAAAAAATACCTCCATATGTACTTTTTTGTTTTACATTCAATTTCCAATATACGAATAATTTTGGATTTGAGGTACATTTTTGCAGGGAATTTTGGATTTCAGATTTGAAATCTTTTCATTGTGGATTTCACCCAACCCTATTTTTTAGAAACTCAAGAATATTTGAAAACGAGTTAATCGTTATAAAATTATTACCTACTGAAGTGCATGACCTCTTCCCATGTTCCAGCCAAATTGAGGACGAGAAAAAGGATGTATCTAGACGATATTCAAGAAATTGAACAGTAGATGTGTGAAGAAAAGGGTAAGGAGAAGGAACTGGAGGGTGTATATGGGGGGGGGGCACATACATACGAAGAGCGGAGGGAGCCAAAAATTTCACATTATAAATCATATCTTTTTCATGCCCAAATCATACACTCAAGATATTTTTTTTTACACCTACATTGGCTTTTTTTTTTTAGAAAAAAGAGGCCATTTATTCACAAAATTCGTTTTTGAAATACAACTGGCATCTTTGAATCTACAGGGTGTCTAACAAACTTTCAAAATCCTAAAACAGGACCTCAACAGTACCTTCAATAGAAATTTATTTTTAAAATAATTGAAGAATAAAAAAATACATTGAAAAGAAAAAATAAGTAAATTCACTGAGCCCGAGCGAAGCGAGGACAAAAATATTTGAAAAAGGGGCACCCAGAATCTGAAGTTTCTTCGTTGGGTAAAATTCGTACTTCTTGTGTTTTGTTCTGAATTCAAAAAAAAAAAAAAAAAAAAAAAAAAAACGATATCTAAAGATTTGCTTTCTATTTTCCCTCCGAAAAAAAGAAACATTTTTGAAAATTGTAATCGAGATCGTTACGAGTTCTTCGATAAATGAAGACGATTTTTGTTACTTTGAAATATTAATTGTCTCAGCTGAAAAGGAAGATATTTTGTAGGTACTATAATTTTCAAAATAAAATTATAGAAATTTACTGAGCCCAAGCGAAGCAACGGCGAAATTTTTTGAAGAAAATGACATTCAAAAATTAAAATTTCTCAAGACATCCTGTATCATCTTTCATCATCTTACTTAGTGTTGTCACTGACGACATTTTAGATTTTTATTTTGGCGGATGGAATCTCAAAATTGTCACAAAACAGGACTTTTCTCTGAAAAAGCCCAAATACAGGACCAAAACAAGACCAACCGGACCTGTTAGACACCCTGATCTACATAAAATTATTTTTCAAATGACCTCTTTAGTGAAATTGTTTTGTGAAAAATTGACGGTTTTAAAAGAATTTGAAATTAAATGTTGAAAAAACGTGTTAAAAAGTTTTTAAGCGAAAATTTTCAATTAAAAAAAGTATTTAGAGGAGGGGGGAGAATTCGAATTTTTAAAAAATCTTTTGGGAAATTCCTTGTAAAAACCAAAAAAGTTGTTTCTAAAGCCGTATCAGACTTCCAAACGTTCCAAAATAACCACAAACATGAATAACCCTACGCCAAATTTAAAAAATTTGCAATTTTTTGTAATCAAAATTTTATTAAAAACGTGCTTTTTCACGAGTTCCGGACTATCTCACGTAAAAGTAGAATAATCATAGTACACGAATCCATCAATAACGAAAAATATTTATATTTTTGACTGTAATTTATATTTTTGAGTTATCTCAAATCAGGTGGTCCCTTTTTCTTAAAAAATCCACATACGTACTGTCATGTTTTGAAAGCCCCACCAAATAAGAAAGAGGGGAACCAAAAATTAGCAATGATGGGGAGGGGGCAACTCCTGAGACAGTTTTCTAAAAAAAAAGCTTTGCTAACCAAATACGTTCATTTTTCGTAATTTGCTTACATTAAACCGAACACTAGAGAAATAAAACCTCGTCGAATAATCCTTTCAACATACACGTTCGATTCAGCATCTCGTCTCAGCTCCGGAGGTCCGGAGGGTTGAAAAACCTCGACGACGAGACGATTCGAGCAAGAAATCCACCCGGAGGAGAATTTTAAAGTCGTATTAGGTAAAACACTGGCTACACGTTTGAAAAACACTCACCCCTTAGGTGGCGAGGAAAGCCATCTCCGCGAGTCTATTATTAGATAAACGTCTTCTCACACCCTTTTTCCGCGATACGTCACTTTCTTTTCGCTTTCGGTCGTTTCCTCTCCTCGCCGGGTTTTCGGGCCGAGCAAAGGCTGGGGGGTTGCTATCCGTATCCGATTCTTCTTCGCTCATCAAAAAGCGAAACGCCGAATCGACCTCAAACGTTCAACCTCGCGCAATCGACGCGCCCTTCTAATCATTTCGACGCGTAACACCGGCGCTTCGCGTCGCCGGTTAAATGAAATCGCGCCGAGACGTGTGCTCACATACTCATCTCACGGTTTCGTCGCTGTGGCGCAGCATCTTCCAAAAAAAAACGCCGAAAGAATCTTGTTAAAATGCGACGTATTGCTATCTGGGGAAAATGAAAACAACCGACGTGTTTTTCACTTCGAATGTTAACTTCGCATTTTCTCTAAATAGCGCAACGTCGTCCAATATATGCTACACGGGTACGTACGACAAAAAAGACGATGGTGCCCCCCTACCCCTTTCCCGACGCTCAAAAAAAAAGGAAAAAACCACCACTTTGTACTCGTACGAAGCGACGACTGCGACAGCACTGGGTTGCGCTTTCCTGCTGCTGTTTCTCGTGTTTCGATTATACGACTTTATAATATCGTCGTAGTCGTCTTTCATTTTTATACCAAGTATACACACGGCGAGTATATCCAATCGATCCTTAATAAGTATTTTCCAACAAGCATTCAACCATCTACACTACACGACGATATTTTTCCTCTTGCGGGCGTCCTTCTCTCTCGACGTCTCCACTTGAACGCTTAAACCTCTCGTAGGTACCTATTTATCGAATTAAATAACGTCTCCGAGCGTACTATACGCTTTTCCGACCATTCATTTGAGAGAAAATTATTCTATTTTGTTCGATTCTGTGCCGAGCCAGCGTTCGTTCGAATTTATACGTATAACAATGGCGCAGGCACCTTTATCTTTGCTCGATAAATAAACCGTACTAATCGTGCGAGCAATTAAAAATTATTGGAAAAGGCACCGCAGTCGAGATGTTTACATTTTTTTTTTTTTTAGCCCAGTATGGCTTCCGTTGATTTTTCGTAAATGAATGAGATCTATTTTTAGGAAATGCCACGTAAAGAGATGGCTTTTCATTTGATAGAAATTGGGTCTGCGTGGAAGTGGGGAGAGGAGGGGTCAATCAAGAATTCTAAACAACTGAATAAATTAAACGCTAGTAATTGATAAAATTACCAAAAATTTCTCAGATTGAAAGAAAATTCCCAGTTTGATAGGGAGCAACTTGCAGCGGATTTTTGTCAATTTCTACGAGATTACATGGATTTTTGTTGATTTTTACGAAATTACACGGATTTTTTCATCAAATTTCAATGATTTTTAGTGATTTTCAGGGACTTTGTCGACTCTTCGGTGAATTGCAAATTTTTATCTATTCTCCAGTTAATTGTGAATTTTTATCGATTTTTCAGTGAATAGTGAATTTTTATCAATTTTCCAGTGAATTGTGAATTTGTATCGATTTTCCAACGAATTGCAAATTTTTTGAATTACCAGCGAATTATTGTAAATTTTCATAAATTAATTTTCCAGTGAATTGAAAGTTTTCATCGGTTTTCTATTGAATTGTGAATTTTCACTGATTTCTCAGTCAGTTGCAAAGTTTCATCGATTTCTTGGATAGGTATCGTGAATTTTTATTGACTTGCCAATGAATTGTAAATTTGCATCTATTTTTTAGTGAATTGTGAATTTTTATCGACTTTCCAATGAATTGTGAATGGTGAATTTTTATCAACTTTTCAGTGAATTGTGAATTTCTATCGATTTTCCATCGAATTTTCTTAAGTTTTGCAGTAATTTTTTTCACTTTTTGCTGTCAGAGAAATTTTTCACAGATACTACTTCCCAGTTATTTTTTGTTGCTAATTTTCATTGATTTATAAATGAGAGAGGACATGATTCACCCTATTTCATTCCAGAAAATCATTTTAATGGGCCATTCTGATGGCATTTTTCGCGCAGATCAAGGAAAAAATACTGGAAAAATTCCAGCATTCCAGGTTTTTTCACCATTTGAATTTTTAGAAACACTTGGAAATCATTTTTCTGCGCATAGGAAGTGTTCTACGAGAAAAAAAATGAACAGAATATATATGTACATTATAAGAGCACGCAATTCACTTTCGGTAAAGCCCAATTAATTTTTTTCTAGAACGCTAAGATTTCGAAATATTTCATTGAAAAGATCAAAGTTCCATTTTTATCTTCTAATTAAAAAAAATCTCTAAAACAATAAAGCTTCCTAGAACAAAACTACATAATTAGACTTCATTGATAGGAAATTTCACGTTCCATAATTTACGTTCTATGCATTTTTCGTAAGTACCTTCCCGTGCTCATAAAATCGACTTCGAGATGTAAAAAAAAATTCACCCAAAAATTCAAATTGACTGACTGCGACGTGATGAAGAGAAACTAAAAAGTCTGTAAAAGTGCCCCAAACATGGTTTCAAAGTCCAAAAACCACAAAAATTTTAGTTTTTCTGAAAATTTGAAAAAAAAATTGGATCTTGGGTCTTTTTTAGGATACTTGGAGCATATCTAATCAATGGTTCAAATTTTCTCAAATTCTCAATTCAAATCACAAAAATAATCAAAACATTCGAATTTTTGGGCTTGGTGTCCAAGAGAATGATACAATCTTAAAACCAATCTTTTTAAATTTTCGTAAAAATTGTAATCGGCAATAGAGAAAGAGGGGAAATATTTCGAAGCACTTGGGTACAAAATCCGTCTTTCAGATTCTCTTTCTATAGACAACATATTTTAAAATAAACAGCAGAATTTGAAAAACCGAAATAGCCGAGGGCGAGGGAGGAGCAGCTTTCTTCAAAAATAGAATTTTTCACAAGAAAAATTACATTCAAGTCAGGAAAAATACAAAAATAATGATCTCATTTTCCAACAAATTAGGAAAAGTTTACATTTTTGAGTGAAAAAAACTATCAAAAAGATAAAATTCTTCCAGTAATCGAATTTTTTTTACAATTTTTAACCCTTCTTAGGCCTTTCTCAGCTCTTCTCCACCCTCAACTTTGGTTTTTCCACAATAAAAGATGAGATATTTTTTCACCATTGCCACAGTATTTGAAAAAGAAAATTTTGTTCAATTTTCAAACAATTTCAAACATTTTTTTAGTGAGCATTTTTATTAATTTTTGGAGTTCGAAAGAGTTTTTACAGTAAATAAAAACAAATTTGAATGGGTTTTCTAAAATTTGAAATTATTTTAGCAACATTTTAAATCAATTGCGTAATTTATACGAGATTTTTGAGCAAATAATTTGACAGCATAGGATACGAATTCGAATATTTAAATTTAACGATAAATGGGGTGAATACTGAATAAGTTCAAATTTCAAAATTTGACATTTTCCAGGGACCGAAAAAAATGTAATTTAAAATATAATAAGCCTTTGAGTAATTATTGAAAAAAAATGGGACTTTTTAACCTCCTATTTTTAAAAATAACTTTCCTTTAACAAAAATGTGACGAGCACAACTTCATTTCTCAAATTAGTGATTCAAATCAACGATTAGAAACCACGAAGGGGCCAATATCTGCACAAAACTTGTTATTCAAACCCCTTCTACGTCTCGTCTTTTTCCGGACATTCCAGTTTGTTCAAAGGGTGCTGCGTTGTGATGGAGTAATGTATTCACAAATTGTGTAACAGATTTTGCACACATAAGTAAACGTAATGCCAACTTGATTGCAATACCATGAATGAAGACACCTCCCTTCCTTCCTGCAAATAAAAAGGACTCGATTTAATCCTATACTGCATCTCAAACTACATATAACTTAGCAACTCTTTCAAACTCGAATCAAATAACCTTCGGTTCATCATTCACGCCGAGAAAGGATTCCATCCTTTGGAAAATCCAGATTGCCACAAAGACCGGCTACCTTCCGGTAAATACAAGCGTAACTAATTACAACAGCACAGCGTTTATCTTACACTCAGGTCAAGATAATGCAAAATCCACCAATTTCCAAGAATCTCTAAAAACACCTTGTTGGTCGTCGGCGAGGACATAACAACAGGAAAAAAGGGCTATACCCTGGTAACAGCGACTGGCATTCAATTCGTTCGAGGCCAAGTATTGTTACAGGACGAAAAGTCAAACGCTATTCAAATATCTCGACGGGGTTTCGAAAAAATACTCCGGTCTGCCTTACCCCCGCGTATAATCGATTCATCGCTCTTTGAACCAGTTTAAATTTGGAAACCGACGAGGGTAAAATCGTATTCAAGGTTTCCACATCTATTGTTCGAACGTGCGAGTTCTTTTTTTTTTATTGCGGAATACCTAACACTTTGGTATAAGAGCAATCGCGATCGAGCTACCGAATGTTAGAAAAAAAAAAGAGAAAAGAAACCACCATGCGATGTGGATAAAAATACGTTCGTTAGAAAATAAAATAGGGAAAAATTTTCAACGCAATAAAAAAATATTACTTGGTGAAGATATGATGAATTTTTACGAGCAAGCTTTTTTTATCGCGATAATTATACGAAGACGTGATTCAGGTGTTCGTCAGTGACCAAAATAATTAGACGATTATGACGTCGATGACGACCTGACGCGATTTCAGGTCCGGTAATTTGCATTTCCTACAAATTTTTCATCATTTTTACACTTCTACGAGTTATGTTTTTCAAAATACTAAATCGTGCGTCCTTGAGTTCGAAAATAGTTTCTGATTTGGACACAGAACGTGAAAAAAATACTTTTTGAAGTGAATGTGAATGCAAGACTGAGGTATGATGAAGGAAGAGGTAGGTATAATTGTTTTACTGACTTTTCATTAAAATGTTCGAAAAATTTGACAAGAAATTGCAATCTGAGTACTTTTCATAGTGACTAATTTCGCTTTCGCTCTAACTAAGTATTGTCAAAATATTTCGTTAAAAATTAAGAAAACGTGACTGCGATAATTTTTAAGGGATATTTTTCAGATTTGAAAGACAAAATTTGCCCTAAATTTAGGGATCCAGAAAAAGGGGGTTCCGTCCTTTCGGCTCTAGCACCGAGATTTTTTAAAAAGGAGGCTCAGACTCCAACTCCAGGGCTTTCAAAAAAGTGCCTCTGTCTCCGGCTCTGGCTCCAGAATTTTTTAGAAAAGTGCCCCCGATTCCGGTTCCAAAAATCAAGCCGGCCTCCCTCTTCCCCTTCGCTTCACTCCAGATCTTTGGGCTGGATTTTTGGCCGTCCCAGGCGTGCAGAGGGAGCCCTTCTCGCTCTGGCTCCAACTACTAGATTTTCATCCAAGTCCTTCCAGCTTCGGCTGCAGAACTTTTAAAAAAGTTCCTCCGACTTTGAGATTTTTTGAAAAGCGCCTCCGGCTCCGAAAAAATCATCCGGAGGGGTTCCCTCCTCCTTCCTCTCTACTCAAATTTGATTATTATAAAATGAAACAGTAAAAAAATCTGAAGTAACAATAATTTTTACATGAAATTTTTTCTCTATTTTTTTCAAAATGAGAAGGAAATGCGTTGAATCCAGATTCCAAGACTTTTGGCTGAAATTTGAAAAGAAATATACTAATTGCTGCAACTATTTCCAAAAATTTTCCATGGCTCGATAACTTTTTATCAAACTTACACGATAATAAATTTCAACTGAAATTTTCGAGAACTCGAAAAACAGGAGTGAATCAAATATCAAAATAATTTGTTTTACAATTTCCATTTTGCGTTAAAATTTCAAAAAAAAAAAACCCAAACACCTACAATTTTTTTCACAACCATAGAAATCGCCGCGCTCCCCCGTTCACCCTCGAACCAAGACATCGGGACGCCAACATAACGTCAAAATACATCCTCGAAAATCTACATAGGTAATAGGCACTTGGAACTTAGAGACTCTCGACTGTTGTGTATACGCCGACGAGACGACGCTTTTAACAAACCGCCCTCTAAAGCTGCTCTCGTCCGATGAAGCATATCGAGGAAATCTCTCGTCGAGTACCTGCTTCGGTGGAAAATTGGACGAGATGAAATTAGTCTGAAGTGTCGGCGCCGTTGATGGTTTAGTAATTTGGTTGGAAAAATCGAAAGTCAACATCTTCGACGATATTTACAAAATTACCTACACAAAATCGTTCCTTCATTTCTCGGTTTATTATTAATAAAACAAAAGCGAAAATTAAATCACGTTCTTATTCGCGAATATTTTCACGGTCTTGTTTCTCATTTCAACCCATTAATTTACAGTATTTTGAACTTGATTCTTCTTCAACTCGGAGCACATGTCGTGGGAAATTAGCTATTCGAATGAACGTAATTTTCACATAATGATGTGCACGTGGTAAGATATACTTTGTACGCGAATTTACTCGAGTTCGATTCAAATCGACAAGTAGGGGGTGGCGGTGACGCGTTAGCGACGATTAAATTATAAATTCGGATTTTTGGCATCTGTCGTGAGCTAATGTTAATTTGTAGGTAAGTTCTTTTTCATCGTTCGTTGCCCGAGTATCAAACGTACTGTGTAATTGAGCAAAATATTCGTAAATATGTTTACTCATCGTTTTCGGGTTATTTACTCGACTTACGAATAATTATGCAAATTATTTAATTAGATTTAACTCGAGTATTTTCAACTTTGAGAAAGATTTTGCAGACGTTTTTGTCTGGCAGTGGTTCGAGAGTAAAGAAAAAAGTGAATTAAAATCATCATCTCACAGTTTCTAGTTTTTATGGCATCTGATATGAAAATCAATCTAATTTCGAAACCCATTTCATAGTGGAAGCGAAATGAAAATGTCAAAAATCAACAAGTTTCCTCTTTTTTGAGGGGGGAGGGGGTGGGGGGGAGATTGAATAAAAAGGTGACTATTTAATACTTCCAAACAGTACAAATCAAGATGGTTTTCCATCAGATGTACTTATGGCAGTTTTAAAAAATCAGCAAAAAATTTTCCACAAAAAGGAAATAAGTTGAAAAAAATCAGCGATCCTGGAAATCACTAGTTTTACTGGTGTTTCTTTGTTGTGATCCTGACCAATGATTTTTTCAGAATAAGAGAAGCTCCAGTTATCAGAATTTCATTGAAAAATTAAATTATATCCTCTTCCCCCTCCCCCATTTTTTTACGACAAAAACTAATCTCCAGACAGATTGGGTTGAGACTTGGCTCACTAAGAACCAAATTCTGAGTTCCTTATCAAAGTTCAGTTTTCGATTTTATTTTGGCAAAATTTCAAAAATGGTCGAAATGGCTAATTGGTATATCAATTTTTTACATATAAAAATTATAACGATGAAATCAAAATTTGTCAATATAATAATATCAATCTTCTCCTCCGAATCGAACGAGACTATTTTCAAGCCAATCTAGAACCTCTAACAAAAGTTAACATTTCTCCACCGCATCGAAGTTGCTCCAGGAAGAACTTGAATCAATTTTTAGCTGAAAATTGAGTCATATATCCAAATTTCATCATTTTGAATCAATTTTAAGTAAATTGCGAATCTGAACTGAAGAAACAGGTCAAGAAAAAATTCTTCACAAGTTGAGCATCTTCAACACCACCGAAAATTGAAGAATCAAAAAAAAAAATTATAACAAAGAGAAAAATGATGAAATTGAAATGTTTTTACAACTTTTGTTTGAAACAGTGCTTAGTAGTTCAAATTAAAGAAATTGATCAATCATTGGAGAACTATTAAACATGGTTCACTAGGAAAAAAAGAACTAAAACGTACTCAAAATTTGAAATTTTATACAATTTTTCGAATTTTATAGGAATTTTTCCTTTATTTTCATTATTCAACGATCAAAAACAAAATAGGCAGCCTCTTCCATAAAATTGAAAATTACATTTTTGATCGTGCAATTAAGATCTTGAGTACGTAAAATTTTGAAAAGCTGGAAATATTCAAGTCGAAAAAAAAATTGAAAAAATTCCATCAGTTGGAAATTTTAATTTCTTGTCTCTCCAAATCGAAATTCAAAACCAGAGTTTTCGAAAATATTACAAATAATGTCATACAATTTTCCAAAATTTTGACTCAATTTCAGGTGTAAGGAGCTTAAGGGGCCCCAATCGAGAAATAAAGTCGATATTCGGACTCAAAGTTCCAAAAAAACAACAATGATAGAAAGACGTTAATTTTAAAAAATTCCAACCTGAAAATTCCCCTTGGTAGGGTGGAACAATTTATTTTACTCTCACTCTTGGAACAAAAAATACTAAAAAAAAAAAAATTGAACCTGAATTGAAAGTCATGTTTACAGCTGAATTTGAGTAAAATTTGATAAATGATAATATTCGAAGATGTTTAATGTTCAGAAAATGAAAAATTCTTTTCGGGTTGAAGTGAAATTTCCATGCTTTTGGCGAGAAAATTTATACCTGAATTCCTTGATTTTTCTTTAATTACATTCTTTTAGAAAAAGTGAACAGAAGGAAAAACTCTTATTTACACCAAAATATAACCCTCCCCCCCCCCCCCCACAGTTCCTCCAAATTTCATCAAATTTTTGCAAAAAATAACTCGAAAATTTTTTCAAAGAAAAATAATTTGTAATTGATTCAATATTCATTCATTTCGCTTGTCGCATTAAATCTCCTTCAACACGAGAAAAAAAAACTCAAAAACGAAACCAATCGACACATCCTTCAAATTTCTTCCTCACTCATTTCTCAAAAAAACCCCATTCGCTACTTCCTGCAGCTGTACAACATTCGAACGAAAAAATTGGCCCAAAAACGTAATTTACACCGGTTTAAAGCAATTCCGCATTCTCGTCGCCAATCAGGACAAATTTTACGTTCGAATATCAATTTTTCCCATGATTTTATGCAAAACGATCGATAAAAATTCATCAAACACACGTTCGCAACCCTATAAAATCTAATTTAGAATACATAACCAATCTAACGAGATATACTGGTACTCGTCGCGTCGCTTTATATAGAATGTACGAATCGTTTGACATTGATTCGATTGCATAATTAAACGTTTATACGAGGTAAATTCGTATAAGTCTGCTGCCGTCTCTTTTGTACCCATTTGTCATCGGCGGCAAAGGAGGGTCGCGGTAGGGTGACACGCAACATAGTATAAACCGTCGCGGTCTCCCGTAGCCGACAAAATGCGCTAATTAATACCTCGATAATTTATACAGTTCGTCTGATTGGATTTACTCGGCACAAACTCGTTGCATAATAATCACCAGACGAGTACAACGTTGAAGTAAATAAGAGGTAAAAAAAAAGTACCTACATAATAAAATACAACACGCATCACGTTACACAGACAGACTTAGGGAGACTTCTCATATACGAAGAAATGAGGAGAAGCGAGGTGAAAAAAAAAGACTCCGGGTACGCAACCGACGAAACCCTAAGAGAGAACACGAACAATGGAAGGAAGATTATAAACAGAAATTAATTAATTACATTGTTTCAACAATGAGCTTGTTATAAACAACGCAACAACAAGAAGGTAATTAAACAGATAAAAAATGCCGTGGCCTTGAAAATCATTCAAATACGACCGAACGCAATTACCGACAATTTGTCTTCGAAATATTACGCGAGTATGTATACCGGCGCAGGGCACATGCACATACGCCAGCATGAGGCAGGCAGGCGTTGCGATTAAATTCGTCGAAACATTTTAACCATTTAAATATTAACGACCTTGCGACTCGAACCGCTTATTCATTCATTTTTCATTACTACGTAATATAGTATACCATACGGTATGACCGAGGTAATGCAGCTATGTACATAATATAACACAGCTACCGCTGACTGGACGGAGCTTTTCTCGCCCCCGAGTCGCAGTGTTTTACTGTCTGGTATAAAATGTACAATTATGTACATGGATGTAAAAAACACAACCATGACTATTGTATATCATCTCGTTCATGTGTGCTACAAAAGATACCAGACTTGTGAATGTCTTTTGTAATTTGCCTACCCTTTTGGTTTCATAATACATGCAGAAATACGATGCACATCTTTATACGGAAAATGTACCGAGCACAGGGGTACCAAAAAATTATACGAACTACGTTGTACGTTAGTAATTGAAATACTTCGAATCGTTCAGATTAAGATTACAGAAAATCCACGAAATAGCATCATTATCCAAAATATCAGTAATGATTGCACAAGGAAATGGCTTTTGCAAAGGCTTCTCGAAAATCGAAGCCAAAACAAAGGCAACACTTCGTAAAAATATAAAACGCAAAAAATCAAACAATGAATTAGCAAGGAATTAGCATCGTCGATGTTATTATTAATCGTTGTAAAAAGAAGGAAATGACCTTTGCAAAGGTCAATTAAGGTCAGAATACAGAAATATCGTAATAATTCACTCGACCTTTCAGAAAATTCGAAACAGATGAAAAATCGAATAATATCAACGTTAATACATCACAGCAGTAAAATGATCTTTGCAAAGGTCAAATGGGGTCAAAATACATGACGTTGTGTTGAATACAATGACTTTGTCAAGATTAAAAAATTTAAAACCAAGGGTTAAACGCTGTCAACATCAATTTCGATAATTTAAGGAATGACCTTTGCAAAGGTCAATAGGGTCAATTAAAAATTGATTGCGCTCATGACATAGAACAATTGAAAAAACCACAAAATGAATTAAGAATTGGAACAAAAATTCATTTTCAATACAATTACATACTTATAAGGAAAATGACCTTTGCAAAGGTCAGCAGGGTTAATCAACAGAGTAATCGTTATCATGGCACAGAACAACAGAAAAACCGCATAATGAATCAAGAATTAAATAATTATTCACTTTAATACAATAATAGGAAAAATGACCTTTGCAAAGGTCAATATGGTTCATTAGCAGAACAATCATGCTTAGTAGCTTAGCAGAACACAAAAATCGGAGAAAAAAAGTAGAATATGAACCAAGAACCGAATAATAATCGATTTCTATGCAGTAAATGTAAAGAAAAACATGACCTTTGCAAAGGTCAATCGGTCAAACAATCATAAAACGATCGAAAATGATTTTTAATATTGTTTGTTCTCATGGCAAATCATAGGTAAACTTTAAAAACAGAAACGTACTAAGAACTCAGAAATGATTGCATATCATCAACCCCTGCTCAACACATTTGAAGAAACAACTTTAACAAAAGTCAGTAAGGTTAAAGTTTAGAAAGATTATGATTGATCATTTATTACATACATGAAATATTTTGGATATATTAACGAAGAATTAAAAATTAAACGCCACCACCGTTCTTATTTCAACCATAAGAGAAACGACTTTTGCAAAGGTCGATGGAGTCACAGGGTAGAAAAATCGTTATTGATCATTTGAAAATTTGAAACATTTGAATGGACTAAAAATGAACAGAAAATCATAATATCCATATTTCAACAATAAGAAAAATGACCTTTGCAAGGGTCACTAGGATCAGCGCAGCGCAATCGTGACTAGTTGATTGAAAATTCGAAATTATTTAATGAACATAAAAAAAAAATAAAAAATAAAATAAACCCAGACCGTTTTTATAATAACAAAGATGGCCGTTGCAATTAAAGGTCAGTAGGGTTAGGTTGTAGAGTAATCAAAACTGATTAATTGAAAATTAGGTTGAATGGATCTGCATGAAAAGAAGGATATTCATAAAGGATGTTTTAGTAATCAGAAAAACGACCTTTGATAAGGTCAATTTTCTACCAAACAAGAATATCAAACCTTTTTTCCGGTAATTGAGGATAAAACTTTAAAAATAAAAATTATCATCGGTTTTTCAGCCCTGAAAAATGCACTTAAACCCGAATTAAATTCTAAATCAGATTCTGAAAAGGGTACAAAAACTTTTTTAAAGGTCATTAGGGTGAAATCATAAAGTAATCGGGATCAACTTAATTTTTGATTCCCTTTCAATTCGGATGATTGGAAATTCACAAATATCAAAATTACTTCACAAATAAGTTAGTTTTTATTCTAGAAAAGCGACCTTTGCTAAGGTCGATGAGGGTCAAATCACAAGAGTGATCGCTATTAATCTTTCGGATTGAGAAATCGCTGAAATGGTTCAAGAAGAACTCAAAACAATAATTAATCACTAATATTTGTGATTAAGAAAAAAATCACTTTTGCAAAGGTCGTTATAGAGGGTCAAATTACTGTATAGTTACTATAATTATTCAAAATCAAATTCGATATCAATAGATTATCAAAAATTAAAAAATTTCCAAATTCAACTTTATCACAAAAAAATGACCTTTGCAAAGGTCAAACGCAAAACCATCTTCATCAATCAAATAACCATTCAGATTGAAACTGGAGTAAATTTTCATTATGGATTGAAATAAATTTCTACAATAAAAAAATATTTCGCAAAGGTCAATTTAGGGTCAAAGCATAGAACAACATTGACCAATCATTTGAAACAGAACTAATGGATCCAAAAAAGAAAACAATTACAAATCAACCCATTAAGAATTAGTGTAAAACTAAACGCAGACGTTCATAAAATATGCATCCATTCCTCGTCTATAAAATATCACAAACCGCAACTCCAATCAAAATAAAACCATAATAAACATAAACAACGAGAGCAACAAAATCGTGTCGGGCGAGTCTGAAGCAGAAAAGTACCAGGTAAAGTTTTTATCGGTTTTATTGATCCCCTTCGTAGAAAAATACCCATATTTACATCATTCGATAGTTTCTCAAAGGTAAAGTGAAGATGTGGGGATTTCAAAAGTACATCGACATACAAAATTGCACACCACAAACTACACCGCGAACGAGATCAATCACCTCGATTCGAATCAAGTTCAATAAAACAAGTTGACGAATAGAAAATTTACTTCTCTGTATCTCAAGTACAAAACCAAATACGTACACTTCTTCAATTCAAATCCCTTTTTTACCTACACTACAGAACACACACACGACCTTTTCTATCAAACCATTTCGGAACATCCTGTACAAATTTTCCCTTCTCTGCCAGTCTCATATCATCACACGAGCCAGAAAAAGGCTCCCTTGCGTGCACGACCGCGACACCGGTAAATTAATAAATAAAATAATGAATAATATATTCCATACAGTTGTGACGGTGTTTTCTAAATACCTCGAACATACCTTTGATTAAACCAAAAGAAATACGACAAAAAATAGTTGCTTTTTGCACCTTTCTTCCCATTCGTTCAATTTTTTCCCTCTTAATTCCACACCGACCAAATTTTTTTCCCCTTTTGGGTAACCAAGGGTACTGAATAGATAAACCGTGAATTACCTTATATTTGTTTTAACAGAATGATTACGATTCGTCCTAAACATCGTTCATCTAGCTACCCTTTTATTCTATAGGTACTATGTATTCGACGACTCGGCGGAAGCTCGCGAACGAGAAACCAGCCAGGTGATAATTTTTTCGTTATTTATCCATTTTTATCGGAGAACCGTTCTACACACATGGTTCGAAACACGTTTACCAGCCAACGATAATACGTATAATAGATATCATCGCGCGTCCTTATCCGATTGAAAATGCTACGTTGCCCGGAAGCATTGTCAGAATATCGAGGGTATATCGTCGAGCAGCCTTGGATTATTTGTATCTTTATTATTATCATTTCAAAACTTTTTTTTTACCCCAAAAAAATCATTATGCCGAGGAAACGAACGCGGGTATTTGTTTATAGGATTCCAGTTCAGACGTTGGTTTTGTTATTTCAACCTATCTGTGGATGGATAACAACGTGAGTAACGTGTTGCGGCTTATATCGGCTGCGAAACCTGCGGAAACCGGTTGGATACGCTTTTTTACTAGTTTATCATTGGAATCGTACAAGATCATTTTTTAAAAGGGCTTTGCGAGGTGGAGATGGAAAGCAGGGTGGACTGAAATGAGAAATTTTCTTCGATCTATTGGCATGAACTAAAATTTGAGCAGGGGTCATCAAAATGAGACATCAGAAATCATTCTAAAAAACAATTCGAATAAAAAAATGAGAAGTATTTCATTAAAAATATGAAAATCATCCATAAATTACACCGAAAGTTCAACTTCTTCAATTTTCAATACAGATTTTCAATTTTCAAGCTAGATTCTTTATCAAAAATCCAAATAAGACTAAAAATCCACAGGAATTTCGACAATTACTCGATATTTTTCACTTCCACATCCAAACAAAGGCTAAAAATAATCAATGAGGCAACATACAAACATAAAAATTTGAAACGATCGCCTAGTTCTGCAAAATTTATCATTCAGGGGTACCCAAATCGGGCAAAATATCTTCAGAATACGATACGTACCTTATATAAGTAATAGATCCGTTATGCAGCACTCTTTTCCAGCCGAATGGTACAGACACGGTGGGCTTTTGGAAAGCCCCGGGTGCTGGCGCAGCTGCGTTGGTTTCTTTGGTCAAAAAAGGCACCACTCTGAACGAAGGAAAAGCAGTAGCTACAGTCTGGGCGGCGACGGGCTCGCCACAGTCGATATTAGCCGGAGTAAAATTATCGGGCACCGATTTGGGATTATTTCCGACACTAGAGGTACTCAAGCTACTACAAGTGGACGCGACCGAATCGACCGATCTTACGGATTCGCTACGAACAAACGCGTCCGGATTCGCGACGAAATTCACCGTCGATTCGCTGACGTTGGCGTTCAATTTGTCGACATATTGTTCGATATTCGCGACACCGACGTCGATGCCGGCGTGACAATTGTCTACGATGGCGAGCTTCTCCGGATGGTCGCCGTTGTACGAAGCGTATTCGGTAGCGTCGCGCATATAATCGCCATCCTGAGGATCCGGGCCGACGATCTGCGTCTTGTCTGGCGGATCGTATGTCGTTATTGTTACGGAGGATGGTCGGTATTCCGTACAAACATTATAAACGGTTTCATTGTCGGCAGATTGGTGCAGATTATTCGAAACGATGCTGTGCGAATGGTACTGATGCTGTTGGTGCGATTGTATATGCGCATTTTCATTTGCAACGTATACTACTACGTTTGTGCCATTTTCATATGTTTCAGACGTGCTGCCCATTCTTTGATGTTGCTACTACGCAAGAATGTTTCCGGATTTTGAAGGTGGTCAACATAACTGCTTTCGTCGATGTCACATAACCACCAACATTCGTTAAAATAATTTCTCTTTCCACCAGACGACCTTTCCTGCAAAAGAAAAAAAGCAACAAAAATTAATTTCAATTGACTCCTAAAGGAATTTATAACAATTCAAGAGTTTTCCAACGTTAATTAATTCGTTTTTTCGTTCATCCAACGAAACAGCTTGTTTTGTCTAAAAACACAGCTGCTGATACGTTCCGAATGTCGGAATCGATTTTTTAAAAATACAGAGGTTAAGAAAACCGAAACATAATGCCTACGTAAATTCATCAATTCGATGACAAACAGTTTTCAAAACTTTCCCACCCACTGAACATATCGAAATACTTTTTACCATATTACTCGAGTACTTTAAAATTACATTAATAAATCGCGTCTTACGATGGAATTCGATACAACCATCATTCAGCCATAAATTAAATAATTACCTGCATGACTTGAGTAAATCATCCAATTAATTTATTTCTTTAAAAAATACGACGAAAAAAAGGGTAGAGTTTTTTTTTCTCTCTCAAGTTTCCACGTCGAAGGAAAAATTATTATAACGCGACACTTTTAAACTCTTGAATTAAACACAGATATTAATTTAATAAAAAAAATGAAACTTGGAACTTTGTATGCTCGCATTTCACAAAAATTAATAAACAATACCAACACTGAAGAAACACCACATCAACAATATTACCTAATGCAATCTGAATACCGAATTTTTTGTTATTGATCAATAAAATAAAAAAAATTATCAATATGAAGATTGAAAACGGATACGATATCGACGTATAAAAAAAATATTAATTTGGTTGACGAAACGCGCAATATTATATCGACGCCGACGAAATATACCAGATTAGAATTTTTCAAATTAATAATCGCGTAATTAAAAATGAAACAACTCGCGAATCAAAACACTTTCTAAATTCTAAATTACAAGACAGTTTACACTTTAGAGCGAAATAAAAAATTGCATAGTAGCTGTGATACTACGAACGAATTAAGAACTACTCGAAAGGTTTGTTCTCTTTTCATTATACTTTTTTACACTTCTCGTTTTCGCTTCTAGTGTATTTTGTTTGTTGTTATTCGATATTTCATTGGTCCAGGAGCGAAGAATCGCGATGAATAATGGGGAAAAAATAAGCATAGACTGATTCGTTCGGAATTGAGCTCTGGATCGGAATAACTCGGCGAAGAATGGTAGACAGCGTGACGTCAGGTTGGTACGGTTACATCATTGGTTGAAGAGGTTATAAATTAATTATTTAAAGATCGTTGATATTTTGTTGAAAAAAGAAAAAAATAATTAGTGTCATTTGGACATCGGTTTTGCCAAACTGGCTTCAATTTTTTTTGTTACCAAGATCAGCATTTAGATTTCGTTGTAGCATTCAAATTTCAAATGCACAGTGCTTGATAAAATAATAATAATTATGATTCAAATATTCAAAAAAATTCAATCACTTGATTCAACTCACTCATTACAGACTTGCATAATTTTCTCATTTGGACGATTTTCAATAAGAAATTCATTGGATTTTTCTTCAGCTTCAGTATTCTAAATTTTTCATTCTCATTTAGAACCTAGAGAAAAAAACATGAATGTTATTTTACAAGATGACCGAATAATTTTAACGAAACGCAAAAAATTCAAAAAAAAAATCCTGACAATATAACCACTACCCTAGATGAACGAATTTTCTTTTTTCAACATGGTTTCAACTTATCTGCTATTTTCGTGCTATCTGCAAAACCATCGATAATCACTAAACATTCATCTTTAAAAAATAATTTTTTCAACAGTGAACTTTTAGTTCTGAACAGATTTGAACAAATCATGAACAATCAAAATTTCAATTCCAGATCATTTTCAAGATAAGATCCTAAAACTTGTTTGTGTTCGATTTTTTGCAGTGTATTTAATGTTACATTATATTATTTAGTTTGACTACGTATCATAATTTTTTTTTACATAAATCAACATTTCAAGCTCTACTTAAATTTTTGAATTATAAATTCAAATTGATAAATGAACCGCTAAATTAATTTTCAAAATCAATTGATATTATTCTGATTTCAGAGCATAATACCTAATTCAAATAAAAAGTGTAAGTTTCAAAATTTATTTCAAATCGTTGCGAGTCCAATTTAAAATAAGTATGTACTTCTGAAATATCTTCACAGGTTAACATGAGTAGAAAAATTGAAACATAAATTTAAAAAAAATCTTTCGAGATATCTGAACATTGAAAAAAAAAAATGCTATTCAAAGTGTTTTGATTCTAAAAAGGATTTACGGGCTTAAAGTTATTTAGCGCGAGAATTTCATGAAATTGCGTTCCAATGAAAAATCAAATATAGGTACAAGGCTATTTCGATTGTTCTTAATCACCTACTTCAGTTGGAAATTACCAGATAGTCTTCCTACATCGAAAACTTCTTCGAAATGTCATTAATAAGACATGTAACCGTCTTTAGGTACTCCTATAGTTTACAATAACGTGACGGTTGTAATTTTAAAAAATATGGTGCAATATAATACAGAATATAAACCACTTTGAGGGTAGTTGAAGAAAAACAAATCGAACCACTTTCAAGAATAATTTGTTGCGTTTCTTTATCAGCGTCACGGATAATTTTTTCGGAGCAAGAGGCACTTTTTCAAGTCCTGAAGCCAGAGCCGGAGAAAGGAGGGCTCCTCCGAATGTCTGGGACTGCTAAAAATCCAGTACGAAGTCGGAGTGTGGAGGGCGGAAAGCTTCCTCCGAACTATTTTTCAAGCTCAAGCCGGAACCACGTTTTAAAAAATTTTATAGCCAGAGGTACTTTTATAAAAACCTCGGAACCGGAACAAGAAAAACTTTGATCAAAAATTTTAAAAATGGAGCCGGAGGGACCGGACCCCCTTTCTCCGAATGCATGAAAAAAAAAGAAATCGACTCAGCTCCATCTTTTATGAGCTGAAATCTTTTAAAGTCAACTTCATCGTAGATTAGTAGAGTTCTTACCGAAATAATTAATATTGTTTTTTCTTTGACATCGATGAGGGTGAAGAAATGTGATCTAATTCGTTGGTATTCAGCAAAATATCTTGAAGATGAGCTTGATTTCATAAGGAGACGATTCCTACCGTTTGAAACCGCGCTGGAAGTCTTGCTAGGAAGCTAGCCACTGCATCGTACAATGAATTTTAACTTCTGTGAAACAATTATATAAGTTGAATAATTGCAACTAAACAATCACAATAAAAAGTTCACTTCAGTAGAATTGGGCAATGAATTCGATCGATTACATTCATGAGCTAAAACTCTTCTTCAGTTAAATTTGGTAGAACTCTTAATCAACAAATCAGTACAATTTACCTTCTCGAAATCAATGGTGTGGAAGAACTGAAAGATGCAATTCGATAGTCAGCATAATACCAAGAACGCAATTTGCAGAAGGGACGATCACAATAAAGTATTTGAAAATCTTACGATACAGCTAGCCAAAGCATGGTGTAATAAATTCATATAACTGTAAAATAAAGACATAATTAAAATTATTCCAATCGAACTGTTACGATGAAAACATCACTTACTAGTCTTCTTGTCTTGAAAGCAATAATCAACATGTCTTCGATAGGTACGGCTGATTGATCCGACTGTTGGTTCATCTGATCAATATAATCAACAATAAGATTTTATTTACATCTACGAAGTCTGGGCAACCTTGCGATTGCTACCGCAGTTACGAGTAATGTGCCAGAAGATCGAACTAGAATACATTCTATTTAAACTGTATTCCTGTAGGTCGAGTACATGTAAAAAACACTCACCTACACAATGAAAAGTTGCAAACAAGCGATAACACAGAAAAAAATCAATCAACACCATACTCTACTCCACATCAAATGCTCATCTGATACAGTCGGAGATCTAAGAGATGAAGATTGGTAAACTCTTGTTTTCCATCGTCATGGTCTTTTCGTTCTGCAGCTTCAACACCTACATGGTTTCAAAGGTTAATATTCATATTCCAGTCAAGGTTTTCATTTCCGTATTATAGCCATTCATAACTCAAGTTGCCTGTTTTTCGAAAAATTCAAATTAGTGTTCCGTACTACAAATAACGTTCAAGGGTCTGTCACTCTGTCTAGATTATTGTAGAATCGTTTAACTGACCACTGACTGCCAACGTAAGTTACGCGTGAAGCTGAACGCTGACGTCTACGTTACCTCATTTTCCATGTAGCTGTCTGTCTGGATCCGAAAACACGTCATGAATATGGCGAATATCGATGAAACACCAACGATGACACAATAATTTTATTTTTAAGCTGAAATTTAGATTCAATCAATTATTGGAGATTTGCCGGGTCGAATTACCTGTTGCACTGCATAACGTAGCACTAAATTGCTGAAGAAACAAACTCGTGCCATTTTAGAAATTGACAACGATCCGCGGAAATCAACAGCACCAACTACTCAACTTTCCACTAAACTTGTCAGTCAAAATATTACGTATAATAATCAACTTGATATTCAACAAACATAAAAAATATGGCACCGAAATAAGAATCAAAGAATTATTACATTATTTTTCTTTCTGAGTGGTTTGAAGAAATGTTGTTTGAACACACGTGCGACCAATCACATGACTAGCTCGTAACGAAAATCTACGAATAGCTCCGAAGATATTCGAACCACACCGAATGAATCCGAGCTAAGTCCGAGCCGATTTCAGTAAATTTTTCCTTTCGTATTTTTTTTTTTTAGTAACTTCTCGACAAAAATTGAATATTCTGGAATTCATATTGGAAGAATATTCAATAAAAAATTTTTCAACAACATTGTAATATGAAATTGAACCAGAAACAGTAGCGCATTGAATGTACATGTACAAAATATAAACATGTATAGAAGGTGAAACAATAATATTGAAATTCACAAAAATGAAAAAAAAATCGCCCACAGCAAGACAAGTGTAAATTATGAAAAATTAACATGAAAATCACTCAAAATTTGGGTTGGTTCAATATTACAATCATATAGGTAATAGATCAGATGATAAACAACACTTAGGCCCGCATTTAACAAATCTGTCGAACAAAAAACAACTCTTCCGATTTTTCAACAAAAATATCGTACAAATTCGAAAAGATACCATAAGCCAATTAGTTGAAACAAAAGCACAGTGAAACAAATGTAAACCCCTTTCAGATGATTAACTTTAATAAAGAACGATGTTAATACACATTTCGCGTAATCATACAATAAACCACACTAAAACTTAGTATTAACACGTAAATTTTCATTTTACAAACGTAATACACCTATGGAACGAAACAAAGTGAAAGAGAATGACGTTGAGAGAGGAGGGCGGAAGGGAGAGAGATACAGAAGGATAAAACGCTACATTTTTCTGGTTCCGGCAGCTTGACCAAATAATCGCTGCGATGTTGTAAAGCATTCGGCTTCCGAACTTCGAAAAAATTAAAGCTTACTACGCATCATGAATGTTGACGACGACGGAATCATTCACATTGTATATTTATATAAAACAAAAAATTAATAAAATAAAAAGTGCGTCGTTATTATCGCTGACGTATCAAACGGAGCGGAGCCTTTTCTCTTTTCTAATGTGATGCGCACTGTACTCGACTACCTCCCATGCTTGGTTCATCTTCATCGTAAACGTTACCGCTTTGATTATGGTCACATTTCCTATCCGAAGCTGGATCCATGTCTAATAATACGCATTCTTCAGCGTTATCTGGAATTACTGTTTCTGATCTGAAAATATAAAACGAAAATTATGAAGAATTACATCAAAATTGGAGGCAGAAAGTATAGACTAATGACGAGATTTTACCTGGCTGGTAAGCAGCTTTCCAACATTGGAATTTTTTCGGGAGGAAGTGATTGTGGGAATTCAACTAAGAACTGAATGATTAGACGACCTTTTTCGAATGGATTTTTATAATGCGGCATACCTTCGCCTACTATGCACTTAACATCTCCAGGTTTAATAACTTCACCTACGGAAACAGATTGGAATCAGTTCAATCTACACAATCTACCAACGAAGATATTTCAATAAGGCCAAATACATACCTGGTATCACAGTAACTACCAAATCCCTATCATCTAATGTACGTATTACTTTCTGGAAACCACATAATGCTTCAACTAGATCAATATTCATACGGAGAATTAGATCGTTACGGCTACGTCTGTTGACATACAAGACCCAGAGTTAGATCAGAATTATATCAAAAGGAAATGAACCACGAGGTGAATATCTTACTTGTATACAGGATGTTCCTTTTCTTCAAGGAGAACGACAATATCGCCTGGTTCTAGGCCTGGATCTTGGTCACCTTCTCCGTTAAAAACGATTTTTTGGCCATCGTGCATACCTTTGTCAATATGAACTTCGAGAATTTTACGATCTCTAACAGTCTATAGAGGAATAAAGGCACCAATTGGTACAAGGTCGATAGAAGCGAGAAAAAATGTACAGAAATAATTACCTTTCTACCGTTACATGTTTTACATCGATCTTTAGGATTAATACGTTGGCCTTCTCCGCGACACTCTGAACATGCGCTTTGGATTTGTTGAATCATACCAGGACCCAATTGTTGGACAGTGACTTGGAAACCGCTACCGCGGCAGGTGGAGCATGTCTCGACGGCGCCTTTTTTACCACCTCGGCCTTTAACACAATCGTCAAATCATTAGTAATATTATCACAAACATGTAAAATTTTCAACTCCTCATCGATACGAAAAAATATCAAAAAACTTATGACGCAGAACGTCAATCACAAGAATGGAAATTCACCATTTTCGAGGTCAGAACGTATACGTCGCGCCCACACCTTAGGTACGCGTCCAACGCGCAAAATAATTACTTAAAAATACTACGCAACGTAAAAACAACGTAGAAAACTCGTAGTTACCTTCACATTTGTCGCAAATGACGTTCTTTTCTAACGCTAGTTTTCTCGAAGCACCTTTGTACAAGTCTTCTAAAGAAACGGCTAGCTGATGGACTACATCTTTGCCTCTATGTTCACGTCGTCTTCTACCTCCTCCTCCGAATGGTCCTCCGGAGAAGAACATATCAAATATATCCATAGGTGAACATCCATTGCTACCGATACCACCTTCTTTCAACGCTTGTTCTCCGCCTTGATCGTAAATCTGTCTTTTTTCGGGATTTGATAGTACTTCGTAAGCTTGAGAGATTTGCTTGAACTGAGCACCAGAGATGATGAGATTAATTGAATTGAACAATGATAACAGAACAAAAATGAAAGAAACCTTACTTTTTCTCCTTCATTGGGATTCTTGTCTGGATGGTATTTCAAAGCTAACTTCCTGTAGGCTTTTTTCAATTCATCAGTGGCGCAGTTGGGTTTCACTCCGAGTATATCATAATAAGTAGTCTCCTTCACCATATTTAAGTTTCAAAATCAACGATAATACCTGCAATTAAATTTCAAATATTGAAAATCTTCATCGACGGATAACACGCGAGATACATATTACAACGTTAGGAAAATTCCGAGCATAAACACGTAATTTCTAATCAATTTATTAGTCATCGTTATACTTAATGCCAACGTGCATTGAGATTACACGTGAAATTACTATAAAATGGATGACACACGGACAAAAGATCGAAGTTTGAGCAATAACGATAGTCAATTACGAAAATTCTCAAGGATAACTAATAATGACGAGCAAAACTCAACCCACAATCGTTGATCGAAAGTTAATAGCCAATTAAACATTGATAGCTTTGCACATTTCAAACTTACCAAAAAATTCAACTTATTGCTGGTAACTTGTGCAAATGAAAAAAGCATGGATATCAGATACTAACCTTTTGAATGAGAATATTTATGTTGAAAAATCAGTCACGAATAATTGAATCGATACAATTTTTACACTGAATGGGTCACTTTTGGCACGACACGATCAATTATGCGAAATTTAGTTGATTAAAAAATAAATTTTAGTGATAGTCGACTTATGATTTATTCAATTCACAATCATTCACATTCTAGAAATTTCTAGCAGAATAATACTCATTCCTTTGTAAAGTTCCGTAAAGAAAGAAAGAGACGGGATCGGGACATCGTGACACGACAAGGCTTTTCATCGATAGTTTGGAGTACCCAACATAAAGCTCATTTGCCTGGTTATTTAATTTCAAATAATGAGAAAAAAAAATAAAAAAGTAATAATTCGCGATAAATTCAGATAATTACCGTAATTTACTCAGTTTTTACAGTAGGTTTTTTCCAGTAATTCTAGAATTTTGAGAATTTCAATTACTTTCATGATTCGTGATTTTTCATTCCTGAAAATGATGAAAGGAGCCCAATTCTTATCACCTCTCCAATTCTCACACGAAGTTCATAAGCTTTGAAAAAAATGAATAACTTTCGAAAGTTTGAGACCTTCTTGTTGAAAGTCAGACTTTCAGAGCAATTCAAGGATCAGAAAACCAAACCAGACTCTTATTCATTCAATTTTTCAATTGCCGTCTCATCCCGGCCAAAATTTTATTCGATTTTCCAAAACATCATTGAAATTTTCATGAAAATCCAGAAAAACACCAATCGACGAAGAACTCAAACTCAAACTTTTTAAAAATTTAGAAAACCACACGAACTTCTCCACAGGTTGACGCACACAGTTTACAACGAACACGAATACAGTATTCAATTCGACGTCATAAAACAGAATATATTTTAAAACACGGAGACAGTTTCTAATTAAAACACATTATGTGCACGTACATAGTCCATTTCAACAGCTATCAAATTGACCTTAGCTTGGCGATGTTTAAGTAGGCAAATTTTTTTTTGATCGTTTCAACGATTAAAAATGATATTCACGTACAGCTTTGTTCATTTATACCGAGCTTGAGGTTAAGCTTATCAGTATACTCAGAAGTCCCAATATTAAAATGAATGAACCGTATCGATGAAAACCTTAACATGATCGGGGCTCATATCCGGATAAATGCCATGTCCTAAATTAGCTATATATCTAGTTTTACCAAATTTCTTGACCATAGTTTCGGTGATAGTTTTGAGCTGTTCGGGAGGCGCATATAAAGCGCAAGGATCTAAATTACCTTGTAGAGTCACTTTGGATTGAGTTTGAGTTTTGGCTATAGTCGGATCTATCGTCCAGTCTATGCTGATCACATCGTAACCGCAATTTGATAATTCTTCTAATGCGTAATGAGCTCCTTTAGCAAATATAGCCATAGGAACTTCAGGTATATTTTTTTCTTTCAATTTCAATTTAACCGATTCATTTATTTTCTTGATGTAACTGTAACAGTATAAATCAAACATCGGTTTATTCAAATACTCGGCCAAGGTTTCAAATAACTGTACCATTTGAGCTCCGGCTTCAATCTGGCCAACGATGTAATCGATTATTACATCGGCCAATAAATCTAATAGTTTTTTAGATTCTTCAGGGTATTTGTAAAGCCAAGCTTTAGCTTTAGATTTAGTCGAACTAGATTCACCTTCGATCATGAAACACATCAACGTCCAAGGCGCACCGGAAAACCCTAACAATGGCACTTTGCCTTTCAAACTATGTCGTGTCATTGTAATTGCATCAAATACATATTTCAACTTCTCCGACACGTTGCACGGGTACTTGAGAGTGGAAATATCTTGAGGTGTAACAAGCGGGTTAGGGAATACCATTCCTCGACCAGGAACTAACTCTACTTCCATTCCGAGAGCTTGAGGTATCACTAGGATATCAGAAAAGATTATCGCCGCATCGAGATCGAATCTTTCGATTGGCATTAATGTTACCTTGGTGGCCAGCTCTGGTGTTTGGCACATTGTGAAGAAGTCGTATTTCGAACGCAATTCTCTGAATTCCGGCAAATATCGACCAGCTTGTCGCATTATCCAGACTGGTATTTTGTCAACTTCTTTACCTTTGGCTGCGTCCAATATTCTCGTGTTTTGTAACGGTTCGAAAGACATTGTGGAATCTGATTTGACGATGCGGTGAATAACTACAGAGTATAAACTAAAATCACATAATATTACGAAACTTAGGAGCTTTTAAATCGCTTTTCAATTGATTTGATTTGGTGTTTTCTCAAGTAGATTGTTATTTGTTTTGCACTGTCACGTGAAATAAGTAAATTACATTGACTTTGCAAATGAGCTGACTGAAATGAAATTTTATAAAATCTTTCGTCTGATTGGCCAATCAGAAATTTTTCTAGCATTTGATTGGTAGTTATCTAATGATGTCAGTGAATTAGTTTTTATTTATTATTTTTTTATTTTTTTTATTTTTAAGAAAAATAAAAATAATAATAACGAAAAGATCGGAAAATCGGAAAAAATTGATGACTAAGTAATGCAGAATAAACTTGATATGATGAGATTGTTTTGATAGGGGTGAAAGTGAATTAGTAATGTGCAATTAAAGAGAATTATGATTTAAAATATTTTTGTCTGTGTGAAAGCAGCATATAAAAAAATGAAAAAATTCTAAAAAAAAATTTTTAAGTTCTTCTATATGACGTGTAACTTTTCCAAGTAAATCATCATAATTTCACTACTAAAACGATGTAACAAGAAAATCATGAATTTTCTCAAGAACGCAGGTTATTATAATAATATGTCCCCATTATTACTTCAAAGTTCAAAATCAATGATTAAAAAAAAAACTGGAAAGAAGAGAGGCAATATAGGCTCAATAGCGCAGTCCTTCATCAATCAAAATAATCTAAAACACATTACATACAAAAAACATAATAAAATAGCACCAATTTTTTAGTTGTTCGAGGAAAAAAATAGGAAACACTACTTACGGAAAATAAGTAGAAAGTAACCAAAACTACTATAAGTTATCTACCTTCTTTCCATAATCATTTTTTTTAAGCTATAAAAAATTATCTTCAACGCTGACAAGAAATAGAAGATTATGAATTACGGTATAAACTTTCATTGCCAGTTGGCCAGTTTTCTTCATTTGAGCACGTCATTACATTTTTTCAAAAATAATATTCTTTTACTTACTCAGTTAACTTAGTTGAAATGGCAACAAAATTATGCGAAATTTTTTTCAACATAACGGGATATGATTTACAAAATGGAAGAAACAAACGACAGGTTAGTAATAACTATAGATCTATCAAAGAATTTCAACTCGTCAGCTACACATGATTTAATCTTACCCAAATGTATTATGTTAGCTAAAAAATTACGATAGTTTTTTATAAAAATAATTTTCATCGAGAAAAACTCAAAATTTCCTCATTTTCGAATTCGTTTTAGTTCTTTGAAGACCTTAGTCAGATTGCTGTAGCAATATCATTAGTAATAGCAATATGGAAAATAGTAATAACATTGACCAATTGTACCAATCCCATCGTCGTAGTCGTAAGGTAAAAAACATTCACAAAAATTAGAAGATTGGGGAATTCACGTTTAATAATGATCAAAATTTTCATTTAGCGGAAGTATGGAACCAGCATACTACAGAGGAGATTTATTATTCGTAACTCATTACGACGATGAACCAATTAGAATCGGCGATGTAATCATATTTTCAGTGAAAACACACCACAATCGATTAGTGCATAGAGTAATCAAAATGCACCAAAAGTAACTTCACATTTCAACTTTTGCACACTACTGATCAATTCGTCAATCTTAATAATTAATTACATTTCAGTAGAGAAGATCCCTCACAAGTGAAAATATTAACAAAAGGAGACAATAATGCATACGACGATAGCACCGGGTTATATGCACCCAAACAAAAATGGCTCAAGAATGAAGATATACATGGAAAAGTCAAAGGATATTTACCTTATATCGGTTATATGACCATTCTTCTTACTGAATTCCGACCAGTAGTAGTGAGTTCGGCATTCTTCAGAAAAAAATAATACTCTAGAGATTTTACTAATTACAATACATTATAGATGATTGTAGCTGTACTTGGATTCATTTACTTTTCGCGGAAAGATGATGAAAGTAATGAGGTTCCGAACCCGGAGGATAGCGAATCAGAAGAGGAAACCTCCGAATTGAAGGAATAATTTAAATTTAAAACTAAATTTTGTAAATATTGAAAATAAATTTTATAAAACGAATTGAGTATTAAAAATGATTACCGGAATATTTTTTAAAAGTTTATTTACAAAGTAATAACATAAAAAGTCCACGTCACAGAACGAACCAGTACCTTCATTACTGTAAAAAAACGAGGATATTAGCATTACGAATATAAATGCTACGATTAAACAAAACAAAAATAAAATTACCTTCTTGGCAGCAGCAGTACCCAGCTTGTATTTTTTGGTACCTCTGACTTTCTTCATTCTGTTTTTCTTTTCTTTACGTTGTTTTCTAGTTTGCTGTTTCTTTTCGTACAATCCATGCTATAAAAACACATCATACATGTACGGATTAGCCTAATGTAATCGATTCAATGCTATTTATTAACATGATCGTGTACACGTCTACTTACACGTTGTAATCTATATTTAGGTTCGAATTTTTTAGCTTGATCCAAGCTGTCGTAAATCAAACCAAAACCAGTTGATTTTCCGCCACCGAAACACGTTTTGAATCCGAATACGAAAACAACATCTGGTAAAACTTTAAACATCTTAGCGAGCTTTTCGCGGATTTCGGTCTTTTTAACAGAAGCTTTACCGGGATGTAATACGTCAACGATCTGTAATCAGTACAATATAATCAACATCAAGACCATCATTAGGACACGAATACTCGTTTGAGCCTAATCGAACATCCAACTTTATCAACATGATCAATAAATTATAACCAATACAGAATTGATCATTCAGGTGAAAGAAAAATCAATTCAATGATAATTTAAATGATCTCTTACCATTTGTTTACGACATAACAACTTGTTAGTCATATATTTACGCGTTTTTATCGTTACTACAGCGTTGCTGACCTGAAACACACATAAAAATAATTTCTCATTGATCAATCTCCTATAATATTACTCAAGAGTAGACTTCTTCATCACTCAAATAACTATTTAAATTCAAGTATCGTCGTCGGATAACAAAATATAGATTGATATTAATTCATGTACAGAAAATGAGCGTTCGAAGGAGCTTCCAACAAACCGCCGAAAATCCTTGATTTCCGCAAGGAATTAGGCAAAAGGGTACTTACCATATTGATGAAGAATCCGATTTCGCATAAAAGTTAGTCGAAATAATGAAATTTTACCCGAAATGGGAGATTTTCGGTGGCCGGTTACTTCAGTTTTATAATTTCGTGGAGAAAGACATCAACTTCATTTTGCTCACGTTTTGTTCCAATTTCTAATTTTTCTAATTACTATTTGGCTTTGTACTAATGTCGAGTCGGGCAGTATTTTTTTTAGTGAATTTTTTTAGCATGATAAATAAAAACCGATTGAGGCAGAATTTTTTTTATTTTTCAAGGCCATCTTTCGGTTAGTTGTCGTAACATTGAACTTTTTATCAAAACAAAAAACAGCTGACCATGTGGAATGACGTAAAAGATGAAAAATTTTTAAGTTTTTTCATGAAATTCCATTACTTATTTTTTAATTAAACCGGTAAAATTTACTTCTAAATATTTTGAAATTACGAGTAAAGATTTAATTTTCATTGTAGTTCGTGCTTGTTCTTTGTTTATTCGACTTCCGGAAATTCAGTAAGAAATTCCTCGATAGTAAATTTTACAGTTTTGAATGTGATAAGAAAATGTGATAGATAAAAAGGTATTAAATTTGCATTCATGTATCATACTTTGTATAATTCATCTTCTAATATCCAATTATTTATCTTTTAGATCGATAACGAGGTAATAAGGTGTCCGAGAAGTGAATATGCTGGGTATCAAAAGCATCGTGTCGTCTTAAGTCAGTCCTTTAGTAAGTAATTTTTCGATACGTCTGTAAACAGGTACAGTGTTTATGCCTTTTATGAATTAATTTCCTCGAAGTATTTCATCGATACAAAGTTTTAATGGATTGCATTATCTAATCGATATTATTTCTCAGACTGAAGACATGGCGTCCGTCGAAGCCAAAAAATGTGATCCCATAGTCATGTTGGAAAATGATTATCATTTTTTCAACGTTAAAACGGATTTAGAAACGTATCCCACCGATATGGTTGAACGGGTAACGGATAAATTAATTGAAATTGTCGAAAGTGAACCTTTCAAATTTAAAACGTAAGTGTTGAAATTGAATGTTGAAAAAATTCTTTCAAGTATTCACTTTATTTATTGATTTTCAGGGTTATTTTAAGATTAATTCTGGCGCATGAATTCGCGTTCATGAAGAAATATAAAGATTCCTATGCCACTTTGGAAGAATTGGAATGCGAAATTGATACACTTGAGAAATCTAAGTGTGAAATGAATATTTTTAAAAAAGTATCAAATGCAATTCGTATGGTTTTGAAAACGTGCAAAGCGTACGTACTCCTCTCTCAAAATAAAGAAAAAAAAGCGAAAGAAGTGAGTATCCGATCTCTAAAAATAACAATAACAAAATTGAAGTATTATTTTCTAATTGTATATTTTTTGTAGATGGCTAAAAAGATCATTTCTATTGATAATTTGGATACTGCGAATAAAGCGAGTGTTTACGGCATCCGATCTATGGTGTACATGGAATACGGTCTGTACGGACACAAAATGGCACTGGAAAATGCCGAAAAGGCCAACAAAATGGATCCGAAAAATCCTTATTGGTTCTACCTGATTGGGAAATCTCTTGGACGTATTCGCCGTGTCGAAAAACCGTTCGACATTCCATCCGACGAAGAACGCAATGCGTTGAAAAAAGCTATCGAAACGGAAGAACATTATTTGTTCATGTTATTCATGGCCGAAACATACGTCGAGACGTCCACCAGAACGTACAGATTTCATATTAGAAACAAGAGCTTGTATCCAAGTCTGAAAGTTTCTATCGATCAAATGAACGAGGAAGCTTCCAATTTATACAAGTACGTTCTCATCTATTTCTAAGAAAAATAATATCATCTTAAATAATTGAATTTCTCCTCGTTTCAGAAAATGCATTGAAAAAGAACCAAATTGTAGTCACGTTTTGTTTCGAGCTGCTCGAGGATTTTTAAACCTTCCACATCCTCAGAGAGACGTTGAAAGAGCAAAAGAATTGTTGCTCAAAGGACTTAAGTCTAATTCTCGGAATGCTTTCGCCAATCACCTGTTGGCTCGTTATTACGAGAGATTTGATTCCGTAAGATAAATTAATTTTAGGCTGATAGAAATATTGTGAATTGTTACCAATAATACGTTATTTTTTAGAATATTCCCAAAGCCATCGAGCATTTGAGGATCTGTACCGAACAACGAGTCTTCGGAGCTGAAATGGATCTATTGAGATTGGAATTTACCCAAGATGGAGCGGCCGCGCATCCGGTAGAAAAATTGAAACAGTTAAGCGAATTATATGCAGAAGTGCCTAGAAAAATCCAAATTTTGGCACAAATGGCATCGTTCTATATATTTGTGGATTCAAATCTTCCAAAAGCTTGTGATTTAATTAAAGAAGCGATTACTTTGAACTGCGACGATAATATTCTAGTAAGTTATTTTTCAGCTCAACTAAGATTTGTAGAATAAAATTAATCTCGACTGGTGTTTTTTTGAAACAGAATCATCGCAGTATTTTCCTCCGCGTTCGCCAGCCCTTTTCCATTCTTGACGTTTTGGTGGACGAGATGAAAATGGAGATGGAGAGGGGGTGCGACGAAGATAATAAGAAGCTGTACGAATCATTTATCTTCGATTTAAACGATTCCAACGTATCGATACCAAAAGGCAGAGGGAGAAATATTAAGGCCGAAATTTTAATCGAAGATAAAGAAACTAGACTGGGGAATTATTATAGAAGGCCTACGCCTGTAGATGGTCATTCGCAAATGAGAAGACGTTCATTCCCAAAACCAATTTCTAGATCTGCCTCGGAACAAAATATCGAAAAAGCTCGATCGGTCCAGAAAGTGGACGAGTATTTCAATTCTTGGATCGGCGATACAAATCGAAACTCACCACGACGTAATGGATTTTCTTCAAAAAGCTCCGTCAATGAATCGTGCTCTGATTTCTCCCCAGCCAACGATAATCGATTTTCGAGATCAAATGGGCGATTTGATCGGAATAAGAACCGATATTCTAGACGCGATAATGAGGGAGATATTCAGTTCGACAGACTGAGTAATGCCTCGGGCACTTACGATCTATCCAATTGTTCCCGAAATAAACATCACGAAAATGGCGATTTAAAATCATCAGCGAAGAATGACGACGTTGTAGAAGAACTCGATCGTCTGAGCATTTCATCTAATCAAACCGATATTTCGAAAACTCGTGGTCGGGGCAGATCATCGTACTCCTATTCTCGTCCGTTTCAAGATAGAGGCGACTTTGATCGTTCCCCGCGTGGAAGAGGACGCGGACGTCCATCCGATTTAAACGATAATCGAGCTCTCAACGATTCCGATGCTTCAAAATTGCCTAGAGGACGAGCCCAGGGACCTCGAAGATCCTTGGAAAAATTTTATTATGAAAATGCAAGTACATCGAATCAAAGTCAAACCGCTTGTGCAGATCGAACAAATACCAGATCAACTCGAAATGATCAAAACTCCGAAAATTCGCCTACGCCTTATAAATCTGCCCGTGAGGAATCTACCTCCAACGGACCGCGAAAAGTCACTCATCAAGCCGAATCTAGTCGTACTTTCGAACGAAAACCTATGCCATCTACGCGAAATGACCGAAGTTATGAAGATTCTACTTCATTCAAGAATTGGCGACAAGAGACGAAAAATAAATCACCCGATGAGACCAAAGATCACCAATGCTCGAAAATTCAAGAAAAGAAGACTTTTTCTGAAGTTGTTTCTAAAAAATCAATCAAAACTCTGCAGAATAACGATAATGACGATTCTGACTCTGATGATGACATTATGTCATATTTTAAACGAAAGTAATTTTCTACCATTTATTTACATATTATACCTATATACCTATTATTTTTCAATTATTCGAGTTAACGTATTTTTTTTTTTTTGACTAAGTATTTAATAGTTTTGTTGTTAGTTTTTATTACACCTTCGTCAATTTTATTCCTTGTTATCCATTATTCATTTCGATGATGGTTGTATAATTAAATTTGAACTTGTAACAAAAATTTTCTACTGTTTGAATTTATAAAAAATTATACGATGAAAGTTTTCAAAATGATGTATCTTTCATTTTCGTATTCGATTAATTTTCCACTTTACAGAAGCTAATGATCTACAATTCAATTGAAAACCTCATTTTTTCAGAATGTGATCAGTGGACAGTCTGTGGCGAATGAAATGTCGAAAAAATTTGAATTCGAATGTGTGACAGAAACTCCTTGTCTATTGTTAACATTGAAATCATATGCGATTTGAAATATAGTTCAAAAATATTTTCAATCATAAAGGGCTGTACCTCGAAAAATGAGAAAATTTTCAGTTATGACTTTTTTGTCGAGATGTTTTAAAATTGAGAGGACGTTACCAATGTTCCATCAATTTTCATTTTAGGAAAAAATTATCAGAAGTCAGAAGCTCAGAACAAAAAGCATTCAACTTTCTAAGCTCATAATAATTTTTTGGTAGATTCTCAAAAACTTGGTAACAAATTTTTTATACCACTTATCAATTTTACAAAAAATTTTCGTTCATTTTTTTTTCAGTTTTGAGCTAATTTTTTAAAAAATTACCAATCTTGGTCCTATTTTCTACCATTCAACTTATAAAATCATTTGAATTTTTCAAAATCATGATATAGGTACCTATTATGATCGACACCCAAATAAGAAATTACCCGTAAAAAAAAAATGAAAAAATGGTAGAACTTGCCTAAAATAAAAAATTTTTCAAGTTGAAAAAAATGATCAAGAAACTGAAAATAAAAAAAATCAAGTATTTTTTGAAAATATTACTTCAAGTGATGAATTTTAAAAAAAAGAATACCGGTAGTGTCAACGATGAATGCAAAAAGTTATAATTTTCAGAATAGGTAGGTATTTCTGAATGAATGTAAAAAATTTATAAAATAAAATATTCTAATCAAAGTGAAAAGTAGAAATGAATCCCTGTGAATGGTGGGGGGGGGGGAATGAGTAAAATTACAATAAATCTATCAAAAAAAAAATTAAAAGTGATTACGTGAAAAGGAAAACGAATAATCAATAAAAATTATTAATTAAAAATATGAACTGTCATAAAATTTTTATAGGTAGGTACCTAATAATTGTTCGGAGAAAATGTACCCAGGGTTGCGTTCAGGATGGATTGTGTATACACAAAAATGACGCCTTAATCAAAATTTTAAAATATGCACTAAAAAGTATAAAATTATCAATTACATTTTATTGAGAAAAAAATTTAGAAAAAATTGTGAAAACCTAATCATTTTTGAAGAAATGAAGCAAAAATCAATGAAAATTAAGGCTCCACTGAAAAGTGAAAAGATAGGTAGTCGATCTTCTTGAAGAATATTATCTTACATGTAAATAGATCGATAAAAATTATCCCAAAACAAAATAATCTAAAAAATTGTATTTCAAAAAAATTATTAAAAACGCGATGAAAAATATGTTTTTTTATAACATTTCAAACGTATTGAATTCTAATAAACTCTATAAATCGGCGAATATCGCAAAAACAATCAAAACTTTTCTTTAAAAAAGCTGAAATTTTCATAAAAAATTGTTTTTAAAAGAATAATTACGAAAACCTTGAAAGTACATCGCCAAAAATAAATGAAGATTTTAAAATCTCTCGACTTAGGTAGGTTGTTAGGTACCTTCCTAAAAATTGTTAAAATCTTGCCAAAAAAGAGAGATGAAAAACTGATCAAATCACGAAAAATATAGTTCTAAAAAAAAATTAAAAAAATAAAAAACTAAAACCAATGTAGGACTATTACACAATTTTAATAAATTTTTCTATTTAGAAAACATTGCGAAATTTCAATCTTTTTCCATAATTTTAACAATTTTTTCACTACAGATCAAACAATTTTCAAAATTCAATATTTCAATACTTTTATTAAAATTTTTATGAAATCATGTTTAAGAAATTTTAGCAAATTTTTCAATTTTCATAATCATGCGAACCGGTTTTACGACTATTGAAGAATTTTTGAAAAATTTTGAATCAATTTCACAGCCTTTTATACCTATCTTAATTATTCCTTTGACATTTTCAGTATGTAGATACCTATTTTTATGCGGATTTAAAATATTTTCTGTCAAAGTTAGGATTTCTTCCAAGGGTGAATGGGAGGATTAACTTTCCCCAAATATCTAATCAAAATTCTATATTCAAACAAAAAAAATTAGATTTCAGGCTAAAATTTTTTAAATGTGATGATCCTCGTGCAACATTTTAATCTGGACCTGCAAGAAATGGTAAAAATCGTTTTTGATTCGAAAAAAATGAAAAGAATTCAATCTCAGTTGAAAATGTTTAGTTCTTTTCTCCATCCAATAAGCTTATTTCGAATTCTCCCTTAATGAAAACCGTCACCAGGAAAAGTAATATCTATCGATAGTCAACATTTCAATGGCGATATCAAATTACATTCGGATACAAAAGGTACAAAACAAACATATCATATTTTCTTTTTCTAAATCAAAATCTAGCTGAACATTTTTCATTTCCTCGGACCAATTCGTTGAACGAAAATCTCGTAACAAATCGAATTCGATATTGAATTTTAAACGTATGAAAAAATCCTCTCCACATGCCATCAAAAACCATCCTTTTATCACACAAACCATGCTATAAGAACATAATGATTTCATAATGCTTTTAATTTCTCATTAACAAAGTTGAACTTTGAGTTATTCGTTGAATTATTCTCAACATTCGCTACGAAACACACGTCTGTCTATCTCGCGATGAAAGTCGAAATGGGGTTAAACTTTTTGTATCATCCTTCACCACGTTTCATATTATTTTCATCATTGTTGAAGTTCGCAACAATGTTGAAATTTGTTTTATTTATAATTGATACGCTCTAGGCTTTCGTTTATTGTTGAAAATGGCTATGAAAAAATTCCAAAGTTAGTTTTGTAACGTATTTTACTTTGTTTAAAAATCAACTTTATACAACGTTGGAGAAAATTTAAAATTAAGGTAAATACGTTTGAATATTAATACCCTTTAATAGATAAAATATCCAAATTCAAATTACTTCGGAAAATTTGAATCGTCACGTCTGTAGTTTATTTTTTCATATTTTCGAAAAATTACGCCCCTACAAGGGGAAAATTTAAATAAACTAAACAATGTATTGGTCTATGGGCTAAGAAACAAGGAGGGTCCAAAAAAAAGACGAAAAAACTTCGCCAATTTGTCCGAAGGTTTGAATATCCGAAATTGTGAATTTTAATATACCTAACCGAAAAAAAAACGACGAACAAATCGTTAATTTAAAAATTCCAAAATAAAACATCTGCTGCGAATTCTTCAGATAATAAACCGACAGCGCGGAAAGTTTATTTTATTTCATACCCGATATCTCTTCTCTCCAACAAGTTGCCTTATCTTTTTTCTTCTTCACCTGTTTACTCAAGTCGACGTGGGCGCGAATGGGTCGGACTTTTTACCAAATTCAAAAGGGTGGTACCACTGCAAAAGGGTGTACAATTTTACCATCTGGCTTTGGCAAAATTCACACTATCGTCGCGACCGTGTGCCTTGTTTTGTCGTGTTTTTATGTAATTTATACGTACGGACGTTGATTCGAATTTTGTGCGTCAGGTAAGCGGCGTTTTGAATTTGTTTTACGATATTGAATTTTTAAAATAACGAGGGTGAGAAAATGTAATTTTTTTCGGTACCAGATGAAATGTTTAGTTTCTGTTGGCGATTTTTAATCCGCGAGATTAATTTTTTTTAATAAGAATTTGAGAATTGACATTTTTCCCATTATAAAATGTCAAAGAATTTCGATGTTTAATGTTTTTAATTGGGTTAGAAATTAATTTTCATTATTGAAGGCGTAAGTTAGAATTTTAAGGGTTAATTGGTTTTTATTTTCGTTAAAGTTGATTTTTGATTGAGACTAATTTTATCTACAAATAAAAATTTTTATTTTATTATTATCATTTTATTTAAAATAGAAAATGCCACAGTAATTTTTTCCAATATGGTTTTGGTTGAAGAATAAAAATAGGCTTGGACAAATTTCGACTATTTTCTATTTCAGTGTTTTCCCAATCCTCTTCGAAAAAAATTCATTTCTCTCTTTATGGATTGAAGCATGTCAAAATAAAACTCAATTTTTTTTTGAATCATCTGTTTTTTTTAAGAACGTTTATATGTATTTTAGGAAAATTTTCGGAAATTGAAAATTTGAACATAATTATCTAGATACGTAGGTATGTTTTGAAATGAAAAGTTGAAATTTCGAATTTTTTTTCAACTTGGTTCGTTAGACCCCTCTCTCCTCCAAACTGATTCAAACCAGAACCTCCAAAATTTTTATGAATTTTCGTAACAACTTGAAAATGAACTGAGGAGTACAAAATAACGTTTAGAATGAAGGAGAAGGAAGTAGAGGGGTACGAGCTTCCTCCCCCCTCCCACATTAAAAACTGTATTCAACATTTTTTTTTTTTGGAAAATTTTGAAAAAAATCCAGAAGTTTAAACTTACCCATAACAGAATTTAAAAATCAAATTCAAGTATTACTCAAGTTAGTACCAAGGAAAATTACAAAAATTGTAGAACAGAAACTCTAAATTTCAATTTTTTCAATTTTCAATCTTCTCTGTGCGGAGAAATTACTTTAAAATGGGATCCATTTGTTAATTGAACAGAAGGAGGGAGGAGGTTGCCCTCAATAATGAAGAATGGTAGATCGAAAAAATTTAATTCGAGTGTATAAATTTTAAGGCCAATGAAAATTTTCAAAAAATCTTCATTTTGACCTTAAAAAAAATGTAGAAATGTTGTACAATTCATTTAAAAAATCGGAAAAATTCTATTTCGGTTGAAAATTTTCAATATTTTCAATTAGGATCTGAATCTAATGTTATTTTAAATTATTCTAATGAAAAAATTTCAACGCTGAAAATTTTATTGAATCTCTGAAATCAAATGAACTCTCACTCTTGAAAATTGAAAAACCTTGGTTGCATATAAAATTTGCTAAAACTCGGTAAGTATAAAAAAATTAGGAATTTGAAACGCTTGCGTTCAGACCTTTTAAGATATAATTTTTTCCTTAATTTTATGAAGAAAAAATTGAAATTTTCTTAGGTAGGTATAGTAAATGTATATTTTTTTTGGAGGAGCCCTTCAAAACTAGGTTTTGTAATAAATTGTTTTTCTGTGTACTAATTTTGAATCTCAGGGAGTATTGAGGACAAATTTGTCCTTTGTGTTTTTTTTTTCAATTTACCTACCTACCTAATTTTTATAATTTCCTTAGATTGCATAAAATATTGCTCAAAATATTAAAAAATGGCCTTTTAGCATTTTTTGTTAATTTTTCATTCCAAATTTTCCTTATTCCCCCCCCCCCGATATTTTTCTACCTATTTTTTCTAATGGATCGATAAACACAGAACCTGAAGAGATCCTCAAAATTTCTTCTAAGTTCCTATCTTGTTTACCTACATCTTTTTAGAAAATTTAAAGTTTAAAAATTTCAATCTGAGATAATATTATTTAGGAAAATACATTCCTAAAAACATTGATTTTTTCATTTTTATATCAACTTAGAAATGAAAACACTGACAATCAAAAGCAGATTAATGTGAGGAAAGAGGTAAAAGATTAGTCAAATTATTTTGTTCTAGTCGTAAAATGTTCAAAACTGACGAATTCCTTTAGAAAATTCTCATTTCGAGGCATAAAAAATAAAAACATCTTTAAAAGTCAGAAAAATCATGAAAAATTTCAATTTTTGTAAAAAATTTTCGATTTTATACCCAGCATAAAAATATACCTCAAATTAATCTGAAATATCTTTGAACCCCCCCCCCCCTCTCAAAAAAGTAATGACTTTTGAAATTAAGAAACTAATTCAACCCACATTCGTCGAAAAATGTTGAAAAAACTTCAAACCTTGCAAATGTCATTTTGACATCTCTCAAGATAGTCTTCCACGCAAAATTCCTACCCTACGAGTACTAAAGATCGAAAATTCTCCAAGTATATAACCTTTATAATCAAATTTTATACAATCTATAAAAAAAAGTTACTCGAATTTTGACAATTTCTCATCCAACATGTCGAGATACCTTGAAACCCATAAACCACGTCTCCAAATTTACGCTGGCACCATTTCGAACAAAATATTAAATTTTTATTCCCAAAAAGAAAGTCTGTAGGTTAAGTAAATGTCAAAAATGTTTACGAAAATCGCCTCGATTCGAAACCTGACATTTTCCACCGAACGACCTCTCTTATTTTACACGCTCTGTCGGCGGCATCACATTCATTTCACAATATGGAAAACATTGAACATAAACAAATTTCTAAACATTTGGAATACCTATTCTAATGCTGAGGCGAACGCCGACAATCAATACAAGAATATTAAGGTACCCGAAAAAAAAACCGAGTAAAAAAATAATGATCGTAAGTCACGCAGTGTGGCAAAAAATTCCCATAGTTGCGTGCAAATCTTCCATTGTATGGTGCTTCGTTTAAAAGTCTACGTATAGTGAACCGATAAAGGTAAACGATAATGTTTATTTGTTGCCCTTTGCGGATGGTTAGGTATTTTTCAAGCCTTTTTACAAGGATAAATTTTATTCCGCTATAGAATGACACTCTGGTTGAGAGCTTGTTATCCTTGGACAAATGAGTACAAAGTAAAAGGATCATTGTGTGAGGTAAAGAGGCTTTGTAATTATAAAAATCGATAATTAACGTAAAGCTTATGGTATAAAGATACATTGTATTCAACTACAAGAACCACACTTTACATACATTTGAAGCTATTATGCTTCTATTATCTATTTCAGTTGGGTTATTGTTATTAATTGGAGCATGATATATTCATCATGGTAAATTTGATACATTAAAGGGAGATTCGTGTCACTCCCACATTCCGTTAAGGAAGCCATTATGTCATTCATGTTTTATAAAAAATACTTCGTATGTCATTCATTTTCATCTGTTCTTTTGAAATAAGACCACATCAGCCCAAAATATTCACCTGCCATTTCGTTGAATACCAGAATGAGAAAAAAAAACTTGGAACGAAAGATTAATTTCAACTGAATTTTTTTTCTTAATTTGCATTAATGATCAGAGCTTTTTTGAAGGATTTCAATTTTTCTGAAGTTATCCACAAAGGATAAGAATTTCAGGTCAAATTGAAAATTTTAGGTAAATTTTATTAACAAGTTATTTACATACTTACAAAGTCAAAGTCTCGAATGACTTTTGATTGAGTTTGAATAAAAAAAGTTACTTTTAATGCAGGTACCATAATTGGAACATATTAGGACCATTTTTTGGTTGAAACTGACTTTTGTTTGATTATTTTCATAATTTAAGGAATAAATTACGACAATTTTGAAATTTGGCAAAATTTCATCTGAAAGATTACATTGGAACAATTTTTCAAAATTGAAGTATGGATCAGTCTGTTGAATGTCTTTTTAATAGGTTGGTTTTTTAGAAGAAAGACTCTCGGATGAATTCTGACATCATTTATTTGAGCTCAAAAATGACATTTTCTTGGCTTTTGAATCGATTTGAGCCAAATACGATTTTTTTGGTCATTTTTTAGACATGATTTGAACCAAAATATGGCATTTGTTGATCCCTTTGATATAATTTGAGCTGAAATAAGTATGACATTTGTATGAATTTTTTCTTCTCTTTTTTTTCCGACTTTATAAAACGATTTCTTTAATTTATATTTCGAGTTATGAAACTCGAACAACTAAAATGGATTTATGTACTTATAAATGTGGACAAAACATGACTTCTGCGAAATTTCTGACATTATTTGACACAAAATGTGACGTTTGTTCGACTTCTGACGTAATTTAACCCGAAACATGACACTTGTATGATTTTTGACATCATTTGTAAGACTTATCAATATGAAACATGAAAATACAAAATTCTTGACGACAGAACATTTTTTTTTTTAAATTTATCAACAAATATTCAAACATTGGTAACTGAGGCTTTTACATACCTACCTACGTTGAAGTAGGTTACTTATGATGTTTGTAGAACTTTTGACAGAATTAAGTAAGTACCTGAAATTTGAAGCTGTGTATCGTTTTTCTGTTTTCAAAATATTAAAAGGTATTTAATTTTCATCAACCTGATCACAAAATGTAAATTTTTTCAACGTTGAATTTAATTAAATTAAAATGTTACGTCGGTATTGCCAAAAGCTTTTGAAATTTTGTCGAAAACCTTACAAAACTTTAAGTTCGAAAATCTTACAAAACTTTAAGTAATCAATTTTTTAAAAAAGTTTTTGATTTATTTTTTAAAAAATTTCAATATTTTCGTGAAATATCAACTTGTAAAAATTGTTGGATTATTTCAGAAATTCGTCGATTTCTTGAAGATAATGCAAATTAATAGACCTTTTTTTGGAGATAATTTAAGCCCATTTAATATTGGCGAAATTTTAAAACAAGAAAATATCCTATGGAATGCAAAAACTGGGCTGTACTGTGAGTTGTGAAAATTTACACGAATTGATTCACATTTTTTTCGAGATATGTACGAGTCGATATTTCTTTCTATTCTGAATGTTTGAATAATTTTTTTTTCAAATTTTGACTTCAATTTTCAATTTTTTTCCTCAAATTTTGATCTCGATTTTTTTTTTCAAATTCCACTTCTAACTTGAAATATTTTTCTTGAATTTTTTTCTTACTCTAAAATTTTTTCTCCAATTTTTTCTGCTTTAAATTTATCTATATTTTTCTCGAGCTCCCAACTTTTTTTCCAAATTTTTTCAGCCCTAAAATAATCATTTCCATGGAATTTAAAAACAGGGTTTTTGAAATTTAAAACTATAGCACTTGAAGATTTTAAATAAGTATTAATTTAGTTTAAAAAAATATTAAATCGAAAAAAAAGGAAGAAAAATATGAATTAAAAAAATCTGAAGATGTTTTAATTGAAAATTATGTTGGTGTTGAAAATTGCAAAACGTTTCGAGAAAAAAAATTGGAGTTGGAGGAGCGAATTTCAACTTTTTAAGCAACGATTTCAAAAAGCTAAAACAAATAACTTCGAAACAAATGTGAAGTGAAACAAAAATCTGAAAAAATTTTTGTAAGTATGGAAAAATTAATATTTTGAAAAAAAGTAATGGATTGAAAAAGTTGGAAATTTTTTGGAAGTAACGTTAAAGTGAAAAATTCAGAGTTAAAAAAAATACTTGATGATCCTGCAATTGAAAAAATTTCAACTCGAAAAAAAATGAGAAGGTGACGCTAATAGAATGAAAGAGGTTCGGAATTAAATCGTGTACCCGTGTACCCCCCTTCCTCCCCCCCCTAAAAAAAAAGAAAATCAATTCTAACATACCCCGAAAAAAGTAGGAATTAATTCTCAATTCACAATAAATTAAATTCGGGGAATCAACTCACAAACTTCCAAAGATTGATTGTAATCTCATCCCGAACTAAATTTTACATTTTAGTCTAATGGCTGAAAATTAAGACCCGATGATGATAAAATCTGATATTTCAATCTGACGATTCTTCTAATTTTTCATATTAAATCCTTAAAACTCCGAAAAAAATCGATAAAAAATAAAAAATTAATCTCTCATCCTGAAGGTCTCAAGGGGTAAAAACACACAATACTCCAACTTAAAACTTTCAATAATCCTTCCTCTATAAATCCCCCCTCCCCAACACGAATATGGAATCTTAAATACCAAAAAAAAACCACATAAATATTTTAAGCCGTCTCGTCTCATCTTCATTTCCATCTCGACATATCCTACACAATAACCCCACAACGCTGCATATTTACGGCGAACAGATTATGCAATTATATTAACACGATTCCAAGTCGAAGACGTGGTGGTGACCGACAAATGGCACGCAATCAGTTATACCATTTGGAACATTTGCCAATACTTCGCATCGACCACGTGGGAAATAAGTATCCGGTAAACAGCGACTGGGGGTAATAAAATCGTATCGAAATTCTCAAGTAGTCGCTGCTTTCGTATACACAACGTAGGTTCAGCGTGGGTGTCATTTGCCCGAATCGCATTAACGGTCTGTATACGAAAATCTCACATACAAGGGGTGAATTATTTACGACCGGGGTTGAAAAAGCAAAACGAACGAACGTGTTATGTTTATAAAACGATATATGTACGTAGCTTTCAGTTTGACGAATAGGTAAACTTCAAAAGCTCACACCATCTCGTACTTATAATATCCAACTACCGTACTCGGTTCGTTTTTCGAGAGTAATGACTCGAAGAAATTTATTTCTGCGACGTCATAAAACGTTCTCGTCTATCACCTGGATGGCAATTCAATCAAAATTTGCGCTCTGAAAAACCGGTGCTTATCCTCGTTATCGTTTATAAAACTGGGTCATTCTCCTGGTAATCCGGCCTTTTACACATTTTGCGGAGAAGCGCCGCATTTCATAACGTTTCAACCTACCTACACCAGTTTATTAAACATTTTACCCAACTATTCGACGGTATCTCTTCGTTAAGCCAACTAGAACACCACTTAACGCTAATTTTCAGACGGTTAATAAAAATTTACTCGTTTTTACACTGTCGCGTGTTTATTAAATTCCGTCAGTACTTGCCATCATTATTTCGCTATCCGTAACATACAACCCTTCGTAGCCCCACCTTTGCCAGCTTCGTTACGTGCGTACTTGATGAGAATTAATAATTAGTTGGGAAAAGCGCCCGAACGCAATCTGCTATGTTTTCCTACATTTCCTACCGTACACGTTGACGTCAGATTAAAATTATTTTAACAAAGTAAACCAATCGAATCACAATTAATGCGTTATGACGATGACGCCTGAAGGAATGGATAAGCTAGAATTTCGTATACGTATTTAACCGCATTCATCAAGCTACGTATGTGTGTTGACTGTTGAGGGAAACGTTTACATGTGTGATTTTTCGATAATATCGGCTCACTTTGACGTATTTGTAGACTCGGTTGTTCTTCATTAAGCTACTTTGGCGAATAGGTTTAATGAACGAGAATTTTCGACGAATCGAATAAGCTTATTGTACGTATGAACATTAGATTAGGGTGGAGTGAAAAAATCTCGGATTTTGACCAAATTTGGTGGAGTTGTTTACTTTGAGCGAGAGACCTCCCAAAAAAATTTTGAGCTTCCCAGGTGTAAAGAGAGGGGAGTAGGGGGTGCCAGAGTGCACCTCTTTTTGAAAAAACGCCGTTTTTTGTGCTTTTTAAAAAATCAAAATTGTGTGAGAAGCCGTCACAGCATTTAAAAGATGCGATTTGAGTTTCTACATAAGCCATCGCCATTCTTCTCCGATCAAAATTCAGACTGCTACCATCAGGGGGTTGAAAAGTTGCAGATCGCAATATTTCAATAACTAATATGAAATTTTCATTAGGTAAGCTGAATTTTTTTTTTCATCGAGTAATTGAATCAAAAATTTTTTTCACTGAAAAAAAATAAAAATTTTATACACCAGTGCAGCCAACAGCGAATCTTGAAATTCCAAAATACCGAATTTATAGGTATCGACTTTGAATTGATTATTTTTTCGCTTGAAAATATTATGTACCTAGGTATTTTTTTCACTCACTAGAAGTATATTTCGGAAATTTTTTCTGGAAAAGTTTGTATGTCAGTGCAGCCAGTTACAAATCGTGACATGCTGCACTATGAAAGTTACCTAAATCTCGAATTCATTTTTTTATCGTATATGAAAAATTTACAATAATAGTTTTCAATCGCAAATGAAAAATTTAAAAATCCTCTTCGAAAATTCTGTGAACCAGTGCAACCAATCGCTAATTGGGATATTCAGATATTAAATGCATTAGGCATTTTTTCGTCGAGTAATTGGACCAATTTTTTCACCCTATCAATAGAAGTATGGTTTGAATTTGAAGACATTTTTGAGAAGTTACGCTGGGTAGACACGAAGCAGTCAGCTGCAAAAAAAAAAAAAAACGCTAGAAAATTGAAAAGACGTGGAACAGAAAAACAATTGCAAAATTTTTCAAAAAATTTCCGAAATATACTTCTAGTGAGTGAAAAAAATACCTACCTACATAATATTTCCAAGCGAATTATCAATTATTCAAAGTCGATACCTATAAATTCCTTATTTTGGAATTTCAAGATTCGCTGTTGGCTGCATTGGTGTATAAAATTTTTATTTTTATTTTCGAAATTCAGTTCAAATATATATTTTTTTGATTTGACGCTTTCGTGCCTCCTAGCCCCAAATTTTTGGGAAAAGATAGAAATCGATTTGAAAAATAGGTAAAAAGGGCTACTCACCGTAATTTTTTTCAGATTTTTAAATGGTGGCTTTCATCTATTGAGTTCACCGTGGAAGTTCTGCTTTCATTACGAAAGCTCAACTTACAGCTTTTCAAACTGGCGAAAACCGCAATTGCCTAAAAATTACAAGACCCACCCCCCACCTCTTGAAAAAGGGGAACTTGTAAAAACAAATTACTTACCTTAAAATTATCGTTTTTGGTTGTTTTTCTAAAATAAAAAATATTCGAGTCGGAGCCATAATTTCAGTGTGATTGAAAATTTTTCAAACTGTCGTTTTTCAAAGAAACGACATAAAACGACGGATTGTACCTAAAAATGTTTGTTCTAGGTCTTTTTATGTAAAAAAAATAAACGAGATTTGAGTCGATGCCTTAAATTCAGTGCGTTGAATAATTTTCAAGTACACACTTGAGCGAAATCAAAAAACCTGACTTCATTTTTGGTTTATTCAACATAAAATAGCCCTTCTCTGTCATTTCGAAAAGTCACTGGAAAAAAGTCAGAGTTGGAATTGCAACATAGGAAAAATCAGCGAGATTCTTTGATTTTTAGCGGATTTTCGGGGTGGGCTCAGGGGGCTTGATTCCCTTTTAAGCTCGGAAATAATTTCATTTCAAAAAGATTTAAAAACTGAATTTTTTTGTTTTTCAAGTAATATTTCTTCAAGAAAATTTCGCCCTCGCTTCGATCGGGCAGTATTTAATTTTTTTATATTCAAAATTGATAATTTTTGATCAATTTTCGAGTCAAAAATCACCGATTTCCCAATAAATTGCCAGTTTATCAGAAAAAATTAATGACTTTAGACTGAAATGTCAGTGAAAAATAATTACATAATTTAAAATTTGACCTCCTCGCCTGATTTTTCTCAAATTCTCAGTTTCTCCCTTTATTAATTTCTGGGTGCGTCTATGTTTTCAAGGAATTTCTATTACTTATTACCGTTCTACAATTATGACTTTTCCAGTATTCAATTCGTAATTTTTTTTTACTAAAGCTCACAATATTTTTGGAAACTTTGCGAGTAATTTTGTCAATTTTTTCCTTTCAAAATAATTTTTTTCATCGAAAGATCACTTTTTAAATTTTTTTGAATTGAAAAGTTACAAAAAGAGATGACTGGATAAGGAGTGAATTTTGCCCCAATTAATTTTGGGCTACTAAACACCTCAAGTGGTGTATTTGACTAAAATTTTGGACTCCGACTCTCCTCCTTTTCGGAGTTGGCCATTTTATTGCTTTTCCCCCACTTTTTTAATTTCAACAGAAGTGATGATAATTTCCTGTTTTTTAGTGCAAAGTTACACCTCCTAGAAATGTACTTATGATGGGTAATTTTTTCAAAAATTTTGGTGTGCCAACTTGAAGTTTTCAATCGTAAAACACGTCATACAAGCAAAGAGCGACTATACCTCGGAAAAATTATATGAAAAATTAGAAGAATCGTCAGATGGAAATATCAGATTTTATCATCAACGCGTCTTCATTTTCAGTAATCAGTCTAATATGTGAAATCTAGTCGTAGTCAAGGTTGAGATCAGAATGAATCAATTTTTTGGGTGTTTGTGAGTTGGTCCCCCGAATTTAGAAATTTGTGAATTGATTCCCTCTTTTTTTCGAGGCACGTTAGAATTGATTTTCCCTCTTTTGGGGAGGGGGGGTACACGAGTTGATTTTTGAACCTCTTTCAGCCCATTAGCGATACCAGGGAAATACCACATTAAATTGTTTAATTTATTTGATTGATTCAGTTTGATTTTTTTTAAATAATTAAGTAATTTCAAAAATCTCTACCTAATCATTTAATTTTAGATTAGGTACATTTGGTGATAGATAGGTAAATATTTAAGTAGGTAAACTTCATATTAGAACAGTTCTGAAAAACTTTCCAAACTCATGTTCATATTTCTCCTGCAAGTTCAAAACTAAAGTAATACGAAGTTGAAAAATTCATAAACATTTCGTATTGTATACCTGAGTATAAATTTTTTCAAGATGAAAGCCATTATTGTGACCTATTTCTAAAAGAAATTTCATCTTATTCTCGTTTGTCAAACTTTTTCAATTTCTTATCACCGAAACAAAGCACACATCATTTTGTAGACGGTTGGTAATTTAACTTTGAATATTCGTCTGCCAAACGAAGGCACTCGTGCTCGCGTACAAAAGCTGCATTTATAAATTTCCAGCTCTATTATCTATGTAAGAGTCGTGGCTGCGCATACGCTTAAAATTATATTAAACCTGGATCATTATAACGAATTAGAACAAGGAAAAATTCTATCCGCCGAATACGAAATTCGCCGTGCAAAAGGTAATTAATTCGGATGCCCGGGTTCGTATCATAACATTGCACTTGAGAGAGAAAAACGAGCTCCCATTCTATGAAAGCAAACAATTCGTCGACTTTATAGCTCTGGCACTTCCTCATACGCCGGAAAACGATTCTAAATTAGAATCGATATTTATAATAACGAAAGGGTATGTACTTTCGATGAAATGATGGCATAACAATATGCTCTTGAGAAATTTCTCGAAACATGCCAATATTTTTAACCCCCCTGTAATATTAAAAAACAGAATAAAACCTGATTTCAGAATTCCTAAAAATAATTACCTAATCCGTGTAACAGTCGAAAGAAAATATGTCGGCGGAGAAATAACACGGACAGCTTTTGTAGGTAATCAAAATTACGCATATAAATGTTCTTGCTTTCTCGTCAAAACCTCCCGAATTAAATTTAGACTTCGGTCGGGGCTTATATATTATAAATTCATCTTTATCGAACGCTTTGGGATAACTGTACGTTCAGTGTCGTTTGTGAATTTTCTAACAACTTAATTTACATTCAGAGTGGAGTTTTACCTCGCGTACTACCAATTCCTCGAATGGCAGCAGTCAATTAAATCCTACTTTTCGAATATCTACACCTACCTACGTGCATCTATTTTAGGAAAAAAAAATCATTTTTATCGTAGTACCGATCCTCGTGTATAGTCGAAGAGGTACCAAAATTCGGTAAAATCTCGATATTTAATCCTCACTTGTCAGCAACAGTCTGTTTTCCTTTTGCAATATAATAGAAAATGAAAATCTAGACAGATTGTTCTTTAAATGGATTGAAATGAAAAAACGTTTTGAATGATGTGGGCGTAGGTAAGTTTGAAAAGAGTGTATTTACTTGAAGCCTCTCGAGGGATGTTTTTTCGTTTCGTATTAAATGTTTCCATCCCTTGCTGCGTTTTCGATTTATAAATTGATTGAATATGGTTTCGAATTGGCGATGGAACGAATTAAAAAATTTTAAGAATGAATTTGACGAATTTGGAGGTACACATTTCTACGTTTTGATTAATTACTTGCAGATTTTTCGGTTTAAATCGATCTGTTTCGATCGTGTTCGGGTGCAGTCGATTGTTTTCAGTTTCATTTCGTAAACAAATTTGAATTTTATGGTCGGAATATTTGTTTTTTTTTTCGAGGACCTGAGGAAGTAGAGAAAAGTTGAACATTAAGTACGATTTTTTTGCATTTTTTTTTCAAAGTTGAAGAGGGGGTAGTTGAAAAGTTGTGCCTATAGATCTCAAAACAGTCAAAATTTAACACCTCGAGTTCACATTAATTTTTTCCCATCATATCTGAAAGCTGATGAAGTGATGTTGTACAAAAAATTCTGAAATATTGAGAAAAATTTGTATTCTCATCTGCGAATCAAACTTACACTAGGGTAGTATGTCTTTTACTTCTACTTTTTTTTTTCTAGAAAATTAACGGTAAGGATTGAGAAATTTGTAAAACGGACTAAAAAACATTCAGGTTTCTCACTTGAATCCCTATATCCCTATCGCTGAAATAAACTCCAAAATTTCAAAATAATTTTCAAAAATACGAAAAAAATATTTGTTTACCCTATTTTTTGTTGATAGTTGAAAAAATCAATTTTTTCTGTTTTTTTTTTTTTTTTTTTTAAAGGGGTGTTTGTATAATTTTTGTATGACCAAATACGTAATAATTTTAAGAGATATTTTTAAAATGAACGAAAAAATGATAAGAAACATTTTGATCGATATTCAAACATACTTTGTGAATTGACTTTATTTCACGACGATTTGACAACCCCTGAAAAATGAAAAACCTTTCTAGAGTAAAAATACAATTACTGATAACAAACAATTTCATTTCCAATCATTTTTTTAAATTTTATTTTCAAAACAAGATCTCCTAAAATTACGATTTCATATCAGAAAACAGTCCCAAAATAGTCGAAAAAATTTAGAAATTTAATTTTACTCTTCAGTACTAATAATACAACCATCTATTGGAAAAAAAGTAAAAAAATAATCAAAAACTTTTCCGATTTCTTGAGAATTTTAAAATTTTGAAATCCATTTGGGTGATGAGGGTTCAAATGAGCGATCAGAAATTTTTGCCACGTTTCTTTGTGGTTATTTTACAGATTTTTTTCAATCCCCCAATTTTCTAAAAAAAAAAATCTAAAAGAACATCCATTCTAACTTGCACCCACTTTCTTTACTAAATCGTAGAATGTATTTTAATCCAGCCTTCGGCTCTTGAAAATTCCCTAATCATTTAAGCTTTTTTTGAATAAAATTTTGACAAGTGCTTGTAGGTACCAAATCTTAATTTTAGGACACTTTTTGAAGTCTGAGGGCCTTGGGGATGGTTTCAATCGATTTTTAAAGGTTATCTGGATTCAAATCCGAAAAAATAAGTTTCGGTAAAATGAATGGTAAGGGTCGTTTCATCATTGACGACCCCGTAGCTTGGAAATCATCAAAGTCGAAGCTCAAATAAAATGAAAAACGAGCAAATTAATCATCGAATCTAATTTATTGACAGCAATTCAAGTCGAAAACCGAACAATACCCTCTTCCACCACCAAAACTTCGTAATCTGTTCAGAAAATCAATTTTATGAAAATTTTTTCCAATGTTTGGGAATAATTTGAGCCATTTCCGAAGTTACAACCACTTTTCTTATTCTTTTCAATAAATTTTGATTCTTTTTATTTCATATCGAAGTTCAACATCATGAATTTTCAATACACTTCGATTTTCCATTGAATACACGCCAATTTCTTGTTAAAATTTGATAGGCACGTGTAATTGAGTTTCTTCGAAATGAATTATGTAGGTAGTCTACAAGCTAAGAATATGAAATTTTTTGACGACGTGACGTGAGAATTTTTCCAATGCATTTTTAAACAGCTATAGATGACCATATATCATTTTGATTTCTATAATTTGTTTTTGGGTGAAGGAAATTTCTAAAATAAACCGTAGGTACCTTTCAAATGAGCAACTTAAAAAAAAACACGATGGAAAATATCAATTTTCACAATCTCTTAATATTAATTAGGAATTTAGAATCTCCTTTTCAACAATTTTTTCAAATTGAATTGAAATATTAAAAAAATATTTTCAATTCTGCCCCTTCCCCCTTCAAACAGCTCAAATTCGCCATAAATATTCGCGAAAATTATACTTCAAAACAATCATTCACGAAAAACGTGACAACATCGCATGAAAATAATCACCTATCCTTTCACCTTCTACAAGTCGAAACAGCTTTAAAAATATTCTCGAATGAGGAAAATCATATTTTCAGACATAAATTCAATCTATTGCTGCGAAAAGTTAACAGTATCAAAACTTCAATACACATCTATTATTGCGACATAAGCTGCCTATCAGGGAATCGTATATCCGAGTAATTTTACCTACGATATAAAATATAAATATAGGCTGTGCATATATTGTTTTTCAATAAATGCAGATTCGATGTGAAATTTCCATCTTGGAGAAGAGAAACTCGAATTTTTATAAGAGGCTTCTCGTTATCGATACAAACAGGTGTTTATCTGACGCGTTTAATCTAAGTATATTTTCCTGATACCTATTTTTTTCGGGGTTTCTTTCGTATCTCGCCCACGTTTTCGAAAAACGATACAATTTACCGAACTGTTCGTTTTCGAAGGTATATTATCGTAGATATGTTGAAGCTCGTCTCGATAAATTACGTCGTTGGAAAATTCAACTCGGAATTTATATTTTCCAACATTACATTGGTACCTCCCACAATACCTTGACGTTGTACTCGGATCGAAATTTCTAAATTGGAATGAAATCAGCGAATTATTGCATACTAATGAAACGATGCTGATGCTAATGTTGAAAGCGACACGAATAATAACTTGATGGTATCTTGGAAAGCGAATTAATCGAAATTCAATGCTACTAATTTGCGTTTCGCTTTTTGCTAGATTGTTTAAGTTGTTTTATCGAAGAGTCGTTTAAATGTTAGATAAATACTTTGCGGTATAAAAGTTAACGTTATAGTTGAATTGGTATCTATGTTTTTTTCCCTCCAAGCTTTAGGCCAATTTTGAGAAGTGCTCGAAGATGAAAAAAATAATTAAATGAAACGTAAAAATTTCTCATTGTTTTTTGCTAGAGTACGATTCAAAATTAGCTTTGATGATTCAAAAAAATATCACATTGTTTAAATCTGCTCGAAAATTTTCCAAAAAGTATTCAAACAAATTTTATATCGTATTTTTTTCATTACCAAAATATTTCAAAATTTTCTTTTTTTCATCAGCCCATCCCCCCACGAAAAAAATCTTTCCAGTATTTTATGTACGGAAAATTCAAGAGTAAAAACAAAAAGAACTGCAGTCATTTGCAAAACCCCATAAATTCATGTGAGCCTGCATAAAAAAACTTCCCTGAAAGGTCAAAAATTGGTCAACCCCCTAAGGGTGTTTTTTTTTAATACAGACTCACATGGATTTATGGTGTTTTTCAAATGGCTGGTTCAAAAATAAAATCGTATTTCTTTATAAAAAAAAAATAATAAATAAAATCTTATTCTCAAAAGACCACTTTTTTAAAGATTTTTTTTTCATTTTACCAAATTCAACTCGTTTATTCAAAAATTCAAAAATTGATTGAAAATTTTTTTGGTTTTTAGAATGATAATTTTTAATAGTCGGGTTGAAATTCGAAATCAGTCGTAGTCTCTATGGAAATTGTAACAGGTTTATTTTCTCGCGAACCTACTTCAGATTTTTCAAATTTTGATCATTTATAGGAAAAGAAATGGTCGAGCAGATTTTTGACTTGGCATTTTTTTTGTCTTATTCGTTTGTTAGATTAAAATATTTCAACAAACATTTCAATTTCTGCACAGATTTGTGTTAATTTCGATATTCAAACTGATTCGAAACGAAGAAAAAATCATGTTAATAAAATTGCCTATCTAATTCGCCGTAAATACGCAACTGCGCAACACTTGCGTATTCACGGCGAATTCGATAGGCAATTTTATTAACACTTGCGTATTTACGGCGAATTAGATAGGCAATTTTATTAACACGATGCAGGTTGGCAACGATTGAAACGCGTTATGAAGTATTCTATTCGTTAAGAAATTTCAAGAATCAACATTCTTTTTATTTTGAAAAAAAAAGGAGTTTTAAATGGTTTCCAGCGTGAAATTTCTAGTTTTTTTTTTTTTTTAAAACTCTTTCTAATCTAAATGTATAATATTTTTTGAGTGCATTTCAAAATGAGTTTTAATATTTAAAAAAAAGTAAATGTATATCAGAGGCTACCAAAACCGAGGGTGAAGATCTGAAGAATAATCATTTTTCATCTAATTCCGACTCTCTGAACTGGAATTTTTCACAATTCTTCGAGTTATTTAAATTTTTCTAGAAAACGTGGAAATTAATTTTGACTGCCAAAAATCGATTAATCGTTTCTTTTAGAGAACCTAGTTTCAAGGTTTTCAGTAAAACGTCAACATAAATTATTTTAAAATCGATAATTTGACCTCCTGAATATAAATTTGACATTGATTTTTTTATTCGGTCATTTCTTCTCTTCAAATTCGTCGTTTAAAATTTGAATCGAGCATCGTGGACAAGGAAATCCCGTGGGATGAAAAATAATAACAGATTCGTGTTTACACGACTCCATTGTTCAGAAATCGGCATTCCAATTTTCATGTTTTCGAGTCAAATTTTGAAAATATGATTTTTGAGTTTTAAAAATAGCTAATAACTCGCTTAAGTAGAGAAAACATGAACTTGATGACTACAAAAAGATCAACCCAGTTTTTAATTTTTTTAAAGCAAAAACTCAAAGATGAATTTTAAAAATTTTTTTTTCAATATATTTCGGTATTTTTATATTTTTAATTTCATTTTGTATTGGTAGAGATCTCAAAATAATGTTAAAAAGATGAAGTACCTGCAATGAGTAAAAATAAAAACTTATCTGGAGAAATATTCGTTTTTGAAACTTTTTTCTATAAATAGGTTTATAGAATTTTTCTGAGCTGGTATTTCTGAAAACTTGAAATTTTTTTGACGATTTTTAGTTCTTTTTTTCCTATAAAAATCATTGTTTTATTGATTTTTTTAAAAAGATTGATTGTTGAGTTTTCTTCAAAGATACCTATCTGCGTTCTTGTTTTCTTTTATCCAAAAGGAATTTGAATTTCTTTACACAGAAAATATCAAACTTCCGATGAAACTTCAAATTATTGAAGCACAAGCAATAATAAAAGTGAAGTCACTGAGAAATTATTTTATTTGTAAAATCAGAGTTTGGAAAAATATTCTAAGTAACTAGAAATAATTTCAAAAGAGGAAAATTAAAAATAGGTATTGAAATGGTTGTCCAAAATTTAAAATTTTTTCAGTAAGTACAACAATTTTAACTAAAAACTTCAAAAAAATCCTTTCAGCTTAGATTTCAATTTTCTTAAATCACCAATAAATCTCTTTCGAATAAAAATTCTTTCAAAAATATTTTCTCTCATTTTTTATAGGTACTTAAAATAAAAAATTATATAAAAGGTCTAAAATTTTTCACTACATAGTATTTATACAGGTCCCCATAGAAATCCGCAATTTATTCTTAGATTTCCGGAATTTCATTCCATAAGGCAATCTCAACTCCATCGTGTATCTTCCATTTTCTTTACAATACTATCACATACTTTCTAATTTTTCAACATTCAGCCAACGAACACATTCCACGTTATTTATCACTTTTCGGCGATTCAATTTGAAAAAAATCTGATCATTACGTCGCTTAGTAATCTTCCTCGACAACATTATTGCGTATAATTCCGTCATTTTTTTTTATCCAAAACACCAAAACACCAAGATTAGGCAACCGCAAATAGTATTAAAAGCAGCAAAAAAAGAAGAAAAATTGAATTAAACTTGATGAAAGCTCTATAAAGGAAAAAGTAAACCCTCCAAAGCGAAATGCTTTTTTGCCACCAAAGCCAGCAGTATGGTTAACGACACCCGTAAACCGAATTTTTTCCACGCTGCGGATTGCTGTGCGTTGGCGTTGCTGATGTTTTACGCTCACAAAATCCCCTGGAAACGAAGACAAAAACAAAAAAAAATATGTACCTATTATCTCGTAATTTGCGAAACTAACGCTGTCGCGGATATTTCAATTTTTTGCAACGTAACGTGCCAACAACAAACGAAAGAAGTAATCTTGCTGGAGGCTCGATCGTATGAACTTTTGATTCGAGATGAAAAATTACACGGATGCGAGAAAAAACAAAGAAACATATCCGAACGTATTTTGCCACATCGATGAATTCGTTCTGAAGGCAAAATATTCTCGTACAATTGAAAGAATGAAATTGGAAGCACATCAAATGAGATTCTCCATTTCGAGGCTTCGAAAATATAGCTTTAAATATTCCAAATACTCGATTGTTAAAATACCTTCGAATAAAAACAAGATTTTAAGTACAGTGGCATCAAATTTGGAGTCGTTTTTATGTAAAAAATATAACCCAGGTACAACGTATTATGGTAGGTATCTAATACATGATCGGATAGTTCCGATTCGGGTGTTCATTCAATATGAAAAATAAACCATGCTTCGGATACAGGCCTTATAATAGTTTTCGTTCGATTGAACATTTGGTTCTTTTGCGCAGAAACGATCGTGTTTTCAGTTGAGCTGCTATAATACGGTTATACGACTGTATCCATATGTACCGGAAATACATCTGTTTGAGCAATCCGATGTCTTCGAATTACATAGAAAGCATTTCCTAAAAAAGATAAAACATCCCAGACGAGTGTTTTGAATCAAGTTAGCTGTACGAATGGGAAAGCTAAAAAAAATTATGGAGCTTTTACAATTTCTAATTTTTCTCAAAAATGGAAAATGAAAGAATATGGTTAGTTTGAGGTAATGCATTTTATGCAGATCATTCAACGGAAGAATCCAATCTCAAAATTATTTTCAACCAAGGTAATACCATCAAAATGATTTGGCAGAAGTTGTTTTCAACACAACGAACAAAAATTATGAATTTATTGTATTCATGGTGAGATAAAAATCATTGCAGAAAAGAAAATCAAAAGTCCTAATTTTTCAATTTTTTTTACATTTTCATTAATTACGCAACCATATTTTAACAATTTGAGAAATAGAAATTGAAAAATGTGACGTTCATGGAGTCGATACATGAAATAAATGTTTGTTTCATAAATTATGAGAAAAGAGCTCCCGAGTTCCCATTTTTTTGTTAATTTTTCAAAACGAAATTAAAAAATTGGAAAAATGATCGAATTTTATTTAAATTCTGTTTGTATGAATTCCTAGTTAAAAAAAAAAAAAAAAAAAAACAGAAAAATTTCCCACCATGACCCCTGATAATTACCTATAGAAGCAAGAAAGAAGGTATTATTGGGGAAAATCCAATATTTAATACAACAGCAACAGAAAACCTATATAAAATCTAACATCATGAACTTTTTAAATTTCATTTCTCTTGAAATTCCCAAGAGGAAATTAGTTTGAATCAAAAAATCGTTCCGAAAATCTAAATTAAGATTTCTGAAAATTCAAAAGGCCCTATTGCTTTTTCCTTCTAAATTTTAAGCCATCCATCGAACAAAAAACCGCAACCTTTTCGTCAATTTAGGTACTCAAAAGAACGTAAAATTACATTTTTAGCCCAATTTTCAATTTTTTGTACTTTCTGGCGTCTAAAAAAATAATTTTATTTGTGTCAAATTGCAAACCTGCATCATGTTAGGTAATAGGTACACAAGTTTCCTATTGAGAACTGACGTTAATAAAATTGCATAACTGATTCGCCGTAAATACGCGAACATTGAAGAAGGAAGTTGACATTTGAAAACGTAGTAAACGATATGCCGCGGAGTTTCTATTTAGAATGTGTTTTGGAAATTTGACATATTTTTTATACATCGAACTTTTTTAAAAAAATTCAACTTTGAACATTCCAAATCTGTTACCCAAATTCGGATACCTATTAAACGAGAAAAATAAAAACAGTATTTTTTTAAATCAAAAAATGACAATTTTTACCTACAAGGTGTTCGTTTTTATCGAAAAATTATAATCTTACTAAAGTCGGCGAAAAATATCAACTTATTTTTACCGAAAAATGATATTCTTACTAGAAAACGTCAACTTTTTTTTTACTAAAAAATGACGAAATTTTTTTAATCAAACGGCCAATTTTTTACCGAAAAACAACATTATTTTTTCAGGGAAAACGGCGTAATTAATAATTTCTGCTCCTGTTCCTGTTTTTTTTTTTTTTTTTTTTTTTTTTTAATATCAATTTTCAAAGTTTTTTAAAAAGTATATTTGAGGAGCGTTTTTCAAAACAGAGATAGGTAGGTATGTTGAAAAACCGTATAAGTAAAGGGGCATGGATACAAAATTTTCATTTTTTTTTTTTCAAAAAAAAATTTACTTCTAAGGCCTTTTCTTTGAAAACAATTTTTGAGCATATCGCGGTTTGAAAAAACGTCCCTCCTTTGATTAATTTTCACCACTTGAAAAAATCTGAAAAAATTATGATAGGTGTGAAATACATTTAAAAAGTTGGGAAAAAATTATTTTTCCGTCCGTTCTAAAATTTTATCCTCCATAGGGAGATTTGGAATTTTCGAAGTCAAAATCAAGGTCAATGCAAGTAGCTGGAAAAATCTCAAATAATTTCAGGAAACTTTCCCTCACGCTGAGTTTGAAAAGAGAAAACTCACGAGGATGTCATTTTCAGCCTGGAAATCACTTATTTAGCTCCTCCCCCCAGTGAGATAAAAATTCGTTTATGTGCTTTAAAATTATCTTCAACCAAGAAAAATCGAATATCATAAATATTTTCAATGACCCCCCCCCCCCACCAACCCACCAGAATCTTTCAACTTTTTTCGTAATTATGATCAAATTTTCCTCTTTTGCGGAGCGACGAGATAATTTTAAAATTTCAAAAATTCACAAAAATTCGAATATTGGACTTCAGCACCTAAAATTTCGTGCTTGGGGTTCTTTTATGGTGTATTTTCAATTTATGTTTACTTCAGCTCAAAATTTTACTTCGAGTTGAAATACTTCTCTTATTGATAACTTATGATACGTTTCTTGTACATTTCTGTGCTATTGAAGGCAAATGATTATTATTTCGAAAGACTCTAACAAAGTTTCATTCACTTCTCTTTATCATAAATTCACAACGTTTCAACACTTACCCTCCTTTGACTTGCTTTCATCACACCTGTAAACTTCGTAATGCTCTTACGTTTAAACTCCGCCGAAAAAATGATGATAAATTGATAAAAATTACTCTCGCATAAAATTCAGCCCCCAAAAAAAACTTCTCATAAAAAACAAAACTTAATGCATCGTTGTAAAATTCCACTGCAACAAAGTATTTATACGAGTACAAGCAAACTCAAGGATTTTGATGGTTAAAAGATATAAATTTTAATTCGCCAGCCGCTTGGATAACGCTTCTGTACACGAACTCGATGCTCGAGCAAGCTAAATTATAATTTATCGTTTAAATCCCGTTAAAGAGACGCCTATCTCGCTATGACTCCGGGTACAGAACGCAAATCGCTTCTAAATCAAATTACATACGAGTTAATTAGACAGCTAGAGTCTGACACGAACGTGGCCTTTAGTCACGTCTCGATTCGTAACAGGTATCACTTTCTTCGAATAATCTCTCGGATGATGAATAAATTCGCGAAATCAGATACCCATTTTTTCCTCAGTCTTTCCGAGTCAAACCTTGGCGAATAATTTACACCGACGGAGTCAGGTGTATAAGGTAAGCGTCACCTGAACCGATATGACTGCGCCGTCGCGATCCGGTGTAAAATTGAAATCTGTATATGGGACAATTGCATGACCTATTTACCGCACTTCGCGAAGGTAAATTTTTCACTCGAACTGACCAACGATACGAGCATCTCAACTCGATAATTCCACCAATTTGCTCGTAATTTCCTCGAAAATTTCCAACCGTATGGTCAAATCTCAATCTAGCCCAAAATGAGAGGTTTTATTACGTCGCGGACGAAAGAATAACATTACACCTACGCGAGATTTTCGTAAATGCCCATTTATCGATTATTCGCGTCGCAACGGTACTATATTTTGTTATTTTTCACCATTTTCCGCAATTTTCCCATCTTTTTTTTCAAAAATAAAATTATAATTTCGACGCGCCTTGGTAACCTCCTTCCCTCACCGAGGCTGTCGTTCTTTCGCAATGTTAATGACGCTCTCGTCGTGTTTTTATCGGTGTTGACAACTTCGAAAGCTCCCTTTCAGACTGTTTACAACCGTTACCGTTCCCTCCTCTCCCGTAAAAATCCATTTACAGACGGAAAAGTGAAAAATATTCAATCTATTTTTCGACGGAATCCGCACGTCCTTAGGATTTATAATTTGCTCGCGTTTAATTCGCGAGCCTCGGTAAATTGTTCGTGCCAATGCTCGATGCTTTCACCACTCGTACCACTCGTAACTCGGTTCTTTTTACCTGGCTGCGGTATGGAACCGAGGAGGGATTTAATCTCGAAATTATATCAACGTGCAAGATTTTCTCGACCTGTAAATAAAATGAAGCCTCGAATTAGATTATATCGAGGTCAATTCGAGATTTCCAAGATAAAATGCCCATATCCCTCCTAATTTTTAACAAAATAAGTTTTCCATTGAATTTTACTCTTAATTTATACCTAATTTCATTTTTTAACCGAGAAAAAAATCCGAAACAGATGAAATAATTCAATATTTATCGATCATTTTGAAAAACGCTTCTGCGCCAGGAGGAGTGAAAAAAATTTTCCGTACTACGTTTTCCTCGCTTTTATTAGCCATTTTGATCGAATAAAAAGTTGATTTTCGTCAAGTACCATTTGCCAACTTTAGCCATCAGATTATTGCTGAAAACAATATTCCGAAGTGATTACCGAACTTCGCAGCAGTCAATTTGAAACATAAGGCGATGAAGGACCGGAGGAGGGTAAAGATTTAAACTCTTCGGGGAGTATATGTTTTCCATAAGTTGTAAATCGAAACCGAAGAAAAAAGTGACGTCAACTTTTTACCAAACTTTGAAACAAAGTTTAACAAGTGTTTTTGAAAATTTATTCACCTGTATCTTGGATTTTGAAAACATACGATTTTCGTAGGATAATTTTTCAACGTGTCTTTGGCCAGAAATTAGAAAAGTTTGGGGTATTTTCACGAGCAGTGTTTTGGTTAGTTTCAGAGATGTTTTTATTCGGTAATTTTCGTAACATTTTTAATCTATTTTGGAGATTAATTATTCGGGAAGTGGTATAAAAAAATTAAAGTGCTGATCTCTAAATTCAATTTTTTAAAGTATATTTTAATCTAACGTGAAATTAGGACCGAATTGAAAGAAGACTAGAAAACACAGGTTTTTTTTTATATTTTTGAGGATTTTTGTATCATATGTATAATTATGGTAATCAATTTTCATGAAAAATTCACATTGGGTTCTAATTATTATATAAATTTTTTCAAGTCATTCTCAAAAAAATTCATGAAACAATGTTAATTTAATAATTTTTTAATACAAAATTTTTTCAAGTCATTCTCAAAAAAATTCATGAAACAATGTTAATTTAATAATTTTTTAATACAATTTTCAAATTCATCGGTTGGAATTTCAACGTTTTATTCAATTACTTCAATTTAATCGTTTTTCATTTTAAAAAAAAGTTTTTTAAAAATCTTTTTAATGTATTGAGGTATTTTTACATTTCATAAATTTTTAGAAATACCAATTAACATAAATGAAGCTAGATTGAAAAAAAAGTATCCTGAATTTTGCCAAACTTTTGTGAGGAATGTTATTTATTTTCAATCATAAACTTTTCAAATAAATGTGCCTCTCCTAAAGAGGGTGAAATTAGAAGACCTCAAAGAGATTTTTTTTTAAAAAAAAACTCATTTTCTTGCCACTTTTGAGTTTTATTGTATTGCTACCTGCTGGAAGCCTCGATAGTCCATTTATAGAAATAATATTTTCAGATTTTCTTGAACCATTGACCTCAAATTGGATACTTCAAAGTTGCAAATCAAATGGCAAATTTTTCATTTTACCAAATTCAAATCGCTCACTCAAATACCTCAAAATCGATGCCAAAGTTTTTTTTTGGTTTCCTAAAAGAATTTTTGATGAAATTTTCCAAAGCTCTTGTCACATTGCAGACAGCTGCAGCTGCATTTCAATTTACGAAATTTTCATAAAATTCGAGTAATTTATTCGGTATAAATTGGAATTAAACATTGCTGCCAACTGCAATTTTATGAAAATTGTGAGAATTGAGTTCTAGTTGGCAGCATTGTCATAAAAATAATTCTAGAAAACTACCAAAAATTTTGGTTTAATTTTGAGGTATTTGACTGAGTGATTAAAATTTGATAGAAATCGAAAATTCGCCAAATTCGCAATCTGTAATTTTCCCACTTGCTTTGTAAAGTCGATGGCAAAAATGACATCTAAATTCAAGGTCACTGGTTCAGAGAGGGAATCACATTTTTTTATATTACCGAGGTTCCATAATAGAGACAATACCAAAAAATTACAAAATTACGATTCTTTTTTTCAAAAATGCCTCTACTTTCAGGATCCTTAATTTAGTACTTCTATAATGTGGTGGGGGGGGGGTGGAGGAGGAGGTCCACTACTTGAAATAATATATCTCATAAATTTTCATTAAAAATCTAGAGGGTTGGAAATTGGATAAATATTTTCCAAGTCTACAAAAAATTCAAATGAAAAACCAAGTCAGACACTAAATACATATAAAAAAAAATTCATTCATATTGTATCAATCTTGACATCCATAATATGGATCGATATCCATTTTGATATTGATATTTTTGTGGACTTGAAAGATTGAATTTTTTCCACATCGAACTTTCATCACATTTGAGGACCAATTTTTGCGATATTTTGGGTGAAAAATTTCAAAAAATTTTACTTACCTACCTGCTTAATTTTTGTGCAGCATCGATTTTTTCTCCATTTTCACACATTTTTAGGAAGAGTTAATACTTTTTTTTCTTCAAAAACTGCAAATATTTTAACCCAATATCAAGATAAATTTACTTGATTTAAACGAATTTCGTTTTTCTCAACGATTATTCCTCCAACTCCAAGCCGAAGCCGCAAATTCTCTCCACCTTTTACGCTTTTCCGCTCTCAAAGGAAAGTAAAACAACGAAAGAAAAAACGGAAGTGAACATGGAAAAGTTCAAAACATTGAATGGAGTTTAGTATCGAAGCTTTGTAACTACAACAGTATAAAGCTAGATAGCGAGTTATAAGTTGTTCTAGATGATACTTCGGTAGGTTATGGTCGAAAGTTGCACTCAAAGGTAACTAATTCAATTGGTGAGTTCGATATAGAAAGTCAATGTAGCATCATGTTGACGTGCACTACACTTGGTAAATTTTTCTATATTGTTGGTGGCTTTTCGGAAAGTAAATTAAATTTCAAATCATCCCGAGAGAATTTCTCCGGCTTTTGCGGCCAATTTAAATTTAATTAAAAGCCGACGAAGTTGACCATTTTGACGTGCTGGTATAAGCAGTAAGCCTTTTCCGTCATGTGTTATTACAATTTTTGAAAAAAAAGCTGTTTGGTTTCAATATGTCACAGATAAAATTAGGTACGCTGAAGTATTTGGTTGGGATTAAAATCGATTTTTTTTTTTTAATATTTTGAATTTCAAATGAAAATATTTACATCTTTTCGTTTGTTTTGACTCGTGACCTAATTAAATAAACTACATAATATTATTTTACACGTGTAATAAAGACGTGGCGTTTGAAAACACCGAGAAAAAATTCGATTAAACTGCGACAAAATATCGTCCAAGTATCGAGCTGTTTTCATCAACGAAGAGGAGCTGTCAGGTGTCAAGCTTTTTAAAAAGCAAATCCTATAAGCCGTTGTTGAAATTACGCGCTATAAGTTATACGTGTACTGCGTAGATATATGAAAAACCTGGCCAGCTCTGGCTTTTGTTTCATTTTCCAAAGGCCATGGGCAGATTACCAGTTGTCGAGGCTCTTATTTTTTGAGCTGGTCAACGTACCTTTGTAGGTAAGCGTATTGGTTGACTCGTCGTGTCCAGTCGCATATCTCTACGTGCTTTTTAATACTTTGTTAACTCGAGAAACCGACCAAGTTGCAAGATTTTAGTATTAAAGGCTCTGGTGTGGTAAGGGGGTCAATTAGCCCTTGGTCGAACTTTGACCAAATTCTTATGCCATTCGATTTGGCATGGTAGAAGATGATTTTAGAGCGCATGAGCGAATTTTTACCTCACCCCTGGGGGGGCTGGGGGGCCAAAATACACGATTTTCAAGCTGAAAACTCTTAAAAATTCTATCTCCTCGAGTTTTCAACCGATTTTTTCCAAACTTGGCACAAATGTAGTGGTACTAGAGGGGAATACCCTGAAATTTTTTCAGATTTTTTCGACCACTCCAATGACCTTGAATTCGACTTTGAAAATTTCAAATCGCCCTGGGAGCACCGTTTTGCCGCGGGGTATAAAGAAAAATTTTTTTTCATGTTTCCCACTCCATTTTACACCACTCAGAATTTTTTCAGATTTTTTCGAGTGGTGGTTTACATGTGGCGTCCGAAAAACTGATAAATCGGTCGTTTTATTACTTTAAAATTATGCCTTTCCCATCAATTTCGTATTTTTTATTCTTTTTCTCACTAAAAATACATTCATTCTCGCTTTTTATTAAATTTTGATCAATATTCACCCATTTCCCATGACTACGACATTTTGAACAAAGGGTATCCCCGGATATGATAGGCGAATCGGCCTAAGAGCTACTTTTTGAAACTAACCAGCAGACATTATTAAGGACCCCAAAAAATGATTTTAGAAAATTTTTTCCACTCCCTAACTCACCCTACCCCCTTACCCCCACCACCAAAATAGCGAATTTTCGTCAAAAAATCGTATCTCGGAACCTAATGGACCAGAGATTTCGAAATTTATGTGGTGCATATAGGGAGTGGTGACTAATTTTTGAGAATTTTTTCAGATTTTTTTTTGCGATGCATTCTATTCTAAAAAACCACCTTAAAAACTTTGAATTGCTCAGAGGGTCTGGCCGGATAAGGGGTGATTTTGGCCATGGGTTGGATTTTCGCTTTAACCTTCCCAAAGGGTACCCTCTGATGTAAAAAAATCTGAAAAAATTTTCAACCCCCCCCTCTCCCTTCTATTTCTTAGTTATGGCCATTTTATTGCTAGATTTTCAACAATTTTTAATTTCAACTGTTGTGAAGGAAATTTTCTGTTCTTTGGCACTAAGTCACGCCTCGTAAAGACGTATTTATGATATGTTTTTCAAAAATGTTGGTACATTACAATTTACATATCTTCATGCTTTTTCGGCTATATGAAGTTTTCAATCATTGCAAAAAAACACCATATAAGCATATATAAGTGAAGAACAACCAATTTGTGAATAGTATCCCACAAATGTGTATTCAACGTAGATTCACGTCACGTATTCAGTTTTGGCGATTTCGAAGCCGCAAGGGTCAGGAATCGCAAAATACCTACTACATATATAAAAATGTATTCAGCTGATTCTTTCACATTTTTCAGCATTTCGTGCAGAAATATGTAAATGATCACAACGTCGAATTTGTGTTTAGTTGTCCATAATACCTAGATAAACTCCCTTTTCGCGATCGTTTCACTAGAAATCTCGAAATTCGCTATTTCTGTCATAAAAAGTCAGTGAAAATGGATTTCTGAGAATTTTTCAGTTTTTCTTTGCGATATGCATTCTATCCCAAAACCCACCCTAAAACATTGAAATTGATTCAATTCCAAAACTAAAAGACATAAATTCTTTCTTTTTGATATAAATGCAACCCCACCTTGATAGGTACAATAATTTGATTTTTTTTTCAATTTCAAATTTTAATTTCCCAGCCCATGACAAAAAATGCACTGTAGAACAAGAGCAAAATATTAAGATGAAATGAAAAAAAAAACTTTCTTTCATAATTTGTAGGTACGAGACATAGGTAACTTTGTGCCAAAGAATAGAAAATTTCCTTCACAACAGTTGAAATTAAAAATTGTTGAAAATCTAGCAATAAAATGGCCATAACTAAGAAATAGAAGGGAGAGGGGGGGTTGAAAATTTTTTCAGATTTTTTTACATCAGAGGGTACCCTTTGGGAAGGTTAAAGCGAAAATCCAACCCATGGCCAAAATCACCCCTTATCCGGCCAGACCCTCTGAGCAATTCAAAGTTTTTAAGGTGGTTTTTTAGAATAGAATGCATCGCAAAAAAAAATCTGAAAAAATTCTCAAAAATTAGTCACCACTCCCTATATGCACCACATAAATTTCGAAATCTCTGGTCCATTAGGTTCCGAGATACGATTTTTTGACGAAAATTCGCTATTTTGGTGGTGGGGGTAAGGGGGTAGGGTGAGTTAGGGAGTGGAAAAAATTTTCTAAAATCATTTTTTGGGGTCCTTAATAATGTCTGCTGGTTAGTTTCAAAAAGTAGCTCTTAGGCCGATTCGCCTATCATATCCGGGGATACCCTTTGTTCAAAATGTCGTAGTCATGGGAAATGGGTGAATATTGATCAAAATTTAATAAAAAGCGAGAATGAATGTATTTTTAGTGAGAAAAAAAAAATAAAAAATACGAAATTGATGGGAAAGGCATAATTTTAAAGTAATAAAACGACCGATTTATCAGTTTTTCGGACGCCACATGTAAACCACCACTCGAAAAAATCTGAAAAAATTCTGAGTGGTGTAAAATGGAGTGGGAAACATGAAAAAAAATTTTTCTTTATACCCCGCGGCAAAACGGTGCTCCCAGGGCGATTTGAAATTTTCAAAGTCGAATTCAAGGTCATTGGAGTGGTCGAAAAAATCTGAAAAAATTTCAGGGTATTCCCCTCTAGTACCACTACATTTGTGCCAAGTTTGGAAAAAATCGGTTGAAAACTCGAGGAGATAGAATTTTTAAGAGTTTTCAGCTTGAAAATCGTGTATTTTGGCCCCCCAGCCCCCCCAGGGGTGAGGTAAAAATTCGCTCATGCGCTCTAAAATCATCTTCTACCATGCCAAATCGAATGGCATAAGAATTTGGTCAAAGTTCGACCAAGGGCTAATTGACCCCCTTACCACACCAGAGCCTTTGATGCCATCGGCGATTTTCCCCTTTTCGACAGAAAAACAAAGGAAAATTTATTCGAAAGAAATTCGTATCATTTTTTACTAGAAAACTACGTCTGTGTACGAAATAATTTTCAAAATGTCCGAACGTTCTTTGGTTTTTGGTGGAAACATTAAATATTCAGTTTGGGAAATTACGTACTTAAAGTTTACTTCGGCGGGGAGAGGTATTGGTGGGTTTTAATCTCATCGTCGATGGAGCAATGAATAAATAATTAATGGCAGAAATGTGAGAAAAATCTATCGAGAAAAGTTTAAAATGACTTGAGTCTAGAAAAACAACCCAACTAAAAGTTTTTAAACCGTAATGACTTTGACATTGACTGAATTCCGTCCTTCGTATTCCTCTGGGATAAATCTGGGTCATTTTCATTTTAACATGTGCTGGACTAAATTGCAAATTATGGTCTGTCAAAAATTAAATTAAATTCAAAAAAAAGTTTGAGTAGAAAATTTTCAAAAAATCTGGTTTCAAGGGGAAAAGACTGGAATTTAAGTTTTTAAAATCAACAATGAAATTTTAAATTTATTTATTTAAATATTAAATAAATTTTTGAAAAAATTGAATTTTCAAATCGAATACATGATCTTGATGGGGAAAGGGGGGTGAGAGGAAAATGCAAAATTTTTATCATTCTGTTTCGATTGGTAAAGTTGAGTTTCATAGGCCATTGATTTTGATAAATGAAAAAATTCTGTTTTGAAATTAAAGATAAATTGACCAAAATATGGAAAGATATAGATTAAAGAAAGTTACATTTTCTCTCTCTCTCTCACCTACCTATTTTTCTCGTTAAAAAAATTGTAAAATGACTTCAAGAGACCAGAGTATGAAAAGAAAAGTTGACTTGAAATAAAACAAAAGGGGGTGGAAGCAGGAGTACACCTCTTCACTCGAATCGCAAATCTTGAAGTAATTGGCTACTTTTTTCAAAAATCGAAAAATTATGATAAAAATTGGTCAATTTCTTGAAAAGTTGGCAAATTTCTCAATTGCTCTCTCAGGTGTTTAACCCAAGTTTCGTGTTTGAAAAAAAAATTCAGTTTAAAAAAAGGCTCGAAAAAAGCTTCATAAAAAAATCTTGAGAAAAATATCAAAAATCAAACACATGAAAGCTTGAAAATATTTTCATCATTAAATAATTAACATAGGTACCTATTTCATTTGAAAACCAAAGGTTTACATCTTTGTCTATTTTTTGTGGGAACAATAAAAGTTGACCAATATTTTCGGATTAAAATATTTATGACTTTTTTCATTTTAAACTTGATTTTTACAAAAAAAAAATAAAATGGCATAAGTACAATTTTCACTAAAATACGCAAAAAATACGGTTATTTTTTACTAAAAATGTGATTTTATGATTAGTGGAAGGGGAAACAGGCAATCTGTTCTTTTTATCCTTTATTTTCAGCAAATAGCAAATTACACTTGTAATACTTACTTACATAATTTAATTTTTCTACTTGAATTTACAACACTTGGGATGAAATTGAAAAAATTTCCATAAAATAAAAACCTTAATTCATCTTTTTTTTTGCATTATGACCTCGGAATAGCGAAAAAATTCTGCGATTTTTTAGTCTTAACTTATGAAAAATATTAAAAAATTGTAACAAAAGTGGTTTAATTTTCATAAAATTTATAGAAATCAAATGAAAATAAATAATGAAGTATAAAAAATATTAAAAACTTGGGTATTTAAAAATCATAAAAAATCATAAAAAATTGTTCAAGTATTTCGAGTTGAATTAAAATTGATTATTTCAGAAAATCTTTTTCTCAATTTTTATTCAATCAAAGTCTAATTTTTCCAGCTCAAAATGAAAATTTTCCAAAAAAAAAGTCATCTCTTTACCTACATAAAAAAATAACCAACTTAATTTAATTTTCCAAGTAAGTGCCTAAAAATGTAATGTTTCTGCAATATGAGGGGGGGGGGAGAGGAAAGAAGTTTAACCCTCTATACACATAGTTTAATACGATTCTAAAACCTTCGTGAAACATTCAAAAAAACAGATAGCTCAAAATATTATAAAAATTGAAAAAAATGTACCTAACTTATTAAAAAAATCGTCATTAATGAAAAAATTATTTTCATAAATGACCAAAAATCGACGAAATATTAAAAACTTGAAATAAAACACTAAAATTTCTTTCACTACTTCAAAAATTATGGACGTGACAAAAAATAATTACCTACCTAAACTTAGATATTGAAAAATGGTTTTTACATTTTTTTATTAGTTTACGTCATTGAATAGAAAAAGTACTTGACCAATCAATTTCATTACATTTTTTTACTATATTGATTCAAAGACATAAAAAAATTTAAAAAGTAAAACCATAGAGTAAGTGGTAGAACGTTGTAAAACTTTGGGATTTTCTCTTCCACGATTTCAAATTTTACTTGTCGTTCATTTAACAAAATAATGTTTCCAATCTGAAACACTACCGAGTTGATTCAACTTCAAAGAACTCTCCGCTCCTCATCTGCTTTGGCTCGTCAATTTCGTTGCACTCAAAGTGGTTATTCTCTTCGTACTTTGCTTTTGCCAGTTTAGATAAAATTGATAAAATTTCCTTTTAACAATGTACCTAGAGGTATATTTGATGAAATAGCTGTTTTATGTTAATGCATATGAGTAGATCTTCTTTGAAAGTTGAAGCCTTAATGAATGCACACGTTTCCTTTCACAAAGCTAATTTATATCAAAATTAGGTGACATTTTTATAAATAAGACTTGTATTTACGTAAGTAGGCTAAATTCGTCAAACGAATCGAAAATTCGTAAAATGACGTAAAACTTGAACGTACGTGGGATTTGCAAGTATTACACAAACTTGCGATAAAAAACGTAAGAATCCAATTCAAAATAGTGGGCAATAGGTATCTGTAGATAAGGTAGGAATATTAGAATTAAGTTCAAGATACATTTGTCTGCTGTGACAGGTATGGAAAGAAATATAAATAAACTAAATACACTGCGAGTAAAATGACAAGAAAACGAACCGTCTTTTGGGTTCTCTGTTGCTGACAAGTTACACTACTTAAAGCACCAACATGCTTCCCCGGTTTCAACCGACGAATAAACTCTGAACCGTGGTTAAGAGGTAATACCCTTGATCAAAAACCTAATGATGCGAACACGTGTTATAGAAATTTTCGCTGTATTGGAATGGTCGTCATAATATTAGTATTTTTATGACATAAACATAGAGTGCAATGGATTCAGCATCTGGATATGAGATGTGTGGTGTGTGGAGTACATTGAATAACTGTGGAAAATTTTTATCAAAATGAAATATCTAACTGTGTATTTACGAATTTCTAATTTCCACGTGTTTCAATCTGTTGCTGAATGAAACAACAACTTTCACGTTTCTAGAGATTTTGAGATGTTATTTGCAGGAAATGAGAAAGAAATGTGAAATGAGTTTTTGTCAAATTATCAACGAGGTCGTCCAGATTCCAGATTATTCCTTCTACTTTCGATACGCTTATTTGTCTTTTGATGTGACTATTACGATAATTAATGGAAGAACAATGTTGGTGATAGAAATTCCCTTCATTTACGAGGCAATTTTCAAATCGCCTTGAAAATTCAGCCGAGAAAAGTTTTCTATTTCTCGATGCCACGAGTTTTTTTTTCTTCGAAAGCGAATTGTTTCGTCATCAATTTCCCTTTTACTTTTGTTTTTCTTTCCAAATTTCATCTGTTCTTTTATTTATTCGGTTTTTACCTATTTACGTTTCAAAGTCGACGATTCAAGGTACCTAATGGTTGGAATTGGTATAAAATTTACATCCAAAAAATTATTTTTCATTAAATTCTTAATACGTAAATTTTGAAATGATCAAAAATAAAACATGAAAATTTAGAGAATTTTTATTCAATGAATATAGGGATTTATTTCTTGACATTTTGTCAAAATCAAAAAATTCATTACACATCAGGTACGACTTTACGAAAAAATCAGAAAAAAAGTTCAACTATATGTAGATTTGAGAAAGAATGTCGAAAATTCTGATTATTTTTTCTTTTAAAAATTAATGCTATAGGTAGCTTTTATTCAACTTTCAACATTTTCTGCCATTGACAATTTTAATTTTAAAATGTTTTGTCAAATATTTCAGAAATGATCATTTTTGCTTTCTGAAGAAGACTTTTTTGCTGCATTCGAACATTAATTTTTGTCTATTTTATAATTTGAGAAATTTTTTCAAAAATTTTACAATTTTCAATTTTTTTCCTCTGTTAAATCTACTTTAGACAGCGACTAAAATTTTATAGAAAAAAATGAAATTTCAGATTTTGAACATTGATATTTTATATGTATTTTCTCATTTACAGCTTTCGTAATCTTCAATATGGGCCCAATTTTCGAACTCGGCACATCCAAAAACCCTGAAAACAATATGCATGACGACTTTTTATCATTTTTCGATCTCCTCTCCCCCTCTCCCTCTCAAGTTAACTCTTGCGTGGGCAATCGAATTAAAAAATAATATTCAATTTATAAAAATTCTTTCAACTTAACAGACATTTGAAATTTTTTTTCATCGACGCGACGAGGTGAACTACAGGAAGAAATTTTTTGACATGACTTGGGGATCATGAGGAGAATTGTGGTGGGGATAAATTTTGAAAAATGATAACATATCGTCATGTATATCGTTTTCATGGTTTTCATGGACGCTGGTTTAATTTCCAATGTTATTTTTTGATTATGATTGAATTTTTCAAAGATATGTAAGAAATTAAATTTCAAAAGACTATATTTATTTTATTACATTTTGAATTCGAATATAAAATTGGCTCGAAAGAAATTTCTGAGGGACTGTGGTCCCTTCAGATCCCTGTTTTGCACGCTCTCGTGATTGCGATTTCTATTGACCCCCGTTTTTCTCTAAAATGCAGAAATGGAACCATAACAGTCATGAAACTCTTCAGGATTTCCAACTGAAGAATTCCAAGTATCAAAATTTCGATCACCCAAGGTCACGACTTTTCCCAACAATTCACAACAAAAATCAGCTAAAAAATACAAAAAATATCTGAAAACTAACCGAATTATTTTTTATGTTGCAGAAAAATTGAAAGCAGTCGAACATGAAATCGGCACCATATATATGGTGCGTTTGTATAACTTTGTTTTTCACCCAAATTAACGGAGTCCCACTGAAGAAAAGTGCAGGTAAGCTGCTAGAAAATTTAAATACGTAGTATCGATTCGTCTTCTCCGTTTTCAACATTGACCCTCAAATTATCAAAAAATGTCAGAAAGTATTTTTTTTTTTAATAGAATGGGAGACTTGAGGGCACTAAAAGTGAAATGGGGGAAAAAATATTAAAAACCAGTTTACTTTTAAACCTAACAAACATCAAAATCTACTCGAGTTGACATGCAATGAGCCAAATACCAACACAAAAAAGAAACTCTTTTTCAATGTACCTAATTTCTCTTCACACACTTTTTAATTTAATCTTCAAGTTGAAATCCATCACTAGACAGTAAGAAACCCGGAAGAAAATTCAAAATGTTTCCTTTCAGATTACATTTCGCTAGAAAAAAAAGAAGGGTAAAAGCGGAACCTTGGCAAAGTTTTCAAAAATGAATATCTACCTGCTTACAAAAGTTTTAAACTTTTGATAATTTAAAAAAAAGTTGATATAAAAATGTGAACGCAATCAGATATGAATAGCTTTGACACAAAAACGATAACCACGACTTTATGAAATCCATCAGATATTTTTCTCCATTTTTCCACTGACTAATCATTTAAAACCCAAGAAAATTTTCCCCTCAGAAAGTAAAATCGTATTTAGCTAGAACATCACTTCCAGATAAATTTAAATTGGTGAAAAAAACACCTCATTTTCCTGTCATTATTTTCCTTTCAATCTGCTCGAGTCTAAAATTTACATTTTTTTTTTTTGCCAATTTACGTAACAATTCGACCATTATACGAGGCAGATGTTTTAAAACCATGTTGAAATATAAATCATGTTTTTAATGAAGTCAGACCTTTGAAATATGTATGTAAATAATACCACAACAAAGGATCCTTTTTCATAAAGCTACATCGTTCGGTAATTTACGTAAACATTATAAAATATACCTAATAACGAAACTTTGAGGAAATGACGCGTAATTTTTCGTCACCAAATTGCATCCACCGTGTAATTAAAGACAGTCGGAATTACGGAACAATACCGAAGGAAATTCGTAATTAGGAAGCTTCAACTTGACAACGAAAATGAAAACGATAAACGTTTTCTTTACGTATGAGACATTTGAGAGAAAGGCAAATACGATGACCTACATTTACTCTCATCGTCGAGTAATTACACTTGACATAAACATACTATTCATATAAGCTCCTTGTACCCACTTCATAACGCTCCGTAAACTATCTGGCAAAAAATTCACTCAACGGGGCCTTCCAGCTGATAAGCGAAGCTTAATTCTATACGTATATTTGTACGATTACGTGGAGAGGCAGCTCGGTTACAAAATAGAAGATGAGGTCGGAAATGGACCGATGTTTTCGACTAAAAGCCACACAAAACTATACTTCTCGAGTCAAGTTACAGAATACGTCTTTAAATATTTTAGCGGACTGTTTGGATACGAGGAAATTTAATTTTGAAAAAGGGACGATTTCGGTCTCTCGGGAAAATAAATAATCGAGTTTAAATTGATCCGTGGGTGTTTTGAATTTTTTCGCAACGTAATACCTATAAAATTGTTATTTCAAATAATTAATATTTTCATTTCGAGTGTTTCTTTTTCGTTTCCTCCTTAATTTTGTGGGAAAATATGTCTCGTTGCAGAAATTATACGTTTTCAGAAAAATTGCACGAATCAGAAAATCTTTTCAATTCATAGTCAAAGAGGTTTCCCAACCCAAAGTAAAATTTTTAGTTGAAGAAATGACCTCAGAATCAAAATTTCAGGTTCTTTCTGAAATATAATATTTCACTTCTCGAATTTTTGAACCTAAAAAATTAGGTAGGTGCTTTTATCATCTTGCAGATTTTTGATCAACGGAAGAAGCCAAAATTTGGTACACCAGTATTTATCCCATCTTTGACTTCTCAAATCGAATGGAAGTGGTTTTGAGACATTTCAGAACCTCTAAAAAAAAAATTGGAATTTCCCAGTACCGAAGAAAAATCCATAATATTATAAATCGTCCATATGAACTTCAGCGCCAATAAAGGTGGATAACCAGTATTAGTAGGTATGACATATTTGATCGATTATAGCAGAATTTTCCAAAATTTGCAACTTTGAGTTCAAATCCATATTTCCTGACTGACAATTTTCCTGAGGATTTCATTTTTTTGCCAATTATGAATTTAAAATCAAAGTTTTCAAATTTTGAAAAATTCTGCTTTAATCAATAAAATAAGTTACAACAAAAATATTGGTTATGTTATTTGCTATTTTAGGTGTTAAAGTTCATATATGGGTCATTTTTATAGGATTTTTCCAGGCTTGCAGATTTCCAAAATTTTTAGAAAATTTCGAAACGTATTGAAACCGCTTCCAATCGATTCGGAATGTCCAAATTAGGGTATTTGTCAAATTTCGGTTCTTTTCGGTGATTATATCAAATTTTCAAATTTTGCAGGGCGATAAAAAATTTCAAAAATTTCAAAAATTCTCCAAAATTTGAAAATTTTTTTTAGCATCTTAAATTTTGGTTACGAGGTTCTTTTATGATGTAATTTTGATTTATTTTCGTTTAAGCTCGAAATTTTTCTATAAGTAGGGATACTTTCCTTGTAAGAAATGTGTTTATTTGCTCAAATCAGAGGTCATGCTAGAAACCCCCTCCGCCCTGCTTACTCAAACCAGTAATGACCAAATTTTTCTTCAAAATGGTAAAAAAATTAATTCTTTAAAAGATACCTACCTAATTTCGAATAAATCTTCAATTTTTTAATGAAAAAATCTTTAATTAGGTACCTGATTTTTCAAAGTAGGTATGTAGGTACCTACTTCATTAAAAATTACAAAAAATCTTTCTCTAAATCTTAAAAATACATTACCTATGTAATATAAAAAAATTACGTATTCAATTTATTCTTTAAATTTAAAAATTTTTTTGTTTCTTTTTTTGAAAAATTTTGTTTCATTTTTTAAAAAGAAATTTATATTTTTGGAATATTGCACAATTTCTACTTACCTACGTAAAATTATGAAACTTTCATAAAACTGCTTTAGTTTTGGAAGTTCCCTAATTTTCTCCTCCGCTCACCCAAAGCTGGGTACGGGGGGGGAGGGGGTTCACTGTTTGTTAGTATCAAATCGTCCCTCAAATGCTAAAAGGTCATAACTCCAAAATTTTACTTTTTACAGGAGTGTTAAAAAACTGTATTACCTACTTGAGATTTTTGAATTTCGTGGAAGCATTGTTGATTTTACTATGCTTTTTTAGTGTTGAGAATAAATTTCGAAACTATTATTTTTTCAAAATACCGATTTTTAATTTTTAAAATGGAGTTACGACTTTTCACACTAAAACACAGACAATTTTTGGAGTTACGCCAAATTAAAAATTTGTATTTTGAAACAACACAATTGAAAATTCATTCTGAACGCTACAAAAGCATATTAAAATCGTAACATCTTTCACAAAATTAAAAAATCCTAAGTAACACAGTTTTATCACTTTTGAAAAAATTCAAAATTTTGATTTATGATCTTTTTGTATTTTTGATAGAGTTACGACCAAAAAGTTTCAAAATTTTCAAAATATGGAGTTATGCCAACTTATCTTTTATATAATTTTAAGGATTTGTTCGATGTTTGAGCAGAAATTTTGTTATTACCAGATGAGGACGTTTCATTGTTGCCATTTCAGCAAAAAAAACACAAAAAATTCTAAATTTTGGAATTACAGCTTCTTAGCATTACAGGGATGATATTTAAATAAATCCATCTGTCTGTTTTTAATCTCGACATGAACTTTTTCTACTGGTAGAGAGAATAAAAAAATAAAATTCCTCAAAAAATTTATGAAAATAAATACACCTAGGTTACGTTATAATTACCCATCCCTACATTGAATTATTACATTAAAGGTTGAAAAAAATTACATTAGAATCGATTCGATCAAAACAATCCCCTCGACCCAAATTGAGGGAAAAAATAGCCTTTGATTTGAAATAAATTACGATAATGGACGGGTTCGAGTCGAAAAGAAAAAAAATACACGGTGGACACGTAAACAAAATATAAAATAGGTTTATCGCGTTGATTTGCGAATTGTTTTCGAATACACAATTAGGGGCATTTATTGGATTCGCGAATCCAAAGATAAATGGAATACGTACGGTACGTCGCGTCGGTCTTCGCCTTACCGATACCTTTTTTTTTTATTAATTTATATTTCAATGATATTTCAAAGCATTTTTTTCCTGTTCGAATTCCCTTTTCCGTAATCACGTTCTCGTGTCACCGAATCTGAATCTCGACTGTTGGATATTTCACCCTCGAGTGCCATTATACGCGAGGATATTTATTCAGAACGAGAATATGCGTGGTATGCGGCAGAAAAGTTCCAGGAAAGCAGCAATCGCAAAGAAAACTTTTATTTTTCAACTATTTTAAGTAAACAAATAACTCCGAAAATATTAAATAAGCTTTCATTTTTCTCCCTTTCGAGCTGGAAAAATTACCCACCTGATTTCAAAAAATAACGTTGAATTAATAAAGGTAGGTACTACCTAACTTTATCATTCTTCATTCAATGTACATTTTTTATTCGCAGGGGAAAAATAATGAATCTAAAATCTCTACAGTTTTTGTGAAAATTTTCAAAATATGTAAAAAATTTCAAACAGTCGAGAAAAGCTCTCAGTCTTATCAAAAATAAAAAATTACACGTGTTCGTCGAAAAGCTATGTAAAGAAGTAATTTCTAAACGCGAAATAATAGAGAAGAGGAACTCGAGGAGAGCGTTATTTACATTTTTCAGTGATCATTAATCTCAGAAATATGAAGCTTGAAATTATCTTACCTACTGTGGAATGTTTGTCGTACATAAAAAAATTTAGTTTACATTTTAGGTACGTATTTCTTTATGTATTATTTTTTCTGATTAAAAAAAAGAAATAAAAGGATGTCCAAGGAATGAATTCCTTCGCGAAACGGAGTTTTTTCAAAATTAATTTCAAGCAGCAATTTTTCTCAGGGATTGGTGATATTTTTTTCCAATCTTTTCCAACGTCCTGATTTTCATTTTAGAAAATCAGCCTTTTAAAGTAAATTAGGCTAGACTTGTCTTCTCAAAAAAGTTCATTGATGAATTTTGGAAACGATCCGAAGTGATCAGCCTCATTGGTAAACCCAGATAATTTGAACAGCTATGCCAATTTTTTTCAAAGGAAGACGTTTCGAAATAATTTTTCCAAAACTTGAAGCGATTTTGCAAAATTGGTAAATTTTAGAATTTTCCAAAAATAGGGTAATTTTACAAAATTGACAATTTTTGAAATTTTTCCAAAACTTTGAGGGAAAAGTTGACAGATTTCAGAAAATGTGTGGTCATAATGATAATATTTGAGAAAAATACTGGTCCGTTAGAGTGTTTCTTATAATGGCGATTTTTTTTAGAATTTTGACGGGGTTGTCCCTTAGGATGGTTTATTACCTCTTGAAAAGAGATTCCAAAAATTTTGGATCCCTCTGTATTAATTAAAACTTTTTCTCAAATATAAGATGATGCTGTAAACAGATGAAAAATACTCAATTTGAGGGTACTCAGAATCTCTCTCAGAACGATTCATCGAGACCAAATTTAATTTCTAAAAATCCTAATCGAGTCATATTTATTATCAAAGAAATTTTTGAAAATTTTTCATTTCCATTTTTTTTTTTGGAATGATGTTATAAGAATAAAAAAAAACCTGGTGAATGACTCCTAATTGAGGCAAGGAGCTAAAATTTTCGGAGTCCCATTTTTATTTGAAAGAAATCAATAACTCCAGGGCGCGAGACCTCAAAATTGAAAATTTGATTAATAAAACACACCTTACTGATCCTATCAGAAATTTGGTCTCATCTAGTCTGATCTGTCCGGATTTAAATCCACGTGATCATTGATCAATTTTCCTCAAACATAGTCATACGGACCCACATCTGCTTAAATCTAACGATACTCTTTGGGATTAGTCTGCTGCTACCTGATCAAAGCTAATTAGATCAGCTCCGATCATAGGCGCACCCAGAAATTAATTAAAGGAGGAGCTGAAAATTTAGGGGGAAAATGGGAGAAGTGGTCAAATTTTAAACTACCTAGTCATTTTTTATTAATCTCTCAGTCAAAAAACATCAATTTTTTCTGACAAACAAAGGATTTATTGAGAAAGCGGTGATTTTTTACTGAAAAATCAGTCAAAAATTATCAAATTTTAAAGAAAAAGGACTAAAATAATACCCGAGTGAAGCGAGGGTAAAATTTTTTCTAAAAATATTGTTTAAAGAGCCAAAGAAGCACTTTTTTTTTACATTTGTGCGATAAAAAAATCTTTTTCCCGAGCTTAATGAGGGGGCTCGAGCCTCCTTAGCTCCCCTCTGGGTGCGCCAATGGCTCAGATATAATCAGTTTTCAGATATGATTTTTTTCCCGAGCTGAGACAATTTCTTAAAAATTCCCCAATTGTATATAAATTGCAAAATTTTTCGTTGAAGTTTTTTCTAAAATGTGATATAAACTTTTTCCAATAACTAAAGTAGGTAATCAATTTTGAATTTTCTGATTATTCGACGACTTTTTTTAAATTAAAGAATTTTACAATGCCGAAGGACATTTATAATTAATATCACGACGTTACATATTATAAAATTAGCACAAGATCCCAAAAATTAGATATTTATTTAATTTTCAAACTTCAATCCCTACATTTTTTATACATGGAATTTTTCATGAATTGAATAGTTTTTCAAAATTGTACGATTTTTTAAAACACGAAAAAAATTGAAACAAGGATGTTCTTTTTAAAATTTTGTCAATTTTTATTCAAAACTTGAACAATATTTCAAAAAAAATTAAGAAATTGAAATGAGATAATCCAAAAAAGGGTTTAAATTAATATTATTTTTTAAAAATTAGAAAAAGTATCAAAAATTGAACATTTTTTTCGAATGAATCAAGGCAATGTCATTTTCCTATTTTTTTTATTTTTTTATTTACATTATTTACCTATCTCTTTAATTTTTAAGTATCTAGGTCCTACCTTTTGTTTTTAGTGAAATTTTATCTTGTACAACGAAAAACTTCCCATTTCGCTCATTTTTCTGAAAAATCATTTTGAATTTTGGAGACGTTGAAGGATTTTTTGTGATTTCCTCTCGGTCTAAAAAATCAGGCAATTTTCTATTCTGTGTGAAGCATTGAAAAAATTCCCAAAAAATTGAAGAAATTAAATTATTAGATCACTCTGTCAACAATTCCACTTAAAAAATTCAAAATTTCAAATACTGATCTTCATCACAATCCAATTATTTTACTTTTTGAGAAAAAAATCTCACAATTTTCAATTCCCAAGCACTTTCTTTTACTTTGATTGTAGACTACGTGCATCGTAAAAGCTCGGTTTATTCCTGCAAGCTCGGATTACTCGTCGTTAATCTGATATTCGGTGTATTTCGGGTACTCGTACCGCAACATTTCGTGTAAAACCGCGAAAACACGTCGATGATAAGTTTGCCTTTCGTCGACATGCGGTTACAAGCCAAGTTTTTAGAGCTCGGCCGACCCCTCTGCTCCTCTCAGCGAACTAAGCCGATTTTGAATTTTTAAATACCTCAAATGCTCGAATACGCCGCAATATCCAGGTCGGTGAAAAATTCCGCGAGTTTGCATTAGTTGGGAGGAATTTCATCGGACGAGCTAGGGTTTTTATCGCGAGTAATTTTTTCATTTCTTGTTTCATTATTTAAAGCTTTAATAAAGTCGCTTGCGTAAGGCTACGTACTTTAAGAACATTTATATGAGAAAGAATTGCCATTTAGTTTATTCCAGCGACGTGTAGGTGTGCCTCTGCTCCGATCCCTTTCATCTGTCACCTCTTCCATTATAAGTACACAAACAGCCCAAGGGAAATTTGTTCCTTTTTTTCTCCACAGCTCGACTTTTTCTCCGTAGACAAAACGTTCGTGGTAAGATTTTTCTAAAGAAAACAGCCCACCAGGTCGTCTGCAGAGCACCATTCACCCAAACGAATAAATATTAAAAGACCTTGCAGTCTGGCTTGGTCCCATTTGGAATATTACATCCTTTCCATGGACTTGAAGTTCCTTTTTTTCGAAAAAAATACGTTCTAGTTTAACCTTAACCGTAACACCATTTTAAAAATTTTAACGCACGAATTCGTCGTTATAAACGGAATTAAATTTTTTAATGACGTGGTCCACCAAGGCTCGCAATCGAGCTCTGTTAATTCGGTCCTGGTAATAATTTCGTCGTTACGTTGGCTCGTATTAATTGTAGGTACCTACGTAAACGTTGCCACGCAATTGGGTTTGGTAAAGGGCAATAATACCCTTTTTTTGGTCACCTGTTTATTATGGCTCGAATTACTTGACAAAAACGCCCAACGGTTTACATATTACAGAAGTTGTTACGATACAAATGTTGTGTGAAAATAATCATCATTACGCAGACCTACGTATAGACCTATCTAATGGTCGTCAAATGTCCACACAGCACCTTTTTGCAACCCTCCGCAACTCTTTCCCATCCCGAGTTGAAATATCGAATATGGAACGTACTTTGTATGTAACACACAGAATAGTTAACTTGACAATATTGTACGCCTTCTTTTTTCCTCCCCTTGTACTCCCACTGTTGTCTATTCTCATTAATATTTACGTACGCTCGTGTATATGGGCGAAATAATGCCCATCCATCATTTCATAATGTAAATATACCGAAATGAGCAAAAATCTGATACGTATGAATATTTTCGTGGGACCGTTCTTAATAAGCGCGACCGTTAGAATAATTCGAGCGAAAAAAAATTAATTGGAGATGTGGCGAGTGTTTTCGCTGGAAAAGTTTGCAGAGTGATGCGAATAATTTTCAAACTATAAAGTGAACCTGGAAAATTATTTGAAAATTTGTTTCGATGTATTCGAATATTCTCAATTAATAGTTCGAAAGAGCTTTTGAGGGATAGAAAAATATTCCAAACAATTCCTTTCTACCATAGGCGCACCCAGACATTAATTAAGGAAGGGGCTGAGAATTTGGAAAAAATAGGGGGAGGAGGGGGGGGGTCAAATACTGATCTTTCAGTTAAAAGTCATCAATTTTTTCCGACAAATTGGAAATTTATTGAGAAATAGGTGATTTTTGGCTGAAAAATTAGTCAAAACTATTAAATTTCAAAGAGCGAAGCGAGGGCGAAATTTTGTTGGAAAAAATGCTGTTTGAAATTCTAAAAAATACACTTATTTATATTTTTGCAATAAAAAACATTTTTTCCGAGCTGGGGGGGGGCTCGAGCATTCCGAGCCCCCTTTTGGGTGCGCCTATGCTTACCACGCAAAATAACCGAACCTGTCCTTCCAACTTTGGCAAAAAATTCAATTTTGATAAAAAAAAACCTACGAAATAATCAGAAATGCTTATCGAAGTATGAGACGTTTCAAATTTTTGAAATTGAATGAAAGTAATCCAAAATTACTGCTTAAAAATTAGATTAATACACACCATTCGTAGTTATCAATCGATTTATTGTAAAGCTTATGAATCAGTTTTCGAACCTGTAACGTTCACGAAATGATTCATTTTTGATTTAAGTACACTTTTCATAATTGGCGCGAACAATCAATTCTGGAAAAAAGTTCTCGAATGATTTGATCAAAAAAATGTTTCATTTATTTACAAAAATGATTCTGTTTCTCATAGATTCGTCGTTCACGTACGATTCAGAACCTACACTGATCATTTCTTTTTTTTGGGGGGGGGGGGGGAATTTACTAAACAATCTCTCCTATTTAAATTTAAACCAATTGTTGAAAAATCGTTCGCGAACGATTCGAAGATGTATGATTCATTTCCCCCAGACTGATTCTTTTCTACATATGATTTGTTGTTCGCGAACGATTCTGAGATCATGATCAAATTCGTAGATCACAAAAAAAAAGATTCAGTGTGAAAGAGAGAAGAAAATGAAGAAATGAATGTTGTAAATTCGGTCGCGAACGATTTGATGAATATTAAATATGATTCATTTGTACTCAACCTATTATTTTTTCACATGAATCTCTGTTTGAGAACGTTTTAATACTGAACCGGTTATTGAAAATATTGAAAAATCGCTCGCGAACGAAAAATCATTGGAGATTTTAAACGAGTTGATTGGCTTTTGAAAAATTGTTCGTGAATCATATTTTTTGTTCAATAAAATATGATTCATTTATGCATATCCATTATCCATACATGATTCGTTAAATTATTAGTCGTTCGCGAACGATTCAGATTAACAAAAGTTTGATCCAAATACGAAAAAATGTCGTTTGCGAACGATTCAGATCAATGAAAGGTTCTATTCAATCCCAGAAAAATTCGTTCGCGAACGATTCGGATTTATGAAGGGTTCGAATCAATCGCAAAAAATATCGTTCGCGAACGATTTAGATCAATAAAAGGTGCTATTCTATTTCAGAAAAATGTCGTCCGTGAACAATTCATATTAACAAAAAAGTTCCTATTCAATCTCAGAAAAATGTCGTTCGCAAACGATTCGAATCTATAAAGAGTCCGAATTAATCGCAGAAAAACATCGTTCGCGAACGATTCAGATTAATAAAAGTACGATTCAATTACAGAAAAATGTCGTTCGCGAACGATTCGGATTTTCAAAGGATCCAAATCAATCGCAGAAAAATATCGTTCGCGAACGATTCAGATCAATAAAAGGTTCTATTCAATTTCAGAAAAATTTCGTTCATGAACGATTCAAATTTATAAAGAGTCGGAATCAATCTCAGAAAAATATCGTTCGCGAACGATTCAGATTCATAAAAGTCTGAATCGAATATGATAATGTGAAATACGTCGTTCGTGAACGATTCGCATCAATAAAGGTCCGAGTCGATACATTCTCGCGAACGATTCGTTTCTTTCGAACATTTAAAATCTTCAAACAAAAAATATAGGTAATTCAGAATTTATTGCCAAGAAACGTTCGCGACTGATTTGTCTGACAAATACGATTCATTTTTAACAAACTATTCAAGTCCTGAATTGAAGCTGCCAAAAAAAAAAGTGACCCGATAAATTGCATCATTTTTCAAAGCCTAATTCATGCGAAACCTAAACATATTCTCTACAAATATTTTAAAAATTCATCGAGTAAATTTTCGATTTTTTTTTTCAAAGTTCTATTCATCTCTTTTTTGTCAACGAATTTCAATATTCACTTTCCTTGTTTCGAGTTTCCAGTTCATTATCGCTATAAATATCCAATGAACTTTTACCCTGCTTCCTCCTTCATTTTCTATCAATACCTAAATGAATTTCCCTTCTATCGTACATCCGATGGAAAAAACGCCAGCTTTTGTCATTTGCAAATTGAAAAAGCTCTTGAAAAAACAACCTTGGCTGGTTTATTGTTCGCGAGCCGAACCGTGATGCATTTTAGTAAATTTTTTCCCATTTTCCAAAACTCGTAAAAGGCTTATTATCACACAGGGCTAGGTATATTCATCAGCTAGTGTCATAGCTTTTCGGTATATAGGTAAAGGTATATCGTTGGCATTATTTGACAATGACGAATGTACGTGTATATTGGAAAAACGTCGAAAAGTCGAACAGATGTGCGAGCCGAGTAAACGTGTTCAACTCCAGTAAATACGTTTCTATCTGTTATTTTTATTTCTAAACGAATGACGCATATCAAAAAAGCTTTTATGACGATGGCATACCGAGGCTTTTGATGTTACCAAAGAACAAAAAAAAAAGAAAAGGAAATCCAAGCGCGATAAATAAATAGGTTTTTATGGGAGCCGGAAATTAGAAAATGATTTTCGCGTTTTGTCTGGAAATTGAAAAATTATCGATGGAAACACGTTCGCGAGAGGGAATTGTGATTTATTGCGTTTCGACGTGACGTCGACGTACGAATAAAATGAGCATCGCGAGTACCTGAAATTTTACAAAATACTCGAAGAATATGGGCAAACTCTTCAAGGTCACCGTGTCACCGTAGGTCTTGGCTTTTAAGCTTTTTAAAAGCATACAGGTAACAATGATTAAACGCTTCTAGTCCGGTAATCACTCGACCTAATGGCAAATGCCACCCATTAGGAAATTTTTGCCGAATACGCTTCTATTTTGTATGTCGAGCGAAATTACACCGGTGGGAAAAGCTCCATGTGGAGCTCGTTACCTATACGTGGACTCGGGAAAGAATAAAACGGAAAAGCCGAATACTTGACGTCAACGTAAAAACGCGATGACGTATGAACCAGCCACAAAAGGGCTACTTTCTCTAAGTGCTCGCAGGTCTCCGGCATTTACAAGCCTTTTAAAAACCTATACAGCATATCCAATTGCTCAAACCCAGGTTACAATTTTTGCTTATTTCTTGAGCCCTGTAATCGGACTGTTTAGCGAGTAAAAACAACGTCGACGAACCGTTTGGTAAAGCGAGCTTGATGGTCATCAGATGGGCGGTAAATTTTCCCAAAGATGACGTTATCGTGCTAACTTGTAGCCGACGAATTCGGTAATTTAGCCAATTTCGCAGCGTTAAAGTTTATTGGATGTATAACTCTTTGCGCCGCGTTTCGACTACACAAACTTTCGCACCCCTCTTCCACCTCCCCCCGTCACAAGATACGGCGCGAATATCGTATTTTTCTTGCTTACAGCTTTGGTACGTAGTACCGCAGTTACATTTTACACCCACGTCGTTCTGCATACGAAAACAATTCCGAGCACACCCACGTCATTGGCTCTAGTCGAGTCGCTTTGTAAGCATCTAATTTCCATGGCCGACGAGCCCAAGCCCCGTTATCTCGCGAACGAATTTATTAATTTACGTCGAAGATAAATTAATCGGCGTTATTTCGTCATCCTTTCGCTTCCTCGATTTTCCCATAGTGTACCCCTTTGTGTGCGACGGTGCTTTGGTGTAACGTATGGAAAAATATTCCGAGTAACATTTGCTCGGCGCGAAAGTGATCCCCGATTAAAAAGATTAATGGGTTTTTAAAATGTTGCCGGAGTCGTTAAAATACCCGAAAATATGAGAAACGTGTTCGAAGCGGGGTGGATTCGCGATTAATTTTAAAATCGTTTGAAATTACCTCAAAAATGTGAAAATATCGCAGAATTTGTCGGTAGATATAGTCGGGCCTTTGCCTTTTGAGCGATTTTAACAATTTTTCGTCTTTGTCTAAAAGAAAAAAAAATACTAAAATTTTGAAAATAATACTTTTAACAATTTCTGCAACACTTTGAACAAAAATAATGGAAAAACATCAAGAATTTTTTAAAAATGTAAAAAAAATCATGAAAATTGCAAAAAAAAAGTTTTCATAAATTAATCCCCAAAAATTGGTAAAATACCTCAAAAATAGTTGAAAATGCAAAATCAATAAAGTATGAAATATTTTATTAAAAAGAAGAATTGAAATCATGGTAAGTATGGATATCTACTTTTACAAATTGTTCACAAATCATGAAAAAATTGTTTTAAACAACCAAATAAAACTGCTTTAAAAAATGAAAATTCTTAAAAGTTTGAGAAAATTGTTCATCCTTTAAGAAAACTTTTGAAAAATATGACAAAGAATTCGCTTGAAACATGATAAAAATTGTGCAACCAAATAAATAAGTCGGTTTATTGATGAAGACGGAGGAAGTGGAAAAATCGAAAATTTTCGACTGAAACTGAAAAAGAACAATTAATATCAACATCAACACTATCAACATGAAAATCTAGGTAGGTACCTGTCTTTAAAAAAAAAATGGAATAAATCAGATGAAATTATCAAAAAACTTATCAATCATGAAAATTGTCCCATGGACAATGAAAAAAAAAAGCTTAAAATTGTACTAAAATTTGGTAGAATTCGTTGACAGTCTTCTTTAAAACAAAAAACTCCTTCTAAATCTATGTACGAATTGCACAAAAATTTATCTTTAAAGTTATGGTAAGTCGAAGTAATCGTTTAAAATGACGTGAAAATTTTAATCCATATCTATCAAAAAAGTGAGCAAATAATCGAACTAAAACATCTTGGATAGATACTTTTTGAAATGTAAATAGAGACTAAATTACCTACACTTTAAAATTGGATGAAAATTATTCAGACTTTTCAATGGCTAGAAAAATTGTAAAAAATTAGAACATCTATTAAAATTGTACAAAAATTACTAAAAATCATTTGAAAATGATAAAAAATCAATAAAACAGTACAAAGAAATGAAAAAAATGCTTATTTTTTTCAAAAACATACGTATCTACATATTTTTTTAAAAATTTCTAAAAATTACGACAAAAAATTGCTGTAAAGTTCGAAAAAATTGTTAAAATTTGATGAAAATTGTGAATTTATCAAAATTAAATTTAAAAATTAATACATCATTCACAAAATATCAAAAACTACGATAAAATGGCTTGAAAACCTCTCAAATGTAGAAAAAAATGATTTCAGTAACTGATAAAATGGGTAGGCAGATACATAAACTCATAAATTTAATAAAATTGGCTTGGAAAAATTGACTAAATATCTTGAAAATCATTTAAAAAAACATAAATATTGCAAAAAGTAAAAAAAAAAAGTTGAAAAATTCATTACCAGTACTTTGGTGTCAACGAAGAAAAGGCATCGAGGGCAGTTCCCTAAAAAATTTTATTTAAATACAAATAATTGGAATGAGAGTTGAAAATTTTGCAAAAATTACGACTCCTATGAGAGAAGAGGAAGAAGGGTTGTATTGAGTCAAGAATGGATTAGGTTGGTAGTTGCATTTTTAGTCGAGCAAATTCTAGAAAATTTCCTATTTCTTAAATAAATTACAAAAATTCACGGAACCCACAGAAATTACTTACATACATTCAAATATCAAAAAAAAAGTCGAATATTGGCTGTAAAAAAAATAAAATTTTATTTGAAAAGTTTTCCAGATACGAGAAAATTTACTGAAACTATCATGGAAATCATGTGAAAAAATTAAAGAACCTTTCGATAAAATTTTACAAAAATCGAAAAAAAATTATAAAAGAACCCCCAAAAAGGTGGGGTTGGACTTGAATTGTACCTAGAAGAGTTGACTATCGTCTGTCTAAATCGAATTTTGAAAAATAAAGTCGCTGATTTTTAACAATTTTTTTGGCTTATAATATGGACGTTTAAAATTCTCAAAAGTCTTTAAAAAGCAAGAAATTCATTTTTCGGGGGGGGGGGGTGTCGGGTCATACTTTTCGAACTTCATTCCTCTATAATTATGAGTCAAAAATAACACAAAATTACAAAATTTCGATAATTTTGATAGCTTGTGTTGTAGATATTGAAAAGTGACTGACAAGGAAAAAAGGTTAATTTTATTCTTCGACTCTTTTTTGAGGGGGAAAGGGGCTTGTATGATGGAAGTTTCTACAATTACTTCATCTGTAGCATCGAGGACAACTGCTTATATTTTTTTCTAGCAGGCAGTACTCATAATGGATGAGAAAAGGCTGAGGTCCATATGAGACAACTTCAAGTCAAGGTAATTAATAGAAATAAATAAACAATCCTGCCTTGAAAAAAATCTCAAAGCTTATAAAATTTTGAGCATTTTTATTCCTACTTATTTTATCAATTTTTGAAGAAAATTCTAAAGGGAAGAGAGAAGATGGAAGCACAACCTGATTACAAAAAAAAAAAACTAGTTTATCAAAATTAGAAAATGAAAATTCTTCGATTCAATGTCTATTTCCAGTCAGCACATCTCCTCCTCCTTCTCATAACTCTAAATTAAAATGGCATTCGCATCCATTGATATATACCCCTTAATAAAGCCAACATCGCGCCGAGAAAATCACATCAACGCACCAAGGACGAGAACCCACATGCGGGAATAATATTTTAGTATCGTTGGACCACACAGAGGACAAACCCCTGTCGCCAAGAGATTTTTCTCAAGTTCGATACTCGTATTTTGTAAATGTGATCTGGCGTATCGTATACACCAAGCGATTGAAATCTCAACAGGAGTATTAAGCTTGAATCCAGCTGAGATTACACATTCGGCTCGCAGTATATAACTGGAAAATAAAATAAACGCCGCCTAATTTAATTTAACGACGTGATAAAACGTCGACGCCATTTCTAATTAACCGATTCCAAATATACAGAAAACCAATCGCCCAGGACTGTTGAATTTTCATTTACGTATGCGCCTTTCGTCATTCATCGATAATGTATCGAATTTGTATATTTTTTTTCAACGTCGTCATTGTCATCGGAGTGGGAGAAAAAATCCTCGAAAATATAACGCGATAAAATTTTTCATCGTCGAATTAAATATTCGCAAGGGTGTATTTTTCCATTTGTTAAATTCGTCGGAAAATTTTGAAAAACCGAAAACAAAAGAAGGTATAAGAAGTCACGTTCATGGCCAAGTGTCTATTCAAATTTTATAGTCGAAATCCAAATGTTCGATGACGTCATACAAACATCAAGTGCTGCGAGGGAGAAAAAAAACCGCTTGAATATTCAAAGACTTTTTTTCAAATTGCCAAATTAATTATGTAAAGACGTATTTTGTTAAATTCATCGACCGTAATTACGCGACGTAGATATAATGAACACAAGAGTTTTAAACTTCTTAAGCCCTAAAAGTTCTCTCAACGGTTTTCTTCCAATTAGCGAAATAACTTGAAAAGGAAAGGCGAGGGGAAAAATTCTTTCATAAAATACCCCACGTAAAACCTGTGTCATGCGAAACGTTCAGCAATCTGACAATAAATTACCAACGAATTTATATTATTGATAATAAATCGAGCGGAGGACACATTCGCAAAATTCCATCTCGCGAGAAGAAATAGTATATCAAGTCGCACGTGTTGGAATTTATAAAAACACTCGAGTCGTTTTACTGTTTTACACTCGAGATGGTGTTTTTCTCATTTCATAAAATGAATGAAATTTGCATGAAATGTGTCGTATAGGTCCCACAGGACTTCGTACTTGGTACATTCGTACTTTCGTTGGCTCGAAATGTTACGCTAGTTAGTTCGTAAAAATTGCCCAAGATGTTTTTACAGCAGATTTTATAAGTTTGGAAATGGAGATGGGCGATGAGATTTTTTTAACTTAGTAGTAATCTATTGTGTTTTAATTGAGTTTTTCTTTTGGTAATATATTGGTATTTTTTACAGGAGGCGAAAATACGAATCAGAATAATTTATCGGAGTATGAAAAACAGGTAAATAAACTCATATGGATCTGATTTCGTTGGAGTAAATAGAACTAAAATACGTACACATAGCAAGAAACTATTTCAAAAATTCATGTTGAACGTGGGGTAAAAAAAAAAGAAGAAAGGAAAAGTAAAAAAAAATATTGTACCTGAAAAAATTATCACATTGTTCTAAAATCGAGAAAGATCTAAGAAAATCAAAAAAATAGGCAGGTTAATCAAAATTAGAAAAAAATTCAAAATTTAGAAAAAAAATATGTAAGTAGGTACCTACATACTTAATCAAAATTAGAAAAAAACCGAACCCCTCAAAATTCGGAAATTTGAAATAATTTTAGAAAATTTTTGATCATTGGCCTTCAAAATTTTAATCTAGAATTAGTATTTGTTTATTTCTATTTCGATTGAAGCATCTGATTTAAATTCTAAAAATTTAAAATTCCATTAGATAACTATCTGCAAAATATTAATAGATGAGAATGTCCTTCAATCCTCAAACCATTTTTTGGATAATTTCAGAATGTTTCTGATTCTGATCTGATGATATTTTTGAGTTACAATAAAATTTAAACCAGTAAGTATTTTTTTCGCAGAAGCATTCCACTTTTGACTGAAATTGACCTTAAATGCTTCAGTCTTTACTTTTTTTTGAGGCCATTTCAGATTCTGAAAGTTTTCTAGATTTGATGTTGAGACCATTCAAGAATATTTTGCAGTCTTTATACCTACAAGTGAAATATTTGAAGAAATCTATTGCATGTTTCAATCATTTCTTTTCAATCTTTTGACTTCAGAAGGTCATACAAGAATATTCTTCAATCTTCAAATACATATAATATTTGAAATCATTTCAAAGTGATAATAAGGTACTTAATGTGACTTAAATACGATTTTGATTAATTTAAATGAAATTTTATAAATTTCTTTGAATCTATTCCAAAATTGACCTCATAAGGTCATCTTAATTTGAAACATGAACGTACCTACAACGTTCAGTACTTTTCCAATATTGTGATTGATCGAATGAATATTTTAAAAATTTCATTTTTTATTTTCTACAAAAGTATACGTGTTACCCTATTTTCGACCCTAAAGGTCATGCAAGGATGTTCTATATCAATAATATCATTCTTAAAACCATTTCACAATAATTTTCGACTTGGATACACTTATACCTAATTATCATAATTCACATTTTTTGGAAAAAATGCAATTCCAATATTGACCTCTGATGGAGGTCATTGAAGAAAATGTTTCCAAACTTCAAATATCGTCCTCCAAGTCATTTCAAAATGATAATTTTCAACTGAAATGAGATCCTGATTAGCCTGAATCGAGTTTCAATCCAACGTCTAGATATATTCCAAAATTGACCTTGAAGGTCATTTTGATTTCAATACCTATGCTTTTGATCATGATATGCAAAATCAATAATCATCATGAAGTTCTGATTACATAATTAAAAATTTTTTTTCCATTTTTGACCTTTATAAGCACTCATGAGCATGATCTTTTGATAATTTTGAATTATAGTTTCATTTCATCACTGATGTAGGTTCAATTCAATATTGACCCTAAAAGGTCATTTGAGAACATATCACAATCTTGGAATATTATTTCAGAGGTATTTTTAGAATATTTCTGATTTGATGATATGATTGTGATCGTCGATCATCAAGCGTAAATATTGATGCTTTGGTATTCTTATATCGACCCTAAAGGTCAGAGGTCACTCGAGAATATTTATAATCATTCAAATACCTATCACTCTCAAAGCCATTTTAGAAAAATTATTTAGTTGATCAATAAGTATCATACGGTAATTATATTCATATTGACCCTAAAGGTCATTTAAAAACGTGACCTAATCTTTAAATACTGTCTCCAATGGCCCTTTATCATATCATATCTTCTAATTTATGATATGATTTAGAGTTCAAGACCTTTTCGGCCGCCGCCATCAATAATACATGTAATTCAAATATTGACCTTAGAGAGGTCATTCAAAAAAAAATCATCATTCTTGAAGTCATTTTAACGTGAAAAAATCGTATCATTTGTCTCGAATTTAAAATATTGATCAAATGAATGTTTTGAATCTAACTCTAAAACTGACCTTAAAAGGTCATTTAAGAAAAGTTCTCAATCTTGAAATATGTATCACCTTCAAAAGTCATTTAAGATGATTTCTTCAATCAGAATGAAATTTCTATTATTTTTTCATGGAATACCTCTTATTTTAATATTGACCTCAAAGGTCGTTCAAAAAATACTCCAGTTTTCATATTTCATCCTCGAGAAAAATTATTAATGTCTCAAATAGAACCTCGATCAAGTGATCAACTTGAATCAGGATTTCGTTTTTTCTTCAATACTATTCTCATGTTGACCCCTGAAAGGTCATCAATTTAAGAGCATTCATTAACCTTGAAAATGTCATCTTAGAACGTTTCTTCAATCACCTTAAATTAAGATTAAATTTTAATGACTTCCTCAAAACTTCAGGTACCTACCTACTGACCCTTTAAAAAGGTCATTTTAGAATTTTTATGCAAATTGGTGGTATCTTCAAAATTATTCTAAAATAGGTCAAAGGCGTAACCCAAAGGCTTCGAGAATATTTTTTAGTCTGTAAATAAAAACAAAATGTTGGTTCTATAATTTTGAATACAAAACATTTTATAAAATGACACTTTAAGAAAATTGCAAACAAAGAGGTATCCTGAATTTTAAAAGTACAAAAATAAAAACTTCAAATTCAGAGGAATATATTTTTTATCAAAAAATGGTCTCAATTTGAGCAACACTGAATCTGTTTACTAAAACCTATCAAAATATCCTACAATTCGACACAATAAGCTGAGAATAAAAATACTCAACCTTGACTGTGACTCTCCTCTATTAAACCTTTAATAGCCATTATATCGCTAAAAATGTCACGTAATGGGTTACCTATGAAAAGAAGAGGAAAAACGAATCAAATGCTACAAAATCTTTATACCTACTCGTATCACTATCAACGAGAACATTTTCTTTAAAAGAAAGTGGACAAAAAAAGAGGCAAGGTTAATGGGTGCGCAACTAACACCCTATAAAATTATAGCTCACACGTTCCACGCATTATTGTGTATAAAGTTAAAACGTATGTAAGTATCGGTAATAAAACATTAATCATCCATCTAAAGAAACTACTCTGTTATAGAAAATCCTAACAAAATCCTCATAAAAATCAACGTTTTCATGTTACAGCTCGAAGATGAAGACGTACGGGAACTGAAAAATTTAAAATCGTCGAGTAAGTATTCTCCATTCAGGCATTTCTTGGCATAAAAGCCTCCGCCTTTGAATAAACAACCTGCCAACAACTACAAAGCAAACAAAAAGTTACAATAGAAAAAAACTGCACAACGATAAGTAAATCTTTGAAACTTGTTGACCGCGAGATGTTGACCCAAATATCTTTCTCGTTACACTGATCGAAGAATTCACAATATAACGTACAGTTTATACCTAAACCTACGTAAAAAATATTAAAAAGGTCATTCGAACGCTACATAGTTCGATTTTGCCAGTTGTTGCATTTTGAAAATGCTTAGAAACATATCGAGCAATATTTCAACTGCGAAGCTTTCGTAATAAAATGGGTCTAGAGGGAGGGGAAAAAAGCACCGTCGCAGAAACGAAATTAAACTTTGTACTTTGATTTTCCAGATGGAATTTCTCTAACGGCTTCTAAATCGCAAAAATTCTCCGGCACGAATATCAACGGTAAAAAAGAGCAACATGCTGAAGTCAGCGAACAAAGTAAGCATTTCGGATAAAAAACACTTTGTAATTTTAACTGCATGAGTGGGAAGATTTGGCCAACGTTAGGACATCTTATTAAAAAATGGCACTAAAAATCCAACAGAAAAGCATTTAGCCTCGATTTCGAGTCAACTATAAAATTCGTAATTTATGACCAGGTTTTTTTCTCTCTCTGCCCGCAGTAAACAAAAACGGCGAATTAATGGAACGAGTCGAACAAAAAATCGATTCGAAACAAGAATCGGAATCGGTGCCGCCGAAAACACAAGTCCTCACAGAAATCGAAATTGCTCCCAAAAGCAATCATAAATGGTTACAAGATAATGTACAAATACGAGACAACTTTCAAAAGAAAATGGCACCCGTCAAGCAGAAGCACTGGAGCGCAGAGAACGCCGCTGCTAATAATTTGGTTGGTAAAAATTTTATTCATTTTAGCCCCACTCAATTTTTCCCTTTTTAATTTTACACTCGAAATAGTTCGTTTTACTTTGACGCGATGTAATTGAAATAAAAGCTCTGGCAGGCTTATTATTGTCGCCCGGATTAAATATCCTAAGCTTATAAAAGATATTCGCAAGTGGATTATTTCCTTTAATTTTACGCCACGCCGGATCCGGCTCGACGTGAATAATTTTTTAGTAAATTCATTTTTCTTCTTTTTCCTCCGTAAAACTCGAACGATAAAAATTTTCACTTCGAGAACGCGTTGAAAATTAACTGGATTATTTCTAAAAGATATTTTTTTCGTCGGTGTTTTCGCACCGCTTTGTCGTCGTACCTCATTGTGCTTTTCTTCTATCTTATTATTTAACTCGTACACGTTCTTATTTTCTCATTCTTCTGTATACCTACTTCGCCTTCGTGTTGAATTCTCAGCTCATCTTGTTTTTCACATATTGTACCAACAAAAGGTGTCTCAAAACAACCAATCCTTGCTCCTATATGAACTTCAATTCCTTTGCAGTCTCAAAACAACACCGCCGAATTCTGGAAATTCAACCCTTTTCAACGAAAATGATATTTTTTGAGATGTGTTTGGGGCAGGGGGAGATGTACCTCAAATTTTCCCAACTTATTTTTCCAAAAATTCCAAATTATGCGTCATAATTCCCCTCCTCCTCCTCCTCCTCCTACCAAAAAAAACCTCAACCAATTTTCATAAAGTTTTCCAATTTCTTTTTAAAAATTACTTACCCATAACTTTTCAAAATTTTCCAATTTTAAATTTTGTGAAGATTGGTTTCGACTGAAAGTTTTTTTTTAATTCACAATTTCTTAAAAAATTGTTTTCTTAAAACATTGTAACATTTAATTTTTCTTGTTTCATTTTCTAAAAAAACATCGACGCATGAAATTGATTTTTTTATTCAATGAGGGACTGAAACATTCGAGTCTGAAAATTTTTTAAAATAATTTTCAATTTCATTGGAAAAAATTGGGTAAGTACAGGAGTTGAAATGAGAAAATTTTGAAAAAATTGAGTTACAAAACTGAGAAAAGTTTTTTATTTTGTTTTCATTTTTGAAAACGCAATACTTACTTAATTCTAAACTGGCGGATAGAAAAGAAATATGCAAGAAATAAAAAATAAATTTTTGGCCACGGGACACCAAAAAGTTAGATGCGGGAGCAAAAGGGTTCAAGTGTTTCTAAACATTGGATAAATATGACAAATGAGTGCTAATGGTATTCTTTAAATAAAAACATACATTTATAACCATTTTCTAAAAATTTCAAATTTTAATTTTTTTACCATAATGAGATTTTAAAACTGAATGGGGAGGAATAAGAGAGGAGTAGGGTTGGGGTGAAATTTTTACGTTTAAACCCTCGCTCGTTTTTTTTCACTTTTGTTTTTAATTTTTTCAAATTTTTTCAAAAAATTCGATAAAGATTAAAAAAATATGTGTTTTTTTGAATAAAAAGTAGTAGGTAAGTATCATCTTTATAGGTAGATACTTTTTCCTTTGAGTCAAACCAAAATTACCTAAATCGAAAGTACATCATCAAAGGACATCATATCCAAAATTTTAGGCGCTCAAGTTGATTTTTCGGATTTTGATGAATTTCTGAAATTTCAAAATTTGGTGCTTCATCGACCTGAAAAGTTTGAATAATTTATCTAATCGATGAAAGTGGCTGAAATTCAGTATGATGCCCTATTTTCGACTTGCTGAATCAATTTAAAAGGTTTCAGGATGTTTTTGAAGGCTACAAAAATGTTTGGAATTTTTCAGCATTGTGGGAAAAAGTCCATAAAAATGGTCCGAACCAATACTATCAACTAATCGAGAATTGTCCAAATTGGAGATCAAAGTCAAAAATAGAGTATCATATTTTTCCGGAAAAGTTTTCTTTCGAGAAATATGGATTTGAATTCAAATTAAAAATTTTAGAAAATCGTGTTTTAATCGATTAAATAGTTGTTTAATAGATAGGTATAAAAAAGGCTGAGTTTTTAAATTTTAAAGTTCATAATACATCAACATTAGGTAGGTACCTATACTTTTTTTAATGAATTTTTTTCTTCACCATCTACTGGAAATTTCCAAAATTTTCTGAGGACTCTGAAACGCTTGAAACCCGCTTTCAATCGATTTGGGTGGTCTAAAATATATTTTTCAGCTTTTTTCATTTATTAAATCAATTTTCTATTTATGCACTTTCCATGTTAATGTGGTAATTTTGAAAATTCAGAAATTCGCCAAAATTCGAGTAGTTATTTTTGATATAATATACTTTTATGATGTATGTTTACTTAAGATTTATTTTTGTATCGACCCAAAATTTTCTTCGAGTTGAGATACTTCTTTTGCGATCAGTCACATGATACTTTATCTAAAAATTTCATCGGTAGTGATTTTTCTCCTCACATCTATATTTCTCTTTCAAAAACGCATGAAAAATATCAGAATTCAATTTTAGAAAATCCTGCTGTTGAAAAATTCAAAAAAATCTCTAAGACTGAATTTTCAAAATTTGAGTGCTTTGATCACACAAATGAAATTCATTCAAGAATTTTGAGCTGCTGAACATAATTCTGTTCCAATTTTTTTCGTATGACAATTTTGTAGAAAGAGAAAGTGAGATATTAAATTATGAGCCTTGTGCTATAGGTACTTATCTGGACTTGAAATTTAAAAAATCACAAAAAGGAGACTAAAAATTGGAGAAGTCGTGTATAAATTTGTATTTTGGAATATAATTACAAGAAAATTTTTTTCCACCAAAAATTGCCATTTTTTGAGCGAAAAACGTGGTGAAAACGCGGTTTCACGTATTTTTCAAGGTCTTGCCTCACCTGAAAAATTCCGGAAAAAATATCACGTTATATATAAGGATTAGGTGCATAAAATTTATATTTTTTAGAATTGCATCTCTGAAAAATCATGTAGAAATCTCAACTTGAAGTTTTAAAATGCGATTTTTGGCTAGAAAAAAACATCAATTTTTTTTTCAAACCATCCACTATAATACCCCTCAGTATAGAGTACAAATTGCAAAAATTTGAAAATAATTGGTTGAGAACTCGCAGAGATGAAAATTTTTAATGGAAAGGCTGAAAAAATAACTTTTTGCTCCATAACTAGGTCTAGGAGAGGGGTATGCGGGCAAAATTTTTACCACTTGGTTTTCAGACCCTAAGAACCAAATTCCATTGGTAAAATGTAGATAAGGCAGAAAAATGGAATTATTTTTCACGTAATAAAAATTAAAAAATTATTTTTACACCCTTGCTTGGGCAGTAATAAATTTTTGCCTGTTCTAATCCTGATATTCATTCCAAAAAATATCATTTTATTAAAAAAATGGACTTTGGCTCTACACAAGGGCATCTATCCGTTATTCCGAACTACCCTCCGTACGACTATACAAAGTTTAAATTTCTCATGAAACGTATCATCACTATAAACAAACTCAACAAATTATACCTATCCAAAAAACACCTGCTGCTTCGACCATCACTACCGAATACTTCCTCAAAAAGAAAACTAATAGATGTCGACAACCCTTATTTATTTCCGGAAAACGTATCCTAAATTATACGTGTAGGTATAGAGTTCTCTGTCGATATTTCAAAGGTTAAAAACCCACCAACGAATCGAATTTTATCGCTATACATCGTTCCGCTGTAATTTATCAAATTACACGATATCGTCCAATTCGTGTACCTAGTCTATCACAGAAGACCTTTAGCTCGTATATAGATAATTAATGGTACCAAAATATGAACTATAATCTTGTTTTATTTCAAAAACAGCTGGATCAATTCAAGCTGAAGAATGTCGTCAGATACTTACCAGTGGAGATGGCTGATTATATTTATCAAACTGGAGATGAAAGAACTGTCACGATGGCCATTGAAAATTATTTACGTCTTGGAATTGTACGTAGAATTTTGTATCGTTTGTCTGGGTAAAATAAACGTTAATTTTTTTCCTTTTTTTTTGCAAATAGATGGATAGAGATGAAGCCATAGCTTATTTGCAAGAGATCAAATCAATTTTGAATACTTTGAAGGAGAATGATTTAAGAGATAAAAAACAAGTAAGTGTACCTAAGATTTACTTTTGGAGGGTAATCTCAACGAGTACCTACATAGTTTCTTTTCTATATTTTTTCATTAATTTGATTACCTGCGAGCTACTGCTTGGGTATTCAATCATCCTGAAAGCATTTTTTACAATATTTACAGCCAAAATAATACACAAATCAAATTGAAATTGAATTCGTTTACTTTTACCTGGAATTTCGTTCACATTTTCATGAATTTTTCAAAATATTAAACTGACGTCGCTATTTCAATAAAATATACTCTTTTTTTTATAACTTTCGTGTTGGTTTAGCAAATTTTTTATTCATATTGCTCGGTTTATTCTATTGAGATTACGAATCAAAGAAAATATAAAAAGGTTGCACGAATATATAGCCCTATTTTCGTAATCTTCAGGGAACACGTGTTGTTTCCAATTAATTAGGTTTTACCCTTTCGCCAAACCCTATTTTCGCCATAAATTTCTCCAGCGTAATGTTTTTTTAAAAGTTTTTTCTCCGGTAGTTGAATTTAAATCTCGTCAAAATGATCTATTTCTGTTTTGGTGCGAAAAATCACATTAACTGTTTTTTTTTTTTAATTTAATTCCAGTCTCGTTGGGAGGGAGAAAAAGGGTTGGAATTTTTAATGAACCAACTCCCACGGTACGACGACGCTGTAATAAAATATTAAAAAACGTATCACGCATCTATTTTCGTAATTAGCCGTGTCACTGAGTTGAAAAATAATTAAATTTAATCATTACCAGACAATTAGAGAATTTAAAACGGTCTGATACAATTAAAATATACGCCAACGCTTGTTATAATTAGCACAATTCTAATGTCTAGGCATACTGAACGAATTATATTTTTTATGTGCAGGAGCAAAGACGTTATATGGAGATGTATGAAAATTCGCGTAATAATCGAGTCGACATGAATCAAGCGTTATCAGATTTAAGAGATATTCAACAATTGATACAGAGTAGATTTTTGAAAAGAGCGTACAGTGAAGATAATTTTGATAACCTGGTTCCAAATACACGTAAGATATTTGTACATTGATTAGTTACAAAGCAGTAAAATCTCGAGCTGAAATAAAAAAAAAACATAAAAAACAATGAATAGTGTTTCCAAAAAACCCACAACGTTCGTCTGTTCAAAATTTCATATGTTAAAATTCAGTTTTAGAATTTTTAAAAAATTCAAAATTACCCCAAAATCTTATGAAGGTTGAAAATACAGTACTAAAATGCACAATATGATATTTAGCCTGATGGAACCTGATCAAAATTTTTATACCGTTCGATTTATCTGGATGGAAAATAATTTTAGAGGGCATGAGTGAAATTCTTTCTCATCCATGATGAGCTGGAGCCCCAAAAATACGTGATTTCCTAGCTAAAAATTCCATCTCCGCGAGTTCTCAATCAATTTTTTTCAAATTTGGCATGTAATTAGAGGTATTAAAGGGAAGTATACTTACCTACTCTGAAAATTTTTCAAATTTTTCCCACCAACCGAATGACTTTCAAATTTGACTTCGAAAATTTTAAATCATCCTGGAAGACACAATTTAGGGACGAGCAGAAAAATAATCTTTGAAAAGTTTTCAGTGTATTTCACACTTTCTGGAATTTTTTCAGATTTTTTTCGAGTGGTTGAAGTTGGTCAAGTAAAAAATTGATGAGAACCAGTAATTTTAAGGGGAAAAATGATTAATTGCGGAGGTTTTTTGAATATTTGATCAACTTGCACCGCTTGAAAAAATTTTAATGTAGGTACTTACATACTTTCTTTTACGAGCCAAAATAAAAAAATAGATTGAAAACCGGCAGAGATGGAATTTTTATTTTGGATATCACGTATTTTAAGGCTCCAGCTCTCCCAGGGGTGAAATAAAAATTCGCTTATGCCCTCTAAAATTATCTTCTATCAAGGCAAATCGAATTACTTACTTAAAAATTCTGATCAAGTTCCACCAGAAGTCAAATTACGCATTTTTTTAGATATCAGTTTTATTCACGGCAAACTAGTTATGCAATTTTATTAACGTCAATGAATAGGATCGATCATCCAACTCATTTTCAGGGGTTGATGATTTTCTTTTGCAGAAATAAAACTAAAAATTTTAAACTGAATCTTGATTTTTTTTTAATTTTTCAAAATGTTTCAATTTTTTTCGAAGAAAAGTGTTTTTAATTCATTCCTGGATACTTGCTTAATTTTTCCATTTTTTTAAAAATGCTTTTCAAAATTTTCTGAATAATTTTTCAACTTTTTCTTCAATACCTATGCTTTGAATGATTTTTCAAATTTGTTCAAAATAATATCTTTCGTTGGGAATAAATTCATTCAGAACGTTTCGACACATCGGCTTCGAATCGATTAGGAGACCGAAAATAAACTGTACTTAAGCATACAACATTTCAGCTTTTTACATAGACTGAATCAAACATCCGTATTTTGCATTTTCGTAGGGTCCTGAGGCGATTTAAAGTTTTCAAAAAATTAACAAGGTTTGAAAAATGAGCTTCATCATATGGAATTTTGTACAAGGGGTTTTTTTGTGAACACTTTCGAAATATTTGCAGTAGAAATTCTTCATGGATATTTTTTTGTCTCCCCCCCACACCCACTACCAAAGGGATATTTTTCCCTACAGAGCAAAAACATGATCAAATTCAGAAAAAAGATTAATAGTAAGTCAAACAAAGGAATGAGCTGGGGATCCCTGAAACCTTATGATTGAATATTACCAATTTTTTTGTATACTTGGATTGTAGACTAATAATAATGACGAAGAATTAATTTCTCATCATAAATTATAAATTCTATAATTAGGTTATCGGTATAATAAAGATGAAATTGAAGCTCCTGAGAATTACATTGACGAAGGTGTACCGTACCGGTTCTCTGAAAAAGATTATAAGAACCTGGCTGAAAAATTACAAGGTTTCGAAGGGCTATTTTCCGAGTCATCGATGGAAGGTGTAATTTATGAATTAGCGAAGGTTTTATTCTATCAATCTTTTTCGATGAGTAAGTACAAGTGAGAAAGTTGTTTACTCGAATGTTACTTCCATTTATATAATTTCTTTTTTTTTAAAGATGGGTTTGAAGCTCAGGAATCGTTGAAACAGTTCACATCATTTTTAGAAGCCCAAGTAGAAGAAGGACGTATATCACGAAATATCGAACATAAAGTTTTAGGTACTTACCTAAGTATATCCAATTCTTTATTTTCAAGATACCTATATCCAATTCAATTCTTTTGGATTATGGTTCCTTCTTATGTTTTTTTTTTCACCAGATATCTTGCTAGCTGCACTAACCGACACATTAAACGAACACCCAGAATTAATGTACGGAAAAAACTCCATGGAACAATTTCCGAAACAACTACCTTCTAGAAACGGCCCTTCTATGCCTGCTGGATTCAAAACTGTCGAGAAGAAAAGTGGCACTGGGAACAAAAATCGACACGATAAAATGAATCTCGAAGTATCCGGTATTTTGGACGATGACAAACATTGATTCTAATACTTGAAAATTCTACTTTGGTAGATACTGTATTTTCTTCCAGTGTGTTTAGTTCAATACTATTCTAACCATTTGTGATATACTTGAAAGTAATGTTTGGAAACAAAATTATTTTAAGTTAAAACTTTGTCGAGTACCGTCGCAAGTTGAAAGGCAGAACTGCGTTTTTTTTTGTAAATGTGAATATTGAATAAGTTATTCTTAACATTATTTTTATTAAAATTTGGTACGTTATCGCATCAATATAACTGTACGAGTATGTAATAACTTTGTAAATTTACCTTATTACCTTCTCCTTTTTCTATGTTTCATTTTCATTGATAATTGATAAAAAAAAAACATCATAATGTAATTTATTATTAAACAGGTTACCTACTCTGTCGAGTTTAATTTCTTATCATTTCTACGACGAGTTCAAATAAACGTAATCTGCATAGAACAATAACACATGAAAACGTAAGAGTATAAAAAAATTCGCTGTATTTTTTCCACCATAAACGTAAATATTCGTAGGTTTTACGTAAATCGCCCACCGAACTGACGTTTGAGGAGTTGTTTTCTGAATACCATATTACACATTCGTATTCAAAATATCGCCTGCGTCATAATTCAATTCATCGTGGCATTTGCATAATAAAATCATAGCTCAACAACAACAGGCGCTTCATCATCTTCTTCTGCTTCTAGATTGGTAAAATCCCAGCCAAATTTCGTAGTTAGTTTTTGCTTAAATCTGTCAGCTTTACAGAACAGAGATCCGTCTACTTGATTTTTCAGTGTACCCAGGGTAGCGAACAATTCTCTAAGACTTTTATAAATTACATTATTGTTGGCTACGATATCTACGAGAAAATCTTCGGGTATTTCTTCGAGATGAACCTCTAAACATGAGATTAATTCGGAATACATGTTCGTGTAACGGATCATGGCTTTTTCGCAACAGCATAATAGTTGGATTAACTTTTTCCATTGCTCGAGTGCTTCTAAATTTAATCCGAGTAGGAAGCAAATGAATGCGAATTGAATTTCTCCAACGAATTCTAGAGGACTGAAAATATTTAAAGATAATCAGAATTAAAAAGGAAACTTATACGAGAATCAAATTATTCTATACGGTGAACTAACCTGCTACACGTTGATAGCATTTTGTTCAGAGCGTAAGTAGAGTCTAAATAATGTAAAGTAATTTCAGAAGGACTAGCTCCTTTTGGATAACGACGATCTGGCATATCTGTAAATCTACACAAGAGTTTGAATGAGTTGGATAATAAGTGAAAATGTTTTCATATTTTCAAATTTACAAACCGTATTCGCATCTCAGATACTGGAACTAACTCAGGTAATAAATCTTCTTGACGTTCTTCTTCGGTTTTACCTTTACTCCATCTTTTTTTAGTACCGAAATTTTCTTTCTTTTCGACAGGAATGAAATCCATGGCTGATTTGATAACTTTACATTGCGGTATTAATTTATTGATCACTTGTTCTGGAAATTCCCAATTTCATTAGGATCAGATTTCGATACATGAAATTTTGCAGAATACTGAATACCTGAGACATGCTTTGATAATGATTTCCATTTATCCCAGATGTCAAACGGATATGGTCCCAAGAATTGATCGAATTCTAACAAATTACATTGAAAGTTGTCCATTTCTATTATCGGCACGTAAAAAATTAATTAATTAGCATCATCGAACGTGGATTAACACGAATATATCACGAAAGCGATACCTTCTGTACTGATATCTTCGGCTTCAGTATCCCATTTCTTTACTACAACTTCAGATTCGTTGAAATGATGAAAAAATCCAGATCTGGGTGCTTCGTTTCCGTACTTATCTTTCATACTGGAATGTTATCAACTGGTTAGAAAATGAATCGATGAAATCGTCTGACAAAGTAATCAGAGATACATACTTGTAATAAATGAAATGTGGTCCAGGTGGTATCATTTTAACACCTTTGAATTTGTCTCCGGTGGTCCACGACTTCATATCGATGCCAAATTCTATCCCAATCGGTACGTTTAGAAAAATCAACGTTCCTCCATGTTTAACCAATTTCAGAGCTAATTCATTATCCATTTGTATTTCCGTCATGATGAAATGGCAGAGAAACGCGCGAATAAATGAAAACCTATTACAATAATTTTAAAATAATTATTTTTTTAAGAAAAAAAAGTATTTTCAACAAAAATTACAAATTTTTTCAAAAAATTTTATCACTGTTATTTTTGTTTTTATTGATAAAAATAATGTAGTCTTTGAATTTTCGTACGATTGTCATTATTAATTGATTTCTCAACATTTCCGTTTTAATCTTTTTTTATTATGAAATGTTTCCGCAAATTTATTTACAAACATTTTTTAATAAGAAAAATATAATTTTAAATTCAATATTGCTAATAAATCTTATAAATTTTTTAGAATATTCGAAAAAATGTCTATTTTTATTTCTTTTGGAATAATTAAATAGGTAGTTTAGTAGGTAATTTTTAATCTGGATCAGTGTAGCCATTTGTGTATTTTCTCTTGTTGATTTTTTGTTATCAAGTTTCTCAAACTGTTTTTCGCGAACGTGATTGTGAACGAGAACGTGTTGCCGCTTGGGTTACATGTTACATTTGTACTATAATTATTAAATGGTGGAATAAAAATGTAATTATAGATCTTGAACTTCATTCTTACATACTTCTGCGTGAGTCTAGTTCATACGTAGTCGGTAAATTGGTTCAACTATTCCGTTTCGATCGAGTTATCTTTCCAACCATCAAGCTTTCTTCAAGATCAGCCTTAAAATTCATGAGTATTCGTTGTTCGTGGTAATTAAATTAATAAAAGAAAAGAATGGTTATCGGAAATCTCGAGAATCTATTTTTAAGAAAAATCTACTGTCATGAAGTAAGTTTATAATATTTCCACAATCATTGCGTTGTATATTTGAAAATTAATAGATTTGGTTGTTTATCTAGAGTGTTGCTACCAATGAATACCACAAACGCGCCGACACGGATAAATTGAGGGAAATATTCAATAAAGTGAGCATCAACATAATCATTTTTCATTTCCGCCGCCTTTCGTTCACCGTTTCTATTGCATTCTCTTTTTAGTACGCTGCTGTAGAAAAAGATGGCGAGAAATTCATCGCTGCATATGATTTCATTCAGAAATTTCTCGGTATTCTTACTGAAGGTGAAAGTAATCAAGAATCGATTAAGTTATTCGCCGGAATTGCTGATACGACAAAAGATGGGTTAGTAATGCATAATGAGTCATGAATTTCTCATAAATATGGTATCCATTTTTTCATGTGTTTGAAATTTCCTAAATCCGAACAGATTGATCTCATTTGCCGAATTTCAAGCTTTGGAAGGACACCTTTGCGATCCCGATGCTCTTTATAAAACTGCATTCCAGTTATTCGATTTGAATGGAACTGGTCTTATTGGGTTCGGTACTTCGATTTCGTGTTGAATTCTTACCCTACAGTTGTCTCGATTTTTTGGCTCATTCGAATGTATAATTTCGTAGATGAATTTGCCAAGGTAATTAAGAAAACTGAATTGTATCAAAGAATGCCATTCGATATTGACAACAGTTCGTTTATGAAATTATACTTCGGAAAAGATAAGAAGAGATTGATTCATTATGCCGAATTTGCTCAATTTTTACACGTAAGAATTTCTATTTCGGTTATACTTTCTAATTGAATATCTACACATCTATTTGAATAATTTTAATAGGATTTTCACGAAGAATGCGGTACCGAAGCGTTCAGGAGAATTGACCAGACCAGTACTGGTTTCATTTCAGCGGCCGATTTTGAAAAATTAATGCTTCTAGTAAAAAGCCATCTGTTGACCGATGCAGTAAAGGATAATTTATTAGCTGTGAGTATTCCTACGCGTGTTTCAAAATCTAGAAGAATTTTTCCATTGCACAAATAATATTTCAGATCGCCGGAGGAGTTCAAGGGGGTCATCGTGTCAGTTTCCCGTATTTTATGGCATTCACATCGCTGTTGAATAACATGGAGCTTATCAAGAGGATCTATTTAAACGCGACAAATGAAAATAAGCATCAAGAAATCACCAAAGGTTGTCACCTTTCGTTACTTTTTTTCTTCTAGATGCATTGATATGTGCTGTTTTACGTAATCAGTTTTTCGCCTCATTAGCACGACGATAAGAACGCTTATCTAGCGAAGAATCCGTGAACTGGTTTATGATTCTCGAATTATACGAACTGTATCAAATGTTTAATTGAATAGATACCCTATCGCTAATTTTCTTTACACGACCTTCAATGGTTCTCAGATTTTTCTAATTTTTTTTTCTTCTCTGTAGACGAATTTTTGTATTCAGCCCAGCTGATGTCGCAGATTACCCCTTTAGAAGTGGAAATATTATTCCTGTTGTGTAATTTAATTCATCCAAGAGGCGGGTAGGTAATGTGCTTTGTCGACTTCAGATATGTCCGAGAAAACAGATGGATTAATTTTTGTTATTCGACAGGAAAATCGTTTTCAATGATTTACAAATTATTACACCTGAGCAGTACTTCAGACATGTGCATGATCGAAGATTGGCTGAAATACATGCAGTTTCGGTCAGTTTTCAATGTTGTATTTGATTTATTGAAGAATTTAGATGTTTTTTTGTGCACTGATTACTATCGTAATAATTTTTTAGAGTCCAGATGATCGGAGTGTTTTTATCCAGATTCTCGAAAGTGTTTATAGATTTACTTTGGGATCGGTATCTGGAGGTAAACAGCTGACTATGTCACCTCGTAATCAAAATTTTTCCTATTTTATGTTGAATTTTCAAATTTTTCAGCTATTGGAGCAACTGCTGTGTATCCTATTGATTTAGTGAAGACTAGAATGCAAAATCAGAGATCTGGATCGTACATTGGCGAATTAATGTATCGAAATAGTTTTGATTGCTTTAAAAAAGTAAGTTTGACTTTATTTCAGTGCCTTTTTGACTCATTTTTTGACTTCCGTTCTCGATTGGATACGAAAACATTTGAAAAAAATGTACTCGATGAGTGTCAGATCAATTGGTAATTTCTAGAAGTAGGTAGGTGTTGATATCGTTATCGGTATTATCCCAGATTCGAGTGTTTTCTTTATTGAAAACATAACAGATAATCCAGTTTCTTTCCAATGAAAATAATTCTGCATCAAAAATAAGCTGTAACTTTCTAGAAGCAATGTATGAGTAATTCGACAATAAACGATTGTAATCTTCGGTATACTAATCAGCGTGTTAATCACGTGTTCAAAAATTCAAAAGCTACCACATCTTCGTACTCCTTTTTGTTGACGCGTCTGGTTATTTTTATTTTTTCACAGTTTATCTACGAAGATAAAGGTAATCGCGTTTTGGTAGTTTATTTACCTTGTTTTCTTCTCGGCCTCGTAATTACATAACACGGTTTATTTATTCCGAACTTGATTTATCATTTTCCCGCAGGTAATTAGACACGAAGGAGTTTTCGGATTGTATCGAGGATTATTACCTCAGTTCCTCGGCGTAGCTCCGGAAAAAGCCATCAAGTTAACAGTTAATGACCTCGTACGTGATAAATTCACCGTTAATGAAGAAATTCCATTATATGCGGAGGTCTTAGCCGGCGCCTGTGTAAGTTCTTCAAATCAGTGAATCACCACGTGCTTTTTCGAATTCATTACTAATGATAGTGTCTTTTCAAAGGCTGGTTTCTCTCAAGTTGTATTCACCAACCCTTTGGAAATCGTCAAGATTAGATTGCAAGTAGCCGGTGAAATTGCCAAAGGAGCTAAGTTGAAAGCGTTCAGTGTCGTCAAAGAACTGGGATTATTTGGCTTATACAAAGTAATAATTCATTAATTGTGGAATTTTTTCATGTTCGAGATCGCCTTTGAAAGATAAACTCGAAAGAATTTCAGAGAAAATGAAATTCATCTCGTTATCGTTGCATTTTCGTGTTTCAACTTTTTTTTTTTTGATATGGTAATTAAACGGGTTTTAAATCAAACCAGCGGATATGCTTCATTGATTTTTTATTTATCGACTTGAATCGAACGAATTTTCATTTCGTTTATTATCAGCTCATCGAAAGAGAGTGAATTTTGAGATAAGATTGCCTACTGTCTGCGTTCGTATAATTTTCGTTTATTTTCTGACAATCTAACGTATTTTTTTTTCTCATTTTACAGGGCGCCAAAGCTTGTTTCTTGAGAGATATCCCATTCAGTGCTATTTATTTTCCAGCCTATAATCATACGAAAATGAAATTCGCCGATGAAACCGGATATAATAGCCCGTTATCTTTGTTAGCTGCCGGATGTGTGGCCGGTGTACCTGCTGCTTCGTTGGTTACCCCAGCTGACGTGATCAAGACTAGGTTACAGGTGGATATTTTGTCATCGTTTTGTGTTTTGTTTGAAAAATTTTCGAATCCTAATTTTCGTAATTTTCCTAGTTCAATTGAGTATCTCAAAATTTTTTCAACTCAAAAAGTATTCCAATGTTTGATTTTTTTTCTCGATTTGAATTCTTATGATTTTCTCCAATTTTTTTTTAATTGAACTTTCTTTTAAATATTTTCAAATTGATTTTTTGAAAATTTATTCAGTTTCACAATTTTTTTCAATTCAAGAAACGTTTGTTTCATTTTGGAAATAGGTCGATTTGATAGAATAAATATGCGATATCCTATAATATTAATGTTTTGAAGAAACAAAATTATAGATTTAAGTAAAAACTCAAATTTAAAAACACAAATGTTGAGAAAATTTCGTGTTCCTGACTAAAGAAAATCTCAGAAAAAAAATGAAAAAAAGGGTTCTCAACCTGAAATATTTTGAAATGAAGCTAGGAAAAAATCAAACTTTGAAAAATTAGGTATGATAATTGAAAAATTTAAACTTGAAAAAGAAAATCAGTTACGTCCTAAGGCCTGATTTTAGCAGCAAGTAAATTCTTTTGAAATCAATACTGAATTTTTTGTGGGTGATGCGATGTTATCAATACTCGATTTCGTATTTAATTCGTTTATTATGACTTCGTATGGGCAACAACGCACTATCCACAAAGTACAGTAATTATTTTGAAATTTTCAATTATTCAGATCATTCCTAAGTAAAATTGAATTTTGAAATAGGCAATTCGAATCCAAAATTTATGTATTATTAACAACATCACAGCACGAAGGCTAAAATTGAAAAGTTTCAGTGTGCTTTACGTGCTGATAGGGTAGCTTTCAAATTATTTTGACGATTTTATTATAATTTTTTTCAACTCTATAATTTTCAATTGTTTTTAAAAATTGTATCCGGTTTTTAAAATACCATAAACCTCAATTTCTTCACATTTTCTCTCAATTTTTTAAAACATTTTAAAAATATATTTAAGTTGAAAATAATTGAGGAAGAATTTTGAAATTATTGGAATAAATTTTTTAAATATGAAATTGATAAAAACGTTAAAAAATCAAAGTTAGAAAAATTTTTAGAAACTTTGAATTTGAAAAAATTTACGGTTGGAAAAATTTAGTAATACTTGAAAATTTTCACCTTTGATGTCTTCAAATTTTTTCAACTTGATACTTCTTAAAAATTTGTTTCAATTCTAAAATTAGTCTTGAATTTTTTTCCATTGCAATATTTTTTTAATCCAAAATTTTAAATATTTTTTGCTTTGAATTATTGAAATGCTTTTTTTTCATGTTTTTCAAGATTTCTTTCATCCTGATAAATAATTGAAAAAGATATTAAAAACCAATGAAAATATAAAATGGAAAAAAGTAAAAAATAGAAGTAGAAAAAAAAACTGATTAAACTTGAATTTGAAACAAATTTACTGACAAAAATTTTAGAAATTGGATACAGTTTTTTTTAAAAAAAAAAAGAAATTGCGCAATTTTGTGCTTTGAATAAATTTGGACGTGGATCGTTGAAATCCCATTTGTGTGAAAAATATTTAAAAACCAGCCACGTTGATTGAATCAACGATTGATTTTAGCATAGAATTTTTTTCCTGTTTGAGTTGAGGCGATCTGTGGAATAGCTATTTTGGTTTAGTTTTTGAAAGAATATGAGAGGTTCAAAATACAGCTCCTGCAACTTTGACTTCAGCAATCGCTAGAAACTAGTACTATGATTGCGTGACTATATTAGAACCAATTAATGGTATTAGAATAGAGTTGAACATTTTTCTGTTATTCTTGAGAAATTTCAAATCGTACAAGTCAAAGAGATGTTGAAATTTTTAGAATTTTCATATATTATTTTTTTAAAAAAATGTTCGTATATTTTTACAGGTGGTAGCTAGACAAGGACAAACCACATACAACGGTTTGATCGACTGCGCCGTGAAAATCTACAAAGAAGAAGGAGCCAGAGCTTTTTGGAAAGGAACCGGAGGTAAAGTATTTAAAAATTTTATTTTTCATACTTAATCTTTCGAGAGAGAAAAAATGTATTGAATCTTGACTGCGGCATTTTTAATTGCACGACTAGCTCGAGTATTCCGATCATCTCCTCAATTCGGGGTCACGCTGTTATCTTACGAATTACTACAGAGATTATTTTACGTTGATTTTGGAGGATCGTAAGTGTCCCTGTTCTCTTATTACACCTAGGGGTTCCTAAAACGAAACCGATATACAACATTTGATATTTTTTACAGACGACCGTCTGGATCAGAACAAACTATTCCTACGCACAATGTGAACGCTTTGGATGCATTTAAATCCACAAATGCCGATCATATTGGCGGGTATCGGGTCGCTCTACCTATTTTATCCGGCATCGAAACCAAATTTGGTCTTTCATTTCCCAAGTTTACCGTTCCCCCGATGTAATTTTTTTAAAAGGTATTCGGGGACGTATTTTATTTTCATTTTTTTTTCTTACTTTGCTCCAGTACCATTTGTCTCTCTGTCGAAGTTGTGATTTGATTAGGCTTCTGTCACGTTCTGAATACTCATGTAACTTATCGTATCGATAATTTTGTAATTGATTGGAATGTTTACTTCGATGCGGGTAATCGATTTTATTGCGTGAGTGTGTACGAGAGAGAGGTTTTTATTCGATGTTTAATTCGGTTCGTTCGTTTTTATTCACATGTAAAACGAAAGTTTTTAAAATGCGTATAATAAAGTTACCATTAAAACGCATCTACGATGATTTTTATGGCTCGTAAATTTCTTTGTGATTTTTCCTTTCGTTTTTTCTTTTTTTTTTTGTTCCTCAGTGGAAATCAGTATTTTTGGGGTTATTTTTCGTTAGTTTTCCACGAGCGAATCAGTTTTATATCGTTGGAAGAGCACGCCGTCGAGTTTTATTCGTTAACGAGTATTCGAATGACTAAGAATAGCTTAAGTTTGCATTTATCCTTAGTTTTGTATCCTCCCCATTGTCACTACCGTTATTTATTTAAACCAAGCATTCCTCTTTTGTTAATGTTGTGGCCATATTTTCATCTCCGGTGATAGCCTCAGCCTCGCTGGATCATTTTTGTAAACGTATCTCATCTCCATTAATATTTAAAATAAGCGTACGAGTGCATAGAGGAGTAAATCTGGTAACACGTGTGTATCGTATGGGAAAGTTTAGCTCGATGGTACGTAATTTGTGGTTTGTCTGTGGGTTTCATATTGTACCAGTACCTCATTCGTCTGTTGTTCCTCCCGTCCTCATAAGGCCATGTTTCAATTTCGATTATTCAACTCACGTGATAAAAGTATTTCATTCATCTGTTACCATATTATATTTATTATTTTACTCGTGTGTATTTTTATAAGGAATATGTTCTTCGTACATTTGATATAAGGCGAAGTGATTATTATTATGGAATTGAACTTGTGATATGTATAATCGAGCGCAATAAATGATTTTTCATCGTTTGCGCATCAAGGCGAACCAAGTTCGCTGTTGCAATCATCCGAAAGTCGTCTTTTTTATTGTTGAAAACAGAGTATACGAATTTGATCGAGTTTTAGGTCGATTTTTGGTCCAAAAATTGGCAAGGAAGGGAAAGAAAATGAGTAAACAGTGTCGGCGAGAAGGGATTGCAGCCAGTAATTAAAAATTGAAAAATATCGGTATCAGTTCTAAAAAAAAATCATTCCAGATTTCAGTTTTCTAAATTTTGAGATAAAAAATTCAAAAATTTCAGACTGAAATTGAACTTATTCATTTTCCTTTTTCCGATTCAGATTACATATAATTTTATCCTATTTCTAGTTCAAACCAAAAAATTTTCAAAAAAAATGATTTGACGAAAAATTTCAAATTTATCATTTTAAGTCGATAAAAAGAGAACAAGTTTCCCTCGTCCTCCCCTTCCCTCCTTCTATATTGATCTGATCTTTCTAAAAAAATTTCAACAGGTATTATGAGTTTTTTCGAATTTGACAGAATATTTTTTCCTATCAGTTGATGAAACTACCAGGCCTATGTAAAGAGGGGAGAAATAGGTCTCTGAGTCCGTAGAAGCCCGCGAGGGCCCTTTAGAGCTAGAAAACATCCTTCAGTTCTTCAACAGTTATCAAAAATTCAATATTTCCAAAAAATTAAAACGTTATTATAATCAAATTCGGAGATTATTTAGCCACTGTGTCGGCCAAAAAATACAATTCTTCGAGAAAATCGCCATTTTATAACATTTTATAATTCAAATAAAGTGAAGTCTAATAGGAGGAAGTAAAGAAGCTAAAAAAAATATCGATTGTGCAAAAAAATTACTTTTTGGTCAGCTTGATCAACGAATAAAATCTGAAATTGAGTTGATCGATTTTAAAATTTTGTAGCATTAAAATAAAATCGACAATATTTTATTTTCTTGGCTCCAAAGCCTCCTTTGCGCAGTATTGGAATCCAAAAATCAAAATTTTGAATTTCCTACCACCCTCCTTTTCTCATTGTGTAAGACCTTTTTACTCGTCAAATTTTTCCTCCTGGCCCGGATTTTCACTGCACAGCCCGAGCCGCGAAAACTATAATTCTTGATTTTATCATTGATTTAATTACCTACTCAAATTTCATTTATGTAAATTTGTATCCTCTATAATCATACATGTCTGCAAAAATATTCAGTCGAATGTTATTTTACATCATTTCTCTGAAACACTTTGAATTTTTGAATTTCACTCATTTTTTATGCTTGCAATCGTTTTCTCGAAAAAAAACTTGACTTATTTTATTGTGGTTGCATTTTTCAAATTACATTTAGAAATCTTTAATGTTTTTCAATCAGAGTTTTCAACTCAAGTGTTTGAGACTATTTTTGGTGGAAATATTCAATATTTTTTTCAATGCCTATTTCTGTTTTTTATTGAATATGTTTACATTTTCTCAAGTTTCACGAGGGGTTTCATTAAAAATTTTCAATCTTACAATTTTTTTGAGGTTTTGATCTCTTTTTATGATAAATTTTTCAGGTAGAGACATTTAAAGAGAAAGAATCGATATGAATGCGTAGAGAAGAGAAAAATTAGCATACTTTGACGCTTATCCGATTGAATTCCATAATGATTGTGGAATAATGTAGTAATCTAAGAGTATTTTTAATTGGATAACATTTTCGGATTCGTGACAATTCTTCATTTTTTGATTTTTGACGTTAATTTTTTATTTTAAAAGCTTTTTAGGATTTGAAATTTTTAATGGAAATTTTGAATCGAATGTGGTTCAGTGTTCAGTAAAATAATTTTGATATTTTCAAGTTAAAAATTTTTGTCAACTCATTTTTGAAATCAATTATCTCTCTTATTTGAATTCTAAGAAAAAATTTGAGTCTTCATTTTTTCGATAATGGAGAGAATTTCGAACTGATATTGTGAATTTTTTAAAAGTAAAATTGTAGTGGGAAGGTTTTTTTTAATAAATTTTTGAAAAATACTCAAAAATAGAGGTTTTTGCAAAAATTATCTTAGTTTTATTTCATGGAGAAAGATTAAGTTAAGGGATATATTTTCGGAGAGTTTCTTAATGCATTTCACATGCCTGAAAATTGTGATTGGTTTTTTGCTTTTTTTTTTGTTTGAAAAATTATCGAGCTTTCTTTAGATTTTATTTTTCCAAATTTTCTGTTTGTTTATTATTTTATCGCGAGAAATCCACAAAAGCCATCTATTCATTTTTGGAGATAAAATTATAAATGAGAATGTCTATAAAAAATTTTTAGTGCCCAATTTGCAAATGAGCTTAATTTTTTTTAGTTTCTTTCCACTCAGTTGAATAATTACCGCGCGATGGTTTGTTCATTTCGATTGAATCGAGTTATTATAATCGAGGATTTTTTTGTATCGTTTTGTTTACTTTTCTCGTTTTCTCTTGTTATTTGAAGCGGAAATCGTATCATTTGTATATTCGAGGTTTTTGGAAGAGAAAAGATATTTGTTTTTTGCATCGATGTGCCGAGTCAGCTACAAAAGCAGCTCTAATAATGTGGAATTTTCCACTAAATTAGGTAAGAAAAATAATTACCTGTGAGAATTGCTTTATTTGCACTAACGCCGAAGGGAATAGAGCTTGAACCTCATAAACCACTTATTTAGTAGAGGCAGTCATTTCAAAAAAAAAATTATAATCGACTTGGCGTTTTTTCCAACTCAGTTTGCATTTATATTTTAATTACGTACTTGATTTTTTTTTTTGAAATTAAACGAAAAAGAGAGATGTCCTTATATGTTGAAAAATATCTGTGTCATTTCAGTACCTATTTTATGATCTTATATCAATCTTTTTCTATGAAAGTTTTTTTTTTTCAAAAAAAGGAAGTTAAATTTGCGTCTTTTTTGAAGAGACAACATTTTCATACCAAAATCTAGGTCAGAATTATATGCCATGAATACGATATTTTTGAAATATTTTATTTCAGTCATAAAACACTTGATACCTGAAGCGAAAAATATTAAAATCATGACAACCCGGACCAAAATTTCATTCCTTGTTGAATTGAAATCTCAATAACCGACATATTTCTGGGATAGGAAAGTGGGCGAGGTATCATTGTAAAGCAGGCGCTTCAGGGAATCAGAATCGCGATTTGCTTCAAAAAAGAATTTGAACTGAACATGACTTCTTGAATTGACTGCCTCAATTATTGGCTTTTTAGCGTAACTAAACACATTTTTAAAAATCATTTGTAAAATACGTAGATAAGTAAAGATTCAACCTAGAAATTTCGAATAAAAATCCGCGAATATCTGAAAAACACGTTCTTACTCTTTTCCCCTCCCCTTCCTTCTCCATCAACTATTTATATTATTTTATCTTGTAATCTTAAAAATTTGTACGATTTCGAAAAATTCAATTTACTTACGAATAATTTTCGGAAATGTTACTTTACCAGGGGAAAAATATTTTTCAATGGATGGATGGGGTGGTGGTAAAAAATTAATTAAACACACAAAGTTGAAAGAAATTTCAAAAAATACGAGGATAAAAATAAATGTAATCTGAAAAATCAAATTTGGAAAAATTTTCACAGAATTGAAATTTTTAGAGGTTATAATTGGAAAAAATTTTAAATTTAAAAAAAGTTCAGTACATTGGCATTCAAGTAGAAATTTTGATTTTTTCACATTTTCTCAACTTTTTCAACTTCATCTTGAAAAATTTCGATGTAAAATGTTTCCTCAACTTATTTGAAATTTTTTATAAATTTTTTTCAAATTAAATTTTTTTTCAATGCTTTTCACATTAAAATTTTTTCTCAATGTTTTCCAAATTAAAATTTTTTTCAATTTTTTTCAATTCTGTTTAAATTTAAATTTAATTTACCTACTTGAAAATTCCTTAAAATTTTATCCAAATTTCAACTTGATAAAAGAATTTTCAACTCATGTTTCTTAGATACCATGTTTATACTTATAGTAAAAGTGTAAAATTGAAAAAAAATTGAAAAAGTCTTGAGAAAATTTAAATTTTAAAAAATTGTACTATCGAAAAAATTTTATAATTGGGTGAAATTTTGAAAAAAAATCAAACTTGTGATTGAAAAAATCTGAACTTTGAATAAAATCAAAACAGAATATAAAAATTGTATTTTTAAAACATTTTCTGTTTCTGCTACATCAGATTCTAAACGATTTTTTCTCCAAAATCATCAATTTTTCGGGGGGATTTTTCGAACACGTTTTTCAGGCTTCTTCAAATTCGATTTCATTTTCAAAACACATTATGATGATTCTGTCGCACAGCCCATTAAAAAACTGTTATTTTTCCTGTAATCCTTCATATTTTAAAATTAAAATTGAACAAGAATCAAAACTTGACTCGCCAATTCAAAAAAGTTGTAATTTACCCATTTTTAAAAAAAAGGAGAAATCAAATCTTCTAAAAGTAACTTATCGAGTCGAGGTTTTTTTTTCTTCAAAATGGGCTCGACCCAATCTGGACCGCCCTTCTCACCCCTCCATTAATTCTTGCTCAATTTTCTGTCTCATGTTGAATATTTCTCATCCATTCGCGCATTTAAGATCAATTTCTATTCCAGGGATAATTTCTGTGGAAATGATTGAAAAATTCTGACTTGTTTAATAATCATTCGAGTCATTAATTTTATTGAAATAGTAATTCTGGATTGGTCATAATCGATTTCGAATTTCTTTTTGAATAATTTCAATTGTAATGAATTTTTACTCATTATTCGAAGCATTATTGAATAATTTGGGCTAAAAATATCCATAATTTCTGTTCATTAATTGTAAAAAAACATCCATCGATCTAATTCCTGGTATAATTTTCATTATTATCATTTCACGAGTATAATTCTTATTCAAATAACCCTGGAGCATTATCGTCACAACGTTAGAAACAGTAAAACGATCGCTCGTTGAAATAAAGCCAAACTCGCGATCATTTACCTACTCCGGGCCGGTCTCAATTCGATTCAGAATCGTGCAACAATCAGCTCGTCCGACGTCGAGCTCGGCTCGAGCCCGAAAATGAAAAAAATTCGTTCTGAGCGACCTTGGGAAGGAAGAAATACGCAAAAAATTTCAGCGATGACCCATGTGCTAGTCGTTAAAAAATGATAAAATCTGGGGCGGTGGCGTGTTCGCGAATCAGAATGCAGATTTCACGTTGTGACAAAAAAATTAAGCTCGGTTAATATTCGTTAATCACGAGTGGGCCGAGAATGGCCCCCGCCAGCCCACCGTGGCAACTCGAGTTAGGGAAAATGTTGAGAAAAAAATGAGAAAAAGGAATAAATGATGAACCTAGTCTTCGTCGTGCTAGATTATACATTGATTGGTTGTCTCCGTCGGCCAAGGTTATTTTGAAAAAAAAAAAGTTCGGCCTTAACCTCTAAAAGTTACTACGTTTTACTACGCGGTGCGGTTCCACGCTCGTCCCTTCGTCGGCGTGTGTATAACCCTGTTTTGCTGAAAATCCCCGCTGAAGGATATTTTCCAAATACGTTTTACGAGAGTGAAGTATACCGCCGTAAAGGAAATGTGTTTTTCATCCGAAATTTTAGCCTTTATCAATTTGCAAAAGTTGCCGTTTTGTTTTACCCGTTTTCTCGGTTTCTCTCTCGTTTGTATGTGGTACGTACACAAAACCCAGCCTCGAGTCTGTTTACAAGCTATTTTCGCATTTATAATACCATTTGCTTCGGTTCTATTTACGTATTTACCGAGGTCCATTCCAGATTACCGATTTCACCTTAATTACCAGCTACGTAAAAGGATTGGCGAAAAAAACTCTCCAACAGACGAGTCTCAGTCTTCCTATTAGTCCTTTGAAAATGAAAAAAAAAAAAAAAAATGAAAACATTTTCAAGGTTTTGTAGGAAAAAAATATTACCCACCTACGGTTTCCCTAATCGTATGTTCGAAGGCTGTTCGAATACATTTTTCGTGACTACATCATCGTTAAGTTTTCGACGATGATTTTTTTTTTTCGTAGTTTAGTTTTAAATTACGTATCAAGTATCGATCGCTTTATATCTCAAGCAACAAGTTTTCAAACCCTTTTAAAACGTGTATCAAAGTTGAGACCTTGTTTTGTTCCAATTTTACCAATATTTCAGTCATTTTATTAAAATATTATTCTGTGAACAGGTCTCCTTTTTCGAAAACTTGTCACCAATACGGATCGAATATTTCCAAACGACCAAATCTGAACGAAAAATTTCGTCGCTGGAGAAAAAATTCAAGAAGAAATGATTCCAGTCTATGTAAGTTTTAATTATCCGCCAAAAAAAATCGATATTTTTGTCAGAACGTTCGTTTATTCGACTTAATCGAAATCGTTGCAAGTTAAATGAAGTAGAAAAAAAGCTTGCAACCCGAATAGCGTGTAAGAAATTAGTATCCCGAATGCAGTATACATTTTCGAGGTCAATGTCGCTAATTATGCGATTCTGTGTTTAATTTTTACAGCTTTTTCATCGCGGGTATAAAATTAATGAGAGAATGAATTCCGTCCTGAAGTTAAAATGGTGCAGGTAAGAGTTGAAATTCATTTTTTTTTCAATTGAAAAATATGAGTGGTGGGCTATTCCATTTTAAAACAGGACGAAAATGAAGTCGGGTATTCCGATTTCGCTCAATTTTCCCAATTTTTGAGGGAAAAAATTATGATGGCGTGTGACATATTGATTGTCATTAATTTAAGGGCGTAAAATTCGAATATATGTAGATTCACCTTTTGATTTTACCATTCCCTCCCTCCCGCAGTGACCGAAAGAAATGTTCGATTAATTCGAAAGAGAGTCGATTAGAGCACGAGTAAGAAGGTAAAGTCAAAAAGTAAGTCTATATTAGAATTCTACGACCTCAAATTATGACAATCGATATTTCACACCTTAATTACATTTCCCAAAAATTGGGGGCTAAGGGAGCACTGAAAGGTCAAATCTAAAAAATAAGCGAATATTCGAACTCAGTACCCTCAAATACCTAACAAACGACATGTCACACGTTATTTTTCATTTTTTCAAATTGTGACCCTCTCAGGGGGCTGGTAGGGGAGGAGGATCAGAGGGGAGGGGTCGGATGAAAAAACCAAGAATATATTCGAAGCCATCGAATTAATAGAAATCAATGTGCTACTTTACTTCGCGATTTTTTTGAATTTTGGTCAAAATTTTGGACCTCTGTACCCCCGAAGAGTCTGAAGATTCCAGCTTGAAAATTTATAGGTTGAAAAATAGGGAAAAAAGGGCTTCTCATTGTAATTTTTTCAGATTTTTAAATGGTAGCTTTCATCTTTTATTCTCACCATGAAAGTTGAACTTTCACCTCCAAAGTTCGGCTTTGAGCTTTTCAAAATGTGATTATAGATTTTGAATCGCCTTTCAATTCTCTTTCAAACCCCGAAAAAAGTTTCCCCTCAAAAATAACCAGCCTCGAGATATGAGCCTTCAAATTTGGGCAATTTCGCTAAACATGTCATTGCATTAAAATTTCGAGGCCGCCCTCTCGCCCCTTGAGAATACAAAAAAAAAAAGATCGTGGCTTTGTGAATAGAATACCAAATGGAACGTTTGTTTGGAATAGCCCTGGTAGAGAACATTTTACATGCTTTTTTGCGAAAACTGAGGTTGAAGGTGGTAGAAATGTGATGAGTGGGAAAGTAATTCTCTTTCTCCTGCAATTGCTCCCAATTTCAATTCTCTTAGTGACTTTTTATCTCAAAATCAGGGAATAAGATTTGACTCCGAATTTGGACATCAACTGAATCTAAAGTCGAGCCGGAGTCTAGAGGCGAGACGATCAGGGAATGGCAGTGACATCCCCCCCCCCCCAGACCATCCCAAAGTTTCCAAAAGTTGAAAAAATTGGAGTTGTTTTTGAAATTACTCAACCTGTAATTAAGCTAGAAATGTCCACTTGGCTTAAAATATCGAGTAAAGAGTCTAATTTAATATCCCAAAGCCCCGGCCCCATTTTTTTTCGATTTTTGGCGAATTTTTTTCAATGCCAAATTCAAAAAGTGAAAAAAACGATGCCTAATATCGACCCCCTATAAAAACTAACACAATTACGAGAAAATTTGTTTTCTATGTGGCCATTTACAAGAAAAGAGGTAACATTGTCGCAAAGTTGATTTCGAAAAAAACGCAAAATATCGATTTTTGTTTTTGATGAATTTTGGTACTGAGTGAGATTGGCCCTGAGTGGAGATTTTTTTTTCATGATGTCTGTCATTCATAAATTTACTTTCTTGAAACCTTTCAACTTGTATTTCATGTGATATAATAATTATCTTTACCAATAGCTCAAGAAATGAAATTATTGAGTGTCTAACGGTCTGTATAAGTCGATAGGTACTTTTCCAAAGAGGTCAGTATAAGTCAGTATTTTTGACTAATTTACTCAAAATGTCATTATTTTTTTCAAAAATTTCAAAAAATCCCAGTTTCCTTGAAAAATACGTGTTTTGAGATTTTGCTTGCTTTTTAATATTTACTAAAATATTAATCAAAAAGCGAAAAAATATTCAACTTTTGAATGACTTTTTCAAAAAATTTTGCCCTCGCTTCACTCGGCCTCAGTAATTTTAGACCAATTGATTTTCAAAATGATTGTATGAAACTTCTTCTTTTCCAACCTAAACAACTATTATTTTCAAGTGAAAAAAATTGTCCTTTATTCTTTTATCACGGATATGTTTTTCTCGGGGGGGGGGGGTGTTCCGAAATTTTTAAGCCGCTATTTTGCGTGACGCTATTTATCTAAAGGACTCTGTAACGCTTTCGATTAGAATTTTCAAAAATGTTTCGATTTTTTTTTTGGAAGGAGATCAGGAAATGAGTCAATAGATATCGTTTTTTAGAAGTCAATACAAACCACGAAAAAAGGACAATTTTGTGTGACCTAATAAAATTTCGTATTCTGAGTGCTCAATTTTCAAAAATTTTCGCCCTCTCTGTGCTTGGGCTCAGTCAGAGCTCAGTTAGGTTCCTTGAGAGAAAGCTACAGAAGAGAATATTTTTGTACCGGGCTTTCATTTTTTTTCAATTATCGAAGAGGCAGAATTTTTTTACTATGAAAATGTAAAAAAGTGTACCTATTTTTTGAGAAATTTTCGCCCTCGCTTCGCAAGGGCAGTATTTTATTCCCTTTATTTTAAAAATTAATGATTTTTCACAGATTTTCCAGTTAAATTTGTCAAAGAAATCAATAATCTTGACTGAAAAATCAGTAAAAATTCATTATTTATTTTTATTTTTTACCAAAACTTTTCGCCCTTGCTTGAAATATTGATTTTTCAAGGGAGGGGAGGGGGGAACTAAGAAAAGTCATTCCAAAAGGTCAGTATTTTTGCTCACCAAATTTCGTTAGACACCCTGTTATTGGAACAAATATCGTTTTAGTACAAATGAGAAATTGATATTGAATCGAAGTTTATGCAAAATAATTAAGCATGATTCCTTGCGGATTTTAGAAAGACCTTCAATGCCCCACGGATGGTTGCTTTTTATTCTAAGTCAAGATAGGCAACTTAAACTGCAATGCAAACGTTTACATAGGTATCAATCATTTCGCAGGCAAATTGAAAAATTGTCAAATTCAGCTATAATTCTTTTTTGGCAAATAAAGATTTACTTTCATTTTAAAATGAGGCTGGGAAAATTCGATCTTGAAAATTAATTCCAGTGCAATTTACTAGTCTATTGAAAAGTCATGTCTACCATATTTCATTAAATTATAAAAATTCTATAATATTGCTTCTTATTTTTTCTCTTTAACCTATTCATCTCGGCTAGCGCAATAAACCCGCGTGTATTTTCGTTTTAAATAAATAAAGTCCAGATTGACGCGTCGGCGTTGCAAGTACGACGCTTATAGCCGATGAAAAGCGAAATAAATTTTTAAGTAAGCTTCTCGTACGTACAGTCTGAGACGCACTGAACTACAGCACGCATTAAAAAAGTGAAAAAAGGTGAAAACGAATTTACGTTAAGACTTCTCGCAAAGAAACGTTCCCTTCGCAGCTTGGATATTCTCATCTTTTATTCCACATGTTGTCCCTCAGGAAATTTCTCTCCTTTTTTTTCCAGCACACTAAGAGAAAATTGCATTTCTAAAGCTAAAACTAAACCACGTTAAACGTAGAATTGAGGCAAAAACCTAGAACTAACTAATCGGAGGCCAAATTTACTTTATCAATTTTTTTCCCTTTTGTCGTCGTTGTTTTCAAGGTTACTGTTTTCGGTTAACTTCGTTTATAAATTTTAGCTGCTGAAAAACAGCGAGAATGCCCTCCCTCTCCTGGAGTATTCAGAATACTTTGGGCGCTCGATTATGGTCTTTATAGTTTCAGAAGGATGAAAGGATATTTTTTTTGATGAAGTAGTAGATATTCAGTTTTTTTTAAAAATAATTTTTAAAATTTTCAAGCAATCTCAATTAATTATAAAATGAGAATTTAACTTGATACTATGATAATTTTATTGGATTTTTTTCCAAGATTTTTTTGGCCACATCTATTGTAACAACCCATTTAAAATTTGGTCATACAGCCCAAAAAAACGTTTCAATTGGTGCTTCGAAAACCTTAATTTTAACTAAATTTAATAGTGCACCCCTCCCCCCCCAAAAAAAAAAATCGTTCTAAAATAAATTTACAAATTGAAATTGTCTGAAAAAACCTTACGTTGAGACATGGCATGTAACAAATCCTTTCAACTATTTTTAGCTATAGTAAATTAAATACGCCCGAAAAAAGTTTGTTTCGAGTTTTGTTTGGGATCGGGTTCATTTTTTAAAATTCAAAATGAAAAATTGAGAACTGAAGTATTTCTTAGTATTTGTTGACTATTTTTAGATCCTTTGTGAATAATAATCCTTCATTTTGATAAAAGACAAAAATGAAAGCATAAAATCATTGATGAATTTAATTTTGAACAGGAACCCGCAAAACTTCGATTGATGATCCAGAGACATGACGTGACGAAGCTATATGCTCGGGGGGGGGGGGGGTTACCTCAAATTTTCCCAACTTAATTTTTTGAAAAATTATCAACTATTTTACCAAGCCCCTTGGTCGGTACGCCTCTGTGATAATCCGGTTTTGGGTTTCGGTTGCGGGTTCGGACTTCCGTGTTTAGAGGTTCGGGTTCAGGGTTCGGGTTTCAGTTTTTTTGAGTTCAGGTTCCGGTTTCGGTTTTGGTTCGGGTTATACCAAAAGTATCAGAGTTCTTTCGAGTAATTCCTAACCCAGGAGAATTAGCATCAAAAAATCGTTTAAAAAAGAAATATATGTTGGTCGAAATTTTATTGCTGAAAAAGTTTCTATATGATGTCCAGATTTGTGGTAAAAACCCACCGCCCCAACCCTATTGCCATCTATTGCTTTTTGAGGGGGTGAACCCCTTGTGGAGAAGAAAATTGTTTTGCACCGATTTTGCTCAAATTCGGATGGAAGGTTAGGTGGGTGTAGATGGTACACACAAATCATAAAAGTTTTCAAAATTGATATCATCGGGTGATTTTATACTCGATATACTGATTTTTTTTTTCATTTTTGTCAAAAATGCCCAACTTTGGCGAGCAATGGTTCAGCCCCTTGAGGTCGCGGGGACCTGAAAAATTTTTTTTGGAGTACTTCTATACCCACCTAACCTTCCATCCAAATTTGAGCGAAATCGGTGCAAAACAATTTTCTCCTCCACAGTTCACCCCCTCAAAAAGCAATAGATGACAATAGGGTTGGGGCGGTGGGTTTTTGCCAAAATTCCATCCAATTAAGACATTCTCGCACTTATTCTTCAAATTTCACTTTTTTAAAATTGAATAATTACTCAGGACTCAGAAAGTTAGGAACAGTAAGTACCTAGTCATAAAATTTCTAAAAAAGATCATTTCCCAGGTTTTTCCCCTATGAAATCTTTTGTGTTGAGTTTGAATACATGAAAAATAAAAAAATTGTACTTTTAAAAAAAAGAAAAACATAAAAGCTACCAGGTTCAATTTTTGCAAAAAAATTTGAATTTTTTTTCATCTCTCAAAATTAAAAAAAGAAAAATGGAATTTTGGAACTGTAATTGGAATTGAAAACTGCAACTAAAAAATATTAGGAACTGGAATTGGAAATTTAAAATTTTGAGAACTGACATTGGAACTGGAACTGGAACTAATATCATTTTTGTTTTCCATCACTGGCTTACAGTGGTCATTTTTCAAAAAAAATTCGTCGTGATAACATTATATTATACTGTCGTTGAAATGATTTATTTTTTATCTCAAAAATTGTCGTTCACTCATGTATTATTTCGTCGTTCATACTTTGTCGTGGAAATTTTACTTGCTGTGTCGTGCATTCCCATTACTCTGTCGTGATTCGATTTTCCCATTTTCGTCGTGCAGTTTTATATTCCCCGATTTATTTTAGAACGATTTTTTTTTTTGGGGGGGGGGGGGTACATTAAATTTAAGAGTCTTGAGATATTATGTTCAAATTAAGGTTTCCGAAGCACCAATTGAAACGATTTTTTGGGCTGTATGGCCAAATTTTAAATGGGTCGTTGCACTAGATGTGGCCAAAATTTTCAGGCACTTATGTCAGAAAATCTTGAAAAAAAAATCCAATAAAATTTCCCTCGGTTTTCCCACAAAGTATTTTTATATCGGAAAATTTTGCTTCCAGCAAGATCAAGTTTTGATATTTCCGGCGGAAAAGGTTCCACTTATTTTTGAAAAAATTTTCGATTTCTTTTTCTAGTACCGGGTGACCGGAAAGTACATACCGAAAAAAATTTAAAATTTCAGTAAAAAAAATTTATTGGCGAGGTAATCTTTTTTTTCTCATATTCTACTAAAATAGACTGTCTTCTAATCTCTGCATAAGTTATTGCTCGAAGAACCTCAATAATCCACAATTTTCTCGTAAAACAGAAAAATAATTCAGTAATTCAGGGATAAATCATCTGGTTCCAATTTGTGAAGCGCTGAAATCTAATCCTCCTTATTTCAAAATTGAACGCATTGTTTTGAAATTGACAGGGTTGAAATCAAGCTTTTGGCTATCTTGAAACCTACCCCCAGATATTCGAAGATTTTATTCCGCGCAATTTTTAAATTTTGCTTGACTAATTTTAGCTGTAGCATTATAAACTGAGATCGAATTATGCTTCACAAAAAATTTAAAAGAGTTGAGAATCTATGAAGTGGCCTATGATCGAATAGTAATGAACCAAGGATTATGCCAGAATTGAAATTTTTCGGATAAGTTGATTAGGGAATTTTTGAGAAGCATTTATTTTTGGGAACTACTTTTCGGTCACCCTGTAGTTCGATCTTTAAACAAATACGTATTATTTTCACACTATTTAATTAAATTTGCATTCCATCACATTTTAGCGTAATTTTCACTTCAGTTGGAGCTTCTATAGATTTGGAAACGAATATAGCGAAATTTCAAAGATTTTTAAAAATTATTCATTTCCAAATAAATTAATTCCTCCGAAGCAAATATTTTTTTGGCTTTCTGCTATTGGGCTTTGGTGCATTTCATCAACGTGAAAATTTTTCAATTTCATTCGTCAGTTTTTCGCCGAGCACCAAAGGGTTAAACTGAAGAGTCAAATCGTGAATCGGATTCAGAAATTCTTTGCGATTCACACGGGCGATTTTGAATCGTTCCATCCTTCCATCCGTGGAAAATACACATAGATCGGTATAAAATGACAAAACGCGAGTATAATCTCGACCGCAGCTCAAAACCAACGCTAGCTTCATCATAAACAGATTATTATTCTCTAGTTCACCTATATCCATCGGAACACATCGCATCGACAAAAATATCTCAATATACGAAAACTTCGATTTATACACTTTTGCGTTATTTTTCCGTAAAATTATTAAAACATCTGTACGCTGTTTTAATGACACGCCAAATTTTCAGAAAACGTAGCACCGAAAATTTTTTGCATAAATGACGCGTACTCGAGAAGCGGTTGCCTTGGCAACGGTACAGATACGTCGATAAGGTGACTTATTTACTCGAAGAATGTGCCACCGAAAGAAAACGGCATTTCATTTTTTTTCCTGCCAGCCTGCGATTCGCTCTTCGAACGTATATAATTTTTGTACGCCGCATACGGGTCTCTGGCTCATCGCATAGAATTTATACGCCAGCCGAGGTATACGCTTCGGCTGATGAATTACATCGTCGTCGAGTGAAAAATCGATCGACGTGTAAGAAATTTTCGACGAAGTTTCGCCGCAATATCGATCGTCGTAATTCTCGCGAAACATTTTCACGTATACCTGCGGCCGTTCTCGTTATAGGTGAGAGAATGCCTGAAAACCTTATTCGCCATCGGAGGAGGGAAAAAAAGCCACAACTTTTTACCCGCCAGAGCCCGGATTCGACGGCGACGTCTTCATTATACCTGTACGATCTGCCTTTAGACATCGTGACCGTATAAATTATCGATCAAAATGCGTTGGCGATTGCCTATTCGCAATATTTATACGTTTGTTGACACCGTCGAGCGCGTGTGCCTCCCACGCATCCGCAGTTTTCCTGCATAAGAAAATTCCTGACCTTTTTCATCGTGCAGATGTGAGGTTCAGACAAATCTGGCTTTTTTCTTTGCCTCAAATTCGATTCGTCTTGGACCACTCGTAAATCTATTTTATCCTTCTCTATACTTTTGACCTACGTAATTGGCATTTTTTATATCGAAAAATAAGCATGTCGAAATGAGATTTTTTTACCTTCGTGGGTTTCGTCGTATATCGAGATTTTTTCCTCCCTTCCTGCATGGCGTCGCAATCGTCAAAGTAAATTTTACCATATTTGAATATTCGCTTTACGGTCGAGAAATATCATTTAGCATGAAAGCGATTTTTCAATTTCAATTTCTGCCTATCTTGTTTCGGGGGCAATCGCGGTACCAATGTCGACGAATTTTTTTCCTCTTCTGCAATTCGTTATTTTATACTCGTCTAGAACGAGCAATATCTTTGTACCTGTACCTACGAATTTCCAGCGGGCGATAAATTTTCACCAAATGGCAAACTCGTAGAGTAATATTTTTGTATTTTTTATAACGCGTATTCGTAATTTTTCTCGATTTTGCTTTGGGTTCCTTTTGGTAAGAGTTATTTGAAAAGTTGTACGTACCGACGAGATGTTCATATCCTTATGATCTGTGTGCCTAGTGCAAACAAAATACCATACGTAGGTATTCCCGAATGCATGTAAATATGAAAATCTACATATACGAAGCAGCAACAATTGTTGAAAAATTTGTCTCATTATGCAATTTTCATAAATTCACCTATATTGAGTCGAGCTCTGCCTCAGAACCGGGTCAAATTTATGCATTATGCATGACAAAACGTATGTATACGAGAATATCTGCGGTACGTACGTAAATTCATAATACGCACGTGTACCGAGCGTATGCTTATTTTTCGTGTGCACCGAATACTGAATTACTGTCGTAGCTTCGATGCGAATATACGTGCAGGGCGAATTGGCGATGCTCGCTATTTGACGCGAATTCCATTATTACAACCGATATCGAAGGTTGAGAGATGGAAAATGTGAAGAATTTTTGAAAATTTGCGTCGTCGATGGTGCTTGAAGGAAACCAAGACTGGAAAAAAATCTGGTATCCGTTCATTTTCCCGAATCCACTTTCCCGAAAGACAATTCCCCGACGAACAAAATCCCGAAAAATTTTTTACCCGAATCCGATATTCGAAAGAAAAAATCTCGATTGGGTCAGGCCAGATAAGGGGTGAATTTGGCCCCCACTCCGATTTTCACTCTAACCCCCCTTAATTGGTGCCCCTTGATGTGAAAATATTCTAGTAAATTTTTTGACCCCCCCCCAACCCCTTCCCTTTCGGAGATATGGCCATTTTATTAGCTGATTTTCAAGAATTTTTCATTTCAACGAAAGTTGACGAAATTTTCTGTTCTTTGGCATAAAGTTACATCTCGTAGAGGTGTATTTATGAAAAATTTTTCAAAAATTTTGGTGCACTTCTTCATGTTTTTTCGGCTATTTGAAGTTTTAAATCGTAAAAAACACCAAATAATCGAAGAGCGATCACCCTGGAAAAATTACTAAGAAACGTGTTTTTTCATGCAGAATTTCGCTGTGCATTCAGTTTTGGTCGATTATTTGAACTAAGGGTCGAAAAATGCGAAAACCCGTAAGTACAGAAACATTGTTATTATAGCAGATTTTTCGGATTTTTGGCGTTTTTTTTTTTTTTTCAGAAAGGAAAGGATAAATGAAAAAACCAATTCCATTTATTCGTGTTCAGCAGGTCAGAATACCCCGATAGACACCCTTTTTGCGAGCGTTTTGCTTGAATTTTCAAAATCTACTTTTTTCACTGTTTTTTTATGGTAGGTAGGTAAAACAGCTGAAAAAAGTGAATTTCGAGACCTGGAGTAAAACAATGGCGAAAAGAGTGTTAATCGGGGTATTTTGGCCTGATGAACACGAATATGGGATTGGTTTTTTCATTTGGCCATTTTTCCCCAGAAAATTCACCATTTTAAAATTTATTTAATTTTTTGAGCAATAAAATTAAAATGCAAAATAATTATTACGATATTCTTATTCTACGACCCAAAAACGTCGTTCAAGGATTAAATTTTTTATCAAGTAAATTCCATAGTGTCGCACGTCACATTTTGTAACTGGCGGCACTGACATACAAAATTTTTCAAAAAATTTCCAAAATATCTATACTTCTGGTGATTGAAAAAAAATAAATAATATTTTTCGGTGAAAAAATGATCAATTTAAAGTCGATATAAATTCCGTATTTTGGAATTTTACGATTCGCTGTTGGCTGCACTGGTGTATAAAATTTTCATATTTTTTCTTCAATATTTACTTTTAGTGATTTAAAAAAATTTTCGTTCAATTCCCCGACGAAAAAAAAAATTATTTCAGCTTCGCGAAAATTTTGTATTATTGGAATATTGCAATCCGCAACTTTTCAGCCCCCTGGTAGCGCTTTGAGTTTTGATCGGAGAAGGATGGCGATGGTTCAGGGAGACGTAGAAACTCAAATCGCAACTTTTTAAGTGCTACGACAGACTCTCAAATAATTTTTTTGATTAAAAAAACACAAAAAACAGAGTTTTTTTCAAAAGGAGGTGCACTTTGAGCCTCCCCTTCTCCCCTTCACTTGTCCCTTGGGGGCTAAATTTTTTTTGGGAGGTCTCCCACTCAAAGTAAACCTCCCCACCAAATTTGGTCGAAATCCAAGATATGTTTTTTTTTTCACTCCACCCTACTGTACATAAAGCTACTCAGCTGCCTGCAAGAGACAGACCCAGAAGACAGACAGACAGACAAACAGATGGTTTATTTTTCCAAGCAGTGATAGAAGAGCACAATAATATGCGCGTATGGCAGGTGTGTGAATTTGTCATATTGACTCACTTGAAATATGCAAACGATTTGGTACTACATAGGTACATACTTGATAATACGAGGAAAAACTAATGAGGCATGCTTATAAGTTAGTCTGAAAATGAATACTTAGAAAGAAAGCAATGAAAAAGTTCGGATTTGTGGAAAATTTACATTGTATATGCAGATGACAGCGAAACTTCTATGCGTGGGCTAAAATCTGAATATGAAAAACAACTTCAGCTGGATATCCAAGGGCGGTACTTGGTAGCCTGAATTGGAGCCGGAACCGAAACTTGAAAGAACTCTCATACTTTTGGTAAAATCCATAAACCCAAACCTGAACCTAAATTCAAAAAAACTGAAAGGCCGAACATTGAACTCGAACCTCAAACCTCTAAACTCCGAAGTCCGAAAATTTTAAAATTCTGTTTTCTTGCAAACGGGTAGATGAAACGATACAAAATTTTCTCCACTGACAGAGAACCCCTTGAAGTTGGTGTGACAAAAATCTGAGATTGTTTGATGCCATACGGCCATCTCAGTGTGCTGGCAAAGTGGCACTAATCAAAAAGTGGTTTACAATTACTCCACTGCATTTTACGGGTTTTCGCATTTTTCGACCCTTAGTTCAAATAATCGACCACAACTGAATGTGCATCAGCGAAATTCTGCATGAAAAAACACGTTTTTTAGTAATTTTTCCAGGGTGATCGCTCTTCGATTATTTGGTGTTTTTTACGATTTAAAACTTCAAATAGCCGAAAAAACATGAAGAAGTGCACCAAAATTTCTGAAAAAATTTTCATAAAACACCTGTACGAGATGTAACTTTGTGCCAAAGAACCGAAAATTTCGTCTACTTCCGTTGAAATGAAAAATTCTTGAAAATCAGCTAAAATGGCCATATCTCCGAAAGGGAAGGGTGGGGGGGGGTCAAAAATTTTTCTAGAATGTTTTCACATCAAGGGACACCACTTAAGGGGGTTAGAGTGAAAATCGGAGTGGGGGCCAAATTCACCCCTTATCCGGCCAGACCCAATTTATGAGAAAAATTCATATTGCAAGGAAATATTTTTTTATACAAGTTTGCGAGTTGATAATTGTTCAGTACCTAGTCATATTTTAAAAATTTATTTAAAATTAGTTATGGCGACGACTTCTAATAAATCTTAAAACTTCTTCATTTGATTTTTTTATTTCATTCGGAAATCGCCTTTATTGCTTCATATCAAGAAATATGTGATGAAAACAGAATCACTGTTTGAAATTGAAATCAGATTCCGTCTCAACATTTCAAATTATTTAAAAGCGTCCTAATTTTGATTTTTTTTTTAAAATTCGCCGAAGAAAACGCCAAAAGATGATTTTTTCGAATGAGAGTTTTCGAAAATTTTTACTTACAAATTTTTTTTCGAATGTAAAATTCTCAAACATCTGGTTACTTTGTCATTTTTCAATTAGGCAGTACATTTCGTCGGCGTATCTGTAGAAACTCTTTATTTGCGTTTTTCTCTGGAAAAATACTGCAACACATGTCATGAAACGTGCGTCTGTCAAATGATTAAATTTTCCAGTTTCCTTTGTGATGTTGACGCTTCGAAATGGAAAATTTTTGTAATATTGCAAGAAAATTTTTTTCAAAGCATGGTAATTTCCAAAGTTCAATAAATTTAGAGAATAAAGCTAAGCTTTAAGTAAATTGAAAAGGGAAAAGTTTGATATTTTTCAAAAATTTCCACCTGTAAAAGATGACTGCTATTATCCGACGTAATATCAAATTCAACTTACTTAATAATATTTGAAAATAGACTCACAAAACCTCAAACAGGTAGCTTTTTAATTTAAAAAACAGCCTCGATCACTTTTTCATAAAAAATTCGCAAAAAAAACTCAAACAATTCCGCCCAAATCGTTTTAAAAATTCTTTCCAATGCCTTCCTTGATTTGCCTTTTTTAAAAACCTCCGATTAACCCCGAAGTTAATTTCACCTTCAGTCATAAACAACGACGCTGGTTAAAGAATGAAAAAAAAGAAAGAAAAACACCCTTAAGGTCCAAAGATTTTTATATTTTTCATTCTTTCGCCAGAAAAAAAAAAGGAGAAAAAATAATAATGTAAACGTTGTTGAAAAATTTAACGTAATTTGTACCTACCCGCATAAAATGAAGCCTGCGAGAAAAATGAGGAAAAAAGTGCGTCTAAAGTACTAACGAAGAAGCGTTTTGGGCAACAGGGCAAATTGTATACGATGGACATTTTTCACGCTTCCACGCACGCGTTATCGTTGTTTTTGTATTCGAGGAAAACTTAGGAAAACGGCCTTGTATCTTTTGTACCTGTTCGAATGCGGTGATTTTCACCTTAACAGTGTTCGCAGCGAAGCTGCGACGTTGCCAGTGTTGAGAATATCGCTTTCGTATGGCCCCTCCGGTGCAGTTATATTTATATAGCCGTTGAGAGAGAGGTGAAAAACTTTTTTTTACATCTTGAGTGAAGCTGCATTATGTATCCAGTGTCCACGTGTTCATTTTCCCTTCCGTGATTTGATATTTTTTTACCATGTTTCGAAGACCCGATTGCTAACAGCGTCGTAAAAGCATGTTAATTGCAAGCTGCATAATTGAAACGCTGTAAATATGTACTGATGTGGGGTGGTAGAGTTTGCAATACATTTGTCATGCTATAATCTACTCTAGATACAGGTCTCTGCGATGGCGGCATCCCATTTCTATTCGGCCATCTCTCATGTTCCCAGTTTCCGATCATCAGAGATGCGATATAATTTTTGTTCGTTTGTGGGGGGTTTAAATAGAATGGTTGGTAGCTACATATGGAAATATGACGTGAGATTCAGATACATAAGTTTATTTTTTGTGTCCCAGTTTTTTTGAAGTAATACATAAGTATTTTTAATAATTTCACAGCATTAATTTTATTTTTCAAACTTCAATTTTCATTACCTACCTATGCAAAGAAAGAAGTTTTTTCATGTACACATATTTTTTTATCAGGGTGTCTACCGGTCGCGAAAGTCGCGAAAAAGTCGCGAAATTGACACAAAAGTCGCGAATTTTTCCCAAATTACAATTCCTTCTTTCAGTTTTTTGAACACAATTTTCTAAAAATTTTCGCCCTCGCTTCGCTCGGGCTTATAAATTCGAGTTAGGTAATCATTTTTAAATTACAAACCTTCCAGACAATCGAATATTTTGAAGCGAAAAATGGATTCTTTTGGGTAGCAATCGCGATTGGAATTTTCAACAATTTTTTTTCTGAAAAAATGAATATTTTGTGTCCATATTTTGAAAGATTTAGAAAAATCGTAGAATTTTTTTTGATTTCACTAGGGTTTTTTTTGAAATTCAGAAAGAGAAATCATTTGAAAATGCGTTTTTTTTTTGGTTGTTTTTGTAATAAATTCTCAAAAAAAGGAATGGAGGAATTAATTCCCTCAGCAAATTTCTGGTCCGAAATTCCAGCAAAATTTAAGAAATCCGACAAAATTTTGGAAATTTTATCAAATTAGGTCATTTTTTGCTTAATTACTCTCTAAATCAGAATTTTTTTTTTAAATTTCGGCCTCGCTACGCTCGGCCATATTCGATTTTTCCTTTCATGATTTTAAAATTAACCAAATGCTACAAAAGTGATTTTTTTCTGCCAATTATATTACTTTAAAAATCATTTTCGAAGTTTCAAAATCAAATTTTTTAAATGCTTTGGCCTCGCTGCGCTCGGCCTAATCATATTTTTCTTTCATTATTTTCAAGAAGTAAAATTGACCAATTTTTACGCAAATTTATCAATTTGAAACATTGTTTTATTGCACTTTGAATTCAAGATCTTCTAAAATTTTTCCTCCTCGCTCCGCTCGGAACTGAAGTAGTCCTATTTTTCAAGTTTTTGTTACATTATTCTCTAAAAATTGTGTTTTTTCCTCTCCGTGATGTTGCTTTACATGTAGACGTCCCATGATTTTTTTTTTCTGAATTTTAGATTCAGAATCGGCGAAGTTTATCAGCGACTCTACTAGCCTGTGAAAAGAAGAGTACTTGCAAGGGAGAGACTAAAAAGTGCTTGGAATTCCCTTTAAAACGAGTATACGCAAGGGGGGGGGTCTTTTGGGCAAAATTGGAGCACGGTGTGAAAAGTCTAGAAAAAGTCGCCAAAAAAGGTTGCGAAAAGTCGCGAATTTCGATTTTCCAAAATTGGTAGACACCCTGTTTATGAATAAAGTGCCTATCCAGTAGCTGGTTAGTGTTGGGAATAATCAATTAATCGAACTTCAGTTTTTTCAATAATCGATTTATCGTTTTTTCCGATTATTTTTATCGATTAATCGCCTTTTTCGATTAATCGATTATCAATCGCTTTTTTCGATCAATCGATTATTAATCGCCTTTTTCGATCAATCGATTATTAATCGCCTTTTTTGATTAATCGATTACACAGGTCGACAAAAAAAACCTTACGCATTCTGCGTAAGGTAACCGACTTTTTCATAAAAGTCGGCGTAGAAAATTAAATTTACTTTCGTTCAATTATTCACAAATATTGAGCCTACTGAGGAGTACCAAACTCGAAATTTTGGACTCCTAGGCACCCATGTACACTATAGGGTATCCAGGGAAGGGGCTCGAATCAAAATAAAATATAAGTTTGAAGAATAAAATGTGGAAAAGTCGGTAAAATTAGAAGACTATAATTCAGACAAAAAAAAAGCCGGTAAAACTAAAGTTCAATTTAAAATCAAGAACCCAAATTACGTAATGGTCTACCGTTTTTCAAGTTATTAGGTACTCGAAATTAAAATTTTGGCCCGGTACCCAAGTTTGAAATTTTGGCTCTTTATGCTTTCAGGCCCACAAAGGTCCTAAGGGGGCTCGAATTGAAAAACGAAGACCAAATTTTAAATCAAAAATCTGAATTGCATAATGGTACTCACGCCATTTATCAAGTAAAATTTGAAATAAGCAACCTTTTCTTGAGGGTCTGCCATATTTTGAGTTATCAGGTACCCAAAATTAAAATTTTTGCCGTTCTGTGCCTCTTCCTCCTCCTCCCCCCCGACGTTTTTCGGTTCCTAGAAACATCTAAAAAGCAAAAACCTAATTCGAAATTTTCGACCCAAAAAATATAAATTTATATCCTTTTACAAGCTTTTTAATGCCAGAATTGAAATTTTGAACTTATATTCAAGTAAGTATAAAATTTTGGGGTCCTTGTGCCCCCATGCCCATGCGGATATCTAGAGAGGCATAAAATCAAAAAGTAAGGCTAAATTCGAAATCAGCAACCTAAATTCCATAAGAGTATGCCATTTTTGAAGTTATTACCCAAAATTGAAATTTTGGCCTTTCTGGACCCCTTCCCCCTGACATTTTTAGGTTCCTAGGGACATCTAGGGGATTCAAATCGGAAAATAAAGACCAAATTCGGAATTAGTGACCCAAAAAACATCAGTTTATGCCCTCTTACAAACTTTTTCATCAACTTTTTAATGCTAGAATGCAAATTTTGAGTTTTAGACTCTCCCTTGCGTTCATTAAGGACTGTTTTTAAGCAAAAAAGGGACCTCCCAAAAAATGCCTGTATAGCAAGTTGTAGAGAATTAAATTTTCTTTCGATAATGTGTGGTTAGATTTCATTGAGGAGGCCTACTTTTCAAATTATTCGCGTTTTAAAGTTTGAGTAAGCAATTGAAAAAAACTGTTTACGAATTTTAAGCCTACTGAGAAACGACGCACCTCAACCGATTGAGCTGAAAATTTTACTGTGAGATCCTCCAACCTTAAGGATTTAAGGCCATAATGACCATAATAAGAGTTGTGGAAAATTTTACGGCGAATCGAATGCCGCAAACCGCGGACCTCTATCTTTTTTAGAAAAAAAGTTACAGCTCATTTTTTCCAAAATTATGTGAAAAAAATCACATTTTTGTGCCTTTCTCATGAAAAAATGAAATGCGATTTTTTCACAGAATTTTGGAAAGAATGAGCTGTAACTTTTTTTCTAAAAGAGATAGAGGTCCGCGGTTTGCGGCATTCGATTCGCCGTAAAATTTTCTACAACTCTCATTATGGTCATTATGGCCTTAAATCCTTTACTTTTCTCTCAAATTTCACTTTTTTGCGAAAAATACCCCAAAAAATACGATTTTTTTACAAAATTTTGGAAAGAATGAGCTTCAACTTTTTTCTAAAAGAGATGGAGGTCTGCGGTTTACGGCATTGGATTCGCCGTCAAATTTTCTATAAGATTAGTCGAAAAAAAAATTTTCAAATTTTTTTGTAATGCTCAGGCTTATTGCCCTCGAAAAATCAGTTTTTTGGACCCCCCACCCCCCAAAGCAAACTTTGGTCAAAAAAAATATATTTTTTTGTTCATTAGTTACATAAAAGTGACCCAAATTTTACAATGAGAACCCAGAAACAAAAATCGTGGGGTTCGATCAAAATTATCGGTTTCTTCTGGGTTCCGGGTTCGATTCGAGCCACCACACCTGCTTTTTGATGCTTCGTTCAGTTTGTTTTTCATTTTTCTCATAAATCGGGTTAGAATCAGTGATGGAAGAGCCACATCTGAGCGCTCCTACTCCTGCTCTTTCTCTTGACTTTCAGTTGGTCTACGCTCTCAATTTTCATTCGCCTTTTTAAAAATTTCAATAATAAGTACTCCCACTCTTCATCACTTCCTCCCTAAAGTCTTGCTCTATCCTCCTAGCACCGTAGCACGCTTTCTTGGATCTTGCTCCTGCTCTTACTCTCACTCCTGGCTCTTTATGACAAATGTTCTACTGCTGTGATGAGAAATTGATACTAATTCTCACTTTTTAAATTCATTTTATCTCAAAAAATCTTCTTTTTTTCCTTTTCTCATTTTCCACCTTTTTATGAATTTTTGGTTTTCACCAAAACTCCTGGCTCTAGTTCCCTTTCCCACTCCCACTCATCTCAGATTAATTGTGCTCTCTAATGAATGCTCTTCAAATGAGGTGGTGAATTTTTTTGCACTTTTACTCTATTGTTTTTTAAATTAAAAATTTTTTCTTTTAGCTCTTTACTCTTGCTCTCACTTTCTCGAAATGCCATCTCTTTTAGGCTCCCGTTCCCGGTCATAGTGATAAAATGGTTATTTTTACTACCAGTAGTCTCTGGTAGTTTTCGCTAAAAACTAATGAAGTTTTCATGGTCTGTTTAAAAAAGAATCCTTCATTTTGAATCCTCCCTCTATCCAGGAAACTAGAAAATTGGAAAAAATAGATCTGGAAACCCTGAAAAAATCGGGGAAAATCATCCCCGAAATATTGTGGACACCTTGTAAGTAAAATGCTTTGGTAAATTTCAACACTAGGGAAATGAAATTATTCTGAAAATAAATAATTCACCACTTACCAACTTAAAATCTGTAGAAATACTCGCCACTTTGGTTTAAATCTGGCCATGTAGATCCCTTACACGAAGGTAAACAAATAATTTAGAGCTTACCATATTAAGGCAACGGTCAAGCTTATTATAAGCTTTGAAAATGACTCCGGTAAAAGGTAGATTTTAAAGGAAACGATCTACCTATTTCTCCCGTATCGTTATACAAGGTAAAATACAGGGATCTGTGGCGAGAAAAAGAGACAGAAACGTGAGCAGAGGATGTAGGTGGGGCAAAAAAAAGCGAGATGCAATCCTCTCATAAGGTATACTTAGGTGTTAGTACCTACATTCGACTGGGTTATTAAAACGATAAAGAAACAGAACGTAGTATTCGGCGAGACGACAATACTCTTGAAATTCGTCGTTTGCAAACGGACCACCTAAGGGGTAAAATTGTACTTTGTAATTATCACCACTAATTAATACGAGAAGATTTCAAAAGCTTACCTACCTTTGAAGTACTTAAGGCTGGCACGAAGAAATAATCTCGCAGCGTTGGGGTTTTAGAGAGAAACGACGATAAATGAATTGCGTTGCGTTTCAAAGATATTGCGGATTTAACCTTTTAATGCGACCGAAGAGCTTAAGCTTTGTACCGAAGTAGATTGGCGGTAATTTGAAAACGGTTATCTCGGCGTTGTCGTGTTGTTTGGTAATTAAAAAGTACAAAAAATACGGGTTGGCCGGAGGTGGCGATACCTATTAACGAAATCATCCGACTGGAAAAGTACTCTCGAACGCGATTGCGACTTTTTCCATTAATCGCATATTTTACGCTATCGCGATCCTCAAATGACGCGTAAGTTACGTATTAAATACGATCGAGTAATTTTCTTTTCGACATTTTCGTGTTTTTTTCCTCCGCGTTCTTGTTATTTTTCCTTTTTTTTTTTTCAGGCTTTGCCGCCTCTTCAACCAAAAGAGAACTTTCATTTCGCCAAACGTTTAACGCCGCGTATTCGAAAGTTGATGAAAAAGGCGAACCACCCAACCCTGCTCGTACCACCTTCCCCAGCTGTGTACGATTTTCTTTACTGTCAATCGATTCGGCGGCAATGAAAAGCCAGTTAATTTTTATACATGGAAATATGGCAACACGCCTCTTTTTATTCGCCCTGTCTCTCTCGGTCTCGAATAGTAATAAAAATTTTTATAGCGAACGCGATAATAGTATTAAGCGAATTTTACCAGTGTCACGCAGCCTTGTACGTATGTCGGAGTCGACTTTAAATGAATTTCGCATTTCCGTCTCGCGTATAAATTTTATTCGATGTATTAAATTATGTGCCTGCTCGACGGTCTTAAATATTCGTAAATTAATCCTCCATCCACCTACCAAGACCTCATAACCTAGTCTTTGGCTTGACACGATACCGCCAATGTAACCTTTACTTCGATAGTCGATCTAGGAATTTACTCGACCAGCACGTGGCGTTGTTTATTTTACGCAGAAAAATTATCAATGTGCAGAAAACGTTGAAATTTTTTATTTATGGATAAAGGTTCCTATCTAGGAATAATTTTAGTTAAGTTAGCCAAATTGACCTGAAAGCCTTTTGCAGAAATTCGACTTTGAAAATGAAACTCAGAAAGGAGGTTTTAAATTGGAGTTTTGTTCAAAATGTCAGGTGACCCGTATGATGAGGAGTGTTCAGGTTTGTCGTCCCTCGATAGGCTCAACTTTTCCAATTTCTTATGCAAGCTTAAAACGTAACTAATTTGAAAACTAGACCTCCTCAAAAATAATCTAACGACTAATTGTCGAAAGCAATTTTAATTCTCTACAACTTGCTATGCAGGCATTTTTTGGGAGGTCCCTCCCCTGCTTAAAAGCGGTCCTCAAAGGACGCAAAGGAAGGTCCAATACTCGAAATTCGCATTTTGGCATTAAAAAGTTTGTAAAAAAGTTTGTAAAACCCGATGAAAAAACTTCAGATCAAATCATTTCAAATCATATCTGATTTAGATCAAATTTTATCAAAACAGATGAAATTTGATCTCAGAAATGTCCAGGGGTGAAACGGGGGGAGGGGTGGACCACACACCCCCACCCCCAAATGGCAGTCCGCAAATCTTGGAAAAAGTCGGAAAATTTTGAATAAACTTGAAAAATTTTGAAAACAGTCGGAAATTTTTGAAAAAGTCGGCAAATTTTTCAGACAATGAACCACTACAAAACGAACAATTATTTCCTTTCTGGAAATCATCAATTTTTCAAATCTTAGCCCTCGCCTCGCTCGGGCATATAAAATTAAAAATACATGCATATATTATAAGAAATATATATTCACCTCCCCTTAAAAACTAAAACATCAATTAAATTAAAGAAATTTTAGTTTGAAATGCCTTTTTTTTTTCAAAATATTTTCGGGCCCAGTAAATTTATGAAGTTATTTTTTAAAAAATTAATTCTTCTCGTAAATGAAAATCGAAAAACTTGGTGGCCATCTCAAATGAAATTTTAGAAAATATTCGGTTTTTCGGAAGGAGGTAATTTCAGAAATATTATGTTTTTTTTTTTGAAAATCAAAAAAGTAGCACAAAAAATAAGAATTTTTTATTTTCAGTGCGTGTAGTTGGTAAAGTTCTCTTTTTAAAAAAAGAAATAATGGTCGCCGATTTGACTTGTTTACTCGAGGTTTTTGTACATGTTCTGAATAGAACTTTGAGTCGGCAAATTCTGAAAATTCATAGATTTCGAGTTGGCAAATTCGTAGATTCCCCCCCCCCCCCAACCAAAAGTGAAGTTTTGCCCTTGGAAATCTCCCAATCAAATTATATCTAATTACATCCGATTTTTTTTAAAAATATGACTTGATCAAATTAAATTTCATTTGATCACATCATATCAAACTGGATCTAAATTTCATAATTTTTTCAGATATGAATTGATACAATGAGATATGATTTTGATAAAATTAAATTGAGGCATTTTTTGGATATGATTAGATCTGAAATTTTTTCATCGGGAAGGGCCTAAACTGACGTTTTTTGGGTCGCTGATTCCGAATTTGGTCTTTGTTTTTCTATTTGAATCGCTTAGATGTCCCTAGGAACATAGCATGCCTGAGGGGAAGGGATATACATAAAAGCGAAAATTTCAGTTTTGGCTAATAACTTTAAAAATGGCATATAATACCATAACGAAATTAAATTTGCTGATTTTAAATTTAGCCTTATATTTTTATTTTGTGCCCCTAGATATTTATACCTCTACAACTTCTTATACAGACTTTTTTTTTGGAAGGCCCTTCCTTTGCTCAAAAACGGTTCTCAAAGGGTGCAAAAGGAGGTCCAAGAATCGAAATATGCATTTTGACATTAAAAAGTTTGTAAAAGGGCGCAGTTTCTTAATTTTTAGGTCGCTGATTCTGAATTTGGTATTCGTTTTTCGACTTGAATCTTCTACATATCCCTAAGAACATAAGAATGCCTGAGGGGATAAGGACAGAGCTAAAATTTCAATTTTGAATGATAATAACTTGAAATAAAAGGGTGCCTAGGAGACTGAAATTTCGAGCTTGGTACTCCTCAGTAGACTCATTTGTGAATAGTTGAACAAAAGCAAATTTAATTTTCTACGCCGACTTTTGTGGAAAAGTCGGTTACCTGCGTAAGGTTTTTTTTTAAAAAAATAAATTTGTTTGGAGAGGGGAGGGACAATGGACGAACTTATCAGAATTGTAAACCCCCTTCTTCCTCCGCGATTCATAAATATCACGTGTAGAGGCCCAAAAGATCCAGAAAACTTACACAAATACACGTGCAAACCCAGCCAAAGCTGGTAAAAATGATTTTTCAAATATTGTAGACACGCTGGCCAAAAAAAATTCGCAACCATACCTACCTACGCTAAAATATACCCAGTCATAGGCGCACTCAGCAATTAATTAAGGGAGGGGCTGGGAATTTGAGAAAAAATGGGGAGGGGGTCAAATTTCAAATTGAGTCATTTTTCACTGATATTTCAATCAAAAATCATCAATTTTTTCTGACAAACAGAGAATTGATTGAGAATTTGGTGATTTTTGACTGAAAAATCAATCAAAAATTGTCAAGTTTTGAAATAAAAGCAGTAAAATACTGCCCGAGCGAAGCGAGGGCGAAAATTGAAAAAAATATATATACTTTGAAAAGCAAATTAATTGACTTTTTTCTCATTTTTGAAGCAAAAAATGATTTTTTCCGGGCCTAAGGAGGGGGCTCGAGCCCCCTGAGCCCCCCTTGGGTGCGCCCATGTACCCAGTAGTGCCACCGGAAAGACCTCGCAAAGAACCCAAATCACCTTTCGCAATAACCGCCAACTACCCAGATCTGTTCTTACCATGATTAATTATACCGCCGCGCCGTCAGTCGATATCGAAATAAAATCGACACCACGTCGCTGCGAAGAAATTTCAAGCTATAATACCGATTCTATACGACGACATTCGGTGACAGTGCAGGGTACAAAAAAAAAAAACACCATAAAAAGCACCCGAAGAGTATATAAGACGTCTTCGAGTACCCTACTTAGCGGGTGAAAAAAAATTGTATGAACGTCACGTATACTTGTAATCTACAATCTGTCGAAGAAGCTTGGAAAGATCTTACGAAATGTGATCAGCTTCGGATGAAATTTATTCCACCCTTTCGCTCGCCGGTTCCGAAGAGCCGAGGGGGTAAGAACGAGCTCGTAGCAAGGTGCGTTGTAATAGGAGTTGGCAAAAAAATCGCGACGACGCGGTTTTCCGGGTCTCGAGTATGGTTTTTTTCTGGTTTCCACGCAGCTTTCGGGTAATTTGGTTAAAATTGGCGAATTTTTTTCCTCCTTTGGCGATTCCGATGGAGAGCAGGTACCGGAGGGGAGGTAGTAATTGATGTTTTGACGCGTGAATATTGCTGCGGACTCGGGAACGACGACGACGGTATAATAACCTAACGTATGCGGTAATAAAATATTACACGAAGGGTCGCCGGGTATCCAGTATAGCTCTACGGCTCTGTATACGTACAGTACACAAAGCAACTCGGTCTATATGTAGGAAAATTTGGTCGGTAGCGCGGCATCGTCGTCGCAAAGGCAACGGGCGAAAATGTTTTATAAAAGCACGCCCCTATGTGATGTGTTTATAAATCGATGTCGAGTTTTCTTATATTCCCCATCATCGCCGAAGGCTGTCAAAAATTACGTTAAAGTTTTACTACGACCTTGGCCACCGCACGGTAAGATACGCAGGACTACAGTCTATCCTTTACTCCTTTGTTTTGTATTCGGTTGCCGTTCCCTTCCCGACCCCGGTCCGCATCCGTCCTATTTTGTAAATCCCATCGGATCGCGCCGCCGCGCCGGCCCCCAACCCGTCCAGCCTCCCCTCGCCCTCGGCCACCAGTCCCGAATCCTTTCTCGCTTCAATTGCCGGATAGCCGAATTCCCTTTTCTGGGCACTTACGCTTCCTTACCCTCCGCCGTACGTAAGGATCAAGCCGTCCGTACCTTCCTGCGCTTCGTAGCATCGCCCTAGCGCCATCGTCGTCGGTTTTACTATCCGTGTCGGGAGTTTTACGCTAGCCGTTTTTCAGGATCCCCGAACCCTGTACTCGGTGCCAGTCGTTCGGGTTTTCGCCAACATGATACTTCGTCGTTAACGCAGCGGTTCGGGTATCGCGTCGAAGAGATTGTTGAATTTTTTTTTTTTTTGATTTTCACGTTCCCAGTACCGGTTTTTCACTCCCATCCTGACTCCCTCCTTCGGTATTCCAATCGTCTGCGGATCATTCAAATAATCAAAATTCATCATTCCGGCCCTCCATCAGTCCAGTGTGTTTAATTCGTCGTAGGTAATCAGGCGATGTGATTTTCTTTTCACGCTTTCCTCTGGTCACATCGTCGTCGTAATTTTATGTGATTTTTTTGTTCCCGCGCGTCGCTTCCTTTCGAGTGTGATAAAAACCCGCGCGTCGAATTCGCCCTAATCATATCATCACCACATATCAGCCAACTTGGCCATATTTTTGTTTTTTTCTTCGTTTGTTTCGCGTTCGTTATTTTTCACTTTACTCCCGATACTGTATAATTAATAATTTATCTGCGTAAATGTTGCTACCCGTCGTCACCTCTCTTCTCCTCGGAGCCATTCGATGCTTCGGTGGTTTTTTAATCAAATCATGATACGTGGGATGCATCGATAAAAACATATTTTATATTCCGTGGTTTCACATTCCGAAACATGTTATTCAAACAGTCATGTTCATCCGAGTGATTGTTCGCTGGTGAGGAAAACATTTTCGGCATGAAAATAATCATGTGGAAGATAATCGCAGCAATGTGAAGGTCGAACGAATCGCCCCGAATCGGCTAATGAATTTTCCATGGCGACAGATTCTTCAATGTGAGTATTTCTTCATCATTTGGAAGACTACCCAAGTGTTATTTATTGTTACCTACTCTCTAAACTTGAATCAGTCAAAATTCACTGAGTAATAGGACGAAAGTGTGTAACTGAAGAAATCAGTGAAAATTTTACCGATTCAATCAGTGAATTTTTATTTTTGAATCGGTAAAAATTGTAATTTACCGATCGAATCAGTTAAAATTTTAATTTACTGATTGAATCAGTAAGTAATCACTGATTGAATCAGTAATTATTCACTGATTGAATCAGTAATTATTCACTGATTGAATTAGTAAATTTTGGTTTTTACTGATTCATTTCAGTAGTTGAAAAAAGATTACTGATTCAAAAATGAAAATTCACTAATTGAATCAGTAATTTTTCACTGAATGACAGTCAAATTTCACTGATTAATAGTTGCACACTTTTCGCTGTTTAATCAGCGAATTTTCAGTTTTTTGACTGAATCAGATTTAGAGAGTACGCACATATTTGCAGACGTGTGATTTTGACAGTTATATACTGCTAGGGGGTAGAAGAGTAACTTACATTCCTTTCCTACTCAACAGAACTTTTCAGCACGGTGTTGGGAAATTTTTCCAGGTCGTCTCAGCGCGTACCTAATCAAATTACAGAAAAAAGTACCAAAATCTGGAAAAAATTCCACTCCAATTTGTTTCGTGTTTTCTGTTCTTAATGGTCCGCTTAATGTATAGGTACCAGGGCTGAGCAGAAATCCAAAAAGCTCAAAATTCGGATTTTTGATTCTGGATTTAAATCCACTCTCATCGCGGATTTTGGATTTGAAATCCGTTTCTGCGATGGATTTTGGATTTAAAATCCTAATTTTTTTGTATTCTGTGCTTGGAATGGGAGATTGGTACCTATTCTGGTTTCGGTTGAGCGGTTGTTTTCTTTTTGTGAAATGATAATGAACCATCGACAATCTAGATTAAATGATAATAACAGGCATCGCATCGTGGTCACTTTTTAGTGACAGGATGTCTAACGTAACAGGTCCTATCAGTCCTGTTTTGGTCCTGTTTTGGAGCTTTTTCAGTAAAAAGGTCCTCTTTTGTTACAATTTTGAGATCCCAACCGCCAAGATACTGGGTGTCTGAAGAATTTTTAACTTTTGAATGCTTTTTTTCTTCAAAAATTTACACAATTTTATTTTCAAACTTATAGTACCTATGAAAATTCTTTCTTTCCAGCTCAGATAATTGATATTTCAAAGTAAAAAATGGTCCTAATAACACTGGTCGACAAAAAAAAAATGTTCTGTTTCTGGGTTCTCATGCCAAAATTCCGTTTCTAGACATCAAAATACATCACCTTGCGAAATCCTGGCTTCCAAAGTTTGCTTTGGGGGGTGGGGGGCCCAAAAACTGATTTTTCGAGGGCAATAAGCCTGACCATTACAAAAAAATTTGAAAATTTTTTTTTGGACCAATCTTATAGAAAATTTTACGGCGAATCCAATGCCGCAAACCGCAGACCTCCATCTCTTTTATAAAAAAAATTACAGCTCATTCTTTCCAAAATTTTGTGAAAAAATCGTATTTTTTGGGGTATTTTTTGTAAAAAAGTGAAATTTGAGAGAAAAGTAAGGGCTTTAAGGTCATAATGACCATAATGAGAGTTGTAGAAAATTTCACGGCGAATCGAATGCCGCAAACCGCGGACCTCTATCTCTTTTAGAAAAAAAGTTACAGCTCATTCTTTCCAAAATTCTGTGAAAAAATCGCATTTCATTTTTTCATGAGAAAGGCACAAACATGTGATTTTTATCACAGAATTTTGGAAAGAATGAGCTGTAACTTTTTTTCTAAAAGAGATAGAGGTCCGCGGTTTGCGGCATTCGATTCGCCGTGAAATTTTCTACAACTCTCATTATGGTCATTATGGCCTTAAAGACCTTACTTTTCTCTCAAATTTCACTTTTTTGCGAAAAATACCCAAAAAATACGATTTTTTCACAAAATTTTGGAAAGAATGAGCTGTAACTTTTTTTCTAAAAGAGGTGGAGGTCAGCGGTTTGCGGCATTGGATTCGCCGTAAAATTTTTTATAAGATTGGTCAAAAAAAAATTGTTTTCAAATTTTTTTGTAATGCTCAGGCTTATTGCCCTCGAAAAATCAGTTTTTTGGCCCTCCCACCCCCCAAAGCAAACTTTGATCAAAAAAAATATTTTTTCGTTCATTAGTTACATAAAAGTGACCCAAATTTCACAAGTAGGACCCAGAAACAAAAATCGTGTCGACCGGTGTAATTTATTAAGGAACTCGTAACGCTTTTGATTGCGATTTTCAGAAATGTTTCGTTTTTTTTTGAAAGTCAAAAACACGAAAAAAGTACAAATTTTACCGAATAAAAAATTTTCAGATTCTGGGTACCTTTTTTTTCAAAAATTTTCACCCTCGCTTCGCTCGGGTTCAGTGAATTTACGTATTTTTCTTATAGCAGGAGCAAAGTGCTACTTTTCCTCTCTCTCATGAAACGCTTGAGTGTTTAAGTTCACGATTTTCTTTCGCAATAAGAAAAAATATCTTTCAGAACTAAAAGAAAAAACAATTTTTGACTCGTGAAAATCCGCTTTTCTTCCATTTCTACCAATTGAATATTTTGAAACTGGAAAAATTTGTTCCTCTAAAATGAGTTTTTGATTTTAATATAATTCATGCAATCATTGAAGAAAAATCATGGGTTACTTTTTCAAACTTTTTCAATTTTTTTTGGGGGGGGGGGAGGAGGGAGGGTCAAAATTTAGTAGTAAAACCGATTTTTAAAAGTCCTGTTGAAGGTCCTACTAAGATCTTGTTTTGGGGGCTTGAAGGTTTGTTAGACACCCTGAGTGACTTGGTCACTTTTATCATCAAAAGTCACTAAAGTCACTTTTTTCATCAAAAAGGTCATTTTTGGTCACTTTTTGGAACTTTTCCTAAACAAAAATTGAAAAAATTAAAAAATCGTTTAAAAAATAGAAAAAAGATTTTTTCCTAGAAAAAAGTTGAATATTACATTTTTTTAGTTGCATTTTTCTTAGCTTGACATATGAAAGTCACTAAAGTCACTTTTTTCATCAAAAAGGTCATTTTTGGTCACTTTTTGGAACTTTTCCTAAACAAAAATTTAAAAAATTAAAAAATCGTTTAAAAAATAGAAAAAAGATTTTTTCCTAGAAAAAAGTTGAATATTACATTTTTTAGTTGCATTTTTCTTAGCTTGACATATGCGATGTCGAGTAATACGTTGATAAATTGTTTTTCGTTTGTTACTCTTTCATTTATCGTATGTGCGCCGCTGTGAAAACACGAGCTGAGAGAAAAGAGTAAACGAAAAGCGAGAAACTTGACTTTTGTCCTATCATTACTTAAAGAATTTGTATTTTTATTCATTATCATTTGAAATATGGATTTGTATCTATTATAAAGTGAATTAATTTTTGTATATAAGTAAAATTGAAGTGAACAGATTTCAGAATTGAAGAATTCAAATTTTTAAACCGGATAAATCAATACTGAGCTAGCTTGGGCTTTCCAATTGAATGTTCATGTTGGCCCAATTTAACTTTTGCTGAACTAGAGAGTATCTAAAAATTAGACCAATCTAACAACAAAAAAAATATATGTATAATTGTATACGTATTTTCACAAGTCTCCGAACACTTTTTAGCCGAGGAGAATTAGCATCAAAAAATCGCTTAAAAAGAAATATATGTTAGTCGAAATTTAATTGCTAAAAAAGTTTCTATATGATGTCCAGAGTATGTGGTAAAACCCCACCACCCCCAACCCTATTGCTGTTTGAAGGGGTGGAGCCCTTTTGGTGGAAAAATTGTTTTGCTCCGATTTCGCTCAAATTTGGGTGGAACGTAGAAGTACTCCCAAAAAAAATTTCATGGCTCTCCAAAGTTGGGAATTTTTGACAAAAATGAAAAAAAAAAACGAGTATCTTCTGATTTGGACAGAATTCACGAATTCAGTGAATAAGCTATAATTTTCTGCTATGCTCTTGAGATATGTCATTTTCCATACCATTTCATTTTAAGAATGATCATCCCACCTTTTTGCGACATCCTCTGCAACAAAGTTTCTTCGTCTGATGTGAAATGGGTACTTTCAGTCTTCAGCTATCTTTGGTATTGTGCGGTAGTTGCTTTTTCTAAAACTTAATGAAAAGTTGAAATTTCTCAGAAATTATTTTTCATTTCAAGTATCCACTGTTTCGCTTACACCTGTGCAAACATTTTCATTACTTTAAAGTAAATATTACATTGTTTGAAATTTTTGAAAAAATTGCATACAGATAAGATATAACCTGGAGAACTTTGGAAGAGAATCTAAGATGACTTTGAGTAAGAATTATAAAATAGCATATCCTAAATATTTTAATTTACATTCAACGTTATGGTATAACAATTTGGCTTTAACTGCAATGAGCCCATCACCAAAATTTCGAGTTGAGATTTCATCTTTGGTGTTTAAAAAATGTTTTGGAACTCAGTAGGCGCTCTTTATTATAATTGTGGTTAATTTTATATAATTCGCTTAACGGCATAGAAAGTGTATGGAATAAAACAGAACAGTTCTTATTTTTTTGCGTAGAATGTGAGCTGTTTAATGTGGTGACAAACATGAATAAATTTGGTTAAATACTTTTTGAATAACATCAAAATGCAATTTAATATTTCATTCAATTTTGGTCAAATTTTAATCAATTTTTATGTAATTTTTACATTTTTCAAAACATTTTGTCATTATTTTCATAGTTTTCAATAATATTTGACATTTTTGTACCAATTTTATCAACATTCAAACAACTTCCGCGAAAGTTGTTGGCTAATGAGACTCGAAGAAAAAAAAATTCAAAATCAATTCATATCTTTCGATCGCGCATTGGCATTAAAATTTTCAAAAATTGGCAAAAATTTAATATTTTCAAAAATTTTCGAAAATTTTTGAAAAATTTAAAATCTATTTAAATTGGTTTTAGAGCTTATCTAGTGACTATTCAAACCAAAAAGCAGAATTTTTTTGAAAAAAATGCATGCTGCACACCTTTTTTAAATTTCTGCTATTTCTTCACATGAAGAAAAATCAAAAAAAATTATAAAACTTTTTTTTTTAAAAAAATGTGTTTTTTGGTCTATGTGATCACTAAATAATCTCCAAAATTGATTTTATTCAATTTTGAATTTTTTCAAAATTTTTAAAAGTTTGAATTTTTGCTAATTTTTGAAAACTTCAATGCCAATGCGCGATCGGAAGATATGAATCGATTTTGAATTTTTTTCCTATATAAGTTATTCGGATCTTTATAAGTAACCCAAATGTTTTTATTATCCTTATAATATAATAATTTTTCAATACATTTGCTTATAATATACCACAAATTTTTTTAATGGTATTGGGTCTGGTAGTTTTTGACTGGAAATTTCGAAAATCATAAAAGTATTAGGTACTTTTAGTTTTTAACGATTTTGGAAAGTCATGTTTGCTATACCAGTATTATATACGTACCTAATCAATGTTTTCTTAATGAGAATTTGGATAGGTGCGAAATTAACACGATCTATTAAATTTTTGAGAACATTAAGTTTCTGTTGTGAAGTTCGGTTGGAATAGAAATCAACCATTCTGCCACTAGAGGTAGATTTTGAGTAGTTTTTCGTGAGAAAGAAATTTTCTCATTTTCTGGAAAACCGGTGCCGTATGCTCATTTCCCCCTCTTATATCGTATTTTTAATAATCATAAATCAGTTTAAGTGTAATATGGTAAATTTAAATAAATATGGAATACTTTAGCTCATTTTCCAACCAATATTTTCTACTTTAATAACCGTTTGCGTTAAAAACTCTACCTGCAACCATAGGCGGATTTATGAAAATGGATCTGGGGGGGCTTAGCCCCAGATCAAAAACATTGGAAGATTTTTTGGAAGGATGCAAACTGCAAAATCGATACAAGGACTAGAAATATCAGAAAAATTATATATGATGAAGTAGGAGGGGGCCTTCTTTGACACTGTCACCTCAAATAATTCGAATAATTGTGATTTTATTCATACCCGAGCGAAGCGAGGGTGAAGCTTTGAAAAATTGAATTTTTAATGGCCATAAAAGTGATTTTTTCGTATAATAATGATTTCAAAATTCCTGTTTGATGTATTCGCAGTCAGTGGCGTTGGAAGCTTTTTTTTGGGGGAAAATACAAATTGAGGAAGAAGACATGAAGTACCAGAAGGAATTTTCGGAGAAAGGCGCCTCCTTCCTCAATGTTGCCTAAAAATAATTTGTGAATTGTGATTTTGTTCATGCCCGAGCGAAGCGAGGGCGAAGCTATGAAAAAATTGTGTACTTAATGCCCAGAAAATACATTTTTTTCATGGTAGATACATTCGAGTTTGATTGTTAAACAATTTGACAATCAAACACGAATAATTTTTGGGGGGGCTAATTTCACTCTTGGAGGGGCTGAGCCCCCCCCCGCGCGCCCCCCCTTAAATCCGCCTATGCCTGCAACATGGCTACGATATTGAATATTACGTGGCTTTTACCTGCGTTGCGTTGTATCGATTTGAAATTTTTTTGTTTTTCGAAAAAAAAAAGTTTTTTCCGATGTTCGAGTTATTACGTATTTATAAAGTTATAGACAGCAGTTGAAAAGGAAACTTTTGAAAAGTTCTAGGTATATTAAGCAATAGAATCGATAAATTGCGAAAGGCCTTTTTAACAATTTTTTGTCTTTTTTCTGGTTATTTTTGCAGATTCTTACGAAAAATATGAGAAAAAATTTTCAGCGGCCGATTCGCATCAGGCAAACCGTTCAAAGGGCGTAACCATGTATCATACACTGGGAGCGATCTGTCTATGTTTACTGTTCATGGTGGGCTGCGATGGTAAATCGCACAACGATCCGAAGGAGAATCTTAGCCACAAGAAATCTCAACAATCGGACCCCTTGATAGTGGAAACGAAAAGCGGCCTCATACGTGGTTATTCGAAATTCGTGCTGAATCACGAAGTGCACGCTTTCACTGGGATACCATTTGCTAAACCTCCGACAGGACCTTTACGTTTCCGCAAACCGGTACCGGTCGAACCTTGGGAAGGTATCCTCAACGCTACGAGATCGCCGAACAGCTGTTATCAAGAGAATTACGATTATTTTCCCGGATTCGAAGGTGAAGAAATGTGGAACGCTAATACCGAATTGTCCGAGGATTGTTTGTACCTCAGCATATGGGTGCCGCAAAAGTTACGAATTAGACATCACGGCGATTCGGGCGAAAATGTCAAAAAACCCAAGGTAAGCGAGGTATTTTATTACCTGGATCAATTCCCAATTACTTAATTTTTTATTGAAAGGGTGTAATGTGGTAAGGAGGTCATTTGGCCTCTAAAGAGAACTTGATCTAACGTTTAATGCCATTCGATTTGTCTTGGTAGAATATAATTTTATAGTACATGAACGAATTTTCATCTCTCGATGGGGGGGGGGGGAGGGGTAAAGTTCCAAAATACGCGGATTCCAAACTAAAAATTTTACCTGCGCGAGTTTTCAACCAAATTTTTTCATATTTGGCAAGTAGCTAGAGGTACTAGAGGGAGTACCTTGAAATTTTTTTCAGATTTTTTCAACTATTCCAATCAACTTGAATCTGACTTTGAAATTTTCAAATCGCTCTGGAGACTCAATTTTTAGACAGACAGAACAGTATTTTTTTTTTCAGTGCTAAAAGTTGGCCAAATCAATAACTCGAAAAACCATAAAAAAATTATGAAAACCCTTTGATTTTAAGGAACAAAAATGACTAATTACGCTCCTTTTTTTCAAAATTTTCATGCCTTTGTACGTAACAAAATGAAAAATTGTGAAAAAAAAACAAAAAAAAGGTCAATTATTATTCAAAGAGCTGGAAAGTTGACTGAAATGGGGAAAAAATCAAAAACATAACGAATTTCCAAACTATAAAGATTAAATCATTTCGTGAAACTTGAACAGTTTTTTAGAAATCGGATATATTTTTTTTTACTAGAAATCGAACAATAATTATTTTAAAATTTAAGGTTTCACAAAACGTAGAAATGTTTTTTCAGAAATCGATAAATAATTTTCTGTAAATTGGACTGTTTTTCCGAAAATTGAAAGTTTTATTAATGAGATTCGTTTTGTAGAAAATGAGCAACAATTCTCCATAATCGGAACTCCAATTTTCTAGAAATTTAAGATAGGGTTGTTCATAAGCGCACCCAAGGGTGGGCTCAGTCCCTTAAGCTTGGAAAAAAAAATTTTCTGTTGCAAAAATATTTGAAAAGTGCATTTTTTTGTTTTTCAAATAGTATTTTTTCGAAAAATTTTCATCCTCGCTTCGCTCGGGCAGTATGTAAACCTTTTTAAATTCAAAATTGATCACTTTTGACCAATTTTCGAGTCAAAAATCACCGATTCCTCAATAAATTTCCAGTTTGCCAGAAAAAATTAATGATTTTTGATTGAAAGATTAGTGAAAAATGATTAATTTGAAATTTGACCCCTTCCCCTGAGTTTTCTGAAATTCTCAGCCCTTCCCTTAATTAATTTCTGGGTGCGCCTATGGGGTTGTTTAGGTATTGAACATTTGAATTATGTAGCAAATGTCTTTTCATCTTTTGCGAATTGAAAAAAAAAGACTTCAAAAATGATTCGTTTTGAAAATTTTCGTGTTCTACTTTGGTAATGTTACTTTTTTCCTGGAGAGAGAAAAAAAAAAATAGAATACTTACAATCCGTGAAGCTATTATTTTTCAAGTTGAAAGCCATCAATTGTCGCACCAATTTTTTTTTTGGAAAATGAACAGCTGTGGCACCACCAAATCTTTCAACGATTCAAAGAAGTTTTTTTGGCCTCATTTTTGAACTCTTCTTTTCAAACTTGGAAAGATCTGAAAATTTCCTAGATTTTTTTATTATTCCCAAAATGACCATTTTTTAAAATTCTGCACTGAAACCCAGAAAATTTTTATTTTGTTGTAAAAATCACCTATTTTCTAAAAATTATTATTAGATATTTGATAAAAATTAACAATTTCGTGAAAAAATGCATTTTTTGAATAAATTTTTTTTTGGTAAACATTTTCTCTTTTTGTAAAAATTTCCATTTTCTGGATTTTTTGACCGCAGTAAAGCAAATGATTATCCATATAAAAATCTGAGAAAAGCGTATTTTTTTTGGCTCAATTTTCGAAATCGTGTTTTTTCGAAGCTTGAATAACTCTAGCGAATTTTCGAGATACAATTGCTCAAAAATAGATCTAAACTACATAAGTATAGGTATTTTTCAAAAAAGTTATCATGCAATTTCCTTAATTCTGACTTGAGAACTTGAAAAATTCAATGAACGAATTTTTTTAATTCGACTGAACTCACTCGTGATTATTTTTTCAGATCCCCGTATTCATTTGGATTTACGGAGGTGGCTACATAAGTGGCACTTCGACTTTGGACGTGTACACTAGCGATATAATGGCTGCTTACAATAACGCCATTGTTGCCGCCATGCAATATAGAGTGGGAGCTTTCGGATTCCTGTACCTGACACCTGAATTACCCTCTAGTAATGGAGATGCTCCTGGAAATATGGGATTGTGGGATCAAGCATTGGCTATTAGATGGATCAAAGATAATATAAAAGCTTTTGGAGGCGATCCTGAACATATCACTTTATTTGGAGAGTCCGCTGGAGCTGGATCGGTATGTCATTAAAATTCTTAATTAGCAAGTTTTTTTTGTAGAATTTCAGTTTTTTTTTTCGGTTATTGAAGGCTTTGCAGAATTCGTCCTCTGATAAAATTTTTGGAAATCAATTTTTCAAAATGCACCAAATCATAAAAAAATGATATAAATTTATTTGTATTCTCATTTTTGGATAAAATTTCATAATATTATTTCTGTAAATTTCAACCGGCCACATATGATTTCAAATTTTTGAAAAAATTTGAAAATTGTCATTTTCTATTTAATATCATGAATTTTTTGAAAGAAGAATTTTATCTACTGGTAAAATTTATGAAAATGACTTACTAAATAATGCCAATCTTTTAAAACTAAAAGGTACTTACCTATCGATATCATTTTCAGTCATTTCAAAGTCCAAAACGTAATTTTGATTTTTTTTTTAAATTTCAAGAATAAAAAGAAACAGTGAAATTTATTACTTAGTGATTTTAATCAACTGAAAATTAAGTTCTCGCCTTCTTTGAGAAACAGTTCAATTTTTAAAAATCCACTTTTGACTTGATATCCCGTTGAACATTTGGACCCCTCAAATTAATTTTTTTAATCAATCTTTAAAAATGTTCCGTGGTCAAATGTAGGTAGCGAAATTTTTTTTTTAATTTTTAAAAATAAAACTACTTTAAAAAACACGATGAATCGATTTTTGGTCGCCCAAATCACTTTCTACGTTTTCTACAAAAATTTAAAAATTTTTAAAGCACACAATATTAAACTTTCGCTAGTGGTTGGAAGTAGCTGGCTGAAAATATTTACTCGTAGCTTAACATTCTGTTCAAAAAACCAGGCGAAATTATTTTAATTTTTAGCGTCATTTTACGTCTTCTAGAAGAATGATATCATACGCGTTATTCAAGTTGCCTATCGAATCCGCCGTAAATACGCAAGAGGTGTCGCGTATTTACGGCGAATCGGTTATGCAATTCTATTGACGTGATGTTTTTCTTTTCGTATCGAATCTATTTCAAATTCAAATTTGTTATATTACAAGTCTGGATGATACTACGATTTTCATCCGAACTCGTGATGTGCCAACTTTGAATTAGAACGGAAAAAGAAAATTTTCACCCTTTGAAACATTCTAAAATACTGGGAAAAATCAAGATTTCGGTGAAATCTTCAAAATGACTGGACACGATGATTTTTTCAACGTGAATATCCGATGGATCTGTGTAGTGAACTTGAGATTTTTTAAAAAAAGTATAAATGATTTGATTTTCACGGAGATTTCACCAAAAATTAAAAAATCAATTGAGACAACTAGGTAATTTTTTTAGCTGCAGGAAAACCTCAGGGGCTCCGTTTGTTTTGATAAATTTATTTTTTGTTTCTTTGTTTTTAAATATATTTTTTAGTTTTTTTCGATTTTTTGACAAAATTTCTTCAGTGGGGGTTGCGTTCAACTTTTTTACGTCATTTTTTGTGAATTATGTGTGATCAAACAAAAGGTGTATTCTCTAAATTTGAATCAGTTAAAATTGACTGATTAAAAAGCCAAATGTGCAACTGTAGAAATCAGTGAAAATTTTATTGATTTAATCAGTGAATTTTTACTGATTCATTTCAGTAGTTTGAAAAAAGATTACTGATTCAAAAATGAAAATTCACTAATTGAATCAGTAATTTTTTACTGATTGACATTAATCAGTCAATTTTCAGTTTTTTGACTGATTCAAATTTAGATGGTTTAAAATGGTTCATTAAAATATAAAAATTGCTTGTTAAAATATTTTTTTAATATCTTATTTATCGTAAAATAGCCACATTATTTCAATAGGGTAAAAAAATATAATATCGATTAAAATCTGTCGGAAATGAAAATATCTGATTGTCAACTCTCTTAATTTGAATCAGTCAAAAATGCCTAAATTGACTGACGAAATAGAGAAAATCAAGTCACTGATAATCAGTCTAACTCCACTGATTCCCCAGTTGATCAGCGTCATTTTACTGCCACTCAGTGAAAAATTACTGATTGAAATAGTGAATTTTGATTGTTGAATCAGTAAAAATTAGTTGACTGATTGAAATCAGTAAAAATTTACTGATTCCAATCTGTGAATTTTCATTATCGAATCAGTAAAAAAAATTTCACTAATTGAATCAGTAATTAATTACCGTTCGAATCAGTGAAATTTTATTTTCACTGATTCAGTGATGAAAATTCACCGATTGAATCAGTAATTTTTTTACTGATTCCTATAGTGACTTGATTTTGTCGATTTTAATCAGTCAATTTTGACTGATTCAAATTTAGAGAGTACCTTTAGTCTATCCCTATTCCCTAAAAATAGGGTCAGACTGAATGGTAAAGAGAAGGAATTTGACCCCTCTCATATTTGACAATTTTAGCGTAGTTGGAAAATTCTGGTTTCAATAGAAAATTTGTAGCTCGTCCAAAAATCTCGAAATTTTTGAATCTTCAACTTACATCCTTTCCAACCCAAACGATTAGATGATTTTGAAGCGGAAATTTTTTTCCTTCTCATGTATCAGGAAACTTGATGGCGATAACCGATGGAATTTCGAAGAGGAGGCATAGTGTCCATTTTCTAAAAAACCCAAAATAAGTCAAAAAATTTTGAAATTTTTTAGAAATTGAAAAAAGAAATTCTGGAAAGTGTTTTGGCATAAAATAAAGTAATGTGCAATAGAAGAATGGGTTTTCAAATGGTTTTTGTGACTTGAAAAAAATCAAAATTTTTTGAAAATTGAATCGGAAATTCTGGAATGTTGTCTTCTTTCTCCAATATTCGGACTTAGATTCATCGCTGCCTAAAAATGACGTCAAATTTAGGGAGGTATTGTAAAGCTGGATGCAACCCAAAATTGAAATTATTTCAGAATTTTTATTTTTATATTCAAACGAATTTAAATATTTCGACGTATTTTCCTCATTTTCCCCCTCGTTTTAGTAGTCAATTATCGAAAATTTTCGTACTCTCGATTTCAAAAAGCTCAAGGCCAATACCTCGTCGCAAACCCCAATTAATCATAATTTTCACGATAACGACGCGACGACCATCCAACTGAAATAATCTTACCGCTTGATAAATTTATCTGCAAAGCAAATAAAATCCAATGCGGTGCGTTCGCTTGTAACACGGCTGCTTATAAATCACATCAAAGATCGGCTATAAATAAAAGTAAACTAAAAGGGGTAAACGTAGCGTGAATTTCAATCGCAATAAAACCAAATCAAACCATCGCATTCGTGTTGTTTACCTTTGACCATTATACGGAAATAATTTCCATACTCGCCTTCGGCTGTAGTTGGCTTTCTTTCGCAATACTCGTATACTTAACGCTAATCGATTGCGTATTTATTTGGCAGGTAAGCGCTCATTTGATATCGCCAGTCTCCAGAGGGCTAGCTACGCGCGGAATCTTGCAATCGGGAACGCTCAACGCTCCTTGGAGTTTTATGACCGGCGATAAAGCACTCCAAATCGGTTTAACGTTAATCGACGACTGCGGCTGTAATTCATCCCTCATCGAAGAGAATCCTTCCAGGGTTATGTCGTGTATGAGAACCGTCGACGCGAAGACTATATCGAAACGCCAGTGGAACAGTTATTGGGGTATTTTGGGGTTCCCTTCGGCTCCCACCATTGATGGCGTATTCATAACCAAAGATCCTTTGGAAATGGTTCGAGAAGGCAATTATACCGATACCGAGATCATCATTGGAAGTAATCTCAATGAAGGTAAGATCATTTTTAAAGTTATCACTTATGGACGTTAATAATCAACGATGAAAGTTCAATCGAGAAAATTTTGTAGAAATGACCATTTTGAATTTTTCTTGTTGCTCAGTAAAGAACTGAACCTCAAATCGTCTCATTTTTCTAAGTGATTTGAGACTTTTTCTGAATATTTTGATAAGAAAGGGTCTTCACGGTTGGAAGTTGTGTTTACCAATTTCAACCGTTTTTTGTATAAAATTGTTTCGAAGATGATATAAATTTCACGAGTAAAAAAATCGTATTTATGTATCAATGGATACGTTTTGAATCCAAAAGTACCAAGTTTTTGAAAATCAGCCGGCAGAATATCGAGCAGTGAATTTTTCCAATTATTTGTTTGGACGATTCCATAGAAAATTAGCTCAATAATTTTTTTTAGAAACAGATTTGCGACCTAATCAGAACATATCAATTTCTATTGAAGATGAAAATAAATAAATAAAAAAAAACATTAATATTAGACAGGTTTTGTGGATTCAACGAGCCAAAATATTGGTGTTCAAAGTCACCCAGAATCTGGAAGGATTTCAAATATGTAGGTACTTTTTTTTTAATTGCAGAAATCCGTTAATTCACCTCTAAAATAATATGAAAGTAACAGGACTATTCCACACGAAAATGAAGTCGGGTCTTCCGATTTCGTTCAAATTTTTTTTATGAGTTCCCCTTGGTGGTCTATCCATAAAACCACGATTCTCAAAACGACCCTCAAAATGTTTATGCAATTACGATTTTTAGCAAAGGTTGTACGTTTGTCAATTCACCCTTAAGCCCCACCCCCTAAATATGACATTTTTATAAAATTATTGGGGTAAAAATTCATTCTTATTCTTGAGTGATGCTCAGAACCATTTATAAACCGTTTTCAACTCACTTTTACGACTTTTATGGAGATTTTACCTAAAATAATATGTGAACTTTTCGAATTTTCCCCCCTTTTACCCGGTCTGTCGGGGCTTGGGCAGCGCTTACGGGTTGGCAGACCCACATATTCGGATTCAGCGTAAAAAATCCTGTAATTTGACACCAATTTCGACCATCAATGTTTTCGGCCGAAAGTTCATGAAAATTGTGAACTTTTGAACTTTCGCTGTGCTTAAAAGCAGCAGCTGCGGATCGGCAGACCGATGGTTTTCGAAATAGGGGGTCATACACCAACTTTGAAGACAGGTCCCAGCTTTCAATTGAGGAGTTTCATTTCAAAACGTAACATCTCCGAAAACCTGATTTTTGGGAAATCACAAAAAAACTGTCATTCAAAATTGGGTGGGGGGTTTTGGCTCGGGGCGGTCTCATTGGAAAGCTTAGGACACCAGCTACATGTTTTGGGGCCATTTCGCACTTGTACCTCAAGGAGGGTTGGAGGGGCAGGGGCAAAACAAAAAAGATGTTGCGTTTTGACATGAAACAAATTTTTTGTTGCGTTTTGAAATGAAACTCCTCAATTGTTTCGGCCCATTTTTTGTGGGTGGGCTCTCATACTACTGAAAAAAAAAAACGATTTGTAAGGGAGGGACTAAAATATGCTTGAAATTTCCTTTGAAACGAGTCTACGCAAGGGGGGAGGGTCTTTTGGTATGAAAAGTTTGGACACCCTGCTGAGAGTAATAAAATGTTTGTATGCTGGTTCAATTCCGATATTTTTTTGTTCTTTTGAAATAAGTGCCTACTTTTTTATTATAAGTACTGACTCGGATAGTTTTAGGTTTTGAATTCAAATTTTGGATGATTAATTTTTTAATTCTTTTTTTTTTTTTTTTTTTTAGAAAATTGTCCAATTTTTGCTGGTTTAAAAAACCATCCTCTACCAAAAACATTTTTTTTAAAAAAAATAACAATTTTTAGGACGCAATTCCTCTTTTTCTTAAGATTGTTTGGATGAGAATGAAGGACCAAAAATGAAAGCGTCGAGTGTGCCTCTCCGCAACGAATACCCTTTTGATGCAGATTTCACGGTCATAGATTTAATCTTCGTGAAAAAAGTTTCGAAACTAAACGACACACGTATAAAGAGTGTAATAAAAATGCATGTAGTAGATTTTTATCGTGCGCATTTCCAAATGAATCGTAACTGTAAGAGGTTGCTCGCACGATGAAGGGCAGAGGGGCGCTTGCTTTGGAAACCGTCTACACGCGAAATATGCATTTTCTTTATGACTGAGCTAGCGTCGTCGTCGGCAATAAAAATTTCCTTCGCGAGGCGAGAAAGACCAAACCGAGGGGGAAAAGAATTCGGGTCAAGTGCTTCAAATACACTTGATCGTGAATCGTGCGGTCGGATTATTTCGCAAATAAAGTAAACCTGACAACTGACTGCAGGCTCGGTGCTCATTAAGCGCATCATACGGAGATATTTACATTATACGGTTACGTGCCTTTACATCACTTTGTACACGAGGCTAATACGAGCGTGTAGATTGCACAATGTGCACATAGCCATTTGAATAATCTTCGTTTGGGTTATGTTCATAGTTGGCACAATAATTTCTTATTTACAAAACGTAATTGGTTTTCCGTTTTCGTGAATAATTCAGCGAATATACTCGCAAAGCGATTTGTTCAACATGGTGAATTTTTAATGCCTCATTTTACCAGCGCCAGCCAGCGTCATTCTTCCAGCGGGCGCGAGCTTATGATGGTTGGCGATTTTTCCCTCATCTTCTGGAAAACTCATGTCGTAAGGTATTCGCGTACCCGTTGAAGTTACGAGTTGAGAATGAATTAGGGTAAAATTTAAAGTTGCCTTTTTGGGTCGCTGAATTCGAATATGAATCCTTTTTTTTTTTTTTTTGATACGACCATCTAGATCATTTCTTTCTCAGTATCTGCGACTAAAAAAAATAAAATGTTTTTGAACAACAGAATAATCACTTCACTAAAAACAAACGATTCGTATGTATTACTTCAAAAATAAAATGTGGTGAAGAAAGGACGAAAAGTAAGGGAGAATAGGAACCAAAAATAAATAAACTCAGTATCACCAAAAACATCGCAAACGAAATGTTTTTTGAGTTTTTCATTTGTTTGGGCCACACTTAAGTCTGTGTGAGGGGGATAAGAGTGATCAAAATCGAAAACCAAGTCGATATTCAAATTCATCATCTCAAAAAACATCACAAACAATATATCATGGCTCATTAAAATTTTCTAGAAAAAAATTTCTAAAATTTTAATCAACAGATTCCTGAATGGCACTCTCGGAGATTTTTTGTACTAATAAAAAAATTAATTTTCAACGTAAAGCTCAGAATTTTGGAAAATTTTGAAATTCATAAATGACTTTGAATCGCTATTCAATCTTCTTTCTGATGGAACGAATAGATTCATGCTAAGTATTACCGTTCGTGACTTACGAACTCTCAAAGTTGAATATGGTACTTTCATTAGAATTGACGATGTGAAAAAAATAGAACTTCCCTTCAATGGATTCCCCAGGGGTTCGAAGAAGAAAAAATGACGGTTTCTGTATAAGAATGATGAAATGATACCGTATCATGAAATTATTTTTAGTAAAATTGAATGATTTGGGGTCAAAAATTTGTTGAATTGATATAGAATGACTGGTACGTACCTATTTGATCATCTGCGTCTTCCTGTGCGTTTTGTTTTCCAATCCGAAATACGATTTATAATCTTCAAGTAATTTGAAAATTCAGTGGTCAAAGTTTTTGAGCAATTTGAACGAATTTTGGAATTTTTACGTGAAAATTGTGCAGTTTTTATGGTCAAAAAAAGGAAAGGAATTGAAAAAATTTTCAAATTTGAGAAAACTTTTTCTTGAAAAATCAACATCATTCAACTTTTATTGATTTTTTTAGTAAAAGAGAAGCACAACTATAATGATTGTAGATTTTGATTGTAAACTCCTTCACCCGTTTCAAATTGTTCAAAAACTGTGATCCCGGAATTTTCAAGAAATCATTACAAAAAGTTCTAAAATTGTCAAAGTTGTGCTGTAAATGAATAATTAGAGTATTTTCTTCCTGGAAGTGAAATTTTTAAATCGAAACAATGGCATCAAAAAAAATATTAAAATTTTCTCATAATTATACGATACTTCAAGAGTTGAAATTTATTAATTTTTCAAATTTTTACGATTTTTTTTACATAACGATTTTACAAAAATGCTAAAAATATGAAAATTTCATCAAATCGAGTTAAAATGCTAGATTTTGGTTTAAACCCTGATTTCAACCTCCTAAATTAATTGGAATTCGTTTCAAGTCGGTTTGTGGTCTCTTGAAAATTATAGTTTTATTCAGCGTTAAAAAAAGCCCATTTTTTTAAAAGCAACATTCTAAAAATATGATACTCTAAAATGATAGCAAAATCCGGAATTAAGTTCATAATTTGACTTTTTTGAATACGTAATGTTTTCGATTTTTCAAATCAATTGGAAGCAATTTTCAAGCCGATTTGGAGCCCCTTGCAGAAAGTCTTATACTTTCAAAGTTTAAGGAGAAAAAATGCCGAAGAAAAATATTACAAATTTTGGAAAATTTTACTCCGATCGATCAATAGTTTAATGCTGAAAATTTTTAAAATTTTCTATTGACTTTAAAAAGTTTTTTAGCTACCTACTAATATTTGATTCGAGAGGTCGAAAATATACAATCATCTAATTTTCAAATTTTTAGCCCAATGCAGGATTTTTGTGTTTTTTTTTCAATGCTGAAAAATTTTAATTTTTTTGAAATCCTTAGAACTTCTCAAAAACACTTCAAGCCGATTTAAAAATAAGGAATAACCCAAAAATTGAGCTTTTCAATTGATTTTTTCGAATTCTTATGATTTTGATTTTTGTAGGGTCGTGAAATGATTTTTAAATTTTCAAAAATTCGCTAGATTTTCTGAAACGAATTTGAGCTTCCGGAACTTTGGATAGGGGTTACTTTAAGTGCATTTTTGTTTCAGTCTCAAATTTTACCATCAGTGTTGTTTTCCTTTTGTTAGGATGAGAAGATCGCACTTTCCGCTGCATAATTAACATTTTTTAACGATCCTCTTCTCCTGAAAAATCCTTCAAGTTTGTCTCTGTTCTCCGAGAAATGATCAATTCTAGAGTACTAAGTACAAAAACAATTTGCACAGATTAAAAATATTTAAAATATTTATATTTTTTCAAGGTTTTCTTCGAAAAAATGTAAAAATATTCCACCAACGTTCTGCATTTCGAAAAAAAAAATTATAGAAAAAATTGATTATTTTGATAATTTGCAATAATCTTTCAATTTTAATGGACTATTAATGAAAATCTTGAAAAATCAAGGAGCAAAAATTAAAAATGTATTCTTCAGATTGTTTTCAATATTTTCATAACTCTAAATGCAAATTCAAAATTTTCTTCAGAAAGTGTCATCATTTGCAGATTTTTGGGATTCGAATCTACAAAATTTTCAAGTAGGTAAAAGATCATTACTGTTGAGAAAATCTGCATTTTTCAAAATTTATAATGTAAAAAAAAAATGCAAAAATTGATAAAAATGAAATAATTTCGATTGAAACAAATTCGTTGAATAATTTTCATATTTTTGGGTGCTTATAATTTTGCGTTTCAAATACATAACTGTTTGAGATTGCGTGTGATGATTTTTTGTTGAATACCTGTATAGCTTTTAAAAATCTGATTTTTTGTTCCCTTTGAACGGCTAATTCAAAGACCTTGCAATTTTTCGTTCAAGTAAATTTGTCTAATAGGGCATGAGTCGTTTCGCTCCGGCTCCCTGTTTGTGGGAAGAGACGTATCTATCATTTTACCAGAAAATTCATCTAAAAAGCTCGATATCGGCGATTACGCCAAAGCTATACGAAAATGACAAGCCCGGGTATAATCGAAGTTCGCTGGAACCGGGCGGCAATTCGATAAAAATAATTTCGATAACGTGAAAAGCTATAGCTACAGACAGGCGTACAAGTACGAATTTTCTCGTACCACATCAAATAACCATAACGATGGCGGCGTATAAAAGTGGCTCTTCTAGGTCGCTAGTGGTTTTGTGAAAATAACGCCTGTGTTGGGCTATAAAAGAAGAAAAAAAAAGTACCACGGCCCGTTGCCCGCTGTCTGCACCAAGGTAAATTATAATTGAGCCTTACCTTTTCGAGCAGCTTTGACTTTGAGTGGGTCAACTCGTGTATAACCATTACAGTTCACTTTCCCGTTTACGTCAATTGTTCACTTTTTTCTGGCGCTCTTTAGACCATGGGTGGATATTTTTGTAGGTGTAGTTTTGTCGCATCGAACTGTTTTGTTATTGAAGGAGTGTATTTGAGTTTTTATACAATCATGTTATGAACGAGTCCGAAGCAGAAGTTGAAGTTTTTCAATCAGTCATCTGCATGCGAGCTTTTCTCTCCATTGTCTCTTCGTATCCATTTATCATAAGTCAAAAAAATCATATTATAATGATACTTTATTCAATGTACTTGACGTGATGTCTTATGCATATCATTTACTCTGATAAGCATGTCATTTTCAACTTCTTATATTTTTTACAGAATTATCATCCTATCTCACATAGGTGAACGAATCATTTTACGAGGTGATAGGGAAATGAAGGCGAATCAGGGAAGGAAGGAAATATTGTTGTCTATTATGCGCTTTGCATCGTAATTTTTCATTTTCAATGATTGCCAGAGTAGTATCGTTTTTCTGGAAAATCTAAAAAAATCTACAAATATTGAAAATCTTCCAAGTCTGAGAATTTTAAAATTCAGTTCAATTCATTTTCAATTAATTATGAATCATTCAAAGTTTTTTAAAAATTTTCGTCGAAAATTCCATAATAATATTTTATTTTAAATTTTGAAGTAGTATGATCGAAAATGTGCAATTAAAAAAAAAAACATTTTTTTAGAATATCTGCATGTATATTGAATGAGTTTTGGAAACTTTTTCAATAAATTTCCAGAAAATCGTCTGAATTCTGGGAAATTATCGAACTTCCAGGTTATGGAAAAAACAGTCAATAATAATCTAGAAAATCATACATTTTTTGAAAATTTTCCTAATTTTGTAAACGACTCCAGCTTTTTGAAAATTTTTTCAATAATTTCTGGAAAATTGTACAATTTTTTCACTTATTGAAAAGTGATCTGTGTTTTAAGAATTTTTCTAATTTTTCTAAAAATTCAGAATTTTGAAAATTTGATTCGCAGAAGAAGAAAATTTAGGTGTTGAAATATACCAAACCATAATAATAATTCAATTGAAAATTTTTTGCTTAAAAAAAACGATTCCAAACGAACCTTGGAAATTCACGTCGATAAGTGAATAAAGAAAAATTGTGTTGTAGATTTGAAAATTTCATTAAGTAATTAAAAACATCCTTTCATATATTATTCAAATTTCAAATGTTTTGTTGAAAAATTCAGAATTTAGGAAGTCAGGAGTCACAAAATTTCTAAAAAAAAAAACATTACCTACTTCTTAACCAGAAATTTTTTGTGATGAGATTGAAAATATGAAAAATGAAAAAAAGTGTATCTACTTTGAAAAGAAGAAAATAAAAAATAGAATAAAATTTTTGAAAAAATTTTTGGATTTTTTCATCTCTTAAAATTTAAAAAACTGGAATTTTGGAACTGGAACCTAAACTGAAAACTGGAACTAAAAAATAAATTTTGAGAACTGAAACTGGAACTAATATCATTTCAGTTTTTCTTCTCTGTTCTTTGGTACAAGATTACATATTGTAAAAGTGTATTCATAAAAATTTTTCTATCAATTATTTTTAGTGCTCTCCTTCATAATTTTTTGGCCTCAAATTTCCTTCAATTTCCATTGAAATGAAAAATTCTTCAAAATAATGAAATAAAATGGCCTTAGCACCAAGAAGAAGGGGTTTAAGATTTTTCCAGAGTCTTCTCACATCAAGGGACACAACATGGGGAAGGGGAAATAAATTAAAAATCACAGCTAAGGTCAAATTCACCCCTTATCCGGCCAGAGACCCTATATTCTTCACTTGGGACCCTTCAGAAAATAATTCCATGATTCTCTCCCTCTTGATAATTTATTTTTAACCACCCATTTTTTGAAAAAATTTTCTACAGTGATTTTTTTTGAAAAAAAGATATCATGAAAAGATCAACGGATAAAATTTGTAAAAAAAATTAATTCAGTAAACATCCTGAATTCAACGACACTAAATTATTTTCTTCAACTGGTTTGAAAAATCTTCACCTCGATTCAATTTAGCGACTTTGAAACCTCGCTGGTAAATATCGACAAAATAAAAACCGCAAGAAAATTACCCTTCTTCTCTCGTTCGTCATTTTCTTCGAGAGAATTCCGCTAGAAAGTGGTAAACCGCAACAAGACCCCCATTATCTTAACTACGAGTCGAATTCATGCGGTATTATTATTTCAAAAATAATACTCTAATCGCGAAACCATCGAGTAAAGAAAACCTTTATCGAGGAGGGCAGATAAGGAAACTAAACCGAGCAATTGTAACGAGCAAAATCGAGTTGTATTATTTGTCCAGCGACAATATAATTAATAATTTACATAGCATGCTTGACCGTTTACTGAATATATTTCGTATTAGGGTATCATCATTTTTAAAGACTTGTAAATACCAAAGACTGTAGAATAAGGAAACTTACCTTGAGGTATTTAAACAGTCGCGGTTATTTTTTCACCGTACGAGTTCGGTTCTTGGTGTTCTGTGCTAAAAGCTAGGTCGTCGGAGTTGAAGTATTTTATTCGTATGTAAAATGTGCAGTTTTCTAACATCTTGCTATAGCCCTTGTTTACAACGACCCGATGCTCGTATTTCCACATTTCCTCTCCCCGTCAATCCATTACAGACATTCGTCTTCTGAGAAAGTTGAAAAAAATGGGAAAATTTGAGAACGTTACGAGAAAAATTTTCGTCCTCGCTTCGCTCGGTTTCAGTAACTTTTCTCCCTTCATTTTCAAATTGATGAAACATATTAAATCAACTTCCCTTCTAGCCCAGAGAACTAAATATTTTCAAATGAAAATATTGGTCAGTAGGTAAATTTCTTCCTTTTTTAAAATCGGAAAATTTTTATGTTCACCCCCCCCCCCAAGATTTTTATCCAATTTTCGTCCATGATTCGTTCCTTCATCTTTTTTGAGTTCCAATACTGTAAGAAATATATATTTTCCAATTTGGGCAGCTCAAAAAAAATCTTGGATTATGTAGACACTGGTTTTATGATGATTTGTAATCAAATAATTCTTGGTTTGAGTTTTTTGAATTTGTTTTCTAGATGGTCTTCAATCAGAAACAGTTCTTTTCGGTACTAATGATTTGATTTCTTGTTCTCATTGATTCTGATCTTGAAATGGTTCTGGTTTTTTATTTATTTTTTCATTTTCTGGTGGTTCCCAAGTTTTAAAACGTTTGAATGGGTCGTGTTTTTTTCGGTTCCAATTGGTTTTTCAATTTTTAAAGAAACTTAAATCAAAAAAACAAAGATAATGAATTATTACAAAAGTGCCCTTTTAGCTCATTTTTTTCAGAACTTTTTAAATTTAAACCATTTTTCGTGTTTTCGTCCATTTTTTCCAAAATTTCCTGAAATTAAAATTTTTTAACCAAAATTCTTTACTTTAACTTTTCTTCAAATGAAATTATAATTTTCTGTTATTTTTCCACATCCCAATTGTTTTAGTCTTACATTGAATAAAAAGTCATTTTTATGTGTTAAAATTCTTCTTGGAAAATTTTTTCAACAAATTTTTTAGAGTTGTTAATTTGAATTTTTTTACTAAAAATTAAAATTGGAAAATTTTTGAAAATTTGGATATTTATACTTAAATGAAACAATGTTGGAATTTTTTTAAAAAATTTAGTTGGGAAAATTTTAAGTGCACCCCTCTTCTTAGGACATATCGTTTCGTCACGCAGAACTTAGATTTGAATTTTGTTAGGTACTTTGTAACTCCCTATAGCGTGTGTTTTTTTTTTTCAAAAGTGAATTACAGTATCGAGAGAATGTTTATTTTATTTTATATCAATCAAGTGGTTAATAGCTTTTTCTTGTACTGTGTATCGTCGAATAGGTATGCTCTGTTATTCATGCAGATTGATTAATGATTAGAGAGTAGAGATAAAACACATTGTGAAATATTGAGAAAAATTAAATTATCGGTATGCACGTGGTGTTTCTAATTGTTAGTAATGGCAATATTAGGATATTGAGAAAGAGAGAAGAAATTTTTATTTTATTCCTTCATTTTCTCAACTAGATAGGTACCCAAAAATATCTTGCAAATTATGCCTCCCAGAAAAATCCAACTACTTCTACCAGATAGGGAATTTCATTCTGTACAATTTTTGTTATAATTATTTTTATTGTAGATGCTTAGTTTGCTCTGAAATATTACTTTTTAGTGGACAAAACACACACAACAAAATGATTGAATTTTTCACGGAATTTAGGAAAGTTTAAAAGCTCGTGGTGTTTCCCTGGGGAAGAGTGGGCAATCTGGAAATGAGATCAATACCATTATTTTGCAATGAGCATTGAACTGAGTCCACCTCCGGGACACCTAGTCAAGTTGGAGCGACTCCTTTTATAGATATCTGAGGTTGGGGGATTGTTTTAGCAAAACACAATGACCACCACACGTAATTTAAAGCCTTGGACAACTCAGAACAATTAGCAACTGGCTGCACTGATGTATAAAATTTTCAAAAAATAATTTTCAAATTTTCATTTCTGATGATTGAAAATGAAAATAAAATTATTGTGCATTTTTCAAACGATAAAAAAATAGATTCGAGATAAACGTAAATTCCATAGTTTAGCATGTCATAATTTATAACTGGCTATACTGAAATAGAGAATTTTCCAAAAAATTAGCGAAATATACTTCTATTAGTGATGAAAAAAAAATCATAATATTTTCAAACGAAAAAATAATCAATTCAAAGTTTGGTATTAATTTTGTATTTTGGAATTTCACGATTCGCTGTTGGCTGCACTGGTGTATAAAATTTTCATTTTTTTTTTTCAAAAATTTACTTTCAGTGATTGAAAAAAAAATTGTTCAATTACTCGATGAAAAAAATTCATTCCAGCTTGATGAAAAATTCTTATTATTGGAATATTGCAATCTGCAACTTTTCGACCTCTGGTAGCGGTCTGAATTTTGATCAAAGGAGGACGACGATGGTTCAGAGAGATGTGGAAACTCAAATCGCATCTTTTAAGTGCTGTGACGTGACGGCTTCACACACACTTTTAATCGACTGAAACCCTCAAAAAACTGCGGTTTTTTTTCAAAAAGAGGTGCACTTTGAGTACCCCTTGCTCCCCTCCTCTTGCCCCCTGGGGGCTCAATTTTTTTTGGATGGTCTCCCACTCAATGTAAACCACTCCACCAAATTTGGTCAAAATCCAGGATATGTTTTTTTTCCACTCCACCCTGCTGCTCGCCCAACACCAACCAGAAAGCCTTGGATTTTAGATAGGAAATTATTCAATTATGCATGTATGATGTAGCGGTAGTCTAGGGTAGGCCGAAAAAACAAAATTTTCGATTTTCAAAAAACAACTTCCCTCCCCCCGCAAAAGTTGTCGGCTGATGAGACTTGAAGAATAAAAAAAAATTCAAAATCGATTCATCGCGCATTGGCGTTAAAGTTTTCAAAAATTAGCAAAAATTCAAAATTTAAAAATTTTTGAAAAAATTAAAAATTGATTAAAATTAAAAAATCAATTTTAGAGCTTATTTAGTGACCACATAGACCGAAAAACATTTTTTTTTTTTTTGAAAAAATCAACGTTTTATAATTTTTTATTTGATTTTTATTCATGTGAAGAAATAGCAGAAATTTAAAAAAGGCGTAAAGCATGATTTTTTTTTCAAAAAATTCTGCTTTTTGGTTTGAATAGTCACTAGATAAGCTCTAAAACCAATTTAAATGAATTTCAAAATTTTCTAAAATTTTTGTAGATATTGAATTTTTGCCAATTTTTGAAAATTTCAATGTCAATGCGCGATCGGAAGATACGAATTGATTTTGAATTTTTTTTATTCTTCAAATTTTATCAGCCAACAACTGTGGGGGGGGGGGGGTTCAAAATCGAAAAAATGTTTTTTTCGGTCCACCCTGTAGGTACCTCGCCTTTTTTTTTGTCTAATTGCGCTGAACGATTAATCCATCGATTTCAATTAGTAACGAGAAGGTTGAAGATGAAAATATTTCGTGTTTGTAACTTTTGGCTGATAATCATTTCCATGACGAGCTCGGCGATGGCGTGTCAATGTTATATTTTTCCTTCGCGAGGTATTATAATTTCGGGACACCCAGTATCTGGCATCGATTAACCTTTAGGTCTGGGTAATTGACTTGATTTGGAAACAGAAAAAAATCAATGCGAAAGCGGAATAACATTTAATGAAAAAAAAACCTACCTATATCTACCAAGCAGAACGTTCTAAACTGTCCATCCATTTCTGATACCTACCCATCGAAGCACTTTACGCCATATCTGATACAGGGACTACGAACCTCTAAATATAGTCGACGTGTACTTGTGTAGGTAACCTTTTTTTTTCGCCATTTTCGAAAAAGTACCTATGTGTATTATGTAGTTACAATGTAGCGGAAAGATTTCACGTTTGTGCGGAGATAACGGTCGACGTTTACACCTGTCGGCCTGTCGTTTTAACGCCAATCGATAACATTACCTTGAAAATGAGCTGGCTGTGTATCGTTTAAGTAAATAGGTCATCCCGTGTAACGTGTTATATTCATACTCATTTATATATGTATAAATGAAATTATGCATGTGATTTTTCAAAACTGTAATTACCGGCGTGTTAAGCCGCTTAGGGTTAACTTTATGGCGAAACTATAATTACTGCAGGGATATAACGCAAGGTAGGGTATTTTAAACCGCGCTCGTGCACTAGGGCGGTATTTTTCTCTTTTTTTCCCCTCCCCCCTTCCGTCTTCATCTCCTTTCGTCGCCGTTTCTTCTTATCGTGTACTTGGGAATTGTAAAACAAACCTGACACGTGCGTTTAGAGAGAAATTCCACGCTAGCTTGGCCTTTCATATTCATACCTTTCACTTCGCATAAAGTAATTGAAACCGTCTCCGGATTCGGATTAAATTACTCGTACCGATTCGAAACGAAAATCTAATCTGGTCTTTTGACAAGCGCTTAATTCGACTAATAACCGAAAGATGGGAAAATACAAGTCGATTATCTTTTGTGTGTATTATATTGCCAACTTAACGCTTCCTTTTGTGATCCCCGGCTTTATTTCGCGACGACTCGAATAAGGAAAAGGTTGCGGCTGGTGTGCGAGAAGGTTTCGCGTCGGTTTTACTTTCGTGGTACGAGGAATTTATACCCGTCTGATGTGTCGATTTTTAAATTTATTTCGAGTGGAATAACAGTGGGTTCGATTTGATTAATTTTTCCGATTTTTTTGACGAAATTTGGGAAGTTGTGAAGGGTGGAGGAGGGGTAAGTAAAATCTTATCGAAGGATATTCTCAATATTTTTGTGCTCGAAGGTGTAAGAAATATTACAGATTATACCTCTCGTGGTTTCTCGTCTTTCTCTAAAAATCATTCGTTATGAGACGGTGGCAGGGGGGAGTTGTGTGAATGTTCTGCCATAGTTTCTGCTGGAAAAAAAAAAAAAAAAAGAATAAACAGAATAAACAGGAAATATCAAGAATTTTACTTTTTGGTGACAAGAAAACCAGAAAATAGCTAGAATTTCAATGATTTTACTACAAAAAGCTAACTATTTTTATGGATACGATTTCTCGGCCCGACAAAAAAAGGTAAATCCACGACGAAATTAGGAGGTTCAATGGACAGAAAATTAAATCACAACGGACGTGAGAAAAACAAGACTAAAATATTTTTTGCGCAGCGAAAAAAATTACCTAATTCAACGACAAATAAAATAGCGTAATTATTTCTCACGACGACTAGTTTTTTTTTATTCATACTACTTAGTATCTCAGCCCATGAAATCAGAGACCGGAAGCCTAAAGATAAAGCTGAGCTTTTGGCTTTTAGCTGGTGATAAAAAATATTAAAGCTGAAGCTTTTGGCTTTTTGCTTTCAGAAATTATAAAACTGATAAAGCTGGCTTTTGGCTGGCGGAAAAATACGGCTTTTTTGGCTTTTGGCTTTCAGCTTTTTGCTTTTAAAAAGCTTTTTAGTGTTTTTCACTACAAATTTCTACAAGGCAGCCAAACTTAGAACACGAATACGTTCATGACGTCACTGCTTTCACCACAGAATCTCGTTTCGACTTTTTTTTTCGAAGTCCAGAATATTTTCGTCATTTTTAAACAGTTGAGAATTTTCTGAAGTATTTTTACAAATTTTTTCTTTGTAATTTTTTTAATTCTCAATTTTTTTCTCATCATTTTCCCAACTGAGATTTTTTCAGATGTCATTTTTCCTCGGCCAAATTTTTTCCTCGTATTTTTCAGCAGAACTTTTTTTCAATTTTTTTCACTAAAGGATAGTTTCTGTTTGATTGACATCATAAAAAATATTTTTCTCGCAATTTTCACATTTGAAATTTTTTTCAGAAAAATTTCTCCATGTCTAAATTTTTTTCTCTAAATTTTTATGACGTCAATCAAACAAAAATCATTCTTTTCAAAAAAGATGCGAGTTCAACAATGGAAAAATTCTCCAGGAAAAATTTCAGCGAAGAACAATTACGTTAGAAAAATGCGCTTGGGCGTTTGAAATTTTGGAAATTGAATTTTTTTTGTGATGTACTTTCAATGTATGACCATTTTGACTCGAAATTTTACTTTATGAGTTGGGATACCGTGCTTGTTACTACGAAAAAGTAGTAAAAAATCACGTTTTTTTGGTTTCGATTTTTTTTTACCACGTTACCCTCAATTTCAGGGTCTAAAAAAAATATATCTGATACCTGACCACTTGGCAGAACTAATGAAATAATTTCCAGTCATGACATGACACCCCAAAATTTTCAATTTTTTTTTTAAATTTCAATGTGAAAAAAATTGGTAAAATGAGAATTGGAAATTTTCAAAAAATTCTCATTCGTACTATACCCAGCAAGATGTATAATCTGTGAAAATTTCAAAATTTCAAATTTTTTTACCCATCCCTTCCAGAGATATCGCTTGTTGAAATTTCAATATTAAAAGTGCAATAATTCCGAAAGGTGAGGGGCGGGGAGGCAAATTTTTTGGGATGTTTCTAGACCATAAATAAAATTTCGGGTCAGTTTTGATCAATTCTGGGTCAAGAGCCATTTTCGACCCTCATTAGGAAAGGCTCTTTATGAATATTTTTGTTATAAGAACGTCGATTTTAAAATAATCAAAGCAATCGGTCAAAATTTATTTTTTTTCGTTAACATATGATTAAAAAAAAAAATTAATGCATTTTTAAAAAAACAAATGACTGAAATCGAATTTCGTAGTTTAAAAATTCAAATCTCGGTCATAATTTTCAGCCAGGATCTTATTTTCTAATGCGCATGTACTTAATGAACAGATTTGAGCCGAAAAAAAACACGTTAATAGAATTGCATAATCGATTCGCCGTGAATACAAGATCCCTGCATATTTACGGCGAATTCGATAGGCAACTTGAATAGCACGTGTGAGAATATTTCTCCAGAAGGCGAATCAATCTGATAGTTGAAAATTTATCTTCTTCTTCTTTTTTCAAAGAAATTAAAAAATTGCTTGAATTTCCAACCTGACACTTCTTTAGTGTTTTTAAATCCATTTAAAATTTTTATTTAAAAAAACACAAAGTGCTTCTTTTTAAACTAATGAAATCGGTTAATCGCACATCATATTAATCTGATGAATTATTTTTCGCTCAATGCTAAACAATGTTACCCTAATTTTACTATTTTTCGGCCGTTCTGAAGTCTGCTCCGATGGAAAAATTTTCATTTCTTTCCAGTATTTTTTCAATTTCTGCAAGAGTTGTAAATTAACTTGAATCGATTTAACCCCATCTTTCGAGTAATTCGACTAAAAATTATACTTCTATCACGATTTACAAATAGGAAATTCAATTTTTTGGCTGATTTTTAATTGGACTGTGGGAAATTAAAATGAAGGGTAAAAACCCACAATAGATGACAGAAGTGGTGAAATTCGGTTTCAACAGATTGCTCAATGGGGATCAGATTTTTATCCATTTTCCTCGATTTTATTTCGTTAGTTTCTAATTTTCAAAAAATTTGCCAAAAATTTAAAAATCGTCGTTGGCAGCCAAAATTTTCGTTACTAAAATTTTAAAATCCAACCTTTCCAAAAAAAATTTCACGTTTTGGTAAATCAAATTCAGATACACCTCGAGTGGCTGTCTTATGAAAATACTTCTAAAAAATACTCTAAAGCTTTTTAAATAACTCATGTAGACTGGATTAAAATTATATTCGAATTAGGTATCTAAATTTATAAATTTCCAGTATCATTTATCAAATCGCCAACGTATTCTCTGTAGGTGTCCGAATGTAATTACGGTTAATTCATCAATACACATTTGGCGTAAAATAATACCGCATAAACACAATGTACCGATCCATAGATACACCGTTTCGTTAATAAAAGAAGGGTTAGCCGGGCTTATTTTATAGATAAATGTGCTGGTAAAAGGATCGGAGCCTTGGTTGATTAGGTATTCGGGATGGGATAATTATTCAAACACAAGATAGGCCTACGATAAGGAAAAATACCAGTTCCTTTATAATAATTGCGAGATTATCGATTGGGTCTGCTTATGGGTTACGAAACGGTCAAAAGTTGGTTACCGAGTTTTAAAAACAATTAAATTAGACGATCGATGAATTTTCGAGTGTCTACTCGCGTTAAGCGAAAAAAATATAAGAAAAGTGGGCCGACGTATTCGTCGGTATCTTGCGGTTAATCTACGACGAGGGCTTTTCGTTCGTTATTCGACATTATTTACGAGATATTTTCATATACGTGAGGTGATTTTTAAATCAAATATTAAGCTTACGATGTGAATTGTCTGTTTTGTCAACAGGTACTTTCTTTTTGCTGTACGATTTCATCGATTATTTCGACAAACACGATTCCAGTTCGTTAGTGAGGGAGAAATTTTTAGAGATTTTAAATACCATATTCAAGGATTTCACGCAGCTGGAAAGAGACGCTATTATATTTCAAGTAAATATTGACCGGTTGGTTTTTTTTTACCCTTGCACGCACGAATTTTACTTAATGGAGTTTCTCGTTTCAGTACACCGATTGGGAAAACATTAACGACGGTTACTTAAACCAAAAAGTACTCGGAGATTTAGTCGGTGATTACTTTTTCGTCTGTCCGACCAATTTGTTCTCGAATTTGTTCGCCGAACAAGGAGCAAAAGTGTACTATTATTTTTTCACTCAGGTAAGCTTCAGCTATTTATTAAATTTTATTCGAATCAATTCTCATAGAAATCTTTCAGAGGTGTGACGATGAGTGGGTGAGGTGTGGCAATCCAAAAGTTGCAAAAAGTTGAGATTTCTAATTGTTTCTCAACTCCTCCTAAATTTTTCCAAGTTTGGATTTGGGACAGTTGGAAAAAATTGAGAAAATTAGAGAATATAACAAAAAAATTTGCTGGCGTTCAGTAACTTTGCTCCCTTCATTTTCAAAATGACAGTATGAATCTTCTTTTCTAGCTCAGACAATTGAATATTTTTAAATGAAAAAAATTGCCCTTTTCATTTATCTGATTTATCGAAGAACTTCGTGACAGTCTTGAATGGAAGTTTTTAAAATTTTGGATTTTTTCGGAAGGAAAGGAGCTCATCAAGAAACGTTTTTGTTTTCGAACGTCGAAAAGTAGAACGAAAAAAGTAAATTTTAATGAAAAAATTTCAAATTTTGGATGCTACGTTTTCTTCAATATTTTCATCCTCGCTTCGCTCGAACTCGATACATATTTACACAAATTCTCCAAATGATGCCTTTCCATGCCAAATAATTAGAAAAATCATGAAACGGAAATAATTTGTCTTCCTCCTTTATCGAGGGATTTGGTGGCGATCTCGAATGGAATTTTCAAAAATTGTTCAATTTTTTTTAGAAGATGGTCAGTGAAATTTTTTTCAGACGCCAAAACAGCAAAATAGCACGAATTTCTGTTTTTCATATTCAATACGACTGGTCGGAAAATTTACATTTTTTAAAAAATATCAGTCAGCTTCCCTTTTTAAATAATATTTATCGGCAAATTTTTTAGTTCCACCCCGAGATTTTCGCCTAAATTTTTGTGTCTGGTTTTGATTTCAAAAGTTTGGTTGCTTTTATGTAACTAATGAAAAGATTTTTTTGACGAAGTCTATAGTTATAGATGTGGTAGAAGAGTTGAAAAATACGGATTTTGAAAAACAATAAACGCGAGCTTCAAAAAAAATTTCAGAATTTTTTTTAGCACGGATTTATAGAAAATTTTACAGTAAATTGAATTGAGCAAACCGCATGTAGAAAAAAAATTACTGTTCAAACTTTCCTGAATTCAGTGAAAAAAATTATTTTTTTGTGCCCTGCTCACCAAAAAGTAATATTTCCGAACAAACTAAACGAATGCAACAAAAATGGCCAAGACTAAAATTTTAGAAAATAAAATTTCCTATGTGGTAGAAGTGGTTAGATTTTTCTGGGAGGCATAGTTTTTAAGATGAGTATTTTTAAATAAAGTTGAGCATTAGGAGAGATTTATGTATAAAAAAAGAAATTTTCGTTTTTTTTCCATTTCCTTCATCAATATTCAACTTTATTTGAAAATATTTTGAAAACCATACCTTCCAGGAAAATTTAACCACTTTACCAGATATGAAATTTCATTCTCTACAATTTTTGTCATGGTCATTTTTGTCGTAAACGCTTAAATTGCTCTGAAATATCACTTTTTGGTGGGCAAGGCACGAAAAAATGAGATTTTTTTACAGAATTTTAAAAATTTTGAACTGTGCCTTTTTTTCTGATTAAGATAGAGGTTTGCGGGTTGCTCCATTTGATTTGCCGTAAAATTTTTTATACGATTGAACCAAAAAAAACGAATTTTTTCTTATGCATGTGTTTATTGTTCTCGTAAAGCATCATTTTTTGACCCCTCTCGACCACTCCAAAATAAACTTTGAAAGCCACAACAATCGTAAATGGAATTTCCAAACAATTTTCGTTTTTCTTTTCTTTTTTTTTTTTTTGAAAAGTGAAGCTTATCAAGGAACGTAAAAAAGCACAAATTTTAATGAAGAATTTTCAATTTTTGGATGGTAATGTTTTCTTAAAAAATTTTCGTTAATTATTTTTTTAGAAGTCAAAATGGAGCTAAAAATAGCATAAACCTTTGTTTTCCATTTTCAATACGAGTGGTCGGAAAATTTTCTGTTTAAAAAATATTGATCAGCAAATTTCTTCCAATTTTTCATTTTTACCCCCTTTCCACAAGATTTTTGCTCAAGTTTTGTCCCTGATTTGTTCCCTCATCTTTTCAAGTACCAATTATTGAAGGTTTCTTATCGAGAAAAAAAAAAGTGAAATTGCATTTCATTTATTTATCCTAGCAGGAGGATGAGGGTAGCTGGGCATGTGAAAATTGTAAGAAACATTTTCCCAATTTTGTCTGGTCAGCTCCAAAAAAATCTTGGAGTATGTTCATCTTCATAATAGTTTTATGATGATTTGTAATCAAAATGATTGTTCCTGGTTCTGGATTTTGAATTGGATACCAGTGGTGATGTAAAATCTGAAACAGTTCGTTTTAGTTCTGATAATTTCCTTTTGTATTTATTGATTCTGATCTTGAAATGGTTCTCTTTTTTTTTCATTGTTGGGTACCTAATCTCCAAATTTAAGAGCCGTTTCAACCAGTCTTGGTTTAGTTCCATTTGGTCTTCTGTTTTTTTTTTTTTTTTTTTTTTTTTTTTTCAATTTAAAACTATAAAAAAACAGTAAGTACATAGATAAGAAACCACAATACCACAAAAGTGTTCTTTTTAGCTCAATTTTTTTCTTTGAATTTTTTCAACTCGAATTGGTTTTTTCAACGTTTCTTTGCTCAATTTTTTTCAAATTTTTCCGACTCAATTTTTTGGAAGTTTTCTCAACTGAGATTCTGTACCTCAACTTTTCTTCAACTGAAATGAATTTTTTTTGAAATTTTCTCCAACACTCAAATGTTGTGGTATTGCATTGAATGAAAAAATCATTTTCACACGTGGAAAATTTTTTTGGAAAGTAATGCTTGAAAAATTCAAATTTTGTAAAAATATCTAAAAAAAAAAAATGTAAGTAGGTATAGGTAAACTGAAAAAAAATTCAATCAAAACCAATCTTAACTGCTTTTAAAATAGAAATTTTTTTCAAAGTTGAAGGAAATTTTTAAAAAAATATTTGAAAAGTTGATAAAAATTAGTTTGGTTTTTTTTTGGAAAAATAAGAAGAATGTTTAAAATATTTCAGAAAATTTAGTTCGAAAAATTCATGGTGATCCCCACCCTCTCGAACATATTTCTTCGTCATGCCTCTAAAACCCTCGTACGATATACTCGATCGAAGCAGATAAAAAAAACATCTCGTATGTAAAGATTATAATGAAAAAGTTTCTCGTTCTGTGAAGTCATATCCGCGAATTATTCTATTTACCTGTCACGAGGTATTTCGAAAAGTTATGTATGTTTTTTTCCTCTGCTGGTCTTCGTCATCCCGCGACCATCGTCGTTTCGTATTTTTACGAGATAGACTCGTTGCTCGGTCGTATACTAGGTATTCTCGTATTTTGAAACGAGGTCATAACCTATTCTCAAAATCGATCATTTTGCCAGTGGTAAAAAGAAGCTTGGGTGTTTTCCCAAATGAAAAGCCTTCTTCACTACGCCCTGATAAGTTACCTACCAAACAAAAATATACGTGGTGTCTTTTATCTCGTGTCTCGCTACCAATGCTCCGAGGTAATTAACGTAGCCTACGACAAGTGTTTCTCGCCGAGTACCTAGCATGGTTTTTTGTACGCCCTCTTCGGCTCGTTATGTTGTGTGTTTATAAAAAGATTGCCTCCGGGGAGTTGTTCGTGCGTGTGTTCGTTAACTAAATCGAATTGAAAAACGGGTAAAATAAATTAAACTCCAACAAAGGTATAATCTTCAATTTAGCTTTTTGTATATCCCAGCGTGTATCTACGATGCTGGTGTAAGTGGTGCACTCGGGCTGTAGTATCTCGTGCTATGCGAATTCCTCCCTTTCCCCTGCTATGATTGTGTAGTTCGTTTGTACCAGACTTTGATCCAGGTGTAAACAAAAGTTTACGAGGATTTCGTATTATCGAGTTTCATGTGTGGGTAACTTGGTTAATATAAATTATTTCTTGCAAGTTGAGTTAAGAGAATGGGAGATTGTTGTTGCGTAGTGGCAGGATGGGAAAATTTTTGCTGGGAATCCGAATTTAATCGGATTAGGTTGAAATTTTCCTACAAATTGGTTTGAATTTTGTAATGTGGGCGTATATTTAAAGTGGGATCAGTATTTAAAAAATTGTTTCCAATAAGTTTTTATACAAATGTAATTCAAAAAGGAAACCCGAATTTTTTTTAAAAAAATTATCACATGAAAAAACCAATCCCATATTCGTTTTTTTTTTCAAAGTCCAGACTCCAGAATATTTTTACGTCATTTTGAACTGTTTAGAATTTTCTGAACAAATTTTCCAAATTTTTTCCTCGTAATTTTCTAAACTCTTCATTTTTTTCTCCGAATTTTCTCAACTGAAATTTTTTTCTGATGTTATTTTTCTACAACCAAATTTTTTTCCAATGTAATTTTTCCGTGATCAAATTTTTTTCTGGCGTAATTTTTCCGCGATCAAATTTTTATCTCATATTTTTTTTCTGACGCAATTGTAATTTTTTTCTACAGAATTTTTCCATTGTAGAGTTTACATCTTTTTTGAAAAGGATAATTTATGTTTGATTCTCAGCGTTTTTTTCAACTCGATTTTTTCCCCTCAAAATTTTTATGACGTCAATCAAACAGAAATCAGTCTTTTCAAAAAAGATGTAAGTTCAACAATGGAAAAATTCTTCAGGAAAAATTTATGTGAAAAACTATTACATCAGAAAAAATTCAGGTGAGAAAATAATGGAAAAAAAATTGCCATCGTAGAAGAATAACATCAGAAAAAAATTCAGTTGAGATAATTATGAGAAAAAAATTGGAAAACTTCTCCAGAAAATTCTAATCAGTTAAAAATGACATAAATATTCTGGACTTTGAAAAAAAACACGTCGAAACGACATTCAGCGGTATGAGTAGTGATATCATGAAAGGTCTTGTCAATTTTTTTTCGAAAAATTAAGGAGTTTGTCAACAAATTTTCAAATGGAGTAAAGGACTGTGAAAATTCAATTTTTTTTTCGAAAATTCAACTTGAAAAATCGAGAATTTATGTGTTGAAAATTTACCAAAGTGTAATATTAGATTGAAAATTTTTTACTAAAAAACAAAAATGACTCAAAAGAACCTTAAAAATTTATGTGGAAAAATGAATAAGGAAAAATTATGTTATAAATTTGAAAATTTCATACACCCATTTTTTGTTGAAAAATTGGGCTCAGGAAGTCAGGAGTTACAAAATTTCTAAAAAAGATTACTTCCTAGTTTTTCCCTAGAAATCTTTTGTGTTGAGCTTGAATGAAAAATAAAAAAAACTGTATTTTGAAAAGAAAAGAAAAAACACTATAAAGTTCAATTTTGGCAAAAAATTTTGGGTTTTTTACCCCTCAAAATCAAAAAAAAATGGAACTGGTATGGAACTGGAACTGAAATTCAGAACTGGAACTAAAAAATATTGAGAACTGGAATTGCAACTGGAACTAAAAAATTTTAAGAACTGGAATTGCAACTGGAATTAATATAATTTTAGTTTTCCATCACTGGGAAGAGGATAGGGGTCCAAAATTTCGTGAAAATTTTTTTCTAGTAAATATACGCCACTTTTGAGGTGTTTAGGTGCTCACGAGCGTTAAGGGGGGCCCAACTCACCCCTTATCCGGCTATACTCTTGCTCACGTTAGTGAAAAATAAAGGCCGAAGAAATTATGAAAACGTCAAATTTACCTATGGACATATTTTTGTAAGAGATGAGCAAGATCGTTTGCTCTTGCGAACATATCCATTCAATTCTTCATGGCTGAAGTGATGAATAGCAAAAAAATTGTACTTTTTTAGGTCAAAAAAAAATGCAAGATGGCTATTTCTTTGTATGCTGACCACAATTATATTGAGTCATAATGCAATTGAAGTTTTTTACTCTGAAAAAAGCACTCTCCGTGAACTTTTTTCGTACTCGGATTACAAACGATTACTTCACGTAACGATTGCTTTTCCTTGTACCCTGCGAATGACCTATGCAAAATGTACCTTTTGGAAAAGTACGTACCTACATGTTACCAAAATGGTTGAATAATTACCAAATTCGACTACCCAGAACGATATAAAGTAGAATGTTTTGTTTATTTAAAATCGTATTCTGTATCTAACCCCAGAGTAGGTTTCAGTTGTTTGACATGCGATTGAAATTACCAACTATTGTTAATTTATCTGTATCGTTTTCGTATTCTACGCGAATTACGTACGATATATGCAGACAACAAAGTTGTCGAAATTTTACGAGATTTATGCCTTTCGCAATGTATAAATAATAAATTTGCTCGTTTGCTTTACCACATTTGAGCCAGCGATAAATCATCCAAAGAGACGATTCGCCATTGCGCCATTGCCAATGTGTTCCCAGCTTCTACATTTGTTAATACGTATAGGGACGTTTTCCTCATTGGCAATCATGTCGCTTTGAGATTTTTATAATTTCGTACAAATTCAAAGGTAATAAAGTAAAAATGAACGCGACAATATTTGCATTCTACGGATACGAATTAACACCGAAGTATAGCTCTCCGTATTACGTATGGATAATTAGATGATGAGGGCTCGAGTTGGATTTTCTCTCTGTGTGTCGGTAATTGGCAAAGCGTGCATGGTGCGGTAACGAATTTCGATAGCTCGTGTAAGGAATTATAATTTGCTAAATTGGTACATTGTGCGCAAGGTATTACTGCGAAATTTCGTTATAACGAGCCAAATACGAGCTTGTTTTCGCCCTTTATACTACTCGTAAACTAAACAACTGTGTCGCAGCGAGTTTATTTAGGTAGGTAGTACCTAACCGTATGTTCATTCTTTTCGATAGCGTTTACGTGAGACGAATGGTATCTAGGAAATTTTTATGTATTTCCGATTTTTTTTTTGGTCTTTCGAGCATACTTGGATTTTGAGCGGATAACTTTCAACTGCGTGAGTTCGGTGGCAGTTGGGAGTTTTTTTTTTTTAGATCTGAAATTAGCCGGTATTGAAATTTATTTTTGATCGAGTTGAAATTTGGTAAGTACGAGAAAATGTCGGGGGATTTGGCAAAGTTGTGAAAATTAGAAATATCCGTGGACTTTGTTTGATTGGAAAATTATGCAATGGATCGAATTTTTTTTTTTTGAATACGATGAAATCATTTCGACAAGGGTGTAATATTTTATGGCTGTTTGCGAGATAGGAGGTGAAGAGTGTCGCGGACGCCCGCACGATTTTTTTTATGAACAAGATATACTTAATGCTGTCGAGCATAATTCAACTTTGAAAGCAATTTGAAAAGCTTCGCTCCTCCCCCTTCCACCTCATCTTTACTTCATCGATGGATTCGATGGAAAATTGCGAATAATAAATTCGAGGCATTTTTGGAAATTCAAACACGTACTAGGTCCAAAATATTAAACCTTCATTTTTAATTGAATTTTTTCAAAATCTTGAAGTTGAAGGAAAATCATTTTTTTTTTTTAAATGGCCTTAAATTTAATTCAAATTATGTTGTTGAGGAAAATTTGTAGAATTCTCATTTTACTGGCAGGCATTTCTCCTAATTTTGCTATTTTACAAAAAAAAAAAAAACAGATTTTTATAAATTTGAATCTCATATTTTTTACTAAAAGGGTACCTAGGTTTTTAAAAATTTGAAGAAAATGGCAAGGAAAAGCGAGATAAACACTGACAGCATTGCTAATGAATTCAAAAAATGGAAAGTTGAGCGAGAAACAGCTTTTAGAATCATACATGAACCACAATTGACTAATTTTGTATAATTTTATTGAACTCTTTACGATTTTTTTTTTTTAAATGAAAAATTTCAATCATTTTTGTAGGATTTGGATTATTTTAAAATTATTATGAAAGAAATAATTCAACCAGGTCAAACGCTGTGGCCCTGTGGGGCTGAAATTTTTGAAAAATTTTGATCTGGGGAGAAGTAATTTTAAAATTTGATTGTGGTTTCTGAAAAAGGATGGTAAACTTGAAATAGGCTCAGTTTTATGAATAATTCATTTGCAATGAGCTAATCGTTTGCGAACGAATCATTCTAATTTAGGGAATTGTTCAAATTAAGTGAAGTATTCAAATTGAACGAATCGTTCAAATGAAGTGAATCAACATAATCATAGGCGCACCCATAGAAATTAATTAACGGAAGGGCTGAGAATTTATTAAAAATCAGGGGAAGGGTTAAAATTTCAAATTAATCATTTTTCATTGATCTTTCAGTTAAAAATCATTAATTTTTTCCAACAAACTGGGAATTTATTGAGAAATCGGTGATTTTTTACTCGAAATTGGTTTAAAATTGTCAATTTTGAATATAAAAAGGCTAAAATACTGCCCGAACGAAGGGAGGGCGAAAATTTTTTGAAAAAATACCGTTTGAAAAACAAAAAAAATGCATTCTTTTGAAATTATTGCAATAAAAAAAGATTTTTTCGAGCTGGGGGGGGGGCTCAAGCCTCCTGAGCCTACCCCTTGGGTGTGTCTATGATCATGATTACAATTGAGCGAATCTTTCGAGAACGAATCATTTTAATTGAACCAATCATTCTTGAATGAATCATCCTGATTGAAGGAATCATTGGAAAACGAATCATCATAATTGCTTGAATCTTTTGAGAACGAATCATTTTAATTGAACCAATCATTCTTGAAGGAATCATTCAAAAACGAATCAGTTCAATTCAACGAATCATTTTCGAATAAATTGTCTTAATTGAGGAAATCGTTCGAGAACGAATAATCATAACTGAGCGAATCGTTCAAGACCGAATGATCATAAGTACTTGAATCGTTGATAAATGAATCACCCGAATTGAGCGAATCATTCTCGAACGACTCATTCTGATTGAGCGAATCGTTCAAGACCGAATGATCATAATTACTTGAATCGATAATGAATGAATCACTCGAATTGAGCGAATCATTCGCGAATGAATAATTTCAATTTAGCGAATCATTCTCGAAAAAATCGTCCTAATTGAGCGAATCGTTCGAGAACGAATCAGTCTGATTGTGCGAATCGTTCAAGACCGAATGATCATAATTACTTGAATCGTTAATGAATGAATCACTCGAATTGAGCAAATCATTCGCGAACGAATCGTCCTAATTAAGCGAATCGTTCGAAAATGAATCATCATAATTGAGCTAATTATTCAAGAAAGAATCATCCTAATCGAGCGAATCGTTCGAGAAGGGATCAACGTGGTTTTGAATCGTTAAAAAATAAATCACTCAAACTGAGTGAATCATTCGCAAACGAATCGTTCTAATTGGGAGAATCGTTCGAGAATGAATCATCCTGATCGAGCAAATCGTTCGAGAACGAATCAACATAGTTACATTAGGTACTTGAATCGTTTATGAATGAATCTCTCAAATTGAGCGAATCATCCAAATTAAACGACACTTCAGCGAATGATTCGCTTGTTTTGAAGGATTCGTTCGCGAACGAATCTTCAGATTACGACTTTTTTAGGTACAAGGTTACAACAGAGTTGCCAACTTGTAAAACCCCTTTAATTGAAATCACAATCAGTATTTTCTATTTTATTTCGCCCAATATACTAATAAATTTGAATTTTTTTTTACAGAGAACCAGCTCACATCCGTGGGGTGATTGGATGGGCGTAATTCACGGTGACGAAATCGCCTATGTATTCGGTCAGCCACTGAATCTGTCTGTATCGTACAATGCCAGAGAACGTGATCTCAGTATGCGAATTATGCAAGCTTTTTCCAGATTCTCAGTTACTGGGTAAATTCTCTTTCATAACCATTTCCATACCTGCTCCGAACGCTTAAAGGAAATATCGATTTCTAATTCGCGGAATTTTTTCATCCCTCAGCAAACCCGGAACAGACGAATCGGAATGGCCACGTTATACGAAAGAAAATCCCGTCTATTATATTTACGATGCCGTCAATGTTGGCCACGGTAAAGGACCTCGATCAGCCGCCTGCGAATTTTGGAACGGTCTGATGCCCGAAATACAACAATTCGCTGGTAAGATTTTTGCACTTCCTTTGAAATAGTTTATACAGGTCGCAAAGTACCATCGAGGGGTGTGAAGAAAAAAAGAAAACTCTCGTAACGCCAACGTACAACCATTATGTATACCTACCGTTGCGATGTTACATTTGAAAAATTGATTTTCTAGCCTACCTTTGCCCGATACGATCGTTTATCGACGACTTATTGCCACAGCGAAAAAAATTTTCACCCGTTTTTAACCAAATTTACCTCGTCGAATTGGATCGAATCCTGTATAGAAATTGTGCCGTAAGACATTACCGCCCCCTCCTACCGCATAACGAGCCCCTTCAACACCGATACCATCTTCCCTCGTGTTTTTAATCCAATAATCGCCATTTTCCCAGCTGACGCGCCAATATCCCTTATTATGCGAAATTCAAACGCGTTTATGTTATGGTCGTTCTGCCTACACAGATAATACCACGCCAGTTTAATAGTTAAATTGGTATTAATGTATTATCGTGGTAGATATGAAAAAAAAGATAAAAAAAACGTATTGTTTTTTTCATCCGAACTTTTCACTAACCCGAATAGCGCCTCTTATTTAATGAGTTTTTCGATAGCGGATAATCAAATTACAAAATTTCTGGATTTTTTTCTTTCTTCTGAGCGATTTGAAAATGAAATACGAGTTCATAATTTTAAATGATGATCTAATTTACGGAAAATGATTATAGAGATTTTTTTACCGAGGTTTTAGTCAGATTTTTTCTCAATTTTATTAAGGCGAAAGATCCTCAATTTGTGAGGGGGGTGAAATTTGAAAGGGTACCCCGGCGAATCGACTCAAGAGCTACTTTTTGAAATTAACCAACAGACATTATTAAGGACTTCAAAAAATGATTTTAGAAAATTTTTTCCACTCCTCAACTCATTCCATTTTTACCCCCACCTCCCAAAATAGCGAATTTTCGCCAAAAAATCCTATCTCGAAACCTAATTAACTAAAAATTCTGAAATTTATGTGATGTGTACAGGGAGTGGTGACCAATTTTTGAGAATTTTTTCAGATTTTTTTTGCACTGCCTTCTAGCCTAAATCTCACTTTGAAACTTTAAAATCGCCATAATTCTTAAACTAAGAGACATGAAATTTTTCTTTTTGTTACAAATATAGTCCTACCATGGTACAATATAATGATATTTTTTCAAATTTTTAGAGTTGGTAGAATAGACAAAAAAATACGATTTACCATTCAAAAATACCCATTTCGTCATTCTCGCAACCAAAAAATTCTGATATTTATTTGGTGCATATGGGAAGTGGTGACCAATTTTTGAGAATTTTTTCAAATTTTTTTGCCATGCATTCTAGCCAACCCTCCCTTCTTTAAACTTTTAAAATTGCTTTAACTCCAAAATTAGAAAACAAACATTTGTTCTACGTTTTGAAACTTACCGTCGGACATTAGGAACGCCAAAAAAGTCTTTGATGCATGTTCCACTTTTCACCTAACTTTGCCCCCTCCCTATATCGAACTTCGTTGGAAAATGTCATCTTAGTTTCTTGGTACTTAATGAACCAAAAATTTGAAATACGGGCTCAGGGAGCTCGAGCTCCCCCCCCCCCTTAAAGCTCGGGAAAAAGATTTTTTATAGCAAAATTATTTTAAATGCACTTTTTTGATTTTCAAATAGTATTTTTTCAAAAAAAATTCGCCCTCGTTTCGCTCTAAAAATATTTTACCCTTTTTATATTCAAAATTGATAACTTTTGACCAATTTTTGAGTCAAAAATCACCGATTCCTCAATGAATTGCCAGTTTGTCAAAATATATAATTAATGATTTTTGACTGAAAGATTAGTGAAAAATGATCAATTCGAAATTTTACCCCCTTTCCCGATTTTTCTCAAATTCTCAGGCCCTTCCTTAATTAATTTCTGGGTGCGCTTATGCAGGGACTTACCGATAGGGGGATGTGGGTAGCTTACCCCCTTAGGATTTAAATTTGTTGGAAAAATTTGACATTTTGACCTTATTGTTGGAAAAATTTACTTTTTTTGCACATATTTAACAAACTTGAGAGAATACGAATAAAAAATGGTGAATTTTTCAACCTTGAAGAAATATGAATAGAAATAGCAAGTTGTCTCAACTCGGGAAAATTCACTATCCATCCATACCTTCAAATATATTCTTCCTAGTTGAAAATTTTTCATATTATTTTTCCCAAATTTGAAAAATTAACCATGGCTAATTTTTCGAATTAGAGAAGTTGAACTTTTATAGTTTTTGTTTTATGAAAAAGTAGAATTAAATGATCCATTTCCTAGGAAAAAATTTCATTCTTTTTGAATTCGGAAATGAAAATTACACAGTTTTGCGTTGTTTTTTTTTTTTTAATATGAAAAAGGAATAAAATTTTTCAAAAATTATGGACTCGCTGCGCTCGGTTTTACTTATTGCATTTTTCTTTCCAATTTCCATAGTCCAAAAATAATCCAAACTTTCGAAAATGATTTTCTTTAGATTCTTTAGATTTTTCCTCAAATCAACTAATTTTTTGTATCGCCTTAAAATTCATTTTCGATAATTCTTCAAGTTTATTAATTCAAAACATTGTTTATGGCACCTTGAATTTGAGGTTTTCTGAAATTTTCGCGCTCGCTTCGCTCGGGTTCATCGAAATTCTTCATTTCATCAAAACAATTAATATTTTACTCCTCATTGATCTATTATTTACTAGGTCAAACCGAAAAGAGAGACTTCTGTGGAATTGATAAATTTTAAGTGGGTATGTAGCGTTTTTTTGGAGGGGGGGGAGGGTGGCGAATTATGAAATTTTTTTAAATTCTCAAATTGGAAATATCCAAACTTTTGATCTCATCATTTGGTCAAAATCAAAATTTTCTTCCTTTTTTTTGAAATTTTTTCTGTTGTAAATTCAAGATCAAGTTTTTGTGCCGATTTGTGAGAGAGGTGGGAGGTGAGAAGTGACATCGAAAATTCTGAGAATTGAATTGAAATCGTTTTTGTGGCCGGAAGGGGGCATTTAAAAACAAAATCAAAGTGGGTAATGATTTCTGAAAAAATCAGCGTTCTGCACAATTTTATCCCCCCCCCCCCAAAAACACCACCCTCTTCTCACTCCTTCAGGAATAACATATTTGAAAAGTCTGGAAAATTTCGAAAAATTGGTCTGGAAAACCTGGAAAAGTCAGGGAAAATAATTTCTGAGATATAATGAACACCCTGTTCTTGAAAATACTGAATGTTTCCCCTCAGTGAGATGTGATAAGACTGATAACAGCTTTTTGTGACGTAATATGACGTCAAAGTATATATATACTCACCCTATAAGAACACCCTGCAGGTATAAAATAATCAAAATTCGACCCCGTGGAGAAAACTGCCGGCTGGATTTCGAATTTCGGACAATTTTCCACTCTCCACCGTCCGACCATTTTGCCATCCCTGATCCGTTGAATATTTTACCCATCTCTCGACTCGCGAATTTTCGCCAATCGAGTATTATTTACACCCCGTTTAAAAATTCTCTTTACACCGCACATAGCTACGAGATCGACAAAGATATATTAGCCGCGTACTCGTAAGTTTATGTATAAAGGAAAACACAGACCAAAGAGACCATTTGGCTTAACAGTCGTATAATTGAAAACTGCCGCAGGAAAAATAAACACAGCAAACAACCAGGCAGGGAACGCGGCCTTTAAGAAGGAAAAAAAAGAATAAATTAAATAGGAAAAGGCTGCGGCTGCGGTGGCCGCGACGACACATTCGTAGAATTCGTCGTGTCGCTTTGACAGATTAAAATTCTTTTCTTTTCGTGTTTTTCTCTTTTGCTCGGTCGCATTTCACCCTTGTAACATTAATTTTTGCGAATCGACGTTGTAACACGATGCTGTGCAGAACACGATAAGATGCCCGCCCCACAGACTCCGCCGTTCTAATGTCACGCTTCCATTTGCGTTACAACGTTGCCCTACTGTATTCGCCTTTGCGTATATTTTAATTACATTTCTTGCGCGTATGTTGGCTTCTTTTTTTCTCTCTCCCTGAAACCTCGACTATGGTGTTGTTTACAGAAATGAGCATGAAAGGTTGCGGTCTAGTCAATAAAGATTACGAAATCGACGGTAACGTTACTAAATCAAATAGCAGAAGCTTGCGAGCGGTCAATTCGATATTGCTGACTGGTGCCGTCTATGCTTTGTCCTCGTATTTATTTGTATCGTTGTAGAATCGTACCGAATTTATATTTAATTTCGTACATCGGCGTCGAACGAGCTGCTAAATACAGGCCAAAATGCGCAGGGGAAAATTTGCAAACACTTGCCTAGTATACTCGTACTTGTCTTTTTAGTCTGCGTTCTATTTGTCTCTCCTTCTCTGTCTTAATCCTCAATCTTTTAACGCCATCTCATCGTACTGTAATTACCTGTAATTACTTGTCAATTTATACTTACGCGTACCTCGATTTTACATTAGAATTTTGATCGAACCGACGCTCATGAGGTGTTGCTCGCGAATATGGTTCCGATTCTGGTTTCTCAAGTCGAATTAAAACATAGGCAAGGCACATGACTGTCAGGTTTTGATTTTTGAAATTTTTCTGCTAAAAAAAAAAATGTAATACGTGGTTTTCTTCGATCGAATGCTGCAAACCGCAATTTAATTGCGATTTATTCAAAAGACCCGAAATGAACGATTGCCATTACGAATTCAGCTGGAATTATGAGGTATGCCTAATTTGATAAAAAAAAAGTCTAATTTGAAAAACAAATCATTTCACCGTAACTGATATATATTTTCATGAATAGATTGAAAAATGAATGGGAATGAAGATCTCAGGTCACTTTCCCGGATGCAATTTCTCAAACAACCGAATTTCCAGAAATTGGTGAATTGATTCGGGGGGAGGGGGGGGAGTAGTACGTACGAGTTGATTGCTGATGTTAAACCTCTAGGTATTTTGAATATTTTCCCGTCAAATTAGAACTTTTTTCCATGCCAAGATTTTTTTCCATTTTTTTTCAACCTATTTTTTTTCGCTCAAAAGTCAATTTCAATATTAATTTAAATTTTCTTGAAATTTTCATATTTTTCATTTTTTTTTCCAGCCTAAAATTTTATCAAAATTGATTTTCCTTCACATTTTTTCTCAAAATTAAATATTTGTGTTGTTTCTCAATAAGTTGAACTTGGTTTCAACTTAAATTTTTCCTCAAAACATTTTGTAGTTTCAACATCTAAATTTTTTCAAACCAAAACATTCTCAAGTTTTTTTATATCCATATTTTTATTTATTCATTTCAATTCGATATTTTTATTCCATTTAAAATATTTTCAAAATCTTTTTGGTACCAATATTAAATTCTAAAAAACTGTTTTTCAATTCTGTAAAAATGATTTTAGAGTTGCAAAAAAATGAAAAAAAAAAATGAGGAATGCAAAAAAAATACGAAGAAATTCGAACTGGAAAAACTGATGAAAAAAAGTTTACAGACTGTGAAAAAAATGATAAATTCCAAGATGAAAAACGATTTTGTGAAAAGAAACAAACAAATAACTAAAAACATAAAAAAAATGAAATTTTTTTAGATTCTAAACAATTTTGGTGCAGAAAATACTTGAGACAAAATTTAAAAGTTGAAAATCATGGTATTCAAAAAATTGAAATCTAAATTTGACAAAAAATTTCTTGGAAAAAATTTTAAGCCAAAACTTCAAAATTGAAAAAAAATTGAACCCTCCCCCTCCTCCACTCATCCAAATGGAAATCAATTCGCCAAGTTTTCATGAACTTACTAATTTTCGAGAAAAAAAACTTTTGAAAAATATATTACAAAATCTATTTCCTGAATAAACATTGTTTTTGAGTCAAATAAAATTATTATGGTAATGAAATGAATTAGGCTTGTATGAGATTTTTTTTAAATTTCAAACTTTTTTTTCAAAGAAACATTTGTTAATTTTGCGTCACTTTTCCATGAAAAAATATTTCATTTTAGCATAATTGTTATCTTATTTTGAATTCCATAAAAAGAGATTTGGTGCATGACACCAGAATGATAAAAGGAACTAAAGTTTCAGGAAATATCATTTTTTGAGAAAAATTATCCCCTCTCCTCCTTTGAGGAAGACAATCTCATTTTAAAAGAAATGATAATAAAAATCTAACACGTTTTGAAATTTTTGAAAATAAGTCATTCTTTGGATTTTTTCCATATTTCAAAAAAAAACTACTTCTTCTAAATTTTTTTTCAAAAATTCAAATGATTTTCCCTTTTTTTTTTTTTTTTTTGATTAGTAATAAATAGTTAAATTTTAAATTAAAGGAAATTGCTCAATTCTTTTCAAACACAAAAAAACTATTTTTTCATTCAATTTTTAAAATTTGTTTTGAAGTATTATAATATTGGAAAACGTGCAATTCTTCGAAACTCATTCAAATAAAAATGTGAAATTTTATTAAAATTTGTCCAAGTTTTGAATAATTTTGCGATTGAATGTTGGAAAATTTTTTCAAATTTTGAAACCTCTCTTAAATTTTTGGAAAATTTTCTAGTATGGTAATAAAAATTTCATAAGTTTTGGAAAATCCCCCAAATTAAGTACTTGAAATCTTCATAAAAATATTCCGAAAGAGACACGAAAATTTTTACAAAACTTGCCTGGGTCTTGATATTATTTGTTTCAGTATCAAAATAACTAAATTTTTTCATAACTTTAATCGCTTTTGATTCTTTGGACGATTTGAAATTTGAAAAAAAAATGCACCAACGAAATTGAATTTTCATGGCTGATTTATTTTAAAAGAGTTAAAATATTCTTCATTTCCGAATCTAATTTTCAACTATTCAGGTGCTTTTCCACGATAATTTTCCTAACAAAGTTACATAGGTACGTCAGACTGTCAACTCAATCATACCCCTGCCTCTTCTCTCTATTTCGGTTGAATTCAGCGAATTCGATCTGATTGTGGTTTGCGGCTTTCGACGTAAGAATAGAAAAGTACCACATTTTCCTACTCTCGGTGTAAACTTTCAACCGAACGTAGGTATCCTTCGAAGCTACGCCAAAATTACAATATTCTCTCGTATATAGTTCGAATCCATTACGAATCGTGGACGAATGTAAAATATACCCATGAAACGATACGTACAAATGTAGGTCTTGGTACGAGAACCTCATCGGCCATATTAGCAACTCGAATACGTCTATTTTCCTCTCTTTTTTTTTTGTATAAAATCGATAGCGTGGTAGCATATCTAACCGATGCTTTAACAATTTTTTCTCGCACTAGCTGAAAGTCTAGTGACTAATAACTTTTTTATTGTGATAAAATTAACTAACGTGCAATTATCTCATTGTGTATTAGTGTTCAATCGAGTATATCGACTAATTACTTTATTAGGAATTTTTTGTTGTAAACCAGTCAATCGAAATTTTTAAAAGATGGCTTTGCTATGAGATCGTTACGAATGTGACGCAGGTGTAATTTAACATGGCACTGCCAATGAGATCTTTTAAAATGCGACTATCGTATAAAAAGTGCGTCGATATGGTGATTTATATCTATTCTTATCCTTTTTTTCGTCGTAGTCTCCAATCCATATACCTAATACTAAAAGCTAAAGCTTCACTTGTGTAATTTTTCCCAAGCATATCAAGACTTTTTTCTTTTTTTTTTTTCAACTTACCGAAATCTAACGTGGTCTGGAGTCTTTTCTCTCCTTTATAATTTTTTTTTTTGCAGACTTGCGAGATCTTATAGGGCAATAAAATACGTTACCAAAGGCTTGTTAGATTTTGGTGACGTGATCGCGCAGCTATAAGTATACTTTTTAGAAATAGAATTTTTACGAAGGTTAAAAAAAATTTGTCGAAAAACCAAGTACCACATTCTGATCTGTATTTACTTTTTTTTTGTTTCTTTGTTTTTATACCTACGTAACTTATTTGTACTTATTATACTTAGTCGATAGGTAAGGTAATGCTTTTGTACCTTTGTATGTTGTTTATACTATATACGTGACTTGTGTACCTAATTTTCTGTAAACTTTTGTACTAAATAATAAATTACGACCTATCGTATGTCACGATGGTTAGCTTTTGGATGTCTATATACGAAAAGCATATCTTAAATTAACATCTTTCAAATATTCAACGCGGCTGGTTTTAAATTCTTTAAAAGTAGTTACCATTGTGTATTTATGGAAAGGTCTTATCTGTCTATAATATTATCTCAACTCATCTAAGTACGATGTCGTATAGCTTCCGAGAATCCCCCTTTCATATTCTTTCGTCTCTGTAATCTCATTTTGCAAGCTATACGATGCTATGTGAATTTTTTTCAAACTTATTTTTCTGTCGTCTAACGAGTGCCATGTCCTTTTCGTTTTTTTTTTTTTTAAATTTAAGGTATGCTTTGATGAAAAAAAAAAATCGTTTTACCAATTGTTATACTATACATATAATGTACTTGTACACATTTTGCTAAAAGCATAGTGCAGAGATGTTTTTGTACATCTTTTAAGTCAGTGTAGTAGTTCCTATTACGAGCCTGATATCCGTTTGTTAAAATTTTTATCGAAATTTTGTCCCCGTTTTTTTTTTTTTTTTAGACTTTGCAGATCGCAGATGAAGTATTTGTTTTGCGCAAGAATTTGTTGTACAATTGACCAATTTTCCGGGGTTTTTGAATCAAATAATCAAAACTAAAACTTTGAAATTTTTCGGATGAATGAGTGACAAATTGTACGTAGGTATACCTGAACTTGAATTACCGCGGATCAAAAAAGAACTTGAATAATCTCTAGACTTTTTTTTTTGCAAAAAATAAATTTTAAAAATATTTTTTCAATTCTGAAAAAAAAATGAATTTAGAAATAAGAAAATTGCTTTTTAATATGGTCTATTCTATTTAGAAAAAAATTGAAAAAGCTGGAAATTAAAAATTTAGATGAAATTAAGAACAAAATATTAGTTGTGAAATACCTAATTATACCATTACCATTTGGAAAGTAGAACGAATGTTTGATTACAGTAATATACCGGTCAATCCCGAAATTTGATCGGTAAATTTTGTAATTTACTAAGAAATACCGCGAATTTACCATTTAATATCATAATGTATCAGTAAATACCATAATTTACCCGTAAATACTGTAATTTACCGGTAAATATCGTAATATGTACCTGTAAATACCGTAATTTACCTGCAAATACCGTAATTTACCTATAAATACCGTAATTTACCTATAAATACCGCAATTTACCTGTAAATACCGTAATTTACCGGTAAATACCGCGATTTATCCGTAAATACCGTAATCTATCCTTAATGGATGCGTACTGAAACCAAAAAATACCGGTTTTGTTTTGGTTCAACAGTTACAGTTTCAAAATTTTGATTTCAGTTATCGGTAGTTTTGGTTCTGGTTTCAAATTTTTTTTATTTTGGTTTAGGTTCCTTATTTTTGTTAGTGAAGCGAAGAATCAGAAACTAGATTAGAAAATCTTGAAATTCTACTTAGGTATTTCAAGACTTGAAAGTATCAAAATTTTCAACAAACTGAAGGACAAAAATGCAAACCAAAATTTAAAAAAAAAAAAAAAAAAACCGGTTACAGTTTTTGATTTTTCTTTTCAGCTTTGGGTTCGATTCTTCGATTTCATTTTTTCAAAATTTTATTTTTGGTTTAATTTTAATCATGATTTTTGGTTAATTGTGGTAATTTAAATTTACCAGTAATTGTGGTAATTGGTCGGTAATTATGGTAATTCATGAATATGACTGGTAATTTACTGGTAATTGATAATTTATGACTATTTCTGGTAATTTGCCAGTAATTATGGTAATTCATGAATTATTCTGGAAATTTACCGATATTTACGGTATTTCATGGATATTTCTGGTAATATACCAGTAATTATGGTAATTCATGAGTATTTCTGGTAATTTACAGGTAATTATAGTAATTCATGAACATGACTGGGTTGCGTTCACTTCCTATGGAAATAAGGTATACCTTATTTCAAATAAGGTATAAACAAAGCGTTAGCCAATCAGATTTTTTCGTTCTCGAAAGATTTTGTTCAAACGGGTTTAAATTCACAATAATTTGGCCTCACTAAAAATCATTGGCTGTGGCAAGAAGAAAGTGAGTTTCATACTTATAATACACTGAAATGATGAATATTTAGAAATTTCAAATGTTCACAGCCAATAATTGTTCAATCCACAAGATTGAAAAGAACGAATTTGCAGGTTGTAAAAATGGTTGGTAATTACGAAATCGCTTATACCTAAATTCAAACCTGGAAGTGAACGCACCCCTGGTAATTAAATTTACCAGTAATTGGTAATTTATGAATATTTTTGGTAAATTTTCACTAATTATGATAATTCTCCCGTAATCATAGTAGGCAATTCATGAATATTTTTTGGAATTCTGGAAATTTACCAGTATTTACAGCATTTCACGAATATTTCTGGTAATGTACCAGTAATTATGGTAATTCGTGAGTATTTCTGGTAATTTACCTGTAAGTATGATAGTTCATGAAAATTCATCAATAACAGCAAAAATTTTGCTGTATTGATCTGAATTGAATCATTCGAATCGTATAAATATTTGTTTTCGCACAAGGTACCTATACCTACTCAAAATCACATTGCATCGATTTTTAAAGATTACAGATCCTCATTTTCGACAATTCCTGATCCATTTTTTCCTCACATTTTTTGAGAATGGGTCAATATTATTTATCGTGGAATAATTCAATATTTCATCTCGATCGATTTTCAAAGTCTATTCTTCGTTCTTGCCTCTCAGATACGTTGATAAATAACAAATAGAAAGGCTCGTAATTGTATTATTTTTTAACCATGGCACATTTTATGGAAAAAATAAAACATTTTGTAATGAATATACTTACGTATAAGTATCCAATAATTAAGTGGTTACCACATTGTAAAAAACCAAACATATCAATACCTTGTAACGTTACATATCATCATAATACATATCATTTGTTTATACATAATTGGTATTCACTTTTGAATACGTCTTACTTGTTCTTCAAGTTTGTTATATTTTTCCTTTTTTTTTTTCGTTTTTTACTTTTTAATACCCTAAGGTGTGTTTGTGGTTTTTTTTTTGTTTTCTGTTTTTTCAATGTATGAAAATTCTAGTACACGGTACCGTACAATAATTTACTTATTTGCAGATCACTGCTATTCCTCTTGTAATATTTTTTTTCTAGATAATTCCAGCCATTGTTTTGCTCAGCAAACGAAATACTACTTTTCCCTAGCTCCTATCCGATTTCATTTGTATTCGTATGTGCATAATGAATTATACATCGATGTTGTTAAATTATACGTAAGAATTGAAAATCATCTTACCAAGTGTTTGAATAGATTTTTTTTAAAAAATAGTAATCGAGTGTAGAAAAAATTCGTACATATTTATTCGAATATTTGAATCTGCATTTAGACTTTGTTAATGATACGTTCGTTAATGATCGAGCTGGTACTAGAATTGTCGTTAGGAAAGCTTTTCTCATAATTTGGAAAAGTCTTCATCGTTATTTTTTTCGTCGCGTGTAGAGTAAAAGAGGGATATCGAGTATCGGAGATACGAACCTGGAATAATTTAAGTTTCTCGTTAGGTTACCTAGGATTTTGGAGAAAGTATACGATTTTTGTAATTACCAAAAAGAAAAGATGTGATGTTAGTAAATTAGATTTGTTATGTTTTCATCCAGGTGGCATATCTTCGATTATTTTTTCTTGTTGTAATTTTCATTTTAAGAACGTTATATCTGTACAAACCGATCCCCAAAAGATCGAAGAACCAATCGAAAAATACCTATTTTCGAAAAAGGAAAAACTCATACATATCATTGATACATATCAACTTGAAGATAAAACATCTTATGTACCTTGTACTATTGTAATAAGTATTTTTTTTTGTATGTTATTTCATTAGAATTAAATAAAGGAAAAAATTTTCAGGATGACTTTAGCATTTCAAGGGAACATGATAGACAATCTTTCATATATTTTATTTTTTAACCCATGTATCTCGTCGGTCGATCGGTTTAGAATAATTTTAAAATTTCAATCGTTCGACTTGATTCAAAATTTGTTACACTTGAACATATCATAACAGTGATTTTTTTTTCTTTACGGTACCTTTTAATTTAAAATTTGAAAAAAATTTAGCTTATGAAATTGGTTTCTATTCTGTCTAATTTCTCGATGAATTTCAATCGGCATTTGCCTATTTTTATGTCCTCTACAGGGTAGATAACGAACTTTTTGTATTGCTGAGAAACGTACCTACAAATGATTTTAAATTTCGAGATGTCTGAGTACCTATATTGAGCAGTATAGAAATGTACGAAATTACCTATCCACCATTTTACATAGATTTTTTGATCATTTTCCTCTATAATTACCCTTTAATATTTATCGTCTGTTCAATTTTATAATACTAATATTCCATCGCATACACAATTCGATAATCTCAACTAATAATTTAATCATGTATTAATCTGTAAACTGTGTAATTAAATGAACCGAACCTATAACTGTATCCTCTCCTTTGTATACTGTCGAAACATACCTATCTACTATAGTCGTATTAAAAAAAAAAAAATGTATAAAGTCTTTTGTAAAAGCTTTATGTGTCGCATCTATCAGTTCTATGTGTGTTCTATTCCGTTTTTATATTTAAAAAAGCGTCCTAGATAAAAATAATTAATTAAAGACGTTTGTGTTACGACGAAAAATTAATAAAGCGTAATTGTTTGTACGTCTTTAGAGGCTATTCAAGCAGTTTGTAGCCTTTAGTATGCGATGCTATTTGTACTGCGTTTCATAATAAAATTGTTGATAAAATTAGTTTAGTTTTTATTTCCATTTTTATTGTAGGAAAACTAACAGATAGGTACCTTAATAAGTATTAAAATTTAAAATTCAGAAAAAAAAATTGAAACGAATTTTAAAATTTGGTAGGTAGGTATAGTTAACATCAATGTGATTTTTTTTTTTTGAATTAGTACATAAATGAGATTTTGATGAAAGTTTTTTTTTGTTTCGAACTATAAATTTACATTGCTTGATATTTACATAGGTTTTGAATGCTTTTGAAACTATTTCTGGAATTTCATATAATTCTCAGCCTAAAACATGATCCACTGTGTGGGTATGATAGGTAATGGAGAACAGCAGAAATTCAAAGGTGAAAAAAATTTCTGTACGAGCATGGCAGTGAAATGTAGACAAGTTTTTTTTTCAACATCCAAAGTTTGTTTTTAATATTGAAAAAAAAAAAAAAAAAAATGTTGAGTCGGTAAGTAATCCAAAAAGGAAGGGAGATGGACTCAAAACTTTTCAAAAATCTCAAGTCCATCTTAAAAATTTTCAAGACTTCCGGAAATGTTTTTCTGAGATACTTTTTAGCTAAACTAACCCCCCAAAAGGTTGTCAAGAGGTGAGAGAAAGGAGAGGTGGAAGATGAAGGAACTAAAAATCAGGAAAAAATTTATGTCCTAAAATGGGAGCAGTTACGAACAATGAACGATTCCAAATTGACCGCATTTTCCTTTTCAAATCACTTTTTAATCAGTAAAATTTCTAAATTAAAATTTTCTCAAAATTTTTCCATATATGAGTCTTTTATTGTAGGTACTTTTAATTTCTTACTTTCAATTTTTGCAAAATTTCTTCAAATTACCCAAGTCGACAAAAAAAATTTGCACTGTTTCAACTTCAATTTGAACGCCTAAATTTTTATTCTAGTTAAATATCAAAAATTACATCAACAACATACAAAATTTGGCAATTGGAAGCCAGACCCAAAAATTGAATCGACTTGTGTTATTTATTGAGTCAGAAGAAATTTTTAAAAACTTATGGTCATTTCTTTTAAAAATTTTTAATGATTTTTGAGCTGGAAGGAATTTTTTCTAAAGTTGAAGAATAAACTAAAGGAATCCAAGATAGAAAAATTTTCAAAACTCAATTTTTTAAAATTTTTTTTAGCTATTTTTAAAATTTTCTCCCAATTTTAAATCTTTTTCCTATAATTTAGACATTTTCCCTCAAGTCTGTATCAATTTTTAATTTTCAAATTTTTTTTGGAAATTTTTTCAAGCTAAATGGATGAAAAAAATCGGTAGAAATAAAAAAAAATTAAAAACTCAAAATTGAAAAAAAAAATTAAAAACTTAAAATTGGAAATATGTTTGAAAGTTTGAAAAATTTTACTGTTGTAAATTTTTTCGAATTGAATACAATTTTGAAAAGCTGGAAATCAAATAAATTAAACAAGGAATTCAACTCTAAAGTTAGAATTAATTTCGATTTATACCGTCGAAGTCCCATTTGCGGCAGAAATAGTGGGAAAGTTGCGAAAAACCGAAAAATTTTCAAATGCAGAAGTCGACTAATGGTGCTAGATAAAATTTTCGGAGTCCAGAAATCGTAAGTACGAAGCAAAAGTCCTGAAAAACCGCAGTCTGATCAAGAGTTCATAAATAGTGGTTAATGTAGCTAATTGGTAGAGCAAGTACAAATCAAAATTCATAGTTAGCATTTGGTGTTTGTATTATTTGAGTTTGAAGATTATGATGAATGAAAACCACCAAAAATATGAAGTTGTAATTTCTGATGTAAAATCATTAAATGAATTAAATGTAAATTAATGCGCAGCTACAGATACAAACAGTAAATTTGGAGTTTATGAATATGAGCGGGATAAGTTGATAGTAAGTATTAACCAATTTTTAGTAAGTATTCAATGATGAACTTTGGTGGCTAAGTTTCGATGGGTCCAGTAACCGCAATTAAATTATATTTTAAACTTATTGATGAATTTCTGATGGCAGCTATTACTTGTGATTTACCTATTCACGAATATTTTATTTCCTTCCAGATAATTATAAGTGTTATGGTTGTTGAGAAATTTGAGTTTGAAGATTTAAAGCCGAACTAATAATTATTGGTCTTGTAACTTTTAAAAAATACTTCAAGTGTAATCTACAAACAAATCAGTTGTACTTCTTTTCTGCGTGAACCAAAAATTTCATTATCAAGATCAGTTTAAAACAACAAACTGGCACATTCGAGTGAAAAAATATATTGAAAAAAAAAAATCCATAAATAAATACAGACGGAGCGATCTAAACGATCACGAACTCATTTATAATAAACGACTCGAGTAACATATCAATTCTAATCCAATACGAACTCTTAAGAAATTGTGAAACAGAAACAGCAACGCAGCAAAAAAAAAATCAAAATAACAACTAAACGCGTAAGTAAAATATTTCCAAAAAATTGTAATAAAAAGTATAATAAATTTATATACATTTAAGGCAACGCAGTCACCTTTCGAGACCATTGAAAAAAAATACCAAACAAGATGTTACATAGGTATTTACAAAAAATTATCAAATTTACACGCGAACGATTGCAACTTCCTTCAGAACATGACTTTTTAAGTACTTATACCATAAAAAATGCATTTATATACGACTTATTCCAAACTTTTAATAAGTTTGTTAATTTTACCAACAAGTTCTTCTTTTTTCTTGATGAAATTATTTTCGGTTTCTAAGAAAGTAGCTTTGTTGATCTTCCTGGGTATCAACTTCTCAATAAACAAGGTTTGCTGCTGATGGTATAATTCCTTCAATTGTTTATCTAGTCTCTGAATTTCGTTGATTTTATCGACGTTCTCGGGCGATTCGGTTTTCAGTTTCGAGGTGACGTCGGAGATCTGAGTAGACAGCATCTTATATTCGTTATTGAAGTATTTGACAGCGGCGTTGAATGCATTCAAATCCGGACTATATTTGGCGGCGTTGAATTTATCGTCGAAACTTTGGAATAGCTTCATAACTCGATCTTGGTAACTGACGAATTTACCACAAAGACCTGAAATTCTCAACTTCAATTCGGCGGCTTCATCTTTAGACAGAGAGAAATCTAATCTAACGTAGATAATAACTGTAACGAATAAAATCAACAAAAATCCGATTATCAGTAAGGGTTCCAGGAGCATGAACATTTTTGGGAACACGTATCGTAATTCGAACGTTTCAATGTGATCTTCAACTAGATTGGTTTTTTTAATAGTTATCACCGGCCGACCAATGGTATCGAGGTACGTGTGGTGTAACGAATCGGGCAACCGTTCGGCCGGATATGGTAAGCTTAGCTCGATACTGTGCGATCCTTCCGGTAAGATGATTTTGATAAGGGCTTCTCTTACGACCATGTTATCGAATATATGATCAATTAGAGGCATTTTCAGCAAAAAGTGATCTCCTTTGGTATACAGGTACGTAAATGACGGAATATTGTAGCCTAAAATGTACTGAGTATTCCATCCTCCGAATAATGGGAACCTGGGACGTAGTTCTACCTCGACTGAATTCTCGAGACCGTATAAATGCGACGTTGAGATATTACCGATTTCATCTCTGTAGTAGATATCTTGAGCGGTACCTAAAACAAAATTTAAATCAAATATCAGTCGAGTTCGTACCACACTTCAATAAAAAAAAAAGCATTTACAAACCTGGTAAAATAGTTTTGAAAGATTTAACGCTAGACAATCCACTATCCGGTTCACGCTGATAATCGTATCGTGAAAAAGGACCTTTTAATTTAGCTCCAGTATGTTCCAAAGTGATCTCCTCTTCGACAGCGATATTACCCCAATGAGATATTTCGATTTTACGTTCCAATTTCGAAGCGATCAAGAATGGAGAATTATTTTCGTAATGAATAACAACCTCGTTGACGGAATACGGAGCTAACTCTTTATAAGGACCATACAAAATATGCGAATCAGATAACGACGACGGCTCATTCCTTGTAAAGCTTTCAATATTCTTGGATCCCAACGCAATACTCGTAGTTACTTTGGTGACCGGATACGGCGAATAAATATAGCAGTTTCCGATAAACTTAATGAATTGTTTCTGCCTTTGAGTTATCTGGATTGGATACGGTTGCAGGTAATCGATTAACGAATAATACACATCGACGACAGTTCGTTTACCTTCGTCGATTGGATTTTCGAATTTAATCAACCAGGATTTCTTCTTATCGATGGTAACTTCGGTAACGGTCAACGGAACATCCAAATCTGATACTCGAGCTTTAATAACAGCTAGTTTATTGACTGACTGAGGATCGACGGTAAAGACGAAATGAGGTATCGGTTCTCTACCGGCGTTTTCGAACGATATCTTATTAGTTACTTTGACGATCTGAGATGATATATCGATCAAACGGTCGACATTGACTATTTTCAAATTCGGTGAAATGGTAACGGCGCAGTTCACGTAGACTGTAAGTAGCAGAAGAATAAACTTGGTTATAATTACTTTTTCCATTTTTACGTTATCGAAAAAACACGTCACTGTTTATAACATACGATCGGAAGAGATCAACCGAGAGTCGAATGTTTCAGAATACGAATCTAAAACGAATTATCGTTTAGAACACGAACCGAAGTCTTTTTTTACATCACCATTATTAATTTCTCGATGATTAATTCATAATTGATGAAAAATTCTACCGACAAATTTTAAAAATTTGCCAACATAAAAAAAATTAAAAAACGCAAGCAAGTGGCTTTGAAAAAAAACTTTTTTTGCCAGCATCATTGAGTGTTGCTAATTTCACAACAATATCGAACTCGACCTCGACGTGAACTTTTAATTAGGCGCAGTTTGATTCTTTTTTGTACTTCGATACGTTTAAATACAACGAGCGATTCATTCAGTTCAGTTTTTTTAATCCTATCATGTTGTAATTTAGTCCTACCCATTTTAGTTGTGTTTTTTCGTTTTTAATTTACGTTTCGGGGTACGTAATGTTTTAATAATTTATTAATATTTTAATTAGAAATAATCGTATTTGGTATTGAATTAGTATTTTAAATGATACAATGTATCATGCTCAAACAAGTTTTATATAATAATACGCCAATATACCGACATATGTTGTATTTTCTCGGTGTTAAATTTGCCTCCATATTGGAATTCCATCGTAGCTTGTTTGTTTGATGTTTTCGGTCGTAATTTATTAAATTTCGGCGTTTCGTGGATAATTTTAATTATAATATATTATTACGTTGAGTAATATAATGTTCTTATTCATAAATAACGTAACGATATTTTGTCTCGCGCAATTTACAAGTGTTTTTTTTCGCTCATTTTCCAGACGCGTCTTCATCATCGAACGATCCTTCAAATCTGGAATATACGGAGGTATAAGTCAATGTTTAGTGGTTTTTCTGTTATGAATAAGCATTCTAATTAAATAATAACACGTTTGCGTAAAGTAATGCAGTATTTTTTATTCTAAAATCACGTAGCGGTAGAGTATTGCTATTCAATACTTGAGTATCAAGTCAATCAAGTGTATTATGCAATAAATTGGTGTTACAGATCGCTTGCATAATTCCAATACGAACATGAACATATCAATTGAACGTCCGGTTGATTTTCCTCTACAGATACATATGGAAAACCGTAAGTTTGTAATTATTCATTTCAACTTAATAATGTGCATGTGAAACGTAAAATTTATTCTGTAAAAAATGAATCGAAGTGAGCATGATCGTTCAATCATTAGGATTATCAATATCACTGAGTTTTTTGTGCAGTCATTAATATCTTAGTGACGCCGGTAATTTGCTAATCTGAATACCTTACTCTTCGTTTGAGGAATATATGCTCTGTTATTTTTAAGAATGAGAGGAATGACTGTGTCTATGTTCTTATTACAATACCGAATTGACAATGGAGATAGAAAGTACTTTTTGTCGCATCATCATCAGGAAAACATCCTGTTCTGTCTATGAAATATTTGACGTGAAATTAACTTTTTTATGAACTTGATTTACTTACTCCTAATCCTATAGACGAACTGGTGTACCTAACTTCATCTAAGTGCATGTCGGAATTCAATTAGTAAAAATTTAAAAGTATAAAATTCGAAAATCAAGTATATTACATGTATTAAGCGTCCGTTATAAAACAACCATAGTCCAATAACTGTGTATGAGAAAAAGGACCCAGATGTTGCATTTTTTTTTTTCAGTACACTTATGTCTTTTTTCTCGTACACAGATTTTGGACTATGGTTTTTTTAAACGGACGTTTCATATACCTATTATGAAGCATGATTAAAAAAAAAAAAAAAATTGAATCAGGTGTTAGGTATATGACTTCTCGTATCATTGTTTTTTTTTTTTTTTCGAAAAATTATGCATTTTTGTCCTGATATGTATCGATAATTTTACACCACTGGCTAGCTGTATCTCTCAAACACCTTCGAAGACTCCTTAACGACTTTTTCTAATTTTTTCCGAATGAGTAACGTAGGGACATTCGCTATAATGTATATACGTATTTTTTTTTTCAATATCTGCAATATTGTTTTTGAAAACCTTTGGTGATCATTATTTTTTTTATGAGTGAATTTCATTCAACATGGTTGTGATTTTTACTCGAATTTTTTGTAATCTTGCTACCTACGTTTGTTCTTTCTGATTTATCTATTATGTACCTACTTTTTGCGGTACTTACTTTCCTTTTTTTTGTTTTCTTGTTCTGATTTCTGATTTAGTCGTTTTCCACTTATCCTCTATATTTCGTTTCATTTTCTCTTTTGCTTTTATAATCATTTTCTAATTTTTCAAATATTATTTTTTCACTTTTTTGGGGTGGGTGGATTTTATCAAGAAAATGTTATGAAAGGTGGAGGAGGGAAAGATGTGAAAATAACACAATTTCATAACAAACTATTACGTAGATTTGATTTCAAAATTTATTTTCATTCTTTTTGCCTCCTTCAGTTTTGAATATTGAATTTTCACCCCGAGATTTCTGACCAAATTTCATTCCCAAAGTGTTTGTTCATCGCAGTTGTTTCTTCAAAGCTTTTTCAACACAAACTGTCTTTTAAACGTTTCTGTATTCAATTTTTTTTTCAAAATTTTTTAAAATTCAGACTTCAACTAAAATGTTGTTTAAAAAATTAAATTTTTTCAGAATTTTTTAAAACATTTGTAAATTGGAAAGATTTTTTTCAGTTGAAATCAATCGTTACCTACTAAATTTAAAATATGTAGGAAAAATTTTGAAAGGTTGGGAAATTTGTGCCATGAAGCTAGAAAATTTTACGATAGAAAATTAAAAATCACGACGTCAGAGCATGGCGAGTTTCTGCTGAAATTAAACGACAAAAAAAAATGAAAAATCAGTGAATATTTCAATCTTTGACCTCTAATTTTTTAGTCGTTTTATTTATCAAAACAAAAACTTTTGGTATCAAATATTTTTATTCGAGTCTAGCTATTTTTTGACTGGAACCCTTTGCCAAAATTTGTAATAACTTCAGAAAATTTTGAAAATTTTTTTCAAAAATTTTCCTACATGAGCCTGGTTATTCCAAATAATGAAATGCAATTTTTTGAGAACTGTTATTTCTCCAATGATGTTTCAATTCGCTCCTGAAAATAAAAAGCGTTTTTCTAAAATTATCCCAATTTTTACAATTCGTAAAAAATTAACGAGATATGTAATAAAATTCAATAAACAAATTTGAAACTTGACGGATTAGAAAAAAATTGTAAATGAAAAAATAAACGAGACAAGTAATAACTTCAAATTTAAAATTTGGGTGGTCCGAAAAGTAATTAAAAATAAAACAAACTGAATTATTTCAGTCAGGAACCTGAAAAAATCCGGTTAATGATTTGGTTCGGGTTCAGGGTTCATGGTTTGGAGTTTTTCGGGTTCGAGTTCTGATTCGGTTCGGGTTCGACCAAAATTATCGGGTTCTTCCGGGTTCCGGGTTCGATCCGGGCCACCATTCCTGGCTGTCTTTCGAATACATAATTCACAATTCCGTCCGTTAGATTTATCATCTGCCGTGGAATATATTTTCCCGAAAACAATACCTAGGCGAGATTTTTATCAAAAATCTGCGAATCATTCGAATTCTCTCTTCTTTTGATCCAATCTGCCAACATATTAGCAGAATTCAGGAATTACTCGAATTTAGCTTAAAAAAATCTTGTAATTTGATACTAATTTCGACCACCGATGTTTTTCGTTGAAAGTTCATGAAAATTTTGAACTTTCGAGCTTTCGATGTGCTCAGAAACCGCAACTATGGATCGACAGATTGATTGTTTTCGAAATAAGGACAGGTCCTATAGATTTCAGTTATTCTGATCCCTCTCTGACTAATTATTATTCATTTTGAGTCTAATTTTTTTAATATATTGCTTCATACGTCTAGTTACATCTTACTCAAATAACCTCTATTTTTATTCCCAAAGAAAAATCTTTCGAAAAAAAAAATTGGTCCAGCGTGAAAAAAACGATTACGCAAAACGGTGACTACGTAATGACGACGTATCGAGCAGGGCGGCGGACCCGTCAGCATCACGGCGACACGAATATTACATATTTTAGGGTTAGAAATAAGTGAAACGTCCCTTGGGTCATTGCGAATTCCGTTATTTTCTTTGATGTGTGAGTTGTTTCGCTATTATCGAAGCTGAATTTTGCATCTTTTGACAAAGCTTTTTACTATACGCGTACATCACGTGCGCATTTTTCCACCTCGTCTCCGCGAGCTTTAGGCGTGCGAAAGTGAAAAGCTTCGTGAAACGAGGGATCTACTAAAATTTCTCATCTTCTACTATTCGTCTCTTATCGTCGCCTCTTTTCGTATTACAAATTGGGTACGGTTCGCAGCCAGTGTACGACCGACGACGACGACCTAATCCGTCCCGTTCTAATAAATTAAAAAGCAGACTACGCGTAATTACCGCAGCTCGGATCGCGGAAACTTCTGACGCCTGGCACGGCGCTGTATCGAAGAAAAAGCTAAATCTGTGGGTAATGAAGCTGTAAACGAAAGCGCGGTGTCGAGTACCACCATACATACGATAGAGCTGGCGCGCATATTACGATCATGACAAACGACACGGACGCGTTCTACCGTATTAAAGGCAAAGTTCACCATTAATCATTACCCTTTTTCAAGTGTCAATAACCGAACAAATTTTTAATACTTTTTTCCAATCGAAATGGCTTAAATTATTTACCAACTGTGCTCCTGCCTGGCGCGTATATTTTGTCAAAAATCGTTCTTTCCGAGCCAGCTCGAATAATCGAAATTGATTTTTTTCTCTCCTCTTTCGGCAAAGATAGGGCTTTGTAGATGTTCGTTTCTTCGACGCGGATAGAAAAATTCAAAAACCTCGAACCGTAAACAAAGCGTAATTGTCGGACCCGCGAAAACGAATTTATCGCAAACTTGGAACAAAAATAGTTTACCCGAGAGACCTCCGAAGCATTGTACGAGTCAACTTTTTCATTTTCTATTATCTCCCATCCAACGTGCGAATAACTTTTGATAAATCGCGAAACTCTGGGGAAAGCTGCGCCAACGTTATCCATCAAAAATAACATCAAATCTGTCTTGATTGCACCGTATGGCAAAGGCTTTTGTCACTTGAAGATTTTCGCCCTTGCAGGGGCCGGTTGCCGGCGAGTCTTTTTTCAAAACTATGACAAAGAGGATAAAATGGTCGGATTTTGACGAAATGAAAAATTACCTGGTTTAATTTATGTAAATTGGTTTAGTAAGGTGGTAAATTATATTTGTAGAGGCAGTGGCGTTGAGAGCTTTTTTTTTTTTTTGAAAGGCTACAAAATAAGAATCAAGATTTAAATTTTTAATAGTTCGAGGAATATTTTGATCAATTTTCATTTTTTTTTTTTTTTTTTTACAGATTTTTAATGATTTTACGTCATTTTTTGAAAAAAATTTCGTAAAAATTTTGCAGTTTTTCTTGTTTTGTCAACAAAGTTTGAGATGGCCTGCAAAGTTTTGTCGATTTTCTCGTCGTTTTCGAATTATTTTTCAAAGTTTTCGCATTTTGGACACATTTTTGGCATAATTTGTGCAAACTTATTAAACTTGAATTTTTGAAAATAATTTTTAGGTATATAAATTTTTTTCTGCTTTTTGAACACGTTTTTAATTATTTTGTTTGAAAATTGCTTAAAATGTTATTTTCAAATTTTAAACTGCTTGAAAATGAAGCGGAAAAACTTAATAAATCAGGAGAGAAAAACAAAATTATTTGAAAATAGTTTAAAAAGTGTTAGAATGCAAAAAAAAATCAAATGACCATTTAAAATAACGAAAAATTGCTCCAGAATTTTTTTTTGAAGTGCGACGGATTATATATTATGGAAATTGAAAAAGTATCCAGCTGTAAAATCATACATAAGTCATTCAAAATTGTCTCAGAGTAAATAATTTTTTGATTTTGACAAAAATGTGTTTTTTAAAAAATAAAGTTGTTGAGCTATTTTTAAAAATTTGCGAATAAAATCACTTAGGTAGGTACCCTAAAAATTTTAATTTTTGAAAATAGAATGAATTTTTTTTTAGAATGCCAGGAAAATTGTGGAATTTTAACCAAAGTCGTACCTAGTAAAATGATTATAAAAACTTAACAAAATTTCATCAAAAAATATGAACTTCACTAAATTTTCTTAATTTTTGGATCAATTTCTGCCCAATTTTAGAAATGTTCGTAACATTTCGAATAGTGTTTTTAAACGAATCCGTTTGGACTGCTTTTTAAAGGTTTTTAAAAATCGAAATTTGAATGGTTTTTATTATTTTTTTCGTACAATTTGTTCCTTTTAAACAATTTTTCAATTTGAATATTTTTAGCATTTTTTTCAGGTTTGAAAAAGTTTTCAATTTTTTTTACACCTTCCGTAAATTTCTATTGGTTTTTGTTCATATTTTTTAGAATAACTTTTAGGAAATTTTGAAGTATTAATTTGGTTTTAGCCTAGATGAAATTGTAGGGAAATGATTCTGAAACGTTAAAAAAAATTCAACAAATTCTTGAAATAAGTTAAGTACCTTCATATATTTCGAATGACATAAAAATTACTTCTTTTTTTTTTGAAAAATTTAAATGGAAAAAATTCTATTTTTTCCAAATTTTATAAAATTTTTCCAACTTTGAGGTTCCAAATTTTTTAAACTTCTTACGTTTTAAAATTTCTTCCAACTCGAAAATTTCTTCTAAAATTTCTTCATTTTGATTTTTTAAAATTCAACTTTAAGCTTTTCAAAATATTCTTCGAACGATTGGGAAACATTTTTTAAAATGTGAAATCGAAAAAAAATTTAGAAAAGTCAAAATTGAAATTTTTGAAAAATAATATTGAAAAAATTTTAAAATTTGATTGAAAAAATTTCGAAAAAAATCCTTAACCGAAGAAATTGAATAAATTTCTAGGAAAAATTGGAGAAGGATGCAATTTTTTGGAGAATTTACATACACGTTGAATAAATTGCCTAGTCTAGTTCGAAGAAGGGGAACACCACTACACATTGACAGACCATACGTTCCATATTTTTCTTCGGTTGATACAGGCGAATCAATTAGGCAATTTAAACGACATTAAATTCATACTTATTACGATGTTGCTGCAATGACAGCGGGTTTCATTCGACCAAAATTTCAATCACCTGAAACTTCTCTCAAGTGCAGTTTGGAAAATCAATAGTTCACGTGTCCTTTAATTTCATTCTCTCAATCGCCAATAAGGTAAATCATACCATTGGAAATACGATGGCAAAGTTTCAATTATTTGAGTGGAGTATAAAATTTCATTACTAAACCAAGTTCAACTCGCATTTTAAGAGTATAAAATCGTTTCACTGAAGCAGATACATTTTTTACAACGACGACGTCTTAATAGCGCCTCAGCATCGCGGTGATCTTCGAACCGTGTGAAAATTACGATTACGAGTCAAAATGTGCCGCCGGAACGGGAGTACCGCAAAAATAACGTCGCTTTAAACCAAAAATAAGGGTAGAATTAGTCTACTGCGCCTTGCAGCCGATATAAAAAGCACAGTCGTATTCGTACTAAAGATTTCGAGGGGTAAAGCAGCACCCTACTTGGGTATGCGGGGGTTTCACAGTTGAAAGAAAATTGAGACAAAGGTAATGAGGCGATACAAATGCCATCAGAGCTTGTCACTTTCATCTTTCGTCGGTGTTAAATCTCTCTTTAGCCCATTTTTCTTTTTTAATTTCGACCCGGCACTTGTTACGAACGAGGATATTTTAACAAATTATCCGCTTTGAATAATTTCACCGTATTCCCCTTTTTTCGTTTCGGTTCGGGGGCTCTTTTCGCTTCTGTGTTCGTTTTTAGCCCTCTGTGCGGCGAAGAGGAGGGGTGAGCTTTTAAATTGGGGTGTCTTTATAAGCGTTTAACATAAATTAAACCCCGGCGTGTAATATACGCCGAGTCGCGGGCAGAGGAGGAAGTTGGCTCGTTGAAATTAGTGTTTAAAAGGTTGTTTAAATTTTAAACGGTTGTAGGTTGACAATGCTTTTGCGCCACCCGGATCGTGTTCGCGGCGCGAGCAAGATTAATTGATACCTCGAGCGTTGCTTAATGCAGATTTTCTTTTCCTTCGATGATTCCGAATATTAGTGGTGCTTTTTAAAGCCTTTGTTTGCTTTTAAAACTGTCTTTGGATGTAAAATTGTATTCTTGGCCCGTTTTCCCCGATCTTTTACGTATCGGAATCAGATTTCTGCGATTTTTTGTCGTGGCTTCAGTTTTTATTTGAAATTCTTCGAGAAATGGAAGAAGGTTTTGGGATTGATTCGATCGGATCATGGTATTTATTGCAGGTCTCTCCATTTTTCGTTATTTTTAAAATTTCATGAGCATTCGGAATAATTTACTTCGAAAAAAGTTGAAAACTGATATGCCAGCTTTTGGAAATGTTTTCAATTTTTAGATCATTTGAATTTTCAAAAAACTTTTATACGTCTTTCTATACTTACTATTGATTTTCAGTTCCTCAATTTTGTCAATTTTGAAAAAAAAAAAAACAAATTTTGATATAAAATTAATGTCTGTTAATTTTCAAGTTTCTGAAATTTTTGAAGTCTTCGAACTCATTTTCATTTCTGAGATTATCTGAAGCTATAAAACCTAAAATACAACAATACAAGTTTTCGAGTGAGTAGGAAGGACAGAAGAGAAAAAAGATCCGAAAAATTTTTAGACGTCATTAAGTCAGATATTGAAATTTTTTGATTCGATTTCTCAATATGACCATTTTATGACATCATTTTCGTGAAAAAAATCCAAATTGGTCTTGAAGGAAAATGGGGCTCGATTATGAATGTAGAAAAATTTCCAATTGGTTACACGCAGATATCGAAATCAATTCGGGCTAAAACTCTGGAGAAGTCGAAAAAAAATGGCTTTGGGGGAAAAGTGTCAGAATTTTCTGACCTAATCTTGTGTGGTATTCTCTCATTCTGAACCTGTGAAAAGTCACTGATGAACAGTCAGAATTCCTGCACAAGAAAAACCAGTGAAATCCACTCATTTTCAGCAAATTTTCACTGGTTTTTCAGCTTTATTCATAAATTTTACTGACTTCGGTGATTTTTTTTCTGATTTTCCCAGCGGTTTTTCTAACGGATTTGTTTTCAGTGAATATTTTTCCACTGATTTCCTCCTGTGCCGTAATTCTGACTGTTTCTCAGTGATTTTCGACAATTTTCACTGATTTATGAATGGGAGAGTATTAAAATCTGTAAGGTTTGTCTCTCGAGTTGGAATTTTGATGCTGAAAAAAGTAAAAAGCTTCTCAAAAAGCAAACTTGTATCTAAAAATTGTGACGTTTGATTTTTATAGTATTTTTTTTGGGGGGGGGGGGGGGTAAAAATTAATTTTTGAAGCCAAACTCTCAGAAAAAGTAGAAAAAATTTTTGAAATTGAAAGGTGAGGTAGTTTGCTGGGGGATTGAAATTTTTTAAGTAACATTATCGAGTGAGCTATCAAAAAGTACTCTCTCATTTATAAATCAGTGAAAATTATCGAAATTCACTGAGAAACAGTCAAAATTATAGCTTGCAGCACAGAATATCAGTGAAAAAATTCACTGAAAGTCAGTAAAAGTTATGAATTTAGCTGAAAAATCAGTAAAAATATATCAAAAAGCAGTGAATTTGGCTGTTTTTTCTTGTGCTGCAATTCTCTGACTGTTGATCAGTGATTTTTCACTGATTTAGAATAAGAGAGAGTATGTTTCCATCATTTTTCAAAAAAAAAAAAAAAAAAAACTGGAGAGGGTTGTAATAAAAGTGAAGGAAAATCCCAATCCCCTATAAATTTTGAAAATTGCCGATTTCTGAAATCTATTTCTAAACTAATTTTAGTTTGAAACATCAAAAAAAGGGTCAAAAAGTAGGGGTGGGGCAAGAAAATAACAAAACATTATCAAACGAGACAGGTGTTTTTTAATAAGTATATCGAGTCAATTTTTGATGACTCTTCACCAAGATTGAAAGAGATCTCAAGGAGTTGAAGAGTGATTTAAAATTTTGGAAAATCTTCACCCAATTATCATAGTTAGTGCTTATGTTTTGAAATATGATTCAATTTCTCAAGTTAGGTATGTAATTTAATCAATATTTTCTCGGGACCTTTCTTGTTTGTTTGCATTTAGTCGTTTTGGACTGAAATTTTGAAAAAAAAAGTGGTTTCAAGATCGAGTTTTGTTCCGAGTGCACCTAAATTGCTTTCAATTTTTTTTCATCAGCGATTCAAGTAGCAAATTGCATCAAGGATATAAATTAGTTTGAGTAAATGTCTTCCTCAAATGGTCTCAAATTCTATGCATATTTTGAAAATCTCGCTTTACTTTTTTTAAAATTTTTGGAGTTTAGACCTTTTTTAGGTTCCGGTTTCATTTTCATGATCATAAGACTACGGAATGTGATGTCTGACTGATCATCATCTGTGAACCGAAATCGTTTTAAAGTTGATTCCGAAGGCGCAATATTTACATTTTATGATTTTGAATTCAGAATTTTGAATCGACCTCCTCCCCCTCCCTCCCAGGACACCTGCTCACTTATTTATAAACCAGTGAAAATCATCGGAAATCACTGGTAAACAGTCAGAATTGCAGTGCAGTAATTAATCAGTGAAACAATTTCACTGAAAGCAAACAGTTGAACAGTTTTGAAAAATCGGTGCAAATTCATTGGAAAGCCAGTAAAAATATCTAAAAAAAATTGAAAAATCTGGTGAAAATCAGAGAGTTTTGTTGATTTGCCCTGCACTGCAATTCTGATTTTTTTACGTGACTTCACTGAATCGAAATTAAGAAGTGGACTTTATTGTAGTTTTTTTTATTATTTTATTTCGTCGAAAAACTGAATTTTTGTCCGCAACTCTGTGTAGATCACATTGTTATGAACTTATGATTGGATATTTCTCCCTTCCTTTTTGGTCAGTTTTTGGTCAGATATTGGACCAATTGATTTTAAAACATTGCCCATTTTTTGTTATTTAGTAAAATTGTATCTGAAAAAAAATCAGGAGATATTCTTTGCCATTTTGTTGGATCTTTCATTGGGAAGAACCAAAAGCGAGAAAATTGCAGTGCTGGAAGGGATCGATGAAGAAAAGAAAACAGATGGACAAATTCGATTTTTTTTTGATTTTTTTCGCCTCAGCTATAATTTTTTCAACCAGAACTTCGAGGTTGCGATTACGAGGAGCCAATTTACACTCCATCCTTCCATTCTCCGACTGGGCCATCCATAATCCTCCATTTCCAAAAATTGTCCCATGGACGATGATCCCCAGTCGTCCTTTCTGCTCACCTAATAGGTACACGTAATGGACTCGTCGTCGACGTAGGCGTCTCCATCACACTCGACGGTTCTTGTTTTGCGCTCAGTCAGCGTTTGAAAGTACATGCCTGGTGAATGATGCGCCGACGATGACACTACATTTTCCTCTTTTTTTCCTCCCCCTATACGCTAGTCCACTTATGTATGTGCTTATACGAAGAAAAGAGATAATATTATACCTAATGCACGCTCCGCATAAAGACGTCGACCGAGCGAAAGAATAGAACGACGCGACGTATAAATTAATTTATTCGGGATTCTGTGCATGTGGCGGTGATGATGACGATGCTGCTTTTGCTGCTACTGCTGCTCCTTCGGTACGATATGACGACCGACGACGGAAGATGAGTAAAGAATTACAAATCTATAATAATGAAGAAGAGAGACGGGTTCGAATTGGAAAAAAGAAAAAAAAGGGGGTGCCACTCTTCACGCAGCTGCCATCTTTAAAATGGGAACGCGGCCCCGGCCACCGCCTAGGAAAGAATACTATATCATCGAGCTTTGTCATTTATTCTTGCTGGATGCTGCCTATCTCCTGTACTTATGTGTATATACAAGACCATGAGGCATGTCTCACTGGCTCATTCGGCCACTACACATTGCAAAGAGAGCGTATAGATTTGTACGTCTGTACGTTACGACGGCAACAACAACAAGATGATGAGGATGCAGAAGAAGGAGAAAACTGTCAAACTTAGAAATACGACTTATGCGGTTGTACTGTTCCATGTGTGCGTATTAGAAGAGTTGAAGAGCACATGTACCATTATCGATGCGGAGGAGCAGAAGAGCGGAGGAGACAAAAAAACAAAATGGCGCTCGGTTCGTTTGATCATGATGTCGGAAAAATAAATAAAAACGTGATGTTACGTTTTGTTGTACAAACAAGCGCGCGATGGGTCATGCGGCGATGTTCGATTATGCTTTTATCCAATTCTATTTTGTAATATGAAGACATTTTAGAACGACTGAGATTGCGGTGTGGAAACGATTTTTTTTTTCGGATGTGATTTGTCGTAGACTTCTGGTTTGTTTACGGAATTTTTTGTGTTTGAGGTGTCATGTCGACTGACGAGCGGCTGAGATGGTTATCAGGGGTTATTCTAAGGAAATTTTGGAACTACCGAGATTTTAACTAAACTTCGGAATTGAAAAAAAAATTTGGAATGACGATTTTTCGTGCGGTACTCTCTAAATTTGAATCAGTTAAAATTGACTGATTGAAAAGCCAAAAGTGTGCAATTGTGGAAATCAAAAATTTTTTACTGATTTAATCAGTGAATTTTCATTTTTGAATCGGTAAAAATTTCAATTTACTGATTGAATTAGTAAATTTAAATTTTTACCGATTCATTTCAGTAGTTGAAAAAAAATACTGATTCAAAAATGAAAATTCACTAATTGAATTAGTAATTTTTCACGGATTGACAGTCAAATTTCACTGATTTATAGTGTCAAACTTTTCGTTGTTTACTCAGTCAATTTTCAATTTTTTGACTGATTCAAATTTAAGAGAGCATCCCAAAAAAATGTCTACGATGTCACTGAATGGTCTTCAATCGAAGACCCCAATTCCAAAGCGGCGTACCTAACTACCTATCATGTTCAAAAAGAAGTAGGACTTTCATCACATTTTTTTTTACTGTCCAAAGCTGAAAATAAAATCAACTTGAGCTTTTTTTCTCATAATACTCTCTAAATCTGAATCAGTCAGAAAACTGAAAATTCACTGAGTAAACAGCGAAAAGTTTGACACTGTAAATCAGTAAAATTTGACTGTCAATCCGCGAAAAATTACTGATTCAATCGGTAAATTTTCATTTTTTAATCAGTAATTTTTTTTCAACTACTGAAATGAATCAGTAAAAATTTAAATTTACTAATTCAATCAGTGAATAATTAGTGATTCAATCAGTAAATTAAAATTTTTACCAATTGAAAAATGAAAATTCACTGATTAAATCGATAAAATTTTCACTGATTTCTTCAGTTGTAAGTACACTTTTGTCGTATTAATCAGTGAATTTTGACTAATTCAAATTTAGAGAGTACCTACTTGGTTCAAAAATGTAGTTATGATTTTGTTCATGCCCGAGCGAAGCGAGAGTAAAGTTTTGAAAATATTGAATTTTCAATGCCCAAAAAAGACATTTTTTTCGTTTTAATGCTTGGAAAATCAGTGGAAAAAATTCATGCAGGTGGTTGAAAAAAATTGAAGAAAAATCCTAGTGTTGGAAAATAGTTTTAAAAATTATGTATTTAAATAAAATTTTGAAGTTGAAAAAAAATTGAGAAATTGAAAAAATTTTAATTAGGTACTATATTTTTCCTACTGCAAATTTTCTTCCAACTTTGATTTTTTCAAATTTCCTTCAATAATTCGATTCCAATCATTTAAAAAAATTTTCTCATTTTTTTCAATTTCCAATTTTTGAGGAAAGTTTTGATTTTATATTTTTCAAGATTTCTTTCAACACCCAACTAGATACTGGAAACATTCTAATAATTTTTGGATACAATTTTCAAAGGATTTAAACTTGAAGAAACTGGAAAAATTTAGAATTAAATTTGTATTTGAAATAAATTTGGAAGTTGATTGTCGAAACACTAGAAGCTAGTCCATTACAAAGCAATTTTGGAACTACCTAAACAAGCTGGAACTACCTCTTAAAATAACCCTTGATGGTTATTAATGACGACTGAAGTAAATTTCGATTGCTCATAAGAAAGTTATCCTTCCTGAAATGAAATTTTGAGCTGAAATTCATATTTCGAATTTTGGCGAAATTTTAAAATTATCTTATTGCCCTGCAGGAAATGAAAATTGAATCTAATTGACCATAAAAAAAAACTGAAATTTTATACGTGCTACCCTCGAATCAATTAGCATTTTTATGTGATGTTTCGAATCCTCCTGAAAAATTTTGAATTTTCCTGGATCAAAGAAAAATTCACAAAAATGGTTCATATGAACTTCAGCACTTGGGTAATTCATTCTTCTTCCGGATTTTTACTAAATTCCAGTGAAAATGACGAAAATTTCAGAATTCCTCGATTTTTTCCCGGTTTTCTCAAGAATTAACACCCTGTTTGCACGACTTTTTTAGACATTTTTATGAGCCTACAACAAAAAAATATTTAAATATACATAATTTTAAAAAATTACAATGAACCCCTGTATTGAATTTGAATTTTTACGAACAAATTTCACCATTCTTCCTCCCTATTGTTGTTTTGTTCTTCAATTTGAATTCAAAGGTGAGTAAAAAAAGTCTGACCTTTGAGTCAAAAAGCCTGACTTAGTTTGATCATTGGACACCCTTAATACCTATACTGAAAAACTAAAAAAATTGCAATATCGAGGAGAAAATCATTCAAAATTTGTATGCTAGTCTCTCTTAATTGATTATTGACATCCTGCTGTTGAACTTCAAATTTTTTCACGAACCTCCCATAATGAATCCAGAACCTCAACAAGACCTAAGGTATAAATCTTTAAAATGGCTCTACGCGACAACCGATTACGGTTCACCTTCTTCGAAAACCCATATATCCATCGAAGCGGTCGATCGACCAGTACACTGCACAGTGCACACATACATTTCATCGTAATTATGCTCGCAGCAGCAGCCATTAAAACAAACATTTGTACACTGCGTGTAGAAAAAGTCGCTGGTCGCGGCCAGCGCCGAGACAGGTTCTCGTAAAAGACATTAGATATATGAACTGGCCGGTAATTGGATTGTTTTCTCCTTGATCTCCGCGACCTTCCTACTCCGGATGCTTCGTACCTATCTATCAGCTTCTTCGGACAGCGATTTGATGCATAAAACCTACTGCAGCAATATGAGAAGGTATCAAAAAACCGTGCGAAAGGTATGGAATTATGAAGTATTTTTTGAATTCTCAGACTGGAAATATCCGAACATTCGGTCGACACCACAGTTTTCTCCTTTTTATTTGAAATTTTTTCTGTTAATTCCAAAAAAATGTTGATGATTTCGAAAAAAGTTTTGAAAAAACCTCATTTTCTGCGAAAACCTAATAAAATGTTGATAAAACGAATGAAGAAATTCCAACCTTGAAAGCCTTTTTTTCTGTAAAATTTTCGCCCTCACTTTGCTCGAGCTGAATAACTTTACACAATTCATTTCATCAGGAAATTGGTGACTATTTAAAATGGATTTTTCAAAACATTTTCATTTTTTTTTGGGGGGGGGGGGGGAAAAAGCTTATTAAAGAATATGCAAAAGTTGAAAAAATAGCGCAAAAAAGCATTAATTTTAATGAGGAAATTTCAGCTTCTGGATGCCTCTTTTTAAAAATTTTCGCTTTCATTTCGCTCAGGTTCGATTTTCTCAATTTATGTATTCTGAAAATGATGTCTTTCCGCTCCAAATAATTAAATATTCTGAAACGGGCTTCATCACAGAATTTAAGGCGATTTTGAATAGAATTTTTAAAAATTGACCGATTTTTTTAGAAGGAATGTACAGGTCGTTCGGGAATTAGTTTTTTCGAGAAGTCAAAAAAGTAGCTCGGAAACAAGGAATATAGATATACTACGTATAATAGGTACACCGAATCAGGGGTGTGTGTGCTAGTGTGAGTGAATTACGACGTCATTGGTAGTTTTCCATTTAATTTTGCCCAAGTATGCGCGGACATCGCTGCTTAACCACGGTTGTGTGTGCTTGTAGTTGTTATGTTATTACTCACTACCAATGACGTCAGCACCCTGCACTCCTCACTCACGCGAGTGTGTATAACAACGATCCGGTGTACCTATTATACGTAGTATATCTATATTCCTTGCTCGGAAAGCAAAAATTTTTTGCTTTTTATTTTCAGTACGACTAATCCAGCAAATTTTCATTTGATGGGCATGAGTCAGCAAATTTCTCCTATTAATAAGGATACTTAGGTAGGAAAAGGAATTTTCCAATTTGGGTCACTAAAAAATCTTGGACTCAAGTGTTGGAAAATCCCAAATTTTTTTGGAAGCTTCGAAATCGCTCAAAATTGTTTTCAATAGATTTGAAAGGTCAAAAATATGGTGTACGCCAAATTTCAACTTTTTTCGTTTACAAAATCAAATTTTCATATTTCACATGGCAATGAGGTAATCATTTTAAATTTTAAAAATTCCCGAGAAAGCGAAAAATGAACTTCGGCGCCTGAAATTTTGGAAATAAGGTTTTTTCATACTGCTCAAAATTTACCTTTGAATTGGGACTCGTCTCTTTTGAGATCAAAAAAAAATCACACTTTTGCTGACCAGGCCGTCGAAAGGAGTTCGATGACGAAATGCGACGATATACAGCATACAGACGAAGCGCCACAGCCGGGCACCACGTACGCGGTATCTTTTGAAAATTAGGTCGAAAATCGAAGCTGCTAGGACGACGACAGCCGTGGCAACAGCAGCAGCCAGCCAAATCCTGGGCGTAAAGGGGAAAAGCGTACGGATCAATTATGAAAAGACAATGATGTATAGTGGTCATCTATTACGAGGAAAGGACGAGAACGTTGCTATCTGCGCGGATATGACAAGAAGTTAATTTACTGTGTTTCGGATTGCGTTGCTTTGGCGCTGCAGCGCGTACGGCCCACAAAAATATTGACTTACGACAACCGCTTAGCGAAGATGAAGGAGGCGGCCGACCGAGTACCGAAGAAGGGTATTTTTTTCTCTTGTTGTTGTTGTTTCTTCGGTGATAAGAAGATATTTGTTATTTTTTCCCGATGTTGCTGCGGGTTGTGATTTATCCGGTGAATTATTACGTCGCCCGGTCGCGATGCGGTGCTGTGGTGAAATTAAAAATACGCTCGGACTGTTATTATGGTGTGAGACGAGAAAACCCCGTTTTTCTTGGGTCGAAAATGCGACAAGAAAAAGACAAGAGCTGGGAATAGAGTTTGCGTGTAATGGTATTTTTTGTGGGTTGATGCATTCGACAAATTTAATCGTGAATTTTCTCTTGAAAAAAAAAATGGATGTGGTGTCTATATTCTTATGAGTAAAGTATAATGTGATTTGGTCCATGTGTAGTCAAGTTATGAGGTATCAGGTTATTTCTGTATTATAGTTTTATTTAATGGATGTTGAAATGAGAATGGAGAATTGAAGGGGTGAACAGGATGGTTCATTTGTTATGTACACCCAAATGCCACAAGTCTGTAGCGCCATCGTTTACTCACCACGTAGACTGACCCTCGGGCAATAACACCATAACGTTGTATCTTTTACGAGAAAGAAGCCTATTACCCTTATTTGTATACTAATCTGAGACTGATACAGTTTTGAAGTTTTCAAGTTTTCTTTTTATTCTCCTTTTCTCCTTCAAACGAGTTTGGTTAAAGAAAAGACATCTCTTCAAATTTTTGTGAAAAAAGTCTGAGGTGGAGAAGTAGACTTGAACTATTTTGAGCAGAAATCTGTGAATTCTTGGAAAGATATCTACTTAGTTCTTCTTGAAAAAATTAATAATCATTTTTTTTTTTTTTTTAGGGATTCGAAAGCTGACAGGAGTTCGTTGTAGTTGTAATGTTGAAACTTTTTTTTGAATCATTCCAAAAAAAGGGGGAATACGACTTAATTTAATAATCGATGTAAAGTTATTTCATACTTACCATTTTTTTTTTGATTTTCAAATTTGTTTTCGTGGAGAGGGTCAGATTTCGAAAATTTTGAAATTGTATCCGTCGAACCCTTGTCTTGAATCACTTTTTCATTATTCAAATATTATTCCCCAAAATACATAATCCTCACTTTAAAAAGTTCTAAAATTTAGATGAACATGTTGCCTATTCTGAAAATTGAGAAAACAAAATATTATTTCTAACAAAGTCTGCTGAAAAAAATATTGCATTTGAAACATGCACAGATTTTCATCACATCTTATAAGTTTTTGCCTAATGATACCTGCGCGGCGGTCAAGATAGGCGAATCTGCCCCACGGAATTTGGTTCTTAGGGTCTGAAAACAACTTGGTAAAAATGTTGGTTCCCAGCGCTTCCCCTAGCTCGAGCTATGGGGCAAAACATTACTTTTTCCAGCCTCTTCATATGAAACATTTTATCTACGAGAGTTTTCAATCAATTTTTTTTTTAAATTTACGTTGATTTCTTGGCATCGTTTTAATAGTTGAAATGTTTTTCATTCGAATCCTTTCTTTCTCAGTTTTTCCATCAGAAAATTAACTTGAACGTTCCTCATTTTATAAAAATATTCTAAATCGTGAAGAATGGAAAATTTTCCTGAATCGAAACACATTATTTTCTACTCTCTCATTTATTAATTAATAAAAATTATCGAAAATTACTGGAAAATTCCTGTCATCCTGACTTCTGATATTAAGTTGATTTCAAAAATATAATTTGTTTTTAGAAATCAGTTTTTAGCTCGCTGATCTTTTTTCTACCATTCTGACTTTCTAATATTAGGTAAGTAAGTTAATTTCAAAAATATAAAGATTTGTAAGTTTTCAAAAGCCAGCTTTTGACTTTCTGATAGAAAAATTTCTATTTTTAAAAGCAAAATGTTGACTTTGTGATACCAAGTTAATTTCGAAAATATCAAAATTTATAAGTTTTTGTCTTATGTTCTTGAAAAATAACGGCTTGAAAATTTTGGAATGGACACCCCCACCACCCCCCCCCACCACCCCCCCCCCCCCACCCCCACCCCCCGGGAAAACGTATCCATGTTAACAATCAGAATTACAGCATAAAAGCAAATGGTATACCTAGAAAAAATTGTCAGAAAATCAGTGAAAGTTCAATAAAACGTCAATAGTCATTGAAATTTGCTGAAAAAACCCCAATGAAATTCTTTGAAAATCTGCAAAAATCTGCTGAAAATCAAAAAATTACGCTGAGTTTTCTTGTGCTGCAATTCTGACTTTTTTCAGTGACTTTTTAATGATTTCAAATGAGAAAGTGGAGACTTGTTCAATTAGGAAACAAATAAATTACAAATGCAAGTGATCATAAAGCGATAAAAAAGTTCTGTAATCGACAAAATGGTAATAAAACATGGCAAAGTATTGAAAAAGCCCGGCTTCTGTAATTGAAAAATCTTGCAGTTTTCAGGTTAGAAATTGATTTCCCCCCCCCCTAGAATTTAGTATATCAATTGAATTTTAAACCTTTAAAAATACGAATACCGTTCAAGAAATATTATAAAATTTCTGGATTAAATTACGTACTTATAAGTATAAAATTTTGACGTAAAAAATTGAAATGGGTCACTTGGTCAGAAAATTTTAAAATGTGTACCTTATTTCTCCTTCTCATAGAATTTATTATTCTTTTGGAAAAAAACCAATCTTAGAAAATTTTATACCCTCAGACAACTCATAAGTAAAGAGAAGGAAAGGGTTGATAAAAAGAGTACCTTCGGGTTATAGCTCTTACGAGTTTATACCATCGACGAGACATCGTTTTGGTCAAATTATGGTATTTTAATAGATAAGAAGTCCTATTAAAGATCGCAGGCTTGGAGATGATGATCGTCCTATTGCGTATGGGTAAAGACAAAGCCACCAAAGGGCGTTCCTTTCTATTACTTTCTGCTCTGTAATTACCTGTTTGGCGTTTTTCGAGAAGACGCATTTAAAACGTCAGATGTCACATTTTTTATGTTTTCCGCGTAGGTACCTCTCTGCCCAACTTGGTGAATCTGTTAGCCAGAGATCCAGATACCTTTTTTTTTTTTTTTTTCATTTTAATCTAATACATGGCTCGACATCGGGTGTTTCGTTTTCGTTTTTTTTTTCACCATCACGACGACCATAATACGCGGTAATATTTCTGCTCGAAGACAATTTAATAACACACGAGCGCGACGAGCGTCTATATGGAATTCCACGAATGAATATCGAGGTATCGGGGGTCATCTATTTTGCCTTGTGGGCCTTTTTGATACAGGTATAGATGTGAAACACGTGTCCGACTTTTGTGATATGTGAGGTGAAAATTTTGGAGGAATTTAGAGGTTCTGTGGTAGCATCGCCAACCTTGAGGATTTCTCCCTGATTTCAAGTGTTTTTTTTTTACATTTATTAAAAATTTTCATGATTTTCTGAAGGATTTCCGTTTTTATAAATTTTCGGAAAGTAAAAAATTTCGTTTTTTTCTAGCCAAGGTATCTGGTAGAGCAAGAAATGGGAGATTTGCTCAAAAATTAGTATCAAGTGTAGAAATCATACGAATGAAGGTTTTGATATCCCTAAAGTAGAAAATTTGTGTTACCTAAAGGGTGAAAATAATTGAGAAAAATTACATTGCTTTTTCATTTTGAAAAACAGAAGAATATATTAAAAAAAAATTTCTCGATTTTGCAGACCCAATAATTTCTCCTCTTTAATTATTTCAAAAAAAAAAAAAGATTAAAAATAGCTCAGCATGTTTACTTGACGTAGAAATGAAATGAAAAATGATTTGTTTCTGAAAATTTAAATTTTCAATATTATGAGTTTTCATTTTGCTGGAGAATGTAGAACTGGTTTGTGTGCCATACAATTCATATAATCCAAAGGACTGATGAATAAAGTATATAAAATTTTTTGTTTACATGCCTTTTTTTAGTATTATTAAAAAATTAGGAATTTATAATTGAGAATAGAAAAATTCTGAAAGTACAAATTTTTATAGTCCGTTTTTCCTCATTGTCGAAGAGGGATTTACGAAAGGCCAGAATGTAAATGTTCAAAATGTTGAGAAGAGGCTGAGAAAAGGACAAATACCCAATTGAATTTCTGAATTTTGGTAGACACCTGATGACAAATAATTATAGTTGCTACAAAAAACTGAAAAAATGAGTCAATAAAAGTTCATGAAAAATAGTTGAAGATTTTTTGTGGAGGAAAATTTGAACCTGTTGGAAATTTTTTTTTACTTATGGTTGAGAACAATATGCTATTCAACTAGTGATGTCCCGCAGATTATTTTTAATTGAAGCGATCACATGAGAAACCGCTGGACTAGTTTGAGGACTTTCTGCATTGTCGACTTCAAAATTCCAAGCTGTACCTAATTCCAGCTCCAGGGGTTGATTTGAGTTCTTTCATTTGAATGTATTATCAAGTTGCTTTCGTTTGTTGTTTCAATTCCAATGATTTTCTTTGAATGATTTCAGTTCCATCAAGTTCAGAGTGAATTTTTGAGCTAGGTACCTATATGATTGATTTGAATGGTTTGATTCAGTAATCTGGATACATTTCATAGCCAGGTACAGGACTAAGTGGTTATTTTCGTGGACGAAAGTTTCGGTTTTCATCTCAGTACCTCTAAATGTTCTTGAGAAGATTGGACTTTGACTTCTCAGTTTTCAAGATGAATGATTAAGATTTCAAAAAATTCTACTTAGATATTTTGAGAGTAATTCAGTTTTGAGACTGTTCAGAGACCCTTATGGATCTTCTGGTTGTGCTTGACAGACTAAAGTAGCTTCAATGGTTTTGTAAAAATTATTCCAAAAAATTTTGAAACCAATCAGCCACTCTGGCAATAAAGAAATATTTTTTCCTTGACAACCTCGAGGTGGTCGAGGTATCTCCGAATAATTTCACATATTCCGTTGACCAGTTGACCATCGATATTTTGATTTCCCCCTGCATCTCTCACACGTCCGAAAATCAATCTCATTTATTGATAGGTGAGGTGTATCTGCTTGATGCCCCTTTTGGTACATTCGAATACATACGTACGTCCAGCATCAGTTATATTGCGGTAATATCTAATATAACATTCCGACATAACTACGTCCAATTCTCCGCGAGTTGATCGGCGTCTGTCTTGCTGCTCAGCGACGGATAATTACACCGCAGATGAGCGAGCTGTTTTAATTTGTTTCTCGGCGCGGCGACTTTCCGCTGGAAATTTTCTTCTCGCTTTGGAACCAGTTTTGTATTTATGTGGTGGCTTGGTCACCCTTTTTTTTTTTCTTCGCTCGTTCACTTTTTCTTTCCGGAGGAGTAATTACTCGTCGTCTTCGTCGCCTGTATGATCGTTTGTTGGATGCTGGTAAAATATGTGCAGACGCCTGTCCGGCGTAGCACAGACAATGGATAAATTATTTATTGGTATTTGTATGTAATGGCTGTTTGAAAAATTTGTAGATATATCGGATCGAAAATTTTCATCGTTTGGATCAACAGGCATCGGAATTTGCCACTTTTCCCATCAAAAGGTCTCTTTGGTCATTTTTTTGATCAAAAGTCATTTTGATCATTTTTCTCACTAAAATTTACATTGATTACTTTTTTCATCAAAAAGCCACTTTTGGTCTCATTTTTTCCAAGATCACTTTTTAAAACTACATATTTTAAAATTCGAAAAAAAAAACTCAAAAATTTTCCGAAAAGTTGAAGAATTTTGATAGTTTAAAAAATTTAGAAAATTTGGAATTTTCTCTAGAATTTTTTTTAAATTCAAAAAATAAATATAAATCATCTAAAAAAAAGGTGTGGTTTTATAAAATTTTTTAAAAATTCCACCCTCGCTTTGATCAAATCACTTCTCTTTTCTCTCTCATTTTTAATCAGTGGAATTCACTGATGGTAATCAGAATTGCCGTACTGGAAAAACTAGCAAAATTCTTTGATGTTCAGTGGATCTTCGTTGACTTTTCGAAAAGTTTGATTGATTTTTCAAAAAAAATTGGAGATTTGACTTTTCACTGAATTTTTACTGTGCTGCAATTTTGACTGTATTCCAGTAATTTTCTATAATTTTCAGTGATTCATCTGATTTTAACATGAATATGTTTTTTCCTCTGGGGATAATTCCAAAATTGGGGGGGGGGGGCGATTTTTTGCGTCACGTTGACTCAAGTATAAGTATAGTTTCGAAAGTAACTTGATGCCATAAAATCAGAAATATTGCACGAGGTTGATTTTTAAAAATATATAATTTTATCGTTTCTCTGGGGCTCAATACTAAATATAATTCGACTGGAATGTGAGGTATAGACTTTTTTTTTTTTCAAAAGCCAATACTGATTTTTTAGCAGATTTTCAGGTGCTCCTTTGAACGATTTTAATTGAAATTGAAATTCTTGAAACCTCCCCCTTCACTCACATAAAAATTTGCGAATTTGAAATCATTACAGAAAAAATTTCAAATAAAAGGAAAAATTTTATTTTGAACAAAAATTATAAAGGTGTGACGAAATAAAATCAATAAACATATGCCGGGGTATATCCACCAAATCATGCGAATAGAAATTTGGGATTTTCCAGACTTGAAATTTGAAAAATTCTGTGCGATTCATTGCCATCCTTTCCCTTCAGTAAGTCTTTCCAATCTTATGGGGTCGAAAATTGGTTTTTGAGTCGAGATTTCCCCTTGATTCTAATCTTTTTGAAAGACTCAAAAATCAATGTCAACTCAAATTCTAATTATTGACCTTTAAGGGAGGTTTCTTTTAATATATTTAGGCTCAAAGGTCTGGAAAACTTCGAAATTCCAGAAAAATTATCACTTTTTGGTCACCTTTTCATTATTAAGTCATTTTTTCACTCCTAAAAATCGCTAAAGTGACCTTTTTTTTTGTTGGAAAATTTTAGCTACGATGCCTGCATCAATAACCGAAAAACGATCCAAGTCTAGTGTATTTTTCCATCTTTAGTGCCAGTTCTCTGTCCCCTCTTCTTTGACTCATGATAAGACGCGAGTAGAAGTGACGGTATTACCGCAAAGCTTCGCCACCGTGGATCGTAAATCGTACGCATTATTTCGGAATAATATACCTATTCCCCCTCATTCGCTCCAATATCTCTGATAATTTAACGATTCTGTGTACGTATACGATTATAGGTACTGGTTACTCAAAGATCGTATATTGTATTTGTTAATTTTTTCCTTTCTTTTCAATGCACTTGTATGTACTAGTAAGTAAGTGAGTAAAACCGGCTGTATAGTTTTTATCTATTCGTCGGAACCTTCTTAACGAGAAATCTTTATCCCGTCGTTGTATAATCTGCATCGAAGTGAACGTCGTACTACTGCCGATGCCGCTGTCGCCACGTCGTCATCGCAGATCCGAAAGGATTAATAAGTACGTGATGTGAAATTTTCAATCGCCACTAGCACGATTAATTATTTTATTGTTAGCGACAGTGGATACGATATTTATTGGTGAGAATTTATAAACGAGCCGCGTTTTGTTGCGAGATATCGAAACGTCGTATAATGTATTTTTTTTATTCTACCTCGAATTATATGCTTACTTATCCATTGTCGTACGTAGCTATGTTTTGCTACACGTTAGGTAATCGTTTGACCACCTCATGAGAAATCGTACCTACCTTTGTCTCACTGTCAATCGGTCCATCCATCTAGGAGTACGTGGAAGACTTAAATTCGCGTCAAAAAAACTTGAGAAAGGTATTACCGAGTTCAATTCACACATCGTAAATCATTTTGCAATCGCGATATTTGGTTTTCGAACATATCCCCGTGGATATCGTGTCAATCGAGAGAATCCAAAATTAAAGAGATTATAAGTGATTTGGTAAATCGCGCGTATTATTTTTGACGAGAGTGGAAATTTTTTTCCCAAGTTATTTCGCGTCTGTAATTGTTATCGGCCTGGGAGTGTTTTTTTTTTTTTGGAGAACAGGTAGAAAATCTGAATGAATGCTTCTAATAGTCCAGGCATTTAAAAAAAAAAGTGGAAAAAATTTAGATCAGCGATTTTTTTGCAGGAATGTGTTCAGAAGGGTCCCAGTAGTTACCAAAAAAAAACCAAGAGCCCCAAGTCTGAGGGAAAATTTTTTAGGGGGTGAAACATCCCCCAAAAATGAGTTTTTCCCCATTATTTCGTAAAATATAAATTTTAAGTAAAAAATAATAACAAATTCGGAATCTGCGTCAAATTTCCGATCAGATGATACCCAACATGACCCCTTTCACGTAAAACATAAGCCCTAAAGGGGGGTTCAAAATTTCAAAATTTTGAAAATCTCAGATATCCGATTTGATTACTGTGAATCTGTACCCGAATGATGTTTTTTGAGTAACAACGGCTGTCTTTTATGTCTGTAAGGGAATGCAGAAGTACAAGGACACAATTTCACCCCTACCCAATGGTGGGAGGTGGACCCTTGTAATATTTCTGAAGAGTTCACGTGCATAATACGTATTATACCATAGGAAAATTCTGATTAATAGGCAGTATTTGGACAAAATCGCAACATTTAGTGCAGCTACAAACTGTAAGTTGTTTTAATAAACCATAAGACCGAAACAAAATTTTAGAGAGGGGGAGTGAATTAAAATTTGCCATAGGGAGTGTGAGGGGGCGGTTTTTTGGGGCTCCAGTCCCCCTATGTGGTAGGGTTGAGCAAAATTGACATTTTTGGGGTTGATTTAGTATATATCGACCTCCCTGAACACGAAAATGTCATTACTTTTGAAAACCAATAACTAGAAGTGCCACTTATTTCGAACAAAAACCCCCTTCTATTCACCAATATCTATGAAAAATATCCCCAAAACGCAATTTTTTGCCCTTATACCTCACACAACCGTCAGGAACGAATTTTCGATACGATATTTCGATAGTATAGGTCAAATCCGATCTATTGACTCATATCTGAATTTCACATGTCTTCAAGAGGGGAAGCAGGAGGTGGCACAATATTCCCAATTTTTCAACTTCGTACTTGATATAAGTGTTTTGAACCATTAGTTATCCGGATATGGCGAATCGACTCCTTGACTAATGAATCTAAGCATTTGTGAAGGCTCCCAGAGTAGCCATTGAAGAAGCAGGGGGTTTAAAACTTCGGCAATTTTGCAGACGTCAAGGTACCTGACGCACTGGTTCCGTTGAAATTTATTTTAAAATAAGAATGCCTTATGTTATTTTTGTTTTAATGAGTTCGGATTATAATTTAATTCAATGAATATGAATAGTAGAACGTCAAATCACACATAGTATGGAGCATCAAATATTTTAAAAGAATCACCACGGAAACAGTGCGTCTGGTACCTTAATGTCTGCAAAATTGCCGAAGTTTTAAACCCCCTGCTTCTTTAATGGCTACTCTGGGAGCCTTCACAAATGCTTAGATTCATTAGTCAAGGAGTCGATTCGCCATATCCGGATAACTAATGGTTCAAAACACTTATATCAAGTACGAAGTTGAAAAAATTGGGAAAAAAATTTGTAAAAATCACAAAATTGGGAATATTGTGCCACCTCCTGCTTCCCCTCTTGAAGACATGTGAAATTCAGATATGAGTCAATAGATCGGATTTGACCTATACTATCGAAATATCGTATCGAAAATTCGTTCCTGACGGTTGTGTGAGGTATAAGGGCAAAAAATTGCGTTTTGGGGATATTTTTCATAGATATTGGTGAATAGAAGGGGGTTTTTGTTCGAAATAAGTGGCACTTCTAGTTATTGGTTTTCAAAAGTAATGACATTTTCGTGTTCAGGGAGGTCGATATATACTAAATCAACCCCAAAAATGTCAATTTTGCTCAACCCTACCACATAGGGAGACTGAAGCCCCATCAGACCACCTTCTCACACTCTCTATGGCAAATTTTAATTTACTCCCCCTCTCTAAAATTTTGTTTCGGTCTTATGGTTTATTAAAACAACTTACAGTTTGTAGCTGCACTAAATGTTGCGATTTTGTCCAAATACTGCCTATTAATCAGAATTTTCCTATGGTATAATACGTATTATGCACGTGAACTCTTCAGAAATATTACAAGGGTCCACCTCCCACCATTGGGTAGGGGTGAAATTGTGTCCTTGTACTTCTGCATTCCCTTACAGACATAAAAGACAGCCGTTGTTACTCAAAAAACATCATTCGGGTACAGATTCACAGTAATCAAATCGGATATCTGAGATTTTCAAAATTTTGAAATTTTGAACCCCCCCTTTAGGGCTTATGTTTTACGTGAAAGGGGTCATGTTGGGTATCATCTGATCGGAAATTTGACGCAGATTCCGAATTTGTTATTATTTTTTACTTAAAATTTATATTTTACGAAATAATGGGGAAAAACTCATTTTTGGGGGATGTTTCACCCCCTAAAAAATTTTCCCTCAGACTTGGGGCTCTTGGTTTTTTTTTGGTAACTACTGGGACCCTTCTGAACACATTCCTGCAAAAAAATCGCTGATCTAAATTTTTTCCACTTTCGCCCTATTTCAATATTAATTTGCCTGGACTATAAAAGAGTATTAAGATTGGTAGAGTGGATCTTTCAGAAATTAGGTTGAAAATTTTCAAAAATAATGACTTTTTTGAAAAGTTTTTACCTTGAAAGCAGAAAAAACAGGAAAAGTTGAACTTGAATCGAAAAAATTTCATTTAAAGCAGAAATTTAAATTTTATCCCCTCAAAAGTCAACCATTCGGTTCGGTTATTAGCAGATCCAGTAGAAAAAAATTTCAGATTTCAACACAATTAAACAGAATTGAATTATTTTTAATGAAAACTTCATCATAGGTAAAAGATTTTGGTTCCCTTAGTCAAATAAAAGTAAGACGAGTCCTTGAAGTTGTCTTATATTTGGAAAAATCCAACGTACGAGCCCATATTAGAACAATTATATAGGTGTTTTATTTTGAGGATTCATTGTTCTGCCCATTTTCAGCCAAAAGACGACAATTTTAGGTCGACACAAAAATAAGTCAAAAGTACAAAAATTTGATCCAGAAATTCAAGTGTATAGTTCATTTTTCAAAATTTCAGATGTACCCCATTGTCCTAAAAAAAAATTGAAAATTTCATCAAATGAGCGAAAATGTCCAATTTTGCCCTTCGAATCGACTGGAACCAACCGGTTTCAAAACGTTTCAGTCTCCAGAAAATTTTGGAATTTTCCAGCCTCGAAAAGAAACCTGTAAAAAATGAAAATTGTCCATACGAAATTTAGCGTCTAAAAATTCAGATTATACGATTACCCATATTGGTGACCTGTTTTAATTTTCCAACATTCGTAATTATCGAGTCAAAGATGCATTTTTGTCTCCTGCAAAATTTATTACAGAAAATTGAGAAATACTCTCCGAATTTGAATCAGTCAAAAATGCCAAAATTGACTGATGAAAAATAGAGAAAATCAAGTCGCTGATAATGAGTCAAATTCACTGATTTTTCTGCCAATCAGTGAAAAATTAATTATTCAAATAGTGAATTTTGATTATTGAATTAGTAAAAGTTATTTGACTGATTGAAATCCGTCAAAATTTACTGATTCAATCAGTGAGTTTTCATTACTGAATCAGTGAAAAATAAAATTTCACGGATTGAATCAATAGTAGAATTTGACTGATTATCAGTGACTTGATTTTCTCTATTTCCCCTGTCAATTTTGGCATTTTTGACTGATTCAAATTTAGAGAGTATACCCATCGTTTAAGTTGTCAAATTTCACTGATTAACAGTGGAATCAGCGAAATTTTACTGCCAAGTAGTGACATGATTCCGTCTGTTTCAATCAGTCAATTTTCAGAATTTGACTGATTTAAGTTAAAAGAGTAGAATTTCCATTGCATGGCGATGAGGTACTTCTGAAATTTCAAAAATTCTCCAATATTCGAGAGATGAATCTTGGCATTTGAAATTTTGGATAAAAAATCAATAATATGATATAAACACTCTCTTGATGTGAATCAGTGAAAATTCACTGATATTGAAAATTCACCTATTAAATCGGAAGCTTTTCATTGATTTGCACAGTGATTTAATATTTCATTTTGGAAGAGTGGATCTCTTAGTTTTTGGCAAACTCAAAGCAAAGACATGGTCTAGAAATGGGCAAAAAAATCTGGAAAGTAGCAAGAATTTTTTTTTTCGTGGGTTTTTACGATCAAAATTAACTATTGTGAATGTTATCGAAGTTCTTTTTTTCGATCAATCCTTGTGGACTATTCATTTGATATAACAGCTAGTAAATTCCTCTAATATTATTCTCAAAATCAATAATAATGATAATAATAATCAATATTGCGAAGGAATTAAGTTTACAAAACCCTGCAGTCCCCTTAATGTATGATGTAGAATTTCAGCCACGCCAGCGCCATAAACCCCGAAGACCTTAGCATTTAAATACGCTCGAATAACCACCGCATAGAAAGGTACTCTTCAGTACATCGTGGAGAAGAGGGTGATACAGTACATACAAACTATATACATTTTGTAATGCGTAATGCCCAAGAGATATAAATAATAGAGAGTGAAAGGGAAACAAGTGTACAACAGGCGATTTTTATGTACAGACGAGACGCGAATCAAGGAACAAGTGTAGAAAATAGAGTAAAGGGTGTGAGAAAATACCAAAACCAAACGAATGGCCATCAGTATTAGCCTTTGGCGATTAAGGAGAATGATAATAGAATGTAGGGTTTGAAGTTAATGCTTATGATACGACGACGACTGTTTTTCAAAAAGGCAACAGTGTAGGATATAGATACTTAAAAGTTATATTAGTAAGTGGATTCTCAGCGACCAAAATAGAATTCGTTCGACTCGGTTTGTCATGTGGTTGATTTTTAAGGAAGTGAAGGGCTACAATTTTGTGCTTGATCGTTTGACCAGGGTGTCTAACAGGTCAAGCTGGTCCTGAACAGTCAAGCTTTTTTTCACACATTTCATAAATCATAAAAATTCTATTTACCATTGATAAATAATAAAAATTTCTTTTGAAAAAGAAGAGCATTTTAGAGGGAGGGACGAAAAAGTGTTAGAAATTTCCTTCTAAACGAATATACCTACATAAGGGAAGGGCGTCAAAAAATTTAGGGTTGTTAAAAAAGTCATGGGTCATTCCATGTCAGTTCAACCACGAAGTGGAAAGTGGGGTCTTCGATTTTTTTGATTTTTTGCCATGTGTGTAGACCTCGATAAGAGATGACGAATGGCGCAAACCGGAGCTTCCAAAGTCTTTTTGGAGGGCAGCCATGAGCCCTCAAAGTTTTGAGGATAGGTTGGATATGGTAAATTTCGAGCGTGGATAACTCAGAAACGGTGCTTGGTAGAAAGTTGAAACTTTTTGTAATGTGTATGGCCTTTGATGAGCTTTTTGGCGATTTTTTCGAAATCAGTGTTGCCACTTTTTTTAATGCCAAAAATTAGCAAGAAAAGTTTGAAAATGGTATTTTTGCATGAAGGACACCTTCAAAAATTCTGAAAAAAATATATATGATGCAACTTTTTGTGCTGAATAACATATAAAAAAACTGAGATGGCGTTATTTTTTAAACTCGTTTAAAAAAATTTTCAAGTTTATTAGAAAACATAATTTTGTATCCCAAGCAGTGAAAATTTTCTAAATTGGTTAAATTACATTATTTTTATCATATTTTGATCATATGTTGAAAAAAAGTCGACAAAAATATTTCTATCGAGCCGATCTTGAATGATATACACTGTATAGGTATAAGCTTTTGTTACTTCCTCTGTTCAATATTGCAGTCCCGCATAAAAATATATTTTTAACTAACTACATAAATGGGAAAATTTCACCACAAAACGAAAATTACATTTAGAACTAAAAACTTGATTCGTTTACGAATATTCTGGTTCCGAAACATTCTCATGGTTGTGAAAACTGTATTCACCCAGAAATGCATTATCGATACAAATGATAATATATTTTCAAAAATGTCTTTTTTGTATTCAATAATAATTATTTTCATGTAAAATCTGTATAAAGATAATGTTTTCATGTTAGATTGCTATATTGAACAGGGAAAGTCATAAAAGCCTACCTATACAGTACATATTATTCAAGATCGGCTCGATAGAAATATTTTTGTCGACTTTTTTTCAACATATGATCAAAATATGGTAAAAATAATGTAATTTAACCAATTTAGAAAATTTTCACTGCTTGGGATACAAAATTATGTTTTCTAATAAACTTGAAAATTTTTTTAAACGAGTTTAAAAAATAACGCCATCTCAGTTTTTTTATATGTTATTCAGCACAAAAAGTTGCATCATATATATTTTTTTCAGAATTTTTGAAGGTGTCCTTCATGCAAAAATACCATTTTCAAACTTTTCTTGCTAATTTTTGGCATTAAAAAAAGTGGCAACACTGATTTCGAAAAAATCGCCAAAAAGCTCATCAAAGGCCATACACATTACAAAAAGTTTCAACTTTCTACCAAGCACCGTTTCTGAGTTATCCACGCTCGAAATTTACCATATCCAACCTATCCTCAAAACTTTGAGGGCTCATGGCTGCCCTCCAAAAAGACTTTGGAAGCTCCGGTTTGCGCCATTCGTCATCTCTTATCGAGGTCTACACACATGCAAAAAATCAAAAAAATCGAAGACCCCACTTTCCACTTCGTGGTTGAACTGACATGGAATGACCCTCATTCGAAGAAGTCAAGCTAAGTAAAGCTGTTTTCTCGAAAAATTTTGTTACGACACCCTGTATGAAGGATCCGTCGTTTCCTGTCGTTTTCTTGAAAAACGACAGTTGGAAAATTTTTCAACCAATAGAAATTACGGATTCCACTTCCACTCAAATTTTTTTTTTTTAGAAAACTAACTCAAATCTATGATTTTTGGGCATGAAGGATCCGTCGTTTCCTGTCGTTTCTTTAAAAAACGACACACAGTGGGATAGAAAATTGAAAAAATCTGAAAATTGGTAATTGGGGTTTTTTTGACACGCTGAATTCATTTTTGGCGGAATTTTGACCCTAAACTCACAGGGGGAGGGTGGGGAGGGGGTTGAAACCCAAAATTTTGGAATTTTTCGAGTGGGGTATCAAAATATATGTTTTTGGACCTCCTGAATTCGAATTTGGGGATATTTTTTCAATTAAACCCCTTGGGAGGGTGGGGGTGGGGGTTGGAACCCAAAATTTTGAAATTTTTCGAGTGGGGTATCAAAATATATGTTTTCGGGCCTCCTGAATTCGAATTTGGGGATATTTTTTCAATTAAACCCCTTGGGCGGGTGGGGGTGGGGGGTTGAACCCAAAATTTTGGAATTTTTCGAGTGGGGTATCAAAATATATGTTTTTTCGTCGTTTCCTGTCGTTTCTTTGAAAAACGACAGTTTGAACAATTTTTCAAGGCACTGAAATTACGGCTTCCATCGCCCTGAAATTACGAATTCCATTCAAATATTTTTTATTTTACGAAAACGTTTAAAAACGATAATTTTTAGGTATGAACAATTTTTGAAAGTTTGTTGGGGAGGGAGGGGGAATTAAAATACTTGGAAAAATTGTATTTCTAGTCAAAGAAATTGGAAAAAAATTTCATTTCGGTTAAACCTTTTAGATTTACTCCATCTTCAAATGAAGTCGACTTTCTAGAAGGTACAAGAAGAGAATATGGAACGAATTCAACGAGAAAATTGGCTCAAAAAATACCACATTGGTACAGAAAATATATAAACATTCGATTTTCAATTTCCACACGAATCCTGAACTGTTATATTTATCAATAATTTTTGAAATATTTCGATCAAATTTTATGACCATTGGATGCAATATATCATTACATTTTTTTTGTCGCGATTACCACACTATTGCGATAATTGTACAAGTAACCTACACCGAACTCTTACATTAAAAAAAAACACCATCAAGCTGCGTTCAAGTGAGAGGTGCCAATTAAATCTCTGCCTCGTATTTGCTGCATAAAAGCATATTACAGCCCAATGCGTCGTGTATGTAGTTTAGACCGATATAGGTATCAATAGTTTTAGTACGTGTACCTACCATTAGATATGCGGTGTAGGTACTTCAATTAAATCGTTTACCTTTTATGTAAATAATGAGCGTAAGACTATTCTGATTCGTCGAGTGCGGAATGGTTTGCTAACATAGTTGAGATTTTTACTACGTGTATACAGATATGTTGCAAGTATGGACACTTGAAAATTTATAGTAAAACCTTTGTATCGAATAAACACTTGTAGTACCTAGATCTATACCTAGGTGGACTTAATGGCACGAGGCAAACGAGCATTGTGCAGAGATAGGATGCTTATAATTGCGAAAATTCCCTTTTGTACTTATACAATAAACGACAAAGACGACGACGACGTCCAAGCGTATAAAAACATACTTTTACGTGTACCAAAAGAGAAAAAAAAGGTATGTAAGCTCATACATACCAGTGAAACCGTCAAAGCTAATTTATCGCATTTTGCGGTAGTGTTTTTCTTGGTGGGACGACGATGGCGCCTAAAAATTACACGTTATCGTAAAAATCGCCATTTACCGAGATGAGTTTTAAAAATAAACGCTAAAACGCGCTAGGTACATGTATAAGTACACATGTATAGTGAAAAAGCAAAGAGACCAGACTATTTGGACGACGACGACGATGACGTTGACGACGATTATGTCTATTTGTATATGTTATAACTTTTTATGGGTTGCTTACTCAACATGAGTGTGTACGTTGCGATGGTCAATTATTTACAAGGCGGCGGCGACGCATTAAAATGGTCGTTGTGCAGAAGTTGATTTTATTGAAAGGTATATTGTCTCGCGAGAAATACCCCTTCGGTGAATTTTCTTCGGTGAATTTTCCTCCCCCCTCAAGTCATAAAGAAGAAGCTGCAACGAAATAAGTCGGTCATGAAGGTGAATCAAAGAAAACCTCCTGGATTTTGACTAAAATTAGTGAGGTAGCTGGTGTACTTTGAGTGAGAGATATTCAAAATTGAGAATTCTTCAGCTCCAAGAAGAAGCTACGAGGCCTCGAAGTGGAGTCATTTTCGAAAAAACAATTTTTTTCACTATTTGGTTTTCACCTGCTACCTACACTGAAAAAAATGACAAATAGAAAACATTATTAAAAATGATGAATTATATCAAAAAAGAAAAAAGAAGAAAAAAGTAATCACAAAATTACTAAAGTGGCCCCATTTACAAAATTGATATAGGTAGGTATTTATTCTTAAAAAAATATATATTTCAGAATACTTCACCAATTTTAGTCAGGTCTTAATTGTACATCAGCGCGCTATTCGTGTTAAAATTGATTTTATGCTTGAATCTTGTTCTAGACACTAGAACAAATAAATTAAGCGCCTATGCCCTTTTTTCCCCCTCCCCCTCTCCCCAGGGTCCACCCCCCAATATTTTAAAGGCGTACATCACCTAATTTATGGGGCTAGAAAAAAACTTCTCACACAAAAGTTGTTCCTTGATACCTAATATATAATTCCCCCTCATAAAAAGTCATTTTGGAGCAACCCCTGCCCCTCCAATTTGGAAAATGTGTTTTGGAAAAACACCAAAATTACGTTTTTTACCTTTTCAAGGGAAAGTTTCAGGGGTACAGCAAAATTTGTCATGACCAAAAGCTTTCAGAATTAAATTTCCTATTCCATGAGGTATAACACGACTATTCCTCCCCTCCCCCGCCCCCGCGTCAAAGAATCTACCCCTTTTAACATTTCAAACGCCTGTATCGCGTAATCTATCAACTCTGCTGAACATTTTTTCGAACGAAATTTTTTTCTCAACGCCTTATGTACAGTTTACTCCCTCATTAAAAGTCATTTCGGAGCGACTCCTACCCCCGAAAATTTGGAAAATGTGTTTTGGAAAAACACCAAAATTACGTTTTTTACATTTTCAAGGGAAAGTTTTAGAGATTCAGAAAAATTTGTCATGAAAAAAGTAATTTCCTCAAACTGTTTTAACATCAAATTTCAAAATTTGATTTTCAAAAAACCCTGCCTCAAAACATCGTATTGAAGTCTAGATTTTTCTAGTTGGTCTGTGAAATCTCGCGATAATTTCCTCGTTACATCAAATATTTTGCAAAAAAATTGAATTTGTAAATTCTTGGACTTCACACGAAAAAGTACAATAGTTTTTAAATCATTTTTTTGTGTGAAATGTTTGATTTTATAAAAGCCTCCTACGTGACATTTTTTTCAGAGAAGCTTATTGGATTGGTCATGACGAGCCAAATCGACCAAAAAAAAAATGAATTGTTTAGTTTTAACAAATCGGAGCCCCTTTCAACGATCACGTCGTCCAGATGAATCCAAGTTTGAAAAGAGCCCTTGAAAAAAAAGTCACATAAGAGGTTTTTATAAAATCAACGACAATATGGTGTTTCGAAGGCAAGGTTTGTTGAAAATTAAATTTTGAATTTTGAGGTCAAAACAGTTTGGGAGAATTGGGTTAGATTAAAATATTTCCATTTTCGGCTCTCAATGCCTTCATAACTCCAGGAAAGCTTCGACTAAACAGTAATCTCTGAAACCCAAACCAAAATCTCTCAATCCCCAATCAAAGCCTAAGCCCCTAAATCCAAAAGCAAAATCATTCGGGGGCGCATCCCTGATAAACTCTTATCTACTCAATTACAAAATAAGAGCAGCAAGAATATGCGGGTTACCCAACACGCATGTGTGATCTACGTATTGTTTTACAAATTTGAGGGGCAAGGGTTGATTCGAAATGAAGTTTCATGAGAGAAATTGTACTTTGAATGTTGAGAAAAAACAAACTTTTGTTCTAAAAATTTTTTACATGGTCAATCGATTACACGATACAGGCTTTTGAAATGTTGTAGGAGGGGGGGGGGATTATCAGATGCTGGTGAAAGGTGGAGGAACTTGTTATACCGGGTGGGATGGAAAATTCAGTTCTAAAAACTTTTTTCATGACAAATTTTTCTGAATCTCTAAAACTTTCCCTTGAAAATGTAAAAAACGTAATTTTGGTGTTTTTCCAAAACACATTTTCCAAATTTTCGGGGGTAGGAGTCGCTCCGAAATGACTTTTAATGAGGGAGTAAACTGTACATAAGGCGTTGAGAAAAAAATTTCGTTCGAAAAAATGTTCAGCAGAGTTGATAGATTACGCGATACAGGCGTTTGAAATGTTAAAAGGGGTAGATTCTTTGACGCGGGGGCGGGGGTGGGGAGGAATAGTCGTGTTATACCTCATGGAATAGGAAATTTAATTCTGAAAACTTTTGGTCATGACAAATTTTGCTGTACCCCTGAAACTTTCCCTTGAAAAGGTAAAAAACGTAATTTTGGTGTTTTTCCAAAACACATTTTCCAAATTGGAGGGGCAGGGGTTGCTCCAAAATGACTTTTTATGAGGGGGAATTATATATTAGGTATCAAGGAACAACTTTTGTGTGAGAAGTTTTTTTCTAGCCCCATAAATTAGGTGATGTACGCCTTTAAAATATTGGGGGGTGGACCCTGGGGAGAGGGGGAGGGGGAAAAAAGGGCATAGGCGCTTAATTTATTTGTTCTAGTGTCTAGAACAAGATTCAAGCATAAAATCAATTTTAACACGAATAGCGCGCGGAAGCCTTTTTTTGTACAATTGAGACCTAACTATTTTGTGAATGTTGTATTATTTTCTTTGGAAAAACTTCATTACTTTGTTTTTTCAGTGTAGAAAACATGGTCGGACCCCCCTCCCCCTCCATTGGCGCATCCACTCAAAAATATTTAAAGGAGGGGCTAAGATTTTGAAAAAATATGGATGAGGTTAAATTTTGTCGATATTTCAGTCAAAAATCATCAATTTTTTCTGGCGAATTGCAGGGAATTGATTGAGAAACTAGTAATTTTTGACTGAAAGATTAGTGAAAATCATCAATTTCTAAAATGAGATAATTGAAATCCTACTCGAGCGAAACGAGGGCGAAATTTTATTTAAAAATACCGTTTAAAGTGTAAAAAATGCATTTTTTCACATTTTTGTCGTAAGGGAATTTTCTTTCCGAGCTTAAGGAGGGCTTGAGCCATCTGAGCCTTCACTTTGGGTGCACCCTAGGACTCCCTCGGGCCCCATTCGCTCCAAAAAGTGTCTACGCTTTCCTAAATCATTACGAGTCAGGAGGATGTTTATAAAAGTTGCAAATTACGAATTTACTTAATTACTTTTATCAAACTCAAACGCTTAGAAATTGAATTGAGCAAAATTTTTTTGGTCCCTGGAATAATTTTTGGTGAAATTTCTTTGTAAATTTTTACGACAATACTGCCAATTCTTCAATTTACGTAATTTTTATAAAATTCTGGTTGGTAATACTGCTATAGGTATGCAAAAAAATAAAGAGTGACATTCTAAAACGCAGTAGGTCCATTTTAAAAATGATGACCACATCTTCGTATGTATTGTAAATTTTTTCTGAATTCCAGTGATCTCAATTTCCATCTGAAATTATTCATCATTAAGTAGATGTATCTACTCGAAAAAATTGAAGTTTTCAGCTGCACTGTATTTTCTTGTCTCAAAATTGATGTTTTTGATTTTGAACTTACAGCGTTTTAAATGTCACTCTTCAATTGAATTTCTTTTAGTTTAAAAAATTGAGAAATTGATTTAAATTCACATTTATTTTTAAAAAATAAGCAACTTGATATTTTGAGATAAGTAATGCATAACCTGGGCACATACATTTTTTTTTAGCGATGTTTCAAAAATATGGAAAACATATTTTTTGAAAATTGAGATAAGGTAGCACTTGCATTTGGACATGAAAAACGGAGAATCTGCTTCAAGTCTCATTTCTTTAGAAAAAGATTTACAAAGTTCAAATTAATTTACAATTTACGTTTTTTTTTTTTTTTTTTTTTTTTTTTTTTGGAAAGTCAAGATATCTATCCCAACTTCATCTCAAAAATTTTATCAAAACTTTTTTCAAGTCATTGAATTGATATCTTGAATTTTGTAAAATTTTCGTGAACCAACCTGCAGTTGGCAGCACTGCCTTAAAATTTTATTCAAAAGTATTCGCGACCTAAAAAATTTTTTGGTTCGATTTTGAAGTACTCGAGTAAACAATTTAAGCTTGATAAAAATCATAAGTTCGTCAAATTCGCGGTCAGTAATTTTTCAGCTCACTGTCGAGTGCTGCAAAAGTGCTCTCCAGGTTCATGCTAAATTATTTAAGGCGGTGTAGAAAGTAGAAACCGAAATCGCATATTTTTAGAAAAGGGGTGACCGAGTTTTCTAGCAGGAAGCGTTACTCATTAGTGACAAAAACTTGCGTTTTTTTTCCCCCTTGAAAATAATCTAACTTTTAGGCTCGTAGCTCCGTCTCCCTTGGAACTAAGAAGCTCAATTTTTGTTTGAGAGGACTCATCCTCAAAGTATTAATATTATCTCGCCAACTTTCATTGAAATTTCGTGTTGTGCTTTTTTTTCAATCCACCCCATTTTCATCTATGAACTTGTGGTTTATTGATGCATCGTTGCGAGACAAGGCTAATTTATGGGTCTTTGCGGAGTATTCTTTTTAATATTGTGATATAGGTACATAAAATGACAATATAACCTCGTCAGCGTCGCCTGTGCCCGTAAGATTCATTATCTTGTATGTGTGTCTGTGTATATTTACAAAAGTCTTAGGCCACAGCTACCGCTTATACCTATTATTTGACGAGAGTGGCGAAGCGAAGAGGGTACATTTGTTTATTGAACGCGCCGGGATATATTGTGTGTGGCGCTTTTATGACACACAGCGCTAATAAAAATGCCAAAGTTGAAATGGCAGTAAAATGAGAAATGACCGAAGAAGGTATATCGTAAGCTATTGAAAGGCGAGAGAGAGAAAATAAACCATGGTCAAGTACCGAGAGAGTTTTTACATTCGATAATTATAAGTTACGCACCGACATCGAACCACTCTCACAGTTTTTCAGTCTGTCTCCGCGACCCTGCTCGTCTCGCTCTAAACCGTTGGACACAGTTATTGCTTTTTTGTCTGCGACCGGGCGAGGCATTTTTACACGTACGAGGGGGTTTTGCATGGCTTTTGTATTCGGATACCGATACAACGAATGGCCAATGGAAACGATGGGGACGCTTTTTAACTAGGTATCCGCCACTTATTATGTACCACCCGTCGTCTTAGTTATTTTAATGAGTCTTTGGATGGGCGAGCGTATGAGCGATCCTTTGGGTAGGATGCGAAATCATATTGATGATTTTTTTCTAGTCTGGGATGTGCCTGTTTGTGGTTTGTATGATGCTACCGGCGAAATTAGTGTGGAAGAGTGGGTTGAAATTAGCGAACGAATTATGATCAAAGTCTGACCACCAACTTGAAAATTGAAATTTAATTTTTTTGAATTTTTTCCAATAGGCATTTCGAACCTTGATTTTTTTCCTTAGTCCTTTATATAAAATACTGAAATAACTTTTAAAAAGGCATGGTAACGATAAAATTTTGAATTTTTTGGTCAACTGTTAACTTTTTTCTCTCGTGGAAGCACAAAGTTGAAAAATTCCATTTTTTTTGGTATTTTTTTGTTAGTTTTATCATTTTTATCGACAGAAAAAAGTTCTCCCAATTTTTTCTATTTCTCAGGTACACCAACTATCAAAAAAAAAAAAAAAAAAAAAAAACGAGAAAAATTGAGGTCTCTGAATTTTTCGAGCTTTTTCAGTTGTTGAGGGGGAGAGGAAGGAGGGTTGAGCATTGATCAAAAAATTTATTGTCGGAGGAGGTATGTAGTAGGTAGTAAAGTTGCTCACATCCTTGCGATTTCCCTCCCTACCTCCCCCCAAGTACCTACCGTCACAATTTTTAAAAATTGAAAATTTGTAAACTAGTTTGTGTTTATTGGAGGTAGAAAGTAGGTATAATCTGTGTTGAAGAACAAAAAATTCCGAATTCGTTCAGAAATTTGAAAATTTTCAGTCAGGTACTAAGAGATACAGAAATTTGTAAAATTGAGTAAATTTTGAAAATTGATATTCTGGATTTTAATCCATTCAACTCTTTTCATGTTGCATCATCTCTAAAATTTTTAATCGAGCTGAAGAATTTGAAAATTTAAAAATTTGTCAGTATGTTAATTTGGTTAGGTTTCAACTCCCGCCTACTCTGTTAATCTAAATCAATCAAAATGACTAATGAAATTTACAGAATTATGTCATCGTAGAAATTGGTGAAAAATTTTCTGATTCAATCGGTAAATTTTCATTTTTGAAGTGGTAATTTTTACTTAACCACTGAAATGAATTAGTAAAAATTTTAATTTATTGATTGAAACATTAATTACCTAATAACTAATTCAATCGTAAAAATTACTGATTCAACCAGTAAATTAAAATTTTCACTGGTTCATTTCAGAGGTTGAGCAGAAATTACGGATTCAAAAATGAAAATCTACTACTTGAATCGGCAATTTTTCACTGATTGTCAGTCAAATTTCACTGATCAACTGTGAAATCAGTGAAAATTTCACTGCCAATCAGTGACACGATTCCGTCTCTTTCAATCAGTCAATCTTCAAATTTTGACTGATTCAAGTTTAGAGAGTACCTATTTAAGCAGATACAAATCAAATTTGGCGTCATTAAAGAAACAAAAAAATTATGTAGTATATTTTCAACTTGAAAATTGAAAAAAAAATGAGCCTAAATCTCAAGTTTTCTCTAATAATTCTTCCAATTTTTGAATTGAACTCAATTTTTCCGACTATAGGTAGACTAAATTTTGTAATTATGTGAGGGGAGAGGGGAAGTTACGCCTTTCGTTCCCTTGTTTGGTCGACTCTCTCATTTATAAATCAGTGAAAATTATTGAGTATCTCTGAAAACCAGTCAGTTTTGCAGCACAGAAGAAAGTCAGTGAAAAAATTATCACTGAAAACGAATCAGTGAGAAAAATCAATGAAAATTCACTGAAAAATCAGTAAAATTTTGGAATTTTGCCGAAAAATATGTGAAAATCTTTGGAAAATTAGTGAAAATCTTCGAAAAAGTAATGAAAATATTTGAAAAATCAGTGAATTCTGCTGATTATTCCTGTGCTGCAATTTCGACTGTTTATCGGTGATTTTTCACTGATTCAGAATGTGAGAGTAGTCCTGTGTTTGAGATTCCACTCTGCAATCGACTTTAGACTTTTTAATCACACCCATTTTTCAGCCCTTCAGCCTGGACTGAATCAGAGTTATTTAATTAAGGGAGAAAAAATTGAAAATTTTGAACTGAAATGGATATTTTATTCAATTTTATCAATTCGAAGTATGTACAACTTTTTCTATGCAAATTGGAAAAGTTTCCAACAAAAAGACTTCACTTCTGAAAATCTTTCAACTTTGATCAAAAACAAGGTAGGTAGATACTTACCAAGCGAAATTTACTGAAAAATCAGTGAAAATTCACTGAGAGACTTGTTTCATTTCGCTGATTTTTCTTGTAAAGCAGTTCTGACTCAGATTCAGTGCAAAAAGTGGGAAGAATTTTCCGTTCTTCCCCTTTCCGTGCCATCAGTATCACAATAATTAATTTTTTTTCGATTTAAGAGAGTAACCTTATTTTTGTTCGTGGGTACGTTGAAATACCTTTCAGATTTATTGTGAAAAACAAAAATCGCATAAAAGAAAAATTTTTCAAAAATTGACCACCTAGGGAAACCTTATAGCTACATTTCGATAGACCGATAACAGACAACGAATTAATACTTTTAAAAATAATTTTCTGAAGTTCGGTATTTTCTTGCCACATCGTAATACTTTTCACAAACGCCTCCGGCTCTGTATAGCATTTCGTGTCGTTAATTCGAACCTAGCCGAATTTAAGGATGAAATTATCGTTTATACGTAATGAATTGATCACTTGACGGATTCGAAACGTTTTTCAACCTTCGTATTTATAGTAATTGATGCGCGTTCCTTCTTCATAATACCAAATTACCAAATACCTATTATTTGTCGATGTATAAAATTGATACCTATACTTACTGCAACGACGAGGTATGCGTATCACAATCACCAATCGTTTACACAGATTTATAGGTATACACAGACACGCAAAATAAAAACAACAAAATATATATATTAACAGACAGCAAATATATATTCTTTTTAATTTTTTTTTTTCAATCTAATTAAACATCACATTTCATTGAAACACCTAAGCTATAATAATTAGGTAAATAATAAAATAGTAATCTTATAGTAATAATCGTAATCATCAAATAAAGTAACTTAAAAATTACAATAGCATTCTCGCGTAATAATTATCATACCTACAATATGTATAATATTGAAATCGCATTTGTATTTATAGAATCAATTTTACAATACAAACAAAACAATAAAACAAACAAAATTAGGGGAAAATAATAAAACAGGGCAAGAAAAATAAAATCCATAAGGTACGCGTATTAGGTATACATCATGTACTAATATGTAACTGCGATTCATTTTAAAACTACGTTTACTATGTACTACCATCTACACAAACATATACATTTTTGCAATTCATCTGCAAAGAAAGATAGACAGAGAAAGAAAAGGCATTCGTTATGTACATTGAAAAAAACTACATTTCATATAAAGGCGATTTTCTTGCCAAATTTTCTTAAATTTCCTTACCAAATATAATTATTTATAGTGAAACAGAAAACAAAACGTTTTACAATAATCAAGCTACTAAAACGAGTATTCAAAGGTACTGTTAAACAGACACACGAATGAGAGAGCGTTAAGCGACAAAATTTAAAAAAAAAAAAATGCCAACGAAATACTTATCGTATAACACATGTCGAGTTTTTTTCCTCTTCTAGATTACGAAATTTTTCGAACATGAACGTACCTATCTATACCTATGCAATATAAAATATAGGTATCGAATTCGCATGAAAAATGCTTAAGTACAATTTCGGAGATCAAAATTTTTCCTCTCGAGTAGAGCTACGCGTCGACAAAACGCGTCTGCCGAAAATAAATACATATTTTGCACAAACGTTTAAAAATTATAACATTTCTTAAAGAATAAATTCCAAATAAAAGAGAAAAAAACTATCAACGAAGCGGTACACGTGACGTGTATACCCAAATCTAAGATGCACATCAGTCTAACGTCTAAAAAAAAAAAAGGAAAAAAACGAAAGTACATACACGTAAAATTAATAAAGAAAGTTTTTCAACCGATTTTGATTCTTTTTTTTTTACATAATAATTGTACACATTAACAAAAAATTTAAAAAAAACAACAACACGTATACGATATTAAATTATTAAGTAAGACAAAACGCATATTTTTCGATTTTTTAAATTTTATTTCAATAGCAGGTATACGTTGTAACGTAACGATAAAATACAACAAGAGGTAAAATGAACAGAAAAAATCCTTACACGAACCAAAAATACAACCAACTAGGAATTCCGTTTGTTTTTTTGATTAACATTATTTTGATTATTTTTATGTAGTAAAAATATTTATGTACATGAAAAAAAAAAGAACAAAAACAATGGGAAAGTAGAAAACGCAAAAAAATAGTTAATTACAAAAACTATATTCAACCAAGTGAACGATATGTCAATTATTGATGATACATTATTAGGTAATTATGATCATGAGGGGAAAATAGTCGTAGGTCGTGAATGTAGATAGATGAAAATCAATGGAAAAGAGAGATAACCGTCTTGGCATAAAACCTTGAAACTTTGAATTTGAAAAATACAGTAATTTATTAATTTTGGAAAATTGAACCAAAGTAGAGTGATTTTTTACCCCAGTCTTTGTACATATTACCTAAATTTTTGAAATTTTATCAAATCGATTGAAAATACTGTATTTTGTAAGTAGAGTGACCGCAATTACCATAATCACTGTCACTATACCGTAAATAACTCGTAGTTGTAATTTACCGTACCTATGTAACTGATTTTGAACGTAATATCTCATCTCAATTTTGTCATTTTATTTCTTTAACCTCGAAAAATATTCTTTCATCTTTTTTGTACGTTTCTGTTCCAGGCGCGGTTTTAATCTCAAATATGCTGAGATATGCGATTTTAGACAGTCAATTGTTCACTTTCAATGTTTATAACATCAGCATCAACTTAAAGGTAAAAATTTCGATTTTAATTGGTCGAATTTCTATGATTTATTGGTACTTGCAATATTACAATTCGTCAGAATTTCATATTTGAAATTTTCCAAAATGAACACGGATAATAATTACTGTATTTCATTCACATATGGCAGTAATTCTGGATAATTATCTGATTATTTTATGGAAATTACCTGTAATTTACCAAATTATCAGTAATTACCCGTAATTTACCTAATTTACGGCGATAACACGTTGGTAATATTTTGGTAAAATTGAAAAAAGTACTAAAAATTTGGGAAAATTACGGTAATTACGAGTAAAATAAATATTAGAAATCACAGTAATTACTGATTTACATTGAAATTAGATGCCGATATTTTGCTGAAATTATGGTAATTACTGGTAGTTTTGTAAAATTGCGGTAATTATTTCAAATTACATTAAGGTATTTACAGATAATTTGCCTAAATAATGTTTAAATTTTAAAACTTTCTGAAAATAACGATCAAAAATTTATCTTGATTTATTATTCATTGTCAAGTAAATTTCTAAATTTTGTCAAATTGACTAATATTTGATAAAACGTGTATGACGATTTCAGATTACCCTAATTACCGGGTGATTCGTCTAAATTACCGTAATTACGAGGTATTTCATTGAAATTATTGTGATTACTGGGTAATCATCGCAACTTACCAAAAATTATCGTAATTACGGTAAATTACTGTAAATATTTTAAATCACTGTAAATTACCAGATCACTGTAGATTACAGCAAATTACTGTAAATTACCGTATTTACTGTAAATTACCGTATTTACTGTAAATCACCGTAATTACCGTAAATTACCGTAATTACCGTTGATTACAGTAATTACTGTAAATTACCGTAATTACCGTTGATTACAGTAATTACTGTAAATTTCGAAATTGCCACAATATTACCGGACAATAATCACCTGGTACTTCGCCCGAATGGTCGTAATTTCCTGGTAATTCGTCAAAATGATCTTAATCACCCAGTAATTTGCTGAAATACTGTAATTACTTAGTAATTTGGTGTAATTACCCAATAATTCTTTGAAATTACCGTAATTGAAGAATTATTCACCAACATTATTGTAATTTCCAGTGTTGGTCATTTTGGAAACTTTTTGCATTGTAAAATGAATACCAATACCAAATTTTCATATTACAAAGTTTATGAAATTGAGAAAGCCGTTAAGATTATGCGAATTGGAAAAATTACTGCATTCAACAAATTTTAAAGTTTTGGTTCATAAATTAGATAAATAATAAGAATGAATTTTTTGTTTGAGAAAAAAAATACCGATATTGTAGGCATTTTGAAATCAGCTGAGGTTTTGAGGATCAAAGTCAAAAATTAAAATGGATGAATGCGTACACGATTAGTTATGCTTTAAAAAATGGGGGGGGGGGGGGAATGATCATCATGTATCTTCTACGTTTATAAATGCAAAAGAACGAATCTACCATGGACATACGTCCAACAAAATGAGATAAACACTGATGAGCGTTAAAAAAAAAATGAAAACAAAGAGAGACCAAGAAGGCAAATGAGAAGGGGGGAAAAACAGGTAGTATCATAAAATCGAAACAGAGTTGAAAAAAATTAAAAACGAACGAATGATTTTCAATTAAAGAATACTACAGTTTATATCATCGCGACGTATACGGATACGTAATGCAGCTATTATACCCTACATAGGAAATATGAAACGTCCATACGTACGTATCGTTAACCGTATCTAAGTGTATTTATTTACGAGCTACACGTTTCTCGATTTTTCTCGGAGCTATTTGTTAACAGTATTATCATCGGTGATGAGGAAGGTATCGGGTATTTTTCATTTTATATTAATATAAAAACGTCGTCGACGATTGGATCGACCGGTACTTACCATTACCACCATTGCGGCGGCAACAGATAGTAAGCGTTGGGTCATGAGGCGGCCATTTCTTTGCCGTGTATTAGTCTATTTTCGCTATGGATATTGCGTTTGGTACGCGAGCTAAAGACGCGCAGGCAGCCGGGCACCTTGCATCTGTACATTTCGTTCAGGTGATTACGTTCGTAGTGATCCTTGAGCACGGCGGTCTCGGTAAACGGTTTTGAGCAAAATCTACAATGAAATACGTTATCTTGGTCGGGCGTCGGCATATCCTCCTCGATGTTGTAGACGAGCAGACGCGGCGATTTGGACGGACTGTGGCGCGAGTCCGGGTCGCCGCCTCCGGTACTCGCCGATTTGCCGTTGAGTACGGGTAAATGGGCGGCCGCGGCGAACGGATTCAGGCCGGGAAATGGTAACGCTCCGAGCGGCGGTATCATCAGCGACTGGTGAGCGGCGCTGAGGAGATCGCCGTTGGTGGTCGGAGGCGGCACCGGCGGCGGCGGCGCTCCGCAGTGGAGAGCGTTTTCGGCGCCGTATAGTCTGGAGAGGAAATCGTTATGGATGCCGGGGTTATTGGATCCGGCGCCCGAGAACGGCGGACTGTCCGGCAGAAACGGGGGCGTTTTGCTGTCCGTGGTCGACAGCAGTTTACGGTGCAAGTTCGAGTTATTGCTGTGACGATCTCGGCTGCGTTTGGAGGGGAACGCGGCGTTGCAGCCTTCGATGACGCATTTGTGCATCAGCTTGAGGTGCACGTTTTGGAAATGCGTCTTGACGCCGAAGTGGTTCTGGAAGACTTTGCCGCAGGCTGTGCATTTGCGCGGGTTATCTTTATCCAAAGGTATATCCATCGAGTTGATGAAGGTGCCGTCCTCGAAATGGCCGTACACGTGATTTTCGCTGTTTTCGTCGGCCGAATCGCAGCTGGCGGTCGAGGCGGACGATTCGTGGTGCGGAGATCGTCCGGGACTAGAGGGATCTTCGATATCCATTGCGTAGTTGAGCGGCTCGCGATCGTAGTTTTCGTTCTTGTCCGGCTCGTCGCAGTACTTACGTTTACCCGGAAACGAATCGGAGGACGAACGACGGGATGAAGGATCGTGTACCCGGCCCGATTCCACCTCCTGGGCCGGAGATTCGCGTTTGATCGAAGGCGGCGATTCTTCTCGGTCCGACTTATGTGGATCTTCCTGCGTCAGCGGTTCTTGTTTGATTTTGTCGCTGTCTTCATTCGCAGATCCGACCGAGTCCTTTCGCGAGTTTTTTCGGCTCAGGTTTAAGCATTCGTCGCCGGCTGCGTCGTCTTCGGCGTCATTGCGCTTGTGGAATTCTTCCACGGCATCGTGGTCGCCGGGCTCGACGTCATTTTCGACTTTGACATTGGCGTCGCCCGATGTCGTGGTCATCTCGGTATCCAGGTTGGATCGCGTTTCAGCTATTTCGGTTTTGACTTTGGTCGACGACGAAAAAGAACTCTTACTCAGATCCCATTCTTTCTCTTGGTCGAGTTTCGGAGCTAAGGCGGCCGCCGAAGCTGCTGCGGCCGCGGCGACGGCTGCTGCTGCGGCGGCGTTGGCTCCGGCGAAAATCATATCGTCGGAATATTCGTCCGAGAGCATTTCGTCGTCGCTGGGTACGGTTCGCAACGTGCATCTGGTCGGTTTCTGGCTTTTACGTTTGTGGACGTTTTTCGACGCGAGGTCGTTTTCTTCCTTGACCGGCTGGTGATCGGATAAAGCGATGGATTCGTTGCTGTCGGTATTGCTGACGCCGTCCTCGTCTAGATCCGACTCGGACATTTTGGTACGTTTGGATTTGGTAGATTCGGCTTTGCCGTCGACGCCGCTGTTGGTCTCGGAGTCGTTTTCGTCGTCGTCGACGCCGGCTCCGTCCACCACGATGCCGTCTTCGTCGTCGTCGTCCATGTATTCGTCTTGGTTATCGGACGACAGCTCGAATTTCATGTCCTTCATGCTGCCGAACTCGAAGCCCTGTTTGAGGTCGAGACCGCTGAGCGAGTGCCGCAGATCGGGCGGCGTCAGCAGCGGAAACGTGCCGAAGGTTAACGGATTGAGGCCGGCTTGCAGCGGCGGTATGAGTAGAGGGTGCGCTTGGGCGCTGCGGCCGTCGTGCGGCGAGATCTTGCGACGCAGATGCGGCGAATGCAGCTTCGGATTCGGGTTGGCGCTGTGACGGTTGCGCGAGCGACGCGAGCTGAACATCATGTTGCATCCTTCGACGGTGCATTTGTGCATTTCGCGCAGATGCACGGCGCTGAAGTGTATCTTCAGGGCGCCTTTATCACAGAACGTTTTCAGGCACACGTTGCACTGGACGCGTTTCTTGCCGGTTTGCGGATTGATGAGTTGCGTGCCCAGATTCAGCGGCAGATTGGACGAGCCCCATTGGCGTTTGATGGGCGTCGACGTTTTGCGCGAGTGCGGGTGACGTTGACGCGGCATTCGGACGTGAGCGGCGGCGACGGCCGCGGCCGCGGCGGCCGCCGCATCCTTGCTCAGATTCAGCGCGCTTTGCGAGCTTTCCTCTTCGTCGTCGCCGTCTTCGGAGCCGAACTCGCTGCTGCCTTTGCTGAGGAAATCGCTGGCCGCCGGCGACTTGCAGCCGGCCAGTCCCGGTACGCCGGAAGAGCCGTACGTCGAGTTGACCAGCGCCATCGACGGCGGTATCGATAACGAGCCGGACGAAGGCGGCGGTAATAAAGGCGACGGACTAGTGACGCATAAATTCAATCCGGTTTGACTAGTATCGGAGGACGCTTCCGAAGGACGCCGACGTTCCGATCCGGAGCTCGGAGGCAGCGATGGTTTGGCCGACGACGGAAACACGCCGCTGGCGATTTTGCGAAAATCGAAAGGCTGCATGTTTTGCAGCTTATTCAACGGCGACATGTTGGCCGCAGCTGGGTTGGCAGTGCTGCTCGGCGGTGACGAAGATGGCCCGTTCGACGACGAGATCGGCGTACAAGTCAGACCCGTTTGAGGTAATTTTACGAAATTCAACGACGAAGAGTGTTTTTGCGGCTGATGATGGTGGTCTCGCTGATCGCGCGATTCCCGATGCTCTCGGTGCTCGCGATGTTCTCGATGATCTCTGTGGTCTCTGTGCTGCTGCTGCTGTTGCTGGTGATGGTGATGCTGTGGCGAAGACGGGTGCGGCGGCGGAGGCGGCAGCAGTGGAGGGAATTTGCCTAGATGCGGAGGCGGCGGTAACAACGAAGGTGAGAGATTCGACGGCGGCGACGATTGATGGTTGCGGATTTTATTCGTAGATGAAGACGACGACGAAGTGCTGTGGTGTGTGTTTTGCGACGAAGATGACTTGGACGACGAACGGCCGTCTTCGTGGTGATGCTGGTGGTGTTTGGTGGACGACGAAGACGTCGATAGTCCTTTCGATATGCTTTTCTCGACCATTTTCTTGAAGTCGGCCTCGACTCGTGGTATGTGCCGCAGATCGCCCAGACCGTGTAGCAGGAGTTGTTGCGTGATGGCGCGCGTCTCGCCGAACCGCAAGAATTGCTGTAGCACCAGCGGCTCTTCTTCTTGGCTGCAGATGTTCCAACGATCTAGAACGGCGCCGTGAGCTTCCTGCAAGCAGAAAGAGAACAGCAGGATTAGATTTTGTCAAAATTGCAAGTTTATTCGGAGATTTTTCAATATCGTCTTATTAATTAGGACAATTCAGGATATGTACTGGCCATGTAAATCGGAAAAGTAATGAAATAATGGTCATGAAATTTGAAAAGTCATGATATGAATATGAAAGAAAAAGTCGTCTTTTGAATAAAACCTATGAAAGTGATGGGGAAGTCGTGAAATTAAGAAAATGAAGTATAAAAGTCATGATAATAGTCAGGAAAAAACCATTAAATTTGATTTAAGAGTCGTAAAATTTGAAAACCAGTCACATTTAGTCATTAAAAATTGTAATGGAAAAGTCAGAAAATTTGAAAAAGTCGTGTATAAATTTGAAAAATGGCATATAAGTCATGAAGTACTCGAGAAAAGATCCTAAATTGGTAAAGTCATGGAATTTGAGAAAAAAATGGATGAATTTTGAGTAAATATCATAAAAAAGATGTGCAATTATACATATGTATAAGTCGTCACGAAAATGGCATGAATTTTAAAAAAAAGTCCGGGGAATTTGAAGGAACATCGTAAAAGTGATTGAAAATTTGTGAGATTTTAAAACATCTCGTGAAAATCATTTGAGTAATAATGAAAAGGTCATAGAATTCGTATTGAATGTTGTACATTTTGAAAAATGTATTTTAAGTCATGAAAGTAGTCATTAAAAGGTTAAAAAGTCATGAAAAGAATAAAGAACATGAATTTTAAGGGAAAAATCATAAAAGTTGAAAAAAATCCTGAAATGATTCATCAAAAGATGTAAAATTTGAAAAAAGTCATTAAAAATAATTAAAATAGTCTTTGGAAAGTTTTACTTACTCTTGCAATTTGAAAAATATTATGAAAGTTGCCAAGCAAAGACTTAAAAATTTGAAAGACTTGATGAGAAGTCATAAAAATAATCATAAAAAAGTCATAAAATTTGAAAAACGTCATCGAAATTCAAAAAGGTCTTAGAATTTTAAAATGCCATAAAAGTTGTAAAAAAATTCTAAAAGTGATTGAAAAATTGTGAAATTTGAAAAAAAAATCATAAAAATTATTAAAGTAGGTCATGAAAAGGTCATACAATTTTTTAAAATAGTCTTACAATTTGAGAAATTTTATGATAATGGTCATGCAAAGACCATAAAATTTGAAAAAAGTCATGAAATTTGAAAGGTCATAAAAGTAGTCATCAAAAGGCTTAAAAAAGCTTTAAAAAATCATGAATAACATACGAATTTTAGGAAAAAATGTCATAAAAGTTGAAAAAAATCTTGAGATTGATTGAAAAGTTGTAAAATTTAAAAAAAAAAGGGTCCATAAAAATCCATGAATGTTGTCATGAAAAGGTCATAAAAGTTTTAAAAAAAAAGTCTTACCATCGAAAAATATTGTAGTGATGATAAGGTCATGAAATTTGAAAAACTTCACAGAAGTAGTCATGAAAAAGTCATAAAATTTGAAAAAGTCATTAATATTCATGAAAATGATCATAAAAAGCATTCTTTAAAAGATCATAAAATTTTAGGAATTGTCATGAAAAGAACATGAAATTTGATAAAGTCATAAAAAATTCATGAGTTTCGAAAAAACTGTAAATTTTTTCGAATAATTCAAAGAACTTCCAATGAGTTTCTCGTTTATTTGATCACTGCAGATTATCAATCAATATTTCTACATAAAAAAGTCAAAAAGTCATGATTTGAACTGTCAATCTAGCAGTCACCCAACATTTTTTTGACTCCGCTTTGGCTGGTATCATTCATAGAAATTTTCTGATTTTGATGCATTTTTACTGCATTGATCTGATTTCTATGTACAATTGAAAGTAGCTAAACTGTGTCGATGATCAGCGAATAGATATATTTCTTCCCAAATCAACGAAAAACGAGCTTCATGTACATCAAGTTTCAACTTTGACCAAAGAGAAAGTTGCAGACTCAGCTTACACATTCATCCATCTACCTATTTGATACTGTACTTACATCTCAGCGGCTCTTCTACCTTCTACCCTCTCGAGTTGCTTTTCTAATACGATAACCTAAGAGAATACGCACATGTTGAAAAAATATCCAGTTAAAAGAAACAAAATATCTTTTCGGTATGCCTATGTGCTCGTATTCCTCTCGATATTATATCTACACGCACACGTTTCGTGAAAACAAACGGTCTGTTAATTCGAAGAAGAAATAACGCGGAGAATACGCCAAGTCGTACGTATATAAAACGAGAGGAAAGAGTTATGCCCGAATATCGGTACGTTTCTGGTATACAACTCATTCGCGCCAATACGCTGAAACATTCTTCTCGTATCTATACCAACGCACGGCCGATGGGCCAGCAAATATCGGAGTGTATGCCATAAAAACACAAACCAACATATACGTCGAAAAAAAAGAAGAAAGAATAGAAGTTTGGTCAACTTAACGTGCAACCAAAACACCCTACGGACATTTGTTTCTAAATACGCGGTAGCGGCAGTGAACGTACTCCAAATCTACGCAGCATTGGACGGTCAGGCTACGATGAGGTACGGTACGCGAGAGACGTGTTAATGGATGATTGAATTACAACGCCTCGTGGGAATTTCGGAAGGAAAACTGCAAACATGGCTTGATGCTTTCTACGCTGCTCCGGCCTGCGTACGGTATTCTTCTTCTGCTACTTCGGACGATAAGACGTGCTTGTCATTTTTAGCGAGATCATACGTTTAACCCTTTTTATTGTATAAATTGAAAGAGTACCTTATATAGTTCGTTTACGTCTATCGATGTGGACGGTGAAATAAGCCTGGGTCGATACTCATGCCAGCTCTAATTATGTATTGTGCTGTTACGCGACGCAAATCGACGATATGAGCGGAAATTTTTATAAGCAGAAATAGAGGGTGGTTTTGAGTCTTGATTGAAATTGGGAGGGGGGGTGAGTGTTTTGAATGCTGTACGAAATTTTGGAGAATTAATTTAGAGAATGAAATTTATCATAGATACGAGGAGCCATTATTGAAATTGAAGAAATTTTGTTTTCAAAATTTTAAGCAATGGAAAATCCACCCATGACCCATGCAACCGAAAATGTTGAGAAAAACAGTAATTTTTGATGGTGACAACTTCAAATTTGTGTTTGGATTTTTTCAAAACTGAATTAAACGATTCTCAATTCTTATGGAAAAAATCCAAGTGAGATGATTTTTCTGCAGTAGCGGATCCAGATAAAGATTAAAAGAAGGAAGAACGAAATTTTTTTGAATTCGCAAAAAATGGGGAAACAGAATTTGTGCAATGAAAAGAGAGTTTTCCTGTCTCCCGATATGCAATCAGAGAAAAAAATCAGAGGGGAAGCAAAAACTGAACTTTTTAAATGGAAAAATTCGAAAAACCCCTGTCAAATTCTATTTTGAAAATGGAGTAAATTATTCAGGAAAACTTTTAATCGTATTTGAATTCAAAAACTCTGTTCTGTGACTTTTTCACTGATTTTAATTCGTTATGTCCTAATCTACAGATCTATCCAAGTATTTTTCGAAAACTTCCGAGTCCATTTTCATCTTAATTATCACGTCGCACTTCTCGTTCAGAATCTGACCAAAACACACTCCAAATGTTATCAAAAGACCTACACAGATTGTCATCTCATCTTTGTTCGTGAACTTTGTAACAAACAATCGTGGAGTCGAGATATCGAAAATTTTACGTCTTTTGTCTCGGCACCACACCGACTGTGGGATCATACGTGGTAATTATAAATAACAGAATATGAAAAACTGTCAATATATTCGAATTTCTACATGTAACGAAGCGACTTTCACGTCCGTATCAGCGTCGCATTACCCAATTTCAAAAGGTTATCGCTAATCGACGTGAAAAATTATCATTTTGGAATATTTTAATAACAGCGTCAGTATTTTTTGTCTGTGTGTCTAATTGTCTTTCTCTCTCATTGTCAATTATATACAATTTTGATGTTTTATGATTCTCAATCGATAAAACGAGCACGTACGAGTTGTTTCTTCAATTAAAATTGAAAGTTTACAATTTTACGGGCTGAATTTGCACCAGTGGCGTAGTCAAAGGTGGTTTGGGCCCTCGTCAATGAGATAAAGAATTTTTTCAAAAAAAAAAAAATATTATTCGTGTTTGTGAAGAAATGTCTTTTTTGACTATAAAGATCGAATCCAATTTTTTAAAAGTTATATCTGTATAACATCAAGTTTTTCCGCTCTTCCTAAATATTCCATTTTATAGCCACAGTGCGACTCCTGAATGAAATTATTAAAAATTTTAATTTTATCTATGTTTTAATAGTAGAAAGAAATTCTATGGAAAAAAAATCAAAAGCTGAACTCAGAATTTCTCGAAAAAATTATGGAAATTCTAATCTTCTTACTACCCCTCCCTCTCCCACCAAAAATTCTTGGCATGTCACTGATTTGCGTAGAGAGGCATTTAATGGTACATATGTACCTAATCAATGTAAGCATAGATGTAGAAATCACCCTTAGGAGCCTAAAATTGGTTTTTGAATTGAAGTTTGCCCCTATTCTACTTCTTCTGGAAGATCCAAAACCAGTGTCAATTCAAAAAAATTTTGACTTCTAATGAAGGTTTCTTCTAATCCAAGTTTACACATTTTAAGTAAAAAAGAATTGATTGGAGGGAGATAATTTGCGAAAGCAGCGATTCTAGGTTTAAATGATTTGCAAAAATTTTGTATTTTGAGTGTAAACATGGAAAAAAATTGTACTGTGAGTCGAAAAAATCTAAAATAAAATATCAGAGTTGTAAATTTGCTACCTTTAGCTTTCTAATCTCATATTCACAAATTTCCTATGTCACGGTGTCTACTGTCTACTATAATTACTGTAAAATATCGTTATTATTTTGTTAATTACGGAAAATTACCGTAAATATTTCAGTAATTATGGTAAATTTTTCAATAATTACGGTAATTACTGTAAATACTCCAGTTTTTATGATAAATTACCGTAAATATTTCGATAATTACTAAAAATGAGCATAAATATTTCAGTAATTATGGTAAATTATGGTAAATACTTCAAAAATTACGGTAATTACCGTAAATACTTGGGTAATTATGGTAAATTAGAGTAAATATTCGCGATGAATTATCGTAAATACGGTATTATCTAATTTCGACATTATTCGCCAGATCATTTTCAGTTTGATTTGAATTTTGATCTCTCTTAAAGTTTTAATCTCAACTATCGTGTTATTTCTATTGACAGTTTGATTCGAATTTTGGTATTTTTTTTACTCGAATCCGAATTATCGTTCAAGCCCTGCCCAAGCGAAGCGAAGGCAGAATTTTTTTTTATAAAAAAATGAAATTGAAAAATTATTTAAGGCACCGTGTATGTATGGTTGATTCGAGAGAAGGGTGGGGGGGGGAATTAATCAACGAAAAAATGATAACGACGAACGAAGAACCAATCACGTCAGAAAATTCAACTTTCATAATCATAAATTTACGAAACGAAAGAAGTTTTTTTTTCCCATCAAAGCTTCGTACGTAATTAGGTACCTCACCTGAACATGGCCAAGAATATAGGTATTTCGGCTGCCCAATCGCTGCATTCGAGATCGTCGTAAAATATACTCTCGACGCGTATAAAAATCACATAATACACACAGACACACGCACATGGACTGCGATTCCGTATACAAATCTTCTCACAAGGGCCACGAAAAACGATTATAGGTATCGTCAACTAGTAATTTTTCTATTTATTAACGTGCGGGGATAGAAAATACACCTTGGTATCAAGCTGACGATCTCGAGGCGAGTGACGAAAGGGTGAGGCGAGCAGGCCGGTCGCGGCCAAACAGAGGGATCGAATTTAATCGTCGTCGTATGGTACGGTGGTAAAACCTTGAAATGTCACGCAATAGACGTTGGTCTTTAAATTTGGTTAAAACTCCGCCCAAATTAATAGCGCAATCAGTTAGTCGAGTAAAACCTAGGTATTATCTAGTCTGCCATGCGAGCAGCGCCCAACAAGGGAATAAAACGCCGACCTAAGTATACAGGTAAATGGACAAGAGCCATCGAGCTCGTACCTGGACGCATTTTAAAGGACCCCCGATTTTATTCCTCTCTCTGCCTCTTTCTCTGGCTCAATAATTATAACCTGTGTATCGCGATAGAGTTCTGTTCCCTCCTCTGTTCCCTCGTCCGAGTTGATCGCGTCATCCAAGTATCATGACTCGTTTGGGGACGAACCGTTTAAATACAAGAAACCGAACGTATCGAATCGAATTATTATTAAATACTCGTTCGAATTCACGATTTTTAGCATTTTTTTTTTCATGTGTGCTTTAGAAGGTATAGATTTTTATACAGTTTAGGTGCCGCCGCAGCACTAAATCGAACATGCCATGTGAATCTATACTATACCTATACAGATTACTATAATTATTTATCTCGGACCCCGTTTATATCGTTATAATATACCGAAAACCCCAGCCCTGGCCATGTACGAGTAGGTAGGCGAACGAGTCTTTTGAAATGGAATGCGAAACGCGCGGTACCTTCGTATCATTTACGAGTTGACTCGTTTGGAAAACGTTTTCCATAATATTTTTACGTTAAAAGGTTCGAAAATTAAACGATTATACAATTATTTTTCTATAGAGACCTCCCCGCACTGAAATTCTCGCCGCTCCGATCGGTTTCATTATGTATAAATATCGTCCTTTTCGAACGCGAACGCTGTATCAGCTAATGCACGCGTTTGGATATTTTTTTGTTTATCTAATTGCCTATACCTATGTTGGATCTGAGATTTTGAGGAAAGTTTAACAAACGTATTATTATGTGTTTTCGATGGTCGTTTTAATCATCCAGCGTGGCTGATTTTTTCCTTCCTCAAAATCGTCCAATTTACACGTGATGTTGTCTCGTCGTATAATTGTGATGAAATTTCAAACCGTTTCGGTGATTTAATTATACCGAGAAAGAGTTCTGCGTGTAAAGACATCCTGCCCGATGTATACCTATTGAAAATAAGGTATAATTGTCGTGAAATTCAGTGTTCGATGGGAAAGAAAAAGATCACAGGTTCTCTTAAAAATATCAGGAAAATTGCTCAGAAATATCGTAGAAATGAGAAAAACGTAGAAAAAAATTACGAAATTTGATTTGAATAGGTATATCTTGAAAATAACTGAGAATCCAAGGGGTCTACAGGTCGCGAAATTCGCGAAAAAGTTGTCAATTATTTAGATTTTGGCCGCTAAAGTCGAGAAAAAGTCGCAAAATCGACCCAAAATTCAACAAGAGACATGAATTTTTTTCAACTTTCTTTAATTTTTTCTAAACATGATTTAAAATTTCAGCTGTTTGAATTTTTTTCGGAAAATTTTCGTTTTTATTCCTTTTAATTTGAACTAGATTTTTTTTGTGTAATAAAGAAACCATTATTTTTTGAGGGGGAGAAGGGTCAAATTGAAGTAGATATCATGGGAAAAAGTCAAGAAAAGGTCGCGAAAAAATCGAAAATTTTGATTTTTGGAAATCTGTACACCTGGAATCATTTGAATAATTCAAACAAACATAAATCCATTAACAAATTGTCAAAAATCATTTCAATGTTCAAATTGAAACGTCTTGGAAACTGTCGAAAATGTGGTGGATTAACTGAACAGTTGTCCAAAATGTTTTCAAAATCAAAAATTTCATAGTAAATCTCAAAAAATTTATCATCAAACTTGATACCTAATTCTTATTAATTTTGGAAACCTGATTCTTTTTTCGACGAATTTTTTTCCCAAAAATTTTAATTAGAAAAGTGTTTAATATTTTTAGCTACATTCACGACCTTCAGAAAAATTTTGAATATTATTTTGTGTTATTTTGAATAATTTTTATAGAATTTCAAACAATATTTCTTGCCTTTGTTCGGTTTTTTAGTACAAATTTTATGCCTAGTAATGATTTTTGTTGCTTTGATCAATTTTTACATTTACTTTGTTTCAGACAAACTGGATAAACTTTTCGATTTTTTTCTCAAATTTGACTTTATTTCCATTTTTATTTGTTTTTGATATTTTTTAAAAGCATTTCAAATGATTTCCATCGACCTTTCAATAATTTTTGCAATTTCTGAAATATTTTTTGTTATGAACAAAGTTTATACACCAATTATGAATATTTTTGTATTTTTCAAAATGAATTTTGAAAACGTTTAAAAATGATTTTTGCAATTCGTTGAACAATACTTATTCATGATGTTTCAATAATGTCTTTTTATTGCATTTAAATCAATGCAGGTATCAGGACCGTTCGGATTGTTCCGATTATTGAGCGTTCAACTTTTTCCCCATCTTTTATCATCATCTCTGGAGAGTGATAAAATAGGTGATTTTGGATTTTATCGTCGTTGGTGTTATAAATGATTGAATTTGCACAAATTACCTATACAGATATGTAGAATATGATTTTGAAAAAAAAAACCGTGTAAAGTTACGTGGTAAAATTACTCGAAGGAACGAAAATTTGAACAAACTACCCGAATAATACCAACTTAATTTTTGTTGCATTTTAATAAGTTTCCAATAATTTTGACTTTTGTACGTGGTAATTGTATGCAACGTCTTTGGGACTGCTTCATAATCCAAGTATATTTATACCACGTTTAAAATAATTTTCAGGAACAAATGAAAATGGTATTGTTATTGGTAGGGCAAAAATTAAACCTTTTCGACTGAGATCTGTTGAAATTCGAAATTCTTCGAAACAAAAATATTTTCGAAAATGAAGAGACATATCACCACTTTTCCAAATTTTCTCTCTCGAACTTATTTTCCAGTCAAAAAAATCCCATTTGACAATTATTGCGAAAGGGCAAGTTAGTCTCCTCCTTCCCTCCCTCCAATCATCGTTCCAGTCTAGTGCTGCAAATTTCATAATTTTTCCAACGAATCAACTTTACAATTTGTTGAATGAATTCCATAACGTTTTTAGCCATTTTTCTAATATTTTTATTTTGAATCAAAATTGATGAAATCTGGTAAAATTTTGCATTTTCAAATCGTTGAAATGATTTTTCACTGGAATTGATTACTTTTCTGATGTTTTTCCTTTCAATTTAAAACCGATCAATTTTTTTCTGAATCGAGTGAAAAATTTGTGAAAAAATTTGCCATCTTGTTTCTGACCAATTTATAAAATTTTCAACATTTTCGTCGAATTTTGGTCTATTTTCATAAAATTTTCATAATTTGCCTGCTAAATAGGTAGGTATAATGAGGCTATATTTTCAGCAAATTAATTTTTTTGGTGGAATGGGTTGAATTTCTGAAATTTCTCCATTATTTTATACCAAATTCCAAAACCATAGAAAAAGAAAGGAAATCAGAATCACTCATTCGAACGATAAACTTGAAAATAATAGAAAAATAAACCACCACTACTCACTTGTAAAATGTATCCCCTAACGTAATCCTCGTGACTCCATCCGAATCCTCTTAAAATTTGCGTAACTTCTTCTTTTTGCAAAACGCTAAACAATCTGTCTAATAAAATTTTCAATCTGATTGGCAATGCTTGACAACCATATAAGACTAGGCTGGCGATATCGAATGCCACATTTGATTGCACTGGTTCTACCGGAGTTTGACCGAAGATTGGTTGAAATCCGAGTTTATCTAGAGCTGCAACAATGGGAGAAAAAAAAACAGAACGAATATTAGATACCGGTGTAATTTTTTTTTTCTTCTTTCGTATACGAGCCAAATAAGATATTGCTTTGTGCGTATATGGTTCAGTTACTTATATGAGCCATAATATGTGTTACTTGAAACCACAAGAGTATGGTGTGCCACTTTTTGAAGGCAAATTTATACCTATGATAGCCATAATTTGGAAGATTCGTCTTTGTATAGATGCATTAACGATTGCATGTGGTATAGCAGACCTATCAGTTATTTTAGTTTGATATGTAGGTAGCCCATACAACGTTTACAGGAAGGTGTATATATGACACCGAAATATCATATGTTAAGGCCATGTAGGCACATATCTGAAAAGAGCACGACTCAGACTGAAATTAATTTCACGTTGTCAATCCATAGCAGGCCACGGTGGCCGGAGTTTAGACGTGCGATGCTGATACTTCATCTAAAACGGTATCATCGCCTGTTTGCTGAACCGATCCGGTGTGTAAACCGCTGAAAGTGACACCAACACTCATCCTATCGAATATACCTACCTGAAGTGACGTCGTTGTAAACTTATCTCAGGAGCCCGCCAGGAATATACCGCAAATGTTACATAGCTGTCATTTGCTATTATGCCTGCTCTGGTATACCTATCTATAGACTTGAAAACTCGACGCAGCGAGAATTTGCGAACTCTCGGACGTCGAGCAAGCGATTCAGTTTCAACATATTTGACAAGGTGTACTCGAATTCGCGATAATTTCACTGGCTGGGGTTAATTTTACCATCACTCGTGGCAGTTTGGCCGATCAATTGCCGAGGAATCCACCTCGTTGCAAATACGCTTCGGTTCTCGACGACAAAGCAATTTCAAATATTACGCTGCGACGTTTCTCGATTATATTTTTGCGGCTGCTTTTTGGGAAACAGTTGCATGGGTAGGGTTATACTCGTGTCATAGTTGTCACCCACGAATCGAAAGGGTAGCGCGACAGTTGACTGACAAGAGGTCGAGGGTTCGTAGAAGCATATCTTGTACAAATGTAATTTCGCCTCAGCTCGATAACGATAAATTAAATTACCAAGTTTAAATATTAATAAGGTCGTGTATACTGTGTCGAGTTTATACACAAATTATACTAAGTAATGCTCGGCCGTGGTCGTCGTGACGTGTAATGCTAATAATAAAAGCGATCGTGTAATGGGGTAGACTGTCCTGAGCCATGGTATAAATACCGAGTCCGTGGAAGGAGACGAAGTGAGGGTTGTTTTGATTCGAATTCTGACTCGTTCGATGGCTTATAGCTTTGGATAATTGAAAAAATCGATCGTACGTGTAGTTTCGGATTAATTGAGGATTTCGTGTCGACTTGGAAATAAGTATTTTATGAGGTATCTTTCACGTATGAGTTTTCCAGTTGCGACGTTTTCGTGAATTCGTCTACGAGTATTTTTGGTGAATATAGAGCCATAGAATGAGGTCAGTGGTGGTAGGAATATCCCTTGGGTGATACTGTAAAAGTCTAAGGGGAGAAGTTTGATATCTTTGTGATCTTTAATCATATTTTTTCCCCCTTGAAGAGTGCAGAAAAACGCAATGAAAGTTAGTTTGGTTTTCTATCAACCTCAGAATGAATACTTGGGTGCATTTGGATGTAAATTTTCTATTGAAACGTGCGATTTTATGAGCAGAAAATGAAATTTTTGAAAAGGAAAATGAACCAGCTTGAAAGTAATTGAAAAATAAGGTATATTCTGAGTAAAAAAATTCAGGAATTCGAGTTAGGTGGAAAAAAATTAACTTGGCGTATTCAAAATTTTTGTATGTAGGTACTTGGTTAAGTTACCGAAGAGTAGGAGGAAATGATGATTTTGCAAATGAGGACCTAGTCCGAAGAACGTATGTATACCTACCTATACAAAATACATCGACAAAAAACATTGAAAGATTAATAAGACAAGTCTTGCTTATTTTTTTCATTATTTTTTTTAATAGTAAAAAATTTTTCCACACTCACTTATTTTTGAGGGGTCCATTTTTTCTTCTCCCAAGTTTTTTTTTTCAATTTAATTGAAGTCGAGAGAAAAATAATGAAGATAGATATTTGCATAATTTTTATAGCTTCATTGTTGTATGAAAATCCAAGAGAAAAATGATACAGGAATTTTTCGTTTGGAAGGTACAAGGTGTGTTTGGCAGTTATATAAATCCTGATTTTTATCACGGCGTCCTGATTTTGTTCTTTTCTTTTTTAAAAAAAATTCAACTTCAACCATTTTTATTGATTTTTTTTTTTAGAATTTTGAAATTATTTTATTTGAGAAATTTGATATCTCTAGATCAAAATTGTACTAAGAAATTTTGTTGCTTTGTTCTTCAGAAAAAAAAAAGAAAAATTTCGGAAAAAGTACTACTTTTTGATTCTGAAATTCTGTATGACGCCTTGTAAGGGATCAAAAAGTTTGGTAAGTAGCTATATCAAATCAAATTTTTTAATTCTTCCAAAACGAGAGATAGGAAAACTGTGTAAAAATGTTCTGCTCCGAGTGCTGTTATGCCTTTTTAATTGGGTGGGGGGGGGGGGTGTATATTTTTCAATGCGTTGTACATTTTTCGTGCGTATGGAAATTGAGAATATTCATTCAAGTATGTGTTCTAATGATTGAAAATTATGAGATTAACCAATCAAATTCAGATTTTCACAATTCCCGAAGTTCGCTACTGGGACGTCAACAAGAAAATGAAATGTTCTCCAAAAAACATGCATCATTTTCGTAAAATTTCCAACTTGATCTATGCAATTTTCTCTTCTTAAATTCTAAATAATAAAATTCAGTTGTCAGTATTTTTTGGAGGAGAAGAGGGCTGAAGTTTCTGATGTGTATCGACCAAAAAAAGAAAAGAAAAACAACTAGGAAAATCAGAAAATGGAAAAAATTTTATCTTAGTTAGCAAAAAAACACAAAAAATCGCAGAAAATCTCAGAAAATAAAAAGAATTGTTAAAATAAGTTAACTGCAAATAGCAAGAATTTTCAACATTTTCCTTTTCCCTAGAATTATTTAGTTAAAGAATGAAAAATGGGATCTTTTTGAAGAAAATTTCAAGGAAAAAAATAGCAAAAAAATTCTGAAAAAAGCAAGAAACCCAGAAAATGAAAAGAATTTTGATGATAAAAGAGCAAAAATTTTCAATATTTTCTTCTTTCTTTGAATTTTTTAATCGAAGATTTTTAAAAAAAAAAAACCTTTTTTTTGATAAAATTCAAAGTAAGAAAAATAGAATGATAGAAATGCAAAAAATCCAGAATAGCACGACTTTTCATTTTTTTTTTTTTCAAAAAATGCATCTGAGATCCAGTCAACACCGTGCATGTTCCACTATTTAGTCTGACCCCTCATCAAATAAAAAATTTGTACAATTCATTTGAAAAAAAATCATTTCAATTTCAGTCTCAATTTTCTATCGCCGAAGACAAAATCTAAAGTGTACTTATCTCATCATTCCTCACCAACAATCTTATGAATCGCTCGATATCGTACAAAAAGTGAAATCGAATCGTCGCTTGGCCATTTTCACCCATTCACAGCAGTCTAAAAAATTACAGGTACGTGGAATGAAAAGTATATAGGAATTCAACTTCGTCGTCTTTATTGTGATGTATTTCCAAATGACGTTGACGTTGGATGGTGTATTTTAAAGAGTATACGTTTCCTCTTGCGAGACCAGCACGTTTCCCTGTCTAACTCGTCCCTTCTCGTGTCCCAAGTTTTCTTTTTCTTTCTTTTTTTCTTTTTCATTGTTTATGCGTGTGTCTGTGCTCACACCTTGAGTATGTAAGCAGACGAGTAGGAAAAAGAGTAAGAGTGAGATAGAAAGATACCAGAGAGTGAGTACAGGTATATACATAAGAGATATACTACACATTTGACGTGTTAGTAGCACTGTTTTGCGATTCATTTTCTGCATTTGAATTTCCGTGTCTTAACCAACTTCCTGTCATCGCATGCTTCTCTTACAATAGTCTACAAATTAAATGCAAATTAGCTCGGTATAGAAGTAAGATTTTTATCATTATTTTCCAAGTTCTTATTTCATCCTATTGTAACGACGTCGAGTCGACGGGGCGCAGGGGTAGCGCCGCGTCGCGTATATCCTTTTTACCCGAATCAACGCCATGTAAATATGTAAATACCGCGTTTGTAATTGACGATAATTTACATTTTAATGTAATAAGTGTAACCGCCACGTCGCCATTTCTTTACAGCAGCAGTCCCAGTCCTATCCCAGTCGCGTACGAAAAAGTTTTGTACGATTTAATTGGCGAACGGTGGAAATTTTTTTATAGCCGAGTGGACTCGTTCGCGTCTCCGCTGACTTATTATCATTCGAATTTAAATAGCACATCGAGGTACGTGCGGTGGCGATGTCCGCAATTAGATAGGTGAAATGGTACGCCTACTAAAGATGGACGATCGTGTGGACTGCTCGAAGCACCCCAAATGTACCCTTTGTGTCGGAGGTGCGGGCCTGTGGGGTGGCTTTTTTTCCACCTTTGAGAGTTTATGTATATGGTGTCACGTAGAGGTAATGGATTTGAGACATCTGCGTCGAGGTGGAGTATTTTATTGGACCGTATATTGAGCGTTCGGGCTGCTGGTTTGAAAGTATTGCGAGGGGCTTACTTTTGACGTTTACAAAATGATTGGTTAGAAATTGATGGCTGCGATTACAGCGTTTGATCGTACGTTGTCTATAAATTAATCGTGGAGAAAAAAATCTCCAAAACTTGAATTTTATCTATTATGATTGTGTGACTCAATTTTTAATTGGTTCTTGAAAATTTTCATCTCTTTGAAGTAGGTATAGCTGAAAAGTGTTTTTTGTTTCCGTTTTAAATTTTTTTTAAAAACTGTATTTTCAGAAAAGTTTCCAAATTCTGAAATTTAAAAAAAAAATCAACAATTTTAGAGCCATTGAAACACACTCTGATCGAAAAAATCATTCCCAGGAATAAGGTGCTCTGTCTTTAGTCAAAGTTTCATTTAACGATGTCATTTCGATAAAATTCGAGATCACCTGAAAAAAGAAAATGACGTCGAGGGTCGCCGATGTCCATCTGAAGTAAAAATTAAATTGTATTAATATTTTTCGTCGGATTTTGAAATGTTTTCAAAAATATGGTTTTTGGTCGTACAAAAAATCATTTCAACACTACCAATGGAGAAAAATAGATAAAATTCCTCATCACTTCTCAGTGATTGGCGATAAATTGGCTATATCTGTAATCATATCAGCAAACACTAAAAAAAAAATTGAGTTTTTCCCGAAATTTTTGAAAATTTTATAGTATGCTTACTAGTCATGGAAAAGGCGCCAATTTTTGTGAAAAACTCGAAGAATTTTCATGGGTTTTCCTTTTGATTTGACGAAAAGAGCCACAAAAATGTCATGAAAAAGGTCACGAAAAATGTTTGAATATTCAAAAGTCTGATTTCAGCAAACATATTGGTAGAAGGTTTAAAATCTTCATTATCCGCGTTTTTTTTTTGGCATCAAGTCGCAGCTTTTTCAATCCCAATTTTCAGATTTTCAAAATAATAAGAGACGGTTTACTTCAAGAAGACCTCAATTATTTCGATAGGGTAAGGTTGCCCAAATCGTACCACTTTTCAGTTTTTCGAAGCTGAGTGAGATACAAATGAAGTTTGACCAATTTTTTTTTCACCATCTGGTAGGTTGGTCCTTTGCGCACCTTTTGACCCAAGAACGAAATTTCCAACTTTAAAACTGCACCCATGGTTTTGATTCTCGCAAAGGTCTTCAAGTGGTACGATTTAGGAGACTGGTTGCCTAAATCGTACCACTGACAAAATATGTAGAATTACTACCTTTCAATGCCTCCCAGTGCCCTCCAATGTCTCCCATCAGCCTAAAAATACTCATATAAGTTCCCTATTCACTTATACATAATTTTCGCCCCTCCTCCCCCTCTCCATTCATGAAATAATAGGCGAATATTCTAAAAATCAATTATTCCTTTGTTTATTCCATTTTATTTTCTAAAAAATGTATATTTTCCATTTGTAACTGAAAAGTTGAAAATAATATACAAAATTCATGCAAATAGACATATACATGTCTTCTGCTGACCATATTCTATTTCCGACGTGCAAAAACTGGTTTAATCTGTAGAAAAAATTGGAGGTACGATTTAAGCAACTTCGACTTTTTTGAAAGAAAACCCAACTACTCAGACACAATCTTGTCAAAAATTTTCGTACGTATCTCAAAAGATAGCTAAAATGATACAGTTTTATATGAATTTAATGCCACTAGCAATAATCACTTCGTTTTCTTGCAATACTCTGAAAACGCATTCTCAAATTATTATATCAGGACCCCGTTTTTTTTTCTTTTGGCGATAAAAAACGAGCTCATGGCTCAAAATGCCTGGTTCTTTCATCAAAAGTCTCAAAATACATAATACTATCATATTCCATCGGCAGAACACGCTAAAGAATGATTAACTAAGAGAAACCACTGGTGGTACGATTTAGGCGGCGGTACGATTATGGCAACTTTACCCTATTGAGATTTTTTCGGGCAAATTTAAAATAACTCCTGTCATAAAAATGGCAAGAAAAGTCAAAAAATTGGGTGCTAGATGAACATGTTGTCTATTTTTAAAATTCAAGGGGGAATACCTTCCCCCTAAAACAAACTTTCAATTATGATAGTGGGTAAACCGGTCGGAGTTGAATAATTTTCATCCATCTACTGAATGGCATTTTGCTCAACTTGAAAATTGAAGGAGCTACAAAAAAATATAGAAAAAAAATGAGTGATCAAGGAAAGGAATAAGCAGGTCTAGTGCTTTGAAAAAAAAAACATGTTTTATAATTTTTTAACTTTTGGATATTTATTTTAAAAGCGATTATGAACTTCGTTCTTTCAGTTTTGTTGTTGAGCGAAAAATCCTTAGTAATCATTTCCTTGCATGATTTTTTTCCAGATTTTTTTTGTTCGCATTTTCGTTTTTGGCCTTTTGAATTTATACATTGTGTAAAAAATCATAATGGTGAAATTAGTTCATTTTTGAGGTACCTGCTGCTCTCAGAGGGTCCGACATTTCTGAAAATTCTGCTTTATTCTTTTCTTTTTTTTCAGAATTTTGAAACAAAATTGATATTTTTTGATTTTTTTCGTTTGATTCCCCCCCCCCCTCTCCATTTCACCAAATAATAATTCGAAAGTCATTTACTTTTTTTTTGTTCTTTAACCCTCTTCATCAATTTCATTCGGAAATGTTTCGATTGTTTTTTTTTCGCGTGATGGAAGAATTGTGAGACACCCCCCCCCCTCTTCTCACAAAAGTCATGAAATACGCGAAAAATGTCCTGCCAGAGTTCCGATTTCTTATTTCATTTTGAAATTTCGTCAAGACATGTAAAATTGAGAATTTGTTTTGTGTTCGTTTTTTCCAAAATCGTCTGCCCTTCCAGTCTTAAATAAAATTATTCAAACTTTATAAATCGTTCATTGCCTGAAAATTTATTGCATTTTTTTTAAAATCTTATATTTTCATCGTAGATGTCGTTTAATCGTTTTTTTCTACTTAGTTTGTTTTCGTTTTTCTATAAATAGAAATTAGTAGATTAGTATTATCAATTTTAATAAATGCACTAATTAAGTCAATTTGAGTGTATTACATTAGTGTGACCAAGTGAATTACGTAGATAGTTATATATAGGTAGATAAATACAGTACAAATCTTTACAATTTTACAATCGCAAATCGAAATGTGTTTTTTTTTTCAATCTGTAGATACACTCGTTAATTCGTGTAGCATCAAAACAATTTTTTTTTTTTTTTATTTCAAACATTACTCTACTTTTAATATTTTCTTTTAGACATTCCTAATTTTGATTTTTTTTTTCAAATTCGAGTACCTACTTAAGATTGATTGGATTTTGAGAAGGCCTGTCAAGGATTAACCTTTTTTTTTGGGGGGGGGGGGGATAAAATTGAAAAGACGACTCAGCGGATATATTTTTAAGATGAATGATGAATCCTTGAAAATGAAAATGGGGAAAAAGTTGAATTTGTTTTTTCTGAGTCAAAAAGAAAAATTATCAAGAATCAAATTAGCTCAAATCTGCGATCGAATCAATTAAAAATTGAGACTTTTCTCAGACTTTTTTTTTGGTCAAAAGTCGTATCATGACAGCGCTTAAAAATAATTTTTTTTGTCTCGATTACGGCGTCATTGTACATCCATAATCAATATACCAACCTAAAATTATATTTATATAATTTTATCATATATACGCCACTGATGAGCATTCGATTATCGAGAGCATACGTATTGGTACGTAGAGAGGTATAGCTATTCTTGACCATAGCATATAAAGCATTATCATACACGCCACATATGCTTAAACAAACGCAACATGGACTTATTTATCGCAGCACTATCTTGTATACCCGGCAGAGAGATTATCGATAAAGAAAAGCCGTCAATCGGTCAAAGAGTACATAAATTTTTTAATTACATTCCTAATTAGGTTGATAAGGTAAATTAATGTACGACATAAATGAGTTCACTAATGTTAAAGTAGATAAGACCGAATCAAAGTTGAGATGGAAAGAAAAAGGAGAAAAAAACGAAATGAAAATGATTCTTCTTCCCTTTCGAAATACGAATTTAATGTGATATCGGTGTTACTAAATATGATGTATTTTGTAATGTGACGATGATTGTTTGAAAAACGAAACGAAAACAAAATATGAAAAAAAAAAAAAAACACACATCCAAAATTAAACGTTGTATCGATAAACAGGAAATTTCGCAATAGATTCAAAAGTTCAGAAAAATTTACATTGGAAATAAATTTCTGTACTTGAGTATATCTAATCTATACCTATCATATGGTCACCCGTGAAGGTGTATGCTGAAAAAGTTCTTGTGAAAGAATACCTATGTATCAGTTCTATAAATGCAAAGGCTTCTGCTTACAACGAAAGGGAGCATTGCTCGTTTATGATGCTCAATTATTGCGGTCACAGTAAACGACTTCATTTTATGGAAATTCTGCGGTCTGCAAGATACTACATTTTACCTTATATACGAACGGTAGCCCAGCCAAATGGAGAATTGACTGAAATATATTCGCATGGTTTCCTACACCCTGGTAGATTCTACCACCACATACGTCAGTCCTCGTAAAGGATCGGGCTATTTTAGGAAAACAAGGACTTATGGTACCAATTTGCTCCCGCAGCAAGGGCCGAATAAAACGTAAAGTTAATTAAACGATTGGTCGTTTGTAAAAGCGCCAACCGGCGAATATCTCGGCGAAGAATTTTTTCCTCGTCATCCGTCTCGGTTTTTTGTTGAAGAAATCCCAGCGCCAGGACGCGAGGTGGGGGTTTCATTAAAATACAATGGACGCATTTGTAATGCGGTAAGCGATTCGAGGCGAGATTCGAGCCCGTAACATTGGTCGGGCTCCTCGATCGCGCGAGTACATCACGCAGAACGCGTATATAGCTGGATTCGACGATCGTATTAATTATTATTATTACTCGAGTGAAACAGAACAAAGTTTTATTGCCTTTCGCCGAGGTGATGCGCGAAAAAAGGAAAACGTCGGTTGGGAAGCAGCGTATAATTATGTTCGCGACGTGGACTGGAGACGATGATCCGATGACATACTTTATCGAAATGTTCGGTTTTGAGAAGGTTGGTGGAGAATGATGGAAGGTTCTGAGATGTGCGGGGATTTGGAAGGGTGCGGCAGGGTCTCGTTAACGAGACCCTGCCGCACCCTTCCAAATCCCCGCAAATTCAATTTTTTTTAAAAATTATATTTTCATGGAAATTCAAAACTTTTGAATTATTAGGAATAATATAATATAGGTACCTATCAATAAAAATTTGAACCAAGTCTCAAGATATAATTGACAAACAGTAAGGTGGGGGGGGGGGGGTAAAATGTGAATTTTTCTAAAAATTGAATCTATTTTGTGACACTCTTCTTTGTTTTACTCTGTAGCTATAAAAGCTGACTGATTGAAAATTTTTCCATGTAAGTATCAATGGATAATATGAGGAGTACTATGGCGGGTTGTTTTCATCTAATCGATTTGGGTAAGCTCGCCTAATATCGACCCCCACCTTTGTTTTTTGAATTACTCGACCTGTAATTGAGCTGGAAATGCCCACTATGGCTTAAAATGTCGGGTAATGACTGAGTCTAGTTTAATATCCCATAGCCCCAGTCCCCAATTTTTTATTTTTCATGTTTGATGAATTTTTTCCAAAAAATGCCAAATTTAAAAAGTAAAAAAATGGTGCCTAATATTGACCCCCTATGAAAACTAAGAAAATTGACCAAATGATAGCGAGGAAATTTTTTTTCTAATGTATGTTTTACAGAAAAAAAACGAATGAGACCAAAACCATAACTGTAAAGCCAAAACTCACTGAGATAATAAGAAAAAATGAAAGTGATAAAGCCAACATCTGGTTATGGCAAGAATGTGATCAATGGCATGGTAATTTTGTAAATTGTGATCTATGGCGACAAAATCAATTAATTATAAGGAATAATTGTTTCAAAAGTGAGGTAGAAGTACGTATTTTAATTTTTTTTTAAATTGAATGCATGAAATCGTATCTCAGAGGGGTTGATAGTAGGGCACCCCATACATTTAATTTCAAAAAAGAAATTAAAATACTTTCATCTTTCAAACTTCGGAAAAAATTATCCCTTTCAATTAGATGATTTCTTTTGAATGTATGTAGAACTGAATATTAATGCATCAGACAAGAACTTTTTCTCTTCCTTCAATTTTTTCTTGAATTTTAAAAATTGCTTAATTACCCCGCATTCACAATTACCCTACTTGACCTCATACACGTATACATCTTTTCTGTGAATGAGTACCTTAAACCCAGTAAGGAGTACATGAACATCACATGAACATTATTTCCCTATGAATTCATGTACTTATTCCCTCGAAAAAAAAGCACTAGCTACATGAAAGAAATATTTCCTTTAAAATCATGTACTCATTCCCTCCCAATACAATACTCACTACATGAAAAAAATATTTCCTTTAAAATCATGTACTCATTCCCTCCCAATATAATACTCACTACATGAGAGAAATATTCCCTTCGAAATCATGTACTCATTCCCTCCCAATACAGTACTCACTACCAGAAAGAAATTTTTCCTTCGAAATCATGTACTTATTCCCTTGAAATACAGAACTAACTGCATGAAAAAAATCTATGCTCTATCCGTTGAAGTAGGGTAGTGAATACATCTAGGGCAGTGGTATTGAGTACAGTTTTTTCCATCAATGAGTACCTTGAACGCAATAGAGATTACATGACTGAACATTTACTGCTATTTACCCGAAAAATCATGTACTGATTCCTTTGAAATACATGAACCCTTACATGAAATCGAAGTAACTCCGAAAAAAAATAGAATTCAAGGGAATCATTACATGATTCCCAGGAACCTCTACCCCTTCAAAAAATTTAGTTTTTTCAGTGTTTGGTGGAGGAAATCAAAGTCTCAAAAGAGGGGAAGAAACTGAAAAAATTGACTTAATTGAAAAAAAATCCTGGATTTTGACAAAAATTAGTGAGGTATGTGGTTCGCTTTGAGTGGGAACCTCTAAAAAAAAAAAAAAAAATTAGACTTCCTTAAGCCCCGATGAAAATGAAAAGGTACTCTCTCATTTACCTACAAATCAAAGTATTGAAAATCACTGAAAAGCAGTCAGAATTACAAGTACAGTGGTAAATCAGTGAAAAAATTCACTGAGAACAAACTGTGAAAAAATTACCGGAAAATTGGTGGAAATTCGCTGAAAATTTAATAAATTTCTAAAATTTACCGAACATCAGTGAAACTTGCTGAAAATATTATAAAATGTCATGAAAAATCATCAGCAAAAAACTGCTAAACATCAAAGAGTACAATTCTGACCGTTTATCAGTAACTTTTCACTGATTCGAAACGACAGAGCAGGGATCTCAAAGTGGAATACTCGATCTCGAATTTGGATACATTTTTTTAACCTTCTACAACAGAGTTGAAAAATTGCGTATCATACGAATCTGAGAAATTCTTTAGTTTTAGTTGAAACGAGTCAGTGGAGAGGGGAGGGGGTGATCCATCCTCACTCATATTTTCTCAAAGTTACTATTGCTAACTGGGCATGAAAAGACTTGGTTTTGAGAATGGATTAGGTGAAAATTTTTAAAAATTCTTAAAATTGCGATTTGTAACTTGATGGTACCTATCCAATTCTCGGGATTCATAGTTCAAATAAGCGTAGGTATAGGAAATCAAATCGCATCTTGAGGTTGGAGGGGAGGGAGAGGTAACTAAATTTCCCATAGTAAGGTGGCTCAAGGTCAAAAGTGGAAAACCGCGATTTTCTCTGAAGTGATTCTACTTTCTCATTTCTAATCAGTTAGAATTATTGGAAATCACTGAGAAACAGTCGGAATTGAAGTACAGAAGAAAATCAGTGAGAAAAATCACAGAAAAGTGAATAAAATTCAGAAATTTAGCTCAAAAATCAGAAAAATTGAAAAATTTGCTCAAAACCAGTAAATTTTGCTGATTTTGCAATTCTAACAACTGTTCATCAGTGATTTTTCACTGATTCAGAATGAAAGAATACTTTGAGTTTCTCTAGATAGCCTTTATCTTTTTAAATCAATGAAAAATTGAAAAATCATTGAAATCATTTAAATTTGCAGCTCAAGAAAAAACAGCAAAATTCTTCGATTTTTATAGTGAATTTGCGCTGTTTTTTCATTAAATTTCACTGGTTTTTTTTCAGCGAATTTCAGATATTTTACTGAATTTTCATTGATTTTTCAATGATTTTTTCACTGTTTACTTTTAGTAAAATTTTCACTGATTTATTATTGTGCTGCGATTTTGACCATTTTTCAGTGATTTTCGATAATTTTTACTGATTTATAAATGAGAAAGAATTATTTTTTGAACTATAAAGAGCTCAAAATTTCTTGAAAGATTTCCCATTCAAAATTAACTTCATCGCCAATTTTCTGCAAAGTCTAGAATTTTTTTTTCAATACCAAATTTAAATTTCAGTTCATTCTTGAACATACCTAACTTGTTTACATTTCAATCTAAAATTAGTGAGAGGTTTCATTTTAAAAAAAGGGAAAAAACGTTGCAAATGTTCAAAAAAGATCGAAATTGAAAATGAATTCTCGACTTTCTCGTGACTTTTACAAACATCCATCAAAAGGCCAAAAGTTCGTTACGAGTACAACGATCTAATCTCTATACAGAAACGTTATCGAAAAATATGTATCAATTAGGCGATATATAGATACTACACACGCCGATTAGTTGAAATTCCAACCTAATTGATACATTCATTACACAAATACTCGTACGTACGTAGATGTACTCCATGATACATCTTTCTTCAGCATTCATCATCACACTGCTGAAAATTTTCAAAGAAACAGAACTCTACGTAAGTAGACGAGAAGAAAGATCGAAATATTCTCATCGAACATTGTCGGAGAAAAGTGATAATTCCGAGTTGATTAAGTTGCATACTTTGGCGTATTTACGGCGGCATTGACGACCACGTTCGTTGCGAAGAAGACGAGCAGGTGGAGATGTCGAGTTCATCGGTGCAGGGGTTTCCGTCGCGCTACCGCTGAAATCGATATACACAGAGTGCTGTGTGCCCGGTCGACCTAGTAGTATCCGAAGGCGAGATGTAAGAAGGGTTGACAAGGCTGTTTTATAAGCTCCAGTATGTCATCGAGTGGTGCTTCAATCGACATCTTCGTGACCCTTGAAAGCTTCGAACGTTTAATCAAGTGTCGGTCAATATTGCAAGATTAAGGGATTCATTGAAAAGCAGCTTTAATCGAGGCAGGTTTTGAGACAGAGACATGAAATTCCTGATGGAAAGCACGAATTGAGCTGCTGGAGAAGTTTTCTAGATTTATGTAGGTACCTAGTCGCAGTATAAAAATTTACCTGTAAGGCTATGTAACCTCTATTTCGTTTATTAATACAAAAATAGTTAACGAGAGTATGGCTATTATATGGATTTTTCTATATATTCGGCGGCCTTAATCCGATTATAATTGTAACCGCGGATGATGAGAAAATGAGGTAACCGCTGCAGCGCCATACTACACTGCCCCATGCACCCATAAGAAGGAAACGGATTCATTTATCCACGAACCCGATTGAAAATCACTTCGGCGTGTATAAAATCGATATACTATATCTAGGGGTAGTTTAATTAGACGCGGTGTAACCGCGGAAGACGAGGTAGAGGGAGACCTTTATCATATACCTGGCGCGTATTTAATATACCGCGAAATTCCGCCAGTCATTGTCATATATATGAACTATAGAAATTGGACGCCGGGCAGGAGCCATCGTCGCCCATCGAATTATTACGAAACAGCAGCAGCATCATCAATAGTAATAGAGGAATATAATCGAATTATTAGACGCATGAATCAGGTGCATATTTTCCGATAGCGAAGCACACTGTGGATGCTTCACGTGTTCTATAATATTTGGGAATTGAAAATTATCGTCTTGAGAGGGTCTGGATTGCGATTTCGGAACTGAAATGTGGAACTTTTTCAGAATTTTGGATGGACCATTGAGTGATATTTCTACTTTTTTTTGGGAGGGAAGGGGAGGGGAGGGGAATTCGCCCCTGAAAAGAATTATTCTGGGTTTTTATGAACCATGCTCGAATTATTTTTCAAAAAATGCCGCCTGCAATATAATAAAAAATGAACGAGGTTAATGATATTTGTGCAAATGTATCGCGGATCTAAAAGATCGAGAAGGTACGACCTTCAATTTTAACAGAAAAGAGGGGGCGGGGGAGGAGGTAAAATACGCACATAGCATAAAAATATACCTATGTAAGTATATAAAGGGTTAAGAAATTTTGAAAAACATTGTCGTTTTGCGAGGGGAAAAAATAGGGCATAATGACTTTTTCGTGTCAATTTTTCAGCTTTTTTGCATATTTCCTCCTCATTTTCTCTTCGACTCACTGTTTTTTGCTGTCCTTAAATTATTATATAAACTCTCTCATTCATTATAAATCAGTGAAAATTATCGAAAATCACTGAAAAACAGTCGGAATTGCAGCACAGGAAAAAATAAGTGAAAAAATTTTAATTATAAACAAATCAACGAGAAAATCACCGGAAAAGCACTGGAAATTCATACTGAAAAGATAGTAAAATTTATGAATTTAACTGAAAAATCAATGAAAATCTTTGAAAAATCAGTGAAAACCTTTGAAAAATCAGTGAATTTTGCTGATTTTTCCAGTGTTGCAATTCTGACTGTTCATCAGTGATTTTTCACTGATTTAGAATCAGAGAGTATACTTCATTGCCAAAATGCCTATTCGAATAATCTTTCAAATTTTCGTTAGAGTAAGCGGGGGCAAGAGTACGCATGGGGGCAAGAGTACTATTCGCGATTTTGATAGATAGGTGAGTGTAATTGGTAAAGTGATAATTTTTTCATAATATCTACCTATGAAAACCCTCAAAAAACCTTGTTTCACCTTTATCACTTCATTTATTTCTTTTTTATAGCGTTGTAAAGTTTTTATGAAAAAATGAGTTTTTTTTTTCACAAAATTAGAAAATGTGCTGAGAGCACAATATCAAGTTTTTGGATGCGGATTTGATTGAAATGGAACAATGGTTTGGTATACTATAAAAATAATGTATCATCAATCTTTATTGTGCTGAACATTTTTTTAATTTTAATAAAATGTAAAATATGCCGGGTGGGGGCAAGAGTACTACGGCTCAAAAAGTAATTGTTTTGATTAAATTATGTCAAATTGTATAAATTGTTATGATTTTTCATTTTCGAAGATTATAAACGGAAATATTTACTCGAAATATATGAATTTTTACATGGATTAAAAGTTAATAAATGTAAAAATGCATCTTTTTTTTTCAAATTGTTTTTTTGTTCATTTAATTTCAAATTTTTTGATCAACCATAAGTTATTTTATGGGAAAAACACCAAAATTTAATTATTTAAAAAAAAAATCGTGAAAAAACATGATTAAGACCTTCAAACTTAGCTTCAAAGAAAGTGTTAGTACTCTTGCCCCCACTTACTCTACCTTTTTTCGATTTTTAGGTATTTTTTGTTCCTAATGTGGATTTTCATTTTTCAGAATTGAAGCGAAGAAAAAGTATTTTCTTATCAATTTCTTGCAGTGCTGATATTTGTTTCTTGTTAGTAGGTATCAATTTTTTTTCGCAGCTGAATAACTTCGGAAACTTGGAACTTTTTGCTGGTTTTTCGAAAAAAAAACACAACATAGTTACCAAAATCCGGAAAATTGTTTTTTTTTTAATTTTACTTTTTTATGATGTTTCTAACTGGCATAAATACCTTTCAGTGGCAAGTTGTTCTAGTAGTAATCGCATTTTGTTGTAAACCAGGCCATAGAACCGAAAAATTTCGAAGTTTTTGATTCAGCAACCTCTGCGAGTGATTAATCGTCTCATTAATAAAAATATTCAATAATAGCTTCAAATTCAATAGGTACTCATTTTACGAGTTTGAGGTAAGGTTGAAAAATTTTGATTAAAATATTTATAGAGGTGAAGGAAATGAGGAAGAAGGTTTGAATGTCGTTGAAAAATAATTCTACGAATTAAAAAGATTTCAGAATGAAAAATTTTAAAACTGGATCAAACTCTGAAAAATAATCCAAATTAGATGAAATATTGAGAAAAAATGTGTTGGAGCCACATTCATAAATAATACTCGAGTATCTCAGGTTGGCAAGGATTTGAACATCAAACGAAAATGCACAAACATCAAACCACAATTTTAAGAATACCTAGTTTTTGAAATTTTTGATTTTCTGATGAAGAGAAGAAGCGATAGGTTAGATATACATTAAAAATGATCCTGGAAAACTATTTTTGGTGATTTTTTTTTAGTGTAATCGGCGATTGCAGCGATTATATTGAATTTCCGCCACAATAACCTTTCTGTTTTTCTGTTTTTCATTTTTTTTTTTTGTAATCGAGAAGCGAAGAAAATTTTAAAAAATGAAAGCGATGTTATCGTGATTTTCAAAGGACTTAGAAGAGTTGCAAAAATAATCGGTCTGAAAAAGTTGGAAAAGTTACGAAAAACCATTTTTGAATTGAACTGGATATCTACTATTGAATTTCAATTGTAGCATAATTTTTTTTTGCATTTTTGAATCATTTTCATCTAATATTGAAAATGTTTTCGAATCCTGTCTCACTGAAAACATTTTTTATTGATTTTGGAGTTCGAGCATAATTTTTCAGAAATATCTGTCCTAATGTATAAAAAGATAAAAGCGCACTCTTCTAACGTTTTGTCAGGGTATAATGATCTGACGATAGAAGTATGCATTTTTCCTCTGCAATTAGATGAAATGAGACAAAAAATTTGTTTCATGTCAAAACGCAACATCTTTTTTGTCCCCCCCCCCCTCCAACTCTCCTTGATGTACAAGTGCGAAATGACCCCAAAACATGTAGCGGGGGTCCTAAGCTTTCCAATGAGACCACCTCGAGCCAAAACCCCCACCCAATTTTGAATGACAGTTTTTTTGCGATTTCCCAAAAATCAGGTTTTCGGAGATGTTGCGTTTTGAAATGAAACTCCTCAAATCTTCTTGAAATAGGTACCTCTTATTTGCTCGAATATATGTAGGTAGGTATACACTATCAAACTCCGCACGTTATTCTGGAAATTCTCACAATTCATTATCCAATGTTTTTGGAACCCAACGAAACAGCCTAATAAAATTTAATTCTTCATTCTTTGCCCTGCCTTCCGGATCCTTTGTCCTGGACTCATCTGTGCTGAGCATCATCACCGCACACATGCACCTTATCCAAGAGCGCTCATATATGGAACCCGGGTATATTATTTGAAGAAAAATAAAGAACTTCGGGACAAGAGAAAATGCCCATTCTTCGGTTCATTGTTATAATACACTTGTGTGTATAAGATGATGAAGAAGAAAAAAAGGCTCCGGACCGATAAAAAGACACTTGTTCCAGTTTTCCTTTTCTACATCTTGTATACGATGGGTGCATCAGAATCTCTCTCTGTTCGATGGCAATTTATTATAACAATGCGCGTTTTTAGCTTTAATTTGTTTTCATATTGGAAGATGCCCGTTTAAAGAGGAACGATGAAGCAGAGAATCTTTACCTATTATATCATCTCTTTTGCTCTTTTTTCTTGATTAAGTATTTTCATTTTTCTACTCGCATAACAAACGTGTTCGGTGGGTTGGCGCTGATACACTTTTGTCATTTTTTTTCTCTACCTCTCTATGCCTTTCTCCTACGTTAATCTCCCCTTTAAAAATTCGCGGTCCGCTTTTGTATTGTATAGCCGTCCCCTTTTTAAAAAGGATGACAGTGTACCTTTTTTTTTAAATCGTATATACTCCGCCTGTCCGCAGATGCGTTTCTTTATGTATTTTAACGACCTATACTATGGTGCTGTCTCGGCTATATGTATTTAGAAAAAATACCATCCAGAAGGTTCGAGTAAATAAAAATATGAGAATAGAAGAGACAACACTCGAAAGTACGGTGGCGTGTGAGAAAAGGAGACAAGAGTGCGGTGGCATTGTTACAGCCACGGCAGCGCGAGTCGTCACACATTTCGTACGCCGATGGCCGGCGGCGGTCGTTTGTATACTCGCGACTGTGTCATTGGATGGATGTGTATTTATGTCAACCAATGGTGGACGAGTACGAGTCTGCGAGTAGTGCGCCGCCGTGCACAACGACACGTAAAAATGTCACCGCACGACCAACTAAAGGACAACCGCGATGTATTCCAAGGTGTGCCAATGGTATAACAAAATGGCGATACTTGGCTCAGGCACATGACAAACTAGACGGCGCACAAGTATACTGCGCGGGGCTCGATTATGGATTTTTTTCCTGCTCATACCTGTCATACGAGCGAAATTTATATGCAGAATGCGGACGAGTTGAATGGCGAATATTTCATAAGTGACAAATACGTGCACGAAGGGGCGGTGACAGCCGTACAAGACGAGGTTTTTTTTCATTCGTCTCTTTATTGCCGCAGCGGTGGCATGAAATGAATAATTCACGGCGTGTCTGATGCCGCTGGAGATGTTTGAAGATGAGAATTTTTTATGCGGTTTCATTTGTTTCGCGGCTTGACAGTGAGAATACGGTGGAGATGGGCTAGAGTGGTGTGTTTTTTAATGTATGCGATGTCTTCGCTGGCTGAATCGTTTCGAGACACTTCGGTTCTATGATTATATTTTTTTCAGTGGTACTTTTTTTTGGTAGAAAATAGAAGAAAAAAATGCTTGTATTACAAAAGGATATGTCATAAGTTCGAGGGGGAGAGAGAGGCCAAAAAATCATCGCAGGAAATCAATTTTTTGAAGTATGCATAATTTTACAGCTTTTACTTTAAAGGAAGAACTTGTTTTTGAAAAATGTTGGAAAAAATGAGCAATGAAAAACTACCTGAAGTGATTTTTGCAAGAAAAAAATTTTTCCTACAAAAATCAATTACAAAACATTATGTCCAAAGTGAATACCACTGTTGGAAAAAAGTGAAATAAGAGCATTAAAAAAAATTAGTCACGACAAAATTTACTCAAAGATGGAAATTTTTTGGGGAATCAGTTGCTGGGAAATCATGTCCAAGGTACGTGAAGTGTTGAAAAAAAAAGAGCATAATCAATATAATTTTTGCTAATGAGAAATTCAGTTGAAACATTTTATGCCCAGTGCATCAGATAATTTTTGGAAAGGAAATGGAAGGATGAAAGGAATTAAATATCTGTTTTTGTGAAAGTCCGCGTTGGGACATCATGTCCAACACAGAAAACTGTTGAAAACGAAAAAGAAGCTTGAGGAAAGTTGCAGTGCTCTCTCATTTATAAATCAATAAAAATTATCAAATATCGCCGAGAATCAGTCAGAATTGCAGAACAGACAGGAGAAAATCAGTGAAAAACTTCTTACTGAAAACAAATCAGTGAGAAAAATCAATGAAAATCAGTATAAAACCAGTGAAAATTCGCTAAAAAGTCAGTGAAATGTATGAATTTAGCTGAGAAATCAGTGAAAATCTTTTTAAAATGAGTGAATTTCGCTGATTTTTTCTGTGCTGCAATTCTGACAGTCCATCATTGACTTTTCACCACTTCAGAATGTGAGAGTGAAAAAATAGCATTCAGGACCCTATTATATTTGAAAAACTTAACACTATAGAAATATTTCACAGTGGGCCAGATGGGAAATCTAGCGTTTCAAAAATCGAAAAAATCATGTTTAAAAAAAGGGTTGGGTCATATCACACTTTCATCTAGATAGTCAAGTGACATCTAAATGAGGGTTTATAGTTCGAATGCGCGCGCATACGTGTAGCTATTGTTGTTAGAAGTTGAACACAATACCTTGTCGCGACTATCTTAAAACCAAGCGTCTCGTTGTTTCTTGCGCAATTGATGTACATTTGATTGCAAAATTGAGGTAAAATATGGAAAAGGAAGAGAAAAGTACGTACTTTTCAATTTTTCAAGAATTTTTTTGTTATCTTTTGTACTTTTTTTTTCTACGCGTGTTTAAATAATAGAAAAAAACTTCTCTTTCAAGAACACATTATGGAGTCTAAAAAAAAATGCAGAATGTTGCAGGAATTGAGAATTGGCCTAAATTGTAGCTAAATATATGCTCTTTCATTTGTACTAAAAATTTTTTGCAGCCAGTTGCAGCTGAATTTATAATTCAACATTTAAGCTCAGAAAATGAGCTGTTCCATACCAATTCAAACCAAAAATGAAGTCAGGCCTTCCGATTTCGCTCATTTTTTTTACAAGTTCCCTCTAATAGAGTATTCATAAAATTACGATTATTTACTTTTTACACTTCATGGGGCTGGGGGAGGATTTCGTAATTTTCATGAAATTGAAATTTTTCGCCAGATTACCTATCTTTGAAGGTTTGTATCTCGAGATAGGTTATATTCGAGGAAAAACTGTTGGCGAAGCCTGAAAAAGAATTATTCGGGAATTCAAATACGACAAATACAACGGTTTTGAGAATTTCTAAGTTGAACTTTGAAGGTGAAAGCACAACTTCATGATGGGTAAGTAAAAAGAAATGAAAGCTACCATTTAATAACCTTGAAAAAATTCAACGAATTCGAATATTTGCATATTTTTTTGGATTTACCATTTCAGTGCCCCTCTCCCCCCCGGTCATTAAATTTTGGGAGAAGTTTGTTCATGAATGAATAAATAAAAGTAAATGTGACATATCGATTCTTACTAATCTGAGGGCGTAGAATAATTTGAAAATCGACTTACATTTTGATCCAACTCCCTCCCCCAAACATTACGTTTTAGTATGGAAAAGCTCAAACGTGTAAAATACATGGGGAACTCAACATTTTTAATTATTTTAAGTATAACAAATACTGACTTTATTTGACATTTTCCCCCAATTTATTACTAATGCTGAATTATTTCAAGTTTTAAGGAATTGGACATCTCCGCTTAGCTTCGATAATCCCTGCAAGACTTTTCTAACTAATCATTTGGGATCTCAAGTACATAATCCTGACAATGATTATCAAAAAGACAACGATTTTCAAGAAAATTTGCAAAAAGTATATCCGATTTTTTGAGAAATTAGAAAACTAGATGGAATTCTGCTTACCGGTCGATTTCAAGATTTAAAAATAAATAATGAAGTCATGAAAGAAAACTTTGAATTTAGACCCCCCCCCCCGGAGCTCAATTTGTATCTTACTGAAAAATTGTTGAAAAATTTGAAATCAGCGTGATCGATAACCTATATTTCAACACCCATCATGTAATTTTTGAAAATTTTGAATTTAGACCCCCCCTGGGGGGCTCAATTTGGATCCTACTGAAAAATAGTTGAAAGATTTGAAATCAGCGTGATCGATAACCTATATTTCAACACCCATCATGAAATTTTGGAAAATTTTGAATTTTAACCCCCCCCCCCCCTGGGGGGCTCAATTTGGGTCCTACTGAAAAATAGTTGAAAGATTTGAAATCAGCATGATCGATAATCTATAATTCAACACTCATCTTGATTTTTTTGTAAATTTTTCCGAAATTTGGAAAAATGTTGGATTTTGACCCCCCTCTTAGGGGGCTCATTTTGGGTTCTCATCAAAAATGGATGAAAGAATTGAAATCAGCGTCAATTTTTACCCCTACACCCAAGTTTTTGGATTTTAATTTGAATTAGAACTTACGAAATTGATTTTTGAAACGCTAGATTTCTAATCTGGCCCACTGTGTATTTGGAGGAAAGTGAAAGAGAGTGATTTTGATGGTAAAAAAAATTGTTGGAAACTTAGGACATTATGCCCAACGTATAGAGACTTTGAGAGGAAAAAATTGCGACAAAGAAATAATTCTTGCTGTAAAAATCAGTTATTGGGACATAATGTCCAAAGTACATACAAAATGGAGCAAAATGATTAATTTTTGCTGTAAAAATTCATTTGAAACAAGTATAGGTATGTAGTATTACGTCCACATCAGCAGGAAATTTTTGGATAGACAACGAAAAATGGAAAGGATCTACTGTGTAAAAAAAATGCTGCTTTGGGACATCATGTCCAAAGTAAAAAATTTTCAGAACCAGAAGCAAGAAAAAGTAAGCAGTGAAAAAAAAAGATTTTTGCTGTAAAAATATATGAGGACACCATGTCCAAAGTTGAAAACTTCAAGAAGTAAAAAAACAGATATCAAAAAATTGATTTTCAATTTTTGTAAAAAAAATCCCGATTTTAAATTGGAAAATTTGTTTTTTAAAGTGACAAGTTCCAGTGCGACAATCAAATTAACGCTTGTATTGCATTTTAAGATTGATTATTAACCGGCTTTGGCTACTTTGGGGAGGGGGTGAGAATCTAGAATAAAAATGCCAGTAAGACATGAGTTATAGGAATGTTTCCAAAAATCTTGATTTTTCTTTCTACATTTTTTTATTGAATATTTAATTTTAATGTTTGAGAAGTATAGTAAAAAAATGTTTGTGTAAGTACATACCTACCTAGGTGATTTTTAAAAAAATTTTGCATTCTTTCATCAATCACATGATCTGATGCTTTGAAAAACAGGAGGTTGACCCGGGCACTTCTAATAATCTTTATTGATGTATCTCTTGCAAGTATTGATTTGGCTTGAATTGTATATCTGTTTTTAAAAGAAATTCTTAGGATTTATCAAACTAAAGCTGAGACTGTTCCGAGTCCTTTTTTTTTTTCAAGAAAAAAGGTGGAAATCTTTTTTTGAATTCATTTCTCGATGTGCCACAGGCTTATTTACCAAGATTTCATATACCTAATGGGTATAGCATTCCACCAAGGTTAATCTGCACCATATTTGTAGAAATCTTACAAAACATAATGTAAAAAAATATCAAACAAAATTAGATACGATCGCATTATCCAAAAAATCTACAAAAATTATTCTCTTCGAAGCACCAAAATACCCATACTCGTCCATTTTCAATCTAGCCATCGAGAATTTCCCATTATCATCCGTTTGCACTCAGAATAATATCCATAGCATCTATTTTCGAATACACGACCTGTGCGAAATCTTCGACATCGCAAACAACAATAAAGCCGCATCCAATATGATACTCGAACACAATGAATAGAAGGAGGAGCTGTCGCAGATCGGCAGACACGGATTGGAAAAAATTCATCGCTAATGTGGTCATTGTGAAAAAAACCACGTTGGTTCGTCCGCCAGGATAATCACATTGTAAAACTGATTTATCATCGTTCGATGGTTGCACGCTTATTGTGACCGTGGCCGGGGTCGCGTATTGATTTACTAAAATATAATTTGAGCGAGTTATTATGATAGAGAGGAACGTCGTCCAGGCAAAGAGAACTTATCTCGTTTGCGGGGAAGCAATAAGGAAAAGAGGAGAGATGAAAAAAAAACGTCGAGGACCGCTGCTGGAAACCTATAATAAAAGTAACAATAGGAAGACGATTTTTATCATCGGGGTCCTGACAAAATGGCGCTTTGCAGCTGTCTTCCTGGCAGATGGTATTATCAACAGACGGCAGGGATCTATCTCGGGGTACCGTATCTGTCCTTTGAGTTGTACTCGAGTATAGATTTATTATATAATGAAAAAAAAAAAAGCGTAGGAAAAAAAACAACGGGACTAATGCCGAACAAATTAAGGCATTACTAATATCAACACGAACACAATACGTTAAATATTATATTAAACGGCTGTAAACACGAATACACTCCGGGTAACCCCTTAATGACAACGCGGAATTCCACATTTGTGAATGCTGACAAGAATTTGGCTGATGTTGGAGATGGAGGGATTGGAAATCAATCGCGAAAGGGATGGTAGATATATAGCCCTAGGGCTACAAAAATGAGCTTGATTCGAATCTTATTAACAAAATTTTTTATTCCAATATCTTCATTCAAATCATCTTATGAGATGGATCGTAAATCGTATTCGAATCATTTTACACATGATTCTAAGTTTTTTTTGAATCAAAAAAACTTGGCGGTGTTAATTTTTGGGATTTTCCAGTATTTTTTTCGCTTCAATTTTTTGATTGTCGGGTTACGAATCATTCAAATTGATGATGGATTCCAAAGATCCAAATCAAAGCTCCCAAAATATATTTTTGAGGCTCTGGGCTGAAAAATCAGTAAAACTTGATTGAAAATCAAAAAATTTTGCTGATTTTCCTGATGCTGGAATTTTGACTTTTCATTGAATTTTCACTGATTTGATACGAGGAGAGTAAATTTTTCACCAGCTCTGCTCGTATAATGTTATTTTTATTCGGAAATAGTAGGTATATTTCGATGGTCTAAACCAAAATTTTTTCGTATAGTTTCAATTTTTTCATCTTTTGGTAAATTTATCTAATTTCCTTATGGGTAATTCCAGTTTTTTTTCTTCAAAATTGCATCTAATTTGAAAAATTTTCCACTTTTAAAACTCAACAATTTTTCAAATTCTATAATTTATAATTTTTTTTAAATTGAATTTTTCCAACTGCGGTACATTGAAAAAAAAAATTGAAAACATGAACTTGGATTTTTTAAAAAATGTAAAATTGAAAAAAACTGAGGAAAATTGAAATTTCTGAGTTGAAAGAACTTTTACAGTTGGAAAAAATTGGAATGTAGGTAAGCCTTACTTATTAAAATTTTGCCCAATTCATATTGAAAAAAAATCCCCATAATTAAAAAATGTTTCCCAATTGAGAATTCGAAAGATTTTCAACTTTTTGTTTTCAAATTTTTTTTGAATTAACCCATTACAAATTTCAACTAGAAGGTATTTCGAAAATGACGGAAATGAATTTTAATGACAGGTATGAGTTTTCAAAAGCGCTGTAATTCTCGTTTTGATATTAGCTCGACCCCAAAAATCAAAATTGAGCTCCCAAAATGTAGCTCCGAGATCAAAAATAGTGTCAGAATGTAGTTTTTTTTCTCGTTTTGATCCTAGTTTTTCAATACCAGAAATAATTCCTTAAAATGGGAGAACAGGAACTAGGTAAACTTTTGAAAAGTTGATGCAGTAATAAAAATTGAAAAACTAAAAACGTTACCTATACTTTGATATAGGTACCTATGTCAGCGGCGCCCACAGATTTTCCGAGTGGTAAGGCAGAAATTTCAAGGGGGCCCCCAAATTTTGTCCGAAGGGGCCCCCAAATTTTGTCTGAAGGGGCCCCTTAATATTATTTCTAATATTTTTATTTTCACAGACATTCAAATTTTCAACTACTACAAGGGGGCCCCACCTACCACGCGCCCCCCCGACGTGGGCGCCCCTGACCTATGTCGCATTTTTTCTACTCCAGACCCCCTTCTCCTATCTGAAAGCTTGATTTTGGTCCTGGATTCAAACGTATAACTTACATCAATACAAGAATCAGCGCCTCTATTGAAGTCTTCATTTTGACATCCGTACCTATAATTTTTGAAAATTTTGGACCCTCTCCTTCCCATTTTTAATTTTTATTCATGTTTTTTAGGGGGGGGGGGGGGTTGATGGACATTGAAACCACAACCATGGTGAATCTGAAAACCAATATATTTTGATATCTATCAGATTTTTGAAAATGTTTAACCCCCTCTTTCCTATTTGTAATTTTAGTTTAGGTTTTGAGATCTAATTGAGCATCAAAACTTGAATCAGTGCTCCACAAAACTTACAAATCTATACCAATATTTCTCAAAAATTTTCAGATGAAAAAAATGGAACCAAAAGAGTGGTTTGTACGATTTGAAAAAAATGATTCAACCAACCATTTTTGTGATTCGTGATCGTGATTTGAATCACCATTCTCATGATTTTGCCCATTCCTTGTGCCTATAGGATTTGAAAACTATGTGAGAACAATTTTCACAATCGATGACGTCGCAGGGAAAATTTCATGGCGTGTGAGAGGTGTAATGGACGATAAAAGCTCGTACTGTAAAATTCAGGTTTTATGGCATAATTTTATTTTATTTACTTTTCGGTTAAAAGTTCAACATACGAACCTATTTATTACCTATTCTCAAATATAGGTATAGAGGTGTATCTCAGATTGAGCATATATGCACACGCGAGCAGAATCAGGGGCCAAGGGATGAAGAGGCGTTCCGAGAAAATGCGTGTGAATATATATAAGAAATAGCATTTCAGAGTTGTTTTCTTCGACATTCGGTTCGACGTTGAGAATTATACCGCTATTTACATTATATTTGAAAAGCAATCGTTATATATATTCGAGGTGTAATTTGGGACGCGTTTCGTTTTCGACGCGGCGATAATTTAGAAAACAATTCATTTTCGTGGCGTAAGAAGGCAAGGTGCGGGGTGTTCGACGAAAATTCGAATGGTTTTTGTCATTGCCTATAACACCTTGCTGCGGCGTTACGTGACAAGTACTAATATTTGGGGTGTTGTTTGTGAAAATATTAACTTATTTCATCGGTTTTCCGCCGCGCCGCGATGTGTTTGTATAACGTGCGTCGCTGGTACTCGTGTACACCTTTGGAATAGCTGCGGAGCGATTTTATCGCCTGTGCGTATTGTTGAGTCTTATTCGACAAACGCACGATAACGCACCGTTCGAGTTCGTTCCGCAATTAAGAAAATAATCGGAAATATTTCGATAAAAGTATTACTCGAGCATGTCGAGGGTTGTTTTCTAGCCGGCAGAGTGTTTCTAAGGTGGAAATGACATTAGAGATAAGAAAATTAAAAACAAGTGGCAGGTATTGGATTGAATTGTTATTCGAAGGTTCTAATTTGACAAGGTGATGAAATTCATTCTGTTTTCTGGCTTGTGTGATTTTTGAATTTGGAAAAAATTCGAAATATTCGTATATTTATATGGAACAAAAAAGGGCAAATAAAAATAATTGAACAATTTTGTGAGGAGGGGGAGGGTGAAAATGAATAATGATAACTTGATTTTTTTGGGAAGTTGATACCTATTCGTTGATTTTTAAAAGGATTTCACTAATTTTTCAAATTCACGATATTTCACTAAATTTTTCAGTGAATTTTCACTGATTTTCCAGTGATTTTCGATAATTTTCACCGATTTATAAAATAGAAAGTACAAAATTATAGCTGAGTAGATCCTAAATACCAATTAACATAGGTATATGATATGTAAGAACTTTGAATGAGGAAAAAATGTTGAATGACAAATTTTTGGATTAAATGTTTTGGTAATTTAAAGCAGATTTTCCGGAAAATCGTGGAAATAACTTACTCATTCAGGAATACTTCTTAATTATTCTCAACCAATGAAAATTTGTAACTCACCTGAAACAAAAAAACAAAATAAATTGATTAGGTATTAGTTGATGTAATGGAATTCAATTTTCTCATGACTATGGCTGGGACTTGGGCGATCATTTTGGACAGAATTGTACAGAAAAAGCACAAAACTGGCATTCCATAAATTAAAAAAAAAAAAAAAATACAGCATACATGTCAAAAAGTATTCTAAACGATTTTTCGGAATTTTCTCATAAATCTACAACCATTTTATTATGCTTCGAAATACATTTTCATGATATTTTGTATAGGTTGTAATTCTGTTTCTCGGCTGTTTTCACCGAATTCAACTTTTAAAAAAATTTTCAACACTTTTATGAAGTTAACATTTTTTAAAAAGATTTTTTGCCTTTGACATTTTTGTAATCAATTCTTGAATCACTTTTTTTTTTTAGCGAATTTTGTTATTTTTTTCGCCAAATGATTCCTTTTTTGTGTTTGAAACCATATTTATGATATATTCAAACCATTTTTTAAAAATTTATCTGGTATATTAATACTCTATTGAATTTTATGTTTCGATAAACAATTCTGATGACTTCTGCATGATTTATTTTATATTTTACAGGTATAGTTACATATCATTTCTTTTTCATTGATTCTTAATAAGTTTTGAAAAAATTTCTTACAAAAATCAAATTTTTGTTTTGCTGTAAGTAGGTGCTTATTCGATCCTTTTATTTTTGCCCTGAGAAATGACTGCCCGAAAGAAAAGCAACAATCTGCCAGAAAAATGGTTTTTTCAATACAGATTGTGATCTTTAAATTCATGAAAAACCCACCCAAAACCCCCTTCCCCTCCCCCAATATAACTTTTAGAAACAAAAAATAATTTTCGTAAAATGGAAAAAATAGCCATAAAAAATTATTACATCCCGAATTCTTCGCATATCCGCTTTGAAATTCGATTTCTCATGAATTTCTCGACCAATTAAGTTTAAATTTTCTGGGATGACTGAAAAAAATTAAAGATTCTACAGCAGAAACTTTGGTTTAATTATTTGAGATATGTAAACTTCAGGGCTACTCAAAGCTCAAAAAACGACGTTTTTTTAAAATTGGATTTTTTACAATTTCCTTCGCTTCATGATTTTTTCCAGAGCATGATTTCTTTTTATCCAGAAAATCGAAAATAGGTATATGAGTGAAAAAAGCAAAATAGGTACTGTCAGACCGTTATATCATAACACTTTTTGCAGTGGTACCAGCAAGCAAAAAAAGCTGCAGGGTTTCTCAAATCAACAAAAAATTGACAAATAGGTGGCTGGTAAATAAGAATTTTGTTTTAATTTTTCAAACAAAACAAATGTTTTGATCGTTTATTTACTGAATAAATTTTTTCTAAAATATGAGAATCCCTAAAATTTAGAACTTTTTGCTCATTGGTAACTCTGCAAAAAGTGTCATGATATAACGGTCTGACAGTAATTTGAAAACAATAAATTCGTATTCCATTGACCCCCCCCCTCCCCCCACCTTCATCCCAATCGTCATGTTATATACCATTTTTGAGATTTAAAATTTGCGTTATTAAATGCATCCATTCTTAATTCCTCCTTTCTTCTACCTTCATTGACAAAATTTCAAAATTTTCACTCCATAATCTCTCATTTGAAATCAGCGAGCGAAAAATCACTGAAAAAAGTCAAAATTGCAGCAAAAGGAAAATTCCTCTTAAGGGGTTTTCATTGCTTTTTCAGCAAATTTCAGATATTTTACCAATTTTTCGAGCAATTTTTTTCACTTTTCGTTTTCGATTATTTTTTACGAATTTATATGTATACTGTCCTGCGATTTTGACTGGTTTTACAGTGATTTTCAATCATTTTCACTGATTTATAAAAATGATTACTGTTCAAAAAATGACTCAGCATTTTGAATTTTTTTGTTTAATTTAGTTTTTGAAATTAATCTAATTTATTCAACTCGATACGTCGGTTTGAATTGCAGCATTGTCTAATTTGATGCATTTATTTATGTTCCAGGTTCGAAATTTATAAACTGACGTTTCCTCATCCGCGAGCAACGAATACGACCCATTTTTGGCATCAACTGCTGGTGAGTTCTTATTCATGCGATAATTTCGACCCGTCGATAACAAATCTGGCTAAAGGTCCAGCACATTACACGCCCTCTTCATAATACACTAATTCGTTAAAAAGGAAATAGAGAAATTAGGAGCGAGCAAACTGCGACGTAATAGCAGATAAATCTTCTTACCAACGTTTCGTGAATCAAGAGGGGAAAGAAAAGTGACAAAAATTACTCGATTATAATGGTACAATAATATGGCATATTATACCGGACGGCTGCGCTGTCTCAGCCATAAATATTATAATAAAAAGAAAACCGCGATGTAATAAAAAACGCATTGGATCGTCGTCGATCTTCGACGATGAGGAGGAAGAAGAGAGAGAAAAAACAGTATCCTAACTTTACTATACGCACACGTACATTATAAGGTGCGTGGTACCGGAGCAATATAGTGATCCATTGGTACGGAGGGGGGTGCGGGGCATAAATTAATAACTTTAAATTGATGTACACAAACGTTATAGATATATAAGGAGGGACCCCCCGTGACGTAAACTACAATTCATTTGGCTTGTTTTCTGCACAGGACACCGTTGTCTTGCGGTTGCCTTTATTACTTATTTTTAGATTGTGACCCATCTATGCGGGAGGCAGACCTTTTGTTTGTAGCGCTAACAAAAAAAAAAGCCGCTTAACTGGCTTTCCTCGCCCCTTCATCTGTTGTCATCGAAAGGGCGGCCGGCGGTATCGAAATTTAATAAGATTTTGTCACCAGGCATCGACGAACAAGGCCCCGAAGGCGCCGCTGATGGCCTCGCGATTCGCTGTACCGTATTCGAATCTGGTCGGACATGTCATCGGATCCAAGGGGCAGCCGGGGAACTGGTTTTGTAAATACGATACGGGGGTTTTTGGTCGAAAATGATTTTGTTTTTGAATTATTATTACAAAGATTGGCTGGCCCGCCGCCGGAGCACGTATTACGCTTAAATAACTTCTCGCTAGAGTTGGCCTTTTTATACGTTGATTTTTTTTTTTCGCTCAACTTATTATTTTCAAGTTAACCGAACGTAAATCTTTTTTATTGGGTAAATTGGCCGTATGAAATGATTTTTGGCCTACCGGCGAGATAGATAAATTTCAACCGACGATGAAATTTTGATAATGACCTTTGTTCGAATTCGAATGACGAATGGATATCCTTAACTTTTGTATCCGCAGAGGAAAGAGATTCATTTGGGTGCGGAACGAACCGCCAAATTCTATTGTATCGTACATAAATACGCGTATTTACCTATATCGCAAAAATATCCGATGAATAAATGAAGGTGGCCAAGGCGGTGGCGCCAATCGCAGACCTAAGCGCCATACTCGAATCGAGATGAGAATTTGGCGTAAAAAAAAAAAGTAATAACCGAAGACCTCGGAATCCCTGCAGCCTTTATTTGGGCCCTTTTTGCACATCTCCCAGTCTGCGAATATAATAAATTAATCGACCGTCAAACGAGCGAAGAATCTGGCTCGATATCGAATGTAATTTCGCCACAGACGCGGTACCGATGCTTCGGAATGAACCCGCGGCTCAGCTCGGTAAAAGAAATGAGCAGACGAGATACCCGCGGAATATGAAGTAGATTAAACGGTGTCATTTTCATTTCTCTCTCTCAATCTATACCCGGTACGACCCTCCGGGCGACGCGAGCTGTCTCCGCGAATTCCCCCTTTTTAGCGCGTCTCTAATATGCAATCCTTTTCATGAGTAATTATCCGCCACCCTGGGTCTTGTTTCAATTTTCCAAAACGTAGCGTTATACGCTTATACAGATAATCAACTGTCACAGCTTTGACGACGCAGATGCGCAACAAGCGTTTGTGCTTGGGCCTTTGGCCTGATGAACGAAGAATCATTTTTATTGTCAACCAAGGCTAACGATTGATGGATGTGCTCGATTTTGCTTTCTGTCGGTTGTCTGTCGCCTGTTTTTTATGCCCTGTGGCGAAGCTGGAAGTTGACCGGAGATCGAGCTCATGCTGGGTAGATTGACGAGAAGCGAAGGTTTCGTGGATGGAAAGGGGTAGTTCTTAAAATGATGGGATTTGAGCTTGAAGAAATGATGTAGAGAAATATGTTTTGGATCGATTTGAGAAAAAATTCGGTTTTTGGCAGTCTCGAGAGCTGGAAAGGGGAGGGGAGTTGGGATTGTAAAATCAGCACGTGACTGTGTCATTTTTTCCTTTACTTCGTTTCTTTTTTTCTTTCCGTTATCCCTCTTCCGAAAAAATAAAAAAATCCATTTTTTATGCAAAATTTTTAAATATTCCTGAAAATTTCAAAATTATAACTCAATTTTGATTTTCAGAGATGATCTTTGAATTTGAGAAATCATTTCAGGAAGAAGGGTTACTCATGGTTCGATTTTTCATCAAAAAGTTGACTGAAAATTTACCCTTTCAAAGGGTAAAAAGGCAGCACAGAAAACATCGGTAAAATTCTCTAATTTTCAGCAGATTTTCACTGATTTTTCAAAAAACCTCACCGACTGTTCAATGAATTTCACTCCAACGAATTTCAGATATTTTACCGACTTTTCAATGAATTTTCACTGATTTTACAGCAATTTTTTCGCTGTCTGCTTTCAGTGAATTTTTTTCACTAATTTAGGTATATTACTTCTGACACTTTTTTTTAGTGATTTTTGATGATTTTCACTGATTTATAAATGAGTAGATTATAGGTAAGGCAAAGCGCAGCGAGGCCAAAGATTTAGAAAAATTTGATTTTCAAACATCAAAAATCGGAGTTTTAAGGAGATTGAATATAGATAAATTGTAAAATTGGTTGAAATAGTTTTGAAGAAAATTACAAAAAAATCACTTCTGCATGATTTGGACGATTTTAAATTTATGGAAAGTGAAAAACCAATGAGGCCGAGCGTAGGGAAGCCAAAGATTTAAAAAATTTCGATTTGGGAGAAAATTTCTGCGATGAAGGATTGTGATTTTAGGGAGTAATTTCGGAGTTATTGGATTGCGTTTCCCGAGAGAAGACGTCTTCCCCTTCCCAAAAATCATCTTGAGAACTTGAACTGCAAGTAAAAAATAAATTAGTTTTTTTGGCACCTCAAGTTTTAATTTTCGATCTTCAAATTTTTGCCAAGCTAATTTATCAAGTTGATAAGTGCCTAATCAATTACAAACATCCATCTTGCGGGTCACTTTTTAGGGTGTTTGTCACTTTTTTCAACCTCAGTCACTTTTGGTAACTTGTCATGTTTAAAAAGCTACTTCGTTTACTTTTTCCTCCTCAAAAGTCACTCTTCTTCGCTCTTTCTAGCAAAAATTATTTTATAGTAAAAAATATAAAAACTGATTTTTGCGAGTTATTAGTTCACTTAATATGTTGATTTGTTTGTTATTTTGATGAAGGAATTTAATAAATGTAAATGAAATTATTCACCTAGTTTCAGTTGATTTATCTTTGAAATGTTCGCAGAAAACTACAAAAAAATTTGTCCCTCGAAAAAATTGAATTTTTGGTTAATTTTTGTTCATTTTTTGCTCTATAGAAGTTACTGAAATTCAGAAATTCGCAATGATGATTGTATACCTATAATTACTCCAATTTCCAGATTCGAAATTTTTTATAGTCGTGAGTCAATACAATTGATTTTGCATCTGTCGGAAAATTCAAAAATTTTCAATTTTTGGGACGAGGAACAAATTTTTCAACCAAAACTAGAATTTTTCGATTTGACCAAAATTTTTAGATATTGGAGAGACAAAATTATCCCGTCTTCTTTGCGTTCCCCAATGGAGTTAGGGGGGGGGTGAATTTTTTCGTCGGGAATATCAGTCAATTTCCTCACCTAAATGTTGCAAAATAAGATTAGGTCTTTTCAGGATATCTACAAATCTACATACTTATAGATATGTTGAAAATTCCTTGTGTTTTCTTTTTCCCAGGGGTCCTATGTAGGTACTGGATTTGAAAAATGATTTTTTTTTGCTATTTTTTGGATTTTGTTCCAATATTATATCATTTTTTTCCTTCGAATTTATCCTCAAAAATTCAATTTTTCTCCTCCATTATTATATAGAAAAATCAAAGAACAGACAAATGCTGAAAATTTTGGCTTTTTACAGTAAAACGCACCTAGTCATCTGGTTTATGCGTAAAAATCAGACTTTCCCGATTTTGGTATCTTTAATTTCCGGAATAAGGACACCAATCACATCATGGACATCAGCAGCATTTTCATCCCAGAGTTCATCTTCCAATTCCATTTCAACATTTCCATCATGTTGAATTTGTTATCAACGAACTCTTCGGCTTTTGCCTTTCACCCCGCACGGCCACTCTGCCAACATCACACAAATTAAACCATCCACGAACGAATCGGCCTAATTGATGAGAAAACAATCAGCTATCGTGTTCGGTTGGAGGAGCGCATCATCATCGCATCATCGATGAACGTGCACCGTAACACCTTCATCGTCGACGGGATAATTCCCCAAGAACAAAACGAAGGCGAAAAAAAAAACCGAAACTATCTCATCTCGACTCTTGATTCGAACTCCGGACACGCGGAAAACAGCGACGGCGGCGAAGAGAAAGAAAACGCGGGGAGGAAAAAACCTCGAATAAAAAAGTAATTACATTAAAGAAACAAATTGAATAAACCGATTACTTGGATCGCGTTATCATCATCGTAGTGTGAAAATACTCCGATCTACAAGTCGTACGCTGACCCCTTCTCTCCCGCGTCATCGGCCAACATCAACGTATTCGACCAAGTGATAAAAAGAGATCGAGCTGAGTACAAGGAGGGAGCGAGCGGGAGACGAAAATCAACGCGGACTCGCATTATCTGCCGGCTTCGGGTACATAGCCCGCTCAGACCGCGATCCGGCCGGACACAACGAAGTATATAAAACCGTATTAATAAATAATTAAAGGGTAATTCAGTATTGGATAGTTGACTACAATGTCGGCTCTTTTTTTCCCAACAAAGCATGAACGACACGCACGATTTCATAAACAAATCAACCTTCAAATCGCGCTAAGCAAGACGATAAATTAAAACATTCATGCAACTATTTAAGTAAGCCTCTCGCTCGCTCTCGGAAACAGCTCGTTATTTATTTTCTTTTATTATGATTTTTTTTCCCCTTCGCCGCGTCCGAGGCTTTCTTTCGCGCGGTGTCCGTCTTGGTTAAGCGGTCGCGCTTACGTGTGTTGCTTTTTGCTCTTCTTCGGACCCCCGCCCTCCTGGGCACATCATCGTCGTTTCTTTTATATACCCTACGTCTATGTGGGTATTTAGTTAAGCCTGTTTAGTGCAGTTTATACACGATAATTGTCAACATGCGCTGGCATATCGTTTACACGCAGTTAGTTGCAATTTAAAAGTTCACTTATAGCGTAACCAGTTATACCGATAAGACGATGTGGATGTTTCCCCCGGTGTCGGTGCGTTTTTTTTTTTCATTTTATTTTTTTACGCTACGGAAAGATTTCCCGCTAGTTGGTATCTGGCGCAGAAAATACGTACGTTGGCTTCTGTGTGGTTTTTTTTTCTTTCTGGTACGAATTTGACGTGTTTTAGGACTGTAATTTTTACGAAATGAATGCTTATAGTGTGATGTTTTTTTTTCTATTTTTTAGTAGTGTTCTTCTAAAAAAAAGCAGGCCAAAAGTAAAGTCGAGATGGTCTCAGATTTATTTTTACATTTTTCAACTCAAAATCATGGTGTCTAATGGGAAGGAAAAAAAAGAAAATTCAGAAAATAGCAAGTGTTTCGTTGATTTTTTTCCACAAGTAGCAAGAATTTTCAAGATTACCTTCTTGCCTTGAATTTTTTTCAATGGACGGTTAAAAAGGATTCAAAAATGAAGTGGGGTCTTTCGATTTCGCTCAAATTTTTTATACGAGTTCCTCTTGATGGTCTGTTCACAAAATCACGAAAAAAATGTTCCCTAACTTTCAAGGGGAGGGGGGAAGTGGCCCTCGATATTTTTATGTAATTACGATTTTTAGCTGAACTGCCCAACTTTGAAGGCTCATATCTCAGGATAGGTAGTAGTTAGAGGAAAACTGTTCACGGGGCCTGAGAGAAAATTGATAGGAAATTCAAAATCGATAATCACGTTTTGAAAAGCTCAAAGTTGAACTTTGATGGTGAAAGTTCAACTTTCATGACGAGAACAAGAGATGAAAGCTATCATGAAAAAATCTGAAAAAATTACAGCAAGTAGCCCTTTTTGCCCTTTTTTAAACCAATATATTCTAAAGATGGGATCTCTAGACCTCGGTGAAGTACAAAGGTCCTCAGTTTTGACCAAACTTCAAAAAAATCGAAAAAGTAAAGTAGTACATCGATTCCTATTAATTCGAAGACGTTGATTTCGAATATGTACTTGATTTTTTCATCCGACCCCTATAAACCCCCCTTATTACTATTAGCCCCCTTGATAGGGGTCAAAATTCGAAAAAATTAAAAATAACGTGTGACCTGTCGTTTGTTGGGTATTTAAGGGCGCTGAGTTCGAATATTCACTTATTTTTTCGATTTGACCCTTCAGTGTCCCCTAGCCCCCAAATTTTGTGGAAAAAAACATGAAAAAAAATGAAATGATGTGTGATATATCGATTAATTCGAATATCGATTTACTTTCTGATTTTACCCCTTTCCCCTGCTCTAACCGACCTACCCAAAGTAATTGTACCTAATTTTTTTTTCAAATTTTTAAATGATAGGTAAGTAGCTTTCATCTTTTGTTTTCATCACCGAGAAGTGGGGAAAAATTTTTCAATTCGGTTTATAAATTTTAGAACACACCATGTTTGGAAGATTTAAAAAAAAAAAAAGAGATTTCTTTCTATAGTCCATCATGAGAACAAAAAGCATTAAAATCGTGAATTGTTTTGTGTATGGGAATTGATTAGGCGATTGATAGGAAGTTTTGATATTCCAATTACGTAAACTTTTAAAATGTCAACAAGTTTCCAAAAAATTGATTTTTCAAAATTTGACATCAAGATTTATGATTAAAATAGAGTAAAGAAGATTTTTGGAGTACTTATGTTTTGGTAGTGCAGCTCTCTCCTTCTCATGACAAAAATTCTACAGATGAACAAAATGACAAAAATGGTATCTTTTGAAGACATTTTTTTTTTTTTTAGAAATTATTCCTTCAGAATTCTCATCAAAATAAAGAACCTTTTCTTGGAGATCTTTCTGGCAACATCCCTCATGGTGTCTATCAAGTATGAAAATCGTGAAAAACACGAGAATAGCATGAATTTCAATCATTTTTTTGATGAAAAACATGAATTTCTATCATTTTCCTTTTTGAATTCTCAAATTGAAGAATTTCCCTTAAATGGTTTTTTAGCTTTAATTTTTCATTGAAAAATTGGAGCCTCCATCTTCATTGTTATGGCTGAAAAAGACAATGAGACTTCGTGGAATTTCAGTTCAGTAAAATTCTTCAACTTTTCAAATTTTCCTGGTTTTTCAAGAAATTGACATTCTGAGTGACCTTTGACAGAATATTCTGAATTTCAAGTCACCATCTCAGTACCATCTAAAGGAAAATAATCGCCCAGGCAGACAATTTGCGTATAAAAATATGAAAAAATTCTGCAATAGTGTTGGTACGAGATACTCGACGATTCGATGGCTCTGATGGACACCGGGCAGTGATCTGATGAACCGGTGAACCTTACATGATCTCCATTCAGAATACGACGCTTCTGCCTTCGGTGAGCAATCCAAACGGATGAAGAAGAAGGAACGAATAATGATAATGATTTATGAGAATATAGGTGTAGGTTTATTATACGCGACGTATGATATGCTACGTATTCAATATACGTGTCATTTGCTGGGTGTACCTGTACCATCAACATCAGCAGTACCTCTTCTGTAATATACCCAGACCCACAGGAACGATGATGGTGGTGAAAATATACGTAGAATACCGGACCCGCTCGCACCGTATTCCGATTGCGGGTACTTGTACGTCGCCGCTGCCGCCGCCGGGACAATGACCATGCTCTAGTCGACGGCTTCTGTCATGTCACGATCTCCACTTTTGATCAGGTGTCCGCGTACGCGATCATCACTCTCACACCGTCATTATCTCCGCGAGATGCTGCCGTCGTAGAGGCCGCCTCTGCTTCGTCTTACAGTTCTTACGATGCTGTGTACTTTTCGTCTATGTATGGTCTTCTCATCCAAATATCAGACGTGTGTGTACTACCTAGGTCCATGCATCGTCGTATCCTTATTCGCTGATGCTGAAGAAAACGTGATTAGATTATCTCACTCTAAGCAATTCTACTTTTTCTCTGTCGTCTTCATCGAGATATTGTATCTATTGGAGTCTCTTCGCGGTATATTATCCTCTCCTTGTAGAATACGCGTATAAATCAACGTAATGCTTCAATATCTGCAAGATTTCATCGTATAGATGGCCCATACTTTGTACGACTGGTGGGTGTGACCTGGGACAAGTGTACGTATCCATTCGATGTATCGAAATGACACATAGACATTGAATTCCAATAATAAAATCATAGATTTAATTGTCAGCCTTTTCTGACCTATTTTAATTCAGTTGTTGGTTAAATGCCACAAAAATTTGATAAAAACCCATCAAAAGCTTGGAAAAAATACAAAAAACTTCTGAAACATCGTTAGAAAATACTTAGTTCAGAAAATCATTAAATATTGTCCAAATCCTCAAATAATCAAAAAAAAGCCCGAAACGTTGCTCAAAAAAAACACGTGATCATCTTTTAAAAATTAGTAAAAATAGTTCAAAGAAACATTATCATTAGAAACACCTACTCGCTTATTTTGAATCCCAGTGAAAAGTCTTTGAAAAGTTATGGAAAAATCAGCGAAATTCTGATTTTCAGCCAATATTCGCTGATTTTTCACAGAATTTCATGACTTTTCAGCGAACTTTCGATGATTTTCCAGCGTCAATTTTACCTGTTTTCCAGTAATTTTTGATTTTCGATAATTTTGAAAAATCGCAAAATTCTGTAAAAATTGCTCAAAATGTAATTGATTTCGATTTCAAATTAATTCTTCAAAATTTATTCCAAGTGCCTGCAATTTTAGGAAATTTGTTCGAAATTTTGCTCCAAAAAATAATAATCTGAAAAATTTGTAAAGTTGTCCACTAATCTAAAATGTTTAAATCATCCGTAGAAAATACAAAAAACTCTAAACCCCATTGAAAAAATTATGAATTGAACTAAAAAATTGCTGAAAATTTCATCATATACACGTTGCGAAGAAACGGTCAAAAATGCTAAATTTAGAAAAATGACAGATGTTGTTGAATTGTAAAAATTGTAAAAATTTCAGGAAATCATTCAAAGTGTTGGCAAGCTCTCAATTAAAAATTGTTCACGTAAATACTGAAACAGTAGATTAAAATTGGCCTTTTTTCCGAAGGTTGCTCCCTTTGCTATTTCATTTTAAATGTCAAAAATATCGTTAAACAATTATAGATGGGCTTTAAAAAATCCCATTTTTTTGGAATAGTTTCATAATTTATTGTTGTTAATACAAAAATTGAAGGTATTTTTAAAGGCTTGAATTTTAGAAAATTTCAAAAATTGTCTTGAATGTTGAAAACATAAATTGTAGGTACGAAATAACTTGTAAAAATTATTCTAAGAATTGTCGAAAACGAAAAGCATTGGCACATGTCGAAAATTTTCCAAAATGCGATAAACATTGTTTAAATTGGTCGTGAAAATAGCAAAAAATTACTTTTCAGGGAAGAAATATTCAAAAATCTAAAAATTAGTTAAAACTGTTTAAAAATTTGTGAAAAAAATATCAATTGGAAAGTTGTAGGTGATGTTTAATTGTTCAAATTTTCATCTGTCGTGATTCAAGTTGTTTTGAACCAATTTAAAAATAAATTATTTTCACAATCTAAGTAAGTACATCTTTTTTCAGAATTATTAAAAAAATTTCAACAATTTTCAATCATTTTAAATTCATTTCAATTTTTATAATGCTCCAAAATCCCTCTAGGTATGTCAACATTCTCATCTATGACTTTCACGTATTTCCGGCCAATTTTCCTAAAAAATTTTGCCGTTTTTTAAATGAACAATTTTTTAATAATTTGAACGATATTTTCACAATTTGAAAAGTTATAAGTTGATCGACTTTTAAAAATGAAGATTTTTTTTTAGTAATTTTCAAATTTATTCGATTAGGAAAATGACCAAAATAAGAATAAATTGTAAGAAAAATTTTATTTTCTTTAGCATTTTTCTGAAAAATAATCAATACACCACCCAGGCTAAAACTTTGAATTCCATAAACACATCAACCCATTCCATAGGTTCACTCAGAAATAAATCGAGGGGCTGAGAATTCGAGAAAAAATTTAAAGGAGCAGGAATCATGTTTCGATTCAATCATATTTCATCGATCTCTTTGCCTAAAATCTCTGATTTTTCGTGATAAATTGAAAAATCTTCCTAGTGAGCTGAGGGTAGACTCGAGCCGCCCCTACCCTCCGGTGCTTCTACGATCCCTTCCACCAACCGCTAACACCTTCCAAAAACGCTCGAAAATGTCGAAAAATCTCGTCACATAGTCGACAATAATCCACGTTCTCAAACCCATCGACGACTCAGCGACATTTCTCCGCCAGAATTTAAAAAAATTTCACGCCACATTCAGAACGCACACCGCAGACCACTCGCTTAGGTACACCGATCTAACACGCAGACCTGCCGGAGAAAGAAGGAAAAAAAATAATAAAAAATCACGAAAAACCGATGGATATGGTATATAGGATAAGCGGCGTATAACGACGCGTATAAAGAGTTTAGGTATTTGCCCTTCATCATTACTCGTCGGTTGTCAGTAAAAAATTATCACGCTTTAATAGCCACATCTGTACCTATAATAAATAAAAAGACATTTTTGTATATCATTTTCGACAATATGCTGTTTCATTTAACGTTCGATATTATTCTAAAATATCGATTGTCATCTTTCTTTTCATTATTCGTGTGTATTCGTTCCAAGTATGTACCTAGCTACCTGTATCGTCTGTATGCTATATACTTCATGTAGTCTACATGTGCTGTGTGACTGCCAAAATGAATACCGCATTTGTATATTTAAGTACCCGTAATATGTACATACTGTACAGTTGGTCTCTAGAGTAGTTCGAGCTGGCGAGCAAGATGACAGAATGTGAGAGAGCAAGTTTGGTAAAGACGAATAACTTACGTATAAAGTCAACTTCCTTCTTTTGATATAGCACTAGGTAATTTAATAATTATACTCGTACGTTGATATATATTTTTTTTTATAGAAAGAGAGACGTGATTACAGTAGGATGTCTATTTTGAATACGTCTATGCCATAAACTAGGTATAGATATTTTTCATATCCATCGTAAAGTCGACGATGGTGAAGAAGAACGAAGAAGAGGATAATATATCGAGATTATAGAGCTCATACAAACATACCCATTAATTACTTTAGATATTCTTTCACCAGACTCGATGGGATTTTCGTATAAAAATCTCGACTCGAATGTGTATCAATATCGATAGCTTATACAGGGTGTTCCATGAATCGTCCTCTCGAACTTATTTTTTGGATATAACCGAGTAGATAGGTAATACAGAAAAAAGAAGGATAAACGTATTCCTATTTTGAAAATTAAAATGGCAAATGCTACTTCGAAAAAAAATTACGTTTAAGAAAATTTTTAATCTGGGAAATATAAGTATAATTATTTTGAAAACTGAATAGCAGTCCGAACCAACTAAAAATAATCATTTTATTACTTGGCCTAAATTCAAAATTGAAAGGACTCCAAAGAAAATTGTTCAAAAAAAATCAAAAATGAAGAGGCTAACAAGGGAGATGTACAAACTCAGAATAAAATTTTAAGCCCAAACGAAAAAAAAATAAAATCGGTAGTCCATAATATAAACGAACCCCATATCCAAAATTTCAACCGCTGAAGTAGATACATTTCTCAAATTTTGGCGAATTTTTGAAATTCCAAATTATTTGAGTATCTGCAAAATATCAGAATTTGATCTAATCAACGAAAAAAGCTAAAATTTGGTATGTCTAATTGTACTTTATTTTTGACCTATCAAATCAAATGGAAGCAGTTCAAGACGTTTAAGAGCCAGCAGAAAATTTTGGAATTTTTCAGCCCTTGAGAAAAGCTCATTAAAATGGTTCATATGAACTTCAGCTCCTATAATCGCGGATTACCAATATTTGATCGATCGAAACGCAATTTTCCAAAATTTTAACTTGATTCAAATTAAAATTTTTGGATATTGGAAATTTTTCCGAAAAAAAAAAAAAATGTAAAAATGCGTCTCATACTACTCTTATTGAGCTATAGAGCTAAAAATTGGTAGATATCAAATTTCAGATATGCCGAATTGATTGAAGTAGTTTTGAGATGATTCAGTGACTAGAAATTTTTGGAATTTATTTGCCTCAAAATGCAAATATGAACTAAAAGTTACAAATTTTGGAAAATTGTGCTCTAATTGATCCAATAGGCCACCAATATCGGTAATCTGCGATTATACATGGTGTCTACCAGGCATGAAAATCGTGGAAAACATGAATATAGCATTAATATTGGTATAGTGGCATGGAAACATAAAAATAACATGCATTTTGATCATTTTCCACGAAAATCATGAATTTTCAATATTTACCTCTCAATTTTCAAACTGAAGAATTGCTTTTAAATCATTTTTTAAACTCATTTTTTTATGAAAAAGTTATTTACGATAATTTACCGTAATTATTGAGACATTTACGGTAATTTACCGTAATAATTGAAATATTTAACATAATTTACCGTAATTACTGAAAAATTTACGGTAATTTACGGTAATAATTGAAATATTTACTGTAATTTACCGTAATTACTGAAACATTTATGATAATTTACCGCAATAATTGAAAAATTTACTATACTTTACCGTAATTATTGAAACATTTACGGTAATTTACCGTAATTATTGAAATATTCACTATAATTTACCGTAATTACTGAAATATTTACGGTAATTTACCGTAATTATCAAAATTTTCACTACAACGGGCATGAAAATTATGAAGAACGTGAAATCAGCATGAATTTTCATTTTCTCAACCCAGTAGATAGATACCTACCATGTTATAGGTGCTAAAGTTTATATGAACCATTTTTATGGGCTTTTCGCTTTTCTCTCGGGCTGGAAAATTACAAAATTGTCTGGTGGCTTCAAAATGTCTTGAAACTGCTTCCAATCGATTTGACAGGTCAAAAATAGGGTAGGTATTTCAGCGATTTTATTTGTGCTCAAAATTTCACTTTGAGTTAGGATATCTTCCTTGAAAGGGTCATTTAAAATTGAGGAAAATTGAAAATTTTTCAAAGCCCGTCTATTTCTAATAACCCGTTGCCCCTTCATTTTTGATGTTAGGCTAAATCTGTTCAGAAATTTTTTTTATATTTTTGACAATCTATCCTTTCCTTTAATTGTTTTTTTTTTTTTAGAATTTTTGTCGAACAATTTTCTTTGTGGCCCCATCAATTTAAAAGTTGGACAGAATGTCGTGAACTGAAAATTAGTTCAGTTTTCAAATTTCAATACATTCCAAAAGTTGAGAAAATTTTCAACTTGATTTTTTTAAAATCAGTATTTGCCTTTCAATTCTCTAGTTAGGCAACTCATTTAAAGTTTTTTTTTCACTGGTACTCGGCGGTTATATCAAAAAAAAAAAAAGTTGGGCAAACGATTCATGAAACACCCTGTATGCTCGATCGAAAAAAAAATCAAACGAAACCGCAAACTACATCAGAAAAGCCACAGAGATTTCGGACGCTGGATTCGACATCAGGCACATTGACAGGAGGAGTGAAGAGGAGGCTCGAAAAGATTCCAAATCGTGTACCAAACTGTATGAAAAGCATACAAAACCGATACACGTCCATGGTGTCATCCGTCGTTCGCATTATTCTAGACTATATTTTTAGAATTCCGATTATCTTCACTTTTATATGATATAAAAGTCAGCCATGGTATCCAGATAAGCCAGTATCTGTCGCATTGTTCACTGAGTCGGCGTGACATATTCTTATCTTACATAACTGGTTAGAAACCGTCTTGAGCGACGTACCTATCTCTTCATACTCTTTGGAAAAAATCAAACCACCTTATTTTAAACACGAACTATGACAAAAATTACAGTATAATATTTCCCAACCTTCAACCATGTCCATCGTCATCGTTTAACACAGATTACCTATAGACCTACACGAAATCTATAGAGATGCTGCGACGATACCTCTTCGCTGCTTCCTTGTAGCCTTTTTTTTTTTATTCGTTCGTATAGTTTTTAGTACTTTTTTTCCTTGGTCGTTCGCGACGTCGCGGTGTGTTCTTTGCAGTCGTCGCCGCTCTCGATGTATTTATTATTTATACCTATACACAGATACCAAACGGGAGCACATCTTTTTTATGAAAGAATCGTGTGAGAACGTCACTTCACCGTGAAATATAATATCGCCGAGAGTCCGTAGAAGCTCGCCGAGCACCGCTTTCCGATATTATTTCCCGATCAGGTTTCAAGGTTTTTTTCTACCTATCGAGTTCGTGTGTGATAATTTTTCTTTTTCGAAACGTAAAATTTGTGTATGACTTGTCTTTTTGTTTCGAAAAAATATAAAATTCTGCGAAATCGATCTCTCTTCAATAATCAATGTATTTATCACATATTAAAGCGCTAATTAAAAATGATAATTAATATGGCGATATTCGCATATGACTAATCGGAAACTTCACCGTCAATAATGAGTATTTTATATCTACGCAAGTTGCTCAATTTCACCTAGTATTTTTCTTTCGTGAGGATTTTCAAAATTTCATTATAATAAGATCATTGGGCAACTGAAGTCTAATCTCTATATAACTACACAGATATCAGAAATGAGGGTGGGAGTAAGAGGGTCGTTGGAATTCTTAAAAACGAAAGATAGAAATGGAAAAAAAATAACAAGTTCCTGGGAAATTTCGGGTGAACTTTGATCGAGCCTAACATACCTAAGTGAAGGGTATACTTGAAATTTATATCTATATGAAGTGGTACGAATTGGATCAGATGATGAATGGACAATCTGCGAACATCTCGAATTCTTATGAAAATTGTTCAACATGACGCAAAATTCATTTTAAAATGACTCATCATCGTGAGGTGGGGAGAGGAGGAAGATAAATAAGTAAGTACTTGAAAAAAAATTTCTAAAATGGACATTTTGATTTTTTACAAAAATGGACGATTTTATTCGTGCTAAGATTTTTCTGCAGATGAGATATAGAAATCGAATTTGACAATTTTTTGAGAATAAAATGATGAAATTTTCCAACAAATTGCCAAACTTTTCGATTTTTCGACAAATTTTTTTGAAAAGAATCATTTTTAGCCATTTATTAAATGAAAAAAGTTATTAATTCTATCTCAATTTTTTTTGACTACCCATAAGAATGTGTGAATTCACGATTTCTTTAAATTCCCAACTTTATTCGAGCCATGATCACAGGGTAGAAGAAAAATACTTAGTAAAAATTTGATTCGAATAGATTGGAGATGGTCAAAAATGGAAAAATATTCGAATCAAACGGAGAAACGGAATTTTTCTGCTTAGAAATTTAGAATTTGTGAAATTGGTCGATTATTTACGTAGAACTTGAATTGCGCTATTTTTCAAATTTTTCGAAGAACTGAATTACTGAAATTATCCATAATAAAATTTTTCCAACAATGATAAATTTGAGCTGATGATGCGTGGAGGAAAAAACTGAAGAATTTCAAATTGGGAAAAATTTTTCCATCAAATTTGGAAACCCTTTTCCCTGAATTTTTTTTGACTTGAAATTCTGCAAAATTGTCAGAAAAACTGTCGCTAGATATCAATTTTTGCAAAATTTTTATAATTCTTTCGACTATGGAGATAGTCAATTCATATGAGAATTGAAAATCGATCACTTTGGTTAGGTACGTATTTTCTACTCGAAATTCAATTTTTTCACTTTTTTATGCTCATAATGTATCAAATTTTTCAAAAAGTTGCGAATTTTACAACTTGATTCCAATTTTTTCAATTTGAAAGACGATTTTTTGAATTTTCAATTGAAATTAATTTGAAAATCGTAAATTTGTTTTCTCCCTCGTCCTATTTAGAAAAATTCTTTCCAAAAACTTCATTATTTTAGACTCTTCATTGCTCAAACCATAAAAAAAATTGAAAAAAATTGTTGTAAAAAATTTCATCTCTTTTTAAAATCTTTGCTTATTTTTAAAGTGAAATGTGTAGTATCTTGAAAATTGATCTAGAATCTCTTTTTTTTTTGGAAACGTATACGGATGCTTTTGATCATTATCACGTGGCAGAATTCAAAATCTCCCCCTCCTTTTCTTCATATGTATCATTCGTGAAAGGCCTTTTTGGAAGATTTGGAAAAATTAATCTGGAAAACCATTAAAAAGTTCAGGAAAAATCATTTCTGAAAATCGTGGACACCTTGTCGTTAATTTCTACATTTCTCCAATCAGTAATGAAATAATCTTGGCAATTTTTACCCAGCGATGATCCTCCCCATTCTACCATCTTCGTAGATTTCTTCAAGTTCAATTAACAGATTTCCAGTAACGCTATGTCTGCCTAGATTTACATATAGATACATTCCTTCGTGCACCATAATGCAACATTGTTGGGGGACGACTAATAAAGGGCCCTTGTGTATACAAGCTATTAATGTCACTTAAGTCATCGTGTGAAAAATAACAATAGAATAAGGCCAGAGAGGGCGAAAGGTACCACGATTATAAGCGGGAGATGTCGATGTCGACGCAAGAAACCCAAGCCAAGGAAAGTAAAAAAATAGAGAAATAAAAAAAAAAGGTAAACTAGCCCCAAGAGGGAATCGTTGATACGACGAGGACGTTTAAAAAAAGGGCGTCCTGTTTTTTTTTTCCTTCGCTACTTTACTCGTATTTTCTCTCTCTTTGTCGCTAAAATGAGGCAGCACGACGCGACGTCTAAGTGTACAATTGTCTCGTGTTATTTCACTATAGAAAGGGTGATTCGTCTGATGCTATGAATCGCGGGTTGACTTCGTATTTTGTCGGTGCTGGTGGCGAACGAGGGTAAAGTGCATCAAAGTAGTTGACATTTTATACTTATACGATATGACGAAAGTGAGAAGAGGAGGGATATTGTCGTACTTGTTGATTTTCGTGTTCTAGACGGTATTAGGGGTTGCGATATACTTACTCTTTGTATACAAGACACCCTTATTATTGTTGGAATATTTTTTATGAGAACGTAGGTAGCATTGGAAAAAGCGATAAGCAACGTGAAGAGGACGAGGGAAGGTAATAGGCTGAAAATACGGCGGTTGTAACAAAAGACAAGGCAGCAAGGCGATATTTTAATTTTCTTATTATTACCGAAGAAGAAAATTACCTTTTTGCGATGACGCGACAACGACGCTTTGATATCCTTTGTATAGTAAAATGAGGTATATTGTCTATAGAAAATTTGTTTCCTTTTTCGGTGTAATACGTAAAATAGGATTTTCTTTTTATTTTACTTTATTTCGTTGATGTGTCGTCGGGGGCCCGTCAAAAGAGTTAATTTATTTTGAAAACAAGACTCGACGGTGGTTTCTGTTCTTTTCTCGTTAAAAGCTCTCTGGCTTTTGGGAGGGAAATGAAAACGTAAGATGTTCTCCATGAAACGAATGATTAACGTATGCTAAAAGTTTACACGCGATGTGTAAATTTTATGAAAATTTTTCTATGAATTTTAATTCCTATTTACAGTTAGTTTTATTTTCCCCCTTCTTTGAATCATTTTATTTTTTTTGAGTTGAAATACCAGCAAAATCTACTCCTCAAGTTCGAATGAGTCAAGTGGTCTGGAAGGGTATGGGATAAAAATTTTTGACCTCTCTTCCTCCCCGCTTCCCTCCCTCTCAGAGTTAATGTAATTTTATTGTGTTCCGAAATCGATGAAAATAGAGAATTTTGAGCCCCATGAAGGAGAGTATGAAAATTGAAGAAAAAAGTATTAAAATTACACTTGTACGAGATGTAATTTTATGCCAAAGAATTGAAAATTTCCTTCACTGGGTCATTCAGCGTCGAATGCGTCAAAATTTAAAAAACGCGGGATTTTTTCTTCAAATAAGTTAACAAAAAAATCTGAAATTTCTGTTGCGACCTATCAAAATGAATTAAAATTTTACGAGAAGAACGAAATTACGAAGGAAATTTAAATTTGAGCCCAAAATTGGGTCAATTTTGAGTATTTTCAAAGAATTGACATGTGACCTATGAAAATGAGGTAGAATTCCGCCAGAAATTCAAAAATGCCAATGCCATACAAACATTTTTTGAGTCGTTTTTGAAAAATTTGAGCCTCAAATTGAGTCAATTTTCAAAGATTTTCGAAAAATTAACGTGTGACCTATGAAAGAGGGGTAGAATTTGTTGGAAATTCAAAAAATTCATTTTTTAGCCATTTTTTAGAATTTTGAATCTCGAATTGAGTCAATTTTGGAAAAGTTTTAAAAAATTGACGTACCTATGACCTATGAATAGGGGTAGAATTTCAACAGAAATTCAAAAATTTCATCCAACTACTTTGAGCTACTTTTTGGGATTTTGAGTCTCAAATTGAGTTAATTTTAATAAATTGACCTAAGATCTATGAAAATGTAGTGAAATTTCTCCAGATGTTTAAAAGTGTCATCCGAAATCTTTTTTGAGAATTTTTTTTTCGCTTTTCAATGAAATACTCTGTGCTCAAAATTATGCTCAAACTTGGAAGTTGTTTAGAAAAGTTTTGGATGACGTTTTCCTCTTGGACTGTTGTAGACTATATTGGAATAATTTTTTTTTGAAAATAATGCAATAACGTGACCATAGGATCGTGAGGGAGGGGGGAGGGGGTTTAAAATTTTCCAGAATTTTTTCACGTCGAGGGAATATTCTGGAGGGGGTAAAGCAGAAATCGGAGCCGGGCCAAACTCATTCCGTATCCGGTCAGACCCATAAGTGAAATATTGCACTTTTGAAACCAGTGAAATAAATTTCGCTAAAAATCAGTGATTTATTGGCGAAGAATTTTTTGTCAATTTTCGAATTAGGCGTAAAAAAAATCAGTACCTAATTTTTAATCGAAAAACCAGCAAAAAAATTACTGCTTGGCAGAATGTTTCCAAATTTCACTGATTCGAATTCCAAGAGCGCGGTAGCTATGGCTGATGATCAGTAGCCAACGAACGACGAGCTTTTCTTACGCTCGAACAACACGAAAATTAATTTCAAATCGAATACGTATCCGGAGGTACTTGGACTTTGCAAGATGCGGCGAAGTCTGTGGTGCTGCTGGATGGACGCGATTAATATACTAGCAGCTGAGATGAGGGCGGCGGTGGCGATATAGAATTTAATAAATAAACAAAGTACACTGCTCGGCGTGACGTCGCCGCCGTATTCTACAATCCATGATATAATGATGGTATTGCTATGGCGCGTCATTATCTATCGTCGTATACGATGCGGTATCGTCGATGTCATGATAGTTAGTTGATCGTATTCCATCTCGTATGGCCTGGCTGGAGGAGTCATTAACGTGAGGTATTCGCCTATTCGGCATCTGTCTGATCCATAGCCCGAGCATAGACGTACGAATAGACTGACACCGTAGACTTGGATATTTCTCCCAATACCCCTGGCCCTGGTTCTGGCCAAATGAGCTAGTCGAGATGAAATTTTTCGCGATTTCATCTTAGGTCGTTTTGAACAATGGTATCTGCGGTTCTAAGAATGGTCGCGTCTGTTTTCCTATACCAGATTTTGACGCTGGTGTTTCGAGTGGATTAGGTCGTGATTGATACTGATTGCTATGATGTGTTTGAGGAATTTATGGATAATGGGCGGTGGTGCAAAGAGGGAGTGTTGGATGGTGAAATTTTCAATATTGGTGTCAATTTTTTTTTTTTTTAAATTGACAAATTGAGAAAAAAATGATTAATTGGAAACCGAATGTTATGCTTGTAATACAGGGTGACCGAAAAGTAGTTCCCAAAAAGAAATGCTTCTCAAAAATTCCCTAATCAATTTATCCGAAAAATTTCAATTCTGGCAGAATCCTTGGTTCATTACTATTCGATCATAGGCCACTTCATAGATTCTCAACTAATTTAAATTTTTTGTGAAGCATAATTCGATTTTAGTTTATAATGCTGCAGCTAAACATAGTCAAGCAAAATTTAAAAATTGCGCGGAATAAAATCTTCGAATATCTGGGGGTAGGTTTCAAGATAGCCAAAAGCTTGATTTCAACCCTGTCAATTTCAAAACAATGCGTTCAACCTTGAAATAAGGAGGATTAAATTTCAGCGCTTCACAAATTGGCACCAGATAATTTATCCCTGATTTACTGAATTATTTTTCTGTTTTACGAGAAAATTGTGGATTATTGAGGTTCTTCGAGCAATAACTTATGCAGAGATTAGAAGACAGTCTATTTTAGTAGAATATGAGAAAAAAAAGATTGCCTCGCCAATAAATTTTTTTAACTGAAATTTTGAATTTTTTTCGGTATGTACTTTCCGGTCACCCGGTATTTAAAAGAGAAAAAAAGTGCGATGAGGAATCATATTGAACAAATATTGTATAATTTAAAAAAAATCTTCGTTTTATGAGCTTTCAGATTTTTTGAGTGAATTGATAATAATTTTTCATGCTTTCAGAAGAGTGTGACTTTTGCTGAATGATTAGCCTGGACATGATTGAATTCAATGTAATAAGAAGGAGGTAACCTTTTTCTAGACCCAAATTTAAAAAATGCTTGTCCACTGCTTCAGTTTTGAGAGGGGAAAGATCTGTTTTTTACGCATGATTTACTGATGGTTTCTACCTGACGGGAGCATATTTACAAAATAATAGAGACGTGAGATTTTTTTTCGAGCTTAGCCATCAGACATTTTTTCAGAGTTTTTCAAACGAAAAAAAATGACAATTAGGCTCAATTTCATGCAAATTTTCCAAATTTCAAGAATTATTGTATAGGTAGATACGAATCAAATGTCGAGTTTCCAGAATGTCTCTCATTCTAAATCTGTAAAAAATCACAAATGCACTCATAAGCGTGCAATAAAAGTAAGTATAGAAAATCAGTAAAATATTTTCAAAATTTTAATAAATTTCGCTTCAAAATTTCCGAAATGTGCTGAAAAATGAGTAAAAATTACAAAAAAATGATACATTCGATTGATTTTTTGTCAACTTTACCTACTAATCGACAGTGCAATTTTCTTTCTCATCATTTTCTAATGAAACTGATTCACTTTATTTTCCTTCGCTTACCTATCTTCAGTGAAATTGAGTAGGTAGTTTGACTATAATGTAAAGTTTCTGATATGTAGATAAATGATACAACTTGGATAAAATTTATTCAATTATTTGTTAATTTTTCCACTTTTGGTTACATTTTTCCAATTTTAGTCAGTAAAATTTATCACTTTCTTAATTTTCAATTTTTTTTGTTACTCAATTTTCAATTTTTTCACTTGCTTCATTTTCAATTTTGTGTAAGATTTTAAAATTTTTAGAAAGTATTTTTTCAATTTTTCAAATTAGAATTTATCAATTTTAGTAAAAATTGCCAATTTTTAATGTTACTTACATATCAAGTTTTATTAAATTCAGAGAATTTTAGAAAAATTTTCAACTGTAAGAAAATTTTTTCAATGATTGGCGAGATTTTTCAAAGTTTTCATAGGTTTTTCTTTTTTTTTTTTTGTAAAATTACATTTGTCAATTTTTCTTATGAAAAATAAAATTCATTACTTTTCATCATTATGATTGGAATTCTGATGTTTATTTGAATGAAATTTACCAATTTTTCAGTAATTTTTTCATATTTAGTAAATAATTCCTTCCAATTTGGTAAGGTGAATTTTTTCAAAAATGATTTTTATTGATGACTGAAACAGAAAACAGATGCAAAACTTGGGTCATTTTTCATCTTTTTTTTTGTCGAAATAGTTGGAACTGACCAAATTTTGCATGGAATATAAACATATTTTTTAAGTTATATTTTTTCATAGCTCCTTTTTCCTTTCCATGTTGTATCCTGATTGTCTACTTATTTCTCCCTAAGGTTAATTCGACGAGTAGCAGAAGAATTCGCTCGTAACTTGTTATTCTTCAAACTGCACACGATTATAAATAATAACGATTTTTTTTCTTCGTACTTACGTACACTAGTGGATTTCTATACTATTATCTTCTCCAGGTACTTACCTACAACAGAAAATAAAATAGTGGATTAATAGGCGTATAAGTCATGTCAAAATGATACAAAATTGACATATTTATTCGATTAAGAGGGTGGTAACACTTCTGACCTTGTCCTTGGCGCCCTATTTTATAATAATTTCTGATTACCTGCTTTAATAATGGAAAAAATAGTGATTAATTCGAGAAAAATTTGAATATTACGAATGGTCGCGTCGAAACGAAGGAGCAACAATTATACCTATTTTTCAGGGGTTCTTAAAATTGGCTCGGTTGTTTTCGGATAAGGTTGACTCGAGAATATACTTGAATTCGAAAAAAAAAATTAGATTTTGGAGAAAAATTGTGGTATTTTAGTCCAGTGATCTTTAAAATTATTTTCAATTTAACATTAGTTCATCATAGTTAAATTAAATACCCCCAATTCTGGAAATTTTTCATAAGTTGTCACCTTTCTATAAGCCATTCTAAACGAATATTACGAGCATTGAACAACTCCCCATTATAAATCGTATACCTAGGTATTCGTATACAAACGATTACTTCACACAGAGAGCAATCAATCAGCTGCCTCTGCTATATTTTCGAAAAAGGAAAAAAAAATGACTTATACGAAGCCATCGCCCTTGATAATGGATTATTAATATACCATCATTTCGATCGATACTGGTCTGCGCAACGATGGACCCGATCTTCGGATCCTATTGCGAGGATAGAACGCATCTGAAGACATTACCGCGTAGAATGTCATTTAAAGATCATGCGACGAGGGCCTGACATGACGAAGACTTCTCGTGCTGCTGTACGTAGCATTGTCATTGTCGATTGGCGTTGCTCGGTGGTGATTGTCATCGCTGTTCCATAGAATGCTGGCGAGTCGAAGAAACAGAGGAGACAGCGTTGTATGGAATCATTAAACGCAATCAAAGCTATTTTTCACGTTTTCCATTTTGTCATGTATGAAAGGTTAATTTCGGTACAGGCGCGACGGCGGCGCGTAGTAACGCGCAATGGTAAATGATTTAAAATCGTGACCCTTTTTCAATGACATGAATGATGGTTACGTGTATTTATGGGACGAGCGGCGTGCACGGTGTCGCGGGTGGCGGCCGCACCGGACAACGCGGACGAAAATGATGAAATCTCACGCTTAAGGCGATCTATCGTACGTATCGAACGCCGCGCCGGTGTATCCTTGTGTATGTTGCATGATGTGTGCTTGTGGACTCCGTACAAGTCGTCCAGTCTTCTTGTTCTAGTCGTATACGAGATCTTAGGCACTATACATACAAGAAGCTTAAATAAATTTATCGCGTATTATGACCAAAGAGTCGAAGAATCGTACTGTATTATCCTCTAACCGATTAATTGCGTACTTTTATGTATTTGAAAAATTGAAATCGTTTAAAAACTGTATAAGTGGAAATAATTTTTTTTTCTCCTTTCAAGTGTCGTCACCTTATTTTTTCTGCTTTTTTCTCGGCGTATTATTGCCGATGGCCGATGTTTGGATATATCCGAGTATCTTTATACATGAATAGAGTTACGTGTTAAACCGCAACGTCGTCGATGCCGCGAGATCGTGTAGAGAAATATTTAAATCTGTCGTAAATCAAATATGGATTATAAAACGCGCGATAATCGGATTATAATACACAGATTCACAGGGTGATCGATAAGTATCGCGAGATGATGCGAATCAGTTTGGATGCAAGATGGAGATGTCGTATCGTGATCTGAAGATGCGATTAAAGGTGATTTTATGATTAGCAAGCATGGGATCTGGAGTCGTCTTGGGAGCTATTGTCAGAAGATCGATGACTTCGCGAAGGCGACGAATTCAACGTGGAAATTTCTCTTTTCTGTGAATTTTAACCAGAGACGGGAGAATGGATAGAATGTGAAAATTAGGGTAGAGCAGTGGAGGGGTGTTGGGCACGTGTGATTAATGATCTAGATTTGATTTCTGATGTTTGGATGGGAAATTTCGTCAGAAGAGGTGTCTATTGAACTATTCGAGGGAATTATTCGAGATTTCCATCTTCAATGATTTGAACGAAGGAGAGATTTTCAAAAAAAGGATTTTCCAAAGATCTCTTGGCCAAATTATCAAATGCCTGAGTTGAATTTTAGAAATTATAGGGGTTTCTCCAGTGCTGGAAAATTTCAAAACTTTCTGGAGGCTTCAAAACGTCTCGAAACCACTTTTGGGATCTTTGAAAGTTCAAAATTACTCAATTTCGAGTGAAAGTAAAATATTTTAAAAAATGGTGAATTTTGATTTTGCAGGATAGGTATGCGAATTTTAGAAAAAAATTCAAAAAATTGAGAAATCATTTCGGACTAGTAAAATTTCAAGTGTTGGGTTTGCTGGAGTTTGCTAATTTTGAAAAGAAAATAGACTCTGGTTCAGATGAAGAGCGATCGAATTGATCAGACATAGATTTTTTGGCATCTATGAAGTAAGAACTTTGAAAAATTGATCGAAGAAATATTGTTGAAAATTATCTACATAATTATCTCAATAAGTTCCAATAATATGAGAAACATTCATGAAGATTTTATCAAATGCCTATCTATGAATCAGTTTCGAATTGTATCGTTTGCAAATACCCCAATTTTAATACCGATATCAAAAAATCGTTCCTGAAAAATTCTTTAGTTATGAATGAATCATTCGTGAATAACTTGATCAAAGATGACTGAGTCATTCATCGAATGATTCAAGATTCGATCTACTATGTCGTAGATAGTTCACAACAATTCGATCATTCTCGTTGAATCGTTTATCAACGATATGATCAATTTTAGTAAATCGTTCGTGAACGATTTTATTAAATTTTGTGAATTGAAACAACTTGTACGAATTTTATGAATCCTTCGTAAACGATTTGATGGCATTTAGTGAATCGTTCGCGAACGCTTTAATCGAATTTGGTGAATCGTTCGCGAATGATTTGATCGAATCTGGTGAATCGTTCGCGAATGATTTGATCGAATCTGGTGAATCGTTCGCGAATGATTTGATCGAATCTGGTGAATCGTTCGCGAACAATATGATCGAATTTAGTGAATCCTTCATGAACGATTCGGTGAATCGTTCGTGAATGTTCTAACCAAATTTAGCAAATCGTTCGTGAACGATTTCATCACATTTGGTGAACCGTTCGTGAATTTTTTTACCAAATTTAGTAAATCGTTCGTGAACGATTTTATCACATTCGGTGAATCGTTCGCGAACGATTTGATCGAATTTGGTGAATCCTTCATGAACGATTCGGTGAATCGTTCGTGAATGTTCTAACCAAATTTAGTAAACCGTTCGTGAACAATTATATCACATTTGGTGAATCGTTCGCGAACGATTCGATCGAGTTTTGTGAATCGTTCGTGAAAGATTTGACATTTGACAAATTTTAGTAACTCGTTCACGAACGATTTGATCGAAATTGGCACGTAGTCTGCAAATGATTCGTTCAGATTTGGAGTTGTTCATGAACGATTTAATCAACTTTGGTGAATCTTTCACGAACGACTTGATTAAAACTGGCGTGTGGTTTGCATATATTTCGATCAACGATTATCGTTTGGGAATGATTTCGATCTATTTTGGTGAACTCTTCGTAAACGATCAGATCAGATCCGATTAAACGTTCGCGAACGATTCGATTACATTTAGTAAGTCGTTCGCGAATGATTCAATTAAAATTTGGAATATTTTGTGAACGAAAGAGCGTAAGAACGAACGATTTGATCAACTTGAATCGTTCGCGAATAACTAAATAATATCTGTTGAATCGTTCATAACTCGTTCGCGAACGATTCGATCGTATATTTTGAATCATTCGCGAACTAAAATTTTATTTCATATGCTTTAAAAAAATCCAGGTATAAATCACCCCGAATATCATTTTCAATTCGAATTCTTATAAAAATTCTGACGCTATCTCTCGTTCATATCCCTATCTCTTCCACTTCGGATGACATTTCCTTACGAACCATTCGGTACCCGGACGAAACATGAAATATACGCGTAGCCTCGAACTCTAGGCGAGAATATCATCGGCAGCAAAGATAGTTGATTGTGCATTTACTTACAGTAGATCTACGTACATGCCACATGACAACACGAGCTGTACTCTGCGAGCTCGGCGGAGAGGAGACGACGTTTCCTAGGGTGATTGTCACTCGATTTAAAACGAGAAAATGAGTCGGATTCGACGATTTCCAATGTCCTTACGTCGTTCGAGCCATCGCCGAGTACATACGCTGGGCACGTATACTCGACGAGTTGAAATATCGTCCGTCGATGAGAAGTAAAAACTCGGTATGGGGTCTTGACGGCCTCTCGCTGCGATTATGAAACCAATATTATCCGCCAGCGGTATACTAAAGCATCGGCCTGTATATACAATACGAATACAAACACACGCCGCATCGCCGCCGTATTTACCTGTTATCGCATACAGTCGAGTCGATATGGTATAGATTACCTCTCCTTGTAGACCTATACATAATATTGTGAATTCGCGGGCGAGAATTATTATTTTTTAATCGTTATTCTATAACTGAATCACGAAGCCAGATTCGTTCAGCGGCGAATTGAGAGCTCTTTCCTCTTTTTTGGGTATATAGAGATGATACGGTGACATTCTTTCGCGATCATTTTGCGAAAAATATTAATCATTTCCTTTTATAAATCATCTCCTAAGTTGAATTCTGGTCATAAGTACGTTTATGGCGCCAGAATGAACAGGTGATAAATTATACGAGGCACGACGCCTCCCACAATTGAATTTTTTGAAGACTTTCAAAACGTAATTAAAAACTTATTTAGCGGTCCACGATCAAGAATAAAGTAAATAATGTAATATACGTACATTCTGTGTAAGTACTCGTATTATTTGGTAAAGGGTTCAAGAGGGAAGGTGGGGAAAAAATTAGAAATCTGCTCGAAAAATATAAGTGGTACTTGAAATAATAACACTGTAATTAAAAGAGGAGGAGGAAAAAGAACACTCAGTAAACCAACGATCTGGGTAATTAAAGAACATTGTTTCGTGTTGACAATTAACCAGACTTATTTACGATCAGATGCACAGAGGAACGAGGGGTGAATGGACTCGTTATTGAATTGTGAGATCTATATCTCGTGTGTAAGCAAAGCTTCCGGTTTTATTAGGTTAATTTTTCTACGTCTTTTTACGGTTCCCGTGACCATTTCCAGTTCAACGTGTAAATGAACGCAATGAGAGACAACAATGTTATAAGTGACCGGATTTGTGTTTGTGGACTGAAATGAGCCGAACTAAATGGAGGCCGACGTATTTCAATATCAAGAAGAGGGGCTTTTCGTGAAACTTTTGAAAATCCTACCTCTTCTGTCGAAAAAATTACTTTTAAATACCTACCTAATTTCGTAAAAATTGAAAAGGTTGTAAATGAATTGTTCTAGCGTTCTAAAAATATGAGACAAAAAATTGATATCACGAGAAATTTTTAAAAAAGCTGTATTTTCGATCTAAAAGAATGAGGTAAATTACTTTTTGAAAATTTTTTGGAAAAATGAAACATTTTAGCAAAAAGCAGGACTTTAACAAAAAGCTCGCAGTTCTGTAAGACACTCTTAAAATAATTGCAAGAAGATGGCGTAAAAAACTTCGTTGCTATTTCAGCGAACTGGAGAAAAACAGTTCATCGCTGGAGGCTTCAAAAGGACTAGAAAATTAATAGATAATAAAAATCTATAATTATGTACTTACTTGGAAATATTATTTTTTGCGTATTTATCTACTAAAATTTCGTTTCGATGTGATGACCTCAAGACTCAAAACATGCAGCTCCAAAAAGTCTCTAAAATTCCATAAAAAGTGTAAAATATGATGTTTTTATATCATCTTCAGATTCTGAGAGAAAATTTTATCTAGATTTTGAGGATGTTTAAAGACACAAAGCCTGGAAAAGGACCCAAAAAATATGGAAATTTTGATTTTTGATTCTAGTTCGAAATTTTACGGAGAATTTAAAAGAATTAGTTGGAAAACTTATCATGATTCTAAGGACCTGGATAAAAGTTTCTACTGTGAAAAAAAAGTGAAAATTTCGAAAAAGGAATTCAAAACTAGATCTGTGTGGTTGAGAACCATTATTTTTGGTTATATTCGGAGGCAAAACATGACTCCAAACAATCTTAAATTCGCGATGAAATTTCTTAGCAGAATATGATGAAGTTTTGAAGATAGGTTTTCAAATTTATTTTCCAGGGAAACATAGGTATTTTTCAAAAATTTTGAATTTTTCATCTTGAAAAATTTCTCAAAATTGAAAAATCAAAGTGAGCAGTTGGAAAAAAGCTGATGCATGAGGAGGATGGATCATATAAATATCAACTTTTTTTATGAAATTAAATCCAGAAGATTGAAGAGGTATTTTTCTAAAAACGTATTCTTAATTTTCGACCAGCCCATTCCTAACCTATATTCCCCTCTTCCCTGCCAAAAAATATCATCAGCCTGTGGTTCATTTCTTTAGGAAAATCCTTGATTTCGAAAACTAATTTAAATTTGCTCAACATCCTTCACCCTTAAATTTATCCAACTGAGCCATTAACTTTGAAGATGAAACAATACAACGATTGAATATTGTAAAGCACAACAGCTAAAAAAAATAGTCCAATAAACCTCGCGGCGTCTCTTTCAGTTGCCGCTTCTCCCTCACCAGTGATTTTTTCCTTTTTCGAATAAAGGTTGCTTTATTTTAAACATCACCACATAGCGTCGTTCACGTTAAACAATAACGAAACGAAAACATTTTAAAATTCTCTGTAATGTGGTACCTGGGTGCGGGCGGTTGGGAAGGGTGCATACGACGATGACTATACACGACGACGACAGCGACCGAAAATGAAACGAGGATCGGAAGGGCGGACGGAGGGGGTGAGAACCGCGTATCTAGCGAAATTTAATGTTTCTTGATCGGTCATGCGGAAACGTAATCATGCAAATGATTACATGTTGCTTGATTACATACCAAGTGCCCTTTTTTGGCGTGTTTTACCGGATCTCGGGTCTTTCTCTCGCTGGGTATCATCCTACCTCCCGGAAAACCGAACGGCGGTGGTAAGTTTGCAAGATTCAAACGGTGGTCACGGAAGGAGGGGTGTACAGGTCGAAAATTCTACTTCAAGCTCTTTTATAATCGTTTTAATATAATTACAAGGTCGGCGGCGGTAGAAGGATGCTCGAATGGTATGCGCCTGCCTGTCACGTGCATGTAAACAAACATGTAACTTTTTATGGCTGGGATGAGGAAGGGATGAGGGTATGTTTCGCTTTCAGCGGAATTCTCCTGTAGTTTTCGACGTATACATGTGTCTCTGTCGCTCTCATGTGATTGAGTTGTTTAGGTAATGTATTCGTACGATGTTGTGATATTATTTGTGTATGGAGGTTTATGTGCAATGTGCATGGGGGTGAAAGAAGCGAATATGGAGGAATTCATTGAATTGGTTTTTTATCGGAAAGTGTGTAGTGATGTTTTTGCAGAGGAAATTGGTCAATAATCCAAAATCCATAACTATTGTATAATAATTTGTTGGCAAAAAATAACACTAATTTAAAAAGGTTTTTTTTTTAAGTCTTAATTTTTAGAGTATATTTTGTCGAATTTTGGAAATCATGCAGTTTGAACCGGTTTCAGAAATATTGCATTTTCAAACCGGTTTAGAGGTTTTCAGTCGATTACCAAAATTTTCAAAAAGTGTGAAAATGAAAAGAAAAAACGTGATTTAAAATTTGCAGACCCTGGAAAGTTTTGAATTTTTGATACTACAGCTTTTGAAATTAAACGAGAATTATTCTTTGACCAAGTGGGGAAGTTGATATAGTCTCTAAACCGGTTCAAAAAATCATTTTTGCGGAACCAGTTTGAGAAAATTATACTTTACAATATGTTCTTTTAGATTCATTAAAAAGTTCTTTTTCAAAAGTCTAAATTTTCGAAGTGTTTTGTCAATTGCTGAAAGTCAGTTTGAATCGGTTTCAAAAATATTACATTTTGAAACCGGTTCAGCAATTTTCAACCAATCGACAAAATTTAAAAAAAGTGTTGAAATAAAAAAAAAAATATGGTTCAAAATTGCAGACCCCTGGAAAGAATTTTTGATACTACAACTTTTGAAATGGATATGAGAATTTTATGAGTAAGTCAAGAAATTGACTCCTAAATCGGTTTAACATATCATTTTTGTGGAACCAGTTTGAAAAAATAATAATTTTTGCTTTTTCCGATCCTCAAATCGCATTCATTGGAAAACTTTTTTTTCGAAATCCTGAATTTTTTGCAGTTTTGTCTTTTTCTATGTAAATATCAGTTTGAGAGGTTTCGAAAATATTGTATTTTGAAACCGGTTCAGAGGTTCCCAGCCGGTACCAACATTTTACAGAAGTGTAAAAATTGAAAAAAATCCATAATTCAAAATTACAGACCTTAGAATGAATTTTTGGATAATTTAGCTATGATAATTTTTTTTTTTTACCAAGTTGAAGCGTTGATTTGGAGCCCTAAACAGGATTAAAATATCATTTTTGTGGAACCGGTTTGAAAAAAATGATAATTTATGCTTTTTCAGATCCTTAAATCGCATTCATTGGAAAACTTTTTCTCAAAATCCTGAATTTTTTGCAGGTCTTTTTCTAAAAATCCGTTTAAAAAATTTCGAAAATATTGTATTTTGAAACCGGTTCAGAGGTTCCCAGCCGGTTACCTACATTTTCAAGAAGTGTAAAAATAGAAAAAAAAAACTCATAATTCAAAATATTACAGACCCTCAAATAAATTTTTGGATAATACAGCAATGACAATTTTTTTGACCAAGTTGAAAAGTTGATTTGGAGCCCTAAACCGGTTTAAAATATCATTTTTGTGAAACCAGTGTGAAAAATTTCATTTCATACTTTTTGAGATTCTTGGAAAACACTCATGTGAAAACTTTTTTTCAATAAACTCCTAAATTTTTGGAAGTCTTGTCTATTGCTTAAAATCAGTTCCAACTAGTTTGAAAATACTTACTGGATTTTGAAACCGGTTCAGAGGTTTCTCAACTAATTACCAAAATTTTAAAAATATATAGAATTGAAAAAAATTCTCGATTCAAAATTGTAAACCTCTTGAATGAATTTTTGAATCTATAGCTTTTGAAATTGATGTGTGAAATTTTTTGACCAAATTGGATAAGTAATTGATTTGGAGCCCTGAACCGGTTCAAAAAATCATTTGTGTGGACCCAGTTTGAAAAAATCGAATTTTATGCTCTTTCAGACTCTCACATTGCACTCATTTTGGAAACTTTTTTTCAAAAGCCTAAATATGAAGTCTTCTGTTCCTGCTGGAAATCGGTTTGAACCAGTTTCGAAAATATTGGAATTTTTTATTCATTCAACGAAAAGTACACGCTTTGTATCTTTGAGCTACAGCTTCTGCTGATCGCTCTCGAAGACCGAACCCAACAGCAACATACATAGCAAAGAGGATACAAAGACGAACGCAGAACGGACCCGAAAGGTAGAAGGGAAACCACAAAAAGAATCGTTGACCGAAAGTCATCTTTCATTTCGATAATTATACGGTTAGACAAACATACGTTCATGTACATCAGCAGACAGAGTAATGTAAAAAAATCTCGGCTCTCGGACCGAATAAATGTATCGGTGGGTACCTTAAGGCCTTGTTCATATTCGAAGGTAATTTTGTCACTGAACTCTAAATAAGGAGAACGTCTATAAAAGCCTTGTCCACGCCGCCGTCTCTCCCAGCGCCAGGCAACGGAAGGCGGATAGTGGCAGCGGCGAGAGCAATACGAACTATAAGGGCGGCCGGTAACAACGACCGCGAGTAATTAACTATATGACTATGACAAATAGTGTCGAGCAGCGGCGGCCAAGGAGTGACGAGAGAGAGAGAGGTACTCCCGCGGTATATGCAGAGTAGATGGCTGCCGAACCGGAGGCAATTCACTGTTGGAATTCCATTAGCCAACTAGTGCGCTCTGCTGAACCGCCTCGTGTGCCCAAGAGATCAACAAAACAACGCAGACTTCTTCGATATAGGTACTTTCGAGAGGGAAAATTGTATCTAGTTTTGGTATATTTTGGCTCGGCGACTCGAATGAGACGACCTAAGCGAAGACGTAGATTTTGGCCGCAGTTCGGAACCGAGTTAATTAATTTTCTAGGGTCATTTTTTTCTCCTTTACGTGATCTTACTTTTGTGTTAGGTATTTATAAATGTATTTCCCACACGGTGAATGGTCTCTTGAACATGGTACAACGTATAAGGCGATATATTATTTATTTGTATTTGGTCGGGTTGTTTGGGTTCCTATATTTTGTATGCTTTACGAAATGACAAACGAGCTCGACTCTGGATCTAGCTGTTGCTATTTTACCAGCTATATAATACTTATTATCGAGTATAATATAAATTTTCAACCAGTTGCCGTGCCGAGAGAATCGATTATGGTGCGCGGTAGGCGGATGATTTGGTCAGGTTGCGATGCCGTTGTTGCCTTTTTCCACGTTCATTCGTTTCTGAGGTTTTACTCGTAATTGAATTTGAAATCACATAGCGAAGTATGCGCGATAACGAGATAATATAAGTACTTATACTTACGGTTCGCGTACCGTGGGCTTATAGGCATAAGGTATAACTACGAAGACAAAGATGTGATGATGACTCGATGAGTACTCATCTGTTGCTTGTGGATTTGCAGTGTACGGAGGTAATTTGTATTCGTACCAACGAGCTCGCTATACGAGGAGTTTTTTTTTTTAATAATACCTAATCCAGATGATGGACGATTCGCTAATGGTGTTTTTGGCCTAATCTACGGGTCGCGAGAGTGCTCCGAGTGTACCGGTATACTCAACCGGGGCACATTTCATCGTCAGTTTATTTGTCGCCGGTCGTAGTCGCTGCGCCGATAATTGAAGGTATTTTTGGGTACGAGTTATAACCGCCGGAAGAAGGTGGCTGAAGATCGGAGATAGATGATTTTATAGAAGCGGGTTGTTGTCGTTTGCCAGATACGTAAACAGTTGCTTTTTTTTTCAAGCGGTAAAGAAAAGACGATGGATTAAGTATTTTGGATCTTAAAAAATACGTTGGTAGTGACAGCGGAGAGGAGTGTTTGAGATTGCATGTTGGGCAATTTGAAATTGTGACTGCTGGATTTTGTTTCATTCTAATTTTGAAAATCTATGGCTTCATGAAAAGTGTTTTGAATCAAATGTATTGGAAATTTGATGAAAATCATTCAAGATCGAAAAGAAGAATCGTATTCATTTAGAAAAATGAGAGAAAAAAAATTTCAAAACTAAATTCAATATTGAAACTTCACAATGCACAACTCTCCAACAATTGGACAGTTCTCCAAAAATAAAAGGGAAATTTTCTCAAAATTGAGCAATCTTCTCAGAATCAATTCTGCCAAAGGTGGACAGTTTTTCCCAAAGGTGGACAATTCTCCCAAAAAGAGACAATTCGCTTACAATTGCACTTTTCTTCCAATAATCCAAAATTGAACAATTTTCCCAAACAATTCTCTTGAAGGCGAAATTGAACAATTTTTCCAGACAATTTTCCAAAAATTGGACTATATAGATATTTTCATTATTGGACGATTCTCCCTCATCAATCGAAAAATTCTCGCAGAACCGGACAATTTTTCCAAAAGTGGGACAAATCTTCCCTTCCACATCTGAGCAATTCTCCCAAAGTGGGAAAAATCTCCCATAAATTGACAATAACTCTATCAAAATTTGACAATTTTCCCAGAAAATTATCCCAATGTTGGACAATTATTCTGGAATAAGACAATCCCCCCTCGTCCTTCAAAAATCGAAAATTTCTTCCAGAATCGGGAAATTCTTCAATAACTGAACAAATACCTAATAATTTATCTATCCGAAAGTGGGCATATTTCCCAAAATCGAACAACTTTTCTTGACAATTTTTCCACAATGAGTTGATTCTCCCCTCTCAGAATTTAACAATTCTCCCAAAATCGAGAAATTTCTCCATAACTGGACAATTCTCCCAAAAATGTACAGTTTTCTTAAAGGTGAACCATTCTCCCAATGGAGGAAAATACTTCCCTAAGTAAGTAGATAATTCTCCCACAATTGGACAATTTATCACAAAATGGGACCAATCTCACACATCTGAACAATTCTCCCAAAGTAGTACAAAAATCTTCCATAAGATTACAATTCTTGCAATATTGGACAATCCCCCACAATTGGACAATTCGCCTAAAATGAGACAATCCTCCCCTCCTAGAATCGCACAATTTTTCCAAAATAGGACAAATCCTCCTCCTCCCCCCCCCCTGAATCTGGAAAATTTTCTCGAAGTGGAACAAGTCTCACAAAAGAGGACAGTTCTCCCAAAAGTTGAAAATCCTCTCATCCCCTTAAAATGAGACAAATCTCCCATATCTGGACAATATTTTTTCAAAAGACCTTTAGAGAAAATTTTTAAAACGTTTAGATGATGATCGCCCATTTACAGTTTATTCATCATTTATTTTGTTTTTATTGATTTTAAAATTATTTCTGTGATAGTTGTGGAAAATTGAATAATTTAATTCTTTTAATAAATTGATACTTTTTATGATTTTCAAAAGGATTTTTGGACGATTTCCAATAAATCTATACGGATTTGAACATTTCGAAATACTTTTTTCAAATTTGAACCATATTTTCAGAAAATTTTGAAAAATTTTGGCATAATTTTTGCAAGATTTTCAATTGAAATTCTGTATCGAATTCTTATGAAAAAAAAACCTACAGATCATTAACACGCGGAAAAAACAGAAGTTACAGGAATTAATACATTTTACCCCAAAAATAATAAATTTTATCAAAAAAATGATGAATTTTATCAAAAAAAGGAATAAATTTTACCAAAATAATAATTTTTAATCAAAAAATGATAAAATTTATTCAAAAAAATAATAACGAGTCTCAATTCACAAAACAGGTGACATTTGTTCTGAAAAATGATATTTTTTATCAGAAAAAATTGATGAAATTTGTCAAAAAATGAATAAATTTTATTTAAAAAAATAATAAATTTTACCCATTTTGAGAATTGGGACACGTTATTATTTTTTTGGATAAATTTTATTACATTTTTTTTTTTTCAGTGCATGTATCTAAAAATTGAATAATAAAGCAACGCATCGGAAGTATCGAATCAAACGACCGTGTACGTTAAAATATACAAATCACAGGTAATTCAAGCCTCCTCTCGTGTCTTCTTTTCATCTTCTACTCACCTATTTGTTTGGCAGATATCGCCTCACTGGGCAGTTGTCGCTAACAGCATCATTCACACAACAAAAGTATCAAATTGACAAGTTACGGGACCGCAAAAAATTCAAACTTTTATGGTCCACGATTACAGAGGCAGGGTTCTATAAAACTGTACATGAATGGAAAATCTAATGTAAGCAGAACCGCAACTCTTGTCAACCTCCGTATCGCCGAATCATAGTACCCGAAGAATCCTAAACCCAGATATCAGATCGTATTGCGAATAAACTGGGGAACCACTCCCATGTCATCTTGCTACCATAGGTTGCCACCGAGGTCGCATTTATGGCTGTAGTTTTATATTTACAAAAGTATACGTTACAGCGAGCAGTTCGTCGTGCAATAACTACAAAGAAATATGCCGAAACACGGGTCGGTTATGACGACGAATGACGAAGACGATGATGAGATGCGACACTCCTGGTTTCACGTACTATACCCTGTGTTTACTTTCATCTTCTCTCTTTGTACATACCTACATTGTACGTTAGGTATATGTGCGAAGACCGCACTCTTCCGATGCTTCCATCATCATGCACGACGAGCATGTTTTCGCGCACTCCTGTAGGCTTATCCGGACCTCCGGCACTGGTATGATTTACAAAGTAAACATACCCGAGTCGCTGTGATTGTGATGTACTAAACATGTGTATACTTTTAAACATGGTACCATTACTGTTCTTCCTCATCTTGCCACCGAACATGAGTCGCTGGACTGTGCGGTAATTTGTTTTTTCAATTGTCACCATCGTAGTGATGCCACCGCGCTGACACCTTTGCCCGTCGTGGAATAGTCATTAAGGCGGTGAAACTTCAATCGCCAGTGTAATAGACTCTTTCAAGTTTAAATATTTTCTTTTCGCGGACCTTAAGTAACCGCGGATACGAGAAACTTGATGTTGATAATTTGTGCTCGATTTGTTTTGCTGCGAGTCGGTAATCTTAGATGTAGACATCTGGTCTAAAGTTTTTCCAGCGTATCAAATACCAGAAATGAGGAAGTAAATTTTAATGACTGTCGCCTGTTTGGAAAAATTGGTCAGAAATGAGACAATAATTTTCACCTTTACGACTTAGTTTACCAGGAAGAAAAAAGTGACCCGAATTTTTCAAATAAAAACAAGTTTCAATTGCAAATAATTATATACGAAAATTTATTAAAGATTATAAACCTATACTAAAATTTTATTCGAGAAATCACTGTGGTGTTATTATGGAGAATAATTATTTTTTCATTGAAAAAATTACCAAGATGTAGATTTCTTCTGTAATGTAATTTTTATTAGAGAAGTAGCTAGATGCTTTTTCGCTGGTAAAATCGTAGCATTTTTAATAGAAATTGGTCGACCCTCGTCTTTTCATCCGAAAAAATCATTTTAAAATGATTTTTACACTAGGAAAATATCACTAATATTTTTTACTGGAAAAAGTCATCGATGTTTTCACAAAAAAAATTGGTAAAGTGTTCATTAAAAATTTACTGATATTACGCTAGAATAATCAATGATATTTTCACTAGAAAAATCATTGTTCTTCACCAGAAAAATCGTTTGTTTTTCATTGGAAAAGATCAATGATGTTTTCACTAAAAACCCGAGCGATGTTTTCACTGACAAGATCAGTAGTGTTTTCAACAAAAATCAGTGATGTTTTCACTAAAAAAAATAGTGATGTTTTCACTTGAAAAATAGTGATGTTTTCACTTGAAAAAACAGTGATGTTTTCACTTGAAAAAAACAGTGATGTTTTCACTTGAAAAATCAGTGATTTTTCCACTAAAAAATCGGTGATGTTTTCTCCAAAAGATCAGTGATGTTTTCACCAAAAAATCAGTGATGTTTTCACTAAAAAGGTTAGTGATGTTTTCACTAAAAAAAACGGCGATGTTTTCACTAAAAAAAATCAATGATAGTTTTCTTATGAAAATTATAATGTTCTCATGAAAATCAGTGACGTTTTTACTGAAAACAGTGACCTCTTTGCTTTAAAAAAATCAGCAATGTTTCACTAAGAAAAAACAGTGATGTTTTCACTAACGAAAATCAGTTGAGTTTTCTCTATAGAAAATCAGTTGAGTTTTCTCTATAGAAAATCAATGATGTTTTCAGTAGATGGGAAAATGATTGTAATTTTCGCTAAAAATAAACACTATAATTTCTACTGGAACCATCGTTGATATTTCTTCTAGAAAAATCAGTGATATTTTCGCCAGAAAAATCGGTGATTATTTTCGCTTTCACTAAAAGAATCACCAATATTTTCCATTGGAAAATCATTGATTAGTAGATACATTTAATTTGAAAAGTCGAATTTTCAATCGCAAAAATCGCCAGTTTTTTACGCAAAATTATCAATATTTTCATTACTTTCATGTTGGAAATGACCAATAAATTTTTCAGGGTACCACAATGGATCAGAAAAATTGATAATTTTTTCATCAGAAACATTATCAATCTTTTCCCCAAAAAAAACTTGAAAACTTTTTCACAATGATCTAAATAGCTATAAAATCACTAGGTTCTTCATTCGAATTTCAGTCATTTTTCAGTGAAATATTCATTGATTTTTTCAAGTCACCCAAAATTCACTATATCAAAATCTGTAGGTATTTCCAATGACTTTTTTCACAATTTTATCCTTTTTTGTCATTTCAGAAAAATCACCTTTACTTATAATTTCTTTTGCATGCTTTTTGGGCTATTTTAAAAATCTGGGGGAAAAAATCTTCAAGACGAGAAATTTTCGAACATCGGATCACATCTTCTTGAAATTATCACTAAAACTGTCCCAAAAAACTAAGGAAAATAGCCATGGTTCAGATATCACAGCGGAAATGATCACGTATCAAAACACCATTTAACACCTGAAACTCGTGCGTTTTGGAGTAACTACTCTCATCCGCGTAACAATTCATATTTTGTTTGTTTTGATCGGCGAAGTGGCGTAAAGAGAAGGCAACCCGAGCGAGAGCGAAAACTGCACAGAACGAGAGAGCCGTAGAGACCCTGAGAGAAATTTAAAACCGCTAAAGAAAGGGTTGAAATTACATAAAAGGGCGAGGGCGGCGGGGGTTCGCGGCCTGTGCTCTAGCGCCGTCGCTTCGACATAACAGCATCGGGCGAGAACGCAGCGCGGAGGTAATTTAATAAGAACAACGATAATAGCTCGCCCCGTTTTTCTTTCGTTAAATTATTATAAACCCTCTCTCTTTTATCCCTGGAGTTATGCTCGAAAACAAATCCCTTAATTTTAAAGGAGTTAACGAAATTTTCCCTCGACCTTTTTTGACCCAAGTCGGCAGCGGTACGGGACGCAGCGCCGGCAATTTGTAACTCGTCCCGTGTTCCCCGCGTCCGCTCGGTCGACGTTGGTGTCTTGGTAGTTCTTCGGGCTTCGAAGGCCAGCGCAGCAGCTCTCCGTGGGTACCTGCGATGCCGCGGCGGCTCAACAATTTATAATACGCGGTGACAGAAATATAGCCGAGTTTTTCCACGCCCGAGCCCGAGCCCAACTTCCTGTATATAAATATCTTTTGTTTTTTAATCGAATTATTTACCAATTAAGAATTGTAGCGTGGAACATAGTCGGCTAATATATTTGTTGAGTTGATGTCTATTTCCTTCGTTCCTAGGGTCCTTTTTACTCTGATACACGATACCAATTAAAAATTCATCGAAAATTTTGCCATCTTTTTACGTCCCGCGAGAAAGGTGGATACTTTTGCTGGCTTGTGTGATTTACTAAATAAAACTCCCGCCAAGAGATGAAGTATGCTATATTTAAACGAACGAATTTAATTACACACATTTCCTCAGCGTCGAGAGAGTGCCTAACTTATGGCATATCGCGGATCGTACATCTTTCGTTGGCGATTCTTTGAGAAATCATCGGAGGTGTTGCCGCACCCTCTCTTCGTCTCCGTTCCTTCTTCTCTTCAACGTAGCACTTGATCGCGAGCAATAAGTTCTATAATGATACCTGTATTATATGTACGATGGATAAAGTACTGGGTGACTTGAAAATATAGCAACTCAAAAATTCCTTTGTAAAAAAAATAATAAATGTACGAATAATTTCAACTCAATGAAAATCAGTGATTTTTCTAGAAAAATGGTCTGATTTTATCAAATTGTAAAAAAAATTACAATTTTCCGTGAAAAATTTAGTGATTTTTTTCTCATTCAAAGACAGCAGTTCTGAAAGTGAAAATTTTGATGACCTTTTTCGTGGAAAACCTTTTTTTCCAATGAGAAAATTCACGGTTTTTTCTAGTGTTTTTCCAGTGAAAAATGAACGGGTATTTCTACGGGGATTGTAGTGAAAAATTAGGTGTTATTCTAGTGGGAAAATTAGCTTTTTCAGTGAAAAAAGTGAACGTTTTTTTGGTGGAAAATGAATATCTTTTCTAAAATTAGTGTTTTTCTAGTGAAAATCAAACTTTTTTTGGTGAAAAATTTAGGATTTTTTCAAGTGAAAATGAGGGGTACCTATGTAGCGAAAAATTTAAGCTTTTCTAGTGAAATTAAGAAGTTCCTATTGAAAAATCAGGTGTTATTCTGGCGGAAAAATGAGTGTTACCAGTGGAAGATGAGCTATTTTCTATTGAAAAATGAGTGGGTTTCTCCAATGAAGAAATTAGTGTTTTTCTAGTGAAAATCAAGTGTTTTTCTACTTAGTGGAAATCGAGTGGTTTTTCTAATGGAAATCGAGCGCTTTTCTAGTGAAAATTGGAGATTTTTCCAATTGAAAATAAGGGGGTTATGGTGAAAAATTCAAGTTTTTCTAGTGAAAGTAAGGAGTTCTTAGTGAAAAAAATAAGATGTTATTCTGGAGGGAAAATGAGTGTTTCTTCTAGTGGAAAAGGAATGTTTTTTTTACCAAAAATAGGTGATTTTTCTGGTGAAAAATGAAAAATTGAGTGTTTTTTCTGGTCGAATATTATTGTTCATTTTTTCTATTGAAAAAATGTACGTTTTTCTAGTAAAAAAATTAGTGCTTTTTCTAGTAAAAAATTAGCGCGTTTTTTTTTTTTAGTGAAAAAAGCAGCGTTTTTCTAGTGAAAAAATTAGTGCTGTTTCTCGTGAAAAGTGAGTGTTTTTTCTAGTGAAAAGTTGATGCTTTTCCTACCTAGTACCTACAAAAAACTGGTGAACATTTCATTTAAAAATGACTAAAATTTTAATGAAGAAACTGGTTATTTCATAGTGATTTCGATCAAACCGAAAAACTTGACATGTAATTTCTTGGGGAAAATATGAACAATGTTTCTGGTGAAAAATCATCAATTTTAGGTAATTTCAACATGAAGAAACTGAAAAAATGGTAGTAAAAAAATAATGATTTTTTTGTATGACTTTTTTGAGAATTTTTTGAAAAATCAATTTTTTAGCACCTTAAACCCTATTCTTCCCTTGAACTACAAAAAAAAAAAAAAACAAATGGCTGGGTCTCTGAACTTTTGGTTTACCCTGTACCTGATTGCAATATGTATCTTTATGAATCGCGATAAAGACGAGATGAGATTCACGAGACCAACGATTCGTCGTAAATTCGTACATGATTGCGATATTAACCGGGCTATTATAGCGTAATAAATTAGAACATGGATAATCCTATTTGTCACGTATGAGTATGCTCGTCAATTCTACGATCTTTTATTTATTCAATACTCGAATGATTTGATTTGCTCGGTTGGTCGCAAAAGAAGGATTTGTCAGGGCGATGAAGGGAAAATGGGACGAAGGGTTCATTCTGGGATCTCATATTTTCAAATTTTTATACATATTTTTCTGTCATAAAATCCATCGCATTTACCTAAAGACCTTTTAAACAATAGTGGAGATTCTCTAGAATATTGCTCGTTCTGCTCCTTTTTTAAAAATATTAACGTCGAGTCGCCGACAAAAGAAAGTGTTCTTTGGCGAGGAAACTATACGAGTTTATGCAGCTACAGTTCACCCTCCCAAAGATACGTATTCTATTTTACGTAACCTAACCATCAAATAAAATGATAGTTTAACTTATTGCTCATAACTGTGGAAATATACACGAGGTACTGCGGCATGTATCGTGCACATTATTGCCAACTACGTGGCAATTTTTCAAACAGGAAAACCTTACCGTTGGATCAGTGATATCTAATTTGACGTCGATTTTTTTTGTGTTTCAGAAGCGAATCGATCACAACTTGGGGTAGAATTTGTACTCTTGAGAATTTTCGTCGTTAGAGGAGATAATCGAAAAGTAGGAATCGGTCAAATTCGCCAGATCAATCTAAGAAGGTGAGTTTTTGATGACATTTTGTTCATACGTAGTTTGAGAACCATTTACTTCCCTCGGTGTTTTGTTTTATCCCTTTTTGCGTATGCGATTCCGCGGATGAAATAAGGTTTCAATATTACGTTCGGTATTAATTTTTACCCTGTATGGTTGTCTCTTTGGTAGCCTGGTTGGGGCGAATTTTATTCCAAAATTCAGCGAGCAGGTTTGATATATTTTTTCTTCGGGCGTTACTTCGGGTCTCGTCTACAGGAATCATGATTCGTTTGTAAATTATGATGTGAAAATTCGTCGTTCGGATGAAACTATTTTTGAAAATTCAATTTTGAAACGAAATTTTAAGAAAAATGTACAACTTTTTTGTTTATTTTCGTTTTTTTTTTTAAATTTTAATTATTCATTTCATGGAGTAATTTTGGTTCAAAAATCAAAATTATTTTGATTTTTTTGACCTTGAAAATTCTGAATTTTTGTCTCGTTGCCTTCATGGTAGGTGAGGGGAGTAAAAAATGTCACGGTGAACTGGCATGAAAAACAAGAAAATCCAAAAAAAGCAAGACTTGAAAGTCTTACAACAGAAAGCAAGAATTTTCAAAATTTTACTTTTTTCTCGAATTTTTTACTGGTGGGATAGAAACAAGGTTCTTTTTTGAACCTATTCATAGAGAATTTAAAAAAAAAAAATCAGAAAACAGCAATCATTTTCGTTTTTTTAATCCAGCAGACAATTGATACATCTTTCAAAAAAAATTGCATTTTTTAAAAATCGAATGAAATATTGGCTAATTAATAATTATCCTCAATTGTACCTTTTTTTTGCCGATTTTCACAGAAATTGAAAATTTGTTTTATTCCGAAACCATCACTTTAGGACGATTATAATGTACATAATTTTCTATTGTAAAAAGCCCGATGAGAAATTCATTTGGAATCGATATGCTTTACCAAAGTAATTCAACATGATGTATTTTTCAGTTACCTACTAAAAAACTTAGGTATCATTTTTTCCATAAATAACACACAACTTCCCCCTGTGTCCTCCTTCTTCAGCTTAATTAAATCTATCGCGAGTTCATAATATTTCGACGCAACGTCGAGATAAATTCATCCATTTTTCATGTTTTCTCTCATCCCCATATAATAAAACATGAATTGAGAAAAAAAATGCGCAGAATGTCTGTTTATACAAAACTTCCCAGTCAATGAAGAAAGCAGCAGCCAAAACAATATGCGGCAAACAACTTTACAATAAGAGAAGACCAAGACGCGATCTGACTTGAACGTGTATAAGAAAAGGCGAAAAACGAAGAATGCGCGATGAGCTTTTGAAAATTTTTAAACGCATTACTCGCGCGTTATTTTCATTTTCTTTTTTTACATTATTATTACATCGTCGCGGTATTGTTATAAAAAGAAACCTACGACCGCTCCGTTTTCTTTCTCGCTCCGGCGGATGGAAATTTTGCTCGGTGGAAAATTCTTCTTTTGTTCGACGTTTTTATACTTCGGACTGGGTGGCTGACTGGAGCAGACTTTTTAACCCTTTTAAAATACAAGACAACATTCAAACAGCACTTTGAAAAGAAGAATTTTTAATAACGGATGTTTTTAATAATGATAAATATTTGTCTGCGTATAATTTTAACGTGGATCGTGCTTCGTGCAGCTCGCCAGCCAAAAGAAAAACATGGATACCCCGAATACAATTTGCAACCCTTTTTACTGCGATGCAGTGTACGAGGCTTTTTGCTCCTTTTTTTCTTCAGTCGTTCTTAGAGAAATTGTCGGAGGAAGAATTAACGACTTTATGATCTTATAGACGAGCCTCGACTTTATTATATTGTTATATTATTTGATGGGATTTTTTTTTTTTAATAGAATATGGTCCGAAAAATAATCCAACTTTTTTCTTTTTTTTTTTCATCTGAGAATTTTTGAAAAAGGCTAAAACGTATCTGAACTGTAATTTTTTCCACCCTCGCCGTTCCGTTAAAGAGATTCCCTGTATTTATCCTCCTCCTGTATTTTCCAAACGACTCGCGAATTGTTCTTTTTTTCACGCTCGTTTTACTTCGTTTACGCTGGAAAATGGGTTCAGTTTGGCCTCCTCCTGCGTATTCGTATCGTTCGTAACGAAGTCTTATAAATATCACGGCGATGTATGTATATAACATTAGTACGACAAACAGTACGTGGCGAAGATTTCGTTTTCGCATATATTACAATGCAAACAAAATAAAATATCGTACCCCATTAAGAACAAGATACACACATCTATATACACACTTAGGTACGTCTTGGCAAAATATTACGTATTTTCCTCGTTTCGCACATCAACGACGAACGCGGCGAATACAACTTGAGAAAAGATCAAGTTTACCCAAAACTCTCCTTAAGGGTTTAATCTTTCCTTAAATTCCCCCCTTTCGCAGACTCCCTTTGCCGGTTGAAATATTCACAAATTAATATTTACCATACAAATTCGCCAACTTTGCTTAATCTAAAGCCGAGACTCCTTTTTCTCGTCGTATTTTCTTTACCCGTCGCCTACTCTTCGCCATCTGCAGAGTATTTATCCCCCTACCCAACTCCTTGCTTTCGTCTGACTCGTTCATCAAGCAGTTTTGCAGTAAGTAAATGTAGTCGTTGATTTACGAAATGTTGTACTAGCGTGTATTATAATGCACGAGGCTAATTGCGTGGGGTATTTTTTCCTTCTCCAAGATTGTTCTTCTAGTTACATTTTATACGCTGAAATGAGTGAAATAATTGATTTTTTGAAAGAAAAACACAGGTATTCTATCTTTGCGGTTTCAACTAAAGATGAAATTTATTTTCATTGGGTGTTTCTGGTTAATCTATGAACTTGAAGAAAAAAGTAAGAATGAAAGGGGGTCTGGTCCCTCCGGCCCTGAAAAAATTGTTCGAAGGGGCTCTCCTTCCTTCGGCTTCGCTCCGGATCCCTGTGCACATCACAGTGTGAAACCAAACTGAAATGGCATCGAGAAAATTATGAGAAATACGAATTCTATTTTTACGAACACGTTTTGAAATTGAAAATTCAAAAGAGGAACCTCCGGAGCGAGGAGTCTAAAGATATCCGATGTGGTCCCTCCGGCTTCAGAATTTTTTTCAAAGTTCCTCCGACCCTAAAATTTTTCAAAACCTCTTTTCAGCTCCAGCTTCGACTGTGAAAAAATCATCCGGAGAGGGACTCCTTCCTCCGGCTCCGCTCCGGATTCCTGATTTTTAAGATAATTCAGAATTCCAATTTTTTATTTTTTCAAAGCTTAAAAATTGAATCGCATTGTAAAAGTTGACTGCTAAAAAAAAATTTGAGTAACAAAGTTCACCGTACTCTCTCATTACCAGAAATTGCAACACAGGAAAAATCCGCAAAATTCACTGATTTTTCGAAGATTTTCACCTTTTTCACTAATTTTTCATAGATTTTCACTGATATTTCAGTCAAGTTTTCAGTGATTTTTCAGTTGAGTTTTCAGTGAATTTTCAGTGAATTTTCATTGATTTTTCAGTGAATTTTCATTGGATTTTCAGTGAATTTTCATTGGATTTTCAGTGAATTTTCAGTGAATTTTCATTAGTTTTTCAGTGAATTTTCAGTGAATTTTCAGTGATTTTTCTCACTGGTTTGTTTTCAGTGAAAATTTTTTCACTGATTTTCTCCTGTGCTGCAATTCTGACTGTTTTTCAGTGAAATTCGATAATTTTCACTGATTTATAAATGAGAGAGTAGGCTATTGATAACATTTTGGGAATTTTTTGACAAGGGAGGTATCCCAGCTCGAAGTGAAATTTTGAGCCCGAACAAAAATTAATCAAAAGTACACCATGAGAGGACCCCGTAACCGAAATTTTAGGTGCTGAAGTGCATTTTTTCGAATTTTGGCGAATTTTTGAAATTTTGAAATACATTACTTTATAGCTTGAAAAATACTAAAATTTGATCTATTCACTCAACGAAAAGAGTTGAAATTCGATGTATCCTATTTTCAACCCGCTGAATCGATTGGAGGCGGTTTCAAGGCGTTCCGAAGTCACCAGAAAATTTTGGTACTTTATTTTGAATTTCTTTCAGAAAAATCTTCTCTTCAAAAATGCAAATTTAGTAACGAATTATGGAAAATTGCGCCCTAATCGATTAGATGGAACATCACGATGGAAAATTCCAAAATTTTCTGGTGGCTCCGAAACGTTTTGAAACCACCTCCAATCGATTCAGCGGGTCGGAAATAGGATACACTAAATTTCAACTCTTTTCGTTGATTAGATCAAATTTTGGTATTTTTTAAGCTATAAGGTATTTCGAAATCAAAAATTTGCCGAAATTCGAAAAATGCACTTCAGCGCCTGAAATTTTGGTTACGGGTTCCTCTCATGGTGTACTTTCGATTAATTTTTGTTTGGAGCTCAAAATTTTATTTTGAACGGGATACCTCCCTTATGAGCCAGAAATGATGCAACGATTTTCTTTTCACTCATTGATGTGGCCTGATAGACGTAGCCTCCCAAAGAAGTCTTACTTTTAGAAATATATTTCTTGGGAGCATCAAATAACTTTCTTTTTCAACATTCTGATTCAAAGTCACAGTTTAAAACCGAAAATATTTTATAAGTTACGTTGGATACTTTTTATTCTGAATTTGAATATTTTCGCCTTATGCCTACCTTTGAGTATTTTTCAACTCTCAAAATACCTACCTCATCAAAGAGACATCAAAACAACCACTGAGCTCACTACACAAGTACAACTTCTACATGCATCAGTACAATATTCACAACAAAAGCAATTTGTGCGTCAAGTCGACTAATTCTCTTCTTATATTAACTTAATTACCTGCGTTTATTTTAGAAAAGGAAGAACAAAAAAGTAACAACGGAATATAGACCTACGCTGATACCTTTGTGTACATCAGTATTATACATTACTCTATCTCACTTCATATTTACCTCTGGATATACCTAAACCTAACTCTGAATACCTAGCTATACGTTTTCACGCGCAATTATAGTGCCGAGTGGCCGGATAATTATAAAGTCTTTAACGATGTCGTAGGCAATTATGTGAAAAAAAAGCTACTCAATGGTGTGGTATTAGCAACCCAACGACGGCGATGCACTGCCGAAGAAATTGTCCATCTGGATACCGAACAAGGAGACGTTGAAATAGGATCTCGAGAACGAATTAGTTGGGTGGTCGAGCGGAGGGACAAGAGTTCTCAATGTCCATCTGTATATTCATTACACGATAATAATATGCTACACTTAACACTTTCGCGTCGTACGTACACAGAACCAGCACCCAACGTTGAGATTGTCGTTCCTCGAAATGATTTGTTCTATTTTTGGAGAAAAAAAAATCACACGAGAAGTGGTCAATAAAAAAATAACCACTGGAGACGAATTACCGACACCCCTTTTATAACGATACAGATCGATGATGTAGTCTTTCGATGGGAAGATTTTCGATAATCGTCCACTATACGCAGTCATATGGTATACGTCTGGCTATTTAGTACAAAGAACGACCCGGTCCATCTTCAATGATATCTGAATACCTCTGGTCGTTGTCATCGATGGGTTGTAATTAAAGCTCGCGTATTATTAAGAGAAATGGTCGTGCTGGCGCTAATTGAGACACCGCAGAGGCGCAGAAGTACGTTAATTAGATAGACGGATTACACGATTAGGCCTTTATTCTGTGTCACAATTGTCACACGAACCTATTTCACACGGAACCCTTTTTCCATAATATGATATTTCCTTCGAATATGTCAGCTTCCCACCTTCGTGTACTGGGTTACTGCTTTGATGAGGCGTATGTGTGTCGTTTCTCGAATACTTGTACGACGAAAAAAAGCAGACCACATGAAGGTTTGTCTCGTATAATCTATTTGGAAAGGTCATCGGTGTGCGGGATGTGGCGCAGCGACGACGTATATACTTATTTATCCATTACATACGATCATCGAGAGAAATCTACGTACAAGATCACGCATATTTTTGGTAATTAACATTCTGCAGTGAAAATGTAATCATTCGGAATCGAAAAGAGATGCAGTTTTTCGGGATTTTGACGAAAATTGGTGGAATAGCTCACTTTGAGTGGAAGATTTCCTATAGAAATGTTCAGCCTCTCAGCCCTAAAAGGAAAGCTTTTGGGTGGGGTCAGTTTTGAAAAAAAGGGAGACTTTTATCATTTTTGAGTACCCGGTGCCATCTTCTGGAAATCTATAGACCATCTCTGTTAAAAAGGATTCGATTTGAGTTTCTATTTTATTCTGAACGATTGACCTTGAAATTGGATATTACATTTTTGCCTTTTTTATAAAATGTGGTGGAAAAATTGCAAATCGCGAATTTTTAAAAATTTTGGATTACAAAATTCAAAATGCTCATTCAAACGCCGCAAAGCCACGTTTTTTTGCCCACTTGGGATAATTTTTGATGGAATTTTTCAAAAAATTTCATGGTGGTGTTGATAATTGCATTTTACTTTACGAAATTTTAATAAAATATCAGTTGGGTAATTTTCTACAAATTGATCGGAAATTATTTTTATGCACAACTTGAATTTTATGAAAATTTGTCAAAATCGAAATGTAATTGAGTAAATTGGCAGCACTGCCATAGAATTTTTTTTTGAAAAATCTCATAAAATATTATCCGAATGTGGTAAAGATGGAAAAATTGTCCAATTTTCGATTTGCAACTTTTCGCATCTTGCTTTCTTCATTTTTTTCGAATTATTTTCGTATTTAATCACCGAAGTCACAAAGTAGCAAAAAGTATACAGAAATGTTTGATTTGAGAACATGGTTCGTGTGTAAATCGCAATTATTTTTATTTTCACATTTTCCAATTATTTTTTTCTATTTCAAATTCTGAAAATTAATTTTTTTTCAATCGATTTTTTTCAACTCCAAACACAGGCAAAAGTGTCTGTCGTGCCTTACAATGAAATCGAAAAAAATATTCATTTCCAAAAATTTTTATATTGGAATAAAAATAATAATATTGAATGAGAATTGGAATTACAGAGGGCAAAAGTATTTTTAATGTTCAAAAAAGTCATCTTTTTATGTTGTGATGTAATTGAGGAAAATGCAATGCACTTGTTGCCCTTGTGCCCCACTTTCTAACGCCATCTAAAGGTATTCAGAGGGACCGGGAGGGGGGTGTAAAGAAAGCCTCATTAGATAAATTATAAAACTATTTTCGTCGCAGAGGGAGTAAAACGCTATTTTACTCTCTCTCGTAAATCTCTCGAGTGCTTAAATTCGCATTTTTCTCCCTCTATAACAAAAAAATATCGAATGCAACTCGAGAGATGAATGATTTTCGACAATTTTGAGTTATTTCCCTTGCTTCGCTCGAGCAATAAACCTCAAAATTCGTCGGAAAACATTTTATCTCCCTTGTCGCAAAATATACTAATTCATGCCCAAGCGAAGTGAGGGCGAAGCTTGGAAAAAATTAGATTTCTGATGTCCAAAAACGACCATTTCTTCTTCATGTTTTAAATTCGTCTAATTTTCCGAAAATCTCATCATTATCCGATTTGTTATCCGTTTTTTTTAAAATCATCCCTTGAGAGAGAAAAATTGAAAAATCCGTGAAAAGTAGGGTGAGTGAAGGCACACCGGCAGTCGCGCTTATGATTTCAAGTTCTGAAAATTTATTTTTTCTCAAATCTCCAATATTTTTCTTGATTTTTTTCAAACTCCAAAATTCCTTTCGAATTTTTTTATTTTTCTTTTAAACTTTTTCCAGTTTTTTAAATTTTTTATCCGAAATTTTTCAAATTTGAACTTGAAAATTTTTTCTAATAATTCCATCCAGCTGTGAAAATTTTAGCGTAAAATATTTTTAAAACAATATTTTTCCTCGTAGGTGTAGGTACCTCTTTTAAAAAAAAGAAAGATCCCTAGTAATTAGTAAAACATTATAAATTCGATTAATTATATGAAGATGAAGAGTTTTTATTGTACATTTCATTCATTCATATTGATTCATTTCATTCCCAATTCTGAATAGTGAAAAATTCACAAATCTGTAATATTTCATTTAGGTCCAATCTTGTTTTCAGACAATACTACAGAGCAGGTGGGGAGGGGGGGAGGGCAAAATAAAATCCATGTTGATTTAGAAAGGTGCAGAAACTGAAATCGAACTTCTTTATGGAAGGTGATACTGATTAGTTCTCAGCAGGTGGCATGACATGGCATTACCCAAAAGCGACAAAGATTTTTTTTTTCAAAAATGACCCCAATTTCAAGGTTATCTAGCTTTTTGCCTTTCTTTGAACTACGAAGCTCAATTTTTTTTGGAAAGTCTCCCACTCGAAGTGAACAACTTTCCCAAATTCTGTTAAAATCTAGCATTTTTTTCGATCCACCCTGGCAACCATCGAAGACCTCACGTTGCTCGAAAATTACGACGATGACGACTTCGACGACCTGCGAAGCAGATACCCATGTGGATGTAGCGCTGAGAAAACATCTGTAATGTCGTCCCATCGACGTAAATTTGTTTAAAATTGAAAAAACCACTATCGTAGATTATCGGAAATGACCCGGCGTTAATCATCGCTCGCTGCAGCGCGTTTTTATCGCTGGTTCGGCAAAGGTATCCGTACCGCGGTGCCCGGTACGTTGTGTATATTTAATGGTCATTTACGATCGAATAAATAAACGCCTCGTTCGCGTTTCGCGTTCGGATCATGGCGCAGCTCGCAAACACACCAAAAAATAATCATAATTATTTATAAATGTGACAATAAAGATAGCCGACGGCGACCAGGCGAGGTGAATTGAATACGCGGACGCGCGCCCGCCGCGTCCAAAGGTTAATTAAATCTTTAAACGTTGAATGAAGAAGGCGCGCTTTTCCGCGCCGGACCGACGATTTCGTACGGCGGGGAGATCCCATACATCAGCATATCGCTGAAGGAAGTTGGAAGAAGAGAGACTGTGTGTACCTACTCAGCCCACGGGGGCTTTACTTCCCGACCGAGCGTATTGTCATTTTTATTATAACCGTAATGGCGTAGCGGAGCAGCGTGCGTCCAAAGTTTTCAGGTCGGTATCGCTTTGCTATCCGACTTAACGATCCAATTTATATGCGACCACGGCCATTCCCTGAATTATTATTGGTCGGTTTTAATGTCTTTTGGATTCGTTCTCTCTCTGTCTCACTCAGCGGATACCTTCGGACTCGCGATGTGCGCTCTCTTCAGCCATATTCGTCTTTCGGAAAACTATACACATAACGTCGCCCGCAACCTATAAACAAAGAATATATCTTTTTCTTTCTCGACTATATTATGAGTGGATGGGTTAGAGGAATACACCGAACAACGCCTCTCTCTGGTATATCTTCTCCAACTATGCCATATACCAATTACTAATTACTTGGCTTGGACATTTCTCTTCTTTGACTGGTGCCTCGCAGGCTTTTTAAATGAGTTTCAGAGGTTTTTTTTACCTTCCTCCCTGCGCCCAGGTTCGCGTCATCATCGGCGTCGTTGTTTTACTGACATTACGCCGTAGCAGGTTCCTCAAGAGGTGTGCGTGTGTGTATAAGGTAGAGATATGTATCTATTTTTCCTCGTCTGTGTTTTTTTTCCTTTAACTTCCAAGCTGTTTCGGGCGTTTTGACGACAGGACTACTTTATCTTGTACGGACGTCTTCGCTAAATACACGAAATATTAATTCTTATTCGAGTAATAATTTTAACGACCGAAGAATACGTTTATCCGGTTCGATTTCTGAATGATTATCGCCGACGGACCGGAAACGTACTAAAAGTAATCTGTGGCCGGCGAATGGCCAGTTTTATGCCGAAGAAGTACACGAAAGGCTTTGTAGATTCGGTAGAAATTCGTCGAAACGACGGTATTCAGAATATCGAACCGTTGAAATCATTTGATTGATGGAAATCAAATGTGTGCTAAATTTTTCCACATAGGAAGCTCGAGGTGGAGTTGGTGTTGATCAATCAATCCTTCATATTCTGCGATGTAACGAGAGTACGCCTTTGAAAGATCCTCGAGTCGATTTTATTTTGATTTTGTACTTGTAAAATGAAAAAAATTGAAGGAAATCTCTTCAAAACTGCTGATTACTCACATACGAAGCTTTAAATCCTGCCAAGGATATCATTTTTGAACTCAGCGCCCTCGAAACCCTTGAAATCGATATGCATCATGAATTTTTATCATTTTTTCACTTCGTCCCCCCTCCGCCCCACCCCCACAAACAATGTTTACATTGTTTCCGAATAAATCAACTATCGCTAAATGATTGTTGGATTATGGACTCTGTTTTTCGGATGCAAATTAGTTGAATTGAAAAATTAAGTAATTAACTCTTTATCAATGTAATGTTGCTCTTATCATTGAGGGGGGCTGTTAGGTGAGGTCGGGAGGGGGTGGCAACATTTTTAAAATGACAACAAATCATCATGCACATCGATTTCATAAGATTTTTAGATGTGAATTCCAAATTTGGTGTTCTTTTTTAGTCTCGAGTTATTCTAATTCTTGAGAGTGGTTGTCAGGGGCGGGGGGGGGTGGAAACTGAAAAAATGATAAAAATTCGTCATGTATATCGATTTCTTGGTATTTTTGAGCGCTGATATCAAATCTGATGTTTATTTTTGGTTTAACGTAACTCTAGCTTTTTGGGGTCAATGTCAACGGTGTTGAGGGTGCAAAATTTCAGAAAAATGATAACAATTCATCATGAACGTGGATTTAAGGGTATGTTTAGACCCTGAATTCTAATCTGGTATTCATTTTTGATCAATAGTTGTTTTGATTTTTGAAGGGGGCCTGTAGAGGTAGCCGGTATAGAAAAGGGAGGGGGGAATTTGAAAAAAAAAATTATAACTCGTCATGCATATCGATTTCATGGTATTTTTGGGCGCTGATTTCATATCTCGAATGGAATTTTCAAACATGAACTTCATTTTTTTAATGCTTTAAATATAGTTTTCAAAATTTTAATTCAGTAAAATAATTTTAATTTGATGCAGATGAATATTTTACCACCAAGGGGATGCTAAAAAAATATCATATCTGGCAAATAAATCGGTATCATATTTTCATATTCCACCCTTCACGCCTTTAATTCGTAAAAAAAAATGCATACCTATTACGTAACGTACACGCGAATCCTAATACCTGGTTTTGAAAAAAAGGCACATTCAACTATCACACCTTAATCGTAAAATAAAACGTCCGCAAAGGTGGACCGTGTACGTGGATTTCGAATTCCAAGTATGTACCCGAAGTCGTAACATAATTTGGTAGAGATACCTACGATGGAAAGAGAGCCAGAAAAAAAAACACGCTCGTGGAAAAGCATAATTTTCTATTTTACGCGCGGAAAAAAAAGATAATAAATTTCCATATTTTTCTCGAACGGCCAGCCAGCGAATGGTTTTCGTATGATAATTCGCGCGTATAAAATTATAAATAAAATTAGGATCGTTGGGTGGGAAAACGACGTCCGAAGGGTTAGCAACTTATGACATGCCACTATACAACTGTATTAAACTTCTACGTATATTTACGCTTAGGTATAGGTTAGATCGAGTGAATATTATAACAGTACACTTGTTTATATCTATACATGGGAGTATTTATTTGACCGGAATTCGCTTTAGAGAAGATCGAAATGAATCGAGTGGAGCGAAGGGAGAGCGAGGAAATTTTATGAAGAAGAACGGACTTTTTTTTTCAAGGCATTTATTTGTGTTCCCAAAGTGATCTTTTTTTTGGTTTCTTTATTGCCTCGAGGAATAAGAAGGGGACTAGAGCGAAAAAAAAATTAGAAATTGTATTATTTAAACGTCAACGAGATGGATGTCCTTATGGTCGATAAAGGCTAAAGGCGCATTTATCGTTTAGCTCTTCTCGTTCTCGCGCACACGGTAATTAATTCGGTCAGGATACCTTTTGGAACGATACGATGGTCGGATCACCTGCGTATACCATTTTGCCCGCGTTTTCTACCTTAACATAAGAGGCCACCTTCCAATTTAAACCAGAGAAGAAGGGAGAAGAGTATTCGCCAGCGATCCAGCCTGGGTAATTTTTTTAATAAATAATTGGAGGAGTTTTCGCGCATCCGTCGATGATTTATTAACCAGCCATAAGGATAACTGTAGTACGACCAAAAGGTGACTGGGATCCCACGATGATCACTCTAATATGAGGAATAACTCTAATCAATGAATTGATGATATATTCAAGTATTCAGTAAGTGATCATCGGGGGAAACCAAGAAATAATAACGGTAATAAAAGACGCGGTAGGTTACGAATAATGAATACGCGGGTTCACTTCTTAATCACGTAGTTTATTCTGATGTTAGCTTACTACAGGTAGAGGCTAACATGAAAAGATATACCGAATGACACGAGTCGTAAGGCGGTGAATCAATTTATATGAAATACAAAGTTTATGCATATGTCCCACATCACGTAGGCGGTTTTAGGGTACCTTATTCTAGTCACGTATACTTTAATTCTTATTATTAACGGTATATATGTGTCCTACTTATTTATTAATTATCCATCGTACTACATCTACCCCCCTTTCTAAAAAATAAAATCTCCCTAGATTTTTTCTAAAACGAAGTTCTGCGATTATTTCGTTTTAATTTTGATCTGATTTCAAACAATCGCGGGTCCGTTTTCTTCGGGTTGGGTATATCATCTTTTAGGTCTCGAATGGCTTCTAATTTTACCTTATTTACTAGGTTGGTTTCTCGTAATTTAAATCCGACATATAGTAGTATGATATTGCTAATAGTTAGTAGTAGTAGCCATGTAACATAAATTATATCTGCTAAAAAGTCATATTCAAATAAACTTTTGGGAGGGAATTTTAATTCAAGATCTTTTAGTTTTTTCTTTAGAGATTCGGAGGATGTCTTGATTTCAAAATGTGGGGTTATGTTTTTCCAATTAGGGTTAAATAATTTTGTCATATTTTGAAATATCACAGTCGTTTCTGCCTGAAGGAGGATGGAGGCCGAATCTAATGTGGACCATTGTAGGGGGAGTATTCTTTCCATTATTAGTTCTTTATTTTCTTCTCGCATACAAGGGAAATTTTCTGAAATAAGGGTAATATTTGTAGAGTTTGTTTCCTGAATTAAGGATATTTCACAAGGAAGATGAATTTTGAGGGCTCCCGGAAGGTCATAATTTATTTCAATGCTTTCAGAAACTTTACTAGTGGTATTGTGATATTTTAAATTTGGGCGAGGATTCGACACCAGGTAGTCGTTAGAGTTCAATTTTCGAATTATTGGTCGTGAATGTAGGGGTTCACATTTGAAGTGGCATACGGCATTTAACTCATCGTAGCTTTTACTTAAAAATAAATATCTAGCGCATTCCGGAGCCTCGTTTGAGTAGTCGAAGTGTTCTACATAGCATAGTCCCGTGGTTACATCACAAGTTTTCAATGCTGGTCCGTCGATCGTCCTGAAGATGTCGTTATGTTTATCATAAGCTATTAGCATTTCACTGCTACTTAGGATACATAGGGACTCGTTGTGTCGGAAGTATATAGGTATATACTTGAATAGTTTCCATTTTGAATCCATCCTTTTGATGGGGACTCGTACCTCTACGTGGATGTTATACTTCGAAATCTGACAATGGGCGAGGTCCTTTGTATAATACTGGAGTATGTCGTTTATGGATATCGCCAATCCCAATGATAGAGGTTTTAATTTTCTCTCGAGTCGGCGCAGGTCTTGGCGTAGATCAGGAACCGGAACTAGCGATATTGGCAGCTTATGGGATGAACAGTGCGAATATATGTCATTATAGTATATAGCGTTCGTGATTTCTGAAAGCGTTTCGACGATCATGTATAGGTATTGGTGATTGTTGCTGTCTTCCCGCCGTGCAATATCGATTTGTCCTTCGAGGGTTGAGAGGAAGGATGTTATATTTTGGATGGCGTCGATGGTGTGGTTCGCAAATACATTCATTTTGGCTGTTGTGGTTACCAAATCAGCATGGATATCGATGATTGATTCCCTTACGTTGTCGTAGTTTTCTTTTATCCTTTCCTCATTTTCGAATAACGGATAGATTTCTTTTTTAGTTATCGCATTGCAGCAGAAATTCAAGAAATCTCCTAGGAACTGGACTCCCCTTTTGTTTCTTCTTTTCGACGTCATGTGCGTTTCCATATCGGATCGGATGTCTTTGAAATGGTGCGACATCGTCTTGTGAATCGCTTTAAGAGATAATCCTAGGGGTGATTTACAACTAGGATGGTTACGCTCGCAGATTTCTGTCCATTTTGGAAAATCCGAGATGTAGTGTTGAAAGAGGTATTTCAAAGGAAGCGATCGATCGTAGATAGTGACGTCCGTTATTTCTGTGAGGTAGGATCCGGGAACTATTTCAATTCTTAAATTATCCGCCAAACAACTCGTGAACCATAATGTTAATATTACCCAATACATCTGTAAGATAAATATAAAAATAATTTGGTTTACAAAGATACAAAAATAGTGCGGTTGGTTTATCTCTCCTCCGCGGTACAAATAGTCAGATACCCCTGTATCTGCAGTGATATGAAAAGTTCCTTAAAGTAGGCGGTTATACTGCTGTAGTTACATCACATGTAGGAAAGGTTGCATATCTTACAAATGTTTTTCGTTGGTGTTATAAGTATAGCTGATTACGCGATGTACTGATGTACTCGCTATAGCTGCGTGCGTATATGTTATTGTATTATTTTATTTATTTTTTTTTTTTTTTTTTTTTTTTTTGTTTTGGGACATTTCATCCTCTTTTGTCGTTTTTTATTTTGATTTAATCGTTTATTTATTTTGTCACATATTTTTGTGGGACTATTGTCCTCTTTTATGAATTGCTAGGGTATAGTGGCTTCCCTCTGGACATTCACCCTTCCTTTACAAAATCGTCATATTCGACGGAACAGTTCTACAGTAGGGGCATCGTCTCCCGTATCGCAGCCACCGGATAAAGCACCGGTCGCATGCGGTATGCCCGCATGAGAGCCGTGCATTTATCCGATCCGCGTCGCACAGGAAGCAATTTTCGACCTCCGCTGTAAGCTGTTCACTTGTCTTATATTCGTACGGATCTGGTCCGGCGTATGGGTGGATAGAGTCTTCTTCTTCTGGGCGTTCCCAGGCAATCGGAAGGGAGTATGGGATTGGTTGCTGGGAAACAGGCGTATCTGTCGGGTCAGGTGCAGGTTGCCACATGTCTGCTATTTCTGCATCCGAGACATCCGACAAGGATGGTCCCGAATCCGCATCCACCATATCATTTACGTCTCGTAGTACTTGCTGGATGTCTATAGGTTGCACGCGAACAATTGGATATTGGGCTCCTTCTGCTAACTCCATCTCTCTTAATTGCGTGATTGTTGGGATAGAAATGACATTGTGTTCTTCCCATTGTAAGTTTTGGAGGCGCGTGAGTTCCTCTCTGATACCATGGAGGTGGAGAAGGGGTACAAATTCATCGGGCATTTGTACCGCAACTCCTAACCGAATAATAAGGTGTTGACGTCTCCATGGGGGAACGTCATTCGTCGATCGTAAGAAGAAATTTAGGTCGGCCCCGAATACTACTTCCATCCAGCGATGGTAGTTTCGTCGAAATAGTTTATATTGGTCTAAAGCGTAACTATTAATTTGGTCAGTAGTTAAATCACGAAATGCAGAATCGTTCGGCGAAACATTACTAGATGTAGATGGCACATTCATTTTTTCCACGATTTTACACTAAAACTTTACGAAAATTCACACGAGTATTTTTAAACGATATTACTAGAGCACTTTCGCACGACCGATTTGATGAACACTGGACATAAGACAGGGAATTTATTTCTAATTAGTGGATAGAACATACGATTGGTAAGGGGTCAAATTACCTAAAAGCGTGTACACGGTGTTTTTTGAGTGGCGTATGTACAACGAGCTGACTAATCATACATACGTTATATAAATTCCTTTCTGAATATATTTCAAAGCCGGCCCATCGACGAATTGCGGGAATGTTTCTATCTATTTGTAACTTCTAATGCAGTACGAGTACGTATGATATTGTAATATGATCACAACGGCGTCCCGTTTGATCGTAATATACTATGTACGCTAGTTTTGCTTATGGAGGTAAAAATAACAAATAATGCTAATTTACTACTTTCTAGTTGGGGGGAGAATTCGCCGATGGTTAATACTACATAATCATGCGTCTACCTTCGTCTATGAGTCGCCACGTTTCATTATTTCATAACGAAATATGTCACTCAATACGAAGTTTTGGTCAGCAGAGAATACATTTAAGCGCCACTTTTTACTAGGCGAACACTGATCCCTGATCACGGCGGCGGTGGCCAATGGCACCTCCGTCGGATGCAAGGCCGTGCTAGAGAGTGTCCTCGGGTATGAGCCTGGCGGCAGAAATAAATCAGCCGTCGACCCAATCCGAGGGTTCTCTATATTACGTACATACTTTAAAATCTCTAATAATATATCTTTTAAGTCTCCTAACGTGCACGGTTTCTACTTTTTCGTCAGTTTGGATGTCATAATCTAGAGGGCCAACCTTCTTAAGCACTTTATAAGGGCCGTTGTATTTTTGTACAAGTTTACCTCTGTGCTTAAAAGGTATCTCTATCAAGACTAGATCTCCCTCATTGTACATAACGTCCTCATGGTCCCTATCGTAATATTGTTTTTCCTTTTCTTGGTTTTCATAAATTAAGCTCGGTATTAATTTTCGTATTCTCTGTAACTCCTCTATTTCCTCGAGTCTTTCTTGTTTTGCTTTACTTGGCACTTTTAATTTATTGTCTGCGGGCATATTAGGGTGCTGACCATACAGTATGTAGAATGGACTCAAACCGTTAAATCTAACTAGTGGAGTGGTGTTATACGCGAAAACCACGAATCGGACGAAATCTGACCAATTTGTACGAGTAGAGTTTGCATAGCAAGCTAGTGTTTTGCAGAGTATTCCATTTTTCCTTTCTATACTGCCTTGGCTTTGTGGGCTATATGATGTACTTAATGCCTTTTGGCATCCTAAATTTTCACATACGGCGTTCAAATCTGCATTTTTAAAGTGAGTCCCGTTGTCTGTTGACAGGTATTTAGGGGCTCCATATTGCGTTACGAGGTCGTAAATAAAATTAATAACGACGGCGCTTGATGCTGACGCTACGGGTTTTGCTGCCGCGAATCGCGTTGATTTACATGTACCTACTAATATATATTCGTTTCCTTTGCTTTTGGGTAGAGGCCCCACAAAATCGAGTTCTAAGTGTCCTAATATGTCGCATTTATTTACACGAATTGGCTGTAGTAGTCCTGGTTTTTTACCATGTACTCCTTTTCTTATCTGGCATTGATGGCAACTTTTTATGTAGTCTCTAACGTCCTGGACAATGCCAGTCCAGTAATATTTTGTTTGTATTTTAGCCAGGGTCTTATCTGCTCCCCAGTGACCACCGGAAAGAGCTTTATCGTGAAATTCGCACAATATATCTTTTATGAGGTGTCGTGGTAGGTAAATTAGTATTTTACCGTTAGAACGGATGGATAGTAGTCCGTCGTCCGATAAGAGAAAACGTCTACTAATTTTGTTATATTTCGTGAAGTCTGGTTTGGTTTTATCATATGTACCTTCTTTGCACCTGATGATATTATTACAAAAATTGTCTTTACGTTGTTCTAGTCTTAGGTCCATACCGACTGATATTTTGTTAATTTTTTCTAGTATTTTGTCGTCATCCTCAGTCTTTTCGTTATACTCTATAACAGTTCTACTTAGGACATCAGGTACTATGTTATGTTTTCCTGGTTTATGTTTAATTTCGAATTCGAATTCAGATAATTTGAGTATAATTCGAGCTAATCGAGAACTGGGTTCTTTTGTCTTTCTACAAGATACCAGTGGCGCGTGGTCAGTGTATAAAGTGAATGGGTTGCCGTATAAGTATTCTCGAAAATGTAGTATTGTGTCAACCATAGCGGTTAATTCGAGGTCGTAAGCACAATAATTCTTTTGAGAGGCTTGCATTTTCCTGCTGAAGTATGCTACGGGGTGTGTTTCATTCTTTTCATTTATTTGTGATAGTACTCCACCGATCGCGATCTTGGATGCATCGGTTTCTACTATTGTTTTCCTACCCTCTTTAAATATAGCCAAAACGGGTTTTGTAATCATTTTTAGTTTTAGGATCTGAAATGCACGTTCATGTTCGTCGTGCCATTTTACTTTCGAGTTCGGCTGTGCATTGCCTTTCGTTAGGTCGCTTAAGCAGGCAGATATGTGCGCAAAGTTTCGTATGAATTTACGGTAATGCCCTACCATGCCTATGAAAGATTGCACATCGCGCACCGTTTCTGGGCGTGTGAAATTTTTGATTGCAGCTACATTTTTTTCTAGTGGTTCAATGGTTTCTCCGTTAACCTTGTGCCCTAGCATTTCGATCTCATCGTAGAACAGTTTACATTTGGTGGTTTTTAGTTTCAAATTCAATAATTTTAGGCGTTGGAGTATTTTCTCTAAATTTAGTAAACTTTCATCGAAGTTTTCTCCAAACACGCACATATCGTCCATGTATGCTACCATAATTTTGTATAAAAAATCTGCGAATTCTGTGTTAATTACATTACTAAATGCGGCTGGAGAATTAGCTAGGCCTTGTGGTAAAACTGTGTATTCGAAAAGTTGATTATCGACAATGATTGCTGTTAAATATCTGCAAGCCTCGGCAATGGGGATTTGATGAAAGCCGCTGTTTGCGTCGAGAAGGCTAAAATATTTTTTACCCTGCACTGCCATTATTATATTTTCGATTCGTGGGACCGAGTTGCGGTCAGGTATTAATTTTTCATTCAATTTCATAAAATTGCATAGGAAGCGATATTTATCACGCTGTTTCATTAAAAACGCTGGCGAGCTGTAATTTGATCGCGAGCGTTGTAGTATATTTGTGTCTAGTTTCGTGTTTATTTGTTTCCACATTTCGCGTCGTTCCACGGGCGCTAACTTATAACCACGTAATTGTACAGGTTCATTGTCCTTGACTTTCAGTTCATATGGTTTTACGTTCGCTTTTCCTAATTGTTCTTCTCTCATAGTAAACAGTCCGCGGTAATTGCGTAACATACGAACGGCCTTGCGCCGTTGGTCTACCGTTAGCTTTGGTGATAGGTCTATTTCGTTGCCGTCATAATCGTATATATGATCGGGGTCGGTATTGTTTATATTTTCGCTGTTTTCTGGGATATCATTAATTTTATTTATGGAGTTACAGGGGTGTATTGTTTTTATGCAGCCTATTACCTGATGTTTGTGTAAGTTTTGCGTGGTACGGGTATAATTCCATAATTGTAGGTATTTGGTGTCTCCTTGGCGAAAAGTGGTCGGCATTACGCCGCTTTTTCGTAAAAATTCGTTGTTGGGTTCGAGAGTTGTTATTTTTGAAGTATACTCAGATTCTGGTAGGGGAATAGTAATTGATGTTCGAGGTGGTAATCGTGTATTTACCCCGGAGATGATATTAGTCCCTATTAAATGTAGGGACTGATCTTGTAAGTCTAGCTGTTTTAGCCATTTTTTGTCCATTGGTATTTTGATCGTCCTTTGTCCTGTTCCAATTACGATTGTTTTGTTCGAAAAGTTGATAATTGCTGCATGTTTAAGCAAGAAGTTGACGCCTAGGACAATGTCCGAATTTAAATTTGATACAACATATGTATCTATCGTGTACGTATTATCATGTATATGTAATGTGTTTTCGATTTTGCCTTTTACTGTCATTTTGGAATCATTAGCGCATACTAACCGTATGTCGGGCGGGGAAAGCGATATTTCTTCGGGTACTAGTTTATCGCTGATTAGTGTTAGATTACAGCCAGTATCAATTAATCCTGTATATTGGACGTTATTTAAGTGGATGGGTATTTCCAAATTATTTTTTGCGGTATCGTGTTTAATATTATTACAGATATGTTTTTCCTTAGTTTTTATTTGTGGGGTTTTGACGACGGGTAGGCTGTGTATTAAATCTTCAATAATTTTCCTATCGTAATTTTTGAATAGGGAGAATTTTTCAAGGTCGGAGAAGGTCCTATAATGTTCGGTGTATTTTCCGTTTTGGATATAAAATAATGGCTGCCTAATTGGAACAGGGGGACATTCTAGTTTTTTGGATTTTGTGTAGTAGTTTGTGTTCTTCTACAATTTTCGGTGGAGTGGTTTCTCATCTTGCAGTTCGTGCAGTATATATTTTGCCTGTTAGGATTGTCATAACATTGGGCGTCTACGTGTCCTGTCTTTTGACAGATGTTACATCTTCGGTTGTCTTTTCTTTGCTGTTTGGGGTTTCGCCTATCGTTGCGACCACTCGTTTGCGGTCTGCCGACTACTTGGTAACAATTACTAGCAAGATGGCCTGTTTTTCCACACACCGTGCAGTATAAGGCCATCTTAGTTTGGATTCCAAATTGTTGATATTGCGTTTGTGCGTAAGGATTTAAGATAGGTAATGGTAGCTGGGGGCTGTTAGTTTGGGATAACTGGGGTATTTGTATTGGTTGCGTAACTTGTAAGGGGTTTGGTGGTATTAGTGGTGAATTAAGCATATTATTAAAAGGTATGTTAATAGGTATATTTGGTACTTGGAATTGATTCTGCCATAATGCTTGAGATTGGTTAAAAACACTCTGAGGGGATTCTGCATGAGTTTGATTATTCGAGGGTTCGGAGATTTTGTTTATCTTTTCGGATTTTGATTCTTCTAGCTTTGATTCGCACATTTTAAAGATTAGTTCTTCTAATTTATTAAACCTAGCGGTTTCAGAGTTGTCTTTTACAAAGACAGCGGTACTTTCGAATATTCCTATGTTCTTTTCTAGTTTTGCGATAGTATCATTTTCAAGCATTCTGATGGCAGCGCGTATTTCTGGGCGAAAGCCTTTTATGATTTGCCGACACCGGCGTTCTTCCGGTATGGGTGGCGTGATTTGGTTATATAACTCGAGCATATTCCCTATGTATTCCTGAGGGCTTTCATCGTCTTTTTGTTTACGCTCCATTATTTTTTCTTCTATCTGTTCTATAATGTGTTTATTTTGGAAAATTTCCGAAAATTTTGTTACCAGATCAGCCCAGGTCTTAATTTCAGCTGGGGTTCCCTCGGCAGAGGTTACATATTCATCGTATTTTTGAGCTGCCAGGCCAGTAAGATATGCGGGGAAAAATTTTAACTTATCCGCGTCTGTCCAACCGTTAAGTTTGGCCGTAAGATTATATTTTTTAATATATACTTGGAAGTTGTCATTTATTCCCGAAAATTTTGGTGGTTGAAAAAGAATTTTGGGAGTTTTGGCCGTGGCCTCCGTAGCCATTATATGGTTTCCAATTAGTTTTGAGAAAAGGTTAAAGTCGATTTGGGGATTTAATGACTCGAATATCTCAGTGAAATACTCGTTTTTTATTTTATGTCCTACTGCAGAATTTTTAGTGATTAGTGAACGAAGTGTTTTACGGTAGTTATTTAGGTTAGTTTCTAATTTTATCCCGTTGTTAGTAAAATATTTCTCAAACCGTTCTGACGAGATCCCGTAAATCCACCCGAGCGTTTGGTCTGTTTCGTTCTCAATTGTGGAGGAATCTGTTTCGTTCTCAATTGTAGGGGAATCTGTTTCGTTCTCAATTGTAGAGGAATCTGTGTCTGACGTCTGACTGTCGATGTTATTACTTGCTGTAGCCGTCGACGATTTTCCTGGTGCTGAAACACTCCGTTTTATTTTTGTAGTACTGTCTTCTTCTGGTGATTCTGGAATTTGTAGACGTTGTCCACCAAGGAAAGTCTGGTTCAGAATATCTTCAATGTCTTCGTCTTTGGTCATCTAGGGGTGTTTCACCCATTTATCTTGATGGTAGCGCGAAACGAATACGTGTATCGCGGTACGATTTTTAGCAATTTGAAATTTTGTGATTTAGAAGCACCTGTAGTTGGGCGCCATTTTGTAGTACGACCAAAAGGTGACTGGGATCCCACGATGATCACTCTAATATGAGGAATAACTCTAATCAATGAATTGATGATATATTCAAGTATTCAGTAAGTGATCATCGGGGGAAACCAAGAAATAATAACGGTAATAAAAGACGCGGTAGGTTACGAATAATGAATACGCGGGTTCACTTCTTAATCACGTAGTTTATTCTGATGTTAGCTTACTACAGGTAGAGGCTAACATGAAAAGATATACCGAATGACACGAGTCGTAAGGCGGTGAATCAATTTATATGAAATACAAAGTTTATGCATATGTCCCACATCACGTAGGCGGTTTTAGGGTACCTTATTCTAGTCACGTATACTTTAATTCTTATTATTAACGGTATATATGTGTCCTACTTATTTATTAATTATCCATCGTACTACAATAACCCTTCGTCGGATATTTTGCGGCTTAATTGATATATACTCCGGTGCCCGTATCTGGACTGAAATTACGCCTTGTGTACGGATTCGAGAACGTATAGAATTTCTATATTTCGAGCTTGGAATGTCAAATGAAGGCGGATTCGTGATTAGTATACGTGGTAAAGTTGTGATTAGCGAAGAAAAAAATGAAAGAGACAGAAAATTTATAAAATTGGAGAGAAAAATTATAAATTTGTTGAAATATTGTCGTCCTCGTTTTAAAACTCCAAAAATTAATAATATTGTGCAAAAATTGTTCAAAAGTTGGTAAAAATAACAGTCAAGTATCGAAAAACTGTTGAAATTGAACTGATCGAAACACTTCGAAAAATTTTCAAATCCTTTCAAAAATGAATACTTATTCAAAATATAGCAAAATGTGTTGAAGTGTAAAAAAATCAACCTATATTTTCAACAATTTTTTACCTTCATGATATTTCAAGTAGTTATTGCATAATTTTTCTCACACTTCATGTAATTTTTCATTTCATTCTCGAAAATTTTTTGATAATTTTTCCATGATGATGTATCTGTTAATTTTTCAAAAGAAAATTTTTAGAGTCATTTTCAACAATTTTATTCTTATTCTATCAATTTTCATTTCATTTTATAAATCTTTGCGAGTAGTAATTTGGATAAATTTTCTAGCAATTTTTTCAATAAAAATTCAAATCGAAAATTTTTATGGCGTTTATGCGACATTTTCAGCAATTTGGACTCATTTTATAATTCTTGATTTGCAGCGAACGAAAATTTCTTTCAAATTTTTGACATTGCGATGCGAATTTCAATGCAAGGAACATGCCTCTGCAGTCTGTACTTAGACATTGAAATTGAAAAAAAAATCACAAAATTTTATTTAATTTTTTGAAGCCAGTCAGGCAGGAGTAAGGACTGTCAAATGTGGTGATTTTTCACCAAAGGTGGTGATTTCCAAGAAAAATGGTAATTTGGTGATTTTTCATCAAAAACTGTTTAAAAAATTTAAAATTGACTAAAAATTTCCTATTTTCTCAATATCACTGAAGAAAATTTATTGCTTGAATATGATAGCAAGAACCAAAAGCCAGTCTAAAGCCTAAAATTGATCATTTTTGAGACTTTTTGGAAGTTTTGGAAAGCTGAAAGTTTGCTCAGCTCTAAAAATTCAGCATTTCAGCTGCAAAAACCTTCATTTTTTCGACTTTTTGACCTTTTTTTTTTTCAAAAATTAAAATTCAATAAAAAACTCACTGGATAGGTATTTAATTTACTTCATTCAAATCAAAACATAAATTACATTCAATTTTCTTGAAATCGACGCAGAAAATCTATTTTTTTTAGTGAAATTTTCTCAAAAAAATTGAATTTAAAGCAACTGTTTTCTTGGAAAAGTCATTTATTTTATTTTGTTTTATCGAATCTTTTGAAGTAAAATTTTGGTAAATTTTGTTCCATGAATAAATATTTGAATTTCAAAGTTTGAAATCTGAATGCTCATTTTGTATCAATTTTTTTTTAAAAAAAAAACATGCTCAATTTGTTTTTTGAATGGAAGAACAGTGACTTTCCTTGGTTTCATCGTTTCAGGCTTATAAATAAAATTTTTTTTAAAATAGGTGATTCTGGAGATTTTTCAGGATTTTGAAGAAATTCTAAGTTTCCTGAAACGTTGACCCTTCATTTCAATGACGGATCAGACTTAGCGGTCAGGGGAGGGAGAGGCAAAAAATTCAAAACATTTTGTCTCAAACTTATTAATAATTACAAGTTCTTCCAAAATAAGTCTTCATTTTCGAAAATTTCTCAAACGCGGATTTTCGTCTGAGAATGATATTTTTCCATTATTGGGTAAAATTGTCAACTTTACTTCTCCCTTGTTCAGTTTGGTTGTGCTCTTCATCTTCCTCATCACCTTTGTGGAATTTTGACTAAAAATCAACCCCAAATCAGTCATTTTATAACTTTTTATAATTTTTTAATAAGGAAATTCGTCTAAAAACCACATCCTCATGAACCAAACGTCACATCAACCCCGTATACTCTCAAAACATGAGGGAAAAACTAGCCACGACGAACCACTATACGCAACATTGCTACACGAGGAAAAAAAAGCATGTCAGAGCAATGAGCTGGAACACGGTATCGATGAGGCGACTGCTGGTCAGAGACTATCACTATTATATATTCGCGTTATGAATAAATTTACATTAATTTGTCATTTCTATTGGCACTTAGGGTAACGGACCGTATAGGTCATTTATATTTCATGGAAAAACGATATAACGAGTGAGTCCGAACCGGAGCGGTGGAAAAAATAAGAATATAACTCGTGTTTTGAGCCAATAAAGCTGCATGGCAAAAATGCCTTATACCTATATCGCAGGATCGTTACATGGGCTAGGTTAATACAACGAACGGAGCAAAAAAAAAAGAGGAAAAAAGGTGTAAAACACTTACCATGAGGAACCCATCCGTGCGAACAGCTTTCACAATATCGTATGTGCAATTTACCCGGAGTAAAACATTCGCAATTGCAGCCTGGTACTGTGCATCTGATGGCCTATAACAAAGAAATTTAAAAAAAAATTGTATTATTTGAAAATTCAACAGGATATTATTCGAATACAGATGAATATTCGTAAATAAATGAATGAATTTTGGAAGAAAAAAAAAGTCGTAACCGAAACGAGCTTTCTTTTGCCAACCTGCCTAGACAGAGCCAGCAATGGAAGAGGAAAAGTGTATAAATCATGCAAAAGGGCGCCCCCACGCAAGTAAAATATAATAACGTCGGATGACATCATATAACTTGACACCCTTTTACAAAGGGGTTGTTGTCAGGCTGTCCCCGGAGAGTCATTTTAATCTGTCAAAATTTCCTTAGCCGGTGCTTTTATCTTCTTTATAGTTTTTAGTGTCTCGTTGCTGTGCAATCGTCGTCGTGTCGTAATTTCGAGGTAAAGATGTTAGGTCGTTGAGGTTCGTGCTGGTGGGCTATTCCCGAAAAACAGGGAAGACGGGCTGATAAATCATATGTAACGTGATGGACGCGGACGTTACCTCTTGAGTCGTAACAGACGCGAAATGTTACTCTTAGGACGACTTACGTGGGGTTTCAATTGCTCCGCTGGATGAATTACGGGGTTTGGTGGAGTGATGAGGTGGGATGAGTGTTTTGGACTCGAGTTGGATTTTGTCAATTGATCTAGGGGTCGCAAAAAGTTCAGAAGGGGTTGAATTCAAGATTTTTTCGATTTTGAAATTAACTAGTTTTGTTCTTTGGCTTTTTAAGCTGGAAAAAATCAAGTATGAACTTTTTCGATGATTGGATTTTTTTTTGGGGGGGGGGGGGACGCGAGGAATCTGGAGTGTTTGAGGAAAAAATAGATTTTTGGTGGGAGGAAGGGGTGGGCTTCTGAGACACTCCCTCAATCAAAATTGGGTTTTTTTGGAATTTTGAGGTTTTTTGGGGGGAGGGGGGTTGTTGGGCGGGTATGGACTTTTAAAGCATCTAAAAAGAAAGAAACATTCTGGATTTCTGGGGTATCTAAATTTTTTCCACTTGGATGTTTTGGGTTTTCTGAGGAGAAGATGAAAACAGCTCAATTAGCATCTCAACTTTCCCTTCACACAATTTTTTTTTGAAAATTGGATGTTTTTTGGAAGGACTAGACTCTAGAGTGTCTGAGGAGAAAAAGGTAGCAAATGTTTGGAAATTGTAATTTTCTTGGGGGGAGGTGGTTATGGAATTCTATAGGACATCTAAAGGAGAGGAGGGCAATATTTTTATTGAATATTTTTTGAGAGGTCTTATGCACTTTTGGGATACCTGAAGAGAATAACGAAGCATATCAATTGGCATTGGCATCTCAACATTCCCATCAAACATTTTTTTTTTTTTAGAATTTAGTTATTTTGTGAGGTAAAATTGAGTTTTTGGATGTCTGGAGAGAAGAAGAAAGCATTTTTTTTTTTGAAAATTTTGCCTTTTGAGATGAGTATCTTAAAAAAAGGATCAATTTTTTTTTAAATTGAATGTTTTTGGGGGTTTTGTGGATCTTAGGAATACCTGAGGAGAGAAACAAAAAGTATTTCAATTGGTATCTCAACACTCCCATCAAACAATTTTTTTTTAGAAATTAGTGTTTTATGAGGTAAATTGGCTTTTTGGATGTCTGAAGAGACGAGAGCAATTTTTTAAAAAAATTAATGTTTTTTGGAAGTTTTGATTTCTGAGGTAAGTATCAGGAAAAAAAGAAATGAAAATTTGTTTTTTGAGGATTTTTTGGACCTTTGGTGTATCTGAGGAAAAGAAGAAGCATTTCAATTCGTATCTCAATATTCTCATCAATTGGGTGTTTTTTTTTTTTGGGGGGGGGGGTTCTATTTCCTTTTGGGTGGGAATTTGCAAAGAAAGAGGAAGAAATTTTTTAATTAGAGTTTGCGAGGTCTTATGGACTTTTGTGTTATCTAAAGAGTACAAAAGAGCAATTATTGTAAAAATTGATGTTTTTGGAAAATTTAATGACCTTGCGAAATTTCTGAGGAGAAGGAGGGGGCAGAACAATTGATATCTCAACATTCCCATCATATTTTACCCTTTTCTAAAGTATCTCTAATTTCAAGAAGAATTTTCTAATCGACGACTATACGTATAACCGTGAATGACGACATCGAAATCGTATTCTGGAGTAATTTTCTCGAAACCTTGCGACCATCACATCGACGACGACGATGATTTCAGTATTTAACAACTACTTAAACGTGTTTTTATCGAGAGCAATAACGAACTCCACTCCGGAGACACATTATTAAGCGGGGATTCGCGAACATCACGATTTTTCTGTAGATTGAAAAAAAAAACAAGATAGAAAAATGACCGCAGTCGTATAATATTAATTATTATTGCCTATTCTCATCGTGCTCTCGATGCTGCTCTGACAGGAATTACATCACGTCATCAATTGGCAATACGATGATTTTTATGAACTCGCAATTATTGGCGATGGAATCGAATCGTATGGACGAAAAAAGTAATACATATACAAGCTATGATGTCGAAGCAAAAAATACGTATATTTTTGGTAAAAAGAATCGTCATTCTACTCCCTTCCTCCTTTCATCTCTTCATCTTTTTCTATACCAAAATATACCATACTTAGCCACCAACAATTGTTCGAGCCGGGCAGCAATTCACAAGGGCGCTATATTACATAATAACGTTACCTCCTACTACGTTTAAATCTTGTCGTATTCAAATTGGACTCAGGTCTAACTGCCATGCAAATCGAAAGGTCTACACCCTTGTTAAGGGTTCTCTCAAAGGACACATTCGATCGTCTTGCTGACCTCAAATGTTTCAACAACCTACCTTCGGGCATCGCGGTGGTATCCAACCGACGTTATTTCGGGCTTTTTTTTCGCGTCGACGAGCCTTTTTTCTTTTTATTTTTTTGGTAGTTGGGTTCGATGCGAAGGCGCGTACTAACGCGGAATATATAGTCGTAAATATTACACGAATTAATCGAGGTGGCAGTCGAAGCAGCGGCGACGTATAAGCGTATACGACTATACGTGCGTGAAATGTTGAATGAATTGGCACACATAGGCGAGCACGCGCGCGAGGCCATTTTTATGAATGGGATCGAAGAATTAGAATCTTTAACCGGTTTCGTGTGGTGGTTTTTTATCCTCTTTTTTATTTTTATTTCAATTTTATTATTTTCCTTCGAATACGTATATTTGATGACAGGCCAGAGATATATAATATGGTCGAGGTGTAATTAATCAAAAATATGGAAATTTTGCTTTTTTACGATTCGAACGCCCGCCTGGAGATGTGAGTATTGTTTTTCAGGTTCGCCGCAGAAAAGGTGATAGGAGATGATCGCGAGATGAATTTTTATTTCGTAAGAGTCTCGGTCGAATACGATGCGACGTGTTTGAATGGAATTATTGTATACGATAAGGTACCTTGTTCGAAGATCGCGAGATTTTTTGACGTATTTGGCACTTTTTTCCCATAGCTTTTTTTTCTCATATTGGATTCGATCGTTTGAGTTTCCATTTACGTGCGAAGAAATGAAATTCGATCGTGGTTACCGAAATGTTGGGAAGTGAGAATTGTTGTGGAAATTTCTCAAGGGTGTGGCGCATTAGGTAACTTAAGGTCAAGTGTTTAAAAAGTCGTAAAAATTGTAAAAACTTATCAAAAAAAAAATGATGAAATATTACTAAGATATTTGAAAAGTTGTAAATTTTTGCGAGACATTGTGAGAAAAAAGGTTGAAATTAGGTCAAATGTTGCAAAAGTTGATCGAATATTTCGACGAAAGTGGAATTAAAAAAATTATTATGGAATACAAAAATTTTGTAAAATGCTGTAAAAAAGTATAGAATTTTAATGAAAAATCATTGTGTTGAATTGAACCAGTGCACGTAAACTAAAAAAAAAATCACGAAATTTCGTTGAATTTTCTCAAAAATTGCCTAAAAATGATGTAAAAATAGGCATTGTTGTAAGTTTCCGAGTATTCAAAAGAATTTCACTTTGTAAAAATCAAACAAATCTGATTATTTTCCTTTCCAAAAAATTTGAATATTTTGAAATGAGAAATGCAAAGTCCATCCTCATTTTGCGATGAAAAGTAAAGGAAAGCTCATTAAAGTTTTCATTTTCATTTTTTTACATCAGGAAAAATAATTTTTAGAAATGAGAACAAATATGTCCAAGAATTTTCACAAAACTCGTAAAAAGAAATCAATGAAATCTTAGAAGAAATATTTTAGAAATTTCTTGAAAAATTGGTCAAATATGAAGAAAACCAACTTTTTTTGACACTACAAACGGCTCTGGCGCAGGTACGGGGAAAACCGAGTTGATATTATTTGAAAAGCAATTTTTTTTCAAATTGCAGTTGAGTGTTTCCAAGAAGAAAAAAATACGAATTTTTCAATTCAGTCCTACTATTGTTTTCAATGTGGAATGCAATTTTGTTGTTATCGAGAGACAAGTCCCGTTCTTCGGTTTTTTTTGTTCGATCTGGACCTATATGTATTCTGAATCTATTTCAAAAATATTTTCGAGGTTTTGTACTTACAAATATTCTGAGAAATTAAAGTATTCTTACTTGATGTTTTTTGAAGTTTTTAACATGAATAAGTATATGACCTGGAGGCTAATTAATGTTACGTTTCTCTAATCGTAAATTCTAGTCCTCGACACAGACATAAGAAAATATTTTATTGAAATTGAAAAAAATTGACTTTTCCATAATGTTACAACATTTTGTCACAAGATACTTTTGTTTTTCAGCAATTATGAAAATTGTAAATGACGAAAAAAATTATTAATTTCTCATACTCTCTGTTTTCGAATCAATGAAAAGTCACTAAAAAAAAGTCAGAATTGCAAGACATGGAAAATCAAAAAAAAATTGCGGATTTTCGCTGATTTTTCAAAGAATTTCAGATATTTTACTGATCTCTATGGAAATTATCGCTGATTTTCGAGCAATTTTTTTTATTGTTTGCTTTCCGAAAATTTTCTCCTGATTTACTGCTGTGCAGTAATTTTTCAGTGATTTTTAATAATTTTCATTAATTTATGAAAGAAGAACCGTTATAATTCAATTTTTCCCATTTTCTTCGACCTTTTTTCTAGTAGGCACTACCGGGTGCTCGATTAATTCTGGACTCCCCCTGTACTTTTTGTAGTAAAAATCGTGAGTTGGCAATATTTCGTTTTGTCTATGATTGGACAATTTAAACAAAGTATTACTAACTTACGATTTTTAGCATCAAAAAGTGCAGAGGGGTCCAGAATTAATCGAGCACCCGGTACTTTCCTTCAATATTCTTCTTTTTTCCCCTCAAAACAAACCCAAATTTTTTCGAAAAATAAGTATATTTTCAAGTTTTTCCCCTTTTTTCAACATTTTTAGATATTTTATTCTTATTTTTACATCATTTTTGAATTTGATTTTTTTTTCTCAAAACATAGATATCTTAAATTTTTTTGAATTATTTTATGTTCAGTTTTTTGATATTTTTTCAACGTTCTTCACTTACTTACTGCTTTTTCAATTTTTTCATTTTTATAAATATTTTCATTTTTTTCAACATTTTTTCAATTTTAATATAAAGTTGTAAAAACCTACCTCATTTCAGTAGTATAGGTACTTGAAATAAATCTGAAGGTTTCACTCCCCTCCCTCTCCCCACCCAAAAAGTGTCCTAATTTTTTGTTCAAAATTTCAAATAATTTCATGGGTGAGGTTTTCAATGCAATTTTTGATATCTCTGTATTTTTCATGCAAGGATTCATCAGTTTTTACCATGATCAATAATTCATCGGCATTTTTATCAATTTTTTACATTTAGGTGAAAAAAGGCATGTTTTCCATTTTATACTTTTGCTGTTTTTATAATCAAAGGAGGGGGAGAGGGTATCTTTAAGAGCAAATGGACCAATATTTGCTATTCTCATGAACTGAAGGTGATGAAAGATTCATTGTTTTTCAAAATAGGTATCGAAGAGTCAATATCTATCATTGCCAATTTTGGCACCTTTCTTTCTTCAATATCAGAATTTAATTTTTTCGAAAGCTCAAAAAAATGAAATGAGAGTTCCCAGGCAATCAATTTCGTAAAATTCGTGCAAAAATTCAAAAATGATAATTTTTCAAAAATAATTTCCTGCGAAATGATGTCCTGAGACGATAGCTAGATTAAAAATAAAGGGAATGAGTTATGCGAATGTAGTCGTACGTCTGTAAATTCGATCTACCTTTGGCGTTCGGAGGACAACGAAGCTACTCTCGTATCGCACCGTGCACAAAGAGATTTATACCCATATCTGCGTACTCTCTTTTCAAAGTTACACATCGTATACGCGGCGAATACGAGCAATAAGAGCCTAGTCATCGCATTGAATTGCATACGTATATACCAATAGCTTCGCATCTTTCATGTCTATTATGTATACAGAGTGTCGAACAGAATCCATGCGTATGTGTGAGACTGAGAGCGAACGAGAGCCAGGGCATAGACAAACATCTTCAAATAAAATACGTACTCCATATCTTACGTATATTTCGAGCAACTGTGCGAGAAAGATGGAACGCACCGAATCTGCTCACCATTTATACGTATCTGGTACCTCTTGCTACCCTTCTCCTCCAAAATACAGCATCATTTCGCCAGTATTATAACATGATTTTTAATACGATACATAGGTACAAGAGACTCGGCGTGGCGGCGCTCCGCTGACAACATACGGAGTACGTCCTCTTTGCTTTTCAGTAAAGCCCTCCCTGGTATGTACTTTCGATACAGCGAAGCAGCGGGAACGACGTCGATATCAAAACTTGAGAGGTTCCCATCAGCGGCAACGTCGTTGGTTCGCCGCCTTGCTGATGGAGTCTTCTTCTCTATAGCTGCTGTATGAATAACGTCAAAATGAAATGCGCCTTTTTATCTACTAATTAATGATCTCCGCGCTACTATATTTTGTTTACTTTTTCACTTATCGAGTACGTCTCTTTTTCCCCTTTATCCTTTCGCGAGCCGCCAAAGTTGAGGGTTTTTCGCTACATAAAGAAAGGAGATCATTTTATATCGAGGTTTTTTCAATTTCACGTATATCCAAGGCCCCCATTTCATTTTTTTTTTTCGTAAAAAATTCGAAAGCTTTGGTTGATACGGAACGAAGACGAATGAAAACAGAATGAGGTGGTCTAAAATAGAAAATAGCAGAAAAGAAGTATCCTCGACGACGTCTCAATTAATATAAAAAAGGTATGGATTTACAATGGGTACCTTTTCGCCTATACGACGAAGCTACGTATCATATAATCAGGGTTGGCCATAATGGGTGTCCTCCTAATCAGCGTAGGCTTAGATGCAGCATCGAACGTAAGATCTGAGCCACTCAACATACCAGACGTTGAGCAAGGTGTCACAAGTGGACATTCGAGTGGCTGTGATGTGTGAAAATCTTCAGCCAAGAGTGTCGTCTCGGGCCAGATAGAGGCGAAAAGTGACAATCATCGAGGCTCGATTCTTTTACACGCGAGTTAACGAGCATCCCAGCGAAAAAATAGTAGAGACGGTTTGTTGACATAAACGTGCTATGTGGTCAGTATTATACAGTCAGTCGCCTTTAATCGGACCACTTATCGATTATCGCATTATATCTTACGTTGAATAAGCCATAGACCTACCGTACGACTATAGATTTTGAAGATAAAAGGAGGAAATTTTTTCCACCTATTTTATATACGTTGGCGAGTGTGTGTATTAAAGTCGTTAAGTCATTATTCTATTATTCGCGAGTGGAATAACGTCGTCGTTGGGTCGTTGTAAGATATACATTGACGATTCCGTCTGCCCTTAGAAATCGAATTGTGATGAGGTGAGTAGCGAGGTGTGACTTATCAAAATGCATGATTAGCACCTTCGTCCGCGTGGGTCAAATGTGTGAAATGTCTAAATATAGCAGGAGAATTTTAAATTGTTATCGACGATTAGGTGGCGGATAGATGGAATGGGGAAATGTGCTGGATGGAGAAGAGGTTTTCGAGAGATGGAGCAATATAAGGGTCGATCAAGGGATGATATTGGAGAAATGTGGTCAAAAAGGATGGGGAATTTGAAAAATTTGCAGATTAACGAAATATTGTCAGTATTGGTAAGTAGGAGGTATGCGAAAAAGAAAAAAATTCCCAAATTTTGACTTGAAGCGAAAGCTTACAAAATCATGGATAGAAAATGATCTTTCATTGGAATGTCAAGATATGTGATTTTTTCAACATTAAGAAAATGATAAAAAATGAAAAAAGTAGCAAATTTTAATTGAAAATAAGTATTTCAATAATAAAAAAACCTCTAATTTCTGTAAAATTTGTAATAAATTTCGTCAACGAATGAGTTGAATACCTTATTACTTTTTGGATAAAATTTCCCCAATTTTACCGAACGGTGTCTCATTATTATCATTATTTTTTAAATAAAATTTCTTAATACTTTTTTTTCAGTAATTTGATGATTTTTTTTATTTAAAGCATCACATTATTCATAATTTTTTTCTTGTTTCAAATTTTTAAAATTTCCTAGAAAATCTGCAGACAAAATTTCGAGAAGTTGCAGAAATGTCAAAATTTTTCATTCTTTTTCATTTTTTAAAACTGCTTGGAAAACTATAAATTAAAAAGGTTAAATACCTATAGTAGCTGACATTTTAACAAAAAGTCGCCCATTATATTAGAAAACAAATTGGCTAAGTATCTGACATTTTAATTGATTTTGTGACAAAATTTTGGTGTTTTTTCAAGTCCAACAAAATGTCATTGGTAGGTGACATTGATGCATAAAATTTGATATTGAAATTTTGGTGGGTAATATTTGGCTATAGGTGAATACTTATTCTGCTAGGAAAATTTGATCGTCTATTTCGTATATTATCGATGTCCTCCTCCTACTCCTCCTCTCCCCCTCCTCCTCCCAGCACTCCTCCCAGCAGAATAAAATATCCAGATTAAAATACTTACAGATCGAAGTTGCAAATTGAATGAATTTAAATGTTGATTGTTAATTAGGGCAGATCGAAAAACACATCGTGGATTTTCACGAAAATTGATGAGATAATTTTTTATAATTGAGGGAGAGAATACGAGAAAAAAATGTAGCCCTTTTTGCCTAAACGCTGTTTTTGGAAACCTCGACCCCCCCTCTCCTTTCCCCTTCTAATAGAAAAGTTGTAGATCGTGAATTTGAGGAGTCTTATTTTTACAAAATTCAACTTGCACTCTAAAACTGAATATTAAGTTAGAAAAATCAGTGAAAATTTACAAAAAAAAAATCAAAATCAAACAGAATTACAGCACTGTCATAAATCAGTGAAAAAATTTCACTGAAAACAAGCAGTGAAAAAAATTGCAGAAAAATCAGTAAAATACCTACACTAAAATTCATAAAATATCCGAAATTTTTTGTAAAATCATTGAAATTCTTTGATTCTCAAAGAATTTTATTGATTTTCCTTGTGCTGCAATTCTAACGTTGTTTCAGTAACTTTTCATTGATTCAAAACTTGGAATAAATTTTTTATGGCAATGTTTCCAATTACGTTTAGATTTGTTTAATCAATGAATTGAAAAGTTGACCAATCGAAATCAATTTCAAGCAAGAAGTTTTTGTACCAGTGCCGCTTGCCTACTAGAATTTTATAAAAATTGTGTAAATCAAAACGCTGTTGGCAGTGTTGGCATGAAATTTTGCTGAAAAATGTCATGAAAAATTATTTCAGGGCTCGATTTTGAAGTATTTTTGAATTTTTGACCCTGCCGTAAAAAAGGGACCAATGTGTAAAAAAATCGATAAGTACCTATCGAAAATTCTTTTGCGAAATGTTTGCCCTTGATTTCCTTAGATACATTATTTTTTCTGTTCTTTCCGAAAATGTATTGATTTTTTTTTGGGGGGGGGGGTGCAGGGGATGAAAATCTGAATTTTGGTACACAATAGAACAGACGTAGACAGCATGAAAAATGTATTCTTAGGTACGCAGTTTCATAACTTCCTGGAACGAAAATTCGTATTGTCGTTGTATGAAATTGAAGTTGAAATTAGCAAATTTTTGTCCATCTTATGAAGTTGTTAATTGCTCATTTACCTTTCCATTTTCAATCGATAAATGAAAAATATCAAGGAAACAGAAAATGAGGAAGTGACTTTTTATCTACATCCAAATTACCAATGAATTCCTTGGAATACTTTTTCAAATTCATGCATCTTTATGAGCTCCTCGCCCCTCCCCCCTCACAACATGGAATACTTTGGGTTAAATGGAAGCAGATGAATAAAAACGACGCTAATCATGAACAATTGAAATCATCAAGATGGCGGCATCGTCGCATAAGTACTGCCGATGACGATGATGACGCGACGACATCTTAAAGAATTCTATAGCAGTACGACTTGGAATTTCATCACCACCAAGTCCAATACACGTAGGTCCAAGGAATACCACAGTATATACGCACGATCGAAGTACAGATACTTGAGAATGTCACTGGATTAAGCAGCTCGAACAGATTCGAGAGCTTTATAAATACCGACCGCGTGCGAATTAGAGAGTGAAAAAGCCTGGCGAACGTTTACTATAAAATAGGTACCCTTGTGTACTTCTGATGAAGTGTATGGTATACGCAACAATATGGCCGACGACGATCAAGTACCTACCTATAGCGGCGGCTTCTTCACTCGATGACTTTTCGACGACTTGAAATGTTTTGTTTGCTTAGAAGGGGGTTTAATTTTTAGCAAACTGTTTCATCCATCGCCCTTGATTCATGTCCAATTTTTGATCAGATCATCTTGCTCGAGATGGGTTTTTTTGAAACAGAATTTTTTTTGATGGATTATTTGTACTGAAAATTAATCGGTTGATGAGCTGAACTGAATAGAGATTTGATTTTAATATCGATTGATGGGTCAAAAGTATTCAAATCAGTATGTTGGTCGGTTTCGAAATTTTCGATCAAATTATTAATGATTGAATCGAGAATGTCATTTAATCTGTCTTTCACACATGCCTTAAATTTCATATGCCTGTAAGGAATGTGAAAGCCAAAACTTTTAAAACAATTTTCAAAAAAAAAAAACTATTGACTTTTCTGATTCGGTTCAAACCACGAGGTCAATTAAAATTGAGCAGGTGCATAGGCATATTTTTCTTTAATTTATTGCTTGGAAAAAATTTCGTGATTTTGGAGTGCCTACCTACTCTCTCATTTTGAATACCTCATTGAGTAAAAAGTCACTGAAAAATGGTCAGAATTTCAGTACGGGAAAAATCAGAAAAATGTTTTGATTTTCAGCGAATTTTCTTAATTTTTCAAATAATTTTACTGATTTTTCAGCAAATTTCTGTAACCTTTCAAAAAAATTAGTGATTTCACTGATTTAATTTTCTTCTAATTTTTCAGTGATTTTTTCCACCAATTTATTACTGCACTTCCCTACTGAAATTCTGTTTTTTTTTTTTTTTTTCAATCGTTTTCGATAATTTTCGCTGATTTATAAGTCAAGCAGTAAGTAAAAATATCTCAGATACCTTGAAAAAAAAAAAAAAAAAATGGAAAAACTTGACTCCAGCAGATATCTGAAGTCTCGTAACCCCCTAAAACCTAGACCAGGTCCCATGAAAGCCCGAGAAAGAAAGTCGGGGATAGAAAAACATGCAGAAAAATTATGTAGATTACTTTTAAATCTGAATCAGTAAAATTTAATTCAAATGGTGTCAATTTTTCCCCTGAAAATCACTACCTATAATTTTCTGTAATGTAGCCAGAAATTCATCTTTGGGGAAGGAAGAGGGCCGTTAAAGCTTTTGTAATTGTTTGAAAAATTTTGAATTCAGAGTCTCTCCTCCTTCACCCAAAATTTTCTTTTTACTACAAATATAAAAACGTCAAATCCAAAATTCGAATTGACCTTTAAAACTATAATATATGAAGACATTAGAATAGCAGGAGAGAAGGGGGTAAAAAGAAGCCATTTTTGGTCCAGTCACCTTATTAAATAGATCTTATGTTTTTGTCATCAAACGATATCAACTTTTCGAGTTTTCGCTAAAAATGCAAAAATTTTTTAAATCAAAAATCAATTTTTTACCAATTTTAAACTCAGGATGCTCCACGAAAACTCAAAATTACAGTATCCCTTACTCCAAATATAGGCATAATAAATCGAAATCGATTTTTTTGACCTCAGGTTTGATTGTGATTTTTTCGTGCCCCGAGTAAAAAAAAATAGGATTTTCAAGGCACAAAAAAACATTTTTTTTGTATGAAATAACCCGTTCCTCATGAGGGTGGACTCTCCTCTCACATTTTAGCAGCGGTATCGATGATTTTTCACTAATTTTTCAATAAAAAATCGGTGATTTCTCAGTCGTTTGCCAGTTAACAGAAAAAATTAGTCATTTTTGACCATGAAATTTTAGCGAAAAATCACTGATTTTTGATGAAATCCGCATTTCAAAAAAATAAAATACTTATACAAAATTTGATCCGAATTCGATCGATTCCAATAGAGAAAAAAGGTCTTAATACAATGTATACAGAAATTCGATTTATTCTCGTCTACCAGAGAAGAGATACAATGAAGATAAGTCGTGAAAGGGGAAAAATTAAAAATAACATCGACCAGATGCATTTTTCTTATTTTTTTTTTCCAATGTTTTGAACTCATTAAGGACGAACGCGGACACTGACGCGCGGATACATCGTGTATAATATTTGACTTTGGTCATCGCACGTATATGGCGGCGGCCCAAGTGCCGCTTGTCAGACAACAAAAAGTCTATTACTGTCCACATTACACGCGAAAGGGTTAATGTGCCATTGTTTTCTTTTCCAGACGCGCACTAAAACGTAATTAATCAACGGACACGTACAGCACAAATATTTGTATAATACGATTATAAATTTACACAGGACTTTTTAATGTCCATCAAGTTGCTTCTCCATCTACCTATATATGCCTACGATATTATATTATGTATTTTTTAGCCGCCGCTGCTACCAGAATGATAGCTGCGGATCCCGAAGGACGGCAGCGGTTGGGGAAAAAAATGAGCTCGCGTTGGCTTTTTCTCTCTCTCTTTCGTAGTGTAATTAATGTTAGCCCTTTAATTTACTCATCTTGTCTTTGTTTTTTGTTTACAGCGAGTTGATTACTGTGTCGAAGTCATGGGAGGTATGAAATCTCGACCGTGGAAAGATTCGATTTTGAAAATATCCTCACGAGATGTGCTGCGTTGTTTGGAATATCGAAGGTGAGTAATGAAGATTTTTTCGTGTTAATTTGAAAATCTATTTTAAAATGAATCAAAATCGAAAACGAATCGAAAAGCGCGAGAATAGATTTGTTTTTCGAAAACCGAACTATTTTTCAATCGAATCGATTATTTTGTGATTTTTTTTGGAGAGAGGGAGGGAAGTTGAATCGGAACTTCTTCGAAAATGTATATAAAAAAGTGTTTCGATACCTATACTTTTTCACACGAGCTTCGTCCAGCCTCTTTTTTTTCCTCCTCTGCCCTTGAACCGATCCCCTTTCGTGCCAACTTCCTCGACGCTAATCGAGCGCACGTTTGGTCGATAATTTTCTACGCCACGGAGTATCAAAAAATCGCCAAAAAAATCGCCAAGAGCGATCGGATCGTCGCTAGATACCCATGACAGAGCCCAGTAAACCAGACAGAGAGAACGATAGAGAAAAACAAAATCGAACATTTAAGGGGAACCTTGAACGAGCCAGCTCAGAAAAATTACACGACGCGATGGTGTAATTACGGGTATGAATCGTTCGTCGTACAAGACGAGGGAGCCGATTGGCATGCGAGAGGTAGCGGGATACTCGTGAATATGGAACCACTCGCTAATCTAAAATAATTATCGACCGTTAATTAGAAGTTTATGTAACTCGGAGTAGGTAATTTGAAAATTATCAACGCGCTGCGTCGTACCTGTGCGGATAGAGATGTACGACGTATGTACCTATACCACCGTACGTAACCTGAAATTGACCGCATCCGCGCTGGCCGGTCCTCTCGTGTGATGCTGCGGCTGTGGATGTTGTTGTGGTCGACGCGACGCGGCGGTAAGACCATGTCGTCATCGATATAATAATATTTATAGCGCCGATCAAGGATATTGGAATAAGACATAGAGATATTATTTTGCGCGCGCGTCAGACCGAATAATTTGCCATATTTCGATTTCGATATCTATTTGTAATTCGTATTTGCCCATCAGAGTGGACTAAATACCTGTGTTTTGTCGTAATACCAGATTTACGTCTCGTCGCGTCGTAAGATGTTAATTTGACTACGAAATGAGACCGAAAGTAAAAAAAATGGTCAGAAAAGTTGATTAATTCCCATAATTAGAAGAATATTCTTTGATTTGGTGATGGAGGGGGTGAAGGGGGACAGAAATGTCTCGTGATTTTGATGAATATTGCATGGTCATTTTTTTTTTTTTTTTTTGAAACCAAAGTCTTAAAATTTAAACCGAACTATAGGATTTGAGACTTCTAATGAAAGTTTATTTATCCGAGAATGTATCTGAAGAAGAATTGGATTTTTTAAAAAAGGTACCTAAACCTATGTAGATTCCTATAGGCTAGAAATTTCAATTCAGGAAAATTATTTTAAAAATTATGAAACATCTGAATAAGTATATAGTGGAAAAAATTGATCAAAATTTGATAGAGATATACATGATCATTATTCAACAAGTATGATTTTTTTCGAATTCTCGTTTGTTTTTTTGTTTTTTTTTTTGAGAAAAAAGATTTAAGATTCGAATGATACGATTAATTGAAAATTTGAATGCAGAATGTCAAAATTTCTACGTGAATGGAAAGGGTATTCTACAGCAGAAGTGAAGGAACATCCATCATTTTGTTGTGAAAATGATCATCTGTCTCGTCCAACTGTTTTTCCAAAAAAAATTCAGGGAAGGGAAAGGGTAGTTGTAGAATTTTTCAAATTGTATAAATGTCTTCGGGAAATATTATATGTATAAAATCGGAATATTGTCAAATTTTTTGGAGGGGGGGGGGGTCTTGTAAAGTCATAAATAATTGTTTGCAAAGGTTTTCATCTTTGCTCTCCTCCTCTCATGTCATTAGTCTGAAGGTTTCATCTCGAAAAAGTGCTTAATTTTCAGGTAGGAATGTAAATAATTTCAAATCAAAATTTGTTTTTTTTTCAATATTTTTTGCAAAACGACGCATAGATGATTCATAATTTTACAAAAAAAATAATAATTTCAAATATTTTGGTATTTTTAACTGGCAAGATACATTAAAAATCATTTCCCAATATGAAAAATCTTCCAAAAGTTAAATGTTCAAGTTTTTATCTTGAAAATTGTCATTTAGAATAATCAATGAATAGCTCAAAATTTAGAAAATTGCGCTTTGATTATAGGTAAAAGGATTTTAATTTTTTTTTAAATCTTGAAATTACCTAATTCACTTTTCGGTAAAAACAAATTATCATTTCAGTTGAGTTTTCTGTTGATTTTTAACTCGACCTGCATTTTTTAAAAACCGGGTCAATTTTATTGAATTTTCTTTTTCTGACTAGATTTTATTTCCATTCAGTCAGAATTGCATGCGATTTTTTGAAAATAAAATTACATGATTTAGTAAGTCCAAAAATCATGGATTTTGATTTCAATTAAAAAAAAATTTCGAAATCGTTTTTGAAATCAGACAATTTGAAATACCTAACTGTGGTTATATTTTTCAATGTGCAGATTCTTTGCTCAGTATGGCACAACTTGAACATGCAATCGATGTCTCCTATAATACAAAGAAAAACACTAAAATCCTGAAAATAGATATCAAGAATTCCACTCTGATAGCAAACAAACAAACAAAACAAAGATAAAAATGACAAAAATTTTAGAAATTTTCCAAAAAAAAAATCAAGAATTTTCATCTACCCCTCTCCTTCTTTTTTCTCCCTCTCGAATTTTTTAATGAAAGGAAAAAAGGAGCTATTTTTGGACGAATTCAAAGCAAGAAAAATCTTTTGAAAATGGCAAAAAAAATTTGGACTCGTAGTTTGATTTTTTTAAAACCATCATCCCTGAGGAAGCGTTTTTTATTTATAATTAATTTTTTTTTTTTGGGGGGGGGGGGGGGTTTATGCAGACGTTCAAGTTTTATTTGAAAGTTGAAATTGTTTAGCGCTATTCAAAAACATTTTTGTTGCTAGAATGGAAGTGTCAAAACCGCTCTTTCATTTATAAATCATGAAAATTATCGGAAATCATTGAGTGACAGTCAGAATTGCAACACAGGAGAAAATCAGTGAGAAAAAATTTCACTGAAAACAAATCAGTGAGAATTTGCTGAAAAGCCAGTGAAATTTATTAATTTAGCTGAAAAATTGGTGAATATCTTTGGAAAATCAGTGAATCTCGCTGATTTATCCTGTGCTGCAATTCTGACTATTCATCATAGTAACTTTTCACTGATTCAGAATGAGAAAACAGTGAAAAAATTCAAGACCTTTTTCCCAACTCCAAGTTTTACTCTTTTTCCCCAATATTGTAATCCTTCTGGGAGGTGAGGGGGCAGTGAAGATGCTCAAATTTTGCTTCGTCCTTAAATACATCTGTCGCTATTCACTTGATGCCCATGATCCGCAAGTTAACATGAAAAATTATCCAACAGATCTTGGATTTTTCATTTGAAAAATCACTAATCACGAAATCGCAAAAACTCTTGGTAATTTCCCCTGAAAAACTCTCCAAAATTTCAATTTTAATTCAAAATTCATGCTGCAGCACTAACAACATAAAATAATAAATCTGTATCATGAAACCAAGATATTTCGGAAAAACGGAAATACTCGGTTCACGACGCACTGGACGGGACGTCGCGACGCTAATCATCATTTTAGCTTCTTTTTTTTTCTTACATTTGCCTAGACCTACGGAGTATGAAGAGGATATCGCGCAATTATAACGCATTACTATATTACCTAGATAATTATATAGTTGTAAAACGGCGCGTTATTAAACCGCTAATATACTTTTATATGCAATATAGGTATACGCGGGCAACGCGTTACCTCCTTTTCCATTTTCATCGCATCTATATATGTACGAGAATAGGTATATGTATAATCCAGTGACAGAAAAATAATTGCTGCCGTTCGTTTCTCATTTCGAAGTCATATTCCTATGTATTTTTTTCAACAATGTTAATTACAGGTTTACAATACGTGTCGAGAGAGAGAATGGAAAAAGATGGACAGACTGGGTATACCGAGGTTTATATGCCGACGATCATAGGACCTATTAGCATGATGGACATTTTCAATCTGCGAGATATAAATTTACCGGGAGAACCGCGGGGCTGGGCTGAAGTATTCTCGCTGCAAAGCCAACTGCGCTCTTTATTATAGGGAAACATTGCCCTCTTTATGTATAATCGTCCTGCATAATATAGATTTGGGAATATCCGAAAGAGAGTTCGGCTATAAGTCGTATAAACGTACATCGGAGACAAGAGAAATGCCGAGAGAGAGAGGAAGACGACACGACCGATTTGAAAACCAACTACTCCTATTACAGCAGATTGACGAAGAACGACAAGTACGACGACGATACCCATATAGTTGGATCAATCTATCAAACTGCGATTTGCATATGAAGTATTTCCCGAGCGGATTACGAACTATACATTGACGAAGTACGAAGAAGAATGTATAAGGAAGGCAGCAGGCAGGAAAGCTAAACGGTCGCTGGGAATAACGAGATCCGAATATAGGAGAAGAAAAAACAGCCCGGCAATATCCGACCCATAGCGAACGTGATCGCGCCGAGAGTTTATAAATAATGATTCGTTATCAATCTTCAAAAGACGCATTCGTCTCTTTTTTACCATACATATCTCGCTGCCCCCTTCGGCCATCCCCGGCGCCTGATACCGAAAAATATTGACACGTTTCAAAATATAGTTTACGGTACGTACGCGCGTATATGAAAATACGATACAGAAACGCGCGAGTTGGGAGATTCGTCCATAGGCGAGGACGAAGTAACGCGGCCATTTTTTATGAGGCTTTATACATAATTGAAGGAAACGTCGGAGGGACTTGGCGTTAGATTTGGGTGCGACGTCGTTATAAGCGCGGCTATGGATGTGGCTGAATATACGTATATGATTCACTCGGGTTAAGACATTTTTCATTTTTATGACGCTGTCGTCAGATTTACTGTTTATTTATTCACTGGCGTATTATCTTTGTGTATACATTCGGCACCTTACCATTACCGTACTGTCGAGTCGGCTTGTTTTCTGTGTTTTTTTTTCTCCTTTCTGCGTTTCTTTTTAGATTCGAGTTCGCCTACGTATCGTTCGAAGTTGTGTGGAATGTGCGGAATTAGAGGAGAATCAAGTTGAGTTGGTGTGAAGTGATCCAAGTTGCTAATTTACTCGTGAAAATAGAATAAAATCATATAGATGAATTTGCTAAACATTGGAATGTTTCAGAGTGAATGAGCGAATCAAAGGTAGGGGCAAGCCAAAGGAGTTGGGGGTCTGGACCCACTCTCCCCCTGAGATCGGAAATATAAGCGGAAAATGCCTTTTTTGGACACTGAAAAATCCAATTTTCTCCTCTTGTGGTATTCTAAGTCTCTAAACCAACTTTATACTTCCAAAAAGCTTCCTTTTCGGAGGAGGGAGGCAAAAAAGAGTCTTTTTTCGCAATGTTGCCTCAAAAAGTTCATTTTAATTGTAATTTTGTTCATACTCAAGCGAATCAAGTGCAAAGTTTTTCAAAAAATTGGTCTTTTCAACGCATTAAAACATTTAAAACAACGGAAAAAATGTCTTTTTTGGGCTTTAAATATCCAATTTTTTCAATACTTCGCCCTCGCTTGGCTCAGGCATGAATTAAATCACAATCGTATAAATTATTCAAGGCCACAGAGCGAAAAAAGGCTCTTTTCCTCCACCCATGCCTCAAAAAACTTTCTGTTTTTCCGTCTTTGTATTCATTTTGCACCCACCCCAAAAAAAGGTTCCTACACCATTGATTCTGACAGCCCCCTCCCACAAGAAAATTCTGGCTGCGCCACTGCTGAAAGGAATAAAAAGTCCGAAATGGTGGAAAATTAGAAAAAAGTCATTCAGAATGATGCAGAATGACGAAAAATTGTGATTAGGTCATTCAAAATAATTGCAGAGCGACACTGTAAGTATAAAAAGATATCAAGAAATCATTCAAAATGAAAATTTTAGTCAGTCATTCAAAAAGATTGCAAAATGACGAAGAAAAGTTATTGAATCGAAAATAATAACAGGTTGTCCATAACAAGTCCTTCCGGTGCTTATTTTGGCTAAAGGGTCCTTTCCTTCTGGTCCTTTTAATGTCCTACTTTTGTGCTCTTTCGGTAAAAAGTCGTTCTTATTCAAATTTTGAGACTCGACCACCAAAATGAATAGCCAATATTTAAAATGTCGTTAGTGGCAACACTGTATAAGATGATGAAAAATGATATGGGTATTATTTGAAAAAATTTCAGCTTTCAAATTCTTTTTCTCTTCAACAATTTTCGTCCTCGGTTTGCTCGGGCTCAGTAAATTTAACCTACCTATGATGTTTTTTTCCAAAGTGATGGTACCAAAACAATTAATATTTTCTAGTAAAAAATTGTCCTTCTCATTTATCAATGGACTCGTAACGATCTCGATTGCAATTTTCAAGAATGTTTCGATTTTTTGGAAGGAAATTAGAAACTAATCCATAGATATATATTTTTTTTGGAACTCAAAACAAAACCAAAAAAGCACGAATTTTATCTAATGAAGAATTTTCAGATTCTGGATGCCATTTTTTCAAAAAATTTCGCCCTCGTTTCGCTCGGGCTCAATGAATTTACAGTTTATCATTTTTTTTCTTCAAAATTATGATAAAAACTCTTCTCTTGTATCTTGAACAATCAAATATTTTGAAAAGAAAAAATTTGTCCTCCTGAAAATGAGTCTGATTTTTTTTTTTTTTTGGGGGGGGGGGGTGTGTTACAATATTTATTTTGAAAAGGTCATGGTGAAAGTTCTGCTAAGGTCCTTCTGAAGTCAAGGTCCTTTTTTAAGGTTTTGAGATTTTGTTAGACACCCTGAATAATTAAGGAAAGCAGAATGGTAAAAAATATGATTATTGTGTCATTTCAAGTCCAGGTTGACAGAAGAATGAAAAATGAAATGATAAAAATGACAGATAAAGATCAGGTCATTCAAAAATACTGCAGTTTGAAAGAGAAGCTATACCTATCATTACTCATTGGGTTGTGAATCGTGCAGAAATGCATTCAAAATAATTGCAGAATGACAAAAACATATTTTAATACAGTCATTCAGAAGGATTTCAAAACGAAGAGGAAAGTAAAATTATTTGAAAAATCCGCTAAAAATCGAAGAATTTCCTGATTTTTTTCTTACTGCAACCTAACCTAACCTGACCTTTTTTCAGTGACTTTTCACTGATTAGAAATGAGAAAGCAGAATTCGCTTTTTTTTTTTTGAGCTGTGGAGCTTGAAAATTTCTTTGGGAAGTCTCTCGCTTGAAGTTGACTATTTTCTCAATTTTTTTCAATCCATTCCATTGATATCTCGAATTATCAAGACTTTTTGTTCTTTTTGAATGCCTAAATCCTGGGGTTTAAAAATGGAAATCCTTGGATTTTCCTGGATTTTTTTTACCGTTTTTCTATCAGTTTTCTTGCTCTGAATTTGCAAAAACACCCCACTGTTTGTCGTTTAATTAAGAAATTCAAGAAAAAAAATTGAAAATTTTTGCTATTTGCTGTAAAATGGGTATTAAAATTTCAGTTATTTTGGGGGTTTTCTTGTTTCACATGGGAAAAACAAAAGTTCAGTATACTTACCTAATGGAAAATACTATTGGAATTTTTTTGAATTTTTCATTGAAAATTCTCGACTTCTTTCAAATTTTGCAATTTTCTCACGATGAGTATGAAAATTTGCATGTTTATAAGAATTCAAAGAAATATGCCCACGATAGACTCTAGGATGGATCCAAAAAAATTGAAGGGCTTCAATCACATCAAATCCAAGTAGATCTGAAGGTTTTCCAAAGAGGTAACCTCGTGAAAAAAATCCGAAGAGAAGAGAGAAACCACTCTGAGAAAATTTCAATTTCATGTATAAAAAGTTGACATTTCGTATGGTTAAAAAATCATTCTAAAATATCATTTCGAATTTCCAAATCTTTCGAGGAGATGAGAAAAGATACAACCCGAATGAAAAAGAAAATTTCCTACTCTAAAACTCATCTTTACGGCATACAGTCAAAGTATAGAGATGACAGAAAAGCGTGGACTACGAAGGAACCCCCTTACAACGGCGGATTACTATTTCACGCTCAACCGCCCACGAACGTCGAATCGTCGAGATGAATTCGCAATGATGTAATGAAAGCGTATATAGACCTAATACGAACCATCGACAGAAGCCGAGGTACAGGGCTACTGGCAAAGAGGCCGAAAAGCACAGGATATCGTTCGAGGACGACGGCTGAAATAGGGGGGCATTAGGGGCTTTTCTAAATCAAAATGCGTCGGTCGTCGGTGCCGCTCCGCCCCTCTGCAGCCGCTGTAGGGGCTAATGGATTAATGGTATGCGAAATGCTCTCTCGTTCGCTATACAGTCTCGCTTATTTCGGGTACGCCAGTCGTGGCGCATTATATTGACCTGTCAACTAGACCGAAGGGGTACGCGACGGCGGGAGCACTAATAGCCTCCAATCTCTCGCATAACCCTTTCACCCCAATCTGTGCATGGCTAAGTGGGTATACGGTTTGTCGATGCCTATATAATACAGCTGCTCGTGCTCCTCTCGTCGTTTCAATTTTGGGCACCGTGTCCGCCATGTTTGTTGATAATCTGCCCGCGATACGAGCGATGCGATGGTTCAATTCAAGGACCGTACTTTCTCCTATATCGTCGTCATTCATCGATGTATACCATTTGATAGAAAGGGTTGGTCGAATTTTTTTTCACCATTTTCAATCAGTACAGATTCTCGTTTGAATATTGCCATCGTCGTATGTTTATTCGGGATCCGATTTGACGTCGGTGGGCCAGTTTTACACGTGTCGGCCATTTTTTCACCCCTTTTTCTATTCAACTTGGTTGCAGATTTACAAAAAAAAATAGCTCATGTGCATCGTTCGAAGTTTTATAGAAAAAAACGAAAAAAAATATCTAGGTGATAGTCGTTAGACGGTACTGAATGGCATCAGCGAATCGTTGCGAACGAGTAATTGTGTATCTAAGTGTCGTTTTTATACGGTACCTAGCTTGGCCTAACCTACCCACCTAGTCGCAATCATATTGTCGATAACAACGTGATGTCGGCGTGCGAAAGGGTTAATTTGTAATGTTCACGCTATTACATGGTTTCAAACGTGTATGTAAAAGCCAGCTGTACCCCTCTGCCCCTGTACTCCTCCTTATTCGACGTCATTCTGTATACTCTACTCGTAACCCTTTTCCTCCAGGGACAACTTTCAAAGATATTATCATTTAAGTAATAATAACGAATTGTGTGCCGATTGCGTGGCAGTACCCTTTCGTTTGGATTTCGTTGCCTGGCCTTTTAATACGGTGAAGGTACATGATGGCTGTACATATTTTACCAGCGTTATTAAAAGCTCGTCTCTTTATAGTGTATTTTATGAGCTGTTTTCGTCACCTTTGGGTGGATATAGGAGCTTTGGGCTGATTTAGAATTGCGATCGGGTTTTTATCGCGCGATTATTTTTTTGATGAGAATTGGCGATGGCGAAGTTCACGCCCTTTTTAAAGGGTTCAGCGAAATGAATAGTTGAAAAATTTGAAAAATAATCCGATATGAATTGTAACCGTCTTTATTTTGGCATCCAGCTCGTTTTCAATTTTGCCAATTTTTTCTGTGGAATTCCAAAAAATATTTTTGGAAAAACATATTTTTTGGTCGTATCTACTCTACTTTTTTTCCTTTGGGGTATTTACTTCAATCCTAAACGCTCCAAATTGCAAACCTCAGCCATAAAACAGGGTGTCTAACAAGTCAAGTTGTCTGATAAATCAAGCTTTTTGCCTTGAGGTCAAACTGGTCCTAAAAAGTCAAGGTTTTTTTCAAAAATTTCGAAAATCATGAAAATTCCATTTACCATTTATAAATATTGAAAATTCCTCGTATGAAGAAGAAAAGTATTTTTGAGGAAGGGACAAAAAAGTGCTTGAAATTTACTTTAAAACGAGTAGGTATACGCAAGGTGGGGAGAGGGGTCAAAAAATGAGGTTATTGTCAGAAAAATCATTCGAAAAGGTCAAGCTAAGTCAAGCTTTTTTCTCAAAAAATTTTATTAAAAATTTTCCAAAAGCAGAAAAATTCGGCAAAAGTTGAAATTCAAGAACCGCAAATTTCATCTAGTGATGAAAATTTCCACGTGCAAAAAATTTCAGATCTTTGGTTAAATTTTCACTGATTTTCCAGCATTTTTTCTCCCCTTGCTTTCAGCGATTTTTTTTTTAATTGTTAGTGATTTTTAATGATTTTTGCTGATTTATAAATGAGAGAATAGAAGGAACTCGAAGTAAGCTCATTATTTCCTAGCGGTTTTGCCTCTTTCAAATTACCACCTACGAGTATTTGAAGTCGAGGCATTTTTTTGAAGGTGAAAATTTGTAAATTTTTTCATCTTATCTTCCTGAACCGTTGATCTTAGAATCAAGACAGAATAATTGCAGAATTTGCGGATCACGAATTTGAATTTGACGAATTTTTTATTTAGGTATGAGAAATAAATTTGAATAACTCGTAAGTTTTAAAATCGAATCATTTTTTCGAGGGGAGGGGAAGAAGAGGAGGAGGCATCTGGAATATTTTTGATGGAATTTTTCATAACTGTAATGCCAAATATGTAGCTTGCATTTTGATTTTTTTTTCCCCGCAAAAAGCATGAATTTTCAACATTTTCTCCTCAGTTTTCAGATTACAAAATTGCTTTTAAATCATTTTTCAACTTAATTTTTTTATAAAAATATTTCTGTATTCGGATTCGAAAAAAAGACCGAAAATCGAATTAAACGGCCAATAAAAATAAGGCAAAAAAACGATGGCGCAGATTCAAATAAGAAAAATCAAAATTTAAATTAAAATGAAATAATGATCACGATAATTTACCATAATTCATGGAATATTTACGGTAATTTACCGTAATTATTGGAATATTTACAGTAATTTTTCGTAATTATTAGATTGTTTATGATAATTTATCGTAATTATTACTGAAACATTTACGGTAATTACTAAAATATTTATGGTAATTACCGATATTCACGGTAATTTACCGTAATTATCAAAATTTTTACTATAACGGTATCTAGTATCTACCGGACATAAATAACATGAAAATCATGAAAATAGCGTGAATTTTCATTTCTTCAATCCAGTAGACACCATTTAGATGCATTAGACGCCTTGGAACCGCAAATGGGAAGCACAGTGGTGAATTTTTGTTTGCGAAATTCCCGAAAAGAATCAAAGTTAATGATGAAAAAATTATTTTGATTTCGATGTATTTATAAGAAAACAATTTTTAATTTTGGTAAAAATCAAAAATTCGTCAAATTCGCTTTCAATCACACTTGTAGCGCACAAAAAGGTATAAGAACCAAACGGACCGAAGTTTCCAGTAGGTGACTTTACCAATCTATTTTGAGATCTCGGAGGCTCAAACGTTTCCTGGGAAGTTTTCTGCTCAAAATCCACTATTTCGCTTATTTTTGTTAAAATCCAGAAATAATTTTTTTTCCATCCATGAAACAAGATTCCCGGATCCTTACCTGGTCCAGTGCTGGGCGATTGAATTCGAGGAAATTTATACTCTTACGGTATTTAATTCATACCCCTATCTATCCATTGGTCAGACAGGTGTCAGTCGTATACCAGTAGCCTTTAGGTACACACTACATACACCTCTCGGACGATGCACTGCATTGAAAAAAAAAAACACAATTCCAGGTAAATTCGAGAGCTGTGTTCGGTTTAGCGCACGAAATGTCATCGAACCTAAGCACTCGTATAAAAGGTGAACGATTCTTCGAAGTGTATAACGGACACGACGACGCGAACTTGCACCAACCCTACGTTTTTGTAATATCCACCTAGATACCAGAACCGGGGCTTTTGCGCGGGGGAAAAATCAGCACCAGCGACGTGGCTGCGCGAAAAGAGAACGGGGCCAAAGCCATCGCCGCACCTCTTTCAACCGTGGAATTTTTGACACATCGGGCCAGCCGATTCGGGTGCTGCTAGGAATACAAAAGCTGCGTGAAAAATTCTTCACGCGGCGAATAATTGAATGGTGTCACAGCGTACCATGGTACTCTTGTGGCATAGCCGGGTGACATAGGAGGTTTTTGGCGGCGAGCAAATAGGATAAGGGCGCTCACAAATACTCGTATGGGACGAGGTGTAATTTGAAAACTATCGCAACAGCCGTTGTCCTTCCCATGGATATGTACTTCAACGCTATCAACGTGTTTCCTACATTTACGCTATTTTAAGAACTTGACGTTGGCTTGAGAGTGTCGAAAAGGGTGGGGGGTAACGTGTCGAATGTAATTGATATCGATTCCCGATGTGTACCTATCACACGCGATTAATTTTTTGAATGATGAAGTTGGAAGTCACCGTGGTTCCATTGATGTTGATTGGAATAACGATCGAAATTTCAGGCATCTTGTTACGTATACTTCGGTACGTGCTGTACTTGGAATTTAAAATTGGTTGGATATTGGTACGAAAACGACCCCGAGACTATGATATTACCTATCTTATCTATCACGTTTTTTTCGATGTATCTTGTGTATCTACTTATACAGGTAGAAGTACGTCTGCGGTAAATTACTTCTTGTCCTCATGCATAGTCTATAATTTATATAGAAATTATTCGAGATAACGAATTTAACCATCGATTTGTTGTTAGCGTATGGCCAAGTTTGTATAGAAAAAGTATCCGTAAGAAAGAGGAGGGAGAGCTTGGACTCGACTCGTATTTTGTGATTTAAAATATTAGGTATTGTAGTTCCTGGTTCGCCGGAATATTAACAAACAAGTACGTGCGTTCGATAGGTTCGAAAATTACAGCCGGTATTGTTTGCGAGAAGTTCGTGAGAGAAGTACCTGTATCTTTTTTACTAATCGATGGTCATCCGAGTCTCGACTCCCGAGTCGATTTGTTGGTACATATAAGAACGTAGGGCAGTGTTGGTTGGATTAACGAGGAGGAAGGTGGGAAAGGGACTGGTGCAGAAGTAATTTTTTTAGGACACCCGAGTGAAAAAATTGTCTTTTAATTTTTTTTCCACTTTGCAGGGGAAGGGGGAGGAGGGAATATTACCGTCATAGAAAAAGAGAAAAATATCATTTGAATTTTTTATGAAATGAATTTTAACCAGTCGATACCCTCCGAATTGATTTCAAAAAAGCCTCATTCAAAACCAATACCGCTGCCGAAACTTTTTCAAATTTGAAACCTTTTTTGTAGCATTTAAGAGCATGATAATTATGGTCTTCTGAACAATTTTTTCAAATTCTTTGTGAAATTTAAGAGTAAAATCAAACTCGGAATTTCTAAATTTTTAGGATTTTTGACCTTTTTCGGAGTCTTTGAGTGCTTAATAGGTATACAACCCTCAAATTATTTATTTCAAATTCTTCGACGTTTCTTGACAGAAAACTGATGAAAACCCAATACCTACTAAACAGTAAACCCCATTTCAATGATGAAAAAATTGAAACATGAAAAATTGAAAATCAGGTCAACATCAAAACTAGAATTAGGTTATTGACCTCTGTTTTTTTTTTTCAAAGAAAGTCCCTAATGTTTTGAAATTTTTTACAATACTACCTTTGTATAGATGAGATCAATTTTTTTTTCATCGTTCTCGAAGATGCTTGTCCTGCAAAACTGCAGAATTCTATATTGAAATAAATTCTTCATTTTGACATTTTCAACCATAATGATGATTTGCAGTCATTGAAGACTTTTAAAATGGTTTTTTGATGGTATAGAAAGAGGCTTCGTGTGACTTCAATTTCTGAAGATGTCTTTTTTGTTCACAAAACTACATAACTGGGCCATTTGAACCATTAAAATAAGTTGCAATATTTGAAAATGATTTTTGAGCTATATAAACCAGTGAAACTGGCTTTTGGTCATAAATTTACCTCGAATCACCTTTGATCATGAAAAAATGAAATTTGAGACACCTGAATCAATATGAATGATTTTCGGATTATCTCAATCCATGAAAATGTGTTTTGATGACTTCAGATCACTGAAAGTGATTTTGGATAACTTTGATTTATTGAAAATGACTTCTATCATTGGAATTGACTTTCGAGTTTGGTAAATTTTCCCTTCTTAAGAAAATATTAAAAAATTTTTCAACTTGAGAATTTATGAAAATGTTTTCAATTTAAGAAAATTCAATTAGGTATAGGTAAATATTTTATTTATCTATGTTAAGGTTGAAAAATCCCAAGATTTCATTGTAATAGTTTTTTTTCTGCACATGACACCACTTTTTGATTCCTTCTATATCAATGATTTTTGTATTTTAGATATTCAGGAATATTGGAAATTATCGATTCAAATCAAAGAATAATTTTAGTTACCTATTTAAGAATTTAAAATTGAAGTTAGATGTAGGAAAGTACTTTCCATACAGTCACTTTCGATTACCTAACTGTAAATGCTCATCAGGAACAAACTATCTTATTTGAACAATAATTTTTCAAAGTTCTGTTGTTCAATAGAATTTTTACAATGTTTCTTGATAATTTTGGTAAAATTTGTTTTCAAAAATCATCTTCTAATGAAAAATTCTTTAAAATTTGCAGAAAAGAAAATAAGAAAATCCTTCATTTCACATGAATACCTACACGGAAAAAACAGAAGTTACGAAAATGAATACATTTTACCCCAAAAATAATAAATTTTATCGAAAAAAAAGATAAATTTTATCGAAAAAATTGATATAAATTTTACCAAAATAATAAATTTTAATCAAAAAATAATAAAATGTATTAAAAAAAAATAACGTGTTTCAATTCACAATATAGGTGAAATTTGTTCTAAAAAATAATATTTATCATCAGAAAAAATGATAAAATTTGTCAAAAAATGAATAAATTTTATTCAAAAAAATGATAAATTTTACCTATTTTGAGAATTGGGACGCGTTATTATAATTTTTTTAGATAAATTTTATTTCATTTTTTTCAGTGTACCTGGAATTGCCATACTTATACATTTTTCAATCTACAATGAACAAAAAATATACTTAATGATTGAAATACCTTTACAAATTGCATTCCAAATATTAAAATCCTCATTCTATACACTTTCTAAAGATTTCTGGTACATCCTTGCATTAAAAAACTACAAATTGTCTCCAAATACCAAAGTTTAAATTAAACAAGAGAGAGAAAAAAACTGAGATATGTCTGTGTTGTCTGTAATTATGAATTTTACACGCTTCTGAAATCCTTCAGAAGTCAGAATCCTCTTATAAAGCTCACCGTTGGGTCATAAAAATTGAAATAAATTATTATAAGCACACGTACGTACGCCATCAAATATAATTGCGAGCGTATCCATTTGGGAAAAAATAGAAGGGAAAAAATTATAGCTGATAAAAATTATACACCGCAGCAAAGCAGCAGAGGACCACCTCACCTTCTGTGCAGGCCCGTTTCATAAAAACCACGAATGTGCGCCTACAAGTCGTGTAGATGTCCGTTCGTCTCCATAATACAGATCCCATAAAAACCTGATAAGTTCCTCAAATACAAAGATCTAGGACGAAATTCGAAAATAAAAAAATCCACATTTCAAACGCGTTCCAGATACCTATGCGAAACAGCAACATCACACAGCTCTGCAAACAATTATTATACCCAAGATATTTGGACATTTTCGTCGACAATCTAGAGGACGCGGACGCAGCATCGGCCACAAGAAGGGCGATTTTTTCATGATACGTAGGTCTAGGTACGTCTACGTACGAGTTCCAGAAGGAGGAACTCGTTCGTTTGGTCGTGCACAATTTTTTCCCCTCCGCCGGTCTCCTCATCGCTGGTTATAGTATGGTACTTGAAAACGACGACGGTAATACTATGTTTATGGTGCCTTCTGGTGATCACCGATATTCGCCGCTGCTGCAAGGTTGTCACAATCAAGCTACCCTATAATCAAAAATCTTCTCTCTTTTGGTCGCCATGTTCCTAAAACTAGTTTTTCTCAGTTCTTCTTTCGAAAAGCATGAGCGATAGAGGTACAACGACGAGAATGTGGCGTTGTTGTTGCTGTATATACATATGCCCTTGTCTTTTGCCGTGCAATCTTATCATTGTAATTATACGCTGCTGGTATGATTTACTGCCGCTGCTCCAATTACATGTATTTGTACCTATATAATATCGACAAGTCCCCCCGGTATACCTGTTATTTAGTATACGACGTCTTACAATATTTTAACCTTCCGCTCGGCGGCAAAGACGACGTGTTTGGGCCCCATAATCCTGGCCCTGGCCACCGAACACCAATTAACAGTGTTGGTTTTTTTCTCTCTTCTTGGGTCTTGTTGCCTCGACACATAGACAATCTATCCAGACTCAGAAATCCGTACATCAAATTACACCTTTACTTATAAGTTCATCTATTATAGAATCGAAATGACGTCATTGAGGCGACGAATCTTTCGATAGATGGAATTTTTATACCGCCGTGTCCATCAGAAGAACTGAATCGCGTATAAGTATATTAAAAGGCTTCCGGGGGAATCTAGGTAATTTAGCGATGTCCACGTACCGACGATGTGTACCCAGATATATAAAGTATTAGACGAGTTAACGTATAATACGCGCACGTAATTAAACCCAAAGCGGTAGAATTTTTCTAATACACCATCGAATCGTCAAATGAGGATAGAGAGAAGACCAGAAATATGTAATGTACTATAATTTAACTGGAGGCCTGGTTCCACTAATTTTTATATTTTCATTTCGCCCGAATACGCCGAGACTCGAGTGAGGTTTCATACTACTAAAATAGTATCGGCATCACGAAATTAAATTATCATTATGTAGGATTTGTAAAAAATGAATCGAGCCAGGGAGTGAAGAAAAGGTAATTCGATTAATATGTAAATGCGCGCGAACGTATATTATCACAAACGTACCCATAGGTAATTTTTTTCCACTTATAGGAGACGATCAGACTCGGGACACTTTTCTTAGGCGCTGAGCGTGTCATCGTGCGGTCGTTTTAATGCGATTAGGTGACGGTGCCATGTCGCGGTCTATACGATACCGCCGGACGTCTGTAGGTATTTATGCCTATGGAGCGTTTAAAATGTCATATCGATAACTTGGCCGCTGATGCTTTTCGAGTGGTGTAAATCGTTTGACAAGTTGTCGTGTAGTTAATACCTCTACATGGGTCTGGTCTCCCCGTCATCTGTGAATTGGCTGCAGTACCGTTGCACAAGCAGAGAATTTCAACTATTTGCCGAGTATTTGTGCCTACAGCGATGCGGAATTTTGGTCGAGGTATGAAGGAGTTATAGCATGATGATGCGGATTTTGAGCCGAAAGGGTACGTGGTCGAAAGGGCGATGAGTGGATTAGGGGAGAGTTGAGATTTTGGATGATGATGGGAATTTCGTTCATATTCGGAGGTAAGATGTTGAATTCTGATTTAGAAAACAAGTATTTTTGAGATTCTGTGGTCTGGTTAAAAAAGAGAAAAAAAGAGGAGGGAATTTGCTTCTTATAATTGTGTCAAAAAAATTTCTCAAACTAAATATTAAAATAGATAATGTTTTCTGAATTTGATTGCCATCGCTGGAATTTCCGCAGAACTGAATTTTGACCATCAAGTTATCAATAAAAAATTTCGGTTGTACAATACCCACTTGAACGTTGATTTCTGACATGTTTCAGTCATCTTGGCGATAGAAATGACTAAAATGAGCTTTTTTCATCATTGAAGAGAAAAGGAGTTTTTCAAGTCACTGGTGTAGGTGATTTTGTTGGATGGTCATTCGGATCATAAATATTGTCATATTGTCGTTGAAAATGACTTCTGGCCACCAGAATCACTAAAGATGGCTTTCATGCCACCCGAAGAACTATAATGTTGGGTATGAATAAGTATTGAAACAGCTTTAAAGATTAGATTTACGCATTGAGAGAGTTTTTGCCAGTTTCAGAAAAGAACTCTTAATCTTGTGTTGTCGAAATCAGTGAAAATGATTTATGGTCACTGAAGGTGATTTCTATTTCACCAAAATCAATGATGTTTGGTCGTTGAAAGAGACGATTGTGTCACCAAAATTGAAGAAAAAGACCGTCTTTCGAAACTCGAACCATAGAAAATGACTTTTGGTCACTTTCACTGATTATCAGCCAGTGAAAATTATTTTTGGTCGCTGAAAATAACTGATCACTGGACTTTCGGTCACTGACAATGATTTTCGGTCACTGATAATGACTTTTAGTCACCGACAGTGACTTTTGGTCACTAAATATGACTAAAAGTCATCAAAACTGTTAAAATTTACTAAAGAGGTCATCAACATTGATAAAAATGGCTAAAAGTCATCAAAATTGATGAAAATGACAAAGTCATCAAAAGAGATGAAAATGACATTTGGTCATTGACAATGACTTTCGGTTGCGAAAATGACCAAAAGTCATTAAAATTTATGAAAATGACTTTCAGTCATTTGGACACTGAAAATTACCTACTTTCAGTCTGTGACAATGAATTTTTGATCGCTAAAAATGGCCAAAAGTCATTAAAATAGATAAAAATTGTTTTCGGTCCTTCAAAATAACCAAAAGTCATTGAAATCAATAAAAATGTCTTTCGTTCGTTGAAAGTGACCAAAAATAATCAATAAAAATATGTAGCTTTTGGTCATTGAAATGACTTTTTTGTTTCCAAAATCAGTAGAACATTTTGTTTGGTCGTTGAAAATAATTTTTGGTATACTCTTGTCAGTGAAAATGACTTCATTCGCTGAAAGTAAATAACTTTGAATTCTTTTCTTTTATCCTTCGAAAGTGACTTTTACTCATGTTAATAAAAATACTCACTAAAACATGACTTTGGCGCACTCAAACCAGTAAAAATGATCATTTTTTGTGGAAATATAAACGAATTTCGTTCACTTATAGTGACTTTTGATCACCTCAGAGTCACCCAAATCAGAAGATGACTTTGGATCATTCAGCCGTCTGAAATATGAAATTCGTTTACCAAAAATGACTTGGATCACTCCAACCACTGAGTTTTTTTTTGTTATTTGATTCTCTTAAAATGACCTTGAGTCATCCAACCTTCATAGACGGACTTTTGAATGCAGAAAATGTATTTTTATGGAAATATGTGACTTTGAGTCACCAAACTTGAAAGGAACTTTGAATCACTCAGTTTTCTAAGAATCACTTATCGCTCTGAAGATGTTTCATCATCAATAAGTTCCTGCTGTGTGAAGTGACATTTGAAAATGACTTTTGATCATCGAAAATGAACCAGGGTTGCTGAAAACTAGACCAACCAAGTCATTGAAAATGAATTTAAGTTCATTTGTACTTTGTGCCTATCATCAGGAACAATTGCAATGATCAGAACTGATGCTGTTGCCAAAATAGATGAAATAATCTTTGGTTCTTGAAGTATGACCCAAAACTGACTTCTATAGTCAAGTTTTTTTTGATAACAAAAATCACCAACATCCGCTCTCTCCAGGAAGAAGGACTTTTTCAATGACGCTTCACCCTCAATCTAATCTTCCGCCATAACTAGTCAATTTTTCAACGCAGAAACACCATCAACTCGACACGAAAAACCACCTATGACCAATTGACCACAGAAAATGGCCGAAACATGGCTCGAACATATACGATGCTCTGCAAACAAGCGGTAAATCAGTCTTACACGAACCGATTGTAACTACATGGGTACATATCTATTCGGAAACTGCTGCATGTCGCCGCGGCTTCAGCGGCCGCCGCAGCAAAGGCGCAGTAATGGGTATTCGTTAAAATAAACACCATCGCCCGAAGAACTGATATCTAATTCCAAACCGGAGTCGGGTCGTTTTGTCTTCGAACGAGTTAACATTGACAGTTATTTATTTCGGGGGGCTTTACTGGCGCAGATGCCGTAAAGGTGGGCGTGATAAAACACCGGCGTGGCTGCTCCTCGCGCCGCCAAATAGCGAGCTTAATTATTATTCGTGGCCACGTCTTTGTCTTTCTCTCTCCTGGCATGTGTCTTTGTCGCGTTCAAGTGAGGCTAAAGCATACAGTACAATCATCTCGATGAATACCAAGGCGTGAAACTTTGGTCGTCGTGATGACTGTTTCGCTCTCCGCTTCTTTTGGCTCGGTTTTCCAATATGAAAGTCGCGACGACGGTGTGTAGGTAAACACCATTTGCGAGAGGTCGCATCGCCGCACCGTCGTGTATTCGCCTCATTTTCTTTCTCGTCGTCATTCGGCGATATTTATGGAGTGCAACTCATCCCGTCATGTTGATGACAACGCCACAGCCACGACAAAACGTATAATTCCCAAGCAATTGGGAAGCATTTCACGGGCGAAAGAGATCTCCGCATGAGCACGAAATGCAGACGCCCAGCAAGGTTTAGAAATCGTGATAGGGTTTCGACGAATGCTGGATGGCGGCGAACCGACCAAAATTGTCTCTCCTCCTTCTCGTACCGGGTCCTCGAGGTGATAACCATTAAGTCTCGTACGAGATTGAAAAAAATCAGCGTACCAAGGACAAGGAGGGGAGAAAATCGAAGGATAGTAAAGCACAACGCGGTTTCATTTTAACAACTATCCACGAACTGGTGGCGATCGAATGGAGATTACTCGTGTACGATAAAATCAAGCAGCTTTTACCGACTTCACGAATCGTGACGTCATAAATTATGCGCCATAATATACACCTTCGATTGTTTCCGAATCGATGGATTGGGAAGAGGAGAGACCAGAATCGGAGAGAAGAAACTAGTTATCAATATTCGCCCGGCAGCGAGATTATCGACGACAAAATGACCTTAATATGTTGAATTAGTGTACCTATGCTGGTTCTCGACGATTCTCTATGGTCGACAGTTGAAGGTACGATTACGAAAAAATGATTACGTTGTCGTATGGTAAGACAGTCTTGGTATTTCATTGGCTCCAATCGAAATATTCAAAAATACGGAGAGCAGAAAGAGAAAATCACTACATAGCTATTCGGCCCATGCTGCTGCCAGGAGAGCTATCATCACCTCGAATGGATTAGGTGAGAGAGACCGGGGAAAAAAGTATCGATAAGGTCAACTCGTTCGATCTAGAGGTATATCTTAAAAAAATGATGCTGTGTACTTGTAGTTACAATATCGATGAGAAGAGATAAATGCCCCAACGATACGAATTATCCATCTACGTACAAGATCGGAATTATTTTTTCGAATACTCGAGCCGGCTTAGACTGAATTACACGTTGCGGTTAAAAAGTCTTTTTTTTTCAATTTCCCTTCTCTCGTCCTCTTCTTTCTGTGCAGCTCTGCAGCTGAGTGTTCGATAACCCTCTTCCCCTTGGCTCCTGTATCTGATATTCTTTCCATGACCGTCGTCCTGTGTATACCTATCGTAATTCCATCACATACTAGGTATATAAAATACTCTGATTATAGTGCCAACAGACGAACTCCACAGTGTATTACGCGTTATTGACCAAGGTGTTCTAAATTACACCGACGCGAAATTTTTTTCCAATGCCTTGGATCTTGGATCTTATCTGACCGTGCAGATCTATTCCAAGTACCCAATAACCGCAACTCTGCGTTCGGTAAATTACATAGTTTATCGCCAGTGCGTATACTTGGAGTGCTCGCACGTACTCGTAATAATGGCGATTGATCGGAATAACGGATTTGAAGCTGTGCTTTGGATAAATAACTTATCTAATTTGGAATCACGGTGTGGAACCGGAAGTATCGTTGGCGACAAGATTAATGTGGTGGAATTTGCAAAGAATTCTGCATGCCAATATGGCTCAAGAAAAGTAATATTCTTGAAGGATAAAAATGGGAAATTTCTGTAATCAAAAAATGATCATTGAAATTGCAATGAACCCAGCAGAAGCCATTTTTTTAAATAAAGAAGAAAAAGAATTATCGTGGTTGCCAGCCCTGTGAGGCTGTGAGAAGATTTTGGATGGTAAAATTTAACGAAAGAATAAAGTGAATGGTTCAAATCATCGATTAAAGCCCTTCCCTTCCCCTCCGAGCGATAAACAGTTAGTACAGCAGCGTGGGAATGAAACCATATTGAAATATTGTCACTGTTTTGAGGGTAAATGAGGAAATTTGAAATTTTTGATACAGACCAGGCATAAGAAATCGATTTCCTTTGAAAGTAAATTTTTTCTCTGGAGGAGAAAAATTATCAACATTGGCAGCACTCTGGAAATGGCCTCGATGGTAAAATTTGGCCAAAAATATGATGGAAGATGGATGGTACGAATCATCAGGAAAAGATTTGATGGAGTATACATTTTTGAGGGAGGGGGGACGAGGAAAAGTGAAGAGATTTGAAATTTTAAGGCGTTTGGTAACTATAAAAACAAATTTCACCTAAATTTTCCAGGAGAGGCGTTGGGCGCCCTACAGAATATAATCCGAAGTGTGCACTAATAGAGAAGACAACCATTCAGAATTGAGTCTAAACATAATGATGAGAAAATGAGATAGGTATTCAAAAAAAAAAAAATGATTTCGTGGAAAATTTGAAAAAAAAAATCATTTTGCTCAAGGAAGAGAATGTGTCACATCTGAAAAGCGAAGCAAAGGCAAAATCTTTTGGGGGGAAAAGGCGTTCATACGATTTGAATTTTCAGATTTTTTTCAGAATTTCAGTTGTTACTCAAAGAGAAATAACAACTTTTTTTTTCAATTCGGAATCACGAAGTTTGAACGCGAGGGAAAGTCAACAAATGATAATTTCAATATGTGCGCGTAGTACCAGAGTAAAGTATTTTCGAGAAATCGTGTTTCCCAATTTCAATCAAGCCAATACTTATTTTGAAGAAATGTTCAATTTTTTTCTAATGAATTTTGATTTTACAATATTTTTTTTAAATTCCAACAATCATGAAATTTTTGACCGAAACTGCAGAACTTTGAAAAAAGGTGAGGTTGCCCCCCTCACCACCATCGCCACTACCTCCACCTTTCACAGTTTTGATGATTTGTTTCAGTTTCACAAAAAATCAAGATCACTGGGAATTTTAAACTATTTTTCGCCTATTCCCTCTTACCTCATCTCTTCAAATCTCAATATTAGTAATCGTTTTTTTTTTTCATTTAACCGAATGAGTGTATCAATTTGTGTGGTTAAAATTGATTGAAATTGTAGTTCTTCAACGTTTCATTCTTCATTAATTATGGCGTTGCCTTATTCAAAATATTTCCATAAATTATTTTAAAAAATATTACGAACTTACTTATTTTTAAGATTTTTAAAGTTTTGATGGAAATTCAACACTCACCTGAAACAAAACAAAAAAAAGGTTGATTAGTCCATTGTCAAAATTGATTAGCTAAATATTCGAAGATTTTAATTACAAAACATACAAAAAATTAAATAGGTACACATTTGGATAGGAAAGTGGGGTACAAGGGCTGCATTTCACCCGCCCCCCTCCCCACTCAAATTATATTAGGTACGAATTTTCAAAACACAAAAACATGAAAAAATGTTTTTTTAAACATTAAAACCCGAATTTTTTCTGAACTTTGTCCAGAAGCTTTTCTCTTACCCTTTCTACTCTGCCTTTTGATTTGAAAACTCGTTTATAAATCAGTGAAAATTATCAAAAATCGCTGAGAAATGGTCAAAATTGCAGTACATGAGAAAATCAGTAAAAAAAAAAACTCGCTAAAAAAAACAGTGAGAAAAATCACAGGAAAATTAATGAAAATTCACTGACAAGACATTAAATTTAAGAAATTAGCTGAAAAATCAGTGACAATTTTTAAAAAATTAGTGAAAGTTTTTGAAAAATTAGCGAAAATTCGCTAAATATCAGTGAATTTTTCTAGTTTTTCTTGTGCTGCAATTCTAGCTGTTTATCAGTGATTTTCACTGGTTCAGAATGAGAGAGCATTATTTTGAAGGTACAAATTTCTAAATCATCATTGCTTATTTCATTATCTATGAGATAATTTTCAATTTTCAATTCGCAGAAATAAGGTTTGAGTAGGCCTTATGCTCTATTTTTTTAAAAGTATGGTCAGGATGAATATATTAAAAATTGAAGGGGGAAAATGCTTAAATTTTAGAGGGACCACTTTGATACATTTTGCTGAATCTGTTTTCTCTCGAGATCCGCACCTACGTAATAATTTTCAAATAGAAAAATGGGGAGAAAAATTGAAATTTTGTGCGGGTATTTGAGGTAAAAAACTCGAAATATTAATTTTTTCAGTAGAAATGAGATCAACAACGATATCTGATTTTTTTTCAAATACCTCTTCCCCCGCCATTCTCAGTAGAATCAGTGGCCATTTCCCCCTTTTCCCCTTCCTCTCCTAATTTTTCAATTCGAATTTTCAAACATGTTTTTTTTTTCGTTGATTTTTTTTTTCTTAAAATTCTATGAAAATTCCAACCGAGCATAGATCAAATACGAAATTTCGGCTTGAAAACGCTATCAACTAATAGCAAATTGTACACCCATCATGCGGATCAATCGAAGGCCACAACCGCGACGCCAAAAGAAGACGCGCAGCGTCGAGATAAGCAAAGAAGGAGGCGAAAAATAAAGAGTAAAAAAAAATATTATACGAGCATAAAAAGATCTTATCCGATGTGTCATGTGTCATATGTCATACGTTTGAGTGGCAGAGCGTGCTTAGACCGACCTCTTTCAAATGAACGCTTAGCTCTCTCTATCTAAAAGGCATATACCTTAAAGTATATGCACGTGAAATGCTATAAGAATACCATCGTGATGTGCCAGTCAAGCTGACGTGACGTCATGACACACCTACCAGTCTTAAATAAAATATTGGACAAAATGATATGACAACATCGACATTACGCTTTTCCCTCGTCTTCTTCGAGTTTTTTTTTTCTTGTTCGTACGTATGTACTTCGCATAAGAGATACCTATACCAAAGGCACTGGCGGCGGTGTAATGTATCGTTGGCGTCGATGAAGAAGGAAAAAAAAATAGTCGTGAGTTATATTTATAATTCATAAAGAAATTTTTTTCGTCTTTCTATCTACGTACTTTGGTATCCTGTTGGCGAACTCGAGCGAGCTTTTGTTTATACCTCGGTACATCGACCATGGTGTACTTACATGCTCACATGCCAAAGATAATACCCAAGCACGCAATACCGATTGTCAATTGAACCTGGTAAATCTACGTCGTATACACTTCTGCCTCATCGCCCATGTCCCTGTCTTTCAAACTTGTGGCTGAACGCAGAAGTTTGGCTAGGCCTGCCATCGCATCGTAAACCCTGCCGGGTAAAGTGACGATAGCAGCGGTCGTGCGGTTGTCAAAATCAAAACCCGCCGAACTCAATATTGTACAGGTGTATAATGAAATAACCATAGGTTTTCGATAAATTATTAAGTGCTATGCCTTTCTGCTCTCTGCTGTTTTATGCTCGTCGTCGGTTTAGTCGTCCGCTCGTCTCACTTCATCGTACTCTATGATTGTGTAGAACGTATTTTCAACACAATGGCACGCTATATTGAAACGATTCGAATGATTCGCGTAGACGCGAGCTTCTCTATGGCACGTCAACGAGCCTCTAATTAATTGACGAGACGAACGGAATTGTAATCTGTGGGTTTTGTCGGGTCTCTGATATGCCCTCGTCTCACACTCGTGTTCTTTTCAACTGATATCTGCTGATTTTGATGAGGAAAGTGTGGCAGGATGATGAAAGGGTGCTAGTTTGGCGGAATCGAGATGAGGAGGCGGGCGAGTTGATGAATTTTTTACTCTCTTTTGTCGGTCTAGAGTAGAAATTACATCATGTTTATGGAAAAAAAATTGACAAATTTTTGAAATACAGTGAAAATTGATCATTTAGTGACGTAGGAAGACAAGTTTGAAATTTTCCAGAACTGTATCCAGGCTTAAATAATTTTTTCGTAATTTTGAAAAAAATTGATTTTTTGTTCATTTTAGTGCAATAAAAGTTGTTAAAACATATTTTAAAAAATTGAATTTCTCTGTTTAAAACCAGAAAAAAATTTTGTTCAAAACTTGAAAAATTCAAAATTTTATTTGCGCTTTTAATTTTGAGATAGATTTTCTGGAAAATTCGACAGTTCTTCGTATGGGTACCTAAAATGTTGTGATTTTTTTTTTTCATTCGTGGGTTCGGTCAAAAATGGCATGACATGAAATTTGTAAGTCTATCTTGGTGAAAATTGAAAAGTGGTGAAAACAGTCCGTGAATCGTTCGGTACACGGAAAAAACAGAAGTTACAAAAATTAATATATTTTACCCCAAAAATAATAAATTTTATCAAAAAAATGATGAATTTTATCAAAAAAAGGAATAAATTTTACCAAAATAATAATTTTTAATCAAAAAATGATAAAATTTATTCAAAAAAAAATAATAACGAGTCTCATTTCACAAAACAGGTGAAATTTGTTCTGAAAAATGATGCTTATTTTTTATCAGAAAAAATGATGAAATTTGTCAAAAAAAATGAATAAATTTTACCAAAAAAAATTTTTGAGAATTGGGATAAATTTTATTACATTTTTTTTTTTCAGTGTATAAAAATTAACCAAAATGTGGTATCTCTGTAAAACCAATCCCGCAAAAATGATGAACCCCTCTTCCCACCTTCACCGGCCTCATATTATGCGAGCTTGGGTATGAAAACCAATTTTAAAAGTCAGAAATTGGTTTTTGAGCTGACGCTGATTTTGGGTCTTTCACAAACAGTAGAATCAGAAATTAACCTCAACTGAAAAACTAATTTTTGACACTTGAGAGTGGTTTCTGTATCCAGGCTTGTATACTCGAAATTGAATATTTTCTTTCCGGGTGGGGGGAGGGGGTGTTCAAAAATTGTATGCAAACGCATATCTATGAAAGTTGAAAAAAAACTTGATTTACTTATTGTTGTTTGAAAATTTTTAAAATTCTCCTTAAAAAGTGAAAAAGAGGAACCACGAATTTTCGCTCCCAAAATTTTTTTACATTCTTAGGTAAGCACAACAAATATTTTTCGATGGAAAAAATAATATCCATGAAAACTAGATAGACACAGTTTTTCGTGGTTTTCTACTTTTTTTCAAGTTTAAATATTTTCTACACTAAAAAAAAATAATAAAATTTATCCAAAAAAATAATAACGTGTCCCAATTCTCAAAATAGGTAAAATTTATCATTTTTTTTGAATAAAATTTATTCTTTTTGGTAAAATTTATTCATTTTTTTGACAAATTTTATTATTTTTTCTGATAATAAATATTATTTTTTAGAACAAATTTCACCTATTTTGTGAATTGAAACACGTTATTAATTTTTTGAATACATTGTATTATTTTTTGATTAAAATTTATTATTTTGGTAAAATTTATTATTATTTTTGATAAAATCTATCTTTTTTAAATAAAATTTATTATTTTTGGGGTAAAATGTATTAATTTTCGTAACTTCTGTTTTTTCCGTGTAAGTATCTAATAACCACAATTTTTCACAAATTAAGCTGAAAGATACTCAGATAAACAGTAACAATTGCAAAATTTTCGAGCCACCCCTTCAGAGACGGAAAATATTTAATTTCGAGCAAAAAGTATGTGTGGCTTCATAATTCGGAGGGAGAGGTTGAGACGAAAAATCCAGTCGTTTGCGAATGATTCACATTACCAAACTCACTATTTTCTGATTACTTTTTCCCCCTTCAAAATCTTCAAGCTTCAATTTTCACTGCACTTGGTAGAAAATTTCAATTTCCACGGAATTTTTTTGAGAAAACTCGTTTATAAATTCTTTAAAAATATTTTATTCACCCGAATTTAAAAATTCTGTTGACTTTTTTCGAGTTTTACTTTTAAAAATGATTGGATTTTGAAAGTTTTGAAGAAAAATTGAAGGTGAGGGGAGAGGAGGAGGGTTTTAGAATCGAGCAAAATATTTTTCGCCTGTTATTAAAAGATGAAATAATTTGTCAATTGACGAATTGGGAGTCGCATGAAATTCGCTATATCATTGTTCGAGAAAATCATTTCCTGTGATTGTGATGTAAGTACATATATTTTTAAATATTTGGATAGAATCGAAGCTCCAAAAAAAATTTGGAAAAAAACGAATTTTAACGAATATTACGATACTTAAATCTTTTTTTTGATATATTTTGAATTATTTCCATTATCATATGAGCCTGGATGTAGAAACCACCCCTCCATGGTTAGAAATTGGTTTTGGAGTTGACACCGATTCTGGACCTTTTTAGAAGGAATAAAATCAAGGAAGAACCGCACCTCAAAAACTGATTTTTGACCCTTGGACAAAGGCTCATAAAAAGGGTCCATATAAGAATTTCAGTTTGAAAACCAATTTTTGACTCCCATCAAGGGCAGGCTCACATAATGGTTTCCTCTTTATAAAAAATAGGTAACTCGCGAGATAATTCCCCTCTTTTTTTTGCAAACCTTGAATAAGGTTTGTACAAAACACATGAAAACGCATAAAAACACATAACAAAAAACAAACAAAAAGAAAGGAAAAAACTTGGCGACGTAATCGCGGAGCGATAATATAACGAAGAAAAGAAAACCCACTAAGCTGCTCTGTTCTAAATTATGGCTGAGCGATCGAAGGCGATAATGAAAGCCACGCAAATCCTGGGTAAATGCTCCGAGTCACGTAATGTCACCATGTCCATTTGATAACACGTCTGCCAAGACTTGACAAACGCTCGCACGAAGATGGCCATCAACAAATCTGTACCCATGCCGCTTGAATCAAATACCAAAGTATTTTTTTGTCTTCTGCTCACAAAAATCTAAAGGCGAAGCCTTTCGATTGTCTAAATAACCTTTTCTCTTGTTTTTTTATTGATGTTTTTTTTTTTGGTGGGTATATTTCTAGAGAATGGTATTTATATGGGCTCCGATGTCATCCGGATGACATCTAATTCAACTCTGCCGCCGAAATCCTTTTTTGTGGTGGAGGAAAGCTTAATGTATGATAGTGTATCGTGATCCTTATACACTCGAAATGTTCAAACAGATGTGAATGGATGTGGCGAGAAGAGAAGAGTGAACTAAAAAATCATACACAACGACAACTTCATTACATGTTTTCGACGACTGACGAGAGCCGTAGAGGAGGTTAAAAAAAAAACAGAACCGTTTATCGAGGGGGTGGTTTTGATGAATGTCAGCACGACATTAAGGTGTGGTCCCACTTAATATAAATTGAAACAGAGGGTTATGTATGGTATAATGTTGCGGTATATAGATTTAACACATAGATGGACGAGAATCGAGAAAACAGGGCCAAGTAGGATAAAAAAACACGCCGAAAGACCTCGAATATAACATTAAACGGTACGTTTGATGCCTTTGCCTCTCTTTTTACCCATCCTTATACTTTCTTGTACATCGTACAGGCACCTAGGTCGTAATATGTACACAAAAACGATAATTAATAGTTTGTTATCCGGGCTAGAATTGTGTACAGATTGCATTTCGCCAGCCTGGTAAAAGGGTGGCACGATGCCGGATTGGAGAGACTTGCGACGCGTACAGGTCGCCAGGGAACATTGTGCAGTAATTTCCAATTTCGTAGTTTCGGGTTAGGGGCATCGTTTATTCTTTTTAAAGAGGAGTTGTCACGAGACCTTTTGGACATGGTCACGCAACGGACAAACGTAGAGCCACAGTCGTTTCTGCAGGGCAGTGCAGTGTCTTCGGCAGCGAATACTCGAGTATAGCACTACGACGTGCGATCCGATGGCGTGTTACATGCGAACCGATTCTCTTACATCACTATTTCTCCATTATCGTCGTCGTTGCCTTTGTACCCCCCTCGTACCCGCCCAGCCATCCGAACTTGATGGCTTATCTATTTTAGAGCCCGTACCGAACAAAAATGCAAAAAATGGAAAATGTCGACTGGATGAGGGACCAGGAATGGATGAGAAATGGACGAGCATCGGGTCGTTAGTCATTACCTACTCTGGATGTTGCGTGAAGATGGGACCTGAGACAGGCTGAAAGGTGTTGATTGAATTTTCGCCGAAAATGTTCGATTTCGCTGAATTATGAGAAGTAATTATCCGCGTAAATTTTTGGATCGGTGAGTTTTGAGGATTTTATTCTTTTGGGTGACTACATCGAGTACGAAGATGACTGATGATTCGATTTGAATGATCTCGACTCGAATGATTTTTGCTTCCTTTTCCCTCCTTCCATATGGCAATTAATTCATCTCATAATAGTTTCAAGAATGCAACGATTTTTTTTCTTTAAATGAAATTTTCTATGAGCAAAAAATTCATTTTTCGAAAAACATCATCTTGAGAATTTGAGAAAAAATGTGGGGAGAAAGGGTAGGTCAATTTTCAAATCACTCATTTTTCACTGATCTTTCATCCAAAATTATTGATTTTTTCTGCTGAATTGGAAACTAATTGAGAAATTGATAGAAAGATCAAAGTGAAAAATCATTAATTTTCTAATAAAATAACTAAAATATACAGTCTCGAGTGAAACCGAAACGAAATGTTTCGAGAAATGCTATTTGAAGTGCAAAAAGTAGGTAGCATTTTTTTCACATTTTTGTCATGAAATTTTTTTCGATTGTGTGGGGGGACTTGTCTCTTTAGACCCCCCTGAGTGCGCCTTTGCTGTTTTTCATCAATTTTTATGATCTTTTTGAGATACCTACTTGTGAAATTTCAACTTTGTAAATTTTTTAATCAACAATATTAAATTGCATAGTCAATTTTATTTTTTCTCTATTTTTCTACTCTTCGAATCCATTTTTTTTTTTTTTTTCATCTGTAATTTTTAAATGATTTTTCGGCAAGAAATCTATTAATATATTTTTGCTGTATTTTCAACGATTTCTGAGAAATTTGCAGAACTTTCAAGGTTCTACTCACCTACAATAAATTTCAAACCAGTAAAATCAATTTTTAGACATTTTTTTCGTTCATTTTTACGTTTTGGACAATTTTAATAAATTAAATTTAGGTTTCTGAATTATTTTTTTGGTAAAATATGAACGATTTCAATGTGGGCGATTCAAAAAAAAAAAATCAAGCATCTTCAAAATTTAGCACTCTCACAAAGCAGATATTTTTTGGACGATAGGTATTTAGGTATAGATCGATCAAAAATGAGAAAATTCTTGAAAAATTACTACTGATGAGAAATTTCTTTTCGGGAACTGACAATATACTTACCTAATTACCTGATATGGTGAAATTTGGGAAAGTGATGAAATATAGGTATGTTCTTTAGCCTTGAAAAGTTGAATTTTTTGGGAATTTTTTTTGTAATTTAATGGAAGACTTTAAGTAAATTCCATCTTTTTCTTTATCCTTTGAGATAATTATCGAGTCAACATTTATCTATTCATGGCGAATTATTCTGTATAAATTCTCAACGAAATAGATTTTTTCGCTTCTCAAAATCTCTCCTCACGCCCTCCCTCCATATTAAATGAAAATCGCGAAATACGTTTTTGGCCATTTTTTTGAAAATTTACGATCTGGGAGTATTTTCGAAATTTTTATGATCCATTGGTAGTTTGGAATTTATAAAATTGAAATCGGATAAGATTTGCTCGATAAACAGATATTTCTGAAAAGTGATAATATGGACTCTGAGTGAGGGGTAGAGAGCGGTTTTGAAAAAACGTTGAATCTCGTCTATTTTTAATGAAAATCGCAAAAAATGAAAATTTGAACCTAATTTATGACTGTTTTTAGAAATTAGACGACCATGTAGTTGGTTTTTCGAAATTTTCACGATAACAAAAAATGTGCAGAACCCTTTCAGTAGAGCATAAAAAAATGTAACTGGATGAAATCAGCTGAAGTAGAAATAATTTTGAGAAAAGGGGATGGATCTTGAGAAGGGGAGGGGAAAGGAGGAGGTTGAAAAATGGCACTCAAGCTAAATTCGTTCATTATACAATCCAGATTTGGGATCAATCATCTGCTTTCAACATTTTGATCGAGCGGAATTCACTATAAAATTTCGGAGTTTTCCACCAAAAAATTATCCATACCTATCATGCTCTAATCGGTCAATTTGGTCCCCAAAAAAGGTAATCCGCGATTATGGTGCTGATGGTTCATCTAGCTCATTTTTATGAGTCTTTCTCTAACAGAAATTTACCTCGAGTGCTAAAAATCATAGTTTTCGAGTTGCGACTCTCCCTCGATTTTACTGCTTCTGAAAGGCTGCAAATCAGTGCCAACTCGAAAACCAATTTTTGGCCCCCAAGGATAATTTCTACTTTCTATACTCAAAAATTCAGAGAAAATTCTCAATTTTTTGATATTCAATTGGAATTTCCAATTATTACCAAAGTTCATTCAAAGTCTGATAATTTTACATTAAACTAGTATCAAAATTTTTTACCATTGAATGAAAAAATCCTCGAATTTTCCCAGAAATCCCAAATTCCAGGCTAAAAATAAGAATTCGTATAAAAATTACGAAATTTTGACCAAACTCGACGTACAATTTCAGCCTCTCAAATGAAAAATTTTGAAAAAAAACTTCGCTTCACCGTCTCACGTAATTTTCACTTCATCTGGAACCGATCGCAACCCAAACCTAATTCTGCATTTTCTACAACTCTCATTTATCTTCCAATTGAAAATACGAGATTACAAGATTACGATACCAGAAACCCTCGTTCTCCGGTGCGGATTTTGATTAACTATCCTTCACAATGGCACTATAACGAATCCTATACACATATACCTGTCTGCTCGATCCAATATGTTAGCAAATTCAATCGGACGTGTGAATTAATGAAAACAAGCGTTTCGCCGGGCGACACGCAGCGGCGCTGAAACATCTACCAAACACCCTCATACCGCATCCTTCAAACGGTTCTACGATCGAAATCTGCACAAAGATGGGCGGCTGTGTTAAAGAAGCCCCCAAAAAATCCATCATTTCTTAGTCGAATTCCATCGTCATCATCAGCAGTATTGGTCATCTCGTGTCCAGCAATTCTTGCTATTCGGTTTTTTTTTCCAAGGGGCATTTAGGTACATCTGCGTGTAGAAATATAGGTATATTTTGCTGTGGGACCAATATGGTCTTGTTTTCTTCATCTTATGGCCTGTGCATCGCATCTTCCGCGAGACGTCGCCCAACGGTGCGGTGTGGTTTTTTTAATTTAGAAAGAGGCGTATCCCGTTTTAAATGACCTCTATACTTTCCACTTTTAATTTAAATTAAATGATAGAAGAAAACGATGCGATGATGACGACGATGTCGTTTTTACGCGTTCGTCTCGAGGTGCTGTGTATTTTTTTTCTCCCTCTGGTATATTATCCGTACCTCTGCCTTTACCACAGCCACCGTGGCCATGGTAATATTCACGTCACGAACTAGCCGCGATCAATGTGAACACACGATATAGTCAATTTTGAATAGATATCTGCTTCGGTAATTAAACGTTCTGTGGTGTTCTGGCCATCGAATGAATTTTTTTTTCTTTCGTTGCCGCATCTCCAGGTATATATCTAATAACGTCACGAAAACATTTACAAATTGGTATCCGCGGTCCGCTCCTATAAAGTACCAGAAAGAGGTGGGACTGCTGCGAAAGACAATGGCCAAGATGCTGCTGTCGTCGTGGCTCTTCCATCAACTCAGCCCAGAAACTAATAGAATAGCTGGATGTATCTGGATACGAAATCGCGCGTACATGGTTAATCGAGTAAAATCCCAAAACAATATATTTTCCGCTTTTTTAATTATTTTTCCAAGCTAGAAAGATCTCCTCGGCTGTACCTGCGTTTCGCCAGACGTGCCGTGGGTATTTTTAATTGACCCTTTTCGTCGCCCTCTCGCTGAGACGATTAGCTGCTTTGATTCTACGAACCGTTACAATTTTTACGCCCTGCCTCGATCTATGTATTATTTTATGTACGTGTACTGTACTTAATACCGAACACGGGTGACAAACAGGGCGGGTGGCGCCTACAACACCCGTGTACGCGGAAATGTTCAACATTTATTTTGAAACGTGTCACGCGAACGCTTAAACTAAACAACCCAATTACACGCTATTCGAGTTAACATTGTAACCGTTTATTTTTTTCCTTCCTCTATGGTTTGGGTTTTCTTTCTTGCTTTTTTGTGTTTATTAAAATACACCGGTCTGGCTGCCTTCTTTCCCCGGAGTTTTTTTTTTCTTATTCATTAACCCGGTGTAAGACTGCAATCGCGTCCTAATGCCTCTTATTCTTCGAAACCAGCTCTCTCGTTCACACGCCATAAAGTTATTTTGTATCTATTAACCGGGTGTAATTTATTATTTAAATTGAAAAAGCAAATCGAAGATTTGAGGGGTGATGTTTTTTTACTGCAAAGCTGAAGGTTTCGTTGTGGCTTGTTATTATCCTATATTGTTATTTATTCTATTTGTTGGCCTGGAAGGGACGATATAATGCGTGATTTCTGAATTGTATGGGTAGATTATTGAAAATCAAACGATTTTTTTTCTTGTATGCAAAATTTGAGAAAATCGATAACGTAGGTGTAACAAAATTGAAATTTGAATTTTTTCGAGAGGTATTTTTTGGTGCAGTCTGCTTCTGTACGCGGAAATAATGAGAGTGGTGAGTAATTTTCCGTATTAGCCAATGAAAATCATCGAAAATAGTGGAAAACAGTCGAAATTGCAACGCAATTTCTGGAAAATCAGTGAAAATTTACTGAAAAGTTGGTAACATATCTGAAATTTGCTAGAAAATCAATGAAATTCTTTGAAAAAATCCCTGAAAATCGACTGAATATCGGAAAATTTTGCTGATTTTTCTCTGCAGCAATTACGATTTTTTTTCAGTTTTCACTGATTCAAAATGAGAATGCATTTGGTCAAAATTGAGAAATAAAAATCGAAGATTGCATAATTTGATGAATTTACTGCCTCATTGAAATTTGATGAAGTTCTCTCTCATTTTGAATCAGTGAAAAGTCACTGATGAACAGTCTATGAATTGCAGCACAGGAAAAAATCAACAAAATTCACTGGTTTTTCAAAAGTTTTCACCGATTTTTCCAAGATTTTCACTAATTTTTCAAAAATTTTCACTGATTTCTCAACAAAATTTATAAATCTCTTTGACTTTTCAGTGATCATTCACTAATTTTCAGTGATTTTTCGCTGATTTTCTCCTGTGCTGTAATTCTGACTTGTTTCTCAGTGATTTTTGATAATTTTCACTGATTTATAAATGACGAGAAATTTCTTCTATGAATCACACCGTTAAAAATTACTGATTCCTGACAAAATGGTGTAATGGCCCAGAAATTATAGATTTATATGACAGAAAAATTGGTGAAAAATCACTTATTCACGTTAAAAATTTGTTTCACTGATTCAGAAAGACAAAATGAGATTGAAAAATTCTTTATTATTTAAACTATATAAATGGACACTGTATGTGAGATCTTTTATGGTGAGGAGGGGGAGATTTACAGCAAAAAAACGGAACGCGAATAATACTTTGAGGTTAAACGATAATTTTTCAAATTTTTAAACCTGATACAAATCTATTTTAGATCATTTTAAAATTTATTGGTATCAATCAAAAATTCAAAATGCAGTTCAAATTCAGAAAAAAATGGCCATTTTTTCCCATTGACTATTTCAATTTTCAGTGATAGATGCGGCAAGGAAGTGGAGAGGGATAAATTAAACGGTTTTTGAGCGGGGGAGGGTATTACATATAAATGCCAAATTTTCATTTTTAAACTTCGAGCAAAAAAATTGGAAGCTTTAAGAAACTAAACTACCTACTTAATCCCTCATTTTTTTCTTTCAAAATTTGACAGATATTTCGAAAAGATGTCTCCTTATACAGATTAGAATTTTTTAAAAAAATATAATGATGCAAATTGTTCAAAAAGTCGTAAACAGAGACGAACCGATTAAAAATCTGAGAGGAGGGTGCAACTGAGAAATTTGTTGGCCAATATTTTAATAAAAAATAGGGAAATTCATAAAATTTTGGTAAAAATTGCCAAATTAAATGAGGATAGATCCCTCAAACTACCCTTCAATTGTTTTTGGAGACTTTTCTTAATGGTAGAAATGTTAAAAAAAAAACATGAAATTTTGGCTTTTGAATTTCATTTTTTTTTTTTTTGAAAAAACTTTCATTCTAGTTTCATTTAGGTAAGCTCAGTATATATACCTTCTTGACTGCCCAACTGACTTCTTCATTGATATTTGCTGAATAATGTTCTTCTTCCTCCTCTCTTCATCTCTTTTTTCTCTCATTTCTCCACTTTCTTTTTCTCCTTCCTCTTCCCTCTTTTATCTATAGAATTGTATCAAATGCATCTATTGTACGAAAGAAATTAAGATTTAAAGTGTGAAGGATTTTTTTTTTTTTGATTGAATCCAAAAGCACAAAAAAATCCTAAAAGCACATTGATGATTTAAAAAAAAAACTGAAAAATTTTTATTTGGTTTAATTTGGACATTCTCTGATGGTGTTTTCAAATTTCTGTGGAAAGCATGCAAAAGAGCTTAGGGAGGGCAAAAAAATTGGATTCCTTTCAAACATAATGAAAAATCTATGTATTTCCCAAGACTTCGATTTAATTTTTTTAAAAGGAAGAAAGAAGCAATGAATTTTGAAAAAATTGAAAATTTTGGTCCAAAATGAATTTTTATGATCTAGCAGACTCTCCGGTTTCTGTTGTCAAGTCCACCTTATCGCATAATGGTCAAGCATCTAGTCGTTCGTTCATCCCAGCATAATATCCGCTCAGTTATCACCTTTCTAAATGCATTCAATTATCGTTCTATAGGACCACATAGCAACATGCGAATACTCGCCGGCTACACCTACAAAAATATTAACTACACGAATCGATAAACGAGTGGTAAAAATTTCGGTACGTATAAAATCGTGTCGGAAAAATTAATTCTCGACGATCTACGCCGCTTGTCCGTTTCACATTCTCGTTTCGGTATCCGCAGAACGAGTTTATTCGAAATTTTTTTAATTACTCGCGGACACCGGTCCTCGCCGTCGTGGTACAGGTACCTGCATCAATGAAAGGGAAAATAACACAAAGTATAAGATACCGAACGACCGAAGTGACCACGCTACGTGCAGCCTGTATAAATAAATTGGCTGTTTCGTGCGAGTTGGTATAGAAATTACTCTGTATGGGTCTCGAGTATATTGCTTGAGTATTCTACGAGAGAGTGGCAGTGTGTGAAATTTACGTGAAGACGATTTTGTAGGTACGATGCCCAGTGTGTTTTTTTTTTTCGTACGATGTACTTATGAGATGATGGTGTAGTAGGCGTGTTCTGCGGAGAGAGACCGTAGGTTCCTAATCTTAAAGGTATGCGTGCCGGACGCGGAGGAACGACCTGGTTAATTAGATCTTTTACCGTAATCGTAATTATAATAAAGTTGAACATTTTTCCCCCTATTTTAATTACTATCGAGGATATACAAGTATAGGCTGTATGAAAGCCGACGTCTGCAACACTGTATAATCCGCGATAATTCGAGACAGACGAAATTTTTATCTATTGATTTGGCAGGAGCATTCCTCCTTACGTGTGAATTTCGCCGGCTAAAGATGACGTCGCAGGCGGCGTCCGCCGTCTTATGCTCAAATAAATGTGGCTACAAAAGAGACAATTCTAGCCGCGAGGTGACAATGAGAATTACACGCGCGACGGAGGCGTATGGTCGATTGTTAAGAAGATGAATAATAAGGCTAATCAATAACTGCAGCGGGATATGGCGGCAGTGATGCTGAGGTATCCGAGATTGTGGCGGCGACATGTGCCTCGGTGTACGTACAATACGAGCACGGGTACCTAGACCTGGGTACCGAGAAGGATGATGCATTGAGGATACAAAATACTCGGCGAGACTTGACTTCTAATTATTTTTGCCGAAATTGAGATTTTGATTATCTAAGTTGGAATTTTTCCCATTCCAAGGTTCAATTTTTTCAATTTATTTATTTTTTTTTGAAATTACATACAATTTTAAAACCTTTTCAATTTCGACAGTAAGATTTGAATTTTTTTGAAAAATTGAAGTTGGAATTTTCAAGAAATTTTCAAATGCTAGATGGCTTGATTTTTTCGGAAGTGAGGAAGTAGGTAAAGGTAGAGTTGAGAGGTTCTGAAGACCTAGTTAAAATGTAGTAAAAAAGTAATGATTTTAAAAGAAAAATCCGTTAGATAGGTACCCTGAAATGAAACATTTTTGAAATTGAGAAAAAATTTATCGAATTGAAAGAAATTTGAAATAATTTGAGGCTGAAAAAATTCTTGGTGTCAAAATTTTCCTCAATTGTAAATTTTTACTAAAAATTTTGATTTTTTTCAAATTCGTGATTCAAGTTTGAAATTTTACCCTAAAGAATTCGATCTTGTCCATTCTCGGGGGGGGGAGGGGGGAGGAGGAGGGGGAGGAGGAGGGTGCCGAGTTGATAGGTTTCTGAAAATTTGATAAAATGTATCCATAGTATTTTTTTCAAGAGTTGGATACTTACTTGCTCAGAAATAAAAAAATTTCCAGGTGAACGATATTTTTAAAAATGTCGACTTGAAAAAAATTGAAGAAATGAAAGTTGAAATATTTCTGAACATCAAAATTTTGCTCACTGAAACTTTTTCAAGATTTTTCCAACTTTCATTTTGTTAATTTTTATAAATTTCATAGCCTAATTTACTTTGCAAAATCTCTCTTGAAAAAATTCGACGCGCGCTGTAGAAAATTTTGAGATATTTTCAACTGGAAAATTTTCGAAGTTGAAAAAAATTCGAGGAGGCAGGAGACATTTTTTGAGTGGGGAGAAATTGTAGAAATGACATGAGATTGAAAAAATCGAATTTCTTACTTTTTTTTTTCAAAAATTTCTTTGAACTGAAAAATACTTTTTTGTAATTTTAAAATATTTTTTCAAATTATTTTCAACTGTAAATTTTTAGAAAAATTTAAACTTCACGTTTTTCGAATTAGAAGATACTCCTTTGTAATAAAAGAAAAGACCACTTTCCATAAAATGCCCACACTCACAACATCCAACAATCTTCTTGCTCTCTCATTTATAAATAAGTGAAAATGATCTAAAATCAATAGAAAATAGTTAGGATTGGAGCCAATAAATCCATGAAAAATGTCATCAAAAGCCAGCAGTGAGAAAATTTAACGGAAAATTAGTAAGAATTCACTGAAAAATCATTAAATTATCTAATAATTATAAAATTGCGTGAAAAATCCGTGACCTTTTTTTTTTTGAAAAAGCAGCGAAAATCAAAAAGTTACTGATTTTTCTTGTTCTGCAATTCTGACTTTTTTCATTGACTTTTCACTGATTCGAAATAAGAGAGTAGAAATCGCGAAGGACAATTCCTACTCTCTCATTCTGAATCAGTGATCGAAGTCAGAATTGCAGAACAGGTAAAATCAGTGAATTTTGAATTTCGCTGATTTTTCAGCTCAATTCATAAACTTTACCGACTTTTCAGTGAATTTTCAGTGATTTTTCTCACTGATTTGATTTCAGTGAAAAAATTTTCACTGATGTTCTCCTGTGCTGTAATTCTAATTGTTTCTCAGTGATTTTCGATAATTTTCACTGATTTATCAATAAAAGAGTAATATCAAAAAAAAAAAAAATAAACAAAAAATGTTTACGTTTTATTCCAAAACAGATCAGCAATCTCTATAAAAAGGATATGAAATTGAAAAAAAAAATGAAAAAGATTTAAAATTATGAAAAAATTTTTAAAAATGAATGCAATTTTGAAAAAAAAAATGTATTTGATGAAAAAATTTGAATGAGATCGTCAAAATCGTATTTTTGGTAAAAAATAATTAGGATCAAGTCTCGGCTATACATAGAATATCATTAGATTGGCATGTGGCTGGTAGTAGTACCCCTAGATAACTTTGGCGATATTGGAAAGACTTGTATATGTCTTTATAGACATACACACAATGACTCGTTAATGTGTATTACATAGGTGACCTTCGCCTTAACCTTGAATCAAGTCGCTAATTGTACTCCTGCGGCCAACCATTTGCGAAAAAAAAAATTTCGTTACGAGATCGTGTCTGCGTGTGTGTGGTAGATTTGAAATTACGAGATGACAGCATCGCGTTTTTTCTGCAGTGTCACCAAGCGACAACGACGAATGCCTTATTTCCATCATCATCATCATCTTCGGTACGACGCTGACGCATTCTTTATCGTGAAAAACTCGCTCGTTAATCGCGGAAGAGCATTAAGCACTCGCGACTGCTGGACGCTGCGGCAAAGATGTGTTCACGTTCCACCGCAACGTCGACACCCATGGGCTATATACGAGCACCCGCCATAGCCGAGTTGATGGCTGCTTAGAAGTATACCGCAAATACTACTCAATTAACCGCAATATACCTTTAACGTGTTACGTACCTCTGTAGATACGTTGGTTTGGTACACTTATACTCGTACATAGGTATACTATTTTCAATATACAAGGTTATCGCGACGACGACGTTGAGCTGCAGCCGCGGCGACGACCGCGTACCACCGCAGATTAACCGTATAGATCAAAATTGACGTGCAGCAGCGTTAAACCGAACATAATAGATGGAACGTAATCAGCTATAGAAGTTAATGCCGCCGAACAGGTATCCCCTGCCGTCTTGGACATAGTTTCGAGTACGATAGGTACGCAGATTTGTCCACTCTAGAACGTGGTTCTCGACTTGGAACGTAGGTGCTGGGACAAATCGCGATGTGACCGGTGCGAGTAGATTGGGAGACTTTGGTGCGATTACGATGTGCCATGGGTATGATTCATCCTATTGTCGTTTGGTTTTTTTACGATTTGCAATGGTATGAAGTGTTTACTCTGGATTTCGGGTTTGGTACGTGAATTATGGCGATGAATTGTGGGAGTATGAAGTTGAATTATGGAAAATCAGCTGGTATTTATTCTAGATCAGTGAAAAACCACAATGTGCAGCTTGGGAAATTTTTTTTTTTTTTTTTTTTTAAATCATCAAAGCAAATTTTATTAAAAATTAGTGATTTTTCCGACTTCTCATGGTCAACATCACTGATTTTCAAGACGGACAACCAATTTTTCTAAAATTTTAAATGAAATCATTCATTTTTGCTATTTTTTTTGAAACTCAAAATCACTAATTTTCACTGATTTTTACTGATTTTTTTCCAAGTCAAAATCACTCATTTTCATTGATTTTTCTGTAGTTAAAATCACAATGATTCTTACTGATTTTTTAAAAGTCGAAATCATTCATTTTACTTATTATTTTAGAAAAAAAAAATCGCGGATTTTTTCAGTCACTATCACTGTTTCAAGTCAACATACTCACCTGATTGCACTAGATTTTTTTTCAAGTCGAACTTGCTGATTTTCGCGGATTTTTTCCTAGTCAAAATCACCGATTATCACTGATTTTTTCCAAGCCAAATCGCTCATTTTACTTTTTTTTTTGACAAAAATCACAGATGTTTTCAGTCAACATCACTGCTTTTAGTTAACATGACTAATTTTCACTGGATTTTTAAATTCAATATCAACTAATTTTCACCGATTTTTTCAAGACAAAATCGTTCATTTTCTAAGATTTTTTTACTTTTTCTGTCAATATTACTGATTTTTTCAATTCGTATCAAAGTTGAAATTCCTAATTCTCCCTGTTTTTTTTTTTTAAAGCCAAAATCACTCATTTTACCAATTTTTAAAGTCAAGAATCACTGATTTTTTCAGTCAATATCACCGATTTTCACTCATTTCTTTAGACAACATCACTCATTTTTACTGATTTTTTGTCAACATCACTGGTTTTTAACATTTTTTTAAAAATAAGAATCACTGATTTTCAGTCAAAATTACTGATTTGCAGTCAAAATCACTGAATTTCTGTCAAAATTTAGTCAAAATCACTGATTTTCAGTCAAAATCGCTGATTTTTAGTCAAAATTACTGATTTTTCAGTTAGAATTACTCATTTTCAGTCAAAATCACTGATTTTCAGTCAAAATTACTGATTTTTAGTCAAGATTACTGATTTTCAGTCAAAATCGCTGATTTTTAGTCAAAATTACTGATTTATCAATCAAAATTTCAGTCAAAGCCATGGATTTTTCGCTCAATATCGCTGATTCTCGGTCAACATTTCTGATTTTCATTGATTTTTTGGTCTACATTAAGTACATGATCAGGGAGCGGATAAAAATGCGGTTAAAATGGGCAAAATATGCGCTTAAATATGCGCTAAAAAACCTCAAAATATGCCCTGAAAACGTAAAAATATGCGATAACGATATGGGTGTCTATTTAAAGGGTGTAAAGAGCTGAACCTAGTTCTAACCTTTAAAGACTGAGAATGGGATAAAAACGATCGATCAAACCATTTATTTAATTAAACGAGTAAAAATCACAAAATTTTGGCCAAATCAGACACAGAGAACGAAGGTTGAAGATCTGGATGAAAAAATATGATTTTTTTTTCAACTCTGAAGTAAAAAAAATCATTTTTTTTTAAACGCATGTGTGAAAAATATTTTTAAAATGTGTATTTTTTCGATTTTCAAAAATGAAATTACTGGAAATTACCAAAATATGCGCTAAAAATGAAGAAATGGAGAAAATATGCTCTAAAACAGTAAAATATGTGCTAAAAATGGCCAAAATATGCAAAATAATGCGTTTAGAGGGAAAATATGCAAAATATGCGGTAACAAATATGGCTCATTTTGCTCAGAAAGACTTGAAACGTAAAAATAGCTTACATATGCGGCTTCTTACTCAAAACAGAAAAACATGTATTTACATTAAAATCCGCTCCCTGTACATGATTCTTACTAATTTTTTAATCAATATCACTGATTCTCACTGATTTTTCTATTCGAAATCACTGGTTTTCATTGGTTTTTTCCAAGTAGATATCTATCGAATTCTGATATTATTTTTCCCAGGCTGGTATTTATTTCAAAAAATATAATAAATAATATTTTGAGTCGTTTCAGCAGGTAAATCCAAAATTTTGGACCAATGATCATTGATCAATCTTGAGATAAAAATTTTTCCATTTCGAAATTTATGGAATCAAATTTTTAAAATATCGACAAATTTTCAAAAATAGTTTCAAAATTGATTTTTTAGTTCCAAGTTCAGTTTAGGATTTGAATATTGAAATCAAACCCACTTAATTCGACCCAATTTTCTCATTCATTTTTCATAAACGATTCTTTTGTACTCTTTCGATGTTATCTTGATTCAGTTAGATACCAAAAACCAGAACCTCCAACTTATAAATATTTAATCGCGATATTAACATTGCAGCGTCTCTCATCACCTATGCTTATGATGTTTTTACATTCGTCTGCGATATCAAATGCAACTGAACATACATTCGTGCAGTACTTAATAGCTACGTAGCCATCAACCCATTACTCGTACAAGTCCAAGTACCATCGAAATTTCAATTTAATTGATGGCCAGGTACCAAAATTATACGATTTTACGCCGCTGGAAATCCGATCTTTCGGAAAATTCAGCCACTCTCTTGTAATGCAAACATCATCGAATACCCGTGAAAGAAAAAGAATACCAGAACTGGCACGCGACCTGTTGCCGCTCTCTTCGCCCAGCACAGATCTTCTTCGATCTGTGAATGCGAACAATACGTTTAACATGCGTTCCAGCATGCAAAACAGAGACAGAACCCGTCTCTGATGCTGTGTAGCCTTCTGTGCGATTACACAGCTTAACCTAGTGTAGATAATTTTACAGGTGGTTTTGCTCTCGCCAAATCGCTACAGTCAAAAGATTCAGATACTTATCGAGCAAAGGTATCTATAGGTATCTTATCTATAAACGCTTCGTAAACATTTACACGCGTCCATCGCCTATTTAGAGGTAAAAAAAAATTCGACTAATTGCTGCTGAGAAAAGCATCGCCGTGTAGAGAAAAGTGTTGGCGTTATAATTTCGTTATACTTAAGTAGCTATGTGTATATGGGAGACTGGCGCGACGCGAATAATTACTTTGCTCGTACCTAGAAGGCCTACGCACACACGCAGGTTATTCGCGCGGACAAACGATCGCTGGTCGTCGCAGCCTGCCCGGTATTTACCCGTGTAATCGTAAATATCGCGTTAAGAGTAATTTTCAACAGCAGACCCGCGGTGAAAGTTCAATACGACTTAGAGAGAGATGTCCGAATGGAGTTCTACTGGAGACAGAGACAATACGAGTATGAGCCATGTAATATGCATAATATGTGCTGGTATTACTCGCGAGTACTTAGGATTTGTTTTAGAGAAGATCGTCCATCCGGTGCGAGTTTGAGAAAAAAAATTTCGCCTATTATTATCATCGTCGTATGTACAAGCAGTGAACTAAAGCAGAGAAATTATACTAACATATTTTGCTCTCTATCTGTTCCAGGACACGAAATTGTGCTAATGAGGTGTACACGGTGTATGGAATGGCATGGTTATTTTTTCATTTTCCCGTTGTTCTAACGATTTGTGGACAAGCAGAAGTGGTGAGAAAATACATATGTTTATAATCGCGTAGTAATAAGAGTAGGCATATGGGAGAATATGGGTAGATCTTTATCGACGGTTTGTGGAATTTCAGAAAAGTATGCCGAAAACGTCGTGAAAGTGAATATTTTTCTCATCCCTCGACTTTAAATGGTCCTCAATTTATGTTTAATCGATTTCAATATTTCGTGGAGATGTTTTAAAAAAACTTTCGTTGTGTGTACTTGAAAAAAAAATCCAAGAATTGAACTTATAGTATCAAGAAAACTAGAAAAAAGCAAGAATTTTCCATGATCTTTTGCAGAAATTAAGATTTTTATAACTTTCATTTGTTCTTCAATTATTTCATGGAAGAATAAAACGAAAATTCTTTTTTAGGCAAATTCAAAACGAGAAAAATTTCATGAAAATGGAAAGAAAAATCCAGATTGAAAAATTTTCATTTTTAAGACCCAAAAGACACCACATGGTGCTTCAAATTTGATAAAATGGTAAAAATTGATTGAAATTAATGAAAATATTGGAAATGAAATGCAAATTGAAGAAATTAAAAAATGTGCTGTTGCGTGAAAAGTCTTCAAATTTTATAGAAATTATACTTAAATTGGGAAAACTTTGATAATTTCCTATGCGAACTTGGGAGCAATGAAATTATACTTTTCAGATCGTAAAACAAGATGCGAAAAATTCGATTTCGTGACTTGAAAAATTCGGAATTTGGATAAAATTTCATCAATATTGTTCAAAATATATCTATTCAAAATTCTTAGGGCTGGATCCAACGTTGGGTGAAGGAACAGAAAAGCAACCTGCTGGGAAAATTAGATTCTATCATTGAAAACTTGGAAAAAATTATGACTTTTTTAATGAAAAAAATTGTATAAAAATAGCATCGGGGTCAAATACGAAATGTTAGAAACGGGAAGTTTCATTTCAAAAGTTGAAAAAGCGTTGAAAACATTCAACTGTTAAAAAAATGTCATCAAAAGTTTACGAACTCGTGTCATAAAAATTGCTTGAAACTGAATGAAACATCATGAATATTTTCAAAAATATAAAAAAAATGTCCAATTTCAGTAAAAAAAAAAAAATGGTCAAAATTGACGTCAAAATATCTTTTTTCTGAAAAAAAATCTATCTGTTTTTGGATGCCTATTTTTTTTGAACGATTTTCGTGCTCTCTAAACTTGAATCAGTCAAAATTCACTGATTAATAAGACAAAAGTGTGCAACTGAAGAAATCAGTGAAAATTTTACCGAGTCAATCAGTGAATTTTCATTTTTGAATCAGTAAAAATTGTAATTTACTGATCGAATCAGTAAAAAAATTTAATTTACTGATTGAATCAGTAAAAATTTTAATTTACTGATCGAATCAATAAAAAATTTAATTTACTGATTGAATCAGTAATTATTCCCTGATTGAATTGGTAAATTTTGATTTTAACTGATTCATTTCAGTCGTTGAAAAAAGATTACTGATTCAAAAATGAAAATTCACTAATTGAATCAGTAATTTTTCACTGATTGACAGTCAAATTTCACTGATTGATAGTTGCACACTTTTCGCTGTTTAATCAGTGAATTTTCAGTTTTTTGACTGATTCAGATTTAGAGAGTGGTATCAAATTTCAAGACTTGAGACTTGATGTAGTTTTTAATTTTTTCTGCATTTTGAACAGCTTTTAAGGTATAGTAAAGTATTGAAATGAATTTCGATGATTTTTTTTTTTGAAGGGAGGAGGAGGCATTTTGAGCAATTTTCATGACATTTTCACAATTTAGAATTTATATATTTTGCTTTTGGATATTCTAGAATTTTTACGATATTTTTATCAATTGCGATTATATTTTTGTGTATTCAATTTCTAAACCTGTTTCGTATCAACTCATCAACCAATTCGAAAAGCTTTACTTAACAATTTTTTTTTTTTTAATTTTGAAGTTTTACATAATTTTTTTTTGCAAGTATGATGATTCTAATTTTTGACGATATTTTAGCACAGGGTGTTTAAGGATCAAACTGAGCCAAGTTGGTCGAGATAAGTCAAGCTTTTGATCAGCAAAAGATCGAGCAAGTCTTGCAAAGTCAAACTTTTTGACTAAAATTGATGATTTTTTTCAAAAATTGAATACGTTTGTTATGATTTTTTTTTTTAATTACATCTGTAAAGTCGTTCGAAATTTTTGAGGTGGGAGGAGGGGGATAGCCGTTAAAAAAGTTATACATACAAAAAGATCAAGCTACCTAACGTCAAGTTTTTTATTCAACAAATTTTGTTAGACACCCTGTAGAAATTTTCAATGTTTTTCGAACAATTTCACTTGTGGTTCCATCTTCAGCTCATCTATCTTCTCATCTAGAAGATATCATTTTTTATCGCGCAATTTTTCTTCACAACCTGACATCCTGTCTCCTTTTCCCTCCCATTTAACTAAAAAATCTACGGTAATAAAACATCGCATGTGCCTAAATCGTGTCTCCTTCGATTTGACAAATCACTCTCGAAGATTTCCACGCTTCGATAAATTTACTTCGTTATAGATTCGGCCTCCTTCTTCTCTCCTCAAAATTTCGCGATCGTCGCGATAATACGAAGCCAAGCCACGATACAGATACCGAATAAAGGCGATCGATCGAAATGCGGGCACGCGCGACAGACGGACATCGATTGACAAAGGGGGGCAAGGGGGAGCAATACGCCGGAGGTGCGAAACCGCAATGACAAACGGACAGTCGCAAGGACATGGTTTTTTCATTCGAAGGCAAATTATGTATTATACCAGCCACGAATCGAGTTTGACAGTGGGAAACAAGAAAGGACGCAGATAAAGAGACATGCAAGAGAGTCGAAGAAAAAAAATTACGTCTGTCGTGTTAAGTATTTAGACGTGCTGGATTTTTTTTTTGATGACTTGCTGGCAGATAAACACGTGACTTTATAATCTACACGGTTTGCGGAGGAGATTTTTGGGAGATTTCGTGGTACCGAATAATTCTCGCTGCCCTCATCGAATTTTCCCCTCGTATACTGGGTCGTAGATTACCTTTAAAAATGTGTATCGATTACGTATGACACGTCTATGACGATTTTTGAAGACTTGGTATGACTACGACGACAACTGCGACGACGACTAATAATATCAACCGTATAAAAAGGTAGCCGAGTCTAATTCTTTTGTGTGCGCGCTTCTGACACCGAAGGTCGTTGCATAACACCCACAATAGTCTTATTCTTCTAACACATCGAAAAGCCAATTTAAAACCTATACCGCAAGTAATAACTGTGACGGCGGGACGCCAAACCGAATCGTATATTAACTATTTTTTTTTCCTCCATCTCTCTCCTGATAACTGGTTTACCGCATCTTTGTCACACGAGATACACCACGGTGTACCATATTAGCGAGAAAAGAATACACGACGGTCGCGTTCGATACCTCTTCGGTATTTTTTTTTTTCCTCGACGACGGTGATTATTTTTGTCGTTCGTCTATGTCACCAAAATTACTCGTTCGCCTGTGGCTGAGATAATCCTCGTACATGAAAGATTACAGATAATGAGATTTTTCATTTTTTTTTTTGGCGAGTTAGAATTGCGGAATTTTCGATGCTCTTGTAAGATATATCGGTGAATGGGTAACGGTGGGTAGGTAAACGAGTCATGTGGCGTAAGCGTAAATCGTGACATGTATAATAAAAATTCTTTTCGTATGGAAAAAGATACAGAAACGTGCTGAGTCTGCGACGCGACGGTGACAAGTAGATAAATACGTAGCAGTAGCATTGCCGTTCGAATATCGTTTCTAATCTCAGCAACTGCGACATTCTCCCTGTTTCGTCTCCCTCACCCACGTTCGTGTATCACAAGTTTACGATTTGGTCGAGAAGGTCGCTTACCGTGCAAATAGTCGGTCCGAACGATAACGGAAGATCTGACGAGATTCTGCAATTGCCGCTGTTTTTGACATTATTGCTGACTGTCGAATTGGTAACACTGCTGTTGGTGGAGCACGTCGTCGACAGCAGATTATTCGCTTCCGGTTTCAGAAACCACGAAGCCACGGAAGCCCACTGCAAGAAGATGGAAAAATTAGGAAAAGTCGAAGAAATTCAAAGGGGTGAGGTGTAAAAATAATGATTTCTGGTTCGTGGGATGGGCGGAGGGAGGGGAAGCGTGTTTTATTTGAGATAGGTGCTCTTTCATTCATAAATCAGCGAAAAAATCATTGAAAAAAAAATTGGAAAAAATTCGGAAAATCGGTGAAAATTCTTCAAAATTTTAAAAAAGTTTTTATAAAAAAAATCAGTAAAATTACAATGAAGAATCTGTGAAATTTTCGGAATAATCCGCTGAAAATTGAAGAATTTTTTTGATTTTTCCTCAGCTACAATTCCAACTGTTTCTCAGCCATTTCTCGGTGATTCAAAATGAAGGGCTGTGTACGTTATTGAGTAGTTTAAGCGAACCACTGGTTTGAAATTTTAACAACTTTTTTCCACTTAAGCAACACTGATGGAAGAGATGGGTGATTTTGATTTTTTTTTGGTGCTCAGTTCGAATATGATTTTAGTACTTATCCATATCACATCAGGATTTTTTATAATTTTGAGTTTTTCGTTAACATAAATAATATAGATTTTGAAATTTCGTATGTGTAGAGTCCAATTATTTTTTTTTATTTCCAAGAAACTTTGATTTCGAGACATTTTTTAGACAAAAGTCCATTTCAACTTCTATACTCATTCAAAATAATCTCAAAAACTTGGCCTTTTAAACGTAGTCCTGACAAAAAAAAAAGTCAAATAGGTACCTACCAAACAGCAAGAATTTTCAATTTTCACCTCTTGTTTCAAATTTTTTAATCAGACGATAAAAAATAATTTTTTGGACAATTATAAGCTGTACAATTCATGATCCTCAAATGTTTTTTAAGCTCGTTTAATTTTCCCAAAAAATTGATTTTTTTTGAAATATCACAGGTCTGCAATTTGTCAAGTTTTTCTTGTGTAGGTATAATGAACTGTGCTAGGTGATTCTGACCTCATTTTTTAGTATGCCGAGTTCAAATTATGATTTTAGTTCCTTCCCCTTTCCCTCCCCCCCCATATCAGCATTTTTCCATTTTAATTTTTTGATTTTTCACGCATTTTCTTAGCAAAGCCAGCAAAGGAATTAAGGACCCAACGAAAAAAATATGAATGAAACACGAGTCCAATTTGTTTTTTCTGGTAAATTTTGTTTTCCAAATATTTTCAGTACCTAAAAGATGAAAGTTGAACTTTGAAATTTTTGCTATTCATCCATTTATTTTCTTCGTGGGTCCTTCCTTTGGTCAGAAAATCGACCAATAGTATGTGAAGAAATTCCATACTCAGATTATGAAAAATATTTTTTCTCCATTTTTTTTGTCATCGCTCAGGACGAAAAATCGTATCAAAAACATCCACTAAAACTAATGAACACTAATTTTCACGCAAGCCTCTGCTATTTGTCAAGAAAATCCATAAACCGGTACCTGGTCGCAATAACCTATTAGTCGAGAATGCTCAAGACTTTAAAGTTACGAAAATAATAAAATTTTTGTTGAAATTACGAAGTTGTAAATTATCAAAAAAAAAAGTAAAATTTTCTATATCTGGGTATTAGATAATTTTTCAAAAATAGAATACCTAATTAACAATTCCCCAATACATAAAATAAATTGGCAAAAAATGTAAAAATTCAAAAAAAAAGGTAGTAAATTTTTCAAATATTAATGAATTTATCTCAAGTTCCAAGGTAAAAAAGTTAAGTCATGAAAATATAATTTGGAGAAATTAAGCCATACCTACTAAGCAAACGAGATGAAAACCTAATACAAAACTGAAAAATTTGAATCAAATAAAATTTATTGTTATTGAGGAGGAGGCGGAGGAGGAGAGTAGGTAAAAAACTCAGAACCCTGTTTAAAAATTGGAAAATTCGGGTTGAATAAAATTTATCGTTATGAAGCGAAGAGGGGAGAAGAGGGTATCAAATGAGAAACTCGAAAAATAGGAAAATTCGAATTGAAAAATTATTGTCATTTTTTGAGGGGGGGAGGGGGAAGAATATACAAGACCTTTGGAAACATATTATACGTCATCGTACCATTCATAATCGATAAGAAAAAAGGTAAACCAAACTCAAACTTTCACGAAAACATGCCAAATTTTATACGACTGTATATTTCGGAAGAATCCAGCAGCATTAAACTTCGTACTTCGTTCAAATCGACGATATTACCACACGATGGCGGTACCTTCTACCTTGAATAATGATCCAGATTCGATAACAATCTACGAATGACGTACTAATGACACATTACTCGTAGTCGTATATTCAATTAAAACGTAATTTAGGAAACCCTTTCCTCTCGCCGCGGTATAATTAATAATATCGCAGGGGCAGCATCATCGGTGACGGTGGCAGCTTCCACAGGTATGCGCTTTAGTGGGCATCTAAATCTATCTATTTGGTTACCTCATTCTCGTCATAATACGTGGATTGTGTGCGCTTTGTGGGTATATACAGGCACAGGTAGATATACAATGATACGCGTAGGAGATTTGTCACCAATGCATAAAGATACTAAAAAACGATTACGAAAAATTAATGCAAATTACGGCGTAGCGGCGGCGTCAAGGTCGCCGGTGATTATTTTCCGGCTTCCAGTGTTGCTGGCGAATGGGTGTTGGAAACGTGTGGTCAAATTCGTTTCTGCGTGTAGCACGTATATGCCTACGTGCAATGGGAGACTGGTACGTGGCAGAGAATGGTGTTTGAAAATCAACGTTTTAATGAGATATTTTTTATGGAATTCCAAAGTCGTATAATTTTGACAAAAAATCGTGAATTTATTTGACCAAAAAAAGCCAATATTTCGACACTTTTTTGGTCTTCGGAATACCTTTCTTCGAACGATAAAAAGAGTCAGAATAAAACACCATCGAGAAAGAAGAAGAGAAAGAATTACAGAAACAGTACAAGATCGAAAACACATTTGGCACGAGGATATGTGTTTTTCGAAGCGTGAAACATATCCGAATACGACACCAGATATCGATACACAAACGGAGAAAAAAAAATCTCTCAAAAACCCAACTACCGACTTGTAAATCTGTTTGATGGAAATCAAGTACTCGTGTGCGAGTGTGAATCGCAGCATAATGTCAAATTCGGCCAGATCAGTTTGTTTAACATGCTCGCATATGAATCTTGTATCATTGCACATGTCTAATGTAAATACATGAATTGGCGAGTTGACGTAGGTATTAAATTTCACTTCTTCTATGTGTTATGCTGGAGTGTCAGATGAAAGAAATTTTTTGTGTTAACTTGTCTGGTTCAGAGGAACACCCAGACCATCGTAAACTCACCGAATACCGATTTATACGCAAATAGGTACACGATATGTTACGATAATTATATTGCTCTTCCTCTTCGGGTGTCATAGCAATATTCCCCGCTACCCCGGGCATCAGACTGTCCCATATTACACCTATGGATGGCTTATGGCTGGACATGGCCACATTCTCGTGAGCCACCAACCGACCGATGCGACGTAGACGAGCTGCCAACCGGCTCGTCGTGGTCTATAGGTTCATGTACGATGACCAGAGAGCTGCGTACCTCCCTCGATACATCAGAAAATAAATATATGCAAGCCTATTTTCACCGATGTGTGCGTGGACAGATCTTATCTCGGATAAAATCTCTCGTATAATGCTGACCCGCGTGTACGTTTCGTTTACATTTTAAAAATACGACGCCTGTGCGTTTCTTTTTTGTGTGTAGCACCTGTGTAGAAGTATTATACTCTGGCGAGGACGGTTCTCATTTTTTATGTCATTTTTTTAACACGTTATTATTTCAAATTACAAGAAGGTGCATTGATGTACGGCGTGTAATTCGATACCGAACCGGACCACCGTTCTTGTCTGTATAGTCGTTGCTATCATCTTCGTTTCAAGCTGATATGGTATAGGAAAGATTCAGAGTCTGTGTAGAAATAATTACGAAAAAGATGGAGAAAATCACTGAAAACTAGTAAAAAATGGCTTAAAATCAGTTACATCACTAAAAATCAGCAAAACCTTTGAAAATCAGTGAAACAATGAAAGTCAACAAAATAATTGAAAATCAGTGAAAATAATTATAAATTAGTAAAAAGTCTTCGAAAGTCAGCAAAATCATTTAAAAATCCGTGAAATCGATGAAAATCTGTAGAATCAGAAAATGTGAGTGAAATCATTGAAAATCAGTGAAATTAGTTCAATTATTAAAAATTTGTAAAACCTTAAAAATCAGTAAAATCTCTAAAAGTCAGTAATAGCTTTGAAAATTAGTAAAAATCTCTAAAAATTAGTAAAATTTCTGAAAATCAGTGAAAATCACTGATTATCAGTAAAAAAAATTGCTAATTACGAAGATAATCGTTTGAAAATTACAAAATTGAAAAATCATGTTGAAAAATCCCTAAATACTGGTGAAAAATCCCTTGGAAATTAGTGAAAATTACTGGAAATGAGTGAAAATCACTAAAAAATCAGTGAAAAGTTTGTAAAAATCGCGTAAAATTAGTAAAATATCTGAACATTGGTGAAATTTTTGAAAATCATCGAATCACTGGAGATTTGCGAAGCCTTCGAAAATCAGTGAATATCACTGAAACACTAAAAATCCATGAAATCAGTGTAAAACAGTAAAATCTCTGACATTTAGTTTGTGAAAATCATTACAAATCGTTGTAGAATCATTGAAGATATTAATGAAAATTGCTTCAAGGTAAAAAAAAATATTCAAGAACGATTTCACTGAGCAATATGAGAAAATCGTTCCCGAATCATTTAAGTGAATGATATGAGAGAAGAATTCACGAACGATTCAACTGAACGATTTAATAAAATCAGTCGCGAACGAATTCATCGAATGGCTTCATTGAACAATTTGACAAATTATTGTTCACGAACGACTTCGTGCAACAATTTGAGATTATCGTTCATAAACGAATTCAGAATGATTTAATTAAACAAAATCACAAAATCGTTCGCGAACTACCACGTGGAACGACTCAATTGAACGATATGAAAGAATCGTTCGCGAACGACTCAGTTGAACGTTATGAGAGAATCGTTCGCGAACGACTCAGTTGAACGATATGAGAAAATCGTTCGCGAACGACTCGGTTGAACGATATGAAAGAATCGTTCGCGAACGACTCAGTTGAAAGTTATGAGAGAATCTTTCGCGAACGACTCAATTGAACGATATGAGAAAATCGTTCGCGAACAACCAAGTTGAACGATATGAGAGAATCGTTCGCGAACGACTCAGCTGAACGATATAGCTGAATCGTTCGCGAACGAAATCATAAAGATATCAAAGAAGAAGAATGAAATCATTGAATGATCTGATTGAACGATGTAAAAAAAAAATGCGGACAACTTTATTGAACGGTGTAACAGAATCGTTCGTGATGAACGAAATTTTGAATCATATGAAAGAATTCTTCGCAAACGACTCAATAGAACAATATGGAGTAATGAATGAATTATTTGCAAACGAGCGATTGAATCGTTTCTTTCATAAAAGTAAATTTTTTTTTGAAATTTTTTTAAAAACAGGCTCCAAAATCTAGATGAGGATAACGACCAAAGAGTGAAAAAATGAAAATTTTCAAAAATCACTCTATACGTGAATTTACCCTACATCAGAAATCGTTTGGCTCGAAAGTGAATCTTGGAAGAGACAAAGTTCATCGACAATTAATCAAATAGAAAACTGAAACGAAGCAAGACCAACCTCTCACTCACATCGTCATCCCTCCATTGAACCACCGCACCGCTCAACTTCACCATTTTCATACTTCAAATCAATTTCCATCTCGAATTCGGTAAACTCGACTCCCCTCCCATTACCCATCAAAATCGACCCACTAGCTGTCCGAAGTATGAAATTAATGCTACAGGAAGATTAAAGAATCAAATCTTAATTAAGTTTTCGTCAATTGCCCTTGCTTCTCTTTTCTGACCATAACGACGACCGAGCTTCCCTCGAACAATATTTTACCACTATCTCAATCAAATCATTCGCATAGTTCGTTCAGTTCTGCAACTCATTCTCGATACAGAGTCGCGGGCACGTTCCGGAATCCGAGACTCCTACGCGTTCACTCCGGCTTGGTCATAGGCTGCGCGTATCTAATACCTATGTAGATACATCTTACATGCATTTAGTGCACAGGTTATAGGTAGTCGTGAACTACGACGGAATAATTATTTTGTCGTATTTATCGAGTACAGAGAGCCGGCAGCAGATTCGCGTAGGAAGCGAAAACTAATGTAAAACGCGTTGTTCGACAACGTCTCTCAGTCTCGTCGTTGCAGTCGCATTCGCGACTCCCCGTTCTCGTCCTCGTCTTTTTTTTTTTTTTAACGCCGTACACACATATTAATATATTGTTCAAGGTAAAACGTATCCCGTGGCTAGGGATTTACAAAGTGTTCACGAACACGACTCGTACCTAGATTTATCAACCTGTTGTAATGGGATTCGGTCCCCTTGTGATCACACCTCATACGAGAACATCTATCAGATAACGAAATATTACATATTTCGACGACAGATTCCCTTTCGACGTGCCCGACCGGTGACGAAACACTCGATTTTTTTTTCATTTTCAAATCAATCGTGTGACGTCACAAATTGGAAAAAAAATGCCGAAGGATTTTTACGCTACTTTTCTTCTCTCAGCTAATCCTTACTCGAGGCTGAATTTAAAATTGCACAATTTCGTACGATTTATACAGATCGCGTCTCGTAAGACGATTTATGCTTATATTTTCATCGGCCAGCGTATAGACAAATGCTTCTGGTATATACGAGTCGAGGACGACGTCAGCACGCGATTAAAACGTAAACCAGTAAGATAAAATTCTTCCGATAAGCAAATTAAACCGCGAGATAAACGTTGTCACAACATTGCCTCAGCAACGAGAAGTAAAGAAGACACAGGGGGAAGAGAAAGACGGTACGTTACTCGAAAAATAAAAGATTAAGCGTTGTATGGTCTGCGTGATGATCAGATAGCAATTAACACGAGACGATGAGAGGCCGAAATGAAAAAAAAAAAAGAGAGAAATAGAAAAAGATACCATGGACGGGCATAGATGACAGGGGAAGGGGAAGAGAAAGGGAGAACTCATTCATTTAGCGTCACAACGGGACGTCTTGTTTATCGACCAAAGTTTCGACAGAGAAAAAAAATTTCAAAAAAGTAATCTGCTATGTACTCACTGTTGATAACCGTGCTAGCCGCAGTAAATTAAATTGTAAATAAACCTAATTAACGCAGATGGTCGCGAGATAAGGCGTGGAAAGAAACGTTTCCGGTGGGTTTCCATTCAGAAAGCACCCGAGTGGCGGGATGATCTGTGTAGGTAATGTCTCGACTTTTGTCAGACATTTGGAAAATTTTTGTACGAAAACGAACTTGAATTTTTGATTGTTTCAAAATCAGGTGTGAGAATTTGAGAAAAACTCGACATTTTTCGAATTGATGGGTAAAATTAATTAAATAGGTAGGCTCGAAAAAAAAAATAGAAAAAAATGTTATGGAATGTATAATTCAGACTTGTGTCCAAATTTCGAATATTTCTGGAAAGTAATGTTCAAATTGGTTTTTTGGGGGATACAATGTCCCATTTCACATTTTTTGGGATATAACGTCTGAATTGATACAATTTCTAGAACTCATCTTTTGAATAGCTTTTTTTGGGAGGGGGGATGGGACAATATGTTCGAATTTGTTTTCTCTGTGAAAATACCTGTGTATATTTGAACTGGAGATGTTTCCAGGACACTATGTCCATATTGATCATTTTTCAAAAATTGGATCCAAATTGCGGATATTTCTAAAAGGTTATGTCCAAATTTTTTTGGGACACTATTTCCAAATTATGGAGTTCTTGAAAACGTTGGTACAAATTGGCTTCTATTAAAACGATTTTTGTCTAAATTCCGGATATTTATTGGACACTGTGTCCAAATTGTGGATACTTTGAGACACCATATCTAAGTTGGCTTTTTTGAAACATTATGTCCAAATTATGGAGGAAGGCGGAAGAGAAATATTGTGTCCAAGGTCCAAGAAGTCCTTAGCCTTTGAAACATGTTTAAGATTTCATCTAATCGGCTCCTGAAGAGTTTTGAATTGAATTTTGATTTTCATTTCAAACAGTTTTTACGACACTTGAGACCAATTCCATAACATTTTCCGAAATTTTCGATGTCTTCATTTTTATGCGTTTGGTCCAGATATGGCTTCATTTGGACCAAAAACGTGAAAAATGAGACATCGATTTTTTTTAATACCTACTCACTCGGTCTTTTCTTTACGGCAGGATCACATATATTAAATGCAACTTTCGACTTCAATTTTTCAGAAATTTTCAATGAGTTTAGATCTTAATAATTAAAATGGCCAGTTTCTTTTTAATATTTTTCAAATACATATATTTGACTAAGTATATGATAAAAATGAAAGGATGAAAAAAAATTGGAACTTTCCTACTTGTAAGTAAGTAAATGATATTTTAATCAAAAAAAAAAAATCACGTTTAGTTAATTTCGGAAGAAAAAATAAAAATCATCGACAATAATTTTCTACCTTTTAGTCGATTTCGGCAGAAAAAATACACACAATGCATTTTTTCAGTTTTTGTAATTGATTCAGGTCAAGTGGAGGGAGGAGGGGGGTCGAGTCAGGAAAAAATTGTCGGTTGTAATTTATCTGGTGTAAAATAGGTATTCACACTCTTAATTTGAATCAGTCAAAATTGACTGACGAGTCTGACGAAATCGACAGAATCACGTCACCGTAGAAATCAGTAAAAAATTTACTGATTCAATATTGAATTTTCATTTTTAAATCGGTGAAAATAAAATTTCACCGATTCAATCGTAAAAATTACTGATTCAACCAGTAAATTAAAATTTTCAATGATTCATTTCAGTAGTTGAACAAAAATTACGGATTTAAAAATAAAAATTTACAAATTGAATCGGTAATTTTTCACTAATTGACGGTCAAATTTCACTGATCAACTGTGGAATCAGGAAAATTTCACTGCAAATCAGTGACATGGTTCTGTCTCTTTCAACCAGTCAATCTTCAGATTTTGACTGATTCAAGTTTAAAGAGTATTTTCACATAAGTTTAGAAATAATTTTCAAAAAAATTTTCTTCGTTCAAAATTAAATTGGCTCGTCTCTGCCATGACTACCCATCTTGGCTTCTCGGCCCTTTTTTGCTCCTCATATTTCATTTTCCCCTCTCTTCTTCGCTTGTGTTTAATTTGCGAATTTAATAGAATCCCAGACACCTACACATTCGCAGCATCACAATTCGTACCCTGCGCACCTCTCAACCTCTCCGACTTACAATCGTATGAAGAGAATTGTCTAAATTTTGAAATAACCAATCAATCGTCATATCGTAACCATATTACACCGGCATGCACTGCACCTACTCTCCTTCTGTCGGACGAAACGATGTCTCGCAATCGTACAAATTACACCATCCATCCGCTGGTCCAAGATTACATTCGGTACGTGTGGGTATCCGCAATCCACACAGCACATACGTATACGTACGATCTCGTTCAATAATATAAACCAACGTATAATAATTTTCCATAAAGGTATTTTTCGATCAGCCTGGGCAAGCTTTATCGCGTTAATTCGGCCTCAGCGACCGGCCGCGGTATTAAAAATTCAACGAAAGACAGACTTGTAATGTACGATAAAATAACACATTTTTCAAACGCACGACGACGGCCGACGATGCTGCGGTGGGGCGATGGCCAAACAATCGATTTTTATCGTATCTAATGAAATTAAACACGACGAATAATTCTTTTAGTTCACGATATCGATATTCGGCCGGGGCCCGGGGTCGGGTTATTTATTTTGTCCGACCTCGTTATCTGTTATTGTCACAAAATCCGGAACCATATCGTTTAAAATGTTATCATAACCGTTCAATCAGCAATAAACCGCAAAACTGGCGGGTCTTCGGGCGACACGCGCGCCATAGACGACCGCTATACGCATTGGCGCGAGCGAAAGCGCGGCAAGCTTTTAGTATAATGAAAGTTTCAACGTTTTTCCAGATCGGCGATGGCTTTTAGTTACCCTTCGGCTTGTAAGTAGACAGACTAGGACTGTAGTGGACACGGGACGGGTGCGGCTGGTTCATCGCGCCGTTATATTTTTATATTATATGAACGATATGAGCGCGACCAACGATTTCTTCTTGTTTCCATTTTCCATCGGTTATGAAAATCCCCTTTTTCGTCTCCATAGTTCGAGCTACGAGTAGATAGACCGTCGCGTACACCGATGTAGGTACATGCTCCTACAGTTCAAAGTGTCATTTTCCTATCGCGATAGTAATCTTTGATAATGCACTGTGCCGCCACTTACCCACAGTTAATCCTCGATCGTGTGCTATCGAAAAACCTCCCGCCTACCATCGTTATGGGTATGTGTAAAAGACTCCAATACTCGTACATTCGAATATAGTACTGTATAAATTATTAAATACCCAGAATTCTTCGATCATATTTTAATATCAATGTTTTACGGATAAGAGCACCCATTCATTACGAGTACTTATTCGAATGGATTGGATTTTTGTTTAAGGGAAGGGGAAATTGAAATGTGCGAGGGAGAACTGCAGGAAGGATTGGTTGGCAGTTGGCTTTGAATTTGAAAGCTCGAAGGAATTCTGTTCATTAGACTTCTGTCGTATCGTCCTTCAATACAAAAAAAAAAAAAATGAAATGAAAAAAATCTCTGAAAAATTGAGTATTTTGTGAGATTTCAATTTCATAATGAATAAAAGTTATTTGAAAAGCGTCACTTACCGCTTGACGAATAATATCGCTTTCTGACTTATAAATTGTCACCGAAGATCTCGCTATCAAACTCATTTTATCAAATTGTAGGAAAAAAAATAAGAAAGTAAACAGATTTTTTAATTAAAATTTATTTAGTGTTTGAAGGATTGTTTGATCAAAATTATGATTTTTGATCTGAGTTGCAATTTTGTAGTTTTTTTTTTAGTCAAATTCGTGATTTTGGAAAAAATTTCGATTTTTGGTCAAAATTGGTCGTCCAAAAAGATTTTTGGTCATAATTGAAATTTTCGTCATATCTTGTCAAAATATTAATTTTTTAGCCAAAATTGTCGTTTTTTGGTCAAAATTTCCGTCGATTCTTACGATTTTTTTGGTCACAATTATGATTTTTACTCAGAATTGTTGGTGAAAATGTCTGTTCTATCAATTCTTTTTTGTGATTTACTTGTCAAAATTTTTACGAAGAAGTGACAAAAATTTCAATTTTGACCAAAAAAAATCATAAAAAACGAAAATTTTTACCTAACCATCTCAATTTTGGCTAAGAATAATCATTTTGAGGAAGATGCGACAAATGTTTCAAGAATGATCAAAAATCACAATTCTAAAGAAAATAAAATTTTGACCAAAAATCATACTTGGGATTGTGGCCAAAAAAAATCATGAAAAACCAGTGGAAATTTTGACTAAAAAATCATAGTTTTGAACATGGAAATTTTGGTCACCTTTTTTGTCAAAACTGTAGGTAATTTTTGTAATATTATAATCAAAATTATTAATCCTGGAAAAAATTTTGTTTTTTGGTAAAAATTCTAATTTTTTGATAAAAAAGATTTTTGGCCTGAATTGTAACTTTTGTCAATTTTCTGTCAAAATCATGATTTTTTTTGGTGCCTGTGATTTTTTGTCAAAATTGTGGTTTTTAATAAAAATTTTAACATTTCTTCATTTGTACCTACAATTTTCAAACTTTTGAAATATAGTGTCAAAATGACGACCATTTCAAAAATTAGTATTTTTGTTAGAATGAGTAATTTTGCGGATTGATTTGTATCAATTTTCATCAAAATTTTAATTTGATGTCGTCAAAGTTGTAACTTTTTGTCAATATTTCATCTCTTTGGCATGGATTAAGTGGCACTCGAAAAATCGAAATAATTTCTGTTCAGATCACATTTCTGAGTTAAAATTATGGTTCAGTAACAAAATATTGTATTTGAATCAAAATAATTACGATTTTTTATGATTTGTCCAAAAATATTGGTTTTGTGTACTTATTGCAACTTTTTATTCAGTAATCCTGAATTTGATTTTGACTTCTTTTCGGAGTAGATAATGTTTTCTTATAGTCAAAATGATTTGAAATCAGGTGTGAATTTTAGCCAAAATTGTAATTTATGATCAATATACTGATTTTACGTCGAAATTATGACTTTTTGTGACATTTAGCAAATGACACGACTTACCAAAAATTAGGTTCACGTTGATTTCTATTTCCTATAAAATATATGATTGTAAAACATAATTGTAAATTTTCGGGCTCAATAGTGACGTTTTTATTTACTGAGTTTTTTTGACTCTTCTGTTAGCTTTGGTATTTAATTCGTGACTTTTTATTAAAATTTTAACAATTTTGACTATGGATTTTTGCCAAAAGTTGTCATTTTCATTAAAATTTTTGACTTCGCAGAAATGATGACGTTTTCCTGAATTTCATTGAAAATGCACGACTTTCCCACATTTTGAATTTTCAAAGATTTTATTCGAGATAAATGTTGTAATTTTTGACTCGAAAATTTTCAAATTTTTGAACATTACAGCTTAATTATGATTTTTAGCTTGTGTATTCAAAATCGATCAATTTATTCTGAATTTATTCTGTAATATTTTTTGTACACAGATATCTATAATGGCTTTTTTCCATTTGATTAATGTCCAATGTCCATCATTACCGGCAGAATGTGATTTTTTGTCCACTTCGTTAAATTTTTGAATTCTTTTGTGCCTCAAATTTACTTTTTTTATGTGCAGTTATTTGATATCAAAGATATCATTATACCTTTGTACGTATAATTTTCGGTACTTCGAACCATAATAGGTATTTATTCGTACTTGAAATTCGGCAGCAAAGAAGAGCCGTTCTGAAACTCGTTTTTCGCTTCGAAATGGCCATTAAATTACAACTCCGGTGTCACGTGAAATTTGGCAATACTCGCGTACACGGATTTCTTTCTGCAATATCCTCAAGGTACGAAAACCAGAAATGACTCAATTTTTCGCCCAGCACAACGACGAAGAAGACGCCATCATGAAATCATCATCATCGACGACGCGACATTAAACGCAGCTATGTACCGATGATCCAATGCACCGAAAAAAATATCTTAGCTCGTAACCGCATCCACATATTTCTCTATTTGACGAGTAAAGAGAAAGATAGGCGTTAAAACTGTTCGTCACGACAACTACACCATAGAAGTACACCGACTACGAGCAGGCAGCTACGTACTACCAAAATCGTGCAAACACCGTCGGTTATAGTTACAAGTAAAACCTACAATTACCCGCGTGACCGCTCTTTGCTCTTATTCGTCTCATCGTCGTGGTAAAAGCACATAGTATATGGATACCGAAAGTACACAACAATTTATATTATACACATACCGCGTATATGTATCATTGCTGCCGCCGCTGTCGCGCTACACGCAGGAGAGGAGGGAAAAAAATGGAAAAAAACAACAGGTGAAAGTTAAGACGATATAGCTGGGTATTGGCAGCTTGACCATCTCGAGACTCGCGGACGAATTTCGTCCGAATACCGATACCGTGTGAGGCGAGCTGGCCATCAAATGACCATGTAGCAGGCCAAAAGTCGTAAATTTTTTTACGATCGGACAAAACGGAGCTTTTGAGCTGGCGGACGAAAAATAGGTACAACCAAGAAATCTGATGGACTCTGGTTTGGTCGTAAGGTATCGTAGAATGCGGAATATTCGCGTCGACAAAGTATTATAAATGTATACCGATGTACCATAGATCGTTAAACTTGCCCTCGGTAGAAAATTTCCGGCGAACGCTTAAAGGCAGCTAAGGCGAATACGATGGTTTTATCTACAGAATCGATTTTTTTTTTTTATTCATCTACAACATATCTATACGCGCTGTCTCTGCGGTTAATGTCTTGATTATATCTGCAGCGCCCGGTCGCGTCCGTAAGTTTATATAGAACATGTTGTTACTTTCGTCAGAAAGGTAACGACATTTTTCATCTTCCCTCCGCCGTACGTCCGGCATAACATTATACATTGTACGTGTGTCTGTGTAGGTATAAGCTGGAGAGATTTATCGTGCTTTAAATACATATCGAGAGAGAAGCTTCGTTGCTCGTATCTATAACTTGAGACTTGAGAGACGAGGGCATCAGATATCTGCGGAAGAAACGAGAGCGCGGTGAGCCGTTGTGCAGCCTTATAAAACGCAACCTCGCCGCATTCTTTCGGTGTACTACGCGAACGCCAACATTTCTCGAATAGTTTCCTATATAAATGTACCGAACACCAATAACCACCGTTAGAAAAAATTTTCCGACGCGATTTCGTATACCGAATTTTAAAAAAACGCAAACCGACCCTAAAAATTATATAATTCGTTCATGGGAAAAACAGAATGTTACGAAAATGAATACATTTTACCCCAAAAATAACATATTTTATCAAAAAAATGATAAATTTTACCAAAAAAATGAATAAATTTTACCAAAATAATAAATTTTATTCAAAAAAATAATAGCATGTCCCAATTCACAAAATAGGTGACATTTGTTCTAAAAAATATTTTTTATTTGAAAAAATTATAAAATTTGTCAAAAAAATGAATAAATTTTACTTGCTAAAAAAAAATTTATTCAAAAAAATGATAAATTTTACGTATTTTGAGAATTGGGACACGTTATTATTTTTTCGGATAAATTTTATTCATTTTCTTTTTCAATATATTTTCAAAAGCGTCATCAATGATGGGCAAGGGCGTAGTGGAGGTGGTCTCGAGTCGATTGGGAATCGCGAAATGTGACGTATGATGTAGATACAGTCGCTGATACAAGTTATGGTCAGTCTGAGGATTTTTATTATAAACGAAAATGAAAATTTGCCAAAATCATGGCGTATTTATAATACTGTATTAAGATTTTGATTTACGAGTTAATGCAATATGTTGTACTTGTATCTCGCCACAGCCTCATTCCACATTATTATGTGTACGGGAAAGGTGACGTGGAATTTGGCATCGATGCGTACTTATGGTTTTGCGTGCGATACAATTCGCGAGTAAGATTTCAGTTTTAATGTGTAGATGTTTCGATGTTCGATGAATTGCTGAATTTCTGTTCATGGAACAGATTTCAGGTATGTGTTGAGTGATTGCAGATTTGTGATTGTTTCTTGAAAAATTTCAAATAAATTATAAATCCAAAGTAATTTATGTATTTGATCTCAAAAATTGGAAAACTTTTTGCGTTTTTCGATTAACCGTTACAATATTTTAACTCAAAAGTCAAAAATGGTCACAATTTCGATTTTGGTGTCAAATTTCCTTTTGTATTTCATTAGGGTGAAAATTTCAAACATTCTAATTTAGGCTCATAATCTTAAATTTCATTTCAGATCTTCAAAAGGCCAAAATTTTTAATCTTGAGCAATAATTTGTAACAATGTTAAGAAATTAAAACTCACAGAATTTTCAAGTTTTTGATTAAAAATCCAAGCTGAGATTTTAATTTGGAAGTTGAAGAAGTGTCAGAATTTTCAAGTTCTCCGCAAATGTCACGATTTGAACTGAAAAGTCAAAAAGTACCAGGATTTTGGTATACAAAAGTCGTGGTTTCAATTCAATACCATAAGAATTCTGACACAAATGACAAAAGTGTCAAGATTTTGGCACATATCAAAAGTATAAGGATTCAGAATTTTGATATGAATAGAAAAAGTGACATGATTTTAATAATATTTCAAGTGTCAAAATTTTGACACAAATTGAAAGTGTTTGGATTCTGTCTGAAGTCGAATGTCAAAAATAACGGGATTTTTGACACAATACAGATGTCAGAATTTTTGACACAAATATCAGAAACGACAGAATTCTGAAACAAATGTAAAAATGTCAACTTTTTTCCACAAATACCAAACGTTTCAAGAGTTTGACACATGTGTCAAAAGTAAGAATTTTGACATACTTAAATTGAAAGTGTCGGGATTTTGTCATAAGTCAAACGTCAATATTCTGGTACAAATGGTAAAAAAAGTTGAAATTTTTGATTCAAATATCAAAGTCTTCGGATCAATAACAGAATTTTGATGTAAATGTCAAAAGATATCGAAATGGTCCTTACCTATAAAATATGGAGAGTGTCAAAATTTTGGTACAAATTGAAAGTGTCATGATTCTGTCACGAGTCAAATGTTGAGATTCTGACACAAATGTCAAAAATAGCTGGATTTTTGATCCCAATGAAAAAGTGTCTGGAATTTGACACTAATGTGAAAGTATCAGAATTTTGATCAAATATCAAATGTTGGAGTTTTGTCAAGGTCAAGTGTCAGGATTTTGAAAGGAATGTGAAAGTGTCATTGACATAGGTATCAAAAGTCCGGATTTTGGCTCAAGTCAAACGCATCAGGATTCTGATCCAAATACCTGAGATGTCGAGACTTCTACTCAAATGTCCAGAGTGTTAAGATTTTGACATAAATGCCAAAAAAGTCATGAATTGACGCAAATGTCAAAAAAAGTCAAATTTTGACACAAATTTAGTATCAAGACTGCTACAAAGAAAATGTAAAAATTCGGTTACAAATGCCAAAAATATTGAAAGTTTTGATCCAGAACTCGAAATGTCCGAATTTTTGACTCAATTGTCAAAAGGTAATTGTAGGATTTTGACACCACAAAAAATTCAAAACTGTGTTAAAATTGAGGTTTGGATGTTTAGAGTCAAAATTTGGACTCAAAAGTCAAATGTAATAAGATTCTGGCTGAAAAATCAGAAAAGAAAAGAGTCTTAATTTCTGCAAAAAAAATTCAGAAAAATGTCAGATTTTTGATTCAAAATTGAAGAATTTCAATTCAAAGGTAATCGTTCGAAAATTGAACAAGTCATCATTTCCTCAAAATTTTCCTTCAAAAGTCATTTTAAAAAGGTCGCAAAAATATATTTTTTCAAAAATCAGGCAATAAAAAACAATCCAAATAATGTAACTATAATTAATTTTCTCGTTTGAAAACGTCCTAAATTACATACATGCGGTGGTTCGATAACGACGATGTGGTGAAATCGTAAAAAGGGGTACGATAATAAGCGAACAGTAGCACGATGGCCTCGCCTAAATATGCTAAAATCAGAGCCTATGTAGAAAGACACCATAAGTACACATGGCAGAAGCAAATACAAGCCGGAAAGTGGGAAAGGGAAAGAAAAAGGGACTCGGCTATAATAAGCACGCTTTTTGGGTACATTAACGGGCGCGAGAGATGCTCTTATTAACCCATGATGCTTTTATTTAACCAGGGGAGACGGAGGTTCCGAGACAACGACGTAAAAGCCTAATGCGGGGCAAAAGGCTATACGAGAAACATCGTGGTGTGGTGTCCTTTTATCATACTTTCATCAAGAGTTACTCGTCAGTCTCGTTCGCCTTTTCACGCTCATGCAGCCTCTCGCTACCTTCTATACCTATGTCTTTCTCGATGCTGCTTTTACTTCCTCTTTTATCTCCCCCCCCCCCCTCCTGTAGCGATGGTATTTCGACGACGATGACGGCGTCAGAATCGGTCCGACCTTCTATAACGAAAATATCAACTACACGCCAACTATTTGCGTAAAGTATACGACGACGTTCGGTATTTCGAACCTCCGCCCGCCATCATAATTAATATTCACCCCATGTCTTTCCATCTTTCTATAGCAACCCTTTCGCGAAAACTTGTACTTTGGTTTATCAAGCATTTCTCTTTCTCCGACATTTTCGCTGCCTCGCGTTGTCTTCATCTCCGACGAACGAACGTTCTGCAGCCTTCTTTTTTTTTTTCACAACGTCGTTATTATACCTATACATGTTAGGAGTATTAAAGATGACGAGTATATCAACGAGCAGAGATAACTTTTTAGTTAGCGTTTTCTTAACTCATCTGAGCATGTTTTCGAAAACGATGAATATTTAACGTGCGCCGCGCCGCGACGTCTGCGTTTGCGAGAATCGAAGTGAGCAGAGATGACGAGGTTGTTTCTCGATACGATGAGTTTTCATTGTACCCCCTCCTCTCCTCACCGCAGCTCGATACCTCGTGTTGTCTCTATCTCTGCTGTGTGGAAACTGAAATATTTATTCGAGTTCTTGATTATGGCAGTATACCAGAGAGTAAGTATATAAAACGAACTGTGGAGTAGATTGAAGTGAGAGACCACTTAATGGAACTGAGTACACGGTGCGGTATTGTATATTGAGACTAATGGATGATTTATAGTGTGCGACTTCTGTGGGTTTAGAATGCATTGTTCGAAGAGTTGTTTTTTCTCTGTGTTTTACGTGCGCAAAGGTATTTCGAAATGTTCCGAAAGCAAAGATCATAATTTTGTGAATCAAAAATCAGTATTTCATTCTCAGAGATGTTTATTCACTTCTAACTGATAAAGTTTTTGTAATTTTTCAATTTCGCGTTAAATTTTTCGATTTTATCAAGTCTGAATAGACATTTCCCCAAAATAATCGTCAACTTCAAAAATTTTCCAACTTATCTTCAATTTTTTTGACTGAAAAACCATTTTATCTCCTCTCAAATCTCTGCTCTTGTCATGCGGTTTTTGTCCCGAAACAGCTTTTTGAATCTTTTTTTTTTATCAAATTTTAGTTTAATTTTTAGACTTTTCATATTTATTTTCACTGCTTTTCCAGTAAATTTTCACTGTTTTCTCAGTAAATTTCACTACGGGTTTCTATTGAATTTTCACTGCTTTTTTAGTGAATTTATGCTGCTTTTTCAATAAATGTTCGCTGATTTATCCATGAAGTTTCACTGAAGAATTTTCATTGATTTTTTTTAGTGTCATTTCACGGATTTTCCGGTGAATTTTCACTGATTTTGCTGTAATTTTTTCACTGTTTGCTTTCGGTGAAATTTTTCACTGATTTATCGCACTTGATGGAATTCTGACTGGCTTTCTAGTGAATTTTCACTGATTTTTTTCAGTGTTATTTCACTGATTTTCCGGTGAATTTTCACTAATTTTGCAATAATTTTTTCACTGTTTGCTTTCAGTGGAATTTTTCACTGATTTATCACTGTGCTGGAATTCTGACTGGCTTTCTAGTGAATTTTCACTGATTTTACAGCGAAGTTTCACTAAAGAATTTTCACTGATTTTTTCGGTGAATTTTCACTAATTTGGCAATAATTTTTTCATTGTTTGCTTTCAGTGAGATTTTTCACTGATTTATCACTGTGCTGAAATTCTGACTGGCTTTCTAACGGATTTTCACTGATTTTTTTCCATGGCTGTTGCACTGATTTTCCGATGAATTTTCACTGATTTTGCAGTAATTTTTCATTGTTTGCTTTCAGTGAAATTTTTTACTGATTTATCACTGTAGTGCATTTATGACAGTGTCCTAGTAATTTTCGATAATTTTCAATCATTTATGAGATAACGTTTTGAAAAATTTTTACTTACCTCAATTTGAAAAATTTTCTCATCCTATGTCCTTTTAAACTATTTTTGGCTAATTTTGTGAAAAGTCACGATTCATCGATCCAATATCATGATATTTTGTATAGACGGAGAGGAGGGGAGGATCGAAGTGTTTTTTCAAAGGAGGAAACTTCTGAATTTATTTTAGTGAAAATTAAACGATTTTTCTTTAATTTGTGAAACACGGGATACGATGTCCTATAGTAATTCGATGGACGTATTCTTATGATGAGTCAACCTTTGTCCAGATACCTATTTGGAAGTAATGCGACATTTACAGAGATAAGATTAAAATGAGTATTTTGGTCCAGAATACATTAAGAACCTTCATCAGCATACAACTAGACTTTGCTCTTTGGTTAAACGCAGTAAACCGTTAATTGGTTCTTTTTAATGAGTGCTTATACTTACTGAATAGAAGTTTCATTCTTCTATCAACGTCAACCTTCTTAATTTTTTTTTTTCATAATTACCTATTGAAAATTTCGTAAAAATACTTTTCTATTGATACAATCCTTCAATTCAAAAAAAATCCAAATTAAGTAAAAAGTAAGCAGTGAAGAACAAGAAGCGAAAAATCAAAATTTGTCGTTTTTTTTTCGACTCAAAATTCGTTGTTTTAAGGAAATTTTTTCGCAAATTTTCAGATCATGGGATTCATTCGATTTTTTCTCTTTGATTTCAGAACTGACCAAATTTTTGAAAAAGGTATAGATATTCCATTTACAAATTCTTTGTGAAACATTTTTGAAAAAATAATTTCTTTTGTAAATTTTCCTCATTTTTTGAATTTTTGAAATTTAAAAAAATATATTTTTTACAGTTTTTTTTGGATTTTCCTGCTCTTTTATTTATGAATTAGTGAAAATTATCGGAAATCAGAACTGCAGTACATAAAAAAATTGTGAAAAAATTTTCACTGAAAAAAGATTACCGCGGAAAATCACTGAAAAATAATTCCAGTAGAAATTCACTGAAAAGTCTGTAAAATTTATGAATTTAGCTGAAAAATCAGTCAAAATTCGCTGTAATGTCAGTGAAATTCACGAATTCAGTTGAAAAATTGGTGAAAATTTTTGTAAAATCGGTGGAAATTCGCTGCACAGTCTGTAAAATTTATGAATTTAGCTGAAAAATCAGTCAAAATTCGCTGTAATGTCAGTGAAATTCACGAATTCAGTTGAAAAATTGGTGAAAATTTTTGTAAAATCGATGGAAATTCGCTGCACAGTCAGTAAACTTTACATGAATTTAGTTGAAAAATCAGTCAAAATTCGCAGAAAAATAGTGAATTTTGCTGATTTCTCCTGTGCTGCAGTTCGAACTGTTCATCAGTGACTCATTAATTTAGAATGAGAGAATGGACATGAAATTTTTTCAATGTTTCAAAAATGATAATTTCTTCTGCAATTTTTTTCATCGTAAGTAGGCATTTTTTCAGATTTTTTTGAACTTTAGATTCATAATTTGCCAAATTGTAATATAATTTTCACATTTTTGAGGTTTCACTTGTGGGTTCTGCTTTGATCACTAGCAGAAGAGACAAAATTACCCAAACCCATCAAACCGATCTTTGACGCAGCATCGACTCGTACCTCAGATTACTCGCGATCTTCTTCGGTAAATACGCGGCCATCAAACAACTACGAACATCCCAAGCGGGGGGGAGGGGGAGGATCGCTCTATATAATCGCGTAATTGCAACATGATCGCATCGTGTTCTTATGGCTGGAGTCGCGGTCGCATCTCCAATCCATCCATCAGCAATACTACGGCGCGAAAGATTTGTGAAATTTCCGCATGTCAAACAATAGATCGAGTGCAGAAAGAACAAGACAGAGGAGGCCTTATACCAGAAACGCGAGCGAGACAGACAATCAGCGGGCATTTTGACATCGCCGCCGACAAAATCACGTCTGAAGCGTCACCGTGTGATGATGCGAAGCGCTGTATACACGACGCCGAAATCGCGGACAATGGAATATAAAAATTTCGTAAAAATGATAGCACGATTAAATATTATACGGAGAGTCGTACGCAGAGTTGGGAATAATTTTCGAGCCGATTGAGCGGGGAAGACGGTTTTGGATTATCGGTACTTATAGTTGTGCCGCGGATAATGGATTATAGCGGTAATACGGCGCGAACATCGATCCAACTTTTTCCCAAAAAGTAGCCAGGGAAAAAAACGCCGGTGGAAAAAAAAATAAACATTGATCGGAAAAATTACTCACCTATCATGTGCTATTTCTCGCGCCAGTGATCCGTCTGTTCACGTCGTTCGATGCCCAAATGTGTACTCTTTCACTCGTCCAAGCAGCCTATATGTGTATGTGTGATTGCTTACGACTATACGGCGAGATCGATTGATGGACGATCGGCCACTGCGGATTTCTTTTATCCGAAGATCAACCAAATACAATGATTTGCCGGAGATGATCGCATCGCCAAAGCACATATACCAGAAAAACACCGCTACGCTGATTTTTTTTTCAACTACTGGATATTTTTCTTTGTATGTGATAAGTGCAGCAAGAGTATTGTGAAAGGTATGAAGTACTATCTGAGACGCAGAGACGTACACCGGGCCGAATTATACGTTTATTTGCGATAGAAAGGGTATGGCGGGTATCGGTACTAAGTACACAAGTATAAAAAGTAACAATGACGAAGAGAGATGAACAGAATGATCTATAAAGTGTAAAGACGATCTCGCGTACGGGTATATAGTCGTACTGTATTAAAATTCGCCGTGGTTATCGATTTGCATGGTTTTATTGATCTGTTGTACCCTGTATGTACGTTTGATTGATCTTTTATTAGCCTTGTGCAGGCTTTTTTTACTACTCGATCACGTACTTATTTATTTGTGACTGTGATACGTAGATTATGGAGGATGAACGCCGATAGAATTCAGTATGTTGTCGGCTTCATCTTCTGCGCTTCCAGCACATCTTGTCACATTTTTTCGAGCCGTTGCCAATAATGCGGCGATCGTTGTATTGTCCGTGTTATGGTTTGATAAGGGCAGTTTGTTGTCGTAACAATTCGATTCGACGCGCAGATTAATCCGGATTAGGGTATCATTAAGGCGCTGGCTACAAAGAATTGAACCGACGTGGCCTGAGAGATGAGCCTGGAGTGGCGATGGAAGACTCGAATATGTTCGTGGATCGAAATTGTCGTCGATTTGAGTAGATTTGGCGAACGATGAACTTGTTTTCGTCGAATGATTGAAAATTTTCGTGGTAGTGCAGGAAGAAGGGAAAAATTGGGAGGAAATTTACAAAATTTGCAGGCGAATTGATCAGAAGTTAGGTATCCAAAAAATTGATCAAATTTTACCTTCGATAGTTTCAAAATTACCTTCATTTATAGTTTTGAATTTTGCAAGGTGATGATTTCTTTGCAAAAATGTTGAGGAAATTGCGAATTTTTCAAAAATCAACCCCGAAATAAAATTTTGAAGAAAATAGTGTAATTTTGAAAAGATTTTGAGGAATATTTTGGCGACTTTTGACAAATTGTGACTTTTATGGTTCTTGTCCTGCTACCTGAGACCTCGCTGCTAAAAAATTTTCTAAATACAAAGAGAGGCCACACAGGCGCACCCAGAAATTAATTAAGGGAGGGTTTGAGAAGTTGAGAAAAAAATGCGAGAGGGGTCAAATTTCAAATTAGTCATTTTTGACTGATATTTCAGCCAAAAATCATCAATTTTTTCTGACAAAAGGGGAATTTATTTGAGAAATTGGTGATTTTTGACTGAAAAATCAGACAAAAATTATAACAAATTTTAGAATAAAATTCGCGAAGGCGAAAATTTTTTGAAGAAATGTTGTTTGAAGAGTAAAAAATGCACTTTTTCCACATTTTTTCAACAAAAAATTTTTTTTCGAGCTTAAAAGGGTGGCTCGAGCCTCTTGAGCCCACCCCTTTGGGTGCGCCTATGGGGGCCAGTTAATTTAAATTCAACGCAATATTTTGAAAATGTCGTGGTTTCAAATTCAGATTATCGCGAGGTCAGAATCTCATGAATTATGAAAAATAGAAGTCACGATGTCACAAATGAGAATGACCTTTTTTTTTTTCATCAATATGTGATTTTCAATTTGGAATCACCAAAAAGTGTTTTGACGAACATCTCGTGTCATAATTCCTACTCAAAGGCCACTTTCAAGAAAGATTGACAGAAAAAAGTTCATAAAAAAAATAAAATGTTTGGAATTGGCAAAAAACCCAAAATTTCTTGGAAAATGACAAAACAATGGATCTGAAATAACCGAAAAAAGACCTATTGATCAAAAATCAGAACAATGAAATAATTGAAAAATCATCTGAGAATAGAATTAGAAGACCAAAAAAAAAGGAAAAAATCAAATTGAAACGTTACAAATGCCCAGAAAAAAGTAATAATCTGATACGAAATCGTTCAAAAACACAAAAGAGTAAAAACTAATCAAAGTGATTATGGTTGATTCAGAAATTGTCAAAAAAAATAGTGAAATGACCAAAAACTACTTGATAAACTTGATAAAAACCCTAATTGTAAGTAGAAAATTGTTCAAAAAGCTATCGAAAGACAAATAAAATGACAAAAAAATTAATAAATCGACTCTAAACTTTTTAAAATGACAGAAATGACAATCTGTTCAAAAGACCAAGATAATAAGTGGGTAGATAAATTGACTAGAAAATTAAAGACTGTCGAAAAATCTGGTAAAAAAAAAAGCCAAACCAGTAATAAACTAACTTAGAACTTCATAAAATGATTGTTGAAAAAGTAATAGGTAAACTGATGCATCATTTCAAAAAATGGAAAAACAAGTAATCAACTAGCCAAAAACTGGTATCCCAAGTTTTGCTTTGTGTTGATGATTATTTTTAATCAAAATTTCAGATATTTCTCATCCTTGAAATTGCTGAGCAATTTCAAAAAACTGGAGAATAAATTTGATATTTTTTTAGACTTTAGAAAACGAAATCTGTTTTAAATGCAACGTAGGTATTTCTAATTTTCAAAATTTCAATTTTATTTCAATTTATGAAAGAAAATATCGTACCTGCAATTTATTTTCAATGTTTTTATTCTTTTTTTTTCTTGGGGTGGTGGTGGGGGAGAGAAAGAGAGAGAGTCAAATTTTTTATAAAATTTTCTTTACGTCTTTTTATTCGATTCAACTTTTTCCAACAGACTTGTGAGGTACATATTAAAACTTGATCATGTTAACAATTGAAAATTAATCAATTGTCAAAAAATTGAATAAAATATCTAAAAAAAAAAAAATTAATCGGAATTTAGTAAAATGATGAAAGAATTTAAACTCGTACTAACTTTCGATACTAAAATATCGGAAAAGGTAATGAAATGCCTGAAATTCCAACAAAAACCTTAATATCGGAAAAAAATTCCAATTGACCAAAAATTGAAAAAACATCAGAAAAACATACAAACTGGTAAAAAAAATCTGAAAATTATTTTTACTGCGGAAACCTCACAATTTTCCCATTTTTAATGATCACAATATTTTCGTCGTTAATCTAAACAAAAAATTCTTCGCAACTTTTAACAAAATTATACGACTTTTGAATCGAAATCGTATGACCCAAAATGCCCTTAAAAAATGGCGCAACCTTTTTAAATATATTTGACTCCTCTTTTGAAACCCCTTGGTTCGAATTTCGTGCTGTAATATTTATAGGTGTGTCTTGTCATCCACCCTCGCAATGTTAGCCTTTGACTCGTTATATGCATAATATCAGACCTTATACATAGATTTAGGGAAATGAAAAAGGCATAAAGTGTGGAATGGTTGATGTATCGGGGTGTTTTGTTTTCACGTATGCACGTTTCTATACGACAATGAGTTTACCATACTGCTGAAGAAAAGAGGGCAAACAACCCGTCCGCCGGATTATTTCTTATTGGCTAATTAGCTGGTTAATTAGGGGTGCTCGGCGTGCCAGCTCGGGCTGCAAGTTGACGCTCCGCACGAATAAACCAAAAGACGAAATACATAAAAAGGTCAACTCTTTCTCGATGGCAAAAGGAGGGCAAAGATTAAACACAAAAACATGGGAATTGAGAACCGCGTCGATCTGCAACGCGAGGGAGTCAACCCTCAGCCCAGCACAACCCCTCACTCATTATAATCGCGCCTATGTACCTATATAATAATAAAGACGCGATTTGCGAGTATATAGTGAAAGAGAGAGAGAGAGACGCTTTTATGAAATGCTGCGAGTATTTCGGTAGCGCGATTCTTTTTCTTCTGTGTATTTTTTTCCTCGCTGCTATGTAATCGAACCGTAATGCGGTACAGAATGAAGAAGGGGTACGGCCGTTGGGTTTTTTGAAGCGTATTGTAAATAGCGACGATTGGGGCGCGTTATTTCTTCGTTAATCAATATAAGCCTCGTTTAAAAGGGTTGAGTTCATGGCAGCTTCAGCCGCCACAACGTTGCATACAAGAGAGTCGATATCTATGTCCGCACGTTAATTCGTCGTGATAAATGATTCGAAACTATATAGAAAATGAGCACGGCACGATGCTACGGCCGCTCATCATCCGGATGTTTAATTAAGCCGCCCTTTTGGAAAGGTTTATCAATACGCGTACTTATTTATTCCAATGGCACGGACGCCTCCGCTCGCTCGGTGATGTGGTGATTTGTCCTGCAGTCTGGTGTCCGCCAGTCAGAATGCGGAATTTAGCCCGAGTGTCGATAAAACGACCCTAATAGTGAAATGGCATTGAAAGGTATCAAAATAGGTATTCCAAATATCAGAAATATCAATTTGCTTTTGGTCTTTCGACGAGATGGGTTTTCTAACTACTTCCTCGATTGAATGTTTGAATTGAATATTGGTTCGAAATTCTCGACTAGTTGAAAGGTTTTGACCATTGAAGCGTAATTGTATCTAATCCAAGAAATTTATTTTCATTTTTCATTTCTAGAAAATTGAATTTTGGTAATTTTATCTAATAATGAAATTTTTATTTTTTTATTGTTTCAGAATCCTTGAGAAATTTCATCATCCAAAAACCCGAACGAGATGAGATGAATTACCTGAAAAGTTGGTAAGTTAATGCACTGAATTTAGAAATATGGGGATTTATTTCCCTTTTTGGGGGGCAGGTATGTACAAATTGGTGCCCATTTTTTTCTCAGGATATATACGAAGAGCTTTCTAAAAATTTCATTTTAATTAGAATTTTTTCCAGTTTTTAGCCCTTGAAAATTCAAAAAATTCATTTTTCATGCTTCCAAGGAAAGTCTGTCTACCAAAATAGTGTATGTAATTGAACTTTTTGACATTCACCTACCTGACGTTTTTCAAATTTGCATTTTTAAAATATCTTTTGTTATTGGAAATGTGGAGAATTTCTTCAATTTTATATCGTATTTCGTGAAGTAAGAAAACCTAAAATCAACTTCTTCGAAAGAGGGGGGAGGGGTTTGAAAAAAATTCGATCAATTCATGCATGCTGCCCCCCCCTCCTCAAAAAAAAAGAGAACCAACTCACTTAAAGTCATTTAAAATTGATATGAAATAATTATTTTACATACGTACATTGAAAAAAAATCAAAGATGTTGAACAAAACTTTGGAGAAAAATTAAATTTTCAATTCAAAAATCAATTTTACAATGCCTTAATGTTTATAAATTCATCGAATTCATTAATTAAACGTCTGTTGTTCTGATTCTTAAAATTGTAGGTACAGAATTTTTTGCAACTGTTCATGAAGTTAATACCTTCAAAAGTCATATTTTTGGCCAAAAATTTTAATGAAATGTTTCTAAGATTGTTTTCCCAAATTTTTTCCTCAGACGTTTCGTTCTTATATCCAAAAATTCCTTCCTGAAGCTTTCGAAGCCAGATTTATTTTTCAAAGTTTCCAATGCTTGCTTTCCTCAAGTTTCAAAATGAAGTTTCTGAAGCTTGCTGTACAGATTATATAGTATCTTGAATTTTAAACTCTTGAAAATTCTCATTTTCGTTTATCTATATCGATTTCTATGAAAAATTGACTGAATAATTCGAAAAATGATTTGAAAACTAGATTTCGCCCTCAAATGCCCCATAAATTGTCTTTAAAAAATTACTTTTTTTATGATATGTACTTATTTTTCAATAGATATATAGAAAAATGAATATCAATTTTCCCAACCCTCTGATTTATAAATCAGCGAAAATTAGGTATCAAAAATCACTGGAAAACAGTCAAAATTGTAGCTTAGTAATAAATCAGTGAAAAAATCACACTGAAAACAAACATCAAAGATGTCACTTTGACATTTCGTCACGTGAAACAATTATCTTGACGTGATTTTTTTAAACGTGAAATTTTTCCCTTCAAATAATATGAATTCTTCCCTCATTGGTTATATAAATCATCAAAAAACTGGAACATATGTTTCAATTTTTTCCCTTTTAAAAAAAGTTCTCGATTTTGAAAATCTAAAAAATTGTTTTGCATCACGAGGGTCAAAAATCATTATGAATGCAGATTTCGCCTAATCAAAAATTTGAGGGAACAAAATTTTACAAAAAAATGAAGTTTTTGTACAATTGGCAGCACTGTAAGCCCCCTCGGCTCTTGACAGATATTTTGAGTACCTAACACTCGCAAGGCAATGAAGAGTCCCTCTAAATTACAAAAAAATAGTCAGCCCTTGTTTTGAAAAATATAAAATTTCAAAATTTTCTAGATTATTAGAAAACTGTCGTCTTTAAGATCATCTCCATACCTACTTCTCAACTCTCAGATTTCCAATTTCATCAACGATAAGGTCGAAATTGAAAAACTACGCACCTCAAAGGTAGTCTCGATTCGTAAATATCTAAAATCAGAAAGCCTTGAACGAGAGAAATAAAAAGGAAAAAGGAAATATTCAAACACGTAAGAAAGTATATTTAATCCAAGATGGAAAAAGTACATCGTATAAGTAAGAGAATGTTGTATGTATGTGGTATACACAGTAAATCTTTTAACGCTCTGGATGACTTAAACGCATTTGCGTTAGTTACGATAGATGCGACGGGGCTGGCAGGGGTCCTAAAAAAAATCCCGGGCACGTGTTTAATGTAAACTAACAAATGTAACGTAACAGATCACATACATTATCGCGCCATTTATAATGTACGCTCGACGACGACGGTATTATGTACAGAATGTGTAGCGCCAATGTAATCTACGTATGGCCTATCGCGTACAGTGCGACCATATTGGTCGCTTAATATCGTTTTTTAGAAGCTTTTTGCCTCCTGTACCTCCCCCCCCCAACACCTCCACCACCAGAAAATGTAATTTCTAATGTGTGATGCGTGTAAGCGAGTTCTATCTTCTTTTTTTTTTTCTATTTTCATGTGTTATTGACTCGGTTCAACGGGATCGTTAACGTATCACCGGACGTGTGTTTATTGCCGCGAATATAAAAAAAAATGCTGCCGACTAAATTTAGGATGGAGAGAGGTTTCGTTTGATTGGAATATACTGTATTCATTTCTAGTTTTTCTGATTAACTGGCGAAGGAGGGGGAGGAGATGAACAGGTGCGGGGGAATACTTATCGGCCATAAAGCTAATCATAAAATCAATTTATCTTATGGATAAGAATTGAGAACAGGATTCTCACTTGAATTGGAATAAATTTTGATTTTTTGGAAAAAGTCATAGAATGTCATTTTGCATTTTGCCTATAACAAAAGTCATGACCAGAGGAAAATCAATACTTATTTACTTTGTTATTGGAATTTCAATTTTGAAATGATAAATCTGACGTTATTTTGATCTGAAACTTTCAAGACAGTCATATAGTTTTGGTCTAAAATCTTGATCAAGTCAATTTCGATCAAAATAATATATTATTTATCACAATTTCCACTAAAAAGTCACAACTTAGTTACAATTTTTGATCCAAATATTGAAAGAAAGACAGTTTTGATTCAAAATATCGGTAAAGGGAAAATATCGATTCAAAAGGTCACAATTCAGTATTTATTTGATTCAAAAAAAAAAAAATCCGTACGAATGTCATCGAGTCAGATCATAGATTCAATTTGCGACCAAGTCGAAATCTTGTATCGGAAGTCAGAATTTTGGATCAAAGGTTACAATTTTATACCAAAAGACAAAATTTTGTGTCATAGATTGGAATTTTGTGTCAAAAGTCACAGTCAGAATTTTGGATCAAAGGTCACAATTTTGTATCAAATCTTCAAAAGACAAAATTTTGTGTCATAGTTTGAAATTTTGTGTCAAAAGTCAGAATTTTAGTCAAAGGCAAAGATTTTTGTATCAAAGTACAAAAATTTGGATCAAAGGTCAAAATTTATGTGAATTCAAAAATCAATATTTTGTATCAAAAGTTGTAATTTTGTGTCTAAAGTCAAAATTTTGGGTCAAAGGTTGAAATGTGTCAAAATTTTGGGTCAACAGTCAGAATTTGGGTCAAGTCAAAATTGTCAAGATTTTGTGTCAGAATTTTAGACAAGGTCAAAAGTCAAAACTTTGTGTCAAAAATCAGAATTTTGAGTCAAAGTTCGAGATTTTGTATCAAAAGTTGGAATTTTGTGCCCAAAGTCAAGTCAAAGATTGAAATGTGTCAAAATATAGAATTTTGTCTCAAAGGTCAGAATTTTGGATCAAAAGTCAGAAATTGTGTCTAGACCAAAGGTAAGACTTTGTACGTCACATGTCAAAATTTTGAGTCAAAGGTTGGGATTTTGTATCAAAAGTTGAAATTTTGTTTCTGAAGTTAAAATTTTGGGTCAAAGGTTAAAATTTCGTGTCGAAATGCAGAGTTTTGACATAACGGTCAGGATTTTGGGTCAAAGGTCAGAGTTTGTATCGAGTCAAAATGGTCTAGATTTTGTGTCAAAAGTCAGAATAATTTTTGTAATTGAAAATCCCTCGTTGATATTATTGTTGTGCAATGTACAAGTGCATATTACTGTTCCAACTTTGAAACTGTATAAAAATTAGTAAGTAATTTTTCTAAACAAATTTTAAAAAAAAAATACTGTTGCTCCCTTCAAACTGCTCTGATGTGATATCTGCAAAGAGAGGGAAGAAAGATTGAATCCTCTCGATTCCTCGAAGAAATCGATACCTATCGATTTTCTAAATTTGTTCGCATCATTAGAATCTGATAAATTAAATTTTTGACCCCCTCCCTCCCCCTTCGTCATTTTTTTCATTTGGCATTTGAAGGGCCAGAATAAAATCCCTTTTTACACCACTAAATTTACATAACGAATTAACCTCGAATACAAATAATATCATATCTTACCACCTCCATCATTAGTCCAGCAGTTGCCGACTGGTCCTCCGGTCTGCGCATGCGTGGTATGTTCATCCCGCCACCTCTTGCCCAATCATCTTTCACGCGATTATCACCTGTTGAAAAGAAGAAAAAAAATAATTTTAATAAAAATTTGTTATCTTAATTAACACCGGGCAAAAGTTTGACGTCATCGTTAGGCACGAATTCTCCGATAACAACGTTTTCATTTTTTCCCATTATTTTGACTCTTTTTTTTCCCCGTTTGTCTTATAATCGTCTTACGTCTTGTGTTTGTGTCTGATGATGTGCTGCATTGAGACGTAATGTCTGAATTTTCATTTACAAGTTCGTATCGTACGATAATTTAATTTTACATTTTTTTTTTTTTTCAAATCAAATTGTGTTGAGAATGGGCGCTTATGAGCTTTTTTTTGCAAAGAAGGGTGGAAGAAGGAGGAAAACGTGTCGTTGGACAATCTTTAAAATACCAAAATTCTCGAAAGTTCGACTCGAAAAGAGGAAATATCGAACTGAAATTTAATATCGAAGGAGGCACGTTGTTATCTATGAGTACAGTTAAACGAAAAATTATCTTTTGTATGCTCGCAGGATAAGGCAGATAACTTCGGTCTTATTTGGGCATCCGCGATAAGGAAAGAAAAGATTAAAAAGATTGGGTTTATTGATCGAGGGATCTATATCAAATAGAATTCTTATACGCTCGGATAAACTCTCCGAGTCTTTAAATTGAAACTGAAATTGATACTCGTACGTGGCGCAACGACCATCACCGCTGTCGTCATCGTATCAAAATTGACCAAGCACACACGTCAAATAATAATGGCGACGATCGCATATTTACGGCGTTCCGGGTATGCAATTTTATCAACTCGTTTTACCGCAACGGCCAAGATAGCATGGCGACGTCGACGACGTTGCAAAAGGATAAATGAAAGACGTAGATTTTTTCGCAAAAAGTCGCGCTAATTAGCCGGCTGGCACTGGCGCATTTCTAAATAAAGCATCTCGGTCGAGAAAACCCGTACAGATACAGTCGTGTGTGCTTATGGGGAGTTTATCTCGATCGCGGACGCGAAAATGTAAGAATTAATTATGCTTCGAAAAAAGAAGAAAAAAAACGGCGTCGTAATAAACCTAATAAAGTTGTTTACCACGAATCTGTACGCGAAGAAAAGAGAAAAAAACGTATATTTTTCAATGGTTATCTGTTTTTACATTAATGAATGAAAATGATGCTGCGAACAGCGCTGCTGTGCTTTTACCAGCGATAAGGACTATTTTGCTGGGTTTATACGATGTGCTGTGGCTGTGTGGTCGTACGACGAATTTAACACGATCAGTGTTGCCGAATGAAAATGGATGGAAATGTTCGAGTAGAGAAGTCACAAGTCACTTGCTAAGGATGAGAAAATCCTTGTTTTAATTTTTTTTTTGGCAAATTCTGTGAAAATGGGAATGTGAACTTGTGAAAAAGTATACAATTTTTTCATATTTACCGACTTTTGATAGTTATATAATCTAATGAAAACTAAATTTTTGTAGTTGGAATTTTGAGTTTTGATGTTGTAGATTTACACCTGACAGTATCATTAAATGAATTTCAATCGATTTTTTAGTTGTAATTGAATAAATTTAACAAATTTTTTTACTTTCATCGAATAACTCTGTTTTATTCTATTCTTTTATTGACAAATTATTTCAAATTCAATCAATTCTATGGAAAAATTTGATGAATTTTTTATTCGCAATCAACAAATCTTATCGATCTTCTCCTTCTACGAACAAATTTTCTCCTTTTATTTCAAAATGAAGTCGAAAATCACTAAAATTTTAAAAAATCTTCAATCACAAAAATTCTTTGAAAAATCTTCAAATTTTTAAATTTGAAGGTATCCTAACTCGAAGTAAAATTTTTAGTCCAAGCAAAAATAAATCGAAAGTACATCGTAAAAGAACCCTGTATCCAAAATTTCAGGTGCTAAAACTATTTTTCAAATTTTGATGAATTTTTGAAATTTTAAAATTACTTACTTTATCGCATTGCAGAAAATAAAAATCTAATCCAATCAAGGAAAAAATCTAAAATTGGGCATATATCCTATTTTCGACCTCCCAAATCGATTGGAAGTGGTTTCAAAACGTTTCGGAGCCTCCATGCAGAAAATTCTGGGATTTTATTTGCTGGGGTAGAAAAGCCATAAAAATGATCCATATGAAATTTCAGCACCTGCAGTTTCGGATTAATCGATTAAAGCATTTCTCGAAATTTGCAACTTTTGAGTACAAATCCGAATTTTTTGGTGGGAAATTTCTTGGAAAAAAATTATTCTTCTGCCAAAAAATATAGATTTGAACTCAAAGTTGAAAAATTTTGAAAATTCTGCTTTAATCGAAATGAATTACTAATATTGGTATTCTGCGATTAGGGCCATGCAGATAAAATTCGGGTCTAGGAGAAAAATTGAAGAGCAGAAAAAAGGCCGTCTTGCCCAATGAGGGAGGGGGGGGTCAAAAATTCAAAATTTTGATTTTTGAGTCCACCCAATTTCAGATATTATTTTGTGACTAAGTCGACCAAAAAACACAATTTTTTTGCAAAATCAACCTGAATTAAAAAACGTTAAAACGGCGATTTTCTCGAAGAATTGTATTTTTTAGTCCACACAATCACGCACTTAGAAACTTAATTTTTCGAAAATATTGGATTTTGATAACTTTTATAAAACTGAAGAAAGTTTTTTAGTTCTGAAGGGCCCTCGCAAGCCCCTACGCCCCCCCCCCCCAAAAAAAAGAAAACGGGCCTGCGAGGAATCATCTCTTTTCCCTTCCTCTCTGGTCTCTGCACAGGTTTGACTGTGATTACAGGTGCTGAAGTTCATATGGACCATTCCTATAGGCTTTTCTATGGGACTAAAAAATTCAAAAATTTTCTGATAATCCCACAACGTCTTGAAATTGCCTCCAATCAATTCAAAAGATCAAAAAAAATATGATGTACTTAGGTATACCAAATTTTAGCTCCTTTCGTTGATTTAGCTCAAATTTTCATATTCCGCAGGACGATGAGGTAATTTGGTAATTTCAAAAATTCTTCAAAATGAACTTCAGCGTCTGAAATTTTGGATTTGGAAACCTTAAATGATAAATTTCTAAATCCTGCTACACTGAACGACAATACTTCTTTGTGTATACAATCGAATACTATTTGTTTCTAGATGATCTTCGGATCCTCCCCCTCTTCAAATCCACCATCTTTATCGTCCCAGAGGAAGGCGAGAGTAAGACTGAGACAGACTGCGAGCCATAGCGAGTAATTTATGTATGTACATAACGGTATAAATGTCTAAACGTCGATACAGGTCACTTCCCGTTTTCACAATAATCAATACTTATGATGCCGAGCCAGAGAAGCAGCGATGTATTAAAAGTACGCCAGAGATGCCACATTAATTAGCCGAGAGCTTGATACGCGCCATTGTTGTTGATAGTGCGAGATGAAATTTCTCGGAAAAAAATTGAACGGATTTTTTTTTCCACTGCCCTTCTCCGCCCGAGACGAGATTTTGCTCGATATTAACGCACAGATAGGTATACGCAACGTCCGGTCCGAACGATTGTGTCAGGTCTCTACGTAGGGTTATCACATCTCGTCGGAGGTCGCCCATCGACGTGTATTTTCTATTATTTAACGTTATTATTTAGTTGAATGAGCTCGTGATGAGCGGATGGAAAAATATGCTGGTGATAAAAGTATAATCGCCGCCGACGATGGTGCGCAAACAGATACGAATGAGCATCACAGCAGAAGATCCGAAGTGGTCTTGAGAATATAAAATGATAAGAAGGGGACAGACGGACGAGTATTGTTCGATATCCTCTTATCAGTCAAGACTTCCTGGTCACCTTACGAACTTTCATGATCGAATAGTCGGTGGTCAGATTATACAGGACGTTGGTTTATTAAAATGGGTATTTTTTTTCACTCGCGAAAAAAAAAATTCAATGAAATGAAACCAATGATGAATGAATAAGAATAAAATTGAATCAACTTTAATTTTTTTCATTGTTCTTGGAAAATTTCAAGGAGATAAAAAATTATCATTACGGGTATTTTCGCCATCGCATATTATAAGTCCTCTGTAATTAGTCCATTTTATATATTGGCCTCTCGCCTATCATCATTTCAAAAAAAGCAAACCGTTAAGAGACTTTGAAAAGAAAACGATTGCGATAAGAATTAAGTATAGATATGCATAATTAATCGTATATGCCATTTATAATATGTAGAAAGATTCGTATATGTATCATCAGTGTAGCTACATAGGTATTTATAAATTTCAAGTATGTAAAAGTATTTTGTGATGTGTTCGACGCGATGCCATAAAAAGAGAGGAAGGGAGAATGAGAGAGCTTTTGATAAGAAATTGGTTCGAATTTTCTCTTATCTTACCAACATGAAGAATTGATGATGGGTTCTCAGCATGTGATGATCTTTTTTCTCCGTACTCGTCGTTTTATTCGAATATGAGTCAGATTTTGCCTGTTTTCAAATTTCAATGAAAATCGGAAATTTTTCATTGATTTTTCTGGTAATTTAATAGAAAAAAAACAGCATAATTTTTGGGTGAAAAATCAGTGAAAAATCGCTGATTCTCGTTCAGAAATGGGTAAAATTTGACGATTATTCAAATGAGGAGCTCTTTTCCAAAGTGGAAGAAGTCTAAAATTTGTATATGAGAAAGGTGGCTCAAGGGTCAACTCAGAAGCTGAGTAAAAATTTACCCTCAATCCCCTTTTCTCATATACGGTTGTAAACTCATCCCATTTTGGAAAAGAGCTCTTCAAATAATGAAAGCATAGGTACCAATCATTCGAGTTTAAAAGTTGAAAAATTCTCTCGATAGATAAATAAACATCACGACATCATTCGCGTAATATAATGACGATGGCTTCAAACAGGTAAATAAATGGCAGTGGCGTGAAATAGTGTTGCGCGACCTGATGTTAGAAGCTTGTGATAGAAATAAGTTTTTTTTTTCACTTTGCTTTTTATCGCCATATTTATATCGAGCGAAAGAGATAAAAAAGATAGGATGCGTTTGAAGATGCTGCGACCGTGTAAGCTAGAATTCGTTATTATGGTGTTTTGATGTCATAAGTCGCCCATTACCTAGATGTTTATTGGTGAGTTTTGTAATAATAGAGAATGATTGTATAGAGTAAAATCTGTAGATAGAATGGGAGATAAAAATGCTCGTATGCATGGATTTGAAAAAAAAAAAAACAAGTCGAAGTGAATAATTATTTGTCAGTGTGGATCTTTTTTGATAATTGCAATTGAAAATTGTAAAATTACCTAATTTAAAAATCATAAATTCGATTTTTAAAAAAAATTTTAATGAATTTACAGGCGCCTTGAAAGGAGGTACTTTCTCATTCATGAATCGATGAAAATTATCGAAAATACCTACTGAAAAAGTCAGAATTGCAGCACAGTAATGAATCAGTGAAAAAAATTACTGGAAAATCAGTAAAAATTCACTGAAAAATCAGTGAAAATCCGCTCAAAATCATAGAATTCCGCAGAATTTTTCTCTGACCGTTTATCTCGGAGATTTTACACTGATTCAAAATGAGAGAGTACTCAGAGCACTCGAGCTCCCTTCTTAAGCTCGCCGAGGAGATTTTTCATCATTCAAGTGTCAAAAAATGTTTTTTTTTTTTTGCTTTTACAACGCAGTTTTTTTTTGAAACAATTTACCAAAAATCGATTATTTTTTGATCAGATTTCTCAGTCAATTTACATTTCAGGATTAGAAAAAATGAATAATTTTTTAAAAATTAGTTTCCAAAATAGATATCCACTTTTTTCAAATTTTTAGAATTTTTTAAACGGAATTTACACAAAAAATTAATTTTCCTGAAAAATTTACCAAACTTTTGAATGAAAAACCTGTTTTTTAAAAAATTAAAAGATTAAGATTTTGTTGGTGTTCTTAAAATAAATGGTAAAATATTGTATTTTTTGTTCAAATTTTTCAAACATTTTTTTTTTGAAATTCGTTCTTATTTTTCCTTTTTTTTTTTTGGATCATTATTCATGTTATTTCACCAGAATGTAAATTTTATTCTTTTAAAAAAATTTCAATTACCCGAAATTGGAACTTTCATGGTTTCCTTTCTCAACTCCTTACTGCACTCTCTGCTGCTCTCTCACAGAGAAAAACGAAGTCTATTGAATAAAATTAGGAGATTGATGGTGGGGATGGTGAAGGTTCACAATTTTGAATTTAATATTTCATGCAACAAGCTGGAAAATTGGCGTTTAAAAAACACTAAATTTACTTACAATTTACAGTTTTGAGATCTTCAACTTCATCTCTGAAATCATTCGTAAATATGTGTCCCTCAATTCCGCTATCTCAAGTCAAGACGCAAGAACTAACCACCTTTTTTTTCAAAATAGCAGCCATTCGGGGCTTTAAAAAAAAAAAAAACTTTTTCCTTCACCTGTTTTTTTTGAGGAAATTTTTCAAAAATTGACTTTTTTGAGAAACCTTTTTACAAATTGACATTTTTTTTGAGGAAACTTTTCAGAAATTGACATTTTTTCATTCTCTGGTGTACAAAAAATTTGATAAACAAAATTTCAATTTTTTTTTTAATTTGTAGGATACTTCACTCAGCAATAATAAGAATGTATACCTAGGTAATGGTTTATGCTTTTTTACATAAAAAAATGAAAGAAAGGCAAAAAAAAATCGTCGAAATGATTTCAAATTGTTGATCTTTAAGATCGATTGATAAAAGGAGGAAGTGCCTGATGAAATTGAGAGGTGAAATCTTCGCCAGTTTTCAAGTCCTGAATTGACGTATGCTATTTTAAGATGAATTTTCATTCAAACTTCCATTTCTATTTTCGATTTTCAGAGAATTGGCTTCGATTTCCTAATATTTTAATACTTCAGTTATTTTCAACTTCGATCACATTTTTACTCTCCCAGCAATGTTTTATCATTTCCTATTTACTTCCACCGCCTCCTCGGACATAGATGAATGATATTTAAGAATAAACCTTACAAAAATTCGTGAAAATGATATTTTTCGGAAATAAAAATCGAATTTTATTCACACTATTCATATTCATACGGAAATATTTCCCATCCTTCTAATTATTGTAATGATGTCAGACGACGTGAACGTTTCAATTCCACGAGCTCGATGACTTGTCCATCCCAATCGCATCATTTCTTCGAGAATTTGATATAGCCTGCGACGCGACGACGGCCATCGCATCATAAACTCATAACGTATTAAACCAGAGCACCTATACGATTCTTTGTTTCTATCTTAATTACGTTTATTTTCCTACGAAACGAAATAACGTGTGAGATCGAACGCATCGCACTATCCACGAGGTCGTCATAAAGTCATCGATGGGCACCGTGTCCCGCACCGATCCGGCGTGATTTTTTCTTTCTCATCCGAATACATCATCGCACGCCATTGGTAAATAAATCATATCCTCTGTGCATCTCGAACCGTGCACGGTTTCGAAAAAAGTCTAAAATAAATAAATAATAAAACGTGGCAATGACGACGGCGCGACAATGCTGACATGATGGTGCGATCGTAATCGTAAAAGAATAAGAGAAAAAATACACGCTAATGCGGAATGGTGTACGGACGAGTAAAAACAAAAAAATCAGGATAAATTATAAACGTTCGCGAACCATCGTCATCAATAAAATAACATTATCGTGGGCTATTAAAGCTTACGGCGAATGATGAGTCTAGGCTATTAGCTCGTGTTTTTATTCAAATTGACAGCGTTCAAAAAACTGTAAGTACTGCGATGGAATTTTGAATATGGTACGTGCATTGGGCACGTATACGTAAAAATCCGCATGGCTGTGTGATAAAATTGAAAAAGAAAAAAAAACGTGTCGTAAAATCAACACCATCCAAGTTGGTGCGACGAATAGAGCAGCAGATCGGATGGCTGTAGATTTTTATTACTCGCGTAGAGGCGAAGAGCATCCTATATCTGTGAAGTTTGCGATGAGATGACCATGAAAAGAGGAATTTAGGATGAAAAAAATTACAATTGTTCGCTCGTGACTTGGGTGAAAAATTGGTCCTAACAAAGGTCGCATACGATTATACGAGATATTTTTAGATATGGATGGGGTTTTCCAGATGGAAAGAATGAAGGGTGGGGATAACGTTTGGAAAAATTGTGATGGAAGAATTGGGCTACAGTGTTGAGAAATTGAAATTTTATCATTTTTTCTACAAATGTGGCTGAAAATTCTCATTCGTTTTTCAACAGCATCGCCAAAAACAAAATTCTCAAGTTATTCTATAAAGATAAAATTTACTTTTTTTTCCATGGGTAAGGAATATTTGGAGGATTAAACCCCCTCCCCCCTCTTCCCATCGAAAAAGTTTTGTTTTGAAAAAAATTGGACAGCGTTGGAAAAATTGGTAAAATTCTGAACTTTTTTTAAGAAGTAAATTCTTCTACAATTTCATTTTTCAATTTGGAAAAAATTCTCATCTGAGTCGAAAATTTTCAATTTTCAATTTTTCTTAATACGTAGGTATCTATCTACTCAATTTGGCTTGACCGTGATTTTCGTGTATTAATAATTTTCAACAACCAAAGCGTGCTTTCTTCTCGTTTAAAAAAACCAGAAAATAAAAATGAAAATCGCCGGTATGTACAGTAATTACCTATTTAACTCGAGACGCAAAATTATGCATACAAAAAACCATCAGAATCAGTGTTCAATTGCTTAATTTATGAAGAAAAAAAAGATTCAAGAATTCAAAATGAACAAGAATATTTTTGGAGGGGGAGGGATATTTCAGTTTAATGTTGATCGATTGTATATAGCAAAGAAAAGGCTGCAGGGGCCAATTTAACTCAAATTTATACATTTTTCTCAGTTTAGCTCGAAAATGTTGAAAATTCCTATATTTCTTTACATTACGTTTGCAAAGGTGAGCTAGGTACTGAATTTCTGATATTTTTTCTGTCAGTATACAATTTCTAAAAAATCATAAAAATCGGAAAATTTTAGAATTTGAAAGACTGAGATTAAAAATTTTACCTTCCTGTTAACTACTTTTAGCCCTGAAATATTTTTTAAAAATGAGGGATTTCCATTTTTCGGATACATTTTTCCTACAGTTCCAGAGTTTTTCTTGATTACCAAAAGAAAACCGAACCCTATCTCCCTCCATGCCTCCCGCTCCTTCCTTACTTCCGTTCTAATGGTGCATAAAAACTTGGGAAAATTAGTTTCAAACAGCAAAGATCCAGTGAAAGAAACGGATTGGAATGCTTTATTGATACCCAAACATTCGAGAAAATTGGGACAAGAGCAAAATTTAAAGACTGTTCAAGTGTTCATCAACATTTATGGGAACCATTCCTAACTGTTTGAGAACAATCATCGACTTTTGCTGTTGTCCTAATGTTTCCAAATGTTTGGGAATGATTTATCAAATTCCTAGAAATCATTGCAATTCACTCAGTTTTATTTCTTTCAATGCAGGAAAAGTCTGGGGACATAATTCTTGAAAAAACGAGAAACACTGGAAAATGTCTTCTATTTCAATTTTTGAATTTTTACCGCTCTCTCATTTATAAATTGGTGAAAATTGTTGAAAATCACTGAGAAACAGTCAGAATTGCAGCACAGGAAAAAATCCATAAGAAAATTCTCCCTAAATAAATCAGTGAGAAAAATCACTGGAAAATCAGTAAAAATTCATTGAAAAGTCAGTGAAATTTATGAAATTGGCGGAAAAATCAATAAAAATTTGGTGACTTTCTATTTCCAGAAATTAAATTTTTTTTCTGAACGATGAGTATTCTGAATTGAGAAAATTTCCAGTCAAAATATCTTCACTTGTCTCTCCAATTCAGTGTAGAGTAATTTGTTTTAAAACTTTTTTTTCTTCGTTTCGGTAGACTGAAAATTATTTTGAATCGCGGTGGAGCAAAATTGGATATAGAACCGAGCAAAGCAAAAAAAAAATAAAAATGGAAAATGCTTCCCAGATTTGTAAATTAAACTGACATATTTGAAACGTGCCAAATCAGAGAACCCTTCCCTCAACACACGACGACAATAAAACCGAGCAAAAAACATAAAAACCGAAAGAGAGAGCAAATTACGATCATCAACGTATAACTGCATATTGCTTAAAAAAATGTATAAAATTTATGGTGGTAGTTGAGCTCGCGCGATAACCGACCCTGAGTATAATGTTGGGAAGAAGAAAAAAAATGCCGTTCACCAGCACACATTAGAGCGCAGCGAATAAACACGATAAGCAACATGCTGTGGAACGTTTCAATTTCACTGATACCAAAATGCGATTATGTCAGTAGAGAAATAAATTTATTTAAAAAAATTAATTAGCCGTTAATTAAATAGGTATACTGCAGGAATAGCAACTTCTATGGCACACACACACATTTTATCTAAAGTTACACCTATACTCTCTCATTCTCTTCATACGTATAGAAAAGTACCTACATAGTGTAAGGTATTCACATACGAGCAGATTATGAGTATGTTGTTAGGTGTTTTGCTGCTGCGCTGCGATGCGATGGCGGAGGCTACGCGAGGACGAGTTAATTAACATTTGACAGTTCTTCGCGCACGCTGAGCTATGGCGTATCGCCCGCCGTCATGATAAAAGGCCAATTAGTATACGGTATGCTTTTCCAATATCAAATTCTACGATACGAAGTTGAAAAACGTGTAGATGTTTTAATTTATATGTGTTTATTTAAAGATTTCCTATATCTATGGTCTTTTTCCTTTTTTTCGATGTTGAAATTTGCACGTTCGACTATACATTTTCAATTTCGCGAATGAAATTTGTTGAAAAATGAATACCGAAATGATAAATTTAAAAAATTACCAACCGTTATTTACCTACATCGATTTATGAATTATGTCCAAATGAGTCACATTCGTTCTTCCGAGAATTATGCTGAGGGTTTTTTTATATTAAGTGAAACAAGATAATCGTATACTCTGAAATTTTAATTGGCTCGGGTAACCAAACTTACAGAAGAAAAAATTTATCGACGTCAAATTAATCGAATATCGCTTGTATAGATTCAATTATGATAAGCCGGATGAGTCGAGTTGTACGTGATATATTCTTACATGTGCAAATATTGGCACAAGCCTACATGACATGCTTTTCAATAAAATTGTATCGAGAATGAAAACATCGTTAAATTATCGCATTCGAAAGCACGAAAAAATACAAAAAAATTCGAGGTTTGAATTTTTCAACGGGAAAAAGAAAAAGAGGGACGGAGATGTCGAAAATTTTATATTAAATTATAAAAAGAATTAACCAACGGAAACATGAATTTTTTATTGAGCTAAAAAATTTAGTCAAACGAAAATTACGAAGATTTTCAGTTATGGTACTGATTATTATTCGATACAATTTTTTTTTCATGGAATTCCTGATGCTTCAAAATCACCAAACATCTTTTTAGAAAGAATAAAAAATTGGACCAAAATTAGATAATTCAAGGTTTTCTCACAGAACACAGAAATCATCAAAATATGAAAATAGCATTTAAGTTCTAATTTAACATGAAAATACAAAAATGAAAAGAATTTTCAAAAAAAAAGTACGAAATTGGAAGCAAAAACTTTTTTACGACAACTAATTATAATTTTTCAAATAGTTGGTATCTAAGACCAAAAATTTCAATAGGTGTTTAATTGAAAAATTACAAAAAATGAATTCTATTTCAGTGCAATTTTTTAATGTCATGCCAGACTTGAAAAAAAAATGAAAAATGTCATACCTCGGTAGATTTTGAAAATCTGCAGTTTTTAAAAAGTTATATTTTTGAAATTGCCTAAAAGTTATCTAGGTAGGTAAATGAATATCCATGTCGAAAAATTTGATATTTCTGTAAATTTTTCCATTTTTTTATGATTTAAGAATATTCAATTTTTAAAAATAGTCGCTTCGAACTCTTTTTTTTGCTGGGGGGATGTTGTTGGTCTTGAAAATAATAATACCTAATGATTTATTGTTAATCGTTCACTCAAATTTTACATTGGTGAGAAAAATCGCTGGAAAATCAGTGAAAATTCGTTGAAAAGCCAGTGAAATTTATGAATTTAGCTGAAAAATTGGTAAAAATCGTTGAAAAATCAGTGAAAATTTATTGAAAATTACCGAATTTCGCTTGTTTTTCCTGTGCTGCTGCAATTGTACCTAACTGTTCATCGGGGACTTTTCATCGATTCAGAATAAAAGAGTACGTTTTTTATTTTCAGTCATCCAGAGAGTTATGGAAAAACATGTAAAAAGAAAGCGAAAACTTTTTTTGGTATGTGCTATTCCATTTTGAATCAGTGAAAAATCACTGCTCTCTCATTTATAAGTTGGTGAAAATTATCGAATATCACTGAAAAACAGACAGAATTGCAGCACAGGTGGAAATCAGTGAAAAATTTTCACTGAAAACGAATCAGTGAGAAAAATCACTGAAAAATCAATGAAAATTCACTAAAAAAAATCAGCAAAATTTTTGAATTTAGCTGAAAAATCGGTGAAAAAATTTTGAAAAATCAGTGAAAATTTTTGGAAAATTAGTGTAAATTTTTAGAAAATTAGTGAAAATTTTTGAAAAATTGGTGAAAATTTCTGAAAAATTAGTGAAAATTTTTGAAAAATCAGTAAAAACTTTTGAAAAATCAGTGAAAACTTTTGAAAAATTAGTGAATTTTGCTGATTTTTCTGTGCTGCAATTTCGACTATGTATCAGTGACTTTTCACTGATTCAGAATGTGAGACTGATGAGGTCGGAATTGCAGCGAAATTCTCCTGGATCTTTTCAATGAATTTTCACTGATATTCCGTCAGTTTTTTTCCATCGTTTGCTTTCACTGAAAATTTTTCCCTAATTTATTACTGTACTGCAACTCTGACTGTTTTCCAGTGATTTCAGATTATTTTCACCAATTTCTAAATGAGGAAGTGGTTGAAAAAAACATTTTAGAATTTGTTAAGGAGCTCAATCGTTCCTTCTGCCCTCCTTAGCCTAGTATGAGGTCACTGCCAAGAAATCTATACTTATTACCCATACATTGGTAATTTATTCGCGTATGGTATTTTCCAATTCGTCGCGTCGTTTGTGTTTTACCAAATCAATGACATAACCTAACATGACATTCTACACTTGTATGACGACAACAACAGTATAAAAGACCACAATTCCAACGTCATCAGATCGCCAGTGGCCAAATATACCTAGATATACATCTAGATAAGCGCCTATACCTATACGATTTCGGTCTTTGCTTCCACATACGTAAAAAAAAAATTACGTACCTACGCGACTCCAATTCGATTTAATTCCTCTTTTTTTTTTTACATTTTCGCGCCCATGTCCACATCATGTACCTACGGCTACTGCTCAGTACAGATCGTTAAAAAGTTTTAAAACTTATTCGAAAACAAGATTTTACAGTCGTTAAACGAAATTTACGCGTTTCTAAATGGAATTTTTAATTTTACGACACTTTAAATATAGATTTAGATATAATTTAGCCGCGTACGTTATAGGTATAGATAATTTCCGCGCGCTGCTATCGCGACCATCGGCCAGCCATGTATCTGCTCAAATGGCAGAATTTTTTGGGGGAAATTTATTTATTATACCTTGGTATACTGGTGCTGCGAGGGGCGACATATTATATGGATTTTAATTACGTTTACATTATAATGACGATCGTTATAAGGTATGTCCGAAACAGTATTCTGGTGGATTTTATGCGCTTATTTTATGTAGGTATGGCCATCCTGTGCGAGAAGAGAGAGAAAGAGGATTGTCTTGTCGTAAGCTATACAAGCGCCAAGTTGTCCAGTGGGTCTAAGAATACAGAGAGAGAATTGACGACCCCGAGCTCGACTGCTGCTTGCGTTGAAAACTTCATTTATGAGATGACTCCTCTTCACCTCTTTCTCATTGCTTAGCCTGTGTCCCATGATGTAGGTCTTTGAATACTATAAATTTTCGAAATATAGCACCTTGATTTTTCATTCTTTTTTTTTTATTACCTCGAAATGACCGAAGTAGCGCGACACGATGACCAAAGTGGTATAAAACGTCATAGATAAGAATACCTATGTAGGTATAACGCCTATTTCGAGTCATCGATTTCCTTTTACCATTTGGACATGATGTCCCATGAGTAATTTTTTTTACGACGAATTCTTTTACGATCTTCCTTTTTAAATCAATAACTTAAAAATTTCAAAATGAAAAAACCCGGTGGATTATTTCGAGCTCTGCATCACGAATAATAATTTCCATTTTGATCAAACCTTGAATAAAAAATTGACCAAGTCGAAAGAAACGAAAAAAATGACGTTTTGAGATGAGATAATTTCAAATTCGATTGAAGCTTCGAATCGAGAGATTTCTCACATAAAATAGGTTCTGTGGCAGTTTACATAATTGCCTGCGCAATATTCTACGAAAAATAAAGTACGTACAGAAGCACGAGATACTCGGAATATGCAAATATTTTAATACCATCCTCTATGGTTATCGCTTGCATGCATTTTTTCGCATGTTTCGCACTCTGGAAAAGTGCATATAATATGCGGATGTTCGGTATTCGTATTCGCCGTAATAAGAAGCAGAAGCGCATTGTAATTTTATGATGAATTTTTCAAGTCAACAAAGTGTAGGTATAATGATGATGTCACGAAAAAAAAAATGAGAAAGTGAGTAACGATGATTTACATATAAAAACGTGGGTATATAATCACTTATTGCTGGCAAAGTTCGGAGATGCGTCTTATTAATAAATATGGGAAGAAAAGAGAGGATATTTACGGTTATGTCATATTTTCAGACTTTTTTTTTTTTCAATTCTTGAGCTTATTTAATCATCAGAAAATAATAGAGTAGGTATTTCAAAATATTTAATTGTCTGGGTTTTTTAAAGTTAGGTATATTTTTGAATCTTATCAGAGAGTACCTAAATTGAATTGAATAAAAAACCATGATTTTGAGCAAAGAAAAATAAGACATAATTTTTCATCAACATTTTAGTATTAAAAGATGAACAAAATTCTCAACCAGCACCATCTCTGATTTATATTTTACGCTTCCTATGCCCGAGTGAAGCAAGGGTTAAAATTTGAAAAATTGATAATTACCTATATCTGAAAGAAAATAATTCGGCTTTTTAGGTGTTTGAAAAATTTCATCTCTCACTTTTTGGAAACATTTTCCAAAGCTGGCAATTTTTTTCAAAAAGTTGAAATGAATTTTGTTGTAAATTGGCACCATTTAAAAATTTATATGATATTTGAGATTTCTTGCTGATTTGTAACAAAATTAAATTATAGGTAGTCGACTGTTTGATATAACTCACAAATTTATAGTGCGAAATTCCGATTCCTCGAGAAATGTGAGCAAAGAGGTAGAATGGACATTTCTTCACCCCCTCCAATTATTGTTTCTTCTCAAGTTATCAATAAATTTTCAATTCTAGAAAAGTGTACAAAAATATTCAAATTCCACCTACATGAAAGTTGATTCAGGTACATTTTTTTCGTTTTTTGGTAAAATTTTGAAAATTGGAAAACTCGATTTCTTTTGAACTGATGACTGCACTGAAAAAAAAATATAATAAAATTTATCCAAAAAAATAATAACGCGTCCCAATTCTCAAATAGGTAAAATTTATCATTTTTTTGAATAAAATTTATTTTTTTTGGTAAAATTTATTAATTTTTTTGACAAATTTTATTATTATTTCTGATAATAAATATTATTTTTTAGAACAAATTTCACCTATTTTGTGAATTGAAACACGTTATTATTTTTTTTGAATACATTTTATTATTTTTTGATTAAAATTTATCATTTTGGTAAAATTTATTAATTTTTTTGATAAAATCTATTTTTTTTTTGATAAAATTTATTATTTTTGGGGTAAAATGTATTCATTGTTTTTTCCGTGTGTTTGTTTTGGTAAAATAGCAAAATTTTAATGAACTGAAGTTGAATTACTCAAATTGCAACAAAGATATTTGTGTTGAAATGAACCTGAAAGCATCGTATCGTGAGGAAATAACACGTTGAAAACAATCGAAGATAGGATAGGAGGGAGGGGGGGTTACGTGGAGTCTTCGATTTCTTTCTATAATGACAAAATTACAGAAATTTTGAAAATTCTCTAACATTTTGTTCTCATTTTGTCGGAATAATTCGCCAAAAATCGTACTCCAAAAATTATCATTTTTTACTCAACATTTTCATAACCACCCCCCTCCCCCCCACTTGATATCTTCTTCGATGATCAAGTTTATCCCGAAAGCATAAAAATACTCACTATAAAATGGGTCTAAATAATGCTTCATCGTTGCTGGTAATTTGAACGAAGCATTTTCCAGCATTGAAAAATATAAGAATTAAATGTCGAACTGAAGAATCGAATATAATCGTCGCGAATCGCATCAGCCGTGATTATCAGCGCGATATCATTGTCCTTTTGAAAATGTAAACAGACTGCTCGCAACGATATGCCATTTTTCGCATCCGGAATCCATCTGCCCAACATGACAATCGAGCCATCGCCGAAGAAACGTACGAAATCTCAATCGCAGGGAGGAAAATGGCCGAAGCGACCAGGGCCGAAGATTTTTCCACGCGACGCGCGTCGTACCGTCGCAACAGCGTGCTGAAGAGAAGAGTATTTAGGTCAATCGATATGTGCGACGACGATGTGGAATGGCACAATACGGCGCGCGGCCACCAAATGATACAGATACCGTTTACACGCCAGCAGCGGCGTAGTCTGATACCGATGCCACACACCGGCCAGGAGTAAAGTGACGATCAACCGAAGTAGCATTACAAATCACCAACACTGCCGACTACGCGAACCACAATATCGCTTCAGACTCGAAACACAAAAACGCCAGAATCACTCGCGACCAGAGATGAGACGATGGCCAAGGACTCGGCGCCAACCACAGCCAAAGTGGCATTGCAGTACCACCTGAACATTGTGGGCTGCGCTGCCAACACCGAGCAAAGACGACGACAATGAGGACACTTAGAGGAGCCAAAGTCGCGCGAAAAATACGTCGGACAGCCGGCAGCAGGATGACATCAGCGGGGGGCTCGGAACGCGCGCATCTTTTGGCTGCGAAATCCGCCAAGAATGGCCTGTGGGGGGCAGGGCAGCAGCGACTCGGGCCAACAAACCGAACGGGATGTCACACGGAAACTGGCCGGCTATATCTTGGCTCGAGCGTAGATTTTCTATCGCGGCTAGTACATTCGGTATATACAAGGGGGATACGGCGATATCTGTGCCGGGTACACGCGGAGACGGAGCACTCTGCTCCTATAAAACGTGTGCTGTACGAGCGGGACCAAAAAATAGGGGGACGCGCACACACAGCAGAATGTACGCAGAGTAAAAAGAGAAACAAGAGCCCGGAGGACGGAGATACGCCGCACCGGCGGAACGGAGCTGAGAACTGGCGTATTCGAGAATCCGCCGCGCCACGCCGCCGGCGTACCGAGAAAACGCCGAAAGACCGAGGAGAGAAACGACAACGGGCGACGACGACACGGGGGCCGCAACGGCAGCGAAGACAGCGGCGACTGTCCCATGCGACGCTGCAACGCCGGCAGGTAGAAGCGTAAAGGGTTGCCGAGAGTGGGGGACGAAGACACGAAGCAGAGAGATGGGACAAGCAGCGATGCTGATGGCGCACTCGGTCATGCGCCCTTTTTGTCAACCTCTCTTCGTGTTCTCTAATCCCTTTTGTCGTCGCCCCGCCGCTAATCGACAGCCTGTACCTTCCTTCTTTTCGGAGCACCCGCTGTCGCCGCTTCCGCCGAGCTATCGCGTCGAGCGACCCCCTCGCGCAGCACACCCCCCAACATACCAGTGCGAAAAACCAATGACATACATTCCAGTGACAATACTCGATGCAGGTTGCGCAGCACATTTTGTCGCCGCACCAAAGGCGGCGACAAAATTACCCAAGCAGAATGCCTATTCCCTGCAATCTTATCTTTTTTGCTGCTATTCCTTGCATAAAAGATTTTGTTTTGTTTTTTCTAAACCTTGCGTCTCTTTTATTGCGCCATTCTCGACGACGTTGTTTCAGCAGGCGACGTTTCAGCAGCAGTCGATTTCGCCAGCAGCACAAACACAACATAGGGACCCCCTCTTTTGAGTTGGGCAAACGCAGCCCGCCGTACGAGCTCGTATCGAGTCGAAAATGGCGAATGCGCGATAGAAACGCGAAGCCGAACGCGGTGACAATATTTCCGAGCGCTCAGGTGTGTCATCTCGCCAATGCCGATTACCAGAAACGCCTTCTTTGTCCGAATTTCTCGGGGAGTGTCGTCGAAGCTACGATGCCATTCGTACCCCCCGTTTTCGAATTGCAACTTTTAAATAGAAAGGGGCGTTTCTTCGTTTGGTACAAAACCTGGACGATTTTTTTTCCTTCGCTTTTGACGTGTACTTGGATGTTTTCGGGTGTTTTAGAAGAGTTTACAAGTTGGCAGGAATTTAGATAATGGATCGTGGAGAGAGGGTGAGATGTCGTCGAATTTTTTCATTTCACTGAAATTGTGTTCTGGTATTGGAACCTTGTGTCTAATGGCAAGAAGAATGAAAAAAAAATGAAAACATAAAATTGCAAGAATTTCGCCTTGCAACAGCAAAAAACCAGGAAATGAGAAATTAAGTGATTTTACTGCTGCAAAGCAAAAATACTCAACATTTTTCTCTGATCGGAGGATAAAATTCAGAGTTTTTTGAGCAGATTTTGAAGTAAGAAAAATTGCACAAAAATGGCACAATATAGATATACCTAAATCAAGAAAACTACGAGAATTTTCATTTGTATTTTAGATTATTACCCCCAAGTAAGTAGATAAACCACCATGTAAAAATATCTATCTAAAATACCAATTGAAATCATTCAAAATTAAAATCTGCTGTAAGGTAAATGCTCCCTTAGTCTACATTATTATCAATGATGTTAAATGATGATAGCGGTTCATATTATCAGAAATACCTAAGCTACAGATACAGAGATATATCGTACGATTATAATTTATTTCATTTTTAATTTTCCTCCCTTTCATTTCACTATTCATCCAACATCAAAGTTCATTCCTTCCTCCACAGTCATAATCTTATACAAGTAAAATTTCATCTTATATTTGGTGGCTCAAATATATCTAAAGATTAATTTTTTTTTTTAAAAAAAAAAGGGGGGAATTTGAAATGAAAAAATATGAAGTAGGTACCTATATCCAAATTTGTATTTCCCTTTATGCCTAAGCGCATAGTTTTACAAATTTTGTGTTTACATAATGTGTAATCTACCTCCACCTAAACATGCCCAAATACCGTATGCTGAAAAAAATCATTGGCTATTAGCTATAAAATGCATGAACCTTTTAAATTTTTTTTTGAGTTTTGTAGCGCATCATACTATGTGAAAAATCATCAGCTATCAGCATTTTAAAAAAACAACTCTCTATTATGTAACTTTTAAGTATGATTCGTATCTTTCAAGCTTTAATTTTTAGCAGCTCTTTTTTAATCATTTTATTTTGCGTAGGATCTCAAGGAAAAAGTTTCGGAAATACTTTTGACGATTTGTATACAAAACAGATTCAAATTATGTCAGTGGGTATTTTTTCGAACTGAAATAGTAATTGAAAATTAATTTTTAAACAAAGAATGAAAATTTCTGAAGGCAAGAAATAGCGAGTATAAAAATTTTCTGTTTTATTTACTTACATAATAAGCGTGTAGCATTATAGAGGTTAATTTTAAAGAACAGTGTGGAAAGAATATTCAAAAGTTTGAGAAAACTTTCATTAAAAATAATGATTCAAATTTTATACTAAATTCTACTCATTTTGAAAAGGGTCGCGATTGAGGCGAAGTCAATCAGTCATAAAAAAAAAGTCTTGCAATTTGAAAAGAAATTGGCATGAATTTTTTCTTGATTTTTTTCACAACTTCAATTTTTCATTCAAAAAATTATTATCATTACTTTTTTTTCACATGGAAACATTTTCCACATTTTAATTAGATCCTCGCTATTAAAATATTTTTCCTGAAAAATGACAAACGCAAAAAAAAAGAAAAAATCGTATGAAAATTTGAAAAGTCAGTCTATCAAAAAACACCCTTTTCTAAAAGTTTTTAATTTAAAAACACCATAGCAAGAGTAATTAAACAGTGATTTTGGATTTGGCTCGTTTGTAACTATGAAGGTATATTACCGAACTGTTTGATGAAATCTCATATAATTTAAAAGCTACAATTTTCAGAATTTTGTAGCCCCTTTCTGCAGACCTTTTTTTTTTCAAAAAATTATCAAGTATTAAGTAGATACCTACACAATATTCAGCATAGTAAAAAGTTTAACTAATGAAAAAAACTATCGTTGAGAAATCAACAGAAGCGTTAGAATAAGGAGAGAAATGAACTTATGCAATCAATTAAAGATCTTTTTAAAAAAAATTGGGATCGTGGCAACTTGAAGCCGAAAATCTGGACTTGTAATACCTAAACCAACAATACTCAGACGCTACAATAATGAAAATTGTGAGCCTCAAACACATCAATAAATCACTATTTTTACGCGTGATTAATTATAGATATATTAATTTTTTTTCAAGGCTTATACGTTGTTAATTTTTTTAAAGGAAAAAATCCAAATACCTCAGAGATAGGTCTGTATATTTATATCAATTCCAAGATTATATCTATAACTTTTTGTTCGCCAAATTTACTCATGTTGAAAATTTTCAACTTTGTTCTAGACTTGTACATTGATCAACAAAAGAAATACCTTAGATGAAATAGGTTGCTGTTGTAAATTATTTTATTTTATTTTTTCATAAAAACTGAAATCCTCTCAACTGATTTTTTGCTTTGCTAAAATTTTAAAAAGCAACAATTTCAGTACCTATCTACTTACTTGAAAAAGTTTTTAAAAAATTAAAACCCCAATTTTCGATATGTCACACTTTTCTGTAGGTATGTTTTTTTAAAAAAAAAAAAAAACAAGTATCTGTGCAGATATAATCTGATGAAAACTCAACGAGCCAAAAATACCTAACCAAAGTCCAATTTTGTGTTAAAATGTTGTAAATTTGTATTTAGCATTTTGAATTACCTAAGCCAAATCAATTATTTATATTTTAACGCAAAACTTGTTTCAATTTGTCAAAATATTTTGAAAAAAAAAAAAAAAAACGCAAGTAGCAAGAAAATAATTTGGTGGTCAAACAAAATTATTCATTTCTCAACTATATACCTGATAATATTGTCAGAATGGTGTAGTAATAAGAAAAATTTTAGAATAGATAATTTTGTGTTGAAATTTTGTAGATACCTAAATTCTTGGATATTTTCATGTTTTGAAGGTACCTGTAAGTGCTTCTATTTTTCAGAAAAAATCATTTTTCGATGAGACGAAATTTTATAAAAAGTAGATGAAAGCAAAAAATTATTTTGTGCAAAAATTTTGTAAGATTTTAAAAGTAGTTTTTTAAATTGCACCAAACAGATCATTTTTCAGCAAAAAATGTTTTAATTTTGCAAACATATTTGGAAGAAAATGAAACAATGAAACAATTTCTGACAGAAATTGTAATTTTGTACTTTGACTCGAATTGTTTTAAATTTAGAAAATGAAGATGTTCAGCCACATCTCTCTAGGAATGATATGGGTTTCAACATCGAAAAACAAAATTCAGATCAGTGCATCATTTCCTGCTTTATCTATAAATACTTTTTTCTGCCCGAAGTTGAAAAAACGATTGTATGTTTCATAACTTTTGCAAAAATTTTCCATTGTAGTATACTTTGGTGTCTATTATACCAATAATATTTGAACTTCACTTTTCTTCAATTGATCATGATATCTTTCAGTGAAACAAATTTCTTAGTGATACCTAATACACAATCGAATAATTTCACACCATTAGAACAATTTTTGCTGAGAACACAGTTCTATACAAAAATTTTGTGTACCTATCTAGATACATTTATTCATTTTTTTTTTTGGTCCACAGTTTTTTTTTTAAATTTATACGCCCAATAGATTGTTTGTTATTAGGAAAACACAAATTTTTAAAAAATCTATAAAAATTTTTTAGAAGGTACACAAATTTGAATTTTTTCAATGCATAATCAACCAATTACAGCAAAGCACAGAACACTTCCGACGATGAAATTTAATCGAAAAAAAATTACACGCTAACTCACCGATTCTGACATCCTTTTCCGAGCAATAAGCTTCTTCTACTTTTGTCACCATGAAAATAGCTTCAACTTTTCAAACGCAACAAATTATCGACTCGAGACAGGTGCAATCTTCTAACGACAACGACAACGGCGACAACAAAGGGCAACAAATTTCGGACGTCTTGAACCAGCACACAGAGTCGCAAAGGTATTCGCATCTGTATTGCGATACACGGCACAGAGATGATCATGAACTTCGCAGCAATTTTCATGCAGTTACAATCCATTCAAAAAAACGTCGCAGCAAAATCGCAATGCAATAAAATACAAACAATACAGCAATAATAAAAGCGCACTCGATCGAAACCGAAATAAATTTCAAAGCAGCGAAAACCCAAACGAGCAAAAAATTCGCGCAAAATAATTCAAAACGCGCGACCACGTTACATCTACGTGTATAAAAGCGATTGATATTTCGCGACGATTGCGAAATAAAATACGAACGAGCGAAAAACAAACGGAAACAAAATACGACACGTTAAAATCGGCAGCAGCATAAAATCAAAAAGCAAAATATAACAGGAACAAGAAAAAATAAAAATAAAAACGTAAATATACCGGGCAAAAAACGAGCGAATATCAACTTGCCTACTACACACGTTAACGATCGGAGGCGAGACACATACTAAAGGCGCAATATAGTGTCCTATGTCGTACGGTTGTCCTTTAGGCGACTTATCACTCCCCCTACGTCACCTCGCGCCTATCCCCACCGCCGGCGGATTACCTAGTGTCGGAAGTTTTGTCATTTGTCGTTGAATTGAAAAGAGGCGGTCTCTACGATGTCACCGAATACCATCTCTCCGCATTTTACTGTATCATTCGGCTAATCATCGCGTATTTGGCGGAGCTATAAACCTACAACGTTCGGTCACAGTTTTTCCTATTTTTTTTCATCTCGACCGCGGAATATCAACGGAGACCTGGGAGAAAATTGCTCGAATGTGAGACGACGATCGTGATAAGGATTATTTGTTGAACGTGTTGTTTTCGCAATTGTAATTTGTTGTTATTTTGCTGTGTGTTTGCTCGATATTTTGTAGAAACGTCGCGCTGCGTTGCTGTTGCTACGTTGCTAATTTCATATATTATTTTTTGCTGTCGATTTTTTTTCCTTTTATTTCTGTATTGTATTCTACTAGACCTATGTTGCATGATACAAAAGAATGAGTTGAAGGGTGATATCGAGCATAACATTTTTAGATAATTTTTTTTTTTTGCTATGTGAAAATTCCAAATCAAGTTGGTACCTCGTACCTCCTGCGTAAACGAAAGTATATTTCAATCTTTATAAAGACTGTTAAGACTGAAGAGCTTATAATTTTTTATTCGACCGGCATATATGAAGACCGTGGGAGGGGAAGGATTAAGATATACGTTGATGAGAGGTAGGGAGCGTTGGCGTATATAAAATTTAATAAATCCAGTTTAATTCTTCGGTATACACGTACGAGCCTCGTATCTTGATTATTTATGAAATTAATTTATTTCTAATCGTTGATGTATGTATGAGGACTCATTTATGAGATTATCTTACGTATGCGCGGTTCTTAAATATCATTCGTGGTATTATAAATGACTCGAGTGGGAAGATGGTCATCGCTGGGATGGAATTGGAGTAGTTTTTATGGGTTGTGCCTTTTTTTTAATGATCTAGATTATGTTTAATATGCGCTAAAAACGTGTTATAACTGTGCAAAATTTTGCTAGAAGGAATTTTTTGATTACCTGTACTAAAATGGTTCATTTGGATGGGTGAGGTTTTCAGTGTAAAATTTTGACGAGAAATCTTGGCTGGTCTAGTTTTTCAATTTTTGGAAGAATATCTGCAAAATGTTGGGTATGTTGATGAGAAATGCTGCGAGGAGAAATTATGAGAGATGTAGAGGAATGGATGATTTGTTTAGGTAAATTTGCGAAAAACTAGTCAAATTGATGATTTCAATATACTTAGATTTCACGAGTAAATGAAGTTACATAGGCAATTGATGGGCAAAAAAAAATCATAACAAATCACAATGATGGCAACGTCGTATGGTTTTGATAGAAATGAATAAATTAAAAAAAAAAAAGATTTAAATGTACCTATAATAAGTCGCTAAAAAGTCTTGAAATGTAAAAAAGGCCGAAGATGTCAAGAAATTTGGAAAAGGTCGTAAAAGTCACCAAAAAGTTTAGAATTGAAAATAGTCATATAAAAGTCACAAAGAAATCAAAAAAATCTGTCAAGTCATAAAAGTAGCGAAAGAAGCCTGAAATTTGAAAACGCCATAAAATTCACGAGGAAGTCGTGAAATCTGAAAAATTCACGAAAGTCATACAAGAGAAGTAATAAAATCTGAATTGTCATGAAAGTTAAAAAAGTCATAAATTTTGAAAAGGTCATAAAACTATAAAAGTCATGAAATTTGGAAATAATCATAAGGAGTCATAAAAATTGAAAGGCCATGAAAATCATGAGAGCCATGAAATGTGATAAAAGTCATTAAAATATGAAATTTGAAAGACAGTTGTGCAAAAGTCACTAGGAAGTCATGAAATTTGAAAACAGCCATTAAAAATCAAAAGAAATTGAAAATCTAAAAGGTCATAATAAAAGTCAAGAGAGTCATAAAATTTGAAAAATCTAGGTATAGAAGTCAAAAAGTCATGAAAATCACAAAGAAATAATGAAATATTGAAAATCATGAAAGTCAAAAAATTTGAAGGTCATGAAAGTAATGAGAGAGTCCTGAAATTTGAAAAAGCCCATAAAAGTCACGAAGTCACGAATTCATGACTTTTTGAAAGTCATGAAATTTGAAAAACTCCCATTAAAAAATTATGAAAATGTCATGTAATTTTAAAGAAGTTATAAAATGTTATGGAAAAATTATGTTTTTTTTTTTTTTTTTTGAAGAACATAAAAATTCTGAGACGTTACTTATGTACCTACTTATAAAATTTGAAAAAGTCATAAAGTTTTTAAAAAGTAATACTTAATTTTCTCTGTTACCTATTTAAGCTCCGCAAATATACCTATGGTTCTGTTGAAAAAGGAGTTCAAATTTTAAATGTTAATCTATAGTGAAGTTTTAAAAAATATGGTAATTAAAGGAAAGGATCGAGAATTGACGTACTTAAAAAAAGATTTATCCATTTATTTTTCTACCTACTTTTCAAATTGTAAGTTCGTTCAAACGCTCTTTGATGAACTTCATCGAATTCATCTTGTTCTTGATGAAGTTTTTTTTAGGTGCTACCTTACTGATGCTATTTTGGCAGTGTCGTATTGCTTGAAATTCTGCATCTTCGGATTTTATACTATTAATCTACAGAAAAGGAATCTTCGTCGAAAAAAATTTCGTCCAGATAAATTTGATGAAGTTTATCAAAAAAACAAGCTCTCGACTGTTTTTTTTTCTTTTTCGAAAAAAATAATGAATTCGATTTACTTTTTGGCGAAATACGCATTGAAAATTTTATCCAAAAAAATACATTCAAACTTCAAAGCTGCAAATTTCATGATTTTTTCAATCATAGAGTCTCGATATGAAGTTTAGATCTCAAATCCAAATTTTCCAAAAATCGTAGACGTAGGTACTCATTTTCAAAATTCCAAATCGAATTGAAGCAGTTTCAAGATTTTCGGATCCTCTTCAGAAAATTTTAAAATTTTCCGGTGTGGAAGAAAAGCTCATAAATGGCCCACGTGCGAATTTTAAGGTCTACAATCGCGGATTATTCATATTAGAGATCTATTTGATCGATTGCAACACAATTTTTCAAAATTCGTAACTGTCGGCCCAGAACTTGTATTTCAATAGAATAAAAAAATTGAAATTTCAGACCATTTTTTTATGGGATTTCCTTCATTACTGGGTAACTCCAGAATTATCAGAAGGCTTTAAAAAGGCCTAGAAACCGGTTCCAACTGATTCTGGAGGTCGAAAATAAGGCATTCACCAAATTTCAGTCTTTTTCGTCAATTAAGTAAATCAAATTATTATGTTTTTCTGGGCAATGGAGCAAATTTTGAGATTTCGAAAAATTTACCAAAATCTAGAATCTAACTTCAGCTCTTGAAATTTTTTTATTATGTACTTTCGATTTATTTTTATTTTGGCCCAAAATTTTACTGCCCATTTGGATATCCCTACCCTACCTCCAGTGTTAGATGTACAATAATTACAACAACCAAATTTTTAATTACTTATCTACTTTCTTACATAATATTATTGCATATCGAATAAAAAATTTAATTCTATCTATAAATTTTAATTTATTAACAATAAATTTTCTTGTTCGTTTTCTATGTAGGTGTGCTATACAACTGGGTACTCGGATATGAAAAGACTTTCGCACAGTGGGAATATTTTTCATCCAAGACCAAAGTAAATCGTTCGCAAGGAAGTACATTTTCAAGCCGCATATGGTCCATTTCATCGACGAAAATTTTCAATCCTGCGAACATTGATAGTTCAAAAAGAATTAGAAAAGTATACCCATGTAAGTAAATAAATACATCCCTGATGTAATTTTTCATAATTCATATTCATTCTCAAATAGAATAAATGTATCTACCTTTAATATACTTACGAGTAGATTCCATATCTATCATTTTATAAAGATGATTCGTATATTAATATAGGAATATGGAAACCCAAATGCGGAAACTCAATGAAGTGGATAATTCGTACAACATCGTGTAGGTATAATTCGAGTAAGGACAGACGTACCCTACCTACCCAACCATACAGCCACACAGCAACAGATTTATACATCTAAACAGGTACCTATTTGTGTATAATATTTGTTAATGTGTATACCGATCTGGTATAAATAATGGGTATTTTTCTTTCTTAATCTGTAGTACAGCATTGGTGATGGTTGAGCTTATTATAATGTATAAGTAGGAGGCCAGGAATACCTACAGACACATATAGCTAGTGGGTCTCCTTTCGTATGTATAATGTACGTATACGAGTATGATATAAAAGGTTCTTTATTATATCTTTTCGAGGTCTTTAATCGTCTTATAATAAGTTTTAAGTTTTCATTCGAACAAATAGCCGCGTCTCTGTATTTAATGTAATAACAGTTATACGCTGGCGTTTATTTTTCACATAGGATAGGTATAGAAATTAAAACGAGCGTGAAAATTTTGTAATGTCGCCCCAGAGTATCTACTTACGTACTATAACTCGAATTACATCATAAGGTTGTATCTACGCTGCGATGATCGTTGTGTCGTATCTGCGTATAGACTCGTCTCTTTCTTTCTCAATTTTAATTATATAACTCGACAAAATAACGGAATTACGATCGACTAAATTGAAATAGGTAACGTCTTCGGGTATACTTATGGCTTGTGCCCTGCGCCAGCCAATGACGACAATGACACCGCGGCGTGGGTCATAGTACTTCACGTTCGGGTCACCAGCATTTTTGTTGTCACGGTCGACAGAAATTAATAAACGGAGTGATTTACGTTTGCATGGGAATACCTTGGCAAATGTGAGCCGAGTGTAAGGAATGAAGCGTTTATGAGGTGTAAAATTCGCGTCGTGTCGATTACCGAAGACCTAATGGCTTTTGGAGTTTGGGTGGTGATTGTGATGTATGATTAATTAAATACGCTACCGTTGCCACAGTATGTGTGATGTCAGATTTTGAGTTTATGGGGAAGGTAGGTGTACGCAAAAAAAAGAAGGATATAGGAAAACAAATATATTTTAGGTACCCCAAAAAATAATAAATTTTATTCAAGACATTCATAAAAATTTATTTAAAAAATAATATTAACGTGCCCCAATTCACAAAATAGGTAAGAGGGTGAAATTTTTAGCTATTAAAAATTTTTTATCAAAAAAAATAAAATAAAATTTGTCAAAAAAAAATAAATTTCACCATTTTGTAAATTGGGGCGCGTTACTATTTTTCAGAATAAATTTTATTTTATTTTTTGTCAATGTATCTATGATAGGAAATGAGATTTGAACCCCCCCCCCATCTTCCCTCTCGTCCACTATTTGATTTCAATTCTTCCCTACTCAATAATTTCGAATGACAATTTTTGTATTTTAAGAGCATTTGAAAAAATTGTTTAAAGGTTTCCCAAAGTCGGAAATTTTGTTAATACATTGAACAAACCAATAATCAAAATTGTCGATTAGTAAAAGATATCCGCAAATTTTCATTGAAAAAGTCAAAAATGGAAAATTTAATGTTTAAATATTTGACAAAAACCATTGAAAATTTTCAATTTTTATTCAAAAATTTTTTTAATTTTCAAGGATGGTTATGATTTTTGTATAGTTTGTTGAAAAAATAGTAGGTAACTTTGACAAGAAAAATAAAAATCATTAAAAATATGGTATTAATTATAAAAATTGTTCAAAACATGATGAAAATTACACAAGTGAGTACTAAAAAAGTCCAAAAAATGCTGAATTACCTAAAAAAAAATTGAAAACATGAAAATTAATGAACTTGTCTATGTCCTTGTTTTTCAAGATATGCTATTGCTGCATGAAAAATTTCGCCAAAAAAATTCTCAATTTCAAAATTGAGAACAGGTCGTTAAATTCATTGATAAATACCCTGATTTTGACCTTTTGAATCGTTTTCATGCAAAAGACTGGAAGCCAGCCAAAAGCCAATAATTTTTGCGTTTTTTGGAAGATAAAAGATTATAGCTAAATTTTAATTATTATTCATAAGCCAGAAGTTAGCCAAAAGCTTTATTTTTTGGGGGTTCTATATCAGTTTTCCTCATGAATCATACATTCGGACTTTTCTGTGTTTTTTGAATAAATTAAAATTTTGAATATTGAATAATTTCCATTTTTCGATACTTACCTATTTAAAATAAAATTGTTGTTTCTCTGTTATTTTTAATTCAAAATTTCAAAAATTTACTTCAAGTTGTAAAGCCAAAAGCCACATTTTACCAACAACTAAAAATTAGCCAAAAATCAAAATCCGAAGCCAAAAGCTTTAAATTTTCATTTAGTAGCTAAAAGCCGAATGCCGCAATTTTTCTTTTGGCTTCCAGTCTCTGGTTTTCTTTGGGATTGGTCCAAATTTTTCTGAGGAGGTCGAAAATAAGGGATCCTTTGATCACTAATGTGGGTCATTTGAGTTTCAAATGTTGAAGATCTTTTTATAGATCATTTTCATAAACTTTTTTCCAGTGCTTTAAAATTCTAAAAAAATTTGGAGACTTGAAAATCGAGTCTTGAATTCACTTCCATAATCTTTTGGGGTGGTCAAAAATGTAGAATAATTATTTACAAATTTTCAGCTTTTGCATTGATTAGATCAGATTTTTGTACTTTTCAGGGCGTTTTTGTGGTAATTTTGAAATTTCAAAAATTCGTAAAAATTCGAGAAATGAACTTCAGCTTCTGAAATTTTGAATTTGGAGAAGGAGGCCTGCAGGGATTATTCTCAAGAAATTTTAGAATTACCGTGATTTAGACTTCGAATTTAAAAAAAATTGAAATGACAATTTTTCGGGAAAATATCCAGTTATAAGAGGAGAAATTATTCTTGAATCAATTGCAGACCATTCAATAATGTCGTAAGCATTTTTTAGAAGGGTACAGACTTGTATGGTGATTTAGAATACCAAAACGATTTCAGGGAAGAGAGAAAAAGGGAGCTTTTTTTTGCAGTAAGTAGATAATCCTTGAATTTATAAAAATATGATTTTGTTTATGCCCGAGTGAAGCGAAATCGAAGTTTTGAGAAAACTGGTTTTTCAATGTCCAAAAAAGACATTTTTTCGTTCTAATGCTTTTAAAATTCGCTGGAAAAATTTTATGTACTTGGACTTACCTAGGTAGTTGGAAAAAAATAAAGAAAAAGCGCAGCAGGAAAAAAGTTTTGAAAACGAAGTTGAAAAAAATTTTAAGAAATTGAAGTTGGAAAATTTTCTATTACCTAATATATTTTTCCTTCTGTGAATTTTCTTCCAACTTTGATTTTTTCGAATTTCCTCCAACTCGATTTCAATTATTTAACATTTTTTTCAATTTCTGAACAGAATTTTAGCTTCATGTTTTTCAAATCTTTTTCCAAATTTTAATACTGGATACAATTTTTAAAAAATTTGAAATTAAAGAAACTGGAAAAACTTTCAATTGAAAAATTTTTACTTTGAATAAATTTGGGCGTCGCGTCGATCGTTGAAATCCTATAGAAGCTATAAATCCATTACTAAGAAATTTTGCAACTACTGAACAATTCTGGAGCTATACCTAAACAACCTGGAACTACCCCTTAGAATAACCCCAGGATTTTTTTGATTTATTTTTGTTTCAACTCAAAATTTTACTTCGAGCTGAGTCTTATCCCCCCCCCCCACCAGGGTGTCTACCGGTCGCGAAAGTCGCGAAAGTCGCGAAAAAGTCGCGAATTCAGATGGCGGTCGCGAAAGTCGCGAAAAAGTCGCGAAATTGGCCCAAAAGTCGCGAATTTTTCCCAAATTACATTTTTATTAAAATGTCAGCTTTTTGAACACATTTTTCTAAAAATTTTCGCCCTCGCTTCGCTCGGGCTCATAAATTATTATTAATCATTTTTAAATAATAAACCTTTCCCCCATTCCAGACAATTGAATGTTTTGAAACGAAAACTGGATTCTTTTGGGAGACTTAATAGTAATCGCGATTGGAATTTTCAATTTCTTTTTTTTTGAAAAAATGGATATTTTGTATCAATTTTCTGAAAAATTGGAAAAAATCGTAGTTTTTTTTTGATTTCACTAGGATTTTTTGAAAATTTGGAGGGAGAAATCATTTGAAAATACATTTCTTTTTTGTTGTTGTTATTATAATAAATTCTCAAAAAAATTCGCCCTCGCTTCGCTCGGGCCAGATCACATCATTATCTGTACCTACACTTGGAGGCGGCGCGATGGGGGAATTAGGAAAGTAATTCCCTCAGCCAATTTCCAGTCGGAATTTTCAGAAAAATTTCAAAAATTCGGCGAAATCTTGGAAATTTTATCAAATTAGGTCTTGTGGTAATTTGTAATGTGTTTACCTACTTTCTAAATCAGAATTTTTCCAAAACTTCGGCCTCGCTTCGCTCGGCCCTATTAAATTTTTCCTTTTATAATTTTTAAATGAACCGAATGTTACAAAAGTGATTTTTTTTTTAAAAAAAAATCATTTTCAAAGTTTCAAAATCGAATTTTTTAAATGCTTTGGCCTCACTAGGCTCTCGGCCTAATCATATTTTTCTTTAATAATTTTGAAAAGTAAAAGTGACCAATTTTTACGCAAATTTATCAATTTGAAACATTGTTTTATTGCACTTTGAATTTAAAGTCTTCTAAAATTTTCTCTCCTCGCTTCGCTCGGAACTGAAACTACTTACTCCATTTAAGCATGATATTACTTTTCAAGTTTTTGTTACGTTTTACGTTATTCTCTAAAAATTGTGTTATTTTCTCTCCATGATATTGCTTCACATGTAGCCCTCCCATGATTTTCCCCCTGAATTTTAGGTTAAGAATCGGCAAAAATTATCAGCGACTCGAGCCTGTGAAAAAAACGGGTATTTGCCAGGGAAGGACTAAAAAGTGCTTCAAATTCCCTTTAAAACGAGTGTACGCAAGAAGGGGGAGGTCTTTTGAGCAAAATTGGAGCATGGTGTGAAAAGTCTGGAAAAAATTGCGAAAAAAGGTCGCGAAAAAGTCGCGAATTTCGATTTTCCAAAATTGGTAGACACCCTGCCCACTTACTTCTACCACCCAAAATTTCACCATACCATCTTTTGTAAAAAAAAAAAAATGAATTTCTGAATCAAGATTCAATTGATTTTTAATATCCAATTGCCTATCAAGAAGCTTGAAAAATACTCACTCAATAAATTGAATTCTCTGGTTGATTCGAAGGCATCTGCAAACCAGCCACTAATGAATAGCTTCCAGTGATCATCTCGTATACGAGCTATTGGATTTACCTGATGTATGAATTTTCTCGCGTTTTTTTTTCTCACCTTATAGCACATAGCTACATACGTATACCTATCCAATCCATGTACAAAGCTCGGACACAGGTCACGAATATGAAATCGGTTAACTAGACACGAGCAAGCTATCAATTTTCTCATCAGCTGATACTTTCTTACGAGTATAGGTACCTTGTATACATTTGCACAAATGCGAGAATACGTCGGCATAATACTGCACAGATTCGGTTATATTCTCATATTGTATACCTAAGCTATAGAAAGCTCTTCTAGGTGTATGTAGATGGTCATTTTATAGCAATACGAATATATACGACCGCCCTATAGACAATTTCATACCACAATCAACCGGTTATGTGTAGATACCGGTGCAGTACAATTGAACAAGTGTTTTTTTTCTCCTCTCTTAATAAAGGAGCCGATTTTTTCTTCTTTTCGATGAGGTAAAATGAGAGAAAGAGTATGATGGGTTATTCAGATTCATCTCTCATAGAAACAATTCCACTCGACAGATAGTTTCGCGATGTCAATTTGTTTTTTCCAATATAAATAACGGTTACGACTTCACCACGACTCATCATACCCAACGACAAACTGATTTAATATTCCAAACACAATTTTTTCCTCCTTACAAATAATAATTTGAAAAAAATTAGAAAAAATAATCGAGAGAGAAAAAAAATTCCAGCCAGCAATGCTAATTCACCAATTACTTGGAAATAAACGCTTGCAATAAATCATCGAAATAAGTGGCCCGGGTTATCCTACGTTTACGCATATAGCCGCGCATTTGTGTCCCGCAAACTAATACACGCGCGTGATTTACTTTTTTTAATTTACACTTTAATTACCGCGAAGCGCGTGTAAGTGCGCGACGAGCTCGCCAGGGCCGGCGCGGCTGTTTTTTATGTGTTTTGGCTCTTTCCGAAGCTATATACCGAAAAAAAAAGTATATTCGCGTATATTTAACGTATCTGTATATAGCCTACGAGATACCTAACCTACGTACGCTATTAAACGGGACGATAAGTTTGTTATATGGTTTTGCAGAGCGCAATGGTTATTTACTCGTGTGTCTGGTGTTTATTCACAGCTAAAAGCTAAAGTGTTACGATAATAATCGAATCGGTGGTTTTTTTTTTCAATTTCGACGTACCTTCGTATAGGCGCGAGGGACCTGTGTATTCCATTGTGATTACCAAATTGACCCCTGGTCACTTCCCTGCCGAGAAACCGATAGATTTTTTATTTGAAATTCGCGCCGTAATGATAATATTTGCGCCAATGGCGTATAATCTGACTCTGTTTTTTATTCGCCATAGTTTAATATTCTCTTAACAGAAATAATAAACCGATGAGTACATGATTCCGATTCCAAAACTAATAGATAACCGAATTAAAAGAAATTGTAATAATAAATACTCGAAATTAGGTAGATGCGGATGAGTTAACGAGGCCGATGGGTAATTGCTGGATCCGTAATGCTGATACATTTATATTACGGAGGGGAAAAAATACATTTGTGATTTACTCGTATCTCGCGTATGGTTCTTTTCGTATAAAATTTCGCGGGTTCTTGGGATTGCCTCGAATCGTATGCCAAGGTTTATGGATGCCAAGTCGACCGTTGGTTGGTACATTTATCATAAAGACCGTTTTGATAAGTTTTTCCATTTTTGAAAACTGTTTCCGAGTATTTGGATGATTAGGAGGTAGAATGACGAAGATAGCGAGTGATTAATGTGTAAATACGTGTACTTCGAGGTATAACATAATCAGATTGGAAACGTAAATGTTGGTCGGATAAGGCTCTTTTTTCAGAAATGGACGGAAGAAGAGTCGATGAATGGAGGTACTCTCGTCTCAAGTTGAAGATGTCAATTTTTACTGAAAAAATAATTTCGGTAGAAAAATTTGAATTTTTTGAGGAAATTTGGATACTGGCGGATTTTAAACGAAATTCCATTGATGCTGTAACGCTCATTTTTATTTATATCTGGGTCCTTTTCTTTCAAATTATTTGTACCTCGCAAGTCAACAAACAAATTTTTTGCTGTGTTTCAATTCTAATCAGGGCCGGCGAGAGGGGATGCAAAGGGTACATTTGCTCCGAGTCCGCATTTTTTCCCTCTCAAATTTTAAAGACCCGCGCAGGCCTGTTGAGATGGTGGTACGGGGGGGGGGGGGATTTTTCAATTGCAAGAAAAATGTAAAAAAAAGTGAATTTGTTTTTCTTCAAACAGAAAATTCAGTGAAAAATTGAAGTGTCTAACAAGTCCTGTTGGTCCTGTTGGTCTTGTTTTGGGCTTGAAAGTCCTGTTTTGCGGCCTTTTCTGTGAGAAGTCCTGTTTTGCATCAATTTTGAGATCCCACCCGCTAAAATATACTCTTTTAATTTGAATCAGCCAAAAATGACTGATTCAAATCGACAAAATCAAGTCACTGTAGAAATCAGTTTAAAAAAAGTACGATTCAATCAGTGAATTTTCACTACTGAATCAGTAAAAATAATATTTCATTGATTCAATCGTTAATTAATTACTGATTCAATCAGTGAAATTTTTTTTTTACTGATTCAATAATGAAAATTCATTGATTTGAATCAGTCAATTTTTACTGATTCAACAATCAAAATTCACTGTTTGAATCGGTAATTTTTCACTGATTGGCAGTGAAATGACGCTGATTAACTGGAGAATCAATGGAATTTGATTATCAGTGACTTGATTTTCTCTATTTCATCAGTCCATTTAGGCATTTTTAGAAGAGTATATAGCTAATATTTGAAATGTCGTCAGTGACAACACTGTGTAAGATAATGAGAGATAATACAGGATGTCTGAAGAAATTTCAACTTCTGAATGCCTTTTTTTTTCAAAAATTTTCGCCCTTGTTTTGCTCGGGCTCAGTAAATTTATACTTTTCTATTTTCTAAATTATAGTTATCTGTCCTACCTACAAAACTTTTTCTTTTCCAGCCTAGACACTTAATGTTTCAAAATTACAAAAATCGTCTTTCTCATTTATCAAAGAACTCGTAACGATCTCGATTACTTACAATTTTCCAAAAATTATCGTTTTTTTTGGAAGGAAATCAGAAAACGAAACCTTGAATGTAGTTTTTTTTGTGTGTTTTTTCAAAGTCAGATTAAAACACTAAAAGAAGTAAGATTTTTACCCAAAGAAGAAATTTCAGATTTTGGTGCCCATCTTTAAAAAATTTTTGCTCTCGCCTTGCTCGGGCTCGGTGGATTTCCATATTTTTTCTTTTCAGTGTGTCTCTCTTATTCTTCAATTTGAAAAATATATATATATTCAAAAATTGTTTGCTTGATAGGTTTTTAATTTTTTTTTTGGGGGGGGGGAGGGGGTTTCAAAATTTTTTAGTACCGATTTTTAAAAGGTCTTGTTGAAGATTCTGTGAAGGTCCTGTTTTGGAGTTTTGAAAGTTTGTTAGGCATCCTTTAAACCACTGGTTTGAAATAACATGACAAATGAGCGAAAAAATCACCCATTGAAGCCAAAATTTTAGCTTTTTCAAACTTTCACCAAAAATGTCAATATTTTTAGAATTCTCAATCGATTTTGACTTGATCCGAAGAATGAAAAAATCTTTTCTTCTTTTCCCGAATTTCACTTCAGATCCTTGCTCAAGTTTATTTATAGCTTGAAAACTGGTATGAAAAGATAGGCCTGCAAAAAGCTCTGCACCGAGCCCGCAGTTTCTCTTGCTGGACCTGGTTCGAACGCCTAAATTCTGATTCTAGACATCATTACCTTGGTAATAATGCTTAGAATCAGATGAGTATATACTGCAATATCTGTATAGGTACTCGTTCGTGACTTTCAGAGTTTGCTTTGGAGGTGGGAATGTCGAGTAACCTTATATTTTTCTAACCTCTCCCCCCCCCTAAAAAAAAGCGCAAAATGATCAAAAAAAATTTTCTCTTTTATTAGTTACATAAAAGCAACCAAAAAATATCGGCTTTCCTAATTTTTGATTTGACCCTCTTTCTCGCATTCTAAACGACCCGGATAGAGCAGAGGGAGGAGGGTCAAATCAAAAAGATATTCGATATTCGAATTCTAAGCCCTCAAATTATAGTGAAAATCGATATGCCGCATGCCTTTTAAATTTTTTATTTTGCTTTTTCCTCAAAATGGGGGGCTAGGGGGGCACTGAAGGGTCAAATCTAAATCAGTGGTCTCAAATACCTAACAAACGACAGGTCGCACGTTATTTTTCATTTTATCGAATTTTGACCCTATCATGGGGGTTAAAAGGCCGTTTCAGAGGGGAGAGATTCTATGGATATGTGAACGCAACAACTTGAAAAAATTCGTTTCGAGAATTTAAGAATTCTTCTGATTTTCCCTGTGCCGAAAAATCATCTTTTTCCCGATGATTTTTCACTGATTTGAAATGTATGAGAGTAACGACCTGAGTGCAACTTCTTTTTCTTTTTTTGTCTAATGCTGGATGAAGCTTCGTCAAAATTAAACTCATCTCAAGGTATACGGAGGGAGCGAGGAGAAAAGAGAAATATTGGGAAATTCGTATTTTGACAATCAGTTTGATTGAATTGCTTCTCGAATTTAATCCGTTTAAAATTGAAGAATTTTGCTGAGTTTTCCTGTGCTGAAATTTTGACTTTTTCCCGATGATCAGCAAAATTCCGCTGATTTAAAATGAGAGAGCAAAATTTGATAATTCAATTCTCAAGTTCAGAATTCGAATTCCATTACTTGGAAGGTATTTTTGAATTATGCATGAGAATTTTTTATTTCCAATTTTTATCATTTTTTTTTTCAAGTAGGTACCTACTTCAGTTTGGTACAATCATAAAACAATAAAATTTATTTAATTTTTCACAAAAATTTCTGGAATAAGTTTCGTTTAAAAATCGTATTCTTTTCATTTCCATCTAATCAGCCTAATTGTAGTTTTTGGTTTTCATCTCACGCCAAGTCATTATTCAAATTACCCGCGTGCAAAATTCCTGATCAAATCTGCCATTGTGATATCATCAAATTTGGATTTCGGATTTGAAAAACTAATTTTCCAAACGTCGTTGAAAATTTTATTTCGAATTCGCACTCTGTTCTAAATAAATAGTGGTCTGCAGACCATTTGGATAAATTGAAAAATTTGCAAATGAGCTGGATTTATTCACAGAATGGAAAGCAAATGGTAGAATTTGAAAAATTGAACTTAATCCGTTTATTCAAACGATTTTATTTCATCGTATTTTTCTAATTGCTGGCCCCGAAGTATGAAAACAGAAAAAATACGAATTTTTATCTATCAAATTTAAATCTTTTATTACCTCCAAGTCTATATAAATTTCAAATTCTTCACAAACACGTAACACCTGCGAAATTTTCCACACGAATTTTCTTTCTCACTCATCCGAAATTTATATTATTCCAAGTTTCCACCCGCGATAAAATCCATCAATAGAAAAAAATAATGTATGAAAACATTTCAAAGGTGAAAATTGCTCAATCTCAATGACAAATTCGTCGGCACTGCGCAACGTTGGGAAGTCCTAATAAGATCACGTGGGATTCGTGACGAAAAAGCTCGCCATCAATAATATTATAATATTATCAGTGACGATATTTTGGCATTCTAAGAATTGCGATATGTCAGTTGCGTCGAAATAATATACTTAGGTACTTTTACACTCTTCTCAATAACCCTCTCCTTCCTCCCGTTCCACCCTGTTCCCTGTTTTCTTGTTATTGATAACCTTCAACATGTAAGTAATCTGTTCATTGATTAGCTTCTACCATGCTGTCAGTCAGGTCTCTTTCTCTCAACTGATTCGAGTTATTTTTTTCCTATTTTTTTCTAAATTTTATATCAATGAAACGAACGAGTGCCATTCGTAATTTATCCATTTTTTCATCGTGATGATCAGATCTAAGGAAATAGTTTTTTTTTTTTAATGTTAAAGCCCGATTTTTTTTTAAATGAATTTTATCCAATTTTTCTGATATCTGTTGGAAAAGTTTACGTGATATGACAAGTTCCCATATAAAATTACTCTTAATGAGGTATTCTCACCCAAAAATCTTCGTAATCAATTTTTTTTTGAGGGGAGGAGGAGAGTTTAAAGGATTACATGTCGATATTAGGTATTTTTGAAACTAATGATGAACATTTTCAAACAAAAAAGTTTTTTTTAAAGTTTGAGTCCTCTTTTTTAAATTTATTTTATCCAATTCTTGCTAATTATCTTTTGGAAGAGCATATCCGTGATGCGATAACTGATAAGTTCCAATATAAAATTACGCTCCGTGAAGTCATCTCTCCCCAAAATCTTCGTAATCTTTTTTTGAGGGGGAAGGGGGTGTTTGAGGGATTACGTGCAGATGTATAAGTATTTTTGGAACTAATGATGAACATTTTCAAAAAAAAAAGATAATTAGAGTTGCACATTGAAACAGGACATTTGATAAATTTATACGTGTTTAACGCATCGAGTAATAAATGGTCCGGGGTTTTTAGCTTTATCTCTCGACGTGATTCGGTTATCTTATTCGACTCTCGCTCTGAAAAAAAGAATTACGCAAAAATGTTGTACACTGATAATTGTCCAGTTTGAAAAAGAAAAAAATTCGTTATCTTTTATACAGTAAAATTAAACCGAGCGTCGAAAAAATATAAACGAATTTACTTTTTATCTCGTTGGTTGGCTTATTACTGAGACGAAAATGTAGGTATATTATAATGATACAAAATGTATAAATACGACGTTCAATGCTTTCGATAACATTGTAATACGTCTTTAAATTTATATCAAAAAAAAATTGAAAATTTATCTCGAGACTTTGACATATTTTCTTGAAACGTCCTCACAGGTGAACAAAATCACCGTTGTTTTCGATGTGTTTTTTTTTTTTCGTAGTAACGAAATTTTTTATTTTTATTTGACGTAATAAAAACGTGTCCGTCCGAATGATTTTGATTTTTTTTTACACTTTACCTCTTCTCTCATCACCATGCAGAAGGGTATAAAACGCGATTATTTATAATACAGGTTTTTTCCGCACTTTATTCCGTATTCGTCTATCTAGTTTGGGTATATTATGAAATTTCAAGTTGTTTTTTTTCTACCTTTTTTGCTTTTATACGTATGCGCTTTTTCACCGCGTTGTGGTGTGTAAAAGAAGAGCATTGGGAGATGAAACGGTCGTTAAATTTATAAGGAACGAAGAAGAAGATATTTTTATTTCGCATAAATATTTGTCAACTTGATGTCGTTTTAATGTTTTAGTTTTATGACATCATTAAAACCAATTTTATCAGGTCGACAGTAAAAATGTCAGAAAAACATTAAACAACTTCCAAATACTTGATTTTTAATATAAACCGTGGCTTTGGGTAAGAATCGTAGGTACGATTTTTATAGAAGAAGATGGTAAAAATACCTGAATATACGTGAAATTATCTTGGAAAAATTTAAGTGCTCGGTGGATCCCCCGAAAAAAAAGCCTACGCTGGGATGGTCGCGACTGTCTCATAGAGAGATTATTCTGTTGACGTCGGTGCCCTCGAGGTGGTGATGTTGAGATTACGAATCTGGAAGGCTTGATATTAAAAGAAAAATCGAAATTATAGATTTTTAAAAGAAAGTAACCCCTGTTCAGATTTTAGATTTGAAATATATTTTGGGACAATATGTCCTACTTTTTGGGGGGACAGCATGCATGTCCAACTTTATTTTAGGACAATATGTCCAAATGAATGATCGATTATTTTTTATTTTGGATTCAATAATAGATTTATTTCAACGCAGAATTCTAGATTCGGTTTTGAATACATTCTTTTTATCAAAAAAAGACTCCATAAAATCAACATTTTTTCATCTTGAAAACCTAACAATTTCTTCCTAAATAATGAGTTATTTTTCTTTGAATAATCGATTATTTTACCCCTAAAAATCAGCAATTTTTCTCCTAAAAATGTGAAGAGCATTCCTCTGGAAACCCAGCAATTTTTCTTTGAAAAATCAACTGCTCTCTCTCCCCTTCCCGTGAAAACCAAGCAATTTTCCCCTGAAAATGAGTATAATTTTACACTTGAAAAATCCTCGCTTTCTTGCCTTGAAAACCTGTAAATTTTTTCTTGAAAAATAGGTAATTTTTTCTCGAATAATCAGAATTTTTCTCTAAATTTTCTGCAATTATATTTACGTACAAAAAATCAACAATTTTTCCATCTGTACCTAATTTTACCCCTGAGAATCAGTATAGTTTTGTTCTAAAATAATCAAGAGTTTTCCTCTGGAAACCCAGCAATTTTCCTTGAAAAATCAACAGTTTTTTAAACCTTGAAACCTGAAAACCTGTACTTTTTTCTCTCAAATAATCAGCACTTTTCTTTAAATGTTCTGAAATTTTTAAGCTATAAAAAATCGACAATTTTCCTCTGAAACTTCGGCTGCTTTTCCCCTGAAAACCTAGCATATTTTTTCCAATAAAAGGAGTCATTTTTTCATTGGATAACTTGTTCCTAATTTTGTCCCTGAAAATCAGCAATTTTTCCTTAAAAAATCAACAGTCCTCCTTATCTGAAATCTCAACAATTTCCCCTAAAAATGAAAATTTTTTGAAAAAATAACGATTTTTCTCCTTGTAAAATTAGCATTTTTCCACTTGTAAAATTAACATTTTTTTCCTTGAAAAATTTGACATTTTTCCGCTTGAAAGATTACCATTCCCCTTGAAAAATTGTCTCTTTTCTTTTTGAAAAATTGACTCTTTTCTCCTTGAAAAATTGACATTTTCCCCCCTGAGAAATTGACATTTTTCCGCTTGAAAAATTACCATTCCCCTTGAAAAATTGACATTTTCCCCTTTAAATTTGACATTTTTCCGCTTGAAAAATTACCATTCCCCTTGAAAAATTGACTCTTTTCTCCTTGAAAAATTGAAATTCCCCCCCCCCCCCCTGAGAAATTGACATCTTTTCCCTTGAAAAATTGACTCTTTTCTCTTTGAAAAATTGACTCTTCTCTCCTTGAAAAAATTGACTCTTTTCCCCCTTGAAAATTTGACATTTTTCCGCTTGAAAAATTACCATTTCCCTTGAAAAATTAACTCTTTTCTTTGAAAAATTGACTCTTTTCTCCTTGAAAAATTGACATTTTCCCCTTGAAAATTTGACATTTTCCCCTTGAAAATTTGACATTTTCCCCTTGAAAATTTGACATTTTTCCGCTTGAAAAATTACCATTTCCCTTGAAAAATTGACTCTTTTCTCTTTGAAAAATTGACTCGTTTCTCCTTGAAAAATTGACTCTTTTCCCCTTGAGAAATTGACATTTTTCCCCTTAAAAATTTGACTTTTTTCCCCTTGAAAAATTGAATTTTTCCGCTTGAAAAATTAACTCCTTTCTCCTTGAAAAATTAGCAATTATTTTTTCGATAAATCGGTGAGATTCTTTAAAAAACGATGAAATTTTTTTGAAAAATCAGCAAAAATTCGCTGATAGCAAAAAATTTTACTGATTTTTTTCTGCGCAGCAATTCTGACTTTTTTCGTTACTTTTCACTGATTTAAAATGAGAAAGTATTTTCAGACAATTTTCCTTTCTTTTTGGGTTAGAATATTCAATATTATTTTTGGGACAAAAAATATTTGAAATTGAAAAAGTTCTCAAAAATTTCGACCCACAACGCCATATATTTCCAGCTTCTCGTATTGACGTATTCTCTCAAATAGGTAGCTCGCTAGCTACTAGCTAGCCATATTACATGTACGTATGTATCTGCTCGCATAATATGTACCGTATAATCCATTATGGGATTCATTCTCGGCTGATACCAGCTATTACACAATTAAGACACCGAAACTTCTGAAAGTCATCACCGTTGGCATGTACGTGCGCTTTACACGCCACTTTACAGTTACACACATGTACATATACGAGATGTACCTGTATCTGGTCATCTTCTCCGGGAAGAAGTGAAGATCGTCGTCGCACGGTCGAGGTGGTGGGAGGGGGGATCAAAGAGAAGAATAGATCTTATACACTAGTCACATATGCACCATGAGATGCGTACAGCATCATCGTAATCATCAGCAGGTCCTTCTTATGTTCTGAACCATAGAAAGAGGGAGAGAGATGTGCGCGTCTGTAGATTAACCGTAATGATAGATTTTATGTCTTTTAAAAGCAACTCGGGTTTTATTGACGTAATTTAAGAGTTCGCTTCTCATCGGGGTGTAATGGTGTGTGTGTCAGTGGTAGTTCGTTCGCCTGGGTACCTATACTTTCATATAGGATGATGAAAAAAAAAACCTTAGAGATGTCCTGCCCTCTGCAACGTATTCCATATAGGAAGAGCGCCCGTAAGATGCGTGTGAGGAACAGAGATGGAGTGATTCGCGGCCACGTGTGTCTGTGTGAGCTCTGGACGTGTTCGGCTCGTCATCGACGTCGTGAAACACCATCGCCAGCACCAAGATGCGAGGATGACAAAGAGACAGTTGAAATGTTGTCTGGTCCGGGGCCATCGTCATCTATGTCTTTGATAAAAACCGCTTCGTATGGTCATAAATGTTCTTCAGTCATTACAACCGCCTCTGGCCATACGTACGAGCCAGCTAACTTGCGAGCTCATAGATCCGAAACAAGACCCCACGAAGCTGGGGCAAAGTGAACCTATCCTTTTTCCACTCCCCTGTCTCCCCGCGGCGCTCACCTTTTTCATTTTATGCTTATAAGCGGTATTATGACAGGTCATCTCGAGGTTCTATCATTTAATGCTGTGTGTGCCCTTCCACCCGTCCCCCATCATTGGACTCTTTTTACGTATTTTCGCTCTATCGTTATTAGTCGTCTCGTCTCCGTTCTTTTTTTATTACTAAATGACACCTTTAGTGTAGTACAATTTTTGGTCATCCTACTTTAGAAAGTTATCGCCGGACACCTGTAATCTTCGCTTTATTGCCCAACGAACGCGACCGCGAGATGCAAGAATTTTTATGTTTCGTAGAAACATCATCCAACTTACGCGGCTCGGTCGACAGCGACAGTCATTTCAGACTTTAATGTACAATTATGTATTATTGTTGTAGTTGATGAAGGTAGTTACGCGCACGTATGTGTCGAGTAAAAGGTCGACTGCGAACAGTTTGATCCATTCCGAAGTGATGGATGAAATTAATGATGTTGCATGTGGCCTTTGAAGGCAACTGGAATCAAAGTGGTCGAGGTTTTTGTCACACTGGTTTTTGAAAACGAAAATTCTTTGTATGTTTGTTTTATTTCGAGTTTAGTATACCCGAAGATTTAGGAAAAGAAAAGCATTTATTGGCGGTGGGATCAAATTAAGTTGTAAAGTGATGGTATTTATTCAAATTAGATTCGAACATGGTCCAAATTAAACGATACAATGGTTGAAGGAAGATGATCTTTACACATGTGTGATTTCTGGGGGCTAATAAAAAAGTCGAAGGAGGGTTTCATCGTTAATATTATTTTTATGAAGTTCACGGAGAATGTTCTCATCTGCGATCATTTTTCGTCTCTTTTTTGGGAGTTTTTTATTCTAATTTCTACTTCGATGGATGTGAAATGGCAGTAAAGATGGTTCGTAAATTAACTAATTCAAAAATTACCAAGTATTTTATTAAGTAAAATTCATCATAAAATTTTTTCGTGTTATAGTTTGAAAATTTTTTTAAATACATACGTGTTTGCGAAATGGCTAAAAAAATGATTTTGCGGAAAAATGTATAAAATTTCTTTTAAAAATTGACGAAAAATCGTTAAAATTGTCGTAAAACTTATTAGATATACTTACTTATTATAGCTTTTAAAATGGGCTGAAATTCTGAAAAAAATTCCGAGTTACAGAAAAATTACCTTAAATGGTGAAAATGTAATATTACTTTCATCGTCAAATTACTTACTTATTAGGTGCTTAAAAATATTCGTTCATTGAGGTTGTTTGAAAATTTTTGAAAATTATCTTAAAAATCGTCAAAGTCAATTCAAGTTTGTTCAAAATTCCTCGAAAATGGTTTGAAATATCGAAAAAAAACAGTGATTTCATTTAATTTTCAGAGTTTTAATCTAATTTTTTCCATTATATTTGTTAAAAAGGTCACGATTTTTTGAAATTTTAAACCAAGTTTAATGAATTTTTTGAACATTTTGATGAGTTTTTTCATAAACATTGATGATTTTGGTAAATATTTCAATAAAAGATCAAATTTTACTTTGGTTTTTATTTTCAATTTTTTTTTTTGTTACGCATTTCAAGTATGTGATTTTTGATTCTCTTGGTATTTCAATCATCAAGTGAAAGAAAAAGTGAATCAGTGAAAAAATCACCAATCAATAACTAAAATTTCAGTAAGTAATGGAAAAATCAGCAAAACTCGCTGATTTGTAGCCATAGATATTCTAATTATTTCTTTAAAAATTTTCGTTAGGTTTTCAGTAAGTTTTTTTAAACATTATCAAGTTTTTAGTGACTTCACTGATTTTCCAGTGATTTATTTTCACTGATTTCTCAATGATTGGTTTTCACTGATTTCTCAGTCATTTAATTTCACTGATTCCTCAGCGATTCATTTTTACTGATTTCCCAGTGGATATCCACTAATTTCCCATCGATTTTTACTGACTTCTCAATGATTCATTTTCAGTGATTCCCAGTGATTTTTTTTTTTAAATCACTAAATTCTCAGTGATTCCTTTTTACTGATTTCCCAGTGATTGGTTACTTTTACTAATTTCCCAGTCATTTCCCAGAGATTTTTTTACTGATTTCTCAGTGATTTATTTTTACTAATTCCTTAGTGATTTTTTCTCAGATTTTTCAGCGATCCGTTTTTACTGATTCCTCGCCGATTTTTTTCACTGATTTCTTAGTGATTCATTTTTACTGCTTTCCTAATGGTTTTCCACTACTTCCCAAGCAAGTTTTTACTGACTTCTCAGTGATTTTCTTCACCGGTTTCCCCTCGGATTTTCTCTCATTTCCTAGCGGTTTTTTATTGACTCCTCAGTAATTCATTTTCACTGATTTCCCATTGATTTTTTCCTCCCATTTCCCAGAGGTTTTTTTTATTAACTTTTCAGTAATTTATTTTCACTGATTTCCCAGCGATTCATTTCCCTTATTCATTACTGTACTGCAGTTCTAAATTTTATACTCTTATTTCGAATCAGTGAAAACACTAAGAATTAGTCAGAATTTCAATACAGGAAAAATTAACAAAAATCTTTGATTTTTCAGCAGAATCGCGCCGATTTTTCAAAAAATTTGGGGTATTTTATTGATTTTTTAATGAATTTTCACTGATTTTCCAGCAATTTTTTTCACAGTTTATTTTCAGTAAAATTTTTTTTATTGATTTATTACCTACTGTGCTGCAATTCTGACCGTTTTCCAGTGATTTTCTATAATTTTCACTAATTTGTAAATGAGAGAGCGTGAACCATTTTCATAAATATTTATATATTCGAATCAAATTTTGGAGTCATTTACGATTTGAGAAATTTTACCTAATTTTACTGATTCGGGATTCAAGTGAATATCTTTGTCATAACATAACGCGAAAATGGATTTAGAATTATTTACTCTCTCTCATTTCTAAATCAGTAAAAATTATCGAAAATCATTGGAAAATAGACTGAATTGCAGCACAAGAATCAGTGAAAAAAAATTCGCCGAAAGCAAACAGTGAATAAATTGCTGAAAAATTAGCAAAAATTCCTAGAAAAATCAGTAAAATCTTTAAAATTTGCTAAAAAAAAAAAATCAGTGAAATAAATTTTTAAAAAATTGAAGAATTTTGCTGATTTTTCCTCCGCTGCAACTCTCACTATTTCTCAATAACTTTTCACTAAAACAAAATGAGAGAGTATATCGGTACATTTCTCAATGTTTTGATGTTCAGGGGAATATTTTCTTGAGATTTTACATTCGGGGTAATCTTTTTCCGTAAACTGTTTTCGGGGTTTTGAAATTTGGACAATTGAGTTTTGAATTATCATTGGGTATTCGAAGAAATTCTATCTAGGAAAATGGCAATTCGAGCATTTGGATTTGGGAAAATGAACAATAATCTCAAATTCACTCCTCAAAATCTATACTCAAAATACCCCTCTCCCTCCAAAAAATATCACACCCACGAAGTAACCTCTTTTCCAATAATTACCCCATAACAAATCATCCCGCAGCAGCGAAAAAATCTAATTAACGCCTCCCCTCCCCTCCCTATCAAAACCACGCAAATATATAGACGACGAAAAACACGCGAAATTCGTTTCTAGCTACCGCTGGCAGCTCACATCCTCACCCCTCCACTCGAAATTCGCCTCTCGTCGTCGAAACCGTACACAACACTCGAGTGGCCGTCTGCATTGGTCAAATACGTCCTATACGTGTACATAAAATAGGAAAAAAAAAAACCTCGGATAATTACCGGTATGCGAGCCAACCGCGTATAATCGTCTTCTTTATACGCGCCAAGTGGACGAGTTAATTGTTCTCGATGGCCTAGGTTTTCTTTAATTTTCGCATTCTTTTTCCTCGTCTTACGTATTTTTCATTTCCGAGAAATACGTATTACATACGTAGGTCCAGGTATTCGGACTCGGCTTGGAAGGCGGGGGAGAGGGGGTCGTAATTTACACGTTCAAATACACAAGTACCAATGTTTATATCTATTTGCGATGTGCATGTGTTGCGTAGGTCTGTACGTACCTTGTAAGCGTATTACGGATAACATACCAAAATACAGAAAAAAAAAGGTATAAACCAGTTTACGTTTGTAATTCTGTATACACGAATTTAATTTTATTAATTAGAGGTCCGTTTAATAGTCGAGATTCGTTCGTAAGTACCTGTGTATATCTAGATTAGCCGCATGTATTTTAGATGCCTCGATGGAGGAAAAAAATACACGTAGATTCTACATAAGGCGTGTTGCTTCTCATCTCATACCCTGTCTTTCGTCTCTTCATGGCAGAAATGAAAAAACAAACTCGTACGTAAGTAAGCCAGTCCAAAAGGAAGAAAATTTTTCGTATGTACGCCCAAATTGATAATACGAACCCGCAGTACACTAATTTACGATCCGCTTCGACTGCAGTACTGTGATCCCCGCAAAAAAGAGAACCATCGTATAATAATTTCAAAGACCTAGTATACGAATGTATAATAAAGCTATCATCGGATGAGCGTTTTCCACGCACACACCGACAACTGCCTAGTGCCTGCGACTTGTTTACCGCAAGAATCCATAAATATACCATATTCTGAAAAATATTCTCTCACCTACACATAATTTTTCGATGTTCTTTTTTAACGATTCAATTATTCGTTGATTTAATGTGTAGTATGCTCTGGTATTATACCGATTATATTGGTATATGGATGGCCATGCCAGCTCGATATATTCGTATGCTATAGTTATTGTATTTTATTTACCTATGTACATAGATCGTCGAGTTTGAACGGTGCCGTTCCATCTAGTTAAAAGATGTACCTACAGAGATACCGTGTACCGAATATAATCGTTCGATTATCGGCACACAGGCAGAGGTCCCACTCATTTGTTCCATCTCTTTCCATCTTTCTCTGTTTGTTTTCTCTATTCGTTTATTATGTATTATGTATGGCGAATCGGCATATAGTCAAAGATCAAGGTAGGTACACTATGGAGTGATTGGGGTTTTTTCGTCGATTTTTTTGGCACAGCAACTGCATTCGAACGTTGGTTATTTTCGTCGTTCGTGCTACGTGAAATTACCCTGTTTAAAGGGTGTGCCATATTTTGATGTTGGATTTCTCGAACGGTATCATTTCATGCTGATATTTTGGGAGAAAAAAACGCAGTCAAATTCTTTGGACTTGAAAAGACAATGGAGTGAATAGGAAGACAAAATGTCCCCTAGAAGCCCCTAAAAAATGATTTTTTTTTTCGGAAAGTATTTATGATCTTAGAACCGTATTTTTTCGACAGAAATATCGTATTGCAAAAAAAATCAGTTTCGCTCAAGATGAGTTATTCGCTGCTTTCCTTATCTCTTAATAACCGAAATTATTTATCAAAAATCCGAATCATTTTAATTTAGGTACCTATTTTTGAATCATTTTCTTGCAACGATTTTCTAAATTCCATATCCATTTCTTGTTTTTTTTTTTTTTTTAGTTTTTCTTTTCGACTTTGCCCAAAGTTCGATTTATTTTTAGAATTTAATATTGAAAGTTAGACGTGTTTCTTAAAATCGAAAGTCTCATTTTAGCCCGATCTGAAAGCATTTCTTGACAAGAATTCGTCTGGTTTAATTCCTCAAATTTTGTAGGTAAATCTGTAATTTTTGGCTGAAAAGTTTTTTTGAAAAAATTTTTACTCTCACATCGCTCAAGTTCGTGCACACTTTGAAATGTTTTATTTTTGTAACGTATTCTAATGAAAATTGATAATGAACAACCTAAAACGAGCTTATTATTTGTATTCTATTACTTCCCTCCCCCTCCTCCTCCTGAGAATAAACGTTGAGTTACACTACTGTGAGAAACAGAACATATTTTATAAATAAAGAGAAAAACTGAAAAAGGTATTGAACAATTTTGGAAAAATAAGAAAAAAATATTTAGGTGTAAACTTTTTGATGAGTATTATGAAATTTTTCCCTGTTGCCTTATTATTTTTGCTGATTTTTCAATGCGAAAGAAGTTGATGCCGAGTTTCCTCAAATTCTCTGAAATGTTTATCAAAATAGGTATTTTGTCTTGCTGAACACGAGTTTTAGATCTTTTTTTTTTTTGAATATTTAAATACTTCGTTATTTTTTTTCTGGAATTCGTTATTTTCAAGGTGAAATCTAGTCTCTGAGATAATAAAATTACGACAGATGATGATTAATCGGCAGTCTCTTTTTATAAATTATAAACCAGTGAAAGTTATCGAAAATTACTGAAAAACATTCAGAATTGCCGCACAGAAATAAATTGATGGAAAACATTCCAAGAAAAGCAAACAATAAAAAATTGCTGGTCAGTGCAAATTCACTGGAAAATCACTGAAATCTTTTGAAAAATCAGCAAAGGTTAGCCGATAATTGAAGGTTTCTGCTGATTTTTCTCTCAGTTTTTTTTCAGTGTAGTGAAAATTATTGAATATCACTGAGAAACAGTCAGAATTGCAGCACAGCAGAAAATCAGTGAAAAAATTTTCACTGAAAAATCAGTAAAATTTATGAATTTGGTTAGTTGGAAAATCATCGAAAATGTTCTGAAAATCAGTGAATTTTGCTACTTTTTACTGTGCTGCAATTCTGACTTCATCAATGACTTTTCACTGATTCAGCATGAGAAAGCAATATTCAATTCATGTCTTACACGACTCAAAGTTACCTACCTAATTAAAAAACTGCATTTTTCCATTTTTGAAAGAAGAATTTCACTGAAACCAAGTAGTGAAAAAATTACTGGAAAATCAATGAAAATTCATACTGATGTTCACTGTCTCATTCTGAATCAATGAAAAGTCATTTATGAACAGTCAGAATTGCAGCATAGGATAAATCATCGAAGTTCTTTGATTTTTCAAAAATATTCAGTGATTTTTCAATGGTTTTCACTGATTTTTCAAAGATTTTCTCTGATTTTTCAGCTACATTTATAAATTTTACTGACTTCGGTGAATTTTCACTGATTTTTTAGTGATTTTTCTCACTGATTCGTTTTCAGTGAAAAATTGTTCACTGATTTTCTCCCTTACTGCAGTTCTGACTGTTACTCAATGATTTTTAATAATTTTCACTGATTCATAAAAATGAGAAAGCAATCAGTAAAATTCTAGAAAATTACTGAAGAGATATGCTGAAAATCAGTGAATTTCGTTGATTTTTTTCTGTGCTGCAATTCCGACTATTTACCTATCAATGATTTTTCACTAATTCAAAATGAGGAAGCATCTGTTGTACATTTAGAAATTTTAATCTCTGTGTTAAGTATTATCTTCCCTGTACTCTCTCATTGATAAATGAGTGAAAATTATCGAAAATCACCAAGAAACAGTCAGAATTGTAGCATAGGAGAAAATCGGCGAAAATTTTTTTCATACTAAAAATAAATCAGTGAGAAAAATTGCTGGAAAATCAGTGAAAATTCACTAAAAAAAATCAGTAAAATTTATGAATTTGGCTGAAAAATCAGTGAAAATGTTTGATAAATCAGTGTTGATTCTCTGAAAATCTTTAAATTTCACTGGTTTTGCCTGTTTACGTAATTCTAACTGTTCGTCGGGGACTTTTCATTAATTCAGAACGCGAGAGTAGATGAATCGGTGAAAATAATATAAAATCACTGAAAACCCGTCAGAATTTGCAGCTCAGTGATGAATCAGTGAAAAAATTGCTGAAAATTAGCTGATTTTTAAAATTCCCATACTTTTTTCTTAACTTCATTTCTCGATATTTCTATGATTTTTGAAATCTCCTGGCTTTCTCTGATGTTTTCCCTTCAAATATCCCTTACTTTTCGTTAATTTTTATATTTTGCTTACTTTTCTCGGTTTTAAAATTTTTCTATTTTCCTCCCTTTTTTCAAAATTTTGAAAATTTCGAGACTGTTCCTTAATTTTATTTTCTGACATTTCCCCAATTTTTAAAATTTCTCTGATTTACCTAGTTTTCCACAGAACCCCTTTTTCCTTCTTTGAGAAAATCCGCAAAAATCTTCACATCCCTCCGCCCCTCTCCCTAAAATCTTGAAAATAACTGGACTTGAAAGAATACGAAATATACTCGATGACATCTGAAAAATATAATTTAGCATCACGATCGGTTACTCTTGCGGTGAACCCAACATAGTATCTACTTATTATAGACAATTGCTCAGGAACAAGATGCTGCGATATTATCTGGAATTATGTATCGCGGTTTCTTAACATGGCATGGCATACCACACAGTCGTATCGCTCAAATAGTCCACACCACTTCGGCACGAATATCGCAGCATATCAGATAGACCTACATCCACCATAATACTCTTAGGTCGTCTTATTGGATACCAAAGATCAATACTACACATTATGCGTTTTTCATTAAGTAGCTGTCGCATTTTCTCTTCTACGCACGCATCAATGTCCACTCTCTACGAATTTCATAGGCATAGGCAGCGTGGATTTACAACGCGGACTTGGCCGCTCGGCCGCAAGACGCGATCGTATCGATAACTTATTTGTATTCAAAGCTTGATGATCGGACGGTGCGGCACGGTCGAGTGTGTTAATTATGCTAAGGATTTTCCTTCTTCTTCTTCGACTTTATATACTTTACCGACTTTTATGACATGCGAGCCGACACTATATAAGTATAGGATACGAAATCGCGGCCCTACAGCTACTTTTTATTACATGGCACGTTGTATTCGGGGCCTTGTTCGGGTTCGGAGTCCGGTATAGTATGTCTATGTGTATACGACATATCATAAACGGCGCGATGTGTCAAGCTGTAAATGCGGCCATTATCGTATTCAAAATATCCATCTCCCCTGGCCCACCCCGATCACCCCCGTTTGGCTTTTATTAACGATAGGAAATGTTTGGTCGGTTTGCGTTTTGTTCAATACGATTATTTTTACAGGTTTTTCGAAGGCGCAAACTGCTCGACGTCTTGTGTACGCGTCGAGTACCTCGCCATATTATAACTTTTGGTGGAAGATTTCTCGACTCAGAGAGTAAAGATGCGTTTATGGTATCGCACCAAGTATATGAGAAAAAGACGAAGCCTGAGATGGAGGGGAAGAAGGGGGCTAGATTTAAAACCGTATTCTGTATACGAAGACGAACCCGTAATGCAAACTCGTTTTTCGTCCAATCGCCGCGTATACGCGTTAATAATTTAATCGCTTAATTTACATTACAATCTTGCGTGTGTAATTTACATTTTCAGAGGTATTCGATAAATAATTTATTGGTAATTGTTGACCCCGGCCGACGAGTAATTACGTCATCGTGCAGATAGGCTGTTTTGTATACGTATCTTGGTATGGTGTCTACGTTCGAAGATTTTTGGTTTTAATTTCCTTTCCGCGTATGGTGTGGAAAAGGCGAAAATGGTGGTTTGTTACGAGTGCGGAAAACGAGAAAAAGGGGTTAGAATTGAGAGTGTTTTTTGTCGACGGTGATTGAGCGATGATGATGTGTTGAGATGTTATTTTCCTGTGAAATTTTTTTATCGAGTGATGCGATATACTTTTTTATTGGAAAAACTGATGTGGTTTAGAAATTTTAATGAAATATTGACGAATGAGTCTTGAAATTCTATAGAAATCTGTATGAGATGATTTGGAACTCGGTTTTTGTGATGGAGTGGAATTAGAGAACAGGAAAGTTGAATGAAATGGTTTGATTATGGTGTCAGCTGGCTAGAAATACAAGAAACCCAAGAAAATAGCGAGGATCTGATTAAAGTACTTTCTAAATTTGAATCAGTTAAAATTCACTGATTGATAAGACAAAAGTGTGCAACTGAAGAAATCAGTGAAAATTTTACCGATTTAATCAGTGAATTTTCATTTTTGAATCGGCAAAAATTTCAATTTACTGATTGAATCAGTAAAAATTTTAATTTACTGATTGAATCAGTGATTAATCACCGATTGAATCATTAAATTATCACTGATTTAATTGGTAAATTAAAATTTTTACTGATTCATTTCAGTATAGTTATAAAAATATTACTGATTCAAAAATGAAAATTCACTAATTAAATCAGTTATTTTTCACTGATTGACAGTCAAATTTCACTGATCAACGGTTGCACACTTTTCGCTGTTTAATCAGTGAATTTTCAGTTTTTTGACTGATTCAGATTTAGAGAGTAGCGAGAAAACTAGAAAAATTACTTACAAGATTTTTATTAATAGTGCTATGAAAAGCTAGGATTTTGAAGAATTTTGCTTTATTTACCAGCAAACTTCACTTGTAAGATATCCACGAATGCACAATACTCTCTCATTTAAAAATCAATAAAAAAAATTAAGGAAATCACTTTCTAAATTTGAATCAGTTGAAATTGACTGATTAAAAAGCCAAAAGTGTACATCTGTAGAAATCAGTGAAAATTTTACTGATTTAATCAGTGAATTTTCATTTTTGAATCAGTAGTTTAAAAAAAATTACTGATTCAAAATTGAAAATTCACTAATTGAATCAGCAATTTTTTACTAGTCAAATTTCACTGATTAGCAGTTGCACACCTTAATCAGTCAATTTTCAGTTTTTTGACTGATTCAGATTTAAAGAGCATTGAAAAACAATCAGAATTGCAGCACAGAAAAAAAAAAACAGTGAAAAAATTTCAAAATTGAAAATTCACTAATTGAATCAGTAATTTTTTACTAGTCAAATTTCACTAAATAACAGTTGCACACCTTAATCCGTCAATTTTCAGTTTTTTGACTGATTCAGATTTAAAGAGCATTGAAAAACAATCAGAATTGCAGCACAGAAAAAAAAAAACAGTGAAAAAATTTCAAAATTGAAAATTCACTAATTGAATCAGTAATTTTTTACTAGTCAAATTTCACTGATTAACAGTTGCACACCTTAATCAGTCAATTTTCAGTTTTTTGACTGATTCAGATTTAGAGAGCATTGAAAAACAATCAGAATTGCAGCACAGAAAAAAAACAGTGAAAAAATGTTTACTTAAGACAAATCAATGGGAAAATCACCTGAAAATCAGTGAAAAATTACTAAAAGTTGGGAAAATTTATGGTGAAAATCAGTGAATTTTGCTTGTTTTTCTTATGCTGCAATTCTGACTATTCATCAGTGAATTTTCACTGATTCAGAATGAAAGAGTACTTCTGTGGTTTGGGGAGGCCCAAATTCTACTCTCTAAATTTGAATCAGTGAAAAATGCCAAAATTGACTGAAGGGACAGTCTAGATTATGTCACTGATTATTAGTAAAATTCCACCAGCGCGTACTCTAACGTGCAGCTCCGCACATTTTGTGCAGCTCCAAAAAAAATTGTGCAGTTTGAAAAATTTGAATATTTCAACAATTTTTTGTTATACTCAAACGACAAAAAAAATGACAAAAATTTCGCAAAATTAAATTTTAAGAAATTTTTTTTTGCTTTTTTCATTTTTTGGCTCGAAATTCCTTTTGCTATTCGAAGCATGATGCTCATTTTGTTTCTACCTAAAACGAGCTTTTGATGATGCTACTGGTCAATGGTCTCTCCATCTTCCACTATATTGACCTCTTCAAAAATAAAGATATTGTAGGCACTCAGGACGCACTCAAGGGAGGTGCTCAGAGGGTTCGAGCCCCCTCCTTACCCTCGGAAAAATTTTTCACCACAAAAATATTAAAAAAGTGCAATTTTTTGCTCTTTAAATTGTTTTCCAAAAAATTTTCGCCCTCGCTTCGCTCGGGCAGTAGTTTTATTCCTTATATTTTGAAAACTTATAATTTTTCACAAATATTCTTTAAAAAATCTCTCAATTTCTCAATCGGTTCCAAAATTGTAAAAAAAAAAATCAATTTTGACTGAAAGATCAATATAAAATGACTGATTTGAAATTTGACCATTCCCCCATATTTTTCCTCGAATTTTGAGCCTCTCCTCCTTAATTAGGAGAGCAATAAAACGCAAATTTTTTTTAATGAAACTATGATTGTGTAGCTTCAAAATTTTCTTAGAATACGCCCTGAATTCCACTGATTCCCCAGTTAATCGGTGACATTTTTCTGCCAATCTGTGAAAAATTACCGATTCGGTTGGTGAATTTTTATTATTGAATCAGTAAAAATTGATTGACTGATTGAAATCAGTCAAAATTTACTGATTCAATCAGTGAATTTTAGAGAAGATACAACATGCTATAAATTGATAAATTATGGGCTTACTCATAACTTTTATAGATCATTTTTCTACTGTTGAAATATTGCTCTTTTTGGTATGTACCTATTTGATATTTCAATTTTCATACATACTCTCTCATTCTGAATCAGTGAAAAGTCACTGATGAACAATCAGAATTGCAGCACAAGAAAAACCTGCAAAATTCACTAATTTTCAACGAATTATTGATTTTTCAGTTAAATTTATTAATTTTCACTGACCTTTCAGTGATTTTTCACTGATTTTCTCCTGTGCTGCAATTCCGACTGTTCATAGGTAAATGATTTTTGATCATTTTCATTGATTTATAAATGAGAGAGAAATTGCAGTAATTGAAAATATCGATAATGACGATATTGTTGCAAAATCTAATTGATTTTTGCAAACAGATGATACTCACCATTTTTTTCACTGACGGTATCTACCTACCTATGTAATGTTTGAAAATTTTCTATTAATTTTTCAATAATCTTGAACCTACTAACTGAAAATCAAGTATTAAGGTTATATTACCAGTTTCAATAATTTCGTGGTATTTTTATGAATAACGACCTGAGATGAGGTCAAAATTTGATGGGTACAATGATTTCTGAAATAATGCTTAATAAAAGACTAATTTTTCATTTTTTTTTGTTTGCTCAGGCATGGAATCTCCGAACTTGTGATATCTTCCATATCTATGCATCATCAATACATGCAGACCTTCCATCACCGAATCAGCAATATGCACCTATCTATCAAATTGACGCGACGAAGGAAAATTTCTCACCCTATACTTATACATGCTGCCAACTGTGAAACAATACACGACAAGGTGGACAGATACGAATATACTTACACATCCAGACCTATACCTTCGGGTACACCTTGGAAGAAGAGAAAAATCTCGAACGAGTATACCCAGGCATGGCACCGCGTGATGCTGCCGTAAATCATAGTAAAACGGATAAGATAAAGCCGACGAGAAGAAATAATCATCGACGTTTGAAGTTAATGAAGAGATAAGAGACGGCACGGCGCAGCGCAGCGCGGTAAGTACAGCTAATTTTTTATTCTCTATTCGGTTTAATATGGGGAAAAAAACAACTTGTAAACGAGACGTTGACGAAAAAATATTTCTTAAAAAAGCATCATCTGTATATTCGAGAGATAACCTACTTCGCGGTATCACTAAATGGTCGTTGCGATGTGGATACGAGTTCAAGTGTATAGAAGAATATAGGAGAAAGAGAGTGAGGCAGAGCGAAGAGGTACGACGAGAAAGATATGCTGATTTACATGAAACCGAATAATTTAGTAATGGGCCGCGTCGATGATGGTAGCTCATACTGTATTATACAGGCCACTAAACAATACACTATTCATTATAATCGCGTACACCGAGTCTCTGTTTGGTAGGCAGGTCCTCCTCTTTTTGGTAGTAAACGTTCGCGTTGCGTTATCTTTGTTTTAATCGTTATTTGTGCTGCACATAGAGATTTACAAGCACTCCTCTCTCGAGCTCTCCCACCTTATGGTGTTGTTAATGACCAAAAACGGAGAAAGATATGGCATTGGTGAAAGCGTTATGGATAGACACGCGATTCGCGCTTTTCACTGTGTACATAACAGAATATAAGATTGGAGATTGTGATGAGCGCGAGGTAGAGTGAGATGAAGTCTTGGAAGACGGTTTGCTCAGCAGATCTCTCTCTCTTATTTCGAATCACTGGAAAATCACTGGGGAAAAGTCAAACTTGCAACGCTGAGAAAATCAGCAAAATTCTTTCATTTTTAGCTGATTTTCACTGATTTTTCAAAGAATTTTGCTGATTTTTGAAGAATTCCATTGATTTTGTAAAATTTTTTCACTGATTTTTTGAAGCAATTTATCGCTAATTTTTAGCAATTTTTCACTACTTGCTTTCAGTGAAATCTCTTCATCACTTGGTTTTTAGTGAATTTTTCACTGTTTGTTTTCAAAGAATTTTTTCGCCATTTGTTTTCAGTGAAATTTTTTCACCATTTGTTTTCAGTAAATTTTTTTCACTGTTTGTTTTCAGTGAAATTTTTTCACTACTCGCTTTCGTGAAATGTTTCCACTGCATGTTCTCAGTGACTGACATGTTTTCACTGCTTGCCTTCTGTGAAATTTTTTACCGTTTGCTTTCGATGAAATTTTCACTACTCACTTTCAGTGAATTTTTTCACCACTTGCTTTCAGTGAAATTTTTACACTATTTGTTTTTAGTGAAATTTTTTCATTGTTTTCAGTGAAATTTTCAACTACTTGCTTTGAGCAAAATTTTTCACTATTTTCAGCGAAATTTTTCACTGTTTGTTTTTAGTGAAATTTTCCACTACTTGCTTTCAGCAAAATTTTTCACTACTTTCAGTAAAATTTTTCATTGTTTGTTTTCAGTGAGATTTTTCACTGTAATTTTTTACTACTTGCTTTCAGTAAAATTTTTACACTGTTTGTTTTTGGTGAATTTTTTTTATTGTTTTCAGTAAAATTTTCCACTACTTGCTTTCAGCAAAAAATTTCACTGTTTGTTTTCAGTGAAATTTTTTTATTGTTTGTTTTCAGTGAGTTTTTCTACTGCTTGCTTTCAGTGAATTGTTTCTCTACTTGCTTTCAGTAAAATGTTTTCACTCCTTGCCCTAAGTAAAATTTTTTAGTGTTGGCTTTCGATTAATTTTGCCCTATTTACTTTCAGTGAATTTTTTCGCTTCTTGCTTTAAGTGAAATTTTCCACTACTTACTTTCAATGAAATTTTTCATCATTTGTTTTTTTAGTGAAATGGTTCCACTACTTGCTTTCAATGAAAATTTTCTTCTACTTACTTTCAGTGAAATGTTTTTATTGCTTGTTTTCAGTGAATTTTTTCATGTTTGCTTTTCATGTTTTTTTCACTACCTACTTGCTTTCATTGAATTTTTTCACCACTTCCAGTGAAATTTTTAACGGATCCATTACTGTGCTGCAATTTCGACTATTTTGTAATAATTTTCGATAATTTTCACTTATTCATAAAATGTAATTGTGTCAACAATGTCATTCAACTCGCGAATGGGTAAACGGCCAAAATCGCCAAGATTGATATTAGAAGAGTTCCCCCCTCCCTAAAACCCAAGGATTTTTTTCTTCTTCATTTCTGGCAATGTGCAGCGACTTCGAAGCAATGGCGATGTCGGAGTTTAACGCATGCCAGGCGTAATTAAAGCGATATGGCTTCGTTGTTCGTTCTTGTGACCAACTATTAACTTCATGCAGCTCTCATATTATATTGAATTGATTAAACGCTTTGTTAACTTCTGAACAACTAAAGCCGGACGAAATGTTGAAATTGTTTTTTTTTTCCTTACCTTTGAATTTAACAGTTTCGTCGTTATGGGTAATTACGTTTACGTTTACCGTTGCGCGACAGTTGTTTCCAGTACGTACGAAAAATTATAATACACAGTCATTCAACGTTTCAGTTGTTTACCCTGTGAGGTAAAAAAAATCTTATCGAAGATTCGTTCGACGCTCGTTAAATCAATATGTTGGTTTTTTTGACCGCGGAGGTTTTGGCAGAAAAAAATGGTTCAATGAATTTACCTGCGTGTATATTCGCGAGGCGAAAATATGAGATGGAGATGCGACGGACGTGTTTGAAGAAGTTTGCCTGATTCGTCAAACTGTGACGTTGGTTCGAGTCGAGTGTCGAGTCAGTTCAAACGACTGAGATTTAGATGTACAGATTCGGTATTCGGTTTACGTTTAAGATTGCAACAACGAAGGTAGATTGGTAATGTTGCAGATGTATCGCTTATGAGATGTTTTTGTGAGCAAAATACGAGAAAATTACTCTTTATGACACATTTAATTTTCAAAATTACCAATATTTAATATTTGAACATTGGTTCACCAGTTCAGGCAAAAACGAAGTAGGTAACAAACAATGTCAGAAGCTATTTTTTCTATCCACTGTTTCATTTTAAATCAGTGAAAAGTGACTATGGAGAAGTGCCAAAATTGCAGCAAATAAGAAAAATCAGTGAAATTCTTTGTTTTCTAGCAGATTTTCGTCAATTTTTCACTAAATTTCGCTAATTTGTCAGCAAGTTTCTGATTTTTTCTGACTTTTTAGTGTATTTTTTTTACTGATTTTCCAGCCATTTTTTTCACTGTTTGGTTTCAGTGAAAATTTTTTCACTGATTTATTACTTTTCTGCAAGTTTGACTGTTTTTCAATGATTTATTTAGAGACAGAACACCGATTACTTTTTATCGTTCCTCTTAATTTATAAATTGGTCTATTAGAATCATAGAGATGAATAGATGGAGGAAACGGGAACTTTCATTTATGTACCTACTCTCATTCTAAATCAGTGAAAGGACACTGATTTTCAGCAAATTTTCACTGATTTTTCAAAGATTATCACCGATTTTTCAGCAAAATTCGTGAATATCATCGACTTATCAGTGAATTTTCACTGATTTTCCAGTGATTTTCCCCACCGATTCATTTTTAGAGAAAATTTTTTCACTGATTTTTCTTTTGTGCTGCAATTTCAACTATTTCTCAGCGATTTTCGATAATTTTCGGTAAATACAAGTGAAGATTATCAAGAATCTCCTTGAAATTTTTCCTAATATTTGCGACCCAACTCTGGCAATTGGAAAATCACTCTAATTTTATTCATAAAGGCAATAAATACCTATACGTTGGAAAACTATAATATGGAGCATACAATGTATATCCAAAACATCACGTTCACCAGCAGTAATTTTCCTCTCGATCATCGCCAGCCCAGAATAATTAAAAGCCAAACGCGTAATTCAAGTTCGATCCGCGTCTAAACGATAATTACGTATTAGGATGTCATTTCGTCGAGATTTACACCGATCCATAAGTAGGGTTGTAAGGCCTAGGGACGTTGGAGGCGAGGCAGGTGGCGATTAATCATCGAACCGGCGCGCAAATTCAACTAATACGCTGCCGGCTAATATGCTTGATCCTCTGGTATGGTAATAATTTATATTATTGTAAGTTACAGGTACCTGCGCATTTTTCTTTGAAAATACTTATAGAAAAAAAAATTGTAATAAATTTTCATTTTATGAAGAATTACCAGAGGTGTGTGTGGATGTGTGCGTAACTGCAGATCAATTCAATCGATGGTGATTTTTTATTGTTTATTTTCTTTTTCTCGTGGATACGTATTCGAGCACCTACACCTACTGTTGGTAATCGACTAATCGTACAATGTACTTTGGCTCGTCATCTCGCTTGTATTCGGATTTTGTGACCGTGTCTTTCTTTTTTACGCCGCAGCAGACCTGTTGATTACAATCCATTTACAATTAGAACTTTCGAAGTAGGGTTCAAATACATAAATATGTGAGGCTTTTTAGCGGTCTGGCAAAGTAAGGATGATAAACATATGGCCTAATGCCGAGAATGGGTAAAAGGAAAGAGTCGCGATGAGGGTGACTTCAGTAAATGGGACGACGATGACATAAAAATGCTCGTCATTGCTCGACAGAATAGCTATATAAATGCACCTTCAGTGTTCGGATCATGTGTGTAATGTCTAGGTAGGTTTAGGATCACGATAACGGTGCCCTAATAGGCTGTTAAAAGCGTTCGCGATAAAGTGATTTTTATACCGGAGGAATTGGGCGCAGGTGCGAATACCGTAGCAGGTTGCTCTTAAGTAAAGTTAATGAATTTTTGCATGCTTAGGTGAACGTATCTGAGGTCGAGGGCATGTAAATTGGAAGGGGTGTGTGACTACAGTGTTGTGGTGGAGTGTACTTTGTACAAGTTTTGAAAGTGTTAATGAGAGGTGCGCGAGAGCTCATCATTGGTGACTAAATTTTTCAGTTTGTGACGTCTCGTCTCTAATTTTTTTTATTGATTAGAGAGATTTTATCAATGTTGCCTCAACTTTACACTGCTGTGTTGTTGAAATACCTATTGATCTGCTTTGGTTGCAATTTTGCTTCACTGAAAAAAAAAATAATAAAATTTATCCAAAAAAATAATAACGTGTCCCAATTCTCAAAATAGGTAAAATTTATCAATGTTTTGAATAAAATTTATTCTTTTTGGTAAAATTTATTCATTTTTTTTGACAAATTTTATCATTTTTTCGGATAATAAATATTATTTTTTAGAACAAATTTCATCTATTTTGTGAATTGAAACACGTTATTATTTTTTTGAATACATTTTATTATTTTTTGATTAAAATTTATTATTTTGGTAAAATTTATCAATTTTTTTGATAAAATCTATCTTTTTTTTGATAAAATTTATTATTTTTGTGGTAAAATGTATTCATTTTCGTAACTTCTGTTTTTTCCGTGTTCACAATTCTGAAAAATTCAAAAAATTGTGGCAACACATCGACATTATCCTAATAATTCTGTTTCAACTAAATTTCAATGGTAGATACATACCTACTTATATTTCTTTGAATCAACACAATATTGCCACAACATTGATGTTTTACGTAATCGTTGTTCAATTTGAAGTTAAAAATTTGATCCAATTTATCTACTTATATCATAACAATTGAGGCGTGTAGAATCAAAAGTGGCTTTCTCCATGCAACACTCTCTGTAGAAAGGGACCTTATGTGAAAAAAGTTTTTTTTCTAGTTTTGACGATTTTGGTATTTCCAAGTTCTAAAACTTCCAAAACTAGAAAGAAAAAAATTTCCACTAAGGTCCCTTTTTATAGAGAGTGTCGCATGGAGAAAGCCACTTTTGATTCTATACGCCTCAATTATTCAACATTCGAAAACGTTGTTCAGCATTGATGCAACGTTTCTGAAATGTTGCCAGAACATTCGTGAGTAGTATTTACTTACGTCATCAAAACTCCAATTCAACTCTACTGCAATATTACTTCAACAGTTTTGCAATATTTCAGCAACATTACGACAATCTTGCTTCAACTTCACCATTAAGAGAGTACTGGAGTCCTGGAATCTGCATTACTGCAGCAATATTGCCGCAACATTCTTACAACATGATTACTTTTTTGATTCAACAGTTGATTAATCTTTTAACCCTTTTGCTTCAACATCATCATAAGAACGATAAGAAGAAATTTACCAAAAAGTTTCTGCAACATTATTGCAACATCGTCTTATTTTTGATAAAATATTTCTGGAAGAAACATAACCATATAGGAATGGTATCTGAATCTTGCAACTTTTTTGCAACAGCATTGATCGTTCAATTCAACATTACCTGCTGTAATATTGTTCCATTGGTCAAGCAACGTTTCAGCAATTGCATCAATGCAACTATAAGAATAGTACTTGGCGTCTTTGAATCCACATTACCTACTGCAGCTACATTTCTGCAACATTCAAACAAAAATGTTACCAAAAAAGATACTTACATGAAATCTAGCAACACTTTTGCAACATTTTTGCAACATCATCATTCTTTCGATTCAATTAAATTGGCTCAGCAGTGGAAAAATGTTTCAGTGATGTTGGATGTTGCTCCAACTAGACCACAAAATGGAATCTAAATTGGACAAAATTTTTGAAACAGCATAAAAATAGTACCTGGAGTTCTGGAATCCATAATTATCACTGCAGCCACATTTCCCCAACATCCTTACAACCTGGTTACTTTCTTGATTCAACATTATTGCCATATTATTGATTCAACAGTTATCAAATATTTTAGCAATATTGTTTCAATTTACCTAAATTGACAAGAACAATGAAAGAAATTTACCAAAACTTTTCAACTTTTCTGCAACATGATTGCAACATCCTGAACCGTTGGATAAAACATTGCAGCAACATCGATTAAACAGTCATACAATACTCCAGCCATATTACATCAACGTAACCGCAAGAATGGTACCTGAAATTTTGCAAAAATGCAACTGCAACATTAATACAACATTTCTGCAACGCTTTCATTTTTTTACGACTCTATCATAGGAGCCCGCGCCGAAGTATCATTTCAGCTTTTTACGTCACTGCGCATGCGTGGGCACTTGATATTTTTTCTCCTCGCGTTTCTTATCAATGTTGGTCACCGGAATTATTATTCATTTTCCATAAAGTGCGTAAATAAATATAATTCTTAATTATTTCTGTAAGCAGTTTTATAGATTGAAAATCGGAATATTAATATCTAAAATATTTGTGGTCATAATTATTATGAACCTTGGTTGTTGTTGTTGTTGAGTGTTGAGTAGAAAGCAACCAAGAGACGAATTTTGAAGTGCTAAAATACATCTTTTCGCTGCTAAAATAGAAAAGTTCTTGAACACGCGAATTACTGATAGATTTATGAAACACAAGTTCATATTTTTTCTTATTCTTTGTAAGGTATCGTATCCCATCTCCAACTGATTATATTTTTCATTTTAGCTTAGCATTTGAAATGAAATTACTCAACACTCAACAACGTTCAAAATATGACCACAAATATTTTAGATATTAATATTCCGATTTTCAATCTATAAAACTGCTTACAGAAATAATTAAGAATTATATTTATTTACGCACTTTATGGAAAATAAATAATAATTCCGGTGACCAACATTGATAAGAAACGCGAGGAGAAAAAATACCAAGTGCCCACGCACGCGCAGTGACATAAAAAGCTGAAATGATACTTCGGCGCGGGCTCCTATGATAGAGTCGTATCTTTTTGGTACAACTTCGTGGCAATATTTATTCCGCAGTTGAAGAAATTTGGCTTCAACATCACTACAGGAATGGCAACTGTAATCTTGCAACGCTGAACTGCAACATGGCTGAAACGTTTTTGAAACACCATTATCTGTTTGATTCAACTTTGCGGCAACTTTAACCCTGCAGTTGAAGAAATAATTCTATAAATTTCCTCCAACATGTCCATAAAAATGATGCCTGAAATTTTGCAACATTGCTGCCACATCATCTTGTTGAATCAACTTCACTGCAACATTGACTCTGCAGATTTCAAGTTTCCTTCAACATAGGTAATTAAAAGAATTGCAGCACGTAAATTCTTGCAATACTGCTGCAACTTTTTTGCAACAGCGTTGTCAATATTGCTTCAATATAACCATAGGTATCAAAATTCTTCAACGTTTTTTGCAATAATTATCGTCGCCAGATTTTTTGCAGCATTGTCGCATCATCTTTTCATCATGATTGTAATATTTTCTGCAACATTTTTAATTTTTTGACCTGGATGTTACTTTCTTACTGCAATATTGTCTCAATAATAAGAAAAAAACAGTATTTCAGCAATGTTGCCGCAATATTGCTTCCGCATCACTGTAAAAATGATACGTATTTCAATTTTATTGCACAATTTTTTTCATTATTGTTGTCGGATTTTATGCAATAGGTATTGTCGCAAAATTTTTGGAACATTGCTGCATCTTGACGGCAACATTTTTCCAGACGTTTATACCATGTTGATTCAACATGGGTGCCGTATTGCGGAAAACTGCACGAAAATTTTTCTGCTGCTCTCACAACAATTTTACAACAATGCTGAAATAAAGTTATAATATTGGCACAATATTTTTGCAACGTCGCCGCAACATTTTTTCAACATTATTGCAACATTTTCCAACATCACCGCAACATTTTATCAACATCACCACAACAATTTTTTCAGCCTTTTTGCAACATCACTGCAACATTCTTTTCAATATTTTTGCAACATTGTCGCAACATTTTTCAAATGGTACAATATTTTTGGAACATCGCCGCAACATTTTTTCAACATTATTGCAACATTTTCCAACATCACCGCAACATTTTTCCAACATCACCACAACAATTCTTTCAACCTTTTTGCAACATCAACACAACATTTTTTCAACATCACCACAACAATTCTTTCAACCTTTTTGCAACATCAACACAACATTTTTGCAACATCACTGCAATATTTTTTTAAAAATTGTCGCAACATTTTTCAAAACACTTCTACAATGTTGATTCAACATTGATGACACATTTCGGAAAATTTCACAATTTTTCTGCTAATCTCATAAAATTTTTACAACAATGAAATGATGCAACATTACGTTATGATGAATCTTGTCACAATTTTAAGTCAATGTTTTCATAACAATTTTCACGATAGCAACTTATTGTTTCAATTTTTCTCCAAACTTTTTGCAACATCGACTCGCCTTTGATCCAACATTGCCGCAACATTGATGATTAATTAATTGTTAAAACGGTATTAATTTGCCTTTATTGTTGCATAAATCAAAATTTTCATTCCTTTCTTCTCTTCCTCCCCCCTCCTCCTCCCTCTACCATCGCCACCAGTAATGAGAAACAAAACAATTTCTTTTCCATTGAGGAACTAGACGTTGATAAAATTCAAGGTTTTCACTTCTGCTTCGTCTGCAATCGTGTCATCATCCAGTCAAAATTCATCCTCGATGCCTAAACCTATTAAATTGTGGTGTACATTAAATTTGCACCTTATTGACACATTCACCAGTGATATTGAAGAGGGAGGCTTCATCATCAGCACCAGTGGCAACAGTAACAACGCAACACCATGGTGTAGTCGTAAAAAAAAAACGCATCCAATGACAAATCAAGGTTCACGTTTCGCTTCGGACGTGGTAATGGTGATGGTAATTAACCTAAGTAATCAAGATGTAGGTAAAGGATAATGGGCGATAATTCGATTATACATGTTGGACGCGGTGGCATGGCTGCACAACAGAAATGAAGATGAGCCGTGCAGATAGGTATTCGGTGTTTTGCAGGGTATCTCATACCGTATCTTATTCGTAGGTACCCATATGTCCATTAAATAATGAAATTATTCGCGAACGTGGCAATACGGCGAGAAATTTAATTGGAGTAAAATCGTCGGCGCTTTTAGGTGCCGATACAACGCGAGCATTATATAAAAGAACAAGAGCAGACGCAGAACTCGGACGATGGAATTTTTGAGCTTCGAATGAAGTACCCGTGCCATATGAGTATCCACCTAAATCGTACCTACGTATATAGGTATGCGTTGTATATACACAGATGAAAGATAGAGATAGCCGCGATGCTGGAGAAATAACAACGTTTATTTTGGGAAAGCCGAAGCGCCGGGTCGCGTACAGCCAGCGAAATAACATAGGTAATGGCTGTACAATGTACGATTGAATACACGATCAAAGGCTACGGTGATGTTCTTTTGATGGCTTTTTGAAAATACATCAAATGATTATTTAATGTCGGATAGTATCCCCTAATAGCGGAGCACTTCGCTGTTCTATGGTAAATTACCTTTATTATCCTTTTCAAATGTTTTCCGAATCGCCGAATAGAAATAAAAAATAGAAAAAAACTTTTTAGCTGAATCAAAAAAGGCTACTGCACGGTTACGCCCTGCTTTTCAAAAGGTATGAAACGATGGTCGCTTTTATGTTTATTTCGCAACAAAAAAAAGAGCAAGCAAGCGTTACACTACGTACTTTTCTTTTTCCATCGCAACATGTTTTTTAGCGAGTTTTTTTCCTATCGTCGGAGGCGGGCTGCTGGTACGGGAGTTCGCGAGGTATTTTTTGCGCTACCGATTCGGAGTCGGACGCGCGCCACCTACGCGTTCGGAAATCGCTGCTGCCGTGAAATAGCAATTAGACGAAATGAGTTTTCATCGTCGACTTATTTCATCTTTTCAACGGTTTGTTTTCGTTTGGTCGGCGTTTTTTTGCTCTTATTTTCTTTTTCGAGTGTAGCTATCTTAACTTCGACGAGAGGGTTTTCTTTCGTGTTTTTTTTGTTCGTCGGTCGGAAGTTTATATTTGAAGATGACGAACGAGGGTCGAAAGTGCAACATTGGGGTAACCAGATTGAGTGGCAGTTGTAGATTAATTGAGCATGTATACGGCGATGTATGCCGAAGGAGATGAGAAAAAGCTACGCGTAAAAATTACGTAATTAATGCTCGAGTGTTGAGTGTTTGAGATTTGGCGAATGTAGGATTGAAAATTGTTCAAATTGGCTATTTTTTACAAGAAATGAAATGGTTTCGAAATTTTGTCCATTTTTATATGTTAGCCTGGATGTAAAAATCATTATTAGGGGCAAAAATTGGTTTTTGAGTTGAGATTCCACCTCTTCTGTAAATAACAAAATCAATGTCAACTCAAAAACCAATTTTTGACCTATAAGGATGGTTTCTATATCTAGACTCATTTATTCATCATATATTTAGGGTAAAAATTGAAAAAATTCTGAGAAAAAAATTCAAATTGTACGAAATGAATTTTATTATAGGTGGGTAACAATGAAAAAAGAAACATTTTAAAAATTAAATATGCACCTGAATTCGTTCGTTTTCAAAGAACACAATGTACCTGCATTGATGTGCAAGATCGATTTTATGAAATATTTGTTGCATAGCTTTAGATACTTAAATGTTCTGTATTTGTTTTTAAAATGGAAGGGGAAGGGTGATGGGAAGAGAAAGTAAAGGTAAAAAACCATATGCTATTGAACAAATTAAAAGATATAAAAAATTAATTTGAAATGAATAAAATTAATAAAATTTAATTTCTGGTGAAAAAATTTAATTTGACGGTAAAAAGTTGAATCAATCAATGGAAATAATATTCATTTTTGTATTTTCTCAGAAGAAAGGGGAGTTGAATGATACATAAGAAAAAGGTTTTCGTATTGCAAAACAACAAAAAAAATTAACTGATTAAATAAAATTTCTACACTTTTATTTTCATTTTGTAACCGAATTTTGGCATAAAGTGATTCAAAATCTTGAACGAGAAAATTAAGTAATTTATTAAATAAAAACACATCTACATTCACATAAAAAAAAATTGAGAAAAAATTGAGGTATAAAATAAGAAAGTGATGATCAACAATGGCACAATCGAAGGATCCAAGTGGTGAAGGAAATTTGCCAAGAATATCGTTGGGAAGGATAGGAATGAGTTATGTAAATTTCGAATCAAATTTTTTTTCAAAATTGATGATTTATTTAAAATGAACATGAAAAATGTGTTTTGAGCCAAAAAATAGTAACAATTGTTTAAAATATTCCAAAAAATCCTAAGTATCTATTCAAAATGCATTTTTGTTTTTTTTTCTTGTTATTATGAAGCAAACAAGGGAACAATAGAAAAAAAAAGTCGGCAAAACCTTACGAGGGGGAAAAGTCTTTCGGTCTTTGAATGTCAAAATATGATGTGGCCAGGACCAAATTTTTTGTTTTGTGTGCCCTCTCAATAAAATGACTATTTTATTATCTTCTTTTAATCATAGCATGCTCGGGGAGAACCCCCTCTCTCTCTGCTCAGATCTAGAAATAAACTGACATTTCACCTCTCTTCTTTCTTGTTTGGCTTCAAATCAAAAAACATGGGAAATTTCAATTTCATAATCAAACAATGAGAATTAGTCGACTTTTGTGTCTGAATAGCCGTAATAAATTTTTGAGAAAATTTCTCGACATAAGTAGGTAACGAGAGACAAGATAAATTATATAATGAATTTTGATGATTCCTTTAATTTTTCCTACCTAAAATTGAAAAAAAAATTACTCAAATTTTTTTTCGAGAGCACAATTTTTAAAATCATTTTACTTGGATAAGTAATTTTTTTTAATGAATTGTCTTTAATTATTAATGTCAGCTTGCTTTAGAGATGGCATTACAATTACCAATAATTTGACTTAATTTTTCCTTTTTCTTTTCTTTCAAATCAATGGTCTCGAAATTTTGGTCTTCAGTGATCTCTCCCTCCTCCCGCGCTGTAAAACAACCTTTATCGGAGTAAATTAATGGTGTGGACATAGTGTCCTTGCCTTAGATTTACTCCAATTTCAATACGCTCAACATCAATTTTTTTTGTTAATTTGGACATTATGTCCCAGAAAGATAAATTGTAAACATTGTAGTCGTCTATAGAAAAACAAAATTTGAAAAATTTTATCAGACACCTATTTTTTCCAATTTTTTTATGAAAAAAATTCGGTTTCCCCAATAAATCCATGTGGAAATTTCCTGGACAAATCTTATAATTCTTGATATTTTTTTTTGTAAAATATATGCCTGCTCATCTGAATGCATTAATTACCCTCTCCCTTCACCTTTCTCTTTCATCTTCGTTATTTAAAACGAACCATTGACTCCCGCACGAACGGAAACCTCTGTCAACTGCATGCCAAAAAAGACCAACCCTTATCAGCAAAAAAAGTCACCTTATTTTATCTCCATTCATCTACACATCTACCTTATCAAACGACAGGAAAGTGAAAAAAAAAAACGGTCAAGAGTCCGAGACACGAATGACGAATATTAATCAGCAGTACTGGCCATCCCAAGTACCTATTATTACCACGTACAATAACGTATAAAATAATAGAATCAAAAAAATTCGAAAAAAAAAGAAAGAAAAAAAATATATTACGATAAAATAAGAGCACCAAAGTCGTAAAAATATGCGCGATGCTACCGTACGGATGACAGAACACAGAGGATAAAAGATAATGAAGTAATAATGACCGAGATAACGATCAAGTTGAGGACGACCGAATACGCTGGCGACGACTTGTGGATGAACTGGCGAGTAATTTAAAAAGTGTACAAGAGCCGTGTGCCTGTTCTACCATAAACCGACTGCTGGACAAGTTCCTGCGATAAAAAAAAAGGTTCTTTTACAATGTACAAGTCAATTCTATATCGAATCTACGAAGCAAGATTTTCTATATTCTTGATATCATAGATATAATACTTTTACCTGCAGGTAGATGTTTCTTTGGTCGACTATTCGACTGGTCGTACTTCATCAGATGGTTAGCTCGTGCTTGGTTTTTTTTCTGGTGACAAAATTACAAGCGTGAGGTAATCGGAGATTATGTAAATTTGGCTGCTGAGATCTCCATCGAGATTATGTAATTGAGCTACCGGAATAAGTTCCTATTATCGATGAATTTACACGATTCGTACTCTCTTATTCTAAATCAGTGAAAACTGAAAAGTCACTGATGAACAGTCAGAATTGCAGCACAGGAAAAATCAGCAAATTTCACTGATTTTCAGTGAATTTTCTCTGATTTTTCAGCATATTTCATAAACTTTACTGAAATATCAGTGAATTTTTCATTGATTTTCCAGCAATTTTTTCACTAATTTTCCAGTGTTTTTCACTGATTTTCCTGTAATTTTTTTACTGATTTTCCAGCGATTTTTCATTGATTTTCTAGTAATTTTTCACTCATTTTCTAGCGATTTTCACTGATTTTTCAGTGAATTTTTCTTACTGATTTTTCAGCAATTTTTCGCTCATTTTCTAGCGATTTTTTCACTGATTTTCTGATAATTTTTCACTTATTTTCTAGCGATTTTCACTGATTTTCCAGTGATTTTGTTCACCGATTTTCCAGAAATTTTTCACTTATATTCTAGTGATTTTCACTGATTTTCCAGTGATTTTTCACTCATTTTCCAGTAATTTTGTCATTGATTTTTTTCAGTGAAAATTTTTATACTTATTTTCTTCTGTGCTGCAATTTTTAATGTTTCTCAGTGATTTTTGATAATTTTCACTGATCTATGATACCCATGGCATCTGAATCGTGTTTTGTGAAATTAATTGGGCAGAGAGTCTTAGATGGGGAGAAAAATAAGATCACGAAACGATAGGTACTCGAATTAGAAATCAAGTCATAATTCGCCATTCGGGCATATTTTCGTATCTCGTACGACTGTGTAAATACCGCACCGGGAGGACACAATGGTCAGCTTTGAATACCAAGAAAGAGATAGGTGTATCCGTGTAAACGTGACGACGTCGGACGGTGTTCGATGTACTGTTTTTATTTCTAATGAAAACTAATTGAATATTTATAAGGGTAATTAGTTTTTCTTTTGGCGTTTTGGTTAATACTTGCGAGTTTTTTGACGGAAATTACGACCTTTATTAAAGTGTATTTAATTATATGAAAATTAGTCCGCGCACCTTCGTCGCAGCGCCTCATCCTCGGACGCCGCGGTGTATTTTTTTTTGGAGGCTAAGATCTCATCTTTGTTTGTTGCGAGTACGTAACGTTTCATTCTCAGGCGACTTCTCACAATGTCCTCCAAAGCATGACATGTGCTACGATAATAATTATTTTTATTACGTCTCTCTCTGTCTTGCTCGCTTCCCTGACCCCACCGCAGGGCCGACCAAACGAAGAAAAATAATTAACCGAAAGTATGGCCCTCTACCGATTGCAATTACCGTAAACGAACTGGTTCCATCTACCATTATTAATAAAGCTTATTAATTCCTTTGTCAAATATCCGCGAACGCGTTGTTATTTCAACTATTTTTTTTCTCGTTGTTTTGATACGTTGGTGGGTTTTAATAATTCTGCGCCTTATTCGCTTTTTCTTTCGATGGTCTAGCGTTAGCCCTGTAATTAGCAGAATCACAAACGAGTACGTGTAAAAGGAGTAACCGCAAGTCCAAGATCATACCTCTAATTAATACGTTTTCAAAACGGTTATTAAAAATGTGACAATGTATGGTGTAAAAAATACTTCACGAGTCGACGAGCAGCTCGCTATATTTAACGCAAACCTACGGACGTTTTTCCTTTACCGGGCTAAATCATTTGTGCGGAAGTATGTTCCCGATTGTGACTTATGTTTAAATTAGGTATTCGCGAAAAAAACTTTAATTGACGTGAAAATTGCAACGAGGAAGTAATTTTGTCGAAAAAGGGGGCGGTTACGTAATTGAAAATTTTTTATAAGAGTTGGCAAGTGCAACTGAAAATTAGTGGGAAAAATTGTGCGAAAAATTTTATAATTCTGGTTTACCAAGATTTCATTGGTGCAGCGTAGATTACAGAAGGTGAAATTTTTATGCTGAATTTTATCGGAAGGTAACGTGTGAGGGAAGTTATTCTTTGTGGAAATGAAGGTGATATTTTTCAATGGCTTGTGAAACAACTTCAGACAATGGGTGTAGTTTGAAACGGTATGAAAATTTGACAATTTTATCAAAATCTCTGATATTACAAAAATAGCTTGAATGACGGTGAGAATTATTTAAATTAGATGAATTGAAATGGATCAAAATAATCCGAAATGTGCCTAAAATAATGTAAAATGTATTTTTGATTTTGAACAGGTCTGATTATGTTTTTTAATAAATTTACCTAGGTATGATTTTGTAACAGGCCTCTATAAAGGAGGATTTTTGCTGTTGCATCTTCCTTTCTTCCCTTGATGTACCTCAATTTTCTCTCCGAGATCCTGTTTTATGAATCCAAATTAAATATCGGTTTGAATGAGATTTTACATTGATGGTAAGACCATTTTTTGATAAATTTTTGATTCAAATGTCTGAAAAACCGAAAATAATAATTTTCAAATTTTGAAAATTATGGGCATTTTAATAAAAGCGACTAAATGTGTTTTGATTTTTTTTTTTTTTGAAAATTCCAAAAAATAAAAAAGAATTTTAGACCATTTTTTGAGCTCTATTTCTCGAAGAGCGTAGACACATATTATTCAGTGAGAATGGAAAAGGTTTGAAATTTGTGTTCTTTTTGAAATTAATTGCTACAAACATGATTGATTTCTCGTATTCTCTCATTCTGAATCAGTGACAAGTCACTGATGAACAGTGGAAATTGCAGCACAGGAAAAATCAGCAATATTCACTGATTTTTCAAAGGTTTTCGCTGATTTTTTTCAGTGATTTTTCTCACTGATTCGTTTTCGGTGAAAATTTTTTCACTGATTTTCTTCTGTGCTGAAATTCTGACTGTTTTTCAGTGATATTCGATAATTTTCACTGATTTATAAATGAGAGAGTACCAACCCCCAAAATTTATTTTTCGTTTTCTAGATTTTTTTTGTTGACAATCTAACGTCTTCAATGAAAAATCAATTTTTTCAAGACAACTCAATATTGAAAAAATTAATGATTACCTACTAAAATATTGGAAAATCAGTTTGGTCAGCCTGAAAATACCCTATACCTTTCCAGAAATTTCAGATTAAAACTTTTTAAATCAAAAATTAAAGAGCTAGAATTGAAAATTGCATTTGGTTAAGGGTTGAAGAAGGAGGGAAAGTTGACGCATGGTAAAAATGGGTCAAATTTCCTGGGCTGGCGAGAGGAAATGTGGGCCGGTGCAGAGAATTTTGTAGACCTCTCTTTTCAGACCATTTCTCAAGCTATCTTCACTACTCGAATAAATTTGGGCAAGGATCTGAAGTGAAATTTGGAAACAAGAAGGAAGAATTTTTTCGTTCTTAGCATCAAGTCAAAATCGATTAAAAATGCTGAAAGTATGGAATAAATTTTATAGCCCGAGCGAAGCAAGGAAGGAAATTTTTGGTAAAAGTTTGAAAAAACTGAAATTTTGACTTCAATTTATGAGATTTTTGTACATTTTTGATGTTATGCAAATCAGTGATTTTTCACTGATCTTTCGGTCAAAATTATCGATTTTTTGACAAATTGAGAATTGAATGGAAAATACGGTTTTTGACTAAAAATCAATAATTTTCAAAAAAAATGACCAGAATACTGCCCGAGCGAAGCAAGAGCGAAAATTTTTCAAAAAAAACTGTAAAAATTCACTTTTTTTAGGTACATTTTTTTAATTGAAAAATATTCTTTAGGTCTTGACACAAGTATACCTACCCCCTCGTGTCCTCCTCTCTCCGAACCCCTAAGGGTCCTTAATATTTAAGAGGGGAAATTCGGGCCCGGTGCAAATGCACCCTTTGCACCCCCCTCCCCCCACCGGCCCTGCAAATTTTCCTCATACTCTTTGAATTTCGTTTCGAATTTACGATTTCTAAAATATCACAAACAGTTGAAAATTTAGCTTTACCCTTTACCTTTTACATTTCCTTTTCAGAAATTTTAAATTTCATTAAAATCAGTGGAAGGGTTGAAGAGGTTCTCGAAGAGTGCTATGCTTTGGCAATTTGAATGAGAGTGCAATTTTTGAAAAAAAAAACATGTGTATTGGAAAATTGTTATAATAGAAAAAGTAGATACCTACAGAGGTAGATTTTTTCATTTCTAAATTTTTATACCAGAGAGACTCAATTTTCACTCAGTGTGAGCCTTCTGAAACTAAATTTCATAATTTTCGATCATTCTGAAGTCCCCTGACAATCAATTCGACCTACTCTCTAGCAACACTTATTAAAATCCCCACTCCGCAATATTGCCATAATTAAGCTCAGTCCCACTCCCACTTTACCCTCCGAGTTGGTAAAAATTACAATACCCGACGTCAAAGCTGGTCGAAATTTAAAATGTATGCTGGAAAAAGCCGCAAACGAGGCGAAGCATTAATACCGGCAGCATATCTTCGGTGTACATTTACAACCCTCTGTATACTTTCGCGGTGTACGCCATAAACGTCGATCGGATTCGGGTCTCATGTACTTAATGTATTTCGGCAGGATCTTTTGCTTTTTCACCCTTCGAAACATACTCGCGAACAAGGTTTGTTTTTACAACAAGTGCCGATGCCGCGCAAACCCTTACAACTGTTGGTTTTACCTCGTAACCTATATATCGAAAAACCTTCTGCTGGGATAGTGCTCCTACAGCCAGGAAGACTCAGCGTGTATACAACGTTTGGTAAAAATCACTCAAATTTGTACTCCGCTTTCCATATACGAGGGCGATATTACGACACGAAGACGTAATCTAACAGGACGATGCTGAGTTAAACAATACCTCGGGTCACAGAAATACCTAGGTATCGATTTGTGAAGAAAAAAAAAGGCAGACTAGAATAAAAGAAATGCCTGCTAACCGAAACTAATTCGTTGGCGAAAAGTATTTTCGCGACACGGTCGTCGAGCCTTTGATCGATATCGCATTAAAATTAAATGTCTCCGAGCTCGTATGGCCCCCGCAGCACCAGACGCGATGAGTTTTTAAATCCATTAAAGGACCGTTAATATTGATGACGGTGTAATCAAAATTCTCCAACGAGGTGCTGGCGGGTGGTTCTCATAGTATTATGCGAGACTGGCGGCTTTTCGGTTTCTTATCGTACGCCGACTTTTTTTTCCTACCCCCCTCTCCCCTTCGCCGATCCTTTTCATCTTTTTAACCATTTCCACAACCTCCTACCGAGTTATACCTTGTATTTCATACCCTTAAAAACTAATGATACACCTATATCTATAACGCTGCGACGTGTGTAACATACGCCAATGCCCTCTTCCACCCTCGGTCACCAATACCTTCTTTATCTTTTGTTTTGCCATTCGAGCCGCCATCGACACAAGTTTATCTAATAAATATCTTTTGTGGTTTACTATATTACTATTTATGCCCATCGTAGATTATTAGAAGATGTTGCGGTGTGGTGAGATGGTGTCGCCTCTTTGTATATAAAATACCAATATACAATGTGTATTTGTTATTATGCTATAGGAACCCTCAGACTCGAGGTTGGCCACAGCCGCCGTCACCCTTGGCACAGGTATATTAAAAATGTTTTAATCGTTTGCGGAATAATTTTTTATAATAGACAGATAACGTAATAACTTTTATAAAACAAGCAAGATGATGGAACGACGGGTCGTCGTAAAGGAGCAGAGACCCGCTGTCGAGAGATACGTCGGAGGAGGGGTGGTATTATTTTGGGAATAGGTGGCATGGCGAGACGAAATGTTGGATTTGTAAAAACGAAAATGGAGAATTATAATCGAAATTTTGACATTATTTTTTACATGGGTAGAATGAAAAAATGTCATTATAATTTCAGGAACGTGACACCCTTTTATTTTGAATCAATGACAGATCATTGATGAGTTGGCAGAATTGCAGCAATTGCAGCACAAGAAAAATCTGAAAAATTCTTCTGATTTTTTTCAGGAATATTCTTTTGATTTTTCCAAGGAAGTTCTTGCGTTTTTTCAGGAAAATTTTTCTGAATTTTCGCGCTGATTTTTTCGGAAATATTCTCCTAATTTTTTGAAATTCTCCTAATTTTTTGAAAAAATTCTTCTAATTTTTGAAAAAGTTCTTGCGTTTTTTTTCAGGAAAATTCTACTGATTTTTGGAAAAAATTCTTTTCATTTTTCCCGGAAAATTCTTCTGAATTTTTATAAAAATCCTACTGATTTTTGAAAGAATTCTTTTCATTTTTCCCCGGAAAATTCTTCTGATTTTTAAATCTGAAAAAATTCTCTTGATTTTTCGGAAAAAACCTGCTGATTTTCCCGGAAAATTATTCCCCTTTTTCGGAAAATTCTTCTGAATTTTTGAAAAAATTCTACCGATTTTTGAGAAAATTCTTTTCACTTTTCCCGGAAAATTTTTCTACTTCTAATACTTCTGATTTTCCGGAAAAATTCTTCTCTTCTGATTCACCCGAAAACTTCTGAATTTTTGAAAAAAATCTATACAAATTTTTGAAAAAATTCTGCTGATTTTTGAAAAAGTTCTTCTGATTTTTCTTGGAAAGTTCTTCTGAATTTTCGGGAAAGTTCTTCTGATTTTTTCGGAAACATTCTTCAGATTTTTTTGAAAATTTTTTTCTGATTTTTTCAAATTTTTCTAATTTATTAGTCAAGTTTTTCCGATTTTTTAAAGAAAACTCTTCTGCTTTTTTTTTAGCGAAATTCTTTGAAAATTCTTCTATTTTTTTTTTGCAAAATTCTTTGATCTAATTTTTAAGGAATTTTTCAGAGGTTTTATTCTGTCCAATAAATTTTCTCTAATTTCTAAATGATTTTTTCAGTGTTTTTTTCATTGATTCATTGCTGTGCTGTGTTGCAATTCTGTCTGTTTTCCAGCAATGTTCGATATTTTTTCACAAATTAAATGGAAGAACATTTTTACCCGTAGGTAGGTTTTGACTGGCGGATTTTTGATCCATCAATGAAGCCAATCCAGAGGAGTCTATCTTTATTTTAAACGAGAGTAAAACTTTCAAGAAAACCTTGTTTGAGAAATTTCGAGACCGACATTGCAACTGTTCGAATTAATTTTTCGATTTTTTGACAAATTTTTGAAATTGTTCAAATATTTTTTGGAAAAATTCAAAAATATTGGGCCTCAAAAATTCAATTATATTAATAAAAAGTTCAAATAAACAACTTCAGCTGGTTGCACGATCATTTGTTTGTATTAATTTCCTCAATTTCCGGAGAACCAATTTAAAAAATGCCTTTTTAAAAAATCAAAATTCTTTTCGTTGTAAATTTTGTGACCTCCTCAAGGGGGCTAATATTAAAGTTCTGAGGGGTTGGACGAAAAAACGAAGTACATTTTCGAAATCAGCGCTTTCGAATTAGTAGTAATCGGTGTGCTACTTCACTTTTGCCACTCCAGAGGAATCTGACTTACCATTTCGGTGATTAGGGAGAACAATTTATAAAGACTTTGAATTCCTTCATTATTTTACCGCTTTGATTAAAATTTTGACTCAGACTCATGAACTCAATTTTTTGGAAAATTTCACTCGAAATTAATTACTTTGCCAATTTTTTGTCAAATTCAGAACTTTTTGATTCACATCTTCCTACTTACTAATTTAAAATCAATGTAGATTTATGGATACAAAAAAGGTGAAGAATGAAATGGAGAGAGGGTAATTCATGAGGCTATAAGTATATTTTGCATTCAAGCTTCATCGTCATCACAACATACTAGGTACTGTAATTCCTTTCGATTTTGACAAAAACTTACCAACAAGATTGGAATAGGGGCCCAAGTTGCGCACGTAAAAATTGACTTACGCCGTTGTTTACCCTCAGCCCTCATTGGCGATGCTATAGAATGTGTGATCAATAGAAGATAATTACTATCGGACGAACGAACGAACCCATAAGACAAATAACCAGCACATCTCGTCAACGGAAAGACACCGCCACGTCGCGGAGAAGGTGTGTAGGAGGAAGACAGAAAGAGAAGTCAGAGCTGCTGCCGCGAAATGTGTGAAATGCCGAACCGACATGAAGTGGCAATTTCGCAGCCAATTAACTCTTCGTATACAAGTTCCCTGCTTTTATTCTCTTTAAAGATGGATATTTTCTCAATCAGGGTGTCACGACACCCTAAAGAACAACGTGTTTTTTCCTCCTCTTCGCCGCTCGCCCTTGTATCGGTCTGTCCTTGTTGGTCGAGTCGTCTTTGTCGTTTTCTTGTATACGAGTAGGAAAGTCGTAAGTTGGCCCGCGTCACGTATTCGCGACGACGTTAACGATGAAAAGTATTTTGCTCATTTGGAATGAGGTACGATGCTGTTTTCGAGGTCTTGGTATTTAATCATGTGACATGTCGACCAGAGAGGGGATATTTTTCTTCTCGAATGTAATATATGAGTGGTATGTTAGAATGAGAAAGTCGGCAAAAGTAACTCGAATGTGGGTGTTTTTAGGTAATGCTTAGATTTTGTTTTTCTTGAAGTGGGGAGAGAGGTGTAATTTATGAGAAATATCATTAAAACTGATAAATGGAAATTTTGGTTGTAAATGAAATGAATATTTGAAATCTAATGCGGTAAGGGGGGGGGGGGTTGCAATTGAACCCATAGTTTGATCGATACCTCTTGAAAATTTTAAAATTGGTTTTCTTCTAGAATCCATTTCAGGTTCGAGTACTAGATGAGTGTAAAATCTAAAATCAATACACCATATTCAAACCTTAAAATTTTCAACATTTTGACTCGATGTACCTCTCTCTAAAGCAATAATTAAAATTTAAATTTTTAAACCGAAACAGAAAGAAAAAATGCTGACGAGCATATTTTAACTCTGACAAGGAAGATATCCCAACTCAAAGTAAAATTTTGAACTCAAAACCCCCAAAAAAAACGAATATGGACCACAAAAGAACCCTTTATCCAAAATTTCAGGTGCTGAAATGCTTTTCTCAAATTTTGACGAATTTTTGAAATTCTAAAATTACCTCATTTTGACCTGCCGAATTGATTGGCAGCAGTTGCGAGACGTTTTAGAGCCACCAGAAAATTTTAGAATTTTCCAGCGTTGAAGATAAATTTCCATGAAAATGGTCCAGATGAACTTCAGCGTCTTACAATCGCAAATTACCGATATCATTGATTTATTTGATCGATTAAAGCACTTTTTCCACTTTGAGTTTAAATCCATATTTTTGACAGAAAATTTTTCTGGAAAAGATTCAAAATTTCCTGCTCAAAAACGTGATTTAAACTCTTGAAGTTTGAACTCAAGTGAAGTAGGGGGTATGGATTTCGGAAAATTGTGCCTGAATCGATCAAATAGATCAATGATATTGATAAACCGCACTTATAGGTGCTGATGTTCATATACCATTTTTTGGACTTTTCTCCAGCCGTGGAAAATTCCAAGATCTTCCGGTGACTCTGAAACGTTTCGAAACTGCTTCCAATCGATTCGACTGGTCGAAAATATGATATATTATAAAATTTTAGTTTGATTGGATTAAATTTTTATATTTTGTAAAGCTATTTAATTCAAATGATTTCCTTAGGGAAGAAAAATGTTGGTTTTATTTCGCAAAATTAGAAAAATTCTCTCTTTATTGGTAGGCATTTATCTTAATTTTGTCATTTACCCCTCACCCACCCAGCCCCAAAAAATAAAAAAAATTATCAACTTAAATTTCTAACTTTTCAATGAAAGTGCAGTTTTCCCAAACTAGAAGAAAAGAGAAAAAAGGTGGATTATTCTCAGCTCTGCTTGAGGTATAGCCTCAAATTTTCTTGTTTTTGTTGCACATATTTGTTGTTCAAAATTGATTAAAAAATTCTTCATAATTACAACGCAGTTTTGTATGTTTTGAATTTTTGAAAATTAAAAAAAAAAAGTAGTAGGTATCTGAAGAACAATTTTAAGAAAGAATAAAATACTTCATCTCTCTTTTTTTTTGGATTTCCTGAAAGAAAGGGAAAATATGTATTGACAGCACTACTAAAATTAAAAATAAAAATTGAGGTTTGGCCCATATAATTTGAAAAATTACGAGTATTTGGACTAATTTTCCAAATTCTAAAATTAAGTCATGATAGAGGCGATGTTCAAATAAAGCGAGGTAGCATTTCGCCTTTCACAAAGCTTTTTGAGATCTTTTAAAACTTTTCCAATTGAAACTTTCTCATATTTACCCCATTTTATTAAATTTTATTCTCTATCGCCTCAAAATTAGGTATTTTTTTGTAAAACGGCAAGTCCTAATAATGCACAAAAACAAAAAAAGATGCAAAAAATTCATGAGAGGGGAAGGGATGCTGAAAATCTATTTTGGGGAGAGAGGGTTTCCCACTCAAAGTAAATTAATGCTTCAATTTTCGTCAAATTCTCGAATATTATTTTTTTTCGATCCACTTCAAATGAACAATTTCACAAATTGGCCAAATTTTTGTCTGGGTTCCAATTGCCAAATTTTGGTTACTTTTACGTAGGTGACTAATGAAAAAATAATAATTTTTTGATCAAAGTTCGCTTTTGAAGATGGGAGGTCGAAAAATGAGATTTTTTCGTTTCATTTTTTTTTTTAATTTCTCGATTTCTTCCACTAATGCTCAACTTTACCCGAAAATATATTGAAATCATACCAGATAAGCAATTTTATTTTCTACAATTCTGGTCATGTTTTTTTTTTGCCGTGGACGCTTAGATTGCTCTAAAATACCCATCATTTTTTGGTGAACAGGCAAAAAAAAAATGAAATTTTTTCACAGAAATTAGGAAAGTTTAAGCTAATACCTTTTTTCTAAATGAGATAGAAATCTGAGATTCACTCCATTCGATTTTCTGTAAAATTTTCAGCAAAACTGGACGATTTTTTTTTGGTAAGTCTGTATTTATTGTTCTTGAAAATTTTCATTTTTGGATCCCCAACTGAATCCAGAAACTCTGAATATCTCCTGGAATCTTTTTCTCTCTCAAAAAATAATGTTTGAATAATTCAATTTTCTTTGTTTATTCTCCCCCTCCCCCACCCCTCCAACAAATTTGAACGCCACGAATGAGTATATTATGGCATTTTAATGCCTAGAATTATGATTTTGACATGAGAATTGAAACTAAGAGCAAAAAAAAATTTATCGACGTGTATTATATTTCTGTACGTAAAATACTTACCACAAATACGAAATATTTGCTTCTTTCTTTTTCGCCAACATCCAGGTATCCCCGACTCCACGCCTACGATTTACGTATCAATTTTGTACCATACTTACATAATGATTAATTGAAATGGAAAACCGAGCGTACATTTGCCAGCCTTGTTTTCGATTCATTTGACCATTGATACGACGAGAACCCAGCCCGAGCTTCAATAGCGAATTTCAAATGAACAATTCGTCCAAGTACCTCGGGCGTATATTGAAATTACCATCTCTGCTCGGACGTTTCTCGCTTACCCTATTTTTATAGTACGGTTCGGCGCGAGTATCGAGCTGGGCATCGCAGGGAAGGGCGAGCAGTGCATTTGACTCTGATTTTAATCCACTTAAGAGCCCGATGAAATGTCTTTTTTGGTATTCGCGCCGCAGAAACAACTATAATACATCGGAGCCGACGTGAAAAAGGGTAAAACATGGTCGAAGGGCTGGGCCAGAGTAGAGGTGCGGGACAAAACCGCGTTAAATAAAAGCGCAAAAATATACATAGGTAAGAGGTACCTATACTCGTATTAGGAGCTATAGCAAAATACCACGTATACAAGGGTTACCGGCGAGTAGAGAACGAGACCCAGAAACGAGGCAAGAATGAGATGGAAAATAAGAGGAAAAATTTATAAAGAACGGTAACTTTAAACATGTAACATAAATAAAATCACCCTACGCGTTGTAGATGGCAGCGGGCGCAACGACGCGAGGCGAGATTTTAAAGGGCTGAATAGATAAGTCAAAAGGATATTCGATGGACTTGGGCGAATTTCCAGCAATAAACTAAAAAAGACAGCATGCAAATCCTCGTATATCCGTACATATGCATACCATGTACCTCTATACGACTACCAGTACATGTATTTACATTCGACGCGTATACATCCTCCCTCCCTCCACCCTACTTTTTCTGCTAGTTTCTCTTTTTTTGAAAAGCTCTCTTCTGCGGTGAAAAATTTTCTACTCGGATTTGCTCTGTACTAAGGTGCCTTTGGTAGAAGTTTTTTCTCGACGTAAGTTTTTTCCCTCGTTTGTACGAGTATTGAGTTTGGTGGCGAGTTTTTTTTATTCTTGGTGAGTTTTCACCGCCTTTGCTGTTCTTTTATCGTCCTAGCCTTCGTTGGCATCTTTGGACGCTTTTCTGTAACTTTTTTATCCCGTCGTCGTGGTATACGTGTAGCTAGGTATTTACGAATTGTGAAAAAATTTTCGCTGCCGATATCGTTTTTTTTTTTTTATTATTTTCTCTGGTAAGAGTTCGAATCGCTTTTGTTGCGAAGTTTTTTCAACTTTTTTGACTTTTCTTATCTGACGTGTCTTGCGTTTTACTCGTATTTTTGTATGCGAGCGCTGCGTGGTCTGCTGTCTTCTTCTATTCGAGTCTTATCGTATGGTCAGGTGCCTTAGAAGTGTTTCGAAGAAAGGTAAACTGCGAGGAAAGTTGTTTTTGATATTTTCTCGGCCGAGAGTGTAGGTGGAGGTGTTTTTACGATGGATTCGAGGAAGATGAATTGAAGTGGATAATTTTGAAAAAGGGAGTAAAAAAAATCGGATAGATGAATTTTGATAATTTTTGATGGACGTTCGAGTTCGGTTTTAAAATGGTCGCGAAATAGAAATTGATGAGTGAAATGATTGAATTTCGTTCGAACGGAAATGTGGATTTTGAAAGGAGAAAGTTTGAAGTAGGAAAATTTTGGCCGAATTAATTATTTTGTAAATCAAGCTAAAATTTACTCAAAAGTAAAAGAAATTGCATTGAAATGAAATTCCATGTTTTAAAATTGAGTATAGGTACGTACTTAATAATCTGCAGTCCCAAGTGGCAAAAAATGTTCTAGAAATCAAAGTTGGCGTGCATTTTCGTTGGACGAAAAAATTGGTTGGTCTACTGTAGGTATGGGTCTCGTAGTCCCCAAAAAAGACATTTAGGATTTTTGCCCTGACACAATAAGGAGTAGAGGGCTGAAAACCTCCATATCTAATATGCTATCTAAATCTATTTTTGAGCTATTTTTGAGAATTTTGAGCTTTAAATTTAGTCAATTTTTGACAAATATTCAAAGAATTGACATGTGACCTATGAAAGTGAAGTAGAATCTTACCAGAAATTAAAAAACGTCATCCAAAACTTTTTTTGGGCCACTTGTAAAAATTTTGAGCCTCTACTTGAGTCAATTTTTGAAAAAGTTCAAAAAATTTACATGCGACTTATGAAAGTGGGGTAAAATTTTACTATAGATAAATTGAACGTGTCGGAACAAAAAGGGGTTATAAAAAAAAGTGTTTTTTTTCAAAAACGCATTTTAAAGTTTTTTTTATAAATATATCAGAAATGGAATGGAATTGAGTGGTGAGAGTTGATTTGCAAGAAAGACCCATCCTTTGGCTGTCGAATAGCGGTAGAATCGTAATCTACCGCCATCTGGGGTTTGAACAGCGGCCTATCAACTTGGGCACCTCTATGTCCCCTTTTTCCTGCGACAATTATGAAACGGGTGTCCCTTTTTGAAGTGACTTAAAAAAGTCGTACTTTAGAAAGGAAAAACTTGGTTGAAATATTTTTTTTAATATTTCAAAGTCAAAGAAACACAAATAAGTACTTTTTTCATTAAAAAAATCATGTATATCGCACCTGAAAAGTGAAAAAATAGTCGTAATTGTGAAAAAAACCTCAAATATCACATTTTTGAAGTCCAGAGTTAAAAACAGCCGCAAAATTTTTTTTCAATATTTTGAGGTCAAAGGAACACAAATAAGTGCTTATCTCAATAAAAAAAATTGCGTACATCGCATTTGAGGTGAAAAAAACCCTCGAATATCACATTTTTGAAAAAAAAGTTATGATTTTCGTTAGGTTTCAGACTTTGAATTCGCTGTAACTTCGCCAATTTCCAACATTGGAAAGTGAGCAAGGTCTCATTTTAAAGAGGAGGTTTCAAAGATTCATAATCACTAATCGGATCAAAAAGGGACATATACCGGGTATATGTCCCTTTTTGCTCTGATGCGTTCAATTCAAAAATGCTATCCAACATTTTTTTGAGCCACTTTTGAGAACTTCTGGTTTTAGAATGAGTCAATTTTTGAAAAATTTTAAGAAATTGATATTAATTCAAAAATCTACTGAATCAAAGGCTCCAAATTATTGAGCGTAGCTCAAAAAAAGTTTTGGATGGAATTTTTGAATTTCTGACAAACTTCTACCCCGCTTTCTCAATTCACATGTAAATTTTTGCTTAAAAATAGTTATTTAAAAAATGCAATTGGTGAAAAAAATTGAAAAAATTTTATTTTACCGTTGTTTGAAAATTTTTCAATTATTATGTAGCTATACTTATCTTCTCTTTCTTTCCTCCCTCCCACCCTTCCTTCCACCACCACACCCTCGACTTCAGTTCGCCCCTATAATAAAATTTCGTCTAGTAATTTAATATATTTTTCTGATACCTATTTTGAAAAATTGTCATTTCCAATATTTGTATTGAAGAATTGTGTATTTTTATGAGTTTTTCGACTTTTTTTTTTTGGAATTTTTGTAGCTGTTTTCACATTTTGAAACAAATATTCATTTACTACTCTCATTTCAGATATTTTACTGACTTTTCAGTAAAGTTTCATTGATTTCCAGCAATCCATTTCACTATTTGCATTCAATTAAATTTTTACTATGCTGCGAATGCGGCAATTCTGACTTCTTTCCAGTTTCCACAGCTTTTCGATACTCAATTTTCACTGATTTATGAACGAGAGAGTGTATTTTTCTCAATTTTCTATAGCTAATCCTAAAAGGCTATACTTATTATTTGGGTATCTGGTTTCGGATTTTTTTAAATCTTTCCTCCTCCTCCTCCTTCCCCCTCCCCCAAATTTTGATCATAACGTTTTCATGACTTCTAAACAACTCAAAATTCTGTAAAATTTCAATAAAATTTAAAATTTTTACTTTTTTGCAAAAGTTTAAACGCGTGTAATATCTACATAGAAAAAAATTTTGAATAATCCCTCGCCATAACTTTGAAAATATTTGAAAATTTGAAAAAAAATAATTTCTCGAATACCGAGAGAAATTGAAGTTTTTTTCAGAATGATTTCATTTTTTTGGGATTTTTTCATCTATTTTTTAATCCTTCTTTTTGTAAAACTACGTAATTTATTATTGATCAAATCAATTCTTTTCATCTCTTTCTTTTTTTTTTCATTGTTCACCTTTTTTTCTATAATTGCAGAATTTTTTCCTCAAAAAGCTAACTTTTTCAAAATTGTTTTTGACACTGCATTTTTCGGACCGAGGAGGGATGCTGGAATATCTTCTCAAAGGTCTTGAAAAATTTCAGAAACATCTTGAAAATGTCCAATCTACAATTTGAGTTTGAAATTTTCCTGAACATCGCAAGTTTACAGCTAAAAATTTAGATTCAATATCGTTTCACCCCTCTAAATAGCTAAAATCTTTATCAAAATTTCAAAAGTTTTTGAAAAAAATGTGTTTTTTTTAAAAAACAAAACATAACTTAGGATTCTAATTTTAAATAACGTATATTTAGAAAAAGCATTTGTAACTTTTTAATTATCTCCCTCCTCAGCCCACCTTTCTCGACCCGTTTCAAGCTTCATTCTGCGAGGTTACTGTACCGTGATTCTGCATCTGTTCGGTGTAAAAAACCTGTCCAAACATACTACGTAAAGCTCGTCTTGCGACTTTTGATTAATATTCGAGTATTCGCAACGTTCCTAGGTCGTCGTATCGTCCTGGGGTATATTTCTTTTGGTGAAAAACACGCTGGAACATCAGAAGAAAAAGAGAGGGCTAGAGAGTAAAAAAAAAAAAGGAAGAGACTTAGGTATCTGAAAACGAACCGAGATAACTAAATACCTTTCGTACAGCTTGTAAAATTCTTGTTGTTGTTGGGTATTACTACAGTTGGCATTATTGGATAAAGTCGCGTTTGTTATTTACAACCCTTTGTGTATACTACTCTAAGGTTTAATTGTTATACCGTTTAATTACCAACATCTGCTGTCAACCCTCCAAAAATACGGCACGGCGCTCTTTTAACAATCGTAAAATTTATACTTTTTAATAGCTCAGCGCCAAGTAGAGCGAGAGTATCTCTGCGAGTAGAAGAAAACTCGTTTCATTCGCGCGCGTCGTTGGGTCTCGTTTTAAATCTTCGATGACAGGTGTAAAGAAGTTTGTTTTGTACAAAACGGACGAATGTAGTGGGCTTCTAATAGGTATTTTGTTTTACGTTTGGAGAAGAATTATTACGACGAGTGTGTAAGTTTACTTAGGATGGGTTAACGATGGTTTCGGAAGAGAGAGGTGGAGGAGTTTGAAAAAGGAATTAGAAAAAAAAATGAAGGGAAAATTACAATTTCACCTGTGGTCTATTTCAAATTCGTTCGAGTTTTTGAAAAATTTCCGTGTTATAAAATTGTTGAAATTTTCACTCATCTACTTATAGGAAAAAAAAACTATATTGTTAAAAAAAATTTTAAAACTGGTTTTGAAATTATCCAAGTTTTGAACTTGTGTTGAAAGCTAGAGCTTTTTTTTAGTGACTTACATCAGAACTTCAAAAAAAATAAATTTTGGATAAATTTTTAAAATGTTGCAAAAAAGTTCAAAATTTTATCAAAAATGACGAGATTATTTAAAATTCCTCGAAATCAATACTTACTTGAAATTTTTAAAATTTCGAACAATTCTTGCTATGTTTCTATATAATTTTTGGGATATCTATGTGCCAGTTTCAAGCTATTTTTATTTTGAATATTAAAATGGGCAATGAGGAAAAAAATCTCCATAAGAATCCACTATTATTTTGCTTATATGTATCATCTGAATGATTTTATTGGATCCAGAGGCGATTTTCCAAAGGAAGTTTGGGAAGTTGGACTTCCATTAATTTTGTTGAAGATTCATATTTTTCAAGTACCAATATTTTGGTAAAATGAATCCAAAAAAATGGATAAATTTAATAAAATTCCATCCTAAAACAAGTCAACTGAACTCAATTTTTTTCACCATTTTTTTTGATTTGTATTTTTTCCACTTTTTTTTCAATTTCATTTTCCAAAATATCCTTTCAGTTATTTAGTCAGAAAACATTTTGAATGACGCGGCGATGACATTTTTAAAAAAATTGAAGAATATTTTTAAATTATCAGAATTCAGAAAAGTTTTGAAATTGGAAGAAATTCTGAGAAATATATAAATTTGATTTTTTTAATCCAAATTGAAAAAAATGCATTAAAATTTTTTCTGTTTTTTTTTTTTTTTTTCATTTCGTCCAACTCAAAAATAACTATACTTGAACGGTTTTCTGACTTCCTCAGATTTCCTCCTCCATAATCGCCAATGATTGGTATTTTTTGTGAAATCCTCGCTGAAAGGAGAGAGGAAAACAAAGTGTTTTTTGCTGAACTACTAAAAAAAATTTGAGGTGCCAGATGTTTTCTTCGCTTCCATAAAACGTTCAATTTTCCAATCTCCGTAAGAAAACAAAATCTATTTTTTTCATTGCAATATATTTTTTTTCAAGGACATTGCCTATCTCATTTCTCTTCACACCCCCAAAAAAGTCAGAAAAGTCGAAAAGAAGGAAATTCTCGAACGGAGAAAAAAATCTCGACATTTCGATTTAATCGAAATGAAATTTGCTACAGCCGTACGAGCGTTACATCTGTGGTAAAATTTCTTGTCAATTGGCAATAGCGTCAGCATAGGTGGGGCCTGTGGCCTTTATATCTCGCAGTGGACAGCGAGCACGAACGCTTCAACACGTCAAACGTGTCACATAACGTACGTTATCTCAAATAACAAACGTGCTGGGCGCCACAACGTGTAAGGAAAAACTTCCTAACAACTATCGAATTGGAAAAATCAACTTCTAATTCGTATAAAACGATTTACGAGCTGGGTGGGAAACTGGGACCTTGACGTTGCTCTGGAATTCCGCATCGTAGAACGAAGATTTCACATGGAGATGAATTGTGGACTAAAACCTCGGCTGATGAAAATTAAAAATTTGCCAATTAATATTATTTTTAAAAAATGGACGAATCATATTCTTAAAAAACGAAAGTCAACGTCAACCAAATTATGCTGATATCAAAAAACAAAAATTCGTGCTTTTTCGTGCTACTTTTCTAATTTCCTAAAGAAACTATATTTCTTAATGTCCTTCCTTTCCCTCCCCTTCCCCTTCCAAGGAATTGGAAAATTTTTTGAAAATTCCATTGAAATTGTCATCAAGTCCTTTCGATAAATGAGATGGAAAAAATTTGTTTTTATCTCAATTTATTTAATTGTCAAGGATAGAAGGGGAAAAGGTTCATGTAACAAAATTTTGAGGATGAATTGTGTAAATTCAGCAAACTCGAACAAGTAAAAGGTATCCAAAAGATGAATTTTCAACACAATATTTTGGTATTGAAAAAAGAGGCGAAATTTTCAACCCCTGTCTCACACATGCTTAAAGCAATGGTTTACAATTTTTCCAACTTTGAAACTGAATTTGCCCATTCTAAAGATGAAATGAATTTGAAGTAAAGTGAAAAAATTTTGTAGTATCAATGTGAATATGACAGAAATTAATTTGACACGAATGAAGCGAAGACGAAAATTTTGAACCCTCTCAGCAAATTCAAAAAATTTGTAAGTTGAGTAAGAAGTTTAAAAGAGAAAAAATAAAATGTAATCAATTGAAATGATTTTAAAGAAAAATGTGAAAAAAATTTTGTATGTCTATAAATTTTAGAAAAATTTAGATTTAGGAAGGAGGTAATTTTTAAATTTGGATTGTAGTTTTTGACAGGAGAATTTTCCCTTTCAAATTTTTCTCTTTTTGGGCAGATTTGCCAACTTTTCTCATTTGAGATAAATTTGCCAATTTTTTCTACTAGCATTCGCTACGTCCTTGTATGGAATTGGAAAATTTTCAAGTGTAATAATCTTTTTTCTTTCCAAAATTCGTGACTTGAATCCATATTTTTTGGCGGATAGTTTTCCTGAAAAAATTCAATTTTCGGCCAAAAAAATATGGATTTGAACTTAAAGTTGACAATTTTAGAAAATTCTGCTTTAATCGTTCAAATATAGGTCACAAATATTGGTAATCGTTGATTATAGGTGCTGAAGTTCATATTCACCATTTTTATGAGCTTTTCTCTAGCACTGGAAAATTTCAAAATTTTCTGATGGCTCCGAAACGTCTCGAAACAGCTTCCAATAGATTCAGGTGATCGAAAATAGGGCTTATACTAAATTTCAGCTTTTTTCGTTGATTAGCCACAGAACGATGTGGTATTGAAATTTCAAAAATTCTTCAAAATTCGATGATTACTTACCTCAAATTTTGAGTAAATGAGGTTCTTCCATGAAGTACTTTCGATTTATTTTTTTTAAGCCTGAAATTTTTCTTCGAGTTGAGGTTCCTTTCCTGTCTCTGATGATTAAAAAAAAGAGGGGGAAAATCGACCCTAAAAATATACTCGAGATAATCTGTGTACAACGTATAGGTAGTAGGTACATATTTGTATACGAACAATTACGTCAAAGTTATTTAGCATCTGGGTATTATCAATTTTCAAGAGGCGTTCGGCGACATAATGGTTTAAATAGATCGCACGGTGTGTCTTCATCATCAATGTGCAGCTAAACCAGGACCAGATCTTTCACAGAGGCGCTTTTTGAAACGCCTTAATGGCATAGTCATCTCGCGCTACGAGTAATACGTACTTATTATAAATTGAGTCGTATTTCTGTACGTCGAATGCATTAAAATTCAACCGAAATATGTGCCAGGGAGGTATCGGCCACGTATATTTTACCATACGACGATGGTGCCTATTTTTAGCACGAGCGAAAAAAAAATTCACTTCTTATGATCTTTGGACGTGTGTTTAACCTTCCCAGCGATATAATTAATTCGTTTTTCGATCGATTTACTCGCGAAAGAAAAAGGAAAAGATGAGAAAGAGGGAGGAGAAAAAACACCATACGAAAGCTCGGATGAGACAACGGTACAGGGGGACGCAGGATTAGAAAACTATATGTCCCAAAGGTATTCGAGTATCACGTCTGTGCAGGCTTTAAATAAGGCAGGCGGAGACGCCATCTCCTTGTTCCACGTTCGGCAACATGATGGGATCTGGGCGAAAATGAACTTTTTCAACGACGACTACGACCAGTAAAAATACCCGCAAAGACAAGTTCCCAATTATTCGATTAATTGGCAAACGAGCGACTCGACTCGCCCAAGAAAACCGAAGCGCACACAATAGACGAAGAGGAGCGAAAAAAAAAGCACCTACGTAAAATTGATGGCGTGTTAATGCGCCAACCATCCAAACGCCACCACCTATCTCATTTTCTTCAGTAACACGAGCCACGAGTGGATTCCGAAAGTGTTCGAGTGAGGCCAGGGTGCGAGTGAAAAGTTCGCCATAAAGTGGTGCTTTTTTCTCGCGCTGTTTTCTTGATTACGTCAGCTCGATTCATTTACGAAATTCCAACTTGACGATACGTGGGGGCCGAAGGAGCTACTATTCGGTCTTGTTTTCTCAGCCAAGATGTTCCGATGCCGAATTTTCTTCTTTATGCTCGGTACACAATTTATCTTTATTTAAACGTATTGTATGGCCAGGTACAGCCAGCTTTGAAATGAGCACGTAAAAGGAACTTTGTTGGGTTTTTTCTACTCTACGAACCCATTCGTTCGTATTCTTGATAGTCTTGATGGTCTTTATAATACGGAGTAATTTCAAAACCAGAGAAATGTTCGTCTAAAAAGCAAAAGGCAAGTGGTAGCTTTCTGGTACATACGAGATGAAACTTCTCTCTTTTTTTCTCTCAATTTTGGTTCTTGGTTCTCAACGAAAAGGTATACGGAATAGGTAAATGTACCTTTTGTAAAAGGACACAACAAAAAAAACAGGACACTGGTTGTTAAAAGCCACGTCAAAACTTTCATCATTCTGGCTGACTACTGAGAAGATGAAGAAGAAGACGAAGTAGATGAAAAGCTCAAACTATACCTAAATGTTTTCACCTTGGTACACACATAGGTGAAAGGATAACGAAAGAGACTCGCCATCGTGCTGGCATCGTCGTCGAAAAACCACGTAAACGTCAAAATAATTTTGGAAAACGGAGCAGAAAACCATTTGTCAAACGCGTGCGGCTTTTTCTTTCGCTAAATATTCACATGAGTACGTTGGCATGTGAAACGTTTCGTTTATTAAGTGTCGAGAGTGTGGTGATGCTGAGAAGGATGAGAAGGGGAAGAGGAGGTTCGAAGAATTATTTCTTTATTTTGCACCTAAATTTACGTCTTTTTTAGGGACTTGGTTTTATTTTTTCGATGAATACTTTTCTTCAATTTTGTTTTAAAATTTTAACTGGGCTTCAGATCTGCATGTCAAAAAAAAGAGCTCTCGCAGCATAACTTTGCCGAAATTTCGAATGGACTTTTCTCTTCATATCTCTTTCCCAAAACTGTAAATAGACCCTTTTTTTCCTCTCTCCCCTCTCCCTTTAGCAATCCCCTAAAAAAAAAGTCACCAAAATTTTCATTAGGTAGTGACTAAAAAAATGGAAAAAATTAGAACAATATACTTATACCCAGGAATTTGGGCACCTGGTAAAAAAAATTTTCAAAATTTTAGTTTGCGAAACATTCAAAAATACTCTGAGATGGTTAAAAATTTACCAACGGAACATGATTTGAAAAAAAAATTCAACAATTTCAAAATTTTAATGTCCAATGGGTGTTTTGAAAAATGATTGAAATCAAACCGAATAGATACCTAGGCACCGAATTTGAAAAAAAATTACATGTTCGGGTATTTTTGTAAATAATTGAATAAAATTGGAAAGGTTTAAAATACAAAGTAAAGGATTAAAAATTGACAGAAAAGTGATGATATTACAATTTTTTTAATGGTTCGATGAAGTTTTGAAACTTCTGATACAAAAAAACTGAAACACATAGGTATTGAAAATTTCAACTGAAAATTTTAGGCAGTTCGTAAAGTCAGCTTTAAAAAGAATAAATCTTGAAGAATTCGCGTTGAAAAATTTAAAAATCTGACCAAAATCTAAAAAATCCAAAATTCTAATTTCTTTTACTCGAATACGTAACTACGATTTCCCCAACTTTTTTCAATTTAGTTGTAGAACAAAAAAGTCTCAAAAAAAGGTCAATTAGGTCATCACTCTTGAAAAATGTCTGATACTCAAATTTGCAGTTGTCTGGCTTAAAATGTAATTTTGCAGAGATGCTGCTCCTCTGAATTTTAAATCTTAATCTTCCTCCTATTAATTTATATTTTTTTTAACAAAAGGAGACAAGTTGCTCGCCCCGTCTCCTCTTCTCCCATTTAGTTGTGTTTCTGAAACTTTATCCCCCCTTTTTTTTTCGCAAAACAGCGAGACATTGTTTTTACAGGAAAAAATGGCTCGAGTTTGAAAATTTGAAAAGTGATCCGTTTTTGAAATTTAATTTGAAAAAATTCGCAGTTGTAGAATAATATTGAAGAAATTCTATTTCACCATTGATTGAAAATTTTTCAACCATTATGAAGCGACATCTTCTATTCCCTCCTCTCTTCCACCCCTTCCCCAGGCGAAAAACAAGGAATATTAAATTTTCATATTACTACACAATAATTAAATTTTATTCAGAACATGATAAAATTTATTTTAAAAAATAATACCTAATGATGTGTCCCAATTCACAAATTAGGTGAAATTTAATCTAAAAAATAAAAAGTTTTTTTATTGAATCAAAAAAATAATGAAATTTATCAAAAAAATGAATAAATTTTGCCAAAAAAAATTATTAAAAAAATTGATAAATTTCTCCTATTTTGTGAATTGGGACGCGTTATCATTTTTTAGAATAAATTTTATTATTTTTTTCAGTGTAGGTAAATTGGATTTTTGTTTTAAAAAAATTCTTATTCATAAATACTTCATTGGGAAAATTTGCCATTCTTTGAATGTACAAAATGTGCACATATTTTTTCAAATTAGAGAAGACAAACATTCTTTTGCCTTTCGTATACCTACTTTTTTAAAATAATGAAAAAAGATAAATTTAAATTTTTTTGATTTATTATTTGAGAAAATTTATCAAAAATTTACCATTTGAATGTATAAAATCTACAATAGGTATATTGTTTTTCAAATTTGGGAAGTTGAACATGTTTTTATCCTTTCATTTTTTTTTTTAATAAGGAAGAATAATTAAATTATCATTTATTTTGGGTTGGGGGAATTTATCATTTTTTGTACCTTTAAAATTTAACAGTTCTGCACTTGTCTTTTTTTCTCCTTAACAAAGCAACAAAATTTTTCAGATACCTACAGTTAGTAAAATTGATAATCTGAGCTGGAATTCCCACAAATTTTCCCCTTCCCCTCCCCAAGGACGTAACCAGCAGATGGGTCAGGTGGGCCAGACCCACCTGAAAAACTGTCTCTAGCTCAGCACTTTAGCTTACCCAACAAAAAAATTAAAAAAAAGTATGTAACCATCGAAAAAAAATTGCTTAAAACAAGCATTTTTAGCGGAAAAAAGGTTTACTTCGAAAATCCGAAATCAAACTTTAAGCTTCGTGCTCGCTTTGCTCCGGCATATGAACCAAATCAAAGTCCTATGATCTGTCAGAATCTCCAGTGCGAAAAAAACACAATTTTACCCCCTCCCTTCAAAATCTTCCTGGTATTTGAAGTCTCCATACTAATTCTGTACCCCTCCTCCGCCCTCCCGGCACACCATTAAAAAAAGGAGAATAATATTATTGTAACTTACTTTTTGGTTGGAATTTTTTTTGACCATCCTAAAATTTGGTTGGACCCCTATTTGGCCAATCAATGTGTTATTTTCTGGTTACGACCCTGCTGCCCCTTCCTCTTCCCTCTCCGGACAAAATGCCTTCTTAGCATTTTTTATTTACTTCTTAATTATTTTCTTAATAATTATTATGAAAAATTGAAGATTTTAATTTTCCTACGTAATTAGCATTTTTCAATCTGCTTGCAGGGACATATTTTCACATCGGAGTGGTGCTGAATCCTGCATCGAGCATCTATCGGTAAGTTTACAATTTTTCTTTTCTCTATAATCTAGAAAACATGTCACTCGCGTGTGAATTCGGCACACTCGTATGATTTTTGAATTCCGCAACGACATCGATATGCCTTTGTGCTTGGTAACTGCATCTCTATCATCCATAAGACGATATTACTCCACGTAAAGTACTCGAAGATGAAATGATCGAGAATGAGCAATGTGAGGAGCGGTATTATAGGAGTGAAAACGTTGATTAAATCCGTCGTATAAATACTTAATGAAGTTAGCGTGTAAGTTTCTTATCAACTGACACCGCGTATGACCGCATCGCGTTGCTAAAGAGCTTTGCGTAAGATGAAGACCGTGCGGTTAACGTTACACAGCGTTCACGACGCGGCCGCGGCTGCGATAGAAAGGCGAAGAGAAAGAAAGGGACTATTGCGAACTTTGAAGTACGTGTATGCGTCAGAAATAGCGGCGAGTATTTAAGAAAGAAATGACCCTAGTTAGTTGAGACTAGGGTAGTGGGTCCCACCGGGTAACGGTCCCAGCATTGGCTATATCTCAGCGAACTCTGATGTCTGCGGTGGGAATAATGTGTCCCTGGTGAGATATCACTCTCATACCCATACTGCAAATAGTGGTCATCCTAAACTATCTTTTCCGCCTAACGTACTCTCTTATATCCCTTGCTCGTTTGAGATATTTTCCCCCCTGTTGGCCCGTCGAGGTGGTGGTACTGCGGCGGCGGTGTATAGCCAATCTTCGAGGAAATTTATTGCTTTACAGATACCTGCGTTCGCTTTTCAGACCGGACCGAGAGAGTGTTTGTTTCAAGATCACATAAACGATTTTGGCTTTTCTTCTGCGAAATGCTGTGCGGACGCGGACGTCGACCGAAAAGCGAGCTCGAGGTGGAAAAATAACCGGCTACGACGATTTATTTATCTGCATCTAGCTCGGCAGATCGGTGGTAGGATTGAATGTGAGAGTGTAGTCCAGACAGGCGAGAGGAAGGGTGGAAGTGCAGAAGTTGAATTAAAATTCAGAAAAGGTGAAACTGGAGTAGAGTTAAAGTGAGAGGAAAAGGGCGAATGAATGTTGAAAAATTCAAAAAAAAAAATAGTCAAAGTAAGAAATAAAAATGGCATTTTCAATTTTTTTCCATCTTCTCTAATTTTTTCTACCGGTACCATCTCAAATCCACCTTCGAAGGAAAGTAAGTAAAGGTAAAAATAAATTTACCCAATAATAGTCATTATGTTTTTTTTTAAAAAAAAAAACAGTAATTTTTTTTGAAAAAAAAAATCATCGTTGTAAGTAAAATGAAAAAAAAGATTTTAATTTCAAAAACAAAAAAAATGATATGTAGGTAATTACTTTTCAAAACAAACGAAAATTTTTAGAGAAAAAGTAAAATTTTAGTATTCGATTGGTCGTTTTTGCAAACAAATTTCGACCTTGGTTCTGCTTGGGACAAATTTATTTTTGAATAATGGACGTAGGTACCTAACCTACCTACTGAAATTCTTAAAATTTCGAAGAGTAGGTAATTATTGGTTATCCAGGGAAACTTCTTTCAGATTACTTATTGTATTTTTATTAAATGGTCTTTGTTGGGGAATGGTAATAAAATTCGTAAAAATTTCGTGGATTTTCATAGGATTCAATATTTTGAGTAATTTCGATAGAGTTTTAAGTAGTTCTTTTATATTTTACTGTTTTTTTTTTTTTTTTGCTTAAACCTAAACATGTGGTTTTTATTTTTAAAAACTGGTAAAATTAAGAGAAAATTGGTAAATTTTTGGAAATTTTTGAAAAAATTGATTTGAAATTTTTTTGTAATTCGCGTCTTGTTTTAGTTTTTTGTCGAATTTTTCAAATATGTATACTTAGGGGTTGTACAAAATATTGTCCCAATTTTCGAAAAATGGTCCATTTCTAAGAAATTGCACATTTTCGAAAAATCGTTCGATTTTTGGCAGATTATAGGTTCTTTAATTTTTAGAAAATTTTCTAGCGTTTGTAAACTTATTAGCCATTACAGGTTTTCAAAAAAATTGTCCAATTTTTGGAAAATTGTCTTCTTTCTCAAACTTTTTGTGGTCAAAAAATTCATATAGAAGTTATAATTTTTTATCACTTTTTAAAAATGAAATTAGGTCATGAAGGTCAATTTTTGGGGCCAAATAAATTGATAATTATACTAAAAAATTGACCTGAAGAAAAATAAAATTGAATGTTCTCCACGAAAACAGTAAAACGAGATTTTCAAATCTTTTCCATCTCTCTTCCATTTTTTTCACCTTTCCTCTTCAGTATTGCCCAAAAATGGAGCGAACAAAGATGACAAAAATTGTCTGATAAAAAAGAGGTAAATACGAGCCAAGTAACATTTTGAGTCCAACGAAAAAAATCGAAAGTATATCACAAGAGACCCCAATCCAACATTTCAAGCATGGAAGGTAATTTTTCAAATTTTGACGAATTTTTTATTCCTGCAAAATTTGAAAATTTGGTATATGCCCAAATTTAGACCTTCTGGATTGATTTTAAGTGGTTTTGAGACGTTTTAAAGCCACCAGAAAATTTTAGAATTTTCCAGCACTGGAGAAAAGCACATGGAAATGGGTGATATCAAATTTCGCACCTATAATCCTATTTGATCAATTTAAGCAAGAGTTTCTAAAATTCGTAACTCGAAAGTAAAATCTGTATTTTTGGCGAAACGTTTTTACTGGAAAAAAGGTTGAGTTTTTAAGCTAAAGTGGCGAATTTTGGAGAATATTGTTTTAATCAATCAAACAGATCCTAATCTGCGGTTATAGGTGCTGAATTTTATACAAATAATTTTTTTGGGCTTTTTTCCAGCGCTGGAAAATTTCAAAATTTTCTGGTGACTTTGAAACGTATCAAAACCGATTCCAATCAATGCGGCATCAGGTCGAAAATAAGAAATACCAAATTTCAGCCTTTTTCATTGATTAGATAAAATTTTGTTATTTCGATATTTTGCCAAAATATGAGGTGTGTAATTCCAAAATTTCAAAAAAAAAATTTTGAGAAATGAACTTCAGCATTTGAAATTTTGAATATGGGGTTCTCTTACGGTGTATTTTCATTTTTTTCGTTTGGTCTCAAAACACTTTTTCTCTGCAAAGGAAAAAAATTATACCTACTCTTGGTGTAGGTAGTAGGTACTTTGATGAGTCCTTCATAGAATTTTTTGGTCTTCTACCCTTTCCTTTTCCAACTTTAAGAAAAATTCGAAGTCATTAAAAAAACTACATAAAATAAAAATGATGATGAGAGGTCGGAAGAGGGACGGAACAGTGTTCCAAGTTCTCTGGGTACATCAGCATCATTCATATTGAAGCCAACCAAATTTCTGGTCACTTTTTATTTATCCCTCATTTCTGCAGATTTTAAATTGCTGTTGAAGCACCTATCAGACGACGTTTTCATTCCTGATTCTGCAAACGATCAGTTCGTATTTGTATCCTATAATCCGCCTCCTCGTCTAAAAATTCAGCGACATACACCGGACGAAGATTAACGAAAATGAAAGACGAGAAGAAAAAAATTATACAAAAAACTGGAAATGTTAAATCGTGTAGCTCGTGCTCGTTATAGTCACACTTTTTCAACATTATAAGTAGAAAATAGAAATTACCTGTATAACGAGGTTGGCCATTTATCGGCGTAAATTTTCGTAATGTAATTTGCCATTTCGGCTTCGCGCGTCTCTTTTAAAATGCTATAATTCGCGAGCCTCGGCTACAATTACGATAATCCGCGCGAATTACCCGCTCCGTGCAATCTGCGGTGCTCCCTCCGCCGGGCCTCTCTGTCGCATCTTATATTATGGCGCATTTTTCGATGACATTTACGATGTCGTTTGGTAAACGCGAAATAGGCGATATGAATTGGCGCCTGTATTTATGACGACTCGACGACCGACGAGCTCGTTCCATCGCCATGGTTCATCCTGATCGTTGATGGCGCGAGGTAAAATGAATGAATACGGAGATCGGCTACATTAAGCGGAAGAAGAGGACACGAGCGAAGTGTCTGCCGATGAGTCGAAGATGTTGAAAAAGAAAAAAAAAATCGTAAAGCGTTTCAATATACTTATACCTACTTATATCCGAGAAGACGATGGCGAAACGAGAATTTATAAAGCGAAACGTTTATACGGCGGGTGCTGGGCGCTGGGCGGCGGTCTGTCACCAGAAATACGCTATTTATTAAATTACCATTAAGCATTTTATACTCGGATGATCGCGTGAAATACTTCGATTTACCCAACCGTCCCATTCCTTGAGCGTTGATCGCAAGAAAATGCTAATTTATCCGTTTGACGGCGCGTACCATCGGCGAATTTAACCCGAAATCAATTCGATGACCTAATTTGGTCGATTTTTTTACCTTTTTTTTGGACATATTTGATTCTTGCGAGTCGTTTGTACTTCTACGTACGATGGCCGAATCTCGTCTCGTTGATTAATTTGACTGACAACGCGGCTTCGAAATCCCTGTAAAGATCAACGAACGTGGTGCGGGTGCGAGCACCGACTGGAGCAGGAAAAACGATGGAAGTGTTTTTGATTAATGTTAAAGAGCGACACTTGGCCCGTATCGCACAATTGCGGTGTCATTTAAACGTAATCCGAGCCGTGAAATGCTCATCACGATTCGGTCATTACCAGCAACACGTCTACCGCGTATTTTCATCTTGTCGTCAGCTGTACGTAGTAGCTGTATCGTAATCGTCCTCGTCCCGAGTCGATTTTCTTATTGCCATGTTTTTCTCTTCTTTTTGTTTTTAAACGATGGGTCGAAGTTGGCGATGCTTTGAAGTGCCTCTGTTGTACTTAGAATATTGTTATTATTAAAGGGGAGGGGGAAATCATCTTTCAAAATTTGGCTATTCGTTAGGTATTTTAAAAGAAATTTGCTCAATTATTGTGATAATTCGACCCATTAATTCTGAAAGTGTCTAAGTGCCATTTTTTTCAAAATTGAGATTTTGAGTGTTTCGGATTCAGTGAGTCAAGCTGCATCGATTAAAATTCAGAATAATCCAAAATAATTTAAACCTCATCCAGAAAAGTTTGAAATCTGGAATGTCCATAAAAGCTCAATGTAAATTTTGTTACGTTTTTTAGCTTTTCTGCAAAAAAAAAAAATCAAATTGGCACTTGACACTTTTAGAATTAGTGGTTCGAATTGAAAAAATATTTATGAATCGCTCGATGAACTGAGCTTGAGCACACAAACACAAATTCCATCATATTTTTTTATATTTTCACTGAAAATGAGCAGCTGTGCCACAGCATAGCTAACTTTTGTCCAGATACGTTGGTGATATTGCGATTGCAAAGGAAATTACTGTAATTACCATTCATCATTGAAATTACCGTAATAACCATTGCACTTGATGTTATATTTTTATTGAAACAACTGTAATTACCAAAATTAATTACCATTGAATTGATATAATTACTTCCGAAATTCGTAATCACGGTAATTACCTCTGAAATACCACAATTACCAATGAAACTCTGTAAATACCGTAATTACCCCTGCCATTCTGTAATTACCATAATTACCCTAATGTTCTGAGATTACTGTAATTACCCCAATAATCTGTAATGATTGTATTGATATAAGATATTACGGTAATTACAGAATTTCGTGGGTAAATACGGTAATTACAGTAATTACAGATTATTGGGGTAATTACGGTCAAACTGAAGTACGTAATTACCTTTGTTTACCATATAATTACTACTAATTTTTTACTTTAATTACCGTGATTTCGGTGTGAAATGTCATCGAGAATACTGTGATTACCCTCGGTTTTGCTGTAATTATCATAAACCTTTTATGGTAAATACCATTCATTTACTGTAATTGACATGAAATTTATACTGGAAAGCTCTGATTCTCTGTAACTATTATCAATTTTACGATAAATACCATGGAATTTACCATAATTACCATTGATTTTACCGTAAATTTTGATGAATTTACCATAATTACCTGTGGTTTTACCGTTTAAATTCATGAAAAGTAATTGAGAATGATTTTTGTTTTTTGATAATTTTTCTCAATACTGGAAATGACAATAAGAATCGTTAAATAATCTTGATCATTATTGGATTACTTTGAGAACCGCCGAATCATCATTACTATCCTAGAATTTACCACAAATATCATTAAATTACTGAAATTACCGCGTAATTACGGAAATCGGCACTTAATTGCGTAATCCCGGTCAAAATTATGATACCTACTTTCCATGAAAACAGTAATTCCTTTTGAATCACCGTGATAGATTTGCCGAATTTATTATTAAAATTACTGTAGATAAATACCTTCAAAATTACAGTGACTACCATTGAAACTTCTATACTTCCCTCTGAAAACTACGGTCATCTCTCATTACCGATGAAATTTCTCATAATAGCAATTCTTGAACTGACTGTATTTTCCAAAACAATTAATCACACCTGTGCTTCCGATAATTACCACTAATTTTACGGTAATTTTTTAGTATTTACGGTAATTACCGCTGATTTTACAGTAATTGTTTTCGTATTTATGATGATTACCGCTTATTTCGCGGTAATTACCCTGCATTCACGGTAATTACCCCATATTTACGGTAATTACCTCGTATTTACGGTAATTACCATTATTTTTTTCATGATATTCATTGTTTTTACAGTAAATATCATTTTCTGCATCCAATTGTGAGCTTAAAAGTTTTGATAAAGTGATGATAAATACTTCGAAATTTCTCGTTTTACCGGAATTACGTTGAAAATCGCAGTAATCTCTAATCTGTATTTTACTTTTTGAATGATTTCCCCCGTGTTTAAAGGAATTCTTCGTCTAAATTTGTGCAAGTTCAATGATTTTTTTTTTTTAATTTTACGATGTTTCGTCGATTTTGTTTATTTTGAATCAAATTCTGGATCGTTACAAATTAGAGATATAAAATCTAACGAAACCTAATCAAAGTCTGCCAGATTTGAGTATCTTCAGAGCAAATATGAAATAATTATTCTCATCAATATTAAATCATCTGATGCAGTTTTGTAGATTTAAAAATGTACAGTTTTCGGTGTCCTATGGCACTAATGGAGATTCATTTTATTCAAAATATGTGATTATTGATAGTTCTGTCATACCTAGGTAAATTCAACAATGCATATGAAAAATGTCTATTTATTTCGGTTTTTCTTTAAGCGGCCACATGCCAACATTATTTTTCACACCTCCACACCTCTTCGTATTTTATCTATAATCTCAGTTCCCCTAGCCCTTCACAACAGTTCAATATTTAACCCAAGTCGTATAAAAATACTGTTCATTAACACCCTCACGAGGGATATGACGATAACATTGAGAAAGGAAAGATAAAGGCGAAAGTGTGGGAGCTTCGAGACTTCACCGTGGCGACTTTTCATCGTACATCGAAAATACATAAAATATGTCAAACAAACGTCACAATCGAGCCCGCCTCTGCGTATACGAAAAAGGTCGTAAAAATCGTACCGCCGCGTCCGTCCGCAATTTCTTCGTAATTATTTCTTTTTAACGATCGCTCACGTAATTCTATTGTCACCCTCTGTCGGACCTCGGACATTACGTACCGTACAGACAAACTAATTTGCGGTTGCGACGCGGCCCGACCGCCTTTCCCATTTCATTAACGGTGTCCAATTTGTCCTATACGTCGTTCCATTTCTCTCTCGTTCGTTCCAACACGAGAGGCTTTTCCCGATGGCTTTTTTTTTCGGTTCCTGTGTCTCTGTGCGGTGCACCACACGGACCTCGCGTAGGTAGCAGTACGCCTCACGAATGAGTCTTTTTCTCTCGTTTTTACGTCGTTTTTCCTTATTATCGCAACCGAACCGTTTGGGCGGCGTTTTTATTACGGCCGTCCGGACGCCGCAACCCAAAGCACGAGCATTGTACTTGTCGTCAGGTGTTCTCGGTTCCCATCATTTGTACGCGGCCTTTCGTCGTCGCTAATTTACTATATACACGAGTTTATACGTACACTAGGTACATATGAGGCAGGAATTGCTTACTTTTAACCTCGAACTAAATATACGCCACATTCGTAGCAACTAATTCAAATGTAGTTTGTGTGGTGTATGTAAGAATGGTGTACGGTTTCGTTTTCTTTTTCTGGCGCTTTTTTGCTAGCCTTTGGCTCGCCATCAGTGGAAGAAATTTTCCAACGTCTTATTGCGTAATAAAGGATGTTGGATTTTATGTACCGCAGTGGGATAGTCATAAGTATATTTTTCTATGTCTTGGTAAACCTTCTATTTGCGTGTTGGTTTGTCAAAATTGACTCCAATCACGAAACTAGCTACCGAAATGAATTTTTTTTCTGATTTTTATGATCTACCTGGCGATATACTCAATTTTTTCCATGTTAAAAGGTTGGAAGAAATACCCTCCCCCCTCTGCGTAGTAAGCAGTGAAATTTGAAAATAAAATACAGAATTCTCGGGGGTAAGGTACAAAACGTAGCTACCTATGTCCAAAATATGTTCTTCGAGTCCTATCAAAAGTATCAAAATAATACGAGCTTGAGTGTGGAAAATACTCTTGGGAGTCAAAAATTAGTTTGCGAGATGACACTATTTCAGGTCTTTCAGAAGGGGGTGAATCGGGGGAGGGAGGAAATCTACTTGGAAACAAATTTTTTATCGCAATAATAAAACAGAATGACAATCGTTTTAAAAAATAAAGCTCAAAGTACCTAAAACGGATCATTTTAGGTATGTCGTATCGTATGAAAAAAAATGAATTTGATGCATGGAATAGGAGTTGACTCCGATTCCAGCTCGACTCCGGAGTCAAGAGTCAAGGTCATGGATAGGCTCCGGAATCAAAAATCAAGGTTACTTCAGAGTCAAGCTTCGAGGTCTTAGATAGACTTCGTAGCCAAGGGTCAAGACCACAGATAGACTACAAAGTCAAAAGTCAAGGTCATAGATTGACTCCAAAGTCGGAGTCAAATGGACTCCAAATTGACTCAGACTCCGACTTGGCTCCGGAGTCAAGAGTCAAAGCCATAGATAGACTTCAGAGTCAAGGGTAAACACCATAGATTGACTCTGGAGTTGATAGTCTACGGCATAGATAGACTTCAGAGTCAAGGTTCAAAGCCATAGATTTCAAAGTCGAGTTTCAACAGTTTCAACGCCATAGATAGAATTCGGAGTCAAAGGTCAAGGTCATAGATGGTCTTCAGAGTCCAGGGTCAAGGTCAGAGAAACTTCATTGTCAAGTTTCAAGGCCATAGATAGACTTCAGAGTCAAGGGTCAAGGCCATAGACTTCAAAGTCGAATTTCAACAGTTTCAATGCCATAGATAGACTTCGGAGTCAAGGGTCAAGGTCATAGACTTCACAGTCGAATTTCAACAGTTTCAATGCCATAGATAGACTTCGGAGTCAAGGGTCAAGGTCATAGATGGTCTTCAGGGTCAAGGTCAGAGAGCTTCATTGTCAAGTTTCAAGGCCATAGACTTCAGAAGTTCAGAGTAGAGGGTCAAGGCCATAGACTTCAAAGTTGAGTTTCAAGGCCATCTCATAGATAGACTTCGGAGTCAAGTGTCAAAGTCATAAATAGACTTCAGTAACGTTGTCGATAGACTTCAGAGTCAAGGCTCAAGGCCGTATACTTCATAGTCGAGTTTTAAGGCCATAGATAGGCATCGGAGTCAAGGGTCAAGGTCATAGATAGGCATCAGAGTCGAGGGTCAAGGTTAGAGAGACTTCAGAGTCAAGATTCAAGGTCAGAGATAGACTTCAGATACAAGGTTCAAGGCCATAGATTGACTTCAGAGTCAATAGTCAAGATCGTAGATTGACTCCAGAGGCAAGGTCATAGATTGAGACTCTTCATTTCTGTTTCTATGACTAGCCGATTTTCCCGCAACTTTTTCCTATTTATATGGCTAATCACCCATCACTGGCCATGGCCTCATGATCGAACAATTAGCGTCAAGTGGATCCTGAAAATTGAAGATATTGAACAATTTTCAAATTTTCAGTTTTTTTAGTTATAATATTCTAACTCGAAGAATCACCCTGAAAATTGGGGGGGGGGATGGATCGATTCTTTTGTGTCTCAGTCGTGGCCGAAAAATCCGCGGTAAGAGAAGAGGAGAAACCTAGAGAATTTGCCATCTCCGCAGCATCCCTTCGGTCCAGCTTTACAGTGCCCCGCCACTTCAAAGATAAAAAAGCCAGAACTTCGCAAGTTGTGTTGGCCGTGGCAGGTACACAAAGTATACATACCTACGAGGCGTAGAAAAACGTGAGAACTGCGGCGGAAGAAAGGAATCAACAAAGGACACTTCAGAAATTATTGCCGAAAGTAGTAAGAGCTTACGGTTGGAATAGCAATGTAACGGGCAAAGGAAATGAATTGTGAAAAAGGTCCGTTCTACGGCGAATTCTAAGGGGAGGACAAAAGTTTTTGGAAATAACGCTAAGTATGCAACTTGTATAAACGTCACGTAAACAGTATCGTCTATACCTCAAAAGGGATCATGAATCACACGGGTTTTCCTGCTCTGCGGTGCTGGCCCGTGCCCTCGCCAGCGCCACTTCCTTCGACTGTGTACTTACAGCGCACCGACCGAGAAGGGGTCGGGGGCGAGGAGAACGAAAACGGCGGTACTATTTCTTAACCCATAAGTATTTATCACCGTTTAGGACATATGCCATTGCTAATTCCGCTACTCGTATAAACACCGAGTAATTTCTTTCGAAATTCCACGCCTTAGTTGGCCCCGGAGCCGCCGCCGCCTCCGCATCGCGCTCTAAAAACGTGCTGCAGGACGGTGCGGCGAGGAATTGGAATAGGTACCGGAGTGTAAGGCGCGTTTATATAAATCTTTTTCCGAACGATATTTACGTTCGAACCGATGCAATTTGTTATTCGTATTTTATACCGAAACGATCATTGTGAGAATCACGTTATGGGCTGCGCGCTTCTCGGACCGGAACCCGGTGCTGGAGTCGCTGCCGCTGTCTTATGTACTCGTGTCCGTGTCCGCGTCCGTTCGCTTTGCTCATGGGCCGCAAATATTCGATACGATTTTGTTTTACCGCAGCTGTAGAACTTCGTAAGAATTCACGATTTATCGACGTCTACCCTATCTGCGGTCCGATTACAGGCGGAGCTGGTCCAATTGCGGTCGAAGCTCCATGTGTGGAGTCGAAATGGTTGCATAGGTGGAATAATTAAGGGGCCGAGAGCGGTTGGGTTTTAACGCAAATGCCGGTGCCTTTTTGTGGATTTCGTGCAGTTGGCTTTTTTTGGTGTCAAGGCTTGGTGACTTACCAAAAATTATTTGCTGTCACCAGGGGAAAAATATATTTCTAAGTTGACTGTGGAATCTGTTTGCATAAATTTCGACTTCGGCTCTCGTGGTAAAGAGAAAATTTTTCAGTCTGTGAGCCTCGCGAATCCCCAAACAACTCTGGCCTGGGAGACACCCCCACCCTCTATGCACTGTCTTGGATTATTGAACTCACGTGCTATGTGATAGTTAGGTACTTATACTTTTTAGGGGTTCAAGTCGATTTTTGAAAGTTGAAATGAAAAAATTTCAGCTTTTGGACGCTTTTCTCTTCAAAAATTTTCACTCTTCCTCCCTCCGGCTCGATGAATTTGTACAATTCGTTCTAAAAGGAACTTCTCTCCGTTTATTTTCCAGTCAATAAAATATTTTTAAACCAAAAAATTTTCCCTTTCCATTTTTTTGGAGTTTTGGGAATATGATTTTTGAAAAATTCGCAATTGTTTTCCAAGGTGATCATCAAAATAGGATTTTTCCAATAGAAAAAAAAAACGAAACGAAAAAAAAACATAAGAAAATAAAAATTTTTGTCTGAGAACTTAGTATTTTTACCAAATTTATTTCTGAGAATCAAGTCAAAATAATTTTTATTCACATTTAATCATTTTCGATTGAATTTTTCAAAAAAAAAAAATTCATGGAAGTGCTGCCAACTACATTTTCATTTCCTACAATTTTCATAAAATTCAAATTATTCATCGAGTGAATTAAAAGTAAGTCAATTTTTCCGAAAATTATAGCAAATTACAGTCGGTGTTTAAAAATTTTTTTGTGGCAGTGCTGCCGACTGAAATTTTATAAAAATTAGGTGTATCAAAATTCATGTTACTGAAAATATTTTTTGACTTGTTGATTGTTAGTGTTTGAATGAGCAATTTGAGAACGTGATCTAATCTCGATGTCCATGATTTATAGAAATTTAAAAATTCAATTTGAGCATTTTCAAAGGAGCTGGGAGGTTGGGAGGATGGCTGAGGTTTGCAGTAGGTATGACACAACTCAGTAATAAATCACAAAAAATTAGGTGTGGTTTTTTTTTTTTAATGATCAATCTTACCATCCCGTTCTCTTGTGAACAGAGGGCTAAAAGTTTTTTAGGAATTTTTTTTACACTATAAATAAACTACTTCACGAATTCTCCTTTGCGTCATAGTGAAGGGTCTCGTTTTGCCAATCTTTACTTCTCGAATCGTTATGGTAATTTCTTACCCTCCCCCCCCCCCCCGGGTAACCTTTTCGATCTTTTAAGCAAATGATACCAATTTTCTTTTTCTTATGTCATAATTTGCCATTTTTCGACACTCACAAAAACTCAATGTTGATTATGCTGTTTTGGTTGATCTTACAAATTTTTTACTGGTACGGTATTGAAAAATTTTACCCACTTAAAAAATTAAATTTCTCATCACTTCTGGTTCGGACTCTTGGGTCAGTTTTTGATCAAAATTTGGAGCATGAAGATGAATTTGGAATAAATTTTGCGGCTTAAAAATTTTTTCCGAGTCCAAAAAGTTTTTTTTTCTTCCCTATGGGAGAAAGAGCTGCAAAGTTGCCCCGACCACATCACCAAAAACATTTAGGAAAAACTTTTGGAAAATTATGCAAGAAAATTTTTCAAAATGGCTGTAAAGGGGTTCTCGAAGCTGTAACATTTTCAGCTCTATTGCGTGAAAAGTTGAGGTGCGAGTTTTGTTCCAGAGTCGAGCCAGAGTCAAGAGCCAATTTTTAATAAAAAAAAATAAAGAGTTTGGGGTCAGAGAATCAAGGTCGAAGATTGACTCCGGTGTCAAGAGTCAAGATCATAGATCATCTCCGAAGTCTGGGTGGAGTCAAGAGTTTGACTGTGGAGTATGAGTCAAGAGTCAAGATCTGAAAGTGACTCCGGAGCACTTGTAGAATCCGGAGTCAAATTTTCTTAATGGACTCTGGAAATCTAGAGTTCAGCCGGAATGGGAGTCAAATTTTTTCCTCGACTCCGGAGTCAAGCCGGAGCTAAGAGACAACAAACTCTCTTCTTTGACTTTAGGAATGAGGAGTCAACTTTTTGGCTGACTCCTATTCCCTGAATGTTTTTCACCACCCACCCAGCAAACATTGAGCGGAAATGTGGACATCATGTTGTATCCGCACCATATCCACATTACATCCACATCCACATTATATCCACATTGTATCCTTTTCTTATGCTTTTTTTTGTAATGCTAGGTTGCCTAACTACCGGATGTAAGGGTTTTTGACTAGTGACATGATTAGCATGTAGTGTGGATATCCATTGTGACTACACATTGTATCCTATTCATGTCCTCATTTATATAAGTATCCAAATGGCATCCAACTGCTTACCACAAAGTGTCCACAAAATTGTGGACATAAATTGTACACAATAAGGATATGATTTGTAAACTAGTTAAAGTCAATCGAGGATAAAATGTGGATTTATAAATTATGTCCTGTTCATGTGCTTATTTACATGGGTATTCAAATGGTGTCCAACTAATTGCCAAAATGTGTCCACAAAAATGTGGACCTCAGTTGGATGTAATGCAGATATAATGTGGAATCGGATCTAAGTTGACTAGGATATACTGTGGATGTACAATTCATGTCTTATTCATGTCCGCATTTATTGAGATGTACATAAATATTAAGGAAATGATATGGACATAATGTTGATGTACAAATTATGTCCCTTTCATGTACTCATTTATAGAAGTTTCTGTATGGTGTCCAACTAGCAGCCACAATATGTCCACAAAATTTTGGACCTCAGTTGTACACAATGTGGATATAATGTGGAACCTAAACTAAGGTGACTAGGATGTACTGTGGATATACAATGCATGTCCTATTCATGACCACATTTATTGAGGTGTACATGAAAGTGAAGAAGAAATGTGGACATGATTTGGATATAATGTGGATGTACAAATCATGTCCATTTCATGTGCTCATTTATAGAGGTTCCCAAATGGTGTTCAGTTATTAGCCACAATATGTCCACAAAATTGTGGACCTCAGTCGCACACAATGTGGATATAATGTGGAACCTGAACTAAGGCGACTAGGATGTATTGTGGATATACAATTCATGTCCTATTCATGACCACATTTATTAAGGTATATATAAGAAACTAAGGAAATGATTTGGACACAATTTGGATATAATATGATGTACAAATTATGTCCTATTCATGTACTCATTTGTAGAGGTTTCCAAATGGTGTCCAACTAGTTGCTACAATATGTCCACAAAATTGTGGACTTCAATTTTGCACATTGCGGATATATTTGTAAATTTAGTGTAAGTCCTTGCGGATGTGTTGTGGATGTATAAAGTATGTCCTCATTTATTAAGGGTATTCATATTATACACAAAATTGTGGACCCTAATTGGATATGATGTGGATTCAATTTATGGAATAAGGCTTTAATAAATTCGACTGTGAATAAAATATGAAGTAATTTTTTAGAATTTAAAAAATATTAAAGGAAATCTGGAGAATATTTTGACCTCCCATCCCCTCTCTTTTGGAGTAAAAGCTATAATTTTAACTGAAGTAAAGAAAATTTTCTATCCTCAGGCACAAATATATTAAATTCCCAAAATTATAAATGAAATAACTATTTAAAAATTTAATTACATTGGATTACAGCTGCTATAATTTTTTTAATGAAAACAACCTAGTGAGAAAGAATTTTTTTTTTAATTTGTGCCATTTTCATGTAATATTAATATTTTTATTTATTAAATTCACTGATTTAATACTGTTGGATTAATTTCACAATTTTTTAAAAATCATTTCTAAACATTAAAAAATCACCCTTAAAAATCTAATTTAAAAAAAATCTAAAAAAATTTTGAAAATTTTTTAAACCTGGATTTGATTGGGTAACTTCACATATAAAGAGAAATAAGTACTAACCATGCTACCTGCAATGGTGGTCTACTCTTCTAAACCAGGATAACAGTCAAGGACATCTCTTCTCACACAGGTAGTAAAGCTTACCAAAGGGAATAAAGTGTACCTATGAAGTGTACCTTCATCTCTCACATAATTAACTATATGGATAAGTATCCAAAAGATAAATGTTGTGGATACAATGTGTATTGTGTATGTTATCTGATGTTCACATATAGATATGATGTGCTTTGGACATGAATTGATTATGAGATGGATATCTAATGGTATGCACACTTGGATATGTTTTGGATAATATCCAAAACAGCACCACATTGTGGACACCATTTGATATCCATTTTATAACCAATTTATGTCCTATGCACATCATATCCACACGTGGACATCCACATAGTGTACAAATGGTATGCACAATAAATCCACAGTAGCACCACATTATGTCCACACATGAGCGGAAATTTGGCGTTAATGTGGACATATAACAAGCCGGATCCACATTATGTCCACAATATGTACATTTCATGTACAAGCCGGATCCACATTAACACCAAAAGAGCGGAAATTTTAGGACATGAAATGGTGTTCACATCATGTCCACAAATTGTTTGCTGGGCATATTCATTTTTTTAGGTCTTTTTACTATACAGACGCTAAACCAAACCTTCAGTAGATAAGGCAATGAGATCAAAATTGAAATTTTTTATTTTTTGGTTTGGAGCGAAAAGAACCCCCAGAATGTGTCTTCTGTATAAATTCCAAGCAACTACTCAAAATGTTCCAAAAAAGAACAACGCGATCGCAATGTATGTAGCACGTCTCGAATATGGAAAAGAAAAACGAAAAGAAGGAAATTATCGGCGAATTATCGATATAGAGAGAGAAAACATATAAGGGTGAGCGGTTCGAGGTCGAACGTGGGGTAATAATCGTTTATTCGATTATTTATACGTTAAAATAGTAGCATCAGGAGCAACAGCAGTCGATATCTTGGGCGTACGTATGAAATGTCTTCGGAATTGCGACTTACGTGCCGCCCTGAAGCTCGTTCGCGAAAAGGGAGAAAAGGTTGGGAATATTAGACTGTAGCACGACTCTGCGGGATCGTATGAGACATTTATGCGAAGAGCATCATTTCACATATCGTTAAGGAGACGTAAGGCGAAAGATGGTAAGCGAGATCGTATAAACAGGCAATGATATGGTTGTATGGGTTTTGAAGTGGCGTCGTTGCTCGGAAATAGTCGTGTAATGCTCGATAATGGTTATGTTTGTTATCCTATACTGTAAAATGGATAGAAGCGGGGGTGAGGTGGCGGTTGTACACGACGACCTGGTATCTACAGCTACATGTACTCTTGCCCGAGCCACCTACACCGGAGGAGTAGTCTTTTTGAGGTTGTAATTTTACATAGGTACGTGTACGTTTTACCATTAGCGGATATGTTACAGTTGCGATCGATTTACCGCGGGTCCATGTGTGTAGCTAGCTCCTCGGAATGCCCCTTTTTGATTTGCTGCACTGGTCCGATGTGGATATCGACGAAAGATGATACGGGCGTGAGTCTCGTATGGTAATCGTGAGCTATTATCTGGCCTGAATCTGGTCTCTGCGGTGTGATATTTGACGACTAATACGTTCGTCCTGCCAGACTCCTCCGCACCGAACGTGCGGTTACATCAAACGCGCGTGATGGATATGATGATGGACGATTAGCGCGTCGCTGCGCCATGTACACGACGGTGTAATTAGGGATGTTATCATTTTATTGCGCGGACCCGCGAGCTCCAAGGTGTAATTATGGACGGCGAACAGAGATGCGCGATAGGAGGAGCTTCGTGTATGCAAAATGTCTGTACGGGAATTTTTTCAAGGTATGGATCTGTGGAATAATCGTGCATTGTCGACGTCGTCGTCTCGTAGGTTACAAGTTCTAGGACGATTTGGATTTGCATGGAATACCTTGAAGGGTCATCCTAATTTCAAGCAGTCGACGGATATGTCTGGGATCCTGAAAAAATGGAAGGGAAAATTATCGTAGAAGTACAGGATGGGGGGAGGGAGGGAGACGAAGTAACTTACCTTCATAGCTGAATTTTCCAGGATTCAATTGGCAGAATTCATACAATTTCTACCTATCAGCTATATTTACCATGTGTAAGTAAAATTTCAGTGGTAGAGAAAATTGAACCACTTTTTGTAAAAAGATTTACCATATTTCATCAAATTAGGATTTAATGTCTGGTTCATATTTCCCTATGCTGTGCTGTTGAAAAAATTGTCATTTTTTCCATGTTCGAAAAATTGTCATTTTTTCCATGTTCGAAAAATTGTCATTTTTTCCATGTTCGAAAAATTGTCATTTTTTCCATGTTCGAAAAATTGTCATTTTTGCCATATCGGAAAATTTTTCTTGTTTTCCCTTGGCAAAATTTTTTAATATTTTCTCATGTTGGAATTTTTTTTCTGTATTGGAAAACATTTTCCATTTTGAAAAAATTTTTATATTTTCCTTCGTTGGAGAAATGTTAATATTTTTCTTTGTTGTGAAAATTTTTAGTTTTTCCTATGTTGGGAAATTTTTTATATTTTCCCATGTCGAAATAAATTTTATACTTTCCCATGTTGGAGAATTTTTCATAATTATTTTCTCAAGTTGGAAAATGTTTATTCGTTTCCATGTTGGAAAATTTTTTATATTTTTTCATGTTGAAAAACTTGTCAAATTTTCCCATGTCAGAAAAATTGCCATATTTTCTCATGTCGGAATAATTTTTATACTTTTCCATGTAGGGAAAATTTTCATATCTTGAAAAAAATGTTATTGGTTCTTATTTTGGAAAAATCTTCATGTTTTCCCATGTTGGAAAATTTTTTATGTTTTTTCATATTGAAAAACTTGTCAAATTTTCCCACGTCAGAAAAATTGCTATATTTTCTCATGTCGAAATCATTTTAATACTTTCCCATGTAGGAAAAGTTTTCATATCTTCCTACGTAAAAAAAATGTTATTGGTTCTCATGTTGGAAAAATTTTCATGTTTTCCCATGTTGGAAAAAGTTTTACGTTTGCCCACGTTAGAAAAATTTTCACGTTTTCTCATGCTGAAGAAATTTTTTCATTCATCTATGCTGGAAAAGTTTTCATGATTTCCCAAGTTGGAAATTTTTTCATGTTCTCCCATAATGGAAAATTTTTCACGTTTTCCCGCGTTAAAAAATTTTCATGTTTTCACATGTTGGAAAACTTTTTATATTTTCCTATTCTGGAAAAATTTTCATATTTTCCCATGCCAGAAAAATCTTTTCCATGTTGAAAAGTTTTCATGTTTTCCCATGTTGGAAAAATTTTCATGTTTCCTCATGTTGAAGAAATTTTTACATTTTCCTATGCTGGAAAAGTTTTTCATGTTTTCCAATGTCGAAAAATGTTTCATGTTTTTTCAAGCTGGAAAAATTTCTGTGTTTTCATATGTTGGAAAAATTTTCACGTTCTCTCGCGTTGAAAATTTTTCATGTTTTCACATGTTGGAGAAATCTTCATGTTATTCCACCTAAAAAAGTTTTCTTGTTTTTCATGTTGGAATAATTTTCATGTCTTCCCATGTGAAAAAATTTTCATGTTTTCCCATGTCGAAGAAATTTTTACATTTTTCTATGCTGGGAAAGTTTTCATGTTTTCCTATGTAGAGAAAATCTTCATGTTTTTTCACGTTGGAAAAATTTTCATGTTTGCTCTGGAATTTTTTTTTGTTTTTCATGTTGAATAAATTTTTTTATAATTTTTCCATTTTGGAAAATTTTACATCAGTATTCTCCCTTGTTGGAAAAATTTCCTTTACTTACTAGAAAAATATTTACATTTTTTCATGTCCAAAAAATTGTCAAGTATACCGTTTCATGTTGAAACTTTTTCAGTGTTTTTCCGTGTTGGAAAATTTTTATATTTCCACATGTTGTAAAGAAGGTCAAGAGACATTAATAATGTTTCTAATCATCAAAATGATACTTTTTTGCAGGATTTCTATAAATTTTTCGAGGTGCTGAAAACAAATTTAAAGTCATATTCTGTGCTTCTACTCCCTCATTTTGAATCAGTGAAAATTCGCTGAAAAAGTCAAAAGGAAAATTCAGCTAAATTGGCTTTTCAAAAAAATTCGCCAATTTTTTTGAAAAATGTAACATGATTCTTCACCGAATTTCGTCAATTTTCCACTGAATTTCTGTTATTTCACTTCTGGAGCCTGAAATTTCGGAAACGAGGTCATTTTGCGATGTGTTTTTGATTTATTTTTGTTCCGTCTCCAAATTTTATTACCAATTGCTAAACCTCGCTTGTCAGTCGAAAATCTCAAGATGAAAAATAATTACTCAAAATATCGTGGCATAAAATTAAAAGCAGAAACGTATACCGGAGAAAAAAATGAGCAACATCTTGAAAATACACGGTTATTAGGTTACCGCAATAATAATGCACCTTTTTATCCAACCCTGACCATCCCTTCACCTCGCCAAGATTCCTCTTCGCACGAAAATCTTCCCCTCGGAGTATTTTTAATCCGTTTTAAAAACCGAGCAGACGACCTCGTAGGAGGATAAAAGAAGAAGCACGCAATTAGAAAAAATTAATCGTTGCGAATATCTTTGGGTAAACGTTAAATTAACGAGTGTCCCATTTAGAAGAAAAATTGAAACAATTAAATTTTCGAATAACGCCTCTCATATCAGGCGGCTGGGTGGTCGGGGAGGGGGAGAGGGACGTGCATGAATATAAGCCGCCGCACAAGGTATCAGGTGGTTTAATAAGAAAATCGCCGCAGAACCGTTTTAAAAATACCGAGCCACTTTAAGAGGGTTATAAAGCGTAAAACACAGAGCTCGTCGGAGCAATACGGACAAAAGACGAAGAAACGGTGAGGTAACGCGGAGGGGGGGGGGGAAATCTGCTAGAAAACGGAGCGTCGAGCGTCGGTGTTAAGGATATCAATCAAGAACTCGAACAGGATACGCGTAGTATAACACCGACGGAGCGAGGGTTGAACGAAAAAATCCCGGCCAAAAGCTCGACCAAAAGGAACGCGTTCGCCGGAAATGACAAACTTACTCGTCCGCGATAAAAGAAAAACCAAATCACGTAGAGAATAGCGAAAGCGACAACGCAAACTAACGTATGTGACTCACGTTTACGAACAGAAGTACTTTTTCCAGTAAACATTAGAAGGGAAAATTAAAAGAAAAGTAAAACCCGCCGGTCTTCCCGTCAACCCTCCTCTACTCGCCCTTTATCCTGGCTGCTTTTACCGCGCTTGGGAGTACGAGCAGTATCTACTTACCTGCCTATCTAGACGTATACGAGTGTATAAGGTCCCGGGTCTTTCCATCTTCGAAAGGGAAAAGATTGTAATTAAGACTCGATAGAAAAGTCCTTTAATTTCACTATTGTAACAGCTACTATCGTCGAATTCATAATCGTTGTCGATAAAAAGTTTAGCTTTTGTGAGTTTATCGCGAAAGTAACTTTGCCCGTCTTTTTACTCTTCCCTGCCTTCCTCGAGCACTGCACCTCGTTCTTCGAGCTATTCTGCGGCATCTTCACATGCACGGTGGACCGGTGAATTGACTTGCCAGCGAGTCGAGTATATCAAAGAATAACTATTTTCATTCTTTCGATTCTGTTCTGGATTTTTTTGAATTATACGTTTACTAAGCGTCATTTTCCAGGGTCCCCAATAGGTCAAGCCTTTTGCCTTGCGGTCATAGGCGGAGATAGAGGGAGCATGGGGGCTCAAGATTAGCCCCTTCCCTCGCCCCCAAAAAATCATTCTCTGTGTATTTGTTTCAATTAAAAAAATTCACGAATCTTTAATTGTCAAGAGATGAATTATCAATATTTTGTACTCAATTAATTTTCTTTTTTTCAAGTTACTGAAAAACTTGAAAAGTCACGTGGATTTTTTTCAAACAACAAACTATTGAAAAACGAATGATTTTCTTTCACAAAATCATCAGCTTATCAAATCTTTGCCCTCGCTTTACTCGGGTATATGAAAAATTCAATATATTCAAAAGTGAAGGGTTGAAGAATTCACCTTCATTTCATTCAATACTCAGGGTGTCTACAGATTTCATAAAATTAAAATTCGCGACTTTTTTGCGATGTTTTCCCAATGATATCCATCTCTTAATTCTCTAAATTTTCCCACCCCTCTAAGAAAATAGTAATGCCATTAAATTTATTACACAAATAAACATTTCAAATCGGAAGGAGCAAGGGGGAAATTTTTTAGAAAAAGTGTTCGAAAAGTTGTAATTTTTAAATTTTTGCATTACACGAAGGGAAAAAAATTCAAAAAGATTGGAAAAAATTCGCGACTTTTGATTATTTTTGGGTCAATTTCGCGACATTTTCACAGTTTAAATTCGTGACTTTTTGGCGATTTTAGCGATCTGTGGACACCCTGATACTAAAATATTGATTTTAAACAATGATAAATTCAACTTTTGGATTTTTGCTTAATTTTAAAAATATCCATTTTATTGTTTTGGTGATGGCTCCCAAAATTGAGAACCGGGTCTTGGTTTCCACAAGTCCGTTTAGTCTTTCCATCGTTTTTTTTTTTGAAATCTGAATCAATTGAAAAAGCAATAGATGAGAAACCGCATAAAGTGTCCTTTTCAGCTCGATTTTTTTCAAAACTTTTCAACTCAAGCTGATTTTCTTAAAATATTTTTCAGCATAATTTTTTCAATTCGAATTCTGTTTCTCAATTTTTCTTCAAATGAAATGGAAATTTTTCTTATATTTCTCCAACTCAAATTAAAAAATCATTTCGTATGTATAATGTTTTAAAAATTTGTGACCTGAAAATATTTTTTTAATCAAAATCAATATTCAAGTACTTACTGAATTTAAAATTGGAAGAATTTTTAACTCAGTTGAGAAAATTTGAGCCCCTCCCCCCACAGAACATATGGGTTCATCACACCTCCGAACTTCAAATATGGCCGGTTAATAAGTTTGGCGAATATGCCCTTGAAACCAATTTTGAGCGCTCCTACCTTAAAAGGTCAACCATGATGTCATTTTTTAGAAAAATTCAGATTTCATTCAATATTCCTCAGGTTCAAACCAAAAATAACTGAGTAATTTTTCGATTTTTTCATTGATTTTGTTATGAGCCCGTGAACGTCGTACTTCCCACGAGAATGTCGTGCGAAATGCACCATTGTACGCCCTGCATGCGAAGGGTGGTTAGTTTTAATTTTTTTTAGCAATGTTTCACCCCTCCGATTTTTTTGATTTTTTTGATTTTTTCTATGAATGAATGACACATATTTTTGGGGGGGAGGGGGAAGTTCTATATTGCACATTTGACCTTTTAAAATAAAATGGCCGCTCAAAGTTTTTAAAATACCGTAACTCGGAAAAATATGGTCCAAAAATGTTGAAAAAAAAATCTGAGGGTTCCTCCAACCCGCTAAAATCCATCTAAAAAAACACAAAATTTTTATCTACATTTGGCAAAAAAACTATAAAAAAACGAAAAAATTCATTTAAAAAACACATTTTGGCTCCTTTTTTGGAAAACACTTATGCCAAGGGTATGAATTTTTTCTGGAACTCAAATGTCAGCTCTCGAGTACACTCTTTCAACTTGCATCAGCCCAAAACTGAAGATTAGATCAAGTAACTTTATCAAAAATGAAAATGAAAATTGTTCTTTTTTAGACTTATCCGAATTGTATTTAAACTGCAGACCACAATTACGTCGATCTGTGGCAACCATTCACACATTCTTTTACAATTTCGTCCCAAAATAGGTCTCAGAAATACTTTGGCATCCGGAAGCCATATAAACAGCACTGCAGTTATTTCCAAATACCTATTGAAGGAATTATCCAAAGAAATTACGTTGAACAAATTGATCTCAAAAAACCACTCGAGAGACTGATCGATTGGAAAAAATTTTAACGATTTTCGATTTCCCTTGCATTCAGCTCCTACTCAAACGTTCATTGGCTTCGTCGATATCTATAGCCCACGTAATATGGCCTCACTCCACCAAATATGTGACGTTTTTATCGACACACGCTGCATGCAAGTAATGCTCTTCTAAATACAAAGTCTCTGACTTTTACACCGCGAGATCTTCTCCCGCACGCACGTATCACGCTTTGATGTTTATTTCGCGCTCGTACACCCAACAACCGAGAAAAGTAATAAAGATCTGATGAAAAAAACAACGAAAAAGCTGGCATCGAACGATGTGAGAAATGTCGTTAATAATATAAACAAAACATTAAAAACAAAAAAAAAATCGAAGAAAAAAAAAACGGTACCCGTTTGACACTTTGTTTAGATCATGAAAATAGTTTTTTCTCGCGTCGACTATGCGCTTCCTCCTTTTCTTTTTTCTATTCGTGTAAGCGACATACCGCAGTGTAGCCACTTACCACTGCCAAATAACAACGACGCGGCGACGGGTGTTTATCAAATAATCAAATTCTCAAAATAACCATCATTGACGTTTACGGGCTCGTGATACAATGTGCGATGCCGCCCAACTTGAGCTGGGCCGAACGTCGTATATTCACAGTCGAAATGAGAAGAAAGCGCCGATTAATGAAGAATTCGTATTTACACGATTCGCAGCTTACAAATTACAATGTTACCGAAGTCCAGGGAGAGAGGGGTGAGGAAGTGGGCAACAAAGAGGAAATTTTCAACACGTGTTATCCATAGATTTGAATCTCGAGGATGGGCAGAGTGAGCAGGGAAACAACAAATGTGATTGGATTTAGAAGCTGAACAAACGAGGAGATTAGAGAGATTGATTTGGGTATATTTGAAGGCAATACGAGCATGGAAGTTGAGGATCGAAAGGTGTATGCAGTAATATAAATAGTTACAGAATTAATAGTGCAAAATAGATTGAAAATATGGTAAAATTTTTTTTAATCAGGAAATAGCCCAAAAATTGATAAAAATTCGAAATACTTGATCGAAACTGTTATCCAAGTTATAAAAATTGTTGAGAAAATTATTCTGAACAATGGGAAGGGGGAGTGTCAAGCTGAAAATAAACTTTTCAAAAAAATCTGTTGATGGAAAATTTTACCTACCAAAAATTCGATTAGGGTAATTTGCGATTTTTATCATGCTCCTATGTGTCCCAAACTTCAAAAAAATTGAAATTTGAACTGCTTACTTTTTTTACAATTTTCAAATTTTTGGGGTTGAGATCCTTTTTGAAGCAGTTTTCAACCAATTTACTCAAATTTCTATCAAATTCTTTGACTGAATTCGAAATCAAAAATGGAAACCAAAGTTTTCAAATTACCTACCTATTGGAGTTTGGAGCACTCGGCAAATTTCTAATAAAAAAATTTTAGGGGGTTGGGAATGTGATCCCATTTTCTGAATAGTTTCTTTTCAATTTCTCAGCTCATTTCTTATTCTCAATTTTTTTCTGTGGAGTCCGATTATTTTTTCGGAGGGGGGGGCTCAGTTTTAAAAATTATTTAAATGAAAAAAAGTAGAATTTTCAACTTTCAGCCAAAACGTCTCGAAAAACAAGTTTTCTGGGGGAAAATCTATTTAACTTTGCAAATAGAAAATTTAAGTATGCGAAAAATAAATTTTCAATTTTAAAATTCATTTTCCATTCATTTTTTTTGTACAGCTAGTGTCCTTTCTTTGTCCAGAATATCGACTTCATGCAATTGGCAAAAATTATCAAGAAGTTTGAATAAAACAATTTTTCTACGAAAAAAAATCAAATTATGAGAAATATTGATGCGATGTACAGAAAAACTTGAATCATATTCCAGCACTGAAAAATAGGTCATCAGAATCACATCTCTCGGTTAAATAAACAGGAAAAAGTTGAAGAATGCAGGCTACTGAAATTATCCTGATTAAAGGTTGAAAAGGATTCGAATCCAGAAATGGATTCGAAAAAATTGATTCAAATCCAATATGTGAAACTGGATTCGTTTCACTGATTCGAGTCCAGAAAAATTACGGATTCGTGAGTGGAATTCGAATAGTTCAAAGGATTCAAAACTCGATAGGATTTGGTTCTTTTTTTGTTTCATTTTTTAGCGATTGTCTGCTGTGAATCGTCTTTTGTCAAGCCAAAAATGTTGCTCAGGAGCACTCCCAAAAACGCGGAAATGAAGAAGAGGCTCAAGCCCAATTTTTAAACTTGGAAAGAAATTTACAAAAATGTGAAAAAGTGCATCATTTTCTTATGAAACAGTATTTTTTCAAAAAAAAAACACCCCCGCTTCGCTCCGGCAGTATTTTAATCATTTTGTGATTTTCAGTCAAAAATCACTGACTCCTCAATAAATTCCCAATTTGTCTTAGGAAAACTCAATGATTTTTGACTGAGAAAACAGTCAAAAGTGATTCATTTGAAAGTTGACCTTTCGCCTTATTTTTTCTCGAGTTCTCAGCCTCTCTCGTACTTATTGGGTGCGCCTATGATGTTGCCCATGCCCTCCCATTCGAAAATTTCAATATCAGTCATATTCCATTTAAAATTCATATCTGCTTGAAGCTTTTTCATAAAAAATAATGGATTTATGGATTCGAATCCACGAATTTACTCAATTATTCGAAATTGGAATGTATTCGAATCCAATTTTAGGTGGATCGTTTTAACCTTGATTCACGATCATATCTCATCCCTCAAGAAATATACTGCTGCTTCTTTTCAGTAAAATATTATAAGAAACTAGCGAAAAGATGGGAAAAAAGAAAGGGATGCTGCGTAGGTGTAGGTACAGCTACCGAACATACACCGATGTTATACGTTGTTGCTTTGCCGATAACAGGAGGTTGAAACGAAAGGGGTGCTAAACGCATATTGTAAATGACATTTCGCTGATTGAACGAGGTAATTATTGACCTAAAGCGAATTCAACCCTTGACGTTTTTACTACAACGGCAGCGCAGCACTGGCAACGAGGGGTTAAACGTGTGTAACGTCGAATAATAAGAAATAGTATGAGCATCGGAGCCTGGCTCGACGACCCTAGACCCCGAGAAAGAGAAACGCAAACCAAGGCAAGCGTATCCAATATTGTCGTGTAATGGTGAAACAAAAGGGATGTGTAAGAGCGTATACAGTACATGCAATATATAAGCTCGTATTATGCTCTACGACTATGTACCAAAGTGCGAAGGCGAAATATGGAAGAGAGGTAGTGAGAGGAGAAGATTGGAAGGAAGGCACGAGACATACCGCTTATAGACCTTGTACACCGTGTAATAATTCTATTAGTGTTTTAGAAAGGGCGCACGTTAAAAAAAAAAAGAATATAATCGGAGTTATTACGTCGAACTTAATCCGTCGCGTGTCTTGTAAACATTTCTTGACATTTTTTATAGTTAATCATAATTTATTCCTGGTGACTTCGTTGACTGGTTATTAAATTTCGTGGTGTGGAGATGTACAATTGAAAATGAGGTGGTGATTTTTTCATTGTTTTGTATTGTTTTCTATTGGGGGGGGGGGGAGGAGGGAGGATGCGCTTAATCAAAAATATACATACAGCGAAAGTGAATTTTCTGTCAAGAGATTCTTTGAGGACACCTATTCATGGAGAATTGTAATTTGAGGCCGAAATGTTGAAATATACTAAGACAGGAAAAATACAATTTTTTTTAAATTTAGGAACTTGAACTTCGCCAATTTTTTATACTGGAAAATTACACTAAATTTTTTGGAAAAATTAGAATAATTTTTTGTAGTGAAAAAGTAAAGCACGGAATACCTAATTTTTTGTTGGTGGAAAAATTAGAATACCTAATTTTTTTTGTAGAGAAAAAATTGAATATGTACCTACCTACTCTATTGCCGGGAAAAATTAGAATAAGTACCTAATCTTTTGTAGGGAAAAATTAGAATATCTGAGTTTTTGTAGGGAAAAGTTAGAATACCTAATTTTTTGTGGGGAAAAATTAGAATACGTAATTTTTTGTGGGGAAAAATTAGAATACCTAATTTTTTGTAGAGAAAATTAGAATACCTAATTTTTTGTAGGGAAAATTAGAATACCTAACTTTTGGTAGGGAAAAAGTAGAATAAGTATCTACCAAATTTTTTGTAGAAAAAAAATTGGAATACCTAATTTTTTGTAGGGAAAAATTAGAATACCTAATTTTTTGTAGGGAAAAATTGGAATATGTGCCTAATTTTTTTTAGGAAAAAATTAGAATACTTACCTAATTTTTTGAGGGAAAAATTAGAATACCTATTAATTTTTTGCAGAGAAAAATTAGAATACCTATTGATTTTTTGCAGGGAAAAATTAGAATACCTATTAATTTTTTGCAGGGAAAAATTAGAATACCAAATTTTTGCAGGGAAAAATTAGGATACCAAATTTTTGCAGGGAAAAATTAGGATACCAAATTTTTGCAGGGAAAAATTAGGATACCAAATTTTTGCAGGGAAAAATTAGGATACCAAATTTTTGCAGGGAAAAATTAGGATACCAAATTTTTGCAGGGAAAAATTAGGATACCAAATTTTTGCAGGAAAAGTTAGAATATCTATTTTTTTGTAGGGGAAAATAGGGGAAAATTGAAATGATTTTTGATAAAAATCAGAATGATTTGTTTAGAGAAAAATTAGAATGACTTTTTTAGAGAAAAATTGGAATGATTTGTTTAGAGAAAAATTAGAATGACTTTTTTAGAGAAAAATTGAAATGATTTTTTTAGAGAAAAATTAGAATGATTTTTTTTGAGAAAAATTTAAATGATTTTTTTTAAGAGGAAAAGGAAAATAAGAATGATTTTTTTAGAGGAAATTTAACCGATTCTTTTGCAAAAAATTTAATGCATTTTTTATGATAACATATGCTCATTTTTAAAGAAGATACCTGTATTTCATAAAAAAGTCAATGAATTTTTTTGATATGAAAATTTTTGATCAATTTTTGTAAAAAAAAAAAAAAAAAAAACGAGGCTCCATGCCTCCAGCCTTGTCAATCGCATGAGCTTCGTTTCTTCCAAATACAAAATTATAGATATTAGGTATGTAGTGTACCTGTTGAATTTGAAAAAACATTGCCCAAGTTTAAAATTTTTAAAAATGCTCCAGAATCGACGATTTTTGAATTTCCAAAAATTCGTCAAAAATCAAAACTCATTCGGTCAATTAAATTTTTCAGGTGTTTTGAAATATGCTTCTTTTGGAAAATTTTACTCACTCGTTCAAATCAAAGAATATTTCGAGTGATTTCCTTGAAATTACATAAAAATAAAAATCTTCGTTCGGAATTGAATTTTTATTTAGGTACCAAATGAATGTTTTGAAAAAATTAAAACAAAAATGCCTCCAACTCTACTTCAACGTTATTTATTTCATAAAAATAAATGTCAAGCATAAATTTCTTTGTTGAAAATTGTATCTCTAGCTCATTCCCATAATAAGATGCTTTTCATCCTCGATAAATTCACCCACCACAAAAACTCACCCTTTGCCGCATCCGAAACCGAATTTCCATTCCAATTTCCACAACCTCGTAAGACGATTTCACGTTCGGTGTGATCCGGCCACAGCCAAGGAGAATATTCGATTCGAAGTGAAATAACAATTCTCGGCTGTCATAATGACGGTGGCAACGGTAAAGGCATGGCTGCCGCCTCGTTATCGGATTCGCATTAAGAAAAGGAATTCATTTAAAGAAAAATTACACGCTACCGCGTTTAGGGACTCTCGGGTCTCTCTCTCATCATCCAGCATCGCATCCGAATCGGAAATCTGAAATCGAACCGAGGACACATGTGCTACTGTACCGGCGGTGTGGCCGACGTTCTTCGGCGGGTAATCGTATAGAAAAAATGCCGAATCATGACGTTAAAGTTGCCGCGGATACCGTCGCATACGCACACAGACGTATTACGTATCGCTTACATCACCATCATCGCGAGAGTTTACTAAGTACACGATATTTCGATATTCGAGATTTCCAGTGGCTTTTTATGCCACACATGCCGCACTTCGTAACCCACAGTTATACGAAATTGAGGCACTGAGAAGTCATAAAAAGTCTCGAAAAGGTCAAAAGGTACTCGATGATACGAAAAATTACCCTGGTTGAAAAATACAAGCTGGGAAATTGAGCACTGGAATAAAACAAGGAAAAGAAAGAGAGAGGAGAGCCCTTCTGTGAAAATTGTTTTTGAAAATCGTAGCATGATTGCGGAAAGTTCAAATAATTTTTTTTGACCTCCTCGTGAATACCTATTCTGATTTTTATTATTTCCATGACTTAAAAACTTGATGATTAGGTATTTATCAAAATTTTTCTTACAAGTTTTTATAAACTAATAATACAAGTTGAGAAAAATTTTTTGCTTTGATTCAGTTCTAATGTCTAAATTCTGATTCTAGGGATCAAAATACATCAATATACTCATTCGTAGCTTTCAAAACTTGCTTGTGGGAAGGGGTAAAAAAAATGAGGTTTTTCGAGAATAAATAAACAGACTCTAAAATAAAAAATCAATTTTTTTAGTCTAATCTTATGGAAAATTTTACGGCGAATGGAATACGTATCTCATTTAGAAAAAAATTTAGAGCTAAAACTTTACACTGAAAAAAAAATATAATAAAATTTATCCAAAAAAATAATAACGCGTCCCAATTCTCAAAATAGGTAAAATTTATCATTTTTTTTGAATAAAATTTATTTTTTTTGATAAAATTTATTCATTTTCTGACAAATTTTATTATTTTTTCTGATAATAAATATTATTTTTTAAAACAAATTTCACCTATTTTGTGAATTGAAACACGTTATTATTTTTTTTGAATACATTTTATTATTTTTTGATTAAAATTTATCATTTTGGTAAAATTTATTAATTTTTTTGATAAAATATATCTTTTTTTTTGATAAAATTTATTATTTCTGGGGTAAAATGTATCTTCTGTTTTTTCCGTGTAAGAAAAATAAAAAAAAATCATTTTTTTCTCAATTTCCTCAACCGATGTTCAACTTTACTCAAAAATATCTTAAAAACTATGCTCTCCAAAAAAATCCAACCACTACCAGATAGAAAATTCTATTCTCTACAATTTTTGACGTTGGTCCATCTTGTTATAGACGCTCAGTTTGCTCAAAAATATCACTTTTTGGTAGGCAAGGCACAAAAAAATGAGATTTTTTTTCAAAATTCAGGAAAGTTTAGGCTGCAACTTTTTTCTGAAATGAGATAGAGGTCTGCGGTTTGCTCTGTTTGATTCATCGAAAATTTTCTGTAAGACCGGGCCAGTAAAATTTTAACTTTTTTAAAGCATGTGTTTATTGTTTTTAAAATACCTAATTTTTCAAACCTCCCTCCATTCCATTTAAGCAATCTTTGGTCAAAAAAAATATTTTCCCCTTCATTGAAACCTAGACACAAAAATCGTTCCAACTTGTATAGGTAATCACTTTCATGGCACGAGCTGAAAATTTAATTTTTTCAATATTGAAAACACATTTACAGCCAGGTTTTTGAAAAATAGTCTCTTTGGGCATAATTCTGATTCCTGAAATTAAAGTTTTTTATATTGAAAGCATATTTATTCAGAACTTTTTTAAAAGTCGTCATCATCCTGGCATGAGCTGAATTCTGAAAATGGAATTTTTCCCCTATGTTCTGAGGAATCAACAGAATGAATACATTTTTGGGTATAATTTTCAAATAAGTTTTTAATATTGAGAGTAGACCTGGAGAAAAATTTCTGGAAAATGACCGTTTTTAGGAATGAGTAATAAAAATTGTATTTTTCAATGATAATTTGCATAAAAAACCAATGTTTGACGAAATCGATTAGGTACTTGAAAATACTTCACAATCGATTACAGTATTCGCTGAAAAAACATAATCGATATTTCGATCAATCGAGTTTAATCGTCGTACAAAATTCGATCGATTTTTTTTTGCTATAGAAATTTTGAAAATTTCTCAAGAAAGTGCCATTTGAGATTATGAGATTGGAAGAAACCTAATTCCTATTTTAGAAATTTTTTGAAGAATTTTTTGCTGCGACGTTGGTCAAAAATTTGGAAAAATTGATCACATTACAAAAAATGTGAAGAAAATTTAGATGTAATGGAGGCTCCGTCCTGAAAAATGAGTGCCTGTTTTCTGTCAATTTATCATATTTCTTATCAAAATGCAAAATTTTTCAACGATTTCTCAAAATTAAAGAAAATGTATTTTAGTTAAGGAATTACGAGGTTTGTGAATAGTTGTGAGGAATTCGTTGAAAAATTTCACATTTTGAAGTTTGAAAAAAATTGGCAGCCTGGATTTAGCAACTATCCTTAGGTGTCAAAAATCGGTTTAAAATTGAATTCTAAAACGCCCAAAATCAATGTCAACTCGAAAATCAATTTTCGACACCTAAAGGTGATTTCTATCTCCAGACTCGCACAGAGATCCGAAGGAAGGGGTATGGTCCCTCCGACTCCAGCTCCATGACTTTTAAAAAAATTTCTTCTGTTCCAGCTGCGAAATTTTTTTAAAACGCCTTCACCGAGCCCTCCTCCCTCCAGCTTTGCTCCGGATTTTTGACCGTCTCAGGAATCTGGTGGGGTCCTCTCTTTGGCTCTGGCTCCCAGTTCGATATTTTTGATCAAAGACCCTCCGACTCCGGCTAGACTTTGGCTCCGGCATTTTAAAAAAGTGCCTCCGGCTCCGAAAAAATCGAACTGGAGGGGTCCTCCTCTGTCCATTCTTCGGTCTGCTGCAGATCCCTCGTCTCACATATGAAAAATATTGGCCAAAAACACGCATTTTGTAGATAAAAGCTTCCATTTTTTTTGAATTTTCTTCAAAACTTTCACAATAGGTGTGTTCTACTTTTTGAATTTTTGTTTAATTTTCGTCCAGAAAACAAAAATGTAAAAACACTATCGATTTTGTGATTATTTGGTGCCGAATAATCGATGAATCTGTTAGAGACTAAAAATTAAAAGTTCACGATTGAAGTAGGTAAATATAGGTACCTTTAATTTTTTGCAAGACTTTCATTTGTCAAGAAATCAAATTTTTTGGACTTTTATATCAAATTACACAATTATCTGAAGTCCATTCATGATTTTTGATCCAAAGTTTGCCCCACTTTTTATGCATTTCATTTGAAAATGACCATTTTAATCAAGATATTAGCTACTTGTTTCTGAAAAACTTGAAAATTCAATCTTCTATGGTTACCTGTCGATTCGACCTCGTTGATATTTCGACTACGAGTCCGAGCAAAATTCCACTTCGATATAGCGACACAAACTATTCAATACTGTAAAACTCGTGATTTTTGACAAAGACACAACATCTCTGGTTTCTCGCCGCCTCACACACCCTGTTCGTAGGTGCATTTTGTTTATTTTACCAACACGTCGATTTACAATGTCAACGTTGGAGTTTGGCAATGTTATGGTTAAAATTAAAAGCATTTTTTCGTCGCAGCTCTCGTCATTGAGTCGAGGCTGACGTTGACATTATTCTGGATGTCAATCGATGATTGACAATTTCCGTATTGAGACAACGTTCGCATATGCGAATTGACATTAAAAGAAATATGCTGAGTAAAAAAATCTAGAAATTTTTTATCGCTTGTCGAAGAGAGGTTATTACAAAGCGCCTACGTATCCACCCATAAGACCTAAGATCCGCCAAGTACACGGTTCGTCGTCGTTTATTAACTATCTCTCTTGTACTTTCTGTATCTATACGACAATGCTCGTACGATGTAATTGGAATTTAGTTGCGCGTTTTATTAGAATCGAGTCATCGTCGCGAACACATGGCTTATGTCGAAGATTCCTCTCCTTCTACGATATGTTTATACGTGCACGCGTCATAAAACAGATCGACGAGTCTCTGCCGCGTTTTTTTTTAATACCGTATATCTATTCTATGTACGTAATGGTGTTATACGTGCATGCACTTTATGTCCTACGTCTGTGTACCTACGTGTTAGAATGACTTGGTGTTGGTTCATATCGAAGCGACAATAAAAAACGACGACACAACCGTTTATCACCAGCTTCTAAATATTTTTGCCAGAATTAGGATTTTCACTTCTGAGTTCAAATTTTTCCACTTTGTTCAATTTTCAATTTTTTTTTTCAAAATTTATCCTATTTAAAAACTTTTTCAATTGAAAAATTTTTCCAATTTAAATTTTCTCGAGATTTTTCCAATTTTTATTTGCTCAATTTTTCTTTTAGTTTCATTGAGTTTTTTTTTCATTAATTAAAAAAAATCTTCAATTTTTTTCAACTTTGAATTTTTGAAGATGGGTCTGGCCGGGTATGGGGTGAATTTGGCCCCAGTCCCAATTTTTGATTTAATGCCTCCAGATGGTTTCCATGATTTAAAAAAATACTGGGAAAAATTTTGACCCTCACCCCCTCTCCCTTTCGGAGCTATGGCCATTTTATTGCATGATTTTCGAGAATTTCTAATTCCAACGGAAGTGAATGATATTTTCTGTTCTTTGGCACAAAGTTTACATCTCGTTAAGGTGTATTTAGGATGATTTTTTCAAAAATTTTGGTGCACTCCTTCATGAAGTTTTGGTCATTTGAAATTTTCAACTGTAAAAAAGACCATGTTAGCGAAGAGCTACTATATTTTATAAAAAACGTGTTTTTTGACGTCCCGTATTCAGTTTTGGCGATTACGATGGCCCAAGGGCCGAAAATCGTAAAAAAAAAAAGTACAGAAAGCTGTTATTTTAGCAGATTTTTCAACGTTTTACACGAAAAGAAGTTATCAAAAGGAGAAACTAACGTCAGATTCGTGTTTAGCAGACCAAAATACCTCAATAAACACTATTTTCGCGTTAATTTTTCTCGAAGTTTCGAAATTAACTTTTTTTCTGTTTTAAAAGTTGCAGGAAAATCAGCGAGAAAAACGGAAAATTCTCGAAAATCACGCAATAAAATGACCATTGCTCTGAAAAGGTGAGGGGATGGGGGTCAAAATTTTCTTCAGAATTTTTTTCCTTCTGGGGGCATTGGATCAAAAATTGGGGGCTGGGGCCAGATTCACCCCTTACCCGGCCAGACCCTTTTAGTCGATGTTTTTCAAAATTTCTACCAATTTAATAACCATCGATTTTTTTTCAAATATAAATCCTGAAAAACATCTTTAAAAAAAATCGAAATTGAAAAAATATTGTGAAAATTTAATTTGGAAGAAATTTTACCAAATAAGTAGGTATTAGAAGAATTTTAAAATTAGAAACAATTTTGAAAAAATTCAAAGTTGAAGACATTTTTTTGAAAAGGTGAACTTATATCTTCGAAATCCGATTTTTGGCAAAAATAATTAAAAGCCTGGTCGTTTATCCTTATATGCCGCGAGTCTTTCTCCCATTGCCATCCCGATAGTAAAAAATGCTATATGGTAAAGAAAAAAACGAGTATACGAGGCGAAAAAACTCCCAGAGAAAAAGACACCGTGTTGGAGTCTGTGAGGAAAGAGAGAGAAAAGCAAAAACGATGTCGAGAACGCCACACACGAAGACGCGTACCCGAGACGTTCACCACATTTACGCGCCTTTTTATTTTATAAACATTAAAAATTTATAACTTCGATTCACGACACAGAATCGTTCCGAGATTCTAATACACCCTGCTCCTGTTTTTCCTGTCTTAGGTAATATAAGAAAAGAGCCTATTCATGTCGGTGGTGTGTTTCCTCGTTTGAATGAATGAAAAAAGTGGTGAATCTAGAAAATGGATTACATTCGGGTGAAATGGTTGATTTTATGCGATGAAATAAATTTTATTAAGAATAAACGATTTTCTACTAATTTTCAACTGAGAAATAATTGTGTTTTTTTGGTCAAATTAAGAAATGACATGGAAATCAGCGATTTTTTACGAACAAATCAGTGAAACCTCGCTGATTTTCAGTGAAACTTATTTTACTGAGTAAAATGTGCACAATTTGATCCGAATTTTACTGATTTGGATTTAGAGGGAAGAGGGACTGTTGGGAAACTGCAAAAAAAGCCAATAGTAAAAGATAAATAATGTTTAACGTGAAAGTAAGGACAATTAAAAGATTGCATCTGAAATTCTTGCAAAAATCGTCAATAATTCATGATTTTTATTTTTTAGTGATTTTTTTTTTAAAATCATACATCAGTTCAAAAATTCACGAAAAGCTTAGGTAGGCAAGGGTTGATCATTTTAAGATTCACAGTTAGTTCAATTCTTCAAAGTTCATTTTTTGAGACAATTTTCAATCGAATTTTTTCAACTTGTAGAATTATTCATTGAAACATTTCAAATTGGGAGAAGCAGTGGCGTAGCCAAAAGCGTCCAAAAAGGGGGGTCTGGCTCGGAAGCTTTTTTTTGGGTGGCTGAAAAATGAGTACAGAGACTTGAAAAACGAGAAATTTTCGGGGAAAGGGGAGGAGAGAGGGGTAAAAAATGAGCATATTTTTGCACTTTCATCTTGAATAGTTCGTATAATAGGGACTTAATTCACGCCCGAGCGTAGCGAGGGCGAAGGTTCGAAAAAATTGAATATTTAATGCCCAAAAAAGACAGTTTTTAATGATTTTGTTAGTGCCCGAGCGAAAGGAAGGCGAAGCTTTGATAAAATTGGATTTTTTTAGTGTCTAAAAAAAGGCATTTTCCACAAAAATTCTTGACCTCAAGGGGGGTCCAGACCCCCAACCCCCCTTGGCTACGCCCCTGGGGGGAAGGAAAGGGGGGTTTAAAATAGGGAAGTGAACTATTCACATAATGTAGAATTTTTTGATCTCCCATTGGGCTGCCTAAAATTCATAAATTTATTTGCATTTTATTATTGACTATTCTGATATTAAAAATTTCACCACGTTATCTTTGAAGTTATGTCACTTCTTCAAGTGTTTCAAAAAATTGCTCCGAACTCAGCCAAATATTTTGAAATTTTGATTTCCTGCATGGGTGCCAATTTATAATTTTCAGAGCCTAATACCTATTTTGAGACACTTGAGAGCATGATGAAGCCCCGAATTTTTTTCAAATTCTTGGTCAAATTTCCAATAATAATTTGAACATTTTTTGATCAATATTTTTCTAGACATCTGGGTATATTATCTTACAAAAAGAGCATTCATTTTCCACAATTTTTCTTGCAGCTCCTTCTCTTCGGTGATATCAGAGCACAATTTTATGATTTTAGGGCTTTAAGGTGCATTTTTGTACCTTGAAAGAAAGCTATCCAAACAGTGGTGAAATTTTGGACCGAAGCAAAAATAAATCAAAAATACATCAAGATCCAAATTTTCAAATTTTAAATGTTCTTTTTTCGAATTTTGATGAATTTTTGAAATGATATTTTTGAAGAATTTGAGTTTTTCATCTTTCATATACATAGGAAATGGATTAGTCAAAAGGGTAAAAAATGAGTTCAAAATCGAATTCTTAACCCCAAAAAACATATATTTTGACAGCCAATATGATATTTTTTGAAAATTTCCATTTTTCCCTTGTATAGGGGGATAGGTTATCATACGGGATGAAAAGTACCTAGTTAAAAAAATCGAATTCAGGACCTCAAAAAAACATATATTTCGACACCCGACATGATATTTTTGAAGAATTTAAGTTTTTATCCCTCCGTATATATGATGGGTTAGTCGAAGGGGTAATAAGTTCAAAATCGGATTCTGGACCCCAAAAAACCCCATTACCCAATTTATTTCGTTCAAACTTCAAAATTTCTATTTTTGCAGTCTCAAATTCTTAAATCTCCCTGAGGTGATTTTAGAATTTGAAAAAATTTACCAAAATTCGATAAACTCATTTTCATTCCTGAAATTTTAATAAAGAGATTTTCGAATTATGGGCTTTTGATATAATTTCAATGCTGTTAGAATATCTCCTTTGATGTATTTTAATCCTATTATCGATTGAAATTCGGCCTTGATTTTACTCCATATCGACCAGTTCGTCATGTATTTCATCTCCACTTCTTTTTTCAAAGTCGACTCACGTCTCAAGTTTTTCACACCGTATAGAAAATTAACCCTTTACTTGGCGATATTGAAGAAAGACAGAAAGATAAAATTGCGGTGTACGTACACAAGTAACTCACCTCACATATGCGGTACAGTTACACATACGAAAAAAACAGACGAAGTGGTGTAGAAGGGAATCCACCTCGATAGACATTTATTAGCTCGTGCAGACGTAGCATCAACGTTACATTACGAGTTTGGAAATACGAGAGCAGCAATAGTATGGGTACTGCGGAAAGAAAAGTGAGAAGCAGCAAGCAGCAATGCACACAGCATCGTATACCATATAATAGGTACCTCTGTACGGTCGTATGTGTGCAGTGGCGAAGACGAAGAAAAGTTCACAAAGTTATTTAGCGCGTTTCCAGCAGCAGCACGTATATGGCCATAAATAAGCTCTAGCGGGTAAATTAGTTGCGACCGTGTGTATACAAGTACGATAGCCAGGAGTTGACCGGGACTCTTCTCGTTTCAAGAATTAATGGAGTTGCGAGTAAATAGGTTGGGTGGTTACTCGGAGGGCCGTAACGCTTCTTGTCCGTCGTTTTCCAGCCATAGGTACCTTAGACCTTACGATTGCGGAGGAGAAAACACGAGCACACAAACACATAAATACATTGATTGAGAGTTGTAATGGGTTCTGGAGGACAGTTCTGTTAAGATGGAATGTATTAAAGGCTACCCCCTTAATGCGAGATACTTCATCAACTGACCTGCGGCGCTACGTGGTCCACGTTCGGCTTCTCCTTCGATATTTCTTATTTTAAAAGATACGATACTCAGCCACCTCGTACTCATTACCGGAGCCAAGCTCGGGCAGAGAGGTGGCCGCAACGTTTACGTACACACGCCGATTAAATGTAACATTTATTTTGAGTACGTTGTTCGCGGCACCTGATTAATCGCGTTTCATTATTTTGTTAACAATCGTGTACCACCGTTGACCGCCTGGCCGCCGGTTTCCTTTCGACTTCGAGTCCATTTTGTTTCTGTTGGATTCCATCGTATATCGGGTAATATACATAATGCCCGTGCAATGCTGAGTAAACGTATTTAAAGCATCGGTCTTTCCAAACTAAATATTTGCTCAGAGCTGCGGCCAGCCGTCTGGATATTTGACGAGTGAAAAATTATTATTGTTTTTTTCCTGTCGACATTCGATGTTCGGATGGCTCCGCCGTACGAGAAAGTCATTATTTCAAACGAGATGAGCATTAGTGCTGTATGTGCGGAAGGCGGGCGGATCGTCGAGTGGGTGGAAAAATCTTGAGGTTTGGGGAATTGATAATTTTTTTTTGGTTGTGGTTTGTGGTGTGAGAATTCTCGGTTTATACTGAGAACCAGAATCGAAATTAAAGGCGAATAAGGAGGAGGCTACTGGACTACAGATCCAGTGGTGTCATCAAGGGGGGCTGCCCTCCGCCGGAATAATGCTGACCCCTGCTTGAGCCTCAGAAAATTTCTGTTATATTTAAAAATTATACAATAATGTGAATCCCTACCCATTACATCAAAATAAGTAAATGTATTTTCAAAGCATTACAGCGTAAAAAAATCTTTTTTTGACATTAAAAAACCAATTTTTTCAGAGCTTCGCCCTCGCTTCCTTCGAGCGCAGTTCCATGATCCATCCGAGGCAAGAAAAAAACAAAAGAAGGCTTTTTTACCCCTTCTCTTTTAAATCCTTCTGGAATTTCAAGTTTTCCATACCCACTTGTACGTAGACTTTCAAAAAAGTGCCACTGGATATGTAAATTATTAGCCACTGAAAAAAGTTACCCCCCCCCCCCGTGCTTCGTAAAAAAAAGTTGTTCAACACATGGGCTTTTTTGCCCCCTCCCCCAATTTTTGATTCTGACGACGCCACTGTACAGATCCCCAAATTTTTTAAAAACTAATAAAGGGAAAAATAATTTTTTGACCAATAAAATCAACTTTGGAGGGATTTTGAAAAAAAAAAATCACTTCTAAAACTATGAAAAACGACGAAAATCTATTAATTTTTTAATTTTTGACTTGAAAAATCACTAAAATCACCGCAAAAGTGAGGTTTTAAATGCACGATTGTTCAAACTGAAAACATGAAAAAAAAGCTAAAGGCAGTTAAAATATTATAAAACTTTCAGCTAGCTTTTTGAATCAAATTCCTAAAACTTTTCAGTTTTTCTCAAAAATTGTCAAATTTTCGGCTATTAGCTTTCAACTTTCGGCTAGCTTGACATTCCTGATTGCAGAAAGGAGAAAATCAGTAGAAAAAAATTCGCTGAAAACAAATCAGTGAGAAAAATCACTGGAAAATCAATGAAAATTCGCTGAAAAGTCACTGAAATTTACGAATTTAGCTGTAAAATCGGTGAAAAATTTTGAAAAATCAGTGAAAATTTGCTGAAAATCATTGAATTTTGCTGAAAAGTCACTAAAATTTATGAATTTAGCTCAACAATCAGTAAAAATCTGTGATAATTCGCTTAAAACCAGTGGATTTTGCTAATTTTTCTTGTGCTAGAATTCTAACTGTTCATCGGTGACTTTTCACTGATTCAGAATTAGAGACGTCATTTTAACTCATGAGCATACTTTTTCCCAAAATTGGGAGGCTGGGGTTGCACTGAGGGGTCAAATTCAAAAAAATATCAAATATTCGAACTCAGTGCTCTCAAGTACCTAACGAACGACTGGTCACACGTTATTTTTCATTTTTTCGAATTTTGGCCCTTATCAAGGGAGCTAAAAGGGAGTTCAGAGTGGTTGGGTGAAAAAACCAAGTACATATTCGAAATCAGCACCTTTGAATTAGTAGAAATCAATGTGCAACTTTACTTTTTCGATTTTTTTGACTTTTGGTCGAAATTGTGGACCTCATACTCCCCAGGAGTGTAGAGATCCCAATCCCATATTAAAAATTTATTTGTTGAAAAGAGAGTAAAAAGGACTCCTTATAGTGTAATTTTTTCATATCTTTAAATGGCAGCTTTCATCTTTTGTTCTCATCATAAAAGTTGAGCTTTCACTAGCAAAGTTCAACTTTGAGCTTTTCAAAATGTGATTATCGATTTTGAATCTCCTATCGATTCTATTTCAGACCCCGCAATCAGTTTCCCCTCAAGTACCTATCTCGAGATATGAGCCTTCAAATTAGGGCAATTTTGCCAACAAAAAAAATTCGAGGTCGATCTCCCTCCGATCTCTTGAGGGTTAGAAAAGAAATGATCGTGGTTTTGTGAATAAATCACCAACCATAAGACCCAACTTCATTTTTGTCCTATTTTAGTATGGAATAGCCCGCGAGCTTTTGGTATTCCCATTGTTACAATTGGGAATAGTTAATAATACAAAAATCGATTTTTTTTTTTGGTAAAAAAGTCTCCTAGAGAAAAAATGAATAGGTAGAACATGAATATTGTAGAGCGTCAAATTGGGCTTAGTTTTTGAGATATTTTCAATTTTTTTTTCTTAAAAAAAAGTTGAATTTTTGAACCAAAAATAGTTAAGCCTCCTAAGAAAAAACTACATCTTAGATTTCTACAGATAGGAAATTTGATGTTCTGTAATTTGTGTTCTATTCATTTTTTCTTGGAGGCTTCCTTTGCCCAGTAAATCGAATTTTAAATGTCAAAGGTATCAACAAATGCAAAAAAAATGCAAAACAAGAAATTGAAATTGTAAAAATTTCTTGGCTGATGGAATTTTTTCACTATTTTTCTCGAAATCTGCTTGAAAAATTCTATCTATCAAACTTCAAACAGAATTTCATACGTCGACCTTTGTATAATTAGTCCTATAAGGCCAAATTTTTTGCATGATTTTTTAAAAATTTCCTCTTATTACGTTCTCAAACTCATTATGGCATTTGATACGATCTTTTCTACTTCAATGTACAATTGAACGCAGTCTAACACGTGCACATTTTAAGGCAATTTCGAAACGAGGTAGATGCAATAAATGATACTTGGTTATTTGGTACGTCACGCTACCATAGATCAAGAGACGGACATCTAATAAACGACTGTCGGTCTCCAAGCTCCTCATTCGTAACAGTGGTCCAGCTCGAAAGACTCCCCGAAGACGAAAAACATGCCATAATGAAACTGCATTACCTTTCAAGTACAGCACTTCTGCCTTCCTACGTCTTCAGAAAACCCCTGCACCTCGGTTCTCATCTCAGAATGCCACAAAATCATCAAACCAATCGAATTGGCTGGCTGGTTAATCGATTCTACGACATATTTATTCGTCTAAATCAAGGCAATAGGTACGAATTCGTTCGTAAAATTTTTTTTGTAAAGTCGTAGGTATCACGCAACTCATACGATGACTTTGAAACGTTGTTTTGACGCGTGCTGCGTATATTATGGAGAAGGCGGCCGTCCGATGTAGAAAAGTATCCGATCTGGTAATCGAATTGACATTATAAGTCGATCGCCGGCAAGGTAAATTATGCGATCGGCTCAGCTCGCGTAGTTGTATTAATATGTATCAATTATTGAGATCGGTGAATGCTTCGATTACCTTGGCAGATTTCCGCGTTCGAGTTGTCCGATCGTTTATATAAAAATGTAGTACGGTGCGTTTAAATATCACCTGTTGGTCGTCCCATACAGAGAGATACCTGTTAATATACTGCGGTGTCCAAAAGCCCTACGACATCAGTTCGGTCATCTACGTCCGTGAAAAAATTACCCTCCCCGTGTCTCCTCTGCCCCGCATCGAATGTGGAAAAAAAACTAGCTCCACTTCGGGCCATAAGTACAATGTAAATTGCTAGCCGACCGAATGCTAATCGTTGGTCATAGCTTATCCTTCTTGGTTCGATTATCGGGTAGCCGATGGTCAAGTGGTTCGTAAAGTTGTCCCGGTCGAATTTTCTTTGTCGGTTCGTGACGCGACGCCCGGGTGCGAATTTTTCCCTTCCACGTTGGGTAATTATAAAATATCGCCGAAAGTGTTTCGAATCTCGAGCGTTTTTTATCTACCACCATTCGGTATGTAAATTGCGTACGAGTTTGATTTTTGGAACTTTCGGTTCGGAATTATTATCGCCGTTGGTGCAGCTCAGCTGTCATCGATGGTTCGGCGTTCGCGTCTTGTATAACGGAGAAATGAACTTTACCTACTTTTTATTTTGGAGAGCTTCGGATAGGGTGAAAGGTTGTCATTTTTTTCATCGAGTGTGTGATCGGTGTCTTGTCTGCGGATGGACGTACGTTGTATGAATTTATATGAGAAATTAAATATCATTGGTTGGATCTTGTCACGTTGAGATGAATTACTGGATGTGTTTGAAGTGACCAGTGGGTGAGAGATTCTCTTGAATGACGTGGAGAAATGGTGAAGTCAAAGAAAGTATTTCGATTGGAAAATAAATTTTGAAATTTTTGTCTAAATGGCAAGAATTGAAATTTTATTAAGATTATGGCACGCGAAGTTGAATTCAAATTGAGAAGATCATTATGACTCGTAAGAGAGAAGCAGAAAATCGAAAAAAAAAATTGAACTTGAATAATTTTTGCTTTTTCACTTGCGCAGTTTTTCAAGGGTGGAGGAAGGAACTTGAGGAGTAAAATTTTGATGAAAATGCCAAAAAAATGATGGCAGCTTTGGAGTGTTTATCTAATTTTATACTGATTTAAAGCACATGAAAAATTGGAATTTTATGATTATGAATGCAAAATTTGAAATTTTATGACTAGAACAACGAAAAATTGAATAAAATAATTGTGTGACTTGGAATGCAAAAAAATGAAATAAAAATGGTGAAAATTGAAATTTTACGGCTAAGAATGCAAAAACCGAAATTTTATGATCAAAAATTTAGAAAATTTGGATTTTAGTACAGAATTGAGATTAAATGTTTGAAAAATGAAAAAATTATTATGAATGCAAAAACAGAAATTTGATGTCTAAAATACAAAAAAATTAAAATTTTATGCCCTTACATGCAAAAAATTGAAATTTATATTTGAGAATAATCAAAAAATGATATTGCAAGGATGCAAGGCAAAAAATGCGAAAAATTTAATTTCAAAAATAAAAATTAATAAATTGAATTTCATGACTAAATATGAAAAAAATTGAGTACCTATCGAACAAAAAATATAAAACGAAAAATCAAAAAGTAGAAAAATTAAGAATTGAAAATTGAAATCTGAAAACTTGGAACAGAAAAATAATGAAAAGAAACTGAAACTGATACGTAGGGTAAGGTGCCCCTATTTGAAAAACTGTCTCCATCTTCGAACCGTTTGGGTCAAAAATTTTCGAACTGGGCTTAAAAGAACCTTGAAGTGTCTACTACAAGTATCCACAAGTTTGGACCTCAAAAATAATTTTTACGATTTTTTTCTCGAAGTAAGTCAAAAATCGATTTTAAAAATTTGTGTTCCTAATTCCAAACCCCTCCCTATTTCGGCAGTTAATGGTGCAATCGCCAAATTGGAAGCTAGAACTGGATGAGTGGAAAGAAACACTCAAAAATTTTAATATTTCCGTTTAATTTTAGTTTTTGACTCGTTTTTCAGTCCCTGACTCAGTTTTTGGTTTTAAATATAACCATGAGACCAAATTTCAAAAAAAAAATCCATAGCAATAAAACTGAAAAAATAAGGTCAAAACCACTCCATTTTGCCAGTATTTTACACATGATAATTTTTTGTCCAAACTTGTAATTTTGGTTGAAATTTCTGAAAAAAATTAACAATGCTGTTTTAAAAAGCAAAAAATTAAAAAATTTCTACTTTGGTAAAATATTTTCGATCTTTTCGACTTGAGTTGGGTGTATTAATTTTTGAAAAAAAATTGAAACCTGAACTACATGCATAGGTACTAATTTTTAAATTTAAAAAAAATTAATTTTTTTGGCAATGCTGCTCATAAAGTTTTTGAAAAAGTTGAATTCGAATTTCAACTTCGCTTTAAAATTGACTTCTCTTAGCTCTGTCTGTAGCCTCGAGATTGGATTAAAAAATCATAAGATGTACTGAAGACAGAGAACACGAAATCCAGAAACTGAGTTGAAAGTCGAACTCAGCATCCTCAAAAACATTAGAAACGATCGATGGATCTCGCAGCATTGTTGACGTTTTCTATTTTTTTCAACTTTATTTCGAATCTTTTCTCGGTTAATTTTAAATTTTCTCAAAATTTTCCCTTTTTCAAATTTTTACCGTATTTTGTGTGAAGTTTCTCCAATTTCTAATGATCAAAAAATTTCAATTCCACGTCCAAAAAATGTACAATTTTGTGTTTTCTTCCCCAAAAAATCCAAGTATCTAGATGCATACTTTCTATTTTATTTTGTTTTCTTTTTTTTCAACAATTTTTGTGTACAAAAATTTAAAACTTCGATTCCAAAATTTTTCAAGTTTGAATTTTGAATTTGAGAAAAATTGCAAAACAATTTGAACTTGAGAAAATTTTAAGAAAATTTGAACTTTGAAGAACTGAAAAAAAATTCAACAAAAAACAATTTTACGAAAATTTGAACATGGAAAAAATTGTAAGCATTGCATAAAATTGAAACAATTTTGAGAAAACAAAATTGAAAAAATGAAAAATTTATTCAAGATTGAGGAAAAAATTGAAAAAACTTGAATTTTAAAACCAGAAAAAATTCATTAAGTAATTGGAAAAAATGTGAAATTGAACTTTAAATAAATTTGAACTAGAAGTTGAAATTTTTTGAAAATTACGTCGTTGGAAAATTTCCAGGACATGGAGTTGAAAAGAAATTGAAAATATTTCAGCTTTTTAAATTTTGAAAAAATAAATATTTAATGCAATGAACATAGAATCAGAACATCAGAAGTTCACAAAGCAAAAAAGTTTTTTTTAATCTCTCCCCCCCCCCCTTGGGTTTGAACTTCGAGGTCTATCAGCTCATTCGTAGAAAAAGGGGCCTTGGAACATGCAATATCTAATCGTAAAGATTCGCTCCGTACCTTTCCTTATAATCACTGAAAGAATTTTTAAAAATATTTTTCTTCAATTTTTACTTCCTTTCAGGAATTTTAATTCGTAGATGGAACTCCCTGCCTTTCTCCGATATTTTCAAAAAAAAAAACCACAAAATTTTAAAAAGAATAAAATCTGACGTTATGAGAGAACAATAATTTGTCAAAAAAAATTTCACAAATGTTGAACTTTGGTTCGGATTTCAATGATTTCATCGCTTTTGATTTCAGCCTTCAATTTCATAGGTAGGCAAAATATTTGATACTTTCTTAAATTTTACCAAATCAATGGTCAGTTTTTTCATGCGACCGTTTATTTTGCATTTCACTCGTCTAAAATTCACAATCGCATTCTACCTTTTAATTTTCCTCTATTTCTTTCGAATTGATTTTTTTTTCACTTGCTAGTTCTAGAATTAGGACTTCGAATGGCCAAAAGACGACAGGGAACGTATCGAAGTTGCGGTGAAACATCGATGAAATTTTTTTGGAACGGATTCAATTTATAAATAGCGAATTGTCGATAGTTTTGGCAGAGCGGAGAGAGGATTCTAGCTGCGAGCACATCGTCGTATCCATCGAGATAATCATTTATAAGCCGACTGTCGATTGGTATATGTCAGCGACAATAAAAATGAAAAAAAATGAACGACGTGCGTATCCTAGGACTAGCACTGGAGCAGAGATACGTCTAGTGATACAGTGATCGTGTAAGTGAGCCGAAGAACAGGGTAAAGATTCGTTTACAAATGTTTCAAAAGTATATAGAACGACCGCCACCACCACCGCTGATGCCAAGTAAGGGGTTGACAGAAGAGGTACATTAATCACAGTATCTTTGTTTTGTAAACGGCGCGACGACATCAACAAACACAATGACTTTTCGTTATTTTCATTTCGTTCGGCGCTCCCCTTTTTCTTGCTCTTGTATACGTTTTGGGGTTTCAGTTTCGTTAGGTTTTGCTTAATGTTTTTCATTTGGTAAATTATCCGGCATGACTTAGGTATTTCAACTATTCCAACTTATGCCCTGCTTTTTCTTTTCTTTTTTTTTTACTCTCGACGACGATGACGGAATTTCGACTTCGTGCCTTTGGACGTCTTTTAAAATTCACCGTGAAGATGCCAATTAGTTGGCAAAAGTCGCATAGTTCGAATATCAAAAGCAACATCACAGGATCCTTTGGACGGCAAAGACCGCACGTTGTAAAAGAAAACATGTCAGATGACTTCCCATTAGAAAAAAAAATCATTACGACGTTTAAAAGCTGCGATTCGTTTTCCCAGCAGTCACCGAAAAGGAAAATATCGCACAGTTTTCGTATCTAAATTATGCCGTTATTTCTCTTAAAAATTAATTTAACGTGCCATCAATTAAGGACAAACCAGAAGCAGATGCCGCTCTCTAAGACAATCTTTAACCCTCGGTTTTTTTCTCTCGTTCGACGAACTCGTCGGAAAAAAGTATCGCGAAGTTGGCTCGCTGTTTACGCCAACTAAATTAGCCCTGCGGCGAAAAGAGGAAAAAAAAGGAAAGTTTACTGGTGGAAAAATCTGTAAATTGAATCGTGTTTCGGGTTTGTTGTGCATAAAGCGGTGAAAAGGGCGGAGGGAAAGTTTGGGTGCGTTTTAGATTAATTTAGCTATTTTAATCGGTATCTTTAATTGTTTATTTTTCTGTTTCAGGAGTGCATCAGCTCGTGGAATGATGATGAGGTGCAGGGGTGAAGAGGAGTCGAAGAAGAATGGAAATGTGGTGAGTGTTTTTACAGTTTTTTTTTTTTTTAGGTTTTATGATTTTCGAATTCGGTTGGTATAATTCTTGCAGAAAAAAATTGTGGAAATATCGATTATTTGGAGTGTTTGTTTGAATAATGATTTTTTGTTTCTTTGAGATTTGGAAATTTTCCATGTCTTGGGTAATTTTTTAAAAGTTTGGAAATTTTCTACATTAAACGATTTTTGAATGATTTTTCAAACATTGAACAACTGTTTAGGGTTTTGAGGATTTTCTAAAAATTGAAGAATTCTCTGAAACTAAGAAAACTTTCCAGAAGTTTCATCATTTTATAAAAATGACTCTATTTTTCAAAAATTGTATAATTTTCTGGAAAATTAATGTCGGAAGACTTTTTCATAAGATAGGCGGATTTTTCCGAAAACTCAGATTTTCTAAAAACTAATGGAAGAATTTTTTAAAATTTGCACAATGTTTTGAAGATTGTTCGATTTTGGGCTTCATTTCCCTGGCCCCATCCATAGGGAGAGGGGTGAAACTAGGGTCAATCGATTGTGATTCGTTTTCTCCAAATGTGTAAAATTTTTCTAAAATTTTAAATTTTTTCAAACGTGGGCAATTTTTTAAAAATTACACAAATTTTCAAAAAATCAAAACATTTTTCAAATCGTAGGCCACAAATATTGGTGAACTATAAACTTGTCGACCAGTTTTCAAGAATTGAACGATTTTCAATATTAGTCAGATTTTTTCAAGTTGGATGTTTTTCAAAAATATTCGTTGATTTTCCTTTCAAAATTTGGATGATTTTCCAACGGTTTTTCGGGAATTGATGAATTTTTTTCAACATTAAAGAGTTTTTCAAAACATGTTTTATTTTTATAAAAAATTTTCAATTCATTCGGAATTATTCCATGTTCATTAAGTTTGTTCCCTTAAAATTTTGACGCAATTTTGTGCAATTTTTCACAAATTAGATAGTTTTTATAAATATTAGACAATTTTTATTCCAAATTTTGGATGATTTTCTAAAAATTGAATTTTTTAAAAAATTTGAACCATATTTTTTGAAAAATTCAACGAGGACAATTTTACAACGTATTTAGTGATTTTCCTCAATTTGCTCCAAGTTCAGCTCAAAAATGAACTAATTTTACTGGGCTATTATTCATTTTATTCCCTTAATTCGAGTCTTTAGAATTGCCTTTTTGGGAGGAGGGTGGGAGGGATTTCATATATTAATTTTTGGAAAACTATGATATCTCAACCTTGAAATAATCAATTGTAGTAATTTTTTAAATACGAGTATCAATATCTATGCCTTGGCATAGTAGGCACATGACTAAATTCACCAGCAGAAATGAAACCCAAGGGAATGTCGGGGGAGGAAAAGTTGTCAGCCTAGTTGGAAAATTTTGGAAAGTCTGTAATTCTGCATAATTTTATAAATTTGAAAATTTTGGGATTCATTAAATTATTTTTTGATTATTTAAATTTGAAATCCTGATTCGATGTTCCGCTGATTATTCGTTTCAACAAAATTTGCCGACTTTACTAGAAAATTGGCAGATATACCTACAGCACAATTTTCCAACTTTTGAGATATTTTTTTAAAAATCCGCGAATTTGGGTGCAAAAATATACGAAAAATGGGATCAAAAACTAAAACACTGATTTAAAAATGATCAAAAATCAGCTTTGAATGTATTTTTCTTCGAAAATTTTCGATTTCGCTTCGCTTAGGCTCAGTGAATTTATACGATTCATTTTTAAAATCATGACATGAACTCTATTCAGAAAATTGAATTTTTTCTAATGAAAAAATTAATTTTTTCATTTATGAAATTCAAAAGACTTGGTGACACAAGTCGAATTAAATTTATAAAAAAATTCAATTTTTTGGGAAAAGATGAATTTTATTACTTAATTGGAATATTGTTTTTTTTTGGAAGTCACAGTGACAAGAATAGCTCGAAAAAATACGAATACATATGTTTTTTTTTAAAATTTTCAATACGTCCGCGTCCTATCAACAAAGTTCCCTCTTTTTTTTTATAATACCAATTATTCATACCTAGTCGCCAAATTTTTTCTTACTCACCCAGAAATTTTTCTCGTTTTGAGGGGAACTTTGAATCGCAAATTTATGGGTTTCGAGTCATGAAATTTGTGGATTTCGCCCCCCATCCTACATCCCGAAACTAAAAGTGAAATTTCGTCTCTGTCCACCAAAGGACATTTCACGACAAAGTAAAAGAGGAAAATCAGCATTTACTCGCGAGGACGCCAAACCATGTTACATTAGACTTTGGTATTTCACTGGCTCATTGATAATTTATGCTTTTAAAAGTCTCATCTTCGTCGAGTCCGTGACCATGTGAAGTTATTTCTCAGACTACGGCTGATGTTGACTTATTTTTCTACACGTGTATGTGAGATTTGCTCTCGTTCGTTCGCGTCGTGTACCTTTTCTACACACTTTTCGATGTTATGTACTTTGGCTTTGCTGCCTTCTCTTCTCCGGTATCTTATCTGAAGTCGCGTGTAATAAAAGCGCGATTTGCGACTATTAGAATGATACGTGTTAGAATGGTCGAGCTAAAGTATCGCATGTGCCGTTGTAATGGTAAAATATGCATCCAAGTACTGTACGTATCTATAGATTCGTTCGAGTTTCGCAAAAAACCGCACCCAATACATCGCTCTGGGTGATTGTTGACACCGGCGAGTACATGTCCAGTATTCTTGGCCAATGTCACGGTCTCCAGGTCTCTCTCTTTTTCCATCTCTGCATCTTTGTTGGCACTTGGCAGAACATACAGATACGCGCATTTTAAACTGTATCAATTACCTAGACATCTCGAGCGCATAACTCGGTCGACTTGTTTATGATTTGTTGCCGCCAAGTGCGAAGAGCGAGAGGTTCGATTGGCACGGCGATTTCGCTGGCTGTGGCTGGCCGACGTCGTAACATTCTCGGATAATGCGGAACCCTGTGCGCGACAAGAGGTAAAATTCGTGTAGTCGGATAAGCCGGATAACCTTGTCGTTTTGATGGATTCTCGCGAGCGTATGACGCAGAATGAGGATCGTTCGGTTGGGAATTTTCAATTATCTCGTATGGAATCGATGGATCGACGATTTCGTGGACTAGCGAATCCTATGTGGTGACAATTTTTGGAAATATGATTGAAAAATCTGCGGAGATTTCGATTCGATGGAGAGTGAACTTGAAGGTGAAGAATGGTTTCATTTCGGTTGTACGAATTATAGAAATTTTTGGTTTTTACTCCATGTTGTTGAAAATCTTGGACAAAGTCGGGGTTTTCCAAGGGAAAATCGTTGTTGGATATGGATGAGTATGCTTGGACATGGATTTTGGTGAATTTCAGAGCTGATTTACGAGATACTCATTTTTCAAACCGGTTTGACCATTTACTGGTTGCTAATGATTTCTTCGAAAAATGACCACGCGACGGAAAAGCTTCCGATGAAGGTCGTTAGGCGCTAAAAATAAGTGAAATTTTTCATCTTTCGACAGAAAAGAACTCATGTTGATGAATAGGATCTTGAAAATTCATCAAACTGAAAAACATCGTTTAAATTTTTGTCAAGCGATTTTTTTTATTTTTGAAAATAAGATGAAAATTCTCCAAGTGATTTGAAAATTTTTGTGAGAACGAATTTTTTAAATGTACTATGTGGCAGAAAATGTATACCCATATTCAAACGCCATTTTCATCTCAAGTTTTTGAATTAGTCAAATTATTGTGTACTTACTTTGACTGTATTCGTTCGATTTCACGAATATTCAATTTGAAAATTTTTTTATTCTTTTTTTATTTAGAGAAAGGATTATTAAAATGAAAAAAATTGACCTTTAAAATGTTGAAAATTGTTGATCAGAGGTGAATTAGGCTCACATGCCAAATTAAAGGGTTTTGCTATGAACTTGAATCATTTTGATTTTTTTTTCATGTTATATTTTATGTCGGCGCATAGGGAAGCCAAAAATAAGAGTAAACTTTCATGCAAAAAATTGCAAACTCCATTTCTCCCTTCAAATTTTTAAAATGAAATTTTCGGTGCCCTTCGCCCGTTTGTTTTTTTAATTGAAAATTTCTTCGAATTTTGGAAAATTTTATCGAATATGTAACTGTCGAAATTTTGAAAGTACTGCAACACTGCATAGAATATTTTATGAAATTTTTATTAAATGTCAACTTATTTGTTTATTAATTTTTTTTGGAAAATCAGAGAAATAGATACTTACCTACTCAAAAAAGAAAAGTGGAAAGATTTCGGATCCCTGATTCAGGTCTAAAATTCGTAAATTATTTAAATATTTTGCTTATTTCTTCGTTTCGTTCTTTTGAGGTTCCCAAATTTCATTAAAATTAGGCCATTAAATGTGAGACGAGATTATCTTGCAACTTTAATTTATTTCGATGAACTTGAAACCCCTCAAAAAGGAAGGAAAAGGTCCAGATGTTGTCCAGCAATGCTTTGAAGTTTAAAATGAACATTTTTCACTTGGTAGCAATGTAACTATTTTGAATTTTTTTTTGGTTTACCTAGGTATTTCCAAAATACTTTTTTACGCTTTATTTAAGTTTTTTGAAAAAATTCCAAAATTTCAAACTTATTTGGACGTTGAAATACAGTAGAATCCGCTTAATGGAAAGCCTCTTAATGGAATCATTCGGATAATGTTATCAAAATGCTTCGGTCCCGATTTCTTGTCCTTTTTACCCATAAATTGCGCCGTTTAGTGTGATCAACCCGCCGGCTATTGGAATCACAATTCGAGCCGTTTTTCACCGACAAAAATGTAATTTAGTGCGCTATTTCCAATAAACCTTCTCTCTCTTTCATCTTTTTTTCATTGAAGACACAATTTTGCATACCTGATTATATAGTGGTTCAGGAAAAAAGGGACCTTAGCAGTCATTTTGGCGAAAGTCACATTTTTCTGATTCGGGACCGGAAAACTTTTAGAAATCGATCAAAACCACCCCCGAGGCCCATGCCCATTGCTGATTTTCTAGTGAGTTTTGGCAGATTTTCTAGTGAATTTTCAAATATTTTCTATTTGATTTTCACTGCTTTTCTACTCCTAGTGAATTTTCGTTAATTTTCTACAGAATTTTTACAGATTATCCAGCAATTTTTTTATTGCTTACTTTCTACCAAAGCAGATTCTTGATTTAATACAGCCTACTAGTGTTAAAGTGGCCAAAAAATCAAATTAATTAGGTATGGAACGTTTTCAAAACATAAAGGTTTATTTTTGTACCTACGTGCAATAAAGTGAATATTTTTACAAAAAAAAATTTCTTCGTTCAATGCAATCAGCCGGTTAATTCGATCAATATTGTCTCAGACAATCGTGATTACATTAAGCGGATTCTACTGTAGTTTTAAAAAAATGAAATTAGTTCAATGCTTTTTTTTGGCGACCCCCTCGAACTTCTTTTTAATCTCTTTATAACATTTTTTAAAAAAAACTCAAAGATAACTCACTGTAAATCAGAATAGAAGATTTTGAATTGATTTTTTTTTTCAAAAAAAATTGAAAATCCGACATTTTTGAACAAATATGTCACTTTTAACAAACTTATTCTTTTTATGTACTTTTCATTTTTAAAAAAATTAATGATTCGTTGATTCTCATGCTCTAGGTATCTAATGTTTTTTTTGGGGGGGAGGGGGTCTAGTTCTTTAACGATTTTTCAAAAGGATACATCGAAAATTTTGAAAAATCAGAAAATTTTTGAAGCATCCCTGTAAAGTCGTGGATTTTTTAGAAAAAAACGAATGAATGTTTTTTTACAATGCAATATATGTAAACTCCCTGCCCCTCCATCTCTCTTTTCCAAACAGTTCAAATTTTTAATGCAAAAAATATTAAACAAAAAAAAATAGAGAAAATTAATTTTTTAGTCTTTTTGTGAATTTTTTTGGTTCTGTTCCTTTTGCTTTTCCTTTTTATTGGAAATTTTTTGAAAAATTGCAACCTTGAAAAAAAAGTTTTTGCTTTTTTGTTCTATATTTTCTTGAAAATGATACCTACGTAAAATTGAAATTTCTAAAAACTCGGATTGAATGCTAATGCACCTCCGGTACACCCCCTTCCCCTCAGAATCTGATCTCATCTCCATTTTTTGATAAGGGTTTAATCCTATATAGCACGAGAGTTTTGGAAAGTTTGAAAACTTGGTCCGGAAAATCTGGAAAATTTGGCCAAACCATTTTTTCAAATGATGGCTACCCTGAGCACGTATTTCAAACTGTTGAGAAGTTCAATTGGTGAAATCAATAGGTACCTTGCACGTACCTAATTAATTATCAATAATAATCCCGAAATACATAAAATTAATAATTTTATTGAAAAGTTGAAAATCGGAAAAAATTCTCAGGTAAAACATTTTTAAAAATAAGTATAAAAAATGAGGAAAATTTTTTAAAAAATTTAAACTTGAGGAAACTGAAGGAAAAATTGTTAAATTATTGGAGAAATTTATCAAAAATACGAAATTGAAAAAAATTTCAATGCAAAAATTTCTATAGGTACTGAAATTCTTTGTCAATAATTGAAACTTTCTGAGAGAAATTTTTTTGTATGGGATACATATGTAGGTATCTGAGAATTATAGAAATTGAAAAAATTTAGAGATGAAAAAATTTGAGCTTGAAATAAATTTGGGCTTGGATTTTCGAAATCTCATCAAAATTTTTCTTGATTTCTCAACTTGAAAATTGTTCAAATTGAAAATTATTCCCCAATTTTAAATTTTTCAAAAAAAATCCCAATAAACAATTTTTCCCAACTCAGTTCAAAAACGTCTATTGTAAAAAATCTTACACCAATTTTCATTGAATTCAACTCGATATCTTCATCTGTCCAAATGCCACCATCAGCAGGAACCAAGAAGTTTCTAAAGTTAAAGGTGACGAACGAGGCATCTCCACGACTGTCTTTTCGCAAATCATTTTAAAGATTCTCGAAGCGTCGACGATCGGTGAAGTGTTAATAAAAAAAAAAGGAGTATCACACCAAGTTTTTTCGTTTCGTTTGATATTTTTTTAACGTAAATCCGAGACGAGATTTTTATCTGTTGGAGCAACATTTCAAAATTACCGGCGACCTTGAAGTAACCTCTATTAACTTGAACATACTTCGATCGTGTTTACATATATTTATTGTATAACAAGGGCACTTTTAATCATAGCACTCGGGTAATTAATACACCTACGTCGTGTTTTATGCGAAATTATCATACGGCTGGCGCGTTATACTTATAGTAATTCTATAATGACAAAATAATTATGTTAAAAGATTTTTTTTCGCCCTTTTGAGGTACACGATGGCACGATGGCCACGCTGCACGCAATCGCCAAGACTCGCGTAGGTAGTCTCGCGCTTGTAATCATTACAAATACACACGCAGCAGCGAGAAAAGAGAACGAATTGAGACGTGAATCAAACCGAAAAAAAAAAACGCTTCTAGCTAAGGACCAAACTCGTAATTTTTTCCTTTCCTAATTGCCTTCTTTCTCCGTTCGCTGGCGTATTTCGAACCGAATCCATAAAACTGGCTCCGCCAGCATCGATGTGGTGCCTCAATACGACAAGTGTATCTCAATGCTGGACTTTGGGCGGTCTCCGCACCCTTTCGGTATTCTGTTGACCATTATGACCAACTGTGCAAAAAGCTGCGGTAATTTTTACTTTCCGAGACCGTCTATAAAACCGTTTTAAGTGTTTTTTTCTTGTATTTTTTTCTCTATTTCCTTTACTGGACGATGACGATGTACTTACTCACCTGTGGTATTAGGTGTACTTTCGTACGACGATAACACGACACCGGGGACTCGTTCCGGCTCATAAGTACACTTGTGAAAAATTTACAGTTAGTGGTACGGTTTCAATAATGGATCGAAGGGTGCGATTTGACGTAGAATTGGAAATGTTCTCGAGAGAAGAGGGACCGAGGAGAGGAAAAATTACGAAATTACGAGTCAATTGCGATTGAGAATGTCCAGGAATGGGAATATGGTTGGTTTGCGAAGAGATCGTTATTTGAATGAGACGTATCTATGATTTTTTGGGTTGAAAAATTTCTGTAATAAGATGAAACTGTAATTACCAGCATATTCTGTCAAGCGATGACTTTTCTTTTTGACTCAAATGAAGCATAAATTTGAATAAAAATTATGCTCATAATTTCTTGAAAACACAATGTAGGTTCATCAAATTGATTTTTTCAGCGTGAAAAGTGATGGGTGATGGAGCGAAAAAATCGGTTGACAGGACTTTCTTCCATTTATTCCATCTTTGAAATTCCAGATTTGAATGTTTCGTAAGAAAAAAGTAATTGAACATTTCGATCCACTAATGTTAAAACCGTCCAAGTGCCATTTTCATTTTTTTACAGGAAAGCCAAAAAACGTAACAAAATTTTAATTTCGCTTATGGACTTTGTAAATTTCAATCTCATTTTTTTCAGTTCTGAATTTATTAATTTACGTTTTTTAAATTTTAATTGATGCAGCTTGATTCAGAGAACTCAAAATTGTAAACTAAATTTTGAAAAAAATGGCACTTGGACGGTTTTAACATTATAGGGGTAGATTTTTTTATGAGAGTAGATAAAAGGTATTTCAAAAATATATCGTTCCATTCGATAATTTGTTGAAGCTCCGGAAGTATTGAAAGAAACAAAAATTAAAATTTCTTGAGACTTGATAATTAATTTTTGGTGTAAACCTGGAAGTATTTTTTGAAAATTATCAAATTTGAAGGCAGTAAATAAAATTAGAATGTAAGTTTACTTTAATTCCTCGGTGTCTAAAATTTCAGATGATGAAGTTCATTGCTCAAATTTTGTAGAATAATTTTTGAAATTCCAAAATTACCCTACTGATCAGAAAAATAATATGGAAATTTAATCCTATCAACGAAAAAAGCTGAAATTTGAATAGGTAAATTGTATTTTCAACCTCTCAAATCATTTAGAAACGGTTTCGAGACGTTTTAGGACCTGTAGAAAATTTTGAAATTTTCCAGTTCTGAAGAAAGGCCTATAAAAATGCTCTGAGTAAACTTTGTCTCCTAAAAACTCAGATACCTTAATTTGTGACCAATTTGTGACCCCTGGATCTAATCGAGATTTTCTGTCTGCTCTATTTTTATGACTTCTCGAATGGATTGGAAACAATTACAAGACATTTTTGAAGTCACCAGAAAAATTCAAAATTTTCCAGTTTCTTAAGATAACTCCCATGAAAATGGTCTATGTGGACTTTGACACCTAAAAACTCAGATTACCCAATACCCATATTGGTGATCTATTTGATCGATTAAAATTTTCCAAAATTCTCTACCGATTCCTAATAAAATCAAATTTTTTTTCGTTGATTAGATGAAATTATTTTGCAAGACAAGAGGATAATTATGAAATTTCAAAAATTGTCAACATTCTAGAAGTGAACTTCAGCGCCTAAAATTTCAGTTCTAGGATTCTTTCATGATGAGCTTATTTTTTTTGTTGTTTTAGCCCAAAATTTTACTGCTGGATTCTTGATAATTTTAGAAATTTTGATCTTGAACTTTATTAAGCTTTTACCACCATGAAGTTAGGAAAAAATATCATCGATTGGAAACATGTTTGTTTGCTTTTTGTTGAAGATTTTGTTTACTCAAGGTATTCTCCCAATTCACTTGTAATTGGGTCGAAAATCTATTAATTTTAAAAAAAAAAAAGTGCCATTGGTTTCGTCTTCTCAAGACGAATCGTTTGTTTTGTTACGATTGAAATTAGACTATTATTAGCGATTTTGGATTTTCTAGTTAGGGGATGATTTTCCTCTCCAGAAGATTGCGAATTACATGCTCAGGTCCGCAAAAAAGGATTCGAATTACCAAACCGAGGACACCATTGAATTTTTTTTAGTTGAGACGAACCCACATAAATACGTATGTTCACTTTTTGATTTGCACCAATTGGTTTGACCCTTTTTTGGACATTTGGCAGCATTATACGTCCAACGAACCAAATTTTGCGAATCCTTGATAAAATTTCCTATCAGAATCGATGACTAAAAAAAATGTTGGGAATATTTTGGAATCACAGGTTTATGACCTTTGACCCAAGTTTTTCAGATCATCTTATGATGGTGAGGGCCAATCTATGAAAAGTCAGGCTGATTTGACATTTTTTGTAACTTTTTCACGTTGCCAACATTTGAAAACTAAAAAATGTTTTATTACCAATCTAATAATCAAATTTCTGCGACATTTTAATAATTATTCTGTTAGACTTTTTTTTTCAATTCTCAAATTACTTGTCAATTTTGAAAGTTACAGTTTTTTCAAATCTGACGAAACACAAAAATATTAAGTATCAAAAATCGAAACGTCAAATTTTATTATTTACCAAGTACCAATCATTTTTCAATCCATCAATATTGCTTAGAAATTTTAAAAATCAGGAAAGAAAACAAAAATTTTAAATATTGTCCTAAATATCTATAAAATTAAAATTAAAAGTCAAAGTCATCAATTGAATAAAAATAAAAATAGCTGATATTTGAGTAAAAAATAAGCATATTGAGGCATTAAATTCCTTTCACTCATTATTTCAGTTCCTCCTGTTCCTCCCTCTTGCTTTCCAACATTGTCCTTTTTATTCACTCAATAAATGAGAAATTCTTACGAAATGGTCCCCAGTAGAGAACTTCTCGTTACGTACGGTTCAAACGTCTCCAATCGAATATCCTTTACGATCAATTAAATTACCTACCGCAGCATCCCTTAAAGACAGAATGAGGAAAAAAACGTATAAACCCACATTGAGAAGAAAAAAGTCAACCCTTAAAATTATTAGCCCGTAAAGTCTCATATGAGACGTACCCGAGAAGAAAAAAACATTTACGTGGTCACACACATCCACACGAAACGTACCAAAAACAGGGAAGAAAGTTACCTCGTCTAGGCCTTCTGCCCATCTCGACAATTGCCGCTGAGGCGTGCAGCGGAAAAACCAAAAGCCGATTGAAAACACCTTTTAGTAAGATTTGCTATCATTGCCGCAGAGAAATTGTTATTTTCAATAAAAATAACATTTTTAAGGGTTTACGTATACGGTCTGTACAAAAAGGGTGATTTTTTTTCGCTGTTTTATCGCCGATGCTGGTGGCGGCGCCGACGAAGGGATACGTGCGTGCCGCGGGAGATGCCTTAACAGACGCGCGTGAGTCAGGAAACAACTATTTACGGGTCACTAAGTTGCTCGGTGCGGCTGTAAAGGGGGAAGTTGTATGGTACGCGACAAAACATTGAAACAAATGACAAAAAACACCATTGTGTTGAATTATATTCGCCTGGCGAACGCTGGTTCAAATTTCTTGCTTGTTTTGTGCGAGCTTTTTCGCACCCTTTTATTTTTTTTCCTTCGTTTAATCGTTTAACACTTTTCGGTAACTTTTCTTAAGGCGAGTTCGATTTCCTGTTTCCGGTTTGTGTGTGAGAATGGAAGAGGGTATTTAAAAAGCGATTTTTCGCTTGTATGAGGTGCGGGGTGAGAATGGGTTCATTGTAGAGTTTAATTTAATAAGTTTTACAGTGTTTGAGATGCGCGAATTATACCCGAATCCTTCGGTATACGGTACCTATTCGGTTAGGTAATTAGGTACATGTGTATTCGAGTAGGATTTATTTCTTATCAGAAGCGGAAGGAAAAAATTTCGGCTTTAAAACATTGTACGTTTAAATTACGTTCTAAGTAATTTAGACCGACCAAGTTTTTTTTTAGCAGATTATCAATTCAATGAAGAGCTAATTTACACGCCACTCGGCGCATATACATGTGTACGTAAACACCACTAAACACGTAATAAAATTATGAAATTAATTTCCATCGCGTCGGTAGCTAACCTTGGAGGCGAAAAGTTAAACGTTCTGGGATTCAAGTGAATCGACGATGCGATGGCAGTCGAAAAAAGTACCTATTGTTTTTTTTGATGAACTGGCCGAAATTGGAATTAGCTAATTCTAGGTGTTCTTCGAGACGAAAATTTTTACATTGATTTGGGAAATTGGGTATGATTGCTGAAGAAATTTTTCATGGTGCTGTGGAGACTCACAGTCGAATTTATATCCCATTGGCAAACCCAAAAGAAGTCAACTGGGCTGATTTTTTTCAAGGTTGAGGATTTTCTGTTCTGTTATAATTTTCTGTCTCGATACATTACCTACCTATTTAATGTATTTCTGCGAAAAATACCAAATTGTCTGGATCGAAACATGACTTGGACGATATTTTTTCTCAAAGCTTTGATATTTTTTTTTTAATGGAACTTTTGCAAATTCGATTTTTCAAAAATTACTTGAAAGATGATTCGTAAATTGGAGTTTTTTTCAAAACCTAGACAAATGTGTAATTTTTTCGAAGCTTTGTGAAATGTTTAATAAGTTGGACTATTTTCCGAAAGCATGAACGATTTTTGAATAAATTGCACGGTTTTTAAAATTGAGCAACTTTTTCAAATATTGAAGAATTTTTAAAGTTTGAAACACATTTTTGAAAATCCAAGTTTTTGAAAATTGATTTGCTTTTACAGTATGACACAAAAGTCTTGTCCACGAAAAACACTTCATGATATCTCGAAACTGAAAAGAGATATCGGGATGATTCAAATGGCAATATGTTCCTGGAGACAAGGACATTGAATATTGATAGTCAAATTTTCTAATTTTTAGTTCTACCTACAGGGTGTCCACAAATTGAGAAACCGGTTTTGGTTAAAAAATGGGGGTCTGGGTTTTTTATGGATTTGAAGTCTCACTGAGACGATTAAAATGTGATAATTTTTTTTCGAAACCGGTTCGAAAATTTGCAACCGGTTGTCAAAAATACTCCAAAAATTTAGATTGGAAAAAATTTTCCAAATGAAATTTGTAGAGCTTTGTTAGCCGAACATTGTTAGTGAACTCATTTTTTGAAATTTCAACAAAAAAAAGATGTGAAATTTTTTTAGATTTTTAACGATGCGATGTTCAACATTCATTTGAAAAAAAATTTCATATCTTTTTTTGTTGTTGAAATTGTCAAGTTGCCGAGAGTGAACCGATTCAAAAAATGAGTTCACTGACCATGTTTGGCTTACAAAGCTCTACAATTCATTTGAAAAAATTTTCTAATCTCAATTTTTGGAGTATTTTTTTCGAAAAAAAATTGTCACATTTTAATCGTCTCAGTGTGTAGACTTCAAATCCATAAAAAACCCAGATCCCCATTTTTTTAAACCAAAACCGGTTTTTTAATTTGTGGACATCCTGTAGGTAGAACTGAAAATTTAACTATCAATCTTCAATGTCCTTGTCTCCAGGAACATATTGCCGTTTGAATCATCCCGATATCTCTTTTCAGTTTCGAGATATCATGAAGTGTTTTTCGTGGACAAGACTTTTGTGTCATACTGTATAGACGTCTTCCTTGCTTTACAGACCCTCGTCTCCTTTTTTTAAAACCTACCAATATTTTTATAGACTTCTACCTCTTTTTTATAAACTATCGTCTTCTTTTATAGACTATCACATTTTTCCTTTACTTTTCATAGACTTCTGCCTTCTTTTCAGACCTTAGCCTCCTTTTACAGATCTTGACCTTTCATTCGAACTTCCACTCTTTTTATAGAACTTTACCTCATTTTTCAATCCTTCATCATCTACCTCTTTTGATAGGCTTTTGCCTTTTTTTTTTTTTTTTTGACCTTCGTCACATTTTATGGATTTTATCCCTTCTTCTGATAGACATTCATCTTCTTTTATAGACCTCCAAAATTCTTTATAAGTATATAGACTCCCATCTACTTTTATAGACTTCCACCTAATTCTCAAACTTTAACCTCATTTTACTGATTTCGAATTTTTTAAAAATCTTCTTTTTTTAGACTTCCGTCACATTTGATGGACTTTTACTCTTACTGATGGACATTTACTCTCTTTTATAGACTTCCTCGTCATTTTTCTGACCTTGGGCTCTTTTGTATGCCTATGAAATAGTTTATGGACGATTGCCTCTTTTTATCGTGTAGACTTCCTCCTCTTTTATAGACTACCTCGTATTCAATGGACTCCAAAAATTTCAGATCTGATCATTTGATCATATCTCAAAAATGTTCCAATCTAATTTTATCAAATTACATCAAATCATATCTCATTGTATCAATTCATATCTGAAAAAATTATGAAGTTCAGATCCAGTTTGATATGATGTGATCAAATTACATCTAATTTGATCAAATCATGTCTAAAAAAAAATCAGATGTAATTAGATATAATTTGATTGGGACATTTTTGAGATCAAATTTTATCTGTTGTGATAAAATTTGATCTAAATCCGATATGATTTGATACGATTTGATCTAAAAATTTTTCATCGGGTACTTCATTTAATTGACCTCCTCTGCCTACTTTTGATCAGTTTCCATATTCTTTACAAACTTCCATGATCTCTTCTGTGTTGACCTCCACTCCACCTCCTTTATACCCCTTCCTACTTCTCCGCCTCTTTTGTGGACCTCCACACCCCTGTCCCCATTTTCTATTTTAGACCTTTGCTTTCATTTTATAGGTGTCCATCTCCTCTTCATAGATCTCATTTTCTTTTTCTTGTCCTACACCTTATTTTTCAGATCTTCGCCTTCTTTTTAGACCTTCACTTCCATAAAAAATTTTGTAGTCTTGTTCAAGATATGTTTGGAATTCAATTCTTCATATTTTTCGAGTTTTGGCTGATTTTCCACACCCCCCTCCCCCTCCTCCTCTAGAATTACAATAATATTCAAAAAAAATTCTAACACACTTTTGAGGGAAAATTTTCAGATTTTCCGTTGCATTTTTTTCTATTGAAATTTCTTTTTAAAAAAATGGGGTGAGGTTTCTAACACTTGTCCTTTTCAAAAATGTAACATTTTTCCAAAACTTGGCTTTTAAAAATGTACCTACATATTGGTGAGTAGATGTTTTTCCGGAACATGGGACGGATTTTATAAAAAAAAAATCTGTAAATTCTCAACAATTAAACCATTTCTTTCTAGTATAGAAATGGAAAAATTTTCCAAAATTTAATCGACTTTTTAGGAAACTGCTCAAGATAGTTATTAAAACTTGGATGATTTTCAAAAAATTGTCATGTTTTTTCTCAATTTAGTAATGAAAGATTTTTCTAAATGTGATCAATTTTCTAAAAAAAAAAAATGTAAGTATAATTTTCAATTTGAAACTTTTTTGAAAATTGGGGCAAGTTTTCTCCAAAAATTGGTGAATTGTGCAGAACATGAAGTAATATTTCAAAAACATTGGTTTTTCAAAATTTGAACGATTTTTTTATGAAAAGACAATGGGAACAAGATATTTCAAAAAAATAGAAAATTTCTACAAACCAGTTCGATTTTTAAAAAAATAAAATACGTAATATTTTTAAAATTTTGAAAAATTTAAAAAATTTACCAATTTTTTAAATCGATAGGACACCATTGTAGATTTAGCCGAATCGCCTCACCTCTGTCTAGATTTTCTGAACAAAGAGGAAACTTGTGAAAAATATGTACTTAAAACGTCAAACTCAGCGAACAGGTGCACCAATTCGCTCATTGATCTATCGCTGGTGTTCCAACTCGAGTTAAAATATTGGAAGCGTGCGAAAGGCATTATTTTTTAGTGTTGCTGGCGATGTTGTTAATCGAAAACGTACCTATTTGCACAATTTGTGACGTGTGTACCGATACACGATACCTATACCATTGGCAAAGAGTACATAGACATGTAGTTCGATACGTCTTCGGCGTGTCGGGTGCTAATAAAATACTACAGAGGAATACATTATAGACGAGAGTACGAAAGACACAGAAAAAGAGAATGATTGCGAATCCACATTATCGACGAGCAATCGCGCACAGAGTCAGAGAATCTGCTGAAGAATACCTTATAATAATATAGACATTGGAGGTATTGCATCGAGCAGCCCTGTACGCGAGGTATACGTCGATAAATAAAGCATAGGATATTTCAGTGTGCGATATACTTATTCGAACGGTATGCTCGGCCAAGTGATGTGATTAAGTGTGCTGGCGTTCGAATTCATGTGACACAAGTGGCTCAATAGTACTGAGGCAATTTGTCGGCCGGTACGGCTCGGGATTCGTGACAAATATAGTCTGTTATCCGGCACGATTTATCGAAGTAGAACGAAGAACGCCTCGTCCCCGGGTACAGGTGTTTGAAAAATTAATAAGTCGTGAGCATTTCGCAATTTATGCGCCCTCGGTGTTATTTATTGGACACGGAACGAGATGACCGTTCGAGTACTAACCGATACCTTTACCTCGAATGCTCTTCTCATCGGCGCATTGGTACTCTACAATTTCGATCCAATATTCGAGCTGTACGGTACGTACTCGAATGTTGCATTCCATTTGTCTGGCAATTATTTATACGGTAAGGTGTTTCGTGGTCGCTGCTGCGGTAGGCGAAGAAATACGTGCAGTTGATGGCTGTGCAGAGTGAAGTGTGATGGGGTGCGATTTTAGATTGGGTTTGAATGAGGGATGCGAGGGTAATAAGGTGTTTTATTAGTTTTGGTGTAAGGATGGTGGAGAAAAGAAGGGGAAGGGGAATGATGTGGTGAGGAAGGGAAGTAATTATGAGAAAAATTGAATTATTCTTACTTTATGTAGAATTTGGAAAAAAAATTAGCTCTGAAATGGATGACATTGCCAAACAGCCTTCAAAAAAAGACCCCCTTTTTTACCCCTCAAAAAAATGGTAAAATTTTGAAAATACTCATATTTGTCTTTATTTTATAATTTCATTGAAAAAAAAAGTATCAAGTTCGAGTAAAACAAGAACGAAATTTTTTGCAAAAACCCCTCCCCCATCAAAAACTGGAATTCCTTCATTTTTGCCAATATTAAAGGGTTGAGCAGAAATTTAGAGTGGAACCGAAGGGAGGGATGCCCCCTCCGGACGAATTTTTCAAAGCCGGAGCCGTAGCTGGAAATACATATTTTTTCCAAGTCCTGATGCTGGAGTAATTTTGATCAAAAATATTTTTAAAAATCCCAAATTTTTACTTCTTTGGTCTATTTTTCAGCTTTTAGAATGGCCCGAAGTCGAACCGGGCTCAGATACGAGCTGTATTGTAAGAAGGGGTGTTTGAAACCTTTAACCATTATCGAAACTGAAAATGAATCGTAGGAACAGTGGGACTTTTTTCATTCTTTTTTTTTATAATGGTGGCGAAATGCAACCAATTTTTACCAAAAATTCTATGTTCGTTGATGGCTTCAATATTTCGCAATGAAATTTTCATCAAAGGTTGCCGAATGAATGAGTTTTCTAATGATATGCTAAATTAACCATTTCAACTTTTTGAAACCTCCAAAAAAAATTTACAACATTATCTTTTGAACAGCCTTCATAAAAGGGTTCCTCGCGTAAAATTCAGAATAATCGATCAAAAATTGAAAAATTGACGTTTGAGAAATTTTTCCATATTTTTTTGGAATTTTCTCGACGAATTTTTTGTTCATTTTTGAAATTATCAAAAAAGTTATAAGTCTCAGTCGATAAATTTTTTAAACATGTAAAACGTTTCCATAAATTTTTCAATATTTTAAATGAAATTTGCAGGGGTGCGGTGAAGGCATATTTCTGACGAGCAACTCGTCGTTGAAAATTTTGGGGGGGCCGTATTAAATTACCAAAAACGAAAAATTAATAAAAGAAATTAACAAAATTTCTAATTATTAGGAAAACAAATTGAAATAGAAATGAAACTTGAAAATTTTTCATTAAAAAAGACCCCCCTCCATAATTAGAGAGACGCCCCTCCCAAAAAAATCGCCCTTGCTTCGCTCGGGCAAAATCATCACATTTATATTATATCAGTAGCATAACCAAGGGGAGATTCAAAGGATCCAGACCTGTCTCTCCAAATCGAAAATTCACGTGGAAAATGCCTTCTTGCAGAATTAAAAAAATCAAAGTTTCTCAAAACTTTGCTCTCGCTTCGCTCGGGCACGAACAAAATCACAATTCAAAATTATAAACTAGGTACCTATTCAAGATAATTATGCCAAAACGACTTTCTTCTAATTTTTCAAAATAATTCGCATGGAAATTGTTCCAAAATAACATTTTGATATTTTTGATCGAAGTCTTATCTCAAAAAATTCTATGCAAATCGTGCATTTTTTTTATGAAAATGATGCGAATTTTGAATTTAGTTTTTTTATATAGTAAAAAAAATATTGGGGTTGGTGTAGTTGAACTTCAGATTTATCAAAAAATTTGAAACTTTGGGCCTTCTCCATGAAAAATTTCAGGCTATGCCATTGGTAACGTATGCAATTATTTAGCAATGCTTCAGGTCTCCCTCCAAAATTTTTTCTCTGCAGGGCTTTTTTTGTAGGGGGGGGCGAGGGTGTACCTGAAAAATTTTTTAAGGGGGGCCAGCTTGGCCAATTGGGGGGGCACTCGTCGTTGACTCAGGGGGTTCACCGCACCCCTGGAAATTTGACTTACCTGAGAAATTGTTACGTACCTCCTAAATTCGTCTGCTCCGTTTCAGTATGGTGTTCCCATTCATTAAAATTTTCGTCCGCAAAGGCCTCGTAAGTGATATGCTTTTACGAGTCCTTGGCAAATATTTTGTAGGAATTCTGCATTGCAATGTTGAATTTTTCTATGCGGAGATTTTCTCCATGATTGTCGATCTCAGAATTTTTAATATCAATTGAATCCTTATTTGGTGTTTGAATTTTCTCTGCGAAATAGTGTCTGTCAGAATTAGTTTCATTTCTAACTGAAATCCCCCCCCCCTCCCAAAAAAAAAGAAAATCGTGTGCTGTCATCTCTTCTTTTCATTTTTTTTTTTTTATGAACTAATAAGGCGCAAACGTTCCAGAACTTCCAACAGGATTAAAAATTTGGGGAATTTTCTCAAGGATTTTTAGTTTTTTAAGCATTCTTGAATTTTTAGAAAGTTTAATTACCTTGAGGTTTCACCGTAAAAGTCGTGATTTCTTCGATGTAAATTTTTCACTCATTTTACAGTTGTTCAAAAGTTTCATTTTTGATTTTTTTTGTGTGTGAAAAAACGTTCAGAATTAGGATTTTAAAGGACTTTTTTGGTAGAATTTTGGATGATTTTGAGATTTTTCAAATTTTTTATTGAAAGTTCTAAAACCAACGTCCCGGTTTTCAAGTTCCAAACGAAATGGTCGCGGCACCATTTCCTGTGCTTCATCCTTATGTACTTTGTTGAGTATTGAAGAGAAATAAAGCAGAAAATCATGACTCAAGACTCAATCTAACCTCCCCTCCCTTCTTATTAGGTTTTAATTATTTTTTTTGAAAATTTTCAATGATGTTTCACATTTTTACGCCTGCGAAATATTTTTAACTCAATTTACTTTCACGTTTTCCGTTTTCCTTCAAAAGCTGATTTTAAAAATCTTTCAGGGTCTGTGAATTTTTTCTCCCTTTATTATTTTGATTGATTTCAAGACTTTGAAATTTTTTAAAATTAAATTGAGTTTCACAAATATTTTTGATTTTTTTTGCCAATTTGTTAAACAATCTCAAAAATTATATTTTTTGATGATTCACGTTTTCTAAATGTTTCCAATCAATTTTCCACAATCCTTTAAATTTTTATTTCAATTTTTACGTTCTAAGATTCGTGAAAATTGTTGCTTTCCTTAAAATTTTTCAAAACATTTTTTTTGTGATTTTTTTCATTTTCTATCAAATTGTTGGCATATTTTAAATTTTTTAATCGATTCTAAAGATAATTTTTTTAGAAAATTTTATCATTCATTGTTAAACATTTTCCAAGTCTTGCTGATTTTTTTTCTAATTAATTTTCACTTCAATTATAAAAATTCGATTGGCCCTTGCGATTTATTAAATTAGATTTTGTTATGTTTCTCAAATCTTTCTCTATTGGATCCGTTGTCTTGGTGAATAAATTTTTTATATGTCTTTTGTGTCTTACAAAAAAAAGTTGTCTCTTCAAATGTTCTCATTTTATTACTACAATTTCGTAAATTTCTGTGGCTTCTTGGGTAATTTGGATTTTTTTCCTTTATCTTTTAAATTTTTTTCACCCTGTCCTTCATCCCGATTAATTTTTACCATCTTGTGGATCTATTTTTCAAAATTTTTGAATGAATTTTTTCCATGTCTTGGTCAAATTTTTCACGTATTTTTCTCCATTCTTCGTGGTAATTTTATTTTCATTTTTTTAAATTCAATTCTACATTTTGACATAATTTTTCTGAATAAAAAAATTGCGAAACATTTTAATTTTGAGTGTTCCAGTATTTCGTTCGACCAGGACGGAAGTCAACTCTCAAAATTTCAATTTTCAAACTTTAAAATTGGAAAACTTTATCAATCGTGTAAATAGTCTGAAAAATTGCCACCCCCATAAAATTAATTTACTCTACCCGAACAATCGTAGCATAAATTTGTCGCTAATTTTAATTATTCTTCGAAAACTCGATTAACGTCAACTCATCTCACCTAAGCTCCACTCTTGTTCGCTTTTTCGGCTTTATAATCTAATACTCGAGTATAAAACCGTGTAGCAGGTATATTAGGGTAGCTACGGTGTGAAAACGAATTCAAAAAACTTGCAACATAAGCGATGACTACGTACAGAACTTCGTAGGTAGCTCTCTGTTTCAGCAAGTACAATGAAATTAATAAACATTAAAAGACGATATTAAAGTGTAGCGAATTTTCGTCGATGTTAATTTCTAATACTAAAACTGCTTCTTCTTTTCTCCGGCTAGATATTAAATATGGCGTCGTGTAGTGTACGTATTTTATGCAGAAAAAGGCACACTGTATCCGAGCACATAGTACACCGAAGTGAGAAAGACACGCGGATAGGGCGATAAGAAAAAGGCAGCGAAGGGCTACGAAGAGGTACATAGCAGCAGCTTCGTTAAAAGCTGCGAAGAAACCTATATAAGTTGCAAAAGAAAAAGCTCGTCTAATAATTAATTTTCTTCTGTATAAGAAGTAGCCCCGAGAGAGCATTTAACTGAGTTCTGAGACTTTACTTACAACTTTGCAGTCGCTTTTTACAATCCCTCTTTGCCTCTTTGTTTGTACTTTTAAAAAATTAATAACCGTTCTTCGTTCTAGCACAATGAAAACATGTCGACACACAAAAGCATAGTAAATACGCTAACGTACTATATAACGATACTATAGCAAGCCCCTAGTGTCCTATTTTAACCCTTTTTTTGTTTTTGTTTTTTTTTCTTATTTTAGTTTTACTCGTCGACGTTTTCTTTGCCTTTTTTTTAATTTCGTATTTCAATTTTTGAGTTCCAGAGGATGGGTTAAATCGGGGATGAAAACTTGTACAGTGTTTTAATTTAGTTTTATTGCCTGTTTATGAATTTTTTAGTTTTATTGCCGGCGATGATGTGGGTAGGAATGTATGAGAGTCGATCTGGGTGAGAATAGCTGGTCTGTGTTCCTGGCTTGTTCAGTCGTAGGCAGGTGATTAGGCTGGTGGTTGTGTAAAGTTGCTTGCGTTGTGTTTGAAGGAGAAATTGGATGATTGGAAGTTTGAGAGTTTTGAAGGTTTTTTTTTTTAAATTGTAGAAAATTTAGTGTTGATCGTAGATTTTTTAATTGAGAAAAACAGAAATTATAATGACTGTTTTAGATTGTAGGCACATTTTTTCTTTTGCAATATTTCAAATTTTGATTATTCTACGTCGTTGGAAACTTCGATTTTAATTTTTTTGAGCGAAAAAACATTAATCTGCAAATTTTTAGCTGATTTTCAAAAAATTATAAAAGTTCCAACTATCTAGATTGAAAACGAATACTTACTTCATTTTTAAACCAGCCCATAAAATCTTCAGAGTGGGGGAAGGGTGAATAGTATCTTTCGAAAAATATCATAATTTGAGAAGTCAAAGGCTCCATTCCAGAGATCCAAAAGATTCAACATTTTTATGGGAGATTTTAACTTGAAAGATTCAGTTCACAATAATGAGCTTTTTGGCTTTTTCAGATGCATCTGAAGAACTAAAAGTGATTCTTTCTTCCAAAGTAGAATCATAATTTCTAATAAAGCCAATTTTTTAAATGAAGCTCCTGAAATTTAATGGAATTTCGATGATAAAAATTGTTGTAATTCAATTTTGTAGGAAGCTTAGTCATTCAATGTTGGATCATTGGGTGTCCAAAGTATGTATTGTGTTGGTACTAGAATCCCTCGCCCCCTCCCCCCCCCCAAAAAAAAAAAATCGGCACAATTTTTTCAACCATTCTATATGACGTGTTGATAAATCATCAGATAAATCATCAAACAATAAAAATTCTCAACTTTTGAATGTTGAAAGAAAAAGACAAAATCAAGGTGCTTGAAAGATCTTACCTGCATAAATCATGAAGAAAATCCAGCTAAATTGCTTCCAATTTGATTTAGGTTCGTGAAAAAATTGGCAACACTGAACTGATTGTTAAGAATGGTTACAGTGGAAAGACTGAACCTATCTGCCCTCAGTAAATTTCTGAAATTTATGACCTCTACTTGAAAATTTTCGTTTCAAGTTTAAAAAAAGTAATGAAATTTGTATGATTAGTCAAATGAATCAAAAAAAGAAATCATTTCATTCTAAATTTCTGACTTTTTCCTCTCCAACGAGCCGATTCCGTTTCATATTTTAACATCTGATTTCAGAAAATTTGAAAAACCAAATCACTTTTATGTTGAATGAGGAAAAATCATTGAAAATGGAATTGAAAAATGATGAAATATTTTATAAACTGTGTCAAATACCTATCTTGAAAATTATTCCAAGTTTTTGAAAAGCAAGAAACTGTGCTCTATTTTTATTATAAATTATAATTATTCGGCATAGGTACAATAAAATACTTGAAATTTTTTATGCACTTTTCGAAAAAAAAATCACAGAAGTAATTTGTACGCTGTACTTGATCTGAAAAAAATTAGTAGGTACCAAATTTTTATGGACATTATTGAAATTAACGTCACTAGAAATCTAGTCTACAGTCCAAGTGGCAAAAAGTGCTCTAGAAATCGAAATTAGCGTGCATTTCAGCTGGACAAAAAAATCAGTAGGTTTATTTCAGGTATGGGTCTGGTGATCCCAAAAAACCGTATTTTGGATTTTTACCCGGGCACAATAGGGAGCTGAGCCCTAAAAACCCCCATTTTTTCTCAATTTTTAAATTTGATTTTGGACAAAAAATGTTTTCATATTCTGGTAGCAGACACTCCCCCGACTCCAAATATATGTCACATCCCTTGGGTCACGGGCACAATGGGGTGCTGGGCCCCCCAATGTGCGATTTTTTGCCAAATTTGATCATTTTTGGTACAATAATGCCTCTGTAGGGGTCATGCGGTAGGTTGGACAAAAAAAATCGAGCGCTCTGTATTCTTGGGTTCATTCTGGGTCCAATGAGCCAAAGTTTGAGGAAAACGGTAGGCACAATAGGTCGTGGTGAATTTTTAAAGTTTGAAAAACGCACGATTTCCCCTTCCTGTCATTAAAAAATAAGTTACCAAAAAAACCTGAAACATGGGTTGCGACCAATCAAGATGGGTTAAAATTTCACGAGCAAGCCAAAATTATGGATGAATATTAAATTTGAGCAATTTTAACGCATTTTGAGCCCAAAATGGAGGGGTGGGAAGGGGTTAAAAGTGAGATTTGGGGGAAAATATCGTGTGACATATCAAAATGCATGTTTTTGAGGCTGTAGATTACGAATTTCGCATTAAAAATTTTTTTGGGAGCAAGGGGAATGGTTGGGGGGGAGGGTCAAAAGTGAGATTTGAAGAAAATGTCGTGTGACGTATCAAAATGCATGTTTCGATGCTGTAGATTACGAATTTCGTATTAGAAAAATTTTTGGGTGTAAGGGGAGGGGGTGAGGGAGGGGTCAAAAGTAAGATTTGAGGAAAATATCGTGTGACGTATCAAAATGCATGTTTTCGAGACTGTAGATTACGAATTTCGTATTAGAAAAATTTTTGGGTGTAAGGGGAGGGGGTGAGGGAGGGGTCAAAAGTAAGATTTGAGGAAAATATCGTGTGACGTATCAAAATGCATGTTTTCGAGACTGTAGATTACGAATTTCGCCATAAAAATTTTTTAGGTGCAAGGAAAGGGATTGGGGGAGGGGTCAAAAGTGAGATTTGGGAAAAATATCGTGTGACATATCAAAATGCATGTTTTCGTGGTCGTAGGATACGAATTTCGTTCTAAAAATTTGTTTTTTTAGTCTCCGATCCTTCTTAGGATGCGCAAGGCGACCTATGAAAGCATAGTCAAATTTCACCACGAATTCAAAAATGCCCATCTAAAACTTTTGAGCCACTTTTGAGAATTTTGAGCCTTTGATTCAGTAGGTTTTTTTTTTTATAAACCAATCAGTATCGATTAAAATTTCAAGGAAAACAAATCTCACTTTTTAGCCCTCCCTCAACCCCTCCCCTTGCACCTAAAAAATTTTTTATGGCGAAATTCGTAATCTACAGTCTCGAGAACATGCATTTTGATACGTCACACGATATTTTCCTCAAATCTCACTTTTGACCCCTCCCCTTGCACCCAACGATTTTTTTAATACGAAATTCGTAATCTACAGCATCGAAAACATGCATTTTGATATGTCACACGATATTTTTCCCAAATCTCACCTTTGACCCCTCCCTCACCCCCTCCCCTTACACCCAAAAATTTTTTAATACGAAATTCGTAATCTACAGCATCGAAAACATGCATTTTGATACGTCACACGACATTTTCTTCAAATCTCACTTTTGACCCCCCCCCAACCATTCCCCTTGCTCCCAAACATTTTTTTAATGCGAAATTCGTAATCTACAGCCTCAAAAACATGCATTTTGATATGTCACACGATATTTTCCCCCAAATCTCACTTTTAACCCCTTCCCACCCCTCCATTTTGGGCTCAAAATGCGTTAAAATTGCTCAAATTTAATATTCATCCATAATTTTGGCTTGCTCGTGAAATTTTAACCCATCGTGATTGGTCGCAACCCATGTTTCAGGTTTTTTTGGTAACTTATTTTTCAATGACAGGAAGGGGAAATCGTGCGTTTTTCAAACTTTAAAAATTCACCACGACCTATTGTGCCTACCGTTTTCCTCAAACTTTGGCTCATTGGACCCAGAATGAACCCAAGAATACAGAGCGCTCGATTTTTTTTGTCCAACCTACCGCATGACCCCTACAGAGGCATTATTGTACCAAAAATGATCAAATTTGGCAAAAAATCGCACATTGGGGAGCCCAGCACCCCATTGTGCCCGTGACCCAAGGGATGTGACATATATTTGGAGTCGGAGGAGTGTCTGCTACCAGAATATGAAAACATTTTTTGTCCAAAATCAAATTTAAAAATTGAGAAAAAATGGGGGTTTTTAGGGCTCAGCTCCCTATTGTGCCCGGGTAAAAATCCAAAATACGGTTTTTTGGGATCACCAGACCCATACCTGAAATAAACCTACTGATTTTTTTGTCCAGCTGAAATGCACGCTCAATGAACACTTTTTGCCACTTGGACTGTAGACTAATCATTGGATTTTCAAAACAAAAACAAAAAAACTTCAAGTGTCAAAAACTACTCAAAATGTCTTCAAAAACGCTAAAAACTTTTAATTTGAAATACTTGTATTGTAGATACTTGCTCAAGTGCTGAGAATATGTCGAAAAATTTGTTTCAAAAGCATTTAAAGTTGTTAATTTTGCAAATTGCTGGGAATCTGAAAATATTACCAAAAATTGTTCAAAATGAAATTATCACTTTTTTTGTAGGTAAATTGTTTAAAATGTCATTAAAATGATTAAAAATGTAAAAAAAAGTATCAAGTTGGTATATCTGTGTTAAGAAAAAAATTGCTAATGAACGATGCTAGAAAATTCGATAATTGAAAAATATTATTGAATTTTCTGAATATCTTTTAAAAATTACTTTACCCCCCCCCCCCCCCCTTCCCTCCAAAAAAGGAGATGAAAAACAGGACGAATCCTGTCGAAGGTGTTGGAAAAATTCTGAATCTTGAAAAAATTCTTGATTTAAAAACTTTATCAAAATTTTCTTTTTCACTAAAAATTTCGAAAAAATTATTAAAACGATGGATTTTTGAATGCCTGATTTCGATTTGTTCTATAGATAATTCTGTCTCCAAATATAAAAATAGTTCCTTAATGAGAATTCTAATTATTGTTTTCAAAAAAATTAAAAATTTATTCATTGGGTTCCAAATTTTTCTAAAAATCTTTACCAAATTTCTAAAAATTGTTTTTTTTTATGGTTTATATCATTTAGGGAATTTAGAACAATAATCTTGAATTTATGCACCTAACACCAATTTTTTCAATCTTCAATTTTTTTCTGTATTCCAAAATAGAGCCAGGAATGGAAAATGGGACAACAGAAGACGTTCGTAAAAAAATTCGATTCTTGAGTATTTCGTCCTGCCCTCTTCTCCATAAAATATCTCAAATATTTAGAAAAATGTAGTTAGGGAAATTCTTATGCTCACTTAATTCGTGAAATTCATTAATTTTCATTTTGAAATAAAAAAGAAGGAACTCGATTCGAGGCAAAATATCAAAAAATTTTAATGTGCCTAATCAACATTCCAAACTTGGATCGCTGTTTCCCAAAAACGTTTTTTTTTTTTCACATCGACCCAGTTCGTAAAAAATACCTCGAAAATTAACCCGACCGCGTCAATCGAACCGTTTCAAGAGTCGATTGATTTTAGCCTTTGGTGGTGGTAGTTTAATTATTCCAGATAATGAAAATCGCGGAAGACCAAAACAAACAGAAAATTAATTACCGGTATTTTGATTAAAACTGCGTGGCATTAAAGTCGAAACCGAAATCGCTCGCACACAAAAGTACACACAGACAGGGAAAAAAATTATTGGAAAACGCGGTACGAGCTAATTACAAAAGAGCCACGATGGAAATAGAATCGAAGTAGGAGGGTGAATGGAAGGGAAAACCTCGATCAGTACGCGGAGAGCAATAAGACCGAATGGAAAAAAAAATACAAGGAGTAAAATAAATAACATTAAATACTCGTTTATGTGTCGAATAAAATATAGGAAATGGAAATGCGACGCGGTGGGTGCTGGCGAAGACGGATTATTTAATGCGAAAAGACCTCTAGAGGAGAAGTTTTGGTTTAATTATTAAACGTAGGCGCGGGCGAAGAAGCAAGCAAAACCGCCACAAGATGAAGACGAGCTGAGGAGAGAGAAGGAGAGAAAAAAAACCATACACCAAAAAAGTCGCTTAGACAGATGGGGTGGATAAATATTAAAAGGACGAAATTAAAAGTGCAACATGCCTTTAATCCCCATTTGTTTTCCATTACCGAACCCTTAATGAGTAATGCTCGTGGCTAGGATTATATAACTCCCTGTTTTACATGATAAACCCATTTTCTCGGTTGAGAATCTTTCGTAAGAAACATTAAAAAAAACTTCAATGTCCCATTTGTAATACTTCTTTTTTTCATCCGTGCGCCTTTTCTTAATTTTAATTTTAAAAAGTTTACGCCGCTATAACATCTTTTCAGAGTTCGACCTCGCGAATCACTGCTGAGTAACTTTCTCTGTCCGTAATTCGCGAATATAAAATATTTTTACTGTTTACTAAATTATACCTGCCTACGTTCCACCAAAGAGTGTTACTTTTTTCATCGTAGAGTTTCGTATTCGACGAGGTGGTCCAAGTAAATGCTACGAATCACCGTCGTAGGCTTTTATGTTTTTTTCTGCTTTTTTTTTTATAAAGTTGAGACGCTTTTAGACTATTTTTTTATTATGTCAGTCTGGTAAATAAGTATTATGATGAGTTATGTGCCAGATACTGAAATATTTTTGACTCGTGAATTGGAAGGAAATTTTGAAAGAGGGGGTGAGTGGATTTTATTTAGCAGAATCCCTACTCGAGTTTTTTCAGTGATTTTGGAATGAGATTACTTGCATTTTTGAGCAGTGGGCTTTGGGTGTGCAAGTGAAAAGTCACTGAAAAATAAAAAAGTTAGAATTGCAGAACGTGGAAAATCAGCAAAATTATTTGATTTTCAACGCATTTTTACTGATTTTTCCAAAGAATTTCATTGATTTTTCAGCCAATTTCAAATAATTTACTGACTTTCCAGTAAATTTTCACTGATTTTCCAGCATTTTTTTCACTGCTTGTTTTCAGATTTACTACTGTGCTGCAATTTTGATTGTTTGCCGGTGATTTTTTAATAATTTTTATTGGTTTTTAAATGAGAGCATTTGGAAAATTACGAAATAGCTTTTTAAAACAAAATTTATTTAATTATAATTTTTGAGAGAATAGAGTTTAGTTGGGGAAAATCAATCGATTTTCTAAATGATGCGACTTTGAAATATTTAGGCGAACTATTGAATACCTACCCTCTCTCTCCCTCTCCTCCACCCATGTAAGAGACGAAGATTTCACCATTTTCCTTCTATGCTCTGACTGAGAGATATGTACAGTTTCAAAGTTGGAAAATCAGTGAGAAAAGTGAATTTTGAGACTTCGAGTAAAATTAACGCGAAAAAAGTGTTTATTGGGCTATTTTGACCTGCTAAACACGAATCTGGCGTTAATTTCTCATTTTGGTAAGGTGCAGTGGGGTAATTGCAAACCACTTTTTGATTAGTGCCACTTTGTCAGTTCACTGTGGCGACCCCATGGCACCAAACAATCCCAAATTTCTGTCACATGAACTTCAAGGGGTTCTCTGTTGGTGGAAAAATTTTTGTATCGTTTCATTCACACCTTTGTGAGATAATGAAATTTTAAAATTTTGAAATTTTAAGTTTTGAGTTTACCCCGCCTGGGGTAAATGCAAAGTCGTACATTATCTCGGAGGGAGTTCATTTTTTTCAATTCTGATTGAGAAATCGAAATCTACGTAAAATTTACTATCTGTTTACATGTTCATATCCGTTTTTTGATCAAGTTTTGTCCGAGTTAGAAAATTCTAATACAAATCTCTTAACGTCTTTAATGCCTACAATAAATGTTCTTTGGTGGCCCAATATATTTTTTTTTTGTAATTTCGGACCATATTTTATTTTTAAAAATTGAGAAAAAAATTGGGGTAAATGCAAAATCATAAAAAAATTCGAATTTGCAATTGCCCCGACTACATGTTTTTTGGGGCAATTGCAAAATCGCATATTCAAGGCTTACGAGATAAAATTTTTAAAAAATCAACGGTCCTACCTTAAACTTACATGCCTTCTAATAATCAACACGCAGAAATCGATTCGGAAAACTATTTTTAATTTGTTTTGGACCACATTGAAAAAAATGCCTACAATTTTACTTTGGAGCTATTTTGACACTTTTTGATAAAACCACTTCCAGAGAACACACGCGCTCACCAATTTTGTTCCTGTTGGGTGAAAATATAAGAAATAGAGGTACCTTGATGTACAAAAAGACCGTGTGGTCAAATATTATTTTTCTTGGCCTCCAGCAGCTGTTTTTGCAACTACCCCAGTTTTGCAATTACCCCACTGCACCTTAATTTCTTTCCGTATAAAACTGTCGAAATTTGAAAAATCTGCTAAAATAACTACTTTTTGTACGGGTTTTATGATTTTTGGCCCTTGAACCACCGTAATCGCCAAAACTACTACGGGACGCGAATCTACGTGTTTAAAAAACGTTTTGGGGATATTTCAAAAAAAAAATAGTCGCTCTTCGCTTATACTACGGCCTTTTTTACAGCTGAAAATTTCAAATGGGCAAAACCTCATGAAGGAGTGCACCAAAATTTTTGAAAAAATTATCCTTAATGCAGCTTTGCGAGATGCAACTTTGTGCCAAAGAACAGAAAATTTCGTTCACTTTCGTTGGAATTAAAAATTCTTGAAAATCGAGCAATAAATTGGCCATAACTCCGAAAGGGAAGGGGGTGGGGGAGGGTCAAAATTTTCCCAATTTTTTTTTACATCATAGGGCACCATCTGGGGGCATTAGATCAAAAATCCGGGCTGGGGCCAAATCAATCAATCCTCAATTTGTCAGGAAATACTTGTAATTGTTGACGAAAAAAATGCGGGTAAAAATTTTTTAACTTGGTATGAAATTTATTCCATTGATTCAAAAAGGCAAAATCTCACCCCCATGTGACCGTCCACGAAAAAAGGGACTTTGGAGATCATTTTAGGTACCCCTCGGGTCCATTTTTTTAATGAACGGCCACATTTGTACTTGTATCATACACATATTGAAAGTGTTTCAATTTCAAGCACGTCTCTTAAATAACGATTTAGTGAATTTTTCCGAAGATTCTGACCCCTTTCGTCATTTTCCTCCAATTCAGTCCCGCCCTTACTCGATTTCTTGGTGCGCTTTTGATTTTCATAGGCTCTTACGAAAGGAAATCATTTTCAAATTTCAACTTCTGAAATGATATTTCATAACTGTTTTTCCTTTAAATTCTGAAGTAGGCAACTTCTAGATCTTTCATCATGAAGTTTTTATTTCTTTAAAGACCAAAATTCTTCCAAACTGGGACATTATGACATTGTATTTGAATAGATACAGTCAATGCACGTATAAATTTCATCGACGAATTCAACATTTTTTTCCAGCGATGGAAAACTAAAATCGGAACTAAAACTGAAAACTGAGAAAAAACTGGAACTAAAACTGAAAAACTGGAACTGGAATTAACCAGAACTAAAATGAATTTCACTTTCATACCAATTCCTGAATTTTTTCAAAAATTGCAATTTTTAAATTTACACTCAATTAAAATCACTTTTCTCTTCGTTCTTCTCTTACATTACACACCAAATTTCCAAGTAGAGTAAAGAACCGAAAAAATTGAAAATTTTGAAAATTGGAAATCATACGAAGTCACAAAGTTTTTTTCAGAAATCTTTTATATTGAGCTTGAAAACATGAAAAATGAAAAAATTGTACTTTGAAAAGAAAAAAAAACAGTAGGTTCAATGTTTACAAAAATTTTTGATTTTTTTAGGTATGTGTCTAAAAAAAAAAAAAAAAAAAAAATGGAATTTTGGAACTGGAACTAAAAAATATTAAGAACTGGAACTGGAACTGGAACTGAAACTAATATTGTTTTCTCGCCTATTTCTCGTCATTTCCACCCCCACTCTGCCAGATGCAATTACCACGTCTATAAAATTAGCCCCCTGTTACCACGTGAGATTGAAAATAAGAACTAATTTCGAAGTCGGATTTTGGGAAAAGGGGTGCAATGAAATTTCCAACGATGGAATTGTACGACAGCGTTAGGTAGGCTGACGAATGTGCCATGTAATCAAGATAGACTCCGGCGGCGACGCAACTGGTCGCGACAAAGACAAGTTGAACCGACAACGGTGGCGGATTCATTTACTATAATACGGATAATAGAAGCGAAGAGGAGATACCGAGATCCCTTTGGGATTGAATTTCGAAAAGCAAAGTGTTGCGTAAATTTAGTCGGCTGGTTAACTTATTTTTCAGCGTCTGTCAAGACCCTTTGTCGAGACAAGTGTGAATTATTTAAATTTAATCTCGCCCGAAGAACGGATGGCGGTACTGCACTTTGGTTGTCTCTCATTTCGCCGGAGCTATGTATTTCGCCCCGCGTCTTTCAAATTAAATTATTTCCTTATTAATGCTTCGTGTTTTCTTTCGCGAAACATGCTGCAGTGAGCTGATTTAAGCGCAGGATTTTCATCGTTTTTGCTTCTTTTTTTTTTATTCGTAGAGAGAAAAAGAATGGTGTGGAATTGTGTAAAGGTAGGCGATGTGACAGTGAATGATAATCGGTATGTTGACCTATTTCCTTTGAGAATCGAGAAGATAATCTGGCAGGAATTGCGAACATACGAGGGTTACATGACTGACAAAATTTTAAAGCTTTTTTACCAGCGAAAATGGGATTTTATTTTGAATTGCGACGGTGTTGAAAGATATAGATCATTTGTAGGCGCCGCTGAAAGGTAATTTTCGCTCGAACTAAAGGTCTAAGTTGATGAAAAAAAAAGTAGGTACTACGTATCCCTCTCGCTGGAATGTCTATACGAGACGACGCTACACGCAGATAATTATTAAATATCACACGTTACGTGAACGTAGATCCGAACCGGAGGGTGAAAGTAAAGGATACCTAGCTGAACATCTAATAAGAGTACGCGAGCAAAATCTCATGTTTCATAATTTGCAAAAGACTCGCATTATCCGAGCCGAGAAGTAAAAAAATCCCTCGTAAAATGTTACGACATCTCGCGGCTTCTTCAACCCCTCGGTGTACTTTTTTGCGTCTTGTTTAATAAAGTAAAAATTTTACGGTGTTTGAATGCCCGAAAAGACGATTTACTTGGGATGATGTAGGTGTTTTGATCGTGGAGGATTTTTTTTTCGAGTTTAATTCGATTAGAAAAGAGAATTAGTATGTAAATGCTAAAATGAGTCGAGATTTTTTTCAAAAAAAAAAAATGTAAATTGTTTTTGAAATTTTTGCGAAAATAGGTCTTGTGATTTGTCCAAAAATAGTAAAATTGTTGAAATTCATAAAAAAAAAAAAAAGAATAGTTTTAGGTGACATGGAATTGAGCCAAAATGGTCAAAAATACGAACCTATTTTTGGGCCAGATGATGTTGAAGGAATTATGAAACGTTTGTTCAAATTTAAAGCAAGATTTTGAATTTTTTTCAAGCTGCCGATGGTAAAATATTTGCATATTAATGTTGAAAATTTTTTTTAAAAAATTTCCGAAAAAAATGTTAAAAATGTGGTTTAAAAAAATGATTAGTATAAGTTTCACTATTTATGTAGTAAAAGATGGTAAAAGTTTCTAAATTGATGTATTTTTTTCGGTAGGAACTAATTCCTCTTGATCCTAAATTCATCCAAAAGGGAGGGCTCAGGGAGCTAATTGATTTTCATTGAAAATTACTGATTTTTCGCCTACCTTTCAGTCAAAAATTAGTAATTTCTCTTCGATCTATTCCCGATTTGTCAAAAAAAAAAAAAACACGATAATTTTGACTGAAAGATCAGTATAGAAAAATCTTTAATTTTTTGCTTTCCTACATTTATTTCACTGATTTATACAAATGAACTTTATTAATTCACATTAAATGAGTTTAGTGATTGTTTGTGCCTAAAAATTCCGAAATTTTCCATTTTTTTTTGTTCAAATCATTATCAGCCTTCTGAAATTACTCTGACTAGGCAAGCACCTTTGAAATAACAGGTTTTTCGATTTTCCTTTGAAATTTGATCCCCCTCCCATTTTTTCTCGAATTCCCAGCTCCTCCCATGAATAATTTCTTGGTACGGTCATGCTCTTGATGAGAAATTTTTATAAATTCAAAATTAAACTCTGTTCGAATAATATCCTAAGAATTATTTTTTTATTAAAATGTCAGAAATTCGAGCCTTTTTTGAGGTTTCAGTACTCAAAAAATTTTGGACTTGAACAAAAAAAAAAGCTCGAAAATACATCATAGAAGAATCCCATATCTAAAATTCAGGTGGTAAATTAAATTTTTCGAATTTGAGTGAATTTTTGTGTTTTTAGAAGTGCTCTATTGCCCTGTCAAGTATTAAAATTTGATCCAATCAACGAAAAAAGCTGAAATTTGATACCGAGGGACCCAAAACTCCATGGTCTATGAGATTGAAATTTACAAAGTTCATAATCGCAATGCAAATGTTATTTTTTTGGTTATCCTGTAAAAAAAAATCAAATTGGTACACTTTTACTCTCTAAATCTGAATCAGTCAAAAAACTGAAAATTCACTGATTAAATAGCGAAAAGTGTGCAACTATTAATCAGTGAAATTTGACTGTCAATCAGTGAAAAATTACTGATTCAATTAGTGAATTTTCATTTTTAAATCAGTAATATTTTTTCAACTACTGAAATGAATCAGTAAAAATTAAAATTAACTAATTCAATCAGTGAATAATTACTGATTCAATCAGTAATTAATTACTGATTTAATCAGTAAATTAAAATTTTTACTGATTCGATCAGTAAATCAAAATTTTTACAGATTCAAAAATGAAAATTCACTGATTGAATCGGTAAAATTTTCACTGATTTCTTCAGTTGCACACTTTTGTCTTATTAATCAGTGAATTTTGACTGATTCAAGTTTAGAGAGTAGAATTAGTGGGTCGATTTATAGAATTTCATTATTTTTTTACCTCGTAAATTTGCGAAATCCACGAGTTGTAGGATTATTGGATCACTTTATAGTTTTCTCCAATCCCTCGAATGAATACTTAATTGAAAGCGATTTTGTTTTGGAGTCTGCAGAAAATTTTGGAATTTTTCAGAAATAAATAAAAAGCCATAAAAAAGAGTTGAATGAACTTCAACTCTTGAAATATCAGCCAACTTTTTCCAAAACTTTTTTCTAGAGAAAAATATGGATTTTGATCCGGCATTAAGAATTTTTGGAAATTTTGCTTTAATTGATCAAATATGCCATTAATAGGTATGGGTATTCTGAGATTTTAAGCGTTGACGATTCATCCGGAAATTATAGTTGAAATTTTGAAAGACATTTTTTTTCAAGTTTGAATTTTTTCAACAATTTTTATTACTGCTTAATCAAATTTAAAAAAGAAATTCGAAAAAAAGTTCTTAAAGGGGAGAAATGAACATGAGATTCAAATACGAATCAAAATTGATTTATGAAGAAATGTGGTTAAACCTTGTTTTTCCAACTGGAATAAAATTTTCTATTGACACAATTTTCCCCATTTTTCCATCTCATGGCTGAAATTGAAAAATTTCTAAAAAAAAGTCATCATTTTTGAAAATTCTCCAACCGTTAATTTACTTAGGTAGGTACTTAATTTTTTCGACTGAAACTGCAATTGGTCCCCTCCCTTTTAACCTTTTCAGTCTAACCTTGATTGAGTTCCTGTTTTATTTTACGAACTGAATATTTAAAACATTTCCGTAATTGTATTTTTGCGATTTTATTTGTCTTTTGAAAGCAATTGAAAAAGTAGATATCTATACTTGATAAATTTTGATTTTGGCATCTTGAAAACAAATCTGCTATTTAGATATTCTCACCTCTCATAACCTTATTCTACAATGAAGTAAAATATCCACATCTCGAAAGTAAAATTTTCATTAATGAAAAGTGAAAAACATTATTCCATGTTTTCATTTGAATTTTTTTCGAAAGATTGGTAAAAAATTTCTGAAAAAATTAAAAGACAATGTTATGGAAACTGTTTGCCTCGAATTTCAAGCAGAGTGATCAAACGTTTCAAAAATTACTTGTAGATTTTCTTTGCAAAAAAGAAAGTGAACATAAAATTAAGCATCTCGATTTTGATTTTTATTCAGTTCATCAATTTCGCCCGAATTTACATCCATTTTAGATTAACTTAAACGAAGCGTAAAATAATATTCGAGAATTTTTTCTAAATAGGTAATAAATATTCGATATGAAAAAAAATCTATCGCGAATAATTTCAATTTCGAAATATTATTTACACATTTTAATTATGTAGGCTTTCCACGGTACTGAATGTAGCCTTCGCTGGGTCTGGTTTGTTTCGGAAAAGGCAAAACCAGCATCATCTCATTTCTTATGTATCCAGTACCGAGCTAACCCCTGCATTAATGTTATTACTTGCAAATGCTTTGATCTTTTTCACTTCTTTTAAATGTTTGACATACCAACGAGTAAAAAATTTTAATTAAAATACTCTCTTCGATTTACTTTAAACTGAGATTTTCGGGTTTTTTCTCCGAGTATTTTTTTCTATCGCAAATTTAATTAAAATTTTTCGGTGCAATTATTCGACGGTACTAGAATTTTATAGGTATTCGATCCAACGAAGTGAAAGGCTTTCCTTTTTTTTTTATGCCAAAGCTCAATGCTCATCAATCGAGTATCGATAGCTATCGATATGATTAAAATAGAAATCGAAATTGTGCATTGGTGGTGCTGTTTTTGGTAGTTTTTCTCATTTAATCACATGCACGTTTCAATTCCACGTTGATCTTGTTGGTTTAATTATAAAACGAATTACCAATTGAAGCGTTTCTGCGAAAAGTGTGGCATACTTTTAGGTTATGTGATATCTCGCCGTCGAATAGGTAGGTACTTTCCCATTATCTCGACCCGGCGTACACTTTCCTATAGTAAGAACCTTAAACGATGCGAAATACGAATAAACATTCGTAAATTCACTTCCTGCATGACGTATATGTTTTCTTTGCGGATTCGCTAGTGGATCAGTCGTCTGTAAAATATCGATCTTAGAGATGGAAAAGTTCGAGGTAGTAGCTCGCCGTCGGTGACATATTAATTGATTCATCTTAACCTAGATATCGAATTGGAATAGAAAATTAACTGTCGCGCGACAAAATGTTTGGCATTAGGCTATTAAACGCTTCGGCGGGTTGATGGCGATAGAGATGGATTTTATGACGAAGCGATGAGTGTTGAAATTGGCTAAATATGCGATCTGAAGTATGATTTTGATCGATACCCAGGTTGGTAGTCGTTCTAAGACGGTGAATAATTGAAATGGAAATAAACGACGAATGACGAATAACGAAACGACCTCGTTGAAATGGATTTTAATTTTTAACATCACAATTTTCTATAGTATAAACAAAATATACAAACTTAGGATCTGTACAGCTCCATCTACGATAAGCAACGAATAGGGGCGCTGAGGCGCCTCTTTGGCACTAGAACAATATCCAGATTTGAAAAAATTAATTTAGACGACCGAATGTACGATTAATTATAAACATTTTTCCAAATCTGAAAATTTGAAAAATTATAGGAATATACTTAGAATTAAGGGGACAAGGTTGTGGATTTTGAGCGGAGTATGGGATAATTTTTGGGGTAGAAGGGGGATTTTGTGGAAATTTTTGTCGGATTTTTTGAGTAAAGATTTTAAACGTTTGTAATTTTGGAAAATTTTTTCGAAATGTACCTAATTATTTGAAGAGAAACATTGAAATAATAATTTACAAAAATTAGTTGAAATTTTCATTACATGAATCTCATTTTCTTTCTTTTTTTCCTTTCTGAATATCGAGGCATCAGAATTTGAATTTTTGTCCCAAAAATGTTTGAATTATGATATTTCTAAGATATCTTGAATGTTTTTAGAGCTGGATGGCTGGATTGATGTGTGGAAATGAAATTGATAAAACCGAAATGTCAGGGAAAAAATGAAAAATACTGAAATCAGAAGTCTTGAAATGTATTTTTGATTTTGTAATTCGATTAGATGCTCCAATTTTTTTTTTTTTTTTTTTTTTTGAATAGATGTATATAAGTACAAGGTATCTAATTGAAAACGTAGACTTTTGAAGTCAACTTTTTAAATAGATTGAAATGAAAATAGGTACTTTGAGTTTGATTAAAATTCAAAATATCAAAAAAAAAAAATATGGAATGCTCCTGAGTGAGACTGAGACTGCTTTGAAACCAATTTTTGAGTTGACTCAACCTTTTTAGATTTTTTGAAAACTTTTGTTGACAGTTTTGGGAAAAAATGTTTGGATCAGAATATAAACGATGCTATAAAAAGTTGAGACTTGTTTCAAAAATTGTTCATTTTTTATTTTCAAGTTTGCTTGGCTAGAAGTTTGAAATTTTGGTAATTGGGGGAAGGGATCGTGTTGAACATATTGTCAAAAGAAAAATAAAACTTTGTAAAAAAAAAAATGAATTGAAATTTTTATTTCATTTTAGAACTTGAAATTAATTTCACGTTGGTGATTTTAAAAATCCGGATATTTTTTGACAAATTAATACTTAATTCATTTTTTGAGTTCTTATTTTTTATCCATTTATATTTTTTTCTAAAAAGTTTTATCCAGTTTTTTAATTTTTTTTTTGAGACTTTTTAAACATTATCAAAGATTTCAAATTTCAATTTTTTCGAGCCAAGATCTACGCAGAAAATACATTACACCGGAAGAGGAGGTATCAAACTTATCTTTATGCTGTGAAAATTTGAAAAAAAGATTATGAAATTTTGGGCCTTGAATATTCTTTTATTGACAAATTTTCTTCCCAATCACTTTTACGAATTATTTGGTTTTTTTTTCAAAAAATGATTGAATCAGTTTTTTCAGCAAATTTTTTAAAGAAGATGACGAAACTTTGATCATTTGACCTCATGAAAATTTTAAATCATCAATTCAATTTAAAATAATTTGAATTAGTTATTGAAAAAGGCATTCAAATCATAAAATCTTATAAATTTTAGGTGTTTAGGGAAGTTAATTTAACAACTCCGTAATATAGTCCCTCTCCCTTGAAATATATTACACCTTTATAATTTTTTCCCCATTGAAAAAACTTAATTTTGAAAATTGTGGAAAAATTTTGAAATTTGACTGAATAAGAATTGAGCATTTTTTTAAAATTGTAAAATTTTATTTGTGTACTTGAACAGGGGCACACTTAAGGGGTAGTTATTTTGAAGAGCCCAACTACCCAGGGTGCTAATTTTACAGCTTTCCTCTTGTTTTCTTTCGGATTAGATAGAAATTAATTAAAAATTTAGATCAATGTGCTCAAAATTCCATTTTATGTCATCATTGGTTCCATGATTTGTTTCCAGAAACTCAAAAAAAAATTGAAATGACTTCAAAACTTTTAAAGAATACAAAGCTGGTTCCAAATTTAGGAAAAGACTTGAAAATTTTGAATTGTTACTCTTTATTTAAAATCAACTCTTGTTTTTCTTTAAATCAAATCTAAAACCAAGCGAATGATTTTGAAATTTTAAATTCTCCATAGAATTACGCCAAACTTTTGAATTAAATTTCTCCCCCAAAACTTTCATTTTCCTCTGATTGCGATTCAAATTTTCCGAATACCTACTTGATTCAAAATGTGAAATTTTTTCTCATTTTCTTCCATTTTTAATTTCAGTATTGACTTTTTAAATGAGTATTATTTTTTTGCAAATTGTATGGAATTTTTCACAATTCACATTAAAAGTAAATTCACGAGAAAAGAAGTCCTCCTCCTCCAAAGAGCAAAAAAAAACTCGTATAATTTTTGAAAAACCGTCACTTTTGAAAAAAATTTTCATTTCCTCCTTGAAATTATTTTTAAAAATGATATAAAAATTACATTCTCTTCAAAAAAAATTTCCTGAATCTACAACGATAAAAAATTCTTCCTCTTCGAATAAATTCAAGTTTTTAAATCAATCGGTGAAATCCGATGGAGGTGGGAAAAGGGAAAAATATTCCCACATCCACGATTAGGCAAAATTACCCCAACGAACTTCAGGCCAAATCCAAAACCCCGTATCTTATCGCAAATTCAAAGCGACACGAAAGAAATTCTACAGCTGACGAATTAAATACGAAATTACATTCTAATTAGAAAGTGAAATTTTAACAAAAGGAAAAAAATATTTATACATAAACAAAAATGAAATAAAAATAAAATGCAGAATTTTACCTATACAATCATTTGAGAGGGGGAAATGCATCTTGCCACAAATAACTGAATACTCAGGAACCTATTAATTGTTAGATGGACTTACATCGTCCGGAAATTACCTCGAATAATTTTCGAGCTTCTTCTGCAAATTTATAAATTACTCGAATCAGTCGCGTATAACCTCGTACTTTCGAACCACCGAAAATTTAACCCTTCTGGCGACCTTTCCAGCTCGAATTCAGCGATTCGACCTCTCCTCTTGAACGGAACTGGTACCGTTCGAGTTTGTAAATGGCGTAATGACCGTATTATTGGAATCCTTCACAGTCGTCGTTAGATTTTGATTGACCATTTGCGAATCAACGACGACCGTATGGGCTGATCCTTTAATTTGGTAGTCACGATTACCAGACGTGGCGTCCTCCAAGTCCAATCCGGATGGATCGAATGGTTTATTGTTGGCGTTTGTGAACCAGTCTGATATCTGAGAGAAGGTCCCTTTGACCGGATCTTTATCCAATTTAAAAGGAGGTAATTCGTTGGTCAAGGTGTTGAAATCGAAATATTTATGCCCCAGAGTATTGTAATCTAAGAATTTATCCTTGAAAGGAGATGCTCCCAGGGTATTGTAGTCGTCCAAGTTTATCGAACTGTGATCCAGCAAAGATCCAACGTTGTTGTTTAAATCTACGTCCGAAGTGTGAGACGAAATAGTTGGCGAGGGACCGTTCACCCCTAGACTTGGTTGATGGAACGAGTTCAAATTCGGTTCGTTGAAATCTTGATGCGATGGGCTGAGATTTGAGGCCGGTGGAGCTGCTCCCGGTGTACCCAGATTGAATTGACTCAAAGGCGAAGGTATTGGGTACCTGTCGGTGGGAAAACGAGTATGTCTGGATGGATAAGGAGGGCTATGATAAGGAGATGGTAATTTGGTGACATCGTTGCCATAAAGATAGGGACTGGATTGATGTTGGTATTGTTGGTATTGAGCCAATTGATGATATTGGGCTCGATCAACGCCGCCGTAATAAGGATTAGCTTGATAAGGTATCACCGGATATTGAGCTTTGACGAAATTTGGCGGTAACAGCTCGTATTGATTTTTCGGATGTGTAGGAGTGTAATAAGAAGGGAAATAGTTGAAATTAGGCCTATCTCCGACATTCCCGATCATATTGTAATCGACGTGGACTCGATTGTAAGGCAAATGACCAACGTAATTGCCCGAATAAGGCGTCGTATTCGCATCGATTATGGTAAAAGTAGGAGTCGAATTAATCGTATCTTTATTTTTATCCCCCGAAGGACGTATGCCAATGAGGGACGACTGAACTTTGGTGACGAATTCTTTGCCACCCTTGGAAGGATTATAGGAACGTTGCTGATTGGCTACCACCATCGGGTAATGGACGTACCGGTTGTCCAGCGGCGAGACGTTGGTCGGGGCTCGAGGTATGTCCGGTAATGTGGCGTAGTAGATGACCCGACGTCCTAAATTTCGTGCTTGAGGAGTCTGCTGCTGTAGATCTGGCTGGAAGGGAGCTTCTCGACTGCGACCAGCTCGGTGTGGGATATCTGGAGGGTAAACGCGGAGTATAGGTTCGGGATTCTTTTCGACTTTGGATGTGATGAATTTCGGTGTCTTGGTGGGTTTCCATGCGAATTCTGGAGCTGAGGCTTGGCGTATGGAGCGTCTCAGTTGGACGGTGGGAGTTGCTCGGGGATAAATTTCGAGTTTTTGGGCGATGTTAGGATGATGAAGGTATGAGTGGTACGTTGGGGTGATGTGATCGGTCCATGATTTGGTTATGAGTAGAAACCATAGAAGTGGTGTCCAGTGCGATGAACTACGTGTAGAAAATCTGGAAATAGAGAAAAATGGTGGATTAGAGGTTTCGAATGTGAATTTTTTGAGTATTTGGGGTCGAGATTAGTGGGGTTTGAAGATGAATAACACAGGTCGACGTTTTAATACTTTTTTCACAATTCCAAATTCTTGTTTTGCTTTTTTAAAAATCGATTTTCTGGGCAAAGAAGGAAGCCTCCTAGAGAAAAAATTAATGGAACATAAATTGTAGAGCGTCAAATTTTCTATCAGTATAAAGTATTATTTATGTTTTTTCTTAAGAGGCTTAGCTTTTGAGATATATTGGTTCAAAGTTCAAAGCTATCTTTTAAACAATCAAAAATATCTCAGAAATTAAGCCCCCTAAAAAAATCTAATAGGACTTCACAGGTAGGAAATTTGATGCTCTGAAGTTCATGTTCCATTAATTTTTTCTTTAGGAGGCTTTCTTTTCCCAGAAAATTGACTTTCAGTGTCAAAAGTTATCAAAAAATGCAAAAAACAAGAAATTGAAATTGAGTAAAATCTTTGGGTGATGGAATTTTTTCACTATCTTCTCATGATCAGCATGAAAAATGGTATAGGAAACATCTATCAAACTTCAAACAGAATTTCCTACGTCGACCAGTGTAATTTGTGTGATGGGGAATTGAAGATGAAGTTAGAGAAATTGTAGTTTTTTCATGGAATTCATTTTTTTTTCTCTAAATTAATAGATCAAGTGACTTTTTTCAATATGGAAATGCCTAATTTTTGATGGAAAAATGAAGATTTTACATTTTTAGATCCTTTCCTTGATCAGGTGCCTAAACAGAATTAAATAGATAAATTATTCGAAACTTTCTAACTAGGGAGGTATCCCAACTGAAAGTAAAATTTTGATCCCAAACAAAAATTAATCGAAAGTACACCATGAGAGGGTCCCGTAACCAAAATTTCAGTGCTGAAGTACATTTTTTGAATTTTGGCGAATTTTTTAAATTTTGAAATACCCTATAGTCTGAAAAATACCAAAATTTGATTTAAGGTAGATATCCTATTTTCGACATGCCAGATCGATTGAAAACGGTTTCGAGACGTTTCGGAGCCACCAGAAAATTTTGGAATTTTCCAGTGCTGGAGGAATGTCATCCATAAAAACGGTGCGTATGTACTTCAGCACCTTCTCTAATCCCCGATTACCCATATTGGTGACATATTCAATCGATTGTAGCGCAATTTTCCAAAATTCGTATTTTCCAGTTCAAATTCAAATGTCTGGACAGAATATTTTCCTGGAAAAAATTCAAAGTGAAATTCAAAAATTTTCTGGTGGCTCCGAAACGTCTTGAAACCGCATCCAATCGATTTCTCAGGTTGAAAATAGGGTAATTATGTACGAAATTTCAACTCTTTTCATTGATTAGATCAAATTTTGGTATTTTTTAGGCTATAAGGTATTTCAAAATTTAAAAAATTGGCCAATATTCGAAAAATGCACTTCAGCTCCTGAAATTTTTATTAAGAGGTCCTCTCATGGTGTACTTTCGATCAATTTTTGTTCGGGCTCAAAATTTTACTTCCAGTTAGGATACCTCTTATAAGTCAAAATGCAATTGAAAAAAATTGAAAACAAAAATTAAATTTGGGAGTTATAAAAGCAATTAATTTTTTTTCTCTTTTTCACATTGAAAAATGTTTATTTTTCGTACATCCACTGCAGCCATTAAAAAAATTCCTGCTGAAGAACTGGCATTTTATTTAAATTATATGTCATAAATTAATGCATTATTTTTTTATATGTAAATAGGTATCAATTTAAAAAACTAATCGAAGTTTTATTTTGTTCTCTGTTTTAGGTAAGTACCGGATGTTTTTCAATAGTTTTTCAAATGCGTTCGGTAAATAGGAACATGAAAATGAGTGAGTAATAAATGTGTAAAAATCTGAATTTTTAATAGTAATCCTCATCATACCTAATCTGAGCTGAAGTGGTCAGAATTTGAATCTGCCACTGAAAATGATGGAATTTTATTGAAAATGAGTAGTTTGAGCTCAATCATGAGACATTTGGTTCGAAAAAGAGGATTTCAAAAGAAAATGTTTCAGACATCATTTTTTTCAAATTTGAATTTTTCAAATAATTTCTTAATCAAAAATTAATTTTTTTTTTCAAGTTTGAAATATTTTTACATCATTAGAAAAATTCTCACTTTTAAGTCAAAAACACAAAATTTTATTGACTCTTGAATTTTTGAAATTAATTTTAGTACAGTTTTATAAATTGGTAACACTATATGATGTGAAATTTTTTAAAATCCTAGTTAAAAGACTTATCAAAGGGCGAAAGGATCGGGCATCAGGTTTTCCCGGGACAGCTCAGAAAAATTAACAGATTTAATGGAGAAATTTGAATATTTTTGTCTGGCAAAATTTCGAAAAATTCCTATTGACCATAAAATTCAATCCCCCCCCCCCCCATTAGAATAATTCTGCTCATTTCGGTTCATTTTGGAGCCTATAGATATTATTTGGTTCAGATTTTATAAAAACTTCTGAAACCCCGAAATTCAAAAAATAAAATTTTAAAAAAAACTAAGAGCTCTCCTCCCCAAGAATAGAAAAAAATTGATAATAGGTTTTCAGATGATATAAGTTTCATCTGATCTCATCAAATTTTAAATAACACCTGTTTCAACACGTAGATATTCTTTCGGGAGCATTTAAAATCGAAGATTGTAGGTTGAAGATTAATAAAATTATTACTGGAAAGAAAGCGAAACTAACAATTGTAAGCAAAAAAGAGTTTCAAGGGGCAAAATTTAAGAAAAATCAAGACTTGAATTAATAAAAGATGATTTTGTTTTTTTAAAAAAGGTTGAACTTCTGATTTTATATCAAATTTTAAATAATATCGATCTTCATGTAATTTGGGGGCAGAGAGGTCGAATTCAAATATCTGAAATAAACAATATTCAAGACTCGATTTTTTGAAAATTATTGAGCATAAAAGTAGAAACTGTAGAAATGGCAAAAATTTCATTAAAAAAAAAAAAAAAAACATTTGAAGTGTTAGATCACCTACCAACTTTTTTCTAAATTCATCTGGAACCATTTTCCGATTATAATGCAGTTTTGTCATATTTTTTGAACAAGCTTCCTTCCCTCTCCTTACCCCTACCTCGCTTGAACCAACTTCAAAATTCCAATTTTAAAAGCTAAATTTTCTATTAAAATAATTTCAAAACACGATTTTTTTGCGCAGTTACACATTTTTTGGGGGATGCTCTGAACCTTTCAGAAGTGTAATTGTTGAATTGTTCATTCAATAAATATATTGAGCGGAGAGGGAGAGAATAACGCTGGATTTTTTCAATATTTCCAATAGAAAATTATGCACATTGTCTTCAATTTTCTTTTTTACGAATTTAATTTTTTTTGTTTCAATTTATCCAGCTCAAACACGAAATCCTTCTTAAAAAAAAAACGCATCCAAAAATTTTTTGCTTGAAATGCCTTTTTTTTCGTTCTAAACTGGGATGCGAAATTTTCTGCAAAAAATCATCATTCTAATATAGGTAAAAATGTATCAAATTTTGTGACTTCTTCTTCCTTCGGTTCAGTCCTGTACTGTTCATAGATTCACTGTAGGTGAATTGAATCCTCCTTCCTTTCTTCAACTTTGCCCAAAAATTTGAATTTTCAGAAATTTTCTGAAGACTCCAATAAAACTCAAAACCGCTTTCAATCAATTTGACAGGTTTAAAATTAGGTACAATGTATAAAATTTTAGCTTTTTTCGTGGACTTATTATAGATCAAATTTTAATACTTTACAGAGCTATAAAATCATTTTGAAATTTCAAAAATTCGCCAAAATTCAAGAAACAGACTGAAACATTTGAAATTTTGAATAAGGGGTTCTTTTATGATGTATTTTTGATTAATTTTTAATTCCGCTCGAAATTTTTTCTTTGAATCGGGATATTTACCTTGTTAAGATAATATAATTTTGATTTTAAAATGGATTAGTTTTCAAATCAATGCCCTCTTTTCATCTCCCTTTATAAATTCAGGAGGATTTTGTCACTTTTCGGCGCTGTTTTCAGTGTCATATGAGATTTCTAAAAATTTTTCTATAAAATTAGAAGAAATTGTTCATTTTTTTTGGGGGGGGGGGGTCTTTTTATTTATTTAGCAACTAAATTATCCAAAACCCAAATTTTATCTTTTTTTTTTGATTTTCATGACCAGACAATTATTATCAAATCAGGGGGGGGCCTTCGATTAACTCACCGAAGCTGAAAATACCAAGCACCATAATCCTCCGAATTAATTTTCGAAATATTCAAATTATCTTGGCCATTCTTGATCCAATTTTTCAAGGTATTTTGAACTGCAGAGCATTTGAATTACTGTCACACCAATTTACACCTAATTCTACCTTACTCACGTGCTCAATTCGCATTTCTGCCATCTTTTGTATACGCGAAGTGAGTCATTCTCACGTGTTTCCGGTCACTTATTCGTAATTAACGTAAGATGAGGTCCACCATCGGACGTTTATTAAATCGCGCCAAGTCCACTCTTCAAATATTCCAGCAGATACCTATCTGCAGTTTTTTCATTAAGAAATTATTCACGCGATGCCGATGTAAAAAATGTACGCATATGGTTGGTATGTCTTCGGTGAATGTTCCCGACCCCCTACCCTTTCCTCCTACATCCTCGCCAGTGTCCAGAATATCGGATTATGGCGAGAATGAGTATGGTATACCGTTTCCTCGAATGAATCATCTTTCGCGTAATTAACATAGATACACTGCGAACCATATTAAAGAAAATTAATTCACGAAAAAAAAAAACTAACAACTCACATAACGACGACGACGCATTAACTCTTTCAACACTCTGCAACACAATAATAATTCGTAGCACGAGATTACCAACGATGATAAATAAGGTACGGAGGGAAAAAACCGTAATACCTATATTTACGAAGAAAGAAAAATAAACTCGCGTTATAAATTTTTTTTACGCCAATAGAAAAAAATTACTAGGATAATTTTTACGATTAGGTACCGTAACACTGCGGACGATGGACCTACAAAACGATATAAATTCTTGACAATGACCTTTTCTCAAAGCATCTAGTTATTTGTTTGGCTTCGTAGAAGTATTGCCAGAGGTGGAGGTTTTTTTCTCTTTAAATGGGTACATAGGATACGATTTAGCCGTAAAAATAAGTACGAAGTCGGTGTCCTGCTCGAGTCCATGGTTTTATTCGCGGAACCGGTTAACGACTCGGTACCTCCAAATTTCCATTTCGTTGCCAATTGTACGGACGATTTGGTTTTGGTAGCTGTTTTTAATTATCTGTAATAAATGGACGGACGAAAATTTACCATGGATAATAATTTTTACTTTCTAGTAGTTTTCGATGGATGATTGAACTTCCTAGTTTTTCTCGAAGGCAAAGGACTTTTGTACAGTTATAAAATTGGTACAGGGTTGCCCAAAATATGGAGTTGAAAAGGTTTTTTTTCGAATCATGTAGCATGAGTGGATTAATATGAATGGTTTCTCCAATGGAACGTTGCAGAAAGATCTTTTAAAATTTTTTTTCTTAATCATCAGTAGAAATAGAGGACAAGGGAAGGAAAAAAAGGTCAATTTTTTTTAATTTTTTAAGTTCTCAATTCCATTGGGCAAAAATTTCAGCTGAAAATTTTTTTAATTTCGTTCGAGCTTTTGCTCGATTGAAATTTCAAAAAGTGCACACGTTATCATGAAAAAAAGAGAATGAAAAAAATGAGGGGAAGATGGATCTTCTTGAAAGTGAAAATATTGTGTTTTTTTTCAAAATGAGCCGAGTTTACTTTTTTCCAACTCAAATTACCTATGATGTTTCAAATAATTAACTTGTTTTTTATTTATATTACGAGTTTTTGTGAAAAATAGGAGGGGAGAGAGAAAAAGATGGCTGTCAGATTTTCTATTGGAAATGAATTTTTTTCGAAACAAATAAAAAAATATACCCATGCAATTTGAAGAAAAAATATTCATCATTTAACTAGAAATTTTCTTTGTCCCTGAACTGAGTTGTCAGATTGAGTGATTTTTCACCAACTATAGACTAAGTATTTGAAAATGTTTTTTCATTTTGAAAAATTAGCAATGAATAACAAGATTTTTGGACTAATAGGTACTTACGTTTTAGAAATTCGCACTGTTTTCCCAATGTTTAAAATTTTTTGGCTCGATTCAAACAACCGACCCTCTCTGATTCATTTTTTTTTTTTAATTTTTCATAATATTTTCAAAATTGAAAAATGATCTAAATTTTGAAAGTTTATTTACATGTTAAAAAAATCTTGACATTTTTTTGGAAATTTTTTGGAATTTGAAAATTTTAAAATTGTGGCATTTTGACTTCGGAATTTGGTAACAATGTTCCTGAGTTCAATTTTTCTGCAAGTTTTTTAAATCTAGCTGATGTTTTGTTAAGGTAAAGGTAAGGTATCCGAAAATCGATCATTTTTTTTTCAAAAAACCGTTTTCAAAATTGAACTGATTGGGTTAAAAGCTTGCAAAATGGCTTGAAAAAGGCATTGAGTTTTTAGTTCAAGTATCCAAACAGTCGAGATCAGAAATTTTTTATATTTTATGAATTTATTCAGTGAAAGAACTGAATTGAATTTCCAATTTTGGATCTCTAATTTCGTCCACTATCAGAACTAAGTATACGTCTTGTAATGTTTGGAGTATGTTTTTTTTTTCAATTTCTTTTTTACCTACAGACGAAACAAAAAGACCAAAATGGCAATTTTAAAGTCAAAATTTACAAAAATATTTACGAAAAGGTCGATATTAGGCAACTAATGAAAAATAGTACCTGTTAATTTTACGAAGAAATTAATAGGTAATTGCCAAAAATTCTCTGTAATTTCAACTCAAATTATATAAAAGTTCATTTTTGAAATCAAAATTGTGATATTTATGTAAAAAGATAGTTCTAAGAATTGAAATTTTATATTTTGACTTTTTTAAACGCTGTTTTTGACTGAAAACTTCGCGAATTTCAGCTTCATTCAATTTTTCTGTGTAAAAGGAATATTATAAAAAAATCTCCAGAAGATTACGTCTTCGTGTCAGCAATGTCAGCATAAGTCATAAGTCAACATTGGTCGATATTTGACTACTTTTCTCTCACTTATTTTGTTGAATTCTCTCAAAAATCATCACAAAATTTCAATCATTTTCACAGGCATCCATCAAGGTTGCCAGATTCAATTCGTGAATTTGTTGATTTTTCACTCTGTTTTCTAGGTCTACTTTTCAATTTTCAGTGTTTGTGATTTTGATGAAAAATATTTGAAAAAAAAAAACTAAAAAAAGAGCCACTTCTGGCAATTTGTTTCTTTTTTTCACTCGTCTAACAAACTCTTGCTGGAAAATCATCTAGGAAAAAGCAGCAATAAAAATTATTTTTCTAGGATAAGTTCGATGAAAAAAAAGTGTTTTTTGAACGACGTCTGGAGAAAAAACAGTGATTTTTGTAATTTTTGAACATTTCCTTCGCATTAATTCATAATTTTTGGTTGAAAAAAGACTCCGCAGTGAATTTTAGTGATGTGTTTTTTGGCAGAAATGATGACAATTCTGACAGTTACGCACCAGATTTGAATTTTGTTAAGAAAAAGTCGCGTTGATGAAAATCAGTTTTTTTCGAAAAAATGATTCAAAAACAAATCTATCAATTTCTGAACACCCCTTTCCCTCCTCTCCAATAAGAAAATATATGCCAAGCTTTAGAAATCATTGCAAGTATAACACTGATTTTGAAAATTAGTATGCGGAAATTGGCTGTTTTTTTTATCAAAACATCTTATCTCTATCACCTCTTTAAAATAAAAATAAAATAGTACACAAATCGGCTACGTACTTTCTCGGAAGGCGAGTGGTCCAAAAGGGTCAATAAATTGATAGGTTGAGAATTTTGGAAAGGGTATAGGTCGGAATGAATGTTGTCTGCCAAGTTCCAAGATCTACTTAGTTGCAGGTCGGCTAAATTGTGTTTAAATAGAGGAAAAGAAACAGGAGGAGTGTAGATTGAATGAGATAAGTATCTGGGAATAAAATAGCGAATATCTAGTCACAGTTCATCTAATTGAAAAGAAAGTTTCAACGGGTAATTTGCGTATGGTAGTCCGGCTCCAGGTGAAGGCAACCAGAGCCAGCGAGGTTTTTAGCATGAAAAAATTTGGTGAGGTGAGTTTAATAGATTTTGATATTAGAAATAAGATCAATTTTTTTAAAAATTTGATGATGGCAAGCTGGAAAAAAGTTTAGAGGGAGGAGAAAAACGAGATTATTTTTTGGAAACATAAAATTATCGAGAATAGAACATCTCTATTCTCAAAAAATAAAAATTTTCCTTAAAATTATACTATTTCACTTTTAAATCAGTGATGAATCAAAGAAAAAAATTCACTGAAAGCAAACAGTGGAAAAAATTATTGGAAAGTCAGTGAAAATTCACTAAAAAGTCGGTAAAATATCTGAAATTTACCAGAAATCAGTGAAACTCTTTGAAAAATCAGTGAAAATCAGCTAAAAATCAAACAATTTTACTGATTTTTCCCTTGACTTTTTTCAGTGACTTTCTAACTTTTCACTGATTTGAAATTAGAGAGAGTTAAATACTCTGGCTATAAAAATTGACCAAAAAATCCGAACAGAGGAAAGGAGGAGGGGAGGAGGAGATTCATCAAACTATTCAATATTCGGCCGAATATTCCAAGCTCGTGCAAGAAAAATCGAATAAAATTAATTAATTACCTCATAATTATTTCGAAAATGATCACCACCAAAGCACACCATCAGCAACGGCGCGAACACTTGACCGAGGAATAATTATAACTCGAGTATCGTATCATCCAAGGCAATAAACCCGTTCACTCACGAATTCGCAAAAGCCACCGCAAACTGTACAAAACGACGAACCAGTTCGCTCGCCGAGAACATCATCCACTAAAATGATAGGTGATCTGTGACCCAGCTCGCTCTTCGGCCTATTGTCTCTCACCGCCGGAGGAGTCGAAGAGATGGACGCTGCTGTCTCGTGTCTATACTGCTACACCTTTCTTTTATCCTTTGGTAGGTAATTCTGCTGTAGCCATTCTGTGAACCGTTTAATCATAATATTCGTAGCGCCGCCAGCGGAGTTACGTTCTTGCCGAAAGTACGCCAACCGAGACGAAAAACGTTGACAATTTGCGTCGATAATGTGCTGTAGCTCTGGTTAATTACATACTCGATTTTTTCGCTTGTTTTGTAGTTTGTTGTACCAGACGACGGCGTAATTATAGCGCGATTTTCTTCGCAGCAGGAGCAGCGATGAGAATGGACGAAATTTCGTTTCTGCTGGACGGAGGAGAGGCGAGAGGATGAATTTGAGTAAATTATTGGCTTGAATTGAGTTCCGCGTTGGATAAATGTAACCTTGTTCGAATTAATGAGATGGATATAGGTGGACGATTTTTTTATTCATTGGGACGATATACGAGGAAATTTTGGTGTCGCGTGATGGAAATTTTTGACGTAGAAATTCTCCAGAATGGATTTGTTTTGAATTAATTTTTGCAGATTTCAGAGCAAAATTCTGATTCAGTTTTGGAAACTGATTTCAGATTAGGAAATTTTTAATGTTTTTGTTTTCAAATGATTGAGTGACAAAATTTTTCTAATTCTGTTCCAAGTTTACAAAACCCAACCAAACTTATGTATGAAGATTTGCCTACGCAGAGGCGCAGGGCGCACCCAAAGAGACTCAAAGTCAAGCCCCCTCCTTAAGCTCGAAAAAACGAGTTTTTTATTACAAAAATGTATTTAAAAAAGGGCATTTTGGGGTCTTCGAACTATATTTTTTCAAAAAAAATTCGCTCCCGCTTCGTTCGGAAAGTAAATAATTTTCTTTTAAAAATTAGTGATTTTTCACTGATCATTCAGTCAAAAATCATTGATTCTTCAATCAATTCCCAATTTGTCAGGAAAAATCGATGATTTTTAACTAAAAAATGACTATTTTGAAATTTGACCTTTCCCCTACATTTTTTTTCAAATTTTCAGGTCCCTCCCCTGATTAATTTCTGGGCGCGCCTACGAAGGTGATTCTTTATCAATTTTTTTGGAATATTTTTATGGGTTCTGATCAAAAATTATTGACAAATAACTTCAAAAATATTGGTAGAAAATTTTGGAAATTTTTTATTCTCAGTTTTCGTTTACCCCTCTCCCTCTCTTTTTTCCACCCCATCGCCAATAACTCAAAATTTCCTAATATCAATATTTTCGAAAAAATTTCGATTTTTTTTTTTTCAAAATAATTTTGATTGTATGTTATTTAGGTATTTTTTGTTTGAATTTTTTTCACTTCAACCTTTTTTTTATTTTTGTTTGAAAAATTAACATTTTAAAAAATTTTTTAAATTTGAAAAATGTTAAAATCGTGTCTTCAGAGTTCAGAGTGGAGCCGGAGAGAGAAAGGAGAAGGCCCATCCGATTTTTTTTCGGAGCCGTATAAGCACTTTTATGAAAATCTCAAAGCCAGAGCTATAGGGACTTGAATCAAAAATTATTGTGAGGCTAATGCTGAAGCTGGAGGAAAAAGGATCCCTTCTGGGATATTTCATCGGAGCCAGAGGCACTTATAAAAATTTTGGAGCTAATCGTAGCCGAAGAGTTCAGACCCCTCCCTCCGAATTTTAGGTTTGAAATGCATTTTTGGGAAAGGAATGAAAAAATTTTACGATATTTTATTGATAAGTATTTAGGGACTAATTTACCTCAGACATCTTTTTTTTTTTTGAGAATTTACAATTTCGATTTTTTTGAAAAAATTTTATTTTTTGAGAATTATTTTTGGAGATTTTTCATGTAGAATTTAATGGAAAAATTACATTATGTCTATTCGATGTTCAAGAGCCCATCGATAGAAACTTTTTTTTACGTAGGTACTTGAAGATTAAAAATTAAAAATAGTTCAATTTTTTGCAATTTTTATTCAATTTGGTAAAGTGCATTAAGACTGTTTTTAAAAATTACTCGTGAAAATTTCGCAAGTCAGCCATTTTTTAAATAAATTTTGCATACGAATTTTCCAACCTCTTCTGACCTCTGAATCAGTTTTAACAATCCTAAATTCAATCGGAAACAACCCTTTTTTCAGTATATCATTGCTAGAACGCTTTAGAATCGACTTTTTGATGCCGGAATTGGCCGTATTTTCGAATTAGAAGGTTGAGCCCGAAAAAATAAATAATTTTCTTCTCAAAACAGCAAAATTCTGATTGATTTGAGATCGCTGATTTTAACACCGGATCTTTGTTTTTGAGATAATCAAAGAACGATTAAATTGTTCAAACTTGGTGTAGAATTGTGAATAGATTTGAGGTTGGTGGTCATGAATTAGTACCATAATACAGCCAGTTTCGTTTGCATAAAAAAAAAATCAGTTGAATGTTTATGGCATTGAAAACGATTGCATTAGAATTGAAAAATTTCGGTTTTCTACTTTTTTCGTTTTATGCATTAAAAATTCTCAAAGTATTGGAAATTTATTGAAATCTTTTTTTACTTTTATTCCCCAAAGAATTTTTAATAAATTCGATCACATGATAATTATTAATAGATAATTTATTCGATTTAAATTAAGATCTTTAAAACAACGTTCCAATGTTACTTCATAATAATTATAATTTATTGAAACATAGAAAAATAAATAGAGAAAAAAAAGACGAAAAAGAAAAATTCAACAAAATTAACAATAAATAAATTTAAGCGACACAATTGGACGGAATATCAATTTCACGCCAATTTCGATAAATTATTTTTCACTTCATTCAACACCATCGAACCGACGACCATTTTTTCACAATTTACAGTGATGGAAATTTCTTTATTTTCTTTCAACGTTAAGGTCATCAATACGAGCGAATGAGAAGCCAACGTTTGAGCAGAATACCTATAAAATCAACGTAAAAATTATCATTTTAAAAATTTCCATTGAAATTGAAAAATATAATATATAAATTGTGCTCAATTTCACCTTAAAATGGACGATTCAGTAGTAGGAGTAGATGCGAAATTGGCCACTTCGTAAATATACTGCGAAATTTTAGATTTATCGTCCGTTGCTATGGTAAGATTGGCCGAATGTTCGTTCATTCCTTTCAATTTGGCTGCAAATTAAAACGTACAGATGGTTATAGGCTCAAAAAAAGAGGAAATATTTCAATCAACGGGAGAATGATTTACATTGTTCTTCGATAAAATTCGATTCAGGCATCGAAACAGCCCTCAATAATTCTCCTACTGGAGCTTTCAAAGAAATGGTGGATTTCATGGCGACCTCGTCGCAATTCCATAATACTTCGAAAGATATCGGTTGCGTGGAGTCGTTGAAATTTACACCCAAAATAACAGCTCGTTTTTCGGTCGGCATCAGCGAAGCTACCGGAGGGAATTCATTCATTGAGATATTTGAACCTAGATTCTGTTGACAGAATTACGAAATAAAATCAGTACTTGAAAAAAAGTATTTAAATTTTGAATCAGTGAAGGGTTACCTTTTGGCCAACTCTGATGTTGGTCAAAGTATCCGAATGGTGATTGACGAGTATAAGTTCGATAGAGACCATAGCAGAGCTATAGGTATGAGGAGACCTGGTAAATCTTCCTTGAATACTTAGCTGACCAGAGGTACTGATTTTATTCAGCAATTCCCACGATTTATCCGAGACGTAGACTGCTCCGACGAACTGTGAAAAAATGAATAAACAATTCAGTCGGAATGGTCGAGATTTGAGTTCTTTGTTAATTTTCAAATTACCTGGATTGCAGATCCGGAATTCGTAAGAGGAGTCATGGGTGACAGGAATGAACTCGGAGTCATCAGAGGAGTAGGTGCAACTGTACGAGAAATTTGAAATTTTAATTTTTTTCGAGTAAAAAGAAAGAAAAAGAGATTAAAAATCAATTTTACGAACAATTATCTAATTCCAAAAGAAGATCGATATTGCTGGATTGTGGAGCAGAGCTAGGCTGCTTTTTGGTCGGTTTTGTGGTTTTTTTAACCGGTTTACGAGGTTCGGGTTCACTTTCTTCGGAACTCGATTCTTCATCGGAATCACTGTCACTTTCGTCACTGTCGTCATCTTCTTCATCTTCGCTGGAATCTTGTTTAGATTTCTGAGAGTCGGATTTCTTTACCTAAGAGAAAAATTCGATATTGAAGACGATAATTATGAAATGAAAGAATTAATTATTAATCAGTTACCTTGGTCTTTTTGAAATCGTATTGTGGTTTTCCTGAATCATCGGAATCCTCTGAGGCAGGCTCACTACTGTCTTCTCCACTTTCTTCGCTATCGTCGCTATCATCTGAATCTGTAATCGCAAATTCATTGATTAAAGAATTATTTGCGATGAAAATGCGATGAAAAGGAGTAAAAATGGGCTACCTTCGTCAGGAGATGACGTATTGTCGGAATCCGAATAAAAAGATTTCTTTTTATTGATGGATATCTGCTTTTTCGATACCTTGGGTGTAGCATCGGTTGGTACATTACGTACAGATGGATCCGGTTGAACTTCAGGAAACGTTGGTAAATCGTGGTAGCCGTTGGCTCGAGCGTTGATGTAATGAGACAACGATCCCATTTGGAATTCTTCTCTATCTGTGATCATAGACCAAAAAATAGATTTTCAATTCATTTTCCAATGAAATTGAGCGATCAGAGCTCGAAATACGAACCGATAAATTTAGAGACCAATAGAGGAGCCGGTTTGTTGGCCAAAAATATTTCTTTAGCTTTGGCTGTAATCTTGTTATCTTCATTTTGAGGGAGTAATACTTGCCGTAGAAGTCTAGAGCGATCTCTGATATCGTAGTTTTGATCGTAACGTGCCAAAGTCAACACGTACTGGCAAAGTAGCTTAGTTTGCGATTCGTTGGTGAGGACTAGTTTAACTGCAAGATTTAGTATTTGCAATTTCACGATATCTTCCTGCAAAATAACATCAAATTTGTAAACATTCGTCGAGAAATATTTCCTGTGATCGAGACTGACTCAGGCAATCACCTCGTTAACAAACGTTTTCGCCATTTTACGAAGCACATCCGGAGCTAGCTTCGGTACTAGATGAGAATACTCTCCTAGGAGCCATAAAATGGACGCTCGAGCTTGAGGTACCGTGATATTATCTACTAAACGAGCCATATGTTTTATAATATCAGTATGAGCGTTAGGATGCGTCTGGAGAAGTTTTTTAATTACGACGACGCTCTCAGCCACGACAGCTTCTGTAATTAAAAAAGATAAATTGGTGAGTGAAATTCTGTTCTGATCAAAAATCTATTCGACAGTACACGAATCGAAATTACCATCTCTATTCGAAAGCATGGTAACCAAGCCATTCAAGCAGCTATCCCTCACCTCCTTGATATCGGAAGCGCAACTACACAGACAAAAGCGACAACGATTATTCGAAATTGCATTTCGCACGATGATCTCGCAAAACTCAGACTTACCGCCCGATGGCGTGAACTGTTGCGGCGACGAATTGTTTATCGACGCTGGAAATGTAGGTTTGGAATTCTCGTAAAATTATCGAGATGTTCGATTCGGTAGCCAGACTAGTCAAGATTTCTAGTTTGAGGATTTTTATGTGCGTGGGGTCGCTGGTCCGGACGAAGAAACTTTTCAAAAATGATTCGAAGATTTCCTAAAGATAAGATGAGAATTAAAAATAGAGTATTTTGAGGGAGGGCAGAGAAATAATGAGGCTTACTTTACGTATAATCGATATCGAAGCTATACAATTTAAAACTACGGATTGGACTTCGCGATGGGATCGTAATAATCTGATTAGTGATTTAGCCATAACGGTTACGTCCGATTTGGGCGCCAAATGATGATAAAGCTGAGCAACGCTCATAACGACCTGAAAAACCAATGAAATTATTTTCAAACGAAATCAACTCGGAATTATGCGATGAAAATATGAATACCGCTGCATTTCGACTCTGTAGTAATGGTCGAGCACTTCTAAGTAGTAATTTATGATCAGCGTCTAAAATATAGGTTTTCTTTTTTGGTTCTGTTTCAGCTTCAGATCCGGAATCGTTCTCGTAGAATGATTTGTTGTTCTCGGATTCGTCATCGGCTTCCTGTAAATACCAAAATATGAGTAGCAGATGAACTTATGGTAGCAGAATTGAATCAGGTAAGTGATAGAATACTCACGTTGATATTGGGATCGGTGAATTGGGTACGGGCGTATCTTGTAAGCATATTAACGATAATGACTTGACCCCACTCGTCTACGTCGACGAGTAAATTGCACAGTTTTCGGTAATTTTTATGAATTAAATCGATTCGTTCGGGACACACCTGAAACAAATCGGTGATGGGGTAAATATTGTGATGATTTTATGGTTATTTCGGACGAAATACCATACCTCTTCGAAAGCCATCACAGCTGATCCAACAACCAATGTAGTTCGATCTGAGAGTAATTTATCGATGACTAAAATAAGCTCTTCTTTTTGGTCCGGATCCAGACTATGGAAAAAAAATTCATTAATATTTGAATAATTTTTGAAGGATATTACTTCATACGTACCTATATAATTTAGGAATAGCATGAGCGGCTGTTTTTCTCACGTAAGGAGACATATCAGCAGCAGCATCTTTAATAGCTAACATAACTATCGGTACGATCATGGTGACTCGAATGCTGGACAGAACTCGTAACGCTGACCCTCTTATGAGTTGATTGGGGTCCTGAAAATATTCGAATGAAAGCTCCAGACCTGTTTTAATCCTTGAATTGTGAAAAGATAATTACTTTTAGAGCCCTTTGAAACGTTGAAATTGAAAGTAAAGCTAGATCTTGTTGTTCTTCGGCGTAACGTACGAGATAAACGTAAACTAGTTTTTTTACTTCGATATTTTTCGATACTACGTTTTTTACAACAGCTGGAAACAGTCCGGAAGCGTCTCGACCTTTAGCTATCATCTATTTATGAAAATAATTGGATAAATGAATAGTATATCAATCGAAATAATCATATTACGTAAATATTTACCCCTATGATACGTTTCATTGCCTCCAACTTCATACTGTCCTTATTCACGTCCAACATCTGTTTCAAGTCATCGTGTCTAAAAAACGAAACAGAAGTATGATGTTCCTTATCTTGACGTAGCTAGTTGAATACGACTATCTACTCACTTTTTATAATCTGAGTGGAAAAATCCACCCGATGCTGGATCAGTGGCATATTCGATGTCCGATACTCCGGAGATTTTCTCGTTGCCACTGTACGAGCCGTTGGTAGCCATTGTTGTGGTTTTAACTTGAAACAGCAGAAAAACCTAGCATATTAAGTAAACGGAAAATACATGTATTAGTGCGTGCAACTTATATTTATGGTTAGAGCGCGAGTGAAAGATGTAGCCGAGTAGCAGATGCTGAGTTGACTTACCGACGTGGAGTTGGGAAAAGGGGGTTACGTACATTCAGTTTCTGTGCGAATCTAAATGTCTACAGATCATCCTTCATTTCTATACGCTCGAAAATGAATGAGGAATTACATTAATTATCCAATTGTAAGAGAAATTACATTGCAAAGAATGCAACGTAAGAAAAATTTTTGGGTGGTTTTATCTTATCTATTTTTTTTACGTAAACAAAGCTCAAAAAAAATTAAGGTCGTGTGTTTTGAAAATGCGATCAAGTTAAACGTTTCTTAAGGTGTGTGCTTATTATGATACTTTAAAATGTGTTTTCGCAGATCGAATTTTTGTTGTGTTTTCAAATTGCATACCTTGCGTAATACGCAATTGTCGAGGTTGCTTTGGAGGGCGTTCAGAAATGCTACTCTGCGACACAGAGTGTGTAGATAACGCAGAGTAAACTGTTCAGAAAATCACTCTGCGTGCTTCCACTCTGCGTCAACTCTGTGTAGATTACATCGCACTCGAGACTGCCGCGTTGAAAACACAGAGTGATGCGATTGGTTGATAGAACGACTGCTTGGAGTAGGGGCTGTCGGCAGTACGTTGGTGTGTTAGTGTGAGTGTGTTGGTGAGAGCTCTCACGTGTTCTTTTACAGAGAACTCGAAGCTGTTCATAAATGAAGAAAGAGCACTCTGTAAAAACGGCTCTGCGTTGTGTTTTTTACGCAGAATAAATCTGAACGCACTCTTGTTGTTTTCGAGTTCTCGTTGTTCGTTTTTCTTTTCAAGTTTCTGTTTCATATGCGTTATTAATTTTGTTATTAATTATGTTTAATATTACGAAAAAATATGCGAGAATCTGTGTAAGTGTTTAAGATTGTATGACTTTCGTTAACGTGTGTATTTCATGACCATTAATCATTTCGCCGTCATCTATCGTGAGTAAATCAACACAGCAAAATGTTCGGTAAGTACATACCGCCATTAAACCATCTTTCGCGTTTGTAAATTTTCCGAGAAAAATGCGATATAAATGCGCATACAGTTTTCGGATACAATTTCTGATACGTATTCTACATCATGATCATTCCAACTGTCACTTATTTCTAATAAATCGTTTAATCAGGAGGTGGTGGCTTCGGGAACAGAACAACGTCAACATTTGGTCAGACTTCGACTTTCGGTAGACCTAATACTACTTTCGCCCAGCCTGGAGGTTTTGGAGCTTCAAATACTTCACTATTCGGCCAAACCTCTCAAGCTAGTACGAGCTTATTTGGCAACACAGCTCCGACGCAAAGTTTCGGTAACTTTCCTGGTTTCGAATTATTGGCGTAACATGACGTAATATTAATGAGAGGGTTTTGCTCAGGCGGAGGATTCGCTTCCAACACTGGTAGCTCGCTTTTTGGATCTCAGCAGCCAACTACAGGCACAGGAGGTGGCCTATTTGGTAGTCAGACTTCCACGATGAATACTACTGGCGGTGGCCTGTTCGGGTCGTCGAATACGACTGCTTTTGGATCAAATGTCGGTGGATTAGGTACATTTGGGACTACTGGTAACACCGGATTGTTCGGGCAGAACCAACAACCTGCTGCGCAATCTACGTCGTTATTTGGACAAGCCAGTACTGGTGGTACTAGTTTATTTGGAAACACCACAGGTAAGAGATGTTACTCGAGATTTTGTTGTCGATGTTGATTAATCTATTTATTTTTTAAAGGTGCTTTCGCTTCGGGAGCAACCACCGCGAATGGAACGACAATCAAGTTTATCCCGGTTACCGGAACTGATACGATGCAAAGAAATGGAGTTACTTCGACAATCAGCACTAAACATTTCTGCATCACTTGTATGAAAGAATACGAAGGCAAATCATTAGAAGAATTGAGATACGAAGACTATTTAGCCAATAGAAAAGGACCTACTCAGGTGATTGACTCGTTAGCTCGATTAATTTCTGTCTTAATACAAGTGTTGGATTGATTCGATAATATATTTACAGGGTGCTCCAGCGAGCGGCACGTTGTTCGGAAACACTGGTCAATCTGGATTATTTGGAGGTGCTACAAGTACAGCAAGCACCACCGGAGGTGGGTTATTCGGTTCCGGTAGTGGCGGTTTTGGTCAAAGTAACGTATTCGGCCAAGGTACCGGTCTTCAAGCGAGCAATAGTTTATTCGGTAAACCCGCCTCGACTACTCCGTTCGGAACAACCACCACGACTCAGTCAACCGGATTCGGTTCTTTCGCGCAAACTCCAAGTTTATTCGGATCAAATCCAAATCAAGCGAAACCTGCTTTTGGCGTATCTCAACCGACCACAGGTTTGTTTGGTTCGACTGCTCCGGCCAATACAGGATTTGGAACGCAATCCACCGGGTTTGGATTCAGCACTCAGCAACAGCAGCAGCCAAATCAAGGCATCGGATTGTTCGGACAGCCGCAAAACAAATTCGGTGGATTTGGTACCCAAACTACCTCTAATAATTTCACCTTCGGCTCGACCACCGCTGCGACTACTTCAACGTCGTTGTTCGGACAAAAACCAGCCACCACCGGTTTCGGAATCACATCGACAACTACGGCCAGTACGTTCGGCACCGGTACACCGTTTGGAGCGGCTCCTGCGGCTGGAGGAGGCCTCTTCAGTAGCGGATTTAATAAACCTCAAACTACCGGATTCTCATTCGGATCAAGTACGACGGCTGCTCCGAGTCTCGGAGGCAACAACTTGAGCGGAGGAACAATATTCGGCGGCGCAGCCGCGAAACCGACTGGATTGTTTGGTAGCACGACCACGTCTACCGGACTCTTCGGATCTTCGACTTTCGGCACAGGTACCGGAGGCGGATTCGGTACCGCGAGTAGTACTGGTTTTGGAGGATTGAGTTTCGGTGGTGGAGGATTAGGCAACTTGATGTCTGGATCGCAGCCTACAGCTGCCTCGTCCAATGTTACCGATCAAATACAACTCTTGACCGTATTGCCCTATGGTGATTCGCCGTTGTATAAGCACCTACGTCCGGCTACCGGCAAAACCGAAGATTTACTGAAGCCATCGGTTGTTCCTCAAAAACCTAATGCGGACAGCAGCGGATTCAAAGTGTCTACGCAGATCAACAATATCGTTACGAGAAAAGCTCATTCGGCGGTGGCATTAGAACCGGCCAAGAAATCGTTATTCGATAAGGATTACGATGACGTGAATAAAGTGCTTAGTCAGCAGAAAGCTAGTCCGAGGTATTTGAAATTGAAACCCAAGTCTATGTTGAACAAAAGTAAAATAACCACTGAATCGAATGCTGAGCAGACTTCCGTGTCTGTTGATAATACAAATAAAGAGAATATTGGAAATAATTCCACTTACACCGTCGATACGCCTTATACACCTCCAACTGATATTAATTCGTTTACCAAGTAAGGTCTTGTTTGATTTTTCAATTGTCAAAATGTCGATTAAAAACTAATTTGATTTTTTTTATATTTCAGTAATACTAGTCTTCCAACTAGTCCAGCGCTGAGCAAATCTACGCAAATTAGGTAAGTATTTCTTGAAAATTACGGTGGAAATTCTGCCCTGATTCGTACCATTTTTCAAAATAAACCAGCTCTTGAGGTATCCATTCTTCTAGTATTATATCTAATCATTATGAATTTTTATTTTACAGCGTGGAAGTCCACACTCCTCCATCGGGCTTCGTCGATAACACAATGGCTGAGCTCAGATCGCAAACTAAATCATCAGAAGGCAAGAAAAACGTTTCTTTCCGTAGCGATAATCAGGACGTCAGTTATCAAAGTTACAACGCAACCAGTTCTTTTAATTCAGGTAAATATTTCACGTTAGTTTTGAAAATCAGACATTTATCAACAAAAGAACCCTTCTAATAATTCTTCTGTTTCGAATAGAAAAATCCGAAGGCGAAGATGAAGATAATGCCGATGATATTGGAAACGATTCGGAAAAAGACCATATTTGTAATATCTCCCTACGCCGACCCGAATACTTCACCGTTCCTTCGTTATCTGATCTGGACGAAATGGTCGACGACGATGGAAAATGCGTAGTGAAGAATTTCACCATTGGTCGTCATAATTTTGGCAACGTTACGTTCTACGATGCTTTCGACGTGGCTGGTCTTAATCTAGACGCTATCGGTGAGTTCGCCTAAAACCAAAGTATATTTAATGTCCAATGGTATTAATTTTTTTCCACATTTTACAGTATTTTTCCGTCATAAGGAAGTGGAAATCTATCCAAATGACGATGTCAAACCGCCAGTCGGCGTTGGATTGAATAGAAGAGCTCAGGTTACGTTGGACCGAGTCTGGCCTCAGGATAAAGCTACTCGTCAAGTTATCAAGGATCCAGAACGTTTGAAACAGATGAATTTCGTCACCAAACTGAAAAGATCTTCGGAGAAAATGAACGCTCAGTTCATTGAATATAGACCACCGACCGGATCGTGGGTGTTCGAGGCAAGTATTCGGAATATCTTCCATCCTGTGAAAGATTAAAAATGATCAATTTAGGTAAATTAATGGGAAATATTTTTGTTTTTCCAACGAAACAGGTTGAGCACTTTTCGAAGTACGGTCTCGATGATTCAGACGAAGAAGTTCCACAGACAATCGACGACAAAGCCAAAAAACTCGTACCTCCGAGACCATTTGCCAAGACAACGGCAGATCTAAAGAAAATATTCGGCGATAAAGTAAGTTTTCAAGATTTATCATTTTATCTACTTGACCTAGTCAATCTCTTCAAAAAATTTCCCAACTAAATTTGAACTTTGTATTACAGCAGGATTACACTTTAGGCAAGAAAAGAGGCTTGGATGGTAAAATAATCACCAGCGAAGGTGATGCTGCGATGGATCAATTTATGTACGACGAAAATGATGAAAATATGGATGACGATCATTTATCGTATTCGCCTCTTTCGAAACATCACGATTCTGGTGCGTTGGGTGGTCGAGAAAATTGAAAAATTTGATTTTAATTCAACTTCATGTTTGGTGAGTTACGTTTCAACTAAAATATCTGTTTACAGATCGAGAATTTTATGAAAGCGAATTACACAGCCCGATCGAAAAACTCGCTCGTGATTTGGATACGTCGTTGCATAAGGTACAGCTGATGAAAGCTTCGTTTTATGTGGATGAAAATTCTCCCTTAGGTAAGTACGAAATTTCAATTACATCGATTGATCAGAAGTGATTCCAATTCGGCAATTTTATCTTTGCAGATCCGGAAATATCGTTGGAGAAAGGTATCCCCGATTTGGATTTATTCGCCACCGGTCGCATCGATGCTTATAGATCGACTCTGGCGACCAAGAATTTCCCTTCGTTGTTGAAGACTCAGTTTACATCACAATTCCCACCTCCTGTGGAAATACCGTTTACAGGTACATATGCAAAAAATTGAGTGTAACGGTTGTAAAAGTTGATGATTTGGGAAAAGGGAGACCTTATTTTTGACTTGATAGATTTTTTTTTTTTCGTAAGATGTATTGAATATTTTATGTTGAATTTTCAAGTGCTGATCGAGTAATTTCCCCCTGATTTTGATTTAATGAGACAAATTTGCAGTTTTTTAAGGTTAACGGGTTTTATTTATCTGGTCATCAATTTGAAATCGATATGTATTTTTTTTTTCAAAGTTCGCTAATTTTTTTCATTTCATGCAATCGTTGAATTAAAGTCAATTTTTTTTTTCAATTTTGATGAAATTTTTGGTTTTGTCTAATTATTAATTCGGGATTGAAATCTTTTTTTGACTCGATATTTTGTTTTTCATTTTTTCAGTTGTTGAAAAAAAATTCTTGTTCTTTGCACGATTCTATCTTCTGCTTATAATTCATGAAAAAATGCTATTTTCTAATCGCATCGATGCTTCTTTAAATTCTAATTTTATCTCAACTTTCACTGAGTTATATTTTTTCTGGAATATTTCAGTCGAATTTTGAGTAATACTAAATTTTATTTACAATTTAGATTTAAATAATTGTTATTTCATTATTTTAATTTTTTTTGCTTTTGTTTTTATTTTAAATTTAATTTCAAGTTTTTAGCATGTTTCAATTTTACCTGAAATTTTTATTTTATCAAAGAACTTTTTGCTTACCTAACTTCGCTGTGCTTAATATTTGTTTGAATATTATACCTATAGTATATTACTATTCTTATTTAATTTCTACTTTCAAGCATTATTCTAGTTTTTTTTAATGCTAATTTTTAATTAAATTTCTTTTTTTTTTGCTTATTACGATAAATCAAACGAAATAATGATAATAAATTAATGCATGATTTTTACTCCTTTTTTTTAGGTGACTTATTTTTTGGAGAAATTGTAAGTGGTCGAATTTTTTGGCAAATTCTCTCTAGAATTTATTCAAAATTTTGTGGCAGTTTGCTCCAAAGAATAATTCATTTTTTATTTGCATTTTTTAATTTTTTGCGTGTTAGAATTTTCCTGGGAATTTGGTTCTTCGCTTTACCTTGAGTTGAATTCGATTATTTTAGATATTTTCGATGAAACTCATTTTTAGTTCGTTTGTTTCTAGGATATTATTTGATTTTCTTTTAGAATATTGAGCAATTTTTCATTGATTTTCCTTCATTTCTGCTCTCCTTTCTTTTTTGAAATTGTACTTGTGCAGATTTCTTTCTGAATTTATATCTTGTTGGCCGATGTTTTATTCACCAAGCTGGATGTATTTTTCAAATGTCGCAGATTTCGCCGACGAAGAATACAAACCGCCTCTATACTCGCCGGAGATAAAACCAGTGCCGGCCGTACCTCACGTAGTGCTTCGTCCGCAACGAGTTCAGGTGAAATTCCGCAACGGCGTCGTACCTTTGGAACAGAGCGTTTTTCGTAACGCTTCCAAATGTTTATGCGACGTCGGCGTATATTTCGGGCAACATTTCCGCATCGGTTGGGGCAAAGGATTGACGTTGGCTACGCAGTCTAGCATCTGTGCAGCGAATACAGTCATCGATGGGGAGGTCGATCATCTATGTCGTATAATTTCCGGCCGAAAGGAAGCTGATTATTCGCCCAACGTTGTACATAAATTAGAAATGTCCACGTATTCGAGTACTGATAATATGAAAGTAAGGAATGCGTTGGTCGATGCATTATTTCCGAATGAAGTGGTTGGTTTGTACGATGAAATGTTTCTGCGACTTGTAGGAAATCACAGAAAACCATTTAGACGTTTGTTTACGCGAAAGTGAATTCAATTTCGAAGACGGATGTCCAATTTTGACCCCGAAACTGGGCTCGGATGCTTTGCATGCTCACTGCGACATCGAGCAGCGAATTTCACGTATTGACGAAGATTACAATAGACAAGTGTGGGAGCTAATGGTCGCCTTGTGGGGTAATATACCCGATGTCGAGATGGAATGTGAGTATAATCTTGGCGGAGTTCGAACTGGGGTGAAAATTTGTAATGAAATGTTGAGCATGTTTTTAGACGATCCTAAAAGCCATAAGAATAAAATGCTGCGCAAATCAGCTGTCTCCGATTGGCTGAAAAGTGTCGTATCTTCGGCAGTTGAAAACGAATTGAGCGAATCTGATCCGGTGGCGTCTGTTGTATCTTTGTTGTCAGCTGGGAAAATTTTCGAAGCTGCGAAAAAAGCCATGAGTAATGGTGAGTGGATCGAAATAGTTGATAATACGATTCTATGCGATATTAATGATGGATTTTTCATTTCTCGAATAGATGATTATAATTTGGCCCTGCTGATATCTCAAATCGGTAGCAGTGAAATTACTCGTTCGTTAATGGAGCAACAATTGAAACAATGGCATGAATCAGAAGCCGATCAGCTGATCGATAACGGACGCTTGAAGATCATGGCTTTGGTGGCTGGCCACATGTTATTCGTGTCGAGTAAACATATCGTTAATACTTGCGAGAATTTGGACTGGAAGCGAGCTTTCGCTTTACATTTATGGTAAGTTTGGTTCAACTGTAGTTGTCATTTTGGATTTTTTTTTTTTTTTTGGTAAATTGCTATTTAATTTGTTTAGGTACATAACGAGACCTTCGGATTCGTTGGTCGAAGCCTTAAACCAATACGAGCTGGCTTTCAAATCAGAAGGTAAATTCGCCAGCTCGCCTGATCCTCCGTATACAAAAGATGTCCTAGAATATGAAACTGGCTATGGTCGCAAAGCCGAAGATTTATGTTATCATTTGTTGAAATTATACTCTCGTAGATCGTATCCCCTAGAAACACTTCTGAATCCTATTACACATACTGCTAACGTATTAGATTATCGTTTAAGGTGAGGATTTATTATGTTTTCTAAGAAGTAAGGTCGAAGAGGCTTGTAAAAATTGATTTTTGATCCATTTTGTCTTATTTTTCAATAGTTGGTTGATTATGATCACGTTGAAGAGTCTAGGATTCGCTCACCTGTCCGAAGAAAGCGAATTTATTCTCAGTACTAGTTTCGCTGCTCAGCTAGAAGCACAAAATCTATGGCAATGGGCTGTGTTCGTTTTATTACACATTAAAGATCTTAACTGGTAAGATTTCCCTCTCGGGAGCTGAAAAAAAAAAAAACAGAATTGATGAGTATTTGAGAATTTTTTTTCAGTCGAATTAACCGTGTGACCGATATGATCGGAAGAAACGTTCGGTTACTGGATGACCGATCCATTGGATTAACTGCCGAAGAACAATTCGTCTCCGAAAAACTAGAAGTACCCGTTGAATGGATCTACTCAGCTAAAGCCGTTCTAGCATCGTCTCAAAATAGATACAAAGAAGCCGCTTGGTATTACGTGAAGGCCGAAAGATGGAACGAAGCTCACGATATTATTATGAATAATTTAGTCACGAATGCTATAATTAATGGTGAGTGAAGGGGCAGATAGAAATGCCCTTGAATTCTAAACAACCGTTGCATAGTGGCCCAAGAGACACCCCCCCCCCTTAACCCCAGATAATGGCTGAAATTCTATATTTCAGTACCGATTTAGAGAGATACGTGAAAATTCATCATCCTTTGTGTATTACGGGCCATTTAATCCGGATTTGATAACATCCGTCTGGAGGTTGGGCAAAAAACAAGTTTTTTTAATTGAACAAATGGCTCGTTATCGACATCTGCAGCCCTTGTGCTTATGTTTTTTGGGGTGCTGAACGCGAATTTGAAAAGTCATGACTGAACTTACACGGAATATGCACCAAACATTAAAATTTAAAAGTACGAATGTCTGATTTTAACTACTGTCGAAAGCAAAAAAATAATGGACAATTTCGGTATGAAACAATTTATGTCAAGTCCATATTATTTTCAACATTTCTCCAACTCCAATGAAATTTTTTCCCCTTTTCTCAGAGTTTTTTTGACTTGGTTAATTATTTTTTCACAAAATACTTTTCTAACCTTTAAATTTTTTTCGTCACTTTTAAATTTCTCTTTCAAACAGATTTCTCCATAACTTTTTGATTTGCTGTAATTTTTACATTTATTGAAATTCTTGTTCAAGTGTCCATTTTAAAATTATTATGTCATTCTTGAATTTCAAAATTTTTTCATTTTGAATTTCACCAAACTGTGGTAATCCGGAGGGAGGAAAAAAGTGGCTCCGGCTCCAAAAAAAATTCGTTCGAAAGAAGACAGTTACTTCCGAAGAAAAAATTTCCGTCAATTAATTTCCACGGCCCAAAATCAGGAGGAGGGCCCCCTCCAGACGATTTTTTCGGAGCGAGGGCAGGAGGGGTTTTCGTTGGACCTTTTCCGGCTCCTCGCTCCGGAGATTCTTTCTTTAAATTTTTAATTTCAAAACGTGATCATAGAAGTATAGAATTTTCGCCTAAAAACTACCGAAATTGTCCATTATTTTTTTGCTTTCGACAGTAGTTGAAAACGACTTGTTTTTTTGTTTTGTTTTTTCAACCATTAATGGTGGTTTTAATTTCACGGTAATTCCCTAAAATTTTCGATTTTTCATTTCCGTAGGGTTCTTGTATTCTTTTTAACTTTGTCGGAGCCGGAGAGATCGACACCTCCCTTCGGATCCCCGCCCAAAATACAAATAGATTGATGAGTTTCACAATAATGTTTCTGAATCGATTCTGAAATATTTCGGAGTCATTATTTGAGATTTTCGGAATTTGTTTGAAAATATTTCGAAAAAAATTTACCCAAGTTGTGTAATTTTTCGTCAAATTCGAAGAATCTGCAACGTTCTGTGTGAAAACTCTAAAATGAAAGTATTCGCGTGAATTTTTATCGTCTATCGGAAATTATTATAGCTTATCTCGAATCGTTAAGAAAAAATTTTAAAATTGAAATGTTAATGTAATTTAACTACCCGAATTATCTGCTGTGAAATCAAAATTACGCCATTTTTTCAATTTTTCGTCAAATTTACGACCTTGAATCGAATTTGACCGAATGGGTAAAATTTTGCTTGGACTTTTGCCTAAATTTAGCTAATTTCGATTTTGAATCTAGCTGAGTGAAAAAATTTGAAAAAATAATTAAATTTCTCATTATTTTGTTTGCAGAAAATTACTCCGTTATTCAAAGCTTACTCGATGAAATCGTCGCCAGCGAACGAGCCATAAGCGGATGGAACTACAAAGGAGGCATCGTCTACGATTATTTAACCATTATGAACGAAATAAATGCCATAATGGCTGAACAATCGATAGAGGTAGCCTTAGATATGGAAAAACTTCAACCAACGATGAGTTCAGTTTGCCATAAAATAAAATTTTTCCCTACAAATTCGATGAAAGAAAGGTGAGCCATTTCTGTACCTTTTTATAACCTTTATTGTAAGAATATCGGTAAGTGTCCCAACGTAATATGAATATAAATAATTCATTTTGGGAAAAAAATATAAAGAGAATATCGTGTCGTTATGTTCGCAGATTATGTCAAGCGGAAATTTCCAAAAGAATGATTCAATTTATTCGAACAATATTAAATTTACAATACGGTAAAGCCGGACCATCGGTTAGATTTTTCGTCAGCCTGGTGGACCAGCTGCCGTTACCGGAAGATTACAAAATGCAAGAATTAAACGAAATCATATCTTGGTGGATTAATAAATGAAGCCTTCCCAGGAGTCCATTCCGAGGCTATGATCAAGGTATCAAAATCTACCGTATTGTGCTGCAAAGATAGAATCTTACGAAAATTCTTCCCATTGGAGGGAAGCCCTTGGTGACGTGATCGATCCACCGATGCTGTTGAAATGTGTATCAATATTTATTATTACGATTACGAGTGTAGATTTATTCTCGGATATTTTAATTGTTTCGCTTTTATTTTTTTTGCGTGTGTTTTTAATTTGAAAGCTTTTTTATGTTATATGAATCATTATCGATTATAAAAAAATTTCCTGTGTTATGTTGAACGTCTAGAATAATTATCGTATTGTATTTTGGTAAGATTTTTTTTTCATTTTGAATAAATTAGCGTTGTATTTTAATAACCACCTTGTAAGGTGGTCTTTTATTTCGGCCTCAGATTGCGCAATTTTGATGAATTTTTTTAACGTGTGGTTGTGAGAATGTGAGAGGTGTTTTTTTCCTCGAAGTAAACGATAATTTCATGGTAAATTTGTACGCGGTGTAATTTTCGTTTATTTGAGGAGTGTGGAAATGTTGAATGTTACCGCTGACGTGATAGATTTATCAGTTGCTCGAGTCATTGGAGTTATGACTGATTCGATTAATTGTAGACGATTTCATCTAAAAATGCAATAGAAGAGAATTATTCGAAATCCTCTTAAGTATGGTTATTTCATGTCACATTGGAAAAAATTTTATAGTTTTCGATTTTTTGATTAAATTTTGTATTCTGATTCTTCTACCATTGTTGACCCTAGAATTGGAATGAATGATCCTGAATGTATCGAAAACTATCCTTTCGATATGTAGTACTCGATCATCTGAAAAACAAATTTTTGGTTGAAAGTTTGGCTAGATTTTCGAAACAAAGAACTGTCCCTGTCCGTAGATTACAAATAGCATTCAGCAACTTTGAATGAGTTATATTTGGCCTCTATTTTGAGAATTTTCATTCTCATGAAGGGCTAAAGAACTATTCCATGATTTTTTTTTTCAATATTTTGAATAAATTAGTTCTGTATTTTAGCAAACACCCTGTGAGGTGGTATTTAATTTGGCCTCTGATTGCGCAATTTTTTCAACTTGTGGTTGTGAAAGATTGGGAGGTGTTTTTTTTCTCGAAAAGCGATAATTTTGAGATAAGCTTGCACGTGATGCATTTTCCTCTATCTAATATCTATGAAATAGTTTAACGTTGAATCGAATTTTATCTAATACTCGAGTCATTTGAATAACTGCTTACTAATTCGATTAATAATTGTCGAACATTTCATTAAAAATGCAATAAAAACAAAATTATTGGAATTCCTATGGCAGAACAGCAGTAAATGAAACCACATCAGAACTTGTCAAATGTAAATATTTTCGTATTGAAAATTGACGCAATATGTCCAAAGGTAGAATAGGAGACATAGGCGCACCCGAGGGGAGGGATTCAGAGGTCTTGAGCCCCCCCCCCCCCCCAGCTTGGAAAAAAGATTTTTTTATTTGCAAAAATATAATGAAGTGAATTTTTTTGCTTTTCAAACAGTATTTTTTCAAAAAAATTTCGCCCAGGCAATATTTGAGTCATTTTATTTTTAAAACTTAAGTTTTAAAATAAAATGACTAAGATAATTTGTTACCAATTTTTCAGTCAAAAATCACTGATTTCTCTATAAACTCCCAGTTTGTCAGGGAAAATGAATGATTTTTGCAGGGGTGTTAACCGAAACCGAAACCGTAACCGAAATCCAAAATTAACCGCTATAAATAGATGATTAACCGTAACCGTAACCGTAACCGAAATCAAAATTTTGGAAAAATGAAACCGTAACCGTAAACCGTAACCTAAATGAATTAAAATTATGTAACCGTAACCGTAACTGTAACCGAAATGATTTTTCCGGTTTTCGGTTAATTGATTTTGCGATTTTCAGCTATTTTTTTTCAATAAAGAATAGAGAAAGAAATGAAAAAATTAAAATATCTGCCCTGAATCAGGTCTGAGATCTTAATTTATTCATCACTATACGATTTTTTTCGAAAACTTTGAACGCCAATGGTCAAATTTTGGAGACTGGAAAAATTTTGGCAATTTTTCGGAGTATTTGGTCTCTTTTTACAGTTTTTGAAAAAATTAACCGAAACCGTTATTTTTAACCGTAACCGAAATTTTTTTACTATCACTGTAACCGAAACCGAAAACCGATAACCGAAATGAGTAAAAAAATGTAACCGTAATCGTAACCGTAACCGAAAAAAAATAGTTGAAAACCGAAACCGCTAAACCGTAACCGTTATTTTTTTCGATTTCGGTTAACACCCCTGGATTTTTGACTAAAATATCTGTGAATTTGAATTACGACTAATTTTAAATTTAACCCCTCCCCCTATTTTTTCAAATTTTCAGCCCCACCCTTCATTAATTTCTGGGTGCATCATGATAAGAGAACATATAAAATGATAATCTGATTTTGATGAAAATGCAAAACTAATGAACGATTTAATCAGAGAGAATCTTCTTTGAACGAAAAAAATTGGAAAAAGCAAATTTCAGTCGAAAATTACCCACCACCTCATTCCTCTCCCCTCCCCCTCCCTCCCCAAAAATAAGCCAATGTTGGTTCGTCTTGGAAATCCTAAAAGGTGTGAAAATGTTGAGATTTTTAAACATTCGAGTACCTGTAAAATTTAAATGGAAGGTGATTGATAATTGAAATATAGGTTTCTGAACGAGGAGAAGGCAACAGATGGCCTCCTGAATAAGAAAAATCACATCATTAATCAAAATAGTTAGAGTTGAATCTAAAGTTTTTGAAAATTATGACTTTTTCACGGAAAATTTTTACTTTGAGTTGATAATAATGAGGAAAATAATCGAAAATAATTCTTATTAAACCAAAAACCATGAAAAAAATCCACTTTGAGCGAAAAATTTACTTTTTCTCCCTTCCATAATCTGAAAACGGTAATTCCGTGAGAATATTTTTAAATGTCAGACGTCTAGATAAGAGATTGAAAAAAAAATTGAAATATTTATTCGAAAATTAGAGTAGGTAAGTAAGTAATTTCAGTGGCCCTTAAATGATATTTGCAAAATTAAGTTCTGAAAATATTACTCAAGTTTCAATTATTTTTGAAACTTTTGATTGGTTATGATGAAATTTTTGAAGCCAGACTGAGCGGTAGAGAGGTAGAGGGAGAAGTTTGCCTCCCAGTAACGGGAAGATTAAATTTTCGAGCCAGAAAATCGGATCAAAATCAAAAAATTTTTTAATTCAGTGACTTTTTTGAAAAATTTAAGAAAAATTGATTTTTTTGAATTAAAATAGTCCATCTTGTCTGGAAATTTTCAATTTTTTGCTTTCGTGACCCCTTTACTGAGCTAGGCGAGTTCAATTTGTTCATTGGAAAATTATCTTTTTATAGCATGAAAATGGAAAAACCTTGAAATACTCGTATTTGAATGCCCATAGTATAAAAAAACCTAATTTAAAAAAATCGAAAAAAATTCATTGACAAAACGAAACTAGAGTTGAAAAAAATTGCTTAATTTTTCAGCGTTTCAATAGAGTAGATACCTATCTATTTGGAGCATACCTATGTATTATTTATCTTTGTATTGAAGAAAAAAAAAACAATAAAATAGCGAGATAGGTACTACATAGGAAAGCAATTGACAATTTTATCGTTCTTAAAACATGAATTTTTGCAGAAATTAATTCTTAAAACTTGAAATGTCTTTTTTTCTTTTTTTCCCATGTATTATATCGTCAGCTTTGGTATCAATCATTCGAAAGCTTTTGCTGTAAAAGCAAAACTTGTACAATTTCTTTACCAGTTTCCCAATTTTCAATTCATAATGGACTTGAAAAATAAATATGTGCCTACATATCTGCCTCTGGATAAAATATTTCCCAAAATATTGGTACTTGATGGCTTCTTAGTCGTGAAAAAATGAATTTCCCTGCTAAAATAACTCAAAAGGATGGGAAAATCGATTTTCAACTGCTCTAGGCCTACCCCTTCTAAAGAATTTCGAAATTTCTGGCCTCTTTTGAGGCTCCAGAATGGCGAGATGTGGTGGAATTCGGCGGTACGTAGACCTACCTAAGTTATGGCATTCTCGTTTTTACTCGTTATTGTTTTTCTTTTCAAATTTATTTTGCGTATTAACTAAATTGTTTTCAATTTTGTCTAAAAAAAAAAAATTAGAAATTGTGTTAGTGTTTTAAATTGTATGTCTTTTTTTTAACGTGTGTCTTTCATGATCATTAATTTTTGCTTCGTAATCTATCGTATAAATAAACTCAAAACGCAGCAAAATGTCTCGTAAGTATACACACCGCCCTTAAACTATGTATTGTCCGCGTTTGTGAATTTTTCGAGAAAAATTCGATCCAAATGCGCACATAGATTTCGGGTGCAATTTGCGACGCAATTCGTGTCATGGTTATTCCAACATGACGCTAATTTACGATCAATTCGTTGAACAGGTGGCCAAAGCTTTGAAAATCAAACACTGCCAACGTTTAATCAACCTGGTCAAAATTTTCCTTTCTGTGAACCTATTACATTGGACGAATTAACAAAAATCAAGAATGAATTGACGGAAGAATTCAATACAAAATTGGAAAAAAAGGGGGAAGAATTGACGAAAGAATTTGATACAAAAATGGAACAAATTCGGAAAAGGTTGACAGGGAAAATAGGTTTAGTTTTACTAATTGTTCTTATTCATTTTTTCATTTCGTACACTGGTTATTGATAGATACCTGTTGTATAATATTAATTGAATTAGAAATACAAATAAAATGTAGGTAAACAAAAAATAATTACAAGGCTTATTATTTTTTTTACTATAATTTTTATTTGACTATACCTAAAGATGAAAATTTGTAGGTATCTATACGTTTTGATGCTGCTCTTTGGCTATCAACAACGTCTAAAAAAAGAACAGCGCATAGGTAAATTTTTTTGTAAAAAAAAAATGCAATTGAAGAAAAATTCGAATTCTTAATGACAAAACAGCAGTATAAATTTAATTAAAACCGTATAGGTATCAAATTTTGCTCAAAATTACGAAAATAGTTTCGTATTGAAAGTTGATGCAATATATTAGTCGATTTGATGAAAAGAAAATATTAGTTTTGTATCTCGACCTAGGACCTAGGTTGAGTAAGAGAATGAACATGAGAAATAATACAAACAAATCGTTAAAAAGATTGACGAATATTGAAAGCTCGAAGCGGTTTAGTCGAAATTCCTATTTGATTAATTAGAATATCGATTTAACGAGGTTTATTTTCTGGCGTAAAGTTGTAAATAACTAGCTCGTTTAGTTGGTTGATGGAAAGTCAAGTTGCGTTATCGAATCATCGTTATTTTGCGAGCTGATAATTCGTAAAAGTACGATGAAGTCCATTTGGAGTGATTTTTAAAAGAATTGAAAGTTCGAAAGTTGGCTTTTTAAAGCCAGAGTGGAAATGGGAACAGTTGATAACAATTTTTCTAAAAAATGATGAGAATTATCTATTGAAAAAATGGAAATGAATTGCCTGGGTAAAAATAGAAATATATGAATCATCAAATAAAAACGTTAAATTTCTTGGAAAAATTGAAAATAGCTATCGATGAGTATTTTCATCACTCGTGCAAATTATTAAAGTAAACAAAACAGTCCATTTCCGGCGCCTAAACTTCGTTTTCGCGATATTCCCCTGATTTTAACTTTTCAGTAAAATTTTCATGATTTCAACTTGGATTTTAAATAAAATTTTCAATGATTTTTTTCACTATTTCTTTTTTTTTATTCACTTGAAAAGCTACTATTTTGAGGGTGAAGTGAGAAGTGGGTTTGTGTTAGAACTCTGTCGAGTAAAACATGGAATTTTACTTAATTAGAAATTAGAATTTGGAAATTTAGAATACTTAACTTCCTTATTTCATTTCAAAACCAAAAATACCCACACACAATGAACTTAACGGACTAGAATAATGGCAGCGACAACATTTTAATCTACGTGTAGCTTAATTTTAATTTTTTTTTTGCAAATATCTAATTTCTATTTAAAGGATTCAAATGATTTTTGAAATTGGAAAAAAGTGGCAAAGACCAGTACTGTTTCTCTCGTAAAATTTACTTTCACTGTTGAAAAAAAATCGTATGAGTTTTCAGTTGTGATTTTAATTATAGTCGTTTTTTTATTTAAAAAAAAAAAATTGTGTGTTTATTTTCTTCGTTTGTAAACATGAAAACAAAAACAAAAATAAAAGCAGCCATTTTGTTTTTTTTTCAAACACTAAAAGTTAGTTCCCTACTAAAAGTATTCTGCAATCAAAATATTCGTTTATGATCGATTTGTGAGACTATAATATGAAAATGATCGCGTTTTTGCTAAAAAAAAATTGTTGAAAATGGCATCTGACTGAGTAAGTACTTAGGTACTTTTAATCCTGAGTAATGTTTTCTATTTTTGTGAAATATTCTTATTACCTGGTCAATAATCGATCACTTGATAATTTGATCTTTTTTTTCGAATAGGAAAAGTTTAATCTTTAATCGCAGCTTCCACCTTTCCCATGAATAAATTTTCCTTCAAGCAACTCGTCGAGTAAACAGTGGAAACGTTAAATTAGTTTAGTTTTCTTTCCGACGATCGTAACCGGAATAATTCTTCCCTTCGTGTAAAACAACACGTGTTTGAATTTATTGTCTACTCCCAATATAATCAACATTCTTTCACCCATCAAGAAAAATATCATCCTACAACGAGTAACAAGTATGTCATCTTATTCCACATCCGCGAGTACATAAGCAAAACCCAAGACCTTATAGTAAGTAACTGAATTAATGGAAAATCACGTCCGTTCGTTATTTTTTCCCGCTCTTGTCTACGTCTTCTAACTTGAAACTTTTCTAACAGAGTATGGCTATAATTGAAATTGATTGAAAGTTCGAGCAGATGTGACCTTCGGGTATAATTTTTACTAATAATAACGACCCAGAGACCTCGTCGACCGGATCGCATCTCAAAGTTTTCATTCTCAGTAGTATGCCGAAGGAAGCTTACGATACGATGAAATATTTGTGCAAATCAACTTGATATCCGCTGCGAAGTGAATTGAATTAATTTACAACAAGTAGCAAAAGCGGTACCGTTTCATGACGTTGAAAGGATTTATACGGTACATTTATGTACGTTGCCATAGTAACTAAAAGCTGATTAGAAGTAACGGTAAGACTTGAACGGTAGACAAAGACAGCGCCACTGATATCGCACTTTTTATCAAGTTTTGCCTACTGGAACGTTATCTCTGGACAAGTACGTTTGTACTTTTACGAATATCAAAGCGGTTTGTGGTAAGTTGTGCTTGTGAAATAAGGTTAGCTTCGCCTTGGTCTCGTAACTGTACTTTTTTACGTTTTGTTTTCGTAGATAATGGTGAACTTGAGCTGGAAAGTGAACGAATCCGAATTGTTGATTGTACCCGAACCCTACCTCGCATCTAGTTCAATTTCTGCGTTTCTTATATTTAATTCATGACGTCGAAGTACTCGAAACCATGCGCTTAACGTGAATTAACTTGAGAAGTCGAAAGTACCCGCAGCTGATAAATTATCACTGAGAAATCGCCCTGATCCGCCAACGTAGTTCAGTATCGCCGAACAACGTGCTCCGGTGACACGTGCTTCGTTACACCTCCGAGTTGGCGACGAGCTTACGCAATATTCTACCGAAATCGTTCATTCGCTATGCAAATGGTTTAAATTGCAAACGTCCGTGTGTGTTTGGAAGTAAGTAATATAATTAGAACGGTATACGAGACCGGTGTGCTTCAATACGACGTTTTTTTTTTCTATTCTATTTTATTGATAACGTGTTCTATATCGAGTTGAAATTTGATATGTACTTTTCGATATTATGTAACGTGTGTGTGTAATAATGCATTTCAATACGTTTGAACTTATCGAACCAAAAGTACCGCAAATATTCAACAGTGAATTGTGTTAGTGATAACGTTCTGTAGAAGCTGGTAAGTAGATGCAGAAATAGAACCGTTTTATCGTCGTATTTATACGTATTCGAGGTTATCAATCTCAAACCATTGTCTTTAATATTTTTTATGTCAAAGTATACATTGATATCGGCTTTGTTAACTTTATACTAAATTCATTAACCTGATTAGTTCATTACGTGTGGTGCATGTTCTCAGGTCAATAGCTAATTTATCAGATTAATGAGCAACTGCTGTGCTGTGACTAAACGTTGAATTGTTCGGTTCCTCGTACTAAGTTCTTTCGTCGACAAAATGCCCGAAGAAAAGCAGCCTCCTGATGGAGGAATTCGCGCTTGTATCGTCCTCTTCGCCAGTTTCCTTTGCAACGGATTGATATTTGGAATTATCAATACGTATTCTATCATATACGTCGAAGTATACGCCAGTTTTACCAGAAATAATGTCGCCAATGCTGCTTCGAAAGCTTGTAAGTTTTTGGTTATCGGTTAAGTGAGAAAACGTGACCGTATCAGTAAAAATTGAATCAACGTGAGGTGGTGAGGTGTCTTAAGCTCGTACTCGAAGTACATTGTGAAGAATCTATTGTTGAATCGTTAGGATTAGGGATTTTATAAGTGGTTTTAATTGCCAAATATGTACTAGATTAGTTGATAATGTTGAGCTGATGATCGTATTTGCAGGTCGATTCGATTCAACTGGGATTGGGTGTTTCAAGTTACTAATCAAATTAAGTGCTCGAGTGCTGTAACGTTGGATTGTTACGAATGTAACAAATTCATACGTCGTAGATGATTTATTAACATGTTTAGACGGGAAAAGATCAAAATCTGCGGCAAAAATAAACATATCTCAGTTCTACTGTTTGGCTAATGAGCGAATATCGATTCAATGTAATATTTTATCTGATAACTTTGTACCATAATACAGTCAAAAGTCAAATGAGCTTTATCATATTGTTGAGTAAATTGATTGATAATACCGAATTTATCATTTTTTGTGGGAAATGAGTAAAAAAAATAATAAACGTTGAATCGTTAATTTCTGATACGGTCTGAGTGAGCAAACGATGACGTTATTCTAAGTTCATTAATGAATACGAAATAATTATGTGATTTATTTTTCATTCAGCTCTAATTGGTGCGTTGATGATTGGTACGACTTTTCTGCTGTCGATGGTATCTGGAATGGTTAGCGATCGATTGGGTATCAGACCGACGACTTTTATTGGTGGATTTATCATTACTTGCAGTTTGCTGATATCGTCGTTTTTCATAGAAAATGTGAGTTGAAATTCCTAGATATGTGGGAGTTTTTCAGAGTGAATATCGGTATTGGTTCGGTCGTTGTGATAGTCTTTTTACACTTTTTTCTTATTATTATTATTTTTTTTTAATGAATTGAGTTTGAGGAGCTGAATTGTCGCAATTTTTTATTTGCACGTTGAATAAAAAATGAAATAATTGGGAATTCTAGTTCCAAATACCATACTCGAATTTTTTACAATTTCGAAAACGAAGATAACGAAAACATTTAAAAAGAATTTCTGGAGATTATCTGAAAAGTAAAATCTTGACAATAATGAAATAATACGGAAAATCACCCTCCCCCCCAAAAAAAAAATCAAAATCTATGGAAGTACTCGAGTTTTGAATTTTTTAATATAGAGCTAAAGCTAAAACAATAGAGTTTGAAATCTTGGATAATGTTCCGGAAGGTTTCCTTCAATTTTAGAAAAAGGATATGAAATGTTTCTTTCCTGTTATTTTCCAATTTTTAATGTTTTGAAAAGTAATCTTTTTTAGGTCCGGATAGACTCAACTTTTGTGTCCTTTCCTCTTTCACTTTAGCGAAATGAAGTCACTAAAAAAGGAACGAAAAATGGTACAAAATCAATACTGAAAATTGAATGAAAAAATAATCTTGAAAAATTTAAATATTGAAAACAATTGGAAGTTGTCTTGGAACTTATGTATTTTATTAAATCTACTGACGTGAGTCTGAAACTAAACTCAAAGTTTAGTCTTTTTAAAAAATGATTTTCAACCTTTTTTTGAAAAATTATTTCGTGTTTTAAAATTCTAACCGAGTTTTGCATCAACTTCAGACTAAATTTCAAATATTTCAACATTTTCCAGATAGTTTCATTTTCCATCAAAAATTCTAAGCTTGTCTATTCTTTGATTTTCATATTCATCATTTTTTGAAAAATGGAAATGAAAAATTGAGGAATTGATTGAGAAATGCGATTCAGTTCTTTGAATGTGAAAAATACCCACATTCTACACCATTTCAACTTTCAACTTGAGAAAATGAGCTTTTGATTTTCTTCATGGGTTCCCAAAATTATGACCATTTGAAAACAATTCGAGCTAACATTCCTAAAATGAAACCTCAAACTGAATTTCGAGCTCATGTTTGGCGTCAGTTACGCTTTTTTTTACTTTACAGGGGTTCTCAAGTTTGAAAACGAATTTTTCGATGTCAGTAAAAAAATTGATCCTACTGTGATTTTGGGTTTTCAATTCATAGAAAGCTTCCTTTTTTTGGTGAGAAACTGCTTTTTTGAAAACTTGAACCCTCCCTTAATTCGCTCAAAACAATCAAACCTCAAAAAAAATTATTTTTTGTACATTCATTAGACTCTTATTGAAAATTTCACCTGAAAAAAAATCGTGGAGTGGATCCAAACAATTTCCTATTTGAAGATCCATTACATCTTACCTTTCCCCAGAAAATCATTCGAGGAGGACGAACACTTGATTCATATTAAAGACATCAAAATCAATCATTTTAGAGCTTTCAAGTTCATCATGGTTACTGGGGCAAAATCTGCCTTTATGTAGACGTTTTTCTTGAAATTTTAGAATTGCCAATTGTCGAAGGATTTAGATGAATTGAAAAACTTTTATGAGTTTTTCTGCCCTTAAAAAAGTCATCAATCAAGTTTTTTTTCAAAACAAAAAAATCCATTGCCATCTATTTCTTCTCATTATTTTTTTTTCGATTATTCATTTGAAACAATTTTGTACCTCTTACTTTTTTCATTTATGCCAAATAGGACTTTTCTCAACCTGGAAATTTTTGAGAGCTTTCAGTTTTCTATTTGATTCAGTTTCAAAATTTTATCCTATATCCATGTTGAAGCATTTCTCAAATAATAATCTTTGTCATTCGATGAATATTTGCCATTTGTACTTTGATTTATTAGCACAACTGTAATCTCGATGAAGTGTAAATCTACTATGTACGTATAATTTAATGTAATCATCTATCCAAACTCCACCGAAATTAAAATTGAGATAAAGGTTTCTTGAATGTATTTTTTTTTAAAAAAAAAGAAAAAAAGGCCTTGAGAAAGGATTGTACCAAAATGGGATGTATTAGCTACATTTTGAGAAATTAACTCATCTATTTTACTAATTACATTTTTCTCCTATAATTTCAGGTCTATCTGCTCATTTTCTTTTACGGTATCGTTTACGGTATCGGAGCATCCTTGACGTACATTCCGTCCCTGACCATAATCGGTCACTATTTCAAGAGAAATATTGGTATCGCTAATGGATTCGTAACCCTTGGTAGTTCGGTGTTCACCGTAATTATGCCCTTTCTTCAAGAGTTCCTCTTAAGTGCGGTCGGCCTGAGCGGATGCTTAAGGTAATAAAATTTGAAAATTTTTGAAAATAATCGACAAATTTGTTAAAAATTTGTAATATATTTTAAAAATTTGTTTTCCAGATACCTTGCCGTATTATTGAGCCTTTTAATGGTATGCTCTTTAGCATTCAAACCTCGTTTTCAATCTCCCCTGTCGAAAAAGAGCATCCAGCAAGAAGATGGCGAAACGTATTTCGCCAATTTTCTCAATATCAGTATATGGAAAAATCGAAGATACGTATTGTGGATTATCGCAGTTCCTATCTCATTATGCGGCTATTTCGTACCATACGTTCACATGGTAAGTGCACTTGAGACCTTTACCGAGCTTATCAACGTGAGAAGGTGTCGAAGATAATCCTATAATTGAATCATCGTAATTTCTTATCTTTCGAGAGATAAAATGTGAAGTCTTATTTAACGCATCGTTTCGATTTACAGGCCCAATATGTCAATGATAATTTCAAGGGAAGCAACGAAAAGTTACCAATACAGTGTTTGGCTGTTACGTCCGCCATCGGTAGAATCCTGTTTGGAAAATTGTCCGATTTCAAATCGGTCAATAGTATATTTTTGCAGCAGGTTAGATGATAAAATGGTTGATTTTGCGAGATACATTAACGATGCTTCACGATAAACTTCTAATTGAAACATCGTTTTTGGAGATCCAATTTATTTATTCTAAATAAGCTCAAATTTTTTCGAAAATATTTGTCATGTATGAATTTTTCATTTTTTTTTACCTTTGCGTTTGTCTCAAAATTTTTCCAACTTTGAAAATTTATCCGAAATTTAATGATGTTTTTTTCTTTCAACCTAAATATTTTCTCCTGAAATTCTTTCATTTTTTTTCATTTCTTACCATTTATTTCAATTTTACAGCCTTAAATTTTACAAACATTGGAATTTTTCTCAGAATTTTGCACACTTCTAAAATTTAATACTTCGATTTTTTTGAAATCTTATTTCTATTCTAAATTTTTTTGAACTCTGAATTTTTTTCTATCCCCAAAATTTTTTATAATTTTATGATTAAAACTTTTCTTAAAATTTTTTTTCAAACTTTGTTCAAACACTAAAAGTTTCTCAATATTTTTTCTCATTCTCCTGTACTACGTAGAGTCTCATCATAAAATTTAAAAAATTTTCGTTCCAATTGTTGAAACAATTTTTGTTTTTGGATTTCATTTTTTTTTTAAATTCTGAATCGGTATTGGTGAAAGTTTTGGAAAAGAATTTCTGGTTGGAAAAAATAATTATGTAAAGTTGAAAAAAATGCAAGAAAATTTTAGGCTAGAAAAAATGTTGACTGGAAAATATTTTTTTAAAAAATATTAAGTTTGAAAATTTATTGATTTTTTTTAAATAAACAAATTTGAAAATTCTGGAAAAAATTGGAGAAAAATCTTTCGAGTTGGACAAAATGTCTGAGAAAAATTCAAGGTTTAATTTAAGCATAAAAATTTGAGGAAAAATGCTAGTTTTGAAAAAAAGCTGGAAAACATTGAAAAAAAAATTCTGGATGAGAAAAAAATTTAAAAGTTGAAAGAATTTAATGGCACATTGTAAAATAATGTATCCTACAAAATCGCTAATTCGAATTGTTTTCTAATTTGTAATTTTTGCACAGCTTTCATTCGTAGCGTTAGGAGCTGGGTCGATATTGATACCATTCATGAAATCTTACGGTTTACTTTTAATGGTGACTTCGATGATGGGATTATTCGACGGCTGCTTCATCACCGTCGTGGGTCCGATAGCGTTCAAATTTTGTGGCCCAAAAGGTGCCGGACAAGCTATCGGATTTTTACTTGGATTGATCTCAATTCCGATGACCATCGGTCCTACAATTGCTGGTAAATTGGGAAAAAAATTATACCTTTTTTATAGGCTAGCCAAGATTTTAATTCTTTTTTTTTTTAGGCTGGATATATGATAGAACGGCATCCTACTCGTTATCTTTCATATTAGCTGGCATCCCACCGTTTGTAGGAGCTGCCCTGATGACCAGGATTTATTTCATGGAGGCCTCGGAAGACGAAATAGAATGCGTCGAATCGAAAGAAACTTCAGAAAAGAAACAGCTAACGAACGACATGGGCAATTCAAAGGTAAATAATTACAATTCCATTTAGAATTTTAGTTTTGCACTTGCACTGTATATACTTGACACCAATTTTGCAATCCTTGCCGCTTGACTTGACCATTTATTTTTCTTTATTTTATAACGATTATGACAGAATGATTCTGTTAGATACTCACTTGTACCGAGGCGTACAAAAATTTTTGTAATTTTATTTAATTAAATGTTTTGTATATTGTTTTCGATTCCTCTCTATTTTTAATAATTAAGGCTTCCAGCTGCGTTTGCTTACGAGGCACGTACTTTGTTTCCTTTTGTGTATTTCGTGTTGTTTTTTTTTTTAAATTCATGATGTTTTTTTTTTCGCGAAAAAACTCCTGAGCTTACGATTAGGCCCAAGTATTTCTGATTGCAAAATGCTGAGCTTTTGAGTTGATTTTGTGAGTATGATGCTTTTTTTGGTTAGTGGTGCTGGAGGTGTTTGTTAAACATAATTTCAATTTGTTCTGTTTTTCTCCTTGATGTTAACTTTTCAATCGAAATATTCGTTTTGGTTAATGCTGAACTGAGCTTGGATATGCTGAAAAATGTTTTGAAATAAATCGGTGGTGGTCTGGTACTTCTTTAGTTCACTCAGTGCGCAGTTCAATTTATTTATTCAAATTTTCATTTCAAATTAGAACCATGACGCTGACTCCTTTGATTACATTAATCTGCAATTTTCATAATTTCAAGTGAACTAGGCTGCCTATTTTATTTTTCGAAGGGGATTTTCCCCCAGTATTTTAGGAAACCTCCTAAAATTATTCCTTTGGGGAATTTGATCAAAAATAATTTCAGTTATACCCTTTGACCCAAACACTATCATCAGTTTTGAATTTAACCTCTTTAATGAAAAATCACATTTAAAAAATTTGCAAAATTTCAAATTTTTTAAAATAAATAGTTTTTTTGTTGAAAAGATTCGAACTGCTATTTTGTAAATTTTCAAAAATTGTTTTTTCTTCTCAAAATTAACAGCTATTATTTGGGGGGGGGGAGGGTGAGATTCGGGAAAATATTTAAAATGTTGTTCTCGTCAATTTTGTCATCGGGTTATGGTTCAGCTTATTTGCATTTTGTATAGTTTTTTACTTTTTTTTTTATATGTAGACATTGGTTTTTGAAAAATATGAATCTTTTTGGTTCTTAATTCCTCCTTCTCCTCCCCCCTAGTATCAAGAACTTTTTCTTGGTAATTTCTATTTCTTCATTGCTTAGTAAAAAATTTTCAGCATAAGTCTTTGTGGACCCAACCATTAGTTTTCAAAAAATACATACTAATCGAATTTATTCAAGTTTTCAAAATTTGTATTGTTTAAAATATAATCCAACTTGTCTGTTTTCTGAGAAATTGCCAAGGGAGAGGGTAAAAAATTGGCAAAATTCAGACAATTCTGAAAGTTTTGTTTCAGAGTTAGGGAAGTTTTTCAAAGCCAAAAATTTTTATCTAAAATCTAAGTATCTGAATATTTTTGAAAACAATCGTATTTTTTCATTGAAAAAATGTGTTTTTCATTTTTTAAATTTCTTGATGAAAAAGCAACGTTTTTCGAGGGGAAAAAATACCGAAGTTTTTGTAGCTTTCTTTTTCCCTTTTCAAAATTTGAGAATAGTTTAGAAGCAATGGTTTGAATCTGATGGGGATTGAGGGAGGGGAGAGATGAGGAATATTCAGACGAGGTGAATATCAGTAAAATTGTTAAAAAATTAAATCCTGTTATGAAAATTTTTCGAAGTACTAAATAAATTTTTTTTTAAAAAAAAAAGTCTTTGACCTCTGCATGAGTGTTTATTTTCTCGAGTCAGAATATCTTGAACCCCCTCCCCTCTCCTCCCCTCTCCTCCCCTCCCCAAAAAATATAATTTCCTACGCTTGATTTTTATTTTGAATGTTTGGAATTATCGTGAAATGAAAAACTGTCAAATATTGTATTTTTATGGATTTGAAAAATTATTTTTGTATTTTGATACAAATTGAAATATGTACCGTGGTTTTTAAGAGAGTCCGGTAGAAAATATATTTGCTTTAAATTTGAAAAAAATATTGATTGCAATTCTGTTTGGAAAGTATACCGAAATTTCGAAGAAAAGGGCTTGAAGGCTGTACCATCCATTTAGATGCCCAGTAAAGGGCCTCAAATTCTAAAAATGTAGAAATTATGATATTTTTTTTCAAAAACTGCAAATCTTTCGACGTCGAGAGTCCATCTTGAGTCACTTGGAAGCACGATATGGTCCGCAACTATCTTTTAATTTGTAGAGGAATTTTTTTGGAACATTGTAGGGCAAGATTTATCACTTTTCTTGTTATATTTTTAAATAAAATCATTTTTGGCTTCTTGCTTTCCTTTCGTTCTGGAAACTAGTTCACGTATTTTGTCTTATTTCCCTCCTTCATTTCAAACACTTTTCTCTTCTCATTTTTACTTTACCCTAACCTCCCCCTCCACAAAAAATCATCTATAATTTTTTGAAAAAAAAAAAAAAAATTAAGCATGAATTATTTTCCCTTTTACCAAGTTTTAATCTTAATCACTATTCTAGTTACATTTTGCTCTCATTTTTTTCTGTCCTTTCATCAAGTTTTGTTGCTTTGTTTTTCTCACTCAAAAAAATGTAATGTAAATATGCAAACACCTCGCAATTCGAATTTAATTAATTCACCTCCTTTAACTGGCTTTGCTATTGCTCGAAAAAATTTACCTACCAAACAAATTACTGTAAAAATATCTCAATTTTTTGGTAGGTATTTTTAAATACGGCTTTAATTTCAAAATTTCAACATTTGGAAATTTTTCTGATTTTTTTTGTAATTTTTTAGGACTTGGAAAAAAGTATGGAAATGTGAACAGTATTAAAACGAAAAAAATATTGATATCAAGTCTGTCATTTATCCCTCCTTGTTCCCCGACTCGAATCATTTTATACGCTTTTCAAAAGCTGGAAGATCTCACCCACCTCATCACCATATTTGTACGCTTTGAAATTCGGATTAGAGAAAATTTATCAAAACATGACAATAAATACGTGATGTACGCTTATTTTGTATTTTTTCTCGACTGTCGAGTCTCAATCACGTGGAAAATTTTCGAGGTATCGAGGAAGACGGCCATTTTCGCGGCTCTGGATACTGGTAACATTGGTGTTCGGTTATTGGCGCGCATTTTTAACTCATTCGTCAGAGATGTCGAGCTGAGAGTAGCGCGTGTGGTAAAATGCGCGTTTATTTTTGAATTTACGCCGATTCCATTCGTAAATTTATCGATGAAATTGTGTCTAACAAAGTATGTGTTGATATTGCAGAGTGAAACCGCCATCTGAAATGTCTGCTTCCGGGATTAATTTGAAAAAATCTAAGAAGGATAATGCCGATAAAGAGATGAAGGTAAAATTTACTTATTTTATCTTTTTTTTTTTCAAATTTAAATTTATGTAAATTTGAAGTGTAGAAAGTGAGCGCATTTTTTTAGAATTGTTTTCTGAACACGTGTATTTCATTAATTTTTTTTTTCAAATTTTCGGATACGAACGTTTCCATTTCGAAATGTAAATATTTCGACTTTTTGCCAATTTTTAGCCCATCTTTGTATAAAAATCACTAATTGGGTTAACACGAGTCGAAAAAAACTCGCCAACTTCGCGTGTGTGGTATTTTTACCAAGAGTGTAACAAGCGGAAAAACGTGCGTGTGTCTTTTTTTATTTTCGCGTGTATGTGAACGCCTCCTCTTGTCCTCGGCCACTGTTCAAAAGATAGATAAGAGTATCATAGAACGTGTTTTGGCTTTGGCATCGAGCTTTATTCACGATACTGTTATGATTATGATACTGAAATCAGACACCTTTTTATACCTTTACTGGATGCTCACATGTTGAGTTTTTAAAAGTACCTGCGTATACGTAGGTCTTTGTCTCTCGCTCGTAACCCCTTGTCTCGGTATCGTTTTTCAAACTCGTATGAATTATTTCCAAGTTGACGGCTAAAGTGTACTGATTATATACTCGGTTATCAATATTAACTGGTTCAGGTAGGATGGAGATGATGGAGAGGAACCAGGCACGAGACGATGGTCGGTTGAGTGCGAAATATGGTATAACGAGATAGGTCAAAGAGGTTTAGAAGTGGGTTTTTTGTGTTTGAGGAAATGGCAGATCAAGGTGGTGGGAAAATTGTGTGGATTTTATGAGTCAAATGGAATGTTCGATTTTTGAGAGTTTTTTCAAAATTTTGTAATATTTTCTCATACGAGTTGAAATTTTTACAATTTTTTTAAATTTTTCGTCTCGAAAAGAGATTATTTTGGAAAGAGAAGAATGATCGATGAAAACTCTAACCTGTAACCTGGGCATGAAATATTAGCTTAATCGGTTGAGAATGGTTGAGGACATTTGGACATTGGACATTGCTCAATAAATCATGAAAATGTCAAAAATGACCTAGGATTACTCGATATTTTTCTGGTTAAGAGAAATTAATGAATTTTAAATTATTGGAACAACTGAACAACATTCGACGGTGTTGAAAAATCAAATTTCATTCCATTTCCTTTCTCGTATGCCTTTTCCAACTCGATATTCGTAGTTTTTTGAACTGGTTAGTTCGTAAAAATGGCGGGAAATTTTAAATATGACGTCATTTAGGTTTCAGGTATCGTGAAAATCGATGAAATATTATAAAAAATTTTAAAACATTTTGAATATGTATCGTTTTAATGAAATAAAAATCTCAAACTTTGGTTCAGAAATCATCGCAATAAACAGACGAATAAAAAATCATAAAAATGACTCAAATATTTTATAAAATAAAACAGAAAATCAAAACGCAAAATTATGCCAAAAGTTGATAAAGAAACAATTAAATTTTTCGAGAAAAAAAAAGGTGAATAAATTCTAAAGATTTTGATTCCCTTTTCGTTGTATATTTTCGTTCTGTATAGGTGGGTGATGAGGGGCTAAGCAAACAAATTCATGGAAAGAATCGAATTTCATACCTTATCACCTTCTGTACTATGAACCTAAAATAGTTCAAAGTCTTCGAATGATTTGTTGTATTTTTTTTAAAATGCTTTGAAATTATTTTTTTCTTATGAATCAAAATTTTTCCAAATTTTAATTGAATATTACGATTGTTAAAAAAAAAAAAATGATGAAATACTTTGGAAAAAATTTCAAGCATCACATGAAATTGAAATATTTTTGAGAAAATCAAATTAAAAAATTGAAAAATCTAGGTAACTGTATAAAATTTTTTAAAAATTGAGAAAACTCGAAGTTTAAAACCGAAAAACATGGTGAAATCGAATTAAAAAAAAATTGTTATCCATCAGTTTCAACCCCCTCCCCTTCCTCTTCAGTAGATATATTCATAAATGTCAGGAAATTTTGCTTTGGGGGGATGGATTTATTACTGAAAATTGATAATAATTTTAGGTTTCGTATGATTTTTTTAGTTCACTTTATTTGTATTTTTGATTTTTTAAAATTGAAATTTTGTTTGCCTGGGAAGATTTTTTAAAAATCAATATCAATTTTTAACCGAAATTGATTTTTTTTCTTACTTGAAGAGTAATTTTTTAATACAACGTGGGGGGGGGAGGAGGAGGGGATATCTCCAAATTTCCTATTTTTCATTTAAAAAAATCTATTCATTTTGACTTGAATGACATTTTTAAAAATTTTTTCTTCATTGAAAACGTTTAATCACATTTTCAATTTTTCCTCTTCGAATTAAAATTTCCCATTTGAAAATGAAGTTTTGTGATTATTTTGATGGAAGGAGGGTTTTTTGTGCTCTTTCATGGCAGTAGAAATGACGTTTCACCTCCCCTCTCCTTGCCCCGAAGTTGTTTTTTCATCGAGCTAATCAGGCGTGAGACGTTTTGGATGAAATTTGAAATTTGTAATTTGAGTCGTAGGTCGTATAGGGATTCCGAAAAATCGTGGTTGGAAAAACTGACTAACATCTGTTGAGTTAGAGATTTTAAATTCTCAGACCTTTCGATTTGAAAATCGAGAAGTTTCTTGTTTCCACTGACAAGGGAGGTATCTCAACTCAAAAAATTGAGCCCCATTCCCCTCCCCCCCCCCCAAAAAAAAAACGAAAGTACACCATTAAGAAAACTCTACATCCAAAATTTCAGGTGCTGAATTTTTGAAATTTTATCGCTCCCTCAAGCCTCCTCCCAACTTCAAAATACGAAAATTTTATTCAATCACTAAAAAAAATAACCTATTTTTGACTTACAAAATCGATTGGAAACAGCTTTTAGCCGTTTCAGAGCCTCTAGAAAATTTTAAAATTTTTCAGTTTCTAGAGAAAATCCTACAAAAATGATCAAAATTGACTTCAGCGCACCTATAATCGCGAAAAACTATTCTACGTATTTGATCGAGTAAAGAAGATTTTCCTAAAATTCGCCCTATTTTAGTCCAAATATTCATATTTTTTTGTCTTACTATTTTCCTGAAAGAATTTAATTTTTTGGAGGGGGGGCTCTGAAACGTTTAGAAACTGCTTTTGTAGAAAATATGACCCCTTTATAAAATTTCAACTTTGTTCGTTGATTTTTTTTTATTTTACAGACGATGAGGTAATTTTGAAATTTTAAAAAATAATAATAGTTCAAGAAATAAAATTCAGAAGCTGAAATTTTGGATCTGGAGTTCTTTTATGATGCTCTTTTAATATTTATTTTTGTTTTGACTCAAAATTTTACGTCATGTTGAGATACCTCTGTTGTAAGAGAAATGGGTATTTGCCTGCCTTTTTATGACTCAATTGCATTATTAGTCTTAAAATTACGTCAAGAGTTGAAACATTTGAGAGAAATAATTTTTTTCTAGAGAACGTTGAAAATTTCGCTTTTGAAGTCGAATAAATGCAAAAAAAATCAAATCTTAACCCTATATAGACCACCAGTGCCAAAAACGGCACTACAATGCATTTTTCGAAAAAAAAACCACCTCGTGCCAAAAACGGCACTAAATGTATTTCCTTAACATTGTAGTGCCGTTTTTGGCACGAGGTGGTTTTTTTCTTAAAAAAGCATTGTAGTGCCTTTTTTGGCACCAGGCGGTTTTTTTTTTGGTGGTCTACCTAGGGTTAAGAATCCGAAGAAATTCTTCTACATCAAGAAATTATTTTTTCCTCATTTTTCTCTTCTCAAAAAATGAGAGATTTTTCAAAATTTAAACCAGAAAATTGGTTAAAGGAGGAGGAAAGAAATAGTTGAAAAGACGATATCAAATTGAACCGTTTTTGTAAACACGAAAAGGCCATTGAACCGTTTTCTCGTTCAATCTTCCTCGTACCAAGATACGAGATCAGGGCTTAAATTCCGTAAAAATAGGGATGATTTCAAACAATCACGTGGATCGAAGTATCTACCCATCTGCAGCAGTCATCCCAGCCCATGAAGCTGCTGTTTTGAAAAAGACTACATCTCTTTACACATCTTCTCTGTCGCTCAAATATACAGGAATAAGTACCCACGAGTGCCTATATTTAGGTAAAATGTATAATATTAACAAAAGTACCTCTACGTATTAAAAGGCTGCGAAGAAAAAGTCTCTACTGCGGTAACATTATACGAAACGCAAAAGAGTATAAAGCTTTGTAAATACGAGATCACATAAGAACGAAAATAAGTCGATGGGCTGTGAGGAGGGTCGGTTGAGGAGGGAGGAATATGGTACGAACGGGTGGCGAATGAGAGAGAAAAAAAAGGCATCGGGAGAGTCAACCGACATTAGAGCGGGCTGGGGTACATATAATGAAGGGGCTAAAATGGGCAACTGTATCCGCGGACAGACCAAGTCGATGGTATCGTATTATTTTGTCAGAAATGTGTGTATAGTGGCGTAGGTCGGCGGTGGCAGGCGGTATAGTCTGTCGTAACACTATCCAGGTACGGTTTAACTTTCATTTTGATGGTTGTGAAGTCGGCGACGACGTTATAGGTTGCATGAGAGTGTTTTCCAAGCCCGTAATATAATACTAGGTCCCCTCCCCGACCGAGGGATCGACCCCCTGTGCCTCGTTCAAAAACCCTGTAACGTTATAGTTGAATTCTTATTTGAATATAATGGCCGAGTTGGCATGAAGGCAATCACGTAGCTCGATGTAATCATTTTTTACACCCCGGATGCCTCGAAAACGACCTCGAATATTCGATTTTTCCACCAGGGCAATTTTCTTGCCAGTTTTTCCTGTAATTACCCTGAAACCGGCCCGATTCGGCCAATATTTCAACGATGTTACCCGAGAATTTGAAATTCTAGATGGTAAAATTAGACAGACGAAAATTTTACCCAACGATGAAATTTTTTCTCGCCTATCGAGGGCTCAATTTCAGTGGAATTTTTCAACTGGGGTAGGGGTGGAGGGAAGAAGAAAAAATTACCGTATCGGATTGATCAGTATGGTAGTTGAGAAAAAAAAATACACTTTTTTTTCAGGCTCGATTTTTCTCTCTGGGTCTTTTTTAGGCAGAAATATTGAATTATCTTTGAAACCTCGTGAAATTGGGCTCGGGTATACTCTTATTTTAAAACCCAAGTAGATAGCAAATGATGGTTGGGGGCATGAAATTTGGTATGATGAATATTAAAAATTTTCTTGCATCGGGAAGCCATCGTCAAACCTCAATGAAGAAGGGAGGGAGAGGACTGTGAGTATTCAGTACTTTATTTTTTGAAATTTGGCTAACGACCCACTAGGTTGAAAAATTTTATTGATTTCAGAATTCGAGGTAGAGAAGTCTCTCAATTTTGACATTTCTTTTTTTGAGTTATCGCTTTTTTCCTCAAAATTGCCTAAAAATTACGTTTTTTCAACTCTGTACAATCTGCTGACCTTCCAACCAAATTTTGGGTACGATTTTCCAACTCTTTAAGGCTGGATTACCATACGAATTGATCTATCACAAGTTTTTATTCCCCTATTCTAGTGCTGATAAAGAATCCCCACTGATTTTGTACTTTTTCAACTTGTTTTTTCCCTTGGAAGCTAAAAATGAAATAAAAACCTGCCCGCAATTTGAGAGAATATCAAAATTTGTCTATTTTTTTAAATTTGTCCCATTTTTTAAAAAAATTTCAATTTTTTAGGCTTGAAATTTTTTGAAATTCTGAAAATCCATTTCAAAAAAATTGTCTGTATTATTCTTCTCCAATAATTAATTAAATCAGTTTTTAATTTGACGTTTTTCAAAAAATTCGTATTTTTTTTGTAAATTTGACAATCTGTTAGAATCATTTTAGTCGTTCAGTGTTCAACTCTTTTTCACGCCTGTCTTATCACTATCTAAAAGAGAGAAACTGAATAGTGATGACGTAAACAATTTCGAATAAAATTTTGTTGCCGGTTGTCCTCGCATTATTGAATTATTATTCGCTATATTTTTGTGTAAATTCGACCATTCAGAATACAACCGACAACATAATTCAAAATGCTCGTTCCATCATTTTCCAGTTTTCAGATTCTCTTTGTGAGAAAGAGTTAAACATTGAACGACCGAAAAGATTCGAGAATGACCCGTATTTTCTAAAGAAGGCAGTTCAGATAAATATGTGAATTTTTCCAGATTTATAAATTTTCAAGAAATTGAAATTGTTTGCTTGTTGATTTTTCAAATTTTAAAAATATTTCTAAATGTCCTTTTTTTTTTTAAATCTGATAATTTTCCGTTGTCCATTTTCTAAAATATTCCAATTTCTTGAAATTTACTAGTTTTTCAAGCTCGACGATTTCTTACGTCAATTTTTTTAAAATTCTACGATTTCTTAACATTTTCCATAATTTGGCGATTTTAAATTTTTTTATAATTTCTCAAAATTCATTAGGGTTTTTGAATTTGATAATTTTTCAAAGTTCATCAATTTTTTAAAATTTCACAATTTTCCAAAATATGTCAATTTTTTGAAATCTGACGATTTTTCAAGGTCTGGCGATTTTTTCAAAGGTGAAAATTTTCTGAAATCTATTGTTCATTTATTTATCCAAAATTTCACAATTTTTCGAAATTGCTCAATTTTCTAGATGTATCGCCTTTTTAAATCTAACAAATTGACTAAAATTAGTGAATTATTCAAGTTTTCAAAGACGCTGATTTCAAATATGACTTGGAAAGTCCAAATTTCAATACGTACATATGTCGATTTCTATCCAGAATTTAACCCCCTCTCTTAAGTGAGCTTACTCCTGCTCCCTCGTTAACTTTGATTACAAAATAGGTAAAATGCTTGAAATCAGCGTATTCTAAAAATGGAAAACATGGAATTTTGTTGTCTATATTCGCAGAGTTCGAAAATCGTAATAAAAATTTGTTTGGAATGTTGGAAGATGAGCAGATTATGCCAATTTGAAAAAAATAAACATATAATTTTTGAGTAATTTTGAGGAGAAAACGAGAACTTGAGAATTGAGAAAACTCTTTGAGGAGCCTTTCTCTCTAACTTTGAAATCGACGACTTTTTTGAACTTGGCAGGATTCAGTCATTCGGAAATGACACCAAAAAAGGGTTTATGGCTTAATTTCGTAAAATAAGAGGCTGAATTCCCCTATGGACTTTTCTCCTCCTCCTGAAGCGATGGTTTCCTTGGCTCAAAAAATTTCCTACTGTGTGCCTATATACTCATTTATCTTACCAAATTTTATGCCAACCAAAAAATGTAATCTTTCGTTAAACTACTCATTGAATTTTTTATCAATAAATCCTACGTATAAAAATAAACCCAGATGAGCTGGTCTGATCTCACCCTCCCTTCCCAACCCAAATTCGTGTCAACTTTCATCAAAACTTCTCGGAACTTAATCGAACAAAACTGGCGGGTGGGGAGACAGAATCAGTGAAATTCGCAGCTTTACTAATTACACGTCGTCGTCTCGGGCTCGGATGCTATTTTCGCATCCTACACCGACGATCAAATTGTGCGCTTCCTCAACTTTCAAACGTTTTCCAACGCACGATATTTTAAGCATCTCTCGTACTGGTATATATTTTAACGGGTTCGAGACCGGTATCAAATGTTGTTTTAATTGTAATTCTAGATTTGCCCGTACATCTTCGCCCCCTTCCCTCCCCCCAGAGCCTCTCCTCATACGTTTCGTTGTTCGCCCCTGCGCCACGCCACTTCGCGTCGTATATACGGTTTTTATGAGAAAAATGAAACTCGCAGCCGGAGATTTTTTAAAGATTATCTTCCCATCTGTATACATACTGTCTGCCGTTTCATATTAAATTTCATTCGCTGATTTAGTTTTACCCCTTGTACCATTGCGTACGATGAGACGAGAGAGGTGGGTTGTTGAAGTTTTCGAACGAGACGAAAAACGAGCTTTTAATTTAACGCTGTTGTCCTCGGGTTGGGATGGTGGAAAAATTTGAAGGGGGGAGTTGGTGCGTGAAATGTATTTAGATTTGATGAATTTTCAAAATTTTTGAATTTGGAGGATTGGAGACAAATTTTTGAGGTTTTTAAGTTACCGAAGGTGACATTTTTAAAGGTTGGTGGTTCCAAAAATTTAGATTAGACCAATCAAAAAGAGAATTTCAATGATTCATTCGAAAGTACTCGACAAATACATACTTTTAAAAATTGGTCAAATTTTTGTCGATGATCATTTTTGAAGGGACAATGGCATGGCACCATAAAAAAATTCCAGCTTTAACTTTCAATTTCAGTCGAAATAGTAAGTAGATATTTTATCAACTTGCCCATTTTTGAAAGATTTGAAAAATAAAAACCAACACACCTGCGAAAATGCTCGATTGATGAGATTTTTGCGATGCAATGTTGCCAATAATACAGTTTGACTGTAGTTATGCCATGCCATGTTGAAGGATATATGCCATTTTCAAGAAGAATAAAAATCTTTCAATTTTATACTCTGAAAAAACATATGACTTTTTAAAAAAATTTGAGGAATGGAATCCAATCCACCCGTTGAAATTCTTGATTGATCTAGGTTTTTTGGTAAGCGACGTTGCCAATAATACGTTCTCTGTCCTTGAATTAAGATGCGTTTGAAAAAGCACCCATGGATTTATTTCTGTATTTGAAATGTGTTATATTTTCTATTCGAGTTTTGATTTTGATTTTTATAATATTTCATTTTTTTTGACTGTCTATTTCCCATTATGAAGGAGTTGTGATTGTGAAGCTATGGCATTTAAAAAAAGTGCAGTTTTTTTTTCAACTTTCATGTTTGGAAAAACATTTGAATGGCCTCTTTTAAAAAGGTTTGAGTAGCACTTGTTGAGTGAGATTTTCATGTTGCGACGTTGCCAATAATAGATTTTATATGTCGTCAATTTGATAAATATCTGAACTGAAAGTCATCGTTTGATCTTTGATGACACAAAGATGTCGAGTATGTGATGATCTAATTTCAATTTTTGTATGCATTCGTGAAATCTATTCAGTTTTTTCATTTTGCAACGTTGCCAATAATACATTTTTACCCGTGAAATGCATTGGAAAAATGATATCTGAGCTGATGAACTTGTTTCTGGCGATGTATCTGTGACGTATGATTGTATGATTTTGATTTTTGTGTGGAATAAGAATTTTTGCGATGCGAGGTTGCCAATAATACGGTTTTAATCTGTAAAACGCATCAGAATAGGACGGAGGTAGATTCATTGTTTCAAGTCTGTATGGATGGCTGAACATTTTCTGATAAATTTCCTAGGACTGGTTTTGATTTTCATGTGGAGTTTTAAAATTGAATAATCAATTTATTTGAAAATTCATAATCATAACTCCTTAAATTTTGAGCCAACCCCGCTTGTCAAAATTCTCAAATCTAAAACTGATGAGATTTGTACAATGCGACGTTGCCAATAATACGTTTTTAATCATGTTTAAAATTATAATAATTACTAACGACTTTAGGCCCTTTATTAATTTTTTTTTGAAAAATATTATTGCATCTGATTGACTGATTACAATAATTATTTTTAAATTTTTTTTTATCTATTTTGTTACTCTGACATTAAAAAAGTTGTAAAATTTGAGAAAATTTATTCTGATTTTCTTATTTTATTTTATGATATTTTTTGGCAAATTATTCACTCTTTATTTTTGAAATTTTTATGATGTCAAAGTATAATTTCAGATTTTTTATGATCTAATTTTTTTCAAAATTGTATGTTTGTAATTTAGCTAATTACTTTATCAAAATTATAAAACATTTTTTTCGTTTTATTTTTCAAATTTTGGTTACTTTCGTCATTTTTTAGATTTTAAAATTTCTCGTTTTTATCCCAATTAATTTTTTTCGATTATTACTTTTTAGGAAAAATTTTTACTGTTAGAAATTTTTTAACATTAATAATATTTTTTCATATAATATCCTATTCCCATACTTATTGGAAATTTGTCTTTAATATCTGTATGGTACCATTTTTGTACTCCAAAAATTCGTGGAATTATATGTAGTTTGAGATACTCCAAATATCTTCAAATGAATGATTTGGCACCTGATGCAACGTTGCCAATAATAGTTTTTTTTTTTTCGAAACCGAGATTCTTTTTAACAAAAAACCTTTAATGTCGAAAAAATTTTTGACGAAGTGTAGTATTTTCCTCCAAATATATCATTTGAGATGAATTTTGCCTTTATCTTTCATTTTTTTGATGGAAGGGGAATTTTGAATAAAGGGTATGGCCGGGTTAGGGGTGAATTTGGCCCTTGCTCCGATTTTCACTTTAACCCCCTTAAGTGGTGCCCCTTGATGTAAAAACATCCTAGAAAAATTTTTGACCCCCCAACCCCCTCCCTTTCGGAGATATGGCCATTTTATTGGCTGATTTTCAAGAATTTTTAATTCCAACGGAAGTGAACGAAATTTTCTGTTCTTTGGCACAAAGTTACATTTAATAGAGGTGTGTTTGTGATAATTTTTTCAAAAATTTTGGTGCACTTCTTCATGTTTTTTCGGCTATTTGAAGTTTTCAATCGTAAAAAACACCATTTAATCGAAGAGCGACCACCCTGGAAAAATTACTAGAAAACGTATTTTTTTACGTAGAATTTCGCTGTGCATTCGGTTTTGGCCGATTCTTTGAACTAAGGGCCGAAAAATGCGAAAAACCGTACAGAAACGTTGTTATTTTAGCAGAATTTTCAAATTTTTAGTGTTTCATACAGAAAGAAAAGGTCAAATGAAAAAACCAATACCATATTCGTGTTCAGCAGGTCAAAATACCCCGATAGACACCCTTTTTGCAAGCGTTTTGCTTGAATTTTCAAATTATACTTTTTTCCCTGATTTTTCATGGTAAAAACTGGAAAATGGTGAATTTCGAGACCTCGAGTGAAACAATCGCGAAAAGAGTGTTAATCGGGGTATTTTGATCCCCTGAACACGAATGTGGGATTGGTTTTTTGATTTGGCCATTTCTTCCCTGAAAAATCACCATTTTTAAGTTTAAATCGGGTCTTTTGAGCAATAAAATTAAAATGCAAAGTAATCAATGTAATATTCTTATTTTGCGACCCAAAATTAGTCAGAAATTGAATTTTTCCGATTTTAAATAGAGTCACATTAATACTATGCCAATTTGTATGTATCGCACTTACGTTAGAGAAACTACAGCCACTTATAGTTTAAGCGTAGTGGCGGAAAAAAAATTTTTCAACACTGAACCGTGCCAAAGGGATACCTACAATGCTGCGTGACCAGAATTTGAACAGACACTTTTTGCAAATTTTTCACGAGCAGCAACTTGAAAGATCGAGATCGAAAAAATTTCACGAGAACAAGAGCAGGGCATAAACGATGATTGGATTTGTTTTCAAATTCTTAATTTTCATTCTGACATCTTATTGCGTCTCACAAAATTAATTCATTAGTATTATTGATTATATCATAGGGGGAGGGGGGGTGTTGATGCAAGAGATACAACCAAATGAAAATCCAACTCCAGATTCGTGTTCAGTGGATCAAAATACCCCGATTAACACTCTTTTCGCGATTGTTTCACTCGAGGTCTCGAAATTCACCATTTTCCAGTTTTTTTACCATGAAAAATCAGTGAAAAAAGTAAATTTTGAAAATTCAAGCAAAACGCTTGCAAAAAGGGTGTCTATCGGGGTATTTTGACCTGCTGAACACGAATATGGTATTGGTTTTTTCATTTGACCTTTTCTTTCTGTATGAAACACTAAAAATTTGAAAATTCTGCTAAAATAACAACGTTTCTGTACGGTTTTTCGCATTTTTCGGCCCTTAGTTCAAAGAATCGGCCAAAACCGAATGCACAGCGAAATTCTACGTAAAAAAATACGTTTTCTAGTAATTTTTCCAGGGTGGTCGCTCTTCGATTAAATGGTGTTTTTTACGATTGAAAACTTCAAATAGCCGAAAAAACATGAAGAAGTGCACCAAAATTTTTGAAAAAATTATCACAAACACACCTCTATTAAATGTAACTTTGTGCCAAAGAACAGAAAATTTCGTTCACTTCCGTTGGAATTAAAAATTCTTGAAAATCAGCCAATAAAATGGCCATATCTCCGAAAGGGAGGGGGTTGGGGGGTCAAAAATTTTTCTAGGATGTTTTTACATCAAGGGGCACCACTTAAGGGGGTTAAAGTGAAAATCGGAGCAAGGGCCAAATTCACCCCTAACCCGGCCATACCCTTTCAAATAAAATGGAAAAATTTAACAGAGCTAGTAATTTTTTGAATTTTTTTTTTTGAGCTCCAAAGTGGTGAAAATAGTCCGAAATAGTGACTCAAAAATTGTTGTTTTCCTAATACTTCAAAAAAGTAGAAAAGCTTCCATTTCTGATGATGAAAATGTACCTTCGTGTGCGTGGAAGTCCTAGAAAATTTTCAAAATAATGAACCAGTTTTTTTATTATGTGTTTTTTTTTTTAAAATTTTTGAAGCAAAATTTTTCAACTTTTCCCTTCTTTACTTTCGCAGCACCCAATTAAAAAAAAAAATAACTCCTCGGTCTTCTGTTTTTTTTTGTTTTTTTTTGCAAAAGAAATACTGATGATTCCAAAGTTGAGTTGGCATATTTCTAATTGCTTTTCTGTCAAAAAACACCTATGAAAGAAAATTTTCCTCCATAGGAAAATTTTATCCCGTGAAATTAGCATTTAAAATCGATAATAAAGGTCTACTCTTGATACGAATAAGATGGGAAACCTGGGGTGGGGGGGGGGTGAAGCTCTATTTACCCTACGTACGAGATGTAATACAGCATACGCATCTGGCGGGTATCGGTATCAGTAGCCGGACCTGCAGCGGAGCGGAGGTTCCAATGTTCGAACCGACCGACAAGACGCGATGCGACGCGACGCCCCCGTTTTTTTTCGGGCTGGCGGCGAAGGCGTCCAGATATCGCCATCGCCACCTCTCGGGGCGATATCAGTTTTCGTCTACGCGCTGTGGTCCTCTGCGACTCCCTCGATGCGCCTTGTAAGACATTCCACAAACATATCATTTTACACGGTAACCGAATACCTCGACAGACACTTGACAGCAATGGTCCTAATGGATGGTCTAACTCGCTAACTTTTTAACGTGTGTACCAGCGTAGATGGTTTGTAGATAGGTAAAAGACGAGTAGAGGAGGAGACGAATACGAGAAAAGGTAGATATGGTGTGTAAGTTGGCTCTTTTTCCGATGCATTGAAAAGGTATACTTATTACTGACCAATATCGTGTCTCTTGGTGTAATATTTTACCTCGAATGGATCGTTGTGTCCGATTGTTTTTGGTACCTACCTTGGATGGCAGGACAGTTGTATTTGGTTTGACTGGATTTATTTTTTCAGTGTTTGGATTTTACGTGTGAAAATTAAAAGTACCTATTGAAATTAGGCTGAATGGGAGAAAGAGAGAGGGGAGGTATTTCACGATGAATGAAGGCAAGTCTCTTTGAAATCATTTCATTTCAGTACTTGAGATATGAGGATAATATTTACTCAGGTGGTCAACTTTCTCGATGTTAGTGGGTGGGTGGGTGGGGGGGGGTGATGTATTAAAAATACAATTTTATACGATTTAAGGATCAAAACTTTGAAATTTTCAAGCAATGAAATATTTTTATGATTTTCAAAATGCAAAAATTTACAGTTTGAGCCATTTGGAATCCCAATTGATTCAAAAGTAGACTTGATGACGATAAAATTTCGCGGAAAAAGCAGAAGGTTACCAAAATGAATACATTTCACCCCAAAAATAATAAATTTTATCAAAAAAATGATGAATTTTATCAAAAAAAATATAAATTTTACCAAAATAATTAATTTTAATCCAAAAATAATAAAATTTATTCAAAAAAAATAATAACATGTCTCAATTTACAAAATAGGTGAAATTTGTTCTAAAAAATAATATTTTTTTATCAGAAAAAATGATAAAATTTGTCAAAAAAAATGAATAAATTTTACCAAAAAAATCGATTTTATCCAACAAAAAAATAATAAATTTTACCTATTTTGAGAATTGAGACACGTTACCTTATTTTTTTGGATTTTTTTTGGGTGTTGAGTTGAATTCTAGAATTTAATATTATTTCAATTTATTTTGTATCATTTCCTACCCTCCCTCTCCCTCCCCATCTGTCCTCAATTTTTATAGAATACGGAATCGTTTCCTCGTATCTTCGTTTCAAATAAGGAAACCTAGGGTAGGATACATCAACTTGGATCAAATGGTTTGCCAAATGTATTTAAATTGACCAAATCATCATAATTTTGCAACAAATTGAAATTCAAACATTTACTTTTCATCTCGCTGAAAAAAATCCATTTATTGCATACCTCAACTAAAAGATGATTGATAAGAGATTCAAAAACGATAATTACATTTTGAGAAGCTCAGTTTAATTTTAATGACGGAATGCTACCGTTCAAAAATCTGAAAAAATCGCAACAAAGAACCCTTCTTAGTCTTTTTGCAACCAAAAAATTTCCAAAGTGGGATTTTAACTTTTCTAAGGGGCACATATGTAGGTCTTCAATTTTGACCAAAATTCAAAAAAAATCTAGAAAGTGAAGTAATACATCGAATTTTACTGATTCGAAGGCATCGAGCTCGAATATGTACTAAATTTTTTCATCCGACCCCTGAACCCCTTCCCTGCCCTCACTATCCCCCTGATGAGCTCAAAATTTGAAAAAATCTTGTGATGTCTTTATTCGTTAGGTTCTTTAGGGCACGGAGTTCAAATACTCGTATTTAGTAATTTTTTTGATTTGCCTCTTAAAATTCCCTCCTCCACTTTGGACCCCAGTTTAAAATAAAAATATGCAAAAAACAAAAATAGCTTGTGGCTTTATCCAATTTTCACTAATTTGGGGATCACTGGGTTCGTATATCGACTTGGATTTTCGATCCGAGACTCTTCTACGTGTTTCAGTTGATCCCTTCAAGTTATTACTCTCTCCCCTCCTCAAAAAAAAAACAGCGAAAGGGAGCTCTGATCGTATTTTTTTAAATTTTACGTAAGTGAGTAATCCAAGAAGCTTGAGCTCGACTGGAATTTCCCAATTGTATCGATGTTTTCCACGAGTTCGGTTGAACATTCATCCAATACTCGATACTTCGCACAAACGAAACCATTCCTCGTCAGAATCTTTTCATTGCGCAGAACTTGTACAAAAGAGGATTTTTTTTCAACGTACTCTATAATCAATGTTTTGACTAAACGATGAATTATCGCTGCACACGTATGGGTATGTAATTTACACGTGTCAATAATGCGCTTACTTTCTCACACTATACGACGAACACGAGGCGATTATCGCGTGGTCCGGACTCCGAACTTCAGAGAATTGAAAACCGATCGCCACCATCGATGGGAATAATCGGTGGTCGCTAGACTGGGAATTTCTCCTCTACCCTTGCCCATGAAACTACAAATTTCCCACTCTCCATCTTCTTCTTCCGAACTTTGGGGCTATTCCATACAAAACTGAACATCGATTTCGCTCAAAGAGTTTCCCTTTGGTGATCTATTCGCAAAACCGCGACTATTTTTTTCTCACCCTCAAGAGGGCAGGGGGCTCGAACTTTTTATGCAATTACAATTCTTAGCAAAATTGCCCAACTTTGAAGGCTCATATCTCAAGATAGGTTAAACTTGGGGTAAACTGTTTGCGGAGTCTGAAAAAGAATTGATAGGAGATTCAAAATCGATAATCACATTTTGAAAAACTCGAAGTTGAACTTTGGTGGTGAAAGCTCAACTTTCATGATAAGAACAAAAGATAAAAGCTATCGTTTGAAAATCTGAAAAAATCACAGTAGGTACTCCTTTTCACACTCTTTTCAAGAATTTCAACCCAAATTTTTTCAAGATGGGATCTCCAGACTCCCTGGGGGTAGAGGGGTCCACAATTTTGACCAAAATTTCGAGAAATCGGAAAAGTGAAGTAGTACATCGATTTCAACTAATGCAAATATGCTGATTTCGAATATGTACTTGGTTTTTTCGTCCGACCCTTCTGAACCCCCCTACTAGCCCCCTTGATAGGGGTCAAAAATTGAAAAAATGAAAAATATCTTGTGACCTGTCATTTGTTAAGTAATTGAAGGTACTAAGTTCGAATATTTACTCATTTTTTGTATTTGACCCTTCAGTGCCCCCCTAGCCTCCCAATTTTCACGATTTTTCCCAAAATTGGGAGGCTAGGGGGGGCACTGAAGAATCCAATTCAAAAAATGAATAAATATTCGAACTCAGTACCTTCAAATACTTTACAAACGACAGGTCGCACGTTATTTTTCATTTTTTTAAAAATTTTGACCCCTATCAAGACGGCTAACAGGAGGGGCTCAGAGGGGTAAGATGAAAAAAACCAAATACAAATTCGAAATCGGTGACTTCGAATTAGAAGAAAACGATGTGTTACTTTACTTTTTAGATTTTTTTGAATTTTGGTCAAATTTGTGGACACCTCCACCCTCTCCCCCGCAGGGTTCCAGAGAGCCCATATTTAAAATTTGTTGGTTGGAAAGTAGATACGAAGGGCTATTTACTGTAATTTTTTCAGATTTTTTAATGGTAGCTTTCATATTTTGTTCTCATCATAAAAGTTGAGCTTTCATCACCAAATTTGAACTTTGAACTTTTAAAAATGTGATCATTGGTTTTGAATTTCCTGTCAATTCTCTTTAGGATTCAGCCAACAGTTTTTTCTCAAGTACAACTTATCTCGACGTATGATCCAAAGTTGGGCAATTTTGCTAAAAATCGTAATTGCATAAAACTTTCTAGGTCTACCCCCCTCCCCCCCGAGAGCTGGAAAAGAATATTGTGGTTTTGTAAATATAGACCACAAAAAAGGAACTCTTAAAAAAAAAATGATCGAAATTGCAATCCTCAGCTTACTTTTCGCTCCCTTTTAATGTGGAATAGCCCTTTGCCGAAATCTACTTTGGTAATAGATTAATTTATTGGTGCAAATTACAGGAATACGCGGAAACGGCCATGAACGAGTTGTTAGGTTGGTACGGATACGATAAAATGAATACCGGAGATACTCAGGCGTTGAATTTGAGTTTATTTTCAGCGTCCACCTCGTTCTCTCAGACGACGCCGCGTAAAAGGAACTCGACTATCGTTGCCACCGCCGCCCCTATTTCCGAATCGTCTTCGTCTTCTTCTTCGGAAGACAGCATCGGTGGCATAAATAGCACCAGCAGCATTAGCCCTGCTCGTAGAGACGGCTCCGTGTCACCTTCTCCAGCATCCAATGGTAATTATACATTTTTACCCTAGTTACAAAAAAGCTGACGAGAGCTGAGGTGGGAAAAAAGAACCATACTACGAAAACCCATACAGAAGTGGAACATATTAAGGCCAATTGACGCCATTTAACGCGGCCGTGTGGTCCGCCAGTGACCATATAAAGTTTATAAATAGATTTGTACTCGAGAAAACATCCAATTTTTCGAAATTAATTCATCACAAATAACGTATAGATATATGTACGAAATACGCTGAGAGAGGAGACCCTCCCTCGATGGCTGGCTGCGGCAGCCACCGACGTACCATATTAAAAGGCTCAATGCCAACACATATATCTGAATATCAGCATCATCTATCACACTCTCGTTCCCTCCCCAATCTTTCGCCACCCGAGATACCGCGAGAGTAAATTTACACTATGCGACTAAAATATAAATCCCGGTACGATATCTCGTCTTTTCGTCTCCGTTTCTAATAGAAACTGCGCTGAGATCGGCGATGCTGCGTGTGCTCTTTGTGTATGCGAAGCTTGCAGAATTTGTGTATTTTTTTTAGTGCTGTGTGGTTGGGAGATTGTGTCAGAAAAGGGGGTGGTGGGTTTTTTTGGAGGCGGAGGAGAGGATCCGGCTGACAGACCATGGGATGATTTTTCTGTTTTCTAGATCAAGGTTTTTGAAATTTGAAAAGATGATATGAATCTTGATTTTTATAAAGTTGAAAGATTCGGTTGTTTTCGTTTTATTTCATGTTTGTGATTTACGATGACGATGATTACCTAATGGAAAAATACAGAAATGAAGTGTAGTTGATTCGAAAGTTTTTAATTGACCCTTATTCATCCTCCTTTGTAGACTCAGACTCGACTGTTTGAAATATGTATTCATTTATTACTGATGATATGAACTTGAAATTAGATTAGCAATCTTGGCTTGAAAACGAATTCTCGTTTTGATGTAGTGTGATTTTGTTGATGACGATAAATTGGATTGAGTTTAGTTTTGGGGTAAATATGTAGGTTATTGGGACTTGATTTAAAATTTTTTGTGGAGTTTCTATTCACTCCTCTCTATTCCCTTTTTTTTCGATTAATTTCAGCAGAATTTTAAATTTTTTCTGGATGAGGTATATTTTTTATTTTTTTCATTCTCGAAATTTTAATTGATCGAAATATTTTTACGATGTTTTTTCCCCATTTCTCGGAGATTTCGTTCTTGCAAATGAATTACTGAATTAAATTTTTTCAACTCTTTTTTTCAATTTCTTTCATCGTAAAATTTTTTTTTGAAATTGTGTCCAATCTTGAAATTTTTCCTATTGTAAAATTTTCTTAAATTTGAATTTTTTTCAAATTTTCACGATTTTTTTTAGAATTTTAAATTTCTTTTAATATTATTGAGTTGAAAGAAATTTTGAAAGCTAATAAGTTGAACTTTAAAAAAAAATTCCAAGTTGGAAAAAAATTTATTATTTACATATGTACCTAGATATTGGAAAAATTTCCGAGTTGAAAATTTTAGAAAATATGGAATTATTGACAACATGAAAACATTTTTTTTAAAAATTTTACAGTTGTGTCGAAAAAAAAAGTTTAAATTAGAAAAATTGCAGTATTAGAAAATTTTCCAGCTTTGATTTTTTTAAAAGTTATGAAAATATTTTTAAAATTTTCTTTTTACCAGAACCTTCTTTCCAGTTTTTTGAAACTGTTCCCTGAAGTTTTTTTCGGCTTCAAAGGTTTTCTTCAATTTTTTCCAACTTTAAAACTTTTCCTCGATGTTTTCCAACTTTGGAATTTTTCCTTGATTTTTTAAAGTAATATAGGTAAAAATACATTTAAAAATTCAAATTTTTAAAATGTTACTGTTCAAAATTTTGAAAATTGGGCAACGTTTTGAAAAAAAAAATAATATAATAGTACAGTCGATAGGGGACCGGACCCGGCGAAAAAGGCAAGTAAAGGTTTTTTTGCTGGAAATGGTCAAGGACCATGCCCTGAGCAACATATGTCGACCCGGTCGTGTCAGACCCTGTGCTCCCCCCTCCACGGTGGATTAAAGCCCCCCAAAATGGGTTTTTCGCTTCTCCCCCCTCAAATATTGATTTTGGGGTAAAATTAGTGCGGTAGTTGTAATCTACACCGAAATACCTACAAAATGCTTTTTTTAAAATTTTTCTAACGTCAAGGGGGGCGGACCTATGACCAGTCTTGTCGGTACAAAATGATTTTGTTCCGAACCACAGGTAAATGTACCAAAGAAAACCGAATATGTACCGTTCCGTTCCAAAATTGGAACGAAATAATTTTGTTCCGGTTCTGGTTTTGGTCCAGAGTTCCGGTTTCGTACCGGTTTCGTACCAGTTCCAGTTCCGGTCCAAATTTTTAAAAAAATTTTCTTTTGTTTTCAGTGTTTCCCATTTTTTTTATTACAAAATTTTTTGCTAATTGCTATTGCTAAGAAACACAGAGATTGAAAAGTATTTTGTCGAAAATAAAAATCAAATTTTAACGTAAATACCAAATAAAATGTAACAAAACGTCCAAGTTTTTAAGAAAGTATGAAAATTCATTTAATGAAATTTGAAATTGAATACCAAAAAAATAATAAAGAAAAAAGAAGAATAACATTTTTTTTAATTACGATGTTCATGGGGAGACATGTCCAAAAAAAAGGAAAAACAGTCTGGAACGGAACGAAACGTTATTTATTTCGGTTCGGTTTCGTACCACAGCTATGGACCGTTTTATTTGGTCCAGTTTCGTACCATCCACTGCATTTCTTTTCGTTTCGGACCAAACAATAATGTACCACGACGTAGTGGTTTTTAGCGGTTCATGTTCCGTTCCATGTTCCGGTCCATTATGAACCGACAAGACTGCCTATGACCTATGACCATTCAAAGTTGACCATGTTTACGGGTTTCATACAAATATCGCAGTTATATTCGTTGTAATGGATGAAATGCACCGATTTTGTGATTTTATCGCGTAAATATTTTTTTTTTAGTATCCCATCGTAAATATTCACATTTTCCCTCCCCTCCCCCACCCACCCCTCCCCCCTTCGAATTACGTACCGTGGGAAGTAGCCAAAAAAACCAAACTTGGTATGGATAAAACCGATGATTAACAAAAAATTTCAGGATCATCACCATGCCTGTGATTTTTATACAGACGTGGGACAAAATTTTTGGGGCCCCCTCCCCCTCCCCATTTTTGAAATGATGCAATTTTTACATTATGGGTGTCGATTTCATATGAATTGAGGTTGTTGATTACGAATATGATATTACTTTTGAAATTTGACGATAAGGAAGACCTTTTTCACCTCTTTTTGATGTGAAAAAATGAATTATTATTTATTAATCAGTCAAAAATTTTATATTTTTCAAACTATTTGAGAATGTAGTCAAATTTTATAGAGTTAATTAAAAAGAATCTTCCGAATCACTATCATCCATTGAGACATCTTTTGTTAATGAATTGGAACAATCAACTCCACAGCAATTCCCACATCTACTCGAACATTGCAAACCTAAAAAAAAAAATTGTTGAAATTTTCTGCATCTGAATTTTCGAAATTAGTACATAAATGTGACGCGCCATGAGAAACCGACCCTTAAGGTGAAAAATAAAATGTTGAGAAAAACGCAAAAATAGGTTGAAAAGTTGATATTTTGGCGTTTTTCGCGAAATTTCATTTTTCACCTTAAGGATCGGTTTCTCATGGCGCGTCACATTTATGTACTAATTTCGAAAATTCAGATGCAGAAAAGGGTACCGGCGGTTAAGATAGGCGAATCTGCCCCCGAGCTGAAATTTGAAACTAACCGACGGAATTTGGTCCTTAGGGTCTGAAAACCACCTGGTAAAAATTTTGGCCCCCTACCCCTCCCCTAACCCGAGTTACTGGGCAAAACGTTACTTTTTTCAGCCTTTTCATTAAAAATTTTTATCTCTGAGAGTTTTCAACCAAATTTTTTCAAATTTACGTGAGTTATACTCCATACTGAGGGGTATTAGTGGGTGGTTTGAAAAAAATTTTTTGATGATTTTTTCTAGCCAAAAATCGCATTTTAAAACTTGAAATCGAGTTTTCTACATGATGTTGCAGAGGTGCAAAAATGAAAAAAATATATATCATGTATCTAGTCCCTATCTACAACGTAATACCATTTTCAGAATTTTTTAGGTGGGTGGAAGACCTTCAAAAACGCAAAAAACCGCATTTTTATCACGTTTTTCGCTCAAAAAATGGTCATTTTTGGCCGAAAAAATTTTTCGGGTAATAATATTCCAAAATACGTATTTTTACGCCACTTGCCCGATTTTTACTTCATTTCATTCTTTTTTGAAAGATTTTCACAATTTCAAGTAACCTAAAGCGCAATACTTAAAATTGTATACGTAACTTTTCTTATACCTGTATAAAATTATCATACGGAAAACACTGAAAGAAAATTTGTGTTCAGTAGCTCGAACTACCTTCGAAAAATTCATTTGCATGAGCAGAGCACTCAAATTTCGAAAATTCACTTTGTAGTCAACAAATTTTTTTTCAACAATACTTACGTTGCTACCAATATCATTATCAACAAGAGGTATGGTGAATCTGCCCTTGAAACAAGTTTTGACCGCTCCTACCCCAAAAGGTCAACCATGATGAGAAAACATTCCAGAAAAAATTTCAGACCCCTAGCGTAAGTGTTTTCGGAGAAAGGGGTCAAAATGTGTTTTTTCAATGGATTTTTTCGTAGTTTTGTGGTTTTTTTGCTAAATGTAGATAAAAGTTTCGAGGTTTTTTTTAGATAAATTTTAGAAAGTTGGAGGAACCCTAAAAATTTTTTTCAAAATTTTTGGTTCATTTTTTGCCGAGTTATGGCATTTTAAAAGTTTTGAGCGGCCATTTTGTCTTGAAAGGACAAAGGTACAATAGAACTTTTCCCTCCAAAAGATGTGCCATTCATTTTTATAAATATACCACAAAAATTTCAAAAAAATCAAAGTGGTAGAGCATTGTCAAAAAAAATAAAAATTAACCACCCCTCGCATGTAGCGCGTACAGTAACGTTGTATGTATTTCCCGCGGCACTGTTGTGGGAAGTACGATGTTCACGGGCTCATAACATGTCAATGAAGAAATTGAAAAATAGCCTAGTTATTTTTGGTCTGAATCTCGAGAACATTGAGTGAAATCTGAATTATTCTAAAAAATGACTATGCCCTTGGTGAAAAAACTCAAAAAACGAAAGTTTTTATTTTTTTTGACAATGCTCTACCACTTTGATTTTTTTGAAATTTTTGTGGTATATTTATAAAAATGAATGGCACATCTTTTGAGGGGAAAAGTTCTATTGTACCTTTGTCCTTTCAAGACAAAATGGCCGCTCAAAACTTTTAAAATGCCATAACTCGGCAAAAAATGAACCAAAAATTTTGAAAAAAATTTTTAGGGTTCCTCCAACTTTCTAAAATTTATCTAAAAAAAACCTCGAAACTTTTATCTACATTTAGCAAAAAAACCACAAAACTACGAAAAAATCCATTGAAAAAACACATTTTGACCCCTTTCTCCGAAAACACTTACGCTAGGGGTCTGAAATTTTTTCTGGAATGTTTTCTCATCATGGTTGACCTTTTGGGGGTAGGAGCGGTCAAAACTTGTTTCAAGGGCAGATTCACCATACCTCTTGTTGATAATGATATTGGTAGCAACGTAAGTATTGTTGAAAAAAAATTTGTTGACTACAAAGTGAATTTTCGAAATTTGAGTGCTCTGCTCATGCAAATGAATTTTTCGAAGGTAGTTCGAGCTACTGAACACAAATTTTCTTTCAGTGTTTTCCGTATGATAATTTTATACAGGTATAAGAAAAGTTACGTATACAATTTTAAGTATTGCGCTTTAGGTTACTTGAAATTGTGAAAATCTTTCAAAAAAGAATGAAATGAAGTAAAAATCGGGCAAGTGGCGTAAAAATACGTATTTTGGAATATTATTACCCGAAAAATTTTTTCGGCCAAAAATGACCATTTTTTGAGCGAAAAACGTGATAAAAATGCGGTTTTTTGCGTTTTTGAAGGTCTTCCACCCACCTAAAAAATTCTGAAAAAAATATTACGTTGTAGATAGGGACTAGATACATGATATATATTTTTTTCATTTTTGCACCTCTGCAACATCATGTAGAAAACTCGATTTCAAGTTTTAAAATGCGATTTTTGGCTAGAAAAAATCATCAAAAAATTTTTTTCAAACCGCCCACTAATACCCCTCAGTATGGAGTATAACTCACGTAAATTTGAAAAAATTTGGTTGAAAACTCTCGGAGATAAAAATTTTTAATTGAAAGGCTGAAAAAAGTAACGTTTTGCCCCATAACTCGGGTTAGGGGAGGGGTAGGGGGCCAAAATTTTTACCAGGTGGTTTTAAGACCCTAAGGACCAAATTCCGTCGGTTAGTTTCAAATTTCAGCTCGGGGGCAGATTCGCCTATCTTAACCGCCGGTACCCTTTCAACAATTTTTTTTTTTAGGTTTGCAATGTTCGAGTAGATGTGGGAATTGCTGTGGAGTTGATTGTTCCAATTCATTAACAAAAGATGTCTCAATGGATGATAGTGATTCGGAAGATTCTTTTTAATTAACTCTATAAAATTTGACTACATTCTCAAATAGTTTGAAAAATATAAAATTTTTGACTGATTAATAAATAATAATTCATTTTTTCACATCAAAAAGAGGTGAAAAAGGTCTTCCTTATCGTCAAATTTCAAAAGTAATATCATATTCGTAATCAACAACCTCAATTCATATGAAATCGACACCCATAATGTAAAAATTGCATCATTTCAAAAATGGGGAGGGGGAGGGGGAGGGGGCCCCAAAAATTTTGTCCCACGTCTGTATAAAAATCACAGGCATGGTGATGATCCTGAAATTTTTTGTTAATCATCGGTTTTATCCATACCAAGTTTGGTTTTTTTGGCTACTTCCCACGGTCCGTAATTCGAAGGGGGGAGGGGTGGGTGGGGGAGGGGAGGGAAAATGTGAATATTTACGATGGGATACTAAAAAAAAAATATTTACGCGATAAAATCACAAAATCGGTGCATTTCATCCATTACAACGAATATAACTGCGATATTTGTATGAAACCCGTAAACATGGTCAACTTTGAATGGTCATAGGTCCGCCCCCCTTGAAGTTAGAAAAATTTTAAAAAAAGCATTTTGTAGGTATTTCGGTGTAGATTACAACTACCGCGCTAATTTTACCCCAAAATCAATATTTGAGGGGGGAGAAGCGAAAAACCCATTTTGGGGGGCTTTAATCCACCGTGGAGGGGGGAGCACAGGGTCTGACACGGCCGGGTCGACATATGTTGCTCAGGGCATGGTCCTAGACCATTTCCAGCAAAAAAACCTTTACTTGCCTTTTTCGCTGGGTCCACCTATTTTTGGAGCTATATCTACTGTACTATAATGAAAAACTTTTAATTTGTAATTAATTTGGACTTGGACCGTCGAAATCTTATTTGCGGCAATAATAATCAGAAGATAAATCTACAAATCTATCCAACTATCGCTTTTGACTTGAACCACTTGCCTTTTTCAAATGATTTTGTGAAACTGAAATTTCCTTCTATTTTTATCAAGTTTTTTGTGGATATTTTTAACGTTTTATAGTTTCTATGTTCGATGAATCAGTCGAAGGGAAGGATGGCTGTTATATAGCACACACATAGAAAAAATCAAATTTATGAAGCCTGAATGAAGTAAAGAAAAAATTTGCTTTTAGAAGTTGTTCAAGGCCTAAAATTTCATATGTTCATTTACGTTCGTTTTTCTATGTTTATATCAGTTCGAGTCGTGGAAGGGTTGAAATCAGAGGCGTCAGAAAGTAGGGTACAAAACAAAGGGTACATTGACCCTTCCCTAAGCGGCAGCCGAAGTTGAAAGTTTCAATTGCCCCCCCCCCCATCACCACCATTACATAAATATGAGAGGAATTTTCAAAGGATTGAAAAAATTAATACGCTCTTTTCATTTGGCATTGGAACATCAATTTTTGAAAGTTTGACCCTCCTTCTCCCATTGGCAATTGATTTGAAAGTATAAATTATACTTCCCCATCCACCCCTCCCCCCAAAAAAAACATTAAATAGAAATTTTTGAAAGACTGAAACATGAAAAAATTATTACTTTTTTGGGGCATTAGAATTTTTAAAAGCTTTGCCCTCGCTATTAGTATTATGTGAATTATTATTTGAAGTAACACTTCGGGAGAAGGTTTCCTTTCAGCTCTTCCTTTCAAGTTTCAAAATCCTTCTGGTATTCCAAGTTTCTATTCACACCTTTACACCCTCTCAAATAATTTTTCGATGTCACTGGTATAACATCCTTCACCTCTCCTGTCGTGATTTACTCAAATACTTACAGCTCAGCAAAAAAATTATAAAATTTGAAGGTTTTTTCAAAATTTTCCAGATGTGTAATTTTTAGTGAGTATGACCTCATTTTAATCGACCATGCGATGAAAATAAGGGAAGGGGTAGTTTAATGACTTTGAAACGAATTCGTAATGAATTAAAAATTGAAATAATGTAAAGTTTTGATGAATTTTTTTTGTAATTTTCTTTCCTCCCCCCTCCCCCCACCATAAATAATATTATAATTATTTAGCCAAAAGAAATGGATAAAAAACCAAAAGAAATCAAGGCAGAATTTTAGAAAAAAATCAATGAAATTAATCGTATCGTTTTCATAACATTATCAAGGTTGAAATTGTTAGAAATGTGTGAATGGAGCGGAGAAGGATGCTGCATTTAGTCAAGTACACGTGAACAAAATTGAAAATATTGCCTAAAAGTCTCTTCATTTCGATTTGGTATCCTTCTACTTTCCCCTTTTCCTTTCAATTCCATCTCATTTTCTTGATCAACATTCCTACTTCTAGTAATCTACGAAGGCGTAATCTGCAATTTTTTACGTAATCTAATGAAAAATTGGATTAATTTTATCGTCGCTACTACTCTTACTCTCCCTGGTTTTTTTCTATAGTTTCTGTACTAAAAACGTAAATTTTTCGTAATCAATCTCCTCTCTATTACAACTTTTCTGATTCTTATCAGGTTAGGTGCATTGTTACCTTTTTCTCATGAAATGAGTCATACTTATTGTTTTGTCTATATGCTGTCTTCAATGTCTTCATAGGTCGTATACGCTTTCTATAATTCCAGATATTCATTTTTAATTTTTTTTTTTTTTACTTTTGTATTGTGATAGGTATTTTGATTTCATTTCGCAACAATGGTCTCAAATTTATCATGGTCCATGGTTTTGATTGTGAATTACAAACTTCATTATGTATTCTTTTTTGATTCCAAAATGGTTGGGTAATTCTGGCAGGAGAATAAGCAAGGGGTATAAAGCAGCTTGCGCTTTCTTAGGGCGAAAATTACGTTTTTAGCTCAAAAAATCATGTCCAATTGTTAAAAATAAAAATTACATACAAATTTGTAAAATTTTTCGTTTCGGGACTGAAAAAATTGAAAAAGCCATATCAGTTGAAATTCAAAATTTTTGATTTTTGCGTTTTACAGGAAGGCAAAATTTAATTTCTGTTCAAAAAATTGATTATTTTCGAAAATGATGAACTTTTTTTTGGAAAATTTGTTTGGAGTACGAAAAAAAATTATTTTTCGGTTTTCCCCTTTTCCCATGTTGCCATTTTTTGAGTTCTTCTCTAAATATTAGGAGCAGAAATCGAGGCGTTTCCGTATGGGCAAAATTACAATTTGAATGAGTACTTGGTTTTTCCACCCGACCCCTTTGAATCCCCCTATTAGCCCTCTTGAAAGGGTCAAAATTCGAAAAAATGAAAAATAAATAACGTGTGACCTGTCGTTTGTTAGGCATTTTCGAGGAAGTACTGAGTTCGAATATTTGCTAATTTTTTTGATTTGACCCTTCAATGCCCCCCCCCCCCCAGCACCTCAATTTTGGGGAAAAGTAGATATGTCAAAAATTGAAATTCGTAGAATTCGAATACAAACTTAATTTTTGATTTTACCTTCTTGCTCGTGCTCTAATCGACTCCCTCGCAAATTAATCGTCCATATCTGTATGATGATATATTTAATTTAGGTAACAAAAAATTTAAGAAAGCTACGACCAAGAAAGACTTTAATTCCGATTCTGAATAGTGCTAATGAATTTAAAAAAGAGGAAAATGAATTAGTTGTGAAAAGTGACAAAATTCAAGAAAAGCTGAATCCAATAATGGGTGGATGAGATGGTCAAGGCTCAAGGCGACTGAAAAAAAATTCCAAACGGTATATTTCACAACTAGGGAGCAAAAATTGTTTGTTTTTCGAGTCCTGAGCGATATTTTTTCTTATTGCGGAAGAAAAGTGCGAATTTAAACACTAGAGCGTTTCGCGAGAGGGAGGAAAAGTATCATTTTGCTCCTGCTATAAGAAAAAAATAATAATGATTTTTTTGTTCGTTTTGAAAATATTTTAAATTATTGATACCTACGAATAAAAATTTGAATCGACTTATGATTGGCTGGTTGGGGTTTCTGCTTTCAAAACAGATGACTCGATAACCTTTTTTGCGAAATTTTTGTTTCGATTCTAAAAAGATTGAAAAAAAAAAAACATCTCAGATGAGAATTTGTGATTTTTGCCTCTTATTCTTCTCCTATAATGCAATTTGAGATTCCTCTTGAATATCGAAAGTAGAAACCAAGGTGGTAGGAGGCTGACTGCGTTTCCATTATGAGAAAATTTCAATTTTTCGTTGAAAAAATTGAAAAAAATCGACCCGAAGTGAAAATTTTTGATTTCTTGTGCTTTCTTCTTCCCCCTTAATGCCATTTTGGTTCATCTTTCGATATTTTGGAAACGGAACTGGCATTCGGATGATGATTCTTCCAAGAATATCTACATATGCATTACACAAGAAGACCTAACTAAAAAGAGAAAAAACATTTGGTCGTCATTTTACGTTCGCGTACGTAGTATTTATACGTGCGTTACATTTACATACGTACGTAAAAGTGTGTAACTCTACGAACTTGTGTGCGGCGTTATACGATCTGAATATAGAAAACTCAGAAGAGGAGGAGGTATAAAAAAGATCTGGCGCGGATATTAACTTTGGCAGACAGCCTGTTATCGAATTTCAACCCTAGCTGAGAGTATATACTATACGTACACGTAGAGCACGACAACGCAGCAGCAGTCATACACACCGGAGAGAAAGAACGCCAAACGCTGATAAATTCGTATCGAGAGAGGAGGCGACCGAGAGGACCGACGACGCCGCAGCAATCGTATCCTACCGAGTATTTTTAAGGTCGACAAAAATAACCGAGTTGCTGGCTCAAATTAACGACGTTTTTTTTTTTCACTTCGAACTTTTTTTCTCAATCCGTTTCCTTCGAAATACCGAATCGCGCAATTGCTCTTTCAATACGTACGTAAACAATGGCGATAGATTCGAATTACCGGAGGTGAGGTCAGAAGGAAGATCGTTGCCTACCTATGTGGGTTCTACGTGGTATAATTACGAGGTGTCAAAATTCTCTTCGAGTTTCGTAGGTATACCTTCGTAAATCATCGTTAAGTGGGTAATGATACCTTTTCGTTGGTATCAGCTCAGAAGGCACGAGATTCTCTCGATTGAATATATTTTTTTCAATATTTGGCTGATTTATCTATCGCAAGTTGAAATATCCGAGGAGAAATTCACGCAGATTGGTAGTTTGACGATGGTGAATGAGAAAGAAGAGTGTGAAAGATATGAAACAAAAAATAATGCTGCATCCTTTGAACACCAACGGATGTTTATTTTTGACCTTATTGCCGGTGGATTTTTTTTTCTTCGCCAGGGGTTCCTAAAGGTAGCCTGTGCTTCTGTTTACAGTTTGTGTACCGGCTGGTTGTGCTAGTTGCGGATGGTGTCATAAAATAGGCCCTGTCAAATGTTTCACTTTCAAAATGGCCAACTGCAATAAGGTTTTTTGCTCGGAGGTCTGTTTTACCCATTACAGGAGGGCTAATTTTAAACGTAATAAGACTTGCGATTGGTGCAGACATGTCAGACATACGGTCAATTATGTTGATTTACAGGATGGAGATAGCCAGTATCAGTTTTGCAGGTAAAATTACCCAAACAATCGGTTTTTGTTTCATTGGAAATTATTCTGTCGAAAAATATTAAAGGTATGGCTGGAATGGGGTAATTTTGGTCCGAGACAGTTTTGGGCTCCTAAGAATCTCAAGTGGTGTATATTGACTAAAAAAAATTTTTCATAATTTTTGGACCCCCAACTCCCTCCCTTTCAGAGTTATGGCCGTTTTATTGAATTATTTTCAAGAATTTTTAATTTCAACGGAAGTGCCGGAAATTTTCTGTTCTATAGGCACAAAGTTAATAAAGTTATATCTCTAGAAGTTTAAAATTATATTTTTTTCACTGATTTTTCGTGGCGAAAAAGTTGGAAAAAAGGGAATTTCGAAACCTTGAGTAAAATAATCGGGGTATTTTAGCCTGCTGAATACGAATATGGATTGGTGAAATCGTTTGGTCCATTGAAAAACATGTAGTTACAAAAATAAAATGAATAAAAATGTTACCCCAAAAAATAAATTTTATATTATCCAAAAAAATAATGACATGTCCTAATTTACAAAATTGACGATATTTGTTCTAAGAAAAAAAAAAGGTAGTTGACCTGCTGAATACAAATATGGTATTGGTTTTTTCTTTTGGCCATTTCTTTCCGTATAAAACGTTCAAAATTTGAAAAATCTGATTAAAATTACAATTTTTTTGCAAGGTTTTTTGCAATTTTTATCCCTCAGTTCGAAGAAATGGCCAAAACCGAGTACACAGCGAAATTCTACTGGAAAACACATTTTTTAGGGGGGGGGGGGGAGGGGGTCGCTCTTCGCTTATATGATGTTTTTTACCGCTAAAAACTTTAAATAGCCTAAAAAACATGAAGAAATGCACCTAAATTTTTGAAAAAAAATACATCTGAAATTGAAAGTTTTTGAAAATAATGCAATAAAATGGCCATAACTGCGAAAGGAAGGGTCAATGAGATCCAAAATTTAATAAAACAATTTTTCTGGTCAATAAGCACCACTTTTTGAGGTGTTTTGGAGTTCAAAAGTGCCTGAGGCCAAATTCGCCTCTTATCCAGCCGTACTCTTTCTCATAAAATTGATCAATTTTCATAGAAAATTTTCCAATTCCAGTGACAAATGCTTGAATCAATTCAAACTAGACATTTTCTGTCAAGAAACAAAAGAACACTTGGAAATGCATCCGCACCACCAAGAACAGCTACAGAATCTCGAAGGCACCTCTTTATCGACCCTGATCACCCCCGATCTGTGGCTGAAAAACTGCGCATCTCCTCCTAGTTCTGACAAATCCAGATCTTCGACACCGGTCAATATTTCCCCGGGATCACCCAATAGTTCACTGGACATGAAAAAAGATTACAGTACCACCTCCGACGAACCGTGTACCAAGAAGAAATGCAAAAGATACTCGAACGAGTCGATTAAGAAAAAAAAAAGTAAAAAATTGGTCACAAAGTTACGCCCGATACAAATCCCAAAACCAGACGAGCCAGCGTTGAAATCTAGTCACACGGAACCTACTACTCCGAGGATACCATTTTACCCGAATTTCTCGTCCATGCTGCCGGTACCAGCCAACAATGTACCTACTGAGTACCTTCAAAGGTCGCAATATTTTCAGCCCCTCGCTGCATCTGCGGTTACTCCTTCCAGGCCATCTACGTCTACTCCGATTTTACCCCGGAGTTCGTTGACCAATTCTCAGATTCCGCCTTTACTTCCAATCACCAGACCGGCTCAGATTGCTAATCCTAATCCTCCTCAGCCTCCTCCTCCTCAACCTCCACCTCAGATTCCGTCGGCATCTAATACACAGAGTCCTGCTCCTAAGCCGTTATTACCTCCTCCTACTGTACTCGTTCCCTATCCTATTGTTTTACCTCTTCCTATACCCATTCCTATTCCTATTCCTCTTCCTATTTTTTTAAACGATGCTAAAAAACCCAATGATAAGAAGACTAACGAAGAACAAGAGCCTGTGGATCAGGATCAAGATAAATCACCTCCCCAGTCACCGGTTAATTTACCAGCACATCCGAAAACTAATAAGAAAAAAAGGAAGAAGATTTGTCCCAGTGAAGAAGATGCTACTTTGAAACATTTGGTCGAGAATTATTAATATTTTTAGGGTTTTCTGCGTACCTATCTATCCCCCCTTTTTTTTTGGTATTTATGGGTTGCTTTTTAATCTTCCGGGTTGAATGTAGTACCTCTTACCTTTATTGAGTAATTTTTATGATTAATGCATTTATTTGTGTGTCTGTGTTGTATTTTTGTTTCTCTTTCTCTGATATTTTTTACTTCGATATTAAATTTTCATTTTTAGTGGAGTTTTTTTTGCGTAGTATGTTGCTTTTTTATAGAATTTTTCCAACTTGAAAAAAAAAAATACTAAAAATGAGATTTCATTTCAAATTCAAATGGAAAATCATTTCTTAAAAATTTGAAATTTTTCTTCGAGATTTTTTTTCGATTATTTGAATTTTGATTTTGGTTGAAATTCACGATTAAGTAATATTTTCGTAGATTCGGTCAATATTTTAAAGAAGTGCGTGGGTGGTTAAAGACTGGACTTGGTGGTTTGGTGAAATATGGAAAAATGAACAGAAATTACAGTTTATTTACTGCTTTAATCTGAAATCAATATTATTTCAGATTTGAAAATTTGAAAAAAATGACATTTTGAATCGATAGAACTTAGAAAAAATGCGTTAGGAAGTTAAAAGTTGTCACTTTTGCTTTCATCCTGTATGTTTCTTCCAAAGAAACGTTTTATCACAGTGTGATTTTTATTTTTGATCTCTTTCTCGTTTCTCCCATTTTGCTTTTTGGTAAAATAGATTCCTAAAATTATTTTCTTGAATTCTTTTCAAGTTTTGATTTTTAAATTAAACGTTTTTCAATTTGATAATATAATTATAATTTCCATTACCGGGTGCTCGATTTAATTCTGGACTCCCCCAGCACATTTTGGTGTTAAAAATCGTAAGTTGGTAATACTTTGTTTAATAAACAAATACAAAGTATTGCCAACTCACAATTTTTACCACAAAAAGTACAGGGGGAGTCCAGAATTAATCGAGCACCCGGTACCCTAATTTCTTATTTTTTATTAGAAATTGGAATTGGAAATAGAATTTCGAATAAAATGAAAAAATTCGCTCTGTGACTTGGCCAATCAGATTGCAGTATTTTGAAAATGAGTCTAAAATTCGCCATTAGGATCGCTTTCCGACTGTATGAATTTTTGTTTACTTTCTATTTTGAATACTGTTTGTTTGTAAATTCGTGGGGAGGTAACAAAAAACAAGACTTTCTGACCAATTTTGATCACGTAACAATTTATTCCGATATTAAATATGTCATCAATTATTAGGCTTGACGCTTGAATCATAAAGTACCGATTTTTTGATTTAAGTAAAAATTGTATTGAATTTGTTTTCAAGTTCATAGATACTCCGGAAATAAATGCAGAATAGCCATTTTCGCGTATCGATATCGAAAAACTTATCGATTTCTTCGATGGCTCGATTGTTATATTCGTGTTCAGTATCTAGAATCGTCGGTGTAATGTGAAAAGATAAAAATCGAGAAAAATATAAATATTCGTGAAAATTTTCGTATAATTGTGGTGTAAAAAGTGTTACAGAATCTTCTGAATCCATTTTCATAAGGTCTGACCGAATAACTCTAGTCGAGTTCTAAAAATACATCAAGATGGTAGACTACAGCAAGTGGAAGGATATCGAAGTAAGTCTCTAGAACCCATAATTTTGTTCGTATTCAGCTACTCATGTTGATTCATCGACTCATCGTGTAACACGCAAACACATTTTGTACTTTAGATATCCGACGACGAAGATGAAACTCATCCTAACATCGATACCCCATCTTTATTCCGATGGAGACATCAAGCTCGAGTTGAACGTATGGAAGAGCAGAAAAAAGAAAGAGAAGCTTTTGAAAACAAAAAATCCGCGTAAGTTGATCGCGCCGTATTTCAAAATCCTTTTCTAGATCGATACTAAATTTGATAATCAATTTAGGCATAAGAAACGATACGAAAAAGTTAGTCAAGAATTGAAGGAAAAGGAGAATCAAGGATTAGATGTTGATGATTTGAAGAAAGCTCTCAAACAACTCGAAGCGGAAAGCGAAGAATTACGTAAACAAGACGAAAACCTTCAACGCAAAGAAAAAGTAAGCAGTTGGTTTGAAAATGCGAACCCGGTCGTGATTTTTTCCACCATTTTAACGTGAAATTTTCTAGGTTACCCCTTGGAACGTAGATACAATAAGTCAGCCAGGTTTCACCAAGACTATCGTTAACAATCCAGCTCCTCGTACTAAAGAAGAACTGTCCGAGGAAGAGAAAGATAAAAAATTTAAAGTTTTCGTTAAAGAAAACGAATCGTTGCTGAAACAGTTCGGTATGTTGAAGAAACACGACGACAGTAAACGTTTCTTGCAAGAACATCCCCATTTAGCTTGCGAAGAAACCGCTAATTATTTAGTCATTTGGTGTATTAATTTGGAAATGGAAGAAGTACGTGGTATTCTTGTCGAATCGTTCGAAATTTCTGTGAAATTCTAACCAATGTAATATTTTCTAGAAACATAATTTAATGGAACACGTCGCCCATCAGTGTATTTGCATGCAGTATATTTTAGAATTATCCAAACACTTGGAAGTTGATCCTAGAGCTTGCGTTGGATCGTTCTTTAGCAGGTAGGTTGCTTTGAAATCCAATTTCAACATTCTCATTATGAAATACTCAGCGATCGTTGCTGCTTCTAGGATCCAGATGGCCGATGAACAATACAAAGGGGAATTTCAACAAGAATTGGAAAGTTTTAAAAAACGGATCGCCCAACGAGCTCAAGATAAATTGGACGCAGCACTCAAAGAAATCGAGGAAGCTGAAAAACAAAAGAGACTCGGTCCCGGTGGTCTTGATCCTGTCGAAGTATATGAATCGCTTCCAGAAGTAAGGCTCTTCGATATCTTTCAATTTATTAACCATCTCTTCGATCTTTATTCAACATCTGTTACCTTTAGGCGTTGCGAAAATGCTTCGACGAAAGAGAAGTCGACATGCTGAAAGAAACCATCGCCAAAATGGATCCAACCGAAGCTACTTATCATATGAAACGCTGCGTCGATTCTGGTCTATGGGTACCCGACGCCAAATCCGGTGAACCTACCGAAGAACCTGTTCCAGAAGAAGATACTCAAGAAGAAACGTACTCGACTGTCGAAGAAAAATCATAATCCAGTCTTCAGTCTTCACCAAGTTATCATATTGAATATCGTTTCACCTCAAGATGGTCGTAAAAAATGACAGACACATTCAAGGATATCGTTAATTTCAGCTTTTTGACTTCCAGAAAAGAAACCTAATAAACCATATTTTGTAATGATCGGTGATCATATTATGTTTTTGTGTATTGGAGCCTCCCCTTGGAAGTCTCGATCATAATTTTTTTACTCTTAGTCGTTTTTTTAAAAAATATTTATTTAAGTTAGCTTAATCGTAAGGTGTTATAAATGCATTTTTTTTTGTAATAATGAAATCTGCGTGATATGTAGTTATTAATGAACCATTGATCGTGTTTTAATTTTTTCTCTTGTACTACTAAAGTTTCTAAGAAATGAATTCGATAATTGTGAATTATTAAAATGATGATATCGATTAATTTTTTCCTATGAAATTAATTTCGTCTTTCGTGTAGGTTTAATTTCGTATTTCGATGTACGCGTGTTCGGATACTTCGTTTAGAATATTTCAAAATGTTTAAGTATTAATTTTTATAATTTGTAATTGGGGATTTTTTGTGAAGAATTGGTCCAGAGAAGATGAATCAGTTTTTCCTCGTCTTTGAGTGAGTAATTGGACAGATATTGAAATTGTTTTGAGAATAGCAAAATGCAAATGCAAAATTTCAACCGTACATCAATTTTATAAAAAGTGGTCGAGAAAGGCTCTGGTGTGGTAAGGGGGTCAATTAGCCCTTGGTCTAACTTTGACCAAATTCTTATGCCATTCGATTTGGCATGGTAGAAGATGATTTTAGAGCGCATGAGCGAATTTTTACCTCACCCCTGGGGGGCTGGGGGGCCATAATACACGATTTTCAAGCTGAAAACTCTTAAAAATTTTATCTCCTCGAGTTTTCAACCGATTTTTTCCAAACTTGGCACAAAGGTAGTGGTACTAGAGGGGAATACCCTGAAATTTTTTCAGATTTTTTCGACCACTCCAATGACCGTGAATTCGACTTTGAAAATTTCAAATCGCCCTGGGAGCACCGTTTTGCCGCGGGGTATAAAGAAAATTTTTTTTTCATGTTTCCCACTCCATTTTACACCACTCAGAATTTTTTCAGATTTTTTCGAGTGGTGGTTTACATGTGGCGTCCGAAAAACTGATAAATCGGTCGTTTTATTACTTTAAAATTATGCCTTTTCCATCAATTTCGTATTTTTCATTTTTTTCTCACTAAAAATACATTCATACTCGCTTTTTATTAAATTTTGATCAATATTCACCCATTTCCCATGACTACGACATTTTGAAGAAAGGGTATCCCCGGATATTATAGGCGAATCGGCCCCAAGAGCTACTTTTTGAAACTAACCAGCAGACATTATTAAGGACCCCAAAAAATGATTTTAGAAAATTTTTTCCATCCTCTAACTCACCCTACCCCCTTACCCCCGCCCCCAAAATAGCGAATTTTTGTCAAAAAATCGTATCTCGGAACCTAATGGACCAAAAATTCCAAAATTTATGTGGTGTATATAGGCAGTGGTGACCAGTTTTTGAGAATTTTTTCAGATTTTTTTTGCGATGCATTCTATTCTAAAAAACCACCTTAAAAACTTTGAATTGCTCAAAGGGTCTGGCCGGATAAGGGGTGATTTTAGCCATGGGTTGGATTTTCGCGTTAACCTTCCCAAAGGGTACCCTCTGATGTGAAAAAATCTGAAAAAATTTTCAAACCCCCCCCCCCCTTCTATTTCTGAGTTATGGCCATTTTATTGCTAGATTTTCAACAATTTTTAATTTCAACTGTTGTGAAGGAAATTTTCTGTTCTTTGGCCTAAGTCACGCCTCATAAAGACGTATTTATGATATTTTTTTCAAAAAGTTGGTACATTACATATCTTCATGCTTTTTCGGCTATATGAAGTTTTCAATCATTGCAAAAAAAAACACCATATAAGCATTATATAAGTGAAGAACAACCAATTTGTGAATAGTATCCCACAAATGTGTATTTCAACGTAGATTCACGTCACGTATTCAGTTTTGGCGATTTCGAAGCCGCAAGGGTCAAGAATCGCAGAATACCTACTACATATATAAAAATGTTTTTAGCTGATTCTTTCACATTTTTCAGAATTTCGTGCGGAAAGAAATGATCACAACGTCGAATTTGTATTTAGCTGTCCAAAATATCTAGATAAACTCCCTTTTCGCGATCGTTTCAATTGAAATCCCGAAATTCGCTATTTCTGTCATAAAAGTCAGTGAAAATGGATTTCTGAGAATTTTTCAGTTTTTCTTTGCGATGCATTCTATCCCAAAACCCACCCTAAAACACTGAAATTGATCCAATTCCAATACTAAAAGACATAAATTCTTTCTTTTTGATATAAATGCAACCCCACATTGATAGGTACAATAATTTGAATTTTTTTTCAATTTCAAATTTTCATTTCCCAGCCCATGACAAAAAATGCACTGTAGTGCAAGAGCAAAATACTTATTAAGATGAAATGAAAAAAAACCCTTTCTTTCATAATTTGTAGGTACGAGACAGGTAACTTTGTGCCAAAGAACAGAAAATTTCCTTCACAACAGTTGAAATTAAAAATTGTTGAAAATCTAGCAATAAAATGGCCAAAACTCAGAAATAGAAGGAGGGGAGGTGGAAAATTTTTTCCGATTTTTTCACATCAGAGGGTACCCTTTGGGAAGGTTAACGCGAAAATCCAACCCATGGCTAAAATCACCCCTTATCCGGCCAGACCCTTTGAGCAATTCAAAGTTTTTAAGGTGGTTTTTTAGAATAGAATGCATCGCAAAAAAATCTGAAAAAATTCTCAAAAATTGGTCACCACTTCCTATATACACCACATAAATTTCGGAATTTTTGGTCCATTAGGTTCCGAGATACGATTTTTTGACAAAAATTCGCTATTTTGGGGGCGGGGGTAAGGGGGTAGGGTGAGTTAGGGAGTGGAAAAAATTTTCTAAAATCATTTTTTGGGGTCCTTAGTAATGTCTGCTGGTTAGTTTCAAAAAGTAGCTCTTGGGCCGATTCGCCTATCATGTCCGGGGATACCCTTTCTTCAAAATGTCGTAGTCATGGGAAATGGGTGAATATTGATCAAAATTTAATAAAAAGCGAGTATGAATGTATTTTTAGTGAGAAAAAAATGAAAAATACGAAATTGATGGAAAAGGCATAATTTTAAAGTAATAAAATGACCGATTTATCAGTTCTTCGGACGCCACATGTAAACCACCACTCGAAAAAATCTGAAAAAATTCTGAGTGGTGTAAAATGGAGTGGGAAACATGAAAAAAAATTTTTCTTTATACCCCGCGGCAAAACGGTGCTCCCAGGGCGATTTGAAATTTTCAAAGTCGAATTCAAGGTCATTGGAGTGGTCGAAAAAATCTGAAAAAATTTCAGGGTATTCCCCTCTAGTACCACTACCTTTGTGCCAAGTTTGGAAAAAATCGGTTGAAAACTCGAGGAGATAGAATTTTTAAGAGTTTTCAGCTTGAAAATCGTGTATTATGGCCCCCCAGCCCCCAGGGGTGAGGTAAAAATTCGCTCATGCGCTCTAAAATCATCTTCTACCATGCCAAATCGAATGGCATAAGAATTTGGTCAAAGTTAGACCAAGGGCTAATTGACCCCCTTACCACACCAGAGCCTTTTAGTAATTTCATTCTATTGTTTCAGATTTACGAACTAAACGAACAAATTGCAATTGTTTTCGTGAAGACCCAGCTGATTTACATACATAGAGAAAAAAGAGTAAGTTTCAATAATTGTTTAAAAATTAAAAAAATGATAATTGGCTTGTTGAGAAATTGTGAAGGGCTCTATGATTGAGGTTATTGTTTCAATTTCCTAATTTGCACTATTTGAACTTTTATAGTGTGTTCTGAATTGGAGTGAGAGTAGGTCGGAAAATGACTAAATAAGGATCAAGTTGAGACGAAAGTTGAATTTTAATTCTTTATGAACTCTTTATATTGGAGTGTATCTGAAATCAAAATTTCAAACTATGGAGAGTACTCTTCCTAAGGTGTTTTTTTCTTTTCTCCATTTTTCTCCTCTCACTCCAACTTTATTTCAAATTCTTCATACCTACCTATTGAAATAAGGTATAAATTAAGGATAATTCAAAATTGAAAAAATTCGAAAAAAGATTTTGGAAGTAAAAAAATTGTAAAAATTTCGAAGTTGAAAATCTTTCATTTCGAGTTCTGAAAATTTTTAAAACAAAAAATAATATAAAGGACTAAAATTTTGGTTGTAAAATTGTTAGACAAAAATAAACTACTCGAATTATGTATTACAAGTTACAACTTACATTTAAAAAAGATACTTATTACCTTGCAGTGAAAAAAGAAAAAACCCTCATCTCATTCGTGCGCAGGAAAAAATTGGAACGCAGAATTCCGATGAAAGATTATTCGTTGAAATTCGAAGAATGAAATGAATTGAGTGTATTTTTCTGCTGTACAAAAATGGTCTAATATTAATAATTTTCTCTGTTCATATTCATCAATTCATCATAATTCTGGGAACTCTGAATCGACTTTGAAAACAAATTCTAATCAAATTTCTGGAATAAAATTACACAAATCAACTTCATGCTGATTACCTGGTTAGAAGCGACTCGAGCTCTCTTTTTTTAAAACTCCCATGAAGTTTTTAATAATCAACATATCGAACGAATGAAATGAATTATCTCAAAATTCGAATCAATTCATCAAAATTATCAATTCACCTGAAAAATTCGTGTTTCACGATAAAATTCAGTATCTCCCAAGGAATATAGATATACTACGTATAATAGGTACACCGAATCAGGAGTGTGTGTGCTAGTGTGAGTGAATTACGACGTCATTGGTAGTTTGCCATTTAATTTTGCCCAAGTATGCGCGGACATCGCTGCTCATGTTTGTCAACACCACCGTTGTGTGTGCTTGTAGTTGTTCTGTTATTACTCACTACCAATGACGTCAGCACCCCGCACTCCTCACTCACGCGAGTGTGTATAACAACGATCCGGTGTACCTATTATACGTAGTATATCTATATTCCTTGGTATCTCCAAAAAAATACCGTCTCAAGTGGCAACACTGTTTTCGCGTGTTTCTCATTCGCCATTTTGTTTGGATGCTACACTGCGTTCGTTTCTCCAGTTTTCATTCGAGCGTTTGCTGTGTTTTGTTGTTCCTGATCGCCACACCACAATATTATTCCGCGTTCGGTGATAGAAGATAATTTATGGTTCGTATTGCTTGTCGGTAGTTGCTTGCGCGAAATTTATTTATGAGCTATTGCACTTCGTATTTTCGTTTTCGTTCCTCGTTTATTTCTAAATCTAAGGTAATGTGAGAAAAACTCGTTGAAAAATATAACGTAACGTGTCCGTAGATCCAGAATTGGCCAAAGCTTTGGAGAAATATGCGCAGTAAGTGTACCAAAATTCTAGTATATTCTCACCTCAATGATTGATATTCGAAATTTGGGTTTTTCAACTTTATCTGGGATTAACATCGAGTACCTACAAGTGATGTTTTAATTCGTCATACAAACGATAAGCTTCATCGAATGGAATGACTATCGTGGCCCTGTAACACTCGTTCGTAGAAATCTGAACGATTTCCTATTTTTAATTATCGTTTGGTTTGTTACAGTTTTTTCGATCTCGCCGAAGACATGAGATCAGTCGATCGATCCAGCTCGATACAATGAACACAACCGTACAATCCACAACCGCGACTACACTAAACGATACAAGTTGGCTGAACAGTACCATCGGAGACATACAGCTGCATTTATTTACCATTTTCGGCGTCCCAAGATGCGAAAAATTCGTCCCACTGAATCACACCTTTTTCCAACTGGCGAATGTGTTCTTTTTACTGTCGTATTTTGCGACGTACGGTAAATGCGGTATTCTATATTTGAGATGCATGCTGCTCATCGGCTGTGTATTTTTCGGCATTTGGGGATACGAGATTTTATGCACGTTGGACGCGTTATTGTGGAATTTTCTGTTCATTATTGCCAATACGATCCACATCGTTGTGCTGTTATTCAAGCAGTGGCCTGTGAGGTTTAGCGGCGAAGTCGAAGACGTAAGTAAATCACCAAAAAAGTATTATTTTATTTGAATGTGATTGTCTTGGATCGAGGCTATGTATTATGTAATACCTTATTTGGATTCGTGTTCTGTACGTAAACAAGATCACATGTGTAGACTCTCCTCCCCAGCTGCGTTGCAGTTTGCGTATCGGTAGATCGTGTAATTAAAAGTGATAGTGGTTTGGCTTGGCTGATTGAAAACGAAAGAGTTGGCGATATTATTGTTGCGCGATGAATTTCAATTTAATTCAAAACATAAGCATGTATTCATTCGTAGGAACGATAACGAAACGAGAATTCTGTAGAGTGACACGATCGTCCGTTTGGTAATATTTATGATGAATAAACCTTATTGAAGATTACGATGAAATGTACTCGAGAACTAGATTACCTATTTTGAGTGGAATATTTGTAAAACGAGTTCAAGATTTGTACCGGAAAGATATGAAATATTTGCAAAATACATTCCATAACAGACCTTTTCTTGACCCTGAAACTACAGTTATATTTTTGAGATCGAATTCGAATTGCGAAACCGGTTTGAGGGTTTCCAAGTTGCAACATTTTCTTGCCCATATTGGCTTTATTTTGGTTTATGTGTAAATCTTAGGTAGATGTGGCATGGAGATGGAGGGTAATTTTGGACTCGAAGAGTTCGAATCAGATCACTCTTGAAATATAACCGTTTGCAATTCCCTACGCTCGCTCTCTCGTTCAGGAATTTTCATTATTTCAGTGGTTCCCAAAATTGAAATTTCTGATTTTATTTTCTCCAAATCGCACATTCGAACGAAAATTACAGCTGCATGCAGTAATTGTGCGATTTAAAATAGTTCAAACAAAACAGTTGAGATATTTAACGCAGTTTTTAAAAAATATGGATATTTGGATATTTTCAGTTTTTGTTTCACTGGTTTATTACTTTTTCCCAAAAATGGGATTTCGACGATCGAAATTCAAATTTATTCTTGGATGGAAGGTATCCCAACTCAAATACGCCATAAAAGAATTTCATATCCAAAATTTCAGGTGCTGAAGTTCATTTCTCGAATTTTGGCGGATTATTTCAGGGCTATGAGGTAATTTTGAACTTTCAAAAATTCAGCTAAATTTAAAAATACATTTTTATTATTTGATAGCATTTTTTCAGGGTACTTTACATTTTTTTTGTTGGGGCTTGAAATTTTGCTTTCGAGTTAGTACATAGAAATTTTTCAACTCTGAATTTTTCAATTTCATTAATTTCATTATTTTTTTAAATTGTATCTAATTTCATAATTTTTCCAGCAGAATTTATTTCAAATTCAAAGTTTTTTCAAATGAAATTTTTTCAAAATTTTTCCAACTTAGATTTTAAAATTTTTCTTCTTGTTTTTCATTTTGAATTTTTTTTTAAAATTGTGGTATAATTGAAATTAAAAAAAAAAAACTTCTTTCTATTCGAGTATTTAAAATACGCTGAGAGATGAATTTCAACCTCAAAAATACTTTTTTTGATACCCTTTGTGGATTAATATTTAATATTTGATTGCATTTTTATAGATTAATGATTCGATTTTCTTACATTGAACCCGAATTGAGTGTGTTATGGAAAAGAAGATTCGAATCTTATTTATTCCTCTTCTTTGGTCCTTTCTTCTTTAGGTATTCATTGCCAAGTATTATTAATTTTTTTTTCAATTCAACATATCTAATTCATTCTGCCTTTTTCATTATTAATTTCTGTAACGTTTTTTCCTATTTAATTTAATTCGATGAAATTTTATACGTTAGAGATTTTCTAGGAAAGTTAGTACTTTATGAAAAGAAAAAATGAAGGGGTATGAAACGATACCCAATCGTTCTGCTTGGTTACCCCATCCCTTGTGAATATCTTTGTTCGTCTGGTCTATATTTGTACCTGTTCATCTCTTTGTGTATGTACTCCTTTAGGGTTACTTTCTGTACAGGTAACAGGTAAATACATATTATGTTTTTCGGTCCGACCAAATAAAAAGAACAGGTATCTGGTTAGATGAATAGTGAGTAAATGGTGTTTTAGTGAGGTTCAAAATGTTTTTCTCTGTATTGATTTTAATTTCCTCAAATCAGTGGTGAATTCTCATCCAAGCATTTAAAACTGTATTCTGATAATGTCGTTATCCTTTGTAAAATTTTGGTGAAAAAATAATCTTTGATTGTACAGAATTTTTTTTGGCTAGTTATGGAATATCTATTCAAAGCCACTTGAAAATGGGAAATCATCTAATAAAACGTAAAATTACGAAAAATGTGGAAAAGGAATTTTTTTCGTTTCATCCAAACTTGTATTTTTTGGTATCCAGCTCTAAAATTTTTATTTTTATTCCAAAATCATTGTGATGAAGAAATTCACTGTTTTGTAAAAGTTTTATTTTTTTTCAGACAAATTCGTTAGTACAAAAAATTCAATTTTTTTGCGAATTTAAAAAATTTTTTACCTGGACTATTCCACATACTAAAACAGGACAAAAATGAAATCGAGTCTTCCAATTTCGCTCATTTTTTTTACGAGTTCCCCTTGGTGGCCCATTCACAAAACCACGATCATTTCTTCCTAGCCCTCAAAGGAGCACGGGGGTGGGCCATGGGCCTTGATATTTTTATGTAATATTACGATTTTTAGAAAAATTTCCCAATTTTGAAGACTCGTAGTACGAGTTATCTTGAGATAGGTTATACTTGGGGGAAAACTGTTTGCGGGAACTGAGAGAAAATTGATGGGAAATTCAAAATCGATAATCAAATTTTGAAAAGCTCGAGTTTGAACTTTGGTGGTGAAAGTCCAATTTTCATGTTAAAGCTACCTACCATTTTAAAATCTGAAAAAAATTACAGTAAGTAGTCCTTTCTTACTCTCTTTCTAACCAACAAATTTTCAAGATGAGATTTCTAGACCGGGGCAGGGGGTAGAGGGGTCCAAAATTTTGACCAAAGTTCAAAAAATCGATGAAGTAAAGTAGCACATCGATTTCTACTAATTCGAAGGCGCTGATTTCGAATAAGTACTTTGTTTTCTCATCCGACCCCTTTGAACCCTCCTATTACCCTCCTAAATAGGGGTCAAAAATCGAAAAAATGAAAAATACTGTCTGACCTATCGTTTGTTAGGTATTTGAGGGGACCTTAATTCGAATATTTGCTAATTTTTTGGATTTGACCCTTCAGTGCCTCTCTAGCTCCCCGAGTTTGGGGAAAAGTATATTGAAAAATATCGATTGTCACTAATTTGAGGTCGTAGAATTCGAATATAGACTTACTTTTTGATTTTACCCATTTCCTCCTTCTCTAACCGACCCCCTCCCGACTTAATCGTAAGTAAAGATTTCAATCAATTTCCCATTAAAGTTGTTGATTTTTTGGAGTAAATTATTTCAAAATTGATCGTCACGGCGTTTTAATCTCTGTTTTCTATAACCGTGGTAAGGTAGAGACGTAACTGGGTTCAATATTCAGCCCTTGGCTGTGTAGGTATTAAAACACATATTATTAAATGCTTTAGAATGGCCATTTTTAATTACACAGTAATCTTTTCCTCATTATACGTCATGTTTAAATGAAAAAATTCACACAAAGCAGATTTCTATAATAATATCAACAAAGTTTTTTAATTTACATCCATCAAGAATTCTAAAAAAAAAATGTCCAAAAAAACAAACAAAATTTAATAAAACGAGAATCCAAATATTCAAAAAAGACGAAGAGAAAAAAATTGTAAAATTAAACTGAAATTTCGCAAATCTGTTTACGTATAGAAAACGTTACGCCATGTAATATTCATAATCTTGGAAACATGAAAGAAATCCTCGACTCCTCCAACCGTTGCACACTTTATAAAAAACCAAGAGAACGTTTCATTTAACACAGACGTACCCTTCCCTGTATTTTTCTCTCAGTTTGAATGAAATGGTTGCTTGTAAAAAGTGAAATTTAGCCACCCGTCACTAACTTGTAAACTTGGCCGTCGTATACCTATTTTTTCAACGTATTTAGTCGACTCGACGTAATTATTCGTTTATGTTCGTATCTCGCAACCCTCCTCATATTCGTTTTCAATTAAAGCGGAAAAAAGAGGAAAAATTAATCCGAGGGAGTTTTAATCGAAAGACCAGGTCTGTTTGACGTGTTTGATATTCATAACGTCGAAGAGCTTTCAACAACAAAACCGTCGTATTGTCGCAGTACTTACCATGTCACGTGGTTTCTTTTTGTCTGCGTCGTGTACTCGATTATCATGCATTAAGCTGAATTTTTCGTAGCTTGTTTGGCTTCATTTATAGTAATTGTTTTCAATATTTATGTTTGAGTTGATTGAAAAGAAAAAATCTTGGATTTGGACAAAAATTGGTCGGATAATCCATCCCAGAAAGGTCCCATCTTCCATCTGGACTAAAAAACTTAAAAGTGGAGCCATTTTCTGAAAAAAAAAAAAAACAAAAAGAAAACGGTCCAGCTGAGAACCTTGAAAAGTTTCGATTTCAGTTTCGATACCAATTGAATCATTGACTTGGAAATTGGATACCAGATACCACTTTTTGCTAGATCTTAAATTGAAAGAATTCTTTCTTCTAACCAAATTCAGTCGTTCACTCTAATACGTTTTTGGAAAAAAATCAGTCATCCAAAATCATTTTTGATAAAATTTTAGGAAATAATTTTTGGTGAAATTATGCAAAATTACTTTTTGTACAATTTTATTGAATAATTTATTCGGGATGTTCAATTTTTGAAAACTCTGAAAAACCTGGAAAAGTCAGGAAATTTTGAAAGTCTGAAAAAGTCTGAGAATTTGAACAAATACTGAAGAAAAATAAATCATCTGTGAAGTGCTTTCCTACTTATTTCTTGATAAATTGGAAAAAAATTAATCCCTGAATAAATGTTTTAGTCCATTTATTCATTGATTTTTCAAAAAAAAAAAAAAAAAATGCCCGAGTGAAGCTTGGGCATAAATAGCATAATACTCGTAATTAAGCAATTATTCATACAAGAGTCTTATTTTTTAAAAAAATTTCTTTGCATTCACCTGAGACCGAAAATAACTTTTAAAAAAGTATATTTTGTGGTTTCAAGCATGCTTTTCTAAAAAAAAAAATTGTCTATATTTTCGTTCGAACAAAACGAATTTTGGTTTTTAAAAGCAACAAAACAGAAAATGTTTCATTAAAATTGGTAAAAAAAATTTTAAAAAGAACATTTTGTTTCGAAAAATTACATTTTTATAGGATTATTTTTCGAATTGTGATTGATGCAGCAGCATTCTCAGAACAAATGAAACAGCAATGGTCAATTTTTGTTTTTCAGTGTAAGTTTTCAAGAAAAAATTTTGCTCTTTTTGCTTGGACGAAAGAAATCTCATGGAAATTCGTTTGAAAATTTTGTACCTAGATGTTTCAGAACAGTGAAGAGGCGCATCATTTTGGATTCTTTTTTGCTCAAATTACTGAAAAAAATGACCAAAGTGAATTTATCTCCTCTTTAGAATCTTCTTTCATTTCAGATGATGCTCATTGTATTATTTTATATTTACTTAGGCTACTGAAAAAAAGTTATAGAAATTTATTTGAAAGTTATTTTGTTTGGAAGCAATATTTGGATGCCCTTATTGCCCTTGATCATTATCATGCGACAGAATTAAAAATCCCACCCTCCCCCTCTCCTCCTCCGTTTCATAAATATCATGTTTAATAATTCTTGAAAACTTAGATAATTTGTCTAGAAAATGTGGTAAAGTCATAAAAATCATTTCTGAAGTACTTCACTATTGTAAAACCCGTGTTTTTAATGAAAATTTTCCCAAAATAATATTTTTTGTTCAAAGGTTTGGTGTGGTACAATTTTTTCTCATCCCCAGGGAGAAAGAGTTCAAAATAAATAATTTTTAAGCTAAAAATTTTATCTTCTCGGATTTTCAAAGAATTTTTTTCAAATTGTCAGGTAAATAGGATTGCTAGAGGGGAGTGCTTTGAAAATTTTTCCTACCACTAATGACCTTGAATTCGACTTTGAAAATTTTAAATTGCCCACAATTTTGGGACATGCCGATTTTTTTTTCAAAGCTTTTTAATGTATTTTACATTTTCTTAGAATTTTCCTAGATTTTTTCGAAAGATGAGAGTTGGTCAAATATTCAAAAAACTGGCATGATTAAACATTTTTGCTCTTAAAAACTATCACTTTTTCACTCGAATTTTTGAATATTTAACCAACTTCCACCGCTCGCAGAAATGTGAAAAAATTTTATAACGTGTAAAATACATTTAAAAACTTCGAAAAAAAACTACTTTTCTGCGTGTCTCGAAATTGTGTCCCGCCGGGCAAATTGAATTCTTCAAAATCAGATCAAAAGTCATACAAAGTGTAGTTGGGAAAATTTGAAAAAATTTCAAGGTACTCCCTTCCAATACTTCTACCTGCTTGCCAACTTTAGAAACAAATCGATTGAAAACTCACGGAGATGAAATTTTTAACTTTGAAAATCACGTATTTTGGGGCTCCAGCCCTGCTCCCTCTAGGGATGAGATAAAAATGCTGGCATACGCTCTAAAATCATTTCCTACAAAGATGAATTGAATGGTTTAAAAATTTCAATTAATTCCCAGAGGCCAAAAGACCCCCTTACCGCACCAGAGTTTTTACAAAAAAATTTCATTGCAGTATTCCAAATTTTATTTTGAAGCAATTTTCGTGAAATTTAAGTTATCCATTCAATGCCTTGAAAACGGTGCTAATATATTTTTTCAACATTAAAATAAAATGAAATTAATTTTTTAGCAGGGTTATGAATTTTTCAAAAATCAACCATTTCAGTTCAATTTTCTTCAATTTTTTGAAAGGAGCAAAAAGTGTTACCAAATTTCGAAATGAATGGTTCAAAAATAAATAAACCAAAATCGTTACTTTTTCAGGGGTAAACGAGATTCCCAACTGATGGAATTATTCAAAAATGGTAAAAAATGATCATTTTTTTTGAAAATGGCCCCCTTTTTAGACTCTTTAGATCCGTCTTTTACTAAGCTCAAGGGGAACGCTTAAATTTGGGGAGATCTTCCACTCGAAGTAAACTTTCTCGCCAATTTCCGTTCAAATCCAATGTATGGTTTTTTTTTCGATCCACTCTAATGTGTGTACTTACTTTTTAAGGAACGTTTTACATTATGTACATATAATTACATAAACATCGAGCTTGGGTTCGCTTGTAATCTTGGTATCGTTAGGTAGTTGTTTTGTAGTATTATAAAAGGATCGACGACGGGCGCTGAGGGCGAGGTACGCAGCGACGCCTTTACACAAAACAAATACTTACGAAATAAGAATACAACTTCTTTAATTACCTCGAGCGTTTAAAATTCGCGTCATAATTTGCTATGCTATAGTTTACTTTTGTGCTCGACGTCGTCGTCGAGTATTAATAAATACAAAAATTAGGTATTTCATCCGCGAAAAACCATCAGCATCCGCTTGGGCGGCTCTCTCCACCTCCCTTTTTCCGGCGTCTTTTGCCTCCGGTCTCCGGTGCAAACTTTGTTTGTATTTTGTTCGTCGCCGAATCGTATTACAGTATTGATTTGGTTTTATGAACACCAAAGTGTTGGAAATTCAACGCTTTTAAGCTGCTTAATAATATTTAATAATACGTTTTCTTGCCAGTGCATTAATCCGCGTCCGCCTTCGCAATTTCCAATTGTGTGCTTATGACCGAGTCTGTGTACCTAAGGTACAGCTTTTATAATCTCGATGTCCTTCGATTCTACGGCGAGAGTTTAATCGTTCGTATTGATACGTGTTCGTTGGTAATCTCACCTCGTACGAGTCAAGTTTTAACTAAATAATCTGAATCCTATTGTATAGGCTTTCTCAGATCACTTGGCCTTTGCATCGTATCATTTACTATTGAAAATGACGAAAAATCCAATTACTAGATTAAATGGTCGGGATTTTTGTTTACTCGATTTACCCTCAAGAGTTTGTCCATTTTTTTGATAAAAATAACCCATCATAATGTAATCGATTCCGATATCAGGTAAAAAGAAACCAGGTCGTGGTATTATATGGCAATTTTACCTTTTTTTTCTTCCATTTTTCAAAAAAACAAAATACCTTTGGAGTATTTTTATCGTCCTCGTTGGAAGAATTAAATCGGCTCTTAGATAAAGAGAATGCGTAGGAGGATGATGGGATGGTACAAACTGGAGATAGTATTACGTTATAGCATAATACAGATTTAAATACGACGAAAAGTAACGTGATTGTGAACTCTTGTGTGTTTGTGTTTGCATCGTACGCATAGTTCAATTCGCTCGATCGATTAAATTCCTGTCGTTTTATTTCCATATTTAAAGAATTTTACCCGAAATGTTATTAATATATTCCGTCTCATATTTTAGCGGTGTGTAGAATAATACCGCGCTAGTCGAGGATGAAATTTGCCTCGCGGATGTAAATCCGATTACGTCGAGAGGGTGAGGTAAATGAGATATGAGGTTTAGAGGGATGTTTTTTCCCGTTCGGGTGAGTAGGTGGAGTTGAGGATGGCGGTTACGAAGCTTAGAGTTGGTATTTTTCAGGCTAAAAGAGATAGCGGCCGAAATTTGTATTTTTTCGTCGAACGGCGTGCGTTGGGATGGGGTAGAATGGATTTGTCATCGTTGATTTTTCGAAAATTTGTGTTTTTATGATTGATTACGGTCTAGTCTTCGGTATTATCGTTGATTTATCGTAATTACCTTATATTTACCGTAATTACTTTCGGTTTACCGTAATCACTCTTGATTTACCGTAATTTCCTTTGGTTTATCGTAATTACTCTTGCTTTAGCGTAATTACCCTTGATTTACCGTAATTACATTTGGTTTACAGTAATTACCCTTGCCTTACCATAATTACCTTTGGTTTACCGTAAATCTGTAATCAACTTTGCTTTACCGTAATTACCCTTGATTTACCGTAGTTACCCTTGATTTACCGTAATTACATTTGGTTTATCGTAATTACCCTTGATTTACCGTAATTACATTTGGTTTATCGTAATTACCCTTGCTTTACCATAATTACATTTGGTTTACCGTAAATCTGTAATCAACTTTGGTTTATCGTAATTACCCTTGCTTTACCGTAATTACCTTTGGTTTACCATAATTACCCTTGATTTACCGTGATTACCTATGTTCGATTTAGCGTAATTACCTTTGGTTTACCGTAAATCCGTAATTAACTTTGCTTTACCGTAATTACCTTTGATTTACCGTTATTGTTGGGTATTTACCGTAATACCTACTGTAATTACCTTAAATTTACCGAATGAAAATGACCGCGTCAATTTACAAACCCATATTTCACCATGCGGTAATTACTGTAAATTATAATTTTTCATAAACAATCATGGTAATTACATTTTACTTACCAAAATATGTTTCATGTGCAGTTGTAACGTTCGAATTACTGTAATTATACCTGTTATTCGTCTCAGTTACCGTCGATTGACCGTAATTACCTCAATTTACAGAATGACCGTTTCAAATATTCCCTTTTTTCGTGGCACATACCGCACCTACGTTTGTAATTTAAACAAATACCAGAAATTCCTTCGAATCAAGACTGAAAATTGACAAATTTTTGAGACAAAACCTGAACGACAAAAATTGTATTTGAAAAAAATTAAGAAATGATAAGCACATTTTGACAGCATCGAAGAAAAACACAACAAATCGAAATTTGAAACAAAAAAATCGAGATTATTTGAAAGAAGTATAAATGTAATATGTACTGTCATTGGGAGACTGGGAGTGTGGGAGGGACCGGTCAAAAACTTGAGAAAACATCTGAAAAAGAATGTTTAGCTTGAAATAAAATTACTTCGATTGAGTTGAAAAATTACCTGAAATTAGAAAATTTTTTGTTCTCCGGAATATTACTGGAAATAAGTCCGTATAATTATGGTTTCATAAAGTTATTACCGCCTATGATCGATTTACGTTGTAATTACCATGATTTACCGTGTAATTTTTGTAATAATCTTCGAATATTATTTAATCGTCTTTTCAACTTCTGATTACTTGGATCAACATTTTTTTTCATTAGTATAGTAATGTGTGGTAATCACAATTTCCTTCAAATATGATTTACTGATCATGATTACTTTTCAGCTTACCATAAAATTATTCAACTATCATCCACTCTTATCATAAAATGGTAGAACTGATTAATTACTGTTCAATTTACTGTAATTACCATAAATTCTCGTTTATATTCAATGTAATTATCGTCGATATCAACATTTAATATTGCAGTTCATCATTCAATAATTTACCACAATCACCAGGAAGCCATGTATAGTAATTACCGTAAATTACAATTTATCTACCGTAATTACCGTGAAGTGCGAGTTATCAGCTGTAATTACCGCAAATTGTAATTTATTTACCGTAATTACCGTGAATTACTATTCTTCGTAACCTGTCATTTATCCAATATTGACCGTAATTACCGTAAATTACAATTTATTTACCGTAATTACCGTAAAGTGCGAGTTATCAGCCGTAATTACCGTAAATTGTAATTTATTTACCGTAATTACCGTAAATTTCTATTCATCGTAAATTGCCATTTATCGAATATCGACCGTAATTACCGTAAAGTGCAAGGTATCAGCCGTAATTACCGTAAAGTGCGAGGTATCAGCCGTAATTACCGTAAATTACCATTTATATACCGTAATTACCATTTATCAACCGTTATTACGGTAAATTATCATCTATCAACTGAAGTTACCTTAAATTACCATCAATTTATTGTAGCTGTTGTCAATTACCGAATATTTTGTAAAACCTTGGAATATTTTTTATTTGTTTTCATCTTTTTCGAACAACCGAATTTCCGAATAGAGAACTGCTCAGAGGCGTAGCCAATGGGGGGGGTTTGGGGGGTCTGGACCCCCCCCTTGAGGTCAAGAATTTTTGTGAAAAATGCCTTTTTTAGACATTGTAAAATCCAATTTTATCAAAGCTTCGCCCTCGCTTCGCTCGGGCATTAACAAAATCATTATAAAATGCCTTTTTTAGACATTAAATATCCGATTTTTTCAAAGCTTCGCCCTCGCTACGCTCGGGAATGAATTAAATCACTATTGTATGAACTATTTAAGACTAAAGTGCGAAAAAAGGCTCATTTTTACCCCTCCCTCTTCCGCTCCTCCCAAAAATTTCTCGTTTTTCAAGTCTCTGTAATCATTTTGCAGCCACCCAAAAAAAAGCTTCCGACCCAGACCCCCCCCCCCTTTCGGACGCTTCTGGCTACGCCACTGGAACTGCTGAAAAGTTATCCCCGAATGAAATGCTCGAAAAAAAAAACGCTAGAATTCTGACAACACTCGATCAAGAATTTTTTACCGATAATTTTTTCAAGTTTATTAGGTATAGGCATTGGCACAGATTATGCAGGATGTCTAAAAAGTCCTTCCGGTCCTTATATTAGCTGAACGAGTCCTTCCGAAGTTCTTATACTGAGTAAAAAAACCTTCCCATTTCAAATTTTGAGACTCGTCCGTCAAAAGCTAAAATAAATCACTGTTTCATTCGGGAAATTCAAGAAATTACTTGTTCAATTAATCGCCCTTAATTATCTTTAAAATTACCAATTTTGTCGATTTAAATAAAATAATTTTCTGTAACAGGTGAATCTTGACTAGAAATCAGGTTGATCTTTTTCAAAATGAATCCCGGTTTTAATATTATACCTACATTTGGCTTTAAATCTAAGCATTTTCGTTTAATAAACCTTTGAAGGTCGCTTTTGCGGTATTATGAGCTGAAATGATGCGAGGCCGAGAGTTTGACGAAATGAAGGTTGCTGAGAACCGTCTTCGCCAAGATTTTTAATAATATTTCGCCGATAGGTGAAGGATATTCTCTCGTAATTTGTATTATAACATTTAATATACCTACGAATAAGGTTGAATAATACGAGTTTTCGATTTCTATACGCCGTTTTCCCCGGTGCTATGGACTTGGGACACCTACACGAACGTCGAACACGTGTGATTAAAAGCAACAATTTTCTAGAAATACGTAGTCGTATAATATGCGCCAGTGTAGGAATGGCAACTGAATGAAGAAATATGTAGCTTAATCCTTCTAGTGCGTAGGATTCGACGTTATTGTACGAAGACGAGGTACATTTTTATTTATCTACGCGTACGCCGATGCCGGCCATTGACTTTCTTTTAAAAACTATTTCATACCTGTATTCGTATGGTAGCTAGCTACCTACTCGGAGGTAAATCTAGATATTTAATTACACGTTCAACGTTGTGGAAATTTATAACCGTAACCGCGTGTCAAAATTTTCAGCATTTGAACTTTCCAGTCGTGATGTAAATACGTTTTACTACGTTCGTTATATACGCATAAAATGATATCTCTGTAGCGAGAAAATTTTACAAATTTTGTTTAAAAGTGTCAAAGTACCCGGGTTGACGACTTGTCGTATCAACCTCGTGTAATTTTTTAGCATAAAGTTGTCTCGGGTACCTAACCGTGCTCCTACCGCCACCGCAGTCGTTGTCAAAAAATTACATATTCCGGGGGTACTCTGTCTGAAATATTTCATCGTTTTCGTACCAACGCCATATACTTAGACTTACGCGTCGCTAAAAGCGAACTTGGCCTGTTCTGTATTATGTATGATACGTACCAAGTTTCTTTATTGCAGTGTTTAAGTTTAAAGGTACACGGTGATGTATTATTCCTTATAGGCGTTTTAATAGTTTTCGAGGTTGTATAAAAGATGGAAAAGTTTCGATTTTTTCCTACTCTGGTTGTCGCGTCTCGTTGAGTGATGAGTTTTCTTAGTTAACGAATCGTCGTTGCGATTGTTTCGCTGAAATTTTGTGTGCTCGGTGTGCTGATAATGTAATGGTGTGTTGGTTGAGGTCATTAGGAAACTTTAGGCTTGTGCAGAGGGGAGGGGATTTCCCCTTCGATCCTGAGATTTTTAAGGTGTTCTTTTTTTCCAACCTAAACGATTATTATTTTCAAGTGAAAAAAATGTTCCCTTCTTATTTATCAAAGGGCTCGGTAATAATCTCGATTGAAATTTTAAAAAAAAAATTATTTTTTTCCAAACTATAACGATTATTATTTTCAAGTGAAAAAAATTGTCTCTTCTTATTTATCGAAGGGCTCGATAATGATCTCGATTGGAATTTTCAAAAAAATTGATTTTTTGGAAGTAGATCAAGAAATAAACTTATAAATATCGGTTTTTTAGAAGTCAAAACAAACCACGAAAAAAATACAATTTTAAGTATCTTACCTAATAATGAAATTTTAGATTCTGAAATGAATGCCCTTTTTAAAAAAATTTTCTCCCTTGCTGTACTCTGGTTCAATCAGGCCAGGTGAAAAAAGGGTACAGAGGGGTATACTTGTACAGGTCTGGATTTTTTTCAATCATTAAAAAATTACAAAAATATGAAGATGTGTATTTTTTGATCAGGGTATCTAACGGTTAGTGAAAGTAGTGAAAGTAGTGAAAAAGTAGTGATTTGAAAAGCCGGTCATGCCGGTACCGTAGTGGAAAAGTAGTGAATTCAAACGAAAATTTGAAAAAAAGTAGTGCAAAAATGAAAAAATTTCAAAGACGCGAAATTAATTTTTTTAAATTTCAAAAATTTGTTCATTTTTTATTTAGGTATTACATTTTAAATAAAGATTTTTTTCTAATTTCATTTTTTTTTGTCTCTAAAAAATTTTGATCTTTTTTTTTGTATGTTGGAAAGAGAGTCGATTTTTTTGAGGGGGGAGGAGGGGTACAAATTAAAATTTTTTAAAAGAAAGTTAGTAGAAAAAGTAGTGATTTTACAAAAAAAAAATCAGTTAGATACCCTGTTGATGAATTTTCACCATCGTTTCGCTCAGACAGTTTTTTTTATCACTTTATTTTAAAAAATTAATGATTTTTCACAGATCTTTCAGTTAAATATCACTGATTTTTAATCAATTTCTAATTTTTCAAAGAAATCAGTAATTTTGACTGAATGATTAGGTAGTGAAAATTCACTGATGTGTAATAATATGAAAAATTTAACAGAAAATTTACCTATCAACGTAAAAATTTTATCATTTAGAATTTCTAACAAAAATTTTCACCCTTGCTTGATGTAGGTATTCTCTCATTTATAAATCAGTGAAAATTATCGAATATCATGAAAAACAGTCAGAATTACAGCACAGGAGATAATCAGTGAAAAAAATTCACTAAAAACGAATCGGTGAGAAAAATCACTGAAAAAACAATGAAAATTCACTGAAAAATCAGCGAAAATTTTTGAAAATTAGTGGAAACCCTTTGAAAAATCAGTGCATTTCGCTGATTTTTCCTGTGCTGCAATTCCGACTGTTTATCAGTGACTTTTCACCGATTCAAAAATCCTCAATTTTTTAACCTGATTGCATGTTTTTTACAACAATTTTGTCAATTTTTGCACTACTTTGGTTAATTTTTATACATACATTGATTTGCACGTTTTTCACGATACAAAAATTTTGCCAAATTTTGCATAGAGTTGCATGTTTTTCACAACAATTTTGTCAATTTTTATATAGAATTGCATCAGAATGAGAGAGGATCGATTTTTTGGTGGGGGGGGGGGGGGGAGACTCGAAAAAATCATGCTAAAAGTCATTCCAGAAGAATTTTTTAGAACTGATGGTAATTTTTATCCGAAATATTACCGAGAAAACAACTTTTTGTAATAACTACCACTTCTAGTGTGAATTGGATTTTAAGAAATTTTCTGTGACAATTGGAATTTTTCATGGGTACAAATGGTAATTTTTCAGCAGTTTTTCCATTTCTGGTGAGAATTTTCCATTATTATCTATAGTCGTTTCAAATCATAACGCTCAATTGTCTCTTTTTCTTGATCGAAATTGTTAAAAAAATTTCCGCAGCCGAACAACATAAAGTCCTGCCCACCAGAGCCAAAATGATCAAAATCAAAAATGGCAATTTTCACTTTAAACGACAATTGATTTAGAAAATTGAAATTTTTTGTATCTGAAAAAGCAATTTTATTACGAAAATTGCTAATTTTTAAACAAAAAAATACCGTTTTTCTTTGTCACAATTTATATTTTTGGCGAAAATCAACGTTCTTTATGAGTAAAGAAAAGATGCCCATTTTTTGGCAATTTTTTCCATTCTTGGTAAAAAGAATCTCCCACCATTGGCAGAAATTGACATTTTAATGGAGAACTGTTTTGTTGGGTCGTGAGGGGAAGGAGTAAAATTTTCAAAAATCTTGCTGCAGCCGAGCCAAGGCAAACCCTAACCCCTTTTTATCTTCTTTTTCAGCCAGCTAAAGTTAAAATTGATTCAAAACCAAAAATGATGATTTTCATCGAAAACAACAATTTTTTGTAAGAATGGCAGTTATTCTCTGACGAAGAAAGAATCGACTTGTTTGGAAATAATTTTCATTTTTAGGAAAAATTCTAATTTTTAATAGGTAATATTTTTGGCGTTTTTTTTTAAAAATTGGCAGTTTTCATGGGTAAAAAACTAGCATCATTTTTACCAAAACCCCGATTAGAGGTTTTGAATTTTGAGTCGCAGAAAATAAGGGAAATTCAGCAGGGATAAAAATCGGTGATTTTTTTGACTGGCAACAATTCATGATACCGATACTTTCCCTAAAGAGTTTTTTTTCGAGAACGAATTAATTTTCTGATGTGTTTGAAGCATTGTTGACAATTCAATGATTAGAATTCGAATTTATGATTCTGAATTCCCGATCAACTTGAAATCAGGCTTTTAAAATTTCCCCCTTTCTCGCGAGGATTTCCATGAAAATCGGTTTTTTCGAATTATCGAATAAATCCCTCCCCTTCCTCATTTCCCAGTCATTCCCATCTGTAATGAATACAATAGAGTTTTATTTCGTCGTACCTTAGACATTTGTCTTCTACCTCCGAATCCATGTCAAATACCTATCATTCGATAAATCCACAACCTGGGCCACCTCAGACAATAAGTCCGCATTAACGTTGGTTTTTATTGGCATCGTTACCTCGACTAGCAACCTACTAATTTAGTGTAATATCTTGCCAAATGAAAAATTATATTGCTTTTCATCGGACAACCGAGACGAGCACGTATCTCGTGGCTTCGGAGCTGCGGCCCGGGCCCAGGCCCATCATCGTCGGTGTATACCTAATTGAATTCTTAATAAAGCGGCACACGATTTAGTACGCACTTGTAGAATGACCGACTGAACGAATGAATTTTTTCGCAACTCAGCCATCAGGCAAGGTCGACCGTTATAGTGGGACTCGACTCACGAGGTACATTACACGTTCGACTTGTAGTTTTTCGGACGATACGTTTAAAATAAAATTATCCTCATCATCGGCAATGCAATATACGTACAAACTCTAAAAACAAATACGTGTTCGTTTAAATTGAATTAAACCGCGTGAAAAGAAACAAGAAGATACGATTTCGATCGTAAAAGAAAACCTGAGAGCGAAATCGAAAAAAAAAAAACCAAGCCGAACGTATAAAAAATACCAACCGCGAGATGTTTATCGTTGCAGAATTGAACGTCGATGAAGATACTATAACCAACCGAAGACTTAACTTTTTCGTATATACTTTTAATATTACTTAAACAACTCGGTCTTAGTAAATTCCATAAAATTGGAATTTATGTCTCGTAATACCCGAGGTTTATAAGACGTACATTTTTGCCCCTCGCCGTTTCCCCTCCGTTAGTTTATACTTTCTTCATTTATTATAGTTGTTTCAAAGTATTAATGATGTGTTTCTGTGTGTTTTTTGCGTAGCTGTACGTCGAAGTGTTCGAACCGTTGAAAGTCAGTCGCAAACAGTTCAAGAAATTGTTGCAATGCTTGAAAACCATCAAGTACCTCAAATACCAGGAGATATATGCTCAAGAAAAAGTTACCAGAGTTGAATTCCTATCGGTCGTGTTGTCTGGAAAGTAAGTCCGAGAGTATTTTGGTTTTTATTCTTCAATTTCTATGAATTTTTTGTAATCGAAGTCTTTAAAGTCGGAGTTGCCTGCATCTAGTCGAAATTCGACGTAAAAATGTGCAAAAAATAATGTACAATGGATTATGTTCCAAGTTTCAAGTTCAAATTTTTTCCATTTTTTTTTTCAATTTTACTATTTATTTCAATTTTTTCAAGTCAATTATTTCATCTCAAAATTTTATCAGCATTGAAATTTTTCCCATGTTTTACCTAACTTTGAAATTTTATTTCAGATTTCTTCCTCATCAAAATTTTTCCCATTTTTTTTTTCAATTTTACTATCATTTCCATTTTTGTAAGTCCATTATTTCATCTCAAAATTTTATCAGCATTGAAATTTTTCTCATTTTTTATTCAACTCCGAAATTTCATTTCAGATTTCTTCCACATTGAAATTTTTTCAGCTATGAAATTTTTCTCTAAAATCAACTCAACTTTTTTTCGGGTTGATTATTTCAAGTACCTGAAAAATTTTTTCCAGATTGAAATTTCTTTGGTTGTGACATTTTTTCAAATCTACTAAATATCATCTCCAATTTTTTAAAGGTATTTCTTTACCTCTAAATTTTTTCAACGTCGAACTTTTTTTCAATGTTATAAATTCTGAAAAATTATATTCCAATTTTTTTTTCAATACTTATTGAAAAACATTTTTTCCAGATTGAAATTTCTTTGGTTGTGACATTTTTTCAAATCTACTAAATATCATCTCCAATTTTTTAAAGGCATTTCTTTACCTCTAAATTTTTTCAACGTCGAACTTTTTTTCAATGTTATAAATTCTGAAAAATTATATTCCAATTTTTTTTTTCAATACTTATTGAAATTTTCTCCATTTTTTCAACTATGAAATATCATCCAAGATTTTTTTAGCATTGAAATTCGTCCTGCCCCAACATTAGTAGAAAAGTGAAATAATGCTGCGATAAAATTATAAAGTGAAGAGAAAAATTAGAGCTGAAAAAATTTTTAGTGAAAAAAAATGAGAATTTTTATAAAGTACCTAATAAGAATTGAAAAAACTGGGGATAAAATTATGTAAAATTGAAAAAATTGAGGCCAACTTTCAAATTTGAAAAAAAATATTGGAGAAAAATAAAAATAGTATAAAGTTGAAAAAAATGGGAGAAAACTTATGGCATCAAAATATTAAGATTGAAATGAAGTAAAGTTTCCTCTGAAAGGAAATGTTGGTAACATGAATTATATTTTTTTCTGCCATTCTGACCTCTGATATCAAGTTAATTTCAAAAATATAAATATTTGTTTTTAAAAATCAGTTTTTAGCTTTCTGATATTTTTCCTGTTATTCTGATTTTCTAATATTTAGTAAATTGATTTCGAAAATATGAAGATCTGTAAATTTTCAAATATCAATTTCTGACCTTCTGATACCAATTTAATTTCAAAAATTATGAAAATTTATGTTTTTAAAAGTTATCTAATGAATTTCTGATATTTTTCCTGTCATTCTGACTTTCTGATACTTGTATTAAATTAAATTTCCAAAATAGCGTTGAATAAAATTATATCGATCTATGATTTTCTGACATGAAGTTAATTTTAAAAATATAAAATTTCATATTTTCGACTTTTGGTTTTAAAATTTAGGTCTTGAAAAATAGTGTGACGTAAAATAGTGACTTGTAAATTTTAGAATGACCCTCCCATCCCCAGAGGTAAAAACTTATCCATGTTGAAATTTGAACTTGTAAAAATTTTAAGAAAATTTAAACTTGTAAAAATTTCAAACCAATTTGTGGCGAACTCGAAAAAGAAAACGTAGGTGTACAGTTTTACGTTGGCTCCCAGCTGGCTCAGGTAGTTTGGCCGGGATCGTCAATTGCGCTGGCACGTAACGCGAGATAAATACTGGTTCGTTAGTGGTCATTATATGGTTGATGACAATGACGATCGTACAAACATCGGGTCGATAATTAAGCTCCGCTTATCGCATCCGTATTATACTCGCATAACGTACGATAATCTACCCAAGTTTTATACGAAAACATTCGACGTTCATGATCACACGAATGCCATGTTCGATAATAGGAGGAGGGTCGGTGCTCGAAACAAAGAAGGAAATTTCGCTGGTACAATTAATACTACACTAAGTACGATATTATAACGCGAAATCTCTTTTGACCTATTTACCGTACGTAAAATAATCCGACCCGTGCGATAATAGAGGAATATTCATGACAGTGCAGCGGCGTAAGTGAGCAGGAGGAAAAGAGAAACAGATACACGGAGCGACAGACGCAGATAGATTGAATCGAGTTGACATATTTTACGCCGCTGAGAGAGGTATTGCTACATTGCTCTTGCTAGGTCGCGTATTTTTTTCATTTTGAAACAAAAGCACGTGTGAGCCTCGACGATGAATTCGTTTCCTGGTATGTGACTTTGGTTCTCTTAAAGGTATTAAATTAGATATTCGAGCTGATAAAGGTGGGGTCGCGTGTGCTTTGATGAGCGAATGAAATGAATTGACGGTAATGTGCAGAACTCGATCTGTGTTGAGGTTTATGGTTCATTGGTTTGATCGTATTTTAGACAAGAAGTTGAAGGGGGAGGGGAAAAATTTCTGTTTTGTGCAATAATTCGATCTAAATTCTAAAATGACGAGTTTTCGATTTTGAGATTTCGGATTTTAATCAAATAAAATTTTTACCAAGTTTACTCTTTCAATAGCAATGAAAATCACAATCAGTTAATCTCTAGTTTCCCTTGGGGAAAGCGAGGGACCAAGGGGCGTTGTTTTTTTTGGCGATTTCTGATAAGATAAGGACATTAAAGATTGATAATCAAACTTTCAGTCCTACGTACAGGGCGTCCACAAATTGAGAAACCGGTTTTTGTTCAAAAATTAGAGGGTCTGGGTTTTTTATGGAAATCAAGCAAGTTTACACACTGAGACGATTAAAATTTGATGGTTTTTTTTCGAAACCGGTTCCATAATTTGCAACCGGTTTTCAAAAATTCCCCAAAAATTGAGATTAGAAAAAAATTTCCAAGCAAAATTTGTAGAGCTTTGAAAACTAAACATTGTCAGTGAAGTGAACTCATTTTTTGAACCGGTTTATTCTCGGCGACTTCAACAGCAAAACAAAGATATGATTTTTTTTTCAAATGAATCTTGTACGCTGTTAAAAATATAATAATAACAGATATTTTTGTTTTCAAAACCGGTTTATAAATTTGCAACCAGTTATTGCCATCACCTGATAGAATTGAACTTGAAAAAAAAATTGCAGCGAATCAAAAATTGGAGCAAAAAGTGAACCATGAACAAACGCAACGTAATTGAATTTAAGCAATTTTGAGCCCCAAATTGAGTCTCAGTTTTGAGTATATTCCAAAATTTGGCATTTGACACATGAAAATGGGATAGAATTTCGTGAAAAATTCAAAAATGTCATCCGAAACAATTTTTAAGCGACTTTTGAGAATTTTTAGTCCATAAGGGGGTCAATTTTCGAGTATTTTCAGAAAATTGATTTGTTTGTGACAAATAAAAAATGGGTAGAATTTCGCCAAAAATCGAAAACGTCTTTTAAAAATTTTTTGAGTAACTTTTTAGAGTGGGGCCAATTTTTGAGTAAGTATTATGAAGAAATTTACAAGATCACGTGTCAATTATTTGAAAATAGGTACTCAAAAAGTGACCTTGTATGTTTGGAGGACATGAATTTTTGGGAAAATTCTACCTCTCTTTCATAGGTCACATGCCAATTTTTTGAAAATAATCTAAAAGCTCAAAATTTTCAAAAGTTGCTCAATAAAGTTTTGGATGTTTTTGATTTAATGGCAAAATTCTATCCCTCTTTCATGTGTCACATGTTAATTTTCTAAAAATAGGTCTTCGAAAATTGACCCCATTTGGGGCTCGAAATTCTCAAAAGTTGCTCAAAAATTGTTTTGGATGATTTTTTGATTTATTGGCGAAATTCTACCCCTTTCATGCGTCACATATCAATTTTCTCTAAATACTCAGAAATTGACCTCATTCAAAGCTCAAAATTCTCAAAAGTTGCTCAAAGTTTTTTTTGGATGACATTTTTGAATTTTTGACCATTCCTCATTCCCACTCGAGTCAAGTGTATTGAGAATTCAATATTATTTATATTTCGAGAGAGAATGAACATGATTTTTTTCAAATTTTAATGGGAATGATTTTTTTTGCCCAATTTCAGAGGGCTTCGAAGTTGAAATTTTTAAAAATTTGTGGAAAATATTGGAATGCCATTTCTGGATAGTTTTCATTTTTTTTTCGGATTCGAGTGACAAATTAGTCAATGAAAATGAAAATTTGTAAACAAAAACCGCTTTTTTCGAAAAAAAAAAGGTCATCGATGTAACTTTTGAGCGGCTCCAAAGAAACAAAATTTGAGCCCGAATTTAAAAAAAAGTAGGAATGTGTGGTATTGATGTCAAATATCAATGTTTTTCAAGATAGGTACTGAATATAAATACAAAAATCTTCATTTTTTTTTTTTTGATTGGACTTCGATCAAAATCTATAGTATCTCCTCCCCCCCAGGATAAAAATTGGGGGGTTTGAAAAAAAATTGATGGAAGATTCAAAATCAATCAATAATCACATTTTGATTTTGAAATTTGAACTTTGGGGGTGAAAGCTCAACTTTCATAATCAAGTGCATAAAATGAATGCTACCATTTAAAAAATGTTTAAAATTACATTTCATAGCCTTTTCGACCTTTTTTCAATAAACATACTTTTCAAGATTGGATCTCTACACTCTTAAGGGATGCAGGGGTTCACAATTTTGACCGAAATTTTAAAAAAAAAAATTGACAAAACTAATTCGGAAGCACTGAGTTTAAATATGTACTCAGTTTATTTATCCGGCCCCTCTGAACCCCTCCATTACCCCTTTAAAAAGACCAAAATTGAGGGGAAAAAATGAAAAGAACATGTGACCTGTCGTTTATTAGGTTTTTGAGACCACTGATATCGAATATTTTTTTAATTTTGTGGATTTAACCCTTTAGAACCCCTCTCCTCCAGCTTTCAATTTTTGCGAATATTATGTTGAGATTGGGAAATTAAAATGGCATGTAGGTGTGTAGAATTCGAATATCGACTAATTTTTTCATTTGGCCCCATTTCCCATGCTTCAACAAATTTCCCTTCCCCTCAAAAAAATTATATTTTTAACTTGATTCGAACATGGGGAAGGGAGCCGAGTCAAAAAGTAATAATTCCATTTTTCCCCCCATGGCTGAGTAGTTCTTGAAATTTTTTAAAAATAAATTTTTTTTTGAGGACGCAGTGATTTATTTTTTTAGATTTGGAAAAATCAATTATTAATTACATTTTTTTTTTTACTTACAGATTAGTCATCTCTCAGCAAGGGCGAGCGTTGCATATAGTATTTCCTCATCAGTTCCTAGACTCACCTGAATGGTTCGGCGTATCGACAGATGATTTCTTCCAAGTGAGTAATATTTCAAATTTCCTTTTTTTACTTTACGACCTTCCCATTTCATTTGAGACAATTTCCAATCCCTTCGTACACATTTAATAACCGAACTTTTTCATCATTTAGGTATCGATAACGGCGATGGAAGAATCGAAAATTCTACTGTGGCATCGCGATAAATTAAAGCTTTCCATTATAAGCGACAAGTTCCTTCAAACGGTGTTAGATCACATTTTAAGCCGAGACGTCGTCAATAAATTAATTCAGGTTGGTCGATTGTCATCGATGGTTAATGTTATTTTTTTATTTTTGCGCAATTTTGACGTTCGCTCGGATGTCCGTTTTAATTATTATCGAACGTTCGGCGGCCGACGAATTCGCGAATTACGTTCAAAACGCCGCTGAAATTACGCAATTTGACAAACGAGCGATGACGTATTCCCACATGAGTTCTAGTTTATTTGCCTTCATGTCTATGATACGTATAAGTTTGTATAATGACAGCGGAGAGCTCCAGGCAGCGAAATTTTGATCAATTTCTCTATTCAGAATTTCGATTGGATATTGAATATGTGAAAAACTTTTATTGCGTAGGTTAACGAAGCGGTTACAGCATCGATGAACGGTCATCTACCGAATAATTACGACGACGATGCATTTTGTGATAATAAATCCCTAATGATAGTGAAACGAGCCGGTGATGGTAGCGGTATCACTGCTCTGATTAGCAGACAGTTACAAGGTAAGAATGAAATGCACGTACTTATGGAATTTTTTACGAATATTTTTATTATTTTTTTTTCATTCGTTTAGTGCCAGTTTTTTTTTTCATTTTTGAAAATGTGATTTTTTTCACGAGAGTAGTTTCTTCGCTTACTGTCCTCTGTCCAGTGTTGATGGTTGATTGAAAAATAATTTTTTTAACGACAGTGAATTGTATATAAAAAATTACGCGCAGCATGATGCATGATATGAAGCGTGATCGGTGTAGATGAATGCTTTACCTATCTATGCGCTTTTTCGTTCCAATTTTTCAAAGAAGTAATCGCCTCGGAGTCGGAATCGTCGGTAAGAGTGGTCAATGAACGAAATGCGTGTTTAATTTCGGTAGAAAAAATTGGTTATTTTGGGAACGATTCCGTTGAATTGGGAAAAATTGATTTGGAGGATGAGAAATGAATCGTTCGCGAACGATTCATTCAATAATTTTTTTCATTCGAATTTTCTGTTCGACTACTTGTATCAGTTTTGAATTTTACGTCGAGTTATTTCAAACGAATCATTCGCGACCGGCCTAATTAAAATAACGAATTCGCGAACGACTGATCATAACGAAAAATTTATTTTGTAAACAATTTCTCATTGGATATTTTTATTTGAAAAATAAATTTCAACGTAAGATTCATTGATTTGAGCGAATCGTTCGTGAACGAATACGAATGAAATGTGATCGATTGATGAACGATTCAGTGCAGAGAACGATTTTTAATTGATTCAGAATGTATATTTTTTCTATCGAGTATAAGCAGTTCAATAAATGATTCATCCGTTGGAGAAGAAAATCGTTCGCGAACGATTCATTGTTTGAAAATTTTTTGATTCTTGATTGAACAAAATTTATGAATTTCAAATTTATTCGAATCCTGGTTCTGAAACGATTCTGTTTACGATGAACGAATCGTGAATATTTTTATTGAAAATATTTGTCGTTCACGAATGATTAAACCGGTTATTTCATTTTTTTACAATTTACTCTGTAGAAGTTGATCGGTTCCATTTTTAATAAAATTGAGTCGCGAACGACGTATAAAAATAAGATTCATTTGTTTGAGAACGATTTCATGATTTGTTTTTGGTCTGTGATACGATTTTTGCTCGGTGATCAGAACTAATGCCTTTTGTGTGTGTGTGTGTGAACTGTGAAGGGGAAGAGTGTTCAATTGTTCATTTGAAAAACTGATTTCACTTTTATTTGAATCGTTTGCAAAAGAAATTATTCACTATTTTACTTCAAATCCAATCTAAATGCTGAAAATTTTGGTCGAGTTTTTCGTTTTCTAATGCACGATTCTCTTGACGTGGTTAAATAACGAATATTTTCGAATTGTAAGAAAATCGTTCGTGAATGATTTTTTCGACAAATTACGAATGAATCGAAAAAAGACTCGATTATTGAGATGATTTAATTTTTTTTTTTTGGTGTTTCCTGAATATGCAGTATCGCTCACAAATGATTCGTTCGTAAAACACGACTCTTCATTATTCCATTATAATGTGGAAATTTATAGAAGTCGAATCGAATTGTTTGAAAAGAATTACCATTTTCGTAATGTTTCGAACCAGAGGGGGAAGGGGAAGGAGAGATATTTCTGTTTCTTTTTACAAACATTTTTTTTTCCTTCTCTGGTAGGTATTTTATTGGATTATAAATGATATGAAAATTTAATTTCCCGGAATTCTTCTCAATTTTGTAACTTTTGGAAAGAGTTTAAAAATTGAAAGTTGTTGAAGTTTGAATGAAATTTTTCGTTTTGGAAGCTTCGATACTCACACGAAAAAGTACATTATAAAAAAAAAAAAAACCTCCCTAAAGTACGGACCTTGACAGAAATGCAACAAAGATGAATATTTAATTGATGATTTCGTGTGTTTTCCAATTCGTATTTCAAACTCAAAAATGTTTCTCAAATCACCATTAAAAAGTAAATTACTCATGTTGTTTCTAAAAATCGCAAAATTTTCAAATCTTGGCCTTACCTTTTTTCCGAAAATTTTCGCCCTCGCCCTTCCAGTTCTATGAATTTACGTAGAAATGAGATACAAAAATTCGATTTGGAAATGAGTCCACCGACATCTTATTTTGTTATTGTAGAAAATTTAAATACTTTGAAGTCAAAAAAATCCCTTCTTCCCCCTCTCCCCTTCCTTCAACTATTGAGCTGCATGAGCACTTTGCGTAAATAAGACTGAGAAATTTTTGAAAATTGACCTAAAAATCTTGGAAAAGTAATGAAGGAGAATCATTTTTGAAAAGTAATATCACTGAATCTTTCATTTGATTTTCATCAATTTTTTGATTTTTTGTGGAAGGGAGAAATCAAATATTTGGAATTTTTTGGCAAACATAAAAAAAAACACTTTATTTTTTGATTTAGGTTTGGCGAGGTTTGAAGGTTCATGAGTTTTATTGAATTCAGAAGTTCAATACGGGTTGAAATATTCTGTAATATGCAAAATGAGGATATTTTAGTTACGATATCAAGGGAAATGTGAGATTAGAAAGTTCCAGAAATAGAGAAGTCCACCCAGAGAACGCCATTTTCAATTTTTATTCATGTACCTAATGAGAATATTAATTTTAGAAATCTCTTTCAAAAGACATGATTTTTCGATTCTTCATTATTTTAAATCATTGGGAAAATTCGAAAAATCGCCATGAAAAATTTCACCCTTTTTTCTTCAAAATCTTCACCCATTTTTCAAAAAAAAAAGTCATAAGAATTTACTAAATTATAAATCTAGCCGTTCCTAAATTTTTTAGTTGAATGGTTCTGTGAGACGCATTAAACATTCGTTTGAAATCTTTTTTTTTTCTATTGGAAAACGTACAGATGCCTTTCCACATCCTCATATGACAAAATTTGTACAAAAAAGCCGGAAAATCAAGAGAAAAAGTAAGGGAAAAATCATTTTTGAAATTCCTATTACGAACAATCTGCGAATAATTTTCTCGTAGAAAGGAAAACCATCAGCAAGGAATGGCGAAAATTTTCATTTCGCCGGCATGGGGGAAGGACTTCCCAGCATCCAAAATTCATCTTTGTTTATCTGCGTTAAATTGAAATTTCACAGTCGAGTTTCGATGAAAGAACTGGAGAAGAGTTGTAGGTGAAACGGATGAGGGGACATTCGCTTGTATAAATACCCTACCTACTTGAAGCGCATTTGAAAATATTTGGCTTAATTTGGATTCCAGCTGTATATTTAGGATTTAGGTCTGCCTTAGTCAATACCAGTATAGTTGCTGAAATTAATCAAGCTGTATACCACCGCTCGTAGGTAGCTGGTAAAAAATTTGTTGAAAAATCTCGAAAATGTTACGAGTATTGAAAGTACATAATAATAGAAAAATCAAATTCGACGACATACTCGCACACTTTAGAGCTAAGACACATTCGTGTACGAGTTACACGTATTTTAATGATGTTTCGATTTCCGAAATCGTACCAAACCGTATCCATGCGGTGAAATTTTAGGAAAACAAAAACCGTCGGATTTGAAATGGCTTCGAGACACGTTTAGCGCGATGATGCAAAGTGACATCGGCAGATGCGGTGGCGTCGATCGCATGTTTCAGATGAGAAAAGAAGGTAGAGAGTGAGACGGTGACAAATTACAGTATTTATAATTTAATTAACACGTCGATTTAACCTGTCGTGCGAAAAGCGAGATGAGAAACGTTATCGTGTATGAATTTTAATTCGCTCGAATTGCGACGAACCGCCGCTATAGGTGCTCTTCGGAGTAAGAATGGGAGGCGAGGGTGATCCCCGATGTAATATAAAAATGTAAAGAGCACGAAACTGGGACGACAACGAATAAGTTTTCCGACGAAATGAAAATTTTTACGAGGTAAAATTTAGCCGAGTTTTATTTGATTATCAAATATACTCGGTTCGATGAGAGATGGGCAGGTGGGCAGGTAAATAGCTTCGGTATTGTGTTTTTTCCTCCTTCGGTCGTATCATTTTTTTTATCGCCCAACTCTCGGGAAGCTTTTCTCGACCCAGGAAGACGAGAACGGACGAATTTATATCGCGTCGTTGGGCAAATTAATGGAGAAATCTTAATAACATTCGTCGTCTCTGACCCCTCATCGCCGGTGTTTTTTCATATCTCATAGCTCTACAGTGTGTACGTAAAATTTACCTAAAAATTTTGCGTTTTTTTAAAAAAAAGTATACTCGTAATACGTACGCGTATCTACGTAATAACGCGCTGTCAATAATTCTACGTAAAAAATACATACACAGGTGACAACGGCAACGAGCTCGCACCGCTATTGTACAAAGGAGCGCATTTTCAGCATAATGATCGAATTTCTAGGCTAGCTCTACACACATAGGTAATGAAATTTTTTTACCTTTTTTGCTCTCTTTATGCCCTTCATTTACCCATATGCCATATTGCGTTTAATTTACATGTAAATTCGTTTTATTCATTTTTTTTTCTCTCGCCATAAGTTGGTACGTACGTTAATGTCGCGTATATTGGCTTGTGTAATATGTATTATAATGGATTTGCTTGCCGGACTGCTTTCGTTGTTGTAGCGTTTACGTAATTCGTATAGTTTCATTTTTCTTATTTTGTAATGTGTTATTGTGAAACGACGACTTTTTGTATTTGAATTGAAAATACCGGTATGCTGAAAGAAATCCGATTCCTTCGAAAAAATCAGATAGACAACTGAGGTATTACAAAGATGATTGTGCTGATGGAAAAAAGAAAATAAATGGGTTTAGAATTGAAGTATAATTGTGACGATGAGCTTCTGATGGGTGGGAATCGCTGTACTGATGTCATATAACAACGTCGAATAAATCCGACTTACCATTGGTTAGTTTGAAATACCATGTGGTTACCCTAAATTGACGTAAATACCATCGGTTTATCGTAATTACCGTCAATATGTAGTAATTACTGCGTAAATACCGCATACTTACCGCAAATACCGTATATTTACCGTAAATACCGCATATTTACCGTAAATACCGCATATTTACCGTAAATACCGTATATTTACCGTAAATACCGTATATTTACCGTAAATACCGCATATTTACCGTAAATTTACCGTAAATACCGTATATTTACCGTAAATACCGTATAATCACTGTAAATACCGTATAATCACTGTAAATATCGTATATTTCAGGGGTTCGATCCAGGACCTGGAGCAGGACCGGAAATGAACCCCGAAAAAAACCTTGATCTTTTATTTTGAGGCTCAGTATGCAAGCTCCGAAACAGGAAACACTGACTTACCGAAGGCATTTTCCAGGGGAGGGGGGCGGAGGTCTCATGAAAATCCCAATTCAAAATGGATACAATTTGGAATACCAAGAAAATTTTATTATGAGGAATGAGTGAAAGGGAACCTTTTTTGGCGCCATCACCTCAAATAGTGCACATAAAAAAGATTTAAATTTATACCCGAGTGAAGTGAGGGTGAAGCTTTGAAAAAATTGAATTTTTAATGCCAACTAACCAGTAAAAATTTTATTCCAACTTGGAAAAATGATAAAATTTTCGGTTTGGAAAATGATGAATTTTCAATCGGGAAAATGACTAATTCTCAACTGCCCAATTTTCCCAACTGATGTGTTGAATTGCTCAATTTTCCCAACTTACAAGTAAAAAATTTTCTCAGGGGGGAGCTCTCCGCCCAGAAACCCAAAACCTTTTCCCTCAAAACCAAGCTCGATGTATCAGTTTCAAAATCCTAATCATGATCGGGGCTTTTGAGGGTTTCCTGTAAAAATTTAGATGATATTTTACAAAACATTTTACCTACTCTTTTCCCTCCCAATTTGCATAAGGTATGTGGGATTTTATAAAACTGAAAGTTACTCGAATCAAGATGAGACGGATGAAATTGGCTCATAATTGAAAATCTGCACTTATGAGATGGCTGTGAAATATCTCGTGTAATTTTATCGTTTTATTTTATCAAAATATTTCTTGAAAAATTGATCTAAAAAATTCTTACATCATTGAATTTTTTTGTAAAAGTGAAATTTTGCCCATCATCTTGAAAAATGTATAAATGATGTTTCGAGGAGTGGGTCTGTTGAAAATGGAATAAGTATTTCTTAATTTTGAAGTCGAATACAGAAATTCTGCAGACCATTCAATTGGTAATTTTTTTTCTCATATTCCTGGAAAGTCCCGAACCTTCCAAGTCCCGAACAGTAAACTTTGAACCCCAAACCCTAATTTCTCAAACCCCAACCCTAGTTCATGACCCAATTAATTTTTAATTGTTAGCCAAAGATCCGAAACCCGAAAACAAAATCGTCCGGGGCAGCACTCCTGGTATATTTACCGTAAATACAGTGTATTTTCCGCGAATACCGTACAGTAACCGTAAATACCTTATATTTATAATTACTGCATATTAACCGTAATTACCCAACAAATGACCATTATTACCCGTAATTGTTACTTGCATGTCGTACTTTCATCATTTTCATCACGAACCACAAATTTCCGCTTGATTACCGTGATCGCAGTCAACCGATTGGTAATTCACAGTTATTACCGTTGTTTACGTGTAATTGTTGTGCAATTACAATAGATAATTGCAAAGATCTTCTGTTTACTGTAATTATCGTCACATTGATAGTGATTTACCATTGTAAAATCTTGTATTTATCTCAATTACCGGTAAATTATCGATGATTTACCGTAATTACCAGTAAATTTTTAGTAATTTTTTCTGAATTTTCTGCATTTGTGTCGCATTGTTTCAACATTACCAGCAATTAAAGAGTAATAACGGTAAATTACTGGTAATCGTCGGTAATAATAAAATGATGGCATTTTTGTTCTTGCCATTCAATTTTTTTTTCAAAATTAAAGCAAAATTGTCCAGTATTATCCGGAATCCTGCGTAAAATTCTTCTATAATCATTATAATCATTTTGCAGTCTTCTGTCTATGTGTAATAGGGTGGAGTGAAAAAAAAACATATCTTGGATTTCGACCAAATTTGGTGAGGTGGTTTATTTTGAGTGGGAGACCTCCCAAAAAAAATTTGAGCCCCCAAGGTGCAAGTGGAGGGGAGCAGGGGAGGCTCAAAGTGCACCTCCTTTTGAAAAAAACGCTGTTTTTTGCGTTTTTTTAGTCAAAAAAAATTATTTGAGAGGCTGTCGTAGCACTTAAAAGTTGCGATTTGAGTTTTTACGTTTCCCGTAGCTGAAATGATTTTTTTTTCGTCGGGAAATTGAACGAAATTTTTTTTTAAACCACTAAAAATAAATATTGAAGAAAAAATGTGAAAATTTTATACACCAGTGCAGCCAACAGCGAATCGTAAAATTCCAAAACACGCTACGCGAAAATTTCGTATTATTGGAATATTGCAATCCGCAACTTTTCAACCCCCTGGTAGCGCTCTGAGTTTTGATCGGAGAAGGATGGCGATGGTTCAGGGAGACGTAAAAACTCAAATCGCAACTTTTAAGTGCTACGACAGCCTCTCAAATAATTTTTTTTGACTAAAAAAACGCAAAAAATAGCGTTTTTTTTCAAAAGGAAGTGCACTTTGAGCCTCCCCTGCTCCCCTCCACTTGCACCTTGGAGGCTCAAATTTTTTTTGGGAGGTCTCCCACTCATAATAACCCATCCCACCAAATTTGGTCGAAATCCAAGTTATGTTTTTTTTTTCACTCCACCCTAATGAGTAATCAACATCATTGCTTCATTTTTTTGATACTTACTGAGTGAGTAGCCCTAATTATCAAAAAATCATTATTGGCTGATGGCTGAAGTTTTATAAAAGCGTCAAGTCACCGTGCATGCTTTTCCAATGTCTGATTGTAACGGGGGTTTGGGTTGGTGATTGGTTTTTTTGCCTACAAAATACAAAGTGTACCTATTTGTAAATTATTTTTGGTTCTGTTTGTAGTTGCATGATCACGCTATCGATTTTTAAGCAAGCCTACGTACTGAATTGAACAAAATAGGTATATTCGTATATTGAAATTGGCTTTATTTAATAGTTTTTTTTTGTCATATTGTTGTTTCATTTGAAGATTCTGAGATAATACGGATGCATACCCCTGAAAATTTAACAATCGACAGTTAAGAACGTCATAATGCAATTTGGCCTACCTAATGAGTATTTTCGAAGGAATTGGAGTATTTCTGATATACTGTATAACAATAAAATATTATATATAATTTTATAAGCTCATTGTAGTGGTTCTTTTCCTGCTGATGTTGGGAAAAGATGGGGGACTGTGGACGAAAAATAATTCAACGTAAAAGTCTCGAAGTATGTTACTAAAATTTGTTTGATTTTTACTTTTTAACGATTGTCGTGTGATTGCTATTTTATTTTGTTTTTGCTTCGATAGTATTTTTATTATCATTTTTTTATTACTACTTTATTGAAGAGTTTATTTAGTATGACGAGTATATGGAACTGTGTTTAAGGTAAAATTATGCTTGGGGTCAATAGTGTAAGCATTTGTATCAAACTGAAACCTTTACAGCTGATTTTTGCAATAGTAAATCTGTTAAGAAAATTAAATTTTGGAATGTGACCTTCTTTCATATTTTTGGGCGTAGCCGAAAATCTAACCGGGATATTAAAAATAGTCGAAAATCTAACCAGATGCAAAACGAACGAGTCACTGAACGAATGAATCAATTCTGAACATGGTCTGATACAAGACAGTTGATCCTGGAACTCAAATATCTTCATGAGTTATGAAATCACTGCTCATACTGCTGAATGTCGTTTCGACTTTTTTTTCAAAGTCCAGAATATTAACGTCATTTTTAAACAGTTTAGAATTTTTTGAAGAAGTTTTCCTAATTTTTCCCTCGTAATTTCTCAAACTCTTTATTTTTTTCTGTATATTTTTTCAAGTGAATTTTTTTTCTGATATTATTTTTCCACAATCAAATTTTTTCTCATATTTTTCTCAAATTGCAATTTTTGACGCAATTTTTCCACTGTAATTTTTTTTTTGAAGAATATTTCCATTGTTGAACTTACATATTTTTTATAAAGAATAATTTCTGTTTGATTGACGTCTTGAAAAATTATTTTTCTTAAAATTTTCACATCTGAAATTTTTTTTGAAGAATTTCTCCACGTCTAAATTTTTTTCTGTACTTTTTAAACTCGATTCTTTTCCCTCAAAATTTTTATGACATCAATCGAACTGAAATAATTTTTTCAAAAAAGATGTAAATGGAACACTGAAAAAATTCTTCTGGAAAAATTTCAATGAAGAGCAATTACATCAGAAAAATTTCAGGTGTGAAATTTATGAGACAAAAAATTGATCGTGGAAGAATAACATCAGAAAAAATTCAGCTGAGAAAATTACTAGGGAAAAAATAGGAGAACTTCTTGAGAAAATTCTAAACTGGTTAAAAATAACGTAAGTAAATATTCTGGACTTGAAAAAAAAAAGTCGAAACGACATTCAATGATTCGAGTTCACATAACGTGGAACGTTGGAACATTTCGTTCACTTAAAAATTTACCCAGACTTCGCTTGGTTAGATTTTCGGTTATTATCGCACCTATTGTTCACCTGTATATAAACAACAGTGGGCCATGTCTGGTTAGATTTTCGGAAACGCCGGGTGGGCTCATAAGAGGGGGAAAAGAATCTAAATGATTCTTCACCTTCTTCCCTCTCCGGTGTCCACCCCACCTCACCCATCAGTCCTATTGCTTCTGCTAAATTAAAATAACTAAAACTCCCTTCATTCGTGACTCTTTCATCTCCTCTGCCAATTCGCTAATTCGCCTGTATCTTATAAAAATTTTTAGAATTGAAAGTAGGTAAATGCAAATTTTCAAGAAAAAATTGAAAGTTACAAAAATTTTCTGAGGAGGAAATCTGAACAATTAAAAAGTTGTTGTTGACAATAAATTGAAATTTGGAAAGTAAATTCGACTCTGAAAAAAAAAAATGAAAAATGGAACAATTTGAGAACAACTAAAAAAATTGGAATAACATTTTTAAACTGTAAACAATGAACTTGAAAATTTTGAAACCAAAAAAAAAGATTTCTCTTTCTTTGAATTTCTCCAAAGGCAAAAATTGAAATGGAATTACCTAGGAGTATCATTTTTTTGTGTACCCCACTCCTCTAGAAGGTTGAATATTTACTTCAGATATGGTTAAGGAGAAAAACACACCAGTTGAAGGGTTTCAGTTTGTATTAGAAACATTAACTATCATTCTGTTTTTTAAACAAGTAACCACTTCCTCACATGCTGAATTTTGCTCTTCATCATTATTTTCAGTGAACGATATTAATGCCTGGAGATTGGGTAAAATAGACGAAGTAGATTTTGAAACGTCCGTTTGAGAAAAAGAAAACTAAAAGAGGATCTCGTTAAATGAATTTTCTACAGAAGATGTTTTTTTTTGTTTCCTCGACGTACAAAACTTTTTTGTTCTCATTTAAGTTTTATAATAGTTATTGATAATATCTTCCTAAAATTTAAGCATTAATTTTTTTTGTAACTCGTATAAACCAGGATTTTTTTTAGTAGTTAACTTGTGTATGTGTGTACGTAATTTGATAAAATTTGTTTTTCAATTATCTCCCAAGTACCTTGAACGAAAAGTTTAGAGTAAGATTGAAAATTTCCTTTCAATGAAAGTATTGGTTTTTTTTTGTATCTCGTGTTTACTTTTATATTAGTTTTTTAAATTTTTTCTTTCAAATATTTATTTGTGTCATGCAGCAAGCTCAAAGAACATTGTAAGCTACCACAGAGTGTGAAAGGATAATGTGAGGGTTGTTATTCTATGGGTTCTTCTTAGTCTATTATTCTAATCATTAATATGTAAGGTGTTTTTTTTTTTGTTTTTGATTTTTGAGAATAGTAAATAGACCCCATTTTGTAGCCGTGTTGTCTTCTTTGTTTTTGGTTGCATTTACAATTGGGTTGTTTTATGTAGTTATTGAGCCACAGATTTACCTACATTTTCCACTAATAAGGGGGACCATTGTGTAATTTAAGGTGTAGCTATGGAAGGTTTTCTTTTTGTTTGCCTTAATGGTGGTTTTATTTTTCTAGTCTTTTCCATTTTTCTAGAAATCCCATTTATGGAGGGAGCTTCTTGATAGTAACTGAATAATTTTCCTGGATTGTTTTAGCAATGTAATTAGATAGTGTAGGTTTTTATTTTTATTTTCCCTTTTTTTTTTTGTATTAATTGTATTAACATCACTGTAATGTCAACCTCTGTGGTATTAATAAATCATTATTAAATGTGATATTTTCGAATTATACTGAACTGTATATTATTAGTTTGTTTTTCTGTTGTTGTTTCATTTCATTTTATTTTTTATAATCATTGTAATAATTGTATGAGATTGATGTATTGTAATGGAAATTTTGAAATGTACCTAAGCATTAACTTTTGTAAAAAAAAAAAAAAAGAAGAAGAAGAAAGAAATGGGTAATGATGAGTCAATAATAAAGATTTTGATGGAATGGTTGGTTTGATTGGTCATTTTGTTGCACTATAATTATTCTAGTTGTGGCCTAATTCTAAAAAAGTGAACAGTTTTCCCTGTGAAAGTATGTAACTTCCAGAAATTTTTCTACGATAAACCTATGATTTTCAAAATTAGCTAAGTGACAGACCAGTTATTTCCAGAAATTGCCGTATGTTATGTGATTTCCTCATAATTCTCAAAATTTGCCTTGAAATGATACAGTATTTTCCAAAGTTCGCCTTGTGATAGTCAAATGGTTTACAGAAATTGTTTGGTTAGCACATTTCCAGTAATTTCTTCATAGAATTAACAGCCTGTGATTTTCAAAATTTCCTCCTGATATCCCAGTGATGTTCCAAAATAGCGCCCTGATTTTGAAAAATTTACCTGCTTTTGCATCTCCTCTTGCTTCCACCTGACAAATGCTCTTTTTCTGGGGTTGAATATTGATATGGGTTTTCTTTTTTGTCTGTTGTTATATTGTAAATAAGCAATAAGCTCAGTTTGCTTCAAAAAATCTTTTCTCTATAGCATTTTTTTTTACTAAATGCTACAGTCCAACCCGTACCCAAACAAACTTTCCTTTGTCACTGATTATAGACTTGAAAAATTTTGTGAAGCTTCACTAAAATTAATGCAGTTTAGTTAGAAAATATTAAAAATTGTAATGAGCAAATATTTCTCTAAAAGGAAGCTGTAGGGCAATTAAGCAATCAATTACTCGTTTTTAAGTTCTTTAGAAGTAGTTTCTTTTTCTTTTGGTTCAATAAATCAGAACTTTATCAAAATTAAAGTGAATTAATTAATTTTGTCAGGACCAAGAGTAGTATTTTTTGTTTTCTTGAGGCGCACTATAATTTCCTTCCTAGTAATTCGCTTCTGCAATACCACCAGGTTAGTGGGTCATCGACACCTGACCCCAACCTCTCAATTGCTTCACCAATCACCTCAGAGTCTGAATCATACATTTATAGCCCAGAAACTTACCAAAAATGTGCTTCAATTTTACCCCCATCAATCTTGACAGTCGGTAATTTGACTCTTTCCCTCCAATCTGCTCAATGGCATTTGCTTGATTCATATGGTGCAGCTTCTGCAGTCAGGCAGCCTCACTGCCTCAGCTGCATTGAACTGTGGTCTGCCACCCCCACCACTAGCCTAGTTGACCACTTGGGGGACCTAAGGAGGTCCTATCTGCTACCCAATGCTGGTCATCCCACTTTCAGGCTGCTATATGCCTGAAGCAAAGACATCAGCCTTAGCAGCCTCAAATGTCTCCCATTCAGCTTCCCCCACAAGCTCACAAATCCAGCGACCCAGTTTAGGACTCTCAGCCTGACATAATTTGTTGATATTGTCAACAACCTCGTTAACCAGCCCCAGCCTGGCCCCTCTCCAGCCTCCTCAGCCTGGGCTTGTAGCATCTCCTCCCCTTCCTTAACTGCGGAAACATTAGCCACCTCCACCTCCCTTTCAGATTCCAACAAAACCTCTTAACTTGGTACCCTCACTATACCTATCTCACTGAGTTCTGGTGCATTTCCTTCATCCTCCTGCTTATCACACTAGTACCACCAAAACTGGGGACTCCAACATCCCCCTTGGTTAGTGAAGGTAGCAGAGACCATCTTTGGAAAAGCCTGTGCCGCATCAATCAACTCAGGCTAGAACCTCTGGATTGTCTGAGTCATCACTCTGTGGGATGACAGGAACTGGGTGTCGGCTTCTCCCTGTGAGGAGCCCAGGCACCCCAACACAGAGGCACCAGCCCAGATTTACTCACCACTGGCACCTCCTGCCTTGCTCCACCACAGGCCCCTGAGCTCAGACACAAACACCACTACAGACACCAGAGTGATCTCCAGTGTCAGCACCTAAAGGAGCCACAAAACCTCAGCCATGGCTCCTAACCCTACCATGAGCCATACTTTTGAGAAAGCAGAGTTGGTGGCATAATCACAGCTGCAACACGCTCACATATCCCCTCCACCTCCACACTTTTTAAGACCTAGACCTAAACCTAGATCTCTTTATGCTGATGGGATGAGTAGATGCGGCTTTTCCAGGGGTATCTCCATTCTCCTTATGTGTGTCGCATTCATGTATCTTTATCTTCCCAAGATCCTTGTTCTTGAAATTGCAAGTTGGACACTGCAATACAATACTATGACAATGGGTATGTCCCAGTATTAAAGGGCCATCTTATCGCTTGTTGGTTTTAGTTTTCAAGATACAGTTATTTTTTTAAAGCTGGATCAAAACTCTCAAAATTGTATTATTTGTTCATTATTATAGTGTAACTCTGCTCTATCATTTCCCAGTTACCCATCGATCTTATACCTATGGATACATAGCATGCCCATCAGGTGTTCAGGCAACACCCACTTTTAGATTACCTAGTTTTGACGTTCTGAGTTGATTTCTGCACATGTGATAAACACAGTCACTTCAATGTAGTGATATCAACTCTGTCAACGAGTATCAAATACTGGTAGTGGTAGTAGTAGTAGTGCAACTTGGGCAGAACCAATATGCAGATCGCTAAACCTGGGTTAAACAAGCTGGTCGCTCCTTTCCCCTCTGACTATCTTTGCAAACAAAAATCTCATAAGACGCTGTAGACGCTACGTATCCATAGGTATAAGATCGATGCAGTTACTCCACTCCCACTTCCTAAACTACTTCCAGTAGCCCACGATATAGCCCATTTATGCTGGAGCATGGTACATGTTAGGAATTTAGAAGATTACAGTAATACAAAACCATTATGGAAGAGCCACATCTGAGTATTACCACTCCTACTCTTTGTCTTGACTCACAGCTAGTCCAGGTTCTCACTCTTTTCAATAAATGAGTGCTCTCGCTCATTTCTTCTCTCTTGAATGATTTCATTGTAAATATGTATTTTCCCCTTTTCTTACAGGTGTTATTCTTATGTATGGAATTGGCTCTTGTGAATGTTTTTGAAGGATTCCTATTGTGCTATGCAAAAATTTGATCTCAAAACTAGGTAAGTTATTTTAATATGTTCATTTGTAGTAGTATATTATGCAACAAGGGAGATAAAAGTAATTTTCGACAAATTTTGAGGTTTATTGTCCGAGCAAAGCAAGGGAAATAGGTAACGCAAAATTGTCGAAAAAACATTTATCTCCCGAGTTGCATACAATATTTTACATCATAGAGGGAATAAAATGTGAATTCAAGCACTTGAGTAATATTAGCGAGAGGGAATAAAGTAGCATTTTATTCCCTCTATGACATAACATAATTTACCTAATTCATTTTCAATTTTCAATCCTACACTCTTGTTTTTACTTTTTAATTAAAGTGTTGGTTGTCCATCTATCAGTAGATGTTTGTCAGTTGATGCAGGTAGTATCTCTGCCCCTGAAACTATATTACCACACATAGTTTTTCGTGTAATGTGTGTAGCCTATTTGTTTGCCCGAATTACTGGTAAAATGTTATCAGTGAACAAAAACGAAACACCGTCGATTAGCTATGACGTAGGAATCCGGTAGGAATACGTCATGAATACGTAGGGAACACATTCCATTTTACCAGTTGTTTAGGCAAATCAGTTAGACTGCCACGCATTACACCGTTCATGACGTCAAAAGCGAAAAACTCTATAGGTTAACACACACATCTTAAAAAGTAAGCAAACATGTTCTTTCTGCGGATAATGTTTGTTTACCTTTGTAACATGTATTAACCTATGCGCAATATTTTAGTTTAAGGAGAAAAATACTACCCGCATCAAACTGACAAACGTCTAAAGCTCCATTAATTTTGCAGGATTTAACCAGATTTTGAAAAATATTCTCTGTTATAGACAAAATAGAACAGTCCTCGATGGAACCTGAAACATTCAACTGCTCTGTTATCCGGAAGATTTTTAATTACTTTACCTGTCCGTAAGTGTTGGCAATTTTATGATTATTTTTTTGTTATCGCGAATCGCTCGAGTGCTTAATTTTGCATTTTTCTCCCTCTGTAACAAAAAAAATTGTATGGAACTCTGGTGATAAATGGTTTTCAACAATTGTGAGGTATTTCTCTCGCTTCACTCGTGCAATAAAATTTGTCAAAAATAATTCTATCTCCCTTGTTGCATAATATACTATTATTTACTGTACTTGTTGTATATTATGTTTAATTTTATGAATTGTTATGTTTTTGGTTATTTTCTAGATCAGTTGCCAAAGTTTTCTCAGTAAAGCGAGCTGGAGTTTTTACTTTTCAATTGTGGTTTGTGGTTTAGTTATCCAAGTGCTGTGGCAGTGTGGCATGAGCATGCAGTTGGTTGCCTACCTTGCAGTCAGCAGTAAATATATCAGCGTAGAATAACCCAAGTAAGTTTATTTTGAAATTATCTAGTTTCTTCATTAAATACTTCACATTTTTTATGCTTTCAACTAAGTTTACTAGCTTTTTGGTCAGGGTTTTATTCCTTTTTTAAAAAATGTATCACTAGAGACACTAGAATTACAAGATGCGTCTCTGCAGGTCACAGCGGTAAGGGGAATCCAAGAACTCCGTGTAAATAGTTACTCACTCCTTTCCCTATAGACGTATAGAGGCGCTGATACTTAGTCCCAAAACGATACCAAACAATGATCTCATTGGTCTCATCCTCTCATCCCTTATCAAATACATTCAACAGCTGATTACACTGACGTGACGATTTGAGCTTTAACCAATGAAATTGATGAAAAAGTATCCGAGGGTCTAAGTATCAGCGCCTCTACAGGGCGCAGAATGAGTAACTATTTACGCACCCCCCTTACTCTTGGGACCACCAGAGATGCATCTTGTAATTCTAGTGTCTCTATGTATCACTAAATTTCATTACAAATTTGACTTTATAAATGACCCTCTGTGCAAGAAAAGAATTATTCTGCTCATATCTGCTGATAATTACTGCACTTTTCTGCTATGTTCGTATGTTCTTTGCGGAATTCCACCTATTTCTGCTAAATTCTGCAGATTTATTCCTTTTTCGTCACAGAATTCTTCCGTTCTCTGGAAATTCTTGCCTTTTTCAGCTAAATTCCACAAAATTTCGGCTTTTTCTGCTACAGTTTTACACAATTCTTCCTTTTTAAGCAAAATTCTACAGAATTCAGCCCTTTCCAGCAAAATTTAGCCTTTTTCTGCGAAAATCTGCAGAATTCTGCTCTTTTGTGACGAATTCTACATAATTCAGCATTTTTCTGCGGATTCTCATTCTGCCTTTTTCTTAGATTTTTTTTGGAGCGTAGCCTGTTTTTTTTTTTTTCAACAAAAAATGTTAATATTCTGGCCTTAGTATTAATCCTTCGGAAAGGAATATTTCGAATTTTTAGGAAAAATTTGTGTTGCTGTTTTATAGTTTTTTTTTTCTATTTTTTGCTTGCATAAAAGTTTCGATTACGAATACCTACTTAATTCTGTATCGGATGAAAATGATAAGCGAGGGAGCCAAAAGTATACAGTGATCCAGATGTCGAATCTAATGGAAATACAAATATGTATTTTGCTATAATTTCATGTATTTCGCTCAACGAAATTTGATTTTTTTTTGTCCATTTGGAAAAAATTGGGAGGCTTTGAAACCTGAGAATTGAAATTTTAAAAATGCAGATTGGTTTTTCTTATCTACCTCCAAGTCATTATGTAATTTGTGTGGTACCATTTTTTCTGGGTAATTACCTGTAATTTTTCATTTTTTTGCGTAATTTTCGGTTTTTTCCCATTTACCGGGTAAATACTTGTAATGCCATTTTTTCTGTGTAATTATCTGAAATTTTCCATTTTTTCCGCGTAAGTTACGGTTATTTTCCCATTTTATTGAGTAATTACCCGTAAATTTCTCATTTTTCACAGTAATTATGTGTAATTTACCATTTATATAGGGTATCTAAGTGTCCGTAATTTTTTTTTTCTTAATGAACTGTATGTACTAATCAATTTTAAATTTCGTTTTACAGGACAGAATATCATTCCACATTACCAAAGGATGCTTCAACGAGGAACTAATCTGGACGATGTTTCATTACGGCCTTCTGCTAATTCGATAATTTTCAAGCCGGCCTTCTGCTAATTCGATAATTTTCAAGCCAACAAATTAGAAACAATTTGGGAGCCAGAATACTGGTAAGTTTAATTTGAACTTTATTACTTATTATTGTACAATTATTACGGAAATTAATCATCTTTTTTTAATTTTTTTTTTCAGTTCGCTACAAGATGAGAAACACCACTGGTTGCATACGTATCGCTGTGCCAGCAAACCCGGCATCTCCTGCTAAAGAAAGAAGAAGGATATAAAGTACGTCTCGATTATCAATCAAATCCGAAACGTCCCATTCGATTTAGTTACTTTGAAGAAGAAAAAATTGTTATATTCGTGGCCAGTGACCTCTTAAGTGGTCAAAAAACTTTTTTTTTTAGTATAATTGCATCTCCATTGCTGAGAAAACGCGTTTCTGAGGCAATAGTTGACCATATCTTTTGCAAATATTTTACAAAAACGACGATTTCTGTGAATTTTAAGGTTGAATATGCAAAATAAGAGTCAATCGTGCCGATTTCGAATTCCAGGTCTATTTTTCGTTCTGGACTTTTATTTCCGAAAAATACCACGTTTTTGTCTCGAAAATACCATTTTCTTGTCCAATTTTATCCAAATCTAATCCCAGCAGGTTGAAGAATTGATTTCGGGTAGAATTGGGTCACTGATCACGAATATTACTGTTGTACATCGATTAATCCTTTATTTTACGAAATATGTGCTGTTTCAGGATCGCAGTTGGTGTTAAATGGTTTGCATAAGCGTCGGTTCAAGGCATAAATGGCGAATATCAGAAATTGACGAAATGTGAAGATTTTTATGACGTTTGCGAATAGTTGGAGGCCGCTGATTACGAATTTCGGGATTATTTTGCATCAGGTATATTCATTTTATTTTTAAAAACTGTTGTTCTTGTTTTCAAAAAAAAAAAGGGAATATTTCACCGCAAAAATTGAAAAAAAGGGCTTAGATTAAAGTGGAGGAAGGGGGTTGATTTTATGATTTTTTTTTTTTTAATTGACAGGAATAATTAGCGCTAAACAAAATCATTGAAAATGGATTTTAAAAAAAGTCTTAAAATTCCGGATACCCAGTCAATATTTTGTCAAATCTCTGGAGAGAAAAAAGTAAAAAATTATAATTAGTGCAAGTTTAGAAAAAATACCCATTTATTGATTTTTTTGTTCGCGGTGTTTGCACAAAATTTTGATTTATATTTGAAGAATTTTTTGGTGAAACCAGTGATTTTTAAATTGTCTTTGCAAAAGTTTTTGACGTTGAGTCTTTTTGCTGGGAAAATACAGCTTTTGTTTTTCGAAAAATTATTAAAATAATGTGTAATTAAACGTTGGAAAATTGATGGGAAAAAATATTCAAAGACGAAAGAAGATATTTCAAATTTTTTCAAAATTAAAAAAAAAACGAATTATTTCTTAATTTTATTGAGGAAATAATTAGCTAGGTAGTTACATTTCGACAATAAGCCGATAAAAAGACATGAAAAAATGCAAAATACATCAAGGTAATGACAATGGTAATGACAATTTGGCATCAAATTACATACTTAATTAAAATTAAAAATAATCAAAATTTCAAAATTATCGCAAAATTTGAAAGCAACGGTCGAACTAAAAATAACGATCGATTTGTAAAAATAAAACAAAAATGTTCTTAAAACACGAAACAAATCTTTTCACCATTTTCTATAATGTTTGGCTGACTGCTTCTGTGAGGATGCATCTCCTGAAATTAAAAGTAAAATTATTTAATGATGTAATAGATACAATTCTGATTGATTAACCTTTAAAATTTTTCCCCTTAGATTTTCTGCACAAATTTCAACTCGGAGAAATTTATACTTTGAATTTTTTAAATTTTCATTATTTATAATGTACGTATGTGTTAAATTTTTTTTGTTTTCTATTTTTCGGTAGGTAATTTCGATAATTATTTCTTTGATTTGAATTTTGGTAATTTAGCTTTTGTGAAAATTTGTTATTTTTATTCTACTAATATTTTTCCAATTATTTCAGTATTTAGAATTTAAACTTTATATTTTATTTTACAGATTGTCAGTCAGAAAGATGTATTGATTGGAAGCAATTCGCATTCATTTTATATGGCAAGTCAGTAAAAGGCCCCCATTGGGAGCAGGATCATTGTCCTGCTTCAACTCCTAGTCTCACGTCCACGTCGTGGGGGCTGGGACCTCGTCGTAGTCCGGCGTGCTAACGAGACAGGGGGGCGTATCTTGTACGCTGCTTTCGGATTTAAAAAAATTAACGTAATTTCGGCTTACTTGGAGAAAACAAAATTTAATAATTTTGGATTTGATCAAAATTGGTGTTGAATATCGGTTCATGCAAGGTCACCCTAACACTTTTTGAAGTATCGGGTTACCCTGCAGGAATCGATCCGGTGAGTGAATTATGCAACGTCATCGGTGCCTGCTGAGAAAATAGTCGAAACGCTGGGTTTGACGATGTGGGACCTTTGACGGTGCATTTTTCACCCGCCGGATCAGGACTTCGGTCCTAACTTTAGTCGTAGGACTTTCTTATGACCTGCGTAATGCGCGAAATCCTGTGGCTTTGTCGAGGGTCTTTGATCCCCATATCTATCTTGGCAAATCCGGGATGGAGGGCATTACGTGGCTCGTTGGGCAACAGGTGTCTGGTCTTTTTCATCGTGACAAGCAAAATTTGAAGATGGTCGGACCCGGACGCTCTTTTTAGTATCGTAAAAAATCGAAAAACCCCTTAATTTTTTTAAAAAACAAAAAAAAAGAATAATGATGTAAAATTGGCGATTTTTCGATTTTTTACGATACTAAAAAGAGCGTCCGGGTCCGACCATCTTCAAATTTTGCTTGTCACGATGAAAAAGACCAGACACCTGTTGCCCAACGAGCCACGTAATGCCCTCCATCCCGGATTTGCCAAGATAGATATGGGGATCAAAGACCCTCGACAAAGCCACAGGATTTTGCGCATTACGCAGGTCATAAGAAAAGCCTACGACTAACGTTAGGACCGAAGTCCTGGTCCGGCGGGTGAAAAATGCACCGGCAAAGGTCCCACATCGTCAAGCCCTGCGTTTCGACTATTTTCTCAGCAGGCACCGATGACGTTGCATAATTCACTCGCCGGATCGATTCCTGCAGGGTAACCCGATACTTCAAAAAGTATTAGGGTGACCCTGCATACCAATTCATGCAAGGTAATCCGATACCAAGTAATAGGATGACCTTGCATGAGTTGACCTAACATTACCCACCGATATTTCCAATTTAGCCCAGAGCCAAAATCCAAAATTTTGTTCCTTCTCCCAAAATTAATTTTTTTTTTTCAATTTCCGAAACCAGCGTGCCAGAAATTCTCTTCGACACGCCCCCCTGTCGCGTTTGCACGCCGGATCAGATTCCGACGAGGTCCCAGCCCCCACGACGTGGACGTGCGACTAGGAGTTGGAGCAGGAGACCTTGCTCCTGCACCCATTTGGGGGCCATTGAATATTTACATTGATGATGTGAAGATCAGAAATTGAATTCGACAAGTGAAATCTTGATGCTTGAAATAATTTTTTCTTTTCGAATTTTTTTTGGCCCTCCTCAGATCCCCTCCTTATGCATAATATTAAGTTATATAATAATATGTGGATCATTTTGATTTTAAGTATCATGATAAGTTGTAATATTGCTCATTAAATGATTTTAAAATTGAATACGTGTGTTTTGTTGACATAAAATGTTCAAAAAATAATCAGGTAATTTTAAAAACTCATTTCCGGCTTGCATTCTTCATGTAAAAAAAAAAGTGCATTTTTGACTTGAAAAATTGCAAACAACTCATTAAATATTAATTTTAAAGCAAAATTAACTATTCCATCGAATTCCTCGCATCAAAAAACATACATTGAAACGTTTTAAACAATAAAAAACGTTGAAATACACTTAAATTAATTATTTTTACATAAATTTTTATTAAAGGTCTTCAAAAAATCGTATTTTCAAATTCTAGATACGTACGTGGCGCTATCTATCGGAATATTAGCTGAAGCGCTTCGAAAAATATCTTTTTTTGCATAAAATGACAATTTCTAAATTACCGCGTAATTACCGTAATTTTGAAACCATCCTTAGATCATAAATTCGTTTTTATTTATAGTCTAAGCATTATTTAAAAATTACGGTAATTACGCGGTAATTTAGAAATGCGCAACATACACGAAAAATGAATAAAATACAAATTTCTAAATTACCGCGTAATTACCGTAATTTTTAAATAATGCTTAGACTATAAATAAAAACGAATTTATGATCTAAGGATGGTTTCAAAATTACGGTAATTACGCGGTAATTTAGAAATTTGTATTTTATTCATTTTTCGTGTATGTTGCGCATTTCTAAATTACCGCGTAATTACCGTAATTTTTTAATAATGCTTAGACTATAAATAAAAACGGATTTATGATCTAAGGATGGTTTCAAAATACCGTAACTCGAAAAAATACGTTTTTTTGAAGACTTTTTGAGTTTCTTGATTAAAATTCACGTGAATTAATTACTTCAACAGAATTTTATTATTATTTATCGTTTGAATCTTTGATTTATGTGGTTTTTTGATGCGAAGAATTAAAATGAATTGTTATTTTTGTATTTAAATGAGTATAATTATTACAAGTCAAGTTATTCACCATTTTCAATATGAAATCGCAATTATTTCGCAGCGCTGACAGAAATGAATTGATTTATTACATTAAAAATCTACAAATACATCCTATAAATGTGAGAAACAGGTTCATAATGTAATAAAGCACGTCCCTAAGGAGTTATTCAGCGTCTACTTTCAAATCGATCTCGAGTGGCGGCAACATAAGGTGAATATATCTTTTTGGACTTTTCTTCCGCGATAATGCTGCGTAATTTTTACGTAACTTTTACATTTATCTGAAAATATAGGAAAGTAAAAAAAAAAAGATTGAAATTAAAAAACTAGATAAATCAATCGTACCGAATACTGAAAAAAAAATTACAAGCAGCAAGAAAGAATAAATCGAACTTGAATATATCGGCAAATTGTAAGCTTCGTTGATGAATATATTCATAATTTCGCTATCTTTGTGATAATGCAACGTTATTTTAATGCTTCCAGCTTGAACATCCAGCTAAGTAGGAGAATTTAGGACATTTAGAGTAAAACAACAAATTAAAGCAGCAATAAGCACACGTAGTTGAGTAATTACTTGAGATAGACTGCCGGTAAAGTTTCATAATGTGAGATTTTTGTTCACTGTTCAGGACGTCTTCCAAGTAAAACAAAGCATGTCTGACGGCGTCTTATTTTCCCAAGCATTCGGAATCGTATACCGATATCCTGATTGAACGAATACAACATGTAGATATATTAGAATAGGGGTATGTAGATTTACATAAGCATTTCAAGTTGCATTATATTTTTGTACATACATAACGATATCGCTGAATTAACCTGAGCACTTTATTGGTAGGATCCTTTATGGTGAAGACGAAACTTTCGTCGATATCGAAATTAGAATGAGCGGGGATAGATTTATTGAACTTCATATGCTCTTCAGTACGCAATTATATCGCTAGCTCTTCTATTTGTACCTTCGGGAGCTAGATCTTCGATTTTCACAAATCGAATCAACAATCTATACAAAACGAAAAAAATTGCGAATAAAATATAAATTCGGATATAAAATTTCGTACAGAACGATAAACTATACATTACTTTTTGGTATTTTTATCGTACATAGGTTGCAGAAAAATGGACAGTTTCGTTGGGTAAGTCGACATAACCTTTGTCGTTGGCAAAATCTTCCATCGATTTCCACACTCGATTAAAAGCTTCGGATAATTAGATAAGGGTAAGCTATCATTTACGAGCAACTTCGTCATTCGATCGTTCTGCGACTTATGCGTCCATCTTGTCCGGAATACAATTCACATTCTGTAAAATAGCGTTATACTTAATTCAATGTACATATATGTAAGTTGAAAGAATTTATGCTTAGTTGGAAACACTTAACAACATACTCTGCGACTAGAGCAAGTACTCGACGTCTGAGAACTCGATAATAAACTTTTGGCTTGTCGGTCGGTTTTTGAACACGAATTAGCTAAATCGATTCGTGAAGAATCTTCAGAATTGTCGGCCTGGAACGCGGTAAACTATATTTCAATCGTATGCAATCTATATGCCGCATGTTGAAAAAAAAAACACGTGAACTAATAAACAATTACCAAAGTTGGCGATGATCCGGCAACAGCGATTGTCGGCAATATCATCATACTGACGCTAGCCAATGATTGGAACGGCTGTGGTTGTTTGGATGGAACTATGGCGATTTCGGAAAATTCCCTGGAGACAGTGACACGGAAAATTTTTATTCGCCAAATGCGTTCGGATTTGTTTTTTAGGTAGCTTTTTAGTCGCTGAACACGATTCCGGCGTCGGATTTCGATTTCAAAGTCAGGTTTTTGAGATATCCACCCGGGAAAATTCGGAAAATGTCCTGGACAGTGACACAAAAAATTTGTATTCGCCAAATGCGCTTGGATTCAGTTTGTAGGTGGATCTTTGGACGCTAAACACGATTCCGGGATCGGATTTCAGTTTGGAAGTAGTATTTCCGAGATAATCGCCTGGAAAAGTCGGAAAAACTCGATATAAAAGTGTAAATATTGGTCAAACGAATGGCCGAATCCAAAATCCGACCCTAGATTCGTGTTCAGCGACCAAAAATCGATACTTACTTATTATGGATGAAAATTTAACTGGCAGGCTAGCATAAAAATTCAAGGAACATTCGGTCACTGAAACTTCTTCCATCGATTTCGTGATCCAAATCTGAAAGAAAGAAAAAAAAACATCGATTTGATTAATAATGAAAACAATTCAAAATTCCTCAGTCGAAAAAATATTTACGATATTAAGATCTGGAAATCGTACCCCCCAAAAAAAACCAAAAGTGTGATAACATTAATCAGCAGAATTATGAAAATTTCACACTGAAAAAATTGAAATTGGTAATCTATATACATATAAATTTTTTAGAATAAACCAATTTCGGAAAAAATGGTATTGAAAAATATCGAGACGATTCAATTATGATCACTAAATTAACCCCCACAAGAACTTGAATTAAAGCTCAGAATATAATACTTCATTGTAAAAACATAAATAAGAAAATTCAACTGCACTGTTGAAAATTGAGAATAATAATAGAGAAAAATACCCCACGTACCTACCTACTGACCGGAAAAATCTCCTCAAGAATATCACGTTCACAAACTTTTTATTTTACTTCGCAATAGCTGGCCACGTCAGTATCTTCGACTTGATTTCACAGCATCAAATTTTTCTCACTTCAAGCTCCTCTTGACAGAAGTTTCACATACCTGAAAATAAAATAAGCAGGTCAGTAAATTTTTACGAACATGGAAAATAAAAACTTGAATCGCCAAAAAGATTACATTTAAAATACGAACCATTCGAGCTTCAGCAAATTAAATTTAGATAAAACAATTATCACTGAAAAAATAAAGTAGGTACTCACTTATTATGGACGAAAATCCAACCAGCGAACTAGATCTGTATAAATTCCAGCAGAGTTCAATCACTGAAACCCTCATCGATTTCATAATCTGGATCTGAAAAAAAAACACGTCGAATTCTTCAATGAAAAAATTTCAACATTTCTCCACTCGGAAATATAATTCAGGAATTGAAGAATAGAATTTGAAAAGGGCCTAACTTCCCAAGTTTTACAAACTCGTGTAAAATGTTTTTTTTTTTATTTCGTTAAACTATTACACGTTTAATGATTTTAAATAGTCATGTGCTCATCCCACAGAATTTCCCGTTAGAACATTTTTAATCCGACTGTGATGGCACTGCAAGGCAAAAAGAATATATTTTGGAATTTGGAGTTAGGCCCTTTTCAAATTCCATGCTTCAATTGGAGATTTGGGAATCTTTTGTTCTACTTTTTTACAATAATGCCACAATTAAACATTTACGCTGAAAAAATTTTAAATGGCAATTCCTTAATTAAAAATTAATGATAATTTAGAAAAATTGTCTGCGAGACGATTTAAATATAATCACTGAATTGTCGAAAAAAAAGGTCGAATATTAAAACTCAAAAAATAATCATTATGAAAAACGTAAAAAAAATACGTACTTACTGATCATAGACGAATCTCCATCAGCTAACAAAACTAAATATCCCTGGAACATTTGCACTTCACTTCGCACACTTCACAACAGCTCGCCTGAAAATAAAAAGGAAAATAAAATTGACCTTGGAAGAAAAAAATAAAAGTGACATCATGAAAAAAAAAATTCCAAAAGGGTTATTCCATACTTACACGGACCAAAAATGAAGTAGGATCTAATTTCGCCCAAATTTTGTTTACGAGTTCTCCTAGATAGTCTATTCATGAATCAACCACTACTTCCTTTCTAACCCTCAAGGAAGCTGAGTTGCTGAGTGGTGAGCTTCCTAACTTTTAGACTCCATTGATTGTTTGCCAAATACCTAACTTTAAGGCTTCATACGTATCTCGAGATAGGTTATACTTGAAGAAAAACTGTTTGTGGGATTTGAAAGAGAATTGATAGGAGATTCAAAAACGATTATCACATTTTAAAAGGCACAAAATTTAACTTTGGTGATGCTACCCTTTAAAAATCTGAAAAAATTACAGTAAGTAGCCCCTTTTATCTTCTTTTCAACCAATAAATTCGCAAGATGGGATCTCAAGACCCCTGGGAGGTACTGTAAAAGGGCCCACAATTTTGACCAAAATTCAAAGAAATCAAAAAAGTAAAGTCGCATATCGATTTCTACTAATTCGGAGGCGCTGATTTCGAATATGTACTTGGTTTTTTCATCCGACACTTCTGAATGCTCCTACTAGCCCCCTTAATAGGGGTCAAAATTTGAAAAAAATGGAAAATAACGTGCGACCTGTCGTTTGTTAAGTATTTGAAGGTACTGAGTTCGAATATTTACTCATTTTTTGAATTAGACCTTTCAGTGCCCCCCCCCTAGGCCCCAGCCTCCCAATTTTGGGAAAAATCATGTTGAAAAATTAAAATGACGTGTGACATATCATTGGTCACCAATTTGAGGTCGTAGAATTCGAATATCGACTTACTTTTTGATTTTCCCCTTTTCTTTCTGTTCATCTATTTTTCGGTTCGAGCAGAAGGAAAAGGAAAAATCAAAAAGTAAGTCGATAATCGAATTCTACGATATCAAATTAGTAATAATCGATATATCACCAAGGACCGGATATTTATGAAAAAACATATTTTCCTATGAACATTCCTATCGCACATATCAATGGTTTCTTTATGATTCAAAAAATTCTGAGTATTTTGAGCCCTATATGTTTGCGCATATTTTCGCGTATTTTGGGTATAAACGCATATTTTTACATATTTTGCCATTTTTTGGCGCATAATTGGCCATATTTTGACCATTTTGCACGTTTTTGGGCATATTTTACTAATTTTATCTGTTTCTTACTCTTATATTCGTACTAACCACCCAACATTCAATTTTTTAATTTTTTTCTGTCTGAAAAATAGAAATACCTGTGGCAACTTTTTTTTTTGAAAAAGTAAATACTTTTGATTTTGAATCAAAAATCACTTTTTATCAATGAGGAAGTACTGAAATCAGTCAAAATTGCCTAAAATGAGTCATATTTCAGCACTTTGAATGATAATTTAATGACAAGATCGAAAAAAGCTGTTTTTTGATACCCATATCGTATTCACATATTTTCACATATTTCGAGTTTTTAGCACATATTTTTACATATTTCACCCTTTTTTAGCGCATGAAATATGTGCATATTTTGCGTTTTTTAGAACATACATATCCGGTCCTTGTATATCACACGTCATTTTAATTTTTTAACATACTTTTCCCCAGTATCTAACAAACAACAGGTCGCACGCAGGTATTTTTCATTTTTTACTGCTATCAAGGGGACTAATAGGGGGAGTTAAGAGGGGTAGACTGAAAACCCCACGTACAATTCGAAATCAGCGCCTTCGAATTATTAGAAATCGATATGCTAATTTACTTTTTTGATTTTTTTGAATTTTGTTCGAAATTGTGGACCCCCAGTATTTCCTAGAAGTCTGGAGCAGGGTGTCTAACAAAAGCTTTTGAGGAAAAAACTCAGTTTTAGTATGGAATAGCCCTACTGCGAGTAAAATATAGAAAAAAAAACTTACCAATTCGACAGTGACACGCAGTATAATGATCATTTCTTCGATTGAAAATTAATCTTCTTCAAAACGAGATTCCGTCAAATGATGTTGGCATCTTCACTTCAGATTAACACTGGAAGAACTGAGCGAAATCCTGTAAAATGAAAAAGTAAAAAAAAAATCAGGTAAGTAGGTAAGTTAATAAATATACCAATAAATACAGAATAAAACTAATTGATTTTCAAGGTGAACGTTATATCAAATAGGTAATTAAAATGTCATAACGAAAAAATCATCATCGAAAAAGTCACTCACTTATTCATTTGAAGAGAATTCTCGACAGTGTCACGCCGCTGGAGCATAGTCCCTGATCACTTCTCAGTTCTCTGGATTTTGATATTTCAGGCAAGTAAGTATGGAGTACCTATCTAGATTTTTCCATACTCTTCACGAATACGAAATTCAAAATCAAAGCGACACTGGCAAAGAAAAAATTCAGACAAGTGTTGTAACTCGTAAATTAAAAAATTTTCTAAAAAAAAAAAGAATTTCTCTGATAAAAAAGGTTGCAGAAATATTACAAAAGAAAAAATTACTCACTCGGCAGAGGCGAATTTCCAATCAGCAAATCTTGATCGACATTTCAAGTACATCTTCTTCTTTCAATATTGGATCTCCTTGAATTTACAATGTGAATCTGAAAAAAAAAACACAAATCAATTATGCGATTGAAAAATAATATAGGTAGGTACCTAATTTAAAATCTAAAAGGTAAGTTTTGGGTATAGAATCACCTTCAGCCCTTACAAATTGTTTTTGAATCAATACTGATTTTGCGCCTTTTAGAGAGAGTCGAATCAAGGGAGAAATTCTACTCAAAAACCAGTTTTTGACGGGGGCTACCTAAAAATGAAAAATTTCCCATTAAATTTTAATGAGTGATATCGCTGCTCTTTTAATAATTAAAAGAGCAAAGATATCAAAACAAAAACAAAAAATGAAAACGAAACTGAATTTGATAAATAGAAATGAATGAAATGATAAAGCAAAAAAGCAAAAAAAATATGTAACATTAAAAAAACGGCGGTATTTCCTTTTTTCTACATTTTTATTTCGAGTATAACGTAACTATCCTGAACCCAAAAACGTTAATCCACTGAAACGTTATTTTCAGCCACACAGGCCAGAGCAAAGCACAGTTTTTTTGTGACGTCACAAGATTAGGCAATTAAAACATGGGTTTAAATGGGCGAATGTTCGTTTTTTCATTTCTAACTCAATATGGAATGAAATTTTAATAAGTTTTTGACTGTATCTTGTGTAAAATTCATAAGAAATATTGATCGAGTAATAAAAACAAATACATCTTTGGAAAGAGCATGAAAAATACTACATTTCGTCCATTGATGTTTTTTCTCATGTACTATATTTTTAAAGATTACCTTACCAAATATTTAGGTTGAAATATTTCAAAATTCATAACACATGGAAAAAAACATCAAATGGACGAAATATAGCATTTTTCATGCTCTTTCCAACGATATATTTGTTTTTATTCCTTGATCAATATTTTTTATTAATTTTGCAATAATTCGGCAACACCTTCAATTTTTTTCCTGTTTATCTCAATTTTTAAGGAAACTGTCACACAAAATCAAAAAACAATTTCACCATTGGGAAACTCGTTGAATTTTACACAAGATATACAATCAAAAAATTATTAAAATTTCACTCCTTATCGAGTTGAAAATGAAAAAACGAACATTTGCCCTTTTAAACCCATGTTTTAGTCGCCTAATCTCGTAACGTCATCTAGACTTTTTTGTTCAGTGCTCAAGCCTTTGTAACTATACCGGGTGCTCGATTAATTCTGGACTCCCCTTGCACGTTTTGGTGTTAAAAATAGTAAGTTGGTAATACTTTGTTTAATAAACAAATACAAAGTATTGCCAACTCACGATTTTTACCACAAAAAGTACAGGGGGAGTCCAGAATTAATCGAGTACCCGGTACGTGGTATTAAAAAAGAAAGAATAAAGTACTGGGATAATTTTGAATTTTTAAATTTAGCCTGATTTTCCTTTGTTTCTGCCTCTTCTCACTTGCGTCGAACTCACACAGGGCAGGAAAGAGGCAAAAAAGATGAAAATAAGGGTTCAGCTACTCGCCAAGTACAGCAGCCTCCCAATTATTCGACCCAGTCAGGGCTGAAGCCTGAAGGTTGGTCAAATGTCGATAATTAGCAAGAAATTAACTTCAAATGACTCGAAATCATAATTTTAAAGAGTAGAGAAATGTTTTAAAATTTTCAATTGCCATATTTATAGGTAAAAATGAAAAAAAAAAAAAAAAAAAAAAGGATTATTCTTGATTACTCATTATTACTTGGGCAAAGAACATTTTGGTAATATTGAATACTTTTTCAATTGCTATATTTATAGGTAAAAATGGAATAATATTGAAAAAAAAAAAGGATTATTCTTGATTAATCATTATCACTCGGGCAAAGAAAATTTTGGTAATTGAATACCTATGTTTTTAAATTGAAAACGAACTTTTAAAATCATAATAAGAGACGAGTAAAAAAATTTGTCATTTAAAATGAAGACTGTTTTGTTAAAATCACTGAAAAATTTGGTCTATCTGATAGGTTAGAAAATGTAATATCTGGATGGCTGATAATCAGGAGGCTACTGTACATGTAAGCAGGATTGATTTGGTTTACCCCGAAATTATTGGAAAAATTACTTAATCAAGTTCTAAAAAAAAAAAAAAATTAAATATTGAATGAGGGAAATCAAACATCCCTTTAAAAATGCATTCATCTGATTGGAATTTTAAAATTTTAACAAAATTACGTTAATAAACGCGAAAAAGTGAAAATATTTCTTTAAAAACACTTACCAGCAGTATTTTCATAGCTATTCCATAATCAGCACGAATCACTTCTGAAACAATTAGAAAAAGCTCCGATTAACACTTAAAATACCCGAAATCAACATTAAAATTAATCATCTTACTATTTGAGTTATTAAATTCATTCGAATAACAAGGAAAAAAACTGATTTAGAAATTAAATTCGCGCACCATTAAAATAATCCTAAATAACGCAAAACAAAACATATCCGACGTCTTCACAGCTCTGACACCAGATCATAACTGACACACATCCACAGAGTACCTATAAAGTGAACACTGTTCACACATATCAGCAACACTGAGGAGGAGCGCTAGTAACTACTGTTGTTTATAAAAATGGATGTAGAGAGCGCTGGTTATCATTAATGAGCAAAAATAAATATAGATAGCGCTAGTTATTGTTTTGACCGCAGTACGACAAATTATTCTTTGTAGCACAATTCTAGCAATTACTTTGCTCAAAAGCTCAAAATAGTCTGTCCCAGTTGAGAATGTGATTATGTTCCCTCTCACAACCCAAAATTCTCGTTTAAAACAGGTTTTTTCCTCGTTCACCTGTGGTAATACTATTGAAAAGTTGGAATTCCAATGTTTCAAAAGTGCTTTTCACATCGTAATCGGAGAAATAAGGGAGGAAATCCGGTTTTAAACGAGAATTTTCACTTTTCAGTTGTGAGAGAGAACATAATCACATCATTCTCAACTGGGACAGACTATAGGCCTATATTCTGTTGTTTTAAAGAACCCCTAAGCAGTGATGGAAGAGCCGGAAGTGAGTGGGAGCTAGAGCCTAAAAGAGCTGACATTCTGTGAAAGTGAGAGCAAATAAAAATCTAAAAACTAAAGAGAGCAAGGGTGTAAAAAATTTCACAGACTCATTCAAAAGGTATTCATTAGAGAGCACAGTTAATCGGAGAAGAGTGAGAATGGGAGCAAGAGCCAGAAGTATCCATGAATTGATCAATTTATAACTTAAAAGTAGAAGTGTGAATTAGTATCAATTTTCCTTCCCAGAAGTAGAACATTAGCCAAAAATAGCTAGGAGTGGGAGCAAAAGTGGAAGTAAGAGCCAAGAAATCTGTAGGGTGTGCTACAGTCAGTTCAAGTTGAGAAGACCTTGATTATGTTCCCTCTGACAACCAAAAATTCTAGTTTAAAATAAAACTGGGTTATCTCCTTTATTTTTTCAGTTACAACTTTTGCAGCACTGCTGAAAAATTGAAATATTAACGTTTCAATAGTATAACCATTAACCCATATAAATGGAAAGTCCCCTTTTTAACAAGAATTTTGGTTGTGAGAGGGAATGTAATCACGGTCTTCTCAATTATGGATAGACTATAGGAGGATAGAGCAATAATTAGTCAAGAGAGAGAAATGGAATGGGGAAGGCGCTTATTGAAATTTTTAAAAGAGAGACAGTTTAGCAGAAATGAAAGGGGAAAGCGCTTAATGAAATTTTCAAAAGAGTGAGAGTTTAGACCACCTGAGAGTCAAGAGTTAAAGTAGGGGGGGGGGGGGGGGCCCCAGACATGGCACTTCCATCACTGGCCTCAAGACCTGAAGAAACAAAGCAGGTACCTTTAGGATAGTTATAAATCAAATTATGCTACCATTTACAAAAAAATCTGATTTTCCTCAATAAAAACATTATCAATTCCTTTAAATAAAATTCCTAGTTAATTTACAATTATTCTGAAATAAGATTATAAATTCATTACAAGAAATTAAGTTCGTTAAAACTATGATTTTTTAAAGCTAAAAAACATGTTTTTGGAATTATTCAAGACAAAAAAAAAAATTGAAAAAATCTGAAATATTTTTTTGTCTGGTAGAAATTTTTGCGCAGACACTGCCCTGTTCAGGTAAAGACCCCTTAGGTATACCAGTAAGAAAATAGGAAAAACATGTAAACCCATAGAAATATATAGGGATAGATATGTGCATAAAAAACAAAACTATAAATACTCACCTAATGAAAATGTAATTTATAGTATAGCAGAGTGAGAGTACTTTCTTTGTTGATGGTAACTGCATTGAACATGGCACACAAATTCCAAAAATATATTGTTATAAATATTAGTACTTCAAAAAAGGAGATCTGGCCAAGTTCCCGACTACATCAATGGAAAATAGCTCCATAATCTCTTGGAAGAAGATAAGACAAATTATGATTTCAACATGATATTACATCTTCTTGAAATCACAAATTGTAATGAAGCCTTAGTTGGCAAAATAATATTTAATATTTCTGGAATACATAAGCTATCAAACCCAGAGATATATAACATTGGTACTTATTCACAGTCACAGACATTGATAAACTGGTGTTGTGTTACCATAAATACATGGATTTAGCCAATTTGGGTATTGAATATGTTGATAAATAGGAACAGTGGAACACTCCCATAAGAAAATGTATAGGTATGATACTTGGCATTTGTGTATTCCAAAAGATTGATAAAAGTTGCTTCTGAGCCACTTGAAGGGAAATGGAAAACTTTGATTCATGTTTTAATTGAAAAAATTTATTTAGATATATATAAATAATTTAAATACTATCTAGCATAAAAAATAAGAATTGACGGGGGAGGGGGGAGGGGTAAAAAGAAAACTGGTTTCTACCTTCAAATTTATGTTACATATATGTCAAATTTATGTTACATATATGTGTGGAAACAATCACCCAAAATTTATGAAAACCATTTGATGCAAGACATTAGAATTCAGTATAGAAAATTAAATAGAAATATAAACTAGTTTAGATATTTTGATATTGTTGCTCATGTGCAGAAACTACCTTAAGTTGCTGCTCCCTGAGGTGCACAGCAACCTCTATTTGTGATTGCTCCTTCAAAAATCTAAATGTTATCTATGGAGTTATATGAAAATGTGTGCTCTGTTGGAGACTAATCTCAATAGGCAACATACTGATACTCAATAGCCAATGGGTATCTCTTTACTGGTTAAGCTACATAATCATATTACTTCTCAATTGTTTAGGTTGATTATGGTGAACCCATTTCAGGACAATTCTCCCTGGCACTGAAAGCCACTTCAATAAAGGCATACATCACACATTTTGCGTGTTTTACTAAAACATTAACCATCTCAACTTGGTGAGTGACCAAACCACAGATACCTTCCCAGCACTTAAACAATTCAACTCACAATGTGGTCTACTAATGGAGACATTAATGACAACAACAGCGCAAATTTTGTGAGTGCCAAGCAAACATTTTCAAAACTGTTGGCATTCTTGGAGACTGTAGAAAACATACTGCTTTGCCACCTCATCCTTAAGGATATATAGTGTCACTTCATTCCTCCCTCAGGTCCCCTAATTATTGCAGTTAGTGAGTAAGTGTGGCGACTTTGGCAACCCCTATACATCGCATACTTACGTATGCGATGTATAGGAAGTCGCCGTTTCACCCCTCGCCGGCCGCGAGCATAGATACCTATGTTGATCAGCAACCCTCCAAATTCTGATGCGAACCGTTTCTGCTGGCCGGCTAGTACTGCGAGCCTCGCCTCTCCCGCTTTCTCTTCGGTGACTAAATGTATCTTGGCATTCCTTTGTATCCACGCGCGCGCCGCCGCGTGGCGCAGGGTGCAGGGAACTAGTTCGAGTCGAAATCCATCGCTCCGAGTGTAGGCGATTTAACCTTTGTAAAGTAGTATTAAAACGTTCCTACTAGAAGCACTGCGTTTCTCCGCGTAGCTCTCGCGTCCTTTTTTATTCTGGTGCTTCATTTTAACTTAATATGTACTGCTGTAATTTTCGCTGTAATATATTTTGGCTTCTCTCGATTGTTTTTCTCTCTCTAAAATATGCTCTCATGGCACTAATTATTTATCCCAGTAAAAGATTGTGAATCGAATACGTATCTAACTTACTGTAGTGCCTGTGTCCCCCAAATATAGGCCACTACACTAAGGATATGGCATCTACTAACTGGTGATACCTTCCTTATCATCAGAAAAGGCAAGAGAAGTTTGCACTTTCATATCTCAACACCTTAAAGGAAGAATTATGTCTGAAAATTGATTGTGCTACTAGATTGGAACGATCTTTTTTAGGAATCAATGCTTAAGTAGTAGTAGATGGAAAATTAGTTATTTACATTAGGGGTTATTGAGCTTGAAGAGAGCCATACCGCTGACTATTTGAAAAGAGTTACACCTTGAATTCCTTGTTATAGAAGTGGAATTACTCAACTCCAACCCATTATTTTTATGTTATTTGTTGTTTTGTTCTTGTTATTCATTATTTCAAAATTTAATTTATAAATTTTTGCTTGTATTATTAATATTGTTGGAGTATAATATGGTGTGACCCAGAGGCACCTGTGAACCCACCTCATCCCCCTAGAGACAACTGCTGTGTAATGGGGGGGAAATTGATAAAGTATATTACACACCAGCATTCAATATCAGTACATTCCAAAGCTATGAAATCCTAATTTTTCATCAAGACAACGCCCCACCCACACCACTCACCCGACAAAAGCCACCCTCGACAAATTGGGCTGGGAGCTCATGGAACATCCACCGTACTCCCCTGATTTGGCCCCCTGCGATTTGCACATGTTTGGGCCCCTCAAAAACTTTTTATGTGGAAAAACTTTTGCCAACAACAAAGAGGTAAAAATCGAAGTAAATCGCTGGTTTGGTGAGCAGCCAAAACAATTCTTCCAGACCAGAATTAAAAAGCTTGTTCATCAGTGGGAAAAGTGTATCGCATTACAGGGCAATTATGTAGAAAAATGATGTATTACTTTTTAAAATATATTAATTTTTATGGAAACTGTGAACGTTTGTCCGTTTATTTCTTGAACGTCCCTCGTATATAGTGTAAACAATGTATGTACATTGTTTGTATGATGCAATGATGTTGAAAAGTGCTGTTAACTGATATTATGAATGTTTATGATGTATTATTTTTGCACAACTGACCAATTGTCTCATGTTAAATATCAATATCTTATATGTATGCTAAATTACCAAATTTACTCAAGTTTTTTTGCTGTAATTTATTCTGTGGCGACTTTGGCAACCCCTATACATCGCATACCTACTTATGTATGCAATGTATAGAGAGTCACCTATCACCACTCGCTGGCAGCAAGCATCAATACCTGGGTTCGTCAATGTGTGTATCATGGTGAGATACACATGTTCAACATCAACCCTCCGAATTCTGATGCTGGCTAGCCAGTACCACCAGCCTTGCCTCTCGCACTTTCCCTTTGGTGACTAGGTGTATCTCGACCATTCTCGGTACCCACGCACACACCGCTGCACAGTGTGGGGTGCAGGGAACTGGTCCAAGCAGAAATTCATCCCACTGAGCGTAGGCGATTTCTCCTTTGTGATTTAGTCTAATAATGTCTCTCTTAGAAGCACTGCCAAGTATGTGTTCGCATGGCTCTCCTGCCCATTTCTTTGGCTGCTTCTATTTAGCTCATACTGTATCTAGTCAACAATGTATGACCTTGACACACACTGGCGCTGGCTTGGACATAGCCAGCACCCTAGAAGCAACCACCACCCCTCCGCAACCAATTCCACAACCATGATGATACCAAACCAGGGACCTCCTCCCCAAATTGACTCAGTCCATACCAGCTACGGCCTCACCAAATTCATCCCCGGGAAACCCAAAATTGTGGTTTTTGGGGATCAAGGGCAAGCTCAAAACAATGGGGGCCAAGAGTGACTTGGCCAAGTACAACCTGGTGATTGTGAAGCTCCCGCCCTCAGTACTGGAAAAAATCAGTGATCTTGTGCTTGGCCCAAAAGGGGAAACCCCTTACACACAACTCTGTGAGCACCTCATTAAAGCCTATGAGATACTGTGGCGACCATACGTGTGTATGCTGCAGGCTATATGCATGCGCATACACACGTATACATCGCCACCAAAGCGCGCGAGGTACCTGCTCTCTCTCGACATCCGAGTCCAGAGCAACCCTCGCATTCCAGCGGCGATTCGTCACGCCGAATCGGCCGCCCCCGCGAACTCCTCGGCTTGCGCTTTCTCTTCTCGGACTTCGGTGACAGCTCCAACCGAACCTTTGCACCCGTGTTACGCATATCGTAGATAGGCGATGCGGGTGGAAGGGAACCGGTTGGTGGCTCGGAAATCATCCCTCTAGCGAGAACGAATGTATATTTGTACAGTAGTATTAGCCCTTTTAACTTCGCGTACGCATCTCCGTGTAGAAGTGCTCTCGTATGCCTTCCTACCAGGGTACCGCGACCAGCTAATGCATTTCACCTATGGTGTCATTTCTTATGTACAGTCTTTAATGTGCTCATTGTAAACTTCGCTGTAATATACTCGCTTATCAAATACGTGTATTCTCATTACTCAAGTACATTCGATTATATACTTCGCATCTCGCCGCGCCCTTCCGCGACCTCTAACCGCTCAGTGTCTCTCGCGCCAAACGTCAACCAGCGAGGGAGAAAAGGCGCGAACGTCGCGATCTACATTAACCGCCTTTGGCGTAGAGTGAGAATCGTATTCCCATTAAGAAGAAGCAAAAGTAGACGACCAACCTACAAAGTGGTAACAAAAGTGTCTACAGATACCAAACCCAGAAAGTGGGCCAAACTCATAGCAGGCTACAGACTAGGGGACCAGAAGCCTTCAGAGCTGCTATGTCAGATGGAACGCCTATTGGGTGAGGATGTTTCACCCAACTTTTTACTCAACCAGTTCCTACTTTGCCTCCCAGCATCGATGGGCCAAAACCTCGCAACCCACAGAGTAAAGGACCCGAAGAAAGTAGTTGAGCTCGCCGACTTTACCATATTATATGCGCCGCAGAAACAGCAAATCTCAGCAGTCACCGCTTCAAAGACTGACTTCCTCCAAGAAAAAATGTCGGTGTCCATCCAGGCCATCAATCTCCGTTTGGACAGTTTTGAGGCTCAGCTTGCTGCACTTAGAAGTAGTAACAATCCCCCTCTGTAGCTAGGCATTTGAGAGCACAAACACCAGGTCGCAGTGGCAACCACATTTGATATTTTCATTTTAAATTTGGCTCAAAAGCCAATGAGTGCGAGGGCAACTATATTTTTAAACCAGAACCAGTGATGGGAAACTAACTTGAGCATTGATAGCAGCGGTGATCAATGGTGCAATCACAGAATCCCACCGCCTCTTCATTTCGGACAGAAATTCAGGAAAAGGTTTTCTAGTAGATACGGGAGCCGAAGTCTCTGTATTTCCAGTGTCTCACATCGATCGGGAAAAAAGGTTTCTCTTTCTTAGTAGTACCTGTGTCCCCCAGATACAGACCACTACATATTCATTATCACAATGGCAAACCTGACTAAAGAAAAATTGGCTACCAAAAATACCAATTTAAGAGCTGAGGTTGAAAGACAATGCTGCCACCACCACCACCACCACTACCACTGTTCTTACCAATCCATCTACTAAAGAAGAATTGGCTACCGAAAATGCCAATTTAAGAGCTTAGGTCTAAAGACTGAATGCTGCTGCTGCCACCCCCACTGTTCCTACCAATGCATCTATGTCTACATCAACGTCAAGTGGACAGGTAAATCATTTGGTGGCTGTTTTTGCTAAATTGTTACCCACCACTTCGGATACAGCTTTCGCTGTTGCTATGCCTGCCTTTGTTCCAGCCTTTGCCATTCTGTCCATCATTTTCCCCATGGAAGGTGTAGCCTCAGTAGTAACCCAAGCCATCACCACCACTGTTCCCTCAGCCGCCACCACCACCACCACCACCACTGTCCAACAACTGATGTTTTCGCTACCGCTTGACCTATCTGTACCAATGATGGAAGATCCAATAATGCCATCACCCACAATTGGTTAAATACTTGGAAAGCCAATGTTAACCTACTCTGAATGAATCTCACTGATGCTAAATTTGTCCCCCACCATATGTTGAGTAAGAGTGCCCTGTCATGGTTTGAACTCAGCACCAATGATTTCCAGGATATCAACAAACCTCGAATGTAAATTCAAAGAAGCCTTCCTGCCACAAGCCGATCATTAAATTGTTGCATCTTCAACCTCTTTTGCTATATGGTAAAAATAAATGATAAGATAGGCCTGTGAATTATTTGCTGTCCCCATAGACCTGTCCCTAGCTATCCCTTTTACAACTACTGTTCAATGTTTTTTCAACTTCTATTTTCAAACTGAGATAAAACCACAACTTAGCAGGAAAAAACGTCACTAATAGTTCATTTGAAAAATTATTTTATTTACTTTCAGAATATGGTAAAAAAATGGACCCTGACTATGTTACCTTTTTTCTTGAGGAAGGTTATGTGCCAGGTATAAATAGAACAACCACATGTTTATGGAGGTTGGAAGGAGCTGAGCAATGAAGAGGAAACTCTTCTCATAGATGCTTTTATTCTTATGTTGAGTGAATATTTATTAAATTCTCAAAGTAATTATTTTCAACTATACTTTCTAAAAAACAACATATGTAATAGCCACATTGTTGGAAGTAATTACAAAAATTTAAAACTTATGTGACATAATTTTGAGTAACTTGACTGATATATATGGGGTTGACATTAATTACTTTTGAAAGTTGCATTTGAGTTTATTTAGCTTTTCAATATTTGTTATCTACAATGTCTAGGCTGGCACAGCCCTGTGGAAGTAAAATTTATTCCAATAACTATTAAGATAAAAAGAGGTCTCTCGATGAAATTAAATTTATTCAAAAATTAATCATCAATTCTATAATTGGGAATCTATTCAGTCACCATAATTAGGATAGTGGTTATACCCACATTTATTCATTTTGAAACATTATCCCAAATCTCGACTACATCATCATTTAAATCAACAATCTGCACTTTTTTAAACATATAACACTTGCTAATAGACTCCAAAGCTAAGTTACCCACAAAAGGGATCCCATCATTACCCAAGATTTTACCACTACGACAAATAATTAATCGATCAATAAGATTACTTTTCAACAATTGAGTAATAAGGACACCTCCACCTTCAACAAGCAACCGAGTGATACCAATTTGGGATACAAGTTTTGAGGTCAAATCTTTCAAGCAAACTTTCAAATCAGTAGACGAATTCACTTCTAGGTACTTAATATTCTCTATTGGTTGAAACTTCTGATTATTGGTTATAACCCAAGTATCCACTTGGTTGGCTGTCTTAGCAACATTATGATCCTTGTTTAATCTACCTAGAGTATCCACTACCAATCTTATGGGGCTCTTGGATTCTAATCCAGGTACTCTACAGGTCAATAGGGGATTATCAATGACCAATGTGTTGCTACCAATCATCACAGCATCATAAATGGATCTAAGTTCATGGACCCATTTTCTTGTATCTTCACAAGTGATCCATTTACTATGTCCAGTAAAACAAGCAATTTTGCCATCCAATGTTGTTGCTACTTTACAGGCGATGTATGGCCTATTATATAATTTAGTTGTGAAAAATCCAACATTCAAGGTTTCAGCTTCTTTGAGCAGTATTCCTTGGTCAACCTGGATTCCAGCCTGTTCCAACAATTTGATACCTCGTCCAGAGACTCTGGAATCTGGATCAATGGTAGCAACAACGACTCGTCTGACTTTCGATTTAATTATCTCCAAAGCACAAGGGCCAGTTTTTCCATAATGGCTGCATGGCTCTAAGGTGACATACATTGTTGCATCTTCAACCTCTTTGGCTGACTGCAAAGCAACTACTTCGGCATGAGGGCGTCCTCCTGGCGCTGTGCAACCTTTACCAATGATGGTGCCATCTTTCACAATGACACAGCCTACTGTTGGATTAGGGAATACATTGCCAAGATTTTTTTCAGCCAATTTTAAAGCTATGGACATGTATTGTTGGTCTGTCATTGTAGATAGGTGGGTGGACAGGTCAGGTGAAGCCCTGATGGATGGGTCTGAAATATGTAAATTTCAAAAGGTTTCAAATCAGTTGGCAGATGAAATTATCTGAGGTAATTTCAAACTGATAGATTGAATTCGAAATATTTAAGAATGGTTGCACATTAAAATAAATTTTTGAAAAATCAGCCGAATTCATTGAGACTAAATTCAAAGGAACCATTCAATATTTCTCACTTCTGATAAAATTCAGGTTTAGAAGGAAAGGGGGTGTAAACGAATTTGAAAAAATTTAAGGATTGTAAGTTTGAAAAATTTGGCCAAAAATATGTTTTCAACATTCTTACATCAATTAAAATTTCAATACAGAAACAATTTATGGAATTTCGAGCAAAAAATCAGAATTGCAATTCATTTTCAAGTCAGTACTACAGACTAATTCTCAATGCATTTTCTAAAATACATAGCCAAAATTACCACTCTAGGAAACCGAAATAAAATGAAATGCCCAGGACCTGGGGTATTTTGCTTTAGAATAAACTTTGAATAGAAATTTGATTTTGACAGAAAAATTATTTAGGGTATCAAAAAAAAAAAAAAAAAGAATTACTTGTTCTTTTTCCGAAGCTCCAATCAACAAAACCAATCATACAATGCTATGGCGACGAAAAATAAAAGGTAGAAGCATAATTTAGAGCTGCACAAACTCTTGAAAGCCATTTTTTTAATACTTCGAATGCTCGAAAAAAAGTATAACCTTCAACACTGACTAGTTTGTTTATGAAATTCGTTTGAAGAATTAATAGTTAGAATAGTAGATTGAAAAAAATCACGATTAATTATCAAATAAAAGTTCAGATGTTATCTTAAATTTGATAACATCAAGTTGAAAAGAATATTACCAATTCGATGAAAATATTCTAGAACCTTCTTCAATGTTTAAAAAATCCATCTCTTTCCTCTGCATTTCCTTCCCTTGCCCATTTCAGAGCTGAAGAATACAGGAAATTGTTCTGTATTTTTATCTGATTCTTTATTTGATAGGAATATTACCAATTCGATGAAAATATTCTAGAACCTTCTAAAATGTTTAAAAAATCCACCTCTTTCCTCCACATTTCCTTCTCTTGTCATTTCAGATCTGAAGAATACAGGACATTATTCTCTACTTTTACCTGATTCTTTGCCTATTTATTTAACAACATGATATTCAATAATAAATTATGAAAATTGATCCATCCACTTAGCAACTTGATACACATTTTCGATTAATTTCTGTGTCAATGAAAATTTGAGGATTTTCAGAAGAAAATAAATAATGTATCATTAATAAATTGGTCAATCAATTCGACTTATTTTTCGAATAGCTATTAAATTTTAAATGTGACACTTTTCGTTGATCGACTCTTTCGCCAAATTTTCTGGTACCAATCAAAATCACACATAAAACAAAAAAAATTAGTCGTAAGAAATAGTACTTATGTAGAAATGATGAAGAAACCCATTTCAGAATATTAAAAATTACTCATTAATAAATTTCATTGAAAAACAATCAAAGCGTACGAAGATCAAACCATTATTTTTATTATTTATAATCTAAAAACAGTTCAAAACTAGCATTACGAATAAAAATCTTAAAAACTGGAACACGAATAATGGAATTTTAGGGGATGGGTCGAATAAGTCCAAGAAGTCGGCATTACCATTAAAAATCTTACGACGAACGGGGCACGAATAGATGGATTAAATATTTCAATTCCGGATACCCAAAGTCTCATAAAGTCAGCATTGCGAGTGAAAATCTTACAGAAGGGATGCGAATAACGGAAAATTTGACGAATAGAAGGGTGGCTGAGTCCATAATTCCTCTAAAAGTAAATCCCAACACCTTGGAACCTGTACAATTAAACCAAGGGATTAGTTATCTCGATCGCAAAACACTATTTCGAACCCCTTCCTTGTGAAAAATTTCTTCAAAAATATCAACCGATGAACTCACTTGAACGGCCATCAAAATTACCCGGCAATTACTGTATAAACATAAACAACATAGGTGATGGCAAGGACGGTCATCTTGAACGCCATGGAATGGAAAATGGCTTGGAAGTCCATCGCGAAAATTGAATATTTTTACTAAAATGCACGAGAGGAGAGAAAAATATAACCAAACGACTGGTATATGCGACGAAAAAGTACTGTTTGAATAAATCTAGGATAATATTGGTTTACAAATACGTTGTATACATAGAATATTCGAGATACTAAATCAATTTCGATACAATTTCAATTAAGATAATTCTATATCCTCATTTATCAAAAAATCTGATAACCTTTATAGTTTTTCGGAGATCGAAATGTTTTTGAGAGGTTCGAAAATCAAATATTGATATTTTTTCTTATTTAATTTTCTTATGAAATTTTCATTTCCGAAGATGATTTCATTTGCCCTCCTTTCCTTTTGATCGTAAATCTTTGGAAAAAATTTTAAAAACCAATTTCGACCTAAATTAATCGATCGATATCGTGTCCTATCAAAATTTAATTTTCAGTTTATCTTTTTTCGTCGAGATACCAGAATGATTAATTTTTTTCCATAATTAGTTTTACTCGAGTAATCTAATTTTCAATCATATGATTTCACAATAATACTATGAAATTAATTTTATACTAATATTTTGAAATTATTTCTGACCATAAGCTAAATTTTTCAATCAAAAATGATGGTTTTTCTTGCATTCTTCACGTTCTCAAAAATTTAGAAAAAGCACCAGAAGAGAATAGACAACACTGCCTTACCACAGAATTTTGAATTGAAAATTAGGCCTTAATGGGTGAATTTTCTCAACTGATGACTTTTCCCTAAAACTTCAATTTCGAATCAGAAAAATTGTAAAAATCGATTTCTGTCGAAGATTTTTCACACACAGTGACCCATCCAATAACGTCGATTCGATTTTTTCCAACAGATCTACGAATTTTTCACAGATAATTTTCAAAAAGGCGTAAAAAACTGAAGATAATGATCTAAATTTTTTTGGTAATCAAAGTCAAAAATTTCCATTACTCAAGTTGATCGATTTTTCATCTCGTTTTGCTTTTTCCAAACAGCAGTTTTAAAATAAATTCAAACATATTTTCTATTGGACACTTTGATTAGCTTATGAAACCTTACTTTATTTATTGAACTTTTATAAAAAGCAATTTGAGGGCGAATTCAAAAAAAAAAATTGAATACTTTGGAAATTTTCTCTAAATTTGAATTCATCAAAAACGTCAAAATTGATCGATAAAATACAGAAAATCAAATCATTGATAATCAGTCCAATTTCACTGATTCATCTGAAAAATTACTGATTCAAATATTGAATTTTCATTAATGATTCAGTAAATTGTTTCACTGATTTCTACAGTGACTCAATTTTTTTGATTTAAACCAGTCAATTTTGACTGATTCAAATATTTTAGAAAAAAAAAAAATGTAATAAGATTTCAAGAACAGAGATTTTTTTGAATGAAAATGAAAGTAAGGCAGAAAGCCATAATTATCCAAGGCAATAAAACAATAGAAAAAAAAAGGGTCTGCCCAGATTTCCTACTTTAGGTCTCAAAATTCCTTTTTTAACCGTTTTTTTTTTGACAAAAAAATTGAATTTCGAGACTTTACGCAAAATAATCGCGAAAAGGATGTTTATCGAGGTGTTTCTAATTTCTACCTTCCGAATAGGAATCCTACGTTAAGTTTTTTTCATTTGATCATTTCTTTCTGTAAAAAACCACACAAATTTTGAAAAATCTGCCAAGTAAAATAATAATTTAAAAAGTTTAAAAATGTTAATCTGTGACCAAAAAATGCAAAGCTTTGAAGCTTTTACAATCTAATTTAAAAAATCATCATAAATACCTACACCTCTGCGAGATGTAACTTTGAGCCAACTTCATTTCCGGTGAAATAGAAAATTCGTGAAAATAATGCAATAAAAATCGCCATAGCATCAAAGGAGAAGGAGGGGGAGGGGAGATCAGAAAGTTCTCCAGACTTTTTTTTTTACATCGGAGACATTATTTAGCGGAGGGAAGGTGGTGGTGTTGGAAATTTTTCCAGACTTTTTCACATCAAGGGACATCATCTGAAGCGGCGGGGGGACGGGGTTTGGTTCAAACATCAAAGCCAGGGCAAAATTCACCCACAGCCTTCCAACTAAATCTGTAATTTTCTTCTTTTTTTTTTCATTTCTTGAATTATTCGACTTTATTCAAAAGACCTCATTGATTACTATCATCTTTCTTTTGAGTACCTAATTAAAATGTTTTTTAACGCTATATTTTCGGATATGGATTTAGAATCAATTTGTATTTTCATAAGATTTATGTTTACTCAATCTAACAAATTTTAAGAGTAAGATATTATTAATGAATTTTATCATTTTCATTATTATTATTATTATTATTATTATTATTCGTTAATTTTTTTCTTTCAAATTATTCACTTGAATTATTTTCATTTTATTCAATTTTTGAAAAATTAAAAATTATTTTCAATTCAATTTTCAAAAAATTGCAACCCTATTTTAACAATCTCGATCTAATTTAAAAACAGTCATTCAATTGTCATTCTCAATTTAAAATAGATGAAAAAAATTAACCCATCGAGAAATTTTATGGAAAAATCATTCAATCCCATTTCAATTCCTCAAACCAACTATCATTCTAGAAAATTCGTTACAAAATGAAATACCCTTATCTCAAAATAAAATTTCATCATTTCAAATTAAAATTTCAAAACGAATTCCACTTGATTAAAAAATTGATACGATATACATCGTGATAAAAAAAAAATAATCGAAGTCGTTATAAATGCTAAACGTTCATTACCTCTGGGTTAATTCAATCCAAAAAATATACTTGAATGGAGTTTTCGTTTGAAAAAAAGAAGTAATTTCACAAACAACGCAGAATATTACGAAAAGTTACCACCACAAAGACGCAGAAATAGTTCATTTTTTTGATTAAAAATTTACACATGTTCGATATTTTTGCAAAAATTAATAAAACTGCGATACCCCCGACCAGTTCAAATCTACTGAATGGAAAAAAAATCGACTTTTTATCAAACATAATAATTGATTTTGGGATAAGAAGAAAATTAATTAAATTTCCGAAAGCCAAAAAGAAACTTCAACCACTAAAACTGAAAATGGATTCAATTTCCCATCGATTTCTTTCAAAACTTCTTTAAAAATCCTGCATCTTCCAACTTTAGAAAAATTATATCAAACGACATTTCCATAAAAATACATAATGGCATCGTAAAAAATACTTTCATAAATTGGCAAAATTTCATAATTCTTTACCTCTTGCAAAAAATCTACTCAAAATGGAGGCACAGGAGGGTAAATTAAACTGCAACTCCACACATGTAAAACTATCATAATCACAAATCCGTAAAGATATGGAATCATTTCGACAATCAACTTTTACAGACACTTCTAATATTGGCAAAAATCTAAAAACCAAGGTATTTCGATCGAAACCACAGCACAGCCTGAATTGAAAATTTTCCAAATACACGAATTCCCTTTCGACTAAGAATACGATTAAAGATTACGAGATATTACCAAATAGGTATCAACTTACACAAAAATAAATCGATAGATACGTTCAGTGAATCAGAAATTTAATCGATAAATCGATTATTCTTGCCTGCCAAATGATATTATATGCAAAAATAACACAATTATGAAACCGTAAACATACGGAAGCATTTTGGTAATTTACTGCTACACACACTTCTGATAGTACCGAAATTTATAACTAAACAATGTATCTTTATTGTCGAAATCACGACACCACCCGATGAAATATTTTCGAAGATACACGAATCTCTTAATCGAGGGGGAAAAAATTCGAAAATTCACCAGATAAGGCCGAATAGGCAATAAATTCCATAGCAAATTTTCTGATAGTCTAGTTTCATTTTATTTAGATTTATCCTGTACACTTTACTTAGATCTTCATTGGATATGGCTTTTGAAAAACCATCGAATAAATTATTTATTTTAAAAATAATTTACTTATCCGTGAGTTAGGTTATTTCGAATCAATATTTTATACTCACATTATTAGACTAACGAAAAAAACTACGGCGAGTAATTGAGTAAAATATTAATATTTTTTGGGGAAAACTCCCTTCTTGGGAATCTATGAAAAAAAAAAAATTGGAAATAAATTCAAAATCATCATTTTCGACACTTGCACACAAAATGATAAATCGTAATTACCTCGATCTCCATATTTCATTCATCAAAAACACCCAATCGAAAACACAGCGTATAAAAACAAATACGTGGCGCCCACGATGGAAAATAATTTCGTAAGGATCATATTGGCTTGAAAAATGTTAAGTTTCAACTCCACGCACAAACTTAATTTGAAGGTAGATACCGAAGAATTCAATTTACCCAAGGAATATCACAGCTCCGGTATATATATTCATTTAGAATAAAAAAACGAGGAGCATACACTTACAAAATAACTCAATTCTGAGTAAACGACTAGATAAAAATAATTCTAACGACGTGTGGGTAAAATAAATAACCCGCCACCTTTGTCTTAATAATTATTGCAATCTACGATTAGATTAGTGGCCGATTGTCAATAGGATACTACTCGTATTCGTTCTGGGAACCAGACGAGGCCTTTGGCAACTTATTGTTCAAGTTGAGGGAATACTGTACTTATTACATAAGTATTTACGGTGGAAAAAAGATGATCTTAGTAGAAAACGCAGATAAGATGGAAGTTTAGTAATCGTCGTCGTAATTATCGTCGTCGTCTTGAGTGTGTTGACTTCGTAAAATTTCGCTAATCGATCTAACATTGCTTTCCGGCTCTGGTTCGTCGTCGTAATCGTCATCCATATCGTCCTCATCCTCGTTACCGGAACCTGATAAAGTTTATGACATTTTATCGTCGTGCTCGATTGTTATTTTTGAAATAAATATACCAAGAAATTCCACATTGGTTGGGTAATGTATCAGACTTTCCAAATTTCTATTTTCATTGGTTCGAAATTATTTCAACCAAAAATGGGATTTTGTCTCAAAGTTTAAATTGGGCAGAGCCGGTTAAGTAGGGTGTTTTGGCCTTGGAAACCAATTTCCACCGTTCCTATCCTAAAAGGCTCCCCTATTCTGGCAAATAAGTTTAGCAACAATTTTGTACCCCTAGCACAAGTATTTTAGGGAGAAGGGGCCAAAATGTGTTTTCTCTTGTAATTTTCTCATTTTTTGTCAAATATTACCCTGCCGGAAAGAAAGGACCTGGTGTAAAAAAAATCGATGTCTCATTTTTCACGTTTTTGGTCCAAATGACACCAAATCTGGACCAAAAACAAAGACATCGATTTTTTTTTACACAAGGTCCCTTCTTTCCGGCAGGGTCACAAAAATGCAGATAAAAGTTTCGCGTTTTTTTTTTAAATGGATTCTAAAGGGTAAGAGGAACCCTAAAAAATGTTTTCAAAATTTTTAGGCAATTGCCCTTTTGAAAATTTTTAACCCCCCTTTTAATAATGAAGGGTCAGAGATGCAATGGAATTTTCCCTCTAAAATTAAGCGTTACTTATTCATAAGTATACCACAAAAATTTTGAAAATTTTAAAGTGGTGGAAGTTCGTGAAAAAAAATTAAATCTGACGGCCCCGAACAACAAAAAATGTGTCTGTAAGTGAGATTTACAATGATATCTGACATTAAAATCGACCTAAAATCATAACCGAGGGACCTGAACTCTCGGGACCCCATTTTGGCCACCGCCTGCCTTCCATACCATTTTGAGTAAAATCAAATTGGACAATATGGGTGTCGATTTCTCATAAATCGAACCTTCTGAGTACGAATATGAAATGAAAAATGCAATTGGAGCCTTCAATCAAAACATAATCGAAAAGTAAAACATTAGCATGCGATTTTATGAAAAAATTGATTCATAATTGCATTAATAGTTATACAGTTTCAAGTGTAAGGTGGAGAAAAGAAAACTGTGGTATATTTTCCCCCTCAAAACCTAGTATTTAATTTGTATCCTTCCTGAGATGATATTTTTTTTGGAGGAGGGTAAGAGATATCTTATAATTATGGTAGGTAAGTTACGAATATGATTCGCATTCTCCCTTCAAAATGTGATATGGAAGGCTACCACCTGAATTTTTAATTTTTTTTCATCAGCTTCTATCACTTCTAAATTTTTAACATTTTTGTGGTATACTTATGAATAAATGACGTTTAATTTTAGGGGGGAAATTCCATTGCACCTCTGCTCCTTCATTATGAAAAGAAAGGGTAAAAAATTTCAAAAGAACGTAACTTCGCGAAAAATTGCCTAAAAATTTTGAAACATTTTTTTTAGGGTTCCTCTTACCCTTTAGAATCTAATTTAAAAAATGTGAAATTTTTATCTGCATTTGACGAAAAATGAGATTGCAAAAAAACCCACATATTTTCGCCCCTCCCCCCTAAAATACTCGAGCTAGAGGTCCAAAATTGTTGCTAAAAATAATTTGCGAGAATAGGGGAACTTTTTAGGATAGGAACGTCGAAATTGGTTTCCAAGGCCAAAACATCCTATTTACCCGGCTACAACCTTCTTTCATTTCTTACACTTTTCAATTTTTCCCTTTCGTATTTTGAAAAAGTTCTTTTAATTTGTGAGTTCATTGAAAAATATGGAATTGAATTTTTATAAGAATTTTAGATGATTGCAAAAAATTTCAACAGGGAAGAAATTTTTAAAAATACGAAAAAAAATTATTCGAAAAATCAGAGATAGAAAAATTAGGAAAAAATTTTACTGGTAAAAAAAGGCGTTAAAATGGGAAAGATTCTAATTATTTTTTTCAGTTTTATTTTTAACTTTATAATTATTCAAATTTCATTCAGCTTGAAAAGTTTTTCAAATAATTTGAAAACATTTACTCAAATCTTTCAACTTGAAAAGTTTTTAGAATTGAATTTAAGGGATATTCCATTTGATTGAAACCAAAAATCAAATCTGGTTTTCCGATTTCGCTCAATTTTTTTTACGAGTTTCCCTTGATGGATAATTTCCCTTCTAATCCTCAAAGGGGCAGGAGGCGAGCCTCGTAATTTTTATCCATTTGTGATTTTGTTCCAAATTAAGGAGCCCATCAAAAAGTTAAGTCGATATACGAATTTAATTACCTCAAAAATCAAACAAACGACACGTTAAGGTTGCTTCTTTTTTTTTTATTTTAATTTTGACCTCTTCAATATGGATAAAAGGAGGATTCAGAGGAGTCAGATGAAAAAACCAAGTGAATATTCGAACTCTGCGACTTTTACTTTTTTGATTTTTTAAAATTTTGGTCGAAATTATGGGTCCCTGTGCCCCTCTTCCCAAAGGGGTGTAGAAATCCCCTCTGGAAAATTTGTTGATTGAAAAAATAATAAAATGGCTACTTATTGTAATTCTTCCTGATATTTAAAATAAAACTTTCAGTTTTTAAACTCGTCATGAAACTTGAGCTTTCACCTACAAAGTTCAACTTTGAACTTTTCAAAATAAAATTATTGTTTTTGAATTTCCCATCAATTATCTTTCTGACCCCGTAAACAGTTTTTCCCCAAACACAACCCATCTCGAGATATGAGTCTTCAAAGTTGGATGATTTGAGAAAAACTCAAAATTGCATAAAAATTACGACGCTCGCCCCTTGTTTCTTTCTAGATTAAAAGGGAAATAATTGTGATTTCATGAACAGGCCTTTAAGGAAAACCCGTAAAAAAAATATGAAATTTTAAAATCATTTTTAGAAATGAAAAAAATGAAAGAACTTTTGAAAAAAATTATATAAAATTTTACTGTTTGAAAAATAGTAAATTGGATTCAATCTTGATGAAAATAAAACTAAACGAAATTCAGAACATTTGAACTTAGATTGTCGAAATTCCAATTCCAGCAAGATAAGATAAGATATTTAGGAACTAAATGTTTTATTCTCCGTCAATTTAAATTTCACACACAACGAATAATCTTGATCGGTAACGATTAGAAATTCAAGGTAAGGTAACGCGATACGAGGCAATTATAATGACCGTAATTGACGCGAAAAAATGTTATTTACCGCGTAAAAATGGTAATTTACAGCGACAACGCTTGAAAATTTACGGTAACATGTGGTAATTTACGGTAATCATGATGAATTTATGAAATTTTTATTAAAAAAAGGTACATAATCACGATATTAGAGATCGGTAATCAACATCAGAAGGTAATTCAAGGTAACACGGTAAATACGAAAATTTACGAAACGAAACAACCGAATTGGATAAATGACTGCGAAATCGCGATATTCCAATTACCTAAAAAAAATCTCCAAGGTAATTACGACGATTTACAGCGTCAGTACCGTAATTTATACGTAATGATTGTACGGTAATTTACCATGCAATGGTTATTTCAAACTTCGCAAAACAAAATCAATGCAATTAGGGAGGGGGAGGGGTGACTTTTCACATGAGCTCATACAGGGGAAGGGTCTGAAGGCGTATGTGGTGTCTATCGCTTTTTTTTTAAATCACTACTTTTTTCATAAATTGTTCAAAAACCTCATCTCCGGTCCATATAAAAATGACTCAAACTGAGTTTAAAAAATTTACTACCTCAACTCACGAGAACTTGAAAACCTGAATTTTTCACAAAAAAAAATTTCAAATATATAAAAAGTCCGAATTTTCAGCTTTAAAAATTTAAAATACTTCAAAGTTGAAAATTCGGACCTTTTTTAGACTGTAATTTTTTTTTCACAATTTATAGTTCGCAATTCGCATTCGCTCAAAAAAAGAAAAAACTCTTGCTTCAAATTAATAAATTCCAAATTTCCAAGTGAGCTTTTATGATTTCTCTGGCTTGCTCCACCAACTGAAAAGCAATGAGGGCGAAAACTTCGATAAAAAAGGCTGTCAGTAGCTGAAATTTTAGCATCTTTTCCCACCATAATTCAATATATGTAATTAGTCGTTCAATTTTCATGCTACATTTTATCAAAATTGCAATCAAAATAACTACTTCTTCAAAATTTTCACAAATAAATTTTAAAATCACAACCTTTTCACTTTTTACAATATCTTTCAGACACTCTGGAGCAGTGATGCTGTAAATTCTAGTTCAACAATCGGGGCTAACATTTAGATCTAGAAAAAAGTATTCAAAAAAAATTATTCTCTCATGAAAAGCAAAATTCTTTATTCTTATTCCTGACATTTTTTGTATTTGCAGTGTTTATTTATTTTTCAATAGCATATCAAAGAAATGCCTTGAATTTTGATTTTGAGGGAAGATTCTATAATTCTCTGACTTTTTTCAGTTTTTTCAAAAGATGGACACAGCAAAATTTCGTTATAATCATTTTTATGTCATTTTCCTCCTACTTTTTAAACTCATTTTTATAATTTGTAGGCACATGAGTGCACACGTTCTCACAGATTTCAAAAATTATCATTTTATTGCAATAACTTTATTTTGGTTAAAATACTAACACTGCAAAAATTATTCAAATTTGATGAAAATCATGAAAGTGAAATCAAACAGCAAATTTGCTTCTAGAGACATGCAAAAATTTCAAAATGACAAAAAAATTTAACGGTTTTTAGTTTTTCATTATACTGAAAATTTGCTTACTTGGCAATGAAATGAATTTCAATTACTCGATTCTATCCAAAGTTATATATTTTTATATCATTTTACCGATTTTCTTGTTTCCTTTGCAGTTTAAAATAGAGCTAAAAATCTTACAATCAATTTCAAGATTTCTAACAATCGCAATCTTCCAATTTTCACATTATTTTCGAACAAATTACGGTATTTACGGTAGTTAATCGTCGGATCAAGGTAATAGTATGGTAATTACGGTAATTCAATCGATATTTCCGGTAATTGGGTAATATTCATGGTTATTTACGCGGACATACTGCTTTTATGATTTCTGGCGAAATAAATCATCATTCTACGCGCAAAATTGCAACTTAGGAGTCCACACGAACGTAATATCATTCAAAAATTACGGTAATAATGACGCAAATGATCTAAATTTCGCCATTCGACGATAATCACCTTACACGAAAATAAATTTTCGAACATACCGAAAAATCTGGCATTCATCATTCAATAATACCCAACACCAGTACGTTCCCTGGTACTTACCGAGATCAGCATTCTGTTCGACGACTGGATCCAGTCTGGGTAACTTACTAGGCGCAGGTTCGTCGGTTTCAGTACTTCTGCCAGCTTTGGCTTTAGATCTGAAATTCATAAAGAATTATAGAAATAATTCCAGAATGGAACAATCGATCGAAAAACAATATCTCAACGCTTACTCGATTTCTTTCATGGTACTGGCTGCCCCGAAATTCATAGATTTAACAAAATCATTCATGTTAAGAGACTTTAAAACGTCATAGTTCAACTTATTCGAGATTTTCTTCTCTCTTAATACTTTTTCTACGGCTTCTCCTACGAACAAAACAGAAAAAATTGTAAAATTTCGGCTAAAAAATTTGAAGAAAAATAGAAGTTTGCCAGAAATTTACCTGCAGTGGCTGCGCTGGTGCCTTTGGTACGTTTTTGTCGTTTACGTTTTTTATCGCCTTTGCCATCTTCTTTCTCTCTTAATAATTTTTCTTCTTCTTTTTCTATAAATTAGGACAACAATTAGGGGAAAATCCGATCCAATTTTTATTTTCCATCGACGCCAATAATTCTTACTTTTTTGTTCTTCCAAGAAAGCAGCGTATAGTTCGAGCCAAGCTTTTTTCTTTTGTTGGAATTCATCATCTGTGACGATATACGAATCTAATTCTTCATCATCTAGGTCATCTAAGGAATGGTCGATTTCAAATTGGTCAGTCTTTTCGGCACTTTCAGCAGGTTTCGGATCCGGATCGGTGACCGGTTGAGATTGGTCGGCTTCCTGATCAGTAATACCGATGGTTTCAAGGGTAGGCCCTGTTAATAAATTTAAATAAATTTTCAACCGACTCAAAAAAAAACGATTTTGAAAAAAAAAATAGATAACTCATACCCAATCCTTTTGGCGATGCAGGTCGATTTTCTGCAGCAGGTTTGTTTTTATTGCTATCCAAAGAGGAACACACGTTATCGATGCTTTCTAAAGTGGTTTTAACGACAGCTTCGTTAACTTCACCTTCGTCGTCCAAAATATCGTCCAGCGAATCCTTCAGTATACCGCTGGTGGTGCTTTGAGCATCGTCGTTGATATCCGTAGAAGCTGAAAAAATCACAATAATGGTTATTTCGAATGATCCATTTTATTCCAAAATTGGCGATGATCAAAACTTACTCATATCTGTATCAACGCTGCTAACCGAAAATCGTCTTCCTTTGGTACGTTTCTTTTCCAATTCTTTGTCAATGAGTCTTTGTAATTTTTGCATTTTCATTTCGTATTCAACATCGGTATACTAAAAAATTTTAAAAATGGAGTAAAAAGGTCTGTCACTAGAAAAATTTTTGGCAAAGGTGCTTCGGAAGAAATTACTTTTTGTAATCGTTCTTTATCTTTGAGTCGAGCTGCTTTAAACGACGGAGGATCTTGTTCTTCGCCCAAATCAACTGTGAGAAACTCGTCCGTAGTTAAAGAACTACTCGGAGTGTCGCCGAATTCCAATAATCTGAATGAAAAATTAAGATATTTTAGTAAGTAAAAATTAATCAAACGAAAAATAGCCTTGAATTTGGATTCAGCGACCCAAAAATATGGAAATGCACATAGACGCACCCAGAAATTAATTAAGGGAGGGGCTGAGAATCTGAAAAATTGAGAATTTATTGAAAAATTGGTGATTTTTGACTGATAACTTGGTCAAAAATAATCAAATTTTAAAATAGTATGATTAGAATTTTCAAAAAACTACTGTTCGCAAAGCAAAAAATTCTCTTTTTTCTAATATTTTTGCAAATAAAAAAAATGGGAATGCACATACGACTGTTCAATTATCTCTTACAAAATCCACGTACTCAGGTAGAGGCTCAATGCGGAGAGGGGCAGAGGTTTAAGGAATCAAAATCAAAATTTCAATAAAAAACGTTTCAAGATACAAAATTTGCAAAAAAGAATGATAAAATTCAAATAAATCAATTTTTACAACTTTTATTCCCCCCCACAAAAGGAAACCAGAATCCTGAAAAAAAAACAACTCGTGTGACATATCGATTTCGATATTTTCAAAGCTGCTGAAACCAAATTTCACATCAATTTTGTAATTGAATCACACCAACGATCGATGCTTTGCGATGAATACCTTTTTCGAAGAGTTACTTCTTGAATATGCACAATATTGACAATATCTTTCAATTTCTTTCGAATATTATGAAATCTTGCAGCTATAATCAAAGCTAAAACAAAAAAATAAATCAATATTTCATTTTGAGTCAAAAAACAGTCAAATTTTAAGCAACTCACCAGAACCGCAAAGGCCCGAAGGACGTCTACCGCAATGTAACGAATCTCTCTTCATTCTCTTCAAGACACGTAACGCAGTAGTAGATACTTCGTGTGTTTTATCACCGAGATTCATTTGGTTGGCATATCTCAAGATATAGAGACAGGGATCTGTAAAAAAATAAACACTTTGAATTAGCCATATGAGAAAAAAACATCAATTAGTCTTTTCGTCAATACATCGGATAAAACTTTTCATTTTTCATCTTTTGTAGACTTAATCTATTTTTTTTTTTATTCGAGGAAAAAAAATTCAAATATGGAAAATATTTTTCAAAGCTCCCAGTACCCTCCCGTACAAAATGTACTTTATTACGAATTACGAAAGAAACTGCGTTAAATTGCAAGCTATCTGCGTCATTAATCATTCAAAGTGTCGTTAAATTATCGTTCGCATTATTTTTGTACGTGACGTTAATGCAATCATTGGCGATTTCAAGAACAATACATTTTTTCGCGATAATCATTGACGTTCGTGATGACTTTCCTTATCTCGAACTCGGATAAAATAAAACAAACGCACGATTTTTGCCAAAAATGATGTTTTTGTAACACTGAAGAGACGATGTAGGGCAAATAAATGTTTCAGGGTTTCCTTTATTTCGTTTCATTTATGAAGTACTCGTTATCTCGATCAGGCGAAATGATTGACCAGACAATATTGACAAATCAAATGTCTACAAGTCCAGTAGGTACCTTGTTTTGATCTACGATTAGTAATTAAATTTACAGAAAAAAAAGTAAAAATAACGTTAAAAAAAAAAAAAATAGGGCAATTTATCATACTAAAAAATTTTGAAAGTTTAAATTGAAGAGACGAAGAAAAGTAAAATATAATGAAGTCTCATGAAAAAAAAACAAAGATACTTTTCTTTTTTTCATAAATTTAAATCGAAAGAATCAAAATTACTCGATTTGTAACTTTTCAGTTAAAACTGAACTTAAAGTTTCTACCGAAAAAACAAAATACGAAATTAAATTTTAACAATTCACGTACTTATAAATTTTCCCGTTTTTTCCATTTTCGCGAGGTTTAAATCAGAATTCATGCAGTGTTCTTCAATATTTTTCAAATTTTGATGAGCCTTGACCAGAAACTGTTAGAAATTGGTCAGAAAAATATTCGAAATATTTTGACCTCATCCCTAGACAAAAACATGAAGCTCCAACATTTAGTTTTTTTTCCCACAAATTTACATATTTTTCTGATAAAATATTATCAATTATATCTAATTTGTCATATTTTGGATCAAATTCCCAAAAGGGTACCTATACCTACATGGTAGAAACTGACACTTTCGAAAGGATAACTTAAAAATATTGAATAAAACTTTAAGTATCCGGTTTTGAAATGGCATCAAAAACAGATTTAGAAATGAAAGGTTGACACATGGATTTCCCTTACCCCTATCGCACTTGAAAAAACTGAAAAATTTCAAGTTTTGTCCCATCTCCACCCCAACGCCCCAAAAATCGAATTTAGGGATCGGAAATGAAATGACCTCAAAAATGAATTCATGACGTCAAAACTGTCAAAAGTCAAAACTATGGATTTTGAATTTTTGACACCTCACTCGATAAAATTAGATATTTTACAAATTCTAGTTCAGCGACCCCGAATCAGTCTATAGACCTTTTCCAAGAGCATTTGGGCGGTAAATTTTCCCGATGACTTTTTCCCCACAAAACCAGCCGTTTTTCCATGAAAAGTCATCGGAAAATTTTACCGCCCAAATGCTCTTGGATTTCGTCCATAAGTAGATTCGAGGTCGCTGAACTCGAGAATGGCAGCACGAGAAAAAATCAGCAAAATTCTTGAATTTTCAGCAAATTCTCTCTGATTTTTCAACGGAATTTCACTGATTTTTCAGCGATTTTTCTCACTGTTTGAACTTTTTCTTTGATTTATTACTATGCTGCAATTCAAATCTCAGAAAAAAAACACGCCTTTGATCAAGTACCATCAAAATGATAATAATTTTTGTTTGAAAATTTGCAGTTGTAAAACTTCAATCTTTTGCCGAAGGAAAGGATCAAAAATTTTAAAACATTTGATCAGTACCTATGTGTTTTGATCATTTTGTAACAGTTTTATGCCACGACATCAAAGCAGATTGCGGACTCATTTTGAATCAAAAATTAAAAGCGATGTTTCAAAATATTTGAGATAGAGAGAAAAAAATATGATGGACTGCTCAAAAAAAGGTCTTCAGAATCAAAATTAAAAAATAATTATTTTTTTCAAAATGACAAAAATTTTAGAATAAAAAAAATCACCAATCCGTACTTCATTCGACTAATACAACAAAAATTGATCTCAATTTAATCTTAACAAATGAAGGTAAAAAAAATACGATAAACCAATATAAAATAATAATAATTCGCCATAAAAATGAAAATCAGCCCATTTACACTTTTTTTCTATTCCAACTACAACACTGCGTCTACGTCACGACCTACGACCGCCGCGACGTCGACATACTGCGCAGTCGCAAACCAACCTATAGAATTAGTTCATATCTACCATTATTGTTTACATTCCTGTTTACGTTCTATCGCTACGAAATTATTAGAAAAAGAAAATAGTGTAAAAATGAAACAATTCCAGTGATATATTCGAAAAAACAAACGTGAAGCTCTTCGAGGCACGATTCAGAAACTTCGTCATCGATGACGAACCGGAGCGTTTTTGTAATTAATATTTTTTATCATTGATATGAACTTGTAAAAGGAAAGGTGCACCATCAAAGATGTCCAAACCACCACGAAAACCTCAAGATTATTTCGCAATGATTACTTCCAGAAATGCCTGGATTAATGGTAAAAATATACATATTATTGCTTCCCACAATTTTCTAATATAATAAAATCCATATTCCCTATACATTTTGGTATATCAAAAATAGACTTTAATGGAAAAACACCACTAGTCAAACTAGTATATTTAGCAATACTTCGGGATGATTTCGAAATCACCGATGCGACGTTAACCTATTTACCTATTTTTAATTTCGCAGAGAATACATTCAAACAGAACGACGAATTGTTAAATTCTCCAAATATGGAGACAGATTCGCCGGCACAGCGCGAAATGATCCAAATTAGTCCTCCGTGCACGGTGCCAAGTTCGCCAGCCGCATCGCCAGTTGTACAAATAACGACGTCGTTGAGTTTACCGTTTAATATAAACGCCACCAATGATCCGAATTGGCAAGCTACCAGGCCGACGATACGTGAAAGAAATGCAGCCATGTTTAATAACGAATTAATGTCCGATGTGCATTTTATCGTCGGTAGTAATGGTAAGTCCAAGAACGAGAATTCGCCGAGGGAAAAAGTCAAGGTTTATGGGCCCTAAGTCGATTTGTTTACGTGCAGGTAACATCGAAAGGATCCCGGCTCATAAATACATCTTGGCTACGGGCAGTTCTGTGTTTTATACGATGTTTTACGGTGGATTACCAGAGATCAAAGATGATATTGAAGTTTTAGATGTGGAACCGTCGGCTTTCCTGACTCTACTCAGGTACCAAGAGTTGAAGTAATCATCGAACAAAGTTCCTAATTCGTATTTCTAATATCGTCTTTTGTACGTAGGTATTTATACTGCGATGAAATCCAATTAGAAGCAGATACAGTCTTGGCAACTTTATACGTAGCTAAGAAATACCTAGTACCACATCTAGCCCGAGCTTGTGTCAATTACCTCGAAACAAGCCTAAATGAAAAAAACGCATGTCTGCTGCTGAGCCAATCTAGATTCTTCGAAGAACCTGAATTAATGCAACGTTGCTGGGAAGTGATCGATGCCCAAGCCGAGATGGCCTTGCAAGCCGAAGGCTTCGTAGATATCGATATCAATACTTTAGAAAGCGTTCTCAGCCGAGAGACGTTGAATTGCAAAGAAATGCATTTATTCGAAGCAGCCTTGAATTGGGCAGCAGCAGAATGTGTCCGGAAAGAGCTAGAGCCATCGGCTCAGAACAAAAGAGCAGTTCTGGGGAACTCCTTGTACCTGATTAGAATACCAACTATGAGTTTAGATGAGTTTGCCAATACTGCAGCTCAATTAGGAATACTGACCAGTCAAGAAACTATCGATATTTTTCTACATTTTACTGCTAGAAATAAACCGCATTTGAATTATCCGATTAAACCAAGAACTGGACTGAAACCACAGGTACGAAAATATTTCCATTGTTATCAATACAAAAAAATATTCAAATCAACTTCTCATGCTTTCTGTCTTCCATCTCTCTCAACTTCGTAAATACTCCTTTTAACTCGACTTTTTTCTCATTCCAGATCTGTCACCGTTTTCAATCGTCAGCCTATCGAAGTAACCAATGGCGCTATCGAGGTCGCTGCGATAGCATTCAGTTCAGCGTCGATAAACGTATTTTCATCGTCGGTTTCGGTCTCTACGGATCCTCAAACGCCAGCGCCGATTACAACGTTAAAATCGAACTGAAAAGATTGGGACGAGTACTGGCCGAAAACAACATCACTTTTTTCAGCGACGGTTCCTCAAACACATTCAGAGTCTACTTCGAACACCCCATACAAATCGAGCCTGAATCTTTCTACACCGCTTCGGTCATCCTGGACGGTACAGAATTGAGTTATTTTGGCCAAGAAGGCATGAGCGAGGTCACTGTAGGCTGTACAACGTTCCAATTCCAAGGCTCGTCCGAGAGCACAAACGGTACCGGAGTCCAAGGTGGTCAAATTCCAGAACTTATATTCTACGGAAGCACCGAATTGAAAAGCTAGATTGGTGACGATACCCTATTCCCACTCCCGAGTAGATTTAAGCTTGTTGCAATTTGCTATTTATTATGGTCCGATTGTACCGGGTCTTATTTTCTTCTTTAGATTGTTGTCTCGTACCTTTTATTTTCTCGATTTTTTTCTTTCATTTATACCAAGTTTTTCTTTCCTTCTGTTTACGTGACGATTTGTTTCTATGTGTGCTTTTTTTCTCTTCGTCGATTCTTTCCTTCATCTATTTTTACGCGTTTTCGAACGAGGTTTATGTATCATATTGGTAGATGTTATTTTGTAACGAAATATAGGTAATAAAATATTTTAGTCCGGAAAATTAATTCAAATTTTTAACGATGTTACTTTCAAGAAGACAGTATATCGAGGGTATTTGATGAGAAAATATCTACGTGAAATAATTTTCAACTCACCAACTAAAGGCAAAGTAATACATAAATCTTGAGTAATACTGGTGAAAGTACGTCCCAATGTGAATGGATCCACTTGCAAAACATCGCTAAAATCGATCAATAAATCTGGCCAAAAATCAAAAATATTACTTCAATGGAACGATACGAAGGATAAACATAATCGAAAAGTAATCATAAAATACATACGAGGTGTTTTTTCCAATCTGCAAGCGATATACAGACACGCAGCGCACACCAAACTACTCCTTCTGCCTTTGGTCAAATGTCTCGTCAGAGCCATCTTATAAAACGTCAACGCTGTCTCCAAACAATGCTGATTGATTCTGTACAAATTGACCACAACAAATTAATACCGAATTGTCGATATGTCATTTCAATCAACTTCATAATTACCTGAGCTGTTGACACATCCGAGATAGTTCGGTTTTGGCTTTTTGGATGGTTATCTCCCGAGATTCTTTTTGAATTCCATGACTAAAAGATCCCATTATCGATAAACTTCCTCCGCCTTTCGAATCCGACGATACGAATTGACCGATGGCCGAGCTACCGCCGTGAGCATTTTCTTCGAATTGAACTTCAGATACGATTACGCTGTCTTCGAGAACGGTACCGCAGACCGTACAAACGGTGTCACCTCTGCTGGGATCGACTTCTAGATCGAACGAGCCGCAATTTTTGCAGCTGTTTTTGCCCGACATCGTGTCAATCTGAGGAATATGAAGAGATCAAATTAATGATACGATTGCTAGATCCATCTGTTGCATTTCAAGTAATCAATATCTGAACACGTGTTGAAAGTATAGATCGAATGAGGAGGAAGAATTTGACTCGACTTACCTAGAGAGATCGAAGAACAAATAGGACAGCAAAATATACCAATTTATGTCAAAAATAACGAGTTATTCCAATTTCTTTTCTGATATTGTGTTTGAATGGACGAACCGCAATGTAACAAGGTAGTTCGGGTTCTCTGAAAATAAATACGTCGATATTCGGTGAATCACTAAAAATATTGATCTGTGTAGAACAGTTTCACGCGAAAAACTATGCTATTTTAAACATGCTTCAGCAATAAATAAGAATTACTTTTCTACACTCAAAATCTCCATTATTCTTCAATTCAATCTCAAATTTCATAAATAATCAGAAAGATATAATCTTGATGTTGCTAATGCTAATATAACAACTTGTTCGACAAAAATGACGAAATGAATGATGAAATATACGAAACGAATCAGTTAACGTTTTGCACAACAGGATTCAATGAGAATATGATTCATCATAAGAACGATATTATCCTTACGTGAAAGAGTCATTCTATATTGATAACAGTTTTGCTTTTTCTTAAATATTACATTTCTCAATATTTCACTATTTCAGTATCACAATCACAAATTCATTCTCAATGTTTTAGTTTAGTTATTCATTATTCAACATCAATAATACATTTTTTTAAAAACTTGAACTTTTATCAAAAAGAAAAAATAGATTGAATATTTTTTTTTTTCATTATTTTTTTTTGGACCAAATTTTTTTTTAATTTCATGTGTAACATTTTTCTCCAAATTCAATTTCCTTCAAGTCTGGAATTTTTTCAATATTGAAAATTTTAAACAATTTTGTTTTACTTAAGTTTAAGTACCAATTAATTTTTTTTTTTTAAGACCTTTGTCAACGCTAAAATGTTTTCCAACCTAAAATTTTCTTTTTCTTCACCTTTTATTTGTTTTTACAACTTCGTAGTTCGTACCTAGACCTACTAACTTTACTGAAATTTCGTTCAAAACTTTTTACCAATTTTAATTTTTTAAAAGATATTTTCTTTCAACTCTGAAATTTTCAATTTTCTTCAACCTATGATTTTTTCAATTTTATTCCATACTTATGTTAGGATTATTAGGTATCGTATTCGTATTACATTTATTTTCAGTTTAAAAATTTTTTCCAGACAAATACTTTTCATGATTTTTTTCAATTTCAAAGCTGCTGCGGAGATTAGAATAAAAATTCGAGTTTTTAAAAATTTAAAACTTGAATTTCAACCAATGTAAATCTTTGTATACTCCCTGGTACCAGTGGTACCTGGTACAATGTCTGCTCTACATCTGTTTAAATTTATTAGTGCGTTTTCATTTCAGATACAGAAATTCATGTAATCTATGGTCAAATCCCCCCTAATAACAATTAAATTTACCTACCTAATTTTGAAAAAATGTTTCTAAAACTGCCTATACATTAGTATAATCTGAGTTTTCGGGTTCGAAAAATTTAAATCAGGTTTAAACCTTGAAGAGGAATTTTATCTAAAAAGATGAATGATCATTAGATCATCGAGGTATCTTTTAATATCAACTTATGCCAGAGAAGATAAGGTAATTAATTACGTAACCTCGATGAATAAGGCTCTAATTGAATAAAGTACGAATTGACCATCATTTCTAATTTTGCCAGCCCTTGAGAACGCAAGTTTTTCGAAAAGTATATAACCTGGTCATTAATTGTAAATTTTTAAAAACTAACGTAATGTCGAACAAAAATTCAGTTTTTAATTTATTTTTACATTTTTTACACTTTACGATTTATTTAACATTTCCAAACGTATTAGCTGTCGTAAGTAAATAAAAATTTGGTACCCATTATGTCTCAATAAATCACACAATACATATGTATTTTTATCAACACCAAAATCGATGGTATCTGAGTATCTTCAAAATAACTCTCCATACATTTATGTGTTGTGATTTTTCCAGGTCGATTGGAAATGTCCATTGAATGTACAGAATAATTTAAAACTGAACAATACTCCCCAGACTTACAAAACGGTGAGATTATTACATTTCATCCCCGCCAGGTTTGACCTATTCAAATTAATCCATCGATTTCTTCATGATTCAATCTGATTTCAAGAACGTAAAAAAATTTCGGAAAACGAATTAGACAGAGACCAAGCTCAAAAGATATTCGAAAAATTGAGTATAGGTAGTTCAACCTCACTTTATAAAGCTAAACCAAAAAATCAAACGTTTTAAACATTGAGGAATATAATCAGATAATCTTCAAATTTCAATTATTTCATAAATTTACAAAAAATCCAATCGAATTTCGTCGTATTTTTTAAATTTGAAAATAACCACCATAACCAAGTAAAAATTTCAAGAGAATTTCAGTTCCCGAATAATGCCAACCTGCATACTGAATGAACCATAGACCTCTAAGGAATGAACGTGAAAATTTTCACGCCGGTCCGTGAATTTATTTGATCTTGAAAAATTGATTAGTTTCGAAGCACTGCTAACCTTTCGTTGTCCTTGCGTAATTCTTTAATTTTTTTCATTTTCCTATTAAAATTGCCCCTTTAAAGAAATTTTCCGAGATGGCCAAGTATTCGATAGTAATGGTACGTCATGGCGAAAGCGAATGGAACTTGAAGAATTTATTCTGCGGATGGTACGACGCCGATTTGAGTCCAAAAGGTAACATGTTTACTCGTATATCTTATCTAATATCATCATCAGTTTACTAACCATAGCTCTACTAAATTCAGGTAACGAAGAAGCCAAAGCAGCTGGTAAAGCTCTAAAAGACGCCGGATATAAATTCGATGTAGCACACACCTCGGTCTTGACCAGAGCTCAGAAAACATTATGCAATATTTTGGAAGAAATCGGCCAGAAAGATTTACCAGTACAGACGACATGGCGATTAAACGAACGTCACTACGGTGGATTAACTGGACTAAATAAGGCCGAAACTGCAGCCAAATACGGCGAAGAACAGGTACCAAACGACAACCTGACCTTATCAGCGTATATTTTCGATAGCTTGTACTTATCGTTGAAGTATTGATAGGTGCAAGTATGGAGACGTAGTTTCGACATTCCTCCACCACCGATGGAAGAAGATCACCCATATTACAAAGAAATCGTCAACGATCCGCGTTACAAAGATGGCCCATCGCCGGCTGAGTTCCCTAAATTCGAATCGTTGAAACTTACCATCGCTCGTACCCTTCCCTACTGGAATGACGTTATCGTACCTCAGATCAAAGAAGGAAAACAAATTCTCATCGCTGCCCATGGTAACAGCTTGCGTGGAATTGTTAAATATCTAGACAGTGAGTATCTTAGCAGCTGTTATCACAGTACAAAGTATATAATTTCGAAAGTGTTATGTGTATTATTGTCGATATCTTCTTTTTTCAGATATGTCCGAAGACGCAATTATGAAACTAAATCTTCCTACCGGTATTCCATTCGTTTACGAACTCGATGAAAATTTGAAACCGATCGTATCGTTGAAATTCTTAGGAGACGAGGAAACCGTGAAGAAAGCTATGGATGCCGTAGCTGCCCAAGGAAAAGCTAAATAATTCCAAATTATCGTATGATTTATATAGCTTCTGAATAATTTATTCCTGATTGTAAATAATTGAATAGCCGAAATTGTATATAAATTCGTTCAGTATTCGGCAGAACTACGTAATTTTTAAGTCTGTTGTTTAAAAATTTTCAAATATTCCAGTCATGTTCGTTAAAGTATTCAAAAATACAAATCTATTTTGCTGCTGAAGTTATCTGTGCCTGTGTCGAGTTTTGGTTTCGCTTTTCGCGTGCTTCAGTGTTTGATAACGAAGACTTTTCACTCGTGTAGTAATCAAATAACCTTGAACTAATTAAATCGTTAACGTTGATTAGACCGGTAACCTTTTTTGCGAAGAAAGTAAAATTATTTGATTAAATTCTCCTCAAATTTCTGAATGAGAATTTTAAATTTTTCACTGAAAGTGGAAATCTTACAGATTATTTTGATTTTCTCTTTTTGTAGAACTAATTCGTTTGTATCTGCTTTCTAGATATTCAGCCATATTATTCAATTCTTTGAAAAAGATATTGCTTCATTGCTTCATTGGGCAAATATGTCATACTCACACCGTGAAAAATATCCAATCAACAAAATTCATCGCTCATTGAATACAAATATTCGTGAAATGCATTTACTGCGATGAACGAACATCATCAGTGATTCCCAGAACTACGTATTCTTTTTAAAGAGCACTCATTTCGAAATTTTGCCAAGTAATACCGCCAATTTTGGTGAAATTTGGTTCCTATATCTATCCTACCTTTTCTTGGGAGTACTGATAAGATCATAATGATACAGAAGTCCCTTAAAACCGTTTTTTTTTCGACAAGTCGTCCGCGATTGAGACCAAAATTGCTACGTGGAGTGAACTCGTTGCCTCGATTACAGAAATAAAAATGACATCGAATATTTCCCCTTGACAATTTTGCACCGGTGGAAACCGATTTCTTCTTTAAAAATCAGAAGAGATTGTCCTGACTACTGGTAAATAAAATGAGCGTATTAAGTATGTAATCTAGTATTCAAGAGACTATGAAGATAGTAGGTACAACTTCTACATTCTAAATTGCGGCTGATAGAAACCAGTTTTTTTTTTTTCTGAAAATTAATCCAGAGTTGCTCTAAAATTGATTAATTGACCATATTTCGGGCCCAGTGAAGAACATGACTACGAAAATTTCTAGAATAAAAAATGAGGTACCTAGACCTACGTACACAGAAATAAGTTTCTATTGTAAAATTAAAATTTAACCTGTTTTGAAAACTTTTTGTTTATGTTGAAAAATCAACTCAGATTTTTTCAAAAAAAAAAAAAATGGTTTATTGAACGTATTTGAAACGCTGATTACGAAAATAGGAAAGAAAACTTCCAAAAATGAATTTAGGCCCACAAAACCGGTTTCTTCTTTAAAAATCGACAAAGAATTTCCAAAAAAGTAAGTAATAGGGCATATTTTATATCAAGCATTTATTGAGACCGTGACTGAAAATGTCCATAAAAATTTTCAAGATACAAAGAAACCAGTTTCCAAGGTAAAATCAAGATTCAACCGGTTTTTAAAACTTTGCTTTTTTCAGAAATTGACCCGGATTTTTTCAAAAAAAAAAAAGTTTATAGGACGTATCTGAAACGCTGACTATGAAAATAGCATAGAACGCTTCTACAAATGAATTAAGGCCCACGAAATCGGGTTCTTCTCCAGTTTTATTGTAAAATCAAAATTCAGTCGGTTTTTAAAACTTGTTTTTTCAAAAATTGACTCGGATTTTTTATTTTTCCGTTAAAATTGATTAGACGTATTTGAAACGCCAATTACGAAAAGAACACAGAAAATTTCCGAAAAACGATTTTCCACAAAATTGCTTTATGGAATAATATGTTTGGTTTATCTACCCACACTTCAGTTTATTAGCATGGAAAATTCTGGTGTTATTTTTCAACCACGTTTTAACAATCATTTTTCGAGGAAATTTTGGATGATTTTTGAAAAAGAAACCAGTTTTTCCTGAATCGGAGACCATTTTTGAAAAAGAACATCGGTAGGGGTGGGAAGATTCGCTCATTCACGTCTATTGTCAGTTCTCACTGTCATACATTTCCGATTAGTATCTCGAAAAAGTGCATTATATCAAATTTCAGCAAAACTGAAGGTGATTCGGAATTACATCCATTATTTCAAATTAGGTAGTCAGCTAGGTATTAAGAATTAAGTGACCAAACGAATCCTCGCAGCTCGGAACCATATGTACAGGTAGTTGAAACTTTTTCCCAAATACGAATTAACCTATTATCCTCGGTTTCCCAAAATGATAGTAAACCATCACACGAGATATGTTATTGCCTGGTTGGACGAACAGAGGGCAAATAATTCCCACACTTGGGCCAATATTCAGGTATCTGCAGAAATTGTTCGGGCTCCCCCACTTGTAATACGACTTGCATACCATTATCGTTATGAGTGGCAAAATGACAATGAAGAAGCCAAAAACCTGAGCCGAAGGAATGACTCTCATCAGAATAAATTCTAAATTTACTTAAATCATATTTTAATGAATATCACGTTCACTTACCAGGATTATCTGCGATGAATCGGATAATAGCAAATCCTTGGGCTGGTACTGGTACAGTTTTCCTAATCATAGGATACTTATTCGTAGCGTTGACTTTGAAACAATCCGGATCAGAAACCAGCTGATCTAAGGTTCCAAGTTTCATTATAGTGAAATAATGACCATGAAGATGGAATGGATGATCACGAATGACATCAGCGGAAGACACCTCTGGGAAAAATTTTTCAAAACATTACAAAAAATTAATCTCCTATTGTTTCTGCAAAAAGATAGGTACCTACTGTCAATGAAAATCATCTCGATGACGTTATTGTATCCTAATTTAATTAAATTCAAACAATCGCAATGACTGGTACAATTATCAGGGCATCTCATCCAGTCTATCAACGGATTACTAGGATCACTCAGCATTGCAAATGGAGGCAACTTATTAGATTTGTTATTCATCGTGTCTTCGTACATTCCACCCAAAGGCTTCACTCCAGGTCCCGAAACAGGAACTGCAAAATAAATTCCATCATTTTACGAATCAGTACAACCGGTTTTACTCGAGTAACTTACTATAATGTCTTTTGTACGTTTCAGTATCATATAATTCAATTTCTGTAAAATTATAAGTGCCAGCTTCGAAAATAAAACGTTGATCTGGATCGCCAAGTAATCTCTCGGAGGCCTCGGTCAAGGAGTTTATTTCATCTAAGCAAAGATTGCCTGGATTATTGTGGCAAGGCTGTCTAACATTGTTCAATTCCTGTCGTTGAAAATTCATCAAATCAAATTTCATCAATTACAAAGTCGAAAATTTCAATAAAATTGCAAAATGTAGGTATACAAACAGGTAACTGTGGATTGGCATTAAACAAATTCTGATTATTTGGCTTAGAAGGCAAAGAAGAACCGGTTCCTTCGTATCTGAGGACTGCTTTTTGATAGGCAGGCGAACAAGACGGATCATATCCTTGGACCAAAATCCAATAAGGTTTAGAAGGTTGATCTGTGGTCACAATTACATCGTAAAGATCCGCTAAAAGAATAAAATCGAGACATAAATCAAATTCATATCATACTGAGGCTAATCAGAGTACGTATTTAATACTGACCAGCAGCTAAATAAAGTGTCCTGACCATTTGTGGCTTCACAGGGATACCATCTGCTGCGATCAAGAGCATAGAATGATTTTCGATTGTAAACTGCAACGAGCACGCAGCCGGCGTATCGGTAATTATTCGAAATCTGTACCTTTTGTTCGGTTTGACGTTGAATTCAGCGAAAGGTGTATCCGTGTAATTTTCTGAAGCAGCATCCTGCAATAAAATAATTATCTATCTAAATTAAAAAATCAATAAGTGAAGAGGGAATGATCGAATACGTACCATGACTCTCCCTCTCCCATTAATTAAATAAGAAGCAGGTTGAAGTCCTATCATGGATAGATTTCTATTGTATCCAGGATATCTAACATCGATTATCTCGTGATACCAGTCGCGTATTTGGATCGTATGGGAGAACAAATCGTAATCATAGAGGTTGCTCATAGGATCAATTTCTGAACTTGTACGGACGATAAATGGGCCAGATAATCCATTGAATAACTGTAAATCTACGTAAAAAAAAATCATTAATTCAACTCCGCGAAGCCGGCGAAAACGAGAACACGTTTCAGTACAAAAATTCGTGGGCTTTATTGGCTCTATAGATTTTCACCCCCTCCCCTTCCATTATTCAAAATATAATTTACCTACTCAATCTTTCATTTGAAAAGTTTTGAAATTTTTCAAGTTTAGCCAATCATTTTCATTTTAGAAGATTTTTTTCGTAAAATCTATCAACTTTTTTGATCTGTTAATTTCATTTTTTTCAAAAATTTTCTTCAATTTTTTCGTTTTTTTTTTAAACCGACGAAGTTTTTTGAAAAAAATCTAGAGCCTACATAAATGTACCTATTGTACCCAGCTGTTCTCATCGATCCAGCTAGTCAACATCTTAACAACAATCAAGTCGTATAGAACGAACCAGAATGCGAATGATAAAAATTAGTCCCGGAGGTATCAGCATAGAAATCGTAACGAAAAATGCTGTTGGAGCCAATTGGGCATTGAGTAACAAATGGAACTCCATCTTCCCAGGGAGATGATTTCTGCAGTTGGCCATGCCAATGAATGGAAACTTCTCGAGCTGGCATTTCATTTAGGACGTCTACGATGATTCGGTCACCCACACAGATCTACAAATGAAATAAATTTACAATAAAATTGATTAGAAAAGATAAATCAAAGGAGACAGAATTTATTATTCAGTTCTAAGATGTGATTTTTTCTGTCTTTTTCAGATCCTTCCCCATTACAAAAAAAAATGTTTAAATGATTTTTTCCAATTTTTTCTTAAATATTAAAAAATTGGCTTTTCCCAATTTTTTCTCAAAAATTGAAAAATTGATTTTTTTAATTCTTTCTCAAAAATTGAAAAATGGATTTTTTGAATTTTTTCTCAAAAATCAAAAAGTTGATTTTTTGAATTTTTTCTCAAAAATCAAAAAGTTGATTTTTTGAATTTTTTCTCAAAAATTTTCAAAAATATTACCTACTGAAGAACTACTTATACATTATCAACTGATTGATACAGAAAAACTCACATGAAACGCTGGTCCTGGCAACAGTCTATTGAATACGAGCACACTTCTCTCGATACCATCACCAGTAATACATTGAGGACCATAACAGTCTGTTTCATTAGTGGGACAATTTTTACAAGCACTGAAATATCAATACGACTCCAATATTCAAACGAATACGACCATATTCAAGTTTCACAACGATGTACTCACGGTCCCATGACATGATATTGTTCAGCCACCATCTCATAATAACAGATTCGAGATTTGGGATATTTGGAACAATTTCGCGAGCACAGCTTGTCATCATCGACCAGACCATCGTACCTAGTGTCACGTCCAACATCCAAAGGTTGTGTATAATTTTCTAAATTGATATCATCTGAGAAAAATACACATGAATTAACATTTCTAAAATGTAGGTACTACTAACCTAGAAAAATTTTTATACCAACTCACCTTCAGCACAAACCACAGAAGCAATAATCCATGAAAATGAAACAGTCAATATCGAGAACCGACAAAAAATTATCATTTTTCAATTATTTTTTTTCAATAAATTGGCATCTGGCACTTATTACGAAGAGTCGATGAATTCGATTTTAGAATCATGTTCAAGTTTTCTTCGAAGTTGGTCTGAAAATAGAAAAAATACAATCATACTCAGCTATCCATAAATTCTAATGAAATCGTTTTGAAGTTTACTACATACACATGAACTCGAAAGCTATTTTTTTTTCTAACAACAGCTTTCACCTAGGCCTCGTTACCAAGCAAAAACTAAAAACAAAATGTTTTTTTTTTTTCGAAATCACCTCTACCACTACCAGATTACCAAGTTCTGAAAATTACTGAAAACGAAACCAATCGCGCCTCGGATAATTTAAAACCTCGTTTTTTTTCAATATTCGCGACAAAACACGACAAAACAACGAGTAATTGAAAAAAAAAATTCTGAAAAAAATACCAAGCAAACAGTTCAATTATTTCTTTAAAAAGTGACGTAACAGTCTCGAATGTGATAATGTTATACTCATATTCGTTTATTTATCGCATTTTGAACATAATTAATTAAGTATACCTAGGCGAAGGAATGACCTCAAGAATTTTACTGATAAAAGTCTTTGAATTCGCGTACAATTGCGGAAATAAACACAGTCGGTTTTTTTTTTCCTAAATTGTAAAAATGAGGATAGCGATAAAATTAGTCATATTTTAAAATTCTATTCCCAACCCTTCAAAAATTTGAGGATATTCTCAAACTTGACAATTCGAAAATATTTGACAGGAAATGGAAATGTACGAAAATAGGTAATTATCTATTAATTTTAACACGAACAAAAATCGAGATAATCATTTATCTATTTTTTAAAAGCATGTCCACCGTTCAAGGGTTCTCAAATTTTATCTCATAAAAAACTAGGCAAGTTTCAAAAATTTGTCTGGTCATTTGTCTATAACGAAAAATATAAGAAAAAAAAATTATAATACAGGGGTTCCCAAAATGAAACAATATGAAAAAAAATTTACAACACCATTCCTCCATTTGTTATCCATAATGATTCGCAAACCGAATTTATGAACCAATCCAATCAATTAGGTATTTCAAAAAATTAAAAATCCAGGGGCTCAAAAACTGATTCCAATTGAAAATATCATTTCGAGCAATAGTAAAGAGTGATAGAAAATTTTCCAGAGGTAACAATGAATCACATTTAATACGAATGAATCATAAAAGTTCATTTTCCTCAACTTGTTGAATAAACAGGAGATAAATAATTTCCACACGTAGGCCAATTTTCAGGTAACTGAATAAGGAACTGCTCGGGTTCCCCCACTTGTAAAACTAATTGCATTCCATCATCATTATGAGCGGTGAAATGACAATGAAGGAGCCAAAAACCTGAGTTGAATTCCAAAAATCAATAAGAAAAATAATTTTCATTTCTAGTTCAAGTCTAAATTGATCCTACTAAATATGTACCTGGATTATCAGCGATGAATCGAACAATAATAAATCCCCCAGCTGGTATCGGAGCAGAATCTTTTATTAAAGGATATTGATTAGTCGTGTTGATTTTGAAACAATCTGGGTCATCGGTCAATTGCTTCGAGGTTCCCATTTTCATAACAAAGAAATGGTGTCCGTGGATGTGAAACGGATGATCCATTTTATGATGCGGAGATGATATCGCTGGAAATTTTTAAAAAAAATGAAATATCGCCATAATATTAAGCTAGTCAAATTCAATTTATCTATCTACAAAGGAGCTAGGTATAGGTACCTATTAAAGATATCACGTCTGGACCTCAAAACGACCTCATGAAAAATTCAAAAATTCACACTTCTCTCATCACCCTCACTCAATCATTCATGAAACAGAAAAATTCTGAATACAGTTTTCAATGATTTAAAAACTGAGAATTTTTAAAAGCAATCATAGAAGTAAATAAAATACCTACTACCAGGTCATTTTTTTTCAATTTTATTGAAAATCAGCGAATAGTATACTGAAATAACGATATGTAAATGTTTTTATCAAAAAAAGGCCACACATTTCTCAGGATCCTCAAAACTATCATTATTTTGTAATTTTTACCAAGATACACATTCATTCTACCAATAAAAAATCGAAAAAATGTCAGAAATTTTGTTTTTAAATCATCAATCGTGATTTTTCACCAGAATCAACGTAAAAAAGTGATGGGGTAATGCATAATGATGAAAATTGAATACTATTTTTATTGAGTATAAACAAAAACAATTTTTGAAAGAAAACATGTCTAAATTTCAAATTTTTTCAACAAATTGAGAATTAAAAATAAAAACCGGATGGATTGAGGAGTGATAAAATTTCGCAGATTGTTTAGATGTCTAGATCAAAGTCTATGAAAACGAAAAATGGGCCCCAATGCCAAAACTTTCTTTTTTTCCTGTAAAACATTCAATGAACATTTTCAATACCATCTCTTCCCTTTCCTCGCCGTGTTTGAAATACCAATATATCGTTTTCAAATTTCAATTCAAAAATATATAAAAACTTTCAATTTTTGATTTTAAATGTTGAAAAATTTTCCTAATAAGTCCATACATTATTTAAAATATTAAATTTATCAAAATTCAAATATTATGCTTAATTTTTCTAAATAATCCTATTTCAATGTTGCAAAATTTATTAATTTTTTTTCAAAAATTCTTCTTTGAAAAATTTACTGAATTTTTCAAGACTTTTTGCTGTTGGTGAAAAAAGTGATCATTTTAGTAGGTAGATACTTACTATCGATGAAAATCATCTCGATAACATTGTTGTACCCCAATTTGATCAAATTCAAACATTCGCATAGGCCTGAGCACACGTCAGGACATTTCATCTCGTCTATCAACGGATTGCTAGGATCACCAAGGAGTACCAACGGAGGGAACACATTTGATTTATTATTAATCACATCTTCGTACATAGATCCGGAAACAGGAACTAAAAAAAAATCATTAATTTTACAATCAAATCGAGAGTTATTTTCATAATTCAAAGTTGAAAAAAATTTACGGTAATATCTGTGATACGAATTAGTATCGTATTCTTCTGCTAACGCGAAAGCATAGCTGCTGGCTTCGAAAATAAAACGCTGATCAGGATCTCCTAATAATTTCACAGCAGCTTGATGAACAGAGCTTAATTCATCCAAGCACAAATTATCCGAATTATTATGGCATGGTTTTCTAATATTATTCAATTCCTGGAATAAAAATTCATCTATTCGGTTCCAAAATGATTTTACATCTGTGAACTTGGATACAGAAATCGCCCTAAGGTGTCAAAAATTGGTTTTTGAGTTGAGGCTCTTCTCTGATTTTAACCCCTGCTGAGTTTCCCAAAATCAATGTCAACTCAGAAACAAATTTTTGACATCTAAAGGTGGTTTCTATATCCTTCCAGACCCGGGAAAAAAATTATATCCAATTGGATCTAATTTTATAACTTACCAAATTCCAAAGATTCAATTCGATCAAAAATGATCCAATTACGATCCAAAAAAATTCAATTAGATTCGATTTTTTTCAATTTGAAGAAAAAAAATGTCATTAATTGGATAAATTCAGACTTATTTTCACTTGGATCTACTTGGATCCGATTGGATCGCGCCATTTTTTGGGTCTAAATGAATCCACAGATCCGTTTGGATTCAAAAAATGATGCATTTCAAGATCCAATTGAATTTTTTCAGATCTCTTCCTAACTTTTTAGATTCAAAAAGATCCAGTTAATTGGATCGCGCCATTTTTTTTGAATCCAATGAATCTAATTTTTCCCCCGGAGACTCACATTTGTATACAATTCCAGATCACTTATTCTAAATATACAAACAGGTAGATCCGAAATATCATCAAATAAAGCTGCAGTATTGGACGTAGGAGGTAATGAAGTACCATTTCCATCGTAACTCAGAATAGCCTCTTGATAAGCTGAGGAACATTCGTCGTATCCTTGCACTCGAATCCAATAAGGTCTCGGAGATTGATCTGCGGTCACTACCACATCGAAAATATCAACTAAAAAAACACACACAAAGACATTAAAATTAATTAAATTCAATCGAGTTAATTCAGAGTACTAACCGCCTGCCAAATAAATACTCCTCACTATCTGCGGCTTCACAGGAATACCATCTGTAGCTATTAAAAGCATAGAATGAGCTTCAATGGCAAATTGCATCGAACAAGTGGTTGATGTATCGGCAATAATACGAAATCTGTATCGTTTATTCGACTCGACGTTGAACTGAGCCAAAGGAGTTTCAGTTTGTTCTTCCGTGACATTATCCTGAGACAAAAAAAAAAAAGAAGAAAGAAATCATTTAAAAATAAAAATAAATTCACGAAAAAAAACAACTCAAATACAAACTTTGTAACTTCCCATTCCATTAATCAAATAGGAAACCGGTTCAATCGTTATTTTTTTCGTATCTTTATGATATCCTGGATACCTGACGTCGATTAAATCGTGCATCCAATCGTGTATCTCGATCGTATGGGAAAATAAATCATAATCATAAAGTTCGCTCAAAGGATCGGTCTCCGAACTCGACCTCACGATGAACGGACCAGATAATCCGCTAAATAATTGCAAAGCTATGCAAAATATATTCCATTAATTCGGATGAATTTTATTGAAATGATCAAATGACATCGAACCAACCAGAATGCGAATGGTAAAAATGGGTTCCGGCGGTATCAACGTAAAAATCGTAACGAAACATGGTATTCGAGACGATTGGACATTGAGTCACAAAAGGAACGCCATCTTCCCACGGAGATGATTTCTGCAACTGCCCGTGCCAGTGAATGGAAACTTCTCGAGCTGGCATTAAATTTTTCAAATCTACAATGACTCGATCACCGTCGCAGACCTGCAATTGAAACGTAAAATTTTACAATTCGATTTTTCAATTGTGATAAAATATAAGAAAATTTTTTTGGGGGAGGAAATCTTTCTTTACCGATCGAATAGAATTTTTCAAGATTAGAAATCTAAAATATTCATTAGGGATATCGGCAGATTCGATTTCATTTCTGACCGTTTTTGTACGGAATGGTCCTCATTCAGTTTCCCAATGAGCAAAAAATCACCTAATATAATAATTGCACACTTACATGAATCGCTGGCCCGGGGAGCATTCTATTAAACACAAGCACAGTTCTTTCGACGCCATCAGCTGTGATACATTGAGGAGAAAAACAATCGTCTCGATTGGTTGGACAATTCATACAAGCCCTAAATTTCAACAAGACAATCAATATTCAAATTTGCAGGAACTTATGAAAAACGAACAAAAATTTTCTCACGGTCCCATGGCATGATACTGCTCAGCTACAAATTCATAATAGCAAATACGAGATTCGGGGAATTTGGTGCAGTTTCGAGAGCACAATTTATCATCTTCTGGTAATTTATCGTATTCAAGATCACGTCCAACATTTAAAGGTTGCAAATAATCCTCCAGATTAATTTTATCTGCAAAAATAAAAACAAAAAGTATCTCAATTAGGCATCAAAAAAATCTTAATAGTAAAAATTATCGATAATTTTTCTAAACTGATAAGAACTCACCTTGAGCACATATGCAAATAACAAACAAAAACCAGAACCAAAGACGATGAACCATTTTCCTTAATTTTTATTCATTAGTCAACTAAAAATAACTGTGGCTTGGAGAAAATGTCACATGATTATAAGATTTTTACAACGAAACACCAATTTTTTTAAAAAAATAAATTTCAAATGCAATTGAAATCAGCTCAAATTGACAAATTTGTCCACTGCATCAAAAAACAATTTCCTGGCGTTTACCAATTCACGAAAAACCACGACAAAAAACAAAATAGAAAGGGCTCTAAAAAAATTATTTCACTAAATATAAAAAAATGCAGGTACCTATAAAATTTTACCGAAACCCGACATCACCGTTCACACGTCATGATTATTTGCACATGTACGTAATTGCTTGTTGCCAACTTATCATATTTTGCTAGCTTGATTACGAATTACTAGGTACGTAAGTATAAGTAGTACAATAGTTGCGATAATAAAACGAAGAACAACGATATTTTCAAAAATTCATACACATGTCTTGATAGCAATGAATCGTCATAAAGTCATCAGCAACATTGTTTAAAAAGAAAAAAGTTGAAAAGGCAACAGAACTAAACTTCAAATTCACAAAAACTGTTTTCACCAATGTATTTTTTCGATTTTTTTTTCTCAATTTGGAAAAAAAAACAGGAGATATATCACACAGACAATCCAAAAAATACACATGAAATTCACTGGTGATCCAACGAGCTCTCGAAATACAGTAAATTGGATTTTTTCAACACGAGCACAATCTTGGGAGCTTTTTGACTTATTCCGGAAGGTTTCCAATATTCATCTCTTACGTATTCTCCACCAAAGAGGTATAAAATCAACGATTCATTTGCAGGTTTAATAAACCGGGGGCAAGTAATTCCCACACGTAGGCCAATTTTCAGGTACCTGAGGCATCTGCTCGGGTTCGCCAACTTGTAATACTATTTGCATACCATAATCATTATGGGCAGTGAAATGACAATGAAGAAGCCAAAAACCTGAATTTAAATAAAATAACCACGTATTAAATCGGCAAGAAAGTATCAATCAGAATGAAAAAAAAAAACGGATTTCGACAAAAATTGGTAAGGTGATTTATTCAGAATAGGAAACCTCTCAGAGATATTGGGGTTCCAGTCCAAAATTGACACATTTTCGAAGTTGAGTCATTTAAAAAAAAACAATTTTCAAAATTTCGTTTTTGTTCTAAATTTTTATGAAATTTTTTGTAGCAAGGCAGCCAACTGAAATTTCATTATAATACTGTAAATCAAAATGCGAAATTTTCTGAAAAGAAATCGGTTACAAAAAGCCGAATGAAAGCTAAAAAAAGAAATTTTGCTCATTAATACGTCTGAAAAAAAAACTTCAAAAAGACCTTTAAACTTACAAATAAATCGGCTTTCAAATTTATTCACGATTTATCAAGCTGAAAAACTTCAATTATTGCTTTGAAAAACTACCCCTTGTGAGAAAATATTACTATTTTAATTTTTATTTAAAAAAATTTGACAAGGGAAACGCGAGTGCAAAAATTTTAGAAATTGGACGGATTTCATGAATTTTCACTGATATTCAATCCAGGGCGGTAGGTAAGATGGTTTTGAAGGGGGGGGGGGGGAATGGCATTGTAAGTGGGGCAATAAGAAAAGTGTCACATCAATTGAATCCCTCCTCCTCTTGTCTCAAAAAATTTGCATTCATCTCTCAAGCTAGGAGACTTTCTTTTTTTCAAAATTCGAAAAAAATTGAATTCAAATTTTTTTGGTTCACTTTTTAAATCCACTCGGGTGAATTTTTGTCAAAATATGCATTCCAAAAACCAAACGACATTTTCTGACTAATTTTCCAATTTTAATTGTTTTTTTTTTTCGCAAAACGGAAGAATTATAAAAAATGTTACTTCTTAGTACCTATGCATAGCATTTCTGACCAAAATGCTGATGAAAAATGTTTGATTTTTCCAACTTTATTCAGTAATTTTGAAACGCGAGTTGAAAAACAAATTACCAAATTATCGTCAAACTTGGATCAAAATCTACAGAAAATAAAAATTCACCTCAAGAGTAATTAAAATGCTAAAAAAACTGTGAAAAAGAAAAAAAATACTCGTTTGGAAAAATTTATGAAAGTCAATGAATTTTTGTCAGAATTTACAAAAATGCTGACGCATGACGCTTGAAATGAAATTTTTACAAATTTGATATTGAAAAACAAATTATGTACCTATCAGAATTAAATAATCCAAAATAGAATTTTCAAAATTTCGGATATCTTAAATAAAAGTTGATTCTGATCGAAATTTTGAGCTCATGAAATGAGACCATCAAATGGAAGAACGCTATAGAGGCTGTTCCGGTGTGGGATAAATAGCCCCTCTAGTCCCTTCCAGCTACGGGCTGATTCAATCCGAACCAATTCAAGTACTTATCTGATATCTGCCTATAAAATTCATCACGTTTCATGAAAAATAAATTATGTATTCAATTCGAGAGAATCGAGGGCGAAAATTCCATATTTTTGCCGAAATTTTTGTCACGGGAAAAACATGTAGCACCACCGAATTCTTCACATTAAAAAATTTTGTCAAATGTAAATACCTAGGTAAGTTATAAATTTTTCAACATTTTTCCGAATTGATCTAAAATTTTTCGAACTAGTCGAATGTGAAATGGATACCTCCCATTTACTCACGACACGCCTCTGCCTCGCCGATTTTAGTCAAAATCCAGGATGTGTATTTTCTTTGATCTACCCTTTCCAGTAGGTATACAGCTCATGGAATTATTTCGAATATCAATAATTAAATTAGACTCACCAGGATTATCAGCGATAAATCTAACAATAACATAACCCGCGCCTGGAATCGGCACCGAATCTCTAATTAACGGGTATTTATTCGTAGTGTTGATTTTTAAGCCATTCGGAATAGTCAAATCGATCCTGGGACCCAATTTCATGATATACCAATGATGGCCATGAATATGAAACGGATGATTCTCTTTCAATAAAATATTAGACAACTCTGAAATTTTTTTTGGAAAATATCAATGTGTTTTCATAAAAAAAAAAAATATATATAGGTATATATTTATGAATGAAGAAATTTGAATATTTCTAGGTACGTACTATCAACGAAAACCATCTCGACGACGTTGTTGTAGCCCAATTTGATTAAATGCAAACAATCGCAATGCTTGGTGCATGTTCCACGACATTTCAGCTGATTTATCATTGGATTTTTGGGCTCAGCTAGCAGTGGAAACGGAGTAAATATATTCGATATTTGATTTATCGTGTCCTCGTACATTCCACCAAATAAAGGGATCACAAAAGGTCCGGAATAAGGAACTGTAAACAAAATAATTTCTATTTAAAAACCGATTCGCCAATACCTACTCGGCTAATCCAGGTCAAAACAAACCGTGCAAAAATGAAGTCGGGTCTTTCGATTTCACCCATTTTTTTTTACAAGTTCCCTTTGATGGTGTATTCATAAATATTAAATTCACAATTATTTCCCTTCTAACCTTCAAGGAGGCTGAGGGGGTTGGTCCTCGCAATTTTCAAGCAATCACGAATTTTTGCTAAATTACTAAAATTTGAAGGCTCATATCTTGAGGTAGGTTATACTTTAGGGTGGTCCAATCTTTATCACTTTTAGGACCCCCTTAATTATCATAAATGGGGCTAAAATGTTATCTCAAGTTTTTTTTTATGAAAAATGAGTAATTTGAAAGAGATTTGGGCACAAAAATGAAAATTTTGAAATTTTTTGTTGAAAATTGGTATTTTTTCATATTTTGGATAATGAGAGATAATGAGAGGCTTACAGGCACGGGTTAATATTGAATAAAAAATAAATAAAAAAATAGGGAATTATTTTCTCATTAATATATGGGAACAACTTTGAGGGGGTACGCGAGATTACTCAAAAAAGTGAAAATAAGGACCACCCTATTATACTTGAAGGAAAACTGTTTGTGTGATTCGAAAGAGAATTGATAAGAGATTCAAAAACGATAATAACATTTTGAAAAGCTCAAAGCTCAATTTTAGTGATCAAAGCTCAACTTTCATGATGGTCACAATAAATGAAAGCTACCATTTAAAAATCTCAAACAATTAAAGTAAGTAGCTCTTTTACCTACTTTTCAACCAACAAATTTTCAAGATGCGATTTCCAGACCTCTGGGGGTAGAGGGGTCCACAATTTTGACCATAATTCAAAAAAATCGAGAAAGTGAAGTACATAGCACATCGATTTCTACTGATTCGAAGGCGCTGATTTCGAATATGTACCTCGTTTTTACATTCGACCCCTCCGACCCTTCTTATTAGCCCCCTTAGAAGGGTCAAAATTTGAAAAAATGAAAAATAACATGCGACCTGTCGTTTGTTATGTATTCGAGGGCACTGAGTTCGAATATTTGCTTATTTTTCGGATTTGACCCTTCGGTACCCCCCTAGCCACCCAATTTCTGGTATCGATTGTCACTAATTAGAGGTCGTAGAATCCGAATATCGACCCCTTTCCCCCTGCTCCAACTGAAAGATATGTATGATTAATTCAGGAGGGGTTAGTTAGGTTCTCAAATACCTAACAAACGACAGGCCACTCGTAATTTTTCATTATCTTAAATTTTGACCCTATTAAGGAGGTTGATTAGGGGAGTTTAGAGAGGTCGAATGAAAAAACCAAGCACATATTCGAAATCAACGACTTCGAATTAGTAGAAATCGATGTGATACTCAAATTTTTCTTTTTTTTGAATTTCGGTCAAAATTGTGGACCTTTAGACCCCGGGGTCTGGAAATCCCATCTTGAAAATTTGTCTGGGTAAAAACTACAACTACTATAATTTTTTGAGATTTTTAAATTTTCGTCCATTGTGATCGTAATGTAAGTTGAGCTTTCATCACCAAAGTCCAACTTTGAACTTTACAATCGTTTTTGAACCCCCTATCAATTCTCTTTCAGACCTCGCAAAAATATTTCCCCAAGTACAACCTATCTCGAGATATGAGCCTTCAAAGTTGGGTAATTTGGTAAAAATCGTGATTGCTTGAAAATTGCGAGGACCAACCCCCCTTCAGCTTCCTTGAGAGTTGGAACGGAACCAATCGTGGATTTATGATTAGGTCATCAAAGGGAACTCGTAAAAAAAAATTGAGCGACATCTGTAGACCCGACTTCATTTTTGGTCCGTTTCTGCATGGAATAGCCCTACATTGAAATTAGATATTCGATGGAATAATTACGGTAGAATCTGAGGTACTGGTAACCATATTTCACATATAATTCATCATATGAATACTGATACGTGGCTACATCGAAATAGAAAGTTTGATCTGGTTCGTCAAATATCCTTTCCGGAGCTTTCATCATCGAATTTATTTCATCTAGGCAAAGATTACCCTCGTTCCAGCCACAAGGTTTATCAACGTTGTTCAATTCCTGCCACAAAATTCATCAATATACAATTCCACAGCATCGTAAAAAACCATACCGAATAAAAATTTACCAACAGGTAACTCGTGGATGGCATCAAACAACGCCGGAGTATTCGACCAAGCTTTTGGTAAAGAATTGGTTCCTTCGTACCTTAGAATGGCTTGCTGAACAGCTGGCGAACAATCCCTTCCATATCCTTGGACCCGGATCCAGTACGATCCAGGACGGTTATTCGCATCGATTACTACATCGTAAATATCAGCTGAAAAATTACCCCATTGAGATATTAAAAAACACCATTCGAATAAAATATGTAAATCGAGGCGATCTTAAGCACCGACCTGCTGATAAATACAGCGACCTGACCATTCTCGGTTGAACAGGATACCCATCTGCGGCGATCAATAACATAGGATGATCTTCAATAGCAAATTGTAACGAACAAGTGGTCGATGTATCGGTAATTATTCGTAATCTGTATTTGTAACCTTGCCTGACAACGAATTCTGCCAATGGTGTTTTAGTTTGTTGCTTGGAGGCTAAATCCTGCAATGAAAAAAACAAATTAATTAATAGAAGTGAATAACGATCAAAAAATGGTCCAATCGGCACACCCACCATGAAATTTCCCTTTCCATTGATCAAATAGGAATTCGGTTTCATTCCTATCTCTGTTGTGTTTCTATTATTTCCAGGAAGTTTGGTATCGATTATTTCATGGATCCAATCTCGTATTTGGATCACATGTGAGAATAAGTCGAAATCATAAAGACTGCTGACTGGATCAGTCTTAGTACTCGTATGCACCACAAAAGGGCCCGATAATCCGTCAAATAATTGAAAAGCTACAACAAAAAAATCAACTCAATTAATTCTAGAATAATATTCACAACATATCGAGGATCAAAAATCGCAACATTAGCTACGAACAGGAATGCGAATGGTAAAAATGAGTTCCGCTGGTATCAGCTGGAAAATCATAACGAAATTTATTATTGGCTGTGATAGGACATTGAGTAACGAAGGGAACGCCGTCTTCCCAAGGGGTTGTTTTTTGCAGCTGACCGTGCCAATGAATGGTAACTTCTCGAGCTGGCATTTTATTTTCAACGTCTACGATGACGCGATCACCAAAACAGATCTGAAAATTTGAAAACACGAAAAAATCAATTTCCGAGTAAATTAAAAAATAATCTAATGTGAAAAAATCTGGACGAATTACATGAAATGCTGGTCCCGGAATCATTCGGTTGAAAACAAGAACGGATCTCTCGATACCATCGGCAGCGATACACTGCGGACCAAAGCAATCGTTTCTATTGAAGGGACAGTTCCTGCAAGCTCTGAAATTTCAAAAAATTCCATTAATTTTTTGAAAAAATACAAGTTTAAGAATAGGTATCTTTCCGGAGGAATGGATGTTTAAAAATTGTGCCTTTTGATTTAGAAAGATAAAATGAGAATGTTTAAGGCAGCGGCGATTTCGGAAGGGGAATCTGAAAAATTCAGAAAATCCAAAGAAACTGGTTCTTTCTTTTAATATTTTCAATGCGAATTTATCATAAAACCGCACAAAATTTCGCATCTTTTGTATTTCCATCAGGGACTTCCCTTTTTTTAAAAAAAATTCAATTGGAATATTTTTAAAAAATAAGAAATATTTGAAGATATCTTTGAAAATTTTTTAATAATGTTTTTCAATTGTAATTTTTTTCAAATTCAATTTTTTTTGTTTTTTTTTTCAATTTGGATTTTAAAAAAATTTCAAAAACATCTCGGAATTTCTTCCCATTCGAAAACTTTTCCAATAATTCAAAAATACTTCTCAATTTTTTAAACAAAATTCCAACTTTTAGTTTTTTAAAATGTCTCTCAACTAAATAATCATGAAATTGAAAAAAGTGGAAAAAATCAAAATTGAAAAAATGTTGAAAAAATTTAGGTTTGAAATAATTTTTGAAAATTGGATACACTGTCATGAAAAAATGTGATAAAAGAAATTTGAGCTGAAAAAACTTGAGCTCAGAAATTAGAATACCTTTCAGGACTTATAGATCATTGTAATCCCATTTATGGTAGAAATAATTGGAGGCTACCTTTTTTTTTGGGGGGGGGGGGGGATTGAATTTTATTCAATTTAAAGGAATCTATTTTTCTGAACAAATTTTACAAAAAAAATTGGCAGGTCTAGGTACCTTAAAAAATCTGTCCTCCAAAAAATAAATGGGAGTTTGATTTTCCTAACTTCCTTCATAAAATCGTCGCTGGTTTAAGGTATCCACTGGAACTAAAAAAGGAAAATTCTGGCAATTTTTTGAATTTTTCTAACCTTACTTATGCAATTTTTATTGCTTCGAATTTTCCCAAAAAAGAAACCCAATTGCTTTATCCTGTTGAAATTTCAATTCTTGCTGTTTTCTAGCTTTCTTGCCATGGAGGAAAAATTCCTCCTAATTTCTTGTTTCTCTTGTTTCTTTGAAGTTTCAACACTGTACTTACACTCTTTTTTTCAAAATGTAGTCTCAAAAATTTTTCAATTTCTGTACAAATTAAGACGTTTTTGTTCTTTGCACACAATTACACATTTTGATACCCATTTACTTTTTTTTTTTCAATTGAGCCAACATTTTTAAAACACCCAGTGTATATGATTTTTTCTCCATTTTGAAATTTAGGAATGCTTTTTTAGACACTTTTTTGATTTTTTAATTTCGTTAATTATAATGTATACATTTTTAGCCCCTTTGAACCACCAAAGTCGAGTTTTGGACTGCAAAAATTCTCATGTCGTTAGGTAAGGCATAAAATTAAAAATTTCCTATTGAGATGGATTTTTTCGTCGCAAAACAAAAATTTCCTCCGATTTCTCCAAAAAAAAAAGGTTATATTTTGAAACAAATTTTCTCAATTTTCCCAAAAAGAAAGAACTAAGTATTTTAGTTTTGAACTGATTTTCTGTTTTTTGAAATAAAAGACCAAAAAAATTAAGGGTTATGGGGGCAGGGTAAAGGATTGTAAGATAAGAAACATCCAATTAATTCAACATTGATTTTCAGAACTTACCAATTGGCCGAATCTTAATTCAAAAGCTTAGATATACAACATATAAATACTGCAAATATTATGAACGTGCAAGTATGCAAGTCCTTTCATAAATCAAAAAATTGATGACAAATGCAGAGGAAAAAAATTTTAGTCGATATGAAAATAATTAATTCTATTTTCCCATTTTTCTATTAAAATTCCATTTTTTACAAAAAAAAAAAAAAAAAACTTTAATAGGTAGCTACCTGACGATTTTTCTATATTATGGATTTTTATTCAGCTCATGATTCGATGAAATGGCTAGAACTAAATGTACGAGTAAATAAGGAAATTCTAAATAAACACAAAATATTCAGCAGGATTAAATTTCCCTGGTGGTTGCTTTCAACTCATAAAAGAATAATCAAAATTAGGGGAAAAATCAATACCAAAAGTACACAAAATTTCCTTCACTTCTGTAAAAATCAAAATATCTGAGAAATAATTAAATATGGTTTTCATTTTAATTTGAGGGGGACATCAAGTCCAAAAAATTTTTTATACCAAAACACATAACTTGAAAGGCTTAAAATAAAATCCAAAGAACATTTTTTTTCCCACCTGCTTCTGCTTATCTGACTAAAATCTTCTAGATAAGAACGAGGTATAATAATTCAAATTTTCTTACGGTCCCATGGCATGATATTGCTCCGCTACCAATTTGTAGTAACAAATACGAGCTGTAGGATATTTTGTACAATTCCGCGAGCATAATTTTCCATCGTTGATCAATTCATCGTACTTGGGATTGACTCCGACATCCAAAGGTTGAAGATAATCCTCCAAATTGATTGGGACTTCTGTATAGGCACATCGCATGGAACAAGCGTAAATAAAGAAGTTACCGGGAATTTTTCTTCCCGATGCACGAACTTACTTTTTTCATAGGCCACTAATATTTTGATCAAAATGAAAACAACGGTTGAGAACGAAATCCAATGATGAATCATTTTTCAATATTTATTTCAGCTTTGAACGCGATGAGAACGGTTTTAGATTCATATCCTCTTATGTGATTTTTTTTGTTGGTAAAATCTGAAATAATTGAAAATTTTCAATTTCACAAATTCACAAGTCATCTAACTACGAGTAAAATTATAAATGACTGGAGTTTTTTAAAAATTATTAAAATTCAGACAATTTCAAGTTACGTTGAATGTTAAAAAAAAAAAAAATGAATTAAAAAAATGAAAAAATACGTCAAAAAAATAATAGGTATGGTAAGTAAACAATTTCGTAGAAATCGTAGAAAAAGAGGAAACAACGTACCCGCAACTACACTTTACTGAACACAATGATTTAGTTTTATTTTATGATTATTCGCCCATACTGGCGTAGGTATTTTTTACCATTACTAATTATCAATCCTCGCCATTGACACGAGGACTTTTGATAAAAAAAAAATACTTCTGGGTTCCTACACCTATCAGTGTACATAACAAACCTGAACGACTTAAATATTTCACACTCACAAAATTTTGAACGCGATATAGCAACGTTAGCAACGTAGTCGAAATATCCGGTGTATTTCTTCGAAAAAAACAAAACAATCCTGATAGTTAGGAACCTAATTACCCATTACAAGGGTAACGATGAGGTAATTTACAAAGTATTTTTCACTTCGACAGAAGTGTCATTTTTTTAGAATTAAGGTAAATTTTGAAAAATTTTCTCGGTTAAATTCTGCGAAAAAATCCAATTTTTTTGTGCCTTGTCCACCAAAAAGACAGTAATATTTCAGAGCTATCTAAGCGTCTACAAACAAAAATTACTATGACAAAAATTATAGAGAATGAAATTTCCCATCGGGTAAGAGTAGTCAGATTTTTCTGGAATGCATATTAGTTTTCAAGATATTTTTGAATTATGTAATCAAGAAAAAGAAAATAAATTTTCATTTCATTTCTCAATTTTCTCAACCAACGTTCAACTTTATCCAAAAATATCTTGAAAAATATGCTTCTCAGAAAAATGTAACCACTTCTACCGGATAGGGAATTTCATTCTTTACAATTTTTGTCACGGTCATTCTTCTAGTAGACGCTTAGCTTGCTCTGAAATATCACTTTTTGGTAGGAAAAGTGCAAAAAATGAAATTTTTTCATAGAATTTAGAAAAGTTCAAGCTGTAAATTTTTTTCTCAATGGAATAGAGATTTGCAATTTGCTCAATTCAATTCGTCGTAAAATTTTCTATAAAATGGGCAAAAAATATAATTTATTTTGAGGTTTGTGTTTATTGTTCTCGAAAAATCGCATTTTTTGACCCTCCCACTCCCAAAAGCAAACTTTGATCAACAATTTTCCCCCTCTTTCTAAATTACATAAAAGCAACCAAAATTTGGAAATTGAAACCCAGACACAAAAATCGTGACATTTTCAATATTTAAAATAGTAAAATCAATTCAAACCAAATTTTTTTCAACATAATTATTTTTCCAATCATAACTTTTCTGTTTTTTTTTTTTCTATTTCATGTGTTAAGAAATTCCAAAGTACATACCAATTATTTAGTCGGAAGACAATTTTTTAAACAATTGAAATTCAAAAAAAGAGCAATATTTTAAGAACTTTCAAGAAATATGAAATAATTTTTTTTTTTTTTAAATCCAAGTTGGAAAGATTTTGAGAAAATATGAATTAATTATTCTTTAAAAATGTTTCCAAATTTCAACTTGGATTTCTTCAGTTTTTTAAAAATTTTGTCCAACCCTAAAATGATGTTTTTTTTTTCAAATTCTCAACTCCACATGTTTTCAGAAGTTCTTTACATTGCGTAGATAATTGAAATGAAATTCAAAAGTAGGTACCTAATATAAATACAAGAGATTTGAACCCATTAATTTTTTTTTTTTTTCGTAAAGTACCTATTAGAAATATTTTGAAAAATATCAGCTTTCTCTAAACTTTCTGACTTCCACAGATTTTCTCTTCCAAAATCGCCATTGAGATCCATTCTTTTTTAATTTGCAAAATTTTTAGCTAGAACAAAGCAACTTGAAAAGTGTTGACTATTTTAGAATTTTTCAACCATTTGTGTTTCTCTCGACACTCGTCATGCGTTTTTCTATCTCACCACGTGGCCGACGTACGAAATAGAAACCAATATCAACACGAACTTCATTTTCGAACATAATTTCTATTCTTTTGGGAATAATTTTAAGGTTCCAACTGAACGTGAATTAGAACAGTTGGAAAATACTTTTAAATGGATTCCTAGAAATTTAGATACTCTCACATATGTACCTACGTACATACGAATTCGAACATCTGTAAATAATTATTAAGCAGGATTCATATTATTTTAAACTGATACCAGGCGACGCTTTCAAGGTCAAAGTAATTTATTTTCTACCGAACATTTTCACATATTTAAAATAATTTAGGTAAAATTTTCTAAATTTGTCGCAAGAACATCCTCATTAAGGTACCTAAAATTACACTCTTCTTTTTTTTTCTCAATTTGGAAATCACACCTGTCTGGTAAATAATCCAAACGAGCTCTAAAGGTTACAAAGCACTTGTTTTGGCAGTAATTTTACGTTGAGTACGAAACGAGTCAAAAGTTCCCATTATTTGGAGTCAGAACCAAAGTGGCGATGTATTTTTTCGCGATGAAATTATTTTTTATGATTTATTCATTATGGATAATCACTTTGGCAAAAGGAGTTCCTGATCACAATGAACAAAGGCTACAGCCGAGAAATATTAGTGATTGGTTCTATGGCGATGTAAGTACAATTTTTTGGATTCATATTATCAACTTTAATGCTTTACAAAGGTTCAACAGAAAATTTTTAGTTCAATTTCCTTTCCTTTCAATTTTTACAATTGAATATATTACACATAGAATGGTTTCATACTTCAATAACATAAAAACAAAAATGAATAAGAGAATGAAAAGTTTCCTCTTTTTTTTTTTAGAATAACAAAGAAAATGTTTTTGAAAACAAGGACGCACGTCAGCAGTTATTCTTCAGCTGGATAAGATAATTACTCATTTTTGAGATTTCGGTTTCAATCTTTTATGGAAGGAGGGGTATGGGTATTGAACATTTTCCATGGCTTCTCAAAATATATTATAATCCTCAAGATACACCCACCTAATTTTCTTCAAATTTTGAAAAATATTTGAATAATACTTGATAAAAAGTCACTACAAAATAATTTCAGCTTTTTCAGATGTTCAAAGGAACTGAAATTGGTGAATCAAAAATTTGATATCTATTATTTGAAACATAATTTTTTCATATGGGTTATTTCTCATGGGGGGGGGGGGGGGGTGTCCGAACTTTCAAATTTTTTCGAGAAATGTTTAGTCCTCCCCCCATTTCTGAACTAAAATTCAGGACATTTTCAGAACCTTTCACAAGGTTTTCTCCCTTCCCCTATTCCAAGGTCTAAACAACAATTTTCTATGCTGTCATCTCACTGTTTTTTCAAAAAAATGAGAAATGAGAGTAAAATCAACCTACTCATTGTTTTTAGAATCTCGATTCAGATCGAAAAAATTCAAAAACGCCTGAAGATATTTCAAAAGATGAAGACCTAACTAACGTTATAATATCAGTTGATGAAGCAGAACCCAATGATAAAATTGAACCTATTGAAAATTTATTGAAAGAGTTGAAGGAAAAGGTGAGATAAATTTCAAATCAAAATCAATAATCCCTATTTCAGAGCTCTAAAACGGACTAAAAATTATGTCGAGTCTTCAGATTTCACTAGATATTTTTTTACAAGTTCCTCTTGATGACCTTTTTATAAATCCACGATCATTTCTCTTCTAACCCTTAAAAAGGAAGGGGAGCTCGAAATTTGATTTTCAACAAAACTGCCCAACTTGAAAGGCTCATATCATAAAAAATATAGCATGGACATATAATTAAAATTTAAAACATATTTTCATTTCAATGTTCGACAGGGGAATAAAGAATCAACGGATTCGAAATCGATTAACAAAGAAGATAACAACATCACGTCTTTATTAAAAGTATACCCAATTTAATTCATTTTCTACTAAATTGTTATTCTTTAAACTAACAATTTTCAAATATTCGCTGCGAATTAAAATTTTACTGCAGGATTTGAATAAAACGATCGCTGATACACCTAACAAGCTGGCCAAAGTGATTCAATTGATTTTACACATTAAAATCGTATTTTTTAAATCAGATAACCCATTAAAATTATCCATTTTTACAGATTTTTGTGAATAAAACCTGGCGTATTTTTGATATCGGGGCTTTAGGCTCATCTCGAAGGACTAGAAATGTTTGTAATTTTCAACTTCGATTCAAAATAAGACTAATTTTTGGTGACGATATTTCAAATTACAAATTATTTTATTTTAGGTCGAGGAAACAACATATCTCGGATCCATTTTCAACCTTTTCAATTGGGTGGGTAGATATGAAAAATTACAATCGAACAATTTTATTCACACATTATCAAATAACTCATCAATTGGAAATTTTCAGTTCTCTCAGTTGCTCAGTCCGGTTTATTCGCAAGAAGAGATTGATAAGGTAAAAAAAAACCATTTCGATTGAAAAAACAGTAATCTCCTTAAAAAAGAAAGTATCCCAAGTACTCAAAATAAAATATTGAAGCGAAACAAAAGTAAATAAAAAATATATGTGGGTAATTAAAAACCCCTTGTGCGAAATTTCAGCAGTCAATTTCTTTCCCGAAATTTGGAAAATTTTTAAAATTTTCAAGTCGTACATAAAATGATCTTGCAAAATATAAAAATTCATCTAATCAACGAAAAAGTCTGAAATTTGATATAAAAAATCCTTATTTTTGATCTTCTGAATCGATTGGAGGCAGTTTCAAGACATTTCGGAGCCTCGATAAATTGGCAGAGCAATGAGGTAATTGTGACCCTGCCGGAAAGAAGGAACCTAGTGTAAAAAAAATTGATGTCTCATTTTTCAAGTTTTTGGTCCAAATGACACATAAAAATAAAGACATTGATTTTTGTTACACTAGGTCCCTTCTTTCCGGCAGTGTCACAATTTGATTAAAAAATTCCTAAAAATTTGAGAAATGAACTTCAGCACCTGAAATTCTGGATGAGGAATTCTTTCATGACATACTTTCGATTTAGTTTCGTTTCGGCTCAAAATTTCACTCTGAGTTGACATACTTTCCTCGCAAGTTTTTTTTTTAAATTACATTTTATTCATATTTCATTACACAGGGAAATGCTGCTTTGCACCAGGCATTCAATTCCATTGCGTCTTCAACCAAACAAAATTCACCAAAAATGCCCAAAGTTCAACCTGCACCACCAAAAGTTCGTAATTTTTCTTCAATTTTGACAAAAAAATCTTACCATGAGATATACCTGATAATTGTTTGGATATATTTTCAACTATTCAGAAACAAAACGCCTCCGAAAATACAGAATTCAAGATGATCGTTAATGAGGAAAACAAGAAAATGGTAAATTACATTCGAATGAACCAATTCATTTGCATCGTAGATTTATAAGTTTTAAAGTAATTTTGAACATTAATTTTCAGGCAGCTGATTTATACAATGCCGAAACTGGGGAAGAAATGATATCGAAAATAAAAAAATCTTTGAACGGGGGTAATTTGGACATGAAAAACAGGTTTTATATTCTTCTAGCTTTAGATCAATTGGTAAGCATTACCGGAGAATATTTCACAATATTTGAATTATATTTCATTCAAAAATCGTAATAATTAAAAATAAATAATTTTCGAAATAGTACGACCGTTTACGCCAAATGCAGAACAATGAAACTAAATTGGATGCGATCTATTTAATAATAAATGTGGTAAGTCTCAATTTCACTTTTCTCTCAATTTGATGAAAAGCACCAAAAAAAAAACAGCTTTCGAGTCTAAAATTAAATCCATACTTGAAAATTTTTCAGGGCGATGATGGAAAGTTCAAGGAGTTATTCGATACCTTGGCACAGGTAAAAAATAATCAAAATACCATTAAAATCTGGAAATTATTTTTCTACAAATCCCCTTTATTTTATTTTCAGAGTAAAAACCGAGATAATACAGCTTTATGGAGCCTTTTCCAAAATGTACGAAAAAATGTGATAAATTCTACAATCAGAATGAGAAAATCATTTTGATTTTTTTTTCAGCATCGAACAAGATCAAGGTTGTACGATCGAATTCACTCCATTGAGAACGATATTCGTGAAAAAAAATTAAAGGAACAGCCTCTTCCAGAGAATTGCCTTATCACTGGACCACTTAAAAAAGTTTCAGAACAAGGGGAAGGTGAAAATAAGAGAATAATTACAACTATTCATTCCTGGGTAGATGACTTTAAAATTATGCAATGAAAGTTACCAAAAAAAAGAGAAACTGTTATCTAATCTTTTAATTGTGACTTCTTTTCATTAGAATGCAGAATCAGAAGATGATAATTATAAATTATGCATCGAGGACAACAGTGAAACTGAAGTAAGGACTCTGGTTGAGTAAGATAGGTGAATCGGTCTACGAGGCCTTTTTCAAATTTCTTATCCAAAATTGATCGATTCCAACGAAATTTTATGAATAAGGCAGGGAGGTAGTTGATATGAATGTAAACAATTTTTTTAACCCCAAAAATGACCTTGAAACGGATTCTTGTTCAGCATATCAAAACTACCTCAACACTCATTTCCGAATCATTTTGATCAAATTATCGGAATCAAAATTCAATTTTTTATGGAAAAAGTAAAAAAAAACAAACGTGAACGTTGAACTTCGAAAAAGATAGTCACTCGTTAGTCAGTTAAAACACAAATATAGCATCTTGGTTTTTTTATTCGGTTATTTCTTTCATCAATTTTGGTAGAAATTGAAAAAAAAAAACAGTTTTTGAGCATATTTTGAACAGACCATCGCGCCAAAAAAATTCATGCAGGTTCAGAATACATTTAAGAACACATGTTATCATGATTTTTTTTATTCTAATATCCAATTGCAAACTTTGATGGACCTCTAACGATTTAAAATCTCATTTCAAGGTTATTTTTGAGGTAAAAAATATTTGAATAAATTTATGGGTATTCCAAGGTGCTCATATCGACTATTAGAAGATTCCATGCTTTTCATAAAATACCTATCGTTAGATTGTGTAAATAAATTCACATTTTCCAAGGACACATTTTCCTGAAAGAAGAATAAGTAAGTGAAGATGTCATTTTGTGGTCAAAAATTATCATTCATTATACTAAATCGATTTTTTGAAGAAAAAAAATCAAAAAGCGTCGTTTGTAGAACAATCCAACTATTTTATCCTACCGGAGTTTTTAGCAAAATTACACTTAAGTAGATCTTTTAAAATCCTCAATTTATTAGGTATCATTTTTTTTGCAGGTAAATGAATTGCTAAACATTCATAATGACGCAACAGGGGACGATTTATTGAAAATTATAAAATCACGTTTAAACGATTTAGAAGGTTTATTAAAATTTTCAAAAACAATTCAATTCAGATGGTCCATTATAGTGAAATTATACAAAATGGTACGTCAATATTCAGCATTTAGCTGAGATTTTTTTTTTTTTTTGAATCAGAAGAAAACAATTTTGGTTTTATGTATATTTCTTTTCAAAACGGCGACAAAATCAAATTTTGAATGATGAAATTGCTTCTTGATTTTTTTTTACGATTAGGTAGTAGGTGTACTTTGTATTTTTTTCATGGCCTCGCAAATAAAAAACTGAAAGACATCAAGAAGAGATGATGGATACCTATCATTGGAAAATTTTCAGAAATTATACATTCGTCGTTGATTGTTGAGAGCAAAAATTGTTGATGTGATGACGATGTTTCAAAAAATGAATCAATATACTCGTATTTTCTTTTCAGCTTGAAAACATAGGATCGAATCAAGAAGAGTATAAGAAAAATATAGTAAAATTGATGACAAAAGTGGTGAGTAAGTTTTTTTTTAAAAAAATAATGAATTTATGCAATTTTAGATTCATCTATAACTTTTAAAGCTGATTTCAAATTTATACATAATTCTTCGGTTAATAAAAAAAAAATAGTACCTTGATCGTTCTCCGGACACCAAAGTCTGAAAATATGATTTTGGTACCAATAACATGTGCAATCTGTAAACACATTTTTGTTTTCTACTTGAATAGAACGATCCATTACCAAAATCTGGCAATGGAAGAAGCTACGTGAGACAATCCAAAATTAAAACATGATTACAATTCATCTTATTACTAATTAAAATTCTGTTTCGGAGGTGGTACGAGAAAATTTTCAATTAAATACCAAAGCAAGATGTAAATCAAAATTTTATAATGAAAAAACAGGACTTTAGTAAGACAGTTTTCAAATATTTCATAACTTTATTTTCAATTTTCAGGGAGTCTAACAAACTTTGAAACCCTCTAAACAGGACCTTAACATGACCTTTCAAAAACCGATATCAATAAATTTTGTACTCCCCCCCCCCCCAAAAAAAAAATCGATTAGAAAATATTTTTCATCAATAATTGTAAGAAATAGGAGTAAAAATATATTTTAAAAATTCAAGAATAAGGAAGATACATTGAAAAGAAAAAAAAAAACATGTAAATTTACTGAGCCGCTGCCGGAGCGAAGTGAACTCGAAAAATTTTGAAATTCAGGCACCCAGAATCCAAAATTTCTCATCAGGTAGAATTTGTGCTTTTTTCGTGTTTTGTTCTGATTTCCAAAAAAACGATATCTAAGGACTCGTTTTTTAATTCCCTTCCAAAAAAACGAAACATTTTTTGAAAATTGTAATCGAGATTGTTACGAGTTTTTTGATGAATGAGAAGGACTTTTTTTTTTTACTTCGAAATATTAATTGTTTAGGCTGAAAAGAAAGAAGTTTTGTAAGTATTTTAAAAATAAAATCATATAAATTTACTGAGGAAGCGGGTGCGAAAATTTTTGAAGAAAAGGGCATTCAAAAGTTGAAATTTCTTCAGGTAGGTACTAGGTACCCTGTATCATCTCTCGATCATAGTGTTGTCACTGACGATATTTTAAAATTTTTCAACGATTTATTTCGGAGGGAAGGATCTCAAAATTATTACAAAACAGGACTTTTCACAGAAAAAGCCCCAAAACAGAACCTCAATAGGACCAACAGGACCTTTCAACCCAAAACAGGGCCAACAGGACTTGTTAGACACTCTGAAAATAGATAGAAAGTTGTTATCTTGCGCAAAATTTTAATTTGGGATGCTTGATAAATTGACTAGAACCCACAACTCAATTTTTTTCAAAAATATCATTAAAAAGAATACTTTCTCCCTTGACGCCGGAGTCAGGAGTCAACTTTTTTGCTGACTCCTATGCTCTGGTCCAAACACAACTTTTTTCATTGTAAATAAAATAGTACCTACTTATGAATTATTTTCTTTCAACAGGGAAAAGATCGAAAATTTGATAGAATATTTGAAAGTCTGCAAGCAGTAAGTTATTAAAACTTGACAAATAATCATAATAAAGAAACATCAATATTGAACTCTTGCGTTATTACAGACAGAAAAACCAAGATTTCAAAAAATATGGGAAGCTTTCAAAAACGTGAGCAACTATACCTAATTACCTATACCTATGCATAACAATATCAAGTAAAAGTAAATTAACAACTGCCTTCAAATATTAAGAACCCACAACAAGAAGATGAGAAATCAGAATGGTGGAACACAGGATTCGGATTCAGACATTATTATTAAGCAAAGGTAAGTTATGGTTAAGTCGGGACTGAATGAATATCATCCTATTTCATCTATTTAAAATAAAAACTCGTAAAAATTCTATTTTTATGTGCTGGTCTGATAAATACATCTTCCCAACCCTACAGAAAAATTTTTAATTTTAAAAATTTTGGTAAATAAGTAATTTGAACAATTTTTTTTTGAATCTGGTATCGAAGTTGATAAATTTATTGAGTAGGTATGCAATTCACGTACCTGGGTATCTAACTGATTTTTTTTTGTAAAATCACTACCTTTTCACTACTTTTTTCACTAATTTTTTTTAAAAAAATTTCAATTTGAACCCCCCTCCCCCCTCTCAAAATCTACTCTCTTTCCAACATACAAAAAAAAGATCAAAATTTTTTAGAGAAAAAAAAATGAAATACTGATTTTTCAATGAATAATCAAATTAATTTACTATTTTAGAGAAAAAAAATTGAAACCCCTGTGAAAAATGATTGATTTTAATTCATTTTTATTAACAATTTTTGAAATTTAAAAAAATTAATTTCGTGTCTTTGGATTTTTTTCATTTTTTCTCTACTTTTTTTCAAATTTTCGTCTGAATTCACTACTTTTCCACTACCGGCATGACCGGTTTTTCAAATCACTACTTTTTCACTACTTTCACTACTTTCACTACCCGTTAGATACCCTGGTACCTAATTTCTCAATATTGGTAACTTTTCTGAATTCATTAAATATTTAATTTTTATGCGAATTGATCCCAAAACACATAACACCGATGAAACGTTTTCACCGGAATTAAATTACTGCAATAAATAAAAAGAGGGAAGAGGAGGTGGGAGGGATAAATAGAAAAAACAATTACAACGAGAGAAAAATTCTCAAATATGTACATTTTTCGTCGTATTCCAACGACGAGTAGGTAAAACACTCGATTTCCCTTCATTAAAAAATTCTCAACCATAAATTTCAATTAAAGAAATATTTTATCGCCTACCAATATAGGTGAAAAAAACACCTGCGGATTTACCTCTAGGAAAAATATCATACATCATTTCTGATTCGTAATCCGTTGACATTTTCTTTCAAGGTTAAAATAATCAACCTTCAGTTAGAAAAGTTATGAATTTTTTTTTTTCAAATTCACCAAATAGGTGAGTGAATGCGTATACGTGACAAAAGTCATTTCAATATTGGAATTAATTCACACCCTTTTTCTTTATTTAAAAAAAAAAACTAGACACTTGTCATTTAGGAAATGCGACTGATGATTTAAAGATCGATTTTGTGAAAAAAAGTTGAGTTTAGAAACGAAAAAGTTACAGTGTCCACTTGGTACACATTTGCTTTGAAAATTGGACCTTTTTTGTGATGAAATTTGTATTTCTGATTTTCATTTTTTGGGAAAGTGTTACAATTGAAGGCTTTCCCAAGAATTACGAACAAAGGATAGAATCAAGAAGTGTCGGCGATTTACCGGTGATCAATTGGTTTTATGGAAATGTAAGTGAAAAAAATATAATTTATTATAATTTATTTCATTCTTAATCATTTTAGATTCAAATAAAAAAAATAAAAAAAAAATAGATTTAAAATTACTTTTTTTTTGCCACATTATCAATCAAAAAAAACATCAGATTTGTGATCAGTGACCTTGAATCAGTTATGAATCGTATTTCAGCACGACTATGGATTTCACTTACTAAAATCTTATTCAAAATTTGAACAATCGTTTTCTGATAAAATATTTTTTCGCTTTCAAAAAATGAAAAGGAGACGAGAAACCATACATCAACATGAAATTTTTCAAAATTTTGATTGTATTGCCACTATTTTGGAATTTTTTTTTTAGTGCACCTATTTAAAATAATTCCTTGCTTGATATTTGAATTCTGGTCACATCCCCTACCCTGCCTTGCCTTGAATCCTTCAAAAATTGACCTGAGATAATTTCTGAAATAGATTCAAATACGTCTTAGGCATAAGAGTTGAATTTTGAAAAGTGTAATTTTCTACATAACGTACCAACCCAACGTTTTTAAAACTATTCAAAGTCAAATTTTACTGATTAATAACGTAAAATTTTATCAAACTTGAAAAAATTCAAGAAAAATTTTAATGATTTTCGACATAATGATATTTTTGAAAAAAAAAAGTTGAAAAGGGCAAATGCTTTCTAAAAAAAATTCACGTTAAAAAATTTGCAACCATGGGAATGGATTGCAATTTGAAAACTGAACAAATTTTGATTTCATGATTTTTTGTCTAATTTAAAAACTGAAGGGGCTACAGAAAAGTCGTTCGAAAAAAAATCTTTAAAAAATGAACCAATCAAGGTAAAAGACTGAACGTTGGAAATTGAAAAAATAAAATTTGGTTCCGAGGACTTTTTGCTTAATGCCGAAAATGAACGGGCTACAAGTAACTCAAAATAAATGGGCTTCAAATTTTTTAAAAATTTTCTCAATTTTGAATAACCCAAGCCTCTTCTTTTCGATGTTAAGCAAAAAGTTTTCAGAACATAAATGTTTTAGTTCTTAACCCTCATTACAATTCATTTCCTTGATTATTTCATTTTTTTTTCGATTAATTTTTTTAAAGCCCCTTCAACTTTGAAGTTAGATAACTTATTTAAATTTTTGATACTCCTGCCCCAAAAATCAAAAAAATTGAATAACTTTTACACAAACTTGAAAAAACTGAATCAAATTATTTTTCAACCAATTCTAAGTATATCACTCTGTCATCGAAGACTGATCGCTGAAAATTGATCACGAAATTGACGACTGCAACGATCCAGAAAAGTCAAAATCCACAATCATTTTATCTATTTCTAATTTTGATATTCGATTTAAAATCAACTAAAAATTGAGCGAATTTTACAAATCGAAAAATATGGCGTTTTTTTAACCACTCCGAGACCTCTGAGATCACAAATGCGGTATCTTTTTTGCACTCAGCATCGAATAATTTTCTGCTTTAGCATCCAGACCAAATAAAGCCAGGAGAAAATGATAAGGAACTCATCAAAGTTGTACCTCTTGATGAAGCCGGACCTACTGATGAGCCAGAACCAATAGAAAATTTTCTCGATGAGTTGAAAGAAAAGGTAGGACAAGAGGAAATTCCTTTTTTCCAACAATATTTTTCTCCTCTTTTTTTTTGAGACAAAATACTTGAAAAAAAAATCATTTTCAAATTTTTTTTGGTTCATTATTTGGCAGGCAAAAGAAACAGATAATAAAGATGGAACTACCATGCATTTGTTAACGGTAAAGTACACTTTTGACCTGATACTATACTGATAAATTAGCTGAGACTTTTCGAGAAATTCATAGCTGATATCGATCCCAATACTACAATTTTTTTGCAGGATTTGAATAAAACGTTGTCGGAAACTTCAACCAAACTAGCCAAAGTAACACACACATTTTTTCATTTTAAAAATACCTATCATAATTAATAATTTCATAGGTATCATAAAATATTGGTATATCAATCAAAGGGAGAAAATTTTACAGGTTTTTGTCAACGGTGCTTGGCGTATTTTCGATATCGGAGCATTGGGAACATCACGAAGAACTCGAAATGTAAAAAACAATGAATTTTTGTCAATATTTCCTCAACTGAATGAACTTTTAATTTTTCCAGCTTGAAGAAGTTTCATATCTATTAGCTCCATTTTATGCCTTCATAGCCCTGGTACAAATGTAAAATTCTAATTTCAATCGAATGATCCATTTTTGGTATTTTAAATTGATGCTAATTGAATTTCAGCTCAATCAATTGCTTCATGGAATTCAATTAGGAAATAACTCTCAGAGGGGATCAATATTCGATTTATTTCTTCCACTCACTTATCTTTCAAATGCATTGTATGGACCTTCTCCGCCGATACACCCAAAACTTCTACATGAACTTTCTGGCTCAAGAGGAGCAGGACAAGTGAATCAAATTAATGAAAAGTTTTCAACAGTTTCAAAAAAAATTCGAATGATTGATTTTTTTTTTAATTCTAGAAACACAACGATCCAATCCATGATTCGAGTGTTAATTATATTTTCGTGATTGATAATAGAAATAAGGAGAACGTAAATTACTTCAATTTTTTAAAACCCACATTCGAATATACGTTCTTCCCTCTCAGAACAATCGAATTACCATTTACTCCTTATTTTCAAGGCGAATCGTCTCCTCAATGGAAAATCCCCGAGTGAAGTTTTATCAAAAGTGAAATATTATTTAGATAAAGATGACTTGGACCCTCAAGAAAAGTTCTATATCGTATGGAAATTATCCGACTTGGTAATGAAAAAATTATCCTCAATATAAATTATAATTAAGCTAAGCATGAAAATAGACCTTCATCAATTTTTAACCTTTCAGTTTTCTGATTTATCTGAAAATGACGATGGAACTAATCTAAAACTCATTCGGATGATAACTCGAGTGGTAAGTTATAAAAATTCCATTTTTTTTTCTCAAAAAGGTCAAACAGAATGCATTCATTTCAACTTATTACCTTCCTTGAGACAAGGCTGCTACTAAAAAAGAACAGAAATGAGTAGATTTGCCGAATTTCTGGTTTGAAGGGAGTCACATACTTTCACAAGGTGCTCCAAACATTTTCAAAAAAACGAAATTGATTTTTTTATTTTAATCTCAGTCTGATCTATAAATTGAAACTGCTGATTTAAAAAAACATTATTTTTCAGAGCGAAGATCCAAGATTTGATGAATTATTTGAAATTTTGAAATCTGTAAGAATTTACAAATGAAAATATTTTTTTAGCTTCTATCTAATTTATCGATCTCCAAATTCAAAAATTCCAATATTTCGAATTTTTTCTAGAAAAACGATCCGGAATTCCAAAAAATATGGAAATTATTCAGAAAGGTATATCGTACATTTTCATATTCAATCATGCATTATAAAAATAATTATGTGCTCGATGGAATTTCATAATTTCAATTTTTTTTTCAGAGTCACTCAAAACTGAATAAAAATTATCTCTCCATTATAAAGAACCTCCCCGAAGGGAAAATCATACAGCATCCTTCTCAACACTGTTTCATAATCGCTCCATCTCATGATTCCAAAATAAAGAGACAGAAGAAAAAGTCTGGTATCGAAAGCGACGAAGAAAAACTCAATCTTCATGCAAGAGTAATTACTTACTTAAAATTTCGGAAATAAAAATGAAAATAAAAATATGGTGACTTCACTGTTACTAATTTTACGTTCTAGAATTTGGAGTCGAGTAATAATTATCGTATTTGTTGCATCGACGACGATAACGAATCCAAAGTAAAAATTCCTCTGAAATTTTTTATTTTATCAAAGAGAAAAAAAAATCAGAGCAATATTACCTCCTTTTTAGGCGAATCGTTTTCTTGGAGACGGATCCAGAGATGAATTATTATCCAAAATCAAAAAACATTGCGATGAAGATCATTTAGATCCAGAAAACCAGTGGTACATCTTACTCAAATTGTATAACATGGTAAAAGAGAGGATTAATTTTCATTACTTTTTTTACAGTCAAAATTATTGCAACTCGATAAATCAGTGAAAATTTTTTACTGAACGTAAACAAAGAAAAAAAATCTGAAAAAATTGTGAAATTCGTTGAAAAATCAACTAAAATCTTTGAAAATTTGGCAAAAATTCACTAATGAATCAAAAAATTTTGCCATTTTTTTCTCTGTTGCGTTTATAATTCTTTTTGAGTGACTTCTTTTCTTGGATTCAAAATTAAAGAGTATTATTCAAAATAATATAAGTAAGTTTTTTTTTAAAAAAAAAATTAACAACAACGATGATTTTCCTTTGCAGATAAAAAATTTAGACAAAGATGACAAAGATGAAAGTAAAATCATTCCATTGATTTCACAAATAGTGAGTTCTCTACCTCGTCCCTTTTTGCCTTCTTTTTATATTTTTCATTACAATGAAATATTATTACATCTTGACAGGGAAAAGATCCAAAATTCGAAGAAATACTCGAAAATATTAAAACGGTAAAAATCAAAAAAATGAATTGTCCTCACTGATACGTAATCGGTTCTCTTATATTCTTCATCTTTCAAAATTTTCCACTTATTTATAGAAAAAAGATCCTCGTTTTGAAGAAATTTCTAAATTATTCAAAAGCGTAAGTTCATTTTAAAATTTAATGCTATTTTTTCTGGATTAATTTTGAAAAAATTAACCATTTTTATGATTTTTAGGATTCGAAGGATTTGGAAGAAATCATCAAATCAATGAAGAAAAAAGAAACTGAAAAAAAAGATGACCCAAAACCTGACAGTCCCAAAGATCCCCCAAAAGATGAAACTACAGACGATAAATCTGCCAAGGTTATTCATTAAAAATTTCTCATACTAATCGAAATTGGAAAATTTTGTCAAATTATTGAATTTAATCGGAGGCAAACAAATTACAGGATGAAAAAGAGCAAAAAAAATTGCAAGATGAAAAAGAGCAAAAAAAATTACAAGATGAAAAAGAGCAAAAAAAATTACAAGATGAAAAAGAGCAAAAAAAATTACAAGATGAAAAAGAGCAAAAAAAATTACAAGATGAAAAAGAATCGAAAAAAGATGACGTAATGATCAAAACTACAGACCCTCCAACAGCTAAGAATCCTGAAACGATTGAAAAACCGTCGTCGGCATCATCTGACTTATCGAAAGTTCGTCATTTTTGAATTATCAAATTAATTCGATATTAAGCATAAAACAGCCTTCAAATACAAAAAATTAATGAGCTGTAATTTCCGTCACTGATTTTTGCACAATTATAACATCATTTTTTTCCCCCAAGGCAACAATATCCGAAAATCATAATCTCAAACCACCGAAAAAACGATTTTGGTTCCATGATCCTTCTCAAGAGCGAAATGCACGCATGATCAGAGATAAGGTATTAGGAAAATTTATCCATATCAAATAGAAAACAATTTTATAATAATAATTTAGACAATTGCCATCTTCCTTTTTCTTTTCCTCTAAATATTAGAGGGGAAAACAAAATTTGTAAATATATTTGGATAAAAAATAATTTCAGGTTCATTATTACACCACAAAGGATGGAGTATCATATTCAGATTTGGAAGAAGTGGAAAATCTTCTGAAAGACCCTTCCCTTGATAAAGACTTGAAGCAAGATTTAATCACTTTCGTCAACAAATGGGTTGGTCCAATTCATATTTCATGATCAATTGATCACCTGCACCTTTTCAAATTTCAGATCATAGGTACCTATGCAGACCTACAATTAATTTATATCTATTTTCAGTATGGATCATTCGTTCGGAACGAGCATGTGAAACACAAGTTTGATGAACTCGTTCATATCATAGTAAGCATCGTGACAGTATTTCTAATACGAACGATTCACAAATTGAAATTATTTCTTCACTGGGCATTTGGTACCACTGATTTTTTTGATTTTTTTTTTTCGTATAATAGAGAGTGAATCCAGAATATAACAACTTTTTCGAGACACTGAATCCAGGTCGAGAAGAACCACGAGACGATAAAGAGTTGAAAAGACTACTAAAGCCACCAGGGGTAAATACAAATAAACACAAAATAAATTACTCTTTCACTGAAGAATAGAGATTTTTCGCTCATTTTTCAGCTAAAAAATACGGATTTTTCAATAAATTAATTATTTCGCCAGAAAAATCAGTAATTTTGACTGAAAAATTCGTAAAAAATCAATAATTTTCAGTGAAATTCGTTTTTTTTTAGGATCTCAAAATAAAAAGGAATTTCGCGAAATTCGACTTATTTATATTCAGCGAGAAGTATGATAAGAAAAAATTAATTATTTTCAATTTGAGTTTGTTCGAAAATTATTTTTTAGGAAACGAAATCCGAGCCAAAAGCAGAAAAACCACTCAGTATGATTTCACGAATTGTTCAAGAGCGCAATAATCGTTTGATGAAAGATAAAGTAAAAGTTCATTAGATAACATTAACAATTAGATACCTAATGAATAAAAACCCTACATCAAAAATACGATAAAAACAAGAAAATCGATAAACCTAATCCTTTCCCCCTAAATTTTCTCACAATGATATTACGTACTTAATGGGTTAATAAATACAGTGATCATGGATCCATCAAAATTTTAAAAAAAATTCAAACTGGTTTAAAAATAACTTGTCTGATGGAGTATTTTGGGATGAGAGGGGGAAAAATGAGGGGGAGGAAATTGGATTAGAAATACGCATATAGTGTTCTCCACCTAAATTTATTCAATTCAAAGTATTTTAAAATTACCTACATACCAAAATAATGAAAAAAAATGGGTTCGAATAACATATTACAGGGCATGGCATATTGTTTCCCCAATCTGACTAGTTCTATTATTCGAGGAAGGGAATTGAAATTTCGGAAATTTGATTTCTAGAGAAAAATAACCCATTTCCAATTCCCTCACCATGCCACCACCCGGCCTGATCCTAGGGAGTGAGATCCTTGAAATCCAAAATTTCGATTTGAGAGTTTGAAACATTGTACTTTATTTTCTCTAAAAAAATTTGAATTCGTTTAAAATCAACATGTTTCTTTCCATTTTTTTTGGTTTACAAAGTGCAAATCAGAGAGAAGCCAGTTCTGCCCTCATTCCCTTAAATGAAACGTTCATAAGAATAAATAAACTCCTCAAATCGAAATTTTTGAAATAAGACCTTTTCAAGGAGAATTTTAATTTCGAATCGAAAACATGTAAAAATTTTTAGATAAGTAGGTATATCAAGTCGTAGATAGCTATGTAAATTTTTAATTCGACCCCCCCCCCCTCCCAACCAACACCATTTCGATTCTTCTCAGGGTTTACAAAAATATTAAAATTTTCATGTTGAAGCCTCTTCTTCTCTCCTCTTTTACAAAAATTCAAATTTATTATAATTTCGAAATACTTATCTACCTACATGAAAAATTCACTGGAGTTTGAAAAACATATTTTAGGTCCGAAGCTTGAGTTCAAAAACTGAAGTATCATATGAAGATTTAGAAAACGTGGAAAATTTGTTAAACGATCCTTCGTTAGATTTGGATTCAAAATATGACGTAATAACATTCGTACATAAATGGGTAAGGTTAATTATTTTATAAACATTTTTCTATTTTTCCCCCTTTACAAGGAGCAACCCTCCAATAGATGTTTGTAATTCTTAAATACTCGTAATTGATTTTACAGTATGGCACGTTTGTTCGGAACGAAAAAATGAAAAAAAAATTCGATGAACTAGTTCATTTAATAGTAAGTGAAATTTGAAGTTTTTTTTTTAAATTTTTCAAAAATATACCCATTTGAGGTAAAAAGTAATGTTCAAGTTTAAATCGTGCTTGCAAATCTAATCATTCACTCAATATTTAAATATTTTAATCTAATCGTTTTCATTTAGAAAAGAAACCCAGATCTAAATAGTATTTTTGAGACATTAAACCCAGCTCGGAAAGAAAATCTAAACAATACTGAGATAAAAGAAGCACCAGTAAACCATCCGGAGGTACCTACATATATATTTTTTCTCATAAAATGGGAAATCTCATTCAGCTGACATAGATCTAAAACTCTCTATGCCAATCATATTTTATACCTAGTTCAGATTTTTGTAAGTTCTCAGTTTTCCCCAGAGATTCATAACCGGAGAGAGACAGTTTGGTCCCTCCGGTTCTGGCACCAAAAATTTAAAAAGTGCCTCCGACTCCGAGATTTTTTTAAAAATCCCATCATCCGGAGGAGGCCCTCCTCCCGCTGGCTCCACTCAAGATCCCTGATTTTCCCTACCACTCCCAAAAAGATTGAAAAACTCACATTTTGTGGTAAAAATCTCGAATCTGTTATCTCGGAGTCATTTCGTAGATAACACGGGTCTGCTGTTCGAAGTTGAATTGTTGATTTCTACGTTTTTCACGCTGATCACGAAAAACGCGGCGAAAAAATTTCATCGCCCAAGGATTATTTACAATTCGAATTTTTTTTTCTTGAATCGTTTTTATATCTTTTTTGATAAATTATACAGGAGAAGAAAACTCTGCAGAAAAATTTAATAGAAATTAATTTGTAGAGCATAAAATTTTCTCACTGTAGAGTCCAATCAATTTTTCGTTAGGAAGCTTAGCTTTCGAGATATTTCGCTGCAAACTTCCAAAATCAACATAATTTTTTGAAGCGATGTTATCTCAAAAACTAAGCTCTCCAAGAGAAAACTAATTGGACTCCACAAAAAAGGAATTTTACTCTCTACATTAATGTTGTGTTCATTTTTTTCGTAGGACCCTTTCTTTCCTTAGAAAATCGAATTTAAGAGTCAAAAGTTACATTCCGGCAAGGTTAAAAAGATTCCCGACTCCGGAGAGCCCATCCAAGAGGGTCTTCCGAAGATGAAAAATCAAAAATTGTAAAAAATTATCATGAAATTAGAACTTTCATCATATTTTGAAAAAACCAAAAACAGGTCATTTCAACTATTGTGGTAAGCAAAAAAATAACAGACAATTTTGGTAGTTTTTAGGGGAGAAAAAACTGAAAAATTACTAGTAGTAAAATTATAAAGCACCATCTTGCCACTCCTACATTCAAATTATTTTCAAAAATTGGCAAATATCTTCAGAAATCTGCATAAAAATTTTTAATAAAAAAATGTGACGGTTTAGGTGCCTAACATAGGCCACTGAATCTGAAAAGGTGAACAATTCAAACTGAAACGGCAGGGGAAATAACGAGAAATACAAATTCTATTTCTATGAACACGTTTTGAAATTGAAAATTCAAAAGAAGGGTCCTTCGACGAGGAACTTCCGGAGCGAGCCCAATATGCTCCCTCCAGCTCCGGCTCCGAAATTTCTACTAAAGTCCCTCCGACACCGGCAAAATCGTCCGGAGGGTTCCAAATATTTTCAATTTTTAAAAATTAAATTTCAGAATCACATCGGCGGCTTAACAGGTAAAAATTTGGACCGCTTTTTAACAAATGCAGAAAATTATCTGAGATTGAGAAATCCAGCGTTGGATGTAGAAAACAGAAAACAACTAATAAAAATGATATATTCTTGGGTATGTCAAAGTATATCTCTTACGTTTTCCATAAAAAAAAATAATAATAATAATTGGCATAACTTTTTTTGAAAAAATAGTTGAATAATTGAAAATTTTTAATTGTATTTTTAATTCAGCACAAATACCAAAATCTTGACGAACGAATTAAAACGAGGATTGGCGATATCATCAAAAATTTGGTAGGTACCTACTGGACTCATAATTTATGGTAATTTTAATTTGAAAACGGAATGCCATGGTCTGAAAAACCTCAAACTGATTTCAATTACATTTTTTCGCAGGACAAAAATCCAGATAATCATCCCTATCTGGAAATAAAGAGGGAGTAAAATGAAAACTACAAATAATAATTTTTATAGCAATATCTAACGTGCCAATTAATGTCATTAATGCAAGAAATTGATAATAGGAAAATATTTTTTTTTTTCATTTAAACCTTTCACAGTTTTCAAACCACCCATAATTCACACAAACTCATCTTCCATCTCGAAATTCGAATTTATAAAAAGAAATCCGTAAAAAATTCAATAAAAACACCATCAGATGTACTTTATTCCGCATACAGATCACAAGCCAATAAGTATTAATGAATCGGGGGCAGGTAATTCCCACACTTGGGCCAGTCAGCAGGGATGGGTGGCATTTGATTGGGTTCCCCGACTTGCAATATTATCACCATACCGACCATGTTATGATTTTGGAAATGACAATGAAGGGTCCAAAATCCTAAATGAAAATATGATACCCAACAAAATAAGTAGGTATTTTGTGTATTAGTTTCAATCATGTAAGATTGTAAGTAGGTATATGATTTAAGGAAAACTGGCCAAGCAGACTTACCAGGATTATCAGCAATAAATCTCATCACAGCGAAACCAGCAGCTGGTATGGGTAGCGTATCTTTAATGAGAGGGTATTCATTATTTGGATTTATATCGAAAGCGTCGGTTCTACTTAAATCTTCCTTCGTGCCATATTTCATTACGGTAAAGTGATGGCCATGAATATGAAAGGGATGATCCATTTTCAATAAATCGCCCGATAAATCTACGAAAAAAAAAAAATTGAAGTAAAATTCCGCTGAAAATGTTTCTTTGAAATGCCAACGTAGGCTAAAGTTACCATACAAACCATCGATAAAAATCATTTCGAAGACTTCGTTGTAAGGAAGCTTGATAAAATGCATGCATTCGCACCAAGGGTCACATTTCTCCGGACATTTAATTTTATCAATCATTGGATTATTTGGATCATTTATCAGTGCGAAAGGAGGAAAGATATTAGTTTTATTGTTCAAAGTATCCGCGAACATTCCTCCCAAAGGAGTCACATTCGGTCCTGAAAATGGAACTGGAACAAAACAATAAACATAATATTAATTTTTACCTTCAGCCTTAAAATTTAGAACAAATAATACTCACGATAATGTTTGTGGTAAGTGTTACTCAAATATAATTCTTCTGGAGAAAACGAATGTGCACCAATATGGAAAATATATCGCTCATAAGGTGTTCCCAACAATTTTTCTTGAGCTTTGTACAATGATTGTAATTCGTCTAAGCATAAATTATCAGAATTATTGCGACACTTTTTGCGAATGTTGTTCAGTTCCTGAAATGACATCACAATTTTTACACTCGTGAATATAATAAATTCTGAAAACGATTCGTATGATTTTTAAGGGTAATTAATTAACTGAAAAATGATTTTTTTTTATCCAAAAAAATTCAAACTCAAAACATGTTTGAAAGAAAATTATTATTTAAAGCATTTCGGATTTGAATCAAATAATAAATTCTTAATTTTTCAAAAGCTAGAAGTTTTCGTACGAATTTTTCCAATTTTACTTTTTCCAGTTTTTCCAGATCAAAAACTAGATTTCTACTGAAAAATTCATTTTTTAAAAAATTTGACGATTCAAACACTTCGTTTTGGTTTTAAATGTACAATAATTCTACCATTAAGGGGGAAGGGCAAAAATTTTCATCAATCATTCAGGTGGGGATATAAGACTCCAATAGCATAATTTGACGAAAAATTTGTAGTAGTAAAAAAACACAAACCAAAAAGCTATTTTCAATTTTCGACCTATTTCAAGGGCATAGGAGTCGACTCCGGAGTCGGAGTCAAACTGACTCCAAATTGACTCCAACTCCGGCTTGACTCCGGAGTCGAGTCGGAGTCAAAAGTCAAGGTCTAAAATTGACTCCGGAGTCAAGCCGGAGTCAGGAGTCAACTTTTTCACCGACTCCTATGCTCTGCCTATTTCAAAAAATGCTTGTTTTTTAAATTTACTCACAGGTATGAAAGGTAAAGAATTGAACAAAGCTTCTGTATTCGGCGTTGGTGGTAAACTTTCAGAGCTGCCTTCATATTTTAAAATCCCTTGTTGAAATGCCGCAGTGCACTCGCCGTCTACTCCTTGAACTCGCATCCAGTATGGTCGAGGAGTTTGATTAGCGGTGATCACAACATCGTAAACATCGCCTGAAAATGAATAACGAAGTAGAAACTATGAAGTACTTACGTAGATAGGTAGATTACGACAATGAAAATTAATAAAAGTACAGATTTGAGTGGTTCAAAAGGTCATCAAGCCCTGCAGCACTTACCTCCGCTCATATAAAGAGTTCGAACTTGTTGAGGTTTGATTGGATACCCATCAGTGGCGATCAAAGTCATTGGATGGCCTTCGATAGTGAATTGAAACGAGCAAGTAGTCGATGTTACGGAAATAATACGAAATCTGTATTTTTTATTATTGGGTTTCACGTGAAATTCGGCGAAAGGTGTACCAGTCCATTTCAATGTTACTGGATTCTAAAATAATTTTTTAAAAAAATACAGCAGGGTTCATTAAATTTGGAGCTGATCAATAATGAGAGCTGTTTTAATACGTAAGTAAAATATTTACCATATATCCACCCATTCCATTGATCAAGTAAGTATCTGGTTTGACAGTAATCATCGTTTTATTTCTATTAGCTCCGGGGAATTTATCATCCATCAAGACATGCATCCAATCTTGTATATGAATCGTATGTGAAAATAAATCGTAATCGTAGTGATTCCTCAAAAGATCTACTTTATTACTCGTACGTATAATGAATGCTCCAGATAAGCCTTCGAATAACTGAAATCCTGTAACATAATTTCATCGATTATAGGCCACACGAATTCAATATTACTTAAGCTCTTGATGATATTTTGTTCTTTTTCCTTGCTCCTCTGAAAGTACAGGAGATTTGGAAATCATATTTTTATGGTAAAGGTAAAAAGTAGGGGGGAGGAGGGCATGAAACTGCAAAATTTTGAAATTTTTTCATCTTTTCAAGTGTTACCTACACACCTACGTCAAAATATGTTCTGAAAATCGCAAATTAAAAAATATCGTCAAATAGGAAGAAAATGTGCAATTTTTGATTTTTTTTTTTCTGAAACATTGAAGTCAATAATTTGGATATTGATATGATTTTTCCCCTTTTAATTCCACACCTTTTGACCACAAGTAGTCCGTTCTTTCCAAAATAAAAATCCAATACCAAACCCCTATTTTGGACGAATTTTTAAAACCTTTCAGTAGAAATGCAAGAGGATCTAGGCAACATTTTTTTTGGAAGAGGGACAAAAATGACAAAAGTTTTAAAGATTTTTTTCCAATTTGTTCTAGAGAAATGAGAGCAAAGTTTCATCTGAAAGGTAATGTTGGTATCATGGTTATGTTTTTCCTTTCAACTTTGAAATTTTTCTTTTTTTCGAGTCCAACATGTTATCATTATGCCTCAAATAGAATCATTTTTTTTTCCATTTCGACTTCCTGATATTAATTCAATTTTAAAAATATTAAAAATTTCAGTAGAATTTTTGTATTCAAAATTATAATATTTGGAGAGGGAGGAGGGAGATGATCATTGAGCAATTAAAACGGATCATTACAAACAGAATTCAAAAACTTCAAAGAAATCTCATCAAAAAGGTTTTGAAGGCATTTCGTGAAATTATTAAAACCCTTTTTCATGAATTCTTTTTGTAATTTGCAAATTTTGTTTTTTAAATTGGAGAAATAAATTTTACTGAAAATCATCAATTTTCAATGATCTTTTATCTAAAATTTACTAAATTTTTTTTGACAAATTAAAAACTAACTGAGAATCGATGATTTTTTATTGAAAAATCGGTAAAAAAAAAATACTGCCCAGTGATTGCACTAATTCAAAAAAAAAGCAAAATTTTATAAATTTTTGACTGATTTACGGAATTACGTTCATTTAAAGAAGAAATCAAATTTAAAATACTGTGCAAACGAAGCGAGTGATTTTTTTAAAAAAAATTACGCTTGAAAACCAAAACATGGCAAGTTTATTGGGAGTTCGAGCCCTTTAGATGCAACTATGTCAAAAAAAAATAGCAAAGAATGTAGGTACTTAATCCCTTGAGAGAAAATTATCCAAAAATAATTGTGACCCTGCCGTAAAGAAGGGACCTAGTGTAAAAAAATCTATGTCTCATTTTTCACGTTTTTGATTCAAATGACACCAAATCTAGACTAAACATAAGTAAAAATAGAAACATCGATTTTTTTTACACAGGGTCCCTTCTTTACGGCAGGGTCAGAATACACATTCCTCGGGGAAAGGGGGACAAAACGTAAGTATAAAAGAAATTACATTTGTAAACAAAAAAAATGGCATTAGTTACATTTGAACCATTAGGGGAGGGGATAAATTCTCAATATCCTTTTCTTTTCCTAGATCGGCAACAGAAAAAACAGAGGAGGTAAAAACTAGAAAAATTGAAATACGAGTAGGTTTTTTTTCGAGGTCATATGCGATATTTTTCTCATAAAGGTTTTTAAAAAATGAAGATAAGTTCTGGAAAAATTTTAATATGTACCATCATTTTCGATTGATATGTCAAAATATGTTTTCAAGGTCAAGGTCTTTGAATACAAATTTAAAAATTTTCCAAAAAAAAAAAAAAAAAAAAAAATGAAGGTAATTCGTACCGGAATGAGAGTGGTAAAAATGAGATCCAGGAGTGGCCGCACAGAAATCATATCTGAACCAGTTATTATCAGCAATAGGGCACTGCGTGACGTAAGGCACTCCATCCATCCAAGGGGTTTTCTGCATTAATTCACCGTGCCAATGAACCGTAAGTTCTCTGGCTGGTAATTTATTTTGCACATCGACAATCACTCGATCACCATAACAAACCTGAAAATAAAGTACAATAGAATTATTCATTCAAAGGAACGTAGGCAGGTAATTATCATTACTTTTACTAAAAGATTTACTCACATTAATTCTCGGTCCATCGAGAAATCTATTGAAAGTCATCACTGTTCTCTCGATACCATCAGCTATAACACACTGTGGACTAAAACAGTCAGTTCGATTCAGAGGGCAATTTTTACAAGCACTAGAAATGGAAAAATGATCAATTTACGAGGACGAAATAATCTTAAAATTTATTCAAATTTTATACTCACGGCCCCATCGCATGATATTGTTCGGCAACCAATTTATAGTAACAAATACGAGGATCCGGGTACTTGGTACAATCTCTAGCGCAAATAAAATCATCGTCGATGAAATTATCATAAGTGAGATTTCTTCCAACATCCAATGGCTGCAGATATTTTTCCAAGCATTTTCCATCTACAAGTATTAAAACTGTTCTGATAACTGAAAATATTCGTAAAATATGCAGATATCAATACGTACCCTCATTCAATAGAGAAAATGTCTCCAGAGCAAAAAGGAAAACTACGAACAACGTATCAAAGAACATGTTCAATTATCACTGAATACCTACCGGTGATGTTTGTGACACATACGTAAAACTCAGTTTTTTGACGTCAACGCAATTAATAATTGAATTTTGACTACAAAAACTTGTGCAAAGTACATATATTTATAATAAATGTCAAGTTTGCAAACACCAGATGAATTCAAATTTGCATAGGGATAGTGCGATTATCACTTCTCACTAGGGATGGATGTTTCGAAATTTAATTCATGTTGAAAAAATCATAGCTACAAAATTATTTTGTTTAGACCGCTAAATGATGCGATAAAAATTTCACCCTTCGATTTCATATTTACACCACCTCAGTACATAGATTAAGAATACTACATATACGTAGTATTCTTAATCTATGCCTCAGTAAACCTCGAACTATTCAAAAAATTTTGAAAAATTGTAGCAAATTTGATTTTTTCAATGGTTTCACGAAATGACCTTTTCACCTATAAAAATTTCATGGACACTTATTTTCCACCTTTATCCTCAAAATTTTTTCATTATTTGGTAAAAAAATCGAATTTCTATGAATCGATGTTCGTAATTTGAACTCGTGAGAACATCATCAGCGATTTTCTATCATCGCTCCCCTCTAGACCCATTTTATTCAAAATTTAAAAAAATTCGAACCTTGAAAAAATCGCGGAAACTCGACACCAATGATTTTCATTAGTAAAAATAATCACATTATGGATCACTTTTTTTTGAATTCATGTTCTGACGTCATTTGTGAACCAATTTTGGTGATTTTTATTTTTTTTTAATAAACACCGAACCTTCCTCTACAAAGTAGCGCAGTTGAATTTCGACAAAAATTATTTCAATTATTTCTTATCTGAGCTTGAAAACCCTATAAAAATTACATTATGACTTTCTGACATTGAATTAACTTCGAAAATATAAAAATTTATACTTTTGAAAGTCAGCGACTTGAAAAATTACGCGGCGCAAAATAGTTTCAAAATTTTGGAATGACACCCCCCCCCCCCCACCCCAGAGGAAAAACATATCCATGTTAAAAAGAAATTGAAGATGGAAAAAGGGTATCAATGGTATTTCGAGGGAAAACAAATCAGAAGAATTTTTCAAAAATTTTGCACGTGGATTTTTAAGGCTCGGCTGAGGGCAAATCGGAGTCCTCGTTGAGACGTATTTTGAAAAATTTTGGATTTTAGGTACGTAATTTGAATGTTAAAAAAAGAAATAGAAAAATCGTCAAAGCGCACTTTTTCACGAATAGAAATTCAAAATCTAGACACCTGCTTTTTTTGTCTCATCGCATTTTCCCAACAGATGCGGTCACAGAGGCAATCAATTTCTGATCAAAAACCGTTTTTTTTGTTCATTCATTTATTGAATTTGTCAAAATCAAACTCAACTTCTGAGCTGTGTTCAAGTGACCAATGGGAACCAGGAATTCTTCTCCTAAAATGAGATCATTATATTCTTCTCCTCAAGATGAATAGTGCTAATTTTGATCAAAAAAAAAAGTAAAAAATTTTGAAACCTCAATTTTAAAAAATCAAGTTTCTATACTCAATTACCTCATAAAATCGATCGCTGAAAATATTCCAGCCACGAAATAACTGACGCTGGTATATAAGACGCTAGCGTATTCTTCAACGTCGAAAAATGTCTGAAGAAGCTAAAAAGCCAGCCATGCTCCTCACTTCCATCCTATTTTCACAAATTATCCAAAACTCGAATTACACACGGTGCCATCGAAATAATCATGACCATGGAAATGATAAAAAATTATCAAACGAACCAGAGGTAGGTAATTCCCACATTTGGGCCAGTTGTTAGGAATTGATAACATATCACGAGGTTCTCCTACTTGTAAAATCATCACCATTCCGACCATATTGTGATTTTGGAAATGACAATGAAGGGTCCAAAAACCTATCGAAAATTCGTTCATCATAAAATACATCAATTTATCGAATTATATTATAGGTAAATTCGCTCAGTATACATACCCGGATTATCAGCTATAAATCTGACAACAATGAAACCAGCCGCTGGTACCAATACGGTATCTTTAACCAGAGGATACTGGTACTTTTTCTTATTTGGATTTATTTCGAAAGCATCGGGCTTGCTCAGGTCTTCTTTAGAACCCAGTTTCATAACACGAAAATTATGTCCATGTATATGGAACGGATGATCCATACTTAACAAATCGTCAGATAAATCTATGAAAAAAATTTATCCATAAAATCTTCGCGCTATAAAAATCAGACGAAATTTCAACGCAGAACGTACCATCGATAAAAACCATCTCAAACATTTCGTCAATAGGTAATTTAATCAGATGCAAACATTCGCACCATGAATCGCACGTTTCCGGGCATTTGATCTCACTAATCAGCGGATTGGTCGGATCGGCGATCAAAGGGAAAGGAGGCAATAAATTAGTTATGTTGTTCACTGTATCCACGAACATTCCTCCCAATGGGGTTACATCTGGTCCTGATTCAGGAACTGAAACAATACGATAAATTTTCAATGTCTCGATAGCTTCAAAAAAAAAAAAAAGGGAAAATCATCAGCTTACGATAATACTTGTGGTATGTGTTATCTAAATATAACTCTTCGGGAGTGAACAGATGTGCACCTATGTGAAATATATATCTTTTTCGGGGCGTTCCTAGCATTTTATCTGAAGCTTTGATCGTCGATCTTAATTCGTCCAAGCATAAATTATCAGAATTTTTGCGACAAGGTTTTCGTACGTTGTTCAATTCCTGGAAACATACAAATTATAATGAGTAAAAATTTATACATGAAAATAATTTTTCTTAAACTACCTATAATTTTAAATAGGTAAGTATCATTTAATCTTTATTTCGAACATCGGTTTATATTATTTTGATTATTATTTTTTTTATTTTGCTTTTTTTCTTTCTCACAACAAAAAATTTTTACAAAACAAAAACCAGCTTTCATTCGAATCCATTGCAGTAAAAAAATCGTATAAATACAAAATCGATAAGCTACCAATATTTTTAAATAAATTAAAAACAGGCGAAAAAAAATTCAAAAAAATTACGTTTTTTGAATCAAACGAATAAATTAATTTTGAGTTGAGAAAATTAAAAAAAAATCAGCAAAATTGAAGAATCCCAGAATTTAAAACATCTCTGAACTAATACGAATTTAAAAAATTCACGTCAAAATCAATTTCTGGAAATACGAACTGGTAAATTAGGTAAGGAATTGAATAAAGCATCCGTATTCAGCGTCAATGGCAGCTCATTCTTCGAATCACCTTCATATCGCAAAACCGCCTGTTGGAAAGCAACAGCACAATTTCCTGCCACTCCTTGAACTCGTATCCAATAAGGTCGAGGAACTTGGTTTGTGGTGATTACTACGTCATATATATCTCCTGAAATCACACCAAAAATAAAATCAGAGACATTGATGGAAATTCATTACCACATGTAAAACTAGGAAAAAACAAATATGCCAAAAAAAGACACGAATGGGTACCTCCAGCCATATAAAGCGTTCTGACTTCTTTGGGCTGAATTGGGTACCCATCTGCTGTTATCAGCTTCATACCATGACCTTCGACAGTAAATAAATGCGAACAGGTAGACGAAGCGACCGAAATAATCCGGAATCTGTATCTTTTATTCGATTTTACGTGAAATTCAGCGAATGGTGTGCCAGTCCATTCCAAAGTAACTGGATTCTGGAAGGAAAAAATTATGAAAATATTACCAAACCGCATAAAAAAATTAACTACAGATATTTTCAATTTTTTACCATATATCCCCCCATTCCATTAATTAAATAAGAATCAGGTTTGACTGTAATCATTGATTTGTTTTTATTATAGCCCGGAAACTTGTCATCCATCATGACATGCATCCAATCTTGAATGTGAATCGTATGAGAGAATAAATCGTAATCGTATTCACCTCTCAGAGGATCTACCACGTCACTGGTACGCACAATAAAAACACCGGATAAACCTTCGAATAACTGAAGTCCTGAAAAATCGAAAAAAATCAATCAATATTTCGTACTCTAAAATCAAATATTAATTTTACAACATTTCAAGTAGGTAGATAATGTCGCACCAGAATGAGAATGGTAAAAATGAGATCCAGAAGTGGTAGCAAAAAAATCATATCTGAACCAATTATTATCTGCAATGGGACACTGAGTGACATAAGGTACTCCATCCATCCAAGGAAATTTTTTCTGTAATGTACCATGCCAATGGATGGTTATTTCTCTGCCTGGCATTTTGTTATGCACGTCAACTATCACACGATCACCATAACAAACCTGTTAAAATATAAAAATTCTGTTAGTATAAGTACATTTACATCTGAACTAATCAAATCGTCATTAGTTCCTAATCATTTTCGTCAAAACTGAGATTTAAACGAACCAGGTCAAATTTTTTCAATTTTCTTATTTCAATTTTTTTTTTTTTCAAAATTACATCCAATTTTAAGATTTTTCCAACAAAATTCTTTATTTAAATTTTCTCAAAATTTTTGCTAGTTTGATTTTTAAATTTTTTTTTCAAATTCAATTTTAAATAGTACATATATTGTTCAACAAGAGAGATGAAGTAATTTTCGACAAATTTTCAGGTTTATTGCCCGAGCGAAGCAAGGAAAATAACTCAAAATTGTCACAAATCATTCATCTCCGGAGATGCATACAATATTTTTCGTCATAGAGGGGAAAACGCGAATGAATTTAAGCACTCGAGTGATTCGTGAGAGAGAATAAAGTGGCGTTTTATTTCCTCTGTGGTGAAAAATTATTTTTACTCGAAATTTTTTTCAGTAATTGTATATCTTTCATTGTTTTTTTTTTTTCAAACTTTGAACAATTTCTAAAAAAGAAAAAGCAACTTTACTTTTTTCAGAATTTCTTGCAGCTCCATAATTGAAAGAATATTTAAAATAAAAAAAATAATAAAAATCCAAGTTGAAAAGACTTTGAAAAAACTTGGATTCGAAGAAATTTTATAGAACGAAAATTTTTTAGTTGAATGAAAATTTATTTCGATAAAAAAATGGAATTGAAATAAATTGAAGAAATTCTTGACTTACAAGGGAGGTATCTCAACTCAAAGTAAAATTTTGATCCCAAACAAAAATTAAACGAAAGTACACCATGAGAGAATTTTAAATGCTCAAGTGTATTTTTCGAATTTTGGCAAATTTTTTAAATTTTGAAATACCTTATAGCATAGCCTGAAAAATACCAAAATTTGATCTAATCAACGAAATTTTGACATGCTAAATCGATTGGAAGCGGTTTCGAAACATTTCGGGGCCATCAGAAAATTTTGGAATTTTATTTTTAAATTTTCTGCCTAAAAATGCGAATTTGAACTCGAATTTACGAATTTTGCAAAATTGCGGACCAATCGTTTGAATAAGTCACCAATACGGGTAATCCACGAATATAGATGTTGAAGTGCACATATGTAGGTCATTTTCAGGGACTTTTCTCCAGCGCTAGAAAATTCCAAAATTTTCTGGTGGCTCCGAAACGTCTTGAAACCGCTTTCAATCGATTTGGCAGGTCAAAAAAAAAGGGTATAGACCAAATTTTAATTCTTTTTGTTGATTAGATCAAAGTTTGGTATTTTTCAGGCTATATAAAGGTATTTTGAAATTTCAAAAATTCGCTAAAATTCGAAAAATAAACTTCAGCACCTGAAATTTTGGTGACGAGATCATCTCATAATGCAGTTTCGATTGATTTTTGTTTGAGCTCAAATTTTTACTTCGAGTTGGGATACCTCCCTTGTTATAAAAATTTAGACTCGTTAGATCGTCAAAAACCCATTTTTGGCAACAAAAAAAAAAGGAAGACGGAAGAAAAACATAAATCACAACCCACATTGATGGCCGGACCATCGAGTAATCTATTAAAAGTCAAAACAGTTCTTTCGATTCCGTCGGCTATCACACATTGAGGACTAAAACAGTCATCACGATTCAAAGGACAGTTCTTACAGGCTCTGAAAATGAACAAAAAATCGAAAAATCAAGCAATTAAAAAATAATCTACGAATTGATAAAATTCAACAGAATCTTAACTTACGGTCCCATCGCATGATACTGTTCGGCAACAAATTTAAAATAACAAATCCGAGGAGAAGGGTACTTGGTACAATTTCTAGAGCACAGTTTGTCATCATCGATTAAGCCATCATATCTGAGATTTTTTCCAACATCCAAAGGCTGCAGATAATCATTCGGCCAATTTTTAGCTATAAAATATTACAAACCATAGATTAATTTATTTTAAAAAAATCACCCCAAATCAAATTATGTAGAATAATTTAAAAAATGTAGTAGGTAGTGTAGGTACCGAAAGTAAAAGTAAAAAAATTAACCCCCGCAGCAAATAAAATCACTGGAAACAACCTATCGAAAAACATTTTCGATCATAACTGATGAATAATAATTGCATTCCAAGTGACGCAATTTACCATTGAATGTTGATCAACAATGTATCGAGTTTGCATGATTGTCGAATTTTTTTTATTTACCTATATTTGGGTAGATTCATATTTGCTGATTACCATTTGTAATTGCGATGAGCAACATCTGCATTTTTCAGACTTATCAGGAGTATTTGCAGAGTTTGCTCACCTGTCAGATTTCATCTCATTTGAGTTAGTATTCGACAAAAACATCTCTGATGTCAAGGTTTCATCAATCTAAATTAAATATGGGCCCAAAGTTCTTCAATACAAAAATTCGTATTCAGTCGGAGAGTCAACAAAATTCATCTGTAAAATAATAATATCAATATTAATCACACGTGCCTTGATTTTTTAATATCGGTCATTTAAAAAAAAATCAAAATTGCAAATGAAGGGTTTAATTTTTCCATTTTGAGAAAATATGGATCATGGTGAATTTTCAAGTACAGAAAAATTTCAAGGAAAAGTTACCCTCTCTTACAAAATGGTATTTACAACATGAGAAAATATCCTTCTGTTTCAACATTCAAAGATCGAAAAATTGGTATTCTTTGCGTTCATTGACATTTAAAAAAAAAAATTGAATTGCTTGTTTAATGACCTAAAAACCGAGTCTAATTTTTTTCGGCAGAAAAAATTAATTTCAGTTCAATTTCTAACATTTTTCTACAAGACAGCGTTATCAACGAAAATTTTGCAACAATTGTAGTTTCAGTGCAGTTGGCTGCACTGCCATGATTTTTCTGTACGCGTCGTCGTGTCATTAAAAATTACGTACGTTCTCGAAATTGGCAAAATTTATGAATACTCTCGTTACGTATGAAACGGTAACCAGACGTTCTAAAAATTACTGAAACACATTTTTTATCGTATTTCAAGTGGAACAATGCTTGGGCTTACTATCGTACAAAATTTTATGTACTACACTGATTAAAAAAATCAATAGATTTTAAAATAGGCATGTGAATAAATTCAAAACGATGTACCCCAGAAATTCCCATCAATCAACTAATTTTGAACAAATCAACTACCAAGGCAGGTATGTGGAGGAATGGAAAAACTCAAAAAAAAAAATTCCAACTGAATTTTTCCTATTCATTTTTTTTTGAACGAGGCAAGAACTATAAAAATTAGGAACGAATTTTTTACAATTTTTCACCATTCCATTTTTCTCTCTCTCTTCTCGTAAGTCTTCTTTCGAACTTCATTAGAAGTATATCCACTTTGCACACCAACTAATACATTTTACACTTTTAAAGTGTTATTTATTTATTTTTGAACAGCAATAATTTTAGCCATAAATTTTAATTACAAAAGAAATTACTTTTTTTTCTTCGTAATACCTACAATATTGTTCAAGGTCAAAATAATCAACCTTCAGAAATTCCGTTTCAAATTTGAGAGACAGGCAAGAATCATTCAAACTGCTGAAATTAGTAGAAATTATTTTAATAATACGTTTTGAAAACAATTCATAGCTCGGAAAAAGTAAACTAAGTCGACCCATTTTTGAAGTTGACTTGCACTAAAAAATTTCACAATCTGATTTACAAATTTTTCGCGATGGAATTTTTTGGTTTGATTTGCGTATTTTGGATAAATCTTGTTCTAATCCAAGGAATACCGAATAATTCTGAGCTTAGAATTCAATCAAGGGGAATTGGCGATTTGCCGGTCATCAATTGGTTTTATGGAAGTGTAAGTTTGAATAATTATTTTAAATTTGATATTACTTCAGATGATTTTGAAAAATAATTCAGCCAGAATTTTTACATTTACATTCTTTCCTCGGTGGTTAAACTACCATTTTTTCAATTTTTTCATTTTCAGAATCCAAATGAATCTCAACAAGAGGAAAAAATCAATTCTGAGGACGACATAGAAGATGATGACGAAATTAAAGTGGTACCATTGAATAAAGTGGGTCCGAATGATGAACCCGAACCGATAGAAAATTTCTTTAAAGAATTGAAAGAAAAGGTACATATAAAAATTTTTAAAATACCAAAATGGCAATTTTTTCCGCACAGATGACAGCTCTGACCGAATTATAATTAATTCAGGAGGAAAATTTGTGTTTTTAACCATTTTGCGATTTTTTGAACCAATACAAATCCTAATTTTGAATAAACAATATTTTTGATTTTTTTTCCAATTTTATTTGCAGAAAATGAATACAAATGGCAATGATGAAAAAATCGCGACCTTGCTAACGGTAAGAAAGAAAACAGCTTAAATTTAGAATTCCTAATCTTGATAATTTTTCAATACCCCCTGATGAAATATTTTCCCTTAGGATTTGAAAAAAACAATGACTCAATCATCAGCTAATCTGGCCAAAGTAACATACTTTATTGACCTTGAACCTTGATTTAAAACCGACCTAATTAAACTTGAATACATATTTGAAATTTTCAAGGTTTTCGTAAATAAAGCTTGGCGTGTTTTCGATATTGGTGGATTAGGCACATCTCGAAGAACCAGAAATGTATGAAATATTAGTTTAAAAAAATTTTCCATGCAAAATTTTTTTTCAATTTACATCTTTTTTTTTAGGTTCAACAAACGAATTACTTAATGGCCTCTTTATACGCGATTTTAAATTTGGTCAGTACTGGTAAAAAAATTTAATTCATGAGATTTGAACCTAACTCGATTACATTTCAACTAGGAAACTTCATCATTAAAATTTCCAGCTCAGTCAAATGATATTTTTTGGACCTCATTGTGACAATGAATCTCCAGTAAATCAAAAAATCTTAGGAGCGATTGCTGGTTTACCAGCAAAACAAGTCTGTACATTGAACTCAAATCGAATAATACGTTAAAAATTTCACAAATCGTAATACTATTTTTTCTGCGTGAAAAAAATCAGAATTCATTTGATGATTCAAGCATAAATTATATAATAGTCCTTGATGACAACGTTGAAGAAGAGGTAGGTCTAGGTACCTAATAGATAAATTTTTAAATATTCCAAATCATAGGATACCTCAATTTTTAAAAAAATGGCCAAATAATAATTTTCAAGGTAAATCACCTATTGAGTGGAAAAACTTCCAAAGACGTTTTACTAAAAATAAAAGAATTTTTGAACAAAGATGACCTGAGCGCTAAACAAAAATTTTACATTGTGTGGAAATTGTACAATTTGGTAATGAAAAAATTAATTTTATTCTACTGAATCGGTATGCAATCACATATGAATTTTTGATTTACCATTTCTTATTTGATAGTTCGCAGAATTATCTGACAACAATAATGATCAAAATATTTTGAAACTCATCAAATTAATAATTGAAATAGTACGTAATCATTTCTCATTTTTAAATTTTCAAAACATATCATAAAAGTGTTTTAATTACATAACTTTGATCGGTCTCGTTGAGATTTCAAAGAGTCATGATTATTTTTTCCAGGGTGAAGATCCAAAATTCGAAGAGTTATTTAACATTTTCAAAACTGTAAGTAGTTAATCGCACCAATATAGAAAGTATTTTGAAAATGTAACGAATTTTCCATTTCATTTTCAGAAAAAAAATCCGAAATTTAAAAAAATGTGGAAATTATTTAAAAAGGTGGATGAATACGTCGTTTCAATGTCAAATTTTTCAAAATATCAACTTATTACCAATTTTTTCATATTTTAGAGCAAACCAATGCTGCATAAAAAATATTTAACGACAGTAAAAAATCTTCCTGATGAAAAGGTTGAAGAATTCTCTTCTCGAGATTGTTTTATGATTGGTCCAGCACAAGGCGAATCGAAGAAAACGAAAAAGAAAGAGGATGGTGAAAACGATGAAAAAAACAAACTAGCCACAAGAGTAAGCAATGTGAACCAAAAATTTTCATTTTTCGCATCATTCAGTAAACTGAATTTCAAAAAATTTCAATTCGTAAAATCCATTCAATAAAATTTCCTCAGTCATCAATTTTTTCCAATTTCAGGATTTGGAATCACCGAACAATTATTACATTTTTTGCAACGACGACGATAACGAATCAGAAGTAAAATGTGTTTTTTTTTTTTCAGCTGTCACAATCAGAATTTTAAGCCTCTCATAAATTTTGGTAATTTTTCAGGCTAATAATTTTCTTGAAGGAGACTCAAACGATGAAATAATACTAAAAATCAAACAATATTTGGAAAAAGATGATTTGAAACCTGAACACGCATGGTTCATTATACTCAAATCGTATAAAATGGTAAATTCATCATGATCATCTTATACAATACCTACAAAATAATTCAACGTAATTAATTTTCAAAAAAATAATATCGTGGTTCATTTCAACAGCTTAAAAATTTAACCAAAGATGATAAAGATAAAAGTGAAATAATAAAATTGATAATTTTAATAGTAAGTTTGACACCAGTGATGACAGATTTTATTGTCTTATTGCTTTACTTCAAATACTTGAATCGAAAAATTACATTTCAACAGGGAAAGGATCCTAAATTCCAACGAATATTTGAAAATTTTAAATCAGTAAGTGACAGTGAAATTTTTTTCGAAATTATGCTGAGAAAACAGAATAATGTACAAATTATTTACAGAAAAAAGATCCACATTTGAAAGACATTTGGAAATCATTCAAAAGTGTAAGTCTTAAAAAAAAAAAAAACGAATTAAAAAAAAACTCGACGATAAATAAATTTCTAGGATCCTAAAGATTTAGAAGACACAAAACCGCCACCAGAAAAAGAAACAGATCATAAACATGATCCGAAAAATGAAATTTCCAACGATTCGTCGCCTGTATTGGAAAATAAACCAGAAGATGAAAAAATAATCAAGGTATAGTCAATTTTACTAGTAAGTTTGATACTTTTGAATGATATCAATTAAAATCATGAATCATGACATAGGATGAAGAGGAAACGAAAAAAGACAACAAGGATAATCCCATAAAGACAGAACCCTCCAGTCCCTCCACTCTCAATCCACAATCAACTGATTTTACAAAAGTTTGATACTTGATTTTTTTTCTTATAAAAATGAAGATGAAAAAACTTTGACCTAATCCACTAAGTAGCTCATTTCGAGTTGGAAATAAAAACTCGGGATAAAAATTTTAATTCACAACAGATTTTTGATTTTAAAAGAAACGAAACACATTTCCATTTCTTGACAATCAAAAATCAACCTAACAGTTAAAAATCAATTTAGAACAGTCTGCCAACTTTAATTTCAGAAAAAATTAGCAAAAGCGAAAACCAATACAAATTTATTTTATCGGAGTCAGAAAATTTTAACGATATAGGTTTAAATTCATTTCAAGTTCAACTTTTTTCAAGTCTCAATTTTTTTCAGCATCTTACACCCAATTTTTCCAAAAACTGTAGTCAATTTAAAAACTGTCCTATTTTGACTTTTTTTTAAGTTTCTTTTGATTTTAGATTTTTATCAAGTACTTTAAATAAACACTTACTTACTTATCAAGTTTGAAGAAATTTTGAAAAACAAGAAGTTGAAATTGTTTTTAAATTCTTACTTGAATGAAATTTTTTTTTAATTTCAGTTAGAAAGAATGTAGAGCTGCGAAAAAATTTTTAAATTAAAACAATTTTTGAATCGGAATTTTTAAAAATAATTTTTAACAATTTTCCTCAAAATGTTTTTCAACTTGACAGGTCAGTTATAGATTTTTTTAAAACCTCATTTTTCAAAACATTTCAGAAATTTATAATTGGAAGAAATTTTTAAAAATCTTTGTAAAAATTTTAAATTGAATACAATTTTGAAAAAAAAAATAGATTTCAAAAAACTGAACGAAGTTGTGGTTGAAAAAATTTGAACACAAAAATTAGAATGGAAAAATAAATCAGTAAAAATTTTAAATTTGGATACAGTTTAGAAAAAATTTGAAGTTAGAATAAATTTGGACGTTGATTATAAAGATACCATTTGCAGAAAAATTATTCAAGAGATAGTCTTTTCAGCTATTGAACTAAAATTTTTTGGAATGTCTTTTTAACACCAACTCAAAATGACCTACTTTTGAAAATGTGGTCAAAATCTTAATTTACTCCAATATTTAAGAGAAAACTGCCCAATCAAAATGATAGAATAATTTTTTTAATGAAAAAAATACTTCTAGATTATCTATTACAGCGGAAAAACTGAAATATTATACTCTGATTTAGAAGAAGTGGAGTCTTTGTTGAAAGATCCCTCTTTAAATTTGTTCACCAGACATGACATAATCAATTTTGTACATAAATGGGTAACTATCTCTTTCATTTTTAGGCTGTTTTTTTTTCACTCAATTTCCTTATTATGAATTTATGAGCATCAATTTTCTTCCAAAGAAAAAAATTCAATAAAATAAAATATACCTATTTTGCAGTACAATGGATTGGGACCGAAGTCCATCGAAGACGAAAACATTAAACACAAACTCAATGAGCTTGTTCGTACAATAGTAAGAAAAAATTAAAATACGCTCGCCTGATTAGATAAACAATACCTACCACCAAATTCAAATTTTGAAACCTCAATTTTTGATATTTTTCAGGAAAAAGATCAAGAGGATAAGAATTTTTTCGAATCATTGAATATTCCTTTAGGCCGGACAGAATCTGAACAGACTTCAACATCATCTCCAGTAAGTACCTACAGACCACCTCCTTCATTTTTTATCAGAAACGATTTAAAAATATTAATTTCAGATCCAGATGGACCCACGGTCAGGCGCAGTACTAGATTCAGTTATGCTAAATATAGAAAGAAAATTGAAAAACCCAACCACAAATCAGATATCTAGAAAGAGTACGATTCATTTGGCAGACTGGATAGTAAGAACAAATATTACATCAATCTATGACCAGATTTTTCAATTTTGAGTATCGAAAATAATTTTGAATTATTTTTCAGCATAATATAGACCATCTAACCGAATCGAGGAAACGTAAAATTGAAGAAATCATGGATTTAATAGTAAGAGAACTGAATAAAATAATTTTTTTTAGCAAGGAAATTTAGAATTATCAATCAAATCGAATCCATAACGTCATATTCATAAAAGTAACATCAAACACAACCTGTTGCTAAAATTCTATCTATTTTCATTTTCTCAGAAACGAACTCCAGAAAACAATCGAATTTACGAATCAATGAAACAAACGAGTTAGAAGAAAAATATTACTCCAATTTCCTCATTCAACCAACACACAATTTCACTTCTTACCCTTCTAATAAGTGGGGGAAAACCTAAAAAAATAATTCAATAAAAACGCCATCCGATGTAATTTATTTGTCTGAGATCACAAACCATAAACATTAATGAACTGGGGGCAGGTAATTGCCACATTTGGGCCAGTCAACAGGGATTGGTAGCATTTCATTGGGCTCCCCGACTTGTATAATGATTACCATACCTGCCATGTTATGATTTTGGAAATGGCAATGAAGAACCCAAAATCCTACGCGAAAATATGATACCCGATGAAAAATTATGGTTGAAATTATTAAAATAATAGATAGAAAAATTAATATAAAAAAAATGATTCAAAAAATATTAATTCTGAAGCAGTGACGTATTATCCATTACGCCAAGTACGCTGAAGCGTAGGGCGCTAGCATTTTGGGGCGCCAAACAAATTAGAAATTATTTGATTTTTTTTTTATATGCTTCATTCTAACCACCTATCGACTCGAAAATATTTTTAAATCATTAAAACTTGAAAAAAAAGCATTTTTGAGCGTTAAAAAATCAATTTTTTCGGAGCTTTGCCCTCGCTTCGCTCGGGCATGAACAAACTCGCAATTATACATTTACAAACCCTTTCTCTCCTCAATATCCCACCAAATTATTGATGTATTAAAAAAGGGCATAAAAAACTGGGGCGCTCAATTTCATTGGAGCGTAGGGCGCAAAAATCTCTAATCCGTCACTGTTCTGAAGCAATAAATATCAAGAAATATTTTTTTGTCAGTCTTACCAGGATTATCAGCTATAAATCTCGTAACAGCGTAGCCAGCACCTGGTATAGGTAGCGTATCTTTAATAACAGGGTATTCATTATTCGGATCGACGACGAAAGCATCTGGTTTTTTTAAATCCTCCTTAAAACCCATTTTCATCACGGTAAAGTGATGGCCGTGAATATGTATCGGATGATCCATTTTGAATGTATCGCTAGAAATTTCTGCGGGATAATTTTAAAATTAGAACGTGTTAGAAAAAATCTTCCAACTTCTCAACTTGACAAAATAACGTACCGTCGATAAAAACCATTTCGAAGACTTCGTTATAAGGTAGTTTGATAAGATGCATGCATTCACACCAGGGATCACAGATATCTGGACATTTCAGTTTATCAATCAACGGATTATATGGTTCACCGGTCAACGCGAAGGGAGGGAACATGTTAGTTTTATTATTAAATGTATCCGCGAACATTCCTCCGAAAGGAGTCACACCAGGGCCCGATATTGGAACTGAAACAATACAATATCGTATATTGATACCTGAAGCCTTTAAATTTAGATTTAAAAAATTTTTAATTACTTACGATAGTGCTTATGATAGGTGCCACTCAGATATAACTCTTCAGGAGTAAACATATGTCCTCCAATATGAAAGATGTATTGCTTATATGGTGTGCCCAATAATCTTTCCGGAGCTCTGTACAATGAATTTAATTCGTCTAAGCAGAGATTGTCTTTATTATTTTGGCAAGGTCTTCGAACGTTGTTGAGTTCCTGAAATTGGAAAACATAATTCGTGAAATAGTTCAAAATAATTATGAAAGAAAAAGATTCGAAAGTTTCGCCTCAATGATAATTTTGTTATCACTACTCAAAATAATAAATAAAAAATAATATTAAAAAATAGGAAAAAAGAGGGGTAAGTACATATTTGACTTTTCTACCTCACAACACACTATTTATTTTCAAACAAACAAAAAAAAAGTGAAAAATAGCTATAGAATGAAACAAAAAACTGAACAATTTTCAAAAAAATAATCCATTTATAGGCAAATCAATCATTTCTTGACACATCATTAAAAGCATTGACCAATTTTATAGAAATTTGTCTCTTTTGGCTCGTTTTTGAAAAACTTATGTAGGTCATCAAAAGCGTTCAATTTTCTGAAAAAATTTACTCATTTTCAAAAAATTGGTCAATCAATAACTAATTGGGTACCTAATTTTCAACTAATTAATTTATTTTTCAATTCCTTTAAAAATTTACCATCATTTTTAAAAATAAAAAATTTTTCCTGAAAAACTGACCTATTTTTGAAAAAGTGACTTAATTTTGAAAAGTTGATCCATTTATGACAAATTATCTGATTTGAAAAATTTGAAATATTAATTTCAAGTGGGTGTGATGATACACATCAAAATTTGGCAAAACTTTTTCAGATTATTGATCTGACATTTACCACTTCCTTGCACTAACTGAAATTACAGATTTTCAGAAGTTGAAATACACAATATGGCCTCAACTCCGAAATGGAGGGAGCGGGGGTCAAATATTTTTCCAGATTTTTTTAAAATCAAGAGGTATCATTCGGGGGCGGGCAGTAGAATAAAAATTCAATCCAGGGCTAAATTCACCCCTTATCCGGTCGGATTTTTTGAGGAATTTCAAAGTTTAAGGAGGAGGAAGCTAGAATGAATTGCAAAAAAAATTTGAAATTTTTTTAAAAATTGGTCACCACTTTCCGAATACACTAAAAAAATTTCAAAATTTTTGTTTGCCTGAATGATGAAATGGGTATTTAGTAAATCGTATTTTTTCGTCTACTCTACCAACAGACCAACTCTAAAAATCTGAAAAAGTATCATTATATTTTACCATGGTCTGACTACATTTCTGTCAAAACGAAAAAAAAATGCAGGTTTTTTAGTTTCAGAATTGTGGCGATTTTCAAGTTTCAAAGAGGGGGTTTGGCTAGAAGGCAGTGCAAAAAAATCCGAAAAAAATTCTCAAAAATTGGTCATCACTCCCTGTATACAAAACATAAATTTCAGAATTTTTGGTTCAGTAGGTTCCAAAATAGGATCTTCGACGAAAATTCGAATTTTTTGAAGGGAGGGGAAGAGAGTGAATTGTGGGAGGAAAAAATGCCCTAAAATTATTTTTTGGGATCCTATAATGTCTGCTGGTTAGTTTCAAAAAGTAGTTCTTAGGCCAATTCGTCAATCTTAACCGGGGGTACCTATTAAAATAAATTCAATTTCTCTTGAATGGGCTCGAAAATTTAAGAAAAAATGATATCTTGTTTAACAACTTGGAAATTTTTTAAAGCTTGGATCACCCATTTTCGCGATCGTATTTCAGTTTTAGGGATAAAAAAACCTCAAAAATTGATGAAAAGGTTCCAAACATGAAAGCAAAGATTTTTCGGATAAAAACATGAGATAGCTAGATCATGATAACGAGTTTCCACATTATTGGTAGGTAGTGCTTGCTGATGAAAATTTTCAGAATGAAATATTACGAAGCGAAATAATTTTTCCAAAATTGAATACAGACCAGAAATAATACCTACCTAGGTATTCATATCTTTGAAACGTAGAGGTTTTTACATTTTAAAAACCGTTCCCAAAATAGTTTTTATGAATTTTATTATCTTGCTTTTTTTTTTTTGAAAAATTGGCAATATTGAAACAAGATGTCATTATTTTTGATGCGCGATTTCATGTCAAAAAATTGATCAAGATAGAGAAAAATAAACCAACGGCAAAACCATCCAACCCATTCAAAAAAAATGTTTAAATGCCAGAATTCGGCATTTAGAAATACTAACAGGTATAAAAGGCATGGAATTGAATAAAGCATTTGTGTTCATCGTAGGTGGCAACATCTGCATACTGCCTTCGTATTTCAAAACCGCTTGTTGAAATGCAACGGCACAATCTCCGTCTACTCCTTGAACTCTGATCCAATATGGTCGAGGCGTTTGATTGGTGGTGATCACAACATCATATACATCACCTAAAAGTACACAGGACGATAATTTTACGCGTATGTAAGTATAAATACGATCAGCCAAAGCCCTCGCGGTACGTACCACCGCTCATATAAAGTGTTCGGACATCTCGAGGTATGATTGGATATCCATCCGTGGCGATCAAAGTCATAGGATGACCTTCAATGGTGAACTGAAACGAACACGTAGTCGAAGTAACGGAAACTATACGAAATCTGTATCTTTTATCTGGCTTCACGTTGAATTCGGCGAATGGTGTACCTGTCCATTGTAAAGTTACCGGATTCTGCGAAAAATTGAACCTGATTATTTGAAGGTTAAATGCGATTGTTTTAAATTTCATTAGAATTTGTTTGAACATATGCACGTTGCATACCCATCATACCATGTATCCTCCCAGTCCATTTATTAAATAAGTATCTGGTTTTGCTGTGATCATCGTTTTATTTTTATTGTATCCGGGGAATTTATCATCCATCAGGACGTGCAACCAATCTTGAATATGTAAGGTGTGCGAGAACAAATCGTAGTCGTATCTATTTCTTACAGGATCTACTTCGGCACTTGTACGTACGATGAGTACGCCGGATAAACCATCGAACAATTGAAGTCCTAGAAAACGATGTAAATTTATATCTAATCTGAGTCAAGAATGAAAAAACGACAATAATCAGTTACAACTTAAGTAGTCATTTTGTAAAAATTATATCACTTTTTAACATCAAGTATTCAGAATTTTTTCACCAAGTATTTCAATTTAAAAGTGCTAGATCCATGTCGTTAGGTAGGTACTTCGGTTCTAGATCGATTGTGGCTTCAGAAAAGGGAACTGTTGCTTTTTTTTACTCGCAATTTTTTTTTAATTCAATGTCGAATAACTGAATAAGTCAAAACTCACGATACTTGAAGCAATTTAGCTTAGGAAATAAGGAAATAAATTTTAAAAAATTCAAAATCATTTTTTGAAAATTTTTCAAAATTTGAAGTTGAACTTTTTAGCAGAAAGTTCAATTTTCAGGGTTATATACAAGTTAAAGAGGTATAATTTCAAAATCTGACAATAATAATGGAAATATAGGATATCACAATTCAAACATGGAAATTTTTGTGATAGGATCTTGACTCACTAGGGGTCACAATGCTACGAAATTTTCAACAAAATTTAAAATTCATAAAAGTTAGTAATTTTTCTAATCTCTTCCATAAAAGCCTTTAGACCAAAAAATTTATAAATAAACGATATACGACCACGGATTTTTTTCGGTTTTTTGGTCCAATTTGAAAGTAATTTCCAAAAACAGTTAGTTTTGTGCAAAAAAAAATCGAAGCAGGGTACATATTCTTATGAAAAATCACAGAGACCGATTAAAAAAACAAAGCCCATCACAGTCCTTAAAGGAAGGAAACGGAACAAAAAACGGTGATTTTCCAACATTTGAGATGGAAAAATTGGTAAAAATTTTCAGCAAAATCTAAAATTCAAATTCTAAAGACTAAAAGCGATTGAATTCGCAAGGAATGTGCCAAAATATTCGACTAATTCGCACCAGAATGAGAATGGTAAAAATGAGATCCAGGGGTGGCTGCGAGGAAATCGTATCTAAACCAGTTATTATCAGCGATAGGACACTGAGTAACAAAAGGTACTCCATCCATCCACGGCGATTTGAGTTGTAATTCGCCGTGCCAATGAATCGAAAGCTCTCTGGCTGGCATTTTGTTATGAGCATCGATAATAATTCGATCACCGTAACAAACCTGAACACAGGCAAAATATTTAGAAAATTAATTGAAATCACGATCGTTACTAATGAATCAATATCAAATGAACTACATTAATCCGGGGTCCATCGAGTAGTCGATTGAAAGTCAAAATAGTTCTTTCGATACCATCAGCTGGAACACATTGTGGACTAAAGCAATCCTCTCGATTTAAAGGACAGTTCTTACAGGCGCTAGAAATTCAAAAATTTTCATCGATTTTTTGACCAAAAGAATCATTCAGCGGATCTTTATACTCACGGTCCCATCGCATGATATTGTTCGGCGACGAATTTAAAGTAACAAATACGAGGTTTCGGATATTTAGTACAATCTCTAGCGCAAATTCTGCCATCGTCGATTAAATTATCATATGTGAGATTCCGTCCGACATCCAGTGGCTGCAGATAATCCTCCAAATAACTGATATCTACAGAAAAAAAAAAACAGAGTAAATACTTCGGACCACTACAATTATTCCTGAAATGGCAACATAAAAATACATACCATCGGTATACTCGGAATATATCCCTAGAGCGAGTAGGGAAACCACGAACAACGTATTCAAATACATTTTTAATAATCACTGAATACCGGTAGCGTCTGCTACGAGATATATACGCAGATAGATTTTTCGACGTCATCGTAATTAAAATTCGAATCCTGATTAACAAAAACTTGTGCAAATTTTACAAAATGTCGAGTTTGCATAACCGATAGATTCTTATTTACATAGTACATTCGCCATTACCATCAGTAATTGCGAGTATCGCTAGTACGAGGTGTAATTCATAAAACAGCATTGGCATTCGGATGTCGGATTTCATTATCAAGGTGTCGACGAGAAAAAACACCCTTGTAGCGTTAAGTTCACCGAACTATACTAACACGTCCTCGCAGTCCTTCAAAACGTTACAGATTCAGTCACCGAGGGTCAACAAAGTTCAACTGAGGTTATATCAATGATGTACTAGGTCATATCGTGTCACTGGGTCATAGGTACACATCTCAGTGGTTTATTTTACCGTCCTGTCGAATCATATAACAAATATTATAGGTTATTTTTAGAAACTAAAATGATACGGTACCGTGAATGGCGTGAATTTTGATTCACGCACATGATCGAATTTGTTCATCGAGTGCTGGGTTTATTTACTTTTGATCGGATATTCGACAGAATATGTATCATGAAGTGAAAGCAACAAGTGGGATACCATACACGGAGCCACATTGAAGTTCATTTAGGTACGTAATTTAATTACACACCTGTTGGTCCTGAATCTGGCCGTTGGTGGAAGCGATCGTTTAAATCGTACAGATGCGATGCGATATTAATCTTTGTTACGATGCTGAATCAATACGAATACAAATCGGCATTTGAATTCATAAACTAAAACGCGAAACTATCAACTATCACGGCAAATTTGTTTGTTTACCTTTGAGGTTCCGAAATTTCCAATGCGGATACATCGTCTATTCCTATTCGGAATTTCAAAATGGCCATTTTGAAATCAAATAGAAATAATCAACTGTATATGACAAGAGTCTGTTTCTGTTCGAGCAATATCAACGCAAAACTGAATTATTAATCAGTTCTACAGCAAATAATATGCTCGTATGTTTAACTGCTATAACGAGTAAACTTGGCGTACGAATTTCAAGATTAATAAACCGGCGGCGAATGCGAAATCGTACTTGAAAGTTTTCTTTGTTTGTCGTGAAACTAATCGATCAAATAATAATTCATTATTCGAATAATGAACTTACATCGAAATACTTTGAACTTTGAACCATAAAAAGAAAATTGAAACGTTGAAATTGAAACTACTTGCCAAAAATTTTGAAAAACAAAACAAAAAACACCATGAAATGGGAAAGAAATACGCGAGCGGCAGGGGGAAATCTCAGTGTTGCCACTTGAAACAACTAAAAAGTTTTCACGTTGCGCGAATCAAAAAAATAAAATTCTCATCATTTTTTTTAGTTTTTTTGTTTTTAAAAAAATTTTACTTCATTTTAATTAAGTACTAGTTTTGAATTCTTTTGTTTTTTTTTATCCTTGCAGGATGAACAATATTGTACTCTTTTCAAAAATTGAAGAGAAAATGAGGAGAAAATTGTTTACGATAATTTCCCATAATCCCATAAAAGACCACGTTTGTTTAGAAAAATTGATGAGAAACGAGAAAAATTTTTCGATTTCTTTTTCTTAAAAATAGTTTTGGCCTCTGGAATGGCAATATGGCATGAAAAGCATCACATAAAATAAAGAAAAATGATACTATTTCACACATGACCCTAATTAATTTTCAATTTTTCAAGAGCTCTTTATAAGAAATCAATTTTTCATGTTCCCCCCCCCCCCTAATATTTAGTGAAAAATTGTAACAAAAATTGAAAATTTCTCCTTAAACAATGAATATTTCAACTTGGAAAGATTATCGGCGCCTCTTATTCACCCCTTCCCAGTGGCGGCAACTATTGTATTGCTCAAAGGCTCGAGCAAGACCTGAACCATTTTGGGCAATACCTGAAATAATTTTCATGTCGTGCTCAGCAATGGGTAGAAAAATGATTGGTAAGCAGTATTACATGTACATCGCGATTATTTGGGTCAAATTGATGTAGAAGAATTGTTAAACGAGTGGATTTCAAGAAATCAAGTCAGGGCAGCTACCTTTCATATGAGAAACATTTTGTAGTCCTATATGATATACTTACACTTACATACTAAAAGTTTTTTGTTTCGATTTCGACATAGGCGGATTTAAGGGAGGGTGGGGGGGGGCTTAGCCTTCCAAAAATGAAATTAGCCCCCAAAAACTTTTCGTGTTTGATTGTCAAACTGTTTGACAATCAAACTCGAATGTACTTACCATGAAAAAAATGTATTTTCTGGGCATTAAATACACAATTTTTTCAAAGCTTCGCACTGGCATGAACAAAATTACAATTCACAAATTATTTTTAGGCAACGTTGAGGAAGGAGGCTCCTTTCTCCAAAAATTCCTTCCTGTACTTCATGTCTTCTTCCTCAATTTGTATTTCCCCAAAAAAAGCTTCCAACGCCACTGACTGTGAATATGTTTTCCCTTCCCCTCCCCCTCCCCCTAAAATAACATTAAATAGGAATTTTGAAATCATTAATATACGAAAAAATCACTTTTAGGGCCATTAAAAATTCAATTTTTCAGAGCTTCACCCTCGCTTCGCTCGGGTATAAATATAATCGCAATTATTTAAATTATTTGAGGTGACAGTGTCAAAGAAGGCTCCCTCCTACTTCTTCATAAGATTTTTTTTTTGGTATTTCTAGTCCTTGTTTCGATTTTGCAGTTTGCATCCTTCCAAAAAATCTTCTAATGCCTGTGACCTGGGGCTTAGCCCCTCCCCCGATCCATTTTCATGAATCCGCCTATGGATTTCGACTTATGTGTCGAGAACCTAATATTACCTTAAAGTTATATTTTTATACCTACAAGGACCCACATATTAATATTACGTTTACAAGTTGTGTATTCTCAATAAAAAATTTTTTTTTTTGGTATAGAAATGACTGAATGCCCCCCCCTTCAGCATGTTATTTTAAAAAAATTTTACATCGCTAGGTTTTTGAAAAAAAAATTGGGCAAGACCTGAAAAAATTCCAAGTTGCCGCCCCTGCCCCTTCCCCTCAAGACTATTTTTTTTTGCAAAATTGAAAATTCGTTGTAGGTAGGTACCTACTACCTACTACCTAGGTAGCTAGGTACATATACTTCTACTTACTACATAGGTAGTACTATTTACATCAAGGGGGAGCGGAAATGAAACATACTTAAATTTTGACGAAAATTTGTGATTGTGAGATAATTTGCCTTGAGTAGGAGACCTCCCCAAATTTTTTTTTAGCTTCGTAGCTCGAAAAAAGAATACATTGAAAAAAAAACTCATGTTTTCGAAATGAGGGAGAGGACGCCGATAATTAGTCTTACGAATTAAAATATTCATACTAACATCATTTTAGGAGACATTTTTCATTTTTTTCCCTCAATTTTTATTGAATATTGGAAAAACATGAAATTGTAATAATTTTTAAGGACTCGAAAAATGAGTGCCAAATGCCAATTGAAAAAAAAAACAAGGAAATATGTGTATCCATTTTCCAAACTTCTTAAAAAAACAAATTTTCAAGGACCGGAAACGAGGGTAAAATGTGAGGTCGAGGGGTGAACCTTTTACCTCGTCGTTTCGAGTTCAGAACAAAATTTATTAGGCACCTCTTCTTCAATCTTCCACATTCCATGAACTGTAGAACTGCAGCATGAAATGATCGATAGTAAAAATGTATTTCATATGGAATAGCAATTCATACAAATCTTAAAATGAGATAATAACAACCTAAACAAAAAAATACTTACAATATCGTTAATTTTTGTGCAATACAAATAAATAGACTAGAATCTCTATAATTAAACAGTAGCTAAAACATCGAGTAACACTGATAATGATATTAAGACGACAAAAACGATCGTCGAATAAAAAATAAAAATCATGATCACAAATAAAACCAACGTGAAACATTCGCAATCACTCCATAAACGGTAGGTACCGATAATCTGCGAAATACAATACAAGCCCGGCATCTTGGACCGATTAAAGGTAACCATGTAGCACATAGAAATCAAAAATAAACTCAGCGAAAACATATTAACAATAAGCTTACAATACTTAGAAAATAATTGGACAATTGAATAATAATAATAAAAAAAAAAGAAGAAAGAAATGAAACGAATTCTTAACATAATAATTGGAATATTCAACAATTCATTCCACGAACTATACACGAGGACGTAGTAAAGTGCTTTATCGTGGTGGAAGCGTAAAAAAAATGAAACTAGAGTAACATCCTTTTCGTAGCGCGTTCATAAAACATAAATATATAAACGTAAACAATTCCACCAATTTTTTTTTCTTCTCATACTTATACCCTTGAGATTTACGTCGTTCTGTGTCGTTGCATTAAACCCAAAATAAATGCTGGTAACAAGATGAATATTTGAGTAAAAACTGTGTGTATTGTACTCGTCGAACTTGTAGTTACATATTGAGTGGTAATTGTGGTCAGATTGGTAAAAGCACATAAATCATCTTCGGTACAAGCTCCAACTTTATAAATGTATTCGGTATCTGGTTCGAGGTTATTAATCGAGTACGGATTCGTCGGTGTGTCAACTAAAATCGTAAATATAATTCCATTAAAATCATCACTAGGTAGGTAAGAAAACAAACGAAAAGCTTAAGCAAGGTAAAATTGACCAGTCTGTCTTAGAAGCATTTTTCATCTATTAAAAATCGACTTCATTTTTATGGTAGAAGTTTATTTTATTTTTCATTCTAAAATAATATTTTCATCTCTACAATAAGGAAGTGTGATCTTGAAAAATACACTTCAGCGGACATCTCTGGCTTTTTTCAGTCAATTGAAGAGAAATACAACGGAAAATAAGTAGGTAGAGGAGGACGCTGAATTTTGTTCATTTGGTGGTTTAAAAAAAGTAAACCAAAATTTTGTTTCCATTGAAAATTTTTTTAACTTTTTTTTGAAAAACACCAAAAATTTTTCAACACAACTGAAAGTTTTTTGCCCGTTTTTGAAATGTTCGAAGCAATTTAAATTAATTAGCAATCTGCAACTTTCCAACTTTCTCGTAGAGGGAAAAAAGTGATATCCAATTTCAAGGTCATTGGTTCAGGAAGATATGGAGTTGTAAAGACTCAAATCAAATCTATTCTGAAGAAGAGGAAAGGGGAAGGGTCAAGTGACTAACTAGTTTCCCAGTAAGTGCCATTACCAAGAATTTCCCAAAATTCAAATGATCCAACTTTGAAATTTCAGTTTTCTAGTACGTCTAATACTCAGAATAAATTATTTCACAATTTTTCGTCAAAATTTAGGGACAGCATAATGGGCAAGAAAATCACACGAGTCAAAAATTAATGTTAAATTAGAAATCAGCATCGCAGAGACGTGGCGAAACAATATGTTCTGTGGGGCGAGAGGGGGCTGAAATTTTCCCAACTAATTTTCCGAAAAATTCTCAACTATTTTTCCTATTTTCTTGAAAACTCCAACTAATTTTCATAAAACTTTTCAATTTCCATTCGAAAATTTTTCAACTTTTGAAAAATTTTCCAATTTTAAAATCAGGTAAAGACCGAAAAAAAGCTTTCCAATTTACAACTTTTTAAAAAATTCGACAAAATTTGAACTTTTAAAATCATTTTTCAAAAAAAAAAAAAAATTAAAAAGTGTCAAGGTACCAACTTCTCCAACTTTTTGCAACTTTGAGATGGTGGTAATGGAGGGCAACACCCCCTCCCATCGTTACGCCTCTACAGCACGTCAAAATACCCAAGAAAACATTTTTTCACGAAAATTTTGATCAAAATTGAAAAAAATTTTTGATCTGGATTAATTTCAATCAGTGGTGGAAAATTGATAAGAAAATTAAATTTTGAAGTTCTGAGTAAAATGATAAGTTCAAAGAATACATACAAATATACTTAATTTGATTTGATCAGTTTATCACGAATCTGACGTCATAACGCTGATTTCTCCATTTAATCATCATTTCTCACCAATTTTCCATAAAATTGAAAATAAAATCAGTTTTTGAGTTTTTCAAAAGAGATTATCGCTCCGACAATTCGAAAGAAATTAGGTACCATTTTCATTTGGTTTTGGATTTTCAAAAATTCGTTCAAAGAACGTGCTTATTTCTAAGATCGGCAATAAAAATAAGGATGCCATTTTCTGAGGAAAAATATCTTCTACTCATAACAACCTATTTTAGGGAAATTTTTCGAAAAACATCTCAGAATTCCTCAATTTTACCTCGATAATGTTGTCTAAATTTTTCATTAGGTAGGTACTTACTCAGCCCAAAATCGACAGCTCTCCAAGATCTATCATCATCGCTCGTTTTCTTAAATACTACTCGATAATTACTCAACACATGACTATTGTTCGAGCTAATATCAAATCGTAACGTTTTTTCCGCCGTATCTCTCACATTGACTTCTGGTACAACTGGTAATTCTCCTTCCTCCAACATGAAAGTTACAGAAGTACCATTAAACCGATTAGCAGCTTTGCAAGTGTAAGCTCCCAAAACTTTCGGATCCGCCATAACAAACTAAGAAAACCCCAAACAAACATGAAAGTTAGTTCGTCTACAGGTAATATTTCTTTACTTTGAAACGAAAAAATTTTTAAAAAGTACCTGAAGAGTACTTCCGGTTGGTGTGTTCGTTATATTGGCATTATATTGAAGCGAATTGATCTCTACGTTATCCCTCATCCATTTTATTTCCGGCCATGGTACTGCTGTAACCAGGCATCTAATAGTCACCGTTGTGTTGTATACACCATGCACAGTATTATTTTTGTAAATCGATCTAATTTGTGGCGGTACTGTAAAGTGATAAAATGTGTTCGTTATTATTTCGTATTATGTTTTCCCTCCAGTATTCTCAATCGAATCGTTCATTTTTAAAATAAGAAGGGCTATTCCAAACTAAAACGGACCACAAATGAAGTCGGGACTTCCGATTTCGCTCAATTTCTTTTTACGAATTCCCCTTGATGGCCTATTTATAAATCCCACCATAATTACTCTTCTAACCTTCAAGGGGGCTGGCAGGTGGGTGAGTACATATTCGAAATTAGCGCCTTTGAATTAATAAAAATCTATGTGCTACTTTACTTTTTTGATTTTTCAGAATTTTGGACTCCCCAGAGGTCTAAAGATCCCATCTTGAAAATTTATTGGTTTAAAAGACCTATGACTAAATCTACACGGAAGAGGCTTCAGGTACGAAATTAAAAATACCCTGCGAACGACTGAATCGTTTTTTTTTCAACTGTATGATTCAAGTGGTCCACTTGCTTTTTTCCAAGTTCAAAATTTTTCATTTTTTTTTTCAGAGTTCGAATTTTTTCTCGACTTTTTTTAAAAAAAAAATTTATTCAGGGTTGGAATTTTTTCTCGATTATTTTTTTCAAAATTAAAATTTTTTTCCAGAGTTTGAATTTTTTCTCCATCATTTATTGAAATTTTTTCCCGAGTTCGAATTTTTTTTTCAGAGGTCGAACTTTTTCTCGACTATTTTTTTTTCAAAATTGAAATTTTTTCCGAGTTCGAATTTTTTTTCAAGGCTAAGTTTTTTTTTGATTTATTTTTCAAAATTAAAAATTTCCTTCAAGATAGGACATCGAGATACTTTAAACAATAAAGTAAAACACCAAAACCTGGACCTGTATTACAAACTTTTGATAATGTTAATGAATTTTTGAGTAAATTTTGAAAAAATTAATGAAAGAACAAGAACAACAAACATTATTCGTACTTTTTTTTTACATTATCGAGAAAAAATTTGAACCCCGAAAAAAAATGAAAAATATCGAACTTGGAAAAAGGCAAGTGGACCACTTGAATCATACAGTTGGAAAAAAAAAAACATTCAGTCGTTCGCAGGGTATTTTTAATTTCGTGCCTGAAGCCTCTTTCGTGTAGATTTAGTCATAGGTGTTGAAAAGAGGGTAAAAAGGGCTACTTACTGTATTTTTTTCAGATTTTTAAATGGTAGCTTTCATATTTTTATCGCATCATGAAAGTTGAGCTTTTACCACCAAAGTTCAACTTTGAGCTTTTCAAAATGTGATTATCAATTTTGAATTGCTAATTCCCTGTTAATTCTCTTTCAGACCCCACAAATATGAGCCTTCAAAGTTGGGTACTTCTGTTAAAAATGGTAATTTTGCATAAAAATATCGTGATCCGCCTCCCCACCCCCTTGTGGGTTAGGAAAAAAATGATCGTAGTTTTGTAAATAGACCATCAAGGAGAACTCGTAAAAAAAAAAATTTGAGCGAAATCAAAAGACCAGACTTCATGTCCTATTTTAGTATGGAATAGCCCTAAAATAAAAATTTTTCGCGGATGATTTTGAATGCAACGGTACAATTTTGAAAATTCATTAATGAGATGAGTGTATTACAAAATAATATCTTACTGGCTTCTTTTAAAACGATATCGATCGAATTCACGAACGATCTCTGATCACCAGTGTACGAAGCTGTACACTTATAAGTACCAAGCTTTTCTTCGGTGACATTAACAACCCGCAGACCATCCGCTAATATCATATAACCGTCCCCTGCAAGATTCAAATACGTATAACTATAGTAATCAGCAGGGTACATTTGAGGTAAAGATTTATGAGTAGGTAAATTAGGTACCTTCGATTCTGGCATTGCCATCAAAAGTCCATGATATAGTTGTGTTAGGACCCGATAATACTTCGCAGCGTAATACTTCATTGGTACCAAGTATCGCGTAGTATTCTTTTTCTTTATCACTGAATTCAATAGGCTCTGAAAAAGGTACGAATATAAATACGTTTATCCCGAAACTGCAGGGAACTGAGGGTGGGGTGAAGCTAAGCTCTCCCAGACGAGAAATTAGGCCTACGTCTGATGAAATTTTGAGCATATGAATTTTCAATACAAGTTTTTATCCATCAAAAGTCGGAGCATTTACTCATTTTTTTGATCAAACTTTAAAATTTCGATTTTCTGATATAAAGAAGGTATCACAACTCAATGTTAAATTTTGATTCGAAACAAAAATAAATCGAAAATACATTTTAAAAGAACCTCATAGTACTTAAAATTTCAGGTACTAACGTTCATTTCTCGAACTTCGACGATTCTTTCTCTATCAGGGTTTAAAAACACTAGGTACATTATCATTTATCACCCTAAAAAAAATGTAATTTTAATCAAATCAACGAAAAAATCTGACATTTGTGGTATACATAAATATATTATTTTAGACCACCTTGATCTACTGAAAGCGGTTTCAAGACCTTTCAGAACTTTTTTTAGGTAATTCTATACAGTTTTAAACATGAAAAAAAAAAAAAAAATTTAAAAACTGACTGTGACGGGGGAATCTCATAAATTTATTGGAACTTCTCTAACATCAAACTCAAAAACCGGCTATCTAAGGGGCAGAAAAGGAGACGAAGAGGATGACCAAAATTAAAAAATTTTAACCAAGTACATATATTTTCGATGAAGCAAAATTTTAGGTTTGGAGTCAATATTACCACGAAACATTAGTGCACCCAAGGAAGGAGCTCATGGTACTCGATCCTTTTGTTACAAAAATATAAAAAGGTGCAATTTTTTTTCAAGTGCAGCCAGTTACAAATTGTGACGTGCGACACTATGGAAGTTACTTGATAAAAAATTTAATCCTTGATCGAAATAAATTCCACAGTGTCGCACGTCACAATTTGTAACTGGCTGCACTGACATACTAAATTTTTCAAAAAATTTCGGAAAGACCTATGTACACTTCTGGTGATTGAAAAAAAATGCATAATATTTTTCGGCGAAAAAATAATCAATTTAAATTTTAAAGTCGATATAAATTCCGTATTTTGGAATTTTACCATTCGCTGTTGGCTGCACTGGTGTATAAAATTTTCAAATTTTTTCTTCAATATTTACTTTCAGTGGTTTAAAAAAAATTTTCGTTCAATTTTCCGATGAAAAAAAAATCATTCCAGCTTCGTGAAAATTTCGTATTATTGGAATATTGCAATCCGCAACTTTTCAACCCCCTGGTAGCGCTCTGAGTTTTGATCGGAGAAGGATGGCGATGATTCAGGGAGACGTAGAAACTCAAATCGCAACTTTCAAGTGCTACGATAGCCTCTCAAACAATTTTTTTTGACTAAAAAACACCAAAAAACAGCGTTTTTTTCAAAAGGAGGTGCACTTTGAGCACCCCCTGCTCCCCTCTACTTGCCCGTTGGGGGCTCAAAATTTTTTTGGGAGGTCTTCCACTCAAAGTAAACCACTCCACCGAATTTGGTCGAAATCCAAGATATGGTTTTTTTTCACTCCACCCTACTCAACAACCCTGTCAAATCTGGTCCAAATCCGAGATGCTTTTTTTTCGTGCTCCACTCTGATCGATTCAAACCTACTCTTCTTCCCAATAGAAAGTAAACATAAAAAAAAATAGGTAATCAAATTTTTTAATACAATTTTACAAGTAGCTCCTCACAATTCTTCCACTTTCCACAAACTATGTACATCCTTTCTTTACAAAATTCAACCAACCTAGATTCCATAAACTTAGGCTAATTCCACACCAGATACCACTAAATGATACCCTTAGTTACTTAAATTTTTCACAGATCGCAGCCCTAGCGTCACATTAGAGCAGTAAACCCCCTAAAATAACCACATCCAATTCGGTTAACATTTCTCAACACTCTAAGCCGGCTTTTTTTCATCTTTATTCCGAATAATCTTCGCTTTGTCGGCAGCCTTACAACATTTTTACCTCGTATCCAAAAAGTTTACGCTATTAAAAAAAAAAACGCATCCATGATATTTATACTTCAAAGAATCAAAACTACGAATTAACTTACTTAAGATAACCATATTCAAAGATTTCCTTATTTCGACGCCGCTCACACGAGCAACGCACGTATAAGTTCCAGACTGCGAGGTCTTCAGAGGCTGAAATCTCAATTGCAACATTTTGTTATCCTCTTCAACGAAAACCGAGCTGCAAAGGTGGAAAAAAATTACAATCAGACGCGCCTACATTATACAGACTCATACTACCCGCGCATTTCCAAATGTTAATAAAATCACATAAGCGAACGCCGCAAATAAAAAATTACTTCGATTTCGTCGGCGATCTTTTAGAAATAACCTGTCCTCTGGGATCCAACCATTGAACATTCGTGCCATCTTTGACCTCGCAAAACACCACGATCTCTTTTTCGTCTTCAGCATGCTCTTGTGTCGGTTCGCTCGGATGCAACTGTATTTCGGCCACGATAGGAAGCAGAACGCCTGCACAAACAAATCAAACGTCGCCTTTGAACATCAGCACTCCTTTAAATTAATTACAAAACAGCTTCGCGAGTAACAACGTCCTAATGGAATCCAGGTAAAAGATGGAAGCACTTAAGACGCCGCTATCTCCATTACAATAGACAACCTAATTAAACCGATAAATTTTTAAATACCGGATTAAACGGCAATTGGATCCGGTAAAAGGGGTAAAACCCAAGTTGCGTGACTGTCTCCTCGCTCTTCTTGCTTATTTTCCGACATCTACCAACGATCCTTTTAATAAAACCCAATTCGTAAAAAGAATCCAACCCTACGAGCTTTCGGGGAACCTAAGTAAACGTTTTATTCAAATTTAAATAAAAAACCAGCCCGAATAAATCAAACTCGCGGCGTGTAATTTCACGTATAATCGATCAGTTTAAGATTTCGCACACGCTATTTGTTTCCCCCTTTTATTTTCTCGTTTTTTTTTTTTTCTAAACGGCGTGTCAAATCTAAGGTTAATATATTTTTGAAGAAAACTCATCACCGGTAACGTACGAAACGAGATACACAATGACGAGGAAATCGGGGCCGAGGAAGGAGGTATCTGTTTGATACAGTTTTACGGTTTCGTACAGCTCACAGTTTGGGGGGGGGGGATCCACCTTGGAGTTTATTATAGAAAACGCACAATCGTTCAATGTAACAGAATTGTACTAAAATCCGCATCATTCTCCCTCACAGCTTTTTCTCTTTATCTTTATAATGGGAAATCTTTAATTAATTTTCGTTCGCGACTTCGGCGAAATTTTCTGCTCGATGATTCGACGTCGAGAAGCCAGAACAGATAAGGATAAAAAACCGACGCCACACCGGCGGCGGTATTTACTTTTTCGTGTAAATATTTAAAAACGTCCGCCAATCAAAAAATTTTTTAATTTTAAAATCGACGATCGGCGCGGGTTTTTTTTTCTTCATCTCGACATTGATTACACGACGATGACGACACCGCGATGGGAAAAATTTAATTCGATAAATGGAACGATTCTGGCCTTCTGCGGTTTCAAAACTTTCGTCGCTCTTCCCTTGACCAGAATTTTACCCGTTAAATATTCGACGGTAAGTTCAAAATGGTCGAAATTAGGTCGACATCTTAAAATATGGCCGACGAGTGCCGGACGCGGGGTACGAGTCGACATATTTATCGCGAATAATAAAGCTCGCTGTAGTCACGCGAATTTCTCGAATGTATTAGCTCCCCGAGCTTGGCCAAGGTTAATGTGTAATTGTGAATTTTTGCTTTATTGTAGTCGATTATTTGTCGCGGAGTTGGCTCGAAAGGAAGGGAATTGCGTTTACGTGCGTACGACGACGATCGATGCAAATTCGTGCATTATTGAACGACGAAATGAAATTTTTTCATCGTCTTTGTGGGCTACTGGTTTATTCGATTGCGAAATTCGACCATCGATTTCATTACCAGATTTTTATAAAACGACTAAGAAATAACGATAAGTTGATTCTGATTCTATCTGGAAGTTGTATTGATCGGAAATAGACGTGAATTTCACATTTAGGTGGGAAATTTCATAATCATTTTCAATAACTTATTTGAAATAACCAAATTTTATCAAAAAAACTCAACAGAAGTTACTATAATTACCGAAATTGCACAAAAATTATAGTAATTATCAAAATTGCAAGAAAATTATCGCGATTACCAAAAAACTCGAGAGAAATTACCGTAATTACCGAAACCACAAAAAAATTCACCATAATTGCTAAAAGTAATTAAACATTACCGTAAATACCAAAATAAAATTCAATTGTATGAAAATTACCGTAATTACCAAAACCCAGCAAAAATCACCAGTGGCGTAGCCAAGGGGGGGCGAAGGGGGCGATTGCCCCCCCCCCATGGCCGGCCATGGCCTTAAAAAAATATGGTATAATGGGAGAAAAGTGTCAAAAATTGGGGAAAATGGTCTATTTTAGACATCAAAAATTCAATTTTTTCAAAGCTTCGCCCTCGCTTCGCTCAGGCTTGAACATAATTATCAATCGATCTCAATTTTAATGAACGTTCTGAGAGAAGCCTGCGAAAAAAGGCTTATTTTTGTACCTCTAATTTAAGTCCTGTGTCCATTTTACATCGTTGTGTTAGTCTTTTTATTACACACCCCCTACCTCAGACTCGGTTATACGTACACTACGAAAAAATACTTGCTATGTTTCAAAACGACCACAGAAAATTTGACATAATTCGTTCTTGCCCCCCCCCCCTTGACGAAATCCTGGCTACGCCACTGAAAATCACCATAATTATTACGAAACCTAACTGATGATCACCGTAATTACCCAAATTGCATGGAAATTACCGTAATTACCAAAACCCTAACATAAGTTACCGTATTTACTGAAATTGCATGAAAATACCGTAATTACCAAAACCCAGCAAAAAATCATCATAATTATTATGAAACATAACTGATGATTACCGTAATTACCCAAATTGCATGGAAATTACCGTAATTACCAAAACCCTAACATAAGTTACCGTATTTACTGAAATTGCATGAAAATACCGTAATTACCAAAAACGCAAGAAAAATCGCCAATTACTAATAATTCCATAAAAATACGACCATTACTAAAACCCAAACTGAAATCACTATTGTTACTTAGAGTAATAAAAATTACGGTAATTACCAAAATTGCATAAAAATTACGGTAATTACAAAAAATGCACCAAAATTGCCGTTTTTAATTACCAAAAACTCTGGAGAAATTACAGATATTGCTAAAATTACATAAAAATGGTAATTGCTAAAATTCTTATAAAAATTTCAGTAATGCCTGAGCACGCATTAAAATTACTATGATGCCTACCACTGCAAGAAAATTACGAAAACTACTAAAAATGATAAAATTATCATAATCATTAAAATTGGATTAAAAATACCGTGACTATCGAATACACGCTTGAAATTACCATAATGATCGAAAACTCAATTAAAATCACCATAATTTTCGAATATCAATATAAAAATGACCCTAATTACTTGATATGTACTGAATACTCGTTTGGAATTACTGTAATTACCGAAGAGCTCATTCGAAATCTCCACCAAAACTTAATTCTTCAGTACAAAAATAGGTTAGAAACCAGTAAGTAGGTACCTATGTAAGAGAAAAATAACCTCAAATATCCATCATTTTCATATTTTTGTGATTGACCACAAGTACGGAAATTTACATAAGGTATTACACAGTAACTGAAAATATTTGCAGTAATTTAATGGTAATTTGTCACAATTTAGAGAAATAAACTCAAAAAGGTTAGTGAAATTAATTGAATATTCATCTCCCATATTCAATGGAAATTCATTATACTTGAATTGTAATTTTTTTAATCGATAGCAATTTGTGGTAATTTACCATATTTGATGGTAATTTGTGGTAATTTACCATATTTGATGGTAATTTGTGGTAATTTACCATATTTGATGGTAATTTGTGGTAATTTACCATATTTGATGGTAATTTGTGGTAATTTACCATTTCAAATAGTAATTTGTGATAATTTACCGTTTCGAACGGTAATTTGTGGTAATTTACCATCTCAAACGGTAATTTATGGTAATTTACCATTTCAAACAGTAATTTATGGTAATTTATCATTTAAGACGGTAATTTGTGGTAATTTACCATTTCAAACGGTAATTTGAGGTAATTTACTATTTCAAAAGGTAATTTGTGGTAATATGCCATTTAAAACGGTAATTTGTGGTAATTTACCATTTCAAATAGTATAGAATCCGTGTTTGACTTATACAGTTAGTTATTCGAGCTGTGGTGATTTTTAGACTGGGCTAATGAACCTTTTAGTCCGAACCCATCAAAAGAAAAATAATAATTTGTGGTAATTTACCGTGTTTCAAGTGGAAATTTGTGGCAATTCATTATAATTAATGGTAATTTTGGGTAATTTACCATAATGAATAATTGATAAATAATTCAAGATAGATTACCACAATGTTGTTGAAATTTCTGATAATTCACTGGACATATTTTTGTCAATTTTTCAAAACAGCAATTTTTTACTTGGTTATTTTGATAATTTCTCGAAATTTTTATCGAATAATTTTAAATTCGCAGCATTTCATCGGCTGAAATTTCTGACCCTATCATAATTAATCATTAAACGTCTCAAATAATTGAATAAGAAAATTCAGCAAAAATTATGATGCAAATGTAAATCCAATCGTATAGGTAATCACCAATTACCAACACTCAAACATTTTTAAACGACCAATTTCATACAAAAATTCAACAAAAATAATGCAATAAACATCTTCCATCCGTAATTACCAACTTTCAACCCTCATTACCAAGTATTTGTAACATATTACTCGTACTCGGGGCAAACTGAGGTAAACTACAACGCGCAGCCATTTATACGAATTTTTTTGCCAATTTTCCCGCTTCATCGAGCTCAAGTCGAAGTAAAAATACCAAATGGTTACCGAACTGACACCGTTAAACGTGGGTATAATTAACACTCGTCAACCCTTCGCACCGTCCACGAGTCGTACAAGGAAAAAAACAAGAAACGAAAAAAAAAGTAACCTCGTATCTAACGACATCGTCAATTCATGACGTTACATTTTGGATAATATTATACGATAAATAAAACGGCGACGATAGTTTACCCCAAAAAATAATGACCGTCTGCGAAACGAAGAAAAAATTCTGTCTGATTGTCAATAGGTACCTACATAACGAAGATCTTCACCGATATCGTGTTTCTACATTGAAAACAGAAGCCACCAAAGAAGGCCGCAAATGTTTCCGTAATTATGTTTTATCATCGCTCGTTAATGTAATATGCCATAAAGCTTATGTCTCGGGGACACCATGTTTGGCGAACCTGAGCCTCTCTGTATTATTATAACCATGTAACCCATTCTGTTGACAAGCCTGTCATTCAATTTCGCTCTTCTCGAAAATATACCTATAAGACCATTACGCGATAATGTCGCAGCGGTCTATAGAATTGTCAACATTTTCCACACAGGAGATGGCGGAGCCGAGGAACAAAAAAAAGGGATCCACGAGTAGTCTGGCGAGCGTGTGTGTGGGTAAACGATGTAAACAAAAATGTAGCTAGGTGAATGACCAACATGTTATAGAAAAAAAAACCTTGAATAGAGATGATGATAAAGCACACGGCGATGCATTTCGAGTTATAAAAATTTTAATGGAGATTTTTGTATTTTTTTATAACCGTTTTATCGTCGGCTTTTATCCTATAAAAATCTCTTGTTTTAAAGCTTCTCGTATAGCCTTTTACGAGCAATGTTCTGCCTTATTTTACGATATCGTTTTTTACGTACTATCTGCCGTTTTTCTTATACTCGTATATTGTCGCAACGTACGATTCGGAATTCGGCAGTTACAGCGGATAAAATTGGTGCAAATTTCCAAGACAATAAAGCCTTTTTTTTATTACGAGCTTCGACAATGACATAATTACACGAAAATTGAACCCTCCCCCGGTCACGTGGGCCGAACGAAAGGTGCGTGATAATCGCGTAAAACTGTCACATATTTTGAAAATTATTCGCTTTTATAAATATCGCAGGTAGATTCCTTCCTGGCCCACCCCAAAAGTAAATTTCTGTTCGTGTATCGAAGAAAAACACCCTTTCTCTTTTCCTTTTGATATGCCAGACCACGACTCGTGACATGTTGCATTTATCTCGACCCTCTGCATTTCGTTTGTTTCGCACCACCCAACTCCAGCCAACTCGTCTCGACCTCTCGTTAAATAATCAAATTAGAATTTCTGTTTAGGCGTATTTGCCACGCGATATCTTTAAACATGAAAAATAACGCGAAGTCATTGGAATTCGCCTCATGTAAGATCTGTTTTTACTCTTTTTTACGATACGATGTGAAAATATTACATTTCACATCGTCGCGTCGTTTATGGAAACAACAACGCGACGCCTATGTCGACACGACGTCAAAAAACGAAAGATTTTCACCGGCTTAAAGGTGCCAATACAATGCTGGCTGCCGAGCTGGCGAAATATCTAGTGTCAATCCAGACTAATTCATTATTTCTCCTTCCAATAGTCGAAAAGATTTCGCCATTGGTGGCTCCCCGGCTCGGTTCTTATTCAATGCTAAGATGGTTTCTTTGTAGTACGCGAGATGAGAAAAAAAAAGGGTTTCTTTCGCGTATGTATATTTTTCTATGCCCGAGATATGAGCTTATTTCCCCCGATGATTCGGTAATTGGCGGATTCAAGTTTTCAGATTTTATCAATACGCGTAACCAGAAAAAAGCGAAAGAGGAAAATCAATTTCTTTACAATTCGAGGTAGTTTTTTTTTTAAGTCGAAGTCGAACTTTTGTGTAAGGATTGAAATTTTTCGACGGAAGGATTCTTGAATTCAATTTTTTCAACTTTTGTAACACTTGACAACACATTTTTCGACTTTAGTCAAATTTTCTGCAAGAAAGTAAACTGCTTTACAAGTAATTTTGGTAATTTACTAAAGTTACATCAAATTATGTAAAGTTATGAAAACCCCAGTAAGTTATAGTCACTTGAAAACAATGATAATAAATTACAAATATTTATCAAAATTATAAAAAATTGGAGTCCCCTATCAAACTTGCAGTAAATCAAGGTAATTTACCAACGTTACGGAGAAAATTACAATAAATGATGGAAATTCACCAGCTTTTTGGTAAATTACAGAACTGTTTTTTGTCAAAAATTACGGTAAATTACCGTTATGAATCAAAGATTACAGTAAATTACGGTAAATTACTCAAAATTGTGGTAATTTACTCAAAATTACGGTAATTTACTCAAAATTACGGTAATTTACTCAAAATTAAGGTAATTTACGGTAATTTACCAAAGCTACAGTGAATTGCGGTAATTTATCTAAAATTGCAGCAAATTACGGTAATTTCTGGTAATTCTCATCAAAACTTACAGTAAGTAACGACTTTATTGAACATCATTAAACATGCCATTGCTGGCATTTTAACGAAAAAAAAAAAACACTTAACACCAGTTTGCAGTATTTGGGGAGTTAGACCCTTTTCCGATTCCATGCTTCAATTACTTAAACTTGAAAACGAAACCCATTGATAAATTACAAGGTATACTCAGAATTACACAAAAATTACGAAAATTCATAAAAATTCAAGGCTGGAAAATTGAAATAACCGATGATTATTGACGATTATTGAGGTTTTTCGGTTGAGAAAATTATCATTTTTTGGTGAAATTATCAACATTTGTTTTTGAAATTTACTGTTTTGGGGTTAATTTTGATTTTTGGTCAAAATCAAATTCAAGACTGAACCAGGTAAAGAAAATCCAAGCCAAAAACTCTACCAAAATTCGACAAAGAATAATAATAATTTAGATTTTTGGAATAGTTTTTTTTAGTGATATTTCTATCCCAAACACAGGTTGAATTTGAGTCTGATTTGGGTAAAAAGCAAAATCAAACCCCTAACAGCGAAACTGAAAAACAAAGGTTGAAAGTTGAACCAAAATTTATTTGATACAAACTCGAGCCTAATGAAGAATGGGTGAGTTAGGCAACCGACTTCTCCACTCTTGAACCAAAATATTTTCATTGAAGTATAAAAATAATTATACTTATTCACTTTGACGCAATAAAAATTTAGAAGAAATCTTATTTTCTGCAGAAAATATAGCCAAAAATACCGCAAATGAAAAAAAAATTGGTACAAAATCAGTAAAAGTCGGTAAATAAATAAAATTCAAAAAAGTCGTGAAAAATCGTTCAAAAAATCGGCGAATTTGCCAAAGTACATAAAATTTTTGAGATCTGGAATAAGTTGTAATAATTCATCAAAATGGGAGTAAATTATATGTGACCCTGCCGTAAAGAAGGGACCTAGTGTAAAAAAAAATCGATGTCTTCATTTTTACATGTTTTGTCCAGATTTGGTGTCATTTGGACCAAAAGTCCCTTCTTTACGGCAGGGTCACATATGAATTATGGTAATTCACCAAGATAAGAGTAAATTATGGTAATTTACCAAATGATACGCTAATTACGGTAATTTACCAAAATAAGAGTAAATCACGGTAATTTTCCAAAATGAGAGTAAATGACGGTAATTTTCTAGAATGTGAGTAAATTGACATCAAAATGATAGTGAGTATTGAATTATGGTAATTTTTCAAAATTGAATTGAATTAAGTTCACTGGTTCAGTTATTTACCGAAACGGGAGTAAATTACGGTAATTTACTGAAATTGGGGTAAATTACGAAAATTTACTGAAATTGGGGTAAATTACGGAAATTTACTGAAATTGGGGTAAATTACGGTAATTTACTAAAATTGGGGTAAATTACGGTAAATTACTGAAATTGGGGTAAATTACGGTAATTTACTAAAATTGGGGTAAATTACGGTAATTTACTAAAATTGGATAAAATTACGGTAATTTACTAAAATTGGGGTAAATTACGGTAATTTACCGAAACCAGAGTTAATTATGGTAATTCATCGCAATTAGAATGGGTAAAAAATATTTATGGTGAATCAAATATTTTTTACTTAGGTATTTTTGGTATATTACAGTGATTTGCAGATATTCTGGTAAATTACGGTAATTTACCACAAATTAAACAAGTTTTCGAGCAATTCACCGTCACAATTCGCGATTCAAATGAATATCAAAAATTTCTACATACCATCTAAATTACATACGCGCAATTTACCATACTATAACCAAGTACCTAACCAAAAAAGTACATCTCTCATTCTCTTAATTTCGATTACCTCAAGCGAATAATTACTTTGTATATTATACGACGATTCCCCAAACGTACAAAAAGCTTTCATACATACGATCTAATCTAATTAATTTACAGGCAATTTACTAAAATCTCACGACACACGACAATAAACCTACGCAGCTTATTTCAAAGGTAAAATCCACATTTATCCATTAACCGAGGTAAAAATTAGCCTAAGCTGTTCGGTAAACTCGGACGAAACGCTTCCGCCAAGGTTTCTGAGCACTTTAAAACATCAAAAGACGTCGTCCTCTTGAATTCGAGGCCACACCGTTGGTAAACGAAATGCTCTAAAAAAAGCAATTTCCTAAACAAGAGGCAAATGGAAGTCGACTCAAGAGTGGAAAATATTCTATAACTGGGTAAAAAAAAAAGTTACAGGGGTAAGGTTCATCTTAAATGCAATAAGTACGTGGTACTTTTCAACTTCGACATCAAATTCTCATTTGGTATCGAATCGAAATTCAAATATACTCGAATAAAACTCCACCATGTGAGGGAGCTATTTACTGAAAATCTCGCCGGATAAATCGATTTTTTCGAAAACGTAAACGCACTGTGCTAAGGCGACCAAGTTTAATCGTAAACAAAAATATAACACGTTTGTTCAACAGTTGAACAACCTATAATTTAATTCACCGGTACCTACTTTTATTCTTTTACTGTACGACAAATTGATTCCGCATCATGCGTGTTGTTGGTACATAGAAAAGGGTACCTACATGATGGAAAATAAATTCCCAACACGTAAGTAAACTTTACAAGCAACCGAATATCGCAATCAAATTTACAAATTAAAATTTACCTTCACCGTGAAACCGCATCCGATTTAAATTCCGTAAGACGCTTGGCATTGTGGTTTAGAATATAAAAGCTCGTAGGCCGATTGTAATGAAGTTGTTGAAAATTTCGCTGACCCTCGTCGCGTTGAAAAAAAAAACACCCTTATTTTTTAAACTCGACTGATATAGAGAAAATCGAGGGGTATGTCGATTACACGAGGTGCCATTACGTTTCACGTGTTAATCATTTTACTAACAGCTGAGTCTCTTCGTTTTATCAAAAATTGTAATTTATTAATCGGCTCGTATATTTTTCGTTTTAATTTCACGATATTGTTTTTCGAACCGGTGATTTGTTTCGGAACCCCTCTTACCGTGTGGCATCCGGAGAGGCCGATAGAATCAGAGATATTAATTCCAATCACGACAACGATGGGGAAATGTTTACACGAAGTGTACAACTCCATTAGTAATCTCATTTTACAAAAACCTTTTTTGGATTGTTTTTTCTTTCGGATATATTTTCCAGGGTATGGAGTAAGGTGTAGCGATTTTCAATTTTTATCCAAATCACAGAAAAATTAACTTATTTCTTTCTTCAGGGTAGAAACCTTAGAGTAAAGATACGGATGTTTAAAGGTACTCAATTCGGAGATGAGAGAGTGAAGACCAAGCTTTATAATGTTAAAAAATATATCTCTTATTTTTTGAACATTAAAAATGTTTTTTCTAGTCTTTTTTAAGTTTTTCAAGTATTTTGTTTCTTCTCAAAATATAGGTACTCTAGATACTTTAATTTTTTTTTTTTTTATCAAAATGTCAAACCATTTCACTTTTCCATTTTTTAAAATGATTGTTTCTATAGGTACCTAAATTTCTTATTATAATTTTTTTTCCATTAGTATTTTCTTATTATAATTTTTTTCAAGTCCAAATATAAAATTCAATTCTTGTAAGTTTTTTTTTTCAATATTTTAAAATTTTACTCACCCCCCCCCCCTTCCAACACTTAAGACATATCAAAAAATTTTCATAACTTTCAAATAAAATGTCAATTCATTTACCTAAGGATTTTTTTCAATTTTTTATTTCATTTTTTAAACATTTCAAAAAGTTTTTCCCAGTTTTTTTCTTTAAATTTTTTCTCAAAACATTTCTCAGGACACTTTTTTATAATTCAATTTTTTTCAAATCCAAGATATAATGTCATTATTATTTTTATCTAAAAACATCTAAAAAAAAATTATACTTATCAAGCGAACATAAAATTTTCTAAAAATGGTACAAAAATGATTGAAATCAGCACCTTATGAAATTGACAGAGGATAAAAACTTCATAGATTTCGATGAATCATTCAAAAAATTATGAAACATGCGAGGGAACAGAAAAGTGTAAATTCTAACAATTTCGCTCTTCAAAAAAAATAATACGATCAACAAAAAAAAAACGAGAAAATTGAAAAAAAATCAAAACTCATACGCCTTTAAAAAATTATTGATTTTCAGACAGAAAATTAGACTTATTCAATATGTGGTTCGTTGTTTTGGAGCAGAAATTTTATGTTTTTCAATTTTTTTTTTTTTTGTTTACAAAATTTTGTGCATTTTACGTGTTTTTATGTTTCAATAACAATCAACAATCTAGTAAAAATTGTATTTTCTAAATCTCGTGTTTTTTCAGGGAAGTTTGCAACGAAATTTGCTGACTTAAGATGAGGAGGAGGAAGAGGAAGGGAGTGATGATCCATCACGAACCAAAAAATTTCAAAGTTTCATTCAGAAATCATTCCACGATAATTTCTGATATAGAACCATCGATAGTTGAAAAATGCAACAGCCCAATTTTACACAAGACAGTCAATCCTGGAACTCGAATACCTTAATGACGTCACTACTCATATTACTGAATGTCGTTCCGACTTCTTTTTATTGAAAATCCAGAAAATTTAAGTCATTTTTAAACAGTTTAGAATTTTTTGAAGAAGTTTTCTAATTTTTTTTCACGTAATTTTCTCAACTGATTTTTTTTTCTGATGTTATTCTTTCACGACCAAATTTTTCCTCATAATTTTCTCACCTGAAATTTTTCTCAATTATTGTTCTCCAGTCCACTGAAATTTTTTTAAGGATTTTTTTTATTGTTGGACTTGCATCTTTTTCGAAAAGAATGATTTCTGCTTGATTGACGTCACAAAAATTTTGAGGGAAAATCGCGTTGAAAAAATACTCAGAAAAAATTTAGATATGGAGAAATTCTTCAAAAAAATTCAGATGTGAAAATGAAAAAAAATTTCATGACGTCAATCAAACAGAAATTATTCCTTTTTAAAAAAGATGCAAGTCCGACAATGAAAAAATTCCTCAGGAAAAATTTCAGCGGAGAAAATCGCGTCAGAAAAATTGCTATTGAAAAAAATATGGAGAAAAGAATTACGTCAGAAAAAATTTTAGTTGAGAAAATTCAGAGAACAAACTGAAGAGTTCGAAAAATTACTCCAACCTGTTTAAAAAATAATGTAAATATTTTGGACTTGGGAAAAAAAGTCGAAACAACATCCAGCGGTATGAGTAGCGACGTCATGAAGGTATTTGAGTTCCAGGGTTGACTGTCTTGTCAATTCAAGATCCGAATTCCGAACACATTGGCGAGCAATCAATACTTATCTCAGAGAGAAGGTTGAAAAAATTCCAAGGTAGGCAATTTTTCGAATACGTACGTAGAATAAATTGCCAATTTCGGAAGTATCGGCAAAAAATCACACTTTCCAGCAAGTATGCAAATTATCCGACATAATCGTATGTAATATTGCATACTTTGATCTTAAAAGGAGCTATACAGACACAGAGGTGGCCAAATTTGCCCTTGAAAAGCACAGATATGCAAATTTTTAGACACTGGCGTTAATTAAGTTTAAATTCAAAGTACGTTCTTTCAATAGAAATAGAAAAAATGTAAAGATTTTTTTTTCGATTTCGGAATGAAAAATGGTCAAACTGAAATTTGACAAGTTCTGAGTTCCTGAAGATGATTTTGTTCTTCGACTTCTTTGAAACCGTTTGCCAAAATATATTTCTGTTTTCATTTCAAATCCATTTTAAATTTCATTCGAAATTCGATTTTCATCAAAAATTTCCCCGTTTCCTACCCAATATCCTTTCCATTTGCAAACAATTGAAAAAAAAAGGCTTAAAACAGATAATCCATTTTTTTCGCCGTTTCCACCAACCAAGGTTAATTAAATCCGAATCTCGTGTTCCAGACAATACCACGCTAATTTAATACTTCTCTGTAAAATTTTTCATTTCGCAAATCCACGCGGCAGTAGTCGACACCCAAAGCAGCCGTATTAATTATACGATAATGAAATTAAAACTGGCGCGAGTTCATATGCATATGAACGGTATAATTCACAAGGAAATTCTCAATTCGATATGAACTTTTGTCAAACATTTGTTGCTAAATTATATTTAGAAGAAAAGAGGATTCATTACCGATTCAAATTAAATTTACTCTCGTATACGACTACTGGTGGCACAGATACGAGGCGTCTTTCAGCGAAAACAACTACTTTCAAGGCTTTCGCTATTTTCCAACATGTTGGCGTGTGTATAAAGATTCTGCCTTTGCCACTGCCACCGAGACTCGACACACTCCCACGGGAAATAAGACGAAAAGGGGTTGGAAAAAATATTCGGCTGGATAGAACACACACCACTTTGCGAGGTAGGTGCCGACTCGGCGCCTTATCCGTTTGGCGTCGTTTCATTTTCTAGGACGTCTCGATTCTGCGACGAAATGAACGAGCGGCGTTTCTTTTATACATTCGTTTCGCAGCTTTTCTTCTCTTTACCTTTTATAGATGATTTGGCTTTTTTAATTTTTTTTTTTCTTCTTAAGTAAAACTATCCTCAGCTCGTGTACTTCTACTTTTTTTTTCACTCTCCATCCTTACCCTCTCTACACCTATTTTCCATTTTATATTTTAATTTCACCATCATCGAGCTTATTCGGTTTAAAATTCAGACTCCGACTCGGTTTTCCTCGAAATGATACAAGTTTTCCTCGTGTCCTGCGTGAAAAACGCTTCTCTGTGAGAATATTTCGTCAAAATGGGACAAATACCGATGAAATTTACACCCTTTTTTTTTCGTCCCTCTATCAAAAATGTACATTAATTTTACAATCAACATTCAACTCGAATGCTCTTACCGCTTCCGAATGACGAAATCGAGAGAATTTTTTTATTATTATTAATAATGAAATATAGTGTATCATTTCGTTCGTACGATTTCTCTTTCGTTTTTATTATCGATGAGCCCTTTTACGTTGCCTTTTTTTCCTCGTCCTTTTCTTTTTTTTTATTTATGTTTTCATTTTTCCAACTCTTACTCTTTTTAGTATTCCGTGGCAGATTTTCCGATTCATTGGCGTGTGGTTCGATGATTGCCTGTATTGGGGTTACGATTTTACTCCATTATCAGCGTGTTTCGTGTTCCAAAAAACGAATGGATAAATTTTCTCACAAATTGTGATTATTAATTGATTAGGGTGAGATGAAGGTGGTGAGAGGAGAGGTCGTTGTCCAACGAGCATTTTGAATTTCGCCATTTTATAAGAATGGAGAAGAAAACAAAAAATTAGTCGAGTATTATTCGTCGAATTGTACTTGAATTGATTTTGGTCGAAATGGGCGTGAAAAAAATCATTCTTTAGCCAAATTTTCACCCCTCAAGCCTCAAAAAAATATCTTACATGAAAACACGCAGAACATTTCAAACTATTCAACTTTACCATTCCACTCTCACTTCGTTCAAAATTTGGTATTTTTTAAAAATCTGAAACAGTTTCAACAATTTTACAAGAAAATCAAGCCCCTTAAGGAAAAATTGATAACAATGAGAAATTAAGAAAAGGAAACTTGGTACGCAAAATAATGATTACATCTTAACTCAGCTTCGATTTTTTTTTTGAAAAAATCCAAGAGTTAAAAATGGCAGGATTTTTAATGATTGAAATTTTGTTCTCAAATTTCGGATCAACTTTTCATCTTTATGGGCGATTTTTTGGGCAAATTATCCAGAGAGCTGAAAAACACACTTTAATAATTGTTCAACACAATCTCAAAGACTTCCTTTTTTGACCTAAACTGGATTTAATCAGAGAAGCAAGAGAACTGAAAATGAGTAATTTTTCAAGTTGAAGTTAGATTTTATTTTTAAACGATTGATAAAAAAAATGTTTACTTTGGATGTTTGGAAATCCTGAAAAAGAAGGGGAAAATTGAAAATCCGCGACTGGCCACAAGTGGTTTGGAAAAGTGTCAAAAATTAAGTACAATTTCTTTTCAAATTTCAAATTATTTTGATAATTTATCGTGTTACCCGTTACGAATAATAAGTATTGATTAGAGAGATGAGAGGAGGGGGGGGGGGTAATTTACATCGCGATGTTTCAAGTTTCAAATGCAAAATAATTTTAGTGACGGAATTCGATTAACCTAGCTGAAAATTGAATCATTTTTTCTATCAACACACGATTAAACTCCTTCTTTTCTGTCCTTTCCGCTTAAAAAAAATGGAGAATTATTTTTATAGTTGTGTACTTTTCAATATATGATCAGAGTTTGATTTTTCCCTACATTTTTACAATATTTCAGTAAATACAAAAAGTTTTAAAAAAAGATTCCGTCTCCTCATTAAATGTGAATAAAATAGAGAAGAGGAGGATTTTTAAAAACTTTTCGTACTGATATGTGGACGAGTGATTGGCAAAATCTCGTGAAAATGATGAGAAAATTTACTTTGGAAAATTATAAAGCGTTGAACTGCCAAAAAATTGCCGAGATCTCCTGTTCGCGACATTCGGCATCGTTCGGTGACCTCTGCCAACATGCGAAATTGCCGGAAAATCGACGATTCCATAATTCCAAGGTTCCATTTATGACCCTTATAGCATCTATGGCGACACCTTCGATCGATTTTACACAATCATAATTTTCCAAAATTTCTCAAGGTCGGTTCAATTTTTTTTTCAATGCCTACCAAATTTTTTTTCAAAGATGGGAAATTTGATGACGGTTTGAAATCGATTTGAATTCATTTCCAATCGATTTGGGAAGTTAAAAATAAGATATTATGATAAACTCACTTGTAATTTTTGCCTCCATTGAATTAGAATTTCATAACGTTTTTCATGTGATAACTTTAAAATCGGTATAAACATTCAAAAATTTTTCAAAATTAAAAAATTCAAGGATAAGGTATCTTTGAAGGCTGCTCCCACTTTTTCCTGAATACAGCTGACAATTCTTGACATCACAGAAGGTATATTTATAAAAGAAATAAAATTAAAAATTTATTAAACAAGACAATTTATTGAAATTTGAATCGAAAGTTTTAAATTAAGAAAAATGTTTTCGAAAAAATATGACTAATACACATTTTTTGGATAAAAAAAATTGTTTTCAAAAATATTTATCCTATCAATGTCTCATTTCTCGTATTCCACTCTTCATTGCCATATTGAGACGTAAAACTTAATCAGCACACAGTTTCTCGAATTTAAAAAAAAAAAAAAAACTCCCAGAAGAATCATTCCCAACTCTATTTTTCTGGAAGAAATATTCCCCAATGAAAAATAAATTTAAAAATTACTTTACTACATCAGAATTTTTTTCAGATAAATTTGAAATTTAATCCTACTCCGACTCTCCTAGAGTTCAATTTTGCACTTGAGGTCGAAATGATTCAAAAATTTGACGAAGAGGGATGAAAAAACAGACTTCGATATTTCACTGGATATTTGACAGAATTGAGAATTTTTCAGTTTTGTTTCCATTTTTCCAACCTCAAAGGCCAAATTTCGAGTTAGGGTCAAATAAACATGAAAATAAACGTAGTCAAAGCTTATAACCCCCCTCCCTTTTACAATAATTTGAAAAATATTCAATTTTTTTTTCTTTTTTTGCTGTGATTGGCAATTCAATTTAACTCTCCAACCCCATAGAAAAATTTGAAAAAAAATTTCAAACTCAAAAACTTTTGAAAATGGAACGCCACCAACCTGAAAGCTGACAAGAGAGGTATCCAAATTCAATGTAAAATGTTGAGCTCAAGCAAAAAAAATTGTAAGTACTCTATAAAAGAACTTCTCAAGAACCCTAAATCCAAAATTTCAAGCGCTGAAGTGCACTCTCAAATTTGGGCGAATTTTTTCGTTACTTAAAAAAAATGAATTTGAACTCGAAAATTACAAATTTTGAAAAATTCTGTTTTAATTGATCAAATGGCTCACCAATATTGATAATCCGCGATTATAGGTACTGAAATTCATATGGACCATTTTTATGAGTTTTCTCTACCACTAGAAAATTCCAAAATTTTCTGATGGCTCTGAAATGTCTCGAAACTACTTTCAATCTATTCGGCAGATCAAAAATAGGGGATACCAAATTTCAGTTTTTTCGTTCATTAGATCAAAATTCAATATGTATTTTGCAGAGCTATTATGAGGTAAGTAGGTAATTTTGAAATTTCAAAAATTCGCCAAAATTCGAGAAATGAGCTTCAGCACCTAAAATTTTTGTTATGGTGGTTCTTTTATGATATACTTTCGATTTTTTTTTGTTTTTATCTCAAAATTTTACTTTGAACTAATTTATGTACACTGAAAAAAAAAGAAAAAATTTATCTAAAAAAAATAATAACGTAAGTATTCTAATTCTCAAAATAGGTAAAATTTATTCATTTTTTTTGACAAATTCTATCATTTTTTCTGATAAAAATTGGGTACCATTTTTTCTGATAAAAAATGGGTATTATTTTTTCTGATAAAAAATAGGTTGTATTTTCTCTGATAAAAAATAGGTACCTTATTATTTTTTTTGATAAAAAAAATTATTTTTTAGAACAAATTTCACTTATTTTGTGAATCGAGACAAGTTATTATTATTTTTTTATTAAAATTTATTATTTTGGTAAGATTGATTAATATTTTTTTGATAAAATTTATCATTTTGGGGGTAAAATGTATTCATTTTCGTAACTTCTGTTTTCTCCGTGTACCTCTTTTGGCCTCTTGTGAGGCAAAATAACTTAACACGATTTTCATGCTAATTTTATTCGATTTTTGGAAAATATTTTATTCGGAAAATTGACCAAAAACCATTTTCCAATCATTTCCCAACCCATTTCTGTTCAAATTCTAAATTTTGCCATCAATTCGGAACCCTTTCTAATAATTTCACGATCACAGCGAGACACATAGGTATTATCAAAACGTTCCATCAATATCAACCTTATAATTAAAAATTACCCAATTTAGTTCCGATACAAATACGTAACACAAACAGATTGTTTTATTATCATCGACGAAAAAATCTATCAACCCGGGCAACAACGCGTGATATTTACCAGGGAGAAAGTTACCATTCTCTATTGACGGCTTAGACCAATGAATAGACCTTAAGTCTATAGGATTTAAAGTATATGTACTTTGGGAAAGCGATGCTATGCCATAGCAAACCCAATGATAAAATCAATAAGGCTAATAGACTCAGCTGAGGCAACACCATCGAATTCTTAATCTGCGGCAATTATGCAGAGAAAAACTTAACGTCTTGTGTCAAGTTTACCATCCGTACCGAGTACGTTCAGCACGCAACGGGACAGCTCCAGCCATAAGGGAATTCTTCCAAGATGACGGCTTAATTTACATAATATTTCGCGATTTACCCAGGCGATGACAAAAATTACCCAAAAGTACCTATCGAGACAAGCAAGAACCCAAGCAAAACGAACAGAATGATATATTAGTAGTTTATTAAAGGCGCCTCCGCAACCAACACGCGAAGCACGCGCGATTATCGATGCTCTGCTCCTATAAAATACCAAAATTTAATACTAAAAACGAGTACTCTACGGGTACACGATTTTCACGCACACATCGAACCACACCCTTATATTTTCATAGCAAAAAATCATTTTAAAATAATTTTCAAATTGAACAATACAAAACACGGTATTAAAGGTAGCCTCGAGGCCGAACTATTTAATCTAGGTTACCGGTATAATCTGATTTCGGCGAAAGAAAATTTCATTTTAGGTAAATTTTCACCTACTGCCCGGCTCGTTCGGTGTAAAAAAATCGGGAGTCATTTCCACGTATACAAATATACAAATAGCATCGTGGCGTATATTTTTTACCTAATTTTTCTCCTTTTTTTTTTTTTTAGACGACGAGTAACGAAATTATGCCGACTTGTACCCTGTGTTTTGGTCGCGTTGCTTGGAAACAGCCAGTACTTTAATGTTAATTATTAATAGTCCAGTCCACTTACGAGCTTTTTACGAGGGATGTTTAGAGCAGACGACTTTGTACAGTCGTAAAAAAATATCCTACTTTGGTTCTCCCCATCAGTACCTGGTCAACAAGATCATTCGCAATCACCACATTAAGTATTCGAGTCGTTAACAGAAAATATTTCGATGCTTTTTTCCTCTCCTTTTCACACAAGCTCGCGAAGTTTCAAAAGCTGCAGATTTTTACCACCCATCAACGAGGGGAGGTAATCCTGCAATTGGAATTTTTGTGCTTCGTGGTGCACTAAAATGCTTACCAGGTTTGTCGAGTAATTCAGCAGCAAATACGAAATTGCCGTAGGTTGAAAAGGTGCATGAGGTCGGAATTATTATGGCATCGTTTACTCGTATGGTTCTTACAAATAAATTAAATGGAATTACGTGTGTGGCGAAGAGAGAAGTACGATTATTAGAATGGAAGTAATTCATACGGACGTAGTAAAATAGACTTTTTTTTGGACCTCGTAGGATATTTTTTGCGAAAAAGCTCGAATTTCGAAGTTTTAAAAATTTATTCGAGACGATGAAGAGAGGAACATGAAAGTTATGTCTCGACCTACGAATAAGAGGGTAATAATCCTTCTAACATGATTTTACCTCAAACCTTACCCAATCGTATTTGAAATCTGTACATATTCAAAAGCTTAATTTTAATAAGGTATTTACTAAAAATAGCATTGGAGTCGATTTTTCGCTCTAAAATAGCATTGGAATTGGACTCAAAGACTCAATTTTTCAGGGATAGGTAGCTTCTTAAAAAAATTGAATTTTTAATCTTAATAAAAAATTGAAATCATCTGAGAAAATTATTCTTAAAAAGGTTCAAATATAGATACATATTTCTATTGAAAAAAAAATATATCAATAGTGACTTTTCAGCATATCTTCAATTTTTGAAGAAATTACTGACATCGACGACGGTATTCCTACTCAAAGTGAAAGTTCAAGCCGAAACAAAAATCATCAAAAGTAGGACGCGTCATAAAAAAACTCCACAGTATTTGAAAATTATTTTCGAAATTTTGGAAAATTGTTGAAAAGTTAGCCTCTCCTGCCTTGTAAAAAATGAAAATTCGATCTTATCAATAAAAAATGCTTGAAAATTGGTATTAGTACCAATGGAATTTTTAAGTAAAAAAAATTCTGCACAGATAATTTTTTTCAAGAAATGTCAAATTATCAAATTTTTCGTCAAAGTTTCAATTTTTTTGGTCAAATTTACAAAATTTTGGTTAAATTTTTGAAATATCTTCAAATGGTACGGAGTCAAGTTGGATTCGAAGGTGTGAAACATGAACTCAGTTTCTTCAAGTTTACGAATATATTTTGTGAAAGAAACCGTAGAAATCACGAAATTAACAGTTCAAGCAAAATTCAGGAAACTCATACCATTCCATCAAAGTTCAAGTCTCTCCTTGATAATTTCACAATCTAGAAATTAGCAAACAGTCGGATCAAGCACTGATCTCCGGGAGAGTGGATTTTCCTTCCCAAACGATGGGAAACAGATTGTGAAATATTCAAAATATGGTCATTATTTGTTACTTGAAAGTAATTTTTTCAAAAAACAAAAAATGTTGCCTTTAATTCATTCTGGGAAATTTTTTTGTTTCATTCACACAGAAGATATCCATATTTTGAAAAAATTCTTCAAAACTGTATTTTTTCCATCATTTCTTGACATCGATTTGAATTATTTCCTCATTTATACTTGTCGCCTCCCTCCCTCAGAAAATCCGAAAAAAATTAGCATTAATCAACTTTAGGCTTCATTTACAGAAAAAGCAATGCCAGAAAAATCAGAAAAAAAAAGGTTCTAGTGAGAAAAAAAAATACAAAAATTGTAAGAATTTAGAGAGCTTTTCAACTGCTTCATATGTATGTACTTCATTCAATACCTCACTATTGAAATAATTTTTCCCATTTTCAAAAATATTGAAAAAATAAACTTACTCAATCATACTTCTTTATCTAAAGGATGAGAATTTCATTCGTATTAACTCACCTGAAACAAAAAAATATTATTTATTAGCGTTGATCGTTAGATCGTTGATACATGAGAAATATCAAGTTAAAAAAACCGTTTTTTTTTTTAAATCTTCAGGTCACTTTTCAATTTTTACTTCGATCGAACTTATAAAGTAAAAATTTTCGAATCCAGTTGACAAATCGTAAATTTTAATGTCACCTCCTTCCCAATCACCATCGATAATTTTTCAAATAGATATACCTACTCGAAAAAGAGAAGAAAATCTAAAAACTCAATTTTTTCATATTCACCGTTTCTTTTTTTCATTTTCTTTGGTCAATTTTTTTAAAAATAATTTTTCATTCAGTTTCAATTTTTGTTAGATTTCAATGATTTTATTAAATTGAGCTCTAAAAAAAGTAATGTGAAAATGAATAGGTACCTTGCAAAAAGAATCACCAATAAAATCTAAAATTACAAAAAATTTGATTTTCCAAAGTTGAAAAAGAATTTTGAAACAAAACCTGAGAAAAATACAAACATTTTATTTCCAAACAAAAAATCCATAAAATAATGACCTACTGGTGAGATGGTGACTTTTGAAAATGAATGATTGGATCACTGGATATTATTATAAAAAACTGAAAAAAAAAAAATGGAATTACAAAAAATGGATACATTTTGTACAAAAAATGATGAATTTCGTAAAAAAAAATGAGTTTTTCAAAAATAAAATTCATCAAAAAAAAATATATAACAGGTCCTTATTTACAAAACAGGTAAAATTTATTTTTAAAAAAAATGTTATCAATTTTGTGAATGGAGTACGGTTATTTTTTTTTCGATAAAATTTATTATTTTGGTTATTTTCATGAGGACATAAGCGTATTAAAGGGAGGCGCAAGGAGCTTGAGCTCTCTTTTCTTCTTCAAACATGATTTTTCAAAAAATTGTCACCCTTGCTTCGCCCGAGCAGTATTTTAATCGTTATATTTTTTGAAACTCTCTAAATCTGAATTAGCCTTTGATAAAATTCTGCCTTTCAGAATCAGTGAAACGATTTTCATTGAGCTGATGCAAAATCTCAAAATTGTTTCTTATCTTCATACCATTCAGATCGACCAAGCAAACCTTCAATTTCCAGCACTCACCTACAAGAAATACTGAAACTAACCAAGCACACAAACCCTCGATTTCCCTACCTCATCAAAAAATCATTTTCGCAAAGCTGCAGAATTACAACGAAGTATAAAACTCGCACGTAAAAGCCAGATCTGCATTATCTCGAGATTCCGATGACACCGACAAATACGCAGGCAGTTAAATAACAAAGTAACTCCGATTACTTCGTCGAATTCATCGGTCAAGAAGAAATATCGTGGAAATAATTCTTTCGAGTTATATACACATGCATCAAGATACTACACGTAATGTACTCATTAACAATAGGTGTCCCGTTTTAGAGCTCATCTTATATAATGTCTCACGTCTCTCGGTCGCGATAGCAGGAAATTGTCACCTTTGGGGTATGAAATGCGTAGATAAAATCCTAATTATGCGAATAAATATACAGAGATGTTGAAAATAGAATGGTGTATTGATCAGTTAAGGGAGTTATTTGCATAGAAATTATGAATATTGTAGTTTCGAATATACGGCTAGGGCATGGTAGACCATATAGGGTGATTAATTTTATATTCGGCGCCTGCAAAATACATATACATAAAACGTAGGCTGAATGAAATTACGCGTGGTGTCGAGTTGATGAGTTCGTATATTTTCAGATTAACATTTTAGAGGTATTTTTCGGCATTAAAATCAAAATCGAAAGAATAACGATGGCAAAAAATAATCGAAAAATAGAACGCGAAGAATATCACAAACTTCGTAAATCATTTGTTGAGAAAATGTTGGCGTTGTTTTTCAACAAAATCTCGTAAAAGGCAAACTTTTTCGCCGTACATTTCAAGCTTCAATAGGCCTGGCGAAATTTAGAGATCAATTCGTTCGATTAAAATTTATCACATCAGCAAAGTTCTATTACGAATCTTTTCGAAAAACTGTAATCGTCATTAAAGAAAAAATTTCTCATGGGCTGTTTCGTCTCTCAAAAAATGATGACGAGATAACCACGAAAAATGGAAAATTATGGAATTAAGTTACACCGGCCGTGATAATGGAATAATTACTGGGTTTACACGAAAAACTAATATGCCCTTTTAAAAAGTGAATGTGGTTATGAAGGATGGTCTGACTCGTATAACCGAATAGGAATGTTTTTTTTCTTTCTGCATAAATGGAAAACGTAAATTCCACGAGATAAAACGCCATAAAACTACAGATTACAAAGAGTAACAAAGCAACAAAAATAGTTTTTTTTTTTTAAAAAAAATGAATCACAGAAATATTCCCATTGGAACTGTGAAAAAAACACTACGAAAAATTTAAGTGTTCTCTAGAAAAACGAAAAATAATAAAGAAAGTAGACAGCCCACTTCAAAAAATTATTTTTAGGTTAAAATCTGCATTTAAATTGAAAAATTACCGTAGAAATATTTTTAGAAAAATTGAAAATCTGACAAAACACCACTGAAATCATTTAAATCGTGGAATGGGAGTCGACAGCGGATTCGGAGTTGAACTGACTCCAAATGACTCAAGATTCCAAGCCTGAGTCAGGGAGTCAAGCCGGAATCAACAATCAATTTTTACGAGGAAATAGGAGTTGACTCTGGAGTCAGAGTCAAATTGACTCTCGAAGTCGGAGAGTCAAGATCGAGATTGACTCTAAAGCCAAATGGAGTCAAGGTCATAGATTGACATTGACTCCGTGAAGAGTCGAGGTCATAGATTGACTCCAGGTCCAAGAATCAAAGTCATAGACCGACACCGGAGTCAGGATTCAAGGTCAAAGACTGGTTCCAAAGTCAAGATTCAAGGTCAAAGATTGATCCAGAGTCAAAAGATCATAGATTGATCCCGGAGACAAAAGTCAACGCCATAGACTGACACCGGGATCAAGACTCAAGGTTAAATACTGTCTCCGGAGTAAAGATTCAAGGTCAAAGATTGATCCGGAGTCAAGAGTCAAGGTCATAGATTGATCCCAGAGTCAAGAGTCAACGTCATAGACTGAAACCAGAGTCAAGACTCAAAGTTAAAAACTGACTCCAGAGTAAAAATTTAAGGTCAAAGACTGATCCTGAGTGATGATCAAAGAGTCAAGGTCATTGATTGATTTCTAGAAGATTCAAGGTCATAGTTGACTCCGGAGTCAAGCTCAATTCAAGAGTCAACTTTTTGGCTAACTTTTTTTGCTGACCTCTATTCCCTGATTGAAATTTACCTCTCATACTTTCAATAAGAAATGGCCAATCAAGAATCAAGTTCAAGTTCGAAATTTGGTTTGAAAAATTCGTTCAAAATTTCAAAAAGTCGCAATGAATGTTTTTTTCAAAATAAAAAATTCAGTTGAAAATAAAAATTTAAAAAGAATTGAAAAATTCCATCATCAAATGAGAAACGAAAATTGAGTAATAAATAAGTACATAATTTTCTTTGTACATGTACAAACGAAGAACATTAATTTTTACAAATTAAAATGTTGCTTAAAAGTTGAAATTCAAAATTTTATTTTAAAAAAATCATTGAAACTCGTCAAAAAGTTCATAAAAATTTTGTAAAAGTTTCCAAAATTATGAAAAATTTCTCGAACCTGAACCCTGATTTCAACTTTTGGTAAAAATAACTGGAAAATACCTAAGGTATTTCAAATTTTTTTTTGAGATTTGAATAATAAACTGAATCACTATCACTATTATAATCTTTACGATATATTTCGTGATTTTTTTTTTTTTTGAAGAATTTTCCAACAAATGTCTTTCCATCTTTCATCTAATTTTCAACCATTTTTAATCGTTCAATTTTGATCACAAGAATTGGAAAATTTTTCTGATGATATTTCTCTAAACATTGAACAATTTTAAATTTTAGAACAAAAAAAAAACAATTTCATCGCTCATCAAACAATTTTTCGGAGAAAAACTACAAAATGTTCAATATTTTTCAACAAATTTTAGTCAACTTTATGGAAATTCAATGGCTTACAAATTTTATGATATGTGTTTTAGAAAATTTCAAGCTGTTCAAATTCAATTACAAACACTTTTCGGAAAAAAATTTCATTCGGTTTTAGTCAAGTTTTTGATAAATCAGGAATTCCATAAACAATTTTTTCTGATCAAAAAATTTTATCAAACCAAGTCAATTATGTAATAATTGAGTATACCTACTTCCTCAGATTTCAATAATTTTTACACCATATTTTTTCAGCATTTCAGCAGAAGTGAAAAGTATACAGAGGCTCGGGAGAACTGAAAGAAATCATTTCTTTTTACATTCATAAAGAAGATTTATCGTAAACTCCGAAAAAAGTGGTTCAAAGATCAGATATCTTATCTTCAAGTACCAAAAATAGACCCAAAAATGCTCCCCAGACTTTTTTTCATTACTTACAATTCCGATATAAAATTGTATCAGGAATTATAAAAATTACTTCGAACACCGCATCAGGCCCCAAAATAGTCAAAAAACACTAAAATTTTAAAAATTCTATTTCGATCAAGTCGATTTCTCAGAAAATCTAAGAAATTTACCAAAAAATTTGAATCATGCCATAAGCATCCCCAAAAAGTACCAAAGTACTTAAATTCCAAAAATTCAGAATTTTTAAAAAAAATTCTCAGATTTACCAACAAAATTTGTCCTTTTTAGGGACTCGGGAGACATGATAAAAATCTCTTAACCAGCCATTTCAAATGCTTAGGAACATACTTTAAAATACGATCAATTTTTTTCATTTCAAAAGAAATATCCAGCAATTTGATAAATTAATTTAAAACTTTTCAACTTTCATAAGCAACCTCAACGTCAAAAAAAAATCAACAAACATTGCACCCATCTCACAAAAAAAAATTCCCCTACTGAAAATCCCTTACAACCGAACTCGAAATCAATTTCTAAATCATCCAACGTAATTCCGCATACCTCACGTAAAATACCCATATAATCGAACACTCCAATCGAGTAACCCTCGAGCACCAAACTAAAAAAAAGATAAAAACGAAGCAAACTCGAGAAAAAATCGAGTAGTTTCGTGCTCAAGTATTTACCGTAAAAAAATATCACTCCACATATTTCTCCAGCGTGGCTTACTTAAAAAAAAAAATTAACTACGTGCCCGATTCCATTCGTATTAAAAATTGAAAAAATCTCTTTGCAAGAACCTCCATCTATTTTTCCAGAATTAAAAATCGACCATTCGAATACAGGTTTCCTCCCAGGGATGGAAATAATCTAAACCCCCATACGATTACACCTTGTTGCATTCGACAACCAAAAGAACATTTTGCCATCGAATCTTCCCATTTCTACGTATCGAATTCGCATTGACCATGTAAAACGCCGGCAAAGTGTGTAATTTTACGTATTTTTTTCAACCAAGTTTACTAAATCAAATAAACTGAGAAATGCATCGACCATGTCGAGAATCTGCTGACATAACGATGACTCGACACAGACGGGATCGTTCACCCCGCAGCTTTGAAATACAATTAAACTACACAGCGCGGATTCGAAAATGACGAAAACACAATAACGCATGTTAAAATATTGAAATATATTTTTTTTCGGATTAATTTCAAGCTTGAATACACACTAATGAGATACGGCTAAGGAATTGACCTCCTTGGCCAGGCCCTTCCCATGTATCGTACCGTACCTATGTTACACGATTCGCATTGTTTTTCCTTCGATCGAGCCATCCACCAGTCCACACCCACGGTTTAAGAAGCATTGAAATTCGCCATTAATAACAGCCGCGTTAAAACGCCAGATATTCGATACAGGAAGGAATTTTTCCACGCGATAATTGCCCCCGATTTAATAAACTAAACGAGCCGGGAAGGGGGAGCGAGGTGATTTTGAAAAATATCTCAATTACGATTTCTACGCTGCCGGTGGACCCGATACAAGAAGGAAAATGCAATGTGGAAAGATGATTGTACGAGATAAAAAATCAATTTTTTGAATTTAGGTTACTATGCTAGGAAGCCTTTTGGCGCCTGGGTTTTTTCGACCAAATTTATCGCGTCGGATAAGTTTACAGTGTCTGGTCTCGTTTTAAAAACGAACACGAGCTTTCATTTTATAAAAGCTGCCGGTGGCGAAGTCAAGGAAGGGCGAGGGTGGGCTGGACTTCGTTTGAAAAAAAGCTTAGCCCGACCTGCTATTTCCTTTTTTCGATTTTTTTTAATTGGTAAAAATAATTGGGTAATTCACAACTTTTTTGTACAGATGAGTCAAATTTTGATTTTCGTTGAATCTTTATGATTCGAATTATTCGGAAGATTGAAGGAAAAATTACAACCCTTTTAATGAGCTGTATGAATAAATTTATACAAATAAGTTCAATTATTTTCAACATTGAATTTCTTCAATTTTTCAAATTTTTCATCTGTAATAAAAATCAACTGTGGTTTCATTTTTTTTTTTAAATCGCACTTCAAGTTACGACTGTTTTTCAAATATTTTTCTGATAAATTTTCAGGGGTGGGGGGATTAGATCTTCTGGTCTTGAAGATTTTCTAAAAGAGGAGATGATCCAATTCGAACATATCGTTTAAAAAATTGAGATTTTTATGAGGGAGAGAGGAGGGATGATTTTGGATTTGAAAATGGTTACAAAGTAGGTTCCCCAATCAGGGATCCGGAGCAGAGTCGGAGAAAAAAGTGCTCCCTCTGGACGATTCAGAACCGTGGCTGCAGCCGGAGAGAAGGGAGCCTTTTTCGGATACCTGGGACAGCTCGAAATCCGGAAGGAGGCTCCCACTTCGGAAGAATTTTTAGTGCTGGAGACGGTTTTCAAAAAATCTCGGAATTGAAGTCGGAGAGAGGAGGGCGCTCTCTGGATGCCTGGGACGGCCAAAAAATCCGGAATGGAAGCTGATGGGAGGAGGGCCTCATTTCGGACTATTTTTTTGGCGCTGGAGCGGGAGTTGGAGCTAGTTTTCAAAAAATCCTGGAGCTGTAGTCAGAGTAACTTTGATTGAAAATCTCGGAGTTGAGGAGCGCCCTCTCTGGAGGCCTGAGATGACCAAAAATTCGAAGCGAATGCTGAAGAGACAAGGGCCCCATTCCGGACAATTTTTTCGAAGCTGGAGTCAAAGCCACTTTTTAAAAAATCTTAAAACTGGAGGCAGAGCCGAAGGTACTTTTTAAAAGCCTTGGAGGCGGAGCCAGAGCTAGACTTCAATCAAACATTTTGGAGCTGGACTGCTGGAGTCGACGAAGGTACCAGACTCCCTCCCTCTGGATCTCTAATTCCAACTCAAAGTAAAACTTCGACTCGAAATAAAAATAAATCGAAGTATCGAATCCATCATCCAATATTTCAGGTGCTCATTTTGTCATGTTTATTTCTCAAATTTTTGCAAATTTTTAAATGAACAATTCAAAAAATTTATTTAATTAACGAAAAAAGCTGAAATTTGGTACAATTACAAATCAATTGTAAACGGTTTCAAAACGTCTTAAAGCTCTAAATTTTTTTTGAATTTTCCAACATTAGAAAAAAAAATCACGTAAAAATGGAAAGTGCAGATTTTTATTTCGATGTGCATGCTGACTTTTCTCCAACGCTGGAAAATTCCAAAATTTTCTGGAAGCTTCTAAACGTCTAGAAATCGCTTCCAGTCCATTCTAGAAATTGAAAATAAGGTATATACCAAATTTCAATTTTTTTTGTTTATTAACCTTACATGTACTTGGATGAAATCGTCATAAATAATTTTAAAATTTCACAAAATTCGAGAAAAGAATTTCAGCACTTGAAAATCGAAATGAAAGGCTCTTTACATTTGATATTCATATTTTTTGAAATCTGAACTGTAATTTTAGAAGACGTAGGTTGGTGATGGAAAATAAAATCATCATTTTAATTCCGAAAATATTAGAAGGGAGGAAAACGTCAATTTTTTCTTTCGGTATGTAATTTAAAAACACCTAATTCACTTCCAAGAGCGTAGAATTTTCTATCGTTCATTCGTCCAATTTATAGGTCGAAAGTCAAATCCCCATTAAAAATCCAGTGCTGCCATTAATTTCAACGTAAATTCAAAAAATTGAATTATTATTCTCGACCGTAACATTTTTTTGAATTCGTTCCAATGTTGCCTAGCGAAAAATCTCAATTATTTCCACCGATGAAATTCTCGGCCAAAATTGTCGCCAAAAATCTACATTATTCGCATCTGTTCGAGGCTCCCAACGAGCGAAAAAATTGCGATTTAAAAAAATTACCCGAAAATTATATTTGAATTATGGGCCGAAAAAATTCCAACACCGTCGACGTCTTTTTCACCAGGGAAAAAAATACCCCGAAAAATTTCTTTCTTTACGGCTCATTAGAGAAAAATCTGAAATAAATCACGGTTTAAAGTTCACGTATTCGTTTAAACGGTTTTAAATCGTTTACGAAACGGTATAATTCAACATCGGATCGAGACTGTAAAAGCATCGCGAAAAAGTATGTCATAAAATTCGATAGAAGGGGAGTAGAAGTCGGTGCGGAAAACAAAACGAACATAAAGTACGAAGAAATGTGCGACATTTTTTTTTTTTTGGTTTTAGTTGGTTTTGATAAGAATCGTACTTGGTATAAAAGCTACAAATCATAAACGTAGGCTTTTTCGGGGTTCCACTTGGCGAACATTGGTAAATATCGCGTATAATTTACCCCTTTTGCGACCGGTATATAAAGTTGGGTAAATTTAATGGGCCTAGAAACTCCCTTTGGAAAATTTTTAATTGAAATATTACGTACGACGAGTAGGCCGGCTGTACACAGCTTTGTGGCGAGAAGTTTATACCTTGTGTAATTTTTAATTAAGCGCTGAGCGAAAAAGTCGAATTGGAAGTCTTTATTAAAGATGTCGTATTATTAAAGAGGGTTGGCGAGGGTTTTGAAAAAAACCCGCATATTTCTATCTCGCGGATACGGGTTGAATGGGCCATATGCGGAGCCGGTTTCTATTGTGGAGACTTGGAAGAAGTTACGAACACAGGTGTCTTATGATTCTTCGAAGAAAAAAAATATGAACCTGTCCCGCTTTTAGCAACTCGAGCAATTCATCATTGACAAAAGATAAATTCGGATTTGATTTCGTTTTTGAGAATACCAACACGGAGATCGAAGATATACTAATGTCTTTCAAAATGGCAGATTTAGCCTTTTTTTTTTTGAAAGGGTGGTACTTTGTACATTGAAGGAGGATGTGTTAATTAACGAAGGAAAAAAATTTTCTGATTGCACCTGAGAAATGTAGGGATGCAAAAATAAAGTTTTAGGTGATATTTCGAGTACACACACCTGAATGAAAAATTACAATTCGACTTAAAATGTTATTTTATTCAAAAGTAACATCGAAGATGAAAATTAAAATACAATTAATGTTTCATGATCCAAGATTAACGTAAAACAATTCGACTGTTTTTATGAATTACAGAAAACTTTCCAACTATTTGGTCCAAATTCAAACTTTTAGCCGATTTTTTTTCATTGTCAAATGAACCTAAATCGCTTAAACGTTCTTTAGTTGGATAATTTCTGAAATCACTTTTTAATCCTTAAAAAAACATATTAAAGGAAAAAATTTTCAAAAAAATTCAAAGATTAAAAAATTGAGGAAAAATTTTGAAGTTATTAAAAAACATTTTCAAGCAAGAGAAAAATAAAATTTTAAAACCATAAAAAAAGTTAGGAATGCATATTCGAAAAATTTTTAAGAAAATTTAAAATGAAAAAATCTTACCTAAAGTTGGTAAAATTTTTAGCATCTACCCATTTTTTCATCTCTGATTTCTTCTTCAAATATTTTCCACCATATCCATACTTAGATATTTTCAAAAATTCAAATCAACTCGAAAGTTTTCTCAATTATTTAAGAAGGGGGGCTTACGCATGAATTTCGGGTGTTTTGAATTATTATAAAGGGGGTAAAATGATAAACAACGAACGAATATGATTTTTCATCGTAGTGTGAGTAAAAGTGCACTTTTACTCACACTCGCGAATCGCTCGAGTGCTCAAACTCGCCTTTTACTCACACTACAACAAAAAATATCGTATGCAACTCGGGAGATAAATGATTTTCGACGATTTTGAATTATTTCCCTCGCTTCGCTCGGGCAATAAATAAACCTAAAAATTCGTCGAAAATCACTTTATCTCCCTCATTGCATAATATACTATTAAAACGTAGAAAGAGGAAAATAAAAGCATTTGAAAGTTTCAACTATTTTAATAAAACTTGAGAGAAAATATTTCGGGGACTATTGAATTAAATTCGATGAAATTCGGATATGTGGTGTAAAAAAATATTTCTGATAGGCTGACAGAACCCTTTTTTCATTTTTTTTTTCAAAATCTAAAAAAATGTTTTAATTTTAATTTTTTTTAGAAAATCAAAAAAAGGACTGTCACTGTCAGGAATGATTTTTCAAAACTCATATCATATTAAAATTTCAACAAATTTAATTCAGTAGTCTCAGAGAATTCTTGTAAAAACTGTCATCAAATCTTACCTAACACATTTTTTCCAAGTTCAATAAAATTAATATTAAAAACTTCCAAATGCTTTTATTATTTCTTTTTAAAAAATTTCCTTACTTTTCTTCAAATTGAGAGTAGGTATTCAAAATTAAAAATTTCAAAAATTGTTACAACTTGAAATTTTTAAAAAAATTCATTTTCATCGTTCATAAAATTTATTCCAACTCGATGAATAATTGGAAGAAGTATTTATGTAAGTAATGAAATATGAATTTGAAAAAAATTGAAAAAATCAAAAACAGGAAAATTTTAAAGAGAAAATGAAACATTCAAGACCAATAAATGTATAAAAATAAATTAATAAATGACCGTAAAATATAGCGTCAGTTGAAGCTAGGGAGGGTAGCCGAGGAAAAGGTGATACTAGAGGTACAGAGATACCAACGAATAGAAAAACAAATGCCATATTCTTGTTCATCAGGTGAAAATACCCTGATCAACGCTTTTTTCACGATTTTTTTTTGAAGGTCTCAAAATTTACTTCTTTCATTTTTTTTCAGCTTTTTCGCCACAAAAAAATCAGCGAAAAAAAGTGAATTCTGAAACTTCAAGCAAACCTGTAGCAAAAAGGATGTTTATCGGGGTACTTTGACCAGCTGAGTACAAATATGGTATTGATTTTTTTATTTGATCATTTCTTTCTGTATTAAATGCTCAAAATATGAAAAATCTGCTAAATATTACAACGTTTCTGTACAATTTTCCGCAGGGGCGGCAACTTAGAATTTTGTCATGTGTTGCCCATTTTGAAACTAACTTGGGGCCTTTGGGGAGGACTGATAATCAATCAAATTTTACTAATTTCCCAGTTGATCTGCGATTCTGCGACATTTTACTACCAATCAGTGAAAAATTACCGATTCAATTAGTGAATTTTTTTTACCACTGAATCAGTAAAAATCAATTGACTGATTGAAATAACGAAATCAGTCAAAATTTACTGATTCAGTTTCAGTAATGAAAATTCATCGATTGAATTAGTAAATTTTTTCACTGATTCCTACAGTGACTCAATTTTGTCGATTTAACAAATTTAGAGAGTACTGGTGGAAAATTTCACACTTGAAATTAGTGTAAATTTAAAAAATTTGGAAAAAAAAAATGAACCCAAGGGTTTAAATATCCAATTCACGGCATTTTCCACAAATTTTCAATTTTTTTCATGTGTTGCTCAAAACGCATATTTTTTTTTCATGTGTTGCTCGAGCACCAGAGCAACACGCAAGTTGCCGGCTCTGAATTTTCCGCAATTTCCAGCCCTCAGTTCAAATGAATGGCCAAAACCAAATGCACAGCGAAATTTTACATAAAAAAACACGTTTAACAGTAATTTTTCTAGGATGATCGCTCTTCGCTTATATGATGTTTTTTACGATCGAAAACTTGAAATGGCTGGAAAACCATGAAGAAGTGCACAAAAATATTTGAAAAAAATATCATAAATACACCTCTACGAGATGTAACTTTGGGCCAAAAAACAAAAAATTTTCTTCACTTCCGTCGAAATTGGAAATTTTTGAAAATAATGCAATAAAATGGCCATAACTTCGAAAGGAAGGGGCCCCGGAGTCCAAAATTTTGCGAACATTTTTTTTTATACACCACTCGAGATGTTTAGGAGCTCAAAAACGCCTGGTGCCAAATTCATCCCTTAAAACTAGACTTCGTATCTTGGTTTTTGTTTTGCCATCTAACAACGTATAAATTTTAGATACTTTCTTATTAAGAAAAAATGGCCACCTAATTTCCATAATACATCGCAAACCAAGGACAATGCAACCCAAAAAAAATCCAAGACCTACAAATCAATCTTTTCCAAGGTCATGAAAATACACCAACGAATATGAAAATTTTCACAAACCAAAATTAAACCAAAGCTTTTATGTAGGTTACATCGAGCTATCTAAATGATACCATGGAAAATAGGTACCTATAAACACGCGATTCTTGCCTGTTTTACACACGTCGATTACTCGAATCATCGGTTACCAACGCGATATTCAGACCTTTCACGAGGCTCATCTTTAGCTTTACAACCAATACCCGAGGCCATTATTAAAAAGCACCCACCCGTGATTTTTTTCCTACTCCAACTTAATAATCCGAAAAACTAAAAACGTTCGTTTGTACGGTACCTTTTCAATAATTTCGTATTATCCTCTCTTCGAACGAGGAAGCAACCAACAAACATTGTAAAAACAAATTCAGCCCAACTTAAAACTCTATTCAGATAGAACTCGAGGTCACCTCGTCAGTGCACTTCCGACGGATACGAGATAACGTTTCCATTTGACGGCGCATTTCTCGAATCGGAATTTAATTAAAACGATGTCAACATCTGTGCATTTTGATTACAAACTGTGCCAAAAATTCACGTGTAAATTTTTTAGCGCTTTTTTCATCGGCGCGGCGGCGTTTTGAAAATGACGAAAAACAACGTTGTTCTTCCGGGTATTTACGAAGGGCGATAAAATTTAATTTAATATAAAGCGTAATCTTTTTATAACTTGTTCGTAAACTGAACCGAAGAAACCTTAGAATCGTTAACCCACCGTGATGTGCTGCTTAAAAATGAAAAAAACCGGTGAATTTTCCAAACGTAATTATATACTATTGGGTAGGTCTCATATAACCATGGTGCCTTTCACTTTTATCGTTTTAGATGCTAAAATAAGCGAGAATGATAGGGTATGACTTTAGACTTGAACACGTGTCGAGTTTGATTATTGAAGCTGACGCTTTATCAAAAAATAAAATAAAATAAATGGGAAAACAAACAGCTCCAACTTGGTTTTTAAAAAATCTCACAAAATCGTCAGATTTTTTCCCTCCTAAATTAATCAATTTTTTAAAAAATTCCCAATAACTTTTTAAAGACATTCAAACCACATTTTATCAACGCCCTGCTGAATTAATCATCAACAAAAAAATTATAATTATAAAAAAATTGAAAGAAAGCAATTTGAATTTGAAGTCACGGCTTAATGTACTATTTTATAAAAAACTGTGCAGCACATTATTTAAAAATAGTTCCGATGTACTTATGCGCATCGCGTTTGCGCAGATTTTTCTTCAGTTACATTTCACCTGTGGTACGTGATAGACGTGTATCGAGGCTGAAGCATTGTTCTTAGTTAATCGCAGTGTTGGGATGTTGAAATTGCAGTTTTTCCCTAATCAAATCCTAAAATTTCCCATATTTCCCTCAAGAAAATCATGAATTTCCCACGTTTTCCCTTATTCCTTTCACTTTTTTACTCAAAAAATTCCTTTTAAAAAAATGAAAAAAATACCTGAAAATTTATGAAAATTTGCGGTTTTTTCATTTTTTTTCCCACCCAATTATAAGTAAATTTCCCATTTTTGTTTTTTAAATCAAATTTTCCTTTATTTTTTCTATCTCTTTTTTCACTTGAAATTTCCTAAGATTTGGAAAAATTTACAAAGATTTCCCAACAATGATACGAAATTCTTATAAAAATACTGAAAAATTCATATAAATTTGTATTTTCCTCTCAATTCTCTTCTATTGGACGAATTTCTCATCATTTTCTCCATGTTTAATTAAATTTCCCACAATATCCCAACATTTTAATGGAATTTTTCCCCATTAATTTTAATAAAATAACAAAATAAAATAATTTTTTTGAAATGAAAGTTTCAAAAAAGCAATTACTTTTTTGGAATTGATTTTTTAAGTTGAGAAAAATGGGACAAATTGTATGTAGTTACTTACTTCTGGTTAAGAAAATCAGAAAATTGTAATTTTGGATTTTTTGACCCACCTTGTAACCAAAATTAAGGGGGCAGGTAAAAATTAAAAAGCCTCGTGTAACGTTTTTAGATCCAAAAAAATGACAATGACATTATGCAAGTCTTAAAATAACATGAAAAAAAAATTAGTGATAAATGACATAGAAATGCATTTACTTTTTAATAAAAAAAATATATTGTAAAATTTGAAAAAATAAGAAAATATTGGAAAAAAATTTATGCACAAGTAAGTACATTTCAATAAAAATTTATGAAGCAGAATATGTTTTGGAAAAAAGAAAAGATTTTAAAAAATAAGAAAAACTGAAAAAAACAGGAAAAAATATTTGAGAGTATTGATATTTTAAATAAAAAGTACCTAACCTAATAAAGAAAAATACTTATGTTTTGAGAAAAAAGAAATGAAAAATGATTTTAAAAAAAAGAAAAAGAAAAGAAAAAATTTGGGTGCTTTGGCATTGCAATGAAAAGTTTGAAGTCACACACAAAAAAAATTGACTCATGTCTATTAAATTAGGTATCCTTGAGTACTGAGTAGTTTTCATTCTAAAAGAGGAAAACCAAGTGGTGTTTTTTTTTCATCTATGATAGTTTGAGAAATTTTTAAAAATTCACATTTCTATATTGAATATATTGAACTTAAATTTCACTTCGAAGAAAATTTATTGAACAAAAGTTACCATTTCTCTTGTTTTTTACCAACTCACAATAAACAGTTTGTACCTATTTTGTGGAAATTCCAACAATTTTTCTCGCATTTTGGGCAATTTTTTATTAATGCCGAACTTGTTTCGTGCAATTTTATCAATCTAACAAATATTGGAAAATTTTCAACAATTTTTAAGAAAATTTTAATTTTTTCACAATTCTCAGAATTTTTATGCAATTTTTACCAATTTCAGTGTCATTTCAAACACTTGATTGTTCAGCTGAAAGTTTGAAAAAAATCTTCCGATATATTTTTATCACATTTCAGAAAAATTTTAACGTTGGAAAAAATCAAAATTCAACAATATTATTTCGCTTTTGTATAAATTTTCAAATTATAAAAAAAATTCTTAAAAATTAGTTATAAAACAGAATAATCGAAAATTTTCACTCTTCTGTCTCTTCCAATTCTCTTGCTTTACTGTACAATTTCGTCCATTATTTTACATCTAATTTAGGTAATGAAAAAAACTTCATACAATTTAATCATGTCTCCCATAAACAGGAAATTTAATGGATTTAAACGATGGCCTCTCTCACTTATTATAAAATCTCCAAACCTTCATATTCGCATTTAACCCTTCGGCAATGAAAAAAAAAAAAATGTAATCTAAGGGCGTTATAAATTCAACATCTTTATTCGTCTTTTAACTTCGCTACGCGTTTTATTTCTTGCACACTTTAAAAATCCATTTTGCCCAGCCAGTTGATGGAATTTACGACTTTGTGTTTTCTCAAACGTATATGCGAAGCTTTTAGCGTCTACTCGTGGCCAATAATTCTGTCACAAAAGTCCATTAATTGTACTTTCAAGTCGTCTCGATAACTTTCTCTGTTGACTTTGGCACTGATGCTTTCAGTCACGCTAATCAAAACTACATACATGAGCACATCCAGTATAGAAAATCCAATTTCGGGGTAAAAATTTTACTCATTCTCGATACGTAACGAAAAATCAATCATTGTGAACCGAATTACAGAATTTAAAACGTTCTCGGTGATCGGAAGGAATTTCGCGACGACCGACTCATCAAGTTGACACCTTTCAACATCGACCAAACGTGGTATAAAAAAGTACAGAGAATCTTGACATGTACGTAAGAAAGGCGCCCATGTACCTACATATTGAAATTGACCCCTCCTAACTAAACAATTATAATTCATTAACATTACAATTACTACGAGCCTGCAGGAGACGTCGCGTCGTCGTATACCAACCAGTCAACCAACCTACGAATTTTTTTCCTAATTAACATTTATTTGTATTTACATGCTGAAATAAACATTTCTCTAAATGAAATTTTCTAATTGGTTCATATTAATACCGCGTATCAAAGGGGGACGTGTTTCACGGTCGTTTTATCTAATTTAGGTTAATTATTTAATACTGGAATCGTCTTCTACAGGGAGAAACTATAAGAAAGGTATGTATCGCCGGTGACGAACCGATCGTACGCCGAGAATTTAACGAAGAACAATTTTTACCCGCAAGAGGTACCGCTGCGGTGCGTTGGCAACTACAACGAATAAGTAAGTAATTTCACGACCTACAACTTGTTTTCAATTCCCTTATGACAATGTTTTTCTCTAAATGAATTCCAAATCCAGGGGTTCGTAGTATTTGCAGTGGTAGATTTTCAACGTAAATGGAAAATTTTCTCGATGGTTATTCCAATTTGCGCGGTAAGTTTTAGAACCATTTAGATTAATTGAAATTGTTAATGAGAAGATTTAACTATTGCGAATTTGAAAAGTTGTAGTAGGAAAGAAATTACGTCGTTTTGCTAAAATTAAAAGACAGAAAAAACTTGGAATAAAATCTTTGATAAATTTGTTTTTATGAAATACCACACGAGTTTCTCAGGTAAACATATTTCAAAGATGACTTGAAGCATTTCTGAATTTCAGTGGCATGGCGTGATGAAGCAATATGCTCCGGGGAGAGGGAGTTACCTATAAAATTTTCCTAACTCAATTTTCTGAAAAATTCTCAATTATTTTTCTTATTGTCCCAAAAAACTCGACTACCTTTCAAGAAATTTTCCAGCTTCATTTTACAAACTTCCCAAGTTTTCAGAATTTTACAATTTTAAAATCGGTAAAGATTGGTTTTGATTTGAAAAAATATTTACAATTTTAGAAAAAATTCTACAAAATTTGAATTTTTTAAAAATCATTTTCCGAGAAACTTTTCAATAAATGAAAATGATTTTTTTTTATTCAAGGCAAGACAAAAAGATTTGAGAGTAAAACTGAGTTGAAAAGCCTGAATTTTAAAAAAATTGAATAAATAAACGTTTAAAAATATGTAGTTTGTGCTGAAGAAGTTTTTTGAAAAAACAATGCAGCTAAACAATCCTCGATTAATGCGAAGGGCGATTTTATTTGATTTGAAAATATTTAATTGTTTGAGTTAGAAGGGGAAAAGATTCATAAAATTTATTGTTATGTTTTCAAATTTTTCAAACTTTTTCAACTTCCCAAATCCAAACTTGGGGAAATTTAGGACAAGTTAGGGAAAAGTTGAGAATGCCACCTTACCCAAATTTTTCAAATTTTCCCAACTTGGCAACTTTGGGATGATCTGACGGGGTGTCATCCCTCAGCCGGCAAGTCTCTGCTGAATCCATTACTTTTTTAAAAATCATTTTTCGAAAAATATATCTTTTTTAATTAGATTTCTCCTTGATTTTCTCGTTGTTTGAAAAATCAGGCATAAGACAAAATTGAAGTACCTAAGTAGAAAGTTTTTCTGTTTTTTGATAAGAACTTGAAATTTTAAAAGGAACCGATAATTTTATCGCTAAAAAAAAAACAGATTCACACTTTATCAAAAATGTTGACCAAAAATTTACAAACTCCGAAAATTTTCCAATCCCCATACACAATTTTTTTTCTGAAATACAGAAAAATTCAGGAATCATGGCTATAGGTTCTCAAAAAAAAAAGGAGGTTATTTTTATGGCTGAAAAAAAAATCAAAGTAGGAACATTTTCCTGTTTCTAAATTTTGAAACCTCATTTCGTCATTACATAGGAAATGAGGTATTTTTTTTTAAATCTTAGAATTTTTAATTTTTGTGACAAAAAAATCTTGACAATTTTTAAAAATTTCATTGAAAAATTTTATCCCCCCCCCCCCCTAGAATCAATCAAAATTTTTAATACCTATGAGGGAAAAATCTTCAGTTTAAGAGAAAACCTATTGTTGACAATGCATACCACAGTATTGATTTCAAGAAATTGAGACCAACCATATCCTTGTTAAAAATGTTTCCAAAAAAATTACAAACTATGTGATTTTAATTTTTGAAAAAAATTGAAAGAAATGAAAGTTGGTGTGATATTGATCTTTCGATTTTCAATCGCAAAAAAAGTAAGACTAAGATTGCTTCAACTAATTCAAAGTATCATATTAACCTCGATCATTTCTGAACTCATTTTTAGAGGGAGGCGGGGATGAGGCATCGCCATTTCTAGTGGTTTAGCTCCCCCCTCCCAGAAAATTCTTTCAGTTTGGCCCTTCTCTGTATCAAACCTTTGGAAAAGTTAACCTAATTCTCATTTTCTTAAAAACCTCAATGTTTCAGAGGAAAATAGGTAATAAGTACATGGAGAATGAAACATCAACAACAAAAATAACATTATTCAGATTCGAGCAAGGAAATGGTAGGAGGAGGTCTGGTCCCTTCGGTTCCAGAATTTCTATCAATTTGTCTCCGGCTCCGGCTTCTAAAAAATCACCCAGTGGAGGATCCTTCTCCCTTTGGCTCCAGTTGTGACTCCGGGTCTGGAATTTTCACTTATGTCAGCTCCAAAAAAATCATCCAGAGGGAGCCCTCCTCCCTTCTGATAAACATTTTTCAGAAAATGGTGATTTTTTCCAAAAATATAAATTTTTACCAACCGGTAAGGTAATGATAATTTTTACCTGAACTAATAAGTAATTTTTTTTTTTAAATATTGAAGTAAAAACATGAGTTTAATTTTTTAGGACACCATGTAGATGTACCTAGCTACCTACATCTTCATGTCATTTTCTTTCATCCAAAAACAGTTCATATTTTAGTCAAATTGCAATAAATTTTCAAAATAAAATTCAAACTAATTGAATCAACACGAGCATCTCCATAACTCATACTTTTCACCATGCACGATCGAATTCCTCACCGAAATTCCACCTCGACACGTGCACTTGAAAATTTTTTTCACCTCTTTTTAAAGTATACTTTGGCCATGTTTCAGGATAGTGCTCTTCTAATTACGCTGTATTGTTTTTTAAACAGCTCCGGCGGCCGGGGCCGGGCAAAAAAAAATTCATCTTTAATATTCCATTATTCGTATAAACAAACGAAATCCTACCAAGTACCGGAGATGCTGTTCTGGCTCGCACGAGAATCTCAATAAATTACGAAAATAACGCTGGCCAACGAAGACGAGGCTTGTTTTATTACAAATGTTTACGTTACTTTTTTTTTCCTCTACAAAATTAACAAGATTATTTGCACTCTTTTTAAACGATTTTTTTATTACGATACTGGCGTTCGGATGAATAACAACGAAACTAGAAGAAAAGCACAATTTTAAAAGTTCAACGAGCGATCTCGTAAGTTGAAAATATACCAACAAAAAAAAGTATCATAGGATTTGATACAAAAAAAAATCCAGCCAAGCTTCGAATCGGTTTTTCTATACTTTTAAATCTTCGTACTACGAACGAATAATTCATACGTTTATAATAAAGCTGCCATATATTAGCGAGATGTGAAAAATGCATATATTTCAAGTACCTCCATATGCCATCGACAAAAATATTATACACTCTCTCGTAATAATAACTCAAAAACAGATTCGAAACCGAAGGCACGTTCGCGACGGCGAACGACGCCGTATACTTCTTAATCTTATTATGCAAATTAACGAAAAACTTATTGATTAGGAATTTTAACCGATTGCTGTCATCGTCAGAACATAGAAAATGCGTAACATTTGAATAATTCGATAAAAGCTCACGGTCTGGTTGTCGCCGCCCGCCCTACTCTCCCCACTTCGGCTCATTTTTATGGCTCATTTGAATAAGATTAGCGAACCTTTTTAAAAGCTTATGAAAATGTTCCATCATCAAATAACCTGCTTACAGAATTGATGACTTTTTCATCTTCCCCCCTTCTCAAGATCCTATTCTCGTTCTCTTTACTTTTTGTATGAAGTATGAAAGAAAAGACCCCCCCCCCCCCTCTTCCCTCCATTCAGCTGGACGAGTCAGTAAGCAACATTACGTAACCAGTTCTTTTTTCTAACACATCGCAGAGCAGACTGCGTGATATACGCCTACGGTGAAGCACTCGATTTTTTTTTCGTCTCTTTTCGTTGTATTATGCTAAGAGTACTAAATATGACAAGGTGTTATGTTTCTTTTCCCCCTTCGCCTGCGGCTCGCCTCGCCCTCGCCTCCTCAAACAACGACGCATTTAGGTTGTTCAGTTAAATTTCATTATATTTTATTACAGCGTATGCTTATTATGATATGGTCGAGCCTATTGATGAAACTATTAAACAGCATATGGCATAAGGTTTTCGACCATTTCCAGTAAATGTAGTCGTTCGAATATAAATAATAAATTGGATATTTTACGCGACCAGCACGAACCACGAACTGAGCTGTTGTGGCCTGGAACTTTTGAAATTTCGGTTCCAATATCGTGATAGTTTCGGTCGAATTATATGGAAAAATTTAATTAATGCGGAAAATAAGACTCGTGATGTAGGTGGATAGTCGAGGAGGAATATGAAACTCTTTGCGTGATGCAGAATGTTTTATCAAGATTTTTAAATCAGTTTTGTTTTCTTTGCATTTCGTTTTTCTCGTGTCAACACGATCCCAACCAAAAATTGGCCGAAGAATCAATGTAGATACGATAAAATTTAATCGATCGATGTCATGCTCTATTTTTTTTTATTTTGAATTTTTTTTTCGTTTAAACTGATGAATATCTAATTTTTATAATTCAGTGAAAATGATCGAAAATCACAGCAAAATAATCGTGAAAAAAAAATAAAATTGGTGAAAAATCAGAGAAAATTTACTAAAAGGTTGGTAAAATAAAACATCTGAAATTCGTTGAAAACCCGGAATCTGCGAAAATCCGCTAAAAACCAACGAATTTTTCGGATCTGCAATTCTGATTTTTTTCAGTGATTTTTCACTGATTCGAAATCAGAGGGTGGATTGTTGAAAAATTAAACATTTCGGTAAATATTCGATAATAATTTTGACCACTTCCCATCCAATACCTAGCGTAGCCAAGGAACTGGGGCCCGGATACCCTACCTTCAGCAATTAGGTCGAAAATTTACCAGAAAAAATGTCAGTTTGGGGCATAAAATTCACATTTTTTCACAGCTTCATCCTTGCTTTTTCTCTCGGGCATGAATGAGATGGCAATTTCATCAATTATTTGAGGCGATTGACTGTGCAAAAAAAGGCTACCCTTTTCTCCCTTTCCTCTTCTGATATTCCAAGTCTCCATACCCAATTTATGCTCTTCAAACAGTGTGGCCAATTGTTTAAAACAAAGGAGGAAAAAAAAATTTTTATTTTTAACGAAAAATTATTTTGAATTGTATTTTTGTTTTAAACATGTTTTTTTTTCATCTGTCTGCTTTTTTTTTTGAAAAATGTGTTTTTTGTATGCAAAAATGAATGAAATTTATGGTATTTTCAGCGCTGAATACGAAAAAAATGATTAAAAAATTTCAGCACAACTGAGAAGTGAAAACTGACTTTTTCACGACTGCATTTTTCCGTATGTTTTTAAAAATTTTGACAATTTTTGATACAATACAAAACGGAAACTGAAACCAATGTAACTGCAACCATATCTTATCAAACTTTTTAAAGACTAAAAAAATATTTTTTTGTGTATTTAAAATTAAAACAGTTTTTTCAATGTTTAAAAAATGTTTTTTTTATTCTCAATCAAAACAAGTTTTAAACAGAAAAAAATATTTTGAACAAAAAAAACGTTCTTCCCAACACTGCCTTCAAAAAAATTTCGATCCGACGGGTTTTCAAGGTCAAAATAACACAAGTCAACACGATTTTTGTTTCTGGATTTTGATGGCCAAATTTTGGTGGTTTTTATGTAAGTAATGAAGGAAAAAACGGTGCAAAGTTTGCTTTTGAGGGGGAAGGGGAAGTTGAAAAATGTGATTTTTAGAGAAATTTTCAAATTTTTTTTTGATTTAATCTTATAGACAATTTGCAGACCTCAACAAATCTCAGATTTTTTGTGCGTTGCCCACCAAAAAGCAACTTCAGAGCCAGGGCAACAAGAAAAATAATATTTTCAACAGCTTACCCATTTTTGAAATGGTTTCTCATTCATTAATAAACATTTGAAACTCACCTGAAACAAAAAACATAATAAATTGTTGATTAATCAATTGATCGATGCTTCAGATTTGTAAATATCTAGCGGCTAAAATATACTTTTTCGCGTTCAATTTTTTTTTTGAAAAAATTTTCAATTATGAAAAATGGAAATTCTTGAGGAAATTACGTTTTTCCACCTACTCAAAAAATCTATCAAAATATTATATTTCATTAAAAATTAAATCAGGTGAAAATTTTAGAAAACAAATATGTTCCAAAACCTTCGTGATCAAAATTTCGGCTGCCTTGATTGATATTTCAATTTTTGTTGAATTTTTTTGAAAAAAAACCAGCTGCTTTGATAAATAATTTTTCATTTTCTGTTGGATTTTTTTTTGAAAAAAAAAAACTTAGGTGTTTATTTTGTTGATCGTCTGAAACCGAACCATATCATTTTCAGCTAATTTTCGGACCTCTATGAAGATTTTAATTTTCTGCAGTATTTTCCAATTCCTCCTGCGGTTAGTATGCAATCTCAGACTTTCACTAAAATTTTAGTTATGGAGGTTTTAAAACAGAATGTTTCAGTTATGCCATAATTTAAATTTGCTGAGCATGAAATTAATGCATTTCCAAATGTAAACCATAATTTTTGGAATTTTCTGAATTCTAAAAATGTGGTCTCTCAGCATCTCGGCAAAACATAGAATTATCGATGTTAAAAGAAAACAGGAGCCTGTTCCATTTTTCAACTCCCTTCAAACCCTCTTTAATTTTCTCGTCTAAAAATAAACCCAGATTAACTATCTTGCGAAGCATAAAATTCAGCAGAATATCTCTATAGAAAAAATCCTTACACAGCGACAGAACACTCGGAAAAAAAAGACCAATCCACGATGTGGGAATCATAAACCATTTGTTAATACAACGTGCTTTCGCCTCGAAAAACTGCTGATTCACGTCTCAAACAACAATCCGACCATCTTTCATGCACATTGGTACATATTTAACCTCGACCATCATTGTTATATTCATAATCATTCGAACCGATAAGAAAATCGTTCTGTTGATTTTTCAAATTCTTCATACCTTCGAGCTCTTCGGCCATTATTAATCGATCGGATTAATTAAACGACGCATTTAAACCAGAGTATCGCATATAAATCAACGGAAAAGATGGGTCGAGAATCGTGTATTCAACGATATTCTTCGCAACGAGGCGTGGAATTTCCTCTAGATAATATTTTCTCATCGATGGACTTTTTTTTTTTTTTTTTTTTGCATTGAGCAATAAACCACGACTCGTGAGATCTATTGCAGAATTATTTTTTACAAAAAAATCAAATCAAATCTAGAAAAATTCGAATTCAAAAAGGAATTTGAAAAATATAATTCAAGTGCTTCGATGTAAAAAAATTCAACTTTCTCACAGATGTTAAATTTTTCCCATATTTTCATTCATTTCAACTAGATAAAAAATACGTTTTAGGATAAAAACGTAATCTCGCCGGTTAATTCTTCCCTCGTATTCAACAAGTTGCCAAAGATTCGCATTTCGCAAAAACAAAAGCAAGAAGTGAGCGAATGAAAATAATTTAAATATTTTTACGAATTTCAAAACTTGAATTCAATTTTTAAACTAATTTACCATGTATTTGAATTTTGAATGCATAATTCTCAATTCTACGTAATCCCCCCTCCACCTTTTCTCCATCTTCTCTAGGCTTTATATTTTTTTGACAGGAGTATCGATTTATTTAAATTTGTTTTGTTTAGATATTTCGTATTCAAATTTTTATCGCAAAGAAAACAACAGATTAATCCACTTTTACCTATTTTTTTGTAAGAAAAAAGTATAGCTAGAGCAGAAATGTTCAAATATTCTTGTACTCTCTTATTTATAAATCAGTGAAAATTATCGAATATCACTGAAAAACAGTCAAAATTGCAGCACAGCAGAAAATCAGTGAAAAAATCAATGAAAATTCATTGAAAAATCAGTAAAATATTTGAATTTTACTGAACAATCAGTGAGAATTTTTGCAAAATCTGTGAAAACTTTTGAAAAATCAGTGAAAATCTTTGACAAATCAGTGAATTTTGCTGATTTTTCCTGTGCTGCAATTTCGACCGTTCATCAGTGATATTTCACTGATTCAGAATCAGAGAGTAGGTAGTCTTAATCTGGAAGATTTTTTTTTCAACTTTAAAAAAATTAATTTTAATTTTAAAAAATGTCAATTTTAAAATGGATATTTTGTAAAAAAAAATTCAGCCGATTTCAAGAGGAAAAAAGTCCAAAACTGAAAAATTCTCATTTCTTTTTATTCTCAGCTCGGAAAATAAAATTCGTACATTTTTTAAAATTTCTCTTTTGGCCAATTCTTCAACCCATCATCGAAAAAAAGGTATCATTGTTACCAAACAAACATTTTAACCACCATCATCACAAAAAATAACCCTTTGAAAGGTCCAACTGGGCGAGAAAAGCTCAGCGAAAAAAATCCCCAGTCAATTTTAGTCAACTTTCAAAGCCATAATCACACTGACGGGCAAATTTCATCAAATTAAAAAGCTTCTCCAATTACTTTAATTTTTTCGCCCGACAACAAGTAACGACAACGGCAGGACGAAAGGGAAATGATTAATTTTAAAAACATGGCGTTTATAGCAGGAAATTTTTTAATTAAAAAAAAAATAGTGTAATTACATCTGGTTGGGTTTTTTGTCTCCCTATACCATAAACGATCTCATTTAGATCTACTTAAGCCGTAGACGGGTAAAAGTTCATGCAATTCACACACGATGCATAAATGTCATTTAAAATTGTCTCACGACCTTGAAATTCGACTTCGTAGTCCACGTGAAGTTCGCCAACCGAAATACGCAACGGAGGAGCGACTCGTGCTGAATAGAAATGGCGTCTTTCAGGATGATAATTTCGATTGGGAGGAAAATTTTTACGATGATATTTCGAAAAGAAGCTCTTTTATGTTTATTATTTCAGTGTCTGTTTCGAGTCGACTCGAGAAATATATTGCCAAAATACATAAACTAGGTCGATCGAATAGTTAACATTTTATTTGTTCTATCATAATTTTACGTTCGCTAAGACGTCTTATTTTTTCCTTAATTTTATTGTGTTTTCGAGCTTTTTTTTTCCTCCTCATGTGAACTCATTTCGATGTTTCTTCTTCTTCTTCATTTTTATTATATACTACATAGAATTTTACCAAGTTACTATAGTAACAAATGTTCGCATTTTTTGTATCGATTTAATGCTTCGGTAATTTATATTTGTATTTCGTTGTCCAATGAAAATAAACACATTTGCGGTGTATTTCGAGAATACCAAAGTAAATAATTTCGATAGGGCAATTAGAATTTTCGCCAGGTACTGATTCCTTCTCCAGTATTATTTTTTAGATCGGCCTGTTTCATTGTTTAAACTTTTCTTTTCTTCCTTTAATTCTTGTTTGAACATTTATAAACAAGGTAGAGTTTTTTTACAGCCTCCTTTTTACAAAAAGGTGTAATGAAAAAGTTATAAAATTTAGAGCTTTTCGATCGTGAGGAAATAAAAACTTGGTACTTTTTTTTTCAATTCAACTTATTTATGGCGCCAGCGTTTGAAAAGTCAACAGAAATGTGAAGGGTGGCTTGTAACGAGTTGAGGGTTTCTGTAGGTTTGAATTTTTTTTTCTTTCGAGAAATTTAACGCGAATTATTTTCGACTTTTAAATTATACCAAAATTACGTTTTGGTACCTGAATAAACTGCCTGATTCGATTTTATTCTTAGTTAGCTCGAACGAAATTTGCAATTGCGAGTTGAATATTGATTTCCCAAGTTTTCGTTTTTAATTGATTCTTTCGAATGAATCGTTCGCGAAGGTTGAAAAATTATTTTTTCAGGCGATAAAAAATATCTGCTGATTCAAACAGGTATTTTTGGAAAAATAGGGCGGCTGAAGAATGTTCCGTTTGATTCCAATGAATCGTTCGCGAACGACTAAATTGAATCGAGGACAATAATTTAATAAAATCGCTTGAAAAAATTTCATGAAATTAGACAAGTTATTTTCAATTAATTTCTAACCAAAATATATCCGTTCGTTTGAGATGTTCAATGTCGTTCTTGTTCGTGGATTTTTTCAAATCAAGCAAATTCAAATTCTACGTAGTTTTTGATCTTTTTTTTTGGAAATTCTCACCCATGAGATTCAAATTGAAACTGATGAAATTATTCGCGAACGATTCATTTAGTAATTTGAACATATCGTTCGAGAACAAGAATTCAAATTCAACCATAGGAAGCAGCATTTACCAAACCCAAGCGAATTTTATCATTAATCGTAAACAGTCTGATTCGATATTAAACTTATTGATCGTTCGCGAAAGATTCATCTGGATTCACAAAATTGAAAATATCGTTCAAAAATGATTCGAAGCTACGAAAAAAAAATTCATTTCGACCACTGTAATTAACAAATTGAAAATTATCGTTCGCGAACGATTCATCGAAATGAAGGAAACCATCGTTCGAGGATCATTCAAAAGTAAATTTTCATATTTTTCGCATCAAATCCGTCACTTTGATCTATTTTATTTAGACACACAAAAATTGAAAGTGACTAAATCGTTCGCGAACGATTCATATTATGAACAAACAATGTCAATTGTCTTCCGAAAATGACTCGGGAGAAAAATTTGGACCATGAATCCAAATATAAGTTTCATTTATCAAAATAGGTAGGTATTTGAAATAGACAAAATCATTCGCGAACGATTAATCTATATGAAGGCATAATCTATTGATCAACAATCTTTCAAAGCTAAATTTCAAATTTTCCGTTATCAAGATCTTTCTTTTGAACAATTCTGCCATAAAATTCAGAATTGACATGCAGTGATCAAATCATTCTCCAATAATTCATTCAATGTACGGACAACATCGTTCGAAAATAATATACGAAATAGTCGCAGAAATATTGTATCAAAAATTCATATTCCAAACTTTTGATCATTTTCATTAAAAATTCACTCGAAATCTCGAATGAAGGCCAAAATCGTTCATGATACGTAATTATGTACCTACATAAATAATCAAATTTTATTTTCATTTTCAACTTAAAAAAAATCATCATTTTGAAGACTTTATCAGGGAATTCAAAACCGACTAAATCGTTCGCGAACGATTTGATCAAAATCGGAAAACAGAAAATACCGTTCTAAACTTTTTTGGAGGGGCAAAATCCACTTTTTTTGGAACTTTCGAACATTTTCCTTCAAGATTTCCAAAAACCAATAGACTCGTTCGCGAACGATTCAATTTCAAGAATCAATAATCGTTCACGAACAAAAGTATTTTCGATTTCTCACCAGTTCATCATCATTTTGATTTTCAGAATACTCTTCAATCAAAAATTCAAAATGGTCCTAATCGTTCTCGAATGATTCATTCAATGAACGGACAACATCGTTCGAAAACAATTCAAATTATTGCAATAATTTTGTATCAAAAATTCATATTTTGAAACTTTTGATTATTTTTATTAAAAAATTGAAAATCCATAAAATTCGTTTGTGAATGATTCACTTTAAATTTCAAATGAAGGCAAAAATCGTTCAATATGAGGATCGTTGAAACATGAATAATCTAATTTAATTCATCTTTTTCACCAAAGTAATTCATCATTGTGAAAAATCATATTCAGAAATTCAAAATTGACTAAGTCGTTCGCGAACGATTCGATAAAAATCGATATAAAAGAAAAATTTCGTTTCAAAATTATTCGAAGGAACAAAATCCAACAATTTTTAGGAGTTTTGAACATTTTTTATTAACAATTTTCAAAAATCAATAGACTCGTTCGCGAACGATTCAATCAAATGAATTGAGAAATCGTTCGCGAATCGTAGCATTTTCGATTACCTAGTTACATAAATCCATCATTTTAAAAAAATTTCATTCGAAAACTCAAAATAAACCGAATCGTTTGCGAATGATTCGTCTAATGAATTGACATTATATCATTCAAGAATAATTCAGATCAATCATTTACGTAATAAATTCCTATACGAATTTATGTTCGGTTTTACGAACAGCTTATTGAATCCATGACAAATATCGTTCCTATGCCTATATTTCGACACGCAAAAAATTCTCAAAAGTCTCAATCGAACATGAAGCAATGCAGCCAATACATTTAACCGAAATAACCCTTATTCTTCTTCGAATATTATCTAAAAATGGAACACTATTTTGGAAATTCATCGTTCCACCGCCGCACGAACCCAAATTAACAATAAAATAAAACAATACCCTTCGACGACTCGTAATACACGTACATATTTTATACTCTCACCCAAATCACTTCCCAAGACCCCTGACACGATTACCATTCACGCAACCGTATTCTCAGTTCTCACATCTTATAGTATTTTAGTGCATTTTATTTTATTATCACGCACCCGAGACTGCATAAACGGGTGTAAAAACGTAAACACACAACGTCTGATAAATCACGAAACCGTCTCACCGCGCAGTCCGAAAACTTCCACTCGCCGCCTAAAAATAACACCTACTTAACATGCAAAAGTGCAATAAAGTGCAACGTCATAACACCTTCAAAAAATTACGTACACGTGCCCGACGCGACTTCGGCTGCGGTCTCAAAGCAGTCCAAAACATCGCGTACTCTACGTGAACCAGTTTCTTCACATCTGTTGAACAGAACCAGTTGCTGTGGCGATGATTCATCGATACGAATAATCGTTCAATTACCGAATGAATTATTCTACGTAAATTAGCTACATGATTCATTCATCTTTGTGCGAAAATAATTGTTTTTTCCGCGGTATCATTTTTATCGATAATGCAACGAAATTACGAGTTTACGCGATAGGAATTCAATGAGTCGAGGTCAAATGCAGCCAATACGCGGATGAAAATTCATCAATGAAGTCCAATTTCAAATATCATTCGGTCGTTTTAATTGGCCACTAACCTGTTTGACTCAAGTAGGTGACTAGGTCGATTCGATTGCCGCAAATGCAGTGCAGTTGTAGGTACTGTATGCCCGAGTACTTCGAATGTACGTCCATATTTTGCGTTAAATGGACCATTGTACAGGATGGATCGAAAAAAAATTAATTTCGACATAAATTAGTGAGGTAGTTTATTTCGAGTGAAAAATATCTCTAGAAAAGTTTGAACCTCCTAGTGCAATGAGAGAGGGAGCAAGAGGGTCTCAGAGTGGAGTAATTTTCGAGAAAAAATACAGTTTTTTAAAATTATTTTGTAAATGATGTCATCAGCTTGGAGCCTTGATCATTTCGCGGAAAATTGTTAACTGAGTTTCTACACCTTCCTGAACCATTGCCCTCAGAAAATCTGATCTCAATTTTTGCCCTCCACCAAAAGAATAAAAAATTGAGAAATTTTTTATTTTCAGTAAGAAGGTAAGTACCCCAACTCAAAAGAAAAATTTTGAGCCCAAACAAAAAAAATCAAAAGTACACCAAAAGTGCACTCCCATATCCAAAATTTCAAGAGCTGAAGTGCATTTTTCGAATTTTAACGAATTTTTCAAATTTTAAATATCCGAATTTAATCTAATCAACGAAAAAAAAAACTGAGATTTGGTATATCCTTATTTTTGACTTGCCAAATCGATTGGAAAAATTTCCCATCCAAAAATTGAGAATTGATCTCAAAGTTACGAATTTAAAAAAATTATACATTAATCGATCAATTTGGTCACCAATTTTGGTTATCTGCGATTATTATTATGTGCTGAAGTCCATACCTATACTTAGACCGTTTTCATGATGAAAATTCCATTTCCTGGTAGATCCGATCCAATTGATTTGGCCGGTTAAAAATATTTACCGCGGTATGTGAGCAGTGGGCGTAGTTTTTAATTTTTTCCAAGAAAATTTTTTGCCCAAAAATACGAATTTGAATTCAAAGCTAAGTATATAAATTTTGGAAAATTTCGTTTAATCGATCAAATAGGTCATCAATAATGATTATCCCCGATATAGGTGCTGACTGCTGAAGCTCATACAGACCATTTTTATGAGCTTTTTTTCAAAGCTGAAAAATTTTTAAATTTTTTGGTTGCTCCAAAAACGTTTTGAAACCGTTTCCAATTGATTTGGTAGGTTGGAAATAGGGCATATTGCAAATTTCAGCTTTTTTCGTTGATTAGATCAAATTCTGATATTTTTCACACTATAAAGCAATTTAAAATTTCAAAAATTCGTCAAATTTCGAAAAATGCACTTCAACATTTGAAATTTTGGATATGGAGAGCTCTTATGGTGTACCAGTGGCGTAGCCGGGGGTGGGGGTGTCCAAAAAGTCCCCCCCCCATGAGGTCAAAAATTTACGTAAAAATGTATTTTTTCAAATCTTCTCAAAACTTCGCCCTCGCTTCACTCGGGCATAAAAAAACTCAATTATTTAAATTTTTTGCAATAATTATGCCAAAAACCCCTCCTCTTGGTATTCTAAGTCTCCATTCCCCCTCTCTACCTTCCCAAAAACAGATTCTAACACTATGGCTTGAAGTTTCTGGTTACTGTTTTCGTTTTTTAAGGTCAAAATAATTAGCTTGAAAGTTGCTTTTTCCAAAATTACATCATTATCGAAGTTTTTTCTCTAAATATTTTATGCAATTTGTATAAAAACTTGATAAATTTATGAACAAAAATGTTTCAAATTATGGATTTATTGTTCTCATAGTGTATTTTTTTTTTGGAAGGGGGGAGGTGAGAGGGAATGGTGAAAAATGAGCTAAAAATTGCTGGAAAAAATTCGGAAGTTCGGCCCCCCCCCCATGAAAAATTTCTAGCTATGCCACTGTGGCTCAAAACTTTACTCTGAATTAGGATACCCCCTTGTAAATATAAATTTCTCACTCGAATAGGTACCTTAAAATCGAACGACAATTTTTTCTGATCCCTTAAAATAATTTTAGTAAAATTTTTCAAAAAAAAATCCAGTGCTGCCAACTACATTTTGATTCATGCAATTTTCAAAAAAATCAAGTTTTTCATTCAGTGATTTAAAAAAGAGACAATTTTTTTTCATCATTAACATAAAAAAAAATTTTGAAAATTTTTCATATCAGTGCTGCCAATTGACATTTTCCAAAATTTGCAAAAATCAAAATGTATTTGGCAACACTGCAAATTAATTTTTTCAAAAGTTTTTGTAAAAATTGCTGAAAAAATTTTGGCTTGATCCTGAAATATTCGAATAGACTATTTTAATTAGGTAAAAAAATGAAAAATTCCTCAATTTATGATCTGCGAGTTTTCAACTCTTTGATAGGGAACAAAAGAGACATCCAATTTGGAGAAAACTAGTTTAAGGAGGAAATAAAAACTCTAATCGACTTTATTCAAAGAGTTGACCAAAATTTTCACCTGGTAAAACTTTCCAAAAGAGGCAAAAAAATAGTGTTTTCTTTCGAAAATGAACCCATTTGGAAGCCCTCAAGTTCCTTTCCTTTTTGGGCTAAGAGGCTCAAAATTTTTTCGAGATATCCTCCACTCAAAGGTAGCAACCTTACCAATTTTCGTCAAAATCCTAGATTACGTTTTCTCTTCGCTCCACCCTACTGCACATTTATATCACATTTCGATCCCGAGCCAAAAGATTTAATAATTGTAAAAGGCCATAAAGAAAATGTCACACGACAAATTTCCATATAGAATGATTATTATACAACATGAGGACAAGGGATACCACCGAAACGTGCCACGCCACGTACAACCTTTATGCATATTTTTCAACACGAGCCGACATATCGAATGGAATATTCAACGAGGAATTTTAATAAAATACCAACTTTTCATTTTTTTTTCCATCTACCACTTTTAAGCCTCTTTCTCCATGCTTCGAAATATTCGCTATCCTTTCGTCTCTCATACGTAAAAGAATATTATCAACTATATCGACATCGACAGAGGATGTTTGCAATACTTGATACGGATTTTGCCACAGGAGATGGGTTTTTGTCGCTAATAATCGACGAAGGAATGAAAAGCTGCGGACAGCAGGGAAAACTCGTTGAGGTAAAAATGTTAGATTAAACCGGGACGAGGAAATGTATTCGAGATTTTTCCCTCATATTTACGAAAAATTGAAATTTTACGTTGGTGGAAAACTTCAACGTACGATATTTACCCACCGAACTTTTCTCTCTAGGAAAATTATGTAGGTACCAAATTACCAAGAATTTCAACTTTGTTTTTCGAAACGAATATGAACTGAAATCGCTGTTTTAGAACGATTCAACTTTTTTCTGATCCACTTACAACCCCCCCCCCCTCGGGATAATTCCCACGAAAATGGTGTGTACCTATTTGTGGAGATATATTTTTTGAAAATGGACAATCGAAAACAGAGAGTCAGTATAGCTGAACAACATCTGAGACTAAAGTTGACATTTCGTGATTAAAAAAACCTTGAATTCAATTATAAATGAAAACTGCATTTTTGTTCGTAGGTATAAATTTCAGCATCGTGTAAATTAATGTCGTTTCAATTCAGCAAGCCAAACACGAACTCGTCGAATTTTTACGAAAAATAACGTTCAATATAAATTAAAGAATTAAGTTAATTAAATTTACTATTTTAAAAAATTATCAGATTTTGTAGCATTACATGAAAAATTCCAAAACTCTAAAACTTTTTTCTAAAACTGGCAAGTAACAAATCTTAGATACTTTCGTTACTTCATCAAAATCTCACATTTATTGATTTTTAAAATCCGCTTCAATCCTGTCTTCCTCCTTCGCGGATAAAATTTTTGAAATTACTTGCAGGATTTTTTGGAAAAAAATTATCGAAAAATGTAATGAAAATGTCACGAAACAACAAGTAAAAATTTAAAAATACGTATTACCAACTTCAAGTTGGAATTTGTCCGAATAAAAATCTATAAAATAATTGAGAAAAATCGTTGAACGTTGCCAACATCATAAAAGATGATAAAATGAAATAAAATCACGTAGAATATTCTAAAATTGGTACGAGAAGTTGTTTCCACCAGATTTTGTGCAAAGAACCGATTCAAGTGAATTATTTTTTTAATCAATTCAAGAAATTTTCAAACATCAACATCTTTATAATAAATTTTCACAACATTTTGAAAATTTGAAAATTTTTTCAATAATTTTGACACAATTTAAAACTTTTTTATCGACGACTGAAAAATCACGACAATTTTAAAAATTTCATCAATTTTTACAATTATTGATTGAACTTTTTTTTCAACAATTTCAATGACCATTTAAAATTTCTTGAAAGTTATTTACTCACATGGGTAATTTTAAAGCTGGCGAAGAGGGGGGAATGGGAAAGGTCGTCAAATAAGACCTTTCATAAATTTTTTGTCAACTTTGATAATTTTTTGTACTCGTATAAAAATTGTTGATACATTTTTTCCTTCGCTGAGAAAATCGAGACCCGGGAAAAACTTGATGAGCAAAAAAATGTCTCACACAAAAGGGTGGACTAAAAAATCCAAAATTTTCAAGGATCCAGGGTAAAGCCAGAGGGAAGAGGGACCCCTCAGAGCGATTTTTTCGAACCCTCCCTTCTGGCTCCCTGCCTAATCCAGAGGCCCCTCTTTTGATTGTTTTGATTGTGAACCTGAAATATATAGATATAAAATAAGACAACTTTTCAATGGCAATATAATTGAAAATTATGAAGTTGGTATCTTTTTTTAAAAAAAAATTTACATTATTTTCCACGATCTTCAAGGATGACGAACCAAAGCTTTAGCTAATTGGCTGGGACAAAAAATTCAAAATTCTCGACTAAAATGAACGTAGCCAGGACTTTCTCAAGGAAGGAGGAGGGGTTAAAACTTCCATATTTTCGATAGAAATTTCGAGCCCCTCCCCCCCCCATTTACAAAATTTCCTTCTATTATAAAAGCATTGAATTCAAAATTTGAATCATTTTCATAAAATAAATATGAGTATTTATGAGCTTCAAGGTTATAGAGTTCTATACAATTAAAATAGAATATTTTTAAGAAAAAGATTCGAAAAAATTTAAATTTTGGAATAATCAATTTCCATGCCACCAATAATTCTGACTTCAATAACCAAAAATGAAGGGAAAATCCGCAAAGGCATCGGATGCTTTTTAATTTCGATGTAGAAACTTGAAATACTAGAAAGGAAGCCTCTGGGAAAAAAATTTAGATCCAATTTTGGATCTGAAAACTGTTGCGATCCAATCGGGACCAAGTGAATCCAAATAGAATCACACAAATCCAAATTGGTCCAATTTTGGTCCAATTTAAGACATTTTCTCCCTTGAGTCGAGACAAAATTCGATCCAATTGAATCTTTTTAGATCATTTTGGATTCAATTGGAAATAATTTTATTGAATTCAAGAAGATACAATTGGGAATTGGATCCAAAAGATACAATTAGATCCAAAAAGATGCAATTAGATCCAAAGAGATACAATTATAGATCCGATTTTTTTCAATTTAAAGAGAAAAATGCCTCAATTTGGATTAGGTAATTTAGATTTACTTGTATCCACTTGGATTTGATTGGATCGCGCCATTTTTCAGATTCAATTGGATCTGATCAGATGGGACCGGATCTGATCAGATCCAATCGGATCTAATTTTTTCCCCAGGACCCAAGAGGGATTAAAAAAACGTTTTTTTTTTTTTTTTCGTCCAGTCGCCTCAAATAATTTTACTAGTCCATATAATTATTGTTATTTACTTTATGCCCAATAGCGTTGAAAAAAATTTAATTTTCAATGCCTAAAAAATCATTTTTTTCCATAACCATAATTTTTTTCAAAAAGTTGGACCTCATGAGGGGTCCGAATCCCCAACATCTTCCTCCTATCTTTGAATTAAATCACTTATTTCAGGAAAAAAATACTCGAGAGGAAAGTTTTCCTGAGATATTCCGAATCGCCAATAAGAAAAAGAATAAAGTTAATTAGAAAATAACCAATGAAAAGAAATTCTCCGACACTTTTCAAATGGAAACTGCCATAAGAATTACCACAGATGAAACCCTCTTGCCCTCCTCTCCCTTCAACACACTCCCTCGTCACAACAGGATTTCACACCAGAATAAACACAAACCTCTGAAAAAAATCCACCAGCATCGAGAAGAAGAAAAAAAGGAAAAACTAGATACCCAATGTCTAATCCTTTACAACATTTCCGCACAAACCACCATCTCAGCCACATTTCGGGGAAAAACCGAAAACGGTGAAATTTTACACACATTACACGAGAATATTTATTATAATAACTTGGAAAAGATGCAGTTCCATTTTACGACTTACACGAAGGTAAGACGGGCGTCTATTAGAAAGCTCATCTGCGCTTTGTATTTCAGCCCCGGTCGCTGCGGTGGAATCGCAAGGCGTAGGTATTAAAGCTCTATTTCGACAACATTTCGGGCGTCATAGGCGAAGAGGCGACTCGACGGTTATCGCGCTCATAAACGTAGTCTTAACTGCTTCAAAAATGCTGTTTCCTTGTTACCCGGGTCTAAATTATACTTCATTTGGGAGCATTAGGAAAACCTTTTAAGGTGCAAAAAGTCCGAAGTATTTACCATTTTAATGATACACCGACGAGCATGGCAAGACGAGTAAATTAAAAATGATTCGCGCGTTATTGGATTAAATTGCGGTAGCCGAAGGGGGGGACTTCGGGGGGTAAAAAAATATTAACCTTTTAGCAACATCGCAGATGCGTTATTTCAAAAAGGATAAACGTTCGTTTGACACTTGACGAGATTTTAATTTGGCGCCGCGTTCGCTCAAAACATCAACTTTTGCGGTTGCCAAGAGAAGAAGGGTGAAAAAAACGTGATAAAAAGTAGAGAATTTAAGCTTCGCGACCCTTTTGTTTAAATAACACTTGCCAATGCGACTTAGATTATAGACAGCATCGGCGGCGGTTCTTTTTTCAATATTTTCTATCGCGAATGTGCCTCACTTCCTGGTACCCGACGTATCCAGATGAGAGAACTTCTTTTCGTACGTGAGCCTCGTAAATCCGTACATTTTTTAAAGGTGTTTTCCACACACAACGTCTTCCACTTTCAAACTATTTGTTCGCCAGGGTTTTCCTTAAAAATTGGATAGCTACATATATCCTACAACATGCGAAGGATAAAATAAAATGAGTTCGCTGTATTTCGCCTCTCTCTCGTTTTTTTTATTCCGCACTTTTTCGAACCTTACCTTTGCAGAAAACGTTGGGAAATTTTTTTTCGTACGCGCCTTTCGCAGGATAAAGGAATTTACCGGTTGGTTATGGTTTCTCAAGCTATACCCAGGACCCAGATACACCCAAATACACCGAAATCATCGCACATGCCATAATTGGAATTTGAGTGTGAAGATAAGAGAAAATAAAAACGTGTCTGCGGGAAGATTCGTCGTATTTTGACGTCAGTTTCATGCAATTTTCCAACGATACGTGCGCCGGAGCGGAAAAATAATCGCGGATTTGTAATCAGCGTCGTTGAAAACTATGAAAACGATATACGTGACGATTTTTTATCGCCCTTGGTTCCGCGAATCTCGTTTATGACACCCCCCCCTCCTCCATCAATCTATATATCAGGCTTGTTGGGTGTTTGGACGGATTATCACAAAAGTTTTACATTCCCGAATGTGACTTATTTGTTTCGAGAATTTCAAGCATTCTAAATTATATGGCTTCTGTTTAGTAATCTATGATGAGGGTGAGTGGGGGGGGAGGGGGTCAAAAAAATGATAAAAAATGATGATACATATTACATACACGGAAAAAACAGAAGTTACGAAAATGAATACATTTTACTTTTGCCACAAAAATAATCAACTTTATCAAAAAAATGAATAAATTTTACCAAATTAACGAATTTTAATCAAAAAATAATAAAATTTATTCAAAAATAACAATAACGGGTCTCAATTCACAAAATAGATGAAATTTGTTCTAAAAATAATATTTTCAGAAAAAATAACGATGGCAAAAAAAATAATAAAGTTTACCTTTTACCTATTTTGAGAATTGGGACACGTTATTATTTTTTTGGATAAATTTCATCATTTTTTTTTTCAGTGTATGGATTATTAGATTTTCAAAAGCGCTGAATTGAAATTTGATAATTATTTTAAACAAATCGATAAAACTTGTATGATTCATAGACAGCTTTAATTAAACTACGCCAAGATTAATCTGGTACAGATTTCAAAAGACGAGAAGGTTATTCAGCATGACCTTTCAAAATAAATATTTCACTATACACCTACCCCCCTCCCCCCCAAAAAAAAATTACTCAACAAAAATAATTATTTTTTTCAATATTTGAAAAGTTCAAAAACTGGAAGTCAGCAGTAAGTATTATAAATACTCATTTTTCACTTCCATTCTCATTTTCTCTTAAATAAATTTGCTTGTAAAAGCATAAAAAATTATTCCATTTTTTTCAAGAACATAAATTTGGTTAAAAATCTCTAACAGGTTTGATTTTTAAATTAAAGCACAGGATACTTCAGAATATTTTCAAAACTTTCGCCCCTCGCCAGCAAAAACTATATAGTTCTAGATGAAATTTTATCGCAAAAAATTCAGAAATGAGGGAGGGGTGTAGAGGGGTATTTTATGCCAATAATTCTGAATTTGCTGTGGAGGTCTGCAGTGAGAGTAAAAAGATTCCAAAATTCAAAGTTAAATTCAACAAAAGCATCAGAATTAGGAAGAAATGTCACAAATGATTCGAAATTTTTAAAAAGCTAGAACTGAAATTACTAGAATATTTTAAAAATTTAATAACACTCAATATCAAAGTTTACTTAAACCGAATTTTGCTATCGTATTTTCGAGGTCAATCTCAATGAATCGAGTGCACGTATTGACCTAATTGACACCCCTTCACCGCAGAAGGGTCTTTGAAGTCGCCGAAGCTCGCCACTTGTTACTCATTTTTTTATACAATGTTTTTCTTCCCTACTCATAATGGGATTTTATATTCAAAAAATTAAACAAAACGAAATAATAAAAACAGAATACGTTCGTGAAAATGTACAAAGCTAATTAATTGAAATTTTTAAACCTCATCACGTTTAATATCACGTTTAATAAACTTTTAAAATTCGGCAGAACAAAAAGATCATAAATATTCATTTTCCTGCCTCACTTTTTTCAAATTCGTTAATAATTTAGTTCTTTCGTGTCATGATATAATCAAGTTTTGATGGAGGATACCTACGAATTCGATTACCAATGGTACGTAATTTTTGTAAATTCTCGAGAATTATAGTATTCTTTTTTTTTTCATATTCGTTTGGTAAAATATTTTACACATCACATGATTAAAAATTTTCAGGTGAATAGATATTCGATGAGCTGTTCAGATAAAATGTTATCAAGCTTAAGCCATAATATCCCATGCATTATAATTTTTCATCAATTTTCCACCCATCACTTTCGTCTACGTCTACATTTTTAAAAACCATTTTAAATCAATTTCGTGAGATTATAGATGAATGAGAAAAATTAAAAAATGGAGGTGGAATTATACATAGGTAAGGTGCCTAAATTTCAATATTCATTCATTTTTAAATAAATCTGTTGAAAAACGAAATGAGAGAAAAATAAAGGAGAAACAGAACAAAGAAAAAATATTTTCCAAAAATTCAAAGATTTTTCTGAAAATAATTTCAAGATGAATAATTTTACCTAAAAATTCTATTCGCATCCAATTTTCAAGGGTCCTTTACAAATATCACTTTTTCAATTTTTCTCATTATATTGTAACAAAAATTCTGAACAAATTGAAAAATATCTTCTAATTTGATGTTGGTAAGAATATTTTAACTCACAAAAAAACATCGATGAGGATATTCCATATTTGATTTTTTTTTTTTCAAAAAATGTTCTCACAATACTTTTGTGCGATTATTTTTGAAGAAAATGATATGAACGAAAAACGAATAACAAAAGTTAACGGCAATGGCGCTTATGGGTTAAAATATTCGTGTATGAAATCAACATTGTTATTTTCAGTAAATTTTTGATATCATTTTTTCTAATACTTCGGAGATAGGTACGAATTTTGTTTTTAGTAAAAATATTCATAAATACTGGATCAATTTCAATTTTTTTTGTCCATCACTTATCCCACTTTTCTATCAGGGACGAATAAAAACAAGAAAAATCAAAATCGAACCATAAAAGTGGACTTTCTGGATATTGAACTGTTTTTCAAAAAAATCAATTCGTTCAAGGGTTGCTTGTCTGTAGAAGGGGGGTAAAGATCTAATTGATGGGGAAAAACATCAACGTATCGATTTCTAGATACCTGAATAAGCAGAATTCATTTACTCAAGTCGACCAAGAACAATTTAGAATTTATTCTGCACAATTGTGACTCATTGAAAGTGAAAAAAAATCATCAAGACCTTTCATATTGTTTTTTTCATTTAAAAAATTTTTTGGTACCGAATGTCTAACAAAAATTCGTTCAGCAAAAAGCTCAACTTGACTTTGCATATAGCAAGACATTTCAGTCGTTATGACCCCCTCCCCAACTACTCTAAAAAACCAATTTTTACGAAAGACTTCAAACAGGTGTAATTTAAAAAATTACAAATTTTCAAGAACGTAAATCGTGATCTGAACCTTGAAATATTTTCAACACACTTTCACAGGGCATCGATCAGGAAAACCAAAATTTTGAAATTTCAATCGAAAAAAAATTTGGTGAAATTTTTCAAAATACAAAAAATTTTTCTATATCTAAAATGCAGAAAACCACTGCCCAAGCGAAACGAGAAAGAAAACTGAATTGGTGATAAAATTTCCTTCCTTTTGGGGTTTAATGGAAATGGTAGTTGGATGCATTTCCATTGTGAGATACTCGGATAGCTTAGGCGAAATATTATCGAACCAACCAATACTGACACATCATTGCACTGTTGTTGTGTGTAAAAGATCGCGAATACGAATACGAAATAAAACGCAGAACGTAATTAAACTGAGTGTATTTTACACTGTACGAAAATACACAATACATGATGGTAACGATTACGCGATTACGTTAACGAGAGAAACGAGTGCATTGTAAGTGCACAACTGACGAGTACATGTACGAAACAGAGTATATGATCGAGCAACGACCAAACAGCGAATGATTCGCGATACAAAACAGCTCACGACGTTGACTACATCAAGTCGCGAGTTGCGTAATATGCTGAAAGGAGTGGGGATGTAGATAGTAGCTTGGGTAGGTAGGAAACCGGTTTAGATAGGTACCTACTCGCACCAAATCGAATAGAAATATTCGAGTCGCGGTTACAACGCGAAATAAACACCTTTGTCATTTGCCACTGATGGAAAAATACATCAGCGACAACAAAAGAAGAAATTGATAAGAGAGGTAGAAATAAATTTAATTCTACTCGCGAACACAAAGCACAAGTACCTTGTAACCTTGAATTCGCGAGCAGACAAAAGGCAAGTAAACTAACTGCCGAAAATACAGATGAACTACCTCCTTATCTGTGTAAATAGGTACCTACTTACGCGAAACGTACGTAGATCGCCGATTTACACAGTTATTCTTGTGCAAGTTGGTGCAATTTGGGTAGGAATAATCCCTACCGGTTCATTGCCCCACCGAGTAGACGTTGAAATAAGGGTACTCGGGAAACAAAATAGAACGGTAAGGATTGCCTACAATATCAGAAAAGGCAAGCTACCTATCACATCCCTGCCCCTCCCGCAGTACATGAAATTTTAACGTCTTAAAATTACAGCATAAAATTACAAAAAAATAGTGTTGGGCCCAACATAGAACTAAAACTAATATCACAGATTCACAGACGTTTTAGGCAAATTACATGTACATGAAATGGAAGAAACAGGTATAAAAATACAAAATTTGATACCTATTTATGAACATGGCAATTTATAAGATAATTCATGAAAAAGAACATAAGTATTTACAACATGATTATCATTCGATCAATTTGAGTAAAATTAGCTCAAAATTAATTCTAAAACCATTAAAATTGACATGGATTTTCTAATTTTTCGATTTTTTTTTTTTTTTTTCATAAGAAAAACTGTACAATCAAACACCAATCTGTTGAGAAAATTCTAACCATTTTCTCTTTTTAGACTGAATTTTTACAAGTTGTGTTAATTTCCCTCTACATGATACTGTCTTGATATTGATTTGCATTTTGGAATATTGAAGGAAAATTGAGAAAAGTGCAAGAAAAACATTCAAAAATGTGCAAAAATTTTGGCCTTGAGAAAAATTTGATGGAAAAAATATCCAATTTTTCATTCTTTTTCCTTTTCTGACCAGAAATTCGAAAAAACTGTCCAGAGATTCGGAATTCAAAAATAATTTGAAAGTGGGCATTTGGGCATGAAATAATAATTTGTTGAACTAAAGTTGAAATCAGATGAATAAAAATTCAAAAATTTTCAGAAGAAGCACTAAATGAAGTATGCAATGATTGACTTCATTTAGGCATAAAAATTCTGGTAAAAATCAAAACATTTTCGTATCAATCACCTACTGAAGTATTCACAGAATAACCACAAGTAGTACATAAATTTAGCCAAAAAATTTTCTAAAAAGATGCCCCATGAACCTCACCAAGTAACAATTGTTAAAGTTGAAGATCACTCTCAAATTATTCATCATTGGTATCTCAATAATGAGACCCATAATTTTCCTCAGAACCTCTACTACACTTCAAGGTCTGGGAAGTTTCAAACCATCAAAACCTAGGGGTAGACTAGACCTGCCAAAAGTTTGAGGTTGATAAATCTAAAGCTGCAACTCCTCTAAATTTGATAAATAATTGAGAGTGGGAAGAAATTCACCAAATTCTACTAAATTTCGAAATTTGGGAACATAATTTGGTCGATCCTATCAACTTTTGTGGACGACCAACAAAATTTGAGGACGCCATTTTAACATTGGGATCTAAGCCCTAAAATTGGGATCTAAGCCCTTTTATGTCCAGTGACACGAAAGTGCCACTGTTGACATGCTTGGTGGATGTAGAGAGGTCATGGTCATCATATAGAATTAGAAAATTAGAGAGAAAAAATTCAACTCTAAAATCTATATTGAGATTCTAGCAAAGCTAAGAAATCTCAGAAGAAAATTTCTTTCAGAAGATCAATTTTGAAAGATTAGAAAATTTTGGAAGTATGAAAAAATTCAACTTTCCAATTTCTAAAAAATTTGGCTTTTTGATACATCAGAAAACATGAAAAAATTTGAAGAAAAATTTTCATGCCCCTGCATACGAAAATGGATGAAATAAATTTTAAATTTACCCATAAAAATTTAGATTTCGCCCATAAAAATTTAGAATTCTTTTGAGTTGAAATTTTAATTCACAATGATCAAATTTCAAACAAGAAGAATTTTTAATTTGAAAATATAGAATTTTCCGAAAAATGATAGAAAGTTGGCCAATAAAAAATCGAATTTTCAATTTCAATGAATAAAATTTTAAAATGAAAATTTCTATTTCAAAATCATGATTTCTAAAAATTCATGATAATGATCAATCCAGAAAATTCAAAATTAACCTTGCACTTTTTCAATATCCAAGCAAAACAATAATTTTTCATCTCAAAATTAAACAATCTGGAATGAAAAATTCCATCTTGATAATTATCTGAGGTTCGAAGTATTTTTTCCAAGAATTCACTTTTTAAAAAATACTTCGAAATGTGAAAATCACAACTCAATAAAAATTTTGCCAAAAAATTCCTATGGCTACATAGACAGTATCATCAAACACAAAAGTAACTAATATGGCATGAAATTAGCACTAAGTACCTGTTTTAGTAACTAATCAAAACCAAATTTGAATGGAGGGAAATTATGAAATGTAAATTGTTTGCACATATCAAGGCAAATCAATTTACCACACAACATTTTACCAAAAAATGAATTCAAATTTTCATTTCAGGTAGAAATAGACAAAAACTGTAGGTGAAAAATTCACAAAAAATTTTGAAATATAAATTTCGTAATTATTGATGGTAAAACATCAATAATTTTTTTCTACAGATTTTTGTACCAATAAACAGTGCAATTTTCACATAGATGTGCCAAAAACAATGAAAAAATAATTTTCAGAAAAAATACCAAAGAAATTAACCAAATGTGTGAAATTTAGCCATTTCAATGTAATTTTCATCTCAACCAAATAATATCACTGTTGGAATTTAAATTTGGAGCAATTTGTCAAAAATAAAAATTCAATTCTTTCAATCGGAACAAAAATTTCACATTGAAAAAAAAATGAGAAATTTCTTTCAGAAAAAAATTACCAAATCTGGTTTCAAATTTAAGCATTTGCTTTAAAAATCGATTTTTTGAAAGAAATTGAAATTTTTTAGAGTAGGTTTTAAAATTTTGTGAAAAAAAACTTGTTGAATTTTGTGAAACGAATTTTAAAAAATAAAAAAAACGATCACGAACATATTAAAAATATCATACAAGCAAAATTCACATACCAAAGTTGATTTCTTGTGAGCTGGAATTTTCCTTGGAATTTCCACTGATAGTTGAAAACCACTCCATCTTGAGAAAAATTTTACCAATGGATTGACAAACACCCACGAATACCAATACCATTTTGAAGATGAATAGCTCCATAAAATTTGTCCCAGTGCCCCTTGACCAGTGACAATTTCGACTTGGGAAATTTGACAACATAATTCCAAACAGGTTGAGATGAAAATTGGACCAGAAGAGAGTCCAGTGATTCGCAGATTTTTTGATGAAATTGGCCTCCGGAAATTGAGTGAGGAAGTTAAACTTGGATTCGAATTACTTCTCCAACTGAAGTCGAATTTTCCATTTGAAAATGGTACCATGGAATCCAAATTTGACAGGAACGATTTTTCCTCTTGAGACCAAATTCTCCAAAAATCCTTGGTTTGCCCAGGCGCCAATGAATTGGTGATAAAATTTCCTTCCTTTTGGGGTTTAATGGAAATGGTAGTTGGATGCATTTCCATTGTGAGATACTCGGATAGCTTAGGCGAAATATTATCGAACCAACCAATACTGACACATCATTGCACTGTTGTTGTGTGTAAAAGATCGCGAATACGAATACGAAATAAAACGCAGAACGTAATTAAACTGAGTGTATTTTACACTGTACGAAAATACACAATACATGATGGTAACGATTACGCGATTACGTTAACGAGAGAAACGAGTGCATTGTAAGTGCACAACTGACGAGTACATGTACGAAACAGAGTATATGATCGAGCAACGACCAAACAGCGAATGATTCGCGATACAAAACAGCTCACGACGTTGACTACATCAAGTCGCGAGTTGCGTAATATGCTGAAAGGAGTGGGGATGTAGATAGTAGCTTGGGTAGGTAGGAAACCGGTTTAGATAGGTACCTACTCGCACCAAATCGAATAGAAATATTCGAGTCGCGGTTACAACGCGAAATAAACACCTTTGTCATTTGCCACTGATGGAAAAATACATCAGCGACAACAAAAGAAGAAATTGATAAGAGAGGTAGAAATAAATTTAATTCTACTCGCGAACACAAAGCACAAGTACCTTGTAACCTTGAATTCGCGAGCAGACAAAAGGCAAGTAAACTAACTGCCGAAAATACAGATGAACTACCTCCTTATCTGTGTAAATAGGTACCTACTTACGCGAAACGTACGTAGATCGCCGATTTACACAGTTATTCTTGTGCAAGTTGGTGCAATTTGGGTAGGAATAATCCCTACCGGTTCAAAACTTGTAAAAAAAGAGGCATGCTAGAATTAAGCAAAAATGACATTTTTCACCATCATATGTCAAAAATTTGGAAAAAGTTTGACCTTTGAGTCAAAAAATTTTTACTTTGCATAACTAGCTTGACTTAGCCTGACCATCAGATACCCTGTGTTTAGATATAAAAATCATTTCATATTGACACTCGAATCCATTTTTTTCAACGGGTTGCTCAGGAAGTGTTTTCAATAAAAAATGACGAAAAATCGTCGAGAAGGTTTCTCAATGCGCAGAATTCAGAAATTCTCGTAAATGTTCCTCTCAATTGGGGCTAAAACAAAATTTATAATTTTTTCTCCCCATACGGCCACCTACGATCAGGGATGGAAAACTGAAGAAATAATAGTTCCAGTTTCCAGTTCCCATCTTTACAGTTCCAGTTCTAGTTCCAGTTCTGGTTCCAGTTTTTCAGTTCCAAATTTATAGCTTTTGACTTTTTTTTTCTCTTAAATAATGAGGGGAAAATGAAAACTTTTTCAAGTTCACACGTTTTTCCTGTTCCGACTTTTTTTCCAACTTCAAATTTTTTTCACAAGGTCAAAATTCTTTTCCAAACTTCAAACTTTTCAGTTGTAAAAATTATTTGAAATTCAAATCAAAAAAATAAAGAAAAAATTGTCTGAGAAAAATTTTTGACTTGAAGAACTGACTTGGGTTGTTTTTTTACAAATTTTCTGAGACGTTGATAACATTTTGTTAAAAAATTGTAACCTTGACAAAAAATTCAAAATTTGGAAAAGAATTTAGACCTCGTCAAAAAATTTTGAAGTTAGAAAAAAAATTGAGGAAAAAATTTAGACTTCGTCAAAAAAAATTGATATTTAAAAAAAGTCGGAACAAGAAAAATGTGTGGACTTGAAAAAAAATCGCTCACCAGTAAAACAGGCTCACGTGTCATACTCTCATATTTATTCGTATTTTTTTTTTAAGAAAAAAAAAAAGGAAAACTCAAAAAGAGAAACAAACAATAACTCCATGAAACAAATGAATAAAACAAACTTAATCTACCTTCGAAAATGAAATTTAAAACTTGAAAGAATGAAAGAAGTCAATTGATCTAGAGTTTTTCAACAACTAAAATAAAAACCAGAAACTTGAAAAGTAAATCATCCACTTTCAGTACTTTCACTAATCACTTTTTATACCTAATTGATCTTCCACGACCAAAAGAAACCAAAAACATTTTATGAAAAGCAAAAGCAAAAGAAATCAAGACATGAAAAAGAAAATTGAAATGATTAAAATTTCGAAACGAGCGAACTGAAACAAAAAGCAAGAAATCAAACATTAGTGATTAGAAAAACTTTTTTAAAAAAATTGTCAGAACTGGAACTGGAACTAAAATTTCTTTTAGTTCCAATTCCAGTTCCAGTTCCAGTTTTCCAACCCTGCCTACGATTAAGCTTCTTCTCATCAAAAATCAACTTGAAAAATTATAAATGCAAAAATCACCTCTCATCGATTTTCCATCATCGAATGATTTCAAAAAATTAGAAACTCACGCTCAGCATCTTGAAATCCATCTCTACCCCCTTCCCCTCTCCCAACATGTCAATCAATTAGACAAAACCTACCCCTAACCGCCCAAAAAAAATCACCGTACACGTTTTACCACATTATCAACATCGTTAAAACGAAATTTACTATCAATTTCGACATGAAATACCTCATCTTACCCTCTCATCAAGCCATCCAAAAAAAAAAGACAAATTACACGCCATTATCGATTTTCGTAAACGACAACAGGCTCATTTTATGGCATTTTTACGCTGCTAAAACGTCGGCAAAAATGACCGACAATAAAACAAACTCGCGTTCGGGTAAACTGTACAGCTCAGAAAGGCACGTCGCATTAAAAGAACTACGCTGCATTGTCTCTTAATTGACGTACTACGTATTACCTTTCCAAAATGAAAATGTTAATTACCAAACGAACCCTCATATAGCTCGAGCTCTACTCAACATCACGTGTTATTTTTCTTTTCCGGAATCGTGGCAGCAAGAAAAAACACCCTATTTGATGAAAACTTATACACTCGCCGTTCATAAGATGAAAAATTCTTAATTTTCGCCGAAGAAAGTCCAAATACTCGACCCCGGCGTACGAAAAGTTGCGGTTATAGAGACCTATGCACATAGGCACACGTATGAAATCAATACCGAGGTTAATTAATTTCATTAAATCGCGATGAACTTTCGAGTTTGGCTCCGGTGAGATGCACTTTAAAAGCTCATCGTAATATCTCCTTACAATGGTATTTGCGGTGATCGATTTACAAGCTTTTAGCTCCAGCCTTACGAAATTTTAATACGTTTCTATGGAAATATTTTGTTTTGAGTGGAAGATACCATCATAATACAGTATTTGTCAAGAACACAGAGTACGCAGATGGTTTAATTCGGTCAAATGTCTCATTAACACATATGCTAGGCCTATTTAATGATAGCAAAGCAACCACAGATGGGTTTACGCCTGACTATGCAAATTTTACCAAGTGTCATAAAGGACCAGACGTACGTTGACGTTCACCTAACGGCAGTACAGTTTTGCGTGGGAATCTGGCTAGTTCCCAAGTCGACCATAGTCACGGGCATGTTATTCAATGTCTCGGTAATAAGTTTTCTTCATGTTTAGGTACAGTATTTGTTTTCGTTTGAAAATAATAACCAAAAAAAAAAAAAACACAAATCGAGATACTCCAAATAAAAAAGATTATTTGATAAAATAATCGAATATTTTATGTGGGTATTTAGACACGCGAATAATACGCCCATTAAAAACCTATTAACAACAATTGACAGCTGCTGAGGTGATCGGAGTGTCAAGTGGTATTATAAATTAAAGTAATGAACGTCTACGTAGAAAAAATTAAACAGCTGATGTCTTGAGTGAAAAGTTACCTACTGAAAATGAAATAAATTCGAAAATATATCCATTAAAAAATTAATTCGTTTAGTTCTAAAAAACAAAAAAAGCTGCATGATGAATTTCCAGATCTGAATCCTATTTTATCCAAAGGGGTAAAGATAAGTTTACAAACATCATCGGCAATTTCCCAAAAGGATAAAGTTAGCAAAGATAATTCGCCAAAAACAGTTTCTACCTGGAATGGATATTAAACTAATCCAATAGTAGCAATTCGATGTTCATTTGTTAGCAATGAAACCGATACACTTAATACCTTGGAGATTAATACAAATACGATTGCAAAGGGGTAAATAAATTAAGAGAGAAATGGCGATATAAATTTCAAATCCAATAACTAAAAGAAAATTTTCAAAAAAATAAACCCAAATAAGGAATTTTTTTACAAAAAATTTTTTTCCATACCTGAGCATATCACAAGTGCGAAATATAATATCCTTATCATTGGTACAATTTTTAGTCACACCACAATCTCGAGAAAAATATATTCAAAAAATAATTAAAAATTGGAAAAAAATTAATCAATTAAAAAGAACATCAATCGAGTTTGAAAAAATTACGTATTTAAAATCACCGCGATGTTTTCGAACTTGAGAACATGTTAGAACAACTCGGGCACGCGGTACCTAAACTTGAAATTGATAATACACAACATTCGGAATCAAAACTACTCTGGCCATCATTACCGAACCCGCCGCCGCACTGTCGACTATCAAATTATACGCTAGATGTCGTTGTGACTCATTGCGTAGGTGTAGCAGCGTTGGAGAATTTTGTTTTTCAGGCTTGGTGCACTATTCAACAGATTCATTGAGGGAGGGATGAGTTAGAGATGGAGGTGAGGAAAAAATTCAACAATTTGACCGATTCGAGGGCAAATTCGGATTTGGGTGACAGGTTTGAAGGTGAGGTTTTGATGTCAGGATGATGGAAATTGCGAGAGATGCTACGAGATGAACGGAGTGTGAAATGGAGTTTTTGAGAGCTGCGCTGTGCGCGATCAATTTATTTTCTCATTTGGGAAGGATTATTCGAGGCTGATTCCATACTAAAACAGACCAAAAATGAAGTCGAGGGTTTCGATTTCGCTCAATTTTTTTTACGGGTTCCCCTTGGTGGTCTATTCGTAAAATCACGATCATTTTTTTCATTAATTCTCAAGGGGGTGGGGAGGTGGGCCACGATATTTTAATACAATTACAATTTTTAGCGAAATTGCTCAACTTTGAAGGCTCGTATCTCGAAATGGGCTATATTTTGGGGGAAACTGTTTGCGGGGTATGAAAGAGAATTGATATGAGATTCAAAATCGATAATCACATTTTGAAAAGCTCAAAGTTGAACTTTGACGATAAAAGCTCAACTTTCATGAAGATCACAGTAGATGAAAGCTACTGTTTAAAAATCTGAAAAAATGACAGTGAGAGTACTTTTTACCCTCTTTTCAACCAACGAATTTTCAAGATGGAATCTTTAATCCCCTGAGAGGTAGAGGAGTCCACAATTTTGACCAAAATCCAAAAAAATCGAAAAAGTGAAGTAGCACACGGATTTTTACTAATTTGGAAGCGTTGATTTCGAATATGTGTACGGTTTTTTCATCCGACACCTCTACACCCTCCGATTGGCTATTAACCTCTTTGATAGGGGTCAAAATTTTTTAAAAAAATGATAATGTGTGACCTGTCGTTTGTTAGGTATTTGAGGGCACTGAGTTTCAAATATTTACTTATTTTTTGGATTAGACCCTTCAGTGCTCCCCTAGCCCTTAATTTTGGGGAAAAGTATGTTGAAAAATTAAAATGACGTATGAGTGGAATTCGAATACAGACTTACTCTCTTTCCCACTGCTCTAAACGAAAGATAGGTACAATTGATTTGTAGGAGGGGGTCGGTTGGAGTAGGGGAAAAGGGGTAAAATCAAAAATTAGGTCGATATTCGAATTATACGACATATCACACGTTATTTCAGTTTTTTACCATACTTTTCCTTAAAATTGGGGGATGGGGGTGCTGAAGGGTCAAATCCAAAAAATGAACAATTTTTGAACTTAGTGCCCTCAAATACCTAACAAACGACAGGTCGCACGTTATTTTTCATTTTTTCGGATTTCAGCCCCTATCAAGGGGGCTAATAGGAGGTTCAGAGGGTTCAGATGAAAAAACCAAACATATTCGAAATCAGCGCCCTCGAATCAGTAGAAATCAATGTGCAATTTTACTTTTTCGATTTTTTTGGATTTTGGTCAAAATTTTGGACCCTTCTACCTCCCAGGGGATTAAAGATCCCTTCCTGAAAATTACTGTAACTTTTTCAGATTTTTAAACGGTAGCTTCCCTCTTTTGTTCTCATCATCAAAGTTGAACTTTCTCCGCCAAAGTTCAACTTTGAGTTTTTCTAAACGTGATTATATCGATTTGGAATCTCCTATCAATTCTCTTTCAGACCTCGCAAACAGTTTTCCCCGAAGTACAACCCATCTCGAGATATGAGCGTTCAATGTTGGACAATTTTTATAATTGCACAAAAATATCGAGGCCCACCTCCCCACCCTTTTGAAGATTAGGACAAAAATAATCGTGGTTTTGTGAATAGACCACCAAGGGGAACTCGTAAAAAAAATTGAGCGAAGTCGAAAGACTCGACTTCATTTTTGGTCCGTTTTCCTCGAGAAAAGTGAGCAAAAAAGGTATTCCTATTACAGATTTTGAAATGAAATTATTTGGACAGTTTATTTTCAACAGGATATCTCTTGAAAAAACTTAGAACTTGCTAAATGAGAAGAAATGCCTTCAGTCATGCCATTAATGAAAAAAAAGTCATTTGTCCACTTCATGATCTCAAAATTAGATAAGTAATCTCATTGGTCAAGATTCTTTTTTCAATTCATTACAATGCTGCTAACAAGTATAGAACAGGCGAAATTTTCATTTAGCTGACAGAAGTGTCGTTAAAAAAAATCTAAAAATTGATTTAAAAATTCAATTTTAAAACCTAAAATCTTTTGGCCAATTTTTCAAGTCATTCAATAGACAATTTGATTATAATGATATATTTTGCAAACCGTAAACTGATTGGCAGCAGTCTCAACTTTTTGGAAAATTTTTCATTAATTTTTTTAGCAATTGACTAAAAAATTGGCAACAAACATTTCGAATAACAGAGAGAAATTCACTGTGTAAAATTCAACAACAAAACTTGAATTTGTGTGAGAGAAGGAGGTCTATGGGTAGGATTTTCATTGAAATTAAGACAATGAAGTGGAATTATAAACCTGTGTGGAAATCAAGAAGCGGGGCAATATCGATACCAAAATATTAAAATGATAATCAAAATAAAAAAAAAATTAAAAATTGAAGAAATAGGTTTGAAGTAAAATTCTACAAAAGCGATAACTTGTTTTGTAAAAAAATCATAATTTGAAAAAAAAGTAAAAAAATTCATCAAAATAAAAAAATGAAAAATTGAGGAGATAGGTTGGTTTGAAGTGAAAATCTGGAAAAGCGATAATTTGATTTATGAAGAAATTATACATTGACAAAAAAATTTTTTAAATAATCTCGGTTGGAAATTTCCAATTTTTGTTCCTAAAATATCCTAGAAGAAAAATAAGAGTACAAAAAACCGCAATTTAAATAAAATAAATAAATTCCATTTTACTTAAAAGATTTTCTGACACAGTCAAAGGGTTGAAAAATTCCAAGGAAATTTTTAAAATAAAATTCATTTTTCGACATGGCGGGAAAAATTAAAATGAAATATTTTCGTGAATGAGATAAATCGAAAAAAATACACGAAATTATCAACATAGAAAACCTATAATATTCAAAAACAGTCAGCGATCCGATTCTGAAAATCGGTCAATCAACAATATCGACATCTCAAATTTTCAACAAAGGGTAAAATTTCCTTTCTTCCATCTTACACAACATTCCAATTTTCTGTTTTCAATCTAAATATTGACCAACGACCTCCATATTTTTACAGATTTTCTCTTCAAATAATCTTGGACAACGGTTCAGTTATATCAGCAATATTAATAAATCCGATTTTCTGAAACCAAAAAAAAAAAAAAAATCAAACTCTAAATTAAAATCAAATTCGTCAAAAAATATCTTCTTCAGTCAATACTCACTTCATCTTGCAAATAGGAAACGCTGACTTCCAAATACTTGGCCAATTTGGCAGGATCGAACAAAACTTGCATACATTGTTGAATGAAAACCAAAAAAACTTGGTTAAAACACGAGCAAAATTTTCCAAACGCTTCCCTCTCGGATTCCAACCAAGTAATGTATTCTTTATCGTAATACGTAGCTAAAACCTTGGCCACATTTTCCAAAGACAATTGCAGAGTTTCGGTTACAGGAAGGGTACATCCACTCGGAGTACAGAATCTCAAATCATTGAACGCAGATAGAATAGAATTACAGTATTCAGCCAATGGAGGATATTGCAGCAGAGCCAAGGGCGGATTTAAGGTCTGATCGGCATAAAGATTATCAATTTTTGGCACAAAAATCGCACCTATGAGAATCGTTCATATCTCACCTGTGAATCGGATTCTAATTCATTTTTCAGCAGCAATGAGCTGGTTGGAGACGATTTCGATACCATGAATTTATTCATACTCCATTCGAATTTGGAATCTGCATTGGCTATGGCTGATTTGAAATTGGTCACCGAGGTCGATACGAATGAGCTGATAATTAGACCCCTGAAATCAGCACCGATTCGGCCGAATGATTGGCCAAAATACATGCATTGGTCTAGGAGTGAATCTAACGAGTTAGCTGAACATTCCAGTAAACAAGAATCCACTGTGATGAGAAAATCGTTGATCTAAAAACAAGCCGGAATTATTTTTCGACTCGAGAGGAGAAAATTTTCAGAGATTTCATAACTTACTCGTTTATTGAGCCAAGAATGGAAAATCGAATTTTTAAGATCGTTCTGACGAGTGATTATTTCATCGTCTGTGAACACAGCCTTATATTGGGTAACGATATTGAATATATTCACACGTGTTACATCAATAACAGCACTCAAGTACTGATTTTCTAAAAAATAAAATTCGTTAATTTTCAAACATGGTCCATTGCCAACAATTCGATTTCAAACAGTCACCTACTGTTATCAGTGGGTATATCGGAAAGCAGCCCATCGAGCCATTGATTACGAGCTTGTAAAAATTTCAATCGAAGTTCCACCTCCGAAAATATATTCATCCTTCGTAAATATCCAACGATTTGTAAACATTTCGGCAGCGAAAGGTCCGTACACAGATGTCTCAGTAAATGACGCATCAATTCCCACCAACTTTTCTCCACATCTTTGATAATTGTCTAACGAAATGCAATTCATTATAAATATTGTTCGCTGAATTCGTAATTCGGTATCGAAGAAAGCAATGAATACTCACAGCGATCAAAGGTATATCACCATGCTGACTCGATAAACGTTTCACAAACGAAGTCAATAGCAAAGCTTCTTCGTACAATTCGCTTCGAATACAGGTATTCATGAATTGCGGTATTTCCAAAATTTGTAATATTTCCGAATTATTCGAAAGTATCATGTTGTTCTTAGCTTTTCTATTTTTAATATCGGTTGAAACATTGATAAATTGGTCACTTTCTGCCAACAGTTTGGGTATTTCGTCTATACAAGCTTGTAATTTTTGTTCAATTGAACATACCTGAAGATGAAATAAATATCGCGAATTAATACGTTGCTCTGAATTATTGAATTGATTCAAGAACAAAATAAACTTACATCTTTATAAATATTATGAGAGCAATCTGCAGTCTGTATGAATGATTTATAATTAGATAAAGCCAAGTGCCGGAGCTGATTGTTGACAGAGGTAGCTTCATCATCGAGTGTTTTTTTCTCTTTACGTAATTGATCGATGTTTTGAGTTCCCAATTTTTGTAGATACTTGAAGAAATCTGGGTTATCTCGGTATTGTTCTGTGATTACAAAATAGTCATTAGCGAAGGGTAGATTTTGATAAATGAGCATCGAAAAAGTATCGATTTACCTGGAACTCCTTCGGGGAAAAGGTGGTTTATAAGTTTTTCTGTATCTAAATCGTAATCCATTATATGGTCGGAAAATATCCGGTAGTTAGTAGAAACGTTAAAAGTATCGAATTCAAACAGATATAAAACAAAAGAAAGGTTCTCGATTACGTGTTTACTTCCTCATTTTTCGAAAGTCAACTGACCAATAATTAAATTAAATATTACAAATAATACAAATTCTTTACGATATTCACAATTTTTCAACAGTTGGCAAAAAATTTGTTATCAGCATTATCAGCGAAAATTATCAACAAAAAAAGTTAATCCACTAAATGAACGAAATGAACGATAGTGCCCGAATAAAAAATATGCTACTAAAGCGCTCCTACCGCTCATAAACGGTACAACAGAAAATAAGGTAATTACATTGGTAAATTACCAGGAAATTTATAAAAATTTACAAAACTCAAAATATATACAAAAAAATTAGAAATAATTAATTTTGTAAAAATGCGAGAAAAACGTTTAGGTTTAGTATTCTGTTTTCTGTTTCTATTTCCCAGTGATGAAAATTTGAAAAACTGAAATGATATTAGTTCCAGTTTCCAGATTTCAGTTCTAATTGAACTCTCCATCTAAAAAAACAACCATAGTCCATAAATGGAGAGTGAAATAATAATACCTAATATGCTCAAAACGTTTCTACGACTGAAAATTAGGTTCGATGAATGTTACTTAATCACAAAATGTGGATAAAGGGACTACAGGGCGAGTTTGGCCGTTCAAATTTCCCTTCAGTTCTCAAAAATGGAAAATGAAAATTTTCCTATGCATTTTTAATCACAAGAAGTCTTCGAATTTTTCGAGTTTTTTGTTTACAATCCATTAACTCGATTCTGATTAGTTATTTACAACCAATCAGCGTCAACCTGATGGACTATGGTTGTTTTCCAAATAAAAAGCTCGAAACCCCTTAATTTAGAAACACAAGAAAAGAATTAACGTCTTTTTTAAAATTCAAAATAAATAACACCATCGGTTTTCTCGTGAAATTTCATTTCAGAATAAAAAAAATTTCCTAAATATGGACTAATAATGGTTGTTTTTTTAGACTGAGGCTTCAAGTTCAATGCTTCAATTATTTCAGTATCAGTTATCAAAATTTCCAAGTTCCAGTTCCAGCTCCAGCTCCAGTTCTCAATATTTTTTAGTTCCAGTTTTGAATTCTAGTTTCAGTTCCAAAATTCCTTCTTTTTTTTTTCAAGAGAAAAGTTTTCATTTATTTACTCCCTTCCACAGTGAATCAAGTCACCATAACACTTTGTACCCATCTCAAAAAATTCTCCTGATGACACTGAATGGCCTCCAATTGATTCCTCGATAATTTTTCCTCTCCTAACAGGTTACTTTTCACTTTCAGGATAAATTGCAATTAAAACTGTTTTGGGTCGAAATTCAAATCCCAGAAGTTTCAAAATTTCTTCATAAAAAAGGTAAGTATCTCAACTCGAAGTGAAATTATGAGCCCAAGCAAAAAAAAATCCAAAATATGTATACCATTAAGAGAGTTCCTAAATCGAGATCTCAAGAGTTAAAGTGCATTTGGTAAATTTTTGAAATTTTAAAATCACCTCTTTGTCCTTCAAAATATGAAAATTTTATCTAATCAACAAAAAAAAACTGAAATTTGATAAAATTATACAATTTTTTTGATCTGCCGAATCGATTGGAAGCAGTTTCAAGACGTTTCAGAGCCATCAGAAAATTTAAAAAATTTCTCAGCATTGAAGAAAAGATGGTAAAGTCCATAAAAAATGGTCCATAATTATATGAAATTCAGCACCTATAATCGCGGATTACCAATATTGGTGACCCATTTGATCGACTAGGACCTAATTTCCCAAAATTCGTAGGTAATTTTGAATTCAAATCCAAATTTTTTTGCAGAAAATTTTTCTTCTTCAATTGATTAAATAGATCATTAATATTAATGATCCGCGATTATAGGTGCTGAAGTTCATATGGACCATTTTTATTGACTTTTCTCCAGTACTGGGAAATTTCAAAATTTTCAAGAGACTTCGAAACGTCTTGAAACCGCTTCTAATCGATTTGGAAGGTCAAAAATAGGGTAAACTTTTTCCATGCTTTACAGGATGACGAGGTAATTCTGAAATTTCAAAAATTCGCCAAAATTCGAGAAAAGCACTTTAGCACTTGATATTTTGGAAATGGATTTTTTTAAAGATGTATTTTTAATTTATGACAATTTTGGCTCAAAATTTTACTTTGAGTAGGAATACCTTGCTTGTTACTACAAAACTGAAAAAAAGTAGTAAAAAATCACGTTTTTTTTTGGTTTTGATTTTTTTGACCATGTTGCACCCAATTTCGGAATCCAAAAAAAAAATACATGTGATGCTGATGCATGACCACTTAGCAAAACTAATAAAAAAATTTCCAGCCACGTACCCCTCTAAATTTTTTGAAGAAAAAAATTGGGAAAATGTGAACCGAAAATTTTCAAAAAATTTTCATTCGTACTACCCAGCCAGATGTATAATCTCTGAAACTTCAAAATTTTTACCCACCCTTCCAAAGAGATATCGCGTGTTGAAATTTCGACATTAAAAGAGCGATAATTCTGAAAGTGGTGAGGGTAGGGGGTCAAAATGATTTTGAGGATGTTTTTAAACCATGGTTAACATTTTGGGCTCATCTTGATCAATTTTGGGTCAATGGTTGTTTTTGACCCTCATTAAGAAAGGCTCTTTGCCAAGGTACGAAAAATGCACTTCAGCACCTGAAATTTCGAATATGTAACCCTGCCGGAAAGAAGGGACCTTGTCTAAAAAAAAAATCGATCTCATTTTTCACGTTTTTGGTCCAAATGACACCAAATCTGGACCAATCATAAAAAAATAAAGACATCATTTTTTTACACAATGTCCCTTCTTTACGACAGGATCACATATTGGAGTTCTCTCTAATTCAATACGATCAACACTAAAACTAGGTAATATAAAATTTTAAAAGTCACACGGTATGGAAGAATTTGGAAGGCAAAAAATTCACCACAAAAAAAGAAGCAGTAAAACATTTTTGAATGATTTATCCTTCGTCTGGATTTTTCTAGAACTCCAGCTGAAATTCCAAAATTTTCAAACTGTCTTTTCCAGGTTCTCCAAATTTCCTGCCCCCTCTAACTTTGGACGGATCCCGATTCATAATCCCGTTGAGAAAGTTTCAGATTGAAACTCACCCTCCCATTTATCAGCTGTGAAATCAAAAGACTCGGAAAACAAAAGGTAAAAATTTGGACAATCCACATCCATAAAACATCGACACAAATAAATAAAATTTTATTTAATTCGCTACCACTATTATAAAAAATAGCATAGGTACCAATAATTAAACACTTACAATACCTATGTACAAAAAAAGTCTTTTACATCTTGAAAGTTACAAAATACATTCGTTGTATTCGATCTTCGATCACTCGAACGGCGATTCTTCCTCTTCTTCGCCACTTCTGGGTGACTCGTATTGTAACGTTGGCGTAGGTCTGACATACGACGGAAACATAACCCTAGTAAGTTCGGCTCCAAATCCCGATCCTTCGGCTTGACTGGAAACGAAATCTTTGAAAGAATCTCCGAGGATGCCATCGAATGGTAGAAAATCTTCGACACCGATGTGTCTTCCAGCTCGGATCTCTTTAGGTAACTCATATTTCGTCGGTTCGTTGACAATATCGTTGGTATCCTGGGTAAGCTGCACCTCGTCGGATCTTTCGATTTTACCGGTACCGTATTTTTTGACTTTAGAATGACCCTGGATAATCAGATACGACGGCGTTTTCACCGGATGGTAGTGTTTATGCGAAAACGACGCTATAGGATTAGGTGTCAAAGGTTTAACCGTGGTAGGAATGGTGTGATACGATTCTGAGGACTCTTTATCAAGCAGAAGTTTCAAAAAAGGCGAGTCTGTTTTGGTCGACGATGGTTGTTCCGGTTTGGCGGTAGCTACAAAGGTTTTACTGGTTACCGAAGACGTTACAGAGGTGATAGCTGCGGGGGCGACTGGTATCGCGGGTAATGTCGTAGGCAGTGTTTTGTTTACATCCCACGAATGCGTTAACGAGGTAGAATTATTATCTGGTTTGGACGAATAGCTGTTGGGTTCGATGGGAGGTGGAGGTACGAGCATGGGCAGCGGAGGAGGCGGCGGTTGACGGGTCGGCTGGTAGAAGTGATTTTGATACTGGACGTTTTGCTGTGACGGTCGCACGAATTTGTTGTTAAATTTGGTATTCATCAGATGCACGTACGAAGTATCGGAGGGATCTTTGAAATCGATGTAAAATCGTTTGATCGATTCGGTCGAATATTTGGCTTGTGGCTGAGACGATTTACTATTGCTGGTTACTGACGATGATGAGGTAATTGCGGCGGTGATTTGACTCGTTTCTGTAGTTAACTCTTTGACGGGAACTATTGGCGGATCGGGTGTCCTCAGCAATGGACTAATCCAGTATTTTACTTTGCCAACCATCGGAGGAGAATAATCGAAAGTGGGATCGTTTTTCAACGGATCGCCTCGTCCCAAAGGCGTCCATTCGTCGTAATCCATTTTCGGGGCCATGATTCCTCTCGACGACTGTTTTTCAAATGAACCTGCCAAAAATTCATGTCCGATCATTAGTATAATTCAATACTGTCGGTTTTGCATGCCCTCTCGGTGAAATTATAATATTTTAGCACGTGAGTGTTTCATGGCTCTCTTAACGCCTTCAACGAAGTAAGCAAGCAACCTATACAGAGTCCGAATATGACAATTTGACCACTTCCAGGATTTAGGGAGCAAAAAGATCTATATTTTGGAAACTTTCATTTGTAATTTTTTTAATATTTAAAATCTTTATAAGTAGAAAAGCCATGGGCCACCATGAAAGAAACACTGGTTCTTCTTTTCCAGAGGCATGACGAAGCGATGTGTTCGAGGGAGGGGGAGGGGTAGCTTGAATTTTTCCAACTAATTTCTCAAAAAATGTCCAATTAGATATCCCCCCCCAAAAAAAACAACTGATTTTCAAAAAATCTAACAACCTCTTTTTAAAAATTTCCAGATGTCTTCAATTTTAAATTAAATAAAAATTGCTTTTGACTGAAAAAATTTAAAAATTGAATTGAATGAAAAAAATTAGGTATCCTTTTCATTTATTAGGGCACTTCGCGATAATTTTGAATGGAATTTTCAACAAATTTTCAATTTTTTCGGAAAAAAAGATACAGGCGCAACCATCAAATCAGTCATTTTTTCAAAAATAATTTTTCACTCAGAATAATGATTTTTTCTAACAAATTGAGAATTGACCGAAAAATTATCAATTTTTGAAATACGTGACATCGTCCGAGCTAAGCTAGGGCGAAATTTTTTGAAAAATACACTTCGAAGAACCAGAAATTACATCTTTTCTACTATTTTCGTAGTAAAAAGTTCTTTTTCCGAGCTTAATGAGGAGGCTCGAGCCCCCCGAGCTCCCTGAGTGCGCCAATGAGAAGAGTTGAGAAGCTCATTAAAAAACGCTGTTTTTTGGAAGTCAGAAAGTAGAGTGAAAAAAGCACGAATTTTAATTTACTTGGATAATCATCTGGCATTGAAAGGCATTACTTTGAGAATTAGGGTAAATTCATCGAGTCCGGGCGAAGCGAATTTTTTCATTAAAATTCAAGTTTTTTTCGTCTTACTTTTTGACTTTAAAAAAAACGACGTTCCTTGATGAGCTTCCCTCTTTCCAAAAAAAAATCGAAAATTTGTTGAGAAAATTTCATTCAAGATTGTCGCGATGTCACGAAGTCCTCCGATACATGAGAAGGATAATGTTTTTCATTCGAAAATATTCAATTGTTTGGGCCAGGACAGAGCTCTGACTAGGAGGAAAGAAGATTCATATCCACCATTCTGAAATAAATCGTAAAATTACTGAGCCCGAGCGAGGCGAAGGCGAAATTTTTTTACAATATTCTTAACTTTCCCCATTTTTTCCAATTATCCCAAATACAAACTTGGGAAAAGTTAGGACTAGTTGGGAAAAAGTTGGCAATTTCAACATTACCCAATTTTTCCCAACTTTTCCTAATTTTCCCAACCTTTTGCAACCTTGGGATCGTCCGGGGGGAGGGTATCACACCCCCACACACTATCGGTCGTCACGCCTCTGTTCCTTTCTTACATTTCCAAAAAAAAAAGTTCAAGTAATCATCAGAAAAAAATTCAAAAAAAGGTAAAAAATGACTTTCGTAATTTTTTTTATTGAAATGTACATGAATTTGAAAATTTGTTATGATAATCTACTATAATTGTGGATGCTTGACAAATAAAAAATTCCATTTCCAAAATTTCAAGTGCTGAAGTGCATTTCTCAAATTTTGGCGATGATTTGAAATTTAAAAATTTGAGAAATACACTTCGGCACTTAAAATTTTGGAAATGAAGTTTTTGAATGATGTACTTTCAATTTATCACTATTTTGACTCAAAATTTTACTTCGAGTTGGGATACCTTGCTTGTTACTACAAAAAAGTGGTAAAAAAATTTTGACCATGTTGCCCTCGAATTCAGGGTCCAAAAAATATATGAGATGCATAACGACTTGGCCAAAATAATAAAAAATTTTCCAGCCATGACACCCCCAATTTTTTTCAATTTTTTTGAAAATTTCAATGTAAAAAAAATTAGGAAAATGTGAACCGAAAATTTTCAAAAAATTCTCATTCATTCTACCCAACAAGGTGTATAATCTATTAAACTTTCAAAAATTTTTACCCACCCTTTCCAGAGATATCACGTGTTGAAATTTCGACATTAAAAGTGCGATCATTCTGTAAGAGGTGGGGTAAGGTAGTCAAAATTATTTTGAGGATGTTTTTAGACCATAAGTATCATTTTGGGCTCATTTTGACCAATTCTGGGTCAAGGGCCATTCTCGACCTTCATTAAGAAAGTCTCTTTGTAATAAAATAAAGAACCAACTTTTTTCTACATGATTCATTCTTTTTTAGTTTTAAAAAATTCCAGGGAAAAATTGAAAAATTTCGTCTTTTTTTTCAAAAAAAATAATCAAATTTGGTGATTTTTTTCAAGAAAATAATATAAATTTTTGAGATTTTTTCAAAAAAAAAAAATGAAAAAATTTTAATGATTAGAAAAATAAATCAATTTTGGTGATTTTTTTTCAAAGAAAAATAAATCAATTTTTGTGATTTTAATCAAGAAAATAATGATTATCAATTTTTGTGATTTTTTTGGTCAAACAAAATCAAAAAATCGAAATGGAGAGGGGGGAGTGATCAATCAAGACCTTTTGATGAAAAAAAGAGCCAAAGTGACTTTCGATGGAAAAAATGACCAACAATGATACCAGGAAAAACGACATCAATATTTAAGAATCTCAACTCTTCGTTTTCGTCAAATACTTATCCGGAATTGAGTACTCAACTATCAAAAATTTGTCGACGGTCTATTTCGCAAAGCAACTTATTTTCAGGTCCAATTCTACCCGATTAAACTACGACTAATTAATTCATCAGAGGCAAATTAATCTAAGCACAGAGGCAAGTACCTACTATCAGCATATTCAAAAAAAAAACCATACGAGATAATTTGTTTTTAATTCTTTTGTTGTACAAATAATACATATGTACGTATGGCTAAGTACAACAAACGCGTGTATATTGTTAGCCCGTACGGTTCGTATTCGTATAGTTTTTCCTCCTTTTCTTTTCCATTAGTATATGAATTGAAAACAATGGTTCGAATATTCCCATTACTGTGGCTCGTACGTGTTTTTACAATAACCGGGTTAAAATTAAGTAAGTAAGCTCGCAACCTCGCCGGTGTGATAATTAACCCGATGTACGATTTATACAATCGCATCGACGCCAATCACGCTGCCGATGCTGCCGCCGAACATTTTAATGGCATCGTGCCGCCGCGACAAATCTTTTGACATTTTAATAATATAGGTAATCAGTATTCGCGAAACGACGAGACCGATAATCTTCTTAATGCGAGTTCGCGTTCACGTAGGTAATTTATCATCGAATCATTTTCCATCATCCATAACCGAATAAGAAGAGACTGGAAAGTGTGCGAAAAATCAACCCGTTTATCTTCGATCGCGAGAGATGACACGATGACGCATAATCAGGGCAGAAATATATATTTTTTAGACGACTCATTGTATACATTCAGACACCAAATCTAGATCGAAATCGATTCTCCTATTTAGACTGAAAACTAGGTATACGCGAGACAAGGATGACTGGCGAATTCGCCGCCTGTATGGATAAAGACAATGGATCAATGGCATAGGATGTTTGGTTCAACTTAGGCATACGTTATTTGAGAAATCAATTATATTGATTCATATCTCATTGTTGCGAGAAATCAATACTGACACTGACATTTTGACGTGGAAATATTAATCAACCTGTTATTATTTATACGAATAACGTATCGGTATTTAAATATTTCATAACGGTCCGGCCCCGGATACATATTCGAGTCGCGATAAGTATGCTACAAGGTGGCTGCTTTAAATGGTGTGACACCGAAGTCCCAAAAGGTGGATTTAATTTCGCACTGGATTTATGCGGCGAGGTCTCAATCAGCATGGAACGATTTTTATGACAGATTTTACCCACATATTAAAGTTGATTATTTTCAGGTTTTTACTGGGGTAAGAAGCGCAGTTTATCTCGCCTAAGAATTTGTGGAACCGATTGAGTGGAGTTAAATGAAACAGCCAATTATCATACAAGTCTAAAAAACGAAAAAATTGAAAAAAAATTCAAAAAAGTTCATTTCATTTCAGGTTTCAAAACTTTCAAAACCGGTTGTATGGTTTGCAACCAGTTGGCAAAAATGAAAAAAATTCAGATTATCATCAAATAAATGCTTGGCAATAGGAAACACCAAAGATGAAAAAATATAAAACCGGTTTTATTATTAGATTGGTGATTCACAACCAGTTGTCACAGACAAAATTAGAAAAGATTAGGAGGTGTTGAGGAGTGAAATACATTTTACCCATAAAATTTTAGAATCGGTTCAGTACAGATAAATAAAAGTGTTCAAAATCAAAAAATCCTCAGAAAATATTTCAAATTTAATTTGAAAACTAGGAAAGTTACACTACACTAAAAATCACCAAAGTTGAATACTTACAAAATTTTGAAACCGGTTCAGAAATCAGCAACCAATGCAACCACGGGGCAAAAAATTTCAAAAAAATCATACAAAACAAACAGTAAACGATTATTAAAAGCTATGAAAAATCAGACGATTACAAAAAAAATTTAAGAAACCGGTTTTATATTTAGTTTTGTGATTTAGGTGGAACCAATAGTTGAAATTTCTATTGAAAAAAACCTTGAAAAATATAAATGTAATTATCATGAAACAATCCAAAATATCGAATACAACTAAAAAATTTTAAAACCGGTTTCATGGTTCGGAAAAAATTATTTTTTACGAAATATTTAATCACCAAATTAAAAAAAAAAAGGCAAGAAAATAAAATTATAGACCATTGAAAATTTTTGATTTCGAGCAATCAAAATTTCTGAAACCGGTTTCATATGGTTCAGAAATTCCTAGCCACATGGCCGATCTCAAACATTGTATAAAACTATAAAAATACATGCTTGCCATCAAAATTTTTTTTTCAATTTTCTAAAACTTTAAAAACCGGTTTCATAAAAAAGTTTTAAAATAATTGACCAAATATTGAAAATCACGCAATAACGTGACACGAAAAATACAGATAATTTTAGAAAAATAATGAAAAGTATGAAAAATCAGTTTTTCCAAAAAATTTTGAAGCCAATTTTGTTATTGGTTCCGCAATTAGTAAACAATTATCACGAATTACGTAACATTAAAAATTCATAAGTAATTATTAAAAAATGTCAGAAAACGCGAAAAGTTGACCAATTTTTTCTGAAAAATTCTTGAAAGTGGTTTTTATAATTGGTTTAGTAATTGGCAACCAGTTATAAAAAATTATTCAGCACCAAAAAACCATAAGTAATGATTGGAAAACATTTAAAAAATGCAAAAAAATCAACCAATTAGTTTGGGAAAAGTTTTGAAACCGGTTTTGTAAATAGTTCAACAATTCTCAATAGTAGTCAAAATGTAAACGTCGCAAAAAAAACACCGAGAATTTTTGAGAGATGGTGATGTGTGAATAATCAACCAATACCAGTTTCCCAAAATCATTGGAACCGGTTGCATTAATCGGTTCAGAGATTTAAAATCAGTGGTCAAAACGTAGGACATTATGATAACCCAAATAATTTGAAAAATTGATTTAAAAAATTGAACAGTATTTTTTTCCAAAAATTTCTGAAAACCGGTTTCGGTGATTTTTCAAGGGTTAGGAACCAGTTACAGAAATTCTTATTAAAAAATGCAAAATATCCGTCGAATATGCGTTCAAGTTTCAAAATACACCAAATGAATACTTATTAATTCCACATTTAAAAACTTCCGAAACCGGTTCAATGGTTGTTAATAAGTTTCTGAAAATATTCCAAAAAATGTTTTAAAAAATACTAAAAAAGAAATTCAAAAATTTGCAATTTGTGAGGAATCAGGCTTTTGTTTAAATGTTTCGTTGACCAGTTGGGTGAGCAAACAACCATTCAGGCCAGAAAGTTCTCAAAAAACCAAGCCATTAAAAAGATTTCAAACAAATATCATAGAAGATTCTAAAAAGTTGTGAAAATTCAAAACCAATTTGATCGCTCAAAAAACATTCACTCGTATTTCCTTACTTACTCGAAAAGAAAATTTTTACGAAAAAAAAAACCTGGAGCAAACTTTTCTATAACAAAATATACACAAATTCTCGATATGTCAGTTCGTAGTTGGCAGCTCCCAAGTAAAATTTTCTCAAAAATTTTGCATCATTGGCCACAAACTGTTCAAACTGAGGTTATTAAGTATAGAATTTGTTTTTCAACCTTTTTTTCAATTCACAAAAATGAAAATAAAAATACCTAATAAAGATTTAATTCGCTGCGATTTCTCGATTGTATTCTCCATCACGAATACCATTCTTTTGGAACATACGTTTTCGATACATTTTTGCAACCAAAACCAATCTTTTTGACCAACAGCTAACATTATAAATTCAAAACAGGCCAGAAATAATTGCAAAACACGAAAATATATAACTTAACGTCTTCATTTTCACAAAAGCAATCTGATGACTGGTTGGGAGTCCTGAACCAGTTACAAAATTTTTAGAATTTTCAAATAGCCAGTGGGCATTACAATTTGGAGTAGTTTAAACAAGAAAAAAAGTTATGAAACCAGTTCAACATCCTCCATTTTACAAACAGAGTTCAGCTAGGTGTTTAAAAAATATGAATACTGGGAAAAATTGATACGAAATTTATAAAGCAACAAATTTTCTTCAGTTCGGGGTTCTAACTGATTGTAAGTTCAGTAAACCGGTTTCAAAATTATTTAAAACTTATGAAATTCGTACAATTTTTGAAAAAAAGAATTTATTTGTGATAAAACCTACAACCAACACCCGTGAAACCAGTTTAGTGGTTTCTATTCAAATTAAATTCGATGAAATGTTTAAAAAAATACTCCTTACTAGATCGAAAAAAATTACACAATTGATGAAAAATTATCATGTTTTGAAATGTCAATTTTACTTGTTTCATTTTTTTCTATTTTTAGGAATTAGGTTTGAAATCAGCATCAATGAACCGGTTTCAAAACTGTTTATTGTAATGAAATCGCTTCAATGAGCATTAATACCATTTTTCAATACAAACTCTTTTTCTCCCCTTCGACTTTTTTTTTTTCAAAAACACCTCACGAGCAAACCCCTCCTCCCTGAAAACAATTTCGTTATCGAATTTTCTATTTTTCTAATTCCGCGACAACACACGTCTCAGTGCTTTCAACATACTTTGTACAGATCCGAATAGAAACCAGATTCACCAGAGGCCGAAAATATGTCCCACGTGTGGTCGATATCGATAAAATCTATTAAATTGCTTGCCCGCTCCGCGCCGAACTCATACGTGTTCGTATATTTTTAAATACTTAATTACAGCATCCGCACGGTTAGTTTCTAAAAAAGGGTGATCGTGTAAATGTCTAGCATCGCCCAATACACAAACACAGGCATTCATAATTATCACCTATGCAACGAGCACCAGAAGCCAATCCCAAAGTACACAATACAATTTGGAAAGTCATTTTTCGCCAAATTATTTGCTCCTAGGTACTCGAATCGAGTCCTTTTGCGTACGAGTCATAAATTGGCGAAAAAATATGCGCATTTTTATACGAATAATATTCAGATACAGATAGGCACCTAAATGTAAATCATATTCGACCGCTTCGAGGTAGTTTCGCGGCTCCTCGCATATTAGATACTATGTTACAATAACCCAAATCCACAAAAACAAAATACAAATCGCGTTTTGCTCGAATCAGTTTCAAGAACCTAAACATACATACGAAATTTCAAAATTCGTGTAAAAAAAAATACGTATTTACGAGACCACGTGCCATTTAGCTGATCTTTTTGGCTCTCTTTTCATACCATATCGAATACGAACACACCGAAGACATTTACCTATATTCTTCATCGTATATAGTACCGGTCTTGTTATTTATTTATTTATTTTTTTACATCGCATTACCTACATTTCGTACGTACGAGGTACAAATCGTTGGGCCAGTTAATTTATTCAAATACACCTTGTCGAGTCGTATTGTCGGCTCATTTTATTGGATAATAAATCATTTTTTAAAACAAATTACAAACCGAAAGCTTTTACCTAATTAAGTAACCGATGCCAAAGCCGCCGACCATTCAATAAGATGTCAACTAGGACTCCGGACGCATGAAGTTATTTTAATAAAACAACTATCATATGAAGAAGAATATGATAATCTACGAGTGAAAATGCAAACTAGGATCATAAAACAAGCAGCCGAGGGAAAAATAAGGCAACGAATGAAAAGTCTGATTTGAATTAATCGAATCTTCCTACTTGTTTTGTAAAACTCGATTTCACAATGGAATCGAACAAAAATCGATGATAATTTCGAATTCGTAAATATTTTCAAAATTATACGCATTTTTCAAAATTAATAGAAAATGAGGGAAAGCGGGTAAGAGAAAGGGGAGGGGAGGAGAGGTAAAAAGAGGAGAGAAATTTCACTCCTCAAATTTTAAAGAATTTCAAATCAGGAGTTGTCAGGAGTTGGAGTATATTTTCTCATCAACTTTTGAATATTATTAAAAATATGGAAAATAGAATGAATAAGAAATGATTGCATGCCGTCATACTGCAAGGAGTGCAAGGCAATGAAATCGGACTCATCTTTCATTGAGATTTTACCAAAATAACAATAATTTTGAACAGCGTCATTTTTTACCCTTCGATTTTATTCAACGAGTTTCTCAATTTTGCTTAAATTTTTTGAAAAAAGGTTTGTTCATTCTACATTTTAGAAAATCAAGATAATTTCCTCGCCATGATTCATTTGACGGAATGGGAAGAGAGGGAGGGGGTTACATGGGCATCTCTCAATAAATATTCCCAGTGGACATCAAGTCTCAAATTCTTTGCATCGTCAAAAAAAATATTCAAGGTTTGAAAAACTGAAAGTTGAATTTTTCAATTGAAGCGCAAATTTCGAATGTTTCTCAAAAATCAGTCCTCTGAAAAGAAATGGAAAAGGGACCTAGTGTTAAAAAAAATCGATGCCTCATTTTTCACGTTTTTGGTCCAAATGACACCGAATCTAGACCAAACACATGAAAATGAAGACCGATTTTTTTCCCATGAGGTCCCTTCTTTCCGGCAAGGTCACATATGTTTTTTTCTGTCATCCTGATTTTCTGAGATTAAGTCAATTTCAAAAATGTAAAAATTTGTTTATAAAAATTAGCTTCAGCTTTCTAATATTTTTCCTGTAATTCTGACTTTCTGACATTAAGTTAATTTTCAGCTTCTGAGTTAATGCCGAAAATATAAAAATTTGTAAGTTTTCAAAAGTCAGCTTCTGTCTTTTTTTTTTTTCATTATTAACGCCATATACAGCAACTAAGGCTAGGGGCGTGTGAGAGTAATTAGATCAGAGGAGCGATTTTAGATTTGTGATGGTAAGGAATTTTAAAATTTTTTGGATATTTTGGTAATTTTTTTGATATCAAGTTAATTTCAAAAATGGAAAAATTTATGTTTTTAAAAGTAAGATGTTGATTTTCTGAAACCAAGTTAATTTCGAAAATATAAAAATTTGTTTTTGAAAGTCAGCTACTGAATTTCCGATATTTTTCCTGTCATTCTGACTTTCTGATATTGAATTTTTAAAATAGCGTTGAATAAAAACACATTGATCTTTAACTTTCTGACATCAAGTTATATAATATCAAAAATATAAAAATTTATAACCTCCCCCCTCGCCTCCAGAGGAAAAACATATCCATGTTTCAAAAAAGTGCAACGAATACATTTTATTACAGTCCAATGAAATTCAAGCACGGAAGGAGTGAGTCGGGATGCCTCAGAATTCAAAAAAATTGAAAATTATTTCTAGTACAGCGTTGCTCAAGTTTTTTGGACATTGAGCTCAATTTTATTTTAATCTGGTCTCTTCAATTCTCTTCATTCTACACATGCTCATCGCTCATATTGGACAAAAAATCAGAAAAATCGTCAAAAGGGGAAATTTTCCATCATTTGGACTCAAAAATGCCCCATTGAAGTTCAAAAATAGGAATTTTTCGCTCATTTAGTTTTTCAAAAAAAATTTCGAAATCGCAATGTTTTGAGAAATTTTATCAAAAGTCACATCATTTTTGACATTTTTTTTCCCTCGAACCATAAAATTTGTATTTTCTGATATCACCACTGAAATCGCCCACATTGTTTGTTCCTTGCATGAAAAAATTCTAACACCCCTCTGGAAGCTGGGGAAGAAATATTGGCGGTTTTTCAAAAAAATTTCAACCCGATACAACTGTTAATTTTTTAAAATTCGCATCAATTTTAGTGTTCTCGGTTATTTTAGAATTATACAAAAAATTACAACCGAATTTTCTAGAAATTCAGTTCTGAAAGACCAGCAAATCTCAGAAAATTTCCATCTTCTTTAACAACCTACTCAAGTATGCAGAATGAGTTTTCAATATGCAAATGCATATTATAATTTTTAAAAACGTTGACCATGATCACCACGTTTCAAATTCACGACTAAAATTTAAATTTTCAGAATTTCAGCTCATTTTGAGAATCTCTTACTTGTAAAATTCGTTTGAAAATCAGACTCGGATTCAATAAGGGGAAGAAAAAATGGAATTTTTCAACCTCAAATCATCAAATGTTTAAAAACTGTTCGCGAAATTCCAACTATGAAATATTTTACATCTTGGTATTTTGGAAAATACTTCTCGAAACCGCGTAATTTTTTGATTTCTCATCACGCACGCTTAATTTTCTCCTCATTCTTCATCACATTTTGACCCCTCTCTTTAAAAAAAAATCAAACGCTTAAAATGTCATTCTTCTTCCTTCTCCCCCCCCTCCCCAATCGAAAATCATCACATGGATCAGCGCTTGTGAAAATAATTATGCTTCATCACGATGACGTCACAAACAAGAAAACATCACGCACTAAATGAAAATAATATTTGCATCATTTAATTTCAATTTCTTTCCAACAAATCAGTATGAAAATTTTCCAGAATTATTTCTTCTCCTCAAGCTATTATAATGAAACTGAAATATTTTAATGACTTAAAAATACAGCATGACGAGTATTTGCAATTGATTTGTAACATGATTTTCAATTTTCAATAATTTATTAGAAATTTAGGGGCACTCCATCTTTGGCAGAGGCGGAGACTTAGATTTTTTCCGCATGTCGCAAAATTTTAATCATAAAAATAAAATGTGTTTTTGCAGGTAGGGTATTTAATTTTTATATTTACCAAACATGGCATTTGAGGAAAATGGGGAGAGGGGGTTAAATTTTAAATTAGTCATATCACAAATCATCAATTTTTCCGACAAATTAGGAATGTATTGAAGAATTGGTGATTTTTGACTGAAAAATTAGTCAAAAAATTATTAAATTTCAACTTAAAATAACTTACTATTAAACTACTGCCCGAGCGAAGCGAGGGTGAAAATTTTTTGGAAAAAACACTGTTTGGAAAGCAAGAAAATGCACTTTTTAAATATTTTTTGCAATTAAAAAAATCTTTTTTCCAAACTTAAAAGGAGGCTCGAGCTCCGTAAGCCCTCCCCCTTGGGTGCACCTATGAAATTCGGCATGTCGCCAAAAAATTTCGCATGTCGCACTTGCGACATGCGCGACACGAAAGTTTCCGCCCTTGATCTTTGGACTTCAAAAAATATTGAAATTGAAAGAATTTTGTAAACAAACAATAAGAGATACCTACACAAAAACTATAGTCAAACTAAAAATTTTGAAAGAGCTGAAACTCAATTTAAAAATTATTTCGAAAATGAAAATGATGAAATAAGACTTATTTTCAACATTCAAATTACTTTTTTTTTTCAAGAATCTCCGACTTGATGCAATGATTAAAAACTATAATATGTACCTTCACCTTCATTTAAATAATCAATTTTTCAAACAAGCCATCAAATTATTCCATGGAAAAAAAATAATCACTTCGAAGAAATTTCCCTAAATTTAGTTATGAAAAAGTTTCGAAACAACTGATCTGATATAGGACCAATCGACTTCATTTTTCTCACACAAAAATTGAAATCCATCAATTAGAACGAAATTTAAAACATGCTCGTCAAGAAATTTTCACCAACAGGAATATTCAAACGATCATTTATTTAAAATATTCGATTAAGAAAATGAAAGTTCATCCCTTCCGCCTCCCTCTCCTCCCTCTTCCCCCATTCTTTTCAAAATCCCATTAATTCTTATTTTTTACAAAAAAAAAATCGTGGAAAAATTCCAAAAACTGAATCAATTCGACAAATACAAACATTTTAAAATTCATTCCCCCCTCCCCTTCAAAAAAATCAACCCCCAAACTCAAAATCAGCCGCAATTTTTAAAATTCGAGCCAACACAACACACGTAAAAATACCATAATCGTCCAAAAAAAACACCATAAAAACATCATTAAACGAAAAAAAAATTTACAACACTTACGGGGTGTTCTCAAAACATCAAACGGCGAATCAGCACTGATAATTCGAATGTGAAGCACTATCAAAATATTCAAAACCACCCGGAAACGTTTGCACATTTTACAGAAACGAGCAGCATGTATCACAACATTTTAAGTGTCTGTAAAAACGCAAAAATAAAATACATCATAATTCAGGTACAGTTCGAATTTCGGCATTATACGACAAAAATTTCACGTTCACACGATACTGGGCTACACGGACGAGATACGACGTTTCGGCAACACCAATTATACCTCGCGACTAACTTTTAGCTTTCCGAAGTCCGAAGGAAGCCGCCGAAGATGCCGCATCTACAGGAGGTATATCTGGTCCGTGATTGGGAGGAGGTTAAGAGATGCTCGGAGGAACACGAAGCCGGTTTCGGAAGCGGCTAAGAAAGGGCAACGCGCTCTAACGACTAACCCTGACATTGTTTCCATAGTGGTAATGTCCCAGGGAAAAATGAAAAATTACATATGCAATTGGAACAACAAATGATCACGTTTAATCGTACATAATCATCGACTGTCCCGAAGAAGATAATCTTCGAAGGAAAAAAAATCGAGGGTTGACTCAAACCAAGATATATTTTTCCCAAACCTAAAAAAAAAATACCCAATGCCTAGATCATTACCAATGAATGCGAAAGAATTCTTAATATTTCCGACGAGAAAAATACCCGAGTATTTCTAATCTCGATTACTTTCACTTTTTCACTTCTACTTCCTGAACAAATACAGCGACAAAGCAAATGGAAAAATTTTCTTCATTCCGATATACCTTTTGATTTTATTTTCTTCATTTCTACGAATCCTCTCCTCTTCTAGATTTACTTTTCAGCCCAACGAATAATCTCACACTCGACATTTTCAAACCATTCACACACGATCGATACTGCCGCACAAAAAAAAAATGGTAAAAAAATTGTAAAAATTTTACGACTGGAAAAAATTTACACGAAGGCTGTCCGGCGTATGACAATAATCCTCCTAAACCAGTTAGAAAACGTTTCAAAAATTAATGTTATAAAAGTATTACATACGAAGACGAACGTGGAAAGACGATAATATGCGGCGAACTGCACACGATTCGATTCCCCTTCGCTACCTGGTGTCAATTATAAAGCGAATAAAATACGAAAAGTACTTATGTAAAGTGTGGGAATATTCAGGCAGACTGCATGGCGCTGCTTATACCCGAGGCACAGAAACTTGTCCGGGCCTCGTGTTTAAAAAGGTAGGGCTCCCGTGCAACTCGTACGATATGCAAGTTGCTCGTTTCTATGTGAAAATTCACAGTTTAGGTACGAAACGAGGCGATAGAAAGGTGCCATGGAATCGAGTTACGTTTCCGTACAGAATTGATTTTCAATTAGACGCACTTTAAACCACGTAACGATAAAGAAGGTTTATTAAAAGTAGCGTGCAAATTCGATTCGAGACGAGAATAGGTGTTGTTTACATGGCGCCTGACCTGGGGCAATGACGCTTTGAGATGATTTTGCATTGTGAATGATTCCCTGAATCGTTCGTAGTCGTTGGTTTCAAACCAATACTGAAACGATTCGAAAATTCAAAATTTAAATAGAATAAATCACATAGAAGTTAAATGTGTCAGGAGTTCGAATTTCTCGAATTAGGATTCGTCATTGTTCTCTCATTTTTAATCGGTAAAAATTCACTGATGAGTATTCTGGAGTGCGACACAGAAAAAATCAGCGAAATTCTTTGATTTTCGGCATATTTTCGTTGATTTTTCAAAAAATTATACCAATTTCTTTCACAAAAATTCGCTTATTTTCAAAAAATCTCACCTATTTTTCCAAAAAAAAAATCGCTGATTTATCTTTACCAACTTTTTAACGGAATTCAGAGATTTTACTGACTTTTCAGGGTATTTTTATCGATTTCCAGTACTTTTTTTTCGTTGTTCGCTTTCAGTGAATTTTTTCACTGTTTCATCCTTGACCTGTAATTCTGACCGTTTCCAAACAATTTTTGAAAATTCTTATCAATTTATATACAAGGAAGTATGAATTGAAAAGGGAAAAGAGGGATGGGTGATTGAGAAAATAAAAGGTAGGTACATCGGAATTATTTTTCACTTGGTAAGCTCCAAACAATTTATTAGGGCTTAGGTATGGGTGGGGGAGGGGGTGATCATTTAATACATACAATGAAGATCAGATTTTTACAGGTCATAAAAAATACGAAGCATAGACAGCGAAAGTAAAACTTCAGTCATTGCCTCATTACCAATGCCAAAATTTGAAAAACAATAAACCAGATTAAAACGCAGGAAAATATTTCATAACCTGAATTTTCAATGAAAAGTTGAGGTCCAGGAAAAGTGAAAACCCTTTTTTCATCAAAAAAATTGACCCTTAAATTCAGATTAGATAACACAGGTCGAAACATTTTTGTTTGCTCCGTGTCTGGGATCTAATGCCAAAATATTCTGATCCTAGACATCAAAATACATAATCTTGCTCAATACTGGCCTCCAAAGTTTTCTGGAGGGGGTGGGGGGAGGGGGGTAAAAACTGATTTTCCTAGGGCAATACGCCAAAACAATGGGAAAAAAATGTTGAAAAATTTTTGTTTCAATCAATTTTATAGAAAATTTCACGGCGAATCGAATAACGCCAACCACAGACCTCTATCTCTTTCAAAAAAAAAGTTACAGCTGATTCTTTCCAAAATTTTGCGAAAAAATCGAATTTTTTGGTGCCTTGCTCGCAAAAAAAGTGAAATTTATGAGAAAACTATAAGGGTTCCAAGGCCATACAATGACCATGGTGAAAGTTGTGGAGAATTGAATTTCCTGTCCAGGGTGTCTGTCTAACAAAATCTCAAACCTCAAAAGAAGGACCTTGGAAGGACTTTCAGTAAGTATGACCTTTTCAAAATTAATATTGCACGTTCCTCTCCCCCCCCCCCCCCCTACAAAAAATCAACCTCATTTTAGAAGGACAATTTTTTTTCTGTTTCAAAATATTTCATTGTTCAAGATGGAAGAGAAGAGTTTTTACAATAATTTCAAGGGGGAAAAAAGTAAATTCACTGAGTCTAAGCGAAGCAAGAGCAATTTTTTTGAAAAAAAAAAGGATACCTAAAACCTAAAAATTTCTTCATCAGGTAAAATTTGTAATTTTTTTCGTGTTTTGTTTAGATTTCCAAAAAATTAAAACATTTTTGAAAATTGCAATCAAGATCGTTACGAGTCCTTTGATGATTGAAAAGGACAATATTTTTAACTTGAAAACATCAAGTGTCTAGGCTGGGAAAGGAAGAAAATTCATAGCATCATTTTGAAAATAAAATTATGTAAATTTACTGAGCTCGAGCGAAGCGAGGGCGAAAATTATTGGGCAAAAGAGCATTCAAATGCTGAACTTTCTTCGGGCATACCCATACCATCTTTCATCGTTTCATCATCTCACACAAAGTTGCACTAGCGACATTTTAAATTAGTGATTTAATTTTAGCTTTTTGCGGGTGAGTCTCGAAATTTGAAATAGTAAGGACTTTTCACTCAATATAAGGACTTCAGAAGGACCGGAAAACCCCTTCAGCCAATATAAGGACTAGGAGGACTTATTAAACACCTTGCTATCGGACAGAACCAGTGAGATTTTTCTGGGAGGCATAGTTTTCAAGATATTTTAGAGTAAAGAAATACTAGTGGAGAAAATCCTAGAAAAAGAGAAAGAATTTTCATTTTATTTCTCAATTTTCTCTACAAAAACTAGATAAAAATTGGATTCTTTTGGCCTATTTTCTTAAAAGCAAAAACAAAAAAAAAATTGAAAAACTCAACACTTTGACCAGAACTCAAAATTCAATTTTTGAATCTGACTTCATCAAGAAGAAACCTAAAGAGTAGAGAGACCAGCTTCCTCTCTTCAAAACACATTTTTCTTTTTACGAATTTTAGAAAAATTGCCCAACTTTGAAGGCAAATATTTCGAGACAGATTGTATACTTGATGGAAAACTGTTTGCGGGGTCAGAAAGAGAATTGAAAGGAGATTCAAAATCAATAATCAAATTTTGAAAATTTTCAAGTTGAACTTTTCGGTGGTGAAAGCTCAACTTTCATGATGAGAATAAAAGATGAAAGCTTTATCATTTGAAAATCTGAAAAAATTACAGTAAGTAGTTCTTTTTACCCTCTTTTCAACCAGCAATTTTTCAAGATTGGATTTTCAGACCCCTCAAAGGTACACCCGATGAAAAAATTTCAGATCTAATCATATCTCAAAAATGTCCCAATCTAATTTTATCAAATTACATCAAATCACATCTCATTGTATCGATTCATATCTGAAAAAATTATGAAGTTGAGATTCAATTTGATATGATGTGATCAAAATGACATCTAATTCGATCAAATCATATCTAAAAAAAATCAGATGTAATAAGATATAATTTGATTGGGAAATTTTTGAGATCAAATTTTATCTGTTTTGATAAAATTTGATCTAAATCAGATATGATTTGATACGATTTGATCTAAAAAATTTTCATCGGGTTTTTCATCCGGCCCCTCTGCCCCCCTCCCTCATTAGCCATCTTGAGAGGGTTAAAATTCGAAATAATGAAAAATAACGAGCGACGTATCGTTTGCCAAGTATTCGAGAGCATCAAGTTCGAACATTTGCTTATTTTTTGGATTTGATTTTTCAGTGCCCCTCTATCTCCCCAATATTTTAAAAAATTAAAATGGCATGTGACATGTCGATTATCAATTTATCACAGATTTGAAGGCGTATAATTTGAATATGGACTTACTTTTTGATTTCACCCTCTTCCTCGTGTTCTAATTGACTCCTTCCCGAAATAATCGAACATGTTTCTGCCAGAGTAGGGGAAAAATGGTAAAATCAAATATCAAGTGCATAAAAATTTCGAGGCCAGCCCCTTGCCTTTTGGGGGTTGGAAAAATGATCGTGGTTTTGTGAATAGACCACCAAGGAAAACTCATAAAAAAATTGAGCCAAATCGGAAAACCTGACTTCATTTTTGACCTGTTTTAGTATGGAAATAGCCCTAATACTGATCAGAATTTTTTTGCAGGTACCCAATACCTATCTGAGTACGTATCTGAAAAAAATTATATCAATCAAAACTTGCAGCAATGCAGCAAACGACATTTAAAGATAAAATTGTTCTCATGTTCCGATTTCAATGATTAATTTTTTTTCAACAGTGTTTTCCAATAAATACGTTTTTCTTTTAAATTGAAAAATCCAAATTCCAGTTGACCTAAAAATCATTACAGGGCTGGGAAACAGCACAATACCTACTTAAGAGTTAATTTATTTACAGTAAATTCAACTCCCTCTCACAATTTCTTACTTCTCACATTATTTTTCTTTTTTTCCATACGCGATCTCTTTCTTTATGATGCATAAACGGTGCAATTTTTTCGTTTCTCGCAAATTTTTACGAATTTTTAGTAGAAAAGTATAATTTAATCTCGGACCGGGAGCTTTACCCATGCACCCAGGCCAACTCTAAGGCTGTTTTCAGTGGGTCATCAAACAATGGTAAAATTTCTCTCTGAATACCAATTTTCATTTCATTTCCGACATAGAAGCCGACCACATATCAGACCCATCTGCATGGAATTTTATAATTATCAACGATATAACACTTTCCGAAAAAAAATCTAGCTTCGGTATACGTAGGTATAATAGAAATGTAATAAATTATGCGGTTTCGTATCCACACACGTCTCGATGAATTAATCCTCGGCAGAAAATTTTTTTCACACGATTAACTTTAAATATAGGCTAAGTACGAAAAATTTCATTGTTGCGAATGGTTTTTGCTCGCGCTTTGCTGGTGCATGTGTATCGTCTCCGTTCGACTCGAAGTCTTTAGGGCTTTTGACCTAGACCTGTAACTAACCAGTTATAATCCCCTTAAGTTTTTGTTATACGCTAACCTTCTTATATTCGAGTATAACTGTTACGATCAAAGCATGCGAATATTTTACTGAATTAGACTATTTATGTAAATTTCGTATCAATTGCCGAAACTCGCCGCACGCCCGTCCCTCGCTCCGCATCCCATAGACGAAATTTTTCAATCGCCTATACCGAGGATGAGGAAAAGCTTCGAGTTCTACTCTCTAATTCGACTGGCAAACTGGTCCCGTACCTACTCCTGTTATAATAATTTCAATTCCGAATCATAAACTTGTTAATGCTACACCAATTATTGGTATTTTGAATGAAGCGCACTCGTGGTGGGCTCGTTACAAATATTCCTTCGTGTAGCCGGGATCCCTTTCACTCCTCTCGCTGCTGCTGAGATGTGCGGCGGCGGCTTTTCGTCTACCTAATCAGACTTGCGCTGAGAAACTTTTTTCCCTTTCTTGTATCATTGAAACGGAAATTGTAACGGTGTGACGTCATTGCAGAACTAGGCAGGTCGCTTGTCGACTTCAATGAGATTCCGTGTCCAACTGCGAAAGGAAATTCCTACTGTAATAATCGAACGTGCAGGCAGAGGGGAGAGGCAATGCTTCCTTGATATATTCAACTTGTCTAACAATTTTCTTCAATTTTAAGGCAAACTAACCAATAAAAAGAAATGAAATGATGTTAAATCGCAGCAAAATCGAATGATTTATTTTTGATAAAATCAGATAAATTCGAAGTTTTCAAAAAAAGCGGATACGAAAAAAATGAAAAGAACTCGATTTAAAAATCAAAACGAAAAATGAAAATTAATTTCTCGGAATCGATTACCTTTCAATATTTTATCCACAATGACTTGAATTTTTACATCGAAATATTCCATTCGAAACTTATTAGCATTTTTCACCAATTCAATCTTCTAATCCTACTTAGAAATTTATAAATTGTAATTTCCACCATGACCCGACCAAAGAATAGAGTGTCAAGCTATAGATTTCCGCTCGTGACTTTCATCTTTCCTCGAGTCGCCCCTTAATCAAAAATTCACTCTGTGATTTCCACCTAACGTATTATTTCATCGAAGAAACTGGATAAATTTTACGATGCAGCCCAACAACGTGATCAATTTTTTTCGATCTTATCTTCAGGTCTTGTTTTTCTGCCAATGGAAGAGCCGAAGAACGTATCTTGACTGCAAGGGCAATAAAAATAAATTTCAAATAAAAGAAATGAAAAGATCAAATTTTCGATACTCGCTTTCTATTCTTTCATCTCTGGTCTCTGGTTTCCTTCCTGGCAATCGAAAAAAGAACTTATACAAGAGTAGAAAATAAATTGGGAAAAGAAAGCGAAACAGAATAAAGGATTCAAAGTGATTATGATTTTTTTCAAATTGATTATATTATTTAATTTCGATAAAAATAAGAAAAAAGGGAAGAAAATTGAGAGAAAGAATGAGGGGAATTGAAATGACTAGTTCTAAACCACAAAATAATAAACTGAATTTCTTCTTCCTCACATTTGCAGATTAGTTCTCAAAATTGAAAAAAAAAATTGAAAACTCTTGAAAGAATTTTCGCAGACACTTTTGAATTATTTACTGCTTGATTTTATAATGAGTTTTCAACTCATTTCAAACAATTTTTACGATTTTCGAAATTATTTTCGTGATATTTCAATAATTTTAAACAAATTCTATGATTATTCAACAAATATTTTTCAATATTAATGGGGGCTCAACATAATTTACGTACATTTTTCAAACGAGTTTTTTTTTCAAATCTCTTTCTTATGCAACTAATTAAAAAGGTTTGTTATTGAACGATTTTTTCATTTTTCAGCAATTACTTATTGAATGAAATTAATTAAAAACTCTTTTGAAATATTCTACTAGGTACAATTTACATTTCTGCTCGGCATCAATTTCGCATGCAAATTCAATGTTGTTTTTTTTTTTTTGAGAAGTAGGCAACATTTTTTGAAATCGAATTTCACGTTAATTCAGAACTTCTTTGATTCATAAGTTAACATTTTTTCAATTAATTTTTTTTTTTCAATTTCTTCAATTTTAACTTTTATAATTAGGTATCTATTTTATCCAATTTTGTTTTTTTTTTTATTAAAAAATTTCTTCCAATTATTGAATATGAGAAATTTCGAAAAACATCGTCAAGTCAATAAAGTTTACAAAAATCAAAAATTGACGTGGAAGAAATTTAAAAAAATCTAAAATAGGAATAATTTTGAGAAAAATTCAATTTGAAAAAATTTGAGCTTAGAATATGTAATTTTCAAAAAAAAAAGTCGAGTCAGTAAATTCTCACAATGAAAAAAAAGGAACTTGTTATCCATAATTTCTCTGTTATAAAAACTCAATCGCAGGCACTCAAAAATTCTTTGCCAAACCGAATTCCTAATCATAATTTCATTGAAAAAAAAAGAGAAAAACACCGCAAGGCAAAATATAAATTTTTTAAAAACTGATCCATTTGTGACTCAAAACGTCCAAAATTTATTACAAAAAAAATTCATTAAAAAATAGATTCAAGTGCATATGCTTAAGAAAAAATTAACTTATGATTTTAATGATATTTAAGTGAACTTGAAAGTAAAAAAGAAAAATAATGAGTTTACTTTTCAAGCCAACGACCCTTACAAATAACAGGAGATATCCCAACTTGAAGTAAAATTTTGAGTCGAAACCAAAATACATCCAAAGTACATATATTATAATAAATTAACCCCATATCCATAATTTCAGATGCTAAAATTAATATTTCGAATTTTGTGGATTTTTGAAAGTTCGAAAATCACCTTATCGCCCGACAAAATATGAAAATTTGATAAACTCAATAAAAAAGCTGAAATTTGATATGCCCATTTTCGATCTCCAAATCGATTGGAATCGTTTTCAAAACGTTTCGGAACTTTCATACAATTTTTGAATTTTCCATGACTGAAAAAGCCCATAAAAATAATTCCTAGGAATTGAAGCATCGATTATTGAAAATTACCCTTATTGGGACCTTTTGACCAATTTAGAGCACAGTTTTTCGATATTCATGATTATCGCATCAAATCCATGGTTTCCGAATTATGGAGGCTGAAATTCATACGGACCATTTTATAAAAGTTTTCCAGCGCTTGAAAATTTAAAATTTTTTCCTGAGGCTTCGAAACGTCTCAAAACTACTTTCCATCGATTCGAAAGGTCGAAAATAGGCATAGCTACTTCGAGATTTTTTCTGTTGATGATTTGATCAACTTTTCACATTCACATGGATTTTGAAATGCGACAGAGGTAATTTTGAAATTACAAAAATTCGCTAAAATTTGAGAAATGAACTTTGGCGACGGAAATTTCGGATCTGGGGTTCTTCTATGATGTATTTTCGATTCGTTTTCGTTCTGGTTCAAAATTTTACTGCCAGTTAGCATATTTCCCTTCTTAGAAATTAATGAGAATTTGATGAAAATAATTTCTACCAGAGATATCCTCTAGATACAACTTGACCAGCATGAATCAGTGGCATAGCCAAGGAAGGGGTTTGGGGGTCTGAACCCCCCTGGAGGTCAAGAATTTTTGTGAAAAATGCCTTTTTAGACATTGAAAAATCCAATTTTATCAAAGCTTCGCCCTCGCTTCGCTTGGGCATCAACAAAATCATTGAAAAAATGTCTTTTTTGGGAATTGAATATCCAATTTTTTCAAAGCTTCAATCACTATTATAAGGTATGAACTATTCAAGCCAAAAGTGCGAAAAAAAGGCTCATTTTTACCCCCCCCCCCCCCATTTCTCGTTTTTCCAGCCTTTACTCATTTTGCAGCCACCCAAAAAAAGCTTCCGACGCCCTCCTTTCGTATTCTTCTGGCTACGCCACTGGCACGAATCTTCACCTAGCTGACTCAAAAATACCCCTTCATTCCTTGGCAACCAAATCAACTCCAAAAAATAATCTCAACTACACTCTGAATCAATCAATCCTGCAACTTCCATACTCAATCCACTATCTATACCCAAAATCAAAACCAACCCGCTCAAAAACCCAACTGACTCATCTATACGATGACCATTGACCACACACACGCCATCGGTGTACAACAAAAACACCGCACCTTATGCGACGTTTGACAAGGGTACCAATATCAATGATCGTCTTGACAGGTGAAAATTATTAGCATCTGGTCCTGCGATAGGTACGTTGTAATTTTGTTTGGTCTATGAACTACATTCCAAGCTGTGTTTCAAGATAGCACCACTTTCTCCAATATTCAGATAGATTTTAAATCTTCCCAAGAATGATTTTCTGTTCGGTGGATATTCAATCGAGTTTTATTGGTCGAAATTGAAATTTATCGGACGTTAAGCAAGAATTATGGTACTTGTACCTACTCATCATCATTGAAAATGTAACCTAAGAATGTTGACAGTGTGTACAGGTACACGCCACCATCAGATTAATAGATTTCGATTTACGAGTCGTTTATGAAAATTAAATAACACTCGTATAGGTGTACACGGGTACGGATAGACCAAAGAGGTACTTCGCCGGTACTTAACTTATACGTGTGCGTCGTTTTTAATAAGACGTGCAACGTTTCGGGCTCTAATCATAGGTCTCTCTTTGAATACGGATAGGATACCTCGTAAGGTGATTTTGCTGCCTCGTAGAGGCGACCAATAGAGAAACCCGAACCTGCGAGGGGATATTAAATTTTATTACCGATGAAATTTTACCGCGCCGGAATAAATCTTTCTTCGCTCTTCGGTAATACGAATAATAAAAAAAACTCGATATTGAAAAAACTTCGATCGATCTTTGGAAAAATACCACGATCGCGACTCCTGAGATCCATAAGCACACACGAGTCGATATTTCAGGTGGAAAAAATTGCCAATAAATTTTTTTTCGATTCCGACGCGACGTCAAACCACACGCGATAAATTTAACACACTTACACAAATAATAAAACAATTCTTACCATAACTAGAACGCTAATTCGGATAATTTCACTTTTTTTTTAGGATCCTTAACGGAGGAATTTCGTCCTATCTCTCTCGCCAGCTCACACACGTTTTAATCTACCAAATGAAAAAAATTCGTTCGTTTATTCGCACAAAAAGCAGCCAACGAACGCGCGCGAACATCTCTCGACAATGGAAAACGAATCATCACTAATTAGCACTTATGATCGGTTCAAGTTTTAATTATAATTTAGTATACATATCGAGTGAAAGAGAAATTCCAATTCATTTTCATAGACGTACGTTGGTCAAGTTCACATGAGTTTGTGCACGGTGCGGAGGCTCGTCGCGTCGCCCGCGATCCCGACGTATTCATAACGCGTCCTGTTCGCATATTACGAGTACATGGGCATCGTGTGCGCGCCTATCGTGTATTTGGCATGCACAAAAATTTTAAACCCGACTATTGTTTCGAATTTTCTCTTTTTTTTTCTTCCATCCAGCACTTTGTATTGCGAGCTGGCTTGTTAAAATATCGTATACGTATTAAGTATAACGTCTTTAATTATTATAAATTCCGAACTAGTACGACGTGAAAGTACGATACTGTAGGCTCAGGATTAGCCAGACTGATAGACAGAGAGCCAAGGATATGGCGGGCCATCCGGCCGGCTTGAAAGTTCATTCCCATGGCACGTGCTGGAAATGCACCGGCGTTTCACTCTTAGTAGGGCTAGCAAGGTGTAAAGATATCAAAGGGGAATAGCTGGAGGATTATTTTGCAGAGCTTCCTCGCAGCATTTCAATATAGCAATATGTAGAAGCTATCAATCCTCATCTAGAAAAAAATTACCTTCACTCTTTGGAATCCATGTACCAATAACTTGAACTTTTTTTTAGTCAAAAACCTAACCTTACGGTTACATGGCTCATTCCATGTCAACTCGTCCACTTTTTGACGTTAGGTCCACCGATTTTGCTCAAATTTTTTTACGAGTTCCCCTCGATGACCTAATGAAGGAATCACCATTATTTTGATCTTAACTGCTCAGGGGGTGAGGGGGATGGCCCTTGTAATTTTCGTATCATCGGGATTTTTTGTGAAACGGCTCAACTTTGAAGGCGTATAGCTCGAAGTGGGTTTGGCGTAGAACAGATTTGTTTACGCAGTTTTGTAGAGAATTGAAAAGAGATTCGAATTCGATAATCACATTTCGAAAAGTTCAAAGTTGAACTTTTGAAATGAAAGTTCAACTTTCGTGATGAATACAACATACGCAGGTCCCCATTTAAAAATCTGAAAAAATTATTATGAGTAGTACTTTTTATGCCCTTTTCAACCTACGAATTTTCAAAATGGGATCTCAAGACCCCTGGGGGTACCGGGGTACCCAATTTTGACCAAGATTCAAAAAAATGTAAAAACTCAAGAAACATGTCGATTTCTACTGATTCGAAGGCGCTGAGTTCGAATATGTATTCAGTTTTTTCATCCGACCCCTCTGAGCCCCCTATTGGCCCCCCAAATAGGGTCAAAATTAAAAAAAAATGAAAAATTACGTGTGACTAGTCGTTTGTTAGGTTTTTGGGGTCGCTGATTTCGAATATGTGGTTATTTTTGCGATTCGACCCTTTAAGCCCCCCCAGCCCCCTCCCCATTTTGAGAAAAGCATGTAAGAAGTGAAAATATCGTTTGGGGTATCGATTTCTGCTGATTCGAAGGCGCTGAGTTCGAATATGTATTCAGTATTTTCGTCCGACCCCTCTGGAACCCCTGTCAGCCCCCCCATGGGGTCAAAATTTTGAAAAAATACAAAAGGGGGCTGATAGGAGTTCCAGAGAGGTCGGTCGAAAAAACTGAACACATATTCGAGCTCAGCGCCTTCGAATCAGTAGAAATCGACATGTTTCTTGAGTTTTCACATTTTTTTGAATCTTGGTCAAAATTAGGGACTCCCGGTACCCCCAGGAGTCTTGAGATCCCATTTTGAAAATTCGTCGGTTGAAAAGGGCATAAAAAGTACTACTCATAATAATTTTTTCAGATTTTTTAATGGGGGCCTGCGTATGTTGTATTATCACGAAAGTTGAACTTTCATTTCAAAAGTTCAACTTTGAACTTTTCGAAATGTGATTATCGAATTCGAATCTCCTTTCAATTCTTTACAAAACTGCGTAAACAAATCTGTTCTACGCCAAACCCACTTCGACCTATACGCCTGCAAAGTTGAGCCGTTTCACAAAAAATCCCGATGATACGAAAATTACAAGGGCCACCCCCTCACCCTCTGAGCAGTTAGGATCAAAATAATGGTGATTCCTTCATTAGGTCATCGAGGGGAACTCGTAAAAAATTTTTGAGCAAAATCGGTGGACCTAACGTCAAAAAGTGGGTGAGTTGACATGGAACGAGCCTGAAGAGTGTACCGATTATTTCTTAAACAAGCAATGCTAAATTTTACATTTTGAAGGAAGAAAGTTTGAAATTTTTCTCTTTGATTTGCAGTGGAGTTTTACTAATTTTTCAATGAATTTCGTTTATTTTTTCATCGAATTTAAATTTTTTTTACTATATAGTGAATTTTCTCTGAATTTTTCAGCATTTTTTTCACTGTTAGCTTTTTGGGAAATTCTCTCACTGATTTATTATCACTGTGCTGCAATTCCGACTGCTTTCCAGTGACTTTCAATTATTTTTAGCAATTTATGATACATGTACATTGTACAAGATCTCAAATTTGACAATATTATTAATGACTCAAAATTTCAAACTGTCGAAATTCATTCATAGAGAACTTCTAAAATTTCAAAATGTCAAAATTTCAAATTAACCAAGTTATTTGCAATGATAATGGACATTGGACAAGATTATCACCTATATACGTATCTACTTTTTCCTTGTCATCTGATTTTTCGAAAAAAAATCGACGTCACTTGCAATTCCTGATCATTTCTCCAAAACCACCTTCGAAATTGCAAAATTGGGAAATGATTTCACTTTTAGGCACCCCAGGTGAATGATAATTCGTCTACACTTGATACGTTATATAGACCCGAGGAGGAATTGACCGCACACCGATCATACATTGTAGTGCGGCTGTACCAGCGACGTATTAATTAGATGAACAAGAAGGGGAAAAAAAAACTTTACACGTTGCTCGCGATTACTATAATCCTGCTAAACGTGTTCGTGTCAGCAGCCGCAACTATCGCTGGCGCATTACCGCATATTCGAGCACTGAGCCACCGACCGACCGGGACCGCTGACCACAGTGTCTAGTAAAATGAATTCGTTTGTAAGTAGTTGTGTTTGTCTATGTATTTTACCTCGTTTATGGTAGGTATAGGTACACGATGATTAATCGTTATAAGTACGAAACACAATCTGTACACATCCTAAATCTCGTATATGTACAATACGTAAACGTATACTTATAATGTAGATCTACAAGCATGAGAAGTACAGACGGCAGTTGGACTGGTTTTACTATCAGGATGAGATATTGATTTATCAAAAATTTGGTCATAACGGTTCACGTCCATCTTATAACACAAGAAGTACCCATATTTATGGATATAAACTATGACACGCTATGAGATACCATAGGGAGATCAATTCGTTTACTAGTTTATGTTTCATTCAACTCTGAAGCAATATCCGAAATATGATTTGACATAAGAATAATAGAAACTATAAAAATTATTCTATTCCTTCTATATGCAGGTAGGTATTAAAAGAAAAAAAAACTTGTCATTCTTCTTTAATTTTGCAGTAAAATACCTTTTGAATGATGAATTTTAAATACAAAAAAAACCTTACGCATTCTGCGTAAGGTAACCGACTTTTCCACAAACGTCGGTGTAGAAAATTAAATTTACTTTCGTTCAACTATTCACAAATATTGAGTCTATTGAAGAGTACCAAACTTGAAATTTTGGACTCCTAGGCACCCATGTACACTAGGGTATCCAGGGAAGGGGCTCAAATCGAAATAAGTTTTAAAAAAATACCAAATTCGAAATCAGCAACCAAAAAAATATCAAACTGCGCCGTTTTGCAAACTTTTTAATGCTAATATTCAAATTATTTACGTTTCAAGCTTGCATTAAGAAATTAAAAAAACGGCAGTTCACAAATTTTAAGCCTACCGAGGGACGACTTAGGAACATGTAGAGGATTCAAATCGAAAAACAAAGAACTAATTCGGAATCAGCGACCCAAAAATCATCAGTTTATGCCCTTTTACAAAGTTTTTTTTACAAACTTTTTAATGCCAGAATGCGTTTAAGCCTACCGAGAGACGGTGTACCTCAACCGATCGGGCTGAAAATTTTTCTGTAGGGTCCTCAAACCTTTCTTTGCCAATCCTGAAAATTTCAGCTCAATCGGTTCTGTAGTTTTAGAGAAATCGAAATTTTAAGCGCAATGCAACTTTTACCTTGGTTGTTTCAAATTTCGGCTAAGTCCCACCTCCAACCCCTAAAAAACACAAAAAGTTCAATATCTCGAAAACGGCTGAACCGATTTTAAATCGGCTTGAAAATCTCAAAACTGCATACAAAATGCTATCTTTTGGGATCATTGTCCCCTTCTGGAGCTACACATCTTTTGAGTTTAATGCGAATTTCGAGTATTGGACCCTCCTTTGTATCCTTTGAGGATCGTTTTTGACCAAAGGAGGGGCCTCCCGAAAAACGCCTGTATAGCAAGTTGTAGAGAATTAAATTTGCTTTCGACAATGAGTCATTAGATTTTTTTGAGGATGCCTAGTTTTCAAATTATTCGAGCTTCAAGTTTCAGTAAGCTATTGAAAAAAACTGTTTACACATTTTAAGCCTACCGAGAGACGGTGTACCTCAACCGATCGGGCTGAAAATTTTTCTGTAGGGTCCTCAAACCTTTTTTTGCCAATTCTGAAAATTTCAGCTCAATCGGTTCAGTAGTTTTAGAGAAATCGAAATTTTAAGCGCAATGCAACTTTTACCTTGGTTGCTTCAAATTTCGGCCAAGTCCCACCCCCCAACCCCTAAAAAACACAAAAAGTTCAATATCTCGAAAACGGCTGGACCGATTTTAAATCGGTTTGAAAATCTCAAAACTACGTAAAAAATGCTATCTTTTGGGATCATTGTCCCCTTCTGGAGCTACACAGTTTTCGAGTTTAATCGCGGACAAAATTATACATAAACATATTAATAGTCATCTATGGTCAAAGTGGCATCATTTTTCATAACCCCTGCAAATTCATCAAATGCAACAATAATGACATTGTGAAATTGTACAGAATCTATAACTTCATAGTTTTTTTTAAAAACGAATTTTAAAAAAGATGCCACTTTACCTGTAAACTTCACAAAAAGATGCCATCTCGACCGTAGGCACGAAAAAAAATTTTTTGCTTCAAGGAGTAGAATATAAGTGGTAAAGTGGCATCAAGTTTCTGATAGGTTTTCTGGCATCTATAGCACTTATCTTAGCCAAATAACAGCAAACGGAAACTGGCATCCGAAAAATGATGCCAGTTTCCAAAAAAGATGCCAGTTTACCTGTAGACGAAAAAAAAAGATGCCACTTTGACCATAGACAAATCTATAAATATATATATATATATACAGGCATACCAAAGCACTGCGAGACCCGTTTTGGAAACGGTGCTATCACTGCGAGGCCCGATTTTACACTGCGAGACCCGAAATCGGGTCTCGCAACGTCATGCCATGTAAAGTGGTTTTTCATGATGTATGCATACTCAGGAGGCCGTAGGCGAATTTTTTTTTCGGGCCTCGTAGTGTCATTTGCATATCTTTATATACAATTTACCTCGCCTCTCTGCACACAACAACACATGAAAACTTCGACCATGCGCCATTCGAATACGAATTGAGCTAGCGACATGGCGCTTGCGCAGCGAAATTCGTCTCGTTTTCGGCTATTTTTTCCGCTACACACATCGGCCTTAATACCTGACCCTTCATTTATGCCCATTTTTGAAAATTCGGGCCTGACAGTGCCTGTATCATCTCCTTTTGCAAAGCGGGTCTCGCAATGATAGTACGATCCATATATATATATATAGATTTGTCTATGGTCAAAGTGGCATCTTTTTTTTTCGTCTACAGGTAAACTGGCATCTTTTTTGGAAACTGGCATCATTTTTCGGATGCCAGTTTCCGTTTGCTGTTATTTGGCTAAGATAAGTGCTATAGATGCCAGAAAACCTATCAGAAACTTGATGCCACTTTACCACTTATATTCTACTCCTTGAAGCAAAAAATTTTTTTCGTGCCTACGGTCGAGATGGCATCTTTTTGTGAAGTTTACAGGTAAAGTGGCATCTTTTTTAAAATTCGTTTTTAAAAAAAACTATGAAGTTATAGATTCTGTACAATTTCACAATGTCATTAATGTTGCATTTGATGAATTTGCAGGGGTTATGAAAAATGATGCCACTTTGACCATAGATGACTATTAATATATATAAGGAAACCTCGTTCTCAACCACACGTCCTATCGTGTTCAGAATGTCCGAAAACGTAAAAAAAAATCGTTCCCGACGCTCCCTTCAACTACGATGAACAATTTAGTACTCGACTTTTCCTAATGGAAAAGTCGGTAAAAGGGGAGGCGCAAGGAGGGTTGCCAAATTCGAGCATAAGGCAGTAGCAGTATCGAAAAATGAATTAGATTAAACCGCGTCACTAGAATCAGTAAAATTCAAAAATTGAAGGAAAAAAGGTTGAGGGGTTGGCAAAAGTGATGGAAATTTTGTTAAATGAATAAATTTAGAAAAAAAAATTTTATTGACTGATTAAAAAGACAAAAATGTGCAAGTGTACAAATCGGTGAAAATTTTTCCTGATTCAATCAGTGAATTTTCATTTTTGAATCAGTAGATAATTTTTTCAACTACTAAAATGAATCAGTAAAAATTTTAATTTAATGATTGAATCAGTAATTAATCACTGATTGAATTAGTAAATTAAAATTTTTACTGATTCATTTCAGTAGTTGAAAAAAGATAACTGATTCAAAAATGGAAAATTCACTGACTGAATCAGTAATTTTTCACTGATCAACAGTTGCACACTATTCGCTGCCTAATCAGTCAATTTTGAGTTTTTTGATTGATTCAGATTTAGAGAGTACTTGATGTATTAATAATTCAACTCGACTCGATATCGATCATTCGATTAGACTCAATACCGGTAATTCGATTCGACTTTAATTCGATTAAATTTCGATAATTCGATTCCATATCGACAATTCGATTCGCTATCGACAATTCGATTCGACATCGACAATTCGATTCGACATCGACAATTCGATTCGACATCGTCAATTCGATTCGACATCGACAATTCGATTCGACATCGTCAATTCGATTCGACATCGTCAATTCGATTCGACATCGACAATTCGATTCGACATCGATAATTCGATTCGACATCGACAATTCGATTCGATATCGATAACTCGATTTAAATCAATATCGGTAATTCGATTCGACTCGATATCGATGATTCCATTTTATTTCGACAAATTGATTTGACTCAATTTCGATAATTCGACCAGACTCGATATCAATGACTCGATTTGACTCGATATCAATGATACGATTTCGATGATTCGAATCGACTCGATTTTTTTGATAACTTGATTCGACTCTGTATCAATAATCCTACACGACTAAAAGTAATTTGATTCGATATCGATAATATTCAGCAACAGATATTTTCATCAAATTGGAAATTTTTCCTCCTGTCCATTAAAAATGGATCAAAGTCAAATGGAATTCTCAACATTCTTAAAACGACACCTCCCCACCCCCACTTAAAACATGAGATTTCTTCATTTTAGGAAAATGATTAGTTTGTGTCTAGTAAGTAATTGTTTTTTTTAATTTTATTTTATTTCAGCTTTTAAAATTTTTTAAACGAGTGCATTTTATTCAAATTTTGTCCTACTTCATTATTTCCTCACAACTTTATCTTGACATTAAATTTTTAAATCACAACCTAAACCTTTCAAATTTTATTTAAAAATCCTGCCAATTTTAGAAACTAAAATACCTACAGAAAAGACCGTTTAGAAAAATTCCCTCGGAGGCTAAATCCTCGTCTCCCGTCCCTTTATTATTTTGTTGTAATTACAAAAATTAATGATTTTCAGGAAAAAACGCTTGGGTACCTCATCCATTTTTCAATAGTTTGTCGTTGAAAAAATCCCGAGTTAGGAGGAAAATTTTTTAAATTCTCATGACTTTTTTAAATCTGTGAAATTGATTGAGACTTTTTCAGATTTTAAAACAATAAGAACATCACGAAACTAGAAAAAAATTCTAATCCTTTTCGTTTTGCCTGGGCTCATCAATTTCCACTCTCTCTTCTCTCCTTCTTCATTCTACCCAAATCCTAGTTTTACACCAAATTTTTAAAAAAATGGATCTGAGACAATACTGATTTAAAGATATCCTCATGAGATTTTTCAAAAAACTACATCTAAATAAATACTCTCAATTGGAACAAGTTTGAGAAAAATTCAGTATTTTAAAGATTCTCCCTTATTTAAATTCGTTTAACAATATTTTTGATGATTTTTAACAAATAAATCGATTATTTTTTGGCCAAAAGAAGGGCTAAATGACAAAGAGTTCATTATTTTCCTTCTAGAAATCAAATTTTTCAAAATATTTCAACTATGAAAGTTCAAAATTGAACTTTACATTTTTTATTGAAAAATTATCTCACAACTTGCGAAAATTATTGAAAATCGCTGGAAAATAGTCAGAATTGCAGCACAATAATGAATCAGCAAAAAAAAAAAATGTTTACTTAAATCAAACAACGATTTAAAAAATGGCGGAAACTTGGTAAAAACTCACTACAAAGTCGGTAACAAAAATCTAAAATTTCGCTTTAAAAAAAATCAGTGAAATTCACTCAACTTGAAATTTTTTTTCAAAAAATTAGCAAAAATTCGCCGAAAATTGAAAAATTTTTGTTAATTTTACCAGCGCTGCAATTTCGATATTTTCAGTGATTTTACACCGATTCTAAAAATAACAAAGTGTAAGTTTCTCTCAAGACTAATCGCACTCGGGGAAATTTGGCGAATCTCTCTTCAGTCTTCACCATTCGAAATACCAATCGACTAAGTCAAAAAAATGAGTCACCATCGGTCGCGATAATTTCACTCCGTATCGATGGACATTTCGGTTACGAAACCACCGGACTGGACACACCCTTCCTCGTTTTATACGCGACAGGACGTTAAATTTTGAAAATAGTCAACCGTACCAGCGTAACTTTCTATTTAAAAAGACACTACTATCAAATGCTTAGTCCGTTCCATGTCCTACATTTTGGGTTGTAAAAAGTAACAGTATTTATTGATATGCGTAACACATAAAGTATACTTGTCTTACATACGCAAAATACTATTACGGTGTAGTTTAAGTACCTCCTCGTTCGGTATATTTCTCGGCACGAGTATTTATATCTACGTACAATGTACACGTATAGGCAAAATACGGTAACCACAACATAACCGACGCCAAATGTTTTCTTCGTCTGATTTTCTCTGCCATAAGAATATACAAAATACACATCGACAATATTTCATTAATGAAACCACTTCTCCGTACGTGTAAAAGTTGCATAAATTAGGCAGACTCGCAAGTCTCGCTCGTTAATTTGAAAACGAATTTTCGACTCATTGATAACGATAAGTCTAAGTATTTCGCCGGATCATCCGCTAAAACAGCTCGTGCGAGTAATTTCCTAAAATACACTTTGGTTTCATACACAATTCGCACTCATTTAGAAAGTGATATGTACTTTTTTTTTCAAGTTAGGTGACGAAATTCGCGAATACATTGCGTCATTTCGTATAATGGGACACGCGTCCAATGACGTCACACCACCAGTCCAAAGAATACACGTATCTGCCAAGACAGATTTAGCTGACCAGCGAACCGGACAGTCGAAGCTGATTCTTCGTACATATTTGTGTTAATACACCGATAATAACGACAAGTCCTGCTGGTATCTGGTTTGTCGCAATAACTTCCTGTCACGTGCAACCTTACTTTTCTCAATATCTTTGTGATTTATCGTAAAACGCGGATACGACGGATTATAGATCAGCCGACTATGGACTATAGAGATAGGTCATGGTATTCTTATCCTATCGTCTGTTTCAGTTTCGGAGTTAAATCCGTTCCTCCCTTCGTCGCACAACTGTACAAATTTATTACAAAATATTTTACACAATCGTTATCAAATTAAAATACAAACACGAGGAAACACATCAATACATATGAACACCGAAACTCCCCTCAGTGAGTTTTCTTTACGATTCCATTTTTTACATATCCGTTTTGAGGCGTATGGTCCATTTTGCGAGACTTGAGGTAAGCTTTGCGATAAAAATTAAGGAACAAAACTGTCATCATTACTGCTTGGGTTAATCCGAATATCACAAGCGATCGAGGGTAATCGCAGGTCGGATCTGTGGCACCGTAAATGGCGTGCATTGCGGCGAGGATGAATTGCAACTGCACATACCAAAGGAAACATTTTGTTAACAAATATCCTCATTCGTAAATAGACGGAGATTATCGAAAAACAGTTGAAATCGCAGCGCATAATGAAAAACTCGATAAAAAAAATCTAAACTAAAGGCAAATCGGTGAAAAAAATGATAAAAAAAAACGATGAAATACAGAAAAATTAGTGAAAATTTACTCAAGAATTGGTGAAAGTTGACTGGAAAATTAGTGAAAATTTTCTGGGAAATTGGTGAAATTTTCTGGGAAATTGGTGAAATTTTCCTGAAAAATTGGTGAAAGTTAACTGAAAAATTGATGAGAACATACAGAAAAATTTGAGAAAATTTACTCGAAAATTGATCAAAATTTACTGGGGAATGGATGAAAATTTACTGAGGAATTGGTAAAAGTTGACTGAAAAATTGATGACAACTTATAGAAAAATTTGAGAAAATTTACTGGGAAGTTGATCAAAATTTACGAGGGGAATTAATGAAAATTTACTCAAGAATTGGTGAAAGTTGACCGGAAAATTAGTAAAAATTTATTGGAAAAATTTGTGAAAATTTTCTGGAAAATTGGTGAAAGTTGACTGAAAAATTGATGAAAATTTACAGAAAAATTTGAGAAAATTTACAGAAAAATTTGAGAAAATTTACTGGGAAATTGATCAAAATTTACGAGGGAATTAATGAAAATTTACTCAAGAATTGGTGAAAGTTGACTGGAAAATTAGTGACAATTTTTTGGAAAAATTTGTGAAAATTTTCTGGGAAATTGGTGAAATTTTCCTAAAAAATTGGCGAAAGTTGACTGAAAAATTGATGAAAATTTACAGAAAAATTTGAGAAAATTTACTGGAAAATTGCTCAAAATTTACTGGGGAATGAATGAAAATTTACTGAGGAATCGGTAAAAGTTGACTGAAAAATTGATGAAAATTTACTGGAAAATTGATCAAAATTTACGAGGGAATTAATGAAAATTTACTCAAGAATTGGTGAAAGTTGACTGGAAAATTAGTGAAAGTTTTCAGGGAAATTGGTGAAATTTTCCTAAAAAATTGGTGAAAATTGACTGAAAAATTGATGAAAATTTACAGGAAAATTGATCAACATTTACTGGGGAATCAAGTAAAATTTACTGAGGAATTGGTAAAAGTTGACTGAAAAATTGATGAAAACTTATAGAAAAATTTGAGAAAATTTACTGGAAAATTGATGAAAATTTACAGGGAAATTGATCAAAATTTACCGGAGAATTGGTGAAAATTTAGTGAGGAATATTGGTTAAAGTTGTCAGAAAAATTTATGAAAATTTAAAAATTCACCGATTTTTTTAGCACTGAAATTTTGACTGTTTATAAATGATTTTCATCTAGATTAGAAATAAAAATGATTGCAATAGCGAATTCCCGCTAGAGCGGGAAGTCCGCTAAAAAGTAGGTGGGTTTGAAAAAAAAATTGAAAGCGGATAGGAAAATTGGAGAAATGTTCAGATGATCGAAAACCAGGGTTTTGGATTGTCACTTTTAGTTTTTTTTCAATATGTTCAAAGTGGTGGAAAGAAATTGGGTAAACAGGGTACATCTCCCACCCCAAGGCTACCAGTATGCAAAGATTCAATTCGCACTTGCTTTCAAATTACACTAAAAAATTTTTTTCAAAGCATTAAAACTATTTTAGGATTTTTGTGGGAGAATTGAAAATCCTATTTTTCTCAAGCTTCGCCCCCTGACCCTGAAAATTTTAAATTTCTTAAAATTTCAGCCAAAATTGTTGATCACTGTGACTCTTCTTCGGATTGGTATCTCAGAATAAACTAAGCAAGGAATATTAATACTGAGGCACTCCATTATCTACACATTTTTCAATGAAAATCTTGACCATTTTTTAAATGCATGAAGAAAAAGTACTAGTTTTGATTTTTAATGCTCCGCAAAGGGGGACAGGTGCGCATTCAGATTCTCAGAAATCTGCCCTAATGCCCTGACCGTATTCTGAAAAATACTGGAGCTCCTTGAACATCCATAATATTACAAATTGTTGACCAACGTCAAAAAGTCCATCAATAGGACAAAAAAATCTTCAAAGATTAATTTTCAAAAAAAATAGCAAAATGAAACAAAAAAAAAAATGAAAATTTGAAATTTTTGAAGATTGTAAGTTATATGAAAATACATATTACCAAAATTTGAAATTCATCAAACTTTGAACTTGATGATTACAATGAAATCCAATTCATCTTTAATGTCTGAACTTATATTATCAAAATATTTTAGAAGTGCAAAAAAAAAATATTTTGCCAATAGCGTTTTTTTTTTTTCAATTTTCGTATCAATACGTACGATTTTCGTCCGGTATCTTAAGGGAAAGAGGGGAACTTTAAATTTTCACACTGGAGCCTACATTACTCACGCCAACTCTTATCATCTGGATTGGTGAAGTCCAATTCACTCTAAAAAGCAAATTTTTTGGAAAATGATCCTTGAAGTTCTTCAAACTTTGAACACATTTTTTGGAGGTAAAATCCAATAATCTCTTATTCTGGGTGATCAAAAAATCTTCAGAAACTTCGAGTACTCATTTCTCAAAAATATGAATAAATTTTCAATTACTCTCCACACTTTTTCTAAATATTTTGATCTTAATATTGATTTTGGGAGTCTCTTGAATCCATTTTTGGAGATATTCTGAACCTGAAGCTCGAACTTCAATTTGTTGCAAAAATCAAACAATAATTTGCCAGACCATTTGGTCTAAGGTGATGCATCATGCCCCAGATTCCCTTACTTGTCTTGAATTCATTATTCATAGAAAAAATTGGATCATTATCGTAAGGCGAGTTCTTCCTCAAATGATTTTTCTTGTTTCGTTTCTCCCAAACCAAGCGGGCTGAAAAAACTGTTTTTGAAACTTCACTCAATAACGTAAAAAAATTTCGTGGTGAAATTCAAGGTCTTTGATATGAACCTTATGCTCAAAAATGGGACGAAAATTTCAAATTTTTCAAAAATAATTTTTTTTAGCATGTGGTTTAATTATGTCTAAAAAAGATGAAAAAAGATTGTCATTCTTTTACTCCTCTCCTAGGAACTCATTTTTCAAAAAATATTAAATAACAAATAGGAAATGGCATACATCAGATCAAAAAACATACTTTTTGATAGGTACTTTACTCGATGGTATCGAAAAATGGTGAAGTTTCCTTTTCACGATTTCCTCTTTTTCCTTATGAGACACCTTTAAACCTTTTTTTTTTCTGAGATTGATCTCAAAAAAAAAAAATACCACCACACAACGATAGTGCAAAAAAATTAGAGATCAACCTTCTCTAAATATACGATTTGTCGAGACTTCCTCCACCCATAACTTTATTAATTTGGATGTGGGACCTCAAAAGCGGATATTTTAGCACGTTTCTTTAAAAAAAATCATAAAATTTACAACAAAATAGGTCTCTAGATCGAGTTAGTTCGACTTTCAACTTTTTTTTCGGCAAGATTCACCTAATATCGAGGCGATTTCTCATCCCTTCAAAAACATCTACCAAAATATTCCAAACCAAACACCATCATACTTACAATTTGCATTTGAGTAATATGTTTCTTAACAAAAGCACTAATTTTCTTGAACTGATCGACCATCGAGAACAAATAATACGAATACATGACACAATGCACAAACGAATTCAAAACTCCAATTATGACTAATTGTCCGCCTAAAATAAAAAATTTCCTCCGATCATTACGGTTCAAAAATCCGCACCAAATCGCACCAACCAAGTATAAATTACCCGGTAAATATTTAGCCATGAGCCAGCATCCGGTGAACGTTAGAACATGATGGTAAACGTGTAAAAACGTTACATGAGATTGCTTCTTCTTCACGACGAAAAAAACCTGCAACGAGAGAAATGATTCAAATACGATAATTTCAGCTACGCGACGATTAATCAAAATAAAACCACGATCGATTGAAGTCGCCGCCGAACGTCAATTCGATAGATTCACTCAAATTGACGGCTCCAGCGACAGGATCAACGTGATTTATAGATTTTGTACAGCAGACTAACTAATTCGACTTACCGTGTCTAGGAGGTCCATTAATTTATTTAACATAAACAACCAGTTCACTTCTCGCTGCTGCAGAATGGAATGAAAAAAAAATACGAGAATTAGGTGAGTGTGATATCTGTACGCGAATTTGATCGATTATACTCATTTGTTTATTTTTTTCGTGTGTGATTTTTAACTTCGAAGGCCCAAGAGGGTCAAATCTTTCGAATTTAATCCAATTTCGATCAAGTGTTCCAAATATGTCTTTTTATGTGAGAGGAGGCGTTAAATACGAATACTAATGCTAAATGAAGAAGGTACGAAATCATTCGTCAATTTTTCAACTCCCCCCCCCCCCCCCATCAAAAAAACGAATTCGTAACACTTCGATAAATTTCAACACTCTGATCAGGCGTAATAAATAAATACGAATGTACTAACAAATAATCCTTCTTGTGTATCTCCATATGGAACCTTGAAGCATCGAAAAGAATGTAAATTTTGCCACATATAATTGAACGTCTGCAAATAAAAGTACGCGTGAATTATTGGGGAAAAATTCGAAAATACAATATCCATCGTAAATTTCAACTCGATCAACTCACCTGCGAGAACAAATACGCGTTAAATATGACTTGAACTATATTATAAATAATTATCACTCTATTTATATCGAAAGCTTTACGATTTTTCATCAACCTTGGCCCCAGTTTGAGGACAAAATACAGATAAAAGGATGTAATCGAGATCGGGAACCAGGCGGAATTCATTAAAAACCATTTTTTTACATTTGGGTCTGTAAAAAAACGTCAATTATTTTCAAAAAAAAAAAATACACCATCGAACGAATTCGTGATGGATTTTCTTCACCGGGCTAATTACCTGCTAGATTATCAGCATCGTGGTACAATTCAACTATGGTGGAAAACATTTGAATATATATTTTTTTTCTTTAAATCTCGAATCCCCAATTCAATGAAATTTCTTATCTTTGGGCATCGAAAGACTCACATTACTGTCGTACAACGCAGACCTATAATTAATACGCAGGTTTTAAATGAAAATCAGACCAAGCTGAAAATACATTCAACTAGATTTATCGTCGCAGTCGTCGTCGTTGATATCCATCAACGCCTTCGAATCGTCGACAGATCATTACTTCAACGCGACGAGTACGAAGTACCATCGGCATATGTAATTTGAAGGAGGCGATTAATGGAAATTATGTAGTAGGCATTAAATTACATATTTGTAACTGTCGCCGCTGCATAAATGAATTCTCTTTCCGGCTGACATAATGAACCTTCCTTAGAGATGTACTTGAAACGACAAAACATCGTGTTCGAATTAAAAAAGCAATGAGTGAGAATTGCAGGAGACATTATGTCGTTGAACCTTTTCCTAATTCCTATACTGCCAGGTCTTCAGTCCTCTCAAGGTAAATTGCAAACGATCAAGGGTACTTAACATTACCGATTGTGGTTTAGAAATTTGTGATCCAAAATCAAAGTTTTAGACTGAAATCAGTTGATCATCGTAGAAAAACCGCACGGAAAAAAGAAAGGTACAAAACGAATATTTTATCAAAAAAATGAATAAATTTTACCAAAATGATTAAATTTCATCAAAAAAATAAATGAATTTTTATCAAAATAATTAAATTTTATTCAAAACATAATAAAATTTATTCAAAAAAAAAATTAGCGGTCACAATTCACAAAAAAGGTGAAATTTATTCCAAGAAATGATAAAATTTGTCAAAAAAAATTATAAATTTCACCTATTTTGTGAATTGGGATGCGTTATTATCTTTTAGAATAAATTTCATCATTTTTTTTTTTCAGTGCATACAATTTTTTCCATCTGTTGTTGTAATAATCTGAATTATTTCCTCACGTTTGAAAAAAAAAGAATCAAGTTTTGCTTTTTGGACGATGCTATTTCGTAAAAGAGCGGATTTTGGGGTCCAAAAGGCTCTGATGAGATGAGGCCATTTGATCTCTGATGGAACTTGAGAAATTTTATGTGTGTTGATTTATCGTGGTAGAAAATAATTTTAAGGGCTTGGGCACAAGCGAATTTTCATTTCACCTCTTTTTAAAGTCTAGGATCCCAAATCCTAAAATCTGTCAATGGAAGCAAAACCAAAACCAAAAAGCAAAACTGAAAAAAAAAAAAACAAAAAAAATACAAAAAACCAAAATCAAATAGAAATTCGTTTTGGTTTTGATTGTCTTCCTGGACTTTTTGACGCTGTTTTATGAGTGAGGTTGAATTTTAAAGTGCTAGGAGCAGTTAAGAAATTTGAAAGCTCAAAAAAAAATTAAAATTTATTTCGTTACTTGTAGAAAATTGTCCATTTATTTTGTTAATATTAAATTGGTGATAACGCGTGTCTTCACTTTTTTAATTTTTATTTTGGGAATTTTCTTACCTATTTTCATACTTACACGAAAAAAACAAAAATCAAAAAAAATCAAAATAAAAACGTTTGAAATATCAAAACCAAATCAAAACCAAAATTACTACCTTCTAAAAACCAAAATCAAAACCAAGAACAAAAACAAAATTCGTTTTGTTTCTCACGACTGCACAAAATACGTAATTTTTTTAGTCAAAAATTCTATCTCCCTGAGTTTTTTAACGATTTTTTGCAAATATGGCACGTAGGTACAGGTATGTGCTGAAGAGGAGTACACTGAAATGTTTCAGGCATCAAACTGAAATTTTGAAAAAAAAAAAATTAACTTTAGTAACCATTTTCCATAAAAATAGTAACCAAAAAGTAACCTCAGAATCGTTAATTTTTAGGAGTTTCGGTGGAATCGGGAGGAGAGGGGGTGCAAAACCCAAAAATTTATTTTGTTTTTTTCTGCAAATTTCAGCAATTTTAGAAAATATTGAATTTTTGGAAATTTTTGAAGATTTGAAAGTTTTTGCACGTTTGGAAGAATATAATTTTCATTATTCTACTTTTTTCAGCACTTTAAAAATAAATTACAATTTTCAAATACCAGACGCAAAACTTTTCTTTTGGTTTGGGGGGGAGGGGAGGGGGTGGAATTCACAAATTTGCCGAACTCAAAGTTCTCCTCAAAACATGGACAAAAACCTTGGGGTGAATATAAAAAGGTTTGCGACCAATATCTCTAGGAAAGAAAACAAAACTTCCAGGGACCGAAAGCCAGCCGAAGCCGAAAGCCGATTCAGCCGATTCAGCCGATAATTTGAGGCTTTTGAAAAGCTGGCTGTCAGCTCAGCTTTATAATTCAGCAGCCGAAAGCCAGCCGAAAGCTTTATGTTTTCGGCTTTTTTACAGCTTTTTTTCAAAATTTAAAAATTGAAATTAATGGTGCAAATGTTCGTTTTTTATGTACCATTATTTTATTTGAAGTTGACGATTTGAATTTGACTGGTGTTCTTTCATTTTTTTACTTTTAAGATCTTTTGATTTTACACATTTCAGATTAAAAAAATTTAAACTTTGAATTTGATTGAAATTTATCGTAATAAAAGCCGAAAGCTGACAGCTGAAAGCCGAAAGCTGAAAGCCAAAAGCCAAAAGCCGAAAGCTGAAAGCCGAAAAAAGCCGTATTTTTGGGCAGCTGAAAGCCAGCCAAAAGCCAGCTGTAACAGCCATATAATTTCAAAAGCCAAAAGCCGAAAGCCTAAGCTTTATAATCCTTATCACAAGCCGAAAGCCGAAAGCCTAAGCTTTATCAATCGGCTTCCGGTCCCTGAACTTCTTCCAAAAAGTTGAATATTTTTAAAAATTCTTTTGATTTTCATACACGAAAAGATCACTAGCAAATATTGAATTTTCTAGGCTGAAAAAGAAGAAAGTTTGAATTACATAATATTATTTTAAAAAAGAACTATATAAATTTACTGAGCCCGAGCGAAGCGAGGGCGAAAATTTTTTTGAAGAAAAATGCATTTTTAATTAGTATTTCAGTTTTTAAGAGGAGGCAGGTGATATTTTCAACCCATATCTTTTAATATTATCATAGAGTAATATAGACTTTATTATGCCAGATTTGAAAAATTTAATAGTTCGTTTTGTAATGGTTCATTTTCTGAAAAATTTGCCGACTTTTCCAATGAGGAAAAATTTTGAAAATAGTAACCAATAGTAATCTCTGAAAGAAAAAAGTAACTTTTAGTAACCAAACTCGAAAAAAGTAACCTAGTTTGAAGCCTGAATGTTTTCAATTTTTCCAACCATTTGAATCACATTGAATTTCATTTCGAAAATTTTGAAATTTGAACTGGCAAAATAATTTTTTTTTGTCGTTTTTAAAAGTATTTTACACCTGTTGGAATTTTTTCTGAGTTTTTCGTATTTCCATTGCAACAAGTCAATTCATCGTTACAATGATTTTTTACCGTGAAATATGAGCTTGCTTATGTACAAACTCGCATAAATTTTTCCAGAATCTACGAAATTTTTCCACAGCAGAGAGAATATATAAAGGAAGTTCAAAAACACACTTGTATAGTTCAAGGGCGCCACATTTGATTATACACAACTTTTATACTATAAATAAAAATCGGCAATAAAACGTGTATTTTTTGACCCGAGCTAACCATCAACAAGCAAGGTATCGTACATCACAATTCACGCAATATCGTCCTCATTTATGAATGAAATACGAGTACCTACTACCTACATCTTGTAATATTTACTTGGCCCTGTCTTCTCACCATTTTACGTAATTTGAATTAAATTAACCATTGAAGTAAGTCGAAAAGGGAACTAAACAAAAATTGGTGAGATAGTTCAATTTGAATGGTTTAAGAGAAGGGCAAAGTTTGGGAGACCTTCAAAAAAAGACTATTTTTTGGGGAGAGGCGTGTTTTTTTGCCACTTTTAGGTACCGTCATATGTCAGACCGTCACCGATTGAGAACTTCGTTCAATCCTCCCTTCACCTAGAAAGTGTGATTTGATTTCTATTCCTTTCTGAACCACCGACCTCGAAATTGGTTACCAATTATCATTCTTTGCCCTCCACACTTCTACAGTATAGTTGAAAAGTTATAGATCACGAATTTGAGGAATTTTTTCAGTGATGGAAAACTGACAATGATGAATTAGTTCCAGTTTCAGTTTCAGTTATAGTTCTCAAAATTTTCAAGTTCCAGTTCTAGTTAGTACTCGATATTTTTTTGTTCCAATTTTCAATCCAAGTTCCAGTTCCAAAATTTCCAGTTTTTAAAATTATGAGATGAAAAAATTCAAAATTTTCTGCAAAAATTAAACCTTTTTGAATTTTCTTTTCTTTTTAAAGAACAATTTTTCCATTTTCCATACCCTTATTCAAGCACAACGCAAAAGATTTCTTGGAAAATAACTGGGAAGTAATCTTTTTTAGAAATTTTATGACTACTAAGTACTAACTTCCAGAGTCGTAAGCTTTTCAATAAAAAAATTGAAATTTGAAGAAAGTAGGAGAGAATGTTTTTAATTGGATGAAATTTTTAAATTTACATCACAATTTTTCTTTATTCGCTTTTTCACGTAAATTTTCAAGGTTAGTTTGGAGTCGTTTTGTTTTTTAGTAAAAAAATTTCAATTTTTTGAAGTCAAATTTTTAAAATTTTTGATTTTTTTTTGTTTTTTAAACCATTTGGAAATTTATTGACAAAGCCCTGAATGTTTCGAAAAAAATTTGCGAGTAATACATAAGAGAAGAACGAAGTTCTAACATCGAAGAGAAAATGATTTTAATTGGGTAAAAATTGAAATAAAAAGAGGAAAAATAGCAATTTGAAATGGTATAAAACTGAAATTGATTTTAGGTCTAGTTCCAGTTTCAAAATTTCAATTCTCACCACTTCAATTCCACTTCCAATTCCAGTTCCAGTATTTCAGTATTTTCCTTATTTCAGTTCTAAAGTTCAGATTCTAGTTTTCCATCACTGAATTTTTTCATTTTTACCAACTCCAAATCATCGGCTTAAATACTTCAAATTTATTACAAAAAATTTCGTTTCAAAATTTTGAATATTTTTTTCACCACATTTTTCAAAAATTTTTCATGGCAGTGCTGCCAATTGCATTATGATGCAAGCAGTTTTCACTTTTCATCAACTAATTTTTTGAAAATTATAGCAGCAGTGCTGTCAACTGAGATTAGAAAATCGTAAATAAAAATTGAAAATTTATTTGAAAACTATTCTAAATGACCAAAAAAAATTTACCTCAGTTTTGATATGTTTGAGTAGGGCTGAGTTAGAATTTGTAAAAATCGAAATTTCCTCGTATTCGCGATTTGGAAGATCAATGGTTCAAAAAAGTGTATAGAAATTTCAATTACACGTTATTCAGGAAATAACCGCAATCAGGGTTCCCAGCAGAAGACATTATACCCGAAAAAAGGCGAAAAACGTCGGTTTTTCGAAAATCCCTATTCTTTGAGGTCTCCTAGCTTTGTCCTTCTTTGAGCAGGCGGGTTCAAAATTTCCTTGGAAAATCTTCCATTGCTGATAAACTTCATCACCAATTTTTGGAAAAATCCAGAATAGACCCACACGTAAGTTTAGATACATAAACCACCCTTAGGGGTCAAAAAATTGATTTTCGAGACAAAATTCCCCCTTGATTTTACTCCTTTTAAAAAGCCTCGATTCAATGTCGACTTTAAAACCAATTTTTAACCTTTAAGGGTAGTTTCAACATTCAGGCTCACATAAATAAATATAGGCATATTTTTTGATTCATTCGACTAACCATTTTTACATCAAAATTAAGCACGAAACAAGAAAAAAACTCACTCTATTTTTTAACCACACAAAAAAAACACCACTGCACATAAATGATCGTTATTTTTCGCGCAGCTATATACAACATCGACAAGCTTGTCTTCAGACGATTAAAAATTCACAATCCTTCGAAACATTGAAAACTTCATTAAAATTCGTACAATCGAATCGATTCATTATCATAAACAAATACAATAAGGTAGTAAAATACACGCGTTGATGAACCGCAGACGATTATTAACTGGAAAATAGGCGAGCTTTTGACGAATTAATGTCAATTGGCTACGAAATCAGATAACACGATTCAGTTATTCTCACCGCCGGAGACAATTACATCATTAAAGTTGAATCGCGGTTAGAAATTCGATCTAATTTTCAACCAAAAACTTCCCAGCACAAAAAAGTTAACACGGAGTCAAGGTTGTAAATTGAAAAGAAAATATATACGGTTAAAAAAGTATACCTACGACCGAATGAATTAGGCTCTGTACGCTTTTACTATCTGCGAGTAGGTACGTAAGAAAATCACACCGATCGAGAAACTGTCGACCTTAGTCAAAAATTACGGAAAACATCGAAACACAATCAGCACTGATGGCGAGAATTCCACAGCAGATTTTTTTTCTTCTCTTTTAGCTTTCGTAGATTAATTACGTAACACCTGCGGCCAATATTTGCCATTACCATAAAAACACAAAACGCAGCTGATCACGATGTGTGATTTGTGTAATCAAATACTTTCCGATAAGAGTGTTCTCGTTCAGAAAAAAAATTACGAATCTTCCTCACGATGACCTTCGTAATCCAGTTTAAAACGTAAACAAACCAGTGATCTAATTAATTTAGCAAATGCAATGATAGTACAATTTGAAAATTTCGCAGCTATGTTGCGCGTTTTGTGGACTTAATTTTCCATTACCATACAAAGTATGATGAATTGCGGCATCGACTCAGGTCAAAGGGTGAGAAACGTGTTTGAAAATGGCCAATTATTCGTCGCTTCAATTTGCAAATCATTCTGGTTGAAACCATCGCAGTAGGTCGTTCGGTCGAAATTGATTTTTGTCTGCGAATTCGAATCAATTTTCATTTATACATAATTTTTGGTACTTAATTTCAACGAAAAAATTTTTCCAAAGAACGTCAAGAGAAAATCGCGAATTTTATACAATATTTTTCGAAGAAAATCGAAAAGTAGAATATTAAAAAAAAATGTAGAGAAATGAAAAGGCGAAAACATCCAAAGATCAGTCATTTTCCAAGAATCCAAAGAAAAGTTTTTCAATCGTTTACCTACTTGAAATTTTTACAAATTACGATAGAAACGTCCAAATTTGACCCCAAGCTCCAATACAAATTGGTATCCAGTTGAGCCAGGGAATAGAAAATGACAATGACTAAATTTCAAATTTTTCATTCGTAAAAGTATGTATGTTTTAGGATGGTTTGAAAATTGCTGGAGATGAAAAAAAAAAAAAATTAAAATAGAGAACACTCAGAAATTGAAAAACAAGGGTAGTCGATTTAAAAATAACCAAATCAAGGATTTGATCGAATATATTTTTTCAGACGTCATTTGGCAGAAAGAAAATTTATTGGGAAAGAGGCGCCAATTTCCCTCTGACTGTAAAATCGTGAAAAATGATAAATTTCATCACTGAACAATGAACATCTTTTTCGGAAACAATTTATGTCCTCAGACCTTCCTCTGCTTAGGCTCAATAAAATTGCTTGTTCAATATAATATTTTTTTAAAATTCATCAAGGTGAAATTTTTTCTTGCTTTTTTCCTTCCTTTTAAATTGTTTGTCCGGTTAGGTCACTGTTCAAAATCATCAGAGGAAATCAAAAATTGGACCATATAGGTACTTGAAAAAAGCTGGGAAATAGGTTCGGCCGATTAAAGACAAGGAAATTATAGATCATCAAAATAATTATTTGCGAACGAGCATTTTTACATTTTTAAAGTAATTCAATTATAGGGAGGGGGCGATCGGCTAAAAAATATTCAAAATGAAATTCAACATGATAAAATGACGGAGAAACATGAAAATTCAAATAAACGATTCAGAAACCCCTTAAGATGAGTACAAAGCACAGCTGTTGATAAAAAAATAACAAATCCACTAGAAAAATTTTCAGCTTGAAATATTTCGTAATCATATACTTAGGTATTTTTTAGTCTGAATGCGACTGGAAACGTATATAAGTTCGACTTCAAGCCTCCTCATTGATACGAAGGTGGAATAAGAGAATTGAAAATTAGTCAGAGAGAAAACAGTATATTTCACAACGAGGGTGCAAAAATTGTTTTTTCTTCCGAGTTTTGAACGATATTTTTTCTTATTGCGGGAGAAAAGTGCGAATTTAAACACTCGAGCGTTTCGCAAGGGGGTGAAAAATAGCACTTTGCTCCCGTTATAAGAAAAAATGATATAACTGCATTCTAAATCAAAAAAATCTCTAAGGTCAGTAAACTAATGAATTTTCCTTTCAATCCTGCCAAAAATGCTTCTTGGATTCGAAAAGCAATTAAGTATCAAAAATTTTCAAAATCATCAAATTTCCGGATCTGTTCAATATTTGGTTTAAAAAACAAACCTATCAAAAATTTCATTTCAAAAAATTGCCTATGGGAAAATTTGATGAACACAACACAAAGAGTTCCAAACTAAGCCACCGAAAATTAAAAAAAAAATCACTGAAATAGTTACAAAAATGATGAATAATGTTTGAAACGTACCTATCATTGAAAAAAATAAAAATAATTTTAAAAGTAGGTATCTAAAACATTGCAATTGCCAAAGTGACGAAAAAAAATCAATGACAAGAAATAAAATAACAAAAAATATGATCAAATATCAAAAAAAAAAAATCGAATACATAGAGAGTGATGAAAATATTAAGCACATAAAAATGTCTAAAAAATCGTATAAAAATAGTAGAGAACTACGAAATTTTGAAATCATGAAATTAGTGGGGGAAAAGTTCAAGATGTTGAAAAAATTGATGAAAGTTCAAAAAAATTCGTCAGAGTTTAGATGTAAGTATCATATTTTGCCATTTTTTCACAACTTCTTCAAAAGTTTTTAATTTAAACAATTTTTACATTATTTCAGACATTTTTCGCGACTGTTGCATCTTTTCTATTATATTTTTTAAAAAATTAGGCATTGTTACCAACCTAGATAATTTTCAAATATGCATGTTCCAAATTTTTCAGAAGATTACACTAATTTGAAAAAATTTCAGCGTGTTTGTGCAATAGACAAAAAAAAGAAGCCCACTCTTCCCATTTGGTTCACAACTAGGGAAAATTTTTCATTCAATAAATTTTAAGAGATGAAATTCAACAAACATCAATTTTTCAAAATTTTGTTTCCTTTTCAGTCTAGCAAATACATTCGAGAACCATTGATTAAAAATTCAATTTAAGGGATCAAACGATATGATCCAAAAAATAAAATATTCCAGTAAGGATTTACAAGAGATTTAAAATTGTTGAGCAAAAATTGCCTAAAAATTGTTATTGGTAATGATCCAAATGAAAATTGAGTTGCTGGTCCGTTCAGTTTGACCCCCAGCCCATCGTATGAATTGAAAAGTGGCTTTCAAAGAAAAAAAAAACACGAAAATTTTCAGAATTATTTAGAAAGAATTTATTTGTCAGGGGAATGCTTCAGACTTAGTATTCATTTTCATCATTTTTTTGACCAATTTAAAAATGTATGGATCATAAAAATAATTTTCTTTTTTAAAAAATGATAAAATATTCAAAAATGAAAAATTTTTGTTATGATTAATTTTTGTTTAGAAATTATATAGGGACTAACCATCCGGGCCGTGCAGAATCATTTCGTTCGTGAACGGGTCATCTGTTATCAGTAGCTGAAAGAGGGAAACTGGAGAATGACGAAATTAACAGTTTCGGATTTTGTCACTTTTTGTACTTGAAATGACTAAATTAGTACAAACTATTGAATAATATTTGATAATTTATACCAATTCAGCCATTCCGAGTACAAAAGATGACGAAATCGGAAACTGTTAATTTCGTCATTTTCCAGTTTCCCTCTTTCAGATACTGATAAGACGTGATAAGACGTAAAAAAGAATCGAATGCTCGCTGAACGAAATGATTCTGCACGGCCCGGATAGGCGCACCCAGAAATTTGTTAAGGGGGGAGCTCAGAATTTGAGAAAAAATGGGGAGGGGGTCAAATTTCAAATTGAGTCATTTTTCACTGATATTTTAATCAAAAATCATCAATTTTTTCTGACAAACAGAGAATTTATTGAGAATTTGGTGATTTTTGACTGAAAAATCAATCAAAAATTGTCAAGTTTTGAAATAAAAGTATTAAAATAGTGCCCGAGCGAAGCGAGGGCGAAAATTTTTTGAAAAAATATACTTTGAAGAGCAAAAAAATTGACTTTTTTCTCATTTTTGAAGCAAAAAATTATTTTTTCCGGGCTTAAGGGGGGGCCCGGGCCCCCTGGCCCCCCCCCCTTGGGTGCGCCTATGGGACTAACACTATCAAATTTTCAAGATTCAAAAATTTTTTGCGACATTTCGTTTTAAATGATTCCAAATTCTTCAATAACGACTCCATTTTGAAAAAGCCATCAGAACAGCATTTAACATTATAGGTAATAAAATTTTTTTAGAGATCATTTTTTTGAAAAAAAAAATGGAGTAACATTGAAAGCTATTCAAAAAAAAGAAAGAAATTGAGAAAAAAGCCACGAATTCAAAATTTTTGCCCGCAGATTTGAAAGAAGTGTAGATAGATTACGAAATATCAAAGCCTTCTCTTAATATTGCATTTATGTAAATTTTATACGCGACCACCTTCATTACAAAAGATTTCCGTTTTAATTTTTTTTTTTTTTTTTGAATTTTACAGTACTTTGGTTAGCTTGAAATCAACTTCAAAAGAAAATATCTCACAGAACCACGGTAGGTAGATATTTAAAATAGCTGAAAACATTTGAAAATGTCGAATTTTAAAGTTATCAAGTTTCAGGAAAATTCAGGCGAGGAAATAAACAATACAATAAAAATTCCTACCCATAGGATTTTCTCCAATTAATTTTTTATTTAATTAAAAAAAATCATAAAATAAAGATATGCATTTTGGAAGGTCATCTGGAAAATTTTTGAACATTTTTCATTTGGATATCAAAAAAAAAAAAACTCGTGGAAAAAGTCATTCTCTCACAGTTTTGTATCGAATTCAACATTTTGTCGAAAGCACACGATACCGAACGACATTAAAATTAATTCACGGCAATTAATCATTGGACGTACGAGAAAATATGCGAAATTACCAAAAACCAAAAACAAACATTCAAATATTTGTCATAAAACCATACGAAGTTACCTAAATACGTCAATACATTTGCTCATTCATACACATGCCGGGTTAATTGGACCACTTAACGAGAAAAATCGACGTAAAAATAACTCAAAATATTAACGATCGTGAAACTAAACCTACGCACCATCGAGTGACACCCTTTCAGCAGAAATTTTTTTCACAAAATTCTACTCGAAAAACGAAACACTAAAAAATGGTGAAAAACAAACACATCAACGTTCAAGTACGTAGTTCTGGATGAAATAAAAAACTCGCAATTTTCTATCGACCAGATAAATCGGTATTAAATTTTCACCGCACTGTTTTCGGTTTGAGGTAACAATCGAAAATGAACTCGACACTCATCTTTCATTTTATTGACCTTCTTCGGGTCGGCAAGCGGTGGTGGATCGTGAAATATGAATTCTATGGGTTTTCGGTTAAATTTTTTCAACGTGTGCCCTTGAGTTGAGCTGGAGTTACTTCCCGCGTGGTATTTTACCTTGAAGAGAATCGGGGTTAGCCAGATGAAACCAGATGTAATGGATCGTTATTTGTCGATACGTTGGTAAAAAAATGTCGAAAATTTGAATTCCGATTACAAAGTCGCAGGTAGATCGAATGACGAATTACGAAATACCCCGGAATAATCTATTATTCATAAATGCGTATTCGTAATGAAAAATTCGAGACCCGACGTTGGCTACGGTCATCTTCGCGGTGTAAAGTTCGCCGAACCAGTGACGTGATATTATTTCCTACATCAAACAGAACGAAATCACTTTCAAAATAAACAAAACGAGAACAAAAATATGTATTTAAAATAATAAATTAAAAAAAAAACGTAATACGACTTGTTGCATTGGATTTCAAAATCAATCTTTTTTATTATTTATTTCGTTGGTCGTGCCGTTTAATTTTTTCGTTACTTTTTTCGGGGCCATGTAAGCTTTGCGATAGAAATCCCAAAATAAAGAGAACATAAAGATGTCTTGAGGTATTCCGATGGCGATTAAATATTTCGGAAAATTGCAATTGGTAGCGAAAAGGCCCAACATGGCATGCAATCCGGTGATGATGAACTGGATCTGGAATCATAAAGATTGAATTATTAATCATCCAATGTTTGTTTTTTTTTGAGAGGAGGGAGAGAGAAAAAATGTAACAAAAAAATGAGAGTCATCCCTTGTCATCTCAATCAATTTTTTTACGAGAGATTCTTTTACCCCAAGGGTTAGGAAACTGCCATTGTTTTTGATCCAGGTTCCTCCAAAAAAGAATAGAAAGAAGAGGGAGGGGTCATTGTTTTTTTTGCCTCCACGTCTTTTCATAAAAATAACAAACTCAAGTCTTGAACAACCATCCTGGCGATATTTAGAATAATTTGACTTACACAGCTGGAAAGAAGATTGAAAGGAGACTCAAAATTGTTCATGAATTTTTACTTAAAATTCAAAAATTGAACTTTTAAGCAAAAAACACAATTTTTAGCGATATACCTTACTTCAGGGTTCAGGGATAATAAAAAAAATCGATGAAAAATCATGCGAGCAAATTTTCGTAATAATATTTGATAAGATATTAAACCCCTCCCCCCTTCAGGTTGGAAAACATGGATAAAGTTCCAAAATTTTAGAAAAAATTCAGAAAAATTTATTTAGATTTTGGATTTGACACCTACCCCTCTTTCCGGAAAGCTCTATTTGATCTAAAAAAATAAAAATAGGTACTCGAGTTCAACCAACCATCGCTTCTTCCCATCACATTAGAATCATTTATTCATTATTGTTTTTTGAAAATATCACGTCGATTTTTAGCACTAAAAATAATTTATTTTTCTTGATTTTTTCCATCTGAAGTAGTATAATGCAAATCAATTTTTCGTATTTATAAATTTTTTCAAAATTACGAGGAAAAATTAAGTACCATTTTGGTAAAATGTTCAAAATTCGAAATAATTTTTAATTTTTTACGAAAAAAAGAAGAAAACTTTGGTTCCACCTTGAATTTCTTAGAACTCGCAACAAAGATGAGAAAATGAGAATAACTTCAATAACGCTACTTGAGGAAAATTCAATTGAATTTGACCCCCTCTCTTTTTGAAATTTTCAAAAGGAAAATGAAAAGAAATTATGAGGGTGGCTAGATTATGACTTGATCGCACCAAAAATGAGGCCCATTTTTAAACTCAAGAGGTCCAACTACAGGAGTTATTTCATTTTTTGAGTCAAATTCAAGCCATTATTGGGGAGGGGAGGGGACATACAATTAATATTCAAACTTGGCACTTCAAAAAAACGAACAAAATGTAAAGAGTAATTCTTTTTTTCGAATTTCTTCGACTTTACCAGGTTCTCCAAACCAATTTTCACCAGTTTTTCATTTTTTTTTTTTTTTTAGAAAGTGTGCTTATATTCTGGGTAATTTTAAACTTGGATTAAATTTGTAAAAAATGGAAAGAATATCACATTTGTCCAATTCAAAAGTTCAAAATTTCTGGATTAGAGGAGAAGGCGGTTCATAGGTACCATTATTTAACATCGATAGATCGAATGTGTAAATTCACCGATCTGAAATGAGCCAGAGAGACAATTTTCAAAGAAAAAAAAAAGGTGTTCGAATTGTTCGAATAAAGCAAACAAAATTTTTCCCTGTCCCTTTCACGTAAAACGAGAGATAAAATTAATTTTTTTTTATAATTTTCAATTTTTTCCAATTTTGTGTCTTTTTTTAACCTTGAAAAATTGGTCCTAAAAAACTAAAAAAATTCAAATACTGAAACAAAAATCAGTTGACTGAACTTCTTTCTTGCTGATTTTTCAATTATAATCCCGAACTTTGGTTATTACGAGTACATTGATACCGATGATCAAGTTTTTTACAAAATGACGCTGAGTCTGCTTTCAATTCTTCTTTCAGCAGCATAAGCTAAATTGATCTAGTGTAAAACAAATTACAAAATATTGAAGTTTGATTATTTAAAAAAAAAATAAAAAAAAATAGGTATAACGAGGAAAGAAAAACAGTAAAAAAAAGCCTCCCTCGGAGCCTCCAACCTTCCAAGGAGGTTCGATCGAATACAACGCTTGTTTTCCAACTTCTGGAATGTGAAAACCTTGTAAAACATTTTGAGCAAATTCTGAAGGCTCAAGTTTAAAACATAATTGAGGTGACAAAGAATGACCCTGAAAATTTGATGAAAGATGATTACCAGTTGTAATTGAGTTATGTATTTCTTCCACCATAATGATTTACTGTTAACCAAATGCAGAGCAGTGATCAGGTAGTATGTGTACATTATCATATGAACGAAGGCATTTACCGTACCAAAAAATGCAATATGGCCACCTGAAATAAATCAAAACAACATTAGTATCAATTTTAAACCAAATTTGATTAAAAAAACATGAACAATACCTGGATAATACTTTGTGACAAACCATCCAAAAGTGAATACTAATGTATGATGATAAACGTGTAAAAACGTAACTTGAGATTGTTTTTTTCTCAGTACAAAAAACACCTGAATTTTAACGTAAATAATTATAACTTTAATAAAACTTAATAACTTAATAACCAGCCACGTGTTAAAACATAAATACTCCGACACCTGTGCAACGATGAATTAACGAATTAGTTCGAGCAAATATGCAAATGATCCATACCGTCACTTCGTTCGAATTAACACCTCGCGATATCAAATTGTAAAACAAAATCAAATCAAACACCACCGCGAATACATGTAACCTTACCAAACACGCCGAAAAAAAAAACTGTGAAAAAGCGACATTAAAACGGATGACGTTAAGTATCATGGAAGCACAATAAGCACATTCTTCCATGTAAGTTGAATGCATATTCTATTACCTACATTTGGTAATGATTCCAATCAGGTCTCATTAAACGATCACTCGACGCTGATTTACACGAAAAATATGCGATAATAATTAAAGAATTGAGCAAATGGCAGAGATTCAAACGAAAACGAAGAATAAATGAATCGCACATATACACAGCTACACAGCTGTTGAAATACCATAATGAATTACCGTATAAGCAACAAATAAATCACATAACTTTAATTCAAATCAATCAGCATGACCACGATTATGGAATCCGTCGATGCAGCAGCTGTCGAGCTGCTTGATTTTTGGCCGCATCAAGGTACCAAAACCACCTTTATGGTTTCTTCTTATGCATATATGGAGGATTAATTCAAGCAATCGAGAGACGATTTAGCGTTTAGCGATGATTTTGGCATGCTTATGATAATTGCACCCACGGTATCCTCTGTTTATAATAATTGAGGGTTCAAAAGTACATACCGTATCCAGGAGATCAAGTAATTTCGTCATGAAGAATACCCATACTGTTCTTGCTTGCTAGAATCAAATTACACCCATATTTCAACATAATCAACGCGAACAAGGTACAATACATATAACATAACTCTAATTTTAGTAATTTTACAGCTTTCATCGCAATTTCACGTAATAATGTATTTAAAATTTAAATTAAAAACGAAAAAAACCACGTCAAAATGGCCGAAATTTAACTCGAAAAAAAATAAATAATAAAATTTACAGTGGAATGCGGAAGAGGAAGGGGAAGGTTATTGACATATCGATTATCGAAATCGATTACGCAATCAAATTTTTTTGATTGGACTTTTTGATTAGGCAAGATTAACGACTAAAATCAAAAATAATTTTTTTTTTTTTCATTTTTTTGAAGCCATTTCATGAATTTAAATATTTCATTTTCATTTTACACTTTGAACGAAATTTTAAAAAAACGAAATCAACGAATTTGTCGATGAAAAATGGACTAAAACGTAATTAGCATAAATTTCAAGGTCGCTGCACTTTTTTCAAAAAATTCTTTGTTTACAGTGACGTCATGAGATGGAAAATCCTTATCACTGAAAAATTTATCAGTAAATTTTTTTCAAATTTTTCGTCAAAATGAGTTTTCAAGTAAAATTTTCAATTTTTAATCGAATCTATAATTAGTACCTATACTTATTTCTTGGTCTCAAAGTGGTTAAAATTCAGTACGGTGGAGTTTGATTATGACTAATGAAGCAGGATACGTAATTTTCCTGTTCGGAATTCTGTTTTCGCGACGTTTTCTTCGTTTTTTCGCGAGTTTGAAAATAATGGAAAAAAAAAATTATTAAGATTAAACTTACCTCTCTGCCATGTTCTGTATCCGAGTAATCTATTTCTATACAATGAAAGTTATAACCTCCTTTGAACCATAGCACACGACAAGCCTAAATAAACGATTCAAGAAAACACCTAATTTAAATGAAGAAGACAACTAATTATACTCTTCATTTTTCAAATTTTGTTGAAAAATGATGAAAGCTCTTTACGTATTTACGAGCTACGTCTAAGAATCCAAGTATGACAGCGTGTTCATGGAGTACATAAGTATCTATGCTTTTTTTTAAATAGGAAAAAATAACTTAAATATAAAGATTAATATTGAGGTACCTAAGTAAGTATTTTGATTTTCAAACTTGTTTTTTTTTTTTTTTAAATCAAAAAAATGTGTTGCGATTTTGAAATCTTTCGGTCAATGTTTAACCCTCTCCCTCCCTAGATGTGAGTTCACAAATTACTAAAAAGCAAAAAAAAATTGAAATTAAAAAACAATTAAAAGAAGGAGGATGGTTGAACATTAGCAAAAAATCTTAAATTTTCATTACCTATATCGTCTTTTTGAGGTCATCGTCATTTTAATTTTTTGCCAAGGGCCATCAATTGAAATTTTAAGAATTGTTCTCAGAACTGAGTTTCCTCCCCTTCCCTCCAGAAAAAAATACCGTTTTAAAATAACTTTTAGGTATCGTAATTTTGGTAGATCCCTATGATTATTTAAACATCAGCACCAGATTATTATTTTAATAATGGCCTTTATAAACTATTTTGCGAATTTTGACCATTTTTTTTGCCAAAATATCTGAAGAAATGATTTAAAGCTTTGGAAAATAAGAAATTACAGATTTATGAGTAAATGTGTAAAATTTTCAGGTAAATAATTAAAAAATTATCGTTCGTTATCCCAATTCAAATTATTTTTACTTTGTTTTAAAAAAAGTACCACCAATTTCTAGAGCACTTTTTCGTACTTAGATTCTGTGGCTGACGCTGAATCTACGATATTTACTTCTTTAACAATGTACGCTGCCATATACACTTGCACTGCATTATACAGAATAATTATCTTTTCGATTTTAAACGGCGTTCTGTTTTTCATCAACCACGGTCCGAGTTTTTGTACAAAGTATAAATACGATATTAAGATGACAAACGGCGAGATCGGTGACCCCATTAAGAACCAGTTTCGTACTCGTGGATCTGTTCGCGTCGTACAACAAAAATATAAAATAACTAATTAATTTCAACTAAAATAAAATTATTTCAAATTTGTATCGTACGTACCCGCATATTTTTCTAATTCATCGAACCACTCGACACTCTTCCATATAAGCGATGTCATTTGTAAATTATTTAATTGGTAAAAATATTCGGAAAAAATTGGAAATTCAGTTTGATACGAATTAATTAATCATTTTTTCGATATCGGCGCGAAAAGTAGGCAAAAAAAACGCACAAAAGGAAGTTTCGAAAAAACCGTATATTTTCGTTGAATTATTTAGGTCATTTCCCTTTAGAAATATTTTTAGTACTTTTATTATCATTCGACTAAATTTCTGATCCTAAGTTCATCTTTCATTGCCAAGGTTTTGTTGAATATTCATCCGCAATCGGCACAAATCAATTATACGATACAAGTTCGATTCGTAGTTATTTCGTAATAGGATTATTAATGAGATGTTCCATCTATTATATTCAAATGAAATTCGAGAAAATAAATTCAAAAATGATAATTAGAGAATACATTCTCGGAATGTTCATCCTTATAACAAGCCCTTTCAGCCTATTAATTGGAGTAATTACAATTTGGACAATTATACTTGGAGGCAGAGGTATCAGATTTAGCACAAGAGGCCTTATAATGGAATAACGTTTTTCCCTTTAGTAATCTTCCATCAATCAATACGCGGTATTTTTAAATAGAAAACTAGAATCAAAATCAAAAACACGTGTTGAGTTTACGATGCATCACGATAACAGAACAATATGCAAGGTGACTCGTTCATTTTTAATGCATCCGATTAGGTAACAAGTACTTTCAATTTTTTTTTCTGCGATTCACTTGTAATCATGTTGTTCACTTGTGTAAATTTTGTTTATATGATGTCTGGTGAAAGGTAGAATGCATAATACACACTCGCAATGATAAAAATATATTTTCAACAAACTCGCAGCGGTGTTAACGACACATTCTATCAACAAAAGAAGCATTTCTTCGATTAAAAATATTTCCGTCATGATGAGAACTTTACAAAGTCATTAAATTCATTTCACTTCCTCAAAGGGTGGAATTTCAATACGCAGATGTATTCGGTAAGGCACTTTTGGTCAGAGAATTATTTCACACGATGGCTACGCAAATCCATCAATACTGATTTTTTAATTTAAAAAAAAATGTAAAACCGAAGGAACTGACGACGCTGACGCAATAAAAAATACATTATAAAAGTGCGGGGGAAAAAATGGAGACGAATGACGGACCTGAAATGGTTTTTGTCTGATGCTAGTGAACCAGGAAATATGGTCAGGTGTCTCGGACAGGATTTGGTTGAGGTTTTAATGACTCTGTTGTAGCACCGTTGCGTATTAACTATCACAGGTAATCAACAAATAACATGCTTTAGCACTAACACTAAACAAAAAATTAATTTACAACTAATTCGGTGAGTTTTTGGCGCTTTTCGAATCTTCGTCTTCTCTGACTCGTTTCATGATTTGCATCGATATGGTTTTCGTGACTTCGTTCGAATTTGGTATTAGAAATCTGAAATGAATAGATGAATGAGTACTCGAGCAAAGAAAAAGGGTCATTTTGATTCGGTTCAATCGGTTTTTGATTCGAGGTACTGTTGATTTTTTCCAAAAAAATGTTATGAGCAAAAGTGTACCCAGAAATTATTCATTCGAGGCAAAGAAAAATTGAAAATTATGGGATTTTTTGGAACAAACATTCAATACAATCATTAAATATGAATTAATAAAATTCACCCGTTAGATCCAGTGAAATGAATTGGACTAAAAATCAGTGATTTTTCATTGACCTTTCGGTCAAAATTATTGATTTTTTCCGACTAATTGGGAATTGATTGAGAAATCAGTAATTTTTTGAATGAAAGATAAGGGAAGGGAAATGTAAATAATTTTAAATGAAATCCTCGATCAAATGCAAAAATTTCATCAAATGCTTCCAGTTTAGAGTTGAAATTTTTTTTTGAAAAATCGTGTTTAGTGAGCAAAAAATACATTTATTTTTCTTATTTTTGTAATAAAAAGAGAGATTCAAAAAAGTTGGATGAAAAAACATAATACATATTTAAACTCAGTGCTTCCAAATTAATAGAAATTGATAATATGTATGCTTCATTAAATTTTTTTTAAAACTTTAAAACCAAATCATGGACCTCTGAATTCTTTTGGGACGTTGAGATTCTATTTTGAAAATTTTTTGCTTAAAAAAAAAGATCTAAAGAACGTTTGGTTACAATTTTTTCATATTTTTTTCAGACTCAATGGAAGCTCGAAAAAATAGAACGAAATCGAAAAACTAGAAATAGATCAGCATTGAAAAAAAAAATCGTAAAAAGTCCAATATAGATTTTAGCAACTATAAACGTTAATTACCCATTATAATATTTGTTACTAATAAAAGCACTTTAATCAAAAATTATAAGTAATTGCTCTGCCAAATTCCTTCACCCATTTTTTTTTTTAGCAGTGAAAAATCAAAAATACGTCAACTTACTCATAAGCGAAGGGGAGAGGATAAAGATGAAAATTTTAAACACGCTCCATTTTTGCCCTTCTCAATCAATTGGAAAGTTTCTAATAAGCAATTCTAAGCGCCCCAAAAAATTTCAAAATTTTCCAAATTCAAAAAAAATTTATAAGAGAAAAATTAAATTATGAATTTGATCCAACATAGTAACAAATATTGAAAAATTGTCTTGAACGAGAAATATGTAATTTAATGTGATGTTTTTAAAACAGATTTTGAAATGGGAATCCAACAGTTTTACTCAACTTTCGATTTTGAAAAATGTAAAAAAAAAACTTTCTTCTTTTCCCCTAGAGAGGCTCAGAAAAAAATAATGATGGTATTGCGATTACAGAAGTGTCAGAAGCCTAAAAAAAATATACGACAAAATGCAATGATCTAGGATCAAAAACCGATTAAGCTGAAATTGTAAAATAACCCAAGATATAAATTTTCGCAATCTTTTCCTTACTTATCCATATCAGTAATATCATTAGGTGATCCATACTGAAACGTAACAAATTCCGGATGTTTTTTCCGGCAGGTTATTTTAGCAATCGAAGCCAAAGGTCGATTCACCGTCACATGTCCATAATCTTTCTTCTCCGTTCGTCTGACAGCAATAAGATGAGTATCCGTTGCTACCAAATGACTACACCAATAAAACAAAACAATAAATTAGGCACATCTGGAACAATGGTAACTGTCAAGTATTTAAAAAAACACTCACCAATCGTACAAATACCCAGACACAGTGACTTCTTGACATTTAACGGAGGTAACAATTCGAGGATTTTCAAGAAAAGCTGATACTTTGATTAATTCGTGCGAACTAGTAATTCCCATATCTTCGTTACTTGTTTCTAAATCACAATGGCGAATTATAAAAAAACTACAATTGTATTGAAAAATTGAACGAGATACGTACCACCAGGATCTGGTTCGTCGGTAATGGCGAATACGGGAGCTAAATTACGATATGGTTTTCCCATTTTGTCAGAGCTGCTAATATGACGATCTGTTTCATTATTCAGGTTGTTAGGGTTGGTAATATATTCGACGAATTTCTCTTTTATATCGGCTGATTTCATTTTAACGACAGCGCTATAAGAAAAAGGAGAAGAATAAAAATAGAAATAAATTAATGAAATTCAAAGGCTTCCTAAGAATTGAAATAATTAGGTCACGATTTAATATAATTATAAAAAGTACATACGACTGGAATGAAAAACATTCAGGATTTCAACAAAAATTGGTAAAATAGTCAAGTTAGAGTGAGAGAGACGTACCATAAATTGAGACTAGTTCCGATTTTTAAAAAAACATTCAAAAATTTTGTGGGTTGCTTTTGAAAACTTGTTCATCGAGTTTTTTTTTTTGGTTCAATTTTGAGGCATTTGATCGAGAGAATTTGAATTCAATGAAAATAAAATATTCAACTGGCAGTACTGCGATAATTTTTTCTATTCTTAAAAAAATTGCTGTACGGAGTGAATAAGTCACCGTTTACAGAATCACATACAGATGTTCTTTGAACTATTTTGAAAACAAGCGAATTGATAAATCGGTGTTATCAAAGTAATAAATAATAAACAACGTGTAAAGTTGTAAGTTTTTCGTAAAGTTTAAATTAAAAGTAATTATCATAAGTCATAAGCACAGCAAAGGGGGTCAGGGGGCTCGAGCCTCTAACTATCCTCGAAAATAAAATTTTTTTATTGCAAAAAATTAGATAAAAGTGCATTTTTTGTACTCTTCAAATATGATTTTTCAGAGGCTGGTAAGTTTTTGAAAATATATCGATGTGTTTCGCAATTTTCAACTTCAACTTTTTCTATCGGTTCAAAATACTTCACAATTTCTTCCATGAGACCGGTTTTAAATCTTCAACAGCGTCCTCTAAACGGCCTGTGTACCAGCTAATTCAACTTCATTTGTATGGTCAAAAAAATGTTTTGCTTTCTTTTCAGGTTGAATTAGATGAATGACTAATTTCATAAAAAGCAAGCAAATCATAATAGAGTTGGCAGCACCACCATCATCAAAATCAATTCTTCAAATTTAATAAAAATTTTTTGGCTCGAATTATTATCAAGAATTAAAACATTTGTTGTACGATGTCGAACAGTTTGAGTGAGCGATTTCGAATGTTGTAAAAATGAATACCTAATCTTTTCAATTCATTTATAGAATACAAAAATAACTCGAATTGCACTTTTTCAAGGAATGGCTTTTCAAAAATGACAAAAACCCATTGACGTCTTCGATGCAAAAAACTGTCTTTTCACAGCCGATACATGTTTCACCCCCTCTCCCAATTTTTGTGGAAAAGGCCTCATTCAACTACACTACCCCACAGATTTTTTTCAAAATCCTATGAATATTCTCCCCTTCCTAATTTTCAAGGCCCAAATCAATTCCTCAATTAATCAACCACAATTGATCTGAAATACCCTTTGAAAAAATTCCAAAACTGGAAATTTACCCAATTTTTCCAAAAATATCCGATTTCTCGCTACTATCGACATTTCCATTCATCTGAGGTGATTTTTTCGACTTCTGTTTACTATTTCCAGATGCCTTTTCTTTGACACAAACTGGACACAATTTCTCATTATGATCTCTCAAATAACTATCAGCTCTATCATCCAGGTACTTGTGAAAAGCTGAAAAGAAAACCGAAAAAATTCGTCAATTTCTTCAAAATAATCCGCATCGTCGTACGTTTCATGAATCAACGTACCTTCATAGCCTCCCGTTAACATACTAACAAACTGGGTATGCTTTTGGAGAAACGAGGCGACCACCATATGGGTGTATTGATCTGCCAACAGTTCACCGCAGCCTAAAAAGCATAAATGTTCTCCGCCTGCTTTACTATTAGCAGCTAAAGCTTGACGTTGGCACGATAGCAGTCCTTGGACAGCAGTAGAGAAAGAATTTGGTTCTTGTAACATCTGTAACAATCGTAATACTTCAAATGAACGGTTTACGAAATGGAAGGAGAGTTTGAACTTGAAATGGAATAAAACTGACCAAGTTACAATCCAAGTGAAAGGCAGTAGGAGGGTGACCGGCGTTATACTGCTCGGCTGGACGGCAATCTATTAGAAAAAATCTAACGTTCTCTTCACCAGAATCGGAAATAACGTTGGTTTCTTCCGAATTGGAAATCAATTCCATTACACTGACTGGTAAACATAATGCTTGTGACAATATACTATTCGATTTGGTGTCAACTTCGTCCGAGTCATGGAATAATATATGGTCTAAATCCTACAAAAATATCAAATTCAATCATTATATTAAAAAAAAAAAAAAAAAAATAGAAATTATTATCGATAATTTTATTAACTTGCCTGTTTAAACGAAGACGGTGTTTTCGAATCATAATACTGCGCCAAAGCACAAAAATCTGTCACATCTTCAGCGGTCAAATTACATGGAAGTAACGATATCACTTCCACTATTTTCGTTTTAATCTCTTTGTTTAAATTCAATATTAAATCCCTGGCGTTTACGATGATCACCAAAGCTAAAAAAAACACAAAAAACGGATCTCCTTTTTGAAAATATAAATCCCACATCGATAAAATGACACCTAAATCACAACTGGACGCAAATAGCGATTGAAACTGAAACCAGAAAAATTCACTCATTATCAAAAAAATTCTCCAAAACTAAACATCAAGTAATTATTACAAATACCCAAGACTTGGCGAACAAATCCGGCGTAACTTTTTTTGTGTCGAGGAAATTACACAGCTGCGGATCATGATACAGCAATAGCAACCTTAATAAATGAAAACTATCGACATTTCTAGGTATGTACTTCTCGTAAATAGCTTCGAACAGATTGTAAACACAGGAGCGAGGTAATTTCAAAGTTATCAATGGTAATAGAACATCGATCCATCCGTTACTATTCTCATATTTCCTCTTCTTAGCCGAACTTTTACAGTGAAACGTTAAAATCGATTCCAAATCCGATAAAACCGATATCTTGTCCTCTTCGTTGTTTCCTAATTTCGCTACACAGTCGTAAAAAATTATCATCGACGTCACACCGCCAATATCCGGTTTTAAACGAAGTATACGTACACACGAAATGCAAACAATCCTCTCGCAGAACTTTTTGTTCTGGTAGATCGAATATGTCATCAAACAGGTCGATTTTACTGTCTGTATTCTGTACCCCCAAGCAAGATTGCCAAATATTGGGACGTGCGATTTCTGTAATATTGTCGACTTCTTCGTCACTGCGTCGTAAATCATCGCTGTTATATTCTTCTTTTAGAGCAGTTTCTAGCTCTTGGATCCTAAAAAATAAATCAAGTAAAAATAAGCTATCGAAATGATTGCGTCGAATTAGAAATTACAGTGACACATCATCAACTCGTAAAGAAGAATTTGGCAATTCTCCTATGCTTAATGAATTTTTTAAGTACACGCAATACCAGATAAGCAATACGCAAACATGAACACGCAGATAATTACAAGCCAAAACCATATTTACCAGTCTTTTTCCAAAGCCATGTTTTGTCCATTGTTTTTATAACATCCGAGTGATCAACTTCGGCGTCGATCGATTACTCGAGTTGAAGTTCAAACGAAGTTTCAATAATTTAAAACGTATTAATTAATTCGAATAAACAACTGTGTGTAAAAAATTCTTCGACAAAATAAAATTGCTTATCTCAAAATAACTATCATCAATAAACACATTTCAAATAATGGCTTATGTTATATAACTGGATAACATAGAGTCGTATTTTCCATTTTCAATGCAAATATTCGAACGAAAGATTTGATAAATTTGAAAAAATTATCCAGTTATTGATTTAATATCCACAAATTTTGAAATTTCGATTTCGAAATTTTTTAGAGAATTTAAAAAGTGAAATGATCAAAAATACAAAATACTCAAAGTAAAAGACGATGATTTCAAAAACAATTAACTTAGAACTTAATTTATTGCTTCCAACACTGAATAAATAAACAGTTTCGTTCCTGTTTTCATACACTTTTCTGTATAATGAATAAAGTTCGATTGATTAATAATATTAAAAAGGTAATATCAAATTACATATCTAGAAAAAAATACAACTTGAGACCTCTACAAAAAACTACTTCGATAAAATAATGATTTAGAATCCCTTCTGCATCTCTTCTCTTCGATTTTCGGCAGCATAGTGTCTCCAATCTAGTTCCCTATTAAATGCAAAATATAATTTTTCAATGTTCGCACAATGTTTAATTAAATTAGAATATCCTCGAACAGTGGCTGCTAATCTATTGGTAGGTAGTGCCGTGGTGAGGATGGTAAAGATATGCCCAAATACCAAAGCATCTAATTCTGTTGGTCTGAAATTATCAAAAACATAATAAGAATTGAGGAAAAAGATGTTTTAAAAATTAAAAATGGTGCGGTTGATCACTCAGGCAATCATATATTAAAACAAGTATAAAAATGGCCATTTCGAATGATATCAACTTGAAATTTGAAAATTTCGATACCGAACCGAAATTGCGAAGAAAAAATTTACAGATCTGAAGACTTCAGCCCCCCTCCTACCGGATGAAACCCACTTGATGAAAATATTTTCCGATTTCTATCAAAATTTTTCATTTCGAGTGGAGGATCCTTCCTCTCACACACCATTCTCTATTTCTTTGTCCGTACAGTCCAAAGAGAGGGAGTAGAAGACGTTTTGTTTTTTTCAATAATTATGAAATAGCATTTCCAGAAAAGAAACATTTTTAACGTTGTGTCAAGAGCTTTAAACAAACCAATATCCGAACTCGAAAAATTACTACCTACCAAAATGCGAAAAATTCCCTCGAACAACTTCCAAAAATGATTATTTGAGACTTAGTCCTTCACAGTGCAACTCTAAAAATTCAAAATGGTCATTTCCGCAAATGTTAACCTCATAAATTTGATAATCCAACGGTTTCTTTGTTTTTTTTCACCCGAAAAAATCACCTTATTTATTACTTTTTCTGTACTTGAATTGTAGTTTAAATCATAACCTATTTTTGAATAAAAATGATTACTTGTCGTCAAAGAAATAATCTTTATCCCCCAATCGATCTGAAAGAGCTTTACAACACGTATCCACTTCTTTATAGACCTAAAAAAAATACAAAAAAAATTATGGATTTAAAACAAATTAATTTTACAAATTAGACGCAATCTTACCTCATCGATGCTTTTTTTAAGCCAACCAACAGCATCAAGACGAGACAAAGTTGCTCTTTTTTTGATAAAAGTTACCCAGTGATTCAATGGGAATGGATAAACGTATCCGTAGCGCTGGACTGTTATTGGTAATGTTGCCGGATCACACCAAATTAAATAAGTCTACGAAAGTAAAGTAAAATACATATGCATAGCATGAAAAATTCACAGAAAATGAATATTATCGTTTATACTGCAGAGTCGTAGTTGTTCAGTACCTCAGCATTACCAAGAACTGTGTTGACTAAAGACATATAAGCTCGCATATCATCTCTTTGAGATTTTTCTAAATTGTCAGAAAGTGAATGCCCCTATAATACAAGTAATATTACCATATGTCAGAATTAAAAATTCACATAAGAAAGAATAAACATTTAAAAAATTTCAACGACGATTACTTTACTAGCAGCAAAATCAATAATGAAATCCAATTCTGCGATTACATACTGGCCTGATTTTATAAAGGGAACTTTTCCTGCGAAAAAACACACCAAAATAAAAATCAATATCCATAAAAATTATTGCATAGGGCAAAAATTGAAATAACTACCAGTAGGAGACATGAATTCAGCATTAGGTCTACAACAGAGCTCAAAATTTACATTTAGCATCTTCAAAAATGATCTGACAGCCAAGCAATTCGAGCAATCTGGCATGAGCAATTGTTCTACTTCATACGGCTGATAGAGACACGTATCATCGTCCCACTCTGCTTGAGCTGAAATAAATAGAGAATATTAATATTTAATTACCTCGTATCCAGAATAATTATCAATATACCTCACATTTCAAGTAATCGTAGATGTTTATAGGAATGTGAATACTTTTACTCATTTTAACCAACTTATAATAAAATCAATGCTTGGTATCCACCGAAATATCACAAAGCACTTCAGTAAATTTCAACACATGTACTTCAAATATTTACATTTTTTATCGACAATATTGTAATAAAGATTTTAAATACCTCCTCGATCATGAGGCCGAAGTAGAGAACTCGAAGATAGTGTCGATGCATCGAGCGTTGCAGGTGCAGGTGCTGGCATTATGAGTTAATGCGTCGATGAATCTAGTGAAGTATGTTTTTTAATTATTTATCGGTTCTATTTTTAATCCATTTTACGATTTAACTAGCTTATGGCAATTAAAATCTGCACTGAACGGAAGTTTTTCACACGAGAATGATGAAATTCTAAAATTTCTATTTATTTCTGAACACTATCAGTAATCAGATTCAGGGTCTCCCAAAATATTTATCAAACTTTCCAATGCGAATTTTGGAATCTGAAAATTTTCATTTCTTTTTTTTCAGCAAAAAGAACACTGAACAGAAATATAAAATTAATTTTTGAATTTTTTCAATAAGTTAAAGTGAAAAAATGTATTATTTTCTGGTTTCATTTACATTATTGTTTAAAAAAATTTCAATTCTTTCGACCGAAAAATGTCCAAAAAATCTAAACTTCCTATTTTGAGCACCATTCCCAACTCAACACAACAATAATCTTATCATTATTTTGGAATTGGAAATCGTTCAAAATTTTTGATTTCACCAAAATTTTAGTTGAATTTCGATTTAAAAATGCTCCTATGTTGAATAATTCATCATTTTTAAATGCAAGAATCGTTGGCGAACTGTGATAGTAAGTAGTCCATTACTCGCATGAATATTATTCTTTGGCAAATCTCGCCTAACGAATTGGTTTTTTGTAGATGATTATCTATAGCGTTTATATAGTCTCCAAATCGGGAGGTTTAATTTTCAATTACGATCATGTAACTCCCAAAGTGGAAATAGAACAAACCTTCAGCTACCCTTTGGATTTCAAGCTATCGAATGAAAACAAACGAGTGGTCGTTTCCTACGGACAGCGAGACGGAATCATGGGTATGAATTGACACTTGAGGCTCAGTTTTCCACGTTAAAACATCTTTTAAAAATCTATTTTTATAGTTGGCCACGTCTTGATGTCCGTCAACGGAATCACTGTCAGTGGACAGCAACTCGAAGACGGTAGAGATGTGTTCGAATTATTACAGAACCCAGAGAATTACCCACTGAGTCTGAAATTTGGCCGGCCTAAGATGACCACAAACGAGAAAATATTTTTAGCCAGTATGTTCTATCCGTTATTCGCCATCGCTAGTCAATTAAGTCCTGAACCGAAGAGCTCCGGGATTGAGATCTTAGAAGCTGATACGTTCAAATTACACTGTTTCCAGACTTTAACCGGTAATGTATTGGGATATTCGACGTCAATTTAATCATTTTATAAACATAAGTCTTCGAAGTTTAATCAGAATTTTGTTACCAAGTTTTTCTTTTACAAAGATTAGAAAAATCAACGTTGTTTTGGTTTCAGTTCTTCTGATGGCTTCGAGAAATGCTTTGTTTTTTTGGGACCTATCCTATTTTAATGCCTCGTATTACACATCTGAAGATATTTTGTATAATTTGACTCACGCAGCTGAAATTAAATCAAGAAAGACAGAGGATGATTCAGAACATCTTACGTAAAATTTTCGAAATTCAAAATTGAGTCTTGTAGCAAAAAAACTCAATGATAGATCAAAACCCAAGAATACAACAACGATGATTTTCTTATCATTGAAATGTGTGAATCTTGCAACAATTTTTTGAAAAATGTTTGAGATCGAAGTTGAAAAAATAAATTGACTGTTTTCAATCTGAAATTTAATTCTAATTCAACTCATATTTCAGGTGTGAAGTTTATGGTCGTAGCAGAACCTACGGAATACCGATTAGACGTATTATTGAAAAAGATCTACGAACTGTACGCCGATTACGTATTGAAAAATCCATTTTATTCGCTAGAGATGCCAATACGATGCGAATTATTTGATCAGAATTTGCACGCGTTGCTGGAACAAGTTGAGAAATCAGGGTTAACTAATCTATAAGTTTTGTTATACTTTTCTATTTAAATGTTAATAAATCGTTTCATTTTTCCTTGATTTTTTTTTCCAACTTGAACGAATGTAAACGAGTAAAAAAAGACGTTTATTTAAACATTTTAAAACACTGGGAATGTGAAATATCGAATTTTCTCACGTCGATATTGGTTGAAAACGAAATTGATACCCGAGAATGATTTCTCATTGAAATTAAGAAAATTCTATGCCATTTTTTCCTATAAAAACAACTAACAAAATAATTTTGATTATAGGTTAACGACGAAGCGTAATAATTCACAATCTTAAAATAACAGAATAAATGAAAAAGTAAAGTATAAAAAATACGATTTGATTATTCTAGTTGCTGAACTCAGTAAAATTGGTTCTTTCCTTGTTTTGAATAATAATTCATCTGAAGAGTTACTGTTCCCTCCTGGGTTAATTAGTTCTGCTCGGACAGCATATTTCGTTTGTGGTTTTAGGTTATCGATGGTACAGTGGGTTTTATTGGAGTTGAGAATTTCTGCATAAAGAAATGGATGTCAGACCTATCGATTAATCGAATTTAAAGGTCATTACACTGCTTACTTTTATTCCTACAGGTGACTATTTTGGCTTTTTTCCATTTTTCTTCGTAACTGCAATAGGTATACTCTGTGTAAAACATTTTACACACGAATTCATACGAAGGATAAGGTTGTACGCTGATAATGACCGAGGTATGGAAAACGTCGTGAATAAGGAGCTTTGGAGTTTCAGGTTTATCAATTGATTGGAAATCCATGTTGATGATTTGCATTCCAAATGGATTAGCTGCTTCGCAAATATATTTCCCTAGAACGCTACTGTCGCTGTAAACCAACTGAAAATTGACGATGACATTTAAATTAAATCTAAGCAGCGTGAAATTTGAGTTGATAGGTATCATGGACCTCCAAAAACTAAAGTCAGTTGGCTTCTTTAACGTCGTATCACCTCCTATCGACATCGACCAAGTAACGCTGGGTTTTAAAAAATAACCAGATTTTCTTTTGAATATAATTTTTTACGGTTCTCAATTCAAAAATGAGAAAAATAGAGTGCAGAATAATTTCAATTTTTATTCTGAGGATTTTTTATGATTTAATTAAAAAATCAAAGTACAGTAAGTAACTATATTTTTTTTTTAAATTTCTAATTAAAAATGTTGGAAAAACAAATCTTTGAAATCGAAATTTGATCCCCTCTAGCGACAAGGTTAAAATTTCAAGAATTGTTAACAAAATGGATCGTATGACGAATTCGAAGAAACTGAAATCAATTTTCTAGTTAATATCTGTTTTAGGATTCGACCACCTTATATAGTCCTTATATCCTCAACATTTCTATTAAATGTTGAAAAACCACGGAAAAAAATTGAAAGGAAACGAAAAGAGTACAAATTTTTGGACTGTGGCAATATTCATCCCTGAAAAATCATTATTTACAAAAAATATTTTTTAAAAATAATTAAATTTTTTAAAACAATATACAACACATCTAGTCAGATGGTAAGATCTCGCGGGGAGAAATGAATACGGGGGAGGGAGAAGGGTTGTCATATCGTTTTGGGATCTATGCAGAATTTCCCAGCTACGCCTTTTTTCAATTTTCAAAATACGAGTGCAAAAACAATCAAGAAATTTCTAATGAACAACGATTGATTTTTTCGTATTTACGGCAAATCGGTTATGCAATTTCATTAACGTCATTGAAAAAAATCACTTCGACATACGTAGGGGTTGCAAAATATCATTATAAAAATGAAACTCAACTCCGCATTTGCATCCAGACAACTCTTTAGAACTATTGCATTATTGCCGAAAAAAAAAGTTAAAGTGACAAACAAATTTTTTTGCAGCTAAAATTTATGTAGGTACTTATTTGAAATTTTTTTAGCTTTACCCTACATTCAAAAAAATATTTTTTTTAAAAAAAAAGAAAAAAAGTAAGTGTGATTTTATAGAAATATATGTAATGAATGAACTACGAGTATGAATTTTGTCCATTCTAAAACTTCTACCTTATCTAAATATTTGATCAGTTTTCAAAAATTTATTAATCCGCAGTTTTTCACGACAATTTTGAAAAACTGTACATATTTTTTTACCACGTTTCATTAAAATTAGGTTTCTACCGAATTACGACCTTCGGCATCCGAATTTTCTCATTTCTAACCATTCTAAAATCGTCGAAACAATTGGATTTTCCAGTATTTTCACATTTTTTTTTTTTTTAGAAAGTGTTTAAAATTAACTTGGGCAACTAAAAATCGAATTTTTGTTAATTTCTGATTGGTTTAAAGGGAAAATTCAATTTGGCTCGATTGAAAAATTAATTTATGGTTTCATAATGGCTGGAAAATTGGAAATACATAGAAAATTTCGGTGTCGAGAAGTTGGTTTTGGGATGAAAAAATTTCTTTTTGTGGCAATCGGTTCAGTAGTTCGCCAATTTCTACCTATTTGTTGGTTTTCTGTCCTTTTTTGAAGACAACACCAAAAAATTTTACAAAACCCTGAAAAATTTCAAATAAAAAAAGGAAATTCTTTGTAATTTAAAAAAAAAAAAATCGAATTGAAAAGTTCAAATTAAAATGTGCTTACTGAATATTCGAACTGAAAACTAAAACTGAAAATTTTGAAAACCGAAATTGAAACATTTTGAAAACTGATACTGAACGTGAACTAGACCTAAAAAATTTTAAGAAATGGAACTGAAATTGCAACTGGAGCTGATATCATTTTAAATTTCTATCACTGGATAAGAGTGTTTTCGGATAAAAGATAAAAATGCAGTATAATCGCGAAAAACTCAAAACAGTAAAAACTGATTTTGGAAGGTCGATATTTGACAAGTATCGATATTCGTCACCTCGTAAAAGGTTTTTTTTTCAATAATAATCACATTTTTGATGAAAATTTAATAAAATATCGACCACAAAAACTTTTTCTCTCGAGAAAAAAGGTCGAATTTTCAGAATTCAGGTTCATTAGATCTCTAGAAGGCAGTGGGGCGTCTAGGTGGCCAACCATCAATTTTGGGAAACCCTGCACATAAAACATGAAAATTATTCTATAGGCTATACCTCCATTATGCTAATATTTTCTTCATTATATATCTTCAAATTATTATATTTCGGATCGATTGGTTCGTTATTTCTGTACCAAATAAAATACGCAGTTGGATAAGCAATCACTTGACAAGTCAGATTTCTACTTTCTGACCGGAAGCCATAAATAGTAATATTTTCTTCTTTGGCGATCGGTTTATCTGCGCAAAACACAATTAATTTCAAAAATTAACGCAAAAATATTTCAACTCTCACTTTCAACCATCACTTACGTCGCACTCTCACTTGAAACACCAATTCAGCATCTCTACTCTGTAAAATTTTTTGAAAAGCTCGACACGTATAAGTTCCAGATTCTTTCCACGAGGCATTACCTATTTTCAAAGAAACCCCTTGCATACGATAATTAGAAGATGGGAACCAATCTGTAAATAAATCAATGAAAAAAAAAAAACAATTCAAACATAAATTTCCATTTTGACACATTCCAAAACACCTTCATGCCATACCAGTGATCAGTTGATCTTTAAAATACCACGAAATTTCTGGAGTCGGTTCACCATCCGGTGTACAATCCAAAACAGCATCATTTCCTTCATTTATAACAATTTCTGTTGTCGTATTTTCAAATGTAGCAGGTTCTAATAATAATTTTTTTTAAAAAAACATAATAAATTACAATCTCAGCAATTCGGCTCCATCAGTATCGAACTATAAAAATTAGCATAATATTATTTTGCTCACTTATCACAATTAATTCAAATGCTTTGTGGGATTTTTTGCCTCCTCTCGAGGTCATCGTGCAATTATAAAATCCTTTGTGTTCTTTACGAATTTTGCTGAATTTCAACACTAAGGCATTATCTTGGGGCTTTTTTACCACAGAAACTGATGGTACCCTAAAAAATAATTGTTCAAACCAAATTTTAGTAGTTGAACTAAAATATTTTTCAAACCGAGATTATTTCCAGAATTGTACGTACGTTCCTGAATTCACATCCCGTCCGGCAGGATTAAACCAAATCTTATCGCCATCTCCTTCACATCTCACGTTATAATTTTCATTCACATATTGAATAACTTGTACCCAAGGAGGATACAATTTTACATCGGCTGATATTTGGAATGGATCTGAAATCAAATGTAATCATAAATCATAGGTACCTTACTCAATTTTCATGATTGAAAAAAAATGTAAAATTTAACAACTTTTTCAGGTATCAAATTTTTGCATTTTTTAAAGAGTTTTTTTTTCTAATTTTTCAATTTTTTCAACAATTTTTCAATTTTTTCAACAATTTTACAATTTGTTGAAACGGTTTAAACCTTTTTTGAAAAATCATCAATTTTTTTATTAATTTTTTATTTTGTAAAATAAACTTTCAATTTTTACAAGAAGACTTCAATTTTCTTCATTTTTCTACAGATATCGAATTTTTCCAACCAGAAAAATAATTTTACAAATTTTTTGCGATTTAATATGCGACATTCAGACAAATTTCCACGAAAAAGTCACCAATTTTGAAAATTTTCCAACTCAAACCAAATTATTCCTACAGAAAATGCAATTTAACACAATTTTTCCTTCTTGAAATGCCAACGAATATAATTCTTTTGCTTCTATGACGTAGCTAGGCAGCAGACACCAATATAATATTTTTCTTAAGACAGTAAAGCACTATTTTTCAGACTTTCGCATTTTTAACCCTTATCGAACGCCTCTTAAGAATCCACCGAAGTGGAAATATTTCCATATTATAAAAACAGGCTGTTTTTTCCACATAAACATGTTTTATAGCGCTTGGGCCGGCGAAAAACAATAATAGATTAATGTCAACTTCGTTGAACTTGCAAAATAAACACGGTGAAGGGACTTTCATCGCCTACGAAGGCGACTGTTCGTCGCCAACGAATTGATTTTCCAAAGCAAGGCGCCATTTAGAAAATGATACCGATTACTTTCTAATTTATAAGCAACAAATTTTATCGATTTATTTATATCAATGTGGGTCAGCGAGATTTTACCGTGATTATTTTTGAATAATCTTGAATTTATTGGCAAACTTGAAGGATTATCAGGTGAAATAGGTACCTACAGTGGTTCGCGAGATTTTTCAGATTAATGAAAATTCAAGCATAAAAAAAGTTGAATTGTCCAATTCGAACGAAGCGAGAGTAAAATTTTTTAAAAATTTAAAAGAGAATCACCACTTGAAGTGTCTACCTCCTATTGGAATGATAGGTACTTCAATCCATCTCCTATCCAAAATTTTAGCAGCTTATGTTGAACTTGAAATCTCGATTTTTGACAAATGTTTGAAACTGAAAAATTGTATTTTTTCAACAAAAATGTAATACGTACCTATTTGAAAAAAAAAATTGAAAAATTACTCAAACAATTGCTGTAATTTAAAAAATAACGAAAATTCGAAAAAAATGGCAAACAGAAGAATCCAGAAAATGTTTATACTCTGGTTCTCCCTTCTCCTCGCTCTTGCCAACTTTGAGTGGAACTCGAATACAGTAAAATTCTGATGAATTGGTAGTAGGGTAAAATTATGGGTGATTATCAAACTAATAAAATATTTATAATGTAAACATGGAAGGCATAGATCCAGAAGGAAAAACGGGAAAATTTCCTATGGTTAGAAATGGTTCGTAAAATATTGAAAAAAATGGTTATTAAAAATTTTCACCATCGCTTTGTTTGTGCACATTTTAATATTTCTTTTTTATAAAATATCGTTATAATAATTTTTGAATTTTTTCAATTTTTGATTGTACAAAATTTCCTCTCCCCATTTTTCAACATGTTTTGATTCCCTTTTTCAAGAAAATCCCTAAAAAAAATTCGAATGAAAAACTTTATCTGCCTCCTTTCAAGTTTCAACTTCTGGAACTACGGGTTCATTGTGGTAAAATTATATTCAAATGTAACAAAACCATGCTTAAATGAAAAAAAAAAAACACTGGTAATTACCTTGAAACACGAGTAATTATGGTAAAACTCGAATGAATACCTAACGGTAAACTGAGAGAAATTATGGTAAAATTACACATAAAATCAATGAAAAGATGATCGAATACAAAAAATTGATGGTAATTACGAAGAAATTACGGGTAATTACCACGAACCTCGGGTAATTACAGTTAAAACAGGGTAATTACCAATAATGAGTAATTTCTCAGATGAAAACGGTAAACTACGAGAAATTAGAATAAAATTACAATTATATTTAATAACATTATGCTTGAAAATACAATTAATTACTGGTAATTACGGTAAAATCGCTGGTAATTACCACGAACCGCGAGTAATTATGGTAAAACTCGTCGAAACAACGGTAAGCTGAGAGTAATTATGGTAAAATTACACTTAAAATCAATGAAAAAATGTTTAATTACAAAAAACTGCTGGTAATTACGAAGAAATTACGGGTAATTACCAAAAAACCTAAGTAATTACGGTAAAAACAGGGTAATTATGACTGATAAGTAATAACCTTGCTAAAAAACGGAAAAATACGAGAAATTTTCGTAAAATTATTCTTGAAAGCAATAAATTACCGGTAATTACGGTAACACCACTGGTAATTACAACGAACCATCAGTAATTATGGTAAAAATCGTCTGATCAACGGTAAATTGAGAGAAATTATGGTAAAATTACACATAAAATCAATGAAAAGATCATTAATTACAAAAAATTGCCGGTAATTACCAAAAACACTGGGTAATTACGGTAAAAACCAGGGTAATTATGACTAATGAGTAATAACCCTGGTAAAAGATGGTAAAATACGAGAAATTATGTTAAAATTACATTTAAATTTAGCAAAAATATGCCTAATAGCAATAAATTACCGGTAATTACGGTAACACCACCGGTAATTACCACGAACCATCCATAATTATGAGAAAACTCGGGTTCAAAACGGTAAACTATGGGTAATTTTGGTAAAATTGTGTTGATAATTGATTAAACTATGATTAGTAATAATATTGTGTTATAATTTAAAATGATTACGAAATTGTGGCAATTCAACCCCAAAAATGATGATACATCATGTTTCCACCATGGAAAATACAATAAATCGGTACTGGCAAGTTTATTTTCATTTAAATTGCAATTCACACCTTACGTATAGTTCAACAGAAAACCAAATGATTTGAAAAAAAATTCAGACAAACATCCCATGGGTACCTATCGACTCAAACAAAACCTATCTTCCTTCAAATTTTCAAGCAAGTTGAAACACAGGAAAATATGCCAAATTTATAACAAATAACTTGTTGAAATGGACAATTAAGAATTTGTGATGAGCAAACTGTAAAACTTTATTACACCAAGCTAACCTTTGCAACCATCGTGCTTATTAATAGACGAATTCACTTTCAGTTTCCGTTGTCTAGAAAGTAACCAAGTACACAATCATGTTTTAGCTCTTCCTTAACAATGAAATTTATGCAAAGAAGGGTCTAATTAAAACAAACACGATAACCTGTTGACGAAGCACTTTCTTTCGCAAAATGATCTGTCGCAATTTTCCACCAATAATTTAATTACGTCTTCATAGCTACATTGCAAAAAAAAAAATCATTTTTGAACCCCACATCGGGTAAAAATGGTTTTGAAAATGAAATTTCACAAAAACTGGGTAAAATTTTTGAACAAATTTTCAAACCATATACAATAATATGAAATGAAAAATATATTTTTCGTCGTAATACCCAAACACCTACTCCCAAATGATAACATTTTCAAAATTCGCGAAAAATTAAACCCCCCCTCGAACAAAAAACGTCATTCAAACCTTCAAGTTCAACGCGAACCGATCACATGATAACATAATTCGCTTTCATGCCCCTGTCAAACGCAATCTACTCTCACAAATCCGAAAAAAATTCTATATTAAGACAATATCACTTACCAACAATGAAACACACAATGATCAAACTAGCACAAAATTTCATACCCGCAAAGAACACAAATAATGGAATATTTAACCCTTTTTATTCACATTTTTGTTGGTAAAAAAAAGCGCGATACAGCAGCGAGCTCGAACATCAGCGAACAAATGAATGACCTAAAATTGTTTAAAGTATTGTCACTATGGTAACGTTGATGATTGGGAATTTGAACGAGAGCCAAAAAATAGTTGCATTTTTAAGCATCATTCGTGACGTTAATTTTCTAAATTTATAAAATTCCCCGGCTCGATTGACCAACGATTCCGAAAAATGATTTTAGAAAAATCAACTTCTCGTAAATCACCGTTTGTTTTTGTTTTTTTTTTACCTCCAAATGAACCATTTGGAAAATTGACATCTTTCGAATGATTTTGTAATTCGGAATATTTACTTGAATGATTCTGGATCTGATTTTTGAATAATTTTCAGACAGTAATGCTGATGCAAGGATCTCAGTTGTTGGGAAATGTCGATTTAGTTCTTTTTCTTTACGTTGCGTGATCGAGGATTGTAATTTATGTAAGCATAAGCGATTCGTGCTTTACCTACGTATTTCCATCTAAATTAACTGCCAAGTTTTTTTTTATTTATTGGTTTCAAAAGGTACGCCTTTTTATGCGTGCGAAATGCTTGCCACTTGAGACAGTGTCATTGTGTCAGGGTAAAATGATATCACGATTTTTCAACCACAATGCAAACCCTTCGTGTGATATTAAATAATCAGGCAAAGAGTAGCAGCAATTCCACACATCTAATGACCATTTTTAATTCATGCTTCTTACTATTTTTATTCAACCTTTGACCTCAATACCGACAAAAATTAGAAAATTGAACCGAAAATCAATGAAATATATTTTCCAACCAAATAGCATTAATGAAAGGTAACAATAATAAAATAGAAGAAATTTTCCAACAACTGGACTCGTTGCAAATGGTATGAATGGTTCTGCCAACTCTCGTCTTGAATCTTCTTTCTTCTGAGAACTCGCTTTTCGTGAACTGATTCGCTGAGGCCACTCTGAGGATATAATTGGTATCTGGGTGTAGTTTGTCGACTTCGTATCTTACATAGCTATCCATTTTAGCTCTTGGTAACACTACATTATGAAAAATCTCACTTCAATTACCAGTGGAGTGGATCAAAAATGATTATGTGATTTACTTCAAGTGAGAAACTTCCCAAAAAAATTTCAGCCCCCTAGTTGAGAGGAATACGGAGCTAGAAGACCTCAAAGTGAGTTTTTTTTTTTTTTAAAAAAACTGGAGTTTTTTGCCACTTTTGGGTAGTTCTACCAGCTGAGAACTTTGATCACTCCTAAAAAGTTGTAAATTCAGTTTTCTACACCTCGCTAAACCATTGACCTCGAATTCCAAACAACTCAAAATTGACCAAATTTTCCGAATTACTTGCATAATTTTCGAAAAAAATTCAAGGAGAGCTTTCTCAATTTCTAAGTCACCGAAAATTATCGAAAATAACTGAAAAACAGTTGGAATTGCAGCACACTAACAAATCATTGAAAAAAAAATCGCTTGGAAAAAATTTCTGGAAATTCAATGAAAATACCCTGAAAAGCTGGTTAAATAGCTTAAATTTCTGAATAATTAGTGAAATCTGCTTGCTATTCAGTGATTTTTTTTTGAAAAATCACTGATTTTTTTTAAAAAAGGTAGTGAAATTTTTGAAAAAATCAGTAAAATTTTCTAAATAATTGGTGAAATTTTTTGAATAATTTTCGGTAAAAATTTTTAAATAATCAGTAAAATCTCCTAAATAAGTAAAAATTTTTTAATTGGTAAATTTTTAGAAATTTTTGAAAAATTTGCGTCTTTTCAATTATCAAGCATAGTGAAATTTATTGAAAAATTGGTGAATTTTTTTGAATTATTAGTGAAAGTTTATGAAAAATAGATGAAATTTTTTGAATAATCGGTGAATTTTTTGAATTACCGGTGAAATTTCTAGAACAATTGATAAAATCTTTGAAAAATTGATGACTTTTTTGAATTTTTAGAGTATTTTTTTGAATTATTAGCGAAAATATCTAAAAAATTCAATTTTTTTAATAAACAGTAAAATTGTCTAAATAAGCGAAATTTTTTGAAAAATTAGTGAAATCATTTGAAAAATTTGTAAATTTTTTGAATAAGAAGTATTTTTTTTGTAAAATCAGCAAAAATCCGCTGAAAATCAAAAAAAATTTGCTGCTTTTTTCTGCCACTGATTCAAAATGTTGCTTACTCGATTCTTATAAAATTTAAATTAGCAGCACTGTTACGAAAAATTTTCGAACAATATTACAAATCAAATCTAATCTACCTTTCAACTGATTGAATAAATAACTTGAATTTGATGAAAATTAATGCAGTTGGCATCACTGATATGAATTTTAAAAAAATTGATAAAAAAATCTTTTAAATGGCCAAAACGGAAATTGGATTGATTTTGAGACTTTAAGAGTGAGATTCGGAATTGTTATGAATAAAACATTCCTGAATATGATCTGCATCTTTTTAACCTCCTCAAATGAGGCAGAGAGTGGTATTCAATTTTGAGATCAATAACCCAGGGCAGTGTAGAAATTCAATTTATAACTTTAAACAGGGTGACCAAGATTTTCAGCAGGTGATATTACTCACAACAGGCAAAACCCTCGAGTTTTTTTTTTTTCGAAAATTACTCCATTTTTAAGTCCCTTAGCTCCGTACTCTTTTAGGCGAGAGGGCACAAATTTAATTTGGGAAGTCTCCCATTCAAAGGAAATTATTTCACAATTTTTTGCCAAAATCCAGGATACCTATTTTTCTCTCATTAAGATAACCAGCCCGAGAAATTCTGTCAAAAAAAAATTGAATATACCTGTGCTAAAATTCTTTTCGAACGGAGTTCCCCATTGCATATCATCATCGACATCAAAAAAATACTGAAAAATATATAACGAAGCGTCGCCTTGAGTTGATACGTAGAATTCGGCCGAATCTGAGTCAATATCCCAAAGTCCAAGCACAGGGATTCTCAATTTAGTGGTTGTCTTTACGTAGATATTTTGCTCCGAGCATCCCAATTGGTTACAAGCTTCGCAAATGTAAAAAGTTTCTTTCATCGAATCAGTCACTAAAACCTATTATCAAATTGGCAATTTCCAAATTATTCATTTGAGTAGATCATCCTTCAAAATTCAGGTATTCTAAATAACTACCTTCAAAACACTGGTATCATTTTGAACGGTAATACTGACTTTGTCATTTTTAGGGTCTAAAGGGTTTCTGTACCTGTCATACCATATGAACCATGGATTAGGATTTGCGGTTACTTCGCAGGGAACCGAAACTACTTCGTCGACAAATCCATAAATTGTGTTTGAAGTAGATCGCGGAACTGGCTTATCTGAAACAAATAATGTATCTAGATAACATGGTACGAGACACATTTCTCTCGACTGTGAATTGTAGACAATGAAATATTTATAATTACGCTGCACTCGAGTGAAATACCTACAATAAACTATCAACGTTATCTCTAATCTGTTACTCGTTGATTGAAACGGCCAGTGAGATATAACGCAGTAATATTTGCCAGCGTCACCCAGTCCCACTTCAGCTATTTTGATACCTTCACTTTGGTATTGGAAACGTTCCACTGTAAAAAAAAAAACATGATAATACTTTTAATTTTACATTTATTCGATAATTATACGTTTTAGACCAAACTTTTAGCGATTTCAGCAGAGTCGAGGTCATAATTTGACTCCGGAGATCAGCCAACCGGAGTCAAAAGTTTATATGCAGTACGGATTTAAAGTGTGAGTTTGACTCCGGAGTCTACAGTGGTGGCATCTTAATTTTTTTCCGGATGTAGCAAAACCCAGATTTTTTTAGAGGAAAAAATCCTAGTAACTATTTTTCAGAGTGTAGCAAAAATTTCCAAGGTTTAGAAACCCTGATGGAAGGAAGATCGAATATTTCCAATTTTGGGCACCTAGAAAATATTTTTATAGTAAGACAAAAATAAAAAGGGTATTTGAAAAAATTTGCATGAAATTTGCAAGAAATTAGTGGCGAAGCGAAGTATTTTTGCTGCTCTTGAAATTTTTTCATCTCCAAATATTTTTAGGTTAAAATTTTTTGAAAAATGAAAAGATTTGGGAAAGAAATTTTTTTACAGAATTACAGATTGAAGTAAATTCGAAGGAATGTCATGTATTTTTAAAATCAAGAACTTCACAGCTGTTGTTGATGGTTGAGATGAATGTCAGTAAGTAAATGGTACCTAGGTAAATAGAATTTGAAAACAAATTGGAGCAAAAAATTTTTTGAAGAAGAAACTTCAAGAGTAGGTAAAAAAGAAATTATCGTAGTTAAAAAAAAAACAAATTTCGAGAAAAAATTTCGAAAACTGAAATTTTGAGAAAACAGCACTTACAGGGACGATGATTTTCATCATTGAGCTTCCAGGATATTGAAAATTAGAAGTTTTAAGGTGAAAGTTAGATTCATGAAAGTTGAACAAAACAAAAAACAAAATCACTTTCGTAGCTAAATTACGATGAATGCAGAAAAAATCGAAATGATCTGATCTTGATCTTGTTTTATTTTACAATCTTAATCTGATCTAAAATCATTTCATGAACGATTACCTAATTAGCTTTCTTATTTTTTACTTTTCACGAATCCTACAAATTTGATTTCTCAAAAACCATCCGATCAACAGAGGCGGTTCGAGCATAAACTTTTAGGAGGGTAATGATGTTCAAAAAGGCCGACTAAAAAATTCAAAATTGCCGAGTAAGAATTCTGAAATTTGAAATTTTTTGTTGCAACAGATTAGCTTCGAAGATTATAGTTTTAATGTGAATAGAAGGTAAATAAATTTGGCCCGAGCGAAGCGAGGGAGAAAATTTTGAGCGGAATACTTTCTTTAATTGCAAGTCTAATAAAACAATGTTGAAATAGTATATTATAGTCTAAGCGGTTAACCGGAGTATACTTCACTTTTTGAACACGGGTTGAAATGTGGTTTTTATTTTAGTATGACCCATAACAATATTTTTGAGAAGGGGAGGCATCAAAAATTTCCCTTAGGGAGGGCGTGAGGGAGAGTTTTAGGGGGAGTTTCACCCCTATTTTTCCACATTGAGGGATCGGGGTAAATTTGGTGTCGTTTTCGTGTAATTCGACCCTCCTGAACACGAATCTGCAGTTAGTTTTTCGATCAAAGACGTACAACTCGCGCAAACGTACTATTTGTGTCGCGAAAAATGGCTAATTTTGAGGAAAAAGGGGTAAAATTACGATTTTTTACATCTTGAGACAAGTAATGTTGACGAATTGGAGTTTGAAACCTGTTTTCTATACAATTCGAACCTTCCGAGTCCGAATTTGTTATTGGTTTCCGGATAAGAAGTGAAATTCTTTCTTATTTGCCTATTTTTGGTAGTGAAAAACAGCCGATTTTGGTGAAAATTGACTCCAAACCGCAAGTTTCCATTTTCCCAACCCAATACCTCGAACCAATCCTTGTATGGCATAATTTTTAGACATAATTTGAACCTCCTGAACACGAATTTTTGATTAGTTTCCCGATTGGAAGCAGAGAATTTCCTCAATCGTGAAATTAACGTAGCGTAAAATTCCCGATTTTACCAAAATTGGCATGAAAGGGTCTGGCCAAATAAGGGGTGACTTTGGCCCCCGCTCCGATTTTCACTCTAACCCCCTTAAGTGGTGCCCCTGGACGTGAAAACATTCTAAAAAAAAATTTGACCTCCCAAGCCCCTCCCTTTTGGAGATATGACCATTTTATTGGCTGATTTTCATGAATTTTTAATTCCAACGAAAGTGAACGAAATTTTCTGTTCTTTGGCACAAAGTTACATCTCTTAGAGGTGCAGTGGGTCAAAATACACCGATTAACACTCTTGTCGCGTTTGTTTCTCTCGAAATCTCGAAATTTTCACCCCTTTTCAGCTTTTTTATCATGAAAAATCAGTGAAAAAAGTCACTTCTGAAAATGCAAGCAGAACGCTTGCAAAAATGGTATCTATCGGGGTTGAAAAAATTTTCATAAATACACCTCTACGAGATGTAACTTTGTGCCAAAGAACAGAAAATTTCGTTCACTTTCGTTGGAATTAAAAATTCATGAAAATCAGCCAATAAAATGGTCATATCTCCAAAAGGGAGGGGCTTGGGGGGGTCAAAATTTTTTTTAGAATGTTTTCACGTCCAGGGGCACCACTTAAGGAGGTTAGAGTGAAAATCGGAGCGGGGGCCAAAGTCACCCCTTATTTGGCCAGACCCTTTCATGCCAATTTTGGTAAAATCGGGAATTTTACGCTACGTTAATTTCACGATTGAGGAAATTCTCTGCTTCCAATCGGGAAACTAATCAAAAATTCGTGTTCAGGAGGTTCAAATTATGTCTAAAAATTATGCCATACAAGGATTGGTTCGAGGTATTGGGTTGGGAAAATGGAAACTTGCGGTTTGGAGTCAATTTTCACCAAAATCGGCTGTTTTTCACTACCAAAAATAGGCAAATAAGAAAGAATTTCACTTCTTATCCGGAAACCAATAACAAATTCGGACTCGGAAGGTTCGAATTGTATAGAAAACAGGTTTCAAACTCCAACTCGTCAACATTACTTGTCTCAAGATGTAAAAAATCGTAATTTTACCCCTTTTTCCTCAAAATTAGCCATTTTTCGCGACACAAATAGTACGATTGCGCGAGTTGTACGTCTTTGATCGAAAAACTAACTGCAAATTCGTGTTCAGGAGGGTCGAATTACACGAAAACGACACCAAATTTACCCCGATCCCTCAATGTGGAAAAATAGGGGTGAAACTCCCCCTAAAACTCCCCCTCACGCCCTCCCTAAGGGAAATTTTTGATGCCTCCCCTTCTCAAAAATATTGTTATGGGTCATACTAAAATAAAAACCACATTTCAACCCGTGTTCAAAAAGTGAAGTATACTCCGGTTAACCGCTTAGACTATTATGCAATGAGGGAGATAAAGTGATTTTCGACAAATTTTGAGGTTTATTGCCCGAGCGAAGCGAGGGAAATAATTCAAAATTGTCGGAAATCATTTATCTCCCGAGTTGCATACGATATTTTTCGTTGTAGTGTGAGTAAAAGGCGAGTTTGAGCACTCGAGCGATTCGCGAGTGTGAGTAAAAGTGCACTTTTACTCACACTACAACGAAAAATGATTATCTAACTTGAGTAAAAAAAAAAACGACCATTTGTACCTACTTAAAAAATGTTCAAAAAGAAAAACGATATAAGGCCGAGCGTAGCGAGGCCAAAGCTTTTGAAAAATTTAAATTCTTGACTTCAAAAATGAGTTTTGATGAGAAAAAATCTGATAAAACAAGTTGAAATAATTTTGAAGAATAATATCGTTTTTGTTGAATTTGGATTGTTTCAAAAGTATAATAGAAAAAATCAATGAGGCCGAGCGTAGCGAGGACGAAATTTTTGGAAAATATCGGTTTGGAAAGTAAATAATTTTGAAGTTGGATTGTGTTTTATGAAAGAGGACTACAAACTTGTAGAAATGCTCAATTTTTTATTGATTATGCTGCAAAATTTCTATAACTTTTTCAATTGATATTTCTGAGATTTTGCCGACTCACCTTATATTTCCAAAATTTTGCCGACTGAAAATATGTCTGGGGGGTGTTACACCCCCATCCCCCCCCCCATTGAGCCGCCCCTGCCGATCAATTCAGATGATTTTTTACGGCAGGTAAAAAAAACACTATGCGAGTTTGGATATAAAAACCACTTTTAGAGATTAATTTTCGTAAGAAATTTTCAAAAGTGATTTTCTTAAAAAATTTTCGTATACCAAGCGAAAAAAAGGAGAAAAATCTTATCGAGTCAGAAAAATCAGAAAAAATTCCATTTCTGTCAGAAATTTTCCACGATTCATCTCCACATTTCTAATTTTTGAATTTAAATAAAATAAGGTTAACTATGAGAAAAAATTGTATTTTTTTCCAAATTGAACAAATTTACATCCCCCTCCCTTAAGCTTGGAAAAAATATTTTTTTATTGTATAAATATTTAATAAGCGCATTTTTTTGTTTTTCAAACAGTATTTTTTTCAAAAAAAATTCGCCCTCGCTTCGCTTGGGCAGTATTTTAGTCTTTTTATATTCAAAATTGATAATTTTTGACCAATTTTCGAGTCAAAAATCACCGATTCCTCAATAAAATCCCAGTTTGCCAGAAAAAATTAATGATTTTTGACTGAAAGATCAGTGAAAAATGATTAATTTGAAATTTGACCCCCTCCCTTGATTTTTATCAAATTCTCAGCCCCTCCCTTGATTAATTTCTGGGTGCGCCTATGTTTAGCCCACGGTTTCATCCATTTTACCGCACCAAATAGCATAGATTGCGGAATTCTCAAATTGAAGGCGTTGGATTGGCATACCATGGTACATATTTCCAGTAAAAATTGAAATAAATTATCTAAAAAATTAAAATCATCACTACTTTCTAGATTTTCATTGACATTTAAAAACGTAGGCACCATTTTTATGCCACACTTTTGCCTCAAAATCAGAGATGATTCGGCGAACACAAATTGGGGGAGGGGGGAGTGTGAGGTTCAAAAAAATGCCGAATGAAAAACTCAAAATTGCCGAAAAAGAATTCAGAAATTTTTTGTATTAGCAGCTTATTTGATTTTTAAAGGTAATGGTTCTAATGTGAATAGGTACGAGGTAAATCAAACGAGGGCAAAAATTTCGAACAGAAAATATTTTAAATTTCAAACTGTAATAAAACAATATTATAATTATAAATTGATCAACTTAAATAAAAAATCGATCACATTTACTCAAAAATTATTCAAGAAGAAATACGATAAGGCCGAGTGCAGCGAGGCCAAAGGTTTTAAAAATTTCGATGTTTAGACATCAAAAATGAGTTTTGATAAAAAAAATCCAATAAAATAGGTTGCAATGATTTTGAAAAAAAATATCATTTTTGTGAGATTTGAATTATTATAAAATTATGCAAGAAAACATTCAATTTTTGAATTTTCAAATAAAAAATTCGAAGAATAATAAAATAGGTATTAAAAATTCCTGCCTTTTACAATACCATCAAATATCAAAATTCCTTTTATTTTCTAATGCCTCATTTCCGGTAATTTTATTTTAAAGATTCTACAAACCTGAGGGTAAAACATTCCCTTTAAATTCCCAATGTCTTTTCAATGCAAGTTTCTCGTTCACTTCGCATTCTAGAAATACGGTTTCATCAATAACCGCTTCGTAAACAGTGGGACCATCGAAAACGATAGGCTCTGAAAAAATAAAATCAATATTTGACCAATTCTTTGAGGATTTCTAAGACCTACACCAGTCCAATATTATATAGTCAAACTTACCTTCGACATTTAAAGTAAATTGATTCGTGTATTTGATGTTTTTATTCTTATCAAAGGCAACACATTCGTATTCTCCTTCTACTTCTTTGGTGATATTTGTAAATACCAAAGCGATACCTTTTTGAATGGATCGAGTGTATACTCTACGATGATAAATAAATATGAATTTCAAAAAAAAAAAAAAATCACTTTTCTATTTAAATACAAAATACGACATACATTTTCCCACTTTCTCGTATGGGCCCTTCGTTCACTTTGATCCATTTTATATCATGGTAGGCCTCTGTGCATTTACACACAACTCGATAATTTTCATTCACATATCTATAGGTAACCGACCAAGGCGGATACAGCTCCAAACCTGCGTACAAATCCAACCATCATTTCCCAATCTTGAGCTTTTAAAATTAAAAATCTAAAAATAGACTCACTTTTAGGACTAGTTTCGTAACCATTATCACAATCAACGTAGCATATCACACATAATGCAAAATAAAATGTTCTTACGTTGAACATTAACGAAGCTCTGAACCGAAATCATTAATTCATTTAGGCGAAACTTTCAGCCAAGTAAAAATGAAAACCTTCAATTCGGCGAATCTGTCTGCGCGGCGCCAAATTGTAATTCTGTTGTCGGAACCGTATCGTCGGTTACCATGGTTTTTTTCTATGTTTACACCGTTCGAGATAGCTGACTACATTGGTCTCGAATCATACGAAATTCAGCCAATTGTGTCACCAAAAAATATTTCTTCGCCACCAAAACATAAAACATTCGCATTGAAAAGTTTCAAAATTACTCACAGGTGACAAGAATTTTTGGCAATGTAACAATTTTCTCCTCCAAGTTCGTTCAACTTTTCAAAATGTATAGATCCAATTTAACAAATCATTCGTGCCATACAATCCGGAAATAATTTTTTTCATTTCGAAAATTTTTACCATCCTACAAAAATTTGTCTAATTTTAACCTCGAGTTCTTTTTTTAGCCACCTCCTCACCCATCAGCTCGAGAAATTCAGCAATAACCTATTTTTTAATATAGGATAAAAATTCCCCTCGAACTTTTCCCTTTCTAAAGATTCTCTTTACGGAAAATTTTCATTAAAAACGAACTTTATCGTCTAAGGTCAAAATAACGATTCCACCCGAACTCCTCCGAGCACCGCCGATTGATAGTAATTCATATTACTGGTACGTTTGTATACCCACTTGCAACACGAGTTCATACAAGAAGTACCCAACCAGATGATTAATTTATAGAGAACTTGATCGCGTGCTTTTGTGTCTCGTATGTGCTTCAATTAATTAATTTTCTTTCGCGTCATCACGTACCAGAAACCATTCGCGATGCAAAATCGCTCTTTGTAATTGATGGAAACCGGTTCAATTGTCGAAAAACCGAATCAATCGAAATGCGGTTTCAAGTGACGATTTGCCTGCTGCTATGCCAAGGTATTTTGTACTTTCGTAAGCATATTTTCAACACCATTATTCGACTATTCGTTAATAATTCGCCGACCAAAGCTTCGATTCGAATTCGTGACAAAAATAAATATTTCTAGGCCGAAACACAACGGGCTCGAAAATGGAGTATTTTTAGCCTCCCTAAATTTCACACTTCAACATATTGAACTTAATATCGTCGTTTTATCAAGTACCTCGGATGTCTGTTTATTTATCTGGCAACTTCATATCGTAGTTAACTAGTTATTATGTTCCAATCAAGTACATTAAGAACGTCGTTTCTCGATAATAAAATTGCACATATCGCACCATATAACACCATGCTTCATCTCGAACCATATCGAACCCGGCACGAATTTCTATAAAAGGTAGAAATTTTCATAAAAAACCATGATTCAATCGAATTGCCGCCAGAAATAATGTAAATTTTTCCATTTCCGAATCCAGGTCGTAAAAATATACCTACTCGTACGATTGAATCATACACATCAACTCTACAACACTTTGTAGGTATAAACACCTGGTTTCGGTCTCGTACGTCGTACGATGACTACAAAAAAAAACGATTATTTATTACGCCTCGCATCGCCACCGCCCTTTCTATATCCATACCAATGAGATTATTGTTTATTTTTACAGCGTTCGGTTGGACAATTCAACATCAGTCAGGAAATACACAACAGTTGGGAAGCCCTCGAGAGGAAATATCACCGGTTTTTAACGAGTAATTAACGTTTTTTTAATTCGTTCATTACGAATTTTTTTTTTTGGTAACATTCGGGTATAAATATAGGAAGGTGCTCGAGTGATTTTCGATTCGACGAAGATAACAAGGGAGGAAAAGGGGTGGCAAAAGTTACAATTACGGTTGTGGTTGTCATATGGGCAACATTTGGTGAGCAGATTTCCTGCACACGTGTTAGAAAAAAAACCGGATTGAGAATATTTGACGAATTTTCCAAAATCATTGATAAAAAATGAAGAAAAAAAGAGAAATCGACTTCTTTTAATTTGGAAATTAGAATCAGGGACGAATTGACGTAGGAAATTTTCAAATGAAATTGTGACCCTGCTGGAAAGAAGGGACCTAGTGAAAAAAAAATCGATGTCTTATTTTTCAGGTTTTCGATCCGAATGACATCAAATCTGGACCAAACAAATAAAAATAAAGACATTGTTTTTTTTTTCACATAAGGACCGTTCTTTACGGCAGGGTCACAATTGCATATCTTCCAAATTTTTGACTTGAAATATAATTTTTTATTGAAACAGGACATTAACTTCCCAAAAAAAGTCATTTTATATCAATTTTTCGGCACAAAACCTCATTTTTTTATCGTGAGTATTCAAGAGAGGAGCTTTCCCTTTTTTCTTCTGTTCGGAAAAACTCTGATTTTACCTTCAATTGAACTTTTTCGTTGTAATAAAGAAGAAAAGGGGAGACAGAAAGCTGAAAAAAATTTGGGAATTTTTTTTAGTGAAAAAAGATAAAATTGCCCGGAAATAAGCAAAAAAAAAGAGTACGAAACTTAGTCTAAAAACCTCAAAAAGAAAATGAAAATAATTTCATTGTTTTTGTAGGAAAAAAAAATTATATGAAAATAATTGTTCAAATATTTATCGACAAAATTTGAAAAAAAAATGTACCGAATTGAAGAAAATTCATGAGAAAAAATAGTTAGGTATTCAATGAAATTTTCATTTTGAGAAATTAAATCCCCCTTCCCCCTCCTCCGAAATGCGTGGGATTTTTTTTAAAGTAATAAAATAGGTAAGAAAAACTTGAAATTTTTTCAAAATTCATAACTTTATCGTAGAAAATTGGGCGGTGAAAATTATGGTTCTGAAAAATACATTAACTAAATGACATTTTCGTTCAAAATTGCATTGGATATTTTGTAATTTGATGAAAAAGCAGAGGAATTTTTGCTGGCAAGAATAAGCTGATTTGATATTTCAAAATGAAATAATTTTTGGAACAAGTTTGAAAAAAAATTTCAAATACCTCCTGAAATACTTTTTCGGTAGCTGAAAATTTTTTTAAAATACCTACCATAAAAATTTCGTCAAATAAAAAAAAATGTATAGATGGAATTTGTTCAATTGAAACACAGTAGCAAAGCACTTAAGATACGAATGTTGAATTAAACTTATGAAAAAAAAAATTGTTTGAAAAATCGAGATAAAAATTTCAAAAATAGTATAAAGATCAGTAAAAAATTAGCATTTTTCGAATAAGTATCATAGAAACTAACGTTAATGTCATTTTAAATTTTGTAAAACGCATTAAAATCAAAAGTGTAAAAAAATTACCTATGAACTGTTAAAAATCACAATAAATTGTTTTAAAAATGATAAAAAAGTTTAAGGTATTTATATTTTGCAAAACGTGTTCTCTAATATCGTTAAAACTAAACGGAAGAGAAGGGGGCGTTATTTTCGACCATTCAGAATTTGTAAAATAATTTTCTGATATTTATAGCATTTTATTTTCCAATATTTTTAATTTTTGTATGCTTTAAATCTATTTTCTCTTTTGAAATTTTCAAACAATTTTTCAACAATTTTAATAATGTTTTGGATAATTTATTCTGATAGGGCGTCAAACTTTGAGTACTTTATTACATTTTCGAAAAATTACCAAAAAAATTTGAAACACTGGAACATTAAACTCGTTATGTGGGAGAAAAGTGAAATGGAAGAACAAATTCTTGTAATTTACAATAGGGAGAAGGGAGAGTGGTAAATGAGAGTTTTCCACAAAAATACGAAATTTTTCCCAATTTTTCTGACTTGAAAAATAAAATTTCTCTAGTTTTTTTGAAAAAAGAAAAGTCTTTGTTATCACATCTACAATTATTATTGTATTTGAATAGAAATTTGAAGAAGAATTCCGTGTCTGTTTTTTTTTTCCAAGGGTACCATTCTCTTCATAATTACCCACGTTCATTGATATGCCCTTCTTTTACCTTCTAAGAAATCAAATAAAAATGATTCAATTAGGTAATTTCAAATCGAAATGTAATATTTTCTCATGTTTTTTGGTTTTATAGCCTCTGAACGACAAAAAAATCCCTCTACAAAAATAACAATTTTGTCATTATAGGGTGAAAATCTCAATTTTTAATTCCAAATTTCATTGACATCTGGATACTTTCAAAATTTTCCAGTAGTAATCGAGAATCACCTTGAAATGATGCAGTTATCAAAAATTATTTTTGAAAGTGATTAACTCATATTATTTCAATTTTGATAAAGCTCAATTTATCAAATTTTCCATATTTTTTGCCAAAGTTCCATGCTTTCTTTTTCGAATTTTAAAACCGTAGGTATTCAAACGTGACATGGAATTATTATTTTTCATTCAATATTAGTTGAAAAAAATTTTGAATAATCTTTAAAACAGATTTACTCATTTTAAACCGACTTCTCTACTATTTACTGGCAAAAAATTTGGGAAATGATAAAAAGCTCAAGTTATAACTTTTTGAAGGCTCCAAAAAATACATATTTTTCTCAATGCAAAATTTTTAAAATCCCAGTTTATATCTCAAACTGGTTTTGATAATTTGTAAAAAAAAAATCCAAAAAATTTTAACGCTCCAATTTAACTTATCATTGAAACCAGAGCTTCTCCTATTCAATAGAAATAGTGAAAATTTACCTATAATCAAAATATTTTCACGAACATGAGTAAAAATAAGAAAACAGAATTAAAAATCTAAAAATCATTTAAAAAAACTGCTGTAAATTAAAAATAATCAAACGTATTTTTAAAAAGAAATGGCAAAGAAATCCCATTCTAAAAAAACTACAAAATTTGGAAAAATTGTGATTTAAGTATACTTATCTACGTTAAAACATTCAGAAAAAATGTCCATTTCACTAGGAAACGCGAAATAATTCCCCAGGGAAAAAATAACACCGATCGATTACTTCCAATCAATTATTTAATTGCCTTCAACATTTCTTCATACCTATTTTGATTACCTGCAATTAAAGGCAGATAGTACAATAAAACGTACATTATCAATATGGGAATGAACACAAAGTACATACAAAGTCATTGAAGCCAGTTCCACATCTGGTAACGTGAGTTCCTCCAAAGAGATATTCACGTGTACCAAAACCCTTACCAATTGTACCGAGACAAAAATATTCACTATTTTACGACTCACTACTGCCACAAGATCCCATAAAAACAATTGTGCCGACTATTGGCTCGCATGTCAGTCATGTATTTCGAATAACCTTGGATCACTTCTTAATGCATAAATTTTCGGGCCATGTTTAATTGAAGCCACTTTGTTGCCAATTATCATAGCTCCGTAGATGCATTCGGTAAACTTATGTCGAGATAATTCGAGACCTCACCATTTATTATATTCTTCCAAGTCGTAAATAAAGCCAGCACGTGATCATTGTAAAAATTTCAGCTTTTATGTTAACAGAATCGCACCTGACGACGAGAATGGTCCTTCTGAAGATATATCATATAAACCAGTTACCCTACAACCACAGTATAATATTACAACGAAACAACAACATTGCCTTAAGATAGGCAATCAAGTGAAAAGTATATCACGTGCTTCTCTACGGGCTCCTTTGTCGAATTCGAAACATCATGACAATCTCAAGGTTGTCTGTGGCAGCCAACAGGAACCCAAGATATGGTTTGGGCAATGTAAATATCAAGAGAACGACCATCATGAAAAGTACGTATCGAAATAAATTTATAAAAAATTTCGTCACTTGCGAAGGTCGAGTTGGGCGTTCTGTTTGGTTTGCATTTCAGCCAAGTGGAATAAATTTAAGAAATTAAGGTGTAAAATGGTCGAGCCATAATACCTACTACAAATTCGTAATTTTTCTCATCTTTATGGACGATAAGTTTAAAACGAGAGGAATACATAAAATTCTAATTTTATTGTTCAGTTCGAGTTTTTTCTTTGAATATTACGACCTGCGTTATCAAATTCCTGAATAAGTTCCGGAAGATGGAATTAGTCAAGTTTTTCGAAAGTTTTCTCGGAACATTCAGTTTCCCGAAACTTTTTCAAAACTTCCTAAATTTAATACATTTCTTCGCGTTTTTAACATGTTTCTTCAAAAAAAAAAAGTCAAAAACCACTAATTTTTTGATTAAAATCGCAGATTTTAAGGTCGAAAATCAGTCAAAAGATAGTGATTTTTCTGCAGTCAAAAATTATGGATTTTTTGGTCAAAATCACTCAAAAGTAGGTCAAAAACACCAGTTTTCGATAAAAATTTGATTCTTTGGTTAGAAATCACTGACTCTTTGATCAAAGATCAACGAATCAAGTTGAATCGAAAATCAGTGATTCTTGGCCAAAGAATTAGTGGTATTTGATCAAAGAATCATCGTAATTTCTGATCAAAGAATCAAATTTTGAACAAAAATTAACGTTTTTAATCGACTTTTGAGTGATTTTGGGCAAAAATTAGTAATTTTAGATCGAACGATTTTCTACCGAAAAATCGGTAGTTTTTGATCGATAAATTAGTAAGTTTTAATAAAAGAATCGAAGATTTTTCATCAATTTTTGACCAAAGAAGAGAAGAATCAAGTGATTTTCTATCGAAAAATCTATGATTTTTTAGCCGAAAAAAATCAAGTTCATCAAATCGATTTTTGACCAAAAAATGAGTAATCTTTGACTAAACAATGAATATTTTGTGACCTGAAAAAATCACAGTGATTTTGACCAAAAATGAGTAATTTTTTTACCACAAATTTGGTGATTTGGGGCAAAAACTAAAAAAATGAATGAATTTTTACAGAAAAGTTGGCGATTTTTGGCCGATTTTCGTCTAAACCAATCAATAATTCAAGCATAAACAATCCGGGCCGTGCAGAATCATTTCGTTCGTGAACGGGTCATCTGTTATCAGTAGCTGAAAGAGGGAAACTGGAGAATGACGAAATCAACAGTTTCGGATTTTGTCACTTTTTGTACTTGAAATTACTAAATTAGTACAAATTATTGAATAATATTTGATAATTTATACCAATTCAGCCATTCCGAGTTAGGGGCCTGCGCCGATGGAGTTTTAGTCGGCGGCGGCTTGACAGATTTTTTCGCCGCGGCTGGCCGGCTAGCCGACTTGAGCTGATGCTATCGGCGGCGCATCAAATTTTCGGCGGCGGCGGCTTAGCCGACCAATTTTTCATCATATATACAGGACGAATTGGTTTAGGGGGGGGGGGGAATCCACGAATTTGCCGACTTGAAACCTATGAATTTTCAGAATTTGCCGACTCAAAGTTCTACTCAGAACATTGTACAAAAACCACGAGTGAACAAGTCAAATCAAATTTGGCGACCATTATTTCCAACTACACGCATTGAAAATAAAAAAATTCTATTTTTTATGCTACTTTTTTGATTTTCAAAAAAACCAATATTTCTGAAATTACCTCCTTCCAAAAAATTTAACATTTTCTAAGATTTCATTTGAGATGGCCACCAAGTTTTTCGATTTTCATTTACGAGAAGAATTAATTTTTTTAAAAAATAATAATTTCAGAAATCTACTGAGCCCGAGCGAAGCGAGGGCTAAGATTAGAAAAATTGATCATTTCCAGAAAGGAAATAGTTCGTTTTGTAATGGTTCATTGTTTGAAAAATTTGCCGAGTTTTCAAAAATTTTCGACTGTTTTCAAAATTTTTCAAATTTATTCAAAATTTTCCGACTTTTTCCAAGATTTGCCGAGTGACATTGTGAGGGGGGTCCCCCCCTCAAATTTCATCCCTGCTCAGGAGCGTAGTCAAGAGGGGTTTTGGAAACCTGGACCCCCTTCTCCTTTGAGGTCAAGAATATGCATAAAAAATTCCTTGCTTGGGCATTAAAAAGGTCATTTTTCTCAAGTTTTTACTCTCGCTTCGTTTGGGCATTCACGGAATCATGGTTATCTTATTCTATGTGCTGTGACAGTAAAAACATTTTCCTGTCTCCTATTTTCTCCCCTATTTTAAACCAACTTTGTATCCTTACAAAAAGCTTCCTTTTCAGAAAAGGGAGGCAATGTTGCCTCAAATAGTTGATAATATTTAATTGCAATTTCGTTCCGGCTCAAGCGAAACGAGTGCAAAGTTTTTCAAAAAATTGTTTTTTTTTTAAGCATTAAAACATTAAAGCAATGAAAGAAGCCTTTTTTTGGGCATTAAATATTCAATTTTTTCAACACTTTGCCCTCGCTTCGTTCGGGCATGACTTGAATCACAATTATTTAAATTATTCAAGGCTATAAAGAGCAGAAAAGGTCTCTTTTTATCCCCCTCCCACCCACCCCAAAAAACTTTCTAGTTTTTCGTCTTTGTAATCATTTTGCACCCACCCCAAAAAGCTTCTGCTTCCTCAGGTTCTGACCACCCTTCAGACGTTTTTTGTGGCTACGCCGCTGTCCGAACTTTCAAGTTGTACCAAGGACGCTCAAAATTAAATTAAGATTTCAGATTTATATCACACGCAATATCTTTGAGGTTTTAAGTTTTTGAAAATTTTCTGTTTTTTGGTGAGTCGAAAATTAAAATTTAAATACATTCCGAAAAACAGGATTGAGGAGAGGAAATACGGACCCGGTACGAAGATTTTTTCAAACCATTTTTCAAGCTGTCTTCATTACTTGAATATTCCCAAATTAGGAAACAGTATTGCATGTATCATAGCCTATAGCCCGAGCGATGCGAGGGCGAAAATTTTTTGTACATGTTTGAAAAAACTGAAAAGGTTAAATAGGTGATTTTTTGCTCATTTTTCATGTTATTTCAAATATGATTTTTCACAGACCTTTCAGTCAAAATCATTCATTTTTTCAACAAATTAAGAACTAGGGCTACTCAACTGAAAAAAAAGTGATTTTTGACTGAAAAGGTCAGTATAAAATAGTCAAGTTTTCAAAAAAAAGGATTAAAATACTGCCCGAGCGAAGCGAGGGCGAAAATTTTTCAAAAAATACTGTTAGATGAGCAAAAACTGCACTTTATTTTACATTTTTGTAATAGAGCGCCGTCGGCTAAGCCGAGCGCTCAATCGGCGGCGGCTGGTGGCGGCTCAGCCGAAATTTATGCGGCTGGCGGCGGCCTGAAAATTTGGAAAAAATCGGCGGCGGCGGCGGCGCGGCTCGGCGGCGCAGGCCTCTATTCCGAGTACAAAAGATGACGAAATCGGAAACTGTTAATTTCGTCATTTTCCAGTTTCCCTCTTTCAGATACTGATAAGACGTGATAAGACGTAAAAAAGAATCGAATGCTCGCTGAACGAAATGATTCTGCACGGTCCGGATGAATTTTGTCCGAAAAATCAATGAATCTTGACCATACATACAGTGATTTTGACCGAAAATTACTAAGCATGAAAATTCACAATTCTTGATCAAAAAGTCAAGTTTCGACCGAAAATCAGTGATTTTAACCAGAAGAATCAGTGATCTTCGACCAAAGATTCAATGATTTGTGACGAAAGGATCAAATTTTGATTGGGAAGGGAAGGGAAGAGAAGGGAAGGGAAGGGAAGGGAAGGGAAGATCATTGATTTTTGGCCGAAAAAAAAGCACAATGAAGTACGACCGGAAAAAACAATGAATTGTGACCGAAAAATCAGTAAGTTTTGATCGAAGAATCAGTGTTTTTTGACCGATTTTCGACCTAAAAATCAATGGTTTCACTAAACAGAAAGAATCCGTGATTTTCAATTTTAAAAAAATCGCAAATTTTGACCAAATAATCTAGTTTTTTGAAAATCAAAGATTTTATTCAGAAGAATCGTCGCAACGATTATCATTCATTTTTTTTATCGGAAATCTGTCATAACTCTTAAATCACCGAATTTCCAGTCAAAAAATTCATTAATTTTTCGGGGTTTGCCCAAAAATCACCAAATTTGTGGTCAAAGATCACTGTGATTTTTCAGGTCACAAAATATTTTTAGCCGAAGGTTACTAATTCCTTGACTAAAAATCAATTTGACCTTGATTTTTTTCCGTCAAAAAAATCATACGATTCTCTGCATCTTATTTGGTCAAAAATTGGTCAAAATATTTGATACTTCTATTAGACCTTACAGATTTATCAATCAAACCCACTGATTGATCGATCAAAAACCACTGATTTTTTGGTCAAAAATCTCGTTCGGTCAAAAATTTCTGATTTTTGGCTAAAATCACGCAAACGTTACTCAAAAACTCCAATTATTGTCAAACTTTGATTCTTTGATCAGAAATCACTGATTCTTTGATCAAATACCACTGATTCTTTAGCCAAAAATCACTGATTTTCGGTCAAAACTTGAGTATTGATCGCTTGTTCCAAAAATCTTGTAATTTTTCACTTTTTCTTTACTCAAATCTGTATAATGTATGCTTGTATTTACTAAAGCACCAGTAGATAAGATTTTTTTTTTCATTGAATATCAATCTCCTTCGTTTATTTTTTCGGATCCTCAGCCCCCTTTTTTAGTAACTATGGTGATAACGAAGAAATTAAAAACCGGAACTTTTTTCGAATTCCAAAAAATGTTTAGGAAATTTTCAACATTAGAATTCGGCAACACTGATTACGTATAGCAAAAAATCAGTCAATTTTCCTTTTCAAGAAGGTTGCTGACTCGTTTAATTTACAATGTCGAACGGAAACATCTACTAGAGAAAAAAATACATTACGTGGTAAAACATCACTTCACTACCGTATATTTCGCTAAGAAGAATCGACCTATCGTACTCATTTTCTAATAATTTGAATGAGTATACTGAAGTACAACACCGCTGAACGACTTCGTATTCTTCTAACAACAATTCCAAATGACCATAGATCCAATTAACCTTGTAAATAATCTAGTATTTTACCGAGTGACAAAAAATTTCGGCTTGGTAATTTTTAAATTAGAATTCCACACAACTATCTACCACATGGTATAAGTTTCTTCTCATCTTTCCTCCTACATGCAAATGGCCTTGATTTTATTCATGTCCACAATTCCACATGTTCCTCCGCAATTCGCATAAAATTAGCCTCTACAGATATTTTTGATATTCACAGGGTTCAGAGTTTAACTTACGAAGATGCCAATACCGCCATTATTGGGTTGCGGCCGAAGATGGGGACTTTGAGTTTTGGTTCGTATGATTCATCGCTATCGAAGGTTTTTGAACGATGAACGGTGGCAGTATTGATTGGAATATTTTTGATTACAGAATTACCCGGATGTAATGTGTGCGTGAAGAAAAACGAGGCTGATTCTAATTACGTGAATGTTTTCATTGCTGCGAATAATAGCGAGGGTAGGATCATTTAAAATTGAATTTGAAATTGGTTCGATTGTATGGTTATTTTGTTTTTATTATGTGTTTGCTCTTTTTATAGGTTTTGTTGAAGAATTACCAAAAGGGAACCAATTGGATTTCAATCTCGGAGAATCATATCATCGAGGTAATGGTAATTGAAATTTAAAGACATATTTTTCAATTAAGGATTGCAATACTTACATCCGGTTGTAAATTTTCAAAAAAAAACATCATTGAGGCCAGTTGAATTTTTCGTTAATTGAAAAGAAAATTTAAAGAAAATCGTTTGAATTCAGAAAATTCAAATATGAATTTCGAATATTCAAATTCAATCCATAAAATTAACTTATCATTGGGAGAGAAAAATTTTCAAGCTGAAAGTTTAAATTTTCAAGATATATTTAAAAATTGAAAAGTCGAATATTTGAAGTTCGGAAATCTATTTTAAAGTTTGCTTTTCAAATCCACGTAATAAAGTAAATGTTGAAAAAAATTGGAGATCGCAAATTTGAAAATAATTTCTAATATAAAATTTTTAAGGAGCCCAACTTTTAATTTTCGAATTAAAATCAAAAACTGAATTCTCAAAACCTGCGAGTATCTAGGTACCTAATACCTATTTCAATTTTTTTGTCTGGCATAGAGAAATCAAAATTTCAATAAAAATGTAGAATTTTGAAAGTTTTGAGACCAGAAAAAAAATCGAATTTTTCAAATGCAAGCAACAAAACTATAAATCAAAATTTTCAATTTTGAAATGTTTGCATTTACTTACTAAAATATTTTCTTGAACAGATCCCACATGAAGAAGGAAATTTCAAATTTGAACTTTTAAAAGCTCGATATAATTGCAGAATTATCGAACTTTGAGACAAAGACAAAAATTTCGAAGTTTAAAAGCTGAAATATTGAATTAAAAATTGTAAATACACGTAAAGATTAAAAGTTGGAACTTATAGTATAAAAATGTCTAATTTAGCCATTTCAAAGACTTCGGATCAGATTTTAAAACTAATGAACGGGAAATAAAAATATCAAAATTTCAAAGCTCATGCACGAATTTCAAAAACCAAATAGAACTTTCAACCCACACTTTTTGAAAAATTTGGAAAATCCAAGTTTTATGTTTCTAAAATTAAAAACAAAAAATCAAAAATTTCAGAGCTCAAAAATGAACATTCTGCAATTAAGAAGGTTTTGTTACCTAACTAATTTGTCAATATGAAAAGAAAGTCTGAAAAAAATTTAATTTCAATTCAGATTTGTTATAAAAAATTTAACTTTGTCAGGTACTGAAAAAAAATGGAATTTTAAAAAATCATCATAAAATTATTGACACTTGTTCAATTGGAAATTTGAAATTTTTAAAAAATTGGGACTTCGCAGAAAGCTTTGGTCATTTTTTGAAAAAATTGATCATGATTTATATTCTGAGAAAGCTGATTTTTCATCATAATTAGTAACTTCAGCACAATATCCATGTCAAAAGCTTGAATTGTGAAATCAGAAATTGAATTCTTGATTCGAAATATTCGAATTCGTTGACTAGAAAAAAAAATCAATCTTCAAGGTGGAAAACTTCAAATTACTTAAAACTTTTCATAACGTTTGAATTGAATTTTGAAAAGATCGATCACCACATCTTTAAAAGTTCAAAATTTAATTTTTAAAGTACAAATTTCAACCTCGAAAAGTTTAAGCTTCAATTTTGAAAATTCAATTTTCAGAAAATAAAAATTGAAACATCTAAATCAACTATCTAATTTTGCAAATTGAAAAATTTGGAAACTTCAAACTTTGGAACATTTAAAAATTGGAAAATTTTGGTGAAAGTTGGAATGCTCAAATCTGAACTTGATCAAGTTTTTTCTGAAAACTATAAATTTTAAATTTGAGAAATTCACCAACATTCAGAATTCAAAATTTGAAAAATTTGCTTAAAATTCAAATTTTGAGAGATTCAAAGTCCAAAAATTATTGAAATATTCAAAAATCTGAAACTTGAATGAAAAAAATCCATGCACTACGAATGAAAAAATTCAAAACACTAAGAAAACTCCATTCAAGCTTCGAATTTTAGAGAAATAATTAAAATTTTCCATTATTCGAAAAAATCTCAAATTACAGTGAAGAAAATCCGTGTCAAAAGAGCAACCACATCGATCAAGCTATCAGCATCCTCCGCCAAGAAAAACGCCGGAGAAACATTCACAGTCATTTGCTCTGCCAAGACTAGTAACATCACATGGAGGAACCCTACAGGCAAAGAAGTCAAATCAAGCGTCCATTCAGAGTAAGTCTATCACACTCATACCTACATTACACACTCCTTACCATCTCATGGTCAAGCAAAACCCTCCATCGTTATTTAATCTAGCGTGAAAATTCTTTACGTTTGACCACATACCTATACAAAATTACAGAATTTCAATTAGCATAACATCAATCGATCTTGAAACATTTATACTAATTATTTCACCGTAACTAATCCATATTTACAGTCCTCGTGTCAGAGAGAGCTTCACCAAATCACAAAACTATTCCGAATTGATATTTCGCAGCGTCTCAGCAGCAGCTGATGGCAGATACAGTTGCACGGTCAACGAAGGTGGTAAAATAGATACGGAAATATTTACTTTGACTGCCAGTAAGTTTCATTGGAACATTATTCGTAATTTATTTTTTTTACAAAAAACCCTAAAACTTTTGATTTTTCTGCCATCCAGTTTCTCCATTAGTGAAACCAAAAGCTAAATTGACGCCTCCTTCGAATTCAATCACTTTAGAAGAAGGATCTGACTATACAGTCGAATGTTCCGGAAATTCAAACAACGTTTCATGGAGACACTCTCTGAATTACATTATTCCTTCATACCAAACGTAAGATTTCAACATTAATTTCATTTTTATGAAAAAAAATACGATATTTTATTCAATTATGCTTTTCCAGCGGTGTCAGTTACTACTACTCTTCGCCTGTGAATTTCAATAATAAAACTACATTATTTTTCAAAAATGTAACTTCGTTTTTCGGAGGAGAATATATTTGCTCTGTTAATACATCTGGACTTCAAGATACCGAAAGATTGGTCATCTCTATAACAAGTGAGTCACTTTTTTGAAAAATGTACTTCGAAAAATCTCAAGTGGGTAGTTTTACATTGAGTATTTATTTTCAGAGCCTCGTCTGATTTTTTCACCCGATGATAAGGATGTTATTTCAGTGAAAGAGAACAAAGATTATGATATTACATGCAGTGGTCCTTTGAAATCGGTTACTTGGATAAATGAAAAAACCGGTAATGAAGTGTCGAAAAATAATAAAGAAGAGTGAGTTATCAATCTATCTATTTCCTAATATAAAAGAGGAAAAAGGGGGTGGATTCGAATCACCTTGTTTTCTTATATAATCATTTTTACAAAAAATTAGGAAATAGGAGTCGACTCAGGAGTTAGAATCAAACTAACTTCAAATTTACTCCGACTTTGGAGCCAAAGAGTCAAGGTCACAAGGTCATAGATGGACTCTGAAATTAATCAGTCAAGGTCACAGATTGACTCCGAAATCAAACAGTCAAGGTCACAGATTGACTCCGAAATTAATCAGTCAAGATCACAGATTGACTCCGAAATCAATCAGTCAAGGTTACAGGTTGACTCCGAAGTCAATCAATCAAGGTCACAGATTGACTCCGAAATCAATCAGTCAAGGTCACAGATTGACTCCGAAATCAAACAGTCAAGGTCACAGATTGACTCTGAAATTAATCAGTCAAGATCACAGATTGACTCCGAAATCAATCAGTCAAGATCACAGATTGACTCTGAAATTAATCAGTCAAGGTCACAGATTGACTCCGAAATTAAACAGTCAAGGTCACAGATTGACTCCGAAATCAATCAGTCAAGGTCACAGATTGACCTCGAAATCAATCAGTCAAGGTCACAGATTGACTCCGAAGTCAATCAGTCAGCACAGATTGACTCCGAAGTCAATCAATCGAGGTCATAGATTGACTCTGGAGTCGAGGTCACAGATTGACTTCGGGGTCAAGGTCATAGATAGACTTCGGAGTCAAGGTGGAGTCAGGATAAAAGTTTGACTTCGGGTCGAGGAATGAAAGTCACTCCAAAGTCAATGTGGTGTCAGGTTAGCATTTTTTAACCAAGAAATAAGGGTTGACCCCGACCCCGACCCCGGAATCAAATTGACTTCAAATTGATTCCGATTTCGGCTTGATTCTGGAGTCGAAAGTCAAGGTCGTCATGGACTGGTTCCAATTTAAAGTGTGATTCTGACTCCATAGTCAAGATGAAGTCAGAAGTCAGGGTGTGAGTTTGACTCCAGAGTCGTTAAGGAATCAAGAGTCCAATGTCTCCTTTGATTCCCGAGTCAACTGAGAAATTCATCATTGAAATTTTTTGTATTGCTTTCTTCTCTTTGAGTCCAAAAATCCAAAATAAAGAATTTAAAAAAATCAAACGTTTAGATATCAATTTTCATAGATACCTAAGAAAATATACGTTTCGATGGTTTTGAAAAATCTACATGTCAAAAATTTACAACGGTAGATAGAAATAGCGCTAAAATTTTTCAGAATCCAAATTTATTGCAAAAAACAAGAAAAAAAAAATCGAAAATTCCACGAATCAATTATTTTTTCAGAAGGTAAAACTAGACTTTGGAAAATTACGCCATACTCGTTGAACACAAATAATTCATGAAACGAGTTCGGCCATCGCGAAAATTCATACCCAGTACTAAGCCTTTGAAAAAATCAATCAGTGAACCAATATCTAAGTAATTCAATCAACAACTATACATTTTTTATAGCATTTTTCAAAAAGACGTCGAAATTAAAAACAATATGATGCTGAGAAAATTGAAATTCGACGACCTTCTTAAAGATAACAGCGGCAAATACACTTGCTCGGGTATCTTATCTTTCAACGGTGCCAAAATCGAACGTTCTTTTACACTCACAGTTCAAGGTAGGTAATAAATAAACACCGATTCAGAACCGTTATGTCATCCTCCAATAACAATTAATCACCTTTGCTCATTTACCTGGTTACAGAGGATAATAACTTGAGCAATCCTAGAATAACCATAAATGACGAGAAAGTCACCACAACCAATATTTACTACAGAGTAAATGATACCTTGGAGGTAGTTTGTAAAGGTGATACAGAGGCCATCGAATGGAAAGGACCTCCGTATAACTGGAATATTCCAGAACGTAATTCTGAGTGAGTTATAATGGATAATTTTTATTCCGAAAATAATTTCTTGTTGTGTGATCCATACCCGATAATCTTTTCAATACAGGACTGATCAAATTGCAGCATTACGTGTAAAAAAGAAAAAAGTAGCCTTGAAATTTAAATCGATCGCTATTACCAATGAAGGAACGTACACTTGCGAGGTATCCAAAAGAACCATCACCAAGAGCAAGAATTTCAAACTCAATGTTATTGGTATTTTCATTTATTCTTTTTGTTACTTTGAAAAGTTGAATTCAATTGAAAGAATTGCTACTGTGGTACTTCACAGTCGAGTCGATTTCGCTCAAAATTTTTTCATCGTTGAGTAAAATATTTGAAAATTTGGATGGGATTAAAGTACGATTTTCGACTAATTCGAGCACATTTTATCAATTTCAACCAAACTCAAGAATTAGAATTTTGGGAGGTTGTATGTTGTATCGAAAAAATGAGTGGAAATTTCAACGAAATACTTCGGAAAATATTACTCGGAGAATTTTAGCTCTTGGTAGACTTTTGAGGGGAAGGGGAGAAAATTTAACAAATTTTTCATCGTTGAGACAAATATGAATTACTGAAAAAATTTTTGGGAAAATTTTGAAGGTGTGAAATGCAATACATTTCCTTAAAGCTGTTACGAAATGATCCAAAAAAAAAAAACCTGAAATATAAGTACATCTCATATCGAGATAGAGATTTCGGAATCGTCTATGCGGGTTCCAAAAATCATATTTTCAGGAAAATTGGAAACTAAATTTTGTATTTTTTTTTTCAATTCAATGGGTAAAATTCATGTGTTTTTTCGAATTCCTCTTTTTCCATCCCTCTCCTCAATTTTGACTGATTAATCCCTCCCCTAAAATTGTTCAATAAAAAGAAGGCAAATTCATTAGTCTGGTGTCATTTTAGTAGGAGATTGTTGGAGGTTCATACGAGATCAACTTTTCATTTTTTTCCCCTTTAGGATAGGTACTTTTCTCCATTTCAAAGTATTTCAAAATTAGCTCAAAAATTGGCCAAATCTCAATTTTTGAGCGAGTAATCGAGGTAATGTGGTAACTAGACTGATTTTTTACCAATTCGAAATCACATCAGTACTGATTTCTACTCGAGCTTGATTCTCTAAATATCAAAAACTCCATGTCTAAAAATGCGAAATTTATAAGTATGAACCAAGGTACAAGAGTGGAGAACCCAAATCTGACTCAAGATTCGGGATCATCAACTTTGAAGAATCGATCAAAAATAATTTTTATTTCAATATTTTACTTCAAAATTTACCCAAAAATCACCCAAGATTTTTAAATTTTCAGGCGAACATTAGAAATTCAAGGTCATAAATTCGAGATTTATTTCGAGAGCCAATTGGTCAAAAATTACTATTATTTCTACACTTGAAATTATTTAAAAATTCGTCCAAAATCGACTGAAATCTCAAGCTTGCAAATATACAAGAAACAAAAATCAGAAATAAGATTGATAAACGAGTCAAATTACAAATTACAGATTATTAACTTTTACAGATCCAGTTCGTATTATTGGTTTTCCTCAAAGCCCAACTAGCAGAGAAGGTGGCTACGTTACTTTGGGATGCCTCACTACAGGGCACCCTAAAGCCATGGTTAATTGGTACTATAACGAAAAACAACCCGATGGTACTTTAGCTCGTAAATTAATTGATGGTCAAACCAGTAAGTACCTATATAATCTCAGTTATGGCTGGATTAGGGGTGAATTTGACCCTTGACGCTTTTGAGTTTCTAAACATCTCAAATACGAGTATACGGGGTATATTGATTAGAAAAAAAAACTTCATCAACTTTTGGACTCCTATCTCCTCCCATTCGGAATTATCGCCACTTTATTGCAATATTTTGAAGATTTTTTAATTTCAGTAGAAGTAAAGGAAATTTTCTGTTCTTTGGCACAAACATACATCTTGTGGAAATGTATTTATGATATTTTTTTCAATAATTTTGGTGCATTTCTTCAGGTTTTTTCGGTATTTAAAGTTTTCAATCGTAAAAAACACAATATTAGCAAAGAGCAATCACTTTGGAAAATATATTTAAATATATGTTTTTTACGTAGAATTTTTCTGTGTATTCGGTTTAAGCTTTTTCTTTGAACTAAGGACCGAAAATTTCAAAAAAATCTTGTAATTTTAACAAATTTTTCAAACTTTGAGTGCTTTGCGCCGAAAGCAAATCGTCAAATGAAAAACTCAATACCATATGTGACCCTGCCGGAAAGAACAGACCTTGTGTAAAAAAAAAATCGATGTCACATTTTTCACGTTTTTTTTTGGTCCAATTGACACCAAATCTGGACCAAACGCATGAAAATAAAGGCGATTTTTTTCCACAAGGTTCCTTCTTTCCGACAGGGTCACATATTCGTATTCAGCTAGTCAAAATACCTCGATTAACACCCTTTTCGCAATTTTTCCAAGCAAGCTCTCAAAATTCACTTTTTTTAGTTTTTTCGCCACGAAAAATTAGTGAAAATAAATTTTGAAACTTCAAGCAAAACTATTGCAAAAAAGAATATCTATACCCCGATATATCGGGGTATTTTGACCTGCTGAACACGAATATGGTAGATTGGTTTTTTTATTTGACCATTTTCTTTTTCCACAAAACGCTCGCCATTTGAAAAATTTGATAAAATTACATTTCTGTAAGGTTTTTTGAAATTTTCGGCGCTTGGTTCAAAAAAATGGCCAAAACCGAATACACACCAAAATTCTGCATAAAAAAAACACATTTTTTAATATGTTTCCCAGAGTGGTCGTTTTTCGCTAATATTGTGGTTTTTTTTTCGATTAAAAACTTCAAGTACCTACACAGAAAAAATAATGAAGAAATGCGCTAAAATTATTGAGAAAATTGTCATAAATATATTTTCGCAAGATGTTATTTTTGTGCCAAACAAACAGAAAACTTCCTTTATTTCCGTTAAAATTTAAAAAAATTCAAAATGATGCAATAAAATGGCCATAACTCCGAAAGAGAGGGGACTGGGGTTCAAAATTTTATGAAAACTTTTTCCTATCCAATACACCCCGTTTGAGGTGTTCAGGAGCCTAAAAGCGTCCGAGGCCAAATCCACCCCTCAACCGGCTATATTCTTTAAACACACCCCAAATAGATACATTTTTTTAACATTAAAATCTGCCAACAGATCCACGTTTTAAATTCGACGGTGATAATTTAGTCATCTCTAATATAACGTATCAAGAAGCAGGTAGATATATGTGCGAGGCGAAGCAAGATATTGAAAAAGGTGCCACAGATATGCGAACTATTGAAGTAAATGTTCAACGTAAGTTCCTAAGTTCACCTTCAGTCATTCTCACTTTACCAAAAAACACAGACCAAATTTTAGATAAAATTCGAAATTTCCAGATAAACCATACCCCTCCAGAAATCGCACCATTTACGAGAAGAAACTCAACACACTTATCCAAATCCCTTGTAAAATGACCGCCAATCCAGCTCCCTACTATACATGGTTTCAAAAAGTTGACGGCAATTACAAAATATTGGCTAGTCCAAGTTCTGACCCAATGTTAACAGTAAGTATGAACTATGAACTATGTTGTACGACGTATGTCTGTTTTCATTGATCGAAGGTGTATGCGGAGGAAGCACGATTTTTTTTCTGAATTATTTTGCGTACCGTACCTTCAAGTTCGACTTCGGATGTAAAATTTGAAAAAAAATGAAGCATGTTTTCAAAAAATTGGAAGAAAATGAAAGATTATGTTAAAAATTTATAGGGAAAGACGTGAATGAAATGAAAAAAATTACCAAGACTTTCTAATTTTTTTTATTTCATTCGCGTCTTTCCCTATAAATTTTTAATATAATTTTTCATTTTTTTCCAATTTTTTGAAAACTGTTTTTTTTTTTTCAAATTTTACATCTGTGTAATTTTTTTCAACTTTTTACTTCGTCACATGGGCGAAAACTGGGACATTAGCGCAGATTGTAACATGTTTCTTGGGAAAAATTGAGAAAAAAATTGAGTCTGGAAAAATTGAATCTGAAAAAATTTCAGAAAAAAGTTTCAGTTGAAAAAAAAAAATAGAAAAAAACTTGGGTCTGAAAAAATTTCAGAAAAAAATACGGTCTGAAAAAATTTCAGAAAAAAAATCGAGAGTTAAAAAAAAACAGGAAAAAAATTGGGTCTGAAAAAATTTCGGAAAAAAATTCGAGAGTTGAAAAAAATGGGGAAAAAAATTTGGGTTGAAAAAATTTCAGAAAAAAAATTCGAGTTGAAAAAAATTGAGTCTGTAAGTAAATTTTTCAGAAAAAGATTTCAGTGTTTGGAAAATATATAGAAAAAAATTGAGACGGAAGAAATTTCAGAATAACATAAGGGTGCAGGTAAGTGAAAAATGTAAAAAAAATATACAAAGTTCAATTTTACGGAGTCGAACTTGAAGGTACGCAAAATAATTCAGTCGTTTGCGTGGACTTGAAAAAAAATCGTGCTTCCTCCGCATACACCTTCGATCAATGAAAACAGACATACGTTGAAGAACGTCGAATCAACCTAGATACTTATCAAACTCTTCAACTATAATACATTTCAATTGATTTTTTTTTTCTTAGATCAATTTCGTAGAAGAATCTCAATTCGGCGAATATAAATGCGCCGCCAATAACGAAATCGGCTCCGGCGAACAGTACATTTTATTAATTAAGATGGAATTCCCAAGACCACCGAAAGTGGAAATTGATAAAATATCCAAAACTTTCGTATATTTCAAAGCTGTAGCCGAGAGGAACAGTAGTTTTACATTTTATAACATCGAATATAAAGAAAAAGATACCAGAGACTGGACCGATGTGAATGTTACATTAGGTAAATACCCATTCAAATCATCCAAAATTGAAAAAAAAAATCAATATTCGCAATCGATTTTTTCTTTTTTCAGGCGAAACTTGGGATACCAAGTACGAGCTGCTTAATTTATATGAAAAAACAACCTATATTATGAGAGTCAGATCTATCAACGAGTTGGGAAAAAGTCCGCCGTCAAATGAAATAGAATTCACAACTGCCTCGGGAACACGACTAACTGTATCATTTATTGCATTATTCGCTATTTTGCTGAAATGGTTTTTATAACTGTATCCTAAGTTTTCTTCTTCGGTAATCAGAATATGATTTTTCTGTTTAAAAAAAAAAAGAGATTACGATACGAGATCTCCAAATACCTCAATCGGCTGTGTTTTTATTTTTCGTCATTAGTCTTATAAGCCTACCAATGGAAGCTGCTGCGTTGATTTCGATTTTATAAAAAAATCATTTACTTTCACGGTATTGAGGAGTTGAATGGATTCGGAGATTATTAATTTTATACGTTTTATATGTATGTACTACCTATTTGTACTTATTATTTAATTTTATAGATGTTTGTGCATTTAATCAAAAATTCAAACGCTTAAGTAATTTTTTACTCGAATAACAGTGTATTGGTTGAGATTAAACAAAATCTTTGTTTTTAGTTTCTTCGGGTATTTATTCATAAAGATTTTCCCTGAATTTTTTCCACCAATAGGATTGAATTGTCGCCAACCAAAAAAATTTCCATTTTCTCAATAAAATGTGATCCGTGCAAAGAGATGGTACCTAAAGTCGGAAAACATAATTATGTGCTAGAGCCAAAAATTTGAAAAATGGTCGATTTTTTAAAACGTTTTTAAGCAGTTCAAACCTTTAGGCAGCTTTAAATGTGTTTTTCTCGAATTTTTTTTTGAGAGACATGATTTTCTAATTTTTAAATACCTCCATCTCGCCTAAAAATTGATCTAGGGTGCTCATCCAAGTCTTGAAATGTTTCTCATAGTCTGCCCTATCATTTAGATCAAAAAACTCATTTTTGAAAAATCCGATTTCGGGTACCCTTTCCCTGCGCGGGTCACAAATAATAATTTTTGGCAAAATTTTTTAATTATCTGGACTTTTTGACAATTGTCTTCAATATTAATAATTTTTTCAAGTACAAAAAACTCGGAAAATTGCAAATGTAAGTATTTTCAATTTATTTTTTCAGGTGAAATTTCGATAAAACGTCATGCGTCATCTCAAACCTTGAACGAGTTTGACCGATTTCCAAGATTTTATCACTATCGAAAAATAACAAATCAAAATAGGCAATGAATTTCAGAAAATTACAACTTTTTTGTAAAAATTACAATTTTTTCGGGCCCTACAATTATTTTTGGTAAAAAATATCTACCAATTTTTTCCTCTGAGATTTTAGCGAGGTTGAACCAAAAAATTACAAATCTACTTATTCAAGCTAGGGACCTCAGAACCGTGTCATTTTTTTTTTTTGTTAAATGAAGGACTTCTATGTAGCTGAGAAATGTACAAGTATAACAAAACTTCGTTACATTTAAAAATAGAAAAATATGCGGATTGTTGATCTTGAAAAATTTCAAATACATATTTGCAAAATTTGTTCATTAAAGGGCAATTAGAGCGTTGAAATTATTAAACATGCCCAAATTGAGTGAAATTGGCCCAGAACGATTTTCTCGCATTCTTGGTACTTTTATAAATTTACCCTTAAAAAGAATAATTAGACATTCTAAAATTCAAAAGCTGTAAGCTATTGAAATGAATGGTAAGAATTTTCTTCTTTTTTCTCAAAAATGATATCACTTTTTTTTTTACACGGATGTTTGGTAAAATGAATTGAAAAAAAATTATATTAAACAGAAAAAAATTACTTATATCAAAATACTGAATGAAATATGTCGAACTTGAAAAAATTAAGGATAAAAATTCATTCCAAAATTCATATCAGCCTAAAAAAGCACGAAAAATGATGGGATGATTATTGGGATGAAATTGGAAATTCATTCCAAAATTCATCTCAGCCTAAAACGCGAAAAATCATATGGTTTTTCAGATGATAGTAAAGATTAAAATTCGTCTCAAAAATCCATCCCAGTCTTAAAAAGCCCGTGAATCATCTCAGCCTCAAAAACCCGGGATAATTGTGATATGATGGTTGGGATGATTATTGCGATGAAAATTCATACCAGGCTCGAAAGCACGGAAAACCGTAGGACGATTTTGAGAATAACTATTGGATCTCGAATTTCGTTCCACCTCTTTTTCGAAAGCATAGAAAATTATGGGACGATTCATGAAAATGGTGGCAGGATGAATATTCAATATTCATCCTAAAATTCATCTCAAGCTAAAAAAAAAATATAGAAAATGATGGGATGATTATTGAGATTCTTGCCTCAGAGTGACCGAATAGTTGAATGATTTTTGGAGTGAAAATTTATTCAAAATTCAATCTAACCTTAAAAGCAAGGAAACTCGGGAATAATTTTTGGGATGATTGTTGAGACGACTCTCAGTCTAAAAAAAATGTTTTCCAGCCTAGAAGGCGTGTGAAAATCATCCAAGATCCAAGAGCCCGGAATAATCGTGGGGTGATGTTGCGATGTTGGTGATGATTATTGAAATAGAAATTCATCTCAAAATTCATGCCAGCCTCTTAAGCACGGGGGGGCCTCAAGCCTCGCAAATGTTGAATTAGTTCCCGTAAATAATTTTCTGTGTATTCGTTTCACTAGCAAAAGTTCGCAAATCCTTAAATTTCCAGAGATAAACTATCAATATTTTGTAATCAATTTTCTTTTTTCAAGCTAGGTATATTAAAAAACTTCAAAAATCACGAAATTTTTACACCAAAATAATCAAATTGTTTCAAACAACAAACTATTAAAAAAAGAATGATTTTCTCTCAAAAAAACATCAGGTATTCAAATCTTGGCCCACTCTTCGCTCAGGCATACGGTGCTTAAAAAAATATATGTGACCCTGCCGTAAAGAAGGGACCTAGTGTAAAAAAAATCGATGTCTCTTTTTTCACGTTTTCGGCCCAAATGACCCCAAATCTGGACCAAACACGTAAAAATGAAGACATCGATTTTTTTAACACAATGTCTCTTCTTTACGACAGGGACAGGGGTCACATATTTAAAAGTAAACGATTGAAGATTTCACCTCCATCTACAGATTTTTAAAAATCAAAATTAGAAATTTTTCGCGATTTTTTTCTTCGTATCCACCTCTTAATTTCATCAATTCTCCCACCCCCTCCCCCGCCAAAAAAGGTAATGTCATCAAATTTATTACACAAACAATAATTTCAAATCGGAAGGAGTAAGGACAATTTTTTTATCTGTTCAAAAAGTTAAAATTTTTATTTGCATTGCACAAAGGGGAGAAATTCAACAAAAAAATTCGCGACTTTTGATAAATTTTGGGTCAATTTTGCGACTTTATCGCGATTTGAGCGACCAACATCTAAATTCGCGATCTGTTCGCGACCTGACACCCTGACACTAAAATATTGATTTAAAAAAAATGAAAAATTCATCTTTTGGACCCTTTTTTCCCAAAAAATTTAGACCCTCGTTTCGTCTGGGTTCGAACTATTTCCACAGGGTGGAAAAAAGTTTTTCCAAGGTCAAAAATCAACAATTCTGATTTTTTTTACCAGGGGATGAAGCCTCCCCAAAAAATTACCTTCCATCCCCGTCTATGAATATAAAATTCATAATGAAATTCAGCCAATCTACAAGACACGGGAGAAATTTTGGCATGATTATTGGGATGAAAATGCATCCCAACCTAAACAGTAAAGAAAATTGTGGGATGATTGTAGGGATAACAATTCATCCAAAAATTCGCCCCAATCTAAAAATCACCCAAAATTCATTCCGGCCGCCTAAAAAGCAAAATAAATCGAGAGATGATGTTTGGAATGAATATTGCGATGAATATTCCAACAATAAAAACACAATTTTCATAAAATCTTTAAAAAGTCAAACGTAAGCAAAAAAAATCAGAAAGTTTGAATTACGACTATATCCGAATTCTAACGAAAACATCCGATCGTTGATAATTCATTCTGGTAGGATATAAATATACTTACTCTCAGCCAACACGAGCCCGATTCCCAAGAAGATATAGATATACATTGTACTCGACCAAACGCGTGTTAATGTGCATTCTACTTGAATCAATAAATTTTTACACATTGTTATCCATAACCATGAACTATTCGCGGTATAAATGATTACGTTTCATAACTGATAGAAAGAGAAACCGCCTAAATAGTCGATTAGGCGAATACCAGATAAAATGTTGTTCCATGTGATCAGTAGCTTGTTGATTTGCCAAGGTGAGTAAAATTTGCATGCATATTTTCGTATCTTTTTTTAGTTAGATACTCGTTTGGTACTGGTATTTTATGACGCAAAATTAAAATTTTCAAGTTACAAACTCGAATACATGCAGAAGATAAGATACCCATCATGTTATCCAAACACCAAAAACATGACGAAAATAACGTTAGAAAAATTATTTTAAAAAATCTGCGGATTTTTTTCACCGCAGCACTCGGAGTATTCATTTTTTTCAATCAATATTGCTATAAGCTATCATTTTTTTTTTTTAAAGAAAAATTTCTAAATTTTTCATTCCCCAAGGCTCAAGTTATGCGATTACTACAAAAATCATTCGCCAAAATTTATAAATTTTTGATGATTAATTCTGAACAAAAAACGATACCGGTTTATCAAGGTCTTTTTGTTTGTATTTAGATAGAGATAGATGGAAAATATTTTCGTTGCGAACGTCGCAGTCATCACACCTCCCGAATTCAGTTGAAAAAAATCGATTTCAATCTTCGAATTAATATCTTAGGCGAAAAAAACCACACCAGTTAGACGCCACGAGCGAGGAAAATGTTGGAAATTAAATTTTCTAAAATGGTATATGTTTACTTCTTATAAACGAGTAGGTAAGGAATTAAATAGTGGTCCTAAATTGATAAAATTCTCATTCGAAGCTGAAACAACATCATGGTGTCCATTAGAGCGTATTTCACGTTTCCCGGCACCCTCCATTTCCTGCTATCCATTTAATGTATCAGCTGTCCCGTTATTAAAGAATCAAGAGAAAACGTTCACTTTAAGTGGTGGAAGGCCGTTCGACACGTGTGGAATAGATGCTAGCAAATTCTAGCTAGACTTCGAAACGTGTCTTATCCATCACAAATTCTATTAAAATATTTGTTCAGTTTTATTAGGTATAGGAGAATTGTCAGGATTGATGGCGACTCCGCAATGAATTTTCATCACTGCTGTAGAATGGTAAATCTCAAACGTTCCTAACTCATTTTTCTAAATTTTCCCACTTTTTTTCTCATTATTTTACGATTTTTCTTCTAAAATTTCGCATTTTGGTAGATTGATCAATCGAAATAATTCAGAATATTGGCATGATTGTATTAAAAAGACATGGAAGGGATTCCTTGGGAATTATCAATGCGTTTTCCTCACATTATCAACTACTCAGACTAGTTAAACGAACTTTTAGGATTCATTGTTTGAATATTTAATAACGAAGGAAAATTAAAAAATAAAAGGTGTCCGAGTTCATTTAAAAAAAAAATAAAAAATGCGAACTAAAAAATAACACTCCTGACCCATGTGAAATTAGAGCAAAAATTTGAAAAATCAATTTCATTTTTAAAACCGACCCTATGCCAATTTTTGCGACAAAAAAAAAAACAAAATTCGACCCAAGCACAGCGAGGGAAACAATTTCAAAGAATCGAATTTTGATAAAAAGAAAACTGGGAGATTTTTATAAATAATTTATTGGAATTTGACGACGAATAATGTCGAATGCGTCGAATATGTCACTAGGAGAAGTCAAATGAGTTACTTCAAACACTTGAACAAAAAGAACAATTCCAACTAATCATAGGCGCACCCAAGGGGGGCTCAGGGGGCTCAAGCATCCCCCGTAAGCCCGGAAAAAATAATTTTTTGCTTCAAAAATGAGAAAAAAGTCAATTTTTTTGCTCTTCAAAGTATATTTTTTCAAAAAATTTTCACCCTCGCTTCGCTCGGGCAGTATTTTGATCCTTTCATTTCAAAACTTGGCAATTTTTGATTGATTTTTCAGTCAAAAATCACCAAATTATCAATAAATTCTCTGTTCATTAGAAAAAATTGATGATTTTTGATTCAAATATCAGTGAAAAATGACTCAATTTGAAATTTGACCCCCTCCCCATTTTTTTCTCTGATTCTCAGCCCCTCCCTTTAATTTCTGGGTGCGCCTATGCAACTAATTGTGATCTTCTGATTTCTGGAAATTTTTTGGCATTTATGAGAAATTTCATGGTCATGGTTTCTATTGCATCAGTGGATCAGAAAACTGAAGTTTAGGGGATTTCTGCGATTTTTCATGTCATTTTTATGTTTCAAATCTCACCAAAAAATCCCCTTTTATGACCTTCGATTAAAAAATTCGAGAGAAGAGGCAAATTTTGGAAATTCTCGTTCATTGCAGTAAAGTTATCAAAATTTTTTATGCATTTTTTGATCTTGCCGACTAATTTGTATACTTAATTCAATACAAAATCAGCAGAAATTTTTCGGAAATTGAAATTTTAGTTTCAAAATTTATCTCCTTTCAAGAAGGTAGTAAAATAATGGTTTCAAGCCGTAACGAACCTTCAAGAAAATTTCATTTTTAATCTCAAAAAGGTATTAAATGGACAAATTTCTAAAGATTTTTGAATCGGTATTTTTAAAAAATCTCCAAATTTCAATTTTTTCAATACATCAAAAAAATTTCTTTTTTTTGCCAATAGTTTCAATCTTGTAATTCATCTGGAAATGAGCCGTCCACCCCCCGCGTTACACCAAAACCAAGTTTTTTCCTTTATGAATCAGTGTTGATTTTTTTTTTCATTTGTAGTTATTCCAAATAACAGGGAGGGTAGCAACAGCTTATTAAAATCGAGATTTTAGGTTGAATGACAATTTTTTATCTCTAACTACAAACCTTGACCTAATAAGTAGATATTAATAGATGCCCAGTTCAAAATGAATTACCTACTTCGATTTTTTAACAAAATCATAAAAAATCAGGAAAATCTTTCGTTTACACTGAAAACCTAAAGCTGAAAAATTCAATAGGTACCTACTAGGCAATGAAAAATTATTCAAAGTATCAAATCAGTTAAAAAAACGAAGTTGATTATTTTTTTCAAGAAATACCTATTTTTAAAAATACATTGCTAATAATTATCACCTTTTCTGTTATTTTTTTTATCCAAAGACAATTTTTTCATTTTTTGCAGCGTTTCATTCAACAGTTCAAGATCAGCCAGGAAATCCAAACCAGTCGAGGAACTTTCAAAACGAGTAATGAAGATGTTTTTACATAAAGTGCCCACGAAAAGAACCGGTCAACTCCAATTTTTTAAATTTCACGAGACAGTACATATTTTTTAGCCGTCAAAATGCTTCAATTTCATAGTGAATTCAAATTGCAAAAATCTGATGAATCCCTCAAACAACCTTTCGTAATCATTCCGGGCTTAAATGAAAGAAAATAGAGTGACACGAATCACGAACAAAATTTTCATTCTTTCATGAAAAAAAAACCTCGATAAATTGTTCCTTGTTTCAATTTGGAATTGAAATTATTATAATTATTTAAAGTTTTTGCACAAAAAATTATCATTATTTTTTGAAATTGTTTTCATTGCATGAAATTAGATTTTTGAAAAGATAAAATATTTCTTGATATTCGGCTCCTCGGCAGAATCAATTTATTTTGCCAACTCAGTTTTGAAGAAAAAAAAATGCCATCCGGTTTTTTTCTATGGACCGTGGACCCATCATTATTTATGTTTTCAGTTTTCATTTAAAATTTAATGAGTTAGAATACCATTTCATATTCATGAGGATTTCTTAGGAGAAAGGTCTAAATAGAAATTTGAAAATGTCTCATATCTAAAAAAAATTAGATGTAATTATAGATATAATTTGATTGGGACATTTCTGAGATCAAATTTCATCTGTTTTGATAAAATTTGATCTAAATCAGATATGATTTGATCTAAAATTTTTTCATCGGAAGGTGTATCATCAAATCATCATAATATACTTAGAATTTCAACCCATTTGTTTCACAGAATCACCCTCGGGAAAGAGAAATTGCAGCAAATCGTTCAAGTAGAAAATCAAGAGGAAAATACATCTCATGATGAGGAATTACCTCACGAGAGCCGGATCAATATCAACTTTCAAGATTCTCATTACCAAGGTACCTATTTAGTAAATTTCGGAAACTTTAAAATTATCTCACGCCCAGCAAAATATGAAAATTTGATCTAATCAATAAAAAATCTGAAATTTAGCCTCCAATTTTCCATCTCCCGAATTTATTGGAAGCAGCTACTATACGTTTTGAAACCTTCAGAAAATTTTGAAATTTTCCAGCTCTGGAGAAGAGCCAATAAAAATACAGTGAAAGATACATAAGAAAATTAGAAACTTGGATTTTTGAACTTTTTGACATCCGAATGTAAAATTTTCGAAGACAAAAATTCCATGGCATAAGAAATATTAACTTTCATTTCAGTATAGTTTTCAGTATCAGACTGAAAATTTTCATATTTCGATATTTGGAATTCTACCTTGAAAACACTAATTTTATGAATTAAAAATCAGAAATTTTTACTTACGTTAGAAAAATTGTATAAAATTTTGATACTTCAAATATAAAAATCAAAGCTGAAATCAATGTAATTGCACTGGAAATTTAACATTCACAAAATTACAATCTTGAAAATTTGATTTCTTGAATCATTTTCAAGCGGAAGTTGGTAAGATGTAAATTTCAAAACGAGGAAAAAATCGATCTGAATTTCTTAAAGCAGGCTTAAATAATTCTCGATTTATTAATAACCTATCATAAATTTTTATATTTTACAGAAAATCAGAATCGTGTCAAAAGAGCATCTAGGTCATTTAAAAAACCTCCAGTAATCAGACGACCTCCAGCAACTCATCGACCTCCTTCGCCACCATCACCACCACGAACTAGTCGACCTCCAACAAGCAACTCATTCTCTATCAAACCATCCTCTTCAATACGACCGTCTTCATCTCAATCAGTCCATTCATCTTCGTCAATCCGGCCATCTTCGTCTCAATCAATCCATCTATCCTCATCAATCAAACCATCTTCTTCAATTCGACCATCATCTTCAATCCAGTCATCCTCCGCAATCCATCCATCTTCATCCATCATTCATCCATCTGCACCAATTCAGCCATCCGCACCAATTCAGCCACCCTATCCAAGCCAACAACCTTATCCAAACCAACCATCCTATCCAGTCCAACAGCCCTATCCGAACCAGCCATCCTATCCAGTCCAACAGCCCTATCCGAACCAACCATCTTATCCGAATCAACAATCCTATCCAAACCAGCCATTTTATCCAAATCAACAGCCCTATCCAAATCAACAATCCTATCCAAACCAACCATTCTATCCAAATCAACAACCCTATCAAATCCAGCCATCATATCCAAACCAACCACCCTACTCAATCCAACCAACCCCAATAATTCCAATATACCCATCAAGCCAACCATCAGGCAACCGCTACATTCCAATTCCAATTCCAATTCCAATGCAATTCCCATCAATCCCACATCTATCATCTTCAGAGCCTCGTTTGACCTTTTCACCCAACATTAAAGATTCCATATCTGTGAAAGAAAACAAGGAATACGATATTACTTGCAAAGGTCCTGTGAAATCGGTCGAATGGCTTTACAATAACGTCAAAATTTCAGAAAATAATAACGACGAGTAAGTTATTGAAAGTCAAAATCACCGGGACAATTTTTTTGGTATTGAATGATTGAGAAGGGGTACCACAGAAGTTGTATTCAAGTCTGAAAAAAAATTGGTATAATTTTCACTTTTCTCAGTCATAACTCAGTATTCACTGATCTTTGGAAAAAAATGCATAATGAATTTTTCATTTTTTTTTCAAGTACCCAAGCGTACCTGAAAAACTGAGTCCAAATGATATTTTTTTTTTTTTGGAAAAAATTCATAACATTATCTTGGGTAGTTTTTTCCAATTTTCAACTCTGAACTTTGCACCTAATTTTTATGTAGGTAATCTCATATCTAATATTCAAAAAAAAAAAAAAAAACTCAAAAAAATTCATACGAATGACTTTCAAAAAAAGTTGAATTTTTTCAACTTAATTATTTTAAAAATTTTTACTTTTTTTTACCTGATGTTTAAAAAAAACATTAAAAAATTAGGATCTCTGGGAATTGGGTAAAAATGAGAAATGGGTCACTGTGATATGTTTAACCAAAAAACAAACATGCTACATTTATTTTTTAAAAAAACTTAAAATTTTTTCCTTCAATTTTGAACATTTTTTTAGAACATACTGGGTTTTAAGGCATAGATCGGGGGGGGGGGCAATTAGGAGGTGAAATTTTTACCATCCAGTTCTTTTAAGGTCTTGATGCAAATTTCTAGCAACATTCTCACCAAATTTCGAGGGGAAAAAAAAATACAAAACCATCATCTCATTGAACATTTTCAAACCCAACATCGTTCTAAAACTTTTCAAACTCCTTAAAAATTTTTAAAACCAAGTTTTTACTCGACATTTTCCAAACTTTGAAATTTTAAACCTCTCAACATTTTTTCAACTCGAATTCCTAACCTAACATCTGAAATTAGGAACAAAATTACAACGAAAAAAATAATACCTAATGTCAAATACTCTTGCACATAATCTCATTATCGAATAAATTAATTTGTTTCTTATGTATTGAAAATATTTTTGGAAAAGGAAAAAATTAAACACGAAAATTTCGAAATATTGAAAAAAAAATTGACAAGTTATGAACAGAAAAAAAATGTGCGAGTGGAAAATTTATTAGAAAACAAGTTATTCAAAGGTATCTGAGGAAAATATTAAAAAAAAATTTCTAGCCTGTGGATTTTTTTTTAAATTTAAAATCAGAGAAGAATTAGATTTTGAATGTTTTTAAATTTTAAGGCCGAAATAGAATAGAAAAAAATTCTAAAATTGGAAATAATAATTATTAAGATTGAAACTCGATTATTATTTTTTTTCTCGATTTTGAATTTGATGGTTTCATTCTCAATACCTACCTATTTAAAAACAATTTTACTAGGATAATTTTTTATGAGAAAAATTGAGCTAAAAAAAATTTTCAAGGACAATTGGCGAAAAAATTCAGCGTTTAAAAAAATTCAAGGTTGGAAAGAATTCAAAAAAAGTGAAGTTTAAAAAAATGAAAAAATTTCGAACGGTTAAAAAAAATGACGAAAGTGTGATTTGATTCGTCGCTCTGATTTAGTCCCGACTTGCTCGACAACCTGACAATGAACAAAATCGAGCCAACGTCTTATTCATCAACCACTTTTTAATAACCCGATGAACCAACTAAAAACATTTTTGTTTTCTTTCCACAGCGTTTATCAAAAAGAAGAAGAAACATCCAGCGAAGGAAAAAAAAGAAAACTTAAATTCAAAGACTTGCGAAAGAAAAACAACGGCATATACACTTGCTCTGGCATACTTTCTTCCAATGATGCCAGAATTACACGTCATTTCATACTCGATGTTAAAGGTATACAATACAAACCATACTTCCCAAAGTACAGAATTTTTAAAAATATTCATCAATAATTACCTAGGTACTTAATTTTCTTTGCTTATTTATGTGGTTACAGATGATAATAATTTGGACATTCCCGAACTCACAGAAAACGATGAAGAAATCAAAAACAATATTTACAGAAAAGTTGGCGATTCTTTGAAGATTGGTTGCGATGGAGACACCGAATCCATCAAATGGAAAGGACCTCCTCCAAATAACTCGAATATTCCAGAAACCCTTTTAATGTACTTGAATTACATTCGTATAATTTAATAATAAGTTTTATCAAGCGAGGAAATTCTAAATCCTACAACTATTCTGACAGGAGTGATCGAATCACAGCAAATCGTGAAAAAAAGAAAAAATTAGATTTGAATATTAAATCACTCGAGATCAAAGACGAAGGAATATATACTTGCGAAGTAACCAAAGGACTTGAAACTAAAAAGAAAACCTTCCAACTTTACGTCATAGGTAAAATTTTATTCCCAATTATAATATATTTCCATCAATTCGATGTCAAATTACTCAAATGAGAACGATTTCCTATTTCAGAGCCAGTTCGTATCACCATATTTGGTGAAAATCAAATCACAAAAGAAGGAGACAATATTACTTTAGGATGCCAGTCCACCGGCCATCCCAAAGCCATGATAAATTGGTACCATAATGATCCATTTTTCAATGGAACCTCACCTCCCAGACTCGTCGATGGTCGAAACAGTAAGTTTTGAAAAAAATGCGCATCAAATAGAAAACACATCAATTTGATTGACTAAAATCTGCCAACAGATCTCCACTACAACTTCAGCGGCGATAATTTACTCATCAAGAATATAACATATTTAGAATCAGGCAGATATATGTGCGAGGCAAAGCAAGATATCGAAAATGGTACTACAGATAGGCGAACAGTCGATATAAACGTTCCACGTAAGTTCATTTTCAAATCTAAGAAAAATTGACATTTTTTTTTTTTTTAAACCAAATTATTTATCCATAATTCAAAATTTCCAGATAAACCATATCCGGCTCAAAATCATACCACTTATGAAGTAAAATTTCCAAATCTGTCAGATCCTACAAATAACAAAACTTTTGACGATAATAGACTCAACGCAACTTTCAAAATCCCTTGCACCATAATCGCCTACCCTTCTGCCAACTATACATGGTTCCAAAAACTAAACGAGAGTTATCAAATATTTGCCAATGAAAGTGCTAACTCATCAATAGCTGTAAGTAAACCCAAAATACTCAAATTTTTACACCTTATTCCCAAAAAGTACTAAATAAAATATTCTATTCGCAGATCAATTTTGCCAACATCTCTCAATCCGGCGAATACAAATGCGTCGCTAAAAACGAATTCGGTTCTAACGAACAGTACATCTCGTTAGTCGCAGCTAAGCCTCCAGAACCACCGAATATTAAAATTGATAAGGTAGACAAAACTTTTGTAAATTTTAAAGTCACAACTAACAAAACCAGTGGTCTGTTGTTTTATAGAACTGAATACAGGAAAGTGAATTTCACACAGTGGACCAACTTGACATATAACATAGGTAAATTAAATACATTCCAATTAACAAATATGTATGTACTTATTCGTAAAATAATATCATTTTCCTACTTCCTCTTTCTTTTTTAGGTAAATCTTCAAATATGCTTTACCAACTGTCTAATTTGACCAAAAAAACCACCTATGTGATCAGAGTGAGATCTGTCAACGAGGTGGGAATGAGCACGCCATCAAAAGAAATACAATTTACAACTGCTTTTGGAACAAGATTAACCGCATCGTTTGCTATATTATTCGTAATTTTTCTCATATGTACATAGATTTCATAACTGAATTTGAAAGTTTTTCTCAGGAAATCGAATCAGGATGGGATAGTTTTGGATAACGGTTCAGATTTCCTGATATCTCAATCGGCTGTGTTACCTATTATCTTTAGTAAAGCATCATTTCATTATTTATATGTACATTGGTAGAAGTTTATCTACTTATAAAAACGTTATTCTAATTAAGCTATTGAAATTAGTCGAATTATTCAAAAATCATTCTACTTTTCATGCATCAGGGATGGAAAACTGAAGAAATAAAAGTTCCAGTCCCAGTTTTTAGTTTTCAGTTCTGATCATTTCAGTTCCAGTTCCAGTTCTTAGTTCCCAGTTCTGATCATTTCAGTTCTAGTTCTAGTTCCAGTTTTTCAGTTCTAAGATGGCGAATTTTGAATTTTATTCGTTAATCGATTAGGCTGAAAGCTGAAATTTATAACATATTTCAATTTCAGCCCAATCTAATTTTTTTGCACCAACCCTACTATTATTTTGTCACTCAAAATGTAATTTCTTCTAAAATTTTCGAATTTCATAAATCACTGATGTATGTAGAAGTTCTAGGGGCCTTAAAAAAAACTATGTGGAAATTTCGACCAATCAATTACAACGACTTTTTGTTGGAACTTTGAAAACTAGGAGAAATATTGGCAAATTGATGAAAGTACAGCTGGCGATGATGAAAAATTCAACATTGTAATTTTTCTGTCGCATTTGTTTCTCAGCAATTTTGAAAATTGAAAAAAAAAGAAAAAATATAAATATCTGTCGTTTGATAAAAATTTTCTTCGTTAACTAAAAAAATTAAATATTTTGGCATTTTTGGCATTTTAATTTGAAAAATCATCTTGGAAACATCTATGGTTTAAAAAATATTGCTATGTAAAGCAAAATTGTGGCTTTTTTCAACTTTCTACACGAAATACAGAATTTTCTCATCCTAAATTTTCCGACTCATGAATGAAATTTTAACAAAATTTTCAATTTTTCATTTCTTTCATTCAAATAATTTTTTACTTCAGAATATAAATTTTTCCAGTATCCTATTTTCTAATTCAAAATGCAATCTATTCAATTTCTTACAAATTTCTGTTTCTAAATGCAATATTTTTCAATTTTTTTACTCAAAAAGACATTTTTTTCTCTCATTTTCAACTTGAACTTTAAACAGTTTCCACAAAAATCCATCAATTATTATATTATTTTGAATATTATTTTCAAGACTTTTTCAATCAGGCAACTAGACTAATTTCAGTATTTTTGAATAGCCAAAAATATTCCTTATTTTTCTCAATTTGTACAGAAAATTGCCTTTTTGTCAACACCTGTACTTATTCAATGGATTAGTCATTAATGATCAATTAAAAAAAATAATGAAAAATGGTCAAGTAGTTAGATCTGAAAGCTAAAAAAAAATCGTCAGAACTAGAACTGGAACTGAAATTTCTTTCAGTTCTGGTTCCAGTTCCCCAGTTCCCAGTTCTCATCATTACAGTTCTAGTTCCAGTTCCAGTTCCAATGTTTTGCTTATAGTTCCAGTTATTTCCAGTTCTCAGTTCTAGTTCCAATTCCAGTTTTCCATCCCTGCCATGCATTGAGGAATTGACCAGACTTCGCAGAATATGATTCTTGAATATTTATTTTTATACTGATTTAGATATTATTTATTGTATTTAGGGCTATTCTAGACTATAATAGGTTAGAAAATAAAATTGTGTCTTCCGATTTCAATCAATTTTATTTTTACGAGTTCCCCTTGGCTGTCTATTTACCAAACCACGATCATTTATCTCCTTATAGCGAGAGCAAAGTGCTACTTTTCCTCCCTATCGCGAAACACTCGAGTGTTTAAATTCGCACCAGAACCTGGAGAAAATGAAAGAAAAAAAATCAACGTTTTGTCACATCACGAGGGGTAAGAGAGGGGCGGGAAACTAAAATGATCACCACGCGGTTTTCAGACCTTAATAACCGAATTCAATCGGTTCATTTTAAATTTCAGAGTCCGTCAGAAAAATGGGAAATTACCATTCACCTCAGGGACGGTTCCAACATGATTTGTTTGGGGGGGGGGGGATTATTGATACGCGTTTTTTAAAAACCTGAAATTGTGATGGCTTCAATATTTGAATTTTCTGCTTATTTTTCAAATCATTTCAAAGTAGTGATTTTTCATAGATCTTTCTCTCCAAATTACTGATTTTTTTTTTGAGAAAATTGGGAATGGATTTAAAATCGATAATTTTTTGATGGAAAGATCAGGAGAAAATCAACTTTAGAAATGAAATAATATTAAACTACTGCCCAACCGAAGCGGGGGCGAAAAATTTTCAAAAAAATACTGCTTAAAGACGAAAGAAATGCACTTTTCACATTTTTGTAGGTAATAAAAAAATCTTTTTTAGGGGCCCGCATGCAGAGTCTTCTTAATATTAAAAAAATTCGAACCCAGTACAAATGCATCCTTTGTGCCACCTCTCGCCGGGCCTGAATAAAAGTAAAAAAAAAATTATTTGTAAACGAGCTTGACTTATTTTCCACTTTAAGGTAAGTTTTCAAACTTCAAATTTTACTAGTTGGCAAAATAATCATTTCAATAGGAAAATTAAAAAAATCTCGATTTTGTGGCAAGATACAAATTTTCGACTGAACCCAAAATTTTCAAACATTATAATTTTTGAAACAGTTCCTTTCGTGCATTTCGAGTTATCTGCAAAAGAAAGTTAACAAAAGCGAAAACTTGATTTGTAAAACCAAACTTCTTTTTTCATTTTTAGAAAATAAAAATATCTTTCACTTCGATTTTGCCAACTGGAAATCATTTTCACAATTTTCCGACCATTATCCAACTATTTGCCAACTGAAACCTGCCCGGGGGGAAGTTAACACCCCTATAGTTACACCCCCCCCCCCACTCGAACCGTGCCTGATTCATCTGGTTTGCAACAATTCTAGTAGGTAGAACAAGTTCACTTATTTCTCTTCAGGCTGTTTACAGGTTTTTCTTTTTCTTTTTTTTCAATTTGCTGGAAGGAAGGGGGCAACCTACTTACGTCGTCGATGCTCCTTAGTAGCATCTATTGAAAAATTTTCTTATTACTTTCAATCAATTTTCAATAGTAAAGTGCTTGAAAATTTAATGTCAATATGTCATGAAATTGAGTAAGTACCTACTATTACATCGAAGTTGTGTTATTTAGGTAGGTAACTGCTACAAAAATATATCTCTTAATTGAAGGAAAAATTATAAAACAAGATACACACATTCGATTGAAGAAAAAAATTTGCTATTGAAAATGTTTCATCAACTAAATAAATTGTGCATGAGTAAGAGTCTGGTATAAAATGTACCGGACAGTTGGTGGAACAACGAACGAGTGAGGTTTTGGGGGTTTCGATGTTACCAATTTAGAATATGAGTGTCAGTAAAAAACGTTTCAAATTTGCTTTTTTCTCCTTTCTGTAAAGTTTTTGGTGATTTTAGCTATATGTTTTAGTTGAATTGATCATACTAGAAAGCGACTGCGCGTAATAGATTCGCAGTCGACTGAAGGACATTCAAAAAACGTAAAAATGTTCTGAGTTCAATCGGAAATGCCATAGATGTCTGATCAGTAGGTACTTGAGTTTGGCATAGATATATGTAAACATCTTGGCGATGTTTCGTTGACCAATACCACGGTGTGGAGTACACAGCTGCCGCTGCAGTCGGCGCCTGTTAAAATGAAAATGTGTATTACATTTAAATTTTAATACATACCAATCAATTATGAAAAAATCACAATTTTTTTTCATATCTAATACGTGAAGACCGATTCTGTGATTTTTTATTATTAGAATTCAACATTAAAATCGTCGACAATTTTTTTTTAAATCGTTACCTACCAAAAAATATCCAGGGTGTCTAACAAACTTTCAAATCCCCAAAACAGGACCACAACAGTACCTTCAACAGGACCTTTTAAAATCAGTACTAATAAATTTTGTACTCCCCCCCCCAAAAAAAAATTGAATAAATAAATAAAAACCTATTCAGAAAACAATTTTTGAAATGATTTTTTTTTTCAATATTTGTAAGAAATAAGTAAACGTAAGTAAATTTATTTTAAAAATTAAAGAATAAGGATGATGCATATGTAAATTCACCAAGCCCGATCGAAGTGAGGGCACAAATTTTTGAAAAATGGGCATCCAGAATCGGAAATTTTTTTGTAAAGTAAAATTCGTACTTTTTTCGTGTTTTGTTCAAAAAAAAAAAATTATACCTAAAGACTAGTTTTCTGATTTCCTTTCAAATATTAATTGGCTAAGCTGAAAAGGAAGAACTGAGCCCGATCGAAGCGAGGGCGAAAATTTTTGGAAGAAAAATTCATTCAAAAGTTGAAATTTCTTCCAACACCCTGTATAATTTTTCATCATCTTACACAGTGTTGTCACTGACGACATTTTAGATATTATTAACTATTATTTTGGCGGGTGGAATCTCAAAATTGAACTTGAGTCATTCCATGTCAGTTCGTACGCAAAGTGGTAAGGCGGGTTGGCGATTTTTCTGATTTTTTTTTTATGTGAGTAGACCCCGATGAAAGATGACGAATGCCGCAAATCGCAGCCCCCTAAGTCTTTTTGGAGGGCAGCCACGAGCATTCAAAGTTTTGAGGTAAAGTTGGATATGGTAAATTTTGAGCGTGGATAACTTGAAAACTATGATACGTAGAAAGTTGCAACTTTTTCCATTGTGTGGGGCCTTTGGTGAGCTTTTTGGCGATTTTTTGAAAATCAGTGTTGCCACTTTTTTTATTAACAAAAATCAGTTGTAAAAGTTTAAAAACGACATTTCTCTATCGGGGACACCTTCAAAAAATCTGAAAAAATTCTCCAAAGTACAACTTTACATGCTGATTAACATATTAAAAAATCGAGCTGACGTTTTTTCGTATTCTCGATTTAAAAAATTCCAAAGATAAGAAGAAAATAGACTTTTCCTTTTCAAAGGTCGAAATTGCGTAAAATTGGCATATTTTCATCAATTTCACACTATATTTGAAGAAAAAGTCGGTAAAACTATTCAACTCCACTTACCACCCTCGATACTTTACTATAAGTCGACTTTTATGCTGATTTCACTTTGTTTTGGTATTTTTTCATCAATTTTTCAACATTGAATTCTTATATTAATTTTTTAAATCATTTTTTAAATTTATAATTATTTACACAAATTTAGTTCATTAAAAATAATCAAATTCATTTTTTATCGCATGTATTAGTAGCCAATACATCCAAGTTGTAACTTGTTTACCCTGCATGGACTGTAATAATACTGTAAATCACGGTAGTGGTGGTAGCATAATTCAGGGGCAACAAAAAAATAAATTTGGATGTGAAGTGTTTTTCTTTCTAATTTTTGAAGCATAATACTTGATATTTTTGCATTTTCGTACATATTAACAGGTGTTGGGTGGAGTTAGAATGCTTTTACCGACTTTTTCTTCAACAATGGTGTAAAATTGATGAAAATATGCCAATTTTACGCAATTTCGACCTTTGAAAGGGGAAAGTCTATTTTCTTCTTATCTTTGGAATTTTTTAAATCGAGAATACGAAAAAACGTCAGCTCGATTTTTTAATATGTTAATCAGCATGTAAAGTTGTACTTTGGAGAATTTTTTCAGATTTTTTGAAGGTGTCCCCGATAGAGAAATGTCGTTTTTAAACTTTTACAGCTGATTTTTGTTAATAAAAAAAGTGGCAACACTGATTTTCAAAAAATCGCCAAAAAGCTCACCAAAGGCCCCACACAATGGAAAAAGTTGCAACTTTCTACGTATCATAGTTTTCAAGTTATCCACGCTCAAAATTTACCATATCCAACTTTACCTCAAAACTTTGAATGCTCGTGGCTGCCCTCCAAAAAGACTAAGGGGGCTGCGATTTGCGGCATTCGTCATCTTTCATCGAGGTCTACTCACATAAAAAAAATCAGAAAAATCGCCGACCCACCTTACCACTTTGCGTACGAACTGACATGGAATGACCCAGTTACAAAACAGGACTTTTCACTGAAAAAGTCCCAAAACAGGACCAAAACAGGACCAACAGGACCTGTTAGACACCCTGTATACGAGAGATTTTCTTCATATATGTAAGTAAAAGATGATATTTCACTGGAATTGTGATTATTGGTGTTTTAATCAGAATAATGTATACCTAACCATAACAATAGACTTGAAAATTTTTAATTTTGCAGTTTTCCAGAGTGAAATGTGTAGTTAAATATTGATTTTTGAGGACATAAAATACTTTAGCAATTTCATGTTACCCGATGGAATTTTTTTTAAATCAAATCATATTTTAATGGCTTAAATATGATTACATCTCAGAAATGTCCCAATCAAATTTGATTTTGATCTAATCGGATCTGATTTGGTGTGATTTTGTAGATATGTATGTGATTTCATAAAAGTGGAAAATTTTGAGTCATGGTTTTCAATGCAAATTATGTAACCAAAATTCAATGTCTTAATTTTTTTGTAACTACAAGGTCCTTTATCTCGCAACGTTTCACCGGTAGATATATTACAGCAAGTATACCTATTTTTTTCATGCTCCTAGCTCTGAACAAACATGTAGAAATTGAGCTTTAAAGTCTCACAACTGTGATTTTGGTAAAAAAAAAAACACAAAAAATTTCAATATACCTATACTCTTCAATTGATTGAAAATTGTTAAACATGAGAATTTATAACCAAGAAATTTGAACTAGGTACATAGTAAGTTTTTAGACTTTATAAACTATAAACCAATTTCCACTAGTTTGATAAAAAATTTTGAACAAAAATTTTCGTAACTGAGTACCTAGTTATGCACTTGTGTGAAATGTTTTGGATTTAGTGTTTCAAAGAAATTTCAAATATGTAATTGAATAGAGTTTTCATATATTTTTGGAAGTGATATCACTCATTTCACTTACCATCTCATGTAGGTACCTACCTACTCCTACTCATTTTTAAGGTACATTTTTTTTTAGGTATCTACCGAAATTTTTACCCCTTTAAATTACAATAAAAATGTTCAAGCTGTAATCCATTCTTACTCAATAAATAATTGAAATGTTTGATTTTTTCTATCAGTCTCCTTTTAATGGTCATTGCCACATGAAACAATAGGTATTAAAAAAATTGATGACTCTGCAGAACAAGATATGTTAAGAAAATTACCACGTCTTTCAAGATGTCGCCTGCCCAACAAACGAAGAGAAGTGGCATGCCTGTTGAAATAAAAGCACATAATTCGCTGACTCTGACGCCCATTGGAGTACCGGGCTAAAAAAATCAAAAAGGTATTAAGGAAGAAGGAAGCAATAACTGGTGTGGTTTAGAGTTGATTTTGGGTGTGTGGTAAAGTGTGATGTCACCAATGACCTTGAATGAAAAGCTAAAAGCTACAACAGTTTCTCAAACAATTTTTTTTTTGACAAAAAAACATAAGAAACGGCGTTTTTTATTCAAAAGAAAGCGCACTTTGATCAACCCCTGCTCCCCTCCACCCACCTCCACCCATCACTTGAAGATGAAAATTTTTTGGGAGGTCTCCCACTCGAAGTGAAGTACTTGCCCTATCAAATTTGGTAAAAATCCAAGATATAATGTTGAAAGAAAATTGAAATAATACTATTTATGAACATTGACATATTTTGATAAAATGTAATGAGGTCTCTATTCTCTCATCTGTAAATTTCATTTACTTTTGACATATTTATGATTCAAGGTTTTTACACTGAAGAGAAAATTTGAGGAGAATAAATTTAATCCGGACTCATTTTTAAGAACAGTCGCTCGATTTTTTAAATGAATTTTTATTTTCTAAATTTACCGAACTATGAAAAGTTTTCATTTTATTTTCTTTCGACTCTTCGGGGTTTCTCCGTTTTCCTCGCTTCTTTTCTTCAAACACCTACTCAACAGTTTCAAAATTACAGCGAATTTTTTCATTTTCAAAAATGCTTTTGATTTTTGTGTCATTTTTTTACACTTTCTTCATATTCCTACAATTTTTGACACGTTTGAAAAAATGTTGAATCATGGAGTCTTACTCTATGGTTGAATTTTATGAAATTTACATATTTTTTATTTCCACAAAATTTATCAAATTTTCGCACTTCTTTTTTTTCAAAAGATGTAGAAGTAGGTATTTTGACTTTTTTCCCCAAGTTTTTGTCCGCTTGAATTATTATAGAACATGTCAATCTACCTACTGCAGTGGCGATTTAGAAAAGGAAAATCTGAGGATGTCTGAATCTTTCGAATACGAATCCATGAAATAACTACTTAAAATTTCAATAGGTTCATGTCTCTTGTATTTCTATTACTTTTGAAATTTTTTCTTTGAAAAACATGATGTTGAAAATAATCTTTGAAATTTAGTAATTTTCAAGTTGAAATTTTTTTTAAATTCTATAAAATGTTTTCAAATCTTCTCAAAATTTCTCCAACCTGGATTCAGAAAAAAAATTAAAAATAATGTCATGTTCATAAATATGTAGCATTATTTCAATTTTCTTTCAACATTTTGAAATAATTAGTTTTTCAGGTTTTTTTTTTTTTCATAGAGAAGGTCACACGACATTTGAAAAAAAAAAAAAATGCCAAATTCGGTTTCAGCGAGTCAACATACCATTATTCCAATACCAAAAACGATTTTACTGGGAAATTTGAATTAATCTCCCCCTATAGGGGGTTGCGTGGCCTCCAGAAAAAAAGCGATGCCAAATTCGAATTCTGCGGATCGATACCAAACACGATTTAATTTATAAAAATTTATATTTTTAACCCGGGGGAGGGGTGCGTGACCCAGTTCCAGTGCATTAAAAAAAATTCAACCGAAAATTGGATTTTTGACGCGCTAAATTTCATTCTGCCCCACTGTGTACCGCTGCCCCCCCCTTCGCCAAGCTCCAAGACATATACTTAAGGGGGCTCAGCCCGGTACGACCGCGACCTAACCCTTTCCCTCATTTTGTTTTACCTGAAGGTGTGACATATCACTTTTTCAAAACCCAAAAATGAGTGAAAACTATTCAAAAAAATTTAAAAATTTAAAAAAAAATCGACGGGATGTGCACTAACGTGGAGCATGCGTGCACAATCCTGCTCTAACGATGCACTAACGAAACACACCACGTTTGACCCATTTGGTGTATGGGCGGGGCAGCATTTCCCCAGCCCCGCCCAAAACCCCTCAAAAAGATCGCATAATTACAGTGAAAAGGGGACGCGCAGTGCACTAATGACAAAATATGGTGCACTATCCTGCATTAGAAATGCACTATATCGATGTATATACCGGGTGCTCGATTAATTCTGGACTCCCCCTGCACTTTTTGGTGTTAAAAATCATAAGTTGGTAATACTTTGTATAAATTGTCCAATATAAACAAAATAAACAAATACAAAGTATTGCCAACTTACGATTTTTACCACAAAAAGTACAGGGGGAGTCCAGAATTAATCGAGCACCCGGTAGGTTTCATTCTCAAAATCGTCATGGGCGGGACAGCATTTCCCCAGCCCCACCCAAAATTCCAAAAAAAAACACATATAATTGAAATGGAAGGGGGCGTGCACTAACGATGAAACTTGGTGCGCTATCCTGTGTATATAGGTTTCATCCCCAAAATCGACATGGGCGGGGCTACGTTTCGTCAGCCCCGCCCAAAGACTTTTTCAAATAACTCGGGAGGGGGTATGCACTAACGATAAAACTTAGTGCACTATCCTGCACTAACGAAGCACTATCACCAAAATCATTATGGGCGGGTCCGATGAAATGTACACCACAATGGTCTCGGATGATTTTGAACGTTTTCCCCATCAGGAGGCTCAAAAACCTATATTTTGATATCCATAATGAAAATTTTAAGTTTTGTCCTCTCCTGAAGCTTACTTGAGGTTCTGAGAAAAAATAATGCCGGATTCGAAATCAGGAGGTCCAAAAACATATTTTTCGATACCCATCATGAAAATTTTGAAAATTTCAAGTTTTGTCCGCCCTCCCCTGAAGCCCCCTTGAGGGTTCGAGAAAAAATGATGCCGGATTCGAAATCAGGAGGTCCAAAAACATATTTTTCGATACCCATCATGAAAATTTTGAAAATTTCAAGTTTTGTCCGCCCTCCCCTGAAGCTGCCTTGAGATTTTGAGCAAAAATAACCCCAGAAATGAAATCAGCACCTTCAAAAACCCCCAGAAACTTCAATTCCAGATTTTTGGCTTACTAAATTTTTCCAGGTCCCACACCGAGCCCAAATTAGATTATATATTTCAATTTTCTTAAAAATTTCTTTTTTAAGTATGTACTTATTGTACGTACTTACACCTAAGTAGATTTAGACTTACCATCAAAAATTGGAATAAATGAGCTATCTCAACAATGAAAAAGCCTGACAACATAGCACCGCCCATGGATGTGAAATATCCTTGAAATGCCTCCATGAGTCTGAAAATATAATTTATTATAGCGGAACATATGATTGAAAATGAAAAAAGAGTACCTACCTAGCTAGACAATTGAGTGGGGATGATTTGGCATTGGCCTTGAAAATCAATTTTGACTGTTCCAATCCAAAAAGAATTACCTATTGGCAAAGTATTTAGACAACTTTGTACCCTTGGCTCCGGCAGTTTAGGTACAAACGGCCTCTCCCAATCATTTCCCGCCAAGCCATCCGATAAAAAAAAATAAATCTGATCGTATTTGGATATCCGATTAGATTAAATTTTATGTAAGTACGTAATATCAATATTTTTAACGCGTCGCCCTCTTAAAATGTATATTAGACCTAGAAAATCGAAAATATCAGAAATCAGCCTAAAAAAATAATATCAAGTGGTGGCATGACGCAAGAAAGGTATAGTTATAAATACGATTTGCCCAATATTTGCATTAATCGCCGCGCCCAGCCGAGCGAATTTGGTGATCACGCATGCAATGTTCAGTAGATCTTTTTAATAATATAAAATTAATTTCGAATTATTCTTTTGAAGACATTTTTCATGTTGTTTGTTTTTAAACAGTTTTTGGTACACTATTTTCAATTTGAACGTGAAAAATAGACAAACAGAAAATAGAATGTCAAATTTTAGACCGTTTTTTTACATTTTCTCTTCTATTATATAAAGAGAAGTGGTGTTTTCTATTGGGTGGGTATCGGGTAATCTTCGAAGATCCGGCGAGTTCAGGTTGAAGACTAGTATCATCGGACAGGCCTCAATTAGAAGAAGGTTAAGCGCGCATAAAGTTTGAAAAAAGCTGCCTTCAAAGTTGAGAAAAGTCGCGCTAAAGTTTGACAAATTTCGGCTCCTGTTTGACCAATCACAAGCCGGATAGCTATAAACGTGTTTTTCCCGCAAATATCTCAAAACGAGCGCGTCGAATCGAAAATCTGTTTTACTGAAACGGCTTCGTTTTCGAGATATTTTGCTCCGAGAAAGTCGGATAAATTTCAACCAATTAGAGACCTATATTGATTAACATGCAGAATTTTGCTGAAATTGCCAACAACCAAACAACAACTGCTATGTAGCCGAGTCGTCTGCCTCATGGGTTTCTACTCCGGATGGGAGGGGTTCAAATCCGACTTGCAACTGATTTTTTTGAAATCTTTTTCGATTTTTTTTTTTCAAAAAAATGATTTTTCAAGAAAACTTGAACAAATTTTCACAATTGGAACAATTTTTATTTGTTTCAATTATTTTTTCAATCATAAAAAATTTAAAAGATGAAAAATTAAAACAAATATAATATTGATCGAATTTTCAAGTAATGGGGAGAGGAATTCAAAAAATTTAATTCAACCTCTGCAATTAAAAACAAATTGAATTAAAAAAATGGGAGGGGTATTCAAAATGACTGAGTAAATTGATCTAAGGTTTTTTTGTCATTTTTTTTTGAAGAATAAATTTGAAGAAATTAAAGAATTTTTCAAAAAAAATTTAAGATGAAAGCTTTTTCAGCTTTCTCCAAGATAAGGAACTTTTTCAAGAAAAATGAATATTATTCTAAAAACAAATTTTTTATAAAAAAAACTTCTTTTGAAAATTGTTCTGTTTTTTTTTTTCAAATTAATTTTTTAGTGAATCTTCAAAAAAAAAAACACGAATTATCATTCTGAAAATCATTTTTTTTTTTCAAAAGAAGTTGTTTTGAAAATTAATCAATTTTTTAAAATTATTTTTCTTAGTGAATAAAGAAAAGAATAATTCGACTTTGGGTATATATATTGAATACAATTTTTGGGAAATTTATCAATTACTAAACGAAATTGTTTCGAAAATTGATCATTTTTTAAAAATGATTTTTTTTAATGAATAATGAAAAGAATGATTCGACTTTGGGTTTATATTGAATAGAAACTTAGGCAACTTATTAACCATTGAGAGAGTCAGTCTTTTAAAAAAAATAATGATTGAATTGTTGATTAATAGAAGAGGTATTCAAAAAATAATAACACCACTGAGGTCTGAAATCAATGCGAGTAGATATTCAAAACAAATTATTAATATTTGGGCATTTTTTTAAAAATTGAGTTGATCTGCAAAAAATAATTTCACTGGGAGATTTGAAAAAAAATAAATTTTTTGTGGTACTTACCTATGAATATAAAACTGTAAAAATACATATTTTCTCATGTAAAAAAACTTGCACAGTTTAAATCATTTGTTGGGAAGAAATATGAAAAATTGATTGGACCTGGGGTTCAAATTGGATACTTACAATTTATTCAATTTTCAAGTACTTGCCAAATCAGTTCGATTGAATATTTTCTCTCATTAATCAAGAGTTTGATCGATTGGTCTCAATTTGAATTAGGTACATTAATTATTAATTACTTAATCGAATTTTTCATGAATGAAAGGTAATATTTAAACCAAAATTGAATTGATGTGGGGTAGGTATGTGAGCAAAAATCTATGTAAGCGTAAGCCGATAAATTTTGAATCAAGTGCACCTAATGTAATCCAATTTGAATAGGTATATTTTACTTAGTTAGTAGGAGAGGGTAGATATCAAAAAAAAAATCGGATTCAACCTGAGTGATTTTTAAAAAAATTATGAATTTATCAAAAAAACGACGGAGTGTACAGAACTTTTTCAGGAATTTTGAACCCCATCTTTTGGGGCACAATTGGAGTCTAGGAGTGTAATTATGATGAAAATGGGGTTTAGTAACCATAAAAACTCCAGAAACCCACTTTTGGACCATTGGTTCACTAGATTTTACACTTGACGTAATTTTTTCATCAAATTTTTGAACCTCCCCTTTTTTTTCGTTTTAAGTAAAAAAAAAAGGAAAATGTTCGTCTTTTGATGCACTACAACGTCTGCTGAATCGATTTCTCGAATTTCGCTCAGTAGTTGAGCTATCTCTCTAAACTTGAATCAGTCAAAATTCACTGATTAATCAGACAAAAGGGTGCAACTGAAGAAATCAGTGAAAATTTTACCGATTTAATCAGTGAATTTTCATTTTTAAATCGGTAAAAATTTCATTTTACCGATCGAATCAGTAAAAATTTTAATTTACTGATTGAATTAGTAATTAATCACTGATTGAATCAGTAATTATTCACTGGTTGAATTAGTAAATTTTAATTTTTACTGATTCATTTCAGTAGTTCAAAAAATATAACTGATTTAAAAATGAAAATTCACTAATTGAATCAGTAATTTTTCACTGATTGACAGTCAAATTTCACTGATTGACCAGTTGCACACTTTTCGCTGTTTAATCAGTGAATTTTCAGTTTTTTGACTGATTCAGATTTAGAGAGTACGATCAGGGGAAACAGCGACTTTTCGTATGGAAGGTACACCCTCCCACTTTGAGATAAGGGGTAGGTTATGATTTTTTCTCATTCTACATACTAATGGGATGTACTGTGCTAACGGGCCGCTTCTAAAAGTCCATTAACCCGATTCTGGCCAATTTTTTGTGCTAACGGAAAATTCTCAAAATTGATTTTTTTTCGCAAGGCTCCAACTCTTCCCCATGTCGAAAAATGATAGAATAATGACAAAGTTGTTCGTTTTTTAATGCTCTACAACATCCCTGATTTTTTTTTTTTCATAAATGCTAAATTTCAAAAGTTATGGCCCAGAAACCGAAATTTGAATCCCCTAGCCCCCCGAAAGGGGGACAAAATATGCACCGATTTTAGGGAAGTTCGAGAATATTTTTTTTTTTTTTTACCTAAAATGATCGTATTAATTTAGCCACCATTTAAAAATTTGAAATGTTACAATTAGTAGCAATTCTATGCAATCGGAGCATTAGATCGAATATTCATTTGGCATTGGGGTATTTAAAAATATACTGATCAAAACTATATAAATTGAAAAAAAAAATGAAGTCCAAGTAGTAAGTACTATAATTTAAATTGAATACAATATTATTAATTATATAAACTTTCATTCGAGGGAAAGGTTATAAAAAAAATTGATACGTGAGGTAGGTATAAATTGGATATAAGCGATTGAATTTTGCTCAAATAATGGGAAGGGATGTTCTAAAAAAAAAAAACTGACCGAGGTTGAAATTGATTCACTTTTGCAATTGAAAAAAAATTAATAATTATTGCGTATAAGTACTTTGATAATAATTAGAGAGGGTAGGTATTCGAAAATATATATCTGACTTAAGTATGTTAAAACATTGAAATATTTGTAATTTTTTTACAATTGAAAATTGTTTAAGATTTTTAATTAATGGGTTGTTCAAAAAAAGAAGTGGATCCACCTGGGTCATTTTTAAAAAAATTATTCAGTCCATAATTCGAAACAAATAAAATAAAATCATCAAATGATTGAATTTTTAATCAATGGGAAGGGGTATTCAAAAAAAATTGATGAATTTCCTAGGGTTATTAAAAAAAAAATCTCGGTAATTTCCAAAAATTTCACAATGACTGACTGAATTTTAATCAAATTTTCAAAAATGAAAGGTTTTGTAAGGATACTTTTATGGCGATTTTTGAAAACGGCGAGGGAAATGCGAGGGTTTATTCCATGATTTGATCACATTAAGTATATTAAACTGGATCTGAACCTCAGAGGCGGTTCGAACATAAATTTTTAGGGGGGTAATGATGTTCAAAAATGCCGACTAAAAAATTCAAAATTGCCGAGTTACGTAGAATTCCGAAATTTGACAATCCGAGAATTTTTTGTCTCAACAAATTACTTGGTTTCGAAGATTATACGTACACGTAGTTTTAATTCTTAATGTGAATAGCGGATTGTGTTTTCTGAACGAGGACAGTAAACTTGAAATTCAGAAAGGCTCAATTTTTTATTAAGTAATTATGTTGCAAAATTTCTAAAACTTTTTCAATTTGCTGACATTTCTGAGATTTTGCCGATTTTGCCGACTGAAAATTGTCTGGGGGGGGAGGGTATTATACCCCCCATACCCCCATCGGGCCGCCCCTGCTGAACCTTCATAATTTTTTCAGATATGAATTGATACAGTGAGATATGACTTGATGTAATTTGATAAAATTAGATTGGGACGTTTTTGAGGTATGATTAGATCTGAAATTTTTTCATCGGGTAAGATAACTCGGCTTCTATCAATGTTACGTCAAAAACAAATACATATTTGGACTCTGCATGAAATTCCACTAATTTGTCATACGAACCATTTTTAAATTAAGTACGTACTTTTATGTGCGAAAAAAATCGTTTGAATTTTCACGTCAATAGGTTGCATTATCGAAATTTCAACTTTGGGAATCACTGACTGGACGAAAATTCCTAGTTTGGGGCCGATACTGGTTCTTATTTGAAGAGTGGTCAATTACAAGCAATTAGACCGGTCGAACACCCCGTCAACATTTTTTTATATATGTAGAGGAAAAAATAGGGTGAGAGGCAGGGATGACATTTTCACTTTCGATCGTACACCTATACCTCAAAAATTTTATAGCAGACCGGATGCATACTTTTAAGATTTTCTGTCTTGGCTCCCGTACTAATTTGGGAAAATGGTTGGAAAATTTCAAGTTCTCACCCTCCCCCGCGGCATATCGCTTCGTAAGGCCTCTGGGTGACTCATTTGAGGGTAGGACGGTTAAAATTGGTTTCCAAGGCCAAATCACTCTATATCACCTACTACATTCTTCCAACCTGTCTTACCGTTTCAACATTTGAAAATCGTTAACCGATTTCTGCAGGAGGCTTCGAAATCTTGGTTCGATATTCGCCTCATACATTTCGTAAGTTGCGATACTTTCGGAATCCAACGAATGTAAATCGTCTGCTATGTGCAGAACTTCGTTGTAACATATACAAGCCATTATCGTTGGTAGCACCAGCATAGAACCCAAATAAAGCACAATTGTGCCACCTTTTACAATGGTGAACAAGTTGGTGAAGTAAAAATATCGCATTGACCCCTTTTCTTCGACATTCGCGGCATAAACTAGATAGTATTGGAAATTTTTAGTTTTTTCCTCTTCGTAAAATAAGATCACCACTAACATCCGGTAAAATAGAAACACTAGGCTCGAAAAAAAATTGAAAAGGAAAATGGCCATACTAATATATTCTGTATTTAGTTCGCCCTCGATTTTTTTTTTATGCATTCTTTTCATTACGATTTCGTCAGCCAAGTTCATGGCTTCCTTTATACTATCGTGGTACACAAACGCCGATAGATATGGTTGCACACCCCAAGTAATCGTAGCAACAAGAGTTGAGTAACCGATGTACAACACGCGGTAAATATCGCTATATTTACGTTCGAGGAAAAACGCCACAAGACACCCTATTGGTATTTCCCAATTAATAATGATCGATATTATGAACAAAGTTCTAGTTAATGGATGAACGTATGTACGTTCTCTAAAAAATTGGCCTCCGAAAAATAATACTACATGAAACTGATTCACGATTTGCGACTTGAACCCGAACATTTTCTCATCGCCCATGATCGTATAATAAAAACGCTTGAAATCGGTCAACACTACACTCATTGTTTCTTGAATTTATCGCGTAGGTATAAGTCGTCTCGAAAGTTGAGCACGTCGAAAAGAAAACTGAGCTTTTCATCGCCTTTCTACGTACGGTCTTTTTGCTAGTTATAAAAATTTAATTCATCTTTTCACCTTGCGTGATCGCATAATTTTTATCTTTAATATGTAGCTCGCATTAGACGTTAAAAATTACGATTACAAAAAGCAAAGAGAACGATCAAATTTTTATAGCTCGCAACATTTATCTACATCAGTTGTGGCAAACAGAACTTCATATCAAGGTCACAAATCGATCGGTTTCAAGGCGAGGATCGGATGAATGATTAATCAGAGAATTACTCAGTGGAGTCATTTGGACGTTACTATTGATCCATAGGTGGAAATGGGTGCTGATGGTCGTACCTAGTCGGCAAATTTTTCACTTTCACGCCTCCGAATTTTTACCCCAAAAGTTTCGTCTCCAAAAAGGGATTCAGCAAAAAAGACGCAATAGTGGTGATAGACTGATAGTTCTCTGGGAAGGAGGGGGTGAGCGTATTCGATTTGCGAACCACAATAGTATTTTGACAGGTGAAAAGTAACTGATTTGCGAACCACGATAAAAATGATAACTGATGGTAAAGAATCATTCTGCTCATACACTCAAAATTAAAAACTAACTGTTTTGCGAACCAACGCACATTGGCCCCTAAAAAATTTAGCGTGTTGAAATTCTTGAAATTTATTTTATGTACGAGGGTTTTTAAAGCTGCTGAATCCATTTTCAACATCATTTTGGACAAAAACTGAAAAGGGACCCCGAGGGGGTGGAGAAAAACTCAAAATTTCCGACTTGAAGTAATGAGTTGAGTGTCTGAATGTTTGGTTATAGCTCACCTACTCAGCTCATTTCTAAAAACTTCAGATCAAAAATTCGAAGGGGTGCCTTAGAAATAGGTGCATCTCATATTTTTAAAACATCACAAGTTGCATTATGAAAATTTATATTACAAAATAACCAATTTTTTCTTCAATCGCTACTCCAAACTATCCGATAATAAGGCACCTATTCAATTTAAGTTTTTTTTTTTTTCGATATATCTAATGGTGTAAGGTGAGGTTTATTGGAGCGGAGGGATGGACCAGATCGAAAAATTGAGTCGATATTCGAGCCAAGTAACCTGAGATTAGTAAGAGTTCGTGTACTGCACGTTATTTTTTTTCATTCGTTTTTTCAAAATTGGGTGTTGGGAAACCACTCGAGGGTAAAATCTAGCAAAAATAACAAATTCGAATTTCGTGTCCTCAAAAATCTTACAATCTACACGTCAACACATTATTTTTCTCTTTTGTGAATTTTTAACAAAAAATTGAGTACCTATATATTCTAAATCAGCCAATCAGCCCTTTCGAATTAGTTGAAATGAGTGTCCTTTGAATTTTTGTCAAAATTTGCTGGCCCTTTTACCCCCATACAGACTTGAAAATTTGTTGGTCAAAAAAAGTTTGAGATGGGCTACTTACCATAATTTTTCCGAATTTCTAAAAGGGAGCTTCCATAGGTATTAAATATGGAAGCTCCCTTTTAGAAATTCGGAAAAATTAGATTCAAAAATAATGCCTTAACATACTTCGAAAAGTTCAAAGTTGAACTTTTCGAAATGTGTTAAGGCATTATTTTTGAATCTTCTATCTTCAATCTCAGACACGATCTTAATATAATAATTAACTGATGTTGGTTCGCAAATCAGTTACTTTGTCCCAAATCCGAACCATTCGTTCCCTCATACTTCATTTCTGATTTTGAATCTCGTTGGTTCGCAAATCAGTTGCTTCAAGTCAGGAGATGTCATTAATCAAAATAGGCTGGTTCGCAAATCGAGACCGCCGGAGGGGAGCAGGGTCGTCAAAAATAAATTTGTTTTTTACTTTGTATTTCATTTCTTTTAACATGGATATGTTATTTTCTCTTGGGTAGAGGGGGGGGGGTGTCATTCCAAAATTTTTAAGACGCTATTTTGCGTCACTAAAAGTCAAAAATAATTAAAAGCTTGTGAAAAAAAAATGAAGTAAAGTTTCTTTTGAAAGGAAATGTTGAAAACGTTGATATGTTTTTCCTCTCATCTTGACTTCTGATATCAAGTTAATTTTAAAAAATATATAAAAATTTGTTTTTAAAATTCTTTCAGCTCTTAGAGAAAAATTCATAAAATAATCTTGGGTAGTTTTTTCCAATTTTTAACTCTGGGCTTCGGACTCAATTTTTATGCAGGTAATCTCCTATCTAATATTAAAAAAAGATATATATTATATTTATACGAATGAAAATAGGGGAAAATTTGTAACGTGTAACGTGGGGTACCTGAAGTCGGAAAACATGATTTTGCGCTAGAGCCAAAATATGAAAAAATGAGCGATTTTTTTCAATTTTTTTTGCATTTGTAAGAAGTTCAGACCTCTACGCAGCTTTAAACGTTGTTTCTCGTTTTTTTTGTTTTTTTTTGAAAGTCATATTTTCTTATTTTCAAATGCCTCTATCTCACCGAAAAATTGACCTAGGATGCTCATCAAGGTCTTGAAATGTTCCTCATAGTCCCTCTGATCATTTAAGCCAAAAAATTCATTTTTGAAAAATCCGACTTCAGGTATCTTTTCGTTGCAACGTACACAACTTTTTTCGAATGTTCGGGACAGATTTAAAAAAAAAAATTGATGATATTTCCTCAAAATCACAATTAATTATTTTCAAAACTTAGAATTTTTTTTACCTGATGCTAAAAAAAATATTTAAAAATTAGGACCCTGGGAATTGGGTCAAAATGATAAATGAGTCACGGTGATATGTTTAACTAAAAAACAAACATGCTGCATTTATTTATAAAAAAATCAAAGTTTTTTCCTTCAATTTTGAGCATAGTGGATTTTAAAGGGGGAGGTGAGGGACAATTATTTTACCATCCAGTTGTTTTAACTTTTAAGGTTTTGGTACAACATGGTACAACTTTCTAGCAACATTCTCATCAAATTTCAAGAAAAAAAAATACAAAACTATCATCCCATTGAACATTTTCAAACCCAAAATCGTTTCTGAAACTTTTCAAACTCCTTAAAAATTTTTAAAACTAAGTTTTTCCTGAAATTTTTCTAAACTTTGAAGCTTTAAACTCCTCAAAATTTTTTCAATTCAAATTCCTGACCTAACATCTAAAATTAAGTATAAAATTACAAAAAATAATACCTACCAGATAAAAATTTTTTGGATCGATTTTTATCAAATCATATCTGATTTAGATCAATGATCTCCCAATCAAATTATATCTAATTATATCGGATTTTTTTAAAGATATGATTTGATCAAATTAGATGTCATTTGATCAGATCAATTATCAAACTGGATCTAAACCTTCATAATTTTTTCAGATATGAATTGATACAATGGGATATGATTTGATGTAGGTACTTTAATTTGATAAAATTAGATTGGGACATTTTTGAGATATGATTAGATCTGAAATTGCACATACTTAATCTCATTATCAAATAAATTAATTTGTTTCTGATGTATTAAAAATATTTTTGAAAAAGGAGAAAATTACACATACAGTATGACACAAAAGTCTTGTCCACGAAAAACACTTCATGACATCTTGAAACTGAAAAGAGATATCGGGATGATTCAAAGGGCAATATGTTCCTGGAGACATGGACATTGAAGATTGATAGTCAAATTTTCAGTTCTACCTACAGGGTGTCCACAAATTGCGAAACCGGTTTTGGTTGAAAAATGAGGGTCTGGGTTTTTTATGTATTTCAAGTCTACACACTGAGACGATTAGAATGTGATAATTTTTTTTCGAAACCGGTTCGATAATTTTCAACCGGTTGTCAAAAATACCCCAAAAATCGAGATTAGAAAAAATTTTCCAAATGGAATTTGTAGAGCTTTGTAAGTAAGCCAAACATGGTCAGTGAACTCAATTTTTGAATCGGTTCACTCTCGGCAACTTGACAATTTCAAAAACAAGAAAAGATATGAAATTTTTTTCAAATGAATGTTGAACACCGCACCGTTAAAAATCTAAAAAAATTTCATATCTTTTTTTGTTGTTGAAATTTCAAAAAATGAGTTCACTGACAATGTTTGGTTTACAAAGCTCTAAAAATTTCATTTGGAAAATTTTTTCTAATCTCGATTTTTGGAGTATTTTTGACAACCGGTTGAAAATTTTCGAACCGGTTTCGAAAAAAAAATTATCATATTTTAATCGTCTCAGTGTGTAGATTTCAAATCCATAAAAAACCCAGACCCCCATTTTTTAACCAAAACCGGTTTCTCAATTTGTGGACACCCTGTAGGTAGAACTGAAAATTTGACCATCAATCCTCAATGTCCTTGTCTCCAGAAACATATTGCCGTTTGAATCATCCCGATATCTCTTTTCAGTTTCGAGATATCATGAAGTGTTTTTCGTGGACAAGACTTTTGTGTCATACTGTATACACGAAAATTTAGAAGTATGAAAAAAATTGACAAATTATAAACAGAAAAAAAATGTGAGAGGAAAATTGATTGAAAAACAAGTTTGTTTTTTTTAAAATTAGGTTTTTTAATACTGGGCGTGGAGTAAGAATTTATTCAGTGGTGTAGTCAGATGTATTTTCATAATACAGATTTGAGCAAAGAAAAATTGATGAAATGCAGGATTTTCGGAACTACTATTTGAAATTGACCCCCGGACATTATTAAGGACCCGAAAAAATGATTTTAGGAAATTTTTTCAACTCCTCAACTCACCTCCCTTTACCCCCACCCCCAAAATGGCGAATTTTCGTCAAAAACCCCTATCTCGGAACCTAATGGACCAAAAATTCTGAAATTTATGTGGTGCATACAGGGAGTAGTGACCAATTTTTGAGAATTTTTTCTGATTTTTTTGCACTGCCTTCTAGCCAAAATTCCACTTTGAAACTTTAAAATCGCCTAATCGCCATAATTCTGAAACGAAAAGATCTGCTTTTTTTTCTTTTCGGCACAAATATAGTCCTACTATGGTACAATATCATGATATTTTTTTCAGATTTTCCGAGTTGGTAGAACAGACCTAAAAATGCGATTTACTGTTCAAAAATACCAATTTCGCCATTCACGCAGCGAAAAATTCTGAAATTATTTATGTGATGTATACGGGGAGTGGTGACCAATTTTTAAGAATTTTTTCAGATTTTTTTTGTAGTGCGTTCTAGCCAAAACCCCACCCTTAAACTTTGAAAATTGCTCGAATTCTAAAATTAACAAGCAAACGTTTATTCTACTTTTTGAAACTGACCATAGTGACCATCGCGATGGTCAGTTTCAAAAAGTAGAATAAACGTTTTACCCCGCATTTACATTTACTCCACTTGACCTTATTCGCGTGTCATCATTTGTACGTTACTATTGATCCGCAGGCGGAAATAGGAAGGGGGATGATCCAAGTCGGCGAATTTTTCACTTTCACGCCTCCAGATTTTTACCCCAAAAGTTTCGTTTCCAAAAAGAGATTCAGCAAAAAAGACGAAATAGTGGTGATAGTTTTTTGGGGTCGTCAAAAATGAACATTGGTTTCGTATTTCATTCATTTTTAACTGGGACTCAAGCCCCTTCCCCCCCAAAAGTCATGTTCTATCTTTGTCTATCTCCGCCTATGTATTGATCATGCAATAAAAATACCTAAATTTAAATCGACCAAATTTTGCAACATTTATTTATAAGCGCACTTACGCAAGGATGGAAGATGGGACGGACTCGGCCCGACGTTGATCTGAATGAAGAGTTGCCTACAGGTATGCTGGAAAGGGGCAATGTCAACACTGTAATCAAAGTCAAAATAACTGGAAGAGATGGGTGGAAGATGCAGTATTGTAAATGTTCGCCCCTTCAAATTTTTGACTATGAAAAACATACGTTCGTGATTTTTTATTCTTATCCAAAACTCTGTCGAATGCAATTCAGTTTTTAAATATTTCAATTTTTAAAATTTTGTAAAATTTGGGGTTTGGGGATTCTATTTTTATACCTTTTATATTCAAGTGCTACTCATCGCACAAATTACTATTGAATTTACGAATTGTCTGTGAATTTAATTAATATCTAACCATTTGAATGCCCAATTATCTTATTCGTATCACTACCTAGAGTACCTAAGTAACATTTTGTCAACGATTTTTGAATTTTTGTATGTTTTTTTTTTAAATTTATTTCTCTGTTATTTCACATTGATGATAATTTTTTATATTTATAGCATTTTTTATCCATGGAATTTGGGATTCTTTTTCAGCCGAAACTTATGATCACATTGAAGCATCAAATATAAAAGAAAAATTTTTTTTTCTAATTGTACTGTACATACCTATTACCTATACTAACTTCGTCGTTAGTGAAAATCGAAAAAAAATATTACGAAATAATTTGAAATAGGTATTCAAAACACCCAATTTTCAAATCAGAAAGACGTGGCTAAAAAATATTTGAAAAAAACTTCATTTTTTAAAATTTTGACTCACCATCCATTTTTTGAAAAATTCTTAGCAAGGTACAAAAATTCTCAATTGTAAGTATGTAAGTTTGAATCCTATACTTTTATTTTGAATCAATAAAAAATCACTGACTGAAAAAAAGGTCAGAATTTTTAGCACAGGAAACATTCGCAAAATTTTTTATTTTCAGTGGACTTTCGCTGATTTTTCAAAAAAAAAAATGTACTGATTTTGCAAAGAATTTCGCTTCAATGTTTCAGCAAATTTCAGATATTACACTAGTTTTTCAGCGAATTTTCACTCATTTTCTCGCATTTTTTCCCTGTTTGCTTTGATTGGATTTTTTTTCATTGATTATTATATTACTGTGCTGCAATTCTGAGTGTTTTCTTGTGATTTTTGACGAGTTTCGCTAAAAATAGACAAAATTCAAGAAAAAATACAAAGAATCAAATCTAAGTAATTTTCATAAAAACTGCATAAACTAAATGAAAAACTTACAAAAGCATTCAAACAAAATTCAAGTATAGACAGTTCATAATTATTTCTCAAAAAATTGTCAATTTCACAAAAAGGAAATGTTCAATATCATTATTACTCAACATCAGAAAAAAAACATTAAAAAAATATTTATAAAATATGTTAACATAAAATGACATAACATGTAACAACTTAACAGAAATTATCAAAAGTAATTGTCTGGCTTTTTTTTCAGTTGTTACCAGCCCATGCCAAAAGAAACTAAAATTTCAATGCAGAAATAGTTAGCAAAAATTGGTAAAATATTGAACAATTAATTATTCATTAGATTTTTGCTACGTCTAGAATACTTTGACCGGCTTTTTGAAAATTTTACGAAGTTTTGAAGAATTTTCCAATCTTATTAAACAATTATTGCAATATTTTAAGCTCCATCGTGCTATTAGAAAACTGGAAGTTTAGTCTAAAAATGAGAAATATTGAGACTAAAAATTGGCCAATAATATCACATTAATCATGACTTAATCCCAAAGAATCAGAACATTTTTCACTGAAAAAAAAAAGACTAAAAATCATGGATTAAAATGTTCAACATTTCAAGGCAAATATTTCAATAAAAATTTGAAATTTATTTCTCAATAATGTTTTGATACTTCGTCAAAATTGAAAAAAATCAATATTTTAAAAAATCTTGTCAGAATGACTTTGTGACAATTTAATCCTAGATTTTCGATATTTTTTTTTTTGGGAAGCCCATGTTTCGTACCTTTTTGGGCTCAATTCGGTCGATTCCTTTCCACCATTTCTCAGGATAAAAAAGTAATGATAATTTATCCAATTTTCAAAAAAAAAAAGTCGCATGTTTATAAAACCTTCGAATGGATTTTTTAAAAAAGCAATAGTAGGCAGATTTTAAAATCGTAGGTAACAAAACGTGAGAATAAATTTTTTTAGCCCAATAATACACCTAGATTCTTGAATGTATTTCATCGGCAAACTGTCTGAATTTCGAAAAACACAGATTCCGATTGTTTGGAATAAAGGATTTTCGATTTGGTAGGACCTATTTCAGGGAATTGAAGTAATCAATTCAATAAATTGAGTAAAAATTCATCAAAAATCATGAAACTTGTTGAAAAAAATTGAAACACGTCTCAAACAGACAATATGTCGTAAAAAATAAATCTGAAATAAACGAGATGTTCCAAGGGGACAATATGTCCCGAGTGGGAATAATTTTAATTATTGCGAGGTTTTTTTTTATAAAGGGTATGGCCGGGTTAGGGGTGAATTTGGCCCTTGCTCCGATTTTCACTTTAACCCTCTTAAGTTGTGCCCCTTGATGTAAAAACATTCTAGAAAAATTTTTGACCCCCCAACCCCCTCCCCTTCGGAGATATGGCCATTTTATTGGCTGATTTTCAAGAATTTTTAATTCCAACGGAAGTGAACGAAATTTTCTGTTCTTTGGCACAAAGTTACATCTAATAGAGGTGTATTTGTGATAATTTTTTCAAAAATTTTGGTGCACTTCTTCATGTTTTTTCGGCTATTTGAAGTTTTCAATCGTAAAAAACACCATATAATCGAAGAACGACCACCCTGGAAAAATTACTAAAAAACGTATTTTTTTACGTAGAATTTCGCTGTGCATTCGGTTTTGGCCGATTCTTTGAACTAAGGGCCGAAAAATGCGAAAAACCGTACAGAAACGTTGTTATTTTAGCAGATTTTTCAAATTTTTAGTGTTTCATACAGAAAGAAAAGGTCAAATGAAAAAACCAATACCATATTCGTGTTCAGCAGGTCAAAATACCCCGATAGACACCCTTTTTGCAAGCGTTTTGCTTGAATTTTCAAAATTTACTTTTTTCACTGATTTTTCATGGTAAAAAAGCTGGAAAATGGTGAATTTCGAGATCTCGAGTGAAACAATCGCGAAAAGAGTGTTAATCGGGGTATTTTGATCCACTGAACACGAATGTGGGATTGGTTTTTTCATTTGGCCATTTCTTCTCTGAAAACTCACCATTTTTAAGTTTAAATCGGGTCTTTTGAGCAATAAAATTAAAATGCAAAGTAATTAATGCAATATTCTTATTCTGCGACCCAAAATTAGTCAGAAATTGAATTTTTCCGATTTTAAATAGAGTCACATTGATACGTATGCCAATTTGTATGTATCGCACTTACGTTAGAGAAACTACAGCCACTTATAGTTTAAGCGTAGTGGTGGAAAAAAAATTTTTCCACACTGAACCGTGCCAAAGGGATACCTACAATGCTGCGTGACCAGAAATTGAACAGAAACTTTTTGCAAATTTTTCACGAGCAACAACTTGAAAGATCGAGATCGAAAAAATTTCACGAGAACAAGAGCAGGGCATAAACGATGATTGGATTTGTTTTCAAATTCTTAATTTTCATTCTGACATCTTATTGCGTCTCACAAAATTAATTCATTAGTATTATTGATTATATCATAGGGGGAGGGGGGTGTTGATGCAAGAGATACAACCAAATGAAAATCCAACTCCAGATTCCTGTTCAGTGGATCAAAATACCCCGATTAACACTCTTTTCGCGATTGTTTCACTCGAGATCTCGAAATTCACCATTTTCCAGCTTTTTTACCATGAAAAATCAGTGAAAAAAGTAAATTTTGAAAATTCAAGCAAAACGCTTGCAAAAAGGGTGTCTATCGGGGTATTTTGACCTGCTGAACACGAATATGGTATTGGTTTTTTCATTTGACCTTTTCTTTCTGTATGAAACACTAAAAATTTGAAAAATCTGCTAAAATAACAACGTTTCTGTACGGTTTTTCGCATTTTTCGGCCCTTAGTTCAAAGAATCGGCCAAAACCGAATGCACAGCGAAATTCTACGTAAAAAAATACGTTTTTCAGTAATTTTTCCAGGGTGGTCGCTCTTCGATTATATGGTGTTTTTTACGATTGAAAACTTCAAATAGCCGAAAAAACATGAAGAAGTGCACCAAAATTTTTGAAAAAATTATCACAAATACACCTCTATTAGATGTGACTTTGTGCCAAAGAACAGAAAATTTCGTTCACTTCCGTTGAAATTAAAAATTCTTGAAAATCAGCCAATAAAATGGCCATATCTCCGAAAGGGAGGGGGTTGGGGGGTCAAAAATTTTTCTAGGATGTTTTTACATCAAGGGGCACCACTTAAGGGGGTTAAAGTGAAAATCGGAGCAAGGGCCAAATTCACCCCTAACCCGGCCATACCCTTTTGGAAATTTTTAACGTTTTGGACAAATTTTATAGCATTTTAAATAATTTTTGAACGCTGCAATTCTATAAAAGTTTGACACAATAAAAATTCAGAAAAGTCATCGACAAATTTTAAAATCCATTCAAATCCAAGGTTCTTCAGGAGCCAAAAAGAGCAAAGTGTCTCTCTATGTACCACTTGAAAATCCACGAAAAACATCATAACCCTGACGATCTGTCAATTCAGCGCAAAATTTTTCTTAACGCCAAACAGGCGACAATCGTTCGCCTTGTCTGGAACCGTAATAATTAAAAAAAAAATGAAGAAAAAAACCGCAGAAATAAAAATAAAATCGGTTACGACTCGCGGACGAACGTTACGCTGGTTAAATTAGCTTTAATTCGCGACGTCCAGAATCGCAACCGGTTTAGCATACAAAATATTGGCAATGTTGCGAACAAAAACGACTTCATTGCCGATGATAAAGATCATTGAAAAAATTTGGCCGCGTCGCGATCTCGAACAGACACAGGTACGTAAAGAGGTATTATAAACTCATCCACATCCAAGTAGTACCTACCAAAATATTCACGGTATTTGAGAATTCGAAACATCCGAAGAATGCAACGCAACTAGTATTTATTTTCTAGGAATACGTTTAAGCTAATTCAGTTCGATTTGAAATTTATTGTTTATAAGTTTTTTTTTTCTAACGTTTATCATCTCTCGCGGTATATGATCTGAGCACGACGATGACTCATTGGCATCCGGCTTCAATGATATCATAGCTGGCTGGTTAACGTCGCGATGTGTACGATGCTTTATAGGAAGGGGTACGCACTCGCCATGTGCTTCATTCATTACTTCCTCACTTCCTTGGTTAAATTTTTCAGAAATATTTTTCAACATTGGCGTGACGAACTGTGGTCGTGGTGCGATCAAAGTCAAGATTTTATCGCGACGATGCGAAGGTAATCGATTTATGAGTAATGGTTTCGTAAGAGATTATTTAAATATTGGCTACGGAAGAGTTGGAATTATAATATTTGGATGTTTCCAACTATGAGTATGCAACGATTGATCTAATTATTTTAAATACATGGAAAATATTTTTCCTACATTATCTTCGCATAGCTCGAGGTAATTCGCAGCCAGAGTTATTTTCCCACGAACAAAATCGATATACCAACTGTTGCCTAAGGTCACGGACTAGTAGGAGAATATGGCCTTCTCCCATTCAAGTATAGTTTGTATAACTGGATAATCAAAACATGCAAGAAAATGATTATTTAGCAAGAAGTTTTTCAAATATTTCACGATTTTTTTTGGAGAGTGAGGAAGAAAAGGCAAAAATTTTCATTTTACATAATTTTTTTTTATCATGAAAAGAAAATCAGTTTAAACACTTTCGAATGAAGTAATTTCAAAATTTCGAAAAAATGAGGAGGATAAATTGAAATTTTCAAAGTAAGTATATGCATAATTTCAGCCAAATGCTGGATTTTAAATAATTTATAAATTTTCAAGACAATAAATTCACAATTTGTAAAAAAGGAAGTTGGTGAGTTGGTTCCCTGAATTCAGCAATGTGTGATCATTTTTTTCAGGGTGTGCGTGCATGAATTAATTCCCATTTCTTTGCAAAATATGTACGAACTGATTCCGAACCTCTTTCAGTTTATAACATCATTACGAAGAGACATCTTTAATATATATATATATATTTTTTAAATTAAATTTTTTCAATCCCAAGATTTTTTAAAACATTTTTTCAATTCCAAATTTTTTGCTCAAAAGTCAACTCCAATTTTTTTCAACTATTTTGAACCCCATGTATGTATTTTATTTCGAAATTAAAATTTTTTTTGAAAGCTGAAATCTTCTCAGAACTGGTTTTCCCTTACATTTTTTTCGAAATCATTTCTTTCATTTTTAAAATTATTATTTCACAGAAAATAAAAACTTTTCGATTTATTTCTCAAACTATTTTGCCAATCCAACACCTATTTTTTTCCAATTTTCAAAACGTTCTTAGATTATTTTAACTAAAGAAAAATTTCAATTTTGAAAACAATGTTGAGAAAAAAATCAAAAAAGTACATGTATGGGCTTTGGGCGAATCTGAGAAAATTTTAGGTTGAAAAAATCTTCACGTCGGAATACCTACTTGAGAAAAAAAAAATAAAGAAAAGACGTTTCCTCTGAAAGGAAATGTTGATAACCCGATATGTTTTTTCCTCTCATCCTGACTTCTGATATCAAGTTACCTAATTTCAAAAATATAAAAATTTGTTTTTAAAATTTAAAAATCAGCTTTTAGCTCTCTGATATTTTTTTGTCATTCTGACTTTCTGATAGGTATTATATCTAATAAGTTGATTTTGAAAATATAATAATTTGTAAGTTTTCAAAGGTCAGCTTCTGACTTTCTGACATTAAGTTTTGAAAATACAAAAATTTATAAGTTTTTGACTTATCGTCATGCAAAATAGCGCCTTAAAAATTTTGGAATGACCCCCCCCCACCCAACAGGAAAAACCATATCCATATTAAAATCAAGAGTTGAAAATGGTGCGAAAAAATGGAGTCGAAATTTGAATAGAAAAATTTTGAGCAAAAAACTCGCACGGAAAGAAATTTTTGAGAAAAGGTGGGAATCAACTTGCACATCCCGAAAAAAATGAGAATCGATTCGACTCTTTTTTTACACGAATATGTGACCTTCCAGGAAAAAACCGACCTTCTGTCCGAAAAAAAATTGAAAAAAAAGTGTCCCAATCAATCCAACACAAATGATAATCATGGTTTTGGACTGATTGGAACACTTTTTTTTCCAATTTTTTTTTCGGACAGAAGGTCGGTTTTTTCCTGGAAGGTGACATATTTCGTTGGGAATCAATTCAACTGCAGCCGTAAAAATATCAGTAATTTTTTTTTTTTTAATCTCATTTTTTCAAACAGAATTTTTGAAAAGTTGGAACAACGCAGAGGTGGCTGGCTGAGTCGAAATTGAAAAAAGTTCAATTGAACTTTTCAATCAAGCTCGTTGATTGAGTAGTAGGATACATCTAGAAAACCCATTTCCTACATTTTGACGAAAATCAGTAAAAAAAAAAAGTTTACTTTAAATAGATCTGTCAAAAAAATTTGAGCTTCCCAAAACCAAAAGAGCAAAGAGTAAGGGAACCCCAAAATTGAGATCTTGTTCTGAAAAACATGTTTTTTTTTGCCTATTTTGGGTAGTGACGCCGGCTAAGAGCCTGGGCCACCCTCTAAAAACTTACAAATTATAATTTTTTTCGTCATCCTGGACAATTATTGACCTCGAAATTTCATACCAATTTCTGTCTATTAAAAGAGGATTTCAAGAATTTTTGATTTTTACCACAATCAAGTCATTCACCCAAAGTATCTCAAAAAAAGAAGAAAATTTTTCGAGTCACCTAACACCTATACTCGTATATCAATTTCTGATGAAATTTTTCAAAAAAATCTCGTAGCTAAGCAGCACTGCTAAAAAAATTCAAAAAATTTTTTTAAAATAATCCAAAACATTTGATTCATCTTTCAAATGACTGAATGATCAACTCGAATTTTATGAAAATTGCATAAATCAAAATACAGTTGGCAACACTGTTATTGAAAGTTTTGTGAAAAATTTCATCGAAAATTGTTTTAGGTGAACGACATTTTTTGGCGATGTGTTGGATCGAGTAATAATTATGAATTTTTAAAAATCAAACTGCAACTTTTCTATTCCTTAGAACAAAAAATGCTATCCAATTTCGAGGTAGATGATTCAGGGAGGAATGAAAATTACCAAAATAGCAAATAAAAACATGTTTTTTTTTCAGAAATGCCTCATTTTGAGGTTTCACTACTTCGTTCCTTTTCGGACTTGGATTGGGGAACTGAACTTTTTGTTGGATGTTTTCCAATCGATTTAAATCATCTTACCAATTTTCGTCAAAATTCAAAATTTTCAGATCCAGTGGAATATTTTATTGAACGCAAAATTTCGCAGAATGTAATTTTGCCAACCAATCAACAGTGAAACAATTTTTTGGTGAGGTTCAACAGGGTGATCCAAAAATTAGTGGTAAGAAAATTTTTTAAAAACTTGACCCCCCCCATTTTATTCAGTTTTGAAAAATCGATCAACAGAAAACCAGCCACAAAGAATATTCGGGGCTCAAAAAATCGAAAAAATATCCGACAGTGGTTACCAAAATGTTTCTTAATTCTCAAATTTGAGGACTGCCACAAAAATGTGCTTTTCCATTTAATTAAAGATTGATTCTTGTTGAAGGCTTCAATTACTATAAATTCTGACTGATCAAATTACTGACAACTAGGTCCCCAAAACACCCCTCTTGGACACTGTTTCTTTCTTTGAAGGCAGAATAACAAATCTCTATAATTTCGACGACATCTACGAACACATTCACTAATCATACACATCGATTTAGCTGTCTATGGCAATTTCGCATACCTCTCGAGATATCTGCACAGTGAAAGCATTCCAGTATTTTTTTTACGTTACTAATCATTTCGGCCATAAAATTTCCATCCCGGTGTGATTCACCACTGCACGATTCACGTACCGTACGTTTGCGTATGTGCAAGTCAACATCTTCGGTACAAACTCGAAGGCTCCATACTCCGCGTCGAGAGGATGCTGCTCCCACGCGATCAAAAAAGGCGCCTATTTTACGCCGAGTAATTACATCACCATAACCCAATTATCCATTTATTCTCGGAAATGGCCACACTGAAATATGGAATGTAGCGGTAAAAGTGGTTGTATATACGGTACAGATGAAGGTAATCTGAAATATGCGATCTCGCAGCACCGAAAAGCTTTGATTTACCGACCCAACAACATTATATGTTCTATCAACGCGTTATCAAACCTGTTTCTTTTTTTTTTTTGTTTTTTCGCTGTTCACTTCATAACACATGGGATATTTCGCGCGTTCTACTCGTGTTCGATTTGACAAATGAATTACCAACGAATACCAATTATTTTTACTTCACATCGGTCTATAATCATTCGGATTCTCTTTGGTGTTCGAAGCTGAGGACCTCCGAGCAGCGAGATTTACATTGGTGTGGTCTCAAATACGTAGATAATACGTGACTTTATTATGCTAAGTGGTCGGTGGCGCACCTTATCAGTTGTAATGACAAGTGTTCGATTAAAGGAGCATTATAATTCGCTAATAAGTTTCATAAATTGTTCATCAAAAAGTTTAGATGGTTTGAGCACTGTAATAAAATTCAAACAGAACAATAAACACGAAGTAAAAGCATAGCCGGATTTAGGGAAATAGATGGGGGGGGGGGTTGGAAGATTTTTTTGGAAGAGTGCAAATTGAGTAAGTGCATGGACTTCAAATACCTTTATCTCATTCTGAATCAGTGAAAAATCACTGATATCCAGTCAGAATTGCAGCAAAGGAAAACGCAGCGAAATTCGCTGATTTTTCAGCATCTTCCATAAATTTCAACAAGTCAGTGAATTTTCACAGATTTTTCAGTTATTTTTCTCACTGATTTGTTTTCAGTGAAAATTTTTTCCAGTCATTTTCTGCGGTGCTGCAATGCTGGCTATTTCTCAGTGATTTTCAATAATTTTCAATGATTTATAAATGAGACAACAGAGACATTTTAGGAGGAAGCAATAAAAGGGTACTTTTTTTGGCACTGTCGCCCCAAATAATTCATTTGAAAGAAATTGCATTTTAAATACCTGAATAGTCATTTGTGTTTTACAGGCATCGGACGGAAATTTTGAAAACAAAAATAGTAACTTTGGTAATTTTCTTTTAAAAAAAAAGTAACCAATTTTTTGTGAAAAAGTAGATAATTTGTCAATTTTTCGCCTTTAAAAAATTATTAATACCCCTCTCCTTTCCATTTTTTTTCAAAGTTGTATTTTTCTCTGTAATTTCACTACCGAAGAAAGAGAAAAAATAACGATCCGGAAAAATGAGAAAATCGCGTTCAAAAAAAATAGGAGGCGTTCCGCAGCCCAAATTTATGAGGTTATAAATTCATTCACTGAACGATTCTTTCTCTTGTTTTTGTTACCATTTTCCCATCTCTGAACCTTATACTGAATTATTTTCAATAATATCAATTACTTTCACGATTTTTTGTCCTATTTCTTATTTTTCAGAATCTTCCTGCTCATAACATAACTTAATTTTTCATTATAAAATTTGTGACCTGAATTGAAATATTTATTTTAATTCAAAGATCTGAAATTTCGAACAGAGATAAAATATCACAAAATAATCACACATTGACTTGAAAGTTTTTTTTTTTTTTTTAAAATTAAGATTGAGTTTAAAAATCGTAAATATTGTGATTTTCAGTGATTTTTTTTGTTTTAAAATTAAGTTCAAAGTCAAATTTTCGTGATTTTTAAAATTCATTTCAATTCAAAAATCTTAAATTTCGGACAGAAATAAAATATCACAAATACTGGACTTTGACTTTATTTGAATACAATGAAACACAAAAAATCGAAAAATCACGAAAATTTGACGTTGAACTTAATTTTAAAACAAAAAAAAAATCACTGAAAATCACAAAATTTACGATTTTCAAACTTAATCTTGATAAAAAACCAAACTAGAACATTATTAATTAAAGTCAAAATGTAATTATTTTATTTCTGTTCGAAATTCCAGATTTTTGAATTGAAATAAATATTTCAATGACAAAATCTTCCGGGGGAGGGACTTTTGAGAGCCCACCATGAATTTGCCCGCGAGTAAAAGTTGTCCCTAAAAATTTCAAGATAATTTTCAGAAAAAGAAACAAAAAAATTAATGAAAAAAATAGAATTTTTAGAAAAAAATCGAGTCATTTTCACTTTTTCAAAACAAACACTACCTATAAAATCAAATCATCTCCAGAAGAAAAAAACGAACCAAGTTCTGAAAAAAACGAAAATCAAAATTGACAGAGGTAAAAACTAAAAACCAAAGAATTTTTAGAAAAAACAGAGAAATTATTATCAATAATTAAAGTTAATGAAAAACAAGCCATTTAAAAAAACACAAAAAAATAGAATTACAGTTGAGAAAAACATTTCAAAACGAACCACAATCACAGGAAATTTATTAAAAATAAGCTATTTTTAGAAAAAAACAAGCGATGTGTCGAAAAAAAAAGAACGGGAAATAGAAAAAAATCAAAGCTAAAGAAACAAGTTTCAAAAAAGCAAAACAAAAAATTATTTTAAAAATAAAAATGCTGAAACCGCATTTAGAAAACTATCAAAAAACAAACCAGTTTCATAGAAAAGAAAAAACAAAAATCTAAACTTCATTTGGAAATGCACTTCAAAACAACTAAAAATCCTTTTAAAAAAACTGTGTTCAAAAAAACACACTGAACTATAGGTACTTATTAGAAAGGTCATTTTCTGAAAAAAGAGAAAAACGGAAAAACAAACAGTTTCCCCCCCAAAAAAGAAACCAAACATATTTTGATGTTTGAAAAGAAACAAAAAAAAAACTATAGGTACTCGGAAGAAACCCTCAAAACGATATTTACGGTTCAAGCTGAGTCCAAAAATTAAGATAATTTACAAAATAACAAAACTAGCAACGTTCAGGTCTTCCTTTCCTTCCAGAAAAACAAATAAAACTACGTTCAAAAATCTATGATGGGGAAAAAAATGAAACCATGCATCAATATTTCTTTGAAAATGACAAAAACGAACTTTCTTCAAAAACGTCACAATTATTGAGTCCCATACGTGAAAATTCGTATTTATGGGTTTCAATCAAAGTTACACATACTTAGTCTACCTGCAAAAAATTTGCAAGCTGAAAAACTTGAATTTTCTCACTTCTCTCCCGATACCTATAATCTCCTCAACTCAAATTTACATTTACTTTCAAAAATTATTTTCATGAGTTGGCTTCAGAATTCAAAAAAATTTTCAACATACACACAAACAATCAAAATGCCAATTTTCATGCGGAAAATATACCAAAAGAAATCATGTGAGAAGGAGGATACAACTTGATTTTTTTAGCAAATAAAATTTTATTTTAAAAAATTTCTGTTTTTTTTTTTTTTTAAATTTTGACATTATCTAATCAACTTGAAAACGGCTTTCTCTCCCACCATCGATTTACCTTAATTTGAATTCATAATACTATTCCTTTCATCTTATTATTATTTCTCTCGATAGGTATTTGGAAGGGCGTGGGAGCAAAAAAAAAGTGACTCTGTCACTATTTTCCTATTTGATAATTTCGGGGAAAATTCCCACAATTTTTTCTATTTTGAAAGGGGTCTTTAATCATAGAATTCCAAAAAAAGTAAAAAAACACATGGAAACCGATATGACTTAATTCTAAAATGAAGGAAGGAAATCCATACTTCACTTTCACCTTTCCATCTTTCCAGTAAAATATAAATTTTTTTAAAAAATTTTTCATATCAACGCGTGACTATAATCAGCAGGTATTTTTTTATCGAATGAAATGACGCATATAGGTACACAACTGGAACTGTTGGTAAATTATTCCAAAAATGACAATAATCAATTTTTATTGACATTACCCGACCAAATTCTCGAAAAAAAATATAATATTGTCCATGAAATTACACGGAAAGGTATTTACGCAAATTTACCTGCGCGCAAATCAACAACTGTACCTACCTACATCAGTTACTCATTATTTTCGTCATTTTCAGTTTATATTCTTCCGTAATTACTATCTATTAAAGTTTGACGTAAATTTTTCAATTCCCCCGGAAAAATAAACGCACATTTCCTTCAGGGTAAAAACCTTCAATCATGGATATGATAAATACATATTTACATGTCGAGATACAAAACCTCATAATATTTGATTACAATTTTAGAACACTTGAATATAAGTAATTTTTTGGTCATATTTTAAAATCTTTTTCGTGTTTTCTTTTTTTTTTTCATTATTTAAAATATTTTCTTTTGTTTTTAAAACTTTGAATAAAACATGTACCTTGATTTTTACATCATGTCACAATTTTTTATTAAAATATTTTCAATGCACCTTTAAAGAATCATAACTCACATTTTTACCTTACAATTTACTAGTCAGCTGTTGCTAACCACACAACACCAATTCATCACTTCAAAATTTTATTTGGCAAAACTGAAAAAAGTTACGCAAAATCATTACTTAAAATGAAACAAATCTGAAAAAACGAGAAAAATTTTCGCAAAAAGTGGAGTACTTAGTACCTATTATGTACTTTTAAAAAAAAAACAATTTTTAAAAATGAGAAGAAAATTGAAAAGTATTGAAAAATATTGCTGAATAAAATAGGTAAATAAGTGCCTAAAAGATATTCATGTTTTTTTAAATCTTCGTTTCCAATTTTCAAGATTTTAGGAAACATGCCTGACAGAATGTTGAAAAGTAAGATATGAAATAATCAAAACGTTATAAAAATGTGTTTACGTATGGTAATTATCAATAACAACAATCAATACAACAAATTACCGACAATAATAATCTTTCATAATGAATTACCAACAACACCAGTAATTTATGACGAATTACCAACAATTACCGGTAATGTACATCAAATTATCAATATTTACCGGTAATTTACCATAAATTACTGACATTAACTGATAATTTACCACACATTACCGACATTTACCGATAATTTACCACACATTACCGACATATACCGATAATTTACCAAAAATTACCGACATTTACTGGTAATCTACCACAAATTACCAAAATTTAATCATAATTTACCACCAATTTTCAATATTTACGGGTAATTTACCACAAATTACCAACAATTACCGGTAATTTACCTCACATTACCGACATTTACCGATAATTTACCACATATTACCGACATTTACCGGTAATTTACCAAAAATTACCGACATTTACTGGTAATCTACCACAAATTACCAAAATTTAATCGTAATTTACCACCAATTTTCAATATTTACGGGTAATTTACCACAAATTACCAACTATTACCGGTAATTTACCTCACATTACCGACATTTACTGATAATTTACCACATATTACCGACATTTACCGGTAATTTACCAAAAATTACCGACATTTACTGGTAATCTACCACAAATTACCAAAATTTAATCGTAATTTACCACCAATTTTCAATATCTACGGGTAATTTACCACAAATTACCAACAATAACCGGGAATTTACTGGGAAGACCTCTAAAACAACCATATGAGCTTTTCCTACTGCGTAAGATCACTCAATTTTTTAAAAAATTTATCAAAAATTCAATGTCATAAAATTTTTTAAAAAAATGAAGTAAATGTTTCCTTTGAAAGTAAATGTTGGTAACATGGGTATGTTTCTTTCCTGTCATCTCAATTTTCAGATATAGTTAGTTTCGAAAATAGAAAAATTTTATACAAGTTTTTAAAATTTAGCTACCGAATTTCTGGTATTTCTTCAGCCATTCTGGCTTTTTGATTTTAAATTAGATTTCGAATAAAATAGCGTTAGATAAAAACATATCGATTTATGATTTTCTTACTATTTCGAAAACATAGAAATTTATGTTTTTGAAAGTCAGCGTCGCGCAAAATAAGATCTTAAAAAATAACGGCACGCAAAATAGCGTCTTGAAAATTTTGAAATGATCCCTCATCCCGAGGAAAAAACGAATCCATGTTAAAATTATTCGAAATTTATATATATTAAAAGAATTTAAATTAATTTTAAAACTTTTTTTTTTGTAGAAAATCTACGTTTTTTTTTTACAATTTTAAAACAATTTTTCAAAAATTAAGTAAGTAGAGGCACAACTGCGACAAGAAAAATTAAAAAAGCTATACCAAATTTTTTCGAAAAAATTGTGCTGTTTGGTCTGGATAGTCGCTAAATAAGTTTTCTGAGATTGATTTTAATCCATTTTGAATTTTTTTTAATGAAAATATTAAATTTTTAGAATTGAAGGTTCTTGCGCAATCGGAAGCTAATGGAAGCTATTAATCAATATTTATTTCTATAGTCTCTTCGGTCTCCATCTTTTGCTTTACGCATTACCGCAAAAATTTACGGTGAATTACCCAAAATTACGGTAATTGATTACAATTTATCAAATGAACAATTCATTTAAAACCTAATTAAGTGGAAAAAAGTCGTATCATTTTCTGGTCCAATTGATGGATTTTTATTTTATCTCCGTTCAAAATTTTATTAAAACTCATTAATGATTAAATGAGACAAATTGAAATGACAAAATCATAAGTGAATAGATTACCACATTTTTTTCATTTATGAATGATTTTGATCATAATGATCTCTTATAGAATGACTGTAAAAAAATCTTTAAATTCGAAATTTTAATAATTTTAATAGAAAACTCATTTCCGTCAATTTTGAATGAACTTACAGTAAAAAAAAAAAAAATATTGAAAGAAAAACAGATTATCAAATTGTTTTAAAATTTTTCATTCAGAAAATATGCGCTAGCTTTTGAATTCTCATCCAAAAAATATTCGTTTTTGATTTTGCATTCAAAAAAATACTCGTTTTTGAATTTTCATTCAACTTTTTTCATCTTGACACTTTCATAATTCTAAATCGAAGAATTCATCCAATACTCGAAACAACTGCTCGCTGAAAATTGACCAACTTGAGCTTCTCCCAGATTCAAAAAACCTACTTACACCAAAACAATTTCTCAAAAATGCTTTCCAGGCTTCCAAAGGTAATCAAAATAAACTCAAAAAAATCTTCCAGCACCCCCACTCTGTTATTTTTCCACCGCGTACACTTCCATTTTACATGGCATACGATGTCGGCGCCCACGATATTCCATCTATTAATAAAATTCCTCCCTGTGCTCTTCCAAAATGGTAAATATCAATTTGCTTTTTAAAAATGGGTATACTTTTTTCTCAGAAAATTATAAATATTTCATCGGGCTCGTTTTAGAACCGCCTTATAAATAGAAGCCTGGTTGTTAAACACCAATTATACATTTCGGGAGGCCGAAACCAACGACAAGGCAAGCCAATGGTCACGCAGTAGGTAAATTTGCGAAACCAGTTTACAAACAGTAAGCGCGTGAAATAAGAAAAAAAAACCGGCAGAAACGATAAATTTAAAATTATCGTCGATCCTCGACTCCTCGAATCGTCAATCGGGCTCGATTAAAATTTCAATTTGCCCACGTTCATCGAGCTACCGCATCTGATCAGGACTCTAACCCCGGATGCTACCCTTCTCCTTGACCGATCAAACGTGCAAAAGCCTCAAGAAAAATTTACGTTCGCAATGGTCTAGTCGAAAGTTACGATGTCGATGATGGTAACGTATTAAATGGGAATTTCGTATGGGTATATAATGGCGACCAAAAAATCTAGGAATTGGATGCGTCATCCAGTTCATCTGGCACCTCGACGAGAGTTTGTATCATGGTTTGTTGATTTAGTCAACCAACGTACTTCTTCCTTTCTGAATTGCTCTCTGTCTTATCAATTCGTCGTTCGGTGTACCTTTTTAAAAATTTTCTCGAGCCCGCGATTTTTACCTGTGTGAAATTTTGAAAAATAATACACGCGCATAAGTGACATCATTTCAAGCTAACCGTACGATTTCGAGTGATTTTTTTTGTTTTTCCCGTTTTGTATGAAAATGTAGTTACGTAAATGTGAATCATTATCAGTGATAACGACCGGTGCGCCGGCAAAATAGTTTTTTTATTTCAATTTTCCGTTTCCTTTTTTCGAATAAAAAAAATACATCGCGGAATTTTGGAAGACCATTTCATCGAATTTCAATGAGAATACGAAGATGAGCAATTTTCAACATGGAATTATGGTTTGATGACGCCCTCTCCAGTTTTCCTCGGCCTCCTCTACCGCCACTCAGACGCAGCATATCAGAGGAAAGCGGTTACATTTCAGCAGACTCGGATATGGTGATAGATACTTTCAAAAGTAGCAAATTTCACAAACACGACATTTTCGAATCTTCTGACGCGGCCGAGAAGAGTAATTTTTCGTGGTGCCGCGTTAAGCAATACATGTTGGAAAAATCTATAAGTGTGGAGCAAAATCAATTTGCGTTGAAATATGATCCAGGCGAATTTCCGACCCAAAAGGAAAAAGATTTTTGGCATAATCAAATAATGGACGAATCAAACGATACGATTTCAAATCGACAATCTCACCCGGATGTTTCAACTCCGAGACGGACCGATGATGAATCGAGGGCTTCTCGAAACTCTGATAGTAATACAGAGCCGAGTACATCTAGAAATATAATTACCTCTGGAGAAACAATACTCCCTTCAGGTATGCCGATAAAATTTAATCATTTTGATTGTTTTTTTTTTTTTATTAGTGTAGTGATTTTAACGGAAGCTAAGTATAGATTACTTTCGGTGAGGAAATGGCCTTGCTGTATTTACATGCATTTTTAACGATACCGAGGCAAATAATGAGTAACAGAAAAATTTGCACTGAGTCAATGGCAACAGATTGCAATCAAGTTATTCCCCAAGTTCTCATCGTTTTTGCTATTGGCATTATATTTTTAATTCCGGCATAAATTTAAAAAAAAAAATTGATAACGAAAGTGAAATTTTATCGGCAGGAAATTACGGATTTATGAAAACCATTTATCTACAGATAAGGATAATTTAATTTTTAAAGTAATCAAGAACTGTAGAAAAAAGTCAAATTCGAGGATTATTTATCACATCAGAGAACAATGAGGGGGATGGCCAAAAATTTTAATTTTTTCTTCAATTTTTCAATGATGAAAACATTTTTTACACATGAACTTCGAGAAATTTTTTTTATCCAATCTTAAATATTCATTTTTTTTTGTTTCTCTTCGCAAGGAAAGCCTGAAATTTATCGCCAAAAATGGTGAAATTTTTTTAAAAACAGCTAGAAAATACATACTTATAATTATCAGTTTTAAAATCACTTCAGAAATCCATTTCAAAAAGAAAAATCCATTGAAAATTGAAAATTTGAAGGACAAAAAAAATACTATTCTATAAAAATGATGAAAACCCACTCTCCTCAAGACAATGTTTTGAATTGAGTACCTACGAGTATCTATTGTTTTCAGCGTAGGTACCTACATATATCCAAAAATTCGATGAAAACTTTATTCAAAAAGGTAACATTTTGAAAAATGAACAAAATCATTATCAATTATAGTTGATTAAAATACATCGTTGGTTTTTTCCCCCTTTCTCTCTTTAAATCAATAACGTTAAGAGTTTTCAAATATCAAACAAATTCTCTATATCACTTTACCACTAACACTGGCTTTAAATTTCAAGAAAACTGAAAACGACGAGCTCTCAGCTGTCAGCTCCAAATCTCATGTAATTTTCCAATCCAAAATGGAAGTTTTCTGATTTTTCAGAGAAAAAAAAAAGAGTTTAAACATAATTTTCTCAATCTCAAACTTACATAATTTTTAACATGGATATGTTTTTTCCTCTGGGGTGGAGGGGGAGGTGTCATTCAAAAATTTTCAAGACTATATTTTGCGAAACCCCATTTTTAAGACGGTTTAACATGGATATTCCTCTGGGGGGGGGGGGGGGGGTCATTTCAAAATGTTTAAGATCCTACTTTGGGGGACCCTATTTTCAAGACGCTATTTTACGGGATGCTGACTTTCAAAACCTTATGAATTTTTTAAATTTATTTTTCAAAATTAACCTAATATCAAAAAGTCAGAAACTCACTCGAAAACTTACAAATTTTTATATTTTCGAAGTTAACTTACTTTATCTATGTACTAAATATCAGGAAGTAAGATGCTGAATATTGAATTAATATCAGAAAGTCAGAATGTCAAAAAAATTTCAAAAAGCTAAAAGCTGATTTTTAATTTGATAACAGAAAGTCAGGATGATAGGAAAAAACATATCCATGTTATACCAACATTTCTTTTCAGAGGAAACTTCGCTTCATTTTTAAACTTGGTACTCTCTTATTTAAAAAATCAGTGAAAATTATCGAAAATCACTGGAAAACAGCCAGAATTGCAGCACAGCAATAGTTCAGTGACGAAATTTCACTGAAAACAAATTTTGAAAAAATTGCTGGAAAATCAGCGAAAATCCGCTGAAAATCATAGAATTTTGCAGATTTTCTTTGTACTGCAATTTTGATTTTTTGTTTAGTGACTTTTCACCGATTTAAAAAAATGATCAAATGAAAGAATCTGATGTTGAAGAAATTATGTTCAAAATTTTATGAATTTTTAGTGATTCTTTTTTAAACAAATTTAAAAAATGTACATAGGTAGTACATCTACATTAGGGTGGAGCGCGAAAAAAAAACATACCTCGGATTTCGACCAAATTTGCTGGGGTTGTTGGGTCATCATCGGAGACTACCCAAAAAAATTTTGAGCCCCCCAGGTGACGAGGAAGGGGAGCTAGGGGTTCTCAAAGGGCACCTCCTTTTGAAAAAAACGTGGTTTTTTGTGCTTTTTAGCTCGAAAATGTGGCGTGAGAAACCTGACACAGCACTAAAAAGGTGCGATTTGAGTTTCTACATCTCCCAAGACCTTCGCCGTCCTCCTCCGATCAAAACTCAGACTGCTACCAGGGGGTCCAAAAGTTGAAGATCGCGAAATTTCCATATTGTGAAATTTTTGCTGGCCCCTAATTGATCACTTTTGCACCGCGCCGACTAAATAAATTTTTTTTTACATTTTTGAAGAAATTTTTTTAGAATTTTCTTCAATCAGTGTAGCCAACTGCGACTTGTGATATTCAAATTTCTGGAATTCGTATTGATCTAATCATGAAGTTGCCAGATAACTACATAAGTCTTATTGCTAGGAAACTCCACAAACTTTTTTTGGTTTTTTCAATAATCATAAGTTGGGTACCTACCTATAGGTAGAGAAATTTTTTTATTCCAGTGCAACCAATTGTTAACCATGAAACGTCTATGTATGAAATTTACGTTAATTTTAATAGTCGTTTCTATCTCATCTTTAAAAATAACGAAAAACTCAAGTCCCTGAGAAAATTTTTTGGTCATTTTTCACCCAATTTTACTTCCCGATTTTGATTCTGACAAAAAATGGTTCACATTTTTTGTTCATTTTTTAATCCATAAATTATCCTATTCATTTCGATAATCAACAAATAACACAAACAAATACCTCACAAAATTTAATTTTTCAGTGTTCCTGGCTAAATAATTAGAAAGTTTGACCAACGTAAAATAAACAGTCAATCTTCTGCATAAAAATCGCAGAAAAATTCTAAACCCTGCTTAGAATGTCGAGAATTGATGAGAATTGTACATTGTGTTCTGCATTATAACGTTGAGATTATTTTCCTTGTCTACAGAAGCTGTTTTAGGCACCCTCAGCATTATAGAAATATTTTTTCTAGTATAGTTGAGCGGTTATGTCACTGGTATGAGAATTTTTCAAAATAATAATCTCTAGTCATGGAAGAAAATTGTTTCAAAATAACGTAAATTCTATACATAAGCGTTTCATGGTTAACAATTGGCTGCACTGGTGTAAAAAATTTCTTCACAACTCATCAATGATTATTGAAAAAACCAAAAATTTTCGGGAGTTTTCTAACAAAAAGACTTATGTAGTTATCTGGCAACTTCATGATTAGATCAATACGAAATTCCAGAAATTTGAATATCACAAGTCGCAGTTGGCTGCACTGATTGAAGAAAATTCTAAAAAAATTTCTTCAAAAATGTAAAACAAAAATTTAATTAGTCGGCGCGGTGCAAAAGTGATCAATTAGGGGCCAGCAAAAATTTCACAATATGGAAATTTCGCGATCTGCAACTTTTGGACCCCCTGGTAGCAGTCTGAGTTTTGATCGGAGGAGGACGGCGATGGTCTTGGGAGATGTAGGAACTCAAATCGCACCTTTTTAGTGCTGTGTCAGGTTTCTCACGCCACATTTTCGAGCTAAAAAGCACAAAAAACCGCGTTTTTTTCAAAAGGAGGTGCCCTTTGAGAACCCCTAGCTCCCCTCCCTCGTCACCTGGGGGGCTCAAAATTTTTTTGGGTAGTCTCCGATGATGACCCAACAACCCCAGCAAATTTGGTCGAAATCCGAGGTATGTTTTTTTTTCGCGCTCCACCCTAATCTACATAGGTATAGGTCTAGGTACCTACTTGAGTATCTCGGTACCGCAAAAGCGGATTTAACCGCTTTTTTAAAAATATTGAAATAGGCCTGATTTCGCACTCTACATCAGCCCCATATAGCTCAGAATCAGGTTTAACTCATGACTCGAAGCTATTCACTTGATTTTTTCATGTTTCTTATCCAACATTATTATGCTTGTTTTAAAATTTTTAGCGCCAAATTAGAAAAATAGAAAGAATTTGTAGCGCATTGATTACTCATCTTTTATTTTATTCAAAAATCCCAATTTCCCGAATGGTTTTATCAAATTAAAAATACCTATGAGAAACAGAATTGCGAGATAACTTGAATAATTTTACATTTTTCGTTGAAAAAAAAATGGAAAAACGAATTTTGATCAAAAAAATAGGAAAACCCCAAATGAGTGGGAAGGGATTGTTCGATTTTCAATTCTTTTCGGCACTTCACTTCGATGTCAATTTTATGATACTTCCAGGAAAAGTTTCAATTAAAATTCGGTCAACTTACTCTTAATTTTGTGAACAAAAACTGCGATAGACAATTTTGAAGAGTCTTCTAATAATTTCTACATTTCAGATTCAAGGTTGTTACTGAATAAGGGATTTCAAATGATAGAAAAATTGAAAAAACATTATCAAAATTTTAGCATTTTTTTAAAGGATTAAAAACATAAAAAACGATTATTTTTAATTCGACCAAATAGTGAAAAAATAGACAAATTACAGTCGAAATCGTTTTTGTTTTTCAATTAGTTCCATACTTGAAATCATTTGGAAATTTTGAATCAAGAAGAAATGAAAAAAACAAGTTTGAAAATAAGAAAGAAAACACAAAAATATTGAAATACTCATTTGACTAAAATTTAATTGAAATTCTTGGAATCTAGGTACCTATAGGTATCTATTTATTCTCATTCCAAATGATTTCACTCTGTGAGAAAACTCCTTCAATTTTTTGAGTTGAATTGAATCAGAAAATGTATTTTAAAATTGAATCAAACGATTTAAAAAATTGATAAACCATCGCATGTATTTTAAAATTTTATTTCGAAATTTAAGAACCATATAGAGAACAATTTACCTAAATATTAGGTAACTCAACTTTGGGAAAAATTTTGACCCAAACAAAAATAAATCAAAAGAATTCATATTCAAAAATTCAGTGGCTAAAATTCATTTCTTGAATTTTGGCGAATTTTTCAAATTTCAAAATTAAATCATAGCTTTGCAAAACATACAAATTCGATCTAGTCAACGAAAAGAACTGAAATTTGGTATATACTCAATTTTAAACCTACTAAATGGATTGGAAAAGGGTTTCGAGTCGTTTCGGAGCTATCAGAAAATTTTGGAATTTTCCAGCACTGGAGAAAAGACCATACAAATGGTCTATACGAAATCCAGCACCAATAATCGCAGAATATTCATACTGGAAGATCAAAAATAAGGTATTAACCAACGTTCACTTTTTACACCTCGATTCGTACGTTGCCAAGGAATTTTTAAATTTTCTCGGGAAAATTTCGTACATATTTTGTGAAAATTTTGCTTAAATCGATCAAATAGATTACCAATATGGATAATCCGCGATTAAACGTGCTGAAATTCGAGTGGACCATTTTTATAGCCTTTTTTTTCAGTGCTGGAAAATCTCAAAATTTTCTGGGAGCTTCGAAACGTCTTGAAACTACTTCCAATCGATTTGGGAAGTGGAAAGTAGGGTACACAACACCAAATTTCAGCTTTTTTCGTTGATCAAATCAAATTCCCATATTTTGTATAGGGCGATGAGGTAATTCGTAAATTTCAAAATTCGGCAAAAATCAAAAAATTAACTCTGGCATTAGAAATTTTGGATACGGGGTTCTTTTATGGTGCACTTTCGATTTATTTTTGTTTCAGCTCAAAATTTTACTTCGAGTTAAAATACCTCATTTGTAAACTGAGATAAATTTAATAGGAATCATTAAAAGTGAGCAACTTTCAAAACAAAAGAGTAAAAATTAAAAAAAATTTCAATAAAAATAAAAAACACCTAATAAAAATTGACTAAATTTTGACTCGAGAAAAATTCATTTTTGGTGGTCAAATTTTCAAACTCAATTTTTTTTGAATTATTTCCAGATAAAACTCCATCTTTCACTTTCCCAGGAGCACACCCAAGGGGAGGCTCAGAAAAATTTTTTATTTCAAAAATGTGAAAAAAGGGCATTTTTTGCTCTTCAATTTTCAAAAAATTTTCGTCTTCGCTTCGCTTGGGCAGTATATTAGTCATTTTACTTATTTTAAAAATTTATCACTGATTTCTAAATAACTTCCCAGTTGGTCAGAAAAAATTGACAATTTTTGACTGAAAGATTAGTGAAAAATGACTAATTTGAAATTTTACCCCTCCCCCTATTTTTTTTCAAAATCTCAGACCATCCTTTATTGAATTTCTGGGTGCGCCTATCCACCTTCCACACCAATCCAACCCCCAACCCTAAACTTTCGATAATAACCTCACCACCATGTTACAGATCCAAAAGAATGGAACAGTCAACACATCGAGAAATGGCTTTCATACTGCACAAAACAATTGGAACTTTGGCCAGTACCGAAACCAACGGATTTCCCTACCTCCGGAGCCGAACTCTGCGCTTTCGATAGACCTGATTTCGAACAATGTACTCGAAACGTACGCACAGCTCGATTACTATTTCTGCATTTGTTGCTTCGAAAGCACGCCGCCATCGGGCGACCTATAAGTCCAACGCTATTGGAAGCGCATAAAAAAGAAGGTGAGTTGGTTTACGCTTCGATTTGCTGTGCCAAACACGTATATAAGTGTGTATACCAACGCGTATTTTTCAAAAGCAAAATTATCACCGAAAAGATCTCCGATGGAGAGGAAAATAATTAAGGTAACGGACTTCCTTTTATTCTTTTAACGTTTCCGCGTCCCGTTGGGAAAACTGGAAATCAAGATTTTCTGGCATTAAGGTCTTAACCTTTTCACATTTTCACCCCTCTGGTGCCGGCTGCTTTACTTTCTCGTTGTATAAAAGATGGTTTGGACGTTGGTTACTATATATTAAATGCTATTTACGTCGAAACGAGCCCAAATCCTATGGCTATTATTACAAGCGGCTACTTTTTTTCGCTTTTTTTTTTCCTTTTTTGATAGAGCAAATCTCGATCTTATTGTAACCGCGTATCAAACACGTCGATTTTTCTTTTCGTTTTCGAGTCTGAGATTAAAACTCGATACCGTGCCAGGCAAATTTACTTCATTTTCTTTACTTTTAAAACTATATAGCCGAAAAAAAACGGCGAAAGGGTACCGGCAGTTGAATTTTTGATGATTATTTCTAGCCCAAAATCGCATTTTAAAACTTGAAATCAAGTTCTCTACTTGATGTTTCAGAGGTGAAATTCTGAAAAAAATATATTTCATGTATGTAGTCCCTATCTACAACGTAATATTTTTTAAAAGAATTTTTTAGGTGGTGGAAGACCTTGAAAAATGTGAAAACCCATCTTTTCAGAACGTTTTTCACACATAAAAATGGTAATTTTTGGTCGAATTTTTTTTTTCGGGTAATGATATCCCAAAATACGTATTTACACACCAATTTTCCGATTTTTATTTCATTTCATCTCTTTTTCGTGATTTTTGTAATTTAAAGTCCAAATAGGTAAAAGTACTGCACAAAGCTTAAAATTGATTATCTCACTTTTTTTGCCAAAGAAATTGTCATAAGAAAAAAAATGCAACATATTCGTGTTCAAAAGCTCAAACTACTTCAATAAATCTCTTTTTTACGATCAAAGGACTTAAATTTTGAAAATTCAGTTCTGAGTGAACGAGTTTTTTCTAAAATCACGAAAAAGAGATGAAATGAAACAAAAATCGGAAAAGTGGTGTGTAAATACGTATTTTAGGATACTATTACCCGAGAAATTTTTTCGACCAAAAATTACCATTTTTATGTGTGAAAAACGTTCTGAAAAGATGGTTTTTCAAATTTTTCAAGGTCTTCCACCACCTAAAAAATTCTAAAAAATATATTACGTTGCAGATAGGGACTACATACACGAAATATATTTTTTTCAGAATTTCACCTCTGGAACATCAAGTTGAGAACTTCATTTCAAGTTTTAAAATGCGATTTTGGGCTAGAAAAAAATCATCAAAAATTTTTTTCAAACCACCCACCGATACCCCTCAGTGAATTTAGCCCCCGCTCCGATTTTCACTCTAACCCCCTTAAGTGGTGCCCCTGAATGTAAAAACATTCTAAAAAAAAATTGACCCCCCCCCCCCCAAGGTCCTCCCGTTCGGAGTTATGGCCATTTTATTGGCGATTTTTAATTCCAACGGAAGTGAACGAAATTTTCTGTTCTTTGGCACAAAGTTACACCTCGTAGAGGTGTATTTATGAAAATTTTTTCAAAAATTTTGGTGCACTTCTTCGCGCCTTTTCGGCTATTTGAAGTTTTCATTCTTAAAAAACAGCATATAAGCGAAGAGCGACCAACTTGGAAAAATTACTAAAAAACACGTTTTTTTATGTAGAATTTCGCTGTACATTCGGTTTTGGCCGATTCTTTGAACTAAGAGCCGAAAAATGCGAAAAACCGTACAGAAACGTTGTTATTTTAGCAGATTTTTCAAATTTTTAGCGTTTTATACTGAAAGAAAGGGTCAAATGAAAAAACCAATACCATATTCGTGTTCAGTGGGTCAAAATACCCCAATTAACACTCTTTTCGCAATTGCTTCTCTCGAGGTCTCGAAATTCACCCCTTTTCAGCTTTTTTATCATGAAAAATCAGTGAAAAAAGTCAATTTTGAAAATTCAAGCAAAACGCTTGCAAAAAGGGTGCCTATCGGAGTATTTTGACCTGCTGAACACGAATATGGTATTGGTTTTTTCATTTGACCCTTTCTTTCAGTATAAAACGCTAAAAACAGGCCTCAAACTGAAATTTTTAAAAAAAAAAGTAACTTTAGTAACCATTTTCCATGAAAATAGTAACCAAAAAGTAACCTCAGAATCGTTAATTTTTAGGAGTTTCAGTATGATCGGGGGGGGGGGGGGAGGAGGAGGAGTGCAAAAACCAAAATTTTGATTTTTACCCACATTTCGGCAATTTTAGAAGATATTGAATTTTTGGAAATTTTTGAAGATTTGAAAACTTTTGCACGTGTGGAATAATTATGGTGAGCAAAAATACTGATTTATACTGACCTCTTTTCTAAATTCCCCCTCCTTACACAAAGCGAAAATTTCTGGTAAACATTTTTTAAAAAATGAATGAATTTTCTGCCAATTTTTCATGTTATTTAAAATCTGTGACTTTTCGCTGATCTTTCAGTCAAAATTCTTATTGAAAATCAGTGATATTTCACTGAAAGATCTTAATTAAAAACCGCCCGAGCGAAGCGAGGGCGAAATTTTTTCAAAAAATACACGTTTTCACATTTTTTATAGAAAAAAAATTCTGCGTCCTTCATAATTGAAAAAAATGAGAGCCCGGTACAAAAATATTCTCCTTTGTACCTCCCTCTCGGCCTGATTGTGCTCAGACTGAGCCCGAACACAGCGAAAGCGAAAATTTTTGAAAAATGGGCACTCAGAATCTGAAATTTTATTATCAGGTCAAACAAAATTGTGCTTTCTTCGTGGTTTGTATTGACTTCTAAAAAAACGATTATCTATTGACTCATTTCCCGATCTCCTTCAAAAAAAATTGAAACATTTTTGAAAATTCCAATCAAAAGTATTACAGCGTTCTTTAGATAAATATGAGAAGGGACAATTTTTCTCATTTGAAAATAATAATTGTCCAGGTTGGAAAAGAAGAAGTTTCGTACAATCATTTTGAAAATGAAATGGTGTAAATGTATTGAGCCCGAGCGAAGCGAGGGCGAAAATTTTTGAAAAAAAAAAGGCATTCAACAGCTCAATATTTTTTCTTATTCTTTTAAAGGAAAAATTTTGAAAATAGTAACTAATAGTAACCTCTGAAAGAAAAAAGTAACTTTTAGTAACCAAACTTGAAAAAAGTAACCAAGTTACTTAAAAAGTAACCCAGTTTGACCCCTGCTAAAAATTTGAAAAATTTGCTAAAATAACAACGTTTCTGTACGGTTTTTCGCATTTTTCGGCTCTTAGTTCAAAGAATCGACCAAAACCGAATGTACAGCGAAATTCTACATGAAGAAACACATTTTTTAAGTAATTTTTCTAGATTGGTCGCTCTTCGATTATATGGTGTTTTTTGCGATTAAAAACTTCAAATAGCCGAAAAGGCGCGAAGAAGTGCACCAAAATTTTTGAAAAAATTTTCATAAATACACCTCTACGAGGTGTAACCTTGTGCCAAAGAACAGAAAATTTCGTTCACTTCCGTTGGAATCAAAAATTCTTGAAAATCAGCCAATAAAATGAACTCTCGGAGATACAAATTTTTAATGGAAAGGCTGAAAAAAGTAACGTTTTATCCCGTAATTCCGTCAAGGGGAAGGGTAGGGAGCCAAAATTTTACCATGTAGTTTTCAGACCCTAAGAACCAAATTCCGTAGGTTAGTTTCAAATTTCAGCTCCGGGGCAGATTCGCCAATCTTAACCGCCGGTACCATTTAATTTATTTTCCAAAATTTATACTTCCGAGGGAAGAGAGGTTGGGGTTGACATGATTAATGCCAAAAATTACCCAACCCTCGGCGACGGAAAAAATTGGTGTAAAATCGAAATTAAAAACCAAACCGAGTATAATTTAAAGTCTTCAAAAATACACGTACCTATAAAGATTTCAAGCGGCGAAAGTCATTTTTCAAAACGAACAAGGCGTCGAGGGGGCCGAAGACGAACACTAGTGAAAAAAAGAACCGAGGCGAGAGCGAAACGCGAGCAAATAAAAAAGGCTGCGAATAACGGCGCGGGATTTTTGTTATTGAAGAGTTTAAGCCTAGCAAGCTTATAAGGATTTACTGCTCTTCCGTAGCGCGAAAACAGAGCCCCGGCATTCCAATAAAGCAAAAGCATAAGATTCATCAACAACCTTTCCCGCTGGTTAGTTTCCTTCCGAGGATTACGCGTTTCCTTCCTTCTAACCTATTGTGCCCTTTTTACCTCCCTCCTTCGGGGCTCTCCTTTGGCTCGTATCGAACGACGAGCGCCACCTCCGAGGTAATTTTAATTATTGCGCTGTAAAAACAGCAATTAACGAGTAACGTGTGAACCGGCGAGTCTACAGGCTGCGACCATGTCACAGCGAAGGTGCGATTACGAATATTTCTCAGAATGTGTGTCTTTGTGGGTATTTCGCAAACGATTTCGCGGTACTAGCTGAACCTCGGCGTCTGAATGAGATTTAGCGCGCGGAAGTCGCCGAATCTGAATTCGGACAAATTATACATTGTGGCGGTGTTTCTTTGTAAATAGGTTTAATACACGTAATATCGATGATAAAAAGAAACGTCGGGAAGAGGTATGAATAAAAGGGTAGCCTGGGGCTTGAATTTACTTAAGATTGGAACCGGCGCATGAGAAAATCTTTCGCAAATAATACCCTTTCTTTGAGCTAACGTCTTCGATCATTTATGGAACCCCGATGATTGGCGAGGTAACCATTCGATGTGGTTTTCTTTCGAGATGAGTATTTAAAAATATCGAAGATTAGATTTCAGAAGGAGGTGTAGGTAAAGGAAGTTGCAATTGATTTATTGAGCAGCACGCCCCTCTTCCCAATAGCACTTGATTCAGACACTCATAACTGTTGTTAAAATTATTTTTTTAAAATTTTTTTTAAAAATTCTATATCAAAAAAAATTTGAGCAATGTAAACTTTTTCAAAAAATTACAAAATAACACATGAAAATTCTCGAACTTGGGATAAAAATATAAATAAAAATCATTTTTTAAATTAAATAGGTGAACCTAAATCAACTCCAACTTCGGTTTGACACTAGATTTAAGAGCCAAGTTCATAGATTGATTCCGAAGTCAAGAGTCAAAGTCAAAGATGGGTTCTGGAGTCATTAAGTCAAGGTCACAAATTGACTCTTGAATCAAGGTGGAGCTAGGAGTCAGGGCGTGAGTTTCACAATGGAGTCAAGGTGAGGTCAGGAGTCGAGGTCTGAAATTGACTTCGGAGTCCAGAGTCACGGTTATAGATTGACTACAAACCCGAAGTCAAGAGTCAATCAACTCCAACTTCGGTATGGCACCAAAGTCAAGAGTCGAGATCATAGATTGACTCCGAAGTCAAGAGTCAAGGTCATAGATTGACTCCGAAGTCGAAGAGTTAAGGTCATAGATTGACTACAAACCCGAAGTCAAGAGTCAATTTACTCTGACTTCGGTATGACACCAAAGTCAAGAGTCGAGATCATAGATTGACTCCGAAGTCGAAGAGTCAAGGTCACAGATTGACTACATACCCGAAGTCAAGAGTCAATTTACTCCAACTTCGGTATGACACCAAAATCGAGAGTCAAGGGGAATCAAGATGAAGCTAAGAATCAGGGTGTGGGTTTTATTATGGAGTCAAGGTGGGGGTCAGGAGTCGAAATCTGAAAGTGCTTTTGGAGTCCAGAGTCAAGGTCATAGATTGACTACAAAGTCAAGAGTCAAGGTCATAGATCGACTCCAAAGTCAAGAATCAGGGCATAGGAGTCGACTCCGGAGTCGGAGTCAAACTAACTCCAAATTGACTCCGACCCCGGAGTCAAGCCGGAGTCAAGGAGTCAAGGTCAAAAGTTGATTCCGGAGTCAAGAGTCCAGGTCTGAAACTAACTCCGGAGTCAAGCCGGAGTCAGGAGTCCAGGTCTGAAATTGACTCCGGAGTCAACTCTTTATTTTGACTACGGAGTCAAGCCGGAGTCGGAGTCAAGGTCTGAAATTGACCCCGGAGTCAAGTCGGAGTCAGGAGTCAACTTTCTTCATTGACTCCGGAGTCAAGCTGGAGTCAGAGTCAACTTTTTTGCTGACTCCTATGCCCTGCCAAGAATCGAGGTCATAGATCGCCTCCGACGTAGGGTCAAGACTGTCAAGAGTCTAGGTCATAGATTGACGGCGGAGTCGAGAAGGAATCAGGATTTGGGCTCTGAAAGTGACTCCGCCGTCCAGAGTCAAGTTTTTGGATTGACTCTGGAGTCAAGTCGGAGTCGAAAATCAAGGCCATAGTCAAGGCGGAGTCGATAGTCAAGGTCCAATATTGACTCCATAGTAAGGAGTCAATTTTTAACGAGGAATAGTCAGGAGTCGACTTTTTGGCTGACTCCTATTCTCTGGATGTAAAATGAATCAAAAATAATTACCCAAACTTTCACGAAAAGCATCTAAAATGACTTAAAAACAGAAAGGTACCTAAAATATTACAAAGGTACTTGTAAAATCGGATATAAATAGTAACTGCTCATTGTTAAAATAAAGAATACATTATAAATATCAAAGAAATAATGCTCGAAGTGCGATGTTGAGAAAATTTTGGGCAAATCTGCTTTCAGAATAAAATTTGTATACGACATCACGAAATAAGACATTTTTTTTCTAATCATAATGAACTTTGACAAAAAAACTGTTGAACGTTGGAGAGAATCAAGTATAGACGCACCCGAGGGGGGGGGGGTGTCAGGAGGCTTGAGCCCCCCCCCCCTTAAGCTCGGAAAAAAATGTTTTTAATAGCAAAAATGTGGGAAAAGTGCATTTTTTCGCTCTTTAAACAATATCTTTTCAAAAAATTTTCGCCCTCGCTTCGCTCGGGCAGTATTTCAATCGTTTTATTTTAAAAATTGATGATTTTTGACTGAAAGATCAGTCAAAAATGACGATTTTGAAATTTGATCCCTCTCCCATTTTTTCCAGAAATTCTGAGCCCCTCCCTTAATTAATTTCTGGATGCGCCTATGGAATCAAGTATTAAATTTAGATTTAAAATGACTCAAAAACACTGAACGGAGAACTCCCAACTTTCTTTCTTTTTTTCATATTATGCATAAAATTTTTATCATTAAAATTCTTGCCATTTTCTTGTTTTTATCGTTTTTCATGCCAGCAGACATCTTGTGTAAAAGTTTCTAAAACCAACACAAAAATTATTCAAAATTTTCAAAAACTTTTGCAAAAATTGAATAAACTTCTCAACGACATAAAAATTGTAAATATTCACGAACACCGCACCAAAAATGAAAAAATTGTTCAAAATGAAATTTTGCAACGACTACAGAAAAATGATTAAATTCAGGTGAAATACTTTAAAAAACGTCGAAAAAAATCATTCATACCCCGAAAAAAAAAGGTCCTAACATTATTTAATGGACGTTTTTTCCTAATCAGAATAAGGAAATCTTCACAATCTTTTCATGCCGACCGAGCTAAAAATTTGGCTTATTTCGAATTTTTAGCTGATGAAGTTGTTTAACGCTTCCCGAAGCAGTATCAGAGTGTTGGAGAATAGTTAGCTTTAGTTAAAGGTTCTAAATCGACTGAGAAATTGTCGCAATTGGTTTGTAGGGTTGATTTTTATACGTCCACCAATTTTCAGATTAGTACTTTATAATTTACAGGTATTACTTCTGTAAAAAAAAATCAACATATCAGTCGGAAATTTCATCCATTTTTATCAAAAATTCTCAATTTCAGGCAGCTCAAAATTTTATTCTGTAGTACAGAATACAGATCATCTACAATTCCAATAAATCAAATTTCAAAGTGAAGATTCTATTATTAAAACGATATGTTGAAAATCAATCTTAAAAATTGAAAATCTACATGTACCTAATAAATAATAATAATTTTATTTCGATTTTTATCGAACATTCACTGAGAATATTCATTAATAATGAATTAATGATGGAGGAAAAAAATTCCCATTTCCTACAATCAACTTCTATTTTTTTTTTTTTTTTTTTTTAAAAACTTTATTCGTGATATTCTTTTTTAGTAAAAGTCTGAATGACTAAAAATTAGTCCACATTTCACTATACAATTTCAACAATTTTTTTTACACCAAATCGAATATTTCAACGTAGGTACCAAATTCTTTTCTTTCAAAAGACATCGTATTTTCTTCGCCTTCAACCAATCAATTACAAATCCTGGTACAGCAAGTGTTACTTTTTCACTACCAAAACTCACCCTTCACTTCAACACCTCTCTCCATTCGGCCATCGAACCTTCACAACCCAAAACATCGTAAATCCGTCGTAATGTCAATTATGTAAAGTGGAATTAATCAAAGATTTCGCAAACGCACTTATTACCCCATAGACGAAAGAAAAACGTAACCGTTTAAATGATTATATCGCAGCGTGTAATTGTCGTATATTATGGTCTTCGTACAGCTACATCGTGGACAAAGAAACCAAAGGGGGGGAACACGCTGCGTGTATTAAATGAAGATACAACCCTAAATGACTCGGTTGGCTTTATCTGAGTAAATCCGGCTTTTATTCGATGCGAATCTAAAAGTCAAATGTTCTTACTTCACCCTCGCTAACCCCTATATACTTTTTTTCTACACCATATTCAATCCTTCAGCTCGATTCACGTCTGTAATATCGATTGTTTTATATGGGAAATCCCAAGGCTAGGATGCGACGTGTGTTGCATTGTCAATTATCATGTGTTTTAGCCCATGATTCATGAATTACAAATACACGAGTTTGTTTCAGGTACGTCTACGTACCTCACCTGCCTACGATATTTTCTGCTCAGCCTTTCCCGTCCATCTTAGTCCCGCTTAATAGCGCGATAAACTCGTCAACTTACGAGATCGGCGTCGATTTGAAATCGTTATCATGGCGCGCACCCTTGAAAAACCTGTTCCAGTTGCAGATTTTATTCAACTTTTAACTCAAAATCAGGAGAAAATTTTCAACCGGTTGTCCAATAAAAACTTGCGGATTAATAAAATGGAGACCGAAGCTAACCCCGACGATGGAATTTCACCATTTGTCGATATCCCGAACGGGTTAATATTTTATAACGAATTGTGCGCTGTCAACGCAGAGATGGGTGGCTAATTGGGCGAAATATCGACGAAAATTATGGCGAAGATTTCGAATATAAAAATGGTTCTGAGAAACTGATTTACATAATTGGAAAAAAAAAATTGGTATTTTTAATTTCTTCCATTCATTTTACCTTCCAACGTACCTAAAAAAATATTTGCGCTGAATATGGATTTTTTTGGACGTCATTCGAAAAGATTCGGAAAAAGGAATAACTCAAGGTACTCTCGAAACCAGTTTCCAATTCCATAGTATCTGCTGAATCGGAAAAATGAAAATGGTGAAAATGGTTGCTATTTTCATGTGTAAGTATTGAATAATATTTGGAAATTGAGGTTCAAGGCTAAATTTGATAAAAAATTGAAAAAAATTGATAATTTTTTTCAAAAAAAGAACATCCAAAAAAATTGTTTTTGATATTCCAAATCATGTGCTTATAATTTGAGAAAAAATTTCATTTCTTACCGAAATTAACTTTCATTAATTAAAAAAAAGTGAAAATTTTCAACGGAAAAAAATGTTTCATATTTTCGATAAATTTTTCTACGCATTTAAATGAGCCCCAGTGCGATCTTGAATTTTGAATTTCAAATATTATTAAATACTTGAACGAATTTCCTTCTGTAAATGTCTCGGTTTTCCCACAAAGTATTTTTCTATCGAAAAATTTTGCTTCCAGCAAGATCAAGTTTCGATATTTCCGGCGGAAAAGGATCCACTTATTTTTGAAAAAAATGTCGATTTCTTTCTCTAGTGGTTCGATTTTTGAACAAATACGTATTATTTTCACATTATTTAATTAAATTTTCAGTCCTTCCCATTTCGGCGCAATTTTCACTTCAGTTGGAGCTTTTAGAGATTTGGAAACGAATATAGCCAAATTTCAAAGATTTTTAAAAATTATCCATTTCCAAATAAATCAATTCACCCGAAGCAAATATTTTTTTGGCTTTCCACTATTGGGCTTTGGTGCATTCTATCAGCGTGAAAATTTTTCAATTTCATTCGTCAGTTTTTCGTCGGGCAAAAAAGGGTTAAAAATGCTACTACTTCTCCAGATAATTTTATCACATCATAGTTAGGTAAATAAAAGTCAGGTTGCTACGTTGCATCGAAATCTTGAAACTAAAATTGCCATTTCTAGGTATTCTGGAATCTCCTATGAAATTTCGATTTCTTTCGCAGCGGCAGAATTGAAACCAGAAAAGCAAAAAATTCAGTTCACGAATAATTTCGCGTACTATTACAAAAAAAAAAAAATGAAGTAAAGTTTCCTCTGTAAGGAAATGTTGGTAACATGGATGTTTTTTCCAGTCATCTTGATTTCTGATATTTAGTCAATTTCCAGCTAGTGACTTTCTGATATTTAATAGTTTTTGAAAGTCCACTTCTGATTAAAAATTTTGGAACGCCTCCCACCTGAAAATTCTGGGTTTCTGATATTATTCAACTTCTAACTTTCTGGAATCTATAGTAAATTAATTTCGAAAACAAAATATTAAAAATTTTTCGAAATTTTCATAAAAGGATTACAATTTTTCTATTATTTTAACCTATTTGCAAGAACTCCCGGACTTGAAAACTGAAAATCACGAGGCGACGACTCTTAAAAAATTTAAATTCCGAAGTTTTTTTTTTAAGTAGGTGCTACTTCCTCATTTTCAGAAAAATAATTTCAAAACTATTAATCGTACCCCTATAAAAACTTCGTCGTTTCAATTAAATTGCAAATAACTTTGAATTAGAAATTCCACCTTAAAAATAGGCAGGGGGAATTGTTGTAAAAAACACAAAATAATAAAATTATTGAAGAAAGGGCCAAAATCATCCAATATCAATTTGAACTAAATACAAAAAATACTCAATCTTTTCGCAAATCATAAATTTAGTTTTTTTCAACTCTGAGTAAATACAATTTTACCTTTTACTTTCAGGATAGGTAAGTACTTCATTTAATCCTAACTAATCCTTTTAATAAGGACGAACTATTTTTTTCTTGGCAGCTGGAAGGATTTTCGAACAAAATTAAGAATATTTTTCTGACTACTGAAACGATAAAAAGGTGTTCTCAAGATTTTTTCATATAGACCTCGAGTCTACACAGAGACTCAGACATACGAACACAGATCAACATCATTTTTGTTTTTCAACTTCAATTGAGTTAATTTGCCTCTGCATTTATGATGAATTACGAAAAATTTTGGTTTTTGAAAATATACCCTGATGAGTGAAAGTTGTTGGTTGGGTAAGGAATAAAATTCAAAATCGATTCATATCTTCCGATCGTGCTATCAGAGTCTTCAATTCTTCGCAAATTTTCAAAAATTCAATACTTTCAAAAAATTACAAAAAAAATATCAAAATTTAATAAAATCAATTTCAGGACTCATTTCGTGACTATCTAAGCCGAAAACCCCAAATTTTAAAAAATGCATGTTCCACAGCTTTTTAAGTAACTTACGAAATAAAAGTCAACTCTGAGTTTTTCCAAAAAAAAGTAATTTAAACCAGTTTTGATTTTCTTTTGAAATTTCGAATTTTTGACAAATTCTCAAATAATTGAAGGTTCGTAAACAACCGAAAGATATATGAATCGATTATGACTTCAAAAAAAAAAAAACAAAATTCCAATCTCCCCAGCCAACAACTTTTGCACTGGGTATCTTTTCAAAAACCCAAATTTTTTGTTTTTCGGCCCATCCTATTGAGGTATCCCTTGGTCGTGATATGAAGTCATTATTCGGTTCAAGTTCCACTCAAATTCTCAAACATGTCGATTACAGGGCAAAAATATTTATATTTTTGATTCTAACCCGCGAATTTTATCCAGTTACACAAAAATAAAGAACGAAAGATTAAAAAGTAAAACGCTGAAACTTGAACGTTTTGATCACTAAAAATATAATTTTTTTTCAAAAATTCGATCGTTAATTGCCTCTGAATACAGAATAAAAGATTATCTGGGATGGAAGTGAATAATTCTACAAAAAAAAGTTAAGCTTTTTCGGATCGACCAAAAAAAAAGCTAGTTGAAACTTGGTAAGTCTAGAACTAATAGAATTTTATCAATAAAATATTACCTACACCCATCACTAACTCGATTTTTTGCTGACGATCGAGATGAATAATAAAAAAAGAATTAAATTATTAAAATGCATATCTACTTCGCATATTTCATGCACTAGCTAACGTAAAAAGCGATCTAAATAATTCAATATATTACTTCGAAACATGCAAATCTAAGGCGCTCATACTTGAAAAATCTTCGTAAAATTTTCTTTCAATACTTCAATTTACCTCCATTCTATTCAAATATTGCAGAATTCAAATTCTACACAATTTCCCCTTATTCTTTTTTTATAAAATACAAAATAATCGTAAAAATTCGAATTCAACGTTTATGAAAATCTTTATTAAATTAAACAATAAAATTAGGTACTGCATAACTTTATAATAATTATATCTACAACTGCTCATTTACAATATTTATTGAATAGATATTCAAATCGATTGATAATGGAAATAACAAAATGACCGAAAGTTCTCAACTTCAACACCCGCCCGATATTTTATAATTGAACGCAACTTTGGGAAGAAGTGATCAATTTTTTCCCAGTCGAATCGAATCAAAAATTATTTTTCGAATTCGAAATCCAGCGATTTATTGCACTAATAAATATTTCAAATCGATTCATGGACAATCTGGAAAAATTAATCATCAATCGATTTCTTTGGATTTTCAATTCATCCAACCACACGATTCAGTTTAATTTGACAATCGATCAATTTCATCCCAAAAGTTACGCTATTCTAGGAATGTGATCGATGAATGAAACAGAGCCTTTCACTTTAGAACGAGTGCAAAAGTTGGGATACTCTCATAAATGCATGGATCATGTATCCACAGGGTGGGACGCTAAAAAAAAATGAGGAAACATGAGAGAAAAGGGGTCAGATCAATACGCGAACCTACGTGAGCAAAAAAATTTCGAGACTACCTTTAAATTTTTTTTGATACAATTCGACAAAAAAAAAATTCAAAACCAGGATCGATTTCGAAATTACAATACTATACAAGGCGAGGAGAATAGAAAAATTTTGAATTTCGTATTCGGCGCGTACAGATACGAACCCCTCGGACGATTTATTCGTTCGATATTTCATCGTCGCTGATTTCTAATCCCTCGGTAAGGTTTGGTTTTTTCAATTCTGACGATATGGTTTCACCTTCGGACTGCAGCTGGGTCAAGAATGAGTCGACGTTTCGCGATTTCGCTCCCAGTTTCATCACCTTAGCGGGAGCCTTACGTTCGTCGGAAATCTTGGTCGTCGACAACGTCTCGGCGATTTTCTCGGCTTCGGCTGTGACAGCGATTGGATTCTTCATGTAGCCCATCGAGCTACCAAAGCTGCCACCGCCGTAGCTGCCGAAGCTCTTGGGCGATGGACCTTTTTTGGCGGCTTCCAGACGTTGCCTTTGCAATTCTTTGGCTTTCTCGCGCATTTTATTCTTTGCCTCGCGTTCTTGGGATCTCCTCAGGGCCAGGTAGACTTTTTCTTCTTGCGAGTCCATCTCGACGTAGGTGCGGATTTGGGCCAGATAGACGCTTTCGCGATATCCGAGGGCGACTATTTCGTCGAAGGCGAATATTAAATTGAAGGCGTTTTCGCGGATTTCGGATTCTTCGTTGCTGCGACAGTATTCCTAAATTGAGGTTGGGAATTAAAAAAGTGCGTCAGAATATTACGGTAAAATTTTTCGAAAATAAAGAGTAATGGATCGAAAATTGATTTTTTCTCCAAATTTCTATTACGAAAGAGAAAGCTGAAAGGGAATTTGGATTTTGAAAAAATCTCTCCCGGAAATCAATATTTAACTTTCGACAAGTAATTTGGAGTTTGAAAAAAAAAGGCAAAAATATTCGTAATTTAGGAAGAAATCGATTCTTTGATATTATTTAATTTGTATGACCAAAAATATTTCAATTTCTATACTCGATGAAAATAATCAAAGGTGATTTTGTTATTTTTACAACTTCAGCAGTTCCAAAAATTTTACTTCAGATATTTTTTGAATCACCAAAAAAATCACATTTGAATCAAAAATCCAAAATTATGGATTAATTACATTTTTAGAACTTCTGACAATGAGATTGAAGTGAAATTCTACCTTGGATGGTCTTAAAAGGTGAAAATCACAATAAATTATTCAAACATGAATCTTTGAAAAAAAAAATCAATAGGGGTCATTACAGAGGTATTGAATTTTTTTTCCTGGAATCAATATTCAACTCTCATTAAGTAATTTGAGTGTAAAAAATTGGCAAAAATATTCATAATGGGGAAAAAAAATTTTTGAGGTACCTATTTTAATTTTAGTGACCTAAAAATACTTCAATTTTTACCCGATGAGAATAATAGGTAATTTTATTATTTTCTTAAAACTTCAGGAGTTTCAAAAATATTACTTCAGATATCACTTATGTAAATCACCAAAAAACATCATACTTGAATCCACAATCGAAAATTACAAATTTACAACATTTTTAGAACCCCTGACAATGAGGTGGAAGTGAAATTTCACTTTGGATGATCTTGAAGGGTAAAAATCACAATATTATGAGAATTTAGACTAAAATTTTTAAAAAAAATCAACTGGATTATCACAGAGGTAAATCTGGGGCATTGAAAAAATTTTCCCTCGAAATCAATATGGTGAAAAATTGGCAAACATGTTCGTAATTAGGAAAAAAAAAACATTTTTAGAGGTATTTTGATTTTAATGACCAAATATTTCAATTTTCATCCCATGAAAATAAAATCAAAAGTAATTTCATCATTTTTTACTACTTCAGGGGTTCCAAAGATATTGAAAAACATCTCAAAATGACTTCAAATAATTTCTGAATCTTCAAAAAAATCATATTTGAATCTCAAATCCAACATTTTTAGAACCCCTGATGATGAGGTGGATGTCACCATGGATGGTCTTAAAGGATAAAAATCGCAATTTCATATCAATTATTTCCTCAAGAGTAAATTTTTGAACAAAAATTCAACAGTTTAAAGGGCCATCTGGAAGATAATTCTGATTCAGTGAAATCCTCAAAACATTTCTCCAAATCTTAAATCCCACTTTTCAAACCATCTCTGCTCAATTTTTGAAAAAATCAACCCCCTCTCCCTCCACACCAACTTACCTGGATAACTCGGACGAATAACCTCAAAGTTTCCAGATCCTCTAAAATATTGCTGGTTTTGGTGGTAATCAGAAGCATATAAAGTTTATCCAAAGGCTGATAAACATAACGGACGGATTCGGTCTCCACAAAGGTATGCTGTTTACCGGCCGGTACGAGCTTTGGGAACGCAGCCAACAATCCTTCAATTCTGGCCTTGGTCATCTCGACGAACTGCCGAGACACCAGCGTTTTGCCAGCTTTGGTGCAAATGGCCGCAGATATCAAAACCATTCTTTCTCTAGCTCGTTTCTTTCTATACCATATAAACCTGGACGATATTTATTCGATTGTGTGGCCTTAGCCTGGGCGAAGTTTACCTACAGCAGGAAAATCGCTCTCGATATCAACCCGTAATTCGTTTTTTATCAACCTGTAGAATAAATTTCATTCGTATTATCAACCAAACATTTACAGTTAGCAAGCTCTTCGGTTATTACGGGTGTAAATTTCATTCAATTTTTACACGAATAGCCCACACACCGTTAGTGCACATGAATCTCGAGGAGAACACGAAAAAGCCCGACGAACGTATCGCCGAAAATGTAAGAAGTAGGTGTTGCGAATTAAACAAAAGTCCAGATGCGCAGCCGCTTTTGGGCTCGAAGACTTGAAAATTATCTAGAATGGGCGGTTTTCTCGAGATTTCCACCGGCTTCGATTCACCTCCCTTGAAACATACTCCACTCGGGGTCTCGCCTTATCTAGAACACACCCTCTGTTTCTTTTTTCTATTTTTTTTTCTCTTCCTCGAAATTCCAAAAACCGATGACCATTTTTGGGTGCATTCGTTAAAAAGTATACGTGACTGGGTATAATTCGTCTGCAAAGATTTCTAAATGCTCGATCAATTGAAATATTGAGAATTTCCGAGAAAAAAATAATAAATTTAACGGATGGATGAAAGTATGAAGAGTTTTTTGAATGATTATGCGATAAAACTGGTAAATCGGTTTGAATGATATGTGGCAATTAGATCGTCACCATGAGTTACGAAGACATATACAAATGGCATCAGTCGTCCAGAGAAATAAACCTTTTCATCAAGCTTCTATTATTTATAATGGTACGTAATCGAGTAGTTTTTTGCACGTTGAGTAGTTTTTGAGTTTTGGATTGATTTTTCATTTTTTTTTTTTTTTTTTTTTGGAGGATTCGGATTGAGTCCATTTTATAATCCTTTTTGTTTTTTTGGTCAATTTTTGATTTTTTTTTTTTACAAACAAATGAAAAAATTTGTAATTTTTGCAGTGATTTTTCAAAAATTGACATTTTTTATGATGAAAATTTTAGGCTATGAATAATATTTTTTGCGAAATATTTCCGTTTTCAATAATTCCCTTCTCTTTTTTCTTAAAATAATTGATGACGTTTGTCAAGTTTTTCACTATGGTAGGTAATTCAAAATTTTACTAATTCAATACAAAATACGTTTCTATTTTGATTTGTTATAAGAACTTAAAAATTGAATGCACGACATTTTACGCCCGAATATTTATTATAGTTTATTTTTTACCAAACTTAGAAATTTAAAAAAAATTATGATAACTCGAGAGAAGAAAGATAAAATAATCCTGAAAAAAAAATTACCAGAAATTTTTTCTCTGAGCTTTTAGCTGAAAGCTAAAATATAAATTGCGAAATGATAGGCCCAACTTTTCTATCAACAAGGAAATCCTCCTCTCCCAAAGTTTAATATCTCGAATCTTATTTTTTTTCATTTTACGAATTCACCTTAGTGTTTTAGGAATCAAAAATTCCTGAAAAAAAATTTTCTATCACAGATTTTCAAAAATATTTGTCAATTCAATATCATCGTACATTTCTCACTCTCCCCTCACTTCTTTAGTATTCATCTGGATAAATTATAACTAATTCCAGTCATGGAAAAATTCAATTTTTATGAAAGAATTTCGTTCAATTTTCTATTTTCTCGATTCTCTTTTAATTTCCCATTTTTCGAATTTTTGACCAGTCCTAACATCTATTTGATCATTAAAAATTGTAATTTTTGCTTTTAAAATAGATATATTTTTTGAGAAAATGAAAAAAAAAAAAAATTCCAAAAATGTTCACTCTTCTAAATTCATTTCATCTCCACAGCAATTAAATCCGTGAGAGTTTTGAAATATTTCAACTTGCTAACGGTGCATTAATGCAATTCAATCCCTACTTCAAAAAAAAAAGAAAATCTCCGAAAAAATTGAAAAATTATCATTGAAAAAATTGATGGATTTTCAACTATACAGTAAGAACTTACACGATTTGTTTTTCTAGCCGTTGAAGGATTTTCAAAAAAAAAAACGAGCATTCTGAAACATTTTTAAAGCAAATGTGATCGAATTTCAATCAGGCATTTCCGAGTTTTTCTATAGTTCTATTTTTCGAGTTTTACAGATCATTTGGCAGAAAATTTCAGCCAAAAACGATGTTCGAAAACTAGAATTGTATAATATTCAGACACAAAATAATCAATTTTTCAAATGTCGTTTGAAAACCCACGATTTCAAAAAAACAATTCCAAAATTCCCCCCTCCCTCATCTACTTACCAAAAGATGAAAAAATCTTCAAAACTTTTTTCATTTAAAATAAGCTTTTAAAATTGTACTTGAAAGAGAAAGTAATATGAAAATAACCTATCAGTAGCATCCGGAAAAAATTAGAATCCCTGATTTCAACTCGAAAAAAATTATATTTTGAATAAAAACTGTTCAAAATTACAAGATAATTGTTAAGTAATTAGGATTAAAATGTTGGAAAAGTTGTAGAAGGAATATCAAAAATCTTGAAAAATTTCGATTAATAAATGAGTGATTTTTTTTTTTTAAATTTTTGGTTTTACAATTCGTTTGAATACATTGTGATTGATTTTGATGTTTTTACAACAAATTAGATTGGTTTTTCTTAATAATCGAAAATTTTGTCCAAAAATCACCATCTACCAACTTGAAAAACTTATCAGAACTGAAACACGGTAATTTCCATTTCTATTCTCATTTTACCCCCTCCCCCAGAATAATTCTCTTGTTGAGCCTTGATTTCCAACTCATCATCCAAATTTTGAATTGACTCAAGAGGCAAAAATTCGAATTTTTTCAACAAAAAAAAAAAAAAAAACAGGAACACGAAGCTAGCAAAAAAAAATTAAAGATACTCTTCTTCCTTCTCAAAATTTTCCTCCACTAATAATATTCTTTCTATAACTCCAAAATTCATTCCAATTTCTTCTTTAAACGACGAATTTGAAAATCACCATCAAAATTGGCAACAATTCTATCATTTTAAACTCTCCAAACTCTCAATCATAAAATTCCATCATTTCAAACAATCTTCACCCACTTAATCATTCATTCATACCTTCTCATCAATTGAGCCGTTTACTTCGCACATCAAGGACAAACCGTTCATGCAATTTGGAAAAAAAACTGCGTTGAAATTTTTTCCAATTCCTTTACCTCGGAATAAGGTCCCTTTGGCTGCAACGCAATCTGAAGCGGACATGGGTTATATCGCTGGCTTTAGCGTAGGGCAGTAATTGAACATGAATTGCATTAATGAATAAGAAGTTAGGTTCAAGGAAACTTGTCGACGTCGAGTTTGACGTAATAGTCGTCCACTTCTCGCGACTGGTCGCTTATTATGAATGACGATAGCGGCGAACACGTTTTTAGGATACTCAACATATAGATCTCAATTCGCCACAGATATTTGACACTCGGCCATTTCACACGTGTCTCGGGCCTACATTAGCTCGACCAGATGATTAACGATCGATAGGGTCCGGTTATTTACTCTCCCTGCCTCGATATCTTTATATTTGGCACTTTTAGTTATTATTAGTATCAAATAATTTCCATAAGAAAATCATTACCATATCGTGGGTGTGTAAAAATACACACTGTATGTATTCGCGATCTGTCAAAAATGAGATCCTGTGCGTGGTACCAATTTATCACGAATTAAGACGACTTAACGAAAAGATACCAGCTCCTAAATAATTTTGATGAAAATAAGATTTCGACGATCTCAGTTCAAATTTATTCTGAGCTCAAAAATGTCAAACTTTAAATCTTTCAATTATTTCAAACGTAAAACCAATTTAAAAAATTTTCCACCAACAACATTTCTTGAATTAGAATTTTATTAATAGAATTCGAAAAAATCTCGAAATTAAAAACAATTTAGTTTTGGAAATTTTCCCAAATTTGACTTTTTCAGTTTGTTTAAATTCGTATCTTTATGATCTGTTGTAATTTCATCAAATCATTGATTGAATTGAAAGAAATTTTGAAAAATTCGAATTAAGATAGAACATTTTTCGCAAGTTTCAAAAAATGTTGATAAATTTTCGATTTGAAAAATTTTACTGAGAAAAAAATCGAAGAAAATTCTAAAATTATTGAAGACAATTTAAAGTTGTACAAAAATTTGAAATATGAATTTTAAAAAATGAAGTAAGTAAAGTTTCTTCTGAAAGGAAATGTTGATAACATGGATATACTTTTTTCTCTCATTCAGACTTCCTGATATCAAGTCAATTTTCAGCTTTCTGACTTTCTGATATATAATAAGTTGATTTTAAAAATATAAAAATTTGTAAGTTTTCAAAAAAAAAAGTATAAGTTTTTGACATTTGGTGATACAAAATAGGGTCTGAAAAATTTTGGAATGAACTTCTCCCTCACACAAGAGGAAAAAACATATCTATGTTTAAAATTTGAAGCAATCAATTTCCAAAACTAAAATTGTTTTCAATTTATTTAATTTTTTCGAACTGTATTTTTTTCAATTTGAACGTTCTCAACAATTTTCCAACTTCGATTTCTTCAATTATTTTCACTACATAAAATTTTTCAACATTTTTTTCAACAGTAATTTTCTGATAATTTTAAGCTTTTTTCTTAGATTTTTTTTTTCAATTGAATTTCTATTGAGAAAATAAGATAGGTTTTCAAATTTTACACTCAATTCAACAATCCGGGCTGTTCAGAATCATTTCGTTCGTGAACGGGTCATCTGTTATCAGTAGCTGAAAGAGGGAAACTAAAGAATGACGAAATTAACAGTTTCAGATTTTGTCACTTTTTGTACTTGAAATGACTGAATTAGTACAAATTATTGAATAATATTTGATAATTTATAGTAATTCAGTCAATCCGAGTACAAAAGATGACGAAATCGGAAACTGTTAATTTCGTCATTCTCCAGTTTCCCTCTTTCAGATATTGATAAGACGTGATAAGACGTAAAAAAGAGTCGAATGCTCGCTGAACGAAATGATTCTGAACGGCCCGGATTGGATGAAATTCTGAAAAAATATGAAACAGAAAAACAAAATTTTCAATCACGAGAAAATTGAAGTTGAAAAAAATCCAAAAAAAAAATTATCAAATTATCAAAGACAATATTATATTACAGTTGTAAAAATTTTTTAAGACGAATTTGAAAAAAAAAATGGAAGGAAACAAGTTGGGAAAATTTCAAATACGTAAGGCTTTAAATTGGCTTTCATGTCTAAACCCAAAGTGAGGAGGGATTAAATTAAAAAATCAGATCTTTTCGCACGGTAATTTTTTTCAATTTGAACGTTCTGAATATTTTTCCAAATCTGATTTCTTTAATTTTTTTTACTACATAATATTTTTCAAAATTTCTCTCAACTCGACAATTTTTTAAAATTTTCCTAGACTTTTTTCAATTTTGTATTTTTACTGTAATAAAGGGAGGAGGGAGGGGGTCTGAAAATATCTTTCAATTCAAAAATGAGATGAAATTCTGAAAATTATAAAATACAAAAATCAAATTTTTAGTCTAAATTGAACAAATTTTAAGAAAATTCAATCTGAAAAAAATTTAAAATTGGATGAAATTTTGAAAAAATGAAAAATAAAAAAACTGAGAATAATTTTAGGGTTGAAAAAATTTCAACTTTAAATAAATTCAGACTCAGATCGTCGAAATCCCATGTGTTTCAAAATTGTTTAGGATCAAGTATGATAATTACGCTGCCAGGATGTCCATAAATATGCCAAAGAAATCATCTGTTTTCTATGTTTTCTAAAATTAACAATGGTCTAAACAACCCTTCTAACGATTCGACGTAATCGATCCATTCTCAGAATCTGCATCGTTCAAGCTCGCAAAAACGAATAAAATTGTTCCGACGTCAATACCACCCCCACATCGAGGTGCAAATATCTCAAATCCGCGTACTTATTTAAACAGCCGATCAATTCAGCCAACTTATAACAATAGATCTCCTTCGTATTTCCATCTATCGCTCGTCCATACTCTTACGACAGCGACACCCAAAACCCCTGACGTCACGATCTTCTACTTACGTAGATTTTAGCTCACATTTCGGAACCGGAACCGAATTGAATTTCTACGAAATAGCGAATTCTATTTCGGCTCACGATTGTTTCATACATCAACGAGTTCGATAGCGAAAAAAAAAAACGGCTGGATGAATCAACGAGTTGATTCAATCAACATAAACATACTACGATGGCCTTAGTGCAATTTAACCTTGAGGCGTATCATGTGTAACGGCAATTATACCTATATTTCCAATGTACATACAATGTATTACTCAACCTATTACAGGTACACGCGGTGATTATTGTCGTTAACTCGAATACGCCTTGTTCTTCCTGTCTCGAGATTTTTTTTAGGCTCTTTCCCATTCTTGGAAATCGAACTCTATCTAATTAACTCATCGGCGCGGTGTGTTTATTTCAGATCCGTACGAATTTCTAACCGCGGCCAGCGGCCGTCTGGTTGCTCAAAGTACAGCGACCGGAGGCTCCGGACAAATACAATTGTGGCAGTTTCTTTTAGAATTGTTGGCCGATTCGAGTAACGCGAATTGTATCACGTGGGAAGGCACGAACGGCGAATTCAAGCTCACAGATCCGGACGAGGTGGCCAGACGTTGGGGCGAACGTAAATCTAAACCGAATATGAATTATGATAAATTGAGTCGAGCTCTTAGGTAAGTAGAAGAAGTGGAGTTTCGAGGTGGCGAAAATGGTCGCTCGAGGATTGGCTGGTTTCGATTTCAAACAAATGTCGAGAGATTTTAGAGGATTAGGAGTTGAATTTGATGAGATTTAGGACACCTGTCTCGAATTTTAGAAGTGATGAAAATTGATCAATAATAAAAAAAATCACGATTTCTGGAAGTTAGTTATCCAAGATACGTACTCGAAATGCTGTAAACTTTCAAAGCCGACCAGAGCATTCAAAATTACGAAGAAAAAAATCCTCGGAACGATTTTCGAGCATTACGAAATCAGCGGAGCGATATTTAAAAATTTAGACCTTTTCATCAAATCAAAATGATAGTTCAAATTTCACCAATTTTTGAACACGACAAGAAATAATTATCTCAAAATGAAAACCATCTTGAGATTATCAAAAAAAAAATCAAAATTTCCACAGATTTTTCCTGCAAAAATAAACATATTTTCGTTTTCACTACTTTCTAAAAAATTCTCCTTCTAATTACACCAGTACTTCGATTCTGAATTTTTTTCAGGGAGAAGAATAACTACTCTTTCATCAAAAAATTAGGAATTCAATTTTACCAATTAAAATTCACGAAAGAAAAAATACCATTAACGATTTTCTCGCATATTTTCGCCATTTTCCCCTACAAATTCTGAATAAAATTCATTTTTTCCCATTATTTTCTACCCATTTTCTGTACCTTTTGATAACTGATGAAGAAAAAAAGGAGGTGAAAATTTTTGACTCGGAAGAATATTTTCTCAACTTTCTCGGATAATTTTTTTGATTCGAGATCCATGGTTCTCTCAATTTTTTGAAATGAATCACGACTTTAATAAATTCTCAGACTAAAAACATCAAATGTAGAATTTACCATCGGAGGAGGGGAGGGGTGGAGGATTAATTACTCTTTGCTCTCGCTCCTCGCCTAATCTAGGGTAATAAATTTTTACTGAAAGTATTATCTAAACAAAAATTCCGTCTATTTTCGTATTTAAGAGGCCATCAAAAGTTTGGAACCGATCCCTTTTTCAAGCAGAGCTGAAAAATTGAATCTGAAAGTGAAAATCGAAAAAAATGGGAATGAAAAACCAAAACCGAGATATTTTCTAGTCTCATTGTCAAGTGGTGGTTTTTTGCATCATCAATTTTTTAGAGTGAAAAAGTGATCTGCTTTTATTTTATAATCAATATACTTATTCAAACATTTCAATCATCCTCAAAATTTTAAAACTTAAAACAAGAATTATTTTTGAAAATTCTCCTACTAAATTTTCATTCGACTAAGAACGTAATTTTTTGTAAATATCGAAAAAAAAAGCGATTTTCTTTCCCGGACCTTTTCTTCCCTTTTTCCTCTCTCTTAATTCTGGATCTAATAATGAGTGATTAAAAAAAAAAATGAAAACCAAAATTATAACCTCCTCCCCCTCAAAAAAAAACCACAAATCAACATCCTAAAAACTGAAACTGAAAAATCTAAATTTACAATTTGGCAGCTTTCCAATCCCAACTTGCAAGGAAAAAAAGAAAAAAAATTGAAACTAAAACTGCATAAAATTTGGAAAAATGTGATTTTTAAAATTTTACTTTAATCAGAACGCAAATAAGATTTTTGATTGAACCTGCGATAGGTAGTTATTCAATTTCGTAAACTTATTCCTTTGAAAAACCAAATTGAAAGAAATATTGCTAATAAATTCAAAAAAATTGAAAATATTCTTTTCAAAGGAGTATTATTTTAATAAAAATAAATTAGAATTGACTGGACTGAAGCGAAAAATCCGAAAATTTTTGGCTGAAACTAATTTTTTCCTGTTTTTGCACTCAAAATTTTCATTATTACCATCGGAGAACTTGGAAAAAAATGTTCTCCAATTTTTCAGCTCAAAATAATTTTTTTCAAAAAGATCATTAAATTTGAAATTTTTTCAACTCGACCGTAATTTTTTCAATTGAAAATGTAATTTTAGCGAAACGTAGTCTCAAATTTTCACCAAATTCGATAAAATGAGATTCTTACATTTTACTCGCCGTTTTAAGCGAAGTTGGTTTAAAATGAAATTTAATGTAAATGGTAGCACAATTTTATGTCGAAGATGGGCAAAAAATGGGCAAATAGACATGAACTCACTCAATAGGTTTCAAACACAACAAAATCCATTAAAATTTCAGCCACATTTAATCATCCGTCAGACTGCAGTACTTTTAAACCCCCTGAAATTGATTTAAAATTATCCTTTTCAAAATCGAACTTCAATTTTTCATGTTAAAAAGAAACAAACAAACAAAAAATAATATGCGTTGTATGAAACGAGTTATTTCTCTGAAGGGGTGACATGACCTCAAAATCCTAGAAACGCCTTCCATATTAAATATAGGCGAAATATATACCATATTTTAATCTAAAAATGAATACCTTTCTTTTTAGGGGACCGGGGTAGGGGGGAGGGAGGGAGAGAAGATACCTACAACACATCAGAAGTGCTATTTCAAAAGATCATCAGAAAAATTTTGCTCATATCGGACATTCCAGTCGCAAAAGAAACTAAATTTTGTAATAATTTATTTTGAAAATACCTTAAAAAAACAGGAAAAATTGATCCATTTTAAGAATCAATTTTCATCATACATTTCAAATAGATTAAAAAACGCATAAGATTATTTTCTCCAACACCCTATCTCAACCCAGCCAATTCAAAGAACAGGGGCCAATATTTTTTCACAATTAATCATCAAAATCCCCATATTTTCGATATCTTATTCAAGTCAATTTCCAGGTATTACTACGACAAGAACATCATGACCAAAGTACACGGCAAAAGATACGCGTATAAATTCGACTTTCGTGGACTAATGGCTGCATGTCAAAGTCAAAATCAATCTACTGCGACCGCCTCAGAACAATACAGATACTCTCACGCCACTGAGCTGAGCTCTTTTTACCAAGCTTCCTCTCAGTCTTCATCTCCGGCTGCAGTACCAGCGACTTTCTTATCACCGTCATCGTATTGGCCAGCATCGTCGCCCGGATTCCCTCCTTTATACAATCTGCAACACACCTCGAGATATCCTCCTTTCACCGATACATGAACATCAGCCGGCGAAAAAAATTTACATTGAGAACGAGATGACCACGTGTTACCAATTCTGTAAATTTATATGTACATTTTCGTGTAAAATACATGCATGCATTTTATTTAACGATGGTGTGTTTTTTTTTGTTCATTTTAGAATAAAATTTAATAATGCTTTTGTAATCTTATGAATTGCATTTATTCAAAATTAAACAAATAAATCAAAAAATGAAAAATGGCAACGATCGAATGTAAATTTTGCAAAAATCGAGGTCATAGAACGTACCAACAGCCACAGTTCATTCTACGACACATAATTACCAACACTGCGTTGAAATAACATCCATATTTTCCTCCATACACCACAGGGAAAGAATGAGGGGAGAAAGTACTTATACTCATGACCCATGAATAATTTTTATCTAAACGATTACAGGTATTTTTTACGGTCGAGTATTCCAAAGAAATGGGTAATTCAATCGGAACAATTTTTCAGTCCCTAAACGATACGACGTCACTTCAGAGCTAAAAATTTTCAAACCTGCAATTTTTAGTCAGAATTGGGGTAACTGACTTCTTGAAATTGAACCAAACGCAAACGTATATTTTCATCACTATCGACCGGAAACTGATTGATAAAGAACAACATTGTACCTATGTTTTCTATGCATCATTATTTCCATTAAAAAAAATTACCAAATTACGTCAAAAAAGGAAAATTAACGTGCAATGATTTCGACAAAATATAGTGGAATAAATCGCGAAATTTTTCAGCGAAATTATACCTATGGCGTTCGGTGATGAAAATTACACATGGGTCGTGGTGACCGGATTCCGGGAAAAATGTCTCACTTCGGCATATTTCTCATCTTTGACTCATCTTCATTTTATTCATTCGATGATGTCATGTCAAGAGTGAAATTTTTTTCAGCATTTTTCATCTGGTTAGTTAATGTATGAGTGTGACGCATCAAAAAAAATGAAAAACAGCATTAATGGGTATTTTTATGGATACATGTTGAATTGTTGAATATCCATAAACCAAAAATATGAGTAGTTCTCGGGAAGGCTAAATCTGCATATTTTAGGAAAATTCACACAACTTTGTCAATTGTATACGAAGGGTAGTAAGTACAATTCGAGGAGATGGATTTATTCAATCATGATGATAAAATATCTATGTATTAGTATCATACTTTCAACACTCGGTTCTTCAATTTTCGATTCAGACAACTGCCAGTTGTAGATATATTACAGTGTGAATCGATTACACTGGACGAAATTAGATTTATTTCTCGTGATATTTCATCATTTTAAATACTTTTTAGTAAAGATTAAAGAAGGAAATGAACACCCGTAAGTCCGAAATTTCATCAAGCTTTATACCAATTTCCCAGCGGTAAATGAGAAATATACACATACCTTACAGATGTCTTGAAGTCATTGTGCTGTATAACACCGGTATTCACTTGAAAAAGCACTATTTTTCGAATTATTTTAATAAAACTTCACAATTCATATTTTTAAATATTTATCGAACAAAATATTATCAACGTTCATTTTTCTATGATGTGGAGATCGAAAGTGGTACGTTTTGAAATACGCTTGTAAAGAAACACTGTGATTTTAATCGAAAAGCATCAATTATCCGCAACTTACGAAGAAATCTATGTTAATTTCGAAAACTATATACTTTAATTATATCGTAGAATAAGTAATTAATATAAAATTCGCGATAAATTAATTAAAAATGAGAAATATTCCGAATTCCAAACGCTCTGATTGGCACGTTTACTTTACGAAAAAATGTTTGCATGATTTTTCTTTGTTCTTTGGCTTTCTTAACTAAATACGTTTTCGGCAGCATCAAATACCTATCTAAAATACCTATTTATTGAAATATAGCTTTTTATCTGTGATTTTAACTGTGAAAAGTTTGAGAAATTTTTTTCTTGTTTACAAACAAATTGATTACGTTCTTTTTACGAAAAAAGAATGAAAATTAGTTTCTTTTTTGGTTCATCTGATTTTTATTCGGAATAATTATTTATTAATCGTTTGCCGCATGAAATCATGATACCCAAGAAAAAAGTAAGTATAGCTTTGATACAAACTTTCACGCCCTTTTCTCAACTCTCCTCAAACTTAACTCAGTTCCAAGCTCACTCTTGAGATCATCTAACAATGTCCTTAATCTCCCAAAAGTACAACTTTTGTCTTGCTTTTCACCTAATATTGGCGTATACGAAACTTACAAACGTTACACAAACTGAGCCAAACTGGCGATCAATAAATTCAAACGTTAATTTTGCTCAACAGGCCGAAGCTACCAGCTCAGAAAGTGTTTCATCTTCGAGTTCGTCATCTTCATCTTCATCCAGTTCAGGTTCTAGTAGCGGTAGCTCATCCAGTGATTCGGATTCGTTTAGTAGCGATGGATCTTCAGACTCAGATCAGAAGAAAAAAACGCAGATTGTTAAAAAGCCCGAACCAGTGAAAAAAATCGAACAAACGAAGAAACCAGAATCTCAAAATGTTAAAAAACCACCGCTCGAGGCGAAACCGCGCAAAATGCCGGTCATTAGTAAGAACAACGGTTATTCGGATTCGGAATCGGAGGAGAGCTCCAGTCCGCAGAAACCATCTTCAGTACGTAAACCTATCGCTAAACCAAAGTCTTCGGCCACTGTTACGCCCGTACCTAAGATGAGCTCGCAAAAGAACATTCGTACATCGCCGAAGAAATTAGAAGCGAGAAGTAATTCTAGATCTAAGACGCCAGCTAAAGAGGTCCAGTCGCCCGATAACGATCTCAATAAGAAGAAAAAAAGTATATTTAGCCCCGAACGACCGGATACTCCGCCGCCGCCTAAATTAACCCCGATGAAAAATATATCTCCGCCAAAGAAAACTATTATTAAGCCTAGAACAAAAGCATCGGTTACGTTAAAGAAAGCGTCGTCCACATCGGAAAAATCACGTACTAGTTCTGTATCGTCATCGGTTTCTTCGGGTGAGAATCTTTTATCGAATATTTTGTACCATTAATCGATTCTAGGTTTGATTTCTATTTTTTATTTTGTAGATGCGTCGTCAGATTCCGATTACAGTCGAATTGTTGAAACGAAAGCACCTCCTAGGAAAATTAAACCGGAGCCAGTTACAACTACTTCGGCTCCGCCGGTTGCCAAACCTCGAGGTCGAGGAAGACCTAGAAAGTATCCATTACCGGATAATACTCCTAAACCAACTGATAAGAAGTCTTCGCCTGATGTAACCAAGATCGTTACCAGAAAACAATCACAATCTACGACTCCTGGTGTTCGAGTCAGTAAATTATTATCAACGATTAGCCGAAATGCTACCGATACTGATTCTGATACCGGTATTGTACATTGTTATTATGAATTGTTTTTATTTCTCAAATAATCAATTCGGTCTATTTTAGGTGACAAATTATCCTCCAGTAATTCCAGTAAATCATCGAATAAAAAAGTTCGAACGAAATCGCAATCTCAGAAGAAATCAAAAAATAAAATGGTGTTACCCGACAGTTCTCAGAACACTTTGGTCGAATTAGAAGAACGTTTGTGTCCATTAGAAGGTTGTGATTCAAACGGCCACCTGAATGGCAAACTAGATAAACATTTTACCATCGATGCTTGCCCCCTTTATCATAATCTCACTATTAAACAATGCAAAGTAAGATTTTATCAATTTTAGAATTTTTTCTGACATTTGTATTCTAAAATAAAAATGATAATAATTGCAGGAAAATTGTATTGAAAGAGCGAAACGAATAGAAGAACGTCGAAATGCTGCCCTCAGAGGTAGTCCCGATCATAGAAACTATAGAGACAAAATAAAAGAATGGAGAAGCAAAGAACAACCATCGACTACAACTGTAGATATGAATGAAAATTCCAATCTAGAAAGAGAACCTGAATTAATGAAATGCAGCGTGCCCCATTACGATTTTAAATTATTCCAAGAGGCTCAAGCGATAGCTAGTGAAAAATTGGTAAGTGTTTTTCCAATTCAACTTTTTTTTTCACTTATTAAATATTCATTTTTTCTAAATTTCATCTTCGCATTTGCAGGAAGAAGAGTTGAAGGAGTTACCCAACGTACGTGGTATTAAATGTATCGAAATTGGAAAACACGAAATGGAAGTTTGGTATCAGAGTCCATATCCCGATGAATACACCAGAGTTCCTAAACTCTACATTTGTGAATTTTGCCTCAAATATATGAAGAGTCGCACAATTTTCAATAGACATTTATTAAAGTGTATTTGGCGACATCCTCCTGGAGAGGAAGTATACAGGTACGAGTACAATTTAGGACATCAGTACGCTTGTAATCAATTTTTCGTACTTTTGTTGATATTTTTTTTGTTTCTTAGTGTACATCGTGAATTTTTTTCCTCGTTTATTCATTATCGATTGTTTTATCAATTTCTTGTACCAGATGTACGTGAATTAATGAAATGGAAATGTTAAATTGGCCGTAGGGTGTGGCAGAATATTGATTTTTGTATTTTTAAAAAATTCATTTCTGAAATCGATTTTTTGTGAGGTACAAATATGCGAACTTGATGGATTTTAGAATAACTAAGTATTTAATTCTTTTTTTTTTGAGACACAGACGTAATTTGTTTTGTTATGCGATTAATTTGGAAAATTAGTTTCATTCGCGAATGATTTAGTCAGAATGATTTTTTTTTGTCCGAGGAGAAAAATTTAGAAGATAGATTTTATCGTTTTTTTGGGAGTATAGTTGATTCGTTTACGAATAATCTAGTCAAATTATTGAATTATTATTTTGAAAATTCTATTTTAGATTTCCCAAAAATAACTTCCGAGTACTTTGCTTGGAAAATTTTAAACGGTCGTGAAAGATTTGTCTGAATCCTTTTCAAATAATTTATTCATAGGCCCATGTAATTCACTTGGTTGAAAAATCTTTAAATTTCAAAAAATTATTTTCGTGAAAAAAATTGGTTTCTGAAAAAAAATTTGAAACAAGTTGAATCGTTTGTAAACGATTATTCGAATTCTGAATCTTCAATTTCCGAGAATAAATTTTCAAATTTGTTATAAAAAATGATTTTTGTGAAAAAATACTTTTCGTTCTTTTCATTCTCATTTTTGACGTTCATTTGTCCAAAATTTAAGCCAAAAAAAATTACAAGTGATTTTCCCGGGAAAATTTTTGTTATTTTTTAACGACTCATTTGGACCGTTCGCAAATGATTCGATATGTTGTTTTTTTTTTTTTTTGTAAATTCTTGATGAGATGTGAATTTTTTGGAAAAAATTGATTGTCACCGAACGATTTGTTCAAAATGAGTGGGAAGCTCAAAAATATTTTATGAATATTCATTTACCTGAAAAATATTTCTGATTTTTCTAAGGTATTATTACGAACGATTCATTCAATAGGATTCGGATCTTTTTACCATTTTCATAATATTGAAAATTTTATATATTTCTATTTTCTATCATCACATAAAACAATTCTTTACCAATTTCAGTAACTAATATTTTTCCATCTCTGATTACAGAAAAGACAAAATCTCAGTTTGGGAAGTGGATGGCAAAAAGTATAAAACGTACTCGCAGAATTTATGCCTCCTGGCGAAATTTTTCCTAGACCATAAAACATTATATTATGACGTCGAGCCCTTCCTGTTCTACATCATGACCATATGCGACGGCGATGGCTGCCACATTGTCGGCTACTTCAGCAAAGTAAGTTCACCCACAGTTTGTTTAATCCATTTTACGAAAAACAAAAGTCCAAAAAAAAATTTTGCGTCGAGAGAAAACTCACGTTGAAAGGTAAAAGTTTGACAGTTATTTAATTAAGAGTTGCAAGCTGCGGATTAAACTCATTAATTTCGAGGTTTCTGTTCTACGTATAAACGCGACAATTGAATTTTCCATGTCTGTAGTAATCATGTCTTTCGTAAACTTTCTTCAATTGTGCACGCTCCTGTCCCTTTTTTCTCCTTCTACCTTCATCTCGATCAAAAATTCGCCGCGTTATTTGTCTGCGATTCTGTGTAATTAACATTTAGATTGATTCGGTGTGCGAAGTCTCGAGGTGTTATGAAACCCTTACACGGAGCTGAATTATATTTGTACAGACAAGATGAAACGAGGGTGGAAAAAATATAGACCTGGAATATTCCAGGGATAAAAGATGCAACCGAGCTGTGTAAAAATAAGAGGTAAGAAAATGATAATAAGCCGAAGCCGACGACGGTACCCAGACTCGGAAAACCGTCTGGGCCGTTAACCTCATATAGTCTAATGATCAGTATTGTCGCAGTGTTGCCTACCACGTTCCCTAATCTAGGCCTATGTTGCAAATTCTACTATATGTTTTATATGGAGAAGGCGGAAGCGTGTACGGCTTTAATGGTGTGTTTCTGCTTCGACGAATGCAGTCGATAGTTTTTAGATGGAATCCCCCTCCGGATTCATGAGTTGACAGCGAGCCCAAAAGTTGGTGTGAAAGTCTGGGTGTGCTTTTTTCCTTTTTCCCTATTTTTTTTAAACGCTGTTTTGAATGTGGATAATTGGATGTTGTGGAGAGGATAATGTTGGTAGAGTGAAAAAAATATTCAAGTATCATTTATAAATTTTATTATTGATCTGCTCACCTTATTTATTAATTTTATAATTCATTGTTTCAATTTTACGAACCAAAAAATTGAAATATTGACGAATTGTAACCTAATTTCATTGCAGTGTTTTCAATAAATTTTTATTCGGGTGATTTTTTTTCATGTTTTGAATCTTTTTAATCTAAAAGCTATGATTTTTTTGCTCAAAAAATCGGTTTTTTTTTCAAATTTTTAGAATTTTTTCCAAACTTTGTAATTGGAATGTGAAAAAACAGTAACAAAAATTTTCGCAAAAATTTATGCATAAAATGTTTGTTTATTTTTTTGCTTTGAATTCTGCTAATAATTATGATTTTTACTTGCCATATGCGCACCCAAGGGAGGGGGCTCAAAGGGCTCGAGCCCCCCCCCTCCCTCAAGCTCGGAAAAAATCATTTTTTGCTTCAAAAATGAGAAAAAAGTCAATTTTTTTGTGTTCTTCAGAGTATTTTTTTTTCAAAAAATTTTCTCCCTCGCTTCGCTCGGGCAGTATTTCAATCATTTCATTTCAAAACTTGATCATTTTTAATTGATTTTTCAGTCAAAAATCACCAAATTCTCCATAAATTCTCTGTTTGTCAGAAAAAATTGATGATTTTTGACTGAAAGATCAGCGATGAATGATTTAATTTGAAATTTGACCCCTCCCCCATTTTTTTCAAATTCTCAGCCCCTCCCCTGTATAATTAATTTCTGGGTGCGCCTATGTTACTTGCTCACATTTTTCCTTTATTATTATTATCTGCCATCTGGTCTATATTTCAGAGATGGATGGAGGAGATATGGTAATTTCTAATTTATAGGTACTAAAAACTGAAATTAATTTATTGAAAGGTGAATTTTAAATGATCTGGAAAAGTTATTTAAAACCACACCATCGAGTCGAATTTCGCCTAAAACACCAAAAAGGGCCCCAAGGGGAGACAGAAAGAATTCAAGATTGACAATTTTTTAACACTGCTCAATAATAAGGTAGGTATCAAAACACCTGTTTCTGATTTCGAAAACCCCTCACAAATCGTGGATTTGGGTTCAAAATGATCCTATAGAATAGGATCGAATTTCTAACCTTAGTAAATTTCAGTAGTTGAAAACCAAACATATTTTGTCTGATTGCCATTTTTTTTGGGGAAAACTCGAAAATTCTTGGAAGAAATCTGGCCTTCCATTCAGGACAGAAATGTCAAAAAAATTGAAATTTCGACTTTTGAACATCTGTAAAAATTACTTCTTTCATATTATGTACTTATTGTAAAATCCAAAGTCTCAATTTTAATTTACAAGTTTGCAAATAATTGTTTGTATGACTCTACTCTTTTAGATAAGCGGAAAAAATATCCACCCTTCTGCTTTTTTCTGGGGCTTAATCCTGGTTGAAGTAGAAATTAATTTTCAAACGAAGGTATGACACCCTTCAAAAAATTTTTATATTTTGGACCCCCAGAAAATAATCGTTTCTTCAATAAAATATAAGAGATTTTCGTTTCTCTATTGAAACGTTAAATAAAAGTTGGAAAAAATTGTTGGGAAAACCTAGAACTGTTGGAAAAAATTATTTTTGAAAAATTTATTGGCAACGATGATTTTAATAATCACGCAATGAAGTCGAAAACTTTGCAATTTTGGCCCCCGTTTCTAATTATTATTGAACCCTTTTTTTTGTTTTCGGCCCCTTTTCCATTTGTAGAATAACAAAAGAAACAGACCTGGAAATTCAAAAATATAAGGTGCTTTGCTCGAATCTAGAATTTTTTTTACGTTTGTCCCTTGTTTTTAGTCCCTTTGAGTCGGAATTTGTGGCTGAAGTGTTTAAAAAAACATAGAAGGAAAACCATCGGGGGCATTAAATACATTTTTTCAAGAAAAAATTTTTTTTTTTTTGCGAAAATATAGTAGGTATGAAATTTTAGTATTAATTTTTCATCTATTTCTTTTGGCTGCACTTCACACAATCATTTTTTAACTAGACTTTACTTTTCAAGGTATAAAAATATTTTTTCAACTTGAGAAACTCCTAAGAGTACAATTTTTCAAATCTGAATGCCCATTCTCTGCTAATTTTTCTTCAGTGTAATGGACTTTAAAAAATCAAAAATTTTTGAGAAATTGCCACATCTTTAAAGAATTGTAAAATTTTAAAAACCCGATGAACTTGAAAAAATTTTCGAACTCGAAAAAATTAGTAAAATTTGAGAGATTGGAAAATTTTATGAACGGGGAAATTTTAAAAAGTGATACATTTTAGGAAATTGACGAACTCTTGGCAAATCGAATCAAATTTTTTGAAAAATGGACAAAATTTTATGAAATTGACAACAATGACAAATGAAAATCGTCAGCTTTCAAAAATTAAGTCAACTTTAGAATATCGTTAAAATTTGGAAAATCGTTAGATTTCAGCGAATCATCATTTTAAAAAAATTTATAAAAATCTTGAAAAATTCACAATTATGTACCTACTTCGAAAAATTTTTAAATTAAAAAAAATAATGATAAATTTTAGAAAAACGTCGAAATAAAAAAATAATAAATTTTGGAAAGTAGACAAATTTTAAAAAATGGATTTTCGGAATTTCAAAAAAAAATTATATCTTGGAAAATTGAAAAAAAAAAAATTGAAAATCTAACAAATTTTTAGAATTTGAGAAAAAATATTAAAAATAGTGATACCACGTTGAATTTCAATCACTTTTTTCTTTCGTTGCTTCCAAGGGAAGGAGAAATAAATTTTGAAAAAGAGAAGAATCTGAATCGCTGGGAATTTCCTCTTCACAACTCCTTCACTGTAAGTGAATCTGATTCCGAGAACTGTGATTCAGTGGCTTGGACAGGGGAAAGGCTCCAGGGGGTCTGAACCCCCCTCCCCTGTGAGGTCAAAAATTTACTTGAAAAAAATGCCTTTTTAGGACATCAAATTAAATTTTCTCAAGGGTATAAAGAACGTCTCATTTATTTAAATTGTTTGCAATAATTATGCAAAAAAAGCCTCCATCTTGGTATTCTAAGTCTCCATTCCACTTTGTATCTTCCCAAAGTAAGCTTCTGACACTACTGGTTGAAATTTCTGGTTATTATTTTCGTTTTTTAAGGTCAAAATAAGTACTTTGAAAACTGCTTGTTTTAAAATTACTCTCTAAATTTGAATCAGTCAAAATTCACTATCAATAAGACAAAAGTATGCAGCTGAAGAACTCAGTGAAAATGTTGACGATTTAATAAGTAAATTTTCATTTTTCAATCGGTAAAAATTTTAATTTGCTGATTCATTTCCGTAGTTGAAAAAAAATTACTGATTCAAAAATGAAAATTCACTAATTGAATCAGTAATTTTTCACTGATTGACAGTCAAATTTCACTGATTAACAGTTGCACACTTTTCGCTATTTAATCAGTGAATTTTCAGCTTTTTGACTGATTCAGATTTGGAGAGTACACCTTTATCGAAGTTTTTTCTCTAAATATTTTACGCAAATTGTATAAGAACTTGATAACACACCCGTGTAATTGTGATTTTTTGATACATTTATGAATTTTATTTTCGCATCTTTGAATAATTTCACGATGAAAATGTTTCAAATTATGAATTTACTGTTCTCAATTTCTCAGTGTATTTTTTTATGAGTGGGGGTGAGGGGGGGTATAGTGAAAGGTGAATTATAAATTTCTCAAAAAAATTTGGAAATTCGGACCCCCCTCTCCCGAGAAATTTCTGGCTGTGATTCACTTCGAGAATCGAATCGAATCGAACTCTTTACCACTTCTGCAGCTCTTCTGCGATCCTTTTTGGCGATTCAAATCGCGTCATCACTGTTCCGGATTATTTATTTTCCATTTTTTCGCTGAATTATGCTTGGCAAAGAAAATTAAAGACATTCTTGAAAGTTTTCTGGAATAAATCGTATCGATTTCGCAAAAAAATTCACGAAAGAATAGGAAAATGGGGGGAAAAACATCTCAACCAATTTAAGCAAATAATTCAATGAATTTTTCTCAACGATGAAGAAATTTTCAAATTTTTTCTCGTATAAGTAATTCAATTCGAAATGAAAAAATTGGCCAGCATTATTCTCATATTTCATTCCAAGTTAAAATGATATTCCACTTATTTGATACTGTTCTTACTTCAAACCGAAAAAATCCAATTATCGAGTTATCATCCTACGTGTGTCTGTCTCGTAACAGATTTAAGAATTCCTCAGCTCATTTTCTGTCGTCATCACATACGAAGACTCCTTAAAAGCAAAAAAACCGTCTAATTACGCATGCTGATTTTTGTATTTTCTCCCCTCCGCCAATAAATTTAGTCTAGTCGTGTAATTGAACTACGTTGACCCGACTATAAAGAATTTCTGTACCGGGTTCGCGTTTTTTTTTTCCTCGATATTCGAATCTGATATCTTTTTTACCCTCTTTTCCGTGTACACCTTTGGAATTATTGTATTCGTCGAATCATTCGAATAGGTACGTAAAATTTCATACAATGGCGTATTTATTATTGATATTGGTTCTCGAGTCGAAGTATGAGCAAGGTGAGAGAGGGTATTCCAGTATAATATCTTGTTATAAGGCCAAAGAATATAGTGAAATTTCCCGAAGGAAACTCGATTATGAAAAAGTTACCGGTATAATTTCCTTGTAGCGTTCATCATCGCGCCAGGCGAGGCATCGCGACGCGTCGAAAATCTAATTTACGCTGGCACGCCGGCGATGATGATCAACTTATCTACGTATGAGTTCGTTGTTCGTATATGTAAGTATACGAAATATTATTATAATACGTTGCCGGCGAAAAAAAAAATACCATTCTCGGATCCGGGGTTCGTTTTCGTTTTCGAAATTGGCTGGCAACTGGCATCCGATGATGTTGCTGCGAAGTTCCATTAAAGATTGCACGATTCGTGTACACGACGGGCACAGTTCAACGACATTGTTGAGGTTCCATCTATTTTATGTACATATGTACAATCATCGCTCTATACTATACGAATTCCTGCGTAAATAAACCCTCTTCCGGCCCCCTCGCCCTTTTTTCGGAACGCAGCCAATACCGTAGCCACCTGTACATCGATGGCTAGCTTTCTGCGGTGCGAAATATTAGCGAATATTATGCAAACACCCGAACCCGATGCCGAGCCAACAATAAAGCTCAAAGTGTAAGGGTACATGTTAATTTGAATTTTGTAGAGGGTTTAAACGTACGGCCAGTGCTGCGAGACGACGTTGCAGCCTGATATTTTCAAAAGTCCGGCTCAGTCCGGGATTCTGTCTGCCGGGAACAGGCGAAGTTGGGGGGAGGCAGGAAATGCGACGCTTCTATTCTTCGCGACAAGCCTAATGCAATTTAAAAGGCTGCGCTGCGATTTTGCAGCTCAAACGATTCCTCTTTTAACTGGTCGGAATTATGAATATTTTCCATCGCCTCGTGGAGATTTTCCCGAGACGGTGCTAACGTTTGTGTAATTTTTCCCAAGAAATTAGCTCTCGTGTTCCTCCTTTAACGGTGCAACAGACCGACACGATCGATTTCTCGAGATTGTCTTTTTATTTCGTTTTTCATCCGTGTCTTTTGGTTATTTTTTTCTTAATTGTGTTACACACGTTTTCATTCTGTACCTCGAATCGTATCACGTGTGCAGTTACCTGCTGGTAGTGTTGGTATTTTGACCTATGCGATGGCTTGATTGCAAATATGCACAAATTGTCTACGGGGGTTCGTCAATTTGAAATTATCGATGTTATTTTTTGATAACATTTTACTAAAACGAATATTTCATCGAAATGTACTTACTTAATTTGAATAGAGCGAAAGTTTTTTTTTTTTCATTTGTATACATATGTTTGGAATTCGACGTATGTATCGAAGTAAAATTAATTTTTTATTTTGATTCCTGTTTTGCGAATAATATGCAAAGTCGGAGGTCGGAGGTCGGAGGGACAAAGTATTAAAATACCACCAGCAGGGCGAAAAATATCGTATTATTGGGTTAAAGTTGTTAATAATGAAATTTTTTTCCCAACTTCAGAATGAAGTTGATAATAGTTAGACTTGAAATGACGTAAAACTCCTTTGATGCATCATTAAATGTTTCAAAAGTTATTCGAAATGTCGCAAAATAATGAAATTGTGGCGAAATTCTTCTGAATTATTGCAACATTTGTTTGAAACGTCGTAAAAATCTTTTAAAAGTATACAATAATGAATTTAAAATGCTTTAAAAATCATGAAAATGGTTCAAAAGGTCGTTAGAATGAATAACGTTGGTCTGATAATTGTTACAAAATAAAGGGGTAATGGATTCATTGTCTGCAAAATTTGAAATATAAATAAAGGAATTCATGGTTGAAAATTTCACCTAAATCATTGAGAATGTTGAAAATAAATTGTAATCAGAAAAATTAAGAATATATTTCTGGAAGATTTCAATGAAATGGCAAAAGGTTTCTTTGTTTTAGAAATCATCAAAATTTTTTTCGCTTTTTCTATTTCGAACACTGCTGCTTGGTCAAAATTTGATGATTACTTATAACATTATTTTTATATTTTCCATCAAATTTTTTCAATATTTTTAGAATGATAAAATTCGATTTACATCTTGAATAAAATAAATAGCGATTACCTATAAATTACCAGTTATTATTGCGAATTACTACGAATTATCAAAAATTACCGTAAATTACTGTAAATAACCAGAAAATAACGATTATTATGTAAATGACAGTGAATTACCGGGTAATTACGGTAATTAATTGGTTATTACCGGCAATTACCGTGAATGAACGATAGTTTCATTAAATTATGGTAAATTACTAGTTATGAATTTGACTTATATGTAGATTATTGGTAATTATGATAGATTATTATGAATGACCATTGACCAATGATTATTATGATCAGGAATTACTGGTAAATTACCGCGAACAATGAGTAATTACCATGAATTACCGTGAAAAAATGAGTAATTACCATGAAATACCGTAAATAATGAGTAATTATCATGAAATACCGTAAATAATGAGTAATTACCATTAATTACCGTAAATAATGAGTAATTACCATTAATTACCCTAAGTAATGAGGAATTACCATGAATAGTGAGTATTACCATTACTTACCGTAAATAACGAGAAATTAGAAATTATTATGAATTACCGTAAATAATGAGAAATTATTATGAATTACCGTAAATCATGAGTAATTACCATGAATTACTGTAAATAATTGGTAACGGTAACTACGGTAAATTATGGGTTATAACCTTTCATCAGCTTCTCAGAGCAATAAGTTTTGCTGATTAAAAGATGAAATTTTGAATATTTGCCAAAAATTGAAAAAACAATTTGAACAATTGAGTTTGGATAACTAGCAATTACTGTAAACTGTGGGTAAAAATGCAGTTATTACCGTAACTGTTGGTAAATGGTCAGTAATTCTAATTACCGTGTAATTGGCGTAAATTTTGGTAATTACCGCGTAATTACCGTAAATTTTGGTAATTACAGCGTAATTACCGTAATTTTTGGTATTTACCGCGTAATTACCGTAAATCTTGGTATTTCCTGCAAATTTTGATAATTACCGTAAATTTTGGCAATCACCGCGTAATTACCATAAATTGCGGTAATTTACCTATAATTACAGTGAATTGTGGTAAATTACCGGTAATTACCGTAAATTGTGGTAAGTTGCCAGTAATTACCGTAACTTCTAATAAATATGGTGGTCATTAATTATCGTAAATCACGGTCAATAGCAGGTAATTACCGTAAATTACCTTAGATTGTGGCGAGTGACCGGTAATTACCGCAAATTAGGGTAAATAATGGGTAAATACCGTTAATTGTGGTAAGTTACCGGTAATTACCGTAAATTATAAAATTTACCCGGTTATTACCATAAATTCAGATAAATAGCTACTATTTACTTTTCGTAAATTTTGGAAAAATAATTCGTGATTAACTGATTATCTTAAGTCGTAGAGAATGAACAGTTATCACCGTATCATCGATATGAATAATAGTGAAACTTCAACCATCCCCGAAAATTACGATTAATACCGAATTCGTAAATATCATAAATAATGCGGTAATTTCGAAGTATTATCCACAGCTGCAGAATTTTTGCGATGTTCTCATAATCAGTTAAGGGTAATTTCCATCCCTTATCAGGTCGCGATCTCATTATAAGAGAAATAAGCGTGATGAAATATTCGATAATCAAACGTTAAAAGACGATATCAAAATAAAAGAAAACCCTACACCGAAAAAAACATTCATTTCCATGCTTGATATTATTGGACAATTTGACGTTCGATTTCGTAATGCATTTTCAATGTAACCAGAGAAATCTGCCTTGTCGTGTCGCGGCACTCCATCGATGACATACGTATATCGAAACGTTATTAAAACCGACGACGACGACGACGATTAAAATACGCTTTATGATTACGACAAAAACAATAGACGCCAAAGAGGAAAAAAAAACGATAGATGATGAAAAGCTTGAAAAAGCGCAACTTTTGAAAATTTTCGACGTCGGCGTGTTATTATGAAAATGACGAGACGCGAAACAAAAGCGGCATAAAATACCGGTGTAAATGAAATATATCGACGCTTTTGTATCAAATATTGACGTTCGGCTGGTATCGGATACCCATACGGTTTTGTAGACTGTGGTAGCGATGAGGGTGGCAAGAGGAGGAGGGGTTGAAAAGTGCGAAAAATTTTCGCTAGTAATTTATACGCGAGCGTTGTAATTAGGTACTCGGAGTATTTGATACGTGGCTGGTGTGTGTCGAGTGTAAGTAGCATAGCTTTTTGAAAAAATACCGAGGCGGAGGGGAAAAGGGCGAAGATTATATGCGATGATTATGATGTATACGTACATTATACGAAGAGTGCCTCTGATAGAAGGGTTGAAGAAGTAGGGTATGGTACGTCTCGCCAAAAACTCGCATAGAAATTATTTATTCAGCGTTTGCTGATGTTTGTTGTGTAAAATGCATATATCTGCTGGTATAAGGAACGACGGATAACGACCATGATCTGTGTACGCGTATCGTAGCAGTCGCACATATATAGGTACGGATAAACATATAATATCGGGGATAGGGTGCCCAAGCAGGGAAAGTTGAGAAAGACAGACTGAGTCGAGACTGTAGAAAGGAGAAAACTTTCTTGCTAGAGTAAGACGAAGACGAGTCTCGATCGAATTTCCGGACGAGGGCGTGGTATCCGAATAGTTTTTCCACCGAAGACACACTTCCTTTTACCCTTGTGTGCCATGATTAAAGTCTCTTTTCCTTATCTCCGTTTCACCAGGTGCTCCGTCGTTATATTACCAGCCGTCTGGACCAGTGATGCTCAAAATTCAAAGATACCGGAGCTTGTTTGAGGCCTATCCGGCGAATTTGGGTAATTTAGGAAGCATTGAGCTACGATGTGTGTTTTGGTGTAATTTTTTTCCTTCGTAAAATTTCGTCGAACGGAAAATAAGCAAGGATTGAAATTGAAGCTGGGGCAGAGTTTGCATGTAAAAAATAATTAAACTGTTTAGGGAAAAAGAAAGTGGTCTAGAGCGTTATAACACTCTAGGCTGGCTTTTAACGCCACCGTAGGCTTAGGATACGTTGGCTGGGCGAGGTGGATATTAAATCGACGTTGCAGCTTCGCCCTTTCGTCTCTCGGACGCGACGGTCCGGTTAATTAAAAATGTCTCTTTTTGCGTCTGCTACCGGAACGCCCGGCTGCAGAATGTGTCCTGCGAACAGAGCAGGCATGTGCGAGTTTAAAAGCGAAACCAGCATGTCGGAAAATCAGTCTCGTTTCCGCGAATTAATTTGCCCGTGTTTTTAACTCGGTCGTTACAGAGATGTTTGAGAATTACGAGTGCATTTTATGACGTTAATTGGAATTTAGGGCAGGTGTTTGGGTAGATTTGAGTGATTCAATTTTCACGATTGAGATTGAGGCATTCTAGGAGGTGGATTTCTTTGAAAATTTTCATTAAGGAAGTAGACGGGAGGCTTTTTTAAATTCAAGACTAAGCTGGTATTTGTAAAAAGTTTTGAAGAATGAGATATTAATGTGCTTGTTGACGATGTTTTGGAATCTTTAGTGGATTATTCATCTGAATTCGTGCCGAGTTGTAAATTTAATTTGATAAATTTTTATTCCATGTGAAGAAACGAAATTTTCCATGCTTTTATATCAATGTTATGAATCTTCGTTCACAAATAATTCGAAATTATTTACAATTTACTCAAAAAAAAAAAAAATGGTGAATAACTTTCAAAAGATCAATTCATGTGAATAAGTTTTGATCAAAGAAAATCGTTCACAAAAGATGTTCCTTTTTTTAAAAACATTTCATCGGCGTAAAAGAGAAATTCGAAAAGAAATAGCAAAAAAACTGATTTTTTTAGATTATTCTCGTAGTTTCTTTTCTCAAGAGCTTGTTCAAAATTTGTTTTTGATTTTTTCTCTTTTTTTAGGGGGAGGGGGGCGCTATTTTTTCATGTATCTATTTGTCAACACATCGATATTCGATGAGATAAAAAAATGAACACTGTACAAATTTTGGTGGAATCATTCGCGAACGACTGAACTGCCTATTTATAAAAAAATCATCAAGAATGAATAAGATAATTTTATGGTGAATCGTTCGCGAACGATCAGATTAACTAGTTTTTGTGGCTCTTAGCTTCAGCGCGAATTTAAACTTTCCATAATCCCTGGAATGGGCCACAAAAAATCCAGTAATCGTTCGCGAACGATTCATTATAATATTTTCTCATTCGTTCTTTAAGCATTTTGTTTTTAAATGAATCAATATTGATTTTTCAAATTGTGTTTTTTTTTTCAAAATGGCTTCATTTTTTCAATCGAAATAGTTCAGTCGTTCGCGAATGATTCTATCAAGATTTTTCCGTGTTCAATTTTTTTTATGAACAAATTAAAATTTCGTTTTCGATTTCTTGTATTTTTTTTTTTTTTTTTTTCATTGTAATGACTTGACCCTTGCATGAGAACGATTCATTTCAAAATTTTCTGATTTGTTCGTGAACGATTCTTTCAAAAATATCAATCTTCGGTTTATGAATTCTCGTTTTTAGCGAACTTCCTGCTCTTGTTTCTTATTGAAATGATTCATCTTCCTTTTGGAATCAGTCCAGTCGTTCGCGAATGATTCAGTCGAAAATTATTCGTTGACTCGTTCATGAACGATTTTTTTGAATGAATGGAATTTCAATTCTTCGATTTTTGCTTCTCATTCATCTGATATGTTCGTTCGCGAACGATTTGATTAAATATTTGTTAACTCGTTCACAATATAGGTATTCAAAGAGTGAATCATTTGTTTTTTTAAACATTTTTTGCAGAAATTATGCGTGTATACGTTGTTGTTTGTTTTTCATTATTGTTTTGAGCTTGAAAATACTCAATCTGATCATTCGGTTAATTTAGTTTTTGTAAACAATTTAAATGATGGCTTGTTGACTTCGTACACTGTTTCTTTTTTAATAAATTGATTTTTATTTTGCTTTTCTTTTTTCGATTCATTTAATATGCTTCATGATCTCGCGTTCGCGAACGATTCGTATGAAAATTTTCTGAACCGTTCGCGAACGATTCGTATGAAAATTTCCCGAACCGTTCGCGAACGATTCGTATGAGAATTACCAGAACCGTTCGCGAACGATTCGTATGAAATTTTTTTGAGCCGTTCGCAAACGATTCGTATGAAAATTTTCCAAACCATTCGCGAACGATTCGTATGAAAGTTTCCCGAACCGTTCGCGAACGATTCGTATAAAAATTTTCCAAACCGTTCGCGAACGATTCATATAAAAATTTTCCAAACCGTTCCCGAGCGATTCGTATGAAAATTTTCCAAACCGTTCGCGAACGATTCGTATGAAAATTTTCCAAACCGTTCGCGAACGATTTGTACGAAAATTTTCCAAATCGTTCGCGAATGATTCGTGCTAATATTTGCTCACTTATTTGTGAACGATTCTTCTGCATAAATTCTTTTTTTTTTAATTCAACTTTTTTGATCGTATCGACTTCAACGTTCGTGAACGATTCATATAATTCGATTCACTTTTTGAATTATTCGTCCCGTTGCGGATTCATTCCACATTCTATCTCAATCTGAATTCACCATAAATCACTCGAATTTGGTTTGAAATTCCAATTTCACAAATCAATTTAATCGTTTGCGAAAACGATTTGTAAAATCCAAAGGGCATTTTTTTCATTCATCTGTTTATGAAAAAATTCTCCAAGTCGTCCTTGAAATTGAGACACCAGCGGTATTCTCACTGCTCTGGTGCTTCTAAAATCAATCAAACGCTGGATAAATATAATCGTTAAATGGGGCAATTTTCTCATATAAAAGCTTATCACGTCGGTATCGTCGAATCAAATCGAAACATCGCTTCGTGTCACGTACAAAACGTTGCCGATTCGTTACAAAAAATATATATAATTTTCCCAAACTCGTGTAACATCAAAGGCCCAGACAATAATCCGATGTTTTACGTAGTACGTATTTTTAAACTAATATACGTGCAACGTTTTATTCTCCAAATGTCGAAATAATCGTTGGCGCACAAAGTTGGTTTTAAATTTCGCCTTCGAGCATTGAATTTTTCTCATAACATATTCGTATTCGTACAAATAAAAGTACCGAGTAGACACAGATGATGATATGCATTCGCCTAAAAACGAACGAGATAAACGAATAGTAAATTAGTATTTTTTTTCATCAAAATGCAATATATAAGTGAATTCGAGTATCGAAAAAAAGACCCCGCGACGAAGTATAATAAGGTTTTATATTACGAAAAATCTCGTTAGTTGGTTGAGATTTCATCGACGAACGACGGACTGTACGCTCTCAAGACCGATTTTAGTCGAATTTTCTTGAAACCAGCTGGAAAAGCAGCGTCGAAAATGACATTTAATGTAAACAAAACTGCCAGAGCTTTTATGAGCGTGCGTATTAAATTTATTTATGCATATTCGAAAGGTAGCTGCGTTATATTTTCTTTTATTGTTTTATCACGTCTGCTCCCCGATGTTGGTTCGATTTGCACATTAAGTAAACATTCGATGTGGATAAACGAGAAAGCTTTCAAAAAGCAATGTTTTCGAAGGTCTTTAACCCGAAAAGTGAATTTTTCAAGGTGTTGAATACGTTACAACGATGATCCTCCGGACCCTCGTCCCTCATCTGCGTTTCGTTGACTTTGATGCGTGTTCGTGAAATGGAAAAATATCAGATCCAGTCTGGATGCGAAAAAAAGCTGGTTTTAAGGTTTTAGATCAGCTTCGGTACCTATGTCGGATATTCGATACAAGAGAAAGTGTATTCGGTCTGGATGTTGCGGTCTGATGTGTGCAAATAGATGCGAGCGACTATATTCGAGCTATAAGCGTATGCGACGAAATTATGTAACAGTGGCGTTCGAACTGTAACGGTGGCGTGGCTAGACATCATACTTGAAGTGACCATAAAAAATTGAAGAAAAGACCGTTGAAGAATTGCGGCAAAGAACGTGACCTTAGTGGGTAAAAAAATAGTCTCGGTGCGTTCAATCGCCCGCAATATGCAGTGCACGCAAATCACGACTATGTCTAATTCAGGGGTGACCAAAATGAAAAATTTGGCAGGTTTTAGAGTTTACATCGAGTATAGAGGTTGGATGGGCTCAAAAATTGAAATTTGGTCGAAAAATTCTTCAAAATGTGTGATTATAATTGAGGTTGGAAAAGAAGGAAATTTGAAGAAATTTGTAAGAAAAAAATAGGATCAATTCTGAGTAACTTGAGAAGTTGAGATGATCAAATTTTTGCATTTTGAAAAATTATCGTGTTACCTGCATAAAAAATCAGATTTTTTTTGTTTTGATGTGGTTTCAAGGAACATGGTACTTGATCATTGATGGTCAAATTTTGACTACCTTTGTATAGGAGACGTTGACCCTATGAACCCTTCCTCTCTACCAAGCCGCTGTTTAACGATGCCCAACGACCACTAGAGTGATGAAAAGTAATTAAAAAGACATTTCATGTTCAGCATTTCTCGAAAAAAGTACGAATGTTGATCAGTTTTGGAGTAAGTTGTTCGATAATATTCTGTAGTAATTGGGGAAATTTCTGCTAATACCTATTTACTTTTTTCAAAGATAAAATTTAAATCAAAAATTTTTAAAAATTTTCAACAGTCTTTTGTATTGTAAAATAACTTTCATCTCTTTTGAAGAACAAAATTACTTATTATGGTTAAAAAGGTTTTATTTTTAAATTGATTTGAAATTTTTTTGAAAAATCGTGCGTTATCTGAAATTCCAAAATAAGCATGTAATGTTTTCCAAAAGGTGGGTTTATAATGGAAATTCCTGCGGGGATGGAAAAAGTTGAAACCTGTAGTCTCGCTGGTATCTCAATTCGAAATCTCACCCTCCCCACCCTTAAAAAATTGGATCAACCCCTTGAAACTTCATATCTTTGACAAATTTATGAAAAATTTCAAAATTAGGTACCTCATAATTCAGCTCTGGAAATCGTACTGGAAAAATTTAAAATATCCGACTCAAAAATTTATATTTCAACTCAAAAATAAGCATTTTGAAAATTTTGATTTAATCGATAAAATATCAGCCTTGGAAAATTCCAAAATTCTTTAGTGGCTTTGAAATGTCTCGTAACCGTTTTCGATCGATTCAATAGGTCAAAAATATGGTACGCAAAAAAAAATCGATGTTTTACCAAAAACAGAAATTTTTGGCCACTTTGAACTTAAATAGCTGAAAAACGGGAAAGAGTTGAGTTTTCGCTTTAAACATGGTATTTTTTTTTCGAGCTTTTTCTTTTGAGCTATCGATGAGTTACATACGTTGAGTTTATAGAAAATTCAATTCGTCATTATTGCGATATTTTGCGATGTTGTTCCGCCGAGAATAATAAGAGTACACAGCTCGTATGACGTTTGGCATTGGGCGGGGTGGAGTCACGATCTTGACTCTTGATACTTATACTAAATTTCAACTTTTTTTCGTTGATATCAAATTTTCATATTTTGCGAGGCAATAAGGAAATTTTTAAATTTCAAAAATTCGCCTAAATTCTGGAAATGGACTTCGGTATTCAAAATTTTGAATATTGATTCGTGTGCTTTCGAATTTTCAAAATTTTACTTCCAGTTATACCAGCAAGTTTTTGAAATGAAAAAAAAATTAAGAGATCAAGTATTACCTGATTAATTTTTTTGTATCATCTAATATTGTACAAAATGTTAAGAAATTGTAGAATTTTTTTTTAAAAATAGCTGAAAAAATAAATTTTGATGTTTTTTATGATGAGATAAAAATATTGAAAATTTACACAACAATAAAAATAAAATGTTTCTAGTTTTTTTTTTTTTTTTTTTCAATGGAGTTTTTGTTTTATAATTTTTCTTGAGTATTTTTTTTTGTTACAGTGAGTATAAAATTCTTAAATACTTAGATTAGTATATTCAATTTCAAAATTCTTTTACTTTGAAAGGGAACAATATTGAATATTTTTCACTAGACTGAATCGAATGTTTCAATTTCTCACCAACCCAATGATTATATTTAGAATTATTCATTTAGTCGTTCGATAATGATCCTAGGTAAAAGAATTTCATTTCTGATTCGTTTGTGAGTGTTTTGATTCGGAAATGATCTGTTCATTTCTGATCGATCGAGTTTAAGAAGGATTCAGACGTTCGTAGGTTCAAATTTAGTTCAATAAAGATCAAAATACTAAAATTGAATTTTTATGGATGATCGGACTTCGAACAGGTAGCGGAAACATTGTGACGCATTTGAATATTGATGATAAATTCAGACCAGAAACTCAACTTTCTCCACGTGAGGTGCATGGAATTGGATTACATACGTACACGATTTTTTTTCCAAAATATTGACCTTAAAAAATATAAATATAGCTAAAATATGTAAAAATTCGGAGTTTTCCTAGTTTTCATTTTTTGACCATGTTGCACCCCTCCTTGGGGTCTGAAAGTTATACCTGAGGTTATTATCAATTTTTTTTAAAAATTTCAGCCACCCCCCCCCCTAATTTTTTTTACGAATTTTTTAAAATTTTCAAACGTGCCAAATATGCGAAAAAAATTTAAAAATTCTCACATATACACCTACCCAAGTACCCACTAACCATTTTCTGAGAAAATTTCAAAATTTTTGAATCATCCCATCCAAAGGTATGATTGTGAATTTTGGGCATTTACGGCTATATTTTATTCAGGTTGAGGTGGGAGGGGATCGAGCCAACAAAAATTTGGGGAGATTTTACATTAAGACTAATTTTGGATGAGTTTCATTTCGATCGGAAAAATTGCAGATTTCACCATCTTATCCGGAAAGGCCTTTTTATAAATACTTCAAATTACTAAATCGTACAAAAAATCGACCGAAACTAACTATAAGTACACAGGTTAACTCGTAATAAGGTAGACAGACTGGATACGATTAATTATTCAATAATGGAAATATACTTCCGTCCAATCTAATACGATTCGGTGGAAAAAAGTACAGGTAGCGAATTATTTGTCTGATACGAAGGTAAAGTACATACATACGTACAGTATCTATTCGAATACGACGATGAAAAAGTAAACGGTAATTCGATTACAGTGTTGAACCAGTAAAACGTTAATTTTAAAGACGATTTAAATGGAACTTTTCAAATGTTTTTTCAATTCTAGTCGCTTTTTTTCTCTCGTTTCGTTGCGTTTGCTTGTAAACGGAGCAAAAAATTACTCGCTTTTCATTTTCAATTCGACGACGAACACAATTACTGAATAATTTACCTTCTTTTTTTATTCGCTGCGAGATACGTTTTCAAATGACGAATACGTGCGCTTTTTTACCTCCTGCTTTTAAAATTGGCCGGTGAAAATTTTTTGCCGAGTTGGAGTTGAATCTGCATAGTTTGACGATGATATTTCAGTTTTTCATGTTTGAAATTTACTCGTAAACGAGAATGTGATTTTTAGGCTCGAGTTTGAATGTATCTACTGAATAAAATTTTTAAAAATTGCCTCGATGTTGAAAATTGAATTAAAAATTTTTAGAATTACCATCTATATCATGAATAGTTTTTGCTCAATCATTGAACCAATTTTTTTTTACTCCAAGAAAATAATCAAATATGAGAGGTAAACTAAAAAATGTTGGGAAAAATTGTGAAATTCATGGACGTGAATTTGCTCTATTACTGTTCAAACAAATCTTTCAAAAACGACCAAATTTTATTGAAATTTCATAAAAATTGTTGCAAATCCATAAAATTGGAACAAAAGTGCATAAGGTCAAGATTCCCATTGGAGGGAAGTTAGGTTTCAAATTGTTGCAATTTTGTGAACCAGGATCGATGATGAGGTTTTGCTGAATTGTCGAATTTCTTCCATCAAAATCTCATACCGATTCCGACCGTTCCTATCTTAAAAGGCTCCTCTGTTCTGGAAAATTTTAACATGAATTTTGGACCCGTAATTCAAGTATTTTAGGGGGAGGGGCCAAAATGTGTGATTTCTCTTGTAATTTCCCTATTTTCCGTCAGATGTAGATAAAAATTTTGCGTTTTTGACATGGATATGTTATAGGATGGGGGGGGGGGGGTAAAATTTGAAAAGTGTAACGTGATGCTGGAGGTGTAATGTAACGTAACGATTTTAGATTAATACATAATGACATTATGGTAGATTTTTGGAAAGTCGGTCGGAAAGTTGAGAACTTAAAAAGTCGAGAAATTGGAAAGTCAAGAAATCCAGAGAAATCTGAAAGTCAAGAAATCCGAAATAAGATAAATCGGAAAGTCGAGAAATTGGAAATTTGAGAAATCGGAAAATTGAGAAATTGGAAAGTCGAGAAATCCAGAGGAATCTGAAAGTTAAGGAATCCAAAATAAGAAAAATTGGAAAGTCGAAAAATTGGAAATTTGAGAAATCGGAAAGTCAAGAAATCCAAAATTTGAGAAATCAGAAAGTTAAGAAATTCGAAATTTGAGAAATTAGAAAGTCGAGAAATCGAAAATTCTAGAAATCGGAAAGTTGGCCGGAAAGTCAGTCGGAAAGATAGTCTGAAATTGGAAAAGCGACTTCATTGTTTATAGATGGTTTTTAGAGAGTAAGAAAAAACTCTAAAAAAATTTTTCCAAATTTTTGGTCAATTTTTCGCCGAGTTACACTTTTTTTGAAAATTTTGAACTCCCTTTCATAATGAAGGGTCAGAGGTGCAATGTAATTTTCTCCTTAAAATTATGCGCTATTATCCATAAATATGCCACAAAAATTTTCAAGTGGTGGAAATTTGTGAAAAAAAATAAAACCGATGATTTCCCTAGTAACAAAAACGTATGTTGCTGTGCACTTCAGTAGCGTTAAAATAATTTCACCCCTGTAAGTGAGATTTACGATAATATTTGGCATTAAAATCGACATAAAATCATAACCAAGAGACCCGAACTCTCAAAACCCCATTTTGGGCACCTCCTCCCCAATTATTTTGAGGAAAATCAAAGTAGGCAATATGGATGCCGATTTCACATAATCCGAACCTTCTACGATTATGAAGTCAAAAATTCAATTGAAGCCTTCAAGCGTCTCGTACGATTTTGCAATCAAAACATAACCGAAAAATGGAACAACAGCTTGCGATGTAATGCAAAAAATTGATTCATATTAATTTTTATGCTAAAAGGAAAAATTTTACGATGTATCTCTTGCTCAAACCCTAGTATTTGATTTGTATACCTATTTTTTTCCTGATCAGACTCTATGCTGGAGCTAAATAGTCATCAAATTCATTTTCAAGTACGTATATCCCTCATATAGCTCAATTAAACCACACAAACTTTGAGAAACTTTACCAATAATAAAGTTAATCGAGACCGAAGGTGGTAAAACGAGTAATAAAGCGCATTCTGCTTCATCGTAGGTACTTCTTTTGATTTCACAATTTGCAAAATTTTCCACAAAATACATTGGAAAATAGATACATGTATTATAACGAACAAACCGAGACCGCTAGACCAGAGACTGGCAGCCAGCCGAAAGCCAAAAGCCAATAATTTTAAGGCTTTTTCCAGCCAGCCGAAAGTCTCAGCTTTATAATTCAGCAGCCAAAAGCCAGCAAAAAGCTTCATTTTTTTGACTTTTCTAATCGTTTTTTTTTTTTTTTTTTTAAATTGAACGTTATTCTACTTCCTACTAGAATTAAAAGTTATTTTTTTCAGCCTTTCCATTAATCTACCTCCCAGAGTTTTCAACCAAATTTTTTCAAATTTACGGGAGTTATACACTATACTGAGGGGAATTACTGGATGGTTTGAAAAAAAATTTTGATGATTTGTTCTAGCTCAAAATCGCATTTTAAAACTTGAAATCGAATTTTCTACTTGATGTTTCAGAGGTGCAATTTTGAAAAAAATTATATACATTTATTTCGTGTATTTAGTCCCTATCTATTACGTAATATTTTTTTCAGAATTTTTTTGGGTGGGTGGAAGACCTTGAAAAATGCGAAAAACAATGTTTTCAGAACGTTTTTCATGCATAAATATGGCCATTTTTGGCCGAAATTTTTTTTCGGGTTATAATATCGCAAAATACGTATTTATACGCCATTTTTCTGATTTTCGCTTTATTTCATCTCTTTTTCGTTATTTTTGTATAAGTATTAATCATAATTTCTATACCATTGTAGACAATTAGACATTCATTTACACCTATGTATTTATTTATTTTTTTTTTTAAACCGTTCACTCAAAACTGAATTTTCAAAATTTGAGTCCTTCGATTGTAAACAGGGAGAATATTGAAGCAGTTCGAGCTGCTGAACATGAATGTGTTGCAATTCTTTTCTCATGACAATTTCTTAGGCAAAAAAAGTGAGGCATTCAATTTTGAGCCTGTGCTGTACTCTTTTGGACTCGAAATTACAAAAATCACAAAAAAAGAGAGGAAATGAAGCGAAAATCAGAAAAGTGGCGTATAAATACGTATTTTGCGATATTATAATCCGAAAAAAATTTTCGGCCAAAAATGGCCATTTTTATGTGAGAAAAACGTTCTGAAAAGGTTGTTTTTCGCATTTTTCAAGGTCTTCCACCCACCTGAAAAATTCTGAAAAAATATTACGTTGTAAATAGGGACTAAATAAATGAAACATATTTTTTTCAAAATCGCATCTCTGAAACATCAAATAGAAAACTCGATTTCAAGTTTTAAAATGCGATTTTGAGCTAGAAAAAATCATCAAAATTTTTTTTTCAAACCACCCTCTAATTCCCCTCAGTATAGTGTATAACTCATGTAAATTTGAAAAAATTTGATAAGAATTTTTAATGGAAAGGCTGAAAAAAGTAACGTTTTGCCCCATAACTCGAGCTAGGGGAAGGGTAGAGAGCCAAAAATTTTACCACGTGGTTTTCAGACCCTAAGAACCAAATTCTGTGGGTTAGTTTCAAATTTCAGCTCGGGAGCAGATTCGTCTATCTTAACCCTTTGTAGCGAAAAAACACGAAAAAACTCTTTAAAAGCCAAAAGCCAAAAAAAACAGTATTTTCGCCAACCAAAAGCCAGCTTTATCAGTTTGATAATTTCCAAAATCCGAAAGCTTCAGCTTTAATATTTATCTACGTAGCTTGAAATAGGTAAATTTACGATTTCCTTGACTTCTTGACGTATCCAGCTCGTCTCTCTAACAATAACGTCTTTCATCTCAACCTTTTTCTTTATGGATATTAACATTAAAAAATTCGCGTCATTTTTTTCGGTCTCTGGGATCGGATGAAATCAGGATTTCTGAAATTTATTTTAAAAGAACCTCGCCACGACGGTTTCCTTTTGCATACGAAAACAAGCAGACGTGTTGGCAAATTGAAGATCGAATAACAATAGCAAAGCTGTCAGATAAAGCATCGAATGTTGGTTCGGTTATTGCTAATCCTATATTTGTTTCGATCGAGTTATATAACGTGAAAGCTGCTCGAGTGGGTTTCTTTTTCGTCAGGCAATTGCTATTGAACCGAAAAAAGATTTGTTGGGATGAGGTGTGGATGGCAGAAAGTATAGGAAGAAGTAATGACCCGATACGCATCCCAAATATCGACCTTGTTGGCTGCAAGGCCGTCTAGCATCCAGACTAGGTCTGTCTCGGTACAGCATGCAGAAATACATAGGGTTGCATGCATCGTATATTATGTATCTTGTCGATCGGCTGTGCGGTTCCTTGTTTTATAATTTTGGCAATACTTGGTACGCAGCCATCGCCCCCTTGCCACCTGCGTCTTTGAATTTTTGTAAAATATGCACGCCGTCGTCTTGGCCGTCTCCTAATAACAATGCAGATGTTCAGAGTAAGTGCTGGAAAGAGAGTAAAATCGTACATCGTAGGTCTAGGTACATAGGCCAGACACAAGCCGACCGGATTTTTTCAATAATAACCGCTTCGAGTTACCCTTCGTTCAAATGCACAAACGTATTCTGCTCGCACACCGATACAAGTTCAAGGGCGTTCAAAAATTACCAACGAGGCGCGATGTCGCCAATGTACATGCAACAAACATTACAGAGAGAGAGGGGAAAAAAACAGAGAAATAAATGTCTTCAAATCAACTCTCTGCGATGTCTTCCATCGGTTCTTTGTCTTGTACAAAGAATTCTGCTGGAGTCGCGACCATAATCTTGCACATTTTTATCCTATCGAGCCACAATCGATTAATTTCTCTCAATGTGATTCCGCACAAATCGTATCAATTATCACGTGTACTTTTATGACAACTTACGACGTCTCGACGTTACGTAATTGCACCTGATATCGCCAACGACTCGTCGGAATTTATACATTTTCTGCGTCTGGCGGAATCGTCATAACGGATGTCAGAGCTTCGGCGTTGTAATTAATAACAACGTCACAGTCGAGTACGTTCGACGACCCGGTGATATCCGCTCATTTTCAGACGCTTCGAATCCAATTCATGCCGGCGACGATGCAACTATATGTGGTTTAATTTCAATTTATATGCTAACGGGTTAAGGTTCAACTAGCTTTGGGTTACATCTTCAATGCGTAAAATTTACACGTACGAACGTTTTAATGACAGCGGTTGGATAGAATTCGCTACTGGTAGGTTAGATAGAGATAGATTCGTTGAATCAGGAATGGGGAGAGGAAGGTGGAGGACTAGGGATAAAGAGGAGCATAGTGGGGTGTGGATGGTCCAGATGCATATCGTGTCAAGAGATCTCAATGTTGAATGTTCATATCAAGCATTAAGAAGCACCAAAAATGAACGAAACGAGCAAAATCAAGAACCATTTCATCAATAGAAATCATCAAAAAAACAAATGAATCGTTTCGAAATCGAATCAGACCATTGAACAAAATAGAAATAACGAAGTAGGATTTTTCGATTTCGCTCAATTTTTTTTACGAGTTGCCCTTGATGGTCTATAAACCAGGTAATCGAAGGTTTTTGAATGCGCTGAATCCATTTTTCGTATTATTTTGACCCCAAAGTGCAAAGGGGGGAGGGAGGGAGGGGGGAGGGAGAGAGAGAGGGAGGGGTTAGAAATCAAATATTCGAAATTTTTCGAGTGGGGTGTCGAAATCTATGATTTTTTGCCTCCTGAATCCGGTTCCGGCATTGGTTTTGCAAAAAATCATGAGGGAGTGGGGAAGGGGCTAAAAATTCAAATTTATAAAATTTTTGAAGTGGGGTATCGAAATCTATGGTTTTTTGCCCCTTGAATCCGATTCCGGCATTAGTTTTGCAAAAAAATCATGGGGGAGTGGGGAAGGGGCTAAAAATTTAAATTTATAAAATTTTTGAAGTGGGATATCGAAATCTATGGTTTTTTGCCTCCTGAATCCGATTCCGGCATTGGTTTTGCAAAAAATCATGGGGGAGTGGGGAAGGGGCGAAAAATTCAAATTTATAAAATTTTTGAAGTGGGGTATCGAAATCTATGATTTTTTGCCTCCTGAATCCGATTCCGGCATTAGTTTTGCAAAAAAAAATCATGGGGGAGTGGGGAAGGGGCTAAAAATTCAAATTTATAAAATTTTTGAAGTGGGGTATCGAAATCTATGGTTTTTTGCCTCCTGAATCCGATTCCGGCATTGGTTTTGCAAAAAAATCATGGGAGAGTGGGGAAGGGGCTAAAAATTCAAATTTATAAAATTTTTGAAGTGGGGTATCGAAATCTATGGTTTTTTGCCCCCTGAAACCGATTCCGGCATTGATTTTGCAAAAAAATCAAAGAGGCATGAGGAGGAGAGGCTGAAAATTCAAATTTATGAAATTTTTGAAGTGGGCTATCGAAATCTATGGTTTTTTGCCTTCTGAATCCGATTTCGGCATTGGTTTCGCAAAAAAGTTCAAAGGAGAGTGAGGAGTAGAGGCTGAAAATTCAAATTTATGAAATTTTTGAAGCGGGCATCGAAATCTATGGTTTTTTGCCTTCTGAATCCGATTCCAACATTGGTTTTGCAAAAAAGGAGCAGAGGCTGAAAATTCAAATTTTTATGAAAATTTAGAAGTGGGGTATCGAAATTTATGTTTTTTTGCCTTCTGAATCCGATTCCGACATTGGTTTTACAAAAAAATTCAAAGAGAAATGGGGGAGGGGCTAAAAGGGTACCGGCGGTTAAGATAGGCGAATCTGCCCCCGAGCTGAAATTTGAAACTAACCGACGGAATTTGGTCCTTAGGGTCTGAAAACCACCTGGTAAAAATTTTGGCCCCCTACCCCTCCCCTAACCCGAGTTATGGGGCAAAACGTTACTTTTTTCAGCCTTTTCATTAAAAATTTTTATCTCCGAGAGTTTTCAACCAAATTTTTTCAAATTTACGTGAGTTATACTCCATACTGAGGGGTATTGGTGGGTGGTTTGAAAAAATTTTTTTGATGCTTTTTTCTAGCCAAAAATCGCATTTTAAAACTTGAAATCGAGTTTTCTACATGATGTTGCAGAGGTGCAAAAATGAAAAAAATATATATCATGTATCTAGTCCCTATCTACAACGTAATATTTTTTTCAGAATTTTTTAGGTGGGTGGAAGACCTTCAAAAACGCAAAAAACCGCATTTTTATCACGTTTTTCGCTCAAAAAATGGTCATTTTTGGCCGAAAAAATTTTTCGGGTAATAATATTCCAAAATACGTATTTTTACGCCACTTGCCCGATTTTCACTTCATTTCATTCTTTTTTGAATGATTTTCGCAATTTCAAGTAACCTAAAGCGCAAGACTTAAAATTGTATGTATGTAACTTTCCTTATACCTGTATAAAATTATCATACGGAAAACACTGAAAGAAAATTTGTGTTCAGTAGCTCGAGCTACCTTCGAAAAATTCATTTGCATGAGCAGAGCACTCAAATTTCGAAAATTCACTTTGTAGTCAACAAATTTTTTTTCAGCAATACTTACGTTGCTACCAATATCATTATCAACAAGAGGTACGGTGAATCTGCCCTTGAAACCAGTTTTGACCGCTCCTACCCCCAAAAGGTCAACCATGATGAGAAAACATTCCAGAAAAAATTTCAGACCCCTAGCGCAAGTGGTTTCGGAAAAAGGGGCCAAAATGTGTTTTTTCAATGGATTTTTTCGTATTTTTGTGGTTTTTTGCTGAATGTAGATAAAAGTTTCGAGTTTTTTCTAGATGAATTTTAGGATGTTGGAGGAACCCTAAAAATTTTTTTCAAAATTTTTGGTTCATTTTTTGCCGAGTTATGGCATTTTAAAAGTTTTGAGCGGCCATTTTGTCTTGAAAGGACAAAGGTACAATGGAACTTTTTCCCCCAAAAGATGTGCCATTCATTTATAAATATACCACAAAAATTTCAAAAAATAAACTGCTCGGAGTTATTCACATTTTTATTGACTACTTGGTCATTTTTCTCGTTTTTAGAAATATAAGTTAAATTATTTCGATTTTTTTCATATTTTTTTGCTTTCTTCGTTTTTTGAGTTTTTTCACCAAGGGCATAGTCATTTTTTAGAATAATTCAGATTTCACTCAATGTTCTCGAGGTTCAGACCAAAAATAACCAGGCTATTTTTCAATTTCTTCATTGACATGTTATGAGCCCATGAACATCGTACTTCCCACGAAAGTGCCGTGGGAAATACAACGTTACTGTACGCGCTACATGCGAGGGGTGGTTGGTTTTTATTTTTTTTGACAATGCTCTACCACTCCGATTTTTTTGAAATTTTTGTGGTATATTTATAAATGAATGGCACATCTTTTGGGGGAAAAAGTTCCATTGTACCTTTGTCCTTTCAAGACAAAATGGCCGCTCAAAACTTTTAAAATGCCATAACTCGGCAAAAAATGAACCAAAAATTTTGAAAAAAATTTTTAGGGTTCCTCCAACTTCCTAAAATTCATCTAGAAAAAACTCGAAACTTTTATCTACATTCAGCAAAAAACCACAAAAATACGAAAAAATCCATTGAAAAAACACATTTTGGCCCCTTTTTCCGAAACCACTTGCGCTAGGGGTCTGAAATTTTTTCTGGAATGTTTTCTCATCATGGTTGACCTTTTGGGGGTAGGAGCGGTCAAAACTGGTTTCAAGGGCAGATTCACCGTACCTCTTGTTGATAATGATATTGGTAGCAACGTAAGTATTGCTGAAAAAAAATTTGTTGACTACAAAGTGAATTTTCGAAATTTGAGTGCTCTGCTCATGCAAATGAATTTTTCGAAGGTAGCTCGAGCTACTGAACACAAATTTTCTTTCAGTGTTTTCCGTATGATAATTTTATACAGGTATAAGGAAAGTTACATACATACAATTTTAAGTCTTGCGCTTTAGGTTACTTGAAATTGCGAAAATCATTCAAAAAGAATGAAATGAAGTGAAAATCGGGCAAGTGGCGTAAAAATACGTATTTTGGAATATTATTACCCGAAAAATTTTTTCGGCCAAAAATGACCATTTTTTGAGCGAAAAACGTGATAAAAATGCGGTTTTTTGCGTTTTTGAAGGTCTTCCACCCACCTAAAAAATTCTGAAAAAAATATTACGTTGTAGATAGGGACTAGATACATGATATATATTTTTTTCATTTTTGCACCTCTGCAACATCATGTAGAAAACTCGATTTCAAGTTTTAAAATGCGATTTTTGGCTAGAAAAAAGCATCAAAAAAATTTTTTCAAACCACCCACCAATACCCCTCAGTATGGAGTATAACTCACGTAAATTTGAAAAAATTTGGTTGAAAACTCTCGGAGATAAAAATTTTTAATGAAAAGGCTGAAAAAAGTAACGTTTTGCCCCATAACTCGGGTTAGGGGAGGGGTAGGGGGCCAAAATTTTTACCAGGTGGTTTTCAGACCCTAAGGACCAAATTCCGTCGGTTAGTTTCAAATTTCAGCTCGGGGGCAGATTCGCCTATCTTAACCGCCGGTACCCATTCAAATTTATGAAATTTTTGAAGTGGGGTATCAAAATTATGTTTTTTTTACCTTCTGAATTCTATTCCAGTATTATTTTTGCAAAAAAAAACACACCAAAGGATGAGAAGGAGCGGTCTCAGGAGAAGTTCAACTAAAAATACCATAAATTATCGTGAAATTTAGCCTTTATTTCAATTGTTTGAATTTTTTATGCAATTACGATTTTTTGCCAAATTGCCCAACTTTGAAGGCTCAAATCTCGAGATAGGTGGTACTTGGAGGAAAACTGTTTGCGAGGTCTGAAAAAGAAGTGATAGGAGATTTAAAATCAATAAAATCAATAATCTCATTTTGATAATCTCAAAGTTGATCTTTGGTGGTGAGAGCTGAACTTTCATGATAAGAGCAAAAGATGAAAGCTACCATTTAAAAGTTTGAAAAAATTAGACACAGGGTTCACAATTTTGACCAAAATTTTTAAAAAAAAACGAAAAAGTAAAGTAGCATATCGATTTCTGCTGATTTGAAGACGCTGATTACGAATATATACTTGGTTTTTTCATCCGACTCCACCGAATCCCCCTGTGAGCCCTTTTAATAGAGGTCAAAATTCGGAAAAACGAAAAATAACGTGTGACCTGCGGTTTGTATTGAAGGCGCTGAGTTCGAACATTTGTTTATTTTTTAGATTTGACCCTTCAGTGCTCCTCCCTCTCATTATGACTTCAGATTCAATTACAAAAAACACGAAATAAATTTCTATCTACATTAGGCGAATAATGAAAGAATTAGTTTAAAAAATAGGTATAATTTCTTGTACTTTTTTTCTTTCTCAAAACAAAGATTCCTCAAAATAGGTAGGTATTTATTTTTATAGATAGAAATTGACGTTTCATTTTCAATTCTGGGTAAGAGATGGTAAATATAAACGAGAATTTCTTACTAAAATTTACTTTTCTTCAATTTTTTAATTCAAAAAACGATTTTGTCTATTTTTTCGCTTCATCTGGCATAATTATGCCAAAATAATGTTAAATCACGCAAAAAAAATGGTTTCTTTATCTTTGGCTTCCTGGCATCATAATATTATGCTCTCCCTCCAAAAAAAATCCTAAATCTGGCATAAATATTACAACATTAATTGATCCCTCACCTCGAAAATAGGTTTAAAATTTTTGTTAGCATTTTTTTCGTCATAATTGACCTTTAGGAGTGGATTTCGTTTTTTTTTTTTTCGTTTTCAGCTAATCATATCAGAAAAAATACAGATTGTGTGGCTCCTTGATTGATATGGAAGTCTAAAATTTTCAAAAAATTCATTTTTACAGGAAAATGAACCTCCCTTGGAGGCGAGACCTTTAAAATTAGATAAAAAATTTCATCATATTACCAGAAACATTCTACTAAACATATCTAATTTTTTATTGCAGGAAAAAAACTCGTTCCTGAATTTCAACGTGTCCTGTATTTTAACATTACCACCGTATCAGCGTCAAGGATATGGCAGACTTTTGATCGATTTCAGTAAGTACCTACGATTTTTCTATATTTTTTAAGGCGCCCCAGACTGCAAAACATTCAACACGTTTGACGAAATGATACGCGCAGACGGATGAGCCGGCGAGCGGGGGGAAAAGAGCAAAACCAAAGCCTTGAGATGCCAAGACGTGGTCGGTAAGGCTCGAAATCGAAACACGAACGTAGAAAATTTGTTATTATATAGGGTGCGTTTATACTTGTATAGTAAATACATACGAAATATCGTAACCCTCTCGATCGAAGGATGAGGGAGGCGAGAAAAGCTCAGACGTCGCGAATTATACGAGCTTTATGATCAATTGGTTTCCAAACGAGGCAAATTCTCGAATCCTTTTATCCTAATGTGCCAGGTTTAAAAACTCGAATGCGCTTCGATGTACCCGAAGCCAAATCCGACGTTACCTTTGACTCGTTTCAAACTCCCGACTGCAAAAGTTGAAAGTTTTTTCCACCAGAAGGTAAATTATTTTTATAATTTACATTCTCGTATATTTTATACACCGAAGAGATAGTAAATAGAGTTTTGACTTTACCTCCTTCCTTCTCTATCGATAACTTGGGTATACTTCACTATCACGTGGTCTTACTCTCGTTAAAAGGATTTTCTCGAACGTGGCGTGCTAAAAATTACTCAACGACGATGACGTTCAAGTGCAAATAATACGAAATTTCGTTTTTGTTCTTATCGTGTCTACCTACCTTTCCTACACAGCGTAGCTCTCTCGGTTTGAAAATTTGAATACGCGTTTAATTTAAAACTACGCTGTAGATTTTCACGTGCTCGTGCCAAAATTACGTTTAACTAGGGTTTTATCCTGACTTTTTTCGAACGTCGCCCAAGACGAAGCCGGGTTGCGAGTACCCTGTTTTAGACGAATGTGAAAGAAGTTGAATTAAATTACGTGGTCGATTTGAAAGAATCAGCGAGCTGCGCGACCAGAGAATAAATAAAAATGAGATTTTTATTTAGTTATGGCTGCTGGAGCGAATAGAAAATATCTAATTAAGTAATGGAAGCGTTTTATTGTCGCGGAAAAAGATATCGAAGGGGTGAAAGTTTGTCGTTTCAGAGATAGAGGTTTTTTTTTGGTGCGATGGCGTGAGGATTTGGTTTATTGAAATTTTGATCAGTGGTGCTCGCGTTTAAGGTGGCGAGGAAACTCTTCAACTTGAAAGTCTCCGATTTTAACGAAAATTGGATGGCGTGAAGTAGTTCGTTGGAAAATTTCAGTTTCCAGTTTTTTTTTTCGATTTTCGCAATTTTTTTTCAAATTTCAACTTGAAAATAAAATTTTAAAAATGAAAAAATTATTGTCAAGTTGAAATTATGATAACAAACAGTGTGGTAAAAGTTTTAAAATTGATCATTGGGATTTTTTCCCAGATTCGAGAATGTGGCAAGAAAATGACCCCTCCCCCCATTACCATGTTGTGTATGACTGAAAAACAATTTATGGGATTGCTATTCGCCATAGCATACTTCGAAAAAATTACGACCATTGATACGACAGTTCTATGGATCATAAATAATTTCCTTAAAAAAAAGTGATTCGAGTGATGTAAAATATAAACGCATCCAGAAACTTGAGAAAGAGGCTGAGAATTCGAGAAGAAATAAGGGAATATGGGCCAAATTTCAAATGAATGATTTTTAGCGTTGGTCAATATTATTGATTTTTTTTTCTGACAAATTGGAAATTAATTGAGAATTCGGCGAATTTGATTGAAAGATCAGTGAAAAATTACTAATTTTCAAAGGCAGAATTTTATGAAAGACTGATTCCGATTTGAAAATTTGTTTATTCAAGACTTAAAATGAATTGAAAAATTCATCGAATGAGGTGAGAGCGAAATTTTTTAAAAAAATATTGTTTGAAGAGCAAGCAAGCCACTTTTTATATTTTTGAATAAAAATATCTCCTTTCTAGGGGGGGGGGGGCTCGAGCTTCCCACCTGGGTGCGCTAATGTTAAAAAGTGACTAAAAGTCATAAAACACTTAACAAGTTGAACATTATTATTTCATTTTTTGTGATTTTTTGATTTATGTATGGCTCTCATTCTTTTCCTAATAGTTTCTATATGTTTTTACTTTTTTTTCCCCTTTTGATTTTGTTTATTGAACTTTTTTCTTGATTTTGAAATTATCTTGTTCGATGTGAGGCAGGGTGTGAAACCCTCAGACCATTTCAAAGTTGCAAAAAGTTTTGAGTAAAGTTGGGAAATTTACCAACTTTTTCCCAACTTGTTCTAAATTTGTCCAAGTTTGGATTTGGGAAATTTGAAATTATTTCAAATAATGTTCGCCCCTGCTACGCTCGGACTCAACCAACTTGTCTCAATTTTTTCTCAAAATGATGGTGTGAATCTTCTCTTCTAACCCTGAAAATTGAATTTTTTCAAATGAAATTAAATTGCTTTTCTCATTTTCCAGGAGACTTCATGACAATCTTGAGTGAAATTTTCATAAGTTTTCCGAATTTTTTGAAAAGAGAGAAGTTCGTCAAGGAACGTCGTTTTTTTTGGAAGTCAAAAAGTAGAACGAAAAAAGCACGAATTTTAATTTAAAAATTTTCGATTTTGGATGTCAAGTTTTCTTCAAAAATTTTCAAAATGATGTCTTTTCATAAATATGTTGAAACGGAAAATTTTTATTTTTCTTCTTCATCGAGAGACCGAGTAGCAATCTCGAATAGAATTTTCAATAATTGTTCGATTTTTTCTCAGAAAAGTGGAAATCATTAAGGAATCAAGTTTTTTATAAGTCAGCAAATTTCTCTCCTTTTTTATAATATTAGTTGGTATTTTTTTTTTGATTTTTACCCCCGAGGTTTTCGGCCATCTTTTGTCCCTAAAGAGTTTTTTAGCTCAGTTTTTTTCTTCCAAACTTTCTAAACATGAACTGTTTTTCAAACTTTTCAACATGGATAATGGGGGCCATTCCAAAATTTTTAAGACCCTGTTTTTTGCGTCACCAAAAGTCAATAACTTATAAATTCTTATATTTTCGAAATTAATTTTAGTCAGAAAGTCAGAAGCTGAATTTTGAAAAATTTTTATATTTTCAAAATCAACTTATTATAAATACATAAGAAAGTCAGAAGCTGAAAATTGACTTGATATCAGAAAGACAGGATGACAAGAAAAATATCAGAGGGCTAAAAGCCGATTTTTAAATTTTAAAAACAAATTTTTATATTTTTGAAATTTACTTTATATCAGAAGCCAGGATGAGAGGAAAAAACGTATTCATGTTATCAACATTTGCTTTCAACGGAGACTTCACTTCATTTTTGTCTTGCATTGAATAAAAAAATCATTTTCATGTATTGAAAATTTTCTCGAAAAAATTCAAATTTTGTAGAATTTTTAAAAAATTTATGAATAATTGGAGAAATTTTTTCAGTCAAAACCAATCTTTATATTGAACTAAATATGTACACCATTTTCCCCTCCCTCTATCCTCAGGGGCATTTAGCTTCGCCACTCTTTTGGCTAAAAAGTTTATCAAGAGACCAGATAAAAAAAATTGCAAAAAATTACATGGTTCATTAGAAATTTTATTAATATATGAAAGTGTGGGATGATTAATTGAAATTTTGACACATTCTTTACAGATTTTAAAGATTTATTAGAAATTTTCAGTCGAGTTCTTATTGAATTTTTGATGCGGTCTTTATTATTGGTATGTTTGGCTTTCAAAATTATGAATATTAGGTATTCCTCATTAATTTTCCTCAAAATCAGGGATCCGGAGTGGAATCGGAGGGCTCCCTTCCGGACTATCGCCGAATGCATTTTTATAAAAATCTCTCGCATATTGAATCCAAATATCTCCAATACATAGACGATTGTCGGAAAAAATTCTCGCCGCTGGAGCCGAAAAAACCAACCCTTTCCATCCAAATCCCTGCCGAAAATTTCGTTTTAAAAAAAAATTTTTGCTTTCTACAGTTTTTAATACTTATTTGATCAATCGATTTTTGTTCCAAAATTTCAGCTGATTTCGATTCGCTCTCTAGTCGCCTTTCTTTACCTTTAAATCAAAAATTATGACTAAATTGAATTTTGACCAAATATCATCTGAACTCATATCGTTCATTTTCATGTAAGGTTAAAAAAGTTCATTCCGTATTTCCAACCAAAAATTATACATTATTTTTTAGTCAAATTCGACTAAAAAATACCTCCCCAAAAAATACGACGAATTTTGTTTAGAATCAATCGCAACACCTCGTGAACGTGTTCGTAGAAGAATATATTCCATTAAAAAAATACACCGAAAAAGCATCTCGACTTCACAACCATTCGCGTTTATTAGTTCGGGTATGCAGTACACACAAAAGCCAATTTCAATACAGACGAAAATTAAATTCGAACGGCTTCGCATTCTCGCCAAAAATTACATTTCACCACACACGACTCTGCATCCAACCGCTGCTTTATATCGAAATAACTAAAGCGATTCGCGCGAAACACCGAATGCTCTCTCAATTCATGGCCCTTAACCTTATTATGTGCGAGTACGATTCAAGTAAAAATTTAAATCGTTCCGCCATCGGCACCAGAAACGAATTTCATTCGAATAAAGCCCTAGTATCGTCACTTTAACGCACAAAGGTCGCAGACGGTCAATTTCCTATGTACTATTCGTTAATTATAGATTATAGAGATTACGCGACCAATCAAGCTATTTGGCTCTTTGTTTCTCCCATTCGAGGTCCATTAGTGAACAGGCAGTCGAATATTTTCAACGATTTATGGAAATTTATTAAACGTTGTTCGGAATCGTCGACCATTAACCAAAATTCCACTCGATCGTTATAATTTTTTAGATTTTGGGGAAAATGTTTAGAAAGTCGAGATCATTTTCAATTGATTTTAGATCATTGATGATAAATCTCGTGTTGAAAATCGTACAAAGTTCATTTTTTCAATGATTAAATTTCAGTGTTTTTTTTCTGGAGGTGTTCGCAGTTTAAAACGAAATAATTTTTCAACGACATCCTATTTCAGTCAATAATTTTGACAAAATTTTCAACTGTTCAAAATTTATTAAAATCATGAATTCATGATCTGATGATTGAGTTCATGAACAAAAAATAATAAACCAGTGATGGGGTGATTTAGAATTGCCACGTAGATCGCAAAGGATTTCTGAATTCGATTCTGAATCAGATTTGCGATCCGATTCTGTAATTTAAGGAATTACAAATTTGAGAATTGTGATTTTTTTGTGTGTAAATTGCCCACTCACAGTTCTTTTGGGATTCTAATTTCAGTACAATGCACGAAGAGAAGAAAGAAAGTTTATCCCTAGTTCCCTCCCACCCCTTACCAACCACTTATAAATCTTTTTTTTTACAATTTGTACCAAATTTTACCCCCCCCCCCCTCCTCATCGATCTTTGGGCAAAGCCGAAAAGAGAGACTTTTGTGGAATTTATCAATTTGAAACGTGTTTTTTCTGAGGAGGAGGAGGAGGAGGAGGGGGTGAGGTTTATTGAATTGTGAAGAAACTTTTGAATTTTAAGGCTGGAAATATCCGAACTTCTGGTCTCACGATTTGGTTGACACCAAAGTTTTTCTTTTTTCTTTTAAATTTTTTCTGTTATAAATTCAAGGTCTCCAGTTTTTGTACCGATTTGAAAAGGAGATGGAAGAATATTGAAATTGAATTTAAGCCGTTTTTGTAGCCGAAAGAGAGATTCTAAAAATATTGTAAGAAGTAACAATTTAAAAAAAAAAAAAATGTTGGGCATTACGCATTTAAAATTATTTTTCTGCACAATTTCATTAAACAAAAAAAAAATCCCCGAATTACGTATTTGGAAGGTTTGGAAAATTTTGAAAAATTGGTCTGGAATACCTGGAAAAGTCAGAAAAAATAATTTCCAACTTTTTAAGAGAGAAGTGAAAATTATCGAGAATCAGCACAGGAAAAAAAAACAGTAAAAAAATTTTCACTGAAAACTGATCAGTGAAAAAAATCATTGGAAAATCAGTGACAAATCACTGAAAAAACAGTAAAAAATCAGTGAAAAGTCTTAAATTTATGAATTTGACTGAAAAATTGGTGAAAATTTTGAAAAATCAATGAAACCCTTTGAAAATTCAATGGAAACCTTTGAAAAAATCTGTGAAAACCTTTGAAAAATCAGTAAAAATTTTTGAAAATCAGTGAAACTATTGAAAAATCAGTGAAACCTTTTGAAAATTCAATGAAAACTTTTGAAAAATCAGTAAAAACCTTTGAAAACCAGTGAAAACTTTTGAAAATCAGGGGAAACCTTTGAAAAATCAATGAAACCTTATAAAAATTAGTGAAACCCTTTGTAAAATCAGTGAAAACCTTTGAAAAATCAGTAAAAACCTTTGAAAACCAGTGGAAACTTTTGAAAATCAGTGGAAACTTTTGAAAATCAGTGTAAACCTTTGAAAAATCAGTGAAAACCTTTGAAAACCAGTGAAAGCCTTTGAAAATCAGTGGAAACCTATGAAAAATCAGTGAAACCTTTAAAAAATTAGTGAAACCCTTTGAAAAATCAGTGAAAACCTTTGAAAAATCATTGAATGTTGCTGATTTTTCCTGTGCTGCAATTCTGACTGTTCATCAGTGACTTTTCACTGATTCAGAATGAGAGAGTGGACATCCAGACAACATTTCTGTAAGCTTTTTCTACTACATATTTTCGACTCTTAGTTCAAAGAACCGGCCAAAACCAAATACGCTGCAAAATTCCACATAGAAAATCACATTTTTTTCAGTAATTTTTCCAGGATGATCGCTTTTTGCTTGTTATAATATATTTTTTTTACCATTGTAAACTTCAAGTACCCGAAAAACCACGAAGAAGTGTACCAATTTTTTTTTGAAAAAATTATCATAAATACACTTCTAAGAGATGTAACTTTGTGTTCAAGTACATACAAAAAATTTACTTCCCTTCCTTTGAAATTGAAAATTTTTGAAAATAATTCAATAAAATGGCCATAACTCCAAAAAGAATGGGGGTTGAGGTTCAAAATTTTATGAAAAATTTTTTCTAGTCAATATACACATTTTGAGGTGCGTTGGAGCCCAAAATCGCCGAGGGCCAAATTCACCCCTCATCCAGCCATACCCTTTGTAACCCCGAGTTCAAATTCATATTTTTCGAAAGAAAATAATATTTTTTCCTGGAAAATTACCCTTCGGCTGTAAGCTAAAATTTCGAGATGCCTTTTTCTGGAATCGTATCCTCCACTACCACAGCAGCACAAATCTCGGACTAAATTTTATTCCAGACAAAGCGTCGAATTTCCCATCAATTACGAAGGTTTTTCACACCTCACATATGGTCGTTTGTTTACATAATGCACAAAAGGTCATCCAGAGCGAAAAAGTGCATAAAGCCGAATATTTTGAGCACCACTGCTACAGACAAATGCGGATGACGTTACAAATAGTTCAGTATACCAGCACATTAACGTGTGCACCAGCTAAACGCAGACGGGGACGTGGCAGAATCGCTGAGCACAGGGCGAGGGATACCGAACAGCAGAGAGTTTTCATCTTATATTGCATTTTCCCTCAATAAATAACGCGAAACGGCGCGTCTAGTCGCATCGATTTTCCACATCCTGCGTATTCTTCGGACGACCACACCGTCACCGCCTTTCCACCCTGCCTGCTCCGGAGTCTGCTCCAGCTCCGGCGGCGAGAACACACCAAAAGCTCGCGTTAAAATGGACCTTTTTTGTTGTTCCGAGTCCTATACGTAGTACTACGAGTACAGCTGGAAAAGCGGGGCTGGAGGCTCGTAAATTCAGTCAGACAGCATTTGATTTTCTATCAGCCGTTTCACTCATCTGTGTGCGCGCCTTCGGCTCGCACGCGTTTCCCTGGCTTCTTCGCGTCGTCCGTACGGTATAAGCGACGCGACGTGAAAAAAAAATACGTCCTTTTGACACTCTTTTCGTCTCTCTCTCGTTCGTTTTATCGTCGTTGTGAAACGTGTGTATTTACCGACGTCTGCTGACTAACGTTTGTTTAGCTAATATTGCAAAAGGGTAACCCAGACGAGAAATTTTTTAGGCGTCTGAAGCTCGAAAGTAATTTTATACTTATTTCAATTGTTAACTTTTCCAAAGGAATAAATTAGCTTTGTCGATAGGTACGAATAACGTCGAATATTCTCCGGGGAATTTTCTTCGATAAATTATATCCTTGCTTCGAGTGTATCGAAATTTCTGTACCGAAAGTTTCGGTCTAGACTTATTATAGGTAGGTTGTATTGAGGTTAAAGCGAGCAGAATGAAGAGTAATTGACTTTTTTTTTATGCAGACGAGAGGTTTTGTGTTTCTTTTATTGTCATTTCTTTGTGAGAAGTTTTCATTTATTTATAATTGACAATTTTTTTACTATTTTTTGATCGAGAAAAGTCGTATTTTTCGACTAATATTTTCGTACGAGGAATTGTTCTTGTATGCAGCTCAGAAAAAAGTTTCACTAATATCGATGTGTTCATCAAAACTATATGATTTCAACTTATGGAAATTTTCTGATTGCGAAATTGTGAGATTTCAATATATTCAACACTGAAAGATTTGAATTTTTATAAAAAGATGATGTAAATCATGTTATTTATAAATATTTAAATAATGGTTTTAGCTCTAAAATCATTAAATTTTATGCTGTTGCCAGTTTGGATATGCTTCTAGCCATAAAACTTTCTGAGCTTTTTTTTTTGCTCAAAAATCATCATTTTGATCTCGATCATATCTTATTTTTTGATCTTGATCTAGATCTCGTAATTCTGAATAATTTCGTTTGTAATTTTGGTATTTCTATTAATTTTTATCAACTCTGAAATTTTTCCCTCAAATTTTTCTTTTCTTCAGGTTAAAATTTTTTTCAACTCTGGTAGGTAATAATTTTTACTTCGCTTCAGCGGATTTTAATTAGACTCAAAACTGAAAAAACTTTGCAGCTAATAAAAAAACCCAAACTCCAACTCCAAATCTAACCTCCCTCTCTCTCCGGCCACCCTTTCTGACACTGGACTACTGGACATAAAAATCTAAGCAATTATATACACGCCCAGAAAAAAAAACTAAAAAAATAGTCTCAAAAAATTATTATTTTTTTTTTTTGAAAATAAAACTTTTTCTAAAAACTCATAACTTTTTTACTTTGGCTGAAAAAAGACAAACTTTAAATCTGATTTAAAATTCCAAGTTACTGGCTCAATAGTTCAAGAAAAACAGATTTTTTCAAAACGGGGTTGACAAAATTAGGTACTTTTTTTCTCAAAAATGACTTTTTGACACGTGGTGTATTTTTTGAACGAAATGTCTCTGTTTTGACAATACGTATGTACTGACATTTTAAAACTAAAATTGACTTTTTTTTTCGGTAAAAATGGTTTTCTTTTTTCTAAAGTGATTTCTTTTTAAAGAAATTAAAAAATGTATTTCGGGCAAAAAATTATCCAGTTGACAAAAATTCGAGTTTCCTATCTGTTTGACCAAAAATAATGTTTGAGTGTCTTTTTTTATTATTATTATTTTTTTTTATCAAAAGTGACTTTTTAACCAAAACTGTAATTTTTTTGACCAGAAACTTGATTTCTTTTGACCAAAAATGTGTCTTTGTTTGACCAAAATACATAATAAGGTATGTATTTTTGACCAATAATGTGAATTTTACCAAAAGTATGGCTGTTGATGTTGACCGAAAATGTGTTTGATCTTGACATTGCTTTTTTTTTTCCCTGATGTGACTTTTTGACCTAAAATTTACCTTTTTGATCAAAATATGAATTTTTGACGTTTTTATTTATTTTTGGCCAAAAAATGTGACTTTTTGACTAAAAATTAACGTTTTGACCTAAAGTTTGACTTTTGGACCAAAAATTTGACTTCTTGATCAAATGTGGCTTTGTGTCTATTTTTGACCGAAATATGCACTTTTGACGAAAAATTTATGAAAGTATTTTTTTCTACCTAAAATGCGAGTTTCTGACCAAAAACTCTTCTTTTATTTGACCTAAAACAGTGGCTTAGCAGAGGGGGCAGGGGGGGGGGGGGTTCTGGACTCGCCTTGCGGTCAAGAATTTTTGTGGAAAATACTTTTTTTAGACATTAAAAAACGCAGTTTTATCGAAGATTCGCTCGGGCATTTACAGAATTATTTTAAAAAAAGCCTTTTTGGGCATTAAATATTCAATTTTGTCGAAGTTTCGCCTTCGCTACGCTCGGGCATAAATCAATCACTATTATTTGAACTGTTTAGAACTACAATGCAAAAAAATCTCCTTTATACCCCTGCCCCTTTCCCTCGGCCCCTTAAATTTATTGTTTTTCAAGTCTCTGTATTTATTTTGCAGCCACCCCAAAAAAAGCTTCCGAAGCCACTGGTTTACCCCTCCCCCCCCCTCCTTTCAGACAATTCTGGCTACGCTACTGACCTAAAATGTGTCTGTTTGATCAAAAATGGCACTTTAACCAAAAAGTGTGACTTTGATCAAAAATCCTTTTCTGACCTATTTTTTTTTTTTTTTAAATCAAAACACTTTTTTTTGATCTAATATGACTTTTTTAAAACACACATTACTTTTTGGGTTGAAAACGATTTATATTTTGCGACGAAAAATGATTTTGAATTTAAAAAAAAGACTTGTTTTGAAACAAAATCAATACTTCGATAAAAAATTACTTTTTGACAGAATACCGTTTGACGGGAAATCTTTTCTGCCACAAAATTACAACACCGAAATTTTTTGTGAGAAAAATAATTTTTTTCGCAAAACCTGGATATTTTTTTGATTTATAATCATAAATTCTTATAACATGATAAAACTGACACAAAATCGTTTTTTGACCAAATATGACTTTATTGACTCAATTTTTTCTGTTGTTGAATAACTTTTTTGGTACAAAATGACTTTTTTGGTGCATAATTTTTTTTTTGTCTCGAAATGAATGACTTGTTCGATACAAAATAGTTTTCCAACACAAAACACTTTTTGGCTCAAATTCTTGGCCCAAAAACTACAATTTCAACTGATGCGTGATAATTTAGATTCAAACGTGATATTTTTATCCAAAATATTTAATTTTCCTTGAAAATTGTGATCTAGGTTCAAATTTCATCTTCGGCTAATCCAAGTTTCATTTGGAAACGAGCTTTTTTCGTATTCACTCTGATATCCCATTAGCTCTCAGTCTTTTGGTTTGAAAATTACGATTTTGATGCAAAAATGACAGATTTTGTTCAAGTTCATCGAAATTTGATTCAAAAATTACACTTTTGGAATAAAAATTATACGTTATTGATTTGAAAGTAGGTATGATGAAACAGAAAACTTTTGGCCGAAGAATTGTGGTTATTTTTACAATAAAATTTGTGATTTCTATTGGTTTAGACGTGATTATTCTGAATATTCAAAGTTGTAAAGAAATCACAGTACGTATCATTTTAATCAAAATTGCGAAAAAAAAAGAAGTAAAAAACCAAATGTTATCGAAAAGGCAATATTCTTGATTAAATTTCGAACGAAAGAAAACCATCCCAGTTATGCTGCAACAGTGCAACATACTTAGGTACTTATTTTCTGTACATTAAAATAATGATTTGCTTTGACTTGAAATCTGAAAAAATAACCAACCTTTATTCAAAGCTTCGATATAAATAAATGAATGAATAGGTATAAATTATAATGAAAATGGCAATTTTATGTTTTCGTTTCGAAATTTTAAAACGATAATTGTACTTACCTTATTTCAATATATTTTTCCGAACCGAAAGATTTCGAATTTTTTGGAAATGAATGATTGGTATTTTAATTCTTACCAAATACTTACCATATCACTTGATCGTTAATTTTTACCCCAAATCCACAGGTTATTTGCTGACTCGAGTCGAAGGCAAAATAGGCTCACCAGAAAAACCTCTCTCAGACCTGGGCCTAATTTCATACCGAAGTTATTGGAAAGACGTGCTCCTGGAACGACTATGCACCATGGGAGGAAAACAAATATCGATCAAAGGTAACAAAAAAATTGATTACTCCCTCTTTCAATTGATTTGCCGACGTGAAAAAATTTCCAAAATTTTTTTGGCCCATGGGGGGATCGAACCCACGACCTTCGCGTTATTAGCACGACGCTCTAACCAACTGAGCTAATGGGCCAATATCGATTCTCCGCCAAATTTAATCATCTTACCCGAATATTTTCCAATTACGATAAAAAATTCATCGAAGAAAATTTTTTTGCTCGATTTCATCGTAAAATTAGCCATCTACAGTGACATTGAATCGATACCTGGGAAAATATGGTTGAAAAAATTTATGGCCCATGGGGGGATCGAACCCACGACCTTCGCGTTATTAGCACGACGCTCTAACCAACTGAGCTAATGGGCCAGGTTGGGAAATAAGGCAGTTTTTACGTTACACTAGCACTAACCTCTTCAATGCTGTTATATGGAATCAGTGTTGCCAGCCTGTCTATTTTTGAGTAATTTTTTCCCTTCCAGCCAATCCGAATTTTCTCTTTGCTCGTTTAATAATTTTTTTTTTTCGAAATGACAACCGTACCGAAGTATAAGAATTATTTATTAAATACCGAAGTAACCTCGGTAATTAGTTTTTCAATCGATGAAATATTATCGAGTTACCTTTTTCCATGTCGATAGAACGTGTAGAATTTATAAACGTGCATTTCTTTTGCACTTTGTTGCCGCAGATATGAGCCAAGAATTAGCCATCAACTCGTACGATATTGTGAGTACATTGCAAGTACTTGGTATGATGAAGTACTGGAAAGGCAAGCACATAATATTGAAAAAACAGGTATATCAAGCGCTGACCAGCCTATCTATTTAAATATATTACCATTTTAAGCCTTTTCCAAGGCATAGTGGCTCCGACCAAGACTCAAGGTTGTTATTTGTTGTCTTCAAACGAGTCGGAATGCGTTTACCTTTAATAATCGATGCACTTGGAAGACCGTTCTCTTTAAAATTCTCAGAATTCTTCATTTTTTTAACATCGTAAAATCTCGTTCAAGATGTTTTCTCAATTTGTAAATTTTTCTACTCTAGGAGGTAATTCAAGAGTACCTTGAAAAAAGGGCTAAACGAAGATATCCGGTGTATAAAGAAATCGATCCGAAATGTCTACGATGGCATCCGCCGAATCCGGTCAATCATAATTTGAATGCTTCCTGAGTAAGTCAGCCAATCGAAAAAATTATCAATCTCGAAAAAATTCCACCTAATTGACTTTTTTGTTCGCAGCATTTGAAAAAAATATGCGCAATGCCATCTCAATCGGTGCAATAAATTTTCCACCAGGATTCTGCCCGAAGAAAAAATTTAGCTAATTGAATTCATTACGTTTTCCAATTTTTTTATATTTAATCTCGAATTTTTTTGGTATTTTATATTACGACTCGCGTATCATGACCGCGTACGTACGTTGTTTTAAAATGACAAAAAAAAAATACGATTTAAGTAGATAATTTTTTTCTTCATTTTTCCCTCGTGAATTTTAATTGTTTTCCCCCTCCCTTTGTCTCATTTCTCTTTCTGTTAATGTGAATTTTTACTTGTAGTTGTACGATTTTTGTTATTTGTTATTTTAATAAATGTTTCCGTTTTGTTATTTACCCTCGTGTTGGATTTCTCTACCCTCGTCTCGTGTAAAACCCGAAATCGTAAATTTTACGAGCGAAAAGTTGCGTCTGGCATGATTTTTCAACATTGTTCAAATCCAGGATGTGTTTTAAACCAAAGATAAAAAAAAATTGATTGGCTATAAAACATGAACAGGTACGAGGACTTTTATTCGCAGTCAAATGCTGCAAAAGCATGGTTTATGGCATTGGCGAGCAGAACGTTAAACTTTATGGATCGTTAATGTTCGCCTTTTTTCGCCAACGTATTCGTACTATTTGCCAAACGTGAGTCGGCGACCAGTATCAGCTTTTGGAGCTGTGGAGATTTAAAACATCTTGAGAACAATTTAGTAGATTCGAGATAGGTAATTAAAGGATACGTGGTTTTGTTCATCTATCGACGTGTTTTATACGTAATTTTAGACGAAAATGAATCTGTTAGAAAATCTGTGTAGTTTTACAATTCCAAGCTACATATCGAGAACCCCGAAAGTGCCTCATTCCTTTTTACGCCACGAATAAAAGGTCTTATTTGAAATAAACGCGTTCGACCGTTTGTTGGATGGGGCAACTTGAATTGTGCGCGTGGATTGTGGTTTGCATAAGTTTAATGAGATAGGGGTGTCGGACGATTGATGGAATTTTACGGTGTTTTGGTCGGTAATGGTTTGATATTTTTTTGCCAGCTTAGAATGGGGCCGGAGAGGGGCAGGAGGATTACCCTTTCTTCGAAAAATTATTCAAAAAACCGTCTAGAATTTATCTAATTTTAGAATTGAAAAAATTTTGAGAATCTGCGACAAAATTGTATGAAATCGAAAAAAAATGTAGAATTTTAATAGAAATTGAGTAAAATCTAATTTAAAAAACTATTAGAATAACGTAGGTATCTAAAAATTGTTCAACAAGCGAAATAATTTACAATGTAAATGTGTGAAAGATGATAAAATTTTCATAAAGGGTACCTAAGTATGGTTTTATTATTATGATTAAAAAATTTTGAATATTCATCTTGACATAGAAATGTTTTGGGGCAGGAGATGAAATTTTGAAAAATTTGACTTTTTAGATGAAGGCAGGAAGGCACCATGACATCATGTTAGACTTGAAAAGGACATTTTTTAAAAATGAGAAAAAAATTGAAAAACGTATTGAAAAGTATTGAAAAAAATTGAGAAAAGGAAATACTTATTTTTAAAAAATAAGAAAAAAAACAGAATTTTTTTTCAAATATTGAAATAATTATTAATTAATTGAAAAAATTTTTAGGTTTGTTACCAAAACGTTGTGAAGTTGTATAATGTAAAATAAGTAAATTAGAACATAATTATGTATCCATGATCTAAGTTTTTTACTCTGAAGAGAAATGTTCTTCATTTTTTTTTTTTTTTTTTTTGGAATTTTTATTAATTTTCGGTCCTATCAAAAAAATCACAGTGTCGTTTGAATAATTTTTTAATATTTTCGTAAGTTTTTTTTTTTCAATAATGATAGAAAATTTTGCCCCATTTTATTAAAAATCTACATACATTTTTGAAACGGTTTTCCCATCGTTTAAACAAAATTTTCATCAATTCGAAGATTTTTTGCTTTATAAAATTATTTTACGAACCTTTTCAGTCATTTTCCAACATTCGTCAATCTTTCTGTTATAACAAGACCTTTTTTATTTCATTTCAATCAGTATTACCTTATCATTATATTGAATGATTTTTTATTTCAATTCTTATTTTAAGCAGTTTTTTAACTTTTCATTTTGAGCAGTTTTTTTAATTTCAGATTTTGAACTTTTTTTTAGTTAGTCATTTTTAGACGTTTCATTTCAATATTGTCATTTTCAGGACTTTTTTTTTTCGATTTGTCATTTTAAAAAATTTCTTTACAATTTGCCATTTTAATTTTCCTACAATTAGTCATTTCAAACGATTTTTTCGAATTTTATAAATTTTTTGAATTTTTTCTTCAAGTTGCCATTTCAAACTATTTTCGAGTTCGTTAATATTTTAAACATTTTTCTAATTAATTAAATATTTCAAAAAATTTCTTCAATCTATCATTTTTAAACAATTTTTCCTTTATTTTGTAAATTCAAAAAATTTACCTTCAATTCGTCATATTGAACCTTTTTTTATTTTTATTTTCAATTTCAAACATTCATTTTAATTTGTCATTTTTTAAAACATTTTTTCTTCAATAGGTCATTTTAAACAGGTTTTCTTCAATTCGACAATTTAAACTTATTTCGGATAATTTTATAAGTTTTTTTCATTAAATTTGTAATTTTAAACAGTTTTTCTTTGATTAATTGATTCAAATTTCAATTTCAAAAATTCATTTCAATCATCAATTTACCATACCTATTTTTTTTTAAATTTCTTCAATTATCTAGTCATTTTAAAACATTTCTTCTCCTCTCTTATTGGCCTTTTGAAAAAAAATTGCCATTAATTTGTCAATAAGTCAGTTTGCTATTTTAAAACACCATTTTTGTATTTTTTCAATTTTTTCATTTCAAATTTAAACGAGTAATTCAAAATATGTCCTTTTAAAAACATGATTTCAGTCTTTTCGAACGATTTCCCCATACTTAATACTTGATTAGGAACAATGCGTTCTTCAATTCGCCATTTCAAACAATTTTTCAATTTCAAATATTTTTCATTTCATTTCAAAAAATTTTGTTCGTAATTTTGAACAAATTTTCTCATGTCCTTCTTGAATTTGTCATTCCAAACAAATTTTCTGGTGATTTTGAACAGTTTTACAATATTCTGAAGTATGTGAAGTCTCATTTTAAACAATTTTTCTAATGGTTTGAAAAATGTACTCGCGTGTTGACAAAAAATGTTGTGTATTTCAAAATATTATTTCAATCATTTCAAAAATACCATTTGGAACGATTTCCGATAAAAATTATACTTAAACATGTTATTTTTTCTCAATTATTTTTTTTTTGATATTTTAATAAGTTTTCCAAAGCAGTTTCATTGAAAATATTTTGGCATCATTTTGACAAATTTTTCACACAAGTAATTTTAAAAATTTCTCCTGGTGACCAGATGCACTTTTATTCATACCTTATTTCTACAATTTTTTTCGTTTTATTATGAAATTTTCAATAGATGTATTTTTTTTCAATTTAATTTTCATCACAACTAAATATTTCTCCGAGGCAAAGGTCAAAAGATACCTCGGAGCATACTTACTTCATTTTATGAGTTCCATAAGTCATCTTCATCATTTTCATTTTTCGGAGACCTGAAATATACTCACCATCCTTCGTTGAGTTATTCTCTTCTTCAGAAAGCATTTTTAAAAATTTACTCAATATCGTCAACCTCGGCAATTCATACTTCATAATGGTTTTCGATCAAATCACAATTTCCAAGCATAAATTAAATTTTTATTGTGAAAATCAACAACCATATTTCATAAGATAACTTACGCGGATAAATTCGACTAAAAATAATAAGTATAATCATACCTAACAATAATTAAAATAACTCTGGTCGACATTCTGCTGATATTATGCTGATTCAGCTTTCCGAAGCGCCAATTTAGCACGAATTCTTAACTCTACAGGAGCCTTAAAGTAAAAAAACTATACTCGTAGGTTATTGCTTAAACGAATACAGATTGTCTACCAATAGCATTCTTTTCAAAACCTTAATAAAAACCTTGCTTAAAATTATTTTTTAGACGCCTTCTAATAACGCTGACTAAGCTTAAAATTAGGCTAATAAGTTTAACGGCAGCGACGCTGGAAAATTCTTAAAAATTACATTCCCGACTAGAAAATCATAATTCAGTCTGTGTTGAGCAAGTTTCAGTATTTGAGCATGATGAGATCAATATCTTGAGTTTCGAATCATTCTATGCAATGAAAAAAATAAGAAAATGAATTATATTTTAAAATTCATCGACATTAAAAAAAAAAAATTATACCACGATGCACAATTTCTCAACCCAAGCAGGAAAAGAATTCACTATTCGATGCATATTGCCTTTTAACCCATTGCAAAATACCTATGTACATATTTTACGAAAGAATCTCATAAAAATTCTTTTAAAAAAATTACACAGGTTTAGGTGTACTTTCCACGACTATCAATCACATAAAAGCGCAGATTTTGCGGAAAAAAGTTGTAAAACAGGATATTCGCCATTTTGCTTACTCATTTACACATGATCGATGATCTTATATAAATCATTACGATGATAGCATATGCTCGTATAATTGTATCCATAAAATTGGAAATCGAATTAAACGTTTCTGAAGGTTTGCACTCCAACAGGTGCAAGTGTAATACTCTAAACTGACTAAAACACCTGGAGAAGTACAATCCCCCCAAAACGTATTTTCCCATTTGTTTCGCAGGTCTTCGGCAGCATCCTCGAGGGTGATCCAACGGTCGATGTTCATCTAACCTCGACATGACGACAGAAAAGCTAAGGCTGAAAATCTTTTTTAAATCGTCATGCGGCGGTAATTTATATTTTTTCAAATTATAAAAGCTGTGGGATGTGTTTACTACTTCAAGGGTTCCATAATAGGTATTTGATAATGCAAAGCCAGTAAGAAGCTGAAAATTTCAAAAAAAAAAATAAGTTATAAAAAATAATAGGTAAAATTATTCAAAATTTTCAAAAGCCTTATTTTTAAAAAGCTTTTCAGGAATAATCCAAGAAGTAGGTGGATAAGCATTCTCACAATTGGCACGTATCATAATTCAAAGCTAGAAATTTTTAAATACCTACGTTTCAAGCAAATGAAAAAAAAAAAACAACAACAATGAAAATGCAAACTAATAATTTTTTGCCATTGCTAAGCTGATATACAAACGATTTAAGTTGATCAGTTCGTCACGCACAAAGCTAAAATAGCAACTCATAATTACCTCTTAAAACATGATCAAATTTCAAAAGGATTTTTTATTCACGCATAAATCGATAAAATAATTTCGATCCGCATCTGTGATCTTCGTCAGGTATGATAAGATTAATTACAAAAACAATGAAGATTAATATTATAATATTAAAAAAAAAAATCATTTATAAACTAATGAAAATTATCAAAAATCACTGGAAAAGTCAAAATTACAACAAATCGATACCTTTGGTGGGAAAAATTCACTGAAAGGTAAAAATGAAAAAAATGGCGGCGGTAAATCAGTGAAGAGTAATAAATTTGATGAAAGATCTGCGAAATTCTTTGAAAAAAATCAATTAAATTCTTTAAAAAATTAGCGAAAATCCGCTGAAAATCAAGAAATCTCGTTGATGATCTTTGCGCTGTAATTTTGACGATTCGAATTGAAAGAGATACCTACTTACCCATTTTCCTACAGTATTTTCAATTAAAAAAAAATAATATTGTACTCTCTAAATTTGAATCAGTTAAAAATGCCAAAATTGACTCATGAAATGGAGAAAATCGAGTCACTGATAATTAGTCGAATTCCACTGATTCTCCGGTTAATCAGCGGCACATTTACTGCTAATCAGTGAAAAATTGTCAATGCAATTAGAGAATTTTCATCATTGATTTCAGTAAAAACGAATTGAATGATTGAAATCAATCAAAAATCAGTATTTTTTTTCACTGATTCCAACAGGGACTCAATTTTATCAATTTAAATCAGTCAATTTTGACTGATTCAAATTTAGAGAGTATAATACTTACAAAAATTCCACAGTCATACGTAAAAAAAAGGTATCCCCCCCGAATTAATTGTACCTATCTTTCGGTTAGATCAAGGGGAAAAGGGTAAAATCGAAAAATAAGTCGATATTCGGCTTCTACGACCCGAAATTAGTGACAATCGATATATCAAACATCATTTTAATTTTTTAATATACTTTTCCCAAAAATTGGGGGCTAGAGGGGCACTGAAGGGTCAAATCCAAAAAATATGTAAATATTCGAACTCAGCACCTCCAAATACCTAACAAACAACAGGCTGCGCGTTATTTTCCATTTTTTCGAATTTTGACCCCTTTTAAGGAGGCTAATAGGGAGCTTCTGAGGGGTCGGATGAAAAAATTAATTTGCATATTCGAAATCAGCGTTTTCGAATCAGTAGAAATCGATGTGCTACTTCACTTTTTCAATTTTTTAGAATTTTGGTCAAAATTGTGGACCCTGCCACCTCCCGGGGGTCTTGAGATTCCATTGTCCGATTATTGATTCAATTTTATTGCAAAAGGAAGCATTTGGGATAACGTATCTATTTTCAATTTGAACGAGGGCTGTGTTTCTTTGAGTTTCTTCTAAAATCCTCAATTTTTTCATTTTTTTTTTTAAATTTAAAATTGTCTTTTTTTGAAGGACGAAAATAAGGTCCATACCTCTAATAAATCTCACAAAACTAGATTTTATCATTTTCAGACATTCTACAGTTTTCAACAGATTGACCTTTAATTGTGGCGAGATTTTCGAGATGTAATTTTTTCAATCCCCGTTTAAAATTTCTAAAAATAAATAAAAACATTTAAAATAATGAAATCGTGGTTTAATCGATCAAAATTCAAAACCAAAATACGTCATTAGATTCCTCTCGTTGAGACAAATCGAACGAGTTTTTCACGACTGAATTTCGATTATTTGAGCAGAAAATGGGGTTTTGCTCAGAGGGTCGATTGATGTTTTACATGAGATTTCATCTTCCCTCCTAAAACCAAAATCCAGCAAATCTAAACGTTCAAGAGTTTCTCAAGAATTCAATTTTACCCAGTTTTTTCAGATCTTCCAGAAGGCGTGGAAATCAACTTCGGCAGCTTAAAAACAAGTCTCCGCCTCCTTTCGAGAGATGTAACAAGAAATTGAGGCTATTCCTGAACATGCAATCAAATTTTAGGTTGAAAGAAAAATACCTAAATAAATTTATATCGAAAGAATTTTCCAGAATAAACCACAATTCAAAATATGAAGTTCTAAAATCTATTGTGAAATTTTGGTGAATTTTTGAAAATTGAAAATACTCCTTTTCACGATTCAGCAAATACGTTTTCAGGTCCTAGAGTTCATTTGTCCCCCTCCTCCACAATGTTTTCCCTCCGAACTGAACATCGATAAAAATTTTTATTCTTTCATTCACAAATGAGTGAAAATTGTTGAAAATCACTGGAAAACAGTTATAATTGCAGCACAGTAATAAATCAGTGAAAAATTTTCACTGAAAAAAAAAAACAATAAAAAAAATGTTGGAGAATTAGTTAAAATTCACTAAAAAGCTAGTGGGTAAAATATTTTTGAAATTCGTTTAAAAAATTCAGTAAAAATCCGCTGAAAATGAAAAAAATTGGCTGATTTTTCCTGTGTTGCAATCCTGACTTTTTTCAGTGATATTTCACTGATCGAAATGATAGTGTGGAGAATTCAAATTGACTCAAAATACCTCCCATCTGATTCAAGAGGTTAAAAATAGGGAATACAATTTTTAGCTTTGCACCTCCGTTAGAAAAAATTTTCATACTTTGCATGGCCTCAAAGTGATTTCGAATTTTCAAAAAATCGCCAAAATTCAAAAAAATATTCGTATTATCTATTTTTTGGTTGTACATAAGTCTTCTTTTGGATGTTTTTCCGTATTATTTTGTGTCAGATCAACATTTTACTACCTTTTTGAATACATCCTTTGGCCTGCGTACTTTTCTATCCATCACCTTTCAATTTTTTCTAATCAAATTCAAGATTGGAAAAATATCAAAATTTTGCTGAGCTACTCGGAATGGCCAAAAATGGTGAAAAATCAACCCGAACAAAAATTTTACTTTTGGTTTGGACATCATCTGTAAGGCGTATTTTTTGACTACCTTTCAGTTCTCTAGTGATAATTAAATTCGAAATTAATTAAAATCGAACAGAACATCAAAATTTCACAAATAATGAAAAATCAAGAACAAGTTTTACCTCCAAAATTTCTTAATCGTTCGAATTATAGGCGGACATCTTCAGCTTGAGTGATTTACTGTTCAATTAAATTCAATAATTTCAATATCCTGCTGGTAAAATTAGGAAACGGGACTTACAATATTTCCTGTAGTCTGAAACCGTCGTGGTTAAATTCTAAACTAAAATTTAAAAAGTAAAATTAAATAGCTAAATATTTTTTAAAATTCTAGTTCAATTATAAAATAGATACATAAAATGGAATCTGCTTCTGATTGAAATTTAAAAACTTCAAAAATTGGTTCTTTAAACCAATTAAGTATTAGTTATTAAAATGTTTTTTTAAGCTCAATCATACGATTCAGAAATTGAAAAAAAAACAATTTTCAAGATTAAAAAAAAAGCGAAGTGAGAATAAAAATATGAAAATTTTTAATGCCTAATTCAAAATTTTACACACCATCTGCAGTAAAATTTGAAATGTGAAAAAATTCTTCTCATTTAGTCATGATAATAGGATCTGAAAAAAACACCGAAAAAAGGAAAAAATTTACATCATTCTCAAAAATCAAACTATCGCGATCTTCTATAGCCTCGAAATGAATTTCAAGGGAATCCAACAATTTTCCCGATTTTCAGAAGAAAATTCCTTCAAAATTGTAAGGAAAAAATTAATTGCTATTATTTTTAAAAGTGAGTCTTAATTTCTAAAAATTTATCTAAATATCCAGTTACCATCATTTTACTACATAAAATTGAAAAAAAATATCCAAAAAACTTATATAACTTAAACATCTTAAAATTATAAAAAAATTCATCATAAAAATTCCAAAACCCTTAATTCTCAACTTCTATTCCATCAAAATAATCTCTTTAAAAAAATCCAACTCAGACGGTACCAAACGCTCAATAAATTGCCTATCTATGCCTCGAAGGGCATCACGCAAGATGCATCGAACAGTTGAAAGAAACCCATCACCCAGGACCTACAATTTGGCGCGTAAAAGTTAATTATTACTTCCCTCGATACCATTTGGCGACAGGCAATTTTAGCATTAAATAGCAAAGTCTTTCACACGACTTAGTAACACATCGTTACCATGGTTATGGTAATATCTCTTAAGCCGGATACACAGCTCTCATACAATGTCTCGCCATAGAAAAATCAACAGTTCCTAAGGCCATTGCCATTTCATCCCAAAAAACCCGTAAATTTACACGCACAGCTTGCTCTTTAAAAATTTCTTTTCGTCAGTTCGATTGTTTAAATTTTAAAATACTTTTTTCCTAGTCGTGTACTTTTTCAAAAACTTTATTTGCGGGAAAGAAATGCGATATTTTTCTTATTCTGAAAATATCCTCATTCTCGCTTCCTTTGCAATTGGAAAAGTTGTCGCGGAATGATGCAAAAGTTGTTGCGAAACTTCGCAGTCCTTTTCAAATTCGCTGTACGCTCTGGTGAAGTTGAGATTATTTCGAATACCGCAGTCGATTTTTTTTTACATTTGAAAATTAACTTTTAAAAATGTCTCATGCGGATTTTTCTTTAACCATTAATAAATTAGAGAACGAACCTTTAATCTAAGATGGCTTCAGTTTGTCTGAGGATTCACTGATACGTAAATTTTTCTCATTTCTGAAACAGAAATATTTTAAAAATTATCAACAAAAAATTTAGTAAAAGAATTTCCATTTTTTTTTTTCAATACATTAAATTATTAAAAATTTCTATCAATCGAACCCATCCCGTATTTTGAGACTACCTATCACAATTCATAATTTCCAATCAAACTGTATCAAAACTAGCCCAAAAATGGTTAAAAATAAACAAAAAAAATACCTCGTTTAATTACCATAAACTCATTGGAAATTTCAAACTACGTCAAAGTAACCGGTTCGCAGCAACTTCGAATCATCGCGGATCACCGACACAAACTATAATCAGCTGAAAATTGCTCGCCATACGAAGTATTTTGCAAATATGTCTGCCATCGGCGGCGTCGGCATCTGCCATTTTACTCGCGACGATACAATGTTGTAATCTTGTCGAGCACGTGTGTGAACCACTTCGCTGCTCTGGTTTTTTTTTTCGATTCTTTTTCTTTTTTACACGTTACCAAGAATACCAATATGAATCAGTTTTTTTTTTAATCGAGCATTGTTTTAAAATTAATTTAATTCGTAGTCTCCGGTGTAACGTTACCTATACTTTTGTATGGATAGTCTTTGTCCAGTGCGTCGCCGTCGTCGGGTTCGTGTTTGTTATTATGCAAAATTTACGCAGAATCGGCGTTATTTTGACGACGTCTGTGTTTATGTTCGTAGACTTTGATGTCACCGTCTTTATTTAGCCTACGATTGGTTCGAAGAAAAGTATTTTCGACGAGTAATGGTTGAAAATTGATGATGGACTAGGAGAAATCGGAAATTTAAAATTGTAATAATTTGGAATTCAAAATTGGGCAGAAGGATTAGAAATGGAAAAATTTTGAATTTTCAAGTCGAAACTGTTGAGGAAAAAGTGCTAAATTGGAATTGGAATTTTACTCGCAATAAATTCCACTTGTTTTCGTGAATTTTCCGTTTTTATTAAAACAAAAAAAATCATTGAAAATATATTTTCGACAAATGCTGAGAAATTTGAAACTTCTTTTATTATAAGTAATTTTCATTTCAAAGTTCAATGTTTTTTGGTCTAATATTGCTCGTTCGATTTCCAAATTTTTTTATTTCAGTTTTTGAATTTTTAGTGAATTACTAGGTAATTTATTTTACCCTTCATTTTTTATGATCATCAATTTTTCACCAGAATTATTATTTTGCGTTAGATTGTTGAATTTCTACATACTTTTTTTTTTTTTTAAATTAATGCAAAAATCCATGAAATACTTACTCTTTCATTTCAAATCGGCGAAAAATCAATGAAAAAAAAATCAGAATTGCAAAACAGGAAAAATAAACAAAATTATTTGATCTTCAGCAAATTTTTGCTAATTTTTCAAAAAAATCGCCAATTTTTTAAAAATTTCGCTGATTTTTTTTAAAAAAATCATCGATTTTTGAAAAAAAATTCCCCAATTTTTCGAAATATTTCATTGATTTCTTAAAGAATTTCACTAATTTTTCAATTTACTGTTTCTTTCTATAGAAATATTTTCCTCTGATGTATTATCTGTTTTCTAATGATTTTTTATAATTTTCACTGATTTACAAATGAGAGAGTACATATAGGTATCTTCAAAAAATTACCCTAAATGTAATAAGAAAATGATGAAAATTTACAAAAAATTCCTAAAAGTATCTGGAGGAGTTGGCATTTCTGCTGATTCTGAACCATCCGCTCGAAAATTTTTTCACTTCCTTGTTCTTGGCCCTTTCTCCGTGTATCCAAAAATTTGTACCCGATTCTACGTACTTTTCTAGACATCTAGATCCAACTTTTATTGGAATTTGTAGGAAAACTGAACTCATATTTTCAATTTTTCAGATTACCTCTGACACTTAGGTACATCTTTACTTCCTCATTTATAAACCAGTGAAAGTTATCGAAAATCACTGAAAACAGTCAAAGTTGCTGCACAAAAATGAAATCAGTAAACGATATTTCATTAACAGAAAATGATGAAAAAATTCTGGAAAATCTTAAAATTTGATAAAATTCATTGAAAAATCAGCGAAAATTCGCTGAAAATCAAAGAATTTTGCTGATTTTTTTCTGTACTTACCGTAATTCTGACATTTTTTCTGTGCGACTTTTCCCTGATTCAAAATAAGAGAGTAAAAACTTTTTTCACTCTACCATAATACTCCTTTTTTTTTTTTTTTTTACGAAGTAACTATCCTGGAATTTAATCCAACTAAATTCTACTCTTTCATGTCAAATCAGCTAGTGAAAAGTCATTGAACAAAAAAGTCAGAATCGCAACATACGAAAAATCAGCAAAATTTATTGATTTTCAGTGGATTTTTTCTGATTTTTCCAAGAAGTTTACGGATATTTTTAAAAAATCCACTCATTTTCCAGCGAATTTCAGATATTTTACCGACTTATGTATCAGTGAATTTTCATTGATTTTCCAGAAATTTTTCTTACTATTTGATTTCCGTGAAATTTTTCACCAATTTAATTGCGCTGACTATTTTCTAGTGATTTTTAATCATTTTTACTGATTTTTTAATATGAGAAAAGTAGAAAGTAGTACTTGACTGTGGGGAACTAATTGAAAATTTTGAAAGTCAATTTATTTAGACACAATTCTGATTTTTTTTTGGGGGGGGGGGGGACTGTCACAATTTTTTTGACCGAAGTAAATTTTGAAGGAGCAGCCTCCTTCCTATCCCATTCAGTTCATTGCTTATTCCAAATTTGTCATCTTTTTTCAAAAGTTTTACCAATTTCCTCGTATCTAATTGAAAAAATTTGAGAAGTTGTCTATTGGTCCCTAAGCAAACAGGAGGGAGGATTTCAAGAACTATACTTTTTACGAGTAAACTTTTGTAATAATTTCAAGATGAATGTGTGAGAGATTTTGGCCTCAAAGCGAAGATAAAAATTGTTGATAACTTCAAATTTAAGGTGCAATGAAACAATTTTTTGGATTAACAAACCCGAATGAAAAATCGAGCACTTCTGTTTGTTAACTATTAACAAAAAACAAAATAACAAGATCGAGCGCAACGAGACCAAAGCTTTTAAAAAATTGAGTATGCAATGCAGGTATCGAAAATAGTTTTGAAGAAAAGTTGCAATGATTTTTTGGGAAAATGCCTCTAAAAAAATTGTAAAATTTCATTACTTTTTTATACTTACCTAATTTGAAAAAAAGCAAACAAATATCAAAACGTTTCAGTTTTCCAACTTGGAAAATGAAAGTACCTACCAATTTTCAACTTTCTCAATTGAGGGTAAAATTCTTCAACTTTGAGAAAATTTGAAAATTTTTCCAATTTAGGTACCAATGAAAATTTTCTCAGCTCGGGAAAACATGAGTGCAAATGATAAATCTTCCTGTAGGAAATCATCAGCCGGTGTGCAAACGACTGCAAAAATTCTGCAATAGTTCTGCATGAATTCTGCAAAGATTCTGCAATTCTGCATTGATTCTGAATTCTGCATTGAATTTGTCACGAACTACACGTCGCACTCAAAATAGGCAACTTACAAAACACGTCTGCATTGCCGAATCGTTGCAGAATTTTTGCCAAATCAAGAGACTTTCTGCTGGAATTCTGCGAAAATTCTACTTTTTTTGCACACCAGGAATAATATTCAGATTTTCGTCTATCGATACGTATACCCCTGACCACACATTCTGAAAACAGCCAATGAACAAAATGCAATCTCTCTACTTCACTCTCAAGCATTGAAGGATATTTTCATAAACCTGTAAATCGAATCCACGTGCAATATTAGCACCATTACTGAACAATGTCCAGTCAACACCTACGTTTTTCAGATACAGCACCTCGCAGTGCAATTTCATGCACGCTGTGCGCTGATAAGGGACATTTGTACGTTAACGAGCTACACCCGAGCAATAAATATAACCGGGTAATCGAAACAAACGCAGCCGGACAATTAATAGCTGGCTGCATTACCGAAATGCATTCCATTTCGTGACTAAAGCAAGATAGAAAATCAACCGTATAAACGACTTTGGTAGTGGATAGGTATTTCGTTCCTACACGAACAAAATTCCAAATCGCATATGGTGAATGGTAATTTTCTATGACTTGGAAGAGTCGGTCGTTACAAGTAATTTTTGTTCTGTTCTTCCGATTTATGGACATGAAAAGTTTCTTTCAAGCTCCATTCTTTCAATTTTGCACTCTTGACTTGGAAGTTGTTTCAATACCAGCTCTTGATTTATTATTGACATGAATGAGATGTCAACAATCCAAGTCCAAATTTATTCTAATTTCGGAGTTCAAATTTTTTCAATTCTAAATTTCTGCGATTATTTTTTCTCTATGCATTTTTTTTTCAAAATTGTATCCAATTATCAAATTAGAAATTCACTTACTTGGTACCTATTTATTCGAACCTAATTAACAAGAATCACTGGAAAACGACCGACTCTTTCAAGTCATGGAACATAACAACTTCCATTTTGACAACGAAAACTTCTTTTAAAAATTCAGTCATTTTCGAGTTGAAGAAATTTGAAAAAAAAATTGAAAAAATCAAACTTGAAGAAGTTTTAAATGAGTTTTAAAATTATTCTTTTCAATTGTAATTTCCTAAATTAAAAATTTCTTACTTAATGTTTTTACAAATTAATATTTTTTAAAATTTCAATTTCATATTTTTTAAAACTGAATAAATTGGAAGAAAATTTTTTAAATATGACATTGAAAAAAAAAATGAAAAAAAACCACAAAGGATTGCTGAAATTTCGTTTGTGGTAAAAATAATTAGGAGATATTAAAAATTAAAAATTTTCAAGTTCAAAAGTCGAAAATGTCGAAAGAATGGCCCTAAAAAAAATAGCCTATGGTCAAAAATCGGAAGAATATTACTGGAGAGAAATTTTCTAATTTTATAAATCAAGGAATCATTTAGAAGAGTAATGAACGAATACGTTCAAAGATTGAAAAAGACTGATTTGAAGTCTTGAAATTCACTTTTGACCATGAAAGAAAAAAAGTGAATTTTGAACTTAAGAGTAAAACTATCGGGAAAAGGGTGTTTATCAGAGAATTTTGACATCCCGAACACGAATATGAGATTGTTTTTTTTGGAATGAAAATTCATCTCCAGTTCATCCCAGATTCAAAAATTCTAAAAAGTTTGGTATAAAAATATTGGCCAAAGTTTATCCCTGACTTTAAATTTTAAAAATCACCTTGGGATGAATATTGAAATGGAAAATTCATTCCGAGTTCATTTCAGGTTATAGACGCACCCAGAAATTAATTAAGGGCGGAAGGCTGAGAATTTGAGAAAAAGTGGAGCTGGGGTCAAATTTCAAATTAAGTCATTTGCCACTGATCTTTCAGTCAAAATTCATCAATTTTGACTGACAAATTACCCAATGATTGTCAAGTTTTAAAATAAAATGATTTTAAATATTTTTGCAGCAAAAAAATATTTTTTCCGAGTTTAAGGGGGAGGGGCTCGAGCCTCTTGAGGCCTCCCCCTTGGGTGCGTCTATGTTCCAGGTTCAAAAATTCAAAACTCAGCTCGAGATGAAAATTCATTCCTATTTCATCTCAAGCTTAAAAATTTGAAAGAAGCTTAGGTTGAATATTGGAATGAAATTTCATCCCAAGTTCATCCCAGCCTAGAAAATTCGATAATTAGCTGGGGATGATGTTGGAATGAAAATTCACTCCAAGTTCCTTTCAGGTTCAAAAATTCGAAATAATAAAAATTTTAATACTTCGGATTTTTGAACCTGAAATGATATTTCGTGTTTAATGAAATATCATTCGAAGTTCATTTCTGGCTTGAAAATTTGAAAATACGGAAAAAAAATCTTAGGATCAATATATCGGGATTAAAGTTTATCCCAAGTTCATTCCAAGCTCGAAAATTCGAAAAAATCTTAGAACGAATGTTGAGATGAAAATTCGAAAATCAGCTTGATACGAATCCTAGGGTGATTATTCATCCCATGCTCATGTTCACTTCAGTCGTGAAAATTAGAAAACATTTTGGGATGAATTTTGGGATGGTATTTCAATAAAAGTTCATCCCAGCCTAAAAAAAAATGCGAAAATCAGCTGGAAATGCAATGCATATTGGAATGAAAATTCATCCCAAGTTCATCCTAGATTTAGAACTTATTGAACAGGTTGAAAACCTCGAAGTTAAAAATTTCTTTTAAAAAATTCATCAATTTTCAAGTTGAATTTTTTTTTAAATATGAATTTGAAAATGATCTAAAATTGAAGAAATTTTCAATCCAAAAATATTTTCCAATCGTAATTTTTTTCAACTCAAATTCTATCCAGATGCTGAATTTTTTTTCCTCAATTCCACTGTCAAAGACGAAAGAATGGCTCTGGAAATAAATTTTCCAAGCCCAAAAATCGAAAAGACGGAACGAAAATCAGTTGTAACGACCGATTCTTCCAAATCATGGAAAAAACAACTCCTAAGCAGATACAGTTGAAAATCATCGCAGACCTGCCAATGGTGGAAGACTCCCAGCAAACCTCGTAATTCCAATCTTTTGGTAAAAATCTCACATTTTTCAAAAGATTTACATTTTATCGAGTCACCGATTCGTATGATTTATCGTTTTAATTACGCTGGTAATCGTACGTGCGTCTGCGAAAGGAAGTACCCAGACAGATCACAGGTTACAATGTATGCACACGTCTGCGTTCAAGTCTGGCATTTATTTCGTTTTAGCACATTTAATTGCACAGTGCTCGGAGGCGATTTACTGGGTCTGGGTACGAAAAAAATTCGCCAGTTGAAAATTATTCTCCCAACACGAATAGTCGGCTTGGTTTATTGGTATTCATACTGCACACGAAGGGGAAACCGGTTTCCCTGTGGTTTGGAGTCGATTACATTGTATCATGTTTGCCTCAATACATTGTATGGGTCTTTCGGAACCACTGTAGGAGATCCGCGGATATAAATACGCACTTCGGCTGCGACGAGAAATTTCGAACGACGCGATGTCCGCGGCCAGACGCGATGGTGGGAAATGTAGGTAGGTAAATGCAAGGCGGAGTTTTGATGCAGCGACGCGAACACATTCGCCGTTTCCCTCTACTTTCCGTAATGCAGCACGGTTTGCAATAAATGCACGTGGAGCTTTCGCGGCCCCCACAAGAAGGTCAGTCCGTCAAGGACGCCACGTGCCTTCCTCGGCACCGGCGACGACGCAACGGGCCCCGCCAACCGCGAGGTGCAAAATTCTGTCAAAATTTCCGACACCATCGCAGCACCAGCACTCAAAAGATAACCCAATAGAGTGAGGTGATAACGACACAGATACCAAGGGTTTCGATGCCAATGCCAACCATAGGTACGAGTACGAAATAACCCATATCTAAGACTGATAGTGATAATTTCATCAAACTATACAATGTTGCTGTGCAATTACGTACTCTCAGCAACTACATGAACGTATAAACGCCGAAAATTAAACTCTCGATGAGAATTTCAAAACTCGGGTTTCTTATCAAAACACCCTCGTCTGACTTCACAGCGTACCAAAGATTTTCTCGTGAGAAACTGACTAATCGTTCGTACCGCTCTCGACCGTTCTTGAAAATAAACGATCATTTTTTTACCCAATAAAGATTTTCTTATCGAATAGACGATAAATTTTGTTTCGTTTCTGCTTCCTAGCATTGAACTGACTTAAACTGGACGTAAAGGTTTCGTAGAAAATTCATGTGAACGTTTGAATGGATATTCTGATGTCCAAATATCCGAAATTGAGGTTTCAAAACGTGGCATCGTTGTCCGGTAGATATGATTTTTTTCCCTTGGTAGGTAAATCATTTCAATTTACTTTCTGCATAGTGCAATTTTGCAAATTCTACGAAGGGATCATCCTCTCCGAAATCAAAAACGCACTTGATCAAATTGCAAATATGAAAGGGGATGAGAAAGAAAAGAATTGAATTTCCATTGAAGCGGTCCAAAAAATTTCAATTCTTCACCAATAATGTAGTTTGAAGAAATTAAAAATTACTATATTTTTTTCTTTTAATTTTATGACAAATATTAATTTTGAATAGGCAAAAAAATTAATTTTTGCTGTTTTTGGGCTCAGTTTTCAGAATCAGATTTTGTGGAATTATCAAGTTTATCGATTGAATTTCCTAAAATTTGTCAATTTTCAAACGGAATATTGAAGAATTTCCAAAATTAGCATTTGGGAGCTAATTTTCTGGAATTACTGCTTTGTAGATATTTTGCTGAAGCTTTTAAAATATTGACGATTTAGAAATTTTCGGCCGAATTTTGAGGATCTACGGCCAAATTTGGTAATGGGAAATGGTTTGAACGGAAATAGGTTCGTAAATCAATGAAAATTATTATTCTCAAATTTATAAATCAGTGAAAATTATTTAAAATCACCGAAAAATAGTCAGAATCGTAGCACAAGAATGAAATCAGTTTTTTTGCCCCTTTCGACAGCACGCTTTATTTTTGATTTCAGAAAATTCAGAAAAAAAATTCTGCAAAAAACGTCGTCTGTCGCAGCCCAGTGAACAAAACTTTACTGAAAGCTCACAGTTAAAAAAATTGTTGGAAATTCAATGAAAAGTCAGTGAAATATCTAAAATTTTCAAAAGAATCGGTGAAATTCCTTGAAAACTTGGTACAATTCTTCGAAAAATCAGCGAAAATTTGCTAAAAATCAAAAAATTTTTCTTGATTTTTCCTGTGTATAATTCTGACCCTTTTTCCTCTGACTTTTGAATGAATTCAAATTGAGGGAGTGCACTTTTTATCCATTTTAAAAAATTAAGTAGTGTAGTAAGGTACCTATCTATTTTTTTTCTTCAGTGAAATGAATTGAACTAAAAATCAGCGATTTTTCATTGATTCTGCAGACAATTTATTTTCCTGACCGGTAGAAATTGGTTGGAAAATCAATGATTTTCGATCGAAAGATCAGTGGAAAATCATTAATTTCTAATGAAAATCATTTCACTGATTCTCAACAGCAGAACTTCATTAAAAGACGAGATTTTAGAAGGAATTTTTCAATTACAGAATTCCAATCCAAATTTCACGAGACTTGACCATTTTAAATGGACTTTAGAAGAAATGTATCAATTTTTGAGGAAAATGGAGAATTTTGAAACTTTACGGTCTCTTATTTTGAATCAGTGAAAATCCATTGAAAAAAAAAAGTGAAAGAAAAGTCGGAATTTCAGCACAGAAAAATCAGAAAAATTCTTTGATGAATTTTCACTGATTTTTCAGAAATTTTTTCACTTTCTGCTTTCAATGAGATTTTTTCACGAATTAATTTTCCTTAGCCTTCATTCGAAATCTCGGTTAAAATCGATTTGAGGTAATGATTTGTAAAAAGAGTAGGTACCTAACAGGAAAAAATTTTCAAAAAAAACACAGGAAAGAGATATGGCAATGTTTACTCCCTCTCCGTAAGTGCATAAGTTGATAATATCAAATTTTACAAAACTAAAAAATTTCAATTTAGAATATTTTTTCCTAATTGATTTTAATTTGGTTTGGTTTTGGAAGGAATTTCGGGCATGAAAAATAGAACCAATTTAGAATTCATCGTCGATGGAATCAGATGAAAAAACCGAAAACTAAACTTATTTTTGGAATAAATTCCCGATTACTTCAAAATTTTTTTTTCAAATAATTCTTGGCAATTTTCCGGAATTCTAAGCTTGACAATTCATTCCTTAAATGAAGGGAATACAAAAAATTCGGCAAAATTTTCCATTTTTTCATTGAATAGAATTTTCTAATTACATTTTCATTAAAATGAACAAAATAAAGGAGAAAACGTATTAATTACCTAACTTTAATTTTTTCCCTAATTTTTCTGGTGTGAAGCACTATTTTTCAAAGGTTTGCATTTCAAAAACCAAAAATTCTCAAACAAATTTTCTTTCAAAATAATTATTTATGTATTAAAATTTTTTCAACTGAATACCTATCCAATTTTGCAATCAATTCTCTGCACCTTTTCTTATTTTACTCTTGACCAACCCTTCATGGAAATGAAATTACGAGATAAATATATTAATTTTTGCTGTATACTCGTAGATTTTTTCCAAAATCGGTTTGTTCTTCTCTTTTCTTTCTTTTATAATCAAAATAAATACAAAGAAATCCAAATTTACTGATTTTTTTTTGAAAGTAGAGTAAAATGAAATTTAAAAAAAAAAGTTACGCCAACATTGTTTGAATTAATTTCAGAAGGCTTATATTAATTTTAGTCAGGATTTTCTTATCCTTGTCCCTTGACTTTTACTCAAAAATATTTCTAATAAAAATTTTTCAATTGGGTTGTCGAATTTGTCTTGAAATATAATTAAGTACCTAAGTATAATTTTTTCACATTAGGAATCATAAAACTATTTGAATTTTTTGTACTTTTATGTTGAGAACCTCACAGCTCTTACCCAGAAAATCATTTTACTTAAAAAAAATCAAATTCTCACTGTCTTCCTTTAAAACCGTCTGCTTCTTTCAATTCAATTTTTGATAAACCCAAGTCAATTTCATAAAAATTAATCATCTTCATTGTCTAAATCCCCCACACTCGAAAAATCCATCCAATAAATCTCTCCCAACCAAAACTGCAGACATAAATACATTGTAAGTACATATCGTCGACCAAATGACTCAAAACGGAAATGACTCTGGTTTCGAAACACACGTTTCCTAATGATTAACACACCCCAGGCGATAAAACTCACCAACCTTGACCAAATTCTCCGTAAATTTCAAACGCATACCTACAATTTTTTTTAAAAAAATTGCGCGAAGCTGGGACATTTCATCGACGCAGCCAACAGCTTTAACTTCACGCTGCGATGTCGATAACACAACCGGCAAGTTGCAATATCAATTAGGAACACGAATTCATACGCTAGTAAAACTGCAAACCTAGGAAATTACCCACAGTCGGTCTCACGATACATTCTGCCATTTTATTTACGTATTCTCGAATCCGTGATGACAAATTTTACGCCAGCGAAACGATTACTCGACTAATTTTTCTCGACCTCTAATCGTCTCTCTCAGGGTATGTAATCGTGAAATCATTGCAATTTTTTTTTTCAAACAATCGAAAAAGCAAGCTGGTGAATTCACGTATTGACTATTTGATGTGAATTCGAGTGGGTTTTCGGTTCTAGAATATTATTGATATCGGCACGAATTTAAATATGACTCATTTCGAATCAACTCGAACTGAAACTGAAGTTCTACCGATTTTGCTCAAATTTTTTGCAAGAGTTTCTTTTTTCATTATTTCCATTTTCTCGAAGGGTCAGGAGGGGGGGAAGTTATCTTGTAATTTTTTGAAGGATTGCGATTTTTTACTCCCTAATTTCTTAGATTTGAAGGCCTATTCCTTGAGATTGGTTACACGTAAAGAAAAACGAAAAAGAAAAAGGAAAAACTGTTTCTCTAATTTCGAAGAAAATTGATGAAGGATTTAAAATCGATAATCATATTTTAAAAAGCTTAAAATTGAACTTTTATGGATTAAAAAAATTGAAAAATTACGATCATGAGTATTTTAAATCATTTTCTCAGCTAAAAAATTTATAAAATGGTATCTCATATCTCAGCATTTGAATGGGGAGGGGGTACAGAGGTTCTCAATTTTGACCAAAATTGAAATAAATATAAAAAGTAAAGAAACACATCGATTTCTATTTATGATTTCTACAAATTTGAAGGCACTAAATTCGAAAATACGATGCTCGTTTTTTTCATCCAATTCTTTTGACTCCCCCCTCCCCCCAAAAAACCTTTTTGATAAGGTAAAAATAAAAAGTATCCAATGTTCTCGAGAATATTGAGTTCAAATATTATTCAATTATTTTTTGATTTTGGCCATTCACTGTTTCCTAGAACCCTCCCTTTTGAAAAAATACAGGCAAAATTTAAAAAAAATGAAAATAGAGTGTGAGTCATTGATTCCCGTTAATTTGAGGTCACCGAGTTCAAATCGATTTAATTTTTAGGTCTTGTTCCAATCGGCTTCTCAATCTCAAAGTTACCAAAAAAATGAAGAGGGGGTGGGATGAAGCACGAGTGTGAGGCCCTGAACGCATGGGCGCCGGCAGGATTTTCCTACGAGGTAGCAAGAAAAAGTGCTGACGAGTGCCTAATCCAATTTTTTATTAATGCCCGTTCAATTTACATAGATCATAGTAGTAGTACCCTAATTTGAGTGTTGTGACTCAAATAAAAGGGGAAAAATGGCAATTTTTTGCAAACCCACTATATTGACGATTTGACCAATTATATTTCATCGTTAGTCACAGTAGCGTAACTTGACATTCCTTCTGGGGGGGGGACAGAAGTCGAAGGGTGAAAATTTTTTTCTTAGGTATATACTAAATGGGCATAAAGATCTGGGATAATGGGGGGGGGGGGGTTGACAGAACCTTGGTATCATACTTTTCGAACGGCGTTTGTAATTTAAATAGTGACTATTTTATGCCCGAGCGAAGCGAGGGCAGAGCTTTGAAAAAATTGATTTTTAATACCCGAAAAATTCATTTTTGAGGGTTTTGAGGGAGGTATTTACGCCACAGGCTTACATATTGAACTTTTGAACTAGCCAAAATTAATAATAATGTTGTTTTTTGAAAAAATTTGATTTTTGATGTCCAAAAAATTCATTTTTGAAGGGTGTCGGGGGACCCGAAAAATTCATTTTTGAGGGTTTTGAGGGAGGTATTTACGCCACAGGCTTACATATTGAACTTTTGAACTAGCCAAAATTAATAATAATGTTGTTTTTTGAAAAAATTTGATTTTTGATGTCCAAAAAATTCATTTTTGAAGGGTGTCGGGGGACCCGAAAAATTCATTTTTGAGGGTTTTGAGGGAGGTATTTACGCCACAGGCTTACATATTGAACTTTTGAACTAGCCAAAATTAATAATAATGTTGTTTTTTGAAAAAATTTGATTTTTGATGTCCAAAAAATTCATTTTTGAAGGGTGTCGGGGGGGGGGGGTTTGTACCCAAAACCTCCCCGTATTTACGCCACTGGCTTAGTCAGATCGTTTTTCGGAAGCGCATGCAAAAATGTTTTTGCTCATGCAACTGCATCCAAAATTTTTAAAAGAAATACAGAAAAAAAAAATTTCCTCGAGGTTATAAATATTATTGTCAGCCTTATTAATCGTCCATCCGTCTTACTGGTTATGAAAATTTGAAAATTAAAAAATATATTTTGTTCGATATCAAGTTTACAGTGTGTCTAGTTTTACACTAGTAAACTTACCTACTCACTGATTGACTGAAATGACTGAAATCTAATTACTAAAGTAATGAAAACCTATCCAATGCAAAAAAAAAACACGAAAAGTTTATGAGGTAGCGACTGCTACCTCCGCTACCCTCTGCCGGCGCCCATGCCTGAACGTAATTTAAGTCGATTTTCGAGTTCGGATTAATCAAAATCAACGACACATCGTTCGTTGTTTTTCATTTCTTTTGGATTTTTTTTTTCGAAATTTAGAACCTTTGTAGCCTCCCTGTGATGTCGAGATCCTATTTTGAAAAAAAAATACCCAGTTCTGTTTTATCTATCATTAATTACCTTTCAAACCCCTCAACAGTTTCTTCTCAATTACAGCTGATTTCAAAATATCAGCTTTTAAAGTTGAATATTTCGGGAAAAAATCGCAATTCCTCAAAAATTAGGAGATTCGTCCCTCCCCTCCACCTTTCCTAGCATTGGAAAACAATGGAATTTTATCAGACTATCAAAAGGAACTCGTCAAAAAAATCGGAACAAAATTGGACAACCCGACTTCATTTTTGATTCGAGTTGACATGGTCATTGAAAAATGGTAATATTGTCTCCTTCGAATCTCTCGATACCACCAATAAAACCAGGAAACGGTTACATATCATTTTACATACGAACATTGTATCATTTTTACGCGCACACACCAAATCGCTCATACAAATTGAATCGTAGGCGTTTCCTTATCAATTGTAAAGCATTGATATTGCATGATAAATGGTTGAAAAAATTGCACACCATTTCCGCCTCGAAACAAAGTTGCATAAATGACTGAACTTCTCAATTGGCACGTTTCTGAATAAGTACTACTTATTCGTAACCGACTGATAATTACGCTATAAAAAATCATATCGTTTAAAAACCTCTGTAATCTGGAATACCGTAAAACCCCAAGTATTTTATCTTTCAAAGTGCTCGTACCTGCATCGAGTAGTGAGTACTCAAACATCTACAAATGTAACACGAACGTGACGCGAAGGTTGAATTTTTTTTTTCTTTCATTTGAAAGGGGGGAAAAATTAATTCGATGTGGTTTACGTCATAAATTCTTCTAATTATGCAAAATTCCTTCGTTATTGTTATATTTATTCGTAATAACCCCTCGAGACCGTTAGATGGCTCGCTACGTTGCCGGAGAATACCTCATTTGGAATAATCGCACCTGTAAATAGTAGGTATGTTAATGTTACGTCAGAATTTTTCTTTGTTCGAAATCCAAAATTATTATTTGTATCAGGGCTCTGGGTGATTTCTCAAAAATCACAATACGTTCACACCAAACGATCAACGAATATTGGAACATTTTTTAGAAATCGTTTCGTCTAGAGCTTAAAAATACGTTTTTCTCATTCATATTCTCCAAAAATTATTTTAAAAACTCAGAAGACTTTGAATTGAATAAATTCAAAAAGAGGGTTTATCGAGGTATTTTTTGCCTGTTTAGTGCAAATCTGGCGTCAGTTATTTTTTAATTTAGTCGTGATTTTCCAAATAGGTAAATGGTTCAGAATTTTAAATACTCAGGCAAGGAAATTAATTTCGAGATTTTGAGTAAAATCGTCACATAAGTCGTGGATGAAGGGATAAATTAATGTGATAACCAATATTCCAAGTTGTTTTATCCATTCGAGAACATCTTTTTTTTCATTCATCATTTTGAAGTTTAAATCGAGTCACGAACAAAGAAATCGCGTGAGACTGACTGGCAGAAATTGACACCAGATTCGTATTGTACGGCTCAAAAATAGTCAAAAATTGACATTTTTCCAACTTCAAAATTGTTTCAAATGTTCTTATTGGTTTTACAAAAATCCAAAGAGTTGCAATTTTTTACTCAATCAGAAATCTAGAATTCTGTAACAAAAAATTTTAGAAAAATTTTTGCTGAAAAATTATGATTTTTTTATGACTGAAAAGAAAAACAAAGTGAAGGAGTAAAAGTAAACATTTTCCTGACCTTCAGACAATTATTATTTTTTATGAGCGAAAAAATTAATTTTGCTGAACAAAAGTGGGGATTAATTTTAAAAATGTCGGATGATTTTTTTTTTTACAATTAATGTCTTTTTTTTTTGAAATATTATATTCAGGTCTTTTTTTTGTTTTTGTGGATTTTACTTTTCTTAGCCGGTAGTGCCCTCAAATTTCATGCTCACGACCTAATACAGAGGATACGAGGGAGGTCTAATCACAAAAATTAGTTTCGGTAGAAAGGGAGAATTGCTGGGTCACATCCTAAAACTGAGATTAAATTCAGAATCAGCATCCCTAAAATCATAAAAAATGGTAGGATTTTTGATTTTTTTTTGAAGTTATTAGTTCCCTTTACGTTCACTTAGTTGATTCCTTGAGAGTGCGGGGGAAATTCTGTGGGATTTTCTAACGGACAAAACAAGCAAATTTGTGAGGTCAGTTGGTAAAAATTATAGGACATCCTTACGAAGGAGGTAGGTATCTCTCTCAACCAGAAGGAAAATTATAAACTGAAACAAAAATAAATCAAAATTTCATCATAAAAGAACCTTCATCCAAAATTTCCGGGGGCTCAAATCCATTTCTCGAATTTCAATGAATTTTTGAAATTTTAAAATTATCTACTTACTATTGCCCTGAAAAATATCAAAATTTGATATATCCAACGAAAAAAGTTGAAATTTGGTATACTTACACTTTATTTTCGATCTCCCCAAATCGATTGGAATCAGTTTTGACTTTTGAGACGTTTTGAAACTTTTAGACAAATTTTAAAATTTACAGCATCTTAGAAACCAAAAATCAAGTCGGATCTTCCAATTTGGCTTGACTATTTTTATGAGTTCCCCTTGAAGGTCTCTACACAAAAAACACGATCATTCCTTTTCTAACCCTTAAGAGGGTCGGGGAGGGGTGATCTGGCCCCTTCCCCATGCTTTAACCGAGTGAAAAATACGATTTTCGGGAAGGCTGAGGTCGATCAAGTCGATATTCGAGTTCTATGCCCTCAAATTAGTGAGAATCGATATGCCACGCGCTATTTCAATTTCTGAAAATACTTTCCCCCAAAAATCAAGGAGGCCAGGGGAAGGCGAAATCCAAAAAATAAGCAATTATCAAACTCAGTCCTTTCAAAAACCTACCAAACAACAGGCCACACTTTAGGTATTTCTCATTTTTTTGAATTTTGACTTTTTCGAGGGGGCAGATGAGGGGGTCTGTACGGGTCGGATGAAAAAACCAAGACTCAGCGCTTTCAAATTAGTAGAAATCGATATGTTATTTCACGTTTTTGATTTTTTTGGAATTTTGGCCGAAGCGTCTGTACCCCTAAGGAGTGTAGAGATCTCGTCTTGAAAATTTATTGGCTAAAAAAAAACTACAAAAAGGGGTACCTGCTGTAATTTTTTCAGATTTTTAAATTGTAGTTTTCATATTTTGAAGTTCAACTTTGAGCTTTTCAAAATGTGATTATTGATTTTGAATTTTCTCACAATTTTTTTTCACGATCAGACCCCCGCAAACAGTGTTTTTCCGAGTACTTCAAATTGAAATAATTTGACAAAAAATCGCAATCGTATAAAAATTACGAGGTTCGCTCCCTCCCTTCTCCCTCACTTCAGTGTTGGAATAGAAATGATCATTGTTTTGTGAATAGACTATCAAAGGAAACTCGTAAAAAAAAGTTTTGTGAATAGACTATCAAGGGAAACTCGTAAAAAAAATTGAGTGAAATCGGAAGACCCAATTTCATTTTTGGTTCGAAGTATTTATTATTATGGAATAGATTGGTGACTTATTCGCTCGATTTAAACACAATTTTCTAAAATTCGTAACTATAAAGCCAAATCCATATCATTTTTTGCGTTTTTTTTTTTGAAAAAATTAAAAATTTGACTAGGTAGTTATGAATTTTGGGAAATTGTGCTTTAATCGATTAAATATATCAAAAAAATGAGTACCTAATTCGAGTTTTCAAATTCTATAAATTCATACGGACCATTTTTCAGGGTTTTTCTCTAGCACTGGAAATTCCCTAAATTTTCTGAGAATTTTGAAGTGTCTTAAAACCACTTCTAATCGATTTGGAAGGTCTAAAAAATGTGTATATCAAAATTTAGATTTTTTCGTTGATTACTTACATCAAATTTTCATGTTTTGCATTACAAAGAGGTATCTAATTTTGAAAATAAAATTTGGCCAAAATTTGAGAAATGAAATTACCCATTGAAATTTTTTGTACGAATTTTTCCCCCTTCCTCCTCCATTGGAGTTTGGGCTTCAAGGTCTATCAGCCCATTTTTTATGATGAAATTTAGATTTATTTTCGTCTCAGCTCAAAATTTTATTTTTGATTGCAATACATTTATCTTTAGCAAAAAAATAAATAAAACAAATATCTACCTAGGTACCTATTTAAATTTTTTTTTTTTTTTGCAAATATGTAATAAGCAGCGTAAATAAGGGGGAAATGATTCTTCAAATAAGGAAGAATCGTTTTTTTATTCAAATAAAAAATCGGCTATCTTTTCGTACTTGATTTTTAATAAATTTTTAAAAATTGCGAATTCCTGATAAGAATTATGCAAAAAAAGAGGTGATTATATTTTCATTTCTTTAGCAGCGCCCTCTACCGGACCTGTTCGCCACAAATCAAGACGAAAACAAGTTTCGAAAAAAAAATATAACATCTCGTAAAAAAATAATTAAGAAAAATTCGAAAACGTAAAAATTGAAAATTCGGCCAATTACGCGGACGCCTCGTACCCGCCGAAGTACACGATTCCAAACCGATAAAGACTAATTTTACATCAAATGACCCCTGCAGTATCGAAAAAAATTCCACCAAACATTTAAAAATTATGCGTTAAATACAAAGACTCCGAGATCTTATTAAATGTCGAGTAAAAAAAAAACCACACCGACGGTTTATTAAATACCCAGATCATTAAACTCATCGCTTCGCTTTAACCCATCACGCAAATTTTCACTTCGCCTCGAGGAAAACTTCAATTAGCCAAGTTCGCTATTTTATCGTCAGTTCAAGCCATCTCTGTACACTCGTTAGTCGAGATGAAAGAAGAAAATAATATAATTACACCCGAATAATTTCGATTATCAAATCTATTTACCGTCCTATATTGGCAAATGACTCCGCCCACTTCCTTATCAGAAATTTTTTAATATGCTATTTAATGTTATAAGCGCGCTAATATTAATGACCTTCTCGCCTTCGTTTACTGATACTACGCTAATAGGCCTGATATCAGATACACGTTGCTCAAACTGTACAATATCTTGACTACGTACGATATTTGGCGCGAATTTTTTTTTCCTCTTTGGCTCGCGGTGGCTGGCGAACGACAAATTGTTCGCAATGCTCCTTAAAAAAGCCTCTTTATTTACAAATTCTACTTTTATATACGAACCTACGGTACGGATTTCGTCGGGGTATTGACCTTATGGTAGTGATAAGTGACGGCATGTATGATTAAACCGTGTGCTTGTGTTTGTGCGTAGCTGCGGCGTGGTAGTGCAGACGGTGCGCGCGCATATCGTCGCTGTATCGTCAATAAGGATATGGAAAATCCTTTTCCTTTTTCCGTTCGAATTATACACCTGAATGGTGCCAACGTACTACAACGTAGAAGCCTTTTTCTTATGGCGTCAAATGTCGTCGTAGTCTCCTCATTCACCTTTTTTTTCGCCAAGTTTCTCAAACGAGAATGAATGAATCGGGCCGAAGAATTTTCCTATGTAAAACTGGTACCGTGTGTAGTTGCGGACTGCCATCTTTGAATTTTATTATGTTTCTAGATTGGAGTAGGTCAATCTAAGACCATCGAGCCAAGGTTTTATCGTAATGTAATTTTACGCTTATCGTCGTTTAACTTATTTATTACAGCGATAAAAATCTCATCTTTGGCCAAGTTCATTGACTTATTAATTATTAATATTGTACTCTTTGCCAGAGTTACGCATACATAGGTTTTTTGCTTCCTTCGTGTTTATTTAATAATGAGTACTTCGTATAAATGCCACTATCTCTTCGCGGAGATAACTTCGCTATACGTACAACCTATCACAATATTGTAAGTTTTGACGTGGGTTGTGTTATTGCGTAGAGTTTTACGTTATATACATCACCAAGTGCTCCAAATACCATTTATGAAATACTTAAATGGAGCGAATTGCAACGTAATTGTCGAAATTTTTGCTACAATGGGTAAATTTAATCGTAAATTCGGCTTTTCAAGTCAATCTTCTGAATCGTAGGAAAAGAAGAGAGAGGCAAAATATTGGATTCGAAAAAAATAAGTAAATCAGAATTGAATTATCTGTTCAAAAATAGGATTCAAAAAGTTCATTAAAAAATTAGTATTTTCATTGATTTTCTAACGGTTAGGGTCAAGGTAAGTCAAGAAACACTTTTTTTGATTTTTTAAACTGAACGAAACTGAGCCTCTTTCTGGTATTTTTAGGGACGGTTTTTGACCATGGAGAGTATGGAACGTCCAAGTGAGAGAAAGCGGAAATAAGTTGGAAATACTCAGTATAAAGATATTGATCTAAGGTTTGAAAATGCTTCACAAATCGTTATAGGTAACAAAATAAATTCCATCATTTGATCACTCCGTTTCAATGATTTAAAAATACCTACAGCTGATTCAGGTTCATTATTTGGACAAAAATAGGAGAAAAGGGTACCTAAATTAATTCGCAGTTTTTTGCAATAAGTCGAGGATTCGATGATCTAAAGTAAATTTTTCATCAATTAAAATTATTCATTTTGACTGACTCAGTCGTTGGCGAACGATTCGTTGTAAATGAATCAGTCGTTTACGAACGATTCGTTATAAATGAATGAGTCGTTCGCGAACGATTCGATGACTCGATGTAAATGAATGAGTCGTTCGCGAACGATTCGATGACTCGATGTAAATGAATGAGTCGTTCGCGAACGATTCGTTACAAGTGAATCAGTAGTTCGCGAATGATTCGTCACAAATGAATTAGTAGTTCGCGAACGATTCGTCACAAATGAATCAGTCATTCGCGAACGATTCGTCACATATGAATCAGTCGTTCGCGAATGATTCGTCACATATGAATCGGTCGTTCGCGAACGATTGATCACAAATGAATCAGTCGTTCGTGAACGATTTGTTGAAAATGAATCAGTCGTTCTCGAACGATTTTCAACAAACGATTCAATAGTTCACTAATTATTTGCTATGAATGATTCGTATTGAACAAGATTTTCTCCAGTTTGAATGATTTTTCAACATAATTCAGTCGTTTACAAACACTTCGTTATAAACAAGGACCGGATATTTATGAAAAAACATATTTTCCTATGAACATTCCTATCGCACATATCAATGGTTTCTTTATGATTCAAAAAATTCTGAGTATTTTGAGCCCTATATGTTTGCGCATATTTTTGCATATTTTGCCATTTTTTGGCGCATAATTGGCCATATTTTGACCATTTTGCACGTTTTTGGGCATATTTTACTAATTTTATCTGTTTCTTACCCTTATATTCGTACTAACCACCCAACATTCAATTTTTTAATTTTTTTCTGTCTGAAAAATTGAAATACCTGTGGCAACTTTTTTTTTTGAAAAAGTAAATACTTTTGATTTTGAATCAAAAATCACTTTTTATCAATGAGGAAGTACTGAAATCAGTCAAAATTGCCTAAAATGAGTCATATTTCAGCACTTTGAATGATAATTTAATGACAAGATCGAAAAAAGCTGTTTTTTGATACCCATATCGTATTCACATATTTTCACATATTTCGAGTTTTTAGCACATATTTTTACATATTTCACCCTTTTTTAGCGCATGAAATATGTGCATATTTTGCGTTTTTTAGAACATACATATCCGGTCCTTGGTTATAAATGATTTAGTTTCCAAAAAAAAATTAATTTCTCGTACGATTCAATCATGCAAGACACGACTCATTTAGAATAACGAATGAATCAGTTCCAAACAAACGATTTGAATTGATTAATTCGATTCACAATTAAAAATTCATCGATTCCTAAAAATTTCAGTTGAGTTTTTTCATGAAGAAATTATTATAAATCATTTATTTTTAAAAGAATGATTCATCTATCACTAAAAATATTAATATTCGCAAATTACCAGTAATATATGATCCAATCGTTCATGAACGGATACAGGTGAATGATTTGATCATTCGTAAATGATGATTCGTTTCATATGATTCGTTCGTTATTAAAACATTCGCAGTTTTGAAAATGATTTTCTTCGATTTGAATGATTTATTGCCACAAAAAAAGATCATTGAAATTTTACATTTTTCAAAATCATTTCCTAAATGTTTTCAAAATATTTGATGAATTAAAAGGTTCTCTCCCCCCACCCAATGGTTTTGAAAAGTACAGATATTTCCACACTCTTAAATTTCCTTCAAACGAGTCAATTTGATCATTTCACACAAATTCAATTCCCTCCAAAAAAATCTTCAAACAAAAACCTTTTCTTTTTGAAAACTTTACCAACTAAGATGTTAATCGTGACAAAAGGGGATTAACATTTCACCATTCTAGAGGACAGCCCCGCCATTGAATGCACCACTGCGTTCGGTTGGTAAAATTAATAATTAAACAGACACGGAGACAGACAATCATAGGTATAAAATTAATTATAGGTATAAAGGATGATATCGAAGAGCCTGTCATGTATCAAGGGTATAAAAACTTGGAGGTACAAATTATTACCATCAACCCCGATGAATTCAGATAATGGTTTGATTTGTAAAATGAATGCTCTTCGAAAGATAATTCAGAAAACACTTACGACTAAAAATTCTTGAGGAGAAATAAATTGATATTGTCAATGAAAATTTTTGAAACAATTCTTTCTAACAATTTTTTTTTCTGGTGTACCCTAATTCCCCCCTCATAATGATGAATTGATGATCCTCAAAAATTGGAACTATTCTCCAAAATTGAATAATCTGCTCACACCAAATGAGTCCCAAGATTGGCATAACCTCAAAATAGACCTGTTGGAAGAATGGGAGGTCTTTTAGAGCAACTTAGTATACAGACTTAGAAGATCACCGAATCACTGCTTGGGACAGTTCCCTAGGAAATTGGAGGCCCATCTTCAAGAACAAAATTCCCTCCAAAAAGCCCTTCCAATTCCAATATTCAAGCATATCTATCGATTTTCTACCAAGAAAACCCGCACCGCAATGCTGAAAAACATCAAAACCAGGGGGGGTCCAAAACCTTCTCTCAAACACTCATCCGAAATCTCTAAAAATACAAATCGTATCTCGTATCTCCATTTGGAATAAATCACCCACAAACGAGTAAAAATAACCTCATCTCGATCATAAAAGCATAAATTTCGATACGTAATACCCTTTTCCGATACTTCGATCATAACGGTACGAACCGTTGTTACCGATTTAGCAGACTTGAAATACTACGAAATTCGCGACTCGCGTCTCGCGTAAACAGAAAGAGAAAACCTCAAAGCGTGGCCGGTGAAAGAGAGATAGATAGGCTGGCATCGAACGTACTACGTACAAATGTACGTGCGCCAAATAACAGAAAACACTAGTAGTGTGTTTTTGTGTATAAAAGAGAAGAGGAAAATTATCGACTAAACGCAAAACGCGACGAGTATAACGGAGCAATGACCTAACTCAATCGCAACCGCCATACACCGAGCCTCGAAATATATGATATCGAGAATGCCTACGTTGCGTGCTTCTCGGCTCGGCGCAGTCGTCTCTACGAAGCCCCTCGACCAACGCTTTTTCACCTCTTCGCTTTATTTCGGGGGGCACTATCAACACCTTCGCAGCGACTCGTACTTTCACCAAAGTTCGCAAATACTTGAGGGAGGACAAAATTCCGGCTCAATGTTTTCGACGTTGTCTTTTCTTTTTTTTCTACTGCCTCGTCTAACATTTTTTAATTGGGATGCCTTTTTTCAACTCTTTCTCCGACTCGCTGTTGAAATTCCACTCCGTACGATGTCATTTTAAAAACATTTTCATTCATCGAAACGCGCGTTCGTCTCTGCGGTGTCTGGGGGTCGTTGTAAAATGCGTGCATGTTAAATGGCTCATTCATAAATCAAGGAAACCGAGCAAGTTAAGCTGTAAGAAACGTAAAAGCTTTTAAACAAGGTGGTGGCATTTGTGATGCCAGCGAGTATTCACACTCGAGCACAGGAAATCGCCAAGACGCTGAATAGAGTGTAATTTATAGAAGAAATAAAAAAAAAATCCTAATGAGTAATTTCAAATAGAGGCACCTATTTTATCTCTGTCGTGTGACGGTTTGCGAAGCGCGTTAAAAGTGCCAGATAATGAACAGGATCTGACGCTATATGTACATCAGCTGTTTACGTATAAATAACTCGGCTGCCGGACGAGCTTGGGAAAATATTCGCCATATTCGAGTGCAGTTTTTTTCCATCTTTGATATGCAACGTGTCATCTAATACCTTGATCTAATACGAGTAGCATGGTCAATTTACCGGATTGCGTATTCGACAGTTTCGCCATCCACAAACGGGTATCTTCTTTCAAATCGGTCGGTACGGTTGGTCGGAGGAATTCCCATTATCTTCGTGGGTCTGGGTACTGAATGCATGTTTCGTGTGCGATTAATATTCGCCGGAGTTGAATTTCAATGATGAGTGAAAACTGTAAAAAAAAAATTGTCATCAGTTTCATACCGAATGCGAAGAAGAAGGTATGTGCATAATCGAAAATAGATTCTTAGCTAAGCGAAGAGTGAAAAAAAAGATAATGTCGTTATGCCTGGAATTGTCTGGGTTTTGGTAAATCAGCGTTTTAGTGTGGAAAAATTATTTTTTATTTTTATCCTAGAAGGATTTTTTTTATCGTTTCGTATCAGTTCCCAGAATTGGCTCAGGGAAGCTAAAAACTACCTTTGAGAGAGTAGATTAGGCTTTTTGAAGGGAAAATTTCATATTTTCTCATATGAAGGGGTGGGGGTATATTTGGCATCGATTTCATACAATTCGACCATTCTGAACTCAATTTTGTTATTGGTTTTTCAATCTGAAGAAAAAACTGGCATTATCGTACTATTCATATGGCACGAAATGGTAAATTTTTGAGAAAAAAAAAACATGTAAAATCAATTTCAGCCATCCACTAGTTTTTCGATTGGAAGATAATTCTTTCTATTGTCAGTTTAAAGAGCAGCAGTAAATTTTCGAGAATATTTAAAGAAAAAGAGAATTTCTTCCTGAAATCATTCACCAGTTTCTGGACGAAATTGTGATTGTTTCATCCTCCTCTTCCCCCTCCCCCGAAAAATTTGCAAGAAATCCAAAAAATGATTCCTTTTTTGAAAAGTCTTGAATTTTCTGAAATGATTGGAAGTTTTTTGAAAATACCACAATTATACGAGTTCTGCTGTAAGGTAAAGTACCAGTTGCGGATAATGGTCCCACTTATGGATAACGTTCTGTAGCACTCCTAATGAGTGAAAAGTGAAAATAAAAAATAACATCTTTTTCTATGAGGTCCAGTCAGTAAGAAATGCTTAGTTGTGAGCCAAAAAGTTGAAATCAGTGGCTGTGAAAAAATAAAGAATATTTTCGCCGAAAATTTCGCTGAAATTTATAAAGTGGGAATTTCAAATTTCAGTTAAAGGTGTTTAAAAGTTGAATATTTTATGTTTTATGACTTCGGTGACCAAGGTGTGACTTACTGTGCATAATTTTGGCGGTTTCATTATCTCAGCTGATATGTGTATAATTTTATGAGTGGTTAATCTTAAGATATTGAAAAAGATAGTTACAGGCTGGATTTTGGTCTTTTCCCTCCGAATTCATACTAAAACTGTTATAATAATGGTGTAGAACAATAATCTATTCGCAATTCATCGATATTTTGATATTTTTTTTTTATCCACAATCGGGCACAATTTTTTTTATCCACATCCGGGCCTCTATTTTTTTTATCCGCAATCGGTACTTTCTATCGTAATTAATTTCTTTTCATTTTTCACAAATTAGTCGTAAATATTCGGCGGAAGAGTTGAAAATGGCCATAAATGCTGTTGTAAATAAAGATTTTTGTGTTTAAAACAATCATTTTTAAAACTTTTTCAATAAAAAAAGTAGTTTTCTCTTCTTTCTTTTTTCGGTTTTTTTCATGGGGCCCGGTTGTGGATAATGATTTTTTTTATCCAGAAGTGGTACTTTTGAAAAAAAAAAAAAATTCATTGTAATTTTTGTATGCTAAACAGCAGAAGAGTTTGCCAAAGGTGATGTACTATATAAACCTTAATCTTTCGATACATAGAGGTAATTTGTTGAAATCTTGAATTATCCACAACCGGGCCCGGGGCCCGGTTGTGGATAATTTGGACGTCTGGGAAAAGTGTTCTCTAAAATCAGGGTATCAACCAAAAAATTTCATCTATCAGTATGTTGTAGTAGAAGGTTGACTTTAGCAGTATGCATCATTGAATTGGGGAAAAAATCGAAAATTGAGGATTTATCGAATTTTGAAAAAACCTATCCACAACTGGTACTTTACCTTAAAGCAAAAAATTTTGAAAAAATTGTATTCATAGAAGAAAAAATTTCCTCGAGAATCAATTTTTTAAGCAATTTGTAGTGTTTTTTAGCCTTACTAATCAATTATCATAATTTCAGTTTTCTGCAATAATTTGAACAGTATAATAATTTCGAACCAATCGCAAAATATTTTTTCATCGTTTATTTTACAAAATATTTTGAAACAAAAATTTGTTCTCTTGAATTCGACAAAGGGTCTTCAAAACCTCAAATTTGAACTCTAAGTATGTTTTATAGAATCGCGTGTTTCCATCCACACAGGACATGGTGTCCCAAAAATCTCAAATTCGGATAAGATGTCAAAAAATTCTAAAAATTCGGAGATCGTCTGCCCACCTCCTTGGAGATAATTCTCGAAAAATCCTCAATTCGTATACAGTGTCTCATTTAAATTTAAGTTGGACAGTGTGTCCCAATTTAACTCAATTTGGACATTAAAAGGTCATAAAACCTCACAATTTGGACGTAAAAGTTTTCAAAATCGCCAACTCGGACAAGTGTCCTAATCAACTCCAAATCGACTTTAATTCGGACACCGCGTTCAGAAGTCATCAAACCTTTTAATTTGGACACAGGGTCTCAATTAACCAATTTGGACTAGTGTTCTAATCTTCTCAATTCGGATATTGAAATTTTTCAATCTCCTCAATTTGAACAAAGGTCAGGTCATAATTAATTTTAATTCGGAATTGATGCCTCAATTATTCTCAATTTGGACACATTGTCCCAATTAACCACAATTTGGACTCGGAAAGTCATCAGATCTCTCAAAATGGACACAATGTCTCAATTAACCACAATTTGGACGAAAAGGTCTTCAAACTCAAAAATTTACACAAAAAAGGTCTTCAAAATCACCAATTTGGACAAGTGCATGTCCTAATCAGCTTTAATTTTGACGCAGTGTCCTAATTAACTATAATTTGGATTTGAAAGCTATCAAATCTCTCAAATGGTTTGGATAAAAAGCTCCTCAAACTCACTAATTCGGACACACTGTCCTCATGAACCTCAATTTGGACATTAAAAGTACTCAATCCTTCAATTTTGACAAGCATGTCAAATAATTTCAATTTGGACACGGTGTCCCAATTAATCTCAATTAGGTTATTGAAAGTCCTCGAATCCCTCGATTTGGACAAAGGTCATGTCATAATTAATTTCAATTTGGAATCTGTCTCAATTTTCTTCAATTTGGACACAGTGTCCCAATTAATCACAATTCGAGCATAGTGTCTCAATTAACCTCAATGTAGATGTAAAAGTTCTCAAACCTTCAAATTTGGACATGCAATTACCGTATATACGGACATAAACGCCTTTAAACTCCGCAATTTCGACAAAAAATGTCCCAATTATCACAATAGGGAAATAACAGTCATCGAACCCCTTAATTTGGACTTATGTCCCAATTATCCTCAATTTGGACACACGAGTCCTCAAATGTATCGATTTGGACAAGTGTCCCAATCAGCTTCAATTTGGATACCATGTCTCAATTAACCACAATTTAGGCTTCAAAGTCATCAAATTTCTCAGAAATGGACTCAATGTCTCAATTAACCACAGTTTGGACAAAAAGGTCCTCTAATTCATGGACAAAAAAGTCTTCAAAATCACCAATATGGACAAGTGTCCTAATCAACTTTCCTTTAGACACAGTGCCCTAAATAACCACAATTCGGATCTAAAAGTCAAATTTTTCAATTAACTATAATTTAGACATAAAGGTTCCAATTCGGACAAGTGTCCTAACCAATTACAATTTCGGCACAGTGTCCTGATGAACTTCGATTTAGACGTTAAAAGTCCTTAATCTTTCAATTTCGACAATCACGTCAATTAATTCCAATTTGGACATAGTGTCCTAATCTCAACTGGATTATTAAAAGTCCTCGAACCCCTCAATTTGGACAAAGGTCATGTCATGATTAATTTTAATTTGGAATCAATGTCTCAATTTTCTTCAATTTGGACACATTGTCCCAATTAACCACAATTTGGACTCGAAAGTGATCAGATCTCTCAAAATGGACACAATGTCTCAATTAACCACAATTTGAACTTGAAAGTCTCCGTACCTCTCAATCCTTGAACACAATATCATCACGAACCTCAATTTGGACATTAAAGTCTTTAATCCTTCAATTTCGACAAGCGTACCACCCGATGAAAATTTTGTAGATCAAATCGTATATCAAATAATATCTGATTCAGATCAAATTTGATCAAAACAGATAAAATTTGATCTGAAAAATGTCCCAATCAAATTATATCTAATTACATCTGATTTTTTTTTAAAGTTATGATTAGATCTGAAATGTTTTCATCGGGCAACTAATTTCAATTTAGACATGGTGTCCTAATCAATCACAATTGGGACATATAAGTCATCAAACCCCTCAATTTGGACATAGTGTCTCAATCAACTTAAATTTGGACATAAAAGTCATCAAAATCATCAATTTGGACAAGTGTCCCAATTAACCTCAATGTGATCGTAATGTCAAATAACCTCAATTTGGACATACATAGCATCCTAATCAACCTAGATTTGCGCATGGAAGTCCTTGAACCCTTCAATTTTGACAAAGGTCCCAATTAACTTCAACTTCGATGTCCCAATTACCCCTAAATTCGGACATCGGAGTATTTTTTCCATTAATAGTCCCGAAATCGATCCTACTATTTTTCATTAAAAATTATTCGATAATAGCAATTCAATGAATGCTTCAATTATAACCACAATCTGGGCATAGGATCCTAAAAAGCTCAATTGGAAAGTAATTTTGTCCTAAAAACGATTTTAACATTGGGTCCTAACCACGCAATTTCACCATGGTATCCCAAAAACCTAAATTTGGACATACTGTCCCAAAAACCACAAATTAGAACATAATTTTCTCTTTTTACATTATTCTGAATCTGCGGAATTAAAATTACCAATTTTTTAAAACTCGAATTGACTGAGACATCAGTCATTTTTCACCGGAAAATCTTTAAAAAATCACTGATTCCTATTAAACGTTATTTCACTGATTCAAGAAAGTAGAATTTTGCCAAATTCAACTGCAGAGTAGAAAATCTCAATTGAAGGAGTATTCCACATCCTATTGGACAAGATTTTCAAAAAACCTTAATTTCAACTCCCAATGAACCTCAATTTATGTTTTTCAATTTGGACATGTGTCCCAATTTCTATCGAAAATAGTGTCCCAATGAACCTCAATTTGAATATCCTCAAATTTCCACATTGTATTCCAAACAAATTCAAGTTCAATCCGACCCCTTCCCCTCCTTGAACTAAAACAGAAAACAAAACATAATTGTACAACCTTTCAAAACACCAATTAGTACCCACATTTTTAGATAAAATATCAAAGTTGACAACATTCGCCAACTCATTCGTGATGAAAAAAATTCCACAATAAAATTTGGTAAAACGTAGCAACATTTTGTTTCATAAGAAACAACATTATTAGATACCTACTCATGTAGTTATCTCCGTACTCGGTACCTATATTATAAAATAATACTTCAGAATAATTATTTTTTCAACGTTTCCCATTTTATACGCATCATTATAAACGATTATTCGTAGATTACAATAATTCGTCGAATACAGACAACGACCAGTTCGTTGGCTCGGCATTACTTTACAACACGGGTTACTTACCGTACACCAAGCACTTATGTACCTGCTGTACGTACCAGAGCCTAGTACGCATTACCAAAGAGGAAAAATAGCTTGTTACGAGTACCGGAGAGATTTATTACTCGTGTATAACTCATTCTACGAACATAATTCATCGAAAAATCTTATCAAAACCTATATGGTCATTTGCAACAAGCTATGCAGCTCGCCAAACCATTGAAAAATGTTTAACGAGTGGTTGCAAAGTTGACTAATTAACACGTATTTGCAAATTATTGTTTATATTCTACTTGCATATGTAGCTATTAAAGTTTTATTTGTCTGAGGGTTCTGCAGGGTTCAATATAATCATTAAACGGACCGGTGTTCGATTTTAGCTCGCTGGTTCCTGTTTTAGGATATAAAATCAATATTACTTACTAATTAGAGACGACTGAGTCGTTACATAAAGTCAACCGGTGTGGTTTGAGCGAACTTCGGTGCCAAAAACATGAATTATTTGGCGAAGCTACTGTGATTTGCAGAAGGTATCGAGTTTGGTGCGGTTTGATCGAACGATTCAGCCGATTTCTTTGAAGATTTCCGAACGTAAATTATGAAATTGGTAATTAATTTATGCACTTTTTTTTGCATCGAGATATTCCAATTTTAAAGGTTCAAAATTACGAAGATGAAATTTTAAGCGAATGGGTACTCTTGGGTTAGAAGATGAATTCGCCCTTGATTTGAATTTTAATAATATTCATGTGGTATGTTTAGGTCAAAAATTTCAGATTCGAATGTCCATACTTCGACTAAAGAATGTTCGAGGGTGAAATGGTGAAATATTTTTGCCTTCGGATTTCTGGATTTTTTTATCGATCATCGTTGAGCCCCACTGAAAAAATTTTTAGGCCGAAAAATATAGTCTCCCATCCTGCCTCTTACCCTCTTTGTCCACAAAGGCGAAAAAAACCTTTTGGAGATAACCATTTTTTTCTATGATGCATGTTGAAGGAAAAATTGTATTTGGCAAAAAATGAATGGTGAAGTCATAAGTCCATTTGGATAATTTTTTTTAACTTGAAATTCAGCTAAGGCACTTGACAAGTGGTTAAAAAGTTGATTGAATCAGGTAGCTATTTTGTTTTGATAAAATTGTTGAATTTTTTCGAATTTTGAAAGAAGTTAAAAAAAACTATAATATCGGGATGCTTTTCGACGAATTTGTGGACATACCAATTTCAAATCGAATTTTGATATCATATTCAATTCTGACTCTCTTCTCAGTTGTATAAACCCAAATAAAGAAATCCCGAAATCCCCATGCGATTTTCTCGCTAAAAAAAAAAAAAAATGAAAAAACGATCTTTGAAAAAGTACTCATTTAGAAATTTTTTCTTAATTTTTGGAACTGCTGGCTATGGAGTTTCAGTTTTTAGCTTTCGACTTAAGTTTTCAGTTTTGGCACAATTTTTTAGAAGACTTTTTTGAGATCAGTTTTTTAGTAAATCGAATTTTTATTTTTATTACTTAATACGGTTTGATCAATAATTTATTTTTACAGAATACTTATTTGGAGTTTATTTTGTTTACTTGCTCAAAACTTGGAGATATTTCGCTAATTTTTTTACTGAAAAAATCTCATTTTATTTTATTTATTTTGAGATTTGAAATTCTATTTTCTGCAGAAGCCAAATGACTTGAAAATTATAATCTAACTTATGATTGATTAAAAATAAAGGTACAACTTTCTTTTGTAAATATTCCATTTATTTGGGATAGCGAGAGAAAATTTTTAGAAAATTTATGCGAATGGGCCAGTATATTCCCTCCTTTTTTTTGTTGCAAAAATCATAATTTTTTTTACTATTGTTGTCAGAAGTTGAGTTTTTAAATTTTTAAAATCTGATCTACATACACATAGAAATATTTTTCAACTGACAACACGAACTCAAATCCTGTGTTTATTTTCAGCTCAGGAAGTAATTTTTTTCCTTCCAACTCCAATTTTCGCACACGTTTAGTTCTCGCAATTTTTCGGCCGATGGAGTGAAGGGGGAGGGGGATTCAGCTCATTTTTTTTTCTGATCACCCAAGCCCGTCTCAGGATTAATTTTAAAATTTTTGGCAAAAATGGATTTCCTTATTTAGGCCATAACCAAAACTGAATCAATTTCGAAATTTCTTGGTAAGTATTGGTTTTTATTTTTGATTGTTTTATTTTGAATGTTTTTCTGTTTTTGTTTCAGAAATTGGTTTTCAGTTTCAGTGTTGAGTTTTTCTCCATTTTTCAGTTTAAGATTCAATTTTTCCCCCTCGTTTTGAGAGGTTTTTGGTGTTGGTTTTTAATTTTAAATTTTGGGAGATTTACAGTTTTTAGTTTCAGACTTCACAGTTTGATTATGTGGATTTTCAATTTTAAATGTTTATATTTTTTCCATTTTAAAAATTAATTAAGAATTTTTCTCTTTTTTTTTTGGTTTCGGTTTCAAATTTGAGTTTTTTCCATTTTCAATTTTTAAACTTTTTCAGTTTTAGTTTTTCAATTTTTTAAATTTCAGTTTATTTTACCTAATTTCTTAGTTCAGTTTTTGAAGTGATTGTTCCCATAATAACCGACAGTATTAGGGAGAAAATTTTGAACAAAATTACAGTTTCAGTTTGAATTTTATTTTGTTTATTTCAGTTTCTTATTTTTTTCTCAAGTTTCAGTTTTCAATCATGTTTTATCAGCCATAAAGATTGAAGATCATTCACGAAAGATTTCTAACACCATGAACGATATTGTTCGATTTTCTTCATTTTAGTCATTACGTCATTAGATCTTCTTAAAAATTTCAATTCTCGATTCAAAAAATTTTTTTGAGTGAAATTTGACATTTTAATTAGTTGATTGTTCTAAGAATTTCCCTCTTTTCTTCCCTGATTTTTCGCTCAACTGAATAGCCGATAAACACTTTGACGTTGGTCAAAGCCTATTCTCAACGTTTTGGAAGGGTCTCTATGATTTAAAAGAAGTCTCACAATGGGGGTGGGGCAAACATTTTAATTTTGATTTTTGAGTTGAAAAACTGTGCAAAAAAGGAGATTACGTGCGTCCTAGAAAATGAAAAAAACTTGAAATCTATTATGACCTTTTCATCGCACAAGAGCCTTCAATTCTTTAAAAATTTCTATAATTTCAGGAAGTAGGTATTTTCGATTTTTTTTTTTTTTTTGAATTCCATGAAAATTCAAAATGATACATTGAATTTTAGATATAATTCAGTGACTGTACAGACCAAAAAGAACAATTTTTTAAAGCAAAAATTAATATTTTATAATTTTTTTACTTTCTCTTATTACACTAGACTGCATCTAAATTGAAAAAAAAAAAATTATAAAATGACAATTCTCTCCAAAAATTGAGTTTTTCGGTCCTAAACATTCGCTAAATAGTCTCTAAACTTTGGTTTTAATAACTTTCGAATTTTTTCGTGATATTGGATTTTTGATCATTTTTACAGAACTGAAGGATATTTTTTAGTTCTGTAGGGGTTCAGCAAAAATCTCGACTCAAGGAGAGCCCCTCTTTTCCTCCCTCCCTTCACAAGACTGGGATTTTTGGCCAATTTTTCGAAAAATTCGAGACAATTGCACCTCTTGAAATATTTTCGTCAGGTTTCAATAGACACCAAACTTATTTTTATTACTTTTATAGGTATTCATCAGGAAGAAAATACGTAATCGACTTATGATCAGTAGATCCAACGAAGATGGTAAAACCAGAAGCCACCTGAATAGGTAGATATTTGATATCGCGTCCGTCGTCTCATCGTCTAGTAAACACAACACCTTATAATACCGAACACCTTGTGCACAGAAGCTGTACCAAGACCTCTACTTTTACGTCTCAACCGTCTACGTACCTTCGGCGTGATCACGGTGGAAAAAAATTTCACATTACGAGCACGGTTCAATTACATCATATAAAAAGTGAAACAAATAATTATTCAATCAGTCTGGACGTCGGCGCGTCATTTTGTTATAACCGGTTGGCGGATTGTCGTTTGCACTATTTAATAACCACTGAAGATGCAAACTAACCGTTATGATTACAATATTCATTGTACGGAACAAGTCTTATACTTCGTATAGTGCCTCAAGGATGCTCCTACAGTCCTACGATATTTCGAAATCCGCTAATAAACAACCGTTCGTTCGCGTATATGGTCGATACAAAAACTTCGTTTTTTTAAATCCTTATCAACTATTTTTTTTCCACCGAATTCTTTTTTTTTTTCGACGTTATCATTTGTCTAGAAGTCTGGAGGATGGCCCGTTTTCCCTTCGAGAACCTGTTTCGCGTTTCGAGAGGGATTAAAGAAAACAATTCGTCTCCTGTATGTGGTTGTTTTTATAATACCGAATTTCACGCCAGTGCATCTGTTCGTTTGTGTGCGTAGTGTGAAATTTCAACATTTTCAAACTGGTTTGCTAGACTGAAAATCGCATAACTCGATCTTGCAAATTTTTTTTTAATTCCCTTCATTCACGTAAACCGGCAATCAACAGATTGACCTATATTGGATCGTTGGATTTTGTATAAGAATTAATCATCTTGGCTGGACAAACCACTCGGCCAACAAGGTTAACCGAATACCTATTTTATTGGGCCAAATTTTTCACTACCAGACGCTACAGCATTCGGAATGGTCATTTTTCAACTTTTAATAACCAAATTAAATACGGTAGTTTCAGAAAAAAATTTAAAAGTTGAATTTCACATTATTTAGGTGAAATGATCTCATAAACAGCAATTAAGACTTGCATCCTGGCGGTGTCTGGAAATCATACTCTCTCTCATTTTGAACATAGACGCACCCAGAAATTAATTAAGGGAGGGGCCGAGAAGTTGAAAAAAATAGGGGGAGGGGTCAAATTTTAAATTACTCATTTTTTACTTATCTTTCAGTCAAAAATTAGGAATTTATTGAGGAATTGGTGATTTTTGGCTGAAAAATTAGTCAAAAATTATCAAATTTAATAAAAAAAAATTTTTTCAAGCTTAAGGGGGCTCGAGCCTCCTGCCCCCTTGGGTGCACCTATGATTTTGAATCAGTAAAAAGTCACTGAAAAATAGTCAAAACTGCAACGTAGAAAAAATCAGCAAAATTATCTGATATGGGCTGATTTTTCAAATAATTTCACTGATTTTTTTTTAAAGCAAATTTCAGATGTATATTTTACTAAATTTTCAGTGAATTTTCACTGGTTTTCCAAAAAAAAAATCATTGATTTTCAATAATTTTTTTACCAATTTTCCAGATATTTTTTTCACTTTTTGCTTTTAGTGAATTTTTCACTGATTTATTACTGTGCTACAATGCTGAATATTTTCCTATGATTTTCAATAATTTGCACTGATTTATAATTATAAATGAAAGAGAAAGATGCTAAAAAATCACCCTCAGAACCAGTTTTCAGCGTTTTCCGACAAATTTGTTTTCGTAATAGAAAAAATTGTCGAGAATAGATATTTTTTACGTTGAATTTCCTAGCGCAACTTTTTGAAGAATTTTCATTGTTAAGCCATTTTGAAGGGATTAAAAATTACGTTTTTTGAAAATTCACAATTATTTCTTCCATTCTACGAGGTTATTCGATTTTTTAGAAAGTACCCTGAATGCTGACAAAATTTGCAGGACTGGTTCATTTCGAGTTGAAAACTCACCATAAAAAATTTCACAGTTTTGGCTCAAATCGGGGTGGAGCAATGGGTTCTCAAAGTTTACCCGTTTTCACAATAATCGAAAATCTCGATTTTTCAACGATCTGTAATAATTTTTGAACGAGCTGTAGCCATCCTAAAAGTAGTAATGATTCGAGCTGGAAAATATTAATGGAGGTGTAAGGCGTAGAAGCTCAAATTTTGTTCCTTTTCAGTCCCCTTTCCATGTTTCGACACCATTTTATGATTTTTAATAGGAGTTTTTCCATGAAAAATGGGTATTTTTGCAGAAATGACACTAATTTGAGAACTCATTGCTCTGCTTTACTTTGAGATAAGATCCTGAAATATTTTATTACGAGTTTTTAACTCAAAATGAACCATTTGTGTGAATTTTTTCAGAATTCATGGGTTTAAAGTATTCTCTCATTTTGAAAATTATCAAAAATTGCTGGGAATAAGTAGTCAAAATTGCACCACAATAATAAATCAGTGAAAAAATTCATTGAAAACATACAATAAAAAAATTACTGAAAAATTGGTGAAAATTCAATGAAAAGTCAGTAAAATCAGTAAAATTTGCTGATTTTTTCTGTGCTGAAATTCTGACTTTTTTCAGTTACTTTTCAATTATTTGAAATGGGAGGGCACCCTTGTGCACTTTTGAAAATGGTGGTGAGATGCTCTTAAGTATAAGAAATTCGATATGAAAAAATTTTGTTTCTCAGTATTTTTCTTCCACAAAAGACTTTATAATCTCGTGAAATGAAAAAAAAAATCGAAAATCTTAAAAAATCTTCATTTTTAACCCTTTCAGGATGGCTAGAAAATGGTAAATTTTTTTAAAATATAGATAGCATTTTCACAAAGAAAATTTTATGTAAAAAAACATCTACTCTTGACAATCTATATTAAAAATAACTTTTAGTCTCTTGTGAGGATTACCAGATACTGGCGGGGTTTAAATTTTAGTATATTTATTTAGGAAGTCATTCCACGAAAATATGGAATTCGGTTTTTCAAAATTTTTTTTGAGGTCCAGACCTAAAATTGCTACATTATCACATTTTGATCCTTTTTGAATTATCTAATCTCTATTTTTCGAATAAAAATTAAAATTTTGATGCAAAAACATCCCCTCGAGGAGAAAATTTATCAAAAATTATTTTACGAACCGATTTTATTTATAAAAATCAAAAATGAAATGATTTTTACTTACAATAAAATTTCGACCCCGAAAATTCGCCAAACTTACACCATCTCACCGGCGCGAACGTTTACGAGACGAAAACCAAAACCAGCACCGCGAAATGGAAAGTTGACTGAGCCTTGAATTGGGAAAACAGAGCAATTTATAAGTTTTGATGGAAACGCGCACGTCTTTCCAAATTCTAAACCAAGTCACGCCCATTGCAGGGTTCCATACAAAAATACGCCGCTCGGTGGTGAAAAGAAGGTGTTCCTGGTATTTCGGCATTGGTTTGGAAACTCAGACTTGCGTGTAAATTTCAGCCGTTTTATGCTCGCGAAATTCCTATCGTAGGCTGAGTATTCCACGTTGGGCTAATTCGACCATGTTTCGGGTCTTTTGGCTGGAAATTAAGTAAATATCCGGGGTAAATAAGGCGAAATGGATGGTTGAATTTTTATCTGTATGAATTTTGTTGCTGAAAAAAAGAAAGGAGGCAGTAGGATGTTGTAGTAGGTACTTATTTTGACCGGATGGTGCAAAGTGAGAAGGTTTATCGGGTTAGAAATTATTTACCTGTTTTGTACTTGAAAATTTAGCTCGAATGATGGATATTTTTATTGAAATTCATTCCAGACCTCATCGAGCTAAAAGAGCTAAAAAGCACTTGATATATATTTTTTTTTTACTTGGAAAGTTATAATGAGAAATTTTTGTAAAATCAACTCGAAGAAATTTTGATTTTTAAAAGTTTGTACCTAATCCAGTTTTCCTCCAGAATTTTTCAATTCTTCTGCTAGACTCAAAAAGAACGAAGAAAAATAATTCTTATTTCTGAGGAATCTTTTCGTTGTACATTTTACTTCTTTTTAGGAGAGAGAGAGAAGAAGAGGTTTTCGAATTCAAATGTATTTCCAAGGAAGCCAGGATTAGATCCAAAATAATAATCCAACTTTCTGGAGCATTTTTGAAGCAGTATTTAAATCCAAATTCATCATTTTAAAACCCTTTAGTGAAAGAGAAACTTTTTTTTTTTTTTTTTTTAATAAAAAGATTCAATTTTTATGTAGTTCTAGAAATTCAATTTTGAAAAAAATATGGAGACCAACTCACATTCGAAATTTTGAAAATTAAATTTACATTGGTAATTTTTAGATGCTGAAATTCTGTTTTTTTTTTTCAATTTATAATTTTTCAGAGAAATGCATAAAAACTGCAGCCAAAGACTGAAATTTTTTTCAAGTTTCAAATTTATCTATGGAAAATCGAAATAAGAGACAGTCCAAAAATTTTAACTGGTTGCTAAATGTAAGTATTTCAAAGTGGAGCAAAATTATTACAACAAGCAGAAATTTTTCTATGAAAACTAAACTTAATTGATATTCGCCTAATATAATTTTATGGATTGTAATTTTTCTTTGTCCCGATTGGGATTACGAGATGACCCAAGACCGAATTTAATTTATCTACCTACTCAATTTTTTCTAGTTTTTTTATTCTAATTTTTTTTTAAAAAAAAAAGCTGCTGTGCCTAATTTTAATATTTTCTCATCAGTAAACTTTTTTTCAATTTGAATTTTCTCTGCATTTTATCAATTTTTTTCATTTTCCATATGCGACCCAGCCGTAAAAAAGGGACCCAGTGTAAAAAAAATCTATGTCTAATTTTTCAAGTTTTTGGCTCAAATGACATCAAATCTGGACCAAGACCAAACACATACATAAAAATGAAGACATCGAGTTTTTTTCACACTAGGTCCCTTCTTTATGGCAGGGTCGCATATTCATTACATTGAAAAAAATTTCCAATTACGTAGGTACCTATTTTTTTGAGTTGGAATTTTTGAACATATGAAGTTGGGATTTGTTTGAAAAATTCAAGGATGAAAAAAATTGAATACATCTTTGAAAATTTTTTTGGAATACCTAAATGAAGAAATTGAAAAATAAAAAAGTTGAACTCATAATAAATTTGAACTTGTATCGACGAAATCTGATCTCCGGCCAAATTATTTTACAGGTAACTAGTTTTCAAATCAAGCAAAAAATAAGGCACCGAAACCAAAAAATTTCAAAAAAATTTACTTAGTGTTTTTTTTAAATTTAATTTGAAAATTTGAATTCGAGTTTTACTATTGTGAGTCAGCTAGGTCACGACTAGTGAAAATTGTTGAAAATCACTGGGAAAAAGTCAGAATTTCAGCACACTTAAATAAATCAGTGAAAAATTCATTGAACCAAAACAGTGAAAAAAAGCTGGAAAATCATAGAAAATTCGCTAAAAAAATGACAAAGTATCTGAAATTTGTTGAAAAGCCAGTAAAATTTTTAGAAAAATCGAGGAAAATCTAATTGAAAAAATTTTACCAATTTTTTTGTGCCGCAATTCTAACCTTTTTTTTTTCAGTGACTTTTCGCTGATTCGAAAAGAGAGAGAGTCCGATTCTCGATTCGTGATTCAAATTACCAATTCTGTGACTTTGTCCTTTATTCCTGTATAGAATAAAAAAAATCATCTATTTTTTCCATCTTTGATAAAAGGGGAAAATACCTACTCACTTATAGCATTATTTTTTATCCACATCATTCTGGAAGAAATTGTAAAATTTTCTTTCTAAAAATTTACGTCTTCGTCTAAGTATTTTTTTTAAAAAAATGGATCTACCAATACAACATTAAGAATTTTAAAGGAAAAAATGGAAGTTTTCTGATCCAAATTATCAAAGAATTATCTTATTTATAGCTAATTTCCCCGGACAATGGGAAAAAATTAAAATTTTTTGAATTTTTTCCATCATTCTAAACTTTTAGCTGCACGAAAACTGACAATTACCCATCCTCATCCAAATCTCCATAAACTCAGGGCTCAAGAACTCTCATACAGAAGTGGTCAATTAAACAGGCGTAATTTTCAACCCATCGTGCCACCGGTTACAGTCACGGGTTACCAGTTACTACGCATTCGGCCATGTATATTTATAAACTGGACCAACGAAAAATATTAATCATCACGTCATCTGCGAATGATTCAATTAATCGTGCGGTCAACAAGACGTTCTTTACTGTTTCTCTGCAGCCATAATTTGGCCTCACAGATAATCCACTGGCATCAGCCAAGATCAGGGTATTGACATCGCATATGATATTTTTCGGCGAAATTCTCTCGATTGATTTTTTATTCTTCGAGAGACAAAACTGTACAATGATCGGAAAAGATTAACAGTCACGAGGGGGGAACCTCGAACCAGAATAAAAAATGAGAATTATCGAGGAACGTGATCGGTTTATTACTATACGACGATGCGTAAATCCGCGTACCAACGTATACGATTTATCTAAGAAAATATGCCTATAAGACAACTCCTAGACAGAGTCCGTTGATGGCACATACCCGAGGTCGTTAAACGCATTATTCAAAAGATTTTTTTCCTCTGTTTTTTCCCCCTACAAACAGGTACGACGATTTCAGGGTTACCTAAAATAGACGCGTCTAGCGAAAAAAAAACCATCCATCAATTGTCGATTCCGAGAATCTTCCTGCAGTAATTAAACGTTTACGCACGTCTCGGCTTTTAAGGTACGCACTCGATCTAAATCCACGATAAATTACTATCGGAATACCGCGGCGGACCCAGCCACGTGATTTTACCAGGAAATCGACATCGCTGCCAAATATCGGCGCCATTAAAATGCCAAATCTCTCGGAATCGTCGAAATGAAAAAAGCCTAACCTTGAACTTTTTAAATAGACCAACCCACGATCGTGAAATTTTCCTTCCAACTTACCATTGGTTGAGTAATATGAATTCGCGTTCATTAGCAAAAAAAATGATCATAAGGTCGTTGAACGAGATCGCGTGTCCCTCCCGCCATCGTTTTCGAAATCTTTGACGTTTTTTTACGCGTACTCGGTGGAAAAAATTACACGTTTTTTTGGGGGGCTATTTTTAGATATCGATGATTGCGTCGTTGAAATCCGACGGATTGTAAGGTATACCTAATATACACATTGCACATGTACTCGTATTGTGTTTTCTGTGTTATCCAATATATTTTACCTATTTTCTCCCAACAGGAGCCATGCTGCGATCGTAATTATCGTCGGGTTTGAATTACAAACTGTCGCTCAGCTGGTGCAATCTGAGAGAATGATCAGTCTCAACCTCACGTGCCTCTATCTTTACTTATTACCGGTCTCTTAGAATGGTGCAGTCTGCGGGGGAGAGGGGAAATATGAATGACGCCGATTGATGAATGGAAAGGTACAGGACGATGAGGCGACGCTGAAAAATTAATATCGAACATTGGAAACGTTCGAGAGGTAGTCGAATTCGATAAAATTACGCTGCATCATCTGTTTACAAAATTTCAACCTACGAAATTCTAAATTTCCTAGATTCCTTTATCATTAAAGGTATAAATCACCATTTTTTCATGAAAACCGTCATTCTTGGTGATGATTACACGGGTCAACGTAAGGTCTGAAATTTGATAGATAATTATAATTGTATTTTTCGTGAGGAACAGGGTAAAAAAATTCCAGCACCTCAAAAATTTCCACAATTTTAATTTTTTGCAGAATTTTCCTTGCCTGTTTTGATAACTATTGACTTTTGAAGCCGATTTTCTGAGCAATAAGGAAGAGTTCTACGAAAAAAATTGAGATATTCAGACAAAGGTTCAAAAGTCAACTTTCATCTTTTATTGAAAATACCTCGAAAATGAAGTTTTCTAGAAAAAAATTAATTGAACTCTATTGATGGGAAATTTTACGTTTTATACGCACATTCAAAGTAAAATTTTAAGCCCGAACAAAAATAAATCAGAAGTACAAAATGAAAGAACATTAAATCCAAAATTTCAGGTGTTGAAGTACATTTCTCGAATTTTGGCGAATTTTTGAACCTGATAGTCTTGCTAAATATGAAAATTTAATCTATGGCATTCAACGAGAAAACCTGAAATCTGGTAGATACCTACCTTATCAATGAAGAGTGAGGGGTTCTCTAAAAACATGACTTTTGGCTCGGTATGCTTAAATATTGATTTCATTTTCGACCAGTTGAATCGATTATGATTTCAAGAAGTTTTAAAACTGCCTTAAATTTTGGTATTTTTTAGCCAAAGCCAATAAAAATAGTTCATGAACTTCAACATCATATAATCGCAGATTAGCAATATTTGTGATCTATTTGATCGATTAATGCATCATTTTTTTGAAATTCTTAATTTTGAGCATAAATCTACATTTTTTGAGTAGCGAATTTTCAATTTTTGCAGAAAAATTGCTATAGCTGAAAAATGTGGATTTGAACTCAAGGTTACAAATTTTAAAAAAAAATTGTGCATTAATCGATCGAATAGGTCACAAATATTGGTAATCCACGATCATATAGTCGCTGGAGTTCATGGATTACATATTTTTATATGAACTTTTCTCAAGCGCAGCGCTGGAAAATTCCAAAATTTTGTGGTGGCTTCGATACGTTTTGAAACCACTTCCAATCGATTTGGCAGGTCGAAAATAGGGTGTATACCAAATTTCAGCTTTTTTTGTTCATCAGATCAAATTTTCATCTTTTGCAGGGCAATGATGTTATTTTAAAAATTCAATAATTCTCCTAAATTCGAAAAATGAACTTCTGCACCTAAAATTTAGTATATAGGATTACTTTAGGATGTACCTTTTTTTGTTTGTTTATTTGAGCTCAAAATTTTACTTGAGGTGGGATATCTCTCTTGATAGGATACCTGTGCCCATGAAATCGATTTTATTCGAGGTGTAAAATACTGAAATCTCATTTGAACTCAGCTCTAAAAAGTAAGCCAAAATCACTAATCAGAATCGATTACATTGAAAAAAATTCTTGAATTGCTTGCCTGCAATATTTCACTTGTTACAAATGATATCTAATATTGTTGAAAAATTGGTTCACGACAAAAAATTCATTTTCTGAGGAAAGGAAGTCTCAAAAAAAAACCCACAAAAATAACAGGTATAAAATGAATCCTCTACAGTCAACACGAATTTAGCAAATATGAGTAAAATTTCCTTTTAAGAATCCTAACTGGTTTTTCTCAAAAAGGAGTTTTCGAGATTTTGTAAAAATTGAACTTTGAACTAGAATATTTCAAAAGTTAAGTTTCTAAGAAAAAAAATGAGTGAATTTTACAGAAAGGAAATAGGTAGGTACATATTACGTTCTACATTCATTCTTTTTGGAAAACTTTTTTTTTGCCGCAGAAAATTAACTCAAAATATCCAAAGATATCAAAAAATGTAGTTAGAGCAGATTTTCAGCAAAAATTCAAAAAATAGACATTAAAAAATCTCACGCTATGAAAAAATTGAATTGCATTTTTTAAAAATCAGCGCTAGATTTTGGGCCAAAATAAGTTATCAAGATGAAAACAGTTTTTCAAAAGTTTTAAAATGTCAACCTGTGTTACCATTTCTGTTGAAAAATTGCACGATTTATTTATTTATTTATTTTTTTTTTGGAAAAATGCAAAAATCCAAAAAAATTACGCAGCATTAACAACCGATTTGGTCTTTTACAATCCATCGAAACTTTCTTGGATCAATTTTTGAAAAATGTAATTTTTTCGAATGTACAAATTCAATAAAATTCTGACAATTTTTCAATATTTTAAATTTTTTTTACACGCTTTTTGTCAGTTTTGAAAAAAGAATGTGAATTAATGAACGACATGCAAACAATTAAAATCAGATTTAAACACTTCAAAGTGACGGCTCAAAAGAAGTTTGATATACTCGTAATTTTACCCATTTTTTTAGTTTTAGTAAAATGCAAGTCTCAAACGAAACTTATAATAATAATAAATTGCAAATTTTGATTAAAATGGAATATTTTCTACTGCCAAATTCATTTTGCTTTTATTATTTTCGAAAATTTTTGGCACAATTTTATATTTTATGTAACAATTGTTTACCAAGTACCAAGTACATATTTTGTGTTATGTACTCATCAGAAGGTAAGTTTTACAAAAATACATTTTCAAGGAGAGGAAGTGTTTATATAATATTTTTTGGAACATGCATATTGCATATCTTTGCGTCATTTTTTGCTGATTAAAAAATAGGTATCTAAAATTTTGGATAGGAAATTTTTAAAATTGTAGGTACCCAATTCACATACATTTTTGTTTCGGTCCAGAGAGACTGAAATGTCAAAATTTTGAACGATTCCCGAAATTTCAACGTTAGAAAATTGTTTCACGTACCATTTGTAATTTTGTATTTTTTCTGGGAGTAATTTTTGTTCCCGTTACCTATTTATTTATTCGAACAATTTTTCAATTTCCCTTAAAGGAAATTTCAGGGTCCATTTTTGGAAATTTTCATAATTTATTACGAGATCAAAACTAATTTTCAAGTAGAAGAAGAGAAGGGATAGTTTAGTTCCTCTTGGTGGTAAAATGATTGAATACTCAAGTAAATATACCTTATTGGTGTCGGAAATACAAAGTGAGCAGAAAAATTTCAAATTGAACTCAGACCCCTTCGATGAGGAATCAGGACACATCTCTGGACGACATCAGTGTAAAATTTCGTATTGAACTTTTTCCAGAATCCAGATTTAATTTGATTACTCAGATTTTTTTTTAAAAAACATTTTTTCCACGAATTTTTGTTTTTTTGTCCTCGTTTTAGACTACAAAAAATCTATTCCTTTGCATGTAAGTATTTTTTGAAATATTCGTTTATAAAAGAGATACCTACATAATTTTTTTGAATTTCTTCGCTCCAGTTTCTTTTTTTTTTCAATTTTTTAAATCAGAACTTTCTTTAATTCTTTAAGTTGGCTCAGTTTTCATGCTCTGATTGCTATTTATGGAGCGTATGTAAAATTAACCTCGAACATTACCTTAATAATTTTTTTTTCAGAATTGAGGTGTTTTTTCAAGATCCCCCATTTTCCAAAAATTAAGGCAGTTTCTAGCCATTGAAATTATTCTCCTGAGAAATTGTGAAATACTGAAATTTAAATTTGGTCTGATGGACTTTGTAGTCGAAAATCCTTAAATTGGAAGGGAAGGGAAGGGAAGGGAAGGGAGGAGGGGTGATTGGAATAATTTTGCCTTTTACAAATTGAGATTGGGTGTTTACTGATTTTTTCCCCCAAAAATTATAATAATAGACTTTTGTATCCAATTCAAGTCAATTTTTTTAAAATGGAAAATCTACCTTGGGATCAGATTGAAATCAAATCATTCGCTGACTTAGAATATCAGTTTCGTTTGAAAATTTTCCCCGCATCGGAATTTGGATTTAAACAGACAGCAGTCCCAGAAAATGAAAATTTTCGAATTTCGAATTCTAACCTCAGCAAATAACCGTTTCTGCGTTATTTCCATCCCGAACGCAGAACTTGCATCAACCGCGATGATAGCCCGACCAGAGTGACACTTCCTTCCCCTAGCCAACTGATCAAATCGTACAAGACTAATTTACTACACGTATGTCCCTCCGTTGGCGGGCTGGACGTGGTCATGGCTGGGTCGCTTTCTTATACGCGAAACTAGTCGCCTCTTAAGAGGTCCATAAACGTAACACGTTTTTTAATAGTATAGAAAAAATTTCACGTCTCGAAAAATAATTTAATATTCCGGACGGATGGACGAACGGTTGTTTTTGTCTGTATACGGTTTTTTTTTCGCTTCTCCGCGACCGGCTCCTCGACAATAGGAATACACACTGAGGAGGTTTATAAATAAGCGCGCGATGCGACAAGACTCTAAGGTAAGAATTTTGCGCGGATTCGAATATGTAGGTCAGCAATGTGGCCAATATTACAATTAGCGGCGGCGGCGGTGTCCTTGGATAGATACGGTTCGTTCCGAAAGTTGTCTGCAGAACTGTGTAAGATCGCCACACACCGCCAGACACCGTGCGCCAGGTATAAGAAGGAGGCTCCAGAAACAATGCATTTTCTTCGGCCATAGACGTACAGTCTTCCTTGAATCATCATCCAGCCAGACGTTTAGTGAAAGTTTTGGGTGTTTTTTTTTTACTATTTTGATGAAAAAAAAAAAAAAATAGCCATAGAATTTAAACCATACCGGTGGACATGTAACAAGGCTATGTAGTCTGGCTAGTTTTTGGAGGTAATAAAAAAAATACGTGTGTTTTAGGGATACGAAATCCGCAGACGAAACCGAGCAAAAACAACCGGGTATTATTATATGGGTAATTACGCCATTTTTATAATATTTTTTACCCTATTGTAATGGGCCTTGTATTTTTTTCCTTTCATGTTCGACCAACCCGCGAGCTGGTACGATGAACCCTACCTTTTTTCCCAACCACCGGATAATCGATCCAGCTGCAGTCGAAATCTATAATATTGGTGTATCGACTTGGTCCAACCCTCTCCCTTTGAAACCAGCCCTGGCATTGCTCAGCGACAAAGACCGTTTTGTCGATGATACGATGATCGAGTATTCCGGGTGACAGGATGGGGAAGGGTTATGGTTGAACGGTATGGAGATTTATTTTTCAACAGAAATTTTGCAGAATTTTCAATGGAAATGTTTATTTGCGATTTTTATGATTATCGAATGCCTTTAACGGAATGGATTTGGCGATTTTTTTATCCAATTTATCTGTCACAGGGAGAGAGGGAGTAATTTACCCTTCTTCAACGCAATTTTTCAGTATTAAGTTTGGGAAATTTATCATTTCTACCCATGAGTTGGAAAAATTTACCCTTTGTGCTCATAATTTTCTAAAATTGAGAAAATCGAATGATTGTACATTTATTATTTTTTTTTGTGGAAAAGTACATAGAAAATAATGATCATTTTTTATAAGAAGAAATTTGCAATATTTTATAAAGTTTGATGAGCCTAGATATAAAACCGACCCTTCGGTGTAAGAAATTGATTTTTGAGTTGACTTTGATTTTGGACCTTTTAAAAAAGATTGAATCAAAAAGGAACCTCGACTCGAAAACCAATTTTCGACACCCACCCAGGCTCAAATTTGTTTTCACATTTCCCCAAATTAAAAAAAATAATTCTGAGGCAACGGGAATGGAATTTAGACCAGACTCAGAATTTTCTGAATTTCTTCAGTAAGAGAGTAAAATTTGTAGGTAGCAATGGAGCCAAAATTAAATAACGGAAAAATTTATCTCTGTGTAGTGAAAATTAAAAAAAAGACCTAATACTGAAAAAATGTTCTGAAACACAGAAAATTTTTTTTGAAAAATTACACTTGAAAAATAAAAAATTGTAATTTTTTTCTATATTTCGTTGGCCCTTTTCATACTCAAATACCTCCTTATTACTTGCTCCGATGCAACATAGCGCAAGATAATCAAAAAATCGTGAAATCGAAAAAATATACAATTTTTGAAAAATTCTCCAAAATAAGAAATATTTTTCCTAAAAACAAGGACTGAATTGCTATTCGAGCCGAAAGCAATATTTTTGAAGAAAAAAAGCAGTTCTAAGAAGCTAAAAATGTAGGTTTTTCAACATTTTTGGATTTGTAATGACGGATATTTCCAATTAATCGATCCCCAAGATATCTCTCCTGTATAAAAAATCAAAAAATTAGCAGAGTGAAAGTATACTTGTAAAAAAGAGTTTTGATTCTTCATTCTTGTAACCGGTTCAATGGTTTCCAAACCAGCTGGAAAAATTGACTTGGGTGTAAAAAGAATTTCGAATAAAATTTTTAAAGTCTAAAAATCAAAAAATTGATTGTTTTTATTCTTGTAATCGTGTATTATGGAAACTGGTTCATTTTATATGACCATAAATACCATGGTTTACTTTTCGAAAGGTTAGATACCAAAATGAAAATATTTTTAGCTGCAAAATTTTGATTTTTTTGGATAAAAATTTGAAAGAGGATTGAATATTACATTTAAATTTAAAAAGAAGAATTTTCTTTAGGTATGGCAAAAAGGTAGATTTTTTTCCCTTCATTAAATTTTTAAAATAATAAAGAAAATATTCAAATAATTCAAGTCCCACGACTCACAAGGTAGGTATCTTGCCTCAACGTAAAATTTTGTGTTCAAACAAAAATAAATGTATATTGAGTATAAAAAAATTCCATATCCAAAATATCAAGCGCCAAAGTTCATTTCTCAAATTTTGGCGAATTTTCAAAAATTTCAAAATTAGGTACTTATGAGCATGAAAATTTAATTCAATCAATGAAAAGAACTGAAATTTGGTATAATATCCTATTTTTTATCTGCAAAATCGATTGGAAGCAGTATCGAAACGTTTTGAAGTCACCAGAAAATGTTAGAATTTTCCAGCGTTGGAGAAAGGTCCATTAAAATTGTCCATATTATGAACTTTTGGCATCTGTAATCGTCAATTACCTGTTGGGATACCTCTTTGTCAGGAAAAAATTGAAAAAAAAAACTTTTTTATGGCTCAATCTCACATGCAGATTTCACAGTTTTGAAAAATTGATTTATTCGGCTAAAAATTTTCAAGGAAATAATGTTTTATAAATTTTATCATTTAAGTGGAGAATTTACTTCAAGATTTTTAATGTTTTGGTGATGCCTGCCTATTTATTCAATGAATCTGCAATTTGCATTTTTCACACTATTTTTTTATGGCTCTAATATGCACATATTTTTTATTCAAAAATTTTACACTTTTTTTTTTGGACAATAAGTATATTATTTTCTATTTGAATTATTGTGCAAAATTAAATATACATTTTGAAATTTTCAGGCCCTCGAATTAACTTCGGTGCTCATTTTTAAAAGAGCTACTCCAAAAAATTTTCGGATCATGTCTATCAATTTCCCAAACGAATAGAATCAGAAATTTTGGAGTTAAAAATCTTCGCAATTCTCTTCTTCTTCCTCCACAAAAATAAAAAAGCTGAGATTCTTCATTTCTGAAACACTGTGTTGAAATCTACAACTGGAAAATATCAGGAAAGTAATAGACAAAGAGAAGGCTAAAAATTGGAAAGAGAAAAGGACAAATTGGTTTTGAGAGCTTGAAATAACACAAAAATTTAGCAGAAATGTTGTTTTTCAAGTTTGATGGTTTTCGCGGTCGGGAAAGGAATGATTTATGGAAAATTCGGAAATAATGGTCAAGTACTCAAAAATTAGGTAGATTAGATATAGTGTATCTGAAAGATGATTGAATTTAGTTTAATTTACAAATTTTATATTACGTTTTTCTTTCCAATTCAAATTTTAAGACTGAAAAATTTTATGTGAGTGGCAACTTTGAAATTGATTGAATAGATTATGAGCATACCATATTTTCAAACTCTGTACAAAAATTCTTTGAGCAAACCTCAGGAAGAAAATCCATCTCATGAAAATAACTTCAAATGCAAAAAAATATAGAAACAACTTTTTCAGGATTGAAAAATTTTTTCAACTGAAAATATTTGAACCCGATTAAAATCCATGCTTTTTTTATTGAAATTTCGAATAAAAATTAAGCTTTTTATGATTTATCAGTCACCCTATAGATAGAATCGAAAATTCGGAAATAAATTTGGCAAAAATATGCCCCAAAACAAGTTGATTTTTATACCAAAATTTTAAAATTTTCACAATAAAATTAGCTAATCTTAGACTTAGATTAAAAATTTCATACACCGCCGAAAAATATTTAAATTCTACCTTTCGAGTCGCATTCCTTCCACAGAATTCCAATTCCGCGCCAAATCATTTCACTTTTGAAAATCTTCCTTTAGAAATTTCATAACCCGAGATTATCTCAATTTCAAAATGGTTGCCACAATTAAAATTTAACATGGCTGATGATAACAGCGCCAAATTACGATGCCATCAGCACACAGCCACACAAATACACTCAAATCTACATACCTTTAAATTTCCGACATCTTCCGACTTAGATTTCAGCGCATCGCCAAAAAACCCAGGCGAAGAAATTACGCCATCGAATCGAAAATTCTTATTCGCGAGCTGACTTTTAGGCGTGAAAAATTTATAAAAAATCTCGACGGTAATAAGCGCAGCGGGCATATACTTCTATTTTTAGCCATGTAATATATATTTTTTTCACACAAAGTAATATAATGTATGTGCGAGAGATAATTGGTGACGTCGGCACACCAGGCTGGGACTTAATACCCAGATAAGAAACAACCAATCAAGCCAAAATTAAAGCGATCGATACACCGCGATAGTAATCGAATTAAAACGCGTTCATTTGATCGTTAAATTTTAACCAAAAAATAAGCACACGCACACATTTTCACACATGGTGGCTCGATATCAAATTGAGTTTTAAAAGAAAAATGGATGAACGTGGCACGCACGTGAAGTTTTTTTTTGGTACGTCCGAATGGCTCAAAATTCACGCTGTATCAAATTTTTAAAATTAGAAATGAGGCAATTTTGAAAGCGAAAAAAATCCCTCGAGATATTTTTCGAGTAAAAATACCTATAATTTTTTTTCAAAAGAAAAAAAAATGAAAAGTACCAGGTGCAATAAAAAATGCACACTGTCGAGACACAAAAATGCCATTTTAAAATGAATTTCATTTTCACCGTAAAAATATACAGGCTTAAGTTGAAATGTCATAAAATAAATTTTTTGTTTCCATTTCGAGACAGAAGCCATTATGTAAAGGAAGTTGCACGTAAAAAAGAGGGTAATATGGCAATTAGATAGTAATCTCGAAATACGGTATTTATTATAGGTGCTAATTTTTTCTCCATTTCAAGTGGTTGTTGTAATTAAAGGGTTGGTGTGTTTGTGGTTTGTCTATTAACGAGCACACACCGTGCTTGAAAGATGATTTCGAACGATAAGCAATTTCACAGGATGTATGGATTCAATGTGTGGCTATGTGAGATAACTGGAAGAATTTTTTTACGAAGGGGGTTCGAATTTTTTCCGGATTTTGGAATTTGATTTTATCAGACGGTGGATAGAATTTCGAGAAGTATTTTTTTCGTAATTTGAATCAATTTTTCTTCAGAAATAGATATAACCTTAGGTTTCAATTTTAATAGAAAATAAACATTTTTAGAAATTTTTTCTTCTTGAAATTACTCGAGAAATTTTTATGTCGGATGAAATGGAGCCAATTGAACTGTAGAAAATTAATTTCATCATTTTGAGCTTTGCTTCTATTGAAACGGGGATCAAAAAATTTTTAATGAAGAATTTGTGAATTTAACTCAAAATCTCACACACTAAAACGATTGTGTGCCAAAATCATTTTTCGAAAAGTTTGGGATTTTTCAGAATTTTTGGTATCAAAATTTGATCAAGAGGAAAATCGAATTCCATACTATATTTTTTTTACAATTTGTATCGAAATTGTTTTCAAAATAGATGTAGGTTTCAATTTTTGAAAAAAGAGCCACTCTGAAGAATAATTTTTCTTTTGAAATTGTTCGAGAATCATTCAGTTTAGATAGAAATAAATAGTAAATAGGATTTTACGGAATTATCCTCGTTAATTTGATCTCTATTTCGATCAAAATTAAGTCAGAAAATTATTTTCATGTTTTAAAAATAAAAAATTGATTAATTTAAATTCGAAATCTTGCCACGTTGAAACGATTTCAATGAGTTGATTAGGTAGTTCTCGTAGCGTTGGAAAAGAAAACGGGCCTAGATAGAAAAAATTATTGGAAGAAGTTGAGCTTGAAATGTTATGAGAAGGAAGGAACATCATACGTGGTTCTAAAAATCTGCGTTATTTTTCAGTAAATAAATTGAATAAGTGAATATGAAAATTTCATCCACATGATTGCAAATTCAGTTCACAAAATACAATAAAATAATTCAGAAAAATTGACAATTTTTTGGGCACATTAGGCTAATTTTGCTTTCTATGTAGGTTTCTCAGAAAAAATTTTTTTAGTAATGAATTATACCTAAATTGTAAAATTATCATCTCATTTGGACTTTTTTTTTCACTTAATTTTTGAAAATCTTCAATTCTACATATTTTGTTTTGAAATATTACCTGTCTGGTGCTAGATTGCGAATAAACTTTAAATTTTACCGAGCAGGCATAAATGACAAGTTTCTTAAATTAAAAAAAAAAATGTATGAAAACCGTAATAAGGTTTTGAGATTATTTTTGGTTAAAAAATAATTACCTATAAACAATAATTTTACCGAAATTTAAATGATAAAATTAATATTACATTGAAATTATTATTATTATGAGCAAAGAATTTAGCTTTGAATTACCTTACTTTTATTTCAAATGCTTCAAATGATTAAATCTATAGAGACATGTCTTGAATTTTTTCCCCAGTTTTTGTAAATAATTATCCCAGATTCGATAATTTTAATTCAAGAGAAAACCAAAAAATTTGGATTCAATTCGTCTGATTTTTCGCCATTCAATTTTAAATTTGAGGCAATCTTGTGAAATACTTAAACCTAGAGTTTCATATTGAATTATATTGATCGAAATTCCTCTCTAGAATTTATTCATCTCATTGAAAATTAGAAAAATTGCCAAATAATTTATAGGTTCACGAATTTTTTATTTTCTGAAATTTTTTGCAGAGAAATTTTCAACATAGGCATTCAATTTGCGAATAAAACCAAAAAATTGTTTGAAAAACCGAACCGAATTTGAATTTTATTGCCTCAGAAGTCAGAAAAAATAACTTAAGAATTAATTTTCTCAAAAAAACGAAAATCTTTCCCCGATATATTTTTTTTAATTGCGCCACGAAACCTAGATTCAATTTCATATGAAGTTGGAATTATTGAATTAGGCTAACAAACGATCTATCTCGCGCAAAAATGACTCGTCAGCATCGTTAATTTCCATCCAAATTTATTTTTATTTTACACAAATCATCGATTTTTTTTCCAGCAGCAACCCATCAAATACTGGAAAATTAAAATACAATTTAAAATTCAAAAAGTTATGAAATTTTTAATTTTTTTCAACCCGATTGACAAAAACAATAAAATAAACACAGCTTGGTTGCATTAATTCCATTTTTTGCATGTGTGACTCACAAAAAAATAAAATTTAAGAAAAATATCCATAAATGCATCTAAAATTAACATTTACCTACTCAATTTATATTTTTAAAAAAAAAAACTTAAAAAACACGAAACGAATGTAGTTTGTTAATTTGGCAAATTATCAACATAGAAAGACGCGGAAATTTTCGAATGAAAAATTTAGGTACTAATTTGACAACGGGAAGGTGGAACGAGGAGGAGTAAAGTGCAATACGACAAAAAAATTGTTAAAATTTACCGAAGTAATTAATGCTGTGTAAATGTACCAACCCGGAAAGTAGATACAATTTGCCAAAATTGATTCAAAAATAGATCAGAAAGTAGGGTAGATAAAATTTTTTTATGATAAATTGAATCAGTAAAAAATTCATTTTATACTCGAAGTTTAAAAATGATACAGAATATAGCTGGAAAATACCTAATTTACAAAAAACCAAACAGAAAATTCCAGAAGAAATATGAATCAGCAAATTATTTTGGTAAAAATTTGAAATTTTTCATGAATTTGGAGGTATTGAGCCTACTCAATTGCTAGGTTCTGTTCAAAAACCACTCAGAATGTAAGAAAAAAGGGTATTTTTTCAATTTCTTAGTTCATTTCCAAGGACCTAATTCCCTCCCCCGAATAATTCTACAAATTGAAAAAAATTTTTAAAAATTTACACGAAGAAATCAATATAATCTAAGATTAAAATTTACCCGAAAAAGATCCAATCTTGGTAAGTACCTTTTTGAAAAAATAGTCATCAAATTTTTCAGCAAAAATCATAAAAATCTAAAAAAAAACAATTCCTCCACCTTTTGAACCTCTTCTCGTGTATTTTCACTCATTCGACTGTGATTAATAAATCATAACAAATGTTACATGCCACGAACGAATAAAAATTTATTTGAAAAAAATTACTGGGTAGTGATTCACCGGCGCAATTATTTTATTGATTTTTTACCCCCTGTATCGTCGCTTGGTGTGAAAAAAACAAGATCGGTCATTTTTTTTCCATTTCTGATTCAGCTTTCATGTTATGGTGTCACTGATATGAATAGTTGATTGAAAAAATTAATTTTTTAATCCCATAGTTTACATGTGGGGTCTCTGTGGCTCTGAATTATTCAAGTGGATACGATTTATCAATTTTTAAATCGATAAGCTTTATTTATAAACGTTGATACGATTTGAAAATTGAGATTATTTCTTTGTTCATTTACACAGTATGGGAAAAATGAATCGATAATAAGAGGGATCGAGTAACTATTGATTGAGAAGTAGGCAAAAAATGAAAATGAATCGGTAATAATTCTGTATTCGATCATAGCGATTCAATTTGATAATTAATGTTTCGTTTCGAGTCAACCCACAATGGTAAAATTTTATTTAAAAATGAAACCCACTACCCTCGATAGAAATATACAAAAAACGCCTACATATCCACTTTTAATTTTCAGAAAAAATACGCCGTATTCGAGTCAACGTTCGACTTAAAGTTATTCGGAATCTGGGCTTCGAAAAGCTTCAGAAAACCACCCCATATTTGGCCAAGTTTCGCGACGATTTTGATGACCAAGGGAAAAGGGTGCGAGAAGACGTGACGTCGAAAATTTCGCCCAAACTGCGCAACCTCTTTTTAAATTTAACCCGGCCGGCGAAAAATTGCCCCCAGAGATGACGCCGCGTTATTGCAATGTCAACAGGTGAAATATTTTCGCCGGAATTTTGGCGAAAACTGGGTGAAAATTGTAAAGCCAACGCGAGGAAAAGTGAAAACCGCGCAAGGTGCAGAGTAAAGTCATTGAAAACTCACCATTCATGATTTTCTCCTTCCGGCGGCTTCTCGTGGCGAAATTTCGAGCCGCTCGAGGCCGAGATGTTGGCTTGTGTAGGCGACGTGTTTCAAAATCACGCGCAAGCATGAAAATTGATCAATTTCGATCGAAATTTTCAACCGAGACGAACAACACATGCTGATACATTCACACGATTAAAAACATACAATTTTAACGTTAATTTTTGAAAAAAAAATTGTCGAAATTGCGAAATAAAAAACTAGGTAATTCGGAAAAAACCCCGGCCAGCGAAAAAAATTATCTAAAAAAAATAGCGAATTGAAAAATCATAGATATGGAACGATAATACGAAAATTATAACGGATATTTCGCGGAAATGACATAAATAAAGGCAAAAATATTCGCGAAACGGTTGCGAAGTTGAAGGAACTTATGAGAGAATCGAGAAACGAATGTCGCCCGGTTAGAAATCGCACATCCAATCAGTCGGTGAGGCAAGAGGGGTGATTCGAGCCGCGGCATGGCCCGTCTCGCTGTCTGACGGTCCTCCTCGAAGATACTGCTCTTTCCCCCCGACGCGTTTTACAAGCCCATCGCGGTCACAAAAGCCCCCTCGGTCCCTCGATCATTATTATGTCTGTCTGGGTCTTTCACCCTTTCATTCTGTTACCAAACTCCTACAATTATAAAGGATGGCTCCCTTCCGTTTGTGTGCCGTGCCGTTTTTTTTTCTCGAAATATTTTTTTTCATTCACTTTACAGTGTTGCGTAATAAGTCCGAAATCCGGTGAAAAGTCTGCAGGCGATTTTTTTCGAAGATGGGAGAATGGAGAAGGAATGGAGGAGGGATTGAGAAAGTAGGTGCGGTTTTCGAATGTGTTTCATATGGCCAGAGATGGCTAAAAATTATTTTTACGGCCGGAAAGTAAATTGAAAATGTGTCGTAAACAATATGAACGATAATGAGTGCAGAGTTTTCCACGAATTAGAATTTTTTTTTGAAATTTTAAAAGTAAATTTCAATTGTATGGGATTGAAAAAACGTTATTTTTTCAAAATTCTGCGTATTGCTAGAATGCGATATTGCCATTGTGGAGTAATTCATGTTGATACGACGTCTCTCGGTTTTGAACAGAACTATTAATTTATGGAAGTATGCTGTGAACGCCATCTGTATTGTATTGTATCAAATTTTATGGCCACTGTCATAAAATAGTACTTCGTAAAGACCATAAGTTGTTTGTAGAAATGATCACGAAAACAGTTGCGTTTTTTTCTGGTTTCAAAAAGTTCAGCACCCTCTGACACGATGATACTTCATAGTTTTGATATTTTATTGACAAGATGTCATGAAGTCATAGAGTCAAAATAACTTTGGAAATGGATTCCAACGACGAAAAAACGCATTTTTTGATACCGTCTCGAATAATTTTTAAAATTTTTCAATTTTGACCCCCTCCCCCTTCGTTCTTGATTTTAGTCTTAACTGGATTTTTGGTAAAATGGCACTGTAAACGGAATCGAGAGGTTTAAACCCAGATTTCCATAACCTTACTGCAATAAATATTACCAATTTTTTATTCATTTATCCCCCCTCAATTTCCAGAACCAATATTACATCCGAAATGGATTCAGGAGATTTGAATTTCATTTTCGGTCAAAATTCAAATTATTTATTTCTCTGAAGGAATTTATTAACCTAGATAAGTATCTATGTTATCATCCCAAAAATCATACCATAACAGTTCGAGAAAATCGTAGGATGAGTTATGGGATGAAAAAGTACCCCAAAAATCATCCCAAACTCAAAGGCTCGAAGAAGTCGTGGGATGAATTGATCATACCCTCAAAGGGTTGAAAAAAAATTGTAAAGTGAATTTCGAGATGAAAATTTATCCCAAAAACCATCCCAGCCTCAAAAGCGTAGGAAAATCGTAGGATGGGTTATGGATGGAAATGCATCCCCAAAATCATCCCAATCTCATAGGCTCGAAAAGGTCATGGGATGAATTCATCATACCCTCAAAATTTTGAAAAAAAATCGTAAAAATAGCATCGAGATGAAAATTCATGCCAAAAATCACCCTAAGATGAATTATGGGATGAAAATGTACCCCCAAAATCATCCCAATCTCAAAGGCTCGAAGAAGTCGTGGGATGAATTCATCATACCCTCAAAAGGTTGAAAAAAGTCGTTAAGTGAGTTTCGAGATAAAAATTTATCCCAAAAATCATCCCAGCCTCAAAATCTCGGGAAAATCGTAGGATGGGTTATGGATGGAAATGCATCCCCAGAATCATCTCAATCTTAAAGGCTCGAAGAAGTCGTGGGATGAATTATGGAAATGATTTTTATCCCAAAAATCATTAGGTATAGTCTCAAAAGCTTAGAAAAATAGTGAGGTGGAAGATGAAAATTCGTTCCGAAAATCATCCCAGCCTCAAAAGCTCGAGAAATTTTCAGGGTGGGTTATGGGATGAAAATGTATCTTCAAAATTATTCCAGTCTTGAAGGCTCGAAGAAATTGTGGTACGAATTATGGAGGTGAGTTTTATCCCAAAAATCATCATAGTCTCAAAAGCTTGGAATAAATCGTAGGTATCGAAAGGAAAATTTATTATAAAAATCGCCCTTACCTCAAAAGTTAGTAAAAATGATTGAAGAAATTGGAACAATTTATGAAAATGTCTCCTTCCCAAAATCAGCCCACCCTGAAAAGTTTAGGAAAATTGTAAGATGAGTTTTTGGTTAAAAATTCATTCCAAAATTATTACTGGGGCGAAATTTTATCCCAAATTCTCGAAAAAATCTTAGGATTGAAATGATAGGATTAAAATTCATTCCAAGTTTATCCCAGGCTTAAAAATGGGGGAAAATCTTTGGATGAACATTGGAATGTATATCAGCTTGGGATAAATATTGGGATGAAATTCCATCCCATCCCGGCCTTGAAAAATTTTAAATCAGCTTGGGATGAATATTACTTTTATCCCAAGCTCAAAATTTTAAAGAAAAAACTGGAAAGAATACCGGGAGGAAAATTCATCCCAAGTTCATTCCAGCCTTAAAAATTCGAAAAAATCTAGCGATGAATATTGAAATGATATTTCATCTCAAGTTCAAATTTACCTTGAAAACTGAAAAAGATCTCAGTTTCAAAAGTTCAAAAACTCCGTAGAATAAGTTTTGGAAAATTTGTATTTTTTCTTTGAAGGGACACTATGTCCAAATTATTCGAATTTACTTTTATGGGACAATATATGTCCAAAATGCGGGTATTTCTGGGACATTATGTCCAAATTATCAAAACTGAGATTACCTGGGACAATATGTCCGATTTATTGATTTTTTTAAAAAAGGGACTAGTGTCCCAGAATTGTTATCTTTCCTATCCTATTTTATATCTCACAAATCTTAGTTTCAGGTTAGGCTTAATAACCTCAGAAATGGATTCTGAGCATCGAAAAACATGCCCATACTTCTAAATTTAAAAAATACCATTTTTGTAGCTCGTTCAAAAGTTCAAATCAGTATGATTTTTGGCTTCTTATCTTAATCTACCTCTGTGAAACCCATTGAAGTTTTGTGAGAAAACGAGATTTTGATACTTAGTTCAACAGATATAAAAGCATTTTTCGCAATATCAGCAGATATTGTGTGGTTTAAGAGTTTTTTTTTTAATTGGCGGAGACTTAACCAGGTTTTCTGGATTCACAAAATTTGTTTCATTTTTACAATCATCCTTCTTCAACCCCTACGTACTTATTTGCCATGTGTTCCTCAGATCAGTGTTAATTAAGTTGCATAACCAGTTCGCCGTAAATACTAAAGTAGGTATTTTCAGTTAAAATGTAAAATCGATATCGTGCGGCATTTTATTCCAAAAATTGCAGAGAAGAGCGAGAAAGTTGTTCTCGTGCCAAAAAAACAGTAGAGTAAAAATCCCCCCTTCAACCTTTATTTATATCTCCTCCAGAACTTAAAGCCAGATTATGTTTAAAAAAATTGAAAAATTAATTAAGGGCTATTCCATACTGAAACATGAAAAAAATGAAGCCAGGTCTTTCGATTTCGCACCATTTTTTACGGGTTCCCGATTGGTGGTCTGTTAACAAAACCACGATCATTTTTTTCCTAATCTTCAATGGAGGGAGGGGAGGAGGGGTCCTCGGAATTTTTATGCAATTACGATTTTAAGCAAAACTGTGAAGGCGCGTATCTCGAGATAGGTTATACTCGAGAAAAAACTTTTTGCGGGGTCTGAAAGAGAATTAATAAAAAATTCAAAATTGGTAGTCACACTTTAGAAAGCTCAAAATTGAACTTTGGTGGTGAAAGCACAACTTTTATGATGAAAACAAAAAATGAAAGCTACCATTTAAAATTATGAAAAAATTACAGTAAGTAGCCCTTTTTACCTATTTTTTAACCAACATATTTTCAAAATGGGGTCTCCTGATTCGAGGGGGGATACAGGGGGGTCTACAATTTTGACCAAAATTCAAAAAAATCGAAAAAGTATAGTAGCACATTGATTTCTACTAATTTGAAGGCACTGATTACAAATATGCACTTGATCTTTTTATCCAACCCCTCTGAACTCCCCTATTAGCCCCCTTAAGAGGGTCAAAATTCGAAAAAATGAAAAATAACGTGTGACCTGTCGTTTGTTGATATTTGAGGGTACTGAGTTCGAATATTTGCTTATTTTTTGGATTTGGCCCTTCAGAGCCTCTCTATCTCCCAATTTTGTGGGAAAAGTGTGTTGAAAAACTAAAATGTCGTGTGACATATCGATTCTCACTAATTTGAGGGCATAGAATTCGAATATATAGACCTACTTTTTGATTTTACACCCTTACTCGTGCTCTAATTGACTTCCTCATCGAGAGGGGGGAGGGTATTTTTCCTAAAAATACTATTGACAATTTGACACCCATTTTTTATATTTGTCCTATTTTTCAAGGGTCCATAAAAATTATAGTTTTTTTTTAAATATTGCGTCAGATATTAAAATATATGTTTTTTTGGGGTGCTGAATTCAGTTTCATATTTTTTTACCTCTTCGATTACCCAGATTTTTGAGAGAGATAAAATCTAGTTCGAAAAGAAATTCAGCACTTCAAAAAAATGCAAACCTTTTGTTTGACACCCCGGAGAAAATTTTTCAAAAATTTGTTTTTTCATTTCCATGTATCAAGGCGGGGTGGGGTGAATTTTCAGTAAAGATGAAAACGAATTTGAAATCTAATTTAGCACCTGAAAATACCTCTCGTCGACTTTTTTTTACCTACATATTTTTTGTATGTAGTCTCGCAAATTCTGTTTTTGCAGCTACAAATTTTGAAATATCCATTGATTAAGGCATTTCTCATTATCTGGTATTGTACAAAATTGTGCATATTTTTTATCACCATTATTCTAAGTGAAAAGTTTTTCATTTTTGAATTCATTACGCAGTGGTAGAATTTTTCCAGACCATGGCCGATCCACGTTCGCTTCAAGCTGATAACTTATCCTACAATAGCGATGCAATGTTCACATAACCAAAGATCGCAGGCGTTATTTCTGAATATGTATGTTTCATATGCCTTGGTCTCTGCATCGGAAATTATATCCCTATGTACGTATTTCAACGTTTTCAATGTATTTTTTCCTTCTTGCAATTACCACCCTCTCCTTTCCTCTCGGAATTATATCTGATGGAAAAAATTGCATTTTCAATCAAAAAAATATGTTTCCTAAATTATGAATTTTTCAGAACATTGAAAGTTAAAACATCGAAAAAAAATCATAACAGGATCAATTTTCCGATGCCATTTGTATCATTCATCACTCTCGATGTCCTGAAAACCTCGTTTTGAAAATAAAATCAATTTTTTGCTTAAATCTGCGACTCCTCGAATCAGATTTTTCCATCGGATTATTTCGAAATTAAAAAATATGTTATCGTTACTTGAAGAAATTAAAATGATGAAAATCCCAATAGTTTCATGGTATGAATAAATCATATTTTTGTAAGTTTTTTTTTCGACCTGCATCTCACCTACGAATATTACCTACTTTTTTTCTTTAAAGGTGATTTATACGCGCTAATTCGTTCAAATTCGCGATAACATCTATTCATTTTTATTTTTTCCCTCGTTACGATTTAAATGCCACATACAATCTTAGTCATATCTTTCACGGACAAATTGTGCAATACCAGATGCGAGATAAAATTTATTAGATAACTTTGTCTTCTTCGTTCGACATGGTTCTTTGTTGTACATTACGTCTGACGATGAATGTCCTATGCTTTGTTTTTCTCGTTTGTTTTTTTTTCTGTTGTTGTTTCGTATTCGTTATTTTTCTCATTTTGTCTCATTATTTGTATCTACATGATTTAGATGCAGATATAGTACCTCAGTGACTAACTGATAGCGTCGGTTTCACAAAAATCAACAATAGAATACGAAAGAATTTTTATTAAGAAAATTCGATACTTGTGAACTCGACTCGTAAGCTCGTTATTGGAAGGAAATTTGTTTCCTGTGACGGCATCGTGTGGGATCAGTTTTGGTCAGAATATTCTACAATAATAAGGGAATTTTATAGTTTATCTGGTTGCAAGATAATCAACAATTGAATTTTATCTTTTCCATTCGAGCTCAGACGTACCAGTTCTTATCGCATGTAGATAATGAGTTTAGTCATTGTTATGTCTCGCGACTGTAGGTTAAACACCTGTAGCATTTTCGTAAAATTTACTATTTTCTAGTTTTTTCAAATTTAATCGCACAAGTCTGGTGTTTAGTTAAGAATCTGCCAAGGTCCAGATCAGTTCTTTAAAATCTCACATCGGGGCATAATATTCGACTAATAAAAGATTCGGATTCTTAACTGAACTTTCTACATATGTAGGTACCTTGAATTTTACATCGTGATACATATTCAGTTAATTGTACAAAAATCGTCATATTTTGTAAAAAAAAAAAATGATTATTTTAAGCAAAAAAGGATTATTTTGAGCAAAAAAAGAATGATTTTGAGCATTAGAGGAATGATTTTAAGCACAAAAGGATTATTTTGAGCAGAAAATAATCATTTCAAGTTGAATATCATCTTGAGAGAAAATTTTCATTCCAAGCAAAAAAAGATTACTTTGTGCAAAAATGATCTCTTTGATAAAAAAATTAATCACTTCAAGTGAAAATTATCATTTTGGAGAAAAGTAAAAACACATTTCTAAAATTTATAATTTAAAAAATTTTAATTCCATTTTGAGAAAAAACTATTATTTTAAGCACAATTTTTGAGCAAAGTCATTAAAAAAATCAATGAAATCCAAAAAATAATTTCGAGTAAAAATCATAATTTTGAGTAAAAATCATCATTTTGGGGAAAAGTGATCCCTTTGATTAAAACTGGATCTTCTTAAACAAAATAGGATCATTTTAATTTTGAGCCAAAATTGAGCAAAAATAAATCTTCTTGAGCAAAAGAAGACAATTTTGAGCGAAAATAGATCCTTTGAGCAAAAAGTAATAGTTTTTAAAGAGAAAAATATCTCGTTGAGCACAAATAATCATGTTGAGCAGATGTAATCATTTCTAGCAAATTATTATTTTGAGCAAAAATTGATTAGTTTGAGCAAAATCAATAAATTTGAGCAAAATCAATCATCTTGAGCGAAATCAATAATTTTGTGCGCAGCCAATAATTTTGAGCAAAAAACTGTTATTTTAAGCACAAATTATAAATATTCACTTTGAATAAAAAGTATCATTTTCAGCACAAATTTTCATGTTGAACAAAATTATTATTTTTAGTAAAAAAATTTGAACAAAAAGTATATTATTTGAAGCAAAGAAATTGTTTTGAGCGAGAACTGATCATTTTGAATGAAAAAAATCAACATAAATAAAACATTGTTTGGAGCAAAAAAATGATAATTTGGAGCAAAAATGATAATTTGGAGCAGAAGCTATTATTTTGAGTACAAATAATTATTTTGAACAAAAATTTATCGGTTTGAGCAAAAAAGATAATTTCGAATGAAAAGCAAGATTGATAAATTGATAATTTAGAGCAAAAATGATCATTTTGAGTAATAAAATTATTTTGAGAAAAACATAATCGTTTTGAGTAAAAAGATATCGTGTTGGACAAACACCTCATTACTACGAGGAAAAAGTATCATTTTGGTAAAAGTTTTCAGATTTCGGATTTCTTTGATATTTATACCTTCCACAATAATCATTTCTAATTGTACCTAATCAAGAAATTAGTCGTCCATATTTTGTTTAATAATTCTGCTATTTTGAAAAATAAAACATTGTATGTAGGTATTTTTGTTGAAAATCTCTGCTTAATTGAAGTCTCGATCACAAAATGTTGTGGAAAAAACCATTTCGAATCAACGAATCAATAATTTATTGTTCATCTTCAAAATGTTTTTTCTGTTAATCTTGACCAACGACCATATTTAAATCTTGACCACTGCGTACTCGACTGATCCATTCGATTAACTCATAAGTACATGACAATTGATAAGTATTAGGTACAGTCGTACAAATATTACAAGGAGATAATATCGACAGCTCCAACATCTCAGTAAATATTTTCGCCGACTTGCTGGTAGGTAATAATGCTGGTGCATATTGTTATGATGATGAAGATGATATGAATTCATTCTCGTCTTCCAAAACACGTTCGCTGCATAGGTAATACGCGTACATTTTTTCTTCTACGTACGGTACGTAACACGTGTGGTAATTTATTAAAACTGATGTACGGTTCAATACGATGCAACGAGTGTATTGTTTATGGAAACTTTTAAAATCACTCGAGACCAAAATGAGAGAGACGTAGATGATTGAATAGGTATATTAGGTATGCCCTGGCATATTTCTCGTGCTAAGATTATGTTATTATATATTGTAGTACACATTTGTCAATGATGGAAAATAACTTTCACTCGAGTAGATTTTACTAGAGTCGTTGAAAGATGGTCCGGAACGGGATCCCGCGGAATCGGAGCAGTGTTACCAAATTTGTAGCTTGTAATTTTGTTTGCCTATAATATAATTATGCAACAGGTTTTGTTTTTTATTTTCGATGATAATGTGCGAGCGAAAGAGATGAAAAAAACTGTGTTTGGATTTCAAAACGAGGAGGAAAAAAATTCACCTTTGGACGCAGAATTTATCTTTAGGTGTCAAAAATTGATTTGCGAGTCAACGGGATTTTCCAAAGGGATAAAATCAGGGAGAAACCTCAACTCAAAAACCAACTTTTTTACACCTAAGAGTGATTTTTGTATTTAGGCTCAAATACTTATTTACCCTTCCCCTGAACTCAAATTTATGAATTTTGGCAGAAGTAGACCTCGATTGTTTCCATATGGTCCAGAACTTGGACCAAAAATAGCCGGAAAAACGCAAAGTGTTCATTTTCGCCCCAGTTGACCAACTTGCCATAACGCTAAGGGTATTTTCTGGATTGTATTAGGTGAGTTGAACCCCAATGAAATCGATAAGCGAATCAATTTCCTTTTTTTCCGAGGTATGTACCTACGAGATAAATCGCATTCTCACTTTTCCTCAAAAATGTCTCTGAACTTCAAATTTTGAACTTAAAATCTTTCTGAAAATTTTTTTCCAACTTTTGATTTTGATTTTTAAAATTTTTTTTCAATTCTCAATTTTTTTTCTCAACTGTTTTCAACACCAAGATTTTTTTCAAGTTGAAATTTTCTCAAATTTTTTAATGATCATACTTTTCAGTTTTTTTTTGAATTTTCTTCTCCAATTTTTTTTTCTAATTTCAACTTTTTTTGTTTGTTTTTTTTTTTTTTACAAACTCTCAACGTTATTTGAATTTTTTCCTTCTCTAAAATTATTCCCGAAGAATTCATGAACAGATTTTTAAAATATAAAGTTGGAACCTATCTGAAGATTTTGAGAAAGTTTTAAAACGAATGAAATAATGAAAATATTGAATTAAAATAAAAAATGTGTATGAAATTGAAAAAAAAATGAACTCAAAATGTTCAAGTTGAAAAATATTTTAGATTGAAAAAAAAAAATATTAAAAATGGAGACAATTTTTAGATTGAAAAAAAAATATTAAAAATGGAGACAAGTTTTAGATTGAAAAAAAAATATGGAAAATATTTCCTCGGGGTATCTCTTGGATAATGCTACAGACTGAAAGATGTTGGGAAAGTTTGCTCATACTTACCCTAAAAAAATTTAAATCAATTCATACATTTCTGTATGAATTCAAAAAATCAACTCAAAATTCACTAACTCCCACTTTTGTTTTTTTTTTCAATTTTTCTGATTTTTTTAAAAATCTTAAATTGATTTTAAGATCGAATCAGCAGGGATGGGGTAAATGTGAAGTCAAGAGGGGTAAATTTTTCACTATGAGGTTTTGAGGTCAAGGCAGAACTTTTATGCCTTATCTCCCCTCTCTGGTTCAATTTCCGAAAAAAGTTTCGAAACCATCTCCTTTCACCTCTAATAAATAGGCTGCTATTCCTACAGCTCAGTCCACAAGTCCAATAATTTCAGGTTTACTGCCAATAATAGAAATGTTTTACTCATCCGAGCTCTGAAAGATACCTTGAATTAGATACAATATAAAATCTGTATGATTTAAAACTTAAGTAGTCGTCTAAATTATCGTACATTTTAACATTTCATTGAAATTGCCAAATCGGTTAAAAATATCGGATGAAAGCGAACGTATTTTGTCGATGGAACTCGTTTTAGGAAAAGTATAATTTGCTTTAACTGGTGCCAGGCTGAAGTATGCCAAGGATTTCGTATCCACCTATACGCTCACAAATGGCATTTGTTATCAATAAAATTCCGGTCATTGCCTCGTATATTTTTTTAATAATAGTGGTTTGTAAAATTTTCATTATGATTAAGCACGCCAGCTCGACCACGAGGAGGGAAGAAAAACTTGACCAGCGACGATGCGAATCACAAAAATAACATTTTAATAAGGGTTTTCCATACGAACGTCAGCGACACATTCGAGTATCATATTCAAGGAGGTCGAGTTGATTTTCTCGCTTCGGTCCTCGGGTGCAGTTTTCTTCTTCATTTTTCAATCGGTTTAATTATTCTAAACTCGAGTAATTACCATTCGTTCATGCAGCATCTTTATTTAGAAGAAGTAATTACTCGTGTGCGGTTTCGTTGAAATTAAGGCGGTGATTTAAACCGAAGGACAAGCTTTTTTTTCGTTCTCGCCGTACCATATTGGTACATGGTCGCGGTGCGACGGCGAGAAAATGAGTAATTTTATGATCTATGGTCGAATGCGTACTCTGAAAAAATTTTTCACGTAATATGACGCATATGGCAACGGGATAATTAACGCCGGAGGCGTTAATACCCTTAATTTAAGGAGTTCGAGCCATGTTTTTGATTATACTCAATGGACTATGTACACTGTACAGTTCCGAAGTACGAAAAATTGCTAGGTAATCGTGTGTATCTGTAAAAAGATGCTATAAGACTCGAATGTTAAAACATTCCTTGAAAATTAAGGCAACCTTAAAAGTTTCTTATCACATTTTCAGAACCCACGAAAATATTCCTTAAAACTCTTAAGGTCGCCTTAATTTTTAAGGTATGATTTAACATTCGAGCCTTAAATAAGGTTAATTTATTTCAGCAAGGGATCGAGGCAAAGGAAAAAGCGTGCAAGGTTTTGCAGAAATTATACAGAATTTTGTTTTTAAGTACATTGGTTTTCGATATCTTATTGTAAATAAGAGTGATTTTTTTTTGTTCATTTCCAACTGTCTGATTAGCCTTCGATATTATGATATTATCATCTTTACACACGCACTCATCATCAGAACAATTAAGATGCTGACGCACCTATTCGTTCATTGATTTGAAATAAAAGATTTTTTTTCTAGCTTTAGGATATCAATATGGTTTGGGTAAATGGTGTGAGAAAAGATGTAATTGGTCTGGTGTACGTATGTACGTAGATAGCAGGAAGTGATAATTTTCTACCCGAAGTGATAATTTTCTACCCGAATTAAAAAGTAATTGGCAGCTTCTGGTTTGATTTTCATTGAAACCCAGTCATTTGATTTTTTTCAGGAAAATTGGTTTAAAATACTTAGTCTTGCGGTATAAATAGATTGGGGTTTGTACTGAGTTTTATGAAGATTGATTATTTTTTATTTCAGGACTGAAATTAAATTATGATTGAATTGATTGACGATTTCACTTGAAGGCTGACTTCAGCTGTCCAGCTTACTTTTCTACTCTGAGAATTTAAAAAATCATCCCTCTTTAATTCTGAATTAATCAACTTGGAAAGATTCTGTTTTTGAAAAGTGAAATTAATTTGCACTGAAAATGAACGATTTCCGCACTGATTCATTATCCGAAATGGAAATCACTAATTTTCACTGATTTTTTATCAATTTATTAATCAGAAATCACTGATTTTCACTGATTTATCAATCAGACATCACTAATTTTCACAGATTAATCAATCAGAAATTGTCAATTTTTCATTGATTTACATTATCAATCGAAAAATCACTAGTTTTTACTGATTAAAAATCAAAAAATCTCTGATTTTTACCAATGAATCGGAAATCTCTGATTTTTTTTTATAAATTTAGCAAATTCAGAAATTACTGCATTTCACTGATTCATAAATCAGGCATAGCAAAATTTCACTACTTTATTAATCTGGAATAGCGAATTTTTTATCGGTTTATCAATTTAAAAAAAACCAATGACCAATTTTCATTTATTTAAAAAATCTCTGATTTTTACCAACTTATGAATCAGAAATCACTGATTTCTCCTAGATTCAGAAGATTGAAAATCACTGATTTTCACTGATTTGTCAGTAAAAAAAATCACCAATTGTCTCCATTTTTTATAGGTTTAATTATCAGAAATTATTGATTTTTACTGAATCATCAGACAAAAATCACCAATTGTCACTAATTTTTACTGATTTATTAATCAGATATCAGTAATTTTCACTAATCAATTAAAAACAATCACCGATTTTGACTGATTCATCAGTCAAAATCACCAATTGTCATTAATTTTAACCAATGTACTGACCAAAAATCACTGATTTTTACTGATTTATTGATAAGAAATCACTGATTTTAACTGATTCATTAATCAGAAATCAGTTGTTTCGTTCTGTGATTAAAAAATTTAAAAGCACTGATCTTCACTGATTCATTAACCAGAAATCACTGATTTTTCACTGATATATCAATGGGATATTGCTAATTTTCCCACAGGTCTATAAACTATAAATATCTTATTTTTCACCAATTTGTTAATCAACCCCCACTTTTTGTGTTGATTTTCACTGATTTTTTTTTTATTGATCAAGCATAATTTTTTACAATGCTATCAAATTATTAAAAAAAAGGTCACCATTTTTTTTACTGATTTATTAATTGGAAATTTCTGATTTTTCACTAGGTACTATATTACTCAAATATCACCACTAATTTTCGTTGGCTTGTTAATTTTAAAAAATCCAACTGATTTATTGATTAGAAAATCACTGATTTTTCACTGATTTATTGATTATAAAATCACTGATTTTTCACTGACTTATTGATTATACAATCACTGATTTTTCACTGATTTATTGATTATAAAATCGCTGATTTTTCACTGATTTATCAATAAAAAATCACTAATTTTCTACAAACCACTGATTTTTTTTTGTCACTTTACCAAAAAAAAATCTGTAAATTTTGAGAGGAAAATTGACAAAAAATTGCTGATTAGGTCATGATCGGAAAATTATGCTTCAACTGATCAAATAGGTCACCAATCAAGGTAATTCGCGATTGCAAGTTCCTATTAAGTTCATTTATCAACTATTTTTCATGGGCTTTTCTTTAGCACTGGAAAATTTCAGTTACCTACTCCCAAACGTCTGCGAACCTTTTCCAGACGATTTTGGAAGTAAAAAATACAGCATAATACCTACATAGGTACACTAAATTTCAGCATGTTCATTAATTCGATTTGTAGGTATCGAGGTGATTTTGAAATGTCAAAAATTTTCCAAAATTCAAGAAATGAACTTCAGCTTTTGAAATTTTGGTCATAAATCGATTTATTTTTGTCCCGGCTAGAAATTCTATTCAAGTCAAACAAAATTTAAAAATCTCGCTATATCTTCGTGTTGAGAGATCATTCAGTCAAATTTTTCAAGTTTTCCAATAGTTCGGGCCAGAAAGGGGTTGTCAGTCGACACAGATATGTACTTGGGTGGGGGGGGGGGGGGACTTACTCTGCTCAAATTGTTTTTTGTCTTTTGAGACCGTATATATTTCAATTGGCTTTTTTGGGAATATTTTTTTGAGACTCGATTACATAAATTGTATTTTTTGCGATATATACGATTCGAGTCCTAAAATTTCGAATTAAATTTTGTGGGACACTATGTCCAAATGGTACGAATTGAGTTCTTTACGACACTAAAGTACGTATGTCTAAAGTGTTTTCAAAGCAAAATTTGTCCAACTTTTTCAATTTCAAGGTCGAACCAACTCAACTGGACAAAATATGATTTTTTGATTTTAATAAAAATTATCCGATTACAGAAAAATCGTACGATTTTCTGATTTTGGGTATCTTCAGCGCCAAAAAAATCATGATCATTTTCATTTTTATGGAAAATATTTCAATTGAAAAAATCAAATTAAAATCTTTCCAATCAGAATAAAGTTATCATTTCTTACTGCAAAAAAATCTCCGTCCAGTGTTGAAAAAAAATCCATCCTTATTTCATTTCAATCATTCTCATTGTCAGATTGGAAAATCGTCATTTGTTTGGAATAAAAATCACCTGTTTTGAAAATAATCACACGCAGTACGTGTTTCGATGCAAACTATCCTAGTTCAGAAAATCACGATTAATTAATATTTTTGATAAAAATCGTTCCAGTTCAAAACATCAATTATTCTTGTAGGTATTTTCAGTTTTTCCTTTGTCTTCTATGGCTATGAGGATGTGGATCTTTTTGGCATCATTTGAAATTTTCAAAAAAAAGATACAAAATGCATCCTATGGTAAAAATTCACCATTTGCTCAGTTTTTGGTTGTGATTTCCTACACTTATCAAAAGATTTTGATTTGTTCGTGTTTACTTAAATTCTGTAGAATGTCGATAGGTACTTTTTAAACGCACTCTCAGTCTGAATAGAATTCGGTATGTATTTAGGAATACAATGTAAAGTATGTTCCTCGACTACCTGAACGATCTACAATCACAATACAACCATTTGAAACACGCAGAGTTGAATGGGGATTAAAAAAATAGGGGAAATATTCTCTCAGCTCAGAAAATAGAACACCATGCATGAGAAAAAAACAATTCTACGTCATGTGGAAGGAGTCGTCATTGCACATATTCGAGCCAACTTCTACGACATATCCCCACCATCGGTCGAGATTCCTTCTTTCTTTTTTCATTTCTTTTATCGAAAGGGTTTACACATAGAAATCTTTACGGTTGCGTTGTGTTTTGTGTTCAACAAACCGATGCGATACCCGCATGAGTCAGCTGGGAGCCATCGAAACGTTACGCTGGTTCAGTAACAGTAACGTATTTGTAGCGGTCTGATAAAGAGCGTCGTCGAGGCGGCCGTATAGAATATGATCGTTTCAATTCGTCGCTACATTCGTAATTCAAACGATAATCATTTAATTTACAAAAAAAATAATTGTTTTTCGCGTATATTTGGTCGAGTAAACTAAATACCTGGTTGTGTATAATTTCGGCGCCTTTTTTAGTTTTTTGTTTATCTGTTCGACGCGAGCTTATGGTTCAGTTGTTGATATTTATAAATCGAATCGCGTATTTCCGATAATTACGTAAAAATGACGTCGTCGGTGAACAGTTTCGACAAAAAGGAGGACGTTAATGGGCTGAAAAAATCGCTCAAGTTTTTAAACAACAATACCCAATTCAAAGAGGAATATTTCCCCAAACGTCCCGCTTTGGATTTAACATTCAAAAATATCAGATACTCGGTTAGCACGTGGAATAAACTCAGACCAGGTAATTGCATAGTTTTTTTTCTCAATTCTCAGAGTCAACCGGATCGTAAAATTTGGTCTGCGAGAAATAAATAATTGGTCGAGACAAACGATCATCGGAAGGATTAAATATCGATTTCGCCTTGGCCCGGTTATCTATGAATGATGTGCCTAGACCTACGAGTGGGAACGAACTTATGGTTTGAAGTACCTATTTTTAACCTCTGTTTTTAAAAATATGTGTTTTTTTCCGTATTGTTGAGAATTGAATTTCGATAGTGCTGGTGCGGTAGTGGTTCGAGTGAGAGACGAAGAATGACAGGGAAACCGAGATGAACGAGGGGAGTTGTTTCATCACTTTCACCGCTTTCGTTGCGGTGTTTTTAACGAATTCGGCGGCGTGTATCGTCTTCCAGGTGACCACCGATTGTTTCTTTTACCGGAATCAGCGCCGGAATGAAAAATGATAGGGAATTAGTTTGTCACTCTCGTTATTTTTAAGGATTCGGTGACTGGAAAGTTGAAATTTTCCAGTTTTATGAGTCTTTTAATGGCCAGTTTGGTTTGGGGAAGCGAGAGACGTTATGGAGGCTAAAACGTTGGCAGAATTTTCATTATTAAGGTATCTATGGTTTTCTGGTGAGATTGGAAAATTGAACGAAGAATCGATTTGAACTTTACAATTTGATGAGAAAATTTTATATTTTGATGTCGATTGTCCTTTTTCTCACTCCAGTATTCACAAATAGAGAAGAAATATTGAGCACTGAAGTTGAACCAAGTAGAAAATGAAACCATTTTTTGATATCTTGTGAAATTTTTGCTTGGCGATAGCAAGTAAACAAAAAATCAATTTGAATTGGTGTTCGATTCATTGATTTTTCAAGTTCTTAAGTGAAAATTTTTTCAAAAAAAATTCGAAAATTCCGATGAAATTTTTTTTTTAAATTTTCAATTTGATGAGAAATTTATAAATAATTATTTTGATGTCGGTGCTCCTTTTTTTAACCCCAATTTTCACAGCTCACACAGGGTGAGACATTGGTATAATCATTTTGATGTCAAAGCTCCCTTTCTAACCCCAATAGGTAGATATTCACACAGGGGAATTTTTTTTTAGCATTTGAGTTACTTAACCAAGTATGAAATAAAAGGGGAAAACTGATTCAAATTGGAGTTCAATTTTTCTATGTTTAGGTGAAAATCATTTCAAAAAAATCTTGAAATTTCCAGTTTAAAGTAAGGGTGATTCAATTTTTTTTTACAAATCCGGCAAATATTACACTTTATTTTCGAAAAACTTTTCCTGTTTTTTTTTTTTTTTTTTCAAATTTGAACTCTATTTTCCTCATTTTTTCTAATTTTATGATCACAAAAATATTGAATATGATGAAAATTTCACTAGGCACTCAAATAGAAAAATTTTCAGTTTAAAATACAATTTTTAAACAATTTTTTCCGATTTGAAATGCAATTTTTTTAAACAATTTTTTAGAACTTACCCACCATTATTGAGTTTGAAAATTTTCGAACAAAAACTTAATTTTTTCCATTAAAAAATACTGATTTTTGTGATTTTAAAGTTACCATGTAAAAACTTCCTATTCGAATGAAATTATTTCAAATTCCAACCTGAAATTAACAATATTTCGATGCAAATAATTCCATAGTGTGTACTCCAATTTTTTAGAAAAATTTTTACAAATTTTTTCACTTGGACTTGGTTATTTGAATTGGAAACTCGACTGCATCAAAATTACACTTCCGATTAGCTAATTATGAAAGTCGCAGAAGTCCTTGAAAAATGTTCGGAAAATGGAATGTTGATAAGGGTCTTTCTATTCTTGGAAATTTCTCAATTTTTTTTCAAAAGAGTGAGAAAAAATTTTGAGATGCTTTAAAAAAATTGAAAAACGACAAAAATATGAAAAAATTCTAAGAAAATTTATTTAAAGATCGGAAAATATGAAAGAATTGCCAAAATTCATATAAAAATTAGCAGAAGAAAATTGAAAATTGAAAGAAAAGTGAAAAATGAATCGTGAAATTGTATTTTAACAGACGAAAAAATTCTCTAAGAAGTTGACAGATCTGTGCAAGATGAAAATTTTTGAAAAAAAAAACACATTTTTCAGAATAAGTTAGTCATTTTTCCCTTCCCCTATCCATACTCTTTTTGAAGAGTGGATATTTAGAGATTACTTGTTTCCAAATTGAATATGAGTAAGTATTTTTTTCAAGGACTTCTGTCTCCTTTGATTGCTTTTTTTGAAAATTATTTTCTTTGCGAAATTTGAAAATTTGCCCATTTTTCAGCTCGAAGCAATTATTTTAATGTCGAAGAATAGTTATCTAAATATATCTAACCTACATAATACACTTTTATTTTTCCAAAGTAATCATAAATAGCATTTTTTTTTTCAAAATCCAAAATTTCAAAACATGAATTTTCGAAAAAAAATCCAAAAAAAATTATTTTTGAATCAAAAAATTTAATAAACTTGGTTCTTGCCTCATATGAACCCACAAAACTCACAAAGGTATTTTGCTTATTCTAGTCGATTTGTAAAATTATTTATTAAAAAAAAAAACTGAGGGAGAAATCATTCATTTTAAATTTTCTTATTAGGTAACGTCAGTTTTGACAAAGAGATCTTCAAAACTAATAATAATATGTACCTTCTTGTTTTTTTTTTTTTCAAGTCTTGCTTTTGATTCATTTTATGAATTCTTCTTCAAAAAAAAGTATTCGAAAATTTGAATTTTAAGAAGGGGAGACGAACAAAAAGAGCCAGTGAAAATTTTTACCTGGATATTGATACGGAAAAGTTGAAATGACCTTGAATTTTCAAATTTTTATCTCCACAAGAATCGTTTGTTTTATTTTTAAACATGTGTAGAAAGGGCAGAAGTTTTATATGTCAAATTAATGATTCTTTATTCCCTCATCTCCCATATCTACATTTGAGAAAAAAATTCAAAAATTGTTTGGTAAAATATAAAGCTTTTTCCTTATCCTCTCGTTCTTACGATAAAAGATAAAATTCCTGCTAAAAATCGCGAGAAAAAATTATATTAATGCGACACGAGAAAAAATGCCGATTTTTTACCTCGGAATTAGACTTTTGAGTTGAAATTAAAGCAATTTCACAAAGTCATTTGAATCATTCTTGGTCCGTTAATTCATCCACGATGTTATAAAAATGCGAATTCTGAATGAAAAAATAGAACGCAAAAAAATGATAAGTAGTGTACTAACGTTCGACCTAAGTAACGTAAATTTTGTTTATAAATTTATGGAAATTTTTTGAGCGGTCTCTCGGTATGATCTCATTCTCGAAGTTTCGAATTATCATGAATGAAAATTTCCGATAAACATGTTTTGAACTTCAATTGTCGAATTGAAAAGCTGCAATGAACTTTTATTCCTCTAAAATTTACCGACCCGTCTGATGTATCTATTCATACGGCATCACCCAATCCATATCTATGTGTAAACATAACATCGAATTTCTTATCAAAAAGGTCAGAAAACAGCAATCCATTCAAGGCTACGATCGACTTTTATCTTCACACGAGTAAACTTGAACTTTCCATTGAGTGATACAATTTCGAACGATTTTTTTCCTTCCCAATTAATTGGTGCTGAACAATGCGAAGGTGAAAAGTCTGAGGTTTTAGGATATCGAAGTAAAATTATCTTAGAGATGTGCTCAATATTCATGGGCATTATATAATTTTATTTTGCTCGATTGGTGTTTTTTTTGTTGAAATTTTTTCTTTGAAAATAGTTGAAAATCGATTTTATTATCTCAGACCGATTACCAATTCTAGAAAAAATATTAACGCGGTAGCTTATTTATGTAGGTACTTTTACGAACGAGACGTAGACAGAGACCACGTATAAGTAAATTATGAATCAGGGTTATTAGCGGACGATGTGTACGCGTCATTGAAAACGATTAATATTTCTATGTCATTCTGGCCTAATGCATTGGCTGACTTTTAATTCGTCGTTATCGGTGACTTTTGTACATGTGCTCTCGTTTTTATTACATCGATTGAATTCCGTATTAGATATTTTGGTTTTAGATCGAGTCGATTTGTTGATAAATTTCGATTTCTACCAAGTTTTTTTTTTTAATTTTAGAAAGTTTTGAGGTATTTGACCGATTATGATATGGTGATTTTATAAATGAAAATATTTTTTTTCGTCGATGATATACAGATGGTGATGAAATAGGTGATATCTACGTGAGGTTTGTAACGAATACATGGGTCGTTATAGGTCCTGGCTAATTGATTTGATCCCTTATCGGCTCGTATTATTTAATGTTGACTGGGAATGGTGATAATTGTGTTGTATGGGCGTTGGAATAGATACGAAATGCGTAATGGGAAGTATTTTTAAACTCGAACTCGATTAAGTGAATATTGGGGAAATTTTTTGAGTTTTTAGGGCGATATGGTTGGCGGAGGTTTTGATGTTTGGAGGATTTTTTTCGTGGTCGGGATCGTAGGAAAAAACGAATAAAAAATAAAAAATTGTGTTTCGTGTAAAATTTATGTCAGATTTGGGTCAAATTTGGGAAATAATGCTGCCTGAATCACATTGGCTAAGTAGTTGAAAGCCTGAAACTGTTGGATTTTCGTCACTTTGAGATCAAATAGAAATTAGAAGGGTCCAATTTTTTATAAATTTGGTGCAGTTTGATTCGAAATTCATGCATATGAAATTTCTGATCTCTCATTTTCCTTCAAAATATTAATTTGGGTACCTCATTCAAATATTTCAAATTCAAACCAAAATTTTTCGGTTTACCTGAAATAGTTTGTGATATTTTTCAAAAAATGTCATTGCAGGGCTACCAATTTTCATGAAATTCAAATTCAATCAGTGATTTTGAAAAGTATGCTGAAACATTTTTTGGTTGTTGAAATGAATTGAAAATTTATTTTTTGAAAATATTTTCAACACTTATGTACTACCAACCAAAACTTTATGAAAATTACGTCAAATAAAATTCAATGTTTTGAAAAATGCCATCAAAAAATTATTCTCCGTCACCAAAAAAATTGTAGGTCCGATTTCGAAATTTTCAAGACAGCAGTTTGAATTTGGTAAAAATCAAGCAGTCTTACGATTCATAGTTCACAAATTTTCAACTTTCTCTTACATCACTGTGCATCACAAACATCTAAAATTTTGAGGCCCCCAGAAATTATGCGAGGGAAGGACTGAGTCAGAGAAAAAATATGTGTAGGGGGGGGGGGGTGTTAAAATTCATTGAAAAATTTGAGTAATCTGTTATTTGGGAATTTTCTTTTCTAAAATTCAAAACGTAACTATTTTATTTTTGAAATAATTTTTGACTGGGCTTCTAAGGATTTAAAAGATCAAAGATCTGTGTGTTTTTTTAATGACTCGATTTTGAGAATCCATGCTAATTTAAAAAAATTTCCACCTTTCAATCGAAAAATTATTCTCCATTACTGGAAACAATTTCCAAAAATTATGGAGAGTGGGTGCTTAAAAAATTTGCAACTTTGTTTTAAAATGCTGAATTTATATAATAATTGTGTAACAATTTAGCAACTTGGATCAAGAATTTCATGATATTTGTCGAGTTGAAAAAAGTGAGAAAAAGTCGAGATTTTTGATGTAAGTACCTAAATCAAGATATACCTAGTAAAAAATTCGAAAATTTCGTCCCGAAATTCCCAAAAAGTTCGAAAATTTAACAAAAACAAAAAATGAAAAAACAGGAAATTTGTGTCGACTAAAATAAAAGAATTGAAATGCGTTACACAACCTTTTCAATTTGAAACATAATAAAATTGGAGAACATTTTTTTCTTTCTCATTCACTCATAAAAATAGGAAATACTCGAAGAATACCTAAAAAATAATATGAAAAAGTGGAAATTATTTTTGAAAAATAAAAAAAAAATGGAAACAATTTTTGTTAGTGTTTCTTTCTAGGGGAAGGAGGTCAAAAAGATTGACAAACTATAGTTTTTATTCAGTTAAAAAGTAAAAAAATGTAATTTCTGAATTTTAAATGAACGATCAAGATACCTTGAAGTTCGAAGAGTTCAAATGTATTTTAAAATGTTGAAAAAAATGCATAAAATTCCTGATTTTTTGAATGCCCTTTTCCTGAAAATTTCCAATGAATGATTTTTTTTCACGTTTTAGGAGTCTGTAATTTTTTTTGTGAATTCTATGATCAAATATCCGGCAGGTAGATATGAGAAGGAAGATTAATATGGGAAAAAAAAACAAAGGTCAAACCGAGCCTGTTATCTCAATTCGTTGAAAAATTATTTATAAAAAAATAATATTTGAGGTGAGAGACAAACAAAATTTCAAATTTTAAGAAACCTTGGAAAAAATTAGAATTGGAAATTCGATTTCATAAATTCAATTACAGTTTTGAAATCGGGGAGGATTTTTTTCCCAATCATTCATCTCGAAAATTAATACCATCTCAATTTCTTAGTATGTGCCCTTCATAGGCATGCATAATGACAAATCTAATATTTTTATAGTCGAAATGATCAATGATTACTGGTAAATGGCCTACCTATCATCCGATTCACGTTCGTAAAATTTATCATTATTTTAATTTCGCTGTTAAAAATTTTCGTTGGTTTCGAATCTGTGTGTTTGCAATGTACTTATAGCCTCGGTAAAATTATCATCATATTACTGCATTTATCCCATCATTTGAACAGTACACTTCCTCTTATTTTTTAATTTTTATCTCATTTGATAATTTCCGTTCGATAATTTCTCTAATTGACGATTAACAGTTTTATGATAAAAACCTTGATTTTAATTATCCAATTCTCGAAATTTACCCAGGAATATCCAGTAAAATACGATCGTCGAATCGAATTAAACTCCGTTGTGAATAGAAACGAAGACTACTCGAATTGAAATTTTACCAATTTTATGTAACACGATCTCGCCAACCAGAGCATTGTTCCCCGATAATCTATACACAACGATGTGCTCGCCAGTCATTACTCACTAAGCCTTGATAATATGAAATTACGAACGATATAGCTCGTCATTCCCGGTAATATAGCGCGAATTATCACACAATGGTTTTACCTATTTCGTTCCGCCTCCTACGATTTTCGGCTCAGGTTGCCATTATGCCTAATTATGTGGGTATTGGATTGTGAACTTTTTATGTACACTGCCTATATGAATTTAAACGTGAAATATTCGCCCATCTAAGCATAAAATATTATATTTCTATGACTGCTACGTGTCCGAGCTATATTTGTAAAATTATATCGTTATCGGACGTAATAAATGTGGCTATATGTAAATGTACTCAGTTAGAGGCATGCGATGCTATACTTATACCTGCAACTATGAGCGATAAGACGACTCGATACGATGTGCGAATGAATTTCCTTCGTAAAAACCATACATACTAAGTATGTTTGTATGGTGATAGAATTTCCCCTCGTACGTTGAGACAGCCAGTACGAATCGATGAATTTGCATTTGGACAATGACAAGGTATAAATTAGGTACCTGTGATTGATGACACGATGTAAGGTCTAGGTACTTGGAAAACCTTATTCAGCTAAATTTTTTCCTAATTACGATTTTTATTGTTCGAATTTCATCATTTTTTAAAAATTTGAGACTTGAGAAGCAGAAAATCTGTGGCGTTGTCTTTTTTGGTCTTGGTTAGAGGCCTTAGGACACCTGTCCCAAAGCAATTCGCTGGTGGATTTTTACACGATTGGGTGAGCTCTAATATAAATTTTAATGGAAATTTATTTTTTGGCTTCCATCTGATATCAAAATTGTTTGTTTTGGTGTGAAAATATGTCACATCGAAATTAGGTCTAATAAATGAAGTACTGGCAGTGCTCAAAGGCTTCAAATGCCAAAAAATGAAAACAAACTTCGAAAAAAAAATCGTTCAGATTAATGCAATATTTTTTGATAATGGAGAAATGTAAATTTTGTCTAACAAATGTTTTCCTTGTTTCAAAAATGAATGGGGGGGGGGGGGTCAAAAGAGGTCCAATTATAAACAAAAACTGAAAAATTCATCAAAAATTGAAATAATTGAAAATTTGAAAAATTGTTTTCAAAATTTCTTGCCATTGGTAGTCTTTTTTTTACGAGTAGTAATAGAAAATGATTGGAAAAAAATTTTCAAATCCCCTGATGACTTTTTATTTTATGAACTTTGGTGACCCAAGAAAAAAGAACCATCCACCAGATGACGCCTTTTCGACAAAAATTTGTATCTAAAAAAACCTATTTTTTAATATTTTTGACGGATTCTTCCTTTTCTCGTAAATAGGTCAATTGGTGAATTTCTTGAATAAACAAAAAAATATATAAGTATCAATGTTATATTGATATTTTTGGAGTAGGTACGATGAAAATTTTATGTGTGATCTCAAATTTTTTTGCTTTTTAATATAAAAAATTGAGCTAGAATCTCTCAATTAAATTAATAATACGAAAATAAAAATTGATCGCTTCAGAGAAAATATGTTTTTGGGACACCTGACTCAGTATAAAAATTTCTGAATAATTTTTGAAAAGGCACATATTTCGAAAATCATCCCCGAGTTACTTGGAAAAATTCATTTAAACCGAAATCTTTCTTATGGATTTTTTTCTCAAACTCATAATCATAAAATACCAAAGTAGATGAGTAAAAAATTAGTAAAAGATGAGTAATTTTGGATGATTTTGAGAAATATTTCTAAAGTAATTGTTGAACAAGGAGAAGAGGAGAGAAAATGGATAGGAAGAGGAAGGACAAGAAGGAAGAGGAGAAGAAAAAATTTTAAGATTTTTTTTCTTCTTTTGTAACTTTTTTGTTGTTATATTTCCGGAATTCAAAATTTCATTATTTTCTATAAGATTTTCAACATGTTACCCCTTCTTTATTTTTTTTGAACAATCGCAAAAAGTAGAATTATTATCAAATTTTCAAGGGCACGCTTTTTGAAAAATTATGATCTCGTCGTAGTAGGAATTAAATTTTATTGCAACCAAATTTGACAATTTCCACAAATTTTAGGAACTTTGTTGAATTAGCTACTACTGAAAAATGTTTTGCAAAACTTCATTTGTTTTTCATTTTTTTTCTTTTTTTTAAAGTTTACCTGCTACTTTTTTTAGTTTATTTTTTTCAGACGTTCACTTTTGCAGTCAAGTTTGACTTTTTTGGAAAATTAGTTGGCAAAATTTCAATAATACCTAATTTGAAAATTCTTTTATTTATTTTTTTTCATTATGTATAAATAAGTTTGACAATTTTCACAAATTTAAGGAATTTTGTGAAATCATATCCGGAGATTTTTTGCAAAACTTCAAGCTTTCCGCAAACCCTTGTCAATGTTCATTTTTTCCAGAAAATTTGCATTTTTAAAAAAATATATCGTCTTACATTGATTTTTCGTTCAGAAATTTGATAATTCAATTTTTACGAAATATTTTTCCTGCTTTAATATTATTCATTATTTACATCAAATATGTAGGGACATCAGCGAAAATCAATTAAAAAAATTTCCATAGATTCTGTAATATTTATGCGAGATAGGAGAAAAATTTGAAATCTGCTTTTTAAAATGACTTCCACCCATTTTCCCAATTGAATTTTCCCAAACAACGAAATTCTCGAATGGAAAAAATTCCGAAAAATTAATTTCCGAATTTACTTTCCCGAATTGAATTTTCCCAAGTAGAGAATTATTATTGTATTGCTTTATTTTGAGCCAGTATCAACAATTAATCGACTTTATTAGGTACTTTGAGTGATGCATTTCTAGATAAAAAAATCAATTTGCATAATTTCCAAAAAAAAATTACTGCTGTATTTTTTTCAAAATACAAGAAATTGAAAATAATTTTATTTATTAATTTTTTAAATAATAGAGAATTTTTTGATCAATTTGATTTTCACCAATTTTTTCTTCAACCGTTTGATCTAGAATTTTGGATTGTTGGCAATTGCCCCTGTAATACAGAGTGAGATAGTTCTGAATTTGAGAATTTCATTAATTTTCAGGATTTTTTTCTATTTGAGAAGTGGAGGGAAGAGGAGGAATACAAAGGAGATTTTTTTAAAAATCTTGGTTTAAAAATTTTTGATTAATTTTTTTTTGACGAGGTTGATACTTTGAAATCATATGCTTCGATCAATTTTTCAGATGGTTCTTTCTTTAATTTTTTCCACAATTGACTATGGAAATTCTGCAGCAGATTTTCTTTTCCGCAAAAATATCCATTTTTTCGGTACAATACTATTTTTAATTTTTTCCATGACTAATGATGGAAATTCTGCTATAAATGATGTTAAAAAATACAACCGAATTATTATAATTATTGGTGTATGAATTTTTCGTGGTGAACTACTGAATCCCAATAATCGACTGATTTAGCAAATACCACACATCACATCATCGACTACAGCGAAGGATAAAAATAATGACCAAAAACCAAAGAAAAATAACCCGAACGAATTCGTTACAATTACCCACCTCTGCTATAATTATCCCAATGAACAACGATCGCTAGTGGTTTTCGTCTGATGTACTAATATTTGTATTTAGAACTGTGTCGAGTTACGTAGTAGTCGGTCGTCGGGCCACTAAATTACCAAAATCTTTTCCGGTAGACGATGATTTGGATCATTTGCATCATACATGAACTCGTACTTCTGCTAATATTACGTTGGGAAAAAATAAAGCGAGTAAAATTCCACTCGACATGGTAACAAAATATTTATCTGAATTCACCCATGTCTCTTGATAAAAGAGATCAATTGACAATAAACAACACCTTGGGTTATTCCACGAAACCAATGTACCTACGTAAATTGATAATAATTCTTGTAAAAAGTATTGCAAACAAATGAAAACGAAGAGGGGTCTGGGTTATCGAATGTCTTTTTTGTAGTTACAAGGTTAAGAGCAATGAACTTCGATTTGTTTGCATGTTCCAAAATCAATTCGATTGATAAAAAGTCGTGCTCGTTATTTCAAACACTTCAGACGTACGTAATACGTAGTCGTGTTCGTATCAATGAATTCATTGCCAACGATAAAATAAATATTAGAAAAAAAAACCATTTGTCGTAATACGCGCCAATTAATTCAATCCGACGAGGATGAGATTTTGTTTCATGGCACGTGCGCAGGTGACACGCATCATGGACTTGAGTGAAATATTAAAAGTGCTCTTATGTTCTTCATGTATCATCCAGGTCTAGATTTAAGATCATCAGAATATAGGCAGCTATTCGAGTCCTAGCTAAAGAAGAAACATCTTCGAAGGTTTCCGAATCTTTAATTCAAGCTGCATGACAATAGGCGATAGATGAGCTGACGATTGGCTCGATATTCTTCGATATGCCACGAGATATTATACGAACTCGTGTGTATATTCTCACGAATAATTGAAGAAAAAAAAAAAGGCATCGATGTTTCTAAATCATTTGCGCATAATTACCTACGTAGGTTTATTTCAAAGAGTTACACCATAAGCATTTTACGATCTTCGAGGTGACCTTGGTCTGCCAAATCTTCAGCTGTATTGTTTGGATTAGTGACTTTTATATGTATTATTTTGTAGATTATGTAGGTACGTTCGTTCATACGGTTGAGTACGTGGCTTCTACGAATTCTAGGGTCATTGGAGAACAGATGGTGATGCATATATCCGCAGTCAAGGATTAAAATTTGGTTCTTCGTAATTGTCAATCGGTACTTGAGACGAGGTCTTTGTATTTGCGATAATTCCAACGAAGCGAAATTGCATTTAAATTTTGTAATCTGTCTTAAAAAAGGTCGTCTGTAGATTTTTATCATTTAAAAATTATGATTTTGACTTTGAAAAAAATTTTAATGGGTATATTTTTCAAAAATGCCTCAATAAGGTTATTTTGGATTATAATGAGAATCGATGGAGGAGAGGTAGGAATTTAGACGAAATATGTCGAAAGCAAAAATGAAAAAATTGAAATCTGATATTTCTCGCTGCATCTTGTTTTTATCAAATCAAGGATTTCTAAATTGAACGAAAGCCAAAATAAAAAAAATAGTGTAAAATATTCTCAAACGGATTTTGGAATTAACGAAATAATTAAGAAGTAAATTTTCAAGTACGCAGTAATTCGAGAAAAAAAATTACGTGATTAAATCGTAAACGTTTACAGCTTTGGGTTTTCGAAAAACAGAATCGTGATGGTATAATGAAGTGGTAAAATTACCAAAAAAATCGTACAATTGATTGGAAATAATGGAAATCCATCGAAATTTCAAATGGTAGTGTAAATTTTGCATTACCAGATTACTCGTGAACATTGTACAAAAGTTGTAGGTACCGGGTGACCGGGAAGTACATCCCGAAAAAAATTTAAAATTTCAGTAAAAAAAATTTATTGGCGAGGTAATCTTTTTTTTCTCATATTCTACTAAAATAGACTGTCTTCTAATCTCTGCATAAGTTATTGCTCGAAGAACCTCAATAATCCACAATTTTCTCGTAAAACAGAAAAATAATTCAGTAATTCAGGGATAAATCATCTGGTTCCAATTTGTGAAGCGCTGAAATCTAATCCTCCTTATTTCAAGGTTGAACGCATTGTTTTGAAATTGACAGGGTTGAAATCAAGCTTTTGGCTATCTTGAAACCTACCCCCAGATATTCGAAGATTTTATTCTGCGCAATTTTTAAATTTTGCTTGATATGTTTAGCTGTAGCATTATAAACTAAAATCGAATTATGCTTCACAAAAAATTTAAATGAGTTGAGAATCTATGAAGTGGCCTATGATCGAATAGTAATGAACCAAGGATTCTGCCAGAATTGAAATTTTTCGGATAAATTGATTAGGGAATTTTTGAGAAGCATTTATTTTTGGGAACTACTTTTCGGTCACCCTGTAGCATTATAAAAATTTGAAATTTTTGGGGGATTTAGTGAAATTCCCTAAATGAATAATTTTTTTAGTTTGTTGTGCAATTCTCTGGCAGTCAGCGAATTAAAATCGATGGATTGATGGTATTTTCTAACGAGGCAGAGGTAGGTATCCCAACTCGAAGTAAAATTTTGAGTTTTAGCCAAAATAAATCGAAGATATATCATAAAAGAATTCTATATCCAAAATTTCAGGTGCTGAAATTTATTTTCTCGAATTTTGAAAAATTTTTGACCTTCCGAATCGATTGAAAGCAGTTTCAAGACGTTTTGGAACCTTCCAGAAATTTTGGAATTTTCCAGCGCTGGAGAAAAGTCTACAAAAAGAATCCGTATAAATTTTAGAATCTATAATCATGGATTACCAAAATTCATTGGTGATTTATTTGATCGATCGAAGCAGAATTTTTCAAAATTCGCAATTTTTTGTTCGATTCCTTATTTCTAAGTGGAAAATTTTCCTGGAAAAATTTAATTTTCTGCCAAAAAACGTAGATTTTAACTCGAAAGTTTTCAATTTTGGAAAATTCTGTTTTAATTGATCAGATAGATCACCAATATTAGTTATCCATGATTAAAAGTGTTGATGTTCATATGGACCATTTTTATAAGGGGTTTCTCCAGCATTGGAAAATTCCATAAAATTTTCTGGAGGCTCTGAAACGTCATCTTGAAACTACTTTCAACTGATTTTGGAGGTCAAAAATTGGGTATACCAAATTCTAGTTGTTTTTTTTCGTTGATTAGAATGATCAAGTTTGAAATAATTTTGAAATTTCAAAAATTTGATAAAATTTGATACCTAAATGAATTTTAGCACCTGGAATTTTGGATATGGGATTCTTTTATGATGTACTTTTAATTTAATTTTGTGTGTGCTCAAAATTTTTCTTCGAGTTGGAGAACTGGAAGCCAATTTGAATGTTCACTTTTTTAGTTCATAGAGTTTATTAATCATAAATTTGAATAAATTATTCCAGATCATGATAAAGTTGTTTGAAATTATCTTTAAGTTGCTTGCCCTTCAAATTGTTAAAAAGGTTAAAATTATCCCAAAATTTTTGCAAAAAGTACTCAGGATTATTATAATTGCTTTAAAATGCGGATGAAAAAATATACTTTCAAATTAAAAAAATTACTCAACTTTTTTTGAAAATCCATCAAACAAAATACTTAAATTTTGGGCAAATAATTAAAATTAGATTGTTAATTGTTTAAAATGCCAAAAAATTCATTGAATTTCTACGAAAATTGTAGGTATCAAATCATTTAAGAATAGATGATAAAAATTTTATCAAAAATTCTTAGGTAAATGAATTTTTGTCAATGTTACTCAAATTATAAAAATTGTATAGTTGAATATTAGGTTCCTGGTTGAAAATAATGTAAAAAAATGAAATATTTTAGTATTTTGGATGTAATTTCAAATTTTATCATACATTCATTTTATTTCTTCAAGAATTCCTAAAAGTTTTTCAATACTTGTAATGTATTTTTTGCCAGCATTTGAACGATTTTCATGACAATTTCATCAGAAAATGAGCCAAAATTCGGTATGTACCTATGCTCTTTTCTCGACTTTCCAAATCGTTTTGAAGTGATTTCGAAGCGTTTTAAGAGCTTTTAGAAAATTTTTAAATGTTCCAACACCAAAGTAGTGCCCATAAAAATTTTACCAAGTAATTATATAAAATTTAGTACCTACATATGATGGTAGATTACCCAAATTAGTGACCTATTCGATCCATCAAAGCACAATTTTTTGATATTCATAACCAACAATCCAAATTCATACCTACCTATTTTCTGCGATTATAATGTACCCATGTGTGCTGAATTTCATATAAAATACCTACTTTTATGGACTTTTCTTCAGTGCTGGAAAATTTCAAAATTTTTTGGATGCTTCGAAATGTCTCAAAACTACTTCCAATTGATTAGGGAGGTCAAAAAATAGGATTTATACCAAATTTCAATTTTTTTTTCGTTGATTATATTAAATTTTTATAATTTTGAAAATTCAAAAATTCGAGAAATGAACTTCAGCACCGGATATTTTGGATATGAGGTTATTTCATGATCGACTTCCCTTTTATTTTTGTTTGGGCTCAAAATTTCTCTTCAAGTATGGATACCTCTCTTGTAAGGCTTTTCTGTAATATGATGGTTGGCTAATGGCTCCTCAGATAGCAAAATTCGTGAATTTTCACTTATGTATTTCGAAACACAAAATTCAATGCTTTGTTTCTATATTTTTTCGATGCTTAAAATTGATCATTTTTCGATTTTAGAATAAAATCTTTTTAAAAAAATTTCTCCTTGGGTCCTTTGGGTAGAAATACTCTTTATTCCATTTTCTTATCATTTTGAGAAATTCTTATTATTTTTATGCCATTTTTTGGTGGATACCCATTTTTTTCAAATTTTCCAGTCAAATTTTTTTTTATTGATGATTTTTTTTTCTATTTCTAAAATTCAAATTGGTATTTATGGTATTAAAATTTAGCAAAGTTTTGATATTTTGAGGTAAATTTAATCATTTTTCATATTTTCCTCCTCCTGTTATCGACAACTGGCAGCGTTACTATCAAAATTACCCAAATAAATCAAACGATTAATTATCCAACTTCAACGTCTATTTCTAAAGGTTCACACACTATGACGAATTATGCTGACAAGCCAACCAAGAACCTACATTATGTAGTCTACTGCCTATATCTACATACTCCATGAAGAGCATAAACTCGGTCACACGAAGTTACGAGACTGGTTACAATACTGCATGAAACTATTACTTGCACCAAGTACAACTATGTACAACAAACTCAGCACATTACACCAGGAACAGCTCAGTTGAGCAGCTGCGTCGCGACGCTGGCGAACAAAATAATAATGAAGAACCGGTATCGATAATTCTCATACATCTTTCGAGCTGCGAATTATTTTACGATACCGTTGCGTTATTATCCTCGCGTATGTCGCGATCGGGAAGAAAGTTATAAATACGTCATGCGAAGTGTCTGGTGTCTATGCCTATAAAGATTATAGATGCCCGTACCATTGAGATGAGCTTACTTTTATACGTCGATTGATCAGCAAGAAGCTAGGAAACAATACTGATGCCATGGAACTACTCTCGGTCGGCCATAGAATTTAGAAAGTAGCTGTAATTTTATGTTTATGGCACGACCATCAAGTGTCGAGTATTTCTGAGTTGGGTACTCGACCTTCGGTGCGAATTTTTCAACGAATTCGATTGGCTTCCGCTGATTAAGCAGTATTTTTTCAAATTCGTGTGGAAGTGTGATCACCGCAATCGAGCAAATCATTCGGAAATGATTTTATTTGATCACCTTCCTGAAAAATTCTCGCTGGTTGCTAATTTTCCTCTGATTGAGGAAAATCAAATTCACGTCAATAAATCTAAATTAGATCGATGACACCGGTTGACACGATTTTTGTTTCTGGGACCTCATTCTGAAATTTGGGTTACTTTTACGTAACTAATGAACGAAAAAATATATTTTTTGACCAAAGTTTGCTTTGGGGGTGGGGAGGTCAAAAAACTGATTTTTCGAGGGCAATAAGCCTGAGCATTACAAAAAAAATTGAAAACATTTTTTTTGGACTGATCTTATGGAAAATTTTACGGCGAATCCAATTCCGCAAACCGCGGACCACTATCTCTTTTTGAAAAAAAATTACAGCTCATTCTTTCCAAAATTCTGTGAAAAAATCGCATTTCATTTTTTCGTGAAAAAGGCACAAAAATGTGATTTTTTCACAGAATTTTGGGAAGAATGAGCTGTAACTTTTTTTCTAAAAGAGATAGTGGTCCGCGGTTTGCAGCATTCGATTCGCCGTGAAATTTTTTACAACTCTCATTATGGTCATTATGGCCTTAAACCACTTATTTTTCTCTCAAATTTCACTTTTTTGCGAAAAATACCTTGATTTCGAGATGGAGGTCTGCGGTTCGCGGCATTGGATTCGCCGTAAAATTTTCCACAAGATTAGTCCAGAAAAATTTTTTTCAATTTTTTTTGTAATGCTCAGGCTTATTGCCCTCGAAAAATCAGTTTCTTGCCACCCCTCCACCCCCCCCAAGCAAATTTTGGAAGCCAGGATTGAGCAAGGTGATGTATTTTGATGTCTAGAAACAAAATTTTGGCATGAGAACCCAGAAACAGAACTTTTTTTTTGTCAACTTGTGTGATGAATGATATTTTAAAATTTTCTCGACGCAGATGACCGAATAAAAAATCCGAGATCACTCATCGCTGGTCAAAGTATTTATGGGGTTTGTGATGCGTACCCGTAAATTAAAAGAACAATATTCCAAATATAACACTGGTTGACCTCGTGAGCGTTCAAATAACCCGATAGAGAATACCTGACTTCGGTATCGTAGGCAAAAATTACCCTGGTTTTGTGAATAGCTATTGGCCTCTGTGGCTTGCGTTCGTTCATCTGTGTATTAAAAATAACATTCGTAAATTCGAGTAAGTATATAATTAAAATTTGGGTTTATAATTGAATGATAACATGGAATTTGAGGGGAAAACACCAAGATTCAGAGATCGTGTCATGATATGGGTATTTTGTTGCATTATACTTTTTGTTGCCTTCGCTATATTTGTACATGTGTAAGTAATTAATCTAATTATTGTTTTCATAAAAATACGGTAAACAGGTGAGATTTGGGTGATGTTAAAAATAGACAGATACGTCTTTTGGGAAAAATCGTATGAATAAGTAGAACAAGTCTGATGAAAAATAATTCTAAGCGAAAAAATAAAATTTCGTAATAGGTATTTCAGTAAGAAATAAAAATCGTTGAATGATCTTGAAAGCTGTAGGAGGAAAAAAAATTCAAAAATTCTCAAAAGTGGGTAACAAATTTTTCTCGAAATATTAAAAAAATGGTTGATTCTGAACGATTGTTAGATTTCTAGATACTTAAACTTATACTTCAACATCAGCAAATTTTACATTTTTATCGATTTTAGGATTATTTTGAAATGGTTTCATAGTTTTTGACTCTATTTTGAGCAATTTTTTTTTTACAAAATTTGAAATATTTTTACAATATTGAGCCATTTGAGAAATTTTACTGATATCTCCTTGCTCTGAATTGATTTTTTGAGTTGTTTTCAAGCATGTTTCTATCAATTTGAAATTCTGAAGATATCTGAGCCATTTTTACATTTCAAATTTTAGAATTATCGAAATCGAGTATGATACAGAATACGTAATAAAAATAATAGTTCTACAAAATTTGGCTTTTCGGTGTCACGACTGGAAGTAAATATAGGCATTGAAAATTTTATCAAATAAAATAGTAATGACAAAGGTTACCCAACTTTTCAATACGAGAAATGATTAAATTTTCTTCGACCTGTTATGAAAGTCGTGAAATGACGAATGAATGGTAATTTTCCACCATTACAAAGTTTTTATACATCGACATCTCAATAATAAGTCTTTCCAAAATAAATATTTTCTTCACAACAAGTCCCTCAAAATTCAAAAAAGTTGATTATAATGTTTTGCATTTTTTATTGTTGTAAAGTCTCAAAAAAAAAGAGGTCTCGACATTTTCCTTTAATGAAAGAATATCCTAATTTTTCTATTTCTAAAATGAGAGAGAGGCAGTTCCGGATGTTCAAAATTTCAACATTTCTTCGTCAATATTTTTACCCTCTTCTCTACTTGCTGTGGCAGTCAAATTACAAAATTAATGACAAACATGGGAGTCCAAATGTATTCATCGATATAAGACAATTTCTCTCAGATGATGCATATTTTTTTAACACGTGCAAAACATCTCAAGGTAGTTGAAATTTTCGTAATTTTCATAAAGTTCTGATGTTCTTAGTTATTTTTTCAAATTCTGGAATTTTTCATTAAAAATTTTTCCAATTTCAATTTTCTTCCAAATTTAATCTAATTTTCTTTTTTTTTTAAATTTAAGTAAATAGGTAAGTATTAATTTTTTTCTCAATTTATTGCAAATCAAAAAAAAATTTCTCGAAATTTTTCTAAATTTTTTTAAATTTTGAACTCTTGAGTATGTACATTTGTTTCAACGTTAAAAACCATTCCCGAATCTATATTGTAATTAAGTACTATTTTTAACATTTTTCTCCAAATTTTTTCAACTCCTCTTTTTTTCTTTTTTGAAATTTTTTTAGTTTTTTAGTTTTTTTTAGTTTTTTTCATTTTTTATATTTTTTCCTTTTTTTTTGAATTTTCTCGAAATGTTCTTCAAGTAAGGCTAACTTAAAGCTGGAGAAGGGAGAGGGTAGAATTTGAAAAATATAACCTCGAAGAAAATTTGAAATGGAAAAAAAACTGAAAAAATATCGGACAATGTTGAAAAAAATCGAAAAAGATGAAAAGCGTTGGTATCTCTGTAGAAAGTTACCTGCATGTTTTGAGAAATGAAAAAATTTTTTAAAAAGAAAAAAATGAAAAATATATTTATTTTCATGTTTAAAAAATAAGTACATACTACGTATGACAGTTTTGCTCGAAATTTTTTATCGAAACTCACAAAAAATTATGTAAAAAATTTTAGAGTCGGAAAATGTTTTGAAAAAAAATTTTGGAGTCAGAAAAGGTTTTAAAACCAATTATACAGTTTAATTAAATTTGAGAAATAATTTCACCTCTCAAAAAATTTGTGGGAAAAATTTGCTTCGAAGAAAGGGAATTGGAAAGAACTGGAAATTTTTTTGGTAAAATCAAGTTTCATTTTGAGAGAGAATTTCATGGCTCGAAAAATTTTGGCGAAATATCCTAAAAGTGCGGATAAATAAAGAAATTTGAATGAAAATTCTGATTTTGAAAATTATTTCTCAGAAAACAAGTTTCAGAGTTCGAAAAAATTCCGGGAAAATTTTCAGGATCAGAAAAAATTTCAGATTTCCAAAAAATGTCAGAAAAAGTTTTCGAAGCTGAAAAAAAATTATGAAATAATTTGAACGTGCCAAGAATGATGAAAATACCACAGTACATAATATTTAGATCTATTTTAATGAAATTTCACAATATTTGGAATAAATTTGATGGTTAAATTTGAAACACATGTGACCTCCCAATAATTTTCGTTCTGTTTCAACTTTCAAAGCAGGTTTTAAGAATCTATTTTGAACGAATTGAATACTGTTCTGAACAATTTGAGAATTTGTTCATGGGATATTTATTATTTATACACTACTTCTGCATCCTTCGGAAAATTACCCCGAATACATTTCAAAATAGCTCAATAATCCGAACATTGTATTATTATTTTGGATCTATACAACAGTGCAAATAAAATTTTGCAACCACTTGAATCCCCTGAAGATCATTAAAAAAAAATTAGATACCTGCATAGTGAGTTTATTTGCATTTTTTTTATGCTATTTTTTTTTTCAACAAAAAAAAAATTTGAAAAATATGCAGATCTTTTCAAAAAATTAAATTGAAATGCTGGTAGCTAGTTTTTCATTCATTTGGAATTATGCTTAAACTTCAAAGATATCACGTACAATGTATAGATGCATATTTACATACGTAAAGATAGGATTGATTTATGTAACAAAATTTAATTACTTTCGAAGGTAAAATCGATACGCGAGCTCGTGGAATGGGCCTGGATTTCATAATTGAAGAATGGAACTAAAATGAAAAGTGGAAATGAAAAACTGCGAGTAAAAGGGAGAGAAAAAATCGTAATCGATTAATGAGTTTGACGACACTTTACCGACCGGTTATAGTCCTTCGATGGTACATATCGACAATCGATGGACATGGATGCGACGAGGCGCGGCCGCCGTTTTATGCATTTTTATCGACAATTCACCATGGACCGGAGTCTGGGCTCGATGTCCTACATTCGTGCACGGCGCTTAATAGGCTGATAAAAACGCACCGACTTAATATCCACGTACCATTGCGCAATGGTAAATTGAAATAAATTAATGCGACGGCTTCGGGTCAATGGAGTTATAAACGGAGATGAAGTTTTGCTGCTGCGGTTCATCGTCGATGTCATCGAAGAATCTGCGGTAGCCGTAAAAAGATCTCGTGTTTCGAGATCGAGTTTATTGCAGACGCGCGTATTTTTTTTCTGGGATCTGCGAGATGGAGGATGGATCATTATACAATCGGGGTGTTGTACCATACGAATTGTATGTTGAAACTATTAAACAGCTGGTTTATAGAGGCTACGTCATGGTATCGATAGATAGGTTAGGATGTCTATGATACCGGTTTGCAGACGAACGCTGACACGCAGACAAATGCAATGTGATATACTTAGTCGATTTCAAAATCGTACTATGGGTGCAACAATACCGGTGCATTGGTTAATTTTTTTTTTCGTTTACCTGGTACCTGCGCATAGAACGACGTTTTATGAGGAAAAATGCGGTTTGATGGTCGCTATGGTGCCTACCTGTTTTTTTTTTCAATTATTGAGGCTAGGTCGTTTCGCAGCTTGATGAGATATAGGAAATCATAGTCCGAGGTATCGAAATCAGTTTATAATCTATTGAGTACCTAATGGTCAATTTTTACTAGTTTAGTGAAATGGTTCAGATGATTGGTATTCAAGAGAGAAAAGGCTCTGGCGAGGTTATTTTGCAATATTTCATGTTTGGCATTTGAATTTCACAAAAATCGAGCCTGAAAAATATTTGAGGAGAAGATGAACTCGGGTATCACAAAAAATATAATTTTTTGGCTCAATTTTCGAATACTTACAGTTTTATGGAAAATTCTGTCCTTTCCTTCAATTTGAACAAGAATTGATAACTCGAAGTGAAATTTTGAGCCCAAACGAAAATAAATCCGAGGTACACCAAAAGAGAGGACCCCGTAACCAAAGTCCCAGGTGCTGAAGTACATTTTTCGAATTTTGGCGAATTTTTTAAATTTTGAGATACCTTAAGTAACAGCCTTAAAAATACCGAAATTTAATCAAATCCACGAAAAGAGTTGAAATTTGGTATACATTTTATTATCGACCCGCTAAATCGATTGGAAGTGGTTTTAAGACGTTTCGGAGCCATCAGAAAATTTTGGATACTTCCAGCGCTGAAGAAATACCCATAAAAATGGCCCATTATGCATTTCAGCACCGTTAATCGCTGATTACTCGTATTGGTGACCTATTCAATCGATTAAAACGCAATTTTCCAAAATTTTTAATTTTGAGTTCAAATTTGCATTTTTGGGCAGAATATTCTCGTGGAAAATATTCAAAGGTATGCCCAAGGCATACGTTACGCGCTGAAAAGCTGAAATTTGGTAGATATCTTATTTTCGACCTGACAAATCGATTGGAAGTGGTTTCGAGACGTTTCGGAGCCATCAGAAAATTTTGGAATTTTCCAGTGCTGAAGAAACGTCCATAAAAATAACATATGCATTTCAGCACCTATAATCGCGGATTACCCATATTGGTGATCTATTTAATCGATTAGAACTCAATTTTCCAGAATTCGTAACTTTGAGTTCAAATTCGCATTTTTGGGTAGAAAAATTTTCTGGAAAATATTCAAAATAAATTCTCAAAATCGAAACGTCTCGAAACTGATTCCAATCGATTCAGCGGGTCATAAATAACCAAATTTCAACTCTTATCGTTGATTTGATAAAATTTTGGCATTTTTCAGGATATAAAGAAATTTGAAAAATTCTCCAAAATTTGAAAAATGCACTTCAGCTCCTGAAATTTTGGTTATGGGATCCTCTCATGGTGTTCTTAAGATTAATTTTTATTTGAGCTCAAAATTTCACTTCAAGTTGAGATACCTCCCTTGTAAGCAGAGAATGTTTCGAAGTAGGCCCCAGACCAATATTTTAGTATCTCATGTTGATGTTTCGATTATTTTTGAATAATTTTTATCTAAGTACATACTTACATGGTAATCCTATTTTTTTTAAAGCAAAAAAAAACATTTCTTTAAATAACATTTAAAAGTGCCTATTTTCCAAAGTAAATGAGCCGAATTGAAGGGAGGAAATAATTCCTTCCTAGCATTAGCAAATCATACTTCAAATCAAAAAAATTACACTTCAGACGAAAGTTTTAGAATTTTCACTGCTTCCATGAGTGAAATTTGGTACGTTCTTGGTACCTAAATTACTGAGTTTCGCTGAAAAGTATCTATTCTCGGATTTTTAATGAATGAAAAGCCACTGGGAAAAGTCAGAATTGCAGCACAGGGACAATAAGCAAAACGCCTTGGTTTTCAGTGGATTTTTGCTGATTTTTCAGAGAATTTCTCTGATTTTTCAACAAATTTTAGATATTTTACTAACTTTTTAGTGAATTTTCTCCAATTTTCTAACAATTTTTTTCACTCTTTACCTACTTCCGCGCCGGTGAAATTCTTTTCGCTGATTACTGTGTTGCAATTCTGACTTTTTTTTCAGCGATTTTCAATCATTTTCATTGATTTATAAATGAGCGAGTAAGATTAATGAATTTTGAAAAATCGAGATTTTTGATTTTGAAACATCAAGGTTTTTAACTCGGTAAAATTATTTAATACTTGAAAAAATTATTGAATACCTAACTAAAATAATAATTTGATTTTTTTTACAAGGTGTATTGCTGAAATGAAAATAAATGCAGTAAGTACTGAATTGAACCGTTTAGGGATAGGGAGAAGGATGAAAGGGAGAGGTGAACGGAGAAAGAGAAGGGAGGGTGAGAGTACTCCTCAATAATAAGAAAATTGAAAAAGAAAACTTATTCTCTAAAATAACAACAAAAAATACAGAAAAACCCCATCACGTGGGATATTTTGAATTTTTCTCCTCCCAACAAGCTCCAATACATCTTTGAGTTTTAATTTAGAAAATCATAATTTACTAAAACAAAAACTTTCAAAAAATATATTGATTTTAACTGAAAAGTAAGAATAGGTACTAGGGTGTCCCTTATTTATACTTGAGGGGAAAAAAATTTTGGAATTTTTATCGGGACCCCCCCTAGTTTGGTGCCACTACATGAGAAAATGACGCACAAAAAATTTCAGCCCGATTGATGCATGTTAACACGTGCCTCAAAGCCCATTTCGAAAAATTGACGGAGCGCGTCCGAGCTCATATTTCTCCACTACCGGCACGCGGCAACGAAACGCTAAACTTACCCCTACTGACTCGGCAGCTTAAAACTGACGCCGAAGGCGTCCAAATTAAGATAGAGCGTTCGGGTTTGCGGCATTCGATTCCTTATAAAATTTCGAATCGTACAGTATTTTTTTCAAATTTTTTGCGCCCCCCGGGGAAAAAGCGCGAGGATATTAAAAGTGTGATTGAAAATGACAAACCAACAAAATTGATGCAAAATTTTTCAAGCAGATTTTTCGTAGGAAAAAAATTCCAGGAGGTATTCAGAGGTTCTGAATCCATTTCTGGGGTCATTTTGACTTCAAACTACATTCATGACCCAAAATGGGCCCATATGAGGAGGGGGTGGGGAGGGGCCAAATTGAAAATTTTCCATAATTATCGAGTGTGGTATCAAAATTCATGTTTTTGTAACCCGGAGAATTTGTTTCCGACATAATCACCCAAAATGGGCCCATATGGGGAGGGGGTGGCTGGGAAGGGTCAAATTTGAAATTTTCATAATTATCGAGTGGGGTATCAAAATTCACGTTTTTTACCCGTGTATTTCGTTTTTGATTTCTCTTCGCCAAGACTTCAAAATGGGCCCTAGGAAGGGGAGGGGGTGGGTTGTAAGACATAAAATTTTCAATAATTATCGAGTGTGATATCAGAATTCACGTTTTTTCATCCGTGTATTTCGTTTTTGAAGCCCCTTCGCCAAACCTCCAATATGGGGGGGGGGGTAAATATTAATTTTCCATACTTACTGAGTGTGGTATCAAAATTCGTATTTTGATCTTGGTGTCATTCACCGATGTTCCTTTATAAAAAAAATTCAATACGATAAGAAAACAGAAGAAAAAGGATACGAGATTTGATGTTAATTCTAATCCACCTGCTCAATTACGCACTTATCAATATTTTTATTTAAGGGAGAGGAGCGGAATATCATGTCCCAAAAGATCGTGGTTTAAGTTACGAGTCACCATAACCTAAAAAAATGGGCTTGGAGGTCAAAAAACATGATATATTTTGAAACCTCACGTCAGTAGATATTATAAATTTCCAATTCGGTACCCCCTCCCCCAACAGCACATGCTCTATGGCCACAATTATTTTAGGAATTTTTTTTATAAAGGAACATCGGTAAATGACACCTAGATCAAAAATTATGAATTTTGATACCACACTCAGTAAGTATGGAAAATTAATATTTACCCACCTCCCCCCACCCATATTGGAGGTTTGGTGAAGGGACTTCAAAAACGAAATACACGGATGAAAAACGTGAATTTTGATACCCCACTCGATAATTATGGAAAATTTCAAATTTGGCCCTTCCCAGCCACCCCCTCCCCATATGGGCCCATTTTGGGTGATTATGTCGGAAACAAATTCTCCGGGTTACAAAAACATGAATTTTGATACCACACTCGATAATTATGGAAAATTTTCAATTTGGCCTCTCCCCACCCCCTCCTCATATGGGCCCATTTTGGGTCATGAATGTAGTTTGAAGTCAAAATGACCCCAGAAATGGATTCAGAACCTCTGAATACCTCCTGGAATTTTTTTCCTACGAAAAATCTGCTTGAAAAATTTTGCATCAATTTTGTTGGTTTGTCATTTTCAATCACACTTTTAATATCCTCGCGCTTTTTCCCCGGGGGGCGCAAAAAATTTGAAAAAAATACTGTACGATTCGAAATTTTATAAGGAATCGAATGCCGCAAACCCGAACGCTCTATCTTAATTTGGACGCCTTCGGCGTCAGTTTTAAGCTGCCGAGTCAGTAGGGGTAAGTTTAGCGTTTCGTTGCCGCGTGCCGGTAGTGGAGAAATATGAGCTCGGACGCGCTCCGTCAATTTTTCGAAATGGGCTCTGAGGCACGGGTTAACATGCATCAATCGGGCTGAAAATTTTTGTGTGTTATTTTCTCATGGAGTGGAACCAAACTAGGGGGGGTCCCGTCAAAAAATCGAAAATTTTTTTTAAGGGACACCCTAATAGGTACCCATTAAATAAAAAATTTAGAGTTTTGGATTTCGAATACCATACTTAATGTTTTTGAATTTTGAAAAAATTTTCTAAAAATCGAAAAAAAAGTTTGGGTAGTTGACGATATTTTTGAAAACGTATTTTTCAAATGAAATTCAGAGCATAATCATCATTTATATCTGAAAAAGTTGAGTTTGAGTTGAGAACTTTTCAAGAAATGACCTTCATTTGGTGAAATTTTGGTTTGAATTGAAGGAAATAAGAGAACTGGAACAGAAAAAATTCCATCAGGAAGGATATTTTGATTTCTCGCGTTTTCTTTTTCTCTCCCTTTCCCTCCTCTTGTTCCCTTCCAATAGATCAACTTCGATGATTTATCGTCAAATTTCGATTTGGAAAATACAATTTTATAAATTTGCGCTTACCTTTATACCTAGGTACCTATTAAAGTTCAATTTCGAGTTAATTCGCAATTAACTAATCTAAATTATTTTTATTTGTTTCAGGTTAGTAGTACTTAATGTTTGCGACAAACGTAAAGATTCTCTCGTAAGTATTTTACATTTTAAATTTTTTGGGCGTGCATGATGTCATTTCACTTGGGCTATGATCTGACCTTATCATAATGACCAAAAATTGTATCATTATACTTGAAAATGAAGGTTTCTCAATTGCATTTCAAGTATATTTTTCAAAATAGGTAGGTACCTACCTGAGTATTTATGTACGTACAGGAAATTTTTTGAAAGCGCTCTCCATTTTCACCAAAATTTAATTTATTTATCAATTCAGTTTACCACTTTGCATTTCCGTTTTACAATTTTTTTTTTAGAAATTACAATTCAAATTGGGCCATTAAAACTTATTCTACATCGTTGGTAATTTTCTTAGCTGTCTTAAATTGCAATTCGTACGAAGAGGAGGTCAAATTCATCTATTATTGTTACCAATTTTACACCATTATTGCTACCACACCTTCGCAGGATAATTATAAAAACTAGTGGAATTTTTTGAGTCGAAACAAAATTCAAGAAGAGCTCGCCAATTTACAAAAATGACTTCTACCTGTTAAAATTTCGTTTTGTTGAATTACAAAATTCCGCATTATTAACCATCGCATCGCCTATGTACAGTGGCTCAACTTATACGAGTCATCTTCGAACCATTTATTTTCGACTGTTTGTATATTTTAAATTATTTTCTAGTTCGTACGTACTTGGCCAAGTATTGAGTAATTCGTCGAGCCGATGATGTTTCGCGTACTTTTCGACGAAAAATGATAAAGTGACTGGTCGTATTTGTCTCAATAATTTTTCATCTCTGTGGAATTGTTTTACAAAAATGATGACGCGACCGTTGGTGATTAATGAAACAGAAATATTTCGCGCGTAATTACGAAGATACGTCTGCTTGAAAAATTACCCTTTCGTATCGAGAATCGCAAGAGAGGGAAAAAACAAAAACACAAGTTAATCTAGTATTTCTCGTATAATTGATGAGGGACGATTACACGCCGATGGAAAATTAACGGACCGAATGTTCTCAAGATGTGATCTTGATGTTGGAAGAGAACTCGGGAGTCTCGTACGAGAATTACTTCCATTGATCCGATACATCGACCGATGTGTAGATAGACGGTGGAAAAAAAATACACGAAATCTATTGTTGAAGATTTTTTTCGATGAAATTTTCTCAAAAGTGCGTAATCTCGCGAAGTAGTTTCACGCCGCGATTATTGATAAGGCCAGACCTTGATGAAGATTAGGTCATTTTTTACGCTGAAATCAAAACAATATCATGATAGGCGATTAGCATTTCGTATTCTAACGAATGACTAATTTTATTCATTTTTTATCATCTTAATAAATGAAGGAAAATTCTCAAATAATTGGGAGGAAGAGGAAAAGGAGGGGATCCAAAATATTTTTCAGAAGAAGGTATTTTCGGTCAAGATTTGGGAATCTGTTTTTGGCTCAGATTTTCCAAATATTGCTATAGTAGGTAGTAGGTAGCTAGGTACGTTTCGTAGACCAAAAAAATTCAAAACCAAATTCCCACCTCGCTTCGCTCTTTTTATCTCTTCGTCAAAAATTGAGATTTGTTTCAAAACTTCATGTTCGTGATCTCATTCTCAAAAAAAAAAAAAACATCAACTTTTGTCAAAATTTAGGATTTGTGTTTTCTTATCACATTTTTGAAAAAATTCTCAAAGGACGTAAAAAATTGAAACTGAAATATTTTTTGACAAATTTGGACGAGCTCAACTTTAATCTGATATTTATTCATGGGCCAAAAGCCTCCTATAAAAATTTTGTTTTTTATAAATTATAAAAAATATTCTGTACAGTTTCAATTTTCAATGTTTAAAGGTAGGTAAGTACAGGTAGCTTGCTACTTGCTGTACCATAATCTGTAGTTTTCATTTTAGTTTTTTTTGCCAATCAATGGTTCAAAAAAAATTGAAGAATTTTCAGTTTTTTTGTTTTATAACTGACGAGAGCCAATGTAAGCCAGAGCCTGCAGCTGAAAAAAATTGCAGACTTTTTTTTTCAAAAAATATTGAAAATTAATTTCTCAGTCCTCGTTTGCATTTTTTGCTTCTGCATCGTTTGCTTACTCCAGCACAAGGAAAATTTCAAAAAATCCCAATCAAATCGAATAAAATTAGTTGTAAGATTTTTTTTTAGAGTTTATAACATATTTTCTCGAAATGAAACGTAAAATTTCTGAAAATTTCACCTCCCTCTCAGTTATGAGTACCTATTTCAAAAAAAAGAAAAAAACGGACTCTGTGTGAATTCACCTCCTACACCCCTTTTTCCGCAAAACTTTGGACGTTGCTGGTACGTGGACGTTGCCTGATCCATTGGAGCCAATATTTTTCAACTTCAGATTTTCAAAATAATTTTTCTCAATTTTGAAATATTTTGAACAATTATTTTCAAAATTACCCACAAAGATACTTTAAATACGTGTTTTCTCCGAAAAAATCCAGAATTGTATTTTTTGTTTTCGGTTTCTAAATTTCTTTCAATTTCTAAGTTTTGAAATTTTTTATCATACAATATTTTTCTAGTTTAATTAAAAAAAAAAACAATTTTCGTACCGAAATTTTAAAAAAATTCAGAGTTGAGATAAATTTTTAGTACCTAAACAACAAGTTGAAAAAAATCTTGAAGTTGAAGTTGAAACAATTCTTTTTGAAGCAAAAAATTGAAAAAAATTGAATGTAAAATTCAAAAACTTCAAAAAATAAAACAATTTTGAACTTGGCATAATTTTTTGAACGATTTTAAAAAAAAAACCTGAAAAATATTGAATTAGAAGTTGAAAAAAAATTTGAGAAGGTATACTAATTCGGAGAAATTTTTCAAACGTGGATTCATCGCACCTCCGGAGTTATACTTGAATTGATATATTTCAAAAAAATCAAATTTCCAAAACTTTTTGTAGGTAGTTATTTCAGCTCTTAATTAGTATACCCATCAAACATCAAACGCACAAAAATAAGCCAGAAAAGTGAAAAAAATTGTAGTGAAAAACGAATTTTAAAAATTTTGAATGAAAATTTGAATAGAATTTTGAAAAATTTTGAATGAAAATTTGAATAGAATTTTGAAAAATTTTGAATGAAAATTTGAATAGAATTTTGAAAAAGTTGAAGTTTGAATTTGGAAGCAAACAAAGAAAAAATTGTTGGAAAATCAGTGAAATTTCACTGAAAAATGGGTAAAAATATCTGAACTGAAAAACAGTGATTCTTTTGAAAAATTGGTAAATTTCTTTTAAAAATTAGCAAAAATCTACTATTTTTCCATATTTTTTCAATTACTTTTCATTTATTCGGAATGAGAGATCAATTTGGAAATTTTTTACACCGGAGTTGAAAAAATTATTTTAAAAACTTGGAATAAAATCTCATGTACGTACCTAGCTTTATATCTTCAAAATTCATGCCAAGGATGGATTATCTCATCTTCACCTAAAATACTTCAAAAATCAATCAAAATCGTCGAGAATTGTGTAATCTGCAAATACCTATCTCACACACGAAAGAAACACACATATCAAAGTGCGAAAGTTATACCTCCTCTGCGAAAAAAAAAAAAAAAAAACGTTCGAATGATTTGAATATCTGATCAAAACTCGGACGTGTATTTGTTTGTATACGCGGAAATTGCTGACTCGTTTCCTTATTGCAATTAAAAATAGATCTGGAGTTGTTTTGCCCGATACGATGGATTATTCGGGCCATAGGCACGCTACAAAGATTCTAAATGCCTCGTTCGTGAACTTCTGTATGTATAAAATGTAGGTATATGTACGATGCATATAGGAGGTTAAAAGCTGTTTCGTGTCCGGCACAGGACTACTGGTCGGGTTTAAGATTCGTGTTATGGACACGGTTGAAGCGTCCTTCTGCGGATCTTCCACCGATCACCAGCTTTACCACTTAATTAATCGTTGGCTCGTTCAAGTAATGGAATAATTATGTAAAATACGTACAATGGGTAATTAGAACGAGTTAAATTTGTCAGCGGTAATAAAGATTTTATTTTTTACAACGTGAGTAAAAATAACGCAGTGTTTGATGAACTCGAAGTCGAAATGTATTTTATGAATTACATTTTCGGTCCTGCTTACTGAGTCATTCAGTTGGAGAGAAAAAATGGTCAAGATTACCGGTTTAATTAATTTGATCGTGAGATTTTCACGTCTCGATGAGTTGGGGTACTGGCATGTTTCGGTGAAAACTGAATAGAAATCATCATTAGGGATACATTGATGATCCGGAAATATACGAATATAATTTTGATGAATTGTTTGCATTTTGGTCTGATGGCTATATGACGAGAATTATAGATTAGTTTATTACTGTAGCAATGGTTCCTATTTACGTTCTGTACAAAGTTAGACAATTATGTAGCTGCGATATGGAACTGCTGAGCTGTAAATTATAACGTTGATTTATGTACCTCCATACCTCCTACCTATTTACTTACGTGTTCGATGGAAAGATATTTCTCATGAGAATGGCTCCAACGTGAGTCATTCGTTTGGCTTGCAATGCCCGAATGTCATAGAGAAAGACCTTCATCGATGTGATTGTATGGGTTGGCGATAGTGAAGTAGCATGAGCAATTGTTTTGATTAAATTTGGTGGAGAGCTGTGGTTCAGTGGTCAAATGAGATAGTACTAGAGATAAAAAATTTTATAAATGTTCAATATCGACAGTTTTTCTCTCAGTTTCAGTTTCGGAAGTGAAAGTATGATTTTTTGAAGCCTAAATGCACGAAAATCAAATTCAAGAATTTTGACGGTGAAAAATTTTCAACTTTGGGCGTTTGGGCCCTCAGATTTGAACATTTCCAATTTATAGCAGCTAGAGTCAATTTTTCAATTTTTGAAATTTTTGAAATTTTACTAATGAAATTGAAAAATTTTTTATATTCGCTCATTTGAAGAATTCCAGTAGTTGAAATTAAAAAAAAAAATAATAATATTGATATCATTGCCAAGATCTTGAAATTCCGTTGGAAAATGTGTTTCTCCTCATTGTGCTGATTTTTTCCCCCTAATTTTTCAATTCTGCCAATCAACTGCAAAAAGTTGGGGGAATGGGCTGTTTTCAAGATGCTGTTTCACAATATCAAATTTTTGTTCGAATTTTCGTGATAAAAGTTTTCGAGGATCCCTCGAGAGCAAAAATTTTACACGAGCATTTTTCAATATTTCAATTTTTTTTACAATGCTTAAAATGTCATTTTATAAAACTTTTAACTCGTAAACACATTTCAAAAATGAATTATTTTGACCATAAAGTCGTAAATTTTATTTTAAAAATCACCGGGTGAAAATTGAATAAATTATCCTAGAATTGAAAATAAATGTTTTGAAAGTGATGAGAATTATTGCATTGTTGTTTCATTTGTCGGATCTTGGAAATTCTTTATAAGTCTCATAAAACTACTCATACGAGCAACTAGAATATCACAAAACAAAGTCGTTAAAAAAATGAGCTGGAAATGCTTCGTATACTATTAACTTCATATGTACTTACTTAATTCGTTAAGAAAAAAATAAATTTTGAAGGAGTATTAAAACTGTGAAATTTGATTTGAAAATTCAATTTAAAAATCCCGTTTGTTGAGTGTTTTGATTTCTTCAAAAACGATCTATTTTACATTTTGACGATTTTTTTTTTTCAAATTCGAGGTATTTTTATTAATTTTTTAATGGAATTTCTTTTTTAAAAATGCGTATGAAAATCGCGCTGTAAAAATAAATTTGAAAATTCATAACTTAATTGAAAAATTGTGAAAATCTGTTTTTTGAAATTTTCTTTATAGTTCAGAATAAAATCATTAATTAAAATTTCATATAAATTATTGAAAATTCCATAAGAACAGTGAAAAAAATTGAAAATATCAAGCTGCGGTTAAAAAATTGAGTATTTTCTGTATCATGAGTCATGAAAAATATTTACAGATATGTGTGTCATAAACATTATTGAAATTTTCATAAAAATGGGTAAAATAATACCTCAAGTGTTCAAAAAAATGACGAGAAAATTTTGTGAAATTCTGTGCAATAAATAATTATGTGCTCACTTGATTGGCAAATCATGAAAAATATCCTAAATGTAGGAAGAATTCAGTAAAAAATCATATCAACCATTAGCAATTTAATAAAAATTTGTAAAATTTTTTGAAATGTAAAAATTTTCTGATAAAATTTCGTGATTACTACTAAAAAATTTCTTCAAAGTTTGAAAAATACTAAAAAATATTTAAAACGTTGCAAAAATTAGGTAAGTAAACTTTTACCGAAAAAAGCAATTAAAATTCCATATAATTGGTCGAATAATACAAAAAAATTGTCCAAAATGTTACAAACTTGTAAGAAACAAAAAAAAATTTGCTTAGAATATTACAAAAATCAGTTGGAAAGTTCAGTACAAATTGTTCAAATGTATGTAGAAATGCTGATCATGAGCATTTGAGATTTGAGATATATTGAATCCATTTTCATTATATTTCAAGAATTTTCATTTCATTTCTGATACTGTCTTTCAAATTTCGAAAAAAATTTCAATCATTTTTATCGATGCTTGATTACCATTTTTTCGATGTGTATACATTTTCATAATTTCTTATCAGAGTTATGTTGGAGCATTTTAACGACATTTTAAGACAATTTTTCAGCAATTTTATAATCTTTGTGATTTTTTTTTTACAAATTTATTGCATTTTTGTAAATTTTTGCAACATTCTGAATAAATAGGTAATTGTTATGAAATTTCGAGTAGACTGATTTTTTGATATTTTGAATTGGTCTTGTTTTTTTTTACCTTTTTAAAAAAATTATTTTTTATTTATTTTTAAATTCAGCAATATTTTTACCTTTTTTACGAAGTTCAGTGAAACTTCCACTCTCTTTTTTGTATATAACTAAAAATTATGAAAAATCACTAGAAAACAGTGTTTTTAACGACTAAGACAAATTTTCAAAAATTTTATAATCTTTGTGATTTTTTTTTACAAAATTTATTACATTTTTGTGAATTTTTGAAACATTTTGAAAAAATTTTTATGGAATTTTTGGTTAAATGTTAGGTACCTATCTACTATTTTTTTTTTTTTTGATATTTTGAATTGGTCTTGTTTTAACATGGATATGTTTTTTCTCTTGGGTGGAGGGTCATTCCAAAATTTTTAAGATCCTATTTTGCGTCACAAAAAGTCAAAAATATAAATTTTTACCTATATTTTTAAATTAACTGAGAGCCAATTTTTAAATTTCGAAAACTTTTTATATTTTAGTTTCCCTGAAAACAAACAGTGAGAAAATACTGGAAGATTGAAAAAAATTCGAGTCCTTCAAATGTCTGACATTTGCTGAAAAATCGGTGAAATCGGCAAAAATATGCAAAAAATCAAAGAATATCGTTGATTTTCTCCCTGCCGCAATTCTGATATTTATTTTATGACTTTACTGATTTGAAACGAGACAGTATGTACTATTTTTTGTGTCATTTGATCCTGTTCTGACTTTTTTTTACATTGGTAAGCACCCAACTTATTGAATTTCGGTCAATTCACATTGTTGAAAAATAACAATTCGTTCTCTAATTTCAAACCAGTAAAAATTACTGAAAAAAAAAACAGAATTTCGGCACAGAAAAAAAAATCACTGAAATTCTTTCATTTTCAGCGGCTCTTCTATGATTTTTCAAAGCATTGTACTGATTTTTCAGCAAATTTTTGGAATTTAATGATTTTTTAGTAAATTTTCACTGATTTTCCAACAATTTTTTCACTTCCTCATTACTATGCTGCAATTTTGACTACTTTCCAGTGATTTTTGTTCATTTTCACTGGTATAAAAATGAGAGAGAATGTGATTAAATATTGTCCATTCCAAGTAAATTTTCGCTCAATTACACAGATTTTTGATGTTTTGAAAAATAGTCAAATTTCCAGCTTTGGTTGTAAAATCGACCAATCAACCTTTAAATGAATCGTTCGAAGCACATAAAGCTCAATTTCAAATTTTACAGCTCGAATTGTACCAATTTTTCAGACAAGGACAACAGTCCTGAAAATGGAAGAAACAAAATTTATCCAACTAAGCTATGATTTATACGACCCCAAATGAACGCAAATTTCTTTGAAACGCTTCGACGATGAAATGAATCTTATTAAATCGATCGATGGAGCAACCGACTGGTTGAAAACTGGCGAAGATTTGGATTAGGAAACGCTCCAGCTGAAGAAACCAACCATCTATTGAGCATTTGGGAATGGCAACGAGGATCAAGATTCCTAGATGCATTCGTTTCGTACTTACACATCTCGTTAAATCTATCGAAACCGCGAATGCATTCCGGCTCTATTCGGCTAGATCCAGCTGTGAGTCAATTTCCACGCGAATATGACGTCTGATTGCGGTGCAATTACCAGCCGGTCAATCGAGACGGCGACCGATTGACCAGCCATCGCACGAAGGTAACTCGAACCGTGCAACTTACTCGTATTTTGCGAAATCTTCCAGTACGATTTTAACATAATACGCGCACATATGAAACGATCAAATACGGAAACCGGTACGCGGGCTAAACGAGCTTGGTCAACGTATGCCGGAGTCGAGAATTGCTTATGTAAATGGTCAAAGCTGGCGAGATATACTGTTTTAAAAAATTAGAACCATCGTCGACATAGAAACACAATTGCGAAAAAATTTTCGCCGATTAAACGGCCATCAATTAATTTACAGTACTTTGTAGGTTACCTACGGTTTCAATTGCAAAACCCCCACGAGTTCCTTCATCATACCGATTCCATCTTCTTCGAGAATTATTCCTAAAGTACCAACGTTTAGCGAGAGAGAGAGAAAAAAACGCGTAACTGGTTTCAAAGACTTCTAATTACGTAGCGAACCTAATTTCTGGTACTAAACACTTATCAAGTATAAACAACCTTTTTTTCTTTTTTTTCCTTTTTTTTTTCTTATACGCAGACGTTGCGTTTGTTATGTAATATGTCCTTTGATTTCCTCTTACGTAAAGTCAACGTAATCATAATCAATTTAAAATATTCCGGATGAGAAATGATAAGGAAATTGGCTGCATTCGGATCTAGTACTTGCGGGTTGCACCGTTTAATGATCACCTTAGTAACCTAGTTCTCGAATGTGATCACGGTGGGGAAATTTTGGCGCGAATTTGTTTGGTTGACGAGCGGTTTCCGGGCCGAATATGCTGACTGATTCGTATAACAGTCGAATTTGTGTAATTAGAGTTGGTTTCTCGAAATTAGACGAAAATAAAAATTATTGTCATTTGAAGAATCAAGCATAGGTATTTTATGTTTTCGTCAAGTTCTCGCTAGAACTTTATGGAAAATACGTGGCGTGAAAAGGGGTTCGTGTTTAGTGCCCGGAAGACACGAACGGCATCCTGTGAAGTGGAGGACACGCTGAGAAATAATTGTACGTTTCGAATGACAGATGGTTTTGCTGACTTGAGCGATCGACCTTACCGAGGATAATGAGGCCAGTTTTGATGTTTTAATCGGGATTTGAAATTGTTGACTCGGGGTTCTAAATGGACTGTATAGATTATGCACGTTCGACGGAGGAAGTAGACTAGATTTGCATAAGCCAAAAGGTATACGGTGTTGGATTCGACAGCTTGTATGTTCGTGATTTACCTAGAAGTACTCGCGAGCTTATTTGGATGGGCTTGTGTGGCTGTTTTGAAAGCAGAAGTGGATATGTAGGTAGGCTAAGTTCAAGGTATGGGCCAGTGTTGGTACAAGATTTTATAGCTACGGTCATTCTCGAGGGTTTTTGGCGAGTTTTCAAGTGTGGAAGTTTCCATTTGTGCGAGAAATTGTTTCAGTCATTTTTTTTTAAATTTTGAATTGGTTACGTTCGGAGATTCGAGGAAAATTGAAAAAAAGTGAGATTTTTGATTCAGTTTCGAACAGAACATTAATTTTTGAACGATGCTTTTTGGGTATAACTTTCAAAATATTTAATCTGAAATTAAATTTGATCCAAAATTTTTGTAGATATGTTTTGAGTTCAAAATTGATCCTAGATTCAGACTCAAAAGCACGGGAAATCTTGAATTTGATCTGAATGACGATTTTTATCTATTTTTCATCCTCTCATTCTTCCCTTTTCATCCCCATCCCTGTTGACTTCATATTTTCACCTAAAAATGAAAAATGTTTTTCTCTATTACTGAGTCAGTTCTTTCTTTCAGTGAAGCACTCCGCTCCAACTTCCTGATAATGATAGAAACCTTCAAGAATTGAAAATGAAAGTTTTTTTTATTCATTGAGTGAAAGATGGATGAAAAATCATGTTTTGTTTTTTTGAAAAAAAAAAAGTTCATTTGAACAACCTCAGTAACTTTTCTAAAGTGAATTCTTAGTTTATTTCAACCTCGGATTTGAAATCTACGCCCCAAAAAACCTAACAATCGATATACATGACGATTTTTTATCATTATTTGCCCCCTCTCCCCTCCTCTACTCCCCTCATTCTTGATATCTTGAGCTCCCTTTGAAAAAACAAATGAACTGAAAATGCTAATAAATCATCAAATTTCTCATTCAATAAATTGTGTTCTATGGGGAGTTTGAGTGGGGGGCAGTTGGGAGTGCTGATGAGGGGAGGAAGGAAGGAAAATGATGAAAAATCATGATGTATATCGATTGCTTGGTTTTCAGAGGTGCTGAATCCGAATCTGACGTTATTTTTTCAATCTGAGGAAGAGGATGTTTTCAGTAAATATTTTCATTGTTTTCAATCATCAAGTTGAATTTTTCTGATTAAAATTACACATAAAACATTCCTCGTTACCAGTTGAAGATCAGATAAAAAATGTGTAATTGCTTCGAGAAGAGTGAAAATTATAAAAAATTGGCATATTATATTATTTTGATACCTTGAAATTTTATGTACTCAATCATAAAAAGTTTCAAATTCTCCAATATCAGATAGTTCTCATTCAGTGAAATGAATTATTTTCGATTCTCAGATGACCGGAAAGGAGTTCTGTTTAGTAAATTTTTTAGATCATCGAATTTTTCATCTGCGTATAGAACGTTCCACTGACTGGTTGAGTTGTTGAGGAAGACGTATTTGGAGGCGAGGGAGAGGAAGTGATGGTGAGGAGAGAGGGGAAACGTAGGTAAGAAATTGAAAAAAAAAAGTTTTTCTCAATTCTGGTTAATGCCAAACCTCAGTTAAATTTGAATTTTCACATATTTCTGAATCAGTGGTCTCGAGTCTCAAAATTGGATATCTACCACTTTTCCCCTCTACAAGAAGATTGAAAGGGATTTTTTGATTTCACCCAATTCGAATCGTCTAAGTAAATGAAGACCTTGAAATGAGACCAAAAAATCTGGTTTTCCGGAAAAAATACCTACTGTAACAGGGTTTCCGATAAAATTAGATTGTAATTTACATAGGAAAACAATTTTCATAAAATGCAAATTTTTTACTTTGTTTAGATTGAAAAGTGCGCCAAAATTTTACCAAATAAAATAAATTTAAATTCATTTCAATTGAAATTTTTTGTATCTGCTCTGCCAATTAAAATTTTTTTAAGAATTTCCTAACTAAAAATTCATTACAATTTTTCTGGAAGACCAAATATTTTTCGCTCAGGTTTAAAGTGTTTGATCAATAAAAATTAAAATTGTCTTAAATCATCTGTAGTCAACTTTTTGAAGAACGAAAAGTAGAATTCATTTTGGAGATAAATGATCCAGGAAAGTCTGGAAACTCGATTACAAATTTTTAAAGAGATATCCAGATCCGCAGCAGGTGACACAACCCAAAAAACCAATGAACTGCATTTTCCTTCAAAAATTAAATCATACTTCGTGGGTCACTAGATCCATTCCTCTTCACTTTGAAAGGCTCAATTTTTTTCGGAAAATCCTTTACTTAAAAACTCGAAGTAAACTACTCCAATTTTCGTTAAAATCCAGGATACCTATGAATTTTCCTCCCCCCTCCCAAATGAATTAGCGTCCCTTCATCAATTTTATACTACTTTTTTTTCTAGAATTCAAAATATAACTTTTCTGTCATCCATCTATTGAAATCTGCGTAAAATATTTTCTAAAATAGAGAAAAATTAAATATTTGTTCATCATTCTTTAAAAATTCAGAATTGGATCTTATTCTGTTGCAATTTGTATGAAACAGATAAGATTATAAATTTTAGCTTGATGAAAAGAACAAGAGAGGTGAAGTCACTATACGAAAGAAAAATTTTCGCTTGGAGAGGTCAAATTTTAAATTTTTTCCCGAAGTACAGTATTTTTTGTATTGATTTTGAATTTTGTCTATTAGGCAAATTTTATTTCAATTTCGACCAAAAACGAATACATAATTTAGACTTTTTGATTCCCTGTTCATTTGTCGGTCGTCATGGAGAAATTTTGTATACATCACTGCCATATAATTTCCATTCCAAATACGCCACCGAATCAATATCCAAAATCAAAAATTCACCAACAAAAATTATACAATCGATCGAATTATTTTTAAATTTAAAAAAAATACAATGGAAACAAAGTCGTCCCGAGTCATTTACCAGTCCACTACAGGACGTCGATAATTACTCGTGTTTCCACGACAAGAAGACAGGTTTCAAAGTCATCGATCAGCGTAGTATTTGCGGTTAATTACAAAAGATAATCCTTAATTAACGTCGTACTCCGGTTGAAGGCTGGTCAACACAACTGAAAAGAGAGAAAATGCGTATATATGCTCGGAGGACAAGTGAAACGTTATTTTTAATGTTCTAGAATTATCTGATTAAATAAATATTATAATAACGATTTGACAAACTGGCAAGAGCACGTGGCCAAGTGAATTCTTCACTTTATTCGAGAACCGGATCGGATTATGGAAAAGTACTTACAATGGCACGAAATTAGAATTAAAAAAAAATTTCTGAGCCTCTGGTTAATGAATATTTAAATTAGATGCCAGTATTATTTTTCTGTCAAAAATTCTTGATTTTCGTATTGTCAAATTTTAGTATTTCCCATTCAAAATTAGCTCGATCATCCACCTCGTTTCCTACGATGAGATTCTTTCATGTTCTGAGATCGAGAGCCGAGTTTGTTTCCTGTTTTCACCATATGATGATAATCGATCCGATAGAGAGACGATGAGCAATGTAGATCGTGCCATGTGTTTGTGTTGATGTTCTTTAAAAGGTCATTCTACCGAGCATGTTATTCTGTCGGCAAAAGTTCTTTCGAGATATTCTAAAAATTATGTGAAATTTATGTTGTCGTAGGTTAGGAAATATGTTGACCAAAAACCGATAAAAAAGTATGATAAATTCGTCAGTCTGCATTGTGCATCCTTCTTTATCAAAGAAACTCATTCACGATGATTTATTGGCAATCGAATGCAAAATGCAATCCAATGACGAATCCGAGATTAAGAATTTGTTGCTCATTTTTAATTTTATCTTTCAATGTTCAGATATAAAATGAATCAAAGTGCATTATCCGAATAGATACGTATGTATGAATAAACCAACGATTCTATACCGGTGAAAAAAAAAAATTGAGTACATGGTTTTACCTACGATACGTCTTCTAGGTCGTTACATATTTATTATGTTACCTGATGTCATTTACTGCGCCTATGCTGGCCATTAATTATAAATATTTTTATCTATTAAGAGTATAGTAAGTAGTACCAAGGCTGAAAATATTATTTGAGAATATTAATGCATTTTTAAAACGGGCAAATCCGTGCAGAAGTGTGCAAAGGTCATCGTGTATAGGTTTAGGTCGTCCGGTATAGCGCAAATTGGAGTTTTTTATCTGCTTTAATCGGATTATTTTGGTGACGGTTCACTGAAAAGCCAAGTGGAATTTTTTTTTGTTGAAATTAATGGATGAATGCATTTTTTGATATCGTATGGTGGGATAGGATAAGTATTTAGAAGAGTAATGATTTCAATGATGTTAAACTGTAAATATAAGTTACTATACGTTTCTGTTCAACAGGGTGGCAACCCTGATACGTAGGCGCACCACCGACCGCGCCGATCCTTTCGATTAGACGTCTTAGTTGTTGTTGCATCATTCTTATTATTAGCTCACAACTTGTTGAACATATTAATTGAATACATCACGTCTCCCACGCTATTTCACTGTGTTTTCATTTTGTATTGCTAGTACTTATATTTTTCGCGTATTGATTTCCTTTTTATTGTTTATCGATCTCAAGATATTCAAGTGTATTTCTCGGGCATCCTAACATGGTAAGCAGAGCGTGAGAATACGATTTTCCGGCCGGTCTCAGACTGCCGGGAGATTAATTTCTCACCTCAACTTTATTTAAATTTTTTTTCAAAACGAATAATTACGATTAACTACGACTACGATTAAATGCTTTCATCTATTGAGTGGCGATGTCATAATTCGACTATTAAAAACGAGTAACCAGATCCAGATATTCAAGACATGAAGAAAATTACATACGAAGAAGAATAACGACTATTTATTCACTTATTTACGACTACTTCAAATGCCAGACTACGAATATTCATGCAGACATCACTTTATTCAAGAAGAAATAAAACGAATATTATTTCCAAACTTCAAGCAAGAAAATTGTCACTCTCACAAATGAAGAATCCAATACAAACAACGTTCATCAAATTCAATTACGATTATTAACAATTTCAATACGATCATCAAGACAAACGATTAATTAAATAAAATTTTACCCTCCATAAAATCGTCACATTCCAAGGACATGAACGAACGTTGGAAATATGCAACACGCAATGACGTCACAGCTATTCAGAAACGGACATGCTCAACAACCCAAACCTGATTCAAACGTTGTGAATACGTCCAACTCTACCAGGCGCTTATCTAGAAGATAACAATACAATGCTTTCGACTAACGCAACGCTATACGATTACATACCCTTTTGGAATTTAGTTTTGGAATTTTATTGTTGAATTTTGTTCGAGTATTACAATTCGCTTATAATATTACGAATATTCTATATCGAGTATCTTTCTTTTTCAAATCGTGTACTTTGAATACGAATATTACGTCGCCATATCTTTTTCCATTCTCTACAAGTATCAAGATGTCACATCACCGAAGCTATAGTACAGCAAGCAGATACGTGAGTTCGAATAGAATTGTGAGTGTTAACATTGCCACTCAATACGATTAAAGACGATTATAAATTTAAACTATCTACTTTACGTGGTATTATGGACAAATTTAAAAAGCCTAAATGCATGGGTGGATTTTAACGGACGCAGACATGGACATGAACGAGTACTTTTGATTACCTTTTCCACCGATATCGTTCCGGTGATGACTGTAATTATCGGGAGTTTTGTAAAACCAATTCGGTCTCCCACTATAGGCCTAAATTTAATACCAGCAACGAGCTACATTAGTTTAGCTGAACGATCGTTAGCTGATGCAATTCGAATAACCAAATTCAAAATTCAATATCATAGTCCATCTCTGCTATAGTAGAAACAGCTGCGATGTACGCGAGTAGCTGACTACCGAAAATCTGTTAAAATTCGCAAGTAATGTAATCGATACTCCGACAGTCTTGTGTTATCCTTGCGATCGTGAGATTCGGTTACATTAGCAGATATGAAAATGCTTGTGTATAGCGGCAGAGTACATATCGCCACAAACGATAAAGATCTCCATATAAGTTTGTGCTTGCCTTAGTCCAGAGCAGCTCCTCTAAATTGAATATTCTTTCTGTTCTAGTCGGGAAATAGACGTGAGTCTCGTCGAGATAACTACGATCGAAGGTTCGAGGATGATGATCGCTATAGAAGAGAAGATCGTCGATATCCTGATCGCCATGATGACCGCTACGATGAAAGGAATTATGATCGTGATCGGTATGAACGGCGAGAACGCCGAGACAGCCGTGAATTTCCTATTAGTCGTTATAATCGTTCGCCGCCACCTTATCGGAGATATCAGTCGCCATCACCTCAACGGCATAATCGCTACGGTGAACCAACCCATATCAGAGTAAGAATAATCGAATACAACTAATCGTCTCCTTTTCTAATATACTTAAAATCGTGTGTTTATTTATTTAATCGAATAACTAGGAGCCTGCTTCTCAAAATGAACGAACTTTACGTTCAGCCACGTCGGCCAACCCACCTGCGGGTTCGGCTGGAGATCGAAGTAGAATAGTTAAGTCGAATTCGAGTAGTAGTCAAAACAGTGTAAGTAAACGATCGAATACGTCAACAAATTCGAATATTCTTGAAAAACCAGATAAAATTTCTAATAATCGAGTAATCAAATCGAATGATGGTCCGAATACGAGTAATAATGCAAAACAAACGACTAATATTTCTACAAATCAACAAACGACTACAACGAATATAAAAACGAATACGAAGAAACAAGAAATATCAAAAGAAATGGCGGAAAAAGAAACACTGCAACGGAAGAAAGCAATTACTTCATTCAAGAAAGCGAAGAAATCAAAGAAAACAATACGGGCCATTATTTCTGATGATTCTGACGACTCAGAAGACGAACCTGTCCAACCTCAAGCTACCACATCGGGAACAAATTCAAGGAATACGAATATCATCACGCCACCGAGATCGAATATTACCTACAGACCAAGGAACCCGAATAACCCTCATGTAATTGAAATTATACAAACGAGTACTCAAAATACTACTACGACTAATTCCATTCCAACTACGACTAATACTTCGACTAAATCAACCGCGACTACCAAACTTACCCCGAAATCATCGAATAATTCCAAGAAATCGAATAATCAATCAGATCAGATAGCTAAAGTGACTCAAAATTCAAGTAATCTGCAGCCTCAACCAAATCAATCGAATATTTCACAAGATTTAACGATCATTACCAAACAAGAACCAAGAATGAATCAAACAACGAATAGAACCCCACCATCTAGTGACCCGAGTGATTCAAGCTCCAGTTCTGATTCTGAAAGCTCATCTTCGGAAGACGTTCGAAGCTGTCATGAGAATACGAATAATTCCGCAGCGAGTGATGTTGAAAGCTGCCATTCAAATGAAAACATCAACCCAAGCTCAAATGATCCCGACTATGAACCAGAAGAACGAATTGAACGAATTGAACGAATAGAACCAGCCCCAATTTTACATTCGATGTACGTAGCATATAGAGATCATCGACCGATTCAGATTAAAGCTGAAATACCCGAAAACGAAATTGATGAAATACTTCAGGATACTATTCGCCAAACATCGAATGATTTAGACAATTTATATCGATTAGAACAACAAATTAACGACAGAAGAACTAGAAGAAATCAGTCGATTGAGAGAACAGACGACGATGATGACTCCGATTATTATGCTGGTGCTGATGATGATGAAGATGAAGATTTTCAACCAAGTGAACGCGAATTTAGTGACTCTGAAGAAAGTGATTTTGAGGACGATCAAAACGAATATGTATCCAGTGAATCTAACTCTGACTCTACGTCTGACGAAGAAGAAGACGATGAAGAAGATGACGATCCCTCCTCCCCCAGCTCCTCAAGCTCAGATGATGACAACGATGATTCGGATACTTCGAATAAAAAATCAAAGAAACGATCGAGAAGACAAACGTCTAAAAAATCCAAAAAGAAGAAAAATTCGAGTACCAACAAAGAAAAATCACGAAAAACGAATAATAAGACGAGTAATACTAAAACGAATACAACACCATCAACGAATAATGAAGAATTTTTAAGAATGCAACATTTTAGAACAATGACGACCAATGCAAAATACAAACTAACGAAAAACGAACAATTCGACAACTGGTATGCAAGATTTAGCAGAGAATTGCAAGGCATGGGATTCGACCCAGAAAAGGAAAAGCAAACAAAACTGGACAACAACCATATGCTGAGTATGCTAATGATGCGATTAGACAAAAGTTACGTAGATGAAATAGTTCGTTGCAAAACATTCAAAAAGGCCATGCGTATTCTTCAAGAAACAAGAAAATCCGAAACGAACCTAACATCAAGATCAATCAAACAACAATTCTCAAAAATGCGACTATACTCCAACGAAACGATTGCAGAATTCTTCACCCGTATGAAACGTATTAGAGCAACCTATCACTCTGTAGTAGGGAAAAATATTCCAAAAGCTGACGTATTCGATCAAATCGTGTTCGGCACGGAACGACTATATCCTGATATCAATACTAAAGTAGAATTACACGGTAGCTATCCAAAAACGACTATTAGAGACATTAAAAATTATTTGTTAAAACAGGAAGCCAGAAGCCGAGAAAAACAGCAGGCGCCTCAACGAGCAAGTTATTCGAGACACAGATCGCAAAATTTCCGTTCCAGATCCGCTCGCCGCCCCTACATCACACCTCAAGCACAGAAGGAATTATACTGCCACAGATGTGCTCAAAAAGGCCACCTTAAACCGAACTGTCCGAATCAACCCTACTGTTATGCATGCCGAAGAAACGGACATTTTCGAACCGATTGCCCTGTGCCAAAGAATCAACAATATCCGGTGAACAAGAAATGTAAGTACGATCGAAACTCCAGATACTCGTCCTACAAACCAAAATTCAATCGACGCCAATACAACGATTCCAGATCTAATTATCGCCGCGATGATCGACCACGATATAATTACCGAAACAACGATAAGGCATATAATTCGAATAATTCTAGACCACGAAATTATAGGGACAATCGAAATAATGATAATTATCGCTCAAACGACTATCAAAATCGCTCGAATAATTATGACCGACGCCCTCGTTATCAATCGAATCAAAACAACTACAATGATAGACCATATAATAATAACAATCGAAGAGGCAACAGACGCGGAGGACGTGGTGGATATAATAATAATAATACGAATAATTCGAGTAATAACAACAACAACAATAATAATTCCGGTCAACAAAATCAAAATTCTTCGAATCAAAATCAATCCAATGATAAATAATCGATTATTATTTAAACCCCCAAAAGAATTTAATTTTCACACGAGTACATTTTTTATTTTTTAAGAACGAGTACATTTTTTTTTTCTTTTTCTTTCTCAACGAGTACCATCCTCCATTTTCTTTCACATCGAGTATCTTACTATCAGTCTTTCATTTTTCAATTTTTTTATTTTTTATTTTTACCTAGATGAAGCCGAAGAAATAGCTGCGAATAATCTTCGATCGGCAGCAGACCAACGAATAGAAAACATTAGAAATCAAGCTCTCGATTTAGAACAATCAACGGCACCAACTACCGAAAACGCACCGAGCGAAGACATCGTATCAAACTCGCCATTGCTTGTCACCCGTCAACAGCCCGAAGCCACGAGTAACATTGCAAAGAACAACCTTAGAGCTCGTATTGAAGCGAAACGTGCGGAAAAACAAGAGGAAGCCGATTTAGAAAACGAAAAACAACGATTATTAGCAGAGCAAGAAAAGATCAGACTTCAAATTGAGAATATCGAAAGAGAGAAGATCAAAAAGTCAAAACTTAAAACTCAAGCACAACTCGCGTATGACTCAGTACAAGAAGAATACGAAAAGCTCTCTCTGGACTTCCAAACGGCCAAATTTAATCTCAACACCGTTTCAATGAAGAGAGATCAAGCTGCGAACGAGTATAAAAACGTGTGTAAAATATTCCCGGTAAATTACAAACCAGCGATTAAATCGGTAACGTTTGAAAACAACGATAACGATGTCGATATGAACAACGATGCAGCCGAAGATCGGACCCTCGATAAGAAATCTTTACCCAAAACCAAACTCTTCGACATCAATGAAGCATTACCCGTTCCTCTCTCACCTGATCAACAACTACCATATCACTCGGCCATGCGTGCACTTCGCTCAATCCAGTTGAAATGGGATTATTCAACGAACACCATCGTTCCTCGTCCAACCGGCGAAGTCGACGAAAATCAATTTGGAACAATCTGGGTTGCTGGACCACAGGTCAACACCGTGGATATAACTGACGACGATGAAGTCGAAGAAATCTCTCCACCTACACCAATTAAAACGACTAAAACGAATACGACTAGAGAATACGAATATAAAACAAGAACGAGTTTAAGATACCGATCAGCGAGCACTTCAAGAATCCCTAGTACGCCGATTAAAAACACGAATACACTCGACCCGCGAAAAGGTGGACAGAAATACCCGCAAAAGAGCCCAAATAAAGAACAAGTTACTCCAAAGTTTAAATTCCGAACTTCGACTACGGATCAACAATCAAATTCACCGTTACTAAAGGCTCTCAAAACGACTAATTCGAATATTCCTACGACGACATCAACGAATAATACGACTATTTCGAATAATACGACTAATTCAGGACCATACTCACCGCTCGACCGAGATTGGCGTCCGACTCCGCTTAATGAAATTACTCTCCAAGACACGCCAAAAATTAAGAAGAATAACCAGAAACAACAGGGTCCAGCCCCTCCAGGGAACATCAACGCGCCAAAAGAAGATTGGGATGCCGAAATCAAAGAAAATCCGGAGCCGCATTTTACGTACCGGCCGTTGCTATACAAAGACCCTCAAACGGTTGATAACACCATCCGGCAGGCATACGAGACAGTAAAAACCTATATTGCTAAAAGGACTGCGGATATTGAAGACGATGAAGGCATGGAGCCCGATGAATTATTACATGAACTCAAGACTAAATTCGAAAATGATCGAGTCTACAATTCACGATTACATGGTAAGAATATAAAATTTATTGCTGATACCGGTGCTACCTCTCACTTCGTTAACTCTAACTCTAATTTACTAAACTTAACTGACTGTATTTCGACTATTGACGGAGCCAAATCTGACGCTAAAATGTATTCTAAATCTAAAGGCACGATTAACGGTTATTCCGTATACTGTAACAACCCCCTTCGAATACCTGAAGCTATATATGTACCTGACATGATTGACAATCTATTATCGATTAGAAAATTCGCTGAGCAAGGTTACACGATTATCTTAGACAACAAAACAGCCAAAATTATGGACGGAAGAAACTTATTCTAAAAGGACTATACAAAACTCCCTTCTGGTATTTTTTGATACACTGTAACTCATCCGATGACACCTCTCTATTAACACGAACCCGAAACCGAATATACACGAATGATGAACTTGATGAAAACCAACCTCAAACATCGAATATCCCAGAACAACCACGAGTACAAAATCCCTTCAAGAAGAAACGAAGACGCAGAAAACCCATTCCAAATGTAGAAGAAAACCAACCAAATAGACCAGACACCGAATATGAAGCAGGAAAAGCTTTTGACCTTGAACAATATGATGACGAATTGGACAAACGATTACTCATCGACGACATCCCTACCCAATACGAAATTACCTACGATTCAAAACTAAAATCCAGTGATATGATACGGACTGAACCTATCGAATTACCCGAAGAAGAACACCTCAAACTAAACATGGATTGTATGAAATGGCACCAACGACTAGGACACATGCCATATCAAAAAATGCTGAAAATCAAACAAAAATCGAACCTATTAGATGGAATTTCACTAAAACAAGAAATAATTGAAGGATGTAAAGATTGCAAAATAGCGAATATGAAGAAAATGAAATTCAAGAAAAGAAGAAAACGAGCCACTCGACCATTTCACACGATTCACTCTGACATAATTGGACCAATCACACCCCGCTCACAAGGACATCGTTATAAGTGGATAATAACTTTCATTGACGATTACAGCCGCTTTGCCGTAGCCTACGTTATGCATAAAAAGGAAGAAGCCCTAGATTGTTTTAAAATGTACATGGACCACATACACAACATAACCGATGCCAACGAGAAAACTCTAGTTCGAAAATTTCGCTCAGACAATGGAGGAGAATATACGAGTAATGAGTTTCAAGACTACCTAACGGAGAACAAAATTCAACACCTCCCCTCGGAACCCAAAACAAGCCAACATAACGGCTTGGCAGAAAGATTTAATCAGACTATTGCAGCCAAAGTAAGAGTAATGTTAGCAGATTCTGGCCTACCACTTTCATACTGGGATACAGCCCTTGCAGCAGCAATCCACGTATACAATCGACAACCTCACGCTGGAATCAACTGGGACTGTCCATTAGAACGTGTATTCCCTGGATTTGAACTCAATCATCAACAACTCAGACGATTTGGATGCCTAGTTTTTCTCAAACGGATGAACCGTGAGTCAAAATTCGAACCAAAAGGAATCTATGGAATTTTAGTCGGATACACACCAACCGGATACAAAGTTCTTTTACCGAAATCAAGAAAAATCATTCGAGCAAAACACGTACGACCTTGGGAAGCACGAACGTATAAACACTTAACCGGACTACCTGCAGACGACCTTGAACCCGAAATGAACGAAAAAGATTGGTTAAACGACTTCAGCAAAATCTATCGCAGAAACGAAGATGGAACACCAATGTCGAATAGTCCAACGAATACTGAAACCCCCGAACCTGAACCAATGGAAACGGAGGGAGTGGAAGAACGACTAACACTTCAAGATGTAACGATTACCAAAAAGAAACGAGGACGCGGTAGACCGAAAAAGCGAAAAACCCTCAACCGGGAGAAAAAATCGGAGGGAGTACCTCAAGCCCAAATCCAAGACGAACCAATGGAAGTTGAAGAGGCCCTAATCACTCAAACCATACCAACAATTGACGAGAATGCTACTACGATTAAACAACACTTCGAACAAGAACTCGAACGATTACGAACATACATCGCTATGACGGCAGAAACCGACGACCTTGAAATTTTTGCTTTAATGGCTGGACTGTCTGGAGACCCGATAACCGTTGAAGATGCACTTACTGGACCAGAACGTGAACACTGGGAAAAAGCTATTGCAGACGAATTCAAATCACATGACAGACATAACACCTACATATTTGTAAACAGACCGAATAAAGATGAAAAACCTACGATTGTCGATTCCGTTATGCTACTCAAAACCAAAATTGATACAAATGGACGACTAATTTACAAAGCACGACTAGTAGCCAGAGGATACAAAGACAAACGATTCTATTCACTCTCAGAAATTTATTCACCCGTATCTCGACTTGCAATGATTCGAATAGCTCTCAGCATAATCAACAAATTCGATTTGGAAGCCGTACATCTGGACGTCAAAACTGCATTTCTACACGGAGAATTAGATACGACTACGTACATGGAAATTCCAAAATCAATGAAAATCGATGAAGAAACCAGAAGAACCAAAATTTTACTCCTCAAGAAAGCCATATACGGTCTAAAACAAAGCCCTAAAAGATGGAATGAACACTTCAACAAAATTATGAAGAAACTCGGATTCGCTCAAGACATAAATGACCCTTGCATCTACTGGTTAAGAGATGGAGATTTTGAAGCTTTTCTAATATTATACGTCGATGATATCTTATTTGCCGGAAACAACGAATATCGAATGAACGAATTAATAGACCAACTACTTAAACACCTGGAAATTGTGAACTTAGGAGAACCAAAGAAATTCGTAGGATTAGAAATCGTTCGAAAACGAGCACAACGAATATACTACATTCATCAACATAACTACACAATCGAAATTTTACAACGATTTAATATGCTTACTGCCAAATCTTACCCGATACCGATGATTTACCAAAACCGAAACGATAAAGAACGAATATTAACGGCCTTACTACTCCAGGGCATTGAACCTCGAAATCGAAAAGAACGACGGGCCCTGAAGAAACTAAACAAAAAGAAGCAATACGACTCTGCACCGTTCCCATATCGAGAAGCCATCGGCAGCCTTATGTACTTAGCCAACGGATCAAGACCAGATATTACGTTTGCAGTTAACATGCTTAGTCGCAAACAAGCGAGCCCCTCACGATTAGACTGGGAAAATGTAAAACGAGTATTCAGATACTTAGTCGGAACGAAAACCTACGGACTGAAATACACAAGCACTCAAGATGGACTTACTGCATTTGCAGACGCGAGCTATGGAGATGATACCGACACGAAAAAGTCAACTACAGGCATAATTGTACGATTACATGGAGACATCGTAGCCTGGTCCTCAAAACGACAAGGAAATGTCTCAACCTCAACCGGAGAAGCCGAATACGTAGCACTAAACGCAGCCCTTCAAGAGGCCATTGCCACCAACGCAACTCTACATCGAGCCACAGGATTACAATACTTACCAATCCATTTATTTGGAGACAACTCAGCCTCAATTCAATGCACTCAAAAACCAGGATCAGCATCACTACGTCATATACCAGACATTAAAATGCATTACGTATTAGACTCTGTACTCAACGAACGTGCAACTGTTACTTGGGTCAGCTCAGCTGAACAAGATGCAGATATTCTCACAAAACCCTTAACAAAACAACCCTTCGAATACTTACGCTCACGATTAGTTACAAATATACAAATTGACCAATAACGAATACGAACATACGAATATTTACAGTAGTTTATTTTATTTTATGTACAAATATCTGCTTACACGATTACTATTATTAATACGACTATCACATTTGTTTACAGTACATCGAAATCTCGAAACGGCTATACCGATCCTACATGAAATATTATACGCCGCCGAACGTCTCAAAATCGACCTGATGCCGGAAGTCCGCGATTTATACGACAATGCAGTCATCGAATCCGGTACTAAAGAACAAATCCATCGTAAGAAAGCGCGAGACGCACGTAAACGACGCAAAATTCGACGACTTGCCGAGGAACGAGGCCGATTGCGTACGATACCAGACGAAGGGATCTTCGAACCTGAGAACATAAACATGGTTACAAATCAGTCACTCGATCCTAATAACCCAGCCGACCAAGAAAAATTGCGCCAAATTGGGTTAGCCAGAAATACCATAAACAATTCGAATGATCAAATGGACGAAGATCTCGTTGATGCTGGGGAACCGATGGACGACACAGTAGAGGAAGCCCTTCTTAAATCACCCAAAAACGATTAAAAACGATTACCTCTATTTTTACCCTCACCAGAGTTCTTTTTATTCCAAAGTTCTTTTTTTTTTCTTTTGTACCCATTTATTTTTTTTTCGTTCTCGTTTGAATTTATTTGTTCGTGAATTTTCTTTACTTTTTTCTTCTATATACGATTACTCACATTATTACTATTTCGTTACTTTATTCTACGAAGTGTAAAATTTCTTTACTTTTTTTTACACCCCTCGATTTTTTTGGTTCTTTTTTTTTTGTACATAAAAATAAAATAAAGGAGGGAGTGTTAAACTGTAAATATAAGTTACTATACGTTTCTGTTCAACAGGGTGGCAACCCTGATACGTAGGCGCACCACCGACCGCGCCGATCCTTTCGATTAGACGTCTTAGTTGTTGTTGCATCATTCTTATTATTAGCTCACAACTTGTTGAACATATTAATTGAATACATCACGTCTCCCACGCTATTTCACTGTGTTTTCATTTTGTATTGCTAGTACTTATATTTTTCGCGTATTGATTTCCTTTTTATTGTTTATCGATCTCAAGATATTCAAGTGTATTTCTCGGGCATCCTAACAAATGATTCCAGAAAAATTATAAATCTGCCCATTAAATTCAAATTACCAGCAAAAATCTGGCTGGATTTTTTTCATTTTCCATTTATTTGCTCAAATGACTGTCAGAATTTTTTGATGATCTGATATTGATTTCGATATTTTTAGGACGACTCATAAGAACAATTTACTAAAAAAAAAAAAAATGGAATTAAATTATACCTTTATTATGTAGAAAGAAGGAAATGAGCTATTGGGAGTCTTTTAAAAATCGTCCAAATTACCAAAAAAAAGCTTTAGTTTTGAAAAATTGCCCAAATTTTTAGAAAAATCTTCAACTTTTGAAAAGCAATATAATTTTTGGAAAGTTCTGCTGCTTTGAAAAAAAAGTCCCATCTTTAAAAAGTGGGATAATTTTGAACTTTTTTATGAAATTTTTAGAAAATCGTCCAGAGTATGGAGAAATATTGTCCTAGTTTGAATAAATTGTCTCAGTTTTGAAAAATAGTCCAAATTTTTGAAAAATCATCAATTTTTAAAAAGAAACATGATTTTTGAAAAATTCCTCTACTTTGAAGAAAAAGTCTAATTTTCAGATAGTGGCGTGTAGTGATTTTAAACTTTTTTTTTGTAATTTTAGAAAATCGTCCAGAATATGGAAAAATGGTTTAAAAAAAATGTCTCAGTTTTGAAAAATTGTCCAAATTTTTAAAAAATATTCAACAATTATAGAGGGATTTGATTTTGGGAAAATCCTTCAATTTCTCTTGAGTGTAAGTACCTCTAAATTTTTTTCTTAATTTTTCAAAATTTCTAAATACTTACTTTTTCCAGTTTTTTCCTTATTTTTAAAAATACTAATACTTTATGACATTATCTTGATTTAAAAAATTCACGTTACACAAAAGTCACACCTTTCAAAATTTTACCTCATTCCCAATCCAAAACATGAGAAGAATTTTTCAAACATTGAAATACTTATTTCTGAAACTGGAGCAGTTTTCAAATCTGAGGCTGTAGGTATATATTTTATTTCTATACCTGGAAGATTTTTAAAAAATTGCAAAAAAAAAAGTTTGAAATCACTCAACTTTCTAAAAATGAAGTCATTTTTCCAATGTTGAATAATTTTCAAGAAAGCATAAATTTCTTATTAAATCTTGAAGAGTTTCTAAAAAATTTGGACACCTTTTCCAAAAGTGAGGAAATTTTTCAAAACTTCCAGGACCGTGTTTTACCATAATTCTGAACGATTTTCTAAAAGTTCCAAAAAAAAAGTTCAAAATTACAAGACTTTCTAAACAATGACACTGTTTTTCCAAAGTTGGAAAATTTCCTAAAAATCAGATGGATTGATTAGTATGTTGAATTCGGAAAAAGAGAAGGGACAGAAGGGGTTCATTGTTTCTCATATTTATTAGTTCACGGAAAACAAAAATGAATCTATATTGTTTTGTAACGAGTTTAAAGATTTTTTGTGGTTTTTTTCCTTCTTTCCATTCGAATGATCTTTTAAGTACAAAAATAATTCCATTCATTTGAGATTTCGCTCCATTATTCGAATCTGCTCATATTACTGAAAAAAATGAAGATTTGCTCATTCCACTCTTCCTTCTTCATGAAATCTTTGTTAAATCATTGTAATACCTCACTGTCGCGTTTTCCTCGCTTCGATTAAATACCTAATTACCTACGTTGAAGAAGAATGTGCCATTATAAATGTACCTACGTCACATACTAACTCATGAAGCATTTTTTTTGCCGTGTTTGAATTACCACTTTCATCTCCTGCTGGCTTCAAGTTATTGTTAAATTGTCGTGAAGGATATTTTTACATCTTTAACGTACTAAAAAAAGAAAAAAAACTATAAAACCAATGTTTTGTTGCGATTTCCAAGTAAGGATTTAATTACTCATTTGAGAAAATTCCGAAGCAAACAACGTACTCGCTCGTGTCATCATATGTACCTACCTGTACTGATTTTATAAAAATATCGTTTAGAATCGTAGCTTGACGTAGTAATTTTTGAAAACAACAGGTCTCCTGGTTGAGGTAGGTACTTACATTGTTTGGAAACTTCATTTCCTGGATGAAGTCATGAATATTATGCTGATTAATTCTCTCCCGCTGATGAAGCAGAATACACTGTAGGTATAGTTCAGCTGAAGCTGTATTTTTATAAACACTTTTTCCATGTGGTTGGTCCATTTCATACCATAGCATAATAAAGTCCCCTGAAGCGATTTATTTTTCTCCAAAAACGAGAATGCCAAAATGAATTTTGCATAGAAGAGCGTACTGAAAACGTGAAAAAATGGGAGAAAAATAATACAAAATACGGAATTCGACAAATTTCAACGATTGACGACTTTTCAATAAATTTTCTCGTGAAATCTGCAAATTGTGATGTGAACGAATACGAAAAAGCACGAAATGAGAAAAAAAGCAAAACTGTTTTCCATGTAACAAAAAAGGCACGAAAAGAACACAAAATTTTATGAAAGAAAAAAAAACTTGGAAAAGCATGAAATTATTATTTCAAAATTAATCATTTTTTTACGGACAAAAAATCATTCAAAAACTAACTAGGTACATAGGTAGGTACCTACAAATTTTTTTCTTTCTAAAAATCATAATTTTTTCAAATCTCAATTCTCGTTTTGTTCGGGTATGAAAAGCCCAAAATGTGAATTTTGCCTCTTTTTCAATAATAAAATACCTACCCATGTTTTTCTAAAAAAAAAAAAACGAATTTTTGTTTTTTTATTTTTAATGCGACTGGTTGTCCAATTTTTATTTTTTTTTTTAAATTTACCCAAGTCGACAAATTTTTCCTCTTTTAATAATTCTTGCCCAAGTTTCATTCCTGTATCCTGATGGAAGTTTGGGAGTTCACCAATAGAGAAAAAAGAGCTGGAATTTGCTAGTAGAGACTCTTCATTTCCTACCTTCGCCAAAAATCTATTCATGATGATTACTTGGATTCAAAGTGCATCTATAAAAATCAAAATTAAATTTTGAAAATTTTGCGTGAAGTATTCTTTGTTCGAAAAAAAATTACCAAAATCGAAAAAAAATCACCAAAATAAAGAAAAAAATCACTAAATCTGAGGAAAAAAACCAAAATTGAGAAAACATTATCAAGATTGAGAAAAAAATTGCTGAAATTGAAGGAAAATAACCAAAATTGAGAGAAAATTACTAAACTTGCAGAGAAATGATCATGATTGAGGAAAAAATCACCAAAATTGAAGAAAAAGTCACCGAAATTGAGAAAAAATCACCATGATTGAGAGAAAAATCACCAAAACTAAAAAAAATTGCCGAAATAATTGAGAAAACATTATCAAGATTAAGAAAAAAATCACAAATTGAGGAAAAAAACGTTAAAATTGAAAAAAAAAATTATCAAGATCGAGGAAAAATCACTAACATTTGAGAAAAATCACCAAAATTGAGAAAAAATTATCAAGATTGAGGAAAAAATCACCAATTGAGGGAAAAAATCGCTGAAATTGAGGAAAAATAGCCAAAATTGAGAGAAAATCACCAACCCTGAGGAAAAAATCGTCAAAATTGAGGGGAAAAAGTACCAAGATCGAGAAAAAAATCACTAACATTAAGGAAAAATCACCAAAAGTGAGGAGAAATCGCCGAAATTGGAAAGATTTGACGCAGGTTTTTAATATTCTGGGAATTTCATTTTCAAATGAAATGAACCATTTCACTGAAAAAAATGTCCACTGCTTCATAATTAACACCTCAGAGCAGATACAGACGATCGAGAAAGGATAAACTTCATTCAAAATTCCTGCATCATGTTGCCAACTGGAAAGAATTCCAGCGAACGCGTGCTCGACGTTGAAATTATAGTCTACTTAAGGCATTCGAGGCGATCCGGGCATTAGCTTGTAATACTATGTAATAAAGAAGAATTTTTTTCCACACTAATCTTATTTGTGTTTACGTATCGATGCCTCACAGTGCGAAATATTTAGTAAATATTGTAAAAGGAAGACTGGTTTATTGGGACGCGGTGGCGTTGAATTTGTACGGGCGACGTCGAGAGTGTGCGCGCGGATTCGTGCTAGACACGTTCAACTGACGTAACGTTAACTGGGTCAAGACAGTGACATTGGTACTGTATACAACGGTTAAATTATAACCAGTTCTGAAAATATTGGTGTTTTGCTGTCGTTACTACTGCTAATTCTAGTAGTATCGAGATAAGGCGCGAGCTGAGACGTGTGGTTCGTTTTGTTACATAATTTATCCGCCCTCTCCCGGAGGTAAAGAGCAATGACTCTGGTATGGCTGGATGAAGAGCGGCTGCGGGGCACCGGCGCTCAGGAGAACTGGTGAAGGTGTCTTCGTAAGGGTGTATGGTAAGTGTACAAATACATCTTGTGCAGTCTTCACTTCTGGGTAACCGGGTTTATCGACTTGCATTCTTTGAGTGAAAATTGTTGTTGTTACGTAGGTCTAGGTATGTATTGGTGTTTCTTTTTTTCGGTTTGTCTTGTGCAGGGTGAAGGGGAGATGCTCCTTGAGGTGATGAGGTCAAATTGATCATATGGTATGGCTTGTTTTTCTCATTAGAGAAGGCGTTGTCTTGTGCAGTAAAGTTCATAAAGTTGAAGTGACAACTGGAATCTGTTGCCTTTTGGTCTCTTTTTTTAACATAGGAAAAATTGTATTTTATTTTGATGATTTTTGCATTCGTTTTTCAAATGATGAGCTGAAAGAGGTATAGATTTGAGAAATGGTGTTTTTTGTTTTATGAATTCACTTCCTGGACAATTATGATTATTTTCTGTGATTTTGAGCCTTTCAGAAGGCGTAGAATCAAGGGGAAACCTAATTTTGAATTGATCCTGATTTTGAGCCTTTCGAAAAGAATAGAATTAAGGGGAAACTTGAGCTCAGAAACCAATTTTTGACCCTTAATGTAGATTCCTTTTTAATGGCTTAGTTATTTTTTCTCGATTTTGATCTCTAAAATCAGTCCTCCCCCCCCCCCATTCAAAGCCAAAAATTTTGCATTTATTGTTTTTTTTTTTTTTTTTTTGAAAACAATCTAGATCTTGAATTCATCTGGAAAAATAATGGGGAAAAATTTGAAAAGCAACGAAGTAAAATAATTAACTCGATTTATTTTTCAATTTCTAAAATATTGAGGTTTCGTCGAATTTTTTTCGAAGAAAAAGGAAGAAATGACGAATATTTTAAGTCATTATTTTGACGAAAACCATTATTCAAGCCACATTTCAAAAACCAATTTTATTTTAATGTCTGACGTTGAATCGATCTTACTCAATTTCAGTACTCTCTGTAACGTTTGTTTGTCAAAATTCGATTTTTTAAAAAGTATTTTATGTGTGAGTGAAATGTCGAATTAAATATCTTCTGCTCAATCTTAAGACAATCAACTTGATCCTTCAAATTCCATATTCAATAATATTCCTATTGAAATATGTAATTGAAGCTTTTCAGAAACTTATTTGGAGAAATTTCAGGGATTTAATTCTTCCTTCTCGTATTATTCAAAGTTTCCTGAACATAATATTTTTTCATCCCTCTCCAGACTATCTCTGTGGTTTCGCCGGAAATGAATTGAATGTGAAATTTTTCAGTTTTGATCCCACTTCTCCATTCCGAGAGTTGACCTTGAATTTGGGATTGTTTTTTTTTTCAAATGTGTTTGAATTTTGGATTTTTGGGACATCAAAGTAAAGTATATAGGACACTATGTTTCGATTGATTTTTTCAAACGCCGTGTTTAAAATGAGGTATTTCGGAACATCATGTCTGAATTACAATTTTTTTAAAATACGAAATTTCATTTTCCAATGGAGATCTTTGAAAAGAAATATCCAAATTGAAATTTTTAGAGCAATATTTTCAAATTTAAGGTTTTTGGGACACAGTGTCCAAATTGAAGTTTTTTGGGCACCTGCTTAAAATGAGGCATTTGGAAACATCAGTCCCGGACAGCAAATCCCGGACACACTCGATCCCGGACACCTAGTCCCGGACACTCGATCCCGGACACCTAGTCCCGGACACCTATAGTCCTGGACACTTGATCCCGGACCATTGATCCCGGACAATCAGTCCCGATTATTATTATTTTTTTAGCATGGGAAATTTCAATTTAATGTTCAATAAGGAATTTCTGGAACAATGTATTCAAAGATTTTTGGGACATTGAACAAATTGAAAATTTTCAGACTCCATGTTCAGAATAAAGTACCTATCTACTCATTACAGGACACCATGTCCGAATTTATACTTTTTTAAAAGATTAGCTCTTAAAATTGGAATTTTTGGAAAAATATATCCAAATTTAATGTTTTTTGGGACAATGTGTCCAAATTGAAGTTTTTTCAAATATAATGTTAAAATTTGAGATTTTTAGGACATGATGTCCGAATTTGGATTTTTGGGACTTGTGTACAAATTGACATTTTTGGACACTGTGTCCAAATGTATGGTTTTTTTTGGACACCATGTCCAAATGTATGGGGTTTTTGGACACCATGTTCAAACTTATGTTTTTTAAATGAGAATTTTCATGTTCTGAGTGGAATTTTTGGGACGCTGTATCCAAATTGAAATTTTCAGTAGGTATAATATTCACATTTATGGTTTTTGGGACACAGTGTCTAAATTGAAGTTTTTTAGGCACAATTTTCATGTTTATTTCGGGACCTCATGTTCAAATTGATATGTAATTCTTGAATTTAATGTTCAAATTGAAGTTTATTTGAGATTTTTGAGATTTTATTGCATTCAAATTGAAGTTTTCAAATATCATGTTAAAAATCGAAGTTCTGAAAACTCTATGTCCAAATTCGTATTTTCAGGTCACCTCATCCAAATTGAAGTTCTTAAAACCATAGGCGCACTCAAGGGGGAGGGGGGCTCAAGGGGCTCGAGCCCCCCTCTTACCCCGGAAAAAATAACTTTTTGCTTCAAAAATGAGAAAAAAGCCCGCTTTTTCGCTCTCTAAAGTATATTTTTTTAAATTTTCGCCCTCGCTTTGCTCGGGCAGTATTTTGGTCATTTTATTTTAAAACTTGATCATTTTTGCCTGATTTTTCAGTCAAAAATCACTAAATTCTCAATATATTCTCTGTTTGTCAGAAAAATTTGATGATTTTTGACTGAAAGATCAATGAATTAATGAATTAATTTGAAATTTGACCCCTCCCCATTTTTTTCAAATTCTCAGCCCCTCCCTTACCTATAATTAATTTCTGGATGCGCCAATGGACACAATTTTCATACTTCTTTTTTGCCCATGACTAAAGTGAGGTTTTTAGAGGTTTTTTGAGACAATATGTCCATTGTTAAAATTGGAAATTTTAGACCTTATTATGTTTAATTTGGCTTTTTTGGAACTTCATGTTAAAATTTTGATCTTTTAGGACACTCGTGTCTAAACTTTAAAGGGAATTATTTTTAAATCGAAGGTTTTGGGACATCATTCCTAAATATAGTTTTTAGGACCCTTTTCAAATTATATTTTTGAAGCAAATCTTGTTTAAATAGCAGATTGGATTGGGACATCATGTCCAAATGAGTACATATAAACATTTTTCGGTTTTGTTTCCAATTTTATTTCCAAAACATAATACATATTCCAATTAAATTTTTAACATTGTTCATTGTAGTGCTGAGAGCCAATCACTGCAATAAGTGACTAAATTTCAAACAATAACGATGTAATTTTTTTTTAGAATTTGTAAACAAAATTCTTAATAGAATAAATATGCCTCCTCGGAATAAAATCTTCCTATTTCTCGATATAGATTCTCAAATTTAACTTCATTTTTTTCAAATCCTCCAAAACACACGCTTTGGTAATAGAAATCCGAACACATGAAATCTGAGCAACCATCTCATTAAATCCTTCTGCCAACCATATCTAACCTATTTTAGGAGAGAAAAAAATCATCCAGTTGAGAATAAAAAAACCCGGTTAGATCGAGCTATACAATTAGCCAATACTTGGGCATTCACTGTTCATCCTTCCCTCATATTCCATTTGTTAGGGCCATCGACAGACAAGATGGTTCATAGACGCAGCAGATTCTTCCATCTGGATGTCGCAACCTCATACTTATACCAAACATCACGCCAATTTCAAAACCTCAACGGCAACCCGAGCTATATACTTAATTGACATAATACGAGACAAAGTGTCCTATAAAAAATTTCCATCTTCCTCGAATCATGGCTTCAGTGCCATACACAAGAGAGAAGGCACGATAGCTAGCACATGCGTAAGTTATTTAGTAGCAGCTTGTCTATAATACGTCTACAAGAGTATAATACTACGCTTTTATTTAAAACAAGCCATGACGTTATAGGACTGTGCTAAGTAATTACAAAACTGCGTGGCCTATGATGACATCGTCGTCTTGTCGTACCCGCGTAATGAATCCAGCTCTATTCATGCAATTCGTTCGCGGAGGAAAGACCATTTTATCTTTTTCAATGTTCAGAATGCCAGGCACCGTTTAACCTGTTTCTACCTTTTTCTTTCTCTTTCTATATGACGTATGGCTGTTTTGCTTTCGCACGCTCACGTCTATCTCGTCTGCGGATTTTTTTTTCGATCATTTGAACCAGATATCTTTGCTCGATCTACGATGCTAGAACACGTTTCCCTTTCATTTCTTTCTCCCGTTTCGCCGCCGTCGTCGTCCAAGAGTACAAAATACAGAGTACGTATTTACCGGCCGAATCCCCGTACGCCAGAACCAGTTGCACTGCTGCATGCGCGTCCAGTCAACGGCCACATTCGCTAAATTCTAGTACGCTATTTACGCAATGCATTGCGTTTCGTCATGCTTTTCCGTGCCCCGCACCTCGTCTCTCGTTTGCGAATAAGTGTACGTAGGTACGAGAACCTAAGGTAGTGACTTTTTTAACTTGTGTTTTGGTCGAGTGAGCTGAAACGAATGGCAGGTGAAGGAGGTGGGAAATTGGCAATGAAATTGGTAGCTGTTGATATCTGGTTTATAGCATCCCAAGGTGTAGAGGATTTTTGTGGAAATATACTGCTTGAGTGAGGAATTGACTGAGGATAGGTGATTTTTGTCAATTTACGAAAACGGAAGAGAGATAAGTGTTGAGTGGAGTTGAAAAAATCGAAAATCTTCGGTTAGAAAAAAAACTAAAGAAAAGTGATGGAAAACTGAAATTATATCAGTTCTAGTTTCAGTTTCAGCACTCAAAATTTTCTAGTTTCAGTTTTCAATTTCAATTTTCTCAACATTTTCATTTTTTCAAGTCAAATTTCTGAAAAATTACAAGAAATTGCCATTTTTTCTCAAAATTTTCAATTGTTTGTGATTTTTTTCAGTATTGACTCCAAAACAGTGCATAAAAACTGATATTGAAACTAGAATTGGAACTGAAATTCATTTCAGTTTCAGTTCTCACAACTTCAGTTACAGGTTTTTATTTTTAATTCAATTTTTGTTAATTTTCAATTTCAGTTCCGATTTCAGTTTTCCACCACTGGAAAGAACGCTCAAAAATATTCAAATTTAAATTCAGATTGATTCGAGATGGGCAGCAGGCACCTCAAAAGACATAAAAAACGAAATGTTACGCATCATTTTCAATTTTTTCGAGTTTAGGTCGGGCATCCTCGACCCCTCTTAAAGTTCCACATCACAGATGGATCGATAAAAGATGAAAAAAAAAAGGGTTAATATTACTCTCCCAACGGAATTTTTCAGAATTCATTCAGAAAAATTCACCACTTCAGCCCATGAAATAGAAATTTTCCGAGTTAGAAAAATTGAAACCGTTGTTGTGCTTTTATGGTTTTCTTCTTCCTTTTTTTGTTTTGTTTTGTTTTTTTTTTTGTAAAGAAACAGAACAATGATCACTTTTTAATAGATAGAGTTACAATTTGCACTCAGATTTCATAAATTATTTTTTGTATTCATTTCCCAGTTGAAAAGATTTTCATATTTTCTCAAGTTGAAAATTTTTTTATGTTTCCGAGTTGAGAAATTTCCATATTTTCCCTAGTTTAGGAAATTTACTATTTTCGTACAAAATTTTCTGAATTGGAAAAGTTAGATGTTTGAACTTTCGTTTTTTTTTTCACTATGAGAAAACAGAATTAACGTTTCATTTTCTGAGAAAAAGTTCATATTTTGTAACCATATTCTTCCAAGTTGGAAGAATTGAACGATTTTGAACTTTCATCACTTTTCTTTTAAATTATAAAAAGTGACACGATTTTTCAAAAACTCAAGTTTTTGCTGTGCTCAACTTTACCGTATTTATTTTTCCTTGCATCATTTCAAGATAATCTAAATACTACAAAACTGATTTTATCGTTGTTTTTTTTTTTGAAATTTATAAACTATCGAAAATTTGATTAGAATTGTTTGAAATACGATAAAATCCTCCTATTTTATCAAAATCATATAAAAATCGAGTTTCAGAAAAAGTTGGCTGAAAACAACGACCTGCTGCCTACTGGTTCAAAAACAGTACAAAATTTTATTGAAAATTATCTACGAAAATTTCCATTTAAAAAATGCATACGTTGAACTCAGAGCTCAAAAAGAGGACAATTCAATTGTGTTGTATTAAATTTATTATGTCTTTCTTTGTACATATAAAAAATATCCCAATTCATATACCTTGTCCGCTTGTTCAAGTCCAATGATTCGGATAGAGAGAGGGTGGCAGGGAGTCACATATTTCCAGCTCCAGCACCGAAATTTTAGATTAAAATGCCCCTGGCTCTGACTCCGGCTCTGGGATTTTTATAAAAGTACCTCCGGCTCCGAAAAAGTCGCCCTAAGAGGCCTTTCTTCTCTCCGATTCCACTACAAATCCCTGTTCAAGTCAGAGATCAATATTTTTCTGATTTTAAAATTTTCGCTTCTTTTAAACGGCAGATTGCTTTCTCTCTCCTTTCTTAATGGCAAAATTGCATTATTGATTGGAAAATTTGTAAAAATGATCAGCTTTTTTGAGAAATGTTCATTTTGAGTCGGGAAAAATAGGAAAAATCGCGCTCTGTGACAAAAAAATCGGAGAAATTTTCATAATTTCGAATTTTCAACTTTGGTTCGCTATTTCAATTTGGAAAATACAGGAAAATGTTGATGTTTTTTCTATAAAATCAACAATTCGAGTCAAAAAAATTTGCATCCGTTTAGACAAAAAAAAGTCTGTCGATCAATTTTTTTGCATTTTAATGATGTCAAGTTTATCGACAAGAGTACTTATACCTAAAATAATTTAAAATAATTCCAAAATGGTGTTTTCAGTCGGGTCGATGAAATTAAAAAAATTTGAGAAAATGATGAAGTTCTTCAATAAACATGATTAGCAGTCAGAGTCTAAAATTTTTCCATGAATTGTATTTTAAGCTGGAGGCATGGAAAGAAATTCTGACGAGTTAGAAATTTCCAAATTTCTGCTTCATCATTGAAGTCAAAATTTACTCGTCTAAAAAAAATGACTTACTTAACTTTTCTCTTGCAATCTCCAGGTTCTTGGCTGCAAACATATAGAATTAAAGAATTACCGTTTACTTTAAAAATACTCAAATGGGAATTTCCCTCACCGTTCCCCGTAAAAAATTTTTTTCCAACTTTTCTCTAAAATTTTTACATTCGTATTTCACACTAGGTAAATAAATAAATACTGCAGATAGCTATTATGATAAATTGGAATTTTTTATTTCAATTTGATGAAAAAATTTACAATTTTATTTAAATAAGTAGTAGATACCAATACGAAAATTGAATATTGTTAATTTAGGAAAACTTACAAATTTCCATATATTTATGATAATAATTCAAAAAGAGATATTTTGCCAAGAAAATGTATGATTTTGGATTCAATTTAAAAAGGCTTAATTATTATTTTATCCTCAATGCAGTGGCGCAACTAGAACCTTTTTTTTGTTGGGGGCTAGAAATCATGAAAAAAGTAAGTGGGTATAGGCCCATGTAAAAAGGAAGTCGAACCCCCATTTTTTAGTTTTTAGGGGTCTTGCTAAGGCTTTCCAAGGGTGAGAGACCTTGAAATAAAGGGAAAACTTATCTGATTACGTCGTATATTGAAGTTTAAAATACTCGAAAGACCTTTTTTCACTTTTAGATTTTCTCCCTGGGGCCTAAATTTTCTCGGCGGTCCCTTGCTCTCCCACCTGATTGCGCCACTGCTTCAATGTAAATTACTTAATGTGAAACTCGAGACTGCTAATTTGCTATGCGAATGATTTTTTGACACGAATATCAGGTAAAATGAAATACTCCCGATGATTTACCGTTGCACTCATGCTGAAGCTGAAATTATTTCCCTCATTTTCTTGTATACCGATTAGTATACATTTATTGGTTTCGTTTTGGACTTGGTTTTTTACCAAATAATTCAATGCTTCTTGATCACCGCGGTCATAGGAATGAACAAATTTTACTTGTATCATTATACATCCCTTATCCGATTTCATAAAAATATCAGCTTCAGTTTTATTGATGAGAGGTTTGTTAATCCTGATTTTATATTTCGTCATGCACAGTATATCTAAAATCAACAAACGTAAATATAATTCTTGCCTTTGGTGGTCATCCATCAGGATCAGCCAACGGAAAAACCCAGATGACCTCAAATATTGCGGGTACTTGCTGTAGTAATTATTGAGGTACGTTTCCATTGACTTGTAAATTTTAAGCAAATCTTCGAGGCAGGCGTTCTCATCCGTGAAGTTGATATTGTCAAAATATTCGCTGCACGATTTCATCGATTCCCAATCAAAATGTCCGCTCGTTTTGTAATATTTTTTTAACTCGCTGACTATCGAGATTCTGATCTCCTTATTGGCAAGTATTGGTAGTACGCTGTTTTCACCATCATTGGCATACCTGTATCTGTAATCGTCGTGCTCTATTGTTGTTAAAAATCCCTCTTCGAAGAGATACGTAAAATAATGTCCCATTTGATGATCGAAATCGCCCGAATGTTTCCCGATAAGATCAATGAATGGTAAACGAACACCAAATATAAATTTTTTAATCAACCAATCGATATTTATCGAGTCCATGAGATGGCCATATGTTTCGAAAAATTTGGTACTTGACCAGTACGCTTTGAGTTTTTTTGTTTCAAGGAAACGCGCAACGGATGAGGGAGTATATAAATTTTTTTTCCCATCCAACGAGCAGTACCCGCCATAGTATCGAGCTGCTTGCTGTTTCATATCCGTTGATATGTTATGTTTCTTCATAAGCCAATCGAATTCTTTTTGAGTGAAACCGTGAAAATAGAAAAGAGCCGCGAATTTTCTACTGTTGCAATTATCGCGTAGAAACCTATATACAGGAAATATTTCTAATATTGTATCCTCTATTGCTAAATGCGAAATACCAGTCAATACTGCATGTTTCACATCATCGTCAGAACGAAATTTTTCACTGGAGATATCACTAAATATTGTATTATAAAATTCTCTGCACCTCCTCATCAAATCATAACGATAGTCTATAATTGCTCTGTACAGCGCGTCGTATTCATCTACCAAAAAAATCACGCCCCTGTTAAAATGTTTATTCAGATATCTGGCCAACTCAGGGATACAGTCATAATAAGATAATGCAATTTCAAGGTATTCATTATCATCGCACCATTTTCGACACCTCTCTTTTTCATGGCTTGTCAATTTCGTACTGTTCATCAAATACCAATGCTGTTTGTATGCCTGGTGCATGGCAGCTTTGAAGTGGTTCGAAATAGCCTCTGTGGTGTTGAATTTTATGGTATTTTTGAGCGACAAATCTAACAGAATGACTGGGTATCTGCCGAACTGCGATTTCATAAAATCAGGACGTTGACGATTTATGGCCAGATTTTGAAATAATTTATAATTTTCGGTATCTGTAACTGGATTTTTTTGTATGTCCGATTTGGTGACTGGCTCTGCGGTTTCTTTTGATATTTCGATTTCGTAAAAATATTTCAGCATTGATAAATTAATGCTTTTTCCGAAATGTCGCGGAGCTGTGAGGATAATTCTTCCGTGCAGTCGCAGTTTTTCGATCATGTGTGTTTTATCTACAAATGCCGTGCTGTGTTTTCGAAGGTAAGCGAAATCCGAACTGCTAGAAGGTGAGAATTCCTACCAAAAAAAATTATCATGGCTTGAGAAATATTCGACGTAGTTAATTGAGCTTGCGCCTTTGAAAATGCAAAAAAAAATTTTAATAATTTCCGATTCGAAAACAGAAATCAAAAAGTCGACAAAACCTCGGTATGCCTTCGCTTATGATAATTCATTAAAATTTGTTGCAATTTCTGATGAATCATCAATAATTTTGATCGTCTTTGAAAAACTTTTTTTTTAAGTAGGTCTAATACCTATAGATCTCGAATCGAGATTTAAATTTGACCAGATCTTTGGGCTGGTTTCAATAAACTTATTCAAAAAAATCATTAAGTATCATAAACTTCTTACATTTTCTCCTTCTTCAAATTCTGTAACCGCAGCATCATCATTTTTGGGTTTATCTGTGGAAAAAAAATGGAAAATTGAAATCATATTGTATGTTAATTTTGTCCATCGATAAGTATGAAATAAATTTAGATAAATTATGCATATTTACCTGTGAACAATACGCAGCTTGTTCCACTTATGAAGCATATTATGATTGCGAAGCACTTTGTAAAATTAGGATCCATTATCTGTAAAACTAGTTCATTTTTCTCTTTGTTCTTGAAAAATTTTATTTAAAAATTGACGGCTAAACACGTTTAATTTTACAGAAATTTTTTTCAGTATAAAATTTTCTCAATTTTGTTCGTGTTTGTAGGTTTTTGAATTTTTTCTCAAGATTGACTGTTGATCAATATTCGAATAAAATTAAAATTATCAAATTTTAAATTTATTTTTGATTAGTATGATAACTCATTTCACAACTGTTCTGCGATATGTATCTTTCTAATCGAATTTGGTTGGAAAATTACCTTCTTATCTTGAATGAAAACCTAATGAAAGTCATATTCGTTATTAAAAATTACTAGATCGAAATATTTTCAGCGTGGAGATCATAAATGAGAATAAAAAAACATTTCCGATCGTTGAAAATTAATAATCTCACCGAAATTAAAAAATTAATTTATTAAAAGTCATTCTTTCACATAATCCTTTTCTCTTTGAACCAAATCTTTTCTAATAAGGGAGGAATTCCAAATTGAAGTAAAATTTTGAGCTAAAAAAAATTTGAAAATAAGTATGTAGACTATTATGAAAACCTCATACTTATTAAAAATTTTCAAATGCTGAAGTACGTTTCTCAAATTCTGAGAAATTTTTAAAATTTCAAAATTATCTCTTGGCCCTGCAAAATATAAAAATTTGATCTAACAAAAAAGCTGAAAATTAGTATACCTACTCTATTTTCGACATGTCGAATCGATTGAAAGCGGTTTCGAGGTGTTTTAAAGCCATCAAAAGATTTTTGAATTTTCCAGTGCCAGGGAAAAGTTCATAAAACTGATCACTATACACTTCAGCACCTATAATCATAAATTACCAGTATTGATAGTTTATTTGATCAATTTAAGCCCAATTTTCCCAAAATTCGTAATTTTGAGTTTAAATTCACAATACACTGAAAATTATAAATATTTTCAAAGAAATTTTCCGCCAAGAAATGTGGATTTGAACTCAAAATTACGAATTTTTGAAAATTGTGATTTAATCGATCAAATAGGTTACCAATACCTTTCATTAATACTCGATTATATTATTTTAATTATAAAAATTAAAAAAAAAATAATTATAAAAAAATTAATATTTTCATATGGAAATTCAATTATTTTTGATCCTAAAATAGAAATAAAAATAATTAAAAATAGGAGCTGAAATGGTACGGACCATTTTTATGAGTCTTTCTCCAGCACTATAAAATTTCAAAATTTTCCGGCAGCTCCGAAACACCTCGAAACCGCTTCCAATCGATTCAGCATGTTGAAAATTGGGCATATACGTACAAATTTACAGCTTTTTTTGTTAGATTAAAGTTTCATATTTTTTGAAATTTCAAAAAATTTTCAAAATTTGAGAAACGCACTTCAGCACTTGAAAATTTTTATGTGAGGTCCTCTACGGTGTACTTTTGATTTTATTTCTGTTTGGGCTCAAAATTTTACTTTGAGCTAAGATATCTCATCCCTTTTGAAATAAATTGACAATTTTTTTCAGCGAATTCACATCCTTCTAAGAAATTTAAAACCCTTCATTAGTCGCTCATGCTCAAAGATGAAGAGGGAGAGAATTACTTGAATTTAGAAAAAATACAAAATGGAAGATTTGCAAAAAAATTGTAATAAATTTTATTCATACAATGTAAGAGTTAACGATTTGTTGAAAAAAAATTGCATTTAAAATACGAATACTTCAAATACCAAATCAATTTCATGTTTTAAAGTAAACAGGTTTGGATGGCGTTGTTTTCCAAGAATTTCTTTTTTTTTATGCAGCTCTTCGTAGTGAAAAACAAGTTTCGCTGAGACAAATTAAGTATAAAATTCATCTTCACACGACCAATGACAATAATATCCGGATTTTTATTTTTTTAATTTAATTTTTATTCACTTTCTGGCGTCAATTTCGAATGCACGGTTTTGCATTTGAAAAAAGAAATGTAACCGATTCAAGGTCAATAAATTTTTTTCATAGGGAACCAGAATAAATATTTGATCTTATAATCCGAACCATTAAAACGATAAATTTTTTCTCAACAAGGCACCATCAAAATCGATTGCAAATGAACAAAACAAAAAGGCAAAGAACGTATATATTTCGACTCGCGATCGAGTAAAATGAAAGAAAGTAAAAATCCGACGATCGAACTGGTTCTGCCCAATGCGATACACCATTTGATTCCAACGTAGGAAAATAATTAGCGATTAATTTTATTTATGTGCGAAATTCACGCGTGCATCGGATCAGCGTGTAATTATACAAATTGCTTTTTGATTGATGAACGAGGTGATTTTTTTTATGGCAACGTTGGTACTTAATTGGAAAATTATTATTTTTCTGTCAATTGAATCTGACCCGAATATCATTCGAAGTGCAGCGAAGAAGACTCCAAGTCGAAGGGCAAATTTGATGGATGTCGAGTTTGTCGGTTAGTTGATTGAAACAGTGGCTTTAAAATTTACGACGATGGCCAATCGAGGTTGATTGAATTCCACAAGGTGAATGAATTTTATAAAATTTGATTGAAAATTTTTATCGGATGTGGGCAGTAAATTGTGCCAAGTAATATTGCACTTTTGTCGATTACCTACGTAGATATTTTATTGTCACCTCGAATGACGTCAGTATACAGTCGATAAATTTACAACCGATCGATTCTAATGCGTTGGCATGCACACCACAATTGTAAAAATAACACAAATGATCCTGAATAAAAGTACAGAGGTACTTAGGATTTAGAAAATTGAAACGTGATTTTTTAAAAATGTGAATTTCGCACGTACCGAATACGAATAATTTGTCGAATGATAGCAATTCGCTTCCCAAACGTACTTAATACCCATAAATTTTCATTCAAAAATAATTAATTTCTTACCTTGATTATGAGTGGTCTACTCTCGAGGCGAATTTTTTCAATATAATTTCAGTCTTGGCCGAAGAATTATAGATCCACGTGTAATTTATACCTGCGATTTTGATATTTAAAAATTATTAACCCAAGTAATTATTTTTCTGACGTATGAGACGAATCTAAGTAGCCAGTGCAGAAATATGATAAGATAATGAAGCCCCTTGCGGTCAAAGAAAATTTGATGTCGGTGTAATTTTTTCTCTTAAAAAAAAAAGAATCGACGAAAAAAAATTTTAATGAATTTTCGTACGCATGAGTAATAAGATATTGAAGATGAGACGAAAATTACGAAATGTACGAATCATACGAACGTCGCGTGACGTATTTTGGTAAATATTTACACGTGAAGTACGGCTCGATTTGAGCTAAAAATATACCAAGAATTGTGGTGTAGCATTTTTGGCAAAAAATTTTAATCGAATTATACCTGATTTATGCTTTAGTATAATTAAAGTTTTCGCGAACGCATAATTTATGTAATGTTTTCGTTTTGTGATTTCAGTGAAGAAAGAGATCCTGCATGGAGTCAGCGGAGAATTCCGGTCTGGAGAATTGACCGCCATAATGGGTCCTTCGGGAGCTGGAAAAAGCACATTGTTGAATATACTCGCCGGTTATATGTAAGTTGATCGATTAGTTTGACACAGGAGATTATTTTCTGGGTTGAATTTTTATCGCAGGTTTATTTAAATCGGAGGTGTTGGAATTTTTAAAAAATAAAATCACGGCTTCGGTGATGATTGATGAAATCGACGTGAAAAAATTTATTTTTGAGAGAATTTTTTTCCAATTTTTTTTTTCAACCCATGTTTGAGATAGCAATGAACTTGGTTCAGGTCTTTGATCATTTATCGCGAATGTTTTGGTTCCTGACCTTCGATCGTGTGGATGAAATCTCACGAAATTTTCTGATCAGGAAGCAAGAGAAATTTCTGACGAGCGTAATTTAATTCTGCGAGAATTTCGGGAAGCTTTACCCCCTCCCAAAACCCACCTTTATTTCCCCAATGGATTCCATGGAAAATTGCAGCAAGACGTCGAAAACATTAAATTTTTTGGAAAATTCAATTTGTAGGCTCAAAATGTAAAAAATTCATTTTTAATTGAAATCCCTCACTATTTTTTTTTGAGGAGGGGGGATTTTTCATGCATTTGGATCTCATATTTCTAACTGAAGGGCAAATTTTTCAAAATTGCCATCTCGCGATTTAAAAATTGGTCCCTCTACAGTGTCCAGTGTTCATTACAGTGAGTCGAGAGAAACGTTTCTTCATTTCTCTTATTATTTAATACCTTACAGCTGGTGTAAAAAATCTTCCAAAAAATTTTGAAGTCCTGTGAACCCTTGAGGAGTGGAGTCGAGGGCTCCTAAACTAAAGTAGGGAAATTTTTGAGAAGACCGTATTTTTTCAAGTTAAAACTTCCTAAATCCCTACTATTTTTGAACGCGGTGGCCCTAAAAAAAAAATAATAATTGAGATGCTGAATCGCATGGTGTGTTTGGTTTTTTGATTTGAGTTTGAGATCAAAAGAAATTAAAATTTCAAACAAGTTCCCATGGATTATTATTCTGGAAAAACTATTGGTATTCATTTAATAACCATTTTTTGAATCAGTTAAAAAGGGGCTTAAAAGTTTTTCAGTTTGTTATGTAGGTAATTTTAAAAGTTTTGGAAGCATTTTTGGAGTATCTTGTGATTTTTGAAAAGTGTCCAAACAGTTTTAATAAAAATTCTCCAAGTTTTAAAAATCATTCAATTTTAAAAAAAATAAATCAGTTTTTAAAAATTTTTTGATTTATTTTCTGATTTTCATAAAATTTAAAATTTTTGGAAAAATAATCCAAGTTTTGAGAAATATTGTCTTATTTTCAGAAATTCATCCAAACATGAAAAAAAATGGCACAGTTGTTCTAGTCAACTGAGTCCATCAATAATCGTATGCACCTAAAATATTTCGAAAAATTGAAAATTGAAAATTTAGAAAATTGCCAGCAATCATCCTTATTTGTCTTCCCCCTTTTTCATTTTTCTTCACTAAATAGATTCATCTTCGAGGATGTTTCGAGATGGATATGGCCTTCTCGTGAAATTTGGTTTCAAAAATACATTTATCCCAAATTTGGAGCTTGTATTCGATTTTTAACTCTTCGACTCATTCCATAGTCCTCCTCAATCACCCTATTTTGAAAAAAGTGATTTCAGTGTACCGAAAAATATCAAGTATTGGTCGCCTTCGCCGATTTTTTTTTTGTTCTATCGAGTGAGAAATTTAATAGTAGGTATAAATTTAAAAATCTTGAAATTTGTGATTCGCAACTTCAAATTTTATGGTTTACAAAGACGTGAAAATCCATCGTCCAAATCGAGAAATTTTTACCAGTTTTTACATAGCTTGTTTTTACTCAATTGGTGATCTACGCGGAAATTTAGACAAGAACAACTGAATAATTCAACACACACGTAATTTAGGCACAACCTGTTGCAACGGTGTATCGATTTGGTTCGATTAATTCTCTATTTTCGTACGCTCGTCCCTCACCCTTCAACCAGTGCCATCTTAATGAATCGAATTAATTGAAAGAAAAAAAAACCACCGCACATACCCATATTATCCAAGGCCATCATCATTGATGATTTTGCGTTTATCACCAAAAAAAAAAAAAAAAAAAAAAAAAAGGAAATCAAACTCTACTATCAACGTTATAAAACTATAACTCAAAGTGAGATTTATTCGACATAAATCACGACTTCTGGCTGAACTTATAGTTGCCAACAAAAAAAGCAACCAAGTGACCAACTGCAATAAAAAAAAATTGCTAAAATATTTCGCACCAGTGAGTACATTATAATCAAGTTGAGGCGATAATTCGCTCATAACGATTCACAAAACGCGACTGAAAATTCTGGCGAACTTTTCATTGACGTCAATCCGGATCCGTTTGGGCCAAGAGACTACCGATTCATCTCGCCGCATTCTGAAAAAAATCTGCATTTATTTGCAATAGCGTGTAATGGTTTCCTTCGACGCGATTCGATTACTATGCGGAAGATGATTTGGTGCGATTGTCATTCGCGTGGCGTGATCGATGCGATTGACCAACGATCCCGAAAAAAACCGAACTCTATTCGCATTCTTTATAGTGCTGCGTTGACCTTTGTAATGAAAATAACTTGGCTAAATACGTCATCAAGGATTGATGTTGATTAGGAATAATGATTGGAAGATTGCTCATATGAGTTGATAAACTTTTGAAATTGCGAATACCTAATTTTTTGAATTTTAATTTTTTTTAAAATTTCGAATCGGTAAGGAAGGAAAGAGATTTAAATTGCCTTGATTGAATTCAATTCCATGTTGATTTCTCGGGGGAAAAAAACGAAAAACGAAAAATTCATTCCTTGACTGCGTTTTCCCGAATGTAATTTTTTCCCAATGCAGTAAATCCGAATGAAAATTTTTCCTTTGCTCGAATGTATCGAATTTTGTTGTCTGCGTTTCATCAAGTGTATTTTCCAGTTTTGTTTCCCTAATTGTAGAAAGAGCGAAGAGTAAAGGTTAAATTTCGTCAAGGAGATGTAATGAAATTCTCTCCCTTTTTTGATTTCAAAATTTCAAAAAAGGTTGAGAGGGAAAGAATAAGAAGGTGGCCAATATCTTAGTAAAAAAAATTCTTGAATTTTATTTCAAATTTTTTATCCTGCCTCTTCCCTCTTTATTGACATTTCGTTGAATTAGCACCTGATGGAATTTTAATTGAACAAAATTATTGACTACCTAAACCTATAGTATTGTTTTTTTAAAAAACTATTTTGAATAACTAAGGAAAAAGTATTAAATCGGATTTGAAAGGAACAAAATTTCTTTTTTGAAATTGAATCAGACACGGAAATGAAATAAGATGGAACTTTTAATAATAGGTATGATCGTTCCTGTTCAATTACCGTGCAACTCGACTTTTTTCCAAGTTTATATTTCTTCCATAATTTTTTCAACTATGGAATTCTTTTTCATGTGCTAAAATTTATTCTCCAATTTTTTTCCACCTAAAAATTTATTTACAATATTTTCCTACTTCATTGTAATATTTCATCTCAAAATTATTTCAAATTTTAAAAGTTTTTTCACCTTTTTTTTTTTTCAAAATTCAACTTTGATTCCAATACAAAATTTTCTCAACTCTACAATTTATTCTATTTTTTCCCCAATTTTGATTTTTTTGACTTGAAATTTTTTTCAAAGGATTTTAAGTATTTGAAAAAGAATGAAATTTCAAGATATAGCTAAATAGGTATTTAAAAAAAAATCCAAGGAGGGAAGTTTCGAGATGAGAAAACATTTTTTAGAGCTGAAAAATTGAAATGTTCAGAATTAAACTTACAAGGTAGAAAAAAAAATCGATTAAAATCGATCCAATATCGGTTTTGATCCACTCAAAAATATTGACCTAGTAAAATATCGGTTCGGTATCTTAAAAAAAATCCTTTACAAATTTCCAAAAAAAAAAAAAAAGGTCAATTTTTAGGTCCTTTTATGGTCTTTTCTGATATTTTTTTCTCATTATTAGGCCATCTTTAATCACTTTTTTTTCTTATGTAATTTTTGTGGTCCTTTTTGGCCACGATTCTCATTATAGTCGGTCACTTTTTGGCCATTTTTCTCATTATTGGGTAAGTTTTGGATTTGTAATTAGGTATTAGGTCACTTTTTGGTCATTTTCCTCATTATTGGGTCATTTTGGTCATTTTCTGGTCACTTTTCTCATTATTATGCGACTTTTGTGTAATTTCTATCATTTTTCTAATTATTACGTCATTTTTTTGTCATATTTCTTAGAACTAGATCACTTTTTGATTATTTTCGTCATTTTTTTGTCACATATCTTATTGGGCCACTTTTTGGACACTTCTATCTTATCCAGTAAAATTGAGGAATTTTTGTTTGAAAAAATAAAATTACCTCTAGGATTTTTGTCAAAATCCTTGATTTTTTTCGATCCACCGTACAAACATTATGGCCACGGATCATTTACATGTGATGCAGCAATGAATTTAATTGTACGAACGTAATGATTGCGCGCACTTACGAAGATGTAAAATTTGTACATATGTTCGTAAATTATTATCTACATAGGATGTTGTGATTACTCGGCATGTCGTTGTATGTGTGATAATCTATCGGTTTTGCTGAAAAGTTGTTATCATGCCATCGTGTCAGTAGTCAGTACATGAATAATAAGTAGTCTACGTATATCATAAATACATACTTACTACATACTTATAAGGTACATTCACAACATATGTGGTGTTTGCCCGACTACCTATTGTTACGTAATATCGATACAATTACTCATGTTCGCAGACAAACCGGTAGCCAAGGTACCGTACTCGTTAACGGAGAAGATCGAAGGATACCAGGCATACAACATTTTTTAAAGTTGAGCTGCTACATTCAGCAAGACGATGCACTGAGGCCGCTTTTGACCGTACAAGAGTCGATGCTGATTGCCGCTCATTTAAAATTAGGATTGAAAGTTCCTATGTACCAAAAACTAGAACAAGTAAGTTGATAAATTACATTTTTTTAGGGGGGGGGGGACAAAAAAACAAATAGCTACCTACGAAATATCTAAATAGATATACTTGGTTTGATGATTTTTCGTAATGTACCTAGATGTTTGGGTTACTCACCTTGAATGTTGTTATTTTGTTTTTTTCGTTGATTTAAAATGGCCTGATTTTTGGAGCACTTGCGTTATCCAACTGTATGTCCCCTGAAGTGATTAGGTGTGACACCTGTGCAAGGTCCTTTCAGTATGTTGACCTTTCTAAAATTCGTCTAATGGACGAAATCGTATAGAGAACGGATGTGAAGGGAAGGTTTTGATTGATTTAAATCGATTTCGACCATTTCGTGGGATTTGAAGTTTTTTAAATTTTCAAGTTCAAAAAATGGAATTTTAAGATACTTATAAATTGAAGTTGAAAAAATTTTAGACAATGAAAAAATTTTGGAAAAAAGCTTGGAGCTGAAAGAAATTTTGAGAAGAAAAGTTTCAAGTTGAAAAAACATTTTTTCAAAGTTGAAAAATCGAAATTTTCAGAATAAAAATCAAGAGTTGAAAACAAAAAATCGAAAACAAAAAGAATGTATTTGTCAGTGCTGATCTTTGCAAAAGTTGAAAAAAGGCATATCGGGTCGATATCGTAAAAAATCATACTTTCAATTTTTCAAAGGATCTCAGGTTTTTAATATAAAATTCAAGAAAAATGGATCTTTTTTTTTTTTTTTTCTTATTAGATATTAGGTCGCGTTTTGGTCTCATTATCCTCGTCTAGTTGGAAATTAAAAATTTTCGGATCGAGTTATTGAAAAAATAGCAAAACATAGATTTTTAGCTGTCTAAATTTTTTTTCACGTTTTTTGAATCAAAATCTCAATGGAGGTTCTAGAATAACTGAAAATAGTGGAAATATGATATCGAAAAATATTTTTATTCGTGATTAAGGTATTGTTAAAAAATTCAATGGTCCTTTTTCGGGACGAGGAAGGTGAAAATGGAAATTCAGATTCGAAGAAATTTTTCAAATTTTCATCAAATTTTATCTCGAACGCTATTTTTTCCCAAAAATTTGTCTACTTAATATCTTAAATCGAATTATTTCCCCGAAAAAATATTCATACGTTTCCCTTTTGTATCCAACCGGATTTTTTGTTGTTTTGGAAAAGATGGTTTGTATTCTGGACCCCCCCCCCCCATTATTTTTTCTTCAAAATTTTGATAATTTTTACGATTATTCGATCTATTGTTCAGGGATTCAACATTTTATTACGATTCTCATCAAATGTTTGTAATTTTGGTTCGAGTCTCTTACTGAAAATATCTCAAAAAACTAGACTTTTTCAAAAAAAGCTACAGTACCTACCTAAGCAAAATTTTAGCTCTAAAATTCACGGTGGTTCTATTAATTTTTTTTCAGGTTGGAATTCCCCAAGAAAATTTTTTGTAGTAAACCACATTTTCAACGTTTCTTATTCAATGTATCTAACAATTGAATTGTCACCAACTGGCAATTTCACAATTTTTTCCTGCATTTATTTTATTTTGATAGGTAGGTGATTCTAATCATTTTTTTAGAGCTGAGTAGGTTCAAAATTCGAATATGATTTCAAATTTTTTATATCTGGTAATGGTTTTTCCCAATTTGAATTTTTTGTTAATTTTTTTACCCTGGGAAAAAGAAATAAATTGAAAAAATATTTCTTGTTGTTTTATCTAGAACGTTGAAAAATGACCATATTTTGATTTTTATAGATTCTTAGAAAAAACTTCAAAAAACGACCATTTTCCTTAATTCTGAAATCATTGTTTTCTGTTGTTTTTCGAAAAACAACGAAAACATCAGTAGGCACCTACCTACTTGATTTTTTTTTAAAAACTATTGTTTCCGATTTTTTCCTCAAAAACGATGAAAAAAATTAATTTGAAATATTTTGAATTGTAAAATTGTCTTTTCTGATCGTTTCTTGTCATTTATCAAAAAAGACAAGAAAAAACTGTTTTCAAATATTCTAAGTTGTCTCTTCAAAAACAATGAAAAAGGGCTAGATCGAAATGTTGTAATTTGTAGATTGTGAAATTTTTCGTCACTGGAGTTCAATTTGTTCTGGGAGGCTCAATTTTTTGAGATATTTTCAGTGGAAGATAGGTATATAATTTGAACGTTTTCCACAAAAATATTTCGAAAACAAAGCTTTCTGAGAAAAAAACAAATTAAACTTTACAGAAAGGAAATTTTATGCTTTACAATTTACGTTTTAATAATTTTTCTCGCAGAACCCTTCCTTTGCTGGGAAAAATTGACTTCAAATATCAAAAGTTATCAAAAAATATGAAAAAATTTCAGTATACTTAGAATTCAAATTGTGAAAAATCCTTACGAGACGGAATTTTTCCACCAATTTCCCCTTGATCAGCGCCAAAAAGTACCATTAAAATCATGCATCAAATTTGAATACCCGTTTTTTTTTATAGACCGATGTAATCAAGGGAGAAAAAACCACGTAGGTACTTAGTTAATTTTTTATTCAAAAAATCTCCCTCTCTTTCCCTCAGCTCTGAAATCTGTGCCCTGAGAAACTGCGCATATACCAAATTCGTATACAGAATATCATTCGTACTCGTAAATTGTTTCTAAATGATTTCAACTCTGCATTAATTAAAATGTCTATCTAGAAAAGACCGGTCTAGTAACTTCTCTTACTCTGTCTTAATTTTTTATTTCTTTTAGATGTTTCTAGATCGCGGGTATTTCTGGACCCGTCACCTATTCGTAAATATATTTCGGTACCTAGTACCTACGCATAATTTTAATCATCAATCACCTGTCTTCTTTGGCCAAAAAGTAGAAAAACAGAAAAAATTTGAGATAGCGAATCGATATATTTAGAGTAAGAAATAAATAGATCCTCGTAAACGATTCGCGATGAAATGACGTCTTGAATTCTCATCAACGCACTTCGTCATCAAATTATCCATTTCGAATCTAAATTTTATGTGAATGGTTAAATTTGGAATCACGTCAACCTTGAAATAATTTACAGCGAATGTACCTTTTCTAAAAAAAAAATGTTTTTCCGTAATTTTTTTTGCCAACAGATTCAAGAGTTACTGGATATGCTGGGATTAGCAAAACATTGTCAAACGGTTACCAAAAGATTATCCGGAGGTCAAAAGAAAAGACTATCCATAGCATTAGAATTGATCACCAATCCGCCCATTATATTTCTCGACGAACCAACGACGTAAGTCTGTTGTTGATTTTCTCAATATTTCCCCAAATCGGTTTAACGAACTCCAGTAATTTATTTCTGTTTATACAGTGGTCTAGATAGTTTATCGTGCTCGCAGTGCGTCCAACTGTTGAAAAATCTAGCCGCCCAAGGCAGAACAGTGGTCTGCACCATACATCAGCCTAGTGCCTTGGTTTTCGAGAAATTCGACCATTTGTACGCGGTCGCTGCCGGACGGTGTATTTACCAAGGACCAGTGAACGCTCTAGTACCTTATTTTTCTCAATTTGATCTCAACTGCCCACCTTATCATAATCCGGCCGATTTTCGTATGTACTTTGTTATTAGCCAAAAAAAAAGCATAGCTGCGCGTAGGGTAAGACGTAAAAGCGTATGTACTTCATTTGTGTATGCGATTGGCCTCTTGCGGGGATTTTCTTCTCTCACTTATCGCCAGGTTGATGGTGGGCGACGAGCGAAGGGATGAAAATGGAGAAATAATGTTATAGCTGTGTAAATACGCGTACCTATGCGATAGGCAACCAGCTCGCTTTTTTACCTTTCTATATACATATTTCTTATGGCAAATTCAGGGGCGTGTATTACAAAATGGAGTATTTTCGTATGTATAAGTGTATATACGTGTTGTATTGGTTGTTTAGCACCGACGCCGGAATTATATCACAGTTTTGGCAGTTTTGAGTCTTTGCCAGGTCTTGAGGGTTGATTTATTGCAATGGATAAGTTGCACGAAATTTTAAAAAATTATGATAACTCGAAAGTAATAATTTAAAAAATATTTGAAAAAAAGATTAAAAATTGGTCCTGATTTTCCGAAAGTTGTGTTTTATCGTAGCGTTGAAAAACGGAGGCGAAGTCAAATATGGAGCTATGACGTCACAATTTAGATTTTCTGTTTTAAATTTCAATTCGTGACGTCATGGTGACAGATTTGACCACGCCTCCGTTTTTCAAGGATACGAGAAAACCAAACTTGAAAAAAAAATCATTATTAACTGAGTTTTAGATGACCGATTTTCAATTTTTTTCCTCATTTTCATTTATAAATGTTTATACCTATAGGCGCACCCAAGGAGAGCTCAGGGAGCTCAAACACCTTCCTTAAGCTCGGAAAAAAAAATTTTATTGCAAAAATATAAAAAAGTGCATATTTTGCTTTCCAAACAGTATTTTTTCCAAAAAAAATCGCCCTCGCTTCGTTCTGGCAGTACTTTTAATAATTTTCACTTAAAATTTGATGATTTTTGACCAATTTTTAGCCAAAAATCATCAAATTCCTCAATAAATTCCCAATTTGTCGGAAAAAATTGATGATTTTTGACTGAGAGATCAGTAAAAAAATGAATAATTTGAAATTTGACCCCATCCTCTTATTTTTCTCAAATTCGCAGCCCCTCCCTTAATTAATTTCTGGAAGCGCCTATGGATGTTTACTTTCGATTTGCCATAATTTTTTTCAAAAAGAAATTTCGCTCAGTTTGTCCATAGATTTCTATAAAAGTTTTGAAATTTTAAATTGCTTTCTTAAGTAGGAATGAATTATTGAGAAAAATTTAAGACAAATATTTCGTCCTCAGTTTTTGAATTTTTTTCAAAAAAAGTCACCCTTTTTCCAATTTTTTCAATTCAAAATTGGAATTTAGCTAATTTTGGAAGACAGAGTTGCTCTTTCCTCTGCCAATCCAATGCTATTTGGAGCTGACTTCAAAATGTTCAAATTGGAAAGTCTCGAGAAATAAGGAGTAGGGATTTTTTAAAATGTTTTTAGAGACCTAAAAAATAGTCGTGTTAATTTGAATCAGAATCGAATTAAAGGTGACAACGTGACATTGTTTGAATGGAATTGGTTTTAATCAATTTTTCTAATTTTTTGGATTCAGATTGAAAATTTAATGAAAAGGTTCACTTTTGAGATTTTTTGAAGGGAAAAATTCTCTCCGTCTTTCCTTGGTTTAAATTAACTCCATCAAAAACGTAAGTAGGTACTTGGAAAATACTATTTCCGCCAAGTTTTTCTTATATTTTGCATTTTTGCTGAAATTCGAAAAAAAGTTGGGTAGAATTTGGATTTGATTTGTTGATAAATGAAAAAATATGCAAAAATTACCACCCTTTCCTCATTTTGTTCTTAAACCGCAGAATTATATTTTCGGGACGAAATCGAAATAGGTAATTGATTTGTGATTAAACTCTGGGAGAATTCTGATTTGGAAAATATACCTAATAAAAATTTATCTTCAACTTTTAAATAATCTCAAGTTTTCATTTCAAGGTCATGAATATTTTGTAACGAGTTCATTTCAAAAAATTTTGCCACTTGAAAAATTTACATTGATCCAAAAACTTTCACCTCGTTTTTCTTGGTAATTTTTTAAAAATTTATCCTAAATGAAAAATCTCAATGAATTTTAAATTTTGGCTGGATTTCGGCTTGTACTTTTTTTTCGAACGAATTCGTCAAAATAAATGTTCAACTTTAATGAAATTTTTTAAAAATTTCTGTAAAAATCATCTATGGACATGCGTGAAAAACTTCTCAAAATTAGGAAAAATTTCGATGAATTGGATAAAATTTCAGTTTTGTTCAAAGTGTATTTTTTTTTTTTAAATTTTCTGACGCTTTTATTTTTTTGTAATGCTTTCATCGAAGATTTTTTGAATTGAAACTTGACAGTTTTTCTTTCTTTTCTTTTGCATTGTTTTTTGTTATCGTTCGAAATTTTTCATTTCATTTCATAGGTAGGCACTTTTGAGGGGTTAGGTACATTTTTCTAACAATTTTTTTAAATTCCTGAATAGTTTTTAGAAACCATTTGAAACGTTGAGTATTGATTGATCTTTCTTAAATTTTTTCATCATCATCGATCTAAAAAGAAAATTTGGACAAATTCAACAGTTTTGAAGACATTTTTAGTAGGTAACTAATAAAATATTTTCAACAGTTTTTGTGATATTTTCACACGATCAAAATAAAATTCGAGATTATTTTGAATCTTTTTTTTTTCGTTTAAAAATGTTGAAAACAGTACAAAATTTTAAATCTTATCATTAAAATCGTATACAATATTGAGAATTGCTGTAAAAAGATGACCAATTACCACGAAAATTGTTGAAGAAAATGTGAAGTATGACGAAACGTTTTTCAATTGGATGAAATAATGAAAAAAAGTAGCAAATTTTTTCCAATCAGAATATGGGGGTTAAAATTATTATCAATGTAAGGCACAAAAATCGATTGAAATGCATTTTTAAGATAAATTTTCACTTATCACGTTTTTTGAAAAAAATTCTCAAATTCGTTATTGAATTTTTTCCATTATTTTCAACAATTTTTTTGAACATTTACTTTTTTTGCATTTCTTTTGAATCATTTTCACGGATTTTCCGAAATTTGAACAATTTTATTTACATTTCTTCCAATTTCCATGTAATTTTCAACAATTTTTGATTTTTTCTTCAAAAAACTACTTTTGAATATTGATTGTGGCGTATTTTTTTAAAAAATAATTTTTATAGTTTTTGAACGATTTTTACTTTATTTTACAATTTTTCGCCGTATTTAATACATTCTGACGATATTCCAACAACGTTTCGTGGTTTTGATTTGTTTTTTCAAACTTCTAATATCTACATCATCAAATTTTTTATCAAGATTTTATTCATTTTGAAATCAATTTTGGAGACAATTTTACTGAGGTCCCAAAAAATCATAATCGGACTCCCTGCTCTTTCAAGAGTCAACGTTAAAAATCCTCATCAGCCATCACAATTTCAAAAAGTTCAATTACCTATACTTCTTTAAATTTTTTCCCCTTGGGTACACTAAAAATTATTTAGAAAGTAGGCCTCTGGCCTGGCGAAAATTTTCATGCCACACTGGATATTTACAAAATGTGTATAAAATATTGTACCTGTGTAAATATTGTATCTATGTTGATTTAATCAATAATCTACACCCTCATAAGCTGAAAACGATATGCTTTTTGTCGTGTCGCATGCATGATTATTTTCCAGAGACATCGCAAAAAAAGAACCAGTCCTATCAATTCAATCACCTGATTTATAATTTTTCGTAATTTAAAGATAATGCAATTTGTAAAAATTTTTTGGCAAAAATCTCAGACGTGCCTTCTTTACTTTGTCTCTGTTTGTGTGCGAACTAACACGATGATTATTATCGTATCGCTTTTGAAAAAAAATGCTGCGAGGTGTTTGGGAACTTTTTTGAAAACATCTACGTACCTGAGCTCTGCATTGTACATAAAAATGCATTGTAAATAGTAAAAATGTAAGAAATAATACGTACAATGATAACCCGGCGTAAGTGCGAATGGCTGGTACCGCTGTACCTCTGCTCTACACAATGCAATATTTTTTCACCGAGCTTTCGGTTATTTAATAACACGTGTGATGAAAATTTAATATGTGTGCAAATTACAGTAATAGAAGTAGCTATCGGCGAATATGAAGCGGATAAAGATAAATTAACGGCGGCCGCCTCGTGTTTAGGGAGAAACACGTTCACGTCTGCTATAATCGGGCAACGTAAGTGTTTTACCTGGAAAGTAGATTAGAAATTTTTGCAAAGTGGCAAATTTCTAGCTCGAATGCGAATTAATTGGTAATTTCTTTTCTCCGGTGTTTTGTTTTCACAGCGGGCTTTAAATATCGTAAACAGAATCCAGCTCTGTCGAGCGATGAAATCGTAGAATATACCAAAAGCCAGCCTAAAGGCCCGCCGGCCGTTTTACAAGCATTTTATTTATTCAGCAGAAATATTACCAGTATACGTAGAAATAAGGTAAGTATAGAGAGTACCTATTCAAAAAAAAAAAAAAATTGTGGCAAAATTTGGAAAAAAAATTGGTAATTTTAAAATGATTTACTTTTTTTTTCAGTCTCACTATTTGCTTAGAATACTTGCCCACCTTTTCATCGCGGTGATATTCGGTTATCTATACGAAGGAGTTGGTAATAACGCAAGCAGAGTATTAGCCAATGGAGTTTTCTTATATGGATCAAATTTATTTTTAATTTATACTGGACAGATGGCAGTCATATTATCTTGTAAGATTTCTTAATTTGTTGATGACTTTTTTTCAACTAGGTAATTTTATTACATCGATTTATTTTATTGTTTCAGTTCCTTTAGAATTCGAGATGCTGAAAAGAGAGCATTTCAATAGATGGTATTCACTACTACCTTATTTAATATCTACCTTACTTATCGAAATTCCGTTCCAGGTATGTGTTAATTTTTTTAAAACATTTTCGTGCAAAAAAAATGATCGAATTTGTAATATTTATCTATGTTTTTTTTACAGATTGCATGTAGCACAACTTATTTGCTACCGGCCTATTTTCTCACTGGCCAGCCAATGGAATGGTTTAGACTGTCATATTTTGGTATTATATTAATTGTTACCTCATTGACGGCCCAAAGCACTGGGTTTTTATTAGGGGCCACTTTACCTGTAAATGTGAGTATGGAAATTAGTATTGATTGGTATTTTAAATATGGAATTGCAACGTGTGTGTGTTATACAAATAGCATAGAAAATTTTTCATTTCGAATGTTTTCAAAAACACAAAAATGAAGTCTTTTTGGGATGAAATTCTCATAAAAATAGTTTGTACTTATAATTGTTGTGAAATAACCCTTGAAACCGGTTGCAACGTGTTGAATACGTTTGAAAATGGTTCAGTGGTTTCTATTATAGGTTCCTAACTGATACATATTGTCTTAAAAATGAGGCTCCAAAGTTGTTATTTTTTCCAGAAAGTTTTGAAACCGGTTTGGACGTTTTTTAACTGGTTGCTGTTGGTTATTTCCATGGAAAATTCAACAAATTGAATGTTTCTTTTTTTGAAAAAAATGAAACATTTTTCGTGTTCATTTATTTTTAAATGAAACCGGTTTATTAGCTCCCAACCGGTTGGTAGAATCAATGAAATTTCAACATTTTTGAAAATTCATCATTGAACAAGTCATATCCTGAATATTTATAAACATTGATTTGGATATTGGTATTTTTAGAAACCAGTTTAATGGTTCTGAACCGGTTTCAGGAACAGACTTTCTTCAAAATAAAAATAAGGAGAATAGGTACATCGAACAAAATTTGCGAAATCAAGGAAAACTCCATCTTCAAAAAAAAAATTATAATACATTTTTGGTTGAAACCGGTTTTTTGATTCGCTACCAGTTTTCAATGAATTTTAAAAAATTTTCATCGTAAGTACTTAGATGAAAAAAAAAGCTTAAAAGAATTATGAATACAATTTATTTATTGTTGAAATTCTCAGCGATATTTTTAGTTTCTTATACATTATTTTCATTGGGCACCTATTGTAATGTTTGAAACAGCTTTTAAAAAAATTGAGATAGTTTCATGACCTAATTTTTGCATTTGAAATTACTTCAAATAAGAACATAGTACAATTTTAAGGCCCAAATGATGGAAAATACTTCTTTGAAACCGATTCTGTCTTTAGTCTCAAAATCTTCAAAATAAAAAAACCGGTTAAAACTGGTTTCAAGAAAGAAACTGAATGTGTTTTATTAGAAACTATTCATTTTTATTTTCTTACCTATTTTCATTTCTCCACTGGTAATTATTGGTAGTTGGTTCGTATTTTGGTAGATTTTTGAAAGTCACTCAACCGGTTTCACGAATTTTTACAACCAGTTCAAAAAATATCTTCAAAGTGTTTTGAAAGTTGTTTTCATAAATTCCATAACTCTCATATTTATGAAACTGATTAAAATTGGGATCCGATTTTCAATAATGAAAATTCCTTTTAGTGCTTTACAATTTGTTGAAATTATTTTTGATTTGATTTTGGTGTTGTTGGAAACCGCTGAACCGGTTTTTTCAATTTTCAATTTTTAAAAAAATCCAGTTTAAACTACAAGTATACATTATGTAGGTACCTATTTTTCGAATTCTGTTTTTTTGTCGTTTATTGCTTGAATTGAAATTTCAATATTTTTGAAACCGGTTCGACCGTATTCAAAATCCTCATATTTCTGAAACTGGTTCAAATTAGTTTCAATACGGTAGGATTGAAATTTATTAGTTGTCTACAAATTGTTAGGAAAAATCGAACTGGTTGCACGATTATGATATCCATATCGATGTTCTACATATATTTTCAGAATCAGTTCAACAATTTTTAAATCTTTCGCATTTTTGTCACCGGTTCAAACCAGTTTCAAATAGATGAGTTTTTCAAAAAGTTATCATTTTCATTAATTTACAACTTCAATTTTGCAATACCCTCAGATTTTTTAAACTGTTCCAAACCGGTTTCAAAATTGTAGGAGTTATAATTTCTCATTTTCAGTGGTCTTTAAATTATTGGGAATCATAGAACTAGTTGCACAATTTATTTATAGCGATATTCTGTATTTTTAAAACCAGTTCAAACCGGTTTTGAGTGGATAAGTTTCTTGTATATTTTTATTTTAAATCTGCATTTCTGTGTGCAGAACTAATTACTTATCAAAAAATATTGGCAAGAATTGAATCCGGTTTTATTATATATTTTTTACAAATTTTCAAGAACCCCTTTGCACTTGTCAGCCGAAAACCGTCTTTTGACTTGTACGTATAAAATACACGCGTGAATTCAAACCTGTTCGATAAACACGTGCTGCAATTCCAATGTTACCAACTATCCAAAAAAGAGAAAAAAGTACTAAAATAATATTCGCCTGTTTCAGATATCCGTATTCATCGGACCCGTATTCATGGTGTTATTTTCGGTATTCGGATTCGCCATCCGGTTGGCCGATATTCCTTTAACTTTCAAATGGTTACATTATTTTAGTTTTGTACGATCTTCGTATCAAAGTTTATTATACTCAATGTACGGTATGAAGCGATCGCAGTTACCGTGCGACCAGAACTACTGCCATTTTCGTTACGCGAGTCAATTTTTGACGGAAATGGACGTTAAAGATTTTGAAATGTGTACAGAATTTTTTTACATTTGTTTTATATGCGTTCTAGTTTATATTAGTACCTCGTTTTGTATTTGGTATAGACTCAATAAGAGATAATATTATAAACGTATTTATTGTATTTTGGGCGATAGAGGCGTTTTGGTTGTAAAATGAGGCCACGTCCAAGAACCCATATCTGGGTCTGGGATCTCGTAGTCGTCTAAACTGGCCCAATCGTCTCGTCGCCACTGGTCGCTGAAGTAGTCTTTGGATGTTTGAAGGCCCGACGTAGAAGGGGCTGATGAAGAAGTGACGACAGATTGATCTGGTATGCCCAGCACGATGCCTTCTTCCATTGAGATCGTTGAATCGGCTCCGGATACTTGGATCCAAAATTTCCACCATGGTTTTGGAGGTTCGGTTTGTGATGTTGTGGCGCGTATTTCGCCATCGGAGTCTCTGTTGAAATCGATTAGTAATGAGGGATGAATTCGATATAAATCGTATGCTAGCAGATATTTACTCTTCTTCGCTGATATCCAAGCCTTTGAAATCTTGAGGCATATTGCATATCAAGCAAGTGTTATTCAACGTCTCAAAGCATTCTTTGTCGTACATCCCTGTACATTCCGGAGTGGCGCATCTTACCTTAGGATTCTTATATCCACAAACTATGCATTCTTTGTACAAATAACGAAAGGGTAAAAAGAAATATAATCTAGGGAACCTGCGCAGTTTTACAAAAATTTTCCATCCTAAATTCATCACCTTGATTTAAAATTAGGTAGGTACAGTGGTACCTATTAAAATTTAATTTAAAAATCGAAAAAAATACCTGGCAATGATCCATTTATAAGGATCTGGTTTCTCTGACCGCAATCCAATCGCCCCTCTGGTGAAAAGAGTACGTCTGACATACTGTGAAATCACCCCTCTGGTTTGCAGAATATGATTATACATCCATACAGCTCTCTTGCGAGCTATTTCTGGATAATAATTCGACATGACGTAGTTACGAAATCGTAAAGCGAATGGTTGCAGTAGTGACACTAGCCAAGCAAATCCTAATGTGAATGCTGCATTTGAAGAGGAAAAAATTAAGTGTTGATGATTTTTTTTTTTTTCATCTCAAAATCTTTCATAACTTACCAATTTTTTCGTAAATCAATTTATTGATAGGGACCGGTTGAGGAAGACAGGGAGTCGTGTCGAATCTCAGCTCGATATCAAATACATTAAATAGGTTGTTGAAGATATTGTATAAAGAGTAGAAAAATCCAGATCCTTCGACTCCTATTATCGATTTGTCTCCTAAAATAATATCAGAATTGACGAGAGTCCTTGAATACTGAGACTCTTTTCTCAAAAATTGAGAGTCTTTCATAGAAATAATTTCGAGGGTCAATGAATCCAAAGTTGAATGTGAATCTCTGTTTTACGACCTTTATTTTTTTCAAATCATATATTTCATAACCACAATTGATCTTGGTCTTACAAATTTTTTAAAATTGTTTGTTATTTTATTGGTTTTTATTTTTATTTTTTTCAAATTGAAATACCATCAAATCAAAAAAAAGTACCTAGTGAAGTAGATAAGGCATCAAAAAAATTAATTTGATGACTTTCTTGTTTTTCATATCAAGTATTTCTAGGTTAAAAATATTTTGAAGTTGAAAAATTTGAGAAAATTAAGAAAATTTATACTTAAAAAAATTGAATAGAAAATTGAAAAAAATTGAGGAAATTTTTTAAATTGGAAAATTTGAGGAAATTTTTTAAGTTGGAAAATTTGAGGAAATTCATACTTGAAAAAATTAATTACAAAATTGAAAAAATTAAGAAAAATTTGAGGAATTTCATACTTATGTACTTGAAAAAAATTGAGAAAATTTTAAAGTTGAAAAACTTTGAGAAAATTTTAAAGTTGAAAAACTTTGAGAAAATTTCAAAGTTGGAAAATTTGAGGAAATTCATACTTCAAAAAAATTAATTAGAAAATTGAAAAAATTAAAGAAAATTTTGAAGTTGAAAAATTTGAGAAAATTTATACTTGAAAAAAATTAACTAAAAAATTGAAAAAAATTGAGAAAATTGTAGAAGTTGAAAAAAATTGAGAAAGTTTAAAAAGCTGAAAAATTTTTAAAAAATGACAAAAGTTTGAATTTTAAAAAATTTAAGAAAATTTCAAGTTGAAAAAAATTAATTAGATATTTGAAAAAATTTTAACAAAAAAATTAAAGATAAAAAAATTTGAATATAAAATATAAAACTAGGTAATATTTGAGTAAATCATGAGAATTCCAACAAGAAATTTTTTTAGATACCTAGATACTTAGAAGTAGAGATTCGAAAAAATTCATCGTAAAAAATCAAAATTTTTGGAAAATTTAAGCAGAAAACAAAACGAATCTTGGAGTCTGAGACTCTTTTCAGAATCTCATTTAAGATCAAACTCTGACCAATCCTGAATAAATTGAACCAGCAGATTTATTATTATGACCAGTCCAAGTCAGCTCGACTTACTTCCAAAGTAAAAAGATACTCTTCCATGATTATTCACTAAATCCAAGATAAAGTATAGAAACAAATCTATCACGAAGACAAATCCACTTTTCAAGCAAGCCAGAATTAAAATGGTTGATCCTCGAAGAAATGATTTCCGTTCTGAGGCGGTCATTCTGAGCGAAAAAAGCTGTAATTCGAATTGGAAAATGTATTACTGCCTTTGAATTTGATTGAGACGAGTGTATGTATCTTGTTACTGACTGAAACATATTGCGATTTTTCTGCTATTGTGAGTGGAAATAGAGTCTGCCTGTTAACTGTGGCTCTTTTGGTATCAAGTTCGACGAGAAATCTGTTAACGTGACGATTATCGTAACGTGTCTGGTAGAAAAATCTGTACCTATAAATGAAAGCTCTGAAAATGAGAGAGAAATCCATATCAAGAAACTTTTCAGACTCTCCAAAAAAATCAATTTCAAATTTTTTCGAATTTAAAATACAGTTGTTTTGATACATACGTTAATAAAACATAGGCGATGTAAGTTGTCAAGATTAACTTCATTAAATGCATAACATTCATTAAAAATTTCAGTCTTTCATCTTGGCTTTTATGAACTTCTTCGTAGATATCTTTCAGTGACTTGCTTTGATTCGTTTTAAAGCTAAAAGAATGGTGAAAAGAGACCTTGACGTAGAAAATGGTTTTAAGGAAACTTCCCAGGTCTTTCACTTCTACGAAAATAAAAAATTGAATTAAAATCGAGGCCAATATATAATTTACATATAACTTACTGTCTTTCAAAAAATCAAAAACGTGCTCTTTGATGAAATCTTTAAAATGGCACACCGCAGTTAACGCTTTCATAGGTAAACAAATCAGTGTGATGATTTGAAATGGATTACAAAGCCCACCAAAAAATCCTAAATTCGCCTGTAAAAATTTGATCTCTTGTTCAAAGTGAAAATTTAGGCTTATATCAAAATTTATTCGGTTTTTTCACCTCGCAATCTTTGATCCAAGCTCCTATTTTTTTCTGGCAAACATCACTCGGAGTTCCGAAACTGGTGTTGCAATTGATGGCGAATATTTTAAGCCAGGAAAATACTTTTTTCATCATTTTACCTGGAAAAAAAATTTTAGGCCAAAAAATTTCAATTTTACGCATATTTTATCGTAATTACTTACCTATTGTTATTATGCCATTTTTTATCCAAATCAGGAAACTTTTCAATTTATCTATAATTGGTTTGATGGACTTCATTAGAAAAAGAATACCTTGTTTGATGATCCGTAATGGTTTTTTATACAACTCGGTTAAATTATGCCCGATGGCTCCTACTTGCTCCTATATAGACAAGAATGGTCGTTGTAGATGTACTGAAATATGTATGGAAGTTGTGTTAATTGAAAAAAATATCATACTTAAGGATTAGAATATTAAATAAATGGTTGGTTTATATACCTGTGTACATGCTATCGTATTTGTTAATTGTCTTGTATTGAATAGGATATTAGATCCTGGCACTGTAATCAGGCTGATTAAAGCGATTGAAATGAGCATAGCTCGAGCTCTCGAAGTGCACATTTCCGGTAATACACTTAAAACGATGCATCTGCGATTTAAGTGAGATCATAAGTATTATATAGTCGACAATCCGAGTGTGGAAAAAAGCTCTAAGAAAAGTAAAATGGCGTGCTTTTTTTGGCAGAGGAAAAAATCAGCAGGGTCGATATTCTAGGAAATGACCATCAAAAATCCCCTTTTGTTTCAAAGTAAACGAAGAAAATTATTTTCATTCGATGTTAATGCTCGAAAATTTTCATTGTCGTTTTCTTATTTTTCATAAAATTTCAATCTCATTTAATGCACAGAAAAACATAAATTTAGGTAAAAAATTTTTATTGAAATAGTATATTTTACGTATTTACGGCGAACTGGTTAGGCAATTTTATTAACACGACAGAAAACGACCGGTACAACATATCTAAAAATGATTGTTTTTGGTCGTTTTTCAAAAATAAAAAATAAATGATTCGAAACAGTTATTTCAGTGTGATGAAAAATTTTCAAACTGTCGTTTTTCAAAGAAACGATGGGAAACGACGTGTCAAACATACCTAAAAATGATCGTTTTTAGTCGTTTTTCAAAAAAAAAAAATTGATTCTAAACCATAATTTCAGTTAATTAAAACTTTTTTAAACTAAGAAACGACGGATTCAACATTACCTAAAAATGATAGTTTTTAGTCGTTTTTCAAAAAAAAATGATTCTAAACCTAAATTTCAGTATGTTGAAAAATTTTCAAATTGTCGTTTTTCAAAGAAACGACAGGAAACGACGGATCCAATATACCTAAAAATGATCGTTTTAGTCAGTTTTTTAAAATGCATAAGAAAATTTGATTCGAAATAGTAATTTCCTCGGTGGAGGTGGGGGGGGGGGGTAAAGGATTCTTCTACAAAACTTGAAATTAATTTGACAGTCCGTGAAACGTAAAAGGACGAATTTGAGGATAAAAAAATATCGAAACACTTTTTTTCCAATTTCAATTTTCAGATTTTCAATCAGTTTGAAGAAAATTGTTTTTAAAAAAATTATTTTTAGAATTTCATTTACATATTTTTTTAGAAAACCATTACGTAATATTCCTGTTTTGAAAAATATATACCTTATTGTAAAAATTCATTAATTTTTGGTGAATTTCTCCTTTCCAACTTCGAAAGATTTCAAGTCTTAAAATTCTTCAATTTTTGAATAATCGTTCAAGCGATGAAAAAAATATCAATTTCAGAAAATTTATCATGTTATGGAAAATTCTTCAATTTTCAAATAATTTATCAATTGGGTTTTGTTAGAAACTTTTTCCATGATGATATTAAAAAAATTGACCAAATTTTGGAAAATTATCTGACTTTTAGGAAATTATTCAAGCTTTGGGATATTTTTCATATTAAATTCGGTTACTTACTTGCCTTTGAAAATAAATTTCACAGTCGTTCAAGTCGCCTGAATCTGCGAGTAAAATCGAAACGGTAGATAACATATGCATTCAATCCTACTTTTTCTTTGAAATTGATTAGATATCGCTGGATGGATTAGATGAATAATTTCTGTAGATTTCTTGCGCGACTACTTTCAAATTTTTTGCACCCTACGACACTGCTCGTTTTTATGTATGCTTGTAATTTTTCAAAATCTGGGTATTTTTGAATAGAGAATGGATTCATTTATTCAAAAATACGAATTTTCCAACTTCCTAAGCTTCGTATCGTTTAATAGTTGGTGAAAAATGGCGTTCAAAGTGCCACAATATGAGATCATACTAAAATTTTCTTTTTAGGGGTTCAGACCCTAATTACACCCATTTAAAATTTAAAATAGCTAGGTATTTTCTTGAATTGTCAATTCAACTTAAGGCCTTATGTATTTTTTCCCCATTTTTCCAAAAAAGTCACATCTCATGTACATTTTTTTTACTTAGCCTGCAAACCAATGAAATTATGTTAGATTTACCTTATTGTTTGATAAAAAGCCATTCCTAAGGTCAAAAAAATGCATAAAAATAGACTGATGTAGAATACAGTCCGTGTTTCCATGTCTAAGATCATAACGCACATGAAAAAATACACGTAACTAAGTAAAACTCCACCTGCAAGTTCAAAGATTCAAATTAGATACAGATTTACAGACGATCTTTTGGAAAAATCCAAGAACCCATATCAGTTTTAAGAAAAATGAAATTACAGATAAGTTACCTAAAAATCCTAAAATCGCTGTCATAATGAAATTCGGAAATGTGCCAGCAGTCGTCATAGTGATATAAATTTTAAACAATTTTACAATATATGGTTTGTTACGATTCACTCGAAAGTGTGTTTTGATGCAGCCACAGTGCAAATATCTGAAAAAATCATTAAGATGTACTAAGTTGAGGAATTGTTCACCGAGATATTAAGATTAAAGTAACCTTACTTGGCATTCCAATAGTGTAATTTATCGATAAACGATACATAAGGTTTCCCATTACGTGAGATCTCCATAGCTATGGCTTTAGCTCTTTTTAATCTATACATTTTCACCCTCAACAGGAGCACTTTTCCAATTGATAGCATGTGCATTTTGATGAATAAATTATTTAACAGGGTATTATTATTTAATAGTGCAAACGACGGTCGGATTTTTTGTAAACAAAATTCGAGAATACGATCGCAGAAAAATTTTTGCAAAAAAGCTTGATAAAAATTAATTATTTGATTGATTCGAAATATGTAATCGCTAATTAGAAAAACTTATTTATAAACAGCGACCTTACGTAAGGCAATCCCAAAGCGTCAAATTTCTGTTTTGCTAACCAGTTAAATTTCTTTTCAGTTTCCATTAAATTTTTCTTTTGAAATTCTGTGTATTTTCATTCTCAATACCATAATGTTTCCAAATTTTATTCAAAAATTTCATTTGATCGAGTGAAAAATATCATCCAACACGAAAAATTCAATGTCAAAATGGAAATGATTTAAGCTGAAGTATATCTATGTTCACTATTTTTCAAAACTTGCACCGAACAAGACTTTTCAGTTTTCAATCCTCATAATTTTCATTCGAAAATGTGGAGTTACGAGTTACTTTTACTTTGGCTTTACTCAATAAAAATTCAAAAAATGACTGGCCAGGTAGCCATATAAAATATAATAATACGAAGTAGAAGACATAAAATAAAAATAAACACGTAATATTTCTTGAAAAAAATGAAAAAATAATTAAAAACAAAAATAAAAGATTCAACCTACTAAAATATCCTATCACCTACTAACTTGCGTGACGTCACAACATAATTGATCAATCAGAAACGAGAACGTTGAAAACATTCATCACATGCATGTTTGCCACTCTTAAAACGCTATTTTTGTTGCGACGCTTCGGTAACATTGTTTAAGAAATTCAGTTTTTAACTTGCCGGTTTAATTTTTCGTATGTCGTGCTAAAATTTCGTTTATTTCGCGATTATTTTAATATTATTTTAATAGTTTTTCATATATTTACGATTAATTAAGTCTATAATCTAATGACTAATCTCACCATGTTCATTTATCCAGTTACAAAGTGTTTACAAGCTGTAGAAAGTTCACCGGCCGAGTTCCACCAAAGGTAAACAATTTCTTCTCTAAGATCATATCGAGCCACCGGAATCATGGATTCGTTCGACAATTCGAGCCAAACAAGTAACTCGTCAAGTGTAGATTACAATATTCATCATTTACAAATGCAATATGATTCACTGAACAAAGAATACCAAACCGCCAAACTATCTTTACTGAACAACGAGACGACACCTCAATACCACGTACTTCTCAATCACATCAGATCCATATCCAAAATACTATTCATTCTCCAACGAAAACTAAAACTCGCCTCGACATTATTGCAAAGTCAACTCGCTTCAGTGGAAGAAAAAATCCGAAACTTCAAACAACCACCTCGTAAACGTAAAAAACCTAAACTAACACCGATATTCACCTTAACTAAGCCCAACTTAAGTTTTTACTTTCAGTATAACGGTTCTCGATGTGAAAAAGACAATGTAGACTGCAAACAAATTCTCGAATCGGGTCAACCCCTCTTGAGTCAGTTACCGTCGCCGAAACGTTGGAGAGAATACGATAAACGTCAACTGTACAATTGTGTTCGCCAGTCTATTATCAAACAACAGTCTCAAAAGTTGATCAATCGATTGAACAAGGTTTACGATTTAATTAAATCTACTTCTAACTCGAAAAAATTAGATATTTTGCAGAAATGCTGCGAAAAGCAGGTCGATAAAATGAGTAAACTGAGAACCTGTAATTTGAACGAGTTATTGACGAGTTACCCAAATACAGAGTTCGATTGGCATTCCATATCCGAACGGTGGTTCCGTAAAAGGTTTTCCGAACACGAGTGCAGGATGATGTGGGAACTTGTGGCTAATCCTTCGATGAGTACTCGTTGGTCGAAAGCCGAAGACTTGTTATTGAATAGTGTTACGAATCAGTTCAAAGGTGTAAACTGGGATTCGATCTGTGATAAGGTGAATAATGGTTCGACACCATTCATGTGTTTCGTTCGTTACCAATGTTATTTTAAAGAATCAACTCGTAAATCTGCAAAAGTCTTTAGTGAAAGTGAAAATAAACTAGTGAACGAGTTCATCAACAAAACTGGTAAAAATGATTACGATTTTGCTAATTTAGTATCTCAGTTCGATGATATCGATTCTAAACAGCTGAAAACTCATATCAATCACGTCGTATCATCGAAAGATACAACCAAAGGCACGTTCAACACCAAAGATAAATTTTTAATTAATTTCTATGCCAAGAAAGGTCACTCGTGTAAGAAAATATCTCAACTGGTACGTAACAGAACTTCTAAACAGATTTACGATTACCTTTTGAATTCTCGAGTTGAATCGGTGCATCGGAAATGGACCATTCGTGAAATACACAAGTTACTATCAGCTGTCAAGTATAACGGAGCTAGACGCTGGTCAGAAATCAGTAAATATCTGGAGAACAGATCGTCAAACAGCTGTAGTCATAAATATCTATGGTTAAAATCCAATTACCCCAATCTCATCAAACTATATTCCGAAAAAACTCCCAGTATCAAAGATATCAAATCAATGTTACGTGATCGTCGCGACGTTACCTCTGCCAGAAAACCTCGCTGTATCGATGACGAAATTGAATCATACTTTGTCGAGTATCTAGAAAAACAACCACCCTCCTCCAATGACATAGATATTTCTTCTATGGCTAAAAATGTTCTTGATATTTTAAAATTCTTGAATCTTAAAGTGGATGGAAATATTAATCCGGAGTTGTTATCGGAGATTGGCGAATGGTTACTGAGTTTTGATCGAAGTGAGCCTATCGAAAGTTCGAGTCAATTTGATAAGACGTTTGAGGATTTGAATAAGGGTAAGAAGGATTTAAAGATAACCAAAAATGCGAGATTTACTCACCTTGTTCCTAAAATTTGTCCCGTGTTGCCCCCCAATAAATGTACCATGTATGGATTAGATACGTTTCAAAAAAATTTACTGAGTTGTTGTGCTGCCTCCGGTGCTGATTTACCTGCGTTGTGGACTAAGATTAATTCGAGTAATAATACAAATAAAGATTTTATCGAGGCCAAGATATTGTTTTATAGGATTCTCAAAGGCTTGTTTTATTGGCCCATTAAGCTCAATACCTTGCCCCCTGATTCTTTTTTGTAGTTGATTTTTCAATCTGTTATTTAGAACTAATTAATTTTTTTAATTCAAAACGTTCTTTTTTATGGTTTAATTTATCAAGTTTGAATTGATTTCTTTTTTCTTTTTATTTTTCAGCCACATATTAAGAAGTAAAGTAATTTTAAAATCTTATCGTAACGTAAGCAAATCGAATAATTTTTTCTTCCTAGTTGACTCCATATCAAATCAGATAATTTTTGTTCTTATTTTTTTCTAAATTACCCTGGATACAGATTCTTCAATTACGTGCTTGATTAATTTAAAATTTATGTGGCTAACATTTTAATTACACGTTTTATTTTTTTCAATAATAACATCAAATAATGAAAAATCGATTCTTGTAAATATATAAAACCACGTTAAACATACGTTAATGCAATAGTCGTAACGTTGTTTTCCAAAATAATTATGAATTTTTCGTTCTATTTTATCTAATCTGGTTTGGTAAACAGATGATCAAATATTGCAAAAAATTTATAGAATTTTTGTTGCAGTGTTTTCCTTCAACGATTATATTTTTGAAATTTTGACCATGATTTAATTCTGTTCATGTTTTTTTTTTTTTTTTTTTTAAATTCATTTCTTCAAAATGTTTAATTTTTTCTTTTAAATTAAGATGCTTTATTGAAATAATATAATAATTGAGTTTAAAGTATTATCATTTTTTTAAGATGTCGAGAGACTTAAAGTAATACTGGACCTAATTTTTTACGTGATATTTTTTTAATCTAACTATCATTTTTATATAATAATTAAGATGTTAACGAAAATAAATGTTTCTTTTCTTTTTCTATTTTAAAGTAAATTTCAATAATTTTTTTCCAGTGATATCGAACTCGTTTAGTTTTTGTGAAAGAAAATTTGAATTATTACCTATGTGAATTTTTTTTAGTATAAACGAACAGTTTTGAATATTTTATTCTTTGATAAAAAAAAAAACAACAACATTCAATTGAATATGCATTGAAATTTTTTTCGCCATTTATCTTTTTGATTTTTGTTCTTTCAAGTTTTTTTTAAACTGAAGAAATTTTTTGTCTATGAAATTGATTTGTTTTTCACTTTTTAAATTGAAAGCAAGATTCAATCAATTTTTTAATGAATGAGAATTTTTTCTGTATTATAAAAGTATATTTTTAAATTTTCTATTACAATCAAAAATTGAATTTCTTTATTGAATTGAATGTTATCAGGAGTAATTGATGATTGAATTTTTTCAAGGTATGATTCAAAATACGAATTTTTTCTGACACCGAATGACATGGCGTATTTTTTCTTAAAAAGTTGAATTCGAGTAATAGCCATTTAAACGAACTCCTATTTTGGAAAAAATTTCGAAAAATTTACACGTTTTTTATTCAGATTAGAGATGTAATATTTTGAGATTTTTTTCGAAGTATCGTACAATTTTTTCTCTCAAGAATGGGCAATCGTTCGTAATATTTTGGATTAAACTTTATTTAAATTGTACCATTTAACTTGCTTTCCCATTTTCGAAAATTTTTTTAAATTTTAGAAATTAGTTTTAAAATGAATATGGAAACGATATTTAATGGTATTTTTTTATGAATCGTACTGAATATCTCCTCGTTAATTTTTTATTATATTTCTTTGAAGTCCCTTGAACCTTTTAAAATTTTGAAAAATTGAAGAATTGGGAGGCTGGAATTTGAAACAACTGAAAACACGTTGATTTTTCATTTTGATGTTTATTTTTATGATTTTATTTTTTTGTGGGGGGGGGGGGGGGTTCGAAGCCATATTTAAGTGGATTCATTTTTTTTTTTTCAATTTTCAGTAAAAGTGCTCGAGATTGAGTTCAATGAACATACCTAATTTGTATAAATTTTTAGATACCAAATTGGATTGGGAATTGGATGCCAATTATTTATTCAATGTATAATTTTTTCGATTTTTTGCAAATTCCTATTCTTTTGATTGATAAGTATAGGTACTTAGACTCTTCATCTTTTTTTTTTTACAGTTATGAAGTTATGATCTTAAATAACGACTGAATTAAAAATTTTGTGCTGCAAAGAGTCGATTTTTCTCATCTCAATATAAAGGAATTCATTAAGTAAACATTGATAACTGATTTATTATCCATAAAAAAAGTAAATTCGAAATCAGATCGTATAAATAATCAATAGAAATTTTAAAAAAATCACATAATGAATAAAAAAACACGAAAAAAATATTTACAAACAATTAATTCAACACATAAACACGTAATTTTAAACATAATATCACGCTATCGATGGAGTTCTACTCTTCGGGCTCTCTGTTCTACCCTCCGATATGCTTTCCACGCTGACAACTTCTTCCGGCAATTCATCTTTGTCCTATTAAAATAAAATCATTGATTATAAGAGTCTTCTAGTCACTGGTCAGATCTAGACTGGCAACTTATAATATAGATAGCTTTATGGTATCTTCCATACCTGATTCTCTTCCATTTGAAGTTCTTTTTGTGAAAGTTGTTCGACCACAGCTACAGTGTAGCAGTCCCCTAAAACATTGGTAGCCGTCCGGAATCGGTCTCTGGAATGGGGTTTTACGTTGATAATTACAATACGTTTATAAAGCAGTGTAAAATATACGGATGATACGATGACTTACATTAACCAGTCGACTGAAAGTAAAAGCGCGACGTTTTCTGCTGGTATGTTTACAACGCTACATAACATGGTGACCATTACAATTGCGGCGCTTGGAATTGCTGCCGAAGACATGCTGGCGAATGTGCAAGAGAATCTGTGAAAATAACCAGAATGATGAGAATTGATGATTTGTCGGTCGTGATGCTGTTGATGACATTTTTTTATGAGTTATTCTGGTCAAGCAATTTCGGTTTCACTTACATTAGAGTTATGATATCGTTCAGGCCTAAAATTCGTCCTTCCAATTGGCATAGGAAGACCATGGCTAGACCCATGAATTGAGCTGATCCGTTCAAATTTATCGTTCCGATGGGGAGCACAAAATTGGTGATTTTTTTGTTCATCTTTATACCGTCCAGTACTTTGAACATGACTGGTAATGAAGCTGCCCTGTAAATAGCAGGAAAAAAATTTTATTGGTGAGAGATCGCGTGCGTGAAAAAGAAAAAAAATGAAAGGAATGAGGTAATGAGGTTTAAGAAATAAATTTTGGAGATCGGAGACAGAAAAAATGAAGTGAAAATTGACAATTTAACCTTGAACTGTGAGTAAAGAAAGAATTAAAAGTAAAGGAAAGAGAAAATTTAAAAGTGTTAGTCAAAAATTTCTTCAAAAATTTAGCAATTTGAGAAAAAGAAAATCGAAAGGCATCTGATGGCGAAAAAAAATTATCAAAAAGCTAGAAAGTCTTAAAATTGTAATGAATCCGATTTCGTAAAAAACATTGAGCATAAAAAACACCAATCATAAAAATTGACAAAAATTGATTCACAAGACTTTATTCTTTTTTTTTTTTTGCATTTAGTTTGAAATTTTTCGAATTTTTCCGGTGAGGAAAGGAAAGATAGAGAACCAGGAAAAGAATACATCGAAAGACTAACTCGAAATTCATAAATTTTTGATGAGCCTTAAATTATGTACTTACTTAGTTGGAGATTTTGAAAAAAAAAGGCAAGATATTTTGAGAAATAATTCCAAAAAAAGAAGCTTGCTTCATTTTTTCGCATCTGGTTAAAAAATTATTGAATTTTCGTCATTTTTAATCTAAAAAAGAAACGAGGCATCGAAAAAATATTTTAATAAAAGAGTATTTTTTGAATAAAAATTCCAAAAAAGTGGTATAATTTTTTTTTTAATTCTGATTTTAGCGGAAATTGTTTAACAAAAATTCACCATGATTTCTGTCTTTCAAAAAAAAAATCATTTTTCTTTCATTCGCATTCGCAGCGAATTTAAAATGATCAATTTTTTGTATGTGGATAGCAGGGAGGCTGCGAGTAAATTTGTTGACAGGGTCTAGCAAAAAAATACGTATTGAAAAAAAATACATCTACACAAATTATATACCTAGGTAAAAATTTTTGAAAAATAAAGTCAAACTTGATCAAGTTTTAAATTTTAATACAAATTGATGAACGAAAATTCAAAATACCTACCTACATAAATTCTGTTTTTGGAGACATTTTTTTTAAATTAAAATTGAAATTTTTCTTTTTTTTGATTTTATAATGAGGATGAGAAGTGAGAAACGAGGGTGGGGGGATAAGCATTTGAGTTTTTGTGAGACCTTGAAAAATAAAGTCAAACTTGATCAAGTTTTAATACAAATTGATGAACGAAAATTCAAAATACCTACCTACATAAATTCTGTTTTTGGAGACATTTTTTAAAATTAAAATTGAGATTTTTCTTTTTTTTGATTTTATAATATGGATGAGAAGTGAGAAACGAGGGTGGGGGGGATAAGCATTTGAGTTTTTATGAGACCTTTTGATTTCAAATTCAAACCGTTCAAATGATGCTTTTTTAAATTTACTGAAAATTCAAGCTGAGTTGGTACTTTTTTCGGTATTGAATATCAAAAGTTTTTTTGGGGGAGGGGGAGGGGTGAGTGCAAAAAATGTGTTTAGAGACTTTTAATACCAGAAGAATTGGGAGAGGGGTTAAAGGGAACCTTTTTTTGCTCTGTCTCCTTAAATATGCCTGAGCGAAGCGAGAACAAAGCTTTGAAAAAATTGAATTTTTAATACTTATCCAAAAAGGACATTTTTTCCCGTGTTTTATCACTTTGAAAATTCCTATCTGATGTAATTTGAGGTAGGAGGGGATGTAAATGCATGGACCCCTTTTACCCTACTTTCTGATGCCAAGAACTTTTAATTTTACTTCAGGCCAAATTTTTTGTTTGAGAGCTCTATCATACCCCTCCCCCCAAAAAAAAATCGAGCTCCAGAGGAAATCCCTCTTCCCCTCTTCTATAGGGACTTACGCTTTCTGAAATATTTTCAGGATGGCTTTTTCATAATATTGGAATCTTTTTAGACGTTTTTTGTATCAAAAATTGTAATTTTTGTCGCAGATACCCAATTTTTTTGCCTCCTAAAAGTTTTTTTTCCAATTGTTTTCATTTATACTTGTTTTTTTTTTTTAAACGAAACAGAATGGTATTTTGAGTCACTTGGAAAAATTTCATTTTCGTGGAATATTTTTTTCCATCTCTGCTTAAATGCCACCTTACTCTCTTCCTCCTCCGATCAACAAAAAAATACCCTAAAATCTAAAATTTTCCAATTTTGAACTTTTGAAATTTCTTCAAGTGAAAAATGATGGCTTGATTCTTGAACTTACTTGGAAGCGGTTGCAAATCCGGTCATTAGAGCTGGTAAAATGCTGACGTAGTATTTAAAAGAGTTCTTTTTCACAATCAAGAAGTATATGAGCTGAGCTATGACCAGCTGATAGAACAAAAACCCGCTTATAGAGATGGCTATAAAAAGACCGAGTTGTTCCAACGTACTGAGGATATTCGGAACGGTTGCTATTTTACTGCATATTATACTAGCAACTCCAAGCGGAGTGAACCTGTGAAAAAAATACGAGAATTTTACTAAGAGAACTTATCCCTTGGGGGACCCTGGCTGGTATCACAAAAATCAGTCTATTTGACTCACCAGATAACAATCAATAACATTTTCTGTAAAACGTCATAAATGGCTGTGAAAAATTCAAGCAGAAGCTTTTTCTGACGTTCAAGGGTTCCCAAAATACATCCAAATAGCACGCAGAAAAATATTATACCCAAAGTATTCGTTCCGGTTCTGTGAAAAAAAAATGATTTTCAAGATCAATATCTTCTCCGCCTCTCCTCTTTTTGCTGGGTAAAATTTTACCTCGTTTTGAGTATTTTTTTACGTATTTCCGTCGATACTCCATCCGTAGAATTTTTCTTGGTTATTTGATACGCGGTGTAGGTCTGAAAAAAAATTATTTATCGTTGAAGTGTGGAATATTATCGGGTATTTACCAATAGAGCACTTTTACTACTTATTGTACATTGTGCGAGTAAAAATGTTTTACCTGTTGAAATGTAGCTTCGAAGAAATTATCGGATATTAAATTCCTGTACGTGACACAAAATGAGAAAAAAAATTATTCACGAACTTGGACGATTTGACTAAATAAGAATACATTTTTGGTACACATTTTTACCTTCCCACATCCAGCAAACCATCCAATATGGAGACAGTATCTTGTACAGCTGCTGCACCTCCGATTCCTCCGGATATCTCGGTACGTCCGGGTTTGAATAATAATCCCAGAGATATTCCGATGATAACGTTGAGCAAAGAGGTTAGAAAAAAATACACTATTACTCTGACGGCGACGAATTTGTTGGATTTCAAATTTAATGTCGCAGAACCTGCGAATAAATAATACGTATATACGAAGGGTTTCGCCAGCCGCCAACCGTGTATTATATTAATACATCGTTCGTAGAGCCGACGACTTTTATAACTTATATCAATAAAGTAATACACGTAAACGTACCTAAAATAATGCAGCATATTATGAACGGAAGAACAATCATTTTAAGCGCTCTCATGAATAATTCACCCGGATAACCCAGTATTGATACCGCATCCGAGCTGAGTTCGGCGTAACGAAAACATATACCTGTGTGGTGATAAAATTTAATCAGTTTTTTCGTAAATTTTTTTTCTTATATGAGGTAATTTGGGGTTATTTTGAGGGGAAGAAAGGACGAAAAATTAATGAAAAGTCGTATGTGAGTTGAGATGTGTTTTGGAAGAATAATTATAGCGATTTATGGCGAGAAACGATAAGCTGATTGAATCGAATATTATGACTAATGAGGAGGTGAAAATAGATGGCACTGTGAAATTTTAAATATTAGAACTTGAAAATTATTCGATTTCATGAAATGGATTACCTATCCCTCCTCCTTCTTCACCGTTCGTTGAGAAAGAGAAAGAATAAAAATTCTGAAAATCACTCGGTTGCTTATTTCAACGAATTTTTTGATTGAAAAAGTTCCCTGATGTTGAAATTTAAAGTTATAGTGGGTTGAATTTCAACACCAAGCTTGGTATTTCATTTTGGGATAAAATTGTGAAATATTTTTTTAGGTTTCTGAAACCTCTAAAAAAAATATATATTTTTTTTCAATTCAAGGTACTTAACTAATAAGTAAGGATCGACCTGAATTTCATAATTTTAAATCGCAGATGTATTGGCTCAGATCTAATTGATTTAGAATATTTTTCATGAGCTTTTTAAAGCCATCAGCTGGCAATTTTTAAACGTCTTTGAAGGGGATAGGTAGTTCAAGTTTAATGTAAAGATTTTTCTCTGATGTTTCAATCAGTATAAAAGTTTTTAAAATTTTGGTAAATTTTTAAAGGGAAAACTGGAGAAGGTAGTTGAAATTGAGACCAAAAATTTTTAAAGGAAAAAATATGCAACTCTGATAAAAAAATCAAATTTCAAGATATTTTTCAATCTTTTCAACTGGAAAATTTTAAGGTCAATCCTGGAAATGTTTTAAAAATTTCAATTTATTGTCGGATTGTGCCTTTTAAAAAATGTTGCTTTCAGGTTTCTTTAAATTTGACAAGTGGGTATCTTCTACATTGATTTTAATTTTGAAAACTTTTCTATTTTAGGTAAAACCCTACCTAATTTTTTTTATGATTTTAAATTATTATTTTGAATGCTAATACAGTGGAATCCGCTTATAAGCAATCCGGTTATAAGCATAATTCGGTTATAAGCATCAAAAGTGGCTGGGACGGAACGGTTCTATCTTTTTGCATGTAAAAAATTTCGGTTATTAGCATCACTTTGGATGAATGAAGCCGGTTTTAAGGATTGAATATTTATCAGAAAACATATAAAAATCACTGAAATAAGTTCATTCGCACGAATATTTTGTAAGATTATCGCTATATGATCCATTCTTGATGCACTCGTTCATAAATTTTATTCAATTTCATTCAATTAACAATTGAGCAATCAGTATGCGAAAAATTCCCTTCAATATGAATTGTGAACTGTGTTGCTGTTCTTATCAAAATGAGTTTTCATTCTATCCAAAAAATTGAATTTACTAAAAACATTGATAAACTTGGTGCCCTGAGTCAAGTAGCTGTAGCATCTAAATTGAGGATATCGCGTCTATGTTTTGTATATTAGATGCTGTAGCTGTACTGAATAGAGGTGTTCAATTCTATGTAGAGCCCTTTGATATTCAATATAATCACGTAAAATTCATAGAAAGTATGCCATAAAGGAGACTTCCAAAGAGTAGGAAAAAATGGACGATTTCATCTAAAAACAAAAATATTAAAATATTCACTTTTTTTTGGTGAAAATTTTGGCTCAAAAAATATTTTTCGGTTATTAGAATAATTCGGTTATAAGGATTGAAATCACCCGGTCCCAACTCGATCCTTATAAGCGGATTCCACTGTATTTCATTCTTGCAAAAAGCAGAAAAACTGGGTCGTAAAAAAATTGGGGAAATAATGATCCTTTGTCAAAATGATTTACATTTCGATAGGAAAATTTTTCAGTGTTCAGCAGTTCTTCTAGTCCTTTAAGTTCTGCTCTTTGCTTGCAAGTCCTGATTTTTTTTTTTCAAATTTTACCCACTGTCCAAAATTTCAATAACTAAATTTTTTTCACAAATGTTTGAAATTTAAAAAAAATTAACATCACTTTGAAAAATATGGAAATTTGATAATAATATACTTACAATTATTCAACGTAAACAGCAGAAATTAGTATACGCTTTATTTTTGATTCCCTCCCCTCTCCATGATCGATTCGAAGCAGTTTTGGACTGTTTTAGAGCCACTAAAAAAAATTGGGGTTTTTAACGCTAAAGAAAAGTTCATAATGAAAGCCCAAAGGTATGAACTTAAGCACGTAGAAAATAAAATTACCCATATTTCTGACTTTATCGATAGGTAGATTCAAGTGAAATTCTCTGAAATTCGTTATTTTTAGGTCAACATTTTTTTCCAGCAAAATTGCTTGAAAAAAATTGAAAAAAAAACCACAGCACACATATCAAGCTAAAAAGTTGAAAGTTGGTAGAGACCTTATTTTCGGCCTTTCAGGTCAGTTGGAAACGGTTTCAAGACGCTTTGGAGCCTCCGGAGTAAGAAAAGCCTATAAAAATGGTCCAAAAAATTAATTTTAGTGCTTGTAGTCTCAGATTATTCATATTGGCTATTTATTTGATCTATTAGAGCCATATTTTCCACAATTCGTAACTGGCTAGTCAAATCCATATTTTTTGGTTGAAATGTTTCTGAATAAAATTGAAAAAATAACGATCAAGTGAACGATTTGGAAAGCTTAGAGTGTGTAGAGACCATATTTTTGACTTTCTGAATCGGTTGAAAGAGGTTTCGAAACTTTTTGCGGCCTTTTAAATCGTTTGAAATTTTCCATGCTGCACAGCGGTCCAGGAGACCTTTCAAAACGCTCAAAAAATTCATTAAAATGAAAGAATAGCCATAAAAGTTGGTATTTTTAGTCTAAGTTTGGTTCTCTACACGGAAAAAACTGAAGTTACGAAAACGAATATATTTCACCCCAAAAATAATGAATTTTATCAAAAATAATTATTATAACGTGTCTCAATTCACAAAATAGGTGAAATTTGTTCTAAAAAATAATATTTTCTATTAGAAAAAATAATGAAATTTAAATTTGTCAAAAAAATTAATAAATTTTACTCCCAAAAAATTAATTTTAAGTATTCCAAAAAATAATAAATTTTACTTATTTTGAGAATTGGGGTACGTTATTATGTTTTTGGATAAATTTTATTTTATTTTTTTTTTTTCAGTGTCAGTCGTAGATTATGAATTTGACAATTTTTTTTTGTAGGGCAAGGGGGAGGGATGGTGCTAAAATTGAAATTTAACCAAAATAGGGATCGTTTATACATCAATATCTAGATTTTCGAAGTCGTAGATTACGAAGTCGATTACAAAATTTTTTTGGAAGGTTAGGGAGGTGCTGAAATTGAAATCTAATCAAAATATCGTGTAGTGTATTGAAATCTAGGTTTTCGAGGTCCTAAATTACGAATATCGCAAAAAAATTGGGTGTAAGCGGGGTTTTCCAGAAAAAAATGACCTTAAAAAACACGATCTGTATACGTACTTTGAAAGGGGCCATAGAGGTGGTTAAACACACCAAATGATTTATATACAGAAAATATAAAATTTTTCAAAATTGAAATTATGGGGTGATTTTATACTCGAAAAACTCTGTTTTTTTTTGCCATTTCAGTCAAAATTGCTCAACTTTGTGGGGAGCCATGATTCAGCTTCTTGAGATGGGGGAGCTGAAGTTTTTTGGGGTGTACGCTCTACACTCACCTAACCTTTCACCCGAATTTGAGCAAAATCGGTGCAAAACAATTTTCTCCCTCATTAGGGGTCCACTCTCTCAAAAAACAATTGGGTTGGAGGCAAAGCGTTTTTCACCAAAGACTCTGGACATCATTTTCAGTAATAAAATTTCGACTAACATATTTCCCTTTTTTTCAAAGTACATTTCTCCTGAGTTAATGATATAATTTTGAAATTTAAAAATCACCAAAATTCGTTATTACGAACTTCAACATCTAAAATTTCCTCATAGGTATTAGAAAAATTTTCAATTAAATTTCTAAAATTTAAAAAAAAAATTCAATTAAATTTCTAAAATTTCAAAAAAAATATCTTTGGTATATTGATGAATTTTAAAAACTGTATTGAAATAAAATTATAATTTTAAAAGTTGAAAGGGGATGAAATTATTTTTTCGATGCATACCTTTTTCGTAAATAATTCCATCTCTTTTTCTCTAACCTTTTAAATTTTTTTTAGTTCCTATCCGCAAACTTCCTCAACATCTCAATACCCATTTTACTTCTAAAAATATTCGTTCAATCACATCTTACATCCACCTCTGCTCATACCATCTCCAGTTCTCCACCTTCGTATATTTCAAAGCCGAAATACTTTCGGAAAATCGTAATGGGAATGTATTCGTCGTACAGATATATCGCTATTCGTCGTCGGTATATTAATACACGTTGCCGGTAATAATTGTAATTGAGTTATATGGTTTTGTGTATATCTACTCTGCGCTAATGGAAGACGTGCGAAAACGCTGGCAACGACTCTGAGCTGCGGAAGGCCAGGAGGGGATAAAGGCGTACAGAGAAAAGGGTACCATGTAAAAGGGCCTAAATTAAAAGCTTCGCACATAGTTTTGAAAATAGTTAGCAGATTTATAACAAATAGCGTAACGTTGTTTTATAACACGACGCGAGCGACTTTCGCTGCCGAAGGAGCGAAAAGCAGAGAGGGGTGATGGAAAATGATACATGTTCGCCATTAAGCCTCGAAAATGGTTACAAGTGTTGCGCCTGTTTTAACAAAATCAACTCTCTTATAAACGTACGCTCAGCAGGCCGCGAAACGACCACGGTGGCGGGAAATTTTTCATTTTAAACGCACCCTTTGCCAAAGAATTCGACTAAAACGAATTCGAAGACGTTGAGGAAAAATCGTCCTCGAGTGAAATAATCAAGAAATACGACTTCGTGGATTAAGATTGAGAAATATGCACGTGGGTGAGTCGATTAGCATACAAAAACGTAATTCCAGAGTGATTATTGTTCGTGGCATAGGTGTACTTATAAGGAATTCCGCAAACTATTATTCGACAAGTTCGTTTTTTGAAAACGTGATTCGCGAAAGCCTCTTTTAATCAGGTTTGCTAGGTCGCTTCGTCGTATCGGTTTCAACATCCATCCAGTTGTATTAAGATCAATATTATCTCTCATTGGGCGAAGTACTGATGGTATTTCGCCTAGGTAAGGTTTAAATATACCTACTCGATCGTGTATTGTACCATATGCATACAGATTCCCTTACGTGTGTTGAGTTAACTTATGCGGGAGGATAAGAAGAGTATCTGCGAAAGATACATTGTTTACGAATCTATCGAACTGTATGATTCAATTATTATACTCGCGTTGGTTCCCCATCAATATAGCAGGTTGCGAGAATATATTATTTCCATGCTGTATTCATTGAGAATGTTGAGATAATGTGTAACGTGTGATTATTGTACGTACCTAAAATACATCCGACGAACACCCCGATCAGTATGCTAAGCAGGAAGCTGTTCTTCTTGCAGATATCTTTGACGTTTTGTACGATTTGATCGTTTGTGAGCTTCATGGTTGCTTCGTTTGTCTGAAATTTTTTACAAAAAATTAGTCGCAGTTGATTTTATTGGTCGGTTTGTGTTTGTGAGATTTGAAGTGAGGAGGTGAAGGTGAAGGTGGACCAAGAAATCAAAATTTTTAATTTTTGGGTTATAATTATGCGCAAAAAACGCGGAGGGGGGTTAAAGAGACTAGAAAAATGAAAAAAAATCTCAAAATTGACTCATATCTTCTAATCATGCAAAAGCCCTCAAGTCTTCCAAAAATTGTCCTAAATTCAATATTTTCGAAAATTTTTAATAGGTATTCGAAATTTACGATTTTGAGCTTATTCGATGACTAAGTTTTTTAGTTTTTCTTCGTAAATAAAATGTATCTTGTTTAGGAGAAATTTGAAAAAACTACCCATGAAATATACATTTTTCAAAAAAAATTGTGCTTTTGGCCCTCGTAAAATCGATTTCAAATTTTTTTTCTTGATTTCAAATTTTTTTCTTGTAATTTTATAGAATTCTTGAAAATATTATCTTCTGGAAATTTTGAACGAATTTAAGGTTCTTGTGTTATTGAATGATCTTAAGGAATGAGAGGGAGGGGTGTAAAAATAGTAACTTAATTTCGAAAAAAGGTTGAACTTTTTAAGGATAAAATTTTTTTCATCACTTTTTCCAAATTTCATTTCATTTCCCTGTTTCGTGTGCAAATTATTAAAATTTATGGATTCAGAAAACGTGGAAACTTCATTTCTGGGCAGTCTTCGAATTTGCCTTATTGAATGAAGGCAAAATTTGAACTTATTCTACGGTTACCAAAAATTAAAAAATGAATGCTCAGAGTTATGTAGAACAGCTAGCTAAAAGTGAGGCAGTATTTTAATATAATTCAATTCTTAATTTTTTTTTAGGAAGCCGTTTGGTCGAAAACTCTATTTGAATAAATGATTTTTATTTTCTCGAATTTCCAATTTCTATGAGTGATAGATTGACTAAAATTGAGGTAATTGTCGATTTTAATATTTATCGTATTTTGTGCATTCTTCAAAAAAATCGATTTTTGCACTTCCATAAACCCATCTCCTCCCCTTTGATCGATTTTAAATTATAATTTTTCCCCATTCTTCTGGTAAATCGAAATTTTTGGTTTTTCAGTGCCCCTATTCGAGATAAAAATTCCTTTTTACAAATTTTTTTGATAATGTGTTGCTTGGTTTTAAAATCAAATAGATTAAAAATACCTATGTGTATTGATTTTTTTTTTGAAAAATTAATTACCAAAATTAATACGATTTGAATTTTTGAAACTAATTATACGAAAATTTCGTAACGGTGATTTTTTATTTCGCATCAAAATTGAAGGAGTTAGAAAATTATTCAGTTTTCAAATATCCAAGTGGGTACTTCGAGTTATCATTTATTTACTCATTTTTAATTTTCATTTTTTAATCTTTAATTTTAAAGCTTGGGTAGAAATGTTGTGTTTATGGAAGTTGAAAAGCATTCGTGTCCAAAATGAAATTTACAAAAAACTAGAAAATTTTGAAATCTTATAGACGTTGAAAAGTAAGAAAAGTTTGAAAAAATTATCATGAAATTTGACTCATTTGAGTAAGTACCTAAAGGTATCAACAACATCAAAGAATGAGGAAAATTGCAATTTTTTTTTGAGACATTCAATTTTGTAGTAGGGAAAGCATGACATGACGCTTAGTTTCAATTGTATTCAACTGAAGATTTTTCTTATTTGATTCTCATATTTCTGCCCGTGCAATTATTTTTTTATTCTTGTGAGATGTTGTTCGAAAGTTTCTGGCATGATTTTTACATAATAGTGATGACTTTTTGGTGAAGACGAATAAGAAGTGGGAAACTTCTTACATTTTTCCTTAAGAATTTGATTTATTCAGAACAAAAAAAGAAGTAAAATTCACTTTTTCCATCGTATTTATTTTTTGTTTAGTTATTTCTGAAATCTTTGAGAAGAATTTGGTAAGGTCTGCAAAACGTCAAGGTTATTTTTTTTGTGGTAGTGGGGAAATTTGTGGCGAGGGGAAAACGGCAAGACTATTTTGCCAATGTTCATGTGAAAATTCTAAAAAATTTGCTCTAATGAAACGACAACTGACATTTTTTGATCCATTTAAAAAATGATGTTTGAAAGCAAAAAAATTGAATTTGAAATGACATGAAAAACAAGTATTATAGGTAAATTGAAGAAGTGAAGAAGAATTCTAAAATTATTGGATTTTAAATTTTTAAAAATTGAGCACAAGGTTGAAAAAATTTGAAGAAAACGAAATTGAAAAAATTTCAAATGCTAAAATTTTTTCCAAAAGTTGAATTTTTTCAGATTAAATTTTTTTCGTTTTTTCCAGCTTTGATTTTTTCAATTGTTTTCAACTTCGTATTTTTTCAAATTTTTTCTCAAGAATCTAATTTTTCGCAACTTTGAATTTATAAAAAGTTTATGTTTTTAAAAATTATTTCAAATTCAATACCTTATTAACTTTTTTTGAAATCAAAATTGGAAAAAATTTCGTAAAAATTCAAATTAAAAAAAATTAAAAATTCGATGCAATTTAAAAAAAAAAAAAACATGAAAAATTTGAAAATCACGATAAATTTGGATTTGAATTTTTGGAAATCCTATCTTTGGCATAATTAGCAGCTGGTATAAAATCTAGACGAATATTACGTAACATTGTCTATTCGATATCAAACCGTTGCAATGAGATATTGTATCGGAAAAATACCAAATTTTTTATCGTAATTTTTCAAAATCCACCGAATAATGATACTGAATATTTTGTAGCATACTTTTAAAGCTAATCGTCTTCTACCTGTATACGGGTGGTTTAGCATTCGTATTCGAATAATTTGAAACGTAATGAATGGCGATCTGCCATTATCGTAAATCATACTATAGGTACCCTGATGGCTCGTTGGTGGAAAAAAAATTACACGTAAAAAATGTAGGTTGTCTGCGTCTGTATTAATCACGATAATTCGATGTATTGGGAGTGGTATTAACATTGACCATGAATTGTTGCCCTCTCTTTGCTCTCCTGTTTGATACCCATGTTCAAATGATGAATGATTTGCGCGTGATTATGGCGGCAATTAAACGTTATTCTTTGTACGTATTTAACGCAGGGATGCTGCGGTATGCTGTTCGAGTGCGTAATGTGTAGTACATATTAATTACAGAAAGAGCCGGCTCAAAAGGGGGCAATAGATGATGCATGGTGTCGGTCGTCGTTCGAGGATAATTGAAATGCTGCCCGATGTGTGTCAGTGCTGTGTATTTTTATATCACTGAACAGAGAATATCGCGGGATATGTTTGTAAAATCTTATTATAAAAAATATATGGGGCCATCGAATACTTGCGCAAGTGACACTCCTATATCTTTTCAACTTGAACTAGATCGGTCGAAATATAGATCATCTTGAACGTGGAAGTGTATTGCTAGTGAAAGCGCAATGACTTTGATCAGTGGTCACGTTCAAGTTCATCGTATAGGGTTAAAGAGGAAGCTCAAATACGCGGAGAAATTTTTATAAAGTAAATTAACTCTCGTAATACCTTTTTATAGAAATATACCTGTAAAGTTGTTATACAGACGTGGAACTTTTAGAATTTACCGGATTTGAAATGTGCTTATTGAGTTCTATCTGATGCTCGTAATTTTTTACGGATTTTTATTCCAAGGAATTGAATTGACAAAAAAATTTCTTATTTACAAGGTATCTAAAAATTGTGATGTATTTTTTTTCTCGAAAAATTGAAATATCAATGTGGATATGTTAGTGCTGATGGGAATGCAGATGGAAGGGCTACCAATCCATAAAATATGTAACTGGAAATTAAGGACTTTTGGGGAAACCAAAAATATATTTTTCTTCCATCATTTCTCTGACATTTTGAATGACAGATTTTCAAACTTTCATTTAATTGCAGATACGTAATTGAAGTCTTATAATCAGGGTACAGTTTTGTTAATGATCAATGATTTTTGTCATCAAGATATGAAATGAAAAATGAAATTCTTGACAATATTTTTGACAGAAATCGATTCAAAATTCACTAATAATATCAATTTGCAGACTTTCAAATTTCAAAATTTTCTTGAAATTTTGGGTAAAAGATTTTCGAATTTAACATGTCACAAAATGTCATGATGGCTGATTTTTGGTCATAATATCAAACGAATGGTCTTTTTTTTTTTGCATTTCAAAAGAAGTACAAACTTCAGATTTATTAGGTGTTGAATTTTGAGATACAGACCTTCGAAATATTTTCAGTTCTGACGTTTAAAGTGATGGACTCATTATGCCGTATTTGAAGTCAAAAAATAAATTTGGCAATTTATTAATTTTTCACGAAATATCAGATGAATGACCGATTTTTTTTTGATGTATCAAAAAGCATCTTAAATTTATTGAATTTCTGGTCACAGATCTTCATAATCTTTATTTATTCAATCATTTTCCCAACATTTCAAGTATGACTGAGTTTCAATTGAGATCTTGTCAAATTTCAAGTCATAAAATAATATCTCGTCATAGTTTAAGTCATTGAAAAATATTACTTTGGGTGTATGATTAATTTTTTTTCTGTGTTATAAAAATGAAATATGGTTTTCATTTTTGTAATTTTTTTTAAAGCTACGAATTTTTCAGTTTTTGTGTTTCAAAAAATTGAAGTTTTTTTTTCGGTTTTGGTTTTAAAAAAATAGTAAATTAACATCAAATGTGGCAAATTATTTATTCTTATTCAATTCAAAGGAAGATTTCAAATTTTGAGAATTTTTTTTAAATGACCTCGTTTTATTAATTTTTTTTGTAAAGAAACGTAATTTCAATTTGCGCTTATTGGTTTTCGTTTTGATGGTGTCCACTCACAAGAAAAAATACAGAAAACAGCAAGAAAATAATGATTTTTTTATTACAAAAAGTCAGAATCCTCAATAGTGTCTTTCATTGAATTTTTTGGATTTTTAAATTGAGAAATTAAAATAGGGTTCTTTTTTTTTGGCAGATTTAAAGCTAAAGAAATGACACCGAAAATGTGAAGAATTTTTTCAGATTCATGATTCAGTAGAAATCACGTTTATTGTTTCGTTTTCCGTTTCCATTTTCGTAACAAATTTTCTGGCCAAAGGTTGAGATGAATGATTTTTTTTTACATTTTTAGAAAATCACCTCAAGTTTATGCAATTTTTGGTTATAGAGCAGTTTCAAAATGTCATCGTGTCCTATATTTCTTTTGTTTTTTTGTCAAAAATTCAGGTAAATATTTTTTTGTATTTTTGAAAAGCTATTTTTCTTTATGAATTTTGGGTCACAGAACTTTGAAATTTTTTCAATTAAATATTTCTGAGAAATTTTCAAAATCTCATGTTGTCATATAATTCATGTATAGAAATGTAAATTGTTAGAAGTACAAATTTCTGGTCAAATTCAAATTCCAAAAAAATGATACCAACCATAGGTATCGTTTTGTCATGTTTGTGACTTTTCAACGAAAAAATACTAAAAAAATTATGTATCCAAAGACTTTTCATCAATGTAAAAAAAATTACTTTGGTTCAACGTTGCCCTTCCATTTTCAGAATTAGGTACTCATTACCATTATCACCATATTAAATTGAACATTTGAACATTTCTACTTCCTCCCTCTCTCCTCCATCACATCAACATTCATTTTCACATTGTTTTGGTAAGGAATCAAAATTGGATCAAAAAATTGTGATTGATATTAATCAGCAAGGACCGGATATGTATGTTCCAAAAAACGCAAAATATGTACATATTTTATGCGCTAAAAAAGGGCAAAATATGCAAAAATATGTGCTAAAAACTCAAAATATGTGAAAATATGTGAATACGATATGGGTATCAAAAAACAGCTTTTTTCAATCTTGTCATTAAATTATCACTCAAAGTGCTGAAATATTATTCATTTTAGGAAATTTTGACTGATTTTAGTAATTTCTTATTGATAAAATCGATTTTTAATTCAAAATAAAAAGTATTTACTTTTTCAAAAAAAAAAAGTTGCAACAGGAATTTTCATTTCTCAGACAGAAAAAAATTAAAAAATTAAATTTTGGGTGATAAGTACGAAAAAAAAAAAGAGTAAAACAGATAAAATGAGTAAAATATGCCCAAAAACGTGAAAAATGGTCAAAATATGGCCAATTATGCGCCAAAAATGGCAAAATATGTAAAAATATGCGTTTATACCCAAAATATGCAAAAATATGCGCTAACATATGGGGCTCAAAATACTCAGAATTTTTTGAATCGTTAAGAAACCGCCGATATGCGCGATAGGAATGCTCACAGAAAAATATGTTTTTACATATTTATCCGGTCCTTGTTAATCAGTTTTTAGGACATTTTCTCAAAATTACTATGATTTTTTTTTAAATTACAGGTACATATTTTGAATTTTTATTTATGGTTTTAGTATTTTTTTTACCCACCTTCACCTCTCACCTTCTCTTCAATTATTCTTATGTTGAAGAGTTGTAAAAAAAACCTCGTCCCCCAATTCCATTTTTTAAAACCGGTTCAAAAGTTTTGAATCTGTCACAAATTCTCAAGTATTTTAAAAATTGAAAAAACGAAAAAAAAATCAGACGAAAATTCCGAAACCAAAAAAATTTACCAATTTTCATTTTCAAACCGGTTTGAATATTTTAAACCAATTTTTACTAATTTTACTGAATAGAAGGAAATAGTTTCCAAATTCAAACAACAGCTTTGAACTGTGAAGCATTAAAAAACCATCATTTTTTCTCCACTTGGCTAGGATAACGAGAAATAGCTGGCCTAAAAATAGAAAAATTTATTTCGATTTTTCAAGCAATCATTGATAATCTGTTGGGAACCACTGAACCAATCTCCAAAAGGTATGCTTCTCGAAAACTTTTGAATTTGTACTTTTCACAGATCAATTCAAAATACGTATCTCCCTTGAAATTTCATTTGAATTTTCTGAGAAAAATCCTCTATTTTTATTTTATTTTTTTCTTGAAGTAAATAAGTCTAATTTTTTGCAACAAATAAACTTACTTTCTCCAGCTAGGAAATAATTGACGAACTTTGGTCAAAACTTCAAACCTATTTCGTGGATTTTTTTTGATGATCGTCCGCAGCACCCCATTTGACATTGTTTTCGCCTCTATCTACCGTATTCTATCCTCATATTAGAATTAATTTCATTTATCATCTCGCAAAATGACAGCTACCACGATAAATTAGTATTATACGGTATAAGAGACTCCGCGACACCGTGCCTGTTTCTCCTCTCGTCACGTTCTGCAACACTTCGTACATAACAACGCCCTTATACGACGGTAATATTTTAAAGAATGTCATTCAATCTTCGAAGCAAACAAAGCTAATGAGTATTCTTAATAATTAATCCGTTCTTTCTATACACAACACGCCGAGTGTACAATATATAGATATTTAGGTAATGCTGTCGTATCGAGGTGGTATTTGGGAGACCGTGGTGTGCGCAGGTTGTTCCTAATACTCGAGACGTTATCGTTTTATGGCGTATCATGGCTCTATAGGTACATGAATATAAGATGAAAATGGATTAATTTTTTAACCATAGTGCGGCAGCGTGCGCTTAGCATGATCCGCGTGTCAAATATCTGAGTTTTCCCAAACGTATATACCATCAACCGTACCTAGAGTTGATGGAAGTTTATCGTAATTTGCGTGATTTGCGAGCTATACGAGGCGTAGGTTTGGTACTTGAAGGATGAGTCAGATAAGTTTGACGTGCGCTTATATCGCGAAAGTGCCAAGATTTTTACGGGAAGTGTAAGTAACAAGATATTTGAATTTGTAATTGCGTTTCGTGAGGTTTGATCGGAGTTTGGGAATGTGCTGAAGCAGCAGCTGCGCGAACGACTGTAGAAATATCTTGTTTTCATCTGCATTGTCTGGTCTGGTCAGATTTGAAATTTCATTCATTTTCTCTCGCTCAATTTTCATGGAGGGGTTTCTAGAGGAGAGAACTGATACGAAAAATTGAGAATTCTCCACTATTCCTCTCTCTTCATTCCTTTCCTAAGTAATTTTGATGGAAGGGATCATCTTGATGAGAGAAAAATAAAAAATGATAGAAACTGGAAGTTTTTGTTGACCTGTCCTCCCCCCAACGAATTTCTGAAAATTGACGACAAAAATTTGAGATGAATCGTTATAAATTGTATTTATCGTGAATTGGAAATCGAGAATTTTTCCGAAATTCATTAAGTAAATCGACTGATCTGTTAAGACCATCGTGTAAAATTTTAATATCGTAAAACTCAATAACTTTTTGAAAATTTTACGAAAACTTTGCCAAATTTATTTGCCACAATTAACGAAAAATCGTGGAAAATGAATTAAAAGTTATCAAAAAAAAAAAAAAAAATGACTGGACTTTCAAAGAAACAGCGATGATATTTTTATCGACTCACTAGATTCACTCGAATGGAAATAACAATTTTTCAAAACTTTTGATAAATGGAACAGAATTTTGGAACAATTTTTTTCTTACGACTGTTTTCGAGTTTTTTTTTCAACTTTTGCGAATTAAATTTTTTTTTGATTTGTTGGAAGTAGCTAATTTTTGTGTACTGTGATTAGACATTTTTTCAGTGGCTTACGTAGAAATTTCTCATGGAGGGGTCCGAAAGAATTTTTTGAAAGGGTAGAAAGCGGTATAGAGATTTGGAACCTCAGAAGGGAGTCTTTTTTTTGTATACTTATTTAATTATTTACCCCAGTTCACATTATTGAAATTTTGATCATGCCTGAGCAACGCGAGGGCGAATTTTTAAGAAAATTTTATTTCTAATGCTCTATAAGAAGACATTTTTCACGTGAATTTTCGACCCCGGGGGTAGGGTATCTGGACTCCCTGGACCCCCTCCCCATTTTTCGTAAGGTTTCACTTCATTCATTTCTACATCATCAAAAAATTTCGGAATTTTTGGAACAATTAATCAAAATACTCTCTTAATTTGAATCAATCAAAAATGCAGGAATTGACTGATGAAATAGTGAAAATCAAGTCACTGATAATCAGTCAAATTCCACTGATTTCCCAGTTAATCAGCGTCATTTTACTGCCGATCAGTCAAAAATTACAGATTCAAAAAGTGGATTTTGATTGTTGAATCAGTGAAAATTTAGTTGACTGATTGAAATCAGTAAAAATTTACTGATTCAAATCAGTGGATTTCCATTATTGAAACAGTGAAAAACAAAATTTCTCTGATTGAATCAGTTATTAATTAACGATTGAATCAGTGAAATTTTATTTTTACTGATTTAGTAGTGAAATTTCACTGATGAATCGTACTTTTTTTTATTAATTCCTACAGTGACTTGATTTTGTCGATTTCAATCAGTCATTTTTGACTGATTCAAATTAAGAGAGTACATGGGTAATTTTTGAATCTGTCAAATTAAGTGAAATTCTGCTTTTCTCAAATCAGAGGAATAAATTTTATTTGAAATCGATGATTTCGCTAATTTTTCATTCATGTATTAAGTATTTTTTTCCCAAAAATTACATACTCATTTTTTTTCAACAAATTGGGAGCTGACTGAAGAATTGGGGCCGGCCGCTTTAAATGGAAAAACAAGAATCAGATAATTATTTCACGATTGGTGAAAATTTTTTGTGAAAAGCGAAAAAATGCATTTTATTTTCGACATTTTTGTAATAAAAGATCTCCATGGCGAGCTTAAGGTAAGGGGGGAGGGGGTGAGGTATTCGGGTTTCCAGAGTCCCTCCCTTGGACGAGCCTATGAATAATATCAAAAAATTTTCAATATTTCAAAATAACGATTTTTATAATTTTTCGTACAAATTTCGCAAGAATTTTATTAAACTTTTTTTTTCAATTTTCATACAATTTCACGCCATTTTTCAGTTTTTAACAAATTTTTAAAATTCTCCAGCTCTTAAAACGTTTTAAATAATTTTATTTTGTAATATTTTGGACAATTTTCGTGCATGATTTCAGTACAATCCATTAAAGTTTACATTTTCGATCTTCTTTTATCTTATTTTTGAAGGATCGTAGGCCTCTCAAACAATTTTACACTTTTTTTTTCAATTTTTAATCGATTTTACTTTGTTTTTGATTGATTTTTATGATTTTCGTTGAGTATTTTCTCATCTGAAGCACTTCTTTCTTATTTTTATACCAGTTTTTGAATAATTTGAGTGTTTTTTTTTCTAATTTTCAAAAATTTTGAATATATCTACTCAGATGTTTTCGAAAATTGTTTTGTGCATCAGATGCAAACGTTTTAATTTTCCATTCTTTTTTTTTAAATTTTTGAATAGGAATTGAGAAAATGGGAGTTTTGAGATTGAAAGTGAAGTATTTGAAAAATTTAAAACTATCCTTTTCTTTTGGAATTTGAATTTCGAGTGTATACGATTTTTTCGAAGACTGGCTTCATTATTTTTCATTTTCAATATTGTATTCATTTTTTGGTTAATTAGGCATTTACTTTGATTTTTAGAATTAGATGACATCCTCTGAAATTAAGATGGACAATTAAAAATCTGCATCAGACATTGAAATTCCTCTTTCCGAACCGAGTTCAACTTAGAGTTGACATTTTAGTTCAATTATACATAGAAATGCATTTAAATGTTGCAAAATCAACTCGAGCAAATTATATCAAGGTTATAACATCCTGATTTAATTCAGGGGCTTCGTTCGATTCGCAAGAAATACTATGCATCGTTAAAGCAAACGCAATCGCCGGGTCTCAATTAAACAAAAGCCTATACCAACAAAGACGGCCAACTAATTATTATAATACGTCAATCGGGCTGAACTGAGATTAGTATCGGGGTTAAATTAGTAAATGGGCGGTTATAAATAACGGTAAATTAACGCTGCTTAATCGATATGCTATATTCGGCTCGTTGCCTCTAAAACCAATGATAGATAATTCTACACGAAATACCTACATTCCGAGTCGATAGTATTTTCGAATTGAGAGAATTGTGTCAATTTTTTAGAAGGGGGGATTTTAAAATTTATTATGGTGTGATGAGTTGATAGTCCAGTGGAAAAATTCATCTGAAATATCGATTTTTTTTTTTAAAATAATGCGATGATTCTTTCTTTTTTGTCTCTTCTCCCTCAAGAGTTATTTCTTGAATCATGCAAATGCTATTTACGAAACGTGATCGTCGACTGATGAAATTTTTTCTCTCCTCGCATACTCCTTTCATAATTTTTCTAATATTTTCCGTTTTTCGTTTTAAAAATAACAAAGCTACCAAAAAATAACGCGAAAAGTTGACAATTTCGTATCTTTCCTCTCCCCCTCCTCCCCTTCGACGCCCCTTTTCCTCCCTACCTACTGCCTCATCCCTACTCATCATGAGATGCCAAAAATCAGGCATTTCTCTCGATTTTACGAGTAGGTAAACTTTATTCAGAATAACGATTCGAAAGTTTAACGGAACTGCACTCCGTAAACGTTTCCAACAATTATTTAGAAAATTAATCTAACAACAGGCATAGCATCGCAACTATCTTTACACCTTGCATTCTTTTTTTTGACCACGTCGAGTATAGATAATCAAAGTGTCCCATAGCTGATGAATTTTTTTCCTATAAATGAATCAAAAAACGTAAAAAATATATACCAGTCTGGAGAATTATTCGTTTAAATCGAGTTCGAAGTCGGAAGGAGTAACGTTCATTTTGCAACTTAGCCCGAAGTAAGCTTGCTATATAAACGATTTTCGTTTGCTATTCGTTGAGGTCTGGGAGGCCAAAAGCATCAAGATTTCTACGCTACTACATAGCTCTGATATAAACACAGTCCTACAATATTATTTGTATCTGGTATACCATGCTGCGGCTCCGATATGACCTTTTATCAGGTGTAAGGGTCGAGCTTTTTTTTGTAGTGTGTGTGTGAGAATTCGAAAGGTATCTTGAAAGTGACATTTTTGTTTTGATGGCTTGAATTATGTTTTTTTTAAATTTTTGAAAAAGCGATTTTTTTTTTTAGATAGTGAATTTGACGAAATTTTGGTACCCCAAGTAAAATATACTCAGGTATATCCTTATCGTTGAAAAAAAAATTGGATAATTGGAAAAAACAAAATAAAATAGATAATTAAAAAGTACGCTGAAATGCTGAAAAAACAAAGTTATCAATTTTCCCATTCACAAAAATATAGGTAAAATTTGTTCTGAAAAAATGATCTGTGAAATGAGTGAAATTTATTTCAATGCAATAAATTTTATCAAATGTCGTAATACATTTTATTATTTGTTTAATTTGATACATATTATTTTTTTAAAAATAAATTTCAACAATTTTGTGAATGGGAACCCGTTTTTATTTTCTTTTTCAATAAAATTCTTCTTTTTATTTTTGAATAAAATGTAATCCGTTTTTGTATTCTTGTATTTTTTTTTTCAGTGTAAATAAATTGAAAAATACGTCAATAATATAATTAAAATTGTTCATTCGAGTATGGAGTGGGGCAGAGGGAAAGAATGTAGGTTATAGGCGAAGAAAAAGAACAATTTTTTAGAAAATGCAGAAAAATCTAACAATTATCTCAATTTCAATCAACTCATTGCCTCAAAAATGAGTAAATTCCAAGAAAAAAAACTTCAATAAAAATCTGCTTTTTGGAAAAGTTGCATTTTTTAAAAAATACTGTCTTACATTTGGCGTACAATTCTACACAACTCAGTAAGTACGAATATTTATCTTTCAATTTTTGGTAACGATGGAGAAAGTTTGAATTCTGATTTCGCAAAATTAGAGGCTGTCCAAAAATGTAGTTTCCATATTTTCTAAGCCTATTCACTATCATTTGCATACAGGAAAAATATGATAAAATTTAGCAAAATTATGATAAACAATTTTCCAGACTTCGAAAGCACAACTTTTTGGAAAATTTAAATTCTTTCTCTAGAAACTTTTTCTTTCCTAAAAAATATATTTTTCTCGCCACATTTGTTCAGATCTACTTGATCAATTTTCTTTTTCTTTTTCTTATTTTGTTCAAGGCAGCTTTCTTAATGATTTAACTCGAGAATTTTTGGACATAGATTAATTTTTTTTTTGCATTGAATTTTACGTAATACTACATACTTAGATTTTTATTTTATTGGCGAAATTTTTTCAATAAAATTGGACCTTAAAAAATTGAATATTGTAGATCGTGTGGTTTTCGAGAATATAGGCCTCGAAGCAGGATCTCAGCTTTTCCATACAAAAGTGAAATATTTTTTTACTTGAAATAAATTCTAAATGTTTCTAGAAAATGATTTTTCCAATTTTTTCTTCTGCTTGAAAATTACTTTTTTCTTACTGGATGTTTACAAAATCCACGCAACCAAAAAATTTTGAAATTTACTTTCTCCTCCTCTTTATTCACCGCTCCCCCCGGCCTCCGCAATAATAAAAATTGTTCAAAACATTGCAAAATTTGTTAAAAACGTAAAAATTATTGAAAAAATTATGCTGAAAATTGTAAAAAATTTAGTTGTTGGACATTTTTAAAAAATCTCAAAAATTGTAGAAATTACATAATTGCTCAAAAAATCACAGAAAGGAGTACAAATTTTTAAAAAATCAAAAGGCATACTTGAAAAAAATTATTCAATCAATTTTAACAATTTTGAATTCTTTAAAAAAAAATTCTCCCTAAATTGAAATTTTTTCAGTATTTTATAATGACTGATGTAGATTTTCGCCTCTCCATATTTCATGTAATTTAAACGATTTTTTTTTGTCTCAGAAAATAATTTTCATTAAATTGCTTCCAATTCTTTGGCTCGCATTGATAATGAAAATCTTATACCTACATAGTACATAAAATTTCAACAAAAATCTAATTTCCAATTTTTTTTTGATTTTTTAAAATCCAGAACTGAAGTTAGTTTTCTGTTTTTATTACATCAGGTTTAAAATTATCGGAATTATTTTCGGAATGAAAGAAATGAGGTGAAAATTTTAGCCAAGAATTTATCTAAAAAAACGCAAAATTTCGAGGTTCTGTTTCTATTCCAATTCCAACTCCTGACGAATTCCCATAATATTTCTTTAGATTAATTTTTTCCTAAAAAATTGACTTAGAATCATCAATTTTCGAGCCTGATTCTGATTCCAGCTAAATTTCGTCCTTCCCTTTCAAGCTTCTTTGCGTATATTTGCTAGTCCTTCGAATATACATAAAAGCAGGGTACATCTAACCATTTATGAATACTCTATTTGGAGTTGAAAAGCTTTAAAATTGATTTCACACTCGGATAAACATCTAATGGGTAAAGTTGTTTAGTTCGCAGGCAGATAGAGGAAGAAAGGAGGACGATGTAAAGGGCGTCCTTATTTCACAGGTCAAGTTTATATATCATCGAAAGAGATCTGTATCCGGCTTTTTTATACGAAACTTTTATATCCGGATGTGTGAGCTATAGTTTTGCATATATTTCTCGTCCTTTTTCACACTTTTTGGACGGCTGTATTTATGGGCCGACTGTGGACAGTGGATATCTCTTTAAATCTTATAAATAGGTAATTTTGAACCCGCGTTGAATGAAATTCTCGTACAAGTCCGAGCCATCCTGTCTCATTTTTTTTTCTGAAACAATCAACTCTAGGTGTGACACTACGTAATATAACGCGACGAGGGAAACCTGTCGTCGAGAGCGAGGTGTCCCTCGTTTCAATGTCTTTCTTTGTTGTGATGTCGATTATAAATGTACATAGCACGTAGACGTTCTCGTACATCAAGTTTTCTGGCGTAATATTCGTGTAAAACGTAAATGTGAATTGCATTGTGCCTTATTTCACCTCTCTGCTAAAGGGAATGAAATCAAAATGGGCACGCTCATAGCACTGGGTGAATTTATTTCGCATGTAGGTATTTCAAATCTGCATTAGATATGCTACGACGACTCGACGTTTAACTTACGTATAGAATTTACATGTAAAACACCAACGTTTCTTAGTTGGCCAAGTTATAAACTATGGTGGGCAAAAAAAAAAAAAGGATTTATATCTCAGAGGAAAAATATACACGACAACGATTGAATTTCCATCATCGTCGTCTTCGTCATCATGAAACTTACCGTACGAGTTATTTCTTATGGAAAATTCCCTCGTAGGTGGTATTTTCTCCTCGCCTTCCCCCATACCCTTCAGCTTTGCACGTTTTCAAGGAAAAATGCAGGCTTAATTTAGTAAAAGCACATCGCGTAGTCCTCTGAAAGTGATAGCTTTAATGAAGCCGAACGATGTGCGATAGATGATGATGCTGGCAAACTACCAAAGATGCATTCTAAATAATTTATCGCCTACTTGTTGGAAAATGAAAGGAGAAAAATGTTTCGCATTATTTCGAGTTATTACGACCGGATGAAGTATGGAAGGAATTTCGACGCGTTATGGAAACATTATATTATGAGAAGAGATCGTTTAAGATGAAAGTTTTCTTCGTATTTTTTTGCCCTCCGTCGGCTGCGAAATGTGCACTATGCAGCTGGATACGTAGGAAAATGAAAGCGAGTTGGAAAATTCTCGGAGAGAGATGGATTGCTGTATGTTGTTCGAATCGAGCACTTGGGTTGAGCAGTTTGAAGATGGTGAAATTCCGAAGGGGTTGTTGCTGGAGAGTGGATTGTGAATTTTTGAAGAAAATGCGAATGAGATAGAGTGTTGATGGATCTGAGGCTCGAAAATGGATTTTGATGGTTTTTACGTGCGGATTTTTAAGGTTTTGGTATGAATTTTGATATTTTTGACGTGAAATTTTTGATACGAATTTTGACGTTTTTGATGTAAATTTTGACCTTTTTGACATGAATTTCGAATTTTTTGATGTTTTTCGGTACCCACGAATTTTGATGTTTTTGACGTGAAACTTTTGTTACAAATTTTGATGTTTTTTGGTGCAGATTTTGAATTTTTGGTATGAATTTTGACGTTTTTGATCTAAATTTTGACCTTGACATGAATTCTGAATTTTTTCGATTTTTTTTGGTACCCGTATGAATTTTGATGTTTTTGGTACAAATTTTGAATTTTTGGTATGAATTTTATATTTTTGACATGAATTTTGAATTTCTCGATGCTTTTGACGTGAATTTTGATTATTTTTTCATGTTTTTCGGCACCTTTGAATTTTGATATTTTTGATTTAAATTTTGGTGTTACATGAATTTTGAATTGCTTTGATGTTTTTGACTTGAATTTTGATTATTTTTGATGTTTTTCGGTACCTATCAATTAATATTTTTAATTTAAATGATATTTTTCATATATGAATTATGATGTTTTGCGACGTAAATTTTGAATTTCTTGATATGAATTTTCATTATTTTAATGCGAATTGATCTACTAAAGCATATTGAAGTACGTATAATTTTTTAAACCGGTTCAAGAGTTCGTGAATCATAATCAAAATTCATTTCCATAAAATATATTTTATTCTAAAGATTCCTTTTCACAACTTGGAAGAATAAAAATCATTCAAAAAATTTCAATTTTTATTCTGAGTGGGGTTTCTTTGCAATTATTTTTCGCAAAATGCATTGGAAAATATGAATGTTTCCTGACCTTTTATTAATCTTATTAATTTGGGAGATTTATAGTTTTATTTGTTTTTAGATTTTCTACATGTAATTATCATTTTTTAAAATTATTCAATTCTGTGTGGAAATTTCTAATAATTGTGATTTATTCTTCATTTTAAAATAATTTCCAGTTGTTTTGTTTTTTTTAAAATAAAATCTGTTATTCTAATATATCTTGAACTTTTGAGCGTAGGTGAAAATTAATTCTTTAGCAGTTCAGTTTTAATGATTCGACTTATCGACCTTTGATTAAAATGTCAGATTCTGAGATGTTAATGCATACCCTGCAGAGTCAAGATATGGCCTTCCAAAGTATCCATCTGAATGCCAAATTGACTTTGTGAGAGGAGAAAAAAAAAATGCAAATTGAAAATTCTCAGGAAGTAGGTTTTTTTAAAACTGTTATCAGTTTTTACAAACAATGTCTCAATTTTTACGATCGTTTAATTTTTTTTATGGGCTTTTTAATGAAATTTCAATTTTTAATATTATTTTTACGTTTGGAATTTTTCGTTTCACTTTTTTTTTGATTTGTAATTTGGATTTTTGTTTCAAAATTAAGCATTTTAAGCAAAACAGAAGAGGTGGTGGCGAGGAGGGGAGGACGTTGAGGGAGATCAATTTTTTAATCGAAATTTTGGTAGGAAGTTGGCAAAATTAGAATTTGTTAAATGTCAAAAATTGACGGGTAAATTTATTAAAAAATTTTATGGTGATGTTTTGTTGTAAAATTTGAAAAATTTCGAGTTCTTCCGAAGAATTTTCTTAGTAAAATATAGATTTGATAAATTAATTCTCGAAAAATTTTCAAAAATTCAGTCAAATTTTAAAAGCTTACTTACAATTTTCTGGAAACATTATGCTGACCTTTGAACTTTAATGCCTCGTGTTTGAGTTCATTTTTGTTATTATTCGTTATAATTTACCTTTTTTTAAAATTTTTGATCTCGTTTAATCTTGGATAATATTTTCACTTCATCAAAATCATTACAATTTTTTTTCAAGTTTTTCTTTTGAAGGAAAAATTCAACAATATTCTTTTTTATCCGTCAATTTTGATAAATTATTATAGGTAAACTGGTTGAAAACCATTGAACCAGTTTTTATCGATATAATATTGCCTCGAAGTAAAATTCATTTAATTTTCAGCTAATGAAGGAGAACAGCTTTTATCAAATTCTCGCAGATTTTTGAATATAAAAATTTTCAAAATTTTCGGCCAAATTTTACTTCTTGCGAATTACCATTTCCTCTTAGAGGTTCTCTTTGATGAAAAAATTTGGCATGATTTTTTTATCATTAGTTTCTGATAAAGTGTTGGAAATTGTTTGGGAACTGGGAACTATTTATATTGAATGAAGTAATGTAGATAAGATAAAAATTGAAAATATTTATGTAATTTTAAAAAATCCAATTTAGAAAATCAATTTTTGAATAAAAATCTGGCATAGATAATTTTTTAGATCTGTATCAAAGCTCATTTGGTTTGAATGATTAAACAACGTAAATATTATTTTTTCAACGTTACAAGTGAAACATATCTTTTTAAAAATCAAAACATTACATTTTGAAATCCAATTTCTGTACCGAATTTCATTGTCGAATCAAATTTTTAAAATTGTCAAATTTTCATAATTCGTTTCTTACAAAAATACTGATTATTGTTCATATCAATGGTCAGACCACTCCATCATACTAATCTAACAATACGACTATAAAACTATAAAAGAACTCACTTTTTAATTATATCGATCGCGGCAATTAATTATTCGAATTCGAACACCAGCTAATTATTATTTCATACGCGAATCGCCGAACACACATATAATTCTATAGTTACGCAGGGGGCGTTTCTTTTATACAAATAAACGCGCACGTTGAACCAAAAATTTATTCGAATTGGCCTCTCGAATACATCTGATCAATTGAGACATGTGGAAATGAGTAAACCCATCATAGGCGATGTGATGTGGTATAAAGTTAGATCGAAAACTAGGGTCAAATGTATTTTTGGTATCGATGGCCACGCCGCGTCTAATTAATTAAGAACTCGTTATAAAGATCGAATTAACTTAACTCGCGTTTTCTAGAAAAAAAAATCGTTGATTTAAAGCCTAATTACTAGAAAACTGAAGTCCCATTCATACAATAACTTATCAGAGTGGCAATTAATTAACATAGAAAGTTTTTTTTTTAAAAAAAAATAATAATTAAAAACAGTAGATTTTTTTAAAAACTTTCGTTCGTTTACCTGGGTATAACTTTCGAGCGATAAAATCTACACGGGTAATATAATTCGAGCGAAATGCGATTATACGCGATTGTGCGTGGATTTTTTTAAAATTTCAGTTTAATATGCGAAAGGAATTACTTACATCTTATGTTCTTTAATTTGTTGCGAGTATTGTAATTCAACGAGATAAAAAAGGTATTATCGCGGATTTGTGGTGGCATTATGAATAGGGAGTTTGTTTATGCGAATAAAAGAGATTTATTTATTATGATTTTATAATTCGGCGCGGTTTATTTGCATAATATTGATCAAGGTTGACCAGCATGTGCGTAATTTTATAGTTTACTCTGGTAGACTACAACGAGTGCGATTAATATCGAATTTTAATGTTTGTACGGACCTCATACTGAGCCCCTTTAATGGCCTTTTTCGACGTATTTACTTGCTCGTCGAATTCGCGCGGCGTTAAATTTCGTTAATCGATAATTAACTTTGTGTAATTGCACGCGATTAACGTCGATGGAAGTTCATGTATCGTGACCGATTAAAAAACCACAATTGAGATTGAACGTCGGAAGCAACAAGTGTGTAGAGGAAATTAAAATACTGGAAGCTGGTGGCAGATTCGAGAGAAAAAGTTCGGTTGAAAGGGGAAAAGGATTAAAGGGTAATTTTTTGTTCTGTGCCCCCCCCCAGAAATTGGAATTAGGGACGATTCAATGTCTCGAGAAAGTACTTGAGATAGCTCATCAAAAAACCTTTACCCGACAATATTTTGGTCTGCTGAGGTTGATTTTTCAATTTTTTGATAAAATTGAAAGATTCAAAAGTTGGATAATCGATCATCTAATCAACTTCAGCAATTGAAATTTTGATTAGAAACATGTTAAATAGTCTGAAATTAATAATTATGATTTCTCAAATCTGGGAGTCTGATCAAGAAATTGATTTTTCTCATTGTTCGCTGCATGTAGATAATTAAATGAAATTGAAGTGTCAAAAATTCGTCCAAAATTGAAATAAGTATCAATTTCGGTACCTGAAAAATGATTCAGTTTACTAGAATTAATCGTTCATGTTTTTTTTTTTTTTAAAAAAAAGTTGACATGAACAGGAGGAGGGGGAAGAGAAGGAGGGAACTTGAGAAAAATTTTGGAATGATGGAAAAAAAATGCGTAGGTCATAAAAATTTCAATTCTCGAGTCTCTGGATCGTTTCTGTCTCAAAATAATCTTCAAGATTTTAAAATTATTTCTAATATTTAAAAAACATCTTTTTAATGACTCGCTGTAAATTTTTTCTAGATACTTCTTTTCCGAGATTTTTAGCATTTGTGATGTTTGAGAATGAAATTGCTATTTTTAAAAATTGTGTTGAAAAAAACGAATCTTGCATTTTTTGAAAATTATAGGATTTTGAAGCTAATTTGAGGACTTAGAGATTGTAGTTAGATATACTTCGAATTTTTACCCTTTTTTTAGTTCGTCTTATAACTATTTGAAAATCTTTTTCCAATTTTTTAGAAAAAATCATAAATGATTCACTTTTTTCCCTCTTTAAAGAAGTTTTTTGATGTCTTTTTCATGCTTGGTGTTTGTCTACGTTTTCAAAATTTTCTAGAGCAGTTTTATTTTTAAATTTTTTCAACTTGTCTCTAATTTATGAAGTGGTTTCTTCATTTCCAGGAGGAGAACGAATGAAATTGTATCAAAAATTCAAAATTATTTTCTTTTTAAGTGGATTGTAGATTATGCTGAAGGAGTTTTGTGGCATTTTTTGATTATAAAATTTTTTCCAATTTTTGGGACTTTAGTTGAATTAAGCTCGAAGAATTTTATTTGAAAAGGCCAAAAAATTTCAATTATTATTCTTGGTAAAAAAAACTAACGCATTTTTTATTTTTTTTTATTCAGGGTAAAAACTTTAGATCATGGATATGTTCAAATTAAATCACTTTTTAATCACTATCATGAACAACATTGAATTTTTTTTTCTAAATGACAATAAGCTCCAAATTATTTTAATAATCTGATCATTTTTTAAAGTTTAATTTTTTCAGTTTTTTCCATTATTTTTTTTCAAAATTTGAAAGTACTTTTTTCATTTTTGCTTTCTTTTTTACTATTTTTTGAGTAATAGTTTTTTTTTTAATCAAAAACATACCATTTTTTTTCAAGAAGTACCTGTTTTTCTTGAACATTTTCCCTGATTTTACAATTTAGATTGATAAAATTTGAAAACGAACGTTTCAACATTGTAAAACTAAACCCTCCAGACCTTAGAAAAAGAATACTTACGATGTAACCTTTTTTGAATTTACGCCTGGGTTCCTTATCTAATGTACAATTTTTTGACTTCCATGTTTCTTTTCCTGTACCTTTCGGTAAGTTTTTGCTGAAAAATTGAATAGAAGAGGAGGCTAGATTGAGCGATCCGTTCGTTTTTTGGGGAAGGGAATTACTATAATTTGAAAATTGACGATTAGCAATTTATCTATGTCTAATTTTTTTTCGAGAATCGAGTCAAGATGATTTTTTATCCATTAGCAGATTTAATTCAACTATGAAAATTCGCGGCTTAAAGATGTTGATGAAGTTGTTCGAAGGAATTTTTTGATAATCCAGAAATTATGTATTCACCTCAATTCGTAAATTGAATTTTTTTGGAATTTCTCCAGAATTATTCTCCTTCCTTCTTCTCATCTCCTCTGATTAGATATGCTATTTAATTATTTGATTAACAACTAAATCCGAATTGTCGAGGACGTCAAATTTCACGAAAACATTAGGTAATTAAACATCAAAGTACAAAAATATTTACAAGTTTTGATTTTCAGCTTAAATTCTCCTAATTTGCAGATTTTTTTTTCAAAAAAAAAAAGAGAAAACGAGGGATTGTAATAATTTGCAATTCATTTCATACATTCACGATTGAAAAAAAAAAAAAAACAGTATTCAAAACTCGGTGAAAGGATACTCGCAGTTATTTTTTTCAAAGAGAATATTTCACGTACCAATTACACATGCACATGAAAAAAGTGCTTTGGTTGATTCGAAATGTAAAAAATATTTTAAAAATTCAAATATCGTCGGTTATTTCCGGATTCGATTTTTTTCAGACTCGACAAACTATTCGTTTACACAAAGCTGTTTTATGCTAGAATACTTATGTATGTAATTACCTGAAAGTACAGCTTCCGAATAAAATCCTAAAACATAATTTTCCACCGGCTTAAATATTCTTCAACTACCGAACGTAATGCTCAGAAACAATGGTATTGTTTTTTTCACCTATGTAAATATAAAACGCGAATTTATTTACGTATTCTCTCTTCTTTTTTTTTCACTGAGCACGAAAACAAACCACGAACGAAGTCAAGAGTCGGACTGGAATTGTTTTACGTGCGATGTTTAACTTGTTGCGCGAAAACCGGTTACCAAGGTAATGAGAGTATGCATGATCATGTTGAGAATAGCCAAGCCATAGCCATCCGCAATATGCTGACGAGCAATTACCTATATGTATCAGAATGGTTTATTGATACGGTCGAGTGTGTTTTTTTTATCGTCGCGTTGGAATTTCTTCTCGCGAAAATGATTTTAGTGATTGATGAAGGGGAGCGGATTCGCTGAGAAGTGTAGATATGGCTGTTTTTCGCGAAGAATTCACGTATAGTTGGGTTTTTGCGTCGAGATTTGAGAATATTAATTGAAAATCTCATCCTGTGATATTTTTAGAGCGATGTGACGGAAATGGAAATTTTATAAGAGATTTTGCCGAATAAAATTGTTGGATTTGTCATTTTTTGATTACGTAATTGGCGGAAATTGATTTGAGAATATTCGAATGGTTTTTCAATTAATAAAAAATTGATGATTCATCGGGTTTTTTATTCCGGATTTAGAGAGAGGGAGTTGGAAAAATGAAAAATATTGTGTGGCGTATGATTTTCAATGTTTTAAATTGTACTAAGTGCTGAGTTAGAATACCTAAGCGTCATTTTAGACGAGAATAAGCCTTTTTTGGGTGAAGGTCTGGTTTCAAATTAGAATTAAAGGAGAATTGTTTGACGTGAACGTCTTTTTGTCGCGAAAAATTGAGTTCACATTTGGGGATTGTCGAAAACATTCCAATCTATGTGAACCAAAGTCAACTTGATTCTCATTTTTATTTTTTAATTTTGGTCAAATGGGAGGAGGAGAGGAAGGAAGGGCAAACCGTGTTCAAAGTTTATTCTCAGAACTAAAAAAAAATAAATGTCTTCTTTCCCCTAATCCAAATCTTTCAAGCGATACTTACTTTGAAGTATAAGTCGAAATTGAGGTCAAATAGTTCGTATTTTTTCAACCATTTTTACTTTCATTATTTCTTTTATCGTGAGAAAATCGTTTTATTTCTACATTGGGGTTTGTTCTCGTGATTTTCCTGATAAAAATCTAGAAATTGATTAGAAAAACATTATTTTGCCACAAAAATATTTGATTTCCTATTTCCCCCCCCCCCCCAATTTGAAAAATATTTATATTTGAGCCTGGATGCAGAAATCACTCCAAGGTATTGAAAATTGGTTTCTGAGTTGACACTGATTTTGGTCTTTTTTGAAGGGGTACCCTTTTATTTCAAATCAGCGAAAAGTCGCTGGAAAAAGTCAGAATTGGAGAACAGAAAAAATCAGTAGAATACTTTAATTTTCAGAAAATTTCGCTGATTTTTCTAAAAATTTCACTGATTTTTCAGCAAAGTTATGATAGATTGGCTGAATTTTCAATAAATTTTCACTTATTTTCCAGCAATTTTTTCACTGCTTGCTTTCAGTGAAATTTTTTCACATTCTGTCTGTTTTCCAGTAATTTTCAAGGGGAGGGGGATCTTCAACTCAAAAACAAATTTTTTAAACCTTAAGAATGGTTTCTATATCCAGGTTTATAAATTTACGTGCCTGCTTAAATAATTATTTCATTGCGGACTCGTATGATATATTCAAAATAATAGAATTACATGTACTTACCCAAAATCCATTTCGATTCATATTGAAATTTGAAATGAATAAGTTGAGGAAATTATTACTCAACGATGTAATGAATTTGATCGTAAAAATCTTACGATATCGTCAATATGCCTATATCCAGATGCAACGAGATGAACCATCTCCGTTGATGATGGTTTTTGTTGAGATACTCATTCATTCTGAAATCATCTCATAAAACCTTGGATACTCGTATTTCTTGTAGTCGTCGTTGTCGTATCGAAAATGCGTCATACTTTCAGCTTAACGCTTTCATTAATGTTAAAATCGATTCGAAAATTTATTTAGTAGCTCTCGAACGAACGAGTTTAAAGTGTCTGTACTCGGATGACATAATACCTTACACAGAATCCTTGTTAATTTCTTTTCAAGTGCCTCTTTTTCGTCGATTATTGATTTGGACCATTTGATTTTTGAGAGTTTTGTTGATTTTTGAATGTTATTTATCTAAAAAGGAAATAGAAATGGGGAAAATTTCATCCAGAAATCGGATTTGTTAAAAGATTTTTTTTCAGTTTTGGAAACTTGGGAATAATCATTTACCTACATCGTGGTAGAACGAAAAAATTATCGAAGGGTTGAAGGGTTGGCTAAAAAAATATCTAAAAGGTTAATTTTAAATTTGAAAAACCGACTTCTACCCCTCCTCATTTGTTAACTAGTGTTCAAAACATAGACTGAATGTTTTTCTTCTGATGTTTTTTCACTGCTTAAATTTTCACAACTGAAAAATCTGCATTTTTTTCAGACTCAATTTCTTATCAAAAGAATTTTTAGATTTTTTAAAGAATCTTTACGATTCTAGAAATTTTTATCTATTTTTCTCAGGGTTTTTAAGGATGATCAGATGGAATTTATTATCACGAATTTTTTCTCAAATGAACTTTATTTTTATTGAAGTTGAAAAATTTCATAAAATTCATGTTTTTAAAAAGATGAGATTTTATTTTCTCGCTTTAGGACATTTTAGGGCAAGATAAGCTCTCAAACCAGTTTTTTTCAAGACCTCGTATAGAATTTCAGTAAAAATACTGGAATGTGTTTCTCCGCTTAGGTATTTTAGACTAATTTGTGAAAAAAAATTATTGACTTATTTTTAAAATTTTTGAAAAGTTCCCAAAAAAGCCACCGTACCTGATCCACTTTATCATTTGCTTGATAAGCAATAAAAAATGTATTTGTTTTGTGATCTTTTAAAAAAGTCAAATTATTCATTAATTTGTGCGACGAACATAGAATTAATAGACTAGACAATCGTTTTACCCATTTTTTGTAGAGTTGAGGGGTGGGGGATTAGAATTGCTTTTTACATTTTTATCGTTCCAATATTTACTTTTCTCTGCCAGGCTCCAAAATCTGCCTATGTTCAAAAAGTTTTCATAAAACAGAAAATAATACACAGATTTGCTTAATGTGAATGTCTTTATCTTTACCACTAAATACCATTAGTACGAATTTTCCATCGTCACTCCATTTTTCGGAGTCTTTTTCCAAGTTTTTTCAATATCTATTCAGTAAAAAATCGAAGGAAATGTGAAAATTTCCATACTTACATCATTTTAGAGTATTTTTTTCTTAGATTTCTTACTGAATATCGAAAAGAAAAAACATTGGAAAATTGATACAGAAAAATATGATGATGAAAAGTGGTGTCATATTGATATTTTTAGAATGATTTGTTTCGTTAGGAAGATTTTTTTGAATGGGAATATTTTTTCGTTGATATCACTTTTTTTTCAAAAATTATTTTAATTTGGGGATCTCAAAAATTTTATTTAAGCCCCCCCCTCCCAGAAAAGTGAACATTTCGCCAATTTTTTTCTGAATCCGAGCTACCTATGTACTAATGTTTTACCCCCTTCCACCTTAAATAATGGATAAATAATCCTTTTTTGGAACATGTTTCTGCGATCATAAGACTTCGAAAGTTTATGTGAGAAAATATGAAAATTTTCTGTATGTAGTTTAAAATTTGAATTAATAATCCCTGACTGAATTGAAATCATTTGAATTTTTTTATGATTAGATCTTCAATTCTTCAAAAAAATTTTCCGATTTATTTCGTAAAAATTCTTTGAGTCGGATAATGAATCCTCTAATAAAAAAAAGTCCTTGAAAGTTTAATTCAGAGTTCAGAAAACTCGATAGAAAAAAATCTTCCTATTCTTTTTAACGCGACATATCCCATCCGGTTATCCTCTTCCAAAATAAATTTATTTTTCTCAGAAATTCAAATTTTTTCTACTTTGAAAAATTTTGAAAATTTTTTCTCGGAATTCATGAATTTAGTTTCAAATTTTATACTCGAACAACGCCCTCGCAAATTTTCATCACGATACCAACTCGTAATATTTTTTGAAAAATTTTCAACTCAGAAGCTTATATTTTTGAAATTTATCCTTGTTTTTCTTAGTCGAAATATTCTTCGCAATGGCTTCGGTTAATTTATCGCCTTACATTATATTCCGCTTGTATAGCTTTATATCCATCTATCGCATTAGATGAAAATAACGACAACGATATTCGAAGAAGAAGGAAAATATATCTGGATGCGAATAATACACATAAAATATCGTCAACGCTACGTTAAACTATACCTAAAAGTATTTTCTGCCTGGTTCTGCCTTAAATTCTACCAAATTCCTAAAATAAATTCTCGGCCATTAACGGTAATTACGAGTAATTTACATATCGTAATTGAAAACTGTTTTTTATTACATTTTTGACGACGCTGTCTCAAGTCTATACTTAAATTTATCTCTCTGGTTTTTTTTCCTTACCAAATTACTCAGCCAAGTACTACGAATAAAGAGGTAAATTAAAAAAGTAAATAGGTAATTTGAATGCATTCGAAACACCTTTTTTTCTTACTTTTCGAATTATACTGTAAAAGTCTGGCAGGCCGATGAGAAAAAAAACAGAAGAAGAAAAATTATTCGACGTTTGTTACTTTATTTTGATTTTTTCAATACGAAAATCCGTAACCAGCCGACGACGCCGGCCTGGCAAATGGTAAAAAACGAGACGAAATTATACTCGCATTGTTTCAAAATGAAGTTTTAAAACTTTTTAACGTCCTTATTGGCCCTAGTTCTCCGGTGTTTCGCCTTCTTCGTTAATAAATCTGTTTGAAAATATTAATAGTTTAAACTTTTAGCAATTCTTTTCTCGCGCGAAGCTGCGCCGCCGAGCTGTTTTTTTTTTCGCCCCATCTTCTCGAACTGTTTTTCCGCTTTGTTTCTCGGCTCGGTTGAATTATAACGAAAGTGGAAATTTTCTTCGGTCGGTTCTTTTCTTCGCCTCGTCTTCGAGTCGACCCCCCTTTTTTTCCAGACGGGCGTTTGTATTGTTTTAATACAAATGAGAAAAACGATAAATTTCGAAGAACTTGTCGCAGGTAAATAATTAGATGTTTTTTGCCCCCCGATATAATACGGAAACGTTTTGATTATTATAAGTGATTTTTTTTACGAGTTCGTGATAGCTGCGGGTGTATTTGTCGTAATATCGTTGGTAGGTTTCAACGATGATTCGAAGGTCGAATCGAGGCGATATCTAGACGCCAATTGTGTGCCCGATACTGCCATTTGTATTTAGGGGGAAATTCTTGGAATTTTTTCTGGCTGGTTAACGAAGATGGAAAAAATTTATCACTATGTCTAGTGCTAAGATATTTATTGGTTTTTCTCCCTCGCCCTCGGTGTTTTTTTTCGACTGTAATGATTCGTGAAATTAAATTACATCGGGATTGCGTTGCGTGAAGTTTATAAAAATCAACGAGCTGCCGTTTTGATGGGATTTTCGAAAGGAGTAATTAAAGAAGGTTGGTTTTTCGAAAGTTGTGCTCTGGAGGAAAGAATGCATCCGACGTCAAAGTCGTTGGTTTGATTAAATTTTGGCCATGGCAATGTGTCAAAAACTGCCAGTCATGAACGAATTGCTGATATCGATTGGTCTCCGTTTTTGACAATTTTTTTTCTTTTAATTTTCGGTTTAAAAAATGTTATGAATCAAAAAATTTAATATCAGCCGACATTCTTACAAGGGAGGTACCCCAACTCAAAGTAAAATTTTGAGCCCAAATTAAAAAAAAATTGAAAGAACATCATAAGAGCATCCCATATCTAAAATTTCAACTGTTGAGGTGCATTTTTAGAATTTTGGCGAATTTTTGAAATTTCAAATTGCTTTATAATCTGAAAAATATCAGAATAGGATCTACTTGATAAACGAGAAAAGTTGAAATTTCGTATACATCCTATTTTTCTACCTGCCAAATTGTTTGGAAGCTGCTTCAAGACGTTTCGGAGCCGCCAGAAAATTTTGAAATTTTTCAGCTCCAATGAAAAAGCTCATGAAAAACCATCCATATGAACTTCAGCACCAGAATGGCGAATTATCAATCTTGATGATCTATTCGATCGATTAAAATGCAATTTTCCGAGATTCTCAATTTCAAGTTCAAATCCACATTTTTTTAAGGGAAATTTTTCTTGCATTTTTAGGCAAAAATTTTAAAATTTTCTGGTTGCTCCGACTGCGACTCGTCTCAAAACTGCTTCCAATCGATTCGACGTGTCTAAAATTGGGTATCTACTATTCTTTTCTGACAAATTTCCCATTCAAAAATTTGGATTTGAACTCTTAAGTAACGAATTTTGAAAAATTATGCATTAAGTAATCGATTAATTAGGTCACGAATATTGGGAATCCTCGTATGGATGATTTTTATAAGCTTTTCAGTATGGTTGGAAAATTTCAAAAAATTTTGATGACTTCAAAACGTCTTGAAAGTCGAAACCGCTTCCAGCAATCGATTAGGTGGGTCGAAAATAGGATAAGTATATATAAAATTTCAACTTTTTTCGTAGATTGGATCAAATTTATATATTTTTCTGGCTATAAAGCAATTTGAAATTTCAAAAATTCGTCAAAATTCGAGTAATGAACTTCAGCACTGGAAATTTTGGGTATGGGGTGCTCTTATGGCGTTCTTCTAATTTCTTTGGTTTGAGCTCAAAATTTCACAAGAGTATTTTTAATGATCAAAATTGGAGAAAAAATGAGAAAAATTTCCCAAAATGTTACTATCACGTGTTTGTTTTAAGGAATTTTTTTGAAAATGAGGTTAAAATTTTTTCAAAATTTTTGATTGGTAATAAAATTTTGAATTTATCCAGTCTTGAGCTCAAATTTGATAATTGATGAAGAAGTTATCCCATCTCGAATAGAAATTTTGAGCTAAAACGAGTAGAAATCAAAAGCGCCACATAATCAAAATTTCAAGTGTTGAAATTCATTTCTTAAATTTTGGTGAATTCTTGAAATTTCAAATTGCCTCTTCGACTTAAAAATAGAAAAATGTAATTTAAAAGCAATGAAGGAAACTAAAATTTGTATGTACTCTATTTTTGATACCTCTCTCTAAGTGAAAATGGTTTCGAGATATTTAGAGCCTACAGAAAATTTTGGAAGTTTCCAGTTCTGAAGAAAATTCCATAAAAATGTTTAATGTATGAACTTTATAGCACCTAAAAAAACTAAGATTATACTCATATTGATGATCTATTATTTTCTAAAAATCGTATCTTCGAGTTCAAATCCAAATTTTATGGCGTAAAATTTTCCTGAAAAATTCTCTTTTGAAATTTCAAATCGAGAAGGAAATGGATTTAGGCTGCTCAATTTTGAACATTATGCGGGTTTTTTATTTTTTACTTTTGATTTCCTTCGAATTTTAATATCCAGGGTATCTAACAGGTAGTGAAAATAGTGAAAGTAGTGAAAAAGTAGTGATTTGAAAAACCGGTCATGTCAGTAGTGGAAAAGTAGTGAATTCAGACGGAAATTTGAAAAAAAAGTACTGAAAAAATGAAAAAATTCCGAAGACGCGAAATTAATTTTTTTAAATTTCAATAATTGTTCATTTTTCATTTATTACATTTAAAATAAAGATTTTTTTCCAATTTCATTTTTTTTTTTCTAAAAAGTTTTGATCTCTTTTTTTTGTATGTTGGAAAGAGAGTCGATTTTTTTTTTGGGGGGGGGGGGGTTAAAAATTAAAATTTTTTTAAAAAAAAGTAGTGGAAAAAGTAGTGATTTTACAAAAAAAAAAAAATCAGTTAAATACCCTGATATCCACTTCTCTTGTTGGAAGAAATTTAAAATTGATTTCATCAAAAAAAAAAAAAAACGGGCGCAAGATTTATTTGAATTTTATATAAAATATTACATATTTTTCACATATGCCATCGATAAGATTACCATTTTCCTCGAAATGCATAAAATTTTAAAGTACTCTGTTCGAAAATAACTACAGCGATACAATTTTGGCAAATATTTTTCATATGGAACATCGGAGGATGATTTTTCTCATGTACATATCTGTAGGGGTTCGTCCTACATACGTAATATTCCTCGTATATTGAATATTTTACGCTCGAGGCTAGTAACTTTTTACATACGGAAGGAAGCCATACAGCATATTATGTGTATTTTTTTAAATTACCAAATCGTCGCCTCTTCGGGTTGCGGCACCGAGCCTAAATTCCAAGCACGTTGCAGAACGTTGAAAAGAAAACACCAATTTGATGATAAAAGAAATATATTGCAAAACATTTATTTTACAATTGGCAATTTGGTAATTTTTAGAGCTTTCGCGATTCCATTATATATGAAAACTTTTTAAAAAGAAATTCTCTTCGTTGGCTCGTATAAAAAAAACATATGAAATAAAAATGGCTAAAATGAAAACTTTTTATGCTCGGTTCGTGACACAAAAGACGCAAAAGTGTCGGCGAATTTTTTTTCCACTTCGGTGGCGATTGTGAGATCTTCCTCAGAAATAGATTTCTTCCTTTCTTCTTTTCAGCATAGAAATGCTAACGATAGAGTCATCAGGATGGCATAGAGAGTGCCTGGAATTAGCAAACTGCTGTTGTTGGTATTTTCGTAGCTTTCGTCTGGAAAAAATCAATCATTTTGATGAAGTGGTTTTAAGGAAAAATCTAATCAAGAAATTCATATTGACAAAATCAACAGTTTTCAAACGTGTTTGGCAACTGTTAATTAAGCCATACTTTTAAAAAAAAATCGTTCATGTTGGAAAATTGGAAAAAAATGGCTTCAATTGATACGAATATTGTTGAAAAAATGAAAAAAAACAGCATGTTAGTCATTATTATATTTAAAATTTTCCAATAGATCCTGCAAGTGACGAAAGCGATAGAAATATCCTTAAATTGACATGCTGTTAATAAAGAGAAAAATTCTACATTCAACTCAGAAGTTTTGAAATTAAAAATGGGTAAATGAACACCATTTTTTGAAAAAATTGGAAAAGTAGGGGAACGGCATTTTTACTTTGAAAAATTCCAATTTCCAAATCTACTTTTTTTCATTTTTAAACCAATCCTTGAATTTTTAAAAAATGAAATTTTCAAAAAAAATTTTTATAAAATAAGTATGTATGTTTATTTAAAAAATGATAACATCGATAAAACTAAAATTTCAAAATTTAGATGTAAATTTGAAATAAATTGTCGAATTAAAAAAAAAGTTTCGTGTAAATAATTGAAAAGTTGATAAAATCTCGTGTTCTGAGTATCATAGAAATACATTGATTTCGTACAGAAATGTCTAAAAAAAAAAAGTAAAAACATGGATTTTTTTCGTTTTTTGGCCAACTTTTGACATTGTTTGAATAATTTTGATGCAATTTCATTATTTTTCAAGACATTTTGAACTTTTTTTTTTAGGAATTGAAATGAGTATTTTGAACGAGTTTTATAATATTTATTTTTTTTTTTCATTTTTTCAATTGTTTTCAAATTAATGTAGATTTAAAAACCAAAATCTTATTCTAGCTACGTATTTTCGTACTTTTTGAATTTTTTATGCATATTGCATATTTTTAGAAGATTTTTAATATACCTAATTCATTTTGTTAATTTTTAATGTAGTCAAGAATCAAATCTAAGCTCTTGCACTTTGACGAAAAAAGAAAATTGAAAATATTTGTTAATCATAAATATCATAATGTAACGTTTCTTGGTGGTATTTCAGGATGATCAAAAAAATTAGTCTGAAATTAATCGACGATTTTCGAAATGATTTTTTTTTTTGAAATTTGGTGAAGTTTTTGACAAGAAAAAAATTGACAAAAAGATCTTTTCAAATAAAGATCATTTAAATTAAAAAAAAAATTTTGTGAGGAACTTTTTATCGATTTTTGTGTTTTTTTTTCGGCGATTATTTCGATCAAAATCACGACGAATTCGATGCCTTTGATCGAATTAATTGGTAAAAATCTCAAATAATGACTAATTTGAAAATTTTTCGGCGCTTTGTCTCATAAAATTTTCTCGAAAATTGCGAAAAATTCTCAGAAGTGTGAAACCTCTCCTATAATTTTATGATCTGTTCTAATTATTTCCCAACCCAACGCATCATCGTTGGTTATAAACAATAATTGTTCGACCATTCCTATACTTCTTCCTTCCCCGAGACTGAATTCCGCCCAAAACGAACCTAACCAGATCAAAAATAGACTCGTAAAATCATAAATTTCAATTCAAAAATCAACGCGACTCGTTGCCAGTCGCAAAGATATCCAAAAAAAGTGAAAACATGTAAAAAAAATTATAAATTATAAATAAAGCTTTGAAAAATACGCATTTACGAGAAAGCAAATATGGTGGTTGGGGGTCGTATGTGTTTTCGAAACAACGTTCGCTCCGCAGCCGAATAATTTATATTCGTCGGTGATTTTTTAATTTGATAAAGGATTTGCAAGCGTGGTATCGGCGCGTCGACGTGGTGGCATTTTTATGAAACACATGATGCATTTTGTCGTTCGCCAAATATCGACAAAATATAGGTATTTTTTTCCTCTATGTTTTTCTATATTTTTCGCAATAAAAAAGCAGTCACGTAAAAGAGGCGTTTTTCAACGCTGGAAATTTTTTCCGTGTATTGTTTTTTTTTTGAGAGGTGAAAAAAAAAATGGCAGACGTTATTATAGGGAAGTTGTGGGATGGGGGTGCAATTCTGAAGTATCGTACTTACTTTCGATCACGTTGTTGGCATTGTTATCGTTGTACACTTTATCGAGATGTACGTTAGATCGAGATAGCTTGACGCTGGGTAGTTCGGTTGCGGATATTATGGTTGGATTGCGTTGCACTTGGGGTTTATAAATCGCCTTGCTCGGCCTGTCTAGCAGTATACCAATTTCGTTGGTTTTTTGATATATCGAGTATATGCTGGCGGTGCAGCGTACTTTAAGGCTGTTGTTCTCTTTAAAATGGCTCTCGTCTACTTGAAACGATATACTGGAGAAAGCCTCTTCTTGATCATTCTCGTCGAGTACTCTTTGCGAATGAACGATACGCGGTTTTCCGGTTACCTGTGGAGTTCAAGTGGTCTGATTAAGATACCAATTCGAGTGTAATTATAGGTCTACAAGAGTATGTTGGTTTTATAGTTCGATAAAATAATATCGCGATCGAAGACTATGTGTAATTATCGTAGATGTGCGAATTATAAGCCTACGTAATTTATGGAAAATTTTCGCCTTTGTGCGAATACGAAAGAAAATTTATACCGAGATGAGATAAATATATGGTACATGTGTCTAGAATTCTGACTAATGAACGTCTAATGGCTGAGAAGTTCTTTCTGCGAATCTAAAGCATGCGGTATGGCGCACGATGATGTCATTATGACGTCACTAGATGTCTTCTATCGTCTTCCGAAGTCATTTTAAAGTATAATTTTTCCATATGAATACATTGTATAAGTTTCGTTTCGATTATCGTCTAGTGATCGAATTATATTTATGTACAATTTTGGTCTACGAGAAATAATGGAAACAGATCTGAAAATGGTGGGAGAATTACGAGAAGCAAGGTGTATTTTTTTGAATGAATCTCGAATAGTTTATTTTTAGATATCGAAGTTGTAATTCGAGATTTCCATACCGAGTATTCCACAATCATATAATCGTAATGTTAAATTTTTTATGAGATACTGGAATCAAGAATGTGATCGTTGTTGAGACATAAACTGGTTTTATTGATGCAGGTCGTTTACTTGGATGTTTTCGTTTGACAGCGAATGATATTTGAAACACGAAAAAAGTAAAGATCAGAATTTTTATTAAAATAATAGGATTTTCAATTGATGGTTCATTTAGATAACCAGAACTCTGAGAAAACTTTTCAAAAAAAAAAAAAAAGGTTATCAGCTCTTACTTTGAAAAATGAGATTTTTTCAATAATCTGTCCCGTACCCTGAAAAGACAGAAATTACGTTCAACTCCTTCTTTTTTTGGGAGGGGGGAGGGTCAGTTTGAAACTAGAAAAATTTTTTCTCAGATTTGGTTCCGATTCGAATCTCAATCGATAAGGTATAGAGACATTTTTCTTTGAAAAATATCAAATTTTTGAGATTAACTTGATGAGTCGTGAATTTGGCTCATAAATACCTAAATATCATTTAAAAAATTTCGAATATTTTGATGATTTGATTTCTCAATTTGAAAAAAAATATATCGCTTTGTTTGAGCATACATGCACTTCTCAATTGACAAAATAAATAGAAAATGGAAGGTGAAAAAAGTTTTGCACATTTCGTTTTCCAACTGATGATAGGAGAGAAAAGCGTTATCTAATAGGAAATGATTATGAAGCCTTAACTTCATCTTGGCGACTAAAATTTTGAAAAAAAATAGTGAAATTTTGATTTTCGAAACTTGTTTTTTGCAGAAATTTTCATTCTTGTTTCGTTCAGTTTCAATTTTCAAGAAATTTACTCTCTTTTTTGGTAAAATTGTGGGCAGATATTTTTGAAAATTGCACAGCATTCATGTGTCTTCCAATCCTAATCGAGCCTGGCCCTAAAAAAGTTGATAGTTTATGGTGCTTGGAACTCTGATGCGAGAACAAATAGGGCGAACGACGAATTTGCCCTCGGTTTCTTAAAAATTTATGGATACCATTGAAAAATTGAACGATTGATATCTGTGATTTTCTCGCTGAACATTTTTCAAATTCTCTGCACATCACTATTCGTTCCAAGACTGCGGTTAAAAATATTATAGAAGGAAATTTTGATTTTTCAAAACGTGATCTGAAATGAAAATGTGTTCGTCTGATTGAAATTCAGCTAAAAAAAATGTTCATTTTTTTTGTAATAGAGAAAATTTTCTACTCAGATTGAAAAAAAAAAAAAAAAAACCGAAAAAATCAAGTTTCTTTTAGTTTTAAATTTCCAAAAAGAGATGAATTTTCAATAGGAAATGAAATTGGCACGAATATTGGGTCTGGGTAGGTTGCACAAAAATAGTAAAATGCCTCGAATTTAAAAAAAAAAAAAAATGCTGGCAGAAGTGGTGAATTTTTAAAAATTCTCTCATATTCTCTGTTGTATTTTTTTCAAAGAAATGTTTTCCATTTTTATTGCATCTGGTTTGAAATTAATTATCATCAAATCAGTTAATTTGTGATTTTTTGGATGGCTGATGGGGATGGTGAGGAGGAGAGGGGAGAAGAGTAGAGGGAAAGGGACGGGAAGAGAAAGGGAAAAAGATCAGAAAATCAATTTATCGAGATAATTCTTTTTAAAAATCCAATTTTTGTTTTTAAAATTTCTAATACAAACCATTAAATTGAAAAAGAAATTCAATGAAGCTTGAAAATATTGTTAGAAAATTTTCTCAAAGTCTGATATAATTATTTTATAAAAAAAAATTGAATCCACAAAACTTGAAATATCATTTTAAAATCTGGCATTGTATTTGAAAGTATTAATTGTTTTCCTCAAAATTGGTACAAATTTTCTCACCAACTTTTCCGGTTTGTACCTATTTTGAACTTGACAAAAAATGTAGATTCTCATTACGAAGTAAAGTCGATTTTTTTCAATGTATGAAGATTCAAATGAAGTAAAGTCGATTTTTTTCAATGTATGAAGATTCAAATTTGAACCCCCGCCCCACAATCGTAAAAATATGAAATTTTTTGTTCGGTAAATGGGTCTAATAGCTAATAGCTCCTAGAAAAAAATGAGATTGCGATTATTGTTGTAGCCAGACCCTAACGATACACTTGTATTTCTGAATTTCTCAAATTCCTTTTTCTTTAATTTTTTTTCAAAAGTCGCATTTTCAGTTCACAAATAATTATCGAAAAACTCCAACACGCCGAAACACCATCGAAAAAGCATTAAAAAACCGTCCGAAAGAACAAAAAACCCGACGCTATCGAATTTTCGAATAATAAAATATTACACCCTAGATCCCCGTTTCCCATATTCTTTCATAATTCACGTCTAGAACTATTCCACTCTATTTTAATTAAAAATTGAATCACGTTCAAGTGTTTGAAATTAGTAAAACTTTAAGAGCGCGACGATAGCATTTAAAATAAAATCTCGGCTGTGCGGAGCTGCGGAATGGCGATGGCGCTTGTCTCAAATAATTTGTAAGGTTGATGAGACGTTCGAGTTTAGAGTGGCGCAAAAAAACACCCAGAAAAAAATAAGGAAATCGAGCGAACAAGGATCGAAGGGAAAAAACAACGTTATAACGAAATTTCCATTAATTGGGCGCAATTTAGCGAGATTTTTTGTCAATTTACGCGGCCCGTTTCTTTGCAAAGGCTGTATAAATGCAGGTAAAGCGTTCTACGATGGGAAATTTTTTTCGTAAAGTATTTATATGAGGAGTAGGTTGACTACAGACGGGCCGCAGCTTTATCTACGAAGCGTAGAATTTACTCGCGTGAATTCGACGTACCTAAATTGAGTTTTTAAATATTCCTCCGAGTGCGTCAATATACGCAATTTATTCTACGCACGGTACTCTCTGTCGGGAAATTTTTTCGCGTTTCGCGACAAATTGGGTTTGTCGAGAAGAATTTTCAAATAAAGAAACCGTGTTCCTATTTGAATTGAATACATTTCTTTGAGTAGCGAGTTCGACCGCGGATTCGTGTTTTTTTCTCTTTTACCTAGTTTTGTTGCGCTGTAGTTGGACGAAATGGAATGCATTTTGTGTAAAAGTTTTTTCGAGAGGTGTTCTAAGCAGATGAGGCGAGGAGGAAGGGTGGTAGATGTTATGACAGCCGGAGAATTTTCTCGTCGAGGTACAAAAGTTTTATGAATGGTAGAGCAAGGCTTTATGCATTGCATATTTATGCAACGGCAACGTGATTCGCAAAAGTTTCGTAGCTTCTTTGATTTGTTGTCTTTTTTTTTTGTTGTTATGTACGAGCAGTTTGGTAACCGATGTTGTATGCATTGTTTTTTTTTTTTTTGCAGGTGAACGAAACGTGCCATTTGTCAAGAAAACAACGCTGGTTCGAATTCAAGATGCGAGTTCTCCTTCAATTCTGCCAGAATGCAATTATGACGATAAGATGGATGGTAAATTGCATACGTTTGTTTTATGAATAGAAATTGTTTTCGAATCGTTCGAAAATAAATTTTTTAATATTGAGATTCGCACCAAAAGTCATTCGATTTATTGAAGGTATTTGCAATTTTACACTGAAAGTGATGTCATAATGTTCTCAAATTTTGATTGATGTAGATTCGATTGATGACGATTTTCTTTTTCTTGAATCACTTCAGGTTTTTTTTTAATTCATCAAAAATGCTACTACAGTGATTGAAATGAATCCGGTCATAGAAATTATTTCAAAAATTCATTTCAAGATTACGAAGTCGCGAAAAATAACAATTGGGAAATTCCTTTTTCGATCTCCCAAAATGTTTTTTCAGAACTTTTCTTTTCTGCATTCATTTTTCTTAATTGAATATTTTCAATTCTACTATGTGAGAGTTCATCAACTTGAAGAAGTTGAGATTTTTAAAGTAGGTCGAGACATAGGCGCGCTCAGGGGGCTTGAGCCCCCCCCCCAAGCTCGAAAAAAAAAATTATTGCAAAAATATTAAAAATGTGCATTTTTTTTTGTTTTTCAAACAGTATTTTTTCAAAAAATTTCCGTCCTCGCTGCGCTCGGGCAGTATTTTAGCCTTTTAATGTTAAAAATTGATAATGTTCGACCAATTTTCAGGTCAAAAATCATCGATTCCTTCATAAATTCTCAGTTTGTCAGAAAAAATCAATCATTTTTGGCAGAAAGATCAGTAAAAAATGATTAATTGAAAGACCCTCCCCCGATTTTTCTAAAATTCTCAGCTCCTCCCTTAATTAATTTCTGGGTGCGACTATGAGTCGAGATATAGTACAAAGATGAAATTTTTGTTCAGAGTTTCAAAAAGTCGAAATATTATACAAAATGAAAAATTTCATGTGCCTCAATTTAAGAAAAAAAATATGAAAAGTGTTGCTTTGAGACAAAAAACCCAACTAAAATATTGGTCAGTATTTTCATCTAAAATGGTGGTGAAAAATGAATTCTCTGATTCTGAAAATCACAATTTCTCAATTTTTAGCTCTCGTTGTGTACCCAAGATTATTTCTGGTTGGAAAAGGGGATACGGGAGGTTAAAAAAATAAATTTTCAAAAAATCGAGAAATTTGATTTATGAATTTTGGTTGTTATTTTGCATTAGTTACGCCCTCGATTATGGTGTTAAAAGAAATAGGAAAGGAAGCAGAGAGCAAGAAAATATTTTTTGAGCCTCCGGACGTTTTCTTGAATGAACATTTTTCTGAAAATGTTTTCTCTGAAATGAAATTCAATTCTTTTGAATCATTGTTCTTACAAATACATAAGTTGGATTTCCAAAGGTATCTAAATTGGTGAGAGGTAAATAGGTAATTAAAAATTCCTTGTATAATTTTTTTCATGAAAAAAAATCCAAAGTTGAACTCCATTAAGGGTATTCTAAATTTTTGAATTTTTTCGATCTCAAATTCAGTTTCTGATTCGAATCCCATATATGTAAGTGAAAGGAAAGGGGGCCGAGATGAAAAAAGTACGTGCCGGATGTATCAAGTATGTTTTTGAATTCTCGAATTCATTACAAAGGTCATCATCCTTCTCCGCCTCCCTCCCCCCCCCCCAAAAAAAATAAAAGAATAAATATTGGAGATGGGAGCTGAACAGCCAAAATTGAGAATTTTTCAAAATATCGACCAAGATACCATAATTGGTCCTTTGATCTCTCAAGTGGGTGAATCTCGGGAGTATTTTTTTTCAAAAAATGTAAAAAAAGGCCCCACATAAGGGGTAGAAGTAGAGTACAGTGGCGTAGGAAGTTTTTTTTTTTTGGGGGGGGGGGGGGGTTCCCAGTGGTGTAATTGCGAGATTAGGTACTTATGTCCAATTGTCTATTTTCATGTATTAATGCTTTAAAAATTTCCTATCTGAAGTAATTTGAAGGAGAAGAGGGGGAGTATACTCTTGTATCATACCTTACCTGAATAGTTGGCTATTTCAGGACTTTGGCAAATAAAAAGAGGAAATAATTCTATCCTTTTCTCCAAGTGGGAATCAAAATTACTGCAAAAATTGATGCGAGTATTTCGATTTTTTAAAAAAATTGTAGTAGTAAAAAAATTAATATACTTATAATTTTCTTCTGAAACATTTTCAACAATGAACGAGATTCCGGTGTAGATTTTTGAAGAATCCTGTGCTTAAATACGAGTAAAACTCGTTTCTCAAAAATTTTGGGAAACGATTTTGATATTTTAAAACACATTCCCCTTCGATAACGTTCACAAATATGCAAAAATCTATCCTTCGCGCCACTTAAACGTATATTTACTTCTTACCTATTAAATATCGCCATATATTATGCGCGAAAGTCTTTCTGACATAAGATGAACCCGAAATCTGATTTCGTTACGGACTGTAAGTATACGCGAAGCGACGAATGGATTTTTGTTTCGGGACGTACCACGTACTACCGTAAGGCGTACAATAAAGTTCAATTCCCGACGGAATAATTTTCCACGCTTGCCATAAAATGAGATGCTAAAAAGCCTAATTCGGAATGAGAAAAATATTAAGCCTACGTCAGCGTCGTCTTCGTAAGTGGAAAGAATTTCAATGTTGTTCTTATACGCTGATTTATTACACGCGATGCGCGATTCAGATATATACGTAAAGGTTGTTTTATTGTTACCGAATATCGTCGAAAACTTTCCCCTAAATTTTTTTTCCTTTTTTTCCCCTCTTTCTTATCAAGTTCGAGTGTTACATGATCATAATAGGAAATACGTATAAAACCCGAAACAAACCGCGTGTAATGGTTTGAATTCGTGAATGAAGAGATTCCCCGGCGGATCAGATTTGAGAATGAGGGGTACGGCTGTGCCATTTTGAAAAACATCATTTTTACAACCTACAGAATCGGTCCAAGTTAATAATTGAATCATGACGTGGCAGCATTTCCGAGCGTGTATAAAATCGCATCGCCAACCATAAAATATATCGTTTAATCCGCGAATTCGTTGTTCCTCTTCTCAAATCTACATACGATATATCAAGATATCAAAATGATCGATGCGTATCGCCGCCGATGCGTATAAAAGACCCTTGTATATTCAGCCTCATTTTCTCTCTTTACCGTCATCCCGTCGAAGCGCTTACTAAACGACCAAATACCACATTCGCGTTATCCTTTACACATGATGACAACTAGCGCCCTATTTTGAATATAATTCCTTCGCTTGTCTGCCCGTCTGTCTGTGTGTGTAAATGTAATATGCTATTAATTTTGAAACCGACAATTAGTCATTTTTGACGCAACGAAGCCGAACAACGTTCGTCGTACCTTCCATGTTCATCGACATAAAGCTCGACGTTATGACCGCACCGTTTTCGTTGTGCTCTTTTTGGACGAGCCGATTTTCTCATTTTCCTGTCCGACCCAGACCATTTTAAATGTCAATATTAGGGTCGCGTTTATGATCTTATCGTTATCAAGCCGTGGTGGATGATTCACAAGTGAACTATAAGTCTGGTAAAACGATACGTATGCAATTTTTAGTACCCAATGGTGTTGGTATTTTGTTCGAGGACGAGTTAGAGGAATTGAAAATCGTTTCATTTGAATGTTCGATGATGAAAAATGAGCTAAAATTGCAAAATCTCGTGCAAAATTGAATTTACTCCGAATTTGGCGCCTTGAATCGTCGAATTGATATCATTTTTGAAATCAGCGCACTCGAAAACCTTGAAATCGATATGCATGAAGCATTTTTATCATTTTTTGATTATCCCCCCTTATCCAATTATCCCCCTCCCCCAAAGTTATGAAAATTTATTGTGAATTTCCAAATTGAATAGTAAAATGTGATTTTTCTTTGGTTGGAATTCCTTCTTAAATTGAAGTTGTTGATTTAATTGATCATGCTCTGCATGTTGAAATTGCAGATGATTTTCTTCAATGGTGGGGGTAGGGGGTTGAGACAAGAAGGGTACAAATATCAAAAAATGATATATCGTCATGTATATCAATTTCAAGGAATTAAATAGTGCTCATTCTGAATCTAAGGTGCATTTTTAACCTGAATGATGTATTTTCTAGATACATTAAAAATTTTGATTTTGAAATCATTTTTTGAACTATTTTAACCCTGAAAAATATAAATCCATCCCATTGTTTAATGGAATGTAAATTATTCGTGTAAAACGACGCGAAATTATGCTATTTTACCTGCACAAAATCAAGTGGGCTTGAAGGTCACTCCATTTAAAGCTGCGTTTATAAAAAAAATCGAATAAAATGAAAACTCATTGAGAATGAAATTTTTCTGGAATTCAGTGCTTCTAAATGTCGAATGAATCTCATTTCTGGACTCAGCGTAGCCTGAACCCTTGACATCGATATGTATGATGCATTTTTATCAACTTTCGACTATGCCCCCTCCCCCACCCCAATCAAATTGTAAGATTCAATTGGGCTAGCGCTAGATCGAAGGGCGAAATGATTTTCCTATCGTTGGTATACTTTCCTACGTCGAAATTGTTCCATTAGACTGTTCATAGTTTACATGTTAAAATATTGGTAATTCTATTGAAAGGGGGCGGGGGGCTGATGCTTGTGGGGCATATACGTTGTAAAGTGATAATATATCGTCATGGATATCGATTTCAAGGTATTTTACAGTGCGGATTCCTAATCAGAGGTCCATTTTTGGTTTAAAGGAAATATTTTTCAAGTATTGCTAAATGTTTTGTCTAGAAACTGTGCAATTTGACATGCGTATAGCCAGATGGTTTTGGAAGGGGGCAAATGACATATCTGAGGTGAGTTAATAAAAATGTGCCAAATCAATTGACTCCCTTACCCTCAAGTCACAAAAAAATCAACATTCATCTCTCAAGCTACGAGAACTTTTTTCCAAATCCAATGAAATTTTTTTATTGCCTTTTTCAATTACAGAATAAGCAACGTGAATTTTATGAAAATCACATGGAATCGAAATCCAGTTGGCAGTATTGCTGAAATATATTTTGAAAATTGTGTCAAAAATTATTTTACAACCCAAACAACTTTTGACTCGCAAATTTTGATGCATTTCAGTGAGGAGCAATTCAATTTGAATATGGTCAAAATTAAAAATCTTGAAATTCGAGATCTGCAATTAATTTTCGTCAACATTGATGATCTGTTTTTTTCATCCATTTTGTATTCTTTGCATTGATAAAACTGTAAGCCATTATCTGATAAATTTTCCAATTTTGTGACTTTTTTTTTTGCTAAAAAAAAAAGAAAATTTTTAAAAATGACACCTTTTCTCGAGAATTAATCAAGTGCCACAAAATTTTGTAAACAAAAAACAGTACTTGTAAAAGTTGAAGATCCCTTCATTTGAAACTATGTGTTTGCAAAAAAAAAGATAAATATGTACCCATTGTACCCATTGTGAGGAATAGTAAGAAATATTATCTCTTTTTTTGAATTCGGTACTTCTGAGAGTTGAGTGGGCCTCATTTCCTTACTCAGCGTAATGGAATACCTTGAAATTGATATATGAACTATTTTTCATCCATTTTTTAATGTTTACTTCCTCTTCTCCCCTCTTCGTAAAAAATTTGATTTTGAATGACCAGATTGAGTAATGAAAAGTTATTTGTATACTTTCCTTCGCTTGAATTTGTTCATTTGAATATTATTGATTATTCACGTCTGCAAATTGACTTGTAGATAATACTTTTAAAAGGGGGGCTGGGACATGAGGGGTCCAATATTGAAAAGTGATTATTTCGCATCATTGATATTTTACCTGCACAAAATAAAGTGAGCTTGAAGGTCACTCCATTTGAAGCTGCGTTTATAAAAAATGTAATAAAATGGAAAAAGAAACATTGAGAATGAAATTTTTCTGGAATTCAGTGCTTCTGAATGTCGAATGAATCTCATTTTTGGACTCAGCGTACCCTAAACCCCTGACATCGATATGTATGATGCATTTTTATCAACTTTTGACTATGCCCCTCCCCCTCCCCCACCCCAAATTAAATTATAAGATTCAATTGTGAATGGCTAGATCGAAGGGTGAATTAATTTTTCTATTGTTGGTATACTTTCCTACGTCGAAATTGTTTATTAGACTGTTCATAGTTTACTTGTTGAAATATCGGTATTTTTATTGAAAGGGGATAGGGGGCTGATGCTTGTGGGGCATAAAAGTTGTAAAATGATAACATATCGTCATGGATATCGATTTCAAGGTATTTGATAGCGCTGATTCCGAATCTGAAGTCCATTTCTACTTTGGATGAAAAATTTTCTCAATACTCTTATATTTTCGTTCTAAAAACCATTCACGTTTATTATCTCTGCTGTAAAAAATAGGTACAAGCTATTTATCAATGGGAAGTGAAATAATCGCAAAAAAAAAACATATTCGAAATTTATTACTCCAGCTCACCGTTGTTCTGCACGTTGCAAAAATTTACGCATTCTCAAGGTTGAAAGCATATTCAAGTAGAGTCTGAAGCAAATTCGCGAAAGGCATCATACAAATCTTCGTCGAAAAGCCTCTTACACGGGGCTTTCTTTGGAATTTAATTTTTGTACCTGTCATATCTAATTTTTGAATTGATTTCGTGCTGGAATAAGGAGCGAAAAAAGTATTTTCGGCGTAAGAGCGTTTACCATGGCGGAACACGTGTGAAATAATTTTCTTCGTGTTGTAGGATGTTGCTCGGTTTTGCGAAAAAATGTTTGTGTGTTTGTTTTGCAACGAAACAGAGAGAGAAAGCAAATGAGTGAGAAAGGAGAGAAAAAACATGCGAAGATAAACGACACAACGACTGAAATTGTAAAGCGTTAAATTTATAACGTGCGGCTGCCAACCTGTTATTATAAGAATTGTTTGCAGCAGCAGCCATATTATACGTAAAGTTTATTTTGTTAGTATACTGTATACACTCGGTTGTATAATATGGAACAATATATATGGAAAATGCAAAGAGCATCACGCGATATTCGTGTACCAAATTAAGTAAACACGAGGCGACGCGACGTGGAAAATTAATTTTATACGTAACAAGCATCGTTATATTATCGGTTCGATTTGACTTGCCAGGGGCCGCGAGTCGCAGCGAGCGGAAAAATGGTCGTATGCGAAGGAACGAAAGGCAAAAAAAAACCTTAAACGAATAATGTAAATTTTTAATTTAATTGCTACGAAAAATAGAAGAGAATATTTGAGAAATTGGATTATCCGCGTGAATAGAAAGACGACCCGCGCAAGGGAATGTCTTTTTTGTACTGGTGAATTTTTCGAACGATTTACGTTTCTTTCCGTCTACCCCTTGGGCCGTAGTCGTAACGACCTTAAAAGTTTTATAGAATTTTCACCAGCAGCGTACGATATACGAATTTTTTTCCCCTACACGGTGCATAATTAAATTTTTTTATCGGGCTAGAAAAAGTTATATTCAAGGCTATTTTTAATAACGCGAACGCCCGAAAAGTTACGAACCTTTTTTGCAGAATTAATAAGAAAAGCTGGAAGAAGCTCGGGTAGTGTAAGATTTTTGCATGAAGCGGAATCCATCGCGTTATTTCGGAATTGAAATGTTCGGGTGGATTGAAGGGTTTTTTTTACATGAGAAGATGAGAGAAGTTTGAAAGTTCAGCCCTCCGAATTACCGATTTTTAAATTTAATAATTAGTAGTGGAGGAGGCAACTCGTGCTTTCAATCTGAAAACTAGGCCAATTCGGAGTTTCAATTTCTCCCAAAAATGATTCTTAAAAATACTTGATCGTTTGAAAAAAATATATATAAAAATTTGAGAAATTTCTAACGTATCTGAAATTTTTAGTCCATTTGTGTTTTTTCAATCGTTCTGGATTTTTTTTTGAAAATGAATCTCTACAAACCTTAAAACGACTCTCTCCGGAATTTTGTGGATTACTGCTGTTTTTCAAAAAAAAAAAAATACCATTTCATTTGAAAAATGCAATATCTTTAAAAGAAGAAGGTACAGCGACTACGTATTTTTTTTTTCAATTTTTTTAGATTTCCCCCATGCCCCCAATTCCCCTTTATAGCAGAATAATTTTTGTAATCTATCAACTAGAGTTCTGGTTATTGTAGGATTTTTCTTGATTCCTCCTGGACTATTTTTCTGGACAGAATTGTGTTGAACAAGTTTCTCCCACATCCCTTCAAAAATTCCACATTACTTTCTTTGGTCTGAAAAACTTGTATACTTAATTAAAATTTCTGTTTTACCCCCTTTCAGAGAAAATTTCAGTGGTCTTGAATTTTTTTTTCGAACTCGCCTCCAGGACGAACTTAATTTCTCCTTGAAGAAGGAGGGCATGCCAATGCCATACTTTGAGGAGAAATTTTTGATTCTTGTTTTCCCATTCAAGGCGAATTTCGGTACCGTAATTCAAATTTCCCTCTTACCTTCTGCAGAATAAATTGATATTTTTGATTTTTTCTCCACCCTCCTCCCCTCCTCCCCCTCCAGTGGACGGAATTTTGACAATTGAAATTTTTACTTCTTACCTTCTTGGTAGTTTCAAAATCCCCCCTTCTAGAGCATAATTTTGGAAATTCAAGTTTCCTTCTTACACCAAATTTAATTTTAAAAAAATCATATGGTATCTGATTTAGATCAAATTTTATCAAAACAGATATTTGATCTCAAAAATGTCCCAATCAAATTATAGCTAATTACATCTGATTTTTTTTTTTTAGATATGATTTGATCAAATTAGATGTCATTTGATCACATCGTATCATACTGGATCTGAACCGTCATAATTTTTTCAGATATGAATTGATGCAATGAAGTATGATTTGATGTAATTTGATAAAATTAAATTGGGACATTTTTGAGATAATAGATCTCAAATTTTTTCATCGGACAGGTAACTTGACCGTTTAGTTTTTCAAAACAATTTTTTTATTTTTTTTATAGCTGCTCTGAAAATTTTATAAATAAAATGGCGAACACCGTATAAGAACTTGTTGATTTTCAGAACTAAAAACCTCATATCTCTTTATGTCAATGCCAATTTTGTAATTTCAACAGCCTCTTTTTCAAAAGTTCTAAAAAAAATACACCAAAACTTTGCCCTCGAACGTAACAATAAAAAAATCCGTTCGCGATTTTTTCCACCAAATTTTAATGCAAATGGATTTTTTTTAAAAATTATACTCAAACCGATCGTAAATTATTATTAAAACTCGACGAAATGTTTAATAAAACGAACTGAGGGAAAAAATGAAAACAGAATTAACCAAAATTAAAACCACCCTTATAAATCATCGAAAAACTCGAATAAATTTTCGCTACAATTCCGCGGTAATGACGACGACGACAACCAACACACGAATATTTAAATAAAACCAGGGTAAAAAAATCCTCGCAAGAAAAATATTTCTTTAACGTCGCTTAAGCGAACAGAAAAAAGAAAAGAAATTGTTTCAGAATCAACAACTGAACTGCAATGAAATAAATTCGGTTTGTGAAAAGAAAAATAACAAATGTCCTCAGTTTCTCCTCTTCCTCCTTGCTGTTATAAAATAGGCAACTTTAACGCTGGCACCAGGTATCTCATTAATTTTACTCTCCTTTTTTCCAATGAACATGCGTTGATATTTTGATAAAGCAATTACACGAAGGTAGTATTTTTAGTTGTTTTTTTTTTCGATTTTCTTCTTCGTAAATGGAATTTTTCCATTTCAAGACCGCGACTAACGTGTATCACGGTATCGATATTCTCGAGGGGGAGTTGTGCGACTAACTTTTCTCCCATCTGATTTGGTTTGATTTTTTTTTGGCCATTTGTGAGACAATTTGTGCGTAAAAGAAAGAGGAAAAAAAGAATTGACACAAGACGTATAGATAAAGGTAGATTTTGTATTTTGAAATGCTCTCTCGACATGTCAGACAGCCTTTGCGAACGTAATACCTGTGTAAAGTGTAAGTACTCCATTTTATACACAGCGAAACCAATTTAATAAATGAAACTAGATGAATAGAACTTAATGCGAGTCACTTGTTATTTTGCCACGAATGTTGTATACGCCGGTACAACTATAAGCCAAAAAGCTTACACGGAGTGAGCTTTTGTTTTCACCTATCAAGCTACATACGAGTTGTGATTACTGTCACGTAACACGATTACACTTACGCGTAAATAGAAAAGCAGAAAGAGAGAAAAGGTAAATTACTAAGAAGTAAAAAGACAAATATTCTGCTTTGTTTTTGTTCTTTCCTCTTATATACGTTGGAAATTGGTGGAAAGCTTTGCCTTTATTTACAAGTAGCTCTAATTCAGTCCTGTATGGATTTCAAATTGATGGAAAGTAATGGCAGATAATTTCTTATTAAGGAAATAGCTCTGTGAGAAGAAGGTGTTGAATGACTAGTTAACATTCGTTTCGTTTTAAATAAAATACCAATTGAGCAAACATGTCTAAAACGATCATTTCCGTAAAAATATTTCAAAAAAAAAAAAAGTAACTATAGTGATTGAAAAGTAGGTACTGAATGTGAAAAATGAAAGATATTCATGATGTAAAATTGGAAAGGTCTTGCTTCTTTAGGTATTTTGTGTAATGGCGATTTTTTTATTCACTTTTTGACGAAAATAAAAATGGAAATATTCAGCTTTAAATTGGATAAAAATTTCTGAAAAAAAAAAAATCCCGCATAAATTCAATATTTCGATTTCGATACAGAAATTTTTTTAGATGCCTTGTTTGAAATATTGTCAAAATCCTCGAAAGGTAATGAACATTTTGTTAAAATATTTAACTTAATTTTTTTCCAAAAGAAAAAATTCGAGAAGGAATACCTGGTGAAAATTTTAACTCGATTGGTTCATGTATGACCGAATTATCGCGTTGCTTAAAATATGAAAAAAACAGATTTAAAAAGGCCAGGGGCTGGAAAAACAGATAGTTTTATCAAAAGATTGGTAGCCTGCTGAAAAGAGAAGGATCATTGTCTAGATAACATTTTCAAAGATGAACCTTAATTACGATTTTCCAGTAAATAATTGAATAATATAAGTTTTCAAATACATAATTTTTTTTTTATTATTCTGTCAGAATGTTCTTAAGTTGGTTATAGAAACGTTGAATTTATTTGGTGCGACTTCCAGAGAATTTTATCTTTTAATTTTGGAAAAAAATTACTTTTTTTACTTTTTAAAAATTTTTTTAACAAGTAATTTTGAGAATAATCTAAGACGACATAGGGACATGATTTTAAAGCTTTCTATTTCTCGAGATTTCTGATTTTTTTCACAATACGAGACTTAATTTTTTGGAAAAAAATTACTTACTTAGGTACCTAATGTTTATTTTCATGATTTTTTGGAGTAGTTTTCGCGTAGATGACAATTTTTCAAGGTATTGCTGTTTTTTTTTTTTTGATTTTGTTTGTGGCATGAAATTTTATTGATAGAAATGAGCAATTTTTTTTTGAATTTGACTGATTAAAGTTTATTAGAGAGTAGAATTTCTTTTGAAAACGTAAGTAATAAAGATGATTTGAAATGTAGAAAAAACTGTTTCTACTTGTTGCTAAAATTTTTAAAATGGAGATAGAATAATTGTTAAATATTGGATCGAATTGAGAAGAAGAATTTTTTAAATAATTAGAAAATGTAATAAACATGCATTCACGCCCCCCCCCTAATGGATGTCGCTTTTAATCTTTAATAAACGAGTACCCATCAAAAAGTAACGTTTTTCGAAATATCATTAATTTTTGTAAAGATTTTAATAAAATTGATCAAATGCATTGAAATTGTTGGAAAAATTGTTAAAAACTTCATTGAAAATATTATAATTTCTTTTGGGATTGTATAGAAGTCCTCAAAAATTGATGGAAATTTATATCCAAAGGTGTCTCCAATATTTGTTACATTTTTAAAAATAAGTTATAAAATTTAAAAATCAAAAAAGTTTCTGAATTCGCCTAAAATTATGAGAAAATCACAAAAGTTGTTGAAACTGTATCGAAAAAGTTGAATTTTTCATTAAAAAAATTTCTCAAAATATTCTAAAAATGTAAGACAGAAATTTTTATGAAAATTGGCTAAACACTGCGTCCTTGAAAATTTAATTTTTTCAGATACAAATTTTGACTAATTTTGATTTGACGTAGTTTCACATTTTTTTTTTGAATGTTTTGAACAGATGTTTTAACAATTTGAAGCGTTTTTTAACATTAGATACGGTGCAATTTTCGACGACGTTTGAACGATTTTTATCGCAATTTGAATGATATTCGTGTTTTGTAATATTAAAAAATATATATTTCAACGGTTTTAATGGAAAATATGCTCTCTCATTTAACAAAAATGATTGAAAAACAGTCAGAATTACTACATGGTGATAAGTCTGTGAAAAAATCTTGCTGAACGCGAAAAATGGGGGGGGGGATACTGGAAAATTAGTGAAATTCGCTGCACTGAAAAAAATAAAATTACGAAAATTAATAAATTTTATCAAAAGAAAAAGAGTAAGTATCTAAAATAAATAATAACGAGTCCCCATTCACAAAATTAGTAAAAAAAATTCCAAAAAACTAATAATACTTATCACGAAATAAAATTTATTGCACAGAAATAGGTAAATTTCATCAATTTTGCGATAAATATTATTTTTTCAGAATAAATTTTACCAAAATTTGTGTGAATGGGGGAGGGAGCGGTCATTATCTCTTTTTTTTTGTATAAAATGCATTATTTTGTTTTTCGCATTGTGGAAATTCAATGAAAATTCAGTAAAATCTCTGGAAATTCGCCGTGAAATCAACATAGATCTGCCAAAAAAACGAATTTATTTGCTGATGCGATTCTGACTATTTATCAGTGATTTTTCTTCGAGTTGAAATAAGAGCGTGGCATTTTTCTGCCTTTTTCCAATTCAATGATAAAATTTGTACCATTTTTACAAAATACGAGCCTACTTTTATATGTTTTTGAATATTTTATGGCCATTAAGAAATCATTTTCGAACGCTTGGCAATTAGAGGCCTCTTGAATTATTCTATAGAATATTTCTACTGTTCACGCAACGGATGTAAATTCAATAACACTTCTGATAATTTAGCTCGATTACTCACGATTACGATGAATATTTGCGTAAATGCATTTATACGTGAATGGTACGTTATGTTTGATATTATCAAACTCCTATGAGCGGGTATAGTGTTAACAACTCCCGAAGCATTTGTATCTAAATTTATGAAAAGGTAATCGAGATGAGTAAAAGGAAAGCTGTGCATTTTGGGTGAATTTTGATGAATACACCTATGTCATATTATCTTGGAAAATTTACCTCGCACATAGGTACCTACTCCGCACACCAGTTTCTAAACTTTATTACGCTTGATTTATCACTTTATTGGTTTATAACGCGTTATCGTTTGCCATTTCGTTTGTGTAAATGTACCTTCTTCTCCTCCCCACCTAATATCTCGTATAAGCACGCAAATGTTACACATTTGCAGAGGAAATGATATTGAAACTGATCTCCCTCGCCCCGCCTAATATACCTGACATCATTACGCTGAAATAGAGAATGGTGATGAAGGGTAAGGGGGGAAATAGTAAATGTACCGTATTATATTTCATTTAGGTAACTCGACAGCCTACAAAAACGTTCCTCCGAAACTATTTTTTTGTTCGTTGGTTTCCAGCTCATCAGACTTTTTCGCCGTCGAATATTGGGACTTCGTTTAGGAATTTTTTTCATGTGGGCACATCGTCGTTGAAAAAAATCTGCTCGGAGACCGAATTTGAAACGGAAAAAACCAGCGAAGAAAAGTTTTTCACCGTTGTAGGCCTGTACACGACCCAAATGCAAAAATATTCTTACGACCTACTTGAAACTTTTCGCTCGTAGAAGGGTGCGGGTGGTTGGCGGCTTGCTAACTAATTAATCATAGCGAGCTCGTGTACCTTGTTTAATTCGCGCCGCACTATTCAACGCGACATCCCACTTGGCAACTAATTGAGTTATTCGATTGGGAAAAAGGCAAATTATCAGTCGAAGGAACTGGGTAAATGTTTTTTTTCGCGCAGATTTTCAGTCCCCGGTGTAGACGTTTGGTTACCTTTTTTTTCTTATCTGTTTTTCGAAAGGGGAAAACTAAGAGGTAATTTTTTAAGCGAATTTGCTTCGTGGCAAAGTTTAAGGTGAGATTTGAATTGTAAAAGGGAATGGGGAGAGGTTTGTGGAATTCATTTGTAAATGTGTTTTTAACGTGTTTCAAATCTGTACTAAAAGTTATTGTGAGAAGGGGATGGGATCCTGTTGGAAATGTGTAGTGAAATATTGGAATAGTCTTTTTGATATTCTCCTAAGTAAAAGTTTCAGTTTTTGGTTAAATTTTGAGAGATTGAATGAAATACCGACCTGGACGATAAGTTTCTTCCAAAAATGGCCCAAAAATGGTACAAAATGAAAAAAAAAAATTTCGGCATAAGCTCAAATACCTATTAACGATTTTGAAGAATTTTCCAAGATGCAATGATGTTTTGAATTAATTTTTATTTTCAACAATTATTTATGCTGGAAAAACAAAAATTACCATTTTTCAAAGCATAGTAATTAATTAGTAAAAAAAATTGCTGAAAGCAAACAGTGAAAATTTACTAAAAATTCGTAAGATTTTTGAAAGTAATTGAAAAATCAGTGAAAATCAGCGAAAATCAGCTGAAAATCCAAGAATTTTGTAGAACGTTCCTGTGCTGCAATTTTGACTATCTACCCTCTCATTTATAAATCAGTGAAAATTATCGAATATCACTAAAAAACAGTCAGAATTGCGGCACAGGAGAAAATCAGTGAAAAAATTTTCACTGAAAACAATACAGTGAGAAAAATCACTGAAAAATCAATGAAAATTCACTGAAAAATCAGTGAATTTTTCGCTGATTTTTCCTGTGCTGCAATTTCGACTGTTCATCAGTGATTTTTCACTGATTCAGAATGAGAGAGAGTACCCATCAGTAACTATTTATGAAAGATTTGGAAACGTTTGGGTCCTGTAAATATGTAATCTTGTGTTTGTACGTTTTTTTGTGTGTCCTGATTTTTTGATTCTTTATTAAAAAAATGTCAAAATTTTTCGTTTTTTCCCCTATCAAAATCACCATTTCTTTTCCTTATTCTTTTTTGTTTTCATTTGTTTCATAAATTATTAAATTTTTTCAACTTATGCAAATTTTGACTGTTTTATTAGAATATTTTCAGTTTTCAAGTTCGGCTTTTTTCATTTTTTTTTTTTTTTCAAAATAGCTATCAAATTCTGTTTTTTCTAATTTTTTTTTTGGATTTTGATTTAAAATTCAAATTATGTATTTCTTTGTAAGTAGGGTAATTACTTACATATTTTTTCCGAGTTTTTTAAATTCAGAATGAGAAGACATCACAATTCTTTTTATTTTAAGGTGGAAGAATCCAAAAAAATAATGTAGCTTTAGGTGATTTTGAAAAAATGTATTAAAAATTTCAACTTGAAAATTTTTTGAACAAAATTAAGGAAATGAGAGAACTTACAAAATTTATTTTCAGATTACTACATTTAAGGACTTCCTTCTTCTCTGTTTAGATTATTTCGTCATTTTCGTAAGTAAATTTTGGACCCGAAAAATAACCTAAAATTCGCGTCTGTTGAAAGTTGAAACCACTTTTTTCGGGAACCTTTTGCCAAATCTTCTAGACTTCGTTTGTTTTTCTTCAATCAAACTTCAAAAGAATTTCTATTTACGTTCCTCTCTTTCTCAAGATTCTGGAATACTTACTTTCTTTGGAAATTTTTCAATCGATTTTTTTTCATTTGATAAAGAATTGCGTAAAAAGGACTTTCTAAAAAAAAATTACAAGAAGTTTGAAAAAAGTTTGCGAAAATTCTGCCTTTTTCTTATAAAATTTTGATAGATAGGTACTTTGGAGGTCTGTTTCTTGGAAAATGCTATCAAATAATTGGTTCAATTTTTTTGAATTTTATTTGTATGCTTGATGGAATGAGGTAAGACACTCCCTCCTCCTCTAGTTAATAATTTGAATTTGTCAAATCTTCTCTTGAAGTCGACAAATTTTTTTAAGCAGCAATTTTTCTCATTTTCGTGTCTCCGGATTCGTGATCAAGTTTCGTTTTGGGATGAGGAGCGAGAAGAGACCAAAAAATTGATATTTGTACTCGGAACTCTGTAAAAATTCTAAAAATTAACTTCTTGGACTGCCTTGATTCGAAAAATTGTGAGATTAGAGTGCCAAAAGGGTCGAATTAAGCGATGTTAATTCGATAATTCAATTCATATAAATTCTGCCTCAGGCTTGAAATTCAAACGAAAAAAACTCGTTTGATTTGGTTTTCGTCGAATCGAATTTTCGGTAATTTATTATTCCGATGTGAAATATTTCCACAAAATGTTCGAAATGTTCGAAAACATTGAAAAACTATCCGAATTCGCAACAGTCACAACACGAACGCAAAAATTCGCGTTGTGAAAAAATAAAAGAAAAAATAGTTGAAAAATTGAAAAAACCAACGCTCGGTGCGATTTTGGAATCTGCGCGAGAGATGTTTTCTATATATTTATTGTTGTTTAGTTGTTCATTTTCTTTCTTCTGTGCATTTGCATATTAAAAAAAAGAGAGACGTGAGCGAACAAAGAAGAAAAACACGAAAAAATCGTTTAAATTTCAATGTAAAAAAAAAGCTCGGAAAAGAGAAGGAAAAAAACTTGGCAAGCAGGGAAAACTTTTTACTCGAATTTGTATGGTTATTTTTATTTTTATTATTATTTTTTTCGCTCGTTCTCTGCTGTAGTTTGTACACGTTATTCTCGCGTGTTATAAACAATATCGAAAGTATACGAGAGCGAAGAGATGTTTTTTTTTTTTACTTTCCTAACAAGCGAAGAAGATAAAGTTTTAGCGCCAAAGATGTTCAAAAACGACAAGAGGGATTCGAGTATGTGCGAAGAAATCGTTCACGCAATTTTCGTACATCGTAGTTTTCTTAACGTGTATGGTATCTATCTTTTGAAGCCTCGTTGGAAATTTTTTTACGCTTTCCTCATCATCGACGTCGTTCTTGTTTCACCGAGCCAAACGATAACAATGCGAATCGCAGCTTTGTTGGCGGTGAAATTAAAGGCGTCGAGTGATGCTGCCGAAACGTTTTTATTGTACGAATTACACCGCCGCAAGTGTATCGGATGTATGCCATAAAATTACCCCATTGGGGATTGGTCGGCGGTGTGAGTTTGCGAGGGTATTTAGTTCGATTGTCGAGAGTGTTTTTCCAATATCCTACTTACCGCTTTATTGTTTATGGTCCAAGTTAAATTGGCAGCCGGAATGGAGGCGTTCGAGATGCACGTTACGTTCGCCCAATCTCCTTCTTTGATCTTTGGCGCGTTCACTTTTATATACGGTATTTCTTTTGGTAACACTGCGAAACACAAGAAACACGTAGGAGCTTTTTAGCAAGGTGTATGAAATTTAATTTGATGTAGAAGACGAATATAAATCGTACAGATTGAATTACATGTTGGATTGGTACCTTTTTCCTCGAGATATTTTGTCATAGATTTTTAATGTGATGTTTCGCCAACAATTCGGGGTTGAAAAATATCGCGTCGTTGATGAAATTTAGAGGAAAAATGGAAGGGAGAATGAAGAGTGACGTGAGATGATGGAAAATAATTTGGAATGAGTTTAGAATGGTTTCAAATGTCGTTGAGCGTGAATGAATTGACAGTCTCATAAATTGTCCATGCATAGAAATGTAGGTATGAATTGTTTTTAATTTTTTTTTTAGGGTATGTACGAGTCAATTCCTAACCTTTTTAAAGCCTTTAGCGTTATCCAGGAAATCCCGCGAGGAAGAGATGGCGTAGTCAGGTTGAGGGAAGGAGTTCAAAGTGTTGGGACTCCCTCTACAGGTCAGAAATCGACGTGAAAAAATGTATTTTTGAAGCATTTTAATTCAAATTTTCTCAAAGCTTCGCTCGGGAATGAAGTAAATTTTGAATGTATGAATATTATTATTTGAGGTGACTTGGAAAAAAAGCTCTTTTCTGGTGTTCTAAGTCTGACCCACTTCACACGATTCCAAAAAAGGTTCTGACACCACCTCTTGGATTTGTTGGATATTTTTTTAGTATTCTGGTAGTAATAAGAAATTTTAGTTGGGGGAGGGGTTGAACTTGACATTTTTCAGAAAATTATGACAATTTGGGCTGCCTGTATGAAAAGTTTGTAGCTGCGCCATGGCGAGGAGGTATTTTCAATTTTTTTTCATGTTCAAATTTTTCAATCTCAAGATTTCTCATCAAATTTTTGTTCAAAAATTATTTCCAAACTCATTTCTATCGTTTAAAATAATGAATGTACAAAAAACAAAGCCAGGGTATCTAACGGGTAGTGAAAGTAGTGAAAAAGTAGTGATTTGAAAAACCGGTCATGCTGGTAGTGGAAAAGTAGTGAATTCAGACGAAAATTTGAAAAAAAGTAGTGAAAAAAAGAAAAAATTCCAAAGACGCAAAATTTACTTTTTTAAATTTCAAAAATTGTTCTTTTTTCAGTTATTGGGGGGGGGGGGGTTACAAATTGAATTTTTTTAAAAAAAAAGTAGTGGAAAAAGTAGTGAAAAAGTAGTGATTTTATTTAGATACCCTGAAAGCGAATTGTAGAACCAGGGTAAAGATGGCAAAATTGTATTTTTTGTTGAAAAAATTACACTGAAATTGTAAAAGTTATTTCTTTCTTCAAAATTACTGAGAAAATTATTGTATTTTTTCAGTTCGAAAAATTCTAATCTAATGAATTTGATTTTTCGGCAGATCTGCAACTTCAAATCAGATTCGCGGTGATTTTGTTTTTGGGGAAATTTACAGTTTTTTCAATCTACCTATTTGACGTCCTCTATGGGGTTTTGAGTTGGATTGAAAAAAGAAATTTTGATGTTTTAAGTGGGAAGTAAAATTTTTTTGGTTTATTCAAATAGTCGAGAATTGAAAAATTTTTAAATTTGTCACTCTAATTTCTCATTCTGAATCATGATGAGCATTCAGAAATGCAGCACAGGAAAAATCAGCGAAATTTACCGATTTTTCAAAGGTTTTCACAGATTTTTCCAAGATTTTCATTGATATTTCAGCTAAATTTATAAATTTCACTGACTTTTCAATGAATTTTCACTGATTTTCCAGTGATTTTTTTCACTGATTCGTTTTTAGTGAATTTTTTTTACTGCCCGATGAAAAAATTTCAGATCTGATCATATCTCAAAAATGTCCCAATCTAATTTTATCAAATCACATCAAATCATATCTCATTGTATCAATTCACATCTGAAGGTTCAGATCCAGTTTGATATGATGTGATCAAATGACATCTAATTTGATCAAATCATATCTAAAAAAAATCAGATGTAATTAGATATAATTTGATTAGGACATTTTTGAGATCAAATTTTATCTGTTTTGATAAAATCAGATATGATTTGATACGATTTGATCTAAAATTTTTTCATCGGGTGATGTTCTCCTGTGCTGCAATTCTGACTGTTTCTTGGTGATTTTCGATCATTTTCACTGATTTATATTAAATTAGAGAGTAATTTTTCAATAATAATCGACTTTTTTGACAGGAAATGTGACTGAAAAATTCCAGTTTCTCCAGATGAAAAGTGAACAAGCCTGAAATTTGTTCTAATTTCAAAAAAATTTAAAAATGAAAAAATTGTGATTATACTTGCAAATTTTGCTGCCTTGTATAGAATTTGTAAAATTACTTATTATTGAGTGAAATGTTCAAAAAATATCTTTTTAAGGAGATGAAATGAGATTTTTTCCTCCCATATATTTTTTTTTTTTTTTTTTGAAAATCGATAAATACTCAGTAGAGTCGAAAATTTTAATAAAATTCAAAAGTGATCTCGATCTGAGCATCTGACGAGATTTCAAAGCTTATGCAGTAAATTTCTGAACCAGAATGTGTAATTTTCTAAAAAAAATCAAAGCTCCACGAGTACACTACCTCTCATTCTGCTTTATGGAAACAGTTGAAAAGAAATTGAAAAAGAGCAATGAAATATTTTTTTCGAAACAATTGAAGTTATCTATTAATTCAGAGAGTCGCTGGAAAAAAAAGTTCTGAAAGTAACTTAAATCGTTTTCTGTTTCTTTCTTTCTTTTTTTTCTTTTTTAATTTTGATCAAGTGCAGTTATTCCATTTTGGCTCAATTTACGAAAAGTTCGACACTTTTGCTCAAACAGAAGATTTTTTCTTCTTAATTTCATTTCTATCCCTACATAGTAACTTTATCGCGATATTGTGATTCATAAACAGAATTCTTTGAGCATGGTCAGGAACTTGATGACCTCTTCAATAATGAAAAAAGTGTGTTTTTAGTTTCGCAAAAATTAGGTCAACTTTTTTTTGAAAGATATTTTATTCCAAGTTGGAAAAAGTTGGAAAAGTGATGCCTTCGAAACATGCAGAAAAATCAGAAGGAGTTCATTTCAGTGAAAAATTTCCTCTTTTTTTTGTCTTTTTCAATCAGCCAATGAGCCAACTCCACTTTGTTCTTGCTCCTGTTTTTCTTATAGAAAAGATAGTTTTTGTTATTATTTTTATTAGAGCTGTTCTTTGTTCAAATGAGCTACTCTGTTCGGAACTTCAGACATTTCTTAATCAATGACCAATTCTAAATTTGTTTCAATTTTCATGAATGTTTTTCTGAAAATATGAGTCGATTTGAACTTCGAAGTCTTGTGCGTTTTCATTTCTGGAAACTAAGTATTTTCCAGATGATACATTTTCTGTTAAATGAAACTATATTGAGCACTCGGAATATACTTTTTTTGATTTTAAAAAATTTTCGATTTTTTTTTTTCAAATTTGAGCTTTTGTGGTACTTTATACTTATTCAATTTAGGAGGCTGGAATGAAATGAAAATGATTTTCTTGCACAGATAATTGGTCTGAGGTGAGATGAAGGGGGAGGGGGTTGGGAGGGAAGGATTATTATAGCAGAATCCTGCTGGTATAAATAATTACCGACCTGATATATTCTCTCTCATTTAGAAATCTGTGAAAATTATCGAAGATCACTGGAAAACAATCAGAATTGCAGCAATGTAATAAATCAATTGAAAAAAAGCAAAAAAAAAGAAATTGTTGCCAAAGTGAAAATTTCCTGAAAAATCAGTAAAACGTTTTGAAATTCGGCAAATCTTTGAAAAATCAGCGAAAATTGTCCAAAAATCAAAGAATTTTGCTGATTTTCCCTATTCTGTAATTCTGACTTTTTAAAAATGATTTTTCACTAATTCAAAATCAGAGAGTGGCACGAATATGTCGTGCATGCTTGTAAATGATGGTTTTGTTTTCCTTTATTCGAAATATTACTCATTGTACACCGAGTGATATGGTTTCTAATGATTTTTTTAATCTATTGGGAATTCAAACACGTTTAAATAACTTGTAAAACATTTTTCAGTTCGAATAAAGGAGGGAAGAAAAAAGCAGGGATGGATTTGTGGCGGTATTTCCAACATATTGCGGAAAATCGTTTCGAATTTGAAGTAAACGGAACACAAAGTAATATAACAAAGGGTACGAAGGAAAAACCAAAATGCATTCATTTAATACCAGTTAATTGAAGCGATAAATACGATAAAACGGGTGGAATTCGTTTTAATTGATTGGATTTCTGATTCGAAAGCATAAAGCTTATAGTCAAGAATGTGTTGTATGTTTTTCATATGTATTTAAGTGTAGGTGTTCGATTTTCTTTTTTGAAAATCTTACACTTACCTACAACTCGTAATTCAGCGTGTCCACTGACAGCGTGAAACGAAGGCGAATCTGTGGTCACTTCGCAACTATAACGACCCGATATACTTCGTACTGCTCTCTTAAGGGTGACTTGTTCACCATTAGATTCTTCCCTCTGTAAAATGAATTAATTAAAGTGATATCGATCCTTTAGGAAATGCATGTGCAGCTAAGTGCTTCAGCATACTCGATTACTTACCACTACTTCGAGATCCGGATATCCTTTAACTTTGAATATCTTTATTGACGGAGATTCTTTGGGGGTAAAACGGTAAAATTCTTGTTCGCCTTTGTACCATTTCAACGTATAGAGCGTCTCGCCTTCGAGATTGTATCGACATATTAATCGTACCTTTTCATCCCTTTCTACCGCATCCGGCATTGATATGATCACATTTCTTAAACATAAGGCGCCTGTTGAAACAGAAAAACAAAAATCCAAAGGTCAAAACACACATTCCAAGCAAAGATTCCCCAACGAGATCATTTTGCAGTATATTTTCGCCGGCGAAACCGCCAAAACCGAAAGCTTTACTTAATCGTCGTCAAGTACACATTCGCACTTCACGCGCCGAATTCCTCGAGGCGAAAGTTTCCAACGAACATATGTCGGCGTCGAGCAGCCACCACCTTCGACCTCGAAACATGAGAAAAACCGAATGCTTGAATTTTGAAATATTTTCCACACCCCGACAACCACGCGGCTTGGCGTTCGCGTCAAGAATATAAATTTACAGTCGAGACGAAACTCGAGGCGTTCCATTAAATAGCGAACCGTACGTAGGAATGATTCGTTAACGAGGAATTTACATACCGTATGCCTATTTTTTTTTTCGTTTGTCGATGCGGCTTGGAAATTCGCACGCTTATGATGGTATTAATAGAAGAGAACGATTAATACGGTGTACGAGTTGTGCAGAGCTCGACACGAAGGAAAACCCATTCGCTTGAAATTTAGGTCACTGAGCGTTGTTTGTTGGCCCGGGCTGGGTAAAATTTATTTCGTTTTCGTATATGTAATGTAACGAGTCTGAAAAATGAAACCTTTTCTTGGGAAAGTATTTATAATAAAGGCGAGTCGAGTTGGTATTTACGCTGCGAATAAAGTTTGTAACAGGTGGGAAAACTAACAACTTTTTAACTGTTTTCTAATTTCAGTCGTCGGTCGGTTTCGCTCGGCTCTCCACGCCCGCGAGAAAAATGGTCAGACGAAATTCGTTCTAGCGGTGTTTTCGTAATTGAAATTTAATGCTTTTCTTTGTGCGCGATCTTGTTTCTCTCTCGTACGCCGTCGTTTTCGAGAAAAACCCCTCGTTCAACAGCGCCGGTAACGATAACAGTGTATAGTATTTCGAATTGCTGGTAATTCTGAATGCACACGAGGGTATGATTAATTCGCTCTACTCGGATATCGTGTGAAGACTACGCGGATAGAAGTTCGCCGTCTGTATTTGCTTATTGGCTGGTTTGATTTTTGAATTGGGATTTTGGTAGAAGGAAAAAAAGAGACTTTTTTTCGGCTTTGGAAGTAAAAAAACGTGTGGGTTTGCAAATATCTAGAAAACCATTAGAATTTATGTTGAAATGGGTGGTCATTTATTTTTTGATTCGCATGATATTTTGTTGAAAACTAGTGAATTTTATGTGACTTATGATCAATGTCGATAATTACCCTTTTTACTTTTTTTAAAAATGGATTAATTTCATTGGAAATAATTTCCAACTTTTGAAATGTGCGGGTAGTGCTGACTTGAGCTAGAGGTGCACTTTTTTTGGCTTGAATTCAGCTCAATAAGCGGTATCTTAGACTCCAGAGGGGTAATTATTGCAATAGATTTCCAAAATAAAGTATAATTACCATCGGATTACTTGTATTCACAGTTGATTTCTCATAATCAAGGTTTATCACCAATAATTACGGAAACTTAGCGATGATCAGGGTGAATTACCAGTGAATTACCAGTAATTTTGATGAATTACCAGTAATTACGGTGAATTACCAGTAATTACGGTGAATTACCAGTAATTACGGTTAATTACCAGTAATTACGGTGAATTACCAGTACGTACGGTAAAATACTAGTAAGTACGGTAAATTACTAGTAATTACGGTAAATTAGCTGTAGTTACGGTAAATTACCCGTAATTACGGTAAATTAGCTGTAATTACAGTAAATTACCCGTAATTACGATAAATTACTTGTATTTACGACAAAGGGTATGGCCGGGTTAGGGGTGAATTTGGCCCTTGCTCCGATTTTCACTTTAACCCCCTTAAGTGGTGCCCCTTGATGTAAAAACATTCTAGAAAAATTTTTGACCCCCCCTTCCCTTCCGGAGATATGGCCATTTTATTGGCTGATTTTCAAGAATTTTTAATTCCAACGGAAGTGAACGAAATTTTCTGTTCTTTGGCACAAAGTTACATCTAGTAGAGGTGTATTTGTGATAATTTTTTCAAAAATTTTGGTGCACTTCTTCATGTTTTTTCGGCTGTTTGAAGTTTTCAATCGTAAAAAACACCATATAATCGAAGAGCGACCACCCTGGAAAAATTACTAAAAAACGTGTTTTTTTATGTAGAATTTTGCTGTGCATTCGGTTTTGGCCGATTCTTTGAACTAAGGGCCGAAAAATGCGAAAAACCGTACAGAAACGTTGTTATTTTAGCAGATTTTTCAAAATTTTAGCGTTTCATACAGAAAGAAAAAGTCAAATTAAAAACCAATACCATATTCGTGTTCAGCAGGTCAAAATACCCCGATAGACACCCTTTTTGCAAGCGTTTTGCTTGAATTTTCAAAATTTACTTTTTTCACTGATTTTTCATGGTAAAAAAAGCTGAAAAGGGGTGAATTTCAAGACCTCGAGAGAAACAATTGCGAAAAGAGTGTTAATCGGGGTATTTTGACCCACTGAACATGAATATGAGATTATTTTTCCATTTTTGGTTGTATCTCTTGCATCAACACCCCCCCCCCCATGATATAATCAATAATACTAATGATAATGAATTAATTTTGTGAGACGCAATAAGATGTCAGAATGAAAATTAAGGATTTGAAAACAAATCCATTCATCGTTTATGCCCTGCCCCTGTTCCCGTGAAATTTTTTCGATCTCGATCTTATAAGTTGCTGGTAGTGAAAAATTTGCAAAAAGTGTCGGTTCATATTCTGGTCACGCAGCATTGTAGGGAGGTTTGGCATACGTATGTAATGTGACTGTATCTAAAATCGGAAAAATTCAATTTCTGACTAATAAGAATATTGCATCAATTACTTCGCATTTCAATTTTATTGCTCAAAAGACCCAATTTAAACTTGAAAATGGTGAATTTTCAGGGAAGAAATGGCCAAATGAAAAAACCGATCCCATATTCGTGCTCAGTGGGTCAAAATACCCCGATTAACACACTTTTCGCAATTGTTTCTCTCGAGGTCTTGAAATTCACCCCTTTTCAGCTTTTTTACCATGAAAAATCAGTGAAAAAAGTAAATTTTGAAAATTCAAGCAAAACGCTTGCAAAAAGGGTGTCTATCGGGGTATTTTGACCTGCTGAACACGAATATGGTATTGGTTTTTTCATTTGACTTTTTCTTTCTGTATGAAACGCTAAAAATTTGAAAAATCTGCTAAAATAACAACGTTTCTGTACGGTTTTTCGCATTTTTCGGCCCTTAGTTCAAAGAATCGGCCAAAACCGAATGCACAGCAAAATTCTACATAAAAAAACACGTTTTTTAGTAATTTTTCCAGGGTGGTCGCTCTTCGATTATATGGTGTTTTTTACGATTGAAAACTTCAAACAGCCGAAAAAACATGAAGAAGTGCACCAAAATTTTTGAAAAAATTATCACAAATACACCTCTACTAGATGTAACTTTGTGCCAAAGAACAGAAAATTTCGTTCACTTCCGTTGGAATTAAAAATTCTTGAAAATCAGCCAATAAAATGGCCATATCTCCGAAAGGGAGGGGGTTGGGGGGTCAAAAATTTTTCTAGAATGTTTTTACATCAAGGGGCACCACTTAAGGGGGTTAAAGTGAAAATCGGAGCAAGGGCCAAATTCACCCCTAACCCGGCCATACCCTTACCAGTAATCACGGTAAATTACTGATGATTACGGTAAGTTACTTGTATTTACGGCAAATTACCAGCAATTACGATAAATTACCAGTAATTACGGTAAATTGCTGGTAATTACGGTACATTTGCAGCAATTACGGCAAAAACCTGTTACTCCGACATAGGCATGGCCCCGAACAGTTTTGTTTTTTTGGGTCCCGGGGTTTGTGGCTTAAGCTTTCAATTGAAAAGTTATGGGACATGGGCTTGGGTTGAGGCTATGTATAGAAAAAATTTTTAGGGACCCAAAAATGAAGGATCCGAGTTTTTGTGGGTTTCAGATCCTGGGTAGACCCCCTGAATTACCTTTTATTACCAGTAATTACGGTAAATTACCTGTACTTACGGTAAATTACCTGTAATTACGGAAGATTACCTGTAATTACGGTAAATTACCTATACTTACGGAAAATTACCTTTAATTACGGTAAATTACATGTAATTACGGTAAGTTACCAGCAGTTACAGTATATTGCATATTGTAGGCACGGTAAATTACCAGTAATCACGGTAAATCACCGGTAATTCTGGTAAATTATGGGTAATTACAGTAAATTACCAGTTATTATTGTTGGTTACAAATGATGAGTGGGCTAATCACGTCTAATAACAGAATGAAAATACCACAGACACCTAGAATTTTTCCAGACTTTTTTATTTTCCACAATTTTGAGCTCGTTGTGATGCATAAACGAAAACGAGTTTATTCGTGCATTGAAATTTCAAATTTTGAGATATTTTCTGCAAAGTTACCAAAAATTTTCTCAATGGCACCATAATAATTTTCCCAGAATTTTCCGACTTTGAAAATGATGTGACCAAATTCAAAAGTTCAGGAATTACAGTGCAGCATGATGACCAATGATTATATATTTGGCTATTCGTGGTGAACTTCTATTTTAAAATGAATTTCGAAATGTGATAAAATTCTGTTAAATTACCGATTATCACCCGTTCATTACGGTAATTTACAAGTAATTCGGTAAAATGAGATTTCACGAGAATTACGGTAAATATCAATTAAAAATGGAAAAATTGCGGTAAAATATTATTGATTAGTAATTTAATATCTGTGATCAGGGAATAGGAGTCGGCTCTAGAGTCAGGCCGGACCGCGACCGATGTCTGGGAATCAATTCATAAGTCAAGATTCCAGAATCAAGGTACAGTCAGGAGTCAGGGTATGAGTTTAACTTGACGCTGGAGTCAAAAAGTCAACCTTCTCCTTTGATTCCGTGATTCATATGGAGTCAGGGATCGTTTTTTTGGTCGACTTCTATTCCCTGCTGTAATTATTCACGCAGTTATGGTAAATGACTGGTAATTATGTTGTAATGAAATTCAATTCGACATTCTTAAAAATTGACGACTATTCAAACTTCTAATTTCGATTCGGATCAATCTGGAAATTGATCTCAGAAATATGTGTCTCGCAGTATTCGTAAAATTTTTTCATCTATCACGAACTCGAACCTTTTATCTGGTATCGAACGTGAAAAAAATTCTACGACCGAATGAAATGAGAAAAAATAAAATTTATCGCAGGTCGTTATATCGAATTCATATCGGACGCGGTCTCTATACTGATACGTAATGTATACACTTATACACCCAAAACGACGACAACGAAGGATCGTTTCAGGGTAGCAGTTTCGCTTGATTAAAATTTCAAGTGGAATTCTGCTGTGTAGATACAGAAACGACGTACTACAGCCAACCAACGGACGACCTAAAAGAAAAACAATTTATTCGAAGATGCGCGTTTTTTTACATTCTGTTTTCCTATTCATGGATCTTGTAATTCGCCCCGAGACTGGAAAAGGTGTGGATTTTATAAATGGTGCCAGGAACCAGCGAAAAAGATATTTTTAACAGGTGGCAAGTTCCCGATGGGTTGGAAATTGAACGTGGGTGCACGTTTCGCGCAAATTTTTCAATACCAGCTCGTCTAACGGGTATAATTAGTGAAATTAATTTACGTGTTTAAACGTTTTTCGGCGAAAAGTTAATTTAATTATATACGAAGGTATACCTGCGCCTACTCGCGAAGATTAAGTATAACGTAACGAAACGATTCTTCACGAGTAATCTGTTAATGTTGGCAATTCTCGTTATATGTTTGTAAGTTTGTATACGCCGAGTATGTCTATTTGCACTGTACCTACTTACGTATAACGACTCGAGTCGGAAAATTACCGAAAGATAATAGGTTGGAAACGTTTTAATTCAGTTTGCATCTTGATACGCATAGGAATACGAGAAACTAGCCCTAAATATTTTCGCCAAAAATGGGATTTGGACGATCTGAATCCAAATTTTGTCAACTTTTAAAATTTCAAACATCTTCCATTTTTTTCAAAATCGTATTCAAGTTGGAAATTTTACTAAAAGCAAATTTTTCAAATTGAAATACCTATCTAAAAATTTTTTCAATTTTGACTTTCAATTTTTAAAAATTTTATCCAATTATGAGTTGGGGGAAAATGATAAATTTGAATAATTTTTTAAAAAATGATGGTTGAAAAAATGTGAAAAAACATTTTCGTTGGAAGACATTTTAAAAAAATTGTTATTGAAAATTTTTCAATTTTGATTCTTCATTTTTTTCGATGTCGTTATTTTTCAAAGTCCTCCCAACTCGAAAATTCTTTCCAGTTATTTGAAAAAATTTTTCAACGATTTTTCATTTTTACTCAAATTTTTCAATTTCTTAGAATTTGAATTGAATTTTTTTGGAATTTTTTCAATTTAATTTGGAATTGGGAAAAAATTTCAACTTCGTGTTTTTCAAAAATTTAGAAGAAATTTTAAAAATATCGAATTGAAAAATTCTGAAAAATGGAAGCTAAAAAAAATTATCAAAATTTAATTAAAAAAAATTAGTGTTGAAGAAATTTTTAAATTGAGCATATCTAAAATTGAACTTGAAATACATTTGAACTTGATTTGGGTAAATCCGATTTTTGGCAAAAATAATTAGAAATCGGTGTACAAGAAAGTTGAAATTTGTAGAGTTTCGAGGGTTGAGGGGGCGTAGGGATTCCGCGTGGATATACGTAAACGCCGCGAGAACGTTAGGAGATGATTTTTAACTGGCGAATTTAACGGTTGTTTTCTCCGTTTTTATTCGCAACTTTTAAGCTTTATTTCTCTTTATGTGTACTTTTTGTCTGCCGGTGTATACGATATGAATGCAAACTGTGTTATTTGTCTTGTGCGCTGCGAGAGCTAACGTAAACGTTGTATGCCAGAAGTTTCTAAACGAGTGGATACGTTATAATGGAAGATTTAAAGCGAGCATTCGTCTAATCGTAATTAAGTGTCGTTTTTCGCTCGGTGTAAATGTTTGTTTTAACGTTTTCAAAAATAGAATGGCGAAGGTTTAGCCCCGCGAATGTGTTAAATAGTCGCTTTGAATGAGTTTCTCACACCGTGGTTAACTCGAATTCCTCGTATATTCCTTTTTTACTATTTTTAAGGGTCGGATATTGAATTGTGCTATTGATGCCAAGATGTATACGAGCGTTGGGTGGGTTGAATTCGTATGAGCGGATAATTTGGTGGAGCAGGAATGAAGGTTCGAGGTTGTTTTCTTAGAATTTGGTGATGGTTTTGTTTTTAATACGACTTGAAATGTGGCAAAAATGATCAGAAAGTTTACAAAATTTTGAAATTTTCGTGGGATCCTGAATTTAGCGGGAAGAGGGCTCCTTCTGGACGATTTTTTCGGAGCTGGAGGCACGTTTTGAAAAGTCCTGAAGCCAGAGCTCCAGTCGGAGGCACTTTCATCAAAAATTTCGGGGCTGGAACAGGAGAGAGAAGAGCACTCTTCGAATCCTGGGACGGCTAGAGATCCGAAGGGAAGAGAGAAGGACATCCGAGCAATTTTTGGAGCCGGAGCCGAAGGGACCAATCCTCTTCCCTCCGGATCATTGAATTTTTGCTGAAATTTTGTTAAAATTTAAATGAAATATCGCTTGGAATATGTTTCTCTGTTCTTTTTGTCATAATGAATTTTCCAAACAAATGTTGTCCCCTTTTTGTTTACGAAAAATCATTTCATTCCTTAATAGCAGCGACTCTTTTTATTGGAATTGGTCAAACAAAAAATTTGATATTTGAATTCATGTTTTTATCCATGAAATCTGAATTTTTCAAATTGATTCACTTTCTTTCATTTTCAAAATCATACAAAAGTCATGATTTTGACCAAAAATTCATTTTTTCTATTTTTCTTCAGTTGACTAAAGATCGAAAATGACTCGTAAAATGTTGTTAAAAATTTTCACTTTTACCATTCGAATATTCTTTTTTAAAATAAATATTACTCCTTAAACTGGACAAATTTTGCATTTTAGACATAATATGAATTTAGAAATAATTATCCAGCATGTTTGTTTAAAATTGAGGTGAAGAATCAAAAAAATCGAGTGCTTTTCCTCAAAAAATCACATTTTTTGTGGCGGTAGGTCTTGCGCCTCCTATCTGCGTGGTTCATGTTACGACAACCAGGTAGCGCTGATTTCGTTGAAAGTAGCGCACCGGATACGCAGATACGCCAGTATTGTTTGATGTTATGCATCGTAAAGTTATTGTCGTTACGTTAATGTTGAGAGTTATGTGTAAAGTAATTTCTTTGTGATTTAACTAATTGAAAATATATGAAGTAATTGCCACCGGAGTTGGTATTAGTCGTTTTAATCCAATATACGGTTCACAACAAAATATATTCTCATATTGGCGCCCGAACAAAAGTAGCATTCTTTGAACGAACAAAAAGATAGGTTTATTATAGTTTTGAAATTTTTTTAGCAATAACGATGTCGCAAATTTAACTAAAATCTGCAACCATTTTGTGCTTGTATTAAGTACCTATTTTTTTCATATTTTTGGGTGCTAAAATACACCCTTATTAAGGTAATTTTTTTCGAAATAATTGTTTACCTTGACATCGCTTGATTTGTTATCAATTGAGTATGTATTTCTGCTTTTTTTGCTCTGCATGTAAAATAATGATCAAAAATTTGAATGCTTATGACGATCATCTTTCCATCACCTTCACTTTTACTCACCGGACAACGTTCAATACTTGGAGATTTCAAATTCGAGATCTAAAAAATTCGAAAAAATTGATCCAAAAAATTTTGAAAACAATCATGAATTAATTTTGAAAAAGTTCCTGTTCTTGACCAGAGATCAAGGTCATCAACAGAATTACGATTTTCAATTTTTCAAATCAACATGAATCTTGATTTCGGAAAATTCTCTCAAAAAAAAAAACATTTATTATTTTTGCTTCTTCGAGAATATCCCAAAAAAATGGTATTAAAATTTTCACCTCCTCTTCAAAATTTTTACTTTGGTATTTTAAAAAAGGCCGAGCTTTTTACGGTTTCTACGAGACATGTTGGAAATTCATTTAAAATCGATTTTTTTTTCTTTGAAAAATGCGATAAATAGTTTATTAAAAATCAAGTGTATAGCGAGCACGAAAATTTTGAAATATTAGTCCAGAAAATAAGTTGATGAAAATCATTTCTGAAATATTACGACCACCCTAATCGAAATTTGAAGAATAAGTACTTGAAATTTCAAAATAATCTCATTGTCTTTCAAAATGTAAGAATATGTACAATCATCTGGATTTTTGGTATACACCCTATTTTCAACCCCTGCAACTCAAATTGAAGTGGTTTCAAGTTATTTCGAAGCCTTCAAATTTTTTTCTTGAAAATTTTTAGTATGGTCCATATAAGAACTTCAGCACCTGTAATCGCCAAATTTCCCTTAAAATTCGTAACTTCCAGAATAAATCAGCAAAAAAAATTTCCCCTGAAAAAAGCAATTGAAAAAATTGTTAAAAACGAAAAATCCGCTGAAAATCAAAGAATTACCCAAATTTTCTTTGTGCTACAATTCTGGATTTTATCAGTGATTTTTTACTAATTCCAATAATTGAGAAATTGAAATTGGGTATCTACTTCACTCAAAAACATGAAAAATAATAAAATGTTACAAAGAATGATAAATTGAATTTAAAAATACAGGTAATCTTGACATTCCATTCAACATAAATTCTTTAATTGCAGTAAAATTCATTCTTCTTTAATCATCCAGGTTAATGAAATTACGTACTTATTTTCTGGAAATAAAATTCATCATTGTGTTTTTTCAGCAAAAATCAGCTTTTTTGGTTAATTAAGTAGATAAAATTTTCAATTTTTTTGAGCTACGAGATAATTTTGAATTTTTAAAAATTAGTCAAAATTCGAGAAGAAAATCAATTTTGACATTGGAAATTTAAATCATGATGTTTATGATTACTTTTGATTTATTTTCAGTTCAAAATTTTTCTTCAAATTGAGATATCTCCTTTGTGAGCAAAATATCGTGATTGAATTTCTTTTTCAAAACTTCGATTCAAAAATGAAAAATTGAAATTAATTGTGGGGCTTTTCATGTAAGCACCTAGAATGTTAATTTTTAATATATTTTCCATCATTTTTTTTTTTCAATTTTTCGTCAAGTTTACCCCACAACTGAAAAATAACTGATGAAGTAAGGTCTAGATAATCTTCCAGATAAAAGTTTCACATCTCTATACAATAAGCGCACATAACGAACCAGAACTCCTTAAGAGCTGAATAAAAAAAAAACCTCGTCAACTCGAGAATATCAATTGTGGCACTAGATCGAGAAGAAGAAGAAAGAAAAAAGAGCAATCTCTTCAAGCTAGGTATGCACTCGAGTCGTAATATTATGAAAGTTATATACAAATTGTACGGTCGAATCAATGGCCACTTATTCGAGACGACGAGAGTATAAAGTTTCAAAATCTCCAAGATTCAGTTAAAAGATATACAGTTGGTATGTACTCGACTGAAAATAGTCTAGTCAGCTTATTACGTCAAGTACCTATGCTACACTTACGGCAACGAATATCTACCACGTCAGTATCATCAGCGAATTAACGTGTCGCATATTTGAACCCCTGTCGTGCCTCATCATGTGCGATCCTCGTCAAAAGGTATACAAAATTACGTCACATTTGGTCGACGGTAGTGTAAGTTTTTTTCGTTTTTTTTTTGCCTCCCTGCCAGCCCAGTTTCACATTCTCGCGTAATATTTTATTATTTATACGAAGGATAAATTTAATTAACGCCGGTCAATCTGACCTAAGCTGTCATACAATGGTGTTCGTTCGACGCTGCGGCATTAATATTCAAAACTTATTATACGGAGGGATATCGATGGACAAAACGAGCCGGTAATTAGACTGGAACGACGTTGTAGATTCGATCGTGCTAATAAAAGTAAACTCCGAGCGGACGTGAAGTCGCGGCGTTAATGGAGTAAATATCTACGTCGACGGTGCGATGTGCTCGGGAAAAAAGCTCGACCTTAATGTGTTTCGGGGAGATGAGGGATTTGGCGGTTTTTTTATTCGACGAATATGATTAAGACGACAATAAATAATACTTAAACGCGGTTCCGAGATCGTTTATTTTTAATATAGAAAAAGGTTACCGGTATCGTCGAAGAAAGAGATAAATACGGTACCATCTCGTCGGTGAGTCGAACTCGACCGACTATAAGTTCGCGTGCTCCTGGGTATTTTTTTCTGGTATTCAGTTTCGAAAAAAAAAATGAGAAGAACAAGTTCAGTTGTTTTTTTTTCTCTACAAAGGTAGATTATCGAAGTCATGAACAAATTTTTATGGTAAACTTTGCTTATGTGTACGTGGAGAAAGAGCGTGCTCGAAAGCTATATTTTTAATATTAAGTGACATTTCGCATTTTTCACAATTCACCGTCCGCCCCGATCTAGCCGGCAGCCAGCCTTCGGCTGTACGAAACTCGAGGTAAAATCGAACAATCGCAATTAAGGAGTTGGATAAATTAAATTGCCGGATTTGTGTACGATAAACAAGACGCCGAGGGGTGGGCGGCGCTGTCTTCTCGAATTAATATCGACGATAGACGTTGTTCGAGCTGAATATTGTATAAAAATACTCGACGACGAGGAATGTTGAAAATTCCTTTGAAATATAAAAGATATAGCAGATTAATGGATTTGGAAAAATTGTTCGAATTATGGAGAAAAAAGTTATGAATTTGGAGGAAAATATTATTAAAATTAGGTACATTAAATTAATTAAAATATGGTTCAAAAAAATTATTGAAATATCGTCAAAATATTTTGAAAAAATACAAGATTTGTTCAAATGTTGACTAAAAATTGTTTAAATTACTTACGTATGTACCTACTTTGAAAAATACAACAGTTGTTTTGAAAAATTCTGAAATTTTATCAGAAATTACTCAAAGATTGTGTCGTACTGGCTAGAAAAACAAGAAAAACTGCATAAAAAATAACAAGAATTTTGCCTGGGTAGTCAAAAGGCCAGAAAATAACTAAAACTTTGATGATTTTACTGTAAAAAAGCGAAGATATTCTTGTTAAGTATTATTATTTTTTTGAATTCTTCAGTGAAAGGATAAAAAAATAAACTTTGAAGCAAGAAAAATTACAGGAAGATGGCAAGAAAAGTGCAGACGATGAATAGAATTTTGGGGTTTTCATGTGCAGTGAACACCATGTTAATTTCAAAAGTCCAAAAAAATCATTTCTGAAGCTTTTTTCACAATTTTCGTGAGAATTCAATCATTTTTTAAATACCATGATGACTTATTAGACCGTCGTTTTTGCAGAAATTGTTCAGAAAAATTTGGTTAAAATATTGTTCAATTTCTTTGTTGGAGTTGTTCAAAAAATTCGGTTGAAATTTTTCAATTTTTTTTGTTGAAGTTGTTCAAAAATTTGGTCAAAATAATCCAAAAAAGTTTTGTTCAAAATTGTTCAAAAAATTTGTTTAAAACTGTTCAATACATTTTGCTTGAAATTGTTCAAAAAATTTGGTTGAACAGGGTATCTAACGGGTAGTGAAAGTAGTGAAAGTAGTGAAAAAGTAGTGATTTGAAAAACCGGTCATGCCGGTAGTGGAAAAGTAGTGAATTCAGACAAAAATTTGAAAAAAGTAGTGAAAAAATGAAAAAATGCCAAAGACGCGAAATTCAATCATCAGTCAAGTTTAGTTGGTAGTCACTACTCACTAGCAGGGCGTCTACCGGTCGCGAAAGTCGCGAAAAAGTCGCAAATTTTTCCCAAATTACATTTTTATTAAAATGTCAGCTTTTTGAACACAATTTTCTAAAAATTTTCGCCCTCGCTTCGCTCGGGCTCATAAATTAACATTAATCGTTTTTAAATAACAAGCCTTTCCCCCATTCCAGACAATTGAATATTTTGAAACGAAAAATGGATTATTTTGGGAGACTTGATGGCAATCGCGATTGGAATTTAAAAAAATTTTTTTTTGAAAAAATGGATATTTTGTATTCATTTTTTGAAAAATTGGGAAAAATCGTAGTTATTTTTTTTGATTTCACTAGGATTTTTTGAAAATTTAGAGGAAGAAATCATTTGAAAATACATTTCTTTTTTGTTGTTGTTATACTAAATTCTCAAAAAAATTCGCCCTCGCTTTGCTTGGACCAAATCACATCGTTATCTGTACCTAAACTTAGGGGTGGTGCGAAGGGGGGAATTGGGGAAGTAATTTCCTCAGCCAATTTCTAGTCGGAATCTTCGGAATAATTTCAAAAATTTGGCGAAATCTTGGAAATTTTATCAAATTAGGTCTTGTGGTATTTTGTAATGTGTTCTGTTTGCTTACTCTCTAAATCAGAATTTTTCCAAGACTTCGGCCTCGCTTCACTCGGCCTTATTAAATTTTCCCTTTCATAATTTTAAAATGAACCGAATGCTACAAAAGTGATTTTTTTCAGCCAGATTTATTAATTGTTTTTTTTTTGAAAAAAAAAATCATTTTCGAAGTTTCAAAATCGAATTTTTTAAATGCTTTGGCCTCACTAGGCTCTCGGCCTAATCATATTTTTCTTTTAATAATTTTGAAAAGTAAAAGTGACGAATTTTTACGCAAATTTTTCAATTTGAAACATTGTTTTATTGCACTTTGAATTTAATCTTCTAAAATTTTCTCTCCTCGCTTCGCTCGGAAATGAAACTACTTAATCCATTTAAACATGATATTACTTTTCAAGTTTTTGTTACATTATTCTCTAAAAATTGTGTTATTTTCTCTCCATGATGTTGCTTCACATGTAGCCCTCCTATGATTTTTTCCCTGAATTTTAGGTTCAGAATCGGCGAAGTTTATCAGCGACTCCAGCCTGTGAAAAAAATGGGTATTTTCAAGGGAGGGACTAAAAAGTGCTTCAAATTCCCTTTAAAACGAGTATACGCAAGAGGTGGGAGGGGTCTTTTGGGCAATGATTTTTTTCTAATTTCATTTTTTTTTTCTCTAAAAAATTTTGATTGTTTTTTTTTGTATGTTGGAAAGAGAGTCGATTGGGGGGGGGGGGGGGGGTACAAAATGAAAATTTGAAAAAAAAAGGTAGTGAAAAAAGTAGTGAAAAAGTAGTGATTTTACAAAAAAAAATCAGTTAGATACCCTGTTGAAATTTTTTAAAAAATTGGTTAAAATATTGTTTAATTTCTTTGTTGGAGTTGTTCAAAAAATTTGGTTGAAATTGTTCAATTTTTTGTTGAAGTTGTTCAAATATTTGGTCAAAATTATTCAAAAAAAGTTTTGTTTAGAATTGTTCAAAAAATTTTGTTAAAAATTGTTTGAAAAATTTTGTTCAAAAATACTTGTTCAAAATTGTTCAAAACTGTTCAAAAAATTTTGTTCAAAATTGTTCAAAAAAATTTGTTCAAAATTGTTCAAAAAATTTGGTTAAATTTTTTTAAAAAATTGGTTAAAATATTGTTCAATTTCTTTGTTGGAGTTGATTTGGTTGAAATTGTTCAATTCTTTTTGTTGAAGTTGTTCAAAAAGGGCATTGGCGGGTAAGCATAGTAAATCGGCCCCCCAGCGATCTCGGAACGATACTTAGAGAGTGCATAGGTACTCTAAAGATACATTATTTCCTTGAGTTTCAGACCCCTAACCTAAGTCGTTCTTGAGTAACGGCTCAAAAATCGAAAAATTCCTCAATACGAATTTCAATTTTTTTCTCAGGGCTGACTCGACCGATTTTCTTCGAACTTGGATGTACTTGTAGGTATATGTGAGGGCTTTTCACGAAAAAAAATTCAACTCCTCCCGCCACCCCCTCCCCCTCAAAAAATTTGACTCAACATTTTGAGGGCCTCCTTACCTATGAGCAACTCGTGGCAAAATTTTCAAAAAATAATTTATAGATACCTTATTAGCCCTAGAATAACATATAATTTTTTCAGAATTTTACCTCGGGTGCGCCATGGTCAAAATTGACCAAAACCAGCATCCCCTCTGCGGTATTGGGAGAAATTGTAAGAATAACATCTTTACATCGGTTTCATTTTTTTCCCCATACTTATACTGTCTCAATTATTGAAAAGTTACCGTGTTAAAATGTATTCAGTATCACAAGCACCCTTCTTGAGGCTGATGACCCCTCCCCACCCCCCTCCCCCAACCGGTGTCATTTCGAGTTTATGATAAACCTATCGATATGGGTATCGTTTTCATGTGAATTGAGGACGCAGAGCATGAAAACGAGATTAGATTTTCCGTTGGACCAATATAAACTCCTTGAGAGGAGAGAAGGGACCGCACTATTGAAATATTCATTCATATTTACCTGATAGTACGGTCCCTTCTCCCCTCTCAAGGAGTTTATATGGGTCCAACGGAAAATCTAATCTCGTTTTCATGCTCTGCGTCCTCAATTCATATGAAAACGATACCCATATCGATAGGTTTATCATAAACTCGAAATGACACCGGTTGGGGGAGGGGGGGTGGGGAGGGGTCATCAGCCTTAAGAAGGGTGCTTGTGATACTGAATACATTTTAACACGGTAACTTTTCAATAATTGAGACAGTATAAGTATGGGGAAAAAAATGAAACCGATGTAAAGATGTTATTCTTACAATTTCTCCCAATACCGCAGAGGGGATGCTGGTTTTGGTCAATTTTGACCATGGCGCACCCGAGGTAAAATTCTGAAAAAATTATATGTTATTCTAGGGCTAATAAGGTATCTATAAATTATTTTTTGAAAATTTTGCCACGAGTTGCTCATAGGTAAGGAGGCCCTCAAAATGTTGAGTCAAATTTTTTGAGGGGGAGGGGGTGGCGGGAGGAGTTGAATTTTTTTTCGTGAAAAGCCCTCACATATACCTACAAGTACATCCAAGTTCGAAGAAAATCGGTCGAGTCAGCCCTGAGAAAAAAATTGAAATTCGTATTGAGGAATTTTTCGATTTTTGAGCCGTTACTCAAGAACGACTTCGGTTAGGGGTCTGAAACTCAAGGAAATAATGTATCTTTAGAGTACCTATGCACTCTCTAAGTATCGTTCCGAGATCGCTGGGGGGCCGATTTACTATGCTTACCCGCCAATGCCCTGGTCAAAATTATTCAAAAAAGTTTTGTTCAAAATTGTTCAAAAAAATTTGTTCAAAAAATGTTCTCTAAAAATGTTGGCCATTGTTCAACAAAAAATTTGGTTTAAATTTCTAACTTTTCTGCATAGTTCTCTCCATATTTTCACACTGTAATTTTTTCATTTGAAAATTGACTAGATTTTGATCTCAAAATTGTTCGAAAATGCTTAAATTTTATTTCCATAATTATATTTGTATTGCTCGTAAAATTTTAATCCAGTCTGGTTGGTTTCAACTCCAGTTTCTAGATTTTTTTTTGGTGGTTCGGTTTCGAAGAGAAGGGGCGAAAAATTATGCGTTTTCTCAGCTTTAAAAATCAACCACATCCTATCAACTGTGCCTATCGTTTTCCTTGAAAATTGACTTGAAGGGTGTGAAATGAATCAAAATGTATGTGCTGAGATGTATTTTTTTGTCCTGCAGATCATCTGGCGCCTGTGTGGCCATTATTGGACCAAAAATGGTCAAATTTTCCGAAAAAACGAACCTTAGGGGCGGACAAAAATCCAAATTACGGTTTTTTGGTGCTCTGTGGGACCCATAACGTACTTGCATTAAAAGGCAACTGATTTTTTTGTTCCCCGAAAAAGCCTGCTGATTTCAATTTCAATTTCTGGAGCACTTTTCGGCAATTGGACTGTAAACCAGTCAAGATTTATAAATGCAATAGATTATAATAATAAATTATGAATCTACGGAATCTAGGATAAAAGTTCCTTTTTACCACGAATCTTTATGGAAATGGGTATGATTGTTTACTTTTGAGCAGGAATGAATCTCGAATTCCTCAGCCCAAATAAAGGTAGAGTGAGAGGGCTCAAAAAAATTCATGTTTGGAAAAAACGGAATGGATTATTTCTTTTAGATAATGGCATCTGCTGGGAACTGAGATCGACCCATTTAAAAATTGTTATTTGATTTTTTTCACCTTTCATTTTTGGTTTTCGCGAATTCAAATTTCTCGTTCATAGATCGGTATAGAGGTACCTCAAAATTGTGAAAAAAAACTTCGGTCACCCACATTATGCAATTTTTGATGAAATTTTTCAAAAAAATTTTTACTGTGCCTTCAATTACTTTTTAATTTTGGCTGAAATATTTCAAAATTTTAAACAGTTTTACCAATCTTGAACATTTTTGAACAATTTCTGTATGAAATTTCAATTTCAAAGATATTTACGATATTTTACACCCTTTCAAAAAATATTTACAAACTTTTCTACTAATTTTTACGATAATTTCATGATCAGTGCTGCCTGTAGGCGTTTTCTATCGAAAGTTCTCGAGGAAACGCTACAAAAATGGAAAAGGTACGCAGAATATCTTCGTTGAAAATAGAACCATTTTCGCAAAGTTTATCTTCGATCGTCATATCTCTCCGCTAACATTTTTTCGAACCGAAAAATGGAAACCAATAAAAATTGACAAAACGAACCGCGAATTTCATCGAATAACGAACGATTCCGACAGGAAAATCCGCCGAACAAGCAATTTAATCGGAGTGCTTTTGAATTTTTATCTTGTTAATTAAATCGTATTTATTTACTGTCTCGTCTGGTACGCTGCGCCGCTCGGTATGGGTATTTTTATAACGAAACTGCGAGCATTCGAAGAAAAAGCTGAATTGCCGCAAAATCGAATTTCACCGTAATTTTTAAGCTCGTGAATTTTAATGGAGGTTCGCGGGAAACGAACGAATGCATCGGAGGTTTGTAATTGGCTATTTTTTGTTCTTCTTATGTGGAATTTTCGACGTCGCGTCGCGGTCTGAAATCATTTGTCTTCGGGGTTAGCGCAGATTTTCTGGCAAACATCGCGAATTAAGCTGAATGAAGAAAATCTTGCGGAAATTTTTATTTATATGGTTCCGGTTTACGAGATGAATGGATTTGGATGCTGTGAATAGACGATTTTTCATTCGTGTATTTATGTGTGGCAATTTTTATTGTTACCCAGTGTCGTATTTTCATATTTTTTTTTTTTTGTGATTTCAGGAGAATAATTTGGAGAGTTCTGATTTCCTCATTCGAAAAGAATATCGTTGGAGGCAATAATGCGTGCTGGACAATTCGATAAAGGTGAGTAACATTTTAGTTCGTTTGAATGTTCATAGACAGAGGCGTGACTGATGATGGCGCGGGGATTATTTATTTACGGCAAACCGGTTATGCAACTTTATCAACTCCAATGAAAATGATCGCCCAGCAAAACGTAGGAGTTTAAAAATTCCACTGCAAAAATGAATTCAATTTCGCAAATGCATTTTGACAATAATTGAAACATCATTTCAAGTTTTTGGATGTATAATTTGTAAAATGGACGGAGATGTTTCATAAAATCAGTTATTTTTCGAATTCAAATAAATTGATAAATCAGGAGAAAAAAAACGGGTAGATGAAATCCGAATTTATTTTCAAAACTAAAGACAGATTTTTTCATTTAAAAAATAAAAATAAATTATTTTATTAAAAAAAAAAACAAACGATCAAAAAACAGATTTTCTTCATCAAAAAAATACAGATTTTTTCATTTAAAAATACAGATTTTTTCATTTAAAAAAACAGATTTTTTTATTAAAAAATACTGATTTTTTCATTAAAAAATACAGATTTTTTCATTTAAAAATACTGATTTTTTCATTGAAAAATACTGACTTTTCCATTGAAAAAAATGAGAGTTTATTTATCAAAGAAGACAGAATTTTTTCATTAGAACACTATACAGATCAAAAATGCAAATTTTCTGATTGAAAAAAAAGAGTTGCATTAAAAAAACGAAACTTTTTCATTTAAAAATACTGAGATTCAGACTTTTTTAGGCCATCTCCAATTCCTCTTTTCCAAGCTTTTCTTTCAAATGGGATATCTACCAGTCTTAAAAAATAGGCATTTCTTAATATTATGTAGGTAAATCTGTTTTTTGTATTGTTTTTTTGTTTAAAAAATGTGGCCTTGCCATTATAAATCCTCCCAATTTTTTCTCTGCTAAATAAATTCTACGTTGCTTTCTCAATTTTCAACGAAAATGAAAATTCGAGCATAAATTTTCTTTTCAGTTGCCCACAGCACTAAAATTTTCTTCAACACGGCTTACTTTCATAATACAAAAGTTCTACAGTGAGAAAGTACCAAGCAACCCCGAATTTCTCAGGCTTGACCTTGTGAAAGTGGAAAAGTCCGGAGAGGAAAACGCCTGTAGTCAAGGTATCCATATCGTGCTTCTTAATTGCGTTCCTCGTTCGCGAATTAATCGCTATCTCAAAGCTTCCGAGGAAGAAGAAAATGCAAATAACCAGTCTGAGACGTCCTCTGTTTAAATTTCCAAGCGACGACGATTATTCCTCGAGGTTTTTTCTTTCGCCTTCGGCGCTATGCTGAAAGATAAGAAAGTTTACGTAGCCCTGGTCACGATGCGACCGAGCGAACCGAATAGTTTGCCACGATCGAGCCAGCTTAATTTATGGAGCTGAGCGTCGTATGCAATAAAATTAAGATAAAAATCCAATTTATCGAGATTATCATTTGCAAGTTCTATATACGAATGAGTTATTTATCGCGTTAGGTGTATAGAACGAGGTACTCGAGATGAATATTTCAATCTTCAGCGTATATCATTGGTATTAGTCGAAATGGCGCGATAAATACTGGGGACTTTTTTTTTCTCTCGCCCTCCTCAAATTGGCTGAGTACGACGAATTTCTGGCGTATGTGGCAGTTTTTTTTCATACTCGTGCTCGAGGTCGATAAAAATAGCGTTCGTGAGCGAGTATTTAGCACCCTTAGCGACAAAGTATGCAACTCATTTAACACGATACGTGAATTGGTAATGAAATTAGCATAGGATGCGTTGCCGGAGACGAAGAATTCCTGGTACGTGTATGTTGGTTGGGTTGCCGTACACGTAGTACTATCGTGTAGTCCAAGGAGTGCTTTTACGATAATTTTTTCCAGCTGGCTGAGGCGTTCGAGTGTGCAAGTTAATTGACACGATCCCTCGGTGTGGTATGTTGGATCCTGGAGAAATATTCGTGGTATTTTTCATCGGCTTGGCTGTTGGAAATACGCGTGTGTATGAAATTAGTCTGGACAATGTAAGCGAATTGTGTGAAAATGATGATTAGCTGCATTATAGCATGTACTTATACAGGGTGTTTCGTAGCTTACTGCGCTCCTTTTGCTCCTTGAGTAGGCAACTCATCCGCAGTCCAAGCATGTACGTTTGCCTGGTTTTTGAACTGCAGGGCTGAATTATGCTGTTCTTTTTTTTTTTAAAAATTTCGCTTGGATATTTTAATTGAGATAAGGGTTGTAGTTTATCTTGATGGTAACAAATTTTATAAAATTGTGTTGAGATTGATTGAATAATACAATTCGACAAAAAAATTCTGCTCTGTATCTCAGTTCTATTGATTCTACGCATCAAAAAAGTAAAATCCTGTTATAACGATTTCCAAGGGACTGAAAAAATAGCCTTATATTCGTAATAGTGTTGAATGAGAATTCTCTTTATTACATTTTTTGAGTGTTATTTTAGAAAATTCATTCAAAAATTTACTTAAATTAAGGGGTTAATTTGCATTTGCAATTTTGGTAGCATTTTTGGTCATGAAGTGAACAAATTTTTATGGACTTGTAGGTCTTTTAAGTGCATTTTGAGTTTTGAAACTTGCATTAAAACTCATTCTTTGAAAACTTAACGCAACACGACTTGATTTTTTTGCCATTTGAGACAATTTTGAGGTAAAATTAGACAATTTTCGACAAATTTTATGCAAAATCCGACTTTTTGAGTAGTGTTTGGAATAATCGATTGTTTGAATGATCGGTTAATCGAACCAATTAATCGATAAAATTTGGGTGATTATCATTTTTTTCGATTACTTCTACTGATTAATCACATTTTTTCATCATTATTATTGATAATCGCTTTTTTCGATTAATCGATTATTAATTCTCCCAGAAAAAACTAACCACTGCTAGCAGATGGAAAATTCTGTTCTTTACAATTTTTGTCACGGTCATTTTTATTTCAGACGTTAGTTCGCTCTGAAATATCATTCGTTGGTGGGCAATGATGACAAATAAAAAAATTCACAGGATTTAGGAAAAATTAGTGAGATAGAGGTCGCTGGTTTGCGCTATTTGATTTGCCATAAAATTTGGGCTGGGCAAAGAAATTTTTTTTCAATTCTGTGTTTATTGTTCTTGAAAAAATATATTTTTTTGACCACCCCTGACCCTAAAAGCCAACCTTAGTCAAATAAATCATTTTTCTCTTCACTAGCTACATAAAAGCAACCAAAATATGCCAATTGGAACCCAAACAAAAAATCATGTCGACTTATGTATTAAAACTATTAAATCACCAAAATTGAAACGAATTTTTCACGTCATGGCAGTTCGTCGATTCATTTTAAATTCAAGTACCTACTACGCGATTTCAAAATTCAAACCTGAAATTAACGCACCTTCTTTCTCCTTTTTTTCCCTATCAATTTATCATTAGTTTTTTTGTTAGATCAATTATTCACGCACAGAAAAATGACCATTATTCCAAAAATCGTCATTCAGATGGAAAAATCGTCTTATTCAAACTCAATTTTACAATCCAGCTCATATCTTATCAGTTTTACTACTTCTGCATTTTTACTCCCTTTACTCGCACGTGTCTTCAAAAATCCCACATACCTGGCTGAGAACCGACAATCCACTCGGTTCAAATTTCTCGCTACATTAATTCCTACCCATCTTGCGAGGAACGGAATTTCGCACGACAACAAATTAATCCGCCGACACCCTCGTCAAAACACTTTTCACTATCGTCGCACCTCGTACAATATATTTATACGTACAATTGACTCGAAATTTAATCAAGCCTGCCGAAAATCCGAACGAGAAAATTTCGCAAACTTTTCCGAATCGCTGGTCTCGTGAATTATCGCGACTACTGTACGTCTGCACGTCACTTAAATTACGTCACCTTTTTTAATGACAGACAACCGAACAGTTTCCTTTTTAGTTTACCCCCTTATTTCGATTAAAAGAGCGTATAATAAATTCCTCTCGTTCTGTACCGTATATTCTCCTGGCTCGTACGTATATTTGTGTGTGTGTACTCGGTACACGCTTGGCTACAGCTTTTTACCGCGGTATCCGCCGTTGAAAACATATATTCGCTGCAAAGAAGCGACCCGCGACTTTGAAAAAGAACCCGAGCAAAAAAATGCGCGCGTATACCAATTGACATGAACATATACCTTCGTTAAATCCTTTCAAAGCTGCTTTCGTTTACTCGTATACCGCCGCAAAATGTCTTAAATTATTCGCATCCGTTTTTTATTCCCTCCTCTTTGCTTCTTCTCATTCCTCAATCTTTCGTCTTCCTGTGTTACGGTACTATCCACTCTTCATTTTCCAATGGTCGACGATAGCTGGAGGCTATTGGGAAAAAAATCTCTGCTTTATTGTCCACCTCTTTGATAGACCAAATAGACGACGCGGTGAGAGTAGATTCCCATAATATGGATAATGTACGCGAAAAGGGGGTTTGACGTCGTCGTCCTCGTCGCAGGATTCATCTAAGTACACGTACAGTTTCATTTAATTCCGTACATGACGCGAGTGCGTTTATTTTACTGAAAATTTTGTCTCCTTTCGCTATATTTTTTCTCTTCCAATTATTATGAGAGATATCTGTATTCTGTACCAGCATACAAAGTGAAATATCAACTCGAATGTAAAATATAGATAGAATATATCAAAAATGTCTCCCCCCTCGCCTATCCGAAATTTCAGGTGCAATAATTAAATTTTTGTCAAGTTTTTAACAATTTAGAATTGCCCCATGGTTCTGAAAAATTTGATAAGATCAAGTTGAATGGCAGAAATTTGGCATACGTACCATATTTTTGAATTATCGTATCGATTAGAAATTCATTTAAGGTTATTTGAAGCCTCTCCAACATATTTTTGGTGTTTTTCATTTTGAAAAAATTTAACAAAAAATTGAAAAGCTTGATATTGCCTTTTTTTCTGCTATGCATAATGTTGGATTTTTTCACTATAACGTTGAAAAAGTGACGGTCAAAGGGATTTTACTAGATGAGGGGGAGAGGGGTCGTAAAATCTATGAAAATCTTGACTCGGATTTTTAATTTTCTCATCTACAAGATACCTACATCAATGATTTTTTTTAATTAAATTCTCATCCCATGATCGTTTTAAACCCAAAGTTGTGAAATTTGGTTAATTTTGCTTTGATCGATCAACCAAATAGATTACCAATATTGATAATTCACTATTAGGTATAGATGTCGCAATTTATATAGACCATTTTTATGAGATTTTTTCCAGCCAACGTTAGAAAATTTCAAAATTCTCTGGAAGCTCTAATTGTCTCAAAACCATTCATAATCAATTCAAAATCAAATCACTGTCCCAGCATATCAATGCGTTCAAAGCAATAACTGATTGGTTTATAAACCTACTGAATCTAAAACTCAAAATTCTCAAAAGCGGTTTTAAAAAGTTTTGGATGGCATTTTTGGATTCGTGGCGAAATTTTACTCCATTTTCATAGGTCGCCTTGCGCATCCTGGGAAGGAGCGGAGACCAAAAAACCAACATCTATGTACTAAATTTCAATTTTTTTTCATTATTAGATCAAATTTTCATATTCTGCAAAGTATGAGGTACTATTTTTGATCAAAAATTTGCTAAAATTTAAGAAATGAAGTTCAGCACCTGAAATTTTGTATGTGAGGTCTTTCATCAATTCATCATGTACATGGAAAAAACAGAAGTAACGAAAATAAATACACTTTATCCCCAAAATAATAAATTTTATCAAAAAAAAAAGACTAAATTTTACCAAAAGTAATATTTTCTATCAGAAATCAGAAAAAAGTAATATTTTTCATTAGAAAAAAGTAATATTTTTCATTAGAAAAAAGTAATCTTTTTCATCAAAAAAAAGTAATATTTTTCATCAGAAAAAAGTAATATTTTTTATCAGAAAAAGTAATATTTTATATCAGAAAAAGTAATATTTTTATCAGAAAAAGTAATATTTTTCATCCGAAAAAAGTAATATTTTTCATGAGAAGAAGTAATATTTTATATCAGAAAAAGTAATATTTTTATCAGAAAAAGTAATATTTTTCATCCGAAAAAGCAATATTTTTCATGAGAAGAAGTAATAGTTTATATCAGAAAAAGTAATATTTTTATCAGAAAAAGTAATATTTTTATCAGTAAAAGTAATATTTTTTATCAGCAAAAGTAATATTTTTCATCCGAAAAAAGTAATATTTTTCATCAGAAAAAAGTAATATTTTTCATAAAAAAAAGGTAATATTTTTCATCACAAACAGTAATATTTTTCATCAGAAAAAAGTAATATTTTTCATCAGAAAAAAGTAATATTTTTTATAAGAAAAATAAATATTTTTATCTGAAAAAGTAATATTTTTCATCAGAAAAAAGTAATATTTTTCATCCGAAAAAAGTAATATTTTTCATGAGAAAAAGTAATATTTTTCATCCGAAAAAAGTAATATTTTTCATGAGAAAAAGTAATATTTTTATCAGAAAAAGTAATATTTTTTATCAGAAAAAGTAATATTTTTTATCAGAAAAAGTAATATTTTTCATCCGAAAAAAGTAATATTTTTTATCAGAAAAAGTAATATTTTTCATCACAAAAAGTAATAAAATTTGTCAAAAAAAATGAATAAATTTTGCCAAAAAAAAATTATTCCAAAAAATAATGAATTTTACCTAGGTATTTTGAGAATTGGGACGCCTTATAATTTTTTTTAGATAAATTTTATCTTTTTTTTCAGTGTGGTACTTATCTATTTTTGATTTATTTTTACTTGGACTCAAAATTTTACTTCTCTTGTAAGATAATTTGTAAAAAAAAAAATTGTAAATATTTTTTTTAAAACATCAGTTTCTTTGTGCTTAAATGAATTGATTTTCAAAATTTACCCGTAGAATTTATTTGGGTTGAAGTCGAGAGTAAGGGTAGACAGTTAGACACATTTATGTCACTCTTCTGAAATCTTTCTAAAAGACTTTCTCATTTTTTTTCTTCTTCCACGATCTGCTTAACTCGCCAAATAAGCAACTCGGCCAGGTATACGTACAGATATCACAAATTCGCGTTGATTTACTACAGGAAAACCCCCTTCGAAAAGAAAACTCCAGCCAACTGATCTATCTCTATGGCGCAGAAAATACACCATTTAGAGGAAAGTAATATCCACACTTAATACAGTCACATTACTAGATATACATACCCCAAAGGAGGACATTCAATTTTTAATTAAATTCCCTCGCAAAAGCACCATCGTTCCGAGACAGAAAAAATACCCAGAAAAAAAAAGGAGGACTTAAAACGCTCGCGATTTTTAAACACTCGAACGTTCAACATCGTCGGTTGGTCGTAGCACTCGACGGCGCCGTGTACCGTAATTAATTGGCGCGTAAAATTGCGCGTAAAACGCAAATGTTTACGAGGCTAACGGAAATTAATCAGTTAAACAAATTAACTTTATATTGGAAAGGATTACATCGGACGAGACGATGGGGGGGATCCGTAAGAAAAATGGTCAATTGGGGTGGAAAAAATTTAAACGATATAGCTCTATACGCGAAGAGCATCGTCGGCGACACGAGGCGAAAAAATATAGCTCGAAAGATTTATACGAAAATTATAAGCTCGCCGTTTATCGCGTTCAAGCGTAATGTACTTTGGCACGCAGAATGTAACTGGAAACCAAATGATATGCGTTATCACCACTGCTTTGTGTAGTAAAAGGCGTATATAATATCGCCCAAAGCTTCGAATCGTCGGGCAAGGGTAGAATGAACTTGTTGCGTGCATAGGTGGGCAACATGCCAACCGATGTACGTGCTCGCTCGTACCGCACGGCCCAGCCGGGCTAAAAGGATTTTTGGCATTTCTTGACAGAATAATTAGAATGATTTATGCAAATGGAGTTTTGGAAACATTGAATTTATTCAACTCGATGGACTTTTGCTTAAATTCGGGTAAGCTCGGGGTGCTAATAAATTTACATATGTTTGGCATGAAGGGCGCAAGGGTAGTCGGTCCGATAAAAAGCTCGAAGGTGTGTTGGGTGTGTTTTATCTGAGGACACGACAGCGACAACGTCAAGCTGAGCTTTTCGTACGTAATTTCATTATCGAATCGTATAAGTTGCAGATGCAAATTTACCAACGTATTACGAGTGTATTTTGGAATCGTTTTTATTTCTGTGGTTAACCTTTTCCCCACGAAGAATAGAATTTTTACCTATTCAATCAATTTCCATTTATTTTTACCGGTTCCGTATACATCCTTGTTTGAAAGGATTAACGAGATTTTAAAGGGTATTTCGCAATTGGCCAGATAAAACTTGGGTAAATACCGTAAGAGGGAATGAAAACTGCACATAGTCTAGTCTGTTTTTTCCCCATTGACCATCCTGATTCGACGTCACGATGCGATGTCGAGCTTAATCCGTGTAAATACACATGTTGATCGGTGTACTAGATAAAGTAGCTAGAGGTGTAATGCGGATTTATCGCCGGATTAAAATGGAATCTATGTTTGATTTTGTTTTTGCAGCCATTCACCTGGGGATTTCACGTAGTTTTCGCGCCAGATTTAATTTTCCGACGGATTTTGAAAAGCGATTGTGTCCGGATTCGAATTTTCGCCCGATTTTCAGGTAGGAATTTTTAACCTGCGGTATTATCTATTGAATAGCTAAAATATAGCGAGGTAGGCGTTTTTTAAAATTTTTTTTAATATCTCGATCGATTTTTCCCTGGAAGTCCCTTTTTTTAAAATTATTATTGTGGGTGTTCAGGAAAGAAGGGACCTTAGCACGAAAAAACGAAATTTCAAGAAAAACGCGCTCAAAGTTTTCACTTTTGGGGCATATCAAAAGTAGTGAGCTAGTTTGAGCAAGATCTGCTTTGATAAGGGTTTTTTTTGCGTTTTTATGTTACTTTGTATAAAAGAACACTTCTTGAAGTCTACTCTTGATTTATAATACAATGAAAATTTTCGAAAATCATTGAAAAACGTTGAAGTTGCAGCACAGTGATAAATCAATGGATTTTTTTTTGAAAGCAAACAATGACAAAAATTTCTCGAAAATTAATTGAAGCCCCAGAGAAAATCAGTGATATTCTTTGAGAAAAAAAAAAACAGAGGAAATCTGCTGAAAATCAAAGAATTTTTTACTTAATTTTTTTTTCTGGGACTACAATTCTGACTTATTTCTAGTGACTTTTCACTGATTTGAAATGAGAGAATGGGGATCTCGAGAATGAGTGTAACAGATTTTCTACAGTTTTCTGGTCCCGAATTCGTCAAAAAATAATTTCAATAAAATGCCTTCTGAGGTCTCATCTTTTTTCTTATTTTGAATCAGTCGAATTGGAATTGGTGAAAAAAATTACTGATTTAATCAGTGAATTTCCACTGCTGAATCAGTAAATAAAATCAACTGATTCAATTAGTAATTATTTATTGAATTAATGAGGAAATTTTTTTTTTACTGATTCAGTAATGAAAAATTCACTAATTGACTCAAATTTTGACTAATTTCAATCAGCTAATTAATTTTTACTGAATTAATAATCAAAATTCACTATTTGAATCAGTATCAGTGGAATTTGACTGATAATCAGTAACTTGATTTTCTCTATTACTTCAGTCAATTTTGGCATTTTTGACTGGTTCAAATTCTAGAGAGTTCCCTGGACGACCACAAATTTTTCTGATTTTTTTCACAATAAAAAAAATTATTTTTTAGAACTTGATTTTAAAATTTTAAAATCATGAAATGAATTTACTTACTATAAAATATTATAGCAAACCTCACATTTGATTTTAATAATTTCAAAAAATCAAGTGTTCAAAAAAACAAAAAAAGAATATGAGACCCTCATTCCTCTAGTTCCGAATTTTAATTAGAATTGAGTCAAATGCTCAAAACAATGAAACGGAAAAAAGAAATCATTTCCCTGCACTAATTCGAATTTGAATTCGAAAAGTCAAAAGTTAAAAAAAAGGATGGAAAAATGAAAAAAAAAATGAAGTCGCGATTTTTCCAAATTTATTATTCTTATTCGAAAAAAAATAGATGCTTAATAATAAAATTTTAAAAAAACGAAAAAAATAGTAACTTGATAATAATTTTAAAAAAAAAACTAAAAAAAGAGAACAAGGTTTTTATTTTCTAGAAATTTACGAGCTTACAGATAGTAAAAAACAAAAATATTTAGGTAAGTAAGTTGATTTTTTTTAAAAAATTTTCAAACATTTCTGTAAAAATACCTACTTATTCCAGAGTTTTTTCATTTTTTTAAATTCATATTTTTCCCTATTATACATATTCTCTATTAGAAAGTCGATGCATTAAAATTTTTTCATTTTTTTTTCCAACATTTTCCTCCATTTTTTCTCAATTTTGAAAACATTTTCAAGTATCGATATCTGTCAATAATACCTATCGATTATACGGAGCATATCGATATTTCAACCCTACTAACCTAAAAAGATGATTAAAAGTGGGTTGATGAAATTCAACGCCATCTTCCTGAAGTACTAAATCTGTCGAATACTGGAGTTCGAGTTCTCGAAATTCGCACGTAAAATTGCCAGAGTGTATCGTTTTATGGGGATCTATCAAAGTTTACAATGGGTCCCCGCGGTGAGCTTAAATTTTAACGCTAGTACTTCGATTCTGTCGACGTAATGGTTGCATTGATAACATCAAATCTTGGTAATTTAGGACGTGAAACATGAACGCAATGTTTCGCGTAAATTTATAAAAATCGATAGTCCATGAATCTGATCGAGGTTGCGGAACGTTGCATGATGCAAATTGTTTCGAGTTATCGAGTAATTGTGATAAAAATTGTGTAATTTGTAGTAAATTTGTGAATTCAAACCAAGCATGAGCGAACGATGGCAGAGGGGCAACTTGCCTTTCTATATAATTCAAGAATAGAAGTGAAGTTGGAAAAATTGGGTATGAGGTGAAAACTTTTCAAAAATGGTGCAATTTTTTAAGGAAATATTTTTCGTCTAGTTCTTTAGTTGAAATAAAATCTGAAAAATTATATTTTGAGCAGAAAGAATAAATAATTTTGGTTCTTCTTTCGTTTAAAATGCAAGAACTTTCTAAAATTAAAATAAATGCACTGAAAGAAGTCTTCAAATTGGTCATTTCATTAATCATTGATAGAAGAATTTTGAGACATCTAAAAGTCGTGAACTTGCCTCAAAAAAATTTCCTTTACAACTTTTTTTGTTGGTCATGATTTTTCATTTTTTGCCTTCATTTTGAAACTTTCAGATCTTAAAATGGCGTTTTTTCCTCGTTTTTCTAATCAAAACCGGCCGTGAGAGGAGGGGAGGGGGTTACCGAAGAAAAGTTTGAAAAAAGTGTATTTCGTTGAAAAAAAAATATAAATCAAGTATATTTGAAAACAAAAAAAAATATTCATATCACCTAAAAATTTCAAATTTTGATATAAGTTTTTGTTCCACGCTTACTTTTGATTTAAAAATGAAAAAAAATTAAGTAACTTCTCCACGCTCTTCTCCCTTGTAACAAAATTTGACCCAGAGAACCTCGATACTTCGACATAAACAAAAATCTGTACCGAAAATTACACTTTGAAACCCCATCCATTCAAAAATACACCCTATATCATTAATCTGATTACCGGAGAATCGGATTTCATTCCATATACCTTTCAAAAACTCACTCGAGACGAGGGAGGTAATCAAATTTGTAATATAAGACCATCGCTGAAATACAGGACGGAGGGGACAGTCGAGTATTGGGCATAATACACGAAACATTTCAGCCTATATACACTAAACACATACGTATAAAATAACTCGACAGTACAAATCGTTCAAACGGTCATTGAAGTCGTCTAATATGAAAAGGTCCTCCATGGGTCATTTCCTAGCCGTTCCGGCGAAAAGCCATTAATTTTCTGGCCACCGTAGTTCGATGTGACTTATCTTCGCAGCCTTCTGTCCCTGTTTACGTTTCCAAATGAATTACTGTATAGATAGTCGCTCCACATAGGCCATGCTGCCGAAAGAAAAAAGCAAATCTAATACGATAGAAATACGATGACAGACCCCCTTTATAAACTCGATAGGGCGAATGGGCGAATTTTGCATGGATACGTTTGATAAGCGATCATATTTGTCATCGTGGAATAGTTTCAAACATTTAAGCGTTTATCATCCCTGTATTTTGGAATAGCCTCTCTTCCCTGGTATTCGCTGTACGTAATACGTATAAATATTAAGATTTTTGAGGGTTGTCGTATATTATCATTCCCTCTCTCCCCTCTGCATTCTTCTTACGTCGATTTTTCATTGCTGAGGCGATCTGAACTCATCCATCACTATGATCTTTCTTTTTTTAGATGGATTGGGGCAAAAAAAAATCATATTCTCCGAAAATTCATCTGTCGTCGTATACTTTTCAGCATCACGTTGGGAAATTCCAAAATAACAAAACGTGGTATTTTCAAAGGCGTGACGACCGGGGGGGAGTGATACCCAATTTTTTTCCAACTTTTCCCAAGTTGTTGAAAAAATTGGGAAAATCTGAGAATATATCAAAAAAATTTCGCCTTCGCTTTGCTTGGGCTCAGTAAATTAACTTTGCTTAATTCATTTTTAAAATTATTGTATAAATCCGCATCCCTGTAGCCCAAACAAATGACTACTTTGAAATGAAAAAAAAAATGTCTTTTTCATTTACCTACCAGGGAGCTTCGTGACCATCTTAGATGGAATTTTCAAACATTTTTTGGTTTTTCTGAAAAAAAGAGGAAGTAAGTAGAGAGAAAAAAGCACGAATTTTAATGAAGAAATTTCAAGTTTTGGAAACTATTCGTCTTTGCTTCGCTCGGACTCGATAAATTTCCTCACATTTATTTCAAACGGAATTTTCAAAAATTGTTCGTTTTTTTTTTCAAAAGAGTGTTTTAATTGAGGAATTAGTGTATTTTAGATGGCAAAAAAAGTAGGCAGCTCAAAAAAAAAGTACATTACCTAGATAATCTTCGTTCAGAAAATTTCCATTTTTCAAAAATGAATCAGCAAATTTCTCTCTTTTTTTTTAGTAATATTGGAATAAAGTGGTGCATTGCATTTTCTCTCTACAAATTACATTAGAAACATAATTTTTAAATCATTAAATCAGTGAAAAATCCTGCTGGGTTTTTCCAAGTTTTTTTAAATTCATTTTGCGCCAACCCCAAAAAATCTTCCGACGGTGCTGTTGATTTTGGTTTTGGATTGGTTACTTGTAGGTAGGCAACACTTGAGATGGTATTTATAAACGACACTCAAGTATTTTTTCGGTTATCAGTGATATTTAATTGTCAATCAGTGAAAAATTATTGATTAAATTAGTGAATTTCCATTTTTGAATCGGTAATTTTTTTCACTGAAATGAATCAGTAAAAATTTCAATTTACTAATTCAATCAGTAAATTCAAATTTTTACTAATTCATTTTAGTAGTTGAAAAAAATTACTGATTCAAAAATGAAAATTCACTAATTAGATCCGTAAAATTTTCACTGATTTCTACAGTTGCACGCTTTAGGCTTTTTAATCAGTCAATTTTAACTGATTCAAATTTAGAGAGCATCGAACTTCAAATCAATTTTCTGAGTAATTGAATCATAATTTTATGATTTTTCCATGATGATTCGATACTTTTGAGAATCTAATCATTCGAATAAAATGAAAAATTCGTATCCAAGGCTCTGCTATTTTTAGAAAAAATCTCTAAAATTGTGAAATTCGTTACTTGACTAAGTAATACGCAAGTATCGTTTATGAATACCGGCCTTAGTCTGAAATTTGAAACAGTTTTTTTGGTTCTGATAATTTCATTTTTCATAGGTACTTATTCTGATTTTGAAATGGTTCTGGGTTTTTTCTTGGAAAATTATGTTTATAAAATTCAAATTTTTGTAAACATTTTTTCAAAAAGTTGTAAATTGGATAGTATTTTTTTTTTTGGTCAAAACCAACGTTTATCACCAAATTTAAAATTGGAAAATTTTGACCCTCTAGGAAACATCCAAGAAGTTGAAAATTTTCGTTGTTTTTTGGGAAATAGGAAAAATAGCTGGGAATTTTCCGGGAAATTGGTTGGGAAAATTTGAGGTACGCCCCCACTCCTCCATAGGATACATTACTTCGTCACGCCTCTGGAAATTTTATTTCAAAGATTTTAAAATTTCTCATCGTTTCCACTTCCCATCTCGTCGACACTGGCATTGAATTAATTTTCGTACTTTGAACGCGACGATATCGAAAATTAAAAAACCCCGCGATCAAAAACCTTCTCCACGAGGAACGAACCGCTGAAGCAGGAAAATTAGCTGACCCATCGACGCTTTTATACTTTCACGAGTATATTTGATGAAGCAATTAAGAAACATCGTGTAACCATTAATCCGAGCTATATTAACTATTAAAAGCGATAAAGATATAGCAGCTCTTTCCGACCGCAATGCCTGTGTATGTAGATGTATATTAAGTACCGCTTGTAATTAATTCATCCGTTCTCGTCAGTTCTCCTCTTTAGAGTTCGTGTATACAACGATGTTTACTCGTCACCGCGATCTCTTGCCGATAGTACCCCTAGAGGCTGTGTGGTGGTATTTTGTATACAGGTCTTTTGCGGAATCACGCGGATATTATTAATATAGGGCTAATTTTAGAAGATATGATTGTTCGCGAACGAAACCCATTGAGTGACGTTTCACGTTCGCAAATATCAATATTCTGTCCGAAATTTTCGTTTGAATGTGGTGATTAAATCGGTGTCGTGGATATTTGGATGGATTTAAGTTGGAGAAAATTATTTCTGTCGAGTTTCAGCCTCCAAGTGGAATTTACATGGCGTCTAAAGAATTCTAAATTCAATGATAAATCGTCTATCGTAATTTCGAAAAATTGATACTCCTATTCCCTAAGATATGTAGCTGTAGTCTTGACTCGTGTCATTATGAAAAATTTACAAAAAATAACTGAATTTTAAAAATTTTATTTTTTAAAAAATAACTTTTCGAAGTAGTCTCCTTCGTCAAAAAATTACCAACACAAAAACTCCAACAGTTCCGTTCCAGTTTTCGCGAAAAAGGGAGGGAGTTTTTCAAGGTCATTTTCTGTTGAATATTCTACTTTGAAAATTTTAAGAAATTTCAAAATTATAAATTTCCAACTTTTCAAAAAATTTGAAACACTTGAATTTTGAAAACGTTTTATAAGAAAAAGGAATTTATTGAAAAATCTGAAATGAAAAATTTTTAATTTTGAAAATGATTTGCAAATTTTAATAGGTACCAGTTCTTATAGTAACTAAGCGGATCGGAGCCGATCAGCATTTTTTCCAAGACTCTTGATAGATTAAAAAATAAACTCTTATTCAGGGGGAAAAATGAAATATTTTGCTTGTAGGTATGTGATGAAAACATCAAATTAGATAGATATTACCTAATCAACATTTATTTCTAAGATGAAACTTTTCTATCAAAAGAGTGATTTACATACTTACATCAAAATCTAAAAAACTTTCGAATGACTTCCATGACATTTAAAATATTTTTTGAAAAAGTACATTATTTCAAAATTGATTTAGTGATTTTTGGAGCAATTTCTATGAATAAAAGTATACTTAATGGAATTTTCATCACATTTGAATACATTTGAACTTTTTTTAATGGGTTTCCTAATTTTATGAATCATTTTCATTTTTTTCCCAATCCTTTTTTTTTTGCAAAAATTTTAAAACTTGTTGAAAAATTTTCAGCAATAATCTTCAAACAATCATAACTAAGAATATACCAAGAATTTTAATGATTTGGCCGCAAAAGGCAAGGATTTCAAACACCTTCCTTTAGCTATCCTCTCAACGCAACGTTTTAATTTTAGTCAGTCAAAAACTGAAGATTGACTGATTGAAATAGATAGAATCAAGTCACTGATTCAATTGGTGAATTTTCATTTTCGAATTTTGAATAGTATTTTTTTCTCAATTACTAGAGTGAATCAGTAAAAATTTCAATTTACTGATTCAATCTGATTCATTTCAGTACAGTTGAGAAAAAATTACTGATTCAAAAATGAAAATTCACTGATTGAATCAGTAAATTTTGGCTGATTTCAATCAGTCAATTAATTTTCACTGATTCAATTATCAAAATTCACTATTGGAATAATTTATTTTTCGTTGATTGGCAGTAAAATGTCACTGATTAACAAGAAAATCAGTGTAATTTGACTGATAATCAGTGACTCGATTTTATCAATTTCATCAGTCAATTTTGGAATTTTTGACTGGTTTAAATTCAGGGAGTAGATCCAGTAGACAACATGAACAATTCATTTTTCAACTTGATTCAATAATTTCTCGTTCTCAATTTCGGAAAAAATTTTAATTTATTTTATCGCAAATCCTATCCTTGAGCACCGAAGCACCATTCAAATTCTCGAATCGATTTCAATATAAAATTCGACCAAATCGTTCCACAACGGCTCTCGAGTCGTCGCTCGAGTAGAAATTATATATTTTTCAAACGATTTTATACGCGTATTCTACGACCCAGCAGATAATAAAATCCGCCAACGAAATTCGAGCTAGAAATTTCGACGCTAAAATTTATACAAGCATCGTCTTCATCTACGCATTCGAAGCACTTCATACAACTCGAACGTTTGCGGAAAATTTATCTCTGGCAATTTCCACAAAACATATTCGTAAATTTTAGACGAACGACCGTGAAAATATATAAGACGATGAACCGAACAATGCCTTCGCCCGATATATTTTTTTCTTGGAAAAAAATTCCACTTCGTCGAATACCATCGCTACATAATCTCTCGTTTTTAAACTTACGATATGGGTATGATACATGCATATTACGTAACCATATTTTGCCCTCCGTTTCAAAGAATGGGAAAGAAGTCTCGGTCTTCCATATGGGTTACAGTTGCAGTAGGCTCGGAGTATACGTGTGTCTGGCTTCGAGACGTAATAATCATATGCGAGTACATCGTAAATGTTTAATCGTTTCATGTGCTGTACAGTTACGATGCCCGGTGGTAGTTTTGTTATTCGTGTGTGTCGAAGGAGCACGCAGCTCGGATGGTATATGTATTACCCGGCCGACGAGACGTTTTTTTGATCAAATATTATAAGAAATAAAAAATAGTCTATGATCCAAACATGAAAAAAAGTTCATCTAGCGATCTTTTTTAAGAACCAAAAAAATGAGCTGCCGTATAATTTTAGCGAAAAAATGCAGTTTCAAAATTTCAACCCTGCATAATTGATGGTGGAGCCCTGCAAAGGTCATTAGAGAACATTTCCCGAACCAAAAAAAATCGACGAATTTAGGTTGAGGGACTTTTTCCGCACCCTGTATAACCGCATTTATTTTCATTGCATTCAAGTGCAATTTTTATGCATTTTGGACGATTTTAACAATAAAAGAACCCTCTTATCAGAAATATGGGCGAGAACCAAAAAATACTCGTTAATTTTGCTGAGTGAAATCAGTTAAAGTCGATTCCCGCAAGAATGGACAAAAAATTTCTGCACAATGCGAAGCTATAAAAATGCGACAGATTTTTCACCTCATTCTCCTCCTTCCCCCTCCCAAAATAGGTGATGGATTACTTGCTTAAAAATAGCGATGTGATAATATCAAAATACTTCAAAATTTCGCGCTGAATCCAAAAATAATAATAATTTTTTATTTTGACCCTCTCGGTAGATTTCTGCCCCTAAAATTGAATTTGAGGGGGAGATACATAAAAGATGAGAATATTTAGATGAAACGTGATTGGAATTTACGCAGATCAGACAATTGTGATTGATAAGTTTAAACTTTTAGCATACCTTGCCTCCAAAAAATCCAATTCTCACCCCTCCCACCAGGGCCAAATTATAATAATAACATTTTAGGGCTATTTCGTACTAAAACAGGACAAAAATGAAGTCGGGTCTTCCGATTTTGCTCAAATTTTTTTACGAATTCCCCTTATTGGTGGTTTATTCACGAAATTACTCATTTTTCCTAACCCTCAATAGAAAAATTGCTCAAATTTGAAGGCTCATATCTCGAGATAGGTTGCACTTGGGGAAAATTGTTTGAGAGGTCTGAAAGAGAATTAATAGGAGATTCAAAATCGATTATCATATTTTAAAAAACTCAAAGTTGAACCTTGGTGGTGAAAGCTAAACTTTCATGATGATCACAATAGATGAAAGCTGCCGTTTAAAAATCTGAAAAAATTACTGTATGTAGCCTTTTTTACCCTTTTTTCAACCAATGAATTTTCAAAATAGGATCTGTAGACCCCTGGGAGTACAGGGGTCTACAATTTTAACTAAAATTCTGAAAAATCGAAAAAGTGAGGTAGGTATAATGATTTTTACTAATTCGAAGGCGCTGATTTCGAATATTGAGGTACTTGTTTTTTTTTTGAATTCGACCCCTTTGAACCTTCCTATTAGCCCCATTGAAAGGGTCAAAATTCGAAAAAATGAAAAATTACGTGTGACCTGTCGTTTGTTAGGTTTTTGAGAGCACTGAGTTCGAATATTTGCTTATTTTTGGGATTTGACCCGTCACGACACCCCCACTCTCCAATTTTTGGGAAAAGAATGTTGAAAAATTGAAATGGCGTGTGACATATCGATTGTCACTAATTTGAAGGCGTAGAATTCGAATATAGGCTTACTTTTTGATGTAACCATTTTCCTCCTTCTCTGACTGTAAGATATGAGCGATTAATTCGAGAGAGAGTATAGATTAAAGCATGAGAAAGGGCTCTATTACTGTCAAAAATCGTCCAAAATGCATGAAAATTGCACTTAAAGTGCACGAAAATACAGTTGTGCCGGATGCAACCGAAAAAATGGCCTATTCGGTATCAAAAGAAGTCCCTAAACCCAAATCCGTCGAGTTTTTTTTTGGTTCGGACCATGTTCCATAAATCACCTTTTCAGGTATCCACCCCCAATCGTGCAAGGCTGAAATTTTTAAACTGCATTTTTTCCAATAAGGCGAGTAGTACCGACATTTTGGCAGCTCATATTTTTAATTCTCAAAAAAATGGCAGAATTTGATATCTAGAGCACTTTTTTATCCTTGGATTGTACACTAAAAAGGTAATTTTTCATCTCATCTCGGTGACTTTGAAAACCCAACCTCAATTCGAGCAGTTGGCGCCAAAATTGAGCGAAAATTAGAATGATATTGGGCTAAGAAATTCGCCTACTCTCGTTGCACTGCATTGTCGTAAAGACGACGAGAATAATATAAGCGAAGAAACAATACGAGAGAAAGACTCGGCCTAGCTAATGAAATTTTCTCGAGAGGAAATTAGATATCAAGCATAAAACGTCGACGATGGTGAAATTTTAATTAAAATTTTTATTCAGCGAGCTTTCGCGTAAAAGTTTCTATGTCTTTTGAACACACCAACGTTCCTAACCCTACCTCGTATTAGTAAACTGGGTGAAATAATGATTGGAGCATAATGAATGGAATATTCTCGTCCACCGCACCGAAGCTTTTTCAAATGCTGAGGCCGAAATATCCATCAACGACATTCCCCGGGTATTTGAAATTTTAAAATAATTTCGATATCAGAGACGTTTGAAAAATCAACCACGTACCCAGAGACTCTTTTTGATCGGTATCAAAAGGTAAAAGCATCAAAAGATTGGTTCGAGCCTTATTACCCTCACCAGAGGGAAAATTATTCGTATATTTTATGGCTCCAGTACCCTTTTTTCCACCCTGAGAACGTTCTCGTCGGACGCAAGCGAAGACAAATTAAAAAAACGTTAAAATATATAAGTGCATATGGCTTTTAGAGTACATATTTATGGTATAAAATATACTATAAACTCGACGCGGCCGGCGCGGTTAAGCTTTAAAATTTACGCTTTTTGGAGCCTGTACCCCTTCACTTCCCGATCCGTCTTGCCCCCTTCGCGCCAAACGACAAGCGGTACTTTGTTAGCTCGACGGTGGGTTTTTTCAGCTCTATAACCTATAACCGAGTAGGTTCGATTATTTTTTAGTATTTCCTATACGTATAGATTCGACTTCTCCCTATTTTTTTCTCGTACTTGGCCCGCGTCGTTTGTGCGAATACGATGTCGCGTGTGGGGTCGAAGGGTGGAGGAATATCGAGGAATAATATTCGAGAATGGTTGAATTTCCGAGTGAAATTATTGTACGTGTATGTGGCAGCCATTAATAGGTTTTTTGTTTCTCATTATATAAATATATAGGGTGTTCGGTAAATCGACTTCATTTTTTTTCCTTCGGGTTTATTAGAAAATTGGGTAATTCAATTTAGAAGTTATTTAATTCGCAAGGATGTTTTTTGGCCTAGTTTTAGAAACTTTCGATGAAAATTTTTTTATTTTTGTGCCATACTCACGCCTTAAGCTTCTATTTTTGAAAAAAAAAATTGGGCATTACTTCAATATAATATTCTCTCATTATAATTAGTTACCTGGAATTATTGTGGTATTAATGGTGAGGGGGAGATGTCACTCTGTGAATTGGGCTATATTTAGTACACAATCGAATGAAATGACAGAAAAGTTGAACTAAACTTTCTACTAATTGTAGATTTAAAAATAATCTTTTGATTAAAAATTCAAAAGGAATGTTTCAAATTGAAAGAAATAAGCTTGCCGGATTCGGCTGGGGAAGTCTTTCACGGAATAATATCGAGGATATAAAAAATTAATGAATTGTGGACTGTAACCAAGAATCCATCGTTTTTCGTAGAAATTTTTTTCTTCATTTCTTTATGAATGGAAGTAAACATAAATCGATATTTAATTGTTTAAACTTCATTTTAAATTAACTATTATTCTTCAAACGAAAAAGATGAGCAACGGATCTGGATGTTGAAAAAAAAAAATCGTTTCATCCTCCATTTTAAAAGTGTGCTAATATGACATTGGTCTCGGAGAATTTTTTTCAAGTTATAAGTAAAGTCTGGGAAGATGAAGTTTCAATTTTTTTTTGAGTACAAAATATACGTTACGTAAAACTTTCAAATTTTTTTTAAATTTGGACAAAATGTTATGGTTTTGAAAAAATTTGATGTCCGAAATTCAATATGACCTTTTATGAATTCATCTTTTCTAGTTTGCAGAGTGATCACCCCAAGGTTGCTCACACTTGTATTTTGTTTTTTGTTTTTTCAAATTCTCGTTTCCTTATCCAAGTCTTGAATTTGTTTATTTTTGAGTTTTCTCGCAAATTTCGAAAAATTGAATCCAAAAAATGGTCGATTTTTAAAAAAATGAAAAACTATCGAAGAAAATGCGAAAAGGAAGGAGGAAGGGAGGGAGACGAATATTTTATTTCTTATGAAAAGTCGCCAAATAATTTTACCATCATTTCTTATTGAGAAATGTCTCGCTTTTTAGTCTTTAAATTTTCATAAAATTTTTAATGCCCAACGATTTTGTTATATTTCAAAAATTTGATCCAGCTTGAATTTTGAAAGAATTCAATTTTTTGCTGCTTTAAAGTTGCTTGTCAAAACCACTGAAAAGTTGAATTAAGTAGTATCAACTTGAATTTTACTTGAAATTTTGACCTCTTGAAACGATTTTTTCCCCATTTAGTTCGAAATCTGAGCTCTTGGAAAGATGAAATACCTACGATTATTTTTTATTTTAAAACTTAGAAATAGAGTTACCTATTTTCATGTTTTTTTTTCTTTAAAAAAAATCACGCTCAAGCAAGGTTTTTCCGTTTTGATAAAATGGTCAAGTTGGGGGGGGGGGGGGGCAGAAAAATTGTTGTCGATGATATTTTTGGATAAAAATATTTGTTTTATGTCAAATTTCTTCATGCAAAAGATATTTTTCAACGATTTTTTTTATCGAAAAATCTCTTGATAAATTTTTTGTGGAATATTTTGTGAAATAATGCGGTTGAAAAATTTGGAAATAAAGTGAAAAATACTAAAAGAAAAAATAAAGAAGTAAGTACCTACTGAAATAGAATCAAACTTATTTAAATGTAAACCAAAAGTTTATTTTTAACCTCACAAATTAATAATTTTTTTAAATCAATTTTAACAGTTTTTGACCAAAAAAAACTTCTGTTTTTAATAAGAAAGTCGGATAAAAAAAGTTTGAACTGAGAATATTTTTAGTGAACCTTTTTCCAAATTTCTTTGTCAAATATCTCTTCCTTCTTCCATGAAAAAATATAAGTATTCAACGAATTTTATCATAAATTTTTTTTGAAAAATCTTCCGATGAAATTGTTTATGAAATTTGGGAGCTTCTGTTTTTTCCTAATCGTAATCATATTTTAAGAGTGATTGGAAGGGAATACCTTGGGGTCAAGACAAATATGTAGATTAAGATTGTTTTGTAGTCTAGACGAAACTTCTGTGCCCCGCTTTTTCACATTTGAGAAGTGTTTTTCCAAAATGGCTTTAATGCAATTTACCAAATTTTACAGGTATCCGAACAAAAAAATCGTCTCATTGATTTCTGAAATTGAAACGATCACGTTAAATTTTCCAAGTTTAAAATCGCAGAACTGAAAAGATGACATTTTAAATCCCAGAGGCTAAAAATTTTCAATTTGACGTAGTTTTTTTGATTTATGATGAAATTTTTTTCAAAAATTCCAATTATTTGAACTATTTTCTGTCAAATTTTAAGTGTTTAATTTTTCTGGCTCTTTGTAATTCTTTGGATTTGGTCACTTGAATACACTGAAATTTTTTTCGCCTTTCTAAAATTTATAACTTAATCTGATCTTTTTTATCATAATATAAAATGGTTTAAAATTTTTTCCAGATAACAAAAAATTGGGGAGAAAATTTCAGGATTTCAACTCGATCATGGCTTTAATAATTTTTACATCGGGTCAAATAACATTCAAGCAGTTTTGTTTCATCTCCCTGAATTTTTTCTACATGGACAGAGATTTTAATCAAAATATGTACCTAATTTGAGAAAAAATTCAAAACTGAATAAAAAACTATAATTCCTCGATATCTTTAGTTTCGATTAAAATTCAACTCCTACCCTAATTACCTTCTTTCAAATTCAATACGAGACACCCTATACCCATTCAGCAAAGTTAGTCTGTAATTTAAATGAACTCGATTCCATTCAAACGTCGTTTTAAATTTACTTTGGCAATTTTCACGCTTTATAAAAACCTGACTCATCGTCACAGTAATTAAACCACAATTCGCTGTCGTCGCTGGGCTTTTTCTCACTCCATCGTCGTACCGCGTTACTCGTGTCATAATTCTTTCCCACCACCCACATTAATTAAGGGGATAATTCGCGACGACAGACGTAAGAGAGAAAAAACCTCTGTTATACAAATTTTTCATCTTCGTATACAACCCATCTTCGTAAAATATTTTTTTTAGCAACATTGACGCTGCGCTGGCTGCGACTTCCTAGAACAGAATAAGCAATGGGCGCGGTATTGGTGACACCGAGCAAGAAAACAAGACCGACGAGCTTCGGTGTATAAAATGTATTTATTTGTACCAAGCTCGCAGTACGCAATTCTGCCACAATATCCTTTGGCACAATAATTCAATATAAACCACCAAAAGCGTGTAAATCATGCTAATTTACATAAACCTGCACTCAATCAAGTAATAAATGAATATACATTAACATGCCACACCGAAATAGCTTTACCCGTATCCAGAAAGGTATTCCCAAATGGTTGGTATTTACTTTTAATCCATCACAAAAGCTTACACACAGCCACCAGCAAGCGAACGAAATTTTGGTACAAATTAACTATCGTAATAATATACGTAGTCTCGCGTATTCCGTTGTAGAATAATATTCTAACGTTCATTTGTGCTTAAATATTTTAATATTTTTGAGTAAAAAGCCTACGTCCTGAACAATGCTGGATTGCTGGTATTGCTGGTTCTTTTGTCATTCGAAAATTTTAGCTTTACTTTTTCAAATTCGTAGAATTAATTTAGCTGTGCAGATTCTCCTTACGTAATGATAATTGACAACATGATGAATCGATGTTTATCCAGTTTTGTCAACGTGCTCGGTACGTGATCCAAACGATACGAACGTACCGAATGGTGTATCTTAATGAAACTTTCGTGGACATACTGGTGACTTTACTGTATTCGATTATTTATTTCTGGATTTTATTATAAAACTATTTCGGTTCATGCGGGTAAATCTCTCATTCCACAACGTGAACATGTTTTACGGATTCAAAGTGGTTGCTGAGCTTCTTTTTTTTTTCCAAATCCACACGTTTTTTCTGCTCCGATTTTTTTTTCAACTTCAAATTTTTTTTGAAGGGTCAAAATTTTTTCTTGTAGTTTTCTCCTGAAAATTTTGAAGTTGAAAAAAAAATTGAGGAAAAAATTTAAACCACGTTAAAAAAAATTTTGATGGGAAAAAATTTAGACCTCATCAAAAAAATTGAAGCTGGCAAAAAATTTATGAGAAAATTTAGACTTCGTCAAAAAAAATTCATGTTGAAAAAAAATGAAAAAAAATTTGGACCACGTCAAAAAAATTATAAGTTGGAAAAAAAATTGAGAAAAAAATTTAGACCTCGTCAAAAAAATTCAATGTCGGAAAACAATACAGGAAAAAATTTAGACCTCTCGTCAAAAAAATTTTGAAGTCGGAAAAAAGTACGTAAAACAGGCTCATGCCGTTCCACGTGGAATGGCGATATCTCGAAATTTGAAGAAAATTGGTGAAATAGTTTAGTTCAAGTGAGAAACTACCCAGAGAAATTCTGAGTTCAGGGAAACTGAGCTAGAAGACTTCAGAGTGGAATCATTCTCGAGAAAGAAGCAATTATTTGATACTTTTGGAGTGGGTCCCCTGGGTGTCCCTTTTTGGCAACCTCGTTCTAGAGCTGCTGGGCATGATCTAGATCATATCTTATTTTTTGATCTAGATTAGATCTAGATCTTTTTTTTTTTTAATCAAAAATATCATTTTCTCACTTTTGTAATTCCTTCGTAATTCTGGGTAATTTCTTTTGTAATTTTGTAATTTTTTTTCTATAAATTTTCATCAGCTCTGAAATTTCTCCCCTCAGTTTTTCTTCTCAGGTTAAGAATTCGCCAACTTTGGTAGAAATTTTTTCCGCCCTCGAAATGTTTTTTCAAAATTTCAGTTTTTGCAATTCTTGAAATTTTTTAGCTTGAAATTTTTTCCAAATTATTTTCCAGCTCTAAAATTTTTAGAATGAAAAAAATTTCAAAATGAAAAAATTTAGGATGGAAAAATTTTTTAAAAAGAATTTTTAGGTGAAGTAAATTTTGAAAGAATGTCAAGTTGTTTTTTTTTTTAATCAAATAATGGAACTTACGATGTTGTTGCTTGTAGATAGTTGAGAGATGAATATCAGTAAGTTTCTTCACCTGAATCAGTCAAATTTCACTGCCAATCAGTGACATGATTTCGTCTCTTTCAGTTACGTAACTTTCAGATTTTTACTGATTCAAGTTGAGAAAGTACCATAGGTAAATAAAAATATAAAATAATTTGAAGCTAAAGAAATTTTGAAGATGAAATTTCAAGACTGAGAAAGAAATTATTGTACTTAGTAGAAAAAAAATGAAATTCTGAGAAAAAATTTTGAAAGCTGAAAAACTGAGAAAATAGTACAAATGGGGACGATAGTAATTTTTTTTTCAATTTTGATCCCAACCTTATCCTTGCAATTTGCTTTGTTTCTGAAGTAAAAATAATTCCAAAAATCAACTGATAGAGAGCATGGAATTTATACACCTTAAATTTCAACCCCCTTCACTGAATCGAATTCTTGGTTTGAGATCAAAAAAATACGACTATAGAAACTCTCGCCAGTACTAAAATTCTTCCAAATATTTTTGTTAACCTTTTCCCTCATGTTTTTTTATTCTCGTTTAAAATTCAATTAAGTTCATTCTCACGGGTGAAAAAATTTTCAAAATAACGTTTTCTGGCTCGAAAAAAAAAACAATGAAAAATCCAATTGTTCAAATTCGAAATCTCGATTTTTCTTCTATGTACCTTTGATGCGACTCCAAGGTTCAAATTATAAATACCCCACTGCGTAAAAATTTTCAAAAAATGATAATAATTACATATCCCAACGAAAAATCTACCTCGAGCAATTTATAGTACGCGCATGAAGACCTATACTTTATAATATTTCAGCTTGGTGCTCAGTTTCGTTGCATCCATACTTGAAACCTTGCTCACTTACTGTATAAATAAGGAAATGACGAAAAGATTTTATTTACTTAGCTCTCCAAGGGGCACCTATTTTAAAGTGCGTTCACCGCATTCAAATGGAAATCAGGTTAAAATTTTCTATGAAGATACGAGGAATTTACGTTGTCAAATCTTTATCTCGCGTCTTTTATCTCTGTCCACAGGTATGGATCAAAGTTCAATCCAAAACATTTGAGGTGGGGTGGAAACAAGTAATAATAATCTACTCTCGATTTTGAATATATTTAACAATGTAGATCCTACTCGCCATCTCAACGAGATCAAGTTTCATATAAAACAAAATTATAATTATAATCTAAGCAGCTGAAAAAATCATCTTCATGGTGTGCCTTTTTCATCAATTTTTAATTTTATAATCATCAAAATATTCGATTTTTTTCAATTATATCTAAAAATACTCGAAATCACATCAGAGCTGTTTTGGACATTCAAAAAAATGGCACCAATCGCGAGAAAAAATCATCAATCAAAATAATCCTCGAATTATCAACAATATTCCACGTCGATTTTTACGCAATCTGAGACATCACGGAACTGTAAAATTTCTAAATTTTTTCTCTCATCATTCGAGCCACCCCTGCAGCAAACATTGTAACCGAATTCAATATCGATTCGACCCAACGTACGAAACAAAATCGCAAAATTATTTCTTTCGATATCCTCTTCGCGATGACTTTTCCTCCTCATCGATGGTGTCGACAAAGGCATCAAAGAAGCGAAAGAGGTGGGTAGCCGGGTCAAAATAAACCTATCGACTTGGCAGGCATCGAAACCATATCAGACCCGAAAAGTGCATCATCTTGAACAAGAAGCAGCCAACAGAAACGTTTCGAAAAAGATGTAAATAACGCGATAAAAATATTTCTCGCTATAGACTTCTACATCTTATTTTATCTGTTAAAATGTCGTGTTATTTTTTGCGCTCTCTTTTACTCGTGCAATGCGTCTCTCTGTATTGTGTATTCGGCTCTCAAAGGAATTACGTCCTATCAGTCAAGATACATTATGTATATCGAGCTCTATGCATGCGGAAATAATACCGATACCAAGGAGAGAATATTTACGTTAGCGATCCTTTTCGAGAGTGAATTTTGGTTTTGACATTTGTCGATGCATAGACTTTGTGTACAAACGCCGCCGTTCCACGAATAACAAAAATGTTATAATTATACGATACCCTTCCCCCCTTTTTAGACCGGAAAAGAGGTATAAGGATAAGATCTTCGATGGAACGGGTTCATGGTAGAGAATTTTCATACGTCTTGACATTCATTCGAACATTTGAAACGTTACGTATCATTTCGACTTTTTTTCTCTCTCTCTTCCACGATTGAATATTTTTTTCATTTGCAAAAATATCCCATCTGTTTCCCTCTTTTTTCGAGGGTTTTCCAACGACTGCCGGAAGACAGCTCTATCCAAATACGTAAGTGAAAATTGTCGACTTTTATGGTAAGATTTTTTCTGACAGCTTTAAAACGACAATTCTTTTTTTTTGACCAAAAGTATACGAGGAAAGTTTCGTGATACGATTCGCATATTTTAGACGAGGTAACGAAGCAACCTAAATAAACAAAAATCATCCGAATAGGGAAATGAAACGCGAAGGTATGTTAAAAAAATTATCGAAAGATTGGATTTCGCTAAAGGTATCATACAAGAAGGTAGGGTTCGACATGCATGTGAAATCTTCTCCCTTCGATTTTTATAAGGTGACATCGTGACACGATATGATTCATCAATGTCCCTAAATCTCTAAACTAATCTGCTAATGCTCACTTTACTACTTATAGACGAAAGTTTTCCATCAATTTCTGTTGGACGGTCGGTTTCCAAGGGGAGACGGTTTACCTAGGGGTGTTATTAAAGTTGTGCGTGATGAAATGAGTTATTAATTTACGTGTCTGTATGGGGTAATATGTATATACGGGTATACTCGGCAGGAGCATTCAGCTACATAGATAATTATCGCGGTATTGACTCGTTAAAAGTTACTTACATAAATATTTTGTCAATTCAAACCATCATTCGTCGCGATATGAATGGAAGTTTTGTAGGACGAGAGGAAATAAGGCCTGAAACTCTTTGAAATAGTTTGAATAGCTGAAAGAAATGACTTTATGAACATTGGAAAATTTTACCGTTCTTAAAATATTGACCTCCTTTCAGTAATAATTTCGATCGAAATGAAAAATCATCATTTTGTTTTTCTGGATAAAAAAATTGTGAAATTAGCGTTTCAAAATGTTATTGTGGATTTTCTTTTTTAATTTGAATTTTCCAATTTCGATGAAAACTTGAGAAAACTTCCTATTAGCATTCTCGTTCAACTTGGAACTGAATATCAGAAATTTCTTCAAATGTATGCATTAGAATAATACAATTTTTTTTTTTTTAGATTTTGACGAAAATTCTTTAGGTGGTTTACTTTTTATGAGGAATTTCTCTTGAGCACCTCAATTCTAGAAGAAGTAGGTTTAGGAGGTATTCTCATCACGTAGAAAGGTGATTTTGGAAAAAATGTCGTTTTTGAAAAATTTGGTTAGTGCCACCCGCTGAAAATCTTAGTCGCCCCTGAAAAATTACAATTTTAATTTCTACACCACTTTGAACTATTAGTCTAGAAATAGAATAATTCTTTATTTATTATTTTGCTTTCTTTCAAGGGATTGAAAAGTTACCCAGGTCGATAAGATTTTTGTGTTTGGGTTCCGATTGCGAAATTTAGGTTGCTTTTATATAGATAACTAATGAAGGGGAAAAAATTTTTTTTTGACCAAATTTTTGCTTTGGGGGTTGGGGACATGGAAAATCGGATTTTTCAAGGGCAATAGGTACGAACATTGAAAAAAAATTTTTTTTGGTCCAATCGTATAGAAAATTTTTTGGCGAATCGAATGGCGCAAACCGCAGACCTCTATCTTTTTTAGACAAAAAGTTGCAGTTCATTCTTTCCAAAATTCTGTGAAGAAATTCGATTTTATTTCACAGAATTTTGAAAAGAATGAACTGTAACTTTTGTCTAAAAGAAATAGAGGCCTGCGGTTTGCGCCATTCGATAAGATTGGTCAAAAGAAAATTGTTCAAATTTTTTTTCCAATGCTCGGGCTTATTGCCCTTGAAAAATCAGTTTTTTGGCCCCCAACCCCCAAATCAAACTTTGGAAGCCAGGATTGGAAAAGGTGATGTATTTTGATATCTATAGAATCAAAATTTCGATATTAGAACCTATAGACAGAGCGAACCTTTTTTTGTCGACCTGTGTTACAGGTCGCGAATTTGAGGAATATTTGATTATTGCCAAAGTTAAATCGTCCATTTACCAAAGAATGAATTGAAAGATGAGCGAGGGTGACCATCTTCGAGGCATATACGAAGTGCCAACTCTGAAAAAGCTTGATACTTCTAGAAAAACTTACTGTGCAGGAAGGCTCTTGGGATTTATCCCCTTCTTCGAAGAGCCGAAAAGAATCGTGACCATTTTTTTCTTTTCTATTTTATTTCTATTTTTCTGAAAAGTATTGCTTCGAAAAAGTTTTTATGCTTTATTGCAAAAATCTTGCCAATGCTATTTCTGAGATATTAGACACTTCAAGAAAAAATCGAAAAAAATTATGAGTTCGATGCAATCTACGTTTTCTTTCAGAAAATTCTTCTTCTATACTTATAGTTTTTGATTTTACGTGACAAAAATATCGTGTTAACAATAATTCGAGGAGGATCTAGCAATATATAGAATAAAAAGTGAGATTGAAAATGTTGGTTTAATTTTTCAGAGAGTTGTTAGTCAACATGGAAAAATTCTAAAAAAAAAGAAGTGAAATAATTGTTATTTGAATGAACGTGAAATCACAAAAATTTAAAATTAATCATTTTTTCAGAGGGTGGGGAACTGGGGATGAAGAAGCAGCTCATTTTTGGTTTATCTAATCACCTACTTGAACTTGGATGGACTGAAAATAATATATGTGACCTTCCAGGAAGAAACCAACCGTCGATCCGAAAAAAAATTAAAAAATAAGTTTCCCAATCAATCCAAAACAAATGATAAGTAAACATTGTTTTAGATTGATTGCGAAACTTTTTTCCAATTTTTTTTTCGGACCGAAGGTTGGTTTCTTTCTGGAAGGTCACATATTCTTGAATTTTGACCAAATTTGGTGGGATGGTCTATTTTGAGTGAGAGACCTCCCAAAAAAATTTTGATCTCCCTAGAGGCAAGGAGAGAAGAGCAAGGGATACTTGGAGTGCATCTCCTTTTGAAAAAATGCTGTTTTTTGGTGTTTTTTTTTTTTTAAATCGTTTAATAAATAATTTTATTATACAAATTATAATGAATAAAAAAAATTATCAAAATTAAACACGGAAAAAACAGAAGTTACGAAATTTAATACAGTTTATCCCAAAAATAATAAATTTAATCGAAAAAAAGATAGATTTTATCAAAAAAATTAATAAATTTTACCAAAATAATAAATTTTAATCAAAAAATAATAAAATATGTTCAAAAAAATAATAAAACGTATTTAAAAAAATAATAACGTGTTTCAATTCAAAAAATAGGTGAAATTTGTTCTAAAAAATAATATTTATTATCAGAAAAAATAATAAAATTTGTCCAAAAAAGGAATAAATTTTACCAAAAAAAATAAATTTTATTCGAAAAAACGATAAATTTTACCTATTTTGAGAATTGGGGCACGTTATTATTTTTTTTGGATAAATTTTATTATTATTTTTTTCAGTGAAGAAATGATTACTTAAAAAAATATAAAAGAAAAATAAAATAAAAAATAGGTACAGAAGAAATCCAAATCCTAAGATGAGATTTTCCACAAAAAAACTTACAAAGCTGCTTTCAATTCACGTAATTTTTTTAAAAAATAATTTGAAGCATTACTGCAAAAAATTGACTCAAAAAATATTTAAATTAATTTCAATGACCGAAATAAATTAAGTGAATGAACGATTTGAATTTGGTAAAAATTAAAAATTCCTCAAATTCACGATTTGCAATTTTTCAACACATTCAATTTCAAGAATTTTTTGGAAGCTCTGAAACGTCTCAAAACCTTTACTAATCAATTTGGGAACGTCGAAAATGAAATATCGATCAAATTTCAGATTCTTTTATGATGTAGGTACTTCGGATTTATTTTCGTTCGGTTCAAAATTTTACTTCAAATTGGGATTAAGTACAATTTTATCCATATGAATTTAAAAAAAAAATTCAATTCCCATCTCGTCTTCCTGTTTCAAACCATCTTTCTTTGTACTTCATTTTTGTGACCATTATAATCGAATTTACTCCCCCTTCTCTCCTCTCTAATCAAGCTTCAAACCCAACTCTCGACTTTTTTCTTTCTCCACGAACCCAATCCGCTGATTCTGATGGTATTTTAGCATTTTATCCATCGGTGAAGCCATTTCCTCCGCAAAAATTACCTAAATAGCGCTTACAAATGCACTCAATTTCACGCCTCAATTCACCTTATACGTATCGGCGTTATTAGCTGAACGAAATACCATCATAAGGGTGCAAATTACACGCGACGCGACCATCTCACCGTCGCGTACGTGAAATCAAACCTTTATCGCGTTGTTAACATCAAAAAGCTAATAAAAACGCGTTTCAAATCATCTCGACGCTTTGACGCTAAATTACATTTCAATGTGCCTCCATTACCATTAGCGCGGAAACCCAGTTAACCACAATAACAAATCGACGAAAGGCTGTAATGAAATACTGAAAATTACCATGCCACAAGTAGGATCTTCGCCGTTCTGCCTCGCTCTCCGAGGAGTCAGAAAGAGGTACATTTTGCTATGCATGCAATTCACCAAGCTGAAATGATTAGATGCTTATATGTGTAGCTACTAGCTAGGTAGCTAGGTACTCATTTATGCGAAACATGCAGAGAGCATATTCTGTACAGCGTACGAATAAAGGAAATTTCGTTATTTTCTGCTTTTAATAAATCCCATACTATATGTGCATCCCTTCGTACTCTTTCTCCTCTTTGGGCTTCTTCGACGTAGTAAATTTCTTTACTCATACACCGAGTGTTTCTGTATTGCGCTATGTATAATAATAATATTTTGTATACCTGTGTAGTACCCAAGACGTAATACCTAGATCTACTCTTATTTTAACTCGTATTACTTTGATGGGTGGTTGTTCGATTTTTATTAAAATACAAACAAAAAATACGTAAATGTAAAGCTTCGAAGATCGTTTAAAAGCACCGAAAAATAAGAAAAAAATACGCAAAGAAGTACAACCTGTTTGAAAAAGTCTGCGAAAAGGTAATATTATGACCTAGAAAAAAAGTTACTGAAACTTGAAAGATGATTTCATGTGCAAAGGCGCGAAACTCATTCAAATTGTTGAAAAAGTCATCGCCAGAAAATTGATAGAATAAATTTTCTTGAAAACTCGGTTCAAATGTTATTGAAAAAAAAATTGAAAATGTAGAAATTGCACAAAGCAGCTGAAAAATCGATGAAATTTAACAAAAGAAGTTCATATTATGCGCTTTTTGAAATGCTCTCAATTTCAAAATTCAAATCATCGCATAAATCACTAAAAATATCGAGAATCTAAAATAGCCTTAGAAAATAGCTAGCGAAGTCGCAAAAATTGATTAAATTATTCAGAAAAATTGAAAAATCGTTGGAATTTCCTGAACGTCGAAAATTTTGTTTACATTGCTAGAAAATTTGTTTTAAATAATTCCTACAACTCGTTAAAATTGAAAATTACTCAAGTTCGGTTTGAGGAAGTGTTTGGGAAAGTATTTAAAGTTTTGAGAAAATCGTTGCATTGACTAAATAAGTGTGTAAAATGTTGAAAAAATCAGACAAAAAAATCAAATTTTAATTTATGAAAAAACCCCTCGAATTTGAAAACTGTTCAAAATGGCTTTAAAATTATTGAAACTATAGGTAACGAAAAAAAAACATGAAAATTTTCTAAAATTTCATGTAATGCATGAGAAATTGTTTGAAATGTAACATGGCTTGAAATAGTGATATACCTATACCTACTTTTTTTTTTTTTTTTTTTAATGCTCAAAACATTGTGTAGGTAATTTGTTTAAAAAAATCGTTTGAGATGTTGAAATTAATTTTTGAAAATTCCTTTAAAATTTATACTTCTTACTTAAAACGAATGTTGAAAATTTTTTCAAAATGACATTCTATTGATTGAAAATGTGGAGCTTTTGAGTCAAAATTATCAAGAAATGCAAAGAAAAATTTTGATGGAAAGTCTTTGAAGTTATAAACAAAAGTTTGAATTTTCACAACTTTTGAAATATTAAAAATGTCGTTACATTTGATAAAAAATACATTGAAACTTTACTGATAAATAACTTAAAAATCTCAAAAACCATTCAATTGTTTATAAACATGTTGGAATAACACACAAAAAAGGTCGGAAGTGTCAAAATTTCTGTAAAAAATTGTCAAATTTTTGAAATAAAATTTTTAAAATGTTGAAAATTTTGTAGGAATTACGTAAAAATTGTCGAAAAGATTCTGGTATTTTTAAATGTTCAAAGGATGGCATCAAAATGGTCGACGAAAATTATTTGTAATATTGCTTTGAAAATGTTGAAATTTTTTAAAAGATTTTTCGAATTTTCGATGAAAGTTAGAAGCGTTTCAAAAGTTTGGTGAAATGATATAAATTCGATTTTTTTCGAAATTTCATCGTTTTTGTGAACAATCTTCATAATATTTTAAAATATTTAAAGTATTTTTCATAATTTTTGTGCAAAATTGAAAATTTTTTAATTTATGGTGATTTTGTATTTCGAATGTATTTAAAAGACATTTGCAGAAATACCAATTTTTTAAATTTGTTTTTGCTTTTTTTAAACTTTTTTGATTATTAATTTTTTTAATAAGATTGTGAACATTTTGCGTTACATTTTTTATCATGTTTTGGTATTCAAAAGACTATTAAGCAACGTTGTGACATTACTAACACATTTTTCAATGTGTGGGATTTTGAATTGAAATTCAGAAAATCTTCCTCAAGTTTTGTTTTTATTTTATAAAATAATCATAAATTTTTATGGATATATTTCAACAATATCTTGACATTATTTTAATTTTTCTTTCGTGTTTTTTGACACTATTTCTATACCATTTTTTTTGTCATGGGTCGTAATTTTTCAATATTTGAAATATTTGATATTTTAAAATTGCAAGGTCATCACCAAACCCCATAGGAAGGATGGAGGGATCCAATTTATTTTTCGAAATTAGACTATCGGTAATTTTTTGGCTTCATTTTTATATGATTGAGCTACTCGCGTGGTTCAAAAATTTCATCACTTTCAAAATTCGAAGATAGAAATCCTTCGTTTGAGATTTCTATAATAAAATTTTTGCATTTTTCATCAAATTGTTTAAAAAGTACATTTTTTTTTTTACTTTGAACCATCTACCAACCTTCTACAGATTCTCATCATTCAAAACAAATTGAGTAAATAATATTTCAACACATTTAAAACGCTTTATCTTGAATTAATCTCCCAAAATTTTATTAAGTAAATTTTAAAAATGAATGAAAAAAGGGGTAAAACTTCTCGCAAAATGGAACAACGGAAGATAGAAGAAAATACGTAAGCCAAACGGAACCTCTCCAGACTGCATGCAATTTCTTCACGAAAATCATATTTCATCGTACGTTCAAAATAACCTTCTTGTCAAGGTTGAATTTACGATAAGCTCGAATAATTTCGAACATCGTACCGTAATAAGAACTGAAATATGAAAAAAAAAGTACACAAGATACAAAAAAAAAAACTATCCAAGATTTAATATAAACCCGTACAAAATTTTATTCGAGGCGACTATTTTTGATACGTTTAAGCAGCGTGATTCTCAGCACAATTCGAGCATTTATATTGTTGAAAGAAGCACTCGACATAACAAGTTATTGTAACGTTTAGAGAGGAACACGACGAAGACGCGAGGACGAAAAAACAATCATGCAGAAGTTGAAAAACGATGTTTACATTCGCGAATTTCATACACACAATGTCGTTTTAAGAGGCGAGGCGCCAAAAAAGAGTCAGTTTTTCCGCTCGGACAACGCATGGGAAAAAACAACCTAAAATTTCAACATCGTCGGTCCATTCACACCTCTCCTTTTTCTTCTCCCATCCGGCTACGAGCTGCCATACGTGAAAAATCGTCGTATAAAACCACAAACACGAAATCCGCAGCACAGACGACGTTTCGTCATCGTCATCGACATTCGACAATTCCGACACATCAGTCAAAGGCAATCGGTTCGTGTCGACGAATTATCGCGCGAAATTAATCAAAGGCATCCGGGTGTTTTGGTCGTTTTGTGGGCCTGCGTTCGACATGCACTACTAATATCTGTAAAACGAAGCCTCCGGCTTGAGGCAGAGGCCAATGGTAGGAGGGAAAAAAGACGTTTTATGGCTTTTAATAATAAAAGCAATAATAACGTAAAGGACATAAGAACGCCATTCAATCGTCGCCGAGCAGCACCGACAAAAGCAAAAGGGACTCCGAAGGAGGAAAATTGTTTAAAGTGAATTGCCGCAGTGCTTAGCATTTAATAGTCTTTGTAATCAGTAAATAATGAAAAGGAAAACGGCCCCGACGCTCGGTCTCCCCCCACCGAAGCCTCGACGAAAGAAAATATTTATTTCAGCCCGCGAAACAGCTTCAGCTCCAGACAACATCGCATCGCAGCGAGGATTTAATTTAAATTATGATAAATGCGAGCACCAGACAACATAGGCGGACGTGACAGCCGCCCTAATATACCGGAAGTATTTTCGCAAGGTGATTTTCCGGCCGGCCCGTCGGTCTGTTTCGCTTTTTTATACTTTTTTTTCCAACGCTCGTTTTCAACTTATCGAACGAGGCGCGAATTTTAAATCGTCTCTGCCTACGCCTATAACGGGTGTCTGGATTAAAAGTAATGTTTGCGAGTTCGCTAACTATGTGGACCGGTAGAGACCGAAGAGAGTTTGAGCGAACCATATTGTACACACGTAGCTTTAAACAAACATAGAAATGGTGGAAAAAAGAAAAAATGTAAATGAATTTACGCTTTGATAATTACAACCTTGAACAATTTTCAGCTACGAGGTTCAACGTTTCTATCGAGGCTAATTATGATTTTTTTTTTCTCATCTTGATAGTAGTTTGATTTTTACGTTCAATGTTCATGTACGAGCTACTTTAATAAATAGTTAATGAAAAAAAATGCCTATTTGAAGCAAAAAAATATAGTGTGGGGTTCTTTTGTGAATATGTAGAGAAAAAGGTGTGCAGAATATCTCGAAATTTTTACGAAAGGATCGGATGGTGATTTTAACATGGATATGGTTTTTCTCTTGTCGAAATTAACTTGATGTCAGAAAGTCAGAAGCTGAAATTCCTTTTAGGTGGGGGTTATTCCAAAATTTTTATGACCCTATTTTGCGACACCAAATTTCGCGTGACTAAAAGTCAAAAACATGAATTTTTTGTATTACCGAAATTAACTTATTGTCTATGTTATCAAAAAGTCAGAAACTGAAAATTGACTTGATATTAGAAAGTCAAAATAACAGGAAAAATATCGAAAGAGCTGAAAAAATTTTAAAAACATATTTTTATATTTTTTTGAAATTAACTTGATATCAGAGTTCAAGATAAGAGGAAAAAACATATCCATCATTTCCTTTCAAAGGAAACTTTACTTCATTTTTTTTTTGATCGGTTGAAGTAACAAAATCATCCCTATAAAGTTGTATTTAACGAGAGAGATAGGTAAATTTTCTCGAAATTTTAAATGAATGAAAAATTTTGAATTTTTTCAAGTCTTGAACTCAAATTCTTACGAGGGAATTATTCCAACTCGAAGTGAACTTTTGAGCTGAAACGAGTGGATGTCAAAAATCCATCATGAAAAAACCCCATATCTAAAATTTGAAGTGCTGAAATTGCTTTCTCAAATTTTGGCGAATTTTTGAAATTTCAAAATACTTCATCGATCTGCAAAATATGAAAATTGAATCAATGGGAAGCAATTTTACAACGTTTCACAGCCTCCATAAATTTTGGAATTTTTCAAATTTAATTTTTTCTAGGAAAATTTAAAAATTTACCAAAATTTTAGAAACGAACTTCTTCGTCTTAAATTTTGGATAAATGGGGTTCTTTTATGGCAAATCCAAGTATATATTTTCGATTTATTTTTGTTTGGGTTCAAAATTTTATTCCGAGTGGAGATATCCCTCTTTTGTACGAATATTTCTTGCATTGGATATTTAATTTTCATGCATTGAAATTTATTAATTTTTTATTTTACCTATATTTTAAATTATCGATCTTGTTCTATTTCCATGTTCTATTACAATTATAAACGAAATTCGTGCTCACCTGAAACAAAAAAAAAAAAAAAAAAAAAAAATAGAGATAAATAAATAATCTAGTAAGCTGATTAGTTTTTATTAAATCAAACATAAATGTCTTTCTGAACTAGGTAGGTAACTATTTTTTTCAAAGTAAAATTATATTATAAATTGATTTTTTCCTCAATCAAACGACATTATTCGATCTAAAAAAAGAATACATCTGAAATTGTAATCAATGTTGGGGAAATCGATTTAAGAATCGAATAATCAAATTTTTGAAAAGTACATAGAATCCATCAATCTTCGAGCATAAGGATCAAATTTATAAATAAACGATCAATTTTTATTTCATCAAAATAATTGCAATCGTGAATCAATGATTAAGTTAGAAAATATAGTTCGAAAATAATAATCGATTTTTTATGAAATCCAGTTCGAAAAATCGTTTTTAAAGAGCACTTTGAATAATAATTTTTTTTTTATAAATCTGATATTTATAAAAATCAAATGATTGTTTTTTTTTTCTCATAAAACCTTGTTTGAAAGTTGAATTCTTCGATTTTTCAAATGATTGAAAATGGTTATCGAATTTACTTTGTGAAATTGGTTTTTGTAACTACTCTGTCATCGACTTCGCAAAATAATGATAGATTTTCCGAACCTGTTGTACGTAGATTTAAAAACAAAATTCTTTCAAAATTTTAGTTGATTACTTTTCAAAAAAAAGTTGAAATATCCGTAAAATTATCCAAAAAAATTAAAAAAGTTGAAGCATATACCATAAAATTTCTTTAGATCTTATATTTTTTAAAATTAAGTTGGAAATGATGAATGATAAATGTTCTTGAAAAATCATAATTTTTAGTAAAATTTGATGTAGTTTTTCTTCCAAATCGATAAACCCAAAACACCTAGCTACTTGGTTAAAGTTTTTCAAGTTTGTTATTCTATTTTTTCCGAACATCATCAGATTCGAATATAAATTACTGATAAATTTTATACTGATTCCTGTCTTTATTATGAAATTTTCTTCTCATAAAGATTGATTTAAAAGTTCAAAAATTGTAGCTTTGAAGCACAAAAGTTGTGATTGGTAATTTTTAAAATTTGATTTAAAACCGGTTTCAAAACTTTTTAAGGGATTTAATCCCAAACTAGAAACTTTTGAAGTTTGAAAAATTTTAATAATACCTACTTTTTTAAGTAAGTTAATGAAAAATAATGATTTCTTCGTTTTTATTATTGTAGATAGTTTGAAACGAAAATAGATTTTTTGTTCAAAGACTATTTGACTAGGTACTGGTTTTTTTTTTCAATTGAAAAATTTCAATTTAAGAATTATTGAGAAAGCTAGGTAAACTCGAATAAAATTTTCTATGTAATTTTTTTTTTGAAAAATTACTCGTCTTATTACTTTTATAACAGGCTGAGAAAATTTTCAAATCAAATGAACTTTTTACATTTTCGACCTTGTCAAAGGTATCTTGTCTACTAATCAATGAAAAAATTTACTGAAATGAAAAATTCAACCGTGCGTAAATCGACCTCGTTCTTCTTTCGTTGCTCTAAAAAAAAAATTCAAAAATCGTGTAAAACGAAACCTGTTAATCGTACTAGGTTCGAATAACCTTGAAAAATCGAAAAAGTCGAACGAAATCCGAGGCTATTTTAAGCACCCATACATACATTGTATGGGCATCGAATGTATTAAATCTGCGAAAATATACGTTGAAAAATCATTGACGTCGTGGATTTCACCTTTGAAGTAGGAGAACCTCTTCGTAAATTTTTTTTTTCGCCAGCGTATGAAAAAGCTTTTCGTATCGAAATTTATTTTCGTTCGTTTTAGTAGTCGCTTTGTTTAAATTTAAAAACGCTGTGTAATTTGGAGCTCGAATATCGGCAGGATAAAGGCACGTCGACGCCGAATTAAAAGTCACGCGAAAGATTGACAGATACAAAGGCTCTCGTTTCCCTTTTTTCAATCAAGTTTCACCTTCGAGAACAAGGCGTCGTTCGTTTTATACGTATAAATTTATAAAATCATTAAAAAGTACTCTCGAATCCATACGCTATTAATAATGTCGAGGAAATAACCCGGTTCGTTGGTTTAAGGCGGAGTAGTGAAGGAGAGAAATCCTCGAGATCAAATTTTCTCACCCTTTTCGAGTCTGGAAATATGACCCACGTAGCGATAAATAATTTAACTTGGATTGTCTTCTGTAAACACAAGAACGAGTTCGCGTAGGTAGACTTGATTCCGAAACTTCGAGGTGTTTTATTTTTAAATTAAGAAATTTTCGACGGTTTTGCAAAGTATCTCGTCTTTTTTTTTTTACTTTCTACGGTCGCTGTGAAAATATAAGACCAGCTAATCGACGAATCTACGTGTCTATTTCGTTGTATATCTTTGGCTGTTACATTTCGTGAAAGTTTGTTAGCAAGATGGTTTTCATCTTTAGATTTGGTTAGGCGAATTTACACTGGACAAGTGTAAGTCCCTGACTGGTAAAAATGAAGTTCTAATTCATTTCCAGTGAAGTCATACTCTCATTCTGAATCGGCGAAGTCAATGAAAAAAATTCAAAATTGCAGAACGTGTAAGGAAATTAGGGAAATTCTTTGACTTTCAGCAAAAATTTCACTGAAAGTCAACGAATTTTATTTATGTTTCATAAAATGTCGGATGTATCACTAATTTTCTAGAATTTTTTCATTGCATTGCTTGACTTCAGTGTTTTTTTTTTTCGATGATTCATAGGACCCTTAGGGAAGGTGTTGGAGAGTATCCCGAATGGGAAATGTTTTCAATTTATCAGGTTTGCGTAAAGAAAACATACTTGATATTTTCAAGAATTTTTTCACCTCCGCCTCCCTCTCGCCCCTGGCTCATTCCATGTCAACTCGACCACTTTTTGACGTTAGGTCCACCGATTTTGCTCAAAATTTTTTTACGAGTTCCCCTCGATGACCCAATGAAGTAATCACCATTATTTTGATCCTAACTGCTCAGGAGTCTGGGGGGGGGGGGCTTGTCATTTTCGTATCATCGGGATCTTTTGTGAAACGGCTCAAATTTGAAGGCGTATAGCTCGAAGTGGGTTTGGCGTAGAACAGATTTGTTCTCGCAGTTTTTAGAGAATTGAAAGGAGATTTGAATTTGATAATCACATTTCGAAAAGTTCAACTTTCGTGATGAATACAACATACGCAGGCTCCATTTAAAAATCTGAAAAAAATTACTATGAGTAGTACTTTTTATGCCCTTTTCAACCTATGAATTTTCAAAATGGGATCTCAAGACCCCTGGGGGGGACAAGGGTCTCCAATTTTTACCAAAATTCAAAAAAATGTAAAAATTCAAGAAACGTGTCGATTTCTACTGATTCGAAGGCGCTGAGTTCGAATATGTATTCAGTTTTTTCATCCGACCCGTCTGAGCCCCTCTATTGCCCCCCCCATAGGGTCAAAATTCAAAAAAATGGAAAATTACGTGTGACCCGTCATTTGTCAGGTTTTTGGGATCACTGATTTCGAATATGTGGTTATTTTTGCGATTCGACCCTTTTCGCCCCCCTCAGCTCCCTCCCCATTTTAAGAAAAGCACGTAAGAAGTGAAAATATCATTTGGGGTATCGATTTCTGCTGATTCGAAGGCGCTGAGTTTGAATATGTATTCAGTTTTTTCGTCTGACCCCTCTGGAACCCCTGTTAGCCCCCTTTTACATTATTTGAAAATTTTGACTCCTTTGGGGGGCCTGATAGGGGTTGCAGAGAGGTCGGATGAAAAAACTGAATACATATTCGAACTCAGCGCCTTCAAATCAGTAGAAATCGACATGTTTCTTGAATTTTTACATTTTTTTGAATTTTGGTCAAAATTGGAGACCCCGGTACCCCCCTCCCAGGGGTCTTGAGATCCCATTTTGAAAATTCATAGGTTGAAAAGGGCATAAATAGTAGGTGCTGAGTTCGAATATGTATTCAGTTTTTTCATCCGACCCCTCTGCAACCCCTATCAGGCCCCCAAAGGAGTCAAAATTTTCAAAAAATGTAAAAGGGGGCTAACAGGGGTTCTAGAGGGATCAGACGAAAAAACTGAATACATATTCAAACTCAGCGCCTTCGAATCAGCAGAAATCGACATGTTTCTTGAATTTTTACATTTTTTTGAATTTTGGTCAAAATTGGAGACCCCGGTACCCCCTCCCCCTAGGGGTCTTGAGATCCCATTTTGAAAATTCATAGGTTGAAGAGGGCATAAAAAGTGCTACTCATAGTAATTTTTTTCAGATTTTTTGAATCGTAATTTTTTTTACTGATTCCTACAGTGACTTGATTTTGTCGATTTTAATCAGTCATTTTTGACTGATTCAAAATAAGAGAGTTCGTTTTCGCTACTTCGGACCTATTCTTGCACCGTGTAGATTCGCCTAACCATATCCAAAGACGAAGATCATCTTGCAAAAGCCAACTTCACCAACGTGCGATTACACGGTCTAAACTGCAAATTAGAATAAGAATAGTGAGCCACCGGCGAATCCACCTTTGTAATTGCATTAAGACGGAGGCTCTTTTTCGCGACGTGAAAATCGTCGCTCAAGTTAAATTAAACATGTGCGTCGAATAAACGTGTTCGTCGTCACTCTTTCTCATACACACGTACGCGACTAAACCGAAATTTAAATTCGCCTCACAGAAGGCAATTTGCAATAAGCGAAACGCGAATCATATAAACTAAATGAGGTATGAGACAAAAGCCCGGCCAACAATAATGTACATGTTAACTCGTACACTCGGTACGTACTCCGCATACAGCGCACAGCCAGAGAGAAAATAGCAAAACCTTGACGTCTCGGTTCGTATTAAACGGGGAAAGAAAGTACGACCCGAACGAGGGTGTACAAAATTCTGGCGCCAAGGGGACCACAAACGGCCCCGTTACCGGCGTCATCCACTTTCCCTGTGCACCTCGCTCGCATCCGATCAACTTTTTGTACTGCCGTCGCGAATACGTACTGAAAACTCTTTTGCAAAAGTTTTCCGAAAACCGTCTACGGCATTCCGTCTTACCCCTCTGACTCATTCTGATGCTTCTTCTCGCTCGTACTATACGTAACGTACACATTTCCCAAATCTCTCTTAGTCAACATTATTTTACAAACTTGTTCCGATTTTATGGGACGGTTTGTGGATCGGCGTGGATACGTGTGGGTGTTATTTTTATCGGGATTTATTTTTTTCCAGCACGATGTCAGCTCATCTTCCCTGTTTCGCCTCACCACCGATGTGGAGCTGCTTGACTATAGATTTTTGTATTTATTTCGTATTACGACCAGTTTTATCAAACAAGGCGTAAAAAGATAATTTTTTCTGCTGTGAAAATTTACGACGAAGATGATGACTGGAGTTTTTGTGCGAATTTTTTTCCAAGTACGAACGTATAAATAAGGCCAGCGAAATATCAATGGCACTGAAAAAAAAACTAGTTGTATCGATTGTAAGGAAAACTTGGGCGATTATAATTTTTGGAAAATAAAATGAGCCATTTTTTTTTTGAATGGAGCAAATCGATTTTCCACTCGAGAATTGAAATCAATTTATAAAAACGTAGGGAACTTGAAAGGAAAAGCCCGAGTGATCAAATTATCCAAAACGAAACCCAATTTTTGAGAAGTGATTTTCTTGCAAAATCGATGATTTGAACTCGCAATATTTTACTTTTTAGTACGTGGATTACATGCAAAATTTTTCGAATCAAATTTTTCAAGAAAAGAATAAATTGTGATTTTCAAAAAATCTAGAGCTAAAAACAATCATTTTTAAAAAAAATCAGCGACAAAATTATCGTATATTTTATTTTTAAAAAAATTGAATTGAATTTATCTACGAGAACAAATCACAATTTCATTGGAAATGCGGTAATTAAAGCTTTTCAAGTCGATTTTCTAAAAATCGATTACGTTGAAAAAAAAGGCGTGTGTTGCGAGAAAAACATGAAAACACAAGAACTGGTTAGAATTTTACTTTGGTAGAAATTGAACCAGAAGATGACTAGAATTTAAATAATTTTATGGTGAGAAACGAGAATTTTCAATATTTTTCTCTTTCTTGAATTTTTTAAATCAAAAGATAAAGCCGGAGTTCTTTTTTTAAACATGAAGCTGAAAAAGTGATAAGAAAATAGCGCGAAAGTTCAGAAAATAGCGAAAAATTGAAATCTTTTTCAAGATCCAGCGAGTAGACAATTCAAAAAATTGATCATCATTTTTTCTTATTTATTTATTTTTTGTAAGATCTATAACTTTTGAAATATTTTAATAATTTCGCGAACTCTCTAAATTTGAATCGGTCAAAAATGCCAAAATTAACAGATGAAATACAGAAAATTAAGTCACTGATGATCAGTCAAATTCTTCTGATTCTCCTCTTAATCAGTGAAATTTTACTATCAATCAGTGAAAAATTACTGATTCAAATAGTGAATTTTGATTATTAAATTAGTAAAAAATGAGACTGATTGAAATCAATCAAAATTTACTGATTCAATCAGTGAATTTTTTCACTGATTCTTACCGTGACTCAATTGTCAATTTTGTCGATTTAAATCAGTCTAATTATTTTTAATTTTTCATTTCTATACTTGATGAAAATCGACAAACCAAGTTCTGAAATGGGATTAAAATTGAATTATTGTTCTGATGAAATTCAATTTTCCATTAAAATATGCGAGAAAAATTGTTTTCTCTTTTTTTTTTTTTGAAAAATCTATAATTTGGATTATTATATTTAATTTCCAAACAAATAAGCAGTTCTAATACTCGAACTTTTAAAATTACTTTTCTCACAAGAAATTGTTCATCCGATTATTTAATCAGAAGTTGCCTAAAAAATTCATTTGTTTAAACAAAGATTATCGGTTGTTTAGGTTTAAATTTCAGGACACTTTGAAAATTGATTTGTAAAAAAATCTGTCGAAAATTGAATTAAATGTGTTTTTTTTTTTTGAAAAATCTATTGATTAAAAAGCTCTCATAGTTGATTACTTACACAAAATATTATTCAATCGATTTCTAGATCTCAAGATTATGAAAAATTTAATTATTTTTCAATCAGATTCCAATTAAAAATTGAAAACTCGAGTTTCAAAAAAAGGATTCAATTTTCTAAAACAAAAAATCGATTCCAGTTTCGAAGAATAAGTCATTTTCATTTATTTTTGAAATCTGAAGAAAAGTTTCTTTCAAATTTAATTTTACAAAATTTAAATTACCTATAAATTTATGTGAAATACGTTCATTTGAAGAAAAAAAAAAGTCTACACAAGAATCACAATTACTTGAATTTTTTTCTTTTTTGTTTTTTTGTTATTTACACGCTGGTAAATAAAATAACAAATTCACCATTCGCCATTTCCATACCTCCGAATGAGTATACCAACTACGTGAATTACCCACCTTTAGTCTACAGTCTACATACGTTCCACAAACATGATGGAAAAAACGTACGTGATTAGAAAAATTACACAGCGAATAAAATGTGCTGATTCAAATCGCGCCGTGATTGCGTTTTTCGTTACACCTTTTTTCCGCCGTTATTTTTACGGTATTTTATTTGGCTATCCGATGGCGCGTTGTTATCGTGCTCACGTGATTCGTTCTGTGCTCCTTGTCTCGGCCACGTACGAGAATATTAAATGCGAAATTTTTTTAAATCGCCTATATCGATTAGCTATTCAAATATAACACAGACTGCGTTATGCCGATGCCGCGAGATGCGATGGATGCGATAAAAACACTCGTATATGGGTTATTAAATGTTCGCTTTGCCAACGTTATTGCTCCTTAAAAGTACTCGAAGCTGTATAAGAAAGCTACGTATGTATTTCGTATGGTCCAAGTACCTACTTTTTGTAGTGTTTTTGTGACTCGCCCTCGATAGTTATGGTAAAGTGTACTCGTATCTTGAGTTGGCTATAAGATTATATCTATAAAAGTCGATGGAAATTTAGACTCTTGGTCTCCATATTCGTAAGCTCTCGTAAGCCATCGTTGGAGATGTGTCTTTTCACTTACGTATTTACAGGGTGTTCAAAATCAATACCAAAGGATGAATTTTCGCTGGTGTGTTTGGAATTTACTTGAATCTGAATTTTGGTATATTTTCAAATTTGTACCCCTCCCCAGGGGTCTAGAGATCCCATCTTGAAAATGTGATTTTTTTCAGATTTTTAAATGGTAGCTTTCATCTTTTGTTCATATCATGAAAGTTCAGCTTTCACAACCAAAGTTCGACTTTGAGTTTTTCAAAATATGTGGTTATCGATTTTAAATCTTTTACCTATTCCCTTTGAGACCCCGCAAGAAGTTTTCCTCCAAGTATATCCCATTTCGAGATATGAGCCTTCAAAGTTGCCCAATTTTGTTAAAAATCATGGCATAAAAATTTCTAGGTCCGCTTCCGTGCTCCTTTGAGGGTTAGGAAAAAAATGATCGTGGTTGTGATAGCAGACTCCCCTGACTTCAAATATATATCACAATCCTTGGGCCACTAGCGCAATGAGCGTGTAGAAAATTTAAAATACGTTTTGTTCAGTCAGCTTTGTTGAACAACTTTCCACTTTATGTAATTTTTAACCACAAAAAATTGTCTTAGATTAAAAAAGGTGAACTAAAACATATAATTAATGAAATATAGAAAATTCGAGATTGATTTCTTTGTGGAATCTTAACCCATCATAATGGTTGCCTGATTATTTTTCAAATACATATATCCCATAAAGTTTACCTACAGAATTTGACTCTCAAAATTTTCAAAAGTTACTTAAAAATATTTTTAGATGGCATTTCTATTTTTCTGGTGAGATCGAACCCCTCAGTGATTTAAAAACACTCAAATTGACCCTATTTGAGGCTCAAAATTCTCAAAAGTTGCTCAAAATGCTCAAAATGGTTTTGGATAACATTTTTGAAGTTTTGACAAAAATGTTTCCCATTTTCCTAGGTGGTATGCAATTTTTGGAAAATACTCGAAAGTGGGGCTCAAAAAGGGTTGAAAGGGCTTGAATTTAATATTCGCTAATAATTTCGTTTTTGCCCTGTTTCAGTATTCTCTCATTCTGGATCGGTAAAAAATCACTGATTTTTAGAAATTTTTTACTGATTTTTCCAAGATTTTCACTGAATTTTCAACGATTTTTACTGAATTTTCAAAGATTTTCGCTGAATTTTCAGCTAAATTCTTAAATTTCATTGGCTTTTCAGTGAATTTTCGCTAATTTTCCAGTGATTTTTCTCACTGATTTGCTTTTAGTGAATTCGACTGTTTCTCAGTGATTTTTGATGATTTTCAATGATTTATAAATCGGAGTATGAAATATGTAGTTGGATGATTTTGGGGCATTAGTGTGAGATTACAATTTCTAGGGAACTCTTGATTAATTGTGAGTGCATATAAAGTGCCTTCAATTTGAATTTTGTCAGTATTTTAACAAATTAGGTTTGAAGGTAAATATTTTTGCAAGTTAATCTTTGAAAAATCAACTCAATTGAGAATTATTATTTTTGGGAATTTACTCTGAAAATTTAAATGTGATATTATGAACTTTAGTGATGCTTTAATTGTTTAATTGGACTAATTTAGGTAGATAAATCCTATTTTTATGTAAAAATTGGACCATAAAATTATCAATAGGTACTTTAGTTAGTAATGCATTATTTTGTATTTTTGTTTCAGGTGAGTACCTACTATTTTTGGATAATTGGAAAACTGAAAAGAATAAATTCCTGTAAGTAAGTGATTTTTTGTATACATGAAGACAAAAAATTCAAAAATTTGAATGTTTAAACTTTTGCTGCAGGAGAGAGGAGAGTTAGAAAAAAAAAAGTTGAATGAATCACTGCATCCGTTTACCAAATTATGAAAAGAAAAATCTTCAAAAATTCTTAATTTCGATGGAAAGAAGCTGTAAAAAACTCATACACGCCTAAAAATCAACCTAATAATCCCAAATATTTTCAATTAAGTACCGTAATGTTTTGTTCAGGGTGCGGAACCATTTGAAATTTTTTTTTGGTACTTCTGGTACTTTCATTAACCTTTCAGATGAAATAATGGTTCTGGTTCTAAAATGGTTCCGTAAACCAGTTTTTTTTTTAGGGGGTTGTGGTTCTGGTTCCAGTCAAGAAAATGTACTGGTTCTTCCGGTTCTAAGTGGTTCTGGTGCTCCCAGTTCCAGTCATTTTTTTCTTCAACAATTTTTTTACTTCCAAATTACGTATCGAAATTTGATCAAATTTCAATTTTGAAGTCTAGTTAAAGTCTGCAGTATAGTTTTAGAATTTTATCCCAATTTTTGTAAATTAATTGACATTTGAATTGTAGATTCTGGTTCTTGTGGTTCTGGTTAATTTCAAAATTATTTCTCCCTGATCGTTGTTCTGTTTATTGGAAATGGTTCTATAAATTTTCTCAATTGGTTCTGGTGCTGGTTCTCATTTTGAAAATTCGAAAAAAGTGGTTCTCTCGGTCTTTTTTGGAACCCTGGTTTTCTTCTCTTACTATACCTACTTATTTTAATTTTAATTCAATGAATTGAAAAAATAGATTTTTGTGGTTAGAGGGGGATGAGTAAAATTCAAGCGTTGAAGATGCATAAAATTTCATTACAAAATTTTGTTTGACTCTGAAAACATCACATTCACGTATAATTTTTTACCAAAATTCGAAATTTTGTCCATTTGAGCTAGATTTTTAAAACCACAGTTGGTACCCCTTTCCTCAATTCAAAATCGATTTTAAATTCGCAGATAATGTGCCACAAAAATTTTTTATATCGCTTCCAATATCAACATCTTTTCACCTGCTACTCTCAGTCAAATCAACTCAAAGTTAAGACAACCTGTACAACCATCTCATCGACTTCTTTTACCCCAATAAAAAAGAAACAGAAACGAATCCCTAATTAAAATCGTTTTTTTTTCCTACTCGAACTAGTAAATTAACGCGTTGCAAAAATCACATCCCGCCACGAAACCATTCTTCAATCGGTACAAGAGGTTGTAAAATGAAAAAAAAAAAGAAAACCCCAAAGAATTTAATTGGAATGAAACTTTTTTCCGACATCAAGAGGTCGTATTCTCGTATTGTCGCAATAGCATTCAACCCCACTCCCCTCTGCTTCTTTTGGTTTCGCGTACACCGAATATAGGAATCGTTTTGACTATCTCAGCAGTACCCTCGGCTGGTTGCTTTCAATTCGGTATGTACTCGAGTCGTACGAATACACTGCCCGAAAAAAAGGAATTTCATTAAGAAAGCGGAAAATTTAATAAAAGCCGTTGATGAAGTAGCAGTGATTCCTAACCCGATATTTTCTCGTTTTATCGCCTAATATCTCGTTTATTGTCTTTACGAGATGGACTTTTCACGTACCAGGGTCTCGGTGTTTTTCCTTCGTCGAGTACGCGCGAGATGATCAATTAATCATTTACGACGTGATAACAAATGCCAAATTGACCAAAATAGACGCTCGTGAGTTGCACGCGATGAAAACCTTTTCGAATATTTATAAGCGGGTTCGTGTTCGAGTCGCAATTCTACAAATTTTTTCTCGTCTTTTTTTTTGCATTTATTATGTAAAAGTATACCGTACGCCTTTGCGTATTCCTTATTTCGAACTTCTTCCCCTTTCTGCCATCATAATATCCGTTATCGAGTGTAAATAACTCGTTAATTTTATCAATACGCTCGTTCAAAAGTTTGTTTACTTTGCCTCGCATTAAATTTGTCGTCCCTCGATTTAATTTTATATCGGAAACGTTGATCTAAGACTTTCTGCACGAGTTCATCGAGTCGACGCGACGTTTAACTCCTGTTTAGTTTTTTTTTTGTGAAGAAAAAACATGTGGTAAACATATCGAAAAAAGAAATTCAACGAAAATAAAGAATAGGTCGCTACATAAAGTTTTTATCGTCACACGAGCTGACTAGGTAATCTAATACACGCCAACTTTCTGCATGCCCAGTACGCTTTTAATACTTGTGTTGAAATTATTAACAATGTTGTTGTACGTACCTACATAAAAAACCTATGTGCCGAAAATTTTCCGCTTTTTAAGTAATCAACAAGCGATTAATTATAATTATTTCGTGATAACCCTCCATAAGGATAAAATTAACACGATGCTGGTGAGGGGAACGGGGAAACGAAATATGACCCAGAGCTGAGAGTGAGGTTGAAAAGTGAAAACGAGAGCGGTGAAGTGGAGCAGAGTTGGCCAGGATTAAAAAGTCGAAGTGAAATCACATAAAGAATTGATGAAAAATTACTCTAATAGAGAATAAGATCAATTTTCAACCCAAACTTTGAATTTTCAAGTTTTAAACATTTTTTATTTTTTAATTTGGAAGAAGTTTGTTCTATGAGAGTGATTGTGAGACGTCTCAAAAATTCAGAAATCAATCACAAAAACCTTGCTGGTAGTGAAATTGAGAAATTTGTCATGAAAATACTTTTCTTTTTGAAAAAGTTGGATTGGTGAAAATGACTCGTGAAGGAAAAAATGGGAAGGGAATGAGGAAACAGTGAATATCTTATTTATATTTGGGTTTAATGGTTATTACAAAATTTTATTTTTACGTCGAATGAAAAAAAATTCGTTATTTTGAGAATATTTAAAACCAATCCAATTCTATTTTTTTAAAAAATAGTAGAAATGCATTCTCATTAAATTTTTAAAAAAAATTGTCTAATCCGCAGAGAAATGATTTTGAGTATTTTTTTTAAAAAAATGACGTAGTTAAAATTTAAAAAACATTGAAAAAACGTATTAGAAACTTTGTGAAGAAATTTTGAAAAATTGAAATTTCTATTATTGTAGAGCTCTTTTCCAAAGTGGGTCAAGTCCAAAATTCGTACATGAGAAAAAAAAACTCATTCAATTGTTTTTACTGTCAGAAGCTCCTTTTTTTTGGTACATAATACGGTTTTAAACTTGAAAGCCATTTTGGAAAAGAATTCTTCAATTAAAAATATCATATTCAGTGTGCGAAATAGTTTTAATATGCCACAAAAATTGCTATGAAGATTTTTCAAATCATCGACAAAATGTTTCGAAATACTTCCAACTAAAACAGAATATTTTTTTTTTAAAATTATTGATTCTTTTTTTAGGTTATAATTTTGATTAAGGCGAATTTTTAAATTTCAATACTTTTTAGCATAATTTTTTAATCATTTCAAATTCGATTTTGTGTACTTACGTTTTATTTTGGATTTCTTGAAATGGATTAAAGTAGGTATGAAAATTTTCACGTCAATAATTTTTTCAATTTCCTTCATTGTCAATTTCTTGCTAAAATTTTATAATTTGAAGTATCGTTTCTTCACTCTCACCATCACTTCCTAAAAATTATTTTCAACGTTCTATCTGTACCATTATATTACCTCTTTCCCTCTTGATAGATTTAGGTACTTAGGTACAGTATTTTGTTGAGAATTTGGAAATAATGAAAGGAATTTTTTTAATATATTGAATTGCCTATAAAATTATTGAAAGAAGCGGGTGCCTGCATTAGGAAACCAGATTTGATTTATTAGTGAAGGCATAAAATCAAAAATCTTCATTCAAATGGAATTTTTTCTATTTTTTTGATGGAAATTTTTCAAAAAATATCCTTAATTTTTTTTCAAATTGGGCTGATTCTATATCTGATTATCTGATGTAACAAACATTCAAAGCAGTAAGGTGGGGAGGGGAGGGGAGCTCGTACAATGAAGTTATTTTCTGAAAAATCGGAAACAATTTTCAAAAAAAATTTCAGGGTTGCTTTTTTTTGAAATTTTAATCAGAAAATATGGACATTTTGTACTCCACTCCTCCCTCACATTCGCATCCTTTTCTGCCAAATCCATTATTCATCATTTTTTATGATCATAAATTCATAATGCAAAAAAAAAAAATTGATGTGAGATTTTCGTGGAATTTATAAATTTGAGGCACATATTTTTTTCAGGGGGAGGGCATTAAATGGCGAAAGAATTTTTAAATTTTAAGACTGAGATTATTCGCAAATTTTAAAAACTGAATTTAGGCCGATTTTGTGGTCAGAAAAAAAGATTCTAAAAATTCTGTAAGATGTAATGATTTGAAAAAAAAAAAATGTTGAGCATTATGCATTTTAAATCACTCTTCTGCATATTTTTATCACCCAAAAAACCACCCCTTCTCCATCCTTCAAGAGTAACTTATTTGAAAGGTCTGGAAAATTTCGAAAAATTAGTCTGGAGAACCTGGAAAAGTCAGAGAAAATCATATTTGAGATAGATTGGACACCCTGTTTTTCCGTCTCTTTTCATACCACTTTTTGGTAATATCACCTGCTGAAAACTTGAGTCACCCTTCTAAAAACGTGTGATTTGAGCTTGTTCGATTCATTGCACTGTTGGCCTTTGAAATTCAATACCATTTTTGCCTCCTAAACATAGAGTAGGAACTCTCTGAACTTGAATCAGTCAAAATTCACTGATTACTAAGACAAAAGTGTGCAACTGAAGAAATCAGTGAAAATTTTACCGATTTAATGAATGAATTTTCATTTTTGAATCGGTAAAAATTTTAATTTACTGATCGAATCAGTAATAATTTTAATTTACTGATTGAATCTGTAATTAATCACTGATTGAATCAGTAAATTTTAATTTTTACTGATTAATTTCAGTAGTTGAAAAAAGATTACTGATTCAAAAGTGAAAATTCACTAATTGAATTAGTATCTAATTTTTTACTGATTGACAGTCGAATTTCACTGATTAATAGTTGCACACGTTTCGCTGTTCAATCAGTGAATTTTCAGTCTTTTGACTGATTCAGATTTAGAGAGAAGAATATAGGTCATGAATTTGCCAAATTTTCGATTTTTACCAAATTTGAAAACACCTCTCAATCGAGTCGAATTCTTCCGATCTTGCAGAATATATTTTTTAATTAAATTTTTCCAAATTTTGCATTTTGCTTTAAAGAAATTTTCATAAAATTCGTGTTGCTCATTCATTGGCTTGAGTTGAAACATTATCTGGTTATGAAAGAAAGTAAACCATGATCAGTTTTTTGAAATTTTTTCAAAGCAGTGCTGCCAACTAAAATTTTATGAGAATTGCCTCTGTGAAATTAATACATTTCAAATCAATTACTTTTGTGGATTTTTTTTTGTTTCATTTATTGAAAATTTCATGCAGAGATCAACACCAAGTATTTTAAAAAAAGAAAATCATTTTTCCGAAAAAAAATATTCCCTAAAACCTCTTCATGACTCATTATACGACCCATTCTGTTCATATGAATCTGAGAACGGTTATTACCTCGAAATCGAGTTTTCTACTAAAAATACGGAACCATTTTGAAGCAATGCCGCACGAAAAAATCACGTGGAAACCGAACGTGTACAAACTTATCAAATAATCGTTCGGTCGGTCAGTCGAGACCATTGAGAGAAAAGAAGGAAAAGACGGAAAGCTCGATCTATACGGATTCGCTTATTAGACAAATCGTCTCTTCTCCATGTGGAAATCACCGCACGTACATTTCTATAGTTAGGTAGACCATGAGCGATAATAACGTGACCGCGACGAAGCGATGATTCTGGACAAGGCGACACACGAGGACGCGAAATAAAACGCGTAAAATGGGGTTTTAAAAGCTACATCGTCGTCGCTAATAGAAAATACACATCGAGTCGGGCGACTACTTTTATTAGATTTAGTCATTGTTTCGAAGAGAATAAGCGAAGCTTCGGAGGGATGAAGATTTTCGTTATAGTTTTGTGTACCTTATACTACGTCGAAGACTGTGTGCTACGTACGTGTATTAAACGTACGAAGAAAAGAGGAGGGCAGAGAGGGACCATACCATACGAGCTATATGAACTCATACAAGCTACTGCAAGAACTAGTATGGCACTCTGCGAACAGCCCCCAAGTCGGTTTTATTGTACATAAAGAAAATCAAAGTTCGGGCCAGATATGGCACAAAAACCTGGCACTTTATTATGGAAACAGCCCGGCAAACGAACGCGCGCGCGGCAAACTTTAGAAGAGCTCTATTATCTCGAAGGAGCCGGATTATTGTAGCGGAAGTTTTGCGGATTTTTCCTCGGCGCGTATAGCTCTGCGATATTTGGACAATGGAAACCCATCATAAGACAGCTATGATGACGAAGGAATTTTCCCAAGCGAGGTACAGATGCTAAAAGCTAATTTACTGCGGAAAGTTTTTACTTTTTTTTTTGCACCGTGAAACCGTAGACAGGTTTCAGAAGAGAATTGCCGAGCAGATTCCAAGACACGTTGCGTAATTTACCAAGAGTAATGAAGCGCAGTTTCTGAATTTTCCATACGTATGAGTATGTTTTTTGTCGACGAGGGTTCTCTGATTTTGCTGAAGAGAGCTGCGGAGAGGAAAGAGAGGATGGGGAGACGTGTGGCGTGGATTTGATTTAAAAAATCAGGGAATATGTTCATTTTCAAGATTTTTATTCTAAAGTAAATCACGAATTCATTTTTTTTTTCAAAATCTTACGTTTTTTCCACTTTATTTCTAAAAATGCCATGTGCCAAAGTTTTCATTCATCAGTAGATTAAATTTTGGCACTGATTTTTGATATTGAAATGACAAATTTTGAGATAGGTGCCCAGCAGCGTTCTTTTTTTTTTGGGGGGGGGGGGAGTGTTTCAGAACACTCAGTTCCCTTCATCGTTTGTTCAAATCATTCTTTTTTTTTTTTCAAAATGGGTCATTCCAAAATTCTTAAGACGTTATTTTGCGTGACGTTGACTTCAAAAACATGAATTTTTATATTTTCGAAATTAACTTAATGTCAAATAGTCTAAAAGGTCATAGATCGATATGTTTTTATTTGACAATATTTTAGAAATTTAATTTAATATCAGGAAGTCAGAATGAGAGGAAAAGTATCAGAAATTCGGTAGCTGATTTTTGAAAACATCAATTTTCATATTTTCAAAATTGACTTTGTGTATCAGAAAGTCAAAAGTTGACTTTCATTTTGAAAACTTACAACAAAAAGTCAGACCTATGACTAAATTTACACGAAAGAGGCTTCAGGCACGAAATTAAAAATACCCTGCGAACGACTGAATCTTTTTTTTTCAACTGTTTGATTCAAGTGGTCCACTTGCTTTCATCCAAGTTCAAAAATTTTTATTTTTTTTTCAGAGTTCGAATTTTTTTCAAATTAAAATTTTTTCCTGAGTTTGAATTTTTTCTACTTACATCATTTATTGAAATTTTTTCCGAGTTCGAATTTTTTTTCAGAGTTCAAATTTTTTCTCGACTACTTTTTTTCAAAATTAAAATTTTTTTCACAGTTCGAATTTTTTCACGATTATTTTTTTCCAAATTAAAATTTTTTTTCAGAGTTTGAATTTTTCTCGATTACTTTTTCTCAAAATTAAAATTCGAACTCCGAAAAAATTAATGATGGAGAAACAATTCAAACCGTGGAAAAAATTTTAATTTTGAGATAAACTGGACGAGAAAAAATTCGGACTCTGAAAAAACTTTTAATTTTGAGAAGAAGTAGTCGAGAAAAAATTCGAACTCTGAAAAAAATTCGAACTCTGAGAAGAAATAAAAAATTTCGAACTTAGAAAAAAGCAAGTGGACCACTTGAATCATACAGTTGAAAAAAAACGATTCAGTCGTTCGCAGGGTATTTTTAATTTCGTGCCTGAAGCCTCTTTCGTGTAGATTTAGTCATAGGTAAAAGTCAGACGCTGAAAATTGATTTGATATCAGATGGTCAATGGCCATAATGACAGGAAAAATATCAGTGAGCTGAATGCTGATTTTTAAAAACAAAATTATATTTTTGAATTCAACTCGAGCGATATCAGAAAAAAACATATCCATACTACCAAAATTTCATTTCAGACGAAATTTATAGAAAAGTTCACGAAGGTTAAATGGGATAAACATATCCTTAAAAACCAAAAAACCCTGAAAAAATCAGAAAATTTCGAAATTTTTCTTATAAAAATCAAAAAAAAAAAATTGAAATTCTCCCTTGATAAGTCGGGGAATTGTGAAATTTTTCCTGAAAAAATTTAGAAATTTATTGATTTTTTCTGGAAAAGTGGGGAATTTTTTTTGAAATTTTTCCTTGAAAAAGTCAGAGAATTGAAATTTTTTTCTGAAAAAGTCAAGGAATTGTGAGCTTTTCTCGTAAAATCAGAACATTAGGAAATTTTTCCTAAAAAATTTGAAGATTTGTGAAATCTTCCTGGAAAAGTCGAGAAATTTTGTAATTTTCCCTGAAAAAATTGGGAAATATTGAAGTTTCTTCTGAAAAAGTCGAAGAATTCTACGTTTTTTTCGGGAAAAGTCGAGGAACTTTGGAATTTACCTTGAAAAAGTTGGAAAATTTTTAAAATTTCCTTAGAAAAGTCTAAACATTTTGAATTTTTTTTTGGAAAATCGGAAATTTTTTCAGTTTTTCCTGGACAAGTCATTGTTTTAAAATGTTGATGATCACATGAATTTATGTTTTTTCTTCTCATCCTGACTTCTAATATTAAGGTTAATTCCAAAAATATAAAAATTTGTTTTTAAAATTTAAAAATCGGCGTTTAGCTCTCTGATATTTTTCTTGTTATTCTGACTTTCTGATATCAAGGCAATTTTCAGTTTCTAATTTCTCATAAATAGGTAATAGGTTGATTTTGAAAATATAAAAATTTTTAAGTTTTTGAATTTTGGTAACGCAAAATAGGGTCTTAAAAATTTTGTAATGATCCCTCCCCCTTCCACCCAGGAGGAATAAAATGTATTCATTTTAATAGTCTTTAAAATTCAAGGGAAATCGTTTCTGAAATATTGTAGATAACCTAAACCAAGAAGTCTTGTATTGAAATATCTAGTTTGATGATTTTTTTTGAGCTGACGAAGTTGATTCTTCGATTTTTGGTCATTTTTTTTTTGAAATTAAGTTGCTGAAATGGTCTATTGCTGCGTTGATTTTTCATAAAAATGGATAAAAAATTACCAGATGAAAATTTAAATTGCTCGAATCAATTGCAACCATTTAGTTCTACAAATTCACTGAAACTGCTTCAGAATTTGTTGTTATCAACTCTGGCAGTTGAAAATTTGCACTCAACTTAGACGTCTCTGAATCAAGCAAAATAATGTAATAGAATTCCGTTAAGATTTGAGTTGTCTGAAACTCATTGGAATTTCTCTCAAAGTCTTTGGAATCAATATCGAATGTTCATAACAATGCTGTTTATTGTTGCCAAAGTCCTTTTTTTACGATAGGGTCCTGCTTATTTTTACTGTTTCGAATCCTTTTCCGATTCACTTTCTTTAATATACTCTTCACCCCTTCACGAATTTCGTTCCTTTCTTACTCATCGCCTGTCTCATTCTTTTCCACATTTCATTCTTTTTATACGAAATTTCTCATTTTAAAATATTTCTTTCTTTTTATCAGCGAGGATGAAATACGCGATATTAAAAATGACGAGTAATAAAATAGACGATTTTTAAGAAAATTTCATTTTTTATGGTCTCGCGAATTTTATTTTGAACATTTTTACAAAACAAATTCAAACGACATCTATCGAAATAACTTATATCGTAACTTGAAAGTTTTTCAATCAATTCGACGACTTCCAAGTAAGTATAAAATTTATTTCGACCATTTATGGCGAAAAATTTTCTCAACTTGGATAATAATTTTTTCCATCTCGTGAAAATTTTCTATTTTTTATTATCAACTAATTACCAAATTGCGTTCGCTGTTTACTTCGAAGTGTAGCTTTTTTCCCAAAATACGAGGCCTTCCTTAATCCGTTTTTCGTGTCGTTCGGCACTTTAACGTCGCCTTTGATGAAAAAAAATAACGAACAGCTCGAATAAAACGTTCTCGATTCACCTTAAAGGTACACTATGTAATTTTCTCTAGCGGCGTAATAATGAACAACCGTGTATTAATATTATTTACGATTATTGTCTCCGTTCTTGTGTTGCGGAATTCGGCAGCTTGTTGCGGAGGTATTTTGTGGTAGAAAAAGGGGGCAGAGGGGTCGGGGCAGAATTCGTTCGCGATATAACGTCGCGTCGGTCGTTTGTTTCGGTGTGTTTTTGTTATTCGGATTTAGGGCGAGGTGAATTCATTAGCATAAAACACAAACGAACGTCGAATTAATGGGATTGGGTCGAAAGGGGGTGAATACAAAAACACCTCGTCTGGTGGATGAGGGTGCGGGTGCATGGTGTTTATGCATAAAATATCCTACGTTGCGTTCTTGTATCTAATGCATTTTACGAGGGGGAGGGGGGGTGAAATTTTCGAACCACGTTGAACGATTTTGAAATCTTATAAACAGATAAATCGTGACACATTTTGTATTGAATTTTTTACTCTCGAGTTGATTTTTTTTTTTGAAAACTTTTTTGTATTCTTTTCTTATTCGAATATTGACCTTTATTATCGTTGAAAAATTTCTCGAAGGGTTTTCGTTAAAATGGGGTCGTTTTATTTTTCCAGAGACATAATCTTTCCCAACTACGAAAGGGTTAATTTGCTATTTGGTATGAAACGGATGGAATTACGTCGTCTTTTAGTTACTTAGTATACGGTTTATCGTATATTAGCACTTTTCGTATACGTATTTATGGTTGAGAAAATGAATTTCGAATGTGGACTGCCCTAAGCGAACTATTCGTATGCGGAAAACCGTATATATCGAGGGGTGGAGACTGGAGACGAAAGACGACGTACGCGTTTATACGTAATTGATGGAGGTTTATGTATATGTGGGATAAAAGTTCGCCACCGACGCGCAGTTACGAGTTAATTTAGCGAAAATGAACACCGCGACCTAAGAAAGTTTCGTCTTTTATTGTGAAACTTTTTTCCCAAGCAGCGATGCTGTTTTGATAAATTAACAGTTTTATATGTACGAGCTTTTTATGATACTTCAGTATAAACGATTGTGATATCTAGATGGACTCGACGGTATCGCAAAAGATCTTAATTTATGTAGATAGGGTACCTGTTGTGTGGATTTTAAGTGTTTCGTGAGAGACAGATCAGAGCGTTGAATGGAAGTCGTCGAAGAATGTAATTTTATCTAGGTATATTTTATGAAATTGAATGGTGCAAAAGACAATTTTTTTTGAAAAAATGTAAAATTATGGTTGATTTAAGGCACGTGTCAAATTCGACTGGCACGTGTCAAGATCATGAAATAATTGCATTTTTCTAATTGAAAATCACAAGCGTCAGAGATTAATAGATAACAGGAAGAGGTAAACGTAACAGGTACCGATGGTGATCGAAAAGGGCCTGTCTATTCTCACACGGGATGAACAACAAACTCTAAATCGTTCGCTCGAATCACAACTTCACAACCTGTCTCGTGACGTCGCGTCATAACTTCGTAATCGTAAAATATTTGAAAATTTGAAACTGAAAATGAAATCAACAAATTTTTCAACCCAATTTTTTTTTGATTCTCAAAATAGTTTCAATTTTTAATTTTCATTTTCTCCAGATATTTTTCAACTCTAAAATTTTTTATTTGGAATGATTTTCTATCACCTTTGAAATTTTTTCCCTCGATTTTTTTTTTCAGCTAGGTATGAAAATTTTTCAACTCGGGCATTCTTTTGAAAAATACATATTTTCCATTTCTCAACTCTAGAAATTTTCTCTCAAAATTAAATTTTATTTCAATTTTTTATGTCCTCGAAATTGTTTCTCAAAGTTCAATTTTTAATTTTTCCCCCTCAAAATGCCATTTTTTTTTCGGCTTAGCTCAAATGTTTTTCCAAGATTATTTTCTAGCTCTGAAATCTGAAATTTTTTAGAATAAAACATTAAAAAAATAGAGTTGAAAAACATTTCAAGAAACTTGATGTGAGAAAAATCGAGAGAATGTCAAGTTTTTAATAATTTCAAGACCAAAAAATTTAGCAGCAATAAAAAGCAAAGAAATTGAAAAAAAATCTTGGGAGTTTGCAAAAAATTTTGAAGAAGGTTTGTAAATTTTCACTCTTTAAAAAAAATCAAATTTTTCAACTTTTAGGAAACTCCGTTTTTTTGTTCTGTTCTGTTCTGGTCCTTCTGGTTTCGTACAAGTTAATTTTTTCTGCTTCCAAGTTTCAGGTTTAGTTACACTCCTCCCTCCTCTGTCCTGATGAACTTTATTGTGTATAGAGAGGAAAGGTGGTATCAGATATCAGATTTCAATTGAGTTCGGTTCGGTTCGGCAGTTCGAAAAAGTCAACAAAATTGATTTCTCCCTTTTCTATCCCATGAGCTTATAGTGGACTCTTGAGAATTTCTCATTTCAGCATCCAATTCGCAATTATTGCATTTCAATTATTTTTTTCTTTTCAATTCAAAGATTTTTATTTTGTTAAAATAATCTCGTCGAAATAAAATTGCACCAAGAAATCCATCAAAAATCTATTCAACTTTTGAAACTATCAGTTTCAAAAATTTCCGCACCCCAGCAAACATTGAGCGGAAATGCGGACATCATAATGTATCCGCACCATGTCCACATTACATCCACATCCACATTATGTCTACATTGTATCCTTTTCTTATGATTTTTTTTGTAACGCTCGGTTGCCTAACTACCGGATGTAAGGGTTTTTTACCAGTGACATGATTAGCATATAATGTGGATATCCATTGTGACTACACATTGTATCCTATTCATGTCCTCATTTATATAAGTATCCAAATGGAATCCAACTGCTTACCACAAAGTGTCCACAAAATTGTGGACATAAATTGTACACAATAAGGATAAGATTTATAAACTAGTTTTAAGTCAATCGAGAATGAAATGTGGATGTACAATTCATGTCCTATTCATGTCCGCCTTTTTGAGGTGTACATAAATACTAAGGAAATGATTTGGACATGATTTGGACATAATGTTGATGTACAAATTATGTCCCTTTCATGTACTCATTTATAGAGGTTTCTGTATGGTGTCCAACTAGTAGCCACAATATGTCCACAAAATTGTGGACCTCAGTTGTACACAATGCGGATATAATGTGGAACCTGACCCAAAGCGATTAGGATGTACTGTGGATATACAATTCATGTCCTATTCATGACCACATTTATTGAGGTGTACATGAAAGTGAAGAAGAAATGTGGACATGATTTGGATATAATATGGATGTATAAATTATGTCCATTTCATGTGCTCATTTATAGAGGTTTCCAAATGGTGTCCAACTAGTAGCCACAATATGTCCACAAAATTGTGGACCTCAGTTGTACACAATGCGGATATAATGTGGAAACTGAACTAAGGCGACTAGGATGTACTGTGGATATACAATTTATGTCCTATTCATGACCACATTTATTGAGGTGTACATGAAAGGGAAGAAGAAATGTGGACATGATTTGGATATAATATGGATGTATAAATTATGTCCATTTCATGTGCTCATTTATAGAGGTTTCCAAATGGTGTCCAACTAGTAGCCACAATATGTCCACAAAATTGTGGACCTCAGTTGTACACAATGCGGATATAATGTGGAAACTGAACTAAGGCGACTAGGATATACTGTGGATATACAATTTATGTCCTATTCATGACCACATTTATTGAGGTGTACATGAAAGGGAAGAAGAAATGTGGACATGATTTGGATATAATATGGATGTATAAATTATGTCCATTTCATGTGCTCATTTATAGAGGTTTCTAAATGGTGTCCAACTAGTAGCCACAATATGTCCACAAAATTGTGGACCTCAGTTGTACACAATGCGGATATAATGTGGAAACTGAACTAAGGCGACTAGGATGTACTGTGGATATACAATTTATGTCCTATTCATGACCACATTTATTGAGGAATACATGAAAGTGAAAAAGAAATGTGGACATGATTTGGATATAATGTGGATGTATAAATCATGTCTTACTCATGTACTCATTTTTAGAGGTTTCCAAATGGTGTCCAACTAGTTGCCACAATATGTCCACAAAATTGTGGACTTCATTTTGCACATTCCCAGCAAACATTGAGCGGAAATGCGGACATCATAATGTATCCGCACCATGTCCACATTACATCCACATCCACATTATGTCTACATTGTATCCTTTTCTTATGATTTTTTTTGTAACGCTCGGTTGCCTAACTACCGGATGTAAGGGTTTTTTACCAGTGACATGATTAGCATATAATGTGGATATCCATTGTGACTACACATTGTATCCTATTCATGTCCTCATTTATATAAGTATCCAAATGGAATCCAACTGCTTACCACAAAGTGTCCACAAAATTGTGGACATAAATTGTACACAATAAGGATAAGATTTATAAACTAGTTTTAAGTCAATCGAGAATGAAATGTGGATGTACAATTCATGTCCTATTCATGTCCGCCTTTTTGAGGTGTACATAAATACTAAGGAAATGATTTGGACATGATTTGGACATAATGTTGATGTACAAATTATGTCCCTTTCATGTACTCATTTATAGAGGTTTCTGTATGGTGTCCAACTAGTAGCCACAATATGTCCACAAAATTGTGGACCTCAGTTGTACACAATGCGGATATAATGTGGAACCTGACCCAAAGCGATTAGGATGTACTGTGGATATACAATTCATGTCCTATTCATGACCACATTTATTGAGGTGTACATGAAAGTGAAGAAGAAATGTGGACATGATTTGGATATAATATGGATGTATAAATTATGTCCATTTCATGTGCTCATTTATAGAGGTTTCCAAATGGTGTCCAACTAGTAGCCACAATATGTCCACAAAATTGTGGACCTCAGTTGTACACAATGCGGATATAATGTGGAAACTGAACTAAGGCGACTAGGATGTACTGTGGATATACAATTTATGTCCTATTCATGACCACATTTATTGAGGTGTACATGAAAGGGAAGAAGAAATGTGGACATGATTTGGATATAATATGGATGTATAAATTATGTCCATTTCATGTGCTCATTTATAGAGGTTTCCAAATGGTGTCCAACTAGTAGCCACAATATGTCCACAAAATTGTGGACCTCAGTTGTACACAATGCGGATATAATGTGGAAACTGAACTAAGGCGACTAGGATATACTGTGGATATACAATTTATGTCCTATTCATGACCACATTTATTGAGGTGTACATGAAAGGGAAGAAGAAATGTGGACATGATTTGGATATAATATGGATGTATAAATTATGTCCATTTCATGTGCTCATTTATAGAGGTTTCTAAATGGTGTCCAACTAGTAGCCACAATATGTCCACAAAATTGTGGACCTCAGTTGTACACAATGCGGATATAATGTGGAAACTGAACTAAGGCGACTAGGATGTACTGTGGATATACAATTTATGTCCTATTCATGACCACATTTATTGAGGAATACATGAAAGTGAAAAAGAAATGTGGACATGATTTGGATATAATGTGGATGTATAAATCATGTCTTACTCATGTACTCATTTTTAGAGGTTTCCAAATGGTGTCCAACTAGTTGCCACAATATGTCCACAAAATTGTGGACTTCATTTTGCACATTGCGGATATATAAAGTATGTCCTCATTTATTAAGGGTATTCATAAAACTATGAAAATCATTTGGACATGGTGTGGATATAATGTGGATATTCAACTCATATCCTATTCAAGTACTCAGTTATTTTAGTTCCCTAATTTACCGTAAGATATCCTCTTCAGCACAGCTCATTCTGTTCAATAGGGTTCAGGAATAAGTTTCTAGATGTCGCTTGTATCACCCTATGAAGTCGAAATACTTGCATTTATGTCCGCTTGATAGGTCATGCTGATAAACTTTTCAAGTTATTCAGACATCATAAAATGCATCTAATTTTTCATTATTATTCAATAGTTAGGATACCTATGTAACATTTTAAAATTTATTATAGCCGGTTATCAAAAAGTGAATTTATCCTTGGCTCAAATTTTCGACCTTCCTTCTCTTCAAGGCACCCCTTGATGTACAAAAAATTTTAGGAAAAAGTTGACTACAACCCCTCCCTTTTGAGTTTGGCTATTTCCGTTGTGTTTTCATCAGGGTGTTGTGACTTGTGACTCATTCAACACGAATTCCACTCAACTTTCTTTCTTGGGCCATTTCTTTATAAACAAAACACTCAAAATTTGCGAAATCTGCTATTACAACATTTTTACACGGATTTTTGGAAATTTTGATAATTGGCTCAAAGAAAATGATAAAAGTGAATAGGTAGGTACATGAAGTGAATCTACATTATTTTAAAAAACGTGATTTTGGTAAATTTTGAGAAAGTGACCAAACTTTGCTACTTACGCCTCTCTCACAGTTGAAAAATTCAAATGGCTAAAAGAACCGAAGGAGTACGCCCAAGTTAATGAAGAAATTATTGTAAATACACCACTGGGAGATATAGCTTTGTCATAATGAAAAATATTTAAAAATAATTGTATAATAAATTTGAATGCGTTTTTCATCCATTAAAACATTTATAAAAATGCATACTAGGTACTTCGCCAAACAAAGAAATACTATTCAAGTTTCAATTTATTGATTCGAGTCTCACAAAAAATAGATAAAACAAGCGAAGTCAAGCAAAGTCACAGGTTCAGTTGGCAACGGGGTTCCCAGTACCTACCTATTTTGATTTTCATTTTTGTGAAAAAAATAATAATAATAAATAATTCTCTGCATAATGTGTATACCTATAGATTTGAGAATTCAAAAAAAATTTGAGAGTAAGAAATTGTTGATATAGCCGAGTAAGTGATGAACTGATGAATTCTAATCCCACTTAATGGTATCCCATATTTATTACGCGCTCTCGGCGCGGTGCCGACGGCTTTGCCTTGCCGTCCTGCCGAACGTCTCTTTGTAGGTATCCGAGGCCGGCTTGTAGGAGTTTTGGTGCCGAGGCGGATCGCGGACTTGTTTCGCGGTTGCGTCGGGGCGCCGGCAGCTTTGACTCCGTGCTTTGGACTTCTTCTTTCGTAAGTGAACGATGGGTACGTACTAAAAATTTGGAAAAAAATGAAAAAATTCACCTCAACCCATTTCTGCCAGCGTTATGGCCATTTTATTGCTCAATTTTCGAGAAATTTTAATTTAAGTAGATGTAAAACTGTCTATTTGGCAGATTTATCAAATTTTGAGCGTTTTATACATACTTGCAGTGGCGTAGCTGAGGGGTCCGGACCCTCCCCCCCCAGGTCAAAAATTTAGGTGTAAAAAGGCTTTTTTAAGACATTAAAAATCAAATTTTTCGGGCATAAAGAAAATCTCAAATCATTTACATTGTTTGCAATGATTATGCGAAAAATGCTCAATATGGTATTCTATAAATTTCCATACGGTACCCACTTTATTAATACCTTCCCAAAGAATGCTTCTGACACTATTGCTTGAATTTTCCAGTTATTATTTTCGTTTTTGAGGTTAAAATGATTAGTTCGTTTGAAAATTGTTTGTTCCAAAATTACACCTTTATCGAAGTTTTTTCTCTAAATATTTTATGCAAATTGTATAAGAACTGGATAACACCCATGTAATTATGATTTTATGACTGAAAATGTTTCAAATTATGAATTTACTGTTCTCATAGTTTTTTTAGATGGTGGGGGTGAGGGGGGACGGTCAAAGGTGAACTAAAAATTTCTCGGAAGAATTCGGAAATTCGGACCCCCTCCCCCAGAAATTTCTGGCTACGCCACTGCATACTTGGATAGAAATGCTTAAGTGAAGATGATGACGTCCGACTTGTGCTCAATGAGTCAAAATACCCCTTTTCGGCAATTGTTTTACCTAAACCTCGAAAATCCATATTTAAAAAAAAAAATTGATTTTGAACAGTTGAAAATTTTAAATGGCCAAAAGGTTATGAAGAAAAGCACCTAAATTGATGAAAAAATAATTCTGACTGCACCTATACGAAATACATTATAACATTTGTGTCTAAGAACAGAAAATTTCCATCACTTCAGTACAAATTAAAATTCTTGAAAAATATGTATTTTACTAAAAAAGCCATAACTTCGATTGAAGGAACATTACGTATTTGGAGAGATTAGAGCAAAAATCCGAGCCGGGGTGAAATTTACCTCTTACCTACGTACATAGATTACTCTTTACGAACTGCGGCTAACACTTGATGAGACTACCTCAAGTATACGCGGACAACGAACTCATTTCAGTGAAATATCTTAAATTGAATAAGGCTAGTCTAACTCGCTAATCTAGTTAGGTTTTCTTGCAATCAGGTACTCTCCTAATTTGAATCAGTCAAAAATGTCTAAATTGACTGATGAAATAGAGAAAATCAAATCACTGATAATCAGTCAAAGTCCACTAATTCTCCAATTAATCAGCGTCATTTTACTGCCAATCAGTGAAAAATTATTGATTCAAATAGTGAATTTTGATTGTTGAATCAGTAAAAATTAGTTAAATGATTGAAGAAAATTTCACTGATTGAATCAGTAATTCATTACCGTGATTGAATCAGTGAAATTTTATTTATAGGTACCAGTGGGGGGGGCGACTGGGGCGATCGCCCCCCTCATGGCCTTTAAAAAATATGGTATAATGGGAGAAAAGCGTCAAAAATGGGGTAAAATGGTCTATTTTAGACATCAAAAATTCAATTTTTTCAAAGCTTCGCCCTCGCTTCGCTCGGGCTTAAACATAATTATCAATCAATTTCAATTTTAATGAGCGATCTAAGAGAAGCGTGCAAAAAAAGGCGTCTTTTTGTACCTCCAATCTAAGTCCTGTGTCCATTTTACATCGTTGTGCTACTCTATTTATTACACACTCCTACCTCAGACTCGGTTATACGAACACTACAAAATACACCATGAAAAAATACTTGCTATGTTTCAAAACGACCACAGAAAATTTGACATAACTCGTTCTTGCCCCCCCCCCCTTTGACAAAATCCTGGCTACGCCAGCGCCACTGATAGGTACTGATTCAGTAATGAAAATTCATCGACTGAATCAGTAATTTTTCAACTGATTCCTACAGTGACTTGATTTTGTCAATTTTTAATCAATCAATTTTGACTGATTCAAATTAAGAGAGTACAGTTCAGGGATCTCGGAGGGGGAGGGGGGTCTGGTCCCTCCGGCTCCGGCTCTGACTCCGGGAGGGCCCTCCGACGATGAAAAATCAAAAATTTTGTAGAATTATCATAAAAATAAAAGTACCATTACTTTTTGAAAAACAAAAAACAAGTCATTTTTAATTATTGTCGTAAGCAAAACAATAACGGACAATTTTGATTGTTTTTAGGGAAGAAAAACTGAAAAATTCCTAGTAGTAAAATTAAAAATCAAAGGAGGGACCTCCGGAGCAAGGAGCCGGAGCAGTTCCAACGCGGTCCCTCCGGCTCCGAAATTTTTTTTAAAGTCCCTCCAGCTCCGGCTCCGAGATTTTTTGCAAAAGTCCCTCCGGCTCCGAAAAAATCGTCCGGAGGAGGCCCTCCTCCCTCCGGCTCCGCTCCGGGATCCCTGGACAGTTTGAAGATGGTCGCCATGTTTAATTTGTCGAGTAATATTGCAGAATTACTTCAAACTTAAACTTACATATGCGAAGACTTTTGAATGCTTTGCTTAACCTACATTTAATTTGTGAACAAAGAATATCGTTTTCTTTTCTTTCAAATGAAGTGTAGAATTCCATTAGGTATTGTAAAATTGACGATATTCGTTTTCACTTTTACAAAAAATAAATTTGCGCTTGGCTGGTCGCAAACCTGACCTTGGATAAGTAGATTTGTAATTTTGGTATTTTAAGTATAACTCGGTACCAAAGCAGTGCGTACACTGCGTAGCTGGTAGCTGTGTACAGCTACAGATGAGGTAGCACAGCATGGGGGTAAGAAAAAAAACCTGCCGCCACCACCTTGTCTTCTATCTATGTTACAAAAGGCTATTGTTGGTGTAGTTAAAAAGTATCCGTATCCTCTACGTATATCAATCTCTCCCTGAAATTCCACCGTCCGTCTGTCTCGTCGGTCCGGTTTTCGTGGAACACGTGAATAAACAGCATTGACCTTTTTACAAAAGGCAAAAATCGAAAAATACAGGATTGTTTTTAATGCTATACCTTACTGGTGAAAAAAAATACCTCTCTTTCAACAAAATGCAAACAAGTTTTGTAAGAGGAACGGTGAGGGGGATGCTAAAAATACTAAAATAGAAGGCAATGGGAACGAAGCCTGACTTTGGGTTACTATTTACAACGTAGCAGTAAAGGTTGATCATGGAGAAATTATCAAGCGTTGTGGTAGTTTCGTTCTTTTCTAATCTTCACGTTTCTCGATTCAAATGAATGTTCTGCAGTGGTGTCCGTGGTGTAGCGTATTTGTATACTCATTCGTGGGATGAGGGATGATTGTATTATTGTATATGTTGTAGATCAGGTATAGGATATGAAGAGAGACGCGAGACAAAAAGGAGACAGGTTCACAGTGTGTTTTATTATCGCCAATGTCCTTACGATCCCTTTTAAATGGTGTATATTGTATACAGTGGTAACGCGCTGACAACTAAAAATACGAATGAAAAAAAAGAAAGGTACCATGACAAAAGAGGCAGAAAGGCGGTATTTCTTTGGGAAAGGAATGTGGCGTGTGTTCACTGTTATTCTTGGCCGTTGTTTACCTAATTGTTGAATTTTGAAGTTCATCTTTCGAATTTTGACAAAGTTTTGAAATTTTAGAACTACCTCATCGCACTGAAAAATGTAAAAATTTGATCTACAGTGGACACTGTGTTTTCTTTTTTTTCAAACATGATAATTCCTGCAAAAATGCACGAAAACAAAAAGTGAAACGTGTATCTTGTAGCCCTTTCTTTCCTCTTTCCAATGACCTATTCATCATTTATTTTCGTTCATTTGATCGATCACAATCGATCACGAAACGCAAAAATCTCGAAAAAACACGCCTCAAAAAGATCCGGACATGTGTAAATTTTACATAAGAAAATCGCTCATTTTTCAGATTTTCTCCCCTCACTTGAAAAATTTTGCTAGTTTGACCCATCTTATGCTGGGAAATGGTACTAGAGGGTTCACTTCATCACCTCCCTTAAAAAGATCCCTTCGAAATTAACCTTGGGGTGAGTTACAGATGGGTACAAAAATAATAAAATACGAAAAATCAAAAACATTGAAAAAATTCGGACATTTTAAAAGAAATTAATTAAATTATTATTTATGTACTGAGAGCTTCGTGGATACAGCGGCATGAAAGTTTCCTCAACGTAAATCAAATAAATTTCTTTAAAAATGTCCGAATTTTTTCAATGTTTTTGATTTTTCGTATTTTATTATTTTTGTGCCCATCTGTAACTCACCCCAAGGTTAATTTCGAAGGGATCTTTTTAAGGGAGGTGATAAAGTGAACCCTCTAGTACCAATTCCCAGCATAAGATGGGTCAAACTAGCAAAATTTTTCAAGTGAGGGGAGAAAATCTGAAAAATGAGCGATTTCCTATGTAAAATTTACACATGTCCGGATCTTTTTGAGGCGTGTTTTTTCGAGATTTTTGCGTTCCGTGATCGATTGTGATCGATCAAATGAACGAAAATAAATGATGAATACCTAGGTCATTGGAAAGAGGAAAGAAAGGGCTACAAGATGCACGTTTCACTTTTTGTTTTCGTGCATTTTTGCAGGAATTATCGCGTTCGAAAAAAAAGAAAACACATGTCCGGATCTTTATGGGAGTCACTGTATAGTGTATACTCAACGAAAAAATATGAAATTTGGTATACTCAAGGTTTCTATTTTCGACTTTTTAAATCAATTGAAAGTGGTTTCCAGACGTTTTGGGACCTCCAAAAAATTTTAGAACTTTCTAGCGCCGGAGAAAAGCTCATACAAATGGCACACTCGCGGATTAGGTACTAATGTTTTGTGACCTATTTGATCAATTAAAGCACAATTTTTCAAAATTTGTAACTTCTAGCCCAATTCCATAGGTATTTTTTGGCAGAAAAGTTTCCTGGAAAAATGTATGCCGACAGTGTACACATCGAGGTAAAAGCAAGACATTGGTAGATAGGTACCCTATTTTCGCCCTCTCGGATTTATTTAAAGCGATTTTGAAATGTAGGTAATGCAAAAAACAGTAGGCGTATTTTTCAATTTCAGTCAAAAAATCTTTGCCAAAAAATATGAATTTGAACTGGAAGATACGAATTCCGGAAAATTGTGTTTTCATCGATCAAATAAGTCACCTATACTCTCGAAGTTGAAAATACCAAACTTCATATGTATTTTTCTGGCGATGAGATGATTTTGAAACTTTGAAAATTCACCAAATCTGAGAAATGAACTTTAGCATATGAAATTTTGGATATGGGGTTCTTGTAAAAAAACGAAAAACGTGATTTTATGTAAGTAGCTTTTCTGAAAACTGGTAAAAAGTAAACATACGAGTCCAACGAAATCACACTAAGGCCTACTAAAAATTGAAAACACATTTTTTTCAAAACAATTTTCCTAAATCCTTAAAGCAAGAATAATTCAAGTTTTGAATTTTGGTCACAGTTGAAAATAGAAATGAAAGGCAAATAATGCACGAAAAATCCGATTTTGAACACCCGCCTTCATACTATAGGTAGTTGTTTTCTTATTTGAAAAAAAATCAATTGTCTCAGCTTTCACTCGAACGAAATTATTCAAATTTGATACACTTCCGTATTCTTGCATTTTCAATGCATGGTAGAATTTTTTCAACGCAAAATCCATTTCATAAGCCAAAATGGGAAATGTAAAGAAATTTAGCTGGGGGCCTGGGGGTAATTTCTAGGAAAAAACTGCCAACTTTTGGATTCTGCGATATTGATTTAGGGGAGAAACACCTTGGTTTATATGCTAGGTAATTGAATGTTTCTGACTAAAATATGAAAATTTTTCATTTTTTAACAATTCTTTCTTCCTCAATATTAAGGAAACTATCAGGTAAATTGAAAAATTTATATCAAACAAAATTACTCGAAATGTCGATTTCTATAAGAGTAGGTAGTTGGTTTTGAAGTCGAAATTACCTACATTCTTCATTCGCACTTGCCTACAATAGGATGAAAAATTCAGGTAGGTAATTTCGACTTCAAAGCCAACTACTCCTATAGAACTCGACATTTTGAGTAATTTTGTTTATTACAAAATTGTCGATTTACCCGATAGTTTCCTTAATATTGAGGAAGTAAGAATTGTCAAAAAATCGAAAATCTCAAATTTTGGACAAAAAAAATTCAATTAGCATAAACCAAAGGTGTTTCTTCCCTAAATTGAGGTCGCAGAATTTGAATTTTGAGTCAATTTCATCGTAGGAGTTATCTAAGCTCCTCTACTCAAATTTTGGCATATTTCCTCCACTTAGCCAATAAAAATTATTTTTTTCTCGATTAAATTCCATACCTGCATCGAAGATGCAAAAATACATAGGTTTATCAAATTTGAACTTTTTTGGTCGAATAGAAGCAGAAAAAATTGACTTTGTGTCATTTTCATCACGACTTTCTAATGTTTTGCTCTACCGAAGTAAAGTGCGCTGCATACTATACTCCTTGGCTGCGTTTTTTCTCTCCTAGCGTTATTTTTTCTAAATTTCGTTTTTTTTTCAATTTTCTCAGCTTCTATCTGATCGATCGTGTTCAAATTTTGTTTCCTCATGTATTTTTGCATCATTGATGCTTGGGTGAAATTATTTCAGAAAAAAATTATTTTTATAGGCAGAAGAGGAGGAAATATGCCAAATTTGAGTAGGGGGGCTGAGACAACTCCTACGATGAAATTGACCCAAAATTCAAATTCTGCGACCTCAATTTAGGGAAGAAGCACCTTTGGTTTATGCTAATGGATTTTTTTTGTCCAAAATTTGAGATTTTCGATTTTTTGACAATTCTTACTTCCTCAATATTAAGGAAACTATCGGGTAGGTAAATCGAAAATTTTGTAATAAACAAAATTACTCAAAATGTCGATTTCTATAGGAGTAGTTGGCTTTGAAGTCGAAATTACCTACCTGAATTTTTCATATTGTAGGCATGTGTAAATGAGATGATAGAAAATAGGTGGTTTCTCCGTTTTGCGAAATGAACGCTTCGGCCCCCTCCCCTACCATCATAAAGCAGTAAATTTATACATATTAATACTAATTTAACCAGGAATTCATCACGAATTCTTTTTCATTGCATAATTGAATTTTTATGCAATCTGGCTTAAAACAGAAGCAGTTTGAGCTACTGAACACGAATATGTTGCAATTTTTTTCGTATGACAATTTCTTAGACAAATAAAGTGAGGTGATCATATTTTGAGCATTGTGCTGTACTTATTTGGATTCAAAATTACAAAAATCACGAAAAAGAGGTGTAATGAAGCGAAAATCAGAAAAGTGGTGTATTGGAATATCATTACCAGAAAATTTTTCGGCCAAAAATGACCATTTTTATGTGTGAAAAACGTTCCGAAAAAAAGGTTTTTCGCATTTTTCAAGGTCTTCCACCCACCTAAAAAATTCTGAAAAAAAATATTACGTTGTAGATAGGGACTAGATACATGAAATATATTTTTTTCTAAATTGCAACTCTGCAACATCAAGTAAAAAATTGATTTTAAGTTTTAAAATGCGATTTTGGGCAAGAAAAAAATCATCAAAATTTTTTTTTGGAACCGCCCACTAATACCCCTTAGTATAGTGTATAACCCACGTAAAGAAAAAATTTGGTTGAAAACTCTCGGAGATAAAAATTTTTAATGGAAAGGCTGAAAAAAGTAACGTTTTGCCCCATAACTCGGGCTAGGGGAGGGGTAGGGGGCCAAAAATTTTACCAGGTGGTTTTAAGACCCTAAGAACCAAATTCCGTGGGTTAGTTTCAAATTTCAGCTCGGGGGCAGATTCGCCTATCTTCACCGCCGGTACCCTTTATAGAAAGTTTGTCTTCTTTAATCAATATTCAATAAAATGACGTTCATTGAACTTGAGTGAATTTTTAATGATATGTCTGTCAAAGATCACTGATTTCTCAGTTCCAAGCATTTTGAACTAGTGCGAATACATCCTGTTATTAGCTACTTTTCTACCCAATGGACTATTCAATGTGATCTAAGTGGAAAGGATTCTACTTCTCGCCAGTAACGCTATCTATCTCAGTAAAATCGTTTTACTGTATTTATGAAACACGTTTCCATCTACTAATTTGAAGAGCTAAAATGGCAACAATATTTTAGATTTTTTGCTGTGTACTGAACTTAAAATGACATACGAATTCTCAGAATTTCAGAATTTAAAAATTTAATCACATTGCATTACATTCATTGAATTTTTCCAAGTGAATCATCTGCAGTGAAATTATTTCTGTATCATTCAAGGCACTTCAAGTAAAATTAATATTTTCATTTATTAATTTTACTGATTTAATGCATTTGGATTAACTTTCAAACACTAATTTCCATTATATTAAAACATCTATTTTGAAAGTCAAAACAAAAAAAAATAAAAAATTTTATGTTTTCACCTCGAGTTGATTGGGTGACTGAGCATATATGAAGAGAAAGAAGTACTAATCCTGCTACCCGTGCTGGTAGCGTACTCCTCTAAACCAGGATAACAGTCAAGAACACAACGCCTTCCACACCTAGCAGAGCAACATAGTGAAGAGAAACACGTGTACCCAGGAGAAGTGTACCTACATCTCGAAGTCTGTCTTATTATAGTTAACCATAAATGTACAATTTCTAATTACCTAACCAATTGTAATCCATACCATGAATAATAAGCCACGACTCAAAGCAGATAATTGGTGCCTTCATTCCCTATAAAACCCAATAATTGATTGTCCATCTCGCTTTAATTACTTTTGTCAACCTTGAAACTGATATGCAAATCATAACCAAATGATATCCACATCATATCCATTCGGATTTCCCATGGATACATTACGGATACGATGTGTACATCAATTGGTGTCCACATGTGGATATAATGCGCACATAACCAAATGATATCCTCATTATGTCCAATTCGGATTTTCGAAAGATATATTATATGGATACAATGTGTAAGTCAATTGGTGTCCACATGTGGATATAATGTGCATTGGACATAAATTGGTTATGGTGTGCACAGTGTGGTTGTGGTGTGGATAGTATCCACAACATATCCACAACATATCCACATTGTGCACATCATTTGATGTACATCTTATAACCAATTTATGTCCTATACACATCATGTCCACATGTGGACACCACATCGTATACAAATGCTATGCACAATAAATCCACAGTAAGGCCACATTATGTCTACACATGAGCGGAAATTTGGAGACAATGTGGACATGCAACCTGACCGGATCCACATTATGTCTACAACATGTACATTTCATGTACAAGCCGGATCCACATTAACACCAAAAGAGCGGAAATTTTAGGACATGAAATGGTGTTCACATTATGTCCACAAATTGTTTGCTGGGACATAATTATTGTCTTTTAATGTATGAAAATGAGAAATGATGGCATTACAGTGGAGCCCTGGGCAACACTCACAAAAATTACACAAAAACGTTACACTTTTCAAAAATTAAGTCTCAGGCTTTAAGACCGATTTATGTTGAAACAGGGTGTCTACCGGTCCCGAAAGTCGTGAAAGTCGCGAAAAAGTCGCAAAATTGGCACAAAAGTCGCGAATTTTTCCCAAATTACAATTCCTTCTTAAATTTCAGTTTTTTGAATACATTTTTTTGAAAATTTTCACCCTCGCTAAGCTGGGTCTCATAGATTCACATTAATCATTTTTAAATTACAAACCTTCCCTCCATTCCAGACAATTGAATATTTTGAAGCGAAAAATGGATTCTTTCAGGTAGCAACCGCGATTGAAATTTTCAACAATTTTTTTTTTGAAAAAATGAATATTTTGTATCCTTATTTTGCAAATTTTAGAAAAATCATCGAATTTTTTTTGATTTCAGAAATGAAATTTTTCGGGTGAAACTTTCAGTACTGAAATATTTTCAATGATTTCTATGATAATTTTTTCCCCTAGATTTAATGTTCCGAAAAATATAATTTCTATGGTTCTATGATAAAATGAAAGTTGAAAGGTGAGATTTTTTCAAGTCTCTATAAAGATATCCAGACTATGATTTTTTTTTAATTTAAAAATTTTCAAAGGTTCTTTTTTAAATAAATAATATCTTAATTCGTACTCGAGGACGCAAAATTTTGAAACGATTTCAAAATTTTATGAACATAATTTTTTTTGTAGTTTCATTTTCGACTTTTCAAAATAATAAGAATAACTCAGGATATCCTTTCGAGCTGTGTGGTAAATTCTTAAAATGTCGAGAAATTTTCCAGTTCAAGCTCATGGCATATTCTTGAAAAAAAATCTTAAGACAGATCGTCTTTTCTCCCCTTCCTGAACATATTATCATCAGACAGGCATATACCTACACCTAGTCCCTGCCTACATAGTCGATATATGAAAATCTGAAGCTTTTGGCAACTCCTTCCTGTTATCAATCTGATTCTTATCTGCGATCTTTTCGATTTCCCACGTCCGCAGCCTTTACGTGGAATAAGTACTTTTCCATAACTCAATAATCCAGCTTTGCTCTCTTCTTTCGTCGCTTTAATATGACATCCACATCGTACAACTTTTAATCATCTTTTATATACTCGTATACAGTACGAACCCCGGCTCGGAACTTTCGACAGGAAAACTCTACAAGTAGGACGCTTCGTCGTATATGGAACTTCGTCACAGACGAACGATTCGAATAAAAAAGGTCAAATATAACGAACTCTTCGTAGTCGTCGACGGCGTGCTGCACGACGTGAAATAATACGCCGCTGGGGGATTCAATTTGAAATAATACCGAACGCCATACGGTGTACGGCGGCGTAACTTTTCGAATTATTACCCTTCCACGTATCTGTGGCAGGTTTTTTTCTCCTTATTTTTTTAATAAATTAGCCGAATCAAGATACACTTAAAATCATACCCTCTTCAATGGTCGATGAATCAAACTAATTTGCGAATGTGTTCAAAAAAAAAAAAAATTGTAGGTACTTGAAATGCTTTTTCTAAGCACGTATGACAATAAACCATCTACATCCGTTAATTAATTTCATCCTGATTTTAATTTTCTTAATAAATAAAAATAATCGGCGAATAACTGCGTTAATAAAATCCTCCGTTGGATTAGGTAAGTACATATCTCATCGTCCAATGTATTAGAAAATTAAAGGTAATTTTACTAATTGCCCAGACATCCGGTTAAATTTCATTAGCTAGATCAATGCATGCACAAAAAACATGAAAACACGATAAACGCAATCCTTTTTTTCATGGATTACTTATTCGTATATGTGCTGAGTATATTTGTATTATGTACTTACATCAAATTCAAGTCGTGCGATAACGTATCAAGCAGCTCTAAAAAAAAAAAAAAAAACTCGACTGAAATACTTTAGCACTTTTCAATATTAGAATTGACATTTGTAAATTTAAAAATACTTTGAAAGCGCCTACTACGTTTTTTTTTTTCGTTTCGCCTTTTTTTTCCTTTTTTCCCCCCGCGAAGTAGGTACGTTCCACCTACACAAACTTCTATTACTATGATATACGTATTCGCAGCGCGAATTATCGGCTGAAGCCTTGAATTCGCCGAACGATGCATTATTTAAATTTTTATTCGCGTTCGATAACCCGCCAACGTGTACTTTTATAATTCTACGTGCTTTTCCGAATATGTACTTTGCCTACGAATGTATAAAATTTTCATTTTCCCAAAATATGCTCATTTTGTCGATAATTTAACATTTCGAGCTTCGGAGACGAAATACTGAAAGGCGGCGATGGTGCCACTTTCCATTCATATTTTTTCAAAAAATTGGCGAATTTTGTTGTGAATTGGTATAATCTCAGAAAATCACGTTTGTAAAATAATTTTGAAAATTTTCAAGTGCCCACTTACAATAGAATTTTGAAAAATTTCGTTACAAAAGGGCACAGGGAAGAAAACACGAATTTTTGCTACGCAGCACAGAATCAAGAAAAAGATCCAAATTTCGTGAAAAAAAAAACTTCTTAAAACATGAAATTTTTATGCTAATTGATTTTCTTCAAACAACGAATTATTTTCTTTCTAAAAATCAACGGGCTTCAAATTAATCTCGACTCTGCTTCACGGACTTGTAGCTTCGAGTAAATTTAACAGATTGGGATTGAGTATTTTGCTTTTTAGGTTCCATTTCGAACGTTCCTAGAGATGAAGTCATTTTTTGGAATTCAACAGCTGCGCATCCGTCTGTAAAATTTTTTTGAATAGTTTTACATGTTTTTCAGTGTTATTTGAACGCTTTTTTTTTTTAGAGGCCTCATCCACTGAAGGGAGGGACCACCAACAGAGTAAGAATTCAGGGAATTCCGAAAAATTTACTCTCTCATTCTGAATCAGTGAGAAGTCACTGATGAACAGTCGAAATTGCAGCACAAAAAAATCAGCAAAATTCACTGATTTTTTAAAAATGTTCACTGATTTTTCAGAAATGTTCACTGATTTTTCAAAAAATTTCACTGATTTTTCAGCAAAATTCTAAAATTTTACTGATTTTTCAGTGAATTTTCATTGATTTTTCAGTGACTTTTCTCACTGATTTGTTTTCAGTGAAAAATTGTTCATTGATTTTCTCCTGTGCTGCAATTCTGACTGTTTTTCAGTGATATTCGATAATTTTCACTGATTTTTATGTAAATAAGGGAGTAGTGAAATCAGGGAGAAAGCAACGAATTTTTACTGAAATTTTAAAAATCTAAAAGAAGAAGAAATTATCTAAAAAGTACTTTTTTTGCTCAATGTAATAATTTTAAAAATTATTCTACTCTTAATTTGAATCAGTCAAAAATGCCTACATTGACTGATGAAATAGATGAAATCGAGTCACTGATAATCATAGTCAAATTCCACTGATTCTCCAGTTGATCAGCGTCATTTTACTGCCAATCAGTAAAAAATTACTGATTCGAATAGTGAATTTTGATTGTTGAATCAGTGAAAATTAGTTGACTGATTGAAATCAGTAGGTAACAATTTACTGATTAAAATCGGGTGAATTTTCGTTATTGAATCGGTGAAAAAATTCACTGATTGAATCAGTAATTAATTACTGATCGAATCAGTGAAATTTTATTTTTACTGATTCAGTCATGAAAAATCACTGATTGAAACAGTAATTTTTTACTGATTCCTACAGTGACTTGATTTTGTCGATTTTATAATCAGTCAATTTTGACTGATTCAAATTAAGGGAGTAGGAAACCAATGAAAATTTGAGGTAACAGAAAAAATTAATTTTTATTATCGATTTCAATGCAAACTCCAGTCAGTCTGATTCTCTTAATTTGAATCAGTCAAAATTTACTGATTAAAATCGACAAAGTTGCGTCACTGTAGGAATCAGTGAAAAAATTACTGATTCAATCGGTGAATTTTCATTACTGAACTAGTAAAAAAAATTTCACTGATTCAGTCAGTAAATAATTACTGATTTAATCAGTGAAATTTTTTCACTGCTTCAATAATGAAAATTCACTGATTTGAATCAGTTAAGTAATTATACATATTACTGATTCAATTGGTGAATTTTCATTTTTGAATCAGTAATTTTTTTTCAACTAAGTACTGATTCAATCAGTGAATTAAAATGTTTACTGATTCAAAAATGAAAATTCACTGATAAAATCGGTAAATATGTTTCACTGATTTCTTCATTTGCACACTTTTAATCAGTGAATTTTGACTGATTCAAATTTAGAGAGTGCATCTTTTTCTTTTTTTTTGACAAAATGACTTCGAAAAACAGCACCAGCACATAAAAAACCGTGGATATTAATACCACCCTCGATTTTTTTGAGATTTCAACCTCTTCTTTCAACCCGCAGGGTCTGGTTTGAGTTTAAAATCAAAATGACCCAGAAATTGATTTAGAATCTCTGAATACCCACCTGAACCTAATATAAATTTTTTCACAGTCCAAAAATCTACTTGATTTTGTAGCAAATCTATGATTTTTTTTTTTTTTGAAAAGTCTCGTTTCGGTCGAGTTATAAGCAAAAAACCTCACCCCTTCAGGGGGATCCTATGCCTTTAAAAAACCAAGACCTCTCGGAATATTTTTCAGGACAGTGTCTTGAATCAAACTTTACCTAGAATGCAAATTATTTTTGTACTTTGCCCATTTTTTTGTCTGATTGCACTAGTCTAATAAGTATCTGAAAAATTTCAGCTCTAACTGACAAAATATAAATAAATCTGATTAAACCGAAGTCTCATCCCATCCTCTCGTTCCTTCCCAATAAAACCTTGATTTGTGCTGTGAAACTACACCGCAGATCCAAATTCGATACCATCACCGATACAAAACTACACGGCAAACTACGTTTTTCTTTTCTCCAAAGGTTTCGTATGATACAGAGAAAATTTCAACCATCTCGTATTATTTATTCGCGACGATAAAAAAAAAGCCCAAGCGAGAAAGTCTTCCTCGTCGTCTTCGCCGAAACGATAAAATCCTACGATAAGATAACTCTATATAGGCGGTTGACTGCGCGAAAAAAGGGGGCCTCTATGTCGACTTTATTGAAAATCGTATACGTATAATAGTTTTACAAAAATACCCTTTATAAGAAATCGTTTCGATAGTAGGGCTCGATCGAGCATCGAAGGAAAGAAGCAGCGCATCGCGACGCGATTGTGCGAGCATTCTTAATTACGTAGAAACACTTTAAAGTTAATTGCGTAAAAACAATTCCATTAGCGGGTCGCGTCGTCGTCGGCATCACGAGGTACGTCCCTCGACAGTGGAGCTAGGTCTGCTCGAGCTTTTATATTAAAATGCTGCAGAAATTGAATAATTAAATTTTTTCGTCGCCGCGACCATTCGGCAATTTATTTTTTTTAATAAAAAAGAACGCCTCTTTAAAAAAAAAAAAACTCGACCGACGAAAAGTTTTTTCTCATTTTAGTCCATTATCAGGTGCGATTTTTTATGTACCTACTTCGGACTCGTTAGCTCTTTTTTCTCTCTCTTATAACCCCTTTTCTGATTCATTTATCTTGAAGGTATTCGTCGTTAGAAACGTCCTTATTTTTTACCTCGTCTTATTCGTATAACGTCGCGATGGACTCTTTACGAGTTCAAAAGTCTCTGTAACTTTGGGTGGAGAAATCGAGACGGCTAATCTCGCGAGTGAATTAAATTTCAGTTTCGTGAGCGAGCGGTAAGGCCGAAAAAAGGAGGAGATTATGCGCAAGATTTCGAAATAATTTATATAAGATATCCAATTGCCTATGTGCGCAGAAAGTCTCCAACGTCGAGGTACCTTTGGGATTTGTTGGCTATTAAACGTATCCATCTTGCGGAACATTTGAGCTGCGGTACCGAAGTGTTTGATACAACGAGGCGCCCATTGATTTACGACCATTCGTCCGGCCGTCGTCTTGGTCGTAATGGTAATTTTGTGAATGAACGCGGACCCGGCTGGGTATTGTGTGGCTTTGTACAAGCGCCACCGAGCTCCGAATTAGTGTTTCTTCTTCTTCTTCTCCGAGGAACACGAACCGAAGGCAGATTTTAGTTTTGCATTTTAATCGATACGATAATAAAATACACGGAATGGACAATGCACAACCCGAACTAACATCTTCGCGATTATTTTAGACAATTTAATTTCCTGCGGTACTCGATGGTGTAGTGTTACAGTCTCGTATTCTACGGCCAGTGTAACTGTATTACGTTTATACGTAAGAAGGGTCGCGAAATATGTGTATAAAGATGAACAGATAGGTACCTAGAGGTTATATTCCCCGTGCAACACCCCTCGCTGAATTTTTTCCCCTTCAGAATCCGCCCGAGAAAATATTTAATCGAAGATTTATCGATGCTTTTTTCAATCGACCGTGTATACCGAAAAGAAATAAAAGAAAGGTGTATGTCGGAGCGTCTTCGAGGAGGAAAAAAATTACAAGATTTTAATATCGTCGCAGCATTTCACCAACCGACTCTTTTTTATGACTTTTTTCTTACGCTCGTTGCTGATAAATCAATATAGCTAATCTGTTTATCTCGGCCTTCTCGATTCTTTATTCGTTCGTATGCCAAAGTACGAATATTCGCGATTAATTTCCGGCTCGTTTTTTGTCTCGTCGTGGCCCCGAGGATGCCAAATTTGTGAGGGGGGAGTGGTTCAGGCTCAGGAGGTGTAGCTGGGCGATGTTTCCAAGTTTGGATTGTAGAGGAAGTCTGACTGTCGAGTACGAATTGTAAAAAATTTCGTAGGTTTGTCTGTTTTGAGCTTACAAGATGTTATAAAAAATGGGATGAAAAATAGCTTTCGAGTATAGATTTTAATTTGATTAGATATTTTGAGGATTGGCGATGGAGAGTTTTTCTCAGTAAAATTGACTTATTCTGAAAAAAAAAAAAATGGGTGAAGAATTACGCGAAAGAAAAATCGAAGGTTGTGTGATGATTAACTTTTCAAAACATTTACGTGCATTTTTTTGCATATCGACCCACTAATTTTAAAAGTGTGTAAGTGCCAATTTGATTTTTTTACAGGAAAGCCAAAAAACGTGGCAAAATTTACATTGCGTTTATAGATATTTCAGATTTCAAACTCATCTGGGTGAGGTGTAAATTAATTATTTTGGATTATACTGAATTTTTATCGATGCAGCTTGACTCACTGAATCCGAAACACTCAAAATTGGCACTTGGACATTTTTAGAATTAGTGGATCGATATCTAGAAATTCGAAAGAGTTTTAAAATTTTCAAAAATCGAGATTTTTTGGCTCAAGAATTTTTTATTTTCTGTAAAAAAAAAAAATGAATGATTATTTCTCTATTTTTAATTGCAATATTCTCATGTACAGATTCAATATCTGGCTAAATATTTCAATGCATAATTTCAATCCACTTTTTTTTTTTAGTTTAATTTATTCAACACATTATACCATTCAACATGGTAAGACTTCATGGCTCCAAAAGTTGCCGGAATCCCTAAAGGGGGTTGAACTACTTCAAATTGAGTTTTTTGGTTATAATAACTCAACAAAAACGTCGATTTTCAATTTTTGTATTATTCCAAAAAATCCCCTAAAAATGTCAAAATTTATTTTTCTGTTATTTATTGTAATCTTGACTAATTGGAAACTATAAAATAAAATGCAGTATTCAAAAAATTCTTATCACAACGAAACAAGGATTATCGAAATTTTCACAATTCTTGTTTGAAAAGTTGACAACAAATTATTGCTGCAAACTTCGCGAAATTTATCACCCGAAAAATATGAAATATATGAACTTTTCTCTAGAACTTGAAATAGAAAAGTTGCGGAGTATTTGAACCAAAAACTCTGGCAAAAAGCAAAAATTAGTTTGAATGAAATTTTTGAATTTTCCCGCCAAAATTTGCGTATGGAACAATTATAGTGTAGGAATTTGAAAATTTAATTTTATTTGATATTCATAGTTGAATTCGTTTGCAAAAATTGTTGGGTAAAATTTTTTGCTGAGAAGCAAAAACTTATTTTTCATATTTTTAAAAATTCTGTTGGAACTAATTTAAAAAATTTTTAGCAGGAAACTGAATTTTGATTTTGGATTAAAATTTAGTTTTTTAAAGTTTTTGTTATACTCAATATTTGAATTCTTGTACGTACGTTTTCTTAAAAAAACGGTAATTTTTTTAGCAAAAATTTGAAAGTTTTCAGAATTTTTGATCAAAAATCATTTTAAAAAGCGAAAAATAAATTTAGCATTGGTTTTTGAGAGGAGAAGGTCCTATGGTGTTGTGTAATTCTCAAAAGCTGGAAAAATTCATTTTTTAGAAATTTGATTTCAAAAAATTAAAATAAAAAGAGTACTGAAAAAGAATTGTTTCAGCTCAATGAATCTTATACAACTATTGAAAAATCATTTTTATGTGTTTTAACTGATCATTCGAGAAGAAAAAATTACGTTATCGCTGCAATAATTTTTTTACTCTGCGTTGACACGTTGACAGTTTTTGTTCGGAAGAAGAGGAGGGAGGAGACTTGCAAAAATTCTGAAAAGTTTTGGATTTCAATTTGAATTTTTTTTTGTCAGCTTGTGTTTTCTCTTCCGAAGATATTGAATGATTTTGTTCACTTTTCAAATTCCTTCCTTTTTTCAACTCGGATTTTTGTATTCAACATTTAGAGTCATATTTTGTGGTACAAATTCACAAATTGTTAAGCCAGGAGAAAAATAATTAGAGAGAGACGCAACATGGTGTCCCCTGGCTAGAAAAATAGGTCTTTCCTTTTTTAATCGACAAATTAAAAATAAATGTTTGTAGAATCGATTATTTTTGCCGAATATCGTACTAATGAATAAAATTCGTGATCTAAAATTGGTAAAATTTGAGCTAAAAAATTTTTATGCTCGTGCTTTTAAGTTCTTAAAAAAGTCCATATGCGGCACAAAAATTCTAAATTTCTTATGAAAATGGTTTTTTTTTTTCCTACTCTGTATAACATTGTTTTAAATTTTCTAGAGTGGTACGAGGAGCGGGTAAAAATAACTCGTTAGGCTTCCTACAAAAATGTCTTCGAAAGTCTTGTATTTCGATTCGGAAATTTTGTTAGGCTTGTCGTAATTTCACTTTCTTTGTTAGCTACAAAATTGATAATTAATTGAACTATTTTTCGGCAGAAATTAATTAATTGGAAATTTGAATCCATTAATTTTTCTATCTGTTGGCTTAACTTTTGAGTCAAATGTGGACTTTTATCTTCTCTGTAGTGGTTTTATAAATTCATTCCAAACCAATCTGTATTCGAATTATCAAACGCTTTCAACTTTGTCTAAACTTAATGCCTGTGTATTTTCCATACACGTGTCGTATATTAAATTGAAAAAACGTAAATATCCCCCTTCTCCTCTCCCTTTCTTTACTTCTTTCAAAACAAACCAACGAACACGAGTTCCAAATAAAAACACAAATCTCAGCGAAAATATCACATCGAAGTATTCGTTCTCTTCATTTTCCATCATCCAGAAAGTAAACACGAGCCAAATGATTGATAAATTTTCAAATCCAATCCGACATCGATGGACACAACCTAATCTCCTAAAAAATCCCTCAATTTCTCCAAAAATATCGTGCATTTTTTTCCTCCACACATCGTCGCCTTTTTCACCTTTTCGAATCCAACCGCCTCGAAAAGATTTTCGCATTCGTTTTAAACCCTTTAGTATACAAATCTTCCAAGCTCGATGTATAAACCAACACGTGCGTATATTTTGCTGGAACGAAAACCCCAGCTAAGCGTAAAATTATCCAAGTTCATCGGGCGCTATATTATAATACGTTTTCGCGCCGAACCAACGAACGAATGTCATCGTATCGTATATAGCTCGACGACGCGCAAAGTTGAACGTTTCGTAAATTTTCGTTAGGTCATTTAAATGAAAAATAATTCGGTGCCGGCACATAAAAATGTAAATTTAGCTCTAAACGAACCTTCGGTCCGGAAAAGTTGAAAATTTACACTTTTGCGCAATTTAATACGATAAGCAAATATTTAAAATGGAATTAGGTTGTATAAAGATATCCGAAAAGGCGAACGATGAGGAGCAGGGCGAACAAAAAAAATAATATAAATCGTCTCTTTCACGTCGAATGAGTTACGTTCGTTATAGAGTTTTTGTGGTTGTTAAGCACTTACCGACTATAAAAACTTAGCTGTATTACAAGCAAAAATTTCACTAGCTGAAAGGGAGAATGGAACGTCGCGTCGCCATCCCTTCCGCGCCGAATAATCTAAGATGGAGAAAAGTTGTAAGATGTAAGTGTACATTAGGGGAGCATTCCGGTTTAGGGTTACAACCCTTATATTTTTCCTCTTTTACAATGATAAACAACTGAAAGATTGCGATACATTAATAAAATAAAGAATGATGTGGCTCTGGAATAAAAAAAATAAAATAAAAAAACTGTCATAACTGACTTGAGTTGATGACGATTCGTGTCTTAATCCTTATAAACTTTTTTGTAGCAGGCAGGGCATATGAGTCAGCAAAAAAGTTAACTCCTGGCTCCAGCTTGACTCCAGAATCAAGGGAGAAAGTTGACTCCGGAGTCAAACAAACTCCAAATCGACTCCTGACTCCAGTTTGACTCCTGAGTCAACTTCAGTCCTTAACTGTTGAATCCGGAGTCAAGCCGGAGTCGGAGTCAATTTCGAGTCAGTTTAACTCCGACTCTGGAGTTGACTTCTATGCCCTGGTTGCAAGGAATAGGAGTCCATTCTGGAGTCGGAGTCAAAATGACCCCAAATTGACTTCGACTCCAGCTTGAATGTGGAATCTAAATGATCAAGGTCATAGACTGACTCCGAAGTCGGGGAATCAGGGTCATAGATTGGCCCGGGGTCAGGAGGTCAAGGTCATAAATTGACTCTGGGATCAGGAGGTCAAGGTCATAAATTGAGTCTGAGGTCAAAAAGTCGAGGTCATAAATTGACTCTGGGGTCAGAAGATCAAGGTCATGAATTGACTCCAGGGTCAGAAGGTCAAGGTCAAAAATTGACTCTTGGATCAGGAGGTCAAGGTCATGAATTGACTCCAGGGTCAGAAGGTCAAGGTCATAAATTGACTATGGGATCAGGAGGTCAAGGTCATAAATTGAGTCTGAGGTCAAAAAGTCAAGGTCATAAATTGACTCTGGGGTCAGAAGATCAAGGTCATGAATTGACTCCAGGGTCAGAAGGTCAAGGTCATGAATTGACTCCAGGGTCAGAAGGTCAAGGTCATAAATTGACTCCAGGGTCAGAAGGTCAAGGTCATAAATTAAATCCGAGGTCAGAAGATCAAGGTCATAAATTGACTCCGGGATCAAGAGGTCAAGGTCACAGATCGGCTCCGGAGTCAAACGGAGTCGAGAATTCATGTCATAGATGGACTTCGAGGTCATGGTGGAGTTGAAAGTGGACATCCAAAAGTGTCTCCAGAGTTAAGTTGGGGTCAGCAGTTGAGATCTGAACATTCTGAAATAGGAGTCAGAAGTCAGAATATAAGTTTTGCAGTTGAAAAAAAAAAGTTGATTTTTATCAGGTAATAGGAGTGCACTCCGGAGTCAGAGTCCAACTGACTCCAAATTGGCTTCGAGTCTTGCCTGAAGTCAGAAAGTCAAAGTCATAGATTGGCTGCAGAGTCAACCTGGGGTCGACACTGTCGACAGTAAAGAGTCAATTTTACCAGGGAATCGGAGTAAACTCCGGAGTCGAAGTCGGACTCTCTCCAACTAACTCCGACTCTGGCTCGATTCTGAAGTCAATTCAGAGTCAAGGAGTCCAGATAGATTCAGGAGTCTACTTTATCTCGAGTCAGGAGTCAACTTTTTGTCTGATCCTTATTCTCTGATTTCTAGAAAAACCGAAGTGAGGGGAATTGTGAATCTGGAAAAGATCAGGGGAAATCGGCGAGTTTTCAAATTTTTGCTGTGAATTGTTTTATAAAAAGTTCAGAAGAAGATTAATCACATTTGAAGTGTTACAAATTTCTTTCGTTGCGTTTGGGCAGAGTATAGTTATATAAAAGTATTCAATGCCTTTGACCGAAAGACATACTTTGAATTTAAAATTGACAATTTTTACGATTTTCCCTTCGTTTACAAAAGACTGAGAAGACTTTTTTGATTTTTTTTTAAAATGTCCATTTTTAGTTTCAAACGTGTTCTTCTTGGAAAATTTTGTCCATGTTTCGATCGAGCTGGACGAATTTTGTTTTTTAAAAACAATTGAATAAAACTTATTCAAAATATTTATTTGAAGTGTTGGGTGTTTCGATTTTTCAAAAAAAAAAAAAACACTTTCGCATGTTTTGTTTAATCGCTAAATTTACTCTTTTTTTACTTTTTTCTGAAAAATCTCATGAAAATTCTTTCAAAAATCTTGCGGTGAACGTTTTGAGGCTGATTTTTAAAAAATTGTACGCTTCATCGCCATGATTTTATATTTCTATGCTTGATATGAATCTTGATTTAAAAAAATTCTCTGTCAAAAAAACTTCATTATTTTTGATTCTTTTTTTCCCGAACTATTGAAGAAATAGAAAAATTACATGATTGATTTCATTTCCTCAGTAGAATCTTTTTTCATTTCAAAAAAAGCTCATTACTAAATTAGAAATTTAGTGATGAAAAAGTCATGCTTCCGTGACCATGACGGAATTTAAAATCCCTCCTCTAAGTTTCATAAATGTCATCTGCAAAAAAACTTGAAATTTTGGAAAAATAACCTAGAAAACCTGGAAATGCCAGGGTCTGTGAGAATGTTTCTGATGAATACCCTGTTTAGGAATCGCAAAAAAATCGAATTTATACGGTGATAGTTATCCACATTTTACAGAATTTTTCAATCAAAAATACTCCATTTTTACCACTTTTAGGTATCAAATTTTTGTTTACCATTACTTGAAAATTTTAGGTATTTTTTTGAAAAATGGTAAGTCCTAATAATGCAAATAAATAAATGAATACGAAAAGTTTATAACGATCGCTACTTCCGCTACCCTCTTGGGCGGGCTTGTTGGCAAAAGCATTTAACAAATTCCAAACGAACGTAGCAGTCGTAATCATTATTTGAACTTTTTATAATGACGTGAAACTACATAACTTATGTCACAATCGGCGAAAAGGAAGGCGTAAAATAAACCGACAACGTCTCGTACTTTCGTGTAATAGTATTTTTTTTTTTTTTTGTAAGCTGGGTAAATTCTAAGGTACAAATGTATCGAGATTGCGAGAAGAAAAATTCTGAAACGAGGGAGAATGAGGGAACTGGAGGCATTGAGTAGTTATTCTTCCTCTTCGCTATGTACGTTTTCCATTGCAACGGTACAAGTTTTTATTCGCGATTTTAGACGACGAAGGGTGGTTTTTTTGAACACGAAGAAAGCTTCATTGTTGAGCTTAATGTAAATATCCCCCCTATAAAAAAGAGGGACGAGAAGACACCGAGAATATTTTTAGTCTTTAATCGTCTGAGTTTTAAACATTAACTTTTTTCCTCCTTTAACTGTCGCATTATTTTTGATATGGAAACTCGAACTAGAGGGAGATGTCGGTGGAAATATTATTTTAACCGTGTAATTCTTTCCTTTATTTTTTGGCGGATTTTTCCATCAAATTGTGGATATTGCGGTTGGTGGGACGAATTTTGAATTTAGAATGGTGAGGTTTCTGGTGTATCGAATTTATGGTTTTTGATGCGATTTTTAAAATAATCGTGATTGACCTTTGTGTATGGATAATATTATTTCAAGTTTGGTGGAAGGAAAGGAGGGAGGAGGTGTCAGACTACCAGGTCCATCAGCTCAATTGCCAAATGAAATTTTTTAGTTCATTCTCGTCCCATTTCAAATATAATTTAGACAGAAGACTGATATTTGGAAAATTATCGCATTTATTGGAAAATTGATTGGATAGGTATCTAGAAGTTTGTATCTTCTGAAAAAATGATGAAATTAGTTTTAAAAATGGCAGACTTTTTGACAATTCGCAGATTTTCGCAAAATTGACAAGTTTCCCGATTATTTGGACTTTTTTTTTCAAAAAAGAATTCTTTAAGAAATTCCCAATTTCTCTGAATTTACAAATTTTTCGATAAATCGGCAGGTCGAATGTTCCTAAAAATTGTCAAACTTTCCAAATACAGCGGAAGTTGTTCAATTTGAAAATCTCATAAACAAATTTGGTGTGCTTAAAGCAAGGACGTACGTACGTCCTTGGCTTAAAGATTCTTGGAAAAATTGATTTGCATGTTGTTTTTTTTTTTGGAAAATTGTTGAAAGTTTTGAGATGATTGTAATCTGTACATAATCAGTCGAATTTATGGAGAAAAAACGTACATCTTGACCTAAAAATTGAAAAGTTTTCTCGAAAAAATTTAATTTTTTAAAAAAAATTTGAAGGTTCTAGTGAATTATCAGCTATATTAAAAACTCTACTCATTTTCAACTAAATTTAGTTCAACGAACTCATTTCTGAAATATTTTCAACGATTTATAACTGAACTTAATTGAAAGGAAATCGTGTGCAGATTAGGAAAACCAATCAAACTGCAAAATACCTTTAATTCGTTAAGTATTTTCAAAATTGAATATTTTTAAAACTGATTAAATTTTTCAATTTTTAAATGTAGTCATTCAGTAAAAATGTGCTTCTGAAATCATAATGCTATTTCTTTTGCTTTCTCGAACTTGGATTAAATTTTTTCATCTTGTTTTTTTAGTGTATGAATATTCAAGATGGGCAAAAGTTTTGAACAAAAGAAAAATTCGGCTCTTATGTATGTAGCTATCTGCCTGTTTCGACTTTTTTGTTTTAATTTTTTGAATAATGAAGAAACTAAGGACACTTGATGTGTAAAATTATATAAATTATGATTAATCGATCATCGTATTAAGAAAATTACCCCCTCAGGAAACAAATAATGCTGGATATAGCCTTTTGCACTATATTTTTATTCAGGAGCAATGCGTTGCCTGATCTCGAAATTGAAGTCGGAAGAAAATTATTATTCTACAGTCTACACCCATAATCGTGCATCTTTAATACCAAAAGAATTGTTTCTAGTTTTTTATTTTATAGCTTTTCCTTCCCCCCTTTTTGAAATGAAATACAAAAGGCTGCAGTTTGTATGATTTTCTACTCGAAAATTAAGGGTCAATGACCTCTATTATTGTAGCATTTTTTCATTGATTTATTTTTTTCGGGATTTTTTTCTGTACAGAAGGTGAGTACAGAGGGAGAAAATGAGGTAAAAATTGTATTTTTTGCAAAATGTGAATAGTTTTTGAATGAGCATTTGAATTTTAAAAATAATGAGAAAAAAATGACCAAATATTGCTCTTGAGGATATGTAAGTATATTATTTTTTAAAAAAGAATAGTTGATCGCGAAATACAATTTTTTTATCCAAATTCTTCGTTCTGCAACTTTTCTATATTTTTAAATTTGAAATGATATCAAAACCTATGCCTTTAATGATAGTTCACGCCGTATCATTTTTTAAACTTTTTATATTATATAAATTAGAGTGGGCGGAGATCAGAAAAATAATAATATGCTTTGGTATTAAACTAGAAATTTTTCTTTCGTTTTTGATTCAAAAGTTACGCGAAAAAAGAACATCGATCGAGAGTACGAATTAAAATAAAACTAAACAACACTACAGACTTTTTCACCGTCCTTTGCTTTGTTTTCGCAACTCGCTTCTTATTTTATACTCGATTCGTGAAAAATTTCGCAATATTTTATCCATTGTTTACGTCGTGACCTTTCTCGATACATGTAAAAAATCAAGGGTTTTGCAGTACGTAAAATTTTCCAAATAATAATTCCCGTTCATCAGCCTTTCCAAAGTTCAGATTTCTTCCCTTTTCGTTTATTTAGTAAACGGGTTATTTATAAAGTTCGTGTTTTCGAATCATCAATTTTTATAAAATTTCCTGCTTTTTTGTATCGTTTTTCGCATTTCCACTGCAGATTACCTCGGTTTTAAAAAATCGTCGAACATCGACTAAAAATAATGAAAATGACGGCCTCAGCAACCGCGGCGAAAAAAAAAGTTAATTAATTACGATTTCTATCTGGATATTTTTTTTCATCCCCTCCTCTGTTTCGTCACCTTCGCCAAAGCGAATAGGTTCATTTATGCGGTGAACTCGACACTAGACAAGATATCATCGCCACTATCGCAGGGTAAAAATGAAATGAAAAATTGAATACGAAAAAAAAAAGTTATATTAAAACCGCGAACTGAAAAAAGCAGCCGATGACATGCAACAATTCGTCAAAGCTCGACATACGGAGAAGTAAGACCGGATATACGTGCACCTGTGTATAGTAAATAGATAAATAAAAGATGCACGCGATTTTTGACGCGAGAAATTTCGTACCTGGTATTTGAGACCAATAGCATAGCATAAATATGATTAATTTATTGACTAGAAGGAAACTTTTCATGGTTGGGCGATGAGGTGGGAGTCCCTGGTGTCTGGATGATGCTAACGGTGGCGATCTAGATTCACGAAAAAATCTCGACGTCGATCATTGTCCCAGCTTAAAATCTCACCACGTTTGATCACGAAAGAGGAATTATCGATACGAAACTGATGCCATCGGAGATGACAAGATCGCGCACTTAGGAAAAAGGGAACGAGGGGGGAAGGGATCGAAAAAAATCACCGACACTGAAAATAATCACGATTTTCATCCAAGTACGTAAATTTTACGTTAAAAAACCCAATTGCATGGTTATTTCGGATAATATTAGAAAATTAGTTTCAAAAATTATTGAGTTTTTTTTTCAAAAAAAAAAAATTGACAATCGTCTACGTATGAATTACGAAAAACGTGCGATCGCGTTTTACCGTCAAAATAATACCGACCTGACGACGTTCGAATGGGGTAGATTTCGGTACAATACTGAAAAACGTGCTGCCAAAGAAACGTGTATATTCGAATACGTAATTCTCGACTGCTACGTTAGACATGCGTATATGGTGGCGCGAAGATCGCGATTATGATGCTGCTAGGGTCGGTAGAAAAGTAGAAAAAAATTATTTGGACGATTAGAACGAAGTGTTTTTAGTTTTTTTGAACACCGTGTACCGGAATTATTCTTCAGCAATTATGGTTGATAATCAGCGTGAAACGGTTCGAAATTAATGTAGGCGAATGAGTCGACGTATCCAGAGACATGTTGGTAATCGAGTAATTATACAGTCTGGTGCGATACTGAAGTAAAAGTGTACTCTATTAATCGAAATAATGCTCTGTTGTTGGAAAGAAACCGAATAAGGGAAGCTTTCGAATTATTAGGTTCAAAATTCAAACGAAAATTTGATTTTTGAGGATTCGAAAAATTTTCAACAGTCTAATTTTTAACTGAATCAGCTGATGGGTGTGCTATCACACCGTGAAAAATTTTTTTGCGCCCGGTCAAGTTGAGAAAATGGAGAAAAATGGGTGTTTTTTAGGTTCCAGCTTACTATTGTGCAAGGGTAAAACTCCAAAATACACTTTTTTCATACCATAGGACTCATACCAACAATAAGCCAACTTTTTTTTGCGTCACAGAAAAGCACGCTCAATGAACACTTTTCCACTTGGACTGTAGACTAATTGCTTGGAAATCGCTGAATATTGGTCGAAATTTAATTGAAAGCGAGTATGAATGTATTTTTAGTGAGAAAAAAATGAAAAATACGGAATTGACGGGAAAGGCATAATTTTAAAGTACTAAAACGACCGATTTGTCCGTTTTTTGGACGCCACGTGTAAACTACCCCTCGAAAAAATCTGAAAAAATTCTGAATGGTGTGAAATAGAGCGAGAAACACGGAAATATTTTTTTCTTTATACCCCGCGTCAAAATGGTGCCCCCAGAGCGATTTGAAAATTTCAAGGTCAAGTTTTAGGTCATTAGAGTGGTGGAAAAAATCTGAAAAAATTTCAGGGTACTCCCCTCTAGTATCTCTACCTACGTGCCAAGTTTGAAAAAAATCGGCTGAAAACTCAAGGAGATAGAATTTTTTAGAGTTTTCGGCTGCTTAAACATCGCGTATTTTGAGGCCCCTGTCCCCGGGGAGCGTGGTAAAAATTCGTTTTTGCGCTCTAAAATCATCTTCTAAGAGGCAAGTCGAATGGCATAAAAATTTTGTCAAAGTTCCACCAAGGGCTAACTGACCTCCCCCCCCCCCTTACCAGAGCCTTTGTGGAAATGTATCGCAATCACTTTGGAAAATTTATCGCCTGTATGGATGAATTTCACCTCCGTCAACCAACTTGCGGTAGCAATTTTACCCTCATTTTACATCCCCCCCTTCACAACCAGCGGATTTAAAAAACAAATTTATTTTGATACCCGAACTCGACGTGTTATTTGAGGATTACGACTAAATGAAGAATTCCGAGCGAATTGATCTGGCTACATTATGGTCGTATTAGAAAAAGACAGAGGGGTAAACGACGAGAAAAATGCGCTCGTCGTGAACGCGTTAATTAATTACTCGACGATGAAAACAAAGGCATCTTTGAAAAATATTCCGTTGCTAAGTCGACGTGTTTCGTCGTCGTTTATAATCACACTAAGTAATATCGAACAAGTTGAAAAAACGCCCGCGTGCTACGATATTTGAAGCGTGTCTGAGGTACGAAATATGTTTTGGCTGGGCTTCTCTCGGCATTGATACGAGATGCAGTGCCCGAAGTGTATTTATTTTTTGGAATCTTGGTTTCAGATTTTTTTCAATTTTTTTTTTGTCTATGGATATAAAAAAAATTGAAAAATTACTTAGGTCTCAAAATTTAAATAGTTTTGAATATTTTGAAAATTTTTCAAATTTTCTTCTTTACGAGTTCCATTTTTTCTTCAAAAAAAAAAAAAAAAGAAAGAATTTGGTATGTAAAAATAATTAAAACTTGATTCGTGATATTCCAAAATTTTGGAAAAAAAAAACTTTGCTGATTTTGAATGAAAATTACTTCAAAAAATTGTACGTATAAAATCGAGAAACGTGACAAGAAGTTTAAATAAATTTGAAAAAAAAGTAAGAAAAATTTGTCATGAAAATCATTTAAAATGTTATCAAATTTGTAGGTAATAGAATTTGATAGATTATTAAATTTTGATAGTGTCTTGATAAAAGTTGGGAAAATATTTTGGAAATATCATTAAAATAATTGAAAATTTTACGAAATTATTCAATGCGTTAAAATTACATAAAAATGACAGCAAATAACGTAAAACCTTTTTGAAAATTCGGAAAATTTTAAAATTTTATAAAAATATTCAAAAATGGCGAATCATGAGAATTATGAGGAATTATAATGAAAAATATTTTTTTTTAGCAATTTTGAGCAGTTGTTTCCATACTTACAAATTTTCCAGCAATTTTAATTATTTTAAATCAAGTTTAATATTTTTTCACATTTTAAATATTAAATGGATGGTATTTTGAACGTTCTTAACGAAATTAATCATTTTTTAATTCGTTTTAAATTTCACTTTCTGAGTAGATTTGTATTTTTTTTTGGGGGGGGGGGTGAATTTTTGGGCGTGTTTTTAAAATTCTAAATAATTCCAAAAGCCATTGCCCTTGATTTGAAATTCATTCATAATTGATGAAAATTATCCCTATCATTTTATAATGTGATTTTGGACTAATTGATTCAAACAGTAAATTGTTTGGTTAAATTTACAACTTTTTGTATCGATAGAAAAAAATTCAAGTCTTGTTTCAGTTGAATTTGTGAACAGCATGGCACACGGTTGATAAAATATGAAAATATGTATTTTATCTCGACACCCGAAATCCATAAACTATGCAAATCTTTTCACATTAACGTAATCGCGCTTGCTGTACCAGATTTCGTGGGGATTACGTTTAGTTACCCAATACTTACTCGGTTTAATAAGCTTACACGATCTCTTCGTACGACACTGTATAAACTGCAGTTTTACCAATTCAGGGTGTCTTTAAAAGACGAGAAATTTTTTCTCCTTCGAAAAAGTTCGATCTGATCGTAAAATAATTTGAAAAAATTTTTCAACTCGTGCGGAAAATCCGGCTAAAAACTTGATCGGTGAAATGTACGAGTGACGTAGAGCAGTTTTAAAATCGACCGGGGAAATTTTTTTCGATGCGCTGTAATCGGCTTCCGAAAGGGGTAAATAATTCGGCGAGAAAATTTTTACGAGGTTGAATTTTTTTTGCTCGAGATAAAAAAATATACCGAAGCATTCGCTGCTCCGATTTCGAGTTTATACTGAAAACAAGAGGTAATTTGAAATTGAAAAATTACGATAAGGGGTTCAATGAATCATAAACAATGGAAGAATTATTGATACGATTTTATGCCCAGTCTACGTATATGGAATACGTGAACCGAACACCCCTAACACGTCGTTCAACAATTACTATATTGAGGGTGAATATAGCGAATACTTTTTGACAATCGTTATCGAGCAAAAACACTTCTCTATTTTGTCATTTGTCAAAAAAGAAAGAAAAGCGCGAAATTTGTTTCGATTTTTATTTTTCTCGCAGGATTAATGTTTCGATTTCGAACCAAGGCGGCCTGTTCCGAGTAATTAACTCGATATTAGTAGGCGCGTTGGAAAATTTAATCGAAATTGGGTTATTTGTGGATTTTTTCGAAGGAATTGAGATATTTGACAGCTTGATAGGTGATTTTTTTTCAATTTAAATGTTTGGTGGAAGCTGAATGGGAAGGATTGATTGTACTTTTTTTTCATTCCTGCGAGATTAATTTTCCGCATGGAAGGAGGGGAATTATTTTCCCGAGTAATCGAATTATTTTGATTGATATTTGGCTAGGTGTAATATCTTTGCATAATTTTAATTTCGTGTTTTAGTCGATTTTAAAAAATTTTGAGGATAGAATTCATTCTGCAGCTAATTTTTTATTTCGTTGTTTCAGAGTTTCAAACTGACCAGGATGACGTCATCAGGCTCCAGAAATTGGTGAGTGATTTTAAAATACCTAATTTTATTTTCTGATGCGAGTTTCAAATATTTTGGTGGTTTTTCTGATGGTATATAATCAATGGATAGTAATTGTGTTGAATTTTTCCCCCTCATTCGTGTTGTAAGGACATCGATAGTCGAGCGAAATATGTTTTTTATACCTGATTAATGCCTGTAAATTTGCATAACCGAAAAGTAACAAGGCATCGGGTGTTGTGAAGTGATAATTTTTGTAAAACTGCGAATCCCTTCCACCCTCCCTCCTAATATTTTGGCCACAATTTTAATATAAAAGTCATCTCTATTTTTGAAATGAATGTAACAAAATTGGTAATATTTTATTGATTTTTTTCTTAGCAAAAGTTACAACTGTAAAATAATTTCATCTTGTTTTTTGCCTGCTGGTAAATTTAATTGGGTATCCAATTTTACTTCTAATGCATAAATCCGCTTTTAAATTATCCTTTGTGAATTCTTTCATATTTGTGGTCAAATGATACTCACGAAGAATGTGGGCAATCTGAATTTTAGACGAAATTATCGAATATTTGGCTCCTGCGGTAAAATAAAACTAGGTTTCAGATTTCAGTGCTTTTCTGGATTAATTGGTTTTTTATCAAATGTAAATAAAGTTTCACCTATGCATAATCTTGGCCCATATCCGAAAATTAACTCACTGCCTTTTGGTCGTTTGGCAACTGCTTGTTCGTTAAAATGTTCGGGATCCCAGGTTGAAGGATTCGCGTATAAATCAGAATCATAATGGGCGAAATGGAGGATTGGTATCACGAATGTGTTCTTGGGTACAATTTTATTATCTGTAGAAACAAAAAATGAAAAGACCGTGTGATAAAAAGGTCATTTGACCTCTGGTGCGATTTGATCAAAATTTTTATTTCAATCGATTTACCTACCTTGGTATAAAATTATTTTAGAGCGCATGAGCGAATTTTTATCTAACTTTTGAAGGGTAGGAAGATTAAAATATGTGATTTCCTAGTCAAAAAATTCATCTCCAAGAGTTTTCGAACTTTTTTTTTTTTTAAACTTGGCACATATGTAGAGGTACTAGACAGAGAGAAGTACCTATCCTATAATTTTTTCAGATTTTTCAACTCACTTTAATGACCTTAAATATGATTTTGAAAATTTCGAATCGTCCAGGGAAACAAAATTGAAGATGGACGGGAATTTTTTTTCCAAAACTTTTCAATATGTTTCAGAATTTTTTCAGATTTTTTCAAGAGTTATAAGTTGGTCCAAAATTCTAAATCCCGACGTAATTAACCATTTTAATTCCTCAAAATTACTGGATTTCATCAATTTTCACGGTTTTTTCAATATTTAATCAATTTCTACCGCTCTAAAAAATTTGAAAAATTCTGGAAAGTATGACATACATTGAAAAACTTCGGAAAAAATCATTTTTGTGTTCGTTACAGAATTGCGTTTCCCAGAGTGATTTGAAATTTTTAAAGTCAAATTAAGGTCATTTAAATGATTGAAAAAATCTGAAAAAATTTCAGGGTATTTCCCTTTAAGTACTTCTATCTACATACATTACAAGTTGAAAAAAAAATCGGTTGGAAACTCGCAGAGGTAGAATTTTCAGTTTGGAAATCACGTATCATTTAATGTATTTTTTGGCCCCTGTTCATGCCCCACCCTTCAGAGGTCAGATAAAAATTCGCTCAAGTGTTCTAAAATCATCTTCTACCATGGCAAATTGATTGACATGAAAATTTTGATCCACCAGAGCCTTTGTAGGAAATCTCGACACCATAAAAATTTGAATGAAATGAGGATTCATACCATTTAATAAACAATCTTTATGAGTCCTTCGGAAAGCCAACACGGCTTGGCTGTACATTCTAGATGTCTCTTTAATACATTGTTCTAAATATTTTAAATCATTGATCGCTAAGTCTGCTGCTAAAGCATTATCTTCAGGCATTACCTGTATTATTTCTTCGTATACTTTTTGCTGGAAAATGAATTTTGTCAAATTAGATGAGTATGAGAGATTTTTATCGATTAAATAACAGACTTACTTGAATGTCTTGGTTTATGGCGAGCATGAGAAGTGTGAAGCATATATTTAATGCCGTCGTTTCAGTTCCCTGTTGAAAAATACGATAAAATTTACAGATGAATTTTTTTACTCGAGTTTCAGAAAAGCAAGGTATTTCTCACTCACCGTTCCTATCAGCTGTATAATTTCGTCTCTGATACGTTTATCAGTGAAACTAGTTTCTTTTGAGCTTTTTTCGATCAATAAATCTATCATAACTTTTGACGAAATGTCTAAAAAAAAAGTTGTATTTGACATGAAGTGAATTTTCTAGGTGGTTGAACGAGACATCTATAAGTTTGATGGTCATAGATGTTGTGTTTGAAAAAAAAAAATTATAAAATTCACGAAAAAGTCAAGAATTTTTTCAAAATCAATAATTAAATTTTTCTTTACACTTCAGTCAGGGATTAATCGAGGAGAGAAGCAGAATGCTTCTACCAATAATAATCACAAAACTGAATTTTTTATTAAAAAAATATGTATTCTTAAAAATGAGAACTGAAGAAAGAACATGGTTTCTGGGGATACATTTTCATTGTAAGAAATCAAAAAAATTCTATTTCAGGGGCAGATTTTCAATTTTTCAACTTATTTTTAGGAAAAAATTTTCATGTGCTTGAAATTGGAAATTTGTCTCATAAATCATGAATTTTTCGAAAAAATTTGATTTGGTTTGTTTTGAACCAAATTACTATGTTTTCAAAAGGAATTTAATTTTTCCATTTTGTGATTATAATTCAAATTCATGTTGAGAAGTGAGGGGAAAAAAATTCAGTATACAGTTGAAATTAATTAAATGGACATTGATTTTTGTAAATTCTTGGGGACCAAAAAATATCTCGTATTGGAAAAATTTTAGCTCTTTTTTGAGATTTAAAAAAAGTCATGAAATTTTGTTTGACCAAATTAATGGTCGGGTACATGTAGTTCTTATTGGACTAATTGGATTTAAATTTAATAATTTTTTATACCTTTGTTTGAATCATTTCGAAAGTTATTCAATTTATCTGTCATCACCTGAAAAACAAAATGAAATGAATGAAAACCGTATTCGGTGGATAGAAAAATTGATAAATTAGTTGATAATTTTAATAGATATTCACTTTTGTTGGTAAATCATATAAATGATGGATCATATCACTTCTTCCAGTCATTTTCAAATAAACCAAATAGAACAGATGTGGATGTAACCAGGGTGATATTATTCTTTTAGCTATGTTTTCGAAAATCCTAAAAGTTTTACAAAGAGGCATCATTGAAAATAGCACACCTACGTATCGAATTCGATTGAATTAAAAGTTTATTTCTTCATACTCGAGTATCGCCTCACAATAGTGTTTTGCATCCTTTCCGGTATTTTGTATCGAAGCACCGAGAGTATTAGCTGAAAAAGTAACATACATTCAATTTTTTGATCATCCCAAATCCAAGTATATTTTGCATACCTAAAATGGAATCAACGTTGGCATGTATGACGTAATCCCAAATATCTATTATTGCCCCCTGGTCTGCTGCCGGTCTCAAATTATTTACCAAATTCGAAGCTTTTTCATTGAAAACATTGGTATATTTTGCGAGCATTTCCGATGAAAAACCTGGTGCTAAAATTCGCCTAGATTTTTTCCATTCTGGGTCTGAAAATAGGGCTGATTCGATTGACGCCTGAATACTCAAGGTGCCTATTATGTCAAAGAATGATTAAATATCTTACATTCCGCGTTGAGTATTCCCGTTCCAACCCATTCGTCGAGAAATTTCATCGTCTCGCGATGCTGGTTTTGATTCAAAATAGTCTGTTGAAAAAATTCGAAAAACACTTCGATATAGGTAAAATCAGATAGAAACCAGTTGTAGATCTAGGTATTCTTAAAATATTAAATACCTCACGAGGAAAAAATTTGTTTTAAAAAAAAACCGACTTTTTGGCAAAGTCAGTTCAACGAAATCGAGCCACCAATAAGTTTGTAAAATTGAAGAAAAATCACTAAAAATCTGACTGATGGGTGAAAAAACAAATACTTGAGACAAGTTTTACTTAAATACTGGAAAAATTTCAAGATCTGAGTAAAATAATTCATCTTTAAAATTATTTAAATCGAAATAAAAAAATAAATAAATAAATTATATAAATATTGCAGGACAGTTCGGTGTAGGTATTTTAGTTCCGAAATTGACGTAAAATTTTGATGCGACAGTAGATTGCCAAAGTTACACTCCAGGTAAAAATATTGCATATATTTAAAATTGAAGGGAGTGCCCTTTTGAATAGTGCAATTTTAATAATAAAAACTTGCATTCTTTTTTTGAAAAATTCAACTACCCCAATCATTTTTTTTTTTATCTAAAATTAAAATAATCATTAAAAAAACTTGAAGAAAAATTAATGGTATCATAATTGGATAACTATTTTGTAGTAAGCTTTGAAAACTGAATATTTTTTTTTCAATGGGTATTACAACAATTGAGGATAAAAAGTAGGTTAATCTCTAAGTCCGAGTCAGTCAAATTTTTTGAAATTCTTAATTCTCTTTTTGTTGAAAAAAAGTGGTAATTTTTTTACCAAACGATTAGTGAAGAATCACTGAGATCTGCCTCAATTCTCAATTAATCAGAAAAAAAAATCAACAAAAACCTTTAATTTTCCAAAAAAAAAATCATTTCACCGATTCGAAAAACCATAATTCACCAAATTGAATGGATTCAAACTGAGAAAGTGTACCATACCAATGCAAAATGGGCAAATTTCGAATCGAAATAATGGAATTTTTCTTGTTCTTTCTATCGCCACTGAGCCTTTTTTCACTCCTAGGTCAAATTGAAAATCATCACAAAATTTACTAAAGTTCTTGAATTCTGTACCTATTATTCAACATTACTTTTATCACATGAAAGCAAATTCCAGCTTAGGGGAAGGAGGAGGCTAGAAATCGATCTGACCTGATTCGAAACTAAATACTACACAATCTTTTTGGATAATTCGGCTTCGTTTGCAGAGTTGACACAAGTAATTATTTTCGGATTAATGAGAAATAGGTTTCGACTTCAAGGTTATTCTTTCTCGTTTTTCGCGACAATTTCATTGGTAATTAAGCCAGAAAATTATGGTTATTGTTATAAAATTGATGAGTGTTTTTTTTTTATATGCCAACAAAATACCAGTATAATTTGACAGCACCAAAATATTTCCGTAAAAATTTTGAAACGAAGTTTGACTTCAAAGTTAATTTTTTAAAACTGTTTTTTGACATCGTGTTGCCTAACCTGAAAATCGAATGTAGGTAACATTGATGGTTTGTGTACAATTCCAAATTTTTTATTCATTTTTTTTTTCAGAAATCTGTACGACTTTTAATTTTATTTTCATTAACTGAACGACAGTTAGAATTGAAGAATTTTTTTTTTGAAAAAATATACTCAGGGTAAAAGTATTCCAAGAATTACCATTCTGATGAAAATTTGCGAATTTTTTTTTTTCAAAATGTACGAAAAAAATGAGAAAAAAGTCGTAAAATGAAGAAATTGAATGAAACTGCGTGAAAAATAAATAGAAATTTTTTGTTTTATGTTTCTTTGCTTCTTTGCCTTCAAAATTCAAGTATTGGTACTTACCATGATATCGTCGTATTTCTTAAGTACCAGGCAAGGTATAGGGCCTAGCCAAAATACCAGACGATCATACTGCTCCATTAATTTTTCTCCTTTCGCCAGCACATCTAATGAATATAGAAATTAGAACGTTTGTTTGATCACCAGTAAATCATGAAGATGTATTGAAATTTTGTTTAAAATTACCATCGATCGGACCGCGTAACAGGAGTAAATTCCCGATCAGAGGAAATGTAGGATATGATGGAAACTGTTTCAGCAATTCGTATGTCCTTTTATTTTTAAACTTTATCAAAAATACGAGTAAAATGACGATACTCACTGCGCACGCGATTATCATAATAGATCTATTTGTAAAAATTAATCACTAAAGTAACGAAATTTTGAACTATAAATTCATTGCTAATACGATCACAATAAAATAGGTATCCGAAAGAATCTGCGCCAGTGGCTGATAAACATCTAAAATGAAAAAAAAAACAACAACGTTTAACAATTGTCAAGATTTTTTTCCAACTACGTCAATAATATTTTGGAATAGGTAGCTTAGTTACATAATTTATATGGCTGAGGTTTGTTGATCACGTTAATGAATAAGTTACATCGTTTATTAACATTGTACCTGTCTATGTTATTCGTTTTTGAATTCAGAATTTGACAACGTTCCATTTTTTGAGTGGATTTTTTTCCGGAATATTGATCTATTGTTTAATTATTTTTGGTTCGTTTTGAGAATGCATTATTCTTATCTCAAAAAATGAAATATTCCATTTTGATGAATGAAATTTTCAAAATACGCAAATATTTATTATTTTTGGTTTAATTCGATTCGTTTTTTACAATTTTTTCTCCGCCATTAGCGATCACATTTTGGAAATTCGGCCGAAGTTGTAACGCTGCTTATTGCGACTATGAAGTTTCCTTACTAATTTGTCATTCTAGTAATTATTTTTCTTTTCTACTTCGTTAATAAATTGATGGTTGTTAATTTCAGACGTGTCGATTGAGTATTGCGATTCGTGCAATATTCGCGTTTGCTTTGCCAAGGTTGTGGGATTTTTCCAAAGTGAAATATTGTCCTAATATGGTATTCGGCCTGAGGAGGTATTTTTGCTACTGCGACGATAGAATTACACGGTCGTTATTGTCCATTAAGGTTAATCGTCGTCTCGATCAAAGTGTCGGTTATGTGCTTGAGCAATAGATTAATTTTTTTTATTGAGTTTATTTACTAGAGGCTTTCCAGCTTTTTATGCAAAGCCGATGTAAAGATTTCAATTTTTTGAGTATTTTATGCAGTTTTTCAGTTGAAAGTTTGTAGAAGAAATGTTGTTGGGAAGTGAGAAAAGTAATGAAAAAGTTTTGTTCTCGGTTCGTAAGTCAAGTTTTCTTCAAAAATTCATTCGTTTCCTAAAAGGGTTATTTTCTGAGAAATTTGCACTAAAATTTTGTATTTTTTTGAAACCAAACCATTGAATTTTTTTTCCCAAAATGTTTGTCCTAAGCTCGAGGAATTGGTATCTGTCTTTGTCAAAGTTTTCAATTTCAGGGTAGAAATTTTCAAGTGAATTTTGATTTTTAACATGGACATGTTTTTCCTATTGGGAGGGAGGGGGTGTCAGTATCAGAAGGTCAACATCTCATCTTACTTTTAAAAACAAATTTTTTCTATTTTCGAAATTAACTCAATATCAGCAAGTCAGAAATTGAAAATTGACTTGATATCAGAAAGTCAAAATTATAGGAAAAATATCAGAGAGCTAAATGCTGATTTTTCAAAACAAAATTCCATATTTTTGAAATTAACCAAATACCCGAAGTCAGTATGTTGAGAAAAAAGTAAAAGCATCCACGTTACCAACATTTCCTTTCAGAGCAAACATTACTTCATTTTTTTATCTTGTGTAGAATTGCTCATTTTCAGCGAATTAATAACATTCTTCGAGAATTTTAGCAGTTGTACAAAACATTTGATTATTTCAATTATTATTGAAAGGGTAAAAGAAGAAAATGTGAATATCGTGATTAAGAGAAATTTTTTATATGGGAGGCCTTCGTAGTGAAGAGACAGATTTTTCAATTTTGATGGGAGCTCGGATCCGAGGGAAACCTTAATTTTCCTTCCTCGCTCCAACTGGCCGTTTCGTTTACGATAATTCGAATTCTTTATTTATTTTATTTTTATTTCGTTAATTTGGTATGAAGAGGGACAGCGATGGTTCAATATATTTTTCAAATAAGTAATTATTGAGTACGAGAATGAATTTCATTTCGAAAATAAGACGGAAGAGAGAGAAGCAAAAAAGATGGATTTTTTGACCTTCTCAAAAATAATAAAATTCGAGGACAACTTCTTTATACCTTTTTTTATTTTTAAACAATAATTGAGAAAATGTGCAATAAGGTGGGCCGAATAAACAATATTTTCGATTTTCAAAAACATACCACCGCAAAAGTTATTGGCTGATGAGACTTGAAGAATTAAAAAAAAAGTTTCGAAATCGATTCATATCTTCCGATCGCGTATTGGCGTTTGAGTTCCTTTTCAAAAATTAGCAAAAATTCAAAATTTTTAAAATTTTAAAAAATTGAAAATTGATTAAAATCAATTTTAGAGCTTAGGTATTTAGTGATGATATAGACCAAAAAATACATTTTTTCGGAAAAAAATCGACGTTTTATAATTTTTTTTTGATTTTTCTTAATGTGAAGAAATAGCAGAAATTTAAAAAAGGTGTGAAGCTTGAATTTTTTTCAAGAAAATTTTGCTCTTTGATTTGAATAATAGTCACTAGATAAGCTCTAAAACCAATTTAAATAAATTTCAATTTTTTTCAAAATTTTTCATAATTTCAATGCCAATGCGCGATGGGAAGATATGAATTGATTTTGAATTTTTTTTTTTTATTCTTCAAGTCTCATCAGCCAACAACTATTGCGGGGAGGGGGGTGGTATAATTTTTGAAAATCGGAAAAAAAATGTTTTTTCGGCCCACTCTAATGTGCAATACATAATAATGTGCCTAAGTGAAGACCTTGATAATATCATATCGGTTTTAAAGTTCACCAATCACCATATCTATACATTGCCTTTGTGATACGAAAATAGGCAATCAATCTAACACGCATGAGAAGCGACTGCTCATTCATGCGTTTATAGGTATCACTCAAAAAAATTTTCTTCATAATAAACTAAAACTACTCTCTTGATTTGAATCAGTCAGAAATGCTAAAATTGACTGATGAAATGGTGGAAATCAAGTCACTGCACTGATTCCCGAGTTAATCAGCGACATTTTACTGCCAATCAGTGAAAAATTACAAATTCAATTAGTGAATTTTCATCATTGAATTAGTGAAAATTAATTGACTAATGGAAATCAGTCAAAATTTACTGATTTCGATCAGTGAATTTTCATTATTGAATCAGTAAAAATGAAATATCGCTGATTGATTTACTTAGTATAATTAATTACCGATTCCGAGTGGCTCATCTCAATTTTGTCAATTTAAATCAGTCAATTTTGACTGATTCAAATTTAGAGAATAAATTCAAGTTCAAAGTTCATCTTTATGAGCAGTTCGCTGCAACGCGCTTGGTCGGATGGCGTTGAGTTTTCTCCATAATTTGTAACTTTCCATCCTATATCCTTGTTGCATTTCATCTTTAAATGTGGATATGTTAAGGTATTGAAGTTGTTCGGGCATTGCAGGTTTCCATAATTGCCGATTATCTGCATTCGGATTCCTGTTAATGAACATGTATTCGAAAATAGTCGACGTTTCAATTTCCAGTTTAAAAATTTCACCGAAACTTACCCTTTTATGGCAAAATTTACGAGGTATTGTATCATTCTTTGAGAAACGTTGAAATTATCGGTGTCGGGTTCGATTTTCGGTAGAGGAAAGTATGGAAGATGGAATATTGAGTATAATTCGGCACCATGAAAAATATCTGTAAAATAATCAGAAAGCTATCTAAATAAAATCGAATCATCGAAAAATTCTCTCTCGTGATTTTGATTTTGAGAATCACTTTTCGTCTATTCAACAAGGGTATACTCTTCAACCGATCTGGCTGGTAAACAACAATGATCAATGTTAAAAATGAAAATTGCTTACTTCTTTTGCTAGTAATGTTGCGAACTACGTCAAAAGGGGGAAGCCAAAATCCATTGTCGTAATCGAACACATACAAGTAAACAGTATTTGGATGCGTGTTAGCCATCTCCAATACACTTATGGTGAAATAACGATCAGAAAATAGCTGCAAACAGAAATAAGAGATATGTAAACAAGAGAAGTGAGCTATCTATTGGAATTGCGGAATGCGATTTTACTCGATACACTAACTTTGCGCTGCTCCACCAATCAGAAGCGCCGTTCGCGAAGATTCTCAGCGTGAGCCTGTTTTACGTACGTTGGTGAGCGATTTTTTTTTTCAAAGTCCATATCAGGGCATCACATTCCGACGTTTTTTTTCAACTTCCAAATTTTTATTCACGAGGTCTAAATTTTTTACGAAATTTTTTTCCAACTTCAAAATTTTTCTTGACGAGGTCTAAATTTTTTACGAATTTTTTTTCAACTTCAAAATTTTTCCTGACGAGGTCGACATTTTTTTCAACTTCAAAATTTTTCTTAACGAGGTCTACATTTTTGATGAAATTTCTTTTCAACTTCAATTTTTTTGACGTGTTTTTAAATACTTTTCCAAACTTTAAATTTTTGTCACGGTTACAATTTTTCAACAAAATGTTTTCAACGTTACTGCAAATTTGTAAAAGAAGTTCAGGAGGCCAGGTCAATTCTTCAAGTCGAAAATTTTTCCCAGACAATTTAAAAAATTGTAACCTTGACAAAAATTTGATGTTTAGAAAAGTATTTAGAACACGTCAAAAAAATTGAAGTTGGAAAGAAATTTCGTAAAAAATTTAAATCTCGTTGAGAAAAATTTTGAAGTTGAAAAAAAATTTCGTAAAAAATGAGATACGATAATAAACAGAACGGATTTGCACGGTCTTATCCATGATTCAGTACTCGGATGGCGCAAAGTTAGTGTATCGAGTAAAATCGCTTGCGGCCATCCCTGAAAATTCTTTCTACTTCTCAACATATCTACCCTCTTCCCAACTAAACATGAATTTCTGTTAAAATTTTGGCCGAGGGATTGAGTTATAATTGCAATAAGAAAGTGAAACTAGCCTCATTTTGAAGAGAAGAAAGTAGTAAAATTTCAGTCGAATCAATACGTGGAATTTTACAAGAAAAGGAGCAACATTGCCACAAAGTTTTTCCAAAACTGAGGCGTGTAGAATCAAAAGTGGCTTTCTTCATGCGACACTCTCTGTAGAAAGGGACCTTACGTGGAAATTTTTTTTCTAGTTTTGGAGATTTTGATATTTTTAAGTTCCAAAACCCCCGAAACTAGAAAGAAAAAAAAATCCACGTAAGGTCCCTTTCTACAGAGAGTGTCGCATGGAGAAAGCCACTTTTGATTCTATACGCCTCAACTATGTTTTTACATCTTTAAGTTTCAAATTGTCGTAAAATCGGAAATTTTGCATGAAAAAAGGTAATTAATAGCTCATTTGAAAGGTAATTTTATGTAGTTTTAGAATATGGTAATATGTAGGTATCTTGTCGACAATGTTGACCTTTTTTTAAACGCGTTTTTCTCAAAACTATGTTTGACACCCCCCCTCCTCTTAAATTTGCCCCTTTTCTGGTCGAATGCCACATGTGAAGACCACGCGGATAGAACGGGTTAACAGAAAGAGCCTTTCCTAATAAAGGTCGAAAATGGCCCTTGACCCAGAATTGGTCAAAATTGGCCCAAAACGTTACTTATGGTCTAGAAACATCCAAAAAAAATGTTGAACCCCTACCCCCGCCCCTTTCGGAATTATCGCGTTTTTAATGTCGAAATTTCAACACACGATACCTCTGGAAGGGGTGGGTAAAAAATTTTGAAATTTTCAGAGACTACATCTTGTTGGGTAGTATGAATGAGAATTTTCTGAAAATTTTTGGTTCACATTTTCCCAATTTTTTCTCACATTGAAATTTTCAAAAAAAATTTGAAGGGTGACATGGCTGGAAATTTTTTTATTAGTTCGGCCAAGTGGTCATGCATCATATATATTTTTTTGGCCCCTAAAATTGGGGTCAACATGGTCAAAAAAATCAAAACCAAAACAAAAACGTGATTTTTTACCACTTTTTCGTAGTAACTAGCAAGTTATCCCAACTCGAAGTAAAATTTTGAGTCAAAATAGTCATAAATTGAAAGTACATCATAAAAAACTTCCTTTTCCAAAATTTCAAGTGCTGAAGTGCATTTCTCGAATTTTGGCTGACTATTTTGACTCAAAATTTTACTTTGAGTTGGGATAACTTGCTTGTTACTACGAAAAAGTGGTAAAAAATCACGTTTTTTTTTGGTTTTTATTTTTTTTGACCATGTTGCCCCCAATTTCAGGGTCCAAAAAAATATATGTGATGCATGACCACTTGGCCGAACTAATAAAAAAATTTCCAGCCATGTCACCCTTCAAATTTTTTTTGAAAATTTCAATGTGAGAAAAAATTGGGAAAATGTGAACCGGAAATTTTCAAAAAATTCTCATTAATAGTACCCAAAAAGATGTATAATCTGTGAAAATTTCAAAAAAATTTACCCACCCCTTCCACAGATATTGTGTGTTGAAATTTCGACATTAAAAACGCGATAATTCCGAAAGGGATGGGGGTAGGGGATCAACATTTTTTTGGGGATGTTTCTAGACCATAAGTAACATTTTTTTGACCAATTCTGGGTCAAGAGCCATTTTTGACCCTGAAATGTAGGAGAGCTGAGCGTTTTAAAGATAATTTTGGGGTGGAACGGGAAAAATGTGGTTTCAAGTTATGTTTTGATTCTTTTACTTTAAAAAGGTCAGTTAGTCATTTTACTTCGGAAAATATTGCTCAAAAGTTTTTCAAAAACGTCCAAGTCACTCAACATACAACGTGTTTGAATTGAAATCAACATTTATGTGACCAGCTCAAAAGAAATAGATACGGTTAGTGTCCAAAAAATTTTTTTTAAACAGCACTAAATTTCCCATGAAAAAAAAAAAAAAAAAAAAAAACAGAAATTATTGTTCAAGAATATTTCTTGACTACACCTCTAGAGAGTGTAAATGTCTAAATTTGCGATGATCACCTGAAATTTTGGAAACAGTTGGGTAATCGATGGGAGAGAAAAAATTTACTTACATCAATTAATTCTTCTAATTGGCTTGTATCAACTTGATTGTGTTTGAAGTAAGCATCGAATAAGATGTCAGAAACCCGAGATGACTCTTCTTCATTAATCCATTTGCCATAATTGAATAAGATTGGCAAGAATCGTTTGAAATCATCTTTCCGAAAACTGAAGTGATTGTTAGTATTCAACATGCCTATAAAAATAGTGACTGAGATCAAATTGTTTTCGTTTGCTTAATTTAAGGGTATGCTTTCGTTTGTTATCAATAAGTAAAATTTAGGATCGCGATTTCTCATCCAATATCGAACGAATTTTTATGAAATTTTCGATAAATGCTTTATTAATGCACTGTCTTTGGAGGACTTTTGCGATATTTCCAAAAAGTATTGTATTAATCGAAAAAAAAGATTTAAAAGAATAATTTTGCAGACTGGAGCAGACTTTTCCACAATTTTATGATTTTTGTAACGTAATTTTTTCAAAATTGGAAGGATTTAGGTGAAAAGTCTCAAAAGTCCTCCAAAGATCTCACTGTACAGAAACGAAATATTAAAAGATCATTAGAAAAATGTTGAATATTTGCTGAAATATAACGATCCTAAGTTGTCTAAAGGGTACCCCCGGATAAGATAGGCGAATCGGCCTCAGACCTACTTTTTGAAATTGACCCCCGAACATTATTAAGGACCCCAAAAAATGATTTTAGGAAATTTTTTCAACTCCTCAACTCACCCCCCTTTGCCCCCACCCCCCAAAATAGCGAATTTTCGTCAAAAAATCGTATCTCCGGGCCTAATGGACCAAAAATTCTGAAATTTATGTGGTGTATACAGGGAGTGGTGACCAATTTTTGAGAATTTTTTCAGATTTTTTTTGCACTGCCTTCTAGCCAAAACCCCACTTTGAAACTTTAAAATCGCCATAACTCTGAAACTAAAAGATCTGCTTTTTTTTTCATTTCGGTACAAATATAGTCCTACCATGGTACAATATAATGATATTTTTTTCAGATTTTTCGAGTTGGTAGAACAGACCTAAAAATGCGATTTACTGTTCAAAAAGACCAATTTCGCCATTCAGGCAACGAAAAATTTTGAAATTATTTATGTGGTGTATACGGGGAGTGGTGACCAATTTTTAAGAATTTTTTCAGATTTTTTTTTGCAGTGCATTCTAGCCAAAACCCCACCCTCAAACTTTGAAAATTGCTCGAATTCCAAAATTAACGGGAAAACGTTTGTTCTATTTTTTTAAAATGACCATCGGACATAATTAAAAACACCAAAAAAGTCTTGGGTGTATCTCCCACCTTTCACTGCATCCCCCCCCCAATATCGGATTTCGTCTAAAAATCTCATCTTGGTACCTAATGAACCAAAAATTCTGAAATTTACGTGGTGTATACAGGGAGTGGTGACCAATTTTTGAGAATTCATTCAGATTTTTTTTGCAATGCCTTCTACCCAAAACCTCGCTTTGAAACTTTGAAATCGCCATAATTCTTTTTCTTTTTGGCACAAATATAGTCTTACCATGGTACAATATAGGTAATATTTTTTTTCAGATTTTTAGAGTTGGTATAACAGATTAAAAAATGCGATATACTATTCATAAATACCCATTTCGTCATTCGCGAAACCAAAATTTCTGAAATTCATGTGCTGTACGTGGTGAGTGGTAACCAATTTTCGAGAATTTTTTCAGTTTTTTTTGCAATGCATTCTAGCCAAACCCTCACCCTCAAACTTTGGCAACTTTTTTGAATGAATTTTCCAAAATTTCCATTTCTGTACCAAGTTTGTGAGAAATTTTCGAATCATTCTTAAGAAATGAGGAGTGTCGTTGCAAAACGCAACAAAAAATTTGTTTCTTTGCAAAACGCAACATCTTTTTTTTGCTCCCCTCCCCTCCAACCCTCCTTGAAGTACAAGTGCGAAATGACCCCAAAACATGTAGCTGGGGTCCTAGGCTTTCCAATGAGACCACCCCGAGCCAAAATAATGCTGCACTTGTAAAAATGGCCGACGTACTGTAGGTTCGTGTTCGCATGTAGCCACGATCGTTTACTATTTATCTTATGCACGATTTTTATCAAACATTCTTAAACCTGCGGAAATCCTGACTCGATTACATATTCGACTTTGAAGAAGTGAACCCAGTGATTCCTGATGAAAGCGATGACGTTGATTAGCTGCGTTTTTTTGTTTTTTTTTTTTGCATATTTAAAATTGTCATACGTATTTGCATGTACTTGAATAAATGACAAAACGATAATTTTTTGAACAACAGTGCATTTTTTTTTTTGTGAACTGGGAAATAAAAAAAAAAAATATGAAGAATATTGTACCTATCAAGGCAGGGTTGTGTATGTGCTAAAAATAAAGAATCTATAAATTTTTTAGTTGGAATTGGACCGATTTCATAGCTTGAGGATGGGTTTTGGGCTAGAATGCATCGGAATTTTTTTTTTAAAATCTTCAAAATCATTTTTCACTGATTTTTTATGACAGAAATAGCCTATTTCATGGCTTCAAGTAAAACGATCGCGAAAAGAACTTTTATTGAGGCATTTCGACCAGCTAAATACAAATTCGACATTACTTTTAATGTTCTCAACTCCAAAATGGAAAGGAGAGAGTCCAGAAATGTTCAAGATTTTTTTTACATCAAGGGTTACCATCTGGGAAGGTTAGAACGAAAATTTAACCCAGCGCTGAATTCAACCCTTATCCAGCTAGACCTTTGAACAATTTCAAAGTTTCAAAGCGAGGTTTTGGGTAGAAGGCATTGCAAAAAAAATCTGAATGAATTCTCAAAAATTGGTCACCACTCCCTGTATACACCACGTAAATTTCAGAATTTTTGGTTCATTAGCAAGGACCGGATATGTATGTTCTAAAAAACGCAAAATATGCACATATTTTATGCGCTAAAAAGGGGTGAAATATGCAAAAATATGTGCTAAAAACTCGAAATATGTGAAAATATGTGAATACGATATGGGTATCAAAAAACAGCTTTTTTCGATCTTGTCATTAAATTATCACTCAAATTGCCGAAATATTATTCATTTTAGGCAATTTTGACTATTTTAGTAATTTCTTATTGATAAAATCGATTTTTAATTCAAAATCAAAAGTATTTACTTTTTCAAAAAAAAAGTTGCAACAGGCATTTTCATTTCTCAGACAGAAAAAATTTGAAAAATTAAATTTTGGGTGGTAGGTACGAAAAAAAATAGTAAAAACAGATAAAATGAGTAAAATTTGCCCAAAAACGTGAAAAATAGTCAAAATATGGCCAATTATGCGCCAAAAATGACAAAATACGTAAAAATATGCATTTATGGTATACCCAAAATACCTATGCGAAAATATATGGGGCTCAAAATACTCAGAATTTTTTGAATCGTAAAGAAACCATTGATATGCGTGATGGGAATGCTCATACGAAAATATGTTTTTCATACACATCCAGTCCTTGGTAATGACGGGAAAAGTGTAAATAAAGAGACAAAATGAGTAAAATATACACGAAAACGAGCAAAATATGCTAAAATATGCACGAAAACGAGCAAAATGGACAAAATATGCTAAAATATGCGTAAAAAATGGCAAAATATGTAAAAATATGCGTTTATGCCCAAAATATGCAAAAATATGCGCTAACATATGGGGCTCAAAATACTCAGAATTTTTTGAATCGTAAAGAAACCACCGATATGCGCGATAGGAATGCTCACAGAAAAATATGTTTTTACATATTTATCCGGTCCTTGTTCATTAGGTACCAAGATGAGATTTTTAGACGAAATCCGATATGGGGGGGGGGGGATGCAGTGAAAGGTGGGAGATACACCCAAGACTTTTTTGGTGTTTTTAATTATGTCCGATGGTCATTTTAAAAAAATAGAACAAACGTTTTCCCGTTAATTTTGGAATTCGAGCAATTTTCAAAGTTTAAGGGTGGGGTTTTGGCTAGAATGCACTGCAAAAAAAAATCTGAAAAAATTCTTAAAAATTGGTCACCACTCCCCGTATACACCACATAAATAATTTCAAAATTTTTCGTTGCCTGAATGGCGAAATTGGTCTTTTTGAACAGTAAATCGCATTTTTAGGTCTGTTCTACCAACTCGAAAAATCTGAAAAAAATATCATTATATTGTACCATGGTAGGACTATATTTGTACCGAAATGAAAAAAAGCAGATCTTTTAGTTTCAGAGTTATGGCGATTTTAAAGTTTCAAAGTGGGGTTTTGGCTAGAAGGCAGTGCAAAAAAAATCTGAAAAAATTCTCAAAAATTGGCCACCACTCCCTGTATACACCACATAAATTTCAGAATTTTTGGTCCATTAGGTCCGGAGATACGATTTTTTGACGAAAATTCGCTATTTTGGGGGGTGGGGGCAAAGGGGGGTGAGTTGAGGAGTTGAAAAAATTTCCTAAAATCATTTTTTGGGGTCCTTAATAATGTTCGGGGGTCAATTTCAAAAAGTAGGTCTGAGGCCGATTCGCCTATCTTATCCGGGGGTACCCTTTACCGAAAGCATACCCTTAATTTACTTTTTTTTTTTGCAATTTGATCATTCCTTTCTCGAAAATTGACATTTTTTTTACAGGATTAGTGGGAGGGAGTAAATTTTTGAAAGCAATAAGTATATTGAAAAATACCTATGCCAGATTTATTTTTTGGTCACTTTTGTTATTTTCCAGCTCAAGTTTACTAATGTTTATGTATTTTTTTTTTCGAAATTTCCCCTCGATGCGGGTTTACTATTTGGGGCTGCTGTTACGTCATTATTCTTAGTTAAATATATTACTAGATTACCGGCTAATATGAAGGATCCTTCACGATAGCTAACACCAGTAAGTAACGGTACATTATTAATTACGCGGTGCGGATATTCTGTCAAAAAGGCATCGCTTGCGTTACGTTCGGGAACTACTGTAAGTAACGCAAGTAGTTCGAACGTGTGTCCCTGAAAAAAGATGAAAAAATAAAATCATACAGCTGCGAATACTTTATTACTTTATCTTGAAAATAACACCCAGTTGGGTTATCATATTCACTATCTCGTCACTTTATTGTAAAAATCTTAGATTATTTTCAAAGTTATGTTTTTATGTACAATTGATAAGTTTGTTTTAAAAGTAATGTATTTAATGTATTTTTTAAAAAATTGAAATTCATATTCAACCACTTTTTCAATTTGATATGCTTTTTTTTACTCATTTTTACGAACAGAATAACATGACCAATTTTTTTTGCCATTTTTTACATAAAAACCACATAATTATCTCATTTTTTTTTTATTCTACTTTTGATTTTGATACTCTATATTGCTCATACTCACACACTGTTTCTTTTACTAATCAGTATAAAAATTACAAGTTCTCAGTCATTATCAACAATTATACTTGGATCATCTGCTACTATTTCATAACTTATTATACCAAACACATTACCAGTATAAAATTTATCTAGCTAGTCAAAGGTTTTCCTCTCATAGTTTGTATCTTTGTTAAGAAAATTTCTTCTTTAATCCCATCTTTCATTCTTATGTGTCTAGTAACAATTTTCAACTTTTACCTCTCAGCCCAATGACAAGTTTATTTGTCTGACACAATATTATTATGTCCAAGAAAATTATTTTATTTTATTTCAAAGTTTTTTCAAGTCCAATATATATAACGCCATAATGTCTCAAAATGTGTACCATGGGGGGAGGGGGTGCTCAAAGTGCACATCCTTTTGAAAAAAATGCTGTTTTTGAGGGATTTTTTTAGAAAATAAAAATTTTGTGAGAAGCCGTCATAGCACTCAAAAGATGTGATTCGAGTTTCTACACCTCCCTAAACCATCGCCATCCTCCTCCGATCAAAATTCAGACTGCTACCGGGGGATCCAAAAGTTGCAGATCGCAATTTCAATAATTTGAAATCTTCACTAAGCTGGAATATTTTTTTTTTCAGCAAATAATTGAACAAAACATTTTTTTTACTTACTGATGGTGAATTTTGAAATAAAAATAAAAATTTTATACAAAAGTGCAGCCAACAGCGAATCGTAAAATTTCGAAATACTATCGACTTTGAATTGATTATTTTTTCGCTTGAAAATATTACCTATCATTTTTTTCACACTCACTAGAAGTTTAATTCGGAAATTATTTTTTGAAATAGTTTATGTCAGTGCAGCCAGTTACAGTTCGTGACATGCTACACTACGAAATTTACCTCTATCTCGAATTAATAATTTTTCAATTGTTGGAAAAATTTGCAATAATTTTTTTCTTCAATCATTGAAAATATAAAATTTTAATTTTTTAAAAAAATTTTGTACGTCAGTGCAGCCAATTGCTAATTACAGGGGTCAAACTGGGTTACTTTTTAAGTAACTTGGTTACTTTTTTCAAGTTTGGTTACTAAAAGTTACTTTTTTCTTTCAGAGGTTACATACTATTAGTTACTATTTTCAAAATTTTTCCTTTAAAAGAAAAAGAAAAAATATTGAGCTGTTGAATGCCTTTTTTTTTTTTCAAAAATGTTCGCCCTCGCTTCGCTCGGGCTCAATAAATTTACACCATTTCATTTTCAAAATGATTGTACGAAACTTCTTCTTTTCCAACCTAAACAATTACTATTTTCAAGTGAGAAAAATTGTCCCTTCTCATATTTATCTAAAGAACGCGGTAATACTTTTGATTGGAATTTTCAAAAATGTTTCGATTTTTTTAGAAGGAGATCGGGAAATGAGTCAATAGATAATCGTTTTTTTAGAAGTCAATACAAACCACGAAGAAAGAACAATTTTGTTTGACCTGATAATAAAATTTCAGATTCTGAGTGCCCATTTTTCAAAAATTTTCGCTTTCGCTGTGCTCGGGCTCAGTCTGAGCTCAATCAAACCGAGAGGGAGGTACAAATGAGAATATTTTTGTACTGGTATCTCATTTTTTTCAATTATGAAGGAGGCAGAATTTTTTTTACTATAAAAAAATGTGAAAACGTGTATTTTTTGAAAAATTTCGCCCTCGCTTCGCTCGGGCGGTTTTTAATTGCCTTTCTTTTAAGAATTGATGATTTTTCACAAATCTTTCAGTTGAATATCACTGATTTTCAATAAGAATTTTGACTGAAGGATCAGCGAAAAGTCACAGATTTGAAATAACATGAAAAATTGGCAGAAAATTCATTCATTTTTTAAAAAATTTTTACCAAAAATTTTCGCCTTGTGTGTGTGGGGGGGATTTAGAAAAGAGGTCAGTATAAGTCAGTATTTTTGCTCACCATAATTATTCCAAACGTGCAAAAGCTTTCAAATCTTCAAAAATTTCCAAAAATTCAATATCTTCTAAAATTGCCGAAATGTGCGGAAAAAATCAAAATTTTGGTTTTTGCACTCCTCCTCCTCCTCTCCCCCTCCCCCCGATCCTACTGAAACTCCTAAAAATTAACGATTCTGAGGTTACTTTTTGGTTACTATTTTCATGGAAAATGGTTACCGGTAAACTGGGGTAACTTTGATTCTCGTGGGGTAACTTTGATCACTTTTTTTTTTGACCTGATCAGCGCTCTCAGCGGCCCAAATGTTGGCCAATCGAGCTGATTTCACCGGCATTTGATAGCCAGGCCTTGAGGCTAACTGATTAGTGTGGTTTGGTTTCGCTTCTCATTTATTTTGTGCCTTAAAAATTGACGTTTCTAAAAAAGTGCGCTTTTTCAAGAAAACGAAGAACTGCAAAACCTCCCGACTAAAAGGTATATACACTTATTTTAACGAACCGAGTCCTATGCATACGTCTCTAGCAACTCATTGGCACCAATAATCCGTTTTTGAAAAAAAAAATTCTTCAAACCTGTGCCGACCACGAGACATTTACAAAAGTGGGGTAACTTTGATCACTTTTTTTTTAGCATTTTTATTGTTTTTATAGATGCCGCGAACCCAGCGTAGGGGGCCGGACAGGCGTAAATATTGCCGGTATGACGAAGAGGTTGAATGCGATCTTAGAAATAGTCGAGGGTAGATTATCGATCAGAGCTGCGGCCAAGCAATTCAAAATTTTGTATAAATTTTTCCTCGGAATTTTCCACCATTAATTTTCCAAAAGTATTTTTTTCTTCAATTTTTTAAAACTTCAAAATTTTTCAAACGTCAATTTCTGAAGTCTAAATTTTTCTTTTCTTGAATTTTCAACGTCAATTTTCCAAGTGTTCCCTTGAAATTTTTCAATGTCAACTCTTCAACAATTTTTCAAGTCGAATTTTTGCAGTAACAAAGTTTTTCATTAAAATTTTTCAACATCTCGGCAAGTCTATAGTCCTGCAAGCAGTATATTTGCATTAATTGCATTGCGTAGGAAAGTTGACAGCCACATACCTTCACTCAACTTGAACTTTGAGCTTTTTTCTCTCATTTGAGGGCGCATTTTTTTCTCTAAAAATGTTATTTCCGTATTTTCGATTTTTATGTAATTTAGAGATCAAATTTCGATTTTTTTTCAATAAATGATGTAGGTAATATGTTCTAGTATATGTGTACCTAGTTTACCATGCGTAATTTTGGGTTTTCCCCACTGAAATCCACGTTTTTTGGGGGGCGATCAAAGTTACCCCATTTTTTTTTTAGAGAGCCTTTTTTTGGGAATTTCTGTAGTGGCAACACTGCATCCGATCAAGACGCGGTTTGCGCCATCCGATTCCAAATCCACTCTAGTTTCCCTAGAATTTTTTTTTTCCTCGCCAGCCCCCCTCCCCTCCCCTCCACAGCCAAAAAACTACAAAAAATAGCCATTTTTTGATCAAAGTTACCCCAGTTTACCAGTACTGAAGTTACTTTTTTTTAAAAAAAATTCAGTTTGAGGCCTGTAATTAGAGTATTCAAATTTTGTAAATTGCAGTGCATTACTTTTTCGTCGGGTGATTGAACCAATTTTTTCTCCGCATCAATAGAATTAAATTTTGAATTTGAAGACATAATTTTGATAAGTTACGCTGGTTAAGCCCTAGGCAGTCAGCTGCATAAAAGAACGCTAGGAAATTGAAAAAAATTAGGAACAAAAAAAACGATTTGTAACTGGCTGCACTGACATATAAACTTTTTCAAAAAAATTTCCGAACTAAACTTCTAGTGAGTGACAAAAAATAGTTAGGTAATATTTTCAAGCGAAAAAATAATCAATTCAAAGTCGATAAAATTCTGTACCTATTTTGAAATTTTACGATTCGCTGTTGGCTGCACAGGTGTAAAAAAATGTATTTCTTTTTTCAAAATTCACTCTCAGTAAGTAGAAAAATGTTTTGTTCAAATTATTTAATGAAAAAAAAAAAATCATTACAGCTTAGTGAAGATTTTATAATATTGGAATATGGCGATCCACACTTTTTAGACCCCCTGGTAGCGGTCTGAATTTTGATCGGAGGAGGATGGCAATGGTTTAGGAAAGTGTGAATACTCAAATCGCATCTTTTGAGTGCTGTGACGGCTTCTCGCAAAATTTTAATTTTCTAAAAAACTCAAAAAACAGCATTTTTTAAAAAGGAGGTGCACTTTGAGCACCCCTGCTCTCCTCCCCTTGCACCTGGAGGACTCAAATTTTTTTGGCAGGTCTCCCACTCAAAGTAAACCAGTCTACCAAATTTGGTCAAAATCCAAGATCGTTTTTTTTATCACTCTACCCTACTGGATCCCCCCCTCCAAAAAAAAGGCAATTAAAATTTTTGGCAAATTCTTGGTTTATTAAAATTGGGAAAATAATATTCTGTTGTACATGATGGGAGAAGAAGCTATTTTCAAACTACAAAAAGTATATCAGGTGTCTGAAAAGAAATATACAGGATACTCAAAAAAATTACAATGAAAATTTTGAAAAATTGCCGTTTAGGTAATTCCTGAAATTTTTTACAATATATATCTCGCCTTAAATGGTGTATGAAAGATGAAGTTTCTATCATAAACTGATTTTGGTATAAATGGACCTTCTGGAAAAATATGGTATACCTAGATAATTCCAAAGATTTTTATGAGTGAGAAATATTTTTCAATTTACCGAGTTGATTCATTTTTTTTATTTTTTGGTGTTGGGACAAGATATCTTATGCAAACGTGGAGCCCTATAAGGACATGGTGTCCCAAGGAGACCACAATCGATCACATAGAAACACATCCATCCCAAAAATCTTACTTAAACTAACATAATATCATTCGAGTTTATTTTCTGTCTGAAATAAAACTTTTTCCAAGTTTTTTCAAGTTCAACATAATGTCATTGTGTCAGCGTTACGTTGCATTTTTCAAAATCCTCCCCCCTCCTCCCGGCCTAAAAACATATCCATGTCAAAATCAAAGAATTTTTCTGTGCTGCAATTTTGACTTTTTTTGGGTGTTTTTTTAGTCATTTGAAATGAAAAAGCACTTACAAAAAATAATTTTTCGTGTTCATTAAGCAGATGATCAGCTGGTACTGTCTGCAAACATTGCATCAATTTTAGTGACGTCGATGTGGGGCAACCTACGCCTTCTGCTATTCGTAAAGTTGCTTTTTTTACTGTTTCAGTAGTCTGGACAAATGTGTTCATATAAGCGGACCCAGCCATAGGTATAATCCGATGAAATAGTCCTGGTTTGTACAAAATATTGAACATCATCATGTTAGGTTTCAAATTAGCTTAGCTTTTACTTTTGTGTGATCACGTAAAAATATAGAGAATATTTTTACCTGTGCTCAAATGAGAGAACAAATGTAAATGTGCACTAATTGCCCCGCTACTATGGCCCATAAACGTCACGCTATTAGGATTTCCACCAAAAGAGGCGATATTAGTCTGTACGTATTGAAGAGCAGCTACTTGGTCTTTCATTCCTACATTACCCGGTAATATATCGTCGCCGAGACTTGCAAAACCTGTCATTAGAATGTAGTCGGTTCTTACAAGAGGCTCGTTCCGTTTCAGTATCAATAAAAAAAATACAACTTTTCCGTCTTCTTTAATTTTGAAATTAGCTATGTAATCCAAATTCTACAAACGTGATTTTTTAATTATATTTTTCCCCTAAAATAATTTCGTTTATAATTTTTTCCTTTAAAACTTCTTCTCGATGTTCGAAAATCATATTTATAAGCTTTGATCTGGTAACCTAGCTGCATTGATGAATTCGGAATAATAATAAAGTGTATGCAAAGAAGAGGAAGTCAACTTTTTGAAAAAAAATTTTCATTCGATGTATACAATTCATTCTCGTCCTCCGAAATTCAGTTTGTTTCGTGCTTGGACTTGGCTAACAAATAATAAAAGTGTAGTATTCTGAGAAGGGATAAAAAAATCCCGAATGTTGTGAGGTCACATAGTTGAGAAATTTGAAATTTGAAAAAAAAATTCAAGAGTGTTTTTTTGTGTACGTAACCTAAACCTTTTGATTTAAAAGTGAGAAATCATGAAGAATTTGAGGTTTTTGAGTTTCGTTAAAATGATTTACATTTTTTTGGTCGCCAAAACTCATCCAATACTTAATCAGCAATTATCGTGAAATAGATACAAAATGATGTAGAAATGCTCTTACCAAATACATGCAATCTGTGTTGTATGTTGACGACAATTACATCGTAATCCATGAAATACTCTGGAATAGCGAAATTTACACCGTTATACATGAAACGTCCACCAATCAAGAATACGATCACCGGCAATGCTTTCTCGGCGACCTATGAAAATGATTATTCAGAATTCAGATTCAGAAAAATTTGAAGGGTAACTTGATAAAAAATGCGTAAACATATCCCATTCTTTTTATACTTACCATCGACGGTTTATACACGTCCAAGTATAGACAGTCTTCGTCACCTACTAAATTTATAGTTTTCCCCGTCCAATCCTGATTTTGAATACACGTAGGAGTTTTTTGTGTAGCATTTCTAACACCATTCCAGGATTCAGGTGGTTGAGGAGGCTAAAAAAAAAAAAAAATTGAGTCAGTATATGTGCTTCTGTTAAGTAAGCTTGATTTTTTTCTCTCTTTGTTGCGTATATCTCTGTCGATTTCATCAGTCAGTTTGAACTAATTACCGACTTTTCCATTAGGAAAAGTCGAGTACTAAATTGTTCATCGTAGTTGAAGGGAGCGTCGGGAACAATTTTTTTTTACGTTTTCGGACATTCTGAACACGATAGGACGTGTGGTTGAGAACGAGGTTTCCTTATATATATATATATATATATATATATATATACAGGCATGGCAAAGCACTGCGAGACCCGTTTTGGAAACGGTGCTATCACTGCGAGGCCCGATTTTACACTGCGAGACCCGAAATCGGGTCTCGCAACGTCATGCCATGTTAAGTGGTTTTTCATGATGTATGCATACTCAGGAGGCCGTAGGCGAATTTTTTTTTCGGGCCTCGCAGTGTCATTTGCATATCTTCATATACAATTTACCTCGCCTCTCTGCACACAACAACACATGGAAACTTTGACCATGCGCCATTCGAATACGAATTGAGCTAGCGGCATGGCGCTTGCGCAGCGAGATTCGTCTCATTTTCGGCTATTTTTTCCGCTACACACATCGGCCTTAATACCTGACCCTTCATTTATGCCCATTTTTGAAAATTCGGGCCTGACAGTGCCTGTATCATCTCCTTTTGCAAAGCGGGTCTCGCAATGATAGTACCATCCATATATATATATTTATATGTTTATGTATAATTTTGTCCGCGATTAAACTCGGAAGCTGTGTAGCTCCAGAAGGGGACAACGATCCCAAAAGATAGCATTTTTTACGTAGTTTTGAGATTTTCAAACCGATTTAAAATCGGTTCAGCCGTTTTCGAGATATTGAACTTTTTGTGTTTTTTTGGGGTGGGGGGGTGGGACTTAGCCGAAATTTCAAACAACCAAGGTAAAAGTTACATTGCGCTTCAAATTTCGATTTCTCTAAAACTACTGAACCGATTGAGCTGAAATTTTCAGGATTGGCAAAGAAACGTTTGAGGACCTTACAGAAAAATTTTCAGCCTGATCGGTTGAGGTACACCGTCTCTCGGTACGCCTAAAATTTGTAAACAGTTTTTTTCAATAGCTTACTGAAACTTAAAGGTCGAATAATTTGAAAACTAGGCATTCTCAAAAAAATCTAATGACTCATTGTCGAAAGCAAATTTAATTCTCTACAACTTGCTAAACAGGCATTTTTCGGGAGGCCCCTCCTTTGGTCAAAAACGGTCCTCAAAGGACGCAAAGGAGGGTCCAATACTCGAAATTCGCATTCTGGCATTAAAAAGTTTGTAAAAAACTTTGTAAAAGGGCATAAACTGATGTTTTTTGGATCGCTGATTCCGAATTAAGTCTTTGTTTTTCGATTTGAATCCTCTACATGTTTCTAAGTCGTCCCTCGGTAGCTTAAATTTGTGAACTGCCATTTTTAATTTCTTATGCAAGCTTGAAACGTAAATACGTAATTTGAATAAAACTAGGGCTCTTCAAAAAAATCTAATGACAAATTATAGAACAAAAATTTAATTCTCTACAACTTCTTATACAGCCTTTTTTTGGAAGGCCCTTCCTTTGCTCAAAAACGGTCCTCAAAGGATGCAAAAGGAGATCTAAGAATCGAAATTTACAGTTTGGCATTAAAAAGTTTGTGAAAAAGCGCAGTTTGATATTTTTTGGGTCACTGATTCCGAATTTGGTATTTGTTTTTCGATCTAAATCTTCTACATGTCCCTAAGAATATAAGAATGCCTGAGGGGATGGGGACAGTTGAGCTAAAATTTCAATTTCGAATAATAATAGTAACTTGAAATAAGAAATTAAAAATAAAATGGCATACTATTATTTCATTCAATATCAATTTATCAACTTTTTTGAATTTGTCCCCCCCCCCCCACCAGGTGCCCCTATGGATATGGGAGCTTGAGGGCCCAAAATTTTGAGCTTGAGTGCAAGACCAAAATTTCAATTTTCAGTCATTTTACTTGATAAATAGCGTGGGTACCAATTCTTTTAACTTATGTATTACCGACTTTTTTATTTTGATTTGAGCCCCTTCCCTGGATACACTGGAGTCCAAAATTTCGAGTTTGGTACTTCTCAGTAGGTTCAATATTTGTGAATAGTTGAACGAAAGTAAATTAAGTATTCTACACCGACTTTTGTGGAAAAGTCGGTTACCTTACGCAGAATGCGTAAGGTTTTTTTCAGATTAAAAAAGTGTCGACATCTTTTCAGAAGGAATGTAAAAAAAAAAATTCTTGATAAAATGGAGCAATGAAAAAAAAACATGTCCCTGAAAATATTTTTGGTCGAAAATTTGTTTATAAAAATCATTTTTCTCGCGGAATTTTAACCCGAGACCGTCGTCAGGGTGTCTACGGGTCGCGAAAGTCGCGAAAAAGTCGCGAAATTGGAACAAAAGTCGCGAATTTTTCCCAAATTACAAATTTTTTTTAAATTTCAGCTTTTTGAACACATTTTTTTCAAAAATCGCGCTTCGTTTGGGCCCATAAATTAACATTAATCATTTTTAAATTACAAACTTTACCTCCATTCCAGATAATTGAATATTTTGAAGCAAAAAATGGATTCTTTTGGGAGACTTAATAGCAATCGCGATTGGAGTTTTCAAAAAAAAATTTCTTTGAAAAAATAAATATTTTGTAACCATTTCCTGAAAAATTTGGAAAAATCGTAAATTTTTTTGATTTGCCTAGGATTTTTTGAAAAATTTAGAAAGAGAAATCATTTGAAAATGCGTTTCTCTTTTGTTGTTTTTATAATAAATTCTCAAACAAAAAATTCGACATCATTGCAATGGGAAAAAGAGAAAGTAATTCCCTCAGCCGATTTCCAGTTGGAAATTCCAGCAAAATTTCGGAAATCCGGTGAAATATTGAAAATGTTATCAAATTAGGTCTTTTGGTAATTATTTGTAATGGGTTGCCTTTCTCTCTAAATCAGAATTTTTCCAAGACTTCGGCCTCGCTACGCTCGGCCTTATCAAGTTTTTCCTTTATTTTAAAATAAACCAAAAATGTAACAAAATTGATTTTTTTTCAGCTAATTTTATTACTTGAATTTTTTCTATTTAAAAATCATTTTCGAAGTTTCAAAGTCAAATTTTTTAAATGCTTTGAACTTTGCTGCGCTCGGCCTAATCATATTTTTCTTTCAATCATTTTTAAAAGTAAAAGTAACCAATTTTTACGCGAATTTATTAATTTGAAACATTGTTTTATTGCACTTTGAATTCGAAGTCTTCTAAAATTTTCTCTCCTCGCTTCGTCCGGAATTTGAACTACTTCATCGGTTCAAGCATAATATTAATTTTCAAGTTTTTGTTACGTTATTCCCTAAAAATTTATTTTTTCTACTCCGTGAAAAAAAGGGTACTTGCAAGGAAGGGATTAAAAAGTGCTTGAAATTCCCTTTAAAACGAGTATACACACAGGGGGGGGGGGGTCTTTTGAGCAAAATTGGAGCACGGTGTGAAAAGTCTGAAAAAAGTCGCGAATTTCGATTCTCCAAAATTGGTAGACACCCTAGTATTGAGAATAATAGTGATGATGTGATTTAGAGGTAACCAAAAACAAAATAATCAATTTTTTTCAACTTTATAACTAAGTAGATTTCTCTACATTTTTGCATACATTACCTTATCTTGTGTTGGGGTTGAAGTGCAAAACATCAAAATTACCTATCTACTTTTTCTTTAAATATAGTGTGAAATTGATGAAAATATATGAAGGTTACCCTGAAACTAATCATCAGATTTTATTAAAGACCCTAAAAAAAATAATTTTTGGGCATTCTTTTCACCTCTCACTTCACTCTTCTCCACCAACACTCACCGAAATATCGAATTTTTGTCAACAAATTCCATCTTGGAACCTAAAGAACCAAAAATTTTGAAATTTTTTTGGTGTTTCGGGGGGGGGGAGGGGGGCTAATTTTTGAAAAAGTTTTCAATTTTTTGCCCCGTCATCTCTCATTTTGAAACTTTAAAATCTCTCTAATTTTTCTTTTTGGCACAAATATAGACCTATTAGAATACGTAATATTTTTTCAGATTTTTAGCGACGATAGAACAGACGAAAAAAATGCGTTTTTCCATTTAAAAATATAGGTCCTCATTTCATCATTCACGCACCCAAAAATTTTAAAATTTGTATGGTATAAACGGGGAAAATTAACAATTTTTTCAGATTTTTTCAGTTTTTTTTTGCAATGCATTCTGGCTAAACCCCGTCCTGGAAGTTTTAAAATTGCTTCAATTCCAAAACTAAAAGGCAAACTTTCGTTCTACTTTTTGAAACTACATATAACCATCAAACATAATGAAGATATCAAAAATCTTGGTTTCATCTTCCACCTCCCACCTCACTCTGCCTCCTCCATATCGTGTTTCGTCAAAAATCTCATCCTGGCATCTAATTATCCAAAATTTTGAAATTTATTTATCGTGTATTATGAGGAATGGTATAACCAATTTTGAGAACTTTTTCAGTAACTTTTTTTTCTAGAATTACAAGTTCCATATTTTGGCAAAGAAATAACTCCGACAACGTTTACTTGAATGCAAGAAAAAATACAGGAAAAAATCATCAAGACCCCGTCTAAAAAAATTTTGAAGTTGGAAAAAATTGAGGAAAAAATTTAAACCTCGTCAAAAAAATTGAGGAAAAAATTTAGACCTCGTCAAAAAATATTTTGAAGTCGGAAAAAATACAGGAAAAAATCATCAAGACCCCGTCTAAAAAAATTTTGAAGTTGGAAAAAATTGAGGAAAACATTTAAACCTCGTCAAAAAAAATGTTGAAGTTGGAAAAAATTGAGGAAAATATTTAGACCTGGTCGAAAAAAATTTAAAATCCGAAAAAACTGCAGGAAAAAATCTAGACCTCGTCTGAAAAATTTTTAAGTCAATTTTTTTTTTAACAAAAAAACATGCAATTTGTGAAAATTTTCCATTCTTTGAAAAACCATCCAAGATTCAACGAACGTCATACAAATTTTCGTACTTAACCTATCTGTCTGTGATCAGTATTTCTGCCTTTTGAAAAAAATATGAAAAATTTGAAAATTTTCCATTTTTGGAAACATCGGTTTTGGAAAATTCAAAGTACCTAACTAGTTATTAACTACGTTATAACTAGTTAGAAGTGTAAGAGTAAAGTAATGTGGTATGTATCTTGGGATAACAGGAAAAAAAAAGTTTGTACATAGGTTATTGGAATTATGCAAAAAAGTTGAATTCGGTTTTCTTACCTGAAATCTTAATTCACCTAAAGGTGGTTTCGCAAACGGTATTTTACGAAACACATCATATTTTCTGCCTCGGATAGTTTCCAGTTGTTCGCCGAACAACGAACCGTAGCTGGTTTCAATGATTTCATTTCGAATAATATCGAAGACACAGAGGAAAATCAAAATTGAATGTAAAATTGGAAACATTACGTTGATGCTAAATACTTTGCTTTTGATGGACAACAGACAAGTTGAAGTAGTCAAAATGTGTACCTTTGACGCTTTGTCGCGATATTACCTACCTTTCAACTAAAGCTTGAAAATATGTACTTGGAAATTTAACTACCTGATTGTAACGATAAACGATTTCTTTGTCTTGACAATTTTTTTGCGAGAATATTTTTATTGGTCGATTATTTTTTATATGCATTCATATTTCTGACGAAAACATTTCACAGCGGTGAATAGTTTTTTCCAAGTACCTATACAAACTTATTACTCATTGTATCTACATTTTTTATGTAGATTGCCTATTGTCGACATCGATTTAATGCTGCAGTTCCTTCAATGGCAATACTCATTATCAAGGACCGGATATGTATGTTCTAAAAAACGCAAAATATGCACATATTTTATGCGCTAAAAAGGGGTGAAATATGCAAAAATATGTGCTAAAAACTCGAAATATGTGAAAATATGTGAATACGATATGGGTATCAAAAAACAGCTTTTTTCGATCTTGTCATTAAATTATCACTCAAATTGCCGAAATATTATTCATTTTAGGCAATTTTGACTATTTTAGTAATTTCTTATTGATAAAATCGATTTTTAATTCAAAATCAAAAGTATTTACTTTTTCAAAAAAAAAGTTGCAACAGGCATTTTCATTTCTCAGACAGAAAAAATTTGAAAAATTAAATTTTGGGTGGTAGGTACGAAAAAAAATAGTAAAAACAGATAAAATGAGTAAAATTTGCCCAAAAACGTGAAAAATAGTCAAAATATGGCCAATTATGCGCCAAAAATGACAAAATACGTAAAAATATGCATTTATGGTATACCCAAAATACCTATGCGAAAATATATGGGGCTCAAAATACTCAGAATTTTTTGAATCGTAAAGAAACCATTGATATGCGTGATGGGAATGCTCATACGAAAATATGTTTTTTCATACACATCCAGTCCTTGGTAATGACGGGAAAAGTGTAAATAAAGAGACAAAATGAGTAAAATATACACGAAAACGAGCAAAATATGCTAAAATATGCACGAAAACGAGCAAAATGGACAAAATATGCTAAAATATGCGTAAAAAATGGCAAAATATGTAAAAATATGCGTTTATGCCCAAAATATGCAAAAATATGCGCTAACATATGGGGCTCAAAATACTCAGAATTTTTTGAATCGTAAAGAAACCACCGATATGCGCGATAGGAATGCTCACAGAAAAATATGTTTTTACATATTTATCCGGTCCTTGGTTATGATAATTTTATTTTTCGTGCTTATGATGCAGATCTTGAAATGGTTCTAGTTTTATCCTTTTCAAATAATTTAGCGTTTCGACTCGATTTTCAAAATATCCATTATACTGTTTTTGATGGAGATTTCCAGAATTGAGAACCGTTAAAATTGTCTCGGTTTTCTCAGTTCCATTTGATCTTTCAATTTCTTTTCAAAAAGTAAAAAAAAAAGTGATAGAATAGAAGTGTAGCTCGCAAGTCTCGATAGCCCTTAAAATTTTAATTTTTTTTTAGAACTCTTTAAAAATTTTTGATTTTTTTGTAAACCCCAAGTTTGTTTAGTTCAATTTTTTCCAAAATTTTTTCTCAATTCAAACTTTTTCAAAACGTTTTTTGGGTACTAATTTTTGCCAACATTTTCTAAAAAGCAAATTTTTTAACTTAATTTTTTCAGAACTTGAATTCTGTACTTACTTTCTTCAACTTTTTTTTTTTAGTAAAATGACATTTAAAAAATTCAAATTTTATAAAAAATTTTAAAGCAGTTGTGAATTGAAAAGGTTTGTTTCATTCAAAATCAATTGGAAAAATTTTGTCAAGTTGAGGAATTTTTTTGAAAAAATTTGAAAAATTTCATGAAAAATGAGTCTTAATTTTTATGGAGAAAAAAAAGGGAAAATAGTTGGGAAAATTTGAAATACATCTCCTCTCTCCCCAGTCACCCTGATTCAGCTGAAATTCTTATCCTAGGTTTGAATAACCTTCTACAGCCTCCTCTTGACGTGTCACTTTAATCTATTCTTTGAAAAATTGAGTTGACCAGTTCGTTCCGTAGATTTTTCAACTTCATTTGTGTTACATCGAGGATAACTGAGGATTTAGTAGAAAATACTGAGTTACTTAGAAAGTATTATTCAAGTTCGATGATCTCGTGAAATGTAAATTTACTGAATTCGCAACAGATATTTCGTATAGTCAAGTTTTTCTCCTAATCGAATCATAGGTATACTTATAGGCTATCCGAACGGATGAATAATTGAAAAAAAAAATCTCAATTCCATTAAATGACATCTGTTTAAACGACGCGACGGCTCAGTTCGTACTGCTTAATTTATAGGAAATTGATAAATTACAGGTCCACCGACTACTTACGATAGCAACTAGTTGTCGAAATTCAAGAATCTATTAATTTCTCTGTACCAAGGTTATGTCGTTGTTAGCAAATCGATGAATAATTATGTTGATACTTCGTCTGCTTTTTTTTTTTTTTGCACACATCTCAAAGAATTTTTGTTTACTTATACGTGATTTTTTTCTAACCCATTATTCTGCCCTTTAATCTTGTTGTTTTTTTATTGTCAAGGTTTCGAATATCAAATAAGTTTTTGGTTTATACAGTAGAAAATCCTATAAAGGTAATTTTCGCCATTCTAGAAGGTGTCAAATTAATCAATTAACGTTATATCAACTTGACTCCAACGTGATAATTTTTTCATCGTGACAATTCCTTTCTGGCATGCTTTTAATTACTATTTTCATCGCATTAATTTATAAACTGGAAACACGACGCTCTGGTACTTTTTTTCGCTAGAAGTGCAAGGGCATCGTGGAATGGCAAGGTCATGGACACGGTCAGTTTCGAAGAGGTTATGGATGTTTAAACTAGGTTAAGGTCCAGTGAACCGCGAACAAATAAACTCCACATATTCCGCGTAAACCGAGAAACTCGAGTACAAAAAATTTCTGGACGAGTTCATCATATAAGTTTTTTATTTACTTATCACAGTTAATTACACGGTATCTAGAAATTATCGTAGATGTTGATTCAGGTGGGAGTACCTACTGTACCTAGGTACTTTATTCATTTGGAATTTTTATTGATGATTTTTTTCATTAATACAGTTTATTGTCTGGTTGAGAATTTAATCGGGTATCCTATTTTACTTCTGATTGCCAAGTCTATTAATAAATCTTTCCTGGTGAATTCTTTGACATCGGTTGATAAACGGTAATTACGTAGGATGTATGTGATTTGAGATTTGATCGACATCATCGCGTATCTAGCACCTGAGTGAATTATTATTGAATTAGAATAAGCTGAAAATGTTTTGGAAATTTTCAGTAGAATCGAAGACGAAAGTATTTCTCAAATATTGACGAAAATTGGTAAAATGGTCAATTTTTAGTGGATGCTGGGGGAGGGGGGTATTCAGTTGGAAAAATTGATTGATATAGCCACAGACGGGTAGAACTAGACATTTATCGAGAAATACCATTTGGAAAATAAATCAAACAGTTATTTCCATTTTTGGATGTTTTTTTTTGGGAAAAGATCAAGAATAGAATGAATAGGTAATGACATTTTTCAAAAAAAAAATCGAGGATTTTTTTTACCTGAATTTCGAAGACATTGAATGAGCGATTTAAATTTCGTAAAAATTAATAAATCTTTCAGCTCACTGTTTTCACTGTTTACTGCTGTTCAGCTCTTTTATACAAAGCAAGTAGGGCTACCTCATTTCAAAATCTGCGGATCATTGAGGTTTGCACTGTAAGGTAGATCTTTTTTCGAATTAAATGACCGGAGAGATGAAAAATTGTTGTAAAACGATTTCGAAAATTGGAAATTTTGAAACATTAGTGTACCTCCATGTATTTTTTAAAAAAATTTCAATACAATACTTCTCCAATTTTTTTCTCATTTTGTGAAATATTTTCGTTTTTTTCAAGTCCAACGATGTCAATATGACTTTATCTAAAAATGCTACACTTTTCAAATTTTGTTCCCAGCCTTAGGACATTTCCATGCCAAAAAATGATGTTTTTTTCAAAAAAGTTGATATTTTAATTTTTTTTAGAGTTTATTTTTTTCAAAAAACTTGGAATGTTATTTTTTTATTTATTTTTTTCAAAAAAGTTGTTTTTTTTTAAATATTTTTTTAAATGATTGCTTTTCAAAAAAGTTGATTTTTTCGAGTTGCTAATCGATATTTTTATTTTTTCTCCAAAACTTTGATATTTGATTTTTTTTATTTAAAAAAATGAGTTCTTTCATAAGGTTTTTTATTGAAGAAGTTTAGTTTGCTTCTAAACAGTCGATTTTTCTCAAAAAAGTTGAGTTGATGTTTTCAAAAAAATGTAGCTGATTTTTTCAAAGAAGTCTCGAGATTGAGAATTATTCTATGTCCAATTGTCCATCTACAGCAAACATCAACTTCCTAATATCTACGAGATTTTATGGTACCTATTATCGCGTATTTTTGAATCAACTCCAAAATATCTTCAAAAATTTCGTTTTTAGTCATACCTACTACGCAAAAAACAAAATTGTCTTCTTTTTTGATGGTAATGAAGTTAAAGATAGATATATACGACTATAACGATCTAAAAAAAATTGGATTTTTCAAACGTTGGGTTCTCATGGGAAGCAAAAAGACTGGAACATCGACAAAAATTAGCGTGTCTGTTTGAGGCAATGAAATCCATCGAAATGATTGGGGAAGCGTTGAAGGATAACCTCTTTCCGCCAAATTACACTTTTCTCAAGAGGGACGATCAAATTGATGGTATCAATTTGAGGATCCTCTTGTTCTGACCCTTAAAGAGCTTGATTTTTTGAGAAAATCTCCACCAATTTTCGTCAAAATCTGAAAATTCACCCAAATCACAAAGTCGACAAAAAATTTTTGCTCTGTGTTAGTTCTACTACCTAAATTCTGATTTAATATGCATCAAAATTTACCAATATACTCATTCGTAGCTTTCAAAATTTGCTGGGGGGGGGTGTCGAAAAATGAGGTTTTTCAAAAACAATAAACACAGGCTTCAGAAAAAAAAAATTCAAAATTTTTTTGATCCAGCCCTTTACATTTTACGGTGAATGGAATGGAGCAAATCTTAAAACTCTAGTAAAATTTTCTGTAAGACTGGATAAAAACAAATTGTCGACATTTTTTCAAAAACTATGTTTATTGTTCTTGAAAAACTTGATTTTTCGATTCCACTCCCAAGCAAACTTTGACCAAAAAATTATACTTAAGTACATAAAGACAGCTAAAATTTGGCAATCGGAACTTGGACACAAAATTCGTGTCGACTTGTGTAATTATTGCTAAATATAAATGTTATTCATAGTTCACCTAAACAAGATCTCGATCCATATCCGAAACTGAGCAGATTATTTTTCGGTCGATTTTGTATAGCTTGTTCGCTGAAATGTTCGGGATCCCATTCTAAAGGATTTTCATAAATTTCCTTATCATATTGGGCCCAATGAATACCCAGGAACACCAGCGTATTGGACGGAACAATTTTATTATCTGAAAGAAATATCGTCCTTGGATGAACACACGATTCGTTGATGATTAGAAATATCCTCACGGAAAAAACAGATGTTACAAAAATGAATACTTCCCCCCCCCCAAATGATAAATATTATCAAAAAATCGAATATATTTTACCATAATATTAAAATGATAAAATTTATTTTAAAAAAATAATAACGTCTCTCAATTCACAAAATAGGTGAAATTTGCTCTAAAAAATAATAAAATTTGTCAAAAAATGAATAAATTTTACCAAAAAAAAATTAATTATTCAAAAAAATAATGAATTTTACCTATTTTTGAAAATTGGGATACGTTATTTTTTTTTTTAGATAAACTATCATTTTTTTTAGTGCATACACATACCCTTTAGTACGCAATCTTTATGAGTACGTCTGAGCGTTGCTATTACCGGACTATACATTCGGTTTGTTTCTTTGATACATTGCTCCAAATATTTCAAATTGTTGAATAAATGGGTTGACGTTAGTGTATCATCAGGATCTTTCAAGAGTTCGGTGATTTCTTCGTATACTTTTTGCTGCAATAAAAATATCTTAGGTACGGGTCAAAAAGACGAATTAATTTATCGTTCGACGTACCTGAATATCTTCGTGAATAGCCAACCTCAGCATTAAAAAGCTTGTACTCAATGCTGTTGTTTCGATCGCCTGTGAAATATGTATCAAGTTCAGGAAATTATCGCAGGCGATATATTTTCTTTCAACAGCTAAACAATTTTTTTCAATTTGGGTTTCTTACCGCTCCGATGATATGTATCAACTCATCTTTCATTCGTTTTTCGGTAAAACTGGGTTCTTGTAAACCTCCTTTGATCAGCAGATCGATTATTGTCTTGGAAGAATCAACTGTAAAATTGCAAATAATTTTGTACGTTTATGACCTAGTCTTGGGTGCTTCGAGTATAAAAAAAAATGGTTGGTAAAGGTTACTCGATTCGTTTAATTACCATCTTGTAATGGATGATTTGCGTTCCGATAATCGTTCAATTTATCACTCAGTATCTTAGGAAAAAAAAAATCAACAAGAAAAACATATTTGAGTAAAGGGTATACGATTTGGTTACCAATGAAAAGAAAATTTCGATTGTATGAAAATTACCTCGCTTGGTAGAGTATTCAAATGCTTGATCATGTTACTTTTATCTGCATATTTTAAATATAGTCGATATATGAAACTTGGAAGTAGCCAAGGTCTTATAACGCGTTCGGCCAGGCTTTTGAATGTTCTGAAATCGTGATTGATTTTAAAGCCATATCGTATGTTTCAAATTATTATCGTCGCCAGGCGAATATGTTCGTTATGAAAATGAATTCAACTTTGATTTAAAAGGTAACTTAACGATATTTGTGGAAATGTGGATTGAGCAAATGTGACGGTGGTTCTTAAAATTGTATAATGTTGAAAAATTTTCGATATTTTGAAATTATTGTGAGTGAAAGCATCATTGAAGATTTTTTTTTATTATTATTATTAATTTTGGCGAAATTGTTCAAGTAGGAACTGAAAACCCCTTCAACGAAAATTCCCAATATCACAATTGTTTAAAAAAATCGGAAATTTGATAAAATTGTATAAAATTTTGTTTAAAATATTATGAAAATTACTTATCCAAAAAGGTTCGAAAATTTATAATAATGAAAATACAGTTTTTTCCCGAAGTTTCACCCAATTTTAACAAGATTCAAGGCTGTTTTCTCAAAAATCCAATTGATTTACTGAACTGTCATGATTAATTGATTTTATATGAGGGTGGGTTGAAAAAACAATATTTTCGATTTTCAAAAACATACACCCCCCCCCCGCAAAAGTTGTTGGCTGATGAGACTTGAAGAATGAAAAAAAAATTCAAAATCAATTCATACCTTCCGATCGCGCATTGGCATTAAAATTTTCAAAAATTGGCAAAAATTCAATATTTTTCAAAAATTTTAGAAACATTTTTAAAAAATTTAAAATTCATTTAATTTGGTTTTAGAGCAAAAGCAGAATTTTTTTGAAAAAAATGCATGCTGCACATCTTTTTTAAATTTCTGCCATTTCTTCACATGAATAAAAAACAAAAAAAATTATAAAACTTTTTTTTTCAAAAAAAATGTGTTTTTTGGTCTATGTGATCGCTAAATAATCTCTAAAATTGATTTTATTCAATTTTGAATTTTTTTAACAATTTTTAAAAGTTTGAATTTTTGCTAATTTTTGAAAACTTTAACGCCAATGCGTGATCAGAAGATATGAATCGATTTTGAATTTATTTTTTATTATTCTTCAAGTCTCATCAGTGAGCAACTTTTTGGGGGGTATGTTTTTGAAAATCGAAAATATTGTTTTTTCGAAAAAATCGATTAATTAAAATAATATTAATATTAATATTAATATTAAAATTTCCTCAAATTCAATTTAATGTAGGTGAACATCATTTTTTTGAGATTTTATTGCTTCAAGTATACGAATCAGTGATCAATTTCTAAACATTGAGCTCGCTGTTTTTAAAAAAATTGTTTCAAATCAATAGGTAAACTGAAAAACATTTTACGTTTGAGCCAATAAATTAATTATAACAAATCTTACTCGGATGCCGCGTGGCCAAATTTTTCTCCTTTTTCTCCAATAGTTTGTATGGATACACCTATGGTATTTTCTGAAAATTGAAAAATGTCATACGTTTTTTTATTTCATTCAATCGGAACATTTCAGTCAGTGGTAGCAGAATGTCTAAAAATCTTGCAATTTTGGTCAAGTAAATTATTCGGTCTTGTGATTGAAAATTGCATAAGGGGAAAATATATCTCATTGAATTTTTCATCGATAAAAATTATAACTTTGGAGTACAAGATTTTAATAATTTATTACTGCCTATGGAAAGCAAAAACTTTTGAATATATTTCTCTTGAATTTCATGAGCATAAAACTGCATTTAAATTCTCTTTCAAAAAAAAATTTTTCATAAAAATTTCTACTCGAGAACATTATTTTTTTAAATGTTACTTAATTCTACATATATTTTTGGTTAAAATCTCCAAATTTCGATTTCAGTTCTTTTAGCTAGATATATACAAACTATGTACAACTGCCATAATTGGTCGAAGCCAAGTTCTCCAATTTTTTTAAAAATTGATGAATTTTGTGCTTACCTCAGGTTTTTTCAGATTATTTTCACGTTATAAAATATTCATACTCAGCTTGCTTATGTGTGTATTTTATACTTCGATTTTCAAAAATATTTGATCTCGCTTCACTCGGGCTAAATAATTTTTCCTTCTGACATTAGAAATATTGATGAATTTATTACGGATAAATATGCCATAATAATTATTCAAAAATGTATATTTTTTGTGTTTTCCCACATTTTTTGATAATTTCGCTCTCTCTTTCATTAGTGTTGAATGATTTTCCTCTTGGAAAATTATCTTTTCCATGAATTTATTACGAGAGCACTTTTGTGGTACCTAGATGTTTGAAATTTTCATTTTTTTTTTTTCGGTTTCGTAGGACTAAATTTATCTAGGAGAATACAGATTTTGAATGTGTTGTACCTCATCAGAATGAAATCGCTCCCCAAAAATGGTTGAAAAACCCAGTTTCCGTGAGAAATAAAATGGATCTTTGAGTAAATTTGAAGCTAGGAAAATGTTACAAAAATGGTAACAAAAATCTAAAAAAGGGCCATCGTTTTCATTTTTCAGATCCAAGAGACACCATATTAGATCGAATTCAAATTACGTGGTCAATAACCATTGCTCGGCTTACTTTCTTACCAACAATAGTGTCAACATTGGTCTTTATGACGTTATCAAAAACATCAATTACTTCTCCGGTATCCGCTACTGGTTTAAATGAATCCACCAAAGCTGCGGATCTTCGATTGAACACGTCTACGTATTTCGATAGCATTTCCGAACTGAACGCAGGAGCTAAAATTTTTCTCGATTTTTTCCAATCTTCGTCTACGATTGAATGATTTAAAATTAATTATAACTTTGACTGATTTCTAGCAATATTTAATTTAGGTGAACAAGTCTCACATTTGGCGTTGAGTATCGCACTGCCGACCAAATCGTCTGCAAATCCGAAAGTATCACGATCATGACTGTGGGCTAGGATCGTCTGCAGATTCGTAAAATGTGAATGTAAAACTTGGGGAGGAAAAAAGAAAGGATGAGACTGGAAAACTTACCGTTATATCGTCATGCTTGAAAAAAGCGATAAATGGTATTGAACTGAACCAAAATAATAAACGGTCGTTTTTTTCTACTATTTTGTCCGCTTTCTCCAATAAATCTAATGAGAATATAAAGTCACGCGAGTTTGGTTCATTTGCGTCCAGTGGCGTGGCGAAGCTATGTGCTGGAGGAGCGGTGTACCTCAATTTTTCTCTGCTTAATTTTATGAAAAATTTTCACCAATTTTTCCTTTTGTCCCAACCCCCAGGGGTCAAACTGGGTTACTTTTTAAGTAACTTGGTCACTTTTTTCGAGTTTGGTTACTAAAAGTTACTTTTTCCTTTCAGAGGTTACTATTGGTTACTATTTTCAAAATTTTTTCTCATTGGAAAAGTCGGCAAATTTTTCAGACAATGAACCATTACAAAACGAACTATTAAATTTTTCAAATCTGGCACACCTGCCTCCCCTTAAAACCTAAAATACCAATTAAAATGAAGAAATTCTAGTTTTAAATGGATTTTTCTTCAAAAAAATTTTCGCCCTCGCTTCGCTCGGGCTCAGTAAATTTATATAGTTATTTTTTTAAATAATATTATGCGATTCAAACTTTCTTCCTTTTCAGCCCAGAAAATTCAATATTTGCTAGTGAAAAAATCAATTCTTTTCGTGTACTTATAAAAATCAAAAGAATTTTTAAAAGTATTCAACTTTTTCGAAGAAGTTTTGGTTTTTTCCCTAGAGATATTGGTCGCAAACTTTTTTATATTCACCCCAAGGTTTTTGTCCATGTTTTGAGGAGAACTTTGAGTTCGGCAAATTTGTGGACCCCCCCCCTCCCAAACCAAAAGTAAAGTTCGCGTCTGGTATTTAAAAATTGTAATTTATTTTTGAAGTGCTGGAAAAAGTAGAATAATGAAAATGATTCTTCCAAACGTGCAAAAACTTTCAAATCTTCAAAAATTTTCAAAAATTCAATATTAAAGTTTTGAAACTAATTCGGCTACTCATGTTGTATTTGAAGAATAATAAAAACGGGTTTTAAGCCGGATTACAATAAAAAGTTTATTGCTAATATTTCGTTAAGATTACACTTAACTTCTTCAGAGCAAGGTTGTGTCTATACTCCCACAACCTTGCTCTGAAGAAGTTAAGTGTAATCTTAACGAAATATTAGCAATAAACTTTTTATTGTAATCCGGCTTAAAACCCGTTTTTATTATTCTTCAAATACAAATTCAATATTTTCTGAAATTGCTGAAATTTGCAGAAAAAAACAAAATAAATTTTTGGGTTTTACAGCCCCTTCCCTCCCGATTTCACGGAAACTCCTAAAAGTTAAGGATTTTGAGGTTACTTTTTGGTTACTTTTTTCATGAAAAATGGTTACTAAAGTTACTTTTTTTTTTTCAAAATTTGAGTTTGAGGCTTGAACCCCAACAATTTTCATAAAATTTTCCAATTTTAAATTGAGTAGAAAATTAGTTTTGACTGAAAAAAAATAATGTTTCCAATTTACTGCTTTTTTAAAAATGATTTTTCAAGAAATTTTTCAATCTATGAAAATGATTTTATTTATTCATCGCAAGACAAATTGAGAGTAAGTAAACTCAAGTTGAAAAGTCTGAATTTTACAAAAATGTTGAAAAAAAATTGATTAGAAAAACAGTTCGCGTTGAGAAAGTTTCGAAAAAACAGTTGAACTTGAAATACATTCGAGGAAATAAAAAATCACTATTAAAAAAGGCAATAATTTGCTGACTTATATTTTTATTAGAAAATTAAAATTTTTCTACCGGTGGTAAATATTAAAAACAAAAAAAAATTTTGGGCTTTTTTGAACGAGATATTTTTTTGTCTTGAAAAAAAAATTGATTCCTTAAAATGACCATCCCTCTTCTAAAAATAAATTAAGGGTATGCTTTCGGTAAATTTAGACAACTTAGGATCGTTATATTTCAGCAAATATTCAACATTTTTCTAATATCTTTTAATATTTCGTTTCTGTACAGTGAGATCTTTGGAGGACTTTTGAGACTTTTCACCTAAATCCTTCCAATTTTGAAAAAATTACGTTACAAAAATCATAAAATTGTGGAAAAGTCTGCTCCAGTCTGCAAAATTATTCTTTTAAATCTTTTTTTTTTCGATTAATATAATACTTTTTGGAAATATCGCAAAAGTCCTCCAAAGACAGTGCATTAATAAAGCATTTATCGAAAATTTCATAAAAATTTGTTCGATATTGGATGAGAAATCGCGATCCTAAATTTTACTTATTGATAACAAACGAAAGCATACCCTTAAACGAATTTTGGAAACTGTATTCGAGATTCTACTACACCCCTCAAAAAAGAAGAAGGGCACATTTTTTCTGTTTCAAAAAATTTAATTATCTGACATAGAAAGTTAATATCATTTTGAAAAGTTACGTTTTATTGAGTCCGCGAGAACAAAAATCCGAAAGCTAAAATTTCTTCGTTAAAATTCATGTTTTTTTCGCTCTACTTTTCAACTTCCAAAAAAAAAACGATGGTCCTGATGAGCTCCTTCTCTCCTTTCATTTGAAAATATTCAATTGTCTGAGTTATAAGGGAAGAATATTATATCGCCATTTTAAAAATTAATTGAGGTAAGTTTTAGTTACTGAGCCCGAAAGAAGCAAAGGTGAAAATTTTTTGTCAAATTTTTCGAAGTCAAACTTTTGGAACAAGAGGAAAAAGTTGAGAATTCCAACTTTTCCCTATTTTCATAACCTTTTGCAACTTCGGGATGGTCTGAAGGTAGCAGACCTCGATCGCCACGCCTCTGAATTTGTATCGGTCAATTTTTCTTAAAAAAATAATAAAAATTACCGTTTATTGAACCGCATATAAGGTGTAAATTTCCAATAAGTGGATAGCTTCGGTACGATGGGAATTGATTGAGTAATTCGTACATTTTCTTGTTTTTCACATTGTCGAAAATTTTCATTAAAATTATTATAATAATTAAACACACGATAATCACTGTAATATTCATTTTTTTTTCACTACCTATAGAAAAAAAGAGATATCGAAGAGCAACGCGAACAAAAAATTTGATATTATTTACCAACTAAATATTGAATTTTTGAATAATAAATTTATGGCTCGAATGATTAAAGAATACTGACTAATAATTTTTTGTTGTCGAGCTTTTGGATGAATTGCATTATCTTGCGATTTCAACCGTTGACTGGATTTGGAAAAAAAAATCATGCACAAGGTTTGTCGCTGGTGTTCTATGAATATATTAATGACGTAACAAGATCACGCGATCGTATTAGGTCAATATGCCATATGTATTACGTGAACCTGTCGAAGAAATTCCCAGCATTATGGCAGCTTTTAGCCCTTGGATCTGTGCTGAGGTGTTACTTACCTTTTGGCTCGTGATGTGTTGTCTTGATGGCGGAAATTTCCCAATTTTTTTTGTAATTCTCGCGAGTCTTATTGCCAAGGCAGCGAATTAATTTCCGTTTTCCTTCCGCCATAAAAACCAATAAGGTTCACCCATGCGTGATTCATAAATCGGTCAAACAACATTTCGCGACTACCTCGTTGGCAGATTGCCGCGACGGTGCGCATAGTTTACCGTATAAGTGGGGTTATCAACTCTTCTTGGAGTAACAAGGGCGACTATGGACGACCTTGGCTTATATATCTGGTACGTACAACTGCATGGTGTCTTTGATCTTACTTGGGGATGCTGCTGCTGTTTGTGGTATTGTATTGGACTTGTTATTTTGTACCTATTTCACGTATATTCTGGTGATAATTTCCCTGCTGATTGGTGGAAAGCTGAAAATTTGTGAAATAAGAATTTTTTTTATCGATGTTTAGCAGTGGCGTCGAAAGACTTTTTTAGGTGGATGCAAACTGCAAAGTGAGTAAAAGACTTGGAGTACCACTAAGGGCTATTCTATATTAAAACGGATCAAAAATGAAGTCAGATCTTCCGATTTTGCTCAATTTTTTTCACGAGTTCCCCTAGGTGGTCTATTTATAAAACCAAGATCATTTTTTTCTCAACTTTCAAGGGGACAAGGAGGTGGGCCTCGATATTTTGATGCAATCATGATGTTTAGCGAAATTGCCCAACTTTGAAGGCTCTTTCCTCGAGACAGATTGTACTTGGAGAAGAACTGTTTGCTGGTCTGAAAGAGAATTGACAGGAGATTCAAAATCAATAATCACATTTTGAAAAGCTTGAAGATGAACTTTGGCGGTGAAAGATCAACTTTCATTGTGAGAACAAAAGATGAGAGCTACCATTTATAAATTTGAAAAAAATACAGTAAAGTAGCCCTCTTTACTCTCTTTTCAACCAATGAATTTTCAAGATGAGGACCCCTGAGGGTGAAGGAGTCCACAATTTCGACCAAAATTAAAAAAAACAGGCATCAAACCAGGTTACTTTTTAAGTAACTTGGTTACTTTTTCCTTTCAGAGGTTACTATTGGTTACTATTTTCAAAATTTTTCCTCTAAAAAAAAATATATATTCAGTGAATGCTTTTTTTTTTCAAAAATTTTCGCCATAAATTTACACCATTTCATTTTCAAAATGATTGTATGAAACTTCTTCTTTCCCAACCTTACGTATTTTCAAGTGAGAAAAATTGTCCCTTCTCAGATTTATCTAAAGAACGCGGTAATACTTTCGATTGGAATTTTCAAAAACGTTTCGATTTTTTTGGAGATATCGTTTTTTTTTTTAGAAGTCAATTCAAACCACGAAAAAAGCACAATTCTGTGTGATCTAATAATGAAATTTCAGATTCTGAGTGCCCATTTTTCAAAAAGGTTTGCCTTCGCTGTGCTCCGGCTCAGTCAGAGTTCAATCAGGCCCGTTTACAGAGGAGAATATTTTTGTACCGGGCTCTCATTTTTTTCAAAAATTTTCGCAATCGCTTCGCTCGGGCAGTATTTAATTCCCTTTATTTTAAAAATTGATGTTTTTCACTGATCTTTCAGTTGAATATCACTGATTTTCAATTATAATTTTGACTGAAAGATCAGTGATAAGTCACAGATTTGAAATAACATGAAGAATTAGCAGAAAATTCATTCATATTTCAAAAAAAATTTTACCAAAAATTTTCGCCATTGCTTGAAATATTGATTCAAAAATTCAGTATTTTCTAAAATAGCTGAAATTTTCGGGAAAAATCAAAATTGTTGGTTTTTGCAACTCCTCCCCCCCCCCCACCGATTCTACTGAAACTCCTAAAAATTAACGATTTTGAGGTTACTTTTTGATTACTATTTTCATGGAAAACGGTTTCTCAAGTTACTTTTTTTTTTTTCAAAATTTCAGTTTGATGCCTGAAAAAATCGAAGAAATAAAGTGGCACTTCGATTTCTAACTAATTCGTAGGCGCTGATTTCAAATTTATGTACAGTAGAACCTCGATTATCCGATTTAATTGGGGCGGGGAAAACTCGGTTGTGCGAAAAAGTCGGATAATCAAAAAGTTCAGTTTTTTCAGGAAAAAAATGTAATTAATGAGTTTACTTGAAATTTTTAAAACATTTTTGGCATGCATGAACTTTCAAATAAGATATAAAACTCGGATTTGAAAAAAAAACAACTCCCAACAAAAAATTCAAAAAATAGAATCCGTAAAAATCGAAAAGGAATTATGTACTTAGAGTGGTGTAGTTAGATGTATTTTCATAATACAGATTTTGAGCAAAGAAAAATTGACGAAATACAAGATTTTCAGGACAAGCAATGAATTTAGGTACTAATTTTTCAAATCTGAATCAGTAAAATTTGATGAGAAATTGCATTTCTGATGAAATGTGCATTTCATCAGAAATCTGTGATTTTTGACTGAAATATCAGTGAATTAATCATGAATTTTTCATGAAATTCATTTCACTCACTCAAAAAGACAGGAATTTCACGTAAGTAATTTATCTGATTCAGGATTGTTCATTATTTTTTGAAAAATCATAGTTGAAGGATAGAAAATAATGTATTTTGTGATATTTTTAAGCTGAAAAATATGTTTGTCGAGCTTAAAAAGAGCTAAATTTAAAAGAAGTCGGATAATAAAGTATTATCCGACTTTTGAAAGTCGGATAATCGAGTAAAATCGGATAGAATTTTATGCTCGGATAATCGAGAAATCGGATAATCGAGGGTCGGATAATCGAGGTTCTACTGTACTTGGTTTTTCTTATTGGGCAATTTTGAGTGTTTTACTCGGCATTTTCGAACCTCAAACTCCCTTAAAAATTTATATTCGAACCGACTCCGTCGTAATGTGAAATTTTCCGCGCCGAAATCCCACATTTTTTAATTCAAAATTTTATTTTTAGCTTTGATTTTTGTTGGCTAAGGCGTATAACGGGACCGAATTGGACAAGTAGGAACTAAAAAGTAGTTTACTTCCTATTTATGATGAAAAGGATACCAATTTTTGGGCTAAGAAAATTGGATCGAACCAAAAAATTTGTAAGTGTGAAGTTTTTCGGAGATTATTTAAATTTTGATTTAAAAAAGTGGAGAAATTGCGCATCGAGCCACAAAAATAAGAAAATTCTTTCTGTTGAAAATTTTAGATTTTTCTCCACCTAACGTACCAATACGCTGATAATAAATCGTGCATAAGATGTTGTCGTAGGCATATGAAAAACTACACGATCTATTCATGATTCCATTTTTATTACCCATTTTACTTACATTTTACAATTATCTTAAATTACAATTTTCAACCGATTTAACAAGTTACATAATAATTGCATTTTCCACATCATAATTGGTTGATATTTCGTTTGAGATTTTAACGGAAGGGGGTGTTTTGTGCACCTGCGCAGCGTTATATTCACTGTTGAAGGCAAATTGGAGATAATTTTGGGTCATTTTATTTGATCCTCGCGTTCGTTATTTGATTTGAGGTGAACATTGAACAATGGATGGATTTTCTACTTTTTTTGGTAAAGCGCGAAAACTATGGGTCGAGGAAGATTGGGACCAGTTTCATTCAAAAGAGCATTAAATTTCCTATAAAAATGGGGGGAAATTTAAAAAAACGATTTTTGGACACCAACCGTTTTTCTTCCAAGCCGGTCACGTATGCCATTTTTTTAATCGGTTGTTCAGTGCTTCAACTTCAGATTAGGTAGCAGTAATAAATTCTGTGACAATTTAAACGTCCAATATCTTGCAGTAACGTTGTGTCTAGCGGGCATGAAAATCATGCAAAACATGAAAATAGCATGAATGCCGGTACAGTGGCACGGAAACATGAAAATATTCTGCATTTTGATCATTTTCCTCTGAATTTTTAAATTTAAGATTTCCTTTTAAATCATTTTTCAACCTTATTTTTTTGTAAAAAAAATTTCGCCACCGCAGAACTAACCAGTACTCCGGATTCAAATGAAAAAGACTAAAATTCGAATCAAACTACCGATAGAAATAAGACCAAAAAATGGCTCAAATTCAAATAATTTTAAAAAAAGATCAAAATTTAAATCAAAAAGAAAATGATCTGGCGAATAATGTCAAAATTAGAGTATTATTTGCGATAAATCACCATAATTGTTACGGTAATTTATCATAATAATTTAAACATTTACCGTAATTTACCGTAATTACTGAAAGATTTGCGGTAATTTGCCGTAATTATTAAAATATTCACGATAATTTGCAGTAATAGTTAGAATATTCGCGGTAAGTTACTTATTTCAATCCTTTTAATATTTACGGTCATTTACCATGATTGCTGAAATATTTACGGTAATTTACCGTAATTTCTGAAATATTCACGGTAATTTACCGTAGTTTCTGAATATTTGCGGTAATTTACCGTAATTTCTGAAATATTCACGGTAATTTTCCGTAATTTCTGAAATATTCGCGGTAATTTATCGTAATTTCTGAAATATTTGCGGTAATTTACCGTAATTTCTGAAATATTTGCAGTAATTTACCGTAATTTTGAAATATTTGCGGTAATTTACCGTAATTTCTGAAATATTTGCAGTAATTTACCGCAATTGCTGAAATATTCTCGGTAATTTACCGTAATTTCTGAAATATTTGCAGTAATTTACCGCAATTGCTGAAATATTCACGGTAATTTACCCTAATTGCTGAAATATTTACGGTAATTTACTGTAATTGCTGAAATATTCACGGTAATTTACCGTAATTGCTGAAATATTTACGGTAATTATAAAAAATTCTCTAACATGGTGTCTACCGGACATGAAAATCATGAAATACATGAAAAATAGCATGAATGTTCATTCTCTTAATCCAGTAGACACCATGAGTAAGCCCGCAGATACTTACTTATAGCTGTCTACATGTTATAATCAACCATTGAAACTTGGGTTATTCTGGATAAACGTTCTTCACCACGGGTTCACTTTTAAGATATAATTTTATGCCATCGTGAATTGCCTGTAAACCATCTCTCAGTCGGTGTTGATTGCTGACCTTTTCAATTTTTGCATCTATAGATTTGCTGAAATTGTCTATGTACGTTTTCATCGCCTTTGGAACATCATATTTCTTATACAATCTTCGGATCTCGTTGATAACTCGAGGATCATTTTTACCAAAATTTTCCTTATAAATCAAACAATCTCATTTTAATACACATGAAAAACAAACGAGATTTTAATGTTTAGAAAGAATTCCAACTAACAAATTAAACCAAGCTTTCCAAGTCTGAAAATTTTTTTTTGTAGGAGTTCGATTGCATAGGGTTTATCAAACTCACATTTTTGGGCTGAATTAAGACATTTAGGGTCAAAAATAATGTTTTTTGATCAAATTGACACGAAATCACTTCTAAACGAAACTATAAAATCACATATTTTTTCGCATTTTTCCCTTACATGATTTTGTTCAAGTAGGTACTCCTGAATTTTTTTTCGTTTGAATTTTACTGGACATGTGTAGCTAATTTATAAGATATTGTCTTTCTCTATTTCATCCTTTAATGTTTAACTTCACTCAAAATATCTTAAAATCGATACCTCCCAGAAAAATCTAATCACTTCTAAAAGAAAAGAATCTTCATTCTCTGTAATTTTTTTCATGTTTTTTTTTTTTTTTTATTTTAATACTTACCACTTTTTAGTGTTATGGGCAAAGCATGAAAAAATAATTTTTTTCACAAAATTTAGAAAATTTCAAGTACTTTGTAACTTTTTTTTATAAATGGGATAGAGATCTGCGATTGGTGTCATTCGATTCACCGTAAAATTTTCTACGAGAATGAATCAAAAAAAATTTTTAATCCTGTGTTCATTGTTCTCGAAACCCCTAGTTTTTCGGCCTCCCACCTCCAAAGCAAACTTTGAAAGCCACGAATAAGTATATTGTTGTATTTTGATGTTTAGAATCAGAATTCAGGCATTAGAAGTGAAACACAGAACAAAGAAATTTTTTTGTTGACCTGTTATTCTTGAGGTAGCTTTTTCAGAAAAAAATATAGAAAATCAAATATGAAAGTTTCATACCAAAATAAAATCTTTTTCTTCTTTTGTGGTTTCTTTTAGCAGATAGATGTTCGAAAAATTGAGTTTTTTTGCATTGATGTCTTCATCATGGATCTTCCCGAAGTTGAAATCTTTTGGTAATGGTATTACGTTCGTGTAATCATTCTAGTGGAAACCAAATTGTAAAATTTTTAAAATATTGAAAATAATACCCGGAGTATATTTCAACAAAATCCAAATGCTACACGTAAAATGTACCTATCACTCACCCAAAGTTGTATTAAAATCGATGTATCCACCAAGATCTCGTCGATTAAATCGTCAAATTGTAAATCCAGTTTCGTACTCTGAAAATATTTTTACGATTACTTGACTATACTTACTCGTAAACTGTAAATAAGTATGCTGGGTAATTTGAGTTGAAATTTAAACTAACATAATCCATTGAATCAAATAAAGATAAATTAATATTATTTGCAGTAATATTATAAATAATTTCATAATTTAATTATATTATTTTCATGAATGTTTTCAACATAATATGAGGTACAGTATTTAAAAAAAAATCGAATTAAAAAATAAAATATCATATTGAATTATCGTACATTTTTAAATAAATTTAATATCATTTTAAGTTGTAATTAAGGACGTTATTTAAATTATTAGTGAAGAGTTTCCTCACATATCACGAGGAAAAATTCATAGAGTGAATTTTACGACAAATAATGGAAGAAATTTACTTCAAAAGCTGCCAGTTTAAATGCCGGATCTATTCCGTACAGCGCCTTCCTCTTGAAATAATAATGTAATTTATCCCAATTCAGATCGTTGTTTTCTACCCATTCAAATGTCTCCTCTTCCATAAACTGACAGGTAGTTCCTTCGAGCGTATGCTAAAAAAAATAATAAGTACAGTAAGGTCAATTAGGCCATTTTTGTAAACACTTCAAATATACCTACATTTCTTCCGATTTCGCTCAATTTGTTTTACGAGTTTCTCTTGATGGTCTATTCACAAAACCACAATCATTTTTTTCCTAACCCTCAAAGGGGGCGCGCGCGCGGGGGGCGGACGGGCCTCAAAATTTTTATGCAATTTAGATTTTTAGCAAAATTGTCCAACTTTGAATTCTCCTACCTCGAGATAGATTGTACTTGGGGAGAACTGTGGTCTGTAAGAGAATTGACAGGAGATTCAAAATCAATAATCACATTTTGAAAAGCTTAAAGATGAACTTTCGCGGTGAAAGCTCAACTTTCATTATGAGAACAAAAGATGAGAGCTACCTTTTAAAATTTGAAAAAAGTACATTAAGTAGCCTTTTTTACTCTCTTTTCAACCAAAAAAACCGAAAAAGTGAAGTATCACATCGATTTCTACTAATTTGGAGACGTTGATTACGAATAAGTACTTGGTTTTTTCATCTAACTCCTCTAAACCCCCCTACGAGCCCCCTTAATAGGGGGCCAAAATTCGAAAAAATGAAAAATAACAAGCGACCTATCGTATGTTAGGTATTTGCAGGCGCTGAGTTCGAATATTTGCTCATTTTCTAGATTTGACCCAACAGTGCCCCCCTAGCCCCCCCCATTTTTTGGGAAAGAAGGTTATAGCGTGTGATAAATCGATTGTCACTAATTTGAGGTCGTAGAATTCGAATATCTACTTACTTTTTGATTTTATCCCCTTCCCCTTGCTCTAACCGGCCCCCTCATGGATTAATTGTACATATTGAGGAATCGGTGAGTTTTGACTCGAAAATTGGTCAAAAATTATCAATTTTTAATATTAAAATACTAAAATACTACCAGAGCGAAGCGAGGGCGTAAATTGTTTTGAAAATTACTATTATTTGAAAAAACAAAAAAAATGCATTTTTGAAATATTTCTGCAATCAAAAAATCTTTTTTCCGAGCTTAAGGGGGGAGGGGCGCAAGCCTCTTGAGCCCTCCCCTGCGAAGAATAATGTTTGATCGCCCAAAAGAATTATCGGATTTGTGATCAGCGGCTTCAGAGTAGTCGTGTAATCAACTTTTTGGAAAAATATGTTTGTCTACCGGCAAAGAACTGTGAAATCTTTCCCGAGGAATTCGAGAAAGTATAAGGATTATAGCCCTGATCACGTTTTTATGAGCGAAAATGCTTTGGCTCGCAATCATAGCTGAATGGGGAATTGAACGCGGTATCATTTTTGCAAAAATTTATGTTTTTGGGGAGATATGTAAAAAATACAGTGAAAAGTTGAAATTCTATGTTTATTTTTTTGTAAAAATTTTCTTTTTTCATTACCTATAAATTTTCTTTTTTTAGTGAAAATTTTCATTTTTCTAGTAAAAATTTTAATTTTTAATATGGACATGTTTTTTCCTGTGGGTTATTCCAAAATCCAGGAAGACCGCAAAATTCAGGCGAAGCTATTTTGATCGACGCTATTTGCGAGAAGTTGACTGATAATTTATGAAAACTTGTAAATTATATTTTCCAATGTCAGATTTGAGGATGAGAACAATATTTTAATTTTTTTTTAGATCAAGTCGTGATCGCATTATGTTACGCTCGAAAAAACGTGAAATTATTTGATTTTGGATGAGAAAGGAGATTAAAAAGAATGTTGAAAGGAAAAAACATAAGTATCCAATTATCCATATTGACCGACTTTCATTACCCAATGAAATAAAACGTTGATTATAAATACTTACTTAATTAGCTTGTGCGAAGATCAAGTCCACTTACTTTTGTCAGTAGTTTCGTCGCCGAAGAGAAAAAAACATCATTTCCAAACCAATCATTTAAGAGTATAAAAGGACAAAGATGAAGTGTAACCAAATCCAATGCGGCGAAATCTCCTCGTTTTTTGTACCAGGGAATGTCACCTCTTCTCATTTCCGACTTATCTATTACATCATCGGAAAATATTATGCCCGCGTGCAGCTAAAATGTACATTTTTCTTTCTAAAATTTCATTTTCTATTCGAATTAATCAAAAATCATAAACGTAAATCAATCGTAAGTATTCGTTACAAGTTCTACAATCCAAGCCATGACGTGTATTCTTTGAAATCCTTCGGATTCTGTATCTGATGAAGACCCGGACGTCATTACTTCGTGTGATTTTAGTATTATTGCCGGTCTTATCTGCCGACCAGCCCGTAGTTGGTGAGTAAGCATCTGAACAAATTATTATAATTTTTTGAAGTAGGAACATGATTATGAAAGAACCACAAAAACAATTAGTTTTTCTATTCTGAATTAACACCAGCTGTGCCGTCCAACAGTCAAACCAATCCCTCACAGCTGCTTTCAATTTGTCATCATTTCTGAACTTTTGAGTGCACTATAGAAAAATGCTTTTAGCTTTGAGAAAAAATTGGCCGAATAACCTCATTGCACAAAATTCGGTCGAAATTTCTCCATAACTGGAGTAGGTAGGTACTCACTTCAAATAAAATATTTTTCGAATTTTCACAAATTCGAAAAAAATCAAAAAAAGCACGCTCTTTACAATTCCAAAATTCAATTTTAGTAATTCTAACATGTTTTCCCCAATTTTCGGCGATTTTTTTAAAATTTATCGGTGATTCTCATCTTTTTTATATTTTTATTGCCTTAAAATCAGTCTTGAGATTTTTTGAAAAACTATGCTGTTCAGCTTTACTGCTAAATAAATTGATTTTTTTAAAAAAAAAAAAAAAAAAAAAACGAGTTCCTGATTACTCGCTGTGATATTAAATGTGGCACAAAATTTCAATTTGCCTTCACGTTTAATGAACAAATAATGTACCTACATTTTTTCGAATAAATTTTAAATTCCATCACACCAAAAATTCCAAAATACTTCACGTGGCAAAAAAAATATAAAAATGAGGGATTATTTTCTCATTCTGTGTTATTAGCTGGCGGTGAGAGCGTCTCAAAAAAATGTATTTTTAAAAAACAAAGAATGTGTTGATAGGAATTTACGTATTTACTTGATCAACAGTGTTCTTAACCGAATCTGGATCCATTTTACTCAACAAGTGTTTCTTCATATCAGGATATGTATCATTAAATTTTCTCATTAAATGTTTATATTCCGGAAAAGTTTGGAAATTTCTCCGGCCCGTGCTACGAGCACAAGACAGCTGATTAGCATTCGTTTTGGACAAAAAAAAGCAAAACCACACTGAAACTGACTTGAGGTGATATGTACTTACCGCAAGGCGTTGTTTAAATTTTGTTTTGCAAATAATTTCAAATAATTCATAATTCGATTCTAGAAAAGATGACGCGATATTTTAATATGAAATTTACGCTACACTTTCGTACCCTAATCAAATAACACTTTTGTTAGTTCGAACATTGTTTGAAAAATTTTTTTAGCAATGCAGACTTTTTATACCCGTTCGTTTCGTTGCCTATTTCACAATCATAATTAGGTACCTTTATCGACCTATTTAATTGGTACATCATCAAAATATATGACGCTATTCGAATGGCAATATAATTAAAAATAAGTACATAGATAGGTACAATACCTTCTGTTTAAAAATACGAGCATAGAATTTTAAATCCGCAAAAAAAAATTTCTGAAAAAGAATGAATCCTCGCTTTCTAGGGACCATTAGTTTGCAGCCAAAAGCGTGTGCCAGTAAAGTTTATCTACGAATGATACCTACGTATCACATTTTAATATTTTCAATTTCTTGGATAAGTATTTCGATAATAAAATTTTATGATATCAAGGTTAAATCCGCCCTAAGAAACATCCTCTTTTAAATTATCCGAAAAATAGTCCTTAAACAAAGCTGGAAAATGTTTGTAATTATCAAACATATTTTTCAAAAAAATTGCGGGGTGGACAGAAAACCCAAATGTTTCTATATCCTCAGGAGTATTTCAGAGATGAAGATATCAGGAAACGTACCCATTCTTTGAAGGATAACATGTTTGTCATCTGTCCGCCTCACAATTTTTTTGAAAACTTAGATGTTTTTATTCAGAAAATATTAGGTACCCAATTCCTACGTGCATTATTTTTAAAAAAATTTTAATTTTTGTTCATTACTTTTATCAAAAATTGGATTATTTTCAGAAAACAATAATTTCCAGTTGAAAAATGGAAATTTTTCCCAAAAAATGATACCTGTTTACTTACAATCGTAATTTTTCCAAATGATGATTTTTTTTTTATCGAGAATGTCTATTTTTGTTAAAAATGAAGATTTTTTTCCAAATCTATATAATTTATAATATACTTACTAAAAAATATTGTTATTTTTATCAATGCTTGGTAATTTTTATTGTCAAAAATTGAAATTCTTGCCACAATTTGTAATTTTTGTTGATAATTTTTACAAAAAAAATTGTGATTTTGTATGTTTAGTGCGATAAATTTTTACCAAAAATGACAAGTCCGCAAAAAATTGTCATTTTATGGAAATTTCTGTCACATAACGTTTTTATGTTCATTTGATCCGTCAATACTTTATTCTGGGCTATGTTATGCTAGTTCCCCTTGATGGTCTATTCATAAATTCGCGATCATTTTTCGTCTAACCCGCCAGGGAGCTAGGGGCGGGCCTCTCGACAAATTTTAGGCTATTGCAATTTTTTGCCAAATTAATAATCACATTTTGAAAATCTCAAAGTTGAACTTTGGATAATGATCACAATAGATGAAAGCTACCATTTAAAAATCTGAAAAAAATGACAGTGGCTGAGTAGTCTTTCAACTAACATATTTTTTTTAGATAATCCTTCTTATTGCAATAATTTCAAAAATTACAAAAAACATTAAAAATAGTACATTTCCAATAGCGCCATAAAAGAGGGGGAAAAAGTGAATAATCCACGAAAAATTTGAAATTTTCAGAAGTTCTCGAAATAAAGAATAGAGGTGAAAAATTTCCACCAATGGTTTTAATCAGTAAAATACTAAAAAAGTTCCTCTGTTTTTTGAGCTAAATTGAAAAATTGTGAAAAAAATCCACTTTTTTTGCTCCCTGAGAGTAAAAATTCGTAATCTACGATATTTTTAGATTTCATCTATACTTATGCCTACTATTCTCAAAAAAAATTTTCAATAGTTTTTTTTTTTGCCAAGTTTTCAATATTTTTATAAATCTCGTACACAGATTTTAAAATCGATTATCGAGAAGAAAATGTAGATATTATTCTGAGGTCTATTTTCATTTTTCGTTTCATCCTCTTTTCAATTTTCACAAAAAGTTAAAAACTGATATCTCTCATAATTATTTGCATTTTTTTTTTTTTTTACAGTTTGTGGTGTAAGGAGTAAGAGGGCTCAGTACATTATAATTATGAGAATCGCTATTCATACTTAAATAGGTAAACGTTTCTCTACATTTTATAATGAAGTATCTCATTAATTCTAACGATCGATGTATTGATATAATTTTATTTCACGATAATTTCAAAAGTTGTAGAGGTACTTTTACCTATGTGAAATATTGCTAATGACTTGATAGGTAGGTACTGTATGGATTTCAATTAATAACTGATGACATTGTAAGAAAAAAATATAGCGTTAATGTGGGAAAATGTCGATAATTAAAATTCAAACGTAATGTGATATTTTTTTTTCGGAAAATATTACAAAATTTCATGTTAAATTATTATTTTTTGAAAAAGAAAACATCTTTTTTGCTAAATTCTCAGATTAAAAAAAAATACCTACTTATATCAATTTTTTTCCACGCTCGTTCAATTCTAAAAAATATTGATTTTTTCAAAATTGTATTTTTCGGAAAAAAATATAACACGTCATTTTAAAATATTGCATTTCACGTTCTAAACAAAACCACCTTTTACCTATACTCACAAAAAACTTCTTTTGAAAACATTGCCGCAAAAATAAATATTTCAAACAATGAATACAGTATGACACAAAAGTCTTGTCCACGAAAAACACTTCATGATATCTCGAAACTGAAAAGAGATATCGAGATGATTCAAACGGCAATATATTCCTGGAGACAAGGGCATTGAAGATTGATGGGTCAAATTTTCAGTTCTACCTACAGGGTGTCCACAAATTGAGAAACCGGTTTTGGTTAAAAAATGGGGGTCTGGGTTTTTTATGGATTTGAAGTCTACGCACTGAGACGATTAAAATGTGATAATTTTTTTTCGAAACCGGTTCGATAATTTGCAACCGGTTGTCAAAAATACCCCAAAAATCGAGATTAGAAAAAATTTTCCAAATGAAATTTGTAGAGCTCTGTAAGCCAAACATTGTCAGTGAACTCATTTTTTAAATCGGTTCACTCTCGACAACTAACTGGATAATTTCAACAACAAAAAAAGATATAAATTTTTTTCGATTTTTAACGGTGTTCAACATTTATGTATTTGAAAAAAATTAATTGCCTAGTGAGCTCTACAAATTTCATTTGGAAAATTTTTTCTAATCTCGATTTTTGAGGTATTTTTGACAACCGGTTGCAAATTATCGAACCGGTTTCGAAAAAAATTATCACATTTTAATCGTCTCAGTTTGTAGACTTCAAATCCATAAGAAACCCAGACCCCCATTTTTAAACCAAAACCGGTTTCTCAATTTGTGGACACCCTGTAGGTAGACCTGAAAATTTGACTATCAATCTTCAATGTCCTGGTCTCCAGGAACACATTGCCGTTTGAATCATCCCGATATCTCTTTTCAGTTTTAAGATATCATGAGGTGTTTTAAGTGGACAAGACTTTCGTGTCATACTGTATAAGAATAAAATCTATGAACCAACCATCAATAAATTATAGATTCATGTAAATATTGATTTACGCATCGTACTCATTCATTTTCATTGTTTTTTTTGCCTACTTGTTAATTTGATTGGGTAACCTATTTTACTTCTGATGCTAAGATCAATTTTCAAATGCTGTTTTGTGAATTCTGTGATATCGGTTGATAATTGATAATTACGTAAAATGTAGGCGATTTGCGTTTTGATAGACATCATCGCGTATTTGGCTCCTGTCGAAAAAAAAATTGTATCTAATGACATGTTGTAAAATTTATTCGATGGAATTTACTTATACCTATGCAAGACCTAGGTCCGTATCCGAAAACCAGTTGATTTATTTTGGGTTGTTGTTTGATTGCCTCTTTGCTAAAATGTTCCGGATCCCACTTATGCGGATTTTTGTACAAATCGGGATCGTAACTGGCGAAATGTAGAAATGCCACGACAACCGTATTCTTCGGAACTATCTTATTATCTGTACAGAAATATGAAGCAGATTGAATAATCAGATAGGGCCGACAATTTGTAAAATATTTACCTTTTAATATAATATCTTTATGGATCCGCCTGACAGTAGCTATTACGGGGCTGAACATCCTCAATGTTTCTTTGACGCATTGTTCCACGTATTCTAATTGATCGGTCAAATGATCCTCGGAGAGAATTTTATTGTCTGCCATAAGTTTTATGATCTCTTCGTATGCTTTTTGCTGAAGTGTGAAAAATATTACCGATAGTTTGGTCGATTCAAATATCTAATTGGTGGTAATCGATAATATACCTGAATATCTTGATTCATAGCCAGCATTAGCATTAGAAAACTCAAGCTCAATGCGGTGGTTTCTACTCCCTATTCATAGAATTGGGTAAAAATAAATCATCACGTTCTCTTTCATTAATAAATCAGTGAAAATTACTGAAAATCACTAGAAAACAGACAGAATTGCTGCACAGTGATAAATCAGTGAAAAAATCTCACTGAAAAAAAAACAATGAAAAATTCTGGCTGCGCTGAAAAATCAGTGAAATTCTTTGAAAAATCACGAAAATCTGTGCTATAATTTTGATTTTTTTTTGAGTGACTTTTCACCGATTTAAAATGAGAGTGTTTGTAGTCTTGAAATCCAACAATTTCTTTGCTGTGTGAACTATTTCGTACTTACTGCGATGAGTATTTGTAACAATTCGTCTCTGATACGTTTTTCTGTGAAGCCACCTTCTTTTGAATTGCTCTTGATGAGTAAATCGATTATTGTTTTTGATGAAGCAACTGTAATATTCAATTCAATTTTTTATTTTTTACGCGATGTATAAATTTTTTCATAACGAGAAATCCAATGAAAGCGTTGGAAATCTATATCGACATGAAGTGTTTTTTCAATGATTTTTAGTAAAAATTAATTTGCGTTTACCTTCGTCTCCATCAGCTGCTGTGTTTTCCTGCTGACAGTTCAGATTATTGTTCAGCTTATCTTTTAGTATCTGTGAATAAAAATTCGATTAGAAAAATCCTTGAAAGCGGATCAAGAAAGAGTGACTGTTATATTAAAATTTCCACGAATAAATTGGAAAATTTGGTTGAAAAACTCGATATCGTGTGTATAGATTGAAAAATTCATCTTTTCATCTTATCAGTATCAATCAAGATCGACTTTCAAGATTAAGGTAAAAATAATTTCATAAAAAAATTCAGATGCTTTATGATGAAATATAAAACAAAACATTCAATTATGGTTTCTCCAGATCGTCTCAGTTGGTCTTTTTTAATGACTGTAGTAGAAATAATTTCAAAAATTAATTCATGGAATTGAAAAATATGGACTGCTCGATGAGTGGTACCACTTTTTTTTCAATTTTGGGTTCTCCTACTTATCCATTTTCATGGCTCAATTTTTGAATTTGAAATGCAAATAGTTCAAAAAATTGGTGGGAGATGCACCCAAAACTTTTTTGGAGTCCTCAATTATGTCCGATAGTTAGTTTCAAAAAATAGAACAAATGTTTGCTTTTCAATTCTGGAATTTGAGCAATTTTAAAAGTTTGAGGGTGGGGGTTTAGCTGGAATGCATTGCAAAAAAATGTTTGAAAAAATTCTCAAAAATTGGTCACTACTCCCCGTATACACCACATAAATGATTTTAGAATTTTTCGTTGCGTGAATGGCGAAATTGGTATTTTTGAACAGTAAATCGCATTTTTAGGTCTGTTCTACCAACTCGAAAAATCTGAAAAAAATATCATCATAATTGTACCATGGTAGGACTATATTTGTGTCAAAAAGAAAAAATGTATGTTTTTTAGTTTCAGAGTTATGGCGATTTTAAAGTTTCAAAGTGGGGTTTTGGCTAGAAGGCAGTGCAAAAAAAATCTGAAAAAATTCTCAAAAATTGGTCACCACTCCCTGTATGCACCACATAAATTTCAGAATTTTTGGTCCATTAGGTTCGGAGATACGATTTTTTGACGAAAATTCGCTATTTTGTGGGTGAGGGTAAAGGGGGGTGAGTTGGGGAGTGGAAAAAATTTCCTAAAATCATTATTTGGGGTCCTTAACAATGTCCAATAGTTAATTTCAAAAAGTAGCTCTTAGGCCGATTCGCTTATCTTATCCGGGGGTACCCTTTGGTACGTTGGTAGAGCTTGAAATTTTACTGATTTTTTCAACCATTTTAATGATGTAGACTTTGACTTTGAAAATTTAAAATTATCTTGAAAGAATAATTTTGAGACGGGAAGAAAGATAATTTTTTCCCAAAGTTTTCCAATGTATTTTACACCTCAACGAGTTTTTTCAGATTTTTTGAGCGGTGAAAATTGGTCAAATATTCAAAAAATCTTGAAAAAATAATGAAAAACAATTATTTTAAGGGACAAAAATTAGACATTGATTACGCGTGTTTTTGGAATATTTCCCCCTTTTCGACTGCTCGGAAAAATCTAAAAATATTTAAAAAAGTGTGAAATACATTGGAAACCGTCGAAAAAAAATTATAATAATTTCTATCCGTCTCAAAATTGTATCTCCCGAGGTGATTTTAAATTTTCACAGTCAAATTCAAGGTCATTTGGTTGAAAAAATCTGAAAAAATTCAGGGTACTCTCCTGTGGTACTTTCATGTCCTTTACTATTTTTTTTTAAAATTGAAAATTCATTTCAGATATCGTAACGCGTACAATTATGTATTTCCCTATCAAAATATACATATATGGGCACCTATAATGTATGTATTTTAATAACAGACACCACAAAGAAGACTTTTAAAACTTAAATTTACTTTGCGAATAGAAAATAGAAAAAAAACGGATCATTATTTACCTCGGTGGGAAGATATTGCAAATGATCGATGGCTTTGAATTTTCCTGTCAGTTTTAAATACATTTCGTTCACGAAATCGGAAAGTAAACAAGGCCATTGGACCCGTACTATCATGTGTTTCCACCCTCTGAAATATGCAACGTGAATTTTATTTTTGTGCGAGCAAATAAATTATCTAATCAATCGATTATTACACTTACTCGTGCAGTCCGTTGCAAAAATCTTCTCTGGATTTTTTACTGTTTCGTATAGTAATACCCATTGAATTTTCTAACACAGTTATTTAAGTATGAATGATTTTAATACATACAAAAAAAAGTACTGGGGTGGATTGTTGTAATATTTTTCTTCGTTTAATTTCAAGGACCCAGCCAAAAATTGATGTTAAATTATATCCAAAAAAAGATAATTAAATTTTTTGGTCAAAGTTCAACTCTCAACTACTAAATATAGTTCAAAGTTTTATGATTTTTCCCCAATCCCTCTCAAAAAATTTTTCTACTTTTTTTAGATTGTTGTATAATTAAAATTGAGAATTTTTTTAAAATTGTAATTCGAAGTTTTGGGACCTTTTCCCCTATGAACAGGGATGTCAAAAATTGATCGAAATATCTTGCATTTTTACCACGTCTTTTCGACGTCATTTCACAACAATTGTTTACTAAAAATTAATCACAATTGGGGAAAAAAATTGAAAAAAGGTCAACTTTAATAAGATTCGTAATTTGAAAATACTCGTATATTTTTCTGTGAGAAGTCTTCATTAACCGACAATTTGGATTTTCTATGTGATCTTTTTTTTTTTTCAAATCGAATCAATTCTTACCTATAATGGTATCTAGACTGGAATCCATTAGCCAATCCAAAACATCTATTTGTTTTCCAGTATCCGCAGCTGGTTTTAACTTTTCGACGAGATCTAAACTGCTTTTGTTAAACACTTGAGCGTATTTCGAAAGCATGTTTGATGTGAATCCCGGAGCTAATATTTTTCTGGATTTTTTCCATTCTTCGTCTATGAATTTTCGATCATAATATAATAAAAAATTATAATTTTACTACCAATTTATGTATTGGAAGTTTCATATCTTACATCGGGCAGTTAGTAGTCCTACCCCTATCCATTTTTCTACAATTTTGAGAGTATCGCGATCATGGCTCTGTTTTAATATGGTCTGTTGAAAGAGTTCATTTTTCCAATTAAAATATGTACCAGAAAAGGCATCAGTCAAAAAAGAATTTACAAAGATTAACTTACCGCAATATCGTCGTATTTTTTCAAAAATAAAATTGGCATGGGACCCAACCAGTATACCATTCGATCATAAGGATCTAGAAGTTTTTCTAATTTTCCCCGTAAATCTGTGTAGGAATAGAATGTTGGCTTGAATTTTAAAAAGTATTTTGCCTGCTTTGCACATTTGAGCTGCGTAATTTTTAATACTTATGCTTGAGCATTAAATATGAAAATTTTACCTTCGAAGGGACCCAAAAATAGGTGTATATTTCCAATCAGAGGATAAGTCGGATATGAAGGAAATTGCTCGAGTAATTCATAAAATCTCTTGTTTTTGAGTTTGCAAAGGAAATTCACCAGGGCCACGATTATAATCAAGCACGCCACCGTTTGTATAAAGTTCATATTTCAAATATTTATATTCAAAAAGAAGAAAATAGGTTTTTTAAAGATATTACAATTATCGAAAAAAAAAAAAAAATGAAAAATTATTAAATTTAGGTACGTTACAGAGCACCCAGCACATCTCACCAAATGATACGAATAACATACGAACAGTAATTTTAAATGATTTCCCGGGTGTAGGAAAAACTCGGTACGAGTATCGTTGGACTAAATTTTCATCGAATAACAAATTTTACTCCATAAAGTACCTACAACAAGTAATCAAGTACCATATTTTATTAAATTATTATTTTGGCAAAGTATTCTTGTTTGTAGTCTTATTGGGCATCAAAGTTGGATGATGAGATTTTAATTTCGAGTATTGGTCAATGAGGAAATAACAATGTTCCAACGTAATTTGGGCTCAACGATCCGTGATACTCATCTTTGAAGTAAATTCAGCTAAAATTCATCCTTTTGGTAATTGAATTTAAATTAGGTACCTAGTTGACGAGTTTGTTTTTTCCCTTGGATTGATTTTTTTCTAAATTCATATTTAAACGCATGTCTCTGTTTATTGAATTATAACATTTTCAAAATAAATTTACCTCGCTATGCTCACTACAGAATTCGTTGATTTTTTTTTGAACGTACCTAGTTTTTTTTTTCAAATAAAATTTGATGAGAAAATAATGCAATGAATCACTCGAAATTGGAAAACATTTTGAAACAGTTGAAAAATGGAAAGAAGATTACAAAAAAAAAATTGAGGAAATTCTAAATTAGGGAAAAAATTATTTTCGGTCTGCCAAATCAATTGGAAGCAGTTTCAAGAAGTTTCGGAGCCATCAGAAAATTTTAGCATTTTCCGGCGAAATTTTCTGTCCAAAAACATATGTATACTTAAATTTAAACTCGAAGTTAAGAATTTTGGAAAATTTCGCTTTAAACGATCAAATAAGTCACCAATATTGGTAATCCGCGATTATTGGTGCTGAAATTCATATGGACTATTTATTTTAGGGACTTTTCTCCGACGCTGTAAAATTTCTAAATTTTCTGGCGGCTTCGAAACGTCTTGAAATTTCTTTCAATCGATTGGCAGATCGAAAATGGGATGTTTTCTAAATTTTTAAGCTTTTTTCGTTGATTATAGCAAATTTTAATAATTTTCAGGGTGATGAAGCAATCTTGAAATTGGAAAAATTCAACAAAATTTGAAAAATTCACCAAAATTTGAAAAATGCACTGTATAAAATTTTCACTTTCTTTTTCAAAATTCACTTTCTGTGGTTGAAAATTTTTTTGTTCAGTTACTCGATGAAAAAACATCATTCCAGCTTGGTGAAAATTTCATATTATTGTAAATATGGCAATCTGCAACTTTTCAATCTCCTGTCATCAGTTTTGAGTTTTGATCGGAGAACGATGGTGATGGTTTAGAAACTCAAGTTGCATCTTTTGAGTGTTGTAACGGCTTCTCATATAATTTTGATTTACTAAGAAACATAAAAAACAGTGGTTTTTATTTCAAAAGGAGGTGCACTTTGAGCACTCAGTGCTCCCCTCTCCTTGCCCCTGTAGCTCAAAATTTTTGGTAGGTCATCCACTCAAAACATACCACTCCGTCTGGTCAAATCCAAGATTTTTCCCCACTCCCCTCCAATCAATATCTCATCAACTTTTTATTCACATACGGAGACAAAAGCATAAAACATTGCAGGAGCTTTCATGAATTTTTAAAATATCAGGTTTATGGTTTTTTGAATGGGGATGGGGGCGAGAGGTATAGTGGATTGTGAAGAAATTTGTGAAGAATCAAAATTTTTAGTCACATAATTTGGTAGACATTTGTCATAATCTATTTCTCATTCAAAACTTTTAATATTTGAAACGAAAATTTTTCTATTTTATTTCAAATTTGTTCAGTTATAAAAACAGAGTTTCAATATTGGGAGTCAGAAATATTCAGAGTTAAATTCAAGCCGTTTTTTGGCTGGAAAAAAGAGCACCTAAAAATGTCACAAGAAGTAATGATTTCTGGATGAAAAAAATCATGCATTTTTAACCATTTAACTGCACAATTTCATCGCGAGAAAAAACTGCTCCCTTTTCTATACTTCTTAAATGTTATAAATACCTAAAAGATGTGAAAAATTTTGAAAGATTGCGCTGAAAAACATAGAAAATCTAGAGAAAATCATTTCTAAAATATTACGGACGCTCTGTTATTAAAAATTCGTACTCGTAAATATATTTCAAAAATAATATTCAGTATTATGCTGGTATTAGATTAGCAATGTAAATTCGCATCATTAATGGTATTGTTGTCGTTTTTTTTTTTTTTTTTTTTCATTGATCATATTTTTCGCCGACTTGTGAATTTGATAGGATAACCGATTTTACTTTTAATTCCAAGGTCTCCTGTTAAATGATGTTTCGTGAATTCTTTGATATCGGTGGATAAATGATAATCTCGTAAAATATGAGCGATTTGAGTTTTGATTGATATAAAGGAATATCTGATACCTGTTGGATAAACAAAGGAAGCAGATTTTAGTAAATTAAAATCTGACGTATTGCATCGTAGATTAATATTACAAATAAAATTAAACTTAGAGTTATTCGACCTATGCAAGATCTGGGTCCATAACCAAAACTCAAATGGCTTGTTTTAGGCCGTTGTTTCACAGCCTCATTGCTGAAATGTTCCGGATCCCATTTTTCTGGATTTTCGTATAAATCGGGATCGTAACTGGCCATGTGTATAAATGTACTGACGTATATATCTTTTGGAACTATCTTATTGTCTGCATCAAAAAAATACAAAGTTAAAATTCAAAAATTCACATTTCAAGTATGTTTAATTTTTATACCTAAATTTTAGATTTTACCAACAAAAAAAGAGAATAGAAATTGATAGATTAAAAAAAATATAATCGTACCTTTTAATATGATTTCTTTATGAGTTCGTCTGACTGTGACTACTACTGGACTGAACATCCTCAATGTTTCCTTGACACATTGTTCCAAGTATTCCAAACCATTGTTTAATTGAGTCACAGATGGTTCATCATCTGCTATTTGTTGTATCACTTCTTCGTATACTTTTTGCTGTCAAGAGCGGTGAAGGGATTACATTATTTGATGTTTTTAAAAGGTCATGACTCATGAGTATCAAATTGAACTAGAGGAAATAGGTACCTGAATATCTTGATTCAGAGCCAACATTAACATTAGAAAACTGGTGGTCAGTGCTGACGTTTCTACTCCCTATTTTAAAAATATTAATAAGAAAAGTTATTGATCTAGGATAAATCATTTATAGCATTACTTACTACAAAAGAACGATCTAGCCGAAAACGAATCGGCATAGTTGGAGTTTTAGTTTTTATGGTATTGTTGAGTCAGGATTGGTATTTTATTTATAGAAGAAAAAAACATGCCCCTCCTGAAGGGGGGGGGGAACTGAAATTCCAATTGGCAATGGCAACTCTAATAAATTCCTCCCCATGATTTTTTTTAAAGGAGTTTCGAAATTTAAATTTCTGGGAGTTTTCAAACGTGCGATATTTGATGTAAAAGTTTTTCAATTTCACGAGCCATGGGACAATCGAAGAAATGAAACGGTGCCTAAGGTTTCGCCCTAAATTTTCGAAAATTTAAAATTTTTGATATTGTACATGTGTATTTTTTTGATCTTCGTACCTAATTCATATTGACAAGAAGTGGATCTCAACTGAAAATGAAATTTTTCAAATTTTGACAGATTTTTAATAAAACAAAAGAACTGCCATTTATTGGTTCAGGTACCTAGGCTAATCTTGTATTTTTTTTTTCAAGAATATTTTCTACCAAAAAATATGAAGTTGAACTTGAAGTTACAAATTTCGGACAATTATTATACCTAATTCGCGAAGATGGATGTTTAAGTTCATAAAATGGACCATTTTTTTGAGCTTTCTTCTATTGCTGAAAAATTTCAAAATCTTCTAGAAGCTCCGAAACGTTTCAAAACCGACCCCAACCCTTTCGGGAGGTCAAAAATAGGATGTATACCAAATGCCATCTTTTTCAAGTAATTTTGAAAATTCAATTTTGCTAAAATTTAAAAATCAACTTTGGTTTTTAAAATTTTTGAATTTGGGGCTATTTCATGATGTACATTCCATTCATTTTAGTTTCGGCTCCAACTTCCAATTTGGATACTTCTTGTGAGGTGATTTTGGTTTGCAGTCCCATTTTTTTTTCACTTCACTTATCAGTTTCATAAATTCGACTGAAGCAGAAGGAGAAAGTTTGAAAAATTATTTTGTTTAGAAATTGTAATTCAACTTCATCGCTCTGAAATAATTTTAAATTTTGGCTCAGAATTAGCTTAGAATTTTGACATTTTTTATATTTACGTCTCAGTCCTATACTCAATCAGACAATTTTTTTTGGGGAAATGGAAAGAAGAACAAAATAATTCCCGATGGATTTTAAGGCTAAAATACCTTTTTACTTGAAGCAAATCTTCTTTTTTTTCCCCTCGAAAAATTCATTTATAAGAGTTTTTTAAGCAAATGGAAGCGATTCGTCGAGTCGTCAAATCTTATTCGTGAAAAGAATTCAATAAAAATTTTAGTATTCGAGATTCGAACGAGATTCAAATCAAATTTTCATAATCATTAATTCAAAATTTTGAATGATTCGTATTGATTTCGAATCTTTGTCATCGAGCCTTTCTGTTTTTTTTTTTTTAAATTTTACATTTTGAATTAAAAGAGTCAGTTCTGAGTTCGAATATTATTTAAACCAAGTATATTTCGGCTGGCTTTTTGAGTTTGATAGGATTCGTGGATATTTGAATTTTCAAAATTTAAAATTATTTACGATTCGAGATTTGAATAATTTTCTAGATAATTCTGCCTAATACGGTTTTTTGGTTACCTACAGAGAAATTTTAAAAAAATATCATTTTTTAAATTAAAGTAAGTAGGTGCTAAAAATCTCAAGAATCAGATTCCAGGATTCCACCATCTCGAAAACTTCAACTCTATAATGGTTTAACCTATCAATATACTTTGCGAGTATATACTCACTGCAATAATTATCTGTAGCAATTCGTTTCGGATACGAGCTTCACTAAAACCACCTTCTTTTAAATTGTACTTGATGAGTAAATCGATCATTGCCTCGGAAGAATCTTGAAAAAAATAATAAATCTGACGTCAAAATATTTTTTTGTAAAAGTGAATTATTTATAGTGTAAAAAATGCACTTTTATCAGAAATTGACGATTATTGTGCCTTGCTTGATAAAAAATTTTCTGTTGTAATATATGATTCGAATTGAAAAATATATTTCACTGATTATTTTATCCACAGTATTTCACCAATTTCTTTAATGCATGCAAATTTTTATTTACCATTTCTCCCATCAACTGCGTTACTTTCGTGTTGAAAATCGTGATAAGTGCTCAATTTGTTTTTTAAAACCTGTAAAATGAACATGATGCATGAACGTTTTGGCGAAGGAAATGAATATCAATGTTTTTCATTCTTTTGTTTCCGAATAAGCTGAAAAAATCTCCAAAACCCCGAAAAAATCGGCTTCAATCGAATTTTACAATGAAAATTATTTTTGAAGCCTCTTCGATTCAACAAAATTTCTCAGAATTGAACCGAGCTTTGAAAAATTGAATTGTTTTCGAAATTAGGTTCGTGTGAGGAAAATTAACTACCTAAAAAACTTTCGATTGCATTTTTCCAAGTTTTTCCCCTCATTTTAATTCAGCAGAAAAATCTATTACGTTTTATTTTTTCCAGCCCCCCTCTCCCTAATTTTTGACTAATTCGAATTTCTGAAAGCTTTAAATATAAATCGCTCTAAATACCAGGTACTTGATTTCAATTGTACGTATAATTCATATTAAAAATGAATAAATAAAGGAAATGTTATTTACTTCGGTTGGAAGATGTTTAATATGCTCGATGGCTTTAAATTTTCCTGAAATTTTTAAATATATCTTGTTGACGTAACGAGAAAGTAGCCAAGGCCATTGCAAACGTCTTGCTCCGTGCTTGAAACCTCTAAATTATTCATTGTTGTTTATTAGTTTCAGTATCTCATCGTAACGTGATTTTTTTTCATGATTATTCATGATACTTTACTTTCGTGGGGAAATATTCTGCCCCAGAAAGATGTGATTTTGAAAGTTTTACTGTAAAAGTATTGCGCAGAGATATTTGTTTGTTTGTTTTTTTTTTTTTTTTTTTACCAAATTGATTGTAGAAATTATATGAAAAATGGAGCAGAATTATTCCACACTAGTTCAGATTCTATTTATCGATTTTCAAACTTACTCGAGCACAGCGCTGCAAAATTCTTCTCCTGATTTTCCCTTGTTTCGAATATTAATACCCAATGCTGTTTCTATATCAATTAAAAATCATAAAGTACAGGAATAATTTTTCATAATAATTCATTAAATTCTATGGCAACCTTGTCAGATCAGTCTTACCAACTGTAGATTCTAAATTCGCTGTCATCATCCAATACCAGACATCAATTTGTTCACCAGTATCGGCGACTCGCTTTAGCTTTTCGACTAGATTCGAAGCGTTTTGGTTGAAAATTTCGGTATATTTTGAGAGCATTTCCGAAGTGAACGCCGGTGTCAACATTTTCTTCGATCTTTTCCATTCTTCGTCTGAAAATTTTGGCCTCCAATGTGACAAAATATCTAAAATTATGTACTCGTGGAAAATTTTGTATATCTTACATCCGGTGCTCAGCACTCCCTCTCCAAGCCATTCATCTACAAGTCCCATCGTGTCACGATTATGGCACTGATTTAATATTACCTGTGGAAAAACGCCATTCGCGATATTATAATGTGAGAAAGAAAGCTGAACGGTGAAAAATTGAATAGATTATGTACCGCAATATCGTCGTGTTTTGTTAGACATAAAGCTGGTATGGGACCCATCCAGTAAACCAGACGATCATAACGTTGCATAATTTTTTCTGACATATGCAGTACATCTGTTTAATAACATAATACAGTGACGTGTTTAATTTTTTCATAGGGTTTTAAAAGGATGGACTATTTTTCATGTATTTTTTTTTTTCAAAAAATTTATGAGAGATGACTCGAAGATTGCGAAACATTCGAATTTATTTTCCAATCGACGAGAAATATGGCTGTCTTCTTCACTGAAAATTTGTTTTCAAAATTGGTAATTAAATTTTGTGAGCCATAAACTGGTATTTTTGCAGATCTTATTTCCCATGACTGAAAAATGATGAAGATTTATTCTGGAGAAGGGAGAAATGCAGTGGCGGCGCGTCAATGTAATCGCTGTAATCGCCGATTACACTTGAAAAATCGAAAAAAAAAGTTTTAAAATCTTGTTTAATATTTTTAAAATTATACTGAACCAAGTGTGTACCTATTTGAGATTAAAAATGTCGATCATTTGTATTGAAAAAAAAAAATGAAAAATGAAAAATCTGTACTCTTCTTGTAATCGCGTTTCAGAACGATTACAAGAAACTCGTTCGCAACCCATGCTTGTGCATTTTCGTCTGACGTTCGGCACATTTCGTACCGCACGTTTGTAATCGCTACAGAAAACGATTACGTGTGTAGGACTTTTGATTAAAAATAACGCGCCAGGATTTTTGTTACCAATTTATTTCGACTTTTTTTTAGGGCTATTTTAGTCTTTTGCTATCATTTAAAATAAATGAATAAAATATTTTTTACTTTAAAATTTTGATTTTACAAATTAAAACCAAAAGATGATTTTATGATCTCAAACACATGGTTGATTGAGAGTAGTGTAATCGCTACTGTGAGCGATTATTCATGAATTAGAATCTTAGAGACGGCGTTCTAAAGCATTTTTGAGGACCACATTCTTAGGTGAATGATACTTGAATGTTCCTCGGATAAATTATGAATTTTTAGGCCAATTCTTGGAATTTTTGAATAGAAAGTTTGTAATTTTTTGATGATGAATCGATTTTTGAAAATCTCATTGTTCAATTCGAATGAAAAATTTGTATTTGAGGCTTCCCATTACTTTTCTAAGAAATATGAAAAAACATCCTCTATGAATATGGCCTTAACATTTTTCACCTCAAACTCAAGAAATGAATTTTAATGATGCTTTTACTACATTTTTTTGTTGATAAGACGATTAAATTTGACCCATTCTATAGCATCAAAACATTTCAAATTTTTGAATTTTTTGATCTTATGGTTGAGTCTCCAACAAATTACGATTACAACCCAAAAAATTCACGCGCCGCCACTGGAGAAATGTTTACCGAACCGATCTCATTTTTCTGAATTTAAGGTCTAAAAGGAAATTCAAATTAAGTGAAGGTATTTGAAAAAAGTGATTTGAAAAAAGTGATTCGAAAAGTAAGTGGAAAATACTCGTAGCACCTGTTTTGTTCATTTATTTGCAATTATTTTAAAAAATATTATTTTTCGTTTTCATTTTTTTTCCCTTCAGAATTGAAGCCATTTTTGTATTGTGGGGTGAGGGGGTCTTATGAGGTCAAAAAAGTGAAAAACTATCCATCGTGATGTCTACATTACCTTCAAAGGATTTATTTAAAAACATGTATGCATTCCCAATCAAAGGATAAGTAGGGTACGAAGGAAACTGCTCCAATAATTGGTATAACCGTTTGTTATTACGTTTGCGGATAAAATTCACCAAAATCGCGATTATAATTAAGTACACTGATACTTGTATAATGCTCATATCGAATGAAATAAATGAAGAATAAAAAACAACTTGAAAACATAAAATTAACTACCGAAATCGAAAAATTATGTGGAAAGAATTGTATAAAAAAGGAACTTTGAATTTTATGCGAAAATATTTTCGTTAAAGCTGCGATCAGCGATTTGAAACCATAACTTGGTTGCTTGAGAATATAAAACGCGTAGACCCATTTCTTTGCAGAGTGAATAATTCGGCTGTTTTCTTTCTTTCTGAAAATTATCACGTTAATTTTTTTCAAAGAATTCGGCGCTGCATGTTCTCAGTATAATTAAGAATATAATTACTCGCATTTGTGTGATATTATTCATATTTCTGAAAAAAAAAATTCACCAAAATAGTCAAAAAAATAATGGTTTGTTCTGAATGTATTGAGAAACATTCATGGTAATATTCAAAGCGTTGTTAATTTGAACCTATTCTACTTTCAACTTCAACATAGGTACGCAACCTCCCCCCCCCCACCCTTCCCTACTAAAAAAAAGGTTCACGAACAGTGGCAAAGGCAAAAATTGAATAATAGGTTTTTTTAAACAGAATTTGTTCAAGAAAAGCCAAGATTTGCCTGTTTGAAAAATTTTTGAAAGAAATTTGATTAATTACAGTGATTACCGTTTTATTTTGTTTCAGGTAAACCACGTGTGAAATTTCATCGTTACAATAAAAACCAATAAATGTTTCTAATCGGGTAAGTCGTTTTTCACGATTCTATTGAAGAAAACAAATTATCATTAAATTTTTAAAAATGATGAAAACTACTTTTTTATGATGAAAAATTATGAAATGAAGCAATGTTTTTTTTAATTGTGATTGCAAGTTGATTGCGCTGTGTGGGGTAGCGAGGTTTTTTATACCCACAAACAAAATACGGCGTCCTAATTGCCCTGTTGGGACGTAAATTATAACGCGGCGCGTCCCCCGTATTGCGAATTTAGGGGACCTGTGTCCCAAATAAATAGATCGCGATTTAAACTCACTACAGTCGTCGTTGTACCACGTACTGTCGTAGTGAGTGAGGGGAGAACTACGGTCGGCGTGTGTACGTCCTGTTGTAGTCAGTGCAGGGATACCGAGGTCGCCTAAGTACTGGTAATTGGTTCACTGTTGCAGTGTGTTAATTACCAGTGATTATTCGAGTCGCCTTAAATACTTACGAATACCAAATTCACTGATACAGTGTGTCAGATATCAGCCGAATTTATAAAGTTTAAGAAATAAATGATTCGCGGAATACGTTTTAGTGTAAAAAGGGAAAAAAGAGAAAAGATTTTATAAAGTGTATTCGAATGAGATATAGGCGAGAGACTCGAAGTTAAAAATTACGTTAAGATATGATACAGTCAATACAATACAGCGGATACGTGAATACTGATTTTTAAAAGGTTTCCCTCTATCAGCTAGCAGTGGCTTGGCTGCTTGTGTGTCCGAGAATTGGTCTGCATATTTTCCCTCAAGCCGCTAGGTAGAGGGATGACGTGCGAGAGTGAATGAATAGAAATCCTGGTCTGGAATACACTGGCGGCGTCGCCTGCGAAACAATGCAGGGAAATCCCGATGGCTGAATCACCTTTGTAAAAAAGGAAAGCCGCGGATTCCGGACGAGCACGTCATATACCCAGGTATCGATGCTTGCGGCCGGCGAGGGGTGAAACGGCGACTTCCCAAACATCACATACACAAGTGTGCGATGTATAGGGGTTGCCAAAGTCGCCATGGTCATATACCCCTACAGCTGAAATGTAAAATTTTACATTTTTGTATCAAAATATGTTGTTTTTTCCATCCCATGTAAACTGTGATTTTTTTGTGCTCATTTTTACCTCTGAATTTCAAAAATGGGCCATTTCGCAATTTTTTCTGCTAAAAAATTGATAGCAGGTGATATAAATAATTGTATTCAGACTTTTACACATTTTAGAAGACTACTATGTATTTGCAAAGCGTCGACAGGGTGTCCATTCTCTGGAAAACCGGGAAAAGTCTGGGAATTTTGAAATTTTCGGTATTTCCGCTGGAATTTGTAAAAATCCAGAAAAAAAAATTAATTTTCTGAAGCTTCTGGAGACTCGTTTTATTAAAATATTTTTCCCTCGCTCCGCTCGAACCAAATTATTTTACCTAATTTTTATATTAACCATTATTTTTTGTTGATTATAATTATACAAAAAAAAAAAAAAAGATATTTAAACGCACGTTCTTGTCTATTAAATTATCAAATTTTCTAACGGAGTACCATAATGCCCCTGATCACGATTTTGAAAAGAAGAAAAGGAAACTGAAGAGAATTTGGATATTCCGGTCACATTTTGGAAAACTTAATTAGGACGTGGAGTGATGAATTTTCAACTTTTGAAGGTCTTCGTTTGCAAAAAGTTTTGCCCTCGCTTCACTCGGGCTCAGTACATTTCGATTTTTTTCATAAATTTTATTACTTATAAATCTATTAGTTACTTTTCCAAGCCGAAAAGAAAGTCTTTATTGGAATTTATAAATTTGAGGTACCTTTTTTTTTGGGAGGGGAAAAGGAATTAGATTTTGAAGAGAATTACAATTTTGAATTTCGAGATTGCTTTTCATTTGAACCTTTTTCTGTTATAAAATCAAAATCTCAAATTTTTATACCGAATTGCGAGGTAGGAAGAGGGAGGGAGGTGGCGTCAAAAAATTTCCGAAACTTAATTCAAGTAGTTTTTGTGGTTAGAAAAGAGAACATCGAATAATCTCGTCAGAGGATATGATTTTTGAAAAAAAAATGGACACATGAAAAAATCGCATCCTCCTCCATTCAGGAATAACATATTTAAAAAGGCCTGGAAAATTTCTAAAAATTGGTCTGGAAAACCTGGAAAAGTCGGGGAAAATCATTTCTGAGATATAGTGGACACCCTGGTTGATGTTTTTTAATAAAGACATCTATGAAGAAACCATATTCAGTAATAATTTCTATATTTCGTCAATTTTTTCCCCAGAAATAACTGGCAGTATTGTGATTGGTATAATTTTTTATTAATTATTGTACAGTTCAGATCTCATAGTCATAGGTATTATTTTTAGTGAGTTTCATTTTTTTTTTCAAGTAGTATCATTTTTTTTAAATTTTTGAACAATACTTAATTCTAGGTATCAGTTTTCAAGTCGAAAAATACACGGTAAAGTGCTTTAAAAAACTAAATCAAGTTAAGATAGGTTTTGCGGAAGTCTGTGTCTATAAAATTTTACCATAAAAAGTACACAATTGCAAGTAATAATAACAGAAAATCTCAATTAACACGGGTCGACATGATTTTTGTTTCTGGGTTCCGATTGCCAAATTTAGGTTGCTTTCATGTAACTAATGAAGGGAATTTTTTTTGGCCAAAGTTTGCTTGGGGGGAATTGATTTTTTAAGGCCAATAAGCCTGGGCATTGCAAAAAAAATTGAAAATTTTTTTTGACTACCAAATCTTGTAAAAAATTTTACGGCGAATCAAATTCCATAAACCGCAGATCTCCATCTCTTTTAGAGAAAAGTTACAGCTCATTCTTTCCAAAATTATGTGAAAAAATCGCATTTTTTGAGTCTTTTTCGTAAAAAAGTGAAATTTGCGAGAAAACGTAAGAGTTTTTCATGGCTATAATGACCATGGTGAAAGTTGTAGAAAATTTTATGGAAAATCGAATGCCGCAAACCGCGGACCTCCGTCTCTTTTAGAAAGAAAGTTACAGCTCATTTTTTCCAAAAATCTGTAAAAAAAATTCGCTTTTCAAATTTTTTTGTGAGAAAAGGCAAAAAAATAAATAAAAAATATGTTTTTTTCTCAGAATTTCGGAAAGAATGAGCTGTAACTTTTTTTCTAAAAAAAGATGGAGGTCTGTGGTTTGCGGCATGCATTGGATTCGCCGTGAAATTTTCTATAAGATTAGTCTAAGAAAAAAATTTCAATTTTTTTGTATAGTCCAGGCTTATTGCCCTTGAAAAATCAGTTTTTTGGCCCTGCTTTGGTACTACTACTAAGTAGTAGGTTGGGCCGAATTAACAATTTTTTCAATTTTCAAAAACATACCCCCGCAAAAGTTATTGGGTGATGAGACTTGAAGAATAAAATGAAAAAATTCGAAATCGATTCGTATCTTCCGATCGCGCATTGGCGTTAAAGTTTCAAAAAATTAGCAAAAATTCAAAATTTTGAAAATTTTGAAAAAATTAAAAATTCATTACAATCAATTTTAGAGTTTATCTAGTGACCACATAGACCGGAAAACACATTTTTTTAAAAAAGAAATCAACGTTTTATAATTTTTTTTTTTTTGATTTTTCTTCATGCGAAGAAATAGCAGAAATCTAAAAAAGATGTAAAGCATGATTTTTTTTTTTTATATTCTGCTTTTTGGTTTGAATAGCTCTAAAACCAATTTAAATAAATTTCAAATTTTTTCAAAATTTTCTAAAAGTTTTGAAAATATTGGATTTTGGCCAATTTTTGAAAATTTCAATGCCAATGCGCGATCGGAAGGTATAAATTTATTTTGAAATTTTTTTTATTATTCTTCAAGTCTAATCAGCCAACAACTTTTGCGGGGATATGTTTTTGAAAATCGAAAAAATTGTTTTTTCACCCCAACCTACTAAGTAGGTACTCAGAAGTGCCATGCCATAAATCGTATTTTTTCAATTCTACTTCATATTATTTATGAATATGGAGCTTATATTCCCCATTCAAATGAATCAATCTTACCGCTGCAGTTGTTGAAATCTGAAGTACGTACTCTCTAAATCTGAATCAGTCAAAAAACTGAAAATTCACTGATTAAACAGCGAAAAGTGTGCAACTGTTAATCAGTGAAAAATTACTGATTCAATTAGTGAATTCTCATTTTTGAATCAGTAATTTTTTTAAACTACTGAAATGAATCGGTAAAAATTTTAATTTACTAATTCAATCAGTGAACAATTACCGATTCAATGGTAAAATTTTCACAGATTTCTTCAGTTGCACACTTTTGTCTTATTAATCAGTGAATTTTAACTGATACAAATTTAGAGAGTAGGTATACCGATGTGGGTTTTTTTTTTGAAATCTCGTCAAATACAAAATTAATTCATGTAATGAAACGTCGATAACAACAACCACCTCGTGAGATATTTCTCTTCCAATTTCAAACTTCCTTCGCGAAAATTTTATCAAAAGGCTCGAATTAATATAACAGGTGTAATAACAAAATGAATGATTGTAAAACTCATCGTTCGTTTATTTTATTTGTTTTATCTAGTTGTGAATCTAATAGGATAACCAATTTTACTTTTGATACCAAGATCTGCTGTCAAATGATCTTTTGTGAATTCTTTGATATCAGTTGACAAGTGATAATTTCGCAAGATATAAGCCATCTGTGTTTTTACTGACTTCATTGCAAATTTCATACCTGTTGGATGAATTGTAACCATAATTATTTTTATCTGAAGTGTTTAATCCTTTATTCCATTTTGAAACGGATCAAAAAATGAAGTTAGGTCTTCCGATTTCGCTCAAATTTTTTTTACAAGTTCTCCTTGACGGTATATTTATAAATCCACGATCGTTATTTCCATTCAAGCCCTCAAGGAGGCTGAGGGTGGGCCTTGTAATTTTAAGGAAATTGCGATTTTTTGCCAAATTACCAAGCTAAACTTTAAAGGCTCATATTCCAAAATAGGTTATACTTGAAAAAAAAAAAAACTGTTTTCAGGGTCTGAAAGATAACTGATAGGATATTCAAAAACGGTAAACTCATTTTGAAAAGTTCAACGCAACGTTGAACTTTGATTTTGAAAGCTCAACTTTTATGATGATCACAAGAGATGAAAACTTCCATACAGAAATCTGAAAAATACTAACAAATTTTCATTTTTACCCATTTTTCAACCAACAAATTTTCAAAATGGGATATCCGACCCATGGGGCCACAGGGGTCCATTATATCGACCAAAATTTTAAAAAATCAAAACAATAAATGTAGCATATCGATTTCTACTAATTTGAAGGTGCTGATTTCGAATATGTACTTGGTTTTTTAATCTGATCGCTCTGAAGCCCCTAGTTAGTTCCCTTGATGGGGGGTCAAAATTCGGAAAAATGATAAATATCGTGCGACCTGTCGTTTGTTAGGTATTTGAGGGCACTGGGTACGAATATTCGCTTGTTTTTTGGATTTGACCCTTCGGTGCCCTCCTATCACCTCAATTTTGGGGAAAAGTATTTCAAAAAATTAAAATTACGTGTCATGAATTAATTTTGATCAAATCCAAAAATAATTAAATATTTGAACTCAATGCCCTCAAATACCTAACAAATGACTGGTCAGATTTTTCTTTTTTTTCAAATTTTGACCCCTGTCGCGGGGGCTGATAGGGGGTTCAGAAGGGTCGGATTAGAAAATCAAGTACATATTCGAAATCAGCACCTTCGAATTAGTAGAAAACGATATGTCACTTCCTTTTTTCGATTTTTTAAAATTTTGGTCGATATAATGGACCCATGCGCCCCCATGGGTCTGATGATCCCATCTTAAAAATTTGTTAGTCAAAAATCCAACAAGAAAGGCGACTTACTGTAATTTTTTCAGATTTCTAAATGGTAGCTTTCATCTATTGTGATCATCATGAAAGTTGAGCTTTCACCGTCAAAGTTCAACTTTGAGCTTTTCAAAATGAAATTATCGATTCTCCTTCAGATTCCGCAAACAGTTTTTCCCCAAGTTCATATCAGCCTTCAAAGTTGGACAATTTTGTCGTAATTGCATAAAAATATCGAGGCCTACCTCCCCGCCCCCTTGAGGGTTGGAAAAAAAATGGTCTTGAATTTATGAACAGATCATCGAGGGAACCCCTTAACAAAAATTTAAGCAAAATCGAAAGATCCAATTTCATTTTTGGTCCGTTTCAGTATGGAATAGCCCTAAATAACATCTAAATATAATTTTAGGCATTTACCTATGCAAGTTCTCGGACCATAACCGAAACTCAGCTGGCTGGTTTTAGGTCGTTTTTCAACCGTCTCGTTGCTAAAATGCTCCGGATCAAACTTTTCCGGGTTTTCGTATAAATCTGGGTCGTAATTGGCGAAATGTATAAATGCCGCAACAAAGATACCCTTTGGAACTACCATATTGTCTGTGCAAAAAAACAAAATGAGAGAAAATCCAATCAACCTATGAGATTTTACGTAAAAATGGTGACAGAAAAACTAAAATATATTTATTTGGTTGTACTTTTTAGTGTTATTTCGTTATGAGTACGTCTTGTGGTAACCATTACTGGACAAAACATCCTTAATGTTTCTTTAATACAAAGCTCCAAATACATCAAATTATTGTTCAAGCAAGTCTCCGATAATATTTCGTCGTCTGTTATTAGTTCTATAATCTCTTCGTATGCTTTTTGCTGTCAAGTATAAAATTTGAGGATAAAGTGGTCAAATTGCTCAAAACATCAGTCACCAGATCGACAATAAATACGTACCTGAATATCTTGATTCATAGCTAACATTAACATTAAAAAGCTCAAAGTCAACGCGTTCGTTTCTACTCCCTATGTAAAATTTAAAACGAGGAAAATCGTTAATTTGTGATGAGTAAAATGGGGGGGGGGGGTGACCAAAAAAATTGTAACAGAATTTTTTACGAAAAAGAACATCTCATAATATTTTGATTACCCCTCTTCCTCCTTCCCCCCGCAAAACATGAAGAATAACAGAGCTGAGAGGGTCTCAATGCAAAAAGTGATGTACATACACTATTTTATTAATTTAAAAATAAATCGCAGCTTTTGTCACTTTCGAAAACTTTTTACCTACTGGGAATTTTGATCACCCTGTGAAAAGTTGTGATTTGAGTTTCTAAATTTCGCTTCGAATTGTTTTGTCTTCACCGAGGAGTTAAAAAATTGCATGATCGCGAATTTATAGAATGGTCCGGATGGGTGTTCTAAACTCAAACTGAAACTTTTTATGGGATAAATTGGGTTCCTAGCAGACGACACCACCCAAAAATAGCAAAAAAACGTTTTTTTTTTCTTAATTACCACCCTTCTCGGAAGCTGAGAAGTTTTTTTTTTTTTTAAAAAATATTTCCTCTTTCAAAATGAACCACCTCATCAATTTTAGACAAAATTCAAGATACGTTTTTTTTGTTCCATTTTAATATGGTCAAGGTGCTTGATTTTTTTCTTGGTAGAATAATAATTTTCATACTTACAGCGATGATTAGTTGGAGCAATTCGTCTCTCATACGGATTTCAGTTAATGCATTATCTTCTGAATTTTTCTCGATGAGTAAATCGAGTATCGTCTCCGATGAATAAATTGCACCTAATCATAAAAATTAATTTCCTCGAGTAATGTCTAAAACAATGAGATTGATTTTCACTGAAAATCAATACTTGCTAAGCCAGAGTTTGAAAGTGTGTTTTCACCATTATCTCCACAAGTTCGGCCAATTTCGCCTTGAAAATCGTATTTATCCAACTTTTTTCTCAAAATCTGTAAAATAAAGAAGGCGGGACATAATGTTTCCCAGGGTTTTTGAAATATATTCCGAGTGAAAAACATGGTTTACTTCAGCAGGGAGATGTTTAATATGGTTGATGACTTCGATTTTTCCCATCATTTTCAAGTAAATCTTGTTAAAGAAATTGAAAAGTAGAATAGGATATTGGATACGTCTCGATCCGTGCTGGATGCCTCTAAATATTGCAAATACATATGTAACATGTGTGTATTCCATTCAAAACGTCGGGTGAATGTCCTGTTGGGGGGAGGTTCAGAAAATTCTGCATTGAAAAAAGAATCCAAAGTTTCTGTGCCATTAAGAATCGAAAATTCTCTCAATGATCGAACGATCCCAATATATCTTTAGTTATTGTGATTGATACCTATTTTAAGCCAAGTAGGTATATAAAAAAATTTGAGGTTGATATTTTTCCAAAATATGATAGAGGTGATTTGGATTAGAAGAGATTCTCTTTCAGATTTTTCAGGCAGTCGCCAAAACTAAACTAATCAACGTAAAACCGTAAAATTCTCGAATAGGCTGATGCCGAATTTCCTCCAACAAGGCAGATACCTTAATTAATCGATCATCAAACCTACTTTAACACGGCGTCGCAAAATTCTTTTCCTTGTTTGCCGCTGTTTCGAATGTCAACACCCAATGCAGTTTCTTGTTGTAAATGAACGATTTCATTTTTCAGCAAAATGGAATAAATACGCACAAAATTTGAATGAATATTTGTAAGGTTTACTCATTGGAACTCGAAAGTTGTCCAGAAATTTCGTATAAAAAAGAGGAATGTCTCTGAAAGTTCGTTTAAGGCTGGAAAACGATGCGAATTTTAATGCCTTGAAATAAAATTGATGCTGTTCCCATCTTAGTCTTTGGATGAGAATCAGACTTTAGATCTGGGTGTAAAACCGCCATAAAGAATTACTTATTGATTTTTTGAGTGGGGGGGAGAGGTGTATTTTCGACTTCAGACGCCAGGTGTGATTGAAATTGAAAACAAAACACCAAAAAAGCACGAATTTTACCTAGTAAAGAAATTTCAGATTTTGGATATTTTGTTTTCAAAAAATTTCACTTTTTCTTCACTCAAGATCAGCGATTTTACATTTTTTTTTTTGTTTCGAAATACTTAATGGTAAAAATTCTTCTCTTTTATCTCAAACCATTGAATATTTTGAAACGGGGAAAATTTGTCCTTCCTATACAAGTTTTTGGTTTTTAATATATTTTTTTGGGGGGGAGGAGGAGGGGATACAATATTCAGTATTGCCTATTTTTATAACATGCTAGAAGTCCTGCTAAGGTCCTATTTTTGGGTTTTCAAATTTTGATTTCTATGTCGTACTTGAAAATTTTCAAGTTTTGTCACAGTTATTCTTCTGAAAGCCCAGGTTAGTCTATGAATTTAAAATAACCAAAAAAATTAAATCAAGGGTCAAAAACCACTGATTTCGGTATTTCACTCCATAAAATCGCACATTTTTAATCATTTTGGTCCCATCTCCCTTATCTGAAGAATCAGCTTCGAGGTATGGGATAAAAAAATTTCAGAAATGGATTTAGAAGCCTTGAAAACTCTTTTTTTTTCGAATAAATTTTTTGAGCTTTTTTTCGTTTGGATTTTCCATTGTAGTTTACAATTTAATTGGACTCGTTCTCTGGTAGCGGAAGAATTTGAAAAGTATTTTCTGGCTCAGAAAAGTTTAAAAAGCCCCATTTTGCTAAAAAATTGTAAAAAACTGAAAAAATGTTTCTCATGCTTATTAAACATTTGAAAATTATACCTATCATCTGGAAGAGTTGAGAGAAAAATATCACTTAAAGGTTCAAAAAATTTCCAAGTTTTTAAATTTAAGCATCCTCCCTTCAAATCACTTTTTGGAAGAACCCGATCCGATTTGTATTAAGGGCGAGGGTATCTTAAACAAAGATTCTCTAAATTTCAAATTTCCATTGAATTTTCACTGCAATAATCGACCCTTCAAGACACTCCTCTTTTTTATTGAAAAATTGACCATAGGCACTTCAAATTGTTTCAGAATCGAAAAAATCCATACCTGTGATAGCGTTTAAATTCGTCTTCATCATCCAATGAAAAACATCTATTTGTTCATCGGTATTCGCAACTGACTTCAATTCTTCGACTAGATTTGATGCGTTTTTGTTTAACACGTCGACGTATTTTGAAAGCATATTCGATGAGAACGCCGGAGCTATTATTTTTTTTGATTTTTTCCATTCTTCATCTGCGAATTTTCATCCATAAAGTTAGGAAATACGTAATAGTGACTGCATACGAAACGTTTTCAAGTTTTCCCATCTTACAATCAGAGCTGAGTAGTCCTACACCTAGCCAATCATCTATAATTCCGAGCGTGTCTCGATGCAGGCATTGGTTTAGTATTGTCTGTTCGAGAATACAAATAATTGGAAATTTGAGAGGAATAAAATCGACCCGTTGAGAATACAGCGACTTACCGCAATATCGTCGTGTTTTTTAAGTAATAAACATGGTATGGGACCCAACCAGTATATTTGACGATCAAAAGGTTGTAAAATTTTTTCAAATTTCTTCAGTCCGCCTGCATAATAGCAAATTAGATACTGAAAGTATATCGTGAAATTAGTATTTTTTACGTTACCTTCGAGGGAACCGAACAACATATGTGCATTTCCAATCAAGGGATAGTTTGGATGTGAAGGGAACTGCTCGAGTAATTCATAGAACTTTTTGTTTCTACGTTTACGAATAAAGTTTATCAAAATCGCGATAATAATCAAAAATAATGTAACTTGTATGGCGTTCATTCTTCAAAACATAAACTAATTACCAAAAAAAATGATCAAAAAGAACACGAATTATAAGCACGTAAGGTAAACTCTGCGATGCATCGAAATTCGTCCGAAAAATTTTATATATACAAACAAGTAAAAATTTTGAACCGTGAACCGAGCGTATGAAAAATACTACATTGTTGAGCGATCTTGTACAACTGCTTTGAATTTTTGCGACGTTACCGACAATTAAAATTTTAACCTTATGAAAAACTTGATGGATTCATTAGGTATCCACAACACCTATGTTTTAAAAAATAAATGGATAAATGTACTTAATGAGAAATTTTTTAAATTTTGTTGCTATAAAAGAGCAATGATAGGGTATTTGTGTAAGTAAATAATAATAAGTGAAAATTCAAGGCCACATAATATACCAAATGTTACTTATTCTATTTTCTCAATTTTTTCACTGTAAGATACAAAATTAATTTTTAAAACCATTGAACTGCCTGCATATTTTTAAAAAACGTAAAGTGCGAGCCTTCTGCATACTTAGTCGAAAAAATTTTTTTATTGATTTGGTTTTTTTTTGCATGAAAATTTGGCAATTACCTATTCTGACAAATGTTTGTAAAAAATTATGATTATGGAAATGACATAAAAAATTTTCAAAGTATCTGATCATGCAAATTTCTTCAAATTTCACGTTTACCATCGATAAGTGAAATATATTATTTAGGAAATGGGAGAAGGGATATTCGAGAAAATAATGAATTTTTGGATATCATTTATTAAAAAATCCTGAATTTTGATTAAACTTGGTATAATACCTCATGTACCTAACTACCTACCTACCAGTTTCGTGTGATATGGTCCAATGAAAAAATTTTACTTCCGTCCTATTCAAAAGAGAACGTAATTGGAAAACTTCTAAGTTGGGTTTTTTCAGCGGTGCCACTTGCTGCAACCTTAGTCACATTTAAGAAATTGTGATTTGAGTTTTCAAATTATTCTGAAGCCTGAATCGCTGACCATCGAAATGTTGAAAGATTTTAGATTGCAAATTTGAGAAATCTTGTTTGTTCACAAATTCAAATCGTTCACACAAAAATTTCAAAATCGAGTCAAAACATTTTTTGGCCACCTAATGGTGGTAGTTTTAAAATTTCACATCCATTTTGCCAACTACATTATTTGCAGAATTTTTGAAAAATTTCAGTCGACCGACTCACTGGCGTTTTTTTTTTTGAAGAAGGGGAAGGAGGCGGAAATTTTTCTGGGGAAAACTCTAAATTACACCCATACCGTATGTATTGAGGAAAAAATCTACAAGTTGATAAATATCCTATTTTCGAAACGTTGGAATCGATTAGAAGTGATTTTGAGATGTTTCGGAGCCACCTTAAAATTTTGAAATTTTCCAGCCCCGAAGAAAATCTCATAAATATGGTTTCAAATTCAAAAGTTTTTGATCAAAATGATCGATTTTAATCGATCAAATAGGTCATCAATTCTGGTATTCCACGATTATATAGGTGCTGAAATCCTTTTTGACCATATTTATGGGCTTTTCTCCGACGCTGGGAAATGACGAAATTTTTGGTGGCTCCGAAAAGTCTGGAAATTGATTCCAATCGATCCGGCAGGTCAAAAATAGGGTATATTCCAAATTTCAGGTTTTTTTTTTCGTTGATTAGTTCGAATGTTCATATTTGGTAGAGCAATTTTGAAATTTCAAAAATTCTCCAATATTTCAATTTGAGTCCATTTTTTTAGCCATGTCTGCAACCAGTTTCAAATTCTTGATGATATTGTAACTCAAAACAAAACAGTGGCGTCGTCGAGGGGGGCTGCCTCCTCCCCTGAAAAAATGCTGGCCTCTGCTTGGCCCCAGAAAATTTCTGTTGTATTTAAAAATCATACAATAATGTGAATCCCTTCCAATTCCATCAATATAAGTATGTATTTTCAAAGCATTACTACATGAAATTTTTTTTGACATTAAAAACCAAATTTTATCAGAGCTTTGCCCTCGCTTCGCTCGGACATGAATAAATTTGCAATTCTATGATCCATCTAAGGCAAAAAAAAAAATGCAAAAAAGGCCCCTTTTCACCCCTCCTCTTTGAAATCCTTCAAGAATTTCAAGTCTTTCATACCCACTTGTGCATAAACTTTCAAAAAAGTTTCCGACGCCACTGGATAAGTGCATTTTTAGCCATTGAAAAAAGTTACCCCTTCCTCCCCAATACTCGAAAAAAACAAAAAAAAGTTCAACACAGGACACTTATGTGCCCCCCCCCAATTTTCGGTTCTAGCGACGCCACTGAAACAAAATCTGTAAAAATTTCGATTCAAGATTTCATCCTTTGTACTTTTCAATGGCCCTTGAAGTTGGATAATTAATTGATTACATTCGGGAAAATGTTACCATAAGAAGTGGTCGATTGAAAAAATATTTTTGAAAGTGTATCAGTTCTTGACGACACTTATAATCTCAATGACATATACTTGAATGATGGCCATATTTCAATACCAAAATAAAAGAAAAATAGTTTTAGAATGAAAAATGACCAAAAAAATAATGGAGAATTCGTAATCACAATTAACAAGATGTACTTTGCGTAAAAAGTATTCTCGTCACTAATAAGACCTTCATTGGCAATAATTTTGAACAAAAACTCGAATAATTAGTTCATTTGCTGACTATAGGGTATTCTGAAGAACGAATTGTGTACTTTTTTGAATGTTAATCAAGTTGATACAAACATTTTATGATAATAAAGTGCAAAAATTGCTCATAATTTAGAAAAAATGAATAATACCTGTTTCCTTTTTACTTTAAAACCAACAACAAACTCTGAGAAAATGGATTTGTATTACAAATACGACGAAAAACGTTTATTGCGAGTATTTTTCTTAAAATTTTGGAAACGTAAGACAGAAATATTCAAAAAGCAATGAACCGGACATCTGTCGTTTGAATCGTTGTCCAAATTATTCTCAAGTAATTTTCACGATTTTACTCCATATCTGCGTAGTATTTTAAGAAAAAAACTGCCATAGTTCCGAAAATAAGCTCATTTTGAATTATACCAAATTTAGACGATTCTTCGAAAATTCGACTAGGGTGACTGAGGTCTTCATTGAGTGGCACCATCCATAAATTGGAACAACTTTTTTTTTTTTTCGAAAATGACCAAATTTTGAGACTCCTTGCCCGTTATCTTTCAAGTTAAAATCGATGGGATTTTTCAAAAATATTCGGAGATGGACTAGAAATGTGGTTACCATTTAGTGAGATTTTTTCGTGCGTGCCATCTGCTGGTGGCCATTTTTTGGACTCGACAACTTCATTATTTTTTTCGTACATTGGTCCCAAATATTTCAAATTATTGAGTGTCGTTGTCTGATGTCAGTTGTGCGGTCTCTTTGTGTGCTTTTGACTAAAGATGAGTTTCAATTCGCCCAATTTTAAATATACCTATTTTTAATTATGGATTTTACGGTGCCTTACAATGACAAAGGGTCATCAACCACCTTCTCGAAGGATTAGGATCGAAATGACGATTATTCCTTCATGGCGAAATTGAAAAAACCTAGATAAAAACCAACTCGAATTGTCAAATATCATTTTTGATAAAAAATTCTCAATTTTTTCATTTTTTTTCTCATTTTGCAAATTAGGTTAGGACAAAGCTAGCTTAGAAAGGAGTCAAATTTTCATCAGGTCTTTTTAAGGTCAAAATAAAAAAATCCTCGCTCCTTCCACTTTATGCTTATTATTGAAAAAAAATGAAAAATTACATTACCTTTAAAGGAAACCATCAACATGTGTGCGTTTTCCAATAAATGGGTAGCTCGGATATGAAGGAAACTGCCTGAGTAATTGGTAAAACTTTTCGTTTCTGTGTGAACAAATCATGCTATACAGCGAAATCGCGAATAAAATTAGATACAATGTCACTTGTACAATAATCATAGTTGATTTTTTGTAAATGTATCAACTTTTACCGCAGTGAGAATTACTCTTTGTTTAGCGAATTCGAACACAGATTTTATGCGTGTGAAACTAACCTTTTTAGGCTGCTTTTATAAAATAATTAATTCAACTTTTCAAGTACATACGTAGGTAATTACAAATGATAATTATAAAATTGTCATTGGTGAGGAGCTCGGTCACTTGAATGTAAATTTGTGGTACTTGCTACTTACAGAGATATTATTCATAAAAGAAATTAAATTATACATATAACTGTGATTGTATTTTTAACAGAAAAATTATACGAAACAGTGAAAAATTGTTACAATGTTGGACGTATTTAATCATAATGCAGGTTCACTAGAAAAAAAAAAGGCACCATAGTCGTTTGATCATTGCTTAAATTTTTCTTTAAAGCGAAAATTTTCAAATTTTGAAGGTTCTTTTTTCAATTGAAATATCGAGTGTAATCAAGATATTAAATGTTTTCAATTGGAGACTTTTGCTGAAGTATCAGATATTGCTTAACTTACAGGGGTTTTCTCATTTACTGTTTTTCACGAAAATTGTTAAAAAATTATGGATATCTATAGGTATCACATTTTTTTATTAAAATGGGCATTCGGTTGGACTTGAAAAATGTTGGAAATTTGATTAGAAGAGTATTCAATGACCGGATCATTTTTACCCCATTTCTTACCAAGATGAAAAAAATGCGTATCAAAAAGTTATAGAAAATTATAATTTGTCAAATTATTTCCTCAAAAAATGAGGTTGGCAAGTGAGGAACTTATTTTGAAGGGAAGATTCCCCTCCCCCTCAAAATGGCTTCTCACCTCAAAGTAACACACCACTAGGGAGTTTCAAAATGGAGTAATTTTCGAATAAAAATATGTCAGATGATTCAGATATTCAGAGACGTACCGAAGGCATTTTCCAGGGAGAGGGGCTGATGAAAATCCCAACTCAAATTCATGAAATTCCCAACTCAAAATGGGTACAACTTGAAATACCACGAAAATTTTATTAGGAATGAGTAAAAGGGAACCTTTTCTTTAAATAAGTTTGTAGAAATATATTTCGAAACTAACAAAGGAAAATTTTATTGATTTCCAACTTGGAAAAAAGATGAGTTTTCAGTCGGGAAAATTATGAATTTTTAGATGACCAATTCACAACTGCCCAATTTTCCCAACCCATGCGTTAAGTTGCTCAATTTTTCCAGCTCACAAGTAAAAAATTTCCTCAGGGTGGAAACTCCCCCTCCCCTCGTTCGGTACGTCACTGCAGGTATTTTCGTTCATTGCCAAAAAAATCCTATTAGACGTGAAAATCAAAAACAAATTTTCCAGTTTTTGGACAATTAAAAAAAAAATTGATCAATATTTTCTGAGGTTCGCAATTATGGACAATTTTTAAAAAGTCATGACTTTTTAAAAATTGACCGATATTTGAAAAATGAATTGCGAAAAAGAAATTTTGCGATTTTTGTATTTCAGCATCCACTGTTTGTATCAATTATTTATAAAAAACATTTCGGTAACAGTTCAGATTGATAATTAATTATTTTATTTTATTTTATTTTTGTTTCAGGTGAGTCGCTAATTTTCATTATTGGAATATGGTAAGCATATCTAACTAAGTCGTTGATAATTTATGACTCTTGCCAAAATTATTGCTTCATTATTATGGAAAATTTCTTCAAAAAATTGAGCAAATTTTTCGATTCATTTTTTCACACTTGATTTTTAGATAATCTGATGTGTTAAATAAATGTCTGTGGTAGAAAGTTGAGTAGGGAATAGCTAAAGAAATGGTAATAAATACTCTAAAAATTGAAAAAATTTTATTCACTGGCGTGCAAGATCTCAATCTTCGATTATGCTGAGTTTTATTTAGAAAATTATTATCAATTATTTTAATGTTTTACTCTCTCGTCTGCTTGTTAATTTTACGGGGTAACCGATTTTACTTCTAATACTGAGATCCATTTTCAAATTCTGCTTTGTAAAATCTCTGACATCGGTTGATAAATGATAATTTACCACAATTTGAGCAATTTGAGCTTTGATTGACATCATCGCGTATTTGGCACCTGTCGAATAAAAATACATGCGTTGATATCATAAGGAGTAAAAATTTTCATCTTGAGCCCTAAATTTAATTTGCCCAATTGTAATGTGTATTGTGTAAAATGGGCTTTTCTCACCTATGCAAGATCTAGGCCCATATCCGAAAAACAGTTGACTAATTTTGGGACGTTGTTTGACAGCCTCTTCACTGAAATGTTCCGGATCCCACTTCTCCGGGTTTCTGTACAAATCCGGATCGTAATTCGCGAAATGTATGGCTACAATGATGATTATATTTTTCGGAATTATCGTATTATCTGTGTGAAAAAATAAGTCAGTATTATTTGGGATTTTTTTTTTGACTGGCAATTTCGCTGTAAATGGAATTTTTTATTCATATATCTTCTATATGTTCGAAAATCTAAAAAAAAATCTGGAAATTTAATTAAGAGGTAGAAGTGTAAATGAATAACACTGCTCAGAATTTCTGATACATGTTGCCGAATGTGGGAAAATTTGAAAAATATTCACCTTTTAATAAGATTTCTTTTTGGGTATGTCTGCTGGTGGCGGCCACTGGAGCAAACATTCTCAATGTTTCTTTCACACATTGCTCCAAATATTCCAAGTCATTGGTCAACTGATTTTCGGTGAAGGTATCATTGCCTGCTGTAAGTTGTACGATCTCTTCATATACTTTTTGCTACAATGATGTAAAATGAGATATAATTGGTGTTGAGAGGGCCATAATTATTCAGAATATCAAATCAATTCGACCTAAAATACCTGAACGTCTTGATTCATAGCCAGCATTAACATTAGAAAACTCAGAGACACTGCTGATGTTTCTACTCCCTTTTTATACAAAAAAAAACAAGAATTTTCACTTTGATTAGTACTGAAGCTAAAGATATTTGATGAGTTGCAAATTGAAAATGTTTCGAGATTTTTTGTTCTTACCGCTGCGACGATTTGTAATAATTCGTCTCTCATTCGTGTTTCGCTGAAGCCTTCTTTTAAACTGCTTTTGACGAGTAAATCGATTATTGTCTTGGACGAATCAACTGTCGAAATAAATTATGTAAGTGTGAATCGTAACGTACTTCTTAAATCATTATCAGTTCGCATAAAATAGTTTACCAGAAACTTGGTTATCCTGGTCAGTTTGACATTGAAGTTCGTGATAATTTTTCAGTTTTTTTCTTAACATCTGTGGGGAAAAAAACAGAAAATCATTTGGGACATTTTTGCTCGAATTTTTTTTTCATAAAATCTAGGTACAAATTTATTGTTTTCAATTCGAAACTATAATTTTTTCAAATGGCTCAAATCAGAAATTGAAATTTTTACTCTCTAGTCATTAAGTAGTGAAAATCACTGAAAAACGATCAGAATCGCAGTATATTAATAAATTATTGAAAAAATTCGTTGAAATCAAATATTGAAAAAATTGCTGAAAAATCAATGAAAATTGACTGAGAAGTTAGTGAAATGAAATTGGTTGAAAAATTAATAAAATTCTTTGAAAAATCAGCTATAATCAGAGTATTTTGTTGATTTTCCTACCCTGCAATTCCAACTGTTTTCAATGACTTCACTGATTGGAATTTAGAGAGTAAGATGAGAAAATGGAAAACAAAAACAATGGTTTACTTCGGCAGGAAGATTCTGAAAGTGACCGATGGCTTTGAATTTGCCAGTAAATTTCAAATAAATCTTGTCGACGTAGTAGGAGAGTAGGAATGGCCATTGAAGACGTCTCACGCCGTGCTTCATGCATCTGAAATGTCCAGTATCGAATTTATTTTACTGCCACGTTCTTCGTGCTCAAATAAATACCCATGCTATTCAAATCGATTATCAAACTCACTCGTGAAGTGCGTTACAAAAATCTTCTCCTTGTTTACCACAGTTTCGAATGGTAACACCCATCACATTTTCTATATATGCATAAAATAAGAATCCAAAATTAAGATAGCACTAAGATATTTACTGTGGATTATAATACTGTTGATGTAAATTTTCCACTTTTTAAATTAAAAAGTCAAGACTGAATGTTGAGATCACTTTAAAACACAAAATTTTCATCGAAAAATTTTCTGAAGATATTTTTTCGTAGTTCAAATTATCAATATGTTGGAAAATAATTTTAAAGAATGGTTCTATTTTTCGAGAAAGATTTTCAGAAATTAATTTTTTAAGAGAAGATTAGATCAACAATACATATTTTTATTTTATTTTTCTTGTTCGGAAAAATGTTGAAATTATTTTTAAAAAAACTTTCAAGCTGAAAAATTTTTTATAAATGAAAAAATGAAAAATTAGTACATTTTCACCTTATTGAATTGAAAATTTTTCCTACGAAAAATTTACCAAATTTTTTCGAACTCTGAATTTTCCAAAAAAAAAAAATCACCTTCATTATTGTTTTTCTGGGAAAAACGTTAAAAATAAGGCAATAAAAAAAAGTATGAAATCAGAAACAAAAAATTGAAAATCCTAACTGGAACAATTTTGAAAAAAAAAATAATTGAAGACCTTAGATCGTAAAAGAGCCTAGTTTCAGAAATCTGATCAAATCACTTTTATCTTGAATCATTAAGTATGCAGTCTTACCTAAGACAGTGTCTAGATTCGCATTCATCATCCAATCCAGAACATCGACTTGCTCACCGGTATTAGCAACTGATCTTAAATTTTGCACCAAATTCGAGGCGTTTTTATTGAATACATCGACGTATTTCGATAACATGTCCGATGTGAACCCTGGCGCAACTATTTTTCTCGATTTTTTCCATTCTTCGTCTATAAATTTTCAGGCCAAAAAAATGAGTAAATATTTAAAATCTAGATACAGGCATCGAAGCAGAGTTACTTTTTTTTTTGAAAAAATTCTTTTCAATTTCCAAAACTACCTACTTGGAGAAAATTGAATGAAGTTTTTTTAGTTGAAATTTCCTTTCTTTATAAAAAAATTTTACCCTTGATCCGCTCAAATTGAGTTGTTACCTCTCTTCACTAATTTTTTATTCACACTTTAATATCGGTTTTGTGAGGTGAGCATACTTTTTAATAATCTGTGCTGAGATAAGAAATCTGTGCTTTGATCACGATGTTGTTGGGAAAAAAAAGAGGGAGAATGGAAGAAAATCCAAAATTGTTGGTTACGTTCTAAAAAAATCTAAATTAAAAAATAGTAATGATTAATGATTTTTCAATTTTTGAAATTTTTCTTTAAAAAAAATTGTCGCCCTGTTTCGCTTTGGCTCAAGAAATTTCAACTTTTATGCATTTCACCTGAATAATTAACATGTTACCCTGCTTCCATTGATTTTTTGTATGCCTACAAGGAAAATAAAATTGTAAAGGCTTATATGAAAGTTATGAATTTTGAGACACGTATTTTTTTTGGGGGGGGGAGGAGGGAGAAATTATTTTTAAATGCTAGTGAGCAATGTTGGATACAATTTGAAATATAACTGTATTACATTTTGTTTCATTTATTTATGTATGTTTTCCGTTTTCACTGAACCAAAAAAATCTATTCTTGCAAAAGTCAAGCATTTGATGAATTAAATTTTCAAAATGAGTGATGAGAAGGTAGGTTTTTGAAATCTATAACGAAAAACTGTCATTTTTTGTTACTTGCTGTCTCCCAAAAAGTTTACCAAAGTTACTATTTTCTCGCCGAATTTTACTTCGATGCCTGTGAGTAGGTAAATGTTTTGGATTTGTATTTTACTATCTTACATCTGGCAGTTAGTACCCCTACACCTGTCCATTTATCTGCGAGTTCAAATGAGTCACGATCTTGGCACTGATTTAGCACTGTCTATTCAATAATAGTTTAAAAATTAATTACATAAACGAGGGAAGTTAAATTACGTGAAATGAAACAACTTACCGCGATGTCGTCGTATTTTTTAAGAATGATAACTGGCATAGGTCCCAACCAGTATAAGAAACGATCGTAAGGCTGCAAATATCTTTCCACTCTCTCCAGAAAATCTGCGAAATAGACAGGTTGTAGCCATAATTTCAAGTATACACTTAGATCGCAGCATTAAAATACCTTCTGAGGAACCCAACATCAGGTGTGCATTTCCAATCAAAGGATAGGTTTTGTAGGAAGGAAACTGTTCGAGTAATCGATATAATCGTTTGTTTCTACTTTTTCGAATAAAAGTAGCCAAAATCGCGATTATTATCAACCAAATCAACACTTGTATAATATTCATGTTAAAAATAGAAAGTAAACTAAAAAAAAAAAAAACTTCAAATGCAAATTTTTGTGAAAAATCGTATTGATGTATCGAATCGGGAGCAAAAATAAATCACTTTCTTGCAAACAACTGCTAAAAACAATGAAAAATAATTTTAAAACTATTTCTCTCATCGAAAAATCCGAGAAATAAAACCTGATCGTATGAAACACATGCTTTTATTTGTAACACGATGACGAACGTCTTTTCTCTCAAAACATTTCGAACTGTCGCGTAAATATGTGAAATCGTGATAAACTGCATCAAATTTTAAACTCAACTTAAGGTTGAATCTGTATAATTATATACTTACTACATGCTAAATTACAGATATTCAAGAAGCCATTAGGTATTCCGGATAAAAATTCGGTATATTATTGACGAAGCGTGTGTTTTTGGATACCCGAGTTTTACTAAGTCCAAGTTGTCCTTTTAAATACTGCGATTAGATCTGAAAATTGCGTATTCGAAGGTGATGATTCTGCGTTGTGTGTAATTCGGCGGCAGCGACGCGTGATATTTTCCTAAAAGCTCAATTAAATTGTAATTCATCCGGTATCATATGAGAGATTTCTTTTCAAATATGTCATAATTGCCATACAATGGTTGAATGTGGCGGGAAGGGTACCGGCGGTCAAGATAAGCGAATCTGCATCAAAGCTGAAATTTGAAACTAACCGACGGAATTTTGTTCTTAGGGTCTGAAAACCAACTGGTAAAATTTTTGGCCCCCTAAATCGCGAGTATTATCAACCACACCATCACTTGTATGATATTCATATTTAAAAAAAAAAAAAAACAAAAAAAAACTAAAACTGAAATTATCTTACAACTTATTGTTATATCGAATAGAGAACAAAAATAAATCACCTTCATGCAAAAAATTGCTAAAAGCGATGAAAAACAATTAAAAAATTTCACGAACAAAAAAATTATCAAAAGAACCTGAGAAATTATTCGCGATATTTCATGATTTTCATTAAAATACAAAGACGAACATCTTTTTTCAAAATATTTTGAACTGTAAATATGCGAAATCGTGATATGCTGTATCAAATTTTAAATTCAGTTTAAGGTAGAATCTATATAATTATACACGCTCAATTATTACAGATATTTAAGAAGCCATTATTCCGGGTAAGAATTCGGTTTATTGTTGAAGAAACGAGTGTTTTTGGAAATTTACAGAGTCTAAATTGCCCTAATAAACAACCGAGTTTAGATCGAAAAATTGCGTAATAAGAGGTGAAGATACTGCAATGTGTGTAATTCGGCCGCAACGACGCGTGATATTTTCCTAAAAAGCCAATTAAATTGTAATTTATCCGGCGTCTTATTTAAGGATTTTTTTTTCAAACATGCGATAATATTCGTCGAATGTGACGAAAATTTAACAGATCGACTCCTAATGGTTATGCATGGTGCTGTGGTTTATTCGAAAAAAAAAAAAAAAATCAGGGAATAGAAAGAGTGGCTAGTTCTGCCAAAAATGCGATTTCAACCATCTAAGATGTTTTTCAATTCCTTTATTTCTAAATTTTTCAATTTTTTCCTACTGTGAAATTTTTAATACTTAATTCAAATTTTCTCGATTTTTTTAATTTTATATTTTTACTATGTACTTTTAAAAATTTCTTCTAATTTCTTGAAAAACGCGAAGTTGAATTTTTTTTAAAAAAACATTTTAAAGTTGGAAACGAATTCAAGTTTGAAAATAATTGAGGAAAAATCAAAATATTTTGAGAATAGTATCTCTACAATCATTGAGAGTACGCAGACCCTCAATTTTGACCGAAATTCAAAAAAATTTAAATAGTGAAGTAACACGTCAATTTCTCCTAAATCGAAGTCCCTGCGTTTGAATATGAACTCAATTCCCTTGAAAATGTCAAAATTCTGATTAAGTATGCTGCTTTTTCGATTTTTTTGAATTTTGGTCAAATTTTGGGAACTTTGTCCTCCTCCCGGGATGTAGAAATCGCATTTCGAAAATTTGTTGGTTAAAAAATAGTGGAAAAGGCTACTTTCTTAAATTTTTTTAGATTTTTCAGTGGCCGCCTTCATATTTTGAACTTGTCATGAAATTTGAGCTTTCGCCGTCAAAATTCAACTTTGAGCTTTTCAAAATTTTCAGACTCCTCAAACACCTTTCTCGAATATGTGCTTTCAGAGTTGAATAATTTGGAAAATAAATTTCAATTGCGTAAAAATTTTTGAGAGCCACTCCCTACCCCCTTGAAGATTGGAAAGGAAATTATTGTGGTTTATGAACAGAGGAACAGACCATCAAGGGAAACTTGGAAAAAAATTAGTGAAATCGGAAGACTCAATTTCATTTTTGGTTCGAATTGGTATATGGAATATCTCTTATAATTATATTTTTCATTCATCCTGCGATAACTTCCGGTTTCTCAATAAGAATGGACTTGGTTAAAAAATTCAAAAAATCTGAAGACGTTTTGGGGTTAAAATCTTTATCGACTGGTCACTCAACGACCCATTTTATTGTCGTATTTTCAAATAAAATCGGTTGAAATCGCGTTCAATGTCAAGCACACGAACACTAATTTGATCGCATTTTAAATAATAAGGCTCCGGTGTGGTAAGGATGTAATTTGGCTTCTGTTCGTACTTCATTCAACTGGCCTTGATTAAAAGAAAAACAACGATTTTAAGCGTCAAAAATGATAAATCACTTCGAGTTTTTGAAGATTTGACAACTTTCCATCACCTGAAAAAATTTCAGAAAAATTTCAAAAATGTAAAATACATTGAAAATTTTAAATTAAAATTTTTTCTTGAGACAGCTTCAAAGCTGTTCCCTCTAGGGCAATTTGAAATTTTCGAAGTCGAATTCAAGGCCATTAAAGTAATCGGAAAAATATGAAAAAAATTTCAGACCTCTTCCCTCTAGTATCACTATCTTTGTGCCAAGTTTGAAAAAAAAAAATCAGTTGAAAATTCGCGAAGATAGAATTTCAAAGAGTTTTGGGCTTGAAAATCACGTACTTTGGCTTCCTTCTCAACGCTCCAAGGGTGAGGAAAATTCGCTCTTGTGCTCTAAAATCATTTTCCATCAAGAAAAATTAAATGGTGTTAGAATTTCGACGAAGTTTGACCAAAGGCCAAATCACCTGCCTTACCACACCTAACCCTTTGTATTTTCCTCTACGAAAACTATCAGCAAAAGAATTATAAAATTTATAAATAATTCGGTCATTCACTTTTGTTATTTCTTGATATTTTTCAAACCATTCTCGAAACGATTGACTTTGATGAATTCGTAGTTATTAAAATAACCCACGTTTTAGTACAACCAAGGTTACGAATTACGAAGTAGTGATCCAAATGTATTTTTACTTGATTGAGTAATCCTAATCTGGAAATGAAAAACAAATAGCCAAACTTTCGCATGTGGGTATAAACCTGTTACACACACTTCGAGAGCTCGAATTATGCGTATTTCCCACATCTTTCTCTCTAAACGTAAATTTCATGGAGTAAAATGAAGAAAAAAAAACATCCAGCTACTCACGTTTATTTTAAGAAAAAAAAACTACATGGAGCGAACGTAGAAAGTACCGGTTTGGTGCAAATTGATCCTCAAATCATTTCAATTATACGTCTATTTTTATTTCGCGTCGGCTCGTCAATTTAATGGGATAACCTATTTTACTTCTGATGCTGAGATCTGTTTTTAAATGGCGTTTTGTAAATTCCGCGATGTTCGTTGATAAATGATAATTACGCAGGATATAAGAGATTTGGGTTTTTATTGACATCATCGCATATTTAGCACCTGTTGAACACGTAAATCTATTATTAGAAATGTCGACATTTAATTAAAAATTCTGATATTTTTAGATCATTTATTTTAATAATTACCTATGCAACCTCTAGCTCCAAAACCGAAACTTATTTGGCTAGTTTTAGGCCGTCCATTGATCGCTTGTTCGCTGAAATGTTCCGGATCCCATTTCTCAGGATTTTTATACAAATCTGGATCGTAATTGGCGAAATGTATTCCTGCCAGGACGAATATGCCGGCTGGAATTATTGTTTTATCTGAAAAATGATAAATTTCAATGAGATTAATTCGAGAATTGCGGTTTTTCATTAGAAAAGATGGCACATAAAAATTATAACGGATCACACCATTGAGTATGATTTCTTTATGTGTGTATCTGGAGGTAGCCATCACTGGACTAAACATCCTCAACGTTTCTCTGATGCATTGCTCCAAATATCCTAATTTATTAAAATGATCCTCGTTGACTGTTTCATCGTCTCCTATAACTTGTACGATCTCTTCGTATGCTTTTTGCTGTAATCAAATGAGATGAGATAAGAGTGCTATCGAATTGTGGCGGTGATTGATTTTTGAAATCGAGCGTTAACCTGAATATCTTGATTTATTGCCAACATTAACATTAGGAAGCTCAATGATGTTGCTGACGTTTCGATTCCCTATTGGTAGAATATGAAATAAAATGTCATCAGATTAGTTAATATCGATATAATATGTTTTTATAGCAGGGCGGATCGAAAAAATCATGGATTTTGATAAAAATTGGCGAGGTATTAGTTAATTTGAGGTGGAAAAGCGCCCTGGGAGATGAAAATGAGAGACCTCAAGGTGAGACAATTTTGAATTTTTCACCTCAAGATTTGATTAACGATTTTTTACTCTTCGTGGAAAATTTTTAGATCAAGAATTTTAAAATTTTACATTTTTACTCAACTCAAATTACTCATTCAGCAAGCGTCAAAATTAATCTAAAATAAATAGTTTTTTTGATCTCTTTGTATAATTTTTGATTAATAAGTGAACCCAACTTCATTTTGATTCAAAACTTAAACTCAAAGTAGATTATTCATTAACTTGAAAATGTAAGCCAATTTTTTTTCTGTCATTCAATTTTTTTTCTAATTTTTTACAGCAACTTAAATGGTTTGAAAATTATGCAAATCTTTTTTTTTTTTTGTTAAATTTCATCATAAATAATTCTAACCAGGAAGATGTATAATTTTGAGCCCAAATAAAAATAAATAGAAACTACCTACGTTTAAAAAAAAAAACTAAGCATGTTCAAAATTTCATGCTGAAGTTTATTGATTGAATTTTGAAGAATTTTTTAAACTTCAAAATTACTTCATCACCTTGAACTCTTGAAGAATACGGATGAAAATTTGATCTATTCAACGAACAAAGCTGAAATTGGGTGCATACATTGGAAGCAGTTTCAGGACGTTTTGGAGCGTTTAGAAAGTTTTAAAATTTTCCAGTGCCGAAGGAAAATCTCTTAAAAATGGTCTATGCACTTCAGCGCATATAAATTTGATCGATTAAAGTAGAATTTTGCAAAATTTGCGACTTTTGAGTTTAGACTAGGAAAATTGATAGAAATTTGTAGACTTCCGAATCAATCAAAATCGGTTTGAAAATATTTGGAGCCTTCAGAAAATTTTGGAATTTTTCAGCGATAGAGAAATTTACAATTTTTGTGAACTTTTCATCGACCCTGAAAAATTCCAAAATTTTTTTGAGTCTCCGAAACGTCTTGAAACCGTTTCCAATCAATTCGGAAGGCTAAAAGTTGGGTATTTACCACATGTCAGCTTTTTTCGTTGATTTTAGATCAAATTTCTATATTTTACTGGAAATAATTTTGGAATTTCAAAAATTCACCGAATTCGAGAAATCAACTAAAGCATCTGGAATGTTGGATATGTTTTTTTTCATGATAAACTTTCGATTTATTTTTATTTGGGCTCAAAATTTTACTTTGAGGGTTCAGAGACCTCCGATGTCAGTGAAAAGAAATTCTGTTTTCAGTCGTTTGAAGAAAGGACTTGAATTTGGAAGAATTGAAGAATTACAGAAATTTTTCACCTGGAACTTTTCAAGTAGAAAATAATAATTTGTATCTGATTTCGAGATCACTGCTTCAAAGAGATATAAAAACTCAAACCTATCGTTTTGGAAGAGGTGGAGGGTTACTTGTCTCAAAATGTGGTAGTACCCGAAAATTAAAAAAAAAAACAACTTTTTTTTGAAAATTATTCCATCTTTTGAAGTCTCCTATCCTTGGCCTTTTTTGTGCTAAAGAGTTCTGAATCTTTTTGAGAAGTTCTCCGCTAAAATTAAACCATCCCTCTAATTTTTATCAAAATACAGGTTCAGGATACTTTTTTTTTTCAATTTTATACATATAATGATTTTCATGATTACCGCGCCAATTATTTGTAGTAATTCGTCTCTAATACGTGTTTCGGATAAGCCATCATCTTTCGCTCCGTTCTTTATGAGTAAATCGATTATTGCCTTGGATGAATCGACTGTACCTGCGTAAAAGTGGTTCAATTAAATCGATTAGGTATTCATGTTCATTTCATATTTAATAATGCTGTCTGCCTACCGCTGTTTTCTTCGGTTCCATCATTTTGACGTTGAAAATTGAGATGATCGTTCATTTTATTTTTCAATATCTGCGAAAAAAATTATGTTGAAATTATCTTTGAAAAAGTAGGTGACTAGGTTTCCTCTGAAAGCCGGAACGTTTTTTAGAAAAATTACCAACCTTATAAATTGGAAAACTTCATTGAAAAATTTTAATTACATGTCTCTTTTGATTCTACATTTTTGAGCCCGAAATGTTTTTTGACTTGTATGGCGTTGAAAAGTTTGAAAATTATTGCCCTAGTTAGGTATGAAAACTCGTAATGAATTTTTTCCAGAAAAAAAAAAAAAAACAGAAATCGAAAGAATTTATATTGTAAAAAAGTTTTGAAACCGTTGATCGGTTAAAAATTCAGCTGACGTAATAATTTCAAACATGGAATCGATTTTAGCAATTTATCAGACTAAATTTCATTTGCCACAAATTGAGATTTCTTTTTTTTTTTTAGAAAAATCCGAAATTATTTTTTTTTTTTTTTTTTTTTTTTTTTTTAACGCCATATACAGCAACTAAGGCTAGGGGCGTGTGAGAGAATAATTAGATCAGAGGAGCGATTTTAGATTTGTGATTGTAAGGAATTTTAAAATTTTTTGGATGTTTTGGTAATTGTCAACTAGGATTTCCGGGGGGTTATTAGTAATTGATAGGACAGACCTTTCTTTATGAAATTTTGGGCATTGAATTAGGATATGAAGAACGGATATTTGTGTTTTACATATACTACAGATGGGTGGGGGTTTTTTATCAAGGAGATATGAATGGGTTAGCAGAGAATGTCCTGTACGTAATCTGGTAAAGATGATATCCTCTCGGCGAGAAATATTATTGTAAGAGTTTCTAGGGAGTGTATTGTTTTTAATGGCTCGGAGTTTGTTGGTAGGAGAGATTTGGCTCCAAAATTTTTGAAAGGAGAAAACAGTGTTTGATTTTATGGTGGATTTTAAGTCGGCTAGAGGGATTGGGATGTTTTGAATGGGGGATAATTGAAGAGCAAGTTTAGCACAAGAGTCGGCTGTATCATTGCCAGGAATATTTCTGTGTGAGGGTATCCAGCATAGGATGATTTTGTGGGGTATGGAGGTAAGAATTTGTAGGATTTCTTGAGCAATAGGGTGTTGTTTTCTAGAGGGATATTGTTTAATTGAGAGTAAGGCAGAGAGAGAATCTGAGAATATTACTGAATTGTTAAGTGAGAAATCTTGAATATAAGTTAATGCAGTTTTAATGGCATAAAGTTCTGCTGAGAGGATGGAGAACTGTGGTGGGAGGGGGTTTAGAATTTGATTTTTATTGTGGACAACTGCACAGGAGGTAGAGTTTGAATTTTTGGATCCATCTGTATAAAGAGCTTGAAAGTTGGAATATTTTGAGTGAAGTTTTGCAAAGTTGCGAGCAAAAATAAGGGGATTTGTTTCTGATTTGATGAATTCTGTTAATGAAAGATCTATGTTTAAATTATAGTCTAGCCAAGGTGGGATGAGGTTTATTGAGTGATGTGAGATGAGAGTGTCATTCGTTATTATTGAATTTAAATCAAAATGTATTTCCAAAGAACTTTTTTAACTTACTTTTTAAAATTTATTTCGGTGAATAAATCCATGTACTTAACATCATACCAACATATTTTTGAGTTAAAAAATTGACAAATCAACAGTGATTTTGAAAGAAATGCTCACTTTTTGATTATCAAAATTTTCGTATTTTTATTAATATTTCTACTTCTTTTTTTTTAAAGCAATATTTTCAAATCAAAAAAATTATTATATTGTTTGTCTGCGATCACGACGAATAATTTCATAAATTTTTGAAATTTCCGAAACATCCACCTCAACCCAGTTATCTTCTTTAGTAGACTTCCACAATAATTATCAATTATATGCTAAATAAAAGTCACAATACGTATATAAAACAATATTTTTACTTCGTTGGGTAAATATTTAATGTGATGGACGGCTTTAAATTTTCCGGTAATCTTCAAATACAACGTATCAAGATGATGAGAAAATAGAAAAGGAATTTTGATACGGGTTATTCCATGCTGGAGAGCTCTAAAAGTAAACATATTTCATTAGGATATTTTTGATGCTTCTTTAGTTCCGGTAAAATTTTTATTAATTGATTATCCCACTAACGTGATAACTGCGTGGCAAAATTCTTCTCCTGGTTTTCCACAATCGTCAACAGCAACGCCCAATGAATTTTCTGAAAATTGTGATAAATTATGTAAGTATATTTACTTACCTATTGATTTTTTTTCGAGGGGAGGAATGGTAAAATACGTAATTCACTTTGATTGGAGGATCTCCCTCCTATTCCCCAGAAAATTTCAATTATTTATTTAATTGTGTTGAATCTAAGGAACCCGCAAATCAATGCCAGTTTTGAGAAAATTTTTTCTATCATTTTTGAATGGACATTTTGACCGTCCCAATGAAAAATTATGGTTTGATTATTTTCATCCTAATTTCTGACCTATCAAATTTGAAATTAGATACCATTTTTTTTCTTCCAGTCCAAGGGCGATTTATTGATTTTTGCCAAATTCTAAATATCTTTAGGTATCCAAATCTCCGCCCTTAATGATCAGAAAGGGTTGGATTTTGTTCTAAGTTCCAATTCCAATAATATCACTTGAAAAAAAAAAATTATTTGGGAATTTTCAACGTTTTGTTGACTTTTCTACGTAGAACTTTGTATCAAAATGAATAATAAGAGAAGTCGGAAGTTTCTGCGCCAAATGCATCTTACCCACGACAGCACTCAAATTCGCATTCAACATCCAATCCTGAACATCTATTTGCCCGCCTGTATCCGCGGCTGGCTTCATTTTCTGCACGAGATCTCGAGCGCATTTGTTGAATACCCGAACGTATGTCGATAGCATAGCCGAGGAAAACGCCGGCGCTATCATTTTTCTAGATTTCCTCCATTCGTCGTCTATGAATTTTGCCAATAAAATATTTAAAAATTTGAGAAATTGATAACTTTATAAATTTATTTGAGTAAGTTTTCCGTATATGTGAGCCTGGATATAAAACTACCCTTAGGTGTAGAAAATTGGTTTCTGAGTTGAGGTTCCTATTTGATTCTATTCCTTCTGACGTGAAAAGCCAAAAATCCGCGTCGACTCAAAAATAAAGTTTCTACTTTCTATATCCAGGCTCACATATGTATCTTACATCTGGCTGTTAATATCCCTACACCTAACCATCTATTCAGAATTGATTTTGTATCTCGATCTTGGCATTGATTTAGTAAGACCTGTCAAAAAAATGCGTAAAATTCGCTTTAAAAAATATTATCGAAGTGAAAAATTTAAAATTAAACAACTTACTGCAATATCTTCTGATTTTTTTAGAAAGATGCCTGGAATAGGACCGAACCAGTACATTACACGATCATAAGGTTCAATAAATTTGTCCCATCGTCCAAGGAAACCTGCATAACAAGGATGTGAGCTCCAATAATATAATAGAAGAAAAATAACAAATGCCAATTTCTTGGCCAATTTTTCAACTTTTTCGTGGTCAAATTTATTTCTGTCCTTTGAAATTAAAATCTCTGACAAAAAATTCAGCCATATTTCTTGGTCATTTTTTTTTAGTGACTTGGTCACTATTTTCATCAAAAGTCACCAAAAGTCTTTTTTAATTACTTTTGGTCACTTTTTCGTGGTTAATCATGAAAAACATGAAAATAGTATTTCGATTATTTTAGATGAAAATTCGTTTGAAAGGACCCGCAAAAATCTTGCCTATTGATTTCGACTTTCGAGAATTTATTAAACACCTTGAATGTTTTATTTTGCTGGTTTCGTATTATTTCCCACCCAACAAGTAATATCTCTGTTTATAAAATATAAAATTGAGCTGAAAAAAAAATGAAGAAATCATATTTAAAAACTACCCGATGAAAAAATTTCAGATCTGATCATATCTCAAAAATGTCCCAATCTAATTTTATCAAATCACATCAAATCATATCTCATTGTATCAATTCACATCTGAAGGTTCAGATCCAGTTTGATATGATGTGATCAAATGACATCTAATTTGATCAAATCATATCTAAAAAAAATCAGATGTAATTAGATATAATTTGATTAGGACATTTTTGAGATCAAATTTTATCTGTTTTGATAAAATCAGATATGATTTGATACGATTTGATCTAAAATTTTTTCATCGGGTAGATAAACCAATTCTAGGTTAGCTTGGCTTTTGAATGTAATATTGGTCCACTTCAACCTCTATTAGATTAGAATAAATCAAAAAATTAGACCAATTTGGCATGCCAAAAAATTTACTGACAAATCTCAAATATTTTTTGTCCAAAAGCTTTGAACAATTGGTGAAAATTGAAAATGATCAAAATATATTTTTTTTGATTCGCAAAGCATTAAAATTCAAGAAAAAATTGTCACTTTTTGGTCATATTTTCGTCGCTAAAGTCACCTTTTTTTTTTTTTTTGGAAATTTTGGACAAATATCGACCCACTAATTTTAAAAGTGTCTTAGTACCATTTTTTTCAAAATTGAGTTTTTTTACAATTTTGAGTTCTCTGGATCAAACTGCATCAATTAAAACTTAAAAAATGTAAATTAATTAATTCAGAACTGAAAAAATGAGTTTGAAATCTGGAATGTCCGTAAGCGCAATGTAAATTTCGTTACGTTTTTCGGCTTTCCTGTAAAAAAATCAAATTGGCACTTAGACATTTTTAGAATTGGTGAATCGATATGCCAGAAAATTGGATAAATTCCATAGAGTGAGTTATCCATCTTTAATTTTCTATGCCGGTTTCTCACCGAATTGAGAAAAAATCTAAAGAACCTTTTCAACCTCGAAAAAATTCAATTACTGCGAATTACAAAATTTTTTCGAAGTTTAAATTTTCACAATTTTCTAGAAAAATTTTTGAATTTGATTTTTTTCTAAATTTTGTCCCTTCAAAATTTCACAGTTTTCCGTAAAATTTTCCGGATTTAAATTTACATTGTAAAAAATTGAACAAGAAAAGACTTTTTATTTCATCTAAATATTTTGTTCAGGAAATCGGATATCAATATTTTATTCCGAATTTCAATTAAAGTTTGATAAATTATGCTTCCTGCTTCTAAAATCAAGTAAGGATGAACATTTTTGTCTCACTGCGCCCTGATAATGAAAATTCATAGGCTGATTTTGACGCAGGAATCGACTAAATTTTTTTTAAAACTTTCAATTTTGGGAAAAAAACTTGAGAGATTTTTTTTAAGATCATGTGGTACTGAAATAATATTTTCATTTCAAGGTCAAAGTTGAGTTTGAAATTAAAGGTACGTGATAATTTTGATTTGATTATGTTTTCTATCGGAAATTTCAATTTTCGAGGACGGAAATAAATTTTGTAATTATTATTTTAAAGTAGGTCAACATTATGCCAAATTTTTTTCAGTTTTCTACTTTAGACCTTTTACAGACACAAAAATGTTGAATATAATTGAAAAAATTACCTTCGAAGGAGCCAGGCAATACCAAGTGAATGTTTCCAATTATGGGATAGGTAGGAAATGAAGTAAACTGCTTGAGTAATTCATAGAATCTTTTGTTTTTTCGCATGCGAATGAAATGCATCAAAACTACGATTATGACTAAGCACACCGATGCTTGTACAATGGCCATATTATTGAGTAAAAAAGTCAAAGTATCGAATAGAACGAGCAAAAATTTGAAAATGACCACAAAAACGAAAAAAAAATTTAAAAAAATTAAAAAGGAAAACAGTTTTTAAAATATTTAAAAAATGAAAAATTTACACTTAATGTATGATTTCTCTCCGGCACATCGGATCGTAAACCAAAAATATTTTCACTGCAGTAAAAGACCGACTTCTCAGAACACTTCGAATTTTGACTTACGACACAAAATATATAGTAGGTAGTGCACAGATGTAGCATGGAATTATAAATTCAGTCTTATGTGCAATGTACGAATAGGTATGGAAATACTATAAACATTTACGATGCCCACCTCCCGGCAAAAAGTTCGGTTCGTTATTTAAAAAGTGCGTGTGGAAAATCTTAGCAGATTATTATTCTTTAAACCGGTTAAAGGTAACGGAAATTTGAACAGATGCCGATAATACTCGGTGATGCAAACGGCGAAAAAACCCAGGCTTGTAGATGTGAAAGGGAGGAGGAAACTGCTGGAAATCTGACGAATCAGTCTTCTTAATAATGTTAGGAAATAAAAGAATTCGCACCAGAAGGAAGGGTTCCAGGTCTAAAATCCTCAATTAGGCTCCCTGTAAAAGCTTCAAAATGTACTAAATTTTATTTAAAACATAGACCCTGGGATCCAGAGCAGAGCAGAGGGTGGAGGGAGGTGGGCCCCCTCTGGCCTGATTTTTTCGGTGCCAGAGCATCTTCAGAGAAATCTCAGAGCCAATTTTTCAAATTTTTTCGCAAATATTTTGAGAAAATTCCCACCCAATTGTTCCCCAATAGAAGTGTCAAGGAAGTGCAGATGAATATAAACAATTTTGATGACTGGATACTCCTGAGATTCATAAAATTAATTCAGCTTGATGGTAGAAAAATAGGTAAATTTTCTCAAAAATTTGTACACATTCGAAAAAAACCATAAATTTTATATTTTTGAAATTAACTAAGTATCAGAAAGTCATAGGTCGATATGTTTTTATTCAATGCGATTTTAGAAATTCATTTCAGAAAGTTAGAATGACGGGGAAAATATCACAAAGCTAAAAAATCTGATTTTAAATCGCAAATTTTCATATTTTTAAAATTAACTTGAAAGTGAGGAAGCTGAGGATGATAGGAAAAAATATATCCGCGTGTCACCAACATTTCCTTTCGGAGGAAACTTTACTCTCATATTTTGATTACTTTTTGAGTATTTTTCGTTCATTTTTTAGTCACTTTTTGATCAAAAAAAGTCTTCAGAATTTCGCTATGATGCCTGCAATTTTATAAAAAATCCCGGAGTATGAGCAGGAGTCGGAGATAGGCGACTCTTTCTGGATGTCTCAGACGATAAAAAACATATTCCTATTTCCGGATCCCTGCATAAACCTTTTAGCTTTGCAAGTCTTGGAATCCAATTTTAAACTTTAAAAGATTTTTATTTTTAGAGAAATTTGGATTTTGGAGAATTTTCAATTTCAAAATTCAACGCTGTGAGACGAAGGGATTAATTTGTAATATACTTACCAAAGTTCAGTTCTGTACGAAAAGATGCTGGAAAATTTCTTAACTTTCGGAACTCAGCCCTAGAGAAAATAATAATGCTTTTGAATTTTTAAAATTCAGTACCGGAATGAAGTCAAATTTTTTTTTGAAAGGTACCAAATTTTATTTTTGTAGATCGCACCAGAAAATTTTCATTTCACAAATTCAGGTTCATAGGGATTAGAGAATGGCAACAGAATTTTTGAAGTAAGTAAATACCAAAATTCTCATCATTTGAATGAAATTACAGATTTCGGTTTTCGAGATTCAACTCCTGGGGAGGATTTTCAAAATGGAAGTTTTCAATTCCGGAAAATAGTATGAATTACAAAATGGTTCAAGAGATTTCTGCACTTCTAATTTCGAGCTCATATTTTGGATTTTTGAAAATACCGAAACCGTGTTCCTCTGCTACTGCGTGAATCCAATTGATAAATTTTGGAACAGCTAACGGCAAACGATTGTTTCGCCAGTTCTGTCAACAGGAAACTCGATTTTAGTTCTGACGTTTATATCTAATTTTAAATAATTTTAGGAGGCAATAGTTGATAATTATGTAGGCATAATGCGGATGGTGTTTATCTTATTGATTGACGTCATAGGTATTTCCCCAGCTATTGAACGAATATCAATAAATTTAAATCTACTTATACTTGAATGTCAAGAACGGAGCATCAACCTCCGAGTATAACGTTGGATTACGGCATCGGCGATTTTAAATTATGTAATCGGCAAACCTCATTCGTTTTTCTTTATCAAATTGCTCTAGCATCGCTCTCATTTTTTTACGAGATTTGCCTGGTTCAGTAAATAAACGATTTTATTCGGACTTTGTAAGGAAGATCATATTGATATTTTTTTTCGAATTTTGCCTCGTCGCTTCGCTCGGGCTCAGTAAATTTACACAATTTTATTTTCAAAATTATAATATGAAACTTCTTTCTTTTAGCCAAGACAATTGATATTTTCAAGTGAAAAAAATTGTCCTTTTCATTTATCAAAGGATTCGTAACGATCTCGATTGCAATTTTCAAAAATGTTTCGATTTTTTGGAAGGAAATCAGGAACGAGTCCATAGACATTATTTTTTTAAAAATCTCAAACAATACACGGAAAAAAACACAAATTTCACCTAATGAAGAAATTTCAAATTCTGGATGCTCATTTTTAAAAAATTTTCGCCCTCGCTTCGCTCAGCCTCAGTGAATTTATTATTTTTTTTCAAAATTTCGAAAAAACTCTTCTCTTCTTTTCTCTTCCATCTTAAACAATAAAATATTTTGAAGCGGAAAAATTTGTCCTCCTGAAATGAGTTTGATTTTTTTTGTGGAGGGGGGGGGGGCGATATTAATTTTGAAAACGTCATGCTGAAAGTCTTTCCAAGGTCCTACTAAGGTCCTTTTGGGGTTTTGAGATTTTGTTAGAGACCCTGAATCATCAATTCTGAATGAAAATTTTCTGAAAGGCAGAATTTTAATCCTTGACTGATTCTGATTTGGAGAGTTGTATGTTTATAACTCTCAGGTGAACATTTTTTGGAAAATACCGTTTGAAATACAAAAAAAAAATGCATTTTCCTCCTTCGTTTTGTAATAAAAAAATTTTTTCGGAGGGCTCGAGCTCTCTGACACCCCCTGCCCCTCGAGTGCGCTTTTAATTACATTCTCATAATATTTCATGGTCAACAAACCTCGTTGCCAATCTCTCCGTCATGAATTACTCGATGTCATCATCAAAAATGCAATAAAAGTTTCAATTATTCAACTTTTCTTGGAATTTTATTGAAAATAATGAACAATTGCAGAAAGTATTATATTTGTATGAATAAATAGGTCGTCATTTTTTTTTTCAACTTTTATGCTCGTAACTTCATTTTTTATCTACTTGTTAATTTGATAGGATATCCGATTTTACTTCTGATGCTAATATCTGTTTTCAAATGGCGTTTTGTGAATTCCGTGATACTGGTTGATAAATGATAATTACGTAGTATATGAGCGATTTGCGTTTTAATTGACATCATCGCATATTTAGCACCTGTTGGACGAATAAGAATAAACTCGAATGAGAAATTTCAATCTAAGTATAATTTTCCTGTTTTGATATCGTATTCCAAAGTTCAATAGCTCTAGATCTAAAAAAAAATCGAACTTTTTTTACTTTCATCAATCGTAATCGTCGATGGAAAAATGCATTGAAAAAAAGTCATCAATTTCCCTTTAAATACGGATAAAATCGAGTAAACTTTAATCGAATAATTTACCTATGCAAGATCTAGGCCCGTATCCGAAACTCAATTGACTTGTTTTCGGCCGTTCTTTGATAGCTTGTTCGCTAAAATGTTCCGGATCCCATTTTTCCGGATTTTCATACAAATTGGGGTCGTAATTGGCGAAATGTATAAACGTCGCGACAACCATATTGGCTGGAATTATCGTATTATCTGGAGAAAAACATATGATTTCAAGACAGACTTATTCAAGGTGTTCCATGTATCGTCGGTCAAACATATTTTTTGGATATAACGGAGTACCACTGAAAAAACACTTGAGTTGAACATGTTGCCTATTTTATGCATTTAAGGGGCAAATGCTGATTCCAAAAAAATAACGTCAAAATTTTTTTAACCACTGGAATAGATAGTACTTTAAAAACTGAACAAATTTCAACTATATGACTTTTTGCCTCACTCAAAAATTGAAGGGGCTACAATTTTTTTTTCAAAAACAATTTTTAAAAAATCAAATAATCGAGGGAATGGACAGCATGTTGAAAACTGAAGAAATTTTGTTCTGTGCACTTTTTGCCTAAAGTCGAAAATGAAGGGGCTACGGCTCGCGCAAAATACGTGGGCCTCAAAAAATTTTCAATTTTTTTCAATTTCGAATGATTCTTGGAACCTTCATTTTTGGTGTTAGGCAAAAAGTGTATAACTGTATAGAATAAAATTTTTTCTGTTTTCAACGAAAAAATTTGAAAAAAAATTTACAACCCCATCAATATACAAAAATTTGTTCAGTTTTTAAAGTACTATCCATTCTCATGGTTAAAAAAAATTTTGACGTAATTTTTTTAGAAGTAGGTAGCATTTGCTCCTGAAATTTTAAAATTAGGCAACATGTTCATCTCAAGTTTTTTTTACGGTTATATCTGAAAAAAATATGTTGACAGGCGATTCATGGAACACCCTGTTTAAAAATTAGCCTATTGATTAGGATACTTATAATTATCGTACCCTTTAATATGATTTCTTTGTTCGTGTGCCTGGTGGTAACCATTGCTGGACTGTACATTCTCAATGTTTCTTTGATGCATTGTTCCAAATATTCGAAATTATTGGATACATTATTTTCAGAGAGTGTATCATCGTCTGGTGTCAGTCGTACAATCTCTTCGTATACTTTTTGCTGTAATGCAATTCTAAAATAGTCTATATTTATTACAAAAAATTACGGTTTTATCCGTTAGAAACCCAATGCTTACCTGAATATCTTGATTCATAGCCAACATTAAGAGTAAAAAGCTAATCGTCAATGCTGTTGTTTCGATTCCCTAATTGTCCATAAAACATGAAACAAAAAAATCAGATTTTTTGGGTCGATGCTGTTTTTATTATTCATTCTGGTGGCATTTTTGTGCTTACCGCGGCGATTATTTGGAGCAATTCGTCTCTCATGCGGGTTTCAGTGAAGCCATCTTCTTTCAATACATTCTTAATAAGTAAATCAATGATCGTCTTGGCTGATTCGGCTATAACAAAAAATTAAATTTCGAGGACTCTGCGAGCCTGAATCGTTGGTATGTGAAATACAGTTTCATTGAAATTCAGCGATGATTGTGTGGCAATAGACTAAATTATCGCTGATTTTCGGTGCAAATGCATTTCACCGAGTTTATTTGCTCGAATAGATATCGTAATTGGAAATTTTCCGTTTACCGTTGTCTTCATCTGTTGTATTATTTTGACGTTGGAAATCATGAAAATCTTTCACTTTTTCCCTCAGTATCTGTAAATAAAAGTACCTACATGTAGAAAATTATTCTTCAGAGATGATTTTATGTTCAGATTTTTTCTGGAATTTGAAAAATTTTTCAAATGAATTCACATGATGATAAGAATCTCGTCTAAAGTAAATTTATTTGAGTTTCATCACCTCCTAAAATTATTGCTTTCTGAATCGGAATTATTCCCTTTTTGCTCCTCAAGGGTGCTGAAAGGTTGCAGATTAGGAATTTGAAGATTTTTCACCCGAAATTTTCTGATTGCGATTGAGAAATTTTTTATAAAGTGTTTTCGAAAATTTTCATGACAATGCTACCAACTACATTCAGCTCTTTTATTTATTTTTCATGTAATTCGAATTGTCAATTATGGTTCCTTAAAAAGATGATTATTTCTTTTGTGAATCGAAAATATTGAATCGGTTCGTTGTAAGTTTTTTTTTTAGCAGGTCTGTCGACTGAAATTTTGCGAAAATTACACAAACAGGGTGCCCGTTTTCTAAAAAACCAGGGGAAACATGAAGAAATGTTGATCGTCTGGAAAAGTCAGGGAATTTTGAATTTTCGGGAATTTTCGCTAGAATTTTTGTAAAATTTTAGAAAACAATAAATTATCTGAAGTTTCTGGACTCATTCTATTATAAATTTTTCAAAAAATCCTCGTTCCGATCGGGCCAAACTGTTTTACCGAATTTTGGTGTTCATTATTTTTTATTGTGATGTACAAATAAAATATTCAAACTCACGTTTTTGTCTGTTGAATTATCAAGTTTAAAAAAAAAAAAAATTCTCTCACTGCTCTCGGGGATAATTTACGCTCTTTTCTTTTTATAAAGATTTTTTTGAACACGTACTTTTTAATAAAATTTATTGAGAAAAGAGTTCCATGATGTCCCTGATCACTATTTTGAAAAAGAATGGAATGGAAAAAAAGAGAATTCATATTTTCTGCTCACATTTTGGGAAACTTTACGAGGCCAGGGTGTGATGTGAATTATTTTCAACTTTTGAAAGTTTTTTTTTTGCAAAAATTTTTACCCTCGGTTTGCTCCAGCTTATCATTTTTATATATATCTCAACAAAATAATTGATATTTTACTCCCCATCAATCTACTGGGCAAAGCCTGGAAGAGAGACTTTTGTGAAATTAAAAATTTTGAAGCACATGTTTTTGGGGGGAGGGGATACTGAATTTCGAAGATGTTTTTGAATTTTAAGACTGGAAGTATTGAAAAATGTTCAAAATTGAATATAGACGGTTTTTGTGGCCGGAATAGGGAAATTCTAAAAATCTTGTAATTTGAAAGGTCCCTGAGATAACGAAAAATTGGTCTAAAAAATCTGGAAAAGTTAGGAAAAAATAGTTTCTGAGATGGAGTGGACACCCTGGTAAATCAAAATGCATGTTTCAGATTTATCATGAAATTTTTGAAAAATTTTGTCCAAAATTATGGTGTAAAATTTTTAGAATTTCGTTTGAATCAATCAGGATTTCTAAATTTTTGAAATTTTAAAAGAATTATGCACCTAATGACCTTGGTAAATTTTCCTGTTACCAAAATACTATTAAAGATAATGATCCGATAACATTTTCATCTTCTTAAAATTTTCGAAAGAGTTGGGTTCCCTGATACACCTTTGAAATAGTATTAGTTATGCAAAATGAGGGGGGGGGGATCAAATTTACGAAAAAGATTAAGTATTCACTTCGGCAGGAAAATGTTGAAGATCATTAATAGCTTTGATTCCGCCAGTAATTTTCAAATACAAGGTATCCAGCTGATTTAAAAATAAAATTGGCCATTTGAGACGATTTACCGCATGCTTGAGACCTCTAAAAATGGAAAAAAGTATTTTTTTATATTGAAATATTTTTAATACTAGGTATAATTAATTTTGCGTGAAATTTCAATAGATCGATTATCATACTTACACGATTACTGCATTGCAAAAATCTTCTCCTGGTTTTCCACAGCTTTGAATGGTAACGCCCATTGAATTTTCTGAAATCGTTTGAATAAATATGCACTTTAGAGCGAATTTCAGAAAAACATATCACAATATTCAAATACTCAGGTGGTTTGTTTTTAATGGGACACTTCCCTAGAAAGATTACAACCCCCGAGATGTAAAAGAAGTGGAACTGGGAGTCCTCAAAATGGAATAATTTTGTAAAAAAATAAGAAGGTTTCATCGTAATATCTGAAAAACTTCGAATATGATTTCTCATAAGTGCAATTTGAGTCAGTATCTATCTGTATCTTCTGTACCGGAGTCGGCTCAACTACGTTTGAGAACGAAGTGAAAAATCAGAAATCGCGAAATTTCGAGATTTTTTGGTTTTGCAGAATTTAAATCAGGAATTGAACCAAAAATTAAAATTTGCCATTTGATAGAAGAATTTCAGCACCAGAAATTTCCTACCTTGCCTTATGAGTATAAAATTTTAGAAACTTTGAAAATGCTTGATTTCTTTCAAATCTTTTAAAATTTTATACTTATGTAAAAACTTGAAAAAAAAATCTAACGGGTCTCCAATCTACGACTTCAGTTGAAGACCCCCCCCCCCCCTTCAAAATCTGTATATGAGAAAAGGAGTTCAAGTGCAAATTTTTTCAGCTTTTGACTACCAAAACAATTTTCGATGAAAAACCTTTTTCCTATTTGTATGAATTTTGGACTTACGCTTCAGATTAATTTTACCTATGATGATGTTAAGATTTGTTTTCATAATCCACTCCAGTACATCTATTTGTTCACCCGTATCTGCGGCTGGCTTCAACTTCTCGACCAAATTTAGAGCGTTTCTGTTGAACACATGGTCGTATTTCGAAAGCATACCAGAAGTGAACCCCGGTGCTAATACTTTTCTGGATTTTCTCCATTCTTCGTCTGAAAATTTTCGACCAAAATATTAAAATATAAGTTTATAAATAGAGTGCTAAATACCGATATATGTGAGTTTTTGGGTATCTTACATCTGGCGGTTAGTATCCCTACACCTGACCATTTATCTATGATATTTAAAGTATCCCGATCTTGATTTTGATTAAGTACGATCTGTTGAAAAATGGATAGCAAATTGTGTAAAAAAATTATCATGATGAAACGATAAAACTTCGAAAAAAACCAACTTACCGCAATATCGTCGTATTTTTTAAGACATAAAACTGGAATAGGGCCCATCCAGTAAATTAGACGATCATACGGTTCAATAACTTTCTCCCATCTTTCAAGTAAACCTGTAAAAAATGGAATTATATATATTGCTTTTCAAGACAGTGTTGCGAGTTCTATAATGGAGTATTAATATCCTATTTATTTTTGAGTCTAGATTTTAATGAGAAAGGACGATAGAGGTGAAAATTATGATCGGAACATGAGAAATTGGGAAATTAAACGAATTCTGGGAGGGGGAGTAGAAGCACGAGTGAGAGCCAAGGAATTTGAAGAATAATTTACTAATTTAAGGTGGAAACTCTAAATCCCCAAACTTCTCAGAAAAAAAATTTGTCAAAAATGTTTTCTAGGCATTAAATTGCGCTATTTTGCGGCTATATATATTTTTGTTTGGTATTGTAACTTACCAGCCCAGTGTACAAGAAAATCAGAATTACTCTTTTTTTTCCTGCTCGTTTCTGCTTTTTTTGTTGAATCAGAGGCGATTTCCCAAAGGAAGTTAGGAAAGTCAGACTTCCATCAATTTTTTCTCCAAAATTGAGATTTTTAAAAATCAATTTTTTGGTAAAATGTGCCCAGAAAAATGGAAAATCGAATTAAATTCTATTTTGAAACCAGACCGTAAACAAGATTTCAACGATGTGTGGTCAAATTAATTTCAATTTTTTGAGTCCAAATTTTTTCAAGTCTAAATTTCTTCCATCACTTCAATCGTAATTTTCTTTAAAATTTTATCTGATTTCCAATTTTTAATTTTTTCTTTAATAAAATTATTTCAAATCTAAATGGATTTTTTTCACTCTTGTTTTCCAATTTTATGTTCTTGAAAATTCTTTCTAATTATTTACCCATAATTTTTTTTCAATCATGAAGTTGAAATTCATTTTTTAAAAAAGGAAAATCATTTCAAAATTGAATTGGAAAAAAATTTCGAAGTTGAAGAAATTTCAAAGGATAACATTTTACAGAATTTCAAAAAAAAGTGTTCAATTGGAAAATGACTATAACTTTCGAAGATTTTCTTCAACGTCACGTTTATCAAAATGTCTTCCAAACGAAATGAATAGTTGAAGAAATTTTTAAAAAGTAATAAAAATACAATAAACGTGAACCTATTCAAGTTTTGAGCAATTTTGATCAATTTGTATTCGAAAGATTTTGAAAAATGTTTAGTCTCTTTCTAGTTTCAGACTTCCTCAGTTTTTCCTTTCTAAAATCGTCACTGTGTCGAATTCTGCCTTTTTTTTGCTCCCGTTACGCATTACAAATCCCACAGAACAATGTACGACGCTCAACGGCGTGTCAAAAAAGTTACGTTCAACGCGCAGCAGGGATCGAAATGAGCGATCTGCTTTTTTTTTGCACGTCGGACTCTTATTTGGCAACTTTCCTCATTTAGGAAATTTAGAAATGAAGAATTTCAAAATGAATTCTAAGATGATTTTTTTTTTAGAAGATTGATTTTTTTTAGTGATTTCAAATTTAGTACTTAGAAGTATTTCAACGATTTGAAAATATTTGGGTTTCATCCGGAAATTATCTCAGAAGCATTCAATAGGTTAAAAAAATTTCGACTTTACCTTCGAAGGATCCTAGTAGTAGGAGGTGAGCATTTCCGATCAAAGGATAAGTAGGATGTGAATGAAACTGCTCAAGTAATTGGTAAAATCTTCTATTTTTTCGTCTCCGAACAAAATTCACCAAAATCGCGATCACAATAAAGTACACTGACACTTGTATGATATTCATATTTCAAAAAAAAAAAAACCAAACAATAACAAATAACGAGATTTATTTAGCAAAAAGTTATGAAAATGAACGAAAAATTATAATTCATCCGATGTATCGGATTGAACGCGAAAAATATCCTCGCTGTGATACGAACGACTCCTTAAAATATTTCGAACTGTGACTTATAGATACTTGAAATATTTAATATCGGAGATGTATCTGCATTGAATTAAAAATTCAATCGCCTGGGATCACGTATACTCGTAAGTACCTAATTACAGATTTACAAAGTCATCCTTCTGGCAAAAATTTAGGCATATTCTTATATTGGAGAGCTGCGTGTTTGGGTAGCCGAGGTCATTAAGTAGTCCTATTAAATACCGTGATTCGATCGTAACTATTGGAAGGCGAAGAAATTGCAATGTGGGTAATTTGACCACAGCGACCTGTGATATATCTTAGGGGAAAGTCAAATTTAAGTTTTTATTTATCCGGTTTTACGATAGCGATTAAATTGCTGACGAGATGTTTCTTCCGGTGTGATCGAAACGTAAATTTAGGGAGAGAAGGACGTAGATTAATTTATCAATGACAGTAAGTCTACTAATCATGTTAATCCTGCTTTTTCCCACTTTTTTTTTTATCAGAAACGTCAAAACGACCGGGGGTTTCTTTTTTAAATCTTATGTTGAAATTTGAAATTTAATTTTCACATTTTTTCAGAATTTCTCAAGCCCATACCCGGCATTGAACCTCTAGCGAGTCTTTGGCGTTTTGTCAATCAATAGCGTTGCTGCGGTTAACAAAAAGTAGAATAATTTTTGTGGGCTGTTTTTCTGTCTGAATTTAGAATATTGAAATTTTTTATCGAAATTAGCACCCCATTCATCGTGTAATAATTCGCAATATTTTTGGAGCTGCTAAAAAAGTTGAGTCATCTGGCCACTTCCAAAACTGAATTTTGGTAAATTTCAGTGGTGCCAACTGCCAACTTGAATTTTTTCGGAGTGCTATTAAAACAAAATTGTCGCGAATCAATTTTTTACCATTTTTTAAAAATTTTCTCTTGAAGGCGAAAGGAAAAAATAACAGAAAATGACAAAACTCGGGGTCTGCGATGTATTTTTGAAAAAATTATTCCATATACGAAAATATTGTGGAAAAATAGAGAGATTTTTTTGAAAAAAATTTTGAAAATCAAAAAATGGGCATTTGTTAGCAATTTTTGGATTTTTTGAGGAGGAGGGTCTCCCCGCAAGATAAATTTTTCTATGCGATAACGAGCTTTTTCAGTGTGGTTCTAGCTGCTTTCAGATTGTTGCACGTTGACATTTGATAATTAATAAAAATTATTATTACAGGGGGGGGGGGGGTGTTGAAAATTTTTAATTGTATTGTATGCACAAAGTAGGAGAGGAGATATTTTCCAGTGGTGAAAAAATAAAAAAAATTCAATCCCAAGGAATTTGAAAAAATTGTGAAATTATTGGTTTAAATTCATCTGAATTTCTCGAAAATGAGAAACTTGATTTTCCGTACAATTCGTGAAGAATAAAAATAAATCACTTTCGTAAATTTTTTTAGCAATTCTAACGTTGAAAATACCTACTTTTGTTTAATTTTCCAATTTTGAGAAAATATAGGAGTACAAATGGTAAATTTTTCTAACTGAATTTTTAAAAATTCCAAGAGGGGAGAGGGTCCGTTGAAAAGCTCCGTGTTAAAACGGATCAAAAATTAGGGCTTCTGATTTCGCTAAATTTTTTTACGAACTCCTCTAAATGGTGTAGTCATGAATCCACGATTGTTTCCTTTCTAACCCTCAAGGAGGATTGGGTGTGGGCCTCGTAATTTTTAGGCAGTTGAGATTTTTCTCCAAATTATCCAACTTTGAAAGCTCATATTTCGAGATAGGTTATACTCATTTGTCGGAAAACTGCTTGCAATGTCCGAAAGAGAATCGATGGTAGATTCAAAAACTATAATCACATTTTGAAAAGCTCAAAATCGAATGGTGGTGAAAGCTCAACTTTCATGATGATCACAATATATGAAAGCTACCTACCGTTTGAAAATCTGAAAAAATTAGCCCTTTTTACCCTCTTTTTAACCATCAAATTTTCAAGATGGGATCTCCAGACCCCTAGAAGGTACAAGGGTCCACAATTTTGACCAAAATTCAAAAAAAAATCGAAGAAGTTCAGTAGCTTATTGATTTCTACTGATTCGAAGGCGCTGATGTCGAATATGTGCTTGATTTTTTCATCCGACCCCTCTGAACCTTTCTAATATTAGCCCCCTTGACAGGGTCAAAATTTGAAAAATATTTAAATGGCGTGTGGCATATCGATTGTCACTAATTTGAAGGCGTAGAATTCGAATATCGACTCACTTTTTTATTTGACCTCTTTCCTTCTGCTCTAACCGACTAATTTCGAATTAATCGATGGGGGGAGGGGGTAAAATCAAAAAGTAAGTCGAAAATCGACTTTAAGGCTATCAAATAAGTGACAATTGATATGCCGCACGCCATTCTAATTTTTAAACATAATTTTCCTCAAAATTGGGGGCTAGGGGGGCACTGAAGTGTCGAATCCAAAAAATTAGTAAATATTTGAAATCAATACCCCTAAATACCTAACAAACGACAGGTCACACGTAATTTTCATTTTTTTCGAATTTTGACCTTATCAAGGGAGCTAATAGGGGGGTTCAGAGAGGTCGGATGAAAAAACCAAACACATATTCGAAATTAGCGCCTTCGAATTGGTGGAATAAATCAATGCGTTACTTTAATTTTTCAATTTTTTAAAATTTTGGTCAAATTTGTGAACCCCTCTCCCTCCCAGGAGTCTGGAGTGAAAATTTTTTGGCAGAAAAGAGGGTAAAAAGGGCTACTTACTGTAATTTTTTCAGATTTTTAAATGGTAGTCTTCATCTATTGTGATCATCATGAAAGTGAAATTTTACTACCTATGTAAGTTCAACTTTGAGCTTTTCAAAATGAGATTATCGTAAGTCAGGATGTCTAACAGGTTCTTCCTGTCCTTATATTGGCCGAAGGGTCCTTCCGAGGTCCTTATATTGAGCAAAAAGTCCTCCCCATTTTTAAATTTTGAGACTCGCCCGCCAAAAGCTAAAATAAATCACTAATATTTGAAATGTTACTAGTGGCAAGGCAACTTTGTGTGAGATGATGAAAGATGTAATGAATGCTTGAAAAAAGTTCAGCTTTTGAATGCTCTTTTCTCTAAAAATTCGCTTTGCTTTGGCTCAGCGAATTTTTTTTCGAAATTATGGTAAAAATTTTTCTCTTCCATCTTAAACAATGAAATATTTTGAAACAGAAAAAATTTGTCATCCTGAAATGAGTTTAATTTTTTTTTTTTTGGGGGGGGGGGGGAATACAATATCAATTTAGAAAACGTAATGCTGAAAGTTCTTCCAAGGTCCTTCTTTTGGAGTTTGAGATTTTTTTATACATCCTGATTCTCTTTCGGACCCTGCAAGCAGTATCTCGAGATATGAGCCTTTAAAGTTGGATCATTTGAGAAAAAAATCTCAATTGCCTAAAAATTACGAAGCCCACATCCCAGCCTCCTTGAGGGTTAGAAGGGAAATAATCGTGGATTTATCAATGAACCATGTTGAGGAGCTCGTAAAAAATCGAGCGAAATCAAAAGACCCGGCTTCATTTTTGGTTCGTTTCAATATAGAGTAGTCCTACTTCGATACATACTCTCTCATTTACAATCAGTGAAATTTCACTGAAAGTCAGTAAAATATCACTGATATAAAAAGTCAGAATTGCAGCACAGGGAAATCAGTGAAAATCACTGATTTATTTCAGTAAAATTTCGCTGGAATTAAATTCAGTGGAATTTTACTGATTCGTTCAATGAAATTTCACAGATTGAATCAGTGAATTTCAATCTCACTGATTTTTCAGGGATTTGCCTATGCGCGAAATTATTCGATGAAATTTGATTGTTTGATGCTAATAATTATTAATTAACCACCAAATAGGTAAATGAAAAACAGATTTGTTTTTTTTCAATAGTTTTACACATCTCAAATTTATTCACATTGAAAGGAAATCATTAAACTCATTTTGATTTTTAGAACGTAATTTTTTCAAAAATTTCAAGTGTTCACATTTACACATTCGTCAACTTATATAATAAACACGCGAAAATTTTGTTCTTTATTTCTTAACACATGCTCTCCGACATCGGTCACTCCGAGATATACTTATACTTTTCTTAAAATCAAAACAACGCGAAATTTTTATTCACTACTAAACACAAAAACGCAACCCCTCCAACACTCCGAGGTACAGAACAGACGTACAGTTCCACTTTAAAAATACGCGAAAGATTCATCCGTTGGCTTAACACAAACCCTACGTCAACCGATATACTGGATTTAAATAATAACACGCGAAAATTTTCAATTATTATCCATTAAGTACTAAACAATAAACACACACGAAATTTCAAAGTGCACGACTGACTGTTACATGATAACTGATAACAAAACAAAATGGATGAGAATAATTCAAAATTTCACTGATTCTCCAGTGATATACTTTTAATGACTGTTTAAATCAGTGAATTTTCTTTGATTTTTTCAGTGATTTATTGTGACTGTTTGAATCAGTGAATTTTTCACAGTTGAATCAGTGAAAATTCACTGATTGCATCAGCTAATTTACTTTTCGCTGAAAATCAGTCATTTTCAACTGTTCTTCAGTGAAATTTCACTGAAATGTCTAAGATTTTTGTTTTCCTGGTTTAATCAGTGAAGTTTTCACTGATTGCAAATGAGAGAGTACGTATTTAAAAATAAGAATCGTGGTTTCATGTTTAAAATGAGTAATCTGAATGAAACGAGCTTTCATTTCTGAACGAGGATTTTAAATAAAATAAGCAGCTAAAGCGAGGGCGCGAGCCAGAGGTTGAGGCCCAGGGTAGTTTCCATTCAAAAATTATTATACAGTTGATTAATTGAGATTTTACTATTTTTTCTGTTTCCGTTGAACTTTGCAATCAAGGTTGTACCGTAGCTCGTGCGTCATATTTTTATGCTCATTTAGTTATAACCGTATAAGTCGAAACATTCGTAAACTAGAAAATTTGCGTCATATCGTAATTACATAATTATCTTATTAATTAAAGTTGGGGACAGGTACCGCGCTCACTACATACTTACCTTTGCTTTTATAAATCTTTAAATATTCCTTCAACTGAATACCTCGTCCAACGAAAATTTTCAATTTTATCGGAACAGAAGTTCAGTGTTGTATAAGTAAACAAATTTTCACGCAATAACGTACTTTGCTGTTGTTTTTTCTTATCGTCATGTCGGATTCTAAAGCACAAAATTATTTTTCGAATCACCAAATACAACATGACGCCATAGTCGAAGTTTTATCGGCGTGTATTTCGGAAATGAAATATTTTAATTGTTGTGAAAGCAGCGATGACGACACTCCTAAAAAAGTAATTGACATTGGCTGCGGTCCCGGGGATGTGACGAGTAAAGTGCTAGCACCTCTGTTGCCACCAAGCGTTAAGACATTGGTGAGTACTTGACTACTTACTTACTAAGTAATTATACCTACTTAACTAATGATTTAAATTTCTAAAAAATCAGGATATGCCTTCAGGTTGGGCGGGTTGTATGTGCACAAAATTTTTTTAAATCGAGAATTCAGGGAACATTTTCCCTCAATTAGGTATATACTTATTTCGTCTTTTTCATCATCATCCAATTCTACAATTTTTACCTGATCAAAACCTTAAAAATGACTTAAAATGTAACAACAGCTTCACTTGGAAGACGGAGAATGGTAATTCGTCACTCGTCGTCTATTTTATTGCAATTTTTATTCAATTTTCCAAAAATCATCGATAAAAATATACTTACAATATGAAAATATTATAATCATTTCTGATAAATTCAAGGAAAAAAAGGTGCTAACCGGCAGTTTTTAATTTTCTGTTTTTGAAAAGAACGAAGTTGTACATATCTTAAGTCCTCTGAATCTGTTTACAAAAAAAAAAAGTCATTTTTGTGTAAAAAAAATACACAACTCATTCTGAACGCACCCCATAAATCCTTTTAAAGTTATGCCTTATTCTTTTATGACATAGATCGGAATCGACTTGTGCAGAGAGATGATATTGTTCGCGAAATCCAACTTTGAAGATGAGCGTATTCATTTTGAATTGGCAGATATCTCGAAGGCCGAATTTTCCGAAAAGTATTTCGGTTTCGATGCCGCGTTTTCTTTTTTCACCATACAATGGGTTGAGGATTGGGGAAAGGTCGCGATCACTAATCTATATCAGCTGCTTAAACCGCAAGGCGAGGTTTTTTTGCTGTTCGTCGGCGAAAGTTCCAATTACCGAATGCACGAGCGTCTCGCACAAACTCCAAAATGGCGTTCGTTGTTGCAGGTAGGTAAACTTGAAAAATTACTTTATCGTTTCAAAGAAACAAGAGAAAAGTCCTGAAAAGATATATAAAGGGTATGGCCGGATAAGGGGTGAATTTGGCCTTGAGTTGGATTTTCCTTCCAACTCTCCCAAATGGAACCCTTTGAGGCCTTTGATGTGAAAAAATCAGGAAAATTTTTTGACCCTCGCCCCTTCATTTCGGAGTTATGGCCATTTTATTGCCTGATTTTCATGAATTTTCAATTTCAACGGTTGTGAAGGAAATTTTTCGGTTTTTTGGCACAAAGAGGGTCATTTTAGGGTTGGACCAAAAAAAAAATTAGCAGAAGGGGAAAGTTTCCTATCTATATAAGCTCAGTAGGGCACCTATTTCAATATTCCTGAATTTCCCAAAAATTGGTGCATATTTTGTCCTCTTTTTGGGATCCAAGGGGGGGGGGGGGTGATTACGCTAGGTATAAAATTTAGCAAACCGAATCGGTCCAACAAGTGGATTTCTGGGAAACTCCTGGACCAAATTGGGTCCCAAAAGAGAGGGTTCAAAATTTTTGAAAAAGTTCTGAACACAGTCTTTTTTTTCTTTTTGCAATAGCTCGGCCTTAAGAGCACGTAGAAAAAATGAAAAAAAAAGGAGGGAAAACGTTCGTCTTTTGACGCTCTTCAACGTCTGCTGGATCAAGTTTTCGAATTTTGCACTGCGGCTGAGTCACGATTGGGGAAAAAGTGATTTTTCGTAGGGAGGTTTCACGCCTCCACTTTGAGATAATGGTTCGGTTATGATTATTTCTCATTTTTCTACATACTAATCTGCTGTACAGTGCAAAAAGACTGCTTTACCCGATTTTTTGCAATTTTTCGTGCTAATGGAAAATTTTTAAAATTGATTTTTTCGGAGGGCCTCAGCTCCTCCCCATGATTTCCTGAGGAAAAATGATGAATGACAAAATTGTTCGTTTTTTAATGCTCTATAACTTTGGTCATGGTTTTATTTTCATAAATTCTCAATTTCGAAAGCTACACTCTCTTAATTTGAATCAATCAAAAAAACCTAAATTGACTGATGAAATAGAGAAAATCAAGTCACTGATAATCAGTCAAATTCCACCGATTCCCCAGTTAATCAGCGTCCTTTTACTGCTAATCAGTGAAAAATTACTGATTCAAATCAGTGAATTTTCATTATTGAATCAGTAAAAAAAAATTCGCTGATCGAATCAGTAATTAATTAACGATTGAATCAGTGAAATTTTATTTTTACTGATTCAGTAGTGAAAATTCACTGATTGAATCGGAATTTTTTTTACTGATTCCTGTAGTGACTTGATTTTGTCATTTCTGACTGCTTAAAATTAAGAGAGTACCCGAAAAACCGAAATTTGAACCTCTTTGCCTCCCCCTTCGTGCTTTACCGAGCTTATATACGAATATTCCCCTTCCTGTTATTTTTTGGGGGGGAGGGGCTTTTTTTCATCTAAAATGACCGTATTATTGATATTCATTTAATTTGAAAAATGGTTTTTGTAAAGAGGATTTCAAAAATACCTACGGGGTATCCCAATCAGGGCTGTGACAAATTTAAAAGTGGAGAAATGGTTGTTTCGGTGTTTTGAACGTTGATATGTCTAAATTTATGGTTTTTAGATGACCAATTTCGGTTCTACGATCAGGTCATGGCAAATTCAGTTTTTTAAAAAAATTTTTTCATTCTTATTTTTTCAATGCTTTATTTAATTTTTTAATTTTTCCATCATTTAAATTTTTTTCAAAATTTTTCTCCATTATCTACTCATTGGGTTGGAAAAAATTCTGAAAAATATTTTGTTGAACATTTCTTTTCGAAGTTGAAAATTTTCAATATGTAAATATAAATATGTACATATTTAAATTTAAAAAATGATATATAATTGAAAAAAAAATCGTACAAAAATTTTGAAATTATTCGAAAGAATTTTCCGTGTCGAGATCAATTTTTGAAAAAATGCATCGTTCGTAAACTGGAGACTAATTGCTGGACTTTCCAAGTACCTATATCATGTTATAGCCTCCAGCTGACCAATGATAATTTACTTTTATTTTTGGATAGACGTACTCGCCGCAACGATTCAACGAATTTGACTTTGCCGAATCACTAAGCAAAGCTGGTTTTGAGATTCCGCACCCAGCATCCGCCAAGAAAATTTACTATTTCAAGTCTCCGGACAGATACGCAGATTGGCTATGTTCGCTGACAGCCATAAATCCGCTACTAAGTCGCATCTTGCCATCCGATAGAGTTCAAGATTTCAACAACGATTTGCGCGCATTAGCGCATTCCAAAAATATTGACACATACGAATGTACGCTTTTGTATATTCACGCGATTAAAAAATGAATATTCCACTTGCAATTCGTCGCATTGTTGGATGACACTTTTTTTTTCATAATTATATAATTATTGGAATTATCCTACTTCCAAAAACCCACTTCCACACCTCTTTACAGCGTTTTTTTTACCTGTAAAAGAGGGGGGTGGGGAAGGCTAACAAGACTTGAATACCGGTAACAATTAACTTAGTGTATTTAGTATAAACAGATAAGCGCGATTTTCAGGGGGAAAATATTTTTACATTTTTTTAAAATTACACGCGATTAATTTTCACTGTTTCATTTCTTGCTTTCGTCTGCTTGTTAATTTGATAGGGTAGCCAATTTTACTTCGTATGCTGATATCTCCTTTCAAATGGCGTTTCGTAAATTCTTTGATGTTCGTCGATATGTGGTAATTTCGTAAAATATGAACCATATGCGTTTTTATTGACATCATCGCATATTTGCCACCTATCGAGTGAATGGGAGGATATCAGGGAATTTAATTTCTCGTTTGAGTTCGATTGGAATGCCATAATTATGTGACATTGTTCAATATTATTTATACCTATGCAGTTTCTGGGTCCGTATCCAAAACTCAATTGGCTAGTTTGGGGTCGTTCTTTAACAGCCTGATCACTAAAATGTTCGGGATCCCATTGATCTGGATTTTTATACAAATCGGCATCATGATTAGCAGAATGTGTTGAAATTATGACAAACATATTCTTTGGCACTATTGTATTGTCTGTATTGGGGGAAAAAAATGTTGAATCAAAATGCTAAGTAAAAACTGGTACTTATATGATTTAGTTTGGAGGAAAAACTTTTTAGAAAAAATTAAGCTCTTTTCCCTTACTACTCAAAATAAACTGAACCAGAAAATTTCGAAGTGAAAAATATTGACCGAATTGATGATGAAATTTTTAGAAAAATTTTCTCGACGGAACACATCAGTGGGGCTGATTGCAATTTTAGGTGGACTAAAATCGATAACTTGGGAATTACGACCACAACCGGTCTAAAATGTACTGTGTCTCGGGTATTTTGAAGCGCTGAAACCGTTTTTGATGTCAGTTTGACTGAAATTGAAAATTGAGCTGTGGACTGTGGAGGTGCAAAGGGCAGTGCTTTGAAATTTTCGAGTGAGGTATTGTTTTTTAGTATTTTGAGCTTCTGAATTCATATCTGAAGTTAATTTTACCCTAAAATGAAAATTGAGCCAATGCGAGGGGAAATTTTTTTAAATTTTCGAGTGAGGGATCGTTTGATAGGTATTTTGTGCTTTTGAATTCGTATCTTAAGTCAATTTCACCCTAATTTAAAAGTTGAGTTCCCGAAAGGGATGCGAGGAAATATTTTTGAAATTTTCGAATGGTATCGTTTTATATGTATTTTTAATTTCTAAAATCATGTTTACTTTACAGGCATCAGACGGCGGTTACTTTAAAGTAACTTGGTTACTTTTTTCAAGCTCGGTTACTTTTGGTTACTTTTTTGGCTGAAAAGTTACTTTAAGTTACTTTTTCAGCTCCAAAGTTACTTTTTTCGCTCAACTCGCAAAAAAAATGACAATGAGGTTATAAATCTCTTGTTTTTGTTATCATTTTCTCATCTCTGAAACTCATACTGAATTATTTTCGATGTTTCGATAATATTAATTACTTTCACGAATTTTTGTCTTCTTATTCGTATTTTTCTGAATCTTCCTACTCATAACATAACTTTATTTTTCATTATAAAATTTGTGACTTATTTCAATTCAAAAATCTGGAATTTCGAACAGAAATAAAATATCACAAAATAATTACACTTTGACTGTAATTAATAATGTTCTAGTTTGGGTTTTTATCAAGATTGAGTAAATTTTGTGATTTTCAGTGATTTTTTTTGTTTTAAAGTTCAAGTTTCATTGTATTAAAATAAAGTCAAAGTCCAGTATTTGTGATATTTTATTAAAAAATCACTGAAAATCACAAAATTTACGATTTTTAAACTTAATCTTAATAAAAAACCAAACTTTAAAGTCAAAGTGTAATTATTTTGTGATATTTTACCTTCGTTCGAAATTTCAGATCTTTGAATTGGAATAAATATTTCAATTCAAGTCACGAATTTTATAATGAAACATAAAGTTATGTTATGAGTAGGAAGATTCTGAAAAATAAGAAAGAGGTCAAAAATTCGTGAAAGTAATTAATATTATCGAAAATAATTCAGTATGAGGTTCAGAGATGGAAAAATGATCACAAAAACAAGAGAAAGAATCGTTCAGTGAACGAATTTATAACCTCATAAATTTGGGCTGCGGAACGTCTCCTATTTTTTTTGAACGCGATTTTCTTATTTTCCCGGATCGTTATTTTTTCTCTCTCTTCGGTAGTGAAATTACAGAGAAAAATAGAAGTTTGAAAAAAAAAAATGGGAAGGAGAGAGGTATTAATAATTTTTTAAAGGCGAAAAATTGAAAAATTATCTACTTTTTCACAAAAAATTGGTTACTTTTTACAGAAAAAAAGTTACTAAAATTACTATTTTTTTTTTTTTTCAAAATTTCCGTCCGTGCACCTACCTTTCAGTAAAATTTCTTTATTAGTGCGTCTAAGAGAAAGTTGGATTACAGTGTACATCCTCAATGTTTCTTTAATACATTGTTCCAAATATTTCAATTCATTAGACAAATGTGTCTCGCTTATCATGTCATCTTCTGGTATTTGTATGATCTCTTCGTATACTTTTTGCTGTAATAAATCAAAAGAAGATAATTAGCAGTACCGTGCAGTGTTCGATATTGAACTGATGATACTGAAAATGTACCTGAATTTCTTGATTCAGAGCGAACATTAACATTAAAAAGCTCATCGTCAGTGCAGTAGTTTCTGATCCCTATTTTAATGGATTATGAAATGAGAAAATTCATTTATGTTAGAATACAAAGTAAAATACTAAATATATCTTGGTCTTTGTATATTTTCGTGATTACCGCGCCACATATGTGTAGTATTTCGTCTCTGATACGTGTTTCAGTCAAGCCACCTTCTTTTAAGCCATTTTTGATTAATAAATCGATGAACGTCTTGGATGAATTCTCTGTAAAAATGAATTCCTCTTCGAGTACTCTTCGAACCCAAAACCGGTACGTAAAATATGAAATGCATTTTCATCAAAAATTAGCGATGATTTCATCTTATTCGACTAATTTACGAGACTATTTCCGGTAAAAATGCATTTTTCTAAATTTATTCGTTCTGTTATATTAAGGAAGATCGTTTTACTGCTTTTTTAAAAATAAACCTAAAAAGACAATTTGCACGAAAGTTATATGTAAACTTCAAAACGACGCAGTAAAAATTCAAAACCCTCCTCTTTCGAGGTTCACATGTACCCTTCCCCATTGGACTTGAAAATTTTTCTTAGCTCATGAGATGCTGAAAATTTTTTCAAAAAAAAATTATTAAAATATTTTTTTGAGAGTAGGTATCTAGTCGAGGAATGGATCGAGAAAGGGGAGTAAAATTTTTACCATATCGTTTCATGGTCCAGATGCAATTTTTGTGTTAAGTATTTTAGCTCCTTCAATTTTCGAAAAAAAAATTGTAAAACGATCACCCTTGAGCGTCATATCATACCGTTATCCGACTCAGTTCCGTTATTTTTTGATTCGATGTTGTGATAATCGTTCAATTTTTTTTTCAATATCTGTGTGAATTAAAAATCTTCCAATATAAAGGTGCAAAATTAAAAGATTAAAGAGACTGATGGACGGAAAATTTCATTCGTACTTCTGTAGGAAGACGATGAAAACGATCTCTCATTCCTTTTTTCCCACTAATTTTAAAATATATTTCGTACGCATAACTGGAAAATAGAATTGGCCATGTGAAACGTTTTACTACTTCTTTCAAGGTTCTAAATTTACAAAAAAGTTTTTATATCAATTTAACAATTTTTGTACATTTTATTTTCAGATTTTGCTCATAAAGTTTTCATCAAGTTCTACTGTCTTAAACAAAAAATAATAATTTGGTTTCAGACGAGTGAGGCTATGGGCAAGAATTTCTTTGTCTTGACGATTTTTCATCGAAATCTTCAACTTCAATGTCATGTATCTAAAAATTTATTGACGATACTTAAAGCAGTTTCACCAATGGAGTTGAAAATACGTTTGACAATTTTTCATGAAAATTTTTCAAAGATCAATTTTGAGCTTTTTAAAATTGTTTTCAAGATAGAAGAGCTTCGTAAAAACTTGGAGAAAAATCTGAATAGAGGAGTGGTCGAATTTATAGATCTTGAATTATGTTTAGGAATATTGAAGGCATCTTACTCGTTTACTCCGATGCCGAAGTCGACTCCTATTTTCCCACTGTTTGCCATCGTAACACCCATTGCATTTTCTAAAATCACGGGAATACATACAAACGAATTAATTTCAAGGTATTTTAATAAATTGATAAACAGTCAAAATGGTAATTTTTTATACGCCGATCTTGGTGCAGATATCGTCTTCATTTTGAAAACTTTTCTTAGAGAATGTAAACAGAAAAATTTGAATTTTATTTGTCATGGGCATAAAATCGTCTTACCAACGATGGATTCTATATTCACCACCATCATCCAATCCATAATATCTATTTGTTCACCATTATCTGCTGACGGTTTTAAATCTTCGACGAGTTTCATGGCAGATTTGTTGAACACCGAGATATATTTCGAAAGCATATCCATACTGAACGCTGGGGTCGTAATTTTTCTTGATTTTTTCCACTCTTCGCCTACGTATACGAATTGTTTTCAAAATTTTGAATAAATTTCAACAATAGCGGTGTATGTGATTGCTTGAATTTATGGGTATGTCTTACATCTGGCATTAAGTATCCCAGTACCAATCCATTTTTGTCCGAGATCGAGCGTGTCGCGGTCATGACTTTGATTAAGTACGGCCTGCAGAAGAATTTATGATATTGAATGAGAATATCCGAGGAATATATTTCAAAACTGTGATAAATAAAATAAATTACCGCGATATCCTCGTATTTTTTAAGAAATAAACATGGCATGGAACCCAACCAATATACCTGACGATCATAAGGCTGTAACATTTTTTCCAATCTTTCAAGGAAACCTGTTCGATGATATTTAATTGAAATTATCGATCTTAAAAATGGTGTGTGTTGAGGTATTGTATCCATTAGGTTAGTTCAGCTATCGTAGGAACATGGTAAATTTTTCCATCAGAAGGTCAATTTTAAACTTTTTTCCCGCTGACAATTTTTTTTTTGAAATTTGAAAAAATTACAATATCTAAGTAGTTTGACAATCTTCGTTTGAAGAAAAGTGCACCTATTTCGTGAAACTTTAATATTACGCTATTCCAATGAGGTAAACCTGTTGAATGGAGGAATTTTACAGAACAGAAAAGATTATTTGAGCAGTGAGCAAAATATTCACTCCCTGGAAAACCTGGAAAAGTCAAGGAATTTTGAAAGTATGGAAAAAGTTCGTGAATTTTTCAAATTTTCAAAATTTTTCTTCAAAATAATGTTTTTTATTTTAAATTTAAGATTTTTTCTGTTCTCAATTCAAAGTCTAAAGTTTTGTTGGAGGGATCAACAATTTTGAAAATTGAATCACTTTTGTGGCTGGAAATAAGGCATCCCGATGAAAAAATTTCAGATCTGATCATACCTCATTGTATCAATTCACATCTGAAAAAATTATGAAGGTTCAGATCCACTTTGATGTGATGTGATCAAATGACATCTAATTTGATCGAATCATATCTAAAAAAAAATCAGATGTAATTAGATATAATTTGATTAGGACATTTTTGAGATCAAATTTTATCTGTTTTGATAAAATTTGATCTAAATCAGATATGATTTGATCTAAAAATTTTTCATCGGGATCTAAAACCTTGGAAAAAAATGAAGAGTATGATTTTAAAAAAAACATCAACACCGCCCATTTCAAATCATACATATAAATAATTTCGGGTTGTAAGTTCTTCGCGCAAGAAAATACTTCCGCCCTGCTACCGAAACTGGAAAATTTCAAAATTCTCGAAAAGTGTTTACTTTTTGGTTACTTTTTGCACTTTTAAAAGTTGCTGAAGTCATTTTTTGGTGGAAAATTTCAAGAACAACGCTTGAAGTATTTCTAACCGTATAAAATACTTGCTCCAAATTGTGAAAAATTTCAAATAAGAATGAAGCTAGAAATTACTGGAAGCAATTATTGTGTGTTTTTTTTTAATACTCTTTGGAAATTTACGGGTTTCCTCAGAGGTTCTCGAGGAGACTGCAGATCGAAAGGTAGCCTTAGATACAATTTACAATCTAACATCTTTTAATTTTTCAAATTTATCGTATGAAAGATGCTGTTAAGTCCTATTCGTCGATACCTACCTATATAAAAGAAATACCTATACTTAAGATGTCGAACGTATTTAAAAACACCCTACCATACCATACAGTCCACTAACCAACCTTTTTTTTTGCCTTTTTCCCACCCTAATTCTACCGATAGTCCACGATCTCCGAGTGGACGTAAGATGTAACATTTTGAATAAGAAAAACAGTCTTAATAAAACGATGTATACAAAGTGTCGCTTTTAATTACGTACGCGTCAACATGGTCCTCTGTATAGCCGGATATTCATTTTATATAGTGAGAAATACTGTGTTATTCACTTGTGCGCTCGTTTATCGCGTATAATATTTTCCATTATGGAAATTATTTTTCAAAATTTGTAAATTGGAAAAAAATCGTAAACCTATCGATGTCATCGCGGAAAATCACGAAAAAAATCGGAAAAAATCGTTTTGATGCCGAATGTTATGGCATTTAAAATTTGAAAAAATTAAAAAATCGAGAAAAATCGAGTTGTGAACTTATAGTTCGCGTACCTTCATTGGTGAAAAATTTACACCAAAAAAAAAATGACCAAAGCTGAAATGGAAGCGCTGATCCGCCGACAGGCATCCATCCAAGCCAAATTACCCAACCTAAAAGCAGAAACCGAAAATGCAAATGACCAATGGGCAGTAGAGGAACTTATCCAATCCTTAACCGACTTGAAATTAGAGTTCAGTGAGATACAGACAAAAATTGAAGAAAAATGCAAAGAAACTGATGTCGAGGAGCAGTTTCAACTGAGGAGTTCCATTGAATCTTCAATAAGGAATTTAATGGCATCCTTAAAGAAGAAACTGAGCGAGTATAAAAAACCAACAGTAGCTGAAAGTTCTGCAAACTCCGGAAGCTCTGCAAGTTCCTCAGGACTTCTACCAGAAGCCAAGCTGCCGCCCATTCAAATTCCACCCTTCTATGGAAAAACCGAGGACTTTCCCGAATTTTTGGAATTATTTGATTGTTTGTATGATCGTAATCCGAATTTAGGTGAGGTCGAAAAATTAAACTATTTAAAAATGTCAGTAAAAGGAACAGCCTATGATAAAATATGCAAGTTGAAAACAGTAAAAGAAAATTATATTGCAGCTAGACAAATTTTAAAAGATAATTTTGAAAATAAGAAGGACCTTATTGAAACCTACCTTAAAAATATTGTTTTTGAAAAAGCCCTTCAGGCTGAAAATATTCCTAACCTGCAAAAAATTTTGGACAACTTCTTTAAAAATTATTATTGTCTACAAAACATTGGTGAGCCAGTGGAAAAATGGAACAGTATTTTAGTGTTTCTTCTTGTTTCGAAATTTGACCCATTTACTAGAAAAGAGTGGGAACTTCAAGCCCCTCAACGTGACATTCCTAAACTCGAAATTGTAAAAGAATTCATTGAAAAACGAATTCATGCTTTGCAACTGTGTAATATAAAATCGAATTCTGATCCTAAAAAATCCAATCCTCAAACTGGGGCAGCTTCAAAACCTATCAATAATTTCGTAGCTGGATTTCCAAAGTGTTATGCATGTGCTGAACACCATGCCCTATATTTATGCCCAAAATTCAAAGAACTTTCCTTAACAGATCGCCTAACCTTGGTGAAAAAGGAAAAATTATGCCATAATTGCTTTGGGCAAAATCATTCTGCCAATACCTGTCGTAATGAAAAAAGATGTCGCACTTGTGATGGTCGGCACAATACTCTTGTCTGCTTTAAAGATCGAAAAAACGACACAAAAGAAACGTCTGTCTCTTTGGCTACTGTTTCCCTTAGGTCGAAATCCATCAAAACAAACTACCTGACCCTTTTACCTACCGCTATTGTGATGATAAAAGATCGCCACAATAATTACGTGCCTGCTCGAGCCCTCTTAGATAATTGTTCTGAAGACTGCTTCATTTCGAAAGAATTTTTCCACCAATTGGGTTTTCCCAAATCGGAAAATTCGATGACTGTCCAAGGCTTAAATCAAACTGATTGTGCTCGTACTGAAGGTATTGTGAATTTAATATTAAAATCTCGCTTGAATGATTATTCTTCCGAATTTGAAGCTCATGTTATTGAGAAAATTACTAAACTCAGAGAATCACCTTATTTTCGTGAAATAAAAGTCCCAAAAGGGATTCCCTTGGCTGATCCGTGTTTCCACCAAACTGGTGATATTGACCTTCTTCTCGGAATTGGAGTTACATCTCAAATTTCGGCAGAAGGAATTTTTGAGAATTTTGATAGTATGTTAGTGGCTCAAAATACCAAATTTGGTTGGACCATCTCTGGTAAGTTTGAGCACAGTGAAAATATTTCTACCACCCTACATTGCTCTCTTGAGCCCTCTCTTGACCAGCAACTTCGCCAGTTCTGGGAAATTGAAGATTGTCCTATTGATTCACCAAAATTATCTGAAGAAGATATTTTGTGTGAAAAATATTTCGCTGAGACCACCACCCGAGTTGATGGTAAATTTTGTGTTAGGTTGCCTTTCAAAAGCCAAAATTTTGAGCTAGGTGACTCAAGAAAAGCTGCCATTCGTATTTTAAAATATACTTGGTCAAATTTGACTCCCAAACAAAGGCAAGCCTACCAAGAATTTATGACAGAATATGAAAATTTGGGTCATATGCGAAAATTGACCAAGGAAGAAATTTCTAAAAAGCCCCATTTTTATTTACCTCATCATGCTGTAATTCGTGAATCTAGCCTTACCACCAGTCTAAGAGTTGTTTTCAATGCTTCAAAAAAATCATCAAATGGAATTTCCATTAATGACCTCATTATGACGGGGAGAAAACTCTTGGCTGATCTTCGCCATATCCTCCTCAAATGCCGGCAGTTTCCATACCTCATGGGAGCCGACATTGAGAAAATGTTCCGAAATATCTGGGTCAATGAACTTGACCAGCATTTTCAACGAATTGTATGGTTTGATTTCGAAACTATGGAAATTATCGATTATATCCTTCTCACAGTCACTTATGGATTTGATTGTGCTCCATATTTAGCCCTTCGTGTTCTGGGGTTGTTGGCTCAAATTTATAAAATTGAATTTCCTTTAGCATCCGTTTGTCTTGAGGAAGACATTTACATGGATGATTTTTGGAAAAGTTTCTTTTCAAAAGAAGAGGCAAAAATTATTCAAAAGGAAATCATTACCTTGTTAAAGTTCGGAGGTTTCAATTTACGAAAATGGATCTGTAATGACCCTTCTTTACTTATTTGTAGTGAAGAAAATAAACTTTCGAGCTTGGTGGCAGATGTCTCAACTGAGCATACTGTAAAAACCCTTGGAATCACCTGGAATGCTTCCAGTGATAAATACCAATTTTCGTCCCAAATACCTCCGGCACCTACTCCATTAACAAAAAGAAAAATTCTATCTGAAGCCTCAAAATTATTTGACCCCCTTGGTGTTCTTTCCCCCATTGTTGTTGTTTCAAAAATTTTCATCAAAAAATTGTGGCTCTCTGGCATGGACTGGGACATGCCATTAGAAAATTCCCACGAACTGACCAAAGAGTGGCTCTTATATCAAAAAAATCTATCCCTTATGCAAATCGAAATCCAACGCTGTGCTTTCCAAGGTGATAGAGAGGTCGAATTGCATGGTTTTTGTGATGCTTCCCTTGATGCCTACAGTGCAGTTTTATATGTGAAATCGACTGACGAATTTGGCAATGTATTTGTTCATTTATTGACCTCAAAAACCAAAATCGCACCTGTCAAGCAAATTAAAGTGCCTCGTTTAGAGTTGTGCGGAGCAGTTTTATTATCTCGATTGATTCAAACAGTTCTTCCAATTTTTTCCATAAAAATCCACAATGTTTTTCAGTGGTGTGATTCGAAAATTGTTTTAGCATGGATTGCTAAACCTGCTTATCACTGGAAAACTTTCGTAGCCAATCGTGTAGAGGAGATACAATCGAATACAAATCCTAGCACTTGGAACTATGTACCTACCAAGTTGAACCCAGCCGATGTTGCCTCTAGAGGCTGTACACCAAAAAAACTCAAATCCCTTCCTTTGTGGTGGCATGGCCCTGAATTTCTTAAGAAAAAGGAATTAATACCTTCATTCAACCCAGCAATTCCGATAGAAAGTCTCTCCGAGTTGAGAAAGAAAAAAACTAACACATTTGTGTTAACTGAACCTTTCAAATTAATCAAAAATTTTTCAGACTTGAATCGTTTATTAAATGTCGTTTCGTATTGTCTTCGATTTAAATCAAGGCAGAATGGTATCATTACCCGTAGAGAGCGTGAAAACGCCCTAAGGGTCATAATAAAGCAAATGCAGGCAATTTCATTTAAAAAAGAAATCGATGCTCTTTCAAAGGGAAAAACTGTTTCTAAAAAGAGTGCTGTAAAATCATTGAATCCCTTTCTCGATGCATATGGCATTCTGAGAGTTGGAGGTCGACTTGAACATTCCATCCTTTCATTTGACAAAAGATTTCCGATCCTTCTCGCCTCAAACAATCATTTAACCCTGTTAATTATTCGAAATATTCATGAAAAAAATCTTCACGCACCCGCTATGACTCTTAGCAACATCTTGAGGGAAAATTACTGGATAATAAATAGTCGTTCCATTATCCGGAAATACATTCATAATTGTCTTATTTGTGAAAAGAATCGTGCTCGAACCCAAAACCAGATGATGGCATCTTTGCCGAACCCCCGGGTAGAACCCAACCCTGCTTTTGTTCATGTTGGTGTTGACTACGGCGGTCCTTATATCATTGTCCGTTCATCTGGTACTCGGACAAAAACCTACATAAAAGCATACATTTGTCTCTTTGTGTGTTTTACTACCAAAGCGGTACATATTGAAATAGCCGATGGCCTTTCTAGTGTGTCGTTTTTAAAAGCCTTTGATAGATTCACCGCCAGACGCGGAATTCCTAATTCTGTATATTCGGATAACGGCACAAATTTCATTGGTGCCTCCAATATGATGCCTGACTTAGACTGGCACTTTATACCACCTCACGCCCCTCATTTCGGAGGACTTTGGGAGGCTGGTATAAAATCTGTTAAATCTTACTTGAGTAAAACCATTGGTGAGACCATTTTAACCTACGAAGAATTGCTCACTGTGGTGGTTAGAATTGAAGCTCGCCTTAATTCCCGCCCATTGACTCCTCTAAGTAATGATCCGAATGACTTGAATGTCTTGACTCCTTCCCATTTCCTAATCCATCGCCCCCTTTTAAATCCATCTGCTGAAATTGAACCTAACATCCCCCTCCATACTCGTTATGAATTGGTGAAAAATATCATTGATTCACTTTGGAGGAGATGGTCCAAGGAATACTTAAACCATCTTCAACAAAGAACAAAATGGAGCGAGGCTGTAAAAAATTTTAAAGTAGGCGATGTTGTTTACGTGAAAGAAAAATCATCTCCTCTCCTATTGGGTCGAATTATCGAAATATTTCCAGGTAGAGATGAGAGAGTGAGAGTTGTTAATGTTCGTACAAAAGATGGGATATTTAAACGCCCAGTATCTGTATTAGTGCCTTTACCTATGGTATATTGATTTTAAATGTCATTTTGGTAAAAGATAATTACCTACATAAATTTTGATAGGTAGTAGTGCTTAATTTTAAGAATGATTAGATATTAAATATATTCATAAGTCCGTTTGAAATATTAGTAAAAGTTGAGTAAACTTAATGTAGAATTAAGCCTCCTCAACGGGGGGAGTATGTTAAGTCCTATTCGTCGATACCTACCTATATAAAAGAAATACCTATACTTAAGATGTCGAACGTATTTAAAAACACCCTACCATACCATACAGTCCACTAACCAACCTTTTTTTTGCCTTTTTCCCACCCTAATTCTACCGATAGTCCACGATCTCCGAGTGGACGTAAGATGTAACATTTTGAATAAGAAAAACAGTCTTAATAAAACGATGTATACAAAGTGTCGCTTTTAATTACGTACGCGTCAACAGATGCATAATGAAAACAAAACGTATCCACACATTACCTTCCGGGGTACTTAACAACAGGTGCGCGTTTCCAATCAATGGATAAGTCGGATGTGAGGGAAACTGTTTGAGTAACTGGTAAAATCTGCGATCTTTTCCTTTTCGTTTACGTGTGAAGTTCACCAAAATCACAATTAAAATCAAACACATCAACACTTGTACGAAAATATTCATATTTATATATAAGAAGAAAGGAATTTCAACGATAAATAATCAAAACGAACAAAAATATGAAAATATATGTGACTGATTGTTTGCAATATGAAATTATTTGTGAGATATGTCCCGACTCCAGTACGTATGATTGTACTTCTAAACAGCAAGTTCAAACTATGACCTCGGTCTATAGAAAAAAACTTTAATTTTTGTCGTAAAAACGAATCCGGATGTGAAAGTACTTAATTAATGATCATAAAAACATTATGGAAAAGAACTAGACATATTTACACAGAAAAGTACTTCGTATTTTGGGTAATTGAGTTTGTAATTCTGCTAAAAAAATATATAAATCTTGAGAACTGTTAGGGGGAAATTTTTTAAACAGGTAATGTTACGAAAATTGTGGACCCCTCTACCCCTCGATGGGGTCAAGAGATCCAATCTTGCAAATTTATTGGTTAAAAAAAGGGTAAAAACTGCTACTCACTGTAATTTTCATCTTTTGTTCTCATCATGAAAGTTGAGATTTCATCATCAAAGTTCAACTTTGAGCGTTTCAAAATAAGATTATCGATTTTGAATCTCCAATCGATTTTCCTTCAGATCTCGTGAACAATTTTTCCCCAAGTGCAACCCATCTCGAGATATGAGCCTTCGAAGTGGGTCAAATTTTCTAAAAATCGTAATTGCGTAAAAATATCGAGGCCTACGTACTCGCCCTTTTGAGGGTTAGGAAAAAAATGGCCGTGGTTTTATGAACAGACCACCAACGGGAACTCGTAAAAAAAATGAGCGAAATTGGAAGACCCGACTTCATTTTTCGTCCGTTTTAGTACCAAATAGCTATATTATTTCAATTTTCTTACAACATTTTAAAATAATTTTTCAGTTTTTTTTATATAGAGGAAGTCACACGACCTTTGAAAAAAAAAATGCCAAATTCGGATTCAACGGGTCAAATACTAAAATTCCGATATCAAATTCTTTTTTATTGGGAAATTCAAACCAATCTCCCTTTCTCAGGGGTTGCGTGCTCTCTAAATTTGAATCAGTTAAAATTCACTGATTAATAAGACAAAAGTGTGCGTCTGAAGAAATCAATGGAAATTTTACCGATTTAATCAGTGAATTTTTATTTTTGAATCGGTAAAAATTTCAATTTACTGATTGTAGTAAAAAATTTTATTCACTGATTGAATTAGTAAATTTTAATTTTTACTGATTCATTTCAGTAGTTGAAAAAAGATTACTGATTCAAAAATGAAAATTCACTAATTGAATCAGTAATTTTTCACTGATTGACAGTCAAATTTCACTGATTAATAGTTGCACACTTTCCGCTGTTTAAGCAGTGAATTTTCAGTTTTTTGACTGATTCAGATTTAGAGAGTACGACAAGTTCATTTTTTTCCAACTTTTTAAATCCTATTTTCAAAGATTATAGTCATTATAATTTTTCCATCATCAAAATATTTTCAAAATTCATCCAACATCGAATTTCCAATTTTCCTCAAAATTTCTTCTGATTATCTACCTATACACTCATTGAAATTCTGAAAAACATAAGTTGGAAAAATTGTAATAGGTGTATAATTTGAAAATTTTATTTTTTCACATGACAATGGATTATGCTACATTAACGACAAAGTAATATTTTCAAACGACACTTTGTACAGTTGAAAACATTTCCTAACACTCAAATTTAGACGATCGATTTTTTTATCTACATTTTATCGGACATAAATTGCAATAATTTTTAAAATATACTGTTACATTTCAATCTTTAAATTAATTATATACTCGTATTTTATTTTCATCGTTTCATTTCTTGCTTTCGTCTGCTTGTTAATTTGATAGGGTATCCAATTTTACTTCGTGTGTTGATATCTCCTTTCAAATGATGTTTCGTAAATTCTTTGATATTGGTCGATAGGTGGTAATTTCGTAACATATAAACCACTTGCGTTTTCATTGACATCATCGCATATTTGCTACCTGTCGAATGAATATAGAAATATGTAAGAAAAAATTTACTTTCTCGTTGGGGTTCGACTGGAATGCCATTATTAAATTGGAATACGGATTTCATTCATAACGTAATATTCTTGTTCGATAATATCAGGGTGTCTAACAGGTCCTTATTCCGGTCCTTATATTGGCCGAAGGGTCCTTCCGGTCCTTCCGAGGTCCTTATATTGAGCAAAAAGTCCTTCCCATTTTTCAATTTTGAGACTCACCCGCCAAAAGCTAAAATAAATCACTAATATTCATGAGTTTGAAAAAAGTTCAGCTTTTGAATGCTCTTTTCTCCAGAAATTTTCGCTCGAGCTCAGCAAATTTACACCTTTTTATTATCAAAATGATAGTATGAAACTTCTCCCTTTCCCAGTCTAGACAATAGATATTTTATAATGAAAAAATTGTCTTTGAAAAACTCGTAACGCGATCTCGATCTCGATTGCAATTTTCAAAAATGTTTTGATTTTTTGAAAGAAAATCAGATTGGTTTTTTTTTTTGAAAGTCTAAACAAAACACAGAAAAACGCACAAATTTTACCTAATGAAGAAATTTTTAGATTCTTATCTGGATGCCTTTTTTTTCAAAAATTTTCGCTTATAGGATCAATGAATTTTGTTTTTCGAAATTATGGTTAAAACTCTTCTCTTCCATCTTAAACAATGAAATATTTTGAAACAGATAAAATTTTTGTCATTCTAAAATGAGTTTGATTTTTTTGTGGGGGAAGGGTGGGTACAAAATTAATTTTGAAAATGTCATGCTGAAAGTCCTTTGAGATGTTGTTAGACCCCTGAATATTCATACCTATGCAGCTTCTAGGTCCGTATCCAAAACTCAATTGGCTAGTTTTGGGCCGTTCTTTAACAGCCTGATCACTAAAATGTTCGGGATCCCATCTTTCTGGATTTTTATACAGATTGGCATCATGATTAGCGGAATACGTTGAAACTATGACAAACATATCCTTTGGCACTATTGTATTATCTGTATTAAAAAAAAAAAATTAGGTACCTAAATGTTATTGAATTCGAATGCCGATTAGAAACAGAAATAAGATGATTTAGTTTGGAAGAGAAACTTTCCAGAAAAAAATTTAGCCCCAGTTCAAAAACGTAACTAGAAGACCTCGAAGTAAAAACTGTTAACTTTGAAAATTTCAATTTTTGCACTGAAAAAAAAACATAAAATTTTTCCAAAAAAATAATAACGTGTCCCAATTCTCAAAATAGGTAAAATTTATAATTTTTTTGGATAATTTTTTTTTTTTGGTAAAATCTATTCATTTTTTTTGGACAAATTTTATTATTTTTTAGAACAAATTTCACCTATTTTGTGAATTGAGACACGTTATTATTTTTTTTGAATAAATTTTATTATTTTTCGATTAAAATTTATAATTTTGGTAAAATTCATTATTTTTGGGGTAAAATGTATTCATTTTCGTAACTTTTGTTTTTTCCGTGTGCTATCTTCAAAAGGGCTGAAAAAAATTCAGATCGTGAATTTGTAGATTTATTGACTTCAATCTCCACTTCAAGTCGCTTACTAAAGAAACCAATCCTTTTTTTATCATACGGAATAATTTTTGATGAAATTTTCAGAAAAATTTTCTCGATGAAACTGCTAATTTTATTTTGCATATTTCTTTTGTGCTGCTGGACTTGATATATTTTGAAAAAAAAACATTTACTCAAAGTAAATTATTGACCAATTTTAGTCAAAATCCAGAAAAGGATCTCTCACCTACTTCATCCCAGTAATGAAGTATGTACCATCTACCTTTTAGTAAAATTTCTTTATGAGTACGTCTGGAATTAAGGTAGACTAAAGTGTACATCCTCAATGTTTCTCTGATACATTGTTCCAAATATTTCAATCCATTAGACAAATGTGTCTCGCTTATCATGTCATCTTCTGGTATTTGTATGATCTCTTCGTATACTTTTTGCTGTAATAATAATAAATCAAAAGAAGATAATTAGAAGTACCGTGTAGTGGTCGATATTGAATTGATGATGCTGGAAATGTACCTGGATTTCTTGATTCAGAGCGAGCATTAACATTAAAAAACTCAATGTCAATACAGTAGAATCTGTTCCCTATTTTAGTGGATAATGAAATGAGAAAATTCATTCATGTTAGAACACAAAGTAAAATTATAAATATATCTTGGTCTTTGTATATTTTCGTGATTACCGCGCTGCATACGTGTAGTATTTCGTCTCTGATACGTGTTTCAGTTAAGCCACCTTCTTTTAAGCCATTTTTGATTAATAAATCGATGAACGTCTTGGATGAATTCGCTGTAAAAATGAATTCCTCTTCGAATACTATTCGAACTAAAAACCGGTAGATAAAATATGAAATGCATTTTCATCAAAAATCAGCGATGATTTCATCTTCATTGATTAATTCACGAGGATATTTCCGGTGAGAATGCATTTTCTAAATTCATTCGAGCTGTCATACGGAAGATCGTTTTGCTACTTTGAAAAGAAAAAAACTGAAAAGACAGTTAGCAAAAATAGTACACGTAGATTTCAAAATGACAAGTTCCTCCTCTCTCGAGGTATAAAATTTATCTTTGGTTCGAAAAATTCTGAAAAAGAAATTTTAAAAAATTTTTTCAAAATTTTTTTTGAGAGTGGGTACTTACTCAGTAGGTACTTCTAGTCGTAAAATACGTAGTTAGGGCCAAAAATATAATTGTTGATGATGTTTGATTGCTGTCGGATTTTTGGTGGTGGCGGTGGGTAACTTTTTTATGGTTAGTCCAAAAATTGGGAGATTGTTTTTGAACCCATTTTCTCGAGAAAAAAATTATTTTTAGGGGGAATTCTAATCCGAAAAACCAATATATGAGTTCGTCGGGGTGGTTTTTCATCATATGACAAACTGAATTCTTGATTATGTTCATTTGACCCATTAATACATTTTTCCACAATAATTTCAAAAATTACAAATAGCTATGAAAATGGTGTGCCTATTTTGAATATTTCTCAAAAAGGGGGAGAGTGAAGTGAAAAATTGTTGAAAATGATTTTTATTAGGCATCGAATGAAGGTATATTATTTTGTTACATTATATCCTTTCGAATAATTTTACGACTCAAAATAATTTTTTTTTCATTGTTTGAGAGTTTTTTGAAAAAAAATTTGACGATTTTAAAGTTTAGAGGGAGAAGGGGCGTAAATGTGGACCGGGGAAGGGAAGTAAATTTTTTACCACACAGTTTTATGGTCCAGATGCAACTTTTGCATCAAGTATTCACTCCTTCAATTTTTGAATAAAAGTTGTAAAACTATCACCTTTGAGTGTCATATCATACCGTTATCTGGCTCAGTTCCGTTATTTTTTGATTCGATGTTGTGATAATCGTTCAATTTTTTTTTCAATATCTGTGTGAATTGAAAATCTTCCAATATAAAGGCGCAAAATTAAAAGATTAAAGAGACTAATGGACGGAAAAGTTCATCCATACTTCTGTAGGAAGACGACGAAAGCGATCTCTCACTTTTTTTTTCCCACTAATTTTGAAATACATTTCGTACACTTGACTGGAAAAAAGAATTGGCCATGTGAAACGTTGTATTATGTCTTTCAAGGATCTAAATTTACAAAACATTTTTTGTATCAATACAACATTTTTTGTACATTTAGTTTTCAGATTTTGCTTATAAATTTTTCATAAAGTTCTATACTGTCTCAAAAAAAAATAAGTTGGTTTCAGATCCCTGAGGCAATGGGTAAGAATTTGTTTTGTCTTGACGATTTTTCATCGAAATCCTTAACTTCCAGGTGATATTTAAAACAGTTTCACTAATGGAAATTTGAAAATAAGATTGACAATTTTTCAGGAAAATTTTTCAAAGATCAATTTAGAGCTTTTTAAAATTTGTCTTAAGATAAGAGAACTTGGTGAAAAACTTATTAGCAAAATCTGAAGAGAAAAGTAATTGAATTTACAGATCTTTAATTATGTTTAGGAATATTGAAGCCATCTTACTCGATTATTCCGATCTTAAAGTCGACTCCTAGTTCCCCACTGTTTGCAATCGTAACACCTACCGTATTTTCTAAAATCAACGGAAAAATACAAACGAATTAATTTCAGAGAGTTACACTTTAATAATAATCATTAAAAAATGGAACGCAGATCGTCTTCATTCAAAAAAATTCATAGATAAGGTATAAACGATTCTAACGGGTAATTTTCTAAATTTTCAATTCGAATAAAGAACCGTCTAATAGAGTTTTTTATTTTTGAAAAAATTATCAAATACCTATGAAAATCTTCAGCATCTACGTGTTACAAAAAATTGAAATATTTGAATTCATCGTTGCCATTTTTCAGATTTCAGTTTTTAAATTAAGGAAGAGAAGCTAAAATTGAAAATTTTTGGAAAAGGGCAAAATATATTGTCTTTAATATTTGTCGACTGGTTCATAGGCGTACCCAAGGGGTGGGCTCAGGGGGCCTGAGCCTCCCCCCCCCTTAAGCCTGGAAAAAATATTTTTTTATTGCAAAAATATTTAAAAAGTGCATTTTCTCTGTTTTTCGAACACTATTTTTTCAAAAAATTGTCGCTCTCGCTTCGCTCGGGCAGTTTTTTAATCTTTTTATGTCTAAAATTGATAATTTTTGAACAATTCTTGAGTCAAAAATTACTCCCAGTTTATCAGAAATATTAATGATTTTTGACTGAAAGATCAGTGAAAAATTATTAATTTGAAATTTGACCCCCTCTTCCGATTTTTCTCAAATTCTCAGCCCCTCCCTTAATTAATTTCTGGGTACACCTATGTACTAGTTGTGGAAAAAATCGCAAAATAATTCTTTGTTTCATTGTTTTCTTACATTTGATCTTTTTTTTCTGCAATATTGATGCTTTTGTTTTTCTTACCCGACGAATTTTGGATTTTCGGAGGAAGACGTTCCTGTTTTTTTTTTTTTTTTTTTTTTTAGAAACATCGAAAATAATTACGAAATCCATTTCAGAATAGCGACCATTATCGAGCGCACTGAAAAATGTATCATGAAATAGGATGAAATTATAATTATCTACCAGATCTTGAAAAAGAAACAGGTTTCGTGGAAAGACATCAATCCAAATAGTCAAATTACAAACTGTTTTTTTTTTTTTTTTTTTTTTCATAAATATAAATAGAGGAGTAAGGAAGGTCATTGCTGTATAGAATTCTGCAAAATTCAAACAGTTTTTTAATTGTAAATTTTCAAAAAATTTCGGGACGAAAAAATTGGAAGCTTTCCACTGTATGTATTTTTTTTAAAAGATCGACTGGTTCTGTGAAAAAATCGATTTGCGATAAATTTCGAACAGTTGATTTATTGCGGATAATTTTGATTTTACTCCATTTCCTGTTAAAGTTTCCAATATTTCGGGGAAAGGGGATTAATTTTGGAAACTATTCTGAAGTAGGTCTAAGTAGGTAGAGGTACATAGAAGGTAGAAGAATTTTATTTGTCATGGGCACAAAATTGTCTTACCAACAATGGATTCTATATTCGTCATCATTATCCAATGAATAATATCTATTTGTTCACCATTATCTGCTGACGGTTTTAAATCTTCGACGAGTTTCATGGCAAATTTGTTGAACACCAAGAGATATTTCGAAAGCATATCCATATTGAACGCTGGGGTCATCATTTTCCTTGATTTTTTCCATTCTTCGCCTACGTATAAGTACGAATTGTTACCAAAATTTTTATTTCAACGAATACTGTAATTGAGATTTCTCGAATTTATGGAGGTGTCTTACATCTGGCATTGAGTATCCCAACACCTGCCCATTGTAGTCCGAGATCAAGCATGTCGCGGTCTTGACTTTGATTAAGTACGGTCTGCAGAAGAATTTATGCTTTTGAATGAGAATATCCGAGGGATATATTTTAAATGATGATAAATAAAATATCTTACCGCTATATCGTCGTATTTTTTTAGAAATAAAAATGGCATGGAACCCATCCAATATATTTGACGATCATAAGGCTGTAAAATTTTTTCCAATCTTTCCAGGAAACCTGTTCGATATTTGTTTGAATTTACCAATCTTGAAAATCGTGTGTAAAGAGATATTTTAACGAGCTCAACACGAATCAAAACGTTAGTTTTTCTTTTCAACTAGTTCAGCCATCATAGGTACATAGTCAATTTTTCCATCAGATGGTCAATTTTAAACTCTTTTTTTCACTGTAAATTTTCTATGTTAAAAAAAAAAACACAATAAGGAGTCACATTCTTCTTTTAAAAAAAGTATCCCTGTTCCGTAAAACTTCAATATTAGGTACAATATCCTACAATATCCACAGTGAGGTCTCTGAAAAACTTTGAATTTTTCAAACCTTTATAATTTTTTGTTGAAAAAATCAACGCGTTTTTTACTTGTATAAAATACTTCTAAGTGTGAAAAATTTCTTGTAAAAATGAAATTAGAAATTGATGGAAGCAGTATTTGTTTTTTGTGTTTTTTTTTTCCTTCAAATTTAGTCTACTGTTCAGAAACTTACAGGTTTCCTCAGAGGTTCCCGAAAAGACTGCGGATCGGAAGGTAGCTTAGATACAATTTACAAATTTTTATAAAAACTAAAATATTTTCCTTTTTCAAATCTATCCTATGAAAGATGCATGAAAATAAAAACAAAGTAACCACATTACCTTCCGGAGTACCTAACAACAGGTGCGCGTTTCCAATCAATGGATAAGTCGGATGTGAGGGAAACTGTTTGAGTAACTGGTAAAACCTGCGATCTTTTCCTTTTCGTTTAAGTGTGAAGTTCACCAAAATCACAATTACAATCAAACACATCAGCACTTGTACAAAAATATTCATATTTATATGAAAGAAAAAAGGAATTTCAACAAATAAATAGTCAAAATGAACGAAAATATGAAAATATATATGACTGATTGTTTGCAATTTGAAATTATTTGTGAGATATGTCCCGACTCCAGTACGTATGATTGTACTTCTAAACAGCAAGTTCGAACTATGACCTCGGTCTATAGAAAAAAACTTTAATTTTTGTCGTAAAAACGAATCCGGATGTGAAAGTACTTAATTAATGATGATAAAATCATTATGGAAAAGAACTAGACATATTACACTGAAATGTACTTCGTATTTTGGGTAACTGAGTTTGTAATTCTGCTAAAAATATATATAAATCTTGAGAACTGTTTGGGGGAAATTTTTTAAACAGGTAATGTTACGAAAATTGTGGACCCCTCTACCCCTCGATGGGGTCTAGAGATCCAATCTTGCAAATTTATTGGTTAAAAAAAGGGTAAAAACTGCTACTCACTGTAATTTTCATCTTTGTTCTCATCATGAAAGTTGAGCTTTCATCATCAAAGTTCAACTTTGAGCGTTTCAAAATAAGATTATCGATTTTGAATCTCCAATCGATTTTCCTTCAGATCTCGTGAACAATTTTTCCCCAAGTGCAACCTATCTCGAGATATGAGCCTTCGAAGTGGGTCAAATTTTCTAAAAATCGTAATTGCGTAAAAATATCGAGGCCTACGTACTCGCCCTTTTGAGGGTTAGGAAAAAAATGGCCGTGGTTTTATGAACAGACCACCAACGGGAACTCGTAAAAAAAATGAGCGAAATTGGAAGACCCGACTTCATTTTTCGTCCGTTTTAGTACCAAATAGCTATAGCTAATTATTTCAATTTTCTTACAACATTTTAAAATAATTTTTCAGTTTTTTTTTTTTTTATATAGAGGAAGTCACACGACCTTTGAAAAAAAAAGAAATGCCAAATTCGGATTCAACGGGTCAAATACTAAAATTCCGATATCAAACTCTTTTTTATTGGGAAATTCACTAATTGAATCGGTGTTTTTTCACTGATTGACAGTCAAATTTCACCGTCAAAAAACTGAAAATTGACTGATTACACAGCGAAAAGTGTGAAACTGTAAATAAGTGAAATTTGACTGTGAATCAGTGAATAATTACTGATTCAATTAGTGAATTTTCATTTTTGAATCAGTAATCTTTTTTTAATTGCTGAAGTGAATCAGTAAAAATTTCAATTTACTACTTAATATAATCAGTGATTACCTAATTACTGATTAAATCAGTGATTAAGTACCGATTTAATCAGTAAATTAAAATTTTTATTGATTCATTTCAGATGCAATATCGATGTACACATATATGTTTAATTTTCAAAATCATTATGCATATGTGCGGATCCAACGAAATGTGTCTACCTTGCTAGTTTACGACAAGTTCATTTTTTTCCAAAATTTTTTCAAAATTTATCCAACATCGATTTTCCGATTTTTCTCAAAATTTCTTCCAATTATCTACCTATACTCATTGGGTTGAATGAAATTCTGAAAAACATAAAGTTGAAAAAATTTTAATAGGTGTATTATTTGAATTTTTTTTCACATGACAATGGATTGTGCTACGATCACGACAAAGAAATATTTTCAAACGCCACTTTTTACAGTTGAAAACATTTCCAAACACTTAAATTTAGGCGATCGATTTTTCTATCTAAATTTTATCGGACATAAATTGCAATAATTTTTAAAATATTCTGTTACATTTTGATCATTAAATTAATCATATTTTATTTTCACTGTTTCATTTTTTCTTGCTTTCGTCTGCTTGTTAATTTGATAGGGTAGCCAATTTTACTTCGTATGACGATATCTCCTTTCAAATTATGTTTCGTAAACTCTTTGATATTGGTCGATATGTGGTAATTTCGTAACATATAAACCATTTGCGTTTTCATTGACATCATCGCATATTTGCTACCTGTCGAGTGAATATTGGAATATGTAAGAAAAAATTTATTTTCTCGTTGGGGTTCGACTGGAATACCATTATTAAATTGGAATACCGATTTTCATACACAGGTATACCTGTTCAGTTAAATTTTATACCTAAGCAGCTTCTAGGTCCGTATCCAAAACTTAATTGGCTAGTTTTGGGTCGTTCTTTAACAGCCTGATCACTAAAATGTTCGGGATCCCATCTTTCTGGATTTTTATACAGATCGGCATCATGATTAGCGGAATACGTTGAAACTAAGACAAAAATATCCTTTGGCACTATTGTATTATCTGTATTAAAAAAATAATTAGGTACCTAAATGTTATTGAATTCGCATGCCGATTAGAAACAGAAATAAAAGTTATTTAGTTTGGAAGAGAAACTTTCCAGAAAAAAAATTTAGCCCCAGTTCAAAAACGTATCTAGAAGTCCTCGAAGTAAAAACTATTGACTTTGAAAATATCAATTTTTGCACTGAAAAAAAAAATTAACTCATCATAAAATTTATCCACAAAAATAATAACGTGTCCCAATTTTCAAAATGGTAAAATTTATAATTTTTTTGAATAATTTTTTTTTTGGTAAAATTTATTCATTTTTTTGACAAATTTTAGGTATTATTTTTTAGAACAAACACCTATTTTGTGAATTGAGACACGTTATTATTTTTTTTGAATGAATTTTATTATTTTTTGATTAAAATTTATAATTTTGGTAAAATTTATTATTTTTGGGGTAAAATGTATTCATTTTCGTAACTTCTGTTTTTTCCGTGTGCTATCTTTAAAAGGTCTGAAAAAAATTCAGATCGTGAATTTGAAGATTTATTGACTTCAATTTCCACTTCAAATCGCTTACTAAAGAAACCAATGCTTTTTTTATCATCCGGAATAATTTTTGATGAAATTTTCAGAAAAATTTTCTCGATGAAACTGCTAATTTTATTTTGCATATTTCTTTTGGGCTGCTGGATTTGATATATTTTGAAAAAAAACATTCACTCAAAGTAAATTATTGACCAATTTTTGTCAAAATCCAGAAAAGGCTCTCTCGCCCACTTCATCCAATAATGAATTATGTATCATCTACCTTTTAGTAAAATTTCTTTATGAGTACGTCTGGAATTAAGATAGACTAAAGTGTACATCCTCAGTGTTTCTCTGATACATTGTTCCAAATATTTCAATTCATTAGACAAATGTGTCTCGCTTATCATGTCATCTTCTGGTATTTGTATGATCTCTTCGTATACTTTTTGCTGTAATAATAATAAATCAAAAGAAGATAATTAGAAGTACCGTGTAGTGGTCGATATTGAATTGATGATGCTGAAAATGTACCTGGATTTCTTGATTCAGAGCGAGCATTAACATTAAAAAGCTCAATGTCAATACAGTAGATTCTGTTCCCTATTTTAGTGGATAATGAAATAAGAAAATTCATTCATGTTAGAAAACAAAGTAAAATTACAATTATATCTTGGTCTATGTATATTTTCGTGATTACCGCGCTGCATAATTGTAGTATTTCGTCTCTGATACGCGTTTCATTCAAGCCACCTTCTTTTAAGCCATTTTTGATCAATAAATCGATGAACGTCTTGGATGAATTCTCTGTAAAAAAATGAATTCCTCTTCGAGTACTCTTCGAACCAAAAACCGGTAGGTAAAATATGAAATGCATTTTCATCAAAAATCAGCGAAGATCGTTTTGCTACTTTAAAAAGAGAAAAACTGAAAAGACAGTTGTTAGCAAAAATGGTACACGTAGATTTCAAAATGACAAGTCCCTCCTCTCACGAGGTATAAAATTTTTCTTTGGTTCGAAAAATTCTGAAAAAGAAATTTTAAAATTTTTTTTCAAAAATTCTTTTTGAGAGTGGGTACTTACTTAGTACTTCTAGTCGTAAAATACGTAGTTGGGGCCAAAAATATAATTGTTGATGATATTTGATTGCTGTCGGATTTTTGGTGGTGGCGGTGGGTAACTTTTTTATGGTACCTAAACCCAAAAATTGAGAGATTTTTTTGAACCCATTTTCTCGAGAAAAAAATTATTTTTAGGGGAATTCTAATCCAAAAAACCAATATATGAGTTCGTCGGGGTGGTTTTTCATCATATGACAAACTGAATTCTTGATATGTTCATTTGACCCATTAGTACATTTTTCCACAATAATTTCAAAAATTACAAATAGCTATGAAAATGGTGTACCTATTTTGAATATTTCTCAAAAAGGGGGAGAGTGAAGTGAAAAATTGTTGAAAATGATTTTTATTAGGCATCGAATGAAGGTATATTATTTTGTTACATTATATCCTTTCAAATAATTTTACGACTCAGAATAATTTTTTTTTTTCATTGTTTGAGAGTTTTTTGAAAAAAAATTTGACGATTTTAAAGTTTAGAGGGAGAAGGGGCGTGAATGTGGACCGGGGAAGGGAAGTAAGTTTTTTACCACACAGTTTTATGGTCTAGATGCAACTTTTGTATTAAGTATTCACTCCTTCAATTTTTGAATAAAAATTGTAAAACTATCACCTTTGAGTGTCATACCATACCGTTATCCGACTCAGTTCCGTTATTTTTTGATTCGATGTTGCGATAATCGTTCAATTTTTTTTTCAATATCTGTGTGAATTGAAAATCTTCCAATATAAAGGTGCAAAATTGAAATATTAAAGAGACTAATGGACGGAAAAGTTCATCCATACTTCTGTAGGAAGACGACGATAGCGATCTCTCACTTCTTTTTTCCCACTAATTTTGAAATACATTTCGTACACATGACTGGAAAAAAGAATTGGCCATGTGAAACGTTTTACTACGTCTTTCAAGGATCTAAATTTACAAAACATTTTTTGTATCAATACAACATTTTTTGTACATTTAGTTTTCAGATTTTGCTTATAAATTTTTCATCAAGTTCTATACTGTCTCAAAAAAAATAAGTTGGTTTCAGATCCCTGAGGCAATGGGTAAGAATTTGTTTTGTCTTGACGATTTTTCATCGAAATCCTCAACTTCCATGGCATGTATTTAAACATTTATTGGTGATATAAAAAACAGTTTCACTAATGGAAATTAGAAAATAAGATTGGAAATTTTTCATGAAAATTTTTCAAAGATCAATTTTGAGCTTTTTAAAATTTGTTTCAAGATAAGAGAACTTTGTGAAAAACTTAAAGCAAAATCTGAAGAGAAAAGTAATTGAATTTACAGATCTTTAATTATGTTTAGGAATATTGAAGCCATCTTACTCGATTATTCCGATCTTAAAGTCGACTCCTAGTTCCCCACTGTTTGCAATCGTAACACCTACCGTATTTTCTAAAATCAACGGAAAAATACAAACAAATTAATTTCAGAGAGTTACACTTTAATAATAACCATTAAAAAATGGAACGCAGATCGTCTTCATTCAAAAAAATTCATAGATAAGGTATAAACGATTCTAACGGGCGATTTTCTAAATTTTCAATTCGAATAAAGAACCGTCTGATGGAGTTTTTTATTTGAAAATATTATCAAATGTGAAAATCTTCAACTACCTACGTGTTATAAAAAATTGAAATGTTTGAATTCAACGTTGCCATTTTTCAGATTTCAGTTGTAAATTAAGGAAGAGAAGCTAAAATTGAAAATTTTTGGGAAAGGGCGAAATATATTGTCTTTAATATTTGTCGACTGGTTCATAGGTGTACCCAAGGGGTGGGCTCAGGGGGCCTGAGCCTCCGCCCCCTTAAGCTTGGAAAAAAGATTTTTTTATTGCAAAAATATTTAAAAAGTGCATTTTTTTTGGTTTTTCGAACACTACTTTTTCAAAAAATTGTCGCTCTCGCTTCGCTTGGGCAGTATTTTAATCTTTTTATTTCCAAAATTGATAATTTTTGACCAATTCTCGAGTCAAAAATCACCCCCAGTTTATCAGAAATATTAATGATTTTTGACTGAAAGATCAGTGAAAAATGATTAATTTGAAATTTGACCCCCTCTTCTGATTTTTCTCAAATTCTCAGCCCCTCCCTTAATTCATTTCTGGGTACACCTATGTACTGGTTGTGGAAAAAATCGCAAAATAATTCTTTGTTTCATTGTTTTCTTACATTTGATCATTTTTTTCTGAAATATTGATGCTTTTGTTTTTCTTACCCTACGAATTTTGGATTTTCGGAGGGAGACGTTCCTGTTTTTTTTTTTTTTTTTTAAGAACATCGAAAATAATTACGAAATCCATTTCAGAATAGCGACCATTATCGAGCGCACTGAAAAATGTATCATGAAATAGGATGAAATTATAATTATCTACCAGATCTTGAAAAAGAAACAGGTTTCGTAGAAAGACATCAATCCAAATAGTCAAATGACAAACTGTTCTGTTTTTTTTTTTCATAAATATGAATAGAGGAGTAAGGAAGGTCATTGCTGTATAGAATTCTGCAAAATTCAAACAGTTTTTTAATTGTCAATTTTCAAAAAATTTTGGGTCGAAAAAATTAGAAGCTTTCCACTGTATGTATTTTTTTTAAAAGATCGACTGGTTCTGTGAAAAAATCGATTTGCAATAAATTTCGAACAGTTGATTTATTGCGGATAATTTTGATTTTACACCATTTCCTGTTAAAATTTCCAATATTTCGGGGAAAGGGGAATATTTGTGGCCACTATTCTGAAGTAGCTTTAAGTAGGTACATAGAAGATAGAAGGTACTTGAATTTTATTTATCATGGGCACAAAATTGTCTTACCAACAATGGATTCTATATTCGTCATCATTATCCAATGAATAATATCTATTTGTTCACCATTATCTGCTGACGGTTTTAAATCTTCGACGAGTTTCATGGCAAATTTGTTGAACACCAAGAGATATTTCGAAAGCATATCCATATTGAACGCTGGGGTCATCATTTTCCTTGATTTTTTCCATTCTTCGCCTACGTATAAGTACGAATTGTTACCAAAATTTTTATTTCAACGATGACTGTAATTGAGATTTCTCGAATTTATGGAGGTGTCTTACCTCTGGCATTCAGTATCCCAACACCTCCCCATTGTAGTGCGAGATTAAGCGTGTCGCGGTCTTGACTTTGATTAAGTACATTCTGCAGAAGAATTTATGCTTTTGAATGAGAATATCCGAGGGATATATTTTAAATGATGATAAATAAAATAACTTACCGCTATATCGTCGTATTTTTTTAGAAATAAAAATGGCATGGAACCCATCCAATATACTTGACGATCATAAGGCTGTAAAATTTTTTCCAATCTTTCCAGGAAACCTGTTCGATATTTGTTTGAAATTACCATCTTGAAAATCGTGTGTAAAGAGATATTTTTACGAGCTCAACACGAATCAAAACGTAGATACAATTTACAAATTTTTATAAAAACTAAAATATTTTCCTTTTTCAAATCTATCCTATGAAAGATGCATGAAAATAAAAACAAAGTATCCACATAAATATTACCTTCCGGGGTACCTAACAACAGGTGCGCGTTTCCAATCAATGGATAAGTCGGATGTGAGGGAAACTGTTTGAGTAACTGGTAAAACCTGCGATCTTTTCCTCTTCGTTTACGTGTGAATTTCATCAAAATCACAATTGCAATCAAACACATCAACACTTGCACAAAAATATTCATATTTATATGAAAGAAAAAAGGAATTTCTACAAATAAATAGTCAAAATGAACGAAAATATGAAAAAATATGCGATAGATTGTTCGCAGTATGAAATTATTTGTAAAAAATGCCCCGACTCCAGTACTTGTGATTGTACTTCTAAACAGCAAATTCAAACTATGACTTAGGTCTGTAAAAAAAAGTTTCATTTTTGACGTAAAAACGAATCCGGATGTCAAAGTACTTAATTAATAATCATAAAATCATTAAGTATGGAAAAGACCTAAACATATTTACACGGAAAATTACTTCGTTTTTTCTGTCAAAAAATTATATAAATCTTGAAAACGTCCTAGGGAAAATTTTTTCTCAATGATGTTACAATTCGGTCGTGTTTTTCTAGTGTCATTACCTTTTGTGTTTTTTTTTTTGTGTGTACGCTACTTCATTAAAAACTGTGGAAAAATTCTCCAATAATTTTTTGGGACATTAATAGTAATTTTCCAACTTTTTTATAGGTAGGTACCTATGTATTTGATAAATTGCCCACTGATTTGAAAAATATCAAAATTCTACTTGGAAAACAGTCAGAATTGCAGCGCATAAATAAATCACTGAAAAAAGATTCGCTGGAAGGAAATAATCGATAAAAAATTGTTGGAAAATTGGTGAAAATCAACTTGAAATTTCTACAGTAAAATCTCTGGAATTTTCTAAAAAAAATTAGTAAAATTGACTGATTCTTAAATTAAAAATTCCTTTCTCTCATCTCCAAAAATTAGCGGAAAACTATTTATTGAATTTTTTCTGATCCGAAACGAAAGTGTTGAAATACTTCCGTACTATTAGGTTTGTTTGGATGCTTTGAAGTACCTATTGTAAAAAAGATTCATGAAAATCAGTTTTTTTTTTTTTTAGAAAATATTCAAAGCTATTAATTTTTTTTTTAAATATAATTGTCATCTGATGAAAACGCACCTTATTTGGTTAAATTAAAGTACATACAAATTTTTTCTTGAATTCCACATCCCTTCGTGGAGTTGTGAGAGCACAAACGAACCTGTTACTCCTAATTCTACAAATTTTTCATTTCTTACTTCTGGTCTCTTTTTTGGTTAAAATCCACTGACCGACCCATCATTCGGTCTTTTCCAATCCCCTGACAATCGACTTCTGAATTTACCGTCAAATTAAATCCAAAAATGGATTCAAAACTTTGAAACCCCAATTAGAGTTTTTTTTACACTTTTTTATGCAGATATTCCTTTCATCATTTTGCTGTATGTTTTACAGTTGAATTAGGCTCATCTTCCGGCGAGAGTGAAATAATTTTGAGAAGAATATTTTCCCAGTTTGGATTCAAATCCTAGAAATCGATCTCTTTTTATGTGCCATTTAGGGTGACTTTGGTATTCTAAAACACTTGGTTCCATAAGCACACCCAAAAAATTAATTAAGGGAGGGACTATGAATTTAAGACAAATAATGGGAGGGATCAAATTTCAAATTAGTCATTTTTCAGTAATCTTTCAGTTGAAAATCATTGATTTTTTTCTGACTAGGAATCTGTGATTTTTGATTGAATAGGGTGAATAACAGGTGAAGCTGGTCCTGAAAAGTCAAACTTTCTACTAATTTACTCAAAAAGTCAAACTTTTTTCAAAAATTTCAAAAATTATAAAAAAATGGTAGTATGGACTCTTTTGTTTCCCTTTTCTATTCTAGATAATTAAAATGTTTTGTTCTTCCAATTTCGATTTTGTTTTGAAATTTCTTATAAAAAAGAATCGTTTTTTTTGAGGGAGGAAAAAAATGGGGTTGGTCGTCAAAAAAGTCTTTCGAAAAGGTCAAGCTAAGTCAAGATTTTTTCTCAAAATATTTTGTCAGATTCCCTGCTGAAAAATTAGTTGAAAAATTATCAACTTTCAAAATAAAATACAAATTAATTAGAATAAGCCAAGAGCGAAGTGAGGGCGATTTTTTTTTTTGAAAAAATACTGTTTGAAAAGCATTTTGCTCTAAAAACTATTTTTCCTGCGCTTAGGGAGGAGGACTCGAGCCCATTAAGCCCCCCACCCCTCGGGCGTGCCTATGCTAAGCCCACCAAACTCAGCACTTTCATATTTTATTGAAATTCAAAAAAAGTTCTTTGTTACAATATGCATTTATGTAGATTAAATGATCCACAAATAACATGGCAATTTGTATAATGAGATGATTCTTTGTATTGTCTATTTTTCCTTAATCGCATTTCTAGTTGTAAATTTAACAGGATATCCAATTTTACTTTTGATGCCGATGTCAACTTTCAAATTCTCCGTGGTTAATTCTTTGATATTGGTTGATAAATGATAGTGGCGCAAAATGTAAATGAATTGGATTTTTATAGATAGCATTGCATATTTGGCCCCTGTTGAACGAACAGCAATGGAACAGAGATTTGATTATTTTGATTGCGATTAAAAATGAGCTTTCATGTTGATTACTTTATTCCTGTAAAAATGGATTGCAAAAAAAATATCCTGAAGGTTGACAAAGATTGGTTAAGAGAACCCATTCCAATACATTTTGACCCTTTCAGCTCAAAAGAGAAAGGAACCAGGGACCTCAAAGTGGGGTCATATTCCGAAAAAAAAAACAATTTTTCGCTACTTTTGGCCACATGCCTTGCTACCTATTGGGATTGGGTTCTTCTGTTACTCCTTAAAGAAAGTGCAATTTCAGTTTCTTCGCATTCTTTAACCATTGATCACAAAATTGGAAATCACATTTTTTCACTTGAATTTTATATTTTAATAGCTGAACTTATTTTTTAACTTATTTTTCAAGTTAAATTTTGAGCGAACCATTTGAATTTTATGAAAATTGTATGAATGAAAATGTACATAGTGAGTAGCACTTTCATGAATTTTTTTGAAAGATTTGATTAAAAATTATTTTAGATGGCCAAAAAAATTGATACAATTTTGTGATGTTCGATTTGAATTTATAAAAAATTTTAAAAAATCGTCAAATCCGAGATCTACAACTTTTTAATTTTTGTCCTCTAAGAGCACTTATTTTAAGTATATTCATTTTGCCAATTTTCGTTTAAATTCAGGATATATTTTTTTCAATCCTCTGTACAAAAAATACCTATACAGGATCTAGGTCCGTATCCAAAACTTATTTGGCTATTTTTCGGTCGTTCTTTAACCGCGTTCTCACTAAAATGTTCTGGATCCCATTTCAAGGGATTTTTATATAAATCTGCATCCCAATTAGCGAAACACAAGAATAATATAACGGTCATATTCGCTGGAATTATTGTATTATCTGCGAAAAAGTAAAGCGAATCAAAAGTAATTCAAAAATTTTCACGTTGTGGAGAAAGATAAAAGATTTTAAAAGAAAATTTCACCCTTTAAAATAATTTCTTTATTTGTACGTCTGGTAATGAGTGCTCCTGGACTAAACATCCTCAGGGTTTCTTTCACACATTGATCGAAGTATATTAAATTATCGTTCAAATTGTAGTTTCCGTCTTCTGTAAATTGCACGATTTCTTCGTATACTTTTTGCTGTTTTAAAAAAAAAAAATCTAAATAATTTCAATTTATGCGGGAGTATCGTATCCATGGCGAGTGTACCTGAATGTCCTGATTAATTGCCAACATCAGCGTTAGAAAGCTCATTGCCTGAGGTGTTGTTTCGGCTGCCTTTTTTATTAAATGGAAAATTAAAAAATTAACAGGTTAGTACATTTAATTGAAGATGAAGTACGTTGACGATTACAAGATCTTTGTGCTCACTGCAAAAATCATTTGTAATAATTCGTCTCGTAACCGTGTTTCACTGAAACCGAATTCTTCAACGCCTTTTTCTGAGAGTAGCTTAATGATTGTTTTTGATAAATCTATATGGAAGCAATAGCGATGGTAATGATAAGTGGTATTTTTAGCTCTCGAATATCTGTTAGAGCAGTGATAATTGAAAAAAATATACTTTACCTTCTTCGTTACGTCCTTTTTCAGTTGCACGTTTTATGTTTTCCGCTTTTTCAAAGTTATCTCTCAATAACTGGAAAAAATTTAATATTTTTGGTCGAAATTTTATTGCTGAAAATGCTTCTATATGAAGGTCCAGGAGTCTGTGGTAAAAACCTACCGCTCCCAACCCTATTGCTTTTTAAGGGGGTGGATCCCTTGTGGGGAAAAAAATTTTTTGCACCGATTTTGCTCGAATTCGGGCGGAAGGTTAGGTGGCTTTAGAAGTACCCCCCCCCCCCAATCACCAAAAAATCAGCTCCCCCAACCTAAGGGAGCTGAACCATCGCTCTCCAAAATTCAGCATTTTTGACTAAAATGGCAAAAAACCGAGTTTTCCGAGTATTTAATCACCCCATAATTTCAATTTCGAAAAAGTTCATATTTTTTGTATACAATTTGAGATTACGAATCCGACTAGCCCATCAACATTTTCATTTAGTGTATTTAACCACTCCTACGGCCCCATCAAAGCATACAGATTGTGTTTTTGAGGTAATTTTTTGCTAAAAAAAAATTTAAAAAAAAACACGATCTGTATATGTAAGAGAAATCAAAGACTGAAAGTTGGAATCTGATGGAACTGCGAATTGTATATCCCTCGCATTGTCAACAAAGAAAAACTTATAAAATCCATTGAAATAAAAAAAAAATCATCGATTACTTTGCCAGGCAGGTATTGTAATTGCTCGATCACTTTGTTTTTGCCAGTTATTTTTAGATAGATCATGTAAACGTAATGGAAAATCAGCCATGGTTGGAGAAATCGTCTTGCAATCTCTCTGATGCATCTGCAAAGAATGAAATACGTAGGTGTTTTACTGATGATGCTCCAATCTTTGCTTAATTCAACAGTTAGGTATTTATCAGTTTTACTCTGGCATTGCATTGCAAAATTCTTCCCCTGACTTTTCACTGTTTTCAATCTGAATGCCTACGGAATTTTCTACAAATTACACAAAAAAATGAGTATGGTATGAGAAAAAATTAATTCTAAAATTTTAAGTGATCCACATGATGTCAGCTTGAAAGTGGATGAATGTAAAGGATTTTACAGGGAGATCATTTTCAAAGAACTTGTTTTTGCCTCTTGCTGAGAGCATTTGTCATTTTTTTCCAAAAAATAACTATGGCCATACTGCAACTTGCATTTCTGTCATTGAAATTGATACGATTCATCTTTTTTTTTTCTATTGTGCTTTTATGCGATAACCAGGTTGAAATCTTTTCTTTTTTTAAATGAATATTTCTAAATTGTCTGAACATGGACTGATTACATTTTGGTGAAAAAATTACTTGTACTCAATAGAACCACAGAAAATCTAGAATGAGAATTTGTTTTGACCAATGCTCATTCTAGCTTTTTTTTTTATAGTTTTGATGCTCTTTTTTGCTCCCAAAATAATCAACTCAGAAATACATGAAACAATTTTCTTTCACTTATTTCCAAAATATCAAAATCTATCATTGGCAACGTTTCTTTCTTGTAAATTGATTTTTAAATAGGTTTCTGGAAGAGACGAAACATTGGGAGTTTGAGAAAGAGTGCTACACTGCTCTCATAAAATTTTCCGGAAAAAGTATGAAAATTTTTGTAAAAGGCAAAGAATTTCTGTGAAAGTTGAAATTTTTTTATAATAATCGATTATTTTCTGTATTATTATGTACTTTCGAAATTATTCTTATAAGTGTAGTTCACTATTACACATCTAATACTCTTCGGTATTCACTTGTTTAAAATTTTAACTATGCAGATAACTGCAATTCAAAGAAATTATGCGAATCAGAATTCTGTTGGCAGAGATGCGATGCCGTAAAAAACGTTTCTGACAAAAAAAAATTGGGGCTCGATTTTGAAATGTTCTGGTAAACATTTTGAATTTTGTAGAAATTTAAAAAAAAAAAGAAATTAAAAAAAAGATAATAAGAATTAGGAATTTGACGATTCTCAATCCTCTGTTGGAGAACAAAAATAAGCATACTCGTAGTTAGGTACATTCATTATTGTTTTTTCTTTTTTTTTGGAGGGGGGTGTGTGGCCGATATTCCCAATTAGGAAAGTCATCAAATAAATTTTTTTCGAAAATCGCTTCTCTGTGAGGTCTCATAGTTTTGTTCCTTTTCAGGGTACGGGTTCGTAATTTTTCAAAAAATTTCCTACTCGAATTAAGCTACCTCAACATTTTTTGTCGAAATTCAGAATGTGTTTTTTTTTCGACCCACTCGATATGCATATAAAACGTAAAAATCAATGTTGAATTGTGTTAATTTTTAAGGATCGGACCTACCTATGATCGAGTCTATACTCATCGGCATCATAATGTAATGCAAAACATCTACTTCTTCATCGGTATCTGCCACTGATTTCAATTTCTCGACCATTTTCGATGCATTCCTTCTGAACACTTGTACGTATTTTGAGAGCATATCCGAACTAAAAGCCGGGGCAAACATTTTTCTGGATTTTTTCCACTCTTCATCTACGGATTATTTCACGCTTCATACAACAATTCCAAATCGTTTGTTGGAGTGCGAAATTTTTCTTGTATCTTACATTTAGCGTTAAAAATCCCGAAGCCCAGCCATTCGTCGAAACAACCAAACATTTCTCGATCTTGGCAGTGAGTAAGCACTGTCTACCAAAAAAAAAAAATAAAAATAAAAAAAATGTTTCCCAGAAATACACCTTGCGGTATGGAAAGCAAATTGACGACGATTCGTAACAAGCGATTCAGAAACGAGCTTGTTGCAAACTTTGCCGGGTATGAAAATCACGAAAAATATGAAAATAGAATGAATCTCAGTTTCAGTTTTGTGGCATGAAAACATATAAAGCACGAATTTTGATCATTTTCAACGAAAAGCATGAATTTCTAATATTTTTCTATTTTATTTAAAAATCGATTAATTGCCTTTGAGTGATTTTTCAGTTTTAATTGATCTTCCATCTTAATTTTATTTGAAGCATCATTTTGACTTTTTCTGTTGAAATCCCTCAATTATGGATTTTTTTTAGCTGGAATTGATTATTATAACAGCTTCATATTTGGCTTCCTTCTTTAGAAAATCCCCACTTTTTGCGAGGCCAAATTTTTTAATTTTGTTGAAAATTTATAAAGTGCTTAGGTTCCCTAAACTTTTTTGGCGGGGAGGGGGGTGTCGATAAAATATTCATTGTAAGCTATTTTTCTGGGTATATTTACTTTCTAAACATTTCTTTTGTTTTTGTCATTCGGGTTGATTTTTTTTTTTTTGTTAAAATGTGATGCTATAGTAATAAAATCCATAAAATTCATTCAAAAATTTCATGGTTTTTTTTTACCAGATTTGGAATTTTTACTCTCAAAAATTTTTGTTTTTATTTTGTTGAGGCCAGATTCATATTCAACCTTTTTTCAAAAATACACCTAGAAAACAAATTTAATTCCTGAGTTGAAAAATATTGGTGAATAGGGTGGAGAATACGTTTTTCCAAAGTTCATGGGAAAATTTCTGCAAAATTCGTTTGGAAGGATCTTCGAAAATTTTGCCTGTTGATTTTGAAAATTTTTTAGAAACCTAGAATGTTTTAATTTTGCTCGTTTCATGTCTTTTTTCTTCATCCAAGAAGTAATATGTGATCTGAATAAAACTACTGGAAAATTGCTTGAAATTTCCTTTAAAACGAGTGTACGTGGTGGTGAGGAGGGGGAGGCTTTTATTTGGACCATGAAAAATTTCAACCAAAAAAAAGGCATGAAAACCATGAAAATTAAAATTTATGCTATTAAAAAAATCGTAAAATTATGTTTAAAATAGAAAAAAAGCTTACCACGATATCTTCGTATTTTTTCAAACATAATCCTGGAATGGGACCCATCCAGTATACCATACGATCGTAAGGACGTAATAGATTTTCCATTCTTTGCAATAAACCTGATCAACAACAAATTAGATAATTATCACGAGCTGAGTTTCACCTGGAATTCTTGAAAATTGACGATTTTCTTGTGAATTACCATCGTACGAACCGAACAACAGGTGCACATTTCCGATTAAAGGATAAGTTGGGTATGAATGGAACTGCTTGAGTAGCTCATAAAACCTTTTGTTTTTCAATTTGTCGAACAGCTTTATCAAAATCACGATCAAAGTCAAGTATAAAAGTATTTGTATGAGATTCATGCTTTCAAAAAAAAAAATCGCTTTCTTTATCAAAAAGATTGTTTTAAACAACGAGAAATTATTAATTACGGTATACGTAGAAAATTTTTGCGAAAAATTCTTTCATCACGATTCGTAGAACTGCGAATAACAATCTCGATCTCGGTTCATGACTTTAGGTGTGCTAAAAATGATCATGGAATGATACAAAAAAAAAGTGAAATATGCTTAATTACGCGAAACCTAACGTTTATGAAGATATTCCAGCAAAAAAATGATTTAAACCCGTCGTGTTTTTGGATAAGCGAGGTCGCTAAATAATTTTGTCGCATTCTATACCTTCTGAACTGATGTAGATTTAAAAGGTGAGGAAACAGCGAAGTATAAATGTAAGTTTTCGAAACCACGTGTGATGTTTTCAATTAAAATCAACAACAAATTGTAATTATTATGTTCGGATTAATAATTATGGTAAAAGAATGTCAGCAGGTCAGAATTTCTCACAGTTTGAATTTCTTGTCGAATGAAATGTAAATCGTAGGTAAAGCATAAAATTCATCTTTTATATGGAGTATAATTACCTAGTTTTTCTTAATAAGGAATAAGGTATCACAACTTGAAGTATAAATATTTGAGCCCAAACAAAAAAAAATCTAAATTAGGTAGAAATATCATGAAAAAACAATATCCAAAATTTCAGGTGTTGAAGTGCACTTCTCTAATTTATTCCCTCATAGCCCTGCGAAATATGAAAATTTGATATGAACAACAAAAAATGCTGAAATTTGGTACATATATTCCCTATTTTAGACATGCGAATTGATTGGAAGCGGTTTTGAGACGTTTTGGAGCTGCCAAAAAAATTGAAATTTTTTGGCACTGGAAAAAATTCAATACAAATTTTCCATATGAACTCGGATTACCCTTGAAGCAAAAGTTTCCAAAATCCGTAACTTGTTATTCAAATTCATATTTTCTGACAGAAAATTGAATTTTTTTCAATAAAATTGTCAACCAAAAAAATTAGGAAATTGAACTCAAATCTTACGAGATGATTTAGAAGTTTCAAAAATTCGTCAAAATTCAAGGAGTGCACTTCAGCATCTAAAATTTGGGGTGTAGTTTTTTAATGATGCACCAATTTTTGGTCTGGACTCAAAATTTTACTCAAAGTTTTTTGAATAGGAGAATTGACTTAGAGTGTCATTTAAACTGTCGTGAAATGTAAAAAAAAGTTCATCAAGTTGTGAAAAATCCAGACGTTATGGAAAATATTCTATTTCAATGTTGAATTTATTGATGAACTTTTGACTAAAAAAAAAAATGATCAAAATAAAAACAGCATTTCAAAATTTTGTAACGTCAACTTGTGATATATTCAAATAGGTACCGATTTTTTTTTTTTTTTGTATTTTCTAAATATTATGAGTTGAATTTGAAAGATTTCTTGGTTTGTAATTACAAACCAAAAAATCGAAATGGGAAAGGAATTCTTGCAAAATATTATAGATAATAATCGATTTTTTTCTATGCATAATTGCATAGATACCTTGATGTAAAATTTGAAAAAATAATTACTTACGTAATCATCTGTTGTTTTTTTTAATTTCGTGAATTTTTCTTACTGTATGTACTACCTAATTTTTGAAAATTATAATTTTTTATGATGATTAATTTTTTTTTTTGATAAGTTTACAAAAAAAAATTAGAAATATCTCGAGAATAATTTTTTTTCTATTTCTACCCATGTTTGAAAATGAAATGAAAATTATTCAGAATGAGAAAGAAAATGATACCTTAAAAATAATGTGAAAGTGGAGAAAAATACTTCAATCTAATTTATTTTTTCCAGTTGAGTAAGAATGAATAAAAATATACTTTTTGAGGCCTTTCAGAACCCCTCTAAGACGATTCTTTAGGTCGGAAATTCATCCTTAAAAATAAAAATTATTGCGTCATGTTTTCAGATTTTTCAGAGTCTATCATTTTTCGCCATTTTTTTTCTCCATCGTGTTATCCCCAATGAAATCCCATGAGAAAAAAATAAGGTCCAGTTCATGAATTCTAATTGATATGGATGATCTAAATTTTAGGAATTTCAATTTTCCACCCAAAATAAACCATTCCAAGGCATGGGATTTCTAAATTTCGAAAAAAAAGGTTGTATTATAAGTAATAAGAAATCACAATAAAAATCACACAGGTGTGCAAAGAAGTTGCTATTTGAAGTTTGGTGGATGATTTTTCACGAGAAAAATAGTGAAAAAAATTTCATCATCTAAGGATTTTTCGCACAATTTGAATTTTTTGTTAACCCTTTTTTTCTATCTTTTTCGATAAACTTTGAACCTTGAAGTTGATTTTACGAGGAAACAAAGAGCATGCTTCAGTCCTACGAGAAAAATGAATTGAACATTGGTTGTAGAGAGTATAATTTCCTTTCTATAGAGTCAAATTGGGTTTTTCTTACGATGCTCTGTTTTTGAGATATCATCAATTGAAAAAAAAAAATAAGTTGAGCTTTGAACTTTGAAGTACACTCGAAAGCTAAGCTTAGTAACGAAAATTTGATTGGACTCAATAGAAAGAAAATTTTACGCTCTACAATTTATGTTTCATTCATTTTTTCCGTAGAACCCTTTTTTTCCTTGTAAAATATACCTAATTTAAAGGTCGAAATTTATCAAAAATAATGGAAAACGGTTCAAAAAACCCATCAAATCGTGAAAAATCCTTGAATGATGAAATTTTTTACCGCGTTTTTCGTGTTCAGCGTGAAAAATACTTACAAATAATATCCACACCTGTGTTATTATTTTCAAATTTTGGATTTGGCGAGTAGAATGCATCGAGAATAAATTGACAAAAAACTTGCTCACCTAATAAAAATTTAACGACAATATTATCACCATCGCATCATGCTCTTGTAATGAAAATTTTCATCTAAAATTTAAATTACGTTTAATAACTCTGTACGTGTAATACCTACTCATCTGCTGAACCGAAGAACACAATTTTTATATTAAGGTTAAGTTGGCTCAGTTAATGAGCGCCTAAGTTGTTATTAAAATGATATATGGTGTCTCTTAAGACTGTCTGAAGGTACTATGGACTCATATCTTTCGGCGAAATTTTGATATTTGGTTCTGGTTTTTTGACGTGACGTTTTTTTAAATAACGCCTTAGGGTGTTACTCACCAAGGCTCACGATAAAATAATGACGTATTTTTTAAACATCCATAATATTAAGTATTTTAGTATTTTCCACAAAGTATTTTTTATGAACGCTTTGGAGGTATATTTTGGAAACTTCACTCTTACTTTTGCTTTGTTGTCCTATATCAACTAATCTTTATACGTGCAGAAAAAAATTCTTCGGTCATCAAAGAACTATAATTTTACGGTGGGTCGGATTGCAAAAATATGCGAATTTTTTCCTCTGTTTTGTAAATTGATCCATGGTTTATAATTTTAATAATTTATGGGTCGTAAGCTTTATTGTTTATCTGTGGTTTTTTTTTGTTTGAATATGCCTAATTGTCTGTCGAAAAAATAATAATTTCAGATCGTACTGGAGGTATTTAGGTATAGTTTAAAATTATTTAACATTTACCAGGTAAAATTACGCAATAAGTCACGCTGTACCTACCTATAGCTAGGTTATTATTTTTTACTAGTTATCTGCGTTATCGACCTCGAAACCTGTTAATATTCAAATGAACGCGACGTCTGGTGTATTTTTGCTTTTATATTTTCGTCGATGAATATTAATTAATAGCAGATTAATGATGAATTTCTTGAAATGACTTTATAATTTTGAGAAAATAATGAGAAAAATTCAATGCGTGAAAATTTAGATGGAAATAAATTGACCATTAATTTTTGAGGGAGAAAAGTTACTCTGATACGTGAGATATTCGACAATTGTTTACGAAAAAAATAAGGAATCTAGGGAGTAGAAATTTCTGTTCGGTTGACTTTCATATTTTCAATGTCGTCTGTTTTTATTAGAATGTTGAATCGGTATTTCCGCTACGCTGTTTGGTTACCACATATCGAGTGTTTTGAATAAAAATAAATCCTTCGTTGCGATAAAAATGTCTTAATGAGTTTTCAATGTTCATGCTAATTTCCTAAGGTGTTCACGTACATGGAAATTAATTTATGTCGATCTTGATGCATTGCAGTTTGTTGACCAATGTTTTTTTATTTCAATGTTATTTAGGATTGTTATTCGGTTTCAATATTTTAATATTTGGTTTTTTTCCTTTTGATTTCAGATGAAAATTTCAAAATATTGGATTGGCTTGTATGGATTTTTGGAAGATATGAGGAAGATCTGAAGAAATAGGTAAGTAGTTCAATTGAACGATTTCTTGTTTAAAACGGAAACAAAATTGTCATATCAAAAGAGAGAATGTTTTTAAGAATTTGAAGGGTAAAAAAATCTTGTTTATTCATAATTTTTTAAGGGGGTAAATTCAAAAAATTAATAAAGATCGTAACTGTAAGTAGATGAGTCGAAATTATCCTCCGAGTTTAACTTTTAAATTTAATTTGAATCAAAAATTGCATCGAGTGGTTGTAAAAATCTTTGTGAAAAGTCAAATTCAAATTTTGTAAAATTTTCAGCACAGAAATTGGTCCGGATTCAACGTGGAAGATTTGAGAATTTTTTCAATATTTCTGACATAGTCATTCCAAAATTTTAAGGAAAAAATAACCTAAAATTTTTTAAATTTGATTTCATGAAATGAGAAAAAAATCATATTAATTCATTAGTAGTTAGATTCTTACTATTCTTGGAAGGAAGGAGGGGGAGGGGGGGGAGGCCGAAAGATTTGTTTTCATTTTGGTTGCGTAAAGTGTTTTAATGTCTTGCTGTCCTGTTTTTTGTCATTACAAGATATCACAATTTTTTTTTTATAAAATTGATTTTTGTAAATTTTAGTTCATTATTTTTTTTTTAGAATTTTGGAATACTTCGCCTGAAATTTTCTCTGTTGATTTTTTGTGACTGATGAAGGAAAAATTGTATAAAAAGAAAAATTTTTATCCCCTCTTCAAACAAAAAGGTCGCTGTGTTCGAAAAATGCCCTCCTTTTTCATTATGAAATTTTATTCAGCACATTTAACTTTCATGGTAACAGAGAGACTACCCAGGATAATTTTTCTTCTCTTCAAAAAGCATGTAAATATCATTTTGTCATGGTATCTTTTTTTTCGTTTATAATAATTTTTTTTTTTTTAGAAATTTGTTCAAGTATTAAAAAAAAGAGCAAAGGTGAAAAGATCACCTCCGAATATTCTTGAAGATGAAAATTATCATCCACAAAATTTTTTCTACGAGTTTTTGAACATTTAATACCTACATATGTATTTATAAAAATTTCAATCTCCTACTCTTCAAATTTTATTTTCCTGCGAGGGAAAGAAAAACATCACGAATATCATTACACTCGAACGTGTTGCTTTCCTACAAATTGAAGGATTTAAAATTGTCGTTATGCTTGCTATTTCTATGATTTTTTTCTTGAAAATTTGACTTGTCCAAGAAAAATTGGATGTTGGTATTGGCCAAAAGTGAATTTTATGCCTTTATTTTTTGAATGTAACATTTAGAGGAGTCAAAAATGTCATCTAAACCCCAACCAATACTTAACAAAATTTCATCTTCTGATTGAGTCCTTTTATCTTTCTTTTTACATCAGTTCTCAGGATAAAGCATATTTTTTTTTTGAAATGGCTAAAAATTCTTTGAACTTCACGCTGGTATTTTTAAAAAATGGCTTAAGAATTTGTGGATAAAATATCCGTCGATAATTTTGAAATATTTAAATTAATTTGATTTCAAAAAAATATTATTATTTTTCAATTTCTTATTCTATTTCTAAAAAAAGGAGAGAAGAAGTGAATTTCTTCGAAGACCTTGAGAAAATGAGATAAAAACATGAAAAATGACTGAAATGATTTGAGAAAATTTTTATTTTTTCCAATTTTGAAATTCCGATTGGAGGAAAGGTGCATTCCAAAGAAGACATTTTTATGTACTTTTTGAGGTCGAAACACACCTTTAGTGCTACATTTTCCCTTCTCCCTCTTCAAATTTCATGAAAAGGATTTCTACAAAAACTGCTAATGCCTTTATTAGATTCAAATTAGAGTAAGACGATCAAAAATAGCATGTTGGGAACCCTTTTTGGAAAAAATTCCAGCTTCCCATGTTAATTTTTCAATTCTTATTTTCACAAGTTCAAAAAATTACATTTTTCTTCAAAAATTTTTCATGTTTTAGTCTGCATGATTTTTCAATTCCTAGGAAGTTTTATGAAAGTTCAAAAAATGTCATTTCCCCAAAAAATTTTATTCTTTTAGTCTGCAACCTCCATCGAGGTTTTGATTCTCTCCGGTATTTTCTCATCATTCCAGAAGGTACAGATTAAACTAGAGTTGCTAAAACTTGATTCTTTTTATTTAAAAAAAAGAGGGAAAATTTTGTTGCAGGCTCTGAAATGACTAAAAATACTTTCTTTTTTTTTTAATGTTTCGGGTTTGAAATATATCAGGTCTAAAATTTTATTTCAAGATAAGATTTTTTACTTCTGACCTTATTATAGCATTTTTTTTCTATTTTTTAATGTAAAGAGTACTTTGTAATGGTGTTTTGAACAAAAAAAAAATTCGCTTACCTACTTTATTATATTTTTAATCAAAAACACTAATTTTTTATTGCAATTTAAGTAAGATTTTGAACTAAGTGTAAAAAATTGATCTAATGAAGAGAGTGTGATGTAAAAATCAACGAATCATGTTATCTGAGAATTTCTCCTACTCGTGAATTTGATTGGGTATCCGATTTTACTTCTTATACATAAATCAATCGTACAATCTTGGATTGAAAAATTCTCCATGTTGGTTGATAAATGATAATTACGTAAAATGTGCACGATTTGGGTTTTGGCCGACATTAAAGCGTATTTGGCACCTAGAATGGAAATAAAACTGATATTATTTTAAAACAGTCTGCGATGATAATTTCATTTTTCTTTCGATAATTTTCTCCGCCTTACAACTCCTCTTGAAGGTTGCCTTTTTCGAAAAGCTTAAAGTTTTCTGAAAAAATCACCTCATGGAATGATTTTTATGATCTTGATGAAAGTGGTGATTTTTTATTGCACCCTCCTTTTCTCCCCATCAAATTCATATTGGAATTCCTTAAATTTTGAATCGGAGGCTTTCAAAACCAATATTCATATTTTTTATTCGTATGTTAAACAAAAAAAAAAACTGAACGAAATTAATTTTTTTTTTCTAAATTTTTACCTATTTCAAAGAAAAAATTCAATAAACTTGAAGAAATTTTTTGTAATAAAAATCTTCTGATGAGTTTCAAAAAAAAGATTTCGAATCCAATTATTGAATTTTTCCGTTCAAATGTGTACGAACCATAGTCTGTTTTTTTTTCAATTTCCAAAAAAAAAATTTAAAAATTTATTTACCGATGCAAGATCTTGCTCCATATCCAAAGGTCAATTGACTACTACCTTTGGGTCTTTCAGCTATTGCCTGATCGCTGAAATGCTCGGGATCCCATTTCAGAGGATTTTTATACAAATTCTCGTCGTAATGAACCAAATGAATAAACACCAGAACAAACATATTGGCTGGAACGATGGTATTATCTGATCAAGCAGGAAAAAAAAGGGATTTAGAAAACGGGCGGATATTCAATCGAATAATAAATTTCAATACCATTCAATAAATATTCCTTATGGGTACGTCTGCTGGTAACTGCTACCGGGCTAAACATCCTAGATGTTTCTTTGATACACTGCTCCAAATATTTGAGCTGATTGGTTAAATGGTCCGAGGTGAGGTCTTCGTCGTCTCCTACCAGTTGGGTGATTTCTTCGTATACTTTTTTCTAAGAATACAATCACAGCTCAGAGATTATTACGAGGTCGAGGTCGATTGACCTAACTCATCGAAATTGATGGATTTACCTGAATATCTTGATGCGTAGCCAACATGACCAATAAAAAACTTACGTTTAATGCTGTCGTCTCAGCACCCTGTAAATGAAAATTGATTATTTCAGATTTTATCCTTTAAATATGTGAACCTGAATGTAGAAACCACCCTTGGGGATTCAAAAATTAGTTTTTGAGTTGAGGTTCCTCTTCGATTCTACTCCTTATGAAAGGCTCAAAATCAGTATGAAGCTGCGAACTCAAAAATTAATTTCGGACCTTTATGTTTGGTTTCTAAATACAGGCTGAGAAATTTCCAACTCCTCTCGTCTCAGTTATATTACTTACTGCTCCGATCACGTGTAATAATTCATCCGTTATTCGTGTTTCGGTAAAACTTGGCTCGTGCCTGCTTCCTTTGATGAGTAAATCGATTATAGTCTTGGACGAATCGACTGTTCGAAAATTAATTTAAAATATAAAATTATTATATTTCAAATGGATAATTAAACCCAGCTAATTAAGTTATAGATAAAATTATTCGCATGGTTTACCATCATCTGATTTATCTTCGCGGTTTTCAAGTTCGTAAAAATTGTTTTTCACTACCTGAAAAAAATTGAGGTTTGAAGCGAAGAAAAAAAAATCAATCGAAATAGCACATTTTTATTACTTTTGTAGGTAAATGGCGTAGTTGTTTTATTTTATCACTTTTTCCGGTCATTTTCAAATACGTCGAGTGAATGATACCGGAATGCAACCAAAGCGATATGAAACGTTCAGCTAAACCTTGGAGTGCTCTGAAATTAGTAATTAGGTCGAGATCAGTACCATGAACTTGTAGAGAGCACGTGTATTAACCTATTCAAGGTCATTCTTCGGAATAATATTTTTATGCTGCATCTTACTCGAGTAACGCGTCGCAAAAGATTTTACCCATTTTTCCAGTACTCTGAATTGAAATTCCAACCGTGTTTTCTGAAAAAAATCAACGAATTTCGGGTAGAAAAATTACATTCTAATTTATTTTTCTCTATAGGTTGGAAAAATTCGGTATTATTTTGTATGATACGATGTTATTGAAATTTCAAACGACGATAATGCATTCCATCCATATAAACAGGCTTCGATTTTCGTTTGAATTATTATAAGAAAATTCACAAGATGTCCAGTAATCTTAAAAGTTTTGCTTTTATTCTGCTTTACTTTTTTTCAGCCAAACTTGAAATTTTTATTTCATTTTCCTTCATTTTTTTGTATTATTTTGTTTGAAAATTTTTTACTTGTATAGAAAATTATGTAGAAATGAAAATTTTACCCCCCCCCCCTCTTTAAAAAATCGAACAAAATTTTTTTTTCGTAAACTTTTATCAGATATAATGATTTAAATACTTATTCATTTTAATTTTTTTTTTTTTCAATTTTTGGGATTACGATGGTTTTTTAGTCTCATATCTCGATTACTTCTTCATTTCAGGCATAAATATTTTTTTGGCCAACTTTTTGGAAATTTGAAGACAATTTACCTACGAAAAAATGAAAATAATCGAAAAAGTTGGTACACTTGCCTATTATAATATCCAAATTTGCATTCACAATGTAGTCTCTTACGTCAACTACGTCATCAGAGTCTGCTACCGATTTTAATTTTTCCACAAGATTCGAAGATTTCCTGTTGAAAACGTCCGCATATTTGGAAAGCATTTGAGAGGTAAAAGCTGGTGCTAATATTCGTCTAGATTTTTTCCATTCGTGATCTGTGTATCAGAAATTACGAATATTAAATTAAAAAAAAAAATCAGTAACCTGAGACCCTCTGATCAGTGTTTTTGAAACTATCGGTTGCTATACTTAGTTGCAGGTTTCTTACATCTTGCGTTTATTATTCCCAAACCAGACCATTCGTTTCCAAGTTGAAGAGTGTCTCGATCTTGACTTTGATTTAGGATCGTCTGTAAAAAAAATTATTTATTTTTCTATAGAAAAAAGAGTTATTTTGAGGAAATCCATTGTCTCAAAACCTAAATGGATAATAAAAATTCAAGTATAAAATTTCAAGGTCACCGAACAGAATACTACAATGGCGTTGTATTTAATGGTTTTAATTTTTTCGATCGAGTCTTCAATGACTCAGTTTATTTCCGGATGAGAAAAAAATCAGAAATTCTTTTCTTCCTCCAGTAAATTAACCTGGTCTAGATCAAACGCATGAAGGAATTTCGCTCTCATTCTCCTTCATCGTAAAGGCAAAATAACATTTTCAGTTGGAAAAATTTAGCTTGCATATCGGATAGTTTTCAAGTGTAGGTACTAGAAATAAATGGTCCGAACATGGGGAAAAGAGGTAGATCCCCCCCCCCCCTATAATGGCAAAATTTCAAATCTAGAATGAAAAAAAATAGGAAAAATTGTATTTCGATATGGAAAAATCAAAAACAGGAAATTTTCATGCTCCCTTCGTCATTAAAAATTTTCATGTTTTTGACAAATTTTCAAAAATGAAGTAGAAAAAAAATTATTGAAATGATAAGAAGAGGGGATTACAAAGAATGAAAATATTTCAAAAAACGTTTATAAATTTTCCTAAATTTTTACATTTGTGTGTAAAAGTATAAAAATGTGAAAATATTTTATCGGGAACAAAAGACATGCAGACGGATTCCCCCTCCCTCCCTTTGCCAACGGAAAATCTCAGATAAAATTTATGTCAAGTTGGAAAACTGAAGAAAAATGATGAAAAATTGGAGATTTCAAATTTTTAGTTCGATTCGTGATGAAAAATTGTTAGAAGGATATGAAAATTGAAAAAAAAATGTAAAATTTTTACCCATGATTATTTGTCTACTCTTCAAATTTTCATGAGAAATTGATTCAAATATAATAGAGAATTTTTTTTTAATAATAAAATTTTACGTACCATCAGAATTTCAATAACTTTCGATCTCAGAACTTTTTTCGTAATTTTTATGATATTTCTGTTATGTTTTGAATGATTTTTCATTGTTAGGTTTCAATTATCACCCCAATTTTGAGCTTTCAATTCATGGAAATCCAATATTTAAAATGGTAAAAAAAATGTCTATAATTGTTCAGCATTATTTGTGAATTTTTTGTAACGTTTTAATCACTTTTGCGGCTTTTTCAATGAATTCTTGAATATTTTCAGTTTTACGATACGTTAGAAAATTTTTTACGACAATTTCATTATTTTTCTAATAATTTTCCAAAATTATAACGATGACGTTTTAATAAATTCTCATGATTTTTGAATCACTTTTGTAATATTTCTGTTCATTTTTGATAATTTCAATTATTTTGTATTATTTTATATCTAAAATTTTGAATATTTTTTATGAATAAAATAAAAATTAATAACTCACCATAACATCTTCGTATTTTTTTACGAACAAGCATGGAACTGGTCCCAACCAAAACACAAGTCTGTCATAAGGTTGCATTAATTTCTCCACTTTTGGAAGCAAATCTGTAAAAAAAAAAAAAAAACACGAGAAAAAAATTCAAGTAATTTTTACAAACGAGATAATTTACAAAATTGACAGTTACCATCAGTTGATCCGTACAGCATATTTAAGTTACCAATCAGAGGTAATTTCGGATACGAAGGGAACTGCTCGAGTAATTTGTACAGCCTTTTGTTTCTCTTTTTATCGATAAATTTTAATAAAATCGTTATTACGATTAAAAACATCACAATAATTGAAATATTCATTTTTGAGAAAAAATAGAATCGAAATTAAATAACCGACAAAATAAGTAGGTAATTCTTTCGATTTTTTTTTAAAAATGGAATCGAGATTGAATAACCGACAAAAATGAGTAAGTAATTCCTTCGAAAAAATTTTCAACTATGTCAAATTTCCATAATTGATCTCTATACGAAGTATAGCTGAATTAATCAAAGACGATGTATCCACCAAGTATACCTATAAGAATTAGAAAACAATACCGATGTAGGTATTTATTAGCTCGATTATTTATCACTCAGTCGAGATAATTTTCGTTAACTGACGGGCCTATAAAATTTATAAAAAATACGTTGGAAATTATACGAAAGTTTAATTATTGATACGTTATCTAATTAATGCTGGTCATCATCCCATTATAAAATATGATTCATATCAATAGGTATCGCTAAAAATTTATACATTTTCGGGTAATTCGGAACCTTCGATAAGAGATTTTTATATTTATGTATTTCTATTATGAAATTTTCGGTCTATTAAACTTTGATGTTATGTAGTCATTCTGCGAGACTGATGTGTTTATTTTTCAGTTATAAGTAATACCTTCATTAGCGAAATATTCAACTTCGTTAATGGTTATAATGAAATATTACCTTGTCTTGAAAAATGGGCAAGGGTAAGGACAAGGGGGTAATAAAAAATAATTTCAAATCAGATATTCCCATCAACTATGGTATATTGTTTTCACGAAGGAAATTTCCAATAGGTAGGTACTTTATTTCGATGTATTTTTCATTTTTGACAAGATTTTTTTTTTGAATAATACGACTCGAGCAGTATTGTTGGATTGGGAAAAACTTTTGATTTTTCTTACCGAGTCCATTGTTCAACTGTCACAATCGCTGTGTCGATGTGTCTCTAAAATTCGCGATTTTTTTTTTTTTACAGAAGTCAACAAATGCAAAAAATACCGCTTTGCATTTGATATTTATAATGGGTTTCTGGGTTTCATTTCATCTGTGCGCGGACGTATGACAAAAGCTGTGAAAAATCTCGGTATTTATGTGGCGCTTCAATTTGTCGTCATTGCTTGATAAAAAGAAAACATCGATCTCGTAGCTCCATGTAAAGAAACGTCACCCCGATGTCGTATTGTTGAAATTGTCTAGAATCTTATTGTAGTTTTTTATCGTCTATTTAATGTTTTTTCAAGAATGACGTCGAAGTCGAACGAATCCAGGGTATCTAACGGGTAGTGAAAGTAGTGAAAGTAGTGAAAAAGTAGTGATTTGAAAAACCGGTCATGCCGATAGTGGAAAAATAGTGAATTCAGACGAAAATTTGAAAAAAAGTATAGTGAAAAAATGAAAAAATTCCAAAGACGCAAAATTTACTTTTTTAAATTTCAAAAATTGTTCATTTTTCATTTATTACATTTAAAATAAAGATTTTTTTCTACTCTAAAAAATTTTGATCTTTTTTTGTATGTTGGAAAAAAAGGTTGATTTTTTTTTTTTGGGGGGGGGGACAAATTGAAATTTTTTTAAAAAAAAGTAGTGGAAAAAGTAGTGATTTTACAAAAAAAAAAAATTAGTTAGATACCCTGGAATCAGAAGTAAAATGATGTTTTGATTTTTGGAAACCACAGGTGGAGTTAGGTGACGACATTTATACCCGAATGAGGCGGAAATGGTGGTTTGAGAATGTTGAGTGGAAAAATGTGTTAATTTGAGGAGGGGTAGTCCAAGGACCTGCCATCTGCCTAGTTCATATAACTGGTGATTTTTTTCAAATTCATAGTCTCGATTTTCTTTGAAAAAATACTATTTTTTTGCTCTTGCTTGAATATTTAAAAAATAGATGAAAAATCGTGATATCAAGGAGGAGGTTAGAAGGTCTTGGAAAAGTCTCAAAATCGTCTCAGGATTGAATTTCAACAATCAAAAAAGTGCATTTGATTCGAAAATTTATAAAAAATTGGAAAATTATTTCAATAGTGAATAATTTTGAAGAAATGCTTCCCATGTTTAAATATTTTCGAAAAGATTAATTTGAATTTTTATTTCAATGACAAAAATTTTTTTGGATCATTTTTCAAAAATCACTAAAATAAAAATCCTAAATTTCATGTAATTGAGAAAAAATGTTGACTCGAATTTGAGATTTTTGAACGAGCACCTAATTTTAATTCGATAAAAAAATATACTGTAAAATTTGCGATCTGCAACTTTTACACCTGCTTAAAGCAGGTGGAAGTAGTATCAAATTTTTTAGTAGATGGTCCAAGGAGACGTAGAAATTCACACTGTATCTTTTTTAGGGAAAGGAGAGACCAAGGTACCTAAAAATGTCGAAAAAGTGTTCCTTTTTTTTGAAAATCAATTTGAGATTCTACTCTATTTCTTCCCAAGTGGGAGGGGAAGGCTGAGAAACTTTCAACTATTTTTACAATTTTTATCAAATCCAAGATTTTTGTCATTTTGATCTACTGTAGCTGTTTTTCAGCTGATTTTTTCAGAACCTGTACAAAAATATGTACATACAAAATAATAATTGAAAAAAAGAAAACCCAGAGACTTCTAAATGGCTCAAATAAGTTTCAATAAAGATGCAATTGACAAAATTCCAAATTAAAATTGTATTCTCTTTGCAAGCCCCGACAGATAAACCACCTTTCGAGGTCAAAAATTGATTTTTGAGTTGACATGACACCGATTTTAGTCCTTTCAGAAGGATTAGAATCAAGAGGGAACCTCAACTCAAAATCTAATTTTTGATTTTCAAATGTGATTTTTTACGCCTAGGTTCGCGAATGCTTTTGCTAATTTCTTACAAAAGTGGTAAGGGAATGGAACTCACGTTGTGATTTTCTGAACCGCCTCCAGATCTCTCAATTTTAAATTATTTGGCCCCAAAAATTTTCATTTCATGGGAAACAAGATCTAAGACATCTAAATAAAAATTGATACAACAGTTCAAGTTTTTCATTCAAAACTTCATGAGATTTTTCAAATACTTACGTAATTTTTCAATTTTCAAAAGTTGGAAAATTTTTTCAAAACTAAAGCAGATGCTGCGCTATAGTTTTTAAAATAAAGAAGTATTCTCTTTGAAAAAAAAAGTGTAAAAATTTAAAATATTGAACACAATTTTTGGTTTTGCATAAATTTAAAAATGGACATTATTTGATCATTGAAAGGATATTTCAAAAAAAATTAAACAAGAAATCAATCAAGTTCAAATTTTCTCTTTTCGTATTTAATTTTCTTCACATTGAATGGAGAAAAATCGTAAAATTGGGTACCTAACTCAGTAACTTTTTTCCAAATCTTGATTACAAAATGCTCTCTAGCGATGAAATTTCACATTAGAAAACCATAAGAACTTCTGCAGAATTTCAATAAAAATTTTCCAACGTAGATGCGTATCAAGCGCAAAAATACAATCGGTGGTTTTTTTGCCAGTAATTTTTGATACCCTCCTACTTCATCCAACTGGTTACCCGGATCTCAAATCACATACCTCAGCGTTTCAAATTTTTTGTAAAAGGCAGAGAAGAACTAGAAAAAATCCAGAACTTCGCAATTTTTTTCTCAAAATTCCTCATTTTTTTACAATTCTCAGAAGAAATTAATTCATCTCGATCAAAGCAAAAAACTCCTCATTAAAGACCCAACACGATCAGAGTCGAATCCACACGTTCCTGGCAAAATCTGCACACCCAACCTCATACGTGTGTAAGTAGAAACCACTCAAACGAATGTATTCTTTAATGCAAGATTTATCTGCGAAATCGACACTGCGGCTCTCACGTAAGCTTTCCAACCTACGTATTTCTCGTGTGTAACGGTTGCAATCCGTACAAGCCTCCGAACACGGCGGGCATACTCGGGGGAAATCTAGCGAAAATAAGGCGAAACGAAATTCCATCGGTATAGTTTTTCCATACCTTACGCTTCGATTTGTATAGGTATTTGGGAAAACTAAACGCAGCCGGAAGAAGAAAAACAGAGAAAAAACACATTCGAATTTTATTCCTACAGCATCGCCAAAGTCGATACCGCGAAAAACGTGAGCGAGACGGCTGCGGCCGATTTCTGTGGTCTCGCTCCATTTAACATGATCTCGTATACGGTTTATCCCCTCACCCTTGTAAGCTTTCAACTTTTATAATAAACGAAACATAGCGATGTAAATGGTTAACAAATACAACGAACGCCCGACCAGTCTTATTCACCCTCTTGATGACCGATGCATGTTCGTTATTCGACCTTAACGAAATTCTCGACCGAGTGTTTATCTGATGATAATAAATCAATCAAAATTGCAGTTCTTTGTTGGCCAATGCTAAATCGCCGAATATTCTCAATACAGAATATCCCTGTCAGCTTGAATTTTAGTTCTCGTATTATCTTTGTCCTGATGAATTTCGATACAGGAAATGAGTTTTTGCATGCTTCATAGGCGACCAGAGGAACGAAAGGGGAAGCTGAATCATAGCTGAAGTATGGGTTGGTGTGTGATGACAGATTATGTAGAATTCATTTTAAAGGAAGTTGATTTTTTTCACTCGATCTCTGCTCGAAAAATTTTAATTTAAAAGGATATTTAAATTTGACGCCAAAAAGAAAAAAAAATGAAACTTGTATTTTTGAAACCGGTTTTGTAATTTCCAAATTTGGAAAAAATGTAAGATTTTATGACGATTTTTGCAAGAATTTTATTGAGGATACTGAATCAAATTTTTCAAACTTGGATACTGAAAAATTGACAGAGCCTTTTTTTTGATTTTATTAAAAAAATATATATTAAAATATTTTGAAAATTTTGAAAAAAAAAAAGTGAAAATAGGGCTTTGTCAGTCTATCAGAAATATTTTCTTAAACCACGTATCCAAATTTCAAAAAATCTGATTTATTAGTCCCCGAAAAATCTTGCAAAAACCATCAACGAATTTTACATTTCTTCGAATTCCCAGCAATTGGAACTGCTCAATAGGTAGTTTTATTTTCTTCATTTTACGTATTAAAATCATATTCATACATTATTTCATAATTTTACCTAATTACAATAAAAATAAAACACCGCAAATTCATAACGTAATTTTTGCTGCATTAATTTCTCTCGCTTATGCAACCCGCAAAGGTGGAACACCCTTTCAAACCGGTTTGATTATTCTGAACCAATTACCATGAAATGAAAAAAAAACTACAACTTTTTTTAAGACATTCGATGGATAATTTGTCCTAGACAAAAAAAAGTGTTTACATTCACAAGGGAGGTATCCTAACTCAAAAGTAAAATTTTGAGCTTAAACAAAAATTAATTGAAAGTGCACTATGAGAGGACCTCCGTAACCAAAATTTCTGGTGCTGAGGTGCATTTTTCGAATTTTAGCGAATTTTTGGAATTTTAAAGTATTTTATAAGCCTGAAAAATACCAAAATTTGATTTAATCAACCACTCAACGAACAGAGTTGAAATTTGATAATACTCTAGGAAGCGGTTTCGGTTTCGGAACCTCCAGAAAATTTTGGAATTTCATTTTAAACTTTTCTCAGAAAATTTTTTGCCCAAAAATGCAAATTTGAACTCAAATTTACAAATTTTGGAAAAATGCGCTCTAATCGATTAATAGACCACTAAAATATGAGTAATCCACGATTGTAGGTGCTGAATAAGTGCATAAAGGTCATTTTTATGGACTTTTCTCCAACGCTGGAAAATTCCAAAATTTTCTGGTGGCTCCGAAATGTCTCGAAACCGCTTCCAAACGATTCAGTGGGTCAAAAATAGGGTATATACCAAATTTCAATTCTTTTTATTGATGAGATCAAATTTTTGTATTTTTCAGGCCATAAGGCATAAGGTACCTATTTCGAAATTACAAAAATTCGCCAAAATTCGAATAATGCTTTTTAGCACTTGAAATTTTGGTTACGGGATCTTCTCATGCTTCACTTTCGATTAATTTTGGTTTGAGCTAAAAATTTTTCTTCGAGTGGGGATACCTACCTTGTCAATCATTAAATCGCTGCGTGACACGCTGGGGTTCATTTTTTCATCCTTTTAGATTTTAATTTTTGTTATAGTTTTAGAAAATTTCAACATTTTTCAAACATTTCTCTACAGGTATCCTAATTTTAAAACTAATGATAGTTTTTTTACAATTTTTTTTCAACTTTCAAAAATTCTCAAAAATGAGAAATCAATTAGGAAGTTTTAAGTTTCTCAACATACTCTTTAAAATATAACTTTCGCATGAGGGAGGAGGGTGGTTGAAATGGTCCAGTTTTTCATATCCAAAATTTTCACAAACCATATTCCCTGTTCATTTCTAAATTTTTCAGTTTGTTTCTTTATTCATTATTTTAGATTTATTAAATTTTCGGATTATTCAATTCTCTAAAAATTGGTCAAAATTTCAAGAAATAAATTCATCGTTTTTTAAATTTTATTTGTATTTAAATTATGCTAATTTTCGAATTTTTGACCCTCCGAACGTTTTTCCACGGCTGAAAAAATTTTCTGTTTTGCAGTATCGACCTTTGAAATAAATTTTCCTCACCCAACAGAATTTTCTTTTTCATTGTGAAATCTTCATTCGATTTTCCTTTTTTCACGGTTGGAAAATTCCCACGAGATTTCGAATCTTTCGCTATGTATCACCGGTGAGTCGAAGGAATCGAAAAACTCGTATTATTCAAATGGAAAAACGCTCATTAAACGACGGATTTACGACAGCTGTTGAAAATTTCACGCAAACGAGAATGTAAAAAAAAAATTTTGAAAGTCGTAAACGGGCTCGTAAAGTCGACGATAGAAATAACATATTATCTTTAAAGCATAAATACGTAATAAGTATGCGCAGCTTAAATTATATAGACCTACCGAGTGCTTTTATGTATTTTATACTCAAATGTGTGTGCCCTCGTATGCATTACAGAAGAGATCATTTTTGGTCGTTTATTTCTGTACAGTAAAACTTGAAAGTATTTATCGAATTTGATGAATTGTTTTTCCTTATTCCTCTTTTCCATTTTCTGCATAAACAACATTGAAAATATTAATCAATGTGAAAAGCATCAGCAACAAGACCTTTGGTAAACACATTTCACAAAGAAAACATATTCTCCTGTTTAAAAAATCCCCTTTGAACCTAGATTTCCAGTAATGTTTTTTTTTCTTTGTGCCTAAATGAATTGAAAAGCATTCATATGCTAAAAAAGGACGAGCTGAAAAAATTTTAATTAAGAATTTACTGCGAATTTATATATAATACTTGAATAGGTGTCTGGATAATGCTTTAACCGAGCTTTAATGATTTCCTTGATGAAGAGTCTTTTTAAAGGCGGATATTGGACGCAGCTGGCGATTGGTGTGGCCCGATGGTCGGCGGTTGCAGATCCGCTTTTAAATACAGCCGTAATTAAATGTTTACAAATATTCGAAAGAAGTTGGCTCATTTTACTCGAGCCGGGCGCCAAATTAGTTACTTTCGATTAAATATACGACCGAGCCGGTGTTTTTGCGCGTAAAATACGCTTTATTATGGCCCGATAACGTATTAATTAGCGAGGGCTTTTCATTCGATTGTCGACAAGCGTGTCTGCGCTCGTTTCGACATTGAATTTGTTACGCGATGACGAAATGGGATAGGTTGAGATAGGAAATTTTGCGATTAGATGTTCGTTTTATATATTTTTTTAAAAATTTTCCTGCGTGATCGACGCTGATTGGTGATTTTGATCTACTTTTCGATGTTATGAGTTCGAGTATGATTTCAGTTTTTTTTTTCATCTCGTGTGACAGAATTTCTTCGGATTTCGATTTTTTTACAACTCAAAGTCAATTTTATGGACATGGAAGGTGGACCCTACAAAAAAAATATGGCGTATGAAAAATAGAGCTTAGAATTGATTTTCTGTGAAGTCTAATTGGTTGTTTCTTTGGAGGTTCAGGCTTCGAAATATTTTAAATAAAAGTCAAATTTTGAACTTTCGGCTGAAACACCTGAAAACCCAAGTTTCTAGAAAAAACACGAATGAAACTTCACAAAAAAGAAGATTTATGCTCTATAATTGAACTTCTATTCATTTTTTTTCGTGGCACTCTTTTATTGCCCAGAAAATCGACTTAAAAAGGATCAAAAGTTGCTAAAAAAAAATGGATTTAATAAAATCCAACAAAAATTGAAATTGTGAAAAATACGGATATTGTGGGATATTTTCTCAATTTTTCCAGCAATCGGAGTGAAAATTTTGATCAAAATTAGCCAAGGGTCATGAGCTAAAAATTTATTCCATTTTCGAATGTACTATCCATTCTCACGGTTGAAAAAAATAATTCAAATGATTTTTTTAGAAACAGCATTTGCCTCTCCCCTTCAATCATCAAAATAGGCAACATGTTCATCTTCGGATTTTTAGGAGTAGTCTAGTGGTATTGTCAAGTTTTTCAGTTTTTCTGGAAGCTGGTTTGTTTTCATTTTTATTGCATCAATAGGTATGTAAAAATTTTTCGGGTTTTCCCTGAAAATTTATGTTTTTCGGAAGTAGCTCAACAGCTTTAATTTTCAAAAAATTCGTCTTCGAGGAAAAATATTGATCTTTGAGAGTTATGACTTTATCTCCTTAACCTAATCTCAAACTTTCGCTCTTGTTTCATTTGGATGATGTTTTTGTCTTTATTTACATAAAATGTCTTGCAATTAGGAAGAAACTAGTACAGTAGTACCCTTCGACATGTTTTGCTCCTCCTTGAAAAAATTTTGATGCAATGCTGGCATAAAAAATTTTGTATGATCCCTTTATCCTTAACATAGAACTTGTTTCTTTTGAAAAAAAAAATGAAGTAAAGTTTCCTCTGAAAGGAAATGTTGATAACATGGATATATGTTTTTTCCTCTCATCCTGAATTCTGATATTAAGTTACCTAATTTCAAAAATATAAAAATTTGTTTTTAAAATTTAAAAATCTGCTTTTAACTCTCTGATAATTTTTTTTGTCATTCTGACTTTCTGATATCAAGTCAATTTTCAGTTTCTGATTTTCTGATATATAATAAATTGATTTTGAAAATATAATAATTCAAAGGTCAGTTTCTGACTTTCTGACATTAAGTTTTGAAAAAAATCAGCTTTTCAAAGCTCTGTGATATGTTCATGGTCATTCTAACTTTCTGATATTAGGTCAATTTTCTTTTCTCGACTTTCTGATATTTATATTTTGAAGAAATGGAAATTTATGTTTTCAAAAGTCAGCTTCTGACTTTCTGACAAGTTTTGAAAATACAAAAATTTATAAGTTTTTGACTTGGCAGCGTCTTAAAAATTTTGGAATGACCCCCCACCCAAGAGGAAAAAACACATTCATGTTTTTTTTTTTTTTAAAAAAACACACATTTGGGGGATTGTTTCTGATCATAATATTTTATTCTTTTCTCCTCTTTTTATAGAATTATTGCCTTTTTCGTTTTTCATTTATATATTTATTTATTTATTTTTAGAAAATAAAATTATGTTGAAGCTAAAAGTGAATGTGTACCTACCTTCAATTTTGCAGGATCAGGAACATAATTTTGATCAAAAATAACTTGAAATATCAAGGCATTTTTGTTTCTGCAAGAGTGCTGGTGTAAGAATATTTGAAAATCGTGTATAATTGGGCTGTTCGGTCTCGAAAATTTGATTTTTTTTTAATGCATGATTATTGTTGCCTAAAATATGATTTCATGGATTTTTATGACGGGGAGGGGAATAAGGGATGTTTTGAAATCTCACTTTTTTTGTTGTCATGACTCATGAGCAAGGACCGGATAAATATGTAAAAACATGTTTTTCTGTGAGCATTCCTATTGCGCATATCGATGGTTTCTTTACGATTCAAAAAATTCTGAGTATTTTGAGCCCCATATGTTAGCGCATATTTTTGCATATTTTGGGTATAAACGCATATTTTTACATATTTTGCCATTTTTTACGCATATTTTAGCATATTTTATCCATTTTGCTCGTTTTCGTGCATATTTTGACCATTTTGCTCGTTTTTGTGCATATTTTAACCATTTTGCTCGTTTTTGTGTATATTTTACTCATTTTGTCTTTTTATTCACACTTTTCCAAGGACCGGGTGTGTATGAAAAAACATAAATTCGTATGAGCATTCCCAACACGCCAAATCAATACGGTTTCTTTATGATTCAAAAAATTCTGAGTCTTTTGAGCTCATATGTTTTCGCATATTTTTGCAAAGGTGTTTTGGGTATACCATAAACGCATATTTTTACGTATTTCTATTTTGGGCGCATGATTGGCCATATTTTGACCATTTTTCACGTTTTTGGACAAATTTTACTCATTTTATCTGTTTTTTACTCTTTTTTTTTCGTACTTATCACACAAAATTTAATTTTTTAATTTTTTTGTGCCTGAGAAATGAAAATGCCGGTTGCAACTTTTTTTTTGAAAAAGTAAATACTTACTTTTGATTTTGAATTGAAAATCAATTTTATCAATAAGAAATTACTAAAATCAGTCAAAATAGCCTAAAATGAATAATATTTCAGCACGTTGAGTGATAATTTAATGACAAGATCGAAAAAAGCTGTTTTTTGATACCCATATCGTATTCACATATTTTCACATATTTCGAGTTTTTAGCACTGCTCATGAGGAATTATATGTTATTACTCATGATCCAGATTTTTATTCAAAATGTTGTTTTCTGCTTACAGGTGAGTTGCTGTTGAATTATTTCATCTTCGAGCTTTGAGAATGTTCATTCCTTAATTTGTAAGTAAGATTTATTATTTATTGGATCTTGTAAATTAGAAATAGCAGGGCATGGGATTTATTGATTTATTATTTTTTTTTTTCAATTTTAACCGAAATTTGTGTTTATGATGAACAGAATACTTTTTGGTTAATTTTTCATTCTTTTGGAAAAATTTTTTTTCCTAAAATGAAAATTTTCACCGAGTTTTGTTAAATCTTGAGATATTCCTGTTTTTCTACTTGATATCCAACCTAGAAATACCAGAAGTGGCACATATTTGATACCTTCATGTCACCGATACGAATCCGCAAAATTAGTTTCGAGTGTTTATTTTTTAAAACTGCTTCGAAATCTCCGACAATTCGACATTTCTCGCAATAAAATTCCAATAAAATAGCATCTAACAACAGCGATTGCCGTTCACTTGCAAAATTAAACTCTTTTTCGTATCAAAACAACCGTTAACTTGAAAATTTTCATTTCGTGTCAATTTCTCATCGCAAATTTAAGTTTTCAAATCGTGTTCGCAGTTTGGAAAAAAATCGCGAATAATACACTCCATCTATAAGGGAAAAAGAAAAGCTATCAAATAGCAAAAGCAGGCTAAAAAAAAAAAAATCCGGCAATGAAATAAAATCGCTTATAAGCTGGTTGTCGCTGTGACGAATAGAAAATTTCTCATTCAACGCGAGCATTAGGGATTGCAGCTCGATGAAAACCGTGTTTCGCAAGTTTTTCCTGCGTCCAAATTGAAAAGGAAAAGTTTTCGGATGTAAAAATATTCATTTTTTCGTATGCGAACGGAAACGAGCAGCGAGCAGGGGCCAGAGTCAGGAAAACTTGGAGTCATTATTACGATTACCCATTTTTTCCCCCACCAATGAGTATTCGTCGCGTACTCGCGTAGTGAGTTTTTCAATATGAAAATACTTACAAACTCATTTATCTGATTACCACCAGACCGTGTGCGTATGTGTGCCTTTTTTGTATTGTACGAAGGCAAGAGGATAAAAATAATATCGTATTTTCATTTACATCGAGTACGGTAGACGTCTCGTTCGTAATGTATGTATTATTTCCAAAACTTCCGAGTGGATTTACTTTAGATAACTTTCATTTTTCATCCCCTGACGGTGGATTCGGTGTTCATTTTCTTCATTACAATGAATTCTTATGAATGTTTTATACGTAATTTTATTTCAAATGATGTATTCCGAAAGAATTCAGTATCTAAGACGGTTATTTCTTATTCCCAATACGTCGGTGTCAAGCTTTACGTCATGTAGAGTGGTTGATTTTGATGCTGGTGAATTGACTCCTAATTATTAGATAATATATTTTTCTTGCAATCAAATTTTTTGAATTTAAATTTTCTAAAAAAAAAATTTTAATTCAGATTTGTTCAATTTTTAATTTTTATAAAATGGAAGTTGGGAAAAATGTTAACAGATTTATATTTTAAGAAATTTGGCTTTAGAGGCGAGTCAGAGAGTCAAGGTCATAGATTGACTCCGGAATGAGTTATTCAAGGTCATCGATTGACTCTGTAGTCAAAGAGTGAAGATCTCCTATTGACTTTGAAGTTGGTGAGTTGAAGTCACGATTGACTCCAGAATCAGTGATTCAAGGTCATCGATCAACTCCGAAGGCAGGGAGTCAAGGTCATCGATTGACTTCGGAGTCGAAGACTCAAGATCACTGATTGGCTGAAATTGGTGAATTCAGGTCATCGATCAACTCTGAAGTCAGAGAGTCAAGATCACCGATTGACTTTGAAGTTAGAGAGTCAAGGTCATCGATTGACCTGGGAATCAGTTATTCAAGTTCATCGATCAACTTCGGAGTTGAGGGGTCAGGGTCATCTAGTGACTCCTTAGTAAGGGAGTCAAGGTCATAGATTGACCCCGGAGTGAAACAGTCAGGGTCATCGGTTGACCCCGAAGTCGGAGAGTCAAAGTCATCGATTGACCTGGGAATCAGTTATTCAAGTTCATCGATCAACTTCGGAGTTGAGGGGTCAGGGTTATCGAGTGACTCCGTAGTAAGGGAGTCAAGGTCATAGATTGACTTCGGAGTGAAACAGTCAGGGTCATCGATTTACTCCGAAATCAGCTATTCAAGGTCATCGATCAACTCCAGAGTTGAGAAGTCATGGTCATCGGTTGACCCCGAAGTCAGAGAGTCAAGGTCATCGATTTACTCCGAAGTCCGATGGTCAAGATCACTAGATTGACTATTGACTCCAGAGTCAAGTTGGAGTCAGGAGGTCAAGGTCTGAAGGTGACTTTGGAATCAAATCGAAGCCAGGAGTCGACTTTTTGGCCGACTCCTGCCCCCTTTCTCACACATGAAGTGAAAATTGTGTGCTAATAAAAATATTCTACGATCAGGAAAAAGTATGGTTGAAATTAGAAATCAATTCACACATTCCTAAATCCCAAGATTCAACTCACCAACTTCCAAAAATATTCAAGTTGAGAAAAATCTGAGGAAAAATTTTGAAATGATTCAAAAAGTTTTTCAAGTTGAAAAAAAATTGAATAAAAAAATTACTTATTACTGTTGAAAAAAAATTTCAAGATTGGAAAAATTGAGGAAATTTAGAATCGAAAAAATTTCGACTAACGTAAGATCGTCGAAATCCCATTTTGGGTAAAAATAATTAGTTACTGGTGCTAGTACGAGTTACATTAGGAAATCATATTTTGGAATTGTATCGATTTAAAAGCTCGTCTGAGCCGTTTTCCCTCTCAGTAGCGAATGCTTCTAAATTTCAGAGGGAGATGAACATTATACATATACGGAGACTTTGGAACGATACCTCATTCTAAATGGCTTTGTTGATAAATAAAACATTAATCTGGGTCCTCGTTGCATTCCACCCTTTCTAGCGATGACACGATTACATTTCATTTAAATCACTATAATTAAATATTTAATGGGCATTCAGGTCTACCCTTACCATACTTTTGTAAACCTATTAAAAATACAGGGAGGAATGACCGAATATATTTGTCCATCTAAGTACCTACTTCTCCACCGAGCAATTTTTTCGTATTTTTATTCCAATCGATTGGCAAGATTTAACCGACGAACAACAATCTGCTGTAGAAATAAATATTTGGAGATCAAGCAGACGACTTAAAGTTGCAAAAGAATGAATAAAGAGAGCAGGATTTAAAATTACTTCGTATTATTATTGAGAAATGAAACTCTAAGAAATCGTCCATTAACGTATTGGGTTTTCGTATTTACCGATCAAATTCTCTTTCTTTGCTGTATTTGTGTAAGAATTAATGATACACCTTTTGTCTATTATAATTATGTGTGAGCTGTGTAAAAGTATTCTAACTGACGCTTTTGTATAAATTCTTCTCGCGCGTTTCAAAAGATAAAACGGTTAATTAATGGAATTAATTACAAATAAAAAGTACCTTGTGTTTTTGAACGATTTCGTTATCGAGTCGATTTAAAGTTGAGGGTTTAATTTAATACCTACTATTTCCAAGTAGAAGTTCGAATTGGAATTCACAGTTTTGATTTTCCTTTGCTCGAATCACGTTTTTCATCACTTCGTCGTTAGCAATTCTGGTGTACAAATTTGAAGTCAATTTTCAACCGATATAAAATCCTCAAAGTCTTTACGACGAATTTTACCGAATCCACTATTTTGTGATTTTTACAAATATCCATCCTCCAACCCTGTGAACATTCAAAGATCTCACAAAAAAATTTGACGTTGAATGTCAAGACAAAGTTATTGTCTATAGGTATTCACATAATTTCTTCTAAATTAATTTTTTTTTTCTCCTGATATTTTACATGATGGATGAAAATGATGAAGAAAATTTATCACTGGAATTAAAAAAAAATTTTAAAAGCCTCGTAAAATTTTTCAAATTCTACAAAAATCGAAATGAGCAAAAAATCCATCTTTCACCCAAATGCTCGAAATTGAAAAAAACCATTCGATTGTTCATGACGAAAGGATTCCAAAAATATTTTAGTTTTTGCATTTTGAGCAATTTTTGTCCAAATTACAGACATTTTTCTTCGTCAGCTATCCACTCAGCAAAAATCCATCCTTCACCCAAATGCTCGAAATTGAATGATAAAAAAACCATTCGATTGTTCATGACGAAAGGATTCCAAAAATGTTTTAGTTTTTGCATTTTGAGCAATTTTTGTCCAAATTACAGGAATTTTTCTTCGTCAACATTGAAGAGCTTCATAAGTTTTTCACACAAATTCTGTGAAACTGGCCCTAAAATATCGATCTCATTTACCTATATACATATTTTTTTGTGAAGAGACAAAATGTTTGAAATATTACAAAAGATACCTACTGAAAAATTATCGAAAAGGGAATAAAGAAGAACCCACAATTTCATTCAATGTTGTAAAAATTTTCAATTTTTTTGAAAAAAGTTGTAAAATTTCGTAAAAAAATCGATTTTTTGTTGCATTTTTGAAAATTTTCAGTAATTTTTTTAGCGTCCAATTCAATTTTTTTGGATCGTGAAAAAATTTTATCGTATTTTTCAGTATTTTTTTTCAGTACTTACCTATTAATTCATTTGCTTTTTCTACTTTTCATATCCATTTTTCTTCCATTTTAGATGAAATTTATTATATTTTGTGAAAATTTGTCATACTGTTTCACAATTCTGGTGATGTTTTCGCAATATTTTGCATAATTTAAAAAAAAAATTGAATCCCATTTTTGGCATTTTTCGCCATTGTTTTACATTTTACCTAATTTTCAACCATTTTTTAAAAGTATTGTTGCACAAAATTCCTGTCTTATGAAAATTGTTTAAATTTTTTCTGAGAATTCGTACCAATTTTCAGATAATTGTTCATAAAGTTTACATAATTTACTGCTTTTTATATTTTTTAACAAATGGACGACTCGATCCTTGATCACTTTTTTCTGAATTTTCAATAAATTTTTCCGTACTTTGAAATATAATTCTCAACTATTTTTGAGTATTTGTTCATCACTTTACAAATCCTGTCTTTTTGTTTGCGCAATTGTGCATCTTGCTTTTTTGCTTTGGACACTTTCTAACAATTTTTTGTTTCCAAGTTTCCAATTTTCTTAAAAAAGCAGGATATTTTTTCTCACTAGCGGTTCAACAAATATCAATATTTAGGTACCACTCTTGAATTTTTTGCAATATCTTGACCCTCATTTTTTGCTTTGAGTTATGACCTTTTTTTAGAACGAAAGAAAGGAAATCGATCAGTTTTCTCACATTTAATAAATTTTTCAAATCTTACTCCATTGTAAAAATTTATCGAAATGTTTGTCATCCATCCACCTCTCCCTGAATTACAATTTTTATGTTTGTAAATGAAAAGAGGGTTCCCTGCATTTTTAATGACTTTTTCCATATGTTAATTTTTTTTTAAATCAATATCTAAATGCTCAATTGCCCATTTTTTAAACTTCCTTAAGGATTTTTTCACTTGCAGTTTATCTTTTTTTTTTTTTGAAGAATTGAATTTACTTTTTGGAACTCCGTTTGATGCTGAACAAATTTGAAAAATTCCATTTCGATCCGTGTTTTCAAATTATTTTCCATAAGTATTCCATTTGATTCTGTTTCACGCTCAATTTGTCGCGTCTTTTGGATCCGGCGACTAGAAAAACTACGTAAACAAAATGATACATTGAAATTAATACTGTTTAAGAAAGAAAATCGTAACCGTCTAGATCTATAAACTGACCGAATCGTACGAGTTGGTACATAACTGTACACGATACAAAGCTATTATGTAAACATTTTATTTAAACCGACGACTACGTCTGAAGGAGTTAAAGGGGAGAGGGTTAATTTCGATCGAAAACTTTTCACATTCCATATTTCATCTAACAACTTAAAGCTTTACTCAATCAGCCAAATTAAATTGTTAAAGTTTGGTGGCGATAATGGCGAACAGTTGCTATAAGGAAACGTTAATAACATTTCATAAGTAATACAATTCCGTCGGTCATATTGCCCCTTCGATTTTCTTCTCCCCCCCCCCCTTCAATGGAAATTTTATTCTCGATTATCGTGCAACCAGACGTGAAGTAATTTCAATTTTCTACCCCGAAACGTGTTTTTTTCCTAGAATAAAAAAAAAGATAATCGACAATGAAGCGTGTTTAATTTTCGCAGGGTGTCCGTACGTGTTTAGTTTCAGCGTAACAACAGGTGCGACACTAATTAGGGTCAATTGGACGGAAATTAGGGTGGCCTGGCGTTGTGTTTTGAATGCGAAGCACACAACAGCGCGGCCTTTTCGGATTAACTTTTGTTAATTTACGAAATTTTAACCTTTTAGTCGTTTATTAGGATTTATAGGTTGGCAAATCGTATATTTTTTGCGCCTGCTTTTGTTGAGCGTTTTTTCCCATCCAATGGTGTGCAGTTGGCATATGCAAAAAAAGGGGCTTGCAGATGAGAAAAATGCAGGATGACGATTAATAAAAGTTTAAAATTTGGTACCATTAGGAATTTTTGTTCAATGGAGAAAAAATTATCACTGAGGTTTATTTTTTTTCTGCCTTGAAAGTTGAAAGTATTATCGAAGTGTTGTGAAGCTGAAGACATAGGACGACATCTGGATTAGAATTAATGCAGCAAAACTAGTTTTAGTGCGCTCTGTTATCAAATGGTTGAAATAAAGTTATTCTGGGCTTACTACAGAACTTTGAAAGTTGTTCGTGATTATAATTTCAAACGGTGTTGATAGGTGGCAGTTGAATTGGATTTTGAGATGATACGAAATCGTCGTTGGTGGTTTTTTTTTTTTTCAAAGGGTGACAAGTCCACGCGGTTTATCATCTCGGAAGTCTCCGTAAGGTATTATTCTTCTTTAAGGAAACCTCTGTTCAACTGAAGGATTTTCCGTTTCGACTTTCAGATGTCTGATTTTCCCTGTGGAAATTATTATCATTTTTTAGGCGGATTTTCGTGTCACGAGTGGAGGAAAATGGGACAGTCTATTGAGGTACCGATTATTTTTTGATGAAAAATTGACTATTTTTATAGACTTATGGCTCGTTTAAAAATAGAATAAATATTCTTGAAAAATTTATAATTTTATTTCAAAATTCGTAAAAAAAAATTGTAATTTTTGAAACAAAAAATAATGAAGTTTGACAAATTTTTAATTCGGGAAGAAGTGTGAAGTTTTTGTTCGGAATTTTCTCGAAATTGAAAAAAATTGATCGCGAAATAACTTTTTTAAATATTTTGGTCGCGTTTTCCATTCTTTTCCTTTTTGGCAGAACGTGAAATTTTTCATTTTTGGTATTTCGTTTCTGAATTCTCATCATGCAGTGCTACAATCGTGAAAAATTTTGGAGAGAGTGCCAGTTGTCTACTTCCAGGAAAACCTGAACAGGTGAAAAAAAAAAATTGAAAATCTGGATAAATCTGGATCATGTCTGGAAATTTGGATTTTTTTTTTTCTAAAATAGTTTAAAAATTCATAAAAAGATGAATCATCTAGAAAAGTGTTTCTTATTTAATTACAAATTTTTTTATAAAATGCCACCCTCCCTCGCTCCGCTCGATCCAAAATATTGCATCTTTTACCTTTTTTCAAAATTTAAATTACATATTTCAACAAAATTATTTGATATTTCACTTGCTCGTATTTTTTATTGATTGGAATAAACCGAACAAATGGCAAAGGCTTGCGGAGGATTCATAAATTTTATGTAAGTATGCGATTTTTTGAGGGGGGGGGGGGTGTCAATAAATTGTGTAACAATTTTAGAATTTTTAGACTGAAAAATCTGAATTTTCATTCTTGGTAGGCACATTGACATAATTTGTCATTCTTCAGAACTTTATATTTAATGTAGTTTTTGAAAAGTTTTTCTTTTTTTAATTTTTTTTCTGTATTTAGCTCAAATTTTCAATTTTATTCAGACGAGGAAAAGAGGAGAGAAGGGGAAAGTTCTAAAATGTTCAGAATTAAATTTCAGTTGCTTTCGTAGTTGAGAAAAAAAATCTAAAAATTGCTTAAAATACTGTAATTTGAAAAAAAAATTTCGATGTCATGCATTTTAAATCATTCTTCTATACGTACAATTTTGGGTTATAAGTCCAAGATGGGGAAAATTTGCCCATTGTCTTCTTCATGAATCACGAATTTCATGCATAAAAAATTTCTGAAAACTGGTCTGGGAAACCTGTGGAAATCAGGGAAAATATAATATTTACTGGGATATTGGTTGGACTGGCTCGTTCGTTGATTCTGAATCAATCTTATTTTTCCAAGATTAATTCTTATGAAAGAATTTCAATTATTAATTATTTCGAATTCTTTCGCAAATTTGATTAAATTTTCTCAAATCAAATCGGAGCAGTAAACTGACCGAAATCATTATTCCACTCTCCCTCAAAAAAACTTCAAATAAACCCAACTAAGACTTTGAGCTACGAATAATACTCGTATATTCCGGCAATTAAACAAATGCATCCGATTTCAAACGCGTAAAAAATTCTATCACGAAATTGATCGCTGAAAAAGTATCTCAGATGCATCTCCCTGCTCCTATTTCATTCGCCATAACCCTAAAAAAAAAAACCGACGAACTACCAACGCGTAATGATACTTGGGGGAAATAGTCATCAAATTCAATACTCGACTGTATCGCGAAGGGGTAAAATGAATGAAAAAAAGGAAGTAATAAGAAAGCAAGGGCGAAATGTACAAAACAAGTATATGGTATCGGCGAATTTGGTGCAATTCCGCGAATAAAAGTACACGATACGGCGTACGTCATTTTCATGTATTGGCACAACTCGACGTTGAAATATTTCTCGTAATATTGGATCGGAGAAGAGGACGGAGAGAAGGGACGGTGAATTTGGAAAATTGAGCTGCGTTGGTTTGTGCCAGAGTCAAATATCCATTAGGTTTAGGTGTGGCATGAGAAGAGATAGAGTATTTTATTTTCCATTCTTATTTTCCACGGCAGTATTTATATAGCTGTTTATTCGATTCAGAAATTTGAGTTTCGAGTTTACTCTTCCTTTTTTCTCTTTTCTTGGCAATTTTCTTATCATTAACGATTTTGAAAGTGGATCTTAAATACGTTCATTGTATCTAATTGATGATTATTTTACTATTCTCCGATGTGCATAAGCGTACCCAGAAATTAATTGGTGGGGTACGTTAATTGGAGGGGTACGTCGGGGTCAGAATTCGAGAAAAAATAAGTGGCCGGGGTCGAATTTCAGATCAGTTATTTTTCGCTGATTTCTCAGTCAACAGTAATAATTTTTTATGACAAATTTGGAATCTGAAAAGTCGGTAATTTTTGACTGAAAGTTTGAAATTCCATTTTTATTTTTTTTAAATTCTCAGATTTCGAACTGTACAAATATGTATTAAAATTGATCAAAAAAAAAAAGGTAAATACTCCGAATTTTGACGAGAATTGATGAAATAGTTTGTTTTCATTGGAACTTCCAAAAAAATTGAAATTAGCCATAGAAGAACAGAGCGCTTCTGACTTTCTGCTGTTTGGTGAGTCAATTTCGAAAATATATACATTTGTTAGTTTTTAATAGTCAGCTACTGAATTTCTGATTTTTCTTTGCTGTTCTGACTTTCTGATTTTAAAATATATTTCTAAAGTAGTGTTGAAAACATATTGATCCATGACTTTCGGATTTTCTGATATTTTAAGTTAATTTCGAAAATATAAAAATTTATGTTTTTGAAAGACAGTGACTTGATCTTGAAATTTTGATCTTAGAATTTTAGTCTTAAAAATTTTGGATTGACTCCCCACCCAAAAGGAAAAAACATATCCAAGTTAAAATCTTGCAAAATGTTTATTTTTAATGAATATAAATGATAGAAAGACCTTTTAGAATCGAAAAAATTGAGAAAATCAGTTTCAAAAATTTGATTTTCCCTCCGATTCTTGTCCCCGCATTTCATTCTCATTTTTCAATTTTTTGCCAATGATAAAATTTTATTCTGAATTTAAAAAATCAGAAAAATTAACCTTAGTCGGAAATGTTTTAATTTTTCGATTTTTCTTTTCCAATAATGCCAACTTGATTCGTTTCATGAAATTTTGTTCCATACTCAATATGATATCATTTTGATCTTCCTAGAAAATTTCAATAATATTTTATGAAATTCAGAAAAATTTTTGAATGCCTGTGCTGGTAATAAAATTCCCATGATTTAATTAAACTTTTTCACTTCCTCTAGGCTCGAAAAATTTTCTCAATAATTTTTATTATTGATCAAAATCTGCCTAAACGAATCAAATTGGAATTGCTGGAAATTGAAAAAATTCCCGACTGATCGAATTTTTTCGTTTTTGTTTGATTCAAAAGAATATTATTTACAAGAAACTGAATGATAAAATAAATTACGAAGTTATTAACTTTGTTGAATTGGAAAATCAAAATTTGAAAAATTTTCATCCGAGGCCAACAAAAAAATTTTCGATTAAAATTGTTCTCATAATTTTATTCACTCAAGACAAAAACTTCCTCAAAAAATTCCTCCAACAATTTTCATCTACAATTCGCCTTCCTCCACCTTTTTGATTACAACCTTGCAGCAGAAAATCCTCATTCTCTCTTTGGTTTCGTTCTTTGTTTTCAATAATCTGGATAAGTGATATTTTCTCGTAGAAGAGAAAAATCGAGCCGAAATATAGAAAATAAGACTCTACGCCATAGGAAAATCACCAATTACGAATTTCGTCCTACTGAGGAAAACGTTTCGGCGATTTTCTCATATTTTTCATTTCGCAGACTGAATAAATATGTACATAAGTATACCTGAGCACATATTAGAATGAAAAAACAAAGGGTTCTGAATACTATAACAACCAATTTATATTCTTCGCCGCAATTTTTTTTTCACCAGGGTAATTGTAATTTTTGAAAATTGCTTTCTTTATTGAAACTGAGCCCAAAAGAGTTGAAAAATTTCGCACACACCGTAAAATGACAGTGTACAAAGCACCCAGCCATAGCGAATATCGTTTCGAATGCGTATAAAAACGTATACATTATTCATGGAAATTGATTGATGTTTTTTACCAGACGATATTCCAATTTTTTTCATCGTACTCTTTAAGTTACCATATTTTAAAGGGCTATTTCAATTTAGTCGAAAAAAAAATAGGACTTTTTAAATATCAACGAGTGATCCGGCCAAAGGCAGCTCGGTATTTTATGCATATATGTGTATCTGTGTAAGTAAACATTAAAATAACAACAAAAAAAAGGCCAACTCTCAACTGTAATTGGTCATTTTAGAATTTATCGCCTTCTCCGGTTCTATGTACAAATCGAACAAAGCAATTTAATACGCGAACACAAAAATTACCCGTATCGTGCCTGCACCGTGTCTCTCAATAACCCATAAAACCATCGACAAAAGAACGCAACTCAATTTGGTGTGAATTTATCATACGCTGGCTGCGTCAATGAACGCAGCAGTTGAAAAAGAATGTAAAATAAAATGAAAAAAAAAAAACTTGCAACGTGAGAGCTATATATGTTTCTGTTGTACTCGTATTGCACATGGTTGTGTAGAGTATCGTCGCCATGTAGGTACAAAGCTAATAAAGTTCCTAACTGTTTTATTATCCAATTTCGCGAATACGCCCGAGTAAATTGTCTTCGGTGTGTGCGGATAATTTGGCGCGCGGCGAATCGGTTATGCAACTTATACAGCGTCGTCAAATGGAATAGTCTGCGAGTTGGATGTACCTGGAGTTAGACGAGGCATTGCCCTCTTTAATGTTTTATGATTTCTGATCGTTTGGATTTGATTTGAGTGTAATTATAAAGACTGAAACACAAAATTATTTCCAAGGAGGGAAATTTTTTAAAGGCATCGGTTTTTAGGGCAATTCGTTCACTTTTTATGATTTTTTTTTACTATGACTTCAGTCTTTGAAGTCATTCTTTTTATTTGGCTGAAATAAAATTCTATTCCAGGAGTTTTACCATATGGAGAAGTCGAGATCATAAGATAAGGAAAAAAAGAAAACTCTGAAATTGAATTTTTTGATGTGTTTTCACCAAAATATAGGCGAAATGAAAGTATCCTGCATGTTATCATTAGAGGATTGAAGTAATTCGAGACGAGCCAGGTAAAAAATAGAAGAGAAATTGTGATTCAAATAGTTCAAGCTAAGTATGACATAAAAACGTTGACATTTTCAACGAAACGTGCAAAAAATGCTCAAAATATAATGAAAAATACCCAATAAATGGTGAAAATCGATTATCAAGTGTCAGAAGGGTCAAAATGATGAGAAAATTGTTTAAAATTCTACGAAGATTGGTCACCTCCTCCCCTTGAATTAAATTGAAAAATGTTGAGTAATTTGAATCGGGAGACGTGAGGAATGAAAAGTGTTAATATGCATGGTAATTTTACCCCTTGAGTACGAAAATCGTAGTTAAAATTTGGTCGGAAGGTCGGCAGGTGGTGCAAAATTGAAAAAAAATGGCATTTTTGACGGAAAATTCAAAAACACAAGCTGAAAAAACTCAAATTTGAGAGACTTGTATCCCTCGGATTTTGAAAGTAATGACATTTTTGAACTCGGAAAGGTTCAATCATATGGAAATGACACCAAACAAGGCTGATAAATCAATTTAAAAATTGGGGGTTGAAACCCCGCTTAAAACTGTTCCTTCTTCCTTCGTATGGTGTATGGCGATTGCCTCCCTTGCCCCCCGGGCTCAAAAAATTCACGTAAGCCTGTTTTACGAATTCGAACTGGTTGGTGAGCGATTTTTTTTCAAGTCCACACGTTTTTCCTGTTCCGACTTTTTTTTTCAACTTCAAAATTTTTTTGGACAAGGGATAAATTTTTTCCTCAATTTTTTCCAACTTCAATTTTTTTTGACGTGGTCTAAATTTTTTTCCAATTTTGAAATTTTTTTAACCAGGTCTAAATTTTTTCCTTAATTTTTTTCCTACTTCGAAATTTTTTGACGGGGTCTAAATTTTTTCCTGTATTTTTTCCGATATTAAATTTTTTAACGAGGTCTAAATTTTTTTCCAATTTTGAAATTTTTTTGACCAGGTCTAAATTTTTTCTTTAATTTTTTTTCCAACTTCAATTTTTTTGACGTGGTTTAAATTTTCAAATCAATTTTTTCCAACTTCAAATTTTTTTGACGTGGTCTAATTTTTTTTCCAATTTTGAAATTTTTTTGACCAAGTCTGAATTTTTTCCTTAATTTTTTTCCCAAATTCAAATTTTTTGGCGTGGTATAAATTTTTAACTCAATTTTTTTCCAACTTCGAATTTTTTTGACAAGATCTAAATTTTTTCCTGTATTTTTTCCGATACCAAAATTTTTTAACGAGGTCTAAATTTTTTCCTTAATTTTTTTCTAATTCCCAAAATTTTTTTTGACGTGGTCTAAATTTTTCCTCTATTTTTTTCCAACTTAGAATTTTTTGACTAGGCCTAAATTTTTTCTTTTTTTTCAAACTTCGAATTTTTTTGACGTGGTCTGAATTTTGAACTCAATTTTTTTTCTGCTTTGAAATTTTTTTGACGAGGTCTAAATTTTTTCCTGCATTTTTTTCCGATATCGAATTTTTTTTGACGAGATATAAGTTCTTTTTCAAACTTCAAATTTTTTGTCAAAGTTACAATTTTTCAACAAAATGTTATTAACGTCCCGGCAAATTTGTAAAGCAAGCCCAGGTCAATTCTTCAAGTCAAAAATTTTTCCCAGCAAATTTTTTCTCCATTTTTTTTTAATTTCAATTAATTTTCATAGTAACCTTGACCAAAAATTTTAAGTTTGGCAAAGAATTTATGCCTCGTCAAAAAAATTGAAATTGGAAAACAAATTGAGGAAAAAATTTAGACCTCGTCAAAAAAAAATTGAAGTCAGAAAAAAATACAAAAAAATTTAGACCACGTCAAACTGCATTCCGTCACAGAAAAAAATTATTAAAAAATTTCTGTCTGCAGGATTCCAACCCAAGATCCCAAGACCTTTCAAATAGTAGGCCAATACTCCCACCATTCACCTACCAATGCTATTTGTCATTTTTCATTTTAACCACGATAAAAAAATATGTCACTGCTCAGTTGTAAAATGTTTGAAAAATTTTTCACACAGAATGTCAACCAAGATGCCAACAAATGCAAAGTTGAAAGAATACAACTTGGAAACAAAATTGCGTCACGGAATCGGCATTTCAAGAATTGTCAACTTTTTTCAATGATTTTTAATGAAAGTTTCATCAATTTTTCATCATTTTAAAGAATTTTTGTACAGTTTTCGCTGTTTTTATATGTTTTTGAAAAAGTTTCCGTACTTTTAGAACTATTTTTGCCGACTTTCAAACAATTTTCTCATTATTTGGACCTTTCTGACACTAGATAATCGATTTTCGCCATTTATTGAGTAAATTTTCATAAATTTTCATTATATTTTGAGAACTTTTTGCTCGTTTTGTTGAAAAAGGCCAACGTTTTCATGATGTACTTAGCTTGAACTATTTGAATCACAATTTCTGCTCTATTTTTTACCTGGCTCGTCTCGAATCATTTCAATCCTCTAACGATAACTTACCTTGTACGTTACACCACGTGCAGGATACTTTCATCTCGCCATTGTAAACATGCAAAGGACGATTTACGATGAAAAATTTGCCCGTTGTTGTGGCGCGAAAACGAGCAGCATCGCATCAGCAACGCACCGGTGATGGGGCATTTCCCATGTGTAATTTGGCGGGCTTTACGTTTCGCAAAAGATTAGTATATTAGCTTCACGTACGAGGAAGGTAATTTGTCAAAGGTGTATGGAAGATGTACATATTTGAACGAGAGAGCGAGACGGAGAGAATGTGGAAAATGATGGTACGTCATTGGCATGTACTACAGAAAGGTACTCAAACTTATTAAATAAAACCTGAGTCGTACAGGTATATGCGGAGTTGATAGGCAGACCTGGGTTAGGCGGCAGGAAAACACCATACAGATTGGCAGAATGAGCCATTTTGTAATATTTTTTGAAAAACATTGCGAAAATACCCACCATTTGTGGCAGGGGGAGGAGAAGAGTAGAAAAAGTACACATCATGGGTACATTGCGATGGTAGTACGTAGATAAAGCAACGAGCATACCAGGGATGGGGATGTAGCAGAACTTGAGCGCCGCATTATGTAAGAGATATTGTGAAAAATGCTGCGTTCGCGAAATTCAGACAAGAACAAAAGGACGCGTATAAGTGGCTGTAATCTAGATACTCACACATACGTGAAAAAAAAAGTCCAAAAGTACGACTACAACGACGACTAGGTACACAATTCGCACACATACCTGCAGAGCAAATACGACAGAAGCGGGACACACGATAATGGCTAATGAAGCGTACGCTGCTGCGCTCTTTGAACTTTAACGAAACTCTCGCATCGGATTCTTTGTTCGGTACACATATTTTCCTCTGCTGCTTGTTAAATAGTAAATAGCATTAAAAACAGTTCATTTTAGTCTTTTTTTCCCTCCCTGGTTGTGTGTGCTTTTGCGAAGCTCGTTGCGCTCTTTTTTTACTCCCCGGCGCCGATCTTCTCGCTGGGTCTTGTCTGCCCGATAACGTACAATGCATGGTACGTATCCATGTCGAAATTTTCGTTCGTTTGGAACACCTGCGAGGCATTTTCACTATTTACCGATTGAAGAGAAAGAAAGTTGGAAAAAAATGAGTTTCTCAATCTGTTGGCGGATGAAAATTTTCTCATGTAAATACCTACTACAATGTGTAATTCTGTATGGTTTCTATCGACTGGATAATGAAGCTCGAAGGAAGTTTTTCTCTCGTTTCTTTTTCATCTTTTTTTTTGCTGTGTTTCATGTTCGGATTTTGTTCGTTGTGGTGATTCAAATGAGGGATTTGAGTAAGTAATAGTGGAAGAAACAGAGGTAAAAAAAGTTGAGGAAAAGTAAACGAGGATTGAGTTATTGAAATGTGATTGACATTAATACCTACCTCAGACAATTGTTTATTCAGAATTTGAAAAACAAAAACTCCAAACCAGGAACACAAATTGTATTGTAAAATCTGAGCCAAACGAGAAGTAAAATTTTAGAAACTATGAGAAAAAATGTCAAAAATTTCAAAATTAAAGTGTGATAAAAAAATTTAGATTAATTAAACCACAATAAATAATCAATCATTTCTGTAGAACTGCATATTTTTAAATTAAAATTTATTTTAAAAGCTTACTTATCTATTTTTTTTCCAATTTTTTTTTTGATATTTAAACATTTTTTACTACTTTTTATAATTTTTTTCTCATTTTCAGAAATATTAAGTATGTATAAATCATTTTTTTTTCAAAATCAGCCTATGTGACCCTGCCAGATAGAAGGGACCTTGTGTAAAAAAAATCGATGTCTGTATTTCTATGTGTTTGGTCCAGATTTTGGTGTCATTTGGACCAAATAACGTGAAAAAAGAGGCATCGATTTTTTTTTGACACAAGGTCTCTTCTTTCCGACAGGGTCACCTATGCTATTTTTTTTTTGAATTGAATTTACTTATCTCAAAACGGAGGTATTCGAACTTGAACTTGAAGTGAAATAATTTCAAATTGAATCACTCTGCAAAATATGAAAATTTGAACAAATCAACAAAAAAATCTGGAATTTGATCCATTCTTTATCTTTGACCTCTCAAATGAATGGAAGACTGGAAGTAGTTTCGTGACGTTACGAAGGTTCTAATTTTTTTTGATTCAGCATCGAAGAAACTCCTACAAAAATGGTCCATTTGAACTTTGGCATCTGTGACCACAGGTCACCTCCATATTGGTGAATTATTTAATTGATAAATCATAGTCGACGAATAAAAATGAGTTGATTTTGTACGATGGATTTTCATGCCAAAAATTATCACAGCCTCAGAGCTCGGGAAAACCGTGGAATGATTTTTTGGAATAGAAATTTATTCAAAAATCAGCACAGTCTTATCTGAAAAAATCATTTCAGCCTCAAAAACTTTAGAAAAACACCCCAGATTCAAAAGTTGGAGAAAATCTTGGAGTGATTTTTGTAATGAAAATTCACCCTATAATCATCACTGCCTTAAAAACTCGGAAAAATCTTGAATGATTTTTGTGATGGAAATTCATTTCAAAAATCATCTCAGCTTCAACAACTCGGGAAAATTGAGATTTGATTTTTGGGTTGAAAAATCATCCTCATAAGTCACTCCAGCCAAGAAAGTTCGGAAAATCATCCCAGCTTGAAAGCTCTAAAAATTCGTGGGATGATTTGTGAGATTACTGATTTTCATTCCAAAAATTCTCCCAGTCTGAAATGATCGGAAAAATCGTGATCGATTTTTGGATGGAAACTAATTGTAAAAATTATTCCAGTCTCTAAATCTTCAAAAATTAAATGATTTTTATCACGAAAATCATCTCGAAACTCGAGAGCTCGGGAAAATGGTGGAATGATTTTTGAGGCGAATATCAATCACATAAATCACCCTGGCTCGTAAATTTGGAAAATCGCGGGGCAATTTTTAGGATTGATTATTGTTATAAAAGTCATTCCACTACGAAAAAAGAAAAAATACGTATCAGAAAAATTATCTCAGATTTATGTATATTTTTTTAGCAGGAACTTATCTTGAAAACATTATCGTAATTTTTCCTTGAAATGTTGATTGGCATATTTACATCTCCGAGGAATCAAGTTACCAACAATAGGTTCATAAACATCAAATTCATAGCTCAAAAAAATTATACTTGATAACATTGAAAAAAATTACACATAAAATTGGCCTCCTTCATATGCGCATCCAGAAATTAATTTAGGAAGGGGCTGAGAATTTGAGAAAGATAGGGGGAGGGGGTCAAATTTCAAATTAGTCATTTTGCTTCGATCTTTCAGTCAAAAATCATAAATTTTCTCTCAAAAATTGGGAATTTATTGAGGATTTGATGATTTCTGACCGAAAAATTAAGTAGTCAACAATTATGAAATTAAAATACTACTCGAGCGCAGCAAGGATCAATTTTTTTTAAAAAAGTACCATTTGAAAAGTAAAAAAATGCACCTTTTCAATATTTTTAATAATTTTGCCATAAAAAATCATTTTTTCAAGCTTAAGGGAGGGGCTCGAGTCCTGAGCTCCCCCTTGGGTGCGCTTATGACCTCCCTTCCGATCCGAGACAGGCCTGTTGTCGAAATCACCTCAGAAATGGATTCTGATTTTCAAAATAACACTTATCGACTATTTCTTCACTCTCATTCCTATTCCAATCACATGCAGAAATCAACCCAAAAAAAGGAAACCATCCTATCGCATACTTATTCCAAATTATAACCAAATCCTTCACCTCGAATAAGCTCAGAAAAAAACACGCCAAATAACCTGACCACCTGCCTAATCTGACGTTTTCCCAGTCGTCCTCTTCGGCGAAAAAAAATTACCCTCACGCAGCATCGCTTCGCAATAGTCTAAAAGTTTTTAGACATTTGGCGGAATTCGATGCCCAAAACCTCAAACCAGCTATTTAGAAGTTAATACTCGATAGCGCGACCCTCATAATTTAGTGGCGTTTAATTCGAAATTAGCTGGCGAGATTTAAACTTCTCGTTAGAAATTCAAGACATTACTTTTAAATAAATACGGTCGACTCCGTTAAACCCTTGTGCGCGCTGTATGCATTGCCAACGTTAATAGGTGTTAAGCGATCTGCTCCGTTAATCCGTTATTCCAAGTAAATCAAGCTCTGGCGCGATGGAAGATAGGGATATTGGATTACTATAGTATTTATTTAAATCGTCCCTGGTATTTTAACGAATCAAGGGAGCGTAATTGCGTTTTCTTCGGCAGCCTTTTTGTATTTCGCATTTTGTATGTACCAGTACGCGGTATTCGTATCAAGACAACCTACCAACATTCGTCAAACGTTATTGCTGAAAAAAAAAAAGCGGTATTAAATCGCGTTTCATTATTATCGAAACTCTCTCCCGTGTACATTTTCCATCCTCGAATACTTTTTTACTCTTTTTTTCTTCCCATTTGTAACTTATACATAAGCAAGAAGTAGTTCGCTAAGTTGCTGTTCTCGTTTCTCATCCTTACTTTAGCTCCGTATAGCAAATACTGGTACCTTTTCCATACGATATTAGCGAAGCAAAAACTACCAGCAACGGTTTGCGGTTGATGCCGCGAATCGTTAGTGTGTTTTAAAAGCACTTTTTGCCTGCTCGCGCTTCTATATTGTTAAAAGTTTAATTCGCGCATTAATTTTATTTATAGCCAAGCAAAGCGCAATCGCTTTCCTGTTGATTGGACCCGAACGTAGGCGTACTTTTTCAATTTTATCGTATTCCAATTCAATTCCAGCCAAGGAGAAATTTTCTCGATAACCATTTAGCAAAACCGCGTGTTTAATCGCAATCCCGTTACGAAATGGGCCGTATTAGCGAAAATTTTTGCCAGAAATTGAGCCTTTGTTTTGCTTACCTGCGGTTCGAATGATGATCGGATGAATTTCGTTATTTGGCAATTCAGAAGAAGTGTTGGAATGGGTGCGAAATAAATAATTTAGCTGGATTTCGATAAACGAAAGTACCATACATTGAGGTTTTTGGTGAGGGGGGATGCGGAAAATGTGGTAAAAAAAAAAATAATAATTGTGACCTTCCAGGAAGTAACCGACCTTCGGTCTGAAAAAAAAATGAAAAAAAAGTTTCCCAATCAATCCAAAACAAAAATGATAATCATGGTTTTGGACTGATTGGAAAACTTTTTTTTTCAAAAATTTTTTTGGACCTAAGGTCGGTTTCCTTCAAGGTCACATATGTTGTGAAAAACAAGAAATTTTGGAAAAAATGAATTTCAGCATTGAAAATATCACAAAACTACAAGACAAAGAGGAGGAGTAAAATTCACCCCTCACATAAATTTTTCAAGTTGTTGAAAAATATTAAACAAGTCTTCCTTACTAGGAAAAATAATAAAGTTGGAGTTAGTTACCCGATTAAAATTTTTTACATCAAATCATATTAAATCACATCTGGTTTTCTCCAGATTTAATTACGTTCCATCAAACTGAATCTAAATTTTCATTATTTTCTCACATACGTAATAAATATTTATGAATTTATGTAATTTGTTAAAATCAGATTGAAATATTTTTGTGATTTAATCGAACCTAAAATTTTCTCATAGGATATTTGTAACAATTTCGAGCTTTTAGTCCTGTTTAAGTCTATTTTTCGACGTAGTCTAACAAAGTTACATTGCAATAAATGGAAAAATTAGTACAAAAAGTTTCACCAAATTGAAAGTCCAATCTAAAATAATTTCTGATACACTGAAAAAACAAAATAGGTGATAAATTTTATCCAAAAATAATAATAACGGGGTCTCATTCAGGTGAAATTTACTCTGAAAAAAAAATTATATTTTTATCGCCTTAAGGGTACGACCGGATAAGAGATGAATTTGGCCCTTGGACCTCAGTCCTCCCTCTCTTTCGGAGTTATTGCCATTTCATTACATAATTTCAAGAATTTTGAATTTTAATGGGAGTGAAGGAAATTTTCTGGAGTTTGGCGCAAAGTTACTTCTCGAATGGTGTATTTATGATATTTTTTTCAAAAATTTTGGCGAACTTCTTCATGTTTTTTCGGTTATTTGAAGTTTTTTGTCTCAAAAAACACCATATAGGGTAAAGTTGCCATAATCGTACCGCCGCCCAAATCGTACCACCAGTGGTTTCTCTTAGATGGTCGTGTTTTAACACGTTTTTTCAAAGGTATATGTTACTATTATGTATTTCGAGACCCTTGATGCAAGAACCAGACCATATGAACAATGTGCTGGCTTTTTATCGCGAAAAGAAAAAAATGAGGGTGTCCAATTAAAAATTTGTGCGTGTTGGCTAAGAGGATTACATGAAAACAAATTGATTTATGTTAGTAACATTAATTTCTCACGAAACTATATTATATTAGCTATCTTTCAAGATATGTACGAAAAATTTTGATCAGATCGTATCTGAGTAGTCGGGATTTGTATCAAAAAAGTCGGAGTTGCTCAAATCGTACCATCAATGTTTTTAATAGATTTTTAATTAAAAACAAAAAATATTCGTTTTTTTACAAATAAAATTCTGTTTCATCATTTTTAACTAATATTTCATTTGGATGAAGGGAAGAGGGGACAAAATTATGTATGAACGAATGGGGAGCATCTTGGTGGTTTTCGGGTTGGTGGGGGACATGGGAGGGGTCTTGGGAGTCGTAATTCTACAAATTTTGTCAAGTGGTACGATTTGGGAAACAGGTGGTACGATTTAGGCGACCAGGCTCCCAAATCGTACCACTTGAGGACCTTTGCGAGAATCAAAACCATGGGCGCAGTTTTAAAGTTGGGAATTTCGTTCTTGGGTCAAAAGGTGCGCAAAGGACCAACCTACCAGATGGTGAAAAAATTTTTGGTCAAACTTCATTTGTGTCTCACTCAGCTTCGAAAAACAGAAAAGTGGTACGATTTGGGCAACCTTACCCTAAGAGAAGAGCTACCTCCCTGGAAAATTTACTTTAAAAATGTGTTTTTCAATTTAGAATATCGTTGTGTATTAGATTTTGACCATTTCTTTAAACTAAGGGTCAAAAATTGCAAAAAACCTTGCAGAAATGTTGTAATTTTAGTACATTTTTTTTTAATTTTAATCGTTTTGTACCGAAAAAAAAATGGGCAAATGAAAAAATCAATACTGTATTCCTATCAGCAGGTCAAAATACCTCGATGAACACCCTTTTTGTAATGAATTTTCAAAATTTACTTTTTTCGCTGATTTTTCATGGCGAAAAAGCTGGAAAAAACTGAAAAAAGTGAATTTCAAAACCTCGAGTAAAGCAATCGCGAAAAGAGTGTTAATCGGGGTATTTTGACTTGCTGGACACGAGAAAGATTCATTTCTATGCAAAAAATTTTATCATATTTCGCGATGAATATAATTTTTTTTAGGATAAATTTGATCAATTTGTGTGAAATGGGAAGCATTTATCATATCGACCTAATTCTAAAACCGTTCAAATTCCAAATTGATTTTTCTGCAGGAAATCCAAAAAACGAAACAAAATTTGCATTGCGCTTATGGACATTCCAAATTTTAAACTCATCCGGAAGATATTTAAATTAATTATTTTGGATTTTTCTGAATTTTAATCAATGCAGCTTGAATTTTTTTTGAAAACTTTGAGGTTGACTGTTTGACCCTCCCCATCGGGGCTCAAATTTGGTCAGAGAAAAAAATCAATGTCAGGATCAAAATCAGCGACTTCCAGTACCTAGATTTGGACACCCATATCGAATTTTTTTTGAAAACTTTGAGGTTGACCTTTTGACCCTCCCATCAGGGCTCAAATTTGGTCAGGGAAAAAAATAAATGTCAGGATCGGAATCAGCGACTTCCAGTACCTAAATTTAGACACCCATCGAACTTTTTTTGAAAACTTTAGGGGTTGACCTTTTGACCCTCCCCCTGGGCGAGGCTTAAATTTGATCAAAACAAAAAATAAATGTCAGAATCGAAAACAGCGACTCCAAATACCCTGATTTAGACACTAATTTCAAAATTTTTGGTTTTGACCCCTCCTCTCCCTCCTTTTTGGGGCTTTGATGTGGTTAAAACCAAAAATAAATTTCAAAAACGAAATCAGCTACCTTGATTTACCTTATACCCCAAGTTTTAGGATTTTATCACTTAAACTTCAGTCAAAAATAATTTTTATCCAATTACTTTTTCATTCTGGCCCACGGTGCAACGGTAAATTTCTCGTATCGACACCCCCACCCCCTGTTTCATGGAATCTGCAATACAAAAAAAATAAAAACTCATCTACAAAGAAAATCTAAACACCCCTACAAAGATACATAGGTAATTTAAAAATAGTATCCGGGCATAAGTACATTCAGAAGGAAAAAAAGTGAAAAAAGTACAGTTCAAGACGCAAGTACGAATAGAACACCAACAGCAGCCAATTACAGTAAAAAATTTCATTTTCTAAATGTCTCTTACGAGAAGTTTGTTTAAAACAAAAATTTCTCGTCGTAAAAAAAAGTACACGATGGCGACAGCGACAAAAACTATGAACGAACGAACGTTCCTGGGAAGAAAATTATCCATACATAAGACTGTGTTGTATTCTACATATTTTCTACGATACGGTTAGGGGCGTATCTGACCTAATGAAAATCAAAGTTGCACATGTATAAAGCTACCTATTTTTTAGGTGAACTACACATAGGTACATGTTTTCGTACGTAGGTAAAAATACGATCGAGTAAAAATCTACATAGGTATGCGTGGTACATCTACACTCATGTATTCGAGAAAAAAATATATACGAGACAGCATCAGTATACCATTCATGGGTAAAAAAAAAACCTTCATACGTATAGAAGCTGAGGAGTAAAAACAGAAAGAAAGGGAGGTGAAAAAAAACACGCATATAAAAGAAATCATAAAGCATAATCAAAAAGTTACATTTTGCTATTCCAACTATGACGTTACCCGTTGTAGTTGCGAATACACGGCGATGTAGAAAAGTAGGATTTATACCTAAGGGATTTAAATAACTGTGATATTGCTCTTGAATAGCTTACACCCTATCTTTCTTTTATTATACACTCCGCTTCGTCTCCTTTAAAATGGCTTTAATCAAAAACAGAATATACTCTATTCGCCGGCGCGTCCCTTTTTCTTCTTCGTTGTTACAATTTCGCTTATTGTTGCGTCTAAAATGGGTAGTATTGTTTTAACGGTATATTGTTTTGTTTCTTATTCTACATCATCAGTTGGAAAAGAGCCAATAAAGGTGGTCGTAATTGTTCCGCAGTTAAACTAAGATTTAATGGAATAAATCTGGTGATGGTTAATGTTTGCATAGAGAGATGATGCGGACGCCCGCCCTCTATTCGCGTATCCGCCGCTGGTCGAGTTCCTAAAATCCTATGTATTAAGATTTAGACATTGGCAATGCTCCTGTTATTGAAATACGTATGATTTACGAACGATTGTTGTATCGGCTGGTCGCAGCCTGCTGCGGACGTGCGGTACATTATAAATTTATTCTGTAAGATACCTCGACGACGGTGTGGATTAACAAAACCTATAGCCGAGGAGATGGCGAGAAGTGGATGAGAATTGGAGGTGTAATTGACGAGGTGCGTTTGAGACGGAAGATGAAAAAAATCAGTTGAATGTAGGTTTAGAATAATTCGACCGGTGGAAGTGGCCCTCTATTCGACGAAGATTTGATCGAAAATATTTTGAAAACAGATAGATGTCAAATTTGAGTACTTTTTTCTCCTGAATTTTCATTCTTCTTCCACTTCAGGCGTAATGAAGTAAGGAGTTTTCAAAAATATCTTGCCGTTGTTTTTTCGTCGTGAAAAAGCCCCTTCTGGACTTTGGATTGGTTAGGTGAATTGAAAAAAAACGCGAGGAATTGTGAAATTTGTCTATCATAAGCAAAGGTGACCAGAGTCCGTTCTGAAAATGATTCGAAGTCGAACTATTGGACTCCGATTCCGAGTCCAAATCATAGACTCGCGAGTCTAATTGACTGGAGTCCATTAAATTTTGTAATGCCTCAAATATCGGAAAAATATTTCGGAAATTCTCACTATTTTTTGTTCTTCTGCGTCTGTAGAAACACTTTTTTCTTTATGACTCCTGATTTTGACGCCAAAGAGAGGAGTACTCAGGAATTCAAATTTTTTGGACTCGAAACGGATTTGAAATCGGACTCTACGAGTCCAATAATTGGACTCGCAAAAGACTCCAGAGTCCATTGGATATGGACTCGTACATTTTGACTCACGAGCACAATTTACTTGGACTGAGGTCACCTCTGATCATAAAAGAAAATTCACTGGAAAAAAGTCAGAATTGCAACACCGAGAAAATAAGAAAACTAATTTTTTGAACAAAATTCACTAAATTTTGAACAAAGATCACTCGTTATTGAACAAAATTTATCAACTTTTGAACAAAATTCACCAATTTATGGACAAAATTTATCAACTTTTGAACAAAATTCACTATTTTGTATCACTATTTCGTACGAAATTCACTAATTTTTGAACAAGATTCATCAATTTTTTAGACAAAATTCACTCATTGTTGAACAAAATTCACCAACTTTTGAACAAAATTCACTAATTTTTGAATAAAATTTTCTAATATTTGAACAAAATTCACCAATTTATATGGACAAAATTTACCAACTTTTGAACAAAATTCACTGATTTTTGAACAAAATTCGCTAATTTTTGAATAAAATTTTCCAATATTTGAACAAAATGCACTCATCTTTGAACAAAATTCACTAATTTATATGGACAAAATTCACCAACTTTTGAACAAAATTCACTGATTTTTGAACAAAATTCGCTCATTTTTGAACTACATTCGCTAATTTTTGAATAAAATTTTCCAATATTTGAACAAAATGCACTCATCTTTGAACAAAATTCACCGATGTTTGAAAAAAAACACTCATTGTTGAACACAATTCATTAATTTTTGGACAAAATTCACTCATTGTTGAACAAAATTCACCAACTTTTGAACAAAATTCACTGTTTTAAATAAAATTTACCAATATTTGAATAATTTTTACTAATATTTGAACAAAATTCACTGTTTGTTCAAAAGAAATTATCGATTTTTCCAAAAATTACACTTTTTTTCAAAAAAAGACATTGAATATTTAAAAAAATTTATCAACTATCAAAAAAATTTACTGATTTTCCTTCAAAAAATTACCACTTTTCAAAATAGATTACCAATTTTTTCACTAAATTATTTTAAAAAAATACTGGTTTTTCGAAAAACTTTACTCAAGTATTTTTTATAAAAATTACCCACTTATCAGAAAAAAGTCACAGATTTTTAAACAAATTTACTGATTTTTCGGTGAATTTCAGTTATTTTATCGATTTTTTAGTGAATGCTACTGATTTTTTTGATATTTTTTTCACTACATTGTTTATCGGTTATAAGAACATATCGCTTATATTTCTTCTTCGTTATGCTGCCGAGAATCGCTCCTCATTATTTTTCCCAATCATGAAGAATGTTCCAAAATTTTTATCCATTTAACCGAAAACACCAATATTTTTGTTGGGTGCTTCATTTTAATAAATTTTTCTCCTATCTATTTGAACATTTTACTGTAGAATATTTTAATACATTTTCAAAAAGGAAGATGGAATTTTTTTAGTTTGAAAAATATTAGAATTTTGATCGATTTGGTAACGAGGAAAAATGCTTGAAAGGTTTCTTGAATTTTTGGCAGAAAAAAAAATCAGTGGAATACGAACCGTATTTTGATAGTGTTCATAACTATTTAGTGATTATTCCAAAATTCATTTCTTAATATTTCATTAAACAATTTCAATGTATTCTCTCCACGGAAAAAAATTAATATGTAGTGTTACTTTTTCTCTTCAAAAAGCTTTTTTTTAATGGCTTAAATGTTTAATTCAGAAACACAACTTATGTTGATTTTTTACTTTTACTATTTTATTGTGTCTGTGTCATCCGGTGTCTATCTGAAATGGAGTTTTTCACTCAGAGTTTTGAAATATTTCCAAATATTCAACCACCATAGTAAAAAAATCATGTCTCAAAATTCTCAAAATTGAGAAAGATTTTTCTTTTCAATGGTAATTTTTTTGTATTCTACGAAGAAAAAATTCTTTGAATATTTTGAAATTTTCAAACGAGAGTCCTAAAATGTTTAGTAGGTGAACGGTATCACAATGTTTCTCTATTTTCCAGCGCTTCAAATTTCTGATAATTGAAAAAAAAATAGATACCATCAGTGACTTGTTTTTCACCTTTACCTCCATTTTTTTATTCATTTCAAAAAATGAATTCAAATGGCATCTTTAAAAAAAATTGGAATACCTTTCAAATGGCAATCGTTTGTAAAAATTCTTGCCATAAAGTTTTCGAGTCTTTAAATTTCTGAATATTTTATTTCGATGTTTTAATATTGTTTTTTTCAAATTCCAAATGGTTTCAATTCTGAATTTTTTTCAAAAAATTCTCGACCAGTCATTTTCAATTTTTTTGAAATTTTCAAATAAAATTTAAATTTAAAATGAGTCGATTGTGTTTATTATTAAGTTAACTCCTGAAATTTTGCACTTTTCTAAAAAACATCAATTTTTTCGACACCTTTCTCCTGCCGCAGCTTACGCAGGAAATATTTTAATACCCATCGCACCGTCACCAAATTGAGAAGGATTTTAATACAGCACATTGTAAAATAAACTATACGTGTTAGTTCGCACACGTGAACCTCATTACACGACATTTTACCAATTTATAACGCCGGGTAATTGTTGCTGTGTTACTCGCACCATCGCGTCGGTTTTAAGTACCTAACTACCTACCAACTACGGAACACTAAAACGAGCACCTAGCTATTCCAGTCGCATTAAATTTATTGTGATATATTGACCTTTTTCACACTGTACAACGTCGAAAAAAAAAATACAATAATTTAAAATTATATTTCAGCTTTCATCCACCATGAGCTTTAATACTTCTTTGGTATAACGATTCTTATTTCGAGGATTTCATTTTTTTTATCTTCTCGTTTCTTTTTTTTGAAAAATTTCGAATGGAAATCACCCCAAAAATCTTCCAAACTTTGTTTACTTACCCTTTCGTATAATAAATTACGAATTGAACTTGAAAAAAGATGAGGGTGGAACGCGTTCGATCGTAAAAAATCGATTCAATTTGTGCCAATTCCATCAAATACTCGGGACGATTGCAATCCATACAGAATATTCCTTCCCGCTTCAAAGTCATTACACGTTTCAAAGGTCATAAAATCAAGCACATTGAGAATCTTTTCGATTGGGCAAAAATTATAGACACATCCGACCAAGTATCTGGATCGAAACAAGTTCAGCTGTAGGCTGTCTCACGTTCCCCTTCTCTCACACGTTCGTAATGAAAACCCCATTAACTCCACGAGGCCTTGCGACATTCGCCAAAGTCAACCGAGCTCGTATATAGAAAAAATAAAGGGTAAATTATCCTACCGCATGGCGAAATATACGTACCGCTTGCCTCGTCCTGTTCGACATTTCTCGCAATTCTTGTACATAATTCAAAGGAATCGAAACGTCGTCGTTCGATCTTAAGTCAACATTTTCGTTATTACCGATGTACCGATGGAAAATTACTTTTACCCCGGCCCCTCGTGTTACTTCGTCGTTTCCTGCGTATTGAAAAAATTCGCAGGCAAATTGGAGCGTTTCGATGATAGGAGAACGATCGTAGGCGGGGTGACGAGCCGCGTTCAATAAAAATCAAAACTGTTTACCAAACTCTTATCAATCTACATTGTATTTGCCCCGTTCGCGTCGATATCGATGGCCTCCTTTGCGTTGGTGAAAATCGAGCTAGGCTGAGACACGTTTAAGGAAATTGACAACATTGCGATATTAAATCTCGACTTGGATTTTTCGTCATGACGTGATGGCGACGACGACGACATCGACGCTAATTTAAATTACAAAATTTAAATCAACATAACCGTTTTATAGTATATCTCGTTTCCGCATCATCGTACCGACGTATTGAAGATAGCAACTTGAGATGGAAAGGCGAAGACGTAAGAGGAGAGATAATACCGACCGAGATCGCGTAAAGGTTTGAAGAGGGGTATGGGAGGGAGGTGGAAAATAAAAACAACACTTTAAGGTCTTATTATCGCGCTAATTTAATTCAATTTTTTCTGCAAAAGTATACTTTTCGAGTAAAATTAAACAAAAATAACTCGTCGCTTGTAAAACTTGGTATTATTTTGAAATTCGCGCGCGCCCATGTCGCTGGAAAAAAATAAGAAGGGAAAGGAGCTGAAAAATCACAGCTGGTGGGCCGCTAGAGCCGAATTTTTTGATTGGAATTTGCGTTAAGATTTTGCAGATTTTTCAATTGGAAGAGGTCTCAAAGAGTCTCAAAAATTGGAAATTCAGACCTAAATTTCGGATTCTTGGTTTTGTTGTCAGATTGTCAGATTTACTCCTTCATTCCAACCTAAGTTGTCACTGCTTTCATTATTGGAAAGTTTAATGTGATTTGATCCCCCAAATCTTACTTCCATTGTCAGGTAAAGTCAGATCTAGGGCTTCAAAACCCAAACAGAACGGAACCAAACAAAATCAAAGACTGGTTCTTGCAAACCAAATCTGAAAACTGTTTTTTCCAAGAACAGTTCTTAAGAACTGAATTTGAGAACTGGTTTTTTATTTTTATTTTATTTGAAGAATGGTGCTCAAGAAAGGAATCTGAGAACTGTTCAAGAATGTTTCTCAAAAATCAAACCTGAAAACTGTTTTCTTAGGAAACAGATTTCAAGAACTGAATCTGAAAACTTTTTTAAAAATTTTTTGAAGAGCGGTTCTCAAGAATGATTTTTTTTTTTTTGGAGAACAGTTTCTGAGAACTGAATCTAAGAACTTGTTTTTTTTTTGAATTTTTTGAAGAGCGGTGCTCAAGAAAAAAATCAGAGAGCTATTATTTCAAGAATGGTTCTCAAGAATCAAACCTGAAAACTGTTTTCTCGCGGAACATATTTTAAGAACTGAATCTGAGAACTGTTTTTTTTTTTCAATTTTTTGAAGAGCGGTTCTCAAGAATGAAATTTGGGAACTGTCATTTGAAGAACGGTTCTGGAAACTGTTTTTTTTGGAAACTAGTTCCTGTGAACTGTTTTTTGTTTTTTGAAAAATGGTGCTCAAGAAAGGAATCTGAAACCCATTATTTGAAGAACGGTTCTCAAGAATCAAATCTGAAAACTCTTTTTTCGATGAATAGTTCTAGAGAACTGTTATTTTATTTTATTTTTTTGAGAAGTGGTTCTTAAGAACGGAATCTGATAATCATTATTTGAAGAACGTTTCTTAAGAACTGCACTGAAGGCCGATTTTAAAAATTTCTCCAACTCTATTCCTTCAGCTTTGATACTTCAAAATTTCAATTCAAATTGTGTTTTCTCGCAAAAGGCATTTTAATAATTCGCATCCATTTTCAAAATCTTTTTCAACTGTAAAATTGCCCCTCTGAGGCACAGGTTTGTTTGTCACTAGAGGCACCTTTTCTACCAGTGGTCAATTCTGTCAGACAATGTCAGTGCATCAACAGTAGACATAAGCGCACCCAAGGAGGGCTCAGGGGGCTCGACCCTCCCCCCCTTAAGCCCGGAAAAAATGATTTTTTTTGCTTCAAAAATGAGAGAAAAGTCAATTTTTTTGTTCTTCAAAGTATATTTTTTTAAAAAAATTTTCGCCCTCGCTTTGCTCGGGCAGTATTTTAATACTTTCATTTTGAAACTTGATAATTTTTTGATCGATTTTTCAGTCGAAAATCACCAAATTCTCAATAAATTCTTTGTTTGTCAGAAAAAATTGATGATTTTTGATTGAAATATCAGTGAAAAATGACTTAATTTGAAATTTGACCCCCTTCCCATTTTTTCTCAAATTCTCAGCCCCTACCTCCCTTAATTAATTTCTGGGTGCGCCTATGACAGTGAAACAAAAAGATGCTAACCCACAGGAGTTTTTAGTATCCAACAGGCGGGGGGGGGGGGGTAGGGTAATTCAACGGTTGGGGGCTTGGAATTGAATTTTCACATCTTCATGATATAGCCCAAAAAATTTAGTCACCTGATAAGATTTTTTACAAAAATTATTTTAAAATTTTTTATTACAGCTCTGCCAATTGCATTTTGATTTACACACAATTTGTAAATTTTTTAATTGACTGCGCTGCTGCAAAACAATTAAAAAATTGTTTCAAATTTACTTTACTTGCCAAAAAAAAACTGCTCATTTTTTCAGTCGCAGAATGATGAACTTGAATTTCATGAAAATTGTATGAATCAAAATGAGTTTATGACAGCGGTTGAATTATTATTTTTTTTTTTCAGAAAATATCTCCAAAATTATTTCAAGTTGACAAAAAAAATTTGGTTCGATTTCAAAGGTTCGGGTAAAAAAAATGAAAAACTTGGTGAAATTCGCGATTTGCAAAGTTCTTGACTCAACTTAAATTGTTAAATTACCTCAACAATTTTTATCAAAATCAAAATTATGGGTTCTTTCACTCCCATTTGTACATGCCATGTTAAATGTCCAATCATTTTGGTCCGGAAAACCCAACCCCCGAATAAAAATCATTTTCAGCTCGTTATTCAAAATCAGCGTCCAATTCAATAGCCATATTTTTTTATTCAAAATTCGGCTAAAAAGAATACGCGGAGGGGAAAAAGAAGTGAAAAATTTTCAATTTTATATTCTTACAAATCCATTAGGACGGGTGCGGCATCGCTCTTCGCAGCGAGTAAAAATTAAGTTTTCAAAATCTAAAAAAGATATTTACGTCGGCGAAAATCTCCGGTCCTCGGCACATTCACTCGGATATACCCGAGATGGAAGGGTCCAGAGGGAAACGCGGTAACGCGACGAAAGACGTCGAATAAAAACAAGGAAAAAAACCGTCGACGAAAGACGGGCAGAGGTTGAAAAAAAAACGGGAAGGAGAACGCCAGAGAGGAACCCAAACTCCGGTATCGTTTTATGGAATTTTGAATAAAGTTTATCTTTTAACCATCCTTTGTGTCGTTAAAACGGAAGGAAGCGCCGCAAAAAGGTTTTTTATAGCCGAGTATCTATCACCATATTTCGTGTCATTCTTAAAATCGTTAACATAAAATGTTGCTAGCATTTTTTGGTTCGCCCGGCCGCCTGTACTGCGCTTAGCTATGTTTTCCATTCGTGTCACCCTGCGGGCCCCCTCGATCTTCGATGCTTGCTCGCTTTTACATGTAAAATAGCGTAGATATACTCTTGTGCACCTTTTTAGCCGTATTAGCCAAGTTTACGAAGCGAATTTCACGTCCCTATACGCTTTTAGCCCCGATATCGTTATACGTTTTATGTTACCGTATATTTTTTCCTTCTTCGTTGTCGATAATTTACCATCGGAACGGTTAAAATCACCGGTGTAGTTTGGTGGGCGTTTAAAAATAAAGTGACGGATAATTATCGAAAATTCAAAGCAGGAAAGACAGTAGAATCGAAAATTATTCATACAGAGTGTTCAAATTTAATTACGCCGTGAAAAGAGTTGATTGGCAAATTATGCCACATCATGGTATTAGGATTGCATAACGACTAAAATGAAGGATGCATTTTTCCTAGAGAATCAAGACAAAAAAAGAATGTCTATTTTTCTGTCGGATATTATCCGAATACTTCAGATACAATTTATCATCCTGGAAGTCGTAGAATAGGCAATCTACATCACGCAATATGTTGTTACAGTTACATAAGATGGGAATAAAAAGGGTAGTCCGTAAATGGGGGAAACATGTATACAGGGTATTTTGATAGCTGTACCAGACCTCATACATTTGCCAATACTGCAACCCTAACTGCACAGGTGTGAATAGAATTGCTGATTTTGTGAATTGAAGGGACAAAGATGGTCGAATCTTGCATTGTACATATTTTTATGTTTCTACGTAATTTAGCTGGTTCAAATTTCGAAGGCTGTTTTCTTACGAATCAAGAGTGATAAAGCTGAAATCCTTCTAATCTGAGGATGACAAGGTCGTATTTGTGGTTTGGCTAGAATTCATATTGAAGGAGATATGAAATTTTTAAAATTGTATTTTCCCAAAAAAAGAGGTATTTGTGTGTTTGAATATTTTGAGCTTGATTTAAAATTATATTTCCTCACAACTAAGTAATTTCTGGACAGTAAGTTCGAGTGAGGATTGCACTGAGGTGAAAGGAATAAAAAATAAGGTTTTTAAATTTTCAGAATTTTTTAAAGACCGAAATCAAACGCCAAAAAAATGCAAAAATTTTGAAAAAATTTTTTCATTTTAAAGTTTTTGGTTTCCGAAGACCGTGAAACCGTATTAAAATCCTTTAATTATATCATCATCATCCTTTTTTTTTTTTTTTTTTTTTTTAATAGATTGATCAAAGAAATGCCATTGGCTTAAATTCCTCATGATGTCAAGCTGCAATCGCGTCAATAAATCAATCAGAAACGATAATGATCAGAGACAAATGAAAAAAAAAATACAATTTTGCCTTGCAAAGCTTTCATCGTGGAAAATTGTTGAAAGTGCCCCCCCCACCCTCCAAAAAAAGTTACCATCCCTGCAGAACTCAAAACCTATTGTGGTATGAAGAAAACTAATTATCAAGTCAGCAAACCAATGAGAAGAGAGAAAGGGAGAAGTAAATTACGAAAGTCTTGTTGTCTTGTTTTATACTCACAAAAAAGACTCCGAAATTTGAATTTAATTTTCCGTAATTTTATTTATCGTCGAAGATCTATTCCGATTTCGAATTTTTTCAACATTTTATGCAATTTTGCACTTTTTTAGCATTTATTTTTCGATTTTCTTGAATATTTTCAAAAAATTCTAATCTCAAATCTCAAGCATTGTTTTTATAATTTTGAATTTCAATTTTTTCAATTTTTTTATTTGAAAAAGAGGCGTCTCAAATGAAATGAAATCGTCTTTTCCTTGAAGATTGATAACTCTGCCATGGAATTTCACTCACCGAGGAGTTTTTGTGAAGTTTTTTTCTATAAATGTACTTGAAAAGTGAAATTAATTTGTTTGAGGATAACTTTCGGTTAGAAACGATTGATCGATTTTTTTTAATTTATTGTCATTTAAGTCATTCTTTAGGATCAAAAATCACTAAAGTTATCTACAAATCGAAATATTAATATTGTGTTTGATATATTTATTTTTCAAATATTTTCATGGGGGGGGGGGGGGTAGCATTGGTACCTAATATCACATCAGAGCCAAAATAATTAAGGAGAATAGAAAAATTTATTTCAAGAAGATACTTTTTGATAAAAAATGGCTAATTTGTTGTCATAAGATATTCCAATGAAGTAAAGTTTCCTCTGAAAGGAAATTTGGAAATGTTGATAACATGGATATTTTTTTTCCTCTCATCCTGACTCCTGATATTAAGTTGATTTCAAAAGTATAAAAAATTGTTTCTAAAATTTAAAAATCGGCTTTTAGCTCTCTGATATTTTTTTTGTCATTCTGTCTTTCTGATAACAAGTCAATTTTCAGCTTCTGACTTTCTGATATACCTACGTATAATAAGTTGATTTTGAAAATATAATTTGTAAGCTTTCAAAAGCCAGCTTCTGACTTTCTGACATAAGTTAATTTTGAAAAAATTGATGTTTTTGACTTGAGCGTTTAATAAAATTTTGGAGTGCCCCCCCCCCCACTCCTAGGAAAAAACATATCCATGTTTAAAATATATCGATCTATGACTTTCTGACATGGAGTTAGTTAATTTTGAAAATATAAAAATTTGTAAATTTGAAAAAACATATCCTTGTTAATAATCATTTTTAAGTTCATTTTGATTCAACCCAAGTGAGAGGAAATTGAGTTTTAAGATTTGGAGAGGGATTAAAATCAAAATTATGTGAAATTAGAAGGCGAGTGATCAATATTGTACGCTTATTTTTCTTGACCGCGATCCTTTCTTTTTCTCCATATTTGCAATTAAACTAGAAAATTCAAAACCAAAGATTACGAACGAAATTGAAGGATCGAAGGCAAAAATTTGTCCTAATTGAGAGATAAAATAATGTTTTTGAGAAAAAAAAATAGGATAAAGTTACAAATTTGGAGAAAAGTGTGGATTTTTTTGGAAAATTTGTAGCCTGAGTCCAAAATGATAGAAAAATTATTTTGACTTTCTACTATCTTTTCGTCTCTTCCTCGTTATATTTAATTTTTTTAAACCACTTTTGTCACTGACACTTCACATTTATTCCGGTTGGTAATGAACAATTCTATTCGCCATTTTTCATTCATTTCTAATGATTTTTCATGACTAAGATATCATTTTATATCACACTTTCGAATCTGTCTATTGCATAAAATTCTAATACTCTTCTTTAATCATCATTGGCTGATTTTAATCGATCGATTGGATATTTCACACTATTCCACAATCGACATTTTTCACTTCCTCCAAATTTATATTCGATCCGCAAAAAAAACGTAGACGAAAGGGGAAAAAAGGGTTAAACGCTAATTATTATTTCGATAAAGTTCGAAACGTTACTATATTTATTGATTCTTTCGAGTGATACGTTTATAATGACGAGTAAAGGCTGTAATATGCGGTAAAGTTCCTCGGAGGGTAAATACGTGAAAAGAATTTCAAGAAACGAATTGAAATATTATCGAATCGGCTTCGCAGCGCGCGTTGTAATCGCCCAACAGAATTCAACCTGAAGCGTAATATAAAATTTATAAATAAGAAACGCCATTAGCGCCCTGATATATATATTTTTTAACCTCGAACCGTATAATAATTTTACCACTGGCAAGTTAACCGATTATATTCAGTTTTTATAAGATAAACTGTAAAGAATACCTCAGGATGGATGAATCGAACGTGGTAGGTGAAATCTCTCTGGCCAACGAACACGTCACAATAACGAATGAGAACAGATTCGGCTGAGAAATTATTTCGCATCGATGAACTCTCCGTGTTGGTTAGCATCATTTTGAAATATTTTTTAAACCTTGTTGTTGCGGTGTGTTCTTTTGAGTTTCGATTGATTAAATTACCAAAACGAGATTGTGTTTTTTTTTCCTCAATTGAGATGTAAAAATGTGTGATTTGAAATGAAAAATGTACCAAGACGAAAGATGTTATATTGCTAAATTAATACCAAAAGCTGCATTGAAAAAATATAAAAAAGGTATTAGATAAATTTAATAACTTGAAATTGGAGGAAAATATCAAAAATCGTTGGAAACCAGTCAGAATTGCAGCTCAGTAAGTAATAAATCTGTGAAAAAATTCTGAAAAATCACTGAAAATTCATTGAAAAGTCAGCAAAATATTCGAAATTCGTTGAAAAATCGATGAAATTCTTTTAAGAATCGACGGAAAACCCCTGAAAATCAAAGAATTTTGCTGGTACTACATTTCTACCTTTTTTAGTGACTTTTCACTGATTGGAAAATAATTTTAAAAAGTAGAAATTTAGGAAAAAAATCTAAATTTTTTCAGTTTTGGATGCAGGAGGTAGAGTAAAATTTTTTTCGGGTTTTGAATATTTGAAAAAATATTGTAGGAAAATTTGGAGGAATCTTGAAACAGACGCCTTTTTACCATTCTTAGATTCTTACTCAGTAACATTTAGTATTACCCTTCACATGGGTAAAAATAAAAAACAATTTTTTGAAAAAATTTTAAAACCATGAAAATTTAAATCTAACTTACTGAAATTAAAAATGACCGAATCAACCACTTTTGCGTATTTGTATGATGAAGGATTTATTTTTGATAAATGATGAAATATTTTTTTGTGTTTTTGGTTTCTCTTCTCTCAAATTCCTTCCACTTTTACTTCAAGAATTTCGAAACTTTATATTTTCCAAGTTATTAATCCTCGAATCAAATTATTTCTACTAAGATAATTTTCATGATCACATTTCTACAAGTTTTCTCAGGTTGTTTTGTTTTATTACCTTTTTTTCTCATTTGATTTTTCTCAAAAATTGAAATTTTTTCTAAATCCCGAGGTATTCTTCTTTTGACAAAAATAACCGTTTATAAAGGGGACTTGGATTTTACTTTACCAAAAGTCACTTTTTTCCGAATTTGAGACCTCAAATCCTTAAAAAAATTTATTTAAACCTTCCTGAGGTCTCTAATCTCTCATTTATAAATCAGTGAAAATTATCGAAAATCACTGAGAAACATTCAGAATTACAGCACAGGAGAAAATCAGTGAAAAAATTTTCACTAAAAACAATCACTGGCAAAGAAAATTCCATGAAAAATGAGTAAAAATTATGAATTTGGCTGAAAACCCAGTGAAAATCTTTGAAAAATCAGTGAAAATGTGCTAAAAATTGGTGAATTTCGCTGGTTTTTCCTGTGCTGCGATTCTGACTGTTCATCAGTGACTTTTCACCGATTCAGAATCAGAGAGTAGGATACAATAATGTTGGAGCTCTTGAATTGATTTTTTGTGCCTCCAGGAATTTCTTCAAGTTTATCGCGAACAAGTTCGTCAATTTCAAAAACACCCCCTCTTTTTTAAACTATTTGTCAAGAAATATTTCAGTTCAACAACTGAATTGCCAATTTTTCAATTTCTTCGACGTATTTTCATATTGAAAGTAATTTTTAAGTTGGATAAAAATTAATGAATATTTCAACTTGGGGAAATACTTTGAGACGCTCAAAGTCTTAGTTGCTGCATTGGAGTGTCCAATTAATTTTTAAAAAAAGTTGAAGAAAATTTCGACTTTGGAAAAATTGAAAAAAATTTCACCTTTGAAAAAAAAATCAACTTGAGTAAATCAAGAAAATTTGAACTTTGAAATTTTGCACTTGGTAGTAAAAAAATCGAATTTCAGAAAATTTGAACTTGGATGAAAATTTCAACACTTCTTGAGTTGAAAAATAAATGTAAAAAATGAATTTTAAATTTTTAGAAATTTATTTTTGAATTGGAAAATTTTTTGGGCAAAATAATACACTCGAACCGGAAAAATTGAATAAACCTCATAAAAAATAAAAGCGAAAATTTTGGGACTATTCGAGCCAAAAATACAGAAAGAAAATCTTGGTATTTGTGATTTTAGAAACATTGATTTAGAAAAAAAAGGGACATTTGTTGTTCGACGACTCTGATGCATTTTCCGTATAAATTTGGTCTTTAGTTAAAAACAGGGAAATTTTTCTGCTGAAATTCGTCTTAAATACGTCCTCTCTTTTCCTTCCTAAACAAATTCTCGAGCACATAACCTCTCAATATTTAAAATAAGACTAAATAAAAGCGTTCATTAGAAGCATAAAAAATTCACTCGAAACTCGATTAATCGTTCGTTAAATTTTTAATCCTTTTGACAAATGAGCCAAGATTCAAAGGCGTTGTTACTAGATACTCGATGTAATATGGCTCGTTAAAGTACATTTATAATTCTGGACCAGCCTCAAGCCTACCTATACTCTTTTTTTCTTGTAGGTGGATCTGGAAAAATCTAGCTGGATAACTCTATCTGCTCGTTACCAACGCACCCTATCGCGGATATTATTTTTTCAAGCGTTGCGAAAAGTCCGATCCCTTATTTTTTGGACAATGAAAAGTGCGTTCAAACGGTTAAATATTCTGTTTACGATAGTAACGAGCGTAACGTAACAGCAAAAGTACGATACTTGAGAGAGATAACGATTTAGTACGTTTTAAACAATGTGATTTCTCCCGTGTTTTTTTTTTTTTTTTTTTCTAAACTGAAGTACGCCGGTACTCGGGTCGATGATTTTTTTTCTGAATTCAAATTCCATCCAAGCTGGGTGAATTTTTCATGGGTGTTTGCGAGACGTTTCGACGAGGGTTTTTTTCAAGGCTAAATATCGACTTCAGCGAGTTATTAGCCAATTGGTAAGAGAACTGGTTTTCGATATTTTCGACGTCGATGGTTCTGAAAAAAAAATACATCTGGGGAAATCTGCTTTCGTTAGACAATTTCAACGTTATTTTTCGCGTCGCAATCACAAAATCAGATGTTTGCCAGTTCCAATGAAGTAGCGAAACGAATTTTTACAAAAATAGGGTATTAAATTACTGCCAAGTCTAGCATCTACAATAACCGTGGTGCCTCAACTCGACAGAAAATTTCATTAAGAAAACGGCTTAGTGAATTTAATCACGAGACGAAAAAGAACGACAGAGAAAGAGAAAAAATGAAACTATGTTTTTTTTCGACTGAATGCATCGCGTAAACTTACCGTAGTACTTATAAAAATTAAACTTTATTTTGCACGGCTAACGGAATTTTACTACCTCGAGACGTAAAGAGAAATTCTCGGCGAACTAGGCAGCCGAAGACGAACGAAGGGGAAGAGAAAATACGAAATTTCGCACAATAAACAAAAAAACTATAGAGAAAAAACCCTTCCGAGGAGAAAATCACAGCGCAACACAAACAAACTACCGCGTCCCGGATACGAATAATAAGACAATTTCTGCTCAAACGACATAATTCTCGCTTCTCATTTTCATGTTTTTTTTTTCTAGTCTATGTTATTACTCTCGATTTGTTAGTCTTTTATATAAGAAAAATGAAAAAAGTTTTTCAGCTTGTATTAAATTTGATTCAATTTTTCTCCGTTTTGCTTTCGTTCTTTGTATTTTGTTCGAAGCAGATGGGGCGAGGAAGCGAGACAATGGAGGAAAAGTAACTGGTAAGTTGATGAAAGTTATTGTTTGATTTTGTACTCGCGTCCGGCGAAGTTGGGCTCGATCTGGGTGAAATTAATAGCTTCGCTGATGGGTATTGCAGTGTTGTGATGAAAATTGGTATGAGAATGGGGTAAAAGAAAGGAAGAAATAATTTTTCTTTTTGGCACCTAAATTTTACTTTGAACGAATTTTAGAATTTCGTATTTTTCAATTTTCTCCCTAAATTACGAAGAAAGGCTTGTGAAATGATCAAAAATGCATACAAAAAGTCAGAAAATCATTCAAAAAAAACTCAAAAATAGTTGAAAATGAGGTGACAAAAGTCTTGAAAATTTTACCAACATTTTCATCATTTTTCGCGAATTTTTGAAATGTTGGAAATTTTTTTAATAATGTAACAATTCCTTTGAAATTGCATCAAAATGGCTCATGATGGCACAAAAAAGATTAAAAAATTTTCAAAATTGTGTGGAAAAAGTTCAACAAATTTTTCAAGAATTTCCCCCATTTTGAATTATTTCTGAAAACTTTTGAAAGATTTTACTCATTTCTATCAATATTTTATCAATTTTTACTTAATTTGCAAAATGATTTGATGATTTGAATAAAGTTTCAAAATTTCAAGTATTTTTGCACATAGATATGAAAAACATAACGCATTTTGAATAAGGAATGAATCATTTGAAAGGGATAGGAGGTCAACTGCTTTTTTGCCTAACTCGAGATTTGACGGTATAGTAATCCAAAAAATAATCAAAAATTTGTTTTCTGATGGAAGATTCTTATTATATCCCTTCAAATCTCGAGTTAGGCAACCAACTCCACCTAAGTTTTTCAAAATTGTGAAATTTTCATTTTTCAAGATAACAAATCTTTTATTTTGGCAGGATTGCCACAAAAATTCTGATCCATTTCAGGTGAAATTTATGCATCTTGTAGAAAAGTCCGAAGATGAGTCAAATCAAGCTTTTGACCAAAAGGTCAAGCAAGTCATGCAAAATGCAGATTATTGACTTAGAGGTCAAGCTTTTAATAAAATGTGAAAATTTACATTAATCTTTAATGAATTATTTGGACAAAAAAATGATGGAACATGAATAAGTATAAGGAGTACTTACCTACCTATTTTTGTTAAAATTTTTTCATGAGTAAAAATAATTTGAATTTCGGAGTTCAGCTTAATTTTTCGAATTGTATTTGTTTGAAGTTTTTGAAAAAATTGTTTTTTTTTCTGGGGGAGGGGGCTAACTGACCTAAAAAAAAGTTGAAAAATTCTGCTAAAAAGTCTAGTCAAGGAGGAAAGAGGATTTTCCCATGCCTGATTTTTTTTTTTTTGGGGGGGGGGGTGGTGTTACGGGATCTTTATACTTGGGAAGCCCTTCCAATAAAAAATAGTTGATGGTCTAAATACTGCGCTAAAGACGAGGGCTATGGCAAATAGAAAATGATATTTGAAAAATTCAACATTGATTAATTCTTGTTTCGATCACGCAGGAGCTCTCAATGATCAAAAACCTGCTATTTTCAAAAAATTTAAAAGCCATTTTAAAAAAATCTCCGAGATTATTATTCGCTACAGCGTTGACCAAAAATCACAATTTTTCGAGAAAATTTTCATTTTGTAACTCTTCAATTTAGATGAAGTGAGGTCTAACAAAAGAAAGTAAAAACGTTTTAAAATATTGATTTTTTCAAAAAAAATTGTACTTTTTGGTTTACACAGTCTCTAATAATCTCAAAAATTAATTTTCACAATTTTGAATTTTTTTGGAATTGAAAAAAATTAATTTTGAAATTAAGGTGCAGTGGGGTAATTGCAAACCACTTTTTGATTAGTGCCACTTTGTCAGTTCACTGTGGCGACCCCCATGGTACCAAACAATCCCAAATTTCTGTCACATGAACTTCAAGGGGTTCTCTGTTGGTGGAAAAAATTTTGTATTGTTTCATTCACACCTTTATGATATAATGAAATTTTAAAATTTTGAAATTTTAAGTTTTGAGTTTACCCCGTCTGGGGTAAATGCGAAGTCGTACATTATCTCGGAGGGAGTTCATTTTTTTTCAATTCTGATTGAGAAATCGAAATCTACATAAAATTTACTATCTGTTTACATGTTCATATCCGTTTTTTGATCAAGTTTTGTCCGAGCTGGAGAATTCTAATACAAATCTCTTAACGTCTTTAATGCCCATAATAAATGTTTTTTGGTGGCCCAATATATTTTTTTTTGTAATTTCGGACCATATTTTATTTTTAAAAATTGAAAAAAAAAATGGGGTAAATGCAAAATCATAAAAAAATTCGAATTTGCAATTGCCCCGACTACATGTTTTTTGGGGCAATTGCGAAATCGCATATTTAAGGCTTACGAGATAAAATTTTAAAAAAATCAATGGTCCTACCTTAAACTTACATGCCTTCTAATAATTAACACGCAGAAATTGATTCGGAAAACTATTTTTTAATTTGTTTTGGACCACATTGAAAAAAATGCCTACAATTTTACTTTGGAGTTATTTTGACACTTTTTGATAAAACCACTTCCAGAGAACACATGCGCCCACCAATTTTGTTCCTGTTGGGTGAAAATATAAGAAATAGAGGTACCTTGATGTACAAAAAGACCTTGTGGTCAAATATTATTTTTCTTGGCCTCCAGCAGCTGATTTTGCAACTACCCCAGTTTTGCAATTACCCCACTGCACCTTACCTACTTGCTGAATTTTTGACAAGTTTTAAAGAATTCAAGGTTCTTGCACGATCGGAAGGGATTAATCAATTATTTTTTTCATTATAGCCTCCTTTTTTTCTGCAATATTGAAGCTCTAAAATCAAAAATTTGAATTTTTGAGCTCCCATCGTATGAGCTCTGGCCTGGATTTCCTATGCATGGTCCAGCTGCTAATTTCGATGATTCTGAAATCATTGAATAATTGAAAAACTGCTTTATTATTTTTTCATGAAAATCCGTTCTTTTAATAAAAACCATTCTCAGTTCAAAAATCGTTAAAATTAGTCCTTTCCAATCCAAAACCAAAAATTTATTTCGATTTTTCCCCCTCTTGCAGATTGCTTTAGTGCAGCGATACAAAAATATTAGTCAGGTCTTCAATAAAATTTTCTTCCAATTTTTTTTTTTTAATTTCTCCTTTTTTTCTCATTAGATATTTACATCATATTTTACCACTTAGCCATGAAAATTCTTCGAAAAATTCTCTTTCCTGGGAAAATCACGTCTGAGCGAATCAACAGGTAGGATTGCTTTCGACATCGAGTGCGTAGCCTGTATACTTCGTTTCTATGCAAACGAGTTAATTTGATTATCGATACAGGTCGCATGAAATGGATTAGCCGGCTGCATTGTTTCCTCGTTTTGAGGGGGAAAAAAAGCGAAACTTTGACGATGAGAAAAAAGAAAGTATCTACGAGGCAGCCAAACAAAAGAAAGCGAGGCTACAATAGTTATCATATTATATAATAGAAACGAGAAAGAGTGAAAAGTTAGCTCGGCAGTGTTGACTTAGTCCTTCCATGCCTGAGAAATCCGTTTCTCTAATGAAGTTATCTTTAGCTTTCATCAAATTAATAATTAACTCATAACTCCATTCGGACAAGGAAAATTTCTGCAACGTTCAACAGCCCAATGGTGGAAAAACTTTTTGGAAACTTTCATCAACGGGGGCAAATAAACACCCAGACAACACTGCTTTTCAACATCAGATAAACACGATGAACTTAACGGGGCTTTACTTTTTAACAACGAAACTCGTACAAACATTCGCTAAAACTCGCGCAGCAGACTGATAAAAGTTATCTTGTTTCTTAACTTTTGATTTAACTTTTCGTTTTCCTTACACCTAAGGTTTTCTTAATCTTTGCGTTATTGCTGTTGAAATACATACTGCGATGCCCTATGCGTCTACCTGTGTTCCCGCGCTCGCCGATAAAACTTTATACCGGCGCGGATGGACGGGACGATTTTTTTACGCTGACATGGTGCAAAGGGTGTTGTTTTAAGATTTGCATAATCGCGCCAAACTCGCCCCTTAGTTCTTTGTTCCGAGTTATTTGTGTGTAAAGATTGGTGGCGACCTTCGAGGTCTAGCATTATAAGACGACGTTTCTTGTATATAAAGTGAGCGATTGTTGGGAGAAATTAAGTATTTCATGAAATAATGGACCCTTCGGCTTGTTTCATGTACATATTACCTTATTCGAGTATACTTGGCCCAATTTATTATTCCTGCTAAGTCATATTTTTGGTAAGCTTTGTGTTTTACAACGAGTACATGCGAGCTTTGTTTGATCGTATTGTTCTAGGATGAAATCCGGCGTCACTGGTTTGCCTACGGAGGATTATATCGATGGAGCTGTACAAGGCTGAATTTCCAGATGACATCGCTGAGCGAAAGCATCGCTGCGGGCAGATCATCGAATGTAAATCAGGTAACTGTTTTTATTTTTTCTTTGAAGTGTAGTGGCTGTGGCGAGCTGACGATGAGTTTAAAGTGCCTAGAAGAAATGATTTTTGCTAATGAGGAAGGTAACTCAACCAGTAGTTTAATTTTGGACTGAAATAAAAAAAAAATTGAAAGTACATGTTACGCCTAATCGATATAATTGCCAAATGCATGAAATACCCGGTGAAAAAATTTCAGATCTGATCATATCTCAAAAATGTCCCAATCTAATTTTTATCAAAGGGTCTGGCCAAATAAGGGGTGAATTTGGCCCCCGCTCCGATTTTCACTCTAACCCTCTTAAGTGGTGCCCCTGGATGTAAAAACATTCTGAAAAAATTTTTGACCCCCCAGCCCCTCCCTTTCGGAGATATGGCCATTTTACTGGCTGATTTTCAAGAATTTTTAATTCCAACGGAAGTGAACGAAATTTTCTGTTCTTTGGCACAAAGTTACATCTCGTAGAGGTGTATTCATGAAAATTTTTGTGCACTTCTTCATGCCTTTTCGGCTATTTGAAGTTTTCAATCTTAAAAAACAGCATATAAGCGAAGAGCGACCAACTTGGAAAAATTACTAAAAAAACACGTTTTTTTTATGTAGAATTTCGCTGTACATTCGGTAAAATTCAATTTTTGACCAATTTTGGGTCGTAGAATAAGAATATTGCATTAAGTAATAACTTTGCATTTTAATTTTATTGCTTAAAAGATCCGATTTGAACTTAAAAATAGTGAATTTTCTGGGAAGAAATGACTAAATGAAAAAACCAATCTCATATTCGTGTTCAGTGGGTCAAAATACCCCGATTAACACTCTTTTCGCGTTTGTTTCTCTTGAGGTCTCGAAATTCACCCCTTTTTAGTTTTTTTATGATGAAGAATCATTGAAAAAAAGTCAATTTCAAAAATTCAAGCAAGTCGTTTTTCAATGAAACGACAGAAAACGACGGATCCAACGTATACCTAAAAATGATCGTTTTTTGTCGTTTTCCAAAATAAAAGAAATTTGAGTCGTTGAGGTAATTTCAGGTATGTTTAAAAATTTTCAAACTGTCGTTTTTCCAAAATAAAAAACTTGAGTCGTTGGGGTATAATTTTAGTATGTTTAAAAATTTTCAAACTGTCGTTTTTCAAAGAAACGACAGAAAACGACGGATCCAACATACCTAAAAATGATCGTTTTTTGTCGTTTTTCCAAAAAGAAAACATTTTTAGTCCTTGGAGTAATTTTAGTATGTTTAAAGTTTTTCAATGAAACGAGACTTGAACTGATGCATTCACAATTATTTCAATGCTTGAAATCAACGTTGCCTAAATCATGAAAGGGTCTGGCCGGATAAGGAGTGAATTTGGCCCTCATTCCGATTTTCATTCTAACCCCCTTAAGTGATGCCCCTTGATGTGGAAACATTCTAGAAAAAATTTTGACTCTCCCAACCCCTTCCCTTTCGGAGATATGGCCATTTTATTGGCTGATTTTCAAGAATTTTTCATTTCAACGGAAGTGAACGAAATTTTCTGTTCTTTGGCACAAAGTTACACCTCGTAGAGGTATATTTATGAAAATTTTTTCAAAAATTTTGATGCACTTCTTCATGTTTTTTCGGCTATTTGAAGTTTTTAATCGTAAAAAACACCATATAATCGAAGAGCGACCAACCTAGAAAAATCACTTTAAAAATGTATTTTTTCATGTAGAATTTTGCTGTGTATTCGGTTTTAGCCGATTCTTTGAACTAAGGCCCGAAAATTGCGAAAAACCGTAAAGAAACGTTGTAATTTTAGCAGATTTTTCAAATTTTGAGCGTTTTATATACAGAAAGAAATGACCAAATGAAAAAACCAATTCCATATTCGTGTTCAGCAGGTCAAAATAACCCGAAAGACACCCTTATTTCAAGCGTTTTGCTTCAATTTTCAAAATTTACTTTTTTCACTGATTTTTTATTGTAAAAAAGCTGAAAAAAAAGTGAATTTCGAGACCTTGAGTGAAACAATGGGGAAAATTGTGTTAATCGGGGTATTTTGGCCTGCTGAACACGAATATGGGATTAGCTTTTTCATTTGGCCATTTTTCCCTGAAAATTCACCATTTTAAAATTTATCGGGTTTTTTGAGCAATAAAATTAAAATGCAAAATAATTAATGCGATATTCTCATTCTACGACCCAAAATTAGTCAGAATTCGCCATTTTCCGATATTATTGCGCGACTAGAACTTGATCACTTGATCAGAAACTTTTTGAAAATTTTCAACGAGCAGTAACATAGCAGATCGAGATCGAAAAAATTTCACGAAAACAAGAGCAGGGCATAAAAAATGATTTGATTTTTTTTTTTAATTCTTAATTTTCATTTTGGCATCTTGTTGAATTGTAAAAATTAATTCATTGATTATGATTATATCATTGAAGTGGGGAAGGGGGATGCAAGAGACACAACCATATAGAAAAACTATCTCATAATCTTGTTTATAACATCATTTTAGCTCAAACATCAAACAAATCCTTGAAATTGGGAAAAAAATATGTTTGTGTATCTCCATAATGCTGAAAATTTTGAAACTTTCGGTCGTAACTCCACCAAAAATGCAAAAAAGTCATGAATCAAAAATTCAACTTTCTATTGAATGATAAAAAAACAGTGTTTTACTTATGATTTTTGAATTTTGCGATATATTTCATGATTTTAATATGCTGTTGCAGTGTTCAGAATGCATTTTCAATTACTTTGTTTCAAAATACAAATTTTTAACTGGGGGTAACTCCAAAAATTTTCTTTGTTCAAGTACGTAAACAATAATACGCATTAAAAATCGAATGATTGACGAATATTTCGTTTGAGATTTCATCTTACCAATACCCATCAAGCTCAGTTTAGATCTCGAGTAAAAATTAAATTTTCATTAAATCTCGAAAAAAACACACCTTACAAACAGACAGTTTTGGAACAACGACTCAGCTAAAAGAAAAAATCAAGGAAGACGGGCGAAAACAAACCCTTATCCAATATCAGAGAATTCGTCCTGTTCGCGTGAAACCATTTCCATTATTAATAGCTTTTAATTATAAAATTTTCCGCCGTTCTGAATAAAACATCGAATTAGTTTCCAGGGAGGCGAAAAAAAAAAGAATGCAAAAATGTGGAAAGAAAAAGAGACACGATTCGATGCGGCGAAAAGACGAAACGGAGGCCCCGTAAAATGTATAAAATTTGTAATTCAACGTATAAAATTTCTTCGGCTGCCGGGATTTAGAAAATGAAAATATTTCCGCGCTCGTCGCCGCCCAGTGTACGAAAAACATTCCGGGACGACTGTTAAATTTCCGATTCGCAGGAATTCTTTTTTACCCGAACAATAACAATAAAAGCTTTACGAGTTCATCGTAAATGACGTATTTGAAATTCTAGCGACGTGGGCAATTTGTTATACCTCCTCCTACCTGATTTGATACACTAAAAGCCCCCGAAGAGTAAAGATTTATTAAGTGAAATAAACTTTTAAGCCGGATACCAAGCATGAAAAGAAATTTAATTTGGCACGTTTTAATTATATTTATCGGAAATATTTAAAGGCGACCTTTTTTCCCTCCCGCGCCGTCATCTCTGCCCCGTCTTTATCGTTCCTTTCACCATTTCTCTCGTCTCAATATCCGGTTAGTAGGTATAACCTTACCCATGGCGTTATATAGTGAATGCTGCGAAGAGAGGAAAAAAAAATTCAATATCAATATAGGCTTTTCTGCATTATTCGCAACATTTAGGCTTTAACGGTATCTATAAAGAGCGTGAATTGGCTCCCGCCACCGATGCCACCGGCCCCGATGGCATCGCCCTATGCGACTCTTTTATAAGGGTCTCATATACGCGACGAAAAAAGCTTTTTTATTATTAATGGATTTTCAAATAGCTGACTTTTAAACGTATAAAGTGCGAAATTTGTGTACGCGTCGGTTTATTAATCTGTAAATTTTACATATACGCGCCCGTCGTATCCGATACGAAAAGGATATACTTTACTTACACTGTATACCAGTCTTATATTGTATCTGCGTACCCGAGTAGGTGTAACTTGTACAAGATTTCGCCATAATATGCCACCTTTCTTTTTTCGTATAAAATATACCTCCATACCGATCTACACCTATACAGCCCATTATTGAGAAATAAGTTGACGAACGAAGGGTATCGCTGGGTTGGATTTTTTTTCATTCTGCTGTTTTTTTTTTTTAACCGGGGCCTTTTTAAAAATTCAAAACATGCAATGGATTTTGTTAAATTGAGATATCTACTTCATGTTGAATTTATTGATGTAATCAGTGTTGAACATTAATAATTTGATGTGAAATTTATTTCTAAAGTTTTATTAAAAAATGATACAATCAAACGCATTTTTCAAAAATTTAATTCATAGAGAAAAGAAGGAGGCTATTTGTTTTAAAAATTTTAGAAGTTGAAATTTTAATTTTTTTTCAACTTCAAATTATTGTTTTTGAATGTGTTTTTCAACTTGAAAAACTTTTTTTTGGAAGTTGAACCAGTTCACAATTTTTTTTCAACCAGCTCTCTGTTTTCTGTTTTTTTTTGTTTTTTTTTGTTTTTTTAATCTGAACAATTTTTTTCCTGAAAAATTTTCAATATGAAATTTTTTCAAGTTTTTTTCACATCATCTCACTTTTAGCCGAAATTTTTTCCTGAATTTTCCAAAATGAAATTTTCTTTCAGATTGTCACACTGTAGGATATTTTCCTGCAATTTTCTCCTCGCAGAATTGTTTTCAAATCTCATTTGTCAGCGCAAGTATTCTCAAAATTTTGTAAACATTGTATTTTTTTGAACAATTAATCCAACTCCGGATTGTTTATTAACGTTTTTCAACTTCAAATTTTTTTTTTTTGATTTATAGCTTGAATTTTTCGAGAAAAAAAATTGGGTAGACGATTTAGATTACGAAAAAATGAAGGAAATCGATTTTTTAGAGGTAGCAGAAATGAAGAATAAAATATTCTAGATTCAGTTGCAAAACATTTCGGAGGAACTAACAAAATTGAGAAAAATTTTTCTTGAAAATTGGATCAATTTTGGAAAATTTCAAAGTTGAAGAACCAATTTTTAGAATTGGGGAACGTTTTTGATGAAATAATGACACGCCAGTAGTAAAAAAAAGTCTGATCTGATTGAGTTTTCCTTGTTTATTTTCGATTCTATATCTATAAGTGCCGTTTTTTTTTTTTTTTTTTTTTTTTTTTTTTTGAATTTTACCATTCTGAGAAAAATTGTAATTTCGATCTTGTCAAATACTAATTTTTGAACTGGAGGAGGGAGTGTGGTCTCGAAAAATATGTTCTTGAAGTAGATTTTGCAAAATTCGACCATTGTTTGTCGTTCTATCTCGAAAATTTTCTTGCAAACCTTTTAACCTGTGAATCAAACGTTTTTCAATTCCGGAAAATTAATTGTCGAGAAAGTTTAATTTTATTGAATGAAATGAAATATCGAGATTTTTTTTACAAATCAGAACATGATTTACGCCTTTGTTGAAGTTGAAAATTTGAAAATTTGTGATAAAAATTTTAGTTTTCGAATGAATTTTTCTCAGAGGAACACATATTTTTTAAATGTGAAAATCATTTGAAGAAGCTTGCTTATTTTCGTAATGTTTTACAGATTGAATCTTTTTAAAAATGTTGGAATTCTTTTCATTGTTGCCAAATGGTTTGGGTCATTAAGAAAATAACTAGGTAAACAAAATATTATTATTATTTACCTAGTTTTTTGATTGAAACTCTAGAAAATGCTTGAAAATGCTTTACAAAGTGTAAAATGATAATGTCTAAAAATTGTTAAAATTTTGGCAAACATGTTCAAAATTTGAAAATTTTTAAATCATTCCCTTGTAAAAAATTATTCTAATGGTGGCAAAAATTTCTTGCAATGTCAAATTTTTGGATTGAACATTTTTGCATTTTTGATTCAATTTTTCGTGACAGTTTTATTAAAATTTGGTGATTTTTCAAATTTTCGTTTTATTTTCACAAAATTTTATGGAATAATCCAAACAATTTCTTATAAAAGTAGGTATTTAAAAAATTTTTGCCACATTTTAATTCTTGATTTCCATAAGATTCGACTATCATTTCAATATTTTTCATAATTTTTATAACTGACTTGTATCTTTTTCAACATTGTACACAATTTTTATCTTACATATTTCTTGCCTTTGAAATTTTCACCGAAAAATCTTCTCTCCTGCAAAACTCATCCGCCTCATACTCGTACTTTGAAAAATTTAATAAAATAGGCATCCGAAAAAAAAATTCGAATAAAAGTTCTGCAAAAAGTAACCAAACATTAATCTCTGGTCTCGTCTTCTTCGAACAACTAAAAAACCCTACCTATCGGTACAAAAAAATAACGAAAATTTTTCATCAACGCGCGAATAAAAATTTCATCGTCTGAGGAGAAATTTTGACTAGGGATAAAATTGCGACAGCAACGTGGGCCACATCGAGGCGAACCCGAAATTACCAAGAAAACACTGTGGGATGAGATCTGCGTTATCTGGGGGTATTTGAGCAGAAGATCGGCAGGGTGTAGGAGGTGAATTAAAAATACACGGGTACTGTTCTTCACGCTTGGGCATTAATTTAAAAATTCGAGCCTACATTGAGATTACTTTTTTCGAAGACAAATAAACCGAAAAAACCCGAAATAAATAACGAAAAATACGAAAACGAGAAAACGCCTTGAGAAGCACGTGTACGTTACCTTAAAAGGTCTCCTTTTTAGAAGAAATTTTCTTCGTCTGGTTGAAAAGAAAACGAGAGATGGGTACAATGAAACAGCCCACGTTGCATGATTTCGTTTCGGAGACATGGCGTAGCCCGACCCAGGTAACTTCGAAGCGATAATATTTGGAACACTTGCACGTGCTGCGAATCATCGGACATGTACTAATTACCGAGGTTACCAAGTTAATAGATAATTTGGTTGGGATATACGACGCTGGTATAGGCATCGTGAAGGTATCTGAATAAAAATATAACTAAACATTTTGGGTAAATGGTACGTCGCACTTATTTAGGTAAACGGGAACAAGTCAAAGTTAATTAATACAATTTAACAACGACAGTTTCAAAGTCGTTACTTTTCATTATTCGCCATAAATATACGCGAAGAACATGGATGAAAATCAAGAGCAGGGTTGTTGGGTGTCGAGCCGCAGCGAATAAAATCGGTGTAAGTTGCAGGAACATTTTGAGGGTGCAAGTTTTTCTAATTTTTTCCTTCTCAAGGAAGCGAAGACAAATATATTTATCCTGGTTAAGAAGAGTGATTGGGCCTTTGGCTGGAATTTTTGAACTTATTTGTTAAAGTTTTCTGGGCGTAAAAAATTCGATGGAAAAATTTTTTAATGTCCTCCTACCCCTTACCTCAACCCTGACGCTGAAGAATGCCCAAAAAATGTCCAAAATTGTGAATTTAGTTATCCATTTCAATATTTTATGATTCTCAATCGGATTTTTAAAAATTTTGAAAAGACGATGGCTCATATGAAGGACCATGCGTGGAAATTTTTGAATTTTTTTCTTGCTAAAGTCTCAGTTTTGAAACTTGAAAGTACCAAATCCATCGCTGAAAAAAGTCAGAATTGCAACATGGGGAAAATCAGCAAAATTTTTTTACTTTCAGCGGATTTTCGCTGATTTTTTTGAAGAATTTTGCTGATTTTTTGGCGAAATTCAGTTTTAATGAATTTTCACTGTTTTTTTTAGCAACTTTTTTCATTGTGTTTGTTTTCAGTGATTTTTTGCAATGATTATTACTTTTCTACATTGTACAATTCTGATTGATTTACAGTAATTTTTGACACTTTTTACTGATTTATAAATTGGAAATCAAGAGATTTTCCAAACAAATACTCCCAAAATTGCAACAAAAAAAAAGAAGCAAGTTTTTTACCTTTATGTATTTTTCCGATTAAAATCATATTTTGTATCCAAATTTTTTCTACAACAAATGTAATCATCCCTAACTACACATTTACATATTTTCTGTATAATTTTCACTCAAATTCATTCATTTTTTCGTGATTTTTGTAATTTTGCAGTATACAGCACCTAGATTTTTGGTTATAAAATGGAACTCTTTTTTCATGTGTGAAACGCTGAAACTAAACATCGTTTTCACCATTCACTAGGAAAATAGCAGATTCAAAAAAAAAAAAAAGTTCTCCTCTGAAATTGACTTTTTCCATCCAATTGACTAATCACCTGTCAAAGGAGGGATTTCTAAAGATAATCCTTAGTATGGTCCTTCATTCCTACAAATTGAAAAAATAAATAAATAATAATCACCAATTTCTCATTTTTGAATTTGGGGGAAGTGATGAGGTGGAGGCAAAAAAATTTCCAGCTTTAGTGGAATAGTTGTGAAAATGATTTCCATTTCAAATATAATCCAAGCCTTAAAAGCTCGAAAAAATCATGGGACGATTTCTCAGACTGATTTTCCATTCGAAAATTATCCCAGATTCAAAATTTCGCAAAAATCGTAGAATGATTTTTGGGATCAAAATTCATTTCAAAAATCATCCTAGCCTCAAAAATTGGAAAAAATGGGATGATTTTTGCGTATTGACGATTCCGTGCTTCAAAATTTCAGAAAAATACGTGGGATAATTTTTAGGATCAGAAATCAACCCACCACAAAAAATTGGAAAAAAATGGGATGATTTTTGGAATGGTAATTCATCCCAATTAATCATCCTAGTCACGGAAGCTCAAGAAAATCATCCCACCCTCCAAAATCAAAAAAAAAAAACTCGTGAAATGATTTGTGAGATTGATTTTCATCCCATACATCATCCCAGTCCAAGCCAGGGAAGCTCTGAAAATACATGAAAGGATTTGTGAGATCGATTTTCATCTTAATACTTACCCGACGCTTGAAAAAATGTAGGATGATTTATGAAATTAATTTTTATTCCAATACGCATCCCAGCCACAGAAGCCCGGGAAAATCACCCAAGCCTGAAAACCTCGAAAAAATCATGATATGATTTTTGAAATGAAACCTTAGCCGGCTATGCCCTTATAAGAAGAATAGTTGACCGACGATTCTGACAGTCGTTTTATTGGCTCATCGAATGAGTCTTGGATCGCCAGGCGTCGCGTCGCTGTCGCTCTTAAGTATAAAGTTTTCCCAACGAAGCCTCTCTGTTAATTATTACCACCTCATTACGTCGAAAGGATTATGGTATTATTTTCGCGAGAAAACGCACTACGACGTAAACGGTTTCGGATTTAAAGGAATAAACTGATTAACTCGTTGCTTATATTGATTGCGTATTATTTAAGCATGTGTTTAATTAGTGTATGTGTCAAGTTCTTCGGGCGACCGACGCCGACGACGCGACGTTGGCCCATATCTCGTACAACCAATGTGCTAATTTATCATGTTAAGCTATCGAATCGATTACCCGATGGATGAAATTTTTCAAAAGGTTTTCTCTGGAATTTTTTTGGTGAATGAAAAAGTTGTCGATTGAGGGAGATCTGTCTTTTGAAAATGTTTATTGCAGTTCGTTGTTGGTTGGTCGTATGAGTTTTTTGTTCGGGTATTATGGACCTAATTTTTCGATGTTTTGATATTTTTTAGTTTTGATTATGATTTTTTGTCAATTTTCTGTTCGATTTGCTGCGAAAATTATTTTCAAAATATTGCATGAATTATTTTTGAATTTTTTGAATTTCTCAATCGAATCGTTTTTAGTATACCTATGATCTTATTTTTAGTACAATGTCTTTTCAGCTTTACAATTTTGTGTTTTATTCCAATTTTTAGTTTTTTCCTCTCTCAAACCAGTTTAAATTCATTCTAAAAGTGATCTCGTAGAAATGGCCAAAAATCTTTCAATTTCTTAATTTTTCCATCATTCGTCGAGTTTTCTTAAAAGGAATGAAACAAATTGAACGACGAACGTTGTGGAAAAAAAGGGAAGCTTAAAATTGAACAATTTCGGTTGAATTAAAATTAGGCATCGAGGTTCTCAATGTCAGTTTTTTTTCGCGTTGGTTTTAAAAATCCCTCGTTTTTTGGGAAAAAATTGATCAGTTTTGAATATTTTTTCGACTCAAATCCTATTTTTTCAATTGGAATACCTAGCGAATTGTTCTTGAAAAGAGGAGAGTAAAAAATCGTTTTTCTTGAATTCAAAAAATGATTCGCACAGTTATATTTTTCTTTATTCATTTTTCAATTGATTTTTTCTTTCAGTGAATTTTTTTAAAATATTCTTGAGATGAAACTTTTTTTTCATAATAATTTTTGCTTGGACTTGTCTTATTTTCAAAGTAGAAATAATTTTCTGACATTTTCCATTCGGTATTCACTTTCTTTCATATCTTTTTTCGATTCAAGTACCTATCTGGGAAAACTCGGTTTAATTTCGAGGATCCAGCGATGTTTTGATGTCTCACCATCAGTGAGTTGCTTGCATTATTTCAATTTTTTTCTGACAAAAATGTGATATTTCTGAAAACAGTGTTCCTAACTTTTTTTTTCTAAATTTTCCAGTATAATTTTGAATTTTGATTTCCGAATTATCGGTTAACAAAATACGTATTCATCTCCAAAGTCACCCCACAGTTTTTTGGAGCCTTTGAGGCTTGAATGGTTTTGAGATTGATTTTTTCATTTCCAAAAATTCCAAACCTCCAAGACTGGGATAAATTTTGAGATAAATTTTTATTCTAAAAATTATCCCATGATTTTTTTGAGCCTCTGAGGCTGAGATGTTTATTGAGAAAATTTTCTGTCTCAAAAATAATCCCACAATTTTTTCGAACTAGGTTTTTGTTCCAAGGATCAATCCACGAATTTTCCGGAGTTTTGCGATAAAAATTATTTTTTACTAATTATTTCGCGATTTTTTTGAACTTTTGAGGTCAAGATTCCTTTTCCCAGCCTTTGATTTCCTCGTTGAATGTATTGAAAGAAAGTGGAACATTCTATTTCTAGAAACTAAGTTGATTTTAGTGTCTTGACCATAGAAATTAAGTGAATAGCTACCAAAGAGAACTAAAATTAAACTGGAGGTTCCAGAATGGTGAGAAATGGTTAAATTTTATTTCAGAAAAGAAGGAATTGAGTGTTGGTTGTTTTTAAGATGAATCAGGCAGTGATTTGACCTCAGTTAAAAATTCTTACAAATCAAGTGGCAATAAGGTCTTTAAAACTAAAGTACTTGTGGCCATTATGAAATCTGAACAATTTGATGTTTATTTCTGACTAATTTGAGGTCACTGGACACAAATCTTGCGCTGGTTTTGAATTTTTGAAGAGTTTTTCAAAAACATTAAAAAAACCAATACCTACTAGATTGAGTAAAAGCTGAAAAAATTTACTATTCTGTTTAGGTGAAAAAAAAATGAAATTCAAATTCGAAGTACCCATATTTCAAGATATCCGTGATCTGAAGTTTTGTTATTATCTCAATTGAAAAAACGCTTTTATTTTTTGACCTAATTTTTGACCTTTTTTTTCTATTTCGAAAATTTTTTCCATACTCTTTCACCAAAGAATCCGAATTGATCTCAAACAGCAATATTTTTAATTAAAAACCTTCCGAATGGTATTCGCGAGCACGTACCTCCCTGACGTATAGTTCTGTTCGACGTCTTTGAAAAACGCTCATTCTCGCAATAAGGAATAACTCGCAGAAACAATTTCCCGCGATTGTTGTTTATTTTACACGTACAATACACTGCGACTGGCTGGCGAAGGGTTAGGAGGAGGCATCATCTTCGCCATGTAAAGCGTACGTATCGTATAGCGGGGCACTTAGCGTATTCTTGGGTAACACCTGGTCTATAGTATGGTGTTCCATTGCATATAAATCTTTCGCCTTCATTACCCTTCTACACGGTTAGATTTCCATTAGCCGGTTGCTAGTGCTTACCTATTTACACGGTTTTCTTGGTTATTGTCGCGGAGTTTCGATTCGCTGCTGTTACAAAGATTAAAATTAGACTTTGCGACTTCGCCGCGAAGCCGGCGATGGTAGATGCAACGTCTTCTTTCGGTCGTCGGTCGTATTGTCACCTTAATATTTGGTGATTGCGTTATTTGCACTGTTACGATGATGTTAGCACTTCTCATTTATAATTAAGATGGTTGTCATGGTTTCGGGGTGAGAAGAGTGGTGGGAGAGAGGTACGATATCAGGCTGCCGAGTATCGTTCCTTGGAGATTTTCGAGGTGTGGAATGTACTCGTAATTATTCCGATGTTGAAGAGTGTTGCTGTTTTCGATACTTTTATCGGGGCTGGTTTGAAGTTAAGCGCGATAAAATTGAAAAAATTAGGTTGAGGGTCATAAGCGGCGTTGTCCTTGATCTAGAAAGTTTTATACAAAAAAAATTTATACCGATTTCGAAATTTTTCTGAAATGTAGTGAACGTAGAAAAGGGTTGATAAAAAAAGGTCTTAGATTTGGACGAAATTTGGTCAGAAATTTGTAGTTAAGCTAGGGAGCTGAAACAATTTTGAGTCCCCGGATCTTCTCAAAGCGAGGCCAATCATCTCTTCCTGAAAAAGGGACAGTTTGAGTTTTTTTTGCCACTATTTCTCTCAAGTAGGCCCTAATCAGTTGCAGGTCACGAATTTAAAGTTTTTTTTTCTTTTTTTTTTTTTTTTTTAACGAGCACATTTAAAATATTTTTTTTGTCACCAAAAATTATTTTTGATTAAATTTTTTGAAAAAATTTCATGCCAGGGCTGTCAACTAAATTTTGATCCACACGATTTTAATTTCTATAAAACTAAAGTTATTGTTTATTCATTGATTTGAAAAATAAGTTGGAACTTTTTGATAATAAAAATGGGGGGAAAGGGTGGTTCCCCACTTCCCCAGTCTGTATGAAACATTTGGAATCGGCGTTGATCTTAAAAATTGTTATTTTCCATTAGTTAATCATATCAAGTTGTGTTTTCCTGATATAAAAAATCAATCTTCCTACGGTACACGCTCATGAGGGGGTAGGGGTAAAAGTTGTTCGGGGAGGAGTGAAAAAAATTAGCGATGATGTATTGAAAAAAACTTATTACCTCATAAAATTACAAAATCCATAGACACACCCAGAAATTAATCGGGGGGGGGGGGTGAAAATTTGTGAGGGGGAGGGGTAAAATTTTAAATTAGTCACTTTTTACTGATCTTTCAGTCAAAACTCATCAATTTTTCCGACAAATTGAGAATTTATGGAGGAATTTGTGATTTTTGGTTGAAAAATTAGCCAAAAGTTATCAAATTTTTAATTAAAATCACTAAAATACTGCTCGAGCGAAACGAGAGTGAAAATTTTTTGGAAAAAATACTGTTTGAAAAGTAAAAAATGAACTTTTTAAAATTTTTGCGATAAAAAAATCTCGAGCACCCTGAGCCCTCCCCTTGGGTGTGCCTATGACAAAATCGATGCATTTTATCGCAGGGATGAAAATTCATCCCTAAAGTCATCTCAACCTCAAAAGTTTAAGAAAATAGGTGGAATGATTCTTGGAATGAAAATTCATTATAACATTCTACCCTGCTGCAAAAGCTCAGGAAAATTATAAAATGATTTTTGGGATGAAAATCTGGGATGATTTTAGGGGATAAAAATTCATCCCAATATGAAACCCGGCTTCAAAAGCTCAGGAAAATTGTGGGATAACTTTTTGGAATTGAAATTCATTTCAAAAATTATGGAGATGATTTTCAGGGCAAAAGGATCATTCCAATATTCTACCCAAAAATCACCCCAGCTTGAAATTTTGGAAAAATCGTGAGTTTATTTTTGGAATGAAAGTCCATTCCAATAATGAACTCAACCTAAAAGTTTGGGAAATTTTTGGGATGATTCTCGGGGTGAAATGTCATTCTAATGTTCATTCCAAAAATCAGTCATCCTCAATTCGTGATATTATATAAGTAATTCAACAGTCAACACAAAAGCCAGTGCCGTTAAAGGTTTGAGAATAAGTATTTTTGGAAATTGAGCCAAAAAAATTTGTCTGCGGTGAGCTTTTCCTGGATTTTTGCAGTTTTGAAGAAAGTTCCATTTTTGAGGGCAGCATATGGTCAGCAAAAAATCTAAATTTCTGTCAAAAATGAACATTTTTTAATCTAAAATGATAATTTAATTCATAAAATGAATTTTTTTTCAGAGATGGTAACTTTCAACTTCTCAAAATGGTAATTTTTACCAAAATGGGTCATTTTTTTTTTCTTCAAAAAAATATAAATTTTCGGAAAAAAGGATGATTTTTACTTGAAATTGTCGTTTCCGGGATTTTGGTATCTGTTTTTTTTTTAAAATTGTCAATTTTGAACAAATAGTAAAAAAAGTAGGATGCGAGAGCCGTTTAAGGTTCGAGAAAACTTGTTTTCCAAAACTAAGCCAAGAAGACTATGAAAATTGAAAAAAAATTAGCCAAATTCAGACTTCAGAAATCCTCCCTATCGCTCTCAATATGACACACACACAAACAACAAAAATCCTTTCGATTTTCAACTTTCATCAACTCACGCAGCTTGTATTATTCTTTCACCAGCTAATTCATAAAATCGCAATTTATTCGACAATCGTCCATAAATCAACCGTTCATACGTATCAAATTTAAATCAAGCGGAAAGAAAAATGCCAAAGAAAACAATAAACCTCGACAAACCACGTAATTTAAATTTCGTCATCGTCGTTATTGGGCGAGCGCGGAGGCAGCAGGCAATCGAGAAATAGGAAAAAAAATTCTAGTCGCTGTAATAATAATACTCGACAATGGATCCGTATAATCAGCGACAAAAGTTAACAATCAGAAAAATGTTAGGGTATATAACGGCGAAACGTTGTATACCTATACGGAGACTGTAGGGGTATGCGAGGGAGCTGTATTACAGCCCCGCAGCAAACAGCTAAAATATAGGCTAGACAATAAAAGCCATAACTCTTATCTGGATAATCGGCTTATACACTAAAAACTACCAAAACAAATTAGTACCGAATAAACACGCAAGTACAAAAATTAACATAAAATATACGCCCGCCGCCGTTACGTGAAATCTCGCTTACGTATGTATGTACGTACCGAATAATATTACAAAATTTTCTAGTTTTTTTTTGTTAGATTTCGAATGAAATTAACTTTGACACTGTTTGCACTGTTTATACCTCTTTATGTACATGTTTATACTTTTTTCACTTGCGTGTGATGGAGGTGTGAGATTTTCACGAATTTATACGTTTTTTGATCCCGAGCGAATTTTTCTTGGAATCGGAAATTTTGATGGATCAGAATTTTCAGCCTGATTAGCGATCGTTAATTTTTCAAAAATTATAGAATTTTTTAGAAAAATAACAATTTTAAATTTTTTTAATATGTTGAAAAGTATCCATTTCTTCGCACCGAAAATTCGTTCTAGTTTGACAAATTTCTCATGGGTACCTATTTAAACTTTTATTTTTTCAAAATTGAATTTCTGTACGATTTTGATGAGTTGGCGATAAAAAAATCAAGATTAAAATCAAATTTTGTATTTAAACAAAAAAATCTCATATCGAGTTAGATTTTAAGGTCAGTATACGAAAAGGTTTTTTAGTTTTTCATGTGTGATGAAATGCCATTATAGGTAATTCAAATTCGAAGAGGAGTGCGACGTTGAAAGTTAGATTTTTTTCTTTTGATTTCTCGAGTTCATTTATAGATCTATCCTCACCCTCCCCCTTCACTCCTCCAATAAAAAGAAAATAGGACAAAACTTGAAAAGCTCATTTCTGGAGTCATTTCCCCGAAAATCCCAAAAGAGATAATGAGGTATCGCGAGTGGTGGAGGTTAAAAAAAGCCTAAATTAGGAATTTTTCAAAATTATCGAGCGGGTCATTTTTCAAAAAAAAAAAAAAAAAACCTAAAAAAGTACCATCGATGATGGGGTCAAAAGTTCAAAATTGGGAATTTTGCAAAATTATTGTCGAGCGAGGTATCAAATTCCATGTTTTTCATATCCTTAGTTCATTTTTGGAGTAATTCACCCGAAACCCCCAAAAATAGGATCATGGATGTTGAGGTCAAAAAGGTCAAAATGAGAAAATTTTTCAAAATTATTGAGTAGGGTATCAAACTGTTTTTTTTTCACTTCGAGTTCATTTCGGAGAAGTTTTTTCTCAAATACCTCAAAAATAAGGTCACAAATGTTGGGGGTCAAAAAAGTCAAAATTGTAAATTTTTCAAAATTGTCAAGCGAGGTATCAAATTTTATCTTTTTCATACCTCGATTTCATTTCTGGGGTCATTTTTCGAAAATATTCAAAAATGAGGGTCACAGATGATGGGGTTAAAAGGGTCAAAATGATAAATGAGGTACCCAACGTATGTGGGGTCAAAAAGGTCAAAATAAGAATTTTTCAAAATTATCACGCAAGGTATCAAATAAAATGTTTTTTTTTCACCTCTCAAGTGCATTTCTTAGGTCATCTTGCCAAAAAATCAAAAGGGGTGTTGAGGTCAAATGAAGGGTCAAATTTCAGAATTTTTCAAATTATCAAGCGAGGTATAAAATTTGATGTTTTTCGTCTGCCGAGTTATTTTTCCAAAAAAAAAATCCAAAAGGGTCCAACCGGTGTGTGGGTCGCAAAAGGTCAAAATAAAGACTTTTCCAAAATTATTGAGCGAGGTATCAAATCCCATGTCTTTTTATCTGTCGGGTTCATTTCAGGGGTCATTTTCCCAACAAATACAAAAATTGTTACTTTATTTTGGGGTCAAATGTCAAAAGGGTTAATATTGAGAATTTTTCAAAACTATTGACCGAAATATTATATAAAAATACATTGTTTTAACATCTCGAGGTCATTTCAGGAGGCAGTTTTCCAAAATACCCCGAAAAGTGTTTCGCAAATGTTGGATTCGGTGGATGGACCATCTTTGTACTTTTTATTTTCATTTTTTTAGGGAAAAGTAGAATTAGGGATCGTAATATGTTGTGAAATTGCTTCAAAATAAAATAATAAAAATTATGGGTCTCATATTTGAATTTTCATCACCGAACAGAATAATTCAAAATTTTGATACAAAATTTTTTGAATTTTCTTCTTTGTTGTTGATAGACAATCCTCTTTGAAGTATTTCCAGTAAAATTCACAAAATTTAAAACAAAGTGCTCGCAGCATAAATTGAAAAAAATCTTCACTTCAATAGTGTTCAGAGAAGAAACAAAGGGAGGTGGAAGGGAAGGAAGTTCTCCCCAACTCATGTTTTTCCAATCAGAAAATCGTTGTAAATCGGCAAATTTTGGAAAATTTACAGACTTGTAAAAAAATATGCCAATTTACAGCAAAATTTCTCAAAAAATTTGAAATTTTTAATTCAAATTCCATCCTTTAGTTTGCTCGGACACTTTGAACAAATTTTTGCTTTTTAATGTCTCTATATTCAAATTTCACTTCCATTTCGTCTTCACTCGGACTCGTTGAATTTGCACGATTCATCTTCAAAGTGATGGTATGAATTGTCTTCTCTTCTAACCCAAACAATTGAGAATTTTGAAGCAAAACAATTTGCCTTTTTCATTTTTTAGTAGACTTGGTAGGTGATATTGAAGTAGCAGGTAATCAAGTGGTATAGTTTTTTTTTATTTCAACGACTGGTCGAGAAAATTCTCTTAAATTTTTCATTTTTACCTCCCCCATCCCAGTCCCCTTTCGAAATTTTAGCCCAAATTTCGTCTCCGATAATGCTCGAGTCATGTCACGATGATTCGACCTGCCATTCGTACGTTTGGCAGAGCTTAATACACGTTTCAATTCAAAAGCGAGATACAGAGCTGACGTAGAAAAAGACGTGAAGAGCGTGGCATTTGTCATTTTACCACAAAACGAACGAATAGTACGCTATACACGATATGCGACGTATACTAAAACGTGTAGTGTAAAGTTCTAAAACGTCTAAAACGAGTGAGAAACTTAGCGCTTTGCCGGAGTTTATCGCAAAGTTAAACATATAAGAAATCCGGCCTTTTAAAATACGCATCTCTCCGCGTATTGTTACAAATACTCGTACCACGATGCCCTCTCCGAAAAGCTAACAATATCACATTCAAAATTTACACACCCGCCCGAAAATTTTACGTCAGTAATAATAAAATATCCTTTGAAATAATTCTTCGACCCGAGCGGGAAATACTTTGTTAAGAATTCCTCCAAGTTAACGTTTTCTTGTCACTCGAGCGTCTAACTTTATTATTAATTAACGCTTCATCCGACTTGTAAAAAAGTTTCGCTTATTTTTGCCATTGTCGGAAAATTAACTCGTCGTTAGCTCGGAGGTAAAACATTATTTTAATACCGTTGAGACGGTTTCATCTTCATTCTCGCAACTCTTTTTTTCCCGCTCTCGCTCTCTCTTCTTTTCTTCTTTTCAACTTACATCCAGTTATCCGCATCGCGGTGAATATTAAAATGACGCGTCCGAATAGAATGCGCAATTGTCAATTTAGCTTTATTAACGGTGTGTTTCTTCGTCGTGCGACTGCTTTTTCCACCTAGAGCCCCTTGTGTCAGACGAGTCTTCGTCGTTGAGCCGTTTTGTTGTGTGTGGGTAAGCGAAATGTACCTCGAGGTAGATTTTGAGCTGCGGAGTTGTACTTTGTCGCGAAGTCACGTTCGTAATACTGCGTATAACTTTTGTTACCGGAGAATGCATAAAGCCAGATTTTAGGGATGCAATGAGTACGGAATGTTGGCTTTTTTTTCCTCCTTGGGATCGTGGTGGTTTTTTCAACAGTTTCGAGATGAGATTTTTTGATGGAAAGAGTGTGTGAGATAATCAATTTCTTATGATTTTTTTCGTAAATTTTGGACGAGACTGTTTGAGAAAATAATTGATTTAGTTTGATCTAAATTTTTTGAATTTTAAACAAAGAAATGTGGATTTGTAAAGAAGATTTTGATTTCTGAATGAGCAGAGCACCTTTCTGTTGAAATTGATTTTTTCAAATTTCCCTTGAAACTAAAATTCGTGAATAGGATTTGGAATCAACTTGAGAAACAAAAATTAAAATTGAGAAACTCAAATTCGAAAAAAAACTGAAAAAATTGAAACGAGGATTAAATAAATGAAGAAAATGAATAACTATTGTAATGTCTTATTTTTTTTTCAAATTTAGAAATAAAAGTGAAACTAAATTTGAAAATTTTAAATTAAGGTGTAAACATTGAACTACTTGTAGAATATAAAAGGAAAAGATTGAAAATTATGTCTGAAATTTTTCAGTTTTTCAGTTTCCATTTTGGTTCTATTTTGGTTTAAAATTGAAAAATTTTCGTTGAAATTCAAAAAAAGTGAAACTGAAATTAACAAAATTTTAATTGAAATAGAAAAACTAAACTGATAACGAGAAGAAACCTGAATTTCCAAACGAAACAATTAAAATAATTAAAACGAAAATATAACTTACATCGCTACTTGAAAAATAGAAAATAGAATTAAAAAAAATTGCAATTGAAACTGAATGGAGAAACCGAAAAAGTGTAGGTTAATAAGGATTTTTTATTTTTGTCTCAAATTGCGTAAAACTCAAACCGAAATAAATACAAAACTTGAAGCAGTAAAATTGAAAAAAAATATTGAAAATGAAATGAAAAAACAATAACGAAGGATATAAAAAAAAAAATTGGAAATATGTATGTACATTTTTTTAATGAAAGAAGGAAAACTGAAAATTTCATGGAAAAAATTGTAAACTACATCTAAATTGTTTTTTTTTTTCAGCTCCGATTTGGATTTAAAATTTAAAAACTAATTTGAAATTCAATAAAGAGAAGAAAAATAAACTAAAATAGAAAATCTAAATCTAAGTATTCCCACCAATAAAAAATTATCATTTTTTTCGAAACACTCAAATTTTTGGAGTTGAACTCTATTTGATGCCTTTCAAGACCATCATTCAAAATTCTCAAAATCTCTAAATTCGTGATAAGAAATCAAATTTCCGGTGAAATTTCTTCCAATATTGGTGATTTGAAAATTTTTTTCAAAGGATTTGGCGAGGTAAGGAGCCAATTTGGCCTCTGGTGGAACTCCATCAACATTTTTATTCCATTCGATTCATCTTGGTGGATGATGATTGGTTATTTAATCATTTTGGCTTCTTAAAATTGGGTACTGTTTTTCATCAATTTTTCTGAGGTTTTTTGGATATTTGAACAACCTTCACCATTCGAAAAAATTTGGTAAAATTATGAGAGATGTGAAGCAAGTACATTATGTAGAAAAACTCCGTAAAAAATTATCTTTCTGCCTATTTCAAAATTTATAGTCTCCCAGAGTGATTTGAAAATTTCGAAGTCATATTCAAGGTCATTGAATCGGTTGGAAAAATCTGAAAAAAAATCAGTGTACTTACTCCCTTTAATAAATACCTCTACCTACCTGCCAAGTCTGAAAAAAAGTAGACTATTTTTAGCTCGGAAATCACATATTTCGGGGCACTTGCTCTTCAGGAGGCGAGATAAAAATTCGCTCCTGCATCAGCTCTAAAATCATCCTCCATCAGGGTAAACCGAATGGCATAAAAATTTTGGTCAAGTTTCACCAAAGGTCAAATAACTCCTTTATCACATTACAGTCTTTTTGGGTTATTTACAAAGTACTTTGAGTCAAGATTCGGCCTTATAACCAGAATTTTTAGGCGATTTTCAAAATATACGATCTGAAAATCAAAATTTTCTGTATCGAAAAGATGAATTTTAAACTAAACCTTATTTCAGCCTTTTTCACCAAAGACGTAGCGACATAACTTTTCTGAGTGGGAGGGATTGAAGATTTGGCCAAATTTTATCCAAATTTTTACCACGGTTTTATGAGAAAATTAAAAAAGGAATTATGTACCTATTTTGAAAATGGGGGAAAAAATCTATTTTACCACAAGTTACTTTCCATGCGAATATTTCTTCGTTAGATGCCTGGCTCAGCTCGATAATTATTTTCCGAATTAATTCTTATGACCATACAAATAAAAATAGATATTTTTTTTACGAGTTCTATAACAGAAATGCATGGAACAGACCTTAGAGTCTGAACCTTGGGAGAGAGGGGGAGATTTAAAAAAAATCCAAAAAATTGTGAAAAATTCTGAAGAGCTGAAATTTTTTGATAAATTTTCTCGTGATCAGCGCAAAAAATTCTGTAAAAATTCCTCTGTAAATTTCAAACATGGTCTGTTGAAAACATGGTTGACTAGTGTTGGCATCTGAGATTGTGTGTTCACCAATCATTGGTTCAATTTTTTTTTCATTTTGGTAACCAGAAATTAGTCGTGAAAAATTTGACGTTGAATTTCCCAACCTTGCCATTTTTTTTTTTCATTTGTCAATATATTTACCAACTTTTTCTAATTTTTTACAAGTCCAAGTGTGACCATAATAATTGCAGTCAAGGTTGTCAATCCTTCGAATTTTCAATTTTTGCTACATTTAAGATTGAAAATTTCGAGAATGAGTCGAAAAAAACAACACTATGTAATTTACTTCTCATTTCTTCAATAAATTTCTCTACGATGACCCGAAAAAAACATCTATCGTTTTGTGCGATCCCTGACTCAGCACACCACACCACCCCTTTGACCAGCTTATCATTTCATCTTCTTTGCATAATCAGATAACCAATGTTACGCTTCGCCGACCATCAATCTCTTCGTTGCTTTTGTTTTATCAACATTGACCGATCATCGCACGCCTTTGCAACGCAACAGCTCACGCAAGACGTTAATTAACTTGGCAAAAAGGGTTTACAAATGAGCGAGAATTCGATGGTGTAAAAAACCCCACCCTAAGTTCGCACCTTTTTAACTAGCGTCGTCTGTTGTGTCGTTGGAAAAACGTGTTCCGGTATTAATACGAAATTAAATAGATTTTAGAGCTGCGCTCGTCGTAGAAAAGAGAATGCGGTGGATTATTTAAAAACGAAATCTGTACCGAAAAACAATCTGGCATTTGAAACAATATCGAGTAATCAATCACAACGTCGGAGGCTTGATTTTCACCCCCTTTTTGGACGTCGTCAATTGCACTTTTATCGTTACTTTTTAATTCGTGTATCCGCGTCGACATTTTACAGCGGTAAACTGACCATAGGGAGAATCTTTCCGCATCCCTTCCAAAAATGGAGCCATATCGTATCTAGATCCTACACTTGTAAGTACAGATTGCTTAGTACATTGGCAGGCGGGCAATCGTTATTCACCGCTGAAATCGCTGTTTTTGAGGTCAAAACATCGTACGGTTCAATACCTTATGGAAAAGCGCCCCGGTATAATAGATTTTTCCATTATTTTCTGTATTAGACGTTCGAAAGTGGTTATGATTCTTTTTTCTCTCTTCTTTCTGGCAGCAGAAGAGAGAATTATACGGCGAAGATGGTTCGAAAATGAACTCCGCGTTGAATTGAAGTGCCTCAAGTGGATCAGGTTCGAACAAAAAGCTAACTATAGAGTTTCTCTTTTCTTTTGCACTAGTTTTATCCTCCTCGGTGTGCCTATACTGGGCATATCTCTCTTTCTCACATACCCTGCCTCGTGAACTACATATACTCACGTGTGGTGTAAGTGAAAACCGATACGTAGCGTTTACTATTATTACACGACGACGACGGTGCCATGATTCGTGTTGGTCTCGTGTACTGCCCTGTTTTTATCTATACTTAGTTTTTGGTAAATGATTTTTATGCCTCATTCTCGAGAAAACGTTTTCCTGTAATAATTTGAATCTTTTACTGGACTATTCCATGCTAAAACAGGACAAAAATGAAGCCAGGTCTTCCGATTTGGCTCATTTTTTTTTTCAAAGTTCTCCTTGGTGGCCCTATACACAAAACCACGATAATTGTTTTCTTAACCCTCAAAAGAGGGTGGGTAGGGGCTCTCGAAATTTTTATGCAATTACGATTTTTAGCAAAATTGTCCATCTTTGAAGGCTCATATCTCGAGATATAGTTTTTCCTTGGGGAAAACTGTTTGCGGGGTCTGATAAAGAACCCATAGATGATTCAAAATCGATAATCACATTTTGAAAAGCTCAAAGTTGAAAGCTGAACTTTCATAATGAGATACAAAGATGAAAGCTACCATTTAAAAATCTGAAAAAATTACACCAAGTAACTTTTTTCTCTCTTTTCAGCCAACAATTTTTCAAGATAGAATCTCTAGACCCCTGGGGGGTACAAGGGTCCACAATTTTGATCAAAATTCAAAAAAATCGTAATGAGGAGCTAGGGGTGTGGGTGTGTTTTAAAATTTTTTGCAGGGAAATTTTCAGAAAAAAAATATGGATTCGAGCTCAAAGTGACGAATTTTGGAAAATTGTGCTTGAATTAATCAATTAAGTAAGTCACTAATAATGGTAATCCGCGATTATAGGTGCTGAAGTTCATATTGGCAGTTTTTATGAGCTTTTCTTCAGGACTAAAAAAATTCTAAAATTTTCTGGTGGTTCTGAAACGTCTTGAAACCGCTTCCAATCGATTTGGCAGGTCGAAAATAGGATATACAGAATTTTAGCTTTTTTTGTTGATCAGATCAAAATTCATTATTTACTCTCTTAATTTGAATTAGTCAAAATTGACTGATTCAAATCGACAAAATCAAGTCACTGATTAAATCAGTGAAAATTATTACTAATTCAATCGGCGAAGTTTCATTACTGAATCAGTAAAAATAGAATTTCTTTGATTCAATCGGTAATTAATTACTGATTTAATCAGTGATTTTTTTTTACTGACTCAGTAATGAGAATTCACTGATTTGAATCAGTAAATTTTTACTGATTTCAATCAGACGACTAATTTTTACTGATTCAACAATCAAAATTCACTATTTGAATTAGTAATTTTTCACTGATTGGCAGTAAAATGACGCTGATCAACTGGAGAATCAGTGGAATTTGAATGATTATCAGTGATTGATTTTCTCTATTTCATCAGCCAATTTAGGCATTTTCCACTGCTCTCTAAATCTGAATCAGTCAAAAAACTGAAAATTCACTGATTAAACAGCGAAAAGTGTGGAACTATTAATCAGTGAAATTTGACTGTCAATCAGTGAAAAATTACTGATTCAATTGGTGAATTTTCATTTTTGAATCAGTAATCTTTTTTCAACTACTGAAATGAATCAGTAAAAATTAAAATTTACTAATTTAATCAGTGATTAATTACTGATTCAATTGGTAAATTAAAATTTTCACTGATTCGATCAGCAAATTACAATTTTTACCGATTCAAAAATGAAAATTCACTGGTTAAATCGGTAAAATTTTCACTGATTTCTTCAGTTGCACACTTTTGTCTTATTAATCAGTGAATTTTGACTGATTCAAGTTTAGAGAGTGATTCAAATCAAGAAAGTACTGAACGATGGAATTTTAAAATGTCAAAAATTAGCCAAAATTCGAGAAAAGCACTTGAAATTTTGAAAATGGAATTTTTTTATGACGTACTTTCAATTTATGGTCAAGTATTTTGGCTCAAAATTTTACCATGAATTGAGATACCTTGCTTGTTATGACAAAAACGTATAAAAAAATCACCTTTTTTTTGGTTTTGATTTTTTTTGACAACGTTGCACTCAATTTCAGGGCCCAAAAAATATGCGTGATGCATGACCATTGACCTCTTGGCTGAGCTAATAAAAAAGTTTTCAGCCGTGACACCTCGAAATTTTTGGAAAATTTCAATATGAAAAAAAATTGGGTTACTGTGAACCGAAAGTTTTCAAAAAATTCTCATTCTTATTCTTACCACCCAGCAAGATGTATAATGTGTGAAAATTTCAAAATTTTTTAACGATCCCTTCCAGAGACATCGCGTGTTGAAGGGGAAGGGGTCAGGGGTAGAATTTTTGGGGGATGTTTTCAGACCATAAATAACATTTTGAGTCAATTTTGACTAATTCTCTGCCAGGGTCATTTTTGACCCTTATTTAAATCAAAAAAATGTGAAACAAATTCTCAAAAAAAAAATCTAACTACATATAAAAATTCCCAACGTGATTGAGTGAAACTGATATCATATTCAAACTCAGCGCTAAATAGTCGATAAGAATTGCCAATCAGAATCAATTAATCAGGAAAAAATTGTTGATTTTTCTGTCCTTCATATTTTTGCCATCAAAAAGTTGAAAACGTACTTAATTCATTACAAAATATCAATAATTTTATGAGATAATCAAGCCTATAAAAAAAGAATACAACCTGAATTATGAAGCTTGAAATTTTTTTGTAGAGTCCAATTACTCAGGAAGTTTAGTTTTAGAAAAGTTTTCCATTTTTAAAAAAATTATGAACTTTCAACTAGAATATCTGGAAAACTAAGCCTCTCAAGAAAAAACCAATTGCACTCCAAAGAGAGGAAATTTATCACTTTGTAGTCAAGTTCTATTCATTTTTCTCTTTGAATCTCGTCTTTGCTCGAAAAATTTACTTCAAATTCCAACAGAAAATTCAAATTATGAAAAATCCTCGGATAATGGATCTTTTTACCATTTTTTTCGTAATAAGCATAAAAAATACTATAAACTCATCATTAAACTTCGAACCGAATTTCAAAAGCTTAAAAATGTCGACCTGTTAAGTATACGTCATTATTCAACGATTGGATAGTTTTTTTTTTGAAAATCAAACAAATCTTCGAAAATATGATAATTTTTCAAGTAATGTGAATGAAAACGATATACCACATATCTCCTTAAAAATTAGGTGATTCTAAACAAGAAAAAAAAAAGGATTATTTTTAAACAAGAAATAAAATTAACATTTGGATGTTCTCGAAAATCCATTCTTCTCGCCCATTACGGCCGTTACTCGTGGATTTCGAGTTTATAATTATTCTTCCTTTATAATTTTTTGACAACTGTTCGATAAATTTAGATTTTCCCAAAACAAATACCTTCCACCGAATAAATTTCTTTCCATTTTATCAGCTTTGGTGGTAATGTGCAAATATTCCAACATGTCAGATCTCACTGGGGTCCAAATTTGACGATTTTCGTCGTTCGGATTCCTAAAATTATTTTACGGTCATTGAATGAAAAATGTATTCAATAAGATGCATCGAAAAAGTATCTCGATTTCACCATTTTTTTGATATCTGACATCAATTTGAAACTGAAATTTTTTAGCCCTCGGCTGTGTCTGTTAAGTGAGTAGTCACTTTTCATAAAATTGAATCGAGTAAAATTTTAAAATAATTTTTCTATTCAAAATCAGGACCTGTTTTTTCGATACATCTGATTACTCGAATTAATCAATCAAGTATTTAAAATTTTTTACCTGTTGTAAGCAAAATTAATCAAATATTTGATGAATCGCTCGGATACTTTGAGATCGTCACCTTCGCTAATGTAACCCGGGAGAAAAGACGTGCTTAAATCGAAAACACTCGGCAATTGTTCCCCGTGACCAGATCCTGAAACAAGTGATATTGTTTGAACAGTTATGGACTAACCCGTTGGTCCACACGCACTTACAAAAATGCATTTGAACTTTGAACATCGATCATATTTGTACCATAGAACCCAGATTATAATTTCGCAATTCCACCTTCCTTCAGAAACACGAAAGGTAATCGTAAAATTTATGCAGCTATATAAAATTTAGACTCTACTATAGAAAAATAATAATTAATAATAAAACGCCTCAGCGCCACTCGTTTTAATTTTTTCTCGAGATTTTTCCAAAATATTGAATTTTGACCTTTTCGGGAGGGATCTTTTTGACCAAGGCGAAATTTTCCGAGAAAAATGCCAAAATTTATCCGTACCATCAAAGAAGTTGGGTATTCATCTAGCAAACAAGTATACAAAGTACATATTTCAATTTGTTTACCAATATCTGTGGGAAATTTCCCGGCGAAATCGAGAATCCTTTTTCGGTTCAAATGTTCGTAGCAATAAAAATAAACAGGACCATTGAGTCTATGTTCCTTTGCAGCTCTCAGTGCACCATAATTGAAGAGAGCATCTCCAATCATCTAAATGAAAAATAAATTCGTTCATTACTTGCGATAAAATGAATCTGGGATGTAAATGGTAATTTCTGAAAATAATAAAGGAGAAAAGTCAGTTGACCGGGTTAGTAGGGAAATCCTATTCAAGATCCGATTTTCCTACTTATTCTCCCAGTAGTTCACCTCGAAGTGAAAAATTTTGAAAAATCTTATTATAATGATGCTTCAAACCGGGTTTCCTTTAAATTACAGAATGACTACCCGAATTACTTTCAAAACTTTAAACCTTATTCTTGTATAGACTAGAGGATAAAATTTTCAGGAAAACTCCTACTTGGAATAAACAATCTTACCAATTTTCGTTCAAATGCAGAATTGGTGCATAGGTATTTTCTCCAGGTCACCCCACGTATTCAAATAAGTAATTACTTACTACTCATGTATGAAGTTGAATTATATTGAACTAAAATGAGGCGTGTAGAATCAAAAGTGGCTTTCTCCATGCGACACTCTCTGTAGAAAGGGACCTTGGAAGAAATTTTTTTCTTTCTAATTTTGGAAGTTTTGGAACTTGAAAATACCAAAATCACCAAAACTAGAAAAAAAAAATTTTCCACCTAAGGTCCCTTTCTACAGAGAGTGTCGCATGGAGAAAGCCACTTTTGATTCTACACGCCTCATTAATATACTTGATTCGTTTGCACTAACATCAGCCAGATTTTTAGTTATTGCTGCACCAGTGATGTTCTTATTGCCAAAATAGAATTTCCTCAACGACTCGGTTGCTTCATTAATTTTCTCAGCCGAGGCCATGGTATCAATTTGAAGAAATATAGGAAAGAAATATTTATAGTGTTGATCCAGGTATGCTGCGTTCGTTTCGTTATTCTTCAAAAATTCTGCGACATTCACAATAAAAAATACAATTACACTACATTGAACTAGAGTCTACTTCAGTATTTTTAAATAAGTGCTCTAACCCCAGAAAAAAGGAAGTCCTTCTAAAGACATAATGCCCAATAACCAAGGCATCGTGCTGGGGGTTTCATGACACCATGGGTTTTGGTAGTCGGTCAAAAACGTACCATTCAAATCAGCTGGTTCGCTGGTAATTGAAAATGTCACATCAAGCACATAATTCCAAATCTGAAACATTACGATGAGGGCTGTAGGTGTGTTGATTCCCGCAGAAAAATTCGTGTAAAAACATAGGGGAATTGTTTCCCACTTTCTTTTCAAGTAAGGAGTTATATAAAAATTTTGTTTTAGTGATTTTTATATATTTACTTTTTTTTTGCAAAGGTCGTTTCATTTCTCATTTGGGATTGAAAAATTAGAATTTTTAAAAATGTTTAGAGAATTTCTCCGTTTAGGGGCTAAAATAGTACAAAAATGTATAAAAAATAGGACCTTGCAATTTTTTAAATCAATTTTTCATATTTTTTTGAAATATTTTACAGAACTCAAATTATTTTAAATTTTAGAAAATTCGACGTTTGAGAAAATTTTTGAGAAACATCTCATTTTAGAAAATTTTCAAGTGATTTCTAAAAAAAATATATGAAAAGTTACACAGGTCGACAAAAAAAATGTTTGCTTGTTTCTAAGTCTCTTGCCGAAATTTTGATTCTAGGCATCAAACTACATCACTTTGCTCAATCCTGGCTTCCAAAGTTTGCCTGGTAGGAGGGAGAGGGGGCTAAATATTACAAAAAAAATCGAAAAAAAATTTTGTGGACCAATCTTATAGAAAATTTCACGGCGAATTCAATGCCGCAAACCTCAGACCTCCCATCTCTTTTAGAAAAAAAGTTACAGCTCATTCTTTCCAAAATTTTGTGAAAAAATCGCATTTTTTGTACCTTTCTTGCAAAAAAATGAAATGCGATTTTTTCACAAAATTTTGGAAAGAATGAGCTGTAACTTTTTTCTAAAAGAGATGGAAGTCCGCGGTTTGCAGCATTGTATTTACCATAAAATTTTCTGTAAGATTAGTTCAAAAAAATTTTTCAATTTGTTTTGTAATTCTCAGGCTCATTGCCCTTGAAAAATCAGTTTTTTTGGTCTTCCCCCTTCCTTCGAAGCAAACATTGGTCAACAACTGTTCTTTTCGTCCCGTTCTCAATCCTTGATTTTCAACATTTCTTCCAAAAAATTTAAAATGAAAAACCAGGTAAACTAACGTGGACTTGACCAATTCTTGAAAGAATTCATTATGATCATCATAACATTGATTTGAATTAAATATATTATACCGAAATTTGTATTATTGAAAGCATATTTCTTCATTGCAAATGAAACTCCTACAGACCTGCATTTTAGATCTAGTTTTGGCTAATATTTCACTCGGAATATTCTTCAAGCAGTTTTTAAATATTCGACTGCTCGTGATTGGACAACCGACTAAAACCCCGAATACCAGAGCTCTCTGACGCGCAATGGGGCTGGGTATATGAGCCCAAGGTGAAAGAGCAGTTCCGCTCATACTAATTGCTGCGCTGAATAATCCTGAAAAGAACAGAATCGAATGGATAATACATAAGTGAAAATAATTGATGTTATTTTTGTAAGCCCTGCAAATAAGCTATTATTTCAATCGTCTAACCTTTACTTAATGGCGAATACATATGATAGTGGACACTCGCACCACCGGCACTGTCTCCCAGTAACGTTACGTTGTTTGGATTGCCGCCGAAAGCTGCGATATTCTTTCGCACCCATTTCAACGCCATCACTTGATCTTTCATTCCGTTATTTCCAGGTAATACGTGATCTCCTGTGCTGATGAAACCTACACCGATGACCGATACAACATCAATTTTTATCAGAGGGGTGGAGAGAGGAGAAAATTTACTCCAAATCTAAAAGTTCGTGCACCGGATTTCATGGCCGGACTCGGAATGAAAAACTACTTAGCGATATTTTTTCCAATTTCGGTCCCAACCTAACTTCTGAGTCAGCATCACATTTTATTTAGGACAAAAATGAACTCGAAAGAGGAATTCAAGTTTATCAGTTATAAAAACATTTACACATATGCTTATACAGGGTGTCCAACAGGTCAAGCTGGTCCTAAAAAGTCAAGGTTTTCCACTAATTTACTCAAAAAGAAGCTTTTTTTTCAAAAATTTCAAAAATCATAAAAATTCCATTTACCATTGATAAATATTAAAAATTTCTTATGAAAAAGAAGAGTATTTTCAAAGGCGGGACGAAAAAGTGTTTGAAATTTCCTTTAAACCGAATATACGCAAGGGGGTTTCAAAAAATTTGGGGTTGGTTGTCAAAAAAATCATTCCAAAAAGTCAAGCTAAGTCAAGCTTCTCAAAAAATTTTATTAGACAGTTAAACCCCTGTTATAAGAACAGAATTTGAAAGTTCTGGCCAAACTCCATTTATAGTCTGCAGTTCAACTGGCAAAAAGTGTTTTAAAAATTGAAATTCGCGTGATTTTTCGGTCCCCCAGTCCTAAAAAAGTGTAATTTGGATTTTTACACTTACTCAACAGGGTGCTGTATCCTAAAACCAGTGTTGAAAAAAAAACAGTGTTTTTTCTGTTAAAAATGTTTTTTTCTGTTTAAAACTTGTTGTAATTGAGAATAAAAAAAAAACATGTTTTAAACGTAAAAAAACTAGACACACTGTGTCAAAAGCTTTTCAGACCAATTATTCTTTTCTCTTGGCATCCATCCTAACTACTCTTTTAGTCTGTTTTTCCCTACAAAGCATCGCTCGTGCAAAATACATATTTTCAAAAACAGAAATAAATTTTGAACTCGAAAAGCTCAACTTTCAATGAATTTGTCCTCTGTTTTTCTCCAAGATGCACCGTTCGTGAGATATTTTTTTAAAATTAGTTGCAATCAAACAAATCGTTCGCGAACGACCGATTCAATTGAATGAATCATTCGCGAACAACTGATTCAATTGTTCTTTCATTCAATTGCATCGTTCGCGAACGACTGATCCAATCGAACAAATTGTTCGCGAACGACTGCTTCATTCAAACGAATAGCCGATTCAATCAAACAAATCGTTCGCGAACAACCGATTCAATTGAACGAATCATTCGCGAACGACTGATTCAATCAAACAAATCGTTCGCGAACGTCCAATTCAATCAAACTAATCGTTCTTGAATGACTGATTCAATCGAACAAATCGTTCGCGAACGACTGCTCCAATCAAACGAATCATTCACGAACGACTGATTCATTTTCATTATGACTGATTTATTCAATCGAATCATTTGAAAACGAATTTATTATTGGCAACACTGTATGAAATTAGTTTTATGAAGAAAACACATAATAACAAGAATTGACCAATCACAGACCTACAAACTTTGAACTTAATTTTCTCAAGAACAGTGAGCTTTCAAGAAAAATTCATGAGAACCAAAGTTGTAGAGCTTGAAATTCCTGACTATCAAAATGCCCTCCGTTTTTTTCTACGGTGCACCGTTCGCGAGATATTTTCAAAAAATCAGTCGAATAAAGAAAACTAAAAGTAATAGAAATCAACCAATCACAAGCCTCCAATCTTTAATCTCAATTATCTCGTAAACGGTGAGCTTTCAAGAAAAATTCATGAGAACCAAAGTTGTAGAGCTTGAAATTCCTGACCATCAAAATGACCTTCGTTTTTCTCTACGGTGCACCGTTTGTGAGATATTTTTGAAAAACTGAATAAACTTTGAAGTCGAAAAGCTCAGCTTTCAAAGCTCGGATCGACTTCAAAATTTAATCAGCTCTTCACCTATATACATTCTAATCACCATAAAAATTTCAAGTCGATTGGTCTACTCTAACGTGAGTTATCGCGTCAGAAAGAAATACCCCAAAAATGAGCTTTAAAGTTGAAAAGCTCAGCTTTCCAAGCACAGAATTGCACCAAAAACTAATCAGCTCTGCTTCTAAGCGGTCTACACCTACTGTAAAAATTTCAGCCCGATTTGTTTAGTTTAACGGGAGAAATCGCGTCAGAAAGAAAAGGCTTCAACAATAAAACAAACAAACAAAAAAACAAACCAGTATGATTGCAATAGCGGATTCCCGCTAGGGCGGGAAGTCCGCTAAAAACTGTTTTAAACACAAAAAAAACATTTTTTTGGCCTTTAAAAACTTTAATAAGATACGGTTACAGTTACATTGGTTTCAGTTTTCGTTATGCATTGTATCGAAAATTTCCAAAATTATTGAAAAATCAGGAAAATGTGATCGTGAAAAAGTCAGTTCGCACTTCTCAGTTGTGCTAGAATTTTTTAATCATTTTTCTCGTACTCAGCGCTAAAAATACTACAAATTTCATTCATTTTTGCATATAAAAAACACATTTTTCAAAAAAAACAGGCCGGTAAAAAAAAACATGTTTAAAATAATTTTTTGTTAAAAAATAAAAATTGGTTTTTTTCGTTGTTTTAAACACGTTTTAAACGTTTTAAACAAAAATGTTTTAAACAAGCGGCCAACACTGCCTAAAACCCTCACTTTTCCCATTTTTACCGACTTTTCTTGAAAAGTCAGGTATTAAATTCTTCTGCGCACCATTTGAGGCAGCAATGCGAAAGAAGACTACTTTTTAGCCTTCTTTCTCGAAGATCCTTTTGATCCTCCAAGTTATTTATCCTGTTTCAAAAAAAGCTTTCGACCCCAACATATTTTGTGTGTTTTGTTCTCGTTTCATTCAATTTGTGAGAGGGAGCTGAAATTTTTTTGGGGTGAACTTCAGATCTTCTACATCTACTTTGTAACCCTCCACACGAATTTGCGCGAAATCGGCGCAGAACAATTTTATTCTCTTTAAAGGGTTTATTCTCCTTCAAAAAGCAATAGGAGCTGCGGCGAAGCAATTTTATCACTGACTCGAGATATCATAATGAATAAAAGCCTTTTCAGCAATAAAATTGCGATTAAAATGTTTGTTTGATAACACATTGAAGAATTAGCTTGTGAAATCTAAGAAACTTTAAAATTCGACCCACCCTGATGTAAGAAATGTAAATTGTAATATCACCTAAAGCATGTAATCTGTATTGAATGCTGACAAAAACTATATCGTGGTCCATCAAATAGTGTGGATTATAATAAGAACTGCTCATGAAATAAAAACCGCCTCCGTGTATGCCGACCACAACCGGTAGTAATTTACTTCTTTTCTACGAATATTCAAAAAGGTAGATAATTCAGATATTAATCAATAACAGATTGACTTTATAAGATTAGATTTTTATTATTTTTTTTTTTTTACGTAAATTTACTCACCAAAGGAGTATACACATTCAAATAAAGACAATCTTCTGAACCTATGACTGCTTCATGCTGAACTATATCCTGTTGCAAGCACCAAGGAGGAGGCAAAATGGCATTTCTTACACCTCGCCAAGAATCAGCTGGTTGAGGTGGCTGAAAAAAAATATTCAAGCAGAAATATTATAATACGTAGCTATCTTCGAGTATAAATTATACGTTTCGATTTCTTACCTCAAATCGAAGATTGCCAATGGGTGGTTTCGCGAATGGTAAACTAAGGAAAGCGTAATAAGAGGTTCCATTTCGGGAAGAAAGCAAAGCACCTTCAACTGTACCTTGGGAATAACTTACTTTTTTACCAGTGGCGTATTTTGTTGTTACAAACAGCAACACGAAAATGTAACAAAAACGAGATTTCATTTTGAAAACGTAGTTGAAAATATGTATCTTTGTAAGATGACTTCGACTTCGAAGCACTTCGATAATAAGTAGATATTAAACGTTTCGAGTAAAACTAATACCGAATCAACGGTACATACTGAAATGGAAGTATCCACAAATATATTGTACTATTAAATTAAGGACGAACTTGTTTATCGTCTGTCGATAAATTTTAAACACCCAATTAATAAAATTTTTCAATACTTTTTTTTCTAGATTGACTAATTATCGACATTATTACCGAGTATTTAGTTGCAAAAAGTTCACAAATATGTGAATAAAATTTTACGATACTGTTTTTCTGAAAAAAATTAATTATCGACATTATTCCCAAGTATTTAATTGCAAAAAATTTACAGGTATTTGAAAAATTGATGAGAAAATTGAAAAAAAAAAACGACTTTGTGTAACTATTGCTGCAATTTGCATAAAATTAAAAAAAGGCTTCCTTTTTTGTTTGTAATTTACCTATTTGTCAAATTTCCATAAAACATATTGGACATTTTTTCGTATGAGAAATTCATGAAATTCGGTCTCACCATATTAAAATAATTAGGCTCGGTCTCATGCTTGTTAAAATGAAAAAAAGATTATCGCACTGAACAAAATTGTCTATTTTGAACAGCAAGTATTTTATTAAATACTTCATTGTCCATTCAGTTCAAAAAAAGTTCCGACCTGAATTTTTTAAATGGTGTCTTTTTTTTCATACTCAATGGTCCGCTAAACAATGTACTAAAATTTTCACCCTGGGGAAGATCTAGAGGCCTCAGTGAAAACAGGTTTTCCGTCAAAGTTTTTTCAAAGAAGCCTTTTAGAAAAAATGTTTGGAAAGAATTGAAAATTTTTAATTTTTGCATTGTGCAATGAGAAAAAAATTTAAGAAGTTTGGAAAAAATTCGCGACTTTTGATTAATTTTGGGTCAGTTTTGCAACGTTTTCGTCATTTCAATAACCTGAATCTAAATTCGTGACTTATTCGCAACTTCCGTTACCTGTAGACACCCTAATACTACAATATTGATTTTAAAAAATGAAAAATTCATCTTTTGGATACTTTTTTTGTCAAAAATTTTCGCCCTCGATTCGCTCGGGCTCGATCTGTTTCCGCAAATCAGTTTCAAAATTAATGACACGATACGAACCATTTTTTCAATCAATTTTTCAGATTTAAATAAAAGTTCGAGTTGAAATAACGTAACGGTAAGGGTGGGAAATTTTTCTAAGGGTTAAAAATTAACATTTTTGATTCGTGGTCCCCTCAAAGTAACATCCCATCTCTGCCTATGGGAAGCGAAATTCAAAATTTAAACTTCGGTGACAAAAATGAGTGGGTTGTTGGGAAAACCTAAAAAAACAACTTTCGGGGGGGGGGCAGGGGAAAACTCAAATTTCTCATTTTCACCCTTTCGATGCCGAATTAATTAGGGTTCGAATGAAAGAGAGGGGCAATTCAACTTTTTTGCAATTGAGGTCTAAAATTTCTTATCAAATGTGGAAAACGTAAAGAGGGGTTCGAAAAAATTTTACTGACTCTTGTACAATTTTTCCACAAGAACAGGCACTCCAAACAAATTTTCTCCACCCTAAATTTTTTTATTAAATTTTTCCAATTCTAAATTTTTTTATTACATTTTTCCAATTCTAAATTTTTTTATTAAATTTTTCCAATTCTAAATTTTTTTAAAAGCTATATCCAATTTTAAAATTTTTTCATCAGTCAATTTTTCAAATTATTGTACTTATTCAATTTTGAAATCTTTCCAAGTGCTAAATTTTTTAAATTTTAATTGCGATTTCGAATTTTTTAATTTTTTGAAAATTTTTACCAATTACACATAAGTCAACAGTTCAACACTCAAATCTTGGTTGATTTATGTAACTAATGAAAGGAAAAATTTTTTTGATCAAATTTTGCTTCTGGGGGCGGAGGGTCGAAAAATGTAGTTTTTGATGAATAAAAAACATTAGTGCGAGAGAAAAAATTTTCCAAAATACTTTTTTGGCCCATACCAATTTTGAATAAAATTTTACAATGGATCAAATGGCGCAAACCTCGAACCTCTGAAAAAAACCTCACGTTTTCGTGTGCTCCCCCCCCCCTCCTCCATAGTGATATTTCAGAACAAAATACATCTACAACAAAAATGATCATGAAAGAAATTGTGGAGAATGGAATTTCCTGTCCAGAAAATGTAGTTAGACTTTTCTGCAAGGTATAGATTTAAAGATATTTTCGAATAAATTCGAACATTATTGGAAGTAATTAAGAAAAATAAAATAAAAAATCATCATGCTGATTTTCTGTTTCACTTCGGATTTTCCGTTCGTATGAAAATTTTACGAATGGAAGTAATGGAAATTCACTATCTCAAACTCACCAACATCAATTATAAATCCATCTCGGATCAACAATATAAAATTTTAATTAAGGATAAAAACTTGAACATTTCCACATCTCTTCACCGACAACATCGAAACCGTATCGAAGATATTTTCCAAAACCCAACCGTCACATATCGTTACCTTGCAACTTTAGAACAATTAAGAAACGTAATTTAATTCATTAGCACCAAACTCAACGTCAAGATTGTTCACAATGTTAAAAAATTCAAATAATTTCGAACCTGGCGAACTGAAAATCATTCGATTTCGGTGACATCCGAAACTTTCTCGTTTTCAATTTTTTTTCCCTCTCAGACCCTCGTTATTTTCTACAATCGCCCAAAGGTAATCTCGTTTACGCGTAGTAAACACAGCACAAAGTCTCGTGAAAAAAATGACGTTTCTTTGAGGACAGAGACAGAGTTATCATAATTCGGATACCTTAATTAAATAACTTTAATCCGATTTGGCTGACGTTTGTCATACGAGACGTTTACAAGTCATAGCAAATGAAATAACAAACATCTATGTCGACGTACACGTTTGCGCAAAAGACAAACATTATGTAAAGGTAAATTTTACTCGAATGTAAACACAGTGCGAAGAAAGTTTCTCAATTATAATCGCTAGACGTGTAGTAAAATTTCATGTGACTAATTATACCTGCGACGATTAATTAAATAATAAAATCTGTGCATTTGAAACCAAGAGTGTGGGTTGTGAGGGCCTTGAATCGAATTTACAAATTTTGAAGGTCTCATTTTCAGGGTGATTTAGTTATTTATGAAAATAAAATTCAAAAATTTCAATTTCCTGCGTCAATTTGGTGCTATGCATTGGACCTCCTTTTCTCGTTTTTGTGTCTACTGGCAAGAAAAACTAGAAAATAGGTAGAAATTCAATGATTTTTACTGGAAAAAGCGAGAATTTTCAACATTTTCCTCTTACTTTGAATTTTCGCAATCAAAGGATGAAAATACTTTTTTGACGGGAGGGAAAATTTGAACGAAAATGATTATAAAAATTCAAAAAATGACAAAATTTCCTTTTTTTGGATCCATCAGAAGTCTTTTTGTTACGAAATTTCACATAGGTAATAATGTTAGAAAAAAATAATGGAATAAATATGCAAAATTTTCAAATGTTCTTTAAAATCTGAACGTCTAGCTCAGTTGAACGTTGGACCCAAGAAATTATTCTACGCAGGCTGTCTAGTGATTCAAAACACAGAAGTCATACTTTAAATCAAAAATAGATGGATTTTTTCCCTTTTCCAGTTTCCTCTTGTTTATTAAAGGCTGAAAATAGCATGTATCAATTATAAAAAATGCAAGCACATTTTTTGCATTCCAAAATAATTTTTTATGCAATATTCTCTCTCGCTGGATAAATTTTGAATTTCTGAAATACTTACATAGAAAATAATTAAAGTTACCCTATCTCATTTCTTCTTTTTTTTTTTTGTAAAATAATTGTATTTTAGTTAGATATATTTAAATTTTACATTGTATTAAAAATTTGAATTATCAAAATTGACTAGAAATTCTAGCACTACCTTCCTATTTTTGGAATTATCACCACTGACAACGCTGAAAAAACGTTATTTTTTCCAAAATGTCTATAAACTTTAAATAATTATAATAATACTTTTTTTTTTTTTCGAATAAAATGTAGCATTGCCATTTTTGCTTCATTATGTAATATGTACCTACCTAATACGATTTAAAGAAGAAAAAAACACATGCTGCCAATATTATTTCCAACATTGAACATTCCGCAAAGGAAAGTTACACAAAAAAGATACACTTTTCATAAATTACATCCAGCTTAGGACATGAGACATCACACATAACTGAAAAATTGAAAAAAAAAATAATAAATACATAAAAAATAAACAAAAAGGAATTTTTTTGGAAAACTGTTACAAACCCTGTCATCAAAAGAAATCAATTTTAGGAAAGTGGGAAAATGCAAAAAGTTATGGTTTTAAATTTTTGTGTGAACCATAATTTTGTACCTAAAAGGGTGATTCTAAATTTTCGCAGAAAACCATGTAACTGGCCAATATCTCGCAAAATATACATGCTAGAATACTGCGGTTGGAATTATTTGATAGATTTTCATGCCCCGAACATATTCCCTCGAAAAAAATGGGGTACGAAACATCCCTCTCCCCCAGGGGGCTACAAAGGTGGTCTAAATGTCCATCGTCGTGGCTGTAACCCGCCATGTTTTCATATCACAATGCATCTGTACTCCGCTGTAATAGCTTATTGATCTCAAAGTTTGCACTTATTTAACGCAGAAAGGTCTCATCTTTCATATTTTGGCACCGAAAACGCAATTTGAAGTCGATTAAGTCGATTTTGAAAGCTTTTAGTTGTGTAACCGCTTTTTTGTCCTTCGTAGAGGCTTGTGTTCTCAAGAGGCTGAAGGAGACAGTTGGTTATTTCAAAATTCGACAATTAGTCTAATCGATCACCAGACATCATAAAATTACTATCCAATCATGTTTTCGATATTAGGGTTTATAATGATGAGGATTTCGAGAGAAATGTTTCCAAATTTACAAATCGGCACACAGAACTGTCCTCGTCGTGGCTCTCCATTGTGAGGCTATAGCTCAATTTTTAATTTTTTTCAATGCAGCTCCAAAATAAGCATGTGGACCTCTTTTTGATGCAAAAGTTGGATTTTTGGAAAAATGCATTATTTTCTCACAATTTTGAAATTTCTTCAGTTTTGTCCTTCGTCGTGGATGTCCATCATCGTGGCCTTTTTCATTTTTTCCCATTTAAATTACATGGGAAAACTCTACTATCGTTTTCATGTTGTCTAAGCATGTGAATGTTATGTACTACATTAGTATTGACTATTCTGATCGATTTTTTTTTAAAAAAACAACTTTTCAAAATTTTCAAAAACAACAGGTAAATTTCTGCGAAATTTTAGAATCACCCAAAAAAGCTCGTTCAAAAACTATTTTTCGATTTTTTTATCCTACAATAATTTTTTTCGGCATTCAACAGTAGCATGTCGGTTATTTTGGAACGGCTCAAGCCGCGCCCCTTGACCCCCGCCACTCTTCCCTCAGGCTCTTCCCCTTTCTTTGCCCTGCCCTGTTCCGCCCTATTAGCCCCACCAATCTCACCTCACCACACCTTCTATTTAAACCTAACCTAACGTAACTTCATTGACTGAATCTATGTTCGCTGGACTGAAGTGAAAAAAAACACATCTCGGATTTTGACCAAATTTAGTGGTGTGGTTTACTACAAGTGGGCGAGTGGGAGACCTCTCAAAAATTTTTTAGTCCTCAGGGACTAGAGGAGGGGAGCAGGGGTGTTCAAAGTATTACCACTTTTGAAAAAATGCTGTTTTTTTTTTTTAAATTAAAATAGTGTGAGAAGCCACCACAGCACTTTAAAGATTCGATTTGAGTTTCTACATCTCTCTAAACGATCGCCATCCTTTTCCGATCGAAACTTCGAGTGATACCTGGGGGATGAAAAGTGGCAGGTTGCAATATTCCAATAATATGAAATTTTCATCAAACTAGAATGATTTTTTTTCGCCGAATAATTCGACAAAAAAATTTCCAACCACTGAAAGTGAATTTTGAAGAAAAAAAAATGAAAAATTTATACACCAATGCAGCCAACAGAAAATCATAAAATTCAAAAATATCTACGTAATTTCTATCGACTTTGATTGCATTACTTTTTCGCCTAAAAATTGTAATTTTTTTTTTTCAATAATCGAAAATATTTTTCGGAATTTTTTTTGAAAAATTTTGTATATCAGTGCAGCCAGTTACAATCGTATCAGGCTTTACTATCGAATTTAATTTTTTGTATTGTTTGAAAAATTCACAATAACTTTTTTTTTAGTCATCAGAATTGAATAATTTTAAATTTTTTTTTGAAAATTTTGTAAGCACGTCAGTGCAGCCAGTTGCTAATTATGATATTCTGATATTATGAATTCGAATGTATTATTTTTTCGTCCAGTGATTGAACCAATTTTTTCCTCATAACCAATAAAAGTATAAATGTTATGAGTCTGAACAAATGTTTTAAAGTTACGCTGGTAGGCAGTCAGCTGCATAAGATAACGCTAGAAAATTGAAAAGACGTAATATTTACGAATACATAACTATTTTGAGAACACTGATCTTCAAATTCAAAACATAAAAAAAGAAAGTTTGATCCGTGTTCCTCTATAATCGATATACAAAGACTATATTTTTGGAAATCTCGTTTTTTAAAGGAGAATGAATCACCCTAGGGGATGAGATCTTTGAAATTCGAGAAAAATCTCCACGCGATGGGAAAAAAACACCATCGTGGGTGTTGCACAATCGTGTCTCAGATTTAAATACCTCGTCACGTCTGTTTCGAAAGGAAAAAACCGCTCAATAATAAACAAAAAATCCGCTACGTCGAAAAAAAAAATTACAAATTGGGGGCTAAACGGAGCGAGGGAGAAAACAACTCGGAGAGAGAACCCAGGCTCCCGAAGCCAAGAAAAATAATGTATCATTCAATGTAAGAAATACCTTTATATTTAATTCAATTATAAATGATTTGCTGGCAATACGAGCGGGATATTGCAGTCTACGATTCGATACTTGTGTAAAACGGTTTTTAAATTATAGCCCTTTTTATACTCGAGTATTTTCAATCCACGTACCAAGGTAAGCAATTTGTCCCTTTTATTGCCGATTTTGAACCTCGTTTCCGCTGCGGTCAGTCGGTTTTTTTTATTTTTTTCGTAGGGGTTCGTCGTATTCGGTGCAAATGTTAACTCGCACATTACAAATACGTATTAGGTACATCGGCGAATCGCATAATTTCGCAATTTTGTAATAATCTTCACTTTAGCACCCTCGATCATTGTTTCTTTTCCGGTTGTCGAAATATTTCCAGCTAAAAATATCCCATTGATTTTTTATTCTTTTTCCGATACTCTTTCTACAAATTCTTGGCAGCTTCGAAAATGAAGGAAAATTCAAAAATTAAGCGTTACCGTTTCATCGATGGCTGTGGCAATTACACGAGCACAATGAGTTTGGCGAATTTGAAAATAAGTTCGGGTTGAGAACCACTATCGGCCGGCCGCGGCGTTAATAAACCATACAAAGGCGAAGTGTTATCGTCTGAGTACGAAGCGGGACGCGAAGAGATTTTGCGGCTTGATTTAAGAGGCAGATTGAACATAGAAATCATACGTGTACGTGGCTCGGTTGTAAATTTCCGTATAGTCGGCGGGCAATAGCGAGAAGCGAGAATCGCCCGTTTCCGAGCTCTTTTTCCATACCCCGGTATCTTTTTTTCTAACCTTCCCTTCGTTGCTTCGTCGGCGATGGGAAAAAAAGAGCAGAAGGAGGAAAAAGCCTCAAAACACACGCAAACTCCTCAATAACTAGTTGAAATATGTTACGTTGCCCGAAACACATTTTATCATTACTCGTTTGTAATTCTTTTATTGCTCCCGAGTTTGTGCGGCCATTTTTTATTCATTCTTCGGCAAGCCGCCGCGATGCTGTTTTTCACGGTTTGCTGTTCGATTTATATCTCGCCAGAGAGAAATTGCAGATCAATCTGTACGAGGAGCTTTTTGGCGGAACTTGAGGTATGGCCGAAGCTCCGATCTCGTAATAATTTCGAATTATAAAAGGATATAATTTCGTTTCGAAACAATGCCGAGTAAAGTGCTACCGCGAGTTGTTTCGTTGCTGCAGAAAAGTCGAGAGACTTGTTGCGTTAGGTGGCCAGCAGTTTTGCCACGATAGCCAAATTTTACGCCAGGAAATCGAGAGAGAGAATGATTTGTGTATAAAATTATGTACGAAAAAAAAAGAAGATGAAAAAATGGATGATCGATTATGAAATGATTATATTTCATTATTGCATAAGCCTATTTGTCCAATTCCTCCCCCCCCCGGGTTGAATTTTGATTATTTAGAATTTTTCTGTATTCCCTGCTGGCTAAATTTTGGGGATTTCAAATGTCTCCTGTAGCTTTTTTCTGACAGAATTTTGATATTTTTGAGTTTTCTTTAGGTTCTTCTTTTTGGGGCGTTTTTTTTAAATTTCGAATTTCTTCTGCATCTTCCTTTCGACTGAATTTTAAAAAATACTCCTGCATCTAGATATCGAACGATTCGCGAAAAAAAAAGATTACACAGTTTTGATTCTGTAAAAAATCTGAATTGAATTGAATTCACTCTTGATTTACAATTTTTGAGCAAACACGTTTGAAAAATTGATCTCTCGTCAATATTTTGAAAATTGGTATTTTGAGAAAAAATCATCATGTTTTGAAATTGAATTTTTATCGAGACTCGAAAAAGTTTATTGGAGGGCTGTATCAAAAAGGCCGCCAACTCCCAAAATGTTGGAATTTTTTCATGATTTCTAAATTTTTGAAACGAGGGTCCTTTGGAGACTTGATATCGTTGTACGACCGTCTAATAATTTTTTTCAGATTCTCTGTAAATTTTTTTCGGACTGGAAGCGAAATCAAAGATGCCTGAGTATGTAGAATTGAGTATTTCCAACAAGATGTTCAATCATCCTATTTTGTCCTGCGTTTCGCTTGTACACCCAAATTTCCTGTATTTGTTCCATAGTTTTATTCAAAATGTCAAAATGTCCTGTTTTTGTTTTTTTTTTTTTTTTTTCAAAATCATACCTTACTTTAAAATTTTTGTATTTATTTTTCTCCTCCATATTTTTCTAATTCTTTTTTTGAGTGAAAATTTTCATTCCGATTTTGCTCGGGTTTAATGAATTTGTCCATTTAGTATATGTACAAATTTTTTCAAAATTCTATTGTTAATTTTTCATGTTGAATTGCGTGGTGTTGTTTTGAGTTTTTAACCCATTCAGAAGACTGCGTTTCAAAAAAAAAAGGACGTTGAAAGTTTCTCCCGATGACTGAAATTTTGAAAAAAAAAACAAATATAATTATGAAACTTTAAATTTCAAAATTCGTTTTTTGAAAACATTTTTACTCTGGGCCGAAAAATTTCTTTCTTTTCGTAAAATAATGGGTACGTTTTTTTTTTAGAAATTACCCAGTAACAGAGGTTTTCCCAAACTTTTCTCCAAGGGTGATAGAGCTGGATCGTTTTCCTATTAGAATCTGAAGTCTGAAAAATATAAAATAGCAAAAAATTATCAAGACAGGTTTTTGGACTCTTTCTCGAAAAATGGATTTATTTCAAGTCTAAAAAATCGAAAACAAAAATTCGATGATTTGATGACGTCTTGAAGCATTAGGCTGAATTTTAGTCAGAAATTCATTGTACGCGCCTTAATTAAAAACAAACAAAAAAATGAACCGAAAAAGCCCCCCTCCCTCTCAAAAAAATCATGAAATGTTTAAAAAATTTGTTACGAAATATTTCGAAAATTTCTCGCATTTTCACGGTGGAATTTCATGAAACTTATTGTCAAAAATTTTAAGATTTGGGAACTTTTTGCAAAACCTTTGAACAATTGAGCATGAAAAATGAGACATTTAAACCAATTTCCTCAAATTCGATGTATTCTTTTATGCCAAGATCTGCAATAAAATAAGTTTTCGAGAGCACTTCGAAGCATATGAGGAAATATTCAGCCTTCTGAGCGATTTTCCGGATTTTCCTTCAGTTTTTCGCTTAAGTAAATCGAGAAAAATCACAAAAATGATTTCTTACATCCCTTCATGCATTTGTATTTATCTGAAATCATGTCTCAAAATATAAAATTTTCAAGCAAATGATCACTACCATCCCTCCTTCCAGGTTGAATTTGTATGATTTTGAATTTCTTCGGTACCCTTTTTCTGAGGTTGAATGTGTTCATTGACCAGAAAAATAATAAATCCCTGGGAATTGGCGAGAATTTCATCTCGAAAGAGAGAAAAAATAAGGAGAATTAGCTTTAATAATTTTACAGTGAAAAGTAGAAAATTCCATAATTTAGCTTTTCCTTGAATTTTATAGAGGATTTTTTTGAGGAAATTGGAAGAGAGAAAAATGAAAAAATTAAAATAGGCTGAAAAATTCAGAAAAGCTTGAAATTTTTCAGATTAGAAGATAAGACATCTTGAGGTTTAATTTTAGTGAGTTTAATTCTAGCTTCTGCTGTACCCTCCCCTCCCCCCCCCCATTGAATTTTGATATTTTCTAATTTACTATTAACAAAATTTTGATAAAAATAGTTCTCATATTCCCATTGAAAAGCGTAATTGAAACATAAAACCTTATTTTTAGACAAGTTTTACAAAATTCGGTCACATTCACACAAACACTGAAGAAAAGATCAAAACCCCGAAGTTCATCTAAAATATTTATAAATAAAGTTCACACGACAGAATCTCTAAATATGGTAAGCAGATGTTCCGAAACACTTGAATAAATTTTTCAGCGAAAAAAATCCCTCATCAGTATATTTCCTACTTCACACGTCAGTCTACCTCTGATTTCAATTCCGACTAATGTTGTTTTCGGTGGATTTAGCAACTTGATCAGATATTAATGAATGCTAATAGAATTGAACCGCCGGTTACGTTAAATTATATATAATTCTTATTATCAAAACGTACATTGTTTGGAGAAAACTCGCATTTAAGAAGTTTCACATAATGTCACTCGATCCAATGCCGGTGTATAAACCTATACGTACGTACATATTGTAAAGTTTTGAACAATTTTTATTAATTTTATGCGAGAAAGTTTTGCAAATGGAGTTTTGCACGTCGTGTCGATTACACTCTCGGTGTCTGGGTAAAATATCTTACGAATACGAGAGTTGATCCGCATTTTACATCGAATCTCGTAGTTTTTGAAATTTTGACGGGCGAAATGTCTCAATCCAATTAGTACATAGTCGTGCAGAGAAAAGCAATTACCGTGAAAGAGGTAATTGCTTTTATACATACTGTGTGTTTATAAAATCTTCAATTCTGGTTTCTGAATTCGATTTCGACAAATTTCTGAATTTCGTCCATCATCTTGCTCGAGTGTTAAACAAATTGCATAACTTTGTGCCTAGGAAAAGTATACTTACAGTGGAGTAAAAATATAAGGCGATAGGTAGGCAAATTAATCAACGTGTAAAAGGTTTTAGGATTTGAAAATGAATGAAGATGGGAGGGAGGTATCAACTGATTTCTTATTTGAATGCTACGAATATTTTATGATCATTAATAAATTAAAATTTCATCATTGACTAACTGATTTTATTATACTCGTACATATGAATTGATTTTCCATATTTTTTTAATCATATATTTTATCTTTTGAAATGTGGAATGTGAGGATCAAAATCACTAACTCTTCAATTTCTAGTTTTTTTTCTTTTTTTTTTTTTTTGTAATTTCCAAATGTGGAAATTAAAATTTAGTGACTTGTAATCAGAAAAATTAATTCGAAGAATCGAGTACAATCACAATGACTTTTATTTTATTTTGTAAATATTGTGAATTTTTGGTTTGAGAAAAAAATTGTCTTCGTTGTGCTAGGTCTATTTGATAATTTTTTTATGTTTTTTTTTTCAAAATTTTCGAGGTGAGTTCGGTGATTATTTTGTCTCGGACCCCCCTCTATTATTCCTGGTACCTGTGTGTTTACCCAAGTATTTTAGAAATGAATGGCGATTCAGCATGAATGATTATAATTAATCGAAAAATTGTTTTATTTGTGTTTCAGGTTAGTGTTGAATTTTTGAAGTTACGAAAATAGGTAAGTTTTGAATCTCAACTCGAATAGAAATGTAATTTTAGAAAAATAACGAAACTTGCATAATCTTCATCGCATCATTTCCTTCCCTCATTCTATCAATCACTCCAACAACAAAATTATGTTTCGGTGAATTTTAGAAAAAAAAATCACTTATGGATCCAATATGTCCGGAAAAATCATTCTTACAAAAATTAAATTTCAAATATCAGATAATAAGGTTTTCAGTTTTGGTTTCCTTCTTTAGAATAGAAGATATAAATTTCAATTTTGAGGTCAAAATTACCCCATGGAATTGATTCATAAGGTCAAAAAAAACATGAATTTTGATACCTTAGTGACAGATTTTTTCCCTGTTTTAGTCAATTCGCTTCAGCCTTGGAAGTTCTATCAATTTCTAAAAATAAAAAATCTCGAAAAATGTTAATTAATTATAGACATGGGCATGTCATTTCTTATTGTGATTTTTCATTTATTCAAATCGCTCTGAAATTTTAGATAAAAAAAATTGAACACCTCATCCAAATTGGTATTTCTATAATTTTTCAATATTTTACGAAATGTTTCGACATCAAATCGTCAGATTTTTTTCAATTTTTCAGAAATCTAACAAAAGGTCATTATATTATTGAGAAGTCGAAAAGTACAATTTTTTTTCAAGCCCAGCAGAATGCTATTACTTTGTTAAAATTTGATTGGTCATTTCATACTTTGCACGATCCTCTCGAATTTCACACATTCAGATTTACAAGATGTATATTCGAAAAAAATTGAAATGGATTGCAAAACATCAGTGGCGTAACCAGAAACGTCTCAAAAGAGGTGTCAGAACCTTTTTTTTGGGGGGGGGGGGGTAAGAAGAGCCTATTCCCGCACTTTAACCTTAAGTAATTTATATAATTGTGATCTAATTCATTTCCCAGCGAAGCGAAGGCAAAGTCTTGAAAAAATTGGACAATGCCCAAAAAAGGAATTTTTTTCATTCTTTTAAATGTTCAAATGCTTTAAAAAGACCAATTTTTTGAACCAAATTACGATTATTATGAACTATTTGAGGCAAAATTGTGAAAAAAGACTCCTTTTTGCCTTCTTCCTCCTAAAAGGAAGCTTTTTGAAGGGTACAAAGTTAGTATAGAGACTTGGAATACCAAAAGAAGAGAAAATGGGAGACTTTTTTGCAGTCACAAAAAATAGATTAATATAATAATGATTTCTTTAATGCCCGAGCGAAGCTTTGAGAAAATTGTATTTTTCAATGTCCAAAAAAGACATTTTCCACGTATATTCTTGGCCTCAAGGGGGTGGAGGTCCTGGCTACGCACGCCTCCCCCATGCAAAACCTTATAGAAGTGCTTGAATCCATTCTTTTTTACCCTTAATTTAAAATACGACTTCTGAGAGTTAGGTATCTAAATCGTAGTTTTCCAATACCCCAAATCAATTTTCAAGGTTGATATGACTCCAGACTTGAAAATAGAACTTCCGAGGCTTAGCAAAAGGGACCAAAATAGAAAAAAAAATCTATACCTAAGTTATCAAAATCCATTTTTTTGACCTTCTGAATCAATTCCTGAAGTCATTTTGACCTCAAAATTGAAAATAGACTTTCTAGTCTGCAGAGGTAATTCAAAACTGAAAATTATTCGGCGAAAAATTCTCAATTTGGTTCCTCGATGAGATCGATACATCGAAACAAACTTTGAATATTTCACTTCTATGGTAACGATAGCTCACAGACAACTTCATCAAAACATCCCCTTCCCTGCCCAGTGCTCGAAATCGCGCCTCAGATGCGGAAATCTATCTGGTGCAAAAACTTCTGCAAATATTCGCCTAAGGAGAAATTAAATACGCGGCAAGTTGGTAAAAACATTCGCCACAGCGTCATCGTCCCTCCTTCGCTCGACTTATCCAGCAGATGCTGAGAAATCGTTCGTATTAAGTAACCATTCCATTTGGTTATAAAATTGCACTAGTGTTCAACAAGTACCCGGATATCCAAATACCAAATACTATTTGGATAAATATCCAAATACCCGGATAATTATCCGGATCTTACGGAAATTTCCGAACTGTTCCCGAAACATCTCGAAAATGGTTGAACTTTTCCGACAGCCTCAAAAGTCGTCTACAAACCATTTTTGAAAATTTTCTAATTTTCGTCCACCTCCTGCAATAGACGTTGCCTAATTTCAATTTTTTGTAATTTAATTTAGCACTCCTAGCGGGATTTTTTTCAACTAGGGAAATATCCAATGAAATGCCTTCTTTTTGATTATCCGGATAGTATCCGGATATCCGAGTATTTGGATAGATTTGAAAGATCCGGTTATTTGTTGAACACTAAATTGCACCGACATTGTATAAAAAAAAATTCTCTGAAGCTCTCGAAACAACGAACGAATCAGCTTCAACGCCAACGTACGATTCAATTCCTTATAACCGGATCAAATTATCGCCTCGGAGTTTTCTATCTCTCCCCCCTCCCATCTGTATATACAATTTAAACGAAATTTCTAATTATAAATAGCTCGGCCGTGGAACGGAGAGGGTTGGAAAAAGTCTTCAAAAAATCCCCTTGTCGTGTCTTCTCGGTTAATAGAAAAACTTGGATATTGTTGGTAATTTAAATTGAGTTTGGTTTAATGTTTGTCGCGGGTAATTTAGCCTCCATTGCTGGAAATGGGGAAAAACTACCCAAAGAGGCCATATTGCGATTGCTCCCCTTACCATTTTCATAAGTTACGATTACGCGGCCAACCTGCGGATTTATTTATCAACCTACCTCGTCATATTTTTTAACAAATCTGCCAGCAATTTTTCAACCATTTTTGCCCAACATCTTACTCCGGTCGTATAAATTATTCAGCTTGGCAAATTTTTTACCATCAAGCGTTGCCGCTTTTACGTATATTTTCTCATAAACGGCGAAATTTACCGAGACAATTTGTTTACTCGAGACTGGTAAGGTATCTACCTTATATACCTACTCGTATATAGATAGAAATGGTTTCTGTATTTTAAATGAGACTCGGAGACGAAGAACGAGACCCGGAGAGACCCCTCTTCACAACCATCCCTGCCAAGGTTGGAAAACAGCCTCATATATTGAGTCATTTAAAAAGGGCGCTGAGTCACGTTAATAAGAGAGTTCGTCTTAGGACGTGGGGATGTTTTTCGGGCGTTTGGTTGTCGTGTGCTCCCCCCCCCCATCTCCAAAAATATCCTGTATCGTTGCCTCTCTCTCTCTCTCTGAGAAACCCTCCGATCTCCATTATCATCTCTTGCTCTCCCCCTTTCGCCAGCTTCGTTCCGATGCATCGTGCGGTAGCATATTGTACGTCTACGTATAGTATCGAATATATTGCATCTTCTTAGCCGGGGTAGATTCTTTTGTATTATTCATGTACTCCTAAAGTGCCGAGACAGGAAAATTTATGATCATTTAAAGCGCGAAAGCACGTGCAATAAACAATGAAATTATTACTTTTGATCTAGCGCCGTAGTAGTGGTACAGAGTATCGCTTGTAGCGTACCTACAAAGTAGTGTTTTACACGGAGCTATAGAGTATTATTTTTAGATAAAAGTTTTTAGCTGGAGGTTTTTTTTACGTCTTCGTGCCCTAGACTCAGCTGCACCGAACGTCCTTCGTCTGAATGTTCCTTTTTGGGTTTCTTTCTAACTTGACTTCGTTGTGTGGTTTTTTTCAGCCTCGATAGGTGGCTTGTGAGTGGGGTAGTTTTATTATATCGATAATTTTTAAAGTCTTGGCGTATATAGGAAATAGGTGGAAAATTTACTCAAGTGCTAACGACCTTTTTAAGGTGACGCAAATTTTGCCCGCCTTTGTACCGTCGCTTTGTCCTTTATCACGGTGTAGGTAGCTGGGTACTCGTTTAGAGCGATAATTTCTTTATATTAAGGATATCTTTTGACTAAAATACGAGAGAAATAAAAGGGGTTATGATAGGTTTATCTTTATATCGTCGTTAGGATGATAATAAGGCTAATAATGATTTTTTTTTTGTTTTTTCTGCGTTTACTTGCTTGAATTTATCAGGACGATGGTTGAAAAATTCAAGGGAAATTTTTGAGATAGGTGGAATTTTATTTTTTACGTTCCTGAAGCAGACGTCGTGCCAGGTCAATCATTTTTTAAACCTGAGGTTACAGATTTCGGTCGAATTATTTTTCACGAGGTATGCTCGTTCCAAAGGTTAGAAAATGGATGTTGTTTTTGGTTCCGATCTGTTTCGGGATACGAAGGAGCTTTGTTGTTTATTTGTTTTTGAGATTTTTCGTGGAAATATCCAACTTAGATATCTCGAGTAGTGAAATTTATGATCAATTTGACGCGTACATAGAGAATTGAAAGGAAATTCATATGGAGGTTGCCGGAAATGGACTTGATTTTGTATTCTGGGTTTGGAAGGGCCCCAGGAGCCCCAGGAGGTGGGAATGGGCTTAGATTGTAGCCAGAAAAATCTTTACCTACGAGTCAATTTAGACGGAATATGCGTCAGATACGAAAATGGAAAATTGTGCGAATGACTGAATATTTTTCAATTTACTCGTAATCATAGAGTCTCCAATTACCCTGCAACGAAGTTCATTTTAAGGTTCATATTATATCTGAAATTTTGAAAATTCAAAAATTCACCAAAATTCGAGAAACGCACTTCAGCACTTGAAATTTTGGAAATGAAATTGTTTCTTCACTGGTATCGAATTCCAAGTTTTTCTGGATAAATCCCAAAGGAAATTTCGATTTCTGGGTCCCAGACGCGTACGATGAAACAAGAACGTTTAAAACCAGCTGTGACACCCCAAATTTTTTTTAATTTTTTGAAAATTTCAATGTAAAAAAATTGGAAAAATGTGAACCGAAAATTTTCAAAAAATTCTCATTCATACTACCCAACGAAATGTTAATCTGTGAAAATTTCAAAATTTTTTTACCTACCCCTTCCAGAGATATCGTGTGTTGAAATTTCGGCATTAAAAGCGCGATAATTCCGAAAGGGGTGGGGGTACAGGATCAATTTTTTGGGGGAATCTTTCTAGACCATAAGTAGAATATTGGGTCAATTTTCACCAATTCTGGGTAAAGGGCCATTTTCGATCCTTATTAGGAAGGGCTCTTTCAACTGCGATGAAATTTTTTCTCGGTGTTGAAATTTTTTCCCGAAAATGTTTCCTAAATTTTTGATGATTTTGGGCTAGAAAAAAATCATCAATTTTTTTTTCAAACCACCCACTAATATCCCTCAGTATAGTGTATAACTCATGTAAATTTGAAAAAATTTGGTTGAAAACTCTGGGAGATAGAAATTATTAATGGAAAGGCTGAAAAAAGTAACGTTTTACCCCATAACTCAGGCTAGGAGAGGGGTAGGGAGCCAAAAGTTTTACCAGGTGGTTTTCAGAACCTAAGAACCAAATTCCGTGAGTTAGTTTCAAATTTCAGCTCTGGGGCAGATTCGCCTATCTTGACCGCCGGTACCCTTTCTTCTTAATTTTTTTCGTTTGGAATTTTTTTGGTTTTAGAATTTTTCAGATGAAAAAAATTTGAAAAATTGTAAGAATCCAAGATGAAAAATATGCGAGAGAATTGAAAATTTTTTTAAATTTCAACATCACTGAATAAGATTTTAGAGTTTGATATTTGAGGAGAAATTTCAGTAAATGTAACAATGTTAGGGATGAGGAAAACGTTGAAAAAAAATTTAAGCTTAAAATTTGAAATTTTAAGAAAAAATCTCACGGAATGAAAAATACATAATATTGAGAAAAAGATTCCTTGAGAAAAATTTGAGTTTTTCTTAGTAGTATCGTTCATACCATTTTTTAGTGTCTATGAGTCTTGTTAAGTATATTCTATTCTGGCTACGTATGTGGCAACACTGCTCCGCCTAGCGGTAGTGGTGGAAGTGGTGATAGAGCAGCGCAGCCGACTCGCTCGCTCTCACTGCACACTATACCTACGGTTGTGAACTCGTCCGTATCATTCGGTCTCTATCCGTTGCTACGTGACACTGACTATTTGTGTTTTTCTCACTCACTCATTACATTCATTCGTGTACTTGAACCTGTGTTATTATTTATCTCTTTCTCTCTCTCTCGTATGGTACGTATATTTGGATATTCCTATCATGGTAAGCAGAGCGTTTGAGTTGACGATTTTCCGGCTGGCCTTAGTCGCCGGGAGATGTTTCTCACCTCTGATAATCGTTTGCATTATTTTTTATCTTTGCTTTTTATCAGTGAATATTTTTTTGAAGTGGCATAAACTTAAATGATAAATAATTTCGCGTAATTTAATGATGAAATAAATTGAACGTTGAGATTGAAGATCGTTGAGCTGTTATGCCAAATTTATTTAGACCGGAATATTTGATTAGAATGTTGAATCATGTCGAATTATTTTAGATTGTTAATAAGAAGTAATAATTTTGATAGATCGAAGTGTTTTTGCCAACGATTATTTCATTTTAATGGCTGCTTGTAAAATTATTTACCTGTGTTATCAGGTTGAGCTAGATTGAATTTTATAGTCACAAATATGAGAATTAGATCGTTATTTAGTCTGGTACCTGTAAAATATTGCTGATTTTACTCAGTTGGGTGAAGATTGTGATTGAATTATATATTAATTTACACCTATAAAAGCTCTGTTTCTGTTCTATACAGCTAGGTGAAGATTGAGAACGAATTCAACGGCAATATTTTTTATGAATTACATGATAAAGACATGAAGATCGAATTCACAGAATGTAATTGATTTATTAGAACGGATGAATATTTAAACCTGTAAGTTTAAATTTATACAGCAAGGTACTGACCAATATTTTGAAGATTGGACATTGCATTTAGTAGATGGTTGATAGTGGTTATTTATGAGATCGTTGTACTAGTGAGCTGATATTTCTATATTTTATTGGCAAAATTAGATTGCTTAGAGATTGTTTATTCATACAATAGAATGTCATAATATGTAAAATCGGCATAATAGAATGTAATTAGATCGTTGAACATAGATTGTTGATTTATTTAATTAGAATGATAAGCCCGTAAATCTGGAAAATACAGTGGGGTAAAAATTGACATTGAATTAGAACGAATTATTGTTTTAGAATTTGCAAGCTGTAGTGAGTTTAGAAAGAATTTTTAGGCGATGACATCATGCCGCCTGAGTTAGATCGTATGGAAAAACCCATATCAATGGTGAAGCACGTAATAGATAAGAAATACTGGCCGGGCTACGTGAACCCTTATCGCCAACTTTTTTTTATACCTGCTAGATGAATACAATAGCACCAAAGGGTGACGAATGTTATTTTAGATCGGAAAAATATCCAACGTATGAATCATGCTTTGCTTGTTGGAATTGAATATAATAGATTGAGACGTCGGAGAATTTCATGTGGCTGGATTTGATAAAAACCTTACGACTGAATTTTGAATGTTATCTGCTGTAGACTATATTTGGACATATTGATAGAATGAATTGAATTTTTTTTGATAAATTTTTTAGAAGAAATGACTCATGGCCAAGACGTTAGAATTTTATCTGGACTAACTTTTGAACAATGACTAATGCTAGACTGATGACTAATGCTAGATCATGATTGAGCATAGACTATGTCTAATCTCAAACTCATGACTAATTTTAGATCTCGGACTAACTTTAGTTCGGAGGGCTAAGTTTAGTTCCATGATGAACATTTTAGATCGATGACTAATAGATACTTGGTGAATTTTTAGAACGATGAGTAATATTTTAGATTGATGATGAATACTATTGGAATGTTAGATTGGTACTACATGATGACGAGGTTTAGATCGCTGATAAGTCTTGAATGATGGCGAATAGAATTTCAGATCGATGATGAATTAACGAATATGACTGATATTAAATTGTGGATGAATATTAGAAGTTTGAACCTGACAAAACTGGCATAGATTGACGTTGCGTTTAGATGAATTAGCCATTCAATAGTTAATGTGCTTAATGATTGCTCAATAATTTTAGATCGATACACATATATTTACAATTTAATACCCAACGTGGAAAAATGGAGTTTTTGCATTGTTTATCCATATTTAAAAAGCCCAATTGCAAGGGTGGACTTCAGTGAATGCATAGATAGCAACATCTCAGTATACTTTTTGATTAGATGATCGGAGTTTAGTAAAACCCAGTTATAGAGTGGTCTCCGCAAATTAGATTGGCTTTTTATTTTTTAATAATCGGAGTAAAGCCCAGTAATAGAGTGGTATCCGCAAAAATTTTTTTTAGATGTAAAACCCAGTCATAGAGTGGTTTCTTAATTGGAGTTTGGTAAAACCCAGTCATAGAGTGGTCTCCGCAATTAGTTTAGATCGTATTTGTTTTGAAAGGAGTAAGGCCCAGTTATAGAGTGGCATCCGTGAATAAAAGCCCAGTTATAGAGTGGCGGATTTTTTTTATTATTAGAAGAACTTTGTAGATTGAAAATTGGTCTGAAAATTACTTGACCATATTAGATCGGATTTTAAATGGAGTAATGCCCAGTTAAAGAGTGGTTTCCAAATTTTAGATGAACTTAGATTGATTTTAGACGAATTTAGAATGATCTTAGATGGATTTTGAAAGATTTTAGATGAATTTAGAATGAATTTAGATGGATTTTTATATCTTGAACAAGTGGAGTTTATAAAACCATCTGGAATGGTCTCCACATATAGGCCTGTTCAGTTAGATGTAAATTAAAATGACAAATTTTCAAAACAATGCCTGAGAAATTGAGTTTGTTGATGTTGAAAATGAAATACTGCTACTATGCTACTGTATCTAAAGGTCGATCTGTACGTACGCCAGTCGACCAGATACTGAGACAATTCACTGAGGTTCGCAGGTGGTTTGTTTGAGTACAATGGTAGTCCTGTGTGGTCCAGGTTATCGTCTGACTCAAGCACGCCAGTGGGTATAGGTGAAGTGTTTGCGTAACGCCACTTGATCTATATCGCCGTAAGTTTGGAAGTACTCCATACAGACTTACGCTTGCCATAATGGAGTTGCTCCTGTTCAATTTATCATGACTTGTTATTGAAATAGATGAAATTTTGCTTATTGTTTTAGCAACGATGAAGAAAGACAGTCGTAATTCTGGCTGCTCTGATGATGATCGAAATAATACAAAGAAAAAGAATTTAGATCTAGATGTGACAATTGAAGTAATTTGATTATTAGATGAAGAATGTTCATAAACTGAAACGAATGATAATAAAATGATTGTATTTTGCTTGCATATTTCAATACAGGAGTCAACTTCAAAAAGAGAACACTGTTCTGCCACGTCGGCTTCTCTGTCTGAAGGGAATGCTGGAGTCAAGGGTAAACGAAAATCGAACAATACTGATAAAATTGCCGATAAAAGACTGTCAACCACAAATTCAAATAAAGATTGTGAAAAACAGCCAAAGAAAAGGGCAACGAAATCCCTAAGTAAGTCTAAACATGTGCAGAGAATATCTATTTCAGATTCTGAAGAAGATGAGATCGAATTTATTGATACTGAGCCTGAACCTTGCACGTCAGGTGTGCCTAGAGAATGTCAAATTCAAAGATCCAACACTAGACCGAGATTATTTACTCCAAATCCAGACAGACCACATGTTGTTCAAATAATTCCGACAAATAGAACCGAATTAAATTTAGATTGTAAACCTATTGATTTAGAACGAAATAAAAATGTAGAAAGATCGAATATTAAATTAGAAAGAACTGATAATTATATTAGAAGTGAACCCGAAGACCGGATTCAAGAAGAAATTGTTAATAAAATTATAGAATCGAATAAACAAAAGCTTAGAAAGGCAACAAAAGATCGAAAAACTAATAAGAATGTAACTTTTGAAACAATAAATTTAATTGAGAACAATGGGCAATCTGACTCCGATTATTTTGAAGGAGATTCAGACGAAGAAGATGAAAATTTTGAAGCTGAAAATAGACCACCAATCGAGATCAATCAGAACGCCTTACAAAATGACTCTCCGCAGTATATTTCGGACGAATCGAATTCTGACTCTGTTTCGGATGCTGGAGAAAATGGAGATCCGCCGTCATCACCAAGCTCCTCTAGCTCGAGTGATTCTGACAAAGAAGATTGTTATAAACGGAAAAAGAAACCGATCAAGAAATTGAATAAGAAGAAAAAGAAGACCAGAAATTCAGATAATTCTAGAACAAATAATGAAATACCATCTAGATCGAATGTAAATGATTTTGAATTACTTAAAATACATCAATTTAGAACAGTTGCTTCAAATGCAAAATATAAATTGACAAAGAACGAATCTTATGATAACTGGTATGCTAGATTTAAACGAGAACTTGAGGGTATGGGCTTAGATCCCGAAAAAGATCAACAGACGAAATTAGATAATAATCATATGTTAAATTTACTCATGATGCGTATTGATAAGATGTATGTTGATGAGATCGTGCAATGTAAAACTTTCAAGAAAGCCATTAAAATTTTACAAGAAACTCGTAGATCAGAATCTAATCAGTCGTCAAGATCGATAAAACAACAATTTGCTAGATTAAGATTGTATAATTCTGAAACGATCGCTGAATTCTTTCAAAGATTACGTAAAATTAGAGCGCAATATCATACAATTGTAGGTAAAAATATACCGAAAGTAGATGTTTTTGATCAGATCGTATATGGTACAGAACGTGTTTATCCCGAAGTCAATAATAAATTAGAATATGGAGGTGGTTATCCTAAAACTAGCATTCGTGAAATCAAGAATTTTCTGCTGAAACAAGAAGCGAAAGCGAAAGACAATCAACCTCAAAGAGCGAATTATTCAAAGAATAGATCAGACTCAAATTTTAGGTCGAATCGTGTAAGAAATAATTTGTTAGATGAAAAACCTTGTTATCGCTGTGCTAGATTTGGGCATAGAAGAATAGATTGTACTTTTCCGAAATTCTGTTATAATTGTAGACAAAATGGGCATTATGCAAAATATTGTAGAAATTCGAATAAGAACCAACGTATGTTTAGATCACATAAAAATAATTATAGAGACAATAGATCATACAACTCGAACAATAATCGTTATAATAGAAATAGAAACTTTAATTCAAGATCGAAGTATCAACGAAATGATTTTGAACGTAGTGATTCTTATAACAATAATAATTGGTATCGCAATAATAATTATAGAAGATCGAATCGTGGAAATTTTAATAACAATAATGATCGTAATAATAATTATAATGAAGATTACCGCCCCCACCACCAAGCAAATTATCAAGACGACGCAAGTAATTATAATAGACAAAATCGCAATTTTCGACGAGGTGGAAGACGAGGACGCGGACGCGGATTTAATAAGAATTTTGATAACTCGGAAAATAATAAGAATGATAATAATATTAAAAATATTAATACAAATAATGATGGACAAACGAATAATACAAAAGAGAATAAATAGATCGTGATTGAATTGTATTGAATTACAGATAACCTTAAGACAGAAAATCCTAGATTGACTATTCAAATGGATAAAGACTGCCAATTAGACTGTACCTTGATTGCAAAACGAGATGGTGACATTACAGAAGAACGAGCCAATCTTGCGAAAGAAGACACTAACAAATATTTACAATTTATTGGCGACACTGGAGCGACATCACACTTTGTTAATACGAATATAAATTTGCAAGACAAAATAGAATGTGAATCGACGATCGATGGAGCTAAATCTGACTCAAAAATGTACTCCAACATGAAAGGAACGATAATTGGAAAATCTGAATATTGTAATAATAAGATCGTTATGCCTGATACCACATATGTTCCCAATATGGCTGAAAATTTACTGTCATTTAGAAGATTTGCAGAACTAGGATATACAATTATTTTAAATAATAGAGACGCCAAGATAATGAATGGAAAGAATGTGATTATGAAAGGTATTTATAGATCGCCATTTTGGTATTTTCTCATAAATTGTGAACCTACAACTGCTTTTGTAACAAGAACGAGAAATAGAATTTACACAAATGATCAGATTGATGATATATTTGAAAATAACGAGAACGATACTGATAATTTAGACCCTCCTACAGTACCAAATCCTTTTAAGAAAAGACCAAAACGTAAAAAGATTGTATTTAATGTAGATGAGATTGAAGATGAAATCGAAAATGAGATCGATGATGAGTTTGAAGTTGGCTCAACTTTCAGAAATTTAGATCGAAACAATAAAAATGTCGACCAGCGACAGTGTATAGATGATATTTTAATTCAACATGAGATCTCGCATGACTCGAATATTCAAAAGAACGAAATCACTCGAATGGAACCCATAGATGTAACACCAGAAGAACATGTAGAAAATAAATCAAACTGTATGATCTGGCATAGAAGATTAGGACACATGGATTATAAGAAAATGATCGAACTAAAAATTAGAACAAATTTATTAAAGAACGTTAAGTTAGATCCAAAAATGATTGAAAATTGTGTAGATTGTAAGATCGCAAATATGAAAAAGTTGAAATTTAGTGTACGTAGACAAAGAGCGAAAAGACCATTTCACACTATTCATTCCGATATTATTGGGCCTATTACACCTCTCTCATACAAAAATAAATTTAAATGGATAATTAGCTTTGTTGACGACTATAGTAGATTTGCAGTATGCTATGTAATACATAAAAAGAACGAGGCGTTAAATTGCTTTAAGATGTACTTAGATCATATTAGAAATATTACAGATTCGGAACGCAAATACCTTGTAAGAAAATTTAGATCTGATAATGGTGGCGAATACACGTCAGACGAGTTTAGAGAATTTTTAGAGCGAAATAAGATCGAACATGAACCATCAGAACCAAAAACTAGCCAACACAATGGCACTGTAGAACGATTCAACCAAACGATCGCCGGAAAAATTAGAGTGATGCTGGTAGACTCTGGATTACCCACGTATCATTGGGATGTAGCTCTCGGAGCAGCAGTTCATGTATATAACAGACAACCCCATGCCGGAATTGGATGGGAATGCCCCTTAGAACGAGTATTTCCTGGAATTAAGATCAATTTTGAACAGTTAAGAAGATTTGGAAGTCTTGTATTTTTGAAAAGACAGAACGTTGTATCGAAATTTGAACCAAGAGGTATTTATGGAATCTTAGTTGGCTATACACCGACTGGTTACAAAGTTATGTTACCAAAATCGAAGAACATTGTTAGAACAAAACATGTTAGACCGTATGAAGCTAGAACGTATAAGCATTTGACAGGATTACCTACTGAAGATGATCTTGAACCTCAGATGAAAGAAAAAGATTGGATAAAAGACTTTAGAATGATTTATAGGAAAAATGAAGATGGAACACCAATGCCTGATAAACCACTTAAAATCCCTATCGAAATCAAAGAATCGGAGGGAGTAGATGAGCAGAAATCTGACACTGAGCCTAAGACTGAATATAAGAACAAACCGCCAAAGAAAAGAGGCAGAGGAAGACCGAAGAAAAGAAAAACCCTCAACAGAGAGAAAAAGTCGGAGGGAGCGAAGAGAATCAAAATTGAAAGCGATATGGAAAATAATGAAACAGCACTCAAGATTGATGAAAACATTGAAATTGACAAAGGAGCGACTACTATCAAGGAACATTTTGAGAAAGAATTAGAACGACTTCGAGCATACATTGCATTAACAGCCGACAATGAAGACTTAGAAACTTTTGCTTTAATGGCTGGATTAGTTGGAGATCCTATAACTGTAGAAGAAGCGCTATCTGGACCAGACCGTGAACACTGGGAAAAAGCTATTAGTGATGAATTTAAATCTCATGATCGACACAATACATATATTTTTGTAGATAGACCAAAACCCGAAGAAAAACCAACCATTGTAGACTCAATTATGCTTTTAAAAACTAAGATCGATACGAATGGAAGATTAATTTTCAAAGCAAGATTAGTAGCTCGCGGTTATAAAGATAAAAGATTTTACTCACTATCAGAAATATATTCACCAGTTTCGAGATTAGCTATGATTAGAATTGCACTCAGCATAATAAACAAATTCAACTTAGAAGCATATCACCTAGATGTAAAGACCGCATTTCTACATGGAGACTTAGACGCCATTACTTATCTAGAAATTCCAAAATCAATGAATGTAGATCCTGAAATTAAGAAACACAAGATTTTACTATTGAAAAAGGCAATTTATGGATTGAAACAAAGTCCAAAGAAATGGAACGAACATTTTAATAAAGTGATGAAGAAATTGGGATTCAAACAAGACATTAATGACCCATGTATTTATTGGATTAGAGATCGTGACTTTGAAGCATTTTTAATTCTTTATGTAGACGATATTTTGTTTGCTGGAAATGATATACCTAGAATGAATGATTTGATTGATAAGTTACTAGAACACCTTGAGATCGTTAACCTTGGTGAACCTAGAAAATTTGTTGGAATAGAAATAATACGTAAAAGATCAGAACAAATTTATTATTTACATCAAAAGAACTATACAATCGAAATTTTGAAAAGATTTAATATGTTTAGAGCGAATTCATATCCTATTCCGATGATCTATCAAAATCGAAATGATAAAGAACGACTTTTGACCGCCTTATTATTACAAGGAGTTGAACCAAAGAACCGTAAAGAACGTAGAGCGTTGAAAAAGCTGAATAAACAAAAACAATATGAACAAGCACCTTTTCCTTACAGAGAAGCCATAGGTAGCTTGATGTATTTAGCCAATGGCACTAGACCGGATATAACTTATGCTGTCAATATGCTTAGTAGAAAGCAAGCAAATCCATCAAGATTAGATTGGGAGAACGTAAAAAGAGTATTTAGATATATAGTTGGAACAAAAGATTATGGATTGGAATACAAGAGCCAAGAAAGATCGTTAACAGCACATGCTGACGCAAGCTATGGAGATGATGTAGACACTAGGAAAGCCACAACTGGAACAATTATTAGATTGCATGGAGACGTTGTCTCATGGTCATCAAAAAGACAAGGAAATGTATCCACTTCTACCTGTGAAGCAGAATATGTGGCAATGAATGCAGCCCTGCAAGAAGCAACTGCAACTAATGCAACTGTAAATAGAGCGATTGGAAAAGAATACCTACCTATTAGACTGTTTGGAGATAACTCCCCTTCGATCCAATGCACAGAAAAGCCTGGTGTAACTTCCCTGAGGCATATACCAGATATAAAATTTCATTATATTTTAGACCAAGTAATAAACGAACGTGTAATAGTAGATTGGGTTAGCTCAAAAGAGCAAGATGCTGATATTTTAACAAAACCATTGACCGAAAAACCATTCACTTTGTTAAGATCAAAAATCGTCTCAAAAATTCCCGAGCTTTCTGAGTAGATCGCATATAGAATATGTTTTATTTTAAATTCACAAAATTTACAAAATTAGATCGAATTAGTTGACCAAACCTTGGAATAGAACGACTGCAAATATTAGACTGTATACACAAAATCAAAGAGACCACATGGAAGAAATTTACTTGAAATTGAAATGACGATGAAGAATTTTGAATAACTCCAGATGGAATCTGTTGCAGATGAAGAGAACTAAGAATGTGAAGATAAGATCGATAAATTTGAATTGTATATTTTTTATTCTTTTACCTCCCATCCAAAAGATTGTAAAATTTTGCTCTTTAAAATAAAAGGAGGGAGTGTTAAGTATATTCTATTCTGGCTACGTATGTGGCAACACTGCTCCGCCTAGCGGTAGTGGTGGAAGTGGTGATAGAGCAGCGCAGCCGACTCGCTCGCTCTCACTGCACACTATACCTACGGTTGTGAACTCGTCCGTATCATTCGGTCTCTATCCGTTGCTACGTGACACTGACTATTTGTGTTTTTCTCACTCACTCATTACATTCATTCGTGTACTTGAACCTGTGTTATTATTTATCTCTTTCTCTCTCTCTCGTATGGTACGTATATTTGGATATTCCTATCAAGTCTACGATTCCATCATATAAAATGCCGTTCGCGAATTCGTCCTATAATTTTTGAAATTTTTCGAGATCCACCTATTCAAGTCATTTAATAATTTTAAAAAAAAATTGGAACATGGTAAAAAAAATTTCAAAAGAAGTTCTTAATCCTGAGAATGATTTCATTAAATTTAGGCAGGTACCTACCAAAATATTTTTCATCTCGAATTTTTCCGATAATTTGTAAACGATTGCTAAAGTTTTAAGAATGCAAAGTGAAGTTTTGAAAAACTGTTCATGATGTAATTTCACGACAATTACTAAAATGAAAATTGTTTTTTTTTTCAATTTTTTCTTTGAAATATTTTAGTTTAATTTTTTGCTGAAATATTTTTGGATTATAGTCCAATTTTCGTTTTTGGGATAACTAGCAGTACTTTTTTTTTTTTTTTGAAAACCGTGATTTCGTGAAGAAATCACATAAATTTATAACAGATTCTTCCAAATTTTGAAAATCTTTCGAGCATTTTTTTTGGAATTTGAATAATATGTAATTATGTTTCTTCAATTTCTTTTGAAATTCTCTAATCTCTGAAAAATTGCAATTTTAGGAATCCATCCATGCAGTAGAAAGATGTTTTTGTTTTTTGGAAATCATGATAAAAACATAATAATTCTTTCGTTTTTTGAAACATTCTAGGCAATTTTCGTTGTGAAAAATTTCAAAAAATTTTCTCTACAATGTATGTCCAATTGTCCATATTCTGCAACCGTCTTCCATTTTTTATTTCGAATGAGCAAGAAGAAATTCAACGAAAATTCATCCCAATTCAACTACGACTCCTTCTCCGGTCGAATTTTTCATTAATAATCTATCGGTTCGATCTTCAAACCAAACTATCAGTTGCGGCCGAATTTCACACTGAAAATCTAAACCCTTATCCGGCAGCCAATTCGTCTTAGCGTTGTTTTGGAAAACCTCTTCCATCACTTGCGATTTTATCGTTTTACAGCGAAGTGGAAAAAATTCGGCGTAATTCTTTTAACGCTTTTCAATATCTTGGCGGCGGATCATTTTCGAATCGTATTTCAATCGGAATACGTAAATTGAAGACACTGCGATTGGTCCAGAAACGGGCGAGGAAAATAAGAAAGAAAACACCGCGACGTCGAGCGATAAAAAGGAAAAACGCGATGAAAAATAGGGACGATGGGCGGGATACGAGGCGGTGGCGCGGTGAAAAATGAAATCATCGTATCGTTGTTGAAGTGTAAAAGTGTAACATATTGTCGGCGATTATTTATAGTCGAAGTTGGAAAAATGGGAACAATCATAGATTATGCCGGACATTTGCGTTTTTGCGACGCCGAAGCTCGCAGATAGATGGTGTTGCGAAGATAGCGACCGAGGTAAATTGGATCTGCGAAGTGCGAGATGCACGCTATCGTCTTCGAGTCTTGTTTCGTTCCGCCATCAGCGTATTCCGGGGCACGGACAAGGTTCGCGGGATGGTTTTACGTAAATGCCTGGACTGGGAACTGCTCGCGATGAGTTTTCTTCGCTGCCTTTTTCCTTCGTTCGCGATATGGCCATAGAAGAATAAATACCACGTCCGAATAACGAATTACCAACGTCGATAGCCATCTGGAACGGTATAAAAGGCGGATGTCAAAAAATCAAATATATTTTTTTGGCAATACCAGAATATAAGACGGTATTATATGCACGAATACTTCTCGCCACAATGACCCGGCCGATATCTAAACAGAGCAGAAAGAAAACAAGCAAATAAATTCGACACCGTCGCACGGAACATTCGATATAGAAAACAAAGTTGACTGGCGCGTGTGCCAAAAAGAGATAGAAATAAGGAGGCGGCGACGGGCGGGGAACCAAAAACCGCACGAAGAGAATTAAAATTATTTTCCATGTTCGCTGTTAAACGTGTTACCAGAATGACAATGAGATTAGCGAAGACGAAGTCTCGAATCGAAGCCACGAAAAACGAAAGTCATAAAAAGCCCAAACGATAGGTAACATTTTTAAAATTAGTTTCGCAGCGAAAAGAATAGCTCGACGTGGAAACATCGAGTCGTTTTTTCAGGGATTATCAACTTATCAAAGGCGAGCCTTTTCTTATTTTCCAATTCGAAAACTATCGTTTTATGCAGATAAAGGTAGTTTTCATTGGTTTAGATGGAAATGCTTCAGTGGAATTCGTACAGTCGAATGTAATTTTTAGAGATTTGTCTAAATCGAGAATTTAAATCAGGCTTTGGTTTGTTTTCTTTCTTGATGGAGTGTTTAAAAAATTATTGAGGTGAAAAAAGTTTTTTTTTTTAATTTTTAAAACAAATTGAAAAGAAAAAATGATCGGACATATTTTTTGTTGCCTATATTTTGATTGTGACCAATTAATATCTTCAATTCCACCCTCCGAATCTTTATCTGGTGATAGGTGCCGTAGATTTGTCAATGGTAAGGTGGAACAAAATAAAAAGTGATTTTGCAAAAAAAAAAAATGTGTTATTGGTCGTATCCGAGTTCAGAAGAAATTTTCTTGGAAAAATATTTGTTGGCAAGTTTTTTGTGTAATTTTTCATTGAAAACATTAATATCATTGGCCTGAAATAATTTCACTATTCAAACACAGCACACATCTTTGATCTTGTATAGGTAATTCAAAAAGGTTTGATGTAAGACGTCACTCTTTAATAATGCATTGCTGGTGAAATAATATTATTGTTGGATGACATATTTTTAGTTTTTTTTTTTTTTTGTCATTCGCCTCGCCCTTTGTGTGACTTTTTATATCCCTTGAAGTTACTCCTCATACTTTGCATGTCACGTGCCATGTTACCCTCTAATTTCTTTTTGTGGTCGCTTGTCATAAGATTAAGTATCTTCCATTATGACATTTTTTGGTTAATTTTTTACTGTGTGTTTTTGTCACCCTTTGAAAATGTTTGGTCGCTCCCTTTTTGCTGCTTGTCACAGTTTTTGTGTCTTTGTTCGCATCTTTTTTTCTAATTTTCTGAAACAATTTTGTACCTCTTATGTTTCTTGTGTGTCACCTGTCCTTTTTTTGATCAATTGTTGAGCTTTTGTGTCTCAATTGCATTTCTCTGTCATTTGTCACATTTTTTTGTTTCACTTTATGACTTTTGTGTCACTTGATAACTTTTTTGCTACTTGATAACTTTCTTGCCACTTGTTGACTTTTGTCACTTTATGACCTTTTGTGTCTCTTTAGAACCTTTTTGTTACACTTTATGACTTTTGTGTGACTTAATTACTTTTCGCCACTTATTTATAATTTTTGTTTCACTTGATGACTTTGTGTCACTTGTGGTCTTTTGTCACTTAATGACCTTTTTGTGTCACATTATGACTTTTGCGTCACGTGAACACCTTTTGTGCCACCTTATGACCTTTTGTGTCTCTTCAGAACCTTTTTGTTACACTTTATGACTTTTGTATCACTTAATTACTTTTCACCACTTATTTATGATATTTTGTGTCACTTTTTGACTTTTGTTTCACTTTATGATTTTTGTTTCACTTGATGACTTTTGTGTCACTTTATGACTTTTGTGTCACTTGAACACCTTTTGTGTCACCTTATGACCTTTTTATCACTTTATGACTTTTGGGTCACTTGAATACCTTTTGTCGCCTTATGACCTTTGTGTCACTTCATTACTTTTGGTCAATTTATGACTTTTGTGTCACTTGACCACCTTTTGTGTCACCTTATGACCTTTTTATCACTTTATGACTTTTGTGTCACTTGACCACCTTTTGTGTCACCTTATGACCTTTTTATCACTTTATGACTTCTGTGTCACTTGAACACCTTTTGTGTCGCCTTATGACCTTTTTGTCACTTTATGACTTTTGTGTCACTTTCCGACTTTCGTGTCACCTAATAACCTTTTGTGTCACTTTAGGACTTTTTGTTTCACTTTAAGAGTTTTTGTGTCACTTTAAGACTTTTTTGTTTCACTTTAAGACATTTTGTGCCATTTTGAGACTTTTGTGTCACTCTATGGCTTTTTGTTTCACTTTAAGACCTTTTGTGCCACTTTATGACTTTTGTGTCACTTTATGATTTTTTATAGCATATTCATTTTTTATTGCTGGCATCAATAATCACGCTTGTTTTTCAATTTTATTACTCATTTGCCACACAGTTTTTATGTTTGTTTTCCTTTTCACTCTTGATGTCACAGTCTATTTCTCGTGTAGATGTTTTCCAATTTTTTAATTTCATTTTTTGTTTCTGTTTCCACTATTAGATACGTTGTTTTATTTTTGATGTAAAATTTCACTTTTTGTATCGTTTTTTAGTTTTTTGTATCAAATTATTCTCTATTTATGTCACTTCATATTTTTTGGGTCGTTTTCCACTTTTATGTTATTTTTAATAATTTTTCAAATATTTTTTGGTCCCTTGTCACGCATATTACGTCACGTTTCATTTTTTCCCATCACTTTCCATTTCATTTGTGTCTCTTGCCACGTCTGTTGTTATGCCACTCAATACACTCTTTCCATCTTTATCTTTTTGTTATCATTGTCTCACCTTTCGTATCTGTATTTCATGTTGGGCTTTTATGTCATTGTCACAGTTTTCTTCTTTTCTCGTCATTTTTTGTCGCTGCGGTCACTATTTTGCAATTTCTGGTATTTTTTGTGTAACTTTTTGCAACTCCTACTTTGTCATTATTTACATGTCACTTGTGAGTATACGTACGTCAGTGAAATTCATCGAATTTTTTCAGCCTAGTAAAATCAAATTTCTCTCGCTTCCTCACTTCAAATCAATTCAGCAGATATTTTGTATTCAAATTTAGTACCTATTGAGGAAAGGAGAATATGATTGTTCGTCGTCATTTCATGGCTATTTCAATAAAAATTTGTGTATTGAAACCAAATGTTGCACGTGATTTAAGAATCCAGTTGTTTGTGAAATTGATCATTGAGTAAATGTCGATTGAAAATATTCCTTGAAATAAAAATTAATCACAATATTAAATTCTTGACTCGTAAAAAAAAAAAAACACTTCTGAACAAATTATTGACACTTGAGGCCATTTTTGACTTCAAAACTTTACCTCATTGAATCCTAACTTTTGACATTTATCCCTTTGATATCGCAAATGTAGAATCGATCAAAAAATTTCTGTTTTTTTTAATCGACTCATCCCCCATTCCCGCTCAAAGCCACCTTTGTCATCAGTCCGTTTACATCGGATAATACGAGTACGATGAAAAATCTCGCAAATCGACGATCGTTTAACGCATTTTAACGGCTCCGCGGGTCTCTTAATTCGACGCACACTCCGGCGAAATAATTAAAAATATAATTTTACCCTTTTATATCGCTTTTTATACGCTCAAAAAGCAAATATTACCGGCGATAAAATAGCGCAGAGGCATATCCGGGATACTATTTTTAATTGTCCCGTATACGTTTCCAATTTCCGCGCTGTATTGATTTCGTTGTCGTGTTTTTTCCTCTCCGCCGCTCCCCTGGTCCCTGCTGTGCTCTGATGCTCATTCCGGATGGTGTAAATTTACTCGATGACTGGTAGGTATAGAATTTTTACGTATGTGTGAGTGTCACTTTGCAGCAATCTAAAAAGGACGATGGATTTTGAATTTGATTTTTTTGTTGTTGTTTTGTGTGAGTGAGAAAGAAGAGATGAGAGAAGTACTTTGATATTGTTTCAAATTTAGTCGAAATGTATTTATTTCACAGAATGCTGTGTAGTGATTGTATGTGCGCTACCGGCAACGTAGGTATTTTGTGTAATTTTACGAACCCCTGTTATAAAGATCTTTTTGATTCCAAATGACTGCGATTTCAACCAACCAGTATAAACATTTCCCTCATGTATAATTTTAAAAGTAAATCCGTTTCTTGCTAGAATATCAATCGCGTATAATATGTCTTCGTAAAATTTCGTTCCACTCGCCTCCTCGCCGTCTTCGTTCGTTCGCTGTATACCTTCTATGCTCGTATCTCGCGTACCGAATCGCGAACGGGGAAAAGTTTTTGATTTCTTCGAAATAAAAATGTTACACTTTTGTTCGACGATGCTGCCGTTGCGTTGCTTCGGTATACCACGTGTACTATACGTACGTTTCACGTATACAGACTCGAATACGTTTATAAAAGCCGGATATGAAATTGGATCCTGTGTATATCGAGAACAATATAAGCCTACGAGAATTATTACGCTTTGATTTTCTCCACTCGTTGGCGTAGCATTCGTACGTATTAGTCGGGCGAACGTTGCGCCGCGGACCTGTGATTTTTATTACGATAAATTGCAACAAAGAGAGCTTTTTCATTACGTGGTTGCGGCACTGTAAAGTATGGTTTTTAAATACCATGAAAGGGATCCTAATTAAGACAGCGAAAGTGTCGAGCTGTGGGGTGGAATCGTCGCCCAATCGTGTAATAGGGTTTGAAATAAACGACTCGTTATCCTAGGTAATTTTTTTTTTTTCATGATGAATTGGTGTGGGTAGCAGATGCTAATTAATTTTGTTCAAAGCAAAGAGATTTTTCAGCGGCATTATTTTTTTGACGAAATTCAGGTCTTTGAATTTGTTCAAATTTTCTGTGAATTTTGGCTCAATTTTATTTGATGAAGTTGGTATTTGAAAAGGATTTGCTCTTTTCTCGGTGGAATTTAAACGACCGGGAAAAATTTTCAGTTTTGATTTTCTGAAAATTTCTCGAAATATGGTTATGAAAAGTTTGAACTTGAAAAAACATTTTAAACGTTTTTTGAAATGCCATGTGCAGGGGTGCGGTGAACCCCCTGAGTCAACGACGAGTGCCCCCCCTAAATTGGCAAGCTCGCCCCCCTGAAAAAATTTTTAAGTACCCCCCCCCACACACACACACACACACACACACACACACACAGAGGAAGGCTGAAGCATTGCTAAATAATTGCATACATTACCAATGGTACATTGGTACAGCCAGGAATTTTTCATGGAGAAGGTCTGAACTTTCATAATTTTTTTAGAAAAAATCTCAAGTTTAACTACACCTCCCCCAATTATTTTTTTACTATAAAAACTTTAAATTCAAAATTCGCACCATTTTCATGATAAAATACGCGATTTGCATAAATTATTCTGGAGAAAGACTGATCAAAATTGTGATTTTGGAACAAATAATTCATACGAATTATTTTGACATTGAAAACTAAAAATAATTGCAGCAATAATGTCGAAAACTTTTCTGGGAGGGTGCTAAATTGGTATCGGGAGATTTGGAAATCAGAAGGAAGCCCTTTTTTACACAATTGTCATGAATACACGTAGGTGGTTCATAATATTGAATTGTGATTTTGTTCGTGCCCGAGCGAAGCGAGGGCGAAACTTCAAGAAAATTTAATTTTTTAATGCTGCAAGAAGGTATTTTTCACGCGAATCTTTGACCTGGTGAAAAGTTTGGACTTTTTGAATCTTCTGTTGCCCGAGCGAAGCGAGGGCGAATTTTTTTGAAAAACGTATTATTTGGGGGGGCTCTTCAATTAGGGAGGAGGACTTTTTAAATGAAATTTCTACAAGTTTTATTTTTATTTTAATTTGTTTTCCTAAAAATTAGAAATTTTATTCATTTTTAAAATTATTTTTTCATTTTTGGTAATTTAAGACGGCCCCCCCCAAAATTTTCAACGACGAGTTGCTCGTCATAGATATGCTTTCACCGCACCCCTGGCCATGTGTACCTATTAAGAAAAAAAAAACAAGATTTCCAGACTTTTTTTTGAAAAACGACTGAAAACGATCATTTTAAGATGTGTTTTTGGCATCGTTTACTCGATGTCGTTTCTTCGAACGACAGAAACGACGATTTTCCAACATTCTAAAACTATAGTTTCCGGTCCAACGGCTCAATCTTTTTTTGTGTGTGAAAAACAACTAATAACGATTATTTTTTGGCATGTTTTTGATTTCGTTTCTTGACGTTTCTCTGAAAAACGACCAAACTGCCATATTTGAGGTATGCTGAAATTATCGTATTTAGTCTTTTCTCAACGAAACGACGGTAATTGGCCAGTTGCGATTTTTTTTCGCGCTGTTCCTCCAAAAACGACGTGAACGTCCATTTTTTAATAGCTAAATCCAGCGTTTCTTGTCGTTTCATCGAAAAACGACAAAAACGACCATTTTTAGGTATGTTTTTGGCGTCGCTCCTGCCATCTCTTTGAAAAACGACGGAAATACCAAATTTTGAAGTATGCTGAAGTTGTCGTTTTTGGTCGTTTCTGAGCAAAACGACGGTATTGGAGGGTAGGAACATTTCTTCCCGCCATTGTTTCAAAAAAAGACGAGATCTGCCGTTTTTCTTTAGTAAAATTCGTCGTTTCTTGTCGTTTCTTCGAAAAACGATAAAAACGACGATTTTCCTGTGAAACCATGGTTTCCACTTTCCAGTCCATTCATTTTTTTTTTTTTTGAAAAACGACCCGAAATTATTACTTTCCGATATGTTAATCTTTTCAAGTCAAAAGGTAAAAGGTTAAATATTGTCATGTCGGCTCAAATTCAACAATTGAAGGTCAAAGGTCAAAGATTGAATGCCAAGGGTTACATACCCAAAATTTGAGGACAAAGGATAAATATTGGATTTGGATATCAAAGGTAAAATATTTCATTTTGAGATCAGAGGTCAAATATTGGGAGTCGTAGGTAGTAGAGCAAGATTGAAGATTAAAGGTCAAATATTGGATGTTAAGGGTCTCATGATTAAACTTACTGTCAACTGTGGAAGATTCTAGGTCAAATATTGGAGGTCAAATATCATTGAAGGTCAAATATCGAAGATCAAATATCACCAATAAAGGTCAAATATTGGAGGTTGAATATCTCCAAAGGTCACATAATGGAGGTCAAGGGTCACGTGATTCAATTCACTGTCGACTGTAGAAAATTATAGGTCAAATATTGGAAGTCAAATATCATCAAAGGTCAAATATTTGAGGTTAAATATCACCAAACGCCAAATATCGGAGGTCAAATATCATCAAAGGTCAAGTATCAACAAAGGTCAAATATTGAAGATTAAATTAAACATCACAAAAGGTCAGATATTGGAAGTCAAATATCATTCGAGGCCAAATATCACCAAAGGTCAAATATTGAAGGTCAAATATCATTAAAGGCCGAATATCAACAAAGGTCTAAATTGGAGATTGAATTAAATATCACCAAAGGTCATATATTAGAGATCAAATATTATCAAATTCGAAGGTCAAATACATATCATGAAAGGTGAAATATTGGGTGACAAGGGTCAAGGGTGAAATATGAAATCAGGGATCAAATATTCAAGAGGAAATTACGAAAACAATAAAAATAATATGTATTTGTTCAAAATTGTCAATTTGATGAAAAATTCAAGGTAAATTTGAAATTCAACAACTGTCCAAGGTCAAGGTCAAAGGTCAAAAATTCAAATATTACACAGTAGAGGTCGATTCTTTGTTCATTTACCTTTGCAAATTTTCCTAAAATCGTGAGGATCATTTTAACCATGCATTTTTCATCAAATTGACAATTTTGAACAAATATTACTGTTATTTTTTTGGTAATTTCCTCTTTTTTTGAAATTATTTACATATTCGAGATACTGAAATTCAATTTTTTTCTTTCCATACTTGCCAGTTTTACCTATTCTCTTATTCTGAATCATTGAAAAATCACTTGAATAGTTAACCCGAAAACATCAGCGAAATTGACTGATTTTCAATAAATTATCCGATTTTTCAATAAATTTCACCAATTTTATAGATTTTTTAGTCATTTTTCAATAGTTTTCCGTAATTTTACTCGCTGATTCCCTTTGAATATTTTTTTTTGCCAATTTTCCCTTGTCCTACAATTTTGGCTGCGTTTCAGTTAATTATTAATTGGTTTTTACCATTTCAGCAAGAGAATATGTAATTGTCTGCAGGAAATTAACGAAAAATGATCATCTAAAAATTAATTTTAAGCAACACTCTTTCAATAACTTCTTGTTTAATCATAATGCCATTAATAACCCGTTCGAATAAATAAAAATCAATCTACTTACCATCTCTTGATCTCTGCTTGTGAAATTCTCACCCTGTCAACCAAGTATAGAGAATCGTTTGTCACGAATCCTTCAATTGAATTCAGTCATTTTTGTATACCAATTGCTAATTTTCATCGCAGTTCGTTTTTTTTTTTTTCGTCACATTTAATTACAAATTTTTGGAAATAGTCGCCTTCAAAAGCTACCCCCAACTTCGTATCTGCCATCGTCTGGCCGCCAAACAGACTCCCCGAAGGTATACGACAAGCTATTACGAAACTGTCTGCTCGTATCGTCGCGTCGAAATATACCGAGAGAGACGTGTTGATTAAAATGTCAAAAAATGCCAACTTTTCCAAGTACCTACCTGCACAGCGAAACAATTAATACGGCTGATTTCTCGACAGCGAGAAACAAGAGGACAAGGGTTCATAAAACGGGAAACTTTTCCATATTCTTTGTATCCCAGGTCGACTCTCGTTTACGTGCATTCTGATTTCGAGCCTTTGCACAGTGCTTATTTATATCGACTCGAAACCGCACACGTACGGAAAATGAAGCAGATCGTTGTAAATCGAGGTACCTAACGCTGGAAAAGTTCCATTCCATCCTTATCCAGCAAGTATACGATGAATGATGCCCGAATACGTAGGGCAGCCGAAGGAGGGGGAGATTTCGCTACGCTGTAAATTGCGTGCGTATGTAAAGAAGAAATTTATCACATTGTCCCGAGTATGTCCGGTGCATTTTTCTTTCCTTTATCATTCATTTATATTTCTATTCAATCTTTCATGCGAACCAGAACTGTAAACTGGGATATACGTATATCTACGTATACGTTTTCCTTCTTCATCGTAAATAACTTCATATTATATCTATTATTTCATCTGTCTCGATAGAGATGCTACTTCGATATATCAACTAATAATAAAACGGAAAATATCTCGTATTCGTTTCCTTTCGTCTTCCCCTGCCCCACCCCCAGTTTCCATGCTCGGATCCATTATCCTATACCTCGATTGAAACTTTCCGCGTTGGTTATTATTTTTCCACCTCTTCGATACGAGTGTTTTTATGTGGCGGAAAAATTGAAAGTTAAACCAATTTTTTTCGCGAAAATGACGAGAGTGGTTGGTGTTTGGTTAAAAATTGATTTCTTGGCTCGTCCAAATACTTATAAAAATCATTACATTCGGATAAAAGATATCTACGTGAATTGTGCTGGCGGTATCGATATCATCAATCGGCCATCTGTATTCGATTTCATCAAATAATTATAAAAATAAGCGATATAATAATTTCGGACATTTCGAGACCGGGAAAGGGGCGATTTTTCGATGTATAGATGCAGTAAACAATTACCTAATGGTATTGGATATAAATCAATGTTGAGTGGCCGGCGTCTGTTAAACGAAGCAATAATCTTTTTTGATTTCGATGTTGTGTACCTTCTATTTTTTTGGCGGGAAAACGAAACCCGAGTACGAAGAGGTTGTTATTTTTCGTGTATAAGAAATTAAGCAGCTTTGGCCGATTAGTTGCGAAAGAACGTTAATGACGATGATTTTTCAACTCAGATGTACGTGAGGTTCGGTCTTGCGCCTTGGAGATTTTCCGTTCGACGGCTCAGCGGGTCGACCTAAATTGGTGATTTACTCGGGTAATTAAATTAATGAGGTTGGTATTTCACCCTGTCCTGGTGATGCTTTTAAATCGTGCTCGAGAGTAAAGATGTTACCAGAGTGATGCAGGTGGAAGATTGTACGTGTAGGAGATGTCACGGGTTTAGAGGGAATGAAATGTGACTAGAATGAGTCAAAATATTAAGATGGAGGTTTAGGTGGCGAAAATGAATAGGAGATTTGAAAAATTTGATCGCGAGAAATGAGCTGAAATTAATAGGGATTATTTTTGGAGAATTTAAATAAGTGATGGGTTTATGTTCAAGTTTGATATTAATTTGAGATCGGAAAATGTGGTTGAAAACATTCCACTTGGGCGACGTTGGTCTGAAATAAGTTTCAAAACAGAAAATCGTGTTAAAATCTAAATCGAATGGGTTTGTAATGGATATTTTCACGTATTCACGTAAAGACATTCCAAGCAGAAGGAAAATTTGAAGCTAAAACAAAAATTAATCCAATGATTATATCTCAAAATTTCAAGTGATAAAGTTTTTTTTTTCTCAAATTTTGACGAATTTTTAAAATCTTAGAACTATTTTTATTTGTCCCTTTGCAGAATGAAAATTTTATCCAATCAATGAAAAAAATACTGAAATTTGGCGTATACCCTGAGATGATTTTTTTTTTAGATGCGTGCTTTATTAGTTTTCATTTTTTTATAAACGAAAAAAAAAAAAAGGTTTTTTTATCGTTGTACTAGGAATGTGATTATTTTTTGTAGTTTTTGAGGAAACGATCAAAAATCATTGTTTAGATTGGAAAAGTGATATTTTTTGGTCGCCAGAGACGAAAATTCACTTTTGATGGAGTGGGGGAAGCAAGTAGAATCCACAAATTTTCCAAATCAGAGTTTCCCTCAAAAATTGAACATAAATTTCGGAGGTGAGTATGAAAAATTTGCCTACTAATATAATTGAAAAAAGAGAAATCTGCCAACTAGACGTATAGGTAGTATTTAATTTTTCCATGCTACTTTTCTAACTTTCAAAAAAAATCCTGAATCAGTTCATTTCCTACTGAAAGGTTGATTTTTTTAAAAATTTTATTCGAGATTGTCACAAAGTGATTTGATTTTGATAAATGAACCGAATAAATTTTTCATTTGAAAGTACCGATTCGATTTTCTGAATCTGAAAGGAAAGAGGATTCATACCATTATTTTGAAAATGAATGATGTAAATTCACTGAACCTGAGAGAAGCCAAGGCAAAAATTTTGAAGAAAAATAATTTTGATAAATTGATGATTTCCAGAAAGAAAATACTTCGTTTTGCAATGGTTTTATTGTCTGAAAGAATTCTAAGGTTACCTACTTTGGAATAATAAAAAAAAACTCAATTATTTTTTCAAAATTTCGTGTTTTTTATGTTCTTTTTTTTTTGAAACGTGGTGAGAATTTATGCTGTTTAATTTGGTGATTTTTCGCAAGTTTGCATTTAATTTTTGGCAGCTTGACAAGAAAATTTCTCAAAAAGTTGGAAAATTGCCTTGCAAATTTACATTTTTTTTTTTTTTCGAGAAGTCGGCAAATTTCGTTGAAAATCGACCATTCTTTGAAACGAATAATTCAACTGGACATCGAATCCGAATTGCGGAATTGGATGATTGGAAAAATTTTGATAAATTCAAAAATTTTCAAAATTTGTTTGATTTTTCCAAAATTTTAAATTTTTTTTTGACTTTGCTTGCTTAAGAAGGGAGTTCTACCCCCTTTCCCGCATTTTTGCATCTTTTCGTCGTTTGTCGTTCTTGAAGTAACGATCGAAATCGACCATTTTACTGATTGGGAAAGTGATCGTTTTTCGTTATTTTTCGTCATTCTCGTGAACGACCACATCACTAATTGGAATATGAACGTTTTTCTGTTGTTATTGAAGAAATAATCAGAAAGACCATTTTACTGATCAGAAAAAAAAGTCGAGAAGGACGATTCTATCGATTGAAATAGGATCGTTTTTAGTCGTTTTTGAAGAAATCACCGGTTATGATCATTATTTTACAATTTTTAAAAATACTTGGGTTTTCTTTGTTTTTGAAAAAAGTGATCAAAAACCACAATTTGCTGATTGGAAAATTATTATTTTTCGTCGTGTATTGTGGTTCTTGCAGAAACGATTAAAAAACGACATTTCTTCTGATTTTAATAAGTATGACCTTTTTCGTCGCTTTATTTCATCTGTTTTGAAGAAACGATTAGAAACAACCATTTTACAATGCTGTAAAACATGGATTTTCAACACCGAACCCATAAATTGAAAAAAATATCAGAAATGGATTTAATAGCTTCGAAAATCCCTTTTCCAGCCAATAGAAAAACTCACATTGGACACTGGGTTTTCAAGAGCTTCGAAAATCTCTTTTCCAGCCAATAAAAAAACTCAAATTGGGTTTTCTGAGTTTTTTTCTTGTTTTTCTGATCTATGGTTTATAATTTAATCAATCCAGGGGTTATTGTAAGGAAATTTTGGAACTACCGGAATTCAGACTTCGAATTGAAAAAAATTTAAATTGCGATTTTTTGTGAGAATATCCAGTTAGAAGAGGAGAAATTATTGTTGAATCAATTGAAGATCATTCCGTGGCGTCGTAAGCATTTATTTTGGTAGGGAACAGAGTATGGCATGGTCACTTAGAACACCAAAAGTATTTCAGGGAAGGGAAGAAAAAGGGAACCTTTTTTGCATTATTATTTGAAATACCTTCAAATAAGTGTTTATTTTGTTTATGCCCAAGCGAAGCGAGGGCGAAATTTTGAAAAAATTGAATTTTCAATGCTCAAAAAAGACATTTTTTTCGTGTTAATGCTTTGAAAACTACTTGAAAAATTTCATGCATTAAAGAAAAATTTTAATGTTCGAAAGAAGTTTTAAAAATAATTGAAGAAATTGATGTTGGAAAATTTTTCTTTCAACTTTGATTTTTTCTCCATTCGATTCCAATTACTTATTTAAAAAATTTCACATTATTTTACTTTCCAATTTAAAAAAAAAAAATTGGGTTGTTCCATATTTTTCAAGATTTCTCACTCATTGAATACAATTTTTAAATTGAAGAAACTGGAAAAATTTATAATTGAAAGTTTTTTTGCTTGGAATGAACGTCGATCGTCAAAATCCTAAAAGCATAGTCCATTACCAAGCAATTTTGGAACTACCGAACAACTGAAAAAGCGTCTTTCATGGCTGTAAAACTAAAAAAAAATTATCAGTGAAAATTTTTCCAATGAAAATTGAAAAAAAATTAACCGGAGATCCAGAGAGAGGGGGTCTGGTCTCTCTGACTCCTGCTCCAGGTCCAAGATTTCTGATTCAAGTTCCTCCAGCTCCGACTTAATGGCTTCAACTTTCAAAAAAGTGTCTCCGGCTCTGGCTCTGGCTCCAAAAAATCGTCCAGGGTCCTCCGACTTCGACTTCGCTCCGGAATTCTGGCCATTACGAACATCTGGAGGGGGTTTTATGGCTTCGGATCAAAATTCCTCCGACTCTGGTTCCAAGATTTTCAAAAAAAGCCTCCTGTTCAGAAAAAAACGTCCAGAGGGAGCCCTCCTTCCACCAGCTCTACTCCGGATTGCTTCCCAAAATTGGGACGAAAAATAAGTAATTTTTCCCAAACTAATCCCTTCAAGTTAAAACTTTGTAAGCTTCATCGATTCCGAATTCAAATCCACGTTTTATTCTCCACTTCGCGATTAAATCTTGGTCTCCGATCAAACCTCGCGACCTGTACGAAAAAAGGTGAAAAACCGTGTATAAATGAAATATAACCACACACGTACATTATCGTATGGTACCTTCGTTCACATATACGATAATGTTAAAACGTATAAATACACGCACGTGCTTATCTCCTGACATATTCTCTTTCTCAGCCAACAGAAAGAGAGCAGAAAACGTGCTGAACGTGTGTATAGGTGCATCGTACCCCGGCGTATATTCGCCAATGTGTGCGAAAAAGGGAAAAATCTAAGCTTTAGTCCCGAAGGGTACCTCATGTAACATACTTACACCATCGTATCGCATTGTACGTACAGAGGCGGAAAACGTGTGTATACAAGGGTATTAGAGTATCAAATATTCAAATTTTCAAACAGATTGGAAACGGTTTTGGAATTTATGTAAATACAAAAGAAACCCGGCGCCGCCTCGGTCAGTTTACCAAAGAACACGGAGCAAATGTTGAAATAATATGGAGATGTAAAACGACACACGTCGTTCGCTATATTAATTTCGAGTCCGAGATTTATTTTTTTCCGGGCACGAAACGACGGCAGCGAGGCCTTGCTTAGATACCGAAATGAGAACGAAGGCTGCACCAACTCGAGTACTTCTTGAAGAGTAAATCGAGTGGTGGCAATGCCGCACCTCATCGAAGTGGATTTTTCTCCTTTATTTTTTAATTACGTTAAAAGGGTTATTAAGGTAATTAAAGACGGTTGTATAATTCGCAGGCATACGACTGATAGGATTGTAGATATTATATGATGAGATCCCCTCCCCATCGTCAATCCATCTACTCATTTGTCATCATGCTTGTCGTCGTACTTTACTCCTTTCGAAAGCTGCGAATTGGTGGGAAAATATGATGGAAACGGTGAAACGAATCAAAGAGCTTTTAAAGCTGATTTCGTTGGAAAAAATTTTTACCGGAGAAAAAAACAGTTTTTGATTCCTTCGGTGCGTGTTTATAAAAAGAAATTCTATTCGAAGAGCTTTTGCGGAGCAAAAAAAAAGTTTAAATGATAATTAAAAAATAAGCCTCGCTGGAAACTGCTCGTAAGCGAATAAAAATTGACCCTTGTGGAAATATGCCCCTTGAGAAGCACCTCATTCTCAAGTATAATTTGCTTACCGGTAAATACCATTTTGCGGTGTTTTAATATTGTGTACGTTCCCCTGATCTCCTCTCGACCGATGCTTCGCTCATTCTACATTATCATCATTTATATCTATCCGAGTATGCGTTTCTTTTGCAGATTCTTTGTACTGCGGTGTGCGCCCCCCTCCTTCGAATTCCATAAGTCGATGGTTTAAGGTTTATAGGATTCTCAAAGCATAAAATATGTAACTATTTCGACGCTGTTTGCGAAACAGAAAGAGAAGCACGGTTGTGAAAAAGTCGAAACTACGCCAAAGTAAGGAGGAAAATACCTACGGAGAAGGTATAAAAAGAAAAGAAAAAAGTATAGTAACGAACATTTAAAGAAGGATTTGGAGAGTTTTCATACCGCAAACATTCAAAGGGGGAAGGAAAATATCGAGAGAGGATCGTTCTGTTATCCTTCGGCGGCAGAAATTTTCGTCGGAGTGTATCTCGAATTTGGATTTATTTAACATCTTTATTGTACATTTATGAAACCGCTAGCCTCCACCTTTTCTTCGAGCGTCGCGTCTCAATGTAGTAACGTTATCGGTTATAGTTGGCTTTTTTTGTGCCTTTCTCGCTCCAGTTTCCAGGTTAGCTCGAAATTCTCCATGGTTGCGCCGAGCCTACTGTTAGCGGTATAAGATGTTCGGAAATTTTGGTGAATTTTTTTCTTATTGATATGGATTTTTTGTGATTGAGGTGGGAGGAGGAGTTCAGCTTGAAAATTGTGGCTTTTTTGCAATTTAACGTTCACTTCTGACATAATGATTTTTAAAAAAGATTGGAAAAATTAATTTCATCTTTAATTTGTAACATTATGTACCTACCTAATATTGTTGAAAAAAAAACCGAGAATTTAAACTCTTTTTGCATTTTAAAAACAGTCCTTAAGTACATTGTCAAATTTGAAATTAAAAGGAAAAAATTTTTCAGAAGAATTGCTACTTTGTCAATGGTTGTGCCGCAGGAATGATTGTTCAAAAAGTGAAAGAAAATCCATTTATGTTCACAAACTAAACACTGAAAGAAAATTCATTCATGTTCACAAACTAAACACTGAAATGAACTGAATTAAACTAACAAATGATTGTTTGAAAACAAACAGAACGCAAACGATGAATGGTTTAAAAGCAAGATGGGACATAAATGAAAAGAACAAACAAGTTTTTGAAAACAAACTGGATGTGCAAAAAAATACGTATGAACAAACTAAAGGTGCCCACTATTCATTTTTCATACCTATTTTTAAAATCAAATGCCAATACCTGATTGGAAAAAGAGCAGTGGATGAACAGAAAACCAGTTCAAGTTCATAAATTAAACGCTAAAATGAACTGAAACCAAACGAATAAGACAAAAATTTTGGTAAACAAACTGAATGTAAACTGAACATTTTGTTTCTTTGGACTGAACAAAAAGGAAAGAAAAAATATTGGCAAAAATGAACTAAACAAATGTGTTTTTTTTTTTGAACTGAATGAAAAAGGAGCGAACCAATGATGGAAAGCTGGAATTGGAGCTGAAACTGAAATCTGAAAAAAAAAAAAAAAAAAACTGAATCTAAAACTGAAAAACTGGAACTGAAATGATGAGAACTGAAATCTGAAAACTGGAACTGAAATGATGAGAACTGAAATCTGAAAACTGGAACTAAAATGAATTTCAGTTTTATACCAGTTCCAGAATTTTTTTTGCAAATTGCAATTTTTTTTTTTTAAATAGAATTTCTTCTCTTACAGTAACTATACCTTACACACCATTTTTTTTTTCGAGAATTTCAAGGTTTTGTCAACAAATTTCCAAATTGAGTAAGAAATACCTAGGAAAAAATTCAAATTAAAAAATGGGAAATTTTGAGGCACAATTTTCAATTTAAAATTTTTTAATAAAAATTAAAACAAAAACGGCCTTAAACGAACCTTAAAAATTTATGTAGAAAAGAAAACTGAAAAGTGAATAAAGAAAAATATGTTGTAAGTTTGAAAATTCCATCCAATTAAAAACCTACTCACCCACATACTTCAAATTTCAATTTTTTTATTGAATAATTATTCAGGACTCAGGAAGTCGGGACGCGATTATGAGTCGTGAAATTTCTAAAAAAAACATTACTTTCCAATTTACCCCCCCCCCCCCCCCATAAATCTTTTGTGCTGAGCTTGAATACATGAAAAATGAAAAAATTGTACTTTGAAAAGAAAAGGAAAAACAACAAAGTTCAATTTTTGCCGAAAATTTTGGATTTTTTTCTCTTCTTAAAATTAGAAAAATTGAATTTTGGAACTGGTATTTGGAACTGAAACTGGAATTGAAAACTAGAACTAGAAAATATCGAGAATGGGAATTGGAATTGGAACTGGAAATTTAAAATTTTGAGAACTGGAAATGAAACTAATATCATTTCAGTTTTCCATTCCTGGCAGCGAACAACCATTTACAAAAACCAACTGAATGAAAATTGAACAAATGTGTGAGATTTTCAGAAGTAACTGAATGTGAATGGGTTTACAAATGACCAGGACTGATAGTATGAACCAGAATGAAGAACAAAGATCCAAAAAGAACCAAAAATTTCGAGAACGAGGTCTGAAGAACGAGAATGGGAACAAAAACCGGGTCTGAGGAATGAGAACAAGAACAATAATTTTTTGTTCTTATTATTTTTTCACTTTAAAATTTGTTAGGTAATCTGTAATAAATCATCTGCGAGACTCAGGGCTGCGAAAAATGAATGATAACCGAAGAACAAAGAATGAAAAAGAACCAAAAATTTTGAGATTGAGAACGAGAATGGGGTCTGAAGAACAAGAATGGGAACTAGAATGAGGTCCGAAGAATGAGAATGAGTTTGAAAGAACAAGAATAGGAATCAATACTTTATAATTTTCGCAGCCTTGCGAATGACCTAAGTCTATTTAGATTCGCCTAAATGAATTGTAAAAAAATTTTGAATCGGATTTTCAAATCCATTCTCCAATTTAATGAATCACAATTTTGAGAATCGCGATTCTTCCTTTATAAGTGAATCACTCGCTGGCCATTTCCTTTCATTCTTTTCAAACTCAACTTTCTTCTACAATATTTTTCCTTTTGCAGAAAAAAAAACAACAACAACAAAAGATATTCTGTTGAAAATAAGTACGGTCTCGCAAAAAATGAAATAATGTGAAAATAAAAAATCACCACTCATGAACTTTAGTAAAGAATTACAAAAGAATAAAGCTTCTTTTCAATAAATCCGATTAGCACGGTTCAAATTTTTGGACAGTGACATTTGATTTCTGATAGTCACGTTTTGGTTCCACATCTTTGAAAATTCTGCATCAAGCAATATCAAATATCCCAAGAAAATCCTTTTGACTTCTCTTGAACCTTGTCCATTACCCAAGAAATAGTTACCTACTCGTTTTCAGAGAAAACCCCAATAAAATTTCAACACACACCAAAGTAAACACTGAAAACAAAAATACTATATGACAAACTTAAACAAAGCGAAATCAACTCGATATAGGAAAAAATTTCCTCGAAACTTTGAACATCCGCAAAAACGAGGTTGACGGTAAAAGGGTCCCAGATAGAGCTTTCCTTATACACGTAGATTAAATTATTTCGAAAAGACAGATGCAGTAAAGACGTAAAAAAAATATGCAAACAGATCATAACGAATACAAGTTTTTTCTTCTTTTTTCACAGCAGATGTTATTTGAGAATTGAGATAATAGAGCGACGGAGGGCGCAATGTACAACAAGGTAGATACGTCGTTTACAATGTGTATTCGCGTCGGAAAATTGTTCATTTAATAATTTTCACATAGTACGATGATTCTTTTTTTTTCTTCACTTCTTCTAGATCGTTTTCTAAACTTTGTCTTTTTCTTCTCCTGGCTTAGAATTTCGTCGTACCTCGCCGTTGTTGAAATTAAAAATATAATTTAATTTCAACTGGTGTAAAAAATCTCAATGTAAAATTGGGAGTTGGATAATTTTCATTATTACTGTGACAATTTCACGTTTGTTTAATCAAAAATCAAATACATACACTTTTTTTTTGTAAATCCAAGAGCTGCTTGTTAAAAGTTAAAATATAATTCAGTAATTACTGGTTAGTTTCATTGAGTAATTACTGGTTAGTTCGTTCGGTTTATTTATATTCTCTTATCTATTCGAATTCGAGATTCGGTTCTCATTCTGTTTATTTACGTCAACATGTACGGATATTAATTTTCAATTACAATTACGTTTATCATATTTCGTTATGATGTTTTATTCTCAACACTGCTGATTTTTTTTTTTACGAAAAAAAATGTTTTTTTGTTGGTAAGTATTGGTAACTTGAAAATGTTTCTTTTTTTAAAAAAAAAAAAAATCAATTCTGTACTCATAAAAATTTCTTTTTGATGAAAAATTGAATAAAAACAGTGGAAAAATTGATTTTTTTTTCTCATGAAAAATTTGTTGTGCATAGTTGGTAATCTTGTTGTCAAAAAAATCATATTGAAAAAAAGTTTTCATTGTGGCAGAAAACTGTTATTTTGCATTGAAAATTCTCCAAAACCTGAAATTTTCACTTTAAAATTTTGCCATTTCATTAAAAATATTGAAAAGTAGATTAGCAACACTGTGGCTGGAAATTTATTTCAAATACAGTAGCAAAAATTTGATTTAGAACAAAAAATTGAATCGTTCTCAGACATTGTCAATTTTCTAAAAATGGGATACTTAGTTGGTAACACTGATGTCCCGGGCCATTTGTTCAGGTTTTTTTCCCTCGCGGTTATGCAAAAAAAATATTATTTTTCATGTAAAAAATAATCAAAAACAGATAATTTTCATTTGAAAATTGTCATTTTATTGAAAATGTCAAAAATTAGATTCGCAACACTGTGGCCAGAAATTTACGTGAATTGGTATTTTGAAAAACAGCAATTTTTGAATGATTTTGTTGAAGAAATTTCATCTGAAACAAAATAAAATTCTTTTTTGAAATTCTAATTTTTTTGAAATTGAAAAGTCGGTAATATTGTTGTTTCGGGCCATTTCTTTAAATAAATTTATTGATCCTAAACGATAGAAATTTTCATTACAAAAATGACTGACGTTTATTTGCAATTATAATTTTACCAAAACGACATACTTTTTCACATGTCGTCGCGTTGATGAAGTATAAAAAAAGAAGGAAGAGGCATCGCAGCGTTAAATCCGATTTCGATAATTCAAGTTTTTTTTCATCTGTCGATGTCGAAAGAAAACGAACGTCGACATCTTATCGGCTGCGTATAAAAAGACTGAAGCATAAACAGGGAAAAATAATTTCGAAAAAGTTTTCTTGTACTTAAAGTAGAAAAATTGCGGCAAAGATGGAATGGCGGAGGGATTTCGGTAGCGACGGCGATTCTAATGTAGAAAATTGGAAAAACTTGAACGCATTGTTTTGGCATACCTTGTTTATACATCTTTCGTTATGTGATGCTAGTACCTCGATTCGCCTTTCTGAGTTGGGTATAGAAAAAGAGACAGACTTATGCCCAGAGATCCAAAGAGTTCGTCGTCTTTCGGCTTGTCTTTGTATACCTTTCCAGCATACAGACCTCCCTCTGCCCTGGATGCTGGTTCGTTATGCGAATACAACTTTCGCTAGTTACCGTCTGCTGTAACTTTGCCAATAGCTTTACCCCATTTTTTGCAGCTCGCTTTTGCGCCGATATGATTTACATATCGTCGAGATAATGATAATCGACTTAACGTTGTACCGTGTTCGGTTCATTACACTTTTTTTCCTTCAATCGCAGCCGCACGTGATGCGTCGATTTTCCGCGGGCGATTTTCGTTATTTTTATATTCGCGATGAGACTGCGTTGTGCGAAAAATTTCGATGGCAACGTCTCTGGAAACGAATGAGATTTCGATATGAAGTTCATGTTTAAAATGAGTACAAAGGCCTCTGATTCATCTTGTATATCAACTTAAACCAAAAATTAATTTGGGTTCTTCGGTTTCGTTCGATTTTTTTTTCATCGATTCGGCAGGTCAAAAATGTGTGCATGAAAAAAATGCAAGAGTTCGTCGTTTAGCTGAAAATTTTCGAATTCTATTTATACGTTAATTTTTTATTGAAAGTTGAATCAAAATTTTTTAAAAACTGTGATCTTTCTGATAAAAATTATCGTCGAATTGAAAAAAAAAAATGAAAAAAATCGTGCGTGTATAATTTTGAATTGAAAATGTTCAAAAAAATCCACTCTGGACGGAAATTTTCAATTTTTCTCTCCTTCCTCCCCATAAGCTAAGAATGTATTTTTTTTCAAGTGAGAAAACAAAAAAAATTGAAGACTATTCGAAATTTTGAGTAAAATTTGTATACCTTAACTCGGAAATCCTTGAAAAATTTTTCCTGAAAAATTAAGTTTTAAAAATTTTAATCTTTCTAATTATTTTTTGAGGTTTTTCATTTTGGTAGGTAAAATATTTAGCCGGATTAACCGGGAGAGGAACAGAGGGGATCACTTGCCTTTCTTTAGTGGCAAAAAATGTACTTTGCAGGGAAAAAATGGATTTGAGTCCGCCATTTCTTGAATGTGGTGATCTTTTTTTGAAAAATTTTCGTTTTAAATTGTAGAAAAAAATCAATGTACCTATTAGCATATTGAGAGAGTATTTTCGAGCCAAATCAAAGGAGATGGAGGGGGAAGGATTTGGCATTCCTTAATGATGGTATAATTGCAGATAAAGTCAAAGGGTCGAAAAAATCATGGAACTTTTTTATAAATTTATAGGAATGAGTTTTTTAATGAACAATCTCTCTAAACTTGAATCAGTCAAAATTCACTGATTAATCAGACAAAAGTGTGCACCTGAAGAAATCAGTGAAAATTTTACCGATTTAATCAGTGAATTTTCATTTTTAAATCGGTAAAAATTTCAATTTACTGATCGAATCAGTAAAAATTTTAATTTACTGATTGAATGATTGAATCAGTAATTATTCACTGATTGAATTAGTAAATTTTAATTTTTACTGATTCATTTTTTCTGTAGTTCAAAAAATATAACTGATTCAAAAATGAAAATTCACTAATTGAATCAGTAATTTTTCACTGATTGACAGTCAAATTTCACTGATTGACCAGTTGCACACTTTTCGCTGTTTAATCAGTGAATTTTCAGTTTTTTGACTGATTCAGATTTAGAGAGATTGAAAATTGGAATTTTTGCCCTTATTTTCCCATGTGTAGTGAGTACCATTCTGTAAAGTGTAAATGAGCGAAATTCTTTGATTTTTCAGTAGCGTTTTTACTACAAACTTTTTCAAAAAATTTCACGCATTACCGAACAATTTCCGAAATTTTTCAAAATTTACTAGTTGTTAAAAAAAGTTAATTGATTTTAAAAAAGATTTAGTACTTTTACAAAAATGACCAATCTTTGAAAAAATGTTACCAATTTTCCAAAAAATTTCACCCATTTTTCAAAAATTTACTAGTTTTTCAAAAATTTTACTAAGTTTTGAAAAATTTTACTAATTTTTCAAAAAATTTACCAATTTTTCAGAAACTTTCATGCATCGGTTATCAACAAATTTTAGAACTGTTACTGAATATTCAGTAAATTTTACTGATTTTCTGGAAATTTTTTCACTGATTTATTTCTGTACGGCAATTCTGGCTGTTTTCCAATAATTTTTGTCAATTTTCACTAATGAGCGAGTACCCATTTTGTAAATTTTAGCCAACTTTGAAGTGCAAAGAAGAATTAATCCAAAACCTAAAATTCGAAGATCGTCTTGGAATAAATATTGGGGTGAAAATTCATCCCAAGTGCATTTCTAACTGAAAAATTCAAAAATCAGCTTGACGTATAATTATTGGGATGGAAATTATGTAGGTAGTCCCAATTCTTCTCAGGCCTTAAAATTCTAATAAAATCTTGGTATGAGTTGTGAATTGAAGGTGCGCTCTAGGTTTCAAAATTTGAAAAAATCAATTTAGGATGGGTAAAAATTTATCTCAAAAAATCTTGACGTAAGAATTCATCACAGATTAGGGCTAAAAAAATTTTAAATTAGTTCGGGACGATTATTTTGGGGTGAAAAATTAGCCTTAGATTCATCCTATTGAAAAAAGAAAAAAGTCTCACGGTGAATGTAATTAAAATTCCTCCCAAATTCATCTCGTACCGGAAAATTTTAAAATTTTGAAAAATGGTCTTTTCGAGGAGAAGGTGGAGGGGAGAGGAGTCACATGAAAAACGTGATGAAAAATCGTCACGCATATCGATAATATGATTTTCGACTATGCTGACCTCGAATTCGCCATTATTTTTCATAGCTCAAAAATCGTCTGAATTCTCATCAGAAAAATTTCAATTTCAATGCAAACTCGTTCGTCGAAAATTTCTCGGTAAATTTTGAGAAACCACAGTCTGCCTATTAACCGTCCAATAAAACACCGATAAAATTTAATATCGATTCGACTACAGCGTATAAATAAGTAGGTACTAGGTATAGGTATAGATAGGTGAAGCATCGAGGTACCATACTCCGTATAGAGCAGAAAATGACGAAGTATTTTCCATTTATAACGCGCCAGAGGTGTTTGCGTAAATAATGTAGACAAACGTGCGAAAACTCGAGGCTCGATTTTTATTCCAACTGCAACGCCGCAACCATTTGTAAACTCAAACACTTTTCGCAATTGCTTTCTTAAATTGTCAAATTTCGTACACATTTCCGGCCCGTACTACGCTGGTAAAACGATGCGCAGACCGGAGGCGGGTCGAGGCTGCAAAAAAAAATATACTTACGGAGCTGCTGTACCTATACGAAAGAGCAGGAAGAACGACGTGTGTGCGAGAGACTTCTAATCTTCTAATGTCGTTGGGGTAAAAGTTAAACGTAGAAGAGGAGAAAAAATAAGACGACGAAAAACGACGACGACGACGAAAGGGACAGGAAAAGGAAGGAAAAACACGACGACAAATAAGGAAAAATATACACCTTTCAACTGGACTCGTTATTTGCTCTTATAAATAAATCAGAACAAGCTTATTCTAACGAAGGAAAGGCAGACATCAAGACGGAAAGAAGCGGAAAAAAGAACGGCAGAAGGGGAAAAAAAAGCACGAGGAAAAATAAGAGCAGGAAGAGGCATAAGCTCCGTTTTACTCTTGATTTATTTGTTCCAGAGAATTTCTCTATTCAAGACGAAATATTCAAATAAGCTTAATACCAGCGTACTTATCTTTTTACCTTGATCCCATGTATTCTCGGAGTCACCTTATTTTTCAGTGTTGCCTTGCCGAGTCTCCGAGCATACGAAAAGCTTCAATTTTTTCACCGTTTTTACCAAAGCCAAGAGCATAATTCATGTATCGAATACAAATCATGGCCACATATCGTAAAGCGCAAGAGATTTGCGAAGTGTAATATGCATACGGAAGTGAGAAGCTGACGATCGGCGCCTGGATTCTGTATTTTTCCAAAGTATATTCTCGACTCGAGCAGCGATAAAGACCACAATACCGCACCTGATCGGTGTAATTATCGATACTCGGTGGCTTTCGGAGACTAAACAATGTCTCGGATTTATGAACGATTCGTGACTAAACCTGGGCGATTCGAAGTTGACGAGAGAAAAAAAATGGTCGCCCAAGTCGATAAAATTTTATGTATTTTTGCCAGTCTACAAAGTGAGAATGGCTGCTGTAACCGAATACGTTTAATTTTAAAAAATACGCCGATTTTTGGAGCACCTCGCGAGTCACTTTATAAAGGCTATCCTACTTGTACGCGTATTTTATCTGGTTGTATAGAGCTAGGTGAGCCGAACTCGTCGGATTCGCGTTTCACTATAGAAAATCCTCTTTGTACGAAGGGAAAATGCGAGCTGCGATGAATTTCGGTGTAAACTGATAATATACTTGGGGGGTTCTTTTGAAAGTTGACCTTTTTATTATTACTTTTCGTCGGATGCTAATATTTTTGTCTCGAATGGTACCGATATACGCGACGATGACTAGGATTAATGGAAATTTCATGTGCTTTTTATCGTAAGCGCTACGCCAACGTCGAATGGAGCTGATATAGTGTTTGACGAAGGTCTCCTGCTCTCGTCTCGCTTTCGCGTATGAAATCTGCAGTAATCGAATGACTCTTAACAATGAAATTATGGACTGTATCGATGATACGATGACAATAGGTGAGGGGGGTTTCACCTAATCGTGGATGGGGCCTTTGCAGTTGGGCTATGATTTTTGTTTCGTAAATTGAGAACGACTGATTCGATGTTCGTTTTGTCAAGATTGAATTTTGATTTTAGTTTTTCGACATTTTTTCGAGCCGGAATTTTTTTCCAATGTTCAAAAAAAATTTCGAGCTGGGGTTTCCTCAAAAAATTGAAACATTATGAAGAATTTTTTTCCTAGTTCAACTTCATATTTTTTTCATCTTTTTCATTTTTTTTTTCAGCTGCATACACATTTGAAAATTTTTTCTGATTAAAAATGTAAAATTCTCTGGAAATTATTTTTTCAATTTTATATCCATTTTTTTCAAGTTAACCTAATTATTTTGAAAATATCCGGATTAATGGATCCATGTTCAAAATATTTTCGCGATTCAAATTTTTTCAAAATTGTTTCCGGTTTGTAAATTTTTCTCTTTATTTCTACTTAGTTGATTTTTTTTTCAAATTTGTATTTTTTCTTTCTTGGGATTTTTTCAACGTAACATATTAAATTCAGAAATTTTTCCAGGTTCGTATCTTTTCTATTCATTTTTTTTTCAAATTCAAGTTCAATTTTTCCATCAAAAGTCATTCTTGTTCACTTTTTCCATCGAAAATTGTTTTTGGTCACTTTTGATTTGAAAAAAGTAATTTTTTTCACCTTTTCCATCAGAAGTCATTAGTCACTTTTAGTCTCTTTTTTGATTTTAAAATTGTCATCTTTTTCAATTTTTTCATCAGTCTTTTTTGTTTACTTTTTCTTTCAAAAGTCACTTCATTCACCTTTTGATTTTAATAAAGCCATTTTTGTTCATTTTTTCCGTTAAGAGTCGTTTTTAGCACCTCAGATTCAAAAAAATGTACCTAATTTTTGTTAATTTTTTCCATTAAAAGTCGTTTTTAAAACTTGATTCAGAAAAAGGTACTTCGTTTTTGTTCACTTTTTCCATAAAAAATCAGTTTTAGTCACTTTTTTGATTTAAAGACATTTTCGTGCTCTTTTCCACCAAAAATCACTTTAGTCACTTTTTGATTTAAAAAAAGTCATTTTAACATGGGCATGTTTTTCCTCTTGGTGGAGAGGGGGGGGTCATTCTAAAATTTTCAAGTCCCTATTTTGCGTCACCAAAAGTCAAAAACATAAATTTTTATATTTCAGAAATTGACTTAATGTCAGTAAGTCAGACGTTGATTTTTGAAAACTATCCATCAGAAAGTCAGAAGCTGAAATTTGACTTAATATCAGAAAGTCAGAATGACAGAAAAAATATCAGAGAGCTGAAAGCCAATTTTCAAACTTTAAAAACAAATTTTTATATTTTTGAAATTAACTTGAGATCAGAAGTCAGGATGAGAGGAAAAAATATATCCATGTTATCAACATGTCCTTTCAAAGGAAACTTCATTTCATTTTTGTTCATTTTTCCAATCAAAAGTCGTTTTTAGTCAGTTTTGGTTTTAAAAAAGTCATTTTTTTCACTTTTTTCATAAAAAGTCAGTTTTAGTCCATTTTTTTAAAGTCATTTTTAGCAACTTCTTCCTCCAAAGCCACTCTTTTTCGCTATTTTTTTTGCATTGTAAAGATAAAAATTTTACCAAGTGACAACAATTGAAAAATTTTCACCTCAAAGTGAAATTTTTAAAAATATTTTCAATATTTCTCAAAATTAAAAAATATGAAGAAAAAAAACTGAAACATTTAATTTGTCAGGGCTTTGAGAACGATAAAATTTTTTGATTCTCGTCTCAAAACTTCCAATTCTTTCATTTTACACTCTTTTTTGTTCTTAAATTTTGTTGCTGATCTTCTCATTTTCTGAAGTGGTTCTCGTTCTCATTCTTGATCTCGATCTTTATTTATATCTTGGTAAAATTTGCATTTTTATTAATTATTTTGTTTTGTTGTTTACTTCCAATTATAAGGTCAAAATGGAATCAAACTTTAATAAAAGGAGCCTTTCAATTATTGTATGGCATCGTTACTCATTTTGAATCAGTGAAAAGTCGCTGGAAATTAGTTAGAATGGCATTACCATCATACATGAAAAATCAACAAAATTTATTGACTTTCAGCAAATTTTCTTCAATTTTTTAAAAAAATCACTGCTTTTTAAAAAATTACCAACTTTTTAAAAAATTACCAACTTTTTAAAAAATTACCAACTTTTTAAAAAATTACCAACTTTTTAAAAAATTACCAACTTTTTAAAAAAGTTTGCTTACTGATTTTTAATCAAAAAATTCATAAATTTTTAAAAGGTTAATATACTTACTAAAAAAGTTACTAATTTTCTCAAAAATTCGAAGTCTCTAATTTTTAAAATTTGGTATAAATTTTCAAAAATTTCACCATTTTTTCCAAAATTTTACCAATTTTTAAACAAATTTATCAATTTTTAAAAAATTTAGTAATTTTAAAAAATTTAGTAATTTTTAAAAAATTTAGTAATTTTTAAAAAATTTAGTAATTTTTTTTAGGAAATTTTACTGATTTTTCAAAAAATTTCAAAAATTTCACCGACTGTCCAGTGAACGTTTACTCATTCGGCATCAATTTTTTCGCTACTGATTTCATTGAAAAATTTTTCTCCGATTTATTTCCTTGCTGCAATTCGGCGACGATTTCTCTGTGATTTTCGTTATTTTTCACCAATTTATCTAATCCTGAAGTACATTTCGTAGCAAAGATCCGGTATAAATAGGTACCAGACAGTTTTGCGAATCGAATCTAGGGAAATAAATCGTGGAAATTATAAATAGGTATTCTAGCGTGTATGCAACGTAAGTACGTCGTTTTCGAGAATACTTTATGTGTACGAAACAGGGTCATTCAATTTGCTGAAATCTGATACTATATCGTAGCAGTTTATTCGTCGCCGAATATATAAACAAAGTTTATTTTCCCAAGAAACGCAGCGCACAAGATGAGAGTTGGCTAAGGCGGGAGCGGTCGAGGGGGCGGATGAGGGAGTAAAGTGTATTTACGTTGTACGTATTATTATTCGGGTTGTGTTAAAAATCAGAGGGTCATTTGGAAAGAACAGAGCGTAAGTTTAATTCTTCGTCTGCGAAGCATTTATCATAGTCTCGTTTAACGCTAATACCGTACTAACCTTTATTTACATATTCATTAGCTCCGAGTCGCAATTCAATTTGCTGCAAAAGTGAAATCTCTCGCGAGCGTAAAGTACAAATGGCGGATAATTTTATAAATTCAATTTCGCGAGACGGAGGCGGCGCAGCGTGTGGCGCATCTTCGCACGAGAAAAATAAATAGCCGAGTTTTTAGGTCCCCCACCCCTCCATTTCCCTTCATCCCTCTTCGGAAGAAGATACGCCGCTGTATAAAGTCTCCCTATATACTACCACGTTACATCGAATTAAAAGTTTAAAATTTATAGCATTGATAAGTACGGCTTTCAAATATGTGTGTAACTGCTTGTTCGTGTATCAGGCCGGAGCAGAACGAGCCAAGGTAGTGCTCCGCGGTAAAAATATTTCAACTCGAGATGCCGTTTAAATAATTAAAATGAGCAACGAGCGAAGCACATAGGTAAACGGTACCGGCACCTTCGCCGCATCTAATAAAACAACCCTCGATTTTTTTCCCTGCTCCTTTTGCACGAGCAATAAATTTCAATAATAGCGTGAATTTGTCTTTTCGCCTGAAATTGTGATTGTTCGGGTCGCGTCGCAGCGCTCCCAGATACGAGAAAACGACGGACCGACTGTTTCAATTATTTTTACCGGCTCGTCGTCTCCGTACGGAGCGTACGAACCACACCTACGTATTTTCGTCACCTGTACGAATTACGACAGTGGTGATTTTTATTGTTGGGCCCGAGTGGCCCGGACGGTCGGATCCTTCCCTGGTGTGCGAGTGGAGAAAATTTAGCGGTTTATTGCCTGGCGATGATTGACGACCTAATAGCAGGGGTTTTCTGGTCACAAATCAACAATGTGAGGTGGATTTGGTTTGAATCGAAGGGGCTGGAATTATCGGTGATTTGCGAGGATTCTTCGTCGGTGCGAGGGTAATCGAGGTGGTTTTTGAGGGAACGTTGAAGTCTGTTTGTCTTATTTCGAGTTATTTAATGGTTTTAAGTCGATTGTCGAGTTTATAAAGGTGTCTATTTTTTGTGAGGATTATTTCGGTAAATCAACAGAGAATCGCGAAACAGTTTGAGGGTCTAATTCGATCAAAATGATTGAGGATACTTGTGATCAATGATCCAGAGGGAAGGAACCTGGTCTCTCTGGCTTCGGGTTCAAAAATTTTTTTAAATTTCCTCCATCTGCGGCTCCGAAACTTTTTTAAAAGTACCTCCAACTTCGAAATTTTTTTCTGAGTGCCTCTGGCTCCGGACAGGCTAAAAAGGCTCCATAAGACCCTCCGATGATAAAAAATCGAAAATTTTCGAAAATGTTTGAGAATTATGACGAAATAAAAACTATTACTACTTTTTGAAAAAAAAATTTTCAACCAGCGCGCAGTGAACCGAATAAATCAAAGTTTCTTGGGCCGTCCTGGACCGAAAAATCAATTGCATGAAATTATGTATTCAAGTGTGGGTAAAACGATGCCTATCAGGTTTTTTTTGCTGGAAACGTACGCTTTTTCCAGTTATTTGACAATTTTATCGGTTGAAAAATGCCAACTAAACACGTATATTTTTTTTCAAAATTTGATGTTAGCTCTTCACCTGAAGGTTTGGGAGACGAAATATCCCCAAATTCGAAATTCTCGACTTGAAACCCCCATAATTTCATACCCATATCACATTTTTCCAACTTTTTCCATGGTACCTACTGCCCTCCTTGAAGATTGAAAAAAAAAACAAATTAGAAATCCTCGACCTAAAAACCCTTGAATTTCACACCCATGTCGAATTGTCGATTTTTAAAATTTTTTCCAAATCGGGTGTCAGTACCGCCTTCCTTAAAGGTCGAAAAATTTTTTTTTGAAAATTTTGAATTCTGTGTGTAAAGATAGTATGATCGTATTCCGTCCATTCGATCCACTGTGACTGTCGTAAGTAAAAATATAACGGGCAATTTTGATAGTTTTTATTGGAAAAAAAAAACTGAAAAATTAAAAAGAACCATCCTGCCACTCCTACATTCAAAATATTTTCAAAAAATAGCAATTATTTTCAGAAATCAGCATTAAAATTTTTTATTAAAAAACTGCGATCCTGCATCAGAAAAAATGATGAGAAATACGAATTCGATTTCTATGAACACGAATTCAAAGGAGGGACCTCTGAAGAAGGACCTCCGAAGCGAGCAGCCGGAGCGGGTCAAATGTGGTCCCTCCGACTCCAGCTCCGAGATTTTTACAAAAAACCCTCCGGCTCCGCTCCGGATCCCTGCTCGTGATTGGGATTTTGATTCAAGTGGAATATATATAGAAATTTACTTGCGAATGAGCGTTTGAAGATTTCGATAATCCAAGTTCAAATTTATTTCAAGTAAGATTTTTTTCAAATTCTTCAATTTCAATTTTTTGGAGTGTATTATAATTTGAATTACTTACCTGAAAATTTATCCAACTCTGAATTAGTTTTGTTTTTGATTTTATTTTTTTGCCACTTCTCAAATTTTATGTGATTATTTTAATGAGATGAAAGAAATTATGGAAGCAATGAAGTTGAAGATGAAAAAAATTGATAAATTTTCAACTGAAAAAATTTCATTAGAAAAATCGATTTTTTTAAAAATTATTTAAAACAATTTTCGACCCGAAAAAATTTTTAAGTAAATATAACACTGAAAAGAATGAAGAAATCGGCGTTGAAAATCTTTTTCTGAATTAAGTAAGTACCTAACATGTTTCTTGATGTGGAATTTTTTTAAGTTTCTAATGTTATTTTCAACTTTTCATTTTTTAAAAATTTCTTCCAATCAGAAATGTTTTCCAATGATGTGTCCAAAATTTTTCCTCAAGTTTTTTCAAGGTTTGAATTTTTTCAACTTCATAAATATTTTGAAAACTTTCCACCTCAATAGTTGGAAGTTTTTACTTCTGGAATTAGCGTGATTTTTGGTCTCGATGTTTCAGCTTTCAAAAATTCTAAAAACTATATCTTTTGGTCAGCTTTCAGCTTTTTACATATTTGGCTTTCAGCTTGATTTTTGATGACTTTTCAAGGATCACTGATCATAATTTACGGAAGTGGCTTTAGAATCGCTCGTCATTTGACTTTATATACGTGAGCATGGCGTAAAGAATTCAATTTTTTACAGTATGATCAGATTGGGCAAAAAATGAAAAAAATATGTACGTTCTTAAATGCATAATTGTTCAAACTAAAAATGTGATAACAAAGCTCAAATCAATTGAAATTATAAAACTTTCGGCTACATTTTGGTATCAAGTTCATAAAACTTTCAGATTTGAGCTTTACTCAAAAATTGTCAAAATTTCAGCTTTTAGCTTTCGACTTTCGGCTAATAGCTTGACATCCCTACTTGAAAACTTTTTTTTAGAAAATGTCATACCTAAAACCCAACTAAAATTTTTCAAAATTTTTTGAATCTCAAACTAAAGTTCTTCAGTTTTTAGAATCAAGAATTGAAATTTTTGAAAAGGTTTTGAATGGTGGTTGGATTTTTTCAAAATTTACGATTGGAATCAAGAATTTTAAATTTTTCAAAATTTGTTGAATTAAACCCTCTAGTATTTTTTTGATATTTTGAATACGGTAAGTAAGGATGAGCATTGAGAATTTATTATCGAATATATTTTTTTTGAAAGGCCCAGAAATTTTTTCGCCAATGTTAGCACTAGCTTTTTCTGATGCCTTCGTAAATTGGAGAAGAAGCCTGTAGGTATGTGGGTGGCGAAAATGGAAATATAAGGGAAAATTGTGCATTTCGACTCATTTTGATTTTGGTTCACATAGAACATGATTTGGATGTGTGTGGAGGGGAGTTGGTGAGTTGATTCCCAAGTTTCAAAATCGGTCTAATTGATTCCCATTTTTTTTTTTCGAAATGGCCGAATTGATTCCCCATTTTTTTTTCGAAATGGTCGAATTGATTCCCCCTTTTTTTCGGTGGTATGGTCGAATTGATTCCCCTTGTTTTCAGTGGTATGTACGAATTGATTCCCTTTTTTTTTTCATTGGTATATACGAACCGGCTTATTTTGATTAACCAACGAGATTCAAAATCAAAAATGAAGTATGAGCGAACGAATAATTCGCCTCTGGGACAACGTAACTAATTGCGAACCAATATCAAATAATTATTAAGATCGTGTCCGAGATTGAAGATAGAAGATTCAAAAATGATGCCTTAACATATTTTGAAAAGTTCAAAGTTAAACTATGGCGATGAAAATTTTATTTTTAAGATACACATGTACAAAATATGGAAGCATCCATTTTGAAATTCGGAAAAATTATTGTGAATAGCCCATCTCAAACTTTATTTGATCAACAAATTTTCAAGTAGGGATCTTCATACCTGTGAAAAATTGAGTGCGAATCAATTCATACATACCCTCTTGGAAAAAGGGGAATCAATTCATACATTCCCTGTTGAAAAAGTGGGAATCAATTCGTACATCTCTCCAAAAAAAATTGGAATCAATTCCCCTGTATTTTCCCACAAATATTTCTTTGGGAATCAATTCACTTACAGCCGTGTGGAGAATAGCGAAGTAAGATAGTCATTCAAAGAAATGAATTTTCGAAAAAACTGAATCAATTTCTTTAATAAAATTTTGACGAAATTCATTCTCTTTTTAGTAAGGAAAATTATCAATCTGAAATCTGAGCTTTGTGAAAAATAAAGACATAATTTCTCAATGACGAGAGGCACTCAAAATCTGAAAAATTTCGTCATCTTTTTCCAACATGATACTCCTAAAAAAATGGAAAGTCAAATCTTCGTGAATTCCCCTTGAATACATATCCATATAAGAACAATAGAGCTTTCAAAAATTCGACGTAAAAATAACCAGTTTCGATGGTCATTTTTTCATCTGACTCATAATCTGTAATTTTAAGCAACCAGAATGGTCATTAAATTCATCGCGAAATCGTACTAGTCGTATAGTCAAGCCCATTCAACTCGCTCGTGTGTACATTATAAATTTATGGCGGAAAATTTGCTTAAAATCTACCGGCAATGCGAACGAACTCGGAGGCATTTAACGGTTAAAAACGTTTAAAAATTTTTCCACTCGGTTGACTGTGCAGGAACGCGAACAGGAAAAAGCGCCTCCGAAAAAGGTCGGAAACTGAATTACGAAACGGTTATGGTTTTTGAAAATAATATCCGGTTTCTGTTCGGTGTTTCGACGAGTGTTGTATGTAGTTATACTTACACCACGATGTATGGTATGTGTAAAAATTAAAGAGAGAGCTTTCGTATCGATTTCGATTATGTCGGTGATATTTTTCACGGTTGTGTTTGTATTCTTTTTTTTTTCATCGCGTTGCGTGGGCGGTTTTAGCGCGACTCAACGTAATCGTGGTGTACAGGGTGTCTCGAAGATCTGTCGAGATAGAAATCGAAGAAAATACAGTGTGGACTAGATGGGAAATGAATATGACAGTGAATTCGCCTGATTCCGTTTATTCCAAACTTTTTTTTTCTTCAATTGGTTCAATAGCTTTCGAATGTTTTTTTTTTTTTTTTTTTTTTTTTAAATACCGGGTGCTCGATTAATTCTGGACTCCCCCAGTACTTTTTGTGGTAAAAATTGTGAGTTGGCAATACTTTGTATTTGTTTATTAAACAAAGTATTACCAACTTACGATTTTTAACACCAAAATGTGCTGGGGGAGTCCAGAATTAATCGAGCACCCGGTAAGTTATGAATTTTTTTAATGAAATTTGACTGCTATGAAAGAAAAAGAAAAGTTCATTACAATAAGGGCAGAAAATCACGAAAACCAGCGCACAGAAATGATGATTATTTCGACGAATTCTTTAAATTTTGAGCATTTTATGTAGAAAGAAAAGACAGTGGAGAAAAAATTACCTCAGATTCGTGTCAGAAACATTGATAAGTTTCATTTTCGAGATTGTTTTACTTTTAGTTTCGTGGTTCCCATTCTACTGAAATTGAAAATGAAATTCTTAAAAATGGTGCAATAAGGCCATAGCTCTTGAAGAGAGAGGGTCAAGGGTCATAAATGTTTCTAGAATTTTTTCACATCAAGGGATGCCATGGAGAGGGGGGTAAATTGGAAAATCGGGATAGAAACCTTTATTAATTTCATCTGTTTGACTTTTTTCGAATAGAGACAATTTGTGATATTATTTAATTTTAAAGAGTACATATTAATTCGTCGAATTCGAATTCACCTTATTTTTTAGGATGGAGGAGAGGAATTCATCGATAGAAATATCGCCAATTTGCAATTTTCAACTTAGGTACGTGCAAATCTCGATTGAACATTTCTTTTAAAAAATAATTCTCGACATTCTTCATTATCGCCAATTTTCAAAAAAGTGCAGATGGTAACTTTTTTGTAAATTTTGAAAAAAAAAAATTATGAATGGAAAAAAAGTGATTTAGAAAAAGGTTTTATTTGGAAAAGTGTGGCAAAAGGATATTTTAGAATCAAATAATATTATCCAGTGTTGATACTGCGAATAAATTACGATTTTTTAGATGAAAATTTGTCAATTTTCCCAGATTTCCTTTATAATTAATGCTTTCTGAAGGGAGAAAAGTGAACGTTTTTATAAATGTGACGCGAAATTTTCGCAGATGTTTTCTTGAAAAAACACAAACGACTTGTTTTATTATCTATTCAACATTTTCCATTTTCATCCACAATTTCCTTCAATTTCAATCAAAATTTTTCAATTTCAATCAATTCTTCGATTTTTAGTACAATTATTCTTTTTTTAAAATCAAAAATTTTCAATTTCTATTGGAATTTTTTCAATTTCTATCAGTAACTCTTCAATTTATATCGAGAAATGTTCAACTTCGATCAAAATTCTTCAATTTATATTGAAAATTCTTCAATTTCGATCACTATTCTTCAATTTATATCGAGAGATCTTCAATTTCGATCACTATTCTTCAATTTATTTCAAGAGATCTTCAATTTTGATCAAATTCTTCAATTTCTTTCAAGAAATCTTCAATATTGATCAAAATTATTATTTTTTCTATCAAAATGCTTCAGTTTTTATCAAAATTATTGTTTTTCTATATCAAAATTCTTCAATTTCTATCAAAATTACTTTTTTTCTATCCAACTTTTTCAATTTCTATATCAAAATTATTCTTGTTCTATCAGAATTGTCTTATTTAGAACGAAAAAAAAAGGCAAGTTCTGACATCAATTTTTTGATCGCGTTTTCTTGCCAATTGTTGGTAAAAATGTTTTCCAATGTCCTCTGTTAACTTTTTAATAAAATTAGACGCTTTTTACCCGCTTGATGAAAATTCCTAAACTGAAATCGATCGAAGAAAATTTATTTGTCAGTTGAAAATCATCGTGATTTTAATTTTGCAACATTATCAAACGAAGATCGAAGCTTTCATCATGATAAATTCATTTTCTTATTATTATCTCAATCGCATCAACGATACTTCATACTTCGCTCTAGAAAATTGAATTTAAAAAGGAAAGACTTTCGGAACACACTGTATAAACATCCATACATCGAACATTCCGACTATTAAACGCGACTATAAAATTGATAAGTTTATTACCGTTTATGCTTCACCGCGATGTGGCAACGTGGGGGGGGGGAGGAAATATGAAGGAAGGTAGATGAATATAGGCATTCGACGTGTGCGAAAAAAAAGGGCGACATTTTCGCTTTTCGTTCGGCAGTGCGCGCAATTGATGCAGGGAAACTGTACTGTATTTGGGCCCTGCTCCCCCCCACGTCACACCTCCTTCGATTCGGGGTTTCTCATTCTTAGTTCTTATGTACGGTAAATCCGTAAAGTAAGCGCATTATTTATATGAAAATATACGACGCTGCAACCTGTCAATATTTTATCATTTTTTTTCGCGTTTCACTGAATTTCGACGATGAACGCGACGGTTCCCTCCGTTCGTTCTTTCCTATCGTATGCGCGGTGTTCATTACCCGGGCGAAGGCGAAGCTCGAGCCAAAGCGTATAAATAAATTTGTCAATTCACCTCGGCGGTGCTTATCGTAAAGCAGCCGTGTATTTTGAGGTGAGGAGAGCGAGGCGAAGGCGAATACTTTCCGCATCTATGTTAATGGTGAGAGTAATTAACGATCGTTATCGTAAATTGAAATTTCAAAAGTCTCGCGCCAGCGTTCTAATTAGCCAACGCAATTTTTCCCTTTCAAAAAGAACAATATCGTAGACGATGTTATCGATGGTACCGGAAGAGTTCGAAATGCTAATGTAATCGGTGGAGCTTTTTGATGAGTCATTATGCCGATCGCTGATCATTATATTGTAATTATGGGGTTATTTTTTCCACGTTTACGTCTGCCGATTGATTTCGGATTTTAGAAAAATTATGATTTTTATGATTTCAGTTTATGCAAGAAGTCAAAAAATGTATTTTCTGAATTCAATGATCTTTAAAATTTAATTTTTTCACAAATTTTAATATTTTCCCTTGATTTTGTGTTCAATTTTGAATTTTTTTGAAATGTTTTTAAAGATTCTTTTTTTTTTCAAAGTTTAGGTATGTACTTCAATCAATGGAAGAACTTTGAAGGAATATAAAATTGCAAAATAAATAAATAAAAATTGGAAAATTTCTTGGAAAATCAAAATTAAAAAAAAGTTAAGGGAATCGCGCTTAGAAAATGCTGAGAAAACCAATTTAAAATGAGAAAATCGAAATCGAAAGAATTTTGAGCTAATTAAAACTAAGAAAATATTGAGAACATTAGGAAAAAACTTGAGGAAATTATGATTGGAAAAAATTTTCAGGCAGTCAAAATTTTAAGCAAATAAAACAAGGTAAAAAAATTAAACAAATCAAATACAAAATTTCTAAAGTTAATCAAAATTTAAAAGAACTTTGAGAAAAACAAGAGTAAAATTTTTAATCAAATCAAAATTAAAATAATTTTGGGCTACTTAATCAAAACTAAAAAAAAAATGTTGAGAATATTAGGAAAAAATTCAAAAGAATAATTGGAAAACAATTTTAATCAGTCAAACTTTGAAGTGAAAAAATTTTAAATTATTAAATTTTAAGCAAATAAAATTAGGTAAAAAAATTAAACAAATCAAATTAAAAATTTCTTTAGAAAGAACTTTGAGAAAAACGATGGTACAGTCATCAAAATTGAAAATTTTTTGAACAAATCGAAATTAGAAGAATGTTGAGCAAATCAAATCGGAAGAATCTTGAGCGATGGAATTAAAAGAATTTTGAGTGAAAGAATTTTGAACTAATCAGAATTGGAATAATTTTGAGCAAATCAAATTTGGAATAATTTTGAGTCAATCGCAAAATTGGAACAATTTTAAGTCGATCAGAACTAAAAGAACTTGGAAAAAAATTTGAGCAAACTGAAATTGAAAAAATTTTGAGAACGTTAAGAAATGTTCTAAGAAAACTATTATTGGAAAAATAGTTATAAAGTCAAATTTTGTATTAAAACAATTCAGAATTGGAAAAGTTTTGAGCCAATACAAATTGAAAAAATTTTGAACAAATGAAAATTAAAATGACTTTGAGCCAATCAGAATTGGAATAATTTTGAGCAAATAGAAATTGAAAAAAAAATTGAGAACGTTGGGAAATTTTCATGTTCTAAGAAAATTACCTTATATTGTAAAAGTATTTATAAAGTCGAACTTTGATGTAAAACAGTAAAAGTTTTGAGGAAATTCTAATTGAAACATTTTGAGTAAATCCAAATTAAAAAATTTTGAGCTTATTGAAATTGGAAAAAATAGAATAATTTTGATCAAATCGAAGTCAAAATTGAAAAAATTGGAGCAAATTGAAATTGTAAAAGCTTTGAGCCAATTAATATTAGAAAAATGTTGAGATCATTTTCTGAAAAATTCTAAAAAGATAAAAATTGAAACAATTTTTTAAAAAGTCGAAATTTAATAATTTTAAATTAGAAATTTTTTGAGGAAATTGAAATTGAAAAATTTTTTAGAAATAAAATTAAGAAAATTTTGAGCCAACCAATACTGGAAAAATTTTCAGGGTACAAAATTTCAAAAAAATTTGATCAAGTATAAATAAATGGAGATTTCGTTCGTTAAAATCTCATTTTTGACAAAAATAATGATGTACCACGTACCAGTCAAATATTCCGATTGCGATCCTTTCAATTTCGCTACCTATTTGGGATATCTTCGTACGTAGCTTACGTACCTATTATTTTCTTGGACAATGAGTCTGATTTTAACATTGATTCGTCGCCATCTCTCTTTCAAAATCTCATTTCAAACTTATTTTTGAAAAAATTAAAAAAGTCTCAAGCTTTATTTTATACCTGGGCTCACTTATCCCCGTTTTATACCATCATCAATATCATCATATTGTTTTTCTCGCACTATGTTTCTACTCTCACAGCCCTGGTTTGCTTTCGCTCGTCTCTGGAAATAATTTCATTCGCGAATCTAATTTACGAATCCGCTCCGGGATTTCGCGGTACATCGTTGCAAATTGACCAGTTATGCAGCAAGCGAGACACGAATTCGCAACTTTCGCCGCACCACTCGGCGGCGTCGGACTCGCGACGATAATGGATGACCACATACCTACGTATCGGGCTCGATTAATAAACCATCGTTTGCGCCCGAGTTGTTATTACATTTTACAAAACATCGTAAAACACTTCGGTTACATTGAGAGGTTTTTTTTTCATTTTCTCTTCTCTTACATCTCCTTCCCTCCCCCCATCAATAATCTTTACCGTGTTCGAGTTGCTGTATTGGAAAAAGTTTTCTTCTACGAGACTTTTTGCGATGGTTTGTATGAGATTGGTAGAGGTTGGAGATCTATTAGCGATGTTCTGGTGTGCTTTTATTCTTTATTCTTTTTTTCTTATTTTGGTATCGGTTGGATTTTTTATTCTGGTTGTTGAAAGAAAGGTGGAGACAGAAGAGAAGTTTTAGATTTTTTCTAGTTTTTTTCTCATCTCTAGCTTTTGTAATTTTCATTTTTTTTTTTTATCTATCTTTCTCTGCAGTACATTTTTAATGCGATATTAACAAGCGATGAACGAAATTAATTCTGTTTTAGAATATTTTCTTATTCTGGGGGACGATTCGAGCAATAAATTAATCGACAATGTGTTTTATTTGTTTCAGGTGAGTCGTGAATTTTTATTGAAAAAACATCCGAATATGATCTGAATTCTAAAGTGAGTCATTTTTTATGATTTTCTGAATAATGTAAATTTATCTCTTCTTAATTCATAGATTGAAGTAATTATGGATCTTTTTTTTGTTTTTTGTAATTGTATCAAATTTTTGCGTATTTTAAAAGATTGCAAAAAAAAAAATATTGCGCTTTTTTAAACCCTACGATTAAAATTGTACATTGACATTGACTTTATTTGGAAGGTAAAATTTTCAAAAATTTTCGACCCCAGTTTATAAGGTATATTTTTTTTCTACAAAAAAAAGTTACGTGTGATTTTTTAAGAAGTATGAGAAACTTACCTTTCACTTTCTCTCCCTTCCAATTAATCTCAATATTTTTCTACTTGAAAAATAAAATTTTTGAAACTAAAAAAAAGTATTATCTCCTCGAATGTTCTGATTCGAGCGTAATTATTCGCTTGAAAATTCCATTTTAGAGAGTAAAATATTTCATCTTCTCATTTTTGCAAAGCTTGATATTTGTAGCTTTTGGAAAATCTTCTTAAACAAAAAACTGTTTTCGGCTTCATTTCGCGGTTAGAAAAATTTTATATGATGAATGAAATAGAAAATTAGTAAAATTCTTTGAAATTATGCAAACTGCTTTTTTTTTTTTGAAATTTGAGATTTTTGTGGAAATTGAAATTATTTTTGATGGTATTTAAGATTTTTTTCATTATTCAGAAAGGGGAAGGGGTCACAAATTTGTTGACATTCATCACATTGCTCATTCCAAATTTGAATTACTAGTTTTTTTACATTGGAAAAAACGTACAAAATTGTTCATTTGTCCTGAGCAAAGTGAGAGCTAATAATTTCAAGAAAAATTTTTATGTTATGAATTCTGAGGAAAATCAATTTGGCTTGAACAAAGCGAGAATAGAATTTTAGGAAATCTCAAATTCAACGTGTGATTTTGGATTAATAAACCAGAATGAGAAAATTGGCCTAAAATGAAGAAATTTTAAGAAAGCAAAATTAAAGATTTAAAAAAATTGATTTTCAAACATCGAAAGTGAGTTCAAGAAAGAAAAATAAAGGTCATAAAATTAAATGAAATTATTTTGAAGAAATAAGAGAATTTTGATCAAGTTTAAAGGTTCCTATTTTTCGAATCATTTAATTTTTCCTAGAAAAGAAATGATAATTGAATCTTTCATTTTAAAAAAAAAAAGAAAAAACACGAAAGTACAAGTTTAGCTTTCTTAATTTGGAATATGAGTAAAAAACAGACAAAAAAATCACCAAAATCGAATATAAAATCATCAACAAATTAGTTAATTTTTTCAACTTGGTAAAATATTAAAAAAATTTAAATACATGTAAAAAATGATTAAGGTTCTTACAGAAAATAATATAATTGCTCTCCTCCCCCCCCCCACAGAATTTTTTTTGAAAAAAAGTACAACTCTTCCAATTTTTCCAATTTAGAAAACTACGAGTGCAAATAGTAAATTTTCTTAGCCAATGAGCAAAAATGGTGAATTTTTCTAATTGAATGCTGAAAAATCCCCTCATTTTGGTATAGAAATTGAAGGCTCTCACGGTGACGTCAAATCGCCCTCGCAACTCTTCTCCCTCAATCGAGAAAAAAATTGGGTTACTTTTAATTTTGGTATAAAAATTGCAATCTGTAACAATGACGTCAAATAATCCTTACAATTTTTCTCTTTCGATCGATTTCTGTAATTGATCGAATATTAGCACTAAAAAATCACATCCGCCCATATTTTTTCTTTTTGAAAACTAATTTCTGGATATCATTTAAAAATCATCATCTGTTCGAAATTCCAAATCGACACATTAATAAAATTACCCATTAAACGAGTCAAACACTCGAACCAGGCCATTCGACAACATCCTAACGATAATCGTAAATTTCGCCAAATCACATCCCCCTCCATTCTTCCACCTGCCATCTATCATCTTTCAAACAAATCTGGTACATGGTATACCCGGTAGCTCATCGTGAAACAAATCACTCGTCGTAGAACCAATTAGCCGAAGATTTCCATTCCTCGATGTTTTCACCTTTAATGAATACATTTTATAAAACACACACAGACGTAAACAAAGTACTCGCTACTTATTTTTGAAATATACAGTATACAGACGCGTACATTATAATACACAGTAATTTCGTGTCTTGAGCAGTTAACGTTGATGGTTCGTGCATTGCGGCACATTTTTGGCTTCTAATTGTGTGTGAAAACGTCGTTTTTAATAATGGGAAAAGGTGCATGGTGTGACTGGCAAAGGCAAACGTCGATGTTGCCCGGATTCATAGAAAGGAAGGGTTGTACACGACGACTACGTTAAACGATCCATTCAATCATGATAAAATGTTTCAATGAAGTTGTTAGCGTAGACTGATTACTAACGCTATGAGGACCATACAAAAGATGACAAATATCCATCGGTATGTGTGCGACGAAGTATGATAAGCAAAGGTAAAAAAATTCGATGCAGTCGATTCAACATAATACAATCAAACCTAGAAAATGAATAACTCCATGACGTCACTATTCATAGGTAATACCGACGTTAAATATCGTTTTATATTTTTTTTTCAAGTCCAAATTTCCAGAATATCAAATATTTATGTACGTCGCTTTTAAACGGTTTAGAATTTTTTGAATAAATTTTCCGACTCCAAATTTTTTCAACTTTTTCTTTTTTTCTCGGATTTTTCTGCACCAAATTTTTTTCTGATGTTATTTTGATGTTATTTTTCCGCGATCATATTTCTTTCTTATAATTTTCTCAACCTAAATTTTTCAAACGTAATTTTCTCCGCTGAAATTTTTTCTGATATTATTTTTTTACGGCTGCATTCATTTTTTTTTCTGACGTAATTTTTCCACGATCAAATTTTTTTCTCATAATTTTCTCGATTTAAATTTTTCTGATGTATTTTTCTCGTCTGAAAATTTTTTTGATGATATTTTTCTTGGGCCAATTTTTTTCTGACACGTAATTTTTCCATGACTAAATTTCTTTCTGAAAATTTCTTCAACTTGAATTTTTTGTAACGTAATTTTCTTCACTGAAATTTTTTCTGGGGTTATTTTTCCACGACCATTTTTTCTGACGTAATTTTCTCCATTAAAATTTTTTCTGATGTTGTTTTTTCACGACTAAAAATTTTTTCTTCTAATTTTCTCGATTTAAATTTTTCTGATGTATTTTCTCCTCTGAATTTTTCCCTGATGTTATTTTTTCTTATACTTTTCTGAACTAAAATTTTTCTGACGTATTTTTCTTGGACCAATTTTTTTCTAACGTAGTTTTCTTCACTAAAATTTTTTCTGATGTTAATATTTTTTCACGACTAAAATTTTTTTCTTTTAACTTTCTTGATTTAAATTTTTCTGATGTAATTTTCTCCGTTAAAATTTTTTTGACGTAATTTTCTTCATTAAAATTTTTTCTGGTGTTATTTTTCACGACTAAAAAATTTTTCCTTCTAATTTTCTCAATTTCTCAATTTAAATTTTTCTGATGTATTTTTCTCCTCTGAATTTTTTTCTGATGTTATTTTTCCAAGAACAAATTTTTTTCTTATACTTTTCTCAACTAAAAATTTTCTGACGTATTTTTCTTGGACCAATTTTTTTTCTAACGTAGTTTTCTTCACTAAAATTTTTTCTGATGCTAATATTTTTTCACGACTAAAATTTTTTTCATTTAATTTTCTCGATTTAAATTTTTCTGATGTATTTTTCTTCTCTGAATTTTTTTCTGATGTTATATTTCCTGGACCAATTTTTTTATGACGTAATTTTTCCACGACCAAATTTTTTTCTCATTTTTTTCTCAGCTAAAATTTTTCTGAGGTAATTTTTTTCACTGAAATTTTTTCTGAAAAATTTTTCCAGTTGAAACTAATTTTTTTTGGAAAAGAATGATTTCTGTTTGTCATAAAAATGTTGAGAAAAAAATGAGTTGAAAATTATGAAAAAAAAAAATAGAAAATTATAAGAAAAAAAATTTATTACATCAGTCAAAATGAAATCATCATTTTTCAAAAAAGATTTAATTTCAACTATGGAAAAATTCTTTAGAGAAAATTTTCTGTGGAAAAAATTACGACAGAAAAATTTTAATCGAGAAAATTATAAGAGAAAAATTTTTGGTCATGGGAAAATTACGTCGGAAAAAATTTGGTCTAGGAAAAATAACATCAGAAAAAAATTTCAGTCGAGTGAAAAATATTTGGAGTATAGGCGCACCCGGAAATTAATCAAGGGAGGAGCTGAGAATTTGATTTCAATAGAGGAGAGGGGTCAAATTTCAAATTAGTAAATTTTTTACTGATCTTTCAGTCAAAAATCATCGATTTTACCGACAAATTGAGAATTTATTGAGGAATTGGTGATTTTTTGGCTGAAAAATTAGTCAGAAATTATCAAATTTCAAATTAAAATGACTAAAATCCTGCCCGAGCGAAATTTTTTTGGAAAAAAAGCTTTTTGAAAAGCAAAAAATGCACTTTTTTTATATTTTTTCAATAAAAAAATATTTTTTCCGAGCTTAAGAGGGGGACGCCTGCCTATGATTTGAATTTGGAAAATTTCTTAAGAAAAATTCTTAATTGTTCAAAACATGACGTAAATGTTCTGGACTTTAAAAAAAAAAAAACGAAACTATATTCAGCGATATGAATAGTGACGTCGTGGAGTAATTCGACTTCCAAATTTGACTGTTTTGTTAATCAAAGATCAACGAAGTGTTTCGATAATTAAAAACGTAGCTAATCAGGGCCAGGGTGGTGGTTCGATTACGTCACCTGAATCAAATTAGAAAATTTTGAATCAAAATTCGAACTTTTGATCTATTATCATTATAAAGATGAAAATAAAATGCCAGATATGGTGTGTTTTGGGAAATCCACCAACAATGTTCGAACTTGTATCCATGGTACGTTTAATTAATCGGTAATTAAACAAAGCCCCTAGGCGAGAGGGGAGGGGTAAACAGATGATACTTTTGCAAGATCGATTAATCAAAACCAGCCAAATAATACATCGAATTAATTACAAAAAGGTGACCGGGTCTTGCGAACTTATACTCGACGTATCGAAGTTTCAGTTCTGGTTTTTGGCAACACTGTCGCTGCACTTCAAAATGTGATATTCCCAAAAGCCAGGAGGTTAGATACGGGTATCAGTTCAGTATAATAACGTCGTTCGGATTATCGGTGTTTTTTCGGTGCTCCGTTCTCGTCGAATATTTTACGTACGTAAATCGTCGAAATATTTTTCTAGTTTATTTTTTCGTCGTCGAAGTTTAGCTTTTTTTTTTTCGTTTTCGTTCTGAAAAATTTTGGTATTTTTTTTTTTAAACCTGTGAATTATTTCGTGGTTGGTGTATGTGATCGACAGTGGTAGAATATTTTCCGGAAATATTTTTCGGTTCGAAAGAATAAATCTCGTTGGTGTGTTCAAGATGGATTTCCATTTCGATGAAATTTTTCGTTAGCATTTTTTCAAGACGTATTGCTTGTTTTTCATTTTGGGAATTTTTTCCAGCCATATTCAGCCATCATGAATTTAGCGAATGAATTTTGGAGTTTTGTGGTTTTCTTCGTTTATATTAAAGGTAAGATTTGTGTGAATTTTTGGATTTATTATTTTTTTTTTACGAGTGTTGAGGTAATTTTCGTGACTGGGAAAAATTATTGGAGCGGTGTAAATTATAAATTATATTTTTTATTCGAAATTTCTATCGAAAAAAATTAATTTTTCAAAAAAAAATTAAGAATTAAAATGAAGTAGAAAAATATAAGTCCATACGTAACCTATTTATCGAAAATGTTCATTCTATTTGCCCATCTCTCACCCCTTTTGAGCTAATAATATCCATACGGAGGTATTTATGAAGCCATTTGTGAGGGATTATTGTAGCATCGGTATCCCGAGCAAACAAATTTGTTTACTTTGGTGTAATAATTATTGTGTACTAATTTTACGTACCATACTCTCGATTAAACACTTTCCCAATGTGGTCTGTCATTTGTAGGTCTACGTACATATTTGCTGCTCTTCTTTTGATTGAAAAAGAGACAACTCGAACACCTGTTTGAGTCGCGTGCCTGTGTAAATGTGAAAGGTTTCGCAATAATTTATATTCTGTTTCTGTAGATTTTTAAAAAAATATTGGTACGAATGATACGATGATGCTGAGTAAATTGAGAATTTATTTTTCGACGTGTAAGTGAAAGCCGAGAGTTTTGAGCTGGAAAATTTATAAGGAATTGATCGAAATCGGTGGACTGTTCGATGGTCTGGGGTTTCCTGAAATTGGACCTTGATTACTCATTTTTTGAGAAAATTCGTCCCAATTTTAGTGTATTTTGAGAAAATTGTACATGGATATAAAATGTATTATTTTATTTCAAGATTTTTCTGATGTTTTTTTCAAATGTTACTGACAAATATGTGATAAGAAAATTATTGTGGGGTTAAGGGAATTTAAAAATAGAATGGAAGAAAAATCTATATTTTTCAATTTTTCTGTTTTACAAAAACATAAAATCATTTTTGGTAGGAGGGGGAGAAGAAAAATGAATGAATATCAAATTCAATTTTTGATGAAATTTTTCACGATTTTTCGAATTTTTTTACATAAAATATGCATGATTGTGATACTTTGAACGATGACGAAAATCGTTTGTATACTTTTTACCTAATTTTCCCAATGAAATCTAATGAATAATGAAAGATGTTTGAATTTTTCCAAAGTACCTGCGTAAATATTAAGTAAACGTTGAACATTTTTCAGTCTGTCACTTTTATTAAAATTGAAAAATAGGTAGATGAAAATTTCGTCCTCGACCTTTATTTTATCGTGAAGTTTTCTACACATTGGTAAGCAAACGACACATTGAGAAATTTTTCTCGTCGCGACGTCGAAAATTTTATGGAAAAAATTTCACGTTATTTAGATTGCTGGCTGCGTTGTTGAAAATTCACGTAATATTTCGGTGCATATGCTTGTTGAATTTTCAGAGATACGAGTACGTTATAGTCTTTTTTTGCCATGAAACTTTCGCTGTTATTCGTCTTGGAAAAAGTTTCAACGTTCGAAAATTCGTACATAGAACGTACCTGCACTTATTTCGAAATTAATTTTTCAGAAAATTTTGGAGAGCTGCTCGTTTGATATTTTGCGATAGGTGAATTTGGGAATAACGTGATGGTTTTGAATTTTTTGCTAGCGAGTTCGATTAAATTTTTTATGGGAAATTGAATGGTGTGGGTACAAGAGTGGATAATTTTTTTGCTGTTGATGGCGTGGTTTTCAATGTTTGAATAGAGAAATTGTTGGGTGGATTTGAAAATTGAACGAAATTTTGCCAAAGAATTTTTTCAAGTTTGAAATTGGTGTGATTTTTGTGGACTGTTTTCGATAGAATTGTATGAATATTTAATTATCATAATATGGAGTGGATGGGAAATGGAAGTTGAAATAGATACGTAAAATTGATCATTTTTGTTTTGGTGTGGGTATTGATTTGAAAAATTCGAAATACCTGATTTTGATCGTCGATTTGAGTCATTTCACCGCCCCTTTGAATTTTCTGAACCCGATTTGAATTTACTAGATCAAGAAAGCCAACATTTTTTAGATTCTTCGTCAATCACAATTCCATTTTTACTTTCTGATGGCATGCTGAGATTGAATTTATTTTGAAAATAGTTAGAATTTCGTTCAAAACTCTTAATTAACCGATGGACAAAAATTTCAAATTCAGATCCTCTTACATTGATTCGCTTTCAAAGTTGTGAAATTTGTAAATCTCTCTGGACGAAAGTGGTTTGTAAAAATACAATCAAAATTTCCTTACAATTTCACATCAGCTGGAAAAAATTTTAAATGCATTAAAAAACTGGATCGTAATTATTTCGAGATGGAAATTTGAATTCTTCAGCTTAAAATACTCGTATGTTTATGATGTACGAAAATTTTCAAAACTCGTTTTGTAATATCGAGTTTAAAATACTTCGCATTTCAATATTTTACTAAAAAAAATTTAAATAAATAAAAAATAACTGTGAAGATCTTCATAAATGCATCCATGGAGAGTGCCTAGGGAGCTCAAGCCCCCTCCTTAAGCTCAACAAGGAAATTTCTCTTTATAAAAATGTCAAAAAGAAGTGAGGTATTTCTTGCTTTCAAATATGTTTTTTCCAAACCTATATTTTGTGAACAAACATATTGCTCTATCGTGTGTCTCTAAATTTGAATCAGCCAAATTAAATGAATTTCTACCTTTTTGAATCAGTGGAACACAATTCATTGAAAATACGTGATTTTTTGCTGTTTGCCCAGTCAAAAATTATTGATTTCTTAGTCAATTCTTAATTTGTTTGAAAAGGGAGTAATTACGACTGAAATATCGAAGAAAATTTACTGATTTTCAATTAAATTCATTTTACTGAGTTATAGAAACAGAATTTCATACCGAATTTCACTGATTCAAATTTTGAGTGCATTGATTGCTCGTAAATTTTCTCGATTGAATTTTTACTACATTTCCTTATTTTTGTCGAGTTCTCAGCCCCTTCTTTGTATAATTTTTGAGTACACTTATGAAATTTCTACTTTTTCAAAACAAAATTCATTCAATTTTGTATACGAGTACTCAAATGGGTTGAAAATTTTTGGCATTTTTTTTAGCATTTTCTAAAAAAAAAAATGGTCGTAAAAATTTGAGAAGGGGATGCTAAATCCTTTAGAGATGTTTGAAAGAAAAATGTAGAAATTCTGCTAGTAATTAATTATTTTTTGGATCAATTTTATTCAAATCGTGATGTAATATTCTTATAGAATTTTTTTTTGGAAAATTCTCGTTATAAAATGGAAAAAATTACTTTTTTTGAAACCTATTGGCAATTTTCAACCGAGGAAAAAGAACTCTGCTGAGGAAGAAACGATAATATAGTTATGTTGTGTGAGCTATGCATTGAAAATTTTCCAACCCATGAAATTTTTTCTTGTTTTTTCAACTCGAATTGAATTTTTCTCGATTTTTTCACAAATAGCCATCGTCTCATCATTTTTACTCATTTTTTTGATTCGATGATAATTTTTTTTCTAAAATTAAAACTTTTTATTCATGGAAATGACAGCATGGCGTACTCTCTCATTTATAAATTAGTGAAAATTATCAAATATCATTGAAAAACTGTCAGAATTGCAGTAATACAGGAGAAAATCAGTGAAAAATTTTCACTGAAAACGAATCAATGAGAAAAATCACTGAAAAATCAATTAAAATTCACTGAAAAATCAATTAAAATTCACTGAAAAATCAGCGAAATTGAATTTTGCTAAAAAAAAATCGGTGAAAATTTTTTAAAAAATCAGTGAATTTTGCTGATTTTTCCTGTGCTGCAATTTCGATTGTTCATCAGTGACTTTTCACTGATTCAGAATGAGAGAGTAGTCAGAAACTCCTCAAGAGGAACCAAACTTTTATAATTTTTTGAAAAAATTCGAGTTCAACTACCCCTCTCCACTCCTCTTGGCAAATGTTCTTTCTCCGTGAAAACAATGAATCAAAATTTGAAAAATTTTTCGTAAAAATATCAAGTGTCGTTTAGATGTAATAAAGTTGTTACGTGATTGGTACAGAATATTTAGGAAATATACTTTGATGAAAATGTAATTTTGCATAGGAACAAATACCTTCCATACTAATTATTATTTCGAATCTAAAATACCGAAATAATGTCTGACGAATCCAAGCAATGACGTCGGAAGCTTCATTGGCGAGAATGCAAAGTATAGGTATGAAGACTGGAATACCAGAAAAAAAAAACTTTTTTCGCATAGTCACTTAAAAATAGTTAATCGTCGTGTTTTTTTAGCTTCAAAGCTTCAAGAAAATTTTATTTTCAATGCCCCAAAATGACTTTTTTTTTTTTCACGTAAATATTTGACCTCAAGGGAAGGATGTCCAGATCCCTTGGACCCTCTCCTCCCCAGCCAAGCCACAGCCCAGAGAACTTCAATTTTCCAATTATGTTTTATTAAAATCGGAAGGCATTCGATTAGAGCAATTCATTTCCATTTTACTCATTTTTCAAAACAATTTTTTCGTATCAATTTTTAATCAATTTTTTTCTACGGTAAAATCGCATTTTGGGATAATTTCTACCAATTTTATTAAATTTTCAGTAAATATATTCGAAAAATTGTAGTCTATAGTCTTTAAAAAAATCCTGAATTTCTGAAAAAGTGAAAAGGGTACCGGGCGGTCAAAATAGGCGAATTTTCCCCAGAGTTGAAATTTGAAACTATAACCCACGGAATTTGGTTCTTTAGGGTCTAAAAACAATCTGGTAAAATTTTTGGCCCCCTACCTCTCCTTTAGTCCGAGTTATGGAGCAAAACGTTACTTTTTTCAGCCTTTCCATTAAAAATTTTCATCTTCGAGATTTTTCAACCCTTTACCACCTTCTCTCATCCAATTTAATTTCCCTTCTTCCCCATCATCCTATCGGTAGCTATCATTCGATAAATAGCCTACGAAATCATAAACCTTTGACTTTTTAATAAAATATAAAAAATAAAAATAAATGAAATGAAATAATGGTTCATTCTGTAAAAGATCAACCAGACGAATGAAAGTTTATTTTTGAAATCAAAACAACAATAATCAATAAACAGTCATATTTTAGTGGCCGCATATTAATTCAATAATAATTTTCTAACCAACCAAATATATTTCAATGCTTCTCTCTCTTTTTTTTTTTTTTTATTTTTTTTATTTTTTTTTTAATAATTATTAATTAGATTACGAAGTTAATATTTGCGCTCAAAATTTTCATATCAATCAATTATTATCCAAAAAAAACCAATCATCAATTTACATCTCCATCTCATTACCATCATCGTCTGTAAGAAAAATTAAAAAAATAATTAATAGTTCGATTGAATCACTTCGGTTAGTTTTTTCCTGAAAAATTCGAATTTATCTTTTGATAAAGCTTTTGTAAATACATCTCCAATTTGATCTTTTGTACTAATCCATTTTAGAGTAACATTTCGTTTTGACACTTCGTATCTTACATAATGATAGCATAGTCTCACCATATGTTTAAATGTCTTACTATCTTCACTCATAGCTACCTTCAATGCAGCTTTATTATCGCCAAAAATTATCGTTTCGATCTCTGTTTTTTTCAATACTCGTTTACACAATTCTTTGATGCTAATTACTTCTTTACACGCAACAGACATTGCCACAAATTCTGCTTCAGCAGATGATAGCGCTACATGAGATTGTTTTTTTGTATTCCAACTTATAAGATCACCAAACATATAAACAGCGTATCCACTTGTGGATTTTCCACTCTCGTCATTGCTACCTAAAGAGGCATCTGAATAACACTCAATATTTTCTTTTTCTCCTTTAAACACTAATCCAACATTTTTAGTACCTTTCAAGTATCGAAATATGCGCTTTACTCTCTTCCAATCATTTATATCAGGGTTTGTTTGTTTTCGGCTGACGGTATTTACCGCAAATGTCAAATCGGGCCTCGTAGTATTACTCAAATAAGATAAACACCCAACTGCTTCTCTGTATCGTTTTTCGCTCACCATTTCGGTATCATTTTCATTATCACAATCTAATTTTTCAGCTCCGGTTGTTCTCATAGGTGTGGGAACAGCTTTACTGTTTTCCATCTCAAAATTTTTAAGTATTTTTTCAATATATTTCTTTTGATGAAGGGTCACTGTTTTATTTTTACGATCTCTTTCAATTTGAACACCTAAAAATTTCATTGGACTGCCCAAGTCTTTCATTTTAAACTCTTTACACAATTGCCGTTTTGTTTCAATAATTTTGTCATTACAATTTCCTACGATTAGGATATCATCTACATATAGCAACACAACCACAAATTTATCATTTTTTCGCCACAAAAATATACAGCTCTGAAATGGGTATACTTTAAAGTTCATTTTCAACATTTTTTCTTTATATTTTTCATACCACCTTTTCGGTGAAACTTTTAATCCATACAGGCTTTTAATTAATTTACACACCTTACTACCTTTCTTTCCATTATCATCGACTTTAACACCTTCAGGAATTTTCATATATACTGGTTTTTCCAAAGTTCCATACAAAAACGCAGTTTTAACGTCCATCTGATTAATATCTAGATCAAATTTATTTGCAATCGATAAAATAAATCTAACATCATTGATTCTTGCAACTGGAGAATAGGTTTCTAACCTGTCATACTCATTGTTATCAGCAAAACCTTTCACAACTAATCTTGCTTTGTATCTAATATTTCCATTCGGTTCAATCTTTTTTGTAAACAGCCATCTATTACTAACAATTTTCATCCCTATAGGTACATCTTTTTTATCAATTATCTCCCAAGTCTCGTTTTCATTGATGGATTCAAGTTCCTCATCTATAGCCTTTAGCCATTTATCTTTTTCTTCACTATTTAACGCTTCAATATATGATTTTGGATCATCACCTTCTAACAAATACACTAAAAATTCATCTTCTTCAAAATTTACACCATATATATCGTTTTCATCTTTAATTTCCTTTCGAATATCGTTTTCAAATAAAGTTTGTATGAAATGAGCTTCACTTACATCTTTGTTTAAGCCATCATCACATGGTTTCTCAATTAGCATTTGTAACCAGTCTTTATTTATATTTTGTTTCAAGTTTGCTTCTTTACAGCCTGGTTTAAAAAAATCTCCATACACCTTTGATTCAACAAAAACTACATTTTTTGATCTTACAAATTTTCCAGTTTCTGGTATGTATACCTCATATCCTGTACTTGTGCATTGCACCAAAAAAGCTCTAGTACACCGTTCTTCAAATTTACCCTTGATTCTATTATTTCGCACATAACATAAACATCCAAATCTTTTAAAGTATTTCACATCGTATTCTCTTTCCGTGATCAGTTGATAAGGACAAGCAAAATCTACACTCTTATGAGGCAAATTATTATAAATTTTCATCGCATAATTCATCGCATAAGGCCAAAATTCTTTTGGAATTCCCGAATCAAATAACAATGCTCTAGTTATCTCTAGTAACGATCTATTATAACGTTCAGCAGTTGCATTATGGTTTGGCGTTTCTACCTCAGCATTTTCTGTGATTATATTTTCATCTTTCAACATCTTTTTAAAGTTATCCATTTTATATTCAGTTCCATTATCAATTCTTAAAAATTTGATGCTAAATTTTTCACCAACAAGCACTTTCATATCTCTTAAATACATTTCAAACGCTTTATGCACCTCAGTTTTATCTTTTATGACATAGGCCATTGCAAATCTGGTACAATCATCAATAAAAGTTACAACATATCTACCACCATTCGTAGAAATTGGCGATATTGGACCAATAGTATCACTATGAACACAGTGTAATGGTACATCATACCTATCTCGAGTCTCAGTACACGGTAGTTTCGTAAATTTCGCTTTTTTACACACTTCACAATCAAGAATTTCATCTTCAAATTTCACTCCAAACAAATTTGGAATAATTCGACTAGCATATTCTAAATATGATTTTGAGGCATGACCAAGTCTTAAATGCCATAACATACCAATTTTCTTTTGTAAATTTTCAACATTATCTTTTGATAAATTTTTTAAATCACATAACTCCATCTCAGCTCTTGTTTTCAAATACTCAGAAAGACTAGACCCATCATAAATATCTTTAAATGAGATTTGTAGTACCTCTTCACCATCGTTGGATTTCAATTTTTTAAAGTCTGGTTCTCTACCATCAAAATTACTACGTTTACGTTTTCCTAAAATTGTTTTCTTTTCATTATTTTTAAAAAAATCTAATTTTCCAACATTAAAATTTTCAACACTAATTTTACAAAAGTTGCCATCAAAATTTCCTTTTATAATTAACTTTTTCTTCTTATTATACATTTTTACACCTTCGGAAGTAATTACAACTTTTCCACCATTTTTAATAAGATTTTTTATAGAAAATAAATTTTTCGATAGATTTGGAGCATAGTAAACCGTTTTTAATAAAATTTTCTCATCATCGTGTCCTTTCATTTTTAATTTTCCAACATGCGTAATCTTCAAATCAGCCTTTTCATTTTTGTTTGCACACGAAATTCTTTTTTCATCTTTTAGTCTCACCACGTTATGTAATAAATTAATGTCATTCACAATATGAATAGTTGCACCAGTATCTACGATTAAATGAGTAACAATATTATTTATTTTATTCTCACCGTCAAAATTATCGCCTAAGCCAGCTGCTAGTGCAGAGTCGGATTTTTCATTGCCAGAAATGACCAAATCGCAATTAATTGGCACATCAACGTAATATATTTTTCCGTTTTGTTTAACCGGCATTCTTTTCATTTTCGGAGTTTGATTATCATTAACGGAATTTTGAGGCTGAGCTTTGCAAGTTGAAGCATAATGGGTTGTGGTAAGTTTTCCACAATTATGACATACCCACGCTTTGGATTTACAGTTTGCCGCAGTATGACCAAATTTATTACACCGATAGCAAGTCACATTATTTTTGTACGGTTTATATACACCGCGATTCGAATTAAAATGTTCACGATTTGAGTTTCTTTGATTGTCTTTATAAAAAGTATTGTTACGCGACGAATTTCCACGATAAGAATTTCCACGATTAGCATTTCCACGAAACGAGTTTCCGCGATACGAGTTACCACGATACGAGTTACCACGTGAAGAATTTCCGCGACTATCATCTCGATTAAAATTTTTACCTTTTTGATTGACGTTGAACACGTTACTAGTATTACCATTCTCGACGTCGTCATCATTTTTACTGTCCCTTTGACCAGCTTCGACTTTGTTCTTTTTATAATTGGTTAGCTCGACGACAATATCATCCAAGGTCACCTCGTCGATCCCTTTTCGTTCGATTTTATTCACCACACCTTCGTACTCGATTCGGATGGCTTGTAGAAGATTTAATTTCGCTCGACGATCATCTACAATCTCATTTACAGCTTCAAGTTCGATTAGTAAGTCATTATATCGTAATACAAAATCACTAATGCTTTCGTTTTTTTGAATACGAATACCAGAAAATTCGTTTGTCAACGCTAAAATTTCGGCTAAACTACATTTATTACGAATAGAGTCTAATTTATTTAAAATTTCTTCAGCAGTTTTTTCATTCGATACCAAACGTTTATATTTATTGTCAATTCGCGAAAGGATAAAACTAATTGCTGCACCTTCCATTTGCTCACGTTTTTCAGCACTCAATTGGTTACGAGTTTCATTATCGGACAAAATAAAGTACAAGTTTAATGATTTTAGCTCACTCAGAGTAATGTTTTTCCAAATCCTATAGTTAAATTCGGGCGTAAGCATAACAGGAGGGTTGTTTGGTTTTATATTGTTACCAGCACTACTGCTTCCTTTGAGCATGTCTAGGTCCTTTTGTAGCTTTTCAATTGTGAGTTTCAGGCTCGCCATTTCAGGATTTCCATTAGAAGTACCCTCACCAGTAATACCAGTATTTACATTTTCGGAATTCGTAGCCGCCGATCTCGTACCTGGTCTCACCATACCGCTCCTGCTACCACTTTGACTTTTTAATAAAATATAAAAAATAAAAATAAATGAAATGAAATAATGGTTCATTCTGTAAAAGATCAACCAGACGAATGAAAGTTTATTTTTGAAATCAAAACAACAATAATCAATAAACAGTCATATTTTAGTGGCCGCATATTAATTCAATAATAATTTTCTAACCAACCAAATATATTTCAATGTAAACACGTACTTATCACAAATCAATAAATCGAAACGTGTTGTTCGACGATGGCGTGTATCACAACTTCACAAGCACATACAAATTACACATGTATACCGAAGGCAGACACAAAAAGTACACAATGCTGTAGAAAATCTGCAGGCTATTAATTTCCCTTTACCATACGAATTTATATACTGAAATAGTACTCGACTCCTCAATGTAGGTCTAACTACATTACATACCTGCTCGTATACGATTTATACCGACGTTTTGTCAGAAACCAATTCTGAAACCCGATGGAACGATCTTGAAGGGGATCTTGGGCCGGTGGTGTTCGCGCGAATTTAGATACATTTTTTATCGGCAGCCGAGCAAGGCAGCTTCGTCGAAGATATTTTAGTGTGTTATAAGCTCTTTTGTAGACATTGATAAATCATTTTTCTCTCTCTCAACTCTCCAGTACCGAGCGAAGTCACATACGCCAGCCAGAGACCCGGCGAGAATCAGGGAGGGAGGCTAAAATAACGAGTAGCGATTTTGACGACCAAGAAAGACAGACCGAGACGTGGCTCAGGTTGGGAAAAGGTCATTGCGCGGTAATTTATTAAAACATAAAGATGTTTTCGTTGGTCGTATAAATCACGATATGGTGTAATTTTTTTCCCCTTCGCGTTTTCGCTCTTTGTTTTACGCCGTGAAGTTCGTGGAAGTGGGTAACGAAGCCGAGTGGCTGCGGTACGATTATTACCTATTTAATACTCGCGGATATGAAAAAACGTGGTTGCCTGGGAAGAATTAATTACGCGATGGTTCTGGCTTCGAGTATATTTCACGCTATGCGATGGAATTTCGTCGGATTTTTCTCCCGAGTTGAAAATTGGTAAAAAAAAAAATGATCGCGGGTTCATTTCTGTTCTTATTGTCCCTTTTTTTTTGTGTTATTTTATCCGTTTCTTCAAAAGTATACCAGATTTTTAATTTTACGGTATTTTCTTCATTTTGCTCGAGAATCTTACACGGAGTCGAGATCTTCCCATCTTTTATTCGAACCCGAACCGCGTTCGTTTTCTTGGTGTTTGTACCGAATTTTCGTAGGTTAGGTAAAGGTACCCTATGAAATATAGCTACTTTCCCGCCTTTATTGTGTCTTCGTCGAATTCGAGTTCGGTATACGATATACCGCGGATACCTTTATACCCAGCTTTATAACAATTATAAACAAGCACCCGGCGAAAATGATGAAAAAATTAATTAAAGCGTACGAAAGGGTTGCGAAAATTTCGATTCGCTTGATTAAAAATTTCGTGCAAGTTTCGGTCTGGAAGAGGAAAAAAACCGCTATCGAAAATCACTTTTGATTAATTGTAAAATTTTACAAAATATTGAACTATGATGGGGGAGGGGGTCTGAGAACGAAGGAGATTCAAAACTTATGAAAATATTTTTCGCTGAAAAAGAAAATAGAAAATCTGGGCTTATTTTTCAAAATTTACATTCAGGAAAAGGTATCTCAAATTCTCAACTCGACGAAAAGTTTTGAGCTGAAACAAAAATTAATCCAATTTCCAGAATTTCAGATGTTGAAGTTCATTTCTCAAATTTTGGCGAAGTTTAGAAATTTTAAAATCATTTCATCGACCAGAAAAATACGAAAATTTGATCTAATCAACGAAAAAAAGCTTGAATTTAGTAGGTAATAACCCATTTTCGACCTTCCGAATCGATTGAAAAAGGTTTCGAGACGTTTCGGAGCCTACAGAAAATTTTTGAATTTTCCAGCACAAGTGATAACCCCATAAAAATGGCTGAAATTAAATTGGAAGTTACGAATTTTGGAAAATTACGCTCTAATCGATCAAATAGTTCACGAATATGGATAATCCACGATTATAGGTGCGAAAGTTCATGTGTATCAATTTTATGGGCTCTTCTCCAGTGAAGGAAAATTTCAAAATTTTTTGTAGGCTCTGAAATGTCTCTAAACTGCTTTCAATCGATTATTCGGGAGGTCAAAAATAAAGTATGTACCTTTCAGCTTTTTTTGTTGATTGGTTCAAATCTTCATATTTTGCAGGACGATAAGGTAATTTTGAAATTTCAAAAATTCGCCAAAATTTGAGAAATGAACTTTAACCTTAGATATTTTGGGGTTGTTTTTTGCGATTTTTTTCGACTCAAAATTTTACTTCAGGTTGTGATGTGATATCTCCCTTGTGAGAAAAAACTCAATTATAAAAATTGAAATATTTTAATTTGTTTTTTCCAAAATCCTGAATTAAAAAACTCAAATTATATGACTAATGAAAAAAAGTTTCTTATCATCTCTCCGTAATTTCATTTTTTCTTCGTACAAAAATTCCATGAATGTTGAAATGAAATCGGCAAAAACCACATTTTTCTTCTTTTGGTCTCGTTATTTTTTTATTTACTTATAGTACTGGCGTATTTCTTAAACGGAAATAATCATTCTTTAACATGAAAAATTCGAGTAAAACGTAGATTTCCAGCATACTTTTTCAGAGTTTCTTTTTTCGGTACAAATTTACCGAAAGAAAAAAAATTCTATTGCAAAGTTACCTGCGCGGAATTCTTTTTCCTGAAATTTTTCTTCCGAAATACTCGTATTTGTACTCCGTACCTACCTCTGTTTCGTGAAAAATTTTCCTTTTCTTGTTTTCCGCGATTATGGAAATTTCCAAGCTCGATATTTTCGCCGCAATATCGCACGATGGCGATGGATGTAACATAAATTTGTGGGAAAATTTCCCAAGTGTTACGTTAAACCTACCTGGGTGTAATAAATTTCGGATTGGAAAATTTTCATCGTGTATTTATTAAATTGCTGATATATGAAGGTATAGGACTATGTAGGGTATCTATATTCTATATTGTTGAAATGGTCGAAATTCAGGGACGAAAAACTTGATGAGAAATAGTCTGGATCTGGTTTTATTTTTTTGGTCGAATTTTCGTTTGGAAGCAAGTAGTTATTTTTGATTTGGAATGAACCTCGTTTTTGTTTGGGGTTGAACCGGTTCGAAGAATCGTTCCTAATTTTTATCGCAGAATGATTAGTTTTTAAATTATTTTTAATGTTTAAAATACTGTATAAATTTTACAAAATATTGTAAAAATCGATAAATTTCAAAAAAAGAGGGTTAAAGAGTCCATAATTTGACGTGAAGTATTTTTTATATTGGGTAAAAAAATCTTCAAGGTTGTTCAAAGTGTCGTAAAAATCGTCAAGTGTACAAAAATTCAAAAAATTGCTAGAATGAAAATATTGTTTAATTGTCCAAAATTCAAAGTAAAAACTGTTGGTTTTACAAAAAGTTGAAGAATTTTTTCACATTAAGATTTTTGTTATTTTTTTAAATTCCAGATTTTTTCGTATTTTTTACGCACTTTTCTTGCAGTTTCACCGATTTTTTAATATTTTTTTATCGTAAAATTTTATTAAATTAACCTATCATCATTTTTATTTCAAGAAACTCTGCCAATTTTTTTATCGCGTTTTATGAAGATTTTTTCTGATTTAATTTGGTTTTTCTCTATTTTCAACAATTTATACTGAGTTTCAACTTTTCTCGTATGTTGCATAATTGTTTCGATCGAATACGATATTTCAAGCAATTTTCAAAGTATAGTAATGACGTTTACGATACTTCTGAATTTTTTTTTGTATTTTGTATCTCTATATGTGACGCCGCATACGAAAAGGTTACCCCGGGTCAACTATACCGTTTTTGGGGTTTTCCACTATTTGTATGTAAAATTGGCCGTAGAATCCGATAAAACCATCGCCAGGTCGCGATCTCGACGTTTAAGCGGTGAAAAATGGCTGTAAAGTGAGACACCTCCTACAAAAAAATTTCAAAAAAAAACGTAAAAATTTTTTTTCTTTTTTTCCCCACTAAAATTGGAAGAATACGTTGAATTTTGAAAAAATTGAAAAAAAACACTTCGAAAACTTAAAACGCGGTTTTCTCTGAACTTACTGGTTGGCTCGGGGTAACCTTTTCGTATGCGGCGTCACATATGCTTGGAAAAAAATTTCGATTCATTTCAGGAATAATTCGAATCACGAATTCGTCGAATTCCAAATTATGTGCGAATAGTCTTTTTTCTGGAAAATTTCAAGTCTGAGCTCAAAATTCTGGAATTGGGAAAAAAATTAATAAAGTCAATTTATTTAGTCACAAATTTTGGATTTTTACCCCTCACACCTTGAAAAACTGAAAAATAACTTATCAGTCAATGTGTGAAAAAATTACATAATTAAACAGCGATTTACACAAAAAGGAAAAAAAATGGAATGATTCGAAAAACTTGAATCATTTTTATAAGTCACGAATCACGAATCACTGAAGGCGATTTCGAATCACGAATAATTTTATAATTTTTTTGATTGGAATAATTTTGGTCACGAATCGTAAAATTTGTGATTTGAATCATGTTGAACGCTGGTCCAAATGCATGTTTTCAACCCTTAGAGTCCATTTCTGAGGTGATTTTTGATTCATAACTTGAATCATGATCCCCAAGGATGAAATACCCCCTCTCAATTTATCGATGATTTGGAGAATATTTCTGCTCAGGCGATAGTGGTTTGAGTTACGAATTAATATAACCTCTGAATCGGGATCTGGAGGAGAGAGAGGGGGGGGGGGTCAAAAAGAACTACACGAGTAAAAACCATAATTATGGATTTTGAGATCAGACCCCATATTTTCGAGACTTTTTTACCTCGACCCCCTCCTTTCATCATGTCACAGTCAGAAAACTGACTTAGGAGCTCTGAATAAACCCCCCAGAACCACTTTTTCACTCCCCTCCCAAAAAAAATCTTTGAAATAATTTGATTTTTTGCTTGAATTTTTTTGGTCACACTTTTCAATCATATTTTTTCGCGCTTCTCTAAAAAATTAAAAAATAGATATTTTTGCTCGAAATTTTACAAGGCAACGAAATCCACAAACCAAACTTTAAAATTGACCTTGAAGGACTGGTTAATTTGCATCGATCGGACTGAAAATTTTCCTACATTTGTTTTCTCATGAAATGGCACCAAACTACGAGTAAATTGGGAAAGACTCGAAAAAAATTTCAATTTTTTTTCCAATTACCCCATTAAATTACTATACACTGAACCGAATCACCTCCCCACATTTTCAAAACCTTTGACGTTCAATACGTGCCATGCCTGTTCGGTATTTCAAAAGCTTTACACCTGCCTCCTCGTCATCAGCTCTAAAACAAACTACCGGAAAGTACGGCCAGGTTGGAAAAATCGCTCCGAAAGGATTCCAGCTCGCGATGGAAACGCTTTCGTGTACCTATTATTCGTCGTCGCCGGTAATTGTTTTTTCTACGTCGGTATTTTTTTCATCTTATATCCGGCATCGCGGGGTTGCTGGGCTCGGTATACTTTGCCGGCGAATTCGGCGAACAATGTTTAACGTTTGATTGTATCAAACATTGTAATTCGATTCGCTTTAATTTAAACAAACGCTAATGAACAAAAGGCAACGTTAGAGGGTAATTGTATTAAGCGCGGAGTTAAAAGTAATCAGGGAAATTATATTTTTACACTTTCGTTGTGTATTAGGTATACGCATCGGCGCTTTTCCACCGTGCCAAAGGGGTAAGCGTCGGTTTAATTTTATTAATCACACGCCGCTGTGTAGAAAATTTTTTCCAAACAATAAAGAACGTCGTTGGCGACGCTCGTCTCTCTCTACCTTTTTCGACGCAGCGACGGTAAAAACTAGGCACATAATCAGCGAGAGAGCACGCGAAAGGGTGAAAAAGGTGAGGCAACAGGTGAAATACCGCACACAGATTTTAGATAACGCGACGTCATTTCATGGTGTCAATTCTTAAACGACGTACTTCATTTTTCTAACGAGATATCTCCTCTTATAGCTCTCATTTTGTACCTAAATTTATCCCTCCGCTGTATCGCTCCGGCTGTTACCAATTATTCGCCGATAAAAGTCTCCCTTCTGGATTTTACCAACTTTCGATGCTCTATCGAGACTGCTAAAACGTTCGCCTGGGTTGTTGTTTTTTCTCCGCCCGCATCCGACAATGCGGATTTTCTCGCACGCGAATCGGTAATTTGATTAGACCGTTTTTCGTCTACATTCGATGAGGAAATTTTCCACTACCGGAGTACAATCAACCCCCCTCCCTTTCGACGTCCAAATACCAAACTTTACGCGTTATTACGATAGAACAATAACACCTGGAAAAGAAACTACCCTCGAAGTGGCGACGTAAGTTGGTCTTTTTAAAGAGTCCAAATGACTCTCGCTTTCGGTAAACTTGGGTAGAAATTAAAAATTAATTTTTTTCACCCACCGGTACCTCGGTAGCGTAATAAAAGAGCCATTTCGCCTCGTTGAATGAAGTTTTGGTAATTTTCGAAGCTATTTTCGAGTATAGTTAAAAATTAGAATGAAACTTTTTTGTCGTCTTCTTCTTCGACTTTTCAATATAAACTTTCGATGATCCTTAAAGGTCACTCCCCTTTTGGGAATTGGCGTCGGAGTTCGACGGTGTTTCGTAGAAAAGTTGAGCAGTCTTGGAAGGGATGAAAAATATGGGTAATTTTTTGAATGGATGAAAATCAAAAGAAGATGTAGATGGAAGGGTGGGAGAAATTTCTAAGTGAAAAGTCGAGTGAAGTGAATAAGAGTAAGAGAGGAAGATTTCATGTAGATTTTCAAGAGTCTTGATGATGGAAATGATTGAGACCCGCAGAATGATCAGAATAAAAATTGACAAATCATGCGCGACTTTGAACTGTTGTGCCAATTTTTTCGAAACAAGCGGGTGGTCTCATTTCATTTATCAAACAATTGAGAAATTATTTTAAAGGAACTATTTCCCTTAAGCAATTGGACGAGTTCTCTGAAAATTAGACAATTTTTCTACGCGAAACTTTCTGATTAAAATTGGACATTTTTTAAAAAATGGAGAACATTTTTGAAACCAATTAAAAAATTCTAAAAATTTATAGTGTCTAAAAATTGAAAAACTTGAAAAAATTAGCTTGGTATTTAAAATGTAAAAAATGCATCAAGTAACTTTTTTATTTTTTTTTTTTACATTTTTAAAATACATAAAAGCACTTAAAAAAAAACATGCCCTAAATTTTATTTAAATATTTCAGTCATTTTGCACTTTGGATATTAAAATTTTAGAAAAACAGTGTTACCAATATTGCAGATTTGAACTTTTTTTAAAAAATTGAATTTTACCTACAAATTTTTATTGTTTTAAAAAAATCTACATTTTTTTTACATGATATTCTAAATTGAGCAAGACGTTCTGCCAACAATAAAAATTTTGCACCAAATTCATTACTTTCTGAAAATCATGTTTGGCAACTCCGAAAAAAGTTACACAAGTTTGTTGCTCAAAAAGAAGAAAATTAAAAAAAAAATTGAAAACTAGCCGAAAGTTATCAAAAATATGAAGTATCAATATGGGAAATGAAGAAAAAAAATTATTAAAATTTAAAATTTCAAAGCTTAACTCTAATCACGCATAAAATAAAATCTATTTTGGAATTTAAAAATTCTTCTAAAAATTGAAACATTTTTCAAAACTTGAAACATTTTCTAAAAATTGAAAAAAAAATTCAATAAAATTATAAGATTCTTTTAAAAATTGAAGAATCGTTTGAAAATTAGTAAATTTTTCCTTATGTACGTTGAAAATGAAACAATTTTTTTACGATTTGATCAATTTTTCCAAAAATTTGTGCGGGTTTCCCTCAAAATATTCAACGTTTTTCTTAAAAATTTCACAATTTCTCCAAAAATGAATGACTTCTCCAAATTAAAAATGTGTCTGGTCACCCAAACTTCAATTGGGAAATTTGAAAAAGGAAAACCTGTTAAAAACAAACATGATAGATGTAGGTATTTTTCACAAAACAAAAATCTATTTATGAAACTTTTGCAATGGCAAGATGAAATAGATGTTGGAGAACAATATCCCACACATACGGAAGCTAGATGGAGCTTTTGCTTACGTATGACAAACTCGTTTTAGGAAAATTAAATCCGAAAAGCGTGTTACGATGCGACGAATAAATACATTTTTGTCAAGTTGATTTTCGTTGAAGAAACCGTTGCCTTTTATAGAGATGATCCGAGCTGACGTGGGTTTCTTTATCGTACGAGGGTATATTACCTGTTGGCAGAGAGAATTTTTTTTTTTTAATTTTATGAAGTGGTGGGAGAAAACAAACTTGTTTGCGGAATGATAATTAATCGACTCAAAATAGGCGTTTGTCGTTTTATCAGCTTTGGTGATGTGTTTATGAATGTTAATTACTTATTTAGTGTATTTAGGGCTGGAGTTTTGTGTTGGATATTTCGAGATATTATCGGGTTGGCTGGAATATGTTCTCGCAAAATACTGAAAGTCCCTTTTGAAAATTTCAGTTCATGAAAAGGAGTCTTTTAATACGCGAAAGGAAATTGATTCGAAACACGAGGAATTAAAATTCTTAGCAGTCGAAGAAAGGATGAAGAATTGAGAGATGTACTTTCAGGTTGTAAAAATACGTAAAATTGAGTAATTCTTCATGACAGATCCTCTTTCACCACTTTGAAATAAAACAAATTAATCATGGAGTCAAATATTATCGATTTCTAGTGTTTCAAACTTTCGAACAAATATTTTTGTTTTAAGGTGCAGTGGGGTAATTGCAAACCACTTTTTGATTAGTGCCACTTTGTCAGTTCACTGTGGCGACCCCATGGCACCAAACAATCCCAAATTTTTGTCACATGAACTTCAAGGGGTTCTCTGTTGGTGGAAAAAATTTTGTATCGTTTCATTCACACCTTTGTGAGATAATGAAATTTTAAAATTTTGAAATTTTAAGTTTTGAGTTTACCCCGCCTGGGGTAAATGCAAAGTCGTACATTATCTCGGAGGGAGTTCATTTTTTTTCAATTCTGATTGAGAAATCGAAATCTACGTAAAATTTACTATCTGTTTACATGTTCATATCCGTTTTTTGATCAAGTTTTGTCCGAGTTGGAGAATTCTAATACAAATCTCTTAACGTCTTTAATGCCTATAATAAATGTTCTTTGGTGGCCCAATATTTTTTTTTTCCATATTTTATTTTTAAAAATTGAGAAAAAAATTGGGGTAAATGCAAAATCATAAAAAAATTCGAATTTGCAATTGCCCCGACTACATGTTTTTTGGGGCAATTGCGAAATCGCATATTCAAGGCTTACGAGATAAAATTTTTAAAAAATCAATGGTCCTACCTTAAACTTACATGCCTTCTAATAATTAACACGCAGAAATCGATTCGGAAAACTATTTTTTAATTTGTTTTGGACCACGTTGAAAAAAATGCCTACAATTTTACTTTGGAGCTATTTTGACACTTTTTGATAAAACCACTTCCAGAGAACACATGCGCTCACCAATTTTGTTCCTGTTGGGTGAAAATATAAGAAATAGAGGTACCTTGATGTACAAAAAGACCGTGTGGTCAAATATTATTTTTCTTGGCCTCCACCAGCTGTTTTTGCAACTACCCCAGTTTTGCAATTACCCCACTGCACCTTATTAATTTTCCCAATTTTCTCATTTGAACGTGTCCGAAAAAAATCAATGTCACGTAAAAAATCACCAGCAGGTAGTAGGAAGATACATAACCCACGAAAAAAAGTTTTGACAAGGTATTGCCTCGTAAAAAAAACTGTAATAATTTTTCATTTCAAAATATATTTTTTGACTGAGGAAACGAGCTGTTATCAAGACATTTTTTTGAAGCCCTTAAAACAGTAACTTTCAGTTCATTCCATTCGTAAATTTTTTTTGAACCAGATACCTACTCGTTTAAAAACTAATCAACCGAGGTGTCTATCGGCTAGAAAAGCAAGAAAAATCATAAAATGATTAGCTCAGGAAGATCGAAATTTATTTATTTATTTTGAATGAAAATGATCCGGCAAATCATGTCAAAATTAGAATATTTGCGACAATTTACCGTAATTATTAAAAATATTTACAATAATTTACCGTAATTACTGAAATATTCACGGTAATTTATCGTAATTATCAAAATATTTACCATTATTTATTGTAATTATTGAAACATTTATTGTAATTTACCATAATTACTGAAATATTGAAGGTCATTTTCACGTAATTATCGAAATATTTTCTTCAATTTACAATTATTTACCATAATTATTAAAATATTTACGGTATTTTACAGTAATTCTTAGAATATTTACGGTAATTTTTCGTAATTATTAGAATATTTACAATAATTTACTGTAAATAATCAAATATTTACGGTAATTTCTTAAATATTTACGGTAATTTCTTGAATATTTACGGTAATTTCTGGAATATTTACGGTAATTTCTTGAATATTTACGGTAATTTCTTAAATATTCACGGTAATTTCTTGAATATTTACGGTAATTTACCGTAATTATCAATTGTTTTTCACTATAATATGGTATGTTCAAATTTTTGTTAGTCTATTCACTTTGAGATGGGAACTGTTTAAAGCATCAAATTTCTCTTTACTAACCAACTATATTCATTTTCAGTAAATTTTTCTTTCTAAACCAAAGGTACCTCCACACTTGAGATAAAAAATCATGAGATTTGAAATTTTCTATTATACTTAGATCAAGATTTTTTCTTAATTTCGATTTGGAATTTTTCATGTTGGATAATTTTTTCCATTTGAAATAAAATTTTTGAATAAAATTTAGAAGTACTATAATTTTTTCTAGTGTGGAAGTACCTTGAATTTCGAAAGCAAAATTTATTGAAATTGAAGCCATGTTTAGGATTCAATGTCCAAATTATTTTTTTAGAACACAATAATACGTTTGAATGATACTAGGACACTATGTCCAAATTGACTTTATTGGGATATTCTGTTCAAATTATCAGTATTTGTGGGACACTATATTCAAATTTATCATTTTTGAAAGTTAAGGTTTAAATTGAGGGTATTTTTGGAACACTAAATGGTCGAAATGATGAGTTGAGGTTTTGCAAAACTCCTGCCATTTTTAGGAATCTCATTTGACCACTTTTAAAATTTCGACTGTAGTGTAATCCGATAATTTTTTTAAATTTTCAGAAAAATACTTTAGGTTGAAAATTTTTCAAAAGTTGGTCAATTTGCAAAAAACAAAAAAATTCTTTAAATATGGATTTACATATTATATAATTTTGTGATTTTTTTTGGAAATTTTCCTTTCTTGAATTTTGATTAAAAGTCCTTCCCCGTCCCTCAATGGATAATCAGCTTGAAATATTTCATCTGACAAATCTCACTTTCAATGTACCTAGTAATTTTATCATTTTTTTTTTTCGTTTTAAATCGTTCAAAAATAATATTAAAATTTTAACTTAATTCGTAAACACGTCTGGGATCACCAAGCCAATTAAGTTATTTCAGATCAAACTTGGACGGCATCGATAAAACATTCCAAGATCCTAATTTTTTCAGGAAATTCTCGAATTTACTTTCTATATCGAGAAAATACCCCAACTCGAAGGCTATTTTTACATACGTCTGCCCACGTGGCACCGTAAATACCTACGTAGCAACGTTGGTAAACGAATACCGGAAATTTTCCACCAAGGAAATAGCCACCAGCTACAATGGGAAAGTTGCTGCGGAAAAAAGGAAAAGTATCGTATCTGGCGTAAATTAGACGCGATATATTTAAAAGAAATATCGATTTTATCATTTAACGTTGTAATAGGCCGCGATGGCGAAGAAAGTAAAAGAGCCGCAATGAAGAGCGGTCGTGTGTCGGAGTATTAAAGATAAAAAGGCCGACCACGGTTCTGGATCTTGGGAGGTGAAAAGCGACTGTAAGACGAAAAACACACCATCCAATCTATACCTATTTACCTTACGTGTATAGTTCCCACCTTAATTAAAAATAATAAAGAAAAACGAGAAAGCATAATTGCCGACAAGCTTGCGGCGAATTTTATTCTATTCAAACGGATGATAAACAAATGAAAAACCCAACCAGAATATACAAGTTTTTCTCCCTTTCGCTTTTCGGTTCTCCGGAATACAGAGCGGCGCATTCGCCGAGTTAATTTCATAACGAATTTTTCGCGGCGCTTTATTCTTATATCCAGTCTCCCTTCGTTTTTTTTCCTTTCCAAAGGGGGTCCCGGCTTTTTTGTTTTCGTTTCTGCTTTCTTTAATCTTTAGCCTTTTAAAAATTAGCGAAAGGTCGGGCCTACGAGTAGGGAAAAAAATGAGGCAAAAATCCGAGAAGAGAAGCGAAATGAAATTAAAACCCTCGCGGAAGTAATGTAATATCCGTCGAGTTGACGAATTTTTTTTTTCTTTCTTCGACCGTACTTTCTGTCTGGTGGATATGCATACAAAGCTCCCGAAGGGGGATGAGGAGGAAAAAAGCACCAGAGATGTTAAATTAATAAAATCTTTACGAGGCAGTACGCCGAGTTAGGGATGAAAAGTTATGAATGAGATCGCGCCCGCCAACCAGAGATATTTTTAAAAAGCTTAAAATTTATCGCATACTGCGACAGTGATGATGGCGGATTTTTTTCCCCACAGATGGATGGCTTTATACAGAGATTTTTTCGATGAAAATTGGTGAACTTTTTTAAATCCTTGGCCCATTCAACATGATGCCGGAAATGAATGCAGATTGGAAAAAGCTAATGGGAAAGTATATCGATTGAGATTATAAGTGAGCTTAAATGTACTCGAGGGAAGAACGATTTTGTTTCGTGTGGTGCACTTTTTTTTTCAACTCCAATTTTTTGCCAAATTTATTAGATTATTCTTTTTTAGGATTTTTTTCTCAACTTGAAATGTTTCCCTATATTTTTTCATACTTACTTTGAATTTTTTTCGAAAATTTTTCCCAGTTTTGATTTTTTTCAACGATTACAAATTCTTTTTACAAAATTTTCTCAATTCTAAAATGTTTGAATTCCAAAGGCCCTCGCCCCCAGTCAATCAGATTCTCAAAATTTTTCCTCAGATTTTTTCTACTCTTCGTATGAAATTTTTTGGAAATGTTTTTTTAACTAGGTACCTACTTAATTTTACCGGATTTTTTTCAACCCTCAAATTTTCTGACTGAAATTTTTTTTCGATTATTTTTTTCATTTTTAAAATATTTTGCTCTCATTTTTCCAACCCTATACCTAATTTTTTCTCTGCATTTTTTCGTACTTTGAAATTTTTTTCCTAATTTTTTCTAGTAACTTTCAGTATGATTACGTCACGTTACTTGTGTAAAATAAGTGCATTACTCATAGAAGGAAGTTTGAAGAAAAATTTTGAATTTTAAATAAGCTTTGAGAACTCGGGGCCATTTCAGACGCCCCTACAATTTAATGAGAGGCAGTGCCGGGATGTGAAAAATCTTATCAACTCGATTTGTGCTATTTTATATTGTCTATTTTCGTTTCTGGCCCCTCCCTTGTATGGGCGGAGCGTTAGAGAAACCGAGTACAATCGATTGACCCCACCTCATCCCCCTCCATTGAATTGGCGAGGCGTCTGAAATGGATCTCAAAAAAATTCATAATTGAAAAATTTTTGAGAAAATTTGTATAAAAAAAATTAAAAGTTGAATTATATTTTTGAGAATAAACTTCATACTTGGTTCGAAAAAATTTTTCCTAAATATTTTGAAGAAGTAAGTGAGTAAAGAAATTGGTAAAAAATGTTAGTTTTGGAAATTTTTTAGCAAAATATTCTAGGATTAGAAAAAAGAGGAGAAAGAATTTTATAAGATGAAAAAAATCTCAAGGTTGAAAAAAATGTCAAATAACATTTTTAAGTCTGGAAAAAAAAGAGAACATTTGAACGTTGAAAAACATGCGGTGGAAACTGCATTTTTTGGTGTGAAAATTTTGTTTTTGAATTGAGTTTTCTCCTTAATTCTACTCCTTCTGAAAATCCTACAATCTGTGTCTAATCAAAAACCAATTTTTGACACCTAGTGACTCACAAGACCACCAAAAAAAAGTAGCAATTTGTAATTTCACCTCAATTGCAAAATAATAATAATAATAAATAAAACTTCGAGAATTTTTATTTTTATGATTTTACTGCTTGGTAAATGCAAAAATTTGTATACCTACCTAATTTCATTTTTTTTACGAATTCTCCAGTGGAAGAATACAAAACTTTTTTTTCAGAAAAATTGTAAATAATAAAAATGGCATAGAAAAGGGCCAAAAAATCTATAAAATAGAAAAAAAATTCAGACCCACGCGGTAGACATCATAAAAAAAAACAAAAAAATTAGAACTTGGAAAAAAATTTACTGGGTGGTGTTTTACTCATGGCAAAAAAAAAAGTGCACCACACGAAACGAACTCGTCCTTCTCTCGAGTATTTTTAGACCCACGTGATAATATTCCGCAGTGTTTTTTTACAATGATCGGTAATTACTTGGGAAAGGAATGGGGAGAGTTTTTCCAAAGAATTTATTATCGTATCGAAGAATTGTTTCCATATTGTTTCGTTATACAGAAAAGTTTCGAACGAAAGTTGTTGCAGAATTTGTAAAGTTATCAGCGATTCTGTTTGGAAGAATTTATGGTAAGTTTTCGATCGCAAAGGTCGTTGGAGGTTGCTCGAGGCGTTTCGGGTATGAGAGAGACGATATATGAAAGGGAGGGTGAAATAAGTTTCTTATTTAGATTTCATTTTGTTAATTTGATTTTTAGTTTGCCATCAAGTTCTATTTTTTCCATTACAATAATTTTCAAAAAAAAAAAAAAAAAAAAAAAAAAAAGGAAAGAAAATTATTATAAAATATCTTTAGAAGATTTTTTCGAACCAATACACGTCCATCATGAGTGAAAAAAACTGGGAGCAAGATTCGCTCAATAATATTCCAGTCTAAAGGTGAAGATCATGGGCCAAGATCAATGTCCCTTAATATGTTGTCATTATTGTTAAAAAGGGATTGCGAAGGTGTAGTGTTGGAAAATACCACTGTGCTATGTGTACCAGATATATGAGACTAAAAGGTCTAGGTACTAAAGATTTAGACCCGGTTGACGTTTAGCTAATGTTTCTTCGAATTAAGCTGGTCTCCGATCGAACCATCCCTACGTGTTCAGGTTCACTTTGTCTTATTGCCTTTTCAAGCATTAACGGATTAACGAATGTCTTTTCGATGGTCTCTCGTTGCAGTCGAATTCGTCGTGATGAAGTTTAAAGCTTTAAGGATTTTCTCCCTTTAACGGTGTAATTTTTCTCCTTTTTGAGAAATAAGTCTGAATGTGTGTTTAGGTGCGATTGATATGTCAACTGAGTTATCGACGCGGGTGTTGTGATTTCTTCGGTGTCGTGGAAATGGGTTTTACTTGTTTTTCTGTCTTCAAAATATTATCTCAAAGAAAAACAACGGAATGGCATTATTTTTAAAATTTTGTAGGAAATTTTTGAGAGCTCCTTTAATGAAGTGAGAATGAAGAGAAAGTTCAAAATAATTACGGTTTATATATTTTCTCAACTCGTGTTTTTTTTTCTCAAAATTTAATAAGTTGGGAAAATTTTTTTTAAATTTTTTTTTTAAAATAAATGATGATACTGATTATATGCTTGAACAATAACTTACATTATGAAAACAAAAACCATGTTTAGGCAAACAAATTTCAGATTTTGAAAAAATATTAAGAGAAAAATAAAGTTGAAATTTTTAGAAAAATTTTCAAGTTTGATAAAATTTTAAGAGAAAAAACTGAGTTGAAAAAATTTAACAATTTTAGATATATCGAATAAGCATTTTTGAATTTGAAAATTCTGAAAATTTTGTATTTTTGAAAAGAATGATTGTGATTTTTGGGAGGAAGGGTGGGAGGGAGGGAGAGAGTTTGAAAGATCGTCGAATAGAAATTTTTCATATTTTAAATTCGAAATGTTGAAATGTGACTAATTAAATTGATGAAAATCGACCACAAAAAAGAGACAGTATCATTGAGAAATCGACTAATCAAAATGCTCATTCCAATTCTGAATATCCGTGCCCCTCTCGTAACACATAATCAGTCGAAGAAAACTCGATTAAAAAAACATCGTAGCCTTCCAAACAATGATACAAATTTCAATGATAAAATCGCAGGCACCACTATAGATCGCGCAATTTACGAACCGTATCACTAGATCCGAGCACACGAGCATATGCTCTGTGCATATTTTTAAAGGAAAAAAAAATTAACATGGAAAATGGCATTAGAGCTGGACAGATGACCAACGGTGCACACGAGCTACTTCAAACGACAGCTGAGACGATACGGTGGTGGTGACTAGCTAAACCAAAAAATAACACCGAAAGGGGGTAGATGGTATCTCTCTCGAGTACGTACGTAAATGTACGAGACCGTGAAGACGTCATCAAACAGGGGACAAGCTGATTAGTGTGTTTGAAAAGTACCCATAACCTGTAATTAGATGCTCACGCCGCGCCGAATAATTTGTAAACGTGGTAGATTGCGAGAAGTTAGACAAAAGTTTACTAAGGTTATGAGGATGAGGGTAGACATCGATCAGCTCGTACGTGTATTTCTGTGATGAGGTGAATAAAGATCATATCTTGGATATTCAATAAAAATTAGCGAAGGAGTTGAGTTTGAGTGGGAAAATTTCCAAAAAAATTTTGAGTCACTTGGTTGAAGAGAGCTGAAAGTAAAATATTTCAAAGAGGAATCATTTTCTCGAAAAAAATTGGGCTTTCAACACTTTTGAGTAGTGTTACAGGCTATAGGAATCTTAGTGGTCCCCCCTTTCTACTCCTTCTCGAAACAGTGGTTCCAAATTTGGATATAAATCAATTTTTAGCCTCTACCAGGTGCATGGTTAAAATTTATAAATTATGAATAAAATATTTTTGATTTTCATCAAATTCAAATCATCCAGTCGAACAACTTGAAATCAATTCAAATTTTCATCACCTAAAATATACTTTTTGATGACTTTTTTTTTTTTTTAAAAAAAAACTTCGACAGTGTTTTCATCTGTATTTTGATTCATTCAGTTATTATAAAATTCAAGTCGTTTATCCAGTGACTTGAAAAGTGAGTTGAAATTTTATTTGATTATTGAAGTAAATTTAAATAATTTGTTGGAAAATTTTGTTCCCAGTGTTGCCAACTGAAATTGTATAAATATTACAAAAAATCAAAATACATCATTCATTGACTTGAAAAATAAGTCAACATTTTATTTTTTCATTGAAAATAATTTCTAAGTGATTTTTTGGAAAATTTTGTTCACAGTGTTGCCTACTGAGATTTCTTGGAAATTACAAAAATCAAATGCAGTTGGCAGCACTGACGAGAAAATTTTTCTGAAAATATCATCATAAATTATTTCAGATTATCGAAAAAGAAATTAGCACGAATTTATTGTTGACAATTCGTGGATCTGAAAAATTGTAATTCTTACTACATATTCATGTATTTTCTGGATTTTTTGCCGCTTCCATACAATTTTTTGATTTTTTTGGCTTCAAATTTACTCCATTCTCGAAATCAGCGAGCAAAGTTTTAGCAGAACCTTTCAAACAAATTTGCCAAACTTTCTCCCTGAGTTTTAGCCCTATTTTCCATTATTTTTTTACTGATACATTTCAATTGTTTTTTAATTACCCGTCCCCTTTCATTCTCAAAAAATTGTGTTTTATGAATTTGACCCTAAAAAAAAGAAAGATTTTTCAAATACTAAAAAAGCACACTTTGAATGAATTTAATGGATTTTTTTACCAATATTTATGGAGCAGAAATATTAAAATTATTAAATTTTAGGAAAAAAAATTTTCTAACACGAATGAAGAGAGGACGAAATTTTCAAAAAATAAAATTGAAACATGAAATACTGAACATTTTAGATGAATTTTATAACATTTTAAACATTAAGTACCTATAAATTCATCGAAATTCCAAAAATCAGAATGAAAATTAATTCGGCCCCAGCGAAGCGAGAATAAAAACGTTTGAAAATCTAAATATCGAATTAGGTACTCGAAAATAATCTGAAAAATTTTTGTAAAAGCGCAAAATTTATAAATTTTTAGCAGAGTTGAACAATTTGGCTTTGCATTAGTGTAAGTAATTCGGATTTTCTGAAGAAGGAAGTCAAACATTATGAAGGTCATCATTGCAGTGATTCTAGGCAAAAAATTATTTCTTTTGAGATTTTAGCTAAAAAAATTAAAAAAATGATATTCTAAAAAAAAAATACTGGCTCGAGCGGAAATTATTATGAAAAATCAAAGTTTAAAAATTTTTGAGAAAAAATCTTTTGATTGAACAATTCGAGAGAAAATTGTTGAAAATGATTGCTTTTTGTAGTAAAATTATCATAAATTTTTCCATTTTTTAGGTCATCTTGTTTTTTTCGCCAGTAATTATAACATAATAGTTTGCAACATCTACTGCTACGATTTTTTTTTAATTTTACCGAAATTATTTTGAACCAAAAATTGTTTAGATTGATTTTGAGGTTTTCGACTAAGCGACTTGATTTAAGTAAAAATCAAAAATTTCTTAAATTCACCATCTGCCACTTTTCATTTTCAGATGGAAGGCAAAAAATTATACCCTTAGACTGGGCTAATGGTTCAGGGGGGGGGGGGGGTGAGGTCAATGGTTCAGGACAGTGAAGAAGTTGTCGTCGAAATTTTTTAGAGGTGGTAAAGATTTCCAGCAGATAGCACTACCCAAAAGTGGTGAAAAGAACTTTTTTTTTTTAAATGACCTAATTTTGATTATCTATGTAATCAAACTCTTGTTTCTTTTGGATTAAAGAACTAAGTTTTTTGGGAGGGGGGATTTATCTCTTGAAGTAACCACTTCAAGGATTTTCATTAAAATTCAAAATACGATTTTTTTGCTCCACCTTGAGACGAACAGTCGAACACATTTTCGAGTCTAATCCATCCTTTAAAAAATACCATCACCTTGATCTAAGTCCATAAAATTTGGCAACTGTGCATATCCGAAGTTACCTATTTGAACCGGAAACTTGAATCATACTATAATGCGTTTGGTTATATTGAAAACACGAGCGGATCCTCCATTCGTATAATAACAAAGGTGTTTGTACCGAAAAAAAAAAAACATTACGTTTTGTTGGCCTCTTCGACATTCAACGTTTATACTAATTCCGATGTATTTCTTCTTCAACCGACAACGACAAGCAACGTAAAAAAAAAGGTATAAGCTATTAAGCGGTCTATAACAATTCACAACGTTTGACATTTGTCGAGAAATCGCCTGTAATTATCATCCAACCATCTGTAGTAAAATTCTAACCCTCGGTTTCGACGATGGCGACCAGCCGTGAAAACGCAGTCTTCCAAGGTGGCTATAAATTAAGGCGGATTCTGTGTAAATAAGATCCACCTATTATCGGTTCGCCAGTTTATGATTTTTTCTCGGCAAATTTTATTGTTCTTTCATTCTAGAAGAGAGGACGTTTGGAAAATTTAAGAGCTGTAGCGTGACATTTTCGTACAAGTATCTACTTATCGTTTAAAATATACGATTGCACGGTGAGCAGATCTTACTAAGAAAACAATAAACAAAATTGGCTACAAATACCTAATCATATTCATTTTGTCAAAGGTTACACCGAACGGATCTTTACACAATTATTATTATCACATAATGGCATCGTCGCGTCTAGAAGTCTAGATTATAATTACTGATGGTAAAAAGATGCTGAATCATTCGCATTTCGATAAAAATGAATATTACATTTGTTTTGATTATGAGCTTCATATAAGACGAATTACAAGATGTGACGATGATAAAATTTTTTCCATGCCAAAAAAATCCTTATCGGGGTATTCGATCTTGTATTTTTAAATTAAGAAATCATTTGAACAAAAAATAAATCAGTGAAGACGGCGACTTCTACTCGAGACGACGTAATTTTCACTTATCATTCTACTGTATGAATTTGGAATTGGGTAAAAAAAAAATGAAGCAATGAAATGTGTAATGATAACCAGAAATAAAAATTTGAAAGTGGTGAAACTGACTTTAAAGTAAAAGTAAATTTTTAAATATGAGTATTTTTAATAACTGAAATATTTTATTTAAAAAAAAAAAAAAAAAAAAAAAAAAAAACGATAAAAGCAACAGATCTAAACTTCAAGAAAAAGATGCTCTGTTGAAAAACAATTAAAATATGTTAATTAGAAAAATTTTATTGACTTGTAATGAATATTGAAAAAAATGTATTTTTCTCCGATCATTAATGTCGGATGAGCAAAGAATTCGTTCAATTTCTCATCGATAACACTTTAAAAAGAATAATAAATTGGAAATGCTCTTAAAAAATTGCATTAAAAATTAATTTTCTGCCATTAAAAAAAGTTCAAAAAATTTTATTTTCAACGTAAAATACCGAATATAAGTCGGCAAAAAAAGTTTTGCTCTGTATTTTAGTTCTAACGCCTAAATTCTGATTCCATAGACATCAAAATACACCAATATACTCATTCGTGGCTTTCAAAGTTTGTTTGAGTGGAAGAGGGAGTCAAAAAATGAAGTTTTTCGAGAACAATAGATCCAAACTTGGAGGGGAAAAATTTCAGAATTTTTTTGCCCATGCTTATAGACTATTTCATACTTAACGGACCAAAATTGAAGTCGATTATTCGATATCACTCCATTTTTTTTTTTTACGAATTTCCCTTGATGGTCTAAGAAGGCTCATATCTCGGAATAAGTTGTACTTGAAGGAAAACTGTTTACGGGGTTCGAAAGAGAATTGATAGGGGATTAAAAAACAATGATCACATTTTGAAAAGCTCAAAGTTGAACTTTGATGATGATCTCAATAGATGAAAGCTGCCATTTAAAAAATCTGAAAAAATTACAGTAGGTAGTCCTTTTTACCTATTTTTAAACCAACAAATTTTCAATATGAGATTTCCAGACCCTTGGGGGTACGGGGGTCCACAATTTTGACCAAAATTCAAAAACATCAAAAAAGTAAAGTATCATATCGATTTCTACTAATTCAAATGCGTTTATTTCGAATATGCACTTGATTTTTTTTATCCTCCTGTATACCCCTCCTATTAGCCCCTTTGATAGGACCAAAATTCAAAAAAAATGAAAAATAACGTGCGACCTGTCGTTTGCTTGGTATTTGGGTGCACTGAGTTCGAATATTTACTTATTTTTTGGATTTGCCCTTTCACTTCTCCCCTACCCCTAGCCATCAATTTTGGGGAACGGATGTTAAAAAATTAAAATGACGTGTGACATATCGATTGTCACTAATTTGAGGTCGTAAAATTCGAATATCGACTTACTTTTTGATTTTATCCCTTTCCTCTTGCTCTAATCGAAAGATATGTGTGATTAATTTGGGAGGGGGTGGTTGGAGCAGGTGAAAAAGGGTAAAATCAAAAATTAAGTCAATCGCTGGAGGAAATTTAAAACGAAAATTTATTTTATTTTTCTTGATTAATTCCAAGTAATTTTCAACTTTACTCAAGAAATTCAAGAATATCTTGAAATCTATGCCTCCCATAAAATCTACAACTATTTTTACCAGATAGGAAATTTTATTTTCTACAATAATTTTTGTCATGGTCACCTTTGTTGCGGACGTTTAGTTGGCTCCAAAATATCACTTTTTGATGGGCAAAGCACAAAAAAAATGAAATTTTTTCACAGAATTTAGAGAATTTTAAGCTGCAACTTTTTTTCTAAATGAGATAGAGATCTGTGGTTTGTTATATTCTATTTCCTATAAAATTTTCTATAAGATTGGGCCGAAAATGTTTAAAAATTTTTTTCCTGAAGATTGTGTTTAATGTACTCAAAACCCTACATTTCTCAACCCCCCCCCCCCCCACCCCCAAAGCAAACTTTCGGTCAAAACATTTTTTTTCCTTCATTACTTGCTCAAAAGTAACCAAAATTTTGCAATTGGAACCCAGACACAGAAATCATGTCAACTCGTGTAATGAGTCATGAGTTATTTTTGAAATTCGATAAATTATCTAATTTTGAACTTGGAAATTTTCAAAGCTCGAATTTCACACAATGATACAATAATTCTAGCCTTATTATCTTTCCACATGTGCTTGTATTTTTCTAAATCACTACTCGCCCATCTTCTATATAAACCTTCCTAATGGGCTTATATTTCTTCTTTGGAAAAAAATTTTCGCATCTGCTTGATTTGGTAAAACTTTTAGAGAGAATTGCTTCGCGACCGAACGCGAACTGCGAAAGATAAATAAAAGAAGGACCGAGGAGGGAAAAAAAGGGCACGACGCGACGGACCGGACGTTCTAAATTGGATGACAAATTCGGGCTTTCGGAAAATATAGGTATATAAAATGGTGGACAAGATTACGCAGGCCGGGTGATTTTTATTAATGGGACATTTTTACGATGTATACGGAAGTATATCTGTAGTAGAGTACCGCCAGAGATACACGCAGATTACTCGGAATGGCAATTTTTTGCACTGCTCTTTTTCCACTGAATTAAAACAACGTTTTGTTTTTCGTTTTTGTTTTCTGTACAAAACGAGCGACATAGTTTTGTGAAAAAAAAAAAAAAAACCAAACAGAAAAAAAACCTCCGGTAGCCAATGCGATGGGATTTTTTCGCTGTATTGTCTTCGGCGACATCGATAGCCAGTTTTCTTTTTCGATATAAATTTATTTAACGATAAATTTTAAACCGTGGATTGAGGGGAAAAACACTCGAGTTCTTTTTACGCGTACTCAGCGCAGGTGATAAAAACACTGATATACGACTCGGCTCGCGCCCTGTTCGCCAGCTAAGCTACTCGATTAAGTGGAAATTTTTACGTATATCGATTGGAAATTGATGTTTTGTGTCGCGAAATTACCAAAAGGGTATCGTTACCGGCGTTCCTTACCGCCCGCTAAATAACAACGAAAGAGAACTCGGCGTATATGGCTTTTTATAACTCGTAAAAAATGCAATAATGCCATGTTAAGAATTGTACCCTTCTTCGTCTCGGTTTCTCGACCAACTCGAACCACAAAGAATATCATCTAAAAAGCAATTCCCGAGCGGTGTGTCAAAAAATGTATACGACGAAAACATTTCAGTCGTTGGGGAGTTTTTTCTCTTACTTTTCGGTTGGTGGGGTTTTCAACGTGTGAGTCGATTCCCGAGCTAGGGTTTGTTTTTCTCGAATTGGCCCAGAATGATGGTTCGAATGATGTAAATTTTACGTAATTTTTTTTTTTTGCAAATGTGTTGCATGACGAAGCAACAGATTCTTGTAATTCTTGAGTTTCAAAAGATCAGATTTAATGGTTGAGGAAGAATTATCTGTTATGTGGGAATTTTTGGTTCAGTCGGAATTGTATTTTCTGAAAAAATGATTGAGGATTTCTGATTTTTTTGGTACTTGGAAGTTTTAAATAAAATTTTATCATATTGAAAAATATAGTTTTTTTAGGGATGTACTTAAGCTGGCCTGTGTAATATTATGAATGAAATGTAATGTGGAAATTTATCTGATTTTTTCTCCTCAAAACGTATTTTTTTTTTAAGAGTTCATTTTTAAAAAGATACGATTTTTATTTTTTTTCAATTTTTACTTACCCCCCTCTCCCCGGCACTTCAAAAAAGTACCCAAAATTTTCAGCCTGTCCCGCTAAATGTGACCCTGTCGTAAAGAAGGGATCTTGTATAAAAAAAAATCGATGTCTTCATTTTTATGTTTTTGGTCCAGATTTGATGTCATTTGGACCAAAATTGTGAAAAACGAAATGTAGATTTCTTTACACTAGGTCCCTTCTTTCCGACAGGGTCATAAATGGATACTTCAGTTATTGTGATTACTTATGCCAATACAGAAATTGAACTTGAGCGAAGCAGGGAGAAAATTTTTGTTGACAAAAAAATCAAAAGCTAAAATTTCTTTTTTTCTTCTTCAATATTTCAGTTTTTCAGCTAATGATTTTTCGATCAATTTTTCGCTAAACATTAAAATACATACAATCAAATACAATTGTATTAGGTAATAAATTATTCTGAACTATACCTAATGATTAATTTAATTTTTTGTTTTGTTTCAGGTGAGTTACAAATTTTCTTTCGTTTGGAGAAGAAATAAAAATGAGTAAGTAATTAAGTACCTACGTAAAGTTTTTTCTGTCGCTCTCGAGAGAATTTTAAATTAAAGTTGTTTAATGAAGCTAATTTTCATTATTTTTGGAAAATTTCCTTCGAAAATTTTGCAACGTAGTATCATAAATGCTCGTTGTCTCCTGTGTGAGAAAAATTCTTCAAAAAACTCCCCCCCCCCTCACCAACGTAGAAAGTTTCACATTTTGAATTTTTTTTTTTTTACTATTTTGTTGATATTTATACCTAAAGGCAATGTTTGAAAACTTTCCAAGTTTAGAAAAAAAATTGCTTAAAATTTTTATCAAAATATATAAAAGTACACTACATACCTAGTTACTTACCTACTAAAAATTAAAATTAAATTACCTCCAAAAAGTGTTGAAAATGATTTGAAAAATTGTCGAAATCGTGTAAGAAAAATCATTAGTATAGGTTGTTTGCAAATTTTTCTGCATAGCTAATGCTAAATTGCTAATGTGGATTATCTACTTTTTATTTATTTAAATTGAAAATTTTACCATGAATTTAAAAGTTTGGTTAAAGGGACGTACCATTTTCCCAATTGTCCCTAAAAATATCCAAACTCACTAAAATTTTGATTTAAATTTGAAATTTCGCAGAGGACCTGAAAACTTGTATCATGCTCCCAAGTGTTTCAAAATTTTAAATATGACCTAATCTCAAGATTTGGACTTTTTTAATGATAGGAAATGAAAATTCAATTTCATTAGTATAGACTTTGATTTTTAAAAATATGTATCGGTTTCCATTTTGGGTATTTCCTTCTTTTTTTTTGCTGGTTTTCAACCCCTCTCTTGACACAATTTTTTTTTTCAAGGATGGGGATCTCAAATAATTATTGTAATGAAGTAATCATGTCAATTCAAGGTTCTAGGTAAAAATTTTCACGAAAATTACAAATTTTTTTTTGGGGGGGAGGACATAAAAATTTAAAGAAATTTTCGATATGATAAGTAAAGACGAAACAATGAAGGAACTCCTCCCCTCTCCCACTCATATTTTCTCAAAAGTTGGAGAATTTTGTTGAAGATTGACACAAAAAATAATGGAATAAGAAAGAAACTCACATTTTTCCCATGTAAGATATTCCCAAATTTTTAATCAGGGAGAAGTCATTGATAATCAATTTAAGTAGGTATACTTGGAATTGCAGTACAAGAAAAATCAGAAAAATTATTTGATTTTTGTCAGTTTTACGCTGAATTTTCAAAGAAATTCGCTGATTTTTCAGCATTTTTCAGAGAAAGATTTTACTTCTTTTTCAGTGAATTTTTATTAATTTCCCGAGTACTTTTAGTGATTTTACTGCAATTCTGAATGTTTTCTGGTGATTTTTGATAATTTTCACAGATTTTCAAAAAAATAAAAGTAGAAACACACAAAAAAACAAAACATTTTGTGAATAAAAAACTTTGTACAAAAATTCTATTCCTAGGTAATGAAATTTTTTCAACCTAACCAGTTGTGAAAAAATTCGTTTTTCTCTAAAAAATCATCAATTTTTCGAACCTTGACTCTTTATTTTTTTACTTCGTTGGAGGGTAATTTCGCTGATTCTAATGCTTCATTCATTCTCAAATTGATGATAGAGGTAATATGAATTTTTCAATTTTTTTTTTTCAAATGGAAGGAGGTCATAGAAGAATATTTTTAGGTTTTTTTGGAAGTAAAAATAAATGGAAGGGTGGGAGGATGAAACACTTACCTACTTTTATTCATTTCAATGCAAGTGGTCTACAAATTTTTTCCATTTTTCGAATAATATTATTATTTGAATTTTTTTTTATTTTCACCCCTTCCCCTCCCTTTACCTTACCCCAGCGATGTTGGTGCACATTTCGACGATTTCTTTGACATTTCATCGATTTTGATTTCTATAAAAGACGCAATATTTTGACATTTTAAACAATTTTCAGTTCATTTTTAAACAATTATACGGTATTTCAAGTAATTTTATCAATTTTTAATACTATTCAATCGAAAGGTGGTCATGAATCTCGACAATTTTTTCCTATTTCGAAGCTTTTGAGTTATTATCATACACAATATGTGACCCTGCTGTAAAGAAAAGACCCTCTGTAAAAAAAAAAATCGATGTCTTCATTTTTATGTGTTTGGTTCAGATTTGATGTCATTTGGACCAAAAACATGAAAAATCCTTCTTTACGGCAAGGTCACATACAGAAATTCTTCTTTTATTTTTATCAATTTGATCTTTTGAAAGTCTGAATTTTTTGACATTTCGAAAAATCAAACGAAGAAAACTTTTCCTTTTTATATCCAATTTTTCAACATTTCGACTTATTCAACTGATAATTTGAGCCATTTTACGCGGTTTTTGAATTTTGACCAACCATACTCAATCCGGTGGGACGTTTCAGTCAAACCTACACGTATGCAGATTAATCGAAAATTAAACGAAAAAAATCACCACATTTCAGCGATCTAAATTACCTCATAAATACCCAATTCGTTCGTTTCTACCTCGTAATCCTTCGCGAGACGTAAAAACTTGGCGAAAAATCCAACCCGAAGCCGGATTTACGAGGCGAAACTCTCGCCGGCGAATTCTACCGCATCATCTTCTTCGACGCAAACTGTATATTTTACATGCCTACGATGACGCGATGGGAAAAGAGCGAGCGAGAGAGTCGAAATGTGCATAATTGAAAAACGCCCGAATTCACTTTTTCGTCGCTGGCGTCGTCGTCGTCGTAGTTTTCGCAATAAGCAACATTAAAAAGTAATTATAATTTTCAAAAGGGGTTCTTACAGGAAATTTTCCATCAAATGAATCCCTCTCGGCGTTTTCCATCCTTTTACGCAGACGAAAATTCCAAAAGGTGATACCTCTCATAAATATGCAAAAATCTATTGTTTGTCGCTTATTTACTTGTGGCAATGTTGCTCGATAAAAATTTATTTCGCCTTGTATTTCGCCTATATATATTCGCTGGGGTGTTGGATTCGCGTATAATACCTTTATGCTCGATATACGCGCGTATAAAATACGTAGGTAAATGTTTTTAGTTGCGGAATAAAGCGACTGCGATTCTCCGGCGTCGTATCGAGTAAAAGTGATCAAAGTATTCGACGGGTAATTTCACCTCGATAAACTCGACGGATCGGAAATTGTGCCGAAGTTATCGTATGTTATGTACTACGTATACAAGGCGGAGTGTTTAATTTGTGCGAGACGCATTTTCGTCGGTTGCTTTTTACCATTTGATGTGAATTTGTGGTATGCTTTCGTACGAATTTGTATACGAAACTGATGGAACGGTGAATTTGTCGCGTTTCTGGGTGGTGCGAATGAAAAAAATGTTTTTGACGATTTTTTCCCACCAATTTATCAATACCTCTCATCTTTGAAAATTCTATCTAAAAATTAATCGATTTATAGTTTACTTCTACGTTTTTGGGCCAAAATTGGACAAAAAATTCAATGTTTTGCAAAAAAATTTTTTTAAAAATAAGGGTTTTGACCAGAAGAGAATGTGTTTTTTGCTAAATAATTTTTCATATATTTTTTTAGAAATCACTTTAAAATTTTCTAAAATGAGATAGGTAACTATTTTTCAAAAATGTTCACAAACCTCGAATTTTCTCAAATTTAAAGTGATTTAAGTTCTGTGAAAAATTTCCAAAAAAATGAAAAATTGATTTAAAAAATTTCAAAATTAAATTAAAGCCTTTATTTTGTCTAAAATTTCACGCTGTGGTCTATTTTTCTAAATTTTTGTCTTATTTTGGCCCCCAAAGGAGAAATTCTCTAAAAATTTGCAAAAATTCCAATTATACCACTTTTCAATTATTTCAAATGAGAAATGACACGACCTTTGCAAAAAGTGTGTATAAAAATCACTAAAACACAACATTTCGATGTGCTTACTTACTTGAAAAGAAATTGAGAATTAATTTGTACATCATAAAAAAAAAAGAATCAATTCCCATATATTTTTATCCGAATTTTTCTTTGGGAATCAACTCACCTACAGCCAGGGGTACAGGGGTTCACAATTTTGACCAAAATTAAAAAAAAAAATCGAAAAAGTGAAGTAGCACATCGATTTCTACTAATTCGAAGATGTTGATTTCGAGTATGTACTTGGTTTTTTCATCTGACCCCTCTGACATCCCCTCCCCCCCTATTAGCCACCGTGAGAGAGTCAAAATTCGAAAAAATGAAAAGTAACATGTGACCTGTCATTTGTTAGGTACTTGAGGCCATTGAGTTCGAATATTGACTTATTTTTTGGATTTGACCCTTTAATGCTCCACTACCGCTTTATTTTTGGGAAAATATGTTTAAGAATTGAAATGTCACGTGGCATATCGATTGTTAGTAATTTCAGCACGTAGATTTCAAATTTCGGCTTACTTTTTGATTTGACCCCCTTATTTTCTCAAAAATTAAAGAGTAGTGGGGCGTTGAAGGGCCAAATCAAAAAAATATGTAAATATTCAAACTCAATGCCCTCAAATACCTAACAAACGACAGGTCACACGTTATTTTTTATTTTTTCGAATTTTGACTTTCTCAAGAGGGCTAATAGGGGAGTTCAGAGGGGTCGGATGAAAACACCAAATACATATTCGAAATCAGTGCTTTCGAATTGATAGAAATCGATGTGCTACTTCACTTTTTCGATTTTTTTTTTTTGAATTTTGGACGAAATTGTGGACCCCTTACCCCCCTCCGCGTCTGGAGATTCCATCTAGGAAGTTTGTTGGTTGAGAAAAAATTGCTACTTACTGTAATTATTTCAGATTTTTAAATGGCATCAATTGTGATAATAATAGAAGTTGAGCTTTCATTACCAAAGTTCAACTTTGAGCTTTTCAAAATATTATTATTGTTCTTGAATTATTTTATCAATTCTCTTTCGGATTCTGGAAACAGTTTTTCTTCAAGTATAATCTATCTCAAGGTATGAGCCTTCAAATTTGGATGATTTAGAAAAAAATCACGATTATCCAAAAAATATTGCGAGACTCATCCCCCTTCTCCATTTTGGGTTAGAAGGAAAATAATGATGGATTTACTATCAATGGAAATTCGTAAAAAAAAAGTGAGTGAAATCGGAATACCCGCTTAATTTTTGGTTCGATTTAGTATGGGGTGAAATAGCATTGCTATATTTGTCCTCAGAATTGAGCCAAATGTCATAATTTTACTTTAAAAAATTTAAAAAAAAAAAAAAAAGGACTACAAAGCTGATTCGAACCACAGGCAAGAGAGCTGCTTACTTTATTTCTGCAATAAAATTACAGAATTTCAATTTTAGTTGGTAAAATTCTATTCAAGTCGCGAAATTTGTGAAAGTTATGATATTTTTCAACTGCACCAAAAGAACTTGGAAAAATTATTTTTCGAGTTGGATAAATCGAAGAAAATTACTCTTATTCAGAAAATTTTGATTTTTCTACATCCAATAACACTTCAGTTTGTCCCTGAAATTTTTTTCGCTGTTTATGTACGTTTTAAGTAAAATTTTCATTTCGGCGGCGAAATACGTATTCCAAAATTTTCTATAAAAATGTCATTTCACGAAGTTGATCATTTTTTCCCCTTCAAAATAATATCTGCATAATTTAATTTTTTGAAAAGGTTTTGACAATGATACCCACTTAATAGATCAACTATTTTAAATTCATTTTCAAATAAATTTTGAACGATTTTTATGGTAATTTTGACTGGCTTTGTTTTGAGAATTTAACGACATACAGTTCCATTAATTTTGATGCAATTTGAAAAACACGATGAAAAAAAAACCACGAAACCAAATTGAAATTGGTAAGTATTCAATGTTGAAATCAAAACCTGCATCAAATCAAAAAACGAAAGTTCGAAATTGATTGATTTGAAATACCTACTAAAATTCTCTTCAATATTTTAATTTGCTCGAGTATTCTTTTTTCAAATTTTACGAGAAATTATTCAATCACGAATTCGCTTCTGAAAATTTTTTCAAACAGTATACAGAGGATTGAAGAAAAATGCTCGAGTAATTTTAAAAAATGGCGATAAATTTTCAAACAGGAGTTTCCACGTTTGGCAATGGGTCATTGATGAGGTTTTTTTTTTCAAATTGAATTTAGCCAAGGCTTCGACTATTATTCAAAATTCTCCATCGGTAATCGATATCGGCCAGATATAAAAGAGAGCTATATTCCATGGAAGCTTTACACCAGGGGATGCTTTTGAAATTAAATACCAAGAGTGTTTGGCGGACTTACTGACACAATAACTTTTCCCTTTGCGAGTATTCGAAACGTTTAATCGTTAAACGAAACACCATACGGTAACGTAAATTTTTATATTTTTTTTCTCCTCGTCTCCTCCCTCTTCGTCTCACTGGTTTCTATTTTTCAAAGAAAATTGAGAAAGTTTTACATTTTACGCGGAGCCGCGAGAGCTAGCGCAAAATGGAGCCTCGGATTTATTCGATGAATAGAAAGCTGCGCGCCGTTGGAGATCCTGTATACGAGTATACGTACACTATAAGAGGTGGAAAATTTCTTCTCTCTATTGATAAAACAGTTGGCTCGAACGAGATTGAATTTTTGCTACGTAAATTATTGCCGCGTTGATTAAAATATTTTTCGTCGAGGTTTAAATGGATTAAATTCGGGTATCTTTGGTCTTTTCTGTTTAGGTAACTAAGTGTACTAGTACCTGTTCCTATTCCGACCTCTTTTGCAATATTGTAACCTGCGTTGCGGAAGCGTTTTTCGTTTTGTTCGTTTTTGGATGATCTTCTGTATTAGCGTGGGCTTTTTCTTTGGTATTCGTGTGGATTATGTGTGCGTAGATGTACCTTGAAAGTGTAGGTGAAATTGCGGTAGAGGTGTCGGAAAAGAGGGGAATTCGGGGAATTTCGATTCGAAATTGAATGGATTCATTTGAGTTATTTTTCGAGTAGAATTCTGTGAGGGAGGAAGAGAAACGAGGGATGATTTTGTGTTGAAATTCTGAGGAAAAATTGAAAATGAGATATTGCCGATTACCAATTATATTTTTCTCGGACATTTCTATTACCACCTTTGGACAATTTCTCTTCAGAATCACATTACACTGTATATTTTGAGGGTAGCTTTCCTCTTTCTTAAATAAAGGAAAATTTTAATTATAGAAGGGAGGAAATTTTTGTATAGATGTGACTTTTTTTGAGAAAAATTTCGTTTCGAATCAAAAAATGGAAAAAATTGTACAAACTGAATAAAATTGACTGAAAAATTCAATTTTAGTCGAAAAATTTCGATCTGTTGCCCTTTCAATACCTAAGCCAATTTCGATTCACCTGTTTTCACAAGTCTCTAAATTTAAAAAAAAAATTGAAAAAAATGTGTCATTCTGCGTTTTTAAAATATTTTTGAAGGTTTCCAATCTTTCCAAATTTTACTGAATGATTAGAAGATGAGTTGAAAAAAAAAACGAATTTAGTTAGGTACTTACTTGAGAAGAGATTTGTTCTGGAAAATGTTGATGTTTGTCCGGAGAAAAAAAGTGGAATTTCTTTTCTTTTTTTTTTAAAAAAAACTTGGATATGTTTTACTCGGAGGGGCGGGGTCAATCTATCAAATGAACAATCAAATTTTCTACATCATTGAGTGTAAACGTATTATGTTGAATTTGAAAAATCGTGTAAAAAACTCTCAGCAAATAATTATAATAAGATTTTCAACAACTTTGATGCGCGTTGGCATTTTTTCAGACAATAAAAAATATTTTCTACGAAAAAATTAGGAAAAATTTTAGGGAATTGATACGATGACTATTTGTTACATTATTTTAACGAAATTATTACTTTTTTTTTTTTTGAAAACCTGTCAAAATATCAAACTTTTATCACAAATCTGTAATTTCATGATTTTTGTTTAAAAGCGGAACTTGTATGATTTTTTAAAAAATTTTTAAAACTTGATTTTTAAAATTACAAATTTTCATTGAAAATTAAAAATTCTCCTTCTAAATTCAACATAAGGCAAGATGTTGGTAGAATTTGGTATTTGCATCGTGATTTCTCAATCAATATTTCGTCGTGTCCATGGCTTCTGTTGTTTCTGATTTACTTACTTTAACTCGTGTTTTTTTTTGTAGGATCAAAATTGGTTTTAATTTTTATTAGAGTAACTTTTTTCTCTTTATTTTCGTTGCTGTAGGCAAAATTTTTAATCCATAAAAGAGGAGATTTTTGAAAAAAAAAATCAAAAGTCCAAAACATAGGCACACCCAAGGGGGGCTCAAGAGGCTTGACACCCCCTCCCCCCTCAAGTTCGAAAAAAATATTATTTCAAATATTTTGTTAATTTCAATTACACCCCTCCCCCCTCAATCCGCCTGTCAATTTCGAAGGAACTAGCTTTTTTCATCTTCAGCCCTCTGTAAGATTTTTCTTTCGAATACAAGTCGAGTGTGATGATGAAAATATTCATACCCTATAATCATCTTTAGAGACACCAACAGTCAAATTCTGGAGTTACTCTTCAGTTTGACTTCCCTTATCGAGGTTCAGAAAAAGTGACATTGGTACTCAAATTTTTTTCCCTCGCTGTATGACAAATCAATTGAGGATTTGAAAAATTGTTGTCAAAATGACAGAATTGTTGCGAAATATTTCATTTTTGATTTTTTTCAACAATTTTGGTTGCATATCGAAATTTTTCAGTACAGGACAGAAATTCGATAAATTTCAACATTTCCATTTTGAAATATTTTCAATCAATTTTTTTCGATATTTTCAATTCAGAATTTGGATTATTCCATTTCTTTATACTTCCCTCACTGACTACTTTGGAAGAGAGAAATTTCTATTTCAGCAAAAATTCAGAAAGGGATTCAGGTTCATCTGTCCAAATTTTTTCAAAATCTTCCTCCTTCGGAGAAAGCATGATTGAAAAATCTGAAAAATAAAAATCAGAAGTCGTCTTATGGAGATGGAAATTATTTTTTTTTCAAATTCATCTAATACGTAAAATTTTTCAATGTATTTTTTTAAGCGGCCAATCATCCTAAAAGACTTGATCTTCCCCGCCTTTGATACATTTGTGAGCCTGGATATAAAAGTCTCCTTTATGGGTCAAAAATTGTTTTTTTAGCTGAGGGTTCCCCTTGATTCCACCCATTCCGCCTTCCCCGAAATCAGTGTCTACTCAAAAACCAATTTTTTGACACCTAAGGGTGGTTTCTTTATCCCAGACTCATATTTATTCCAATATAATATCCGATATAAAATTGCTCAGTTCAGATTGAAATTCCAAATCAAAAATCAAAATACCGACGCGATTAAAAAACCATCTACCCGATTTTTTTTCTCTAAATTTTATATTCAGTATCGATATGTAATTGAGCTTTCATGTAGGATTATGAAAAACAGTATTATCCTTCCTACTCGCATCCTTTTCTTAATAAAATATCTCTTTTTTAAGAGAAAAACTAGATGAAATTTTTCCCTCTTCCATCATCAATCAGAACGAAATACCATTTGCAAAATTATACAATTGACCCAGCCAACGGTGAGCTGGTTTGTAATATACGACGCTAATAACTCACGCCACGGAGTCGAATTCAGATACCATCGAAGGGGTTGGAATTTCGACTCGGAGGAAAATTTCGTATTGAACGAGAAAGACGAGAGATTCGCACGAAAACGAATACGGTACCGTTCGCGTCTCAACTTATCAAAGGTACCAACGTATTGAAAAATGAAAATATTTTTTGATATAAGAAAATGAAAACATCGCCGGTTTATTACTCTCGTTCCCACATATCTTTCTACCGGTATTTACTGGGTTCATTTTTATAAAAGCTTCGTACGTAGTTTGGCAATATGAAGTTCCGAATGTGCGATTGCAACAAAAGAATATAATAAGGCAGATATTCGGCATCGATGATATTGAATGGAACCAAGGCGAAGAGAAAGCAAAGGCAAATTGATGAATTTCTGGCAGTCGATCTAGTATGGATTTTTCCCCCCTCTGAGTTGAGCACGATGGGAGATATTTTCAAGCGATTAGATTTTTGTGCTTTGTTGATGACTTGGTCGAGGGAATTCGTTCTAAAGACGAAGCGATGATGGCGGGGTCGAATTTGTAATTAATTAATGCATCAGTACGTGGTGATTATAAAGGTTACTATGGTACAGGTCGCTCGTCGAAGAATATTAAATATACAAATAGGTCTACTGCGTTGAAGTCTCGCGTGGACATGATCAAGTTTGTATTTTGTTACCCACTGTGAAAATTTTTCGATGTAGACAGGAAGGAAACGGTCAAATGTCCGCACTCGGCACGGATACAATATAACAATAAATGATACCTATGGGTATCCATGATGGTCTGGTTCGCTGTTCGCTCCACTGAATTCAAGTGTATCGACATACGCGGATTCACGCATGCGTATAATGACTCCGAAAAAAAAAACACGTTCGCGATGATGAACCGAAACCATATACGAACAATCGACCACTTGATGGTAATTAAAAGAACGAGGCGGTGAAATTTATAGCTTTTGTGAAATACACAGATACATAAATATTACCCGCTGTATGAAAATCTAGCCCTGCCGAAAGGAGTCGTTAATGGTTTAATGAGACGTTTCCACCTTGCTGCCAAGAGTGTCGGAAATTTCCTCTTTAGTTTTTTTTTTCTGTTATTGTTTCAAAAAACAGGGGTTGAAATATCGTAATAATCGACTCGAAGACTCGAGTGTGAAAATTTCATCGTATAGAAATATTTAAAATAATAGATTCGAGTTTTTTTGGTGGATATTTTTCTCCTTCGCTCGATTTCTCTGGGTAAAATATTCCCAAATTCGAATTCTCCAAAAAAAATCTTTGGGTATATTTTGAGAAATTTCGCCTGTCTCGTGGTAGACGTACGACCGAGTACGACCGAGAAAAAGATTATGGAACTTATTTTTTAAACACTGTGTGGTTTTCTCTTCTTTTCTTACCGAACGTTTGGCTGCGTCGTTTGAAATTGCTTCTCGATTACTCGAAGAGGGTATTCTTTTGACCAGAAAATTTCCGCAAATACGTCATTTCCGCCGTTTAATTCCAGATGTCTAATAAAGTTGAAGCGATATTGTCGTTGAGATGCCTATTCGACGGATGTTATCTTGGAGTTTAATCGAATGAAGTGAATTTTTTATCCGGCTTGTTGGATGTATTTTAACTCCGGCGAAGGATCGTGACCGCAAAAAGGTGTGCTCGAAAAGGCCGTTTAATTACGCGGGTTCGTTTTATTCGGCCGGGTCGGGGTTCGTTAGGAGTCGCGTAAAGGTAGCGTCCAGTAAGGTGCTAAATTTGGAAGATGGAATGGTGGAGCGAGATGTAGTTTGACTGATATTTTGCCTGAAATTCGAGTCGAAATTGTAATTTACTCGAGGTGGGTCGAGTTTAGGTTGAAATGGATGTCGGATTCGGACTCGGCGGGTGCGAAAACCATGAAATCGATATGTATGACGTATTTTTATCAGTATTTTGAATCCGCCCCCGAATTCACCCCGAGGGGGCGTACCCCTTTGTGTTTTTTTTCGTTTTTTGTAAGCGATTGTTGCGTGGGTCTGAATGAGTAAGAATAAGTGGAAAGGGGGATTATTTACAAGTAAAAAAAATACTTGTACTGAAATTAAATTTAAGGGATGTTTGTAATGAATTAATAATGTTCCAAAAAAGGGGTAGTTTTTTTAAATCATAGAATGATTGATATAATATCGATTTCTTGGTTTTTAAGGGTGCTGAATCCAAATCCGAGGTTATTTTGTTTCCTTTACCTAATTCTTTTTATTTTATAGCGGGGGTGAAATATGAGGAGACAATGGAAAGGGGAGAAAAGGGTTGTAAGAGTAAATTAATGAAAATTTGTGTTGGATGTCGATTGCTTAGTGCTTTTGAGTGCTGAATTCGAATCTGCGAGTACTACATTCCTATTGCTTACAGTTCTTTTTTTTTTTTTTCTTTTCGTGTCGAGGAATGAAAAATGAGGGTGAGGTTTTTTGGAATGTAAGTAGATTTTCAAAACGTATCATGGGATGAAATTGAAGGGAGGGTGAGTTTTTGAGGAATTGATAAAATTACATGATGTACTTGTACATCCATTACTTAGTTTACGAAGGTGCTGAATTCAATTATGAAGGTATTTTATCTCTATCACGTGAATTTTCCTTTTCTTTGATGCAAGGGATGAAAAATAGGGATGCATTTTTTGAAGGAAAGATAAAAATGTTCGATGCACCAGCATCAATTCCTTGGAGAAGCTGAATCTGAATTTGATACCTATTTTTTCTTCTGTGTAGATTTTTAAAATGTAGTAAGGGATGAAAATAAGGGGAGGGGTGAGTTTTTGATGAATCGATAAAAATTCATGATGTATGTCGATTGCTTGGGTTTTGAGGGTGCTGAATTCGAATCTGAGGGTATTTTATTCCTATAACATTCATTTTTTCATTTTTATGGTAAGGGATGAAAAATAAGGGTGAATTTTTTTTGAAAGAGATGATAAAAATGTTTGATATATTAGCACAATTTGCTTGCAGAAACTGAATCTGAATTGGGTACCTACCTACCTACCTACCTATTCTGTTTCTTCTATGCAGATTTTCTGAATGTTTGTAGTAAGGGATGACAATGAGGGGAGGGGATGAGTTTTTGGAAAATTGATAAAAATACAAGATGTATATCGATTGTTTGGTTTTCGGGGTGCTGAATTCGAATTTGAGGGTATTTTATTCCTGCAACTTTTATATTTTTATGGCAAGGGATGAAAAATAAGGGTGAATCTTTTTTGAAGATGATAAAAATGTTCGATATCTGCATAACTTGCTTGGAGAATTTGAATCTGAATTGGGTACCTATTCTGTTACTTCTACATTGATTTTTTAACTCTTTGTAGTAAGGGATGAAAATGAGGGAAGGGGATGATTTTTTGAAAAATTGACGAAAGTTTAAAATGTATATCGATTGCTTGGTTTTTGAGGATGCTGAATTCGAATCTGAGGGTATTTTATTCCTATAACATTCATTTTTTCATTTTTATGGTAAGGGATGAAAAATGATAGTGAATCTTTTTTGAAAGAGATGATAAAAATGTTCGATGCATCAGCATCATTTGCTTGCAGAAACTGAATCTGAATTGGATACCTACCTATTTTGTTTCTTCGGTGTAACTTTTTCAATGTTGTAAGGGATAAAAATGTAGGATAAGGGTGAGTTTTTCAAAAATTGATAAAAATGCGTGATGTATATCGATTGCTTGGGTTTCGAGGGTGCTGAATTCGAATTTGAAGTTCTTTTATTCCTATAATTTTGATTTTTTTCATTTGTGGTGAGGGATGAGAAATTGAGGTACATGGGTTTTGAAAGAAACTGTTGAAAATAAATTATGCCAATCGATTGTTGGAATTCTGAGGGGTGCTGAATTAGATTCTTGGGATACTTTATGCTCTTCTCAAGAAATTCCTCTCAATTTTTGGTTATAGATAAAAAATTATGGAAGGGGGTTCATGGATTTTGAAATGAGTTCATAAAAATAATTAAATTAGGTATATAGATTGTTGGAGTTTCGAAGGTTTGTGGTATGTACCTAATTCGATTTCTGAGGGTATTTTTTTTCTTAGGTTATTGGCAGCGTTAAATTCCAATTTTAGATTATTCATCAATTTTATTTCTGCGTCGTGTGAAATTTTTTAGAAAAAATTCTTTCCACGATGAATTAAATTCAAACGTTTTTCTTACGTTTTCAGACCATCATTCCGCACAATATCACAATTTTCGATTTTTTCCATCTTAGCGTACTCCGGCTGCGTAAAAAATTACCAATTTTCGTAATCTTTGATGGTATTTCGCGCGAAAATTCGTTCATTTCGAAATTTCTCGCTTACCCGACTCATCGTCAGCCCAATTTTATTCGCGGTAATTTTCTACGAAACTTGCTGCTTACTCGAAACAGAAGCCAGTTATTTCCGAATCGTGTTTCGAGCGGAGCGGCATAAAGATGGTGGTTTCATAAGCTCCGAGATCTTGACGCTGCGAAGGCCAAGTTAATTACAAACCCCTGCAGAAAGAAATTTTAATAATACGAAAAATTCGCCGGCGGCATCTCGTAGGAGTATAAAGTTGGTTTTCGTCATCGTCGTGTAAATACTCGTCGCCTCGTTGTACGGAATACAACCGGAGGGTCGGAAGGCAACGGGGCGAATGCAAAAAGCGAAATGTAATTACATCCAGAATGTAATTTTTTTACGACGTAATTACGGCTGAGACGTCCGGAGATGCTGGAAAAGGCAAATAAGAGACAAAGCGCGAAAAGCTGAAAAAGGAGCTTTTGCGTATATTGGGAAAAGGAAATAACCCGCGAATGTGTGTTAAATCACCAATATACCATTTATACACCGCTACATTATATTCGTATATGCTCTGCATAGAGGAGCAGAGTAAAATAGTTGGATAAATCTGTTACCTTCGCATCGAGGCGAAAAGATATGCATCGAATATATGCTGCAAAAAAGGCAAACAGGCGAGAGCAGAAAGGAGAAAAATTGCTCGCGAAAAGAAACACACGCTCGAGAAAAAAAAAACAAGAGAGCGGGGGGGAAAACGCGAGAAAATAAGAAATCGTACGCGAAATCTGGTATAATTTACATGTTTTATTACGTTAAATATATTTTTTCCTGCTCGCTCGATCTTCTCTGACTCTCTCGCGATCGTGTAGTTTTTTTTCCTCACTCGCAGACTTTATTTATCGTCGTCTAATAACTAAACACGGACGATATAATTTCATAATTCAAAAAAACTAGAGAAAAAATAAACGAAAATGCCGACATTTTTCATGCATCCTTCGTACATGGGCGGTGTGCGCTGCGGGAGGAAGAGACACGCGTACGAACTCTGATATTGTATTCCTCTCGTCTGGGCAAAGCACTCGTTCGGAGGAGACTGCCGGACGGATCGAGGAAGGTACGAAAGAGGATCAGCGTGAAGGTAAAGAAGCGCGCTGTAAAAGAAAAATGAAGTAAAATATTCCTTACCATAAGTGTCAAGATGATTGTAATATGCGGTATACCGCAGCTACTCGAAATTACCATGGCAAAAGAAACGCCAAATAAAAAGCCTCTTTAAAAATATGTTTTACGTGACTCGTTCGCTTGCCAGACACTATATAGGTACGGGAGAAGAGCTTTTTGAGTAAGGAAATTTTCTCGGCACGTTATAATGTTTATCTTACGAGTACGAGACGCGAAACGACCCTTAGATACATCCATTTTCTCGTATTTTCCTCGTAATTTAACCAGACGCCGGCGAAGGGTTGGAATATTTGTGCTTTTTTCCAACGCCCGGCGCGGTATTTAATTATCGCGCGGAGTCGAATGGTGGCGATCGAGTGAGCTAGATGATCGAACTGGTTCGTTATGGGTTCGAGAAGTCCAAAAATTGGAGATTTTATACTGCCTCGGATTAGGAATGGAAGAAAATTCGGATTTATGGCGATAATATCTTCAGGATAACCTAACAATAGATACTGGGATAGGTCTCGTTAATTTTTTTTCAACAAGTTTTCGAAAAAACTACCCTTTTTTTATCATTTGACATAAGCAATAAATGATATTTGGTTGAAGAATAAATTTTTTCTTGATTTGAATTCAGCATCCTCAAACACCTAATAATTCATATGCATCGTACACATAGGTGCACCCAGGGGGGGTCAGGGGGCTTCCCCCTTAGGCTCGGAAAAAATAATTTTTTGCTTCAAAAATGAGAAAAAAGTCAACTTTTTTGCTCTCCAAAGTATATTTTTTCAAAAAATTTTCGCCCTCGCTTCGCTCGAGCAGTATTTTAGTACTTTTATTTCCAAACTTGACAATTTTTGATTGATTTTTTAGTCAAAAATTACCAAATTCTCAATAAATTCTCTGTTTGTCAGAAAAAAATTGGTGATTTTTGATTGAAATATCAGTGAAAAATGACTCAATTTGAAATTTGACCCCCTCTCCAATTTTTTTCAAATTCTGAGCCCCTCTCTTAATTAATTTCTGGGTGCGCGTATGATCGTACATTTTTTTTTTATCAATTTTTGGTGAAACATCTCTTCACCCCTTAACACACTTGGAATAAATTTGGAGGTTAGTTCTTGAACTTTGAAAGTGTGCATGAAGATACATAATATGGGGAAAATACCTCCAAATTTGAATTCAGCACTCTGAAAAACCTAACAATTGATATACATCATGCATTTTTATCACTTTTTTTGCACATTCAAAAACCTAACAATAGATTAAAATCATTCATTTTTTATCTTTTTTTTTTTTTTTTTTTTTTTTGTAAAAACACCTTCTCTGTCTTCCCGTAGTATTCAGGAAAGAATGATATCTGGTTCAAAAAAATTTTCAGATCTGATTTCAGTACCTTCAAAAACCTTGGAAGATTCGCATTATCAATTACTTATCAATTTTTAAAAATCCCTCCCCCCCCATGGAGAAAAAAATAGTTTCAGATTTGAAATTAGCACCTTCGAAATCTCAACAATCTACATATAATACGTCAAACATTTTATCAAATTAAAAAACCAACCTTTTATCGACCCTTAATGATAAGGGATGAATATAAGCTAGTTAATGAAAAAATAATTTCGGATTTGAATTCAGCACCCTCGAAACCTCATCAATCGATATGCATCATGAATCTTTATCAATTTTTTGAAAAATCACCCTCCATCATCATTCGTCATTACGAAGGGATGAATCATAACATATCAAAGAAAAATTATTTCTGGATTTTATTTCAGCGAAACACTTACCAATTGATCTGAATCATCCAATTTTTTTTCAATTTTTCCAAAAAAACCTACCCCCTGCATCTTCCCTTACCGCTAAGGGATGACTAATACCGGGTTGAAGAAAAAATACTTACAAATTTAAAATCAGCTCCTTCAAAAACCTAAAAATCGACATACATATTGCATTCTTATCAATTTTTCAAAAACTACCCCTTGCATCATCCCTTAGTGATGAGAGATGAATGACATCTGTTTAGAGGAAAAATACTTTTAGATTTGAATTCAGCATCCTCAAAACTCTAAAAATCGATATGCATCATGCATTTTTATCAATTTTTCAAAAAAAACTACCCTCTATCATCATTCGTCATTACTAAGGGATGAATGATACCACATTGAAGTAAAATTGTTTCCAGATTTGATTTCAGTAAAACACTTACCAATTGATCTGAATCATCCATTTCTTTTCAATTTTTTCAAAAAAAACTACCCCTGCATCATCACTCATTACTAAGGGATGAAAAATACCTGGCTGAAGAAATAATACTTCTAAATTTGAAATCAGTATACCTTCAAAAACCTAAAAATTGACATACATGATGCATTTTTATCGATTATTTTTCAAAAACAAAAACTACCCCTGCATCATTTTTTCAGTAATAAGGGATGAATGTCATCTTTTTGGAGGAGAAATTCTTTTGGATTTGAATGCAGTATCCGTAAAACTCCAACTATGGATATGCATCATGCAATTTTATCGATTTTTCAAAAAACTACCCTCTATCATCATTCGTCATTACTAAGGGATAAATGATACCTCATTGAAGAAAAATTATTTCAAGATTTGATTTCACAACCAATCCGCATCATCCATTTCTTATCAATTTTTTGAATAACTACCCCCTGCATCATCCCTTACTACTATAAGGGATGAATAATATCTCGTTGAAGAAAAAACACTTTCGGATTTGAATTTAGCACCCTCAAAAACCTAACAATCGATAGGCACCATGCATTTTTATCAATTTTCCAAAAAACTACCCCTTTTAATATTTTTCAACCCTTCTAAAGTATAAATTCCAGGGTTAGGTTCCAATCTTTAAAATTGTACGTACATGGAAATACATGACGTAGGTAATGATAATTCTGGATTTGAATGTAGCACTCTCGAAAACCCAACAATCTTTATTTATAGATGATGTATTTTTATCAATTCTAAAAAACTTCCCCCACCTCAAATCAACTTCAAGGGTTGATTATTTTCCAATTCAAATTTTGTCAAGAAATTTTGTATCTACTTTCTGAAGATACATTCATAAGATAATTTCCCAAGAAGTGAAATTGTCTCGAAATTGAAGTTTATTAAAATTATGGTGATGTGAGGGGAGAGGGCTGCAATGGATTAGGGGTTGTTCTGAAATACTGATAAAAATACGTCATGTACATATATCGATTTCATGGTTTTCGAGTGTGCTGAGTTCGAATCCGTTGTCGATTTTGAGCTATTTTTATTCTATATTGCAGGGTTTAAAACCGCTTCAGTTTCAATTGGTGGTGGTTGTTGTGGTTTCTGAGAATTGGAAATCAAATGGTTGTTGGTTATGGTTTTTAGTGGTTTTCTACAGAATATTTCAAATGGTTCCGATTGGTTGTGATAACCACTTGAAATTTTCAAAAAATCTGGTTGTGGTGGTTTTTAATGGTGGTGGTTTTTCAAAAATTCACCATAATTTGGGAAAAAATTAGCATTTTGGCATTTGGAAGTATGGATACTTGTCTTACAAGTTACAAAATGATTCAAAATTGAAAATTAAATAAGAAACAGAAAGTAATTTTATCATTGAAAAAATTGAAAAATTTGATTCAATTGGTGGTTGTTGTGGTGGTTTTTGTGGGTTAAAAATCAATTGGTTGTTGGTTATGGTTTTTAGTGGTTTTCTACAAGATATTTGAAATGGTTCCAATTGGTTGTGATAACCACTTGAAATTTTCAAAAAATCTGGTTGTGGTGGTTTTTAATGGTTGTGGTTTCAAGCGGTTTTAAACCCTGCTATATTGAGATAACCGTTCATTTGATATTACAATTCACCAAAACTGAAGCGAAACATTTTTTTAGCGGACTTCCCGCCCTAGCGGGAATCCGCTATTGCAATCATAAGAGTTTTTTTATTTATTTGTTTGTTTGTTTGTTTGTTTGTTGAAGCCTTTTCGTTCTAACGCGATTTCTCTCGTTAAACTTAACAGATCGAGCTGAAATTTTCACAGTAGGTGTAGACCGTGTAGAAGCAGAGCTGATTAGTTTTTGGTGCAATTCTGTGCTTGGAAAGCTGAGCTTTTCAAATTTAAAGCTCATTTTTGGTACATTCTTTCTAACGCGATAACTCACCTTAGAGTAGACCAATCGACTTGAAATTTTTATGGTGATTAGAATGTGTACAGGAGAAGAGCTGATTAAATTTTGAAGTCGATCCGAGCTTTTAAAGCAGAGCTTTTCGACTTTAAAGTTTATTCAGTTTTTCAAAAATATCTCACAAACGGTGCACCGTAGAGAAAAACGAAGGTCATTTTGATGGTCAGGAATTTCGAGCTCTACAACTTTAGTTCTCATGAATTTTTCTTGAAAGCTCGCCGTTTATGAGATAATTGAGATTAAAGTTTGAAGGCTTGTGATTGGTTGATTTCTATTACTTTTTGTTTTCTTTATTCGACTGATTTTTTGAAAATATCTCGCGAACGGTGCACCGTAGAAAAAAACGAAAGGCATTTTGATGGTCAGGAATTCCAAGCTCTACAACTTTGGTTCTCATGAATTTTTCTTGAAAGCTCACCGTTTTTGAGAAAATTAAGTTCAAAGTTTGTAGGTTTGTGATTGGTCGATTCTTGTTATTATGTGTTTTCTTCATAAAACTAATTTCATACAGTGTTGCCAAATGATTCGATTGAATGAATCAGTCATAATGCAAATAAATCAGTCGTTCGTTAACGATTCACTCGAATGAATCAGTCGTTCGTGAATGATTCGTTTAATTGAAGCAGTCGTTTGCGAACGATTTGTTCGATTGAATTAGTCATTCGCGAACGATTTGTTTGATTGAATCGGTTATTCGTTAACTATTTATTTGAATGAATCCGTCGTTCGTGAACGATTCACTCGAATGAATCCATCGTTCATGAACGATTCACTCAAATGAATCCGTCGTTCGTGAACGATTCGTTCTAACGAATCAGTCGTTCGTGAGCGAATAACTCGAATGAATCGATCTTTCGCGAACGATTCATTTGATTGAATCAGTTGTTCGCGAATGATTCGTTCGATTGAATCGGTTATTTGTGAATGATTTTTACGATTGAATCGGTCATCCGTAACACATACATTTCAACTGATGACAAACCAAAGAAACTTTTCTTACATAGCCACTGTTAGTGATGGAAAAATATTCTCACATATGCAGATTCGGATACCTCCTTAGCGATATTGATGGGCATTATAGTGGCGTACCGTGAGCGATGCTTTGTAGGAAAAAAAAAGATGAGACTAAAAGAATAGTTAGGATATATGCCAAAATAGAAGAATTGGTCTGAAAAGCTGGAAAAAATGAATTGAAAGTTTGAATGCTTGCAATTAGTCACCAGTTTGTATATAATAGGAAGTCCGCTCTTTTGACACAGTGTGTCTAGTTTTTTTGCTCAACTAAGTTGATTTTTTTTACTTTTTTATATCTTTTAAATTGAGACATGTTCGATTTGCATGCGAAAAAAAATGAAATAACGAATAGATTTTCGTCCTCCCTTCATTATTCCCTCCTCTCCCCTCCACAATTATACCATACCTTCACCTGCTCCAAATTCTTCAATATCTACACAATCAAAGCATATCAATAACATAGGTAGATTTCACTCGAATTTTTTCTAAAATCTCCCTCCCTGCGCTTTTTCTACTCCTTATTCGCCCAGTTTCCAAAACGAGCATTGATTTTAGCCCCATTTATCTCGGGAGTATTTCGCGTACACAAAAATACATACGTAATCTGAAATCGTTGTCGAGCATTAAAGGATCAGCACGCCGCGCCGGATACGTTTGCAGAACAATCTAAGCGTACACTTCGAAGCTGCTGTACGTGTTTCAAAGGTCTGCGTCGGAGCGTATGGTTTGTTATGTTTTCAAAAGGGGTAAATTGCACATTTACATATCTTTTCGCGCGAGCTTATGTAATCGCGAAATTTATCTCGCGCCATAATTAAACGTATTCCCGTGTAATCTCGTCGGCCAAATTAACATTATCATTAGAAATAATGTGCGGAAGGGGAATGCCGTGGAAAAGTTGAAATTGCCTGGATAGATATTTTTTCACATGCCATCCCCTCCTCTCCTCCCGTTAATTTTCATTTCTTCATAGATCGACTCTTATCATATGCTGCGAAGAAATTTCCATCTCGCGGTCAATGACTGAAATAAAAAGCGATCAGGTGTTTAGAAAAAAAAAAGGTGTATTTTAAATAAGGGATAAATGGTATCGATAGTGAGATGTTCCGACGATCCAGTCGTTAGATCAGTTTACGTACACCGTGTAGTTTTATACAAGTTTTTAGAATTTAACGTTATATTGCGAAGGGGGTAGTTCGGACGCCTCATCGCGTCGTCCTCGTCGTCGCTATCCAACAGATGGTCTATGTTATTACATATTGCGTCATTTATACGTTCTTATGTGCCAGTATAAGTTCACATCTTGTTGTTTGTTCCATTTACACTTTTATCCTCTTAGCTAACGGTAAAGATTCTTATACGTACGAAGATGAAAGTACGCGAGTATTTTATTTCCTTATTAGAAAAGTAACATAATAATAATATTTTTTCATTATTTTTTCTCGTACCGTCGGATCAACGTACCGTTGCGGCGCGAATTTTAAATTTCTCCCATTGTCGCCCTCGAACGGTTTAATTGGATTTTTAAAGGACGCTGCGAGCGTATTATTTTACAAGTTAAAGGTGCGAGGTTGCGTTTTTTTCCTTTCTTTTTTCGTCGTCGCGCAGACGAGACGGTTTGCGAGGTGTGTAAGGTCATTTTTAACCGCCCAAAGTACCCAATAAGGGTTCAGGTTAATTACCACAGATGCCGAGAATGAATTTGGACGAGAGCCCGCGCCGCGTGTTTTGCTCGATTTTTAGGCTGCGGAAAGTTGGCTGCGTGGGTGTCGTGATTGAGAGTTATTTTGTTTCAATTTTTTGGGCGGGTTTTGGGGCGGAATTTTTTTTTGTGTGTAGTGAACCTGCCTAGATACCTTGTGTTTTCCATTTTATTTTTTTGGTATTTTCAGAAATTGAAAAATTTCGAGATTTTGAAATTTTAATTATTGGAGAACTATTTGACGTAGAAGAGAAGAAAGGTGCAAATGTGTTTGGGAAATGACTCTTTAAAAATAAATTTTGATCCTTCTTCATCGGAGTGAGTGGTGCGATCTTGGCTGATGTTATTAGGGAAAAGGGCGAAGAATGGTTAATTTTTCCATTTACTTTGAGACCTTTTCTAATTTAAAGAGTTTAATTGGAATAATTTGACGAGAAAGTTTATGAGCGCCGTTACAATTCCTCAGTGGGGTATGATTTCATTTTTGGACGTTTTCATACGATTTTCAACATTCTAAGACTCGTACTTACCCAAAATTTCATTTTGACTGGAATAAAATTTTTCACTTACGAAATGTTTCCAGAATTTTTTTGTTTAGAATTAAGCACTGAAATTTGTTCATAAAATACGTACTATAATCCTCTATTACGAAATTTTTCTCAAAATTTTTTCAATTCTGGTATTTTTCCAACTTTCTCCCCTCCCCCATTTTAATTTTTTCCTCGAATCTTGAAATCTTTTCTTAACAATTTTTTTCGCCTCTGATTTTTTAAAAATTCTTTCAATTTTCATTTGCTTGAATTTTTTCAGTTCTAACATTTCCCTCATTTACTGACATCTATTAACCCTAAAATTCCATTCTCTGATTTGAAAACTTTTTAATACCTAACTAGAATTTTTCTGAAAACTTTTTCAACCCAAAATTAGACTCTCGTTATTATTTGGAGTAAGGAGGGGTAAAAATTTTCATTTTTCTACCACTTAAGCATTTGAAACTGTTTCCATTCCAAATTTTAATCTAATTTTCGTAGAACATTTTTTAGGCAAAATGTAAAACTATTGACATTTTTCTGTAAAGGGTCATTCCTGATGTGAATTTTTCAGTTTGAGCGAAATTTTTCCTGCTGAATTCGCAGTCAGCTGCCCTCTTTTTTTTCCTCAATCGATTCAAAAACACATTGCAAATTGAGATATGTACCTAAATTGTACTTTCAGTTTTGTCAATAAGAAAAATAATGCTCTTTTTCTGGTTTTGAGAGGGTATTAAAATTTCCTGTAAAAATTCGTATGAATGATAGAGTTTGATTTTATTTACGAATCGTAATTCGATAGGTACAATTCACTTTCATTGTCGCTTCAACGTTTCTAACCCAAGCAAAAAATCAAGTTTTTCAGATTTCGAGGTGTTAAAATGAACTTTGGAAGGGGTAGGGGGGGGGGGTCAAGACTTCATCAGAATGCATTTAAAAAATTGAAACAATAAAAGGAAACACCTTTTCTATTTGAAATAATTTTGGTAGCAGAAAAGTACCATACAGAAAAGATAGCTACTAAGGATAAGTATGTTTGAGGCGAACAGGTAAAAAAAATCACTGAAACCAAACAGTGAAGAAAATGGTAAAAATTCTGCAGAATATCTTGAATTTTCTGAAAAATTAGTGAAATTCTTGAAAAATTGGTGAAATTCTTTTAAAAATCAGCGGAAATCCGCTGAAAATAAAAAAATCCCCTATTCTGCAATTTTGACTACAAAAACTCAGGTTATAACGGATTTGTAAAGAATTTTTTTTCATTTTATTGAAAAATTTCAAATTTTGATGGATTCTTATTAGAGAAATCATGAATTTTTTTTGACGTTTTTGACGTTATCATTTTTTTTCGATAGCCTCAAAATTTCAACAAAAAAAAACCAAAATACTAAAAATTATTTTTGTTAAGAAGATCGTAGTTCGAAATTTTATGGAAAATTTTCTCATTCCAAGGTTTTCATGTTTCATTCTCAAATTATCTTCTTCTCCATCATTTATTTAGAAAAAAAATAATGAAATCCTTCAAGAATCAAAATTGTAAATATGGATTTTTTGAAAATATTCACAATTTTTTTCATCTAATTCTTGTCGAATTATACCCTCGAATTACTTTTCTTTCTATCTTTGCCCTGCTCACGAGTAATAATTCCCCCCCCCCCCCCCACCAAAAAAATCACAGTTTGAATAATTCTGTATTTTCCCTCTTTGTTCCTGTATTCTTACCCTATGTAATTCGATTCTTAATTTCCACGATGAAGCGACGACTGTTTAATTAAAAGTCGAAAAATTTGAACCAGGACGAATCTACAACGATGAATATTATTAGTAGAGGCCTTGATGTAAAACAAGCAACGTAGACTACGAATGAATAAATCAACTTTTATATCAATACGTGATGAACTATTCGACTGGTTCTTTCTTATGATTATTGACATAATCGATCTACTCGTTTTATTATCGAAAATGGAAACGGTAATTTTTAAAATTTTAAATATTCGTGTTTTTGGATGGAATTTCAGCATAAAATTCTTCCTAATTTTTCACGTCGTCTTTTCGACGAGACCGAGTACCTATCTGAAAAAATCGTTTGCGAAATTTAGATCTCATCGTATAGCCAATTATTACATCGTTGCATACTTGAAATGGATCTTTATCTCGTAAAATAATATTTCTCGGTTGTTAAATACGTCATAAAATATTTAAAAAATTCGCTCAAAAATACCATCTCGCATTGATTTTTTTTTCGTTAATGCGAAATGCTAGAAATTGTGAAAAAATAAGCTACTCATCGTTGAAATTGAAAAAGTTCGATTCAACGTGAAATATTCGAATACGTATTATGGATGTTTATTTTTCAAGATCCGTATACGCGATAAGCCAACACACCTCTCTTTTCTCCACCTTTGAGGACGAATACGTGTATTTAGAGGTAATCGACTCTCATCTAATGTTTTCATATTTTATGTTTCAGGTAAGGAAGCATAGCTTACCAAAGTACCGAACAGGCAGGAGCAAAAGGGAAAGGTAATTACCTTAACGTGTCGGATTGATCGCGCGGTGAGAAGCCTTATACGTATACTTAGCTTAGCGCAGCATAAGCGAAACCACTCGTTCGTAGAATTTAAGTCAAATGATAAATTTGATACTCATTGGAATTGCCACAGCGACTTATTACCGCATATCATACAAGCTCGTGTGAATAAAGAGACGACCGAAGGGTGCGGGACGATGAAAAAAAAAAGGATGAAAATACGTTTAAAAATTCATGACACATTAGACGTGGCACCGACGTACATGGGAAGAAAGATGAAACTCGCACGCACGAGTCTAAAATCATTTACTCCTTTCCCAAAAACCCAGCTATATTTTTACGTATTTTTGTTGAAAATGAAGGAGAAGGCTGAGGATACGTATAAACTATACGTAATATACCCACGGAATACACTATTTGGCCATTTGTTGATGAAAAAAATACGAAAATCATACGAAAAGGAAACAGCGGGCACTGAAAAATCGCAACGAATTTCCAGCTCGAAATACATTTGAAAAAAAAAATTGAAATATTAAACAAGAGAAATCATGTAAAATTTTTTACCTCGAACAAAAAAAAAGTATAAGTTACCTAATGCACGAAGGAAAAAAATGGATGGAAATTTCTTTATGAAAAAGAAGAGAAGTATTCGGTGCGTGGCGGCTGAGAAAAAAGGTAATTGAAAAATTCTACATAATGTACAACCGACGAGTATAAGGTTAGAATGAGTATTTTACACGGTGCGGCGGATGTACCATCGCAGTAGGTACATTTCGAATAAAAGGAAATAAATGAAGTAAGCTTTGAGCCTCGTACGCAACGTATAAGCCTTTTCTTATTATAATGCTACCTTTACGCGTACGTATACAATAAAGTATTTAATCTATGGGCCGAAGAAAATTACCAAAGTGGAAGTTTTACTTATTCTTTGCTCGATGTGGGGGCGGAGGGGGAAGTTGCGAAATATTTCGGAGACGGTTTGGGTGAAAATATGGATGAGATTATTGCGGTTTGCTAAGTACATATGTTTTACAGAGATATTGGGAAATTTTTGTCAAAATGATGGAACAGGGTGTCGATTTTTTCAAAAATATGAAAATTTTGGGAAAATGAGGGAAGTATTCAGAGAATTTGGAGAATATTTCCTGGAATTTTTTGAAAATCCAATTATCTGGAAAAGTCAGTCTCTTGGTGGATTAAAGGGAAGGGTAAGTCCTAGTTCGGTAGTGTCGGAAGCTTTTTTTTTAAAAGTGTGCCAAGTGGATATTTGGTACAGTGATCTGAAATATCGGGACGATTCTAGGAGGAGGCAGTAAAAAAGAAATTTTATTGCTATTTTATTCTTATTCAAGACCCCAGAGAAACCAGAATTTTTTTTTTGAAAAAAATGGGTAGGTATTTAATGTCCAAAAAAAACGACTTTTTCTTTTTTCAAGGATAGTATTATTCAGAAATGTTCGAAAATGAAACACGATTTTTTTTTTTGGGGGGGGGGGGGGGGTAAATTTAAAACCTTCCTCGGACGTACTCTGAATTCACTTGTGGTCACCATTGCTCTGCTAAGGCTAAATTGTTACACCTCTTAACTGAATACATTTGAAATCGATTTTTTTTTTCAAACAAAATTTTTAATGAGGTGTGGTGGGAAAAGAATGTCATGATATTCTGAATCACAGTATTGAAAAAAAAAAAGGAAAAGGAAATGGAAGTGAAATCGAAATTACTGATCACTTTTTGGAAAATCTCAATGAGAGAAAATGATGAATTTTCAACTTACGGTATTTTTTGCGAATATTTTCGTCCTACTACGCTCAGGCTTAACACATACTTAGATCATCTCAAGCGACTGATTAATATTTTATTTCCGGATCGATTTTTCCTTTAGTCGAGGATCAATTGGAAAAATTGCAGAGATTGGTATAAAATTTATAAAAATGATGTTTTGTTGATTTTTGAAGGGAAGGGGGAAATGCATTTTCTAATTTTTCGGTCTGGAAAAATACGAATTTTCATTCGGATGATTCGGTGGGTACCCTGACGTAATTTGTTTCTTTTTTCATGTTTTCTGCTAAAATGTCAAGGTGAATTTTTTTGGGGAAAGTACAGACTTTAAAATTAAATTTCTTGGTTGTGGTAAATGATACGTTTCTCGGTCATTCAAAAAATCAATTTTTCCTATCAAATCAATCAAATGTTACTAAAATCATGAAAAAGTCATTTTTGGTCAAAATGTCAACTGCTCCGATTGTTTTGGTAATCACAATCCTTGATATTCATTCAAAAATACTCTTGAACCAAATGCCACTAAAAACCATTTTTAAGAATCATTTTTAACTCAAATATCAATTTTTTGGTGTTTTTTTCAAGAAAGAGCCTTTCCTAATAAGGGTCAAAAACGGCCCTTGACCCAAAATCGGTCAAAATGGTCTCAAAAGGTTACTTATGGTCTAAAAACATTCCAAAAAAATTTTTGACCCCCAACCCCCACCCCTTTCGGAATTATCGCACTTTTAATGTCGAAATTTCAACACGCGATATCTCTGGAAGGGGTGGGTAAAAAATTTTGAAATTTTCACAGATTATACATCTTGCTGGGTAGTACAAATGAAAATTTTTTGAAAATTTTCGGTTCATATTTTCCCAATTTTTTTTCACATTGAAATTTTCAAAAAATTTTCAAAAAAAATTTTGAGGGGGGTACATGGCTGGAATTTTTTTTATTAGTTCGGCCAAGTGGTCATGTATCACATAATATTTTGTTTGGGCCCCAAAACGGGGTGCAACATGGTCAAAAAAATTCAAAACCAAAAAAAAAACGTGATTTTTTTACTACTTTTTTTGTAGTTACAAGCCAGGTATCCCTACCCAAAGTAAAATTTTGAGTCAAAATTGTCATAAATTGAAAGTACATCATAAAAAAGTCCCATTTTTGAAATTTCAAGTGCTGAAGTGCATTTCTCGAATTTTGGCGAATTTTTGAAATTCCAAAATTACCTCATCGTCCTGTAAATCAAAAAAATTTGATCTGATCAACGAAACAAGCTGAAATTCGGTATACACCCTATTTTAGACCTGCCAAATCGATTGAAAGCGGTTTCGAGACGTTTCAGAGCCACCAGAAAATTCTAACTTTTTTCAGCTCTAAAGAAAAGCTCATAAAAACGGCCAATATGAACTTCAGCACCTATATTCGCGGATTACCATTATTGGGGACCTAATTGAACAACTGATGCAAAATTTTTCAAAATTCGTCTTTTTTTGCTCAAAATTATATTTTTGGCTTACAATTTTTCCGCAAAAAATTTAAAACACTTTTTTTCATACAACAAGGCAAAAAGCTGATTTGTTTGTAGATATCCTGTTGACAGATATTTTGACTCCGTTCTTTACGCATTTGAAACAAAGAAAATCTCAAAGTCTCCATACCCACTTTGTGTTTGTACCTTCCACAAAGAAAGCATTTGACTCTATTGCTTAAAGTTCATAGTTATTATTTTCGTTTTTCAAGGTCAAAATAATTAATTTGAAAGTGTCTGCTTGTTCCAAAATTACACATTTATCTAAGTTTTTTCTCTAAATATTTTATGCAACTTGTATAATAATTTGATAACACCCGTGTAATTGTGATTTCTTGATACATTTATGAATGAAAATGTTTCAAAATTATGAATTTACCGTTTTCATTGTGTATTTTTTGGGGTGTGCGAGTAAGGAGGAATGGTGAAAGGTGATCTAAAAATTTCTCGAAAAAAATCGGAACAAATCAACTTTTTGCCTTGTTGTGCGAAAAACAGGTGTATTTAAAATTTTTTGCGGAAAAATTGTAAGCCAAAAATATAATTTCGAGCAAAAAGTGACGAATTTTGAAAAATTTTGCATCAGTTGTTCAATTAGGTCCCCAATAATGGTAATCCGCGAATATAGGTGCTGAAGTTCATATTGGCCGTTTTTATGAGCTTTTCTTTAGAGCTGAAAAAAGTTAGAATTTTCTGGTGGCTCTGAAACGTCTCGAAACCGCTTTCAATCGATTTGGCAGGTCTAAAATAGGGTGTATACCGAATTTCAGCTTGTTTCGTTGATCAGATCAAATTTTTTTGATTTACAGGACGATGAGGTAATTTTGGAATTTCAAAAATTCGCCAAAATTCGAGAAATGCACTTCAGCACTTGAAATTTCAAAAATGGGACTTTTTATGATGTACTTTCAATTTATGACAATTTTGACTCAAAATTTTACTTTGGGTAGGGATACCTGGCTTGTAACTACAAAAAGTAGTAAAAATCACGTTTTTTTGGTTTTGAATTTTTTGACCATGTTGCACCCCGTTTTGGGGCCCAAACAAAATATTATGTGATACATGACCACTTGGCCGAACTAATAAAAAAATTCCAGCCATGTACCCCCTCAAAATTTTTTGAAAATTTTTTGAAAATTTCAATGTGAAAAAAAATTGGGAAAATATGAACCGAAAATTTTCAAAAAATTTTCATTTGTACTACCCAGCAAGATGTATAATCTGTGAAAATTTCAAAATTTTTTACCCACCCCTTCCAGAGATATCGCGTGTTGAAATTTCGACATTAAAAGTGCGATAATTCCGAAAGGGGTGGGGGTTGGGGGTCAAAAATTTTTTTGGAATGTTTTTAGACCATAAGTAACCTTTTGAGACCATTTTGACCGATTTTGGGTCAAGGGCCGTTTTTGACCCTTATTAGGAAAGGCTCTTTAATGAATTTTTTCACACAAATACCGTTGAAAGTTTTAAAGTAACAAAAGTCAAAAAGTCACAAACATACCTATTTTAGTGTTTTTATTTCATTTTTTTTGTTATGTAGGATTCTGTACAACTCAAAAAATCATAGAAATTCATGCTTTTACGTCATTGGAAGTCAATTTATTCAAAAAATTGAAGATTTTAAGTGTCCTATTTTTGTTGACTTGACTTCACTGAACGCTCCTAAAAATCATATACAATTCAAGGTGTACATTTTCGAGTCGACTGCGCATATTTTTCATACAAATGTCCTTTAAAATTCAGTAATTCATACAGGCAAAAGTCCTTTTCGACTGAAATATTTCAAAAAATCATATCAATTGATCCGATGCTTTAAATTGGTTTTTTTGATTTTACTGATTATTTCTAAAAGTCATGAAAAGCGACAGTGAAAAAAATTATTCAAAAATTCATTTTAACAATTTTTCGCCAGAACGATTTTGAGACATTTTGTCATATTTTTCGTACACGTCAATAAAATTAATTTGACAAACTCCCTTTCAAACGTTTGAAATTTTTTTTCATGATTATCATTAATCAAATATCTACCTGACATTGATAATTTTTAAAAATCACACAAAAGACACTTTTTAAACTCAGAGTTACAAAAATCACAGAAAGTCATTTTTTTTTCAAATTCAAAATAATCACACTTATTTTGAATCTCATAGTGTCATTAATCAAAAATGTCAGCAAAAGTCATGCAAAAGTTGAGTGTTGGGCTGAAAATTAAGTCATAATTTTGTCCGTACAAAAGTCATTTAAATAACATTCTTCACTTTTGGGTTTTTAAAAACTGTTTTTTTTTTTTTTTTTTTTTTTTTTATTAAAATCTCATTGAAAATGGCATTTTTAAACAAAAAAAAATTCAAGGTCATCGAGTGATCAAAAGTCCGCCGCGATTCATATCTGAACTTGGGTACGAAAACAAAATTATTTTAATGGGTATCTTCGACAGTGAAATAGGTATCTAATTATACAAAGTCGAAAGAAAAGTTGAATTAATCTGTTTTTCAACTTTAGAATCGTTAATTTGAAATTATTAAAAAGCGTCGAAACAAAAAACAACGCCATGAAAATCTATCGTTTTCAAACACGTTTTCCTTCTTTTCAACTTGAAAAAATATCGGGGGAAGAAACCAGGAAAAAAACCGTGAAAATCATTAGATGAGTTGAAAATGAAAGAGAGAATATACCTAATACGTACAGTAATTTGGTTTTTTTTTTTCGTTGTAGGTATTTTTCACGTAATTTTTTTCGTCGGTCTGCTCGCAGAATGAATTATAGCTTTTTCACCACCCTTAATATTAAATTTGACTTAGGAATTTTTAAAAGTTTTGTATTAGTTTGGTTATTTTCTCATAAATTTTCATCGCGTATGTTAAACGAACTATCTTCAGTTCTAATCATTGAATTTTTGAAATTTTCAAGTATTCGTCGAGGGTGTTTTATTGGGAGTGAAGAAAGTGAGAAAAAACCAGGAAAAAAAAACACACCGAAAGAACGCAGGGGTAATTTGTTAAAAGCGAGAGTTCTACCTGAGTTCTTTTTTTTTCAGTTGCCGAAGCGAATTTTTTTACGAGCAAAGGTGTTGCAAATTATTTGGTGTTTGTGTCAGAATTTTGCGATGTAATAGCTTTTAGCATTTGTTTTGTATTCCATTTGCGGAATTCGTTATGTTTCTCGGAGTGAATTAGGGTGTTTTTATAAGGACTATGTGTGCTTGAGAGTGAGAGAGATGTTTTTCTCGGTGTAGTTTTTAATCTTGTTTGTTTCGTGTGTTGCCGCAACGTCTCGCACCAAGGTTTTGAAAGCTTCGAGAATAAAGTGATAGATGAGTGCGAGGTGCGAAGGGAGCCAAGAGAGATGTATTGTCGAGAAATTAAAGAATGTTTCGAGAAAAGTGTGGGATGATTAAGGGTGGCAAGCGGTATGTGAGGTTTATTGGTTTTTTACTCGTCGAGTTCTCGACTCTAAATTTTTGTAGTTTAGCATTTAAATGATGTCAATTTTATGTAGAATTGTTTTATTTCGGAATTCACGAGGTTCCCTCTCTTCATCCTTCAACTTCCATTTTTTCCCCTAACAATGTAAATGTATTTTCCTCCTCTATTTTCTTCGTCGAAAGATTTATACGCCTAAATTTATTGCACCAGTGAACTTCGAGATGGAAATTTTTTTCGTATAGTGAATTTACGAAAAATTTTCATAGCAGCTTTGTACCAACTTGATAATTTGCGCCTTTTTTTTCGACCTTATCTCGGTTCGCGTCTTGTAGTGTCGTTTGCCTTGAAGTCTCGCTTGGAAGGAAATTTTTGTCTTCTATTTCAAATTAGACCACAAACTTGAGTGGGGAAAAAAATTGCTCTAATACGATTTTAATGATCCCGCGGTAGTTATTCATCATCTTTTCCCTCCTCTCTTTATTCCAGCCGGCAGAATTTTTTTCATTTTTTCCTAAGCTGCCAACGTACCTGAAAGTTTTTCAAAGTCGCAGTTCTGTTGAGAATTCATCGTGTGTTATTAAATGTGAAAATTGAAGCTTTGCAAAGTTGCTTGAATGAATTTTTTTGTTTTTCTGGTTTTCTCGTTGCCATACTCGATACTTGCACGATTTTTATTCGAGATATCGACCGAGTTCAATTTTTTCATGAATTTTTTTCGCATAATTTATTCTTCTTTCGTTCATTTTTCCGGCTTTCAATAAGAAAGATGAAAGTTTTTGTGGGGTTAATAGGCATCGAGCAAAGAAAACGAGAATACATTTGTTTTATTGTTGTAAAGAGTATTTAAGTGGTTTTTATTTTGAATCTTGACCCTCGAAACGTTGATTTAATTTAAATTTATCCCGTTTTTTTTTCTCCGTCTTGATTTTCATCTTGTTAATGCTTTTAATTTTTCACTAAATTGGGTACTTATAAATTGAAGTGGTTGCAAAAAGGTAGCGATGGGTTGCGTTGAATTCTACTCGTTTAGAGAATTTTTTCCCCAATTTTTCCTGTTTTCTTTTTGTTTTAATGTAAATTTTTGATTTGGTCCGTTTTAGGGAATTTTTCTTTCATTGTATGTAGTACGATTCCGATTCCGTTTCCGTTACGTTATGATTTGATTTTTAATACAACCTTAGTTCTTTTTCGGGGAAGATTCAGTTTTTTTTTTTTCTAGGTTATAAATTATAATACGATTTCTTTCTGGTACTAATTTGTTTCTGTTATGTTATGATACAGTTTTCGTTACAATTCTTATGATTACGTTTCGGTTACGTTTGATAAGGTGTTTGGTACAATCGAAAATCTGTTTCGGAATGATTCTATTTCTGTTACGGTATGGTATAATTTTTCGATTCGGAAACGATTCGGTTGAGTTTCGTTACGATTCCGGTTCTGTTACGGTTTCAGTTACATTATAATATTATTTTCGTTGGGATTTTGGTTTCGTTCTAGCACGATTCAGTTCGTTACGTTATTCTGTGTTTGGTAAGATTCGTTCTAGTTACGTCGCGTCACTATAATAATTTTTGTCTCCATTTCGGCACAATTTGGTTTCTGTAACGTTATGATATGTTTTTCTGTGTTACGATGATCTTCTGTTCTGATCCGATTCCTTTTCAATAGTTTTTATCTGGACGATTTTGGTTCTGTTCTGATGCGGTAAGTTTCTGTTACGGTATAATAAGAGTTTTGTTATTATTCCGGTTCTGTTCAGTTATGATTCGATTTCTGTTACAATTTCTATTCTGTTATGAAATCATGTTTTCGTTACCATGTCGGTTTCGTTTTGGCATACCTAATTTTGTTTTCATTGCGTTGAAGTTTTGGTAGAAAAATTTTTCTGTTACGTTCTGATATGAATTCCGTTACAATTTCGGTTCTCGGTTCCGTTTCAGTACATTCCGGTTTCTGTTACGTTTTGTTATGGATTTTGGTGGAATTCGGTTTCTGTTACGTTATGCTTTGGATTTTGATGGAATTCGGTTGCAGTTACGTTATGTTATGGATTTTGGTGGAATTCAGTTTCTGTTACGTTATAGATTTTTGTCAAATTCGGTTTCTGTTACGTTATGTTATGGATTTGTGTGAAATTCGGTTTCTGTTTCGTTATGTTATGGATTCTAGTCAAATTCAGTTTCTGTTGATTTATGTTATGCATTTTGGTGGAATTCGGTTTCTGATACGTTATGCTTTGGATTTTGGTCAAATTCGGTTTCTGTTACATTATGTTACAGATTTTTGTCAAGATCGGTTTCTGTTACGTTATGTTATAGATTTCTGTGAAATTCGGTTTCTGCTACGTCTAGTTTTTAAGTGTTATGCTTTGGATTTTAGTGGAATTCGGTTTCTATTACGTTATGTTATCGATTTTGGAGGGATTCAGTTTCTGTTACGTTATTCTATGAATTTTAGGGGATTCAGTTTCTGTTACTCTATATTATGGATTTTTGTAAAATATGTTTCTGTTACGTTATGGATTTGGTGCGATTCGGTTTCTGTTACGTTATGAAATGTGTTTCGGCTTTCGGCAGGATTCGTTTTCTGTTCCGTTTTGGTACGATTCTATCTTGTTTCTAATACTGTATTATGTTATAGTACGAGTTGCTTTCCGGTACGATTCTATTTCTGTTACGTCATGATAAATGGGTTTTATTGCTGTTGAATTCTGATGGCGTTCCGGTACGATTCCTATCCTATCACCTAAAATTTGATTTTCGTTGAAGTTTCGGTTCCTAGCTGGTATGATTCCGTTTCGGTTACGTTTTTATCCCAATTTTGGTTCTGTCTGACATGATTCCTTTTTATTATGCTTCGTAATTTGATTTTATTTGCAATTTTGGTCATTTTGTATGCGATTTCCTCACTCGATTCGCAACGTTTCTTTTTCAGCCTTTCGTCATCCTCAGTTCCTCACATCACGTTACAGAAACCTAACCAGAAGGATAATAGACGAACAAAACCAACTACTTGGAAATACGACCTACTCCTCGAGGGAACCAACGCGTAACTCGGCTCGCCGTCGGGCTCGAAAAAAAAAGGAGAAAAAAATTTCGACCATATAAATCAAAAAATTAACCGAGCAAGCGAACTACTACCTGTCTGTATCGCGGGCGCAGAATGTACGGTCGAAGCAACAGTTTTCCATTCTTCATAGTCCATTAACACATCGCCACACCGTCATCGTCGTACTCGGTACAGTTGGAGGAGCGTCGAGTCGAGCCGTACCCTCTTTCTCCATCGGTCGTCGCATTAAAATACATACTATATACGTGTTTCGGGGGTATACACGGTAAAAGGGCAGCAAAGCACATAGTTCTGTTGCTTCGTCGTCGTTTGCCTTCGTCGTTTGTCAGAGAAAGATATATACCAAGAGAACGATGCCAGAAGACGGGGCAGGGGAGACGAAAAAAAAAAGAGGGAAACCGCATAGAGATACCGCCTTCAACATGTTCGTTTAGACTAAACGTTTAACGCGGAGGCTGTTTAATATAAATGAATATTCATTTATTTTAATGTATGCGTCGAGTCTCTCTCTCTCGCTCGCTGGCTCTTCTTTCCGACATGTGAGTGCCCCTCGTGCCGTAAGAAAGGGAAAGCGAACGAATGGACGGTGCTGCGGTTCGCGTTGCTGAGACCTTTTTGCGGTTTTAAATATTACGTTTCATTTACTTTTGACGAATTATTTGGCGGGTACGAGTGAGAGATGCGAGCCGTATCGTGTGTTACCGTGTAACAAGCCAGAAAAATACCCGAATCCGGGGTCCTTTTCGAAGCACGCCTTTTTAATGAAGAAATCGCCACGCCGGCTCATGTTTGCTGTGTGTGCGGCTATCCTACAACGTATGTACATTTCCATGTCGTCGAATAAAAACCTACCATTACGGATCCCCGTCTGCTACCGATTGAAATTCGTAAACTTACGTATACAAATAGCAAACGTGACGGGGATTCTTCATCGTATCCCTTTGCCATTCCTCATCATCATTTTCGCGGTCTTCGCTTCACGTCGTTCTTTTCATTGTACGTATTCTGGTACACGTGCGAGTCTGTCGAGAAACCTTCGTCGGTCATCTAGTTTATTAGATTTACTCCCTTTTTTGGTCGAGGATACGATATTTGCACTGTATTTAGCACGGTTGCTCCGGCCCGAAGAGTAGATATATTTCTTTTAATTGCTACGAATGTGCGATCGAAATGCTGCCATTGTCATGGTCGCAGTTCTTCGTGATTTGTCCATTGAAAATTTATGCTAATTGACTTTTGGATTTTTTTCAATTCTTCATCTATTGAGTGCACCGCAGGTTCTAGTCGATTAAGTTCAAGAGAGAACCCCTGAAATTGAGCGAAAAATACGATCATTTGATGACTAATTCATTAAAATGTCAAAAGAACAAAAATTGAACTTTTTATTCTGAATAGTGTTCAATTTTGAATCCTTAATTGACCATAAAGGATAGACTTTTAAATTTCAGACCAAAATGACTTCAGAAATAGATTTAGAAGGTCAACATACTTCGATACCTGGCTCGTCGAAGTTGGGAAATTTTCAAAAGGTCTCGACCCATCTACAAAAGTCGACTTTTGAATAAACCTCAGTTATGAAATCTCATTCCGAAAAATGGTAAAATTTTTCAATCACTTTGTCTCAGCTCCTTTCCCTCATCCTCTCCTAATTATCTCCTAGGTTTAGATTTTGAGTAAAAAAAAAAAACACACGAAGAATCAGAAATTTCAAAAATTTTGTACTATATTCTTTTAGAAACTGAATAATAACGAAACGAAATCGAAACATGACACATTGTAATTACAAATAATAACAAAAACAGATTGCAGTAGAATCTGTATTCCAGTAAAACTGGAAAGGTATTGAAACGGAAACTGAATCATAACGAAACGGTAACCGAAACATATGAGAAATATTATGAGAAATGAATGAATAACAGAAACAGAAACTTTACCAAATGAATCCACTCCTCGCATTATTGTAACTGAAACGAAATAGTAACGTAATCGAAACGGAATAATAACGAAACGAAAATGAAATCGAAACCTGACGGATTGAACAAAATTTCCAGAAAAATGAGGAATAGATCTGTGTATCAGGACAAATACTCCATACACGTGATCAATTTTTTTTTAGTAAATTTTCAAAAATCATTTTTTTTTTTTAATTTAGACATTGCGTGACAAGGTGTTCCACAGTCCTATGAGTTCTGCTGTTGTCTTGTTTTTTTGGCCAGAAACTAAAAATGTGTTGTTTCTCCTCTCTTTTTTTTTTGGATGCAAACGTTGAAATTTTTTATTTATTCTCCTTTTTTTCTTCAATTTTAAAAGCACTTTATTTAAAACTTTTCTCTTGATTTTTGTCATCTGATGAAAAATTTTGCCACCGAAGAAATTTTGCCCCCTTCTCCTTGAGAGAAATCGCGAAGTATTTGAAAAATACGCTGCTTTTCCGTTTCGAAATTTTGTCCGACATAGCGCCAGGCAAAGATGGGAAATGAAAGAAGTAACGCTGGATTCGAATTATTCGTTGGATCAAAACATCAAATTAAATATATTTTTTCGACTAATGCAATGAAATACTCAAAATTTTTTCTTCTTGCCGTTGATTCGATTTTCATTGAAATTCCAATAATTCAAAAAAAGGAACTCGCGCTCAGAATTTTTCAATCTCATTGTGTCTACCGGGCATGAAAATTCATGAAAATAGCATGTATTTCGATCATTTTACACTGAAATCATGAAATTTAAACATTTTTTCCTCGATTTTTAAATCAAAGAATTGCTTTTAAATCATTTTGCAACTTAATTTTTTAATAAAGAAATTTCTGCCATTGCTGCTCTCGTTCAAGGTCTAAACATTAATTTGGATTCGTTTGCGAAATACCAAAATTCGAATCAAATGGACAAGAGAAATTAGCCAAAAAACGATGGCTCGGATTCAAATAAGAAAGATCAGAATTTTACTCAAATTGAAAATGATCTGGCAAATGATGTCAAAATCGGATAATTATTAGAATTTTTATGATAATTTATTGTAATTATTAGAATATTTACGGTAATTTACGGTGATTATTAGAATATCTACTATGATTTACTGTAATTTTTTGACTATTTACGGTAATTTACCATAATTACTGGAAATATTTTCAGTACTTACCGTGATTATAAAAATATTCACCGTAATTATTAGAATATTTACGGTAATTTACAATAATTACTGAAATATTTACGGCACTTTACCGTAATTACTGACATATTCACGGTACATTACCGTAATTACTGAAATATTTACGGTCTTTACCGTAATTCTTGGAATAATTACGATAATTTAAAGTAATTATTAGAATATTTACGGTAATTTACAATAATTACTGAAATATTTACGATACTTTACCGTAATTACTGAAATATTTACGGTAGTTTACCGTAATTCTTGGAATACTTACGATAGTTTACCGTAATTCTTGGAATACTTACGGTAGTTTACCGTAATTCTTGGAGTACTTACAATTTACAGTAATTATTAGAATATTTACCATAATTTACCATATTTACTGAAATATTTACGGTAATTTACCGTAATTATCAAAAATTTTATTACAACATGGTGTGGCATAAAAATCTTGAAATATATGAAAATAGTTTCATTGGGCTCAGTCCAGTAGACACCATGAATCCCCAGTCCTCCTTCTCCTCCAATCAATTAAGAGGGTCTCTCTTGGCACCAGCCAGTAAAACGGACGGGAGTAATTATAACGCAATACATGTATCACATACTGTAATTCGACTCCTAAGTTTACTTCTTTCGATCGTTGACTTTTTTTTTGCCCTCGTCTCATTAGAGGAAAAAAAATTTCCACTACGAAATCGCCTTATCACACGTCAAGACTACCTGTATTAATTTACATTCCGCCAGGTATTTAAATCGTGTAAACGTGTTTCACACACGCACACAACTTCAAACCAAAGGTATCCGTTTACTATGCGTATAATATTTCGAAATGTGTGGTAGGTAGGTTTACATAAACGCGTCCAAGGGGCGACGTAATTGTACTTACACGGACGATTAAACATATAATTATACCAATCGACGCGTGATACAAACGAAAGGCCGAATGGAAAATATATCATAAGCTATAATTTTTACGAAAACGAATACCTTGGTATATTTAACTGGTATCTATTGTACGTAGGAGGACGGTACGCGTGATATGTGCGGTATTTTGTCGTAAAATTAATTTGACACTTTGAGAAAACGAATCATTAGGGCTGTTAACATTATTTAGTGGGTATGATGTTATACGGTTTATTGATCCGGATACATATATTAGGTCTAATATGAAAACGACGACGTCGATGGGTTAGAATTGGAAAGGAGAGAAGACAGACACACTTATTAATATCGTCGTATGATGTGAGGTAATGTGGTAGGCATAGGCACATATATTAAGGGCAAAATCTAGGCTTTCGAGATAATCTGGTAAAGTTATTACTTATTAGGGCGTATTTATCACATTTATAGATTTAGTTTCTTGTTTTCTGATTTCTTTGATTTTACGATAAGTGTGCAAAATGAATTTACAAATTATTTTGTAAAGACTTTTTTTTTCGATTTCTTGGGGAAAGAATTTTTGGTTTCCAAAATTGTTTCAAATATTGCTAAATTAGTTCGAAATAGTAAAAAAAAAATCGCCCAAAGATTATCAAAGGTACTATGATGGGGTGGCATAATTTTCGGAAAGGAATGGGTATAGGTATCAGGGGGTCGAAATTTTTTAGGCGGTTTTACATTTACTGAAAAAAATTACTTTGGGTCACTTTTGACCGATTCTGAATCTGAATACAGGACAGTATTTTACTCTTATTCATAAACTAAGCTTCCTTTGATCTCTGTGGAAAGAAAATTTTACGGTCTATATTTCAATTCAAAAACAAAAATTGAAAAAATTTTTTAGAAAAACTTCACAGTAACAAAGGAGTGATTTGAAAAAAAAGCACACTGATAAAAGGTTCATCTCGATTAAAAATTCCAATAATACTGAACAATTTTTTTATACATCCAACCTTCTTGAAAAAAAAATCAAAAAAAATTACTACAGGTTTTAATTTTTCTCAACGTCTCTTCACTTTCAAATGAGTATTTTTTGAAATATTTTTTGAAGTACATATTGGGTATCTACCCATTGGAAATTTTTTATGTTAGTGTGTTCTTTTTTAAAATTCTAATTTTTTCACCCCAAGGAATTTTTGGGACATGCCAAAGATTTTCTCAGATTTAAGGGTAAGGTTCTCGAATGTGCCCCTTCCCTATTTCATAAAACGTCCCTAAATCTGAACCGTTTGGATGAAAAATTTTCGAAATGAGCTTAAAAGACACCTTGACGTGTTCACTTCAAGTTCGCTTAAGCTTAAGGCCCAAAAATAATTTTTTATGTTTTTTTTTTCGAGGGCAGTCAAAATTTGTTTTTGAAAATTTGGGTTCCTAATTTGAACCATAAATAAACACATGAGACCAAAACGACAACCCTACCGCAAAAACTATCGGAGGAAATTGAAAAAAAAAAGTATTCAAAAGAGCAGATTACATGGGGTCCGATTTCGAGCATTTTGTAATAAAAATTTAGGTTAAAGATTTTTGGAACTTACTGCAGTCAATCTTCAAAAACCATTACTCCAATCAATAGACCAATAACACAGCGTCGACACGATTTTTGTTTCAGGGTTCTGATTGCCAAATTTAGGTGTTGATTTTATGTTACCAATGAAAGGAAAAATATGTTTTTCAACGTTTTCTGGAGGGAGGGGGGTAGGAGGCGTAAAAATTGATTTTTCAAGGGCAATAAGCTTGAGAATTACAAAAAAATTGGAACTTTTTTTTTGAACTAATCTTATAGATAATTTCACGTCGAATCGAATGGCGCAAACCACAGACCTCCATCCATTTTAGAAAAAAAATTACAGCCGATTCTTTCCAAAATTCTGTGAAAACCCCTCATTTTTTGGGCCTCTTTTACGAAAAAATGAAATGCGATTTTTTCACAGAATTTTTGAAAGAATGAGCTGTAACTTTTTTTCTAAATGAGATAGAGGTCCGCGGTTTGCGGCATTCGATTCGCCATGAAACCTGTCAATGAATTTCAACACTTCCTGCTCCTGTATTGAGCTCCAATGCCAAATTTGATCCAGTCAAAAAAAAACACACTGGGATAAAAAAATTCACACAATTCTGATATTAAAATTCTTGCACAAAATGATATCGAATATGCAAGAATAATAGATATTAGATGGTGCTAGGTACTCGTGCATTATTCTACACTTATATTATATGCAAATCATAATTAGCGTATACGACATTAAAGGCGCCAGATTTTATTATTCTTTTAATCCTGGTATAACCATTAAAAAAATCTGTATATCAGATGAGAATAAATTTTAAAAACATAATATTTTTATTATATACGAACGAGTAATACGCGGTCTGGAGGGGGGAGAAAAACCAACAGCAGCTACCATCGTAAAACGAAACGTATTTTTCTGTGTGTTTGGCTGCGGTGTACTTAATTGAAACGCGTATGTACTTAAAGAATAACGCTTTTTAATACCGAGGCATTTTGTTTAATAGTCCCAAGGATGAGAGGATGCAATTGAGAAACATACTGTTATGATATATTATCATCGGGCCGCAGCGTGGCCGTATTATTTCTAATGGACGAGGAACGAAGGAGGGATGGATGGCTAACTTTTGTAATATCATTGTGTACCTACCTTAATGGAGGGATCCTTCGTCCTCTTTATTTCTTTTTTGTCCAGCCGTCACTTTGTATATTTGTTTCCAGAACCATATCATTAATTCGTTAACCAATTAAGGTTCAATTATCGTCTAGTAATAAAATTACAATTATCGAACGTGTGCGTACGCAAAGCAGAGTTGAAAATGGTGCTTACTGCCCTTCTCCCCTAAAACTGTTTTCATCTTTGTTTGGAGTATCTTTCGATAATAGTCGACATTGGTTGCTAATTATTTTTGATGAAAAAATATTGGATTTTGAAAATCGAAGTCCAAATTTATTCAAGTTGAAATTTTTTCAGTTCTTCAATGATGGATTTTTTTTCAAAGTTGTGTGCGATTTTAAAATTTTTCCAGCTGTGAATTTTTTTAGTATTTCAATTTTTAAAAATCTTTTCCAACTTGAATTTTTTTAATTTTTCAATTTTATACTTTTGAAATTTCATGTAATTACTTTAATTTAAAAACCACCAAAGTTGGAAATTTTTCTGAAAAATTTGATGTTGAAAAAATTTTTACTCGTCAATTTTAAAACTTTTTACCGCTAAAAAATGTTTTTGATTTCTTTGATTTTTTTCTCCGAATTTTTCCAACTTTGATCTTCAAATTTTTTTCATCTTCAGATTTTTAGAATTAATAATTTTAAAATTTTCCTTGCTTTCAAAAAAACCTTTAAATTTTCTGTTTTTTAAAATTTCTTTTAACTTGGTACCTAATTGAATTTTTTAAAAATAATATAAAATTAAAAAAAAAATTTTAAAACTTGAAATTGTAAAATTATTGTAAAAATTGAAATTTAAAAAAATTATACGTTCGCAAAAATTCTGAAATAGGATACAATTTTGAAAAAAAAAACAGTATTAAAAACATTAAGAAAATTTTGAGTTGCAAAAAAGAACTCAGAATAAATTTGGACTTGAATCATCGAAATAAAATCCCATTTCTGTCAAAAATAATTCAGTGCTGGTATCGTCGATACTTGTAACTCGTGGTAACGCTCTATCCTTCTACCATGTCTGGGGTAGCTGTTGAGCCCAAAGCGTTTGTTTATTTTATCGCGAACCGTTTCCTTTTCTAAATTGAGCTCGAATATTTACCAAACTCACGCGAATTCGAAATCTATTCCTTATGATTTGATGTACCGTAATCGCGGTGTAATCCTTGATAGAGTTGGGGAGTAGGTATTCGAAGTATTTTGTCATTCTTCTTGATAGACGAGTCACCAGGATATGTTTTTATCGTTTAAATCCGCATGTCGGAATTATAGATAAATGTAGGTATAATTCGAAGGATGAGGAATTGACCAGACTGTCTTATGGATTCTCCAGGCTTCCCCTGGATCCAGTTATTATTTGATGTTTGTGTCAAGTTCGATTGACGGGGGCCACGAAGTCATTGAAATTCGTACTGTTATTATTCCCCTAATGAGAATCGAGTACCTTGGTCGTTTGAAATAAGTTACAAATTAATTCGTCGACACGTTTTAATAGCTCGTGTCAATCTTTCGGAACGAGCGATCGGAGTGGATCACGCCTTGGGCCTCGTTCTGTGTCCATCTCTGCGTCATTTTTCGTCGCCAGTCGCCACATTAAATTTTAATTTCTCGATAGAGTCGGTTCTGACGAACGAAAGACGACATGGCATGGCATTTTCCCCCCGTGATTATTCTTTCGCCAATATTCACCAGTGCTACTGCATACTTTATTGTCTCATTAATGTCAACTCTTTCTGCTGCTTTTTTCTACCCCCTTCGACGTGGGTTGAGCAGATGAGACGAGAAATAGCTCCGGTGTAGCTCGATGACGTTGATTAATACACGTACAATCTACTTTGGTCGCGAGATGACTCATTTTTTGAAAGAATTCCTCTCTACGGCGTTGAGTTTGGATAGGGGAAAGAAGAGGAGTAAGAAAATGAACGACGATGGTCGAAAGTTTCTTTGGGGTGGTTTTTTTCTCTGGTCCTTGGGGGGTTCAGAGATGTTTAATGTCTTATCCCATCGTAACCCTGAGAGGTCGTGAAATTCATTTTATTTCATCAGGTTAAAGATATCGTTTTAATTGGCGTATTTTTACGAGGTTGCGAGTTGTTGGAGAAATATGGCTGGACATACGTACTTCAGTTCAAAATTATGATTTCTGTATTATTTATTTACTCCCTCGATTCTTATTCTTGCTGATGTCCCATTGATTTGGAAATCATAAAATTCCTCATTTGAAAAAAAAAGTCGAAATTTCTGTAAAATTAATTGCGTAACAACTTGAGATAGAAAATACAGACCTAAAAATTTTTCAAACGTGAGATTCAAATGTACTGTACCTACTTGATAAGTAAATTTTTAATCATCACATAGGCTTTTTTGGTCTCTTTTGAATGTTATTTTCACGAAAAAAGTCTCAGGAAAAAGCACGAATGCCTAACCCGTGATTAAAATTCAATATTATATTTAAAAATGATTATTATTAAAAAAAAATCAACTGGAGTTACGATTAATTTTCGATTTTTTTTTCAATATTGGCAAATTTTTGGGGAAATTTTCTCAAATTAAGTAAATAATGAAGTAAATAAATAAATTTTTGGAAAATTTTCAATCAATTTTTCTCTTTTTTTTTACAAATTGATTTGTAAAAAATAGTGAAAGGATTCCTAAAAATCATATTTTTGAAAATTTTGAAACTCAGGGCCAATTTTTTCGGTTAAAATTTTCTACTTTTGGTGAAGGGGAGAGGGAGGGTTGATTGCCTCTACCATTAGGTCAATTCAATTCTGTACATTTCTACAATCTTACTAAAATCCTTCATTTCTCTCCCACATCGTTTTGAAAATTTAAAAAAAAATTACCCAGAAGGAAAATAATTCTCAGTATTCTAGTTGGATGGAGTGAACTGCTATTTTGAACATTTTCTACTTATTCTCCATTTCTTTCCCAACTTTATGCTTCTATAAAATATAAAATAAAATTGAGAAGGGAAAATTTAAAAAAATAATTACCAAAAGAAAATCCATATTATGAGGGAAAGTATTTGATGAAGAGAAATAATCGAAATTTCAAAATTATTTTCAAACCTATCCTCTTTTTTTTTCCATCGCAGTCTTGAAAATTTTCCATATTGGCAGTAGAATTTAGTTCAATGTAATTTATTGAATGCGAATTTACGATTGAATTTTTTGGTCAATTTTTCAATTACGATTTTTATAATGTAATTGCCATTTTTCGAATAAAATGAAATTTTTTCCAGCGAAAAAATTTGATTTCTTTCCAAATTTTAATATCAATAAAAAAAAATCAAAAATAATAGTCCTTTTCTAGTAAAAAATGATTTTTTCCAAATTCAGAATTTTCTGATGAAAAAGAAAAAAAAATTGAAAATCAATCTCGTTAGAAAAGTATTGAATTTACCAAAGGGGGGAGGGAATTGATAAAATCACGAAATATCAACTTGTTGATTTATAATTTGGTTACTTAGGCACTAGATATTCATTCACTTCTCAACGCTCATTTGACCGATCAATATGAGCTCTAGTTGACATATTTTTCCATACGATCAGTATTCAAAGACGTCTTATAACCACCTCATTCCAAATTTATTTGGCTTCCAGTGTGTTCACCAACCATAATCACCCAATATTAGATAAGTTCCGATGTAAAACTGATACGAGAAAGGCATCGTACTCCGCCACGATACAGGAAGGAAAATAGTACACCGAGGGTATTTAAACTTGAAACTCGACGTAAGGTAGACCTAGGCACCCATGGAACCAGCAACCATTGCCAGGTGATCGAAGTTAATACCTTATCACTAGTCCACTGTGTACATAAATACATACACCGCAGGTAAAGGTATCGAAGCTGATGGTACGTAAAAGGTGTTAAGCACATAGTGGGCGCACGTGAGCTGACGTCTCTTAGCACATTACACGAGAGAGTTAAAAACTGACGTCGAGCACGAGGCAGAATCTCGCCTCGCCGGTGATGCGGCGGTATACTGTACGAATGAAATGAAACGAAACTTCACAAAGCAGCGTATATCTTTTGACGGGTGGTAATTCGTTTAGGCGAATATGTTTATCGGATTAGACGATTTCGAACGCGCACGAATTGAAATTCGACGAATAGCCGGATTTATCGAGGCCTGGTGTTGGCTGTTTTGGAGGCGATTTAAAGGCGAATGTTGGGGTTTTACCGTGTAAACAGCGTCAAAGTATTAAGGAGAGTTGTAACGCCGGATTCAGATGGGAACGAAGGTGGGGAATTTTCGAGAGGAAAAGAGAGGTGAAAAAATTCAACGTTACGGATCGGATTTGTTCCCAGAATGATGCGATGTTTGCGGCAACGTGAACGATGAGGTAAAGTACTGGAAAAGGTAGACGATTGAAAAAGGTAAAGTTGCAGTGTATTATTTTAAAGGGGTTTTATTTTATTTTGGTGTAATTTTTTCTGGTAGGAGAAAGTTTCGTCGGTTTTTTTTTTCAAGATTGAGGATTTACTTGCAATTTGTTATGTACTACGTACTATACGTACCTTTGTCTACTTCTTTGAATTTTTGTCTCCTCTCTCTTCTCCACACTTCTTAATGAATTATGAAACTATGAAAGTGATCTGTGACTGAAAATTGAATTTTCAAATTATTCGAGTCTCATTTCTTTCATGGTCATATCTTCATGATTTATTACATCTTCGGTCCATAAAAAATGTTAATTCGGTGTCACGAGAAAACCAGATTGATATCCAAAAAAAGGTAAAAATTGAAAACAGTTGAAAATTCTATATCCGTACAGATTTTCGATTCGAAAAGATCATCCTACTTTTTCAAATTTCCGATGTATTGTCTTCTGGATAATTTCGAGTAATTACTGTAATTTCGAGTAATTACGGTAATTTCGAGTAATTACGGTAATTTCGAGTAATTACGGTAATTTCGAGTAATTACGGTAATTTTGAATAATTACGGTAATTTCCAGTAATTACGGTAATTTCGAGTGATTACGGTAATTTCGAATAATTACGGTAATTTTGAATGCTTACGATAATTTCCAGCAATTACGGCAATTTCGAGTAATTACGGTAATGTCGAGTAATTACGGTGATGTCGAGTAATTACGGTAATTTCGAATAATTACGGTAATTTTGAATGCTTACGACAATTTCCAGCAATTACGGCAATTTCGAGTAATTACAGTAATTTCGAGTAATTACAGTAATTTCGAGTAATTACAGTAATTACAGTAATTTCGAGTAATTACAGTAATTTCGAGTAATTACAGTAATTTCGAGTAATTACAGTAATTTCGAGTAATTACAGTAATTTCGAGTAATTACAGTAATTTCGAGTAATTACAGTAATTTCGAGTAATTACAGTAATTTCGAGTAATTACAGTAATTTCGAGTAATTACAGTAATTTCGAGTAATTACAGTAATTTCGAGTAATTACAGTAATTTCGAGTGATTACAGTAATTTCTTAGTAATGTTTAGTAATTACGAAAGTTTCTGGGTAATTTTGAGTAATTACGGTAGTTTCCAGTAAGTTTCAGAGTAATTACGGCAATTTTCGGTAATTACGATAATTTTACGATGATTTTGAGTAATTATGTTTTATGTTGTTTCAAATCAATTGAATTTGATTACTTTGAATGATAAAGTAAAGATTTAATTATTTTGATTAAAAAAAAAAGTTCGGAAAAATAATTTAAAACGAAGGTATGATGAGAACACAATTTGAACCAAGAACAAAACCAAATCCGAGGACGAGGTGTTCTTTGAAATCAGAATCAGACAAAAACCGAATTATATTTACCTGCGACACCAATTAAGGTTTGAAAAATTCCCTTCTTTAAGCATTAGAAATCCAATTTTTTCAACGCTTTGCTCTCAAGCTTCGCTTGGACATGAACAAAATTTAAATTATATCAACTTTTCAAGACGATTATACAAAAAAAAACCTGTCATCTCCACCTCCTAAAATTCTTCTGGTATTCCAAATTTTCATTATTCATTTTGTACTTTTCCGAAAGAAAGCCTCCGATGTCGTTACACCTTCCCAAGGGCCAAAAGTGACTCGAAAATCAGAAAATACATGTACAGTAATTTGATGAGTTTGCTTTTTTAATTTTTAAACAATTCTTTAGCCAAAATCACTCTTTATACCCTAACGTGGTGCTTTCCTGACAGTTCCCTTTTTTCGGTGATCTCATTCTCAGAAAATTTTTTTCGAATTATCAGTAATTTTGAGACTGAAAAAATTTGACTTCATTTTGATTAGTCTGAAGCGATCAAAGGACGCTTGAATGGGAAGGAGAGGTAGAGATCTCATTCTAGGTTCCCCTCCTCTTCATAGTATCCTTCTATTTTTAGAAAAATGAAAAAAACACGTAAAACAGACGATAATCTCCGGTAATTCGATATAATTCACGTAATAAACATATCAATATCATTTATGAGAACGAGTGGAAAAAGGAACGTTGGAAAATTGAAACCAAACTCGTCTAATCAGCATATTGACGTAACGACTCAGCAACACAAATGGGACATGCCACAGGACACGGGTATGCAATACATTTTTTTGTTGCTTCCCCTCTTCTTCGGCTCCCTTCCTCGGAACGAGATACCGAACAACGTATCAACCAAAAAAAAAAATGTCTTATTTAATGAAAATAAGAAATAACTGCGAGTTTACGGCTCGAAAAAGATAAGTACGAGGATTTGTATTCATTTAGTAGTCGCAGATAGCAAAGAAATCCGAACATAAAATACACGTGTTACAAAGTCCGTTTTTCCGGGCGTTCCGCGTGCTCGTCCCCTCGTCCCGATCCGACGTTGCCATAAAACGCCAACAAATTTCGCGCCCCCGAAAAGCTCGCGCGTATTTTGCATTCTTAACATTCTTTTTTGAATATTCCGCCGTCGTTAAGTTCGTAGCTCGTAGTTCGTGCAGTATTGTCGATGCGCTGGGTCATGGGGGAGGGGGGGCAAGAGGCTGAGAAAAGGCGCGTAATTAAAATTTTAATCTGTAGCCGAAAAAACGTCTTGTCGTTGACGTCGCCAGCCAGTTTTTTACCTGGTTGTATTTCCGCGTCGCGCGAAAAAGGTCTTTTGTGCCGGGTTATTCGATAGCTTCATATATGCGCTGCGTCGCGCCGCCGGATTCTACGTACAGCGCGTATTTCGTACTGATTTATCGTCTTTATAGTTGTTAAATTATTTATAAATATTCAACTGTTGCCTGAGAATTTAATATCGCCTTCGTCGTTCGCAGCACTGCAATGGGCAACGCAACCCGGCTCGACTAAAGTGAAAATTATGTAAATAGCGTAATAAAAATGTTTCGATAGCGATTTACGTATACGTACAAAAGGCTTTTTAGCTCTCGAGTTTCGCGTCGCGTTTTTAACCCTCGCGCCGATGCCGGTCTCGCGTACAGCGGCCTCTTATACCCGCCAACGACGTCGTTTTATTAATTAAATGATGCATAAGAATTCTCGTCTTTTTTTGTGTGTGTGTATACGTAGGTACCTAGTACTCTACGTACGTAGATTTTTCGCCTTTTTTTCTTCGGCTTTTTTGCCTCTTGAATGTGCTTCGGCTTTTAAAGCGTCGTGTTGTAGTGTGCGGTGTGTTTCGTCGAACGCACGAGCTCTTGTATTTTTAACCATAACGTGAATCTTGAATGATGTTTTGAATGCGAGGAAAAATAAAAAGTAATGTGAACTACGGAAAGTCTCGGTGAGTTTGTGTGCGAATACGAGAATGCCCTGTGGCTGAAGAGTTCGATTTTATGCTTGGTTGCTTACTTTTGACTCGTGGATACTCGATGATGCGTGTTTGATGTTAGGTATAATTAATTGGTGTGATTTCATTGGACTGATTTTATTATCTTGGGTCAGATTTGATGATTTGGGTCGAATTTTGGTGGTTTCGAAATAGCAGTTTGTTTAGATTAAAATTTAATTACGTGATTTGCCATTGATTATTTGGAAATACTGTAAATTAAAAAGAGTTACTCTTACAATCGGCTATTCGTAGGTAATACTCATAGTACTTTTAATTACTAAAAATTTACGGGTGATTAGTAAAAATTACGGGCAATACTCAAAATTACGGAAAATGACTCAAGATCATCGGTAATTACTCATATTTACAGCAAATTACTCAAATTTACCGGTAATTACTCAAATTGACGGGTAAATACTCGAATTTACGGGAAAATACTAAAATTTACCGGTAGTTATTCAAATTTACCGATAAATACTCAAATTTACCGGTAATTATTCAAATTTACGGGTAATTACTCGAATTTACCGGTGATTTTTCAAATTTATCAACAATTTTTCAAATTTACGGGTAAATACTCAAATTTACCGGTAATTATTCGAATTTACTGGTAATCACTCAAATTTGCCGGTAACTATATTCAAGTTTACGGGTAAATACTGAAACTTACCGGTAACCACTTAAAGTTACTTTATGTTACTCGATATTGCCGGGAACCACTCAAAATTACAGGTTATTAATTACTCAAATCTACCAGTAATTATCCAAATTTACAGGTAATTAATCCAAATTACGGATAATTACTAATTACCTGTAATTACCCTAAATTACCTGTAATTACCCTAAATTACCTGTAATTACTCAAAATTACCTGTAATTACTCAAAATTACCTGTAATTACTCAAAATTACCTGTAATTACTCAAAATTACCTGCAATTACTCAAAATTACCTGCAATTACTCAAAATTACCTGTAATTACTCAAAATTATCTGTAATTACTCATAATTACCTGTAATAACCCCAAATTAGAGGTAATACTCAAAATTAAATCACGGGTAATCCTCAAAATTACCGGTTATTTTGTGTAATTACCGGTAATTACACAAAATAACTGGTAATTACTCACAAAATTACTGGTAATTACACAAAATTACCGGTAATTACTCTCAAAATTACCGGGTAATTGTGTACTCAAAATTTCTGGTAATCACTCAAAATAAAAAGAATTGCCCAATCTGTGTAATTGCCAAAAGTCACCGGTAATTACCGAAAGTCACCGGTAATTACCAAAATGCCCGATGATAGCCAAAAAAATACTGGTGATTATCAAATAATTTCAGGCAGTTTCAAAAAAATAACCGGTAATTACCAAAAATTACTGGAAGGTAATCATTGTAGTATTGCTGTTCGCTGATGATTCACGCATGTACATTAAAATGATTGATACTTTCTCTCAATTATTGGTAATCACTAATCACTGGTCAGTGGTCACTGGTAATTCTGCAAATAATCTGTATATAAATACTTTCATTGCTGTAAATTCTCAGTTGATACAAAATGCTTATTTAATCTACATATCTGCAAATTTTGGTAATTACCGAATCATTCACTTTTTCTGACATAATTCTGGTAGGTAATTCATAACATAAATATTGTATCGTGATTTTTCAGATTCTACTACTCGATCGTTTTAGTTTCTCACCTACCAACATAGATTAAACCAAAAAAAAAAATCTGAAAAAAATTCCGGTCACCTATTCGTCGCATTGTACGTCGCGTCGTATTCATTACCGTTGCGTAGTTCGACGATATTTCATAGGCGCGGAAGCGATCGGTGGCTTGTCAATGGTATCCGGAAAGCAATACTCGACTTAAATAAAATATAGACGAATTACCTGCCCTTTTTTTTCTTCTTTTTCCTTAACGCTTCATTTGATATGCTGCGAAAAAAAAAGAAGGTAACTAGGTAGATAGGGCGAAGAAAGCAGCCTTTTATAGGTACGTTAACGGACGATGGTTGGCGAATTCTTTTTCAAGGGTTGAATAATCTTCTGACGTACGTTTTAAACGTTTACACAAAGATACCGGACTATATTAAACTACTTTGTGAAAAGTTTGATCGTAAAGCCTGCCTTTCTCCCCTTGCTCAGCGCGCTCTTTTCGTAGCGTCGAGTTATGCTAATACGATTCGTCTTTCTTCTCGTCTTTTTTTCCCCTTCATCTTGAAAATGATATTCGATATATACGAGAAAATAAGAAGAAAAAAAGAGCGAAACGATGCTGCGAATATAAATATTTAATAAATATACGACTAGTTGCGTCATATACAACGATCGTATGCGTAGTATTCGCAGACATCTGTAGTCAACAAAAGGTATATAGGGCGTCGAATGAAGGTTTTTCTCTTATTCCAGCGTTGAATTTGAAATTTTATCGACGCTTGTTGTCATCGATGTCGATGTAGTACGAAACACTGATTTTTTTAAAAAAAAAAAAGGTCTATTTACAAGGATATTTTTCAAAATCAGTCTTGGAAATGTTGGATCCAGCTCGGAATAAGGTCGGGAAATAAACGAAAAAAAATTTAGTGGCTGGAAAATCGTCCACTTTTTATGTAAACGAAAAAGTCTCGTTGAAAGCGCAAATAAAAATATTTGCCAAAGTATCGTGGAGGCAGGTAATCTGAATTTTTTTTCGTCAAAAAAACAAGGCACCAGACGAGGTATAATTTTCAAAGGCTCTTTGGTTTTTACACAAATGGCTGCTGCTCGAGTGGTATTAAAATCTTACTTTGTAAAATTATTGATATCTCAAAAACGAAATATTTTTAGAATTTTTTTCCGGCAATGAAATTGTATGCGAAAGGAAAAGTCACCTTGTGTAGGTTGTTTTTTCTAGATGATCGACGTAATTTTTTTGCTAAATGTCTGAAAAAGTTTGGAATAAGCTGGGGAATTTTTTTTCATCCTTCTCAATAATCTTTTCTTTCGAAGTGGAATTTTTTACTATGATTATTTTTGGAAATCCGGGTACAGGATGTGATTGTGATAGTTCGAGTAAGAGGACCAATTTTCACTTGCACAGCGGGTATTAATTTCTTCGGTTTAGTTTAGAGCTTGTCAATTACCTAATTCGTTGGATAAATATTTTGCCAACTCGAGCATTTCGATGTTGCAAATCTCCGCGATTGTGTACACTGCGTAAAGTACACTGCGCGAATCGAGACGGAACATCTTGAGCAATATTCTTCGGGGTATTTTTTAACGTTCAGGGTACCGGGTATCGTGTTTTGGTATTCTCGTGTACGATATTTCGAAGTCGGCCTTTTTTTCTCTCTCTTTTTTTAAAATTCCTATTCCTCCGGTCCGGCATTTGGTAGTGGAATGCGCCTTCGCGAAGCCTGCAGCAATGTACTTTAATTAGACTTGCGCTAATCTTCGGTACGCTCAGACACTTTAAAAGAGTCGCTACTCGAGGCGTACGACGCGACGCGGCGCGCTATTAAAAGCGAAAGTGGTCTTTATAGTCGAGGGCTTGCTTGCGTATTTATAATTGAGTTTTTCCCCCTGTAATTTTCGAACGAGCATTGTATTCGCGGCGCTGTTTGCTCGAGTGTTTAATTAATGGGTCTCTCTTTCCAGCGTAAAACGTCTCGTAGTCTATAACATCGCGGACGGTTGTCCGCTAAATTTGATTATTTTATTTTGCATTCGAAATTTGTACCGGTGCGTGGCTCGAGGTTCTTTATTCTTGGCTTTTTGGCCCATATATCCGCAAAAGCCTTCGTGTGGGGGTATTTTTCAGCTGGGCTTTGTCCCCGCTGTGATGCGTGGATAGAGGCTGGCTCCTATTGAGAGGTGAGTGAAGTACACGTGATGCATGCTCTAGTTCACCGGACCAGTGTTTTCGCAAAAGGGTGCCTAATTTCAAAGGTCGCCTTGTCTTTTGAAGCGGTATTTGCTTCTGTTTACCTGACGTTTTGGAATTTTGGAGGTGTAAGGCGGCGTACAAGGCATGATTGAAGTTTGGCCAATAAGTATTTCATTTGGTCAGATGGTCCGGAGATCATATTTGTTGATGTGATGTCATGACTCGGTATCGAATGTAAAGCGTGGCTGTGATTATGTTTTGCATTTTTTTTTTCATTAGTATGAATTTTACCCAAGTTCGGAATGTTTTTGGCCGCAAATTTACCCAAAATATAACCAATCAACTATAATTCCGTCCAATAATTCATCGCTTTTGTGCGTAATTTACCATAATTACCCGGTAATTTACTAATCGTTGCGTAGTTACCCGGTAATTATAACCAATAGTTGCGTAATTACCCGGTAATTTACCAATAGTTGCGTAATTACCCGGTAATTTACCAATGGTTGCGTAATTACCCGGTAATTTGTCAATAGTTGCGTAATTGCTCGGTAATTTACCAATGGTTGCGTAATTACCCGGTAATTTACCAATGGTTGCGTAATTACCCGGTAATTTACTAATAGTTGCGTAATTACCCGGTAATTTACCAATGGTTGCGTAATTACCCGGTAATTTACCAATGGTTGCGTAATTACCCGGTAATTTACCAATGGTTGCGTAATTACCCGGTAATTTACCTATAGTTGCGTAATTACCCGGTAATTTACCAATGGTTGCGTAATTACCCGGTAATTTACCAATAGTTGCGTAATTACCCCGTAATTTACCAATAGTTACGCATGGTAATTTGATTACATGATTCTTATTGAGAGATCAATGCCTATTTAAGAAAAATTGATAACCATTAATTGAAGCCTCCGTCTAAAAACCAACCATAGTCCATAAATGGGATTTTACTGGAGAGTGAAATACTATGCTCAACACGTTTCTACGACGTATAGGTTCGGTGAATATTACTTAATTTCAAAATGTGGATTAAGGGACTATAGCCTAGGGCAGGTTTGACCGTTCAATTTTTCCTTATGTTCTCAAAAATGGAAATTGGAAATTTTCCCATACAAGAAGTCTTCTAAGTTTTCGAGCTCTTTGTTTACAGTTCACCAGCTTGATTCTGATTGGTTTTACACAACCAATCAGCGTCAACCTGATGGACTATCGTTGTTTTTTAAACAAAAAGCTCGAAAACTTTTAATTTAGAAACACAAAAAAAAGGTTAATGTCTTTTTTTAAATTTGAAATAAATAACACCATCAGTTTTCTCGTGAAATTTTATTTCAGAAACTGTAATAAAAAAAATTTCCTAGTTTGTTTATGCCACACTGTTGAATTAGATATTCCCAATTTCATTCCAGAATCGATCGCACCCCTGCAGCCACCAAATACTCGGCTGAATCGTCTCTTTCATCCACTGTAACTATTGGGTAATTACCGTAATTACCAGTTATTTACTTCAATGGTTTACGATAATTACCTTTTAATTTACCGTATTTATTTTGTAATTTACCGTAATTCCATTGTAATTTACCGTAATCGCTTCGTAATTTACCGTAATCGCTTCGTAATTTACCGTAATCGCTTCGTAATTTACCGTAATTATTTCGTAATTTACCGCAATTATTTCGTAATTTACCGCAATTATTTCGTAATTTACCGCAATTACTTCGTAATTTACCGTAATTACTTCGTAATTTACCGCAATTACTTCGTAATTTACCGTAATTACTTCGTAATTTACCGCAATTAGCTCGGAATTTTCCGTAATTTTGCCTTGAAATTTTCCCCAACGACTAGTACTTCATTTGCAATGCCAGTTACTTATGTCTTAGAATCATAATTCCATTTTCCATTGATGGCAAATCTTATTTTTCTCTATTTTCTTTCATGACTAAACTTGGTAAAAAATATAATGCTCTTTTTGTGATAATTTCGGCCATCGACAAAATTTCAAGAACATCAAAAAGGCCCGATGATTTTAGAATTTCGCGTGGAATCAATTCTAAATACGTCGGAAATCATCGCCCACTTTCATTCGTTTTTGTTTCCGCAGCATTTCTCCATCTTTGCCGCCGTTTCTTCCTCCGCCACCCTCCGATAACGCCAGCGACGTGAAAAAAAACCCACCCGAATCGAGACTTCCAAACTCTACGCCATCGTCGGATAAAAAGATGGGCGCATTCGTCGCGATGAGCGATTATAAAACGCAAACTCGACGCTTATAATGCCTTTCACGTAACTTGTCAGAAGAGATGAGAATCTCGTTTTTTTTCTCCTTTCTCGCAACGCGGCACCGCTTAAAAGTTTTGACTGCAGGTCATCGGTTCTCTCGAACCGTCTTCCCTCCCTTTCGAACCTCCATTTCGCAGCTCGAAAAAGTAAACTGAAAAATCTTCGCAGTTTAAATCGGACTTAATCCCAATTAGTTCGAATTAACGACGCTCCGATGGAATCGGGCCCGCGTCCTTGGCGAATTTCGTCGCGTCCTATTTGGAAATCCGTAGCATCGGCGCGGCGGGGGAAAAAGCGTGGAATGGTGGAAAAATACTGCAGGCGAGGAATAGAAAGAGGTAAAGTTTGGTAGGTACTATAAAGTCCATTAAACGTTCGGCGTATGGTATACACTCAAATACACGTTGCTGAGAGGGGGGAGGGCGACGGTGGAGATTTTATAGCGGTGAAAATCTGCTATCTTTTTTTTGGCTTTCGACGACGATGCGGGCGTTGGGCGACGAATTTCAACACATATCAGTTAACAAGAGACATCTCGAGCGACCAAATTTCTTTGACGCTTTTTCATCCGGTAGCCTGTACCGAGCTACAATCGTGGTAAAAAATTCCATTATACTCTTTGGCCAACATGCAGCGTTCCCAGGTCTTCGGTCTCGAGTACCTACTCGATGGCAATGTAGCGAAAATCATATGGGTCTTTTTTTTAAGTACCATAGGTAGCTGATATTTTCACCGATATTTGATACGTTTTGCGATCTTTTTCGTTCCCTGTGTCTGCAATGCTTCGCGATTTACGTGGGTATCGAGGGTGTGGGTAGCTGTGTGTAATATGTACACAAAGACGGACAGGGCGAAGCAGACTGGCCGAGCTTTATTTACGTTTCACGTTTTCCAAATACATAGGGGATATTGCCCCGAACCGCATCGGTATTGGCACCTACACTTCTATTACCCTGGTCATTGTTTTTCCCCATTCTTTTTACGCTATGGGGATACGTAGCTGTGAATCGACGATAAGTTGAACCTGATTAATCGTTTAGAATATACTTGTTACTCGGTCGAGCGTATATCTCGTCTAGATACTCTGTACCTCCTGCCACAAAACCTGTAATTTCATATTTTCGTCTGTTTTTCACCCTTACACCGGTACGAGAGTATTCGTATTCCGTCGATATCGACGATTTTGAAATTAATGCGTCTCGTATCCTAATAGATTTTTATGACGCAGTTACGATTCGGTCGTGAGTTCGCGACCCCCTTCATCTTTCAACGAATTCACCATAATACAGACGTGCTTCGATTTCAATTATCATTTAAAATCCATTACAGAATAATGTTTAATAACTAGTCGAACCATTTATGCTAATTGTTATAGGAAATGCTAATTGTTCGGACTGGGATGCGGGCGAAGTGCGATACGAAGACAAATAGTGCCAAAAAAAGTACGACTTCTTAATGTCATTTGTCCTCTCATCCCTTTTACCGGATTTTAATTGCTGCGAGCTGTGATCATTTGTAGTAATTTATGGTGGCTCTGGTTGGTAGAATTTTTTCAGCGAGTGCGGCGAAGCTGGAGAAAAAATTGATTGCTTAGATCATTTTATGGGTCACTGAGTATACTACTGGTCGTGCATGGACTGCGAAATCTGTGGTAAAAATCTCACCATCTATCCTGTGCTAAATTTTTCTTGAAATTTGACCACAGTTAAAATTTTTTGAAAAGATTTCGAAATTGAGTCTACCTCACTTTCAGAAGTGATTTGCGAAAAAAATTCTGTCTAACCAACATTGATATTTCTGAACAAAGAATCTCACAAAAATTTTTAACCCCCTGCAATGCTGGTGCCGAGGCTAAGAAGTTCTATGGCATCGTCATTTTCAAAAAAATGGTGTTTCATTTCCAAACCTCTCAATCTTAACGATTTAAAATCGTAATAAAATAGATATGACTGAATTTCGTGATATTTTTGATTTTTTATTTGGAAGTTGCTCGACTTTTTCAATTTTTTTTGAATGAAAAATCATGGATCGATGTTCTCTTTCAATAAAAAAAAAAGTGAATTTCAAGACTTGAGCAAAATTATCTCGAAATGGTCTGAGGCAAAGTAATTCAACCAGCTGAACACACTTATGAAGTTGATTTTTAAATTTTTTGATTATATTTTTTCTCACAAAATTTATAGTCTTAAAGTTTCAAACAAAAATCATTCTCAAGAATATTACGTCTAACACAATGCGTCGGTGGTTTTTAAGAAATTTCTTCTCAAAGATCTTTTTATCCTCGATAATTTCAAAAAAATTGTAGAATGATTTTTTCATAAAAATTATTTTCATCATAATAATGGTCGCCTTTTCCCCAGAGAAATCATGGGACGATCTGTGGAAATTATTTTCATCGCAAAAAGTCATCTCAAAGGTCATTTACCCTTGAAACTTCGAAGAATTTAAGAGAGATGATTGGTAAAATAATTTTCATTTCGAAGGTCATCCAACCTTTAAAACCCCAGGAAAGGCGTGGGGTGATTTGCAAAAATTATTTTCATCCCAAAGATCATCTCATCTTCAAAAATTCGAAAAATGCCTCGGTCATTTGTGAAAATGATTTTTATTTCAAAGGCCGTCTGACCTTCAAAAAGTTGGGAAAAGCGTGGAATGATTTTGAAAATAATTTTTATTCCAACGATCATCACTGCTAAGATTATTTGTTATTATCATTTTGATGCCTTTGAAATAGAATTCTTTCATTGCATTGGTGGGGAAGGAGCTGAACATCATTGAAATCTTTTTTTTTTTTTTTTTTTTTTAATGGTTCTGCTTTCAAGACTTCTGGCTGAGGCCTTTGGTGTTCGAGGTGATATGATTCCATTTATGTTTTAACAAAAATTATTCAGCTTGGGACAACTTTATTCTTGAGGTACTTTCAGATATTCTCAAAATTTTTCTTCGAAAAATTTTATTTAAAAAAATGTCCAAAAAATTTTATTGTTGTTTGTCCCTTATTCCAAAAAATTTATTTTCTTTCCAAAGATGAAAGAGAAATCGTATTAATTTTCAGAATATTTTATTCAATAATAATGCTTATGATAACAGGATCCAACATTTTCCTACTGATGACAAGCTAGAACATACTATTAAGGACAGTTCAAGAAAAAAATAAGTAAATGTGAGCCTAGATCTAGACCATTCTCATGTGTCAAAAAATGATTTTTGGGTCTAGGTTCTCCCTTGATTCTGCCCTCTTATTTCAAATCAAGAAAAAAATCACCAAAAAAAAGTTCAGAGTTAGAAAAATTTCTTGATTTTCAGAAGATTTTCAATGATTTTTCACAGAATTTTCCCGATTTTTTCTGAAAATTTCGAATATTTTACTGACTTTTCAATGAATTTTTGCTGATTTTCCGGAAATTTTTCATTCATTTTTTACTGTATAGAAATCAATGGTACTATGGCCAGAAAAATCTTCATTATTGCCATTTTGAGCTCAACTGAATATTCTTTTTTAATTTTCATTAAAATTTTTAAATAATTTTTTGAATAGTCGAATTTTATTTAACCCTCTCCGACACTGGGCGTAAAAATCTTGGCAATTATACACGCCCAGTATAAAAAAACCATTAAAAAAAAAAAAAAAAAAGAGCTGCTCTAAAATAGAAGTGATGAGTAGAGGATGGAAATTTTTACCATTTTTTTTAAAGTCTAGAACTTGACATCTTGGCTATTTCTACTTCTTATCAACTTTCTAAAAAAAAAAGTGCAAAACGATCCATTCTAGTCATTTTAATGTTCATTATTCAGTACTCTCTAAAATTTAAAATTCTCAGTATTGCAATCTTCATTAGTATAACTGTGTTTAGGGTAATTCTTCTATTTATCTTTCATCGAACTCAAAATAGAAAAGAATTTCCAAGAAAATGTGTGACTCCGATGAATGACACCCTCGCGATATACAGTTAATTTTCAAAACTCGAATACCAACAACAATAGGCAACCTTTAGTCGATTTCGTGTCAAAAAAAGGCCATACCTCGTAATATGAAACAAAACCCGGAAATCTCTCGATCACAATACCAAACAAAAGCGAACGTTTACTTTATTTTTTTCTCTTTTTTTTCTCCGTTATAAACCTCGATAGCTTCATCGCCACATTCCACACGCAGCTGCTAAATAACGCGTACAAATCACCAAACTAGACGTTTTGTCTAAATATCGCTGGTGGAAACATAGCCCCAGCGTGTGATCCGGTTCCGAGTCGACATTCGGTGCTTTTACACGCGTAACGATTATTTTATCGACTTACCACTTTGATAGTTATTCGTGTGTATTTGTACATTCAGCAGTTGTTCGTACGATAAACTATACGCACCAGGAAACGTTGGTGGTCATTTGAAGCATTAAAGATAACGCCAGCGCCATCGCCAGCCCCTGGCATGTGGTTCTACATCGTCTCACATACGAACACGTATCATTCGCGCCGAGCAATTAGACGAAATGGGTTTATTTCTTTTTTGGCCCCGTAATGGTAATTCGTTCCATGTACATATTTTTCTAGCTTCCGAATGTTTGGTAACGTTGACATGACCAATCTATGGGTCTGTTTCGTTCACTCCTTTGTGCGGAAAAAGGAAAACAAATACGAAATTTTGAGCCAGGGAGCGAAAACATGAAAACAACTATCGTAATTCATAAATCTCTCTTCGCTTTCAAAAATACAAGAGTGATTCTTCGGCCGACCGTAGAAATTACGATGAAATGTTTGGAATTTTTTTTTCATTTAGCGGTGGCGTTAAGAATTTCTAAATTTTATTCTCTCGAATATTTTCCTAATTATGAGGATGAAAGAGAAAAAGTCTGGGGTTTTGGGTTTGTGATAATGTTCCCCTTCCCCATCCCCTCTCAGTCTCTAAAATTTAAAATAATATGTATTCGACTCGTAAAAATATGTACTTGGCGAATAAATGAACATGAGAATGAACTTAAACGTTTTACTTACTTGCTCCTTTTTTTTGATTGGGGGAAGGGTGTGTACAATGTGCGTACATAATTCAACAATTTTTCATCCGAAAATTTGTGGGATTCCCAAAAGTAGATTCCAATGATTACCAAAAACTTTTGATAAAATTGTACGTATGAAAATTTATGAAAATTTTAAAAGGAATTGTCACAGATAGGAATAGAAATCTCAGAAAATTGATGAAATAGGATTGAAGTTGGCGAAAATGCGAAGAAAATTTTTAAAAAATCTTAAAAATAATTGGCATCCCTTTCAGTATTTGATCTCAATTTTTTAATTTATTAAAAAAAAACTGCAAAAAACGACAATGGATGAAGAATTTTCATAAAAACTAGCTCAGGAGGTCACTTAAAAATATTCTATTTTTTTAACGATGTAAAAATTCGCTACAATATTTCTTAAATAATTCAAATTTGCGAAAATTAGTGATGGGTGGAATGGGAAAAATCATAGATTTCGTGATTCGAATCACGACGAAAAATCAAATCTAGAAAAATGGTTCGTTGAATCATTTTTTTCAATTTTTTCTTTGTCGTGTGAAGACGAATTATTCACAATTTTAATTTCAATTTTTCTAATTATTGACAAAACAATCGTAAGCTTAATTACATCTCAATTGAATACGATTTTTTATTTTCAAATTGCAATTAAATTTACACGAAATGTTGCGAAATTTTTTGGAATTCGGTGCCCAATTCTTTGCTTGATTCAAAACTTATCACATCAAAAATTACGAATCACGATGGGCGGAAATGATTCGAATAGAGTCACGATCACGTCTCACAAGATAATTCGAATTTTAGGTACTTACTATTTTTTGCGATGGAAATTGTTGAAAATCTTACAGAAAAGTTCAGATTTCAAATTGATAAGAATTGGTATTCAAATAAAAATTTCAAAAGTTCTTTCCAATCCAGCTTCACCTCCTTCTCTCTTATCTCGATGATAAATTTCATTTTCGTTTGAAAAAATTATAGGTTTAGGTTCGAAATTTGAGGAAATTGTCAAATTGATGATCTTGAAAAAAATTGCAGTCAGAGTTGGAAAAATTATTTAAAATTCCATTTCGGTCGAAAATTTAGGAATGATTGAAAAATCATAAAAATGGCCGAGATTTGGTGTAAAAATATTTAAAAAATTTTCATAATATTCTTTCAAAAAGCGTAATTTTTTATTTCAATTTTTTTTTTTACTTATAAGTCACGGACATTTTCTTTTACTGGAAAAAAATTCAAATGGCACATCGTGAATGACGAAAATGTGCTTAACAGATTTCTAGCTTCTCTGTGGTAATTTTCGCATGTTTGTCAAACTCAGTCTTTTGATTTTTATAATTTTTTTTTCGTCTTGGATGTAATATTTACGAAGGAGAAAGAAAAGGGAAATTCAAACACATGGAAATTCAAAATCGAATTCTAACAAATCTGAAGGACAAAATTAGACCACTGATGTTTTCTCAACAAGTGTTTGGGTGATGTAATTTTTTCATGTGTTCCAAAGTTTTAATAAACTTTGAAAGTTTCAAAAAAATTCAGCTCATTTTATGCACAAGCAAGTGTAAAATTGCTACCTTTTCAAAGTATTTTGGTATTTTCAACGCTGACTTTTTTGCCCTCCAAAAATCATAGTTCTTGTTTTCACTCTCTCATTCATAAATCCGTGAAAATTGACGAAAATCGCTTGGAAAAGTCATAATTGTAGCCTATAGCACATTAATAAATCAGTGAAAAATTTTACTGAAATTGAAATCAAACGGTAAAAAAATGTCGGAAAATCAATGAAAATTCCCTCAAAAGTGTTGTAAAATATTTAAAATTCTTTGAAAATCCAGTAAAATGCTTAGAATTTTTCCGATTTTTTTTTGGGACTGCAATTTTACTTTTTTCCAGTGACGTTTCACTGATTAGAAATGAGGAAACAGGTGTGAAAAATACATCTTGATAATTTTGAAAATTGCGAAGTTTAATTTTTCTCAAAATATCGTCGATTTGAATTCTATTCTCTTCAAAATCTGTTGAATTTCATCTCTATTTTTGAAAATTTTCAGATACATTTGCTAGTTCAAAATTCAGGAAACAGAAAAAAAAAAACAGTAAAAAAAACTTGGAAAAATTAAAATCTAAAATTTCACTTTAAAAATCTGATGAATTTTCAACATTTTGACAAAACAAAAGCCTAACGAAGATAACAGAAAATCCAAATTTATTCGATTTATTGAAATATTTATCATGGAGAGCTTGAAATTTTCAAATTGATGAATTAAAAGTTCTATTGGGAAAGAGATTATCAGAAATTTAGAATTTTATCTTCTAAATCTTGAAAAAAAAATTCACACAGGTAGGCTTAAACATCACATTTGGCTGGTTATCGATTTTGTTGTCGGTCTCTTATCGCACCACCAGGATTTTGTAATTTATCACTTCCGTTGATAAATTTTTAGAGTATTAAATATTTTGAATTCTGCGTGCTTAATCTAATTCTAATTTTCCGGCTAATTCTTATACCTAAGATAAGAAAAAAAATTTCGTGAAATCTTACTTATCACTCTAGACTCCAGATGATGTTTGTTTTTGATGTTGGCGAATTCATGGCCCTTATTGCGACTTACAATTGTATAAATATTATCGTTTCGTAAACGTTCGACGATTTATTCGTAGAAAAAAAAAACATCCGCTTATCGGAACGCCATCTTACGATACCATATCCTACATATTTGAATAACAAATTCGCGTCGTTTCGATACGCGAGCAAGTATAGCAGCAGCATTATGTGTAAAAAGAGGATCGTGATTATTACGTTGTGGAAACCGAATACCGAACTTGGGCGAGGATCGTGACAAAAACGATATTTTCGCTCCGACGTTGGTTTTTTTCCAATTCGTCTTCTTTTTCTCATCAAAAAGGGAAGCCGAGCTCGGTGAAAAAATTCGATTAGAGGTTTTGCGCGCCATGTACGCAGTATACAAGTGAACGTACATGCTCGAGATCGAGTTAACAAAACTCGTATCGATTGACGTGGTTTACAGAGTAATAAACAATAGAAGTGATGAATCAGCTACACACCCTGCGCTCCAAGCAGGATAGTTCGGGGTGGTTTTGGATGCTTCTGCGGGCGAGTTATTGGAATGAAGACGACGACGAGACACCCTAGCCCATGTATAGGTTACATTTTTATACGTACGGTTCACCCTCGTATCACTTTGCGCCGTTTGTGTGTTAATACAATCCGCATTCATCTTGGGCGAAAATCACGTCTGATTTCTGAACAACAAAGAAGGAAAAAAGAGCCCTTAAAATGATAAAAAAATAAAAAGTCTAGTGTATACTCGAAAGATATTAAAATGACGCGTATACTTAGAATACTAGACCGAAATGGCTCGAGGAGGGTGGGGGGGGATCTGACGAGATAGAAAAATACTCCTGTGCTCTGTATGACGACGTCGGGTACGAAGAGCAAAAAATGAGCGTCGTTTGTGATCAAAGCTGGAAAGCTGCTCTTTTTCGGACTAGCGAGTTTTTCTCGATAAGCTTGATAATCGATGTTTTGAGACTCGTGTGTAGTGAAAATATGGGCGAATTGATTCTTAATGTGCTAATCCATTCCAATTTTTATTTCTGAGCATTATACCTATTCAAATTAATTTCCATATTTTTTGTCAAAAATTTGATAATTTTTTTTCAAGAATTTTTTTCTGTAATTTTAATTTCAATTTTTTTGAAATTATTTTCCATTCTTATATTTTTTCTAGTATTTTCAAAACCAAACATTTTCTCCGATTTTTCTTTATGTAGGTAAGTCTTATTTTTTGATTTTTTTTTTCAAAATTGTCGCCACCTTGAAATTTTTCTTAATTTTTTCCATTTTAAATTTTTCTGCCACTTTTTTTTACTGTAAATTTCTTTATATTTTTTTTCGAACTCTCGACGTTTTTTTTGAATAAATTTTGCAACTCTAAAATAATTATACTTACTCATTTCCTTGGAATTTTTTAAAGCAGGGTTTTAGAATTTTGAAGTGTACATATAACTAAAAATTTTGAAAAAGTTCAGAGTTTGATAAAAATATTGAATTGAGAAAACACAAATTCGAGGAATGTCAGTAAGTATTAGCTGGAAACAGTTTTAGTATGAAAATTGCAAAATATGACTTTGAGAAAAATTTGAAGTGAAAAACAGTTCCAAAGGTGAAATAAATAATTTTGAAAAAAAAAAATGAAGTTGGTAAAATTCTAAAAAATTTAAAGTTGAAAAAAATTGAGAAAAAATGTAAGGGATTCAAATTGACTTTTCAACAAAAAATAAACAATTGAAAATTTGATAAAAAATTTTGGGTTTGAAAAAATTCACTAAAAAAAAGTATCCCCCCGCCGAATCATTTCCTACATACCATAAAAAAAAAAGAAAACAATTCATACATATTTTTGAATTGAAATAATCAACTCGCCAACTTTCTTCATTTACTTGAAAATGCATGTTTTTAAAGAACGAGACGAAAATATCATCATTTCACCTCATTCATAGTTTTCTCCTTATAGCGGGAGCAAAGTTCTACTTTTCCTCTCTCTCGCGAAACGTTCGAGTGTTTAAATTCACACTTTTCTCCCGCAATAAGAAAAATATCGTTCAGAACTCGAAGAAAAAACAATTTTTGTTTTTGCTCCCTCGTTGTGAAATATATTATTTCGACTGGAAGCACATTTCTTCCACGTTTTTTACCTAAATGTGAAAATCAGGTTCATAAGTTCTAAAAAATTCCCCCCTAAACCAAATTTGCCATCTCTGAATAAAGTCAAGTTGCCCTTTCCGTCTGCCCTCTCGTTTGATCTGATTCTAGATATTACTCTATCAGAACGATAAAATAATCAGCCGTATTTTTTAAAAACCAATTTTTTATCATCGGTAAATTTTCTTAATGAGCCTTATTGAAGGAGCAACAAGGACAACAAATTGGAAATTTTCAAACGAGATTGATTTTTTGAACTCGAATGTACCACTTTTCTCATTTTTTTTCTCAATTTGAAACAAAAATTTTTCAAAAAAAGTCGATAACTTTTTAAAAAATGTTGACTCAAATTTAATAATTTTCGCATGAAAATTTACTCTTAGAGAGGCAAGCTACCTCTTTGTTCCTGTTTTGATCAACCTGGTTCTAAATATTTCTCCAAAACCAATGAAAATTTTGAAAAATAATAATTGAAAGTAATGTAATTTTCAGAACTTCACTTTTCATGCATCATTCGAGGACCATTAAAATGACATAATTTCAAAATCGAACTTATGTACTTATTGTTCAATTTTTCGCCCCCGTATTTCAAAACTAGGCGGAAAAAATTGAAAATTTCTGCCTAGTGGTGATTTTTTCCAATGGGGTTCAATTCAAGAATAATAATCTTCGACAGGAAAATTGTCATTTTCTAGTCAATAGTGTAAAATTGATGGATAATTAAATTAATTTTTAAAAATGTAAGTAACCGATTTCAAGAAAAAAATTCACTTGATCACACATGTCGATTTTGAGTGATTGGCATATTCATAATCTACAAAAAATTATATTTACGAGCCCTTTTTGAAAAAATGACGATTTTAGGGGAGATGTTGAAAAAACAATTTTTGAGAAAAAAGCGTTTAAAGTTCTTGAATGAAAATTTTCTAACAAAAAACGTATTTCTGGGTCCAAAGTTTTTTTTTTTTTTTTCATTTAATAGGAATTTTCACTCAGAATCCGAAAAATTGGGATTTGGAGCTACATCAGGCTTGCCAACGTTTCAAAAATAGCAACATGATTCCCCAGTGCGAATTAACAAATTGGAATAATAGGTATTATTTTCTAAAAAAAAATCAAAGCAATTTCATTTCTGAATATTTTTTTTTCGGTTTAAAACTTCGTTCGTGAGATTTGGATCATCATATCTGATGGTTGGTCGAAAGATCATGAAAATGAAGAAAGGAAAAGGAGGGGTTAGTATTAAAATTCGGATCTGGGAAAGAGAGCATTTTGGGGTGTTTTTATTACGTGTGTATGTTCCAAGGATGAAAGGTGGGGAGCTGGGGTACGAGAGCGTGACTGATTCGCTCTTGTACCTATTTCGTATTTGATTTTGCTAATGGAGCATAAAATACACACTTTTTCTGTTATTTTTTGACGTAAAGAGGAGTACATGGGTTAATACGTCGCGATATAATGAGTCGAGAGTTGAATTAGCGCCATTAATATTCTTCAACTCGTTTCCAAAGTGACGTGATCTGAAAAGACGACTTATTTCGACGTCCGGATACGTAAATATTTCGATGGCTGCAGAAAAGTAGACATTTTTTGATCCGTTTCTCCGCATCATCGGTTATTTCCATCCCCTCACCGTGGTTTTTCCTTCGAAAGACGTAGACCATACTTATATGACGTCATCAGCTAAAATACATAAAAAAAAGGGGACCCTAATCTGTACCGTGTTGCTTCTGGAGTCGAATAAGGGACTAGACAATCGACATTGGCGAAATTTATGGCGTGTAGTTGTGTATCGGAAATCGTATGTTGTGACAAGACTGCTTTTTACTCATACACGATCGTATGGAATACTTGGCCAGATTATTATTATCGTATCGTTGTAGTTGAAACTTCATCATTGCTTCGTGCTTTTCTTTGGTGGTCGATGGTTTGCGTACATTCAATTCGTCGACATTCACGGTTCATTGAATTGTCTCTGCGAGGATTGCGGATTTCCTTTCGGCGAGCTCCGGCTCAAAGACGCGAGATTATCGGTACACGAGTCGACGAAATAACGAGGAAAATTATTAAAAAATATTTTTTTCGAGTCGGCAACTCGACCCGACCCTATCCTCTTATTGGTTTTATTATTGGAAACGTTAATTTAATTTCCAAGGCAAAGGGAATTTTCACGCTTCAGGGCAACTGAATAACGTTCGAACGATTGCCTTCGTACGCTGCTGTGGTATGCATTTCTTCGAAGCGAAATATGAACGATTCGTCCTTGATGTCTACTAAATTGATTGGAGGGGTTCTTTTTTTGTGCATGAACGAAGAGGGATGGGAGGGTTGAAAGTTTGATTGGGTATGCCTGGGGATTGAAATTTTCTGATTGAAGTTGAAAAAAATTTACTAAATGTCATTCAAAAATGAAAAATTTGTCAGCTAAATAACTAAGTTACTCGAGGCTTCAGAAAAAAAAAATGAGAAAAAAATTTTGCCTACATGCATAGAACCTCTTTCGGTGTCTTCGAGAATTCAGCACATGAAAATTTCGAATTTCCTGTATTATTAGCAAATATTGCATGTAAAAAAGCCCATTTTTATCACCTCAGTTCAATTTTTTTAAGAATTTTTTATTCATGTTGAAATTGAATAAAAATTCATTAAAAAAAATTCCAACGTATTCCCACTTTCCTTTGCCTTTCTTCCAGTCTATGAATTCATGAAGGCTTCGTGGAAAAGGTTGTTAAGTTATACCTCAAGTAAACTAAAATTCTGAATATTTTTTCAAATCTCCAGTCCCCATCCCCTGTTCCGTTCGTAAAAATTAAAAGATTTTTTAATTTCTTAGATTTTTTAATTTCTTAATTTTTTTCAATTTTTCAATTCCTGGAAATTTTAGTGTTTTTTTTTTTTTAAAAAATCGAAAGTTGTTACCTAAAGAAACATTGTGGTTTTTTTATGTTACCTCAGAAAATTTATCAAATCTTCCCCTTTCAAATCTGTATTATTCTAATTTTTACTTTAATTAAATTGTAAAATCTCAGCAAAATAATTGTGAATATTTTCAGTCGAAAAATTTTATCTCTCCCTTCCCATCTATCAAAAAAATCGTACAAAGCCTTGAAATGAATGATTTTTCAAATTGGCTCAAATCGAATGGAAAATAATTTTAAAATTCATTATGAAATATTTTTTCTATCAATAAAAATTTTGTTTTCCCTGTTCCCTTTCCATCGATTCTTCCAAAATAGTCTTCATTATTGTTCAAGTTGTGTAAAAATTTATTTAATTTTCTCCCCCTCCCACTAATTAAAATAATTCTGGTTTATTTCATTTCTGTTCAAATAAAGTGAAAATTTTTCATTTCAACTTTGCACAATTTTATTCTTTTTTTAAAAAAAAAAAAAAAATGTTTACCCAATTATGGAATCATTCTTTGGTTTCCCCCTCTCATTACCTCTCCTGAACATTTTTTCTGTGTAAAAATAAAGTGATTGATTAATTGAGGGTGAATTTGTGGGATCTTTTGTGCAGCAGCATTTTTTTTTTTTACTTTGTACCTATCTACTCGTATGATTGATTGAAATTATGCTTTTGATTTGTACACTTTTCACTGGTGTTCGTTTTTGCAGCCCAATTATCAATTCATTTTGTTTTGTTTGTTTCAGGTTGGTAATAATTTTTTTCGCAAGAATCGAAGAAGATGGATGTAGGTATTTATTGAATACCTAAGCCATCATTTATTTAAATAGAAAATTTTCTGGAATGGATCTGGTAAAGTAAGTACATGAAAAAAAATCAAAATTCGTCAAATTTAAATTATATTAATTTTCCAATATTTTTGTCTTCCTTACGCCCGGGCTAAAATATTTTTCTTTCTGACTTTTGAAATTTTCTTGAGATTATTTGGATAAATATGTCATGCCATTCATCCATAATGTCTTCATTTTACGTTAAAAATTTTTATTTTTTGATGTCATCCTCTGTTTATTCGTGTTCAATAATTATTTTCCTGAAATTCAATTTTCACATTTCAGTATCTTTCCTTGAATATCAGTAAAAAAAATCCATCATGTACCTAAATTCATCCCTAGAGTATTTTTTTGGAATTTGACATTTTTATCCTTAAAATTGTTATCCTGATTACGCTGATGAGGTCAGATTTATAGACAAATTGGAATACAATCTTTTGATAAAGAGAGAACGGTATAAGGTGGAGGAGGAGACCGAGGAAGTAATTGGAAAACAATCAAAATTTATCATTTGAAAAATCGGAAAAATTATTTGAAGGCCAAAAAAAGGATACGTTTTCCAAAGTTTAAGGGGGAAGTTCTGCAAAATTTGTTTCACTGGTCCTGCCAAAATTCCAACTGTAGATTTCGAGAATTTTGTTCGTGTTTACCTAATGAGTAATATTTCATCTGAATGAAATCCCCCCTCCCAACGGTGCTCACAATTCTCTATAAAATGATTCAAGTCAAAGAGATTTTTTAAAGGAAATTTTAAGCAAAAAAAAAAATAAGTAGTATGAAAAAGACAAGTAAAATCAAAAAAAAAAAAATTCAAAAATTTTCATCCTGAAGAAGTTCAGACACAGTTTGGGGAGGAGTTTAAAATTAGAATATTTTTCTTCTTGAAGATTGAATTTTCTGCAGCTTTTTAAATTCTATGAATTTTAGAAGAAAATATCACCACACCTCTACAAAATTTTCGACTCAAATTACATTTTTTCTGCTCAAAATTATAACAATTTTAATTTTGTGGTAAGCTTGGTGTACCTAATTCTCACATATTTCAATGGCTCTGGCGTAATCAAGATATCTTCAGTAGCCAGATAATACATTAAACAAATCTGAGCCATGAAAAATTGAAAAACTGCAGAATTTTTTGAAACAATCAATAAATTATTTAAAATCTGATTTAGTAAAAAATGCACCTGTTTGAAGCAGCGAAATCAATTCAACTGAAAATCAGTGATTTTTCACTGATCTTTCAATCAAAAGTATTAATTTTTATGAAAAATTGGGAATTGATCGAGAAAACAGTGATTTTCGACCGAAAGATCAGTGAAAATCATTGATTTTTCATTAAAAATCTTATCGCTGATTTTCAACGATTTTTATTTATAAGAACACTAGCAGGGCGAAAATTTTATACAAAATCATGTTTTTGAAGATCAAAAATTTTTTTGCACAAAAATCGTCTTTTTGAGGTGAGGGAGGAGCCGGAGCCTTTTGATCTGCTCCATGAGTGTGTTTATGGCTTTCCTTCTCTTTTTTTAAAAAACTGAATCAGCCTTGATCGAATCAGATTTTAATGATTTAATTCCGAAAATTTGTAGGAGATGAATTTAGTTCCAAATCTCAAAATCGATAATCGCGTACGTTACGAAAGATATTTCACCCATCCCTCTTCAATTTTATATCATCCAGTCTCAGGAGACCCTCGTGATCGCGTAACTTTTAAACTTATCCATGGAAGTTCTTTTTATGCTTTATTGCAGCAAAAATACAACAGGGGAAAAAATTAATGAAAATCGATAAAGGGAAATCCGCAACGTTGCCATCCACCACCCCAACCAAAAGTATCCCTAATTCGACAAAAATTATTATTCATTTGAAAAAGCTACACTCATCCGGAATCTTCATACTGTGCAATAAACAGCTTTCTCGTGCTCATGTGAATAATACGCCCTATCACCGTAACAACTCGTACCTATAATCATATTCAGAAGATACCTATTACCTACATGGTAAGAATACTACACGACACAATAAGACGAAACATGGCGACAGGGGCAAGCAACGTTATAGGCATAAGGCTACTTACGTTTACGAGAAACTATAGGAGAGAGCGAACGTAGAAAAGATGCATCCATCCATAAAGTTGACTGAAGTAATTCAAATTACACACCGTACAACTAAAATTTCTACCCTTTTTGCCGTTTAAATGTCACTTATGTAACCGGAAACCTTTGATATATAACCCACAATGAAAGGTCGGCTTTCCCAAATCTTCTCCATTCTCCTTTGGCTGTGCCTCTGCGCCTTTGCCTCTCTTTCCCTTTAAAACACACTAGAAAATTGACGTCGACCAAAAGTATCGTATCTCGCCTTTAAACCATACCATACCGTACACATCGCTATCGTATCCTTTATACGTTGGCATCGCTGTTCCTACTCGAAATGTGTAATATGCAACCCGCAACAACCATCTGTATGCTGTTTTATTTTATTTTATTTTTTTTTTCTGAGAATTGAGAATGGGAAAACGAACCGAAAACAGGAGGGGAAGGAAAAATGGGGAGATTTTGCGATACCTACACGAAGAGCCGATGAACGAAGAACACGACTTGGCGAAAATGTAAATTTACGCGTACGTGCTCCTAAATCAATCAGTTCGACTTGTAACCCGCTGTACCGTGAAAATATACGTTTGCCTTTCGTTTCGCTCGTCCGAGAAAATTAAATCCTTTGCGGGGTAGGATTAGGCTATTTGTGGAGGTTGCGGGATGGCGCTGCTGCTGGGTTCGAAAGCGATGCCCGAAAGGTTTCTTGTTTCGTTTGACTGGGGTGTGCAAAGTACTCGTCGCGAAGGTGGGTTTTGATTGGAATTCGTCAAAAATTAAACAGCGCGTGGGTTTTTATTTTTGGTCGAAGAAAAAATTGGAAGATTTTGCTCAATATGGAAATGATAGGTTGAGAAGAGATATCTGCTGTGATTACTGGAATTTGAAGTTTTTATTATGATTGAAAAGAAATCCGCGAAAAGAAGTTTTTTTGTGAAGTTTTTTTCAAGATTGGAAAATTCATCATTTATTTTATATTTTATCGGTGGCTTGGGCAGGATGAAAATCCTCCTTAAAATTCATTTTTTTTTCTATTTTTTTTTGAAACCCGAAAATTTTTGAAGTAATTTGTGAAAAAATTAGTCTTTTTGGAAAGTGTTTTTCAAGATTGGAAAATTCATGTACCTATCTAATTTTATCGGCGGGTTGGGCAGGATTAACCCTTTAGTGCCCGGCGAAAAACTGACGGATGAAATTAAAAATTTTTCACACTGATGAAATGCACCAAAGTCCAATAGTAGAAAATCAAAAAAATATTCGCTTCGGTGGAATCGATTTATTTGGGAATGAATAATGTTTAAAAATATTCAAAATTTCGCTATATTCGTTTCCAAATCTATAGAAGCTCCAACTGAAGTGAAAATTTTGCCAAAATGTGATGGACTGAAAATTTAATTAAATAGTGTGAAAATAATACGTATTTGTTCAAAGATCGAACAACTAGAAAAATAAATCGAAAATTTTTTCAAAAATAAGTGGAACCTTTTCGGCCGGAAATATCAAAACTTGATCTTGCTGGAAGCAAAATTTTCCGATAGAAAAATACTTGGTAGGAAAATCGAGACATTTACAGAAGGAAATTCGTATAAGTATTTAATAATTTTTGGAATTCAGATTTAAAGATCGCACTGAGGCCAATTTAAATGCATAGGAAAATTTATCGAAAATATGAAACATGTTTTTCCGTTGAAAATTTACACTCTTTTTTAGTTAATGAGGAGTTGACTTCGGTAAGAAATAATTTTTTTCCAAATTATAAGTACATATATGATTTGGAATATCAAAAACAATTTTTTTGGATTTTCTTTTCTTGAAAAAAATTTATCAATTTTTCTCAATTCTTTGTCAAAAGTCTTGAACCTCGATTTCCAAATATTATTCAATACTTACACAAATTTCCTTCTGCAAATATTTTGAATTTTCCACAAAATATTTTTCTATCGGAAAATTTTGCTTTCAGCATGATCAAATTTTGATATTTCCGGCGGAAAAAGTTCCACTTTTTTTGAAAAAATTTTCGATTCATTTTAATTTTTTTTCTGGTGATTCGACTTTTGAACTAATACGTATTATTTTCACGTTATCTTACCAAATTTTCTGTCCTTTACTTTTTGGCACAATTTTCAATTCAGTTGGAGCTTCTGTAAATTTGGAAACGAATATAGCCAAATTTCAAAGATTTTTAAAAACTATTCATTTCCAAATCATTGAATTCACCCGAAGCAAATATTTTTTTAGCTTTCAGCTGTTGGTCTTTGGTGTATTTCAGCAGCGTGAGAATTTTTCAATTTCATCCGTTAGTTTTTCGCCGGACACCAAAGGGTTAAAATCCTTCTGATTTCGAAATTCAAAAATATCAAAATTCGGATTTAAAATTCTTTTTTTCAAATCCAAAAATTTTTAGAGAAATTTGTGAAAAAATTACTTATCTATACTTAAGTCTTGTAAAGTATTTTCAAGATTAGAAAATTCATCATTTAATTTCATCGGTGGGTAGGGGCAGGGGCAGGATACAAATCCTTCTATTTTCGAAATTCAAAAATCCTAATTTATTCGGATTTTAGATTTCAAATTTTATGTTTTCAATTTTTTTAAAAAATTACCTGGGTAATAAGTACATAATTTTTCAACATTTAAGCAATAAAAAAATTGTTTCTCATGATTAATTTCTAGATTTCGAATTTCGGAATTTAGATTTTGAACTCGCTGAATGAAAGAATTTTGAATTCGATTACAAGTATAATTTTGGGATGAAATAAACTTAAAGTAGAAATTTTCGTACATCTTGAACATTATTCCTCAAATTTTTATCAACTTTCGTACCATTTTTCATTTTTCATTTTTTTTTTTGTTTTGTAATCCCAAAAAGTGTCATGAATTTTCTAGCAACAGGTGTACGTAAATATTCTCATATTTTCTTCACAATTATGGAAGACTTTGTATTATTAGAAATTTTAACCACTTTGACATCATTTTGAACAATCCATCTAGCAATTCAACCCTTTTTCGTTCGATTTCCTTCATACCGACGATATTTCCGAATACGTCGATTGACTTCGGCCATCGCATCGCCGACGTTCGAAAAAAAATTACCGAGAAAATAATTAAATGGGAAACTTTCACCGACAGCTCGACGCAGTCGGCGTGGCGGGGTTAATTCGAAATGTGACTGACGCTGACACCCGAGCAACGGACGCGACGCGATCATAAATTAAACCCATCTCCGCCGCTCGATTCTTCCCTCCATCCTGCACCAATGCTCTCGTACAAATCCCATTTAAACGGTCAATTAAAGAAATCTTATCTTTTCGCGTCGTCGAGTCGACTTCATCCGTCTTCATTGGCCAAATAACCGGGTGCTCGCGTCTAAATAATTATTTTTTTTTCAAGTATCGGTATCTTATCGTAGCTACAAAGACGATGATACGATTTTGAATCCTCATTGCGAAATAATTCATTTAAACTCGTCGACACGAAGTGGGAATCAAATATTCGGAATTTTCCTCTTAAAAAAAAACCAAAGAAATAAAAAATTGAGAAAAAAATTCAAAGAATGCAAAAGTCGAAAATTGTTATTTCTATACCTCCCCCCGTATCCTTCAGTGAAAAAATTGTACAAATGTACGATAATGAAAAATTTAAAAAAAAATTGCAAAAGATGAGAAAAAAATCCTTCGTGATCGATTTCTTTTTTTTTCATTTTTACTCTTCAACTTCAATAAGTGAGGCGCTTGGTATCAAAGTGAAACATAAGCCTGTGACACTCTACGACAAAACAGACCTTATGTGTCAGAAATCAGTTATTATTTTGGTATATTATTATTGCAGTGTACAAATTTTTGAGAGGAAGGGGGAGGGAGGTTAATTGAAGGTTTGAAGGTCAAAAACACCAAGTCCTTATTTTTTTTCAAAAATAAAACAATATATTTCTCAAGATCAATTCTAAGAAGTTGAAAATGCGTACGGGAGAATTTAAACTCAATGACTACCGTAATCATGCAAAATTTCATACAATTCTCTAGATTCACTTCTTATCAGGGATTTGGAAAGAAAGGGCTGGTCCATTCGACTCTGGCTACCAAGAGCTTATAAAAAGAAAATCGCCTCTGGCTCCATCTCTTGGATTTTTTCAAGATGGACTCCGGCTCCGGCTCTGAGATTTTCATAAAAGATCCTCCATCTCTAGATTCAAAAAATCACCCAGAAAGAGTCCTCAATTTTCTGGCTTTGCTCCGGATCTTTGGCTGGCTCAGGGATTTGTAAGGGCTCTCTTCTCACCAGCTCTGGCTTCAGGATTTTCAAAAAAATTGCCTCCGGCAGTAGGATTTTCCTAGCAGGATCTTCGGCTAGCGGCTCCGCTCCTGTCCCTTATCTGACCATACCTCTTGTCTAAAAAATTTAAGATAGCGAAAATAAAAATTTACCAAAGACAGAAAATTTTCCAGTTTCGTTATATTTTCATTGTGAAAAATGGACGCCTCGATAGCGGAATGGTTTTTAACGCGTTCGTTTCTAATTACACGTGGATCGGGCCAGGGGCGCAGAGAAGGACAACGGATCTGTGTTGAAATAAGAGAAACACAAAACAACGCCAACGGTTTCGTTAAAATTGCGTTAAAATTTCGCAGCGCAAAAAACGTACGAGGAGAGTGGACGGGGGCCATGGCGGGGAATGCTTTCGGACTCGAATGTGTATAAGTCTGGGTATCTTATAGGAGAAGCCGACGATGGCGTTTGGTACGCGGTACCGGAGCGTGGCGCGGAAAAGACGTTAAGAGAAGGAAACTTTTTCTCTCGACAGATATTGGTAGCAGCTTGGATTGTGGAGCTTGAAATTAAATGAAGAAACTTTCTTAAAATCCATTTAAAAGTAAACTAAACGCACTTCTTCTAATATTACCTATCTATCCGTCTGCGTACCCGGTACTTTACAACTTCCATTAATTTAATTCCGAGTCAAGTTGCCATTTTATTCGGCTTTTACAAAACACCAGCATTGGAAACGCGAGCCATCTTCACGTGACGGAGAAAAAAAATACGCCACTGTAGGAGACGAGTACCCACGTAGAAATGCAGCTGAGCTCGTGGATATATTTTTGTCCTAATACTCCGCTACTCCGACTCTCCAGCTCCTATGTCGGATACGTAACGTACGTACGACTTTATCGCTAAAATAATTTATGCACGTCTAACGTTATCGTCGCGCCGAAGGCATCGACTGTGCATCGTCGTCCGATGGGACGTCTATAATACGGTTCATACTTCATTTAATTTTGCCGCTTGTCAAAAAATAACCATTAACCTTTAGAAAATTTGTCGCGCGGTTTTCTTCTTTCCACCGAGTCCCAAAAGCTCGCGGTGCCGGTCGCGCTCGTATACGATTTATAACGTAACACCCTTCGTTTCGGCGGCCTCTCCGAATACCGTTCTCGTCGCGTTGCTCGTCCAAGTCAAAAACCGTTGTAGATATTCGGTATTAATAATGCAAAATTTCGCCATCGAGGAAAAAAACCAAACAACTCTCCGAAGTGTACGAGAGAACTTTTAATACCCTAATTAATATTTCATATCGTTGTCATTTCGATGTCGAAGTCCCTCTTCTTGTTCGTCGATGATTATGGGGAAAAAATAGAGCGATGGAGGGATGGAAAATATCGGTGGAATGAAATTCGTCGTGAAATCGCCAAAATTACAACTCTCGAGGATGAATGGAATTTTATTTCAATTTTTTTTTCAAATTTTATATTTTTTATTTTAATTTATATTAGGAGTGGTACCATTTCAGCTGAAAGCTGAAAATGGCGTTAAGCGACCATTCTTTTTTCAATTTCTCGACATTTTCGAGATCACTTGAAGCTGACGCTGGAGCAGAAAAAGATGTAAGAATAAGATAATTTCCTGCTATTTTTTTTCCAAATTTTCTGAAATAGAGGTAACAAATTCAACAGTTTTGACCAGCTTAGCATTTTTTAAAATTATTTCTGACATTTTTTTGCAATCTTTTGGAGCGTCGAATGTTTGAATTTTGCAATTTTTTAAATTTTTGTTAATTTTTTTTAACCTTTTTGAAGAAAAAGAGTAGAAATAAAAAAAATTGACTGCATTTCCGATGAAAAATTTTTTCAGATCAAATCGTATCAAATCATATCTGATTTAGATCAAATTTTATCAAAACGGATGAAATTTGATCTCAAAAATGTCCTAATCAAATTAAATCTGATTTTTTTTTAGATATGATTTGATCAAATTGGATGTCATTTGATCACATCATATCAAACTGGATCTGAACCTTCATAAATTTTTCAGATATGAATTGATACAATGAGATATGATTTGATGTAATTTGATAAAATTAGATTGGGACATTTTTGAGATATGATTAGATCTGAAATTTTTTCATCGGGTTGAAATTATTATTTTTTTTGCATTTATTTCAATTTTACCAATTTTTACCCATTCTGCAAGCTTTTTGAGGGTAAAAATTAAAAAATTGAAAAATAATCAACCAATTTTGTAATTCTTACTTAATTTTTTAAATCTTTTCACTAGGGAAGAACTGCAGGGATAAGAGAATGTCAAATTTTCATTTTTGTTCTTTTCTTTTAAGAGGACGAAAAAATTGAAAGCTTTTTTTTCAGTTCTTTTTTGATTTCTTACGCTGTATTAAGGAAGGCTGAGGAAGGAATAAAGAAAAGAGAAACTTTCATATTTATGAAAATTTTCTCAACCCTTTTCAATAAAAAAGTGATGAGTAGTTTTTGAAATGATAGAGAAGAAGGTGGTAAAAATATTAAAGTTCTGATTTGTATGGAGGTGTCTTACTTTTTTTTTTTCAGAATTTTGTACTTGAATTTTTTTGGGGGGTTGGGGGAGGAGGAGTGTAATCCCCCTCCCCCCAGTAAAATTCTTAGTTGAAAAAATCTCGGAGATTTCAGCAAATTAAATTTTTTAGAAATTTTGCAGCATTACTAATAAAAAAGGAGACTGTCAAAATTTCAAGTTTTTCATGTTCTTTTTTCAAGAAACACAGTGCAACTTCAAAATTAGGTACTCACTTTCTAAATCAGAATTTTTCAAAAATTTTGGTCTCGCGAAGCTCGGCCTTATTGAATTTTTTCCCCCGTAATTTTAAAACAATCCAAATCCCACAAAAATTATATTTTTCTTGAAAATAATTTCCATATATTTTATCAAATTTTTTCTCATCGAAACTCATTTTTGATGTCTGAAATTCAAAATTTTCAAACGCTTTGGTCTCGCTGGGCTCAGCCTTATCGCGTGGCTTTGTGAATATTTTCTGAGTACAAGTGGCCAGGTTTTTAATCAAGTTAGATAATCAATTTATAAATTTGTTTTATTGAACTTTAAATCAAAGTAAGTATTCTACTTAAAATTTTCTCATCTTTGAAACTAAGTTGCTGAGTCAAAAAATTCCCGATTGTCAAATTTTGGGGATTCTTGATGGGCAATTTTGAATTTTAAAGTCGGCATTTTTGAACATCATTACCCCATTACCCCCCCGTTCATTTTCCGTCGAACCGCCTCTGGGGTACTTGAGATTTCTGTCTTTTACATTTTCAGAAAACACCAATCAACTTATCATTTTTTTTTTTTGAAAAAAATTCGAATCCGTATGTTTTTGAATTTTTTATTGTACCTGTACAGAAAAGGATTCATTAAATTTTTGTTTTTTTTTCCTGGAGATTTTTTTGTAAAAAATAGTATTGGTTCTTCGAGGTTCCCTCAAGGGATTTGGGCTGGAGACTCAATTTTTTTGGAAATCCCTGGTCAAAAGTAAGCTACATTATCAATTTTCGAAAAAAAATACAGAATATTTTTTTACATCTGATGCCAAACACTGATACATCCAATAAAATTACTCTCCCTCCCTCTACTCGATATTCTGAAAAAACGTCAATTCGCCACTATCCGAATCCTTTCGTCGTCCGCATCGCGTTAACGTCGCTGGCTGCTCGTAATAATGAGAAAATCGCTCGTAAAACATGTAAGCACGAGGCATATTAATTAATACAAATTGTATTCGGCGCGTAATTTTAATTTAATGGATATTAACGAAAACGTCGACGTCGTCGTCGGCGGTGGCGCGGCGCAACACCAGGTGTCCGCGGCCATATGTTGCCAATTCGTGTGTTCGAGCACCTGGTTAAAATAAAAGCCGTATACTTCGATAGATGATGATTTCGATATTGCTCTTTTTTTCCCACCCTGTCTCCTCTTCGCATGTTCACTGACATGAGCCATTTCTCTGCGGGGATTTATCGTTGATAACTTACATATTGCCAGAGAAAAGAGACAACAAGTATCCTCATATTTTTGAGACTTACCTACGTTGATAAGTATTTAATACAGCTTGAAAATGTCATTTAAACAAATAAACTCAATAGCAGGGTGTTTACCGGAGAGGAAAAACAAGAGGAACAACTAGAAATTAGAAAATTGAAATCTATTAAAGTACATTTTAGAGATTACCTACCTATTTAGGGACTAGCTGAGCCAAAAAGCGTATTTTTTGAAAAAAAATCCATGTTTTATGACTATTTTAAATTTCTGCAATTTATTCGCCTGGATATGCAGAAAAATTAAAAAAATTGTTATCAATGACTTTTTCTTCTAAAAAATAGGCATCGACCACTAATTCTAAAAGTGTCTAAGTGCCATTTTTGTAAATTTCAATCTCATTTTTTTTCAGTTCTGAATTAATCAATTTACGTTTTTTAGATTTTAATTAATGCAGCTTGTTTCAGAGAACTCGAAATTGTAAAAAACTCAATTTTGACAAAAAAATGGCACATAGACACTTTTAGAATTAGTGGTTCGGTATGTCTTTTGATCTAGATAGTCTCTAATTAAACTTTAAAATTGATTTAAAAATTTTTCGGTATGATTCATGTTTTGAATTTTTGACAATTTTTAAAGAATCGAATGCTCTTGTGCGAACGACGTCAATCGATTTTAAAATTTTTTATTCTATTTTTTTAATTCTCCGATTATCGTGAGTTTTATTTTGAAAAATCAAAAATTTTGATTTTTCGGCCAACTCTAACTTGCATGTTTAGGTAAAAAGGTGAATTTTGATGTGTGCCCAATTTTTGAACTTTCAAACTAATTTAAAACGATTTCAAGACGTTTTGGAGCTTACAGAAAATCTCGGAATTTTCCAACGCTGGAGGAAACCCAGAGTAATCAGCAATTATAGGTGATAAGATCAATATAGATCATTTTTATAACCTATTCTCTAATGCTGGAAAATTCCAAAAAAATTTGGAGGCTTTGATACGTCTCGAAACCACCTGCAATTGATTTGGATGGTCAAAATAAGGGTATATATCAAATTTCAGTTTTTATCGTTGATTAGATCAATTATATTCTGTTGGATGGTGTAATTTTTGAATTTCAAAAATTGGCCAAAATTCGAGAAATGAATTTTAGCACTTGATATTTTGGATATACCTAGAGTTTTTGTCTTTTATTCTGAAAAATGTTCTGAGTTTGAATTACTCCGGTAAAGGAAGAGAGGAACGGGGGGGGGGAGGGTGATATGGCGATATGGTGAAATACAGAAAACATTTCTGTACCTTACGTAGCAAATTTTTCAAAATTTAAATCCTGGGGGTTTATTTTTTAGACTTTACATTTTAGGAGCCCCCTCAAAGAAGTAAGGAGTGTGCGACAATTCTGGATATTGAAATGGAATGTATAGATCAAATTATAATTGTAGATAAATGCCATACTTGATATTTAAATTTTAAAATGATCTCGAAGAGCAGAAAATTTTTGTAATTAGAAGTTGTGTGGGATCGCGCTGGAGTTACGGAGCCAGAGGCATCAATTTTTAGTGTTTTTCGGGATTTCAGGGTCCACATGGGGCAGGGATTGAAATCGAAAAATTTACCGCTATGATTTGTACACCTTTTTGTAATTTTTACTAAAATTCGATTTCGAGCGATTCACTGCCACGATATCCTCTTTTTGGAGCCTGTGCCCTGTTCGAGGCAGCACCCACGATGATTCGAATCATGATTCGGATCACAAATTTTACGATTCGCGACCAAAATGATTCGTGATTCGAAATCTTTTGTGATTCGTGATCCGTAATTCGTGACTTGTAAAGTTGTAAAAATGATTCAAGTTTTTCGAATCATTCAATTTTTTTTTACTTTTTGTACAAATCACTGTATAATTGTGTAATTTTTTCAAATATTGACTGACAGGTATCTCATCTTTCAGTTTTTCAACTTTTTGAGAGATAAAAAACGAAAATTTATGACTAAAATTGACTTTATAAATTTTTTCTCCGATTCAAAACTACCATTTTTTCCTATTTTGAGCTAAAACTTGGAATTTTGCAGAAAAAAAGCTTACCACTATTTCATTTCCAACAAAAACTCGATTTTTAGGAATTTTTTCAAAATTGGTAGCCCCACCGTCATAATTCATTACCTATACCAAAATTCAAGTTACTTTCATTTTATACCATTTTCTGTCAAAATATATCTAAAAATTTACCCCCCTCCCCAACTATAAAATGTATTTTCGATTTATTCTCGTGTTGGACTAGAAATTTCACCTCGAGTTGAGATAGTTACTTCGTTTGTTGAATTTTTTTTTTCCAGAACACCGCTGTCGACTTTTTCACCTCTCCAATCCTCCTGTCCAACCCTACCTCGTCCCACCTCCCACATGACGTGCTTCTCGAACAAAAAAAAACAACTACATCAAATTATCGCAAAATACCTCAATTCGAGCGTGGCTAAAGAGAGAGAAAAAAATCCATTTCGAACACGCAACCATTACAAGACTCGTATTAGCATACCGTCTCGACTTAATTGGCGGGGTTAATTAAGATCTCAAATATGGCGAACCAGATTGCACGCCATACATGTGCATTTAGTTAAAGGAGGAAATGATACTTAACGCTGTACGTGCCTCGACGCCGAATTGTTTGTCGACACGACCCAGAGCGAAGCAGAGGGGAAGGGTAAATTCTCTTCTATACATTGTATATTCTCGCTATTAATATGCATTATTTCAGTATAAAATACATACTGAAGTAATAACGAAGATATTTTGTATTTATGGCGAGATACGGTATAGTCGAATACTATCGAGAATCGTACCGTACCTAGATCGGCTGAGAAAGAGGCAGATCGCATCAGCGAAACCGCTCGAGCGTGAAATTTTCCACCTATTTGTCATCTTATTGTATAAGCTGCGAAGACGACCGACTCGACCCACCCTGTTAATAATAATTTGATTGATTACCGAGTACAAAAACGACGACATACACGACGAGGTGTAATTATCAAAAGCTACCTAAGTGGTGGCTCGTTCAGTGGCATGTAACACGACGACCGACTGTACTGGGGGACGGTTCGCTCCGGTCGTAATCGACGTAATCATTAACCCTCCCCGAAAGAATTTAATGGTCGCGAGTTATTAGCCCATCTGACCATGGTACAGAGGCACGGCGTGTATTTCGAACATTACGTGGCGAAATGCACCATCGGACTAGTCGTGCTCAGCGTCGTAATAAGTGTGCTGGATGAAGGGCTGGTACTTCTACTACATTGTATGCCATTTCTAGCACGATATATCAGAATCCACAATGAGCTGGGACTCGTTTTTTTCCCCAAAAATTGACGAGTTGATTAATTCGATGACTGGCATAATTTTGGTGGATCAGAAATGGCCAGGAAATTTTTCAAGTGGTCTGACGAGGGATTACATTTCAATGTGTCCGATGGATTCGATGGTGAAAATTATTGATATTTTTTATGGATTTTTTTTAGCCATTTTTAGATCATTTTTACTGCTTCAAATTTTTTTTCTGAAAAGAACCTTTTGTGTTTCGACTTTTGAATCGAGGAAGAGCAATATGTTCAAAATTCTTGCTTCAGTTTCTTTTGGAATCTTGGTACCAACAAGCGTGGTAAAAGTACTAAAAAAAAATTCGAGAGCAAATTTGACGAAATGGAAAAATACCGAGAGACCCACAAGTCAGAGCTGAACTGGAAAAGTCCATTCCTTCAAAAAATTACATTCTCGTTACAAGGTTATTAAAATTGATTATCATCAATTTCTCATTTTGAATCGACGAAAGTCACTGGGAAAAAAAGTCAGAATTGCAGCGCAGAAAAATCAGGGGAATTCTTCTATTTTCTGCAGATTTTCGATGATTTCCCAACAAAAATATTTCACTGACTTTTCAATGAATTTTCACCAATTTTCGAAGAATTTTTTTCACTGTTTGCTTTAAGTTAGTGAAATTTTTCTACCGGTTCATCATTGTGCCGAAATTTTGTTTGTTTTCCAATGATTTTTTCGATAATTTTCGCAAAAAATGAGACATAAATGGTCAATAATTTCTAGTTTCAACCTCTCTTCTTTCAACAATCCACTTAGGTTTATTTTTGTTATTGATTGGCATTTGTTATGGACATTTTTGAAGGGCATGGTGTACTTTTTCTGGAAAACCTGGAAAAATCAAGGAATTTTGTGAGACTGGAAAAGTCGGAGAATTTTAAAAATTGGCTGAAATTTTGTGTTTGGAAAGTCAGATCGAATTTTAAAATTTTAGCTGGAATTTTGTGTTTTAAAAAGTCGTAGAATTTTAAAATTTTTGCTGAACTTTTGTAAAAATCATTGTCTAGAAAATTGATTCATTGCTTATTTTATTAAGTATAAATTTTCCAAAATAATTTCCTCGGTTGCTCGGCGATAATTTGCACCCCCTTTTCATGCTGAATTCGTTTTTTTTTTTTTTTTGAAAATTGGGTTTTTAAAATGAAATCGTGATGAAAAACGAATGAAATGAATGCCTTTGAAAAAAAGGAGAGAGAATGAATGGAAGGGAATTTTTAATTATTGGGTATATTTTGAGAAACTTCAATGATAAATTTTCATTTTAAAGGCCTTTTTTGCAAAATTTTTCGCCCATCTATCAAAACGATTATGTTTCATCTCTCATCAGCCGAAAACATTGTAGGAGTTTTTGTGAAATTTATTAATCTTAGGTACGTGTTTTTTTTTTTTTTTTTTTTCAAGGGGAGGAGTAATGAATTGGGAACACATTTTTGGAAAATTCAACTTTTTGGTCACATAACTTGGTAGATAACTTGCAATAATTTGTTGCTGTGAAATAATTTTTTTTTTTTCATTTAAAATCTGTTTTGTTACGAATCAATTATTTCAAATTTTTGAGTGGAAGGAGTGGGAGGGGAATTGAAAATTCCCAGAACTGAATTTTGGTCGTTTATTTAGCTAGAAAAATAAGCATCTAAAAATCTCATAAAAATTATAATTTTTGAAAAAAAAAATTGTCAATGCATTTTGAATCATTATTTTGTGCAACTTATTCATGCGAAAAAACAACTATATCCCTTTTCCCCATTCTTCAGAAATATCATGAATAAAAGGTCTGAAAATTTTCAAAAAATTAGCCCGGAAAATCTGGAAAAGTCAGGAAAAATCATTTCTGAAATATAGCGAGAAAAAGTTGTTCAACTCGATTTTAATATGATGCGTCTATAAATGATTTGAATTTGGGTAAATAAAAAAATCAATTTTGTAATTTGAAGCTTTTCATCCCTTTTATTTTTTTTTACTCGAAAACTTTTTTAATACCTACCATCAGTCCTGTTAATTTTTGAGTGAATTATCAAAATCATTGTCATTTTTACAATTAACTAGGTTTTTTTTATGGGGGAAGAGGAAATGAACCTTGATATCCTTGATAATGTTGTTGAGAGAGGTGAAGGGAGTAATCGAAAATTGTTGATCACAAAAAGTAGAGAAATTTTAATTACCAAGCTTGATAAAAATGTGCAATTTTTGACAAATAATGAAAATATTTTAGATAAAAAAAAATCATAATTTTACTCGTAGGTAGTTAGGAAAATTTCCCATTTAAAAGATTTTTTGCGATCTCGCTCGAGGAAATTTCCCAGAAAAAAGCTACCACAATTGCACAGAAAATTTCCAAAAATGGCGAAGCTAAAAGAACCATCAAAAAGAAAGACCTCAGTACGTAGAATCTTCATTATACGCGCTACATACGAGTACAATATGCAACATCTCATCGTATCATTCGAAAAAGCAATATTCGAAACGTATTCAAACCGAGTATGCGAATTAGCAAGATAATTTGTTGTTATCAAAGTGGAAAATTGTTAACAACCTTATTATAAAGGTCTGTTTAAACGGTAAAAGCTGCTAAGATAATGTTCACCCCGGCACCGGCGATGTGTTTCGTTCGTATACATTTTCTATTTGGAAACGAGCGACAATGGGAAATGAAAGGAGTGCAGATACAGTACGTATGCTACGTGTACTATATACTGCATAAATACTCGTTTAAAACCACGCTGTCTATGACATAATTAATCTTATACGCTGAAAGAAGAGCAGCGAGACGAGACGAATCCTTGTATTCTCTAATAATCCTCATACGAACGACGAAAAATTACATTAGAACGTATAATGTAGTTCGCTACATGAGAAACAATCCCGCGAAACACCTATTTTTTTCTTCTAAAATGTATTTTTAATCATTTGAAATTTCATCGAATATGTGGTTTTCAAGAATCGATTCTGGGACTCGACAAAATGTATCGCACCAACCGCCAAATCTTCAATGACGAAATCCTAACACGCTCGTGAATACGTAGTAGGTACAATGAAAAGCGGGATTCCTTCGCTCCGTTGTGTAGACAACTTTTCTGACATGAAATCGACAATGCGGTTAGCAGCGTTCAGTTCAATTTCTGTATCTAAACGAGTCGCCAAGTTTATTGGCGGTTTTGTACAACGACGTTGTGTTGTTGTGAGGGTTTGGGAAATTTTTTTTCTCAGTAATGGTTTTAGGCGGAAATTCTACGGTTCAATAAACTGGCTAGAGATTGATTAAGGATTATTTGGAATCGTTTCGAAATTAAAGTAGAAAAAGTGAAATAGAATGGAATTTTAAGAAAAATTGGTATCAGTTTTGCAGAATATTTTTAAATGAGTAAAAATGAATCAGAAAATCGGTTTACAAAACCAACTGGAAAATTTTTACCGGGATGAAAACCAGAAATTGAAACGTCTTGAAACCGCTTTCAATTGATTTGAGAGGTCAAGAATTATAATATTCAGGGTCTGTGCAAAAATCCCTGTCTGACAAAATATTATTCTAGATTTTTTTGTTTTTTTGCCTCGAATAATTACGACTGTCTAGAATGTTCGCTGCAACAGGGTGCGGTGGTTTTTTTTTTCGCTCATAATCATACGTCTCAACTCTCAAGATGGAAATTTTTTCCAAAAGCGTAATATAACTTTTTTAATAAAATTTTTCCAATTCCCCAATTTTCTTTCTAAAATTTATTTCGACTCAATTTTTTCTAAAATTTGAATTTTCTATGATTTAATTTTTTCCTTAAATTTATTATGACTCATTTTTTTTCTGATCTTTACCAAGACTCAGTTTTTTTTTTCGAAAATTTATTCGTCGACTCTCAAATTAAAAAGAAAATTGAGTTGAAAAAAATGTTTGATTAAAATTACAATTTTTTTCTAAAATATTCCGGCCATTTTTTCTAAAATTTGTTTTGACTCAAATTTTTAAAAAATTTTCAATTCCAATTTTTCTTATGATAGGTATGTTCATTTTTTTTGAACTTAATTTTTTTCGAACGATTTTTCAAGTTTAACACACTTTTTTCTTCTTTCAATTGTTTCAATTTCATCAAATTTTTCTCTTAAAATTTTCCTCAGCTCCAATGCTCCAAATTTTTTATAAAATTGTTTCCAGCTTCAATTTTTTCGACAAAATCTTTTTATCCACTCCCAATTTTAATCTAAACGTTGTTTCAACTCAATTTTCTTTTTAATTTGAGAGTCGACGAATAAATTTTTGAAAAAAACCTGAGTCTTGGTAAAGATCAGAAAAAAATTTAGTCGGAATCAGTTTTCGTAAAAAAATCAAGTCATAATAAATTTGAGAAAAAATTTAATCATAGTAAGTAAGTAAGTAAGTAAATTCAAATTTTTGAAAAAAATTGAGTCAAAATAAATTTTAGAAAGGAAATTAATTTGGGAGGTGGAAAAATGGTGAGAAAATTTCATACTACTTGAAAATTAACGAAAATATGTAAGTATTACGAACTAGGAAACAATTTTCATCTTGAAAGTTGAGACGCTTTTTCAAACCCTTATTCTTTGTCCATTCTTGTTCTTTGGAAAAATAGTGTTTTTTTGGTGTTTCTGGATATTGTTTTTGGTTATTACTGAGATATTTCAAAAATGAATTTCAAAATCAGTAAAGTTTGATGGATACCTATTTTTAAAATTTTCAGAAATTTGCAAAAAAAAAAATCATCAAAATTGAATTTAGAATGTACCTATTTCTTTTTGTGGCCATCCAAACTAAAAAGCACAATTTTTTTTGAATAATTTAAAATCAATAAAGTTTGATATATATTATAAAATTTTCAGAAAATTGCAAAAAAAAAAAAATGAAAATTTATCAAAATTGAATTTATAATGTATTTTTTTGTGGCCATCTAAACCAAAAAGCACAATTTTTTCGAATAAACCCAATGAGTTCAAATTTCAACTTTTAAGAATTTTTCCTCTTTCTTTTTTTCAGTCAAGTATAGATATCTATGCAAATAATCGATACTGATTATGTTATCTATATTAGATACATCAAACATCACGTAACAAATGTTGAAAATCTCGAGAAAATTTTCCCCAATTACTGCTCTACGAAAAGAATAAACTTCGCCGAACAAACTAGAAAACAGCGAAGAAGAAAAAAAATACCACGAACAGATTGTAAAAACGCATAAGCGAAATAACTTAAAATGCCAAAATGCAATTAAAAAGCCATTTGAGAACATAGCTCGGGTAATTACAACGACGTCAGCGAAGGAAAGAAGTCTTCCTACAGCACGATTCCGAGTACCCTCTCTGCTCTAAAAAGTCAAATGACATTAGTATATTACTCAGAGCAGCAGCAACATTACGCGAAATGAATTTCTCGCTAAATGGCTAGAGAATGTAGTGTCAAAAAAAGAAAGAAAAAAAATAAGCGGAGACGTAAAGAAAAAGGGGTACTTTTTGCAATAAAAGAAGAACTTCACAATAAGCTATTTTCGTTCGCGAAATTAGCCACCTCTGCTATGGCTTCTGTCGAGTTGGCCAACTACGTTAAAAGAATGGTTGATCAGTATCTCGCTGCTCGATCCCAGTTAACGGTTTTTTTCCCTCTTGGTTGTTTCACGAGTCGGATTTTCGTCGATGTGTCGTAAGTATAAATACGAGTGTACAGTCGTTATTTTCCGATAAGTTTTTCGCTTCGTGAGATTACACGAGGTGGGTGGAAATTCCGTTTATAGATTCGTCGAAGAGATAATTGACGTTGAAGAATTGTCGCGATTGAGGAGTATAAGCTGCGTTCACGTCGGATTAAATAGACAGGTATCGAATGAAAGAAGTAGTAGGCGGCGAATTATAAATTTAGAAATCAGTCGTCGATATCCAATAGGCAGCGGGTTATCACAAAAGGGTTGGAGAAAGGAGGGATTTTGGGGGTAAGTGGCAAAATGCTGTATCGAGCTCTTTTTTCAAAAAAAAAAAAGAAGAAAAAGAAATTAAGAATCATGCATTCCACACAAAAATAATCAATTTAAATAAAATAAGCTGTAAAATGAGAATGGAAAGCAATCTAAAATGAAAAGAAGCTTCGGGTTTCTAATCGAAAATTTTGTTGCGACCACGAAAATTCAAATTGACATTTGATATGTGGATTTTGAATCCCGTAATTTTCATAAAATTTACTAGTTCATTCAGTGGTTTGAAAAGCAGACCAAAAAATTTTGTCATCAAACTTTTGAATCATTTTTTGAAAATTTTTGGTATCGCATTTCTATTCCTATGTATTTTTTTTTTCGAAAATTTTCACCCGTCAATTTTTACCGACTAGTCCGAGTACTAAATTGTTCATCATGGTAGAAAGGAACGTCGAAATCATATTTTTTTTTCACGTTTTAAGATATTCTGAACAAAAGTGGTTCAAAACGAGATTTTTTTATTACGTTTATGCATGATTTTGTCGTTGCTTAAAATCAAAAGCTGTGAACTTTCTGAAATTTTAGGGCTATGTAGTTTTGAGACTAAAAAATTAAATAAATTTGAGAGTGGGTAAATTTTTTTTTGAATTTTCATAACATTTTTCGAGATAGGTCAACTTTTTGTATTTTCCAAAGGATTTAGGGGGTGGGGCTGAATTGAAATTTGAACCACCGAGGTAAAAATGTCGGAACACTTCAGATTCAGATTTCTCCAAAACGTCTCCATTGATTGAGCTGAAATTTTCTGAAAAGACAGAGTGAGGTTAAAGGATCCTAAGGTGAAATTTTCAGCTCAATGGTTGAGGTGTGTTGCCTCGGTAGGCTCAAAATGTGTAAACAGTGGTTTTTTTCAATTTTTTATTCCAACTTGAAGCGTCTCAGCCTCCTCAAAAAAATCTGATGACACAATATTAAAATCAAAAGTTCTCTACAAGTTCTTATACAGACCTTTTTTTTTTGGAAAGTCCCTCCTTTGCTTGAAAATCGTCCTCAAAAGGCGTAAGGGAGGGCCAAGACTCAAAATTCTCATTCCAGCATTTAAAAGTTTGTGAAAAGGCGAAATCTGATATTTTTGGGTCGCTGATTTCGGCTTCGGTCAGGTCTCTAGGAACATAAGAATGTCTGAGGAGTTGTGACACAAGAAAGCCAAAATTTCAATTTTGGGCAATAACTTGAAAAATAAAATTCCGTTTAAAAATTTACTCTCTAAACTTGAATCAGTCAAAATTCACTGATTAATAAGACAAAAGTGTGCAACTGAAGAAATTAGTGAAAATTTTACCGATTTAATCAGTGAATTTTCATTTTTGAATCGGTAAAAATTTTAATTTACTGATCGAATCAGTAAAAATTTCAATTTACTGATTGAATCAGTAATTATTCACTGATTGAATTAGTAAATTTTAATTTTTACTGATTCATTTCAGTAGTTAAAAAAAGATTACTGATTCAAAAATGAAAATTCACCAATTCAATCAGTAATTTTTCACCGATTGACAGTCAAATTTCACTGATTAATAGTTGCCCACTTTTCGCTGTTTAATCAGTGAATTTTCAGTTTTTTGACTGATTCAGATTTAGAGAGTAGGTTGCCTGGCTCCATTTGTAAATTTTGTGTCCCTCTAGATACTTTTTTGAAACGAGAGCATAAGAACTTAAAATTTTGAACTTGAATACTCGACCAAAATTTCTATTTTGAGTAATAATTTGAAAAATGGCGTAGATGCCATTAAGTAATTTATGTTTCTGATTTCGATTTTGGTTTTTTGATTTAAACCCAGATCCCCTACGTACATGGACATAGAGAATAGGGGCCCAAAATTTCGAACTTAGGTATCATGACAAAATTTCAATTTTGCAAAATAACTTGGAAAAAATGACAGACTACCACATAATTTAGGTTGCTGATTTCAAATGTCTCATTATTATTTTTTATTTGAGCCCCTCCTCTAGATACCGACCCCCTCCCCCCATGGAAATGGAGCCATAGGAGAAAAATTTCTGTACTTGATACTTGACCAAAATTTCTAAACTTTTACCTAATTTTTACCGACATTTTAAAATTTTAATCCCTTAGATACCACTTTGACACTGTGAAGCATAGAAGCCCAAAATTTTGAAAATGGTACTAGGCCAAAAATGTCAATTTTGAGTAATAACTTGAAAAAATGATAAACCATGAAGAAATTCAGATAACTGATTTCAAATTTGGCCTCATTTTTTTTTTTAGATTTGATCTCCTCTCCCTCCAGATTTCCTCAATTTTTTTCTGTTTTTTCATATTTGGTCAAAATTTCAATTTTGCCAAATAGCTTGAAAAAATTGCGGACCACCACATAATTTGGGCGGTTGATTTCAAATTTTTTCTTTTTTTTTTAATTTGAGCCCCTCCTCCTGGATACCAATACCCTTATGGAAGTAGAGACATGGGATCCAAAATTTTTTAATTTGATACTAGACCAAAATTTTTAAAATTTCAACTACTTAGGTACCATTTTGACACTGTGGAGCATAGAAGCCCAAAATTTTGAAAATGGTACAAGGCCAAAAATTTCAATTTTTAGTAATAACTTGAAAAAATGATGAACCATGAAGTAAGTAATTCAGATAACTGATTTCAAATTTGGCCTCAATTTTTTTAGATTTGATCTACTCTCCCTCCAGATTTCCTCAATTTTTTCTATTTTTTCATATTTTCATTTGTTTTAATTGAAAAATTTGAAAGAAAATTCAAATGAATATTCGGGTATCCAGTTCTTTATAAGTTTTTGAGAAAAAATTCAAAATTTCCAAACTTTTTGAAAAATCATGATTTCTGTAACATATCTACAATGAAATAATTCCATTTTGTATGCAAACTATGAGTGGAAAAGTTATGCGTAAGGGTTTTTTTTATTGATCAATTTGATTTTGAAGAGCTTGAGCGAGTGAATTGAATTTGGAAAAAATAAATTCTTGTAACTTGTGAGATAGATGTGTAATCTTGTGAAATGTGGGAAATAGGAGGTGAATTAATTTGACTCATTTTTTACTGTTCCACCTCTACCTGAGATGGCATTTACCCTTTTCCAAAATGATCCGGCCTAGGACTACTCGAAGGAACAACCATCGAATCATTTTCTTCTTACATGATCCGATCGAAATTCGATCCATTGTCCTCCATCTCTTACGTAAATCATCGTGAGAATTCGGTCGAATCTCTGCCGAGCCTTTGACGTCCTTCGCAGCGTAAAATCCGTCACCAGGATCGACTTAGTCGCCAGCCCGACATTTAATTAAACCCGTATCCAGGCTGCATTGACGCGTACTCCACATTACATCTAAATCGTCCATGTAAAAATTACGCAATACTGGACCATGATGCGGAATGAACGGACGATGATGCGGATGAGAAGTATCCCCCCTTTCAAGCACCCCTTCCCTCTTGAGCGAACCGTTCCACAACAAAATCTACGTACGCGAAATTAATGCGAGCCGCATTGCCGCGTCAATTACGTAGCTTATTCGGGATGATGGTACGAAGGCGGAGGGGCGAGGGCGAATGCATACAGTGAAATAATCCGATTCGATGGCGACGACGCTCTGCGCCTTTCCGCCTTCGCTCCAATACCGTTGTAATACCGTGAAAAGCGAAATGAAAAGCTGTAAGCGTCTGTATTGTTCATTAAATAACCATCGTTTATCCGAGGTGGGATTTACAAACGCGAGTCGGTCGGCTCGACGCGGCTGGGTTCGATTTCTTAACACAAAGTCGTCCCATTCGAACCATAAGTATCCATATTCGAGATAGTTTTGTAAGCGAACGAACGCAGCTCGAGCCGAAGTTTAACGATACCGAAGTTTTCCGTTGGTTTTTATTTCGAGAGAAAAAAAAACCAGCCATCTCGGTTGTGCGCTCGTGTATCGATGCCTTCGCCCCACCTAACCCATCCCTTGCAATCTGTATACTTTCTGTTTGTTTTTATGAACGCGATTACGACGATCCGGCGAACAATCGAAGCGGAAATTATCGTTAAGTTTTTTGTACGACGTACTTGTTGTTTTTTCTTCCAGCCGAGAAATTTTCCTATATCGATAGGATTGTATCGTACGTATGTAGGTAACTGTGACGCTTTGGTCGATTCTCTTCAGTTGTAGAGTGGACCAAAAGGACATTTTTTAGTCCCCCTGTTTCTTCATCCTCTCATTTGTCCTGATTCTTTGGGGACGGAGTATACTCCCCCGACAGCCAAGATTTTAATATAAAGCTTTTCAAAATTCCATCTAATTCTCGTTAAACGCGAACTATACTGGTAAGACGATGTGTAAAGTTCAAAGTTTAATAATTTCTTCGTATACTCGAGTGCCGAAGTTATTCGGGTTTTACAACGGTTTGGTAAAACAACGGCATGTGACCTTAAGTTTAATATGATACGATTTTACTGGAATTTAATAGTGATGCGAGGCGGACGCGAAATTCAGCGATCTTCGCGGTGTCAATTTTTATTAAAATGAAATTTTAAGAATGATCTGAACCTGTACTCGATGGTTTTAATTGCCTTTTTCTCCTTTGCCGAATCATCGGAGTGTTACTTTTTCTCCAAATGTGGGCCGGAAGACTCCATTAACACAGGAATGGGAATGATTCGAATCATTTTTAAGAGATACGATCGCGAATCCTATTCGAATCATTTCCGCTCATCTTGATTCGTGCTTGTGATTTGGATCATTTTCCTCGTGATTCGAAGTGTTTCAAATAATTTTTCATATGATTCGAAAAGTTTCCAATCAAGCGAAAAATTGTGTACCCAAAGAGTTTATTCACATCAGCTCGAATCAAAATTTTTTACGAGTTTTCAGTGATGGTCTGATGGAATAAACGTCATCATTTTCATTCTAACCCTCATGGGAGAGGGGTGAAATTTTTGTGGAATTTTCATTTTTTATAGAACTGTCCAACTTTGTGTATGCAGATCTAGATATAAAAACCACCTTTGGGGGTCAAAAATTGGTTTTTGAATCGAGGCTCCGTTTTGATTCTACATTTTCTGAAAGACTCAAAAACCGGTTTTTGATCCGTAAGGGTAGTTACTATATCTCGGCTCACGTCTCAAAATCGGTACGGAGCTATTTGCGAGGTTTGATAAAGAATTGATAAAAAATTTGGAAACGCGATAATAAAAGAGCCCTTCCTAATAACTTGAGGGTCGAAAATAGCCCTTTGACCCAGAATTGGTCTAAATTGACCCAAAAAGTTACTTATGGTTTAGAAACATCCCAAAAAATTTTGACCCCTACCCCACCCCTACCCCCACTCCTTTCGGAATTATCGCATTTTCAATGTCGAAATTTCAACGCACGATATCTCTGGAAGGGGCGGATAAAAAATTTTGAAATTTTCACAGATTATACATTTTGCTGAGTAGTACGAAAGAGAATTTTTTGAAAATTTTCGTTTCACATTTTCTCTTTTTTTTTACATTGAAATTTTCAAAAATTGAGCTTTTTGGGGGGAAGGGGGTGTCATGTCATGGCTGGAAATTTTTTTATTAGTTCTGCTAAGTGGTCATGCATCACATATTTTTTTGGACTCCAAGATTGAGTGCAACAAAGTCAAAAAAAATCCAAACCAAAAAAACGCGATTTTTTACTAGGTACTTTTTCGTAGTAACAAGCAAGGTATCCCAACTCAAAGTAAAATTTTGAGCCAAAATACCTAGTTATAAATTGAAAATTCATCATGAAAAAATAAAAATTCCATTTCCAAAATTTCAGGCTCCTGAGTGCATTTTTCGAATTTTGGCGAATTTTTGAAATTTCAAAATTACCTCATTGTTCTGTAAATCATGAAAATTTGATGTGATCAACAAAAAAAGCTAAAATTCGGTATATACCCTATTTTCGACCTGCCAAATTGATTGGAAGTAGTTTGAAGACGTTTCAGAGCCACTAGAAAATTTCAGAATTTTTTCAGCTCTGAAAAAAAAGCTCACAAAAACGGCCAATTTGAACTTCAGCACCTATAACCGCGGATTGTCTCTATTAGTGACCTAATTGATGAATTCAAGCACAATTTTCCAAACTTCGTAACTTCCAGTCAAATCCATATTTTTTTGGCTGAAAATTTTCCTGCAAAAAAATGTGAAAAAACACCCATAGCTCATGCATTAAGGCAAAAAGCTGAATTTTTGTAGATATACCCTTTTGTCGACATCTTGAATCAAATGAAAGGATTTTAAGAAGTCTTGGTGGCTCCAGAAAATTTTATCAAGCTCTTCTATTTTGATCAAAACTAAAAAAAAATGCAACTATAGTAAAGTAGTAATGCATACATTGCAATTTTTAGTAATTCGAAGACGCTGAGTTCAAAAATGTACTCAGCTCCACCTCTCCATCCCTTCCCCATCAGCTCTAATGAGCTATTAAGGTCAGAATTCAGAGCTATGAAAAATCGATTTCAGTGCCTTCAAAAACGTAACAAACCAAACGTTACATTCATTTTTCATTTCATTGAATGTTTTGATCTTATCAGGGGAGCATTGAAAAATTATTTTCTGATGATGAAAAAATTTTTCTTCTTGTTACCTCATTAATATCAAAAATGTTTGATTTTTTGCTCCCTTCATCTTTCCATGACCCTTACTTCAAAATTATTCATAAAATCGAATCACCCGCTCATTTCGGTCATTAAAAGGTGTTTTACTTAAAAATTGTATAAAATCGCTTCACGTAACAGATGAAAAGATGAAGCATAAAAAAAAACTCGAGATCATTGTTTTATAGCGTTTCGATCAATTTTCATAATCTTTTCTATAATTTCTGAAAATTTTTCAATGTTACACTTTTTTTGAATAAAAATTTATGACATTTTCTCCCTGATTTTTTTATTACAATCGAGACGATTTTTACGTTATTTCGATTATTTTTCAAAATCATACCATACTTTCAATTGCTTTTTCCAAACACAACGCAAAATATTTTCTAAAAAGAACGAAACCCTGAAATTCTAACCGTTTTCATTCGATCTCGTTCGGCCTCTTTCGAACACCACAGACTTTCCATTTTCAAGCAGCAAAAAAAAAAATTACGAAAATGAAAATGCAAATCGAGCCATCATCCTAATAAGCATCTCGTTCTGTGTCATAAAACCCATAAAACTTTTCCACCAACACCTGAGGAATGTTTAAAGCTCGCCAGACTTGTAAAATAAGAGAATTTCTTTCTTGCTGGCCTCCATCTAAGGAAATATCCCTACGCACGAAAAAATCTCGCGATAAATAAAAGCACCCTTTTTTCTCTTCTTTTTCCCAGGAAAAAAACCCATCTCTTAATTTAAAACGATGTACTTACTTACCCTTGTAAAATTAGAAAGAGGTGGGCTCCAGGGCCACCATCTCTGGTATAAAAATAAAATTCGTATTAATCCGTAGAAAAATACTAATATAAATCTGTTTTCTCTCTTTTTTCAGGTAAGTCTTGGATGTTGCGGTTTTTAAAGATATTGGAGCTCGGTGGTGACGCCATCTTGTTCTTATGCAATACAATGGACGGCGAAATACAAAACGAATCCGCCAAATCGGTCCGACCAGAAGCTTCGGGACAAGGGGAAACGAGGTTTTTTCCCAGGTATCGTAATTTAACGCGGTAGCTACGTCGAGGGCGACGAAGACGATGGGAAATCTTGGATTGGGTGGATGGGGAATGGTACGAGGGACACGACAGTCGGAGGTTTGTATATTGTTTGCACAGTTTATGCCCATTAATGTAATTGAATCTACGGAGGAAGTAAAAAATCGCCAACGTTTTTCCGAAATTAATTTTACATTTGTTGGGTGGCGATGAAGAGAGCGGGGTCTGGAAATACCGAGAATTTGAAAAATTTAATTATCGTAATTTATAAGTATTTATCTTTCGTGAGAGCGCAGATTGTTTACGAGTCGAGTTCTTTTGCACTGGATGAGATTCGAAGACGGTTCAGGGATGGTGGCTGAGACCGGGGGGGGCGAACAATATGTAGGAGAATAGTAATCGTGAACGACGTGTACGATATCGACTGGCAAGTGATTTATTTGCGGCGGCGAGTTATGGTGCGGTTCAGATGTGCCAAACGGTGCACATATGACTCGATCTGGGTGGCTGTTGCGAGCTGTAGGGAAAAAAGAAACAAACGCAGTTTAAATGGCTAAACGAGCCATTAATTTTTCATCATACAGTTCGATATGCTGCAGTCGCGATGGTAATTCTCTCGGTACGAAATCTTAATACGATTTTCGAACGGAAGTCGTGGCTTCGCAGAGAGACCCGAACTCAGCTCGGATTATCAAGTCTGGCAGACTCGTTAATGATTTACGATTAGAAAGGCCAGGCTCGAGTGATACTGGCTGCTTTACGTTTTCCAAGCACGTATCTTTTATAACGAAACCAATACTGGAGGTTTCGACGATGGCGATATGGTTTCGGAATCGCAGCTCGGCAGCAGACCAAATAGAAATGTTGCATGTGGAGGAAAAAAATACCCCCACACAGCCGACGAATCTGATACGAGAAACAGCGAATCCGAACAGATACTTTTACAATCGTCGAATGGCCGAAATCTTCGCAGCTGCATTTCTCTGTATACGGACGAATCGAAAATACTCGAAAGTCTATACCTCTACGTGGTAATAAGAGAAACCGTCAAACTCAATTTATCTCAGAATGAGAATCTAAAATCAATATAGGCAACCGAATCGTTCTCCGCTGGCTCGGTCGTAAGCTACGTATCGTGAATAGATACGAAGATTTCGACAGTGCGAGGGGATAAAATGGAAATGGATGAAACAACGAGAACAAGATTCGAAACTAGATTAATAGTTGCACGCCATCGAGGAGAGGCGAGCTTTTACCCATTTTGACCACTTCTGTCGTCGTCCTAGTCGAATATTTCCTGTGTATCGGGCTCCTATCTCGTGTTGTTCTCGGTGCCAGTCTACAAAACGTATCGATACAGAGAAAAGCGTCATTATCTTTATTCAGATATGTGAGAAACGATTTCGTCGCCCATCCCGGTCTCAGACTGCGCCACTGTTTAACCTCCCCCCCATCTGCTTTCCTGATCTGCTCCGGTACTTGGTGCGGTATCTGGACATCCCCGAGAAACTATTCGAGTAATGGGAATTCATTAATGGGGTATTTTCGAAGAAGAAATTTGATTTGAGATGAAGGTGCTTCTGCTTGCAATATCTGCATCCACCGTGGCCCCTCTTCGACTCCGATTTACCGATATTTTTCGCCTCGTATACTACTTAGAGGTCTAGCTAAGTAAACGAAATACCTTTTGGGTCTGGATAAGTATGTATTATGTTACGTTTTACCCTTGTATTTGTATAAGTGAACGAGTAAGATGTCTGGCAGCCTTGGAAGTTCTTCGAGTCTTTGTTTTAGCCTGCATTTTGTTTGTGAGTCTTGATATCGTTTGAAATTTTTGAAATTTTTTTTCAAGGTTGATTTCGGCGGAATTTATCGTGCTGCTTTGTTCGAGCTTAATTAATTCGTCGATTTTAATAAATTTTTTGAAAATTTTATGAGGTGTACATTTTTTGTGTGGGAATGTAATATATTTCGAAATTTTACTAGCTTTTGAATTATTTTGCCACGAATGGGATTTGAACGATTCAAGTTCAAATTTATTCGCAGTTCGGCTTCTCCTCTGGACTTTTTTTTTAAAATTTCTATCCTATTTTTTTAATTTTAATTTTAAAGTTTTCTCGTCTGTGAAATATTTTGAGATCACTTTTTTTTTCAAATTTTTCCCCACTTTGATTTGAATTTTTTCATGCGTCTATTTTTTTAAATTTCTTCCAATTTTAAAATTTTTACCAATTTCAGAATTTTCCCAATTTTTTTTTGTGATTATTCGACGTCATATTTTTCAAAACTTTATGTAACTTGATAAATGCAAAAAAAATTGAAAAAGTTTGAAAAATTATTGCTGGAGAAATTACAAAAAAAAAAAAAAAAAATAGAAATGAAGAAAATGAAAATTTCAGGCTTGAAAATTTTGAATTTTAAAATTGGTAAAACAATAAATTTCAGATTTTTTTGAAGTTTACTTTTGAAAATTTTCTCAATTTTTTAGGAAGTAGGTAATTATTCGCCTTTTGTGTTTTTAAAAAAATGTTCTGACTTTGAATAAAATTATTGCTGGAGAATTCAAAAATGAAAATGAAAATGAAAATGAAGAAATTGAAAAGTTCAAGGTTGAAAATTTTAAACTTTGGGAACAACAATGAATTTGAGAAAATTTTAATTTAAATAAAAATTACTGATGGAAAATTGAAAAAATGGATACATCTTTGAAAAATAAATTACAATTGAAGAAATCAGTGGCAGAATCAGAATAGACCAGTTCAGTACCCCCCCCCCCTCCCTAAAAGTCTCTCGGGACATTTTTTTTCTTGAAGTGAGATGTTAGGAAACATTTTCAGCGGTTGTCTTGAAAAAAAAAAACTTACTTATCCTAGTAACAAAATGATGGTTATTTTGATTGACTTACCCCCTCTTCTTCAAATTTAGAATTTTATTTTTTCAATTCCAAATCGGTGCATGAAAAGGAAGCCTTAAAAATTGACTTGAAGACTCATATTATAGTGTCCGTAAACACTTTTTTAAAATTGATTTTTTTTTTCAATTCCTTCAAAAATTGAAAAAGTTGACTGCTGCTCAAGTTATTTGTTTTCTTAAACTGAATTTTCCCCTTCGGAGGAAGAGGAGAGAAGGAAAATTTAAGAGTCAGGTTCTGTCAATAAAATGCTGCTCAATCTCAACGTCTCAGTAAAGATAAGAACAATTTTCTTCAGCATGAATTTAATTTTTTTTTTCAAATCATTATCGAGAATTTAGGGCATTGTGATTTTTCTACTTTGAGTTTAAAGATTACAAAATGAAACCGCTGGTTATTAGCCACCTGACTATGAAGTGAAAAGTACACCTTTTTTTTTTAGGATTCTTACCAAATTTTTTGGTATTTTGGACTTGGATTGATTCAAAATTTTTAACACCCCTCCCCCCTCCACTAAAATTATTTTCATTTAACAAGAAACTTGTCAGAAAAACATTTGAGGTGTACTGTGTTCGCCTTTGATTAAAATGAGACTTCAAATTTTGAAATGAACCTAATAATTTTATGACTCTGATGAGAAATTTTTGCAGGCCAATGAAATAATTATTTATTGAAATCGTTCCATTCCGTCTCCGGAAATCTTGAACAACTGAACTTCATGGATTTTTTTTTACCATTTCTTAAAAATGACCATTTTTGAAAAATAATCATTTTTTTCAAACATTACTAATAGGTAGGTATCTGAGTAAAGTACCCACATTATTTTAAAAAGACTAAAATTTTGAAAAATTGAAATCGATAAGAGGAAATTTGATTGTTTTAATTTTTTTCAAAAAAACCGATTCAGTTGTGGATTTTTTTCGAATTTTCTCGGGAACCCTGCGAATGTTCCAAAATAGGATTTCTCTTAAAATTGAAATTTTCTATGGTTTGCTGAATTTGAATATCACCGAAAGTCAGATTTTGTATCTCAATAGCATAATTTTAGTTGTAAAAAACCAGCAGTATCAAATTTTTCAACGTTCCTGGAACGTATCTAAACTCGCCTCGAACGCTCAAAACGTAATATTCCGAATCATTCTCCCGCCTTATTATTTTCCTGCTTCGAAAAAGTCGACCCTCTTGATCATTTTCTATCGAAAACGCAGTTGGAAAATGTCAACACATTATACGACGTAATCAAGTATGCCCTACTGCTGTACTACAGCTCCCTAAACTACGACACAGTAGTAGAACAACGCGATACCCAACCTACGAGTATAATTATAATGATACAGGAAACGTTCGAAACCCAGATAAAGCAGAAATCGGCGACGTAGAAGTGATGGATCGGTTCAAATATCCGGACTCGATACTACTTAAAAAAGGAAATTGCATCGCGTAAGTCAATAAAGAGAAGCTCGTCGCGGATTCGCAGCTATTTGGTTTTGTGATGAGGGAAAAAAAGAGAAATACCGATGATTTTCAAATGGGTACATACGTCGAATTATAAGGGGTGATGTGATTAACGCGAGAACACGGTGACGTCACGAAGACATCTTCGGGTAAAGCTCGAAATGGGGTAAAGAAGCGGATGATTTGTGTCTGCGTGGAATGTTTGATGGGTTTACTCGGATTCGTATGAACGATCGCGACGAATTTTACATGATTTTTCGAAGCAGATGATTAGAATAGGGAGGTGGTCCGAGGCGGAATCGAGATCAGTGTGGAAGGGTTTCCGGATTGCTCTGTCTCGAATGAAGCGAAAAGTAGATCTACGTTGTTCAAATTATTTAGAAAATAACTAGATAAGGAAATGTCCCAAAATAGTAAAATTTTGAATCGAAACAAAAATATATCCATAGAATATCTGAAAAGAACTTCTATCTGAGATTTGATAAACTTGAGTTCATTTTTTGAATTTTGATGAATTTTTGAAAATTCAAAATCATTCTATAGCCCTGCAAAAATATAAAAATTTAATTTTCTCGATTTAGATAATTAAAATCTGACGAGTAGTACTTTCTTTACGATTTTTCAAATTGATTGGAACCGGTTTCAAGACGTTCTGGAACCTTCTAAAAATTTTGAAATTTTTCAGCATTGAAAAAAAAAACTGTAAAAATGTTCCATACGAAATTTTTCTCCTACCAACGTTGATCACCTAGTAACTAACTTGCAATGAATGATGAATTGCTTAAGAATTATTGCTACTGAGTCAATTTTTTTTTCATGATTTTTTTTCCTTTCAAAGCTGAAAAGTAGCTAAATTTTCCTGAGAATCCAGATCGAGACGAAACCGCTTTTAATCAGTTCGAGAGATCGAAAACATGATGTTGAAATTACTTATGTATTTTTGGCTGTTTCTCCAAAAACAATGAAACCCACTATTTTTCAATTTTTTAAATCCATCGTTTCTTGTTGTTTCTTGGAAAAACGTCTACCTACTTTTCTCAACTCTGAAACCGCTGTCTCCTGTTTTTCAAGGAGTTTTTTTCTTGTTGCTATTTCAAACTCCGAAAAAATCAGTTTGAAATGTTTTGAATTTCATTTAACTTTCCGATTCCCCTCGCCCCCGATTTGTACGATGTTGGGGTATTTTTTGATTTTCGTTGGAAATTATTACCTATTGGGGAAAATATAAATTTTCTCCGCAGCTATGAATTTTGGAAAATTTTACCTCAATAAAAAAATTCATAGAACTGGATAATTCACGTTCTCAGATGCTAATGTTATGTTAGCTATTTTTTTCTTCAATTACTAGATAATTCCACCAATATTGAAATTTTGGAAACATGCTTTCGATAAAATAGAGTATGATGTGCTAAGGGGGTCATTCGGCTCCTGGTGAAACTTTTAAAGAATTTTTTTTGTTATTCTATTCACCTTTGGTACATGATTTTAGAACGCATGAACGAATTTTCATCTCATTAGGAGGGGAGGGGTCTGGTTTGGGTTCCTCAAGTACGTGATTCCTCAGTTTGAAATTCTATTTTCGCGAATTTCAATCAAATTTTTTCCAAGTTTGACTCGTAGCTGGAGGAACTGACGAGAAGTACCCTGGAATTTTTTCAGATTTTTTCGATCGTATAGAAACCTTGAAATTGACCTTGAAAGTTTCAAATTGCCTCGAGGACACAATTTCGATGCAAACAGGAAACTTTTTTTTTCATTGATTAAAAATTCCAAAATTTTCTAACTTGGAAAAATTTATGAAAAACAATAATTCCCGTAGACAAAATAAATGAATTTCGCCGAATTTTGATCTAATTTTACATTTAGAAAAAATCAGGAAAAATTTTAAAAGACGTGGAGAAATTGAAAAAATATTCACTTTTTTCAGCCCGCATCAAAATTGTTTCCCCAGGGTGATTTGAAAAAAATTTCAAGGTAAAATTTAAGGTCATCAGTGATCCAAAAAATCTAAAAAAAATTCAGATTCCTTCCCTCCGGTATTTCTTTCAATTTACCAATTTTTAAAAAAATCTGTTTATAGAAATGATGTATTTTCAATTTTGGAATCCCTAGCCCCCAAGAATGAGATAAAAATTCACCCATACCCTCTAAAATCTTCTACTAAATCAAATCAAATGAAAAAATATTGAACAAGTTCCATCAAGGGTCAAATGACCTCTCTTTCAGTGCTTCACCTCGATTAGATGAAATGTTGGTATTTTGCTCTCTTGCAAGACCATGGAGCAGTTTTGAAGTTTCAAAAATTCGTCGAAATTCGAAAAATGAACTCGAGGACCCAAAATCTTCCCTTGATGTTTTTTTTTGAATACCTTATCGATATTTTTTTTCTCTGACCAAAATTTGTTTAGCTAGTGGAATAATTTTAGAAAAAAAATATAATTTTTGATTTAAATTCGATTTATCAAAAAGCCCATCTCTGACTACTCACCTTGATAGAAAAAAAAAAACAAATATTTTATCATTCAGCAACTCCAAAAATTTCAATCATTTTCGCCCAAGGCCAAGCAATTCGATCAATCCGATCGCAGACACGAGGACTTCACGCACGAAAGCCAAAAAATCTGACCGATATTTCACCTACACTAAATTTCGCAGGCGTCTCCGAACTCTTCGCCATACAAGCAGCATACACGTAGCTTAGAAGGAGACCAGAGCTAGTTTTTAGCTAGTACCATCCGGTACACACATACATTTCTTATATAAAACTAAATTAACTTTAACGACGTAATAAAATGTAAAAATTGTTTCGGTACTGCAGTTACACTGTTAGCATAAAACGGATTTTCGGGTAATAAAAGAATCCTAAAATGCGCCATAAAAGCGTCGTAGTAAAAATTGAAAACATGTAAGTAAGTAAAAATCTCCTCGATGGCAATACGCGGTAAAACACTAAGCAAATTTTCGCCCGACGATGCCATCGCATCGCACCGAGCATCGTATCGCGAATTTATTAACTTTTAATCGTCCCTCACAGCCTACGTACTTCTGTCGAGAATCCCATACGAAATACGTATAAATAAACGTCGAATTTGTTTCGCGTTATTTTCCAGCTTGGAAAAAAAGAACGATTTTTTTTTTTCACAGATTCGTCCTAACTGTGTTTATTCTACTACCGATGTAATAACATATTCGTTACCTAAACATTCGGGTCATTGTTGTTATTAGCTGCTCATATTCGATTGGTTTTTTCAATTTTATTCTCTTTTTATATTTTTCTTCCATCTGCCTCTGTCGAATTACGCGCTCGAAATCGTTTGCTGATTCGAGATGTTAACCAGATTTAACGCTATTTAACGTATTTTTCACACTGGGCTGCTGAATTTGCAAATTGCCGAAATAAATAGGAGAGTTCGATGACATTCAAATATTCAACGTCGAAAAAACTGCCGAATTTGCAAATTGCCAAAATAAACAAGAGAGTTCGATGACTTTCAGAGATTCAACGTCGAAAAAAATTTTACTTGAAGGATAAATTTTTCCCCAATTTCTATTTACAAAAGTTTGATAAAAATTTCTCAATTTTCTAGATATTAGTTGGGAGAAATTTGATTTTTGAATTTTGGCGAAGATCATAGAAATTAATTTTTTCCTAGTAGCTCGAATGGTAGATCTATATTGTTATCTCGATTCACGAAATGTTGCCTATTTACAAAATCGAAGGCGATATCTAATTTCAAACTCCCTGTAAAAGTACGTTGATGTGACGAAATTCAATTCGTAAGCTCTCAGAAATTGGAATTTTTTCCTCCCTTGCATCACGCCAATACCGTAAATATCCCATATTTATGTTTTGTTTTCGATTCGAAACGATTGGTTTATTGGACTCCCGAAAAGTTCACCTGGGTTTATCTTATACGATGTCCATAACACGACCGGTAAATAAAATTAAAAAATTTTACAACCTAATAAATCAGCGGCCAGGTCCGAGCATATACATAAAATGCGTGCAGTAATTTTTTCTCGTTCGGACGATTCAATAAGATACCTTGGCCGAAATTGGAGCGCGTTTTTGGATACACGAGATGGTCGTCGGGTATACGACAACGTATCCCTTTCGTACTGCGAAACAGGCTTTTATTGTGCAGTTTTATAACGTTAGGTTGTAAAATTGGTGGAAATTTTCTCAAAATTAAAGGTTCGTCGCGAGGTCAAAAAAATTCTGCCTTTTTTTAAGGGCTTTTAGCGAAAATTGGGTCGCGAAGTTTGGTGGTTGGTTAATTATCGAGGGCAACAGATTGGGTTTGAGATTGATTACGAATCAATGAAAATGATGGGGAGATATTTTACGAGTAATATGAATTGAGTTATTTGTGTGAACCGAATCATTTTCGACCGAATTAGTTTGAAAAAACGTCATCACGAAATGGATGTGGATTTTTAGGATCGAATCGTTTGTTGAAAGATTCGATTATCGTCTAATGAAATTATGGTGAAGATATCTAACGTTAAAAATTTTATCTTAATTTTGTAATCAAACCGTTCGTAAATGATTCATTTTTTGAATGTTTTTTCTTTTTTTGAATGCTTGTTTCTTTTTTTAAAATTAAAAAAAAAATTTTGGATGATTTTTTTGGGTGACATTGATGATTTAGTGAGAATTATTTGTTCCTCGAAGGATTTTTGCAGTGCCATTAGTGTTGAAAATTACAGAATTCATTTCAAATTTTTATCTGATTTCTCGTTCGCGAATTATTCACCTCAATGAAAAATCTTCAATCCCGAATGATTTGTTTTGAACGATTGTTCGTTCACTAACGATTCTGAAGATACACTTTGAAATAATCTTCGTTCACCAAGGATTCACTTTCAATGATTTTTCGTTCGCGAACGACTCACTTTCAATGATTCTTCGTTCGCGAACGAATCAATTTTAATGATTCATCGTTTGCGAACGGTCCACGTATGATGATTCATCGTTCGCGAACGATTCACTTTTGATGGTTTTTCGTTCACTAACGATTCATTTTTGATGATTCTTCGTTTACGAACTATTCACTTTGATCAATTCTTCGTTCGCGAACTATTCACTTTCAGTAATTCTTCGTTCACAAACTATTCACTTTGAATGATTCTTCGTCCACGAGCGATTCACTTTCGATGATTCTTCGTTCGCGAACTATTCACGTTTGATTATTCTTCGTTCGTGAACGATTCAATTGGAATAAATCTTTGTTCGAAAACGTTTCGTTTTAGGTTCATGTGGTTCGCTGCAATCAAATTTTCATTCGTGAATGATTTACTTTGAGCGAATCTTTGTTTGTAGATCAACTTTCAATTCAACAGTTCAAGGAATCTTCATTCAAATTTAGGTACTCATTGTTCGTGAACGATTCGAACGATTTACTTTGATGGAATCTTCGTTCGCGAACGATTCGAACAAATTTCCGTTTGTAAATAATTTTTCTTCATCAAATACTCATTTTTTACCAATGTGTTCTCCAAAATGATTCTTCGTTTGTGAACAAAACTGATTAGGTAACTATTCTTTATTTCGACAATAAATCTTTATTGTTTCTTGTAAAATTTTTGGAAGTTTTCTGGCATTGTGCATTTTTCAATTCTTCTTAGTTTACCTGCGATTTTCAATGCTGTTTATTAAACTCTAATGAATTTTTATCCACTTTTGCATCGTTTTCGGGAATTTTTTCACATTTTCGCCAATTATCACGACATTTGGAGCCATTTTTATGATTTCTCTTCAAACTCTTAACGAAATTCTGCTTCTGTCAATTGTCAAATTCGAGCAAAAATTGTGAGTTTTTTCTAAGCTAGTCCAGGAAAAGTGAGAAATTCCAGAATTTTGCTCAAAAAATTAACAAATGTTTAAAAATTCACCAGAACGAATAATACGGGAAAAGTACAAAATTATAGTGTTTTAGTTGATTGAGAAATTACAGGAGTAAGCGTAGATTTTCAAATAGGTCGAAAAGTCTGAAAAAGTTCGAAAATTTTGATATAGAAAATTTTAGAAAAAAAATTGTAAAATTTTCTGAACATTCATACCTTATTTTTCGTTCTTAATTTTCAAAGAAGAAAAAAATGAAAAATTTTCACCCTTTGTTCGCTCTAAGGCTCGAAACATTTACCTATCTGTAGAAAAAAAAAAGCTAAAAATCATTAACATTGAAATAAAGTATCGAAAATACAAAAATCAAAGTGGTCGAATTAGGTACATGAGATTTTGAAAAATGATTTATGGAAATAAAAATAGCAAATAGATCCTCGAGAATACTTTTTTTTAAAAAAAAGAATTTCAGTAAATTTTCATCTAATTAATCACGGTGTTTATTTTTTTGGCCCATTTTTCCTAAGGCAACACTTTTTTCTTTAGAATTCATAAACTGAAAATTTGCCGAGACATTTTCCTCCTTAATTTTAATGGCACGATTGAAAATTTTTCTTCAGCGGTGTCTCGTCAGATCCAATAAATGTATTTTTTCGTAGGGGGGAAAAATCGTCTGCGAAAAAATAAAGACAAAATATACTTCAATTCGGATATACGTACCGGTACAATTGCTTATATGGAGTGATATACGTACGTAGCTGTATCTAGGTATATTTTTCTTTTGAATATTTTTCGATATGGCTTCCGTACGTCTGCCTGTTTACATACATCATCGTTCCCACGTAATAATCTCAATTCATGCGTAAGTCAATAAAATACGAAGAAAAAACCTTGACGTTTTCATTTAATAATTCTCTTCCTCGTCCCCCCCTCGGTTTTCCCCCTTCCCATACGGATATTTGCGAAATGATAAAAAGTTTCTGCTTGATCGGGCGTATAAAACATGCATAAAAGAATACGTTCGGATCGTCGTGTACATATTTCAGTTTATGCAACATGCCCATACAACCGCAGCACACTCGCATTCTACGTCGGTATTTATATTTATATTATCAAAACTATAGATGGATACTGGGTAAGTTTACCAGAAAATAAGGTAATGGCGGAAGAGGTCGGGATATTTTATTTATTTCACTTTGAAACTTTATTTGAACTGTAAATAATACCACACGTACGTACATACGAAGCAGGCAACGGGGCTAGCTCCAAAAAAAAACCCTCAGTCTTCGCATCCCAGCACAGCAGCTTATTCGTAAAACTTGTTTCGAAAGCTGGTGGAAAAAAAAAAGCGAGAGGGAAAGATTAATAATACAAAGGATTAAAAAACACGACGTTAAAGCTGAACCCCAAACGCTTACGGGTAATTTTTAATATAGTTTCGTGCACATTGGCAAAATACCTTATTATTTTTGTCATTCATCCGTTTGTGTATCTTAATTACATGTTATTACTCATAGGCCTGTTTATAAAAACTTACCCGTATTAATCACCACACAGAATAGTACCTTTCTGTTTACCCTTCGTGGGTTCCTTGATTCCTTTGCCAAGTATTTTTTTTCATTTTCGTATTTTTTTTTTTTTTTTCGTCATTCGTTCTCGTTCTCGCCTCCCCCTTGGCTCGCGTCGTCGTATTGCCAGGTAGGTACTTGAAGAACACGCAAAACGTAACGATAAAATTATAAGCGATAAATATCTACGGTGGCGTTGTACGTATTTTCCGAACGCGACAACCTTTTTAATAATGAAATACGTAGCGAATTCCTGACTAAAGAAGGTATGCAGCCTGCCGCACCGACGATTGTAAGCTGGGAAAAAAATAATAATTTACAAAAAAAATACGAATGTTGCAGCTTCCTCTCCTCTCGTTCGAGGGTATCGAATGAAAAATATCATTTGTGAAAAAAAAATTAATATCGAGCTGTTCTCTTTTTACCATATTATCGTATTGTATGCAGCGTTTTGATATTCCATACGAGGCGAATCTATCTACGTAGTCGAATGCGATATTTAGCCGCCGATTTGCCATTTTACGATATTAAATTTCGAAAAAAAAAAAATGTACTGGTATCACGTCAGCTGAGCCGGTATTGTTTTAAAATTTTAATAAGTGTCGCCCATTTGGGTACCGATTTCGCATAGTTATAAATACGCAGCTCTTTAGCACTCGGCGTGTTTATTGGCTCGTACGAGAGAGCGAAAAAATTTTCGAATTGGGATCAAGGGGTGAGGGGGTCGCAGGAAGGCTTAATTTCCTCTTTTTGTCTACAGTGTCGTTGTTTTTTTCCCTGCGAGGATTTTTTGTAAAAGAACAAATCGACGATTGGTATTGGTTTCTGTAATGCATATGGTCCGGGTATAGCGGAGTTTAAATTAAACTGTGAGATGCGACGATTTGTAATGGAGGAGGGAAAAAAAACGATCCTAACGACGTCTCATCTTTTAAATGTATCGAAAAAAATTACCCATTAACGAGAAGAACAATTTAACCGTCGTTTGTACCAGTCTGTGGAGAAACTGGGGGAAACTTGGGATTACTGGTCTCTTGTAAGTGGTATCGAAGAGGGAGGCAAAAAGCCGAGTACTTTTATGATTTGCCTGTGGTGATATTGGAAAAAGTGGCGAGGTAATTTGCCAAATTGTCGGCGAATGTATTTGAGCGTGCAGGGGCAGTGAGGGGTGGGTTGGATTTTTGTTGTAATTTGGTAGGCTCGACGATTGTTGAATGAAATGGTGAGATAAAAATCTACGATGAAGTACTTTTGGTCAAGTTTTGAATGAAAAAAAAGTAATAGGTGATTCGAAAAAATTTGTGTTGAATAAGACGAGCGAGATAACATTTTTTTGAGAATTTGAGCGATTGAGACAAAATTAGATGAGATTTCGGGATGGGGGGGGGGTGTTCTAATTTTATTAGTATTTGAAGTTTACATTTAGAGAATTGACGTTTTTTTGTGCAGAGGAAATGTTTGATTAAATGCTGAGATTGAAATCTGGGGTGAAAATTTGTATTTTTGGTCAAGTCAAGAGTAAAAAAATTGTGACAAGCAATCAATTTGAGAATTGGTTTGGATAAGTGACATGAGTTGATTTTTTTCAGGAATCGAATTTTATTAATGAGATTAATTGAGAGGAGATCTCAGATTTCGTGGCTCTCAAAGAGGGAGGCGGGTAAAGTCGGGCATGAAAAATTACAATTTTTTAGGTTGTTGAAGCATAATTCTTGAAAATAAACATTTTAGTATGGAGAAAATATAAAAGGTAGGAACAATTTTTTTGTTTAAAAACAATTTTCCTTTTTTATTGGAGGGAAATTTTGAGGTTTTGGGTAAGGTTTTGATATTTTTTCAATATTTTCATGACTTTCAAAATCAACGAGATGGGTTCAAAAATCGATATTTTTCCGATCGTCAAGTATGAATTTTTTTCTAAATTGTTTTGACTTTTTCGTTGTGAATGAAATAATGAATTGAAAATCTTAATCTGAATTTTTTTGAGGTAAGGATAGAAAAAATAAATTTTTCTTCGAGCATTTTAAATAAGTATTTTTGCCATTTGAGTGGATTAGGAAATTTCGATACTTACCTACGTTTTTTTTTTTTTTTGCTTTTTTAAAATGATGAAAATTGTGGATCTGAAATCGCATGTAACTTTGAAAATTATGAGTTTTTGTCTAGATCCCTGGTAATGAAAATTATTTCTTCAATATTTGCACATATTTTCAAATTGAGGAAAATCCGAATCTGAATTTTTTTAGATCACAATAAATCATTGATTTTTTGTTCATGATGAAATAGGTATTTCAGACATTTTTCAATTTCTTTAGAGGTTTAGAAAAAATTGATAATTTTGTGATATTGTATTTCAAAAAAAAAAATCAGGTCACAAAAAATTGAAATTTTTCGTTTAAGATTCAATTCTCACAATTTTCCAGCAATGCCGGAATCTTCGGAATAGAATATTGATAATTTCAAGAATTTTTGAAATAGATGAAAATCATGTGAAATGTTTTCAACTGCGAATTTTGACTCCGAACTAACTGCAATCACTTTTTGATCATTCAGTAAATTAAAAAAATTATGATGTTTCGTTCAAATTCGATTTCAATTTGATCATTCTGGAAGCACCAGAAATTATCTATATTTCTCCAGTAGATATTTTCAAACATTTTCAAAAATTAGTAAAAATCTGAATATTGAATTTTTCAAATCTCCAAAATGTGTGGATTTTTATTTGAAACCAACTTACATTTTTTTTCAGTCATTCTGAAAACTCCTAAAATTGTCTATATTTCTCCATTAAATTTTCAGAAGTTTTCAAAAATATGTAAAAGTCTACAACCTACATCTTAAATTTTTTGGATCTCAGAAAAGTGAATCGTTGAAAATTAAAAATTTCCTTTTAAAATTCACTATTTTAGTATTTTTCAAATTTTTCAATTCGAACAAGAATCAAAAATTTCTCATCGTTTTAAATTCAGTTGCTAATTCTGAATATTTTTCCGATTGTTTTATATTTTTTGCAAATTTGAAAAGCGCGGGAGAAAATCCAACCAAGTCACAAAACTTGATATTAGAAGAGGGACCAGTGTAAGTTATTTTTTTTCTTTTTTTTTGTTCATGCTAAAAACCACACCTCAACTTCTGGTTCGAAAAAGTTAGAAAAGATGACACAATAATATATAGTTTTGTGATTTACCTGATTCATTCTCTTTATTGTTTAAATTTGGATCATCTTTGAATATTTCATTAAAAATTTCAAGAGTTAATTTTTTCATGGTTTAAATTTGACCCCAAGGTAAGGTATATCTAAAATTTTCAACTGTTTTGAAGCTTTCAAGATCTTCAAAAAAATTTTCCTGTATTTTTCAACTGTTCGCATCTGGAATTTCTCAGTTTCAGTTCTAAAATTTCAGTTACGAGCATAAAATGAATTCCATTTTTCGATCAAAATTGTAAATTGCATTTAATCTGCGATTATTTTTCCTAATTTTCGGAATAAATTCAGTAATTGCTTTTTTCCGCTAAATCAACTTTTTCGTATTTTAAAAATTATTTTCCTTCAAAAAATTTTGTAAATTTCAAAAAAAAAAAATTGGTTCCGGAAAATAGACTCATATTTTCTAGAATAAATTCCATATCTGCATTTACGAAGGATCCTTATCATTTCTCGACCCAAAAACTATCAATCTCAATAAACCCAGCCCACTGTCGATGGAGACCCTCCCTCCCCCGTACCAACTCCTACGATCGAATCGACCCCCAAAACAAACCCCTTCCGCATTCAACACCCTCCAAAAATAAAATCTCAACTCGAGCTCGGTTCAATCGTACCGCACTTCGAAAGGAACATCGAGCAGGAGGCAAATCTTGGAAACAATTCCTGTGTAGACTTTTCCTTCGTCTTCTTCGGTTCCGCATCTTCGTATAAACTTTGCGAGAGCCCAAAACGGCGAAAAAAAATCCGAACAAAGTTTTTGTTGATTTTTTACGTCTTGTTTGCCGAGACGAACGAAAATACGAAATAACGAAGCTTCTCCCCTCCCCTCCCTCAGCGGTTCTTGGTCATCTTGAGGGTGAATCAGCGGCCAACTCTGGATGCAAAATACTACAAAACTTTCTTCCCTTTTTTTTTTTACCCGGTCGAAGTTTTAGAACTCGCGAGATTCTCGTATTCTTGCCTGGCTCTTGGTACGATGATACGGGAAACAATTCGATTAAAAAATTTAATATTTAAACGTCGACGTGGCTTATAATATTAAAATTCGACCGGATACGTATTTCTTCCGGATTGTTCGACGTGTGTCTGGTATAGCGACGATGCGAGCTGGCTGCAAATTAATAATTCGCGCAGTTGTTGCGAAGTGCTGTTAACTTATTTATTTGCGTTACGTATTCTGTGTTTCGTAACGGTATAATAATTTAACCGGCTGATCGTCGGGTATGGTATGGATATGTGTGAGACGAAAAGAGCGCCGGATTATTGTTATCTCACGTTTGTACGTAAATAATACTCGGCTGGTGCAGCCAGCTACCCCTTTTAACCCTTTGCGCGCAGATACTCCGGTAACGAGAGCTATTCGGCTAAATTATAACCGAAGTCGCGGTGATATAGAGTGCATTAAAGCCTCGGTTCGAATTCCACCATTCGTGAAAATAATACATATTTCGAACGCGGGCACAGTATATAGCGATTTTTGTTTGTGTTTCTCCTTTTTTTTTTTTTTTTTTTGATCACAACAAATATACACGAGTACACGATAGCCAAAGAGGGCACGAGGAGGCCGACGTATACACGGTGTAATATACCCCAATAAACACGATAAGTAGCATGCTGATTAGCCATTAGTTATAAAGTATGAAAAAAAAAAATAGGAGGAACGAGGAGAGAGCGAGAGAGTACTCCGGTGGAAAAAAATACTCGCGACGAACACGCTATCATGTTTGGAACTTCTTAGTCGTTATACCCTGTGGACCGCCTGCCTATCAGTTTAATAACTGTTTTACCTCATCGATAACGGGACAATAATTGACCCGACATAATTTTACCCCGGAGTCGGCCGTAGACGCGTTGGTCGAGTTGTCCTGTAGACTCGATTCACGTGGGTGGCTTTTTTTTTTTATCATTTTGGCACTTGTTAGAAAGCGTGTTGATTGTGAAGTGTTCGAGGGTGGATGTATGGATCCCAGTGGAGTCGATTAGGGGAAGTTGCAGGTTTGAGTTGTTTTGTGGAGTCAGAAATGACGATTGAGATGTGAAGTTTAAATTATGGCGAGAGAATCAGAAAATAGCGAGAATTTTAATTATAATTTTATTGTAAAAAGAAAGAACTCAATTGTATATTTGCCAATTTTTTTTTTTGACAAAGTTGTACCAACCTTGCCATTTTTTTGACAGGATCTCGATATTTTTGGTGAAATATGTCAATATTGATATTATAGAATTGTGATATCTTTGATATTTCTGATAAAGGAGTATCAATTTTGATATTTTTGATGTGTTTTAATTTGGACATTATTGGTTTAAAAAATGTAACGTATGAATTTTTTTTTTTATTGGAGTTGCCGATTTTTACATTTTTGATTAAGAGTGTCAATTTTGGCATTTTTGATGGAATTGGGTTAATTTTATTATTTTTAACAAAATATTCAATAATTGTATTATTTTTCGATGAAGTTGCGTCAATTTTGATATTATGTGCCAATTTTACAGTTTTAGTGAAAGTGAGCCAATTTTGACATTGAAATTCGTTTCAATTTTGACTGAAGATCGTTTCTGTTTTGACCGTACAGTCATTTCAATTATGGCCGTTGAAATTGTAACAATTTTGCCCTTGAAAAATTATTCAAATTCTATCTTTGAAATCGCGTCAATTTTAACCTTTGAAATTTTTTGATTTTGACTTTCAAAATCATGTCAATTTTGACCTTGGGAAAATTGTTTCAATTTCGACCTTCAAAATTGTTTCAATTCGGACCTTCAAAATTGTTTCAATTCGGACCTTCAAAATTGTTTCAATTTCGACCTTCAAAATTGTTTCAATTTCAACCTTTAAAATTGTTTCAATTTTCATCTTTGAAATCATGTCACTTTTTGCCTTTGAAATTTTCTGATTTTGACCTCTGAAATTGTTTTGATTTTGACCTTTGAAAACATGTCAATTTTGAACTTGAAAAATTGTTTCAATTCTTACCTTCAAATCGTTTCAATTTTTAGCTTCAAAATCATGTCAATTTTGACCTTCAAAAACGTCTCAATTTTGGCCCTGAAAATCGTTTCAATTTTGACCTTACAGTCATTTCAATTCTGACCTTCAAAATTGTTTCAATTTTTACCTTCAAAATCATGTCAATTTCGACCTTGAAAACCATGTCAATTTTGACCTTCAAAATTGTTTCAATTTTTACCTTCAAAATCATGTCAATTTCGACCTTGAAAACCATGTCAATTTTGACCTTCAAAAACGTTTCAATTTTGACCTTAAAGTCGTTTCAAATCTGAACTTTAAAATCGTGTCAAGTTTGACCTTGAAAAATTGTTTTTGTTTTAATTTTTCCTTTTTGAAATTGTTTTGATTTTGACCTTTAAAATTGTGTCAATTTTCACCTTTAAAATTTTTTTGATTTTGACCTTCAAAATTGTGTCAATTTTTGCCTTCAAAATTGTGTCAATTTTTACCTTCAAAATTGTGTCAATTTTTACCTTCAAAATTGTGTCAATTTTTAACCTTCAAAATTGTGTCAATTTTTACCTTCAAAATTGTGTCAATTTTCACCTTCAAAATTGTGTCAATTTTTACCTTTAAAATTGTTTTGATCTTGACTTTGTGTCAGTGTTGATTATTTTTTTAGAGAATGTTTATAAATTGTTGACTGTCCAGATCTTTTCAAAAAAGTTATTGAATACTGAAATTATCAAAACTGGTGAGTCTTTGACGTTTTTATACAGAAAAATTCAATTTTAGGTCAACTTTTTCAAATTTTACTTCAAAATTGATGATTTTTTTACCGACTTTTTTGATAAAAATCACATTTTTTCGATTAATTCTCCATTTGTCAAAAACATCAATAACTTTAACTGGAAGATTGGTGAAAAATCACTGATTTGAAATAACATGAAAAATGAGCAAAAAATCACTTTTCAACGCCAAAATTTCAGTTTTTTCAAATTTTTACCGAAAATTTTCGCTCTTGCTTCGCTCGAGCTATGATATGTTCCCTATTTTCAAAATTATCATTGGATTTCGGCTGGATCCGAAAAATGAAAAAATCCTTCCTTATTGTTTCCAAATGTCACTTTCCGATTCTTGTTTCAAGTTTACTCAATTGATGAAAATAGCTTGAAAAATGGTTTGAATAAAGGTGCCTACAAAAATCTCTGTACCGGGCTCGACTTTCCTCTTGCCGGCTCTCTTGAAGATCAACTGAATAGTAAACTTGATATTTTTAATAATCGCTAGTTTTCATTATTTTCAAGTGGTATCCTTTTCGAAAAAAAAATTGAATAATTTTTTTTCAATAATTCTACACGTTTGATCATATAAATCCGCAACTGACTTTTCGAGCCGCCAAAATCACAATAAAAAGTTATCTACCTCAAAATCGCCGAGAAAACCTCCCTTATTTAATTTTTATTACTTGTACGAAGATTTGCAGCAGCTCAGCTTAATCGGCCCCGGCCGGATTGTCCAAACCATCGACGTATTACCAAGTCGTATAAAAAGAATACAAAAAACCACTCGCCAGACGTATCGGCTGGAAGGAAACAAAAAACAAAAACGACACGAATACAGGGGCATTTAGAAACAAGACCGATATCGAAGGGATATGGAGAGGTATAAACGTAAAAAAAAAATCATTATACGTGTGTTTTTGGTAAACATACCATAATACTTAGGTATACGTGGATGAAACGCGATAGTATTTTATCATCTTTCGAGACGTTATACGCTTCAACGTTTATTACACGGCGAAAACATTTTTGAAGTCTTTATTTCAAGCCCGGAGATATTTCGCTTGGTAAGCTTAAAGCGTTTCGCGTATACGGGCTCTCTCCGGCTCGAAATGAATCATAAAAAACCTGCTCGTTTTCGAGTCGCGCGTATCTACCGATCCGGCCCTCGGCCCGGCCTCGTTACGCATCCGTAGGTGTACTCGTATCTCTCGTGGACACTTTCCCAGTCTGGTCGGGCTTTTTCGTCCAACTTTAATTTACTGGTCGAGGGAGAAAAAAAAGCTGCGAATGGTGGGATCGTTTGCGTCCCCTATCTCGAAACAATAATCAGTTCCGCGTCATTATATGTGCTCACGAGCTTGGAATGGCGGGCTGCAGAGGGCGGACCGGGTCAAACGGTGACGGAGACTTATGCCATATCGTAGATTTCCTCTTTCGTCGTCGGATTCGTGCGTACGTATTTTAATTTAGTAAACGCGACGCGAGAACACTTTACCGAATCATTTCCCCGGAGGATTTAGCGAGCTGCATTTGCTCTTCACCTGCCCCTCGCTCCGGAACCGTTCGGCTGCCGGAACTATCGCCTTTCGCGTGTTTATACGTATAATAAATTCGAAATGTAATTATTTTTCGCCTTCGTATCTTAGTATATCTATACGTGCGAGATTCTGAGACGGCGGTGCATCGCTGCCGATGGATAGAATTCGACGAGATTATTCATCCGAGCGGAGGAAATTACGCGAAAACATTCGATGCGGATATTTTGTAGTTTTCGACGACGTGCTTTATTTCGGTGCGAAGTCTGGGTGTTTCAGTGGGATGTAAAATTTTTAGGTGGGCGAAAATCAAAATAAATATCCAGTTTTGAAATTATTCTGATTCCGACGTCTACATGAGGCTGGAGAGAAGGGACTTGGAAATCAATTTTTTGAAATTTTTTGAGTGTGGTATTGAAATCGAAGGTTTTTTTTTACCGTGTGGAATTCGATTCTTCGGTATTATTTCTGTGAAAAAGTTCAATAAGGAGTTGATAGAGGGGCTTAATATTAAAGTTTTGACATTTTCAAATGAGATGTTAAAATCTGCGTTTTTCACCTCCTGACTTCGATCCTGGTATTGTTTTTGCAAGTGAGCCTGTTTCACGGATCGCCGTAGATTGGTGAGCAATTTTTTTTTCAAGTCCACATTTTGATGTTTTTTTTTCAACTTGTAAATTTTTCTTGACGAGGTCGAAATTTTTTTGAAATTTTTTTCCAACTTCAAAATTTTTCTCGGCGAGAACGAAATTTTGTAATGAAATTTTTCTACAACTTCAAAATTTTTCTTAACGAGCAGGTCTAAATTTTTTCAAATTTTTTTCAACTTCAAAACATTTCTTGACGAGGTTTAAATTTTTTACGAAATTTCTTTTCAGCTTCAATTTTTTTTGACATGTTCTAATTTCTAACTAAATACTTTTCCAAACTTTGAATTTTTTGTCAAGGCTACAATTTTTTAACAAAATGTTTTCACGTTACTGCAAATTTGTAAAACAAGCCCAGGAGCCCAGGTCAATTCTTTAAGTAAAAAATTTTTCCCAGGCAATTTAAAAAATTGTTATCTTGACAAAAAAAATTGAAGTTTGGAAAAGTATTTAGAACACGTCAAAAAAATTCAAGTTGATAAGAAATTTCGTAAAAAAATTTTAAGAAAATTTTGAAGTTGAGAAAAAATTTAGGTCTCGTCAAGAAAAATTTTGAAGTTGAAAAAAAAATTCATAAAAAATTTTGACCTCGTCAAAAAAAATTTTGAAGTTAGAAAAAATTTCGACCACGTCAAGAAAATTTTTGAATTTGAACAAAAAATTTTATAAACAATTTCGACCTCGTTAAGAAAAATTTTGAAGGGGAAAAAATGTTGTAAAAAATTTAGACCACGTCAGGAGAAATTTAAAAAACGTCGGAAGCTGGGATGGGGCGGGTTCTGCCCCAGGAGTATAAATTTTTCGATGTATCGTCGATTTTCTTCAAAATTCCGGATATGAATTTTCCCCTGATTTTAAAGCAATGAAAATAAATTTTGAAACGAAAAAATTAAGATAATAAAATTATTGCAATTAATTTTACTATCCGCATTTTTTCCTTTTAAAATTCATTTTCAATGTTTTAAATCTGTGAAAAATTCATTTCTGGAATTTTGAAGAAAATCGACGATCCGTCGAAAAATTCATACTCCTGGCGCAGAACCCTCCCCATCCCAGCTTCTCATTCTTTAAAAACATTTTAAAAAACTTTTTCCTGTTTTCTTCTTTCTTTTAAAATAGTTGGTTTTTCTCAAAACTCAAGTATTCCACTTCATAATTTTTTTTTTATTAAAATAATGCACTTCACTTTTTTCATTTTTTTCATTTTTTCAACGTTTCAAAATTGATAGACTTGTAGTAGGATACGTACCAAATAGAAAAAATAACACCAGTGATAACGTGGGATAATCAATGTATTGAGCACGAGAGAGAAAAACAGTACACGTATCAGACGGAGACCGATGCGGACGAGTTCAGGTAGTTCAACGAAGTGAGAACGAGCAAGACAGCTGCGCCGCTCTCACACCACAACCGACAGGCGGTGCAGTGTTGCCACCAGTGCGGCTACGAATGTCGTATACAATTTCAGTTTAACACTCCCTCCTTTTATTTTAAAGAGCAAAAATTTACAATTTGTTGGATGGGAGGTAAAATTCTAATTCTAAACAATCTAGGTTATCAATCTAATTATTTCAATTTCAAATAAAGTCCAGGTTAGCGGTCTTTCGATGTTCAATTCTTCATCTTTCCAGTGTAATCCGATTCAATTTGGATAGGTTCTGATCTTGGTTCCAGATGTTTGGCTTGTGGCTCAAGACGATTTAATTTTTGCGAATTTAAAATAAAATCATTCAGACATTCGATCTAAGCAATGAAGGATTAGCATTTGCAATTGACGATTCTAACTGATCAAAGGTGAAAGTGCAATTCAAGCCGATCTAAGATGAAAATATAAGTCGAGCCGATCTAAGTAATAATTCTTAATCTATGCTAAGTAATTTTCAATCTAAATTTGTAAGCATGGTATCTTTGAAACTATTCTCGATCTAAGTTGAGTGAAGGGTTTCTCCGTCAAAGGTTTAGTCAGTATATCTGCATCTTGTTCTTTGGAACTGACCCATTCTATTGTGGCGCGTTCGTTGATAACATGATCTAAGATGTAGTGAAATTTGATGTCTGGTATATGTCTTAAAGAAGAAACTCCAGGTTTTTCAGTACACTGGATTGAGGGTGAATTATCTCCAAACAGTTCTATTGGTAAATATTCTTTGCCAGTTGCTCTATTCAAAGTTGCATTTGTTGCTACTGCCTCTTGTAAGGCTGCGTTCAAAGCTACATATTCAGATTCACAAGTCGAAGTTGATACATTTCCTTGGCGTTTGGATGACCAAGAGACTATGTCACCATGCAATCTAATAATCGTTCCAGTTGTCGCTTTTCTAGTATCTACGTCGTCTCCATAACTAGCATCAGCATGAGCTGTTAATGGTCTACCATCACTTCTATATTCTAGGCCATAATTTTTCGTTCCAACCAAATATCTAAAAACTCTTTTGACGTTCTCCCAATCTAATCTCGAGGGACTTGCTTGTTTTCTGCTTAACATGTTTACAGAGTAGGTAATGTCTGGCCTTGTGCCATTGGCTAGGTACATCAGACTGCCTATAGCTTCTCTATAAGGAAAAGGTGCTTGACCATATTGTATATGTTTATTCAATCTCTTCAAGGCTTTACGTTCTTTACGATTTGATGGTTCTTTACCTTGTAAAAGTAATGCAGTCAATAGTCGTTCTTTGTCGTTTCTATTTTGATAAATCATAGGGATTGGATAGGCATTTGCATTGGCCATGTTAAATCTCTTCAAAATTTCTATAGTATAATTTTTCTGATGTAAGTAATAAATTCTTTCCGATCTCTTTCTAATGATTTCTATTCCAACGAATTTTCTAGGTTCGCCAAGATTAACGATCTCAAGATATTCTAATAATTTGTCGATTAAATCATTCATTCTAGGTGTATTATTTCCAGCAAATAGGATATCATCTACGTACAAAATTAAAAATGCTTCAAAATCTCGATCTCTAATCCAATAAATGCAGGGATCATTGATGTCTTGTTTAAAACCAAGTCTTTTCATTACTTTGTTGAAATGTTCGTTCCACTTCTTTGGACTTTGCTTTAATCCATAAATTGCCTTTTTCAGGAGTAAAATTTTTGTTCTTCTAGTTTCTTCATCTATGTTCATCGATTTTGGAATTTCTAAGTAGGTAATGGCATCTAAATCTCCATGTAGGAAAGCAGTTTTAACATCTAAGTGGTAAGCTTCTAAGTTGAATTTATTTATTATGCTCAGTGCAATTCTAACCATAGCCAATCTAGATACAGGTGAGTAAATTTCTGAGAGAGAATAAAATCGTTTATCTTTATAGCCACGAGCTACTAATCGTGCTTTGAAAATCAATCTACCATTTGTGTCGATCTTAGTTTTTAATAGCATAATCGAATCTACAATTGTGGGTTTTTCTTCAGGTTTCGGTCTGTTCACAAAGATATAAGTATTATGACGATCATGTGATTTAAATTCTTCAGCGATAGCATTTTCCCAATGTTCACGATCTGGTCCAGATAAAGCTTCTTCTACAGTAATAGGATCTCCAACTAAACCAGCCATTAATGCAAAAGTTTCAATATCTTCATTATCTGCTGTTAAAGCAATATATGCTCTAAGCCGATCTAATTCTTTTTCAAAGTGTTCTTTAATTGTTGTTGCACCTGTGTCAATTTCGATTTTTACAGTTTCATCATGTTCGTTCAAATTATCTTCTAATTTAGCTTTCTTCGCTCCCTCCGACTTTTTCTCACGGTTGAGGGTTTTTCTTTTCTTCGGTCTACCAGGCTTTCTTTTAGCCGGGATTACGTTTGATGTTGAGGGTACAGGTTCTGGTTCTGGTTCATGATCACTTACTCCCTCCGTTTCTTTGATTTCGGTAAGGGTTTCAACAGGTCTATTAGGCATAGGTGTTCCATCTTCGTTTCTTCTATAAATTGATCTAAAGTCTTTAATCCATTCTTTTTCGTCCATTTCAGGTTCTAAATCATCAGCAGGTAAGCCGGTCAAATGTTTATATGTTCTAGCTTCAAAGGGTCTAACATGTTTTGTTCTAATAATCTTTTTCGATTTTGGTAACATAACTTTATAACCAGTTGGTGTGTATCCTACAAGGATTCCATACATTCCTTTTGGTTCGAATTTGGATGTAACATTTTGCCGTTTTAAAAAATACAAGGCTTCCAAATCTACGTAATTGATCATGATTAATATGAATTTTAGGAAAAACACGTTCTAAAGGGCATAGCCAATCTATTCCAGCATGAGGTTGTCTATTATACACATATACAGCCGCTCCAAGAGCTACATCCCAGTGGTAGGTGGGTAATCCAGAATCTACAAGCATTACTCTAATCTTGCCAGCAATAGTTTGATTGAAACGTTCTACTGTGCCATTGTGTTGGCTTGTTTTTGGCTCTGAGGTAGCATGATGAATTTTATTTCGTTCTAAATATTCACAAAATTCGTCTGAGGTGTATTCTCCACCATTATCCGATCTAAATACTCTAACTAAGTGTCTACGTTCTGAGTCAGTAATATTTCTGATGTGGTCTAGATATAATTTGAAACAGTTCAACGCTTCGTTCTTTTTGTGCATAACATAGCATACAGCGAATCTACTATAATCATCTACAAAGCTTATAATCCATTTAAATTTGTTCTTATAAGAGACAGGTGTAATTGGCCCAATAATATCAGAATGAATTGTATGAAACGGTCTAAGTGCTCTACGTCTACGTATGTGAAATTTTAATTTCTTCATATTTGCAATTTTACAATCTATACAGTTTTCGATCATGTTCGGGTCTAATTTTATATTTTTTAATAAAGTCGTTCTAGCCTTTAATTCGATCATTTTCTTGTATTCCATGTGTCCAAGTCTACGATGCCAAACCATACATTTTGATTTAAATTCAAGAAATTCTTCTGGGGTCATATCTTCTGGTTCTGTTCTAATCAGCTCATTTCTCTGGATGTAAGAGTCATGAGGGATTTCATGTTGAATTAAAATATCATCTATGCACAATCGTTGATCTATATTTTCATTATCTCGTTCTACATTTGTAAAGGTTGAGTTTACTTCTAATTCGTCGTATTCGTCCAAGTCTTCCATATCATCTACATTAAATACAATTCTATCCCGTTTTTGGGGTTTCTTGAAAGGATTTGGTTTCGTAGGAGGGTCCAGATCTTCATTATCGCTCGAATTATTTTCTTCGATATTGTCAACTGGATCTATAGTATAAATTCTATTTCTCGTTCTAGTTACAAAAGCACTTGATGAATTACAGTCTATAAGAAAATACCAAAATGGCGATCTATAAATTCCTTTCATTACTAAGTTCTTTCCATCCAGAATTCTAGCATTTTTATCGTTCAAAACAATTGTATAGCCCATTTCCGCAAATTTTCGTAGGGAGAGTAAATTATCTACCATGTTAGGTACATATATAGCATCAGATATAGCGATCTTATTATTACAGTAAACAGATTTTCCAGTAATCGTTCCTTTTACATTTGAATACATTTTTGCATCAGCACGGGCACCATCGATCGTTGATTCACATTCTACTTTATTTTCTAAATTACGGTCTGTTTTTATAAAATGTGACGTCGCTCCAGTATCGCCAATAAAGCATAAATGTTTGTCACTGTCTTCTATTGCAAGGTTGGCTCGATCTATTTGGCTGTCATTGATATCAGCATTACATTTGGCAATTAACACATTGTTAAGATCTAAATGATGTTCGATTTCAGAGTGGCATGTCACTGTTTCTGTAAATAAACAAATAAAGAATGATAACAATCTATTTACTTTCTTTCACTGTAGTAGTATCTTTAGCATTATTCGAATTATTATTATTTTCAATGTTCTCAGGAGGTTTATTAAATCCGTGTCCGCGTTTGCCTCCGCGACAATAATTCTGATTCATTCTATTAAAATTTCGTTCAGCATCTTGATAATTTGCTTGGTGCTGTGGCTGTCGATCATTATTGTAATAATTATTTCTACGATCAAAGTTGTTATTATAATTTCCACGACTCGATCTATTACCACGATAGGAATTATTATAGTTGTTATTATGATCAAAGTTTCGATTAGTGTCACGATAGGAATCATTGTTTTGGTAATTTGGTCTAAAATTATCATTTCTATTACGATTATAGCGATTATTATTCGATTGATAAGATCTACTGCCTCTATTATAATTATTGTTGTATGATCTAAATTTATTGTGTCGTTTATCTGAAGATTTACAGTTTCTGGCATAATGTCCTTCTTTTCGGCAAGCATAGCAAAATTTTTGAAAAGTACATTCACGTTTACGATGTCCAAATCTATTACAGCGATGGCAGGGTTTTTCATTCATTGAATTGGTTCTCGGTCTATTAAAATTGCCATTTGAATTTGATCTACTTTTAAAATAATTTGCTCTTTGCGGTTGATTATCTTTCGCTCTAGCTTCTTGTTTCAATAAGTAATTCTTTATTTCTCTAATACTTGTTTTCGGATAGCCGCCGCTAAATTCTATTTTATTATTGATGTCCGGATAAATACGTTCTGTGCCATGTACAATTTGATCAAAAACGTCAGCTTTTGGAATATTTTTGCCAACAATTGTGAAGTATTGAGCTCTAATTTTGCGCAGTCGTTGGAAAAATTCTGCGATTGATTCCGATTGATACAATCTAAGCCGGGAAAATTGTTGTTTGATCGATCTAGATGATTGATTCGATTCCGATCTTCTAACATCTTGTAAAATTTTGATGGCTTTCTTGAACGTTTTACACTGTGCGATCTCATCTACATACATTTTGTCAATTCTCATCATAAGCAAATTTAGCATATGGTTATTATCTAATTTTGTTTGATTTTCTTTTTCCGGATCTAAGCCCATTCCTTCTAATTCGCGTCTAAATCTAGCATACCAATTGTCATATGAATCGTTCTTGGTTAATTTATATCTAGCATTTGAAGCAACCGTTCTAAATTGGTGTATTTTAAACAATTCTAATTCTGTGATATTCGATGACTGAGCTTTTTCAGTACTTTTTAACATTCTAAGCTTCTTTTTATTGCGTTTCGATCTATTTTTATTCTTTTTCTTGCGCTTTTTATCATCTATACTGTCTTCTGAGTCACTAGACGAACTTGGTGATGACGGGTCTCCATCTTCTTCAGGTTCTGGGCGAGAATCAGAGTTAGGTTCATCAGATACAAACTGTGGCGAGTTCGGCGGTCTATTTTCTGGTACAAAATCTTCATCTTCTTCTTCAGATTCACCATCAAAACGATCAGAGTCAGTTTGCTCATCACTAATGGTCTCTGGTTCATTCGAATAGGTCTGGTCAATTAAACGATCTGATTTAGCCGATCTAAGAAGCTGTTTATTCGCCTCAATAATTTCTTTTACAATAACCTTCTGGATTTCGTTTTCAGGTACCTCCTTTTTGATTTGAAATGGTCTATGCTGATTAAATGGTACTTCGGTTGGACAGTAAATCAATGGGATAATCGAGTCTTCATCTGTTGAGGATTCTGTTCGTTCTAGTTTTATGTCAGTTCGATCTAAATTCCCAGTGTTTGATGCCATTCTAGATTTTTCAGTCGACTTATTCTTCTTGACAAGGTGTTGAATAACATGAGGATTTTCTGGATTCGATACTAATAACAGTGGAGTTGTATTATGTCGCTGAGTTTGCCGATCTAAAGGTACACCAGAAGTACTTGCTTCGGTTGTACGTTCATTAGAAATTATTTCATTATCATCAGAATCAGATATCACCACTCTATGTATATGTCTCGTTCTAGAAAGGGAATCAATAGCCCGTTTTCTCAAATCTTTTTCACGTTCTAAGCTTTCTTTTGCAATTTCCAAACTAATTTTACTTCTATTAGTTTTATCTACATCTAAATCTATGACTCTTTTAGTATTATGCTTACCCTTTGCTCCAGCATTCCCTTCAGGCAGGGATGTCGATGTGGCAGAACTAAGTTCTCTTTTTGAAGTCGACTCCTGTGTAAGTCAAATATAACAAAATAACAAGGTACAATTACAGTTCATTCTAATAATCAATCAAATTCAATCATCAATAAATTACTTTATTCAATCTATTCCAATCTAAATTATCATTTTCTTCTGTATTTTTCGATCTTCTAATGGTACGGGTCATTGTGTAGCCGTATTGTTCAAAATTCTATAGCTGTAAGCAAAATTCATCTAATTTTAGTCAATGTATAAGTACAACAGGAGTCACTCCAATCTGGCGAGCGTAAGTCTGTATGGAGCTCTTCCAAACTTACGGGGATATAGATTTGGTAGCGATTCGCATACCCCATCTATACCCACTGGCGTGTTTGAGCCAATCGATAGCCCCTAGCTTCCAGGACTACCGCTGTACCCAAACAAACCACCCGCAAACCTCAGTGAATTTTCCCAATATCTGGTCACCTGGCGTACGTACAGAGTGACCTTTAGATATGGTTGCATTAGATAGCATACATGATAGGCATTGTTTGAAAATTTAAATATTCATTCACCATCTAAAAGGCCTATATTTGGAGACCACGTAGGGTTTTAAGAAACTCCACATCTAAGATCTGTGCAATTAGCAACAATTTCATGTAATTGATCTAAAATAAATTCAGTAATGTTCAATTTTTCGATCTAATGGAGACCATAAAAGGTTTTAGAAAACTCCACAATACACATCTAAAAAATTCAAATAACTCTTCTAAGCTTTCAATAATCATTTCATGTAATCAATCTAAAATTCAAAAGGAATTCTCACATTTCCAATCTAAAATCAATAGCTTCAAAAAAAATCAATCTAATGAATTTGAATAATCAATCTAAAAGCTTTCAAATAGCCAATCTAATATTCATCTAATATTCAAATGTTGCTATCTATGCATTCACTGAAGTTTACCCTTGCAATTAGGCTTTTTAGTATATGGATAAACAATGCATAAATTCCATTTTTCCACATAGGGTAGCGTGATATTTCAAAATTCCGATCAACATAGTCATTGCTAAAACATGCCAATTCATAAATAATTTCAGGTCATTCTAATATATTTATCATCATTCTAAACAAAAAAAATGAGTCATCAATCAAGGTATATCGACGTGAATAAAGTGAGTCATCAATCTAAGCAAGTCAAAATGAGTCATCGATCTAAGCATGTGCATATTTCAAGAATATTAGTCATCGATCTAAAATTTCTATCTAAGTCAATTCAATATACATCATTCTAAGCTTTGAGTCATCCTTCTAAAATTTCTGCGTCACCTTTACAAAGGTTATATCAGATATGAGCATCCTTCTAAGGTATTAGTCATCGTATTTATCAACATCTAAACTTCTATTGCCAATGGTCAGTATGAGTCATCGATCTAAAATTCTATTGTCAAGTTTTGGAAAAAGAAATCCACCGATCTAAAAAAATTTCAATATAATGATTCTATATAAGGGCTGTAGAAGATAACATTCTAAAGGTTAAATTCATTCGTTGGGTTTTGCCCAGGTCAAAATAAAATACTCCGGTGTCTCGATCTATTTTATCTACTTGATAAGCCAATACAGGATTCATTCATTGGGTTTTTCCCCGATCTAAAATAACTCCGTCGTCGTCATCTTCTGTTTCTATTGTATTCATAGCGCAGGTAATAAATAGCTTGTGATAAGGGTTCTCGTAGCTCGGCCGACGTTCGTATTCTTCATCACTGATATGGGTTTTTCCTGGCAACGTAGCTCTGGTAATATGACATCATCAACTGTTGAATGTTTGGAATTCGTTCTAAGATAGTGAGAAATTGTCCTGTTGGCTGAAAATTCGATCTAATAATTTAGAAAATGCGCCATTATTAATTATAGGTTTCATTCTAAGCAAATATATTCATTAAATAATTCATTCTAAGATGGTATAATTGCCCAATATTGAAATTTGAAATTCGTTCTAAGCTAATAACTGAGGTAAACCAGTGTTAACAATCTAAGCTGAAGTTCATTTTTTTTTATATTCCGAGTTGAAAATTCATTGATATGATCCAATTTTCCATAAACAATCTGTTTGCCGATCTGATAATTATCCAAGGTGTAAGTGAATTCATTCTAAAATGATAAAATGCCAATATTGAATCAAATTATTCAGTAATAACGATCTAAGCTGTATTGTTTCACCACATTTCTAATAAAGTCTGCCGATATTATTGCATCTAAACAATCTAAGATGACATTGTTACATTATTTATCAACAATCTAAGCTGGTAGTATATTTGACCAATTATGAACAATCTAAGTAAATGATATCCAGTCATTTCTAAACCATCTAAAATAATATTTGGCTAATTATGAACGATCTAAGCTGGTGATATTTCATTACTTGGAACCAATCTAAGCTGATAATAATCCATTAATTCTTGACAATCTAAGCTGATAAGGTCCGCCGAATTAATTACTTGCCATCAATAAATACAAAACAATCTAATTGTATGTGTCCGGAGCCGATCCAAAAATTATTCAATCTAATGATAACAGTATTAAACTGTATATATTCAGAAAGGAAAATTCACTGATATTCTAATGCCATAATATCGATCTAAGCAATTATATCAACGTTTCAAACGTGCTAAAATTAATCAACGTTTCAAACTTGCTAAAAATGATCAACGTTTCAAACGTGCTAAAAAATTAATCAACGTTTCAAACGTGCTAAAAATAATCGATCTAAGCCACGCCCAACTGAATTACTTCAGATACTTTTCACAGGCATTTAAAAAAAACGGCATTTCAATCTAGGTAAATTTAGAAAAATTTCACAATTAATCAGCAAAAAAATTGGCATATTTCGGCATATTTTTCAGCATTGACTCACGCATGGAAACATGAAAAATCACACAAAATGGAATTAATTATGCGAGAAATAAATTAAGCCACTTGATAAAAGCAATAAAAATTTAAAAGGTAAATAAAAAAATTATCAGAGGTGAGAAACGCTCCCGACGACAATGGCCAGCCGGAAAACCGTCTCAAACGCTCTGCTTACCATGATAGACTTGTAGTAGGATACGTACCAAATAGAAAAAATAACACCAGTGATAACGTGGGATAATCAATGTATTGAGCACGAGAGAGAAAAACAGTACACGTATCAGACGGAGACCGATGCGGACGAGTTCAGGTAGTTCAACGAAGTGAGAACGAGCAAGACAGCTGCGCCGCTCTCACACCACAACCGACAGGCGGTGCAGTGTTGCCACCAGTGCGGCTACGAATGTCGTATACAATTTCAGTTTAACAAAAATAGGGACTTAATTCAGTTTTTTTTTTAATTTTTCAAAATATTTTTTTTATTTTTCAAGTCCAACGTTACGACATTGCTCGTGTCTTCATCCAAAAATATCACTAAAAGTCGAAAAACAACATATTCGGGATAATAATTCATTTCCAGGTAAAGGACGTTCGGGTCCCAAAATTTAGGGATGTGGATTTGAGTACATGTCCGACAACCAAAATACATCTAGTGGCCTGATTATTCAATTTAAAATGAAAATTCATCTAGAAGAATAAATTCACGTCACTTTGAAAAACTGCCATGCTCTTTGCTGTGAATACTTGGCCGAGTGATTCCCCTAAATAACGTCGACGAATGAATCCTGGCTTCGAGCAGGGAGTAAGTAAAACTTGATAAAAAATTATTCTTTCATTTAAACGAACAACTTCTTGAGGGAACGTGAAAACAAAAATAGAAAAAAAAACTTTCACCGGGCATAAATTATCGCAGCCACCCCAATATACGAGTCACTTAATTTAATCTTATAAATAATGCTACGAGGGGGCACGGAATCGACCGCAGCGCTGAAAAATTGAAGATCTCTATCCTCGACACTCGATCTACCCTTAATCTCACCATATCGGCCAAAAAAAGTGAAAAAAATCAATCCCCTTGCCCTTTCGCGATCCAAAGCATCACTCAAGTCATTCTCCGCTCACACGAATTAATTCTTCGCCAATGTACTCGTAAGAAACCGCGAAATTATTAGGTACGCAGAACTACGCCAAGAAAAGCCGGCGGTTATCTCGATAAAAAGTTATTCAAAAAGCGGAACAAATTGCCAGCCTGTTCGGAGGAGAGAACAGGGAAAACACAGCCAAGCAAAGTGACTCTATCAGCGAGACGAAGATACAGCATGAGAAAAAACTGCGGCCGAGTCCGAAATTGAGAATGTTTTAAATTATATTATGCAAAATAAGCACGTGTCTACCTTTCTCGCTTCTCCTCGCTTGTATTTCGCTTTTCATCGGCGTAAAGGGGATTCGCAATTCAGTGGTTATCAAACTTCGCAGCAACAGTTTAATTCGGTGATCCGGCAATTAATCCTGGATGCTTTTCCGACCACTGAGACCGATTCCGAGCGAATCGTAGACGCTTCCGAGGAGCGTCGGCGGTAAAATATACATTTTGATAAGGCACAACCGCGCGACGGCGTCTTTGCGCGAGCAGCTATAAAAATGTATCTTATTACAAAAGACGATGAATAAATAAACGACGAAGACGAGCGAGACGACAAAGACACGCTTCTATAAACACGCTCCGGCATCTTCGACCCTTCCAGCTCCCCAGCTCCGGCCTGGTTTTATATTCGTCGGTTGGGCATTTTACGATATGCCTATTCCTATATAGAGCTGCTTATATGTCGTATAAGGATCACCTAGATCGTAAAATTTGCGAACCGGATTGTCTCGGTGGCTCTAAGATACCGACATAAAGACCAAGAAGCCAGATATAGCGCTGAAAATTATACTTCGTTAGAAATGAAAAATTAATAGGAGGATACGAACCCTCCTCACATTATAAGGTGAAATTTCGAAACATGCATGTCGAGCATATTTTTTCATCTACATTTGATGTTTTTGACTATTGAGAAGCACCAACAAAATTTTCACCTTCTTGTATTTTGAAAAAATTTTCACCCAGTTTTCTGGAGTCGCATGGAGCTAACAAATTTTTTTTACAGCATTTTCAACTTCACAGATTGAGAGAATTATATTTCTATTTCCGAAAGAGAAAACCTTAGATTCTTTTTCCAAGTCCGCTTGTTTTTTTTTGAACTTCAAAATTTTAGAATTTTTTCAAATTTATTTTGTCAATTTCTCAAGTAGGCTTGAAAATTTTTCATCTACATAATTCTTCATTTATTCCGGATCAGACATAAATTCTGGACTTCTCGACTTGAAGAATTCTCAAATACGAATTCTTGACTTCTCGACTTCACGAATTCTCGACTTCTCGACTTGACAAATTCTCAACTCAACTTTACGAATTCTCAAATTTACAGATTCTCGATTTTACGAATTCTCAAATCCTCGACTTTTTGAATTCTCAACTTCTCGACCAACTTCTCGACTTTCTGAATTCTCAACTTTAAGAATTCTGTACTTTCTGAAGACTTTACATATTCTTGACTTCTTGACTTACAGAATTATCAAATTTACGAATTCTTGACTTTACGAATTCTCGACTTCTCGACTTGACAAATTCTCAACGAATTCTCAAATTTGCTAATTCTCGATTTTACGAATTCTCAAATCCTCGACTTTTTGAATTCTCGACTTCTCGACCAACTTCTCGACTTTCCGAATTCTCAACTTCAAGATTTCTATACTTTCTGAAGACTTTACACATTCTTGACTTCTTGACTTAACGAATTCTCAAATTTACAAATTCTTGACTTTTCGAAATCTCGACTTTATCAATTCTCGATTTCTCAACTTTATGATTTCTCGACTTCTCCACTTTACGAATTCTCGACTTCTGAAATTTACGACTTTACAAATTCTCAACTTCTCGACTTTGACTCAACGAATTCTCAAATTTACAAATTCTTGACTTCCCAAAATCTCGACTTCTCGACTTTATGAATTCTTGACTTTCCGAATTCTCAACTTTAAGTTTAAGAATTCTATACTTTTTGAAGACTTTACAAATTCTCGACTTTACAAATTCTTGACTTTTCGAAATCTCGACTTCTCGACTTTATCAATTCTCGATTTCTCAAATTTATGATTTCTCGACTTCTCCACTTTACGAAATCTCGACTTCTGAAATTTACGACTTTACAAATTTTCAACTTCTCGCTTTTAACAATTCTCGACTCCTTGACTTTCCGAATTCTCAACTTTAAGAATTCAATACTTTATGAAGACTTTACAAATTCTCTACTTTACCAATTCTCAACTTTACGAATTCTCAAATTTACAAATTCTTGACTTTGAAAAATCTCGACTTCTCGACTTTATGAATCCTCCACTTCTCAAATTTCCAAATTCTCGACTTCTCGACTTTCCAAATTCTCAACTTCAAGAATTCTATACTTTATGAAGACTTTAAAAATTCTCAACTTCTCGACTTGACCAAGTCTCAAATTTACAAATTCTTGACTTCTCGACTTACAAAATCTCGACTTCTGAAATTTACGACTTTACAAATTCTCAACTTCTCGACTTTGACTCAACGAATTCTCAAATTTACAAATTCTTGACTTCACAAAATCTCGACTTCTCGACTTTATGAATTCTCGACTTTCCGAATTCTCAACTTTAAGTTTAAGAATTCTATACCTTTTTGAAGACTTTACAAATTCTCGACTTTACGAATTATTGACTTCTCGACTTACAAACTCTCTACTTCTCGACTTAACGAATCCTCGACTTTTCGACTGACTTTTCAACAGTCCAATGTCATTTTGTCCTTATCTAAAAACATTACGTTACGTTACACCTCCAGCGTTACATTACACTTTTAAAATTTTAACCCCAGTCCTAAAGACATATCCATGTCGAAATCAAATTACAACGGCTCAGTTATATAACATGATTTTAAAAGTGTGGGCGAAAACCTCCCCCTTTTTTTTAAAGTGATTATTCATCGACAGTCATCCTCTGTTGAAATATACCCGCTGAAAAATTGAATTGAAAAATTTTCCATTCGATTTCTTTATACATATCTTCCTCTTTTTTTTTTAGCGTCGGAAAATTCTAAATCTTCGTTTCTGTTATTTTTAATATCGCATATTTGAAATTTATTCATTTTCAATTCACGCTCAACTGCTTAAAAAAGCTACTCGGTAAATATTTGAAAATTTCCACTCTACAATGGAACACAACTGCGAAAAAATTCCAACCTTGAGACGTCTTTCGTAAATAGCATACTAATTTACCAAAATCCTCGCGCAAGACCTACACGTTTCGCAACTGGAACTCCATTTGTAGCTGAAAACTTTCTCAACAAACTTGACGAATGATCTAATGTATCTATATGCCCGGACTACGTAAACGATTACTCGAGAGAATCGAGCCAATACACGATAAAATGTCTCCTACCTTGGACATTTGCTTTCACTCTACAACCCCCTCGTTACATGAGAAAAATACATACGAATACTGAAGAACCAAAGGAAGCTTGGGGTACCATCTCGACAATCAAATCGAGCCTAGCGACGTTATAAATAGTTATCCGTTGCGCCGGCCGGCGAATCTATCGACAAAATAAATTAACAAAAAAGACGCCGAGGTACAGCTCGCGTCGTGTCGTTTTTTCCAACCAAATATCTACTCGCGTAGTCTTTTACGTGGGAAAAACTTCTCCGGAAGTTTTCCTCCTCCATTTTGCAGGCTCGTTTAACGTAAAAACTCGCTTACGGGAGGCGCAAAATTACTCCGAAAGTTTTTCCCATATCTGATGTAACCGAACGTAAAGCTACGTAAAAACTATACCGACCCGAAAGTACGCTACAAGAAAACAGGAGTCTGAGAACGATTTCGACGAGGCGGAGCCGAAGACGCGAAATGGCCAAGCGGAGCGATTTTTGTCATGAAGCGGAGAGTAATTTTCGTGTATCCGGCTTCTTCATAAATTGTTATCAGCCATTTGGAATGGTAGTAGATTACAAAACAGCTCGCGTGTGTGAGCGAGGGATCGAACGGAGGGGAAAGAGGACACCTTCACGACTTAACCAATAATCTTAAAAGCATTTTACCTTTTTCAGCTAGCTGTAGCGAAATAAAATTCGAACGAAATAAAATATATGATGTGTATGCGCGACTCGGCGAATTGGTCTACCTTACATACGCAGTCGGCCCCCTCCACCCAGGTCCTCGTTTTTCTCTCTATTTTACGAATTACGTATGTTCGTTTTTAGATCCAGGATGAGGACGGAGACGGGATGGAAAAAAAACAGCAACCGATTCGCCTCCAAATTGCTGACTGTAGCGGTTACGTTGGTTATTTTTTTTTAAGATAACGCAGGTTTTTTTTTTTCGTTTTTGCATCTGCTGTGGAAATTTAGCAAATGGAATTCGCCATCCAATTGAGTCGTCGTATGTGCCCCTTACACGTAGAGATGTACTGTAGTTTAAATATTCTCTAGGTATAAATTTCATCGTGTGGTTTCTCACTCTGCCCGAATGTATGGATGTGTGTTTTAGGGTGGTTGATTTATATTCGTGTACGAATCGGACGATGCGGTGTACTGCGTTCGAAGCCAAATCGTTCGTCTTTTTTTGGTTCATTTTCGAATAAAAAATTATACGGTGTGTGGGGGGTTTTTCAGTTTGCAAGGACGATCTTGCTGTAATAATGTGATGGGGGAAAGGGGGTTGGTTACGTCGCAATCGATCATAAACTGATGGAAAACTTTGCACATTGGTTTCTCTTGGAAATTTTTTTCAAAAAATAGCAACTTGCAGTTGGTACATTTCATTATAAGTGAGTGAGCTCAATTATGTTGGAGAATTTATAAGAAGAAAAATATAACACACGAACGTTGCAACAGGAAAGATTGATTTATACTACCAAAAGCCTGGAAAGGAAAAGAAAAAAAAAGAAATTGAGGGATAAGAAGAAAATTGGGACCCAAGAGACAAGGAAAGCAGTGTTTCCAACCGAAATGTTGAAAAATCCGTTCAAAATCTGATAACCATTTTTTTTTTTTTGATATTATTAATAATAATGTAAAACTGATGAGGATGTCTCCAAAATCTGCAGGTTTTTAAACTTTTTACCTACAGTTAACAATTTTCCCTCTAACTTGGACAAATTTCCTGACTTGAATTGAAAAAAATTTTTACAAGGAGATGAATCTGAAATTTTGAAGGGAATTGGACAAATTTTCTGACTTAAATTGAAAGAATTTTTCACAAAGGGATGAATCTGAAATTTTGAAGGAAATTTCATATTTTTGAATTTGTAAGTTTTGTTAGATATAAAAGGAAAAATGAAGAGAAACGCTATTAAAAATTGACGTTTTTGCCTATTTTAAACGAAAAAACCAAAAATTCTGTATCAACATGGATATGTTTTTCCTCTGGGGTGTAGGGATCATTCCGAAATTCTTAAAACAAAAATTTTTAGACGTCATTTTTAAGATCATAAGTCAAAAACTTATAAATTTTTATATTTTCAAAATGGGTGCCATTTATTTGCACGACAAAATAGAGGGTTTCCACGACGAAATAAGAGGATTTAAGCGACGAATCTATTCATTGAACGACAGATCAAATTAAACACAGTGATAAAATGAATGCACGACAGAAAATGAGAATGCACGTCAAAAAAAATGTATTCTAGCAGCCAAATAAAGGGAATCACAGCAAATAAAATTATTGCACGATTGAAAAAAAAAATAACGACAGTTTTCATCACGACGAATAAAAGAAAACTTCACGACAAAATAGATCCAAAATATTTTCAATTTTACAAATACAGGGTGTTGAATTGAAACCCAGACATACAACAGCGAAAAATTTCTCTCGAGGTAATTTTTGTCGAAATTTAGATTTGAAAAGTAGTCTAAAAAATTACGTAATGGAAAACATGACGTTTTTCAATTATTTCATCCATTTTTTGAAGGAAAAGAGGATAAATTTTTCCTTTTTACACAATTGAAGAGCTCTTATCAAAAATGGGATATTTTCGAACCGTATTATGTGGAAAAAGGGGCTCAAGGGTAAATTTTTTCTTAGCCACTGACATTAAATCAAAATCTAAATAGAATGTGAGAGGGGCGGGATTTTTCCGCTTTGCGTCTGGGTTTCAATTCAACACCCTGTAATCGCGCTAAAATATACTCGACCAAAATTGAGGCATGTAGAATCAAAAGTGGCTTTCTCCATGCGACACTCTCTGTAGAAAGGGACCTTCGTGAAAATTTCTTTCTTTCTAGTTTTGGAGGTTTTGGAACTTAGAAATACCAAAATCGCCGAAACTAGAAAGAAAATTTTCCACGTAAGGTCCCTTTCTACAGAGAGTGTCGCATGGAGAAAGCCACTTTTAATTCTGCACGCCTCAAATATTTTTTCCAATTTAAGAATTTAGGTTCAATATAATATCTCGCCGTGCAAAACTTCATTTCGACGTGATAACATTATTTTGTCGTTGAATGAATTATTTTTAATCTCTATATTGCCGTTCATTCTCATTCATTCGTCGTTCATGGTTCGTCGTTCAATTCTTATTTTTTCTGTCGTGAATTTCCATTCTTTGGTCGTGATTTTTTTATGCCATTTTCGTCGTGCAACCCTTTTTTTCTGACGTGCAATTATATATTCCCCTTTCAAAATTAACTCAATTTCAGAAAGTCATAGATCGATGTATTTTTATTCAACAAAATTTTAGAAAGTTAATTTGATGTCTGAAAGTCAGAATGACAGGAAAAATATCAGAAATTCAGTAGCTGACTCTTGAAAACTTGAAAATTTTCATATTTTCAAAATCAAAACTTGGTGTCAGAAAGACAGAAGCTACTTCTGAAAAATTACAAATTTTTATATTTTCGGAATTGTTTTACTATTAATATCAGAAAGTCAGAAGCTGACTTTTGAAAACTTACAAAGAAATTTTTATATTTTTGAAATTAACTTACTAAATATCATTAAACTAATAGTAGAATTTGAACTGGAAGCCAGGAATTTTTTTTCTCAACTTCAATTAAATTGGATTTTTTTCTTACTTTTTTGGTTTAACTAGCAAAAATAAAATTTTAGGGCACATTTAGAATATTTTTATTCTATCTCTTGGGAGCTGGAGTCTTAAACTTTTCAATTTAAAAAGAAAAGGAAGCGAGTTAAATTGCATAAATAATTTTCAAATGAAAACTCAATTTAATATTTTTAAATTAATTTTTTATATATTTCATAAATTTTTCAACTAAAAAAATTAATAATCAAATGAAAAATTAATAAAATAAATATTCTTGCTTTTCTCCAAGGAATAAAGGATTAGAGGAAGATACCTATTTGGAAATTTTTGTGTTACCTACAATTTTTATTAGTAAGTAAAGTATATTGAAATCGATCTTTTTTAGAGAGTAAACCATAAATTTGACAATCTTTTTATTTCAAGAATGGTGACTTGCAGTTTTGGTGGGGAAAGACTCGCAAAATTTTGAATGTAACAATAATTTGTTCCTAGGAATGAAGAATTTGGATGGAGACTTGAAAAAATTGGAATTTTTAAATTTTTTGAATGAAAGGTACATCAAAAACTGTATTTGTGAAAGCATCAAGTACAAATTTGGCAATTTCATTCGGCTCAATTTTAACTTGTCTACGTAAGTAATGTGGATCAGGTAAAAATTGAAAATTCTTTAATTTGATCATGATTTGAAACATTTCAATCCGGCAGAACTAAGTAGGTATCCTTGTTCAGACAGTGTAGAAACTCAAACCACAATCATTTGGAAGGAAAGTTTCTGGAAGAAGGCACTACCCGTCCAAAAGTAGCGAAACGCCAGTATTTTTTTCAAAAATATCCCTATTTTGAGGTTCCTAGCTTTATCCGTGATGAAGACAGCCAAAATTTTCAGGAATTCTCCCACTCGGAGATGAAAAAAGCATGTTCTGGGGTAGGGTGGGTTCTGCGCCAGGAGGATAAAATTTTTCGATAAATCAATGTCGTGTTCCTCTGGCAACCGCCGTACATTTACGCCGTCGGCTTGTCAACTGCTTCGCCATTTTTTTCGAAATTCCAGAAATGAATTTTCCCCTGATTTTTGAACATTGGAAGCAAATTTCAAACAAAAAAATGATGATGGAATAATTTTAAAAAAAAAGTGAGAAAAATTGAATTTTTTCGTTTTGGGGTAAAAACTTTATAGATCATGGATGTTCAATTTTTATTGAAATGTCAATGCACCTACATATTTTTTTTAAAAAAATTCAACATCTTATAATACTTTTTCCAGGTTTTTCTCATTTTGTAGAATGTTAAATTATTGTCTCTCAAAGCTTCAGAGAATTGTACTGATTTTTCCTGTGCTTCAATTCTGGTAGATTTTTTCCACTGTAATAACTTTTTTTTTTTGCGAGAATAATAATGCAATATTCTAGAATAAAAAATTTTCAACATTTCAAATAACCTACTTGTGTCAGTTTGAGTGCAAGGAGGCCAAAACTCTTGAAAACTTCGATTGATTTTTCAATTTTTTCTATAAAAAAACCCACCCACTAATAAAAGTATGTTCAACGTGATGAACAGATGAATTTCCCATTTGAAAATGATCATTGAATTATGTTTTCTAATTTATAAAATATAAATAAAAGATCAAAATACAAATAAAGAAGCTCTTTTCCTAAATGGTTCAAGTCCAAAATTCGTACGTGAGAAAAGGAACTTTCAACCAGATTTTTTGCACTGTCAGAAGCAGGCCCATATTTAAAAAACGTAAAAAAAAATGGCGAATTTTTCGAAGAATTGTATTTTTTGGTCTACGCAGTAGGGTGGGCCGAAAAAACAATTTTTTCGATTTTCAAAAACATACCCCCCGCAAAAGTTGTTGGCTGATGAGATTTGAATAATTAGAAAAAAAAAATTCAAAATCAATTCATATCTTCCGATCGCGCATTGACATTGAAATTTTCAAAAATTGGCAAAAATTCAATATTTTCAAAAATTTTAGAAAATTTTGAAAAAAATTGAAGTTCATTTAAATTGGTTTTAAAGCTTATCTAGTGACTATTCAAACCAAAAAGCAGAATTTTTTTTTTTAAAATCATGCTTTACGCCTTTTTTAAATTTCTGCTATTTCTTCGCATGAAGAAAAATCAAAAAAAAATTATAAAACGTTGATTTTTTCAAAAAAAATGTGTTTTTTGGTCTATGTGGTCACTAAATAAGCTCTAAAATTAATTTTAATCAATTTCGAATTTTTTCGAAATTTTTAAAATTTTGAATTTTTGCTAATTTTTGAAAACTTTTACGCCAATGCGCGATCGGAAGATATGAATCGATTTTGAATATTTTTTTTTTATTCTTCAAGTCTCATCAGCCGACAACTTTTGCGGGGGGTATGTTTTTGAAAATCGAAAAAATTGTTTTTTCGGCCCACCCTACTACGCAGTCACTAAATAATCTCTATAAACTTGATTTTCGTAAACTTTCAAATTTTTTGAAAATATTTGATTTTTCAACTTTCAAGAAACCTCCGAATGTTTTTTAGTTCTGAAGAGCCCCTCAGAAATCTCAGCCTCTCTTCACAGGCCTGGTCAGAAGATGAAAAAAAGGATGCTTTTCTCTTAATTTATACTATTTTTGGTCTTGGATCATTTTGGGAAAAAGCTCTTCACATGTTCATCTTTCTTAATTTGGAAGAATGGCAAATTTTTCCCATGTTTGGCGAAATAATTTTGCAAATTTTTTCAGCTCATGAGTATAAAATTGCAAATTTTCCTTTCTGAATGTTGAAAACTTCCCTCCATTCTGGCGAAAAATACATTTCGAAAATTCGCCGAAAATCGATACTCAATTTCATCAGCTGATTGGTCTCGAGGTACTGATGACTTGCTCCTTCGACGAGCCAATTTCCAGCTCGATCGACTCTCACCAAAACCCACCCCAGATACCCATATTTTAAAATGGGATCATCGCAAAATTATGAAGATGGAGGAGGAGGAGGAATGGAAAAAAATCACCATCATCTATAACGACGTTCATAATTAACGCTCCGTTACGATATTGCTAATTTCGCGCTTATACGCTATTACGTATTAATTATCAATTAATGACGTAGCTAGTTAATGCTGGCTCGTTCTCCACCGAGTACTCCATCGAAGTTTCCATCCAACCGTCTCGTAACGCGCAGATACTTGGCTTAAGCACATCGCCAGTATCGTCGTCTTCGTGCGGCGATTTATTATTACACGAGTACGTAAAAGTTTCCAGTACCTATCTTTCCTAGGTAGGTAACACGTTTACCCAACATACTCGCATCATCCAGCCATAGGAACCTCTTCACCTTTTAATCTCATAATAAGCTGCTGTATAGTTCCACGACCTGAAATTACCACCGCGGACGATAATTTGGTAAATCTGGTTGTTGGTGGTCGTCGCGAGCCATTCCGTACGAATTGAGTGAGAGAACCGAGGAAAAAAAATTAGATTACGTTTTTGTTCGCAAATTTCCTTTCGTTATTGATTTTTCATACCGAAGATGTGGTCGCGAAAAACGCTCGGAGGGGAGGGCACGGGATGGTATTGTACGAGAAGAACGTCTATAACCTGGTACGTATTTTTCACTGAACCGATACGACTAACCGTAAGGTCTGAGATGGCGAAGACGGGCAGAGAATCGGGGGGAATTCTTTGGAATGACGAAATGATCGTTACTAATTCAGTCCACGTACTCAAATGACCTCTTCGCTCATGGCAAACACTCGCTTATATTCTATTTTCGACGACTTAACCGGATACAGATGATACTCGAAAGGGTGGGGGTGAAAGGGGATGAAGTATTTCATCGCAGAGGTTTTCTTTTCTTCGTCTCCTTTTCCTCTTCGGCTCACTCTACATACACGGTGAATTTTTCTCGTATCGTCGAAAAGCACCGCGAATAAGTAATTTATCGTTATTAACCGAGCGACCATCGAACGGTCGCATACATCTGCATGCACCAGGTCGTTAAATTTCTTCGCAATTCGTTACAATACGATAAAAGCTCCCGGTATAGGTAAAATCGAGGGAGAGACGGCGTTTTTTTTCGCTTCGAGCTCGCTTATAAGCTTCTTATCCCGATCTCGTGTGCCCTTTAACGTCGATGATAATAAAATCGAATTTATTACTCCTCCTGCCCTGCGACGTCAACAACAATACGCGCTATCTTATCGTACCTTGTTTCTGACACATCAATTATCAGATAAGCGAATAACTCGCTATTGGAATTATTAATTAGAGAAGGCGCCCGCGAGAGTACCATATAATATCTTATACGCTAACGCTCCTCGAACCGTGCCCTTTCTTGAATATGCGGTAGAGTATCGTATCCGTATATAATTCCGTGTAGCCAGCAGCAGGGTGTGTTTTCAGAATAGCATAACGGAGTCGGAAAAGGCGTCGCGGCGCCCAGAACAAAAGAAATAGTAGACTGTGTTACTAGGTTTCCGTGTTCTTGTATGGAATACCTTCCCAAGACTATTTTGCTTTTTTTTATTCGAGTTCGAAATTTTTTTTCGAATTTTTGCAAAATTGTGATTAATTTTGGTATTTGAAATTCGTTTTTTTTTTCAGATTTTAAAAAAATAATTTCAAGTTTTTTGGGAATTTTTTTGAAAAAATTATTTCAGATTTTTTTGGATTTTTTTTGAAAAAAATAATTTCAGATTTTTTTGGAATTTTTAAAAAAAAATAATTTCAGATTTTTTTGATTTTTTTTTCAAGTTTTAATTTTTGCAGAATTATCGACTCTATTTTGGATACTCTGCCCAATGCATATGAACCATTTTATTTATAGACTCTTTTTTCTTGCGCTTGACAATTCCAAAATTTTTTGGTGACTCCAAAATGACTCGAAATTGCTTTCAATTGAAAATCTCAAAAATTCATGGAAAATCAAGGAATGAACTTCAGCACCTGAAATTTTGGATACAGGCGATTTTTTTTTTGCTTGGGATCAAAATTGTTCACTGAGTTTGGACACTTCTCTCGTTAGAATATGAATTTTATGCACGAAAATATACCTACTTCCTGGTGATTTCTTACCTCATTTTCATTTTTTTCTACTTTTTGAAAGAATAAGTACAAAGTTCTTGCTCATTTTGATATGTAGGTCACAAAATGAAATAAAAAAATTAGATGCGAGGAAAATAATTCTGTGGAGAACGGAACATCGAAAAAATTATCATAATTTTTGAAGGTCTCTCAATAGAAATGAAAAAAAAAAAAAAAAACGATTTAGAAGGTTAATTCGGGGTAGGGATGGGGAATATGAAAAACAACATTTAAGGGGGGTTTTCGGAGTGAGGAAAGGTGAAAAAATATCGTCATTTTCACTGGGAAAGATCATTCACAAAATGATTTCAAATCAGACCTAAGGTGCAAAAAATGAAATTTCGATGAAAAATTTCGAAGGCTAAAAGCTTGGAGAATTGATTTCATATCGAGAACAAGTTTCTAGAGTTGAAAAGCATGTAAATGTTTGGGAAAAAATACTTTCTAGACTTGGAAAAATTTCAGAGTTAATGAAAATTAATAGAAATACCAAAATCGCAAACAGAATTACGAAGGAATACAAAAATTAGAAAATTATCTTGAAAATGATTTTTTTGATTTAAAAAAAAATGATGTAGATCAAGATCATTTTGACGCAATGATCTGTGATTTTAAGATGAAATGATCTGAATCATGCCTAGCTCTGGTTTGTCTTCCCATATACTGGGATTTTTTGGTTGGACTTACCTTTTTCCTCCTGAAAATGAATACCTACAAGTCAGAGCATGCCTTCATACAATAAATTTTTAAAAATTTCCTTCGACTTGAATTTTTTTTTTTAATTTCAAAATCTTTTCTATTTTTTTCAATGTTGAATTAAAAAAAAAATTCTTCTTCGTATTTCTCAAAGTTTCTAAGAACATCCAACTCAATTGAAAAAAATTTAATAGGAAGTTGAAAAAATTGTTTAAAAATCAAAACATGGAGAAATTTTGAAAAATTGGATTTTAAACGGTTGAAAAATTTAAGGGTTGGATAGGTATCTACAATTTTCAAAAAAAGAGTTGAAAAAATTTGTAATTAGAATAAGATTGGATTTGGATCGTCGAAATCCCATGACTTCATAAATGTACATTACCAACCTATTTTGAACCCACCGGTCGGTCAATTTTGGAGCTGCTGAAGTAGATTTTTGGGACTATCTAAACAACCTTCAACTACCACTTAGAACAACCTCTGCGGTAAGTAAAGTCGATGAAAAGACTGGTGGACATGTTCGCCAGCAGCATTTTGTCTTCAATCCAGATAGGCTGAAAGTCTGCTAGAAAAAAGCTCAATAATACTGATGATGAATTCGATTTTTCTGATTTTTTTTTTCAACTTTTCAATTTTTTGAATTGTTCAATTTCAATTCTCTTTTCTCTCAATTTTGAATTTTTTGTTCTAAATTTTTGCAAGGTATAATTTTATCATACATCAAAAATTCGTTTTTTTCATTTTTTTTTTACAATTTTGAATTCTTTCATTTTTTTATTTGATTTTAATTTTTTACACTTTTGAAATTCTTTGAAATTTTTTGCAGCTTGAAATTTTTCAACTTTTTTTACGAGCCAAAATTTTCTCAACATTTGAAAAAAGTTGTATTCTTTGTTCCTTAATTTCCACAATGTATCCAGAATATATTTTTTTAAATCTGATTTTTGAAATTTTTCAACTTTTTTTGCAAGGTAAGATTTTCTCAGCATTAAAAAAAATTGTATTCTTTGTTTCTCAATTTCCACAATTCATCCAAACTATTTCTCAAAATGCGATTAAAAAACAAAAGATATACCTAAGTATGTAAAATGAGCGAGAATTGTATTCGAAAATTCGCGAATAATCCCGAAATCCCAATTTTGGCCGTGTTAATCAAGAGCTGTTTGAAGTACCGAGAATGAAACGTTAACGAATGATACTTACGAATGACCTAATTTTCACGTGCGAAGATATGTGTGTTTGTGTATTCCTTCCCTTCCATCTCCTCGTTCAAAATATATCCCCTTATCGAAGTATATCTATCGAAGTACCTACATAAAAAGATATACATAATGCGTGCCTATAGCACATATATGTTCTACATGATGTGCGATCTGGTATTGTAAATTCAATAGGTTCCTCGTTGTGTCTATTTCCATCCGCCAGAAATAATGTAAGGTATTGTTATTGTATCATCGGCGCCGTGAATTATTCTCTCGGTATTGGGTACCTGTGTAGTATGTGTTGATTACAGAGGCATGATATTTGATTAACAAGAATAAGTGCCTGGTTTGCGAAGTGTAGATATTATGTACGTTTGTAAGTATATTGAGAGCATCGCGATCGAGTGCCTCTTCTTCAAAATTTCCACGTCGATATTGAAATCTTTTCATTGAAATAAATCCGCTAGGTGCGAGCAGCCTGAAAATCCGAAAAATAAGGGAGATTTGTTGAGCAAGTTTGAAATTTTGGTTAAAACGTAGAATAGAGGTCAACATTTTTTCAATTCATTTTTTTTTTTAATATTATGTGGTCATAGGTGATTCGTTGTTTTGCAGTTTACGTGAAATTTTCTCAAAATTTACATAATTTATTACTTTCTCTGATAACTTGAAATAATAAAAAAATTATAAAATTTTAGATTGATTGGCTTTCTCCTCAAAAATTTTTTTTCTCGGATTTTCAAATGAGAAAAATACCTTTAAAAAATTGCGAATTTTTGATTTCTAATTTGTGTTGTTTCACCTATGAGAAACAAAAATCTTAGCCCAAATTTCCATTAAAAAATGCAACCCCACAAATTTCATGCAAAAAATTTAATAAAAAATATGTCCACCTACTCGTAAAAAAATTGATTAATTATTACGAATTACTTTTCCTGAAAATTGTACAAAATGCCTCAAGAAAATACTGAACACCTTTGAAAAATATTTTGATTGAATTAAATTTTACAAATTATTGGAAAGAGAGGTTGAATAAATAAATATACTGGAAGTTATTTCTTGTCCCTAAACCAAAGAATTGATTTCTATGAATGAGAGTGGACCTAATTTTGAAATTTTCTCACGTTATCGAGTGAAATGTGTGATACATACATCTGCATTTATTAACGTAGAATATGAATTCGTTTGCTCTGTAACAAAAATGATGCATTTTTTTCAAATTCTTTTAGAAAAATTCTCCGGAATTTTTTAAGCATCAAAATCGAGAAAAAAATTATCAAAATTAAAATTAAAATCATCGAAAACGAAAAAGAATCATCAATATCGAGAAAAAAGTTGTAGAAGCACTTGAAAAAAATATTATTTTCTGAAAGAAGTTACCAAATTTAATTTTTAAAAAATTGGAAAAATTAGTCTGAGAGCATTATTGGCTTTGAAATATTTCTTGAAGTTACTTTATCACTAAATCAGAAAATCGATTATTTTATCAAGATTTCCCTTTTTTGATCTTCTCTTCTTGAATCTGTTTTCGTCGTCATCCTACGGAAAAAAATCACAATGTTCTCAAGATTGGTTTTCCAATTTTTGGTTAAAATCTGTGTATTGGTTCTGTGAATAATTTTCTAAAAAAATTCAAAAAATATTTGAATGAAATGAGAAAATTGTTTGTGGTTGTTGAATAGCCTTGTAGAAAATTGTACTTTTTCAATTCTTATGTAAAATCGGGCCCCAGCTTTTGATGACCACTTGTTTTCTCTTTTTATTTTAAAGTTTGCCTGTATACTACGTACATTGTAATTGTATTTTAACATTTGATAAATTATTCTGTAAAATGATTCTCAATTATTAATTAGTTCTAATATTTTATCGTTTTTTTTTTTTTTTGTTCTAGGTGAGTAAGAATTTTCATTACATGGATAAAACGCAAATAATAGTCGAAATGAGTAAGTGATTCAACAATTCGTATGTAGGATCAAACTGACAATATGGTGGACTTTTTTGCCCGTCTTCTATATATTTTTCTTTCGAGATTATTTTTACGAGGCCGAATATTCTTTGAAAATTGACCGATCAAATAATGGACAACTTTTGAAATTTTTGAGAAATTTTCCTAATTTTTATTCTTTCTCGTTTCATTTTCTCTTGTTTGGAAAAACTTGATGATAAAATTGAAAGATCCTTAGTGATCGAGAAAAATTTTTGATCTTGATCGTATCGATATCTTTCCGAAGATCGTGATATCGATAAAAAAAATAATATTGAAATCGAAATAATCGAGATCGAAATCATGCAAATCAGTATTTAAAAAAATGTTAAACTGAAAAATTACGCTCCAAGGTGCTGTGAAATGTATGAACCTTGAAGTTGGATTTTTTGGAACTCTGATTTGAAGTTCAGAATAAAAATTATGACTACAAATCTAACAAAAAAAAAACTGAAGTGTCCAGAAACGTCAGAGGCAGAAGCCAATTCGATTTTTTTGATCCTTTTGATCTCAATCTCAATCATGTCGATATGAAATATTCTTCGATTTCTCGATCTTTACTCTCGAAAATGGATTTAAAATTTTCTCATTCGCATTCACAGAAAAAAAAGTAAGAGAAAGGAAAATAGTTTGAAAAATTTTCAATATTTTACTTTTTTCCTGTTTCTAAGAGAAACATTTCTAAATATCAGGGAAAAAATTCAAGGGATAATATTTAAATTCCATTCAGGAATTCAAGCTCGGTGAACGAACTGACCAGCATTCAAAAATCACTTTTGAAAAAGGTCAGTAATAATTCTATTCTATCATCGTCATATCGTCCAGAGTCAGGCCAAAATTCCGCGATAAAGAGCCATTCCAATCGAATCGTCCGTCGCTTAGGTCGAGATATATTTCATCGTGATTAATTCCAGCCCTCCGCCGACCTTTTTTCTCGCCTTACTTCAAGGTTATACCCACCAATAAAACGCAGGCGATCGTTAGCGTTTAATTTTTTAACTCGGTAGTTTTTTCCTCGCGCTAATTTCTCCACCGTTAAGGGGAAAAAAACACCGAAGAAAAAACCTTCAGCGGCTCGTCGGTATTTTTGGTTTGGTATTCCGAAATCGCGCCCATCGCGTCGTGTTTTTTTCCTGCTCGCAGCAGCAGGAGTCGTCCGCTTGGCAAAATATTACAGGCGTTTTCTTGGGAAAAAGTTAACAGGGTTAATTTATCAAAGCCCTTAATTACCGAACACGTAAAAACGGAAGGAATGCGGTGGCGAACGGACCCAGACAGATGTATACGTTTTTCTCGACGTTAAAGCGAAGAAACGAGTGTGAAAGGAGGGCACGAGCTGCAGACGATAACGGAAAGGAAAAAAAAACTCGGTTGATTTCAAACAGCATGGTGGGACGAAGAAAAGTTTTTTTTTTACACTTCATTGTTGCGGGATTTGCGTTTTAAGGCGAGCTACTCGGATACGTGGAAGTGTAATTCTGTAAGCACGTAATGTTCGTTGTACGTTTGTGCATGGTATGAGTATTTTCGAAACCAGACGTACGAATATTTCAGACGTTGTATAATGAAAAAGGGAAAATCGGGTGAGAAAAACAACGGTACGATGGTGTTGGGTCGACGAGCTGTGGGGTGGGGAGGAGTGAGGAGGAAAAGGGTGGGTAATTTTCTTTTTAGGCGTTATTTTGATTAATGAGCGTACGTACGTTATCGGTGTTTGAGAATTTGCATAAAGTCGAGAAAAAGATTTATTGGACTGAGTTGCGAGCTGTAAAAATTGTCGGAAGATAATTCGAACGAAATTTTTTTTCGTTCGAGGGGTTTCATTCGAAAGAAGCTTGAAGTTTGGGAAGATTGGTGAGGTGAAAATTTTCAATTGTCTATGAGTACTCGATGAAAAAATTTTTTCATCTGTTCACATCTGTTTTAATATGATCGAATCTGATCATTTATCAAGGTTGGAAAGGGTTGAAGGATTCGTCCGGATTTGTCTTTCAGATATTTTTTTGGCAGGAGGGAGGAGGGAGGGTGTCCGTAGTGTGGGTCAGGGCTGCCAACAGTAGTGATTTATGACTAAAAATAGGTGTTTTTTTTCGACCATACTTACTGCAGAAAAAATTGTAAGTTTGTAGTGATTTTTCAAAAAAGTTGTGATTTTAGTACTTTTTCTTTGAAATCGATTTTTTAAAAAGATTTTGGGATAATTTTAGTAATTTTATTGATTTTTTGGCCAAAAATGAAAAAAGTTAGAAAATTTTGGTTGTTTTTCATGGTTTTAGTTATTAATGTTTGATTTGTTTTTTTTGCTTGTCAATTCCTCTTCTTTAAGATCCGAATTTCGTGCCATTTTTTTACTAAATCTACACGAAAGGGCTTCAGGCACGAAATTGAAAACACACTTCTAACGACTGATTCGTTCTTCACCTTTTTCCTGTGGTTGGTGAGGGTTTTCAAAAAAAATCTATGTCCCCTTGTTTAGAAATTTTTGAAGTCCAAAATTTTTTCCTCTAATTTTTTTCAAAAGACAAAACTTTAAAAATTTTTTGTCGAGGTTTAAATTTTTCTTCAGAAAATTCCTTCAACGTGTATTATTCAAGTCTGAGCCTCAAATTCAAATTTTTTACTTAATTTTTTTCAAAAACATCAAAAATTTTTTCGTTGAGATCGAAATTTGTTTCCTAAAAATTCCTTCAAGTCTGTTTTTCAAGTCAAAGTTGCAAATTCATTACTCAATTTTTCAGGTCTAAAATTTTCCAACGTCAATATTATTTAATTTTTCAATTTATTATCATAATGTTTTTAACCTCATGACAAATCAAATTCGTACAACAGGCCCAGGTCAATTCTTTAAGGCTAAAATTTTTTCCTGACAATTTTTTAACGTCTATATTTCTCAAATGTAAATAAATTTTGTTCCTTAATTTTTTTTTCAAAATTTATAACTCATTTGATGATGGAGGGGGAGGGAATCTCGCGTGGGAAAATTTTCGGTTCGAGGTCAACAACAGCGTGAATTTTATTCCCGCTCGTAAAATTTATTCGACTCGAGAAGTTTTTTTATTTCGGTGCTAAGAGTAAGTCGTCGTCGAGCTCGGCGAAGTTTTTTTCGTTCGTTCTTTCGCGCCAAAGTTTATACAGGTTGCGGGTTGCAGTCATGAATAAACGCCGGCGTTAATGTAAGAATGATTGCTGTTCTGGCCGAGCCGAGCGGCGTCGGCGGCGGCCGCAGCAGCGACGACGGTACCGCAGCTGGAAGCGAACAGGTGTTCGATGAAGAAAAATTACGCTTTTAATTTCCTTCGAGCCAGCCAGCAGCGCGTGTGTTGAAAATGGCTGAAAAGTTGCCCGTGCGCCGATGATTCGCCGTGGTATCGAAGATGGGCTCGTGGTGGTGAAATGATTGTCTGGGCGGATGAAGGGGAAAGTCGATAGGGATGTTTGATTGGTAATCTGTCCGAAGCATACAGATGGCCTGATGAAAGAAAATTAATCTTTTTGCGTTTTTAGTTCAGTTCGTTTGTATTGAAATGGAATTCGCGGTTTTGAAATGAGGTGTTAATAAAATTGCATACTCGGTTCGCCGTAAATATGAAAGAATGGTGTCTGGCTGTGAATCCTGGTGTCTGTTTTCAGTGTTTTTCAGCTATAAATGTTTTAGTTTCGGTGCGATATTTTTTTCAAAAAAATGTTAATAAGAGAGAAAAGCAAGAATTCAAGGTGGAGCTGGATGCTGGAAGGAGAGCTGCTCTTTGGAAAATTTTTTCGAAGCCGAAGACACTTCTTTAATAGCCCTGTCGCTGTCGTGGAGCCAAAAGGCCTTTATTTAATCTGAAATCTCAGCTGGAGCCGAAGGGATCAGACCGCTCTTTCCGGCTCCCTGGAAAAAGACACTGCTATGGCGATTTCAATTTTTTAATATGTAGTAGGTAAAAACTGATATGATTTATTGGGTTCAATTTTTGAAATATCGATGCTAATTATGTATTTCGTTTTCTGAAATATTGATTTCGATTTGTACAATTTTGATTTAGAATTTTTCGAAATCGATTTTAAATTTCGATTCGATTTCAAAATGTATGATTATCGATTTCGCATTTTTGATTATCGATTTCGCTTTTTCGATTATCGATTTGAAATTTTTGATTATCGATTTGGAATTTTGGATTGTCGATTTCAAATTTTCCATTATCGATTTCAAATTCTTGATCGTCGATTTCGCATTTTTGATTAAGAAGTATCAATTTTGAATTTTCGATTATCAATTTCGCATTTTTGATTATTTATTTGAAATTTTTAATTATCGATTTTGAATTTTTGATTACAGATTTCAAATTTTTGATTGTAAATTTCAAATTTTATCGATTTGGCATTTTTGATCATCGATTTCGAATTTTTGATTATCGATTTGAAATTTTTGATTAAGAAGTATCAATTTTGAATTTTCGATTATCAATTTCACATTTTTGATTATCGATTTGAAATTTTTAATTATCGATCTCAAATTTTCGATTATCGATTTCAAATTTTCGATTACAGATTTCAAATTTTTGATTGTCAATTTCAAATTTTATCGATTTGGCATTTTTGATCATCGATTTCGAATTTTTGATTATCGATTTGGCATTTTTGATCATCGATTTGGAATATTCGATTATCAATTTGAAATTTTTGACTATCGATTTCGAATTTTCGATTATCGATTTGAAATTTTTGATTAGGAAGCATCAATTTTGAATTTTCGATTATCAATTTCGCATTTTTGATTATCGATTTGAAATGTTTAATTATCGATTTCAAATTTTTGATTACAGATTTCAAATTTTTGATTATAGATTTCAAATTTTTGATTGTCAATTTCAAATTTTCGATTGTCAATTTCAAATTTTCGATTGTCAATTTCAAATTTTATCGATTTGGCATTTTTGATCATCGATTTCGAATTTTTGATTATCGATTTAGCATTTTTGATCATCGATTTGGAATTTTCGATTATCGATTCGGAATTTTTTTTGTCGATTTCAAATTTTTTATTATCGATTTCGCTTTTTCGATTATCGATTTGAAATTTTTGATTATCGATTTGGAATTTTGGATTGTCGATTTCAAATTTTCCATTATCGATTTCAAATTCTTGATCGTCGATTTCGCATTTTTGATTATTGATTAATTGAAAATGAAATCGATTTAGATTATTACTTCAAATATTTTAGGCATTGAATTCAATTTTATAAAAATCAATTTTATGATACGAGTGTAATTTCGATTTTGACTCGTATAATTTGAATTTCGATTTTTATGAAGTCGATTTAGAATTTTTCAAATGTCTATTTTATTGAATTCGAGTTTTTTCCGTTTTTGTTTTTTTGAAAAATATTTTTATAACGTTGATTTTAATAAGTATTGATTTCTTGAAATGGGTCAATGGACTCGGTAGTCTGACCTATTCTAAAGAAAGAGAATACATTTACCTATTTTAAATATTGATTTCAGTTTGATAAATATGGATTTTTACGTCCAAAGTTGAATATTTCAATTTAAAAATTTCTCATAAGATTCAATCTACCTCCCCCTCTTTTAAAATTATATCGATTCAATCCACCCTTGAAAAAAAAAAAACAATCTGCTTATTAAACTAACGCCTTAAAAAACCCTGCCAATTAATCCTCATTAAACGTAATATTCTGTCGGAGGAAAACAAGAACGAGTATTTTGCAACTGCGAACTCGTTAATTTCGCCATATTTGCTCACTTATCGTACACGTATATCTTTACGTAGCGGTGAAAATACACAAGTCAAATAAAAGCTCACTCAGCATAACGTCAGCTCGAATCGTTGTGTAATTCGAGTCGATGTAAACACCATTTCGTTCTTGGCAGTACCTACTTGACGAACACAAGTACACCTACGAGAGGCCAGCCTACACACAAGGGAGTAAAAGAGTCGATACGTTTGAGTGAGTCGAGTTCAAAGGAAAAATTATTACGAATTACGGTTGAAGATTTCCTTACCTTTTTTTTTTCATAAACATATTTCAAATTTCTTATTTGAATATAAATAAAGGAAAAAGAAATCGAAAACTGGGGGAGGTCGTTGAGATATTTAAACATCCCTCATTTACATCGCTGGAAAAAAATCTACATACGTAAATACATTTCGCATCAAAACACCTACACATATCCGAAATATGAACAATCATTTTCAAACCCGAAACCCCAATGGGACAATTCGAATCCCGGACGAGGTTTGCATCCCTTAATTGATACGATACGTCACAAAAAGGTTTTCATTTTTCAGCTCATTAGTCCCGTAGTCGTTTTTCGACCGAGGTGTATTTTCAATTAAAATCACGACTCGTCCGAGCCTCTCTTTTTGGACTCGACGATGCGCGAAAACCGCGTCGATCCGACTTCAATAATTTGATACGTGCTTCGGTCGCGATACCGGGGACCGTACGGTCAACGCGACCGAATCGTATCGGCCATAATAACATTCGACGACGACGATATGGTAACCTCGGCATGCACACCCCCCTCTACCTACTTACCTACGTCCCTTCGTTAAATATCTTTTATTAAATTCTGTATTGTGAGCCCGAAACACGTCTTACGATATACTCCGGTCGAAGAACCGAGTCAAGGGGGTGGGTTTCTTTCGACCATAAATCGGACGACCCGACGAAGGACGCGAGACTCGGTGTGGTTTGCTTTATTACATTCACAAGTCGTAACCTTTATCATTGCCGGGCTCATTTCCATTAATATAGAGTATATTTTTAAGCAACGTGTAAAAACGAGGTTTCTACGCTCTGGCTCGAGTTTTTGCTCGCCTACTGCGCTGTACGATGCACATGCAGCGAGTATGAAGCTGTAGGACGAAAGAGGCGATATTTTTTCGATTCTATATCCTATTTCGATTCGCATCCGAGCGTGAAAAGTAACTTAACGTTATCCTCGTGCTGCGGTAGGTGCAGGTATACGAATACGAAAAATCGACGACGTCGTGCCATTCACGACCAGTCGTATATCGTTTAGATTATCGAAACTAGGGCTCGGGTTTCTTATGCACGTCGTATGTAATTATCGATGATGCCGGATGTGGCGAGAATCAGGCCAAGATGGGATATTTTTCGCATCGATGGGATACCCAGCACGGGGTAAATTTTTTGATCGAAATTGTGGGCTTTTTGGTTGTTCAAAATATGCAAAGGGGGTCGAACTTGGATTTCATTTTTTTTCTCGAAATTTCGCATGATTGCCGGAGTCTTTGTGAGGAAATTTATTGGTGTGCAGCCGAAAAAAGTCGCGATTTGAGTGGTAAGGCATCTTGATTTTTGGGGAGGGAGGAAGAAATTGCGAAGTCACGATTTTGATCCGGAATTTCAAATTTACCTTGTTGAATATTTATTGTGGTTGATCGAGGAAGAAGAAAACATGCCTTAGATTTTTACAAAATTTCGTAAGGAAATTTTTTCAAAAAGGAGGGGTGTTATTCCAACGTAATTGATCCTCTGAATTACTTAAAACCAACCAGTGGCGTAGCCAGAAGAGTCCGAAAGGGGCGGTCTGGGTCGGAAGCTTTTTTTGGGTGGCTGCAAAATGAGTATACAGAGACTTGAAAAACGAGTAATTTTTAAGGGGGAGGGGAAGAGGGAAGGGTAAAAATGAGCCTTTTTTGCACTTTAGTCTTGAATAGTCTGTAAAATAGCGAATTAATTTACGCCCGGGCATAGCGAGGGCGAAGCTTCGAAAAAATTGGATATTCAATGCCCAAAAAAGGTATTTCTGAATGAATTTGTTAAATGTTAATGCCCGAGCGAAGCGAGGGCGAAGCTTTGATAAAATTAGATTTTTTAATGCCTAAAAAATACATTTTTCACAAAAATTCTTGGCCTCAAGGGGGGGGGGGGGTCCAGACCCCCCCCCGGCTACGCCTCTGAAACCAACAGAAATTGCTGGTAATTACTGACATTCATCCGTAATTTACTAAAATTACCGGTAATCACTGTTAATTTACCGTAATTACCGGTAATTACAGTTGATTTACCGTGATTACCGGTAACTACAGTTAATTTTCCGTAATTGCCGGTAATTACAGTTAATTTACCGTAGTTTCAGGTAATTACAGTTGATTTACTTATCGTAATTATTGGTAATTATTATTAACTTACTGTAATTACCGGTGATTACAGTTGATTTACCGTAATTACCGGTGATTACAGTTGATTTACCGTAATTACCGGTAACTACAGTTAATTTTCCGTAATTACAGGTAATTACAGTTAATTTACCGTAGTTTCAGGTAATTTCAGTTGATTTACTTATCGTAATTATTGGTAATTTACCGTAATTCCAGGCAATTCCAGGTAATTACAGTTAATTTACCGTAATTACCGGTAATTACAGTTGATTTACCTATCGTTATTACTGGTAATTTACCGTAATTCTAGGTAATTTACCATATTCTCAGGTAGTTACTGGTAATTAACCTTAAATTCAGGAAATTACTAGTAATTTACCCTACATCCAGGTAATTACTGGTAATTTACCGTTATTCCTGGCAATTACTAGTAATTTACCATAAATCCAGGTATTTATCGGTAATTTACCGAAAATCCAGGTAATTACTGGTAATTTATCGTAAATCCAGGTAATTATTAGTAATTTACCGTGTTTCTTGGCAATTACCGATAATTTACCGTAATTATCAGCAATGTATCATACTTACCGGTAATTATAATCGCCAATCTGGTAATTGACCGTAAAAACTGATAATTGAAGTTCAATATGACAATGTAAACTCTTCTATTTGTATTTTCACGCGAATTTTTAGTCATAAAATCATCCACGAGAGGGGCTCAAGGAGTTCGCAAGCTCAGTGAAATAGAAGTGCTTTTTCTGCTTAGAAACTATTTTAGTTGCTTTTTTTTGTCCAATACCTACACATAACTCTCTATAAATTTGAATCGGTTGAATTTGATGACATTTCGCTTCTTTGAAATTGATAGTAAATGGTTAGTAATTTTTCATTGATATTTCAGTTGAAATCTTTGATTTCTCAGTCCATCCTCAAATTCAGTAATTTCAACGAGAATATGAATGAAAAATTACAGATTTTCGGCTAACTTTTTTTTTCACTGATTCAAAGAATTGAAAATTTTACGAAAACATTGGTACTGTGTTCTGAAAATTCCGAAATTTTTCAATTTTCGTTGGCTTAAATCTGCAGGTGTGGGTCAAGCTTCACCAAAGCTGCTAAAATAACTGGTTACTTTTTGTCACTGAATTTTATCACTTCTTCCTTATTATTTTTTAAATTCTTAACCCCTCCATCGGATAATTTCTGGTTGAACCTATGAATTCATATTTCTATCTTGAAGTCGGAATTCTACTATTTCACATAATTTAATTAAAAAATAATGGAATTGAAAAATCGACTAGGTCTACTCGAATATTAATTTTAAAAATAACAATAAATAAAAAAAATCGAAGGAAAAATAATTCTCGATGAAAGTTCCGAAGCGAAAAAAAAAAAGAGGAAGAGAGTTAACTACATAAACGAGGCCATTTTTCAGTCGCTTTATTAATTAAAGAAAGTAGGTAAATTTCGTAGAGGAAAGTGTATTCGCGGTCTAGAGAACTGAAAAATGATAAAATTAACGGTATTACGAAGGCTTCCATATTTTGACACATTTAAGCCGAGCACGAACAGCAGGTTTATAAACCTTTGTCGTTGTAAATAAATCATGCTTATACTTGGACTACGATGATGTGATGAGAGCCTCTTTTTGAGATTCACGATCTCGTACACTTTTGTTTTTTAATTTTTTCAGCATCTTTAAGAGATGAATGCTGAAATGTTAATTGAAAATTTGAATTTCGGTTTATGGAATATTGTTCAAATTATTTCACCTACTCCTTCCTCATCCTCCTCCGATTTTTTAAAAATTCGTACCAATTTTTTTTCGAAGATTAAATTCTTGCAATTTTACCTCAATTCGAGCCAATTTTATAATTACCTATGAATTTAAAAATGATATTAATTTGAGTACTTTCTTATTTGAACTGGTTTTCCTCTCAATTTTTGTTCAATTTAGATTTTTCTTTTGTATTTTAATTTAGTGTTCAATTCACTTTGAGTTTCGCGAATTCATTGCAAACAAAAAAATCTAAAGAAAATAAAAAACTCGATTTAATTTTTGGAAAAACGAACCGGTTACAGTGCAAATTAGATTTTTTTGGAATTCGACATGATTTGTGGGTTCGGTTTTCATTTCTCATCAAACAAAGATCTTAGTCCAGAATATTCCATTCATTCATCAATCGACATCTCTTAACGAAAAGTCAGAAAAAAAATAACAAAACGATAAAATCGTCATAAAATTCACTTCAGGCCTCCTCTTTAATACCTACCTCGTTCAAGAAAATAAACCTATCCTCTTACTAGAACGAGACAGAAATTTATACCACGTTCACCTCGTTCGAGTAACACCATAGATAATTTTATTAAAGCAAACGAAAGAAAAGGGGAAAACCTCAGGTATCTTACGTAAAGATGAAGAAAAAAAAAGGAAAACGAGAACAAATTGGAGGATCACTATAGAGCTCGTAAGTTTAATACCCGGCTCATTTGTCGAAAGGACTTTGGAAACAGGAAGGCGTCACCGTTGCGTTGTCGACTGTCGCTCGTACAAAATATCGTAAAGTTTCCTGGCATGTGCGATTTTAAGGTATACCTACGGTACGGTAAACTCGTGTGAGCCGAAAGTTCACAAGGATGGTTACATTGATAAGGTAATTTTTCGCGTAGGCATTTGTAACGTGTAGGAGAACAGCGGAGAGGAAGGGAGGTCTGCGAATAGTTAATAGATGGAGGCGACTATAAGTTTAGATAGGTTGTGTGTAGGCCAGAGAGAGAAAAGTGATAGGTAGGCGGGTACGAGCGAATGAGAAAGAGGATCCTCGATATATGATGACGAAATATTATACTGTAACCCGTAAAGAGAGGTCTATATACCATCGTAGACTAGTATATGGCATCGTTGCTACCACTACACGCTTGTATCCGGTAGCGTTTATCGAAACGGCATTATTTACTGGCAAGTTTTTGGCATATTTTGAATATGTTACCAGGTTTGAACTATCTGTGTGAAAGTTTGTATTCCGCTCGTTGTGTCTAATCTTCGAAACATATGTGTGTTCGTAGGTGCTTAAAAGTTAGACAAGTAAAGGGTTTGCATAAGCGTGTCTTTGAATTAATAAGTTCGCCTGTTATAAATCACAAGTCTACGTCTAAATTTATGTCAAGCTTTTAAAGCCTTTAATGGTTAAAGTGTCATTTATCTTTTGTTATAACGCCGCATCGCCGGCGTTGTCGTTGCCATATTGAGGTGTAGCCTTTTTTTGGGTATTTTTTTCAGGATGTGAGTTCCTTTTTCTTCAATATGGCGATTTTCAAGTTGCTTTGATTAAAATGCAGCGTGAATTAGGTTGAGTAATGTGATTTTGAATTTTACGTTTCGAGTTTTTGGATTTGGCCGGGGTGGGGTGAATTTGGCCCTTGCTCCGATTTTCACTCTAACCCCCTTAAGTGGTGTCCCTTGGTGTAAAAACATTCTAGAAACATTTTTGACCCCTTAATCTCCTCCCTTTCGAAGCTATGGCCATTTTATTGGCTGATTTTCAAGAATTTTTAATTTCAACTGAAGTGAACGAAATTTTCTGTTGTTTGGCGCAAAGTTACATCTCATAGAGGTGTACTTATGATAATTTTTTCAAAAATTTTAGTGCGCTTCTTCATGTTTTTTCGGCTATTTGAAGTTTTCAATTGTGAAAAACACCTTATAATCAAAGAGCGAGCACCCTGGAAAAATTACTGAAAAATATGTTTTTTTATGTAGATTTTTGCTGTGCATTCGATTTTGGCAGATTTTTTGAACGAAGGGTCGAAAAATGCGAAAAACCGTACAGAAACGTTGTTATTTTAGCAAATTTTTCAAATTTTCAGCGTTTTATACAGAAAGAAAAGGTGAAATGAAAGAAACCAATGCCATATTCGTGTTCAGCAGGTCAAAATACCCCGATAGACACCCTTTCTGCAAGCGTTTTGCTTGAATTTTCAAAATTTACTTTTTTTTTCACCGATTTTTCATGGTAAAAAAGCTGAAAAGGGGTGATTTTCGAGCGAAACAATCGCGAAAAGAGTGTTAATCGGGGTATTTTGACCCACTAAACACGAATATGGGATTGGTTTCCCATTTGGTTGTATCTCTTGCATCAACACCCCTCCCCCATGGCATAAAACTTGCAACCTTTGGAGAAAAAATCATTTTTTTGTTGGGTCATTTCATCACACTAAAATCATTTCCCCCTTTTTCGAAAACTGCAAAAAAAAAAATGAAAGCACTTATGAAGAAGTGAAGGTTTTTTGAACTCACCGACCCAAATAACATTACAAAGGATATACAAGGTACTTATTTTCACAATCATTCATATAATGTGGTGGAGGGAGGAAAGAGGCGGTTAGTTGAGCTTTTGGACTCAACATCGTCGAAAACATGGAAAATGACAGGTCATTTAGTTTTTTTTTTATTTTTCCATTTTTTGGTCATATTTGGACCCCTGTACAGGAGGCTAGATGGATTATATCCAAAAATGAATATGATATTCGAACTCAGCGTCTCAAAAAACATAACCAATAATGGGTCACACATGATTAACAATTTTTTTTGAATTTTGGCCCAAATTTTGGGGCATTGCAATAGCCCCACAGCTTGGAGATCCCAAAATGAAAATACTTCGTCTTGAGTAACAATGTCAAGATGCATAATCATTAATCACTGTATTTTTTGAAATTTTTTTAATACAGTCGTTTATCTTTTCTAAAATTATCGAATGTTGAGCTTTCCATGTAAAAGTTGAGCTTTTGGTTAATTCATAGTTTGAAATTATTGGTTAAATTCATGAAAAAAAAAGTATACAACACCATCAGTGAAAACTGACGAATGTCACGTGTACCAGAACCAAGGCCACGCCCTCAAACGCATTCTATTGGTTTGTAGGGTGTGGCAACACGCGTCTACCACGATGCTTGTGATTGGTCCATTGGGTGTGGTCACATGCCACGCCTTTCCCCTACTCGTATATAGAGGAGGGATCGCCTTCGAGAACGTTAATGGCGATAAAACCATTAAACCGAACACATCTCTCTTGCAACTGCTGAAACTTTTGAAGTGAATTGTCAAGTGAAAAGTTCTCGTGCGAAATAAAATGTCGACTGACGAATACAAATTTGATATTATCAGTGCTTTGCCACTGGAAATATCCACGATGATTTTCCGGATGCTTGACCCATCCGCGATGAAAGCTGCATTGACTGTGCGAAGAAACTGGTACCACATCTACCAGTCTGATCCTTCGCTGAGAAGAATCTTCAGAAGGCGAGTTCGCCGAAGAATCCAAGAAAGACAGAGATTGGCCAAATATTTGACCAATCATCGACGCCTGAATGCTCCTAAACGAACACCTAAGCAAACTGGTGAGAAAAAACGCAAGTCCAGAGGTGGAGAGACACGACGAATGGACAAAAAGCCTAGATATGACTTTGAGGATACCTACTCCTCTGCAATTAAACGATCTATGCGATTGTGAAAAGCATGAAACTTCTACCTTTAAGAGTTATAATTATAAATAAGTAATAATTATGATAAAAATGACGTAATAAAATATTATTCAATTTGAAGATACCCTTTTTCTTTCAACAATTACACCAAAAATAAGAAAAAACTGAATTTTAGTCGAAACATGGAGGAATTTTCTCCAAAAATGTTTTTTTTTTCAGAAAGCTCAAAAACTCGACTGAACGAAATTGATCCACTAATCTGAATTTTCATATTCCTTTGAGCAATTTGCGTACATTGGAACACATTTTTAAACATTATGACAATTCGTGCCATATTTGCGGCAAACTGAGTATGAAAATTAATCAACGGCTTTTGAAATGAGCGTGGGTATTTCTATTTAAGGCAAATCAAGTATGCAATTTATTCAACATCCGAACGAAATAATATGACCATTAATTTGAGAAAGCGAACGGGACATTTTTTCGTGATGTTTAAATGATATTTGTGGTGGTGGTGGTGGAGAGAGAGGAAGAATGCCTGCAACGAATTTGTGAAATTTATAAAAAAATATGCAAATTCTTTGTTCATTGTAAATCGCGAAAATTTTTCTAAAAGTCATATCAGAATTTTGCGATGAAATTTTTCAAAAAATGATGCCGGTGTGACCATCATGTATTATTTTAAATTTCATAATTTTCAAGGAATCTATTGCATCATTTGAAACTTTTTTTTAATCAATAAAAATTTATTCCGGTGACAAGAAGTTTCTTTGCCTTCATTTAAATTTACTTAATAAGCAACTGAGATTTTATGACAACTTCATGGATCAAAATACAATTGGCAAATCTGAAAAAAGAAATTCGAAAATTGTTTTGGATCAACTTTACAAGGTCAGGGGTGCCGAAAACTATAAAAACTCAAATTGTATTTTTTTCTAGTAAATGACATACCTCAATAAAAAAGAAACCGATTTCGAGTCGAAATATGAACGGAGATCATTCTCTAGAATTTTTTTGACCGAAAAAGATCAAAAGCTCTCTAATCAAGTGTTGTAAAATTTGGAAATTTTCTAAAATGTTCAATTCAAATTTATTTCAATGTTAAAATTTTTTTCAAGCTACTGAATAAGCAGCTTAGATCTATGAAAATTTCATGGGTCGAAACATAATTGAATACCCTGACATTGACCCGAATTGTTGAAATTTTTATCTATTATTTTAAATGGCTAAGAAATTTTTTGGCTCAATTTTTAAAAGAATAGAGGTTCAGGAAGCCATGCAAACTAAGCTTTTACCTGTGATAAATTCCAATAAGTGACAGCATGCAAAAATAGCAGCAAATCTTTCAAACAGCACTTGAAATTTGGAAAATACATTTTATCGATGTAATTTATTATCTATTATAGCCACCTGAAAATAATTTTGAATCAATTTTCAATTATTTGAAGGTATAATTTTATGATTCGAAAGCTATGCTTGAAATTTTTTCAGAGCTTTTTCACTTACATACATATTGTCAAAGAATTCGCCAATTTTCGTAAAAACTCGGAGAAGTTTTTTTCCAATCCATTAAAATTATTGTACCGGGGGTCGATTAATTCTGGCTCTCCCCGATATACTTTTTGGTGTTAAAAATCGTAAGTTGGTAATACTTCGTTCAAAATGGTCCAATCATAAACAAAATCAAAGTATCGCCAACTCACCCGGGGGAGGGAGCCAGAATTAATGGAGCACCCCGTATCTTGAAAAAATAATCTGATTTTCGTAAGATCCAGGTCACGTAAGCACAATTGTTTTGGGGCTTTTTAAAATATGATTCACTGTTGGTAAATTTTCCCCATTTCGTTGGATTCAGCCATGTAAAAAAAATTGAAGCTGATTGTTCAAAGCATTAAACCAGCATACTAGAGGAATATATCAAAGAACTTTTCCTTGAAAAATAAATTACTCCTTACTTCTAAATAAACTGATCGATTACCATGAGCTTGATCACGTATGCAACCAACGGTAGAATGAGAGACACAGTTACAGAGCAACAGACCACGCCCAAACATGCTTGTGATTGGTCCAGTGGGTGTGGTCATATGCCACGCCTTCTCCTTTCCCGTATATAAACGAGGAATATCCTTCGAAAACGTTAATGGCGATCAAACCATTAAACCGAACACATCTCTCTTGCAACTGCTGAAACTTTTGAAGTGAATTGTCAAGTGAAAAGTTCTCCTGCAAAATAAAATGTCGACTGACGAATATAAATTCGATATTATCAGTGCTCTGCCACTGGAAATATCCACGATGATTTTCCGGATGCTTGACTCATCCGCGATGAAAGCTGCATTGACTGTGCGAAGAAACTGGTACCACATCTACCAGTCTGATCCTTCGCTGAGAAGAATCTTCAGAAGGCGAGTTCGCCGAAGAATCCAAGAAAGGCAGAGATTGGCCAAATATTTGACCAATCATCGACGCTTGAATGCTCCTAAACGAACACCAAAGAAAACTGGTGAGAAAAAACGCAAGTCCAGAGCTGGAGAGACACGACGAATGGACAAGAAGCCCAGATATGACTTTGAGGACACCTACTCCTCTGCAATTAAACGATCTATGCGAATGTGAATAAACATAGAACCATCCTATAAGCTAAGAATTCTAAATAACTACCGATTAAGAGACAATGACGAAATAATAAACTATTGAACTTGAAACTTGAATTTTTTTCTTTAAAAATGAAAGCCTCCTCAGAAAAAAGAACACGAAACAGCTTCATTTCTCACCTACAATGAATAAAATGTAGAAGAAACTTTCAAAAGTGCCTTCCTTTCCAAAAATGGGACAGATAAGTGGAAAATTTCCACCGCTAATTTTAACGAGTTTGTGAAAGCTTCATAAAAAAAAGTTGACTCAAAAAAATTCCACAGGAAAAAATATTTCATTTATTTTTATTTTTCAACATGTCTCAGACTGATGTATTTTGTGTTTAAAAATTTGGTCAAATTTTTCTGAGGTTTGAAATGAGGTGCAACGTTAAGATACTTTTTGAAGACTTTTGATGAACCTTTGCCAAAAATCATGGTGAAAATTTGTAATGCTCAGATTCATATTGAACCTCCTTTCTTTCACAAAACTCCAAGTTTCAAAATTACAATATTTTGTCGGCAAAAAATTACATACTAGAATTTTCAATATTTCCATTTCCATGATTTTGGAATGCGGTCAAAAATGTCATTTTTGAAAATATTATTTTAAAAAATAAATACTCCAATTTAGATCAATTTTTTTTAGGTCAATGTAATAATTTATTGTTTTTACTTCCAAATTAAGTAGTTCCAAAAAAAAAAAATCAGCCATATCTAAGCAGAAGCAAGTAATAATTTAATTCCGCAGAGTTCATTTGAGATCTAAAGAGCCGAAAATTTCAAATTTTCATCACTTCTTTGAATAGTCATTTCTTCACCATTTTTGACACAATTCCATCAGAATTCAAAAAGAAATTTGAAAACCTGCACCTTCAATTAGAATTTTTTTCAAGTAAAAAAAAACTTGATCGCCGTTATTTTAAAATGATTTTTTTTTTTTGCTCAAAAAATAGGCCCATTGAATACCTAGTTGGAGATGGATTTAGGTGAAACCACTCCTCAGAGACAAATTCTATTCAATAAATTGAAAAATCTTGAGTCAAACTCCAAAGAAATCAACCTTAACACACTATCAAAAACAAAAATACGCTCTAGATATGAATTTAGCTCGAAATTTGAACAAATCATTCATCGCAAACATTGCAAATTCATCATTGTAAAAAGTAGAAATTTTCGTCTTAACAATACAAAGCACATATAATAAGTGAAAATCTCAACACATCAGTAAAAATCGACATCCCTCCCTCCTCCTCCATCCCACCACCTCCAAACGAACACCAAAGAAAGCTGGCGAGAAAAAACGCAAGTCCAGAGGTGGAGAGTCTCGACGAATGGACAAAAAGCCCAGATATGACTTTGAGGATGCCTACCCCTCTGAAATTAAACGATCTGCGAGAATGTGAATCAACATAGAATCTTATGAGCTAAGAATTGTAAACACCCAAAAAATTACGAAATAATAAAAAAATTGACACTGAAAAGGAATTCTTCTTTCATTAGAAATAAATCTAAAAATCTTCCAAAATTTTATCGCTTGATGTAATATTCGATTGAAATAGAAAAATTCCAGGCATCGAAAAATAATTTCCCCCAAAATTGCCCCTCTCCTCCCCTCTTCGTTCTTTCCAACGTATCAAAAAGTGACTTCGTTTCAAAATTTGCCAACATATTTTGACCCACGTCTAAGAATTTCAAACAATACTCAAAAGTTCACCTAGTTTCGTTTCATTAAACCTTATAGCTTTTTCTTTTGTACTGATATTCGCGGATACACTGGTTTCCAAAGTACCTGCTACGAAGGAGCTACATAGTAAAAGGAAGAATGAAGCATTGATACGTATACTTGGTTAGTAACTCGTATATTGCAAAAAGGTAACCTAATTTAGAAAACGAACTGTACGATATATCGAATTCGGTATAAGACGCGAAGGTATAGAAAAAGACAGACAGAGAGAGCGAAACAGCTCCTTGTCGTCTGCTCAATTCTCAAATCTGCACCGTTCGTCGTCTCGAGTAAATTACAAGACCGAGGCCAGCACACGAGAGTAGAGGGGTCGTCTGAAATACTCACTATATTCATCTGGAGAAAAGCATTTTCGCCCCGATACCCCTAACCTGCGTATTTGTTGTATACGCAGAATTACGACCCTCGGAGGCTCCGCTGCGTGAGACATATGGAATCGAATCGAATCTGTGAAAATTTCACGTGTCGAATAGCAAAGTGTATTGTTTAATCCAGGACCAACTATGCGGAGAGGGAAAAAAAGAATGCGGTATATAGCAAACCAAAGCGTAACTTTATTACGACCAAACGTATTTTCGTATTTTAATTAAATTCAAAACAGTTAAAGGCTTAAGAAGAGGAAAAAGTACACCGCTTATGCCAAACGTAGACAGAGAAGGAGAAAAAATGAAAAACTATACTGATAGGAAACAGTTGTCCGCGTATTTTTAATTAAACGATTCAACGCCTGCGAGCCCGCCTATACCCCTCTTCCCTTCCTGAAAATACCCTGTGTATACGTTTCACTGACGAGGAGTATTTTTTTTCTATCCTCGTCTCGTGTACAGGGAATTAGAAAGAGAGACGGAATAGAAAAAGGTTTGCAAGAAAAATATTTTCGTTCGGTGTGTTTTTTTAATATTTTTTATTTTTACTGCATAATCCTCTCTGGACGGTTCGGGTAATTATTTCGTATTTTTTCATTCTCATCGTGTCAACAGCTGATCGTTGTGTGGGTTCGCGTTCCGTGGCTCGGACGGTGCCTGTGTTTGAGAAAGCAAATGGTGAGATTTTACCAAGGAGTAGTTTCGTTTGCGAAATGGAGGATTTAAGAGATTTTTTTGTCCGATGGCGCTGGATTGGGGGTTCTCGCTGCTGCGTGTAATTGAATTTTATCGTCGAAATTATCTATTCAAAAGATCGTTTGTATTATAATTTCGAAGGGAATTTTTTTGACGGCTGGAGCGGTTGTGTAAGAGTTTTTAATATTTAGATTATACGAAAAGATTGAGACTACGTTTTGCGAGATTAAATCGTCTCAACTGCATCATTTGTGTATTGTCTGCAAGTTGGGAAACAAAAATCTTGGTTCGATTTGGAAATTTTTTACTTTTTATTCATTTTTATTTCGAGGTATTTTTTTCGTATGTGGTCAGGCTCATCCGATAAAATTTGATTGGACCTTTCTTATCGAAAATTCAATTTTTGATTTTTTTAAAAATGAAGTTTTCGATCTTTTGGTAATTTTTGTTCGAAATCATGATGATTCGGTAATTTTTGGATGATCTCGGTTTGAATCGCTAATTTTTGCACGTGTCATATTGAATACGATTTTTTATTTGAATAAGAAGTAAAGGGTAAATTTTCATTCAAAAATTTTCAAATTGAATTTTTTAAATTTTTTTCTTCTAAATTTACTTAATGAGGAAATTATGATGACTCGATATTTAAATTTCTGATTTTTATAAATTCAATTCTACGACATACTACATCGAAAATAAATCGAACTTATCCAAATGGAATTCGTTGACTAAAATTCAAAAGCGTTGAAATTCTTGTATAAAAATTCCATTTAAATTCGTTGATTGAGAGAGCCAAACCGAATGATAAATCAAGTTGGAAATTTATCGAAAATGATTAACATTTTTTTGATGGATTTTCGTAGAAAAATTGTAATTTTGGAATCGAAAAATTATTTTTGTCCCTGGGTTTTCCGATTTGAAGACGAGGAACTCTTCAATTTTCCTCGTTCCCTCTTCTCCTTTTTCTTACCGCCAGCTGATAAAATTGAAATTTCCAGAAGCGAATGATTTTTTGAAGAAAATGAAAAAAAGAAAAGTATTCAGTTCGGAATTCAAGATTTTTAGGGTGTAACATTTTCCCATTTGTAACCCAGTGATAATTATTCTGATTCGATCGTAGTGGCGAAATGACCAGAAGAGACCAGTCTGATGTTGGAAGTAACAAAATTTGAATTCAAATCGAATTGTAAATCAAATTTTTTTGGCTTGAACAAAAAATTATATTTGGGTTGAAAAATATTAAGTAACAAAATTTTGGATTTCATGTCATTAAAAAATAAAAATAAGAGTTCGGATTTCGGTCAGAAAAATTATACTTGCTCAATATTTATTATTTTTTTGTTGGAAAATTGAAAAATTTTGAAAAATTGTACTCAAAATTCAAGTTGTCAAATCACCTAAATTGAATTTCGTATCGTTATTTCTTGTTGAAAAATTTGCAAAAAAAAAAAAATACATATTATTCTTTAAACGCTCTTCCAGGACAATTAACAAATTTTGAGAATCTTCTCTCGGTTTTTTTTTTTTTCAAGTTATAACCTGACTAAATTTTTAATTTTAAAGGCATTTTATGATCTCAGTTTAACCAAAAATATAAACTAAAATCAGAAAAAAAAATTGGGTTTCGGTTCAACGGTTACTGGTTACGGTTTCAGTTTTTGTTTTAGTTTGGTTTCCGCAAGTATGAAAAACTGAAGTGCCAATTTGAAATCAAAATAAATATGGGTCAATTTTTTTTCGGCTTCAGTTTTGATTTCGGTTACGGTTTTGTGATTATTTCAATTGTTCAAATTGAATTTCAGTTTCGGGTTCGGTTCCGTTTTCGGTTCACACTCCTGATTCTAAAACTTACAATTTTCGAATTTGTTTGGTTCCTTATTTGCGGCGAATCGAATATGCAATACAATTAACATCGTTTCTATTTATATTTATTTACGGCAAACCGAGTATGCAATTTAATTTACACATCACAAATTGTTTCAGTTTTTTTTAGCGTTATTTTAACTTGGATATTTGGATATTGCGGTGCTCGGCTCGGTTCGGTCACTTTCGTGTGACTTGTGTTTTTTACGTGATTACGTGAGCCTGTTTTACGGATGATTTTTTTTTAAAGTCCACATTCCGACGTTTTTTTCAACTTCAAAATTTTTCTTGACAAGGTCTGAAATCTGAATTTTTTTCAACTTTTAAATAATATTTCTTTTTCTTGACGAGGTCTAAATTTTTTACGAATTTTTTTTCGACTTCAAAAATCAAAATTTTTTTTAACGTGGTTGATTTTTTTTCAACTTCGAAATTTTTCTTAACAAGGTCGAAATTTTTTTCAACTTCAAATTTTTTGACTTGTTCTAAATACTTTTCCAAACTTCAATTGAAAAGGGACTTAAGTGTAACTTTGTTTACAAAACAATAAAGTCTCTTTTCTCATATACAGTTTTTTGACGTATATCATTTGTATTTCTTCACTTTCTTGACTTATATACCCTTTGTACGAATTATGCTTCAGTTGAAAAAAAAATTCGTAAAAATTTAGACCTTGTCAAGAAATCTTATTTAGAAGTTGAAAAAAATTCAGACCTCGTCAAGAAAAATTTTGATTTTTGAAGTTGAAAAAAAAATTCGTAAAAAATTTAGACCTCGTCAAGAAAAAGAAATATTATTTAAAAGTTGAAAAAAACGTTGGAATGTGGACTTGAAAAAAAAAAATCATCCGTAAAACAGGCTCACGTAATCACGTAAATCGCGTAAAAAACGCAAGTCCCACGAAAGTGACCGAACCGAGCCGAGCACCCAAAGTGCCGTTGGAAAATAAGGATAAGTAAAGAAAAAACGTAAGGGTTGAAAATTCATCCAGAATTTTCATACGTCGATGGAAATTTTCTGAAGGGTTTAGAAGCATAAAATCAAAGATCCCTTTCATCTCCTCCCCGGCCACTCTTGGAGAAAAATCCATCCAGCATTCAAAACTGATATCTTCCCATTTCCAAATGCACTTGGAAAATTACTCCACCGAACAAAAAAGCACAGAAATCGTTCGTACAACGCTCCGAATACCCCCGAGTACGAATACGAATCCGGCGGACGCTAAAAATCGGAATTAATTCGCCATATGCACCGAAGTTTCGTCGAATACACGAGAATCCATTCGCAAAACCGCAACCCACCCTGTCTACGAGCTAGGTATCTACATCGAGCTATTATTAAACCGCGAAATTAAAATTAATATCGCGCGGTAAACCGATCCCAGTTGATTGAATTTTTCGCCGAAAAACAAATTGTTGAACATACGCATACGATTGGAAATTAATGAGGTACCCGCCAGAAATTGCGGATTTCACCGATACCTTCAGTCGATGCTCTTAAAATATTCCATTAAAGGTGGAAAAAAAACACCCTACGCGGAGCCATTCGACTACCCGCCCTCCAAACCGTGGCAATTTTCTTTTTTTTTTTCCACCTCAGCTATGCCAATTAGTTGGCGAATTCATTGACAAGTGCCATGGAGAGGGCTCGATACGGCGACATAATTTATAGGCAATGTAAACACGGGTGCCGGGCAATGACGAAGGAAACGCGATTTTAATTTAATAACTGTAACTGTGCATTAACGAGTGAAGCTTCGGGAGCCGGAGGGGGGCCGGGTATTTTATACAAATAGCGTCAAATGTTGTCACATCGTAAGCAGCGGGCCCGCGCTGCCATTTGCCAAAGTTTATATAACAAGTTTACTTACGTAACGAGAAACTGTCATTTAAAACGTCGTACGCGTTCTATGCCTCTATACGTAGGCTAAGGTACCCTTGTAAAAATACTGGCGTTCGCCGAACAGAATCTCGAGCGAGGGCCGAAGCGGAGAGGCAGTTTCTCCAAACATGGCATTAACATCGAAGAATAGATGTGTTATTGAATATTGTATAAAGCAGCAACGTTTATACCGCCTGTGCGGTCGTATTATTGTACACGTATCGTATGGCAGCCTCGCTCCTCGCGACAGACACTTCAATTTATCAGCGCTCGCAATCGGCGACGTAAGTTTTGACATAGCCGAGGGGGCCAGGGGAAGGATAATCGTACTGGAAATCGAGCAGGTCTAACGAAATAGTTTGGAAAACTGGTAAAACGTTGATTAGCAGGCTCCGCGACGTAAAATTTTATACCCTCGGTTTATTAAAAATTTATCCGGAATTTTAGTACAGGTGTAATTTTGACATTTGGAGCCGGCTACGTCGAAAGTTGTTTAATTTTCAAGATGTATAGGTACGAGTTCGTAGGTATACGTTGCGAAATCTCGTATAATTCGAGTAACGAAGACACCTTTCGGGTTAAAATTCCAATTACAAATTTACATTTTTGGTCGGAGACGAGGCTCATTAAAGAAATTGAAAATTTCGCTCGAGTTTGCCTCCGCGGCGTGAAGCTGGAACGTAATCCGAAGAATCGTTTTGGGCGAATTATCGGGATGAGTTTTTCGTTCGCCGGAGATGAGTAATTTTCCTAATTCGTGTTTTTTCGGCTGCGTATCGCGCTGTGTATTTTTTTCCCTCGAAAATATCGCCATTTGTTATGAATATTTCTATAAGGCCTCGTCGACGAATTGTAAGGGAGCGGTGTAATAACCTAATATCTTTTTTTTCCTGGCTGGGGTACTCGAAGCTGACTCGAGACTCGACTGCGGAAATAATGTAATCGAATTTTATTTTTAAAAACGGGTTCTCCTGTAACGTGTTTTTTCCATTGTAGTTTTGCGGTATCGAAGTACTCGGTTTGCGAGCTCGTCGAGCTCGAATACGATTAAATTCCGAATGTTTTTAACTTTTTACTCGACGGTGCCGCGGAATTGAAACAAGTTTTTTTTTTTAGATATTTTTTAGAGGCTGGCAATTTTTATATAAGGGAACAGAACAGATGCAATTCGGTGTGAGGATTTTTTCGGTATTTTTGCCTCGCACGAGGTCCGGTTTTTCGTTCTAAATTTGCTGCAGAGTGTTTGGGATTGGCTTTTTAATCTGGAAAGTAGTCCTACTGGAGGTTCATTTTCGAAATTTGTGATGAATTTAAATTTTTCGAAGCGAAATATCTTTAAACCAAGCGTCCTAGTGAGTAACTGGAAATTTAATTTTCTACAATTTTCTTACACCAATTTTTTTTAAGAACGTCATTGTTTCATTGGTCAAAAAATCCATTTTTATTCAAGAAAATGAAGAATTTTCGAAATTTGACGAATTTTCTCTCAAAATAGATATTTTTTTTCAGAAACAATATTTTCTCTCAAAATAAATATTTTCTCAAATTTTTTACTCTCGAAATGATATCTCAAAGTTCAATTTTTATACCCTTTGAATTTTTTTCTCGAAATTCCATTTTTTTTTTTTAGCTTAGCTCAAATGTTTTTCTAAAATTATTTTCCAGCTCTGAAATTTTTAGAATACAAAAATTGAAAAAATTACATTGAAAACATTCTAAGAAATTTAATGTGAGAGTGAGAGATAATCGAGAGAATGTCAAGTTTTATAAAAATTTTAAAACCAAAGAATAAGGATTCACAGTTGTTGATTTAAATAAATATTTTAATTTATAAAATGGAAATTTTAGCAAAAGTGAAAATCGAAGAAATTGAAAAAATCTTGGAGTTGACAAAAAATTTTGAAAACGTAAGTCCAGGGGGGGCGGAATTTTACTGGACAAATTAAAAAAATTGATATCATTAGAAAAAATTTCTAAATCTGAAAAAAATTAAAATTTTGAGAAAAAGGTGCAGTCAACAGCTGAGCTGAGATCATGAGATGATCAATTTTGCAGTGCAGATGGCGAAAAAACTGAACGGGATCGCGCATAGTTCGGTTATTTTGTTGTGCATTCCGTGTGAGAATAGGCAGACTCCCAAGTTTGGACCAAACACATAAAAATGAAGACATCGATATTTTTTTACACAGGGTCCCTTCTTTCCGACAGGGTCACAAATACTTATTTACAATTGAAGAAATTTAAAAAATTCAAATTTGAGAAAATTGATTTTATGAAAATTAAACTTCAAAAAACATGTTTCGAGAAAAACACGTCGAAAGTTATGTAAACATTTTTTAGATATTTTTTTAAACCTTTTTTCAGCAAAAAAAAAAACGTAAAATTGTGCGAAAAAGAAGCATCGTAAGAAAACTTGAATATAGCCCAAATTGTAAAACGGAAAATTTCCTTTTAAAATTTCGCATTCATATTTTTTAAATTTGTCTACTTGGCCAGTTATTATTGAAAAACTAAAAACCATATTTCTGCTGTTTATCTTGATTATTTTTTTAAAGATTCTGGGATAATTTTTAATCTACAAAAATCGGTACTTCAGCATCTGAAATATTAAATCATTAAAAAAACACGTAGAAGTGTCTAGAGTGAGTTTTCTTCCTACATCGCTCGTCTCTTTTATATCATCGACCAATCGTGTTCATTTTATCACAATGGGAGGAAAGGAAACGGTAACATAATCGTCGTGGCAAATTACACGCTGCACAAATTAACGCGATACGCCGATGGCGAATTAATTATTCACCAGATTTTACGTCGCACGATCCCCTCAAATGTGACGGACATTGCTACGAGTTCGTGAATCGACCTTCGATTTGAAAATGGTGAAGAATTTTACGCCTCAAATTGATAGTGAAATTTTTTCACGTCGCGTGTACAATTGAAATAGCTGGGATAATTTCAGGACGTGTGTGACGTTTCAAAGTCGTATCATTTCGTTTGTTTGTTTGTTTGTTTGTTTTTTTTTGATAAAAAATTAATTTTGTTAGATTGAATATTCTATTGAAAATCGATTTTTTTTCATTGAAAAAAAAACCTAAGTATTTTTGAATTAGATATGGGGGAAAACATCAACGATTTTTGTTCTAAAAAATTGATGATGATTGATCAAAATTGATCGGTTTTGAACATATTAAATTTTTTCAGTACCTATCGACTTTTCTTCGAACTGATCACAGATTGATTCAAAGTTTTAATTAAGTACCTAATTCGATTTATATTTGGTTTTGGTTTCATTTTCGGTGAAATGAAATTATTTTCGAATTACCTCAATTAACTTTCAGAGGTAATGATTTTCTATTATTTGTTGTACATCAATGTCCAATTATTCGAGGTTTGCTTCCCGTATTAAAATTGGCTCGTTTATTTGATTTACCAAGTTAAAATACGAGATTTTATCAGGGTGTTAAATAAATTGCATACTCGGTTCGCCGTAAATACGAAACGAATCAAAAAATATTGATGAATGTGAATGTTTGATAAATTTTGCTGATTCGGATGATTATGTTAAAATATTTAGGATTATTTACGTTATGGAAGAATTTTTTTCGAGTAAAATTTGAAATAGTTGAGGTCAAATGGATTTTTTTCTAAATTTTTTGCAAAAAAATTTTTTACAGTATTTTTCGACTTGAATATATTTTTTTTTTTTATCAAAATTTTGTATTAGGGTAGGCAAATAATTTATTTTTGCAAAACTTGGGACAAAATTTCAATTTTTCACCAACTCTTTGGTGAAAATAGGTAAATATTTAAAATGTTGAAAAATTCTATTTTCAAAAAATATTGAAACCAATTCCTTTACTGTTACAACTTTTGAATTTTTTTTTTTTCAGAATTTCTAAAATAAAACTACTTTGATTTCACATAAGTTACGACTAGAATTTAATTTCTTCTCCTCCTCCAATTCAATTCTATTTCCAATCGCATAAGTCAAATTGACAGAAAAAATCATTAGAGATTAAAAATTGATATTTCTGCGGGAAAAATTGAAAATTCATCACAGATTTTGATGCCTGCTTTTGACTCGAATGGCTGTTTTAAAGCGTTTAGATAGACGTTCAAGTTTTTTTTTGTGGGGGGGGGGGGCAAGGACGACAAAACCAAGAACTGAAATCAAATTCGAAGTTTGAACTGAATAATAAATTTTTTCCTTTGATTACTTCTATGAGATGGGCAACTTGTGCTTGAAAATGTTTAAAAATTAAATCCAATTTAAACTTAAAAATATTTTCTCACAAGCATGTGCCTTAATTCTATTTCAAGTGTTGAGTGAATTGTCGAACAGTGTCTGCCAAATTTCTTAACTTTTGGTGAAAGTATCAATATTTTTCGTACCGTGAAAATTTAATTTTGATTGAATTCAATTAATTTTTTGTTCAGAGGAAAAAATTGGAAAATTGTTGTAAATGATCGTTTTAATAAATTTTCGAATTCGGATTATGGAAAGTCGATATAATTATCGATAATACTTGTTCAAATTTGAATGAATTCGACCATTACTGAGAATAAGTTATCAAGTAAGATTAATCGATCCTATTCAAATTCGATATTGGTCGAGTTTTTTGATCAGACCTTTTTCAATTTTGGAAAATTTTAATTCAAATTCAACTGACAATTTTTTTAATTTTTTAGTTCAAAGTAGGTATGAGTTATCGGGATTTATCCACTACAGCTGATTAAATTTGAAAAAAATAAATTACTTATTTTCGATGAATTTAATTTTCGTTTTTTGGGGGGAGGGAAGGGGAAGTGAATTTTCTTCAGTATCAGCATCAAATAAACTATTCTCCTTTTTTTGATCAGTTCTTTTTCAATTTTAAAAATTTTTAAGTAAAATTCAACTGATAATTTTTTAAAAATTTTCTTCAGTATTAGCATTAAATAAACTATTCTCATTTTTTTGATCAGTCCTTTTTCAATTTTGAAAAATTTTAATTAAAATTCAACTGATTAAAATATGAATGATCGAGCTTTATTTACCACATTTGATCGAATTCGAAAAAATTGGCTTAGTAGGTACTTATTTTCGATCAATTTAATTTCCGTTTTTTTTGGGAGGAAGTGAATTTTCTTCAGTATCAGCTTTAAATAAACTATTCACATCGATATTGTTTGTTTCAATCGAATTAAAAGTTATTTAAAAAATTTCGACCAGTTTCTTATTCTTTTTTTAAATCATTCGAGCAATATTCTAACCAATTCGATTACCCTTTCTTCAAATTCAAAATGAAAATTTCCCGAATTACGACAAAATTCTGTACATTTTCAACCCAATTATCCTTTTTTTCTCACTATAAATCTACATACGTCCATGTTGACGATAAAATTCGACGTAATTCAACCGCTAACCAAATAAGATACCCAATCACCTGTCGATTCATTTTCTCCCAATTCTATTTCCTCTTGGCGAATAAAAAACCCACCCATATTTCATAAACACTCTCGTCAACACGCCTAACTAATTTGAAAAATTATTAATTAGCCGATCGCCTATAATCGCGATTCTCGTACGACATTAATTCGCGGTTTTCATCGTTCCTTTGGTTTTTTTTTTATTTGACGTTTCGAGCAGTCTATACGACGATAACTAATTACGTCGGCGAATGAAAAATGAACACGGTGAAAAATCGACCATCGTCATCGATATTTACCAAAGATACGAAAAAATAACAGGATTACGAACGCGTTCCGAGCGAAACAGAGGGAAAAAAACCCACCAAAGACATCGTATACTAGGGAAAAAAACCCTTCATTTATGTAAATTTTCCTCAATTGAAACAAATTTTCGCCGTTTTGGCGGCTCGGCGTGTACGCGATGGAAAAAAATGACGACGAGATTTTATCATCCAGCCGGCTTCCTTTTTTTCCCCCCTTCATGACCTTAATGTGCTGCTAAATAATTCGAAACGGCGCGGCGCAAAAATGCCATTGTGAAATTATTCCGTACCAACAATTCCAACAAGTAATCTAGCTGACTTTCGTGCTGCGCTTCGCGGCGAATTTACGAATCACTGATTTAAGTGGCAACTTAATGACATTTACTCACGCATTTGATTATATTTTTGGTGTTTATAATGTCGTTATTAAAGTGTGCAAGTTCGTGTTGTCTTTTCGTTACTATAGGACGACTTTTAGTACTTCGTCAAGTTGGAAAAAAAAAACGAAATGGAAAAAGAAAGAAATACTCGGGGTTCTCTTTCTCGATAGGTCGTTCAAAGGTAGGTTTCTTCGTAGGTGGGGGGATTCCACCTTCGTACTCGGTCTTCTCATTAAGTGCTCTGTGCAGAATGAGAACTTATGTGTGGAATTTTTCTACAACGTAATTACGCTCTCGAGGAGTTATAATGGTGGTTTGGCTCGACGATACTCGATCGAGTAACTGCACGGGTGGAGAAAAAAAAAGAACGTGATCCAAATTAAAATATTTTCGTCGTTGAAAAAAAAAGTTGGCTGCGAAAATTCCCACCGATGGATTTTGCTTCAAATTTGCGTATTTTTTAATTACGATTTTCTATTCGAGTTTCATTTCCAATCTGGGTATTTCGGACGGGTAAAAGTATCCGGTATCTGGAGTTCATTTTCAAGCTAATGAAAGCTGAACTTCGGAATCGGTCATCGGTGCGAAATTTCGATGTATCTGAGGCATGTGCGACCCAATTCGATGTACATTTACGGAAAAGTTATTCGAAACCAGAGGTGGAAAGTTTCACGCAGCCATGTCGCGTAAAAACGTCTTATATATCGCGGTGTTTATTTTCCTCATTAAAGCCGGCATTATGGTCGTCGACGCGGAGCAATAAGCGAAAGCGAAAGAAGTCGAAATGTAGTGAGTCGAGGTACCGGTGCTGCGTAACGGACACATATTCTTTTTTTTTTTGGCGATAGCGAGAGACGGCTTGAATTTATGTGAGAAGCCCCATTAGGAAACCATTTGTGAATGTCGAAATTAAAACGAAAAAACAACGATAAATCGCGTGTAGCGGAGTTTATTAAAACAGGAATTCGATGCGAGGGATGGAATAACTGGCGGATGACGAGGCGAAGCAGGGTGCCCCAAAAAGTACGACGGGGAAGGTTCTCAAAGTGTAAGTTCGTGTTGGGGTGAATTTTGGGTTACGATTTAGGTGTGAATTGGTGTGGCAGTAGATCAGTGTTGAGGGGAGGGATGAAAATTATGAAAATTTGAAAGAGACAGTGGAAATTCGAAGCTAAAACTGTAATGAATTTGATTTTCTTTCACAAAGATGTCTGCTTTGTCGAAAATGTTGAGCAAAACTCAAAATTTTTAGTGTGTTGAAAAATTATTAGAAAGGTGAAAATTTCTCCGAAAAAATGAAAAATGAGCGAGGAAAAACTAAAGAATTCTTGGAAAATATACATAAAAACTAATAAGAGATTTATTTCAATTGGTAGTGAAATTTTGGATTGAAAAAAGTTGAAAATGCATCAAAAAAGAAGGCAATATCCAAAACCTCTGTGCCTAAAATTCATTTCTGGAATTTCGGTGAATTTTTGTTCAAAACTTGTCTCAGGTGTCGCCCTGCAAAATATGAAAATTTAATATAATCATCGAGAAAAGTATAAATTTAGGAGATTATTTTCATTTCGAGCTCTGAAATTGATTGGAAGCGGTTTCAAGATGTTTTACGGCCCTCAGAAAATTTTTGAATTTTTCAGCCATAAAGAGAAGTCTGTAAAAACTGTCCATTAAAACACAATTTTTCATACTTGGTGATTGCCAAATTTCGTACGAGGTGATGACGTTTCGTTTTCAGGTGAAAATAGGAGAGGGGTTTGATTCGCGTTCTCAATAAATATACACTAAAAATAAGTTTTTCGCTTCTGTTTGATTTTAAATGAGTGAAAATTCACTGAGAAGTTGTCAGATTGCAGCTCGGAAAAAATAAGCAACATTCTTTGATTTTCAACAATTGTTCTAGGTCGGTGAAAAAATTCACTGAAAGTCAATGGTGAAAAAATCTGGAAAATTGGTGAAATTTTTTTAGAAAATCAGTGAAATAAGTGAAAAAGTTTCTGAGAAATTGGTTAATTTTTTTTTAGAAAATCTGTGGTGACAAAATTCTGAAAAATTCGCCAAAACTTTTTTGAATAATCGGCGAAATTTTTATGAAAGAGCAGTAAAAAATTTTAGATTATCGGTGAAAAAGTTTCCGAGAAATCAGTGTTTTTTTTTTGAATAATAGTGAAAAAATTTTGGGAATCACTGAAAATTTTCTGGAAAAACGATGAAAAAAATTTTGAAAAATCAGTCACTAAAATTTTGGTCAAATCGGTGGAACAATTTTTGAAAAATCGGTGAAAAAATTCTGGAAAGTAGTGTTTGTTTAAAAATAAGTGAACGATTCCGGAAATTGGTGAAAATTTTCTGAAAAATCGGTGAAAAGATGTATGGAAAAGCAGTAAAGAATATTTCTGGCAAAAAAGTGAAAAATATCAAGATAATCAGTGGTAAAATTCTAAGGATCAGTGATTTTTTTTTTTGAAGAATAAGTGAAATAATTTTTGAAAATAAATGAAAATTTTCTAGAAAATCGGTGGAAAAATTCCGGGGAAAACGGTCAAGAAAATTGTTGGGTGATCAGTAAAAAAAATTTCTGTGAAATCAGTGAAAAAATTCTAGAGAAGTATTGGAGAATTTTCCGAGAAATCAGTGAAATTTTTTTGGGGAATTAGTGAAGAAAATTTCGTGAGATTTTCTGGAAAATCGGTGAAAAAATTTCTGGAAAATCGTTCAAAAAAATTGCTGGGAAATCGACGTGAAAATTTTGAAATCAGTAAAAATTTTGAATTTTGGAAATCAATAAAAAATTTATTTTTATAAAGCAGTAAAAATTTTCAATTTTGAAAATAAGTGAGAATTTTCAATTTTAAAAAGTGAGAACTTTCGATTTTAAAAATCAATGAGAATTTTCAATTTTAAAAATCGATGAAAATTTTCAATTATAAAAATCAGTGAAAATTTTTTGGAAAAGTAAAAATATTTCTGAGGAAGGAGAGAGAAATACCTAGTTCTGAAAATCAGTGATTTTTTTTTAAAGAATAAGTGAAGAAAATTTTGGAAATAAGTGGAAATTATCTGGAAAATCGGTGAAACAATTTGGAAAAGCAGTGAAAAAATTTCTGAAAAAAAAAACGCTCAAGTTGGGAATTTAGTGAATAAATTCCGGGAAACCCGATGAAAAAATTTATTAAAAATTAGGGAGAAAATTTCTGGAAAATTGATGGAAAAAATTTCTTTTAAATCAATGAAAATTCATTCGAATGTCAGTGGACTGAAAATCTGCTTAAAATTGAAGAATTTTGTTAATTTTCCTCGCGATGCAATTCTGATTTTTTTTAGTTATTTTTCTCTGATTCGAAATGAGAAAGTTGATTATGGTTTTCTCCTGCTCATTTAGCATTGTGAGAATTCTCGTGAAAAAATCTTGTAAAAGCAATTTGAAAATTTTCCACTCAAAATCATCCTTCATTATGTATTTTATTAAATTTTGACAAATCGATTGCAATCAATTTTGAACTTTTTGCGTATTTTAGTAAAGTGTTGTATGTTATCCTGAAAATTTACTCAAAATGTAAACTAGCCTATTGTAAAGATTCTCTTCAAAAATCAAATTTTTCTGATACCTGTACGATTCTAAGTCTACAAATTTCATCCCCTTGGTGCAAAAATTCGCTATTTGGGACTCCTCGTCGTCTCTCTGCCTTTCTCATTATCCCATCTCGTCTCTACAACGCTAATTTGGTAAACACTTGGCGGATGAGGGAAGGATGGACGACGCAGCTTTCCCGCTGCACGGTGGCGGATCGGTTTTTCAAATCAATTCGTAACATATAACCGCAGGATGCGTTTAGTAATTTGTTTAAAAGACAATAAAAGCCAACATATATCAATCGTACGTGACGGTTTTCGTAACGCTACATCATCGCAGCGCCGGTACACACTCCATCCGTGCGGTAATATCTTTCTCGGCGACAAGATATATGTCAAAGTATTTATGGACGATACGAGCGTAAATCATTCGCAAATTGGTAAAAAGCGATCTACAACAGTCGCACACGATGGCCCCTCCCCCGTCATCCTCGCTCGCAAATTTTATACCACTTTACGCCGCCGTATAGACGAGTAAATATGGCCGGATGTGTTATGGGATTTTTCGTTTTTGTTTTTTTTTTCGCTCGAACCACCCACGCTTTTGTACCTTTTTGTGTGTACCCCTCTGCCTTCCAGCGGCAGATGTGGCGTCTTGTTACGTTGATTCGCCGCAACCGAGTGATTTAAGTCGTTACGTCCATTAACGACTTATGTATCGTCGATTAATTCGTAATATATTTGCAGGCCTGTGCAGCATTGGGTACACACTCGGTTTAGTTGATATTTATTATGTGCGCTAATTTATGGACGTTGGCGAGGTGAAATATTACCCGTTGCTGGTAAAAATTAATACGAAAGTTGTTTTTCATTGTTTTCTGTTTACTGTGGATTTGCCTTTTTTTTCGAAGTAACCGAGATTTATTTTTTTGTGTTTGTTTTTTTGTTACAGGTGAGTGGATATTTTCCATACGGATTATGGTAGTTGGAATTGTCGAATAAGAAAGAGAAATTCAATTTTTCAATCTGTAGAATGATTGAAAATATATTCCTGATGGTCTTTTTTCGAAGGGTAAGTTTGATCAACATTTTATGGTGGTCTTCTGTTATTTGTGTATAATCCGAGATGATTCTCGAGGATAAATCGATTCGCGTATCATGAAATTACATCAAAAAATTCCTTAGTTTCAGAAACCGAAATGGATATTTTCTCATTTTTATACCTACTTCCAAACGTAAAATTTTCTGAAATTTAAAGCCAAAAAAATCTAAAAATCTTCAAAACTGGTTCTAAAGTAGGTGATGCAAAAACGGAGAATTTTGTACGAGAATTCGCCCTGAGCCGAAAATTTCATTCCAATAATTTCACAACTCGAGAAATATTTTGAAAGATCTGTAAAACAATTTTTAAAATTACGTAATTTCGTAAGTAAAGTTCATGTTGACACGTTTTCAAAATTTTAGTCATCGGCAGAATCTTTTTGGTGAAACAAAAATGTTTCTGAGCCATCGTAGAACTGGTTTCAAAAATTTACGGTTAGATGAAACCGGTTTTGAAAATTGATAACGATTACATCCATCGTATTTGTGGAATCTGTTTTAAAAATTGAAAACGGTTAATCCATAGAACCGGATGGTTCTGCGCCGTCGTAGAACCGGTTTCAAAAATTTACGGTCAGATGAAACCGGTTTTAAAAATTGATAACGGTTACATCCATCGTATTTATGGAATCTGTTTTAAAAATTGAAAACGGTTCATCCATAGAACCGGTTTTGTGAATTGAAAACCAGTTGTGCGCATTTGTAGAACCGGGTTTAAATAGTTTAAATACCGAAAAGGATTCTTCGTAGCCATCTGTATTAAACAAAATAGGCAATGAAAACTGAAAATGGCTGTTTATCTTCAGAACCGGTTTCAAGAATTGATAATCAATTGTGTATATTTGTAGAACCGGTTTTAAAATTATGAAGCAACTGTGCTGATCTATGATCTGTAAAATAGTCTTTGAAAACTGATAACAACAATTTATCCTTAGAACCGGTTTTAAGAATTCAAAAAACTGTTCGTATTCGTGGAACCGGTTTTGAAAATTGAAAACGGTTGCTCATATCTGTAATTTTGGTTTCAAATTGAGAAGTGATTTTGAAAATGTTTGTGAAGTTAACGTTTCTGTAGAACCGTTTTGAAAATTTCATCAATAAATGAAACTGTTTTGTGAATTGAAACTGGTTGCATCTAATTCTGTAAAAGAGGGTTTGATAATTGAAACCGCGGCTATTCATCAATAGAACGTTTTTGTAGAACCGTTTTGAAAATTTCATGAATAATGAAACTGGTTTTGTGAGTTGAAACTGGTTGCATCTAATTCTATTAAACAGAGTTTGATAATTCAAACCGGTTATTTATCCATAGAACTGGTTTTGAGAATTCTAAATGATTATACATATCCGTTGGACCCGTTTTTAAAAATTGAAAACTGTTGTGTGCAAACCTTAGAACCCAGTTTTAAACATTTAAGTACCTTTACGTACCTGTAGAACCGGTTTTGAAAATTGAAAACAGATATGTGCATCTGCAGAACTGGTCCCAAGTGTCGAAAGCGGTTTAAGTATCTGTAAAACCAGTTTTAGACTGTGAGAATTTTTTTAAAATATTTTTCAAAATTATACATTTCTGCAGAACCGGTTTTGAAAACTGGAAATGGTTTCACTTTTTCATGGAACCGGTTTTGAAAAATGAAAATGACATAGAAATGCCATCAGACCATGCTTAACTCAAATCGTTGGATTATTTTTTTTCATCTTCTGTGTCTCACACAGTCACACAGTGAAAAATTTCTATGAAAATGAAATTTATTTTTGGAAAATGACTTTATGAACAGTTTTTGCGCCAGGAGATGCTCAGATTGAAAATTTTAGTCACATTTTCGATTAAAGTTTTTGGAAATGGAAAAAAAAGTTTCTGAAATCACAGCTACTTCTGCGCCAGGAGGTGCTCATACCAACTAAAAAAATGTTTCTATGATGCAACTGTTATCAAAATGAAACCATGGGGCTGTTCAAGTGTCATTGGATCGCTGAATTTGGATACCTCTGAAACCGGAAATATCCTTTTTTTGAAACATGAAAGTGCATTATTCATTTTGAGATTTTTTAACCATCTCTAAAGCAAAAATATGCCTACAACCTATGTACATGGAAAATATTTTTCGAATTTTCACCTTCTCCCAGTCTATTTTCTGGATACACGATTTTGCAACATTTCACTCTTTTTTCAGCCATTTCGCACTCAAATATCGACTTCACGTCACAACTCAACCCCTCTCCCTCATCACCTTTATCAATCTATTTTCTTTCTCCGTTTTATTTTCAAAGCCAACCGATGAAAATAGTCTCCGGCTACGTACACAAATCAAACCCTCGTATTATTCTTTGTAAAAGAAAAAGAAAAATAGCCGAAAAACGTTGAAGCCTCAACGCCACCACACCGTTCAAAGGCGAATACCGCGCGCGTCGAGTAAATTACCTAAATTTATCGCCCTTGTGTGGGCTTTCTTCTCAACAAAAAAAGAAGAGAGTATCGACGCGTAGGAGCATTGTACACGCGTATATGACGTGACAGTTGCTGAAATCTGTACGTGCTTTACTGTGGTCTCGAAATAACCGCAAATGCTCCGGTTACGGGAATAAATTCGCGCGAATTCGCAGCCTAAATTCATTTTTCAAACGATAAAAACGTGCGAGTTTGGTTCGAGTGAGTACCACTCAGTCTGAGAATAATCCCCTCCTATACTATAATTTGAAATAGTGTAACTGAAATTCAGTCTAGGTTGATGGATACGGTTGCTCGGGGGGGGGGATAGGTAAAGGGTTACATGTGGGTACTTGAAATGAAAAAAATTGAATGAAATTTCGTTCTCGATGAGTTATTTTGCTTAAGATGATTTTTTTTGGTCTTATTTTGATCAAAATCTTTCCAGAAATGTTGAGAAGAATTAGCTACTTTTTCTCGTACATAGGTATAAATTCAATAAATAAATTTCGGACACTGAATACCAAAAATCAGAAAACGAAAATTCAAAACTGGAAAATTGAACTTTAAAAATAAAAATTCAAATATCTGATGTCAAGTATCAAAAATCAAATAGGTTGGTACTCAAAAGTGGTAATTTTACATTTTATTTTTTTTAAAGTCGAAGAGAATGAGCAGCCAGAAAATTATGACCTGGGACCTCAAAACAATAAGGTAGGTAAAATTCCACTGTCTGACTCCACATTACTCCCCACATGGGACCCTGATGTCTTTAATAAAAAAAAAATACCATTGGCATTAAATTTTCATCAGAAGCCCTCAAAGATTATCAATTTTTCATATTTTTTTTTTAAGTAAAAAATTGAAAAAAATTCTCCCCAAATGATAAAACTTGAACGAATATTTTTTTTCAATTTTTTTGATTTATTGTCGAACATTGAAAAATTTTAATAATTTTTTATATTTCCAAAGAACCCACTTTGGGCATGAATGAAAAAAAAAAAAAAAAACGAATATCCTTTTTTTGAACAAATGCTGACTCGTAACCAGTTCGAAGCGTTGTATTCAATAAGTGTAATTTTTAACATAGAATTAAATTTCGAATCCGGTTTTGTCTTAATCCATTGCGGGGGGGGGGGAACTGAACTAGAATTTGAAAAGAATTGAATTATATTAATTTTGGTGCCAAAATGTAGGTTTTTGGTCTAAAAAATAAATTTTGTTTATTTTGTGTTAGACTCCCTCAGGAGCTTGAAAAAGTGATACTGAGACGAATTCTTTCAAAAAAAAAAAAAAGGTATAATATCGAGTTTGGTATCGAAACCTAGGAGTTTTGGTTTGTAAAATATGGTTTTCGGGATGTATTGAATTTTAGCTCTCCCTGGGAGCTGGGGGATATACCGATCTCAAATTTGAAAAAATAGGATAAAAACAAATTTTATTTTAAAATTCAAGTTTTCCGGTCTAAAAAACATAATTTTGGGGTCATTTGAAATTTTTGTTCTCCTTGTGGCCTGGAAAATGTTACGGATCTCAAATTCGACGAAATAAACTAAGGAGTGGTTTTGGGGTGTTCAATCTAGTCTGAATTCTTTCAAAAACGTTCAGTTCAAAATGTTCATTTTTGAAAAAAATTTGATAAGTAACTATTTTATTTTTTAATTGATTTTTTTTTCAAATTTCAGTTCAGTACCAGATCAAACACCCCAAAATGGCCGCGAACATATTTTTGGGATCAGGAAATCTAAATTTTGATACTAATCTTATTTTTTTCTGATTTAAGTTTGGTACCATTTTTAGGCCTTCGATGCCTCCAAGAAGATCGAACACAAAACAACCAAAAACCGTATTTTTTTAAACCAGAAAACCAAGATTTTGACACCAAACGATGTTATTTAATTTTTTTCAAATATGAGTTCGGAATCGCCCCTCCCTCACTCTCTGGGGATAGGAAACAAAAACTGGCTCCAAATTCGGATTCTACGTTGAAAATTACTTAAATTTGTGACGTTTGAATAAAACTAATATCTTCGAGATTTTAGGGTAAATTTTTTTTTTTAAAATAACAGATGGAGTAATTTCTTCAGTTGGACGTTCGATATTTTTTACCTCGAATTTGTTTACAATAAATCTAATATGATAGCTCGTCTCCTACGTGATTTTCAATTTTGGCCAAAATCGTGTTTTTTTTTTTTTACCTTCTGGCCCAGTGTGGGATTTTCTAAAGAAAAAACACCCAAACTGAAATCATTTCTGGAAAAATTATTCAACCAACCTCCCGAGGAATTCCATTCTCGCGAAGTTGTATTGCTCGAGATGATTTTTTTGTTGACCTGATCTGAATCAAATTTTGCCCTAAAATACAAAAATATAAAATCGTTGATTTCCAGCTCGACTCTAGAATTCATAACTCATCCGTAGAGTCGAATCTAGACCATAAAAACTACTACATCTGGCCAATTCGTCGTTTCAAAATCAGCATTCTTCTCTCGAATCCGCCTCCCACCAGCTTTCCCACAACAGTTCAAGAACTGCCGCTGAAAACCTCGCGAGGGTGTGACCCCGAAACAACAAAAAAAAAGCCAGCTCGAAACTAAAGGGTAAAAAAGGCACAATGCGAAAATAGAAGAATAACAACATTCATAACACGAAAAGCACTAATTGTAAAACGTTTTAACAAATTAACGAGGGTTTTTTTGTGTCGTTCAAAGCGATTAAAAAAAAAGAGAGCACAATAAAGCCAGCGCCGGCATAAAGGTAAGAGCCGAACGCGATGGTGAATGACCATGGTGGCGGTGGAAGGGCGGAGGCCGGAGGAAGCGCGAAATAGCCTAATTACTCGCACGATAGAGCAGGTAGAGTATAAATATAGTCTGGCGCGAGTTTCATTAACGGTATTAAATTTTTATTAAATTCACATTCGAACGCTCGGCGGTCTCCAGAACTTATCAGTGCCATTGGATGGGCTCGGCGGGGTAGGGGAGGACCCGGGATGGCGTTTTTCTCTACCGATTTCAATATCTAATACTAACACACGTTTAATAGAAGAGGCGAACTATCGTTATAAAAACGAGACTGTTGTTTTAATTAAAAATCTACCGAGAGAGGGTCTAATGAAAATCGCCAACTTTTCCGAACAACGTTCTGCAGGTTTTTTTTGAGCGTTTAGGTGGATCTAGGTATGGGGAAGCGACACCAGACTCGCCGCCCAAGAGATCCACAGAAAGGGGAGAGAACGGAACTGCAGCATTTTTTCTGAGAGTTGATTTCGTGCGATGAAATTTTCGCTGCTGGGAAAAAGCGAAAGGGCGAACGGAATGAAATAATGAAGCTTTATGCGATAAAAAGGTATGTAAGCAGTTTGTATGAAATAAATTCGCCGCAACGAATGGCACAATTTATTATACAACCCTTTCCATATAATTTCAATGGATGCAACGTTGAAATGAGGAAAAAAAAGGGTAAGGAAGGAATAAGTATTAAAAAGGAGTAGAGAAAGGGGAAGAAAACGCGAGTAGGTAAATAAATTTAGCAATGTTTTAATAAATATCGCCCGCCAACACGAATATCTTTCGTTGAATACAAAAGAAAACGGCTAAATGAGGAAAAACTTTTAATGAGTGTAGTTTTTTTTCCTCTTCTTTTTCATTTAAGAAAACGAACGTGTCGAAATGACGCGAGAATACTCCCGCTATACCGCTGCGCTTTTAATATCGGTCTGCGGTTGGGGATTTTTTTTCTACGTGTGTAGGTATTCGCTTGCCAAATACAAAGTATACCGAGTGTAATTTGAGGAGATTTTTCTTTCGAGGTCGTTCGAGCTGAACATCTAGGTGTATTCAGATTGTAATTAAAATAGGAGGAAATTGGTCCAAAGTAATTGGGAAATTTCAAGTGCTAAGGAAGAGAAGAGGATGAAAAAAGATTCGAGGATGAGTTTTTTTTTTTTAAATAAAATATCATACTTAATATATTAAGTACGTGTTCATTCCGTAACGTGCTGTACACACAGTTAATTATAACGCGGGATTTTGAAAATTTTAATATTGAAAGTTTTTGGCTACAGCGACCCTTTATTAAAGTTTTCTCCCAAGAACTCGATAATACTTTGGAGAATAATTTTAATTAGGAGGGGTGTGAATGATTTACGTTGAATACACTTTCAAAGAATTTCAACTTTTCTATCGAGTAAGTTTGAAAATAGAGTTAAGAGTTTCGCCGTTGTAATGTGTTGGAAGAGTAGGCTTTTTTCCCAAGGCCTCCGATGAATTTTTGCCGAGAAAATTGAAAAGAGAAAAATTCATTTTAGTTCGAAACACGTTTCGTTATTTGATTCCGAGTGGCGGATGCGAGCTGGAGGAGGTGTATAGAGTGGAGGTGTTTTTTGTGCTGGATGATTGCGAGTTTCAGTCCAATGTTGAGGAAGTAAATTTTGGATGGGAATTCATTCGTCGTGGAATAAAAAATTTAAAAATTTACGTCGTGAATTTACATATAACTGTTTTGAAATATTCGTTATTAGGTCATGGTGTCTGTTGACAAAAACAAAAAAAAAACTGAAAAATAGCAAGAATTTCGCTTTAGTTGCAAGTGAACCAAAAAAAAGGATGAATTTTAATGGTTTTGCGCAAAACATCCAAAGATCAAATATTTTAAACATTTTTTTCTACCCTTGAATTTTTTAATTGCCGAATAAAAAAGCAGGTTTTTTTTGTAAATTTGAAGCAAGAAAATGGTAATGAAAGTTCAGAAAATGGCAAGAATTTCATTTTTTCTTATACAAAAGACGCCAGGTAGGCCGATGAAAAAATGGCTCATGCATTTGAATAGCCACACCCTTGCGATGATCTGATTGGTTGAATGGGTGTGGTCACGGCCGTTCGATTGGATGGTAGGGAGTGGTCGCATGCCACGCCCTTCTCCCTACCCGTATATAAAGAAGGGATGACCTTCGAGAATGTTAATGGCGATCAAACCATTACACTGAACACTCATCTCTCTTGCAACTGCTGAAACTGCTGAATTGAATTGTGAAGTGAAAAGTTCTTGCGCGAAATAAAATGTCGACTGACGAATACAGATTCGATATTATCAGTGCTCTGCCACTGGAAATATCTACGATGATCTTCCGGATGCTTGACCCATCCGCGATGAAAGCTGCATTGACTGTGCGAAGAAACTGGTACCACATCTACCAGTCTGATCCATCGCTGAGAAGAATCTTCAGAAGGCGAGTTCGCCGAAGAATCCAAGAAAGACAGAGATTGGCCAAATATTTGACCAATCATCGACGCTTGAATACTCCTAAACGAACACCAAAGAAAACTGGTGAGAAAAAACGCAAGTCCAGAGGTGGAGAGTCTGGACGAATGGACAAAAAGCCCAGATATGACTTTGAGGATACTTACTCCTCTGCAATTAAACGATCTATGCGAATCTGAATCTACATAGAATCTTATATGAGCTAAGAATTATAAATAATTACCTATTAAGATATGATGACGAAATAATAAACTATTGAGCTTGAAACTCGAATTTCTTCTTTTTTCTCCCAAAAATGAAATGAAAATGGCTCTTCTCAATCGAAGAAAATCTAAATTTCGTCTTGAATTTGTTCCTGCGATGAATAAAATTTGATGAATTCAATTGAGCTTAGAAATCGTCCTCATAAAGTTGAGCAAAACGAATCTTGGTCGTTATTCAATATGATGCTGGTCACGTACGCAATGAACTTGAAACTGAGTTCTTTTTACGATTTTAAAATAATTATCGATTATCTAAATGAATAACTTCAAAAGACTACTCGACCAGAACAAGATCCGGAATTTTCATTTTTTTTTTTTTGTGTGTGCAAGACTGTTTTTTTTTTTGATTCATCATGTTTTTTTTGAGGGGGGGGGGGGGATGAACCAAAAAAAGCATGATTTCAACATCTCTTGTGAATCAATCTACAAATTAATCGATATTTTAGCTCATTAACAGGTTAAATTTCCCAACATTCTGACTGAAGTTCAATTCTTTTCTGATTTTATCTCATTACGAAAGTTTCCTGGAAAACAATTGATTTTCTTAACTGAAAATTTAGTTCATCCTGACTAGTAGAGCCAGCTTTCTCCCCCTCTCCTCATCCGTTCCATTTCGGTATGTACTCTTTCGTTATTTTATCGATCAGTGAAGATTATCGAAAATCACTGAGAAACAGTCGGAATTGCAGTAACTCACTGGACAAAATCAGTGAAAAAAATTCCACTGAAAAACAAATCAGTTACAAAAATCATTGGCAAATTAGTGACATTTATGAAATCTGTTGAAAAAGTACTGAAAATTTTTGAAAATTCAGTGAATTTCGCTGATTTATCCTGTGCTGCGGTTCTGACTGTTTATCGGTGACTTTTCACTGATTCAGATTAAGAGAGAGCATGCATTGAGAACCAATTTTCGGTGTGGGAATTTTAAAAACGAGGCCGGGAATGAACATGTGAATAAAGCAAAAAATCATTTTTCATATTTATTTTAATCATTTTCACGAAAACCTTTTTTTTTTTGAAACAAAGTCCTTATTTCTGATTTTCTTTTTATTATTTATCATTAAAAATAGGGACTTCATGCAATATTCTAATAAAAAAAAAATTGAAAATTTGATAGAAATGGGTGGCTTTTAATTTGCATCACCAACCTCATCATTATTAGCAATCTGTGATGAGAGTCACGTAATCATGAACAGAGCTAAGAAGAAACGCCTACAAGGCTGTGGGCCACGCCCATACACGCGTTCGAGTGGACGGTAGGGAGTGGTCGCATGCCACGCCGTTCTCCCTGCTAGTATATAAACGAGGGATAGCCTTTGAGAACGTTAATGGCGATCAAACCATTACATTGAACACATCTCTCTTGCAACTGCTGAAGTAAATAATTGTCAAGTGAAAAGTTCTTGTGCGAAATAAAATGTCGACTGACGAATATAAATTCGATATTATTAGTGCTCTGCCGCTGGAAATATCTACGATGATTTTCCGGATGCTTGACCCATCCGCAATGAAAGCTGCATTGACTGTGCGAAGAAACTGGTACCACATCTACCAGTCTGATCCTTCGCTGAGAAGAATCTTCAGAAGGCGAGTTCGCCGAAGAATACAAGAAAGACAGAGATTGGCCAAATATTTGACCAATCATCGACGCTTGAGTGCTCCTAAACGAACACCTAAGCAAACTGGTGAGAAAAAACGCAAGTCCAGAGCTGCAGAATCTCGACGAATGGACAAAAAGCCCAAATATGACTTTGAGGATACCTACTCCTCTGCAATTAAACGATCTATGCGATTGTAAAGCATGATATTTTCAACTATAAGAATTGTAAATAAATAATTACCTATACGAAAAAATTGAAGAAATAAATAAATAATTGAATTTTAAACTGAATTTTTTTTAAACAAAAAATTTTGGAATTGAAATCAAACCACAACAGAAGTTCTCTTCTGAGAACCAATCTTGAAAAATAAGTAAATCAAACGAATTCTCATTTCCATGTGTCATATTCAACACACAGAGACACAGAAACACTCAATGAAATATCGCATATTTACGGCAAACTGAGTATGCAATTTATTCAACACCTCGCCGAATGAGCGTTTTTACGGCGAATCAAGTATGCAATTTATTTAACATTCAAATAAATGAATATATTTTAATCACCTAGATCTCAAAATCCCTCCGTGGTTTAAGCAGATTTTATTTTTTTTGTGAAATGAAATGGGAAATCAGATTAGGTGAAATGTGAACGTATTTGATGTTGATCACGTACGCTTGAAGTGATACGTGAGAAAACGCAGCTCTGTAGAAATAAATCACCGGTGACTTTTTGGCAATTTTTAGTGATCGTTTGGCAATTTATAGTGATAAGAATTGTAAATAATTGAGTACTTGTTACGATATTGACGAAATAATGAATTACATATTATACTTGAAACTTTTCTTTTTCAAAATGAAAACAATCAACCTCGGATATGGTTCGAAAACTCTGCTCCCTTTCGAGAATCATCAATGCTGAAAATGGATAATTTCAGAATTGCTAGGGAGATTTTTTTATTTTATCATATTTTCCCCTTTGAAGGTTAGAGAATAATGAAAAAAATTAAAAAATACTCCCAATTTCACCACCTTGTATAAGAACACTTTTTGCACGGGGAAAAATTTCATGTCCTTTCTTTCGTTTTAAAATTTTTACCTGGGATAGTTCTAGATTTTTTTTGAAAAAAATTCTCAGAAGGATTTGTAAATTTTGCTTTTTACGCAAAAATTGAAAATTATGTTGATTTTTATATATTTTTAGTATTTAGAATGATTTTTCAATTATTATTATTTTTTTTTCAAAATGCCAATTTAAAATCTTCAGGATTTATTTGACTTTCGGGTAGAAGTGATGTCATTACTGATCTGTGTGCCATAATTAATTCTGGCTTCCTCTCTAGTTTTTAAAGATTTTCATAATAATTAAGTAAATGTATCACATTTTAATAATTAATGTAAGAAAAAAAAATATTTTCCTTTTCATTCACGAACTGGAAGGGGACCTGAATTAATTGAGCATCCCATATAGATAGAGGATGTCCTGAAGTTGTAATTTCGGTCAAAGAAAAAAAACATGAAAATTTTCTAAATTTTGGAGGTTTTTTTACGACTTCTTCAATTTGCATTGTTTACAGTTCTCCTTCCCCCCTCTTCGTAGAAAAGATTGAATTTCCATCATGTATGGCCTGGAAATGAAGGTTGGAGGGGAGTGTTTAACTATATTGTCCCAATTCTTTCGATGACTGATTTTACTACATATTTTAGCCGAAAATACTCATTTGTAAATCGTGAACATTTTTTGAAAGTATAGAAAGTTATCTCAGAATTAGATTTTTATTTATTCCATTAGCTAATCAATTTCAAGAAGTAGGTTGTTTAAATCTGAAGCAACAAAACAGCCAACCACCCCTTCCCCTATTTACAAATCCTACCTCAAAAATGGAACTCGAGCACCCGAAAAAAATCAGTTCGTTTGCGAAAGCAGCAACACACTGACCTAGAAATAACCGTTACACCTATTTTCGAAAGGGTTCTCGAACGCCATAGGAGCCCTTACCCGAACCACCCTGTATATCTATACGAACAATGGACGCATACAGTACCACGTATAAGAGTATAAATAAACAAGGCGAAATTAATTTGAAATTTCCGCTATAGTTTTGACATGTAACGCCAATTAAAAACGCCCATCCTGAGTACGTGCTACGTGCTGCCCGCTGCTGCGGTGCTGGCAACGGTTCTTTGGTTGCGCCTTTCGTCGTTTCGTGCTTGGCTTGTCGCTTCTATCGGCCTAGAAAGGGGTATGGGTTGGTTACCTCGATGTGTAGGTCGTTTCTGGGGAACAGAATGGAGCAGCGGGTTCTGCGCCAGGAGTCGTTTTTTGCACCTATTTTCAAGACAGGTGAAATGATGGTGGCGAGAGTACTTGTAATATTTTCTTAGGTGAGGTGGAGGTAATAAGTTTTCAGAACGAGGTACTTAAGAAGGGATGGGATGATTTTGGACAAGTTCGTAGTATATTCGGCTGAAAGAATTGTACGAAGGGCTCGTCCAAGGGGCTATGCTAAAGCGGACCAGAAATGAAGTCGGGTTTTCCAATTTTGCTAAAATAAAACAGTACAGTACGTAGCCCTTTTTACCCTATTCTCAACCAACAAATCAAGATGAGATTTCCAGGCCCTTGGGAGGTAAAAGGACCCACAACTTTGACCAAAATTCAAAAAAATCGAAAAAGTAAAGTAGCATATCGATGTCTACTAATTTGAAGGCGCTGATTTCGAATATGTACTTGGTTTTTTCATTCGATTCCTCTGAACCCCCCTATAAGCCCCCTTCAGAGAGTCGAAATTTGAAAAAATGCAAAATAACGTGTGACCTGTCGTTTGTTAGGTATTTGAGGGCACTGAGTTCGAATATTTGCTTATTTTTTGGATTTGAACCCTTAGTACCCATTCACCCTCCAGGGGCGTAGCCAAGGGGGTCCAAGGGGTTTGGACCACCACATGAGGTTGAAAATTTTTTGGCGCATTCAAAATCAAATTTTCCCAAAACTTCGTCTATATAAATTGTTTGCAATGCGATTATGCAAAAAAAACTTTCCATCTTGGTATTCTAAGTCGCTGTACCCACTTTGTACCATCCCAAAGAAAGCTTTTAACGTTATTGCTTGGAATTTTTGGGTATTTTTTTTTGGTTTCTAAGGTCAAAATATTAATTTGAAAGTTATTTGTTCAAAAATTACACCTTTATCAACATTTTTCTCCAAAAAATGCATAAGAACTCAATGACACCAGTGTAACTATGATTCCTTGACACATAAATGAATGAAAATGTTCCAAATTCTAAATTTACCATTCTCGTAGTGTAATTTTTTTGGGGGGGAGGGGAGATGGTACGGAATGAACTAAAAATTTCTCAAAAAAAATCGAATGTTCAGCCCCCCCCCCTCCTGTGAGAAGTTTCTGGCAACGCCACACTTTTCACCCTCCCATTTTAGTAGAAAATTATATTTAAAAATGTAAATGGCGTGTGGCATATCGATTGTCACTAATTTGAGCATGTAGAATTTGAATCTCGGCGGACTTTTTTATTTGACCTCCTTCCAACCAACCCTTTCCCAAATTAATTGTACATAAAAATGAGCAAATATTCGAACTCAGTGCCCTTGAATAACTAACAAACGACAGGTCACACGTTATTTTTCATTTTTTCAAAATTTGACCCTCTGAAGGGGGCTAATAGGAGGTTCAGATGGGTTGAGTGAGAAAACCAAGTACGTATTCGAAATCAGCGCCTTCGAGTTAGTAGAAATTGATATGCAACTTTAATTTTTGGAATTTTTTGAATTTTGGTCAAAAATGTGGACCCCTGTTCCCCCTAGAGGGCCGGAGATCCCATCTTGAAAATTTCCTGGTTGAAAAATAAATGAAACAGGCTACTTACTGCAATAATTTCAAATTTTTTAAGTGGTACACTGAAAAAAATAAAAATAACATTTATCCAAAAAAATAATAACGTGCCCCAATTCTCAAAATAGGTAAAATTTATCATTTTTTTGAATAAAATTCATATTTTTTTGGTAAAATTTATTCATTTTTTTGATAAAATGTATTCATTTTCGTAACTTCTGTTTTTTCCGTGTAGCATCATGAAAGTTGAATTTCCATCACCAAAGTTCAACATGGAACTTTTCAAAATGTAATTGTCTATTTTGAATCTCCTATCAATTTTCTTCGAACCCCGTAAACAGTTTTCCTTCAAGTATAACTATTTCAAGATATGAGCTTTTAAAGTTTGGTAATTTGGCAAAAAAAAAAAAAATCGAAATTACCAAAAATTTACGAGAACCACCCCCCCGGCCTCCTGAAGGGTTAGGAACGAAATGATCGTGGATTCATAATTCAACCATTAAGGGGAATTAGTAAAAATAACTGAGGAAAATTGGACGACCCTACTTTATTTTTGATCCGTTTTAGCATGGAATAGCCCACCTATTTTCAACCAAGACAGGTGGAATGACGTTGGCGAGAGTACTTGTTATATTTTTCAAGGTCATATGGAGGTAATAAATTTTCAAAGACGAGTACCTACGAAAGAGTTTGGAAAAGTTGGCAATATATTCGGCTAAAAGAATCGTACGAAAGACTCGTCCATGGCACCATCGTGTAAGATTTAGTTACGTACAGTTGCATTTGTATATTTTAACGAAATAAAATTCAAAGATCTAGCGAATTTTGGTCATATTTTTCATACGTATAGGTGCATACGTCAAGATAATATGATTCTGGACCGGGTTGGAAGGAGTCGACGCGACGTCGAGTACACGACGAGCTTAATATAAGAAGAAAGCGTACAGTACGCGCGAGTTTTTTAATATCCGGCCCTTGTCGAGCTGGGCGAAATTCAGAAAAGCGTCATTCTCTCTCGCACGTACAGCACCGTTCAAAAACAAATCTGCACGAGCCCCTCTCATCGTCGATCTCCGGCGTACCGTACGCGGCGGTGTTCTTCGGTTCGCGTCCTCCCCTCCGCCCTCACTTGCCCATTCCCGGCAGTTGAATTTTTCGCGTGTAACGCCATCCAATATACGAAAATTCCCGGCGCGCTATCGCCTTCCGCTTTTTCGCGACTTGTACTCGCCTTTAGCCGTGATAAAGCCCGAGTTGCAACTGACGTTATCTGGGCTGGCGTTGATTTATGACAATTTCGCCTTCATTTTGGCCGCCAACCCCTCCCCTCCCATTCACATCACGGGTGCCAGCGCCATCGTCCTACGAAAATATACGTAAACGGTTAGCCGGAGCAGAGCGAAGAGCTTCTTCGATATATGTACGGTAAGTCTGCAGTCGTCCCCTGCCCCCGCTCGCCACCGTCCTCGTATTCTTTCTCGATTACAGACGCGACTATTATTTATGAAACAAAAGGAAATTTCGTGCGTGCCGCGCCGGTACTTCGGGGGTTTTAAATACTTTTATCTGCCGGCCTATCTGGCGTGTTGTCAGGTTTACAAAAGCCTTAGCCGGATTGCGATTTTCTCGTGGTTGGATGTCGTTTGAGAAAGCGAACGGGGCCAATTTGACGGGGTTTCGAGTGTCTGAACGTATGCCGAGTGTTGCGTAGTAGTGGAAATATCGTGTACTTTTTTGGAGGTGGTGGGAAGAAGAGAGGGTGGGAGGGGTGTCGATTTTTACTGATGTGATGAGATTTACACTTATTATATGTACTTTGTATTTAAGGCGAAAATTTCTACTGTTTACAATGATGAATTTGTAATGTTTGCGATGAATGATTTGTTCAGATTTTGAGATAAATTCATATCTAGAGTGTATTTTTGTTTTTGATCGTGTGTTAAGGTTGATTTCTTTGGAGTTTGACTCAAGATTTTTCAATTTATTGAATAGAATTTGTCTCTGAGGAGTGGTTTCATCTAATTTTTTCAAAAATCTATCTCCAACTACATAGGTATTCAGTGGGCCCATTTTTTGAGCAAAAAAAATTATTTTAAAAGAACGGCGATCAAGTTTTTTTTTACTTGAAGGAAATTCTAATTGAAGGTGCAAGTTTTTGAACTTCTTTTCAAATTCTAATGGAATTGTGTCAAAAATGGTGAAGAAATGACTATTCAAAGAAGTGATGGAAATTTGAAATTTTCGGCTCTTTAGCTCTCAAATGAACTCTGCGGAATTAAATTATTACTTAATTTCTGTTTAGATATGGCTGATAATTTTTTTTATTTGGAAGTAAAAACAATAAATTATTACATTGACCTGCAAAATTCATTTAATTTGGAGTATTTATTTTTTTAAATAATATTTTCAAAAATAACACTTTTGACCGCATTCCAAAATCATGGAAATGGAAATATTGAAAATTCTAGTATGTAATTTTTTTGCTGACAAAATATTGTAATTTTGAAACTTGGAGTTTTGTGAAAGGAAGGAGGTTCAATATGAATCCGACATGACAAATTTTTACCATGATTTTTGGCAAAGGTTCATTGAAAGTCTTCAAAAAGTATCTTAACGTTGCGCCTCATTTCAAACCTCAGAAAAATTTGACCAAATTTTTAAACACAAAATACATCAGTCTGAGACATGTTGAAAAATAAAAATAAATGAAATATTTTTTCCTGTGAAAATTTTTTCGAGTAAACTTTTTTTATGAAGCTTTCACAAACTCGTTACAATTAGCGGTGGAAATTTTCCACTTCTCTGTCCAATTTTTGGAAAGGAAGGTACTTTTGAAAGTTTCTTCAATATTTTATTCATTGTAGGTGGAAAATGAAGCTGTTTCGTGTTCTTTTGTCTGAGGAGACTTTCATTTTTGAAGAAAAAGATTCTAGTTTCAAGTTTAATAGTTTATTATTTCGTCATTGTCTCTTAATCGGTAGTTACTTAGAATTCTTAGCTTATAGGATGGTTTTATGTTTATTCACATTCGCATAGATCGTTTAATTGCAGAGGAGTAGGTATCCTCAAAGTCATATCTGGGCTTCTTGTCCATTCGTCGAGACTCTGCAGCTCTGGACTTGCGTTTTTTCTCACCAGTTTGCTTAGGTGTTCGTTTAGGAGTATTCAAGCGTCGGTGATTGGTCAAATATTTGGCCAATCGCTGTCTTTCTTGGATTCTTCGGCGAACTCGCCTTCTGAAGATTCTTCTCAGCGAAGGATCAGACTGGTAGATGTGGTACCAGTTTCTTCGCACAGTCAATGCAGCTTTCATCGCGGATGGATCGAGCATCCGGAAAATCATGGTAGATATTTCCAGTGGCAAAGCACTGATAATATCGAATTTATATTCGTCAGTCGACATTTTATTTCGCTCGAGAACTTTTCACTTGACAATTCACTTCAAAAGTTTCAGCAGTTGCAAGAGAGATGTGTTCAGTGTAATGGTTTGATCGCCATTAACGTTCTCGGAGGCAAGCCTTCCTTTAAATGCTGATAGGAAGAAGGCGTGGCATGTGACCACACCCTGGACCAATCACAAGCATTGATGGGTGTGACAGTGAGACGCATGACCGCACCCTACAAACCAATATTGCTGGATTGTGGGTGTGGCCGTAGTTCTTGTACACGTGACTTTTGTCATTTTGTATGGTTGTGATTTTGTGTACTCATTTTCTTCGATGAATTCCTTTTTCTTTTTTCAAAAGATACCTACACCATCGTAATGATCTTTCTCTGAATACTTCCCAGTAAAAGTTTTTCAAAATACGCGTATGCTATCTACGATTGGGCATGCTCTAGATCATGCATAATTTTTTGATCTTGATCTGATCTAAATCAGAAAGATTATTTTTTAATTTTTATATTCCTTTGTAATTCTGAGTACCTAATTTCGTTTGTATATCCGGTATTTCTACCTACATATTTTCATCAACTCTGAAATTTCTTCTTCCAATTTTTCTGCTCAGGTTGAAAATCTTTTCAACTCAGTTAATTTTTCCAAAATAAATATATTTTTCAACTTTAGAAACTTGTTCTCGATGTAAAAAATTATTTTCAAGCTTAGTTTCGAAATTTTTTCCCAAAATTTCAATTTTTGCAGCACTCATGAAACTTATTCGCTCAAAATTTCAATTCATGCAATTTTTGAAATTTTTTAGTTCAAAATTTTTCAAAGCATTTTCCAGCTCAAAAAATTTTTAGAATAAAAAATTGCGAAATATACCTAAAGTAGGTAAATTCGAAGGAATTGTCAAGCGGCGAATTAATTTTGGTAGATGAATAAAAATTGAATATTTGGAGCTAGAGAAATTTTGAAGAAAAGATTTCAAGTGTAGAAAAGAAATAATTGTAGCAGGAAAAATGAAATTTTGAGAAAATAGTGCAAACAGGGACGATGATTTTCATCATTGAGCTTTTAGAAATTTTAAGCTAAAAGTTTGATGAAATACAGCCAAAAGCTGAAACTCAAAAAATCTGAAAGCCAGTCAAAAGCTAGCTGTATGAATCAGAAAGCATGAAATAAATCCAAAAGTTTCTTTTATAAATTTTTCAACGTAGGTTTCATCTTGCAGCTTTTCATTTCCGCTTATGTATATTTTTATACTGAACCCCAAAAAGAAAAATACTGAAATCGGATGAAAAGATCAAATTTTTTTCCCATTGAAAAAAATATAAAATTCACGAAAGATGAAGAAAAAAACAAAATCACTTTCTTACCTTTTTTCGATGAATGCGGGAAAAAATCGAAATGATCTGATCTCGATCTTTTTTTGATCTTAAGATCCAAGATCACTGTGTCAAAATGATCTTAATCTCGATCTAGATCATATTTTATTTTTTTGATCTTGATCTTATCTGAGATCGTTTTATAAATGATCTTTTATTTTTTGGAAACTTATCATTTTTTAATATAAGGATGGGGAATTGGGGATCTGCTGCAACGGTGAGATTCTTAAAATATCTAAGTTTTGGCAGATAACTATTATTTTAATTTTTTGAAAATTTCCAGGGTTTGAAAAATTTTATAATTTTTTTTTTAAAAAATCGTCAATTTTGAAAATATTTGCAACTTTATATTTTTTTTATGGCATGGAAAAAATCTCCCCTATTTTGAAAATTTGTTCGATTGTTCAATTTTGATTTTTTTTTTTTCAATTTTAACAAAATTTTCTATGATTAGGAAATTTATTGCCCGTTTTGGAAAATCTATCCAATCCGTCGTTTTAATTTCGAAAAAAAAAAAATCAAAAAAATCATCCATTTTCTTAGGGCTAGCTTTTCATGTACAGATTTCTATCGATGTAAGTAATCAAATTAAAAGTAATTTTTTTGCGAAAACAACGACCTATCCACGTTAGTCCTGCAAATCACCCTATATATTTGCGATTAAATTTTCCAAGATGATATCACGTGATCGTGACATGTGCAAAAGTGGTAAATACGGTTGCAAAAGCACGCTTTAATTAAGCCACACACGCGATCAATGTTTTCGTTCGACGCAACAATCGTACCAATCGAGCTTCCTACTTCGTACCCATTCAATATTTACCTTACGTTTAATTTCTTCGTTGTACGTGAAATTCAACTAATATGAAAGAAACATATCCGTCGCCCGCGTATCTAAATCGAACCAGCCAGAAAAATTAAGCAATTCACTCTCAAAATCCTCGTCCGTTTTACGTACAGATTTGAAAAACAATCCGAAGTTTTGGTTTTTCCTTACCACCCCTCCTTTTGCTGTTCCTTTACTCGACGCGAACGAAACCCCGCAGTCCTGAAGGTTGCGGCCAAAAACCTCCGTTGAAAATCACTCCTTTTGCCGGGGTATCAGCTCGAATCGGACGCTGGGTCGAGTAAAAAAGCTCGCGGTAATACAATCGAACCAAGTAATTAGATAAGTTTGGGCGCGTTTCTTGCCACTGGCCGGCCACAAATTCGGTTCCGCCATCAGCGGGTATCGCAGATTAACGCCCTTCTCCCCGGCCCTCGTTTTAATCGCGTATCGTACCGTGGTTTTCGCGAATTGACCCAGCCACGTAATAAAACTTGGCGCCGGATTGTTTCTCGAACCGGGTGATGCCATCGGCGACGATGCGAGATGCTGGTCGCACTCCGGCGATAATTTAGTATTGAAAATCGTGCTAGATTTCGGGTGTTGGTGTATGGAAGCTGCACATACATTAACGGTACGCTCCAGTATATTATTGTAGGTTTCCTAGTACGTGTGTACTCGTTTTACGAGGATTTTCGTGGTTTAAAACGAGCCAAGGCCGACGGTGGCGCGTAAAGTCGAGGATTAAGTTGTATCACGTATCGTTTTCACATAAAACGCCCTCTCGGTTACCTCGGCCTAACCTTAGCCGTAGATGTAGATACCTACGTTTTGTATACGATTCGAATGAATCAAATCGTACGTATCTGGCCTTCTCGCCTCTCTCGACCATCTTGCAAAAGATATCGAAAACGTGTACCAATAACATGGATACGCTCACGCGATTCGTTCGTTTTCCCACTAAAAAGGATTTATCTTAGAAAGATGCTGCTGTGGGGCCGAAGCAAAGGCTCCAGAAAAAGCATCCCGATGTAAGAAAAGTAATTACAATAAGGCTCACAGGATGGTTGCGGCTGGAGCACGTTCGACGTTCGTATGTGTGGTTGAAGGAGTCGGGGAGGGAGAAGGGAATCATGCACGCACTTCCAGGTGATAAACGTTTATTAATTTTTTCCTCGCGGTTTAGCGATTTGTTTCGGTGGGCTTGCTATCTGCTTACCTGCCTCTATGTAAATGGTACGTAATTCGAATGGGGTTATCTCGACGAGATGTAGTGGTCGAAGGGAGAGGAGGGAGAGGGGTAATCGTTTGCTCGACTCGTGTATACTGGGCTTGTTTATATTACTGAAGCATAATAGGACTGAGCACTGAGCAGGGTGGTTGTTTGTAAATAAAAAATAAAACGAAGGAGCTGAACAGTGGTACCGTTTACAGATTTGTTTGTATGTGTTTAATACAGGATGTTTCGTAAGTTTGGCGAATTGCCTTCAGTTTTTGTAATTAGTGATTTTGGGATTTTGACGTGAAATATTTTTGAGATTTGATGAGTGTAAGTCGAATCTATAAGGTTTGGATGATCTGTGAATTTTTTCTGAAAAATTTTAGGGTCTTCAAAAAAAGTTGGGTGCGGGTTAACGTGAAAAAAAAATTTGATGAAAATTTGGGATCGTTGATTTGAATTTTTCTGTTCAATAAATGGACTTCAAAAGTTCAAAATTTTCAAAAAAATGAAAACGAATTTTTGTTTTTGGTCGATTTTTAGTCTTGCTGTGACCACTTACACAGGTCGACAAAAAAATGTTCTGTTTCTGAGTTCTCATACCAAATTCTGTTTCTAGACATCAAAATACATCACCTTGCTCAATCCTGGCTTCCAAAGTTTGCTTTGGGGGGGGGAGGCCAAAAAACTGATTTTTCGAGGGCAAAAAGCCTGAGCATTACAAATAAATTTGAAAAAAATTGACTAATCTTATGGAACATTTTACGGCGAATCCAATGCCGCAAACCGCAGACCTCCATCTCGTTTAGAAAAAAAGTTACAACTCGTTTTTTCCAAAATTTTGTGAAAAAATCATATTTTTGGGGGTATTTTTCGTAAAAAAGTGAAATTTGAGAGAAAAGTAAGGGGGTTAAGGCCATAATGACCATGATGAGAGTTGTAGAAAATTTCACGGCGAATCGAATGCCGCAAACCGCGGACCTCTGTCTCTTTTAGAAAAAAAGTTACAGCTCATTCTTTCCAAAATTCTGTGAAAGAAATCACATTTTTGTGCCTTTCTCACGAAAAAATGAAATGCAATTTTTTCACCGAATTTTGGAACGAATGAGCTGTAACTTTTTTTCTAAACGAGATGGAGGTCTGCAGTTTGCGGCATGAGATTTGCCGTAAAATTTTCTATAAGATTAGTCCAAAAAAAAATCAATTTTTTTTTGTAATGCTCAGGCGTATTTCCCTCGAAAAATCAGATTTTTGGTCTCCTCACCCCCCCCCCCCCCTTCCAAAGCAAACTTTAGTCAAAAAAATTTTTTTTCGTTCATTAGTTACATAAAAGTAACCCAAATTTCACAATGAGGACCCAGAAACAAAAATCGTGTCGACCGGTGTTACATGCTCTCTCATTCTGAATCAGTGAAAAGTCACTGATGAACAGTCAGAATTGCAGCACAAGAAAACCCAGAAAAATTCACTGGTATTCAAAGAATTTTCTATTCGATGATTTTTCAACAATTTTCACCGAATTTTCAGCCAAAGTTATAAATTTCACTGACTTCTCAGTAAATTTTCATCGATCTTTCATTTATTTTTCTCATTTATTTGTTGTGATTTTCTCCTGTGCTGTTTTTCTGAATGTTTCTCAGTGATTTTCGAATTTTTTCACCGATTTATTAATGAAAGAGTGAAGATTGGGAGGGGAAGGTGATTTGACATTTAGGGCATTTCAGCATCTTGATTATTTTATACCTACAATTTTGAAATTGGGATGCTTTACTGCTTCATAAGCATATTTTAAAGCTAAAAAATATCGAAATAGAAAAATGCAATCTGGAAAATAAATAATGAAATTTTACTGATTTTTTTTTCTGATATCATAATTGAAAGGACAACAAATAAGGCGAGTAAGTTTCAATGAAAAAATCTGCAAGTATCAAAAATTTCTCCGATTGTCCAAAGTAAAATGTGAATTCGAATTTTAAATGAAGAAAAAAATTTATCAAGTGATGAAATATTGTTATTATGATTTCCTTTCCACTTTAGAATTGACGAGGGCACGAAATGTAAATTTCAACAAAAAAATTCAAAAAATGTCTGAGTAAGAACTTATTTTGAAATAAGTATGATCAAATTCTGTTTTAACAGGTTTTTACTGAAACAAAAATTTGAAATGGCTATGATCTTATTCCGAATGGTGAAAATTTCCAGGAACATTCAGTCTGGAAACCAGGGAATAGGAGTCAGCTAAAATGTTGACTTCTGACTCCACCTTGAATCCGGAACCACTTTCAGGCCTTATTTCTTGATTTCATCTTGACTCTTGAGTGAAAGTAGAGTCAGAAGTCAACTTTTGGCTGTTGATTTCAGATTCAATCTATGACCTTGATTTTCTGATTCTTGACTCCACCTTCACTCTAGGCCTCGACTCTTGACTCCAGAGTCATTTGAAGTCAATTTGACTCCGACTACGGAGTCGACTTTCATTTTTCTGCTGGAAGCCAATGAAATATTTTGTCTGATTTCAAAAATGAAGACGCTTTGAGTCGAATTTTGAAGTTAAAATTTATTTATTAAAACTCTGACAAATTCAGAGATGTTTCTCCAACCATCATCTTTCGAAAATAAATAGAACAGTACTTGAATAGAAAAAATCGGCGTATGATGGCTGAAAATTTGATAATTCAGTTTTCAACTTCATAAGCCCGAAGTGAAGGAAGGGGGTGGAGGGAAATATTACCCTTTCCTTTTATTCTAAAAATTTTATATTTTCATCATGTTTTTCAAATTTTTTTCTCCAAATTTGTACCTAAGTACCTTATAAATTTAATACTAAAATGAATTTCATCAATTAGGTACCTATGTTTTTCTAATATCTAACTAACAATTTATTTTTTGTTTTTGTTTCAGGTGAGTTATGAATTCACATCGTTGAACTGAAAAGTACGTACAGGTGAATGAGTAAGTGATTTTCCACCATTCTCATTGTTCACGAATTTACCAGAAGAAAAAAATGATATGAAAAGATAAGGGAAGATTTTGATTCGATGGAAAATACGAAGTATCTAGTTTGAAAAAAAAATCACTCAATCATTCGAATCGTTAGTGGTCATTAAAAGGTTGAAAATTGGCGAAAATTTTGCTATTATTTTTTTTTGCCCGGATTCGAAATCCAAGAAACAATGACAATAAATTTTTTAAAATAAATTCCCACCAATAAATTGATTCTGGAAATTAATGATTTTTTGAATACTGGCCGAATTCTTTTCCAGGCAACTTTTTCCTGAATTTTCAAAAATCAAGTCGTAAGAAAATTAATCCTCCGAATATTTTTCTCATTTGTAATAATTTGGAAAAAATTTCCTCTAAGACAATTTTTTGTTTAGCATAAAAATTGTATTAAGTATTTATGACTGTAGAATAGATCTTTTAAAAAAAAAATCGAAAAAACAAATAGCATTTTATCATGAAAAAGTTTCTTGGTGATAATTTTTTACTTGACGTCAAAATTAAAATACTATTCATTATTTATATTTGAGGAAACCGACTGAAAAAAAGTTCATAGACCAGGAACACAAATTTTGCCTCAAAATTTGTTCCTTTTCCTTATAATATTCCGAAAATAAACCGCATATTCGATGGCATATTTTATTACTCGTACTTCTTTACGGGTTGCCAACTCATCAAATTGAAGGATATACACCTACGAAACACCCTGTACAATTGCACGAGATTCCACACGATGCGCCGTCGTCTCTTGTTTAGTCTCGCCCCCTTCTTCGTCGTACCTTCGCACCCTCGCTCGCGTCGCCGAATGTTTTAAAGATAACGTTTTATTATTTATGCTACGCTTATCTGGTTGTAATTTGAATTATTTAACCGCGAGACCGCGCGGGTTAGACAAGAAAAACGGAAGCCTACCGCCACCTTTAGACGGCGCCGTGTAAATTCATTCTTCCGAGTTATTAAACGATCGTTGCGGTTGGAATTATTTCGTCTTGATGGTGGTATGGTGCTTTTGTTGTTGCTGGGTTCGCGAGTCTTGACTTACTTAGTTTACGTACGGTAAGGAAAGGGACGTGAAATGAAAGCTCTAGTGGAGTTAATTTTATTTGGAGTTTTACTTCTCGTGCTAAACTGCCCTGGTGTCTTACCCTCCGTCGGAATATTCAATAATTGTTCAAGGAAAATTGCAGGGGAGAAAAAATAAGCAGTGGAGTAATTTTTTAGTCCCTTTTTTGTTTTTTATTTGATTTCTTTTCAAGTTGTTTTATTAGATGTAGACTTTACATAAAAAATATGAGATTATCGTGATAATTATTCTGTAATTTGAAGCAAAAAAAGGAAAGAGGGGAGGAATGAAATTGGTCACGAATTAAAATTTTCCAGCATCGAACTGGGCTGAACTGAATGGGAGAAGGGAGATTAGTAAAAGTAACTTGTCTCTCAGTAGAGGAAAAATTACTTTTTTTGGCAGGAAAAAGTAGGATTGAGTCATTTTCAACAGAAATTATTATTTTGAATTGAAAAAATATGACAATTCGGATTTTGAGCCATAAAAATTGAAAAATTTCATTTGTTGGAAAATTTTGGGGTCTTCTCTCCCCTTTCTCCTATCTCCCCCCCCCAGTAAGATAACTTTGGTATTCTTCTGATATCCAGTTAATCTGCGATGAAATCTGCTCAAATGAAATCTAGAGTTGCTTTGTTGGCGTTTTTTTTGGCGATAGGGGCAATGTTACCAATCAAAATTTTTTAAAAAATGTGTATGGTAGAGAAGGAAAATTTATTATACATAAAAAAATGGCCCAATTTTTTGACCCTACGTCTTCAAAGTCGAACAACTTTTTGAAGGAAATAGATTTTTTGGAGAGATGAGATAATCTGAAGTTTTTGAAGAAATTTTTCTATCCATTTTCAACGTACTTTCCCCCCTCCCACCCCACAATGTTGCCAGATTTAGGGATTTTTAATGCGGAGGAAAAAAATTGAGTTTTTGTAATTTTAAGATTTTTAAAAAAAAATTGTGATTTTTAGTTTCATTTTGAAATGAAAGAATAAAATTAATCAAATTTATTGTGTTAAAGAAAATAATCCAATTTATTCATTGAAAGAAATAATTGATCGGATTTGTTCGTCAAAAGTAAAAAATTTATTGAATTGTATTCATTAGTTGTGCTGCCTGTAAATCTAAAACATGAAAATTTCAAATTCCATTAACGAAAAAAATTCAATTATATCATCGAACTATCAAACCAAAGGTCAATATCAGAAAAATGGATGATTTTTCATAATTTTTCATTTCCAAAATTTCCACACATACCAACCTATCTTTAAAAAAATTGACATCACCAAAAACGTAAAACATGAACAAATTAAGGACTTTTACAACTTGGGGATTTTCGTCTATTTTCGACCAGCAACACTGCTAACTCTATTCTCTTCAAATTATGATAAACATTGACTGGAAAATGGGAAATTTCAGCTCGAAAATTTTATTTTTTTTCAAATGGTATTTTTAGCCACAAAATTTCAAAATATCTGTATTTTTGGGGAATAAAATTGGTACTCGAATATACAAATTCAGATTACTGAGTAAAAATGAAGACGTGTTTTGTTCGATTAAAAAAGTCTCGTTATTCGATAGGAGCCGAAGGTGCGCACCTCCCTCTCTTTCCCTCTCCCTCCTCCCATCTTTCCTCCCTTTTTTGCCAAAAATACTAGAAATTCAGAAGTTCAACATTTCTGAAAAAGTGAAACAAATGAAAGAAAAAATTATTTAAGCTGAGATGAATAGATTAATTTCCTCATCTGAATTTTTAAAATTTAATTTCAATTTTTGCAAGTACCAATTTAAAGAAATTGGTCTTTACGTTGACGAATTTTTGATTTAGAATTTTGGCCTTTTCTCATATTTCAATTTTGGAGCTTCTACCAAGAACATTAATTTTTTTAGTTCTTGATTAGGACCCTATCCACATCCACCTTCCAAGCATTTTTTCAGGAAAATTCGATCTGAAGACCATTTTTTAAGGTAACATTTTTAGAGTTGGAAAATATCTGAAGAAAAGAAAATTAAAAATTGAAACTATGAAATAAGTGTCAAAATTTTAATTTCTATGAATCCAATTGAGACTATTTCTGGAGTTTTCGAGTGATTTTTGATTAGCCTGCTCCCCTTGTTGGGATCTGTAATTTTATGCTTTTTTAAAGCTATTTTTAAATGGGTAATGGACCAAGGAGGTTGAAATTTTGTGACAGAATCGAGTAAGAGAATAAATTTTCGTGTTCTCAGTTCTCGTTTAATTTCGTAAGTGATGAAATTTTTTGCATTCAGTTTTATAAAATCGAAAAAATCTTTTCCATTGAATCAATTTGAGAAGCAGATATTTTGATATGAAAATAAATCAATATTCCAAGATTTTTTTCAGGATTAATTGTAATACTTATGTTCCTTGGAATCTTTCATAATTATTCTAGTTTCTAGAAATTTTCTGGTACTTGAAGGGAGGAGCGTTAAAATGAAATTTCAATACATTTACTTGTGAAATTAATTAACAAATATTTCAAATGTTTTCTTTGACGAGTGTTGAGGAGACGGAGGAATTCTGAATTTCTTTCATATATTTTCCCCATTCTCCGATGTAAAATCGAAGAAATATTACGAAATGAAAAAAATCCATCACCATGGAAAATCGTATTCAACGTTTAAATAGAAAATTCGCCTAAAAAAAGGCATCTCGACAATCTCGATGCTTTCCCCATCTCTTCGCCTTCTGTTAAATTTTTCATCGCCTTCGTTACCTCGGCTGGTAAATCATGTTTATAGAAATTTTAAATGATATGAAAATTTACCCTTCGTCTCGTTCGACGGGCCCCGATACAAAAAAAACTCTCGAAAGGGAATTTTTGTACACGAATGTTATTTCTTTCTTGATTCGTCGCCGCAAATACATCCGTGGAAATAACTTTCACTTCGATTTTGTATTTTATTGAAAAATCATAATTAAAAAAAGAACTAAGAGGGTGGGGAAAAAGTGGGAAAAAATACCAAAGTAAATAACTCGGCGAGAAAAGAATTTTGCGTCGAGAAATACGTAGCAATATTTTATTCTAAGTATTTTTAATTTCAAAGAAATACAAATAATGAAGAAAAAAAGGTTATTTCGAAATACTATGAAATACACGGTATAAAACATGATTTTTTTTTCTCGGCTGCTTGTCAATAAAAGAAATTAAAAATATTTTAACGTATCCTATTGAAGAGGATTTTTTTTTCACGTTTAAAAATACACTTTTACTTTGCTTTTCATCGCGCTGCAGCCGGCTCCTTGTATTGGAGCGTTTTTCTTCGCCGGCAACGAGTTCACCTTTCGGCATTATATTCGAGATTCTAATTTTCTCTCGCTCGCTCGCTCCTCCGACGTGTTCTCATCTCTCAAACAAGGGTGATTTTTAAACTCGAGCTTTTGCCATCCATTCAAACGAATCGGAATTCAATTTCATTTTGCATGCGTTGAAAATCTACTTACAGCGGAGTAGCGCGAGTATTAAAAAGAAAAAATGATGAAAAGTTTAAATATAACGTGCATTTTAAATGTATATACTTAATATCTTTACGTGCTTGCGGAATACATGACGGTATGTACGAGTGGTAAACGTATGTAAACGAAGAAAGCCGAATATCTAAGGAAAGATGTGTATTTGAGCTGGTGCATTGCCCCTCGAGTACGAGATGCTGCTGCGGTGGTGTACTGAATAAAACGACGAAGTGGAATACGAAATCCGCGAGTAGGAAGGAATTAGATAGGACGAGAGTTCGGAATTCGAAGTTGAAGATATTCTTTCTATTAGTTCGAGTGTATGCATTTGGGTATTTTTACTTTGTATTTTTCTTGAAATACGGGAACAAACCAAGACGAAAGAAGTTGCAAAAACAGAATGTTATAGTTCAAAGAAGAATAGTCAAATATTATAATTCAATAGAGCTAGCAGAAGAAAAATGAATTATTTTAAAATCAAACCATCTCCTATTTTAAAATGAGAATTCTGGGGCAAAATTTATGAAATTGCGATATGAATGAACGTAAATTCCCATGATAGAGGTGGAGAACAAAATTCGCCAAAGCTGAAGAAAATTTTCAGAAAGTTTCAAGAAAGTAGCAATGACCTCTTTAAATGTGATCGACATTTCAAGAGTAAATTATTGAATGCGAATACCTATTGAAAAAAATTATCAATTTCTCACGTGAATCGTTCGCAAACGAACTGGTAATTTAATTCAAAAATGTGTTACATACTTACATATCTTTTTTTTTTGTTAAAGTATTTCATTTATTTCTCTGAAATTGCTGACTGAAAATAATCAATTTGCCCATCCAGTAGTTCAGTAATATCTGAGTGAATCGTTCGCGAACGACTTTGCCAACTTCATTACGTGCGTTGAAAATTGTTCGATGTGTTCTGAACAAAATTTTCAGGAGTCGTTCGCGAACGATTTGAATCACTTTGAAGACTACTTGTGAAATGTTTTTTTTTTTTTCTCAAAAAATTCTCAATTCGTTCACGAACGATTTGAATCACTTTGAAGTGAATCGTCACTCTCACTAGTAATATTATTTATCAAATTGGAACTTATTTATGAAAATGTTTTTTTTCTCAAAGAATTCTCAATTCGTTCACGAACGATTTGAAACGCTATGAAGTGAATCGTCCATCAGTTATATCGGTTATTAAAATAGAAACTGCTTGTTGAGGTGCGAATTTTCAAAAAAAATCAATTCGTTCGCGAACGATTTGAATCACTTTGAAGTGAATCGTTCACTAGTTATATCAATGATCTACTTACGTGTGAAATGTATTTTTTTTTCTCAAAAAATTCTCAATTCGTTCACGAACGATTTGAATCACTTTGAAAAGAATCGTCCATTAGTTATATCGATTAGTATTCTTGTTGAGATGTAAATTTTCCAAAAAAAATCAATTCGGTCGCGAACGATTTGAATTTCTTTGAAGTGAATCGTTCACTAGTAATATTATTCATCAAATTGGAACTTACTTATGAAATGTTTTTTATTTTCAAAAAATTCTCAATTCGTTCACGAACGATTTGAATCACTTTGAAGTGAATCGTTCATCAGTTATATCGGTTATTAAAATAAAAACAGCTTGTTGAGGTGTAAATTTTCAAAAAAAATTCAATTCGGTCGCGAACGATTCGAATTACTTTGAAGTGAATCGTTCACTAGTAATATTATTCATCAAATTGGAACTTATTTATGACATGTTTTCTTTTTTCAAAAAATTCTCAATTCGTTCATGAACGATTTGAATCACTTTGAAGTGAATCTTTCACTTGTTGTATTATTCTTCAAATTGAAAACCTCTTGCTGAAATATAAATTTTCCAAAAAATTCTCGATTCGTTTGCAAACGATTTGAATCACTTTGAACTGAATTGTTTACTTGTGATATTGATTATCAATTTGAAAACTACCTGTTATGCATGTTTTTCAGGGAACGATTTTGAACGAATAATTTTGTCGGTCATTCGAGAATGAATTGATAGAAATCAAAAATGAATGCTCGCTTTGAAGGGGATAAAAACTAAAAAATGCAAGTGATATATCGTTTTCAAGGGTGTACATTTCAAATTTGGCCTTACTTTCGGTTTTTGGAAAAATCTAGGGGTGGTTAAGAGGGGGTGAAGGGGGTAAAAACTAAAAAATACAAGTGCTATGTCGTTTTCCAGTTTTTCATGGGTGCTGATTCCAAATTTGGTCGTTCTTTCGGCTTTTGGGTAAGTCTATGGGTAGTTCAGAAAGGCGAAGGAGAAAAAATCCAATTTCCAAGGTTTTTGAGGTCGTTGATTCCAATTTTGGTATTATTATCAACTTTTTGGTACATCTGAGGGTTGTAAGTGGAAAGGGAATGAGAAATTGTTTCCAATTTACCAAAATTTTAATGGTAAAAAAAATGAATTGATTTATTTTTCATGTTACTGAATAAACAACTTGAATTTTATGAAAATTAAGTAAATGAAAATGCTGCTGACGAAATTTTTTATGTATCTTTCTGTAGAGGGCAGAAAGTGAATTCAAATTTTGAGGTGAGGTGTTATCTGCAGGTTGCACTAGGTACTCTAAAGTACTTGATAATCTTGTGTTTTTTTTTCGACAATGGTCTCAATTTTTTTCATCCTGAAATTCTTTTTAATTTTTCCCCAAACTTCATTGAAATTTTTTCCACATGGATTTCGTCGGTTGCTTTTACAACTCCAAATTTTTTTCAATATTTTTCTTTTAAAATTTGTTTTAGCTTATATCTTTTCATCTTTTTTCAATAAAAATTATAAAATTCACCCCCAAAATTTTATCTCAAATTTTTTTACCATCACGATTGTTCAAATTTCAATCTTGAGATTTTTCTCAAAATATTTTCCCAACTGTAAGATTTTATCATGCCATGTTTTTTAATTGACATTTTTTCTCATAATTTTTTCCACTCGAAATTTTTGGCAGTTGAATTTTTTTAGGTTTTATTTGTTGGCCTTCATAATTGTATTCATTATTTTCTGGTTTCGTCTCTGTTTGTAATTTGCTCTCAAATAACCAAACAAATTTTTTTGGTGGTTGGATTTTTTTTAAAAAGAATACCTACGAGATTTGATCAAAAATAGAGAATTTTTTCTTTCTAAGAAAATCTTTTTTTTCGGAAATTTCGCGGAGGACATTCAATTTTCCTCCATCATCGCCCTCTTTGAAATTTCACTCTAATCTAAATTCACTGTACCAAGCAATCACGCTACCTACGATCATTCTTTCTCAGCCAAGAAAAAAAAAGGCGGGCCACAAAAAATGAACAAGAATTACAGCTCAAAATAAAAGAAACCTGTCACCCTGGCAAAAGAATCACTCCGATGTCTCGGTTTCTCTAACGGTATGAAAAATTGGCCACCAAGGTACACCCAGCATATAGATCCTCGGACGAGGTATCGTGGGTAGTAAAGTGAACAACGTCACGCATATCGTACCGCATAAGGGGTGAGGAAATAAGCATCCTTTACAGCGTCGTGATTATCAGAGCAAATCTGGATATGCAAAAAAAAAACCTAATGCATACGTTAAGATGTCGAGGAAAATCTGCGTGGCAGCGTTGAAAAACCCGCCGGGAAAGGGATACCGCGAGGAACCAAATCCCACACATTTTCTTCATCTTCGCAGCCAGGATCGAGAAGAGTAAACTAAACAACCACATTGCCTTGTACGCAGACCAGGAGGAAAAAAATTCATCCGACAGCTACCTAAACTCGCAGATATTCGGGGTTATTTCATGGACCGCTAACCACGTCTCTGGAATGGCATATTATTTCGTACGAGTACCACTCGGCTGCGTTATTTTTCTCGTACATGTCGTCTAATAGGCTATAGATGTTCGTCCACCATCCTCGGAGCAGCAATTGGAAAAAAACAGAACTTCGGATACATGGGAGCGAATTGATCAGATGAGCATTCGTAATCGTATCTGATTGGTAGTTTTTTTTCAGCGGAGAGTGAAACGACCAACCTCGATACGTTAAAATGGCGTAATAAAAAAAATACTCGAAATGTACGAGCGTATATAACTAAAATGGTTGATAAAATGGTATTTTTAACAGCTATACGGACGAACACGTCGAGGAGAGAACGAGATGTCGCAGCGGCGAGAACTCGTGTATCGTAAAACCACGCACGTTTTACGTATTTATATAAAGAAAGCAGACTATAGGAGAGATTTTACCTCTCCACCGCCTCCGATCCCTTCTCCGCGTCGCCAAAAACCTCGCACAGCTAGATGGAAATTACCGTATAGTGCGGTTTCGGTATCTGTTTACGAAGCAGCCAACAACCCAGGCCGGAGGATGGCGGATGGTACGCAAGAAGAACGTGATTATTCGTTCGCGAGAGAGAACACATGCGGCGCGCTCAAGAATATAAAGTTTTTAGGGCTTATAACGAGTAAAATTATGGTCTTTTAAAATTTTTAATTCGCCTCGCTCCTTTTTTGAAACGCTGTCGAAAGTTCAAAGTTTAATTTGATCTTGTTAATAAAAGTTAATAAAATACGTTGCCGGAGGATTAAACATTTAAAATGGTGGCTCGTCGAATATCGTGCCATCCCCCTCCCCACCTCAGGGTGCTCCCGACGTCATGTATAATACCGGCGAGAAGCGCTGGCGAAGGGAGGAAATTTCTCCGCCGACGAAAAAGCTTTTTAACGTGGCTTTGATATGACGAATCTCGTTTCGGGGTTTTGAATTGCTAAGCGATACGATATATTTTTACATAAGTCGAATTATACCTTCGTATATGGCGGACGATCGTCCTCCCTTCCAGCTGCCTACTCTATTCCTTCGTGAAAACGACGTATTTAAAATGAAAATGTTTTTAGAAGTTTTCGCTCAAGTATTGGTAACTCGTGTAGGTACGATAAGTATATAATCTCCGAAGAATTGTCGTTCGAGAAAAAAGGGGAAAAGGACGCTTTTTTTCGCACGTACGTATTTCGAATATCTGCAGAAAGATATTGGAGGGAAATGTGCAAGTACATATCAAGTGTCAAAATTCATTTCGATACACTTGCGTTTGCGATATGTTTGTCTGTATTCGCGGGAAAATTCGAATACGTCAATAACGAATGCGACGACAATAAAACGAGATGGCTTTTTAAAAGTAAATAAGGAAAATAATTATGAAAATAACGAATGTTTACGACGATGAAAAATGATACCTGGTACAATACCGAGGGAAATAACATACGTGTAATCTTATTGCGGGAAAAAAGGAGAGAGAATGGTGAGATAGAGGGGACGGGGGAGTTGCGAGAAGAAAATGTAAATAAACCGAGATACAATATAATACGACAACCGACGCGAGTTTTGAGTTTTCGGTGCGGAAAAAAATGACGAGTGGTTGGAGTACGATGAACCTACGTAGCTTAGGTATATTTTGCGGCTGAGGGGTTGGAATGGAGAAATCAGATGTGGAGGAAAGAACGGTACGAGGAGGATGGGAATTAAATGTGGATCTCATTTATAAATCGGTGAAAGTGATTCAAAAATCATTGAAAAGCAATTTGAATTGCAGCGCCGATATAAGTATGTGAATAAATTTCACCAAAATCGACCTATAACAAAAATTTTTGCAAAATCGGTGAAAATTTGCTAAAAAGTCTGTAAAATATCGGATAAGTATTTGTTCTGAAAAAAATCAATGAAATTCTGTTCAAAAACAGTGAACTTCTGTTTGAAAATCAGTGAAATTATGTTTAATAATAATGAAACTCTGTTAAAAAGTCAGTGGAATTATGTAATAAAAGTGGTGAAATTCAGTGCAAAAATCAGTGAAATTTCGTTGAAAAATCAGTGAAATTTTGTTTAAAAATTCGTGTATTCATGTTGTAAGTAAATCAAGCGAATTCTCATTTCCATCTGTCATATTCAACACACAGAGACACAGAAACTCTATAAAATATTGCATATTTACGGCAAACCGAGTATGCAATTTATTCAACACCTCGCCGAATGAGCGTATTTACGGCGAATCAAGTATGCAATTTATTTGACATCCGAGTAAATAACCATAATTCCCAAGATCTGAAAATCCTTGCATGATTTAGGCAGATCGGTAAATTTGAACTTTTATAGGTATTTGAATTTCGGGTTTGACCAAAATAATCACGATCACGAACAAGGGTACAAAATTTTCCAAAAATCAAGGTTATTCTTGAAAAAAATTCTTTCAACTTTCAATACTCAACTAAATGAATTTTTGAAAACTTGAAAATAGGTACTAGTACCATCAAAAAAAGGCCATCTTTTGTGGTACTAAAAAAGCTTCAATGAGTCCCTGTGGATAAAAATGGTTTCAAATACACTGAGAATTTTTTCGGATTTTTGTGGGTTTGAAAAAATGCGGTAATTTTCGGTCGAAAATTATAAAATCGATGAAATTTTAGAGAGTCGTTTTAAATTGGCTCGAATAAGATTTGACAGACTGGAACGGACGAAAATGGATCCAAATCGGCAGTATTTTCAGATTTCCTCAACTTGAAAATATTAGTCATTGTTGTACAATGGAAAATGAATAAATTCTGCAAGAGATGCCCTTCAATGGTTTAGGAGAAAAGACAAAAAATAAGCGCGAAATGTTACAATTTAAAATTTCTGATTTTTATCAAAAAATTTCTGCATGGAATGAGCTGAAAAAAATTTCAAATCGATTATGAAGACCTAACTTCGAACTGAAAAATTTTAGATTTCGATATCAATGGTCGATTTTAATATCAATTTATCGGTGTTTCATTTTGGTCGATATATTGCCACATTTTTAGCAATGGGTGGAAAAATTCATGAAAAATGGCCGAGAGTCATTAGATGTTTGAGGTAAGGTATTTTCAAGGGTAGTTCGAGCTTTCTCACTACACTTATGTATTTTGAGAAAAAGAAAATGTTGGTCGGGATACCGAAAATTATTCGTGATACTCTCCTCTCTTCCATTACCGTCGGAAACGTAACAGCGAACAAGAATTCAGTCACGTACCATCGGGCACACCCTTTCTCGCGTCTGATTGGTCCGTAGGGAGTGGTTACCTGCCACGCCCTTCCCGCTGCTTCTATATAAACGTGGGATAGCCTTCAGGAACGTTAATGGCGATAAAACCATTACACTGAACACATCTCTCTTGCAAACTGCTGAAGTGAATTGTCAAGTGAAAAGTTCTCGTGCGAAATAAAATGTCGACTGACGAATATAAATTCGATATTATCAGTGCTTTGCCACTGGAAATATCTACCATGATTTTCCGGTTGCTCGATCCATCCGCGATGAAAGCTGCATTGACTGTGCGAAGAAACTGGTACCACATTTACCAGTCTGATCCTTCGCTGAGAAGAATCTTCAGAAGGCGAGTTCGCCGAAGAATCCAAGAAAGACAAAGATTGGCCAAATATTTGACCAATCATCGACGCTTGAATGCTCCTAAACGAACACCTAAGCAAACTGGTGAGAAGAAACGCAAGTCCAGAGCTGGAGAATCTCGACGAATGGACAAGAAGCCCAGATATGACTTTGAGGATACCTACTCCTCTGCGATAAAACGATCTATGCGATTGTAAATTATAATATCTCCAACTATAAGAATTGTAAATAAATAATTACTTATATGAAAAAATTGACGAAATAAATAATTGAATTTTTAAACTGCATTTTTTTCAATAACAAAAAATTTCTGAATTGAAATCAAAACTCAGCAGAAGATTTTTTAAAAATAAATCAAACGAATTCAGAAACTCCATAAAATATTGCATATTTACGGCAAACCGAGTATGCAATTTATTCAACACCTCACCGATTGAGCGTATTTACGGCGAATCAAGTATGCAATTTATTCAACATCTAACCGAATTAGCGTATTCACGGCGAATCAAGTATGCAATTTATTTGACATCCGGGTAAATGACCATAATTACCAAAATCTGAAAATTCTCCCATGATTTTGGCATATTTTTTGTGAGGCAATATATATTTATACCATTATTAGATGTCATTAATTTGGACTTTTATTTTTATTATTGGAAAAGAGGAAAAAATTACGAAAGTTGTGCCTACACTTGAATCTAAAATGCAAAAAAAATGTTTATTCATGAAAAAAATGAAATAAAAAATGTGGATTGTATGTATATTCAACAAAAAATGGATTTCTTTAATCCGACATTACAAATCAGTAATTTTGTTCAATTTAATTGACTTTTAAAATTATTTTTGTACAAAATAGGAGTAAAACAAGTCGATTGCTATGCAACGGATTTGAAATACTCGACTAAAAATTGTAGCGAACTATAACTCAATTCCGGCATGATTTGAAGGATGGAAATGTGCAAATGGAATGAGGCGGATTCTGCGCCAGGAGCACAGAAAAAGGTCCAATTCAGCATAGAAATTTAATTTAAAAAATGTATTTTTCCCGTCAGATAGCAAAAATCAGTCATTAATTTAAATCAAAAAACAAAACTGCGTTTCAAACACCAAATACAAAATTATTGCGATCCGAAGATCAACTTCGGCTCGATTTTTGACTCGATTTGAGAGGTGAAAATGGGCAAAATAAGAGGCGGGCTCTGCGCCAGGAGCACAGAAACGAGGTCAAATTCAGCGCAAGAATTCAACAAAAAATCATTTTTTCAACCAGCCATTAAAAAATTAGTAATTTTGTTCCATTTTACCATGTATTTAAATTATCTTCAGAAAATGGGTGTACATTGAGCCGTTTGCAAATCACGGATTTAAAATTGTTAAAAATCAATGATGCGCTTCAGAAGACATCAAACTACATATTTTTGTGAGCCACGAATCAAATTTGACATCATTTGGAGGATGGAAATTGTAAACCGAACGAGGCGGGTTCTGCGCCAGGAGCACAGAAAAAGGATCAAATTCAGTATAATACCCAGAACGATTTTAATTCATATAAAATTTTTCAAGGTCCTTTTAAAATATGCTTTTTCTGCACGAAGTATTGAAAAATTGAAAAAAAATCCAAACAAGAATTCTTGAAATTGTATGATAATTTTTATTCCAGAGTTGATGTAGAGTTGGAGACGGAGGACGGAGAGGAAATTTCATTCTGAGGAAGAAATTTTTTTTCCTAATTTTGATAAGTCCAAGTTAAAAATTGTTATGAAATGGCTCCACAAAATTGTGGAAATAATTTCCTTTTTTTGGTCCATAAGGCTTCTCTTTCTTTTGACAGCTCAGTTCTAAAATTAAAATTTTTACAGCAAAGATTTCAGATTTTTCTAAATCCTTTGAAAATTCTCGAATTCGCACTTGAATGATCTATTAAAATGTAAAAGTTTCCAAAATGCAGATACTTAATGAATAATAAAATTACAGATGAAATAAATGACCATTATTACCACACCCAAACGTCTCTCCTCCGTTAAAATAAAAACACCTTCCTAAAACTCGAACCGAAGCCACCCCAAAACACCAAAAAAATCTCTTCATCCGGCTCATCCTCACATCTCCTTCCATCCATCTCACCGATCAACCCACTCTTTGTATCTTACTGTTCGACCCCTTAAAACGCACCGACGCAGCCATCAGCAGGACACACCGTCGACACGGCCAATGTAAACACACCATTAAAATCTTGACTTTACTATCGCACAAAATCTAGCTTGTTTTAAAACATCTCCGCTGCAGCCTCCCAGTCCGGACTTCGCATTCGACTCGAAATCCCATGAAATTTCTCATGCGAACTTTACAAACTCGATTAGTAAAACCCTTCGGTAATTACTGTTTGCTCGGTTTTACCTTTCATATTTACATAATTAATAATGTTCCGAACGAAGAATGTTAAAAGCGCCGAATTTCGATTATCCCCGCAACGAAACTGTACTTCGACGTCTTATGTATGAGGTCCCTTGTCTCTTCTACCCACGAAAAACGTGGATGATTCGGAAGAACCCCGCTGCGGCCTATTTTTTGCTCGAAAATTAACCGATTTTGGTACCGAATCGAACCTATAGTTTTAGCAAATGTTGAAATATGGACAACAGGAGCTCGGGAGGGGGGCAGCTGAACAACAGTGCGGTGTAGGTGGGTGCTATGTACGAACGAGGTGTAATTACGCTTTATGTAACATTTTCGTAAATTTAGTTCAGGTATAGGTACCTACTTTGATACATACGAACACAGGGGGTGTTGCTGCGTACTGTTGGTAATGTGAAAATTATCATTAGCCGAACTATCGTCGCCGTATCGTCTGATTTTCTGCCTATCCCTGCGGGTCACTCTTTATCAAAGCTTTTTGTCACGGACTGTGTTTGAGTTACGCTTGATTTAAAACTTGATTTATTTTGCTTTGTTTCGATATACAGAGGGACATTCGTGTATACTTATGTACAGCTTGTGCATACGAACGTGTGTATGAAATTTACTGGCCAACCGTTATATCTGTGTGTAAACATAAATTGGTCGACTTGGACGATGGGCATGTACGTAGTAGGGAAAGATTGCTTGTTGCGAAATAAATGTAGCTGAAACGTCACACCAATTTTCAGACGGTCTCGTTTGATTATTTTTTTCGATGTTTTGTCATAATGGAATCTATTGTCTGTCAATTATTCGATGAGAATTTTTGCAGGATTATCGGTGGGCCAAAAATCTAAATTTTAAGGGTTCTCGTGCTTCAGAAAAAATTTATACTGGAAATAATTGGCCCAAATAATCATACGTTTTATTTGAAAAATTGAAACAAAATTTCTCAAATTCTAGTCAAAGGAACCTCACTGCATTTTTTTTACTGCAGGTACCACTGCAAAAATTCTCATGATATATTTAATCAACAGAAAAAACAATTGGACCAATTTTTTCATGTAGTTGTAGACTGTTTATTCTATTTCATAATTTTAGTCGCCCCTTTGCCCGTAATATTTCGTTTTCTGCATCGGCTTCCTTTTTTTTATCTGGTTGGGTGAGGAAAATAACCTTCGTTCTGGGTATGAGAATTTGATTTTTCGCCGCAAGAAAAAACTAAAATTTTTAAAAAATACGTACTTCAGACTTCAAGGTGAAATTTTTTACACCCCCTCCAACTGTTCGTGTACATTCGCTCCTATTTCCAGTGAGTCCTAAAATCTGTCCATGTTTAAAATATTTTGAAAAATTAAAAAGAAATTGAAAATTTTTTTCGATGATATCTACAGTTCTACACTATTAGAATACCTAGATTTATCAAAAATTTAATTTTTTTAATCAAAAAATTGAGAAATTTTTTAGTCAAAAAGTTGGGAAAATTTTTTGGTAAAAAAATTGGATAATTTTTTCGGTCAAAAAATTAGAAAAAATTTTTGGTCAAAAAATTGGAAAAATTTTTTATTCAAAATTATTGTAAAATTTTTTTGATTCGAAAAATTGGAAATATTTTTATTTGAAAAATTAAAAATTTTTTTATTCAAAAAATTGAAAAAAATTTTCATTTAAAAAATTGAAAAAATTTTTTTGGTCAAAAAATTGGAAAATTTTTTTTGGTCAAAAAATTGGAAAATTTTTTTGGTCAAAAAATTTGAAAAATTTTTTTGGTTGAAAAATGAAAAAAAAATTAGCAATTATTTAGGCAATATGAATAATTTTTTGGGACGTATAAAAATAAAATCAGAAGAAAAACTATTTTTGAATAATTTTTTCACTGATTTCTATTAGGTAGCCATTTTGTAAAACTCCACTCGATTGCTTCTTCAGAATTTACTTTCGCCTAATCTCAGCACATTCGATGATTTTCTTAAGTTATGAAAAAATTGAAATCAATTCTAGTTCTAGGTATTCGTTTATTACTTCGTCAATTCGCATCGATCGTTTGATGGCAGAGAAGTATGTAGGTATCCTCAAAGTCATATCTTTTGATTTCCCGTTTCATTTCACAAAAAATATGCCAAAATCATAGAAGAATTTTCAGATCTTGGTAATTATATGGTTATTTACCCGGATGTCAAATAAATTGCATACTTGATTCGCCGTGACTACGCTAATTCGGTTAGATGTTGAATAAATTGCATTCTTGATTCGCCGTAAATACGCTCATTCGGTGCGGTGTTGAATAAATTGCATACTCGGTAGGGTGACAATGAAAAGCATGGGTAAAATTTTTTTTCCGATTTTGAAATCGCTCACCCCCTAAAAGTGTTCATTTATATAAACAAAAATTATTCCCAAAATTTCAATCCTCTGAGTTGAGGTTAACACGTGCCGCCGAGCACTCAAAGTTGAGGACGCGATGTCCGAGCGCGTTCGATGTTACTCCGCCACGATACGCGGTGGTGAAGTTTTCAGCGTACGGGCTGCGTTGCAAAGACGTTCTTACGCCCTTATGTGGGACAGGGGAGGGAAAGGTGTTCAAATTACTCGATAAAGAATCATGTTAGATCATCTAAAATATACCCAGTCTGTTTTGAATTTTTTTTTACTGATTTTATGGCCGTTGGAAAAAAATATAGAAAAATTGATTTTTTCCCATTAATTTCAATGTTTTTAACAAGAAAATCGGTTCTCAATGATGAATTTCATGTATTTCTCATTCGAGTATTGTAAATCAAGGGTAATGCTGCTGAAATTTTTCAAAAATTTTGGGGTTTCAATTTTTGAGGGCTGATTGATAGCAAAAATCGTCGAAAATTATGTGAAGAAATCGATACTTTTACAAGTTTTTTCAATACACATAAAATCAGTAAAAAAAAAATTTAAAACAGACTGGGTATATTTTAGATGATCTAACATGATTCTTTATCGAGTATTTTGAACACCTTTCCCTCCCCTGTCCCACATAAGGGCGTAAGAACGTCTTTGCAACGCAGCCCGTACGCTGAAAACTTCACCACCGCGTATCGTGGCGGAGTAACATCGAACGCGCTCGGACATCGCGTCCTCAACTTTGAGTGCTCGGCGGCACGTGTTAACCTCAACTCAGAGGAGTGAAATTTTGGGAATAATTTTTGTTCATACCAATAAACACTTTTAGGGGGTGAGCGATTTCAAAATCGAAAAAAAAAATTTCATTGTCACCCTAATACTCGGTTTGCCGTAAATATGCGATATTTTATGGAGTGTTTCTGTTTCTCTGTGTGTTGAATAAGACACATGGAAATGAGAATTCGTTTGATTTATTTTTCAAGAATCTTCCGTTGTTTTGATTTCAATTCAGAAATTTTTTGTTATTGAAAAAAATGCAGTTTAAAAATTAAATTATTTATTTCGTCAATTTTTTCATATAAGTAATTATTTATTTACAATTTTTATAGTTGAAGATATTATGCTTTACAATCGTATAGATCGTTTTATCGCAGAGGAGTAGGTATCCTCAAAGTCATATCTGGGCTTCTTGTCCATTCGTCGAGATTCTCCAGCTCTAGACTTGCGTTTCTTCTCACCAGTTTGCTTAGGTGTTCGTTTAGGAGCATTCAAGCGTCGATGATTGGTCAAATATTTAGCCAATCGCTGTCTTTCTTGGATTCTTCGGCGAACTCGCCTTCTGAAGATTCTTCTCAGCGAAGGATCAGACTGGTAGATGTGGTACCAGTTTCTTCGCACAGTCAATGCAGCTTTCATCGCGGATGGGTCAAGCATCCGGAAGATCATGGTAGATATTTCCAGTGGCAAAGCACTGATAATATCGAATTTATATTCATCAGTCGACATTTTATTTCGCGCGAGAACTTTTCACTTGACAATTCACTTCAAAAGCTTTGTTGCATTAGCAGTTGCAAGAGAGGTGCGTTCAGTTTAATGGTTTGATCGCCATTAACGTTATTGATGGCGTTCCCATGTTTATATACGAGCACGGGAAAGGGTGTGGCTCGTGACCACTCCCAACGGGCCAATCCGATGCGGTTATGGGCGTGGTCTTTGGCTGAACACCAGTGTTACGTCTCACGTCTGTTGTTTCTGAATACTACGTGATCTACATCAGGCGATGAATTGTTTCTGTAAAGACTTTTCGAACTCAGTTTTTCTAAAATTGAATGCATAGAACAGTGTTGCAAAACCAAAAGCCAAACAATATTTCTTGGAAAAAAAAAACATGAACTAAATTTTAAAAATTGCAAAAATTTGCATATGTACCTACACTTAGATAAATTTTTCATTCGATTATTTTATTCATTTGTCTCTTATGGAAATTATCATTCAATAATCAGAACAAATGATACAAATTTTTTTTCATCGATTTATAACCTGGAACAAAAATTATCTTGCAATTTTGAGAATTCTTATTTGGATTATTTTTAAAAACTTTTATTTCAGGTAGAAAAAGCATATTTTGAAAGACCCCTGAATAATTTGATATAAATTAAAATCGTTCTTGGTAGTATTTTGGGAGGAATTCCATACTTTATTTTTATTTTTTTCATGAATAAACATTTTGTTAGCATTTTAGATTTTAGATTAAAGTGTAGGCACTACTTTCTATGTATTTGTTTCTTCTTTTCCAATGACATCTACATATTAATGGTATAAATATTCGATATGTTACCGAACAAATTTTTAATACGTACTTATAAAAAAATAATCAGTTTAAAGTTTAATTATAATAATGTAAGTACAAGTATTAGGTACCAAAAATTTCCAAATATCACCATAAATTGCGAAACGATGACTAAAAATTGCCAAAAAAGAATCAGAAATTACCAAAAAGTAACCGGTGATTTAGGTATTTCTACAGAGCTGCGTTTTCTCACGTATCACTTCAAGCGTACGTGATCAACATCACATACGTTCACATTTCACCTAAACTGATTTCCGATTTCATATCACAAAAAAATAAAATCTACTTAAACCGTGGAGGTATTTTGAGATCGAGGTGATTAAAATATAGTCATTTATTTGAATGTTAAATAAATTGCATACTTGATTCGCCGTAAATACGCTAATTCGGTTAGATGTTGAATAAATTGCATACTTGATTCGCCGTGAATACGCTAATTCGGTGAGGTGTTGAATAAATTGCATACTCAGTTTGCCGTAAATAAGCGATATTTTATGGAGTGTTTCTGTGTCTCTGTGTGTTAAATATGACAGATGGAAATGAGAATTCGTTTAATTTACTTATTTTTCAAGAATGGTTCTCAGAAGAGAACTTCTGTTGTGGTTTGATTTCAATTCGGAAATTTTTTGATTTAAAAAAAAAATTCAGTTTAAAATTCAATTATTTAATTCGTCAATTTCTTCATATAGGTAATTATTTATTTACAATTCTTATGGTTGAAGATATTTAGTTTTACAATCGCATAGATCGTTTTATTGCAGAGGAGAAGGTATCCTCAAAGTCATATCTGGGCTTCTTGTCTATTCGTCGAGATTCTCCAGCTCTGGACTTGCGTTTTTTCTCACCAGTTTGCTTAGGTGTTCGTTTAGGAGCATTCAAGCGTCGATGATTGGTCAAATATTTGGCCAATCGCTGTCTTTCTTGGATTCTTCGGCGAACTCGCCTTCTGAAGATTCTTCTCAGCGAAGGATCAGACTGGTAGATGTGGTACCAGTTTCTTCGCACAGTCAATGCAGCTTTCATCGCGGATGGGTCAAGCATCCGGAAGATCATCGTAGATATTTCCAGAGGCAGAGCACTGATAATATCGAATTTATATTCGTCAGTCGACATTTTATTTCGCACGAGAACTTTTCACTTGACAATTCACTTCAGCGTTTCAGCAGTTTGCAAGAGAGATGTGTTCAGTGTAATGGTTTTATCGCCATTAACGTTCCTGAAGGCTACCCTCGTTTATATAGGAGCGGCGGGATGGGCGTGGCGGGTAACCACTCCCTATAGACCAATCAGACGTGAGCAAGGGTGTGGCCGGGGGTACGTGATTGAATTCTTGTTCGCTGTAACGTTTCCGACGATGAAGAGATAGGATAGAGTGGCACGAATAATTTTCAGTATCCCGACCAAGATAATTTTCAATTTTTGACGAATTACGATTTTAAAATAGTTTCCAATTTTAAAGATCTTTCCAACTTGAAAAATATTTGATTTTTGAACAAAAATCTGTTTATCATCGGATGTTTATATGACGTATAGTGTTACAAAGTTTTTTTGTTCTAGTTCAATCGTTTTCGATTACGAACAATCTTTGTAATGTACCTATTACCATTTTTCAAACCCACCATAATCCGGAGAGATTCTCCGTGTATTGAAACCATTTTTATCTTCTGTGACTCATTAGTTTTCAAGTTCAGTAAGTTGCTTATTGAAAGTTGGAAGACTTTTTTAAGAGAGTAATATTAATTTTTGAAAAATGTTGTACCCTGGTTCGTGATGATGGTGATTATTTTGGTCAAACCAGGAATTCAAATTCCTATCAGAGTTCTGATTTACCTATTCCAAATTCAATTTTTATTCTTGATCCTGACAATTTTCAACGTTTTTACAACCTTAATTTTAAATGATTATTAAGTAATTATTTATTGAGTTGAAAAAAAAAATTAAAAGACGTGCAATTGAATTTTTTTTTAAATTCAAGGTTAGAAACAAATTTTAAGAAATTTTTAATTAAAAAAATTCAAAATTGAAAAAAAATGAAGAAAATTGATAGTCATTAAAATCTTTTCACAAGCATGAAGTTGAAAAAGTCAAAGCTGAGGAATTTTAATACAATTTGTTCCCATGTTTAAAACTTTCAATTGTCCAATCCAACTGTAAATTTTTTTTGAAAAAATTCAGAAAAATCCAGAGAAAATTAAATAAAAGAAAATTATATTGTAAAATTTTTAAAATTGGAAAAAATTTTAGCAAAAAATCAGAATCAAAGAAATTTTTTAAAAAATTTGTAAGATAAATTTTGGACTTGACCGTCGAAAACCTACGGTTGACATCACCCTTATAGAAAAAAACTTGCAGTTTTACTGCAAGTTTTACCAACTAGTAAATTCGAACAAGTAATACTTGAAGTTTTACTTGGTACATAGTTTTACAAGTAGTAAACTAGGAGTATTTCTTGTAGTAAAACTACTAAAAATGATCAGCAAGTTTTACAACCAGTAATTTCGAACAAGTAATACTTGATGGTCAGGTAGTTTTACTTACAAGCAGTGACCGGAAGTCTTGGTTTAGAGGAGCACGCCACCATGTCGGGTTGAAGTTTAGGTGTTGATAGGACTTCATAAGTATGTAGCTAAAAATTTTTTTTTTTCAATTTCAATGAAATCGGGGAAATTTTTTTCTGATTTTGTTCATTATAATAAATAAAAGATTTTAGGACACATTCAGAGAATTTTCATTCCCCTACGCGGGGGCTGGGGCCCCAAAATTCAAAAAATTGAAAAAATGAGAAGTAAAACTTGAAAAATCGAGATTTTGCAATTTTTTAGGTTATGTACCTAAATTTACATTTTTGAGAACCAACATAAAATACGAATTTGGCAATAATTTCTGCTTTGGAATGAAGGGTTGATGGGAGAAAGGGGTGAAAGAGGAGGGGTGCAACCTTTAAAATTTTGAATTTTGTAATATTGTTTCGAGTTATGCGTCGAAATCTATGTTTTAAAAATCGTAGAATCCAAATTTGGTAATATTTTTTGCCTAGAAATGAAGGTTTAAGGGTGAGAGGGGGTGCAACTTTTAAAATTTCAAATTTTGTAATTTTTTCGAGTTATATGTCGAAATCAATGTTTTCGAGGTCGTAGAATCGGAATTTAGCAATATTTTTTGACTAGGAGTGAAGGGTTGTGGTTGGGGGAGGAGAGGGGAGTAGCGGACTCCTAAAACTTCGAATTTTTTAATTTTTTTGCGTCATATATTTTGAAATATGTTTTTGAAACTGTACAATATAAATATTTTTTGCTCATGGGAATGAAGAGCTACGGTGAGAGGGGGTGGGGGTTGGGAAAATTAGAAAATTTGATGATATCTCTCACTCTTTGCCTGTGCAGCTACCAATAAACTGCAAGATTTTAAACAACTCTTGAGTTTTACTTGTTGAATAACTAGGTATCAGTAAACTACAAGTTTTAGAAAATATTTGTAGTTTTCGTTTTAAAACAGCAAGTTTTTTTCTACTTGCAGTTTTACTTATTGCATTACTACCACTAAACTACAAGTTTTGGTAGTAAAACAGCAAATTTTTTTCTACTTGCAGTTTTACTTACTGCATTACTACCAGTAAACTACAAGTTTTGGTTGTAAAACAGCAAGTTTTTTCCTACTTGCAGTTTTACTCACAGTATAACTACCAGTAAACTGCAAGTTTTTAAAAATACTTGTAGTTTTTGTTGTAAAACTACAAGTTTTTGCTGTAGAACTGCAAGTTTTGGCTGTAAAACTGCAAGTTTTGGCTGTAAAACTGCAAGTTTTGGCTGTAAAACTGCAAGTTTTCACAAAAACTTGCAGTTTTTTTCTATAAGGGCAATAATCAGAAGGTAATTTCTTCATAATATTTTACATCAATTTTTCAATATTTTTTCGAGATTTTTTCGGCGTTGAATGATTTGGCTGATTCATGAAAAGCATTGAAAATTCCTCCAAACTTAACATCCTCTAACTTGACATAGACGCACCCAGAGATTAATTAAGGGAGGGCTGAGATTTTGAGAAAAATTGGGAGAGGGGATCAAATTTCAAATTTTTATTTTTCACCGATCTTTCAGTCAAAAACCATCAATTTTTTCTGACAAACTGGTAATTTATTGAGGAATCGGTGATTTTTGACTTGAAAATTGGTCAAAAATTATCAATTAGGAATATTTAAAGACTAAAATACTGCCCGAGCGAAGCAAGGGCGAAATTTTTACGAAAAAATACTGTTTGAAAAACAAGAAAATGCATTTTTGCAATAAAAAATCTTTTTTCGAGCTGGGGGGGGCTCAATCCTCCTTAGCCCACCCCTTGAGTGCGCCTATGTAACTCGAAATTCTTGTAATTTTTCAGCTTCCAATTCGAATTTCTAAAATACGCCTCCACTCTCATTCCTATCTCTTTTTTATTCTTTTCCCTATACTCAATCTGTCGTAAATTTTCTTGGCAATCGCAACCAACCAGCCAGCTCATACTTACGAGTTCTCTTACCTCACATTTCGCGTGCTTCTAATCCGAATTCCCCATCGATGAGTTTCTCAAAGACACCGCCGTTAAAATGGCTTCCTCGCGAATGAAATTTACTCCGGTGTAAATTTAAATTACCACCGGCGAATATTAGCCGTCGAACGTCGACAACCGGAATAAGATATAAGAATGATCGTACCGAACGATCGTTGAATTCCAATTACTATTCCGGCCAAGCGGGGGTGGCTAATGTTGCTGTTAGGTTTTAAAACAGGATTTTACGCTTTTAAAAAAAGCGATTAAAAGTACGAATAGGAGAACGTCTTTCGATATATTCTTTCGGGTTCTTTTTTTTTCGAGCACTCCGACTGACGCTATCAAATACTCGGAGTGAAGAAGAGAAAGAAGGATCAAGAAGGAAAGTGAGTTACAGATGGCGGGGTTGAAATGGGGGCGTTTGGAAAAAAAAAACCTAAAATGTAAATCGCATTAAAAAAAACTCGTCGTGAAGACACTCGTAAATTACCTAGGATTAAAAAAGGAGCGAAACGAAGCGAACTATGAAGTTTAAATACTAATTCTTGCGGGCGGCTGCGGCTGCGGCTTTTTACCATACGCAAACGGCGAACGGGCCAAAAGAAACGTTATTTTCCAAAAGGGAAAAATGCAATGAATTAAATGGTTTTCTAGTCGGTTGGATAAAAAGTGGTTTTAGCATTATAAAGAATGGCATTGGCCGGTACATTGTATTTCACCACACGGAGCGCGTTTTAATGGGCTCTCCGCGAGGAGCAATTAAATGACGCACGAAAATGGCTGGCTGGGTTTTGTGTACGTTCGTACTACAGCCGACGAACCGAATTCGAAACTTGGGTAAGTCCCTTCGTCGACGGCTCTCCGCCTCCGACCTCGCCGAACTCTTAATACAGTTATTGAAAATATTACACGTAGGTTATTTTTAATTGGTATTGTGTAGTTTTTAACATTTCTGTCGATTTGGACTCGACCGCCGGCCGAATACGGCCACGAAAATGGATAATCTGCGAGCCAAGTTAACCGACGCGTATATTAAAATCCGACTTTGCTTTTGCATCACACCCGTGTACCGAAGGTGGCTTTTAATATTAAGCCTTTGGCCGTTCGGTTCGATTTTACCGAGTTTATTAAAATTGCAAACGGATTAGAAAAGCGGTGCTGCAAATGGTGTTTGGCCTGGTTCGCGAAGCCGAATCTGGTGTTTCTTAATTCGTAGAGGATGAATTTGAATTAGGTCTTGGAAATGGTCTATGGTGATTGGGTGTGTTTACCAGGTTTTTGTATATCGTAGTCTTAAACCATGGATGAGGTTTTTGGAATGGTGAGGAGATGAGAATCATGACTTACTTACGTTATCCCGAAACTTTTTTTCGTCGTTAAGATTAGTTCTGAAAGAAATTTATTTTCTTTTTCTCCTGAACTGCTCATTTCATGTAGAAAATCTCAGTTAAAATCATGAGCTGGAATTGGAACTCAAATTTACCAACTACCAAAAATAAAAAAAATCGTAGAACTAAATTTATAGAGCTTAAAAAAATTAATATTTTGATTTTTGAAATTTTTGTCCTAGTTAATCGTTTTTGAGTTATTAATCTGCATCAAAATAGATAGGTACATTTCAAAGATGGTTCGTAATCGAAAACGATTGAACCAGAACAAAAAAAACTTTGAAACAATCTCAATCATATAAACATCCGATAATAAACGGATTTTTGTGCAAAAATCAAATATTTTTCAAGTTGGAAAGATCTTTAAAATTGTAATTCTTCAAAAATTGAAAATTTTAATTATCAAAACATTTCATAAAACTAAAAATTTTCAAAATAATATGAAAATTTTTTGAAGTTAGAAAATTTTTTAATGAAATTTTCTTATAGGTACTAAAAATTTCCTCGAAATTAATTTTTTTAAATGAAAAAAATCTTTGAAATTGATAATTTTCTCAAAATTGATGGTTTTTCGAAATCGGTAGTTTTCTCGAAATCGATCATTTTTCTTCGAAATCGACAATATCCTCAAAATCAATCATTTTCTCAAAATCGATAGTTTTCTCAAAATTGATAATTTCCTCAAATTTGATAAATTTCTCAAAATCTACAGTTTCTCTCAGTACATATAGTTTTTTCAAAATCGATAGTTTTCTCAAAATTATTTTTTTCAGTATCATTACTTTTTCAAAATCTATTTGAAAATCGATAGTTCCTCATAATCGATAGGTAGTTTTATCAAAATCGATAGGTTTATTAATTAAAATCGATGGTTTCATCAAAATCGATAATTTTTTCAAAATCGATCATTTTCTAAAAATCGATAGTTTTTCAATATTTACAATTCTCAATATCAATAATTTTTTTCAAAATCAGTAATTTTTTTAAATTGATAATTTTTTTGAAATCAATAGTTTTCTGAAAATCGATAGTTTCTCATAATCAATGATTTCCAGGGTGGGTTCGAAAAACAATATTTTATTTGAATATTTTTGATTTTCAAAAATATACTCCACAAAAGTTGAGGAGTTTCGTTTCAAAACGCAACAAAAAATTTGTTTCATATCAAAACGCAACGTCTTTTTTTGCCCCCTCCCCTCCAACCCTCCTTGAGGTACAAGTGCGAAATGACCCCAAAACATGTAGCTGGGGTCCTAAGCTTTCCAATGAGACCGCCCCGAGCCAACCCCCACCCAATTTTGAATGACAGTTTTTTTGCGATTTCCCAAAACTCCTCAGTTATTGGCTGATGAGAATTGAAGAGTAAAAAAAAGTATTCAAAATCGATTCATATCTTCCCATTAAAATTCTCAACAATTTGCAAAAATTCAAAACTTTTAAAAAGTTTTAACAAAATAAAAATTTGATTAAAATCAATTTTAGAGCGTATTTAGTAACCATATTGACCAAAATCACTTTTTTTTGACAAAATCTGCGTTTTATAATTTTTTAAAATTTTCCTTCAGAAAGTGAAGAAATAGCAGAAGTTGAAAAAAGTTTAAGGTAGTCATTAAATAAGCTCTAAAACTAATTTAAATAAATTATTTTTAATTTTTTCAATATTTTCTACAATTTTCTCAAATATTGAATTTTTGTCTATTTTTGAAAATTGGAATGTCGAATTGTCGATGCTCCATCGGAATATTTTTTTATTCTTCAAGTCTCATTAGATAATAACTTTTGTGTGTGTGTGTGTGGGGGGGGGGTATATTTTTTAATATCGAAAATATTGTTTTTTCGACCTACCCTAATGATTTCCTCAAAATCAATAGTTTTCTCAAAATCGATCATTTTCATAAAATTGAAATGAAAAATTTTCTCAAAATTGAATTTTTTATTAGAATTGAAAATTTCTTTCTTAAAAGGAACTGGAAATTTTTTCAAGAATGTAAGTTTTTTTTTTTTTTAAATCAAAAGGTTGTAAACTTTCTAAAATACTATCTCATAATAATGAACAGTGTTCAACTAGGTGTTCACTTTCTAGAAAACTTGGGAATTTTGGAAAAGTGAGAGAATTTTGATAGTCTGGAAAAGTTAGGGAAATTACATAAAGATTTGAAATTTTCTTCTAAATTCCTTGAAAATCTGAATGAAGGGTCAAAAGTGTTTATTGGCTGATTTCAATCTAATTTTCTCCCCTCTCCCCTCCAAAAAAATGAATATTTTTATAAACAAAGCGTCCAATAATTTCCAAGCCAGTAAACGGAAAAAATTGCAAAAAATATAGGAACTGAATACCTATTCCTACACACAGTTGTGTAATTGTGATGATGAAAAATTTTCAGTTTTCATCAATATTTCTGAACAGGGCAATGGACTTTCTGTACTAAATTTTTCAACACAAAAAACTTCTGCTCAACAAAATTATATTTATTCGCTGTGTAGGTGCTCTGTTCGCTGATATCTACTTACCTATTGTTTTACAATAATACGTTGTATAAGAAAACAAAACAAAAAAAATGCGAAAAAGCGAATAAAATACGCCATAATTACGATCTTGCAATCGATAATTTTACATAAAAAAACAAATGAATAAAGATAACAAAAAGAGCAATACCTAGTTGTAAATCAATCATCAAAATCATCTACTTTTAATGAGAAAATTTACAGCCATTTCCCACCAACTACTTTTTTCGGCGTGACAGCCGGAGTCTTGGCTGGAGACGGTGCCGGACGCAGCGAAGTCGTAGGTTTTGGCTCGATATCCACCACAACGTGTTCTTTCTTTGGTTCAGGTTTGTCAGCGCCATCTGATGATTCTGGTTTTCCAGCAGTGCCTGAGATGCTGGATTTTCTCGAAGGGCCTCGCGACGATGCTGATTTTTCAGCTGTACTGGCAACAATTGGGGGTTTCTCAGAGTCTTCCAACGAATCTTGTCTTTGACTTTCGGCCCCCCAACTGGAACTTCTTCTGTAAGTGGACCATTCGGCTTCACCACCGGCGAAGCTGGATCTCCTTTCAGGGCTAGCGAGGTCGTCGGGTTTGGGTGGAAGTGGCGGCTTGTCTGCCAGGCTAGCCTTGCGTTCTGTACTGGTTTTAATAATTGTGCTCATTTTGGCCAGCTTGGGTTTTTCCTCGAAGGATGCTGCTTTATCTGTTTCCGCTTGTGGGTCTTCTTCGATGGGCTGTGGGATGGTGGCTGATCTCAGGATTGAGCCACGTTTCAAATCTTCAAAAAAAAAAAAATGGAGGGAATAAATGGTGTGGTCTGTAAAAAGTATTTGTTGAGAGGGAGAAAATAAAAAGACTGTTTGGATAATTTTAATTAAAGGTTTTTGATTTTTTTTAATCAATGATTTTGCCTATCTTTCAGTTTGGGTTGCAAGTGATTTCATCATGTATTTTAATTCCTTTTAATTTACTTATTTATTTTCTTCATTCTTCCGACTCACCTTTGCGACTTCCTTGATCATCTAATTCTGATTTAGTCAACCCTTTCTTGAATTTTGCGTATGCTGCCTTGGCCATGGGATTTACTTGTGATTGTTCGAAATTGATTTCGTCTGTGAAAAATTGTAGTTGAAAGGAAGTAAATCAAAGCTTTGCTCGGAAAATTTATTCGATTAGATATCTTTGCTCGACTGATGATTTTATGTATCGTTGAATTTGGGTTACAAACGATTTCATCAAGTGTATGAGTTTCTTTCGACTTTTTTTTTTTCTATATATATTCATATGTATAACTTACCTTTGCTCGTCTTTCTTTCCAAGGTTATGGATTTACGACTTTCTTGAATACCATCGTATTCTTGTTTAATTAACGCCATCTTGAATCTGGCGTACGCTATCCTGGCCATGGGATTTATGTTTGAAAGTTCAGGATTATACTCTACTAATTTTTCTGGATCCATTTTCATAACATTTTCTCCTTGGTGATCAATTATATACCTAAAAGTGAGCAAAAGAATGTTAATCCTCAGTGAATTTTTTCCAACTATTTGTTGTTGTTTTTTTTGTACCTATGTACTTGATGACCAATTTGAAAAATTGACTCTTTACAAAAAATATCGGCAAAATTTATAGCTTGTAATCAACTCACCTTCGAATACTTTGCTGGCGTGATTTTCGTTGGGCTTCACCAGTACTACCAATGGGATTCTGTCTCAATGTGCTCTTACGTACTACCTCATTCCAATCCTTCTTCTTTTTACTATCACCTTTGCCAATGGCTTTGGCAATTTTACCAAAGATATTGGTGACTTTTTGTTCGGAGCTTATAATGTCATTGACGACACCCTCAACCATTCCGATCTGGAAATCTTTCACGATTCGTCGTTCCATTAAACGATCTTTTTTACCTTGAGCTGTAAAAGTAACCATTTGAGGTTTAGATTTGTCCAAGAATCGGGTATGATTTGAGAATAAATTCTATACCCATATCTTCCATGTTGATCTTGGGCACATTGAAATTGTTACGTTTAAAAATATCGATGAGTTCGAATCTCAGGGTGGAGATGTCGTGCCGGACCTCGGCTATGTCGTCTTCAGTGACTGCGAATTCTTCCAGTTTCTTTTGCTCGGTTGTGATGTATCGTCGTACGAGAAGCTGCATTATGAGGTCGTACCGCAGATCGGCTCGTTCTCTGTCGGATTCTTTTTTTTTCTACATCAAGTACTCGGATTAGTTATTTTGAGAAAGAGAAGAATATGAAATCGATCTTTGCCCAAGAGATGAAAACTGATATAGGTAAGCGGTATTAAGAAGCTGCTATTGCATCATGTGTCAAGTGTTTGATTGGGTCGAGTTTTTTGAGATATGGTTCAATTCCATGCCAAAAATTACACGTTGTATGAGAAATGTGTCATATTTTGTCAAAAATGGCTTGTACTGGGTCAAAAATGATACGACTGATTGTTAGAAGCGACTTTTTCCTGTCGAAAAAGATACTTGTCATATAATATTGACATCTGTATTTCATGTCGAGAGCAGTCAATGACGAGTCAAAAATTACTTTTTGCATGTCAAATATGGCCTAGGGCAATTCGAATGTGAAGTGTGACATGTCAAAACTAACATAAAGCTATAAAAATTATTTATAATATGTCAAAGTAACTCGTGACATGTCAAAAAAACTAGTGACATGCGGGACGTGACCAGTGGTATGTCAAAAGAACCAATGGCATATCGGATTTGGCAAATAACATGGCAAAGAGACTAATGATAAAATCTAAAATGACAACTTTCAAAGGTAACTAGTGACCTTTCAAGTGACGTGTGAGATGTCAACATGTCAAGAGTGACACATCAAAAATGACATAACACATGACATGCCAAAAGTAACTTATAACGTGTCAAAATTGGCATGTAACATGTTAAAAGTAACATGTCACATGTCAAAAGTAACATGTCACATGTCAAAAGTAACATGTCACATGTTAAAAGTAACATGTCACATGTTAAAAGTAACATGTCACATGTTAAAAGTAACATGTCACATGTTAAAAGTAACATGTCACATGTTAAAAGTAACATGTCACATGTCAAAAGTAACATGTCACATGTCACATTTCAAAAGTACCATGTGACATGTCACATTTTAAAAGTAACATGTGACATTTTAAAAGTAACGTGTGACATTTCAAAAGTAACATGTGACATGTGACATTTCAAAAGTAACATGTGACATGTCACATTTCAAAAGTAACATGTGACATGTCACATTTCAAAAGTAACATGTGACATGTCACATTTCAAAAGTAACATGTCACATGTGACATTTCAAAAGTAACATGTCACATGTCACATTTCAAAAGTAACATGTGACATGTCACATTTCAAAAGTAACATGTGACATGTCAAAGTGACAAATACTGCCAGAAATTCATATGTCCATTGTGTCTAGTGTCATGCCAATTGGCATAGATAACGAGTTACATTTTGAAAAGTCAAGTAATAGGTCCCAAGTGACGTTTGGCATGTGAAAGGTAACATTGCCACATCAGACGTACCACGTGTCATTTCAGAAATGACATTTGTCAAGCTCGAAGCGAATCAATCAAATTTCATGACGCAATTTACATTTTCAAGAATTTGTGTCAACTTTTCTGTGGAATGCGTCGAATTACAAGATACTTATGACTTTGAAACATGTTTTATATTCTACATCTACACTCACCATCATGGATCCTGTTAAGCGTTTCTTTGTAACGCCAAATAACCTCATCATATTCTTAGTGGTGGGGAACAAGTTGAAAGGCACCGGTACCGTATCCCCTTCTTCAAAGAAACTAATAAATAGTCTACTCCGGGCAAATTTCCATTCCGTATCGGCACGTTCCTGCAAAAGAAATTCGCCAAAATTGAAATAATATTTTCCCCTCGTTTCTTCAATCGCACCCAACCACTTATAATGATCCTGTCACTGTCGTGACACTTACGGAAATAATCTGATACGAATTGGACATCATGGCGATCAGCATGTTCAACAGTACGATGATATTTATCACAGAGTAGCATCCGAAAATCAGCAAAGCCCAAAATCTCGTAAAACTCTTTATACCGTTCAGATCGAAAGCAGTCAAATCGACGAGACCGAAACTGGCCCAAAATAACGATTGAGACGTTTCGAATAAGCTGCAACACAGTAGGCAGATGGAGAGCGTATCATTCGGATGTCGCCGCACTGCATCGATCAGCGGGGAAAAGGAGGCCGCGAACGAAATCGTGCGACCCTTAAGCCATTAAGTCAGCGTTGGCCGACAAAATTGCCGGATTATTGGATTTAACTTCTAAATGCGTACTCGTTTGTATTTTATTTAGTGGCCGTAACGTCGCGTTGGCAATGGGCGAAATGTACTTATTAAAGCATGCAAATGTGTATGGTGTAACTACAGCAAATGGTTATTTGCGAAAGTTTCCAATTGTCGGTTGTGTATTCGCCGTATCGCCCGCAGATTTGTTGTATTGCGAAGATGAGCGTGTGACGGTTTGTGGAGCGAGTCGTCGAGAAGGACGGGAGAGGAGAGTTTCCCTTGTCTCCCTGGTTTTCCACGGAAAGTGTGCTCGAATGATGCGCGTGTGACTTGATTTAAAATTAAAACGAGCGTCGTGAGAGGTATCTTGTTTAATGAACGAAGTATTTTCTTTTTTTTGTGAAGCGAGGAAAAGTTCAGTTGGAGATTTTTTGAAGATTGAGTAGAGGAGTCGGATTGAAAATTGATGTAATAGTCCGTCACGAAATTTTCTCGATGGAGTCGTTCGTGAAGGATTCTGGCTCAAAATTTATTTCTTTTGATTGACTAATTCGATTCATTTTGAAATAAGCAATGCGTTCATGACCGGATTGAATTGTTTACGAGGAAATTTTTGGTAGCATATGTCCGAAGAACACTTCGTTTGAAAAAAAATAGTTACGTGGTATTTAAAGAATGTTTGTGAAGTTGCTTTGTGAACAAATCCATTTTTTCAATTTTCTTTTTCAGACAAATCGTTCATTTTGGTCGTTCAAGGAAGGAATGATTTGATTGATTAGCAATAATTAGATAGGAGATTTGAAACCTGCTGATTTTCACACTAAGTAAATAATTTGGTCATTCGTAGGTAAATCGAATGATCAAATGATTGAATTATTCAATTTTAGGAATTCACCTGTAAAAATTTGTGACTTGAGTACATACTTATCTATGAATATTGCATCAATCTGAGGAATGAATGATTTGTTTCAATGAAATGAAGCGTTCGCGAACGACCATAGGAAATATTTTCTACTATGAATATTAAATTTCTTAATACTTCTCTTCATATTTTGCTGATGAAAGTATCGAAAGAATTATCGATTCGTTCGCGAACGATTCATTTCATGAATTGAACGATTCATTCGCGAACGTTTCATTTTTTTCGAACACATCATTCACAAAGGATTTAATTTTTTCGCCTAAAACTTTCAATAAAGTTGATACGCGTCATTATATCAATTTCAACCTTAAAAATGGTTTATCGATTCGTTCGCGAACGATTCATTTCACTCGATCAAATCGTTCTCGAACGCCTAATTTTTTGAATTGTCAATTCAAGGAAGTTGATATCTGACATCTTCCCCTCCCCCAGACAAAATTTCTGAATTCGTTCGAGAACGATTCTTCTCAGAATTGTTCATCGATTCGTTCGCGAACGATCTATGTTGACTGATCAAATTGCTCACCAGGACTAAATTTTTCTGAATTAAGATTTTGAAACAGTTGATGAAATTGAAGGAGTCGTTCGCGAACGATTCGTTCAATCTGAAGGAGTCGTTCGCGAACGATTCGTTCAATCTGAAGGAGTCGTTCGCAAACGATTCGTTCAATCTGAAGGAGTCGTTCGCGAACGATTCGTTCAACGTCAGGAAATCGTTCGCGAACGATTCGTTCAACGTCAGAAAATCGTTCGCGAACGATTCGTTTAATCTGAAGGAGTCGTTCGAGAACGATTCGTTCAATCTGAAGGAGTCGTTCGCGAACGATTCGTTCAATCTGAAGGAGTCGTTCGCGAACGATTTTTCTTCTAAGAAAAATTTCCATTATATAAATGAATCAAAGATAACATTATCGAAAATTGCATCTTACTTGGCGAAACGTCTCCATATTGTGCAGGCTTTGTCTTCGTGTTCGAAATCCGGCGTCTCGCCGTCAATATGATAGCATTTGTCCGATTCGAGGCCGGCAAAATACCAAAGTAATTGGTTCATACCTGCGGAAGTACCCGAATTGATATTTTTTTCGAATTTTCGATCACTGGCAACTCTTTGTTCAACTTACCACATCCAAAAGCGAACAATACCAAGGTATAGATGAAGAAGAATTTAATAATATCTATAATCATCCTCCCCAGTGATATTTGCAGAGGTCCTAAATGCGGATTGACGCTAAAAATATTCACCAGCTTCATAAAACTAGACAAAAATCACACCAAAATAAAGATTTTAAAGTGATGTTTTCTTTTCGAATCCCTCCCGACCATAGTTCGATTATTACCTTAAAATCATGCTGGAAGCGAACGCGCACTCTGATAACATATGCGGATCGAATTTATCCCATTTATCTCTCGGATACCAAGGATCCAAACCTTGCGAATATTCTCTCTGGGAAGATGGAAGAGGCAAAAAATAACAAAACGATGAGAAACTTATTTCCGCGTCGAAAGTTCACGCGTCTAGATGAGGGAGAGGCGAGGAAGAAGCGCATGGAAGAATGAAACGAAGTTGACGATAGGCTTTCTTTTTTCTTTTTCTTTCGCCTGTTTCGAGAACGGAATAGCGAATACAGTTTTAAAATTCCATTCGCATAAAGCGAATTTGAACGAGTTACTTTGTGCCTCGTAAAACAGTTTCATTTTCGTTGTTCGGTGTAAATGCATGTACCAAGTTTGGCCGATTAGATTTGCTGCGCGAAAGGAGAGACGACGTACGAGGTAATTCGATTTACTTACGTGTACTACATAAGCGGCGGTTAATCGTAAACTTATCCATGTAACGTAACCCAGATTTGAGCAGAAATCCAATATATTCCATAGATCAGCTATGTACTCGATTAGACCGTCTTCGTAAAGCGATCTCATTTCTTTCCATATTAAACCTGAAGGCGCAGAATGTTTCAAAAATGTAAATTCCATGGCAATTCGAAGTACCTCGGGCAGGTAGGGGTAAAATTACTGAATCGGTGATTCGAAACACGATTGCAAATCACGTTGAGAGAAATGATTCGTCGAATCATTTTTCCGAATCACGAATCATGATGTTCGAAAGATTCGAATCATTTTTTTTTTGTTGTTGTTCAAGCAAATACGAATTTTTCGCAATTGTAATTTCCATTTCTCTGATTAATAAAACAATCTGCTGCACTGTTTAAATTGTAAAATTCAAATTCAAATTCTTTGAATGAATACAATAAAACACAAAATTTTGGTCTTTTGGTATCTAATTTCTCGCTCAATTCGAAACACTTCGAATAATGAGCAAAGTGATTCGAATCATGAATCGTTAATCACTTTGTGCAGAAATGATTCGAATACGATCCGCGATCACATCTCATAATGAAAAAAAAAAAAAATGATTAAACCACACTTATTATTTCCGGCCAGAGGAGATCAAAGTTAATTGCTTACTTAGGACGAAAAGTACTATCATCGATTCGACCATTCCAAACATTGAACCTCGTTCTTTTTCTTGCCATTGTTTTACGATATCAAGTAAAAATGGATGGCCCAGATGGCCGAGAATTTCTAATGCTAGTGTTTCTACCCGTTGAGAAGCTAGAGCCAGAAGTCCTGGAACATTTGAAGAAATTTTTAGAAAATCTGGAAAGAATTTTTTAAATTAATCGCCGCTGTCTCATTTAAAAATTGGTGAAAATGATCGAAAATTACTGGAAAACAGTCAGAATTGCAGCGCAATAATAGGTAAATCGGTAAAAAAAAAATTTTGAATTTGCTGAAAGTTGGTGAATTTTTTTGAACAATGAGTGAAATGTTTTGAAAAATCATTGATGTTTTGAAAAAATCATTGAAATTCCGCTAAAAATCGACGATATTTCTGTGCTAAAATTCGGATTTTTTCCAACGAATTTTCATTGATTCAAAATAAGAAAACAATGCTGTTGGTTCCGATTATTCCTCAGGATAAGAAAGAATCAGTTTTAAAGCTGGATAAAAGGCCTAAATCAATGAAGCTTTGAGATTTTCGTTTTAAAAGTTGAACACTCAAGAATTTCTTTGATTTGAATAATGAATGCCAGTGACCTGTTTCCTAGAACGAAGAAATTTTCAATGCAATTCGAAATTAATTTTTCGCAAACTTGTGGTGGAGAAGGCAAATTATTTTGATAATGATACAAACTCAACATTTTTCATCGTTATCGAGCGAAACATCAAAATGTTCAAGTTTTTTGATCTGGATAAATTCCAATACTAGTTCATCCAAAAAATCAAAATTATCTGGAAAGAGTAGAGGGGCACAGAATTTTTAAAAATTTAGAATTTGGTAATGAAAAACATGTATATTTTATGACTTTTAAATCTTTTTCTCCGGTAATTTTGAGATGAGCCACCAAAGGGTGCCAGAAAGGTAGAAGGGAAAGGAGAAACGAAGGAGACAAAAATCAAAATTTTTTATGCTGTTGAATTTAATAGATATCAAATTCTATGTTTTTTTCATTTTCTGAATCCCATTTTTGGCATTATTTTACAGAGAAGTAGAGACGAGTTCACTCAAAATTTTTTCCAGTATCAGAAGTCATACGTATTTTGCAATTTTTGGAATCTTTTTGCAATTTTCTGTGTTTTTCTTGTACTAAACTCTCAAAAGATTTGAGAGAGGTGAAAGGGAATGAGAAGGGAGATTGAAACGAAGTAGGTATATTTCAAAATCTATATAATTTTTTTATCATACAAACCAATTTCTGACGTCATTTTTTTAAAAAGTGGGTAATCCAATGTAAATGAGCTCGACTCGAAATTTTTATAATTTTGAATTTAGTATTAAAGAGCCCATTTTTATCGAAATTGTAATTTTTCTCGAGGTAATGTTTAACGAGCGAGGTATCGTAATCGAATGTTTTTTGACCTTTAAATCCATTATTGATGTCGCTTTACCAAATTGACCAAAAAAATCTGAAATGCGCAAACTTTGTTTGTAGGTTTTTTGATAAAATTATTTCAAAATCGAATTCTTCAGAATGTGAAAAACATACCTACATTTTGTTACCATACTCAGTACAATACAAACCTTAAATTGTAAATTTTAGTCCTATGCCTCCTTTCCCTTTTTCCCAAAAATTTTTGTTCATAAAATCAGTGTTTTTCTTGAAGATGAAATTCAGATTTTCATCTCGATCGAAAAATTCGAAAATCAGAAATCTATATAAATAAAATTCGACCTTTGACTTGATATTTTCGACTTACCTAGAAACGAAGCATAGGACGCCGAATGGCAGACAAATTTGACGAAAGGATTTTTCAAAAATAATCCCATCTCCGATTCGGGAGCCATAACGTAGGCCATACTGTACACCCAAAACATGCTACCCATTTTGAACACTTGTAATATCTGCTGGAACATGGTCAGCCGCCGAAATCCAGGCAAACCCCGATACCAAATGGAAGCTAATAATTGTTGCACATTCGGATGCGCTACCAACTGCAATCAAACTCAACATATATTTTTTATTTTTGTTTCAGGTAAGAAGAATTTTTTAGTCCAGACGGTTAATGATTCAATCGAGTAAGAGAAATTTTTGTAAAATTACCGCTTTTAATTTATATTTGATGGCTAATTTTAATCGTTCTAACGATTGCCGGTCTCCTGGTTCCCATGGAACTTTATTCGGATCCGGATCGTAGTTGAGGATTATGTCTAATTCGCTGGATGTTCTGACGTGGTCGAGAAGCCCGGTTGAGAAAGTTTGCACGGTTTGTCTCATTTCCTGGAAATAATCACAGATTAAAAATGGCAACTGAGTGAACAAAATTTATCAAAATATAATTTTTCTAACATTATATTCGGCTCGAAATTCAGTCTCCATCTTGGTTAGCCTCTTCAATTCCCAATACAACTCCATTGAAGTTAAAAGTGGATCTCGAGACGATAAGCAGATCAAAGAGGGAGATATCATTGCTCGATAAGCATTTATACGAGATTGAGAGTGTCGCAATGAGTCTTGTTCTTTGCTGGTTATGCAAGCGTCGCAACCGCATCTGAAGGCAAAAGGACAAAAATATGAATAAAAATTGCAAAAATTTTATATCTGAGAAGATACCTTATATCGTGATTGGCTGGTAAAGTAGCTCCGCGATCCAGCAGAAGTTTCAATATCTCGTAATTATTTTTATGAGCTGCTAAAATAACCGGAGTTATATCAGTCGTGTATCCGGATGCTGATTTGTCGACCGATTCCCAACTCTAGAATAAGCCAAATTTGATGGTAAATGAAGAAGATGGTCAAAAATTCTCGCCCAAACTTACGTATGGTTCTCCTCTGACGTGAGTTTTCTCTTCCCATTGCAAAAGGACTTCGACACCTTCGACGTATTCTTCATTAATGGCGTGTAACAGTGCATCCTATAACAAAATCAGGCCATATTATGGGAATTTTATGACCAGGGAGGTGTTTCGATTCGTCTGCTGTTCATTCGTAGGTACCTTGACTTCGATGCCTCTTTCCAAAAGTAGCTCGATCAAATCGATGTTTTCTTTTTCCAAGGCAATTATCAGGGCGCTACGGTTTAGAGGATCGAGACAATTTATATCCAATTCGGCCTTGTTGTCTTGATACTCGTCGAGTAATCTGTTGATGAACGATTTATCGTGAATTTTTTTCGTAGGTAGAGGTTCGTATGAGGGGTATTTTGAAATTTACTTGGTAACAGAAGCACAATCTCCTCGTTCGGCACATAGTAAAAATCTTTTCTCGGTGTTGGTCAACGAATAATGAGGTATGGCGAGCTGCGAGATTATACTCGGTCTGACTTTCGGTTTTGAAGATTTCCTTCGACTCGACCGTTTCGGGTCCATTTTCGTGTCTATTTCGATCCTTTTCTTATCGAGAGCGAATCAGGAACATTTTTGGAATTGGCCAGCAATGGTCTTGTTCTCGAACCGATTTTTGTAATGTCCCTGTGTTTGATAAAAAAATAATGAAATGTTCGATGGGTAAATTTTTGACCAAAATTTTTAAAAATTGGAGAAAAAGTTGCTGAAAAGTATTCAGATTTACGAGATTTTCGAAAATTCATCCGATAGGTAGTGGTTTCATAGAAATTGTAGAATTTTTAAAACGCATGAAAGTTGAGTTATTCTTGACATTTCTGATGAAAGAAAGAAATGCCACACGAAATTACTCGAAGCCACAAAAATACATTATTTATCATCGCTGTAATTTTTGATTAAAAGTATTCATGCATTGTTTGGAACTAGACGTCTATAAACAATTCGAAGGAAGCCATAAAATTGATGAAAATTGCGATAAAAATTGAAATATTTGTGAAAATAAAATGACGTACCTACCGAAACAAATGAATTTAGCTCAAAAAAAATAATATAAATAAAATCTAAGAAAATGAAATCCAAAAACGTATCAATGCTGCAATTTAAGTATTTCGAGGTGAAATTGCATGCCCCCTACCTTACTTTTTCGTTAAGGTCTCGATAAGTAGGGTAAATGTTCATCGATTTTTTATAGCTTACAAGTAATTATTCTATCGAAAACCGACTTTAGAATTTCAAATTTCAATTTTTTTTGTCATTTTCATGTCTCGATAAAATTGTTTTTTTTTTTTTACAAATCTATGAGATTGGTTTTTCTGAACCAAGCATCGAAATTTATGAGAAATTTTGCTAAAGAAGGGGAAAGAAAGATATTCGACTGAATAAATTAAGTTTTCGAATTTTCGGGGTTTAATTTCCATTCGAGAAGTATAGTCCAATAAAATTGATCATATTTGAGGGACGATCTCTTCGCCCATTTCTCCCGATTCTCAGCAAATCTTTGAATTCTTTGGAATTTTCAGCAAAAATAAATACAAAATATCCCACAAACAGTTTATTATTTTTCAAATTAAAGTTTTTGATGATCATAAGAATTATTTTTGATTCTCCGTCGAAATTTATTCAAATTTTGAAAATAGAATGGAATATTTATGAGATATTTTTTGAAGGAAAAATGATATGGAAAATATAATTTAAAACAAAACAAATTACTATTGGTATTCAAATAATTGGGGTCATTTTTTGAAATCGTTTTTAATCATTTGAAAAAGTAATAAAATTATTTTGATTTTTTTTTCAAATTGCAGACATCCTTCAAAAATTAGGCCAAAAAAATATTGAAAAAAATAATTTCAAAATGAGAATATCCAAAAAGAACTAAAGATTGAATATTGAAAATTATCTTGAACAAGAATCGAAAAAAAATCATGAAAATGATTGAAATATTTCAGGATGTGCATACTGATTCACAAAGTTCTAAAAAAAAAAATAATAATACAACTTCAGATTTAAAAAAGAAAAAAATTGGTCGTTTCATCTACATTCCTTTCTTAGTTCGAATTTGCTAATAATGAAAAAACTAAAATGAAAATAATGTTCATAGGTATTGTATGTAAAATATCTTCAAAGTGAGTTCCTAGCAAAAAAAGAAAAAAATCATATTGAATACTATAATAAAAAAAAATTGAAAAGAACGTTACAAATTCCAATTCTCTCTCCTCCTCTCCCCCCCCCCCCCACCATCATTTGTCGTCTAGAAATATGAATTCATTTCATTCACTCAGTTTTAAATAATTATATGTATTAAATTTGAAAAGTAAATAAACGAAAAAAATGTGTTACTTACTCTTCAAAAACAAAATTTTTGTCACAGATTTTAATATTGTAAATAAGTCAACTCGTGCTCGCAGTTACATCGGCGAATTTTTGGAATTTCGCAATAACCTCATTGCCTTCAACAAAATATAAAAATTTGATTCTTAATCAAAAAGAAAAATGCTGAAATTTGGTACCTAAGTATCCCATTTTTGACCTCCTCAATCGATTGAAAGTGGTTTGGAGAAGTTTCAATACCTCTAGAAAATTTTAGAATTTTCTAGGATCTACTTGAGAAAATCTCATAAAATAGTCTATATGAATGTTGGCGCCTATAATTCTGAATTGCCCATATTGGTGATCTTTTTGATCTCCCGAAGAGAAATTTTTCAAAATTTGTGACCTTTAGTTTAAATATCTGTATTTTTTTGACACGAAATGTTGCTTTTCTGGTGCATTGAAACGTTTCGAAACCGCTTTCAATTAATTTAGAATGTCAAAAATCGTCGACTGATGATCAAATTTTTATATTTTCAAGGAAGAATTAGATGATTTTGAAATTTCGAAAATTCGAGAAATGAACTTCATGTTTTTAAAATTTCGAATGAAGGATTTTTCTATGATTTACTTTCAATTTTTTTGCCCAGCTCAAAATTTTATTTCGAGTTATAATATCTTTCTTGTTTGATTGATAACCCAGTCATCAATCCAATCCTAAAATATCATCTAATTATTTTACATATTCGAAATTCAACCCCTACTTACCACCTGGATCACACTTGGTACGTACGCACTTTCAAGTACTCATTTGCATTACATTTTCAAACACAATCGACCGATAAACCATTCGCAGCACACTGATTGAAAGGTACTATTTAATTCCAGACTCTGGCCGGGTTCGTCGCCATCGACGTTGTGTAATAATTATAAGCTTTTTTCCAAATAGGTTACTGTATTAATCCAATTACCACAACGGTTGTTTCCCTTATTCGCCTATATCGAGGTTTGCCATTTTCCAATTCCGAATAAGGATAGATAGAACAATTTATATTAAGTGTGTTGTGTGAAAGTCTCTTACACTTTAAACGCATATCTACCTACATTCAAAGAACTCGTATATGCTTAAACGACTTCCACGGTTAGGAAAATCTTCAAGGTGGGACCTCTGCCTTAAATATTTACGTAATACCGTTGAAATTATAAGAAACCTCAATGTAAAATGTGGAATTAAAACGAGCATGTGAAACGTATACTTCAACAAGTTATCATCACGTCTCGTCGTCGTTTGAATGAGATAAATATTCAAAGGTGTTTATATTGCTTGTCTTTTGTTATGCGTTTTTTTTTATTCATTTGCATGGAAGAAGACGAACGACGACATTGAAGCTACGTTTCAGCATCTCGGTGTCTTGTAAATACCTCGGATTGCGTTACAAAGGGGATAGTGTGAGAATACGATGATACTTAAGGTATTGGCTGAAGCTGTCGGAAATGTGAAGCGTTGAAGAGAGAAGGATTAGCTTCTAATTATTTTTGCCGGAAATGGGATTTCGATAATCCAAATTTCATCTTTTTCTTAGTCCAAAATATTTCAAGTGATTTTTTTTTCAAAATTTCATCAAATTAAAAAAAAATTTCAACTGTGATTTTTTTTCTCAATTTTAATTTTCTCAACATTTTTTTGCTCTGATTTTTGGACTATTCCATAAAATGAATTTGGGTCTTTCAATTTCGCTCAACTTTTCTCAAAAAATAAGCACTCTAAATTTGAATCAGTTGAAACTGCCTGATTAAAAAGCCAAAAGTGTACAACTGTAGAAATAAGTGAAAATTTTACAGATTAAATCAGCGAATTTTCATTTTTGAATCAATAATTTTTTTAAACTACTGAAATGAATCAGTAAAAATTTTAATTCACTGATTGAATCAGTAATTGATCACTGATTGAATTAGTAAATTGAAATTTTTACTGATTCTGATGCAGTACCTAGTTTAAAAAAGATTACTGATATGCTGATTCAAAAATAAAAATTCACTAATTGCATAAGTACTTTTTCACTGATTGGCAGTCGAATTTCACTGATCAGCAGTTGTACACTTTTCGCTGTTTAATTAGTCAATTTTCAGTTTTTTGAATCATTCAGATTTAGAGAGCAGATATTCGAACTCAGAGCCCTCAAATATCAAACAAGCGGCAGGTCACACGTTATTTTTCGTATTTTAAAATTTTGACCTTCTCGAGAGAGCTAATAGGGGGATGGAAGGGGTCAGAGAGGTTGGAAGAAAAAAAAACGGATAAGTACATATTCGAAATCAGCGCTTTTGAATTCGTTGAAATCGATGTGAAATGTTACTTTTTCGATTTTTTAAAAATTTTGGTCAAAATTTTGTGGACCCCTGTAACCTCTAGGGCTCTGAAGATTCAATCCTGAAAATTTATTAGTTGAAAAAAGGGTAAAAAGACTGTAATTTTTTCAGATGTTTAAATGGTACTTTGCTACCTTTCATATTTTGCTCTCATCATGAAACTTCGAGTTTTCACCACCAAAGTTCAACTTTGAGATTTTCAAAATATTATTATCGACTTTGAATCTCCCATAAATTCTCTTTCAGACTTCGCGAAAATTCCCCTCTTTCCAAACCCTTCAATGTTGGGCAATTTTTCTAAAAAAAAAATCGTAACTGCATAATAATTTCGAGGCCCACCTTCCCGCCTGCGCTTCTTGAGGGTTAGGAAAAAATTATCTTAGTTTTGCAAATGGACCACCATAAAGGAACACCGGTAAAAAAAAATTAAGCCTAATCGGAAGATCCGGCTTCATCGCCCTTTTAAAAAAAATTTCAGCTTTCTTTTCGATAATTTGGACATTTTTTCCAATTAAATACGTATTGAGTTGGAAGAAATTTTAAAAACATGAAATTGACAATTAAGTGTTTTTAAAAATCACAGATAAAATTTTTTTGAAAATTTTCAATTTGAAACATTTTTATTTATAAAAGTTGAAAAAAAATTCGCGTGGAAAAAATTTTTAAAAAAATTTAAAGTTGAAAAAATTGAAGAAATTGCGGTGCGAAAAAATATACCTGGTAAAATAGAAAACTTGAAAACCGGGCCTTCCAGTTGATTATGTACATAGTTGGTTGTAGATAATAGGTAGGTACAGGTACCCAAGGTACTCCGATTTCACTTCCCTCCCCTTCCACCGATTTGATAAAAAGGCATTTGTGAATCACCAACATTTAATTCAGTCTATTCTTATGTTTATCTTATCTCGTTTTGGTAATCCAACGTATGAATTTGATTTTATGTTCGTGGAGTTTTTTGTTTTGTGATGCATAAATTGGTAAAAAATTTGTTAGCTTATTCGACCTTGTTGAATTTCGACTTTATTTTTGAAGTTTAAATTTTAACCTCGGATTCGCGAAGTTATTCGTTTTTTCACAGAATTGACTCTGTTTTTTAGTATAAAATGTGCTTCGAGTGTTTTTATTCAAAAAAGTTGCTCGAGCATATGTGATGTCGCGTATTTTAAAGGGCGTGGTAGTAATCCAAGGTTGTTTAATTGAAATGTAGATTGATTTTCAAGATCTACGAAGAATTATTCAAGGTAATTATGAAATTATTGTAAAGATAGGAAATGTTTTTACTATATTTCGTTGTAAAGTTTTAAATTCCAAATAGTTTGAAAAAAAGGAAATATTACCAAAATAAATTAAACTTCGAATTACATTTTTACAAATGGAAAATGAAAGCAAAAGCAATTGCGATTCTAGCATTGAAAAGTCGAGCCTTTGAAATTTTAATTTTTTTTTCCTTTTTGATGAAATAATAGATGTACGACTGATTGAATTTGTTTGAATTTTCTACGGTGGTTTTCGTATGAGTTGGTCTAGCTATTGAGTATAAGAAAAAGATGAATTAAATTTTAAAATCGATCCATATAATAAAATTTGAGCTTTTTTAGCTCAAAGCTCATTTTATTTTTCTGAAAAGAAGTTGAGAATATCCATTTAAATTTGAAAAAATTTACGATTGATAAATTTTAAAAATTGGATAAAATTTTGAAAATATGATAAAATTTTAAAAATTGGATAACATTTTAAAAATTGGATAAAATTTTGAAAAAAATTGAAAAAATTGAAAAAAAATTCAAATTTGAGTGAAATCGGACCGACATCATCGAAATCCGAATTTTGGCAAAAATATTTAGGAGCCAGTGAAATAAGGAGACGTCGAGGGTATTTTAATTGAAAATCGAGTACGTTAACCCGCTTATATGTATGCACGCAGTTGAATAATTAAAAAGAGTCGGTTGTATTACGCGGAGTATGCACTTTGTCTAAGGATTCAGTAATCAATATCGCGTATTTACGTAGGTGTGCGTACCATTTACCTAGATATGACGGAAAAAGTATAGTTAGCTGGGTTGTAGAGATGAGAAGTCGCGTCGAGGGAGATGTACACGTAACTTTTGGCGGCGGAACGGAAGTAATTTACAGAATAGCAATACCATCCCGCCCCGCCTGGCCCAGAATGGAAGGCAGCCAGAGATGTGGGGGGTTATAAGCACCAGCATCGCGCGGTATCGCTTTTAAAGAGGTAAAGGCAACGCCAACGTGTATAGCAATAATCCTGATTAACTGTCTAAATATGAATTCTGCGATTATCTTCATAATTTATCTGTTCGCAATCGCGGCGATGCGATGGCTGCGTTGGTACCTGTACATTTTTGATGAATAATGTAAACCTCATCGGAAGTCGGTGTTTTGAAGTGTACGCTCGAAAAGGCGCAGCCAGCGATTCGTCGGCGTATATTAGTCCATTAGCTAATTGATTTCAATTATAAAACGAATACCGACGAGTAGTCGGCGAAAATTAAAATCGCCCGGTGGTGATTAATTGAGCGAGAATGACTTCTGCGGCGGTGTTTTTCTTATGGGCTGGTGCGAGGAAGGACGAGGGGGTTTTGTGAGGGAAAGATGCGCTGAAAGTGTGTGTATTTTTACTTGATTTTTATGATGGTGAATTGGTGATGATATACAGGCGCGCACGAAAATGTATTATATTCAACTTTTATGGATGATTTGATTATATTTTTTGCATGGCAAGGTTTCTTAAGCGAGGGGAAACAGAGAAAATTTTGTAAATTTTTAGGAAAACTAAATTAATTGTATTTACGGATAATTACCAGAAATTACTGAATATTCACAGGTAATTATTTCATAATTATCGATAATTACGAGATAATTTGGGCAATTATAAGATAATTACGGGTAATTACGAGTGATTACGGTGTAATTACGGGTAATTACGAGTGGTTACGGTGTAATTACGAGTGGTTACGAGTGGTTACGGTGTAATTACGAGTAATTACGAGTGGTTACGGTGTAATTACGAGTAATTACGAGTGGTTACGGTTTAATTACGGGTAATTACGTTATTATTGCGGGTAATTACGAGTAATTACGGAATAATTACGTAATAATTACGGGTAATTACGGAATAATTACGGGTAATTACGGAATAATTACGGGTAATTACGGAATAATTACGGGTAATTACGGAATAATTACGGGTAATTACGGAATGATTACGGGTAATTACGGAATGATTACGGAATAATTACGAGTAATTACGGAATAATTACGAGTAATTACGGAATAATTACGAGTAATTACGGAATAATTACGAGTAATTACGGAATAATTACGTAATAATTACGGGTAATTACGGAATAATTACGGGTAATTACGGAATAATTACGGGTAATTACGGAATAATTACGGGTAATTACGGAATGATTACGGAATAATTACGAGTAATTACGGAATAATTAAGGAATAATTACGGGTAATTACGGATAATTACGAAATGATTACGAGTAATTACGATATGATTACGGAATGATTACGGATAGTTGCGAAATAATTACGGGTAATTACGGAATAATCACAGATTGATGGAACATGAATTGGAGAGCTCAGAGCGCGTTTCTGAATAGTCCCATTAGTTTATTTCCAAGAAATCAAGCTTTCGAGATATTTCAATCAAAAGTTCGAAGTTGAGTTTTCATCTTTTTTTGAAAATACCTATCGCGAAAATGAAGTTTTTTTGGAAAAAAACAATTGGGTTCTACTGATGAAAAATTTTACACTTTACAATTTTATTTATAATTCAAGATCCATATTTTCTTCATAGAACAAACTCTTTTTTTGCTAATGAAATCCGGTGAACAAATTTTAGAAAAAAATTTAAATTGGAAAAAATCCTGACAAGATTGGTCAGAATTGATTATACGTAGGGAAAAATTGTTGAATGGCATGTGATTCGTTACAAAAAAAAAAATCATTTCTGAGTAAGTAATATTGTATAGAACGTGAAATTTTCTTGCTGAAAATCCTATTATTCCCCCTCCCAAGAGGCTTAATTTACAATATATTTTCAATAAAAGATGGAATCTGAACTTTGAAATTTCAGCTAAAACATCTCGATAATTTAGCTTAGTGGAAAAAACTTATTTTTCTACGGAACCCTTCTTTTTTACTTGAAAAATTTTCCGAAGTCATCGAAATAATAAGTAAAGAAAATTTCAACAAAAAAAATTCAAATTATGAGAAATCCAGAGGGTTGGAATTTTTACACCAATTTTTTTTTTTTGTGATCAGCGTAAAAATTTCATCAAAATTACCCCCCCGAAATTGACTACGAATTTTCGTGCAGACCTGAGTTATCGACCCTTCTCATTTCCTCATTTTTATAAAATATGCATCCAACAGTTTGGTTGAGAGAAAAAACTCCAATTCCGTAATCCGCGTTGAAAAATCACCTTCGCCCATGCACTTTTCGTACGCGAATCCAGCATTCGATCGAAGCTACGCATACCACAATAAAACGAAGAAAAAAATTGCCAACGTGACCAAAATAGCTGATGATACTTTACACCATTCGAGCTTACGAAGAGGTGCCGCAAGAAAGGTAGAAAAAAAACAACAAATGCATCTCTCGATGTGTAACTTTATCTCCGCTGAGTATACGGCGTATGTATATGGCATACGTGTAATTTGTAAGGCGCTCGTTTTTCCCTCCCCCATCAATGTACGTGGAAAAGAGATTGGGGAGGAGGTGAATGGCACCTCGTACTGAGATCTTTGTTTAAACGTAAAACGAATAAATGATAACGGAATATTAAACGGTTGAAAGAAAAAAAGTCTTTGGATGAGATTTTTTCATCTTATAAAGGTCGTAGTACTAGAGGCACTTTGTATTAGTAATCCAAATGCTATATTACGTTCGTACCTGCGATACATGTTGTAATATTAAACAAACAACGCGAAATGCAATACGGAGCCTTGTCTCATGTCTACTCGATGAATAAAAGACTCTCTCCTTTACTTGTACCTTGTAGGTATTTGTATTATACACATTTATAGAAGTATGTTGTTGGTACTTCGTACACGAGTATGCAATTAGGTAACTCGAAAGCTAGCACTGATGCATTACTTTGGTCCTATACAACGACTACCTATTGTTGAAATAAATCAAATTACTTCTCGGCAATTATCCTACGGTTGAAAGGTAACCAACGCAGCGTTTAAATTTAAATGCCTTTCGAGGCTGCGTCGTCTGTGGGTTTTTCCTGGTCACATGTCATGTTGCGATACTGATGAGTACAAGACCCTTTGGATGTAGGTATTTTATCACAGGATCAAATATAAATTTTGTTTGGATGAATCTTGGATTTTTTTTTGAGTTGTGGTTCGACGATTTTTCGGATTATAGAGATCTATTCTAATTTTTGAACCGAGGTGAATAAATAATTATAAGATGTGCTGGAAAAATGGAAAATTTTTCAGATTTTCAATTTCTTGATATGCTATATATTTTTTTTACCCTTGATTAAGTCGTTTTGATAGAAGTAGAATCTGCTTAGTAGGGAATTGAGTGCCGAAAACATTCGATAAACATTTTTTAGGAGGGTTTTAGGGCTTATTTGAGACAATTTTTAATCATTGAGCTCAATTTTTTTCACGATACGTTTTGAAAACTTTTCATAATGATCATTTTAATTTAGGTACGAAATTTTCATAAAATTTTCAATTGGCAGCTCTGCTTCAAAATTTTTCAAAAAATCAAGTAAGTACATAGGTACCTAATTTAAATTTATTCGACAATGAAAAAAAAATGGCTTATTTTTCAAGCCACTCGATGAAAAATTTGAATTTTTTGAAAAATGTATAAATCAAAATAAATTTGGCAGCGCTGCGTGAATTTTTAGAAAAATGTCAAAAAAGTGATCAATTTTGAGTGGTCAATTTGAATGTAGGGTACTTAGTAAAAATTAAGAAAATCTTCAAATTCCCCTTTTTTAATTTTTCAAAATTTCATAAGAGGGCAAAATCTGAGATCTACGTTATGAAATCAATAATTCAGGAAGATACTAGGGGGCTTCGCCCCCTGGGCCGCTCCGCGGCCCCAACCCCTTGCTCGCGCCCTCGCTTCGCTCGGGCTGCTCGCTCTGCTCAAACCATTCAATTCAACACACACACAGCTCGCGCCCTCGCTTCGCTCGGGCTGCTCGCTGGAACTGTACCCAATTCATTCGAATAGCTCGTTTCACCACAAATTTCCCCAAGTTTGAACTGTTCAGTAATTTTAAAGATTTTTTTATTGTTTCTTATCAAAAAGCTAATTCATCATTTCGTAATCATATTTCATCAATTTTGAAAAATTCCATTGGTCCAATGTTTTTCTGCAGTAGGGAAGCTAAAAAATATACCTTTATTTTGTTATTTTTTAAAATCAGTTTTTCTCATTTTTTCCAAAATTGTGAAAATTGAATAGTTTGGTATCTACTTACTATCTACCTATTTTTTTCATTTTGTTTTTATTTCAAAAAATTCAGAAATCTTGGATGACAACTATCAAAATATTCAAAAAGTCTTAAAATTCCCCACCAACACAAATTTAAAATCGCTTCTCTGATCTAATTATTCTCTCATACGCCTCTAGCCTTAGTTGCTGTAAGTATATGGCGTTTTAAGAAAATGAAAAAAAATTTCCTCTTCAATTTTAAAATAAGCAACCTAATCCAAATTCTACAGAACTGTTCTTTTTAATTGTTTCTTTCAAAACTTATTTTTGAGGTCTAAAAATCAATTTCTTAAAAGCTTTCACCTTGTTGCATCGATAAATTTGGAATAATACATACAAACTTACGTCCCTCAAAGTACCATCCACCTCCCATCCCCCAAAATTCAGTCTGAATCGTGTCTGAATAAATTGATTTCATAAATTTTCAATCACAGTTGGTAAAATTTAAAATATTTCAAGTTGGAATTTTCACACTTTCATCCCCCCCCCCCAAAAAAAAGAGAGAAAACTCTCAGAAAGTCTTTGACAGCCGAAAGATTTATCCAACTTGAGGAAATAATAATATCAAGTTAATTTCAAAAATATAAAAATTTGTTTTTAAAATTTTGAAAATCAGCTTTTAGCTCTTTGATATTTTTTCTGTTATCCTGACTTTCTGATATCAAGTCAATTTTCAGCTTCTGAATTTCATGGAAAAAATTACTGAATCAAAAATTTATAATTCATTAATTTTGAATCGAAAGTTTTTCATTGATTTCTGCAATGACTTTCTGCAGTGACTCGGTTTCATATTTAATCAGGAAGTTTTCGCTGATTCAATTTTAGAGAGTATGCTGATGAATTCAAGCCCCCCTCTCCCTCCTATACCTTGTTCTTCTACTTGGAAATTTTAGAAAAAATGTTATTTTAAAAATCATCAACTGTCGTCGAATATTTTTTAGACCCGTTTAAAATAATTGTTCAATCCAAAACTAAAAAATAAAACATAAAACATAATGCGCGAATGCCTCGAACTGTTACCACGTTTAACGCGAAGGGTATCGTATGACGAACCGGTTGTTGCAACGCCACGCCCACCACCCCACAACGCACTCGAATTGATTGAAGCGAGGTGAGACGCGGAACCGTTTTGACGACTTTTTTGAGCAATTTCGGGCAGCTCGGTCGCTTGAATTTTCAACAATTACACGTCGCTGGTCAGTTGTTTCATAAAAAATTCATAATGAACGTGTTCGTCATAAAATTTCGAAACTTTCCCTCGCTTACCCTACACCTCTAGCTCGTTTAGCTTTCGAGTTATTTTAATTCGAAAATCACGCTCGGTTTTTCAAAAATTACTCAAAAACTAAAAAAGCTAGAGGCTAAGTGTAAGCGACGGAAATACGCTAAATTTCACGCCCTTCAATTTAAGACCACTCCCGAGTCTGTAGCTTTTATAGTTTCCAAGTAATTTTCAAAAAACTGAAAAAAAAATGAAATTTTGATTTTTTGGGGCCCCAAATTTGAAAATTTTTTGACCTAAACGTTTCATGGCTAATCTACACGTCAGATGGAAGGTATTAAAAAAAGAATGAGCAAAATCGGTCCATTAGGAGAGGCTGGCCGATTGGACATAGGTTTCGCGTTTTTACAATCTCCAAACATCTTTTAATATATATAGATTGAAATTCAAATCGCACCTCTTTACTGGGCCAAGGTTCGCAGCAGGTAGCATTACCCAAACGAACGTGCCTCAAAACGACTTTGTTTTACATCCAATTGGAAAATCCTTTTCGTTATGACAAAATTAGTATTGCCAAATTTTGAGATAAGAAAAATTCATACTGTAAAAACTTGAAATTAAAAAAGTATTAGAACTTACAGAGTGCTGGGTATATGAAAAATCCTTCCTCTTTTGAAACTCAAGAACGAATTGGCTAAAAACGTATACATATCTGATGAATTTTTTAAAGCGAAAAAAGATTAAGATTAATTCTAAAAAATAATTATTTTTATTTTTTTAATTCATCCTATTAGCATGTCGAGATAAAGTTTGAAAAAAAAAGTATGAAAATGTAAAAATATTATTTTTTAGGTTTATCTGTAATTTTTTTCCTCTTCGTCACCACATCCCTCCTTCCTACTTCCCCTCCTCCCTGAAAAACTTGTCTGAATGCAAATTTTTGTAAATTTCTTTTCAATTTCGAGAAGTGAATTTTTTTGATATTTCTGTCAATGTTTTTTAAGAAATGACACAAAAAACAAAATAACGTCTGCTTACGTGCAAAACTTTGAAAAAAAAAATTGATAATACATTTTTGTAATTTTCGAATAACTTGGTATGGAATGATTACCAACGGAAAAATTATCAGATCTCGACTAATTCATGATCTTATCCGAGAAGAAAACGAGCTATAAGTGCACAAGTATTAGAAAATTAGCCTAATCTGATGTAATGTATTCAAATTGCCATGTGATCAGCAGGTCTCCTCAAAAATGTCCAGATCTACCCATTTTTCCCATCGATTGACCTGGCTCATACCAGATTAGTTTTGATAATTAAGTAGATACGTGCTGAAATGTGGCCAATTTTCAGATCATTTCTCAGGACTCATTTCATATTAACTCGAATTAAAAACAAAACCATGTATTTCGTTTTCGCTCAATTTTTTTACGGATTATTTCAACCTTCGAGGGGAGAGGGGATTTCGTAATTTTGAAGAATTCCAATTTTTTTTTTACCCAACGATTCAACATTTGGAAGTCTGTTTCGAGTTCGCTTGTTTGGGAAAATTATTTGCATGATTTCAAAAAGTATTGATGGGAGATTGAAAATCAATGGGATGAAAACTCAACTTTCATGATATGTACCTACAAAGGATAATAGATGCCATTTTAAAATGCGAAAAATATAATTGAGAGCTCTTCTTACCTTCTTTTTTAACCAAATAAATTTTCTGAATGGGATCTCGACACCTCAAGAATTTTGGCCAAAATTCAAAAAAAATATAAAACGTGAAATAACACATCGATTTTTTCTGAGTCAAAGACGCCGAGTTCAAATAATTATTTTCAGTTTTTCCATCTTACCTCTCTGACCCCCTCCCTATCAGCTTCCTTGATCAGGCCAAAATTTTGCAAAAATTTCAAATTACATGGGCATGTCGTTTCGAATGTGACGCCGCATACGAAAAGGTGACCCCGGGTCAACTATACCGTTTTTGGGTTTTTCCACTATTTGTATGTAAAATTGGCCGTAGAATCCGATAAAGCCATCGCCAGGTCGCGATCTCGACGTTTAAACGGTGAAAAATGGCTGTAAAGTGAGACACCTCCTACAAAAAAGTGTCAAAAAAAACGTAAAAATTTTTTTCTCTTTTTTTTCCACTAAAATTGGAAGAATACGTTGAATTTTGAAAAAATCGAAAAAAAAAACTTCGAAAACTTAAAACGCGTTTTTCTCTAAACTTACTAGTTGGCTCGGGGTAACCTTTTCGTATTAGGTTATTTTGTTGGATTCGACTCTTCACCCCCCCCCCCCCATTAAAAACACGAAGAAAATAAAAAAGAGCATATTGCACATCGATTTTTACTAATTTGAGGCCATCGAGTTCGAATATCGACTTAATTTTTCGATTCGGCCACGTCCTCGTACTCGGATCGATCACCTCTCCAAATTACAAAAAAAAAAAAAAGAATTGAGGGTCATGTCGGATCCCGAGGAGGGCGTCAAATCGAGAAATCGAACTGGTATCAAAGTTGGTTTTTTTTCAATCAAAAATGATAAAAAAATCATCTCCTCAATCCTCGATAAAAATTCAAGTTGCGGAAATACCCATCCACCTGCTTGCCAATTCATCCCACCTCATTTCAAACCAATCGATCAGTTTGCATGTTAATTTCGCGTCGATCCGGCTTCGTCGGCGGATCTACTTATTACGCGTATTAGAAAAGCAGACGTATCGAAATTACTTAATCCCCGTCGATACGGGGGATGAAGACCATTAAACCAAGATTTTGTTTCGTTATTATTAGCATACGAGAGGATGGCGACGACGGAAACGTGAACACCGTAGGCGCGAGAAAACCTTACATTTATACCCTTGTCACTGCCAACAAATAGCTCGTAGACGGTTCCGGGCTGGGTGAAAGCTCGATATATCGTACGGCGTTCGCTCGTTCGTTCGGTAAAATGGTTGATTTATGAATAGATTTTAACATGAGTGGCACGATACGCGTTTATTTTACATGCTAAAGTAAAATTATTAATATGAGTAGTACGCGTACCTAGGCTACGTGTATATGGTACTTATATCACGGTATCGGCGTATGAGCGCAGCACACGTACACATTTTAACAAAATGTCACCGTCATCGTCAGTTTCGTCGTCGCCGAGCCGGCTCCCGAAAGCAAAGTTTCCGATATTAAGTTCATAACAATCAATCCGCGTTGTAATTCAATATAACTTACGAGTAAAATACGTGTTTTTGATATGCTATAAGCGAACTTAGTTAAAAAGATTTCTACTCTGGGCAAACTTTCGACTAATTGATAAACTTTTGATATGGCTCGACGAAAATAACAAAACAAAAGGTATAAATTAACGTTCCTATAATCGAACGGCGTTTTATTCTACACGTTGAATTTTTCTTGCCTTATTTCTCCCTGTGTGTGAGAAAGATCTACATACGTAGTATAATAATCTGAAGTCGTATTTATACGAAGAAACGAGAAGACTGCCAGGTAGTCGAATAATTGTGAAATTTAATCTAAGCAAACAACCGAACCGAGGCGTAATTATTACGTATACGAAAACGAATACAGGCGCGAACGAAAAATTACGCTTAATATGTAAATTATCGTCGTCTCGTATGCGGAATGTTTGTATTCGTAAGTAGCATAGGCGAGGCGAAGCTCGATCAACGTTTATATGACGATTAACAAAGAATGGATTCGTTTACAATGAGCACGCGAATTATATAATTAATATGCTAATTTACGCGGATACGAAGAAAATTAGCGGATTTTCGGATGGTGGTGGGATTTTTGTGATGGGGAAGGGGGAATTTGCGAAAAAATTGATGGGATTTTTTGTTGATGGCTGAGGAACTCGGCGGAGGTGGTGATTTTGAAGAAAAACTATATCGGGGTGCTCAATTAGTCGGATTTTAACAATTGGTCAATTTTTGTCTGTAATTTCACAGAAAAAAAAATGCGAAGGGGATTTTTTTTCTAATTGGCAATGTCACCAAAGGAAAAAAGTACTGAAATGCAAAAAAAAATCGAGAAATCAGATATTTCAACATTACAACTGTACCTAGTTGAACTTGGAATTTTTTGAAGTATAATTCTTTATTGATATCTTTTCGGAGAAAATTGTATACGTAGCAATGTTTTATAAAGTGGTAAAATTTCGAAAAAGTTAGTTCAATTTTTGAGCGCTTTTCTACCTTTTTCCGTGATGAATTTATTTCTGTATTTTTTGTGTGTGTGTGTGCCGGGGGGAGGGGGTCGAATTATCTCATTTTGGTTTTGTGAAAAAAGTGAATGTAGTCCAATTTTCCAAAAAATTTGATTGAAAATCATTTGAGTTTAGAAAATGTCTTATTTTTGAAAAGCTGTTCAAATTTTAAAGCTCAAAAATTGTGTCACTTTTGAAAATTGATCTGATTTTTGAAAATTGATCTGATTTTTGAAAAATTATCCAATTTCTGAAAAATTATTCAATTGTTGAAAAGTTGTCCAATTTCTGGAATAATATTCAATTCCTGGAAAATTGTTCAATTATTAAAAAATTGTTCCATTTTTGAAAAGTTCCATGTATATAAAATTATTACATTTTTTAGAAAATTTTACAATTTCCAAAAAATGGTTTAGTTTCTGGAAAATGGTCTAAGTTCCGGAAAATTGTTCGATTTTCGAAAAAGTGTTCAATTTCCGGAAATTTGTTCAATTTTTGGAAAATTATTGAGTTATTGGAAAATACTTACCATTTCTGGAAAATGATTCAATTTCTGGAAAATGGTTCAATTTTTGGAGAATTGTTCAATTTCTGGAAAATTATTTAATTTCTGGAAAATTATTTAATTCCTGGAAAATTATTTAATTTCCGGAAAATTGTTCAATTTCCGGAAAATTGTTCAATGTCCGGAAAATTATTCAGTTATTGGAAAATTATACTTACCATTTCTGGAAAATGGTTCAATTTCTGGAGAATTGTTCAATTTCTGGAAAATTATTTAATTTCGGGAAAATTATTCAATTTCTGGAAAATGGTTCAGTTTTTGGAAATTTATACTTACAGTTTCTAAAAAATGGTCCAATTTCCGAAAAACTATCTAATTTTTGAAAAAATGTTCAATTTCTGGAAAATTGCTGGGATCCGAAGGGAGAAATTTAGTCCTTCCGGCTTTGGCTCCATCTCACGAGATTTTTGATTGAAGTCCCTCCGGCTCCAAGATTTTAAAAAAAAAAATATCTTCGGTTCCAACTTCAACGTGGCTCCGGCTCCAAAAAATCTCCCGGAGGTTGGCCCTCCTTCCTTCGGCTTTGCTTTGGGTCTCTGGCTGTTTCAGTTATGCAGAGGATGCCCTCTGCTCTCTCCTGCTCCAAGATGAAAAAGACATCGAGAAAAGGCCCTTCTCGGCTCCTCCCTCCAGTTTCGCTTCCGATCCCTGAAAAATTGATCAATTTATAAAATTTTTTCCCATTTTTGGAAAAAAAAATTAATTTTTGAACAATTTATCTTCCAATTTTTGGAAAATGCCCAATCCTCAGAAAATTGTCAGATTTCTGGGAAATTGTCCAATTTCTGGAGGATTCAATTTTTGAAACCTCGTTTCATTATTTAAAAGTTATTCCATTTTAGGAAATTATTGCTTTTTTGGATAATTTTACAATGTCTGGAAAATGACAGGATCCGGATAAAGTGATCTGGTCCTCCGGTTCTGGTTCCATCTCCGAGATTTCTGATTTGCAGCCCTTTGAAGCTCCAGGTATCAGGCCGTCCTCAGGGATCCAGAAGAATCTCTCTCCTCTCTCTTGCCCCTAGATTTTTTAAAAAGTGGCTCCGGCTCTGGAATTTTTGTAAAAGTGCACCTGGCTTGGAAAATATTGTTAGAAGAGGCCCTCTTCTCGCTAGTTCCGCTTCCGATTCCTAAAAAATTCACCAATTTTTAAAAAAGTTGTTTTATTTTTGAAAATTTTTTCAATTTTTGAAAAATACTTTGAGTTTTACAAAATTGTTCTGTTTTTAGAAAATCGATCTATTTTTAGAAAATTCGTTCAATTTTTGGAAAGTTGTCCTATTTTTGTGAAAAAATGGTCCCATGTCTGAAAATTTTTACAATTTTGTAAAAATTGTAAATCAAAAAATGCTTTCAGCTTTTACGAGACTGTACAAGCAGTGGCGGCGCGTCAATGTAATCGCTGTAATCGCCGATTACACTTGAAAAATCGGGAAAAAAAAGTTTTTAAATCTTGTTTATTATAAGAAATGTTGATCATCTGTATTGAAAAAAAAAAAAGAAAAAGAAAAATGAAAAATCTGTACTCTTCTTGTAATCGCGTTTCAGAACGATTACAAGAAACCCGTTCGCAACCATGCTCGGGCATTTTCGTCTGACGTTCGGCACATTTCGTACCGCACGTTTGTAATCGCTACAGAAAACGATTACGTGTGTAGGGCTTTTGATTGAAAATAACACGCCAGGATTTTTGTTACAATTTATTTTGACTTTTTTTTAGGGCTATTTCAGCCCTTTGCTATCATTTAAAATAAATGAATAAAATATTTTTTACTTTAAAATTTTGATTTTACAAATTAAAACTAAAAAAGTGATTTTATGACCTCAAACACATGGTTGATTGAGAGTAGTGTAATCGCTACTGTGAGCGATTATTCATGAATTCGAATCGTAGAGACGGCGTTCTAAAGCACTTTTCAGGACCAAATTCTTAGGTAAATGATACTTGAATGTTCCTTGGATAAATAATGAATTTTCAGGCCAATTCTTGGAATTTTTGAATAGAAAGTTTGTAATTTTTTGATGATAAATCGATTTTTAAAAATCTCATTGTTTAATTCGAATGAAAAATTTGTATCTAAGGCTTCCCATTACTTTACTAAAAAATATGAAAAAACATTCTCTATGAATATGGCCTTAACATTTTTCACCCTAAACTCAAAAAATGAATTTTAATGATGCTTTTACTACATTTTTTTTGTTGATAAGACGATTAAATTTTACTCATTCTATAGCATCAAAAAATTTGAAATTTTTTGATCTTATGGCCGAGTCTCCTACAAATTACGATTACAACCCGAAAAATTCACGCGCCGCCACTGTGTACAAGTAATGGAAATACATGTCTATTCCATTATCGAAAAATTCTCCAATTTTTTCAAAAACCGTACCATTTCTTTGAAAAAATCCATTCGGCAGAAAGTCATGCAATTCAAGTGAAATTACGAAAATTTTTCGTACAAATTTCTAGTTTTGAAAAACTCATATTTTTAAGAAATTGGTCCAAGTTCCAAATCTTGGGAAATTCTTCAAGTTTTCGAAGATCATCCAGATTTTATACTTAGAATTTTCCAATGTTTGGAAAATTCTCCAGTTTTCAACAAAATCGTTTATGCCTTTGAAAAAAAATCCTTAAAAAATAGTACATGTGAAACTTGAGGGTTTTTTTGTCTTTTTCTTTGTTCGGTAAAATTCTTTTAGTTTTGAAGAGGAGTCCGAAAATCCAAATTGAAAATTACTTTTGATAAGAGTCTATGAAGAATATATAAAATTGATTATGATCATTTTGCGAAAATATACCCGACCCCCCCCCCCAGTTAGTTTAAAAGTGGTGACCAATAACCAATCATCTGTTTTTCATTTTAATTGATAATTTTGTGACGCTATGATTTCAAAAATTTCGAAAACTTGAGCCCCAACTTTTTCTGAAAAATCGTCCAACATTTTAAATACAATTATGCTGTGGTAACATGAGAAAGTCGGAAGACAACAGCCCTCCTTTCTTGATAACAAAGTTACCCGAAGCCACCATCGAATCCCACACTACTTTACGGTATCTTTTCTCGACATTTGAAAAAATATTCTCTCAAAAGAAAATAAAGTGTCGAAAAGCGATCTAAATACATTAAAACTACCTCGTGTTTTAAAATTACTAAAATAGCAACCACTTCGAAGACTTGGTCGGTTAAAGTTTTCGCTGTGCGAATTGGCGAATTTTATCTTTTCAGCTGTCGCCTGAGACCGATCATCGTACCGAAAAGAGGCAAGCGATTTTCATTTTAAATTTATGCAAAAAACGAGGAAGAAATAATTCGGCGTATAAATTTCAACGAAGTTGTATAAAATACCAGCTCAAGCATTATTGCTGCGTGAAAAAAAGGTGCCTACCCATTCTGAAATTCTATAGAAAATTAGGATCCTGTGTATTTGACCCCCTTACCACTCCCTCGAAGATCCTGATGAAAAAAATAATAAAAAATGATTCGAGATCGCACAACCTTGGTCAAGGGTATATTTTAAATTTTCAAAAAAATCATATTCCAGGTTTGTTGGTGAAATTGACTTTGTTCCTGCCTGCCGAGCTTGCTACAAAGACAAATCAAGCTGATTCTCATTTTAAACGAATAAATAAATATATAAAGCACGTACAAAGAAATTTACCCACTGGATGGGGTAGCTTTTTTTGAAAAAATATCTTGGTAAAACTCGGTGAAGCGTTTATTCGCCAGAAGGTCGGATTTGTAATTTTACTTGGGAAATTTACGAAATATCTTACGCTGAAGCTTTATCAATGGAACAAAATACGTATGTGTGCGAGCTGGTTCTGTTCTCGTTTTTTTTCCCCTTCTCTTCTCGTGTACACATTTTGTATTCATTTCAACTCAACATATATTCACGTTGATAGAAACCAACAAAATAAGTTTCAATATATTGTTGCATTTTCTCCTGAAAAAAAAAGAAAAGAACAAAGGCGAAAAAAATACCGAGACAATGTACTTCGTACGTACGAACAGCTCGAACATGAAGAACAATTGCATTTCAGCGCATGAAAATTTTATATTATTGCGAAAACATACGCTCGATTCAATTTAATTGATCGATTTAGCGAAGACGTACTCGGCAGAGTCTGAAGTAGTATTCGACAACCCTGGACCGACTTTATAAGGAGGAGATGGGGATACAATCTGGCATGGTAAAAAAACAGTCGAACGCGATTATAAACTCGACGACGGATATTTTATTGGAGACGCGGGTGAGAAAAAAAAAATAACCAGACGGGGAGGAAAAGTCATCGAGTAAATTCGAGCATCGAGCGACGGATGGAAACACTCGAAATTTAATTCGGTTTTTTCCGCTTTCATTTTATTTTTCATTTTGTTTGTCGGTTTTTTTTTTCTCGGCGGTACTTATTTTCGCCATACGATCGCGAGAAATGAATTCGGTCGAATAATGTCGATTTCATAAATTAACGCGAGCCTCGCAGCAACTTACCGGAGAATTCCTCATTCGAGTGTTTTAATTTTAAAGCTTCGCCAAAGTTTAAAATAATAAAACGTTCGGCGGAATAAGGGAGGCAGGGGAAAAGAAGACAAAAGAGTATTAAAGTGATTAAGTAGCAATTTGTCGTCGAGAGAATAGAATAACTGAGAAAAACTGCAACGAACGTTTAACCTCCTTTCACATAATTTAACCGAATCGAGCAAATGGCCAAGTTTAAAAGGTTCGCCGCCGCGCCGATTGCGTACGAGAAAAAAAACTTTCGCCGTTGAGATATTTTTTCGTAATTTTATTTTAATTAGTTTTCGAGCCGGGTTGGGGGATAATTACTGTATTCGAAAGCGTGTTCGAATTCGGTGTTCGAATATTTTAAAAGTGATTTAGTCGAGTGTTGGTAAATGGTATTAAATGGGTTGGCGAAAAGAAAAACGGATGTAGAGGTTTCTTACCGAAAATATATCACGATTCTCTGAACTTGAAAATAATCCAGGGAAGCGTGAAATCAAGATGAGTTGCGAGATCTGAAATAATGTGGGGGTTGGAGTTTTTCAACTTTGAAGGGAAATCACTCATTATTTTTTATGGGGAATTTTCAATAGAAAATTAATTCGGAGCGGTGATTTAGCATTTAATTCTGGATAAGAGGAAGGGGAAGGCAGAGAGTGGAATTCGTTCAATTTCGGCGATCAGAAGTTGAATTTTTTTCACCATTTAAGTCTCGAAAGAGAGGCAAGATTCTCAATAATTATTTTCTCTTTTATTTGCACTGAATTTTCAAAAATGTGTGATTTTACAACATTTTCAAATCCGAATTATTTGAAAAATTTTTCAACTCTAGAATTTCACTTCCAATAGTTTCCAATTCCTAAAATTTTCTTTCGAGTTTTTTTCAGTTTTGAAATTTTTCTTCAATTTTTTTCGAATTTCAATTCCAATTCCAATCGATTTTTTCAATTCTAAGATTTCGTTTCAAGATTAATTTTCGAAAATGTTTCCTATTCCAATAAAATTTTTTCAACTAACATTTTTCTCATCAACTGAAATTTTTTCTGTTATTCTCAGCTCTCAAATTTCCCTATTCAAGTACCTACTAAAAGGCTCTGGTGTGGTAAGGAGATTATTTGATCTGTGGTGGGACTTGATCAAAATTTTATGCCGTTTGATTTATCTCGGTAGAAGATGATTTTACTGAACAAGCTCAATTTTATTTCACTCTTGGAGTAGGTAGGGGCTAGGGTTCCAAAATACTTGGTTTCCAAGCTGAAAATTCAATTTACTCGCATTTTCAATCGATTTTTGTCAAATTTGGCAAGATAGGGGTACTGAAGAGAGTATAGTGAAATTTTTAATAGATTTTTAAAATCATTTAAATGGCCCTGAATTTGACTTTGAAAATTTAATATCGTCCAGGAAGGCATAATTTTGGGATTGACAGGAAGATAATTTTTTTTCCAATTTTTTGATTCAAAACTTGCGGAAATGAAATTTTTAGCTTGGGAATCATTGTATTTTGGAACCCTAGCCCACTCCATCATCTTCGATCAAAGAAAACTTAATGACATTACAATTTTATCAAGATCCACCAGAGTCCAAATGACCCCTTTACCACACCAGAGCCTTTGTATGTACTTCACTCTGAATTTTTTCATTTACTGAAATTTGTTCTCAAGTCCAAAAATTTCTTCATCCATTGAAATTTTTTCTCAGCGAAAATTTTCTCATTTACATATTAAAATTTTTTTCGAGTCTAAAATTTGTTTTCAGAACTTTTTAAAACTCTGGTTAGTATTTTGTATTTTCTTTAAAAAATCTTCTTCTAATTTTGAAAATTTCTTTAAAATATTTCCAAACTTGAATAGAAAGAAAGCTCGAGATAATTCAAAGTTTTTAAAGAAATTCTAGATCAAAGAATAAATTCTAATGATAGATGAGAAAAATGTTGATTGAAAATGAAAAAAATGGGGAGATCGACTAGATAAAATTTTAGTACGTGAAATTATTTTGAAGAAAATTGAGAAAATATTGTATAAAAATTGTAAGTAAAAATTTTGTGGAAAAATTCTGAGTTTGGAAATGTTTTGAAAATTGTTACCAAAGTTGAAAAAAAAAAAGTAAAAATTATTTTTAATTTTGTTCCTATAATAAGTGTATTTTAAAATTTACCCATCGATTTATTTTTCTAAATCTTTCTGGAAGTGGAAATTATGAATAACAATACAATGCTCACTAAATTTCGATAAGAGAAATTGCATAGTTTTTTTCCGCAAATAAAGCATAAATTTTCTCATTTTTTTTTAATGGAAAAATCATTTAAAATAGTGACTTCATCAAAATACTAATTTCGAAAAAAGGAGGCTTTTGTAGGCTGAAATCAAAAAAAAAATTGAATTCAGTTCATTATGTAAAGAACAATTTTAAAATTTTAAAAATTGAGCTTGATTTACCTCAGAAACCTTATTCAAATTGCCAAATACGAAAAAATTTTCAATTTTAAAAATTTGTCAAGTTGAGTCAACAGTTTTCTTTTAGAAAATATAATAAATCTTGATGAATTATCATTTTGCATTATTCTAACAACGTTTGACTAATCACCATTTCATTTTGTTTTTCTGTTTCAGGTGAGTTCCAATTGCTCATTGTACGAATTTCTATCACACGATCAATATGTAATTGGTGAGATTTTTAGATTTATATTTCGTTGGATAATTTGGATAAATACTGAAATGGCTTCAAATTATCGTTGAAGATTATTCAGAAAAGATTATGACCGTGATTTCACACAACTGAAGATTTCTAATTCTTCTTATTTCTCTTTCTGATTTGAAAAACAAAAAATCTGCATCATGGTTCAGAAATACAGTCTGGTACCAATATTTTGGCCTTATTTTTAAAAATCATTTTGTAAATAAGAAGAGGGTATCGTTGGCAATAAAAAATCTCGCGTTTCCATTTCAAATAACTTGTTCAAGTAGGTACACCAATTTTTTTTAGGTAACTTAACACTCGACCCTAATAATTCGATCATTTTATTTCATAAAGCATACCTATTATAAAATAAACGGCCCCGCAGCTGTCAGAAATGTCATTAAAAAAAGACTTCAAGACCACGACTACAATAAAAATCGATACTTGACATAGTATCACTTTTTTGTTTTTTTCTTTCTTTTCGATTTTTTTTCTGTTTTTAGAGGGGAAAACGTGGGAAGTCTCCCCATTGTTATTCTAGATTAATGCCTCGGAAAGGAACGGTTAGACTTTTTTTTTGTCCAGCCTTCGATTGAATTTCCGTTTTACCTTATTTATAAGACAAGTTTTAATTATTAGTTTTAATTTTTTTTCTCGTCGTTCGTCCAGTAGTCTAAATATAGATAGAGTTCACCTGTATAGCATACAGAAGGGTGATGTAGGTAATATTGCCTTGTAATTTTGTTTTCGTGTTTTTTTTTTTATTTGGTGTCGTCTTTCCCCGATTGCCTCTTGTATGGTGACGTAGGCTTCGTCAAATGATTCGAGTCATCAAATATGACGGCGGGTCGTACATTCGGTGAATTTTTTATGAAACGAAGCCAATGGAAACATATCGTCGGGTTTTTACGGTATATGTACGATAATTTAAGTGTGATGTAAAAAAAAAAGAAATGAAAAAAAATTTGAAGAAATTTTTACCTGAATTTAGGTTTTAGGGTAATTCGTGGTGAATTTGTGGTATTTTATGACCATAATTAAGAATTTTCCAAGTAGGTATTAGTAATTAAAATAGAAAAAAAAAGTTTGACAATCATCAGTGAACTGGTAAAATTGGATGGAAGTAAAAAATACGAGAATTTTTGAATCAGTAGGTTAATCGAAAATTTATGGGAAAATTGGGTTCGGATTGGGCATGAAAATGGCAGATTCACAAAAATGGTATATTTTTCATCTACGAGCGTAGATTTTAGCCAATTTTTAGGATTCGAATTCAAAATTAATTTTTTTTCAATGTTGAAAATTCTGGTCATTTCAAGACCAAAATCAAAAAGTTGACCTGAAGATGAATTTTTAAAAAGTTTGAAATTTGTAAAAATCCATTTGCTTCACACCCTGCAATCTTTTTTTGTACAGTATTTTTTTTCGTGATTGGCTTTTTGTGTGTATAATTTCAGTAATTTTTATCAGCTGACTATGAAGTTGATTTCTGAGAGGGCGCAGAAATTGATGAAAATTTCCAGCAGAAAAGAATTTTTTTCTGATTTTCGCCAATTTTTTCAAGCTCGAGACAAAAATTTCTTTACGAGGTTATCACTTTCGAAAATTTTCCGACTAAAATTTGATTTTTTTGATACAGAATGCGGTGAAAATCATGGACTTTTGGAAATTTGAGAGATCAATTTTACTCTCTGCCTTAAATTTCACAATTTTATATTTCACTTCTCTTTCCACTTCTTCCTCCTGAGACCTCCATCCAAATACCTTGAAAAAAAAAATGAAGACGAAATGTAGAAAAAATATGATCATTTATTCCCCTAGTCGAATACGTTCAGCATGGATTTCGATCGTTTAAATTTTACTCATTTGAGCCTCTTTGCCTTCACTCTTCTCAAATAAATGTGGAAAAGAATTTGATAGATGGTTTAAAAGAAATCTAAAAATCACGTCCTACTCTTCTGGTAAAATATACTCAGAATCTATTTAATTTAATTTTAATTTTACTCATTTTTTTCATCCTCCTTTTGAGACTTATTTTCTCAGATTATTTGGAGGGGTGAAGGAATTGAGAAATAGTGGATAAAAAATGAAAATAGCATTTTACTCGCACTTCTTTCGTAGAGTATTTTCATTTTCAGTTGAATTCCATTTCAATTTTATTAGAGTTTTCTTCTTTTTCTTCAGACTTTTTTCTGTGGAAAATTGGGGCAAAATTTGAAAATTGTCATCCCTTTTCTTTGGTTTACAATATTCAATATACTCGTAACGATGTCACTGCATTCAAGTTTCAGTTATTCATTTTTCAAAACCTTGTAACTTTGTTTTAAAATAGCTTTTCTTTTTTATTTGAAATTTTTTCTGTAATAAATTCATCGAATTTTCTTGTTGAGGGAGAGTTGGGGGAGGGGGTTTAAAAATTTTCAGAATTGAATTTGGATATTTTTTAGCCTGAAGATCGTATAAAAAGTGAAAAAATTTTGGAGAAAAAATAGTTTGACTTCACGCATTTTATACCATTTTTTGTAAAATTTTTACATTACACAATAAATTATCCCCTCCAATCCTCCATAGTTCATGAATATCATGTTTAAAAGGTTCGGAAAGTTTTGAAATTGGCCTGGAAAATCTGGAAAAAAAATCAGGAAAAATTCTCTGAAATATTGTAGACACCCTGTATTATTTTGTCTGTATTCAATTGAAACGCCTAAAAATTACAATTCCGAATCTGAGGTCACTTTTTGGTCGCTATTTTTGTCGGAAATGGCTACTTCAGTCACTTTTTTGGGGATTTTATTCCTATATGTACTTACCAAAAAATAAACGTAAAAAAGGTTTTTAATTTTTCTGAAAATTACGAAAAAAGAACTCGAAAATTAGGTAATTTTGAATTTTAGAAATCTGTAGATACTCTGTATCATTGAGTATGACATATTTTTCAGCTTTTCAACAATTTTTTTTTGAGTTTTTTTTTACGATTTTTTTTTTTAATTACAATTTTAACGGAATATTTTGCATAATTCGATACATCATTTATTGAAATTTTATTTAATATTTTTGAAAAAAAAGTTTCTGAAAATTAAGAAAGTATAGTTTTTTATGTAAAAAGTAATTTCCAATTTTTTATGCCTTTTTTGTATAAATTTCTAGCAAATCCTTTAAGAATATTTTCACAATTTGAAGCCGTTTTCTTAAAAAAAAAAAAAACGGTTTCATTTTCTTGAAAGCATTTTGGCTGAAACTGAATGAAATTTTCCCATAGGGAACATACGAAAATGTTTACTCTTTGATCTTTTTTTTTTTTCAAGCATTTTACATGTCATTATATGTATTTCCCTCAAAAAGACGGATTTTAGTGGAAAGTTGTTATTCCCTGTGAGAGGAGAGGTGGGAAAAAGGTAACTGAAATACGAGTTGAATTTTTTTGAGTATTTTGTATCAACAGACGCCATGAAATATTCTTCTATGTACCTACAAATGATGTAAAACTAAGCTTTTTAAAATTGTTTTTATCGTTGATTCGTTTTCCAAATCAGGAGGTATAGAAATTACAAAGCTCAAAAATCCAAAAAATATAAAATTGGCGTGAATTCCCTCCTCCCCCCCTCCACACAGAAAAATGAAACCACAATTTTTTTTCGAAGATATATGCAGGGTATAACGAATTATTATTTTTGCTCCAAACGATGGTCAATAACTTTTTTTTTTAAATTGCTACAGAGAAGCAAGAGTATCAGTGGATGAAATCATCGAAAAATTCAACACAAATGAAGCTAATTGTCTAATTGTTTTGGTTTCTAATTTTCATACAAAACCTTAGAAAATACGAGCCTCGTAATGTACTATTTTTCAGTCACCGAAATTTTTCATGACATTCTCGAAAATCTGCAGAGCCATCCATCAAGCTATCCAATTTCCATTCTCTTTAGTCAATTCCGAATTACCCTAGAATTCTCGACACTTCTAAACCACCGGCCGAAAAATTAGCCCACACAAACGTCAACCTAGTCCAAAGGTCACCCTCACCCCTTCCCCCTCCAGTGGCCTACGAATTGTCAAATGAACACGTTGAATATACTGTATAGACCTATATCGTACGTATAGTTGTTTAACGACGAAATAAATATTTACGGCGCTCCACGCAGCCGGAAACACGATATCGAGAGCTTTTTAGTTTATAACAATCACTTCGTTTTGATATACGGACGAGGCGGCGACGGAATACGAAAGGGGTGAGGGGGTAGACACAATGCGGCATACCGGAGAGGGCAACATTGTCGTTTAAAATATCCATCTTTATCCCGAACACGACCGCAGCCGATTTATAATACAGTTCGAGGGGTAAACGTAGCCCTTGCCCGGGTTACCTGATCCATCGACTGAGGCCAGCCGAAGGACGAGGGTAGATAAATGCCATATCAGTGGTAGTGTGTGTCGCGAAACGTTTTCAAAATACATGCTAAGTTGACAGGTACGCTTCATTATTGACAAATGACCGATACGTCGTATAGTGTAGCTTTGAAAATAACACGTAGCTGGTCCGAAAGCCTGGATTGGGGCAAAAGGAAGGGAGTTTTTCATCCGTGGTACAGAATTAGGCGGGTAATAAAAATCGAAGCTTTTTTCCCCAACCAGGGTACTAGAAATCTAGGTTAATTAGCGAATGGAAATTAGTGGTAAAAAATGACCCCGAAATTAAATTTGAATTTTTTTTAAGCGTCACGTACGATGGTTGGATTCTCAAAAAAAAATTCCAAAACTTTTCGAGAAAAATACGCAGGAATCTGGAATCGTGCATCTGAGGTTTTTCAGGTTTTTCTCCAGTATTCGTGTAAGAGAAAAAAAGGAGAATAGGAGAAGATAAAAATAAAAGAAGCTGGAATATACATCTAATACGCTATCAATCGTCGTTTGCAGCCTTTTGCAAAAGACTTTTACTCGACAATGGTAACGCAGGGTGGCAAGAGCGTAATAAAAACACTTTTTAAGCTGGTGCCACATCGCGCTTCCGAATTGCCGTGGAAGAGTGGCAAAGGGGACGGAGAACAACTGTCTTTTTCCAATTCGAGCTCGGTGTCTTAACGCTGCGTATTCTTGGTCTCTGTCTCTCTTTCGTATTGTTTTTAATCTCGCCTCCTCCTCACCTCGGTCACTCCATCGTGCTGTAAATTGACTGACGGCGGGAATGTTTACATTGAGGAATGTAATTTAAACGAAAGGGTGTTGCCGTTTTCTATTTGCCGCTTTGAAGCTACATTACCTCTTATTTGGGAAGTGTATATATCTTTAATTAAAGCCGGATTCCAACTATGGCCTCGTGTTTAAATTTTACCAATCAAATTAAACGTTTTTCTAGCTGAGGGTTTATTTTGCCCGGTGAAGTGGAGAGAGGGGAAATACGAAGTGGTTTTTTTCGTGCGAGATGATGTTCGAGCGAGGAATGGAGTGAGATGTGGAGAAATGGTATGATGAATTTAGACAGGTGCGAAAGAATTGTTAAAAGAATGAGGAGAGGGTGCTTACTTTTTTTGAGGGTAGGTTTTCATTTGATGACGGTATTTTAGATGTTTGGTCGAGTCGAGCTGGTACCTGAGTGAGATTGTGATTACGTATTTTGTCGAATAAATTGCATCGATTTCATCGTGTAATTGGTATGGGTTAAACGAGTCTTTTTGAAAGTTTTTTTTTTGGATTATCTATGTTGCGAGAGTGTTTTTTTGAAATAAAAAATAGAAATTGAATCGAATTGTTCGCGAAAGACCGTTTTCGATTCAAAAAATTGTTTGATATTTGGTGGTTTCTAAGAAATTCATTCTTGGAATTGATGAATCGTTCGCGAACGATCAAACAACGAATCATTTGGAAATCATTGTCGTTGTTATGATTCGATTTCCAAGTGTTGAAAAATAATTTTGGCAAGTTGAATTTTTTGCGAATGAGCAATTTGACTCCTGGTTGAATCGTTCACGAACGAATCAGTATAAAACTCTAATTTTCTTCGATGAACGTCAGGTTTTGAAAATCGGATCGTTTAGTGATAATTGAACCTAATTTAGCATGAATCGTTTGATGGGACAAAAAAAACTTAATTGAATCGTTCGCGAACGATCGGATATTGAATGATTTGGATAATTATTGACACGTATTTTATTTCAGAAGAAGTTAGGACTCCAGTTTTATAAAATTTTGAAAAATAAGTTGGATTATTTCTAAAATATCGATTTTGACTCCTGATTGAATCGTTCACGAACGAATCCGTGAAAAACTTGGATTTTCTACGATAAAAATCAATATTTAAAAACTGAACCAGTTTGTAATAACGGAATCAAATCTTGTGTAAATCATTCGCATACGACTGAACAAAAAATGAATTGAATCGTTCGCCAACGAAATAGTAAAAAACTGGATTTTTACATTTTGGAAACAAAAAACCTAAAATTGAATATTCAATCGAGTACTGTCTGAATCGTTTGCGATCAATCAAATTGAATCATTTGTTAACTGTGGAACAAAGCTCTATCTGAATCATTCGTGAACGTCTATATCAAATCTTGATTGAATCATTCACGAACGAATTTATGAAATCTCCGATTTTTCACTTTAAACGGCAATTATTGAAAATTGAATAATTTGGTAACCGTAGAACGAAGCTCTATCTAAATCATTCGTGAACGTCTAAATTAAATTTTGGTGAATCGTTTGCGAACGATTTCGTGAAATATTTGACTTCGGCGCATTGAAAACTAATAATCGAAAATCACATCAGTTCTGCAAAATCATTGAAGTTCTTCTGGAGTGAGTTCTGACTGAATCGTTCGCGAACGAATTCACGAAAATCTCGATTTTTTAAATGAAAATCTACGTTTAAAAATTGGATTATTCGACGATAATTAAATTCTTCTGGAGTGAGTTCTGACCGAATCGTTCGCGAACGAATTCACGAAAATCTCGATTTTTTAAAATGAAAATCTACGATTAAGAATTGGATTATTCGACGATAATTAAACCAAGTTTTGACCGAATAGTTCGCGAACGTATAAGTTGAGTTGTAAATATAATGATGAAATCGTTCGCGAACGATTTTCAAAAATCGTGAACCACTCGAATTTTATTAATTGAGAACATCATTCGCTAATGGAATAATTCCCGAATGAAAATTGAATTCTGATTGGGTTGTTTCGAACAATGCTTTGAAAGTTATTTTTATTCATTGAAAAATAAAATCATTTACAATTTGAATCGCTCGTGAACGACTGAATAATTCGTACCTAAACAAATTCATGAAAAATTGAACTTTTGTAAATTGAAAAAGAACTGCATTTTAAATTGGATCGCTTGCGAGAAATTAAATGGATGATTGTCGGAGTCGTTCGCAAATGTAAAATGAGCACTGATTGAATCGTTCGCGAACGAAAGCACAAGTTGACTTGAAAATTTTGAGATATTTACTCTATTTTCATTTTTTCAAGAACATTACATTCAATTGCAAACTGAATCTTTTTTGAACGATTGAATGGAATTCTGTCTGATTCGTTCGCGAACGATTGAATTAATCGTGCTTGAATTGGTCTCAAACAGTTGCATTGTATTGTTGCTGAATCGTTCGTGAACGATTGAAAAGAATCGTACTTGAATCGTATAAAGAAAATTGAATTAAATCGTTCTTAAATCGTTCGCGCACGATTCAATTGAATCATATATGAATCGTTCACGAACGTTTGAATTAATCGTGCTTGAATTGTTCTTGAATCGTTCGCGAACGATCGAGAAGAATTTTAATTGAATCGTTCGCGAACGATTGAAAAGAATCATACTTGAATCGTTTACGGAAGATTGAATTAAATCGTTCTTGAATTGTTCGCGAACTACTGAGTTGAATTCAGTCTTGAATTTTTGTGAACAACTGAATTTTCATTCCGGAATAGTTCATGCACTATTCAATTGAATTGTGCCTGAATCGTTCGCGAACGGTTGAAACGAATTTTCCTTAAATTTTTTGTGTATGAAGGATTCGAATGGTTTCCGAAAAGTTTGCGAACGACTCAATGGTGTCATTTTAATAATTCGGGAACAAATAATTAAATCTTATTTTCGAAAATAAAGTGTACCAATTCGAATCCTCCAAAATGAATAAAATTGGAATATCTCATTCGACATTTTTTGTAAATCTAACTGTTTTCCTTTTTATTTAACTAGTTTATCAAAATTACTGATCATGGTTAAAAATATGGGTCTCTGGAACTTGCGTATTAAACGATCATTCATCACTTCATAAAAATCTCATAAAATTTCTGCTCCGACTATTTGTAATTCTGCACCACTGCCGAATAAAACATCTGAAAAAATCGTCGTAATTACAATTTTCCTCAACTTTTTCCATCTTCGAACTCTTCGTATTCTAATTCCATTTTCCGCACTTCGTTTCATCTGCAAAAAACAGTGAAAGAAACACTCGTTACCTACACTCTTTTATACGTCACGTCGTCGGTGCGCGAAACACGACTCGACGATTTATTTTGACAATTTGTTAATTTTTTTCATAACGAGAAAACTTCTTGCACGGCATCGCTGCTAGTTTGCACTTTTGACGTGGCTTTTAATCAGTTTATACTTAGTTCGACTGTTGTTGGAATAATGAAAACAGGCGTGTTCTTTGTGTGTCGAGGTACTTCAACCCGATGCAGAATTATTTAACGTTATAGATTGAAAAGTTGATGAGTTTTTAAATTAAAAGATCACGGCGACTAAGAGCTAAATGCTGCGAGCTTTCAGATGCTCCGACGTTCAACTTTTCGTCGAAAAGGCGAGCGAGAGAGTTTTTACGCGAAATTTATTCGTCAAAATGCTCTCCATCGCCATTACTGTCGACGCGACGTGCCAAAACACCGCGTTCGAGTCGCGCGAGAAAAAAATTCGCGCCAAAGAAGCTTATCGCCGGCTTATGCGGTTACCTGGGCCGAAAAGTAAATCCTCGACCTTCTAATTCGTCGAGTTTTGCGTTGATTCATTATTCGTCGAGCCGATCAAGGATTTATATATTGTAAAATTTGGCGCGAGTAGGTCTCGGTAGCTGTGTGTAATGAAATATTTGAGATTCGAGAACCACGCTCCCTAAAGAAAGGGCAAAAGCAGCTCCTTTGAGGATTGAAATTTGAGGATTTGTGTGTTCGTTCGAATTAGTAAGATAACTGGTCATTAGGTAATCAGATTAAAGACTTTGATGTATTTTTTTCATCGTTTAAACCTTCTCGAAGTTCATTCATTCAAATTACCTAATTGAGATAGGTTTTTTATAAAGTTTTCTGATTGTATCCCAAGGTTTGAGGAAGGAGGCATTGTCGAGGTGAATAGAAGATTCAGCTATATCGAATGTCGGGCAGCGTTACCCCTCTTCAAAAAAAAACAAAACGAACATTTTTTAAAATAACAAACTAATCTTTTTTTTACAATTTACGTCACCTACATTATAATGTTATCGCTCGATTAAATCAGAAAAAATGAAATGAACATATGAAAATTCCACAAATTTTACCTCTGATTACATTTTTCAAAGATTTTCACAATTAATTTTTTTTTTGGAAGAAGGTATGCTAAAATTTAGAAAACCATTTGGAATTATGGAAAAAGCATCACTTAGATTTTAGAAATATGTGGAAAAATTTTCTGTTTTTTTTTTGGGGGGGGGGGGGGTCGAAATTCTTCAAAAATTTAGAAAAAATCTAGGCTCTGGCTCAAGCAATAAATGTTTCAAGTCCATATTTAGTTTTTCCAAAATTCGTAGGAAATTTATCAAAATTTAATTTTTCTTTTACAAATTCCTCAAAAAATTTTCAAGAACCACAAAATTCCTCAAAATTGGGATTGCCGGCGAGGTAGGTATCGAAATACATTATTTTTTGATCTACTGAATTCATTTCCTGAGTGGCGTTCCATGATTAAATTTTGGCAGTGAGAGGGAGGGGGTAAATTTACTAAATATCTATTTTCTTTCAGCCCCTCAAGTTCATTTCCGGTACATATTCCCCCTCAAAAAAACAAAGAGGGTAGTAGGGTCAACCATTTTTTTAGTTGAAAAATTTTTCAGAGTTGAAATCTCAAAAAAAAAATTTACCCTTTTCCTTCAATCCATTTCCGAAGTCAATTTGATCCCTAATCTGAAACCGAGAACCCTGGAATTTAGAGGAAGTTTATTTTGAAAAATTTCTGATTTTAAACAATTTTTTTTTAGTTTTTCCAAAGGTATCCGAGAATTTTTTGCTATAGTTTTAACAATTTTCATGGATATTGCGAAATTTTAGGGATATCTTGAACAATTTCAATATTTTTTTGAAATATAAATTGAGGAGTGTCGTTGCAAAACGCAACATCTCGATTTTTATCATTTTTGAGTTAATATATCAGTCTTATAGGAAATTCAACGAGGAATCGAATGGTGCCATAGACAGGACTCCATAACGACCATAAATACCTTTTATCTGCCATGAAAGATAACGTTTCGGTGCAAAACGCAACAAATAGTGGGTGTTTCGGTGCAAAACGCAACATCTTTTTTGTTTTGCCCCCCTTCAACCCCCCCTTGAGGTACAAGTGCGAAGTGACCCCAAAACATGTAGCTGAGGTCCTAAGCTTTCCAATGAGACCGCCCCGAGCCAAAACCCTCCACATAATTTTGAATGACAGTTTTTTGCGATTTCCCAAAAATCAGGTTTTCGGAGATGTTGCGTTTTGCGTGTCGTTGCAAAACGCAAAATCTCGATTTTTATCATTTTTGAGTTAATATATCAGTCTTATAGGAAATTCAACGAGGAATCGAATGGTGCCATAGACAGGACTCCATAACGACCATAAATACCTTTTATCTGCCATAAAAGATAACGTTTCGGCAAAACGCAACAAATACTGGGTGTTTCGGTGCAAAACGCAACATCTTTTTTGTTTTGCCCCCCTCCAACCCCCCCTTGAGGTACAAGTGCGAAGTGACCCCCAAAACATGTAGCTGAGGTCCTAAGCTTTCCAATGAGACCGCCCCGAGCCAAAACCCTCCACCCAATTTTGAATGACAGTTTTTTGCGATTTCCCAAAAATCAGGTTTTCGGAGATGTTGCGTTTTGCAACGACACTCCTCAATTTTTTAAAGTGCATTTTTTTGAATTTTCAAACATTTTTAGAATGGTTTGAACATTTTTAGTGATTTCAAAACCCTTTTTAAGATTTTTCGTAAACTAATCATCTATCTGGAGAAAAAATTATATCCAATGGATCTGAAAATGCTAGATTTTTTGGGTCCAAATGGATCTAAATTGACCCCGCAGACCTGTTTGGATCCAAAAAAATACGCATTTTTAGATCTTATTATTGGATCTAAATTTATAACCTACCAAATTTATTATCCAATTAGATCCAAAAGGATTTAATCGGATCAGATTTTTTTTCAATTTAAAGAGAAAAATGTCTTTCATTGGATTAATTTGGATTTTTTTCTATCCATTTATATTCACTTGGATTCATTTGAAACCGATTGGATCGCGCCATTTTTTGGATTCAATTGGATCTAGTTAGATCTGATCAGATCTAATTGGATTAAATTTTTTACCCGGGTAGGTTTTGAGACACTTTTTCTAATTTAAAACTTTTTAAATTTTTCCCCAATTTAATTGGCGTTTATGCGATAAAAAGAGTAAGTACTTAGGTACATAATTATACTTTTTGGAATAGTTTTTGCAAATTTAATTTTTTTAAATTTTGAACTATTTTTAAAATTTGTAACAGAAAAATTGTTTTGTCTTTTCAAAAAAATTTTTTAAATAATTTTTTAAAACTGTTTGACAGGTTTTATTTTTTTTCAAAACCATTTTACTTTATAAATATATTTTTTCACTCTTATTTAAAATATTTATGGTGAACTTTTTGAAACGGTTTCTCACATTTTGAAAAATTGAGATATTTTTGAAAAATAATTTCGTGATTTTTTGAAACGTTGAGAATTCTTTGAAATTTTGGTGATTTTTTTATCTTTGCATACTTCTAGAATCTTTATTCTTTATCGTTATTTGCATCAAACAAATCCATCAATAATGCAACCAAAAAGATAATGTTTTGCAACGCTAAAAATGGCTGGTAAATTTGGCCAACTTTCATAACGAGTACCCATCTTCTTGAACGTAGTACGTCGTAACAATTACAAATACTTAGCATCGATGAAATTAGTCCTTTCGTTGCGAAAATTCCATTTTCTTGGCGTATACGTTTTACCTAAAGTACTCTATTCGCGAACGCATCTCCATCCTTGTGTTTCTCGTACATACTGAGCGAAGCAGTTAAAAACATCGTTTTAATCATAAAAGCGGATATTGTGAAAGGCGGTGGCGGCAGCGGGTTGCCAAGTTTATAAGGTGGCGCATCTTTTCATTAGACGCGTTCGGAACCAGGTAATTATCATTCGACTGTACGACTAAAGTTTATCCGGTACACGAATATGAAAACTTTTTGCTACGTTGTCTTCTACGTGTATGTGTTAGCGGTGTTGGGGGTGTTTTCCCTTCTTCTTCGTCGTCGCTCTGTTTATGAGTTAATTAGCATTTAAGAACGACGCTTAATCGAAAAACGCTTCTTTTTTGTGCCGCCTCGTTGAGTGTTCGCATATGTGGTAAGGTTGAGCGAAATACGGATGGGAAAAAGTTTAGGTGTGTTTTTTTCAAAGCTTGGTAAGGCGATTTTTTCCGGTGTGGGATGTAAATGTGATGAGGTTTTGAGGCGGAATGTAAATTTATCTACGCGTGGGTGAGATTTTTTGAAGGGAGTGCTGGGTTTGGTGTTTTGAAATTATTTTAGGTTATTGTTCGATTTTTTCAGATTTTAGGTCGGCCGAATATTTGATTGTTATCAAAATTATTTCCAGTACAAATTTTATCCCATTTTTTTTTTTTTTTTTCATAAATGTACCTACCAAATTTTTTTTACAATTTTGAATTTCTTTTTCAACATTTTTCAACTCTGAGATTTCATGTCAAAATTCTTGTCAGCAATAGATTTTTTATTCAGAATTTTTCATTTGGAATTTCTAACAATTTTTTACTCAAAAGTTTGTGAATAGTAGAAATCGAAAAAATTTTAAACCATTTTCAATTTGAAAAATTTTAAAATACGATTTTAAAGATGAAAAAACAGATTTTGCAAAAAAGTATTGGTTGAAATGAAATTGAAGCAGAATGATGAGGAAGGAAAAACTCTTGCAAGTAGATAATATTTTTGGAAGAAAAGGGAGATGAAAAATACTCCAAAGAAATATGTTGGGGAAGAACACTTTTTTGAAACAGAAATTTTTCAAAAAATGAGTTTAACAAATTTGAACTTGGAAAAATGTCAAGAAAAAATTTCGGCGAACTTGTTTTTGATCAATTTTTATGCTGTGATCTCTCGATTTTTTTGCTCCTGGCGCAGAACCCGCCTCAATTGATTCGCTGATTTTCACCTCTCTAATCGCGTGAAAATTGATCCGTGGCTCACACCACACCTTTAAACACATATCTGAAGCAGATCATTAGTTTTTCAATCATTTCAAATATGTCGTTCGCGATTGACTTTGTGTAGGTATTTCATTTTTTTCAAAAATTATTTGAAAAGCTGCAGCTGATTAAATTGAAGAAAAATTACTGATTTTAAATGGCTGATTGAAAAAAAATCATTTTTTGTTGGATTTGTATCTGGAATTTGACCTTTTTCTATGCTCCTGGCGCAGAACCCGCCTCATTCCTTTCGCACATTTCCTCCCTTCAAATCATGCCAGAATTGATGTATGGTTCGCTATAATTTTTAGTCGAGTATTTCAGATCCGTTGTGTAGCGATCGACTTGATTTACTCCTATTTTCTCAAACATGATTTTAAAAGTCAATTAAATGGAACAAAATGACTGATTTGTGATGGCTGATTAAAGAAATCCATTTTTTGTTGAACATGTGTCTTGAATTTAATCTTTTTTCTGTGCTCCTGGCGCAGAACCCGCCTCATTCGGTTTACGACTTTCACCCTTCTGATCATGTCAAAATTGATCGGTGGTTCACAAAAATTTGTAATTTGATGTCTGAGTCTGAAGTGCATCATTAATTTTTGATTATTTTAAATCCATAATTTGTGAATGGCTCAATATACATCTATTTTCTGAAAAATAATTTCAGTAGCTGGTAAAATGAAACAAAATTACTGATTTTTTGAATGGCTGGTTAAAAAAATCATTTTTTGTCGAATTCTTGAGATGAATTTGACCTCTTTTCTGTGCTCCTGGCGCAGAACCCGCCTCTTATTTCGGCCATTTTCACCTCCAAATTGAGTTAAAAATCGAGTCGAAGTTGGTCTGTGGATCGCGATAATTTTGTATTTGGTTTGTAAAACGATGTTTTGTTTTTCGATTCAAATTCGTCGTTCGCGAACGATTTTATGTACTTATATTCTTTCAGAAATAATTCAAAGGCTGATTAAATTGAACAAAATGACTGATGTTTGATATCCGATGGAAAAAATTCATTTTTTTAAATCGAATTTGTTCGCTGAATTCGACCTTTTTCCTGTGCGCCTGGTACAGAACCCGTCCCGTTCGATTTGCACCGAAACTGATCCGTGGCTCGCAAAATTTTTGATTTTGGTGTCTGAAACGCGTGTAAAATATTATTTTCGGTCATTTTAAATTCGTCGTTCATAACCGGCTTGATCGACTCCATTTTCTTCAAAATAATTCGAGAAAAATTATACAAAGATGGAACAAAATTTCTGATCTTTGACGATTGATTGAAACTTATTGATTTTTCATAAAATTTCTAAATTGTATTTTCTGGTTTTTGTGCTCCTGGCGCAGAACCCGCTCCAGTCAATCTCACATTTTTAGTTCCTAAATAGCGAATCGCGCCACAGTTGATCCGATTTTTTGGTATTTCGACGAGCTCGAGAAAATATCATTCCGGAGACTTTATTCCATCTCGAGGACTACATAAGTTGGCCAATTTCAATGCAGGATCCGTTTCATATTTACGGATTCGGTTTACTTATTCGTTAATCGGATTCAGATAACAAAATAAAAATGTTTGAAAAGTTGCTGTCTTTAAATTAAAACTTCGGCGAACTTTTCGGGTCGAAAAAGCGAAAAAAATATATATATTAAAGTCTAAAATTGCGTAATGCGAAAAAAAGATGCCGGAAGTTGAGCTTGAAAAAAAAAGTAGCAAAAATAACTTGTTAAAACTTTTTTGACATTTAATTGCGACCTGGTTTTTTTTCGCTCTCTTCAACAAAGTACCCACCGATTTGCGCAACGTTATGTGTCCACCAAAGCGTGCATAAGACGAGTTCGGTATGCTTTTTTAACGTGTGTATGTGCCTCGGCGGTGCTCTTTTTTTGGTCGGGGGTGGCGAAGAAACGGGCATCGGTCATTTAGCGCGAGCAAACGAGCTCGCTAAATAACGCAACGCGAACGCGTTAATTAAATCTATTAATTTTGCTCGAATTTAGAAAACTTTTTCTTTTTTTTTAGCCGGGCTAAGAATTAAAAAAATATTCCAAATAATGCGCAGAAAAAATACCCTGGTGAGATATTATTAATGACGTGACATCGTCAGACTTCAAAAAACTTTCGTTTCTTTTTTTTTCTGCCTCTGCTGCTTCTTCTTCTTCTTCATTTCTTCTACGCTCTGCTGTGTGCCGGGACTTCTCCCTTATTACCAGCTATTTGCGGATCCCGTTAACGTGCCTGGTGCGTCGACCAAATTGCCGTATCATTTAAGAATATTCATCTTTTATCGCGTATCCGCCGACGGTGAGGGACTGCGGGTCTTTATATTTGCGGAATTCATCTTCGAGGGGGAGTTTAGTCGAGAGGAAAAATTGAGCATGTGGGATATGTTTCGAAAATATGTACGATGACGTCTCGAATCGTCTACGAACTGGGTTAATTGGCCGGGTACTTAGGTACCTTGGGTGTTTTAATTATCCGAAGGTAGCACATCTGTATATTTCACACGTTTCGTAAAGAATCCCCCTGCCCTGGCTGGAGTTTCTGAATGTAAAACGTTATTCGATTCGTTGAATAAGTTTTTTCGTCGAGCTTATCTGTAATCTACGTAAATTCTCATCCGCGATCCATTTTGTACTTTCACCTCGAGGCTGCCATTTCACAAACGAGCGTATTCTTTAAATACGAAATAATACAAGCTGAAGGCAAATCGTAAACTGATGATTGAGTTTTGAAACGTAAAAGGTGTTTACGATTTAAATATGCATGTCTTGTTACCGGCACCTTTAGTATCTCGAATGTGCACGTTCTCGACGTTGGTAAATTTATTCGCTACCCGGAGGCTCGGCGGGTCGGGTCGGTGCCAGTTCAACTTGCCGAATCGTCGAGTACGTACATCTAACCGTGTAATTATCAGTCTTCGACAAATTACCAGTGCCAGTGTCGTTTTATTATTCGCGTCGAACCATCCACCTACGTATACGAATCATTGTACATTTACTAGCAGGTACTTAGGTAGCTCGCAGACTGAAAAATACACACGTCGGATATAATGATACGTTTTAACGTCATCGTCGCAATAATGGTTGCGCCGTTCTTTCAAATGATTTAATACGTCATAATTTAAACGAAAACGTTTCCATAATGTGGAATTTTCTGGGTATCTGTGCCGATCGTATTTTGAACCGGTAATTTACCTGCAGATTCGTTAAAGCCATTCATACCGAATCGAGGCATGCTTTTTGATTTGTTCGAAACGTGGAGGTATGAAAAGGGAAGAGGGTAGTAGAAGGGCTAAAAGTTGAGATGATTTTTCATTTTGTGTTTTCGAACGACATGGTTCAGGTTTCATAAATGAATCGTTCGCCAAAAAATTCAGCAGATAGGGTTCGTTTACCAAAAATCTGGAGCCAAGAAATACTTTATTATAATTTTTTTTGTATCTCAACTATGTATGTAGTTGATCACATGTATGACAGAGTCGTTCGTGAACGATTTTGTCAGAAATGATTGAATCGCAGATGTATTTAAGAGATTCATTCGCGAACGAATCAGTGAAATATGAATCGTCTGAATTCGATACGATTTTTTGGCAAATCGTTCGCGAATGATTCGATCAGATTTTTTGGAAATTCGTTCGCGAATGATTCGATCAGATTTCATTTGATATCGTTCGCGAATGATTCGACCAGATATCTTGGAAAATCTTTGCGAATGATTCGATCAGATATTTTGAAAAACCGTTTGCGAATGATTCGACCAGATTTTTGGATAATCGTTCGCAAATGATTCGATCAGATTTTTTACGAATGATTCAATCAGATTTTTCGGAAAATTGTTTGCGAATAATTCAATTAGAATTTTTTGAAAATCATTCGCGAATGATTCGATCAGATTTTTTGGGAAACCGTTCGCGAATGATTCGATCAAATTTTTCGGAAAATTGTTCGCGAATGATTCGATCAGATTTTTTGAAAAATCTTTCGCGAATGATTTGATCAGATTTTTTGAAAAATCGTTTGCGAAAGATTCGACCAGATTTTTGGAAAATCGTTTGCAAATGATTCGATCAGATTTTTTGCGAATGATTCAATCAAATTTTTCGGAAAATTTTTTGCGAATAATTCAATTAGAATTTTTTGAAAATCGTTCGCGAATAATTCGATGAGATTTTTTGAAAAATCGTTCGCGGATGATTTGATCAAATTTTTTGGAAAACCGTTTGCGAATGATTCGGTAAAATTTTTTGAAAAACCGTTCGCGAATGATTCGATCAGATTTTTCGGCAAATCGTTCGCGAATGATTCGATCAAAGCTTTGAAAAATCGTTTGCGAATGATTCGACCAGATTTTTGGAAAATCGTTTGCAAATGATTTGATTAGGTTTTTTGCGATTGATTCAATCAGATTTTTCGGAAAGTTGTTTGCGAATAATTCAATTAGAATTTTTGAAAATCGTTCGCGAATGATTCGATCAGATTTTTTGGAAAACCGTTCGCGAATGATTCGATTAAATTTTTCGGAAAATTGTTTGCGAATGATTCACTCAGAAATTTTTGAAAATCGTTTGTGAACGATTCAATCCAATATATTCATATGATTCGTTTTCGAACGATTTAATTTTAATCGCATGTATTTTTGTGGCTAATGATTTAATGTGCAAACAATTCGATCAAATTCGCTGTAAAATCGTTCCTGATCGGTTGATTCAAATATATTTCAAGATTATTCAAAAACAACTCGATCATTTGTATTACAAAACAGTTTTTAAACGATTGGATCAGGTATACCGCAGAATCTTTCATGAAAGATTCAATTCGATCACAAATGATTTGATCCAATTTATCATGGAATTTTTCACAAACAATCTGTTCAGATTTACTAAAGATTCGTTCACGAACGTTTTGGCCCGACATGAACGAATCATTTGTGAACGATAAGGTCCGATTTAAAATCGTTCGATAACGAAATAATCACATTTGAATCTTTCGCGAACGCGATCAGATGTGTGAAAGAATTATTTGAGTATTTATCACGAACGAATGATTCGTGAACTAATTGATGAAAAATAACTCTGGGGCATTAAATGGACGTCATTTAATTTGCGAAGATGAATTTGAAGAGGATTGGATTCAAATTTCTAATGATTCTTTTTCAGAGTTACAATTTGAAATTTACAGGGAAAAGCATCAAAACTGAGGGTAATGATTACCTAATAATTTTTTTAAATTCTTAAAACTTTATTTCCTCCAGGAAGAAAAATTGAATTCGCGGGTTAAAAAATTTATACTTAAGTAGCTCAAAATTCTCGAAAAATGTTTTCAAAATTGTAACCGTGATATTTTTTCCCCACTAAATTTCAATTTATTGATTGGTGGTAGGTATTCTGGTTTTTCAAAAATACCCAATATAAAATTTAAATCAGAAACATAAAAAATTCTCGCTCAAAGAAATTATCACAATTTTTCTTTTCCATTCAAAGCCCTAACTCGTTTTATTAGGTCATCTTATGAGCTTTAAAAATGTCGTTTAAAAAGATTCGATGTGATCGAGGTTTTAAATTCTCAAGTATTCGAAAAATTTATTCGCAATTTTAATTTTTCTCGCATTATTTTTTCTTTCCTCGATTTTACAAACTAATCTGGATTTCTACAGCATTTTTCACAGTTGTCTGCAGATTAAAATCCCTAGACCTTGACTTCAATACGTTCTGATTCGACTTTGGGCTTGGAAATTCTAAATTTTTAATAATTCAGTCCTTAGAAAAGTAATTGCACCTGTAGAATAATTTCGCCCTCGCATAGCCTATTTTCTTCGTGTAACATTTCGTTTATCTTTTTTTTCACCCCTGTTTGGTTCTCAAGAGGCCTTGAAGCGAAGAAGAGATGGATTCAGACTGGAATTTTCATCGAGACGGAATGTAGATTAAATCTCTTACCCGAATTGGGCGAAAAATAAAACCCACTCCCGTGAAATGTAAAAAGGCACATTGAGAAAAATTAAAACCACGACTGTAATATCGTCTTCGTAGGCTCACGCAATTGAAAAATTTCTCTCATCGAGTCGCCTAAGAGAGAAGGGGGCCATGGTAGCGAGACGCGGCGGAGATGACGAAAACGAACTTTCTGCGCGAACATAAATCAACAATTTGATGGCGATGTATTGTGCGCCGGAATAATTTACGGTCGTGGATTTACACCTCCCGCGAAATTCGTCTTGAAAATAGACGCGCCCGGCCCCCGGGGTTCGCTTTAAACCGTCTCCAAAAACTTATTTATGACTACGAACCAGGGACGTGGTGCGAGGCGGAGACGACTAGCTGATAATAAAATCACGTCTTTTTTTTTCTATTCGTTTTTTTTTCTCTTTACTCGGTCGCGTTAATGTTTTTTTTTTCGCGAAGATCAACGAAACGGATGGAGGAGTTGGGAGTCTGCGGGGCGTTTAAAATATGCAGAAAACAGGGGTATTAAAAGACGTTTTAGAATTGGGTAGTGGCAAAGAAGGGAGTTCGACGTAATAATTTGGGCGATAAATTTACTCGCGGGCCGCGTTTGTCGCCAAATTTATACAAATGTCGCTTAATTTCTTTATCGATAGGCAATTTATCCCGAAAATAGTGGTAAAATCGTCCCCGGCCGTCCGTTCCTAATGCGTTTCTTTTTTCAACGCGACGATCGCGAGTATTTTAATGGTACATTGGGCTAATTTCGTTCCCGACGTCCCTTCGGATTTCGGCTTCGAGGATGGAATTCGAGATGGGGTAATGGAACAGGACGTACTTTACACGACACCCTGTACTTCCTTATACCCGCGAGTGATAAATTTTTCTCGACGTATTTCGAACGTAATTGAGCGAATTTTGTATACAGTATTTAATTTTCGACCGAGTTGCCGAGCAGTTGATGTTTGCATTTTAATTAATTCGAAGCTGCCTGCGCGGCGCCGAAGGAGCTCGCGATTTTCGCGGTTTACGCGGAACGCGATTTAGAGAAGGGGGAAGGTGAAGCGAGCGTTTTACACGACGGTAATTAAAACGCGACTTTATATGTTTGACAGCGATTTCCATTTTCCTCGAGATACTCGGGGTAATAATTCGGGAGCGTGGTTTTTCGTCGCGTTCGCGATTTGCCGCCTGATTGCGTTGAATTTATCGCGTCGCGGTGTCTTCGTCTTGTCGAAGTCGTTTGGATTTTACTGCGTGGTGGGTTTTTTGGCGCTGAGATTGTGAGTTGGGCAGGAAGGAAAGGTGGAGATTGGTTTGGACGAGTGAGAAGTCGTCTAGGAGGTTACGAGGATGAGAGAAATTTCGACTTTGGGGTGGATGAAGGAGAAATGTAGTATTTTTCGAGGGAAATGGATGGTTCATCGTGAAAATTTTAAATTATTCTGCAAATTGGAAAAGTCAGATGGCAGTAAAATTTAATGAAAATAAATCAAAAATACGTCAGAAAGGACTCGATTCTCAAAAATTGTGATGCTTAAGTTCATTTTCTCGAATTATGGTGAATTTTTGAAATTTCAGATTTTCGTCCTCCTGAGTCAACTGGACGTAATTTCGAAACGTTTTAGAGCATCGAATTTTTTTTAGAATTTTCTAACGAAAAAGATGAGCCGATATAATGGTGCACATATCAGCTTTGTACCTTAAAAGCAAGATTACCTGGATGACCATTTTGATCGATTGGGTCAAATCCATATTTTTCAACACTTTTTTTTTGGAAAAAATTTATTTGACTCGGAAGTTATAGATTTTGAAAAAATTGGACTAAAATCGGTGAAATAAAAAAAAATTACCAATTTGAGTAATCTGAAGATATTTGTGCTTAAGTTCATATGAGCAATTTTTATGGGCTTTTTTCATTGCTAAAAATTCTAAAATTATCTGGAAGCTCCAAAACGTCTCGAAACCACTTCAATCAATTTGGGTGGTTGAAATTTGGGTATAATATCCCAAATTTCAAAATTTTAATATTTTGCAGGGCAATGAGGTAATTTTGAAATTTTTTCAAAAATCTCCATAATCCGAGAAATAAACTTGAGTACCAACCAACCAAACTACTAAAAAATTTCTCCAATTAAAATTTTATTCTTTTCATATTTTTGGAATTTTCTGGTGAATTTTGGGAATAAAAACCATAAATTTATTGTTTCAGTTCAAAAGAGTACAAAATTACCATCAGAACGGACTAGTCGATAATGGACGAGTTCAAATGAAATTCAATTAGAAAATTTTCAATGTGGTTTTTTCTCTAATTTTCATGGAAAATACGATTCCTAAACTTTTGAGCCAGTTTGAATAAAATTACAACTTTTAAGGATTGAGGACTTATTAGTGAGCACAGGTGCACCCAAGGGGTGGGCTCTGGGGGCTTGACCCACCCACCCCCCCCCCCCCGTGAAACTCGGAAAACGTATTTTTTTATTGCAAAAATATTAAATAAATGCATTTTTTAGTTTTTCAAGCAGTATTTTTTCAAAAAAAAATTCGCCCTCGCTTCGCTCGCGGGCAGTACCTATTTTCTTTTTTGTGTATTCAAAATTGATAATTTTTGATCATTTTTAGAGTCAAAAATCACCAATTCCTCAATAAGTTCCCAGTTCGTCAGAAAAAATTTTTGATTTTTGACTGAAAGATCAATGAAAAATTATTAATTTGAAATTTGACCCCTCCCCTGATTTTTCTCCAATTCTCAGCCCCTCCCTTAATTAATTTGTGGGTGCGCCTATGTTAATGAGTGCAGGAGCTTAAAATTAGGTGAATTATTTTTTTTTCCAATTTTTAATAATTTAAGATGAAAATTTTGCTCACTCCCCCTTCCCTCTTCCTCCAATTTTAAGATTTACTGAATCAGTCGAAAATTCGAATGATTTTCAATACACCTAGAATTGGGAAATTTTCATTTTCAATGGTTTGCAAAGTAGGTTCTTAAAGTAAAAATCACTTCGATTTTTCAAATTTTCTTCAAAAAAATACTAAATTATTGTCTCTTTTTAAATTCATTCTTAAAATAAAAGTACCTGCATTTTTAATTACGATTTTAAAAATCAAGAAACAAAAACGAAGATTTCTAAAAATTTTCAAAACAATTACTCATTTTTCGTCCTATTACTGAAAAATTCTCTGATTTTTTAAATTCTGCATCAGTAAATTTCAAATAGTTCGCAGTTTTTTCAACATTGATTGCAAAAAAAGCGGAATTAAGGGATAAGTATGCCTATTTATTTTTGAAATTACCATTTAAAAATCCAGACTTTTTAGATTTTTGGAGTTCGCGTTCAAATTATGCAATTTTTGCCATATTTAGTGAAGAAATGTAGCGTACGTAGGAAAACATTTGCGGAACTTACATTTTCAGAATTTTTGGAATTTTCAATTCAAACTATAAATTCTCGCGATTTTTTAGATTTTATCAGAAAAAATGTTGATTTTTGTTCGATAATAAATTTTCAAAAAATCTGGGATTTCTAAAAAAAAAAATCCGAGATGTTTTTGATTCAATTATTGGAAAATTTCGAACTTTCGTGAGTACTGCAATTTGAAATGTACATAAATTTCCAAAATTATCAAAATTTCTATCGCCAAAATACCTACAAATTTTCTTCTTCGTGATGAAAACTTTCCAATAGTTTGAAAAATTTTAAAAGTTCAATTGCGTATTTTTATCCATTAATGAAGTTTTTCTTCCAATTTTTCAACTTTTTGTTGGGGTGTTTTAAAAAAGAAATTCAACAATTTCCAAAATCTTTATCTTCAAAATAAAATTTTAAATTTGTTGAAACTAATTTTTCGAAAAATTGTTTTTCGAATCCAACACAATATTTGAATTCAATTATTATCAACTAATGATGAATTCGTTTTGTTTCTTTTGTTTCAGGTAAATTACCAGTATAATTTTCATCTTAGACTGCGAAGTGTATATGAGTAAGTCATTTTTCATTTCACGATTCTCGGGAAAATCGCCCAAGTATTTTTAATATGGGAATCTTTCGCTTGACTTTCAACATTTTTATCGAAGCATTCAAAGTTTTAATCGAGTTTGATCGAAAAGTAGGTAAGTACAGATTTCACCTCAGTGCTAATGCTTGTGAAAAAATTTCAATTTGGGAATTTTCGAACGATACAACCAATTTATTCATGAGAAAATTTCGTTTTTATTTTCAGTATTTCAAAATTTTTGCATTCAGAGATGTTTATTCTGTTGAATTTTACTGTGAATTATCTTCAGAAAATGCCATATTTTCAGTTCAAATCGATAGAAATTGAGACTGAATTTTTTTTTATTCAGTTTTAAAATACCTACAGTTTTTAAAAATTTGCGACATTTATTGTGACCAAAAATGGGGAATATTTTTGGGAGATTATTTTCAAATACTAGTTTATTTCGGTTGATATATAGATTCTCATGCCATTCAACCTCTTCATTTTTTTTTACTTTTTCGTATTTTTTTTAATCGAAATAAATAAAAAGAAAAAACACTTGAAAAAAAAAGAATAGTAGTGAGCAATTACACAGTTATCTTCCTCCGGATCGGATCGAGGGCACACCATAAATAAAATATTATTGCCACAGCATGTCTGGTTCGAAAATATGCAAAAATTATATTTAAGTATAAATGGCTGAATTAAACGGTCGCATTTGTGGGGGCTGTAAATCGTCGTAAAGTATTTTTTTTTACTACGATAATAAGGAAACAGAATTTATCAGAGTAGCCCGATACAGTCGTAAAAAAAAAGCTACCAAAAAGGGAAAGAAAAAAAAGCAACGAACATGGCGAAAGCGAGCCGAGAAAGAGATTTTCTAAAACGATGACGACTCTATACGTATACAACGGTGGCCATAATGACGAAGAAAATTTCGTAAATCGAAACATTCGGTCGTCTAGTGTACCTATCGAATAAAACGAGGAGATGTGTGTTTGAAAATTTAAAAGAAATTGCGAGAGGCGATTTTTTTTTGTTCTCGTTGTCTACTACGGTTCCCTTTCCTCGAGTTTTTGGTTGTTTTAACGCTGATCTTCGGTAGATTGATAATAGCGAGTTATATTGCGGTTGATTTTTTTTTTTTTCGTTTTTGGTTTATTTTCGTATAAACTCGAAATGCATTAGGGTCTTTCTTCGTATAGTACTCTATTTTAACGGAAACTTTTCGGCACCGTGTTCCGGCGGTATCTCCACGGAGTCCACTTTTTAGTTTCCTCTTCTCGAAAGGAGAACGCTTTCTCTCGGAGATTTTTGCACACCTTCCGTTCCAACGTTGCGTTTTTTTCTCGCTGCCTGTACTTTTCGGCGCATTTATTATTTACTTTTACTTGTTTATAGCATTTTCCATCTACCGAGCTTTTATTATTCATAAAATTTTCGCACCTAAGTGAAACGCACCGAGTTTTCGGTACAATCTATCCTCTATAAATAAATATTTCATGGTAAGCTTTCGCCTCTTTCGTGTTGTACGAGACGCTGCTCGTTGTTTCCTCTTTGCACGTAACAAGGGCTGTTGGTGTTTTTTCCCTCGACGTCGACGTTGCGCCATTTTTTTCATCGTTTTGGTTGTTGTTTTTTTTTTCGACGAAAGAGAATTGAAATTAAGGTCGCGAATGGGGTTTTATTTGTTTCATTATGGAATCGGAATAATGATCGACGATCGTAATACGAGACGGTGGAGAAATTCGGGTACCTGAGTAAAATGGAAATACGAATCGGGACTGGAGAAGTAACTGGGACGAGTCTGAAAATCGAAGATTACTTGGTTGTCGAGGGGCAGTGTCAAATGTTCGTTCATATTTTTTCGTTATTTCGAGACATTTTTCAAAAGCAGCTATCTGCGAGCCCGGTCTCTTTGTAATCTTTTACGATGATTTGTTCGGGACAACGAGGTTGTCTTCGCGAGCCCGAAAATAACGCTCGATTTTTCAAATTTTCGGATTAAATTTTCGATATACCGTGCGCTTGGAAGGAGTTGCCCGAGCTGGGGTGTTTTTGCTGCGTGTGAGCTGGGATGTGTATAATCGGATGGTGGACGAGAAGCGGGGATGGAGGGTCGACGACGACCGATGTAGTTACCAGTGGGCATAACAATGAAGAAAAAATTAAGATAAATGAGAAGCCATTAATCATTTATATTCAAGCGCAGAAACTGCCTTGTTCGTCCTTTTCGCGGGGGGAGGGGGTTGTTTAGTCGAGCAAATCTCGCTTAAGTTGGACTTGAAAGTTTCATAAAGCTGTCCTCGATGTTTTTTGGTTTATCGGAGTGTGTTTGGAGCGAGGATCTGGGATGGTGGAAGGAGGGGGGCGAGGGGCGAGGAGATGTTGAGCGTGAAATCAAAGTTTTGGAGGTGAAAGGTGTTTTTGAGTGGATTGGTATGTTTTGAGTGATTATCGGTGAAGGGAAAAGATTGGTTGATTTTCACGTTGTCTAGTGGCAAGAAAGACTGGAAAAACCAGATAATAGCTAGTGTTTGGATCTTAGTGGTCAGAAAAACAGGAAATAGCAGGATTTTTAGTAATTTTACTGTGAGAGGTAAGAATTTCCAACTTTTCTCTCGAATTGCTTAATCCAAAAATGCCTTTAAATGCTTTATCAACTTTAACTTTTCATAAAAATTTTCATCCTTGATTCGATAGGCGAAATTTCCATCTCATTGTGGGCCACAGACCCCCCCCCTTCCGAAACGGGCGAAATTCATTGTACTGTGATACTATTGGAAAAATAGTCTCGCCTTAAATTTCGGAATCGTGGAATTCGAATCTGAAAAAATTTCCTGGGTAGGAACAATGGGTGAGATGTCGAGAGGGAAGAGAATTGGATTTGTACAATTTTTTTGTGTTTTTGAGAACATTTTTAGGGAAAGAGTGAGGGAGGGGTGGAGTAGAAAAAAGGAAAATCAAATATCAAAATTCATGTTTTAGAAGTCGTAGAACACGAGTTTTGAAAAATATTTAAGTGGAGGGAGTGGGTGGGAGGAAGGCGAGGAAGTCAAAAAATCAAAATTTCACTCATTAGAATATGTAGGTACATTTTGGAGGTAGTAGATTTCGAATCTGGAAGAAAATTTTACGCCTTCAAAAATAAAAATTTCGACATATCACTCGGAAAAATTGAATCATTTTAATTTTTTGAGATCAGATCTCATCCCTCTACATCCAAACCCTTCACCTCCTCCCCTCAAAAAAATTTGTCAAATGGATTCTGCACTTTCAAAAATATAGATTTCGATCTAAGTTCCTACAATTTAGGAAAATTTTTGTAAAATTCAGATTTTTCGAGGTGTTTTTCCAAAGCTGAAGTGAGAATTCTGTCAAATTCGTTTCATAAAAAATCACCAAAAAGTATGAAAACCCATTTTTAAAATCTTGAAGTCAATTTTTAAAAAACTCTAAACTATAAAAAAATTCTTGAAATCATCAGAAATCCATTAAAAATTAGAAACCATTTTTAAAAAACGTCTACATATTTGATGTATGTATAGTTGTTTGTTTTGTAAGGAATTTTACGCTGTTTTCTGACGATTTCATCAATCTGGGTTCAGAGGTAATTTTTCCTCTCCCCCTCCCCCATCCCATCACCCATAATGGTGAAATTATGTTTTTTTGATAGAAAAAAATAGATATAGGTAAATCAAAAACTTTTCATTTTGAAATGAAGAAATTGAACAAAAATTCATTACTTATTGCCCTTTTTTGTGGAAAAATGTTGAAAAAAATAGCTTCAAATCGATAAATTTTCATTTTGAAATGAAAAAAAAAATCGGACAAAAATTCATTATTTTTTGCCCTTTTTTGGGAAAAATCTTACCAGTTCTCATTTTCTTGTCTGCGAAGAAACTTATCTTTTCTATTTTTAAAAAACACAATTTTTGCTTATTTTGGGTGATGGCTTCAACTAGTAACCTTAGTCGTACCTCTAAGAAAGTTGAGGTTTGAGTTTTAGCACATTTCTGAATCATTTTCTCAGAATTGGGTCTAACTTTTTGTCCTCTAAAAGAGAATTCAAACATCTTAGATTGCTAATTTGACGAATTTTTGATTTTTGAATTCAAATTGCTCATGCCAACCCCTCAAAATCAAGCTAACAAATTTTTTGCCATATAAAAAACTTTTTATGAGAGCTTCGAAAAGATATTTCAAGACAGTGTTGCCAACTGCGTTTCGATTTTTGAAATTCTCATAATATTTCAGTTGGCAGTACCTTAAAATGAATTGAATTACAGGTAATAGGTAACCAAAATATTTTTTACCTTACCTTTCAAATCACCGCGTAAATCAAAGTGCAATTTGCAGCACTGCTATGGAAATTTTTGAAAATTTTTGTCAAAATTTCTCTACTGAAAGCAAGCAAATTTTTTTTGACTTGATTTTAAAGTAGGTTCTTCCACAAAATTTTTCTTTTGCCACGATCCTCCTTGCTACATCTCCGAAAATAATTTGCCTAAAAAATATCAACGTTTTTAAATTAAACTTCTATCTTGCCATCTTCCCCTTTCCCTTTCCTCCGAAAGCTTTCACGTTTCAGTCGTCGTATATTTTTCCGTCATTTTTTCTTCTTTCACGACGTTGATGTCATTTTCCCCTAGTTTTTTGTGGAAAAAAGTATATTACGGAGTATGAACGTGTGTGTTTGGTGCCTCTCCCTCTTCAGTGGTACTTCTAGCTCGTCATCTCGACGCCATTAGATTATACGAAATTATGGCAATTTTGCAGCTTCGTGAGCATTGCTGGTGGCTAAGATTGACGTGTTGACGCTACGCCATCGTGTGACTGTGTTCTTCTATACCTAAGTTCTACCTATAATATCGCGTAAAGTGAATCAACTTTTCATTTTTAAATAGGATATACATAATTTTCATTTCCCCACCCCGTAAGTTCACTGTCTTTACATGAATTTCGAAGTTTACTGCAGCAGAAACACGTGTGGCAATGGGAAAGCTCGCGAAAGAGGAGAAAAGTGAATGTGGTATAGAGTGACTGAAAATTTTCATATCGATTATAATAAAGGATGTCCCAAAATCACTTATAATTGATCTCGCATTGATGTTCCTTGGGGACCGAGAAGTCCAAAATTCGTGGTGCTGAAGAGACGAGTCCAAAAGTCATATTTTCATGTTGAACTGTTTAATCATTTTGATGATCAAAAACTTTTGCTTCAAAGCTCAAAATCATTCGTTGTTTCAAAAATGTTTTGAACAAAAGTCGATTTTAAAGCTTTTACGTAGAAAGAAGTGAATATTGGATCAGGGGAAAAAATTTCTGTCAAGTATGTCTTTTTCAAGAATAAGAACAACTTTTCAGCTACCTCGTTTCAACTTTTGAAAAAAGAATATCCGTGTTCGTTGATTCTCCCAAATCGACTTTCCCAAACATTTCTTCGAATGAAAAAAATTCGAACATTTTCGATCCAAATATATTTGAATAACTAATTATTTTTCTACAGAAACACAAACACTCTCATAATGATGTTAAAAGATCACTGGTAATTATTCCGTAAATATTTGGTAATTACCTGTAATTATTCCGTAAAATATCGGTCATGGTAAATATTCTGTAATTACCTGTACCTTACAGGTAATTACGGAATAGTTACCAGTAATTACGGAATAATGACCGATAATTACGGAAAAATTACCGGTAACTAATTCGTAATTACCGGTGATTGCGGAATATTTACCAGAAATTATGAAATAATAACCAGTAATTACGGAATAGTTTCCAGTAATTACAAATTAATAATCAGTAATTACAGAATAATGACCGATAATTACGGAAAAATTACCCGTAACTTATCCGTAATTACTGGTTATTATTTCGTAATTTCTGGTAACTATTCCGTAATTACTGGTGATTATTCCGCAATTACTGGTAAATATTCCGTAATAACCTGTAACTATTTCGTAATTATCGGTAACTATTGTGTAATTACCTGTAAATATTCCGTAATTACCTGTAGCTATTTCGTAATTATCGGTAAATATTCCGTAATTACCGGTGAATAATTCGTAATTACCGGTAATTATTCCGTAATTACAGTCATTTTAATTTTTCAAAATATTCATCAAATTTCGATTTTCTTAACTGTTCATTATGATTTTTCTCAATAATTCAACCATATCAGTAATATCAATTGAAATTTTTTCTAATTTTGATTGGCATTTCCAAAATAACAATTTCAGTGTGAAAATTTTTTGGAAAATGGGGAAAAAAATTGTCCGATAAAAAAACTCAGGTAACTTTTAAAATCCTCTTTCGCCTTCTCCAATTATGATTCGACTGACTCGCAAAAAATACCATTTGATAGGGAAAAAGTCGAGTTTCATGAATCGACGATGCCAACCACTGAGATATAAATTATTTCGAGACATCTTTCGTGCATCGTGGCGCATTATAGACGTCCTACCTCCTTCCTCTTTCTACATTATTTCGATTTGGTGTTTAATTTGATCGCACGTGTCATACCCCGATGTTCTCTTACCCCTGGCGGGCCAATCCAGATGTCAGCCAGGTGAAGCGACCCCTCGATTCGTAGCTATGTACTTCAGCTTTGGGAAATTTATTAACGCGGACACGACGAATATGACGAAGACATCGGAGAGATCTCGACTTCGACGTTGTAATATTTCGCTGCCGGTGGCGTAAGACACCCCGGACTTCATTTTGAGTGATCGATAAGGGCGCCGGTTGTGCCGGCATCCAATCAACTGTCAAATTAGTATAATTCCCCGACGCAGATTAACGAAAACGCGCCGCGCAACATCGTGTCAATTTATGGCCGTACCGTACGGACGGGCAGAGCGAGACTGTTGTCCGAAAATTTCACCCCGAATATATTGTAGTTGGCGAAGTATTAAATGGATAAACAAATACTACCGGCGAGCTTTACATTTCAAAACGCGGCGCCGCTCACAATTATATCTCGACGATCGTAACTCTGTTCCCTGCAGCCGTAGGTTGGTCGTCGATGAAGCCGAAAGTTGGCAAAACGTAGAATTAATATTGTAAATGCGTGTCTGCTTTATCATTCGGACAAGGGAAACTTACTATTTTGGCATTTTCGAGAGACCCGAAAAACACGATAACGTCGTCGAATGTCTCCGCCTGCGCCGGCAGCGTCGACGGTTCGAAGATACGACCGAAGGGGGCGGGGGACTTTCGTAATACTAAATTAAAAATACGCTCGTTTCGTTTCGATATTCGCGGAAACCTCGAAATGATTATATTCTCATTCGTTAAAAATTAAACAAATCCGAAAGCCGAAAAATAATAAATCTTTCCGAGCGTTAAAAGAAAATAAGATGAAATACTCGTACAGCACGTAACGTACCAGAAGAAATACGTGTACGCAACAGAAAACGAGAGAGAGATCGCCGTCCGACGAAGAGAAGAAAAAAACATTAATCAAATGTACGACTTTTTTTTTACATTTAACCATTTTTAACGGTTGTCGGTTAAAATTATTAAAAAAATCTCCTCCCGAAATCCGCAGAAACGCCGAAACGCAGCGAGAGGAAGATGAAAAAAAACGGTAAGAGAAAAAAAATACATAACCGGAAATAAAGCACTCAAATTATTGTAAAAACCCATTTCGTGGAAAAAAAATTCTCTCTGCAAGAAATCCCCGAACGAAATGGTTTTTGTGTAGGAGATAGAGAGGAAATATAATTGGTAAAAGTTCTCTCCTCGAGAAGGGTGTAATAGATATTGTAAGGTCAGCCTCTGTACCCTTCTCAGCGGCTATCCGGCTTCCAGTTTCGGTCTTTTTAATATTATTTGCTGGTGTAGGCCGAATCAGCCTCGACCAGTATAAAAACAATTTTTAAAAGCCTCTTCGAACGGTAGATTTCTCATTCGAGAGGTTTTGCAGCAGTGAGGAAGGAAGAAAAGAGGGAATTGTCTTCGTATGGTCGAACTTACGATTTGGAGTCCGGCACTGTGGGTAACCTAAGTGACATATCAGAGTGGAAATGAAATTAAAGCTTGTTAAATGATTGGATGTCTTAGTGTGGTAGAATTATTTTCATGGCTCTTGATTTCTCATTTTTTTTCGCAGTTAAATAATTTTCTCGTAAATCTTCAAAATGGGCCTTTTAATTAACCTTTGAAATTTTTTGTGGGATGGGGCTTTTAAATATTTGAAACAAAATGAAAACTAATGTATTATTTCAAAAATTAACATGAACTAAAAATAGAGTCAAGATCTCAATTTTGCTTAAAAAAAACACGGTTTTTTGGAATCATTTTTCATTTTTTTTTTTTTTACATTTTCCAGGTATTTTTTCTATTGCTTAAAAAAAATAGGGAAAGTGTTCACAAGTTTGATTTTTATTGCAGGAAAGGATGATTTTTAAAATATTCTTCATCATAAATTAGAAATATCGTGGAAATTGAAAAGAACCTATTTTTCGATTGATATCTACATCGTGAAAAATTAAAACGCTGTCACACGACTTTTCAAAGTTTTTTCGAACTTTGAGGACTTATTATGGAGTAAAAAAGATGGAGGGAGGGAGGAGAAAGGAGAAGATTGAATCAAATAAATGAGTTGATTTTCATTACTTTTTTTTTTTTTTGAAATTTAATCTGCTTCGAGGGCTTCATACTACTTCGAGAGACCTTGATCACTCATCATTAAACAATTACGTGGAAATGATGCAAAAAAGTACCTACCTATATTTGATGAATTTTCCTACCCCGAGCCATCGAATTAAACATCGAAAATTAGACTTTTTGAAAAAATTTCAACTTTATAAACTTTTATGAAATGATTTCAATTGTGCAAACCCAGTGAAAAAACTGTTTGTTGAAAGATTTATAAACCAGGTTTCTCAATTAAATGCAAAATCGCTCAAGAATGGAGCTTAAAAATTGGTAGCTTATAAAAAAAAAGATTCAATCGTTCGCGAAAGATTTGGATGATCACTTGATCGAAAAATGAAAAATTTTCAAATCAGTTGAGGGGGAAAATTCGAAAATTATTCGTAAATTAAGAGATTGATTCTTTCGTTCTCGAACGATCAAACTCATGGTTTCTCACTGAATCTATTACGAATGAATGAAAAAATTTAAAATTTGGTATCCTTGGATTCGTTCGCGAACGATTTATGGTTTACCGTAGTTGAACAAATGGTTTGTGAAATCAGCTCCTGAATATTTTTTATCTGAAATGGGATTTCGATGATTTACGTTTAAATTTATTCTAAATTCTGTTTTTTTTTTTACATTCTACAGTTCTAAATTTTTTTTAGAATTTTATCCAATTTTAAAATTTTTTCAAGGATAAAATTTTTTAAATTTAATTTTGCAAAATGTGTTTTATGATTTTAAAAAAAATCAAAATAATTATTTAATAGGAGGAAATTTTGAAAAATCGTGAAGTTGATTATTTTTGAAAAATTGAAGGTCGGAAAAAATTTCTACATTAAGTAACTAAAAAAATTTTCAATATAAAAAAATTAGGAAAAAATTTTAGGTTGAAAGTTGAAAAAAGTTTTGATGAATTTTGGGATAAAAGTTTATCTCAAATTCGTGCCAGACTTGAAAATTCGAAAAAAATGCTTGGAATGATTATTGAAATGAAAGTTCATCCCATATTCATCCCAAATATGAAAATTCGGATAACAGCTTGAGATGAATATTGAGATGAAAAGTCATCTCACATTCATTTCAGCCTAAAAAATTTGGAAAACAACTTGGAATGAATATTGAGATGAAAATTCGTCCCTAGTGCATCCCAGATCCAAAAATTTAGAATCCAGCTTGGGATAAATTGGAATGAAAACTCATTCCGCATTCATCCCAGTCTTGAAAAATTCGAAAACCATCTTGGAATAAATATTAATATGAAAATTCATCTCATATTCGTTCCAGTCTTTCAAAATTTTCCCACTACATTTTTTTCAACTTTATTTTATGTATTTCAAAATTTCTTTCAATTCAATAATTAATAATTTCATTGAAAAAAAAATTTAAAAAGCCCGAAAAGGAAGACAGTACCTAATCGCTGTATTTCCGAACTATTGAAAAGTTGAATTGGGATTGGGGAAAAAAATCCAAACTTTTTCTCTCTGTTGAAATCCTCAACTATCCCGTTCAAAAATGAAAATTTTACCAAATTTTCCATCTAGTTTCCACCTCTGGCCAAAATGTTCCGCTCCAAAAATGAAATTTCGTCATCAGTTATCATCCAGAAAGGACAATTGCCCCATCCCTTTATTTTCTATCTGTTGGATTAAATTTTCAAAAATCAAAACGAATAAAGTTTCCCCTTATTTTTTCTCAATTTCTCGTATAAAAACAATACCATTCGACTCGTTCGAGTTGTTTTATTTTTCTACAAATTTTCACCAAGTTGATCGGAAACATACTCGAAAAATTCCCAACTCTGGAAAACAAAAAATTCGCGGGCCCGTTTCCGTCGCTATTGTCTTCGTCGATATTTGCAAACATCCTCACTGCGATAACTCAAGTCAATGCGAGTTTGTCGAGAGGAAAAAAATACTACTTGAAGGGGGCCGGGAGGGACCTAGAAGATATGAGGCAATAAGAAAAGAGACGCATGCAGAAGAATACATAAACGCTAAAGTACCGTAGCACGCGAGTATACGATGTGGTATCTTTAAGAGATGAGAAGAAAAATATCTCGTATAGCGAGAGTTTCTGTCTTTTTTTTTTTTATCGGCGGTATTTTCATTCTAATCGATAATTTTTATATGTTGCAGTTTGTGTATCGGCTCTGAAATTGACAGAATTGCGAATCGACAAACATACGGTGAGAGGCAACACCACATTGTTGGAATGCAAATTTGATTTAGAAGGAGAAACTTTATACGCGGTTAAGTGGTATAAAGACGGCAACGAATTCTTCCGCTATCTCCCCAAGGATTCGCCACAGATACAGGTTTTTGATGTGGCGGGAGTTCACGTCGATGTAAGTTTTAATTTTTTTTTTCCTTATTCTACTTTGCTCGCTTTTATTTCGCTGTGGGAATATATGGGAACGTGGTTGTAGACTGAATGTTATTCGTATATGGAAAGTGAGAAGTCTGGAAGTTGTTAATTTATTGTTGCTAGGTGTAGGTGCCTGATTCTGGTTGCGAATTAACGAGCCCTAAAATCGTGGACGGACTGGCCGCGAGGTCGCGCGAATAAATGATGCAAAATGTTGTACGTACGATACGTTTATAGTTTTATCGAGAGATGTGTTGACATATTGGACTCGAAAATGTGGCCGAAACGTTTCACGATAATTTTATGAGCACGTTATTTCACGCTCTAGTTGATACATAGGTAACGATTGGCTTGACTCGGCTCCCTGGTTAGACACGATTCAAAATCAATTTTTTTATCCTCGGGTGGAAGCTGCGTCGAGCTGGTGGTATCGTTCGATTAAGAGTGAAATAGTCCTCGGGTGTGTGATTTATTCGATGGACGAATTGGCCAGATGGCTGGTTTCGGTCGATTTTTGAACGCGTTGAGTGGGTTTTAGATGATTTTAAGGCTGGTATTTGTAAAAAACGACGGGTTTCAAAAGAAAATTTTAAAAAGGAAAAATAATAGTGTGATTTTTGGGGTACCTAATTCTGAAAATAAACCAAAAAAATGTAAGTAGCCTATAGGCAAATTACATGTTTTCAAAATAAATAGGTATCTTTTCTTTTTTTTCATATGAATGAACGATATATTTTCAAAATCTATATGGTTCGACTGAATAACAAATTGCATAAAATTGAGGGGTTCTTTATGAACAGCAAGATTTTTGTCACTGTAGATTTTGAGGCTTTAATCAAAAATAAAGATTTTTTGTTTTGAAATTTTTGGTTGCAAAAAGGTGTTTTTTTGTCAAAAAATGGAAAATTGAAAAAAAAAATTCGTCAGATATATAAAAAGTTTTGTCAAAAAGGAAGTTTTTGTTAGATATGGAGGATTTTGTCAGACATTATAGAAATTTTTTGACAACTAAAGATTTCGTTTAAAACGGAAGCTTTTGCCAAAAAATTGGGGTTTTCCAAAATTAAATGGAGAAGTTGACAAAAAAAAAATAGAAATTTTTCAAAACAGAGGGTTTTGTCAAAATATGGGATTTTTATCAAAAATGAAGGTCTTTATTAAAAATGGAAGTTTTTATCAGAAATATATTATGGTTTTATCAAAAATGGAAACAGTTTTAAGTGAAATTATGTTTTTCTTTAAAATAGAACTTTGATAATGGTAATAATGAAGTAAGTTTGCCGAAAACGGAAAGTTTCATGAAAAAAGAATGGTTCTGTTGAAACATTGCGATTCATCAAAATGGAGATTTTGTTAAGGAAAGAATAGAATTTGTCGAAGAGTCTTTTGTAAATCATGACTACATTTGTCCGGAATGGAATTTTTCATAAAAAATGTAGGATTTTTTTAAAATCAGCAATAAACCTATCAAATAAAGAGGTTTTAACGAAAAAATGGGGGGGTTTTAATCAAAAATGGAGGTTTTTATTAAAAATATAGGCTTTTTGATCAAAAATGGAGGGTTTTCATCAAAAATAGACTATTTCATCAGAAATTTGTAGACTATATCATCAGAAATGAAAATATCTATCAAAAATTGAAGTTTTAACAACAAAAATGGAGGGTTTTTGATCAAAAATGGAGGTTTTTCATCAAAAATAGATTATTTTATCAGAAATTGTAGATTATTTCATCAAAAATTGTTGATTATTTCATCAGAAATTTGTAGACCATTTCATCAGAAATTTGTAGACTATTTCATCAGAAATTTGTAGACTATTTCATCAGAAATGAAAATATCTATCAAAAATTGAAGTTTTAACAAAAAAAAATGGAGGTTTTTTGATCAAAAATGGAGGTTTTTCATCAAAAATAGATTATTTTATCAGAAATTGTAGATTATTTCATCAGAAATTGTTGATTATTTCATCAGAAATTTGTAGACTATTTCATCAGAAATTTGTAGACTATTTCATCAGAAATTTGTGGACTATTTCATCAGAAATGAAAATATCTATCAAAAATTGAAGTTTTAACAAAAAAAAATGGAGGTTTTTTGATCAAAAATGGAGGTTTTTCATCAAAAATAGATTATTTTATCAGAAATTGTAGATTATTTCATCAGAAATTGTTGATTATTTCATCAGAAATTTGTAGACTATTTCATCATAAATGTGTAGACTATTTCATCAGAAATGAAAATATCTATCAAAAATTGAAGTTTTAACAAAAAAAAATGGAGGTTTTTTGATCAAAAATGGAGGTTTTTCATCAAAAATAGATTATTTTATCAGAAATTATAGATTATTTCATCAGAAATGGAAATATCCATCAAAAATGGAGGTTTTTAAATCAAAAATGAAGATTTTAATCAGTAATCAAAAATTGAGATTTTTAATCAAAAACTGAGATTATCAATCAAAAGTGAGACTTATTCTTCAAAATTTAGGTTATTATCAGGAATGGAAGTTTAAATTCAAGTTTTTATCGAGAATGGAAGTGATCGTCAGAAATTATGTTTTTTTTATTAAAAATGAAGGTTTTAATCAAAAAGGAAGATTTTTATCAAAAAGGAGGTTTTTCATCAAAAACGGAGGGGGGGGTATTTAAACAAAACAAGGAGATTTTTCCAAGTCAGAGGAAGTTTTTACAAAATTATTTTTGTTTTAAAAATAAAATTTTATATTAGAAATATTTGGTTTTGTCTTTCTTGAAAATGTTGATTTTGCAATGTCAAAAATCATGAGGGGTTCCAGCAAAAAAAAAACAGTGGTTTTCAAATATGAAAATGCTTGCTTAAAATTGAGAGTTCCCTCGAGTTACTGAAGTTCTTTACGAATATTTGGGGCACCTATTTATAAAAAAAAGTATACCTATTTTCATGATGAAAAGTGAATATTTTGGTTGAATAATTCGAGTGTTTGTGAAAAAAAAATTTTTAAATTGAAGTTTCATATAAAATTAGAGGTATCCCTGTTTTTGAGAAAGAAATGAGGTTTTGTCTTGAAAAAAGGGAGTTTTCATAAAAATAAATAACGTTTTACTTTTTTAGAAAGCGAATACTTTTTAAAAATAATGCCTCGGTTAAAATATCGATGTTTTTCTGAGAAACTTGCAGTTTTTCGCCAGAAATTACGCATTTCTGTCGTAGATTCAGGTACTTATACGTATCACAAATCACAATTCTGCCAAAAAAAAAATGGAAATTTTTTTGATTGAAAATGGCAGTCTAGGCCAAAAAGTTGGTGTCGAATTTTGTCCAAAAATAGATTTCATTTTTAAAAATTCCTAGTTTTTATCTAAAAAATCAGATATTTCAGTCAAAATGTCAAAAAAGAGCTGCATGAGAAAAAAATTTTAAAATTTGGTTCAAGAATAATTTTCAAATCAATTAAGTAACGATTATTGACAAAAAGTACCGAAATTTTTTGTCGCCATATTTTTGGTTTCTCATATCAGTTTTTCCAAATTTTACAATTTCTTGCCCCCGTCATCAAGTACCCTTCGTTTCTTTCGCCGAGTTATTTAGCGATGCATTTGCATACGTTGGTATTATTACATTGAAAACATCATTTACACCCCTTCAAAATTCAGCATCTGGCGAACGGCAACGAAACCAGCATTCTTCATCGGTCATTTACAACTCCCTTCTCTCTCCTCGTCGTCCACGAATCCAACCAATCTCGTTGGTCGAAATCACGCCGAAAATTACGACCGGCACATGACACCGACGAAATCGTGCCATCGTCCCGCGGCCAGCACGAACGTCGACGACAAAGGCCCGGCCGATCCAGACTGAAAATACGTTCGAAGCACGCGTTTCCATAAGCGAATCGCTTAAATACCTACGAGTACATCGAATTAAAGGCGGTAGAGCGAACCAGCCGCACGAAACAGGGCGTTGTTATCACGTTTCTGGTACTGGAGATAAGAATGATAACGGCTTTTAAGTTAACAAGTAAGATGTTGCGGATAATATATGAAAGGTAACGGAAGGAAGCTACAGGGGGGGTTTATTTTAAAGGGTCAAAAGTGTCTGAAAATGTCCGCTCTTCTAGCTCGGCGCGTCGGCCCCTTTTAAACCGCGTGCAAAACACGCACACACAAGCCAAGTGGCTCTAGTACGGTACACGACAGGCGAAAATGATATTATCTTTATAATGTGTAGCATGAACGTGTTATGAATGACTTTTTCGGCTCGCCTCCGCCGTGCCAGGAGGCTCTCGGAAAAACGTGTACACAGAAAACACGACCGCCGTATACCTTAAGCCATTAGGACCAATTTAAAGGTATTTTGTTCTTTCCGGTCTTGGTCTTTTCGCCAGTGGTTGCTTTTGCCGGAGCAGCCGTTCGCAAAAGAGGGTAATTTCTCGCCTTATATATTTTTATTTCACGAGTACCCAGAGCTGTATTTTTTCCTCGATGGCGTTCCCCTTCGCGTTCCTCGTTACAGTTTTTTTCGTTCATCCGAACGGTCTGGTGGCGGGATCCGGACGTCTCCTTTAATAAAAATGTTTACTTTTAATGGAAGTCTAAGGCGAGATTTTATTGGCGCAGCGTTATTGTTGATTTTTTTAAATTAACGCTCGACCAATGCGAGATAATTTGGTTTGTTGGACTGCTGAAAATATAAATGGACGTCGATACGATCGCCCCTCTTGTAGAATTTTTCCGCAAGCTTTTTCCCCCTTCATTTTTCAGATGGGTTTTGTCGTCTGCGTTAAAGTCTCGAGAAGCGGTCTCCGTAGACTGTTTGTCGCCGGGTAATTTTGCAGTATTGGATTCGTTTGGTCGAGCTGTATTGCGTATAGACCTAGAAGTAGTCTCGAGTGTCCGCAGAGACTTTTTAAAGCGTTTCGTTTCGTGTCTGGCTGCGTTTTTTTTTTTTTTGCTTAGTGGAATTGTAAGGGGAAATGAAGCGAGAGGAGGGGATTGTACGTGATTCTTTATTGAATATTGTCGTTTGAGTGGACGTGATTTTTAGAGAAAGGGTGAGAAAGAGGGTTATTGAAAGTGGAGTTTTCGAATTTTTTGGAGGTATTTTGTAATGTGAGACGTATCTGTTTGATTTTCTGGGTGAAAGGGTCTTGAATCTTCAAACCGTTCCAACTAACAGGATAAAAAAATTTCGAAATATGTCGCCGCGCCGTCCGACCTTCGCGAAAGATGTCTCGAAACCGTCTCCTCTGAATAATATAGAAAAATTATTCGTGAGTTATGACCAGCTTGTTCAGTCGTACAAAACTATTTTTATTTTTTTTTTTAACGAATCATTTCGTCAGTTTTCAAATTTGACCAATTTTTCCTCCTTCGAACTGTTCAAACCTACAAAATAAAAAAAATTCAAAATTTGTCACCGTCCGACCTTCGCGAAAGATTCATTTAAATAATGATCGAAAATCGAGTCATTCGTTTTTAATTTTTCGCCATCTAGAGAAATATTTTTAAACGCGACAATTTGGTAACCAGCATAGCGTTAATTAAGTTGCCTATCGAAATCGCCGTGAATACGATACCGTATTTACGGCGAATCGGTTATGCAATTTTATTAACGTGATTTTTCTGAAATCGCGCGAAGTTCAGAAGTATTACACGTTCGTTGGGAATTGTGATAAATGCTGATTTTTTTTTTGGTAAATTGGGTGCAATACTTGGAGGGAAAAGGGTGATTATAATTTTCCTCTTGATTTTTACTACTTTTTCTAAAAAATTGATTATTTCAAAAAAAATTATACAAGAATGTGTGTGTGTTTTTTAATACATCAATAAATATTTTTGATACAATTTTTCTTATTAAATTTTTAAAAAATTACAAAAAAATCGAAAAATTAACTTGGAAAGTTGAAATTTTGGATAAATAAATAGGTTTTGAAACATGAGCTTTCCAAAAATTCTAATTTCCAACCTGAAAACGAGTCAAACTCGTCTGAATTATTTTTCGTATCAAAAAAAAATCAAAATTTTCTCTCACCTTTCTCCTCACCACTCGAAAACTAGCCGGATAAGGGGTGAATTTGGCACCAGGCTGGGTTTTCGTTTTAATCCCCCCTCAATGGTACCTCTCGATGTAAAAAAAAATCTCTCCTGCCTCCTCCATTTCGGAGTTATGGCCATTTTATTACCCGATTTTCAAGAATTTTTGATTTCAACGGTTTTGAAGGAAATTTTCTGTTATTTGGCACAAAGTTACATCTCGTGGAGGTGTATTTATGAAAATTTTTTCAAAAATTTTGATGCACATCTTCATGTTTTTTCGGCCATTTGAAGTTTTCAATTGCAAAAAAAAACCAAAAACGTGTTTTTTAACGTAGATTCGCGTGATGTATTCAGTTTTAGCGATATCGATGCCGCAAGGGCCAAAAATCGCGAAAAACCATACAAAAAAGCTGTTTTTTGATCAATTTTTCAAGTTTTGAGCATTTTATGCGAAAATAAATAACCAAGTAAAGAAATCAACGTCGGATTCGTGTTTAGCGAGTCAAAATACCCCAACAAACCCTCATTGCACAATTGTTTTAATGGAAGTCTCGAAATTGACTATTTTTGTCATAAAATACCAGTGGAAAAGGTTAATTTTGAGACTTCAAGCAAAACGGTCGCGAGAAGAGTGTTTATCGGGCTATTTGGACCTGCTCAGGGTGAATCGACGTTAGTTTTTTTTTAATCTGTTGAGACACCAACTTTATTTCATAAATACATCTCTACGAAATGTAACTTTGTGCCATAGATCAAAAAATTTCCTTCAAAACCGTTAGAATTAGAAATTCTTGAAAATCGGGTAATAAAATGGGATGGGCATAGTAACTCCAAAATTGTGGTGGTCGGGGGAGGTCAAAAAATTTTCCAGACTTTTTTACATCAAGGGGTGCCATTCGGGGGGGGGTTAAACGAAAATCCAGCCTGGGCCAAATTCATCCTTATTCGGCTAAACCCTTTTCGAAAATTTTCGAGTGTTGAGGAGAGGGATGAGAACGTGAAAATTTAATTTTTTTGATACGAAAAATAATTCAGGCGAGTTTGACTCGTTTTCAGGTTGAAAATGAATGGAATTTTTGGAAAACTCATGTTTCAAAACCTATTTATCCAAAATTTCAACTTTCCAGGTTGATTTTTCGATTTTTTTTTGCGGTGTTTTGAAAATTTAAAAAGAAAAATTGCATTATTTACTGTATTTGAAAAAATACATTCTTGTATAATTTTTTTGAAATAATCAATTTTTTAGAAAAAGTAGTAAAAATCAAGAGGAAAATTATAATCACCCTTTTCCCTCCAAGTATTGCACCCAATTTACCAAAAAAAAAAAAAATCAGCATTCATCACAATTCTTAACGAACGCGTCATACTTCTGAACTTCGTGCGATTTCAAGTTATAGAAAAATCACGTTAATAAAATTGCATAACCGATTCGCCGTAAATACGCTATCGTATTCACGGCGATTTCGATAGGCAACTTGATTAACGCTATGCTGGTTACCAATTGTCGCGTTTAAAAGTATTTCTCTAGATGGCGTAAAAATAAGAACGAATGATTCGATTTTTGATCATCATTAAATGAATCTGTCGCAAAGGTCGGACGGTGACAAATTTTCAATTTTTTTTTATTTTGTTGGTTTGAACAGTTTGAAGGTTCATTCGGGAAAAATTGATCAAATTTGAAAACTGATGAAATGATTCGTTTTAAAAAAAAATAGTTTTGTAGGACTGAACAAGCTGGTCATAACTCACGAATAATTTTTCAATATTGTTCAGCCTGGACGGGTTCGAGACATTTTGGAAATTTTAGAAAATTCTAGAAATTTCTTAGCAATGGAGGTCCTTTTATAAAATCGATCCATATGAGCTTCAGGACCTAAAATTCATGATTATTTTTTTGCAGAAAATTTTCCTGGATTTTTTTAAAAACAGAGTCTGCATCAAGGTAAAAAACTGAAAATAAGTAATTACCCAATTTTGGACTTTCCGAATCAATAAATTTAAAATCTTCAAAAAAATTGAAATTTTCCATAGTTTTACATTTTTTTTTTTTTTTTTAGAAAATTTTCTGTCAAAAATAGTGTTGAGCTCAAAGTTACGATAGTATTTGAACAATGTAATTTTTGTGATAAATTCTGAACCTATAGGGGAGGCAATCCCCAAAAGTTCGGCAAAATTCTAAAAAATTGAAAATTCAAATAGCATTTTTCAAAGAGTTGAAGTTTTGGGTTCGACCCCCCCCCCCACCCTGCATCTCTTTCAATTCAGTCTAAGAAATAAATAGCACGGCTTTGCCTACATTTTTGATATTTCCAAGCTCCAAAATTGATTTTTTTTTCAGTTTCAATACCACCCTGCATTCTTCCTTGTACTACTTTTGAATTTTTCGTTCATGGAAATATCAGTACCTACTTTCAAATCATTCTTGTTTCGGGTCAACATTATACCTCAAATTGGAATATACCTTCTTTGTCAGAAAAAACTGCAGTGGAATTTTCAGGATTATAGATTCAACTCTAGACTGGGTTCAAAAAATTTTGAAATGAAAAAATTCAACACTGGAGCAAAGTGCTATAGAATTTCAAATCTACCAAAATTCAACCCTGTGAGAGGTTCCAAAGCGATTTTAATTTCGTAATTCAGCCTCCGGAACCGGAAAAATTTCGAAGCTCCAAAATTCAGTCCCGGAAGAAAGCACCACCTAAATTTTCAAAATATCAAAAATCATCTCCAAATTGAGAATTTCAAAATACCAAAATTCATCCTCGAAAGGAATTACGTACAGTTTTTCGAACATCTTTCGAGGTATCGATCAGACCGTCATTAAAATCTGCTTTCGAGATGTTAGCTCCAGACACCGGCGACGTCGGTATACGTAACGTTGCTGAAAAATACTACAGGATTCTTTTTTCAGCTCAGTTGAAAAACCTTCTTTCGTACCGTACGTAACCCTACGTCTCCGCTTCTACGCAGCTATCCAGCTACACATACGCGAAGCTTCGGTATAATTTCAAGACGTAGGTAAGGCGTAAAGGCGTGAAAAAAAAAAGATTTTGAAAAATGCCCGCCGACAAGAAATATATCATCATTTAGATGAAGAAGTATAGCTATACCGGCGTGCCTCGGTGGCGTTCTCGTACCGGCGTGTGCGTATGTTTATATATTAAAATTTCAAATCCGAAACAATTGAAATTGAATTTGAAGGCGATTTGCATTATTTGGCCGTTAACCAAATGCCGTCAACATTATTATAAGAGGTTTCGCGAATAACATTACTCGAAATAGCGTAGGTACGTACGGGCGGCTCGGCGGCATCGCATCCGCTTTCAACACATCTGTTTACTGCAGTAGTAAATCTAAAAGCAACCTTATTTTTACACCTCGTTTACCGGTAGCCAGATATAGCACCTTACAGTGCTACCATAAGCTCATTTTTTATTCTTTTCATAACTACTTGTCCGACAACTGCACCTGCTACTTATAATGGACGACTACGGTTAAAACACTGGCGAGAGAGGGAGTGAGGAAAAAAAAACGCACACACTCGTACCTTTTTTCACTTTTTAGGTATTCTTTTCTCGACCCCTCTTCTTCGGCACGCTTTTTTGTGTATTTTTTTTTTAATATTACAAATTTATACCTGTAATTTTGTTTATATGAATATTTAAACGAACCTACTTAACGCTTCTAGCGTTATTTAACCATTATAAAGAGCGAGCTTAGCATAATGAAAGTTTTTATACTCGATGGCGCGAACAGGTTGAAGGGGGTGAGATTTGGCTCCGGAGACCGAAAACACTCGGTTCTTTTCATATTTTTTTTTCACCCCGACTCAAGTTTACCGATAAATGACAACGCGTTTTTCTCTCTCTCTCGACTCGGTTGGTAATTCATTACTTTAATGATTACGAGATGATTTACAACCGACTGAACTATATATACAAGAACGCGTTTCTCTTCTGCTTTTTTTTTTTATTATTGAAAAAACCTTCGGTTAAACATTTTTGTGCCCGGTAAAAGCTTCTTTTTATCGGGTATTTTTATGCCGTAAATTATCTCGGGTAATTTTCCATTTCGGGAAGGGGGGTCGGGACCGGTGTCCCCGCCGGACCGTTGCGTAATATCGAAACTCGTAATATCTCAATATGGGCCGAGAAAGTGCTCTTGACGAAGTACTCTTCTTATACGGTGTAAAAAAATTTTTATGGCAGTTTTCCATTCGTCGATGGAAACCGAAGGCAGTAAAAAAAATTCAAAATTACGTATCTTTTTTCGATCGCGAAGAAATTGTGGATGCTCGATGTGAGGGTTGAATTGGTTTGGAAGGTTGGGAGTCGTTGATGGGATCGAAATCGACAAGAGGGGTGATTTTTATCGTTGTTTTTTCGAGAAGGTTTTTTTTCCGTTTTCTGTCGATTTTTTTATTTTTTTGTATCATGTCTGGTGGCTAAAAAAAAAATCAGATATTGTCGAGAATTTGGCAATACTATCTGAGAAATCAGAAAATATCTCAATTTTTGATAATTTTACGATAAAAATCAGGAATTTTTAACAATTTCTTCTTGAATTTTTAAGTCGAAGAAGTGTCATTGAATGCTTTTTCAAGTATAATTTTTCATAAAAATCTCACCCTTGATTTGTTAGGAGGACTTCTGTCTTTTTTTCTTTGAGATATCATTTTTGGATTATTTTTTTTTGAAAATTTGAGTTGACCAGTAAATTTTTTAACAGTGATCTTGGTTAGTAAAGTACCTACATTTTTCCAAAGGACTGGTTTTAAAAAATGAATGCAAACTATGTTTATCTATCAAATTTTTTCCCTCGTTTTTAAAAATAAATTTTCCCTCTTCCTGTCAAAAAAAAAAAAACATAAGTGCCCCAATTTTTTCAAATACCAATCCCAAAAATCATCTTTTGCTTTTTACAATCATTTACAGGCGAGCTTTTGAGACTGATTTAACTTTTGGGATGAATTTCCAGTACAAAAATCATCTCATGATTTTTCCAAGCTTTTGAGGCAGAAATAATTTTTGGGATAGAAATCAAACTTGGAAATCGTATTACGATGTTTCTGAGCTTTTGAGACTTGGATGGCTGATTTTTTTTTGATGAAAATTATTCTTATAAATCATTCGCAACCTTTTCACGCTTCTGAGGCTGAAATGATTTTTCAGGCGAATTTTCATCCCAAAAATCATCATACGATTTTTCCCAAACTCAAAACATCCACGATTTTGCGAATAATAAAATAGCTTCTGGTGTGAAAATCATTTTTCCAGAAATTTTCCAAACTTTCGAAGCTAGTATGCATTTTGGGATGAATTTTTATCCCAAAAGATCACCTCACAAATCATCCCGAAATTTTTGGTGCTTTTCAGGCTGAGATGATTTTTGAGATAATTTTTCAACTCTGCAGTCATTCCACAGTTTCTGTTGGGATGAAGTTTTACTCCAACGTTCATTCCTAAAATCATCCCACGATTTTCGGTGCTTTTTAGGCTGGGATACTTAGGATAAATTTCGTGATCAATTTCAATCCTTTCTACAATTTTTCTGAGCTTGGGAGGGTAGGAAGAATTTTGGGATGAACTTTCATCCCAAAAATCGTTTCACAATTTTTCTTAGCTTTTTAGGATGAGATGAATTTTGGAATGCATTTTAATCCCAAAAATTATCCCAAGAATTTTTAGGGTTTTCAGGATGGGATGAATTTTGGTATGAATTTTTATCCCAATGATCATCCCAAGCAACATCTCGCAAATTTTCTGAGCTTTTGAGATTAGGATGAATTTTGGGAAACATCAAAAATTATTCCAAGAATTTTTAGGGTTTTCAGGATGAGATGAATTTGGTATGAATTTTTATCCCAATGATCATTCCAAGCAACATCTCGCTAATTTTCTGGGCTTTTGAGGTTAGGATGAATTTTGGGAAGCATTTTAATCCCAAAAATGATCCCAAGAATTTTTAGGGTTTTCAGGATGAGATGAATTTTAGTATGAATTTTTATCCCAATGACCATCCCAAACATCATCTCGCAAATTTTCTGGGATTTTGAGGTTTAGGATGCATTTTGGGAAGCATTTTATTCAAAATATCATTTCACAAACCATTCTACGAATTTCCATGCTTTTCGAGCTGGGATGGATTTTCATCCCAACATTCATTCTGAAAATTATCCTCCCATATTTTCGAGATTTTGAGGTTGACATGAATTTCAGGATGAACAATTTTTCTGAGATTTCAAGGATGGGAAGCATTTTGGAATGAAATTTTATGACTATGATCCCCAACATTATCGCATGATATTTTGGGACTTTTGAGGCTGATATGACACTTAATTCTTGAATTTTTTCTTCGTTTTGGAGGCAGAGATGAATGTTAAAATGAATTTTTATCCCAGAAATCATCTAAAAATTTTCCGTGTTTGAAATAAATTTTGAGATGAATGTTCATCCCAAGAATCATGCCACCATTATACTAAGCTTTTGAAGCTGGTATGAATTTTTGGACTGATCTTACCCAATATTATACAAAAATTTTCCGTGTTTTTTAGGTTTGGTTGAACTTCAGGATGAATTTTGAACTGAAAAATCTTCCCATTTTTCCGTCTTTTTAAAACTGAGATGATCATTGAAATGAATTTTCATCCCAGAATAATCTTTTTAGGCTGGGATGAATTTTGGGGTGAATTTTCATACTCGCAATCGGTCCAAAACTCGTTTTGTGATTTTCCATGCTTTTGAGGTAAAAATAAATTTGGTATGAATATTCATCCCAAAAAATATTCCCCAAATCATCCTACGTTTTCTCATACTTTTGAGACTGGAATGAATAAATGGATTTTTCTGAACTTTTGTGTCTGGGATGAATTTTCCAAGATGGTCATTCAACGATTTTCCGTGCTTTTGAGACTATTTATTGAGTTTCGGGATGGATTTCCGTCTCAAAAATCAAACCCCAATTTTTCCGAGATTTTAAGGCTGGAATGAATTTCTAAATGAATTTTTTCCCCGATAATTATCTTGAATATTATTCCTCGATTTCTGCGGACTTTTGAGGCTGGAAAGAATTCTGTGATCAGATTTTTTTGAATTTTTGAGACGGGCGAATTTTGAGATGAATTTTCATTGTCATTTTTTTTTTGGCAAAAATAGTTGGCCTTCAACCCAATACCCACTTCGTTATTTTAAAAATTGTAACCAAAACTGACTTTTTTTAAATAAACCAGAACCCAAATCAATCGAAACCGATATTTTTTACATTTTATTATGAGATTGGGAGAGAATTGAGCCCTTCCTGCCCCTGGTTTGATCTGACCCAAATTCCCAAGTATTAAAATTCAACCTCTCCCGACGCCAAATTCTGCAAATTTTTGGAAAAAATTAGAAGGTAACGTTAGGAACGAAAATAATCGAATAATTTGAAGTCGTCAACACCTACATTCTTCCAAAACAGCGCGAAAGATTATTCGTCACGTATCCTTATCGTCGACGTCGCGTCTAAGCATTTGATAATTCGACGATTTTATTTCCCGTTCGAATTTTGTAAATATTGACACGAGCTCGAGAAGGAGACGGAGGAAAAGCCGAGAAGTTCAGCAAGGTCGTCGCGTCGCGAGCTAATACCCCTTCTAGCTTGGGGCTTCAACGCCAGGAATATAGATTCCATACGAAAATGTACCCTTTACACATATGTATACAATTTTACCTCGCAAATATGGCGAGGCAGAAAGAGAATCGGTATTTTGGTATTTCAAGGGAGACGATATCCAACTTTACAGCTGCCTCGCCGCTTCACCCCTCTGTTTCCACTTTCACCTCGAGCAGGACGACATTATCTCGAAGAGTTGGCCGCCGAAAGGCTGAAGACGCCTCCTCATCCCTCGCGTGCCACTGTTTTGGCGTATTAAACGATACGTACCTTTGGTGCGGCTGTGCGAAGTGAAATTTTCGGCAACAATTAGCATACATTATACGAACGTTTTCTTAAGATAACCCGATACAATGGGGCGCATCGAGACTCGTCGTTGGAGTAATATTCATTATCGAAGTTAATATTATAAGGCGGAATTTCGCGCGGAGCCAACTGCAGCGAAGCTTTCGCTTTGAGATGATAATTGCTCAATTTGCGGCAGCAGGTAAAACCGTTTTGAAATTTAATTCGACGCAATTTCAAGCTTGTTAAAAGATTATTACGATTAGCCGATAGTCTTCCAGAGGGGTGGGATTTTTTTCGCGTGTAATGAGACCGAAAGGCGCGAGGCGAGAAAAATTCGAGTTTCTCGGAGCGAAGAAATTCATCTTCGGTTGGCGGTGTAATTATAAGCGACGAACGGTACTCGCGAGTGCGAGATCCGCCCTCTTTTTTAATGTATTCGCGGCCGATTTAGCTCACGAAGGCGTCGATTCGAGCGTACGTAATTATTATAGGGCCCACGTAACGCCGAGAACATTATCTAGTCTGGAAATTACCTTTAGTCAGTCAATAGCTAGGTTGGAAATTTCAGGATACCCGCGTATCTTTCGAATAAGAAGTTTGGTATTTACAGGGCTGGCTTTATACGTTAATTCGCCGACGAAACATGCATATAATATAAAATAAAACACTCGAATGATATACCGTATATAAGGGGTTAGGTTAGCTATAGTAATTACAGGCCTGTTTAATGATGTACGTTTATGAGTTACGTTGCGTTAATGGACTGTGCTAAAGTTATTACTACACTCGAAAAGTTTACCTCGTATATGCTGAAGAAGCCTCACCTTGCCCTGCCTCCTACCTTCGGTGGCCTTAGACACGGTGCAAAAATATGCCATAATTTCTTTAACATTTTAGTTACCCACGTTGGCGTTATTCTCGTTATTCCCACAGCCCTTCGACTATTCCAGACTTACACGAGATGGTCGAGTAAGAGCAGCAGGTGTACGAGGCGAATAGTTTTTAAATGTTTGTAATATTATATTAAGGTGCTGAATAGCTCTGAGAAGGGTGCTCGGTGCAGAAGGAGTGGGAGGATGGTTTAAGACGTCGATGTAATGGCCGTGTTCATCGTTCGAGACTCGAGTACCAAGTACGAAGGATACGAGATGCCAAGGGGAGCAGGGAAATTGCGGGTGTGGGAAGAGGGGAACCGTCGGAGTGGATTTTTTGCCAGATGTGGTGTGAGTGAATGGGTGGGTAGGAGAGTGAATTTTTCGATCGTGTGGGATGATTTGTGAAATTTTTGGGGCTATTTTGATGGAATTTTCGATTTTGGTGGTGATGGGAGGAGTTGGAAATTGGGATGTGATGTTTGATAAAAATGTGCTGGTTATTATCTTTCCAAGGTCGTTAGGAAGTATTTGAGAGAAAAGGGGAGAGAAGAGTGAATAGATAGACGATTCTGAAAAAAATACCTCTTAAATTCTATAATGATGGCAAAAATATATTTTTAGTAAAAAGGATTGATTTTAAGTAAAAAATTTTCAAAAGCGAAATCTTTCTAGGGAAAATTTTGAGTTGGAAAAAATGGAGAAAATTTTTGCAAAATCAAACTTTTTTCAAAAATTGAAAAAATTGAATTTTTAAAATCTTCATTGTTTGAATTTGTTTGTAAAAATTTTCATATAGAAGCTCATTGTGATTTTTTCCTGAATCATATGTATTTTGTTTGAGAGCGTTTAAGTCGAATAAAATAGACTTGATTTTTAATTTGACCCACTTCCCTTCCTCGTGCGCTAACCGACCCCTCCCGAATTAATCGTACATATCTTTCGATCAGTGACGTACCGAAGGCATTTTCCAGGGGAGGGGGGTCTTATGAAAATCCCAACTCGAATTCATGAAATTCCCAACTCAAAATGGATGCAACTTGAAATACCAGAACAATTTTATGAGGAATGAGTAAAAAGGAACTTTTTTGGCGCTATCACCTCAAATAATGTACTTAAATATGATTTAATTTATACCCGAGCGAAGCGAGGGTAAAGCTTTGAAAAAATTATATTTTTAATGCCTAAAAGGCCATTTTTTCTTATCTTAAGGCTTTCAAAATTCTTATTTGATGTAATTTGAGAGGGAGAGAGTAAGAATGTAGCCATTAGATATTCACAATCAATGGTGTTGAAAGCTTTTTTGGGAGCGTAAAAATTGAGAATAAAAACACAGAGTATCAGATCAAAAGTATTTTCAGGGAAATGAATAAAAGGAGCCTTCTTCAACACTGTTGTTACTTGAAATAGTTTGTGGGATTATGAATTTGTTCATGCCCGAGCGAAGCGAGGGCGAAATTTTTAAACTAACAAGTGAAAATTTTATTGATTTCCAACTTGGAAAAATGATACATTTTCAGTTGGGAAAATGATGAATTTTCAGTCGATAAAGTGACTAATTCCCAACTGCCCAATTTTCCCAACTGATGTGTTGAATTGCGTTGAATTTCTCAATTTTCCCAACTCACAAGTAAAAAATTTTCTCAGGGGGGAAGCTCCCCCTCCCCCCCCCATCGGCACGTCCCTGCTTTCGATTAGAGCAAGGAGAAAGAGGTCGAATCGAGAATTAAGTCGATATTTAAATTCTACGACCTCTTTAACATACTTTTCCCAAAAAATGGGAGGCAATTAAGGGGAGCAATGAAGGGTCTAATCCTGGAAAAGAAGCAAAATATTCGAACTCAGTGTTCGCAAATACCTAAAAAACGACAAAGTCGCTCGTTATTTTTCACTTTTTCGAATTTTGATCCCTATCAAGGAGGTTAATAGGTTCAGAGGAGTCAGATAAAAAAAACAAATACATATTCGAAATCAACGCCTTCGAAGTAGTAGAAATCGATGTGCTATTTTACTTTTTCGATTTTTTTTGAATTTTGGTCGAAATTGTGGACCCCTGTACCTCTTGGGGGTCTGTAGATCCCATCTTGAAAATTTATTGGTTGAAAAAAGGGTAAAAAATGCTACTCGTTGTAATTTTTTCACATTTTTAAATGACAGCTTTCATATTTTGTTCTCATCATGAAAGTTGAGCTCTCACCATCAAAGTTCAACTTTGAGCTTTTCAAAATGTGATTATTGGTTTTGATTCTCCTATCAACTTTCTTTCAGACCAGGCCCATGTAGAGAAAATCCGGGCCCCGGAGGGAAATTTAAGAGCAAAAAAAAGTCTTACACAATGGGGGGGAGGGGGGGGGTCAAAATTCAAAATTTTTATTTTTGAGTCAACTCAATTTCAAAGATTATCAAGTATTTAGCGACTATTCGAACAAAAAGTTTTTTTTGTTGCAAATCCAATATTATATTACACTTCGTTTCATCTGATTTAAAAAACGTTATAAAATGGCGATCTTCTCAAAGAATTGTATTTTTTGGTCTACACAGTCACTAAATGATCTCTAAACTAGATTTTCATAACTTTGGAATTTTTTTAAAAATATTGGATTTTTACAACTTTTAAGAAACCGAATAATGTTTTTTAGTTTTGAAGGACATTCGTGAGCCCCTGCGGACCCCCAAAAATCTCGGACCCGGAGAAATCACCCCTTTCTCTTCCTCTCCGCACAGGCCTGTTTCAGACCCTGCAAACCGTTTTCCTCCAAGTACAACCTATCTCCTTTAAAGTTGGACAATTCCGCTAAAAATCGAAATTGCATGAAAATTTCGAGCTCTCCCCCCCCCTCAGCACTGATGAGGGTTAGAAGAAAAATGATCTTGGATTTGTGATTTAGAAATGAAGTGTGAAAACCTAATATCTTCCCTCCCTCCTATCACTCGATGCGAAATTCGATCATTTTCGATTATTCTATACCTACTCTCCCCTACTCAGAATCAATTTTTGACACCTGAGGGTGATTTCCATATTCAGACTCACATATTCCAAAAAAAAAATGCAGCACTTTTTTTTTAAATTTAATGCATTTTTATTTTGGATGTTTCCCAGAAAATCCTACGTTCAAACTTCGTAAAAAATTAATTATTTTTCCAAACTTTTCCTCACTTCGTTACATATTTTGATTTTATGCTTTAAATTTACAAATTTCTGAAACACAGCCAATTTTTTGAAAATTTGCATTTTTGATTTTGATCGATTTTATTACAGTTTCCATTTTTCATACCTGATACATTTTCTTTTGAAAGATTTTACCCATTTTATTAATTTTTCAGGGAACGATTTTCTGTTGGTTCAATATTTTGAGGGAATCGTTCAACAAAAATATCTCGAATTTTATTTTTCTGGTTTACTTTGTAATAACAATTTTAGTTCCGGTTTGTCAAAAAGATAATTCTGGGCGGAAAATTGCTGAAAGAGCCAATTTCAAGAATTTTTATGTGTTTTTTTCGCGAATTTTCTTGATTTTTCGCTTTCATTAAATTCTTGACAATTAGTTTTATTGTCATAGATTATGTCTTACGAATGGGTGGGGGGGCGACAAGGTGTGATGAACTCGTGATAGAGGATGAGGATAAATAAATATCCGTCATAATGAAAATTACCCGAGGAAGTTACCATCGTACTTGATTTGTTTCGGTTTATATTTACGGCGAACCGAGTATGCAATTTAATTAACACCTCGCCATAATCTTGGAATCTAACTGTAATAAAGATAGCGAGCGACTATTATTCCAATTTTAATGTTGTATTTGATATTAAAATTGAATAATCGAATCGACTCGAATGATAGGAAATTGATTACCACCGAAAATGAATCGAATTCGTTCGAACAAAATCGAGCATTGTCGATATCAATTTTATGTATTATTTTTTTCGTTCTTCATCGCATAAAATTTTATGGCAGTTTCAAAAAATGAAAAAATTGTTCGACTTTTTCATTTTGTATTCTATTGTACTTTTAAAAAAATCCATAAAATTTTATGACTTTTTCAAACTCAATTTCTTTGAAAATTGATTTTTTGATTTTCAATTTCTATACAAAACCTAAAAACGTAGATATGAGAATTTTAAAAATTTTCTGTCGTTTTTCTAAAACATTTTGATTTTAATGAAGTTTAATTTACAAAAAATCCTCGAATGCTTTTTGATTTTGTTTTCTCGAAAAATCAATTCATTTTGAATTTTTTTTTTTTGAATTTAGTATTTATTTGTTCTGAGTTGGAAAATTGCAATTTTTTCGAATTTTCCATTTGTTTTTATGATCTGCTTATGAATAGACAAATGTTAATTTCGTACAAAAAATTGAAAATTTTCGCTATAATCCGCGCCCTTGAAAAATAAACGGGGTCAATTTTAACGAGGTAATTTTTATTTCCACCATTCTCGTATTTCGCGCAAACAATGAGGAAAAAATTTGTCGTCGCTTACGAGCGTACGTAATATAAACCTCGGAAGGATTTTTTTCGCTCCTCGCATTCGAAATAATTCACGGATATAATCTGATCAACCATATATATACTCTCACACACCGGGCCGAATAAAAGACACACATACTTATACGAATGGCTTTGGCGCGATAGAGCTTTTATCAGCACCGTCCCGGCGGCCTGGCTCGCCTTATGCTGTATGCAAGTGTTGAAAAAAAAATAATCTCACGCAGTAGAGTTGTAAAAAAACCACCCAACGTAGCAGCGAGTTTTTAATTCGGTAATAATACGAACGGAGGAGTATAAAATTAGATCATTTGTTTTTTATTTCGAGATAATTTCGGTCGAGCGCGTGTTGTTAAATCATTCGAAAACAATGCCGTAATAAATAACCGATGTATCGCGAGGGAAATTTTAGAGTTGGGTGTTTGCACCGATATTTAGCTAACTGTAGGTAGTTTTTTTCTCGAATGAGGTCGCGATAGTTTATCGAGCTTGTAGGTAATTTTGCAAAAAAAAAAAAAAAATGACGAATGAGAGGGGTGAGAGAATGTCCCGAGTAAGATGAATCTGCTCTTGGTTCGGATTTTGGAAATATTCTTGGGGTATGTTTGGGAGATCATTGTAGATTTTGGGGCTGAGAATTATTCCCACCCTGTTCCCCTTACCCTTACGTCAAAAGTTTCTCTTCTCAAATTTTTAAAGTGGGTACCTGAAAAAATAATTTAGGTCAAAAAATTCCAATCCTTCCCTCTTTACCCTCGTCTCCATCATGGTGAAAAAACGAGATTTGAGAGAGAGAGAGAAGTTCTATTCTGGCGCATACGAAATATTTTTATGATGATTTTTGCTTGAAATTTTCAAGGTTCTGTAAAATTCTTCTGAGGTACCTACTTCAAAAATGATTCAAAATTTAAATTTCCATTTTTTAAAAAAAATTGTTTGATTTCCATCTAATTTTAAAGGAAATGGTTTTTTCTTGTAAAGTTAAACGTTTTGACTCAGCCCCCCCCCCTGAGGAAAACTTGATTCCTCGAGTCCTCCAATGAAAAAATTACTTTCCTTAACCGAAAATTTCTTCCCGAAGGATTTTGACAATAAAAATCGTTTCTGAGGATTTGTCAATTTTTTCAAAATGATCACTTAGTTTCATTTAAAAGAATAGAAAATATATGAATATTATTTGCATTATTAAATTTTCAGACGATGAAAATTTGGTATAATTTGTTTTCGGTTTTGGAAACGTAGGTATCTGATCTCAAATTTCGATACTTATTCCATTGATTATGGAATTTTCACTCCGAAGGTGTGGATTTTTTTTCGAATAACGAACTAATACCTCTTCAGCGTTGGAATATTGATAATTATGAAGCAATTTCAGCTTTTAGATGCTTTTTTTCAATTTTTTTCACCTTTACTCTGAATTTTGTTGTTGAAATATTTTTCCGGACACCTCCCCTCCTCTTCCATTCCATTCCAGAAAATTGAATATTTTGAAAGAAGGAGAAAAAATTGTTCTGTAAGTAAATTTTTTCAGGGAAAAATAATTTTTGAAAATCAGTAGTAATCACGAACAGATTTTTCATATTTTTTTGTAAGGAGGGAGGGGGTCGTCAACCAGGATTTTTTGCCAGTTAAAAAATTAGCTTAAAAATCATGAATTTTAATTTCATGTTTTTAGTACGAAGTACGAACTCCGTCCCCGTTTCTTTTTAAATGGATGGAAAAATCTTGTATACATTTGTGTGAATAGATCTGTGTTTTTCTATCCATTTTTTTTTTCAACAAAATGAAAAAAAATTCTTTCGATACGTGTCAGAACAGAATTTTTTGAAAACAGGATATTGAAAGAGAAATATCTTTCATTTTGAAATTTTTTCTCGAGATGTCCAATATTGAGCAATAAAAATTTCGAAAATTTGAAGACAGGAAAATTTCACCATTTTACTCTGGAATCCCCTGAGAAGTTTTTTGAGCTGCTACTCAAATCTATGACCCAAGACGAAAACTCGTCAAGTTTTGAAAAAACGTGTAATTTTTTTGAGTACTGAAATTTTTGGAGTTCAGCATTCAAGAAATTCTTCAGTCATTGAAAATTTCTAAAAATTTTAAAAATCTCACAAGTTTTGAAAAAATTTCTAATTTGAAGAAAAAGTATGAACAAAAAAATGTTTACACCTCGTGTTTCAGGGATACTTGGGTTTGAAATTTTCATCTGAGATTTTTGGCTTTGGACTCTTATTTCCCCTGAATACCTACTTGACAAAAATTGTAAATTTTTTAATGCATTTCTTTGACGTTTAGAGAGAAAAGAGACTATAGCTTGTAATTACGTATTTTGGCAAAAAAAAAATGGAATTTCAAGAATCAAAGTCTAAATTCATTTCAAGATCAGATTTTTTTCAACTCTGTTTTTCTCAGATTATAATTTTTTCAAAATTGTATCCAATTTTAAAATTTCTCCTAGTGCAATTTTTTAAAAAAAAAAAACAAAATTCTTTTTTTTTAATTATCAAGTTGAAAGAAATTTTGAAAGACATCAAGTTGAATTTTTTTCAATTGAAGCTGAAAAAAAAATGAAAAATTTAGAAAATATGGGAGAAAGATCTCAAGTTGGAAATAATTTAGGGCAGAAAAAATTTGAACTTGTGAATAAAAAGCTTCGGTCGTTGAAATCTCCATTTTAGCAAAAATAATTAGGAGGCAAAAAAGAAGGGAACAAGTTGGGGAGAAATTTTGACATTGATGTTTTTTCGGTCACTCAAACGTATCACAGAAATATTTCGAAAATCTATGCCAGAAGCAGCTTCACCTCTTCTAACCAGGGACACCTTACGTACGAAAATCAAAAGCTCACTGCGGGTGGTTGAACGTCAAAATCCAAGATATCGAGGTCGACGAAAAGGGTTGTCTAGGAGAGGTTAAGAAACAACCGAGGCAATTAATAAAATAAGCCTCTCGCTGTGTCGTAAGTCGAGTATTAGTCAACGTAATTAATTCCGTTCGTTTCGTTCGATTCGACTCGGCGACGAATTGAAATTAATTTAGATAAGCCAATTAACTTGGAAGAAAACGTGATGAACGAATGCAATTCGAAGAGGTCCAGGAGTAGACTCGAAGCTGGTCCGAAATTGCGGGGGAAGGAGGGGGAGGGACTGGTAAGGAAAATAGCTGCGAGTTTAATAAAAGGGTAGAAAAAGTGGCTCGATTGAGATACTCGACGTACGTACGTAATTACTCGACCATAAATGAACCCTGTGCTCGATAAAAGATGGCCAGCGAAGGGGCGGCGGGGCAACGTACGCGAGCAGAACACGTTTACTTGTTAATTATACCCGTCGAAAATGTTCACGTACGATTGTTTTCTTTGTTATAGGTGAAGAATTCCGGGGCCAGTCAAGTGTACTTGAAATCGCTGGAGTTATCGAGTAGCGGTCGATACAGATGTGAAGTATCCGGAGAAGCTCCCTCGTTCACCACGGTTACAGAGCACAATGACATGATTACCGTTGGTAAGTACAACGCCGAGTGCTAGATGCACATTTTATTGCATATGTGTGTTGATAACTTCAAAGCAATACGAGCCTCTGTGAGGTACCATAGATCCAGCGAACAAAACAATATCCAGGTATATGGAGGCCATTCGAGGTCAAGAGTTTGACTAGAGAGAAAAAAGACTGCATTGTGCAGAAGAATTTTCCATACGCTATCTAGACTCCATACCTTGAGCACGTTTGACGATTATACAGTCAAGTACAGAGCTTGGATACGCCGAGCTAATCAAATTAGCGATCTTAAAGTTTCCGCCGCAGGTTCGGGCCAAGTTGCCAGTTTTCGAGGGTATGCGGAGATGGCGAAGGCGAAGGGTATCTTAAATAACTGTCATAATTCGCCCGGTCGCATCAAATTCGTATTTAAAACAGGACACGATTATCTGGGAACGTCGTTAGCACGTGTTCCTTAAGTTATTAACAGCTTTAACTTTTTGCCTTTCCCTTTGTACCGCTTTTCTTGCCGATCTAACAAGCGAATAATTTCATTATCAAAGGTACCTACGGAGTAGTTGGTACGTACCTTGAGAGCAGTAGAAATTCGAAAGATGAAGTTTTTTTGCTGTAACGAACGAGAACATTGATGGGGGTGAAAAAATATTCGCCTTGGTCGTTGAATGTTTCGAGTAACGATGATGACGACGATGACGTGAATAGGGAAAAAACAAAAGGGCAAGTGGCGATGATGTTTTGGGCGAATTTCTCTTGGAAGAAGCGTGTACTTTAGGGTGGGCCGAAAAAACAATTTTTTCTATTTTCTAAAACATATCTCCCGCAAAAGTTGTTGGCTGATGAAACTTGAAGAATAAAATTTTTTTCAAAATCAATTCATATTTTTCAATCGTGCATTGGCCTTGAATTTTTCAAAAATTGGCTAAAATCCAATATTTTCAAAACTTTTAGAAAATTTTGAAAAAATTTGAAATTCATTTAAATTGGTTTTAGAGTTTATCTGGTGACTATTCAAACCAAAAAGCAGAATTTTTTGAAAAAAATTCATGCTTTACATATTTTTTAAACTTCTGCCATTTCTTCGCATGAAGAAAAATCAAAAAAATTATAAAACGTCGATTTCTTCAAAAAAAAAAAGTGTTTTTCGGTCTATATGGTCACTAAATAAGCTCTAAAATTGATTGAAATCAATTTTTTATTTTTTCAAAATTTTTAAAATTTTGAATTTTTGCCAATTTTTGAAAACTTTAACGCCTATGCGCGATCGGAAGATATGAATCGATTTTTAATTTTTCAATTTTATTCTTAAAGTCTCATCGCCCAACAACTTTTGCGGGGGTATGTTTTTGAGAATCGAAAAAATTGTTATTTCGGCCCACCCTAGTGTACTTGAAACGAAAGTACTGGATTTCAGCTTTGGGGATGAGATGTAAATTGAAAATTTTTTGATTTCATTTTTCGAAACGTAAGTGTCTAATCTGAGGAAAATCTGAGGATGAATGAACTGGATTAAGCTTTCTCAAAAGCATATCTGACGTTTGGTGGCCTCTGACTCTTTAAGTCTGTTCTCAGCCAGTTGAAAGTATTTGAGGTATAAATCATCCAATGTCCGAGTAATTTTAACCAAATTTCGGCTAAAAGTTGGTAAAAAAAAATAAGGAACAGTCAAATTTATTGTTTAATAAAATTAGCCCTTATTTTTAAATAAAGGCAATGATGTCACTTTAATAACTGGTTCCAAATTTTTTTGAGATTATTATTTTTTTTGTTAATTATTTCAATAGTAACTGGTTTCAAATTTTTCAAAAGTGATAATTTTTTGTTACTTTAAGCCGGTTTTAATTTTTTCAAAAGTTGATAATTTTTTTGTCAGACATCAGATTTTGGAAAACGAATTGTGACGCAACCATCAGGGATACCCGACCATATGTCGGAATTTTTTTTTCGTTTTTTTGGCTCATTAAATATTACAGACTTGTATCTTTCGAATAGCGCAAACCGCGTTTAAAAATATTGACAAATGAATTTTCTATGATTTTTGTGAAGTTTGTCAAAAAATTATTTTCAAAAATTATCTTTTCGAGAAAAACGCAAAACAATATTTGGAACTGTTTTCAATGAATAAAAAAAATTGTGCGCTGTAAAAGACTTTTTTCTTTAAAAATGGTTTATTTACGCCCTCCTACATCATTTTAGGTCATTGGCCCCTTCTAGAAATTTCAGGCATTGAAAATAGAAACCATAATAAGTCGAAAATCACCTTTTTTAAGCTGTAATGACATTTTTCACCCGAATATGTTTTCACCAAAACTCGTTTGGGACCTGCACCAATTTCCAGACAGATTTATCCAATTTTGACAGAATTTATCAGTGAGCTAGATGTAGTGGTTGTTTTAGATTTGGTTTGTTCTTTCATTGTTTTTATCTGCAAATATCATGAATTGCATTTAATTTTCACAAAAAAGTACCTAAGTTGTGAGCTCAATCAACATTTTGATTGCAAGGTTGCCAAACTTCTTGATCACATATCAAAATCAGTGATTTTCTAGCTTTTAAAAAAGTTTAGTGATTTTTTTCCATGATTTTGTTGAATTTACTTTCTGTTTGCTTGGTCTACTTTTCAATTACCAGTGATTTTTGTGATTTTTGATCAGTCTTCTCTCGAAAAATTCAGTAACCTTTCGGATTTTTGTGGATAAATCGAATGATATGTAGTAAATACAGTGATTTGAGTGATTTTCCAGGTGATTGCAATGGTAAATGATTTTTGAGGATGAATATATTATATACTTATAGTGAAAAAAGTGATTTTTAAGAAGAAAGCAGCGATGAAAATGATTTTTCTAGGATAAGTTCGAAAGTGATTTTTGAACGACCACCTTTTTAGGGTAGGAGCAGTTGAAATCGTTTTTCAAGGCCTCATCACTCCGCTTAACCAGCTTGACCTGTCCTCGTTACTCTAAATGAACACAAAACACAATACTATTTCTATATTTTCTCCCTCTTTCTGCCCTCTCTCCGCCGCTATCACGATATTACCCATCAATATTATTTTTTCGAAGAAGAAAATTCGATCAAAAAACCTATTCATAGGTATCTTTTTCGCAACGAATAAGGAAGTAGTGAATGCTATGGAAGAAGAAAATAGGTAAAAAAATATATATATACACATAGCGTTATACGAGTCTAGCCAGACGGGAGAGACGAGAGATCACGCACACACACACATGCTATTTGACAAAACGAATTTTTCGCTCATCCTGTACTCATATAAGATGTCTAGATTACGTTGCCGATTCCTGAGGGAGCGCCGGCAGCTACTGCGGATGATTAGAAAAACAGTCCCGAGAACGGCTGACTGATCGCAAACTACCTATTCGTACGGTACATAGACGTATAGACGATCCTCGTCTGTATTTACAAACTGCGAATACGCCATGCTACGCTTTCTAACCTGTACTACGCCTAAAGTTAGCCTTTGAATCTCGAGAGACCTCGTGTCTTCCTCCCGCGCCTCATTCAGTTATCGTGTTTTTCGCGTGTGTTTTTTCTCTTCTCATTTTCGTTCGATTCTCGTGTATACGCCTGGTGTGTTTGTTGTATGTTCTCTGTGCTATGGGTATATCTATTCGAATATCCACGGTTTCTTTTATTTTCAATATTTGTAACACGATACCGGCGAGAATGTTTCTTCATTGCGGTTTTTGTATTTTATTTTGCTAGGGGGTGTTTTGAAAGGAGGGATGTCATCTAACACTTCATTGTCGAGCGAAGCGAATGATTTAGGATGTAAATTTTTCCTCGATTGGTTTTTTTTTTCGTGGGTTTATTTTGGCCGGGAAATCGATTCTGATCGATGAGGATTTTATGGATTTGTTCGGTAATGAAAAATATTCAGAAAATTAAATTGAAGAATTCACAATAATTGAATAAATTCACGAAAAGCGAAGAATTTGACGAAAATTTTGAAGAATTTCAAGGTAACATTGAAAAATTTCAAGGAAATTGATTGAAGAATTTTGGGGAAATTTATTGAAGAATCTCGAGGATATAGATTGAAGAATGATTTAAGAATTTCAAGGAAATTGATTGAAGAATTTTGAGGAAATTGATTGAAGAATTTTGAGGAAATTGATTGAAGAATTTCGAGGAAACAGATTGAAGAATGGTTGAAGATTTTCCGGAAATTGATTGAAGAATTTTGAGGAAATTGAGGAAATCGATTGAAGAATTTCAAGGAAATTGAGGAAATTGATTGAAGAATTTCGAGGAAATTGAGGAGATTGATTGAAAAATTTCGAGGAAATTGAGGAAATTGATTGAAAAATGATTGAAGAGTTTTGAGGAAATTAATTGAAGAATTTCATTTAAGAATTTTGAGGAACTTTATTGAAATATTTTGAGGAAATTGATTGAAGAATTTCGAAGAAATTGAGGAAACTGATTAAAGAATGATTGAAGAGTTTTGAGAAAATTAATTGAAGAATTTCATTTAAGAATTTTGAGGAAATTTATTGAAATATTTTGAGGAAATTGATTGAAGAATTTTGAGGAAATTGATTGAAATATTTTAAGGAAATTGATTGAAGAATTCCGAGGAAGTAAATTGAAGAATGATTGAAGAATTTCGAGGAAATTGAGGAAATTGATTGAAGAATTTCGAGGAAATTGAGGAAATTGATTGAAGAATTTCGAGGAAATTGAGAAAATTGATTGAAGAATGATTGAAGAGTTTTGAGGACATTGATTGAGGAATTTCGTGGAAATTGATTGAAGAATGATTGAAGAGTTTTGAGGACATTGATTGAGGAATTTCATTTAAGAATTTCAAAATTTTTGAAGAAATTGATTGAAGAATTTTGAGGAAATTGATTAAAATATTTTGAGGAAATTGATTGAAGAATTTCGGGGAAATTGATTGCAGAATTCCGAGGAAGTAGATTGAAGAATGATTGAAGAATTTTGAGAAAATTGATTGAAGAATGATTGAAGAATTTCAAAGAAATTGATTGAAATATTTTGAGGAAATTGATTGAAGAATTTCGGGGAAATTGATTGCAGAATTCCGAGGAAGTAGATTGAAGAATGATTGAAGAATTTTGAGGAAATTGAAGAATGTAAGAAAATGGAAGTATTCGTATGTAATTGAGATTGTGAACTTCTGGAAATTTGAAGGGAAAATTTAGAAATCCGAAGAGAATTTTAATGAAGTGTTGTAAAAAAAATGAAGAATTTTGAGAAAATCGTAGAATTTGTCGTTGATGATTTTTAAAAACCTGAATGATTTTTCTCCAAGTATTCTTCAAGGAGGGTAGGATTTTAGATAATTTTTTATATCAAAAAAGTTGAAAGGAAAAACTTTCTGAAAATTGACTTTTCCGAAACGTAAAGAACTGAGAGTTGGAGCATTTTTCAATACCCGAGTGTTAAAATGATAGGAAGAATCGAAGAGAATACCTGTCAATCGCTTACCGTGGATAATTTTCCAAACATTGAAAAAAATATATTCTCCAATTGAATCCTTTTTTTCATAGTCAATATTGTCTTCCATTTGACTCATACCTCAATTGTAGAATTTTGAAGGATTTTCTTTTACCAACTGGATAATTTTTAATAATTTCCAAAGCAGCTTTGAAAAACTTTTTTAAAGCTCAAATTCATGAATTTAAAACATTCTCACATCAATAAATCTTTTAATTCGAGTTGACATTCTCATACATTAGTTTTTCGAAATGGCCAAATAAATTGAGTTCAAAATCGTTTATATCGCTCATAGAAGAATAAATAGGTATTCAGACTGACTTTTTAAAAAATTTTCATTGTTTTCCTGAATCAGCTTCGAAGAATTGTTATTCTGAACTAAAAATCATCGATTAAATGCTTGAATAATTTAATCAGAAATTTGAGCTCATATACGAAGATTCCTTTTTCATTCTAATGGATCCTCCATTACGTGTTTATTCCAGAGTTTTCTGATACGCGATAAGAGAGCAAGAAATTACAACGTTAAAGCATGTCTGGCTGACGATGTTAATAGAATTACACAGCTCCCTGCTATCCGTCCCCTTTCCTCGCACACGGCGCAAATAAATACACCCATTAAGTAGTCGTTACAATCATTAGCGAATTAAAGCTGCAGTCCCCAGTTGCGGGCCCGGTAGCGTCGTCTCGGGATAAATTTTTAAACACGTCGTGAAAAATTAAGCCGGCGTAATTGCGACTTTGCATAGGCCCAAGGAGTAAAATTTATCCGCTAATTAATCACGCAGGCAGACAGAGGTTGGCCGGACCGAATGACGAAAAAGGGATGGAAATTTGGCTCTTTAGGTGGCCCATATAAATGGTTAGTCCGAAGTGGTACGATGCAGAAAGAATGAGAAAAGAGTGGCGAGCATTTAGAGAATGAACTTGCGACGTTGACACAGTGGGTTGTTCTGTTCGAAAAATACTGCCGGAGAGGAGAATATACACATACGCGTCGAGAAGAGGAAAAAAAGAGGTTATTCGGTGTAACTCGGTCACCAAAAAGCTTTGATTAAAGCGCTTTAGCAGCGAAAAACCAGTGATTATAAAAGTATTATTCGTGGCAGATTTGTTGCCTCAAGTAATAAAGCGTTAAGTATTAAATATATGGAATTATTAACTTGATGAGGTTCGCTGAACAAGCGAATTGAGTCGTGAGCCGAGGTACAAAATATTTTACCGGCAGCATTTAGCAGTGATCGGTATTTAGAAACTGACAAGGTTACGAATCACTGGCGCTTTTTAGTTTAATAAAGAGCGTACATTTTATGAGTGATAAAATTTATAAAAAATATCACTACACGGGTTCTATTCGTCGGTAAAGCTGGTACTTGTGACTCCCCGAACCGTTCTGGCCTTTGGCTGGCATCTTTTCTCTCGTGTGGTTGAATGGTCGACCGTGTTTGTAGTTTTTTTTGGGGGTGTTTTTACTCGGCGAGAAACTTCGATTTTTCGAACTCGTATCGTGTTTCATATGGGTTGTGTGAATTTTGTATTCTGTTTTGTGAGATTTTTTCCAATTGCTTTCTCAAATTTGAGCAACCATCATCTATTTGTTCAACTTGAAAAAAATACTCTGGAAATTGGAAATCATTGAAGTTCTGTGGTGAAGAAAAAATTGGCTGATTGTTGTGTGCGTACTCTCTCATTCTGAATCAGTGAAAATTCACTGATGAACGGTCAGAATTGCAGCACAGGAAAAATCAGCAAAATTCACTGATTCTTCAAAGATTTTCACTGATTTTTCAGCTAAATTTATAACTTTTCCTGACTTTTCAGTGAATTTTCACGGGTTTTCTCACTGATTTGTTTTTAGAAAAAATGTTTTCACTGATTTTCTCCTGTGCTGCAATTTTGACTGTTACTCAGTGATTTTTGATAATTTTCACTGATTCATAAATGAGAGAGTAGGATCATTATTCAAGAAAATGGTCACTTGATGTACCTTTTTGGACAGTATCACAGGAACTTGAAAGCTCCTTTCATTTTCGAAGTCACGAAGGATGGGGAGTCAAAATTTGAAAGGGGGATAGTCTTAATGGCGAGGTGTTTTTGAATCATTTGATGATGAATATTCCCTCATCATTGATGCAAATTGGATTTGGGTTGTTGGAGAACGATTTGATCTTGTATGCGCGAATCGTTCGTGAACGACAGTGCAATTTTTGAACCAATTATTCATCATGGTATGGAATTTTTCTCACCTACTATTTTGATTCCCTTCAAGTCGCCAACGATTTCCTCGTGTAATTGGAATTGAATCACATCGTTCACGAACGACTTATGCTAGATCAAGATGTTCACCAGTCGCCAATGATTCACTCATATCTAACCATATCATTTGTAAATGATGTATTTGGATTGAATGAATCATTTTCGAATAATTTTCACCAAATTTGGTAGTTTGTGAACGATTTGATCATAAATGATTTTTTGAAGATGAATCTGATTGAACGAAAGTAGCTCGCAAATAATTTCAGGGTAATTCGAGAACGATTTGGCCATGAAATTATTCTTAGATAGTTTGAGAACGTTTTGATCGTGAACGAGCAAATCATTCGCTTGAAGGATTCGTCAAAAAAGCAAATGAATCGTTCGCGAACTAGAATATATTTCTTAGGAAATAAAGAACCGTAGATTTTAGAATGAAAATTTTTCGCGAATGATTTCTTCATCTCAGATGATGCACTTGAATCAATTCAGCTTGTTCATATATTGATGCTTGATCGACCAGTGCATGATTCATTCATGAACAGAGTTGAGTAAATCATCTGCGAACGATTAAATTGCAATGCTTCTTAATTCGGGAATAATCAAGTGATCTAATTGTGAATATGACTCTAATAAAAAGTCATCGTTTGCGAACGAATAATTAGACAACAATTGTAGGAGAAATGATTCAACTCACTAGTGAACGGTTCGTTTATAGGAAGTCGTTCGAAAATGATTCGTTCTGTGTTAAAATTATTCTTGAATGATAGAATCAATCGTTCAAAAATGATTTCATCAATTATCAGGAAATCTTTCGAGTCGTTCGCGAATGATTCAATCAAAAATGAATCATATGCGAACAGTTTATCTAACACAGGTCGCCGTTCATAAAACACGAAATCGTTCACAAACATTTTGATCAATGAAAGTCGTTCGCGAATGATTCAATGAGTCATTGTCGATTGATTTGTTCATTTCGGTGAAATATGTTCCAATCAACTGGGATCAATCGTTCAAAAATGATTTAATCAAAAATTAGAGAATCGTTCGCGAACGATTAAATTACATTAAAGTCGTTTGCGAATGATTCAAATCAAAAATTAACCTTTTTCATTTGCAAATGAATGATAGATGCAAAACATGGGAAATCTTTTGTGAACAATTTTCTTAAACACGAGTCGTTCGCGAACGATTCAATCCGAAGTGAACCATTTGGGAACGTTTGTCTGATACAGGTCGCTCATGAAACACTATAAATCGTTCATAAACGATTCGATCGTGTGGAATTCGTTCGCGAATGATTCGATAAGTTATTTCAACAGAGATCAATCGTTCGAAAATGATTTAACTAGGAACTGGGAAATCGTTCGCAAAAGATTCGATTAAATTCAAGTCGTTCGCTAATGATTGAAATCAAAAAAGAACCGTTTGCGAATGGTTGATGTGAAACAGAATCGTTCGCGAACGACGTTCATGAACAATTCAATGAAAAGGAAGAATCTAAGGGGAAGGATCGATTTTATGTGTCATTTGTGAACAATTTCATCAAAAATGTGTTATTCACCTCCTGCCAGCTGGACTTTTCTCCATTTGGCAACACCGCACTGCTATGGTCAAGACCAACTGTGGGCGTGGCCATCCCCCCCCCCCAACTTTCAACGTCGACCTCGGGGCGCTTCCGCAGCTGCTCGGCTCAGTCTAGTTTTAGCTCTCTTGCGAAAAGGTTGCTCAAAGGCTCAGAGCAATCAGTCTCAAACAACTGGATCAATCATTCAGAGATGACTCAATTGAACAAATATGGACTTATTCGCGAAACCATGGGATAAGTCGTTGAAGAATCATTTAACCAAACATTTATATGTTCGTGAGAAAAATTTAAGATCAATTTGAGTAAAAAAAAAGGAGTCAATAATTCGCAATATTTCAGTATGAATGCTTTTTGCGATTCTATTCGCCCATTCTCTTTATAAATTTGTCTTTTCTTGTTGCGAAAATTTGTGGAAAAAATACAATCGGATTGAAATCGAAAGATTTAAAGAGGAAAAATATGGCTCTTTGGCTGAAAAAAATTCACATTGGACAATTTGCGAAATCGAACGAAGCGATGTTCGATTCAGGTGTTGAAAGATCTACCCACAAAGTTACGTTTATTAATTGGCTTCTCGTCGAAAAAGCCCCCAGTCAGCAATTTTTTTCACTCGATTTTGTCAACCGCTTTGAAAAAAGTTAAGTAATGCTACTTCTATTGCAAGAAATCAAGGCGAGATGGTTTTTATCAACCATTATTGATAGTAACTGATTGAATCATTGTCTCGCACAACGATGCATGCTATCCCAGCTGAACTGGATAGATTCAAGTTGTTGGTAGGCGGGTAGGATGATAAGGAAGGTGTCACCAGTTGGTAGACACCGAATCCTTTGACACCCCCTCCCACGCATGCCAACGCAAGCAAACATCAATTACATTGTATGCAAAATCAATCCGAGGAATTATTTCACAGGTCATGTAGTTCGAGTCTGTACAAGAGTAACTCTCAATCCGAAGAATTAGAGTATACTATGTGTGAGATGAACGACATCCGAGGAATTGTTCAAAATTCACACCAAGAAAAAAAAACAAGTCTTTTTTTTTTTCATAGAATCGTAATAAGATTACGACCCACTTTATTAAATAATAAAGTAGAAAAACAAGTACTATTGCTATTTACTATGAACTAAATGATAGTGTACTAACCTATCTAGTTGTCGAATAATTCTAATTACGAGTAAAAGATATAACTAAAGGTAAATTAATAAGTAAAAAAACTGAATATTCTATATATCAAGACTACTCGACGTCTCGAGAGCTCGTAACGTTTTAACTTTTCAGGTTTTTGAATTCGATTAATCATTTTCCTGAAACAAAAATAAGTATTTTTGTCACGAAAAATAGAATTCACTTTTTACATTTTTATTTACAAGATACATGCAATTTAAACGAATTAAGTGTTATGAACATTCTCATCGTTTAAGCGTTTCATGCATTTCAAGAGGTAACTTTAACAAGGTATTCGAATTTATCGAATCTTTCAAGGTGCAATTGCGTTTTTGCTTCTTAATCTTTGTTATTTCACAAGATCTCAGCTACGTTTTATTTTCGTTTACTTTTTACAAGATAAGAGCTTCTCTCGAAATGAGCAGAATAACTCTTCAGGTAGTGATTTCGTTAAACAGTCGGCTAACTGTTCTTTTGAATCCGTTTTTACTATTTTGAATATATTCTTACGAATGTACTCTCGTTTCTTTAAGAACTTCAGTTCTACGTGTTTAATGCGACTATTACTCGTTGTGTCATAAGAAATGCTTATGGCCGCAGAGTTATCTTCGTGTATCGGGATCGGATACTGCATAGTACCGAGCGTTTCTTCAATGAGACGAGCTAAGAAAAGGATTTCTTTGCTAGCGTCGCATATTGCTACGAATTCGGCTTCACCAGAGCTTTCCGCACGAACAGATTGTAAGCGGGAGCCCCAGTTAACCACGTTTTTATGATAACGGATGAGGAAGCCAGTTGTCGATTTACGAGTTCGAGGATCACCAGCATGATCTGAGTCAACATAGGCGTCTAGCGTATCCGAAGAGTTGCTTTCGTTACTACGATATCTCAGACCAGTGGTTCTAGTGCCATTTAAGTATTGGAAAATTCGTTTGAGGAGGTTCCAGTGAATTGAATCAGGACGGGTTTGCGCTCTAGCGAGGAAATTGACAGCAAATGAAATGTCAGGACGAGTTTGAGTCGATAGGTACTGTAAAGCACCAATCGCTTGTTTGAAGGAACAGAAGTTATCATTTCTTTTGTCCAGTTTGATATGTTTGTGATTACAAATCGGTATCATTGGAGTTAAAGCCGTAGTATCCGAATTGAATCCAAACACATCTAGGACGTCTTTTAGGTATGTTGTTTGGTGTAATAATACTTCGCTGTTATTATTACTCCAATCAAGCTGAAAACCAAGGAACTTTTGGGGTTGACCCAAATCCTTAATTTCGAAACGAGATTTAATACTATTGCACACAAATTGGATTCCGATGAGATCATCGCCAGTGATAATCATATCATCGAGGTGCACAATAATAATAACTATTTTGCCTTTTGTGATTCGTACGTATACACACGGATCTCGCTCACTGCGAACGAATCCGAGCGATAGCAAATAAGAATTCAAGAGTTCGTTCCAACATTTTGGAGCCGTTTTAAAACCATATAAGGCGCGATTTACTCGGCCAACGAATTTTTTCCTATCGCCTTTTGCTCCTTGAGGTAAGGTAATGTACTTTACTCTATCAAGGTCGGCGTAGAGGAAAGCGTTTTTCACATCGTATTGGACACAAGTCCACAAGAAAGTGACAATTGCTGCGAACAGCCATCGTACACTACACGTTTTTGGTGTAGGAGAGGCCGTATCCTTTGAAGAATATATCTCGGGATCACGACATCCAACAGCCACAATTCGAGCTTTCTTTCTACCATCGGATTTGATAGTAAAATCCCATTTCGTCGGTATGACGACCATGGATTTTACTCGAGGTACAAGAGTCCAGGTTTCTCTATCGTCCATGATATTGAGTTCATCGTTGATAGCTGGAGTCCATTCTTTTTCATGACTAGGAGAGGTAGCGAGTGCATAGGTCATCGGAGTTTCTTTAGACTTGATTTCTTTAAACGATTCGATATAACATTGTTTAACTTGTACGGGTATATCTTCAGCCCAATCCAAGTCAACATGTATTTCCTCGTATTCGTTTTCAGAATCTTCAGGAATATCGGATTCAACATCCGAATCAATTTCGATATTATCAAGTGGAGATGAGACAGTCGGATTTTGACAAATTTGAGGTACTAGTTGATTTGAAGTGGAAGGAGTAGGATTCGCATAAGGATTAATTACGGGTGAATTCGATGAATCGGCCTGAGCCTCGTCATCTTCGATTTCAAACATTTCAAGATTTGTCGATGGAAAATCGGTTTTATACAACTTCTTTTCATCAACATTCACATTACAAGAGTTTATAGTCTTCTTTGTTGTGGGATCGAATAATATATAACCAGTATTCGTATACCCAACAACATAGAATTTACTACATCTAGGCTGAAATTTCTTTCCTTTAGGTATTTGTTCATCTAAGACTTGAGCTCTAGATCCGAATACCTTGAGGTAAGAAAGGTCAGGTGTCTTCGAATACAACATTTCGAATGGAGTAACGAAGTCGATATAAGAATGTGGGGTTCTGTTATAAATATAACAGGCCGCATATACAGCGAGACCCCACAAATTAGCTGGAAAACCCGCTTCGAACAAGAGGGCGCGAGCACGCTCTTGGATCGTACGGTTTAATCTTTCAACGAGACCATTATGTTCATGACAGTACGGTTCTGACAGTTCACGTTCAGCTCCATACTTCTCAAGAATTTGGTCAACATGTTCATTTACAAATTCTGTGCCATTGTCACATCGGAGAATTGAAAATTGACCGGGACCAGGAAAACAGGCTTGTAGAAATCGGAAAGCTTCATTTAGACAAGGACATATATCGGTATATGATTTCGATTTAATGACAAAGACTTGTAGGAAACGAGTATAATCGTCGATAATGCACATAATATAAGCGTTTTTCTTTTCGAATGTTACCGGAGTAACCGGGCCCATAAGGTCAACATGCAAAATCTGACAGGGCCTAGTGGCTCTCTCACGATCTTTATTAAACGATTTCTTGTGGAGTTTTGCCTGATCGCAAACCTCACAAGTAGATAAGTCCATTGAGGTGATAAGGTCTTTCACCCCTATGGTCACACTTTTCAATTTATTCACGATAGGAGGTGAGATATGGCCCATTCTACGATGCCATAACTCCCCCTCCTGTTCAAGCATGGCTCGCTGAGCCGGTGACAATTTCTTGCCCTTTCGTTTTAATTTCGATTTCTGTTTCAAGTCACTTTGATTCGGTTCAGAATCCGTTTTCATTACAAAAATTCCATCATCAACAGATTGTTGATTAGGATCGGTTTGTTCATACAATTTATCATTTTGATTATCGATAGTCTTTACATTCATGCAATACATTCCATTTAATTCGGTAATACTCGCAATTTTACGATTAAATTTACGGTATAATAAATAACCCGATTTCGGATTCACGATTAATGAAGATTTAAATTTTGAGTTCAGTCTCGATACACTAATAATCGTATCAGGCGCGTTCGGCACAAACTTTACATCAGGTAAATATAATATCGATTTATTTTTCCCAAAAGAAACTAAAATAGGCAAAACGCCTTCACCGATCGAAAGAACATTTCCTGCAATACCGGTAATTTCGACAGGTTCTTCATATTCACGAAAATCGAGTAAACAATTTTTATTCCCAGTAATATGGGCATTCGCGCAAGTGTCAATGTATAAGCAGGTATTGTTTATGAAAAATTCTGCTGGGATGCAGAACTCACCTTTATTGCTTTTGCATTTATCCTTTTTATGCCCATAGTGGAAGCACGAAAAGCACAATGCCCCTGGATTGGGACAGGTATTCACATCATGGAAGTACTCCCCGCACTTCTTACATTGGACCTTCTTTTTATCCTCAGCTGACATCGATTTTAGTTTTGTCAATTGGGCAGACGTGTATTTCTCCTGCAAAGTTTTAGGTTCTTTCGACTTGGCAACACTGGCTTTACCATGCTCCAGTTTTTGTTGTTTATTTGCTTGGTAGGTTGCAGAGGTAGGTTCCGTATTTTTCCGTTTCATTGAAGCACTGTTTGATAGCGGAGGCAGCTCCTTGGCTATTTTTAGGAAAGATTCTTTCACATAAGCTAAAGTGGCTATATTTGGAGGTAATGTCAAAAGAGTGCAGTAGGTTGAGAACAATGGAGATAAGGGAGATTTTATATTATCAATTCTAGCCAAGAAATCAGTAATTAAGTAAGATTCGGGAAATTTTACACCAATATTTTCGTAATCTTCGTATAACTTTTCGAAATCTGCTATATATCTGTCTGCATTAAATCCAGGTTTATAAACCAAACGGTGGGATCGATTATGCAAATCAATGGAGACTTGCATATCATTTTCCCCAAACAATTTTTCCAAATTTACCCAAGTGTCATAGGCGTTAAAAATATTATTTATACGTTTGTTTATATTCACCGAAACTGCTGCTCTCAAATACTGGAGTGTTTGGGCATCCAGCATAACTCTTCTTTGGGGTGAAACTTGGACAGTCATTCCACACATTGATTGGACAAAGGGCAGGAGGTTGGCTGCTCTTAACTCTAGCTCTACCATATTTTTCCAGGTCTTGTAATTCTCTGATCCACATAAGATTTCGTGACTTTGGAAGGATCTAATGTTGAATGGTGGTGTATAGTAGGCTTTATCTATTTCCCTCCATTCAGCTGCTGTTGTCTCAGGTGGTGGCGGGGTGGGTTCGCGGACATTATTTCTGGGTCTCACCATATTGTACTTTGAAAATATTACTAATACAGGTAAAAATTTTACAAAATGAATTTCGAAATAACTAATAACAAAAACAAAACAACAAGTAACATAAAAATAATGGTTGAAGTTAAGTAATGCTACTTCTATTGCAAGAAATCAAGGCGAGATGGTTTTTATCAACCATTATTGATAGTAACTGATTGAATCATTGTCTCGCACAACGATGCATGCTATCCCAGCTGAACTGGATAGATTCAAGTTGTTGGTAGGCGGGTAGGATGATAAGGAAGGTGTCACCAGTTGGTAGACACCGAATCCTTTGACAAAAAAGTTCTCGATCGAAATTTTCGCCGGCGTGTTTACCTTTACGTAAACGTATAGAAATTTTTCATACGAATCGCTCCGGTCTACGTATTATGCGCACGTAAGGTTGTTTAAATAACTTAACGTGCGTTGTCGAGCGTGAATAAAAAATGAAAATGAAGAAAAAAGTCGAATGGGTTTCGAATCTAAAGGCATTTATCGGCTATACGAACGCTGTTTCCATTTCATTAAAAATATTTAAAGGATATTGAAGGTTTTTGTATAAGTATAAGCGCCTATGCTTATTAGATAGGTGCTTTTTCATTTTCGATACTCAGTGTGGCGAGACCTCACCCGGTCCCAGTCGTAGCCCGGAGCAGAATATACACGATATGTAGGTATAAATGTTAACCCCGTTTATTGAATGGTGTAGCCATGTAAATATGTACAACGCTTGGGATCTCTCTCTCGCTCTCCGTGTGTGTGCTGATTGTGCTGTAATGTTTAATTCAAACGTAGGTATATATGTGTTTGGCATTCAATGTATAGTATAATTCCAAGTTTTTGAAATTTGTACGTACACGCGAGCCGGGCGCTAAATTAGTGCTCGGTTGAAAACGGATGCGAAAACGGCGTTAATTAAGGTTCGATGTTGGTTTTTTTATGCACGTTTAGGTTTCCACCGAACGAGCCGAATGTTGCGGTTGGCAGGGCTACCTTCGGCGTACGTTCGAGAGTACGTATACAAGTGAAAAACAACCGCGATTTCCGATTGCGAAATTTTTTCACGTGGAGAAAGGATCGAAAGGGTTTTTTCCAAAATGAATAGAAGATTTCCAAAAGGCAGGGGTTTCTTTTGGCGAATTTTTGAACGAGAAGTTTTATTCGTGCGATGAGGATTGTGGCGAATTTAGGTCTCCCGTGGAGTGGAAAATCAAGATGGGATTTTGAATTGATTTTTCGAGGAGGGAAAATTTCAAATTTTTGGAAATTCGGAGGAAAATTTTGTTTTTTACTTTTGTTCTCATTTTTGGAAAAAAAATGGTAAAATCATAATTTCGAAAGAGCAAATATTTTTGAAAAATAGTTAGCTACCTTTTTCGCAGGAAGGAAAAAAAATCGAAGTACGGAAAAAGTCATCGTAGATGAAGGTTAAAATAGTACGAAGGGTCATCGTCGTCATTTTTCGATAAATCTTTCCAACTAAATCACTGTGCCTACTGACGAACTAAAATAGCTATCTTTAAAGCCTCTTATGTGCGGTTTTCATTAAATGCTCGCGGTTTTTCGTAATTATCAGATTCATCCATTCGTTCAACTTTAAATCAACCAAACGATGTGGAATACTAATCGACCCTTTCTTATCCCTCCCTTCGTTACACCACATCAAAAATTACATACCCACAAGCAAAACAATAAAGCAACTCTCTGAAATTTAATGCTCTAGTGTATCTAATTTATTGCTACTTCGTACTTAATAATGATATATTTTCCTATGAAAGGATGTCAAGTTGTGAAGAACGATAAATTTGAAATTTTTTTCTAAATTTTGAATTTTAATGAATTTTAAATTGAAAACGTAAGCATGGAGAAATCCAAACAAATGGTGAAATGGTAGTTTTATTTTTATCGAGTTCCAGTTTCAAAAGATCATAAAGTTTTTAATGAATTTGCGATACCTGAACAGAATTTTCCAGGCCTACCGCACCGGGCATGAAAGTCATAAAAGTTGAAAATGTCATGAAGATTGAACAAGGGATGGTGAAATTCAATTGTGATAAGTTATAAAAGTCAAGAAATTTGAAAAATGCCATGAAAGCCATGAAATTAGGTAAAATCATGACTCTTGACTTTTTTAAAGATTAGACAATGTTTTATGAAAAACATAAAATTTGAAGAAGGACGTAAAAATTGAAAAGAGTCACAAAAGCCAAAAGCCAAGAAATTTAAAAAGATCATAAAAATTGAAAAAAAGATCATAAAAGCCATGAAATTTTTAAAGTCACAATAGCCATGAAAGTCATAAAATTTGAAAAAATTGTCAGTCCATGACATTCATAAAATGCAAGAAATTTGAGAAAATGAATGATTGTAAATTTTTAAAAAATTTATAGGTCTTAAATTTGCAAAAAAAAAAGCCATGAAAGTCATAATTTGAAAAAAAATCGTTATAAGTCATAAAGTTTGAGAAAAGTCATACAAGTTCAATATGTAATTTGAAAAAAGTCATAAAATTTTGAAAAAGTTGAAAGGTTGTAAATTTTTAAAAAATTCATGACATGATTTTGGTTTAAAAAAATCATGAAATTGAAAAAAAAAGTTATGAAAATCATAAAATTTATGTAGTCATGAAGTCAGAAAATTTATTTAGTCATGAAGTCATAAAATATATATACTTAGTCATAAAGTCATAAAATTTATGTAGTCATGAAAGTTATGAAATTTGAAATAAAAAGTCTTAAAATTTGAAAAAATCATGAAATTCATAAAATTTTGAAAAAAATTGAAAAGTTGTAAATTTAAAAAAAAAATCATGTCATGAAATTTGAGTGAAAACGTCGTGAAATTTGAACGAAGAAGTCATGAAATTTGAAATGAAAAGTCATAAAACTTGAAAAAATCATAAAATTCATAAAATTTTGAAAAAGTTTAAAAGTTGTAAATTTTAAAAAATTTATGTCATGAAATTTGGGTGAAAAAGTCATGAAATTTGGAATAAAAAAGTTCATGAAATTTTAGAAAAGTCGTCATGAAAACCATAAATCTGGAAAAAAGACATGGAAGTCATAAAATTTGAAAAAGTGACATAAAAGTTGACAAAAAAATCATAAAAGTTACAAAATCTTTAAAAAGTCATGAAAGTCGTGAATATTGGAAAACCTCATGGCAGTCATGTTATTTCAAGGTCATTAAATTTAATAAGAAAATAATTGATGAAATTTTAAAAAATTACGAAAATCATGAAAAGTTATTTTCTCTTTCCATTAAACGCTGCAAAGGATTAATTTATTATTGTCGTCCCCCCTCACTTCAAATGTTGAACTAAAATGAAAAATGACTCTCAGAATGAGAGTTCTCAGCTCAAATTTTTGCCACTTCTTGAAGATGAATTGAATACACCATGCTTGGAGTCAATCCATATAAGGCCAGGCCCAAAAAGGACAATAAATTTAAGAATATCTGACCTGATATACGGGAAAAGCACCGAAGGAAAATATTGGGACCAAATTACCGAATGGAATTTTTGAGACAGATGTCCAAATTGTTGTTTAAGAAATGTCCAAATTGGTTTTTTGAGACACCGTGTCCCAATTAAAAAAATTCAGGACACTATGTCCAAATTCAGATTTTTTTGGAGGCCTGTGACTCAAATGGAATAGGTTATAATACTTGCTAATGTACTTGGTCCAAGAATTTCAGATTTTTAAAAAAAAATTCTCTTTGAAAAATCAGAATTGTAATCAAGTTATTGACAATTTTGTTGCAGCGTTACCAGACGAAGGTCCAAAAATCAACGGCGGCAAGCCACGTTACCATATCGGAGACACAGTCGACGTCAATTGTACCTCCGGACGATCAAAACCATCGGCAAATCTGCACTGGTTCATAAACGGCGAACAAGTACGTATCCTGTCTATCCGTAGAAGAATGAAGAAATTTTTGAAAAACATCATTAATAAGTTCTCTGTTTCGATCTTCCCATTTTCGTCTCTTCTCCATCACCATGGCACTCCTATTACGAAAGATTATAAAAATTCACCTCCAAAGCGGAGAGACTTCGGGTTGCTATATTTTACTCGCTGGAACACATATACGAAGAAATTATCCCTCCTTGGCTCCGCTTCTTGGTACCTGTCGCTTATCAAAGCCTCGGAGCGTAAAATATCGAAAGAAAATGCGATGTGTGGGGGCGAGAGGAGGCGAACTCGACGGCGCGGCGTGATATTGTCATTTCGGTGTATATTTGACAGTTACGACAGCGTCGGCCGCCTTTTCTCGTATGATAAATGTGTATACGACGAAAGTTCAAGTGAAACAGGCAACTTCATAAAGTGAAAAAGTTTTCGATACGAGCCGATGCGATGGTAAAAAACTACATACGTCGGTCTCGGTCGTCGTCGGTTAATTAACTCGGAATATTTTGACATACATCGTTGTCGTGGTTGGATGAGTCGTTTCTCTCAAATACGAATTTATTCGCGACGTTTAATTTGGGTTTTGAAGTGGTCGACGAACGGAAAGGGAAAATTGGTCGAATGTTTATCAAAACTCAATTCCAGGTACGGCGATTTTTTTTACAAGGCTTGGGCTGATGTGGGCGTTGTTTTGAAATGGGATCTCACAATTAAGAGATAAATTATTCTGTACAGTTGAAAATATGAGAATTTCGATTGGAAAATTTCGAGGAAAAAAACAAAATACGATTTATATTTTGCGAATTGGCAACGCTCTTATTTTCGCGTATAATTAGTTTCATCGCGAAACGTAATTCGCCCAGATGATTGTTCTCTGTTGAGTAAAACGAGACGTGCTACAAAACGACTCTGGCAATTTTGCGTAGAAAAACGAATAACGTCGCTTCGTCGTCGTGATCTTTCGCAGGAAATATTAAAAGAAAAGCGACGCAAATTTTATCATTTTCAACGAAAAATTTGTCCTGTTACATTAATCTCAATTAGAATTTTCCCTCCGGAGCTTCCTCTCGTCTACGTATTTTCTCCGGTCGTTCGTTCGTGATGAGTTATTTAATGAAAATTCGTCGCGCCTTCTTCGGAGCTACGAATACAACGGAGTGTCACCTTGACGGCTAAAAATTAGAGGTGTCGTTGTCAAGTTCATTTTACAGATTTTTATCGTGTTTTTTTTTCGCCTTCGGTTTGTTTGCTTTTTCGCATCCGTCGAAATTATCGCGATAATTATAGCAGTAGAGGGGTTAACGATTTCAGGGTACAGGAGGGGTAAAGTGCAGGGTAAGGAGCAAGTGCAGTTGAACGATTTGTAAATTAAGGGTTGATTTGATAACTGCGAATGTTTTCTCGATTGGGAGTTTCGATTTTGATAGGTATACTAAGTTGAAATCTAAAGGTAGATTTTTGTAATTTCAGCCCAATTCTTTTTTGCCCCGCCAATACGAAAAATTCGGGAAATCTTGAAAAATATTACCAGTCATTTTACAGTAGTTTTTAGATAGGTATTACCAGCCACTTTCGAGTAATTATCTACTCGTGATAATTGAAAATGATATTTCTCATTCCGGAATATTATAGACTATAGACGATTATTAGAAATTACTCGAATTAGCCATTTTCTGGTAATCACTGAAAATTACCCCCCCCCCCCCATTCCTATGATTACAGGAAGTGATTTTCCCGGCGATTTCTCGTGATTACTGGTAAAATATCATAATTTTCCAGTAATTACCGTAAATTACCCGCTTTTTTTGGTGATTACTTAAAATTACTTAATTACGTGCAATTACCAGAAGTTAGTGTGATTACCAGAAATTACGTGTAATTGCCAGAAATTACGTGTAATTACCAGAAATTACGTCCATTTACCAGAAATTACGTCTAATTACCAGAAATTATAAGTAATTTTCTAGTTATGAGATACCTACTGAAAATTACCCCTCCATTTCCGTGGTTACTGAAAGTAATTTTTGGTGATTTCTAATGAAAGACATAATTTCCCGGTAATTACCGTAAAGTAACTTAATGATGATTATCGTGAATTAGCAGTTATTGTTTAGTAAATACCGAAAATTACCAGTAATTTTCTTTAGTAATTGCCGTAAATCATCAGTAATTTTCTTTAGTAATTACCGTAAATTATCAATAATTTTCTTTGGCAATTATCGTAAATTTAGAGTAATTTTCTTTAGTAATCACTGTAAATTAAGAGTAATTTTCTTTGGTAATTACCGTAAATTACTAGTAATTTTCTTTAGTAATTACCGCGAATCACCAGTAATTTTCTTTAGTAAATACCATAAAGTACCAATAATATTCTATTAATTACCGTATATTAACAGTGATTTTTTAGTAATTACCGTAAATTACCAGTAATTTTATAGTAATTACTGGAAACTGTAAGTCATTTTCTGGTAATTACTCGTGATTAGTAACTTTTTATTTGCATAATTACTAGAAATTTTGAGTCATTATCTAGTTATTTCTACAAAGTGACATCAGTAACCTTAATTACCAAATGTAAACACTAGGTTTCCTATTAATCACGTTTTTGAGGCAAAGACTGAACATGAAGTTGAATTTCTTTTTTTCTCCTATTTTCCATCATTTTTCCTGCCTTCTAATTTAAAAACAGCAAATTTCAATATAATTTTTTCTCATGCATTCTATGATTTTTTAATCATTTTATTTTTAACAACAATAAAACATTTGTATTATTGTTGCAGGTAAACGCGTCGTTTTTAAGGGGCCCTTACAGAAAATTCATGGGACGCGAAGGTCTTGAAGCGACCGTGCTGGGCTTGAAATTTAAAGTACAACCAGAACACTTTCGCAATGGTGACATGAAACTGAAATGCCTGGCTACCATAGCGACAGTTTACTGGCGTTCAAATGAAGAGAGTGTCGAAGGCGAGAAACAACACAAACCTCCGGTGATGGAGATTAAAAAAACTGAAGAATTGGAAGACGATAAATCTAGAGCAGATCGCGTTCAGGGTACCTAAATTTTTCTTCTTGTTTAACTGATTTGAAAATTCAATTGATTAATATTGATCAATTTTAATTCCAGCTTCGAGCGGATGTCGAAGTAAATGTAATTGGCACGTGTTGAACTATATCCCTTGGCTGAGTTTTCATGCTCTAATCGTTCCTATCATCGCTGTCAGATGACTTGTTCTACCGTTACCTTGTTGTTGTTACAATTTTAGCTGAACACGTGTTTATACATTGTATTGCGAATGTCCAGCGTTAAAATTTATTTGTGATGTTATATACATATATTTTTGTGATTAACCCGATAATTTGCTTGAAATTTTAAACCAATGTGTAATTTTTATCTCTTTTTTTGGTTTTCTGGAATGAATGATAAGAAGTATCTAATTATGACTCACAAATCACAAAACCTCTTTAGAACCTTTTTTACTATTCAAAAAATTTAGATAATTTTTATTACCTATAGTTTTTCTTTTCATTGGTTTTAAATGGAGGTCATACTATTGGTGTCTGTAATTGAGGTTCTTCTTATCGTTTTCCGTTTTTGAGATACCAATCAAAAAAAAGAAACATAAAATAATGGGCATTTTATTTTCGTATAGTTACAATATTTCATAATTTCAAAAAATAATGGAGAAAAATAGAAACGAGTAATTTATCTTTGGTAGTCTTCCTTTTAGCATCTACAAATGATGGTTTCTATTAAAAAAAAAATGTTTCTGGTAATTTTTCAGTTTGTATAACATTTTTGAAATCTCCTAAGGAGAAATACCTACCTGCAAGAAATAATTTTAAACAAAAATCAGGATTAATCACAATTTTTTTAATAAAAATTATTTTGATTGTACCCAAGTAATTTTTTGTATAACATATCATCGTTACGTATCAGCTCTCCTAGTCAAATAAGTTACATATATACGTAATTAGTGTTTAAAAAATACGTTGTGTATTTTTTGTGGCTCTGGCCCCCTGCCCCTTCCCTCTTTACCCAAATGTTTTTTAATGTACAGAAATGTATTTGTATGTATCATGTACAGTATCTTATAATAATTATACCTTGTAATATGATGTAATTGTTTTTTAAATGTTGACAGCTATTTACACCAGTTTACATTAAGCTTAACACGATTATCATTTTACACACATCTTTAATTATTATTCATATAGAAATTGTGAATTTTTTTTGATTTTCCCCCAATTTTGTTTTATCCATTCTTTTTTTCCTGTACATTTCATTTTTTATTTGTATCATGTTTTAAGCGAAATAAAATTATTATGATGCGTTTTAAGAGTCTGGGTCTATTTTAAAGTGTTGGTTTTATATTGGTTGGTGTTTGAGTCTCAAATCGGATGGTTTGAATAATTTTTGTGGTGATTGATAATTTTAGTAGTTGTTGGTATTGAGGATTTTTTCAAACATTTTGGTTTGTCATCGTTCCCATTGAATTTATTTTTTATTGTCATTTCGGAGTGTACAAATTCATTGGGAATTTAATACTTATGTCCTTTTATTAATAAACATGGATCACTTTATTATTGACCATTTTGGGTGGAGTGGCTGCATTTTATGCAAACTTGTTGGAAATACCAAAGTGTTGCAGAGGGAGGTATATAATAAAATAAAATATATATCAGCTTATATGAGATTATAGTTTGTTTTTTTGCATGTTTGAGGAAAATGGTGGGTTTAGGTAAAATTTAACCATAACAAGAATTAAAGATATTAAAATTTCCTGTTGGTTGGTATAAAAATAGTATATTGTGCAACTAGGGAAATGAAATGATTTTTGATAAATTCTGAGGTTGATTGTTCCAGTAAAGTGAGGAAAATAACTCAAAATTGTTAAAAACAGGTTATTTCCCAAGTTGCATACTATATTTTTTGTTTTAGAGGGAGAAAAATGTTAATTGAAGCACTGAGAGAGGGAATACAGAAGCGTTTTTCTCCCTCTGCAATAAAAAATTGAATTTTGTCATATAATAACCATTATGAGAGCATTTCTTTTCATTTGTTTTTTTTTCATGTGTTAACTTTGAATTAAAATTACTCAAAATTTCGTTAGACAACAATTTTTTATTAAAGCAAATTGTAAAGAATTTTATAGTCTTTCCAATGATGTATCAAAGTCACTATTCTCTTTCTAATGTGTTAAAACAGTTATCTTCATACTTCAGAACCATTTTAAAGTAAATAGAAAGAAAATGCTCATAAAATAGTTATTATAGGATAAAATTCAAACTTTTTTATACCAATCAATGAAGAATTTCAATATCTTCAATTCTTATGGTGATCAACTTTTACATAAAGCTACAGTTTTCCTTAAAAATCTGAAAATCTTTGTTCCTCCCATATGCTATGTATTTTATCCCCTCAGTTTTGAAGCGATGTTAGCGCTGAAGTGAGCACAAAGTCATCAATATAATTATGTGGTTATGTTTATAAAATAACTGAAACTTGATTCAGGTCTTCTACCTCAGTTGAAGATGAACTATCAGTGAGTGAACATCATTATTAATTGCAAGGTAACTGGTTTTTATGATCGAGTTAATAACATTTGAGGTAAGTAAGCAATAGCATGAATTATTGTTGATTCTGTAAGTAATATTTGATTATTATTCATTGTTATATTTAAATCTGTCAGGTTAAAAGCAACTAAGCAGTAAAATTGGAAGCGATATGATTTTAAATTTTTTTCATTAGGTACACAAAATTAGCTTCACATCAATTCAATTTTTCTGATAGTTATAATACTTGAAGTCCTTTTTCTGTGTAATTTTTGGTGGTTTTTGGTCACTTTCAACCTATTTTAGGTCTTCTGTTTCTAAGTATGGGTATTCCTTCCAATTCTAAGTACTTATTTATATATAGTTATACTCCACCTGCCACTTGAAGTATGTGAAATATGAGTAAATTATTGATTTAGGTTTTTTTTAGCTTATAAGTAAAATTTTTAAAATTTTGGTCTCACTAAAACCTTTCCAATATTTTATGAAGACTGTATTAGTCTATGAAAAACATATACATGGGTCTTTATTGTCTAATGGAGTGGTAAAGTTTTTGTAGTTATGTGATATCAGTTTACAAGCTTATGTGAAACTGTGAACATCATCAAGAGGCAAGTAAGTAAGTTCTAACAGAGATGTTGCGGCTCTCGCCTGATCCGAACCGCGGCTCTAAATTTCGCGGTTCTAACTTTCCACATAAGAGTCGCATGTTTGCGGTTCTTCCCACAAAAGAACCGCGGTTCTCATTCGCGGTTCTCATTTGCGGTTCTCAGTAATGAAAAAATGTACAAAGGATTGAATATTCCTATTTTGAGTTTGGAAGTCTTGTTTTAAATTAGAAATATTACTTTTAATTGTATTATTTCAGAAATTCTCATGCTTCTATCACTGCACTACAGAAGCTGTAAAAAGCATGAGAGCCGCGATTCGAGAGAGCCGCAAAAATGATGTTTTGCGGTTCTATTGATAAGAGAGCCGCGATTGGAGCCGCGGCTCGAACCGGCGGCTCCGCGGTTCTATTAGCGGCTCTTTACGCGGTTCGAACCGCGACATCTCTGAGTTCTAATTGTAAATTTTGTGAATACTGCTATAGATATAGAATATACAGGGTGGCACAAAAGTCATTTCCTACTTAAACAACACCATTGTTCGCTTTTCTATAGATTTAGGTTTTAAGAATCAATTTCGTTCTAGGTTTATCTTAAAAACCCATTTAAAATCTCAATCTTTACTTCCTAACAAATGTGGGAGTGGCTTCTTCATCTGTGTAATTTGTTTTAATAGATCTATAGCTTCATATCTAGCTTATAAACCATAGATATTGATTTTATGTAGATTAATAATTATTTATCATTTTATTTGTATTTTTTATTTGTTTCCAGCTAGGAATGAATGAATGAGTCATTATGAGATGTGGGTTCAAGGATGCCATTCTCTTCGCTCAGTTGCTGATGAACTATGGTTGAGTAAACATCATCAGAGGCTAGTATGCTTATTGTGAGGATTGGATACATGGACCCGCCTTTCAGCATAATTGAAAACCAGCAGAAAATGATATAGGTAAGTACATAGTAATTATATACGTAAACTGCACTTTCTTCATGAAGAATGAGCTGAGCCAACAAGCTTGCACCTACATAACCCACAACTCTTTAAAAAATCTCTGTATAAATGTGCAAAATTGTAATTTTGGTATTAATCGCAGAATAAAAATAAATTTGGACTTTCATGTGATTGGCGCCAGGTGGGAGGGACCTAGGAATAAATGCTCTCACTTTTCTTAATCCATTGTGTTCTAAAAACATTGTCAGTGGGTGATTCACATAAAAAAATTGTGATTCTCAAAATTGTGATTCACGCTGGCAATTCTGAATCACCCTATCTCTTATTTTACTACATTTTGCTTTTATTTTTATAAAATTGAAGACTACCTTGTCCATCATTTGAATGAGTCATTTTTTATATTTCTAAGGCTTGGCTTAGCTTGTTTATAACCAAGTCTGCTTGTTAGATATGAAAAATATGGCATGAGGGTAACATTATAATCATAGTCATCATACGCTTAGGAGGTATTGTGTCATACAATATTATGCATGAATTTATTACTTCCATGTGATGTGCTATTATTTGTGTTACCTATGTTTTTTTTTACTTTTAGTAGCACAATGCTCATATCTAGGGAGTACCAATTGAGAACTTTGTGAATAGGTAATGATTGACTATTCACCACATTTTTTTTGTTTCTAGGTATGGATTTGTAGTGATGTGATACAGTTTCACTGAGGATACCAGTCTACCAGCATACCAGCTTAAGTGAACATCTTTATTCTAAGTAAGTTAATATTAATTGCTAATTTCATCAGCCATAATAATAATTACTTAGGCATCATTATATTTGTTTCCAGGAATGAATATGGTGGTGTGAGATGCGGATCTAAGGATACTGATTGTCCAGCTCAGTTGAAGTTGAACCATGGTTAAGTGAATATCATCAAGATGGGTGAGTACCAATTGATAATTCTGTAAGCAATGACTAATTATGTCTGCATATAGATAGGAATCAACAAGATTTGTGTTTTAATTTATGCCTAATTTGTTTTATTTTCCCTGCACAATATAATTGGATATATCATACTTTAACTTAGATAATGAAAGTATTAATGGAAATTCAGGCTCGCAATCATTTTTGATTAGTCATACTTCAACTTCTAAGGAGTAAACATCTAAATTTTAAAGTCAGTGTTCTGGTGTTTTTACATAAATGTAGTCTCCATCATATCTTACCTACATGTTATTAGTTGCATATGAATCAAACTGGAGTTGAAATGCTATTGAAATGTAAGAATTTTAAACAGTTATAGGTAACCTCTATTTCTATATGGTACTAATTTAGTTATTTGAATGTTAATTTAAGTAATGTATTTCTTTAATAATTATTAGTTTATTACTTTGTCGTATTTATGGTAATCCATTACTGATATGTGTGATTTTAGGATAAAGCTGCTGTTAGTGAATGAAACAAGTTGAAGCATTGAAGCATCCGTTTTGTCCAAACAGTGCAGTTCCTGGATGAATTATGATCAACTCCAGCAAAAGGTAAGTTCACATCAGTCAAATATTTACCTAGTGTTTTAATGTACTGTTACTAAATATATGCACACACGATTTTAGGTAAAATTGATGTCAGCCAATCAAGATTGAAGCTATTGATATTTCACAAGAGTCTCAAGTTTCAAGATATCTGGATGTTTCATGTGGATCCGTAAATGTTTGATTCCTGTGGAAGAGTTCAAATTTTGGTGGCTGCAGTTGATAAATGAAGATGTGATTCCATGCATAGCAATTGGTAAGTTTAATCAAATCTTTCTACACTTTAAAAAGCAGTTTCATTAATCTGGTGCTATTTTTTGCCTCTAAAAGATCATTGTTTTGGTTGTGCCTTGAAGCAACTCATGGCCAAACTACATTTGACGCGATTTCGGATCTTCCACCCTGCACTGTGTAATGAGCCGAATCTAGTCATCTGATTGGCCGTTTCAGTCACGTGCCTATCGGCTCGGTTCCTCTTATCACTGACTGGACTTAGAAAAATTTTACGAAGTAAATTCAGAAATAGGTGAACGAATGCTTTTTTTTCTATTCTAATATTTTCGCCGCTAAATCTTCAAATGAATTGGCGAATATATGTCTATTTTCGCCGCTCGCTCGTATCTTTATACTTCCTTTATAAGTTATCACGCCATTTAAGAAAAATACCTAATAATCATTGCAACATTTAATATCACAATTGCGCTGGAAATTTCCATTTATTTGCCTAAAAACACATCAATTTCTATAGCAATTTCTAAACATTCGCTAATTGTTTACTTAAGGTAGAGTACTACGTCTTAAGTACCCTACTTACGATAAGTCAATTCCTTACCCCCGTGAACGAAGTTATCTAATCGATGAATTTTCACCATTTGAAAGAAAAGTATGATTAAAACTTGCAGGCAAATTATTTGCCTCAACTTTGGCGAAGTGAGTTTTAATATTATTAAAATTAATCGCATTGGGCGACAATTCTTTCATTTTCAATAATTAATTATATATTCGCCAATTCATTTGAAGATTTAGCGGCGTAAATATTAAAATAGAAAAAAAAACATTCGTTTATTTCTGAATTTACTTCGTAAAATTTTTCTAAGTCCAGTCTCCAGTCAGTGATACGAGGAAACGAGCTGATGGGCACATGACTGAAACGGCCAATCAGATAACTAGATTCGGCTCATTACACAGTGCAGGGTGGAAGATCCGAAATCGCACATTTGACAGACCAACATACTGAATTTGGCAACAATGCAGAAAGGCGAGATTACTGTATTTTGATTGGAAATAACATGAGATGACAGCACTAACATGAATCACCAATCAATATGCAGAAATCCCGCCTTTCTGTATTGTTGCCAAATTCAGCATGTTGGCCTGTCAAATGTAGTTTGGGCATGAGTAACTGAACATTTTTTTTCACGTTTTAATTTTCAACTAAGGTCTTTTTCTTGCTGTATCAATAACTTTTTAAATGCAGTTTAGACTATTCATTTTTATTGTTTTTATCCTAATGAAGTAATGAAAATGAGATATGAATCATTTGTGTTTTTTTGTTGTTTTTTTTTCTCGATAAAATTGGTACGTAATTCTACTTAAAAACTTGATAGATATTTTTCTTTTTATGAGTATATCCTAATCTAGTGTTATTTTTGAATATGTTCGGGTAGGTGATGATGGATTCTTCGATTGAACTGTTTTGTCTGGATCAATAGATGAATCTACTTCCTTGGATGAAGATTTATCAATATCAATCACAGAAAAGTCAAGGTGCAGTGTTTGTAACACTTTTTAGGAAGACTCAATTCACATTGGACATCAAATGTGGGTAAGTCACTTGAATTTATCTAATATGTGAGGGTGCCTGGGGAAAAGGACCTTATTTCTAAACTTAGGCTGGAAAAGTGTTCAAAGTTTGCAATATTTTTCTTTGTAGGTAGGTAATTATGGTTTAAGTTACCTAGCAAAATCTCAACCTTGAGGCACCCGCTGGCATGTGTTGAATTCATGTACGCTTCACGCTCACGTTAGTCACTTAGCGGCTTCTTTCTTAGTCAAAAAAGTGAAAATTTTGGAGTTTTTGAAATTTCAAAGTTTGACTTACTAGTAGGCCAAAAAAGTGAAAAGATCATGTGGTCCATTTTCCCATGCCTTCAACTTGTGTAAAACTTTACTTTTTAAAATTTCAAAGAGGAAAGGGCTTCAATTGGAATTTCACTATGATTTCATATAATACCTTCCCCAAAATTATACCTCAAAAAATTGTAGGACTAAAAGTATGTATTGTTTACTTTTATGAAAACCTTTCTCCGTGCCTCCCTTCTCCCACTGCTACAATTTTTTTAGTACAAAATTTGTAATCCACTACCCGGAAAATTAATATTTTGACATATTATGGGTATACTTATGATAATTGTATTATCATTGTGAAATTTCAACTTGCGACTCCCTCTCTCTACCCCCTCCCCCACTCCTACCATTTTTGAGGACGAAATTCATGATCTACTTTCTATGAATCTGCGCTCAGTTTCATTTCATTTCTGAGGTTTTTCAAAAACGCAAATAGTCTGAAAAATGAAAAACGAAATTGGTTGAAAGATTTTTTACTATGCGCCCTCACATACTGTAATGAAAGTCATTTCCAGCTACAAATTATTTTACTTCCCATTTTATTTTTTAAAATTTTTTGTCTTTAGAATGTGGATTTTCATTTCGTCCGTAACAAAATCCTTACTTATTCATTCAATTTGATTTCCTAGGGCCCATTTTTTTCTATTTTTGATCAAATTGATAATAATTTTTCAGCTTAAGTACTTTTTGTCGTCACAAAATTAATGGTTTGTTGTTGTTTTGCAGGAATTATTATTGATGAATATTCGCTTATGATTATCGTTTATTTATTTTTAATTTTTTGGATTACCCAAGTAATAGATAGTTATATTTTGTTTTCTAGATCGAGTACCAGCATCGATTCAGTGTTTTGTTTTGAAGAAGCGTGTCCCTGTTTTCAAAGGATGTGGGATTGCATTCTCATCAGGTGCTGGAATTGATTACGTAAGTCATTTGAATATTTTAATTAATGGGACTTTTTTCAATTTTGCAAAATTTTCGTCTTAAAAATTTTTTTTAAGAATTTTTTCAATTTAGATAATTTTGTTGCATGTTTTAATTGTTTTTAAATTTTAAATTGCACTTCAAAATTCTTTTTTTTATTATTTTTAAAGACTTTGGAAATTATATTTTTTGTTTTTTAAATTTTGAATTTAAAATTTCAATTTTTGGCAAATATGGATAATTTTTCTAATTTTTTTTTTTAGTAATTTTCATAACTCAGCTCAGTTTTGAATACGACTTCAAATTTTTTCATTATTCAATTTAGTTTTTAATTTTCTTTTTTACCAAAAATAAGCAAAAATTTGTTTCTATACTTAATTACATATTTATAGGATTCGATTTTTGTTAAGTATGTGCAATTTTTCATTTTCTTTTTTTTAAAAAATAATTTTCATAATTCAACTCAGTTTTGAATAAGTTTTTTTCAAGAAAATTTAGCTGTAATATTTTTTTGTAATGGTTTATCAATTTTTGTATCTGAAAATCAGCAGCTCAGCGATTCAGAAGTTCTCAGAATGATTTACCTGGTCGAACTTTGAGAAAAAATCTATTTACAAAACCATAGGCCGATCGAGAGAAACTGATGGCGCCATCGGATTCGTCGTGTTGAAAACTCCCTTGTTTTCAATCTTGAAAGGTATTTATATACTTACTTTGCATACAATTTTTTAGAGTTACAACTTGCACATGTGCTAGAATTACTTTTATTATTGTAAATTTATTCTTGGTTGTTTTCTAGGTCATTTTTTTCCACGAGTGAAACGAAATGGAAGTTCGCTATTTTTCATACCCGACCAGTGACTCAATTATGCAATTATTGTGGCTTGTACGTGTATTTGGTTGCATACCTTCTATTCCACAGTGCCAATATTCCAGCTTTACCTTTCACGAGACCAAGTGGGTACTCACACCTAGCTACCTATACCTACTAAAATCATATGATACTTTTTTTTAATGATAATCTTTTGGATTGAAATTTAATTTTCGTGGGTGTTTTTACTTGTTGTGTTGAAATTATCAACATATATAATTAGGTAGATTTTATGTTTCAACTCGTTTTGAAACTTTCTGGGTACCTATTTCGATTTGTTTACTTTTTTTTGAATAACAAATTTTGATGCTTTACAGATATTTTTGTAAAGGATTAGAAACTTTTCTCAAAAATCATTATGTGGTTTGTTGTATATTGTTTTGATGTTTTTAATCGTGTTTTTTTTTCTATTGCAGGCGTATTGTGGGTGTTGAATGTACAACAGTACCAATTCTAACCAATTCAGATAGGTAAAGAATAAGTGAGTTATTGAAATACCTTCCTATTTATATTTCTCTTTTTTAGATGAAAATTTACTACCATCTTTCTGAAAATGAAAATTTTTAGTCGTATTTACATGATTTTTTTCCCATGTTAAATTTTAACTCCGTTTTTACTCGTGATTAATTCTTTCTTTTTTAGATGAAAATTTACTACCATCTTTCTGAAAATGAAAATTTTTAGTCGTATTTACATGATTTTTTTCCCATGTTAAATTTTAACTCCGTTTTTACTTGTGATTAATTCTTTCAATTTTCAAAAATATGTATTTCGTAATCAGCTTCAGAGTCAGATTTTTATAGGCAGCCCAAAGGATGCTTATAATTCTGAAATTTTTTCTGACTTCTTCACTTCGTTTTTTTTTTTTGAAAATTTGGTTATTGTGCTGGATTTTCCTGTTGTGGTGTTTCAATTTTATATGCATTATTTTTTCTATCAACTTTTGAAACTGATTCGGTAATTTTATTGCTTCTACCATAAAGTACTCTATGCTTCTATTGTGTTTAATAACGTTTTTTTTTTTTTCAGTTGTTACGTTTCTGTGAGGAATGAAGATCAGAGAATTACCCATTTTGGACAGTTCGTTATTAGACATCACAAAGTGGTGAGTTATTTCAACTTGATATTTCTTTTTCAATTCATTTCTTAATGTTTAAGTAATTACCTACACTAGACATTGATTCATCTTATTTTCTGTTTGTCTGTATTCGTAAATAATGTTCTAGTTTTATCAATTTTTGGCATTACTTTGTTTTTTTCAATATTTATCTCGAATTATTTTAATAATTGAGTTCGGTTTTTTTAAAAATTAAATTTAATCATTTTGAGAAGACTAATGTAGATAATAATTGTAATTTTCGTAATGTTTTCTTTTTTAAGATTCGTTGATTTTTTTTAAATTTTACATATTTAAATTTAATTTCTTGAAATGTATGTTGAATATTTTTAGTTTATCAAATACCTACGTATTTCAATGTTGTTGTTTTTCAGCTGTCAGTGTTCGTAAAGAAGATAAAAAGCAGTCGATCCAGGAAGAAAATTGGTTCATCTTGGACATTGGTGAGTTATTTTAACAATTATTATTTCATTTACTGTGCACTTTTTTTTCAATTTATCCGATTTTTTTGTCCCTTATTTTTGAAAGGAGGCAATACGACCTAAAAATTAATTTCAATTCATTCTAGTTTTTTTTAATAATTATTTTTTCGGATTTTTTTTCAAAATGAGTTTTTAATGAAAGTATTTTTTCTGGAGAATTCGATCATTTTGATATAAGACTATTGTAGATACCTGAAAATTGTAATTTTTTAAATGCTTTTTCCATTTGATATTTATTGAATTCTTTTCTTTTTTAAAAAAATTTAATCACTTGAAATATGTTTGATATGTGGTTCAGTTTATCAAATACTTAGGTATTATTAATGGTTTTTTTCTCAGTTTTCAGCGTTCGCAAAAGAAAAAGATAGGAAAATAGTTGACTCAAGGAGAAAATTGATTCCTCTTAAACATTGGTGAGTTATTCATGCTTTTAAGTATTGTCTAATTAATCATTCTTTTCATTTACTTACTTTACACTTTGTTTTTTTCAGTCCATTAAATTTTTTAGTTCCTTTTTTAGAACCAGGCAAGATACCTAACCTTAAAATTATTTCCAATTCCAGTTTTTTTTTTTTTTTAAATCAGTGTAATATTTAATTGAAGGAGGTTTTTTTTGGAGAATTTGATAACTTTATGAAGAATAACATCTGTAGGTAGATGAGAATTATAATTTTCGTAATGTCTTTTCCCCTTGAGATTCGTTGATTTTTTTAAAATTTTATTTAAATTCAATCGCTTAAAATGTTTAATACGATTATTTAATTATCAAATACTTTTAATCAATGTTTTTTTTTCAGGTACCTATTAATATTCGTAAGAAAAAGTTATGGAAGAATGGTGTATTCCGGAAGAAAATTGGTTCATCTTGGATGACACATATTGGTGAGTTATTCAAACTTCATTACCTATTTTAGTATTTTTAGTCCTCGTTTTTTTTCCTAATTTAAATGATTTTTTAAATCTTTTTTTAGGATTAAGCAGTACGTGTTTTTTTCATTTCATATGAATACGGATCGCTTCATTTTATTGAAATTAAAAATTTTAAGAAGTGTGTAAGCTTTTGGAAAATTTACCCCTATATTTTGAATGTTTTTATTTAGTGTTCATTTTGTTAGGTATTTCTTTTAATCAGAAATTCTGATCTTTTGATTTATTTCGTTTAGATATTAATTACTTACCCATGTGATTTATTCGGTAAAGTATTTTTTCATTTCAAGGGTATTAAGTTGCGCTTTGATTGTAATTTTTTATTCATTTATTATTTTTAAAATTAGTACAATTGGAATACCTAATACAATAATACGTGTAATTGTAATCTAAACCTAATGTGAGTATCTTATGGCCCCTAAATGGGGGCTGGATCGGATCCAGCTCCAACTCCTAGTCGCACGTCCATGTCGTGGGGGCTGGGACCTCGCCGTAGTCCGGCGTGCTAACGCGACAGGGGGGCGTGTCTGGCATAGAGCCCTGCATGATACGATGTTGCATCGGTTAAATATCATATCGTATCGTATTGGGCACGATAATACGATGCCGATGTGACACCGTATCATATTGGGGACGATAATACGATGTCGATGTGACACCGTATCATATGAGGTAGGATAAAACGATGCCGGTGCGACACCGTAACCGTCCGTAATCATGTAGATAAGGGATGTGAGTCATTTCAACACCTTTCACAATACTTAAGTTGCCTTGATCGAATCATCGAACGAATAAAAACGATGTTCACCTCGCACCACATCACTTTTCACCCCGTATCACATCGTATCATTTCAATATGATACGATGTCACCTCGTATTTCATAAAACCGGTTAGTATTTGGCGATGTAGACATCGCCATCGCTTGAAGTGATATTACATACGGTGCGAAACATCGTATCATGCAGGGCTCTAGTCTGGCACGCTGCTTTGGGATTATGAAAAAATTACGATAATTTCGGCCTCGGTGGGACAAAATTGGGTTATTTTGGACTTGGACAAAATTGCGTTAGGTGTCGCCTCATGCAGGGTCACCCTAATACTCGGTATCGGGTTACCCTGCATGAATTGGTCCGGTTAGTGAATTATGTAACGTCATCGGTGCCCACCGCGGTGATAGTCTGAGCGCGGGGCTCATCGATGTGGGGGCCTTTGCCGGTGCATTTTTTTCTGGCTAGATCAGGACTTTGTCTTATAGTTGTAGGACTTTCTTATGACCTGCGTAATGCGCGAAATCTTGTGGCTTTGCTGAGGGTCTTTGATCCCCATATCTACCTTGGCAAATCCGGGATGGAGGGCATTACGTAGCTCGTTGCGCAATCAGGCGTCTGGTCTTTTTACCACTTTTAGCAAAATTTGAAGATGGTGGGACCCGGACGCTCTTTTTAGTATCGTAAAATTTTCAAAAATCGCCTCGATGACATTTTGGTATTTTTGAAAATTTTACGATACTAAAAAGAGCGTCCGGGTCCCGCCATCTTCAAATTTTGCTAAAAACTGTAAAAAGACCAGACGCCTGATTGCGCAACGAGCCACGTAATGCCCTCCATCCCGGATTTGCCAAGGTAGATATGGGGATCAAAGACCCTCAGCAAAGCCACAAGATTTCGCGCATTACGCAGGTCATAAGAAAGTCCTACAACTATAAGACAAAGTCCTGATCTAGCCAGAAAAAAATGCACCGGCAAAGGCCCCCACATCGATGAGCCCCGCGCTCAGACTATCACCGCGGTGGGCACCGATGACGTTACATAATTCACTAACCGGACCAATTCATGCAGGGTAACCCGATACCGAGTATTAGGGTGACCCTGCATGAGGCGACACCTAACACAATTTTGCCCAAGACCAAAATAACCCAATTTTGTCCCAACCCAATTTTGTCCCACCGAGGCCGAAATTATCGTAATTTTTTCATAATCCCAAAGCAGCGTGCCAGACACGCCCCCCTGTCGCGTTAGCACGCCGGACTACGGCGAGGTCCCAGCCCCCACGACATGGACGTGCGACTAGGAGTTGGAGCTGGATCCGATCCAGTTCCCATTCAGGGGCCATATAAATGTACTTATTTAATAAGATCAACATAATTTATATACTTGAAAAATTGATGTTTTTGTTTTTAGTTAAAAAATCTACAAAATAAAATATAAAAGTTGAATTTGTGTTAATTAAATTAACTGAATAAGCAAATTTCAAGAACGTAAAATAAATTAACAAAACAAATTAAATTGTGGGAAAAGTGTTGCAATTTCAACCAAAAAAATTTTAAATTGCAGAAAGATATTCGAATATAAATCGAATGTGAGTAAACAAAAATTGAAATAATCTGAACGTGTTGAAATTTCAACCAAAAAATTTTAAATTACAAAAAAATATTCGAAAATAAATCGAATGCGAGTAGATAATTAACAAAAATTGAAATAATCTGACAATTACGATACTAATTTCGAATCACCTTGATTGAACGAAAATTAGTTCTATTGGATGCACTTTGAACGAAATAACCCAGGTAATACTTCTGATGACAGATGACTTTTGATTAATCGAAAATTATTCCTATTGATACAATGCAAGAAGTCTGCAAAAAATATTAAAAATTGATTTTAAAAAAAAATCTAATTGCACACGAACTGACAGGTACCTAACTGAATAAACAAGCAAATAAAAAAACACTATTCAAAAAATTATTGAAAAAATTTTCAAAAAAATCAAAATTAAGTACCACGACAACACTTCGAAATAAAAATTTGAATGAAAAAAATTGAAAAACGGATACAAATACGAAAGAATAATTTGAAAATCAAAATCAACAAGAAAAATTGGAGTAATGAAATTTTGTAAAAATTTTAGCCATGAAATTTAAAATTACGAGAAAATACTTGGAAATAAATCGAACACCTACGAAAAAATTAAAAAAATTGAAATAATTCAACACTCACTTGCACTTGGAATGAAACAACCCAGGCACTACGTTTGATTACTTTGATTAACCGGAAATTAGTCCGATGGAAATGATCCAAACAGTCTGAAAAATACACGAAAAATTGATTTTAAAAATAGGTAATCGAATTGCACACGAATTCAAGCACAAAGATATGGGCACAGGTAAAAATAACATAATGACAGGTAAGTAAATAAACTGGTAAAAATAATTCGAAAAATTATTGAAAAAATTCTCAAAAAAATCAAAATTAAGTACCACGACAACACTTCGAAATAAAAATTTGAATGAAAAAAATTGAAAAACGGATACAAATACGAAAGAATAATTTGAAAATCAAAATAAACAAGAAAAATTGGAATAATAAAATTTTTAAAAATTTTAGCCATGAAATTTAAAATTACGAGAAAATACTTGAAGAAAAAATAACAAACCTGTCGTGTTTGCACACCGGACAACGGTGAGGTCCCAGGCCCCACGACTTGGACGTGCGACTAGGAGTTGAAGCTGGATCCGATCCAGCTCTCGTTTAGGAGCCTCGAAACATAATATTGAATTCACTGTCATAATTCTGCAGATATCTTTTTCGAATTTCGAAGTCTGAATGCTGAGCCACGAATGAATCCCAAATCCATCTTCTGTGTAGTGGTGCCAAATTGAAATGAAATCTACCAGAAAAAATCTGGATTAATGGAGATGCCTTATTTTAAGATAATTTACGTTATAAGAATTACAGTATGTTTTGATAAAATTAAAAAAAAATGTAAACAATAATTCGAATAAAATAAAACTTATTACGTTACTCAATATTTTTCTTAATCAAAACAAAAACGAATTCGAGCATGAAAATAAAATAATCTAAGCACATACCCAATTTCTAATCTGATCTTATTGAAGCTGCTGCGATGCTGCGATCCTCCTTCTAAAGAGAAAACTTACATCAGCTGATTATTCACTACGAATCCGATCTCTCGCTGAAGAGTTAGACGAACTATGGACAATCGATGCGAAAGAAATATCTGGAAAAAATGATTACTTTAATTAAACGATTGCGTCAAAAAATTCTTCCAAAATATTCAAAGTTTCATTTTAAAATATTAGCTAAGCATTTAACGAGAATTTAAACTTTAAAAATGATTGAATAAGCAGCAAATAAGTTAGAAAAAAGTTACGATCAGTAAAGCTCTTGAATATTTAAAAATAAAAAAATAATTAATTAGAAATTGTTGTTAAATTTTTTGGTATGTGTTTAATTTCAGGGGAAATGAGCCATTGAGAATTTTGGAAATTATCAAAAAATTATTGCAATTAGGTAGTAGGTGGCTCATTAAATTGTTCATTGAAAAGCAGTTATTCTATAAAAATTAACTACAATTCTGAGACCATGGAAATTCAAAGAAACTTACCTATTGTCTGGTATCCAAACTGAACTTGGAATGCTTCAGGATTGAAACTTCTTCACATTCGCAAACACTGAAAAAAATTGATTGTGAGTAGGTAGGTATTCATTTCGTTGAAATTTTTTAGATATATGCTAGCTTAAGATATTTTCACATTTCTCCCAAAACGAATTGCTAGAAAAATATTACTTGGAAATCGTTAGGTATGCACAAATTATTAAAAAAAAGGAAAAGCCAATTGATAACTTACATCTATAAAATTTGAAATATTTAAATTTCATTTTGACAAACAACTTGGGTAAAAAAAATGAATGAATTAAAACCAGAAATATCTCTAACTGATTGTTAAGCGATTGATATTATTAAATAACTCACCTAAGTAGTACCTCGCCTATGTAAGATGAAAAGCTGATGAGATCGTCTAAAAACACATTTTACATTTCAACTGCAAAAACGAAAGTATGCAACCAAACGCACGTCCACGACAATGGTATCACTGAGCTGCTGATACGTAGGCAGGAAATCATCATTTCACATTCCGTCATCATTCCTTAACCTGGAACACATTTTAATTAATACTAAACGATAAAAAATAAAAGATTACAAGTATCACATTAAAAATCACAATAGGTAGGTATTTAAAAAGAAAAAAAAACAATAAATCTAGGTACCTAGCAAGTAGCAACCTACTTATCGAAAAAAGTCTACAAAAATAATGATTCACTTCGTAGGTACATATTAAAAAATAAAACTAGCAAAAAACACCTCAGTCGTGTTTCAAATTTCTAAAAAAAAATTTATGGGTACGTAAAACGCCAAAAATTAAATCAATATTCTTGGTATATACCACGAAAAAAAAATTAAATAAATAAACAACGAAAATTACGCAGGTAAATTAAGATAGGTAGGTAAGTAGTTAAGTACTTACTCATCAGCGTGGAAATAAAAATTAAGTCCGAACTGGTAAATCATTATCTTGAATCTGTACTGGGGGGCCTTTCGATATACCTGAAAAATAAATAAACATATTCATCTCTAAAATAATCTTGCAGCTAATGCAAATTTATAAATTTTGATTTTAAAAAAAGTGATGGAATTAACTTACGGTCGTGATATTCCTGGAATCTGCAATCAAAACGTTTTCTAAAGTTCATAGATAGGTATCTGGCCTCTCTTCGTCTAAAATAAAACATAAATTATTATAACACATAAAAAAGTGTACGTAGATGTGAAAAATTTGCATAGAAACATAGAATTATTAATTTGGTTTCTTTTCAAAAAAATTTATATTCATTTTAAATATTACCTGAAATTCTGCAACAGTTTTCCATTTATGAACAAATTATCGTCATTATTATCGACTTCCTTGTAAAGATGGGAGAAAGCCAGTGACTGAAAATCTGAAAGAAAAATAAATATTAAAATTATTATTTTAAGAAATTTGTAAACAAGAGAAAAACTCGAAATTGAATAAATTTTGATGATTTCATTGTTTTTTAAAATTTAAAACAACATTTTCAAAAAATGAATGACTTGAGTGTACTTACTTAAGTATGTAATTATTCGAATTTTTTACCTGGAACGGTGTAATGATTTTTTATTTAGCTAAATCATAGATCATCGATCGATCGATCACAGTTGATACGAAAGCTAAAGACCTAAAAAAGAAAAAAAAAGAGAAAATCTAAATTAAGTATCTGCATATTCAGATCAACATTAAATAAATTCACTTTTTAAATTAAAGAAATGAAATTTTTCAAAAAATTATCATTTTAAAATTATTTAATAAAATTTAAATAACTAAATTGATTTTATCAAATTTTTACCTGGAACAATGCAATGATTTTTCACTCAGCAAATTCGTAGATCGTCGGACATCAATCGAAGTTGATAAGAAAGCCGGAGGCCTAAAAATCTGAAATAAAAAAAAACATCAAAATGAAATATTAAATACCTATTTGTTTTTTTCAATCATTAAGGTCAATGAGTCTAATTGAGAACAGTGGGTAATGGAGAACACATTAATGAGAATACCGTCTAAAAATCTCTGCAATCATCTAAATTTGAAAATTTTGATTTTGGTGATCGTGAATACACGTAAGAAAGTGAGAAATTTCCAATCAAGAGTTTTACAGGGATTTTTAGTGGCGTTCTCAATTACCCCGTTCTCAATTAAAATTGTTCTCAATTAGAAACATTGACCTTATAAGAGAAAAAAGAAGAAACTCTAAATCGAGTATGTATTCGATATTTTCATTTTTCATTCCAAATAGGTAAATGTAATCCTCCTCCCCCCCCCCCCACCTAAAATAATTTGGAAAAATATCATTTAAAATGAATTAGGATTGCTAATGTATTCTTACTTTGTTGCCATGTATAAATCAACAACTAAAAAAATCTGAAAAAATTAAACATTCATTTTTAAATTGAAATCTTTCAAAAAAATTGTTTTTCGATAAGTACCTGATTCTATCGAAATTTAGGTAACCTTTCTTAGCTGCATTAATTATAAATAATCAAGTAAGGTTTAAAAAAGTAGGATTTTTTTATGTCCAAAAAACACTTTTTTCTTGTTGTAATGCTAGTTACCAAATTCTTACCACTGATTTCTGGAACATATTTTTCATTCAGCGAATAATTAGTTTTTCATTGATCATTTTCAATCGCCTAGTGTGAAAAAATCGAAAAAAATTTTTTTTTTTAAATCTGTGGTCAAAATACCTATTACGTGAAAAAAAATCAAATAAACAAAAATATTATTTTCAAAAGTTGAATCACTTTGAAAGAATAGAATAAATATAATTTTCTTACTTACCCGTACATTTCGAAACAATTTTTCATTCATTTGAAGGACTTTTTGATGTCGTCTGAATATGAACGCCAGCTGAGTTGATACTTGATAACCTGAAAGAAAGAAAACATCGTAATTAAAATATCAGTGGATTAAATACTAGGTAAGTAACAAAATGTATAGTACATTTTATGATTAAATTGATAGTGATAGGTATCCAACTGTATTTTTCCTTGTCTTTTTTTGAAGAAAACAGTGCCCGAGCATTACTTATCCAAATCCATTTCCCCAAATGACAAATCTCGTATTTTTTTACTCGAATTCATTTCCTCGAATGCCTTGGGTGGATCGTGGATTCATTTTGGCTTTTTAAAATCCAATGATGTAACCAATAAGTGGACCAGGCCTAACTAAAAAAATCATTTGGCCCAGCTTTGGCTCAACCAAAATGAAAAAAAATGAAAAAAAATACTGTGACCACAAAGAAAATCTCTTCAAAACAAGCATTTTTAGTTACATAGGGTAATTAGCATTACAACAAGAAAAAAGTGTTTTTTGGACATAAAAAAATCCTACTTTTTTAAACTTTGCCCTTTCTTCGCTCGAGCATGGCCCATTCGATACAACAAAAGCTAATTTTGGATAAATTTGATATGAAACCTACCAATTTTACTAGAAGAATGGAAGATATCAGAAGGTCGTCACGAAATCTTGTAATAAAAATAATTTTAAAAATTTTAAAGCATCTTACCGAACAGAAAAAAATGATTAGAAGGTCCCAAGCCCGAGGGCATGTTTTTGAGTTCGTAGAATCCAATTCCGGCTGAGTTTCTCTCATTAGCGAGTATTTTCAAGAAAACGATCATTCCGGACTTGAATAATTGCGGTCTATTTCGGAAAGTTGGTAACCCTACGAAAAAATAATTACAAATTAGTAATCAGCAACCTCTGATAGGTCATTACTTTTTAAAATCTAAATTCAAAATAAAATCAAAAAAAATTCATAAAAAAATACTACCAATTAAAAAACTAAATGAATTAAGTACCTAGGTACCTATGCATAAATTATTCAAATTCTTACCCTTGAATTGTGCAGTGATTCTCCAGCCAGCAAGTAAGTCGATCATTAATCATAAGGCAGTCTGATAAGTGACAATGAATCTGGAAGAAAAAAGAACACCAAAATAAAGTTTCAAAAGGAACAAATGAAACTTGGCAAAAAATTCCAACAAATGGAAATCAAAGTTGAATCGATTAAGTATGTATATGTATAAAATGATAAAAATTTTAAATTCTTACCATTAAATTCCAAAACAACGTTTCCATTTATTTAGGTATTCCTCCGATGACATCTGATCTGAATGAACCACATCCATCTTTCGATCTGTTGACGTTGCAGTAGATAACTCCATATTTATGTGCTGAAGGAAAAAATTTGACTAGCTGATCCGAATCGATTGACAAACTGTGGAGGCGAAAGAAAACATCTGCAAAAAATATTTTCAAAAAATTAATTGAAAATTGATACCTACCTACAATAATAATAATTTTTAAACAAATTGAGATAAAACTAATTATAGGTACCTATGTATTTTTCCAAAATGTGCAAAATTTTATTTTAAAATATTCACTGTTGAACAAAAATTTTAATAAAAACTTGAAAATTTCATTCAAAAAAGTTGAATTTTTTCTATTGAATCACTTCTTGAGTTACAGAAAAATCAGATTACAAAAAGATTCTAAATTACCTATTTCGAAAACGATTAGCCATCCATTTTTGCCATCACTGAAAACAATTTAAAAAGTTACCTACTCTAAAAAAAAATTGAAAATTTGTTTTAAAAATTGTTTCTTCTTTCAATTTAAAAAACTAAATTAATTTCAATAATTAAAACAGCGGCTAAGTTTTTCCTCTGAGAAATTAGCCGTACTTGGATACCTCAGAAAAAATATGAATACACACCTACAAATCAATATGAGTTTAAAAAACCTCATAAAAAACAGTAAATAAACCAAACAAATTTATAGAGAAAATGTTGATTTGAAAAAAAAAAAATATTAAGTACCTATTATTGTTATGATAACGAAAAAATCAATTTACACCTCTAAAGAAGTACCCTGAAAATAGATTTTGATGAGAGTTTGAGATAAAAATTCGTCTAGGATGATAATAATATAAATATGTACTTACAACTCTGAAATTAGGTCTCAAGTAACACAATTATTTCATCAGCAATCAGCACTCCAAACAGAAACAAAGAAAAAAATTAATAAACAAAGAATTACAAAAAGAATTTTTTTTTACAAAAATTGAATTGAACTTTAAAACACCGAAAAAGTAATACTATTTTTAAAAAATGTTCCCGAAAATCAAACTGTTTGAAATCTGAAACGAAAGCCCTCAAAAGAAAAATTTGAACCAAAACTTGAATTAAAATTTGAATTAGAAACATTGATGCGAGTCTGGGGAAGTGAAATAAACACAAATGTAAATTACTCAAAACACAAAAGTCATTAATTGAAAAAAAGGACAAAATGAAGCAAAGGGAATTCATAGCTTGGGATAAATCTCGACCTTCAAATTTATCGTTTTGAAAGCGTGGATTTGTCTATAAGAATTGAGCTTAGGGTAAAATTGGATGTCCAAATTGAAATCAAACAGGTACTCTCAATAATTTTGTTTGACACTAGACGATGGTTCATACATTAGCTTTCCTTAAATAATGTATCAAGTACATCACAAAAAATTAATCAGCACATTGGAAATAGGTATGAATAACATAAAAATGTTGAACTAAAAAAAATTAAAGCACAATAAAAAAATATGAAATGCTTACGCATTCGCATGGTTTTTTGACACAAAATTCCTCCAATTCATCCAGTCTAAGAAAACTTTATCTGTAAAAAATAATTAAAACAATCACAACTAACTGCGAAAAAGAGAGCCGTCGAAGCCGAACAAAATCGCGACTGGGTATTAAAAACAAAGCTCTGTCTAAAAGTGAAAAGAAAAATCGAACAGCACGAGGAAAAAGTGAACAAAATGTACGACGACAGTAATACGATTGACGACCTGGAAGAATCTTTGCGAAAAATGATGTTGAAATGGCCGACATGCGGCCAGACCAACTAAGAGTAGGTAGGTAGGTAGGGTACCTAAGCTTAAAGCAAAACAAAAAAGAAATAGAAGGCTAATTTAAAAATTAAAAGGAAATTTTAAAAGGCGAAGTCTATTAGGAAATGGAAATCCTAATTTTAAAAAGTAGGTTTAAAAAATTATCAAAGGTTACTCAAGTGAAATATTGAAGGTCAATTCTGAAAAATCAAGAGTAATTAAGAAAAGAAAGCACAACAATAGGCAATTTAAAAATCTAAGGCTAATTGAAAACTCCAACCAAAATTTGAAAGTCACAAAGTAATCACCTTTTCAATAAGCAAGAATAAATCAAACTTTTTTTGTCAAGCCCAATAATTGATCATAAAAAAATCAAAGGCTATAATTAAAAAGTCAAACCTCAACCCAAATCTCAATAATAAAAATTTAGGGGCAAATGGGGAAAGCGAAGGTTAATTTTAAACCAATTAAAAAATAAATCTAAAATCAAAGACTGATAAAAAAAAATCATGAAAGACTCTTCAAAAAAATTGAAAGTGAATTAATTTTTTGGATTAATTAATTGAAAAATTGAAAGGGCAGTAAATCAAAGTTTAAATAAAAAACAGGATCAGTAGTACCTGCAAGACCATTCAAGGCTGTGGTCTAAAATTTAATTATCTATAGTTCTCCAATATGTATTCGATAAAATCCTTTTTATCCAATTTAAAAAGCAATGGTAATATTACAAAGTAAAAAAAAGACAAATAGAAAACTCTTCTTCTAAGCTAAGGTTTGGTTTTGGTGGTTTGGCTTTTTTCAAAACTTTGACCACCTCTTGTCTGATTTCTTCTGCTTCTTCTTCTTCAAAGTTTTTGATAGTTGCCTCAACCCCAGTAATGATTTCTTCTATTGGAATCACTTTGGGTGCTATGGCAAAGTTGAGCCCTCTCTCAAGTGCTTTTAAGGCTGTTTCTGGTATTTGTTTATTGGTGAGGTTGTGTACTGTCTCCTTTCTTGGTTGATTGTGGATGAGAGGTTCTTTTATGCAGAGTTCCTATGTTAAATTATGGAACTTCTTTCTGTGTCTGTGTTTTTTCTTTTCTTCTGATTTTTTGGCTTGTTCTTTGGTTATTTTGTCCAGGGTTTGCCACAAGTCTGGTCTGAGGTCTGCTTGCAGTTCCCATTCCAGATTGGAGAGTGCTTTTCTGAGTTTGAATAATTCATTTTTTATGAATGTGATTCTTTCTCTTAGAATAGCCCTGGATGCTCTATCATAGATTTTTTCAGCTTTCCAAGTGGTGATGATGTGTCGAATCCGGGTAAACTTTGGTAACAAGTTGTTATCCCTGCACTTTTTCAAGAACAGGTAGTCACAATTGAGAGTGAGGCATTTCTGCCTTGTCTTATCCAGTTTTTTGCACTTCTGTGCCATCACCTCCCCGTAGAGGTTGGTTATTAAAGTTTTGAAACTAATTCGGCTACTCATGTTGTATTTGAATAATAGAACGGGTTTTAAGCCGGATTACAATAAAGAGTTTATTGCTAATATTTCGTTAAGATTACACTTAACTTCTTCAGAGCAAGGTTGTGTCTATACTCAACCCTTGTCTAGTCTTAGATCTGGTTATATACCCTGCCAAGAGGGTGTGTCCTTTCTCCTGATTGGTCCTTCCTTCTTGGGTGTGGTTTACAACCTGTTGGGGGTGGTCAACATGTTGGGTGTGGCCCTCCATGTGTACCTGACCTGATGGTGTATCCCAGTTTTCTTCTTGTTCCATGGTTTTTATTTCTTTTTTCTTTTTCTGTTTTTTGTCCTTCAAGATTGGTTTCCAGGCTTTTGGTAGTATGTAGCCATCCTCTCTGTTGAAGTTGTTCCCATGTTTATATATTTTGATGCTTTCCCTCACCATTCTTTCTTTCCACCTTGTTTCTCTGGCTAATACTTTGGCTTTGGAGAAATCCACAGTATTTTCACAGGAATCAATGTGTTCTGCCACTGCTGACTTCACTATTCTTGAATGTCTGGTGTCACTCTTGTGTTCTTTTATCCTAGTTCTGATTTGTCTACCGGTTTGTCCAATGTAGCTGCTGCCACAACCACAGTCCAGTTTATAAACTCCTTCAGTTTCCAAGGGTATTTTGTCTTTGGTGGAAGGCATGATGTCTTTCAGTGTTTTGTGTGGTTTGTATACTGGCTTGATATTATGTTTTCTGAGGATTTTTCTAATTCTATCTGTGGTTTTGTGTACATATGGTAGTATAGCTATCTTTTCCTCTTGTTCCAAATCTTGGTTTTCCTTTTGTTTTTCAGGTTTTTTCTTTCCAGTCTTTTTAATGATGTTTTTAATTGTTCTATTATCATATCCATTGTCCATGAAGATATTGGTGAGGGTTTTGAATTCTTCTTCCAGGTTGTCTTTGTTGCAAACTACTCTGGCTCTTCTGGCTAAGGTGTGTATAACCCCTTTCTTCTGTGATGGATGATGGTGTGAGTCAGCTTGTATGTATTTGTTTGTGTGGGTGGGTTTCCTATAGACTGTGTGTTGTAGTGGTTTTCCAGTTTCTCTGTGTATCTTAACATCCAAGAAGGCTAGTGTGTTGTCTGTTTCTTCTTCTATTGTGAATTTGATGGCAGGATGGATACTATTCAAGTGTTGTTTGAATTCCTGGAGTTTGTCTTTCCCATGTTGCCAAATGGCAAAGATGTCATCCACATATCTTAGCCACAACCTTGGTTTGTGTGTGGAGGTTTCTAGTGCCTTCTTTTCAAAGTGTTCCATGTAGAAGTTGGCTACTACTGGTGAGAGGGGTGAGCCCATTGCCACACCATCTTTTTGTTCATAGAAGGCTCCATCGTATTGGAAGTAGCAAGTTGTTAAGCAATGTTTGAAGAGATTCCTGAGGTCTTCTGGGAATAGTTCTTCTAGCAGCTGCAGGGTGTCTTTTATGGGTACTCTGGTGAATAATGATTCCACATCAAAACTAACCAATGTTTCCCCTTCTTCCATTATGATGTCTTTGGTTTTTTCTATGAAGTCTGCAGTAGAGATGTGCGCCGCCGAAAAACGCCGCCGCCGCCGCAAATTTTTCTTGGTTTTTGGCCGCCGCCGCCGCCGAGTCAATTTACCAGCGTCGCCGCCGCCGCCGCCGCCGATTTTTACCTCAGCGGCGCGTCGGCGAAAGGGTAGTTTTCCCTTCAAAAAAAGTAAAAAATCTCGGAAATATTTTCAAAATGGTTGCTCATTAATTTTTTACTTTTCAAAACGTAATGTTTCAAAAAATTTTCGCCCTCGCTTCGCTCGGGCAACATTTTTATAAATTAACATCATTTTACGATTTTTTAAAACCGATTTTTGAGGTAAAAAACAGTGACGCCGCCGAAATCGCCGCCGCCAAATTCACTCGGCGGCGCGCCGACAACGCCGCCGCCGCCGCAAGATTTTGGGAACTCGCCGCCGCCGCCGATTTCATCTCGGCGCACATCTCTAGTCTGCAGTGTTTTTTACAAATCTGTCTGTGTTGCCTATGTATGATATTAAGGAGATAGGAAAGCAAGTTGATCAAAAGATTCAAAAATCGCTTGAAATACTGATTGCGGATGGAATTATGCGAACCATTCGAAGTAAATACTTACTTTTTTTTAAAAAATATTTTTTCATGATAACTGCTTTCACGAGTGAAATGAAATTAAACACATTTAAATTAAATTTTTAATTTAAAAGAGGCGTGACGATCGAGGGAAGGGGAAGGGGAAGGGGGAGGCGGTGTCGCCCCCAGACCATTCCAAAGTTGCCAAAAATTGAGAAAAGTTAGTTAAATTTGGTAATTTTTCCAACAAGTTGAAAAAATTTGAGAATATCGCAATGTCATATCTAAAATAAGAAAATGGGGCAAATTTGGGATTCCCAACTTTTTTACAACTGATTCCAACTTTTCTCAAGTTTGGGTTTGGAAAAGTTGAGAAAATTTGAAAATATCACAATTCCAAATTTAAACTTGGGAAAGAGTGTAAATTTAGGATTCCCAAATTTTTCACAATTTATTCTAATTTTCTCGAGTTGAGATTTGAGAAGTTGTGATTCCCAACTTTTAAAAAAATTGGATTTGGAAAAGTTGGAAAAACTGTGAAAACATCAGAAATAAAGTTTGGAAAATTTTGTTTTAAACTGCAAAAAAAAACATCGAAAGCACAATTTTTTTACACAAAAGTAATACAAAATTTCCAAAGAATAATCTAAGTACCTAAGTACAATTGAAAAATTTTTTTTTCTTTGAAAATCACGAACTTTTCAAAATTTGGAACGCCTAAATAATATAGGTACCTGACTAAGTATAAGAAATATTTGCGGAGAACTTCGCCTATTAATTTGAAAAATGAAGAAATTTCAACTTTTGGATACTTTTTTCTTCAAGAATTTTCAATCTTGTTTCGCTTGGGCTCAATAACTTAACTTGATACATTCTCACAATGATCGTATGAGCCTTCTTCTCTGCTATTCCAGACAACTTTTTAAATTTGAAAAAAATTGTCCTCATTTATTATAGATTTTACATTTCCAATTTCGAATGGAATATTTAGAATTTTTCGATTTTTTGAAAGAGTAGGAGGTCGCTGAGGATAATTTTTTTAGAAGTACAAAAAGTAGCACGAGATTTGATTTTTCAATTAAAATTATTTTTCATAAAAAATTCGAGATCAACCCCCTCCCCCAGACATTGCTTCGTCATGCCTCTGCGTAGCTTTGATTATATCAAAATAAAATTGAAAAATTAATATTGCAGAAATAAAATATGATGAGACCACAGACTTCCCGAATGATATGCGAAAAATACTACAGCCGTTCGACACAAACATGCACTCATTTTCCAATTTTGAAAAGTTTCAAGAGACAGATTCTCACCTCGGCCTAATTCATTTTTTCGGAATCGAAACAGAATCTTTCCATTTAGGAAATATTACTTCATTGGATTCTGATGTTTTCGAGGTAATTGTATTTTTCTATCTACTCGCGTATGAAACTGATTTCTTATCGATCTTTGAAATCCATTTGTTCCAGATCGGTACTGGCAGACTCATTTATAAGGGAATGAAAGGCAATACAGAATTCTCACATCCTGTAAGAATAAATAATAATTCACTCGCAACCGTACCAGCTTCTGCAAGCGTATACATCAAAGAAGTAGTTTCAGAGATTTCACTGGAATATTATTCCAATTCGACAAATGAAACTCCCAGAGTCCGAATCAACGATGGTAATTTCAGCGATGTGGATATAACTATAACGGTAAGGATTTCTCATCGATAATTGTCCAGCCAATCCAAAAGGTGTGTTCAGGGGGAGAGAGCAAACAGAACGACTGATCTCATCAGTTCGAAGATGTTAGAGGCTCGATCTCGTAATTATTTTTCAAAATCATGCTACGTTCCATTTTCTATTATTTGAAGCTTGTTTTTTGACATGATTCCTGCAATCCCCCTTCATGAGAAAATCTGGAGTATGCCTCAGGAGAAAATATATAAGTTTATGTTCAAAAGGCAAAATGTCTGAAATACCTTACTTTGATTTCAGATCACATCAAATTATTATCGTTTACATCGCGAAGAACGTACAGCGATTGGAGAACTGGTTACTAAATATTTCATCGAAGTAATCAAAGATCAAATTTTCCAAGTGGTAAAATCGACGTTTCGCCCTATATTCGATGTTTGCAAGAATTCATCGAAGAACACAATTGCCAAAGCTGACCGTTCCCATCAGTTCGATCACGATCGACGATACTTTGCTACAATCCGTGACTGTTGGCGCAACAGAATGTCAAAAAGCTCCATCCCGATTGGCAAACAGCAGTGATGGGCCGCTCAGCGCTCATGAGCGCGCGCTCGTGAACGCTCAAGGATTTTTGAGTGAGCGTGAGCGGAGCGTGAGCGCAAAATTTGCATCAATAGAGCGGAGCGTGAGCGGAGCGTAAATTCCACACTGAGCGGAGCTGAGCGCTACGCTCAGTTCCGCTCAAAAAATTCAAAATTTTTTTGAAAAATCGTGAATTCAAAATAAAATCGCTGTAGTAGCGGGAAAAATACGTGAAAATTCGTTGATTTTTGATTTTAATCATGAATTTGAAATAAAATCGCTGTAGTGGTTAAAAAATACGTGAAAATTCATGGATTTAATCAGATTTTTAATTTTTTTTGAAAGGACATTATGTAATGAGCATGAGCGCATTTTGAGCGTGTTTTGAGCGCGAGCGTAAAAAAAAATTCATAGAGCGGAGCGCGAGCGGAGCGTTAGAATTTTGGATGAGCGTGAGCGGAGCGTGAGCGGAGCGTGAGCGGAGCGTGAGCGCGAAAATCCTTGAGCGGCCCATCACTGGCAAACAGTCACGAAATCGTGACTGACATTTCAATTGTCACGTTCCATTTAGAATTAGTTCCGTTTTGGCAGTATCGTGTCTGTGGTTAAATTTTGAACAACCAATCAAAAAGTCGAGTCACATCGCCACTCACAAAATTGTATTCGTGACTGCCTAGCGTGACTGGGTCACTAAATGAACGGTTTTTTTTTTTCGTTTTTACTTCATTTTGTTCAGAAATGTTAAACTAAGGGCCCCACAAAGCTATTTTTTGAATAAATAATTACCTGAATTAATTATATGACTCTGAAATTGGCAAATTTAAGTCATTCTCACTTGTTTTCACTCCATCGGGAGATATGAGATAAGACGATGTTGAGATAACATCCATGATAGCCAATAATTTTTCAAGTTTGTATTGCTCAATATCGTTCGATTTATCAATTTCAAATCGCTTTATTCGTAAAGTTATTCGCAGTTTTTTTTTGACATTTATGTATTAATATTTTTTTGTTTCAACAAAACTAACAAAAGTGAACTATAGAGGTTTGAAATTCAATTATTTCCGATAAAAATTGGCTAATTATTATAGCTTTAATGTTTTTTAGCGAATGTCGCAAATTTATTCTAAAATCTGCAACCATTTGTATTTGCATTTTAAAAATCGCAAGAACGTGTACATTTACATTGTCACGTTCCATAAGCAATTAGTTCCGTTTTTTCAGTATCGTGTCTATCGTGTCAGTCACAATACTGAAAAAAAAATTCGATTTGCCAATCGGGATTTGGCCAGTTGATATGATTATAGCCGGGTCTTGGAACTTTGAATCTATCAACGTACAATATAATAACCAAAAAGTTGTAATTAATGGAATACAATTGGAGAATGTCGAGGTGAATATAAAACAATTCAATTTCAAAGGCACGAATCAAACAATTGTAACGAATTACAGCCTGAATTCCTTTTCATTGACTATAAACCATGCAGACAATGATATTTCAGTAAAAGTTCCAGCAGAAATGAAATTAAACTCCACCAATTCCGATTCATTCAAAATTTCATCTGATCAAGCCACACCTGATACAATAAAACAATTCGAATCAACTATCGCATTCTTTTATAGAAATTCCATTTATGAGTATTTAGCAGAAGATTTCAATTATCGAGCGAAAATTCGAAAATTAGCAAACGAAATGATGACGAAAACAATACTCGAAGATGCACAATCAACATACGAAGTATCGTCGCAATTCATAAGCAATATAGTTCAAAAACTAGAAGAAAAGGAACATTTATTTTTAGATGTCGATCAAAAAGGATATCAAACGTTAATTTCTTCAAATAGCGATTACATTTCAATGGTGACCAATCGTCGAGTTCACACTCGAAATCCTGAAGTTTTTGAAGATAGGCCTGCACGTAGTTATACGAGAACCGTGAACGAAACTTTGATGCAAGAAGAAATCTGCATTTCGTATCATTCTCAGGTTGGGAAATACGACACTGAATGAATCAAAGAGCATCTCCGGGTAAGATGGTAATTGGCTTGATTCCCCCCCCCCCCAACCTAAATAAAACGGCCGTAAATGACCAAAATTCAATTTTTTAAAAAATTTTCACAAGAAATAGTTGATGGGATGAAAAAATGGGGGGGATGGAGCCGTGACGAAATTGTATTTAAAAAAAATCGTATACGTTTCTCTCGGGGGACTGAAACAAATATTATGGTATACCTAAGGGTATGATGAGTTTTTTTAGAATTCCGCCATGACTCTATCCCCCCAATTTTTATAAGAATTTTTAAAATTTTCAAACCCCTCAAACCCCCAAATTTAAAAAAAAAATGGTGGGGTTAGAGGACAAAATGTTGTCCAGATTTTTTGTTACATAAAGAGACATAATCTGGCGGGGTTGAAATGAAAATCCGAACAGGGGCTAAATTCGTCCCTTATTCGGCTATACCCTTTTGGTTCAATCATGCTAGATTATCCAAAAATATAATTTTAGTACACTTTGACCCTTATTGAACCAAATGTAGGTAACGTAGATACGTTATTTTCCAAATAATATTGGCCTCAAAAAATGTCGGTAAAAGTCAGACAACACATTTTTTTGTGGTTTTTATTTTTTTGATCATGTTGCACCCCCTAGGGTCTAAAAAAAAATCCAAATCAAAAATCAAAGTTTGGAATTTTAGGCATATATGGCCATTTTATTCGGGTTGGGGTGGGGGGATTGAACCAACAAAATTTTTGGGGAGTTTTTACATCATGACTAACATCTTGGGTGAGTTTCAGTCCAATCGCTGAGCGTGCAAAATTCATCATCTTACCCGGAAATGCACTTTATGAATCATTCTCTAATCTCTAATCCACTTTATTGTTTTCATAACCACATTAATTTGGTTTTATAGAATACACATAGCGATGAAGAAGAAGAACAGCTGGTACCTAATCTATAAAAATGACAATTAATTATACCTATTCCAAATCTATAATTTTACGGGTCCTGGCGGGTGTGGTGGGATTGGAAACTACAACTATACGGGTTTTGATTTTTTTAGGGTCATTCAGTTCAAATTTTATTTCGTCTGCGGGAGGAGATTGAGATTTTGCACTTGGCATGAGTCCACACTCAGTTGAGTTGCTCAAAAGAGGAATTACAACAAGTTCAGCTTCTGGTTTCCATTTATTATGAACATAAAACGATTGGATGGGATCATATGGAAAATCGTGATGTACAGACGATGCTAACCTGGCCATGCTCAAAAAGAGAATATCGGTTCGGTTCAAATACCAATAAGGGATTATTTCGAGTAAGGCATCGTAGAAGTAAATATTGCCATTACTTTTAGGAACACCCTTAATTTTCTCCATATACATATAAACAATAGCGTTCGCTAAATGGTAGCTCCTGGCTATTGTTCCACAGAAATCACGTTGGAGATGTTCAAATTCAAGTATTTCAGAATTGGTCATTGGGTGTTCCGTATCACGTTTTCGTTTCCAGAAATATTTTTGAAGTAAGTCCTTTATTTGTGAGAATACTGGGGGACAATCTGAATCTTCCGATCTCAACAAAAATAGACACTTTGCGAATGATATATCCACTTCAGCGATGAAATTTGTTTTTCTGCGCCATTTATTCGGTTTCCTACTCTTCCTTGCCGCAATTGTGCTAAAATGAATCCATTCGTCATGAGTAGTATTGATCCAAGCTGCGTGGGTTCCATAAAATTGTGTGTGCAGGTCTTTCACTCCTTTTTTGAGTTGTTTATTTCTGTCGTACAGGAAACTTTCATTATTAAATTTTTCCAACGCTGTTTTTATACTGAAGATTGCGCAGTGAAATGTGCGATCTCCCTGTAACATCACACCAAGAAAAACATTAATACCATTGATATTATTTCTAAATAGCTTAATTATAGGCAGATGGTTATTATATCAATGACATGCATGATGTGTAAAATAGCACTCCCGGGGAAATTTTTTTATATTGGTTCATATATGATCAGTCTGGAAAACTGGCCACACTAAATCATATAATATGATCATAATATGAACATATAAGATCCTAATCCGTGTAAAAAGTTTTATCACTTTTTTTCAATATTTGTGTTCATGTATGAATCAATATGATCATATATGGTCATCTATAATCATACATGTTCCTATACTGTTATATTGAGTACCGTTTTTCCAAACTGAGCTAACTTTTTTTTTGGCGTTTTTGACCTTTTGACGGATTCGGGTAGTTGAAATACACTGCCACCAGATGGCATTAACAAGATTTCGCTACCTGTGTTACTTGCGTTGTTCTGTGACCAAAACCGTTCTGAGTTGCGAAAATCCTCGAAAATCGTTAAATTTCAGTACAGGGAATTGAATAGTTTTTTTGTTTTTTTTTGCTGGAAAGTGTTCTCCTACCATCCATACATGAGCGACTTAAAAAAAATCCGATACTTGTGCGAGTTTGTGGCGCTCAGAGACAAAATATGCTTTTTCGTTTTTCCAAACTGAGCTAACTTCGTTATTTTTCATTTTCTTCCGATTCTCATGGCGCCACACTCGAAAATTTTGAAATTCTACCTAGGCAACATGATGTCGAAAGGTAGCCTCCTTACATTAGTCTTTTTACCAGCTTCAAAAAATTATTACTCTTTTCTATGGACAGTTTTTTGTGTTTCCTGAAAAATCACTTTTTGCAAGTTAGCTCAGTTTGGAAAAACGGTACTCATATGAAATATGAAATGTTCTTTCTTAATGTACCTCATACAGTCATATATGAATTAGTTCAACTGAATCTGATCATTTATGTAAATGGGCAGATTTCTTATCTGATCATGTATGATCTAAAATAAAAACATTTTCCCGGGTTGCTACTACATCACCAAAAATTTTGAAATTACAAGTATTTTTATTATTGCATTTACCAAAGATTCTGTCGCATTTATATAGCCGCTTTTGAATACCGATTGAACCTCTTTTTCATAAACAGTTTTCATCACACGTTGACGTTCACGAGAATTCGCACCAGCTAGACGTGGGTCTTTCATCAATTCGAGACGTCCATTAGCATCCACTCCATCTAACAATGCTCCCATCACACGTTGACGTTCACGAGAATTCGCACCAGCTAGACGTGGGTCTTTCACCAATTCGAGACGTTCATTAGCATCCACTTCATCTAACAATGCTCTAATCTGATCTAGTTTAGATTTAGCTGAAACAAAAAATCTGATTCAATAATGCGTTTTTTAGAAAAAAAAAACTTCATATGAACTAGGTACCACATAAAAGTATCTTTACTAAGTTCAATCATCTACATAATAACGTGTGTATGCATCAGGGTGGATCGAAAAAAAAAAACATATCTTGGATTTGGACCAAATTTGGTAGGATGGCTCACCTAGAAAGAGAGACTTTGAAAGTCTCTCTTTCTAGGTGAGCCATCCTACCAAATTTGGTCCAAATCCAAGATATGGTTTTTTTTTTCGATCCACCCTGATATACATATGTTACACCTAAATCGGTCAATTGCCGAATGCTAGCAATAGGCAAATGCTTTGCCGAATGTTAGTAGTAGGCAAAAAAGCTGCTGAATGCCGGCATTCGGCAAGAAAAATGAGAAAAAATGCCCGATTTAGGCAACAAATATTTCTACTATTCAAACTGAATTAATTGAATATAATTGAATGGCACAATGGTACATTACATTCATAATTTGGTATTATTAATAATCAATTTTTGAGCCAAGATGGCTGAATGAATTAGAATTTTATCTTCCTATGAATTTTATCGATAATGACTCCCATTTTCAAGCTTAAAGATATGTAAAAAATTTACTTGAAAATTTTCCACTGAAATAATTTTTTCAAAGTACAGTCAAAAAATCGTCTATTAAAGTAAGTATCATCGCCTGGTAGTGTTCAATTTAATTAGTACCTAAGTTACCTTCTTCTTCTTCTTTTTTTTTTTTTTAAAGAAAAAACGACAATTTTCTAGCTGAAATTGTAGTTCTGTTTTTTGTTGTCCAATATTTCGATCTGATCTAAATACATAGGTAATGTATTATTTCAGCGCGAGAAAATGGAAAATTAGATACTTCCATATTTTTTGACTGCGTTTTTTTATTTCAAAATTATTTCAGTGGAGAATTTTCAAGTAAATTTTTTTACATATATCTTTAAGCTTGAAAATAGGAGTCAAGTTGAAAAACAGATAATTCGTATCTTGGACATGTAAACTTCTGAAGTGGTCATTTTAGATATGATTTATAAATTTTACGGAAATCTTGCCTATTCTATTAGAACAGTAAAAATATAAAATTAACGATAAAATTCATAGGAGGATAAAATTCTAATTCATTCAGCCATCTTGGCTCAAAAATTGATCATTAATAATACCAAATTATGAATGTAATGTACCATTGTGCCATTCAATTATATTCAATTAATTCAGTTTGAATAGTAGAAATATTTGTTGCCTACATCGGGCACTTTTTCTCATTTTTCTTGCCGAATGCCGGCATTCAGCAGCTTTTTTGCCTACTACTAACATTTGGCAAAGCCGTTGCCTAATGCCAATTGCTAGCATTCGGCAAAAAATTGCCTAATGCCAGCATTCGGCAATTGCCCGATTTAGGCGTAACACTTACATAGGTAGCTATAAATTAAGTACTTTTTTTGAAACATGTCCCATTATCTTTGCCGGAACTTCGTTTTTTTCAATTTTTTTTACCTAGATTTAATTTAATCGAAACATATTTCAACGTTTGCGAATTTGTTTCATTGATGTTGCCAAAAACAGTATATGAGAAAATGAACTCACAGTCCCATTTCTTTTATAGGGATTATAGGAAAAATACTTGAGAATTTTTCAGAAAATTAAGTTGGAAATTTTAGGTGCTCAAGTTAATTTCTTAAATTTCAGCGAATTTTTTAAATTTCAAAATTACCTCATTACCCTAAACAAATTGAAAAGCTATTTTAAAAAGTTTTGAAGCTTCCAGAATTTTGGAATTTCCCAACAATTGAGAAAAATTCAAAAAAAAACATGTTTTTATGAACTTTAGCTCTTACCTATAGGTTTATTTGATAAATTAAACCACAATTTTTCGAAATTTCTGACCTCGAGTTGAAATCCATTTTCAATATCAGAAATGTTAAATTTTTGTTTTGGTTCAAAATTTTATTTCGAATAGCGAAACAAAAACATTTTCGAAGAAAACTAAACAGTTTTCAGAAAAAATGAAAAAGTTGACGAAGTACTTTTAATATATGTTCGCAGGCTTCTGTTTAGTCACTACAAACCTTTTTTAGCTGCAAAATCTGAGAAATGATTTCGGACTGTTTTTTAAAGAAAGTATCGTATTATAATACGATACTTTCTTATCCGCCATAAAAATTGTTTCCGATTCTTCTCAATTAGCCGGTTCAAAAAGCCGGTTAATTTTTTTTAAAACGCACTTTGGATAGTAAAAAATTAACCGGCTCGGCTAATTGAGAAGAATCGGAAACAATTTTTATGGCGGATAATCGAGTTTCTGTTATATACATAGTTAGATACATATCCAACAATAAATACATTCTCACCATTTTGTGTACCTCCTTCAGCAAACGCATTCGATATTTCGGAAAAAATGAATAAGAATTTCAAAATAATCCCACACAATACTGCATATTCTAAACTGCATTTATAACGCATAGCGGTGTATATGAGGTGAACGATTCAAATGTACATCGACCTAAATAAAAAATATCCCCGGATAATTAACAATAGGGTACCTAATGTGAAACAATATTAGTTCATAAATAACAATACAAAAAAGCTAAATTAAATGTGCAAAGGTGAGGTGTTCGAAGCGTTGTTATCATCATAAAACATTACGGGAATTGAAAAAATCACCAGAAAAAAAAAATGAAGACTAAACTTTTGACGCAATCATACTAAAGTAAGTACATTGAAACTAAAATTCGTACATTGAAACTAAAATTCAACTACTTTTAATTCATATGACTAACAGTAAATATGGGTATGTTCTACGTACCAAACAATATTTAGGTTTTACCTAAGGCAGTCCAAATGGCTTCTGTTCGCTTCAAACTCTACTACTGATCTACTGTCTAGAATTTTCTGAAAACCAATTTATGGTACGAAAAAATCCAATAAAATCTGCTCATTATACTTACTTAATAAGTAGATATGATAAACTGATAGTATAGGGAAAATATCGAACATTTTTACTTATTTAATTTGAATTTCCTAGTCGGATGAGTGCGCAATATTAATTTTTCAATGATCATTAAAAACTTATATCGAAAGAGGATTAATAAAATTTGAATGGAATTTAGATACGATACTTGATATTGATATTAATTTGAATATCTGTCGACCGACTACCAATTTCGTTATCTTCTTTCGGAAAAATCTTCAGTTATTTTAGATTAAACCGCACTGATAAAAGGAAACTAATATCGAATCGAGACAAATGTTGAAAATTTTCGCGTGATTTTAATCTGACATTTAAGGAATGTACGTATAGTCGTATATGACGGAAATTAACATTTTGGACTTTGGAGGAATAAAATGATGGCCTGAATTTGTGGAAAATTACCACTTTATTGATAGGTACCTAATAAAAATACCTATTTACAATTTTAATAAAAGTCAAATAAAATGGGTAAATATTAGTCTAGAAGGAATGTCAAATTCCTGAAATATAGAGGTTGAAAATAATTTATTTGAGAAAAATGATGAAAATGTGCACTTAGGAAATCGAATATAAAACGGGATAAGTTTCGATTGGGGACGTTGCGGGAGGGAAGGGGGCTTCCTCGGAAGAATTTTTCCCTTGCGTGTTGGGAAAATTGAACATTTCAACGTACTTATTAGTTGGGAAAATTGGACAGTTGTAATTTATTTATTTTTGAAAAATAAATAAATAAATAAATGAATTGGTTATTTTAAAAATTGGAAATCAGAAGAATTTTCATCCTTGAGATGAAAAAAATGATTTATTTAAAATGTTTCCATATCAACTGGAAAAAATGATTTGTTGTAGGTAATTTATATTTCCTTACAAGAAAAAAGAAAATTCCCTAATAAAATCAAAAATGATAATTATTTCAAATCTGGAATTAGGTATACGTATATAAACGTCGTGTAAAAATTTTATTCTACATCACCGTTTTCGAATTGACCTTTCTTCAGTCCGCGCACCACGTCACATTTTACGTGTCGATCCCAAAATTATTAGATAGAACTTACATAAATTAGGTGAATCAGTAAAAAGAAAAAAATTGAGCTTATTCAACAAGATTAATTTTTTTCCTCAATGGTTCATCTCCTTGATTTTTTTCTGACGTTGCAGTAGGTATTCATCACTGCTGGATCGAATGAAGGGAGCAGAAAATGCAACATAGGTACCCTCCCCCCAATGATGGCTAGGTAAATTGTACTCATTACGAAGAATTTTTTGGCAATAGTTGCCTTGAAAAATTTAATTATGTCGACAATTTTCAAAACTGAATCGATTTTTAAAAAATCGTGTAGTTGATCTCAAAAAAAAAAAAAAACGAGGGGGAATGATTGGCTTTCACGAAAGACAAAATATTGAAAGATCTTTTTCAAAATGCGCCATTTTACGATTAGGTACGTTTTTCTCCTCTCAAATGATTATTTCAATTCTCTAAAAGCACATTTTTATCAAATCGATCATTTTCGACCTCCCAAACACAAGAATTGGGCATTTCTTTCACAGTGATAATTTTTTTTTGTGAAAACTAACGATTTAATCATTTTTAGTAACATGCTCGTTACTCCTTTAAAATGTCAATTTTTGTGTCCATCGTTCATAAAATCGCTCAACCCTTTCCGTACCGACGTCACATATGTGTGACGCCTCAATTTTGCTCGTACAGACCGCATTAAATTCAGAAAAAAATTCAAAAATTTATTTTTTCCAAAAATTGTTAACTTTGCACAAGTCCAAATGCGTTTATGAGTTGTTGGGTGTCCAGAGACTGTTTTAAACGCTTCAGATTGCTTCGTTGAGGCTGTACTCATAAGACAGCTACTCAACTCAGTGAAATTCAATGTCACATATGTGTGACATCGGGTGCATGTGGCTGAAGAATCGTGGCGTCACACATATGTGACGTCGGTACGGAAAGGGTTAATTTCACTTGGTTTTATGCGTTATCATTTGGGATATTACATCCGAATGCCAGATTTTATTAGGTATTTATTCAATGGTACGTACTATATTGATTTTTGAAAAATTCAATATCACGGGCATATCTAAATTATAATTTTTAGGTGCCCAATTACTTGGAAATATTCAATATAACTTATCGCGATACTCGTTTAAATTGTAACCATGCACAAAGAAACCCACCAAAAATACCTCTAATCAGGGACGAAACTTAGGGGGGGTGGGGGTGTCATACCCCCCCCCCCCAAAGTCGGCAAATTTTGGAAAAAGTCGGCACATTCGGATAAAAGTCGGCAAATTTATACTTTCGAGTCGGCAAATTTATGAATTTCACCCCCCCCCCCAAACCAAAAGTGAAGTTTCGTCCCTGCCTCTAATTCTCGTGAACTGGTTGAGGAATCAGTGATTTTTGATTGAAAGATCAGAAGAGAATCATTAATTTTTGAAATAAATTAACTAAAATACTGCTCGAGCAAAGTGAGAGTTGATCATAGGTGTAGCACGAAAAAAATTGTTCTTCGAGTGCAGGTTTTTGAATTAAAACAAAATCTAAAAATAATTTTACTACTCGTAGTTTCAAAATGAGGTAAATATTTTCAAAATACTTTTCAAACTGTGACTTTGAAAAAAAAAAACCAGTTGATCATCTATTCTTTTCCTACGTTTTTCAAATACAACACTCATTACTACCTATATATTGTACACTAAAGAAATATATATATGTTACAGCGCTCCCCCCACCCCGTTATATTTATCAATGTACGCTAGGGGCTACATAATTGAAAAAAAAATCATCGACTTAAAATTGAATTTATAAAATTTGAGCGCTTTGATTAATGATCATACAAAATGGAGTTTATCGAAGTAATTTGAGCTGCTGAAAATAAATCTGTTGCAAATTTTTTCGTTTGACAGTTTCGTATGCAATGCAAAAACATTGAATTGTTCAATTTTAAGCCTTGTGTTGTATTCATTCAGACTTTAAATTGCGAAGATCACGAAAAAGAGATGAAATGAAGCAAAAATCGAACAAGTTGTGTTTGAATACGTATTTTGGGATACGATTACATAGAAGAAAACATTTTTTTGGCCAAAAATGACCACTTTTTGAGTAAAAATGAAAAATGATGTGGAAAAAATGGGTTTTTGCGTTTTTCAAGGTGTTCCACCACCCGAAATATTCTAAAAAAATATCACGTAGTAAGGGACTTAAACTTCAGGATGCCCAAAAAATCAAAATAAGTTTTGATAAAGAATAGGATTTCCATTACCTAAAGGATTAAAAAAACTTACCTATATTAAAATTATTATCAAGAATAATTATAGTAATAGAAACATCAATAAATTTTACGAGTTAGTATCGAATTTCATGTGTACATTTTGAAAAATACATCGTTTCTGGTTGTTATTCGGAATCTTAGAAAATGGAAAAAATAATGTTTTTCCAGCATAGAAAATCGGTCGTTTCGTTGAAAAAAAAGTACGAGAGTTATGGTTATGATCGTAATTTCTGATCGTTTTTTATTTTTTAAGTAATATCGTTCGTTTTTTGGGTTTATTAGAAAACGACCAAAAACGACAATTAGTATAAAAATGGTCATTTCTGACGGTTTTTTCAAAAACGGAAAACAGCGTTTTCCCGACATTATTAAAAATTGGTCGTTTCCTGAAAAACGACTTTCCAGTACTCAAAACTGGTCGTTTCTGGTCATTTACCTACTTCCTTAAAAACCATGAAGAACAATAATTTTCTAGTGAAGAAAGTCCGTCGTTTTTTGGAAACCGACAAAAAATTAATTTTCTTCAATATTGAAAGTTGGGAAAACAGTCATTTTTTAAATCAGCGAGTTAGACATTCCGGACTGTTTCTTCAAAAACGAAGAAAAATGATATTTTTTAAAGGAAAATTCCGCATTTTCTCTTTTTTTTCATTTTATTGCCCTTTTTCATTTTTCCCCATTATTTTTGTAAAATAGTCATTTTTATAATAAATTTATTCTCAAATTTTACCTGAAAAATAATCATTTTCATCAGTTGTTAATCTTAAAATTCCTCAATTTTGAAGAACGAATTTCACAGGGTTCACTGACTGTAATCAAAAATTCAATTTAAGAAACTATCTGCTTGCGCAAAGAAAAGCTAAAATGAAACCGGAGCCTTTAACATTTTCAGTTTTCTTTCCACCCATACCAGAAGTCGTTGTAAGAAAATGCAAGCCATTCACGAGAGGAACACGTGTAGATACCTATATAGGCTGTTTTTTAAAAAAAGAACAATGGTAGTGACGAGAAGGGGGGCTTTGAACCAAAACGATTTGTCGTTCGTTTTTTATATTTTCCCATTATTTTATTCAGATTTTGACTTTTTACGATGACCGAACTCGATAACTAAGTTGATATACCCGATCTCAGCGTTTCAAAAAACAGAGCAAATGATATTCTATTTTGCATATTCAAGTCTATGTGTCGTTTCTTTTGTTTTCTTTTTTTGTTTTCTTTTTTTGTTTTCTTTTTTTGTTAGGTATTGTGGCAACAATTTGGGGGCGTCATGCCTTTTGGAGGGTAAAAATCCCACCATGAAAATTCCCATGTTCAAATAAGAACTTTTTTCTAGTTTGAAGTTGTATCCTTGAACTTCGACGTATTACTAAAAGTTGCGCTGACCGTGAAAAATTAAGCTTTTTAAACTCAACCTTTTTATTTAAAAACATGTTTTGAATTCTTTTAGATTCTTTTTTCAGCTGTTTAAAACAAATCTTTCTACGCATGATCAATTTTGAGGTAGGAGGTACTTACCGCATTGAAGATGAGTAGTTTTTTAAAAAAAAGTCGTCGAAGTAAAAAACCAAAGGCAAAAATAAAAATAACGACTTTCTTACGTTTGATTGAAGAAATTCGTAAAAATATTTTGGACAAAATCTTGAGAACTAATATCAAAAAGTGGTCAAATCTGACGTGGAATAACCCAAAAAGAATAACACGAGTGGAAAAGATTGGTTTAAATATTCCAAAAAATATTTTTATTCTGGATTTCAATGAAAACCATTGAAAATTTTTCACGTTTTCTGCATTCTAATTTAGAAATATGAAATAATTTTTAAAAATTCATTCGTCGAAAAACCAAAAAAAAAAATTGTGTGATACGTTTTTTCAAAAAAGTCGGAGGTTTTTTAAGAAACTATATGAAGGTGGAGGGGAAGGGGAAGTTTCAAGAAAATCTCGTACTTCAAATGATAATGACAAAGGACAGACTCACTATACAATTCATAGTTTTTTGGTTTCCCTCGGAGGAAAAGTAAAAAACCATCATCGAAAACTGTGTTCTACGGGAAAAAATGAATGAAAAATAAATTGTAAAGCGTAAAATTTCCTTTCTGTAGAGACGTAGGGTCCAATTAGTTTTTTCTTAGGAGGCCTAATTTTTGAGATACCATCAATTTAAAAAAATATATGTTGAGCTTTGAAATTTGAAGCACAATATCTCAAATGCTGAGTATTCTAAGAAAAAACCAAGTGAACTCTTCAAAAAGGAAATTTTACGCTTTACAATTAATGTTTATTCATTTTTTTCCATAGAACCCTTTTCCTGGTGAAATCGACTTCAAAGGTCAAAAGTTATCCAAAGAAGTATAAAACTGGTTCAAACAAAATTATTAGAAAAAAAATGACTAGTAATTGATACATGGGAAACAGTACAGTATTTTTTCAACCAAAGGCAGAAACAATCCAGTCTGACAAAAGGAACCTTGAGTGTCAGAGAAAAAATTTCTATTTCTTCATGGATTTTGTATTGGAGAACAAAATCCATGAAGAAATAAAATTTTTTTTTCTGACACCCAACGTCCCTTTTGTCATGGAGCCTCGACGGCACTTAGTACCTTATGCATTTTCATGCTTCATTTTGTTCAAGTTTTTTTTTTCAATTTTTTCGATTTTTCGAAAATTCGTCCGAAAACTAATTCGAGATCGCTGAACACAAATCTGAGGTCCATTTTGATCCTGGAGCCAGCGTCGCGTCGTTCTGTTATAGCCGATTTTCGTCTCGAAAATCGAATTTCTGAACAAACGCGCAACGATGCAGCAAAATAAACCTCAAATTCGAACTCAGCGACTCGATATTAGTAGAATAAGTCACTTTTCGCTATCGACATGTTTCTTTACTTTTTACGTGTTTTAATTGTTAACTCCTGTACCCCGGGAAGTTGAAATCGCATTTTAAAAATTTGTTAGTTCAAATGAGAGTAAAAAGGACTGTTCATAGTGATTTTTTTCACAATTTTAAATGGGAGTCTGCATCTTTTCCACGAGTACTCGACATGAAAATCGGGTTTTCATCGCAAAAGTTCAACTTTGAACATTCGAAACATGATCATTGATTTCGAATATCCTTTCAACTCTCCAAAAAAAAAAAAAAAAAATCATGTAAACAGATCCATTCTGAACCAAACCCATCTTCAGACGTGCCTTCAAAGTTGAGGCATCTCGCAAAAAAAATTTTGGTTGTACTTTAATATTCAATATTTCAATATTTGTAAATTAATATTTAATATTTAATTTTTCAATATTTGTAAATTAATATTTAATATTTAATATTTCAATGTTTGTAAATTAATATTTAATATTTAATTTTTCAATATTTGTAAATTAATTTTTAATATTTCAATATTTGTAAATTAATATTTAATATTTAATTTTTCAATATTTGTAAATTAATATTTAATATTTCAATATTTGTAAATTAATATTTGATTTTCAATTTTTCAATATTTGTAAATTAATATTTAATATTTAATTTTTCAATATTTGTCAATTAATATTTAATAATTAATTTTTCAATATTTGTAAATTAATATTTAATATTTAATTTTTCAATATTTGTAAATTAATATTTAATATTTAATATTTCAATATTTGTAAATTAATATTTAATATTTAATTTTTCAATATTTGTAAATTAATATTTAATATTTAATATTTCAATTTTTGTAAATTAATATCTAATTTTTAATTTTTCAATATTTGTAAATTAATATTTAATATTTAATATTTAATATTTAATATTTCAATATTTGTAAATTAATATTTAATATTTCAATATTTGTAAATCAATATTTAATATTACAATATTTGTAAATTAATATCTAATATTTAATTGACCTTTCTACGAGGTCGTTGGCCTTTCTACGAGGTCGTTGACCTTTCTACGAGGTCGTTGGCCTTTCTACGAGGTCGTTGACCTTTCTACGAGGTCGTTGACCATATTTGTAAATTAATATTTATTGTTTCAATATTCAATATTTCAATATTTGTAAATTAATATTTAATATTTAATTTTTCAATATTTGTAAATTAATATTTAATATTTCAATATTTGTAAATTAATATTTGATTTTCAATTTTTCAATATTTGTAAATTAATATTTAATATTTAATTTTTCAATATTTGTCAATTAATATTTAATAAATAATTTTTCAATATTTGTAAATTAATATTTAATATTTAATTTTTCAATATTTGTAAATTAATATTTAATATTTAATTCTTCAATTTTTGTAAATTAATATTTAATATTTAATATTTCAATATTTGTAAATTATTATTTAATATTTCAATATTTGTAAATTAATATTTAATATTTCAATATTTGTAAATTAATATCTAATATTTAATTGAACTTTCTACAAGGTCGTTGACCTTTCTACGAGGTCGTTGACCTTTCTACGATGTCGTTGGCCTTCCTACGATGTCGTTGGCCTTCCTACGAGGTCGTTGGCCTTTCTAAAAGGTCGTTGACCTTTCTACAAAGGTCGTTGACCCTTCTACGAGGTCGTTGACCATTCCACGAGGTCGTTGACCATTCTACGAGGTCGTTGACCATATTTGTAAATTAATATTTGATTTTCAATTTTTCAATATTTGTAAATTAATATTTAATATTTAATTGTTCAATATTTGTCAATTAATATTTAATAATTAATTTTTCAATATTTGTAAATTAATATTTAATATTTAATTTTTCAATATTTGTAAATTAATATTTAATAATTAATTTTTCAATATTTGTAAATTAATATTTAATATTTAATTCTTCAATATTTGTAAATTAATATTTAATATTTAATATTTCAATATTTGTAAATTAATATTTAATATTTAATATTTAATATTTCAATATTTGTAAATTAATATTTAATATTTAATTTTTCAATATTTGTAAACTAATATTTAATATTTAATTTTTCAATATTTGTAAATAAATATTTAATATTTAATTTTTCAATATTTGTAAATTAATATTTAATATTTAATTTTTCAATATTTGTAAATTAATATTTAATATTTAATTTTTCAATATTTGTAAATTAATATTTAATATTGTATATTTCAATATTTGTAAATTAATATTTAATATTTAATATTTCAATATTTGTAAATTATTATTTAATATTTCAATATTTGTAAATTATTATTTAATATTTCAATATTTGTAAATTAATATTTAATATTTAATATTTCAATATTTGTAAATTAATATTTAATATTTAATATTTCAATATTTGTAAATTAATATTTAATATTTCAATATTTGTAAATTAATATCTAATATTTAATTGAACTTTCTACAAGGTCGTTTACCTTTCTACAAGGTCGTTTACCTTTCTACAAGTTCATTGACCTTTCTACAAGGTCGTTGACCTTTCTACGATGTCGTTGGCCTTCCTACAATGTCGTTGGCCTTCCTACGATGTCGTTGGCCTTCCTACGATGTCGTTGGCCTTCCTACGAGGTCGTTGGCCTTCCTACGAGGTCGTTGGCCTTCCTACGAGGTCGTTGGCCTTCCTACGAGGTCGTTGGCCTTTCTAAAAGGTCGTTGGCCTTTCTAAAAGGTCGTTGACCTTTCTAAAAGGTCGTTGACCTTTCTACAAAGGTCGTTGACCCTTCTACGAGGTCGTTGACCATTCTACGAGGTCGTTGACCATATTTGTAAATTAATATTTGATTTTCAATTTTTCAATATTTGTAAATTAATATTTAATATTTAATTTTTCAATATTTGTAAATTAATATTTAATATTTAATATTTCAATATTTGTAAATTATTATTTAATATTTCAATATTTGTAAATTATTATTTAATATTTCAATATTTGTAAATTAATATTTAATATTTAATATTTCAATATTTGTAAATTAATATTTAATATTTAATATTTCAATATTTGTAAATTAATATTTAATATTTCAATATTTGTAAATTAATATCTAATATTTAATTGAACTTTCTACAAGGTCGTTTACCTTTCTACAAGGTCGTTTACCTTTCTACAAGTTCATTGACCTTTCTACAAGGTCGTTGACCTTTCTACGATGTCGTTGGCCTTCCTACAATGTCGTTGGCCTTCCTACGATGTCGTTGGCCTTCCTACGATGTCGTTGGCCTTCCTACGAGGTCGTTGGCCTTCCTACGAGGTCGTTGGCCTTCCTACGAGGTCGTTGGCCTTTCTAAAAGGTCGTTGGCCTTTCTAAAAGGTCGTTGACCTTTCTAAAAGGTCGTTGACCTTTCTACAAAGGTCGTTGACCCTTCTACGAGGTCGTTGACCATTCTACGAGGTCGTTGACCATATTTGTAAATTAATATTTGATTTTCAATTTTTCAATATTTGTAAATTAATATTTAATATTTAATTTTTCAATATTTGTAAATTAATATTTAATATTTAATTTTTCAATATTTGTAAATTAATATTTAATATTTAATTCTTCAATGTTTGTAAATTAATATTTAATATTTCTATATTTGTAAATTAATATTTAATATTTAATATTTCAATATTTGTAAATTAATATTTAGTATTTAATATTTCAATATTTGTAAATCAATATTTAATATTTCAATATTTGTAAATTAATATTTGATTTTCAATTTTTCAATATTTGTAAATTAATATTTGTTATTTAATATTTCAATATTTGTAAATTAATATTTAATATTTAATTTTTCAATATTTGTAAATTAATATTTAATATTTAATTTTTCAATATTTGTAAATTCATATTTAATATTTAATTTTTCAATATTTGTAAATTAATATTTAATATTTAATATTTAATATTTCAATATTTGTAAATTAATATTTAATATTTAATTCTTCAATATTTGTAAATTAATATTTCATATTTCTATATTTGTAAATTAATATTTAATATTTAATTTTTCAATATTTGTACATTAATATTTAATATTTAATATTTCAATATTTGTAAATTAATATTTAATATTTAATTTTTCAATATGTGTAATTTAATATTTCAATATTTGTAAATTATTATTTAATTTTTCAATATTTGCAAATTAATATCTAATATTTAATTTTTCAATATTTGTCAATTAATATTCAATAATTAATTTTTCAATATTTGTAAATTAATATTTAATATTTAATTTTTCAATATTTGTAAATTAATATTTAATATTTAATTCTTCAATATTTGTAAATTAATACTTAATATTTCTATATTTGTAAATTAATATTTAATATTTAATATTTCAATATTTGTAAATTAATATTTAGTATTTAATATTTCAATATTTGTAAATCAATATTTAATATTACAATATTTGTAAATTAATATCTAATATTTAATTGACCTTTCTACAAGGTCGTTGACCTTTCTACAAGGTCGTTGACCTTTCTACGAGGTCGTTGACCTTTCTACGAGGTCGTTGACCTTTCTACGAGGTCGTTGACCTTTCAAAGATGTCGTTGGCCTTCCCACGAGGTCGTTGGCCTTCCTACGAGGTCGTTGGCCTTTCTACGAGGTCGTTGACCTTTCTACGAGGTCGTTGACAATATTTGTAAATTAATATTTATTGTTTCAATATTCAATATTTCAATATTTGTAAATTAATATTTAATATTTAATTTTTCAATATGTGTAACTTAATATTTAATATTTCAATATTTGTAAATTAATATTTAATTTTTCAATATTTGTAAATTAATATTTAATATTTCAATATTTGTAAATTAATATTTGATTTTCAATTTTTCAATATTTGTAAATTAATATTTAATATTTAATTTTTCAATATTTGTCAATTAATATTTAATATTTAATATTTCAATATTTGTAAATTAATATTTAATATTTCAATATTTGTAAATTAATATCTAATATTTAATTGAACTTTCTACAAGGTCGTTTACCTTTCTACAAGGTCGTTGACCTTTCTACGAGGTCGTTGACCTTTCTACGAGGTCGTTGACCTTTCAAAGATGTCGTTGGCCTTCCTACGAGGTCGTTGGCCTTCCTACGAGGTCGTTGGCCTTTCTAAAAGGCCGTTGACCTTTCTACAAAGGCCGTTGACCTTTCTACAAAGGCCGTTGACCTTTCTACAAAGGCCGGTGACCTTTCTACAAAGGCCGGTGACCTTTCTACAAAGGTCGTTGACCTTTCTACAAAGGTCGTTGACCTTTCTACAAAGGTCGAGGACCTTTCTACAAAGGTCGAGGACCTTTCTACAAAGGTCGTTGACCTTTCTACAAAGGTCGTTGGCCTTTCTACAAAGGTCGTTGGCCTTTCTACAAAGGTCGTTGACCTTTCTACGAGGTCGTTGACCATTCTACGAGGTCGTGGACCATATTTGTAAATTAATATTTATTATTGCAATATTTGTAAATTAATATTTAATATTTCAATATTTGTAAATTAATATTTGATTTTCAATTTTTCAATATTTGTAAATTAATATTTGTTATTTAATATTTCAATATTTGTAAATTAATATTTAATATTTAATTTTTCAATATTTGTAAATTAATATTTAATATTTAATTTTTCAATATTTGTAAATTCATATTTAATATTTAATTTTTCAATATTTGTAAATTAATATTTAATATTTAATATTTAATATTTCAATATTTGTAAATTATTATTTAATATTTCAATATTTGTAAATTAATATTTAATATTTAATATTTCAATATTTGTAAATTAATATTTAATATTTAATATTTCAATATTTGTAAATTAATATCTAATATTTAATTGAACTTTCTACAAGGTCGTTTACCTTTCTAAAAGGTCGTTGACCTTTCTACAAAGGTCGTTGACCCTTCTACGAGGTCGTTGACCATTCTACGAGGTCGTTGACCATATTTGTAAATTAATATTTGATTTTCAATTTTTCAATATTTGTAAATTAGTATTTGTTATTTAATATTTCAATATTTGTAAATTAATATTCAATATTTAATTTTTCAATATTTGTAAATTAATATTTAATATTTAATTTTTCAATATTTGTAAATTCATATTTAATATTTAATTTTTCAATATTTGTAAATTAATATTTAATATTTAATATTTAATATTTCAATATTTGTAAATTAATATTTAATATTTAATTCTTCAATATTTGTAAATTAATATTTCATATTTCTATATTTGTAAATTAATATTTAATATTTAATTTTTCAATATTTGTACATTAATATTTAATATTTAATATTTCAATATTTGTAAATTAATATTTAATATTTAATTTTTCAATATGTGTAATTTAATATTTCAATATTTGTAAATTATTATTTAATGTTTCAATATTTGCAAATTAATATCTAATATTTAATTTTTCAATATTTGTCAATTAATATTTAATAATTAATTTTTCAATATTTGTAAATTAATACTTAATATTTCTATATTTGTAAATTAATATTTAGTATTTAATATTTCAATATTTGTAAATCAATATTTAATATTACAATATTTGTAAATTAATATCTAATATTTAATTGACCTTTCTACAAGGTCGTTGACCTTTCTACAAGGTCGTTGACCTTTCTACGAGGTCGTTGACCTTTCTACGAGGTCGTTGACCTTTCTACGAGGTCGTTGACCTTTCAAAGATGTCGTTGGCCTTCCCACGAGGTCGTTGGCCTTCCTACGAGGTCGTTGGCCTTTCTACGAGGTCGTTGACCTTTCTACGAGGTCGTTGACCTTTCTACGAGGTCGTTGACCTTTCTACGAGGTCGTTGACCTTTCTACGAGGTCGTTGACAATATTTGTAAATTAATATTTATTGTTTCAATATTCAATATTTCAATATTTGTAAATTAATAGTTAATTTTTCAATATTTGTAAATTAATATTTAATATTTCAATATTTGTAAATTAATATTTGATTTTCAATTTTTCAATATTTGTAAATTAATATTTAATATTTAATTTTTCAATATTTGTCAATTAATATTTAATATTTAATTTTTCAATATTTGTAAATTAATATTTAATATTTCAATATTTGTAAATTAATATCTAATATTTAATTGAACTTTCTACAAGGTCGTTTACCTTTCTACAAGGTCGTTGACCTTTCTACGAGGTCGTTGACCTTTCTACGAGGTCGTTGACCTTTCAGAGATGTCGTTGGCCTCCCTACGAGGTCGTTGGCCTTCCTACGAGGTCGTTGGCCTTCCTACGAGGTCGTTGGCCTTCCTACGAGGTCGTTGGCCTTTCTAAAAGGTCGTTGACCTTTCTACAAAGGCCGTTGACCTTTCTACAAAGGCCGTTGACCTTTCTACAAAGGCCGTTGACCTTTCTACAAAGGTCGTTGACCTTTCTACAAAGGTCGAGGACCTTTCTACAAAGGTCGTTGACCTTTATACAAAGGTCGTTGGCCTTTCTACAAAGGTCGTTGACCTTTCTACGAGGTCGTTGACCATTCTACGAGGTCGTGGACCATATTTGTAAATTAATATTTATTATTTCAATATTTGTAAATTAATATTTAATATTTCAATATTTGTAAATTAATATTTGATTTTCAATTTTTCAATATTTGTAAATTAATATTTGTTATTTAATATTTCAATATTTGTAAATTAATATTTAATATTTAATTTTTCAATATTTGTAAATTAATATTTAATATTTAATTTTTCAATATTTGTAAATTCATATTTAATATTTAATTTTTCAATATTTGTAAATTAATATTTAATATTTAATATTTCAATATTTGTAAATTAATATTTAATATTTAATTCTTCAATATTTGTAAATTAATATTTCATATTTCTATATTTGTAAATTAATATTTAATATTTAATTTTTCAATATTTGTACATTAATATTTAATATTTAATATTTCAATATTTGTAAATTAATATTTAATATTTAATTTTTCAATATGTGTAATTTAATATTTCAATGTTTGTAAATTATTATTTAATTTTTCAATATTTGTACATTAATATCTAATATTTAATTTTTCAATATTTGTCAATTAATATTTAATAATTAATTTTTCAATATTTGTAAATTAATATTTAATATTTAATTTTTCAATATTTGTAAATTAATATTTAATATTTAATTCTTCAATATTTGTAAATTAATACTTAATATTTCTATATTTGTAAATTAATATTTAATATTTAATATTTCAATATTTGTAAATTAATATTTAGTATTTAATATTTCAATATTTGTAAATCAATATTTAATATTACAATATTTGTAAATTAATATCTAACATTTAATTTTTCTATATTTGTAATTTAATATTTAATATTTCAATATTTGTAAATTAATATTTAATATTTCAATATTTGTAAATTAATATTTAATATTTAATTTTTCAATATTTGTAAATTAATATTTAATATTTAATTTTTCAATATTTGTAAATTAATATTTAGTATTTAATATTTCAATATTTGTAAATCAATATTTAATATTACAATATTTGTAAATTAATATCTAATATTTAATTGACCTTTCTACAAGGTCGTTGACCTTTCTACAAGGTCGTTGACCTTTCTACGAGGTCGTTGACCTTTCTACGAGGTCGTTGACCTTTCTACGAGGTCGTTGACCTTTCTACGAGGTCGTTGACCTTTCTACGAGGTCGTTGACCTTTCTACGAGGTCGTTGACCTTTCTACGAGGTCGTTGACCTTTCTACGAGGTCGTTGACAATATTTGTAAATTAATATTTATTGTTTCAATATTCAATATTTCAATATTTGTAAATTAATAGTTAATTTTTCAATATTTGTAAATTAATATTTAATATTTCAATATTTGTAAATTAATATTTGATTTTCAATTTTTCAATATTTGTAAATTAATATTTAATATTTAATTTTTCAATATTTGTCAATTAATATTTAATATTTAATTTTTCAATATTTGTAAATTAATATTTAATATTTCAATATTTGTAAATTAATATCTAATATTTAATTGAACTTTCTACAAGGTCGTTTACCTTTCTACAAGGTCGTTGACCTTTCTACGAGGTCGTTGACCTTTCTACGAGGTCGTTGACCTTTCAAAGATGTCGTTGGCCTTCCTACGAGGTCGTTGGCCTTCCTACGAGGTCGTTGGCCTTCCTACGAGGTCGTTGGCCTTCCTACGAGGTCGTTGGCCTTTCTAAAAGGTCGTTGACCTTTCTACAAAGGCCGTTGACCTTTCTACAAAGGCCGTTGACCTTTCTACAAAGGCCGTTGACCTTTCTACAAAGGCCGTTGACCTTTCTACAAAGGTCGTTGACCTTTCTACAAAGGTCGAGGACCTTTCTACAAAGGTCGTTGACCTTTCTACAAAGGTCGTTGGCCTTTCTACAAAGGTCGTTGACCTTTCTACGAGGTCGTTGACCATTCTACGAGGTCGTGGACCATATTTGTAAATTAATATTTATTATTTCAATATTTGTAAATTAATATTTAATATTTCAATATTTGTAAATTAATATTTGATTTTCAATTTTTCAATATTTGTAAATTAATATTTGTTATTTAATATTTCAATATTTGTAAATTAATATTTAATATTTAATTTTTCAATATTTGTAAATTAATATTTAATATTTAATTTTTCAATATTTGTAAATTCATATTTAATATTTAATTTTTCAATATTTGTAAATTAATATTTAATATTTAATATTTCAATATTTGTAAATTAATATTTCATATTTCTATATTTGTAAATTAATATTTAATATTTCATATTTCTATATTTGTAAATTAATATTTAATATTTAATTTTTCAATATTTGTACATTAATATTTAATATTTAATATTTCAATATTTGTAAATTAATATTTAATATTTAATTTTTCAATATGTGTAATTTAATATTTCAATGTTTGTAAATTATTATTTAATTTTTCAATATTTGTAAATTAATATCTAATATTTAATATTTCAATATTTGTAAATTAATATTTGATTTTCCATTTTTCAATATTTGTAAATTAATATTTAATATTTAATTTTTCAATATTTGTAAATTAATATTTAATATTTAATTCTTCAATATTTGTAAATTAATACTTAATATTTCTATATTTGTAAATTAATATTTAATATTTAATATTTCAATATTTGTAAATTAATATTTAGTATTTAATATTTCAATCTTTGTAAATCAATATTTAATATTACAATATTTGTAAATTAATATCTAACATTTAATTTTTCTATATTTGTAATTTAATATTTAATATTTCAATATTTGTAAATTAATATTTAATATTTCAATATTTGTAAATTAATATTTAATATTTAATTTTTCAATATTTGTAAATTAATATTTAATATTTAATTTTTCAATATTTGTAAATTAATATTTAATATTTAATATTTCAATATTTGTAAATTAATATTTAATATTTAAGATTTCAATATTTGTAAATTAATATTTAATATTTAATTTTTCAATATTTGTAAATTATTATTTAATATTTAATTCTTTAATATTTGTAAATTAATATTTATGTCACGGAGGGAATGTCCTCACCTGCTTAGTGGTAACACTGGGCCAGGTGTTCGCGTATCTACTCCCAGTGTATGGAAACGTACCTGGGTATAGTTGTTGAACCTACGCCTAACCGTATGGTCGTTGGTTAAAATATATGTATGCAAGTAATTCATGTGTTGTGTCTTTGTTCATGTACCCTTTGGGTAAATGTGTATAAAGTGTCTTGATGACCCTTCGTGGTCATAATTTGTGATATACGTGTAAGTCAGGTGAAGGTAAGGCCATAAGTCCTATAATGCGCATGTAGGCTCCTTCCTCCCTGTCATTGGCGCCCTTGCACGTGGTGCTCCTGCTGCAGGGCCGGGGATCAACCCCAGTAATGTGGATTCGTCGAATCTAAAAATTGATGGTCAGGTAAGCGGGGTACCACCCGAACCTATTTTCTTGCTTTTGCAATTTTTGATTCTCTTTGAGAATAAACTGAACTTTTTTTCTGTTGCTTTTTACAAGCACAATCTTACATTTTTTGTTGCTATTCTTTTTTACTGCTTTTAAAGCATAATTCTACCGTTTTCTGTTGCCCTAAAAAGCACAGAACAACATTGCACGTTTTTGCTTCTTGTTAGCATAATTATTTTTTGCATTCTTTTTACAATATTTTCTTGTGTATGTACAAAAGATCATTGTGCAAAAGATCGCAACTCTGGCTTCGCGTAATTATTACGTTGATACCTACCTAACGTTCTCGTCAGTACCTACCTAACGGAACGTAATTTTATTCTTATCTAGTCAATCGATCTATTTTCTAGCGCCGTGTTCTTATCTTTTAATAATTAAACTCGGTACTGTAACGGTGTATGTCGGATAAATTATCTCCTAATCTGAGACCCGAACGTACACCGTTTACACGACGAAAACGAGTACAAAAGATTACTGAACGATATTTTCGCCGATCTTTAGATATCTCTTCCAATATGGCAAATGATAATGAGCCAAATGGCAACGGTGAAACAAATGATACCACCGCACCGCCACCTCGCCCTAATACAGACGATTTCGTAAATATTCAGTCATCTGGTGTATCAAAAGATCGAACACACCAGGATGACGTGAATGCGGCTCAAAAACATGCCGATGCTGCCAGATTTTTGGCTGAAGAGGCTGAAAAAGTTCGAATGGAAGAAGAGCGCAAGAAGGCCGAAAATGATCGAAAGAAGGCCGAAGCAGCGAAGCAAAAGGCCGATGCTGCGAAACAGAAGGCCGAACATGACGGTAAAAAGGCTGAGGCTGCCAAAGCTCAAGCCGAAAAAGACAAGAAGGCGAAATTATTATGTGAACGTAAGGAAAAGGAGGATCGAGAAGCCAGAGATCACGAAAAAAGGACTCGAGAGGCCGAGGAGAAGGCCGCACGATCAGCTCAAGCCTTAGCCGCTCAAGTCTCAAAAGATCAAGCATCAGCTACCCTCCCGCCGCACCCTACCAAGAAAACTTCGCGCGTTCCCACTCCTCATCATAGATCAGATGAATACAACACTGCACTCGATCAAGCAGTGGATACGTGGGCTAACGAATTTGAAAATCTCGCTACCAATAATGAAATTGAAAATTTGACTTCGACTTCCACAAATGATTATTTTTCTCAACGACCTACTGTCGCACGTGGATTTACGAACCCTCCACAAGGTGTGTATGCAAATCAATCGCTGCCTTCTGAAAAATCAAAAGATTCAAATATCAGGGTCAGGCGACCTGATAGCATCAACCAGTCTGCTTTTCGTCCCATTGCGCCAGATTTTCCGCCGAATACAGGGGTACCGCCCCCCTCTATTAATACCTCAAGTCATACTCAAGCTCCAGCTCTCCAGCGAAATCAACCTCAGAATTCAGGATTAAAGGATATTCCTGAAGATAATGAAGATATTGCTGAAATTTCCAGTTCACCGGAAGATGAAAATGATGAATTCGAATTCGAACCAGTAGTCTGGAACAGAGTTCAATTTGATGACTTGCCAGACTTGGATACCACCCCTTATCCAAACATCGAACAATCATCTCTCCGGTCCGCCAGCTATATTGCTCCAACAATCACTTTTTCTCAACCAACAGATACTTACATTCCTCATCCGCTTCCTTATTCTCCTATTCCTCTTCCTGTTAAAGGATCTCTTCACGGACATCCGGAATTAGGATACAATGTGCTCCCTTGTCTTGATGACGAGCCAAAGGAACCGGAACATCAACGTACGTATTTAAAAAATCAAATTGAGAAAGTTCGTGTTGCTTCTGATACTCAACATTACAGAGTAAGCAAACGAGTTGAGACGCTGGAGGATGAGCAAAAGATAACCGAGTATAAGTATTCAAAAATGATGCAGCAATTAACATCACTCGAGGTATATAAGGAAAAATTTCGCCTGGGATTGAACAGAAATAGTCTGGAAATAAATAATCTAAGAAAGGAAAATTACGTTTTGAAAGAAACGATGAAACGAGGTCATGTTCAAATCAAGCAGAATTTCAACAAATTCGGCGAAACCGTGAATAAAAATTTCGACAATTTCAACGAAAAAGTCGATCAAGTCGATTTAAAATTTACCATGGAAATTGGTAATCTGAAAGATTTGCAAAGGCAAACAATAGATGATTTAAAAACTTACGACGAACGTTTCCAAAACATCGAATCGAATCAACACATTGGTAGTGGAAGTGGTGGTGGCAGCATTGCAGGGTGTTCTACGATTTCTATTAGACCAACGCAAGAAATCATCGCCAGATCGTTAATGGCGAAAGGAATCGAATATAATAATGCGGAGAAATATTTCCCCCATTATTTTATGAGAATCTACAAGAAATTTGTCGCTGCGCTCGGTATTACACAATTCCATATGTGCGATTTATGTCTTCAAATTATGACAGCAGACCACGTATTGGAATGGAAAAAGGACAGAGTCGCATCAGAAAATTTTGCTGACTTTGAAGCAGCCTTTTACGAAGAAATCTGGTCTCTCTCATTTCAACATGAGGCTATGCAAGAATTTCGTAACGGTACCCTGCACGCTGAAACGAACAAAGGATTGATTTCGTTAATTATGAAGTGGATAGAGACTTTGAAAAATCTAGAAAATTCGAGTATGAAATCCATTATTACGCTAGCATGTGAAAAGTTACTAACTACGATTAGCCTGCGGATTTCTCAAGCTGACAGAGGGACTGAGGAAAGATTTATGAATAGGCTGCAACAGATTCAAAAAGCGGCAAGCGACTCTGGTGTCAAAAAAGCGATTGTAGGTAAAAAACCTCAAGATGATAAAAAATCGTCGGACGAGAAAACTAAATCGCTAAAACAATCCTACGCGCACGCGACGAAAAATTCCTCGAAAACTGATAAAAAACCAGACCAAAAATCAAAAGATTCTGGTCTGAAATCGAAAGTAAATCTTGTCTCTTCAAATGTTGATGAACATGAAGAAGACAACGATAACAATTCTTCGAATAGCGATTCTAGGTCAGGGACCCCTCCGGTTACGTGTGAAGACGAGCCTGAGGCTCCTTTAAACTAGAACTTGACGAATGCATCAAATCAGATGCAGGATCTTCTCCCAAAACGATTAAGGTTGACATTTCATTATTGAATGAATTTGTCCTGATTGGTGACTCTCTCGCTTTTTGTCTTGAGAAATTAAGGAGTGCAAAAGATCTTGATTTTATTATGCCTGATTATCTCAGAGAAATTATTCCTCTGGATAATCTAATTACAGCAGTCAAAGCTGCGAAATTTACTCGTAGAAAAGCAATTATCTCGATGTTGACTTTTGAAATGAATTACTCAAAAATTCATTACGACAAAGTCGACGAATTAATGGAGCAAATGATCAACTACCTACTCGAAGATGCTAAATTCGAACAAATTATTTTATTATTTCCTATTGTCAAGCCTAAACTCGCTAAAGAGAAACCAGTTTCTGCCGACAGATTTTTCTGGTACCGCAGAGCTTTTTCGAAATACACTGCAGATGATCGTATTACGGTTTCGTATCGTCCAGCACAAAAATTGCTGAAATGCATCGAGTTTAATTCAAGATGGGGTAGACAAGAGCGACCCATAGTCGAGAAAAATAGAATATTTGTCGATCACGCAAGATTCTTCTATGCCAGCGCCTCCAGAAGATATTTTATTGCTGAATCAGCACATCGCACGATTGTCGAAAGTTTGATGAAAGACCTTCACCACTGGGATTTTGTCAAAAATTTATATCCACCGAAGTGTACGGGCAAATTAGTGCTGATTAAAATGAGAAAATTTCAACCAGGCGATAAAAAATTAAAAGATACTCTTGCCAATAATCGAGACAAAGCGAGTCAGCCGTCTATTACTCCTAATCAGGTTTTGAGACCAGAAGATCGTTCGAAATTTTTTAAACCGAAATTGACACCTACAGAGACTCCTATCGTTTGCAATGAAATAAATGCTGACGTCAGCAGTTCTCTAATCACCAACCCAAAAGATTTGAAATCTTCAGATTCCAAAAATTACAAAGTGATTTCAGAGAGTGACAATTCTGAAAATATTCAGTCAGTAAATTACACCAATCCTGTAGAAAATATTAAAATAACCGGCGACATGAATGATATGGAAGATTCGAGTAAAGCTCAAATAATAACTGAGCAATCAGAAGATAATTCAAGCTGTGTGATACCTCTGATGGTTGAAGACGCTTTAATGCCGGCACAGCTTGATACTGGTTCATATGTCAATGTTATTTCATCGAAAACATTGAAACGAATTCGCCAAGGTAAACCTCATCTGGTAAAATATTTTCGCATCTCCAAAGGAATTTTATTGAAACTGGCTGATGACAAAATTGTCAGATCTGAAAATCATATTGTACAAATTACCGCAATGTTTAACTCACTCGAACTAAAATTCGTATTCTATATTATTGACTCATCCAATCCAATCACGATTATAGGTAGGTCAGCGATGACTGCTTTGAAAATCCAACCATACCTAGAACAAAAACAAGCGATTTGTACTTATAAAAATTATCCAGTAAAATTGAAATTTATGTCAGAAGATGAATATTATAATCAATTGATGATTGCTCATGTGTCTCTTGAAAAAGAAGATGAGCACGAAGGCGTTCATTATATGAAAAAATATTCAGTTGACTGGGAATTACTCGATCCCGAAGACCGCGACGACGGTCCAGAAGTTTTTAAAAGATACTGGAACAAACGATGTAAGGAAATTCAAAAATTGAAATGGACTACTCGCAAAAGATTAAAACAAATACGTGAGCTATTTTTAACATTCTCAGATTGTTTTAGCAAGTATCCTGGTCAGTATTCCGGTACTCCTACCAAGTTTGAATTTAAAGAAAATATTGATCCAAATAAATCTTGGCGCGGGGAAAAGTATAAACCCCCTAGGAGTAAACGAGATAGGATGCGTAAAGCTATAAATATTCTGTTAAACCTCGGATACGTACGCCGTAGCAAGTCAAAGTTTATAAATACGTCATGTCCTGTTGAAAAGAAAGATGGCAGTATACGTTGGTGCTTGGCACCTGATGAACTAAATGATATGCTTCAACCTAATTACATCGAACCGCCTCCATTAGAATACATCATAATGGACGGTGAAGATGACGAGTGGTTCTGTACATTAGATTTTGAATGGGGATTTATGAATCGATTACTGCACCCGGACTCGATGAAGTATACTGCTTTTCAGTTCGAGGGGCAGGTTTATGAATTTACTCGTGTCCCCTACGGAACTAATGTGAGTGCCGCTGAGTTTATAGAAATGATCAATGAAGTTATTCCGAATCGCAAAGGTATTCTAAAGTATGTCGACGATATTTTGCTACGTGCGAAGACGTTTGAAGAAATGGTCCAACTTTTGATTTTTGTTTTAACCAAAATTCGAGAATCTGGTCTAAAACTAAATCCAAATAAAACGAAATTATTCGAAAAAAGTACAGATCATTTAGGTTTCACACTCGCTAAGGAACAGATTGGAAAACAAAGTCAAAAGATACAGAAATTCGACGAATTTGTCAAAAAACATTCTGACAAAAATGGTAAATTTAAATTAAAAAATAAAAACGAAGTGTTGGCTCTGATTGGTTTAACTGGGTTATACTCCCGTTTTATCCCAGAATACCAACAAATCACAAAAGATCTATACATTTTGACGTCAGATAAGGTCCCGTTCGAGTGGGGAGAAAAACAAGACATTGCTTTTAAAAGGCTTAGCGAAGAATATCGCAAAGACTTTAAATTATTACCACCGAAACTAGGTCAAGATATGTACCTAGATACTATGTATACCGAAGATGCGATGAATAGTGTGTTGTATCAAATGGTAGACAACCAGCCTCGCATCGTTATGTATCAAAGCATCCCTTTCCAAGATCATCAAAGATTACGATTTACGATCAATGACAAGGAAATGTTAACTCTTGTCACTATGTTCAAGAAACTAGGTATATGGATGCATGGTAGCAAAATTCACATTCGAAAAGATTTACATTTGATCGTAAAACAATGTGAATCATTAGCTACCACTCACAGAAAACAAGCTGCATGGATCGTGCTTTTACATGGTTTCGATATTGCATATGATTTGACTCCTCGTCCAGCTTTATTCAAAGTTCAAGCTCCAGAAATTACGTATGTGCCTAAACCATCGATATTTCCTGTCAATCAAATTTCATCTATGAGACCTATTGAGGTAAATTTCACTCAAGAAATGACAGATTCTCTTATGAAACATCTAAAAGATATTCACATATTTCAGGCACAAGATAAAAACATTAAATCGATAATGGAATATCTGGAATTAAAAATTCCTGAAACGAATAAAAAAGCAAGAAAACGCCAGGCAGCTAAAGCGAAAAATTATGTCATCGAAAAAGATGACAAAGGTAACAAAACTTTATATCGCAGGCTTCCAGATGGTAACCAGTTACCCTGTATGCCTAATTTATTATTTTTCGATACGATTGATTATCTCCATGATTCTTATGGCCATGTTGGTGCTAATAAACTCGAGGTGATTTTTAAAAGATTATATTTCTATCCGAATTCGTTAGAATATATAAAAGATATCACAAATGCATGTATCACCTGTAAAGCAAATAAATTTTACGGATATGCCAAAACACTCGAATATGCTCAAATTGAGTCATACGCATTAGGTGACGTATTGTCGGTAGACCTATTCGGTCCAGTAGTAAATGAGAAAGAAGAACCTCATTACCTACTTGTTGCAAAAGATGTTTTTTCCTCTAGAATCTGGCTGAAACCAATGGAACATTCACGCCAGGAATTGGTAATTCCCGCCATGAAGGAAATAATTCTAGATATCAAGTCGCACAAGATCAAGGTCAAAAAGATCATAACCGACAATGGCAAGCAATTTGTGTCCAATGCGTGGAAAATTCTAATGAATGCCTATAAAATTGATGATCGACATTGTACCGATTATAATCCATCTGCAAGCTTGGTGGAAAGATCCATGAAAATTATTGCTGAGAAAATCAGAGTACGTTTAAATACGACATGGAATGTTCACAAATCTCACCATGGCTGGCACGAATTTATAGACCAGATTGTTTTAGAAATAAATAATTCACCAACAGCTTTTGGTTTCAAACCCAACGAAGCCTGGAATCTGGAAGATACAATCCCACAGAAGATACCGACTGGATATTTACCGTTCAATTTTCGTTTTCACCTTAAGAAGCTGCTTGATCAGATTCGCAGTCAGGCGATAAAATCAACAGATTCAAAGACGTTATTGAGAAAAAAACTCAATGAAACTGATTTCATGTATGATGATGACGACAATTTTGTTCGAGTTACCGCCGATGGTGCCTGTTCTGGTAATGGAATGCCAGAAGCCAGAGCAGGAATCGGAATTTGTTTTAATACAGGTACTGGTAACAACGTCTCTGAAATGATCACTCATGCTACCTATCAAATTACCAATAATCTCGCAGAATTAATTGCTATCAAAACTGCATTAGAGATTCTTATTTATAACGATGTCAAAAAAGTTCGATTATTATCAGATTCTAATTACGCTGTCGAAGCTCTAAATGATACATATAAAATTTGGATAAATAATCGGTGGAAAAATGCGAGCAAAAAACCGGTTCGTCATACTGATTTATTTATTGAAATACTCGAATTGATGGAAAAATTTGAAAAGATTGAAATTTTACATGTTCGAGCTCGAAAAGATGACTTTATGAATGATATTGCCGATCGTTTGGCAAAAAAGTCAGTCTACAACCAAATGGAATCTGAGAAAAAGATAGACAAGATGTCTGATAGGCAGGTGATAGAAAATTTCATCAGAGAAAAACGACTAATTCAACGTATCCACGAAGAGTATCAATACAACAAGAAATTTGGCGACCCGACTCCTTTTGAGCCGGGAGACCTAGTTTTATTGACAGAACATAGGCAGTCAAAATATAAACATTCATCGGAAAAATTATATGCCAAAAGAACTGGCCCTTATGTTATCAAACAGAAGCATAAAGCGAATTGTTATCGAGTGGTCCCTACCACAGACCCAAATCACAAAGGAAAAGTGGTTAACACTCGACAAATTACTATGTTCATGTCAAAATCGCAACAAGACAAATTTAAGAAAAATGTCTGTCTTCAATCCTATCTTCACCACAAAACGATGGAAGAAAAAATCAAGGAATTCCTTGAATTAGATAACTTTTTCGAAGAGGAAGAAGAAGAAGAGTTGCGTGAATATCCAATTGCTGATGACGTCTACAATAACACAGCTGACACTTTCATCAAAGAAAAACAACAAGATGATAGGGCCAAAAGATTAAATGATCGAAATAAACGAAAGGGGCAAGAGGTACCTGTAGAAAATACAGTAAGTGAATCAAATGATACACTCCCTCCTGTCGCCTCAAATGATCAACCCCCTGCCCAGTCAGCAAATGATGAAGAAATCATTGATTATTCGAATCCTACGCCGTCTACGTCTGCTCAGGCAGGTATAGAACTACCATCGCTAAAAAGACCGCGAGGTAGGCCACGAAAAGATGGACAACCGATTATTCCCAAGGCAAAACCTCCTAAAGGGAAGAAAAATCAAATTATAACACCTGAACGTCAATCAGAATTAAACCAACTCCAAGTTGAAATCAAGAAACGTGTCGGAGAAAAATTCCCCGAATTAGAGAACAAAGCTAGAGAATATTTTAAAAATCGTAGCAAAAGATCAAATATGCATCTAGTTTTGGAAGCGAAATCAAAAGATATTCCCTTAAAATCAATAAAATCAAATAGGAAAAAGAATTATCCTATTCAAGTAGCAATGTTACGTTTTATACACGAATTTTCGCCTACTGATGGAAAAATACAACCGATCCATCAAATCCAACCTATCTCTTGTCCACCTACTAATTTAAATGATCTGGTAACAAACGATCAGAATAATTTAAAATCTCCAACTGGAGAAATTAATTACTATGAATTAGGTAAAAATAATACGTTAATAGGTAGGAATAAAGATTTTATTGTAATTGAAATTGATTTCGCTCCTTCTGTCCCTAATGATGATAAAACGGTACCTACTTCTCAAGATCCTCTTGAGAAAGATAGGTTAAATTATTACGAATTAGGTAAAACGAATACAACAGTAAATAGGAAAAAAGATTTTGTGATTATTGAAATTGAACATTTTCAAATAATCTCAAATGATTACGACTCCAATATTTTACCTCCTCTTAACAGTACGAATGTTTCTCCATTAAATGATCAAATAAATTATCAAGAGAGAGGTAAAAGTATCTAATTAAACGACAAAATAGGTAGAATTTTTATAACAAAAGATCCTACCCACTTACTGTGTATTCCGAAAAATAAACCTACTTACTTGGATCGTATAACCGATTCAAGCGATAATGAAATATTCAGTTCGAATAAAAATATAAAAGATGAACTTGATAAAATATTCCACAAATAGGTAGGTTAGATAGGTAATCCCTTATCATTGCAAACGATAAAATCCAACAATACAACGTGCGTTGCACCGTGTATGTGTGCGTTTGTATTGGTAAAACACAGCAACGGTTACGAATACGCATCATAATCACTTACCAACTAGTTGCAGTGTGAATCGGATATAAGTGCGTTTCAATTTTCGCAATTTCTAATTAACTAAGTAAATTTGGTGATTATTATCATTGTTTGGCGATCAGAAGAAGAATTTTGTCTCGTGTGTATATTTTCTACGGAAATTTCGCATCAAAACGATCATTTTTAGGTAAGATTCCAAACAATTTCAAAGCTAGACTTGTACAATTGTGCAAAGCACATTTTTTCCAACATTCTATACCGAATTTTGACAACTGTTACTGTCTGATTCCGATATTAAATGATTGATACCGTGCAAATTTGATTATAGCTTATGTGAACGGATTTGATACGGATTCTTTGTTAATGTGGTCATCTCCGGTGATAAATTTTCGTTTTGCTGTCAAAGGATTAGAATTTCGACGAATTTTACGTAAGTGATAATGATATCAATACATTCACATTTCAACTAAATATTAATTACGGTAATCGATATAGGACTGTGTCAAAGGATTGTAAACAGCTAGCTGTAACGACTAGATATTCTCCAGCTGAGAAAATTTTTCAAGACTATTGTGAACTACGAATGTATTGTTTCTGCTAATTTTTCGCAAAGGATCAAGTACGTAATTTGATTATTCTACAACTATTTAAATTTATTCAGTGAATTAATTACCGTTCATTCCAAATACAGATTCTGTGTATGTGTTATTTTGTCGTTGACTCGAATCACCAGTGTTTTGATTGTCCAGTTATTAATTCGACAATGTTGCCGGCAAATATCATTCCGGTAAGATATTAACGTTAATATGAAAACAAAAGATAAAAATACGTTAATAATCATGGCTAAGAAGTCTAATAAAAATTCGAAATCGAATGATACGAATAATCGTCGTGTAACTAGATCTATGATACATAAAAAACAAACGGCGAGAAAGTCGACTGCTAAAATAAGATCTGTGTGGTCAGTCGGAGATATTAATTTATTAAAACGATGCTATCCACAGGGAGCGCAAGTTACGTGGCCGATTGCAGTATGTACATACTGTAAAGTATCAATTGCTACAAATGGTGCCTATTTCAAATCTACTGTGACGACTGTGGACAAGGCTGTGGTTCCTGCCAGTTGCCTCCACATATACCACCAGTCCTGCGTTCAACATATTGTCGAAAATGAACAAATCACGGACAAAAACGAATTTGAAGGCCTCGTTGAAGACATAAATTCAAACGATTATGCGAAATGTAAGCATCCTAACTGCTTTTTTGGTATACTTCAAGCGTAGGAAACAAGAGCGGTGGGTTTTGAGAGCATGCGGTACACGTTACTTGCTCAAAGGATCCCAACCAATGAAGACTCTGGTGCGGCTCAACGAGATGCGGAATTTGAAGCCGAAATTAAACGTAAAGAAGAACAAATTCGTTTGCTGGTCGAACAACTCGAAGTCGCCGAAAATAAAATTAGACTCCTCTCACCAAATGATGAACCGTTTCTTCGTACGCAATTAGCTAATGCGCAATCAAATATTGCTGAACACATGAAAACGATCGAATTCCTACAAACCAAGGTAGACGCCCTACAATCGATTGTAACGCCTACAAATAAAAAGCAAGTGCCGAATCTGCTACCGTTGAACCCGATCGTATCGTCTCTTACATCAGATAGAAAAATGGAATTCGAGACTCCGATACAACCAGCAAAAGATCCTCTAGCGATGTCGCCTGACTTCATCGATGTTACGCCGCCAATAGAAAATATCGACTTAACTATGGAAAACCCCACGATCAATGTTCCGATTAATTCGATTTTTAAACAACCGGCTATTGTTATCCCTCGATCGATTTTTCCGAGTCTCCCGCAAAATCCAGCAGTGGTAGAGAAGATGAAGACCTTTAATTTCGCTCAAGTCTCTTCCTCGGTATGTCAACCGTCTACTTCGTCATCCATGGCCACAAATGTCGATTTCTGTTTTAAACGGCCGGCCTCCGAAACAAAAGATACGAATATGACGAACGAGAATGAACCTACCGCGAAAAAATCGACGCTGGAATCGCCGCGACCGAGACAGCCGACGCCTGAACCGCCACGACTTAGGCAACATGCACCAGAACATCAAAGGATCGATTCTTCTGCAATTCGGCCATTTATTTTCACCGGCATCGACGTTGGACCCTTCAAAATAGCTAAATATGGCGACGAATTTTTGCTAACTTTAAATGATTTCACGTGCATCGGAACCGGAATACTTTTCGAAATGGCAATTACGATTTTGAGGAACGAAAATGCCCAGCATTTATGCGAAGCAATTGCACAATCAGAAGCCTTGAACGATCATAACACGTTTTCATTATTCAAGCAAAGATGCATGAATTGGTCATTCTCGCGGTCCATTATCTTATGTTTGGGCGATGCGGATTTACGGCTTTTGAATAATGATAATTCGCGGGCTCGAAAACAGATTGAAGACCTCTTTTTATTTTTTCACGACAGATCTGTTCGCCAAATGCTCGTTATTCCCTCAGTAATGTTTAATGCCAATATAATCGACGTTCCATGTCCTATCGACTCGGCGTATCAATATTTCATCCACAATAAGCCCAATGGCAATATACAATGGGGATATGCCTACCTGAATCGCGAATTCAAAAATCTACAGCGAATTTACCGAGATAAAATGCGTATTTCATCGACAGGTCTCATCACATACCCAGCGTCGCTGCTTATCGATTTAAAGGCAGAAATAGTGCAAAAAACGAAAAGATGGAACAAAAAGAAGTCGAAAATGCCGTTGTAATTATTTATAAATCGTTTACTTTTCGTTTGAAATCTCATTGATTAATTTTCGAGATCAAAAGATTCTTATACTATATTCATTTTCTTGTATTTTTTATTGTCGATTCATTGAGCTTCAATCATTGATTATTCGTTTGTTTTTCCGATAATTTTGAGACTGATCAAGAAAATTTTCGATTCCTTATAATTTAGAATATGTAACCATGTTTTTGATATTTCGATTTCCGATAAAACGAGTTAGTTTCAAGAATCGACCCTTTGTTTGTTTTCTATTTAACAATTTTTTGATATGATCGAGTAGACTTTATCGAAAGCAAAGGATTTTTTTCAAGATACGCATTTTTTTTGATGTTGAATTTTCATTGTTTTTTGATCTTGTTGTGTATAAAAATATTCCATCTATATTTTGTTGTCGACATAATGGAAATTTTTTTGAGAATGATAATTTCGTTTGTATTTATTCTCGATCGTATTATTTTTGATTACTATTTTTGAATCATGATCTCGTTTATTAAATAAAATGATTCATTTATTGGCCGCAATTAGGAAGTAAAATTGTGAGCAGAATTTTTTCAAATTATATTTGTTGTTATAATTGAGAATATACATGGTTATTACACAAATGAATTATTAATTACCTTGAATATACGTAAATGATTTTTCCTCTTTACAGTGATTGATACCAGGAATCCAGTGAACCTTGGTTGAATGATATCCGATACTCAATCTGTGTAAAAGAAAGACATCGTTGAATTAAAATTAACATAATTGAATTTTCTACGAACGATACTAAAATGATCATATTTCTAGTTCAAGGTTATATTTTATCAGTTCATGCTCTGGGGCACGTCTATGTTTTCCATGCTTGACGCGGTTGCGATAGGTTTTGATTTAAGGGGTGCCACCTAGAGTCACATGGGTCTTGCTTGTCTTACCCTGTGACAGAGTGATTGCATCCTGTACATCGATTCAGATTTCAACCGGTGCATCGTGTGGCTTAGTCTTGTCTCTAATTTTTACTGATTATTTTTGAACAAATGATCAAATTTTTTACCATCATTGCCTAAATGATTCACTTGATGGATTTTGAATGATGTATTTCGGAATTTGTAAATTTCAACGTTTGTCTATCCAATTTTGAAGGCATTGAAAGGCCGCCGGGCTCTGGGACTGGTTCTCGCTATCGCGTAGCCACCTGTAGGTGTTTGTCCTTTCTCTGGCCTGCTTTCCCTCTGCTGAGTCAGCGGAAAGCTAGAAATTGTTTACGTCAGACTTGAACTAAAGGATCCTCAAGTTTTGATTTATTGATTTTGAGAATTCTATCAATCGAGTGGGGCAATTTTTAAAATTCAAGTAATTTTGAAAATCAGATTCGTTGATGGGTCTTGCTTGTCTTGCCCAAATTTTTAAATGAGTATTTTCAAAATAATATGAAACAAGTCGAATTGTCAAATATAATTCAGGTCAAATAATTGAATATAACATCTCGAACATGGTACATTCGTTCGTTAGTCACATATAATACGAAGTGATTTGGTAAAAAAAAAAAAAAAAAAAGTAGTAAAGTATATCTTAACTTCGTTTATATATTTGAATATTTCACTTGGGATTTTCGATCTCGTAAACATGTAGAATTTGATTCGAGTTTTTTCTCGAGCTTATATTTACCTTATCCCATATTCGAATGATATTTTTATTGATTTGAGCATCTCGTACGATTTTATTCGTTGTCTGTTGAATTATGTGGCTCTGGACGAAGCTGGACGCGATGCTTGGCACATCTGGTTAGTTCTGAGTTGCTGATTCGACTATTTTTGAGATGATTCATGCTGTCAACAAATAAAACAACAATATACATCAGTTTTGTGCTCACGTTAACGTTGTTTTTAAAAACATGAAAATATCATAATGACCTGAAAACTATTTTTGCTCTATTTCGACATCTTATTTTCATTTAAATGATCCAGATTGAGTGTCGATTAATTCTCACTGTTTAGTGATTTGAATTTCTTCTGCTAAATGATTGATGTCTTCAACTTCACCGGAAACCTGCAATCAGAGGAAAATTCAATTAATACTGGACTCGGACCGCAAGTGGTGCTACGTAACGTATTAGAATATCTTTTATTATCCACTATTTATTATTTAATCTGTTAAAATGTTGTTTATTACCCTGTACTTAAATCGATTACTTTCGAGGACAGCTACGAAGACGTTGGATTTTCAAATGATTGTTCCGGAAATCTTCGAGTCGGCTAAATTCGGATATTATGACACCGCCGCAGATGTTCAGCAACTATTTAGTTTTAAGTTCTAGATATAAGCAAAATTTAAACGTTTTTCTATTGTTTTTTTTCTTTTTTGGATTTATTAATTGTTTTTTGTAAACTTTTTTCTCATTTTTGATCGTTATTTCTTTATCTGTTATTCTTTTGAATTTTGTTATTGCTTTTGTCCCTGTTGTTTTTTCTTCTGTTTCAGGATATTATTAAGTTAGATTAAATAGGAACGTAAATAAATTTTCGATGTAATTTTTATGTCACATAGGGACTAAAAGATTTTAGCAGCTATACCCTTCAAAAGATTGCGTTTCCATCTGCTGGAGTAGATTTCGCACGATGGCCCAGGGTCGCCGTTAAAAAGCGAGGGGGCAGTGGTTACCCTAGGCTAGTGGGTGCATTCCTCTCTGTGTTGTAGGTCGTTTCACCCTTTTCAAAGGCTCAACCTGGTTGGTCGTTGCTAAGGGGTGAAGGGGCATATGTCACGGAGGGAATGTCCTCACCTGCTTAGTGGTAACACTGGGCCAGGTGTTCGCGTATCTACTCCCAGTGTATGGAAACGTACCTGGGTATAGTTGTTGAACCTACGCCTAACCGTATGGTCGTTGGTTAAAATATATGTATGCAAGTAATTCATGTGTTGTGTCTTTGTTCATGTACCCTTTGGGTAAATGTGTATAAAGTGTCTTGATGACCCTTCGTGGTCATAATTTGTGATATACGTGTAAGTCAGGTGAAGGTAAGGCCATAAGTCCTATAATGCGCATGTAGGCTCCTTCCTCCCTGTAATTTAATTTTTAATTTTTCAATATTTGTAAATTAATATCTAACATTTAATTTTTCTTTATTTGTAATTTAATATTTAATATTTCAATATTTGTAAATTAATATTTATTATTTCAATATTTGTAAATTAATATTTAATGTTCAATATTCAATATTTCAATATTTGTAAACTAATATCTAATATTTAATTCTTCAATATTTGTAAATTAATACTTAATATTTCTATATTTGTAAATTAATATTTAATATTTAATATTTCAATATTTGTAAATTAATATTTAATATTTAATATTTCAATATTTGTAAATTAATATTTAATATTTAATATTTCAATATTTGTAAATTAATATTTAATATTTCAATATTTGTAAATTAATATCTAATATTTAATTGAACTTTCTACAAGGTCGTTTACCTTTCTACAAGGTCGTTTACCTTTCTACAAGGTCGTTGACCTTTCTACGAGGTCGTTGACCTTTCTACGATGTCGTTGGCCTTCCTACGATGTCGTTGGCCTTCCTACGAGGTCGTTGGCCTTCCTACGAGGTCGTTGGCCTTTCTAAAAGGTCGTTGGCCTTTCTAAAAGGTCGTTGACCTTTCTAAAAGGTCGTTGACCTTTCTACAAAGGTCGTTGACCCTTCTACGAGGTCGTTGACCATTCTACGAGGTCGTTGACCATATTTGTAAATTAATATTTGATTTTCAATTTTTCAATATTTGTAAATTAATATTTAATATTTAATTTTTCAATATTTGTCAATTAATATTTAATAATTAATTTTTCAATATTTGTAAATTAATATTTAATATTTAATTTTTCAATCTTTGTAAATTAATATTTAATATTTAATTTTTCAATATTTGTAAATTAATATTTAATATTTAATTCTTCAATGTTTGTAAATTAATATTTAATATTTCTATATTTGTAAATTAATATTTAATATTTAATATTTCAATATTTGTAAATTAATATTTAGTATTTAATATTTCAATATTTGTAAATCAATATTTAATATTACAATATTTGTAAATTAATATCTAATATTTAATTGACCTTTCTACAGGGTCGTTGACCTTTCTACGAGGTCGTTAACTTTTCTACGAGGTCGTTGACCTTTCTACGAGGTCGTTGACCTTTCTACGAAGTCGTTGACCTTTCTACGAGGTCGTTGACCTTTCTACGAGGTCGTTGACCTTTCTAAAAGGTCGTTGACCTTTCTACGAGGTCGTTGACCTTTCTACGAGGTCGTTGACCTTTCTACGAGGTCGTTGACCATATTTGTAAATTAATATTTATTATTTCAATATTTGTAAATTAATATTTAATGTTCAATAATCAATATTTCAATATTTGTAAATTAATATTTAATATTGTATATTTCAATATTTGTAAATTAATATTTAATATTTAATATTTCAATATTTGTAAATTAATATTTAATATTTCAATATTTGTAAATTATTATTTGATATTTCAATATTTGTAAATTATTATTTAATATTTCAATATTTGTAAATTAATATTTGATATTTCAATATTTGTAAATTATTATTTAATATTTCAATATTTGTAAATTAATATTTGATTTTCAATTTTTCAATATTTGTAAACTAATATTTAATATTTAATTTTTCAATATTTGTAAATTAATATTTAATATTTAATTTTTCAATATTTGTAAATTAATATTTAATATTTAATTCTTCAATATTTGTAAATTAATATTTAATATTTAATATTTAATATTTCAATATTTGTAAATTATTATTTAATATTTAATTTTTCAATATTTGTAAATTAATATTTAATATTTCAATATTTGTAAATTGTTAATTAATATTTAATTTTTCAATATTTGTAAATTAATATTTAATATTTAATATTTCAATATTTGTAAATTATTGTTTAATATTTAATTTTTCAATATTTGTAAATTAATATTTAATTTTTAATTTTTCAATATTTGTAAATTAATATTTAATATTTAATATTTCAATTATTCTAAATTAATATTTAATATTTAATATTTCAATATTTGTAAATTAATATTTAATATTTAATTTTTCAATATTCGTAAAATAATATTTAATATTTAATATTTCAATATTTGTAAATTAATATTTAATATTTAATATTCAATATTTCAATATTTGTAAATTAATATAAATTTTTCAATATTTGTAAATTATTATTTAATATTTCAATATTTGTAAATTATTATTTAATATTTAATTTTTCAATATTTGTAAATTAATATTTAATTTTTAATTTTTCAATATTTGTAAATTAATATTTAATATTTAATTATTCAATATTTGTAAATTAATATTTATTATTTAATTTTTCAATATTTGTAAATTAATATTTAATATTTAATTTTTCAATATTTTTAAAATAATATTTAATATTTCAATATTTGTAAATTAATATTTAATATTTAATATTTAATATTTCAATATTTGTAAATTAATATTTAATATTATATTTTTCAATATTTGTAAATTAATATTTACTATTTAAATTTTGCATAATTTTTATTTAATATTTGATTTTTAAATATTAGATACTTCTTATTTAATTTTTAATATTTCAATATTTGTAAATTAATATTTAATATTTAATCCTTCAATATTTGTAAATTGATATTTAATATATCAATATTTGTAAATTAATATTTAATATTTAATTTTTCAATATTTGTAAATTAATATTTAATATTTAATTCTTCAATATTTGTAAATTAATATTTAATATTTAATTTTTCAATATTTGTAAATTAATATCTAACATTTAATTTTTCTTTATTTGTAATTTAATATTTAATATTTCAATATTTGTAAATTAATATTTAATATTCAATTTTTCAATATTTGTAAATTAATATTTAATATTTAATTTTTCAATATTTGTAAATTAATATTTAATATTTAATATTTCAATATTTGTAAATTAATATTTAATATTTAATATTTCAGTATTTGTAAATTAATATTTAATATTTAATTTTTCAATATTTGTAAATCAATATTTAATATTTAATTTTTCAATATTTGTAAATTATTATTTGATGTTTAATATTTCAATATTTGTAAATTAATATTTAATATTTCAATATTTGTAAATTAATATTTAATATTTTCAATATTTGTAAATTAATATTTAATATTTCAATATTTGTAAATTATTAATGTTTTATATTTTATATTTCAATATTTGTAAATTAATTTTCAATATTTAAATATTTGTACATCAATATTTCATAATTAAATATTTGTAAATTGATATGTAATATTTAAATATTTGTTATGTAATTATTTCAATTTCAATAATTTAATATAATTATTATTATTTAATTTCAATAAATGAATATTTAATGTCAATAAATTAATATTTAATTATTTCATTTCAATAATTTAATATTTAATTATTAAATTGATTAGAATATTTTATTTCAGAAAATTAATATTTAAGCGATTATTTATTTTCATAAAATTAATATTTCATTATTTAATTTCATACAATGAATATTCAATTATTTAATTTCATAAAATTAATTTTTAATTATTTAATTTCATAAAATTAATATTTAATTATTTAATTTTGGAAAATAATACCTACTTGATTATTTAATTTTGTAAAGTAATGTTTAATTATCTAATTTTGTAACTTAATATTTAATTTTTCAATTTTGTATGTTAATATTTAATATTGTTTAATTTTGTAAATTAATATTTAATGTTGTTTAATTTTGTAAATTAATGTTTACTTAACTATTTAATATGAATGACCCCCTAGCAGAAGGATCCAACGTAGGTATTCAATAAAAAGTCATTTTATTTTTTTCTCTACTCTTGAAGAAATTGATGAATCTCGTCAATAAAACTGAACTTACTGTCAGTAGCGTAGCCATGGGTCTCTTAGGGGTCGGACGAACCCCCCCCCCCTCAATGAGATCGAAATTTTATGTGAAAAGATTCCTTTCTAAGGCATTAAAAATCAAATTTTCTCAAAGCTTCGCCCTCGCTTATCTCGGGCATGAAGAAACTCAATTGGATATTTAAATAATGTTCGCAATGATTATGCAAAAAAAGGCTCCATCTAGGTATTGTAATTCTTCATACCTCGTGTATCTTCCTAAAGAAAGCTTCGAAATAACGCGTTTTCATTGGTCCCTGATTTTTGTTCCCGAACGGCTCGTGAAGTTTCTGGTTATCATTTTCGTTTTTTAAGGTCAAAATAATTAGTTTGAAAGATTCCTGTTCCAAAATTCAGGGCTGCGAGAACGGGAACGGAATGGAACGTTAACGGAACGGTAACGGAACGGAAAAATATTTTTGGAACAAAACGGAAACGGAACGGAAAAATTATTTTTGGAACGGAACGGAACGGAACGTGATCCGTTCTCGCAACCCTGCTTGGACAAAACAGATTTAATATTAATAATAATAAACTTTCAATCAAATATTTTTGGCGAAAATTGACAATATCTTAAAAACAGAAATTTAGCGCCGGAAAAGGACACTGGAACTGCCGGAACCAGGGTTGCAAGAACGGGAACGGAACGGAATAACGGAACGGAGCGGATAAAATTGTCATTTTAGAACGGAACGGAACACGATCCGTTCTCGCAGCCCTGCCAAAATTACACCTTTTTTCGAAGTTTTTCTCTAAATATTTCATGAAAATTGTAAGTATAAGAACTGGATAACACCTGGTGTAATTGTGATTTCTTGATACATTTATGAATGAAAATATTTCAAATTATGAATTTACTTATCTCATTGTGTATTTTTTTGGCGGTGGAGTAGAGGGGGGAATTGTGAAAGGTGAACTAGAAATTTCTCGAAAAAATTTAGAAGTTCAGACCCCCCCCCCCCCCCATTGAGACATTTCTGGCTACGCCACTGTTACTGCCTAATTTCTTAGGTGAGATGGTAACGGTAATTTTTTTTCATCAACTCAATTTCAAAGTTTAAATTCATCACATCACTGAAATGAAAAATTTGAACTAAAAACTACCTAGAATTAATTTCAATAACTTACCACTCAGCACAGCTCTTTTTAACAAAAAAAAAAAACCGCTTTCATTTATACTAAAATCGAAATAAAAAAAAGTATCTGTGACAAAAAATGAGTATTTCTTGGATTTTCATCATTGATCTTCATTTTTAAAAAAAAATACAAAATACCTACCAGATCAAGGGTCACGCTAGTGACCCACCCCGCCCTACAACGTCAAAAACGTAAATGAAACGTCGGAACTGCGTGACACTTATAATTCTCTGAGTACTTGGAGCACAGTTTCCGTGAATTTTTTGAAATTTGCAATTGATTTTTTTCGGGAATGGCTGAATGAATTTTAAAAATGTTTACGGCAAATTTATTCATTTTTCAAGTCCTTTCTTTTAAATCTAAAATGAAATTGATACCTTAATTATTTGCGGAGATATGAATTTCGTTTTTTGTTGAAAAACTCTTGTTTTGGCAGTTAGTTAAGCAAAAGTTGAGAAAAATTGGTTGGGCCAAAAATTCTATTAAAAAAATATTTAAAAAAATTAATAATAAAATAACAAAAAAAAAAATATTAAATTTATCAAAAAATAAAATTAAATAAAAATCAATAAAATTTAAATAAATAAATTTAAAAGAAAAAATATAAATCTTATTAAAATAAAAAAAAAAAAAAATTATTTATGAAAATTTATATAAATTTATTTTTAATTTCACAAATTAATTTTTTAACTTAAAATACATAAATATTAAATAAAATAAAATAAAATTTGGATAGGGGTATTATTCATCCATGCGGAGATACTGACGGAGCCGGATTTTTGAAATTTTGAAAATTGCCCCTTCACCCCCCCCCCCATTTGGGGGCTCAAAAATTTTCAAAATCAAAAACTGGCCCCGTTATCTGATTTTGTGGGTAAAAATACATATTTTTTCGAAAATTCCAGTTCAATTGAGTCATTTTTCCTTATTCTAGAGCTTTTCAAAGTTTTTGGAAAATGGCGAAAATCTCAATTTTCAAACTTCAAATGAATAAAAATGGTAGATAGTTGAACGTTGAGAATAAGAAAAGCGATTGAAGACATGTATGAACTATACATGTACAAAGTTTGGTTTTGATTGATGCTTTCAAAAACTCTGTAGCCCTGCCTAGAGATTGTATGTGTTGGATTCCAGAGTCCAATATCGAATATCAAATACAACCGACGATTTTATACAAATTTAATATTCAATTAAACAAACAGAACAATATTCAAAGAGTACAATTTAGAACGAAAAACTGTAACCAACTAGACAGTCTTAATAATAACGTGACGAGCTGATTGATATGGAGGTAAGAAAACTGGTTCGGTCGCAAGAGATTTGGTAGTCAGCGAACGAGTCGAATCTCCCTGCACCTACTATTTGTGCTTCAACACTCCCTTCTTCGACGAACTTCGCTGGCACACTAGCAAACAAAGCTTCGATCAGAATCTGTAGATCCTGCAGAAAAACAACAAACTGTTAACAAGTTGAATCACTTGCAAAGTAAGTGACTCCACACCACAACTACACGCACGATCACACATGCTCAGGTTCAGTCTTCCATATACTCAACCGAACGCATACAAACCTCTCTACAAGACTCGAAAGCCGCTTGACTCAAAGGTTTAGTAAGAAAGTCTGCTGCCTGTCTCTCACTACAAGTCCACTTCAACACGACTTTCCTCTCCTGAGTTGCCTCTTTAACAAAATGGTAACTCACATCCACATGACGCAACTTACCCGCTTTCCTCGAATTAGCAATTGCAATAACCGATTTATTATCTTCATACACTACCGGAGCCTCCTCTATCTTTCCTGTCATACGTTCGTACAAACCCTTCAAAGCAATCACTTCCTTACAGCACTCTGCCAAGGCAACATACTCGGCTTCAGCTGCAGATGTACTCATACAAGTCTGTTTCTTACTTTTCCAATACACAGTTGTACCCCAGAATTTAATAATATATCCAGTAGTGGATTTACAATCATCCAAATCTGAAGCAAAACTAGCATCAACGTAACACTCTATTCTCCCTCCTTCAGGTTTGAACTCCAAGCCGATATCAATCGTTCCTTTTAAATAATTCAGTACTCTACGAGCATTTTTCCAATCGATTTCTTCCGGGTTTTCTTGATGTCTGCTAAGATGATTGGTTGCCAGTGCTATATCTGGCCTGGTTGTTGTAGCCAAATGGAGTAAGGTTCCTACTACTTCTCGATAAGATAGTGTTTGGTATCCTTTAATATTCTTTTTCACTGCTGTTCCTCCCTCCTTCGCCAATGAACGGGTGGCAGATTCTGCAGGCGCCATCGGAATTGGAGAAACCTTTTCGGTTCCAAAGTTGAATTTTGTGACTGCATTTTGGACAGATTCTGCTTGATGAAAAATTAGTGAATCTCTCTCATCCCGGAATTCAATGCCCAAGAATTTTTCAACTTTGGTTGACTCGGTGATTTCAAAGTTTTCTCAAAGTATTTTGCGGATTTCAGCAATTTTTCTTTCATTTGTTCCAGTGATGAATATATCATCAACATACAACACTAGGATTACAAAATCATCTTCGTGTAACCAGTAATATACACATGCTTCTACAATGTCTCGGATTAAACCAGCTAACTCCATGACTTTGTCAAATTTCTCATTCCATTTCAGAGGACTGATGCGAAGGCCGTATAATGCCTTCAACAATAGTAGTACCATAGTATCCTTCCACTCTTCTTCATCTGTGAAACCTTCTGGGATATCCATGTATACAATTTCATCCAATGTACCATTCAGAAATGCACATTTGACATCGAACTGATAAAGTTTCAAATGGAACTTTTTAGCAATGGCTATAATCAATCTTACTACTGAGATTGGAGCAACTGGTGCATAGGTTTGGAACGGCTGGTATTTCTTACGTTGCATACATCCAATAGCGACTAGGCGTGCTCGATATCTTGGTCCATTTTGTCCAGGTTTCAATTTAAATACCCATTTACTTCTTATCGAATACATTCCTGGTTTTCTCTTGACTAAGATGAATGACTTCTTCATTTCAAGATTTTCATATTCTTCTTTCATGGCTTGTCTCCATTTTTCAGCGTCGGGTCCTGATAATGCCTCTTTTACATTAATTGTGGAATGGAAATCTACTGTCATTGCAACACTTGGTAGAACTACGTTTTCGCTGCATAATTCTTCATCGTCGCTCTCGTCCATTGGGTCTACATCTAAGTCTTCGTCGATGTCGATGATGATTTCCTCAAATTCGAATTCAGAAAGATCACTTGGATCTGAATCATCTTGGTTGGGGTTTGTGGGATTTAAGTTTTGATTTAGTATAAACTGCTGCATATCTTGTATAATCATCGATAAATGACACAAACATAGTCCGTCCTTTCCGAAAGGAAGCAGGGAACCCCATACAAACATCTGAGTGAATGATCTGCAGTGGCCTCCCAGCTCTTTCACGTGTTGTCTTAAATGGCTGGGCTGCTAACTTTGCTCGTTGACATTCATCACATTCTTCAATATCATCTCCAAATTTGACTGCTTTGAGATCTTCATGATTGGATGCCAACCGCTTTAAATACCTTACATTCCCGTGACCCAATCTTTGATGCTATCTCATACCCTCCGTTGTTTCATCAATATCCAGCTTATAAATTTTTGAGCTCCCAGCCTCCTCAGAATCATCCCTTTTTCTTTTTCCTTTAGATTGCATTTGCTTAGCTACAAAAATAGTGCTTTTTTCAATCCCGCTACATACCGACAATGATAATTTCCAAGCATTATCTACCATTGGAATATTTAATAACACACAGTTGTCACTCTTACAGATTACATATGCCATATCTTGCTCAAAGATAACTCTGTTCCCTTTTGAACACAACTTACGGACAGATAAAAGATTTACAGAAAAATCATGATGAGCATACACATCCGTTAACAGAAGTCTTTCACCTTCTTCAGACATCACATACAGGTCTCCACGCTTTCTCACTTCAAGATCATTACCATTTGCACATTCTATTAGTTTTGGCACATTCAAACTTTTCAAGTCTTTCAGCAAATCTTGTCGAGAGATGAAGTGTTCCGATGCTCCAGAATCTAGCAACATTTCCAGTGTTTCACCATTTTCACCCGACTTACCCTCTCTAGCCATATGAGCTTTACCAGCTCCTTTCTTGCTAAGTTTTGCTGCAATAGGACAAGTTGAAGCTTTATGATCCACTTGACCACACGTAAAGCACCTTTGCTTCTTACAGTCTCCTTGCACATGTCCTGGTTCATGACAGATGAAGCACACCTGTGGCATTCTTGTATGCTCCGGTTTCGACGACCCAAGCTTTGACGACACAGCGGATTTTACAGAGGGATCATTCTTTGGCCACCTATCTTTTTTATAAGATGAATCGTGCCGTCTGGAATGGTTTGAGGATGAATTATGATGTTTCACAGTCTTCTCGTGTCGATACGGCTCGTATCTCTTCTGGTGGTGCTGATTCCGTTTATCACGATCATTATAGTGGTCACGCTTTCCCCTATCTACCGATGACTTTGCAATATCCCGGCTTCTAAGTTGAACATTCGACCTTTCCTTTTCCAGCTCACGCATTAAAAGCTTTGCGTCTTTGTACGTTGGTTTCTCAGCTTGTCTAAACGTATCAAAAATGGAATTTCTTGCTTTAGTCGGAAGGCCCAGAACAAAGATGTCTCGTTCCATTCGGGGCGATAGAGCTTCCCCAGAGTGATTATACCTTTTAACCACCTTTTCGTACGTGTTTGTGTTTTCGGATGTAGTCCTGCTAATATTATATTCCCACGATCCCAAGGCAAGCCAGGCAGCGATAGCTTCCGCGTTAGTTTTTGGTTTGCGGAAATCTCCCAACTCTTCCAATATCCGCTTGCAGTCAGATATTCCTTCAATCAAAGCCAAATGTTCACTATCCAATCTCGATGTAATGACTGATTTTGCAAAAGTGGATCTAAACCCCATATTGTCAAGCAACACATTGGGAACAATTGCTGCATCTGTCTCAAACAGAAGATCAGTGACATCAAACGCATCTGCAGCTGCACGCAGGTGAACTAGCCAATCGTCGAAATCCACCTCTTGTGTGAGAATGTTCGTCGGGAAATTCAATTTTCGATGACGCCAGATTCGTCTATCTTGCGCGAAATTTCTCGCCTCCTGCAACTCCTCCCTCAGGGCCACATTCGCTTCTTCCAGCGCTCTCAAGCGAGCCAGCAATTCATCATGGTTGATTGGAACACCGTTACCTAAATTCAGCATACACAGACAAGACAAACACAAATGGTAAGTATCAGGTAATTATACCGAAATGCCCGAGAACTCACAAATCGATATCCACAAATGCATTCATCACAACAGATACCATTCCAAACATACATCACACCCAAACAAGTGTATTCTAGTTTTCAAACATCACATACAAAAAAAACAAGGAAGTCATTATCGAATTCATACCACATCAATATTACCATACATCGCCAGGAAGTAAATAAATCAACAATGTTTCATTTATTTAGAGCATAAAATTCATTACCACCATCAATGCAAACAACAGCAATGGTTCCGGGTTCGGTTACAGGTAACGTTATCGGTTACCTACCAAAGGTATCCTATCCGTGATGTCGTCACTATCCAGTTATCACAGACACATCCATGTGAACAGCACCAAACCAGGGAGGATTCATCCAGTTAACATACATATACATACATACATACAAACATATGATTTCGGCTCAAAATTGGCTTTACCCAGCCGACATACGCATACATCGCATACAGCGCATACAGAATATGGTTCCGTACCATCATGACGTTATCAGGTTCACATACACATATGCACATACATTGCACCAGCATCACGATTCCATTCGTCATACATACATTCGTCAGGCGCCTGAAAACATGAACTTGACCATACATACATCGCCATTTTCCTGACAGATGGATTGAACTGGATCGCGTGTCTGAGCAGTATCATTTAGGCGAATTTCACATTCAGGTACATATGTCGTCACATAACATATAAGTGACATATCACGTTATCACATTTGTGAATTGCATCATACGGAAACAACAAAACAAATGGTAAATGAGTTGTTGATCCTGTTCAAATTTATACAACTTATACACGATAAGCAGGACGTCAGTTAATCAAGCAAACATTTTATTCACACGTTTACGTTTTGTCCAAAAATTATCTGTACTTGTGGGTGCAAAACGAAGTCGCGAGTTGAACCGCCAGTCGCCAGGCCTGCGCCGCAGATATTCATCGCGAACTTCATTTGTCTGATTCTGATAACTCGTTTCACAAATATTTTTCATCTGGCGGATCCGCGATGTATATATGATCATTATATTCTAACATGCACAACAAAAAAAACGAATTCAGTCACTTACCTAGTCCGGCACCAGGAATACCACGATCATTTTCATCAGCCATTGATTCTTAATTTTCCAGCAAGACAGTTTGTTGTTTTTCTGCAGTGTTGGATTCCAGAGTCCAATATCGAATATCAAATACAACCGACGATTTTATACAAATTTAATATTCAATTAAACAAACAGAACAATATTCAAAGAGTACAATTTAGAACGAAAAACTGTAACCAACTAGACAGTCTTAATAATAACGTGACGAGCTGATTGATATGGAGGTAAGAAAACTGGTTCGGTCGCAAGAGATTCGGTAGTCAGCGAACGAGTCGAATCTCCCTGCACCTACTATTTGTGCTTCAACAGTATGAAAAAGCACATATAATAATACGTGATGTATTCACTGTGAAAGTTTTCGTAAAATCAAAGTTTTTCACTTACAGTGTGACCAGTTGTCGAATTGAAAATGTACACGTTTGTACTGTTGATAATGTGGTTCAAGCGAATTACTTTTATTGATAACGAAGTGAAAATCAAAGGAAATTAAATTTATTATGTTTTGTTAGCTCGTTTTTCTAAAGTTAAAAAGCATTGAGTTATAAAGTTTTTGCTAGATTATAAAGTTCGTTAAAATATACGTTACGAGTTCACTGACTAATTCGATTCAATCGTTTTCTTATTTACGTGCACAACCATCACTCTTCCTATGTGGTAGCAGTAGCGCAAAGTTCCAACCACGCCGTCATGAATCCGCCGCCTGCAAAAATACCCAGAAGGCACGCTCCTGGAGTATGCGAAATTAGCGTCATTGCCGGAATTAGCCAAGCGATGGCCACGTGCTCCATTCAGGCCCAGGTATCAAATACCGTTACCGTTAGCAGCTCGGCCGGAAATCCGACAGGACCAGTCGCCACGTGCGCACAGCGTACATCAGGTAGTAACACTTCGGTTGTAAATTCGGTTATGGCTTTGGGTAGGCAATTAGCTACGTCCGGTGTACTCCATCAACCTCCGCCGCCTCCTCCACCAATGCAAGCTGCGAATGGAATTCGTTATGTATTGATCCGAGACCCACGTTTTCGGGCACCACAACCTGCTGCGTTCATACCTAATGTGCCGATGATGCCATACAATCCGCCTTGTAGTGCACCACAGAATGCACCGTTCCAACAACAAAGGTCAGCGTTCGTTCCTGCAAGCTAAGCAATTCAGAATATTCCGGTCCCGCCAAGGCCTATGGTACAAAAATTCGCTAGTTCGACACAAAGAGCGACAAGTGTTCCGGTACAGAATCAACAGAACACTGGATTTATTCCGATAAACCCGGCGCGCAACGTTAGATCCGAAAATCCATCGCAACCTGCCCAATCAGAAAATTCGGCACAATTCGTTCGTTCTGAAAACATCCCACCCGTCCATGAAACATATGATTACCAAGAATATGAACAGATGGATCAAACGCCACTCACTCATCAGCCGCCGAGGGAAAATACCCCACAGGTAACGAGTTCATCTGAGCAATTTAAACTCCCGTTTGTGGGTAATGGAGCGATTCCAGTGTTTATGCTCAATACAGATGTAAATTTTTCCACTTGGAAAACTGTAATCGATAATGAACTCAAAGCGATGAATTTAGATAAATATCTGTTGTCAGAAACTTACGTTATACCGCTCGAAGATAGGAGCGAGAATTTTGTGCGATACGTAGCCTAGGTTAAAGCTTTCGTTCTGACACGCGTCGCGAACAACTTAAAGTCCTACATAGCTGATGCGGCCAACCCGGCAGAAATGATCACAAGATTGGAAGATAGAATCCAACCTATCATTCCTGAAGTCCGTTTTCAAATTAAGCGTTCATTTAACTCGATATAAATGGGTATGACTGAAAGGGCACAGAATTTCATAAACAGATTTGAAATAGAACAAAAACAGGCGCAACGATACGACGCGACCCTTCGACCCGTTGATATTTTGGATAATTTCCTCGCCGCTATCAAAAATGCCGCACCGGATGCCATTTCGTCGTACAATGGCCAGCCGATAAAAACGATAGAGGCAGCTAAACGAATACTCCACACAGAAGAAGCCGGCAGAAAGGAAACGCAAGCGCGAAAAACAGGTGACGACGGAGATAAAACTGCGGCTACGACGTTCTTCCAAGGATCTAATTCCGAAAATTTTCGCGGTTGTTCACATGGTCGAGGTCGTGCGGGTAATTTTGGTGGCCGTAAGTTAGCGAAACCGTTCGTAAAATGTACCAGGTGTGGTAAGCCCGGACATTCTTACCGCGTTTGTCGGAACCCAAAATGGGAATGCTACAATTGTAGAGAGTTAACCGATCCACACCAGGCATGGGACTGTAAAAAACCCAAAGTAGAAAAATCGCGCTTTAAAATTGACTGTTCGGCTCAGCGCGGTAATGCGAGTCACAAATTTCCGAGAAAAAGACCAGCTAATAATAATAACCCGCGACCGAATCCAACCGTTAATAATTTAGAAGTTGCCGGAGTTAGCGGTCCTGGTAAGTTGAACAATCATAACAAATGTGTATACAAGTTTCTGAGCGACTCAGGTGCGGACGAGCATTTTGTCACAAATTTAGATGGTTTGATCAATGTTAAAACGACCGATTCGGTCACCGTTACAGGCGCTGATAGCCGCTCAAAGCTAAAAATTACACACGTTGGTGATGTAGTTACAAAAAGAAGTGATGGTCGAGACATTATTGTTAAAAATGTTTATTACTCGCCTCACATAGCTCGAAATCTGTTCTCGCTCAGAAAACTTGTCAACTTAGGTGCTAAGATAACTTTAGATATAAATAACATTATGATTATAGATAAGCAAAAAGAAGTGATTTTATCCGGAGCATTCGATGGTAGATTTTGGTGGCTCGATTTCACTGCCAACCCTGAATTATATAGCTCGTTTAATATCGATAGTGAAAAGGAGGGGAGCTCTGGATCAAAATTCAAAACCGTTAGTGATATCCCTCTGCCTCCTGGCCCAAACAACAGCGATCACGATTATGCCAAACCTGAAAAATTCGATTATAAGGACATTAAAGATGCCGAATCGTTAGCAAAATATCTTGATATCGAGGTAGAAATGAGCTTAAATGATTTAAAAACACTTACGAATGAGAACGTTAGATCTCTTCGAAATTCCGTTGGTTTGTTATGGCATCTACGCTTAGGTCATGTGTCTAAAACATACCTTGAATATGCGTCCAAGATAATTCCAGAATTGAAAAATGTATCGTTTACAAAAGAAATAATCGATTGCCCTGATTGCAAGCTCGCCAAATCAACAGAGTTACCTAATAATACAAAAAGATTAAGATGTACTGAACCGTTACACGGAGTCCACTCAGATTTAATGGGTCCAGTTGACCCTCCATCGGTAACGATGCTACACGTTACGCCGTAAGCTTCCCACTCACTGAGAAAAAATTCGTACACGTTGCTTTAGAAAATTACCTTAAAAGCGTTAGAAAAATTTGTGGTCCAAACTCGAAAATAGGGTTCATAAGGCGAGATAACGGCACCGAGTACAGCACGAATGAGATGACGTTAATAGATCGTGAGAAAATCAAAATCCAAACGTCTCCGCTAGCTTCGTCGAAACTCAATGGTACAGCTGAAAAATTCAACAGAGATATAATGAATATAACTCGGGTTCTTTTAATTAGCTCAGGATTTCCCAAAACAATGTGGGCTTACGCGTTATCGTTCGCCATAGATATATACAATCTCACTCCGAGAAAATCGATTAACTTTAGAACCCCTTATCAGGAATTCCACAATAGGGATAACTCGGTAAAATATTTGAGACGTTTTGGTTGTTTGGCATTTGCTTACACACCGCCGTCAGCGGGCAAAAAGGTTGGAGAGAGAGCAACAAGAGGGTTTCTTATGCATTGCGTGGACACTCACTACGTATTGATACAACCAACAACCGGGAAAATCGTTCGATCTCAAAATGTAGTGTTTATCAAATCAAAAGTGTACGGACATTTTTTCCCGATAAACTCACAAAACGCGTTAACTACGGGTGCGTTCACACCGCAAAGCCCTTCAGATGAATGGGAAATAGAAAATAACACCGAAAATAAAAACGCTATAATAAATACTTGCTCGTTTACAATACATATCGATGATAATCCGTTCGCCGATCAAGCCATTTTCGATAAAGAATCTGATATCAACGCACAGCTAAACTTCATTAATTCGATCGATGCAAAATTTCTTGATAAAGAAAACCCACATATTGTTAGAGAAACTTTTGCGTTGAATATTCATGCTCATTTAACACCTCTCGATAAAGATAATGAATTCGCAAAACCAAAGAAAAATAAAATACATGAGCCAAAAACGTTTACTGAAGCTATGTGCAGTAAGAACAAAGAAGATTGGCTAATCGCGGTTAATTCGGAGTTAAAGTCACAAAATAAAAACAGCACTTGGTCGTTGATAGATAAAAGTACCCTACCCAAAAATACACCGATATTACACTCGCGTTGGTTATTCAAATGTAAGCTCGAACATGACGACACGTATAAATTTAAAGCTAGGTTAGTAGCGAAAGGATATGCTGATAAAAACGACTATGACTTAACCGAAACTTATTCGCCGGTAGCCCGCATGTCTGACGTTAGATTCTTCTTCTCTGTCGCCAATAAATTTGATCTCGATATACATCAGTTAGATGTAACAACAGCATTCCTACACAGTGAATTAGAAAAAGAAGTCTACATGCACATACCCGAAGGCTACTAAAATTACAAAGAATTACGGAAAACTCATGTTTGCCAGATTCGAAAAGCATTATATGGGTTGAAAGTTAGTTCAAAGCGTTGGTACCGTAGGTTCAAAGAAGAGATGTTAAAACTCGGTTTCAAAGTGTATGACTTTCAGTCTTGCATTTTTATTTGGAGAAAAGGAAATAAATTCGTCATGCTCCTTTTATACGTAGATGACATGCTCATAATCGGTAACTGTAACGATAAAATAAATGAGTTAAAAAAGAATTTAAACAAAGCATTTTCAATCAAAGATTTAGGTAGCCCAAAGCGATTTCTTGGCCTAGAGATTGAAAGAAATAGAGTAAACAAAACTCTCGACATACATCAAAAAAAACTTACGTTAGACATATTAAAACGATTCCATATGCATGAGTGCGAACCGGTAGACACCCCCTGTGTTACAAATGAGGCTGAAAAGAAGTCCGGTCTAAAAAATAACTATTCAATCGAAGATCTCGAAAAACAAATGCCATACAGAGAGGTGGTTGGTGCGTTACTGTATCTTGCTAATGGTACAAGACCGGACATCTGCTTCGCGGTAAATAAGGCCAGTAGAAAACAAGACAACTACGACCTAAATGATTATTGTAGATTAGTTCGGATTTTAAAATACCTAAAAGGTACAACTGATTACAAAATTAGATATACCGGTAAAACAAATGACATCATTTGCTATGCAGACGCATCACTCGGTACGAATGACGTTGCCGGTAGATCAACATCAGGCTTCCTCATAAAGATGTTCGGTGATCTCGTTCATTGGAGGACAAAGAAACAGGCTCACGTTGCTCTATCGACAGCTGAGTCCGAGTTCATCGCGATGTCGTTAGCGTGCAGGGAGATAACTGCAATAAAAGAAATGGCAAAGCGTTTAATTAAAGTTAACACCACACCGATATTGTATGAAGACAACACGGCAGCGATAAAAATGGCGAAGTCGGAAGACAGCCAAAGTTTGAAACATATTGTTAAACTCTGTTATCATTACATCCGATACGAAGTAATTAAAAGAAATATAGAAGTAAAATGGGTACCTACCAGAGATGTCGCGGCTCGAACCGCGTAAAGAGCCGCTAATAGAACCGCAGAGCCGCCGGTTCGAGCCGCGGCTCCAATCGCGGCTCTCTTATCAATAGAACCGCAAAACATCATTTTTGCGGCTCTCTCGAATCGCGGCTCTCATGCTTTTTATAGTAACTGTAGTGCAGTGATAAAAGCATGAGAATTTCTGAAATAACACAATTTGTGTACCTGAAAAAGTAATATTTCTAATTTAAAACAAGACTTCCAAACTCAAAATAGGAATATTCAATCCTTTGTACATTTTTTCATTACTGAGAACCGCAAATGAGAACCGCGAATGAGAACCGCGGTTCTTTTGTGGAAAGAACCGCAAACATGCGACTCTTATGTGAAAAGTTAGAACCGCGAAATTTAGAGCCGCGGTTCGGATCAGGCGAGAGCCGCAACATCTCTGGTACCTACTAAGGAACAACTCGCAGATGGGTTCACCAAGGCACTTCCCAAACCCACATTCGACAATTTCGCAAATGCACTCCTTATTCGATAAAATCACTTCTTACTCGATCGCTAAATATCTCGATATAGATACTTATTACAAAACAAACGAAAGATAATTCGTTCAAACATAGTTAACACATATGTTATTTACTTTGTTTCAGAAATATTTGACTAACGATGTTTCCGTCGAAGATCTCCAAGAAAAAAAATTATTTTAAGTTCATATTTGTTCATAGGTTATAAGTTATTCTCTTGATCTCTTTATGCATTTTTTTTTGCTCGAAATTTCTTGTGATTATTTGTGTTTATGTTGACTCGGTTATCAATTCGAGTATAATTATGTTAATTAGTTCGTTTGATTTAGGAAAGTTAGGAAAGATGGGAGCGTTGGAGATTTGGGATTCATTTCGTTTAAGGTTTCCTAACTTTGCATTTGTTCGTTCAGTGATTCAATTCGTTCGTTCGCTTAAAGTATATATTCTTTAACTTTTTGTCTGTGAATCTTTTACTTTCCTGGTTCTACGTTTTTGTACGTTTTTCGCTCTAATGTGTTCTTCTGTTATATGTTTTGTTAGCTCGTTTTTCTAAAGTTGAAAAGTATTGAGTTATAAAGTTTTTGCTAGATTATAAAGTTCGTTAAAATATACGTCACGAGTTCACTGACTAATTCGATTCAATCGTTTTCTTATTTACGTGCACAACCATCACTCTTCCTACGTTAGATTACATAAAAATTTGTTTGTTTTGAACCAAACGAAATTTGGATTTTTTTTGTTGGTAACCATTTATTTTTACAGGAGAAATTACACACCTATGTCTAGTTTCATTGTATGGTGGTTCCGGATGGTGAAGTACAATTTTTTTTTAAAAGTCCGTTGGCGGCGCTCGGCTCAGATTTTTTCTCCAATAATTTTTTTTTCAAAATACAAATTTTTTAGGACTCTAATTTTTTTCTCAACTCAGATTTTTTCTGAAATTTTTTTCTCCGTTCAAATTTTTTTCTGAAATGTCTTTCTAGACTCAGATTTTTTCTCCACCTAATTTTTTTCGACTCAAATTTTTTTCTCACCTCAAATTTTTTTCTCAACTCAAATTTTTTTGACTCGAATTTTTTTCTCGCCTCAATTTTTTTTCTCAACTCAACTTTTTTTCTGAAATGTATTTCTCTTTCTAGACTCAGATTTTCTTCTTCACTGAATTTTTATGACTCAATTTTTTCTCAACTCAAAATTTTTTCAACTCAAATTTTTTTTCTTCGTTCAAATTTTTCTCTGTAAATATGTCTTTCTAGACTCACATTTTTTTTCACTGAAAAAATTTTAGTCGAAAAAAATTCAGTGGAGTAAAATCTGAGTCTAAAAAGACATTTGAGAAAAAAATTTTGAGTTGAGAAAAATATTTGAGTCAAAAAAATTTTGAGTCGAAATAAATTCAGTGAAGAAAAAAATCTGAGTCTAGAAAGACATTTTTTTTTCAAAAAAAATTTGAATCGACAAAAAAAATTGAGTTGAGTAGGGAAATATGTCGTTTAAAAAGTTTCTCAAGGTTCACAACTATTGATTTTTTAAATGCTTCGAGTTCATTACAAAAAGTTCGGGAAAAAATTTGAATTTAATGATATTTGATAATGATGATTTTAATTTTTATACCTAACTACGTATAAAAAACAACTGATATACGCAAAAAATTCTTCGCCGAAGAAATAGTAGTTCCCCCGCCCCTGAGGATTTGAAAGTATTTTGGTAATAAAATGTTATGATATCAAAATAGTAAAATCCGCCCAGGAAAACTTCCTGTCTTTTCTGCAAGACAAAATAATAAAATATTTTGATAATAAAATGTTATGATGTTATGATGTAATGATGAAATCCATCTTAAAAATTTTTCCCATTTCACCAACAATTTAACCAGATGTTTCGATAAAGATTGAAAAAAGAAATGGAAAAAAAATGGTGGGCGGACACAGCACTCACATAGGCTTGGGCAATGTAAGATGTAGCCTCAATTTGAAAGCTGTGCCCACCCACCATTTTTTTCCATTTCTTTTTTCAATCTTTATCGAAACATCTGATTAAATTGTTCGTGAAATGGGAAAAATTTTTAAGATGGATTTCATCATTACATCATAACATCATAACATTTTATTATCAAAATATTTTATTATTTTGTCTTGCAGAAAAGACAGGAAGTTTTCCTGGGCGGATTTTACTATTTTGATATCATAACATTTTATTACCAAAATACTTTCAAATCCTCAGGGGCGGGGGAACTACTATTTCTTCGGCGAAGAATTTTTTGCGTATTGGAAAAATCTTATGTTTCCTTGGTAACTTTGAAAATCACGAATGCAAAAAAATCTCCACTTGGAATTTTCCAATGAGATAGAAAAAATCAAATTCGAGATCGCCATTTATCTATTTCGGTAGGTAATAGGTATGTATACTTAAATGTAATAGGAACATAATATCAGCATCTATCCATTTATTATACGACAAAGTTTTAATGTCAAAATACAAATAACATTACGACATATGACTAAATCGCAAAGAATTATAAAATTTTTGAATCACAGGTAAAAATAATAATAAAGTTTTCCTATTCATTAGAACAAAAAATAGGTATAAAAACAGGTAAGTATTTTTTTTACGTATTGCGAAATACATTTTAATAAACTTCGTTTCTCACATCGAATATGCTGTTATTTTCTCATTTCAGTCCTTTTTTAAACAGCCTTTTAAAAAAAAGACCTAGTAAATAGGTCTAAAATGAGCTTGATTTGGAAAATTATCTATCTACTAAATTCCTGAGTCGATCCAGCGAATTATTTTGTTCGAAATAATTCCTAGCATAATTTTTCAAAATGTCAGGTGCCTCGTTCCATATTTCAATGCACAGCCTTTGCTCAATATCGATTCTAACATCACGATCGAAAACAGTATTCAATCTCCGGAATATTCTCTTATACAAAGTGATGAATTGTCTCTCACTGAACATATTTTTGATACGAGACCAGACTGGCAAGGCAAACTTGGACACAAAACTGACTATTACCAACTCGGTCATGATATCGGGTCCAGCTTCAGTTACGATTTGTTCGATTAATTCGCCATCTTGTTCGGAACACAGAAACTTGGCGCAAAATTTCATTTTATAGCCGTCTCGTATTTGAAAGAAAGCGATTAGCGATTGTTTCTTATGCAAATGGCTCAGCCTATTCCAAAAATACTCCATTTCCCATTCACGATTAACGTATCTTTGCCTAATCATTCTTAATTCTCTGGAACCATCGATGGGAGGTATGTTCTCCATCTGGTCGGTCTTTAGACAAGTCCAATAGAACTGCAAAGGATACATGTCGAATTGGATAACCTCAGTACCAACGTTTTTCGAAGCCTGAGGCCATAATTGTTCGATTTGCTCTTCGAGATTGTATACACAAGCTATGGCGTATTTATCAACGCCGCTGAATTTATTACAAGTTAATATATTTCTAGCCGTTCTTCGGTAATCAATTGTTCCATCGAGATTAAATTCGAATCTTTCGAAACGTCTTAAGAAATAAATTCTTTGGATTCTAGTTCGGAAAAATGCCAAGCCGGACATGTGGTAGTCGAGCCATTCTTTGATACTGTCTGTAAGAGAATCTAAATTGTCCTGCAATGTGATTTGAATTTGAGATGATGTACTCAGAGATTCGTTCGTGATACGGTTTCTATCGATAAAATTTCTCGGTTTACTTTGTTTGAGATGGATTTCCTTTCCAGGTGTTAAGACCAAGATAATGTATCGTTTCATGTTGCTGCATAATCGACGTAATGATTTGGCATCTCTTCGAGCAATAATTATTTCTTGTTGGTATGAAAATTGGACGAGTTTGTGTATAGCGATCGTTTGCAGAGTTGGTACGATTCTGGGTTCGAAAATTCCATCCATTTTGGAGTGCTGTTGGACTGTGGGTTCGTTGAGTTACATTTGAAAAGGTCAGTTGGTTCGCACGAAATCTGAAATTTGAAATGAATTGGTTAATAAGACTGGAATATTATCAGATACGAAGTTATAGTCAAGTATCAAGATTAGAGCTGCATAATTGAGCACTAAATGATGAAGAAATAGAAGCAAAGTAACCAAAATTTAATACAATTTGTCCAAAAATATGAAAAGAAAACTGAAAGAGCACAAAAAGATCGAAATAATTTAATTTAAAAAAATGAAAATTTTGAAGAGCCGAAAATCTTTCAAATTTTAGAAATTTAATGTTCGAAGAGGGATTAGAAATTCAGAAAAATTTCGAGCCGTGTTTCCCAACATTTATTTTAAAAACGAGCATGATTTCATATCAACTTCATAAATTTCGATTTCTGATTGAAAAACGTATTTCCAATCAAGATATCTCAACTCGAACTAATTTTTAAAAATGAAAACGAATTTTCAAATTGCAATTTTCCAGTCATTATTAGATATTTAAGAAACTATTTTTTGTCCAGAACTGAAAATTCTTTTTGTTTCATGATAAAATTCGTACATCTACTTGAATGCGATGTGTTATCAACATTCGTTCGTTTTGAGACAAATAAGTTTATTATGTTGTTTTCAGAATATTTTAGAATTATTTTCATAACTTTCAATATTTCTAAAAGAAATTCACCGAATCATAGAAAAAGCTTTTAAAAACAATTTAAAAGATTTTATGTACGAAATGATTGTGAGAATGTGACGAAACAAAGCTTCAGTTTCATTTTGATTCCATTTAATCATTGACCTGAGTGCACAACCGATACATGTAAAATACTTTAAAAGATGATTTTCACTTACTGATGTCTTCTTTATGCCATAAAGATTGAAAATATTCTCAACTGGAACAAAATTTTAATTAACCAAAACCAACACGAAATAGAAAAGAATTCGTTGTGTTTCACCTCGCCATAATCACACTGTGTTTGTGTTATCACAAAACGATGTTTCCAGGCATTATTATTGTAAAAACAACCCAGTAGGGTGAGGAATGAAATAAACCGTTAGAGCTGAGAGAACAGCAGATGAGCAGAACACGTTTGTAAAACGAATCGTCACCCAGTATAACTTATTTTTGTTCATTTTGTTTTTGTTATTTGTGATAATCGTTCAAGGAATGGGACCATATTCCTCATTTGAGATAGATTTTCGATTAAAATCTGGCCGTTGGCTCGTTGGAAGGGGTTTCAAACCGCCGTAAATATTTTTAGAAATCGAAGATGGGATTCACTTTGGCCTGAAGGCATGTTAAAGTATTGACAGAATTGTGTTTTTTTTTACTGAATCTCAGAATCTCGTTTAGTTCATCACGGGATTGTTGAATTGTATCTACATTATCTATAGATGCCTGTTGTTTGTTTGATTTTTATAATTAAATAATTCTCTGTACCCTGGATTTTTGATTCAAATTTTTTCAAATGTTTCAATTCCTTTCTCTAATAAGTTCAGTCGCAAACCTTTTTCTAATCTTAAAATTGAACAATATTCTGAATTTTTTTTGCAGTTCAATTTTTCTGAGAAAGTGAAAATTGATAAATTTATAACTGAATTAGAAATTTTTTGATTACCTATTGTTTATACTTTTGAAATTGAAAAAAATTGAAGTAAACAGAAAAACTCGAAAATTTGAGACAATTAGGTAAGTATGAAACATTGGATTTAAAAAATTTTGGAACATAAAAAAATTTGAAAAAACTTGAATTTTAGTGAAATTGGAAATTCAAACTGATTTAGAAATCTGCGGGAAAAAATCTATAAAGAAAAATTGAACTCATGTAAGAAATAATTTTGGAGTTCAAAATGATTTTGAATTTTTAAAAAGATTTGAGTTTTAAAAAAATAAAGCGATTGAAAAAAATATGAAAATTTTATACTTACCTACTTACTTATCTTAAAATGAAAATTTGTGAATAAAAAATTGAAGAAATTTTGAGCTTAAAAACTTTTAGGAGTAGAAAAAATGAAAGAATTGAGAAAATTAAAACCAAAATTCAAATGAAGAAATTATTTACTCATTTATTCCCCATTTTTTAAACAATAATTGAAAAATCCCGTCGTAATTACGTTTATATAAGTAAGTAATTGATTTGGTCTTTCGCATCATCCTATTTTGCGAGATTTGTTCCTGAAGCATAGCAGAAGGCGATAGTTGGCCATAAAAGAACAAAAAAATAAACGGCCATTTTTCAATTTTGTGAAAATATTTCAAGTTATAAAGGGAAAATTATTTTGTGCACTCAAACACAGTAAAATCTGTAAAAACATAGTTCGATCACTTCTTTGAAACAAAAAAAGATGTATTCACTGAAATAAATAATTAAGCATAAATATCTATCAAGTATGAACTATACATTTTTTCATGCACATACTTGGGTAGCTAAAAAGGGGGTTGCAGGGCAAGAATAATGACAAATCCTTGTCCTACGATTTAAAAAAATTTACTCTTCGCCAATCACATCTTCTTCTTGGAAACAGAAGTGAAATTCAGAGAAAAAAATGTTTGTTTTATCGAAAATACGTATTTATAAAGGTAGGTAATATACCTAAATCTATTTAACATTAATTTTCAAAACCCCCCCCCCCCCCCCCCCCCGAGAAGAAAGATATCAAGAAAAAGTAAGTACACGAAATTTTTTATTCAAAAAATGTGTTTGGTTAAATATTTTTCTTAAAAAAATGTATGTCTTTTCATCAAGTAGGTCATTTTTAAAAACTCAAAAAAATATCAGAGGTGCATTTCGAGTTATTTTAATTCGTCAAATACGAATCCGATGTTCACCAGCTGATTTTCTAATCATATTATTTGAAATATTTCACCAAGAACTGCCAAGGCAAAGATGAAATTTTTTGCCGAAAATCCCCTGATCGATTTTCCTTCTTGAAAAGAAAAAAAAATGTCGATATTATAATGGGAAAAAGTAAGAGTCATAGGTATGAGAACTCGAATAAGGATAAAAAATGGAAATTATCGAGAAATGTGATCGGTTTATCACTATACTTACGATGATGTGTGAATATTTTTCAGAAGGAAAACATTTTATACTCACATTTTTCTTTTGGTTGTGAGAAAATTCCAATTTCAAATTTTCTTCTTAGCCCGTTTCTCTCCTTGAGAGAGTAAATTTAAAAAAAAAAATCGTGAGAACAGAACCATTTTTTCCCCATGGAAATCCCATTTTTTCCCTGCTGTGGCCAAGGAGATTAAGAAAAAGGATTTTTTTCTGTTTGAAATTTTTCTTTGAAAATGCCCAGTAAGTTTAAAAATGCAAAGTACGGTAGGTATTTATCTTTTACCAAATACTTCTAAATTTAAAAAAAATATTTCAAATAGATTTTCAAACTTTATTCATCTTGAAAAATGTTTTGTAACAATCGATTCAGTTCACGCAGTTATGAGTTCGATAAAAAATCATTCTTCATCCTCAAAAATCGATGGAGTTTTTAAAAACCTCAGATTCAGTTGTTGACTCTCAATAAAATATTTACAATTTTTTTAAATTAGATTTTTAAATACAATTTTCTTTTCAAATTAAGATGAATTAATCCCTAATACCAAAACACTCTATAAATATCTTTAATTTGTCTTAAAAATATATATACTTATTTGAGAACATGAAACGATCAAATAATTAGGTACCTATTCTCATTTCAACAAACAGCTGAATAGTATGACACTAAAATTAAATTATTGTACATGATGATGATCTATCAATGAATAAGTAATTAAAAACACATCTGCTGGTATTGGTGTAATTTAATCGAAATCGAGCTTTTTGAACGATCCGTCGAATCCAAATATATCACCTGAATTTTTAGCTTTTCCGGCTCGTTTCGTTTCATCGACCCGACCTAACTTTTCGTCGTCGGCAAACCATGGCTCGTATTTTATCATCTTTTCATTGCTAACCTCTGAATAAAGGAAAAAACAAAGTTATCAGATAAAAGCAATTGAAAAAAAAATTTAAAAGAGGAAACTGATACTGACTGATTAATTCTTCCACTGTAGGAGCTTTTCCACCGAATGTTGAGGGAAGTGAATCCTTAGGGATGTATTCGTACAAGGATTCGATATTGTTGGTAGGGTGGACTTTGATCTAGAGAGAATGTAAAAAAAAAAAAAAAATGGTAATAAAGAAAATAGATGGGTAGTCGATTATAGTTAATACGAAGTTGAGAAAAAAAAATTTCAAAATGCAATTGACAATATTATTATAATTTAAAAAAAAAAAAGTTTATCAAAAATTATTCAGTGATGAAAAATTATTTGCTCGATTTTGAGCGATTTTAAATGTGCAAACATCAAAAATTCTTCAAATTGACGATTTGCAACTTTTCAATCCTCTTAAAAAAGTACTTACTTGATCTAATTTTTGAAGCTAAATGCAAACGAAGGTGTTGATACTTAAATCGCATCTTTTAAGGGAAATGGGACTCAAAATTTTTTATGAAGTCTCCCATTCAATATCAACTACCTCGCCAATTTTTGTCAACATCCAAGAAATTTTTTTCGATTTGACCTAATTCTTGATTATGACGATTTTCTAATGAATAAAGCTTTTAAAAAGTCTACGGAATTTCTAAACCTCTGAGAAAATATATACTTGAGTATACAATTTTCAATTTCATATCGATACAAAAAAATTAGATAGTAATTCAATTCTAAAAAATTCAATGATTTTTGAAAATTTTTAAATTCTAATTCATTCCCATTCTATCGTGCTGCATATTCAACTTACCAATTGATATAATTCCTTCTTCATGATAGGTTTAACCACAGCCAAGAATTGATTAACCAGAGGTATGGCATTAAAAATATGGATACCCTTCAATCGTAATGGCAATCCATCCTAAATTTAAAAGGAACCAAAAATCACATAAGTAGATATCCATTGATTTTGATGAAACAAAAAAAAATGCCAAGCGAAATCCCATAATTATTGATCTTACTTGAAGGTAACAAATAACCTTCCTAACAATACCCATGCTGGCGGTTATTCTAGTAAAATGCCCGAGCGAAAATCCTTTCGCGCTTATGATAACTCTCCAGCCTGTTGCGCTGGGGATGAGGTTTCCTTCGACGTCCCATATCGAAAAAAACAATCGCAGAGCTTTCTGAACGTTAAATTTTTCAGGATTTTCGTCGTAGAAACCGGCAAGAATGAGGTTATCATTTCCTACCGACAAAGTGGGCAACACTGTGGCCAATCTGAAGATAAACCAAAGTCAAAGAGGTTCAAAAATCGTCTCATTTTTTTCCAGCACCATCACAAGCGGCAGGGTTATTTCATATCAACCAGAACTAGAAATGAAGTCCGGTCTACCGATTTCACTCAATTTTTTTTCTCAGGTTTCTCTCGATGGCTCGTTCACATAACCATGATTATTTCCATTCTATCACGATGGCTGGGGGAGGAGGGGTTACGATTTTTTTTGCCAAGTTACTCAAACTTGAAGACTCATATCTCGAAATTGGTTGTACAAATTATCGAATATCACTGAAAAACAGTCAGAATTGCAGCACAGGAGAAAATCAGTGAAAAAATTTTCACTGAAAACGAATTAGTGAGAAAAATTATCGAAAAATCAGTAAAATTTTTGAGTTGTAAAAATCTTTGAAAAATCAGGGAAAATTGTTGAAAAATCAGTGAAAATCTTTGAAAACTCAGTAAATTTTGGTGATTTTTTCTGTGCTGCAATTTCGACTGTTCATCAGTGACTACTCACTGATTCAGAATGAGAGAGTACATATTGTTGCGCCCTTTTATGAACCTCGAGAATGCATTTTGCATGATTTAAATTAAGTAAAGATTTTAGCTATAAAATTCCTCACTCTGATAAAAATTATTTGTCATAATTCCAGCAAAATGAATCTTGAAAAAAGTATAAGCCCCTTCAAAAAATCAAACTACAAAAAATTGAAAAATAACGTGTCACCTGTCGTTTGTTAGGTATTTCAAAGCACCGAGTTCGAATATTTACCCATTTTTTAGATTTGACTCTTCAATGCTCCCCTAACCTCTTCAATTTTTGGTAAAATATTTTTGAAAAATGAAAATAACTACGGCATATTGATTTTTATTGATTTGAGGGCGTAGAAATCGAATATCAACTTGATTTTTAATCTAACTCTTTTCTCCGAGCTGTAACCGATCTCTTCCTCTCCCTCCAATCGCATGATCAACTCATTTTGGGGGGAGAAAAGGTCGGTTAGAGCACGTGGGAGGGAGTCAGATCAAAAAGTAAGTCGGCATTCGAATTGTACGACCTTAAATTAGTAAGAATTGATATTCCATACGTGATTTTCATTTTTACAAAATACTTTCTCAAAAATTGGGGCCAGAGGGCGCTGAAGAATCAAATCTAAAAAATAAGCAAATATTCGAACTCAGTGCCCTCAAATACTTAACAAACGACAGGTCATACCTCATACGTTATTTTTCATTTTTTTGAATTTTGACCCAATCAAGGAGACTAACGGGGAGTTCAAAGGGTTTGGATAAAAAAAACTAAGTACATATTCGGAGTAAGCACCTTTAAATTGATAGTAATCGATGTGTTACTTTACTTTTTCAATTTTTTTGAATTTTGGTCAAAATTTTGGACCCCTGTGCCCTCGAGGGGTCTGGTGATCTCATCTTGAAAATTTTTTAGTTGAAAGATACACAAGAAAGGCTACTTACTGTAATTTTTTCAGATTTTCTGTTGGTATTTTTCGTATTCTGTTCCTATCATAAAAGTTGACTTTGAGCTTTTCAAAATGTGATCATTAGTTTTTGAATCTCTCGTGAAATCTCTTTTAACTCCCACAGTTTCCCTCCACGTATAATCGATCTCGAGATATGAGCCTTCAAAGATGAGCATAATTTGGCAAAAAAAAATCATAATTTGTGTAAAAATTACGAGCCTCCCCTACCCCATTTCCCGTAAGTGGAAGAAAATTATCATGGATATGAGAAAAGACCATCATAGGGAATTTTTTGTTTTTAAAAAAAATGAGTGAAATCAAAAGACCGGATTTCATTTTCGGTTCGAGTTTCCATGGAATATCCCTAAAGAAAGGTTATCATACGAAAAGGATTTTCAATACCTCGTTACCTAATACACAAGCGAGCGAATGAGATGAATGTGCAAAAAAGCAATTAGATAAAATATCAAGTATGTGTAAGCCAGCTGAAGCATAGGTAGGGTTAGGACCAAATTTTTGTTAATTTTATTGATATTTTTATTCGATTTTCCGGACTGTAATCTCGAATCATTCGTACCTGTAAATAGGTAAAAACTTTCTTCAAAAGAGTAGGGTGAAATTTAGTCAAATGTCCGAAACTAGCACCAGTCATATCGTAAACAATTCGTATGCCATCTTCGAAAGAAAGCTCGTTGTACATGATATCCAAATTAGAAAGCAAACATCTCAAATAATTGGCCAAATGAAACTTATTTGGATCCGGATTAGATAATCCTAATAAGAAGATTCTACATCCGTCCTTGCCCAAATCGTCCAACCGCACGCAATATCTTTAAAAATAAACGCTGCTATTATCTCCCATATCAAGATAGGTATAAATAAGTACCTAGATAAGTAAATTCTAAGTACAATTGAGAAAAATTCAAAATGACATGTTGAATAATGTCCAGTTATCTTGCATGCTCGATATACAAGTGTACCTTTTGTATTTATATGAAAATAATTACGTGCCAATGGTCCAACTAGGTATGGTATGGATACTGAGCACGCGAAAACAACGTATTCTCAAGGTTGTGGTCTTGTGGTTCATTATCAGTCCAGGTAAACGAGTATGTATCGTGTAAAAAAGAGTATACACGTAAAATAATTGACGGCCACCGACTTCGTGGTTTGTGCGAAGAAGTATTGAACTCGTGGAAAATTGAGTAATCAACTCTTTGAGAGCACTACTTTAATGCACAATTCAAGGCTGGTCGGAGACATTTTTTCAGAGCGCGAATGCGGATTTTCCGTGAATTTCGAGGGGTATGGGGGAAAAAGGAATGGGTGGAATTTTAGAGTATGGAATTTTTTTTCCAAGAATTATGATTAAAATTTTTTAGATTCGAGGTATTTGCAGATACGAGCCAAAGATGACAACGAAAAGAGATGGGAGAAAAGAATGAGAAAAACGTATATTTAATATGATTTTTCGAAATTTCGTCATTTATTTTAAACAATTATTGTGTTTTAGTTGAGAAAAAAATCGGTTCGGATTGCAAGGTCTATCTGCCCATAAGAATACAATTTGAATTATTTGTTCTGGAAATGATTTGGTTCTAGTGTATTTTCTGTCCTTTTTTTTGATTAAAGAGTTTTTCGAGAGGAGGCGGATTTTTTGTGAATATTTTTTTGTAGTGTTTGACGTGTTTTAAATGGTTTTTTTTTTTAGTTCATTTTTTGAATAACTTGAATGTATATTAAGTACTTTAGGTTTCATTCTGAAAAAATTAACTTCTTTCGGTTTTCTTTATTTATAGTGTTTTTTGGTGATATTTTTGGAGTTTAAATCCAAGAATGAATTTTTTACTGTTTTTTCCTATCACAAAAATACTTAATTTATTTTTATGGGGTTTATTCCGTAATTGATTTTAGTTTTTTGTTGTTTTTTAATGAATCTTTTTTTTGTATTTTTTGGACTTCTCTGACCTTTGAAAATTTCTTTTGATATTATTTAAAATCTGTGGATTTTGATTGTTTTCTTTAAATTAAATGATTTTTTTTAGGAAAATGAATGCCTCGTTCTACCATTTTAATAATTTTTTGCTTCATTTAGGCATAATTTGGGATTTTTGATTTATTTTCTCGAAAAATAATACAATTGGTTTTTTTTAATTTTAGACTTTATTTTTAAATAATTTTTTCAGTAAAAAAAAAATGGTTGAAAAGATGAAGAGAGTTTTTAAAATTGTGTTTTTTCGGGGCTGGAAATTGGAAAACGCACGTTGATTCAGGAACAAATCATATTTTGTTGAATGAATGAATCGTTTTGGGATTTTACTCAAGCAAATTTTTTTTCAATTTTAAAAAACAGGTAGTAAAATTGAAGTTAAACTTTATCACTTTTTAAACATCGATTCATCCTTTGAAACGAATAATTCCAAACATTTTAGAACATCAATAAAAATTTACCATCGAGGCATGAAAATGAGAAATTCTGACATTACGATACAGTCAATACTCGAAGGAGAAAAGAAAATCGTAGGCAAACGAAAAAAAATCTTGTTCTGCTATTTTTAAACGATCTGTACCTTTTGTTTCTCGTTCAGCCAAAAACAGAAATGAAGTGTTTTCGGTTGTTTACACTGTTCTGTTCAATTCTGTTTCATCAACCCTATTTGTTTGTTTGGTTGTTTTTTTTTTTTTTCATTCAGAGATAAATTTGATAAACGATCACAGATTTTTGTGTTTGTCTTAAAATCTTTCGTTTTTGACTGTATTCAAAATTTTTTGTTATTTTTGGTTTTCCTTTTGTTGTCTTTTTTTAAAAAAAAAAAAATATTTTGCCTTTTAGATTTTCATTTCGTATATTCGTACTAGAGAAAACGATATTTTTTTTTAATAATTAATAATATGGTAATTATTGAGAAATGATTTGAATTTTTTAAAAAATTTTCTTGAGAGAAAATATTTTTTTGTCTTCATAAAAAATATTCAATTTTTGGGCAATGAATTTTCTGTTTATTCTCGAAATAATTCGGTTTTTTATGTTTTGTTTTTTTTTAGAAATCATTTTTTGAGATTTATAAAGAAATAGATGGTTGAATAACCTTTGAATTTTTTTCTGAACCTGGTGTTTTCCAATACATTTTCCTTACGTTTTTGTTTTATTCAAAAAAAATTCCTTTTTTTCAAAAATATGACATTTTTTCTAAAGTATAACTTCATTTTTTTTAATTGATTTTTCTTCAAAAGAATTGATTTTTTGGATTTCCCTTGACCTCAAAAATTATGTTTTTCTTTTCTTAAAAGGCGTGCTTCATTAAATAATTTTCTTTTAGTTTGATAGGTAGGCAGCCTAGGTACAAAATTCATTTTCAGGTTTTTTGTTTTCAAATCACCTTAGTATTTTTTGGGGGATTTTACTATATTTCTCAAGCCTATTTTTTGTCTGAAGATTTTCTGAAGACAAATGAACTGAAATTTTTGGCTTTATTCCGGTTGACCTAATGATTTGATCAATTTTGGTTTTAATTTCTAATCTGATATGATTTTGTTTTCTTCAAATAATTCGAAGAATTATGTTTTTTTTGGTGATTTATTGTCTAAGAATAAAAATCCAATTACAAGCCGCAGAATCAAGTCGAGAATAAAAAAAGATCCATTTAAAAATTTCATTCCAATAGTTTGAAACGAATTTACATTTCGAGCTCAAAAATTGATAATCACAACGAATAATTTTTACTTTTACATACGGTATTCAATTAACACGGTGGAGAAAAAATGAAAATACTTAACAAGAATATTTTACCTCTCCCTCCCAAGAAAGATAAACTAAATTGAATTATCGATCAATTTTTTTCAATTTTTTTTACTTCATAATTCTGAAAATCTTTGGTTTGTCTCTGCTCAATAATTGATTTCCTGTTTTCTATCGTAGAAAAAAAATAATATAGAAAAATATTTGTTAAATTTAATCACAACTTCACCATTTTGCTACCAATATTTGTTGAATTAAAATGTAGATAATGTTTCTTTTTAACTACATACCTTCTTCCAAAATTAAATGCTGATAAAATTACCTTATACCTATAATTGCATATTATAAATTTCTATCGAAGTGAGCTGCTGAAAGCTGAATGAGCTCGTGTAAAAAAAATGTCAGTCGCTTAAAAAGTGGTATTATTCAGTAGTTCACCAAACCATTGAATATTTCTTTGATCTACAAACTTCCACCTTCGATTGAATTTTAATCTGCGTGATTTTTGTCATCAATATTTTTATGGTACACTTACATCACGGTATTGGTTTCGGCAACTTCTTTGGAATTTCGTCCATTAAACAATTCAGGAGCGTGGGTACGGATAGTGAAATACGATTCGATGGTGGTTTTCGTCAATTCCAATGCACCGAAACAGCTATGAATAAATGTGGCGATTTGTCGATCTGTACAATCAAAAATTCCAAACATGTACGATTGAAATATAAAATAATCTGCGTAGTAGAAAAATTACTTTGTGAGATGTACTTAGACCAATAATAATGTGGGCGATTAAGATGAATTTCATTTTAACACTTGAATGCGACAATTTATATTTTTACGTCATTTTATTGAAGATGGAGGATGAAAGCTTACCTGAGAGTTCTGGTAAATGGCCTTGTTTACTCAGCCAGTCTTTGATGGATTTTATGTCCGATTTAGATATATCATCTGGAATCTTTACGTCGCTAAAGTATTTATCCAGCTGACAGGCCATTTTTATTTATGGGAATTTTATGTACTGAAATCAAACGTAAAAGATATAAATTATTTGGTAAATATCTACTGAATGCTTTATAATTATAATGTTGAGATATCGTTTTGAACACGAGGTGAAATTTTTTCAAGTGCAAGGGAAACTAGTTTTGAAAAAGTAATCAATTCGAATAACATCGGAAATTGGATAATTATTGTTCTTAGATTTATCTAATCGAATTTTTCGCCTTATCAATTCTTCCTCTCTTTGCATGAGAATATTTTATGGGTTTATAATTGATACACTCCTAATATTATTTGATACCTACGTAAGAATAGAAGAAAATCTTATCTAGAATTTGGCGGTAAACGTGGATTTTTCATTCATGATTTTTAAAAGTTCAGTATTGATGTAATTGGTTTTAATCAATGAAGTTCATGCAGCAGAATCTTATCTTCGTGACAAATTTTGAAATAAATTTTCCATAGATTTTTGAAATTCGGATTCATAAGAGTTGGGAACTTTTTTTAGAAAAAAATATTTCAATGTAGGTATTTTAAAAATAGATTGTTGTTTTTAAAGAAAAATATTCTATTCGTGGTATAATTTCTTATATTTTGTAAAAGTTGTTTTTTCTTTAAGAAAATGTACATAAACGTTACCGCCAGTGAAGGAATTTTTCCTTTAAAATGAAAAATAGTGACCTTGGAAAATTTATTTTACATGAAAATTAAAATTCTTAAGGAAATACAGAAAATTAATTTTAAAAATTATAAGTTGGGTAAATTTGTAAAGACAGGGTTGTCTGTTACGAACTTACAAGTTTTTTAAAATTATTTTCAGACAGAACCTATTTTTTTAAATTTTTGTAAAGGAACAAGAGAATTTTTCAAAAATTCCAGCCAATTTTTTCACAAAAGTCTAGTATTTAATTCAAAATCACTTTTTCGAGCCAAAATTGCGATTTTTTCTGGAAAAATAAAAGTGAAAAAACAGTGTTGCCAATCAAAATCGATAATTTTTTGGGGATTTGATTACCATTGATCAAATTTCTTGGGTGAAATTTTGAAATCATACAAAACTGGATTATTTTTTCAAACAAAATTTCAGTCACAGTGTTTCCAACTTACCTAGTTTTTATCATCTGTCAAAAAACTGCATATTTTCAGGTTAATATTTTTTGGCTATAATGATCAATTTTTTATAATTTTTTTTAATATTCAAGTGTAGAACCACACTTTCGTGCAAAAATTGAAATTTTTTGAAAATAAATATGAGTCACAATGTAAGGTACCACCTCATTATTTTAAAAAGTAAAATGAGGAATTTTTAAATTCCAATTTGTTTCGTTCTCAGTCAAATTTCTGATGAAAAATTTCTTATTTTTTTCTAACAAAAATGACAAAGTGCAAAATAAATTTTCTGTCACAGTGTAACCGACTTGCTTTTTATTTTTTGGTAGACCTACAGAATGCACGTTTGTTCTATGGAAAATTTTTATCTATCAATTTTTTTCTGCGATCGAAACAAAACTTTTCGGTCAAACTGAAAGTTTTTTTGAAGTGTTGACAACTCACAATTAAAATAATGATTTTACAATACGCTTTTTTGCGTAACATTTTTGAGGAATTGTACGAAAATTATAATTTTTGGCTAAAAAAAATTTCAGTGACAATGTTGCCAACTTCCTTTTTAGAATTTGTACAATAAAACTTTTGAAGTATAAATTTCTATCGTTTGCAGACAATTTTTATGCAAGATGACATTTTCAAAGCTGGAAAAATATTCATTTGCAGAAATGGCTTGAGAAAACAGTGTTACCAACTTTCCACTTTAAAAAAATGTCGATTTCAAAGGATTGTATTTTTCTCTAGATCAAATTTTTTAGCAAAATCATATAAAACTGCCTGTTTTCAAAATAGATTTCACGTAAATTTACAGACACAGTGTTGCCAACCTACTTTATGACATTTTTTTTGAAAATAAAAATGACTTGAATGAATTTTTTAATACGAAAAAGAGTTTTCTGAAAAAATGACCCGGAACAGCAGTGTTACCAACATTTCATTTTTTAAAAAAAGACAATGTTAAAGAAAAGTAAAATTTTGTGTTGGACTTTTGATCCGTAAAATCATATAAAAATGTATATTTTTTTCAAAATGAATTTCACGTGAATTTTAAGCCACAGTGTTGCCAATCTACTTTTCGATATTTTTTTACAAAATGTCTCCTTTTCAAGTGAAAATTTCTATTGATGAATTTTTAATGCAAAATAACAGTTTTATGGCAAAATGTTACCATTGTTGCCAACTTACGCAACCGTCATTTTTTTGCAATTTGAAGTGACAATTTTTTATAAGAAAAAATTCAGGCGACCGTTCCTCTTTTTTTGTTTAATTTTTCATCAAAAAGAAATTTTTATGTAGGTACCAACTACCTAGTATAGGTATAGAATAATTCTGTTGTTTTTTTTTTGAAAGAATAAACAAAAATTTCTTCAACTAACAATGTTAAGACTTCTTCATCAGAGAATAAATAATTTTTGTCAAAATACCTACCGCTTCCTAAAAAATTTACAAACGTACCAGACCAGTGCAAACCACCAGTGTTACCAAAATACCATAATAACTCTGCATATTTCCTAATAACAAAGTCCATTGAAAATATCGGGTGCTCGATTAATTCTGGCTCTTCAGCTCCCCCGCCCCCACCCCAGTACGTTTTGTGTTAAAAATCGTTAAATTGCAGTAAGTTATGCCTTTTTTTTTTATGAATTCGCGTGTTGCCTGCATACGATTTTTAACACAAGAAGTATCGGGGGAAGCTAAAATTAATCACCCCCGGTACTTTTTTTTTGTAATCATGAATTTATGGTTTTAAAAAGATCAGTGTGAAAAAGGAAAAACGCGGTTTTTTTCCTGCCTTGGGCACTTTTAAAACTCATCGTTAGGTCTTCTTTTTCAACAAGATCAACTTATTCAAATTTCAATTTACATCGAAAGCAGAATATTAAATTTAAAAAAGGGGTGTGTTTTTTTCTTTTCATCTTCAAATACAACAGTACCAATTTCGTAGCATTACACTTTTCTTCATTTTTTTTTCTACAGAAGATAATTCGTGAAAAATAAAAATCGGAGAAATGAATTTGAATAATTCGGAATTAATATCAAGTATAAAAATTGTACTTACAATTTTGATTTTTTTAAAAAGGTGAAAATTTGAAAAATTCTCCTCGTTTAAATTTTTTACGGCGAATTATTATCTAAGCGAATAATAATAATTTCAAATGCATAAAAATATTACAATTCTTACCGAAAGAATGCAGCAAAAAATAACCCGAACCGGTTTCGAAATCGCGATAAAATTCGAAACGAGAAGCACCAAAACACCGTTGACAACTGAATATCTGCACAAACACAAAAAACACTCGAGTAGGAAAAATTCAATTCAATTGGTCGATTAATTGAAAAACATCATAGGTATTGTGAAATGTATTCCCATGTAATTTTTTTATGTTTTGTTCAATTGTAATTAAGGAATAAATTAAAGGTTACGGAGTGAAATTTCACATTCTCGATAACGATAACACTTCCAAGAGAAAAAAAAGTTTTCCGCCGAGCTTGCCTACATGTAAATACTCGAGTAAGCTTAGCAGTGAACTGAGAACACTTGAACATTCGTACCAGACGAATTGATCAGAATGACGGTAACCTGCATAAACCAGTCTCTGTAGACGGTGGTCAAAAAATTTTTCAGACGAGGATTGATTTCACTTTTAATGACCTTGACGATATTCGTGATCATCCGAGCTTAATAAGAGATCTATTTTACAAGGTAACCGGTTATAATCGTCGGACATCGAAGTCTAATTTTTAGTAAAAATTGGAAATAGAATTGGAATTACCCATTGAATACGTGAGCCGATCGATTTAGACTCGGAGGTTTTGTTTTTGTGATGATTTATACGGTTCATTGTACTTTATAACAATTGAAATTGGATATGACAAATGTGAAAATTTTCCAAACTTATTATCGGCTTGAAATATTTATCATTTGACCAATTAACCTTTCATTATTTTTTTTTTAAATAGGTATCTAATTATCGAATAATGAAAAAAGTAATTGTTACCGACGACCATGATAGTTGTGAACTTCCATAAAGAGAAAAAGTAAAAATTGATGGATGAAGGGGGGGGGACTCGAGGGAGTTTTCTACTTCGACGATAAAAATATCTTTATAGTCGTTTGACAGAGGTCGTAAAACTATATGGAAAATGTGGCTTTGGTAAACAAGCAGATGATCCTCTCGAGTATATAAAAGAAGCTTAGCAAACGATGACGAATAATGTTTTCAATATTTATCCCGATTTACCATACTGGCATCCTATTCGGATTTATTTTATTGCTGATGCGAACTTGAGCCTACAGATACGATCCTAGGACGATGAAATACCAGAGTTGATGAGTTTTGGATCTAGATGGTGAAATGAGAGGTATTAGATGGCCAGAGGAGTAAATTTTGTGGTTATTTTGAGTAAATGATTAAATCGAATAAGTTTTAAAGTTTTGTTTCAGTTTTTCCAAAAATATAAAAATTAGGTATCCAAAATTTAGAAGAAATTAAAAAGACTGAAGGGCTATTCCACACATAGAAAAACAAAACAAAAATGAAGTCAGGTCTTCCGAATTTTTGTTCAATTGTTTTTTATGAGTTCCCCTTGGTGGTTTATTCACAAAACCACGATCTTTTTTTTTACCCGGCCTCAAAGAGGCGGAAGGCGGCATCAAAATTTTTATGCAATTATGATTATTTTTGCAAAATTGCCCCACTTTGAAGGCTCATATCTCGAGATAGGTTGTAACACTTGAGGAAAAACTGTTTGCGATGTCTGAAAGAGAATCGACAGAAGATTCAAAATCAATAATCACATTTTGAATAAATCAAAAGTTGAATTGTGGCGATGAAAACTCAACTTTCGATGAGAATAAATGATGAGCATGATGCGGGACACCCTGCTTTTCCCAGATTTTTCAATTTTTTCCTCTTCAGGGATGATTTTAGAAAAAAGTGAAAAAAATCGAATAAGTAAATGAGATTTTAGATAATTTTCAGATAATTTTGAAAAAATGGTTAGCTCAATTTTTTCTCGAGCCTTTTTCAACTAAAGATTGTTTTTTTAACTCGATTTTTTCAACATTTTATCAACTCAGATTCTGTAGCTGTACTTACCTCAATTTTTGTTCAAATGAAATTGAAATTCTTCCAGCTCTCAAATGTTTTAGTCTCCCATTGAATAAAAAAAAATCATTTTTATATGCGTTGAAAATTTTCTTAGAAAATGATATTTAGATAATTCGAAAAAAATTTTCACTCAAAACCAATCTTTACTGAATTTAAAAATTGAAAAAAAATTGCGAAGTTGGGATATTTTTAAAAAGAAGCTATAACATTTTATGAGAATTAGTTGGTTTTTTTTTTTAGAAAAATAGTTGGGAAATTTTCAGAAAATGTAGTAGGGAAAATTTGCGGTACCCCCCTCCCCATTCCCCCTCAAACACATCACTTCGTCACGCACTCGAGTTTTTTGACATCAGAAATCCAATTTTTCTAAAGCTTCGCCCTTGCTTCGTCCATCAGGCATAAAATAATTTTATAAAAATACTTTTGGCTATTTCAATTTTTCATACCGGTACCATCGGAAAATGAAGTATAAGGGCAAAAGGTACCTTGCGTCCCCCTCAACTACATCAAATGAGAATTTTCAATTTTCAAAGCATTAAAATCTGAAAAAATGACTTTTTTTGGACATTGAAAATCTACTTGTTTCAAAGCTCTGCTCTCTTTAATTTCGATTTTGATTTATAATTATTTTTTTCTAATTTTATTGAAGGGTCCAGAATTTTGGCACACCCCACTCAGAAGGTTAAGTCACGGCTATGCAGTAAGTAGGCCCTTGACCCTCTGTTTAACCAAAAAAAATTCAAAATGGGATCTCCAGACCCCTGAGAAGTACAGGGGCCCGCAATTTTGACCAAAATTCAAAAAAATGGAAAAAGTGACGTAGCACATCGGTTTCTACTAATTCGAAGGCGCTAATTTCGAATATGTACTTGGTTTTTTTATCCGACCCCTCTGAATCTCCATGTTAGCCTCCTTTAAAGGGTCGAATTTCGAAGTGTCACACGCCATTTTAAACCAAGTACATAATCGAAATCAGATTCTTCGAATTGGTAGAAATCGATGTGCTATTTCACTTTTTCGTCTTTTTTTTTTTTAATTTGAGCAGAAATTTTGGACCTCTGTACCTCCCAGGGGTCTGGAGATCTTATATTGAAAATTTTTTAGCTAAACAGTGGGTAAAAAGGGCTACTTACTTTAATTTGTTCAGATTTTTAAATGGTAGCTTTCATCCATTGCATCATGAAAGTCAAGTTTTCGTCACTTGAGTTCAATTTTGACATTTTCAAAATGTGATTACCGATTTTGAATCTTCTACCAATTCTCTTTCAGACACCGCAATCAGTTTTTCCTCAAGTACAACCTATCTAGAGATATGAACCTTCAAATTTGGGTGATTTTGCTAAAAATCGTGATTACCTGCATAAAATTTTTGAGGCCCACCTTCCGCCCTCTTAAGGGTTAGAAAAAAATGATCGTGGTTTTGTGAATAGATCACCAAGGGGAACTCATAAAAAAATGAGCGAATTCGGAAGACCTTTCATTTTTGTCCTGTTTTAGTTTGGAATACTTGGTCCTGAAAAAAATGGAGAAAAATATCATTGGCGTCAGATAATTAATTTTTAAAGTAGGTGCCAAATAAATGATCTCGTCTCTCAAATAAAAAAAGTATTCGTACAAACGAATTTTAGTAAGCAAGCATTCCAGGAATTGTAAATTTTACACAATTCAAAAATCAATTTCGATAAAAATAAACAAAAAATCTATAAAATTAGAATTTTAAATTCAATGAATGTTGAATATACGTACTTACACATTTTTAATTTTTCCCCATTTGGTACCTCACTCAAATTTTATTGACTGATTTTTTTCAAGAAGTAGAAAGGTAGGTAAGTTTAAGTACCTATTCATTTGTTTATAAAAATTCACATCTAAAAGTGCCCTATAAAAAATATTATGATTTATTTTATGACGCCACAATTGGTTAAAAATCGGAATAATAAATTTGAAGAATTACTTCCCAGGTCGATTATACCATCACAAAATCTTCATTAAAAAAAATCAAATAGATAAATTAGCCTGGATACTCACCAGTAATTAAATTGTCGGTGAATAAAAATCTCCAACCACAAACAAATACGAAACGTTATATTGCACGAGTCTCAACTAAAAAAAATTCAACGTTCGTCACTTTCAGCTAGGTATTTTAAACGATTAGGTTCTATAGATATGTTTGGTTTTTTTTTTAAAGAAACGTCAATGTTTCCGTGTACGTTATTTTTTTTTATCAAAAAACTATTCATAGTTTGTGTACGTACATTCCACTGATAAAAAACGTTTAAACGAAAAACCAAACCGGTGGAAGAAAATTTTACGAGTTAAAATTTAAAAGAAGATAATTTAATGCATACTGATAAGGTAGGTATATCTGTTTTAGGATCAATTTATTAATAATTAAACTAATTTGATGCATTCGAAGATTCGTAATTAAGTTAATGCAGTCGTTTCGTCGTATTTTTTACGAGATTACGAATAATAAGGAACCGGTTGTGATATTTTTACGAAAACGTTTATTTTTATGCGGTCTATTTCGAAGCATCTGCGTCAGAAAATGTGTACCTGGTTTTTTGAAGAATATTCTGATAACAGGCATGATTATTGATTGTATTTTTGTATAAAATGTAAGTAGTTGAACATTGTAATTAGGTTGTTGCACTATGACTGGATTATCGATGGTGATACTGAGGTGGAAAAAAATGTAACGAGAAAAGCAATTATTGAAGTGATTAGATTTGATAGAATTTAGTTCATGATTTGTATCGACTCTTTTTGTGATACGACCCCATCCAAACCCGTCCAAATTCCCACCTTCATAATTTCTTTGAATTTTCCTTTGTATAAAAAAAAGGAGGGAACGTGTAATGAGGAGTCCATTTCCGAACTCGGAGATTCAAAAATAAAAACAGGACCAATGAAATACCGTATAATGTTTCACATGAAGAAAAAAATTCAAATTTGGTAGGGAGGGGTAAAGAGTAGTATGAGAATCAAAAAATGAACCGAATTTGGAGTTCAATATTATTAAGCAATGAACAAGTGCCTAACTAAAATTTTTGGGGGCTTTGAGTCACAAAAATAATCTTGTTTGAATTCAATTAAGTAAGAGAGGTATCCCAACTTGAAGTAAAATTTTGTATTCGAACAAAAATAAATAGGAAGAGCAACACAAAATAATCCTATGTCCAAAATGGAGTTCATTTCTTGAATTGTGGAGAATTTTTGAAATTTAAAAATTATCTCATCGCTGAGTAAAAGTGTAAATTACCTACATTGAAGGTTTTGATCTAATCAACTAAAGAAACAGAAATTTGATATGTATCCTATTTTCGATCTCCGAAGATTAGAAGTGGTTTCAAGACGTTTCAGAGCTCCTAAAAAAATTTGAAATTTTTTCAGCGATGAATAAAAATTTTTAAAAAAGCCTATATTAGTATAAAGAACTATATTACAATCTGCTGGACTGCTATCTCTATTCTGTAGGTAAGGTATCTATAAAATTCTCATCAATAACGCAATTGTGCATTTTATAGAAAATATCATTGAATGCAATTTTAAGTCGTCATCTTTGTAATTCTGATCGAGCGTAATTTTATATGCATATTTATCCAATCACCTGGAAAAACCTGCAATATGATTAAACCTTATTAAACTCGACCCCTAAATATCTGTAACATGAGAGATGACTCATAATTATATAATTACAAATTACGATAATCGAGTCGACATCTGCCCAAACGAAAAAAAAAAACACCAAAACCAAGTCCGCAGTGTCATTGAATAATTCGCTATCTATCATACATCGAAATAGATACTCATCACGTAGCACAAAAATATCAACCTTTATAATTAGCAGAAACTGGTTGATGGTACATCTACGTACATTAATCGTGAGAATTTCATGTTTCTAAATTCCATTGCGACGATTATCAGTATAGATAAATCTGTGGTTGGACGTTCATTCAAAAATACCTCAAACCTTTATCATAATTCTTTTAATTCATTCGAGTAATATTTACTCTACCTACAATGGTTTATTTGAGTGATGTGATCAAATTAACAAAATGCACTCAGGTATATTTTACTTTAGACAACTATTCATTTACATTACGTAATTATGGGCTAAACTTGTTCTCACACTTGCGATTAGAACATCCTGGCAAAATTTTACAACGAGGAAATTTTCCAAACATGCATTTTTCAAAACGTCACCGTACCAGACAAACGTTTTAAATGCAATGATTTCATGAATTCTGTTGTAAACATGATATTTAAAAATATTTCCATTTGACAAGAAGCCTAGGTACCTTACATAGATACTCAAATGAGGAAAATTTATAAATATTTTTATGCAATAATTATGTTACTGTACAGTCATTTTTACGGTAGGAGGAGGGAGCAGCGAGGGTAAATCTGAAAATTTTAAATCAAATTTCAAAATTTTCTCACTTTACTTGATACTTACGTAAATCAAGAAGCGTCTTCTTTACAAACTCACAATGTTCTGTCCTAATTTGGGAAAAAAACACAAAAATGAAAAATTTTCCCAGCTTGGGGAAAATATGAAAATGTTTTCAACCTGAAAAACTTAAAAAAAATTTTAACTTGAGAAAACCTAAAAAAATTTCAGATTTGGAAAACCGTCAAAACTTTTCCAATTTGCAAAAATATGGAAAATTTTCCAACTCGAGGAAATATTGGAAATATGTGAATTCTTTCAACTTTAGAATAAAGATTTTTCCTAACTAAGAAACATAGGAGATTTTCAAAGGAAAAATATGGATTTTTCCCTCTTGAAAAAAATAAAAAACCTTCTTATCTTGAGAAAATATACACATTTTTCCAAATTGAGAAAATATTGGAAAAATCTAAATTTTTTTCAACTTGGGAATACAAAATTTTCTATTTTGGAGAATATAAAAAACATTTCAATTTGGGAAACATGAAAATATTTTAAATAAAATTCAAAAGGAAAATATGAAATTTTTTCAATTTAGCAAACTTTGAATAGGTATTCTTCCAACTCGAGAAGATATGAAAAAATATGATAATTTTTCCACTTTGGGGTAAAATATAAAATTCTTTCCATCCTAAAAAAATACAAAAATTATTTCAATTTGAGGAAAAGGTACAAAAAAATTTCCCAACTTGGGGAAATACGAAAATTTTTCCCAATTTGGAAAATATGAAATTTTTTCCAAATTTCCAGCCTGGAAAAATAAGAAATAATTGTCACTTTTAAAAATGTACTTACTTAAACATTTTTCCACGTTAGGAAAATAGATATGAAAAAATATTTAACGACAAAACATGAACTTTTCCCAACTTAAATAATGAATATTTTCAACGAATTTTTTTTTTAAATACATAATAATAAGTTGAAAAAATACGAAAATTTTTCCAACTTGGGAAAATAAGGACCATTCATTAAAAATAATCATTATTTTCTACTCTCTCGGAGGAAAAAAATTAGATCCGATTGGATCTGATCAGATCCAATTGAATCCGAAAAATGGCGCAATCCAATCGAATCGAAGTGGATACAAGTGAATGGAAATAAATTCAAATTGATCCAATTAAAGACATTTTTCACTCTAAATTGAAAAAAATCGGATCTATAATTGCATCTCTTTGGATCTAATTTAATTTTTTTGGATCTGATTATACCTTTTAGGATCCAATTGTATCTTCTTGGATCCAATCGGATAATAAATTAGGCAGAATTATAAAATTAGATTCAATAGGATCCAATTAGATCCAGCGTTGGATCCAAAAAGATCTGGAAAAGATTCAATTGAATCGATTTTTTTTTCAATTTAAGGGGGAAAATGTCTTAAATTTGATCAATTTGGATTTGTGTGGATCCGATTGGATCGCGCCATTTTTCAGATCCCATTGGATCCAATTGGATATAATTTTTTTGCCGGGCTTTTACAAAAAATCATAAAAATACAACTGTTCAATTTTTCCCAACTTCTGAAAATATGCGTATAAAATTTTTCCAAAACATAGATAGAAATTGGTGAATTTTTCAAACTGATTGCTGAAAAATCTAGTCTAATCTCGAATGCATCGTTCGGGGAACCTGATTAAGTAAGTCACTTTTCCTCCCCATTGGTAAATTAAGTGAAAATTTTCAAAACTGTAAGCTCTGTTTTTATAAAATTTAATTACCTACTCGATCGAGGTTCAATGATGATTCGACGTTAAATAAACAAACGAAGTTGTGTATTAAATAAAAAACCATAGTCATGTTCGAACAATTTTTTTAAATTTAACCGACGATGAGCCGAATAATTTATTTATCTTTCGCGCGAAACAAAGAATTCAAATTAATGAACAGAAACGAGGCACCGACAGATTGCATAATAAATAATGTGAAAAATAACTTCCGTGAAAAAGACTCGGTGATCGAGCGGAGACCGTTAGAATGTGTAATTATTAAGAACGCTTTTTACGATTTGTTTACTGCGATTATGATTAATAAATACACATAGTCGCAGTTGCCAATGCCAAAGAATAGAAATAGATATATTATGTACATAATGTATTATGAAGTGGATACATTTATGTAATGTAGAATGTCAATGGTGACTTGATGAAATGAGAATAGAATAGTAATTGAAACGTGGTCTTCAAATTAAAAAAAAATTTTGTTAGATTGAGATTTCATGTAGAAAAATTTCTTCTTGTCTTGTCTTCTTGGTCAAGAAAGCGAAAATAAGTATCTACAGGTTTTTTTTTTCAATTTTCCATATAACTATGTGTGTGAAATTGGTGAAGCATAGAGCGAATAAATCAGGTGAGAGGAAAGGGGAAGGTCTCAGTCTTAAAATAAACCCTCGAACTGTATTCAGGAATCAGCATGCATTTGAGAGCAAATTCAACATTCAAAATAAGAAAATTGACTGGAATATGCAATTCAGCATTTTCAATCCAGTGAATACCTACCTATACTTAATTGCAAAATCAAAGGCATTTCACTTTTCAACTCTGAAATCTGAAAAATAAACTTTTGAACATTTTTCAGTAGTTTTCAAAAATACAAACTACGTAAGTATTATTATTTTTTTTGTATCAATCCATTTCAGGTAATATGGTAATAAGCATACTTCCTCTATTATTACATATTTTGGTCTTTTGAATAAAACTTACGTCGCTAAAATATAAAGATAATGAGACATTAAGAAACATGAGCTTAAAATTTTTTCTTTATTCTTAGATGAAATAAAATAAAAATTTCTACTTCAAGCGGAAATGAAAATAACGAATTATTTGCATTCATTAAATATCATGATCATTACAACCGAAAGTTTTTCTTCTAATGATAAAAATATCGTGCTTCATAAAACTTACAAGGCTCAAGGTTAGGCTCAAATTCGACAAAATTTCAATCTAAACCTTCCAAATTAGGTATTCGAAAATTCCTTAGGTGATTTGCAAAATTTCCAAATTCATCATATTCACTGCTGTAGTTTCGACACAGACACTATTGTTCGACATGAAGTAAATCATAAATTTATAGGTTTTAATGATACAAATCAGAGACCATCTGATAAAATTATAAATTACGAAAAATATGATTACGAAGCCCTGAAACACGCGATGATTCGTCCCTATCTGGCTCATTTTCTCACAATTTTGGTCTCGTTTTCAAGATATTTATCAAATTTTAAACCGTAATGGTGAAATTTTGGTTGATAATTTTGAATATACTGTTCTGTTATGTCCATTTATAGTGAGTATTTTATTTTTATTTAATAATTTCGTACAATAATTTCAACCTATCTTACGATCACACGAATTATCTTTTTTTCGATACGTAAAATAATTAAAATGATAATTAAGCACGCCGAAAGATGTATAGATCGTGATTTTAAAATCTCTAGCAACGACTCTCCTCAAACCCTGCGATAATAATAATAATAATTTTTTATTTTTTTAAATAATTAAAAAAAAAATTCGTTCGGAATTCGGTCCGCTAGCGCCACTTTTGGTAACAATACGAACCAAATCACAAAATTCTGACGAAACTGATAACGTAATGTTGTCATACGATTGCATGCTTAGACACATCGTTAGTCATAAATTTTCCAACGAAAAGTACGGTAAATTCTTGCTATAAAAGTATAAAATTCATAATGCTCTGACACGTACGATCATTAATCCGTCATACATTTCTGTACTGTTACGAAGTAACGCTACAATGAAGTGCTACACCAACCCGAATAATCCCGGTGCCCTGAAACTATTGATAGCTTCAAAATGCGGTCAAAAAGAATTACAAATTGTCACCGTCAATTCGAAAGGTTCGTATTAGATTACTCTTACCGAAACATTATCCATTCTAACCGCCTCCTTCTGCTTTCAGAGCACAAACTCAGTGGTCCGAAGAGACTGCCTATTTTAGAATTAGATAACGGTACAAAAGTGTTTTCCAGCACCTCCGGCGCGTGTTATTTATTCAAACCTGATGACAGTTTGAGTGAAAAAGTAGACGTGTGGTTGACATGGGAGTCTACAGTGTTGCTGGTACGTATTTCCGTCATCTTTGGAAACAGAAGTGTACTCGAAGGGCTCACGATGTGTTTCTTTTCAGCCTGCCTTGGCTGCCAGTAATTTCGATAAGATAGCCGATAGTTCTGTGCTGAGTTTAATCAGCCATGTTGATCAAGCGTTAGGAAATAATGTGTATTTGGTCGGCGTAAGTATTCAGATCGATCTAGCTGATAATTTTGTACCGGAAGTTGCATTATTTCTTTGTGATTGTACAGGAACGGCTGACAGTAGCTGATGTTATTCTGTGGAGTTCGTTATTCGCTCTTCTGACAGAACAGAATATTGTATCGCAGTATTTATCATCGAAACACAGTATTTTAAAATGGTTCAATCATTTAAAAGAATTGGAACCGGTCAAGGTAAACTTGGGTTCTTTAATCTGTGCCAAAATGTTCTCTATTTTAATTTCTGTTGCGTTAATTGACAGGAATCCATTGCTATCTGGGGCCAGAAAAAAGGCGCCCAAGTATTTAAATCTTTCGTAGAAACTTGTTCATATCCTTCAGTCAGTAATGTTGTGGAGAATGTAGTAGAAGAGGTAAATAATAATCATCTTTTTTATTATACTTACTTTTATAATTTCGAGTGATATTTGTAGAACGCAGCGATAACCGAAGATGAAATAAAAGAAGCCGAATTAGCCTGGCTTGGTAAACGATCACCTCGTCCTAAACCGAAAACCTTCGCTAAACCAGTGTACGTGTTTCTTGAACTGTTTCAATTGGGGAAATCATGCCACGTATTAATTTGCTGTTCGAATTTCAGATTACCTCAAACTGGAGAGAAAAATATCCTAATTACTTCTGCATTACCTTACGTTAATAATGTTCCTCATTTGGGTAATATCATTGGCTGTGTGCTTTCTGCTGATGTTTTCGCTAGGTAGAATTTTTCTGGATTCTGGAAAGATGATTATTGATAAAGCATCTAAAAATGTGCTTTTTTTGTACAGATATTGCAAGCTACGGAATTGGAATACTTTATATATCGGTGGAACCGACGAATATGGAACTGCAACGGAAACGAAAGCATTAGAAGAGAAACTAACTCCGCAGCAAATTTGTGATAAATATTTTAAAATCCATAAAGAAACGTATTCGTGGTTCAATATAGATTTCGATTATTTTGGACGTACGACTACTGAACAGCAAACAATGTAAGATTACTCTTTATTTACTCTGATGATTTGAAGACGTTGAATATTTTTTATCGACTGTTTATTTTGCAGAATCGCTCAAGATTTATTTTTACGATTGCATAAGAAAGGATACACTTCTACTGCTTCTGTCGAGCAACTATTTTGTGGAAATTGCAGTCGGTTAGTCTTGAATAATTTTTATTAGAAAAAGAGAATCGGCGAATTATTGACCTTGATACTCTTTAATGTTATCAGGTTTCTAGCTGATCGTTTTGTCGAAGGTACTTGTCCAAAATGTAAGTATGAAGATGCCCGAGGTGATCAATGTGACGGATGTGGTTCGCTTATCAATGCCGTCGAACTAATCCAACCACGTTGTAAGGTTTGTGGGAAAATGCCAGTAGTGAAAAATTCCAATCAGCTGTTTTTGGAGTTGCCCAAAGTGAGTAATGGATCGGTTTCGGTTCCGTGCGTTATTCTATTTAATTTGGTAATTTGTATAAGTTGTGACGCAATATTCGCTCGAATCTTTTTATTCTCGCTTCTTTGTATATTTATCGATTTATCGAGAATGATAACGGCGATGACGTGGTGGAACCGTGATCATGCACTCGAGTCCAAATATCAATCTAAATCGTAACGTGGTCCAGATCAAAGCTAAAGCACGTGTTGAATTTCCAATTCGACGCAGTATTTTTATACGATTGATGTGTATTGATTTTGAAACTGTTACAAAACTTTCATGGTTCAGATAATTTCTATGTGATTTATTTTTAAAAAATGGAATTTGGTTGAAATCAGAAAAATACGAATGAAATTTATCGATTTCCTTCCTCGTCTTGCCTTATTTTTTTCATGAAGACCTAATAAGGTCAATTCAAAATCAATACTACCCCGTAATTATTTTTTAAAATTAGTTAATTTACTTATTAATTATTATCAAGTATACAAAGTGACATGAAAGTCTTTCGTTATGGAATCATTTTTGTATGTAATTTCGGATCATTATACGTACGTCAATTCAGATATTTTTTGAACTCGAGATATTTAATTTTCGAAGATGGAAAGTTAATTGAAAATTTAAAAGAAAACTCAGAATCGTATGCAAATTTTTTCAAAGTTAGAGTTCTCAGCAAAAAGCTCAATTTTCAGTGATAAGCCAAAATTGAGGTATTCAATTTTAAAATCTGCAAAAAAATTGTAAATTTAAGATTACAGGGGGAAAAAAATAAACCAAAACAAACATGGTTTAGCCTTTGAGATGAAAAAACCAAGCAAGAAAAAAATCAAGCAAAATCTGAAGACCCGAGTTCAAAAAGTGATTGAATTTACTGTGAAATGGTCCTTTTATCAGGCCCATTTTATTGGACGTTTGAAAAATTTCACTTTCATTGTCTGGCATTTTTGTCACGATGTATTCTTGTGTAAAATAGAATGGCCACCAAAGGCTTAATTTTTTCATCTGTTAGCTTTTCAGCACTTTATGATTTGCACGCTTTAAAAAAATGTTATATTTTTACGTGCATTGCAGATAAATACGTTAGCTTTTTGTGTTATGAGACCTACATGGTCGATTGGATCAAGGTGATAGGTTTTTTGATCGCATTCAAACCTTACCGTTAATTTTGTTTATAAGGTGATTGTAATCGTATTACTTTTTTCGTGCATGCTTTAAAAATTCCTTTTTCAAAAAATAAACGACCGAAATCAAAATATGGTAGAATTGCCTGGAACGAAATTAAATAAAATTACAGATCGAGCCAACGCTACAAGAATGGATCAAATCAGCATCCGGTAATTGGACACATAATGCTCGAGAAATAACCAACTCTTGGCTGAAGGATGGTCTGAAGTCTAGATGTATTACGAGAGATTTGAAATGGGGTGTTCCGGTGCCTTTGAGTGGATTCGAGAAAAAAGTGAGTACTTGAAAAGCCATTAGACTCGGATGATACGTAACTAATCTGATATTCTTTCAAGGTATTTTATGTCTGGTTCGATGCTCCCATCGGTTACATAAGTATCACAGCCAATTATAGCCAGGAATGGAAGAAATGGTGGCAGCCTGCGGAAGAAACTCCAGTGACGTATTATCAATTCATGGCTAAAGACAATGTTCCTTTCCATTCGGTCATGTTCCCAGCTACGCTATTAGCTATTGATGAGAACTACCTGCTGGTTAATAATATCTTCGCTACTGGTTGGTAAATTCGCAAATTCGAAGTATTCTCAGTTATTGGTATCGATAATAAAATAATTATATTGTTTTTGTAGAGTATTTGAATTACGAAGATGGTAAATTTTCGAAATCCAGAGGTATCGGAGTATTTGGAACTGATGCCAAAAGTACCGGAATTCCGGCCGACATATTTAGATTTTATTTACTCTACATGAGACCGGAATCGCACGATTCGTCGTTCAGCTGGGTCGATTTAGCGACGAAACATAATACCGAATTGTTGAACAATATCGGTAACTTCGTCAATAGGTTGGTGCCCGTTGAATATTTTTATTCATTTAGATTTATGAAATAATGGGCTGGGTTTCACAGAGCATTGGTCTTCGACGAAAAATTCTTCAACTCGACCATTCCACCGATGATCATGACCAAAGATGACTACATATTTTTGGCTTCGGTCACGCAGGAACTCCGAGGATTCCATAATGCTTTAGAAAAAGGTCGATTACGTGACGGTATCAAGTACATGTTGAATATCTCGAGGCACGGTAACCTGTACATGCAAAATAATAAGCCATGGGTATTAGTTAAAGGCAACGATGAAGAAAAGTACGTAAGATTGAAGAATTTTGTAAAGAAATACACGATTTGAATATATCGATGGTGTTCTTGTAGGAGTCGAGCTGGTACTGTGATCGGTCTGACTTGCAATGTGGCTTGCCTGCTAGCTGTTATTATTCGTCCGTATATGCCGAATATTTCGAAAGTTATGGCCGAGCAGATGAACGCATCGGAGGATCTTTTCGTATTAACCGAAGATATGAATGTTTTTCTTCCAGAAGGGCATAAAATTGGAAAAGTAAGAAAATTATTCATTTTGGCAAATGGTAAAGTGATAAATAAATTTGACGATTTTCTTTTTTCAATGTAGCCTGTGCCAATATTCACCAAAATCGAACTCACGACTGTCGAGACGTTGAAAAAAATGTTCGCTGGACGTCAACCGTCGCCTCCCAAAGAACCGTCAAAAAAACCCGAAGACTTATTTGCCGATCTGCAGTCAGCTTCCAAGGTTGCAGATAGTTTGAAAAAGCTAGAGACTGCTATTGCTGAACAAGTCTGTATTTTTGCAGAAATCTAATAGAAGATTTTGCCGCGGAAGCTTAACAAATAGCAACTGGCGACCAAATTAGAAATGCTTGATTTGGTTGCTCTGAAAGAATCAATTTGGTAGCGACTCGATGAAAATATCATTTTTTTGCTACTACGTTTTCAAATCTGTATTGCGATTGTGAAAAGATTTTAATTTCTAATTTTTTATTTTATTAAATTTTTATTTCGTCTAATTTTTTATCTCAAAATTATAATGAATTAAAAATACAATAGAGAAAATTTTCGTACTTCAAGTTAAGCGTTCAGATTTATGTAGTGGAATTAAATGAGAAGACAATAATGAGTTGCTCATTTTTCAGCCAGTTGCTAATTGCCGGTTGCCGCTTATTGCTTCTGCTTGAAAACCAAAAATCCAACTGAATGTTTTCAGGGTAATTTGGTTCGAAAGATGAAGGAAGGCGGAGCACAGAAGTCCGAATGGCAACCTCACGTAAATGCATTGCTTGATATGAAAAAGCAATTCGAAGAATTGAAAAAGGTCCAAGAATCCATGACCAATAATGTATCACCTGCTAATACCGAAGAACCGGTTAAAAATGGCGAGTGCCAAGATAAAGAGCAAGAAATATTGAGACTGGAAGAAGGAATTAAAACACTGGTATGGATTTTGTATGGCAATTTCTCCAAGTAACCCTAGTTTTGTGATAGAAAACATCAAAATTTCTATTTTTAAGAAAAATCAGTAAGATAAAAAAAAAGAGCTTCCTTTAGAGAATGGAGATTAGAATTAAAAATAACGGTGATTTTTTTTAACCGTATGGATGGGAGAGCCTGGCGAATAAAATCTTGAGCGAAAGTTGATGATAAAATTTTTAAAAGCATTTGAATTGACATGACATAACATGACCCATTCCATCATTCGTCTTTGTAATCGTAATGTGTTTAGTTAGAAATTATACAATTTATGTAATTTTCAGGGCGATAAAATCAGAACGCTGAAGACAAATAAAGAAGGTAAAGAAGTATGGGGACCGTTTTTAACTGAAATGTTGGATTTGAAAAGCAAGTTAGCCAAGTTGAAACCTCCTGAAGAAGCTCCACCGAAGAAAGGAAAGAAGAAATCCTAAACGAGACAATGTTTCAATTTATTTATTTATTTATTTTATTTTATTTTGTCTCAATAAATGTCTATTTATTTCTCATCTGTGTTGAAACTTTTTCATTGCAACTTAATTCGAGTATGATTGATTATACGAATCATTTCGAATTCTAAATACGCCATTATTAATATTATTTATCAAGTTTTATTTGGAAATTTTTAACTGATAACTTATCGTTTTGAGTGGCTCATCATCGAGTTACAATTTGCAATGATCATTCGGTTCAAAAATGTAAGCATTCGATTAATCGAAAAAAACAAAAAACAATGAGAGTATACATTCTTGGAGCGTTGGAGCAATATAAACTTATTCAGCTTTAATTGAAATAATTTTTGAAATCCTGCGAATTTTGAGATGGAATCGTAAATTGGGTACATGAATGGAAATATTTTCTTCTAAAAAATTTTATACAGGAACTTGAGTTTTTTGAGTTTTTCGATTAACTACTTCACCTATTTACGTTTTGTCGCTTTGATCATCCTGCAATTCAGTATTTAATGAATGGAACCTTCAAATTAGTGTTTATTATGATTATCAGTAATAATAATAATTGTTTTTCCGGCATTCTGGCTCGATTAAAAATTAAAATCAATTTCAAAGCAGCAGAAAAGAAAATTCAAATTACCCATTTTGATTATCACTGAACGAATACACGAAGATTTTCGAATATTAACGAATCGACCCGAAGTAGACTGGAACACTTTACCCCGCTATCATATGATTTTGAATGGCGCAAACAATGATAAAATAAATATTAGCGTCGAGCCGTCGACGTCGAATACAATGATGATCATAAACGTATGCTTGAAACTTGGATGAATTTTTCAACAATTGAAATTTCAAGATGACTGTGAAAACTTACGACACTTTTGGTAAGTAAATTGCTATCTTTTCCATTCATTTTCCATGTAAAATTTAGGCTATTGAAATTTTTTATCAAAATTCTAGGCGACAATGTTGAAAACAAAAGCAACCTTGAAAATGACTGCTCTTGTGAAAAGAAAGCCATATTTGCATTGCTAATTTGTGCCATAATAGCTTTAGGCTTCGTACTAGTAGAATATTACGAAGATACGACATTCACCCCTGTATCTCGAAATGATTCCTGGGATTATTTATTGTTCACTCAACAGTGGCCAATTTCCTACTGCACGGCATACACAGAAGAAAAAAAAGAACCGATAACGGAGTGTAATTTCGCCGATAATGAGTTTGCCTGGACAATCCATGGGATATGGTGAGTATGTTTACAAACAATCAGAGGTGTAAAACCTCATTGTTTGTTTAGAGAGAGAAAAAATAGGTTGAAAGAAACGTTCTGCGTTGTACACCACAAAGAACAGTTATCGTATCGTAATTTATGACGTGTGCTACGAGCGATAAGGATAATAGCCGAACCGCTGTTGTTTTTTGTTGATGATTATAGGCCGAGTATAAGCAATAGTTCGTATTATCCGCAATTCTGTCGTCGACTACCGTTTAATGTCACCGCAATAGCACCTATCAAAGATCAGCTGCTTGAACATTGGCAAACTATACAGAAAGATTCCAAAGCAACTTATCTATGGAAACACGAATGGTTGAAACATGGTACCTGTGCAACACAAATCGAACAGCTGGATTCAGAATTGAAATATTTTAGTCAAGGGTTAGAATGGAATAAACAATACAATATCACCGAAACGTTAAAGAAATGTGGAATATACCCAGATGATGCCACATTGTATACAAACGATCAAGTTATCGATTGCGTTAAACAGTTTTTTGACGTAGAGCCACAGATTTATTGCATGTTTGATAACGTAATGATTTTTATCAATGATAACTTACTTTTTATGCCGATTATGGTTGATGAGGCCTAAAAATTAATCTGTTTTTCTTGCAGGTGCGTAATCAGCTACTGTTGACCGAAGTGAGATTCTGCTTGGATAAGAATTTGACATTAAAAAGCTGTGATAATTTGGGCTCACCGTTACGTTGCGATAAAGATTTCATTTATCCTGGAACCGTCACGAAGTTGTAAACTTTCTTCATATGAATGAGAAGACTGATTATTTATTATTATGAGCTAAGAAGATTTTAAGATTATTATTAACGATGCGATTAGAATTTTAATTTTTAATTTTAAAATGTTTGAACCTAATTTCCGTCTAGTCAAATCTGTTAAACCAGCTGCACCTATTATTATAGTTGAATATATACATATCAGATATTTTATTTTCAATTTTAAAAAATAAAGTAGCGATATTGTTTTCATTTCTGCGTCCTTGAAAGGATTTTTATTTTTTCATTTTAATAAATATTTTTAATTTCATGTGCATTCGTATTTTTTAAAAATTTTTTTAGAGGATTTGATTTCTTTTATCTTGAAATTTTGTCCTACGCCTTAAAATTTACGATTATTTTAAAAAAGTTCTCAAGTGAAATTATTACATTTCTTTTTACATAATATTAAATAGAACACCTTTTTACTTGAAAATGGATCTTTTCAGATTTTAGATCCGAAAGTCTACATCTACACCCACTAGGTATTTTCCATCGGTAGGTAATCAGATGCTTAATGAACTTGATTCGTACCTGAAATTGGATTTTGCTTTCATTTCTGTCCAGTCCGATCTTCATTTTTTGACCCAGAATTATTGAAAGGAAATTTTTCGGCAGGTATGAGGTATGGGTATTTGTTTTTCGATGACGAACAGATAGACTTGATTAACACCACAAGATGACTGTAATTTAACACATATTTATTCATCAAATTCAATGAAGACGCTTCGATTCATATTGTGATTTTATATACCCAAGTACCTAGACCTACCTATTGTAAAATTTATTATAAAATACTTGCATAGAGCACTTAAGCAGTAATAATGGAATGGAACAATGAATACGTAGTTACGTACATATAATGCTGCCATGATTTACGTCCATTTCCACGAATATTTTCAGTTTAAGCAACGACACTTTCTCCAGTGAAACTTTAAAATGGAAATTTTCTTTTCAAATTGAAAAAATTTTCGTTTTGCCTAGTCAGCTGCTTTTGTAATTTTCCAATTTTCAAATTTCAAACGAATTTTCCCGAACACTGGATAACGAACTTACACGAACAGAAGTAAATAAATAATCCCACCTGTCGACTTGTCTCACCTGCCTTATCAGTATTCACAATATTGGTAATTAAAATTGTAAAAAATTGTAAATTAAACGATAAGAATTTGGAAACGAATTAGTTTAGCAAATCTTCTAGAAATAATTCTCCTAATGCAACTTTTAAAATGGCCGGAAACTGTGAAAATTGTCGTAAGTAAATTATTTTATCTTTTTTTTCTCAATTCCGGATTATTACCTTTCAATTTTCTTTTTCATTATAGTTGAAAGTGTGAACGAATGTGTACGCAAAAGGAAGGTGTTATTTTGCGGCCTAATTTGGGCCCTGATTCTGATAGCTTTCGCAGCACGATTAATAAAGTATTATTCGGCTTCGTCCAGTGTTCAGTCGGCTCAGTCATCCAACGGTACCTGGGATTATCTGGTATTCGCTCAGTATTGGCCAATTTCATTTTGTAAAACGCTCACTGGAAAAAAGAAAAATCCATCAGATGTGTGTAATTTACCTAAGAATGAAACGTGGATAATTCATGGACTTTGGTAAACAGTAATAGATATTTACTTTTTTTTAAATCTTAAAACCATCATCTGCGCGCTTTTCTGATAACGAATTACCGATGCGTGTATATTGTTTAAAAACAGGCCAAGTAAAAACTCAAAGTCGCCGAAATTTTGCTCGTTGTTGCCGTTCAATATGACTGAGTTAGAACCGATTCGAAACGAACTGGAGGAATACTGGGTTTCTACGAAGAAAAATATGACAAAATCATCATTCTGGGAGTACGAATGGTCGAAACATGGCACTTGTGGAACTCAAACTGAACGTCTGAACACCCAACTGAAATATTTCAACCAGATCCTGGAATGGTATAAACAATACAATGTAACTAAAGCGCTAAATGAATGTGGTATACATCCGGATGACTCGAAATTATACAAAAATGCTGATCTGGCTGATTGTTTTAAAAAACAATTCAACGTTGATCCGCAGATATCTTGTTTGAAGGTAGCTTATTACTAAAATTACGTAACATCGTGTTTAAGGAGCGATGTAATAATGTTTTCTTATTCTTACAGGTAAATAATAAGCAGATGTTGCATGAGGTGAAATTATGCATTGATAGGGATTTGAATGCTAAAAACTGTCAAATTTTCGGTGCACAGAAGCTGTGCAAAGATGATTTTATTTATCCTGCAAATGTTGTACCTAAATTGTGAAATATTTTGTTACCTATGTACCTGTTGAATGATCTGTACTGTTCTGTTTCTCTGTTCGAGCAATTCAAGTTACCCGAACACTGAAGATTTATTATTTTGTTTTTAAAAAACTGGATTTTTTTTGTTCTAGTCGGAATTTAAGACATGGATATCATATTCGTCGAATTTTGAATCATCATTTTATCAATATTTTATCCATTTTTTCAGTTTTTCATCTTCCTAGATTTTTAAATTTTTTAAATAAAAAATATTTTACTAATTATCTTGTGTTTTTTGCAACAAGGGATTACATAATACTTATCTTGACTGCAAATCAATCTCATTAAAAATAATCAGATTCATATTTGATTCCGAAGAACAACAGACTTACATGTGTATCAATTCAAATTTTCTTATCGACTTCGCTACGAGCTAGTAACCTGATCTTTAAGATAAAATAAATGTATAAAATGAATTTCGTAGAATTCGCGTTTAGTCATAATGAAATGATTCAATTTCAAAGTGAAGAAATGAAGAATTACACACAAATGAGTCTTTGGAGAGTCAATTGTGTTTAACAACGACGAATTGAATCAAAATTGTTTATACATTGTTCAATTACTTGAATAGAAGATCTGAGAATGGAATTCCATTCGTATATTGCATAATGAATACCTTAATTTTGATCAGTCTCGTCCTCTCGTCCTCTCGTCTAACGTCGTCCTCGTCGCCAAAAATGGAATTCTGTCAAAATAAGTACATGGATACAAAAAATACTTTTAAATCACACTTAAATTGGCAATTGGGGTTTCAACTTACATTTATGGTTGGATACAAGACACGTCAATCCAACTCCAACAAGAATTTCAGCTATCTTGTTTACGACTTCACAGTCATGGGCTTCACATTCCCCACAACAGCAATCACACCGTACCAAACAATTTCGTAACGATTCATGGAGATTATTGCTATGCTGTTGAGTCTGACATGAGTACATGAAATATATCAAATGAATCAGTGAACTAACTAAAGATCTTAGGCGATTTAAATTTATACTCACGTGAGGAAATGAAATTGGTTAACAATTTCATTTCACGCTTACGCACCACTTTCAGTCTGACCTCCGTTAATCATTCGCTTCAAATTTTATAATATGAAACCTTCACAGTTCACACTCCAGGTCAATTTTACTTCGGAATTCGGACAAAATTCCATAATTCGTTTCCAATTCTCCTTTTCCGTTCCGCTGACGTTGATTCTGTTAACAAATGAGAAATTTTTCTTAAAAAGTGTAACTTCAGTGTGACCGGCGATTGAAAGCGATTTGAATAATGCAAAATAATGAAAAAAGCAACGAAAAATTGACGATCAAACGACTGACGTTTTACTGCAGAGAACAGAGAACTCGAATTTCTCATCTGATGCATTTGTTTTGATTGTAAATTTGAAATTGATGAATTTCTTATCACAATGGTGAGTTATGGGTACAGTTTATCTACTAAAATCAAGATTTTTTATTGCAAAGATGATGATATGATGATAATTTTGAAGACAGCTTACTCAAATGTAATTAAACCATACGATACCTTGAAAAAATAACTAGTTATTTCAAGAATTAGCTGGTATGATGAGCAACAGAGCAACGGTGAAGTGAATGAAATTTCGTCTTACACATTTTCATCCTTATGTTCAAGATTCTTGAACCGCCTTAAAAAATAATGAAATAATCGAGATATTTTTCAACTCATGCATCCAGCTCTCGTCTTCTCTAATTACGGTGCTCAAATCAACGCCAGATTTTCAACTCGCTCCGATGAACTTTCCTTCTGAATAATTTTTTATACGCGTAAAGATTATCCAAACAAAAAATACCTCTTGGCAACCATGACCAGAGACAAAGATCATTTTGAGCAAATAAAATTGAAAACTAATGTATGAAAAAATATTATCCAAGAATAAACGACATAATAATTTATTTCGAAACAAGCAACTTATTCTATCTTGGCGGCGACATATAATTACATAAAGGTACATTTCACTAACATTTTTTTGTTTTAATTTCACAACTCGATTGTTGGACAAATCATTACAGAGTACATATACATACATAATAAACACCGCTACACATTCTCAGATACTTTCAAACTACAGCTATGCGTTTAATTTAAAATAACATGTTTTAGAAATCACAGAAACGAACTAAAAAAACTTCCAGGAATGGCGTTTAAAAATATTAGATACAAAAATCACATGAGTTTTCTTATTTAAAACCATCGTTCATCAAAACAACATATTTTCTCAACACTAAATTTTACCTAGCATTTGTTACAATACATACACAGCATTAAATACAACGATCGTTTTAAACGATTTTTAAATTTTATAAAAGGATTTCGAATTTTATCGCAAAATAAAAAAAAAATCGAGTGCAAGTAAACGAAATTACAAAATATAAATATATAAAACATAACAAAATTTATAAGAAGACGAGAGAAGAGTCATACGAGGGAATTATTTGAAAAAATTAGCTATTCCTATATCGTTCTCGTTGCCAGACAAATTCAATAAATTTTCACCTTTTGGCCGATTTATTTCTATTCTGGGTAAATCTCGTATGGATTCTTTGCGTTTGAACAGCTGTCCAATATTTTTACCGATCAAATTGTTTACTAATTTTTTAAACATTTCTCTCATACCTGAAAAAAAAATAATAATAGATCACTTGTCAATTATAAATTGACAGTAAAAAAAAGCAGATGTTTACCTTTATCTATTTTAGATTGAGGCCCAATTTTCAAAACTTTTTGATCGAATTTCTGCAAATCATCCATATTTATGCCCGGTACCATCGTCATGATCTCCAGGACTTGTGGATATTGAGGTCTGACCAAAAGGTAGACTTGAATGGCACAATTTAAAAGGCTGCCCTGGTTACCATCGTGCTGACCGTGCAACTGTAACCCTTGCAATAGACTAATTATGGTTTGAACTGCTAACTCTTGGGTTACATTTCCGTCTGCTGAGAGTTGTTTCATGATGGCGGGAATTTTGAAAGTGGCTTTTAAACTATGAGTGCTGTCCAGCCATGAAATGGAATTGAGAATGAAGCTCATAATACCGTAACGAGTTCCTTCGTATCGGAGGAATTTTACACCCAGATCTGAGAGACTTTCGTAGATGTTGGTGGAATAGGATAGGTTGGTTTGCGAGCCCATCGGTGATGGGAGTTCGTCGTTTGTGCTGGCTGTACCTGGAACATGACCAACAAATTCGATGGATTAGAAAATTTTTTATTTCGTAATTTGCTAATTCATTCCCTGGAAATTTTAGCTTGAGAAAAGGTCAAATAAGAGTTCCAAGTATTCATATCATGGTCTTGACTCGTTTATTCAACCATTTTCCGAACTCAAGTGTTCGGATTTCGCTCCAATTCGAAGACCAAAAGTTTAAAAAAGGAATTACATTAATGAGGAAGCACTCTTCTCCGAATTTTCAAAATTTTTCATTATCAATTACCCTATTCAATTTAAAAATTTCACTCGTAATCAATTTATAAATTACTCATTAATCAAAACATCCTTGAAAATTTTTTTCCCATTGGCAAAATGCGTATAAATTTCACCTTGAAAAAGAAAAATTCAGATAAAAAATCCAACATCGCATGTAAAATCATATCTAAATAGTTTTCTCGATAAAGAAGCATGGAAAAGTTGGTAAAAACAAACACTATTAAATTCATATCGAAAAAATACCATTTAGAGAGTATCGAAACAGCTGATACTCACCATTACACGATTTCAGGTCAGATAATGTAAATTTGAGCAGCATGGCTTTAATAACATCCATATATTCTCTCGATAATAACGTATTGATAAAATCTTCTACTAATTCTTTACTATCCTCTTCGTCGTCATCCTTCAGCTTGCCACTTTCTCGGCACTCCTTGAGATATTTCCATTTATTGGACAGTCTTTCGTACATATAGGACGTAAAATACGCGAAAATAGGCATCAATATGGCATCGTGCTTGGAAGCCGGGCAACAATATATGAACGGTTTCATGAACTGTTTCACCATGACTCTCAATCTATAATCCGGAATTGAGTCAATGTTGCAAAATACAGAAGCTGCGAAACTAGGAGCAAAGTTTGGCAGCTCGTAGAAAAAGTACCCGAGGTTCTGGCAGGCTTTCGTAATAATCGTGTAACACGATTCGTACAAACCGAGAAGGAAATTTTGCATTTTGGCGAAAGCATTAACGTTTGATACTGGGTCGAGTGGATTGAAGTCTGATTTTTGACTCATGTGCCCGCCGAACAAAGCTCTTAATTCGTGTTCCGATAAATCGTGTACTTTTTCGTAATCGGAATGCAGCTTAGATTTACCTTCTGGAGTCCAAACGCAATGGAAAGCTTTGATTAGAGAGAATACACCGGGAAGAGCTTCCAGCACATGAGGAGTAGCCGGATTCTTATAAATTGGCTGGTCACCTTCATAGCCGATTACGAATCCGCCATTGATTGCTTTTTCTTTAGATTCGGGCCAAGAGGAACGTTTCATTATAGCAACGATGATATCGACGCAGTACATGAGTTCACCTCGATTCTTCATAAAGATATCTTCATCAGTGGATAATTTATTGTCGAGTCCGATGAAAGAGGCGAACTTGGAGTAATCGCTGAAAACTTCGGAGCTCAGCTTACCCCAGTAATTTTTCACTTCAGCGAATACTTCGCTGATAAATTGACTTTGGCGTTCGTAATCGCAGAATGCATTGTTAATAGATAACATAGCTTCTAAAAATAACACGATTTCCATTTTGTACAATTGAGCAGTGTCTTGTTTCAAATCGTTGAAAGCTTTTTTGATATTGTCGAAGAATGGTAAAAATAGCATGGGATATTTTTGGCTCAATTTTACCAACATGCAGGCGGCGTGGCGACGTAAATTGCGAACGTTTTTCGACCTGGTTAGCTTCGTTTGACCGGGTATTTCGAATATCAACGTAGAAAATACTTTATCCAGGACTCGAAGCATATACGTATTCTGTAATTCGGCCGGAGACGCGTCTACGAAGTAAATAAACGTAGAAATGCAGGATAAAACGAACGAGAGTATGCCAGGATCTTGAGGTTTCAAATTCAGACACAGATCTAATATTTGTAAGCTTCGTTCTAGCGGAATAGCGTGATTTTTTGGTAAATGGTTGACGATGGTGTCGACTAAGGCGACTATGGCTTCCCATTCGAGATAATCTATGGAAAATATGGTATGACAAGCGTTCAAGTTGAGCGAAGTTTTTTGTATTCTGGTCACAAGCCATTGCTCGATGCAGGAAAACGTTACCATTGGAGCGATAGCGGTTAGATGGCGGAAAGCTTCCAGTAGTTCGACTCTGAACCGATAGTAAAACGTAGCGAAGGATTCTTCGGAATCGAAATCAAATATCAGGTATTTATAGCTTTCTTGAAGCATTGGCACTGCGTTTTCTGGATTGTACGGAATTCGGATGAGTTTCGATGTGACGTTCGAGACCCATTTTGTAACGTAGTTTAATACGTTGGCATCTTTGTTGATAATTCCATGTTTAAATATAGCGGTCCAACCGCAGTTGACGTTGAATGCCACCATTAACGAAGGATGATTACACAGGGTGGTTAAAATTTCTAACAGTAATAACATATTTTCTAATTTTATAAATTCGTACAAACTATCGTTATCATTTTTGATCACGTTGCACAATAAATTACACAACGAACATAATAACTCGGAGATTTTTTTCACGAATAAATAATTACGTTCGTTCAACGTTCCATTTTGAAGTAATAAATTAATTCTCGATATATCGTTGACCAACGTAGAACTCAATAATAATTTACAAATAATTTTCTTATCTTCGTATTTACCTTTTTTGTTAGCAATACGATTTAAGCATTCGGCCGTCTCTAGTTGAAAATTTTCATCAGCTAAGAAACCGCACAGAACGGGTAACAGTCTCGTTTCTTCTGCAGCTATACGATTAATAAACGCGAATTCTACTATTTCGCTGACTAACTTGAGCGACAAATTGATAACTCGGACGCTCTCAGGAACATTTAATTTATAATGCTGGGCCATTAAATTGAGTAAAAACGTGAACACGTTTTCTAATTCCAGAATTAAATTTTGATAAAGATCTTTCCTACGTTGAGCATATTCCAATGTCTGCAACACGACAATATCTTCGATAAATCTCAAGAATATAAGCAGTACTGTCTCAGCCTGTATGTGACCTTTTGCAGCAGTAGCGTATAACTCCGGTAGCAAATCTGGCCAATGCTGAGGCCATTCGCGTTTTATCATCTCGACTATAACGCGAGATAAGGCATCGCGTAGATGAATATGATGTATGAAATCACCTTCGCATGACTGCAGCAAATTCATGGTTACATCTTTGATGGAGATTTTCTGCGATTGATCGATATCGTACCATTTGTATTTGACGCAATATTCCATCAATTGTAGACCGAAATGACGTACCAGATGAGAGCCATGTAACGAAAGGTATACCGAACACTGGATGCATATTGGAGACTTTTCTTTGAACTCTTCGCAAGCATTGTACGCCTGTTGACGTTTATCCGGAGGTACTTCGGGATTTAAAGCTGTCTCGACGGCCTGGGCCAACTGATTCGAAATATTGATTATTTCCTGATTATCCATCGTGGCTGGCTGGTCGTGAACAAGATGATAATCGAAAACGAATCGCTGATTTTTACGAATTGATGATGCAATCACATGGCTTAACTATTCACTGCGACGTTATTCCGGTAAAACACACACCTCAATTTTCAATTTACATCACATTATCTACACGTTCGAGTTGCACAAACGCATTGCGAACTTTCAACTGTTCACAAAGAAAATAAACTTTCGTCGAGGGCTTATTTTGAAAGTGTTTCACGTGTGAATAATTTTTTCAAAAAAATTTATACGCATTCGTAAATTAAATTGCCGAAAGGGACGCAAGAGGAAGGGGTATTTTTTATCAAAAATCACACTTCTATACAAATCGGAGCAAACTTGATGTAAATTTCATAGTAATTCGAAATTACCGGTAAACCATTACGTAAAATGTTTAAAGTTCAATAACCCTTTCCCGGGCTCTCCCTCTTCGTAATCCGCCCTTCTATCTTCAGTTCAGCTTCAAGAGTTCCTGGAAGATGAAATTTTGTAGAAAATAAAATCCCTTTACAGTTCCAACGATCGACGATTATAATGAAAATGTTTCAAACGATACTTGGATTGGAGCGTTAGGGCCCAGCGGAGCGGCCCACCAGATTACCTGATGACTGAAATTAATGATAGTTGGGAATCTAGCAGTCATAGAAATGAAATCGAGTTCCAACTCATATTTTCAAATTAACTTTACTTATGATTCTCGCAATTTGTTCACCGGATCACCGGAATATAAACAATGAATATAAACAATACTTAAGCTCTACAATTTCGTAAAGAAAGACCGAACTTCAATAAGTACATACATACAACGGGGAAAATGATACAAACAGATTTCACTTCAATCAATACTATTACAGCAACGAAGTGAAAACATTTGTTAGTAATCAATATATTGTATACCCGGAAATATATCATGGAATATGGATACAGTATAAATTGTTTATAAAAACCAAATCATGTAAAAAGATCTTATACTCTGATATCTTTACAGGTTTATAAAAAAAAAAAATGCGAAGGAAAATAATGTTCACGCCTTGCTTTTCGTAACTATCAAAACTGCACTAGGCACAAGTTCTGAAACAAAAAATTTCACGGTTAAAATAAGCACAATCTGAGATATGAATCGATAAGGAGAAGAATATACTAACTTAAATCTTCCAGCCTTTGACCATATTCTTCGTCAGTAAATACCTTCTTTGGAAAATTAGTCATAAGTGAAAATGGTCCCTTTTCATCTGTCCTATTCATTTCAACATATAATCTGACAGCAGCTAATTGTTCTTTAACGTTGAATGTTTCAGTAAGCGTATTACCATTTGTAAGTCTTATCTGTAACAGTGGGAAAAGTGTTATGCATGTGGCATAAATTTATGAATTCAAAATCGTCGAAATAAAAATTACTTGAATTCTAGTTTGCGTGTAATCTTTTGGAGTAGCATTAACGGTAGGTGGTTTAGCTTCAGGAGTGGGTTCTACCTTATTTACTACGTTATCTGGCGTAATTCCTTTACGTGCCAGCTTATCAGCTTCGATCAATTGTTTCACCCTTAGTCGTGCTTGTTTTTCTTCTTCTTTTTCTCGTTTACGCTGCTCTATTATTTTTTTCATCTCTTGTTCTTCCATTCTAACATTTGAAAAAGAAAAAACATAGAGGCTAAATAAGAACGCTACCAATGTTAAAACTGGAATTGAATTGATGTACTTTTTCTTCGCTTCAGTCATTTCTTTGCCAGACTGTATCCTCCGTTTCTCTTTCTCCAGAGCTTCTTGTTTCTCTTTCTCTTCTCTCTCTTTGCGTTTAAGCTTCAACTTTTCTTCGATTTTTCTAAGCTGTTCTCGCCTTTCTTCATCGGTAAGCGGTTTTTTTTCTTCAGTAGATTCCGAAAAATTACTATGTCCCGATTTTGTCGCGTGGTATTCAACTTCGAGTTGTGTTTTGAAAAGTTTATTGCAGCTGGGAACAGTATGAAAAGTAGAGTAAAATATAATTCTTCGTACGAGAATTACAATACGTATCAATTCCGTACTCACTCTTCGCACTTGATTGATTTTGCAACTTCGGTTTCATTTTCAGCGGGTGGTGGAGCTGAAGTGCTTGTATTTCCAGGTTCAGCTTCCGGGGTATTTTTCGAAGAACCAGGTTCAAATTCTTCCGAATGACTAAATATCCTACAAAATGTAGATTTGAGTATGAGAATTGCATGCTCAAATTTGAACTAACCATTGTTGCTAGGAATTCGAAGTACTTACCATTCCATCGCGGCTTCCACACCTACATTACCGGTCATAGATAATCCTTTTTCACTGCAAGACCGGAGAAGTGAAATTAGCTCAAGATTTCAATTAACAAAAGCAAGGCTTAAAAAACTTACGCTTTTTCTTTGCTGAATCCCATTTCCATTAACATTGCAACGAAATCAGAACCGGTAGACATGATGATAAAGGCGAGAGATTAGCGTGGTTTTCAGGAATATCAACAGCAAATTAATAGGAAATCTACGGATGATAATCAAAATACACTACACCTGGAGTAAAGTTAGATATTTTGCATTACTTATCGTTAAAACATCAGAAAATTTGCGAACTATTTCGCATTTTTAGGCAAAAAATTTGTCGACTGAAAAATAATGATTAGGAAATTTTGGCAAAATTCACACTAATGTGACGTTACAATGCAATCTTCGAATTTCTTTATTTTTGGCTTTGAGCTTTGCATTTCTCTTGTGACATTTTGTTCAATTTTTTTTCATTTTTTTCATTTTTTGTTGAAAAATTGAAAATTTAATAATTATGTGATAATTTTTCAATAGTTAATAAAAATATATTTTGAAAATTTTATCTGAAAGTACTTTGATTAATTTTGAACGAAAAAAAATAAGAAAAAGAAGAAAATGTTCAACGTTTTTTGTTTAGGCATGGTCCATTGTTATACAATCTGTGAATCTAAAAATTCCTAATCTTTCTGGTTTTGGATCTATGCATCCTTATCTTTCCAAAATTTAAGTCGGTAATTTTTGAGCTTTTAAACTTTGGTGCTTTCCGATTTTAAGCGTGCGTTTTGGTGAATGAAAGATTTCTTATTTGTGTAATTGAATGTCTTATGCGCGAGATCTTTTTGTGAAGTATTGGTAAATGGAAGAAGAACCGGTTCGTAAGCCTCGACAAACTAGAGGTACTCCAGCTTACAAATATACTTTTAAATTATCCACCTACATTGTAGGAGGTTGTTTCGCTGTTCATATGTTTTTAATGTAAGTTTTAAAAATCATCATTAAATATCAGTTAAGTTGGTTTTACAATCTGTTGTTCTTCCAGGTATTTCTATCAAGATCGACTGTACAGAAAAATCGCTGCCGGTTATTACGATGCATCGAAATTCATGAAGGATAAGAGAAGACTGATGGGTAATTTTTCTCCAACTCCTAACGTGCATGATCGTCCTGTAAGAGAATGGGACCAACATATATCCTCATTGAATGACGATGCTGGAAGTACATTGGATGCCGATCTTTGATGTCATGTCAACTTTTCTTAGTAATGATATAGTGTATCAGTGATATTGAGGACATTTTTTTACCAATGTAAGAACTTTTTGTGATCGCGAGAACATTTATATCGTTGTATGTGTCAATGCTCATTAATCTTGTGCAGTAATATGAATGCCACCACGAAAAGGTATTGCTATTGTTTTTCAATGTTAACGAATAAAAATCGTTTCTCGTGAAATGTCTTATTTATGAAATCATTTTTTCAGGAATCTCAAGAGTAAACCTAAAACTGCTTCAAAAACAGTTACTCTTAAAGATATTATCTTGAAAAAAGAGCAAAAAGATAAACACTCAGCTACCACTTCGAACGCAAACGACAGTCAAAATGAAAGTTTCATTGATGTTTTCAAGCTCAACGCAGGTAAAAATGGTATAAATAATTTGTGCGTTCTTTTATTTCTAAAATTTTTCAAATTGAATTATTTTTACAGCGAAGGAAAAAAAACTCCAGACTCAAAACACTCAACGTGAAGAAAGCGAATCCAAATCGGACGATGCTTTTGATGATGAATTATTTTCCGAGTTTAAAAGCAGAACTGAAAGTTCAAAAAGTGAAAGTGCATCGAAATCAGATGATAGCTTCGACGAATTATTTACTGATTTTTCAACAAAATCCAGAAATTCCGTCAAGGAAACAAAGCCATTGGTTAGTCAAGAAGAAAAAGATTTTGCTGAAATTTTACGTGATAATCTTTCACCGAGATGTCCCATTTGCTTTCGAAAAAATAATTACGAAAGCGAAGCAGCATATATTGGTCACTTGAAGAAGTGTGCTTATAATAATAAAATGACTATGGAACAATTGAAAAAAGCTCTAGAGCTACAACATAAACAAACATCGGAACGGGCTGCTTTAGGGTTACCAACTGCGCCGAAAGAGAAGCCGCAAAGAAAATATCAAAATAAGGTATATTTGTTGATTTTACTTCTGGATTTTTATCCAGCAGATTATTATATTTTTTCTGTTTCCCGTAGGGACCTGTGGATTCCAATTTGGAGCTTGGCCTTGCTTTATCGAATTCGTTGCGTGAATACGATTATATGAATATAATTCAAGAAAAGGAAGCTCTTGTTCAGGCTGGAATTGAACCGGAAACACTTTCACAGTATAAAAATCTTGAGGATTTTGGTTTTGCTTCCAATAAGCCGGCGGAAAATGCAAATTTTAGAGGTAATATTTTGATCATTTCTTCTCAAAAAATTGTTTTTCATTATTTTATTCGAATTTTTTTTAATAGGGAGTAAACGGAATAAAAATCCTCCTTCTCGAAATACTGTACTTTTTACTCGAACTCGAGAGGAAAGAGATAGAATTATCAATGAAAAGGTTGCCAATTTATTGATAGATGTCGATACTCAAACATCGAAGCCAACAGAAATTATTTCTGAAGCATTCCTTCTGAAGTCGAAGTATTTGAAAAAACATATTGATAGAGTGAGATTTTTAAATTAGTTGAAATATGTTTTCTTCAGAACTGTTTTTCATCTAGAATTACTTTTTTTTTGCTTTAGGAAACAACTCTATGGAAAAGATCGTCTCAAATGGAAGATATTTCTGAAAATTTATATTATGCTACTGCATTGTCCAATTTCATTACACCTTGTACAGTTCAGGCTGGCTCGAAATTGAAACATTTATCTCAGATACCATGCAGACCACCAAGTCCGGTGAGTATTATCAGAACAAATCGGATTTCCAAACATTCTATGCAATTATTAATCATTCTTTGTTTTTAGAACAAACTAACCACTTCAAACAATGTCACCGTCTGTATTCCTTCATCTCCTCCAAAATTATCCGTAGTAAAACCTGTAACCAAAAGATCTCAAAAAACGGTTCCTATTACGGATAAAGTAGACTCTCAACTACGTTTAGATTGGAAGTACATGTTGAACAAAAATATCCTCAGCGATTTAACCATTTACGCCAAAAATGAAGTATCGATTTTCGCGCATAAATTAGTCTTTTACGCCAGATGTCGTTCCATTTTAACCGAAACTATAGAAGAAGTGGAAAACAATAAACGTAGCGAGATGCTAATGTGGATGGAGTACAGTTTCGAAGCTGTAATGGCTTTATTAGAGTATATTTATACAGGAGGGCTTCCAGATATGAATAAATTGAACGATTCGAATAAAAAAGATCTTCGAGCTTTAAGTGATCGGTATTCCTTTAAAGAAATAATCGACGCCATAGATCGTTCAGAAGATGCTCAAATGTTCTCCAACGACGAAGATGAATCATCATCCAAAGATTGTAAAGTACCTTCCACGAAGCCAAATGTGTTATCTCGAGAACCCGATACTCCTGTTCAAAATCATTCTTCAGAAATCGACCTCTTTCCAGATGACGATTCTTCTCCTAAAAACATCGCTGTCGAAGTGACCGAAGGCGAAAAAAATTTACAAATGATGCTGGAAGCGATGAAAACGCAAAATCCCAGATCACCAGAACTCTTCGAAGATGATTCGTATCTCGAAGAGACAACAAACGAAGGAACCAAATCGCAAAATCAATCTGGCTGGGAAGAAGTATTATCTCGATTATGCAGTCCTATTCCATCACCATCTCCTAAAAAAGAAGTAATGAAACTAGACGTTTTGACCCCTCCAGAGAATGATTTAACTCAAGAATTCGAAACCGATAAAAAACCTGTTGAAAAGCGTAAATCATTTTCACCGCTGGAAAAAGGTGAAATAAAAAAAACTAAAACCTTATGCGAAGAAAAATCATGCAAAGCACCGCTCAGTCAGGTTATTATCTTGAGCGATACCTCCGTCAGTGATTCTGACGAATCTCTCTATAAAACCAAGAAAACTACCACCGATAATTCTAAATCAGATTTTAATCTTAGCGGATCGAGTATCGATAAAGTGCCTTCCAAAGATCCAGGATCTTCGAATTCTCAATCCACTCATATCTCAGGTATAGACGAAATACACTCTGTAGAACCAGAACCATCGGCAGCTGGTGACACTTCATACGTTTTAAACGAACAACCTTGTGAGGAAATAGATCCAATTTGGGATGGCTTCGAAGATTTCAACAGTATGCCTTGTGATTACGATTATTTTCCTCAGCCTGTCCCTATTCCTGTGGATAATCCGTTATGTGAATTTCCTTCGCCTTCTAAACCAAAGAAATCTTCAAGAAAATCCATCGCAGATTCGCTATTCGGTTCCTTTACCGTCGATGAAGATATTTTGACCAAGATAGAAACCGAAGCTGTAGCTACTGCTTCGTCTAAACCACCTTCAAGTTCGACTCCCGATAGCGTTAGGAAATTCCAGCGTCGATCTAGATCAGAAAATTCCATAACTCCAATTAATAAACGCGTGTGGAATGATGTCACTCCTATGGCGGATTATAGCGGAATGAAGAATGATGATTTGAAGGTACGGCGTTATTTTTCTAAAAATAACTTTTATGTACCTATGAATTTCCTCTAAAGTTTCAGTTTGTTTTACAGAAAGAGCTGGAAAAATACGGTATTAAGCCCGGCTTGAGCAGGAACAAGGCGAAAATGATGCTCAAATATATATACGAAGAATTACATCCTTTCGAAGACAAAGTCAACGTACCACCTCCAAAAACTGACGTACCAGCATTGCACAAAGATTCTGAAAAGAATCCCGATCAGAATGTGAATTCGTGCGATTCAAGGTAACATCTCACCATCTTGATCGTTTTAGTTATACTATGTTATTCATATCGATAGTTTCTTTCGACCTCAGTGATAGTGATACATCTGGCGTAAGTCTACTGGAAGAAACCTATGTAGAAGATGATCCCGAAATATACACTCAAGATTCGGGAAATCTCAAAACCAAAGTTGATTTACAAACAGGGTTTAGTAATTTATTACGCGATGATAAATTATTGCAACGTAAGATTTTACTTTACGAACCAATTTGGTTGGAACCCCTGAAAATCACTTTGAAAGAATACGGAGTCAAATGTAGCTTGACCGAATTAATGAATTATTTAGACGAAAAGGTGTGTTTTTGATTAATCTTATTGGGTCAAATTGAAAATTTATTCACTCAACTGTATTTTTCAGTGTGTTACATTCCGTACCCAACAACAAAGAGGAAAACGGAAAAAACAGAAATCTACTGAAGAAAAAAGACCTAGGAAACAGAAAGCAAAAAATGCCGTAGAGGTTCCAGATTTGTGATGGTCATTTTTTTTTTTTTGAATTGTTCGTGATATTTATTTTTTCCATTTTGTTTATTAATTTATTTTCCAGTTCGATATTTTGTATAGCTGTCTATTTCAAGTTTTGTTTCTGTATCAATGAGTTTTTTAAAATTACTGTACATACGGGTTTGTATGATTGTAAAAAGTTTATATAGGTTAAGTTGTATGTTTTCTTTTTTTGAAAATCAATTATTTACCATTTTTCTTTCTGTATGATCTAAGTATCTATTAAAAGTCCTCCATATTTTTTGTATTTTTCTTGGAAAACTGGTTATTTCATGTTCGTACCAACCGTTTTTCGAAATTTGGAGCGAAGAACTTACTCCGATAGAGACTCATTAGTTGCTTGGTGGTTATTGACATTCTTATCAGCTCAGTTTTTAGCAATTTTCGGTGATAAGAGGTTGAAGGTTTGAAAAAACATTCGCATTTTTTTGTTCGAAATTTTTAAGGAATGAGATCTTTAAAATGTTAGAAAACGTATTACAACTTGGGAAGATCTCCAGGTGCATTTCGTGCACCAAAATAAACTATAATTTAAAAAAGATTTCCACCGAAACAGAAAATCAGCATGTCACCTCCGACTTCGTGCATAAATTTCAAACATCTCACATCCAGATTTCGCCTTTTCAGCGTATTTTATTGGGAGCAGGTTCCTCAATAATGTCATTAGTAGATCCCACAAGAGCAGGCAAGTTTTCTATTTCTATCAAAGTTATCTGATTAGTTTTTAATTGACCCATTTTTAGTGCAGATATGATTGCGATTATGGGCGAGACGACCGGTGCATCTGCGATTGACTACATGCGTGGTCAAATGACAAAGGATACAGAAGGGTCGAGAATTTTAAGGTAAATATTCCACGGTGTTTGTAATTTTTATGTTTTTTCAACTATCCGCTGCTGTATGTAGGTAATTAAACTTCGATTTGGCATTCGTCACATTTCTCGTTGAATCTGTCAGAAAGGTATTCAACGATATAAGTATGTAAGAAGATATGTTAAAGTAGAGATAATTACTTATATCATGTTTTATTTACATTTTTAATTTCAGAGAAAAACCTGTAATCAATTCATCCACTATAGATTTAGAAGAATTGAAAAAGTTACCAGAAAATACACTCGGCAGAGCATATATACGATTCTTAGAAAAAAATGTAAGATTTTTCCTCATCAGCTGCGCAATTACTTATCAAGTAATTATTGACCGTTATGCTTAATTTTTTCACTACAGAAAGTAACACCGGACTCGAGAGATATCGTCAAGTTCATCGATGATGTAGAATTAGCATATGTTATTCAAAGATACCGAGAAGTTCACGATTTAGTTCATACAATTCTCGATATGCCAACGAACATGTTAGGTTGGATTTTATTTCGTATTGATAATTATCGTCTTGATTTTTACCCATACATACAATAAAATCCTAAATATTGATTTATTTAGGTGAAGTTACAGTGAAATGGGTGGAAGCATTTCAAACAAGATTGCCATTGTGTGTTTTTGGTGGAATATTTGGTGCAGTGAGATTAGCACCCAAGTAATTATTGGAAAATTGAAATCAAGTCGTTTGGTTTGAATCCTTAGATTTATTAGAAATGGAAATATGATTGTGTTATAGACAACGATTCAAATACGTCAATTATTACCTTCCATGGGCTGTGAAAACCGGAATGAACAGTAAATTTTTCATGAATGTTTATTTCGAAGAAAGATGGGATCAGTCGATGGAGAGTTTGCAGAAAGAATTAAACATTGAACCATTAACTGTGCCAAAGTAATCAATTCATCAATTGTTGAGCTTGTCAGTCTCAGATTAATGTAATTAAGGATCAATAAGAATAATGAACGAGAATTCTATGAGAATTTGAGGAATACGGTTTGATTCAAAATCAAAATATGAAATTAAAAATTGAAAAAAACTAGTGTTGAAGATTGAAGAATGTATCGTGATTGTGTTCAATAATAATGATTAAATTAATTTTATTTTCGTTGATTTCAATATTTTGTCTTAGAATTAAAAAATTCAACTTCATTGTGTCTTTATTATTTCAAGTATTATAATTAATTATTCTTTTGTTTTTAAAAATGGAAAAATTAAAAATTAAAAAAACAAAAAAAGTATCGATTTTTTTAGCTAAAAAAATCACAGCTATGACGTCACAAAGTCAATCTTCTACTCGTTTTTGTCTGTGACTTCGAACATGCTAATGTTTGTATGTTTACGTTCATTTTGCTTTTGTTGTTTCGGTAGGGAAGAGTTGAATTTTGTTTCGCGTTTTACAACTTGATATTAGTGAATTATTTATCCGATTTTAAGTGAAAAGAAAATAATTAAATAATTCTACCATCGTTATCGGTTGTGCCATTTGTTATAATGTCGATATCCTGTTCGCGATTTTGATCGGTAGTTGGTGAAAAATTCCTATGATGTTCAGCGGCCGTAGTATCATCTAAGTGCTAATGTTTGTGTTTAATTCAAGCTGTATTTTCCATTGATTATGGCAGATTATAAAATTGATGTATCCAAACTACCGGAGGATGTTCGAGAAAAGCTAGCCGAGCTTGATTTGGAACTTTCCGAAGGTAAGAACACCGAATGTTTCAAATTTCAATTGATATGCTCTATGATTAGTTATCTTAATTAAACCCCCAACTTATAAAATCTTATTAATAACAAAGATGTTGAATTTTTATGCAAATTTCATTATCGGATGATTTATCAACAGAAATATCATCGATAATTAGTCTTCGCCGAATAGAACCGGTCTCGTGTAGCAAACCGACGAATGGCGATTTATTGGTGTTTGGTAAATAATCAACTTCGAATCGATGATGATTTTCACAAGCAGTGCATAAACGTAAACCATCAATTTGAACGTGTCGGTAAATAAAACCTTTAACAAGTGTTTTTTACTGCGAATATAAACAGACTTGTTTAAAGGTGTATTTGTTTACATATTCCCAACGTCGCGTCGCGATTTCTCTTCGTGATACAGGGTTATTTTGCATCAAGATATTTAAATCTTGAGAACCCCTTATCGAAGAATGGATATTGTGACACGTTAATTTTCTATAAATGACGCATTCCATTCTACCAAGTATAAAACGTGTGTAGATTGATTGAATCTCTTACACACGACCTATATCAGCCATTCATCGAGTCTCCCATAAGACAAGCTACCGTTTCTGCCATTATGCGACAGTACAATGTAATGATACGCATTATCACCAGTTCCTTGTATTTAATTTCGCGAAAAATAAGTTCAATTTCCGTTCGAACTGTCGTAATGATGTATTTCGATACAACCCTGGCCCCTACGGAATCGCTTCGTTCATAGATGAGATCTCTAAACAGAACAGTTGCTGGAAATTCGCCCAAATCTCTCATCATACTCGTTCTATAATTAAAGACGTGGATGTTTTCGATCGTGCTAATTTTCTTCTCAAAAGACTGGAATCGTCGAGGCGAAAATATCAGGTGAGCTCATCGTTACAAAACGACAAAACGGATAGTGGTTTCTACCAGGTCGTCGCTGTCTTACGTCAGGTGATCAGGTTGTGGTCGTGCGGTTCATTGATAAAAAAACACGTCGTGGTGTTTCCTGTTGTCACTATTGTTTTCCGAGATTAGGCTAGAGTCTTTATCGTCGATCGTAATTTAAAATTTGATTATTTTCTGCCACTTTCCCGTTATTAATAAAGTTCTTATCAATACTACGAAATTTCCACTCTTCAATTGATTAGAAATGATAACTTTATGAACGAATGATCATTACCGAATGATAGCACGCCTAAAGTGCTACGGTACAATGAACATTCATTCGACTTATCTCTCAGTATTTATACGGGCTATATTTGCCTTTGTTTTTGCTTCATCGTAACGAATTGTTCAACATTACCATTAAATGCTAGTGAATTATGCGCGAAATTTAACCAACGGTATGGAAATTCTACCAGACAAAATTGATATTTCTAACGTTTAATTTTCCCACTGCAGCGAGTTTAACTTGACACGTCTAGTTGAACGTAATTGTCGTATTCGAAAAGAAGGTGTTGAGGCTGGGGATGAGTTTCAAAAGCTCAATTGTCATTTTACAAAATGGCCGCGTCTTAAAGACCGTCGAAAGTTTACTTTTGTCTACGGCATTCGGCGATTATTTAAATAGCGAAATATTGAGCTGTTTTTGTCGGCTCGCAAGTTGCACGAGTTGCGAAGGTTTTCGTTCGTTAAACTTTTCGAGTTTGGCGAGAATTTTCTCGGTAAGATGAGGGGAGGGGGAATTGCCGCAGTCGACTTTTGGACAATAAAAAGTACTAGAATTGATAGAAATTAGCCCGAGGAATGGAAATTATTTTCATTTGAACGGTATCGAAGAAGGATTTTTTGTTGGAGGGTTCATTTTCTATTTTTGGCGATTTTTTTTTCGCTTTCTATTTTACGATGTTTCTGCCAATATTTTTATTTTGGTGGATTCTTGAAAAAAGATTTTCTGCCAATTTTTTCTATTTTTCGTGTGTTTTTGTTCGTATTCTGTTGAAAAACTAGAATGAACCAACTGCAAATAAAAATAGAAAAATCGAAATTGAAACTTGAATTAATTTCATTTGGTGTTTTTGTTTAAAAATTCACAAAAAATTCCCAAAATTGTTTTTAAAATTTTTAATTTTTTTTTAAACAAAACAAAACCTGAAATTCAAAAACTGAAAAAAATACTGTAAATTGAACTAGAATGAATTGATTTCTATTATTTCAGTTTTCAATCCCTAGTTTTGTTTTTTAATTTGTAAAAATTGCATTTTTGGTTGAAAAAATTGTTTTCAGATGTAAAAAATGATATTTTTAGTCGTTATATAGTCGGGAAAAATTCTGAACGACCCAGATATTCTAATTTTGTAGACTCTTTCTCCTTCTCAATTTTGAAAGTTTCTGGAAAAAAGGAGAATACTGTATTTCCATGGGTTTTCTTGATTTTGTATGATCATTACGTGAACTGATGAAAAATCTATATTTTTTAGAATTTGAAGTACCTGCATTTAGTACAATCTAAAAATATTACTAAAATTTTCCTTTCATTTGGACTTTCCCTTGAAAAAAAAAAAATGAAAAATTTCAACTTGATCGTTAGTAAAAGGATATCTTACGTTAGGTAGCTGTATATTTTTCTTGAGTTTTTCGCGGGGTAATGAGGGGAATTAGAAAGAGTGGAGCTGTATTCTATAAAAAATCTGAAAGTTTGAAAATCCAGTACAAGTAATTGAAACTCCCTAATAAGTGAAAATCATACAACACGTAAACGATCTCAGGCTCAGGGTCTCTGCTTTTTTAGTTTTTCAAAAATTATTTTCAAATTCGAGGACTTTGAGAAATATTTGAAATATTCAATGGGGTAGGGGGCAGGGGAAATTCATATGAAAAAATGAATTGTCATTTGAACTTGGCATTTTATAAATCTTTTTTGTTTTAATACTTATGGATATGTTTTTTCCTCTTGGGGGGAAGGGGTGTCAATTCAAAATTTTTAACCAAAATTTTAAGATTAAAAAGCACTGACTTTCAAAAATGATTTTTTTTATTTTCGAAAGTAACTTGACGTCAGAAAGTCATCGTAGATCGATATGTGTCCAAAGTAATTTCGTTTTGTCAACCATATTCGAAGATTCTAATTTTTGTGAAATTGTTTTATATTCGTTGTGAGAAAGGGTAAGAGAAGGAGGGATGAGTTGGAACATTATTTCCAGCCAATTCGTAGGTATTTCTTACTCAATTTTTTCAATTTTTCACTTCTAATCTTGGAAATTAATTACAAAAACTACATTTCGCATGAATTTTTCATTTTCGAAAATTTGTTGTTACTACTTTTGATGAAGTTAAAGGGGGGATAAATCCGATTTCCATGAAGTTTATGGTTATTCGTCACCCAATTCGTTCAATTTTTTTGTTTTTTAGATCCGATTGATGCTGAAAATTTGATTTCTTTTTTGCTTTTGAGGTCCACCCTAAAACGGACCAAAAATGAAGTCGATTTCGCCCATTTTTTTACGAGTTTCTCTTTGTAGTCTATTCACAAAATCACGATAGTTTTTTCCTAACCCTCAAGGGGTCGAGGAGGCGGGCTGAACTTTGATGGTGAAAGCTCAACTTTCATGATGGAAACAAAAGATGAAAGCAAATATTTAAAAATCTGAAAAAATTACAGCGAGTAGCCCTTTTTACTTTTTTTTGAACCAATAAATTTTCAAGATGAGATCTCCTGACTCCCGGAGGTAGAGGGGTCCACAATTTTCAGCAAAATTCAAAAAAATCAAAAAAGTAGAGTAGCGCATCGATTTCTACTAATTCGCAGGCGCTAATTTTGAATATGTACTTGGTTTTTCCATCCGACCCCTCTGAACTCTCCTATTAGCCCCCCTGATAGGGGTCAATCAAAATTCGAAAAAATGAAAAATAACGTGCGACCTGTCGTTTGTTAGGTATTTGAAGGCATTGATTTCAAATATTTAGTTATTTTTGGGATTTGACCCTTCATTACCCCCCTAGCCCCCAATTTTGGGGAAAAGTATGTTGAAAAATTACAATGACGTGTGATATATCGATTGTGACTAATTTGTGGTCGTCGAATTCAAATATCGACTTAATTTTTGATTTTACCCCTTTCTCTCCGCTCTAACCGACCCCCTCTCGAATTAATTGTACTTCCTTTTCTTCATAATGCTCTTTTTCCAAATTTTCTGTCTTATTTTTAGACCTTTCCGACTCTCATCTCTCAGCCTTGCGATAAACGTACAAATACCGGAAAAAATAAGCCAGCCTCCGAATTTTTATCACCAGTTTCACCTCGGGTCACTGATAACGTTCGAATTGTACTACGTACACGCCTATTCGTAAAAAAATATACGAATATGGTTCACGCAAACTACACAGATACGGATCTAAGGATCATTTATCGTTCAATGGCGAGACTTACCGACTCATGTACACGTTGCACTCGCACGTACAAGAGGAAGAAATTAATTAAGATGGAGCTCATTGTGTACAAACTTACGAAGATACAACACGTACTGGTACACACGTTCGTATTTCTCTCTTTCTCGGTATCTGTAGCACGAAAAGCTTACCGGCGCGCCGTAACGACCGTATAGAGAGTAGTCACATTGTACCTTCGGTACGACGAGAGTTTAATTACGCTAACGGGCCGCGATTACTCGTCCAATTAAGTAATAAATAAGGCGACTTATTAATTAATCGTCGAACCACAACATGGCAGCGATGAGACGATAGGAACGACCAAAATGGTGGCGGAGGTGGTGGAATTTTTCTTATAATCTGCGTGCGAACGTGGAAACCCACGCTATGCCATTCGTTTAAGCTGAAATGTACGAAATACGAATCATTGCCAAAATTAATGGTCGTCGACGAGCTAATTATCAAAGGAGAGGTAGCCGAACTTCAAGGGGGGTCTGGACGATGATTTAATCGACCCGTATTATCGTGATTTTTTTGGCCACTGTCTGACAAATATATTGCATGTGTGGTATAAAAGCAACACGATCGAGGAAGTTTTTAAACTTACTGTTAGTTTTTGTTAGCGGTGAATGATGACTTGATGGGTGTAGAGAAGGCTGCGTGGAGAGTTGGTGAGATAATTGAAAAAAAGTGCTGTGGAAATCGAAAATTATTGTGTTAATTGTCTTATTTGTTTGTATTAACGTTTGGGAATTTTTGAAATTATCGAACGATAGGAAGAAATTGAGGATTACTTTTTGATAAATTTTGATAAATATGGTAAAGTTGATCATCTATTTTCTCATTTCGAGTCAGTAAAAAGTCACTGAAAAATGTCAGAATTGCAGCATAGACAAAAATCAGCCGAATTTTTCGATTTTTAGCGGATTTTTCCTGATTTTTTGCAAAGAAATTCACGTTTTTGCAAATTTCAGGTGCAAATAAATATTTTACTGGCTTTGCAATGAATTTTCACTGATTTTCCAACAAATTTTTCATTGTTTGCTTTCGGTGATATTTTTCTCACTGATTTATTACTGTGTTGTAATTTCTGACTGTTTTCCAGCGATTTCCGATAATTTTCATTAACTTATAATATTGAGAGAGTATATTCGAAAATTTGGCCCATTTCCGATATTGAGACATTTTTATTCCGTGAAAAGTTGAAATGCTGGTACGATGGTCTCTGGAAATTGAGAAAATTGATCTAAAATGAGTTGAAATGGTAATTCGTGATGAAACAATTTCAGAAAATTCTTTATTGAGTTCTATTCGAACAAAATTTATACTTGATTTATTTTCACTTCATTTGGAAAAATGTAGATTTTTTATCAATTTTGAATTTTAAAGTTCGAAGCCGACAGCGTGATTCGAGTATAAAATTGAAAAATAACTCTGGATTCTTCTTATTCAATAAAATTATCAAAATCACTTTTAAAGCTTCGAAATGGGCTTTTCTGTAAAAATTGTAAGGTGTCTAGAAAGTCCTGCGAGTGATGAAACGGATGAAAAGGGCCTTTGATCAAGTACTGCTGAAAAGTTTCTCTTCTGGAAAATGTGAGAAAATCAAATAACTTTGAAATTCTTCCTCAAAGATGTTGATTTTTTTTTTAAAACAACAAAAAATTATTACTTTGCTTTTATAAATCACAAATTTTCAAACCTTCATCTTCTCGATTTACGTAGCATTCAAGAGAAAAATATTGATGCGATTGTCTTTCATTGAGGATTAAAAAGTTGAAATCATGGACTCGATGAGTTCCTGTATTCATAAAAAAGGTATGAAAAAAAAAATTTATTCTCAAACATGTGTAAAATCTCTTCTCTTTTCACTGCTTTGAAAAAAACTTAAAATTTTTGTATCAGAAAAATTACCTTTTTCCTCATTTCATTGGTAGTTTTACGTAAAAAGGTAAAATTCAGAAAGCTGATTCTGCAAAATCTAAAAATATCTAGAAAATTTACTTCTTGAACCAGACCTCTCCATTTGATCAACAGTTTTACGCAAAGAGATCTGGAAAAATTTAGAAAATTGAGTTTTGAAAATCTAAATAAATCAAAAAAATTATTTTTGATTTGAAAAATATCATATTAGGTAATGGATTTTTAAATTTTCATTTTGCATGAAATCTTCCGAAAATTTGATTATTTTTTTTTTTGAAAATCACTTCATGTTTTGATGTTTTATTTTATAAATCTGTTTTTATTTTTCATCTTTTTTCATTATTATTTGTACACGAATATTATTATAAATTCATGTGTTTACCTCCTACATTTGAAAATCTGAAAAATTTTGATCTAAAAATTCATCTTTACCCGTCCCTCTTTTAAAAATATTCGTTTAGATCACTGCTGAGTGCTGATCAAATATTTTACTTACCTATTTTTTTAAATACTGGTTTATTTTCCATTATATTATAAAATTCTTCCAAGAATTAATCCATGGTCTGTAAAATATCAAAATAATATTTCAATTTTTGCTCATAATAATTTGTGGTTTTTTTGGGGGGGAGGGAGGGAGGGAGGGAGGGAGGGATATCTTACTAAAGATCCTGCAAAAATGTTCGAAGTTTTGCATTTTGATTTGAACATTTGTTTGATACCTTAACTGGTTTAAAATACATTAATTCCTTACTGGAGGTGTCTGTCTACCTAGAAATTATACAAATAGGATTTTTCTCATTAAAAAATACGTAAAATGGGGTGAAAATTGAGAACCAGATTTCCAGCTTCTCGGGCGAATTTTTAGGTCTACAAATTAAATAAAAATTGAGATTTTTCACAAAAAAAATTGGCAATTTTTTGAAAAACACTATACTACGTACGTTTTCATGATGAAATTTTTCAGTACCTATTTTTTAAAAACATGGAAATTTAAAAAGCTGTCTTTGAAAAATGTGGTAAATTTCTTGATGTGTGCTTAATAGGTATCAAATTTTTTTCTCAAAATTTTTCCAAGATCAAAAATTCAACTAAATAATATTGATGTATATCATAGGCACTGCCCTGTGAGGCTGTGAAAACCAATCCTCCAAATTTAATCCTAATAAAAAAATATTTACCCTAATCCCGAACCATTCGAACTGAAAACAGTGAAATTTGGTTTCAGGGTCCGATATCAAGTACCTAGACAGAAATTTAATTTTCATAAATTCTTCCTTCTTTTTCCCCCAATATATTTTTTTTTTGTTGAAATTAGGTAAGAAATGATTTTTGAGATTTCATAAATTCATCTAGAATCAAAAAATCTAATTGATTGATCAAAAGAAGTTTCAAAAAATCATATTTCTAAATTCTACTTTTACTGAAATCAAAAGCAGTTTCCCTCTATTGATTCCCTTCTGTAAAATTTTTTGAAATTCCTTTTCTTCAATAATTTTTCGAATTCTTTGCTACGAAAAATGGAAAGAAATTTTATCTGATTTACATTTCAAATCCTCAAAGTCGTCCAAATATCTGACAGAAATTTTCAACAATATTATTCTCCCATAATGTGAAATTTTTGCCAATTTTTTGAGACACCTTGTTTGTTCTTTCCTCAATCGTCCAACAACAATCAGATATATTATTGCCATAGGATTTTGAATGTTAATATCGAACCAAAGCCCGTATGTATGTTATCTTGTTTTAACGTCGTCAATTCACGGTTGGCAATTGTACATATTATAATTCTCAGCATCGTCGATGTAAACTGCTGCCTTCCATGCTTTCGTTTAGTCTTCGTCTACATGCCTGCTTACCCATTACCCATAGTACGTGTATTATGTGCGTTTATGCAAAACGTCCGAAGGGTGCAAGAGGCAGGGGCATAAGGTTTAAAGCGATATGAAATTCTTACCATAATATCGTATACATTTGTATTATACATATGCGTCTAGTGTACTCAACTACTCATATACGGGCTGGTCTGAGTACACCAACTGTAAAAGAAAGACAGAGAGAAAAGAAACCATTACAAATGAAGCCCCATACAAGGCGAAAAAATTGCATCGATTTGTTCAACGACGACTTTGTATTATTCCAGGCATATCACTTCGTAGTTTTCTTTCCTCGAAGTTTTTCAAGATACTAACTCAACACAATAGACCAGTCGAAAAAATACAGTTTTTTCTCAAGATATCGCCTATTTTGGAATCTGTTGTCTCTTCAAGCTCGCGTTTTGTTATTTGGTGGAAATTCAAGAACGGAAATGACATCTTCGGTTGAAATTCGATTTCCTGCTTTTCAACGACGAAGGGAGCATCGATAGAAACGTCTACCGAGAGAACGGTTATCGATATCGCGCGATCTGTCTGGGTACCCGGAGTCGATGCACATTGCACACGCTATGGCTTCGTTTATTGGTCGATTTTATCCCAACCGTCGGCTTCATAATATGAACCGAGCAAAAAGCAGGCAAAAAGTGCCCCCATAAATTGACTTATTCGTCGAGTCTAGATTTTAAAATTTAATTACCGCGGAGGGTGAGTTTTACGGTGTGATTTTGTACTCGACGTTGCCGGTACCGGGTATAAAGCCACCGCAACGACCAAGTTTATCGTAATTATATTTCGAGTTATAAATTATTCGTCGAGGGAATGCGAATACGAAAACGAACCATGAACCAAACGTTGCCGACTGATTGAAATGTTCACAAATGGCTACAAGCGGTGCTTAGTTCGAGCAGGTTGTTTGGGTTTTGGGTGTAGTGTAGAGGGAGGATGTTTTTTCCAAACGAGATAAGGATAAACTGATTTCAATTTCGAAAATAAGATGAAGCTCGACGTGAATTTGGAAATTACAGGTGTTTTTTTCAAGTTGTTGGATTGGAAAAGTGAAAAATTAAGGATTTCAGGGGGTAGGATGAAAAATTCGATGTAAATATGATTTTAATTTTTGTGAGGTATTGTGTGTTTTTTATAACAAATTTATGAAGGGAAACTGGAATGTAGAGTGAAATTGGCGAATAACTGAAAACCAAGTTTTTTAAGCAACATCGCAAGTAATTAATATTTTTTTATTGACGTAAAAAAATTGCTAAAATAGCTTATTTAAATTTCAACTAAAAAAACATGTTCCAAATTACCTTACTGATAGATTTTTTTAGATAGGTAGTGTATTTTTAATGTAAGTGAGAGATGAGGGACGGAGATGGGTTTTAATATTAAGATCAATTTATGAACTTAGATTCCAAAATGAATTTTCATTTTGAAAAAATTTGGCTTCTTCTAAAAAATCACAGGTATAATCATTTGTTGGAGTCAATTGTGGAAAAAAGAGAAAATTTTAAAGATCAATAAATTTCGTACCAAGAGTTTTAAAAATTGATTGAAAAAAATCTCGTATTTAGAAAAAAAATAAAAGTAGATAAAATCGAATAAAGTTCAACGTTTTTCCTTTTTCTTTGAATCTTCCAATCAAAAAATATACAAAGAGGATTTTTTTTTTAGAAAAATTGACCTAAAAAAACATTGAAAACCCCCCAAAAAACAAGAATTTTCATTTTTAAGTCAAATGGACCACAAATTAGATGAAAAAATAATGCCAGAATTTTCTATATCCTTGAATTCCTTGATCAGAAGATATAAAAGTGTTCTTTTTTTGATCCAGAAAAGCCAGAAAATGACAAGAATTTTCATTCTCAGCTGTAGTAGACATCATGAAAAGTAATGAAAAAATGATGAAATTTTTAGTTTTAAAAACACTTATTTATGAACATTTTCTTCCCTCGCTGATTTCATAAATTTCTTTTCTTTCCAAAAAATTCTTTACTAATGTTTTTCAAAACTTCTCCAGATTGAGTTTTTTTCGTGTACCCTCTTCCCCTTTGAATTTCATAAATGGCTGCACCGCTGATGTGAGGAGACATGAGAGAGGTAACATTTTGAAAATTTTGACTTGCCAGAATATTATTTCAAAAATTGTCGATGCTGATGTCCTTTACACAACGTTTGGGAGCTATTATCGTTCTCAGACCTTGAGTTATTTTTGACAAGATTTGGCAACCCTCCTCCTCCAGTATTCATAATTATTTTTCAGGGAATAAAAGTCCGCCAAAAAGTTGACTCCTGAGTCCATCTGACTCCCAGAATCAAAAGGAAAAGTTGACTCCTAACTCCGAAGTCATTTTCAGATCACAACTCCTGACACCGGCTCTAGAGTTGACTCCAATTCCCTGTTATTTCTTTATGGTTCGATTTTACTCTAAAAACAGCTTATTACATCTTTTCATCGTCATATTTCAATTATTTTTACATGTTTTTTATTTAGGCCAAAGAGTGAAGAAAACAGAATTATACTTAAACATAATTATAACGTCAATATGAAATGAGAAAAAAAAGCTGAAAGATGATCCAAAAAATTGAAAATTCGTCGAAACTCCATTTTCAAAAGATTTACAAAGCTTTAGTACCATAAGTGAATCTAGGAGATTTAAATTCTTAAAATGAATTTTTTGAACCATTCGAAAAAAATTGATTTTATTTTGACCCTAAATCTGAAAAGTGAGTTCGATTTCTGAAATTCATTTTTGGCCCCTAAAATTAACTCAAAACAAAGGTATCTTAAATCAAGCTGATCAAAACAAGTCGAGCTTTTTTTCTAAAAATTGGTGAAAATTCCATTCATTCCTAATTATAAATAATTGAATGAAAAAAGGTCATTGAAATTTTTTAAAATTACGTACATTATTTTGTTTGAATTTTTTTTTGAAAAAATTGTTTTTCAGGAAAGGAGGTGGCCAAAATGAAACTTTTTTCTTGATAAATTTTGTCATGTGTAGACAACTTGAAAATGGAATCCCAAAGGTCGAAAAATATTTTCGATCCTCAATTTGAAATTTTTTGAATTTTGAATCGAACACCTCCCCTATTTCAAAATATATCATCTCCAAAAATCGCCATTTTACCATCTTTCGCGAACACTTTTTTTCATAAATCAGTTCAAAATAACTTTTCCTTTCGAGTGATGATAATTTTTTCTCTTCAATTTTGATAAATACAAAAAATCGTAGTTCTTTGGCTACACCTGGAAAATTTTCAAAATGCTTGAATTTGTATGTTCATCTTATTTCTTGATTTTTTTTTCAATATTGGAAGAATTTTAAACTCAAGAGACTCAGACTAGCGTTCAAATCTCACGAACCAAATTTAAATAATTATCAGAAACTAATTCTTCAAACGATACTTTTAGCTCGATTTCTCTATTACATGCAAATTTTTCCAAACTTCGAATTTCACCATTAATCCGTTTTCATAACGCTGATACGCGTGCGGTAATTACTCACCGCAGTAATTCGATCATCGAATGAAAAAGAAAGAGAGATGAGAAAAAAAAACGAAAACAAAATCCATTAAAAAAATAATACTATCTACTCATAAAACCATATTCTCGTTTTACTCGCCTAACGACCCTCATAAAGCCGCGAACTACTTACTCGCGTGAATTTATTGACCCGATTTATCAGCGGATGAAGAACCCAGTAGACGTAAGCGGAGTGAAAAATAAAAAGGGGAGAATCGTTTAGGAGTACAGCATCACATTCGCATTGTAAACTGTGTATGTTGTAATATCTGCATCACACGGTGCGGTACAAATCCCCCGCATTCGTTTTATAACCGCATTCGATAATATTGAAATATGACGATTAGCGCGAGCGAATTTTCGGTACTACTGTGCTCATATACCTCCCTTGATGCTTGAGAAAAATCTGTGTGCGGTGAAATCGGTCTCAATGGCTCGAACAGTTGAAAAAGGATTGAGGATTATGTGTAAAGGGAAGATAATACTGCACACGCACATTCGTATCAACCTTACGTGAAAAAGTAAAATAGAGATCGTATTTCAGAACAGGAGTGCAGTACGAAGGAGAGAAAAGTCATAGCTGGAGGCAATCTTATACATACCACACGAACGTGGCTCTGGATTTTTGATGCGAGGGGAGATACGATGAGTTAATTTTTGATACGGCTGTACGAAATGGTGCTTGCGATGATGGTACGCCATAATTGCTCGATGTGCCAGTCTAGCTGTAATCTATGAAATATTTAGAATGGTCCGAATACCCGTGTAATTTAACCTGGCACCAAGGCTTTTTTCGTCCTTGTCTTCTAGATAAATAAACGCAGGCTATCAATGGAACACGCGTTTCCATTCAAAGGTTACTTTAAAACGGTGAGGTATGCGGTCGTGTGTGGGTTCGAAAGGACCATGTATTGGAATGCTTTAATCCGATGTTTCAAAGTATCTCTATGGTGTGTTTTGCAGTGCTCAGGTATTTTAGGGTGGTGTTTTTTTTTTGAATGTAGTGAGTTAATGGAATGAAGATGAGAATATAGGGAGAGTTGCATATCTTTTAGAAAATAAAAACAGCAATGAAGGAAGATTTGAAATGTTATGTGAAGATGCTGGTGATGAGTTATATGTTGAATTGTTTGTATTTTCGAATTCAGCGCTAAAAGTAGATGTCAATCGATACCCAACATGATATTGTTCTGTGTATTTGAAATTTTCTCCTCAGATTTGAGGAGAACTCAAAAGTTGAAAGATTTGAGTATCGATTCAAACTGTTGCCATTTTCAATTTCAGTGCTAAAAATAGATGTCAATCGATACCCAACATGATATTATTCTGATTAGTTCGATTTTTTCTCCTCAAATTTGAGGAAAACTCAGTTATTGAGTGATTGGTGTTTCGATCCGAACCATTTCCATTTTTAGTTTCCGTGCCAAAAATACATGTTGAGTGATACCAAACACAATATCTTTCAACTTACGTATTTCAAATTTGAGATATTCCTCTAGTTGGTTCCTCAAATTTGAGGTCAACTCAGAAGTTGAGTGTTTTCTGTATTGCTGAGTTCCTTTTTTTATTTCAGTTCTAAAAATTGTCAGCTGATACCAAACCAGTTCCATTTCTATTTTTGAAAATTGATTTCGCAACTCGATTCCATTTTAATTTTGTAATTTATTCCTCAAATTTGAGGAATACTCGGGAATTATGTGATGTAGGAGTCTAAATATTTCCAATTTCGAATCAGGTTCTAGAAATATGCAGATTTCAATCGATACCCAACACGGTAATACTCCGATAAATTCAGTTTTTCTGAACCCTCGAGTCTATTTGAGTCAGTTCACTCAAATTTTTCTCTCAGAGATTTTCTGTGATTTGTTTAAATGTTACATTTCAGTTGGCTTGTACCCAATTGTGATTTTTGAAGTGAAAATGAAAAAAGTTTAAATTTAATCGAAAATCATTTTGACAATATCAAATTGATTCCTCAAATTTTGAGTTTTGCTCAAATCCTCTACTCAAAAATTTCATGTTACATCTAGGGCGTGTGACCTATCGAAATCTAGGTTTTCAAGGTCGCTGATTGCATTTCTGAAGTTCAAATTGCGCCAAATTATTTATTTTTTTTGAATAATGTTCTCCTTCTTGAAAAATTTCTGTAATTATTTCGTCTTCAGGCTTTGAAATTAACTAATAATTATTATCTTACTATACAATAAAATGGACTGAAAAACACAAGTATACAGCTTGGATTTTGATAAAAATTTGTGAGGTAGTTTGCTTTGAGTGAGAGGCTTTTCAAAAAAAAAAATTGTTACCTCATCTCAAAAAGAGATTGAGTTAGGAGAGTTCAAGTGGGACTATTTGTGAAAAAAAATATAGATTTTTGCAATTTTTGGGTACTGCCACTTGCTGAGAACTTCTGTCACCCCCCCCCCCCCCCCAAAAAAAATGAAGTTTTGAATTTATAGTTACTCATTCCTGAAGTATGGGCCATTGACTTTGGAATTAGATCCTGTATTTGCAAATCACAATATTTGAAGAATTTAAGAATTTTCATTTTTACCAACTTAACAAAGTATTCTCCCAAAAACCTCAAAAAAAATGATCTCCTATAATAATTGCCTAATGAATTTTTTGAAATTTTACAATTTCAGTCGACAGCGCTACTACAAAAAATTTTTATATCATTGAGTGATCAACTGAAATTTTTTTTAAATGAAAATTATCTAAAACAAAAGTTGACAACCCTACTATGAGAATTTTTTGAAAATTCATCTTGGGTGGTCGAAGTTCAGTTTGATTTTAGTACCTAAGTTTGAGTTACAAATTCCGATTCGGTAAATATTGAACAGAAATGTAGGTAAAATTGAGCCATTTTCCTTCAGTAAAATTTGAGAAATTTTAATTCAGTAAAAATTGAACCATTCTGCTTAAGAAAAAGTAATTTGGAAAAAATTGAACAATAATTTTAATGTGGAAAAAATCATGCGATGTTGAGTTGGAAAAAATTGAACAATTTTATTTTAATAAATTTGGTAAAAATTGAGCAATTTTAATTCGTTAAATTTAGTGAAAATTGTCAAATTTTAATATGGTAAAAATTAAGCAATTCTAACATGGTAAAAATGGAGCAATTTATGTGTAAATGCGGTAAAAATTGAGAATTCTTCAAATTCTTGATCAGCAAGAGTTGAAACTCCTGGTAATAGAAGATTAAAAGTGATATCCAATTTCAAAGGACATGCAGATTGCAGAAATTCAAATTTTAACCTTTTGGAGTTATTGAGATTCTCAGCCGGAGGTAGCACTTGAAAGTGGCGAAAAACAGTAATTTTTTCCCCCACCACAAAAATTACTTCATTTTGAGGTTTTCTAGCCCCATCCCAATTTAGTCTGGAAGGTCCTCCATTCGAAGTAAACTACGTCACCAATTTTCTTTCAAATCAAATTTTTCTTTCACTTCACTCTACCTCTACTATGCAATATTTGGCTATTTCGGATAAAAATTCTGGCTCGTAGAGCAGTCTCGACGCCCGGTATCTTACCATTTTCCTCCACCAAGAACTTCGTTCAACATGAAAAAAACTTTACGTAGACGGTTTAAAATAATAAATCAATCGGTCGTCTATTTATCACACGAAACCGTTATACGCTTTGTTCATTTCCTGAGCAGATTAACGTTTGCCAAAATTCGCCTCGTCGAGGTTTTCGATTTGTGTACACTGTGCAGACTCATTATTCAGCCTCGGATGCCTTAAGGGCGAGACTTTCTAATCCACCCCCTCTGTGTATCCTCGGCCAAGCTGTAGTTTGAAATTTCACACGACTATATTGACCGCCCAGGATAATTCGCGTAGTACACATCGCTAAATCCTCCCAAGTATTTCCTCGATACCATACAAACGGTAGCCAAATTGGTATACTTCCTATTTTTTGTATACGGTTTTAAAAAAAGAGCATGAAGAGTTCTTTCGCCGAAAAACACACATGCAAAATATGTACGACTGTGGTACTCTATACAATGTATCTAATGGCATAATTAACCGCATTCGTTGCGAGAATTATTACACCGTGACTGCCACTTACGGCCATTTTGACCTCGACTTTCACGTTTAGAAAAATAGAAAAAATTAATCGCGAAAATTAAAAATTCGACTTCCTTTTCATTTATTATTTGACACGAATGGCCTTTTTAGTACACTCGTCTCGTTTTCGTACCGCCATCCAGTTAGAACTATAGATAGAAGACGACACGGTGTATTGAAAATTCATGTCGTCTCTTTTCTACTTGGTTAGTTTTCAGCGTTAATTGAGTAGATGCGAAAAATCGCCATCGGAGTTAGGAGACAAATTGTACAGGTCGCACCTACGCGTTGCCTCTCTTTTTCTGTGATACTGGGTTTGTTCAATTGACAAAGTGTCCTACGCATTTGCGAGCTAGACCGTCGAATCGTTGTTTTAATGTTTATTCGAGCGATGTGGTGTTTTGCTTTTGATGTATACGGAAGTCGTAGAATGTGAGAAATGAGAAAGCATTAGGCGAAAGAACAGGTCTTGAAAAATTTACATCTCGAAATTTCAACGGGCGTTGGACATATTTTTCAAGTACGACTGGTCGGGTTATTATCCCTGTTTTGAGGATTCGTGGATGATAAATTATCAAGGAGTCTAGATCTGTGTGAGGTGAGATACTTTTTTCCCAATAAATTTCTTGGTTTTCTGAGAGAGTTTTGAAAGTTAATTTTATGTTTTTGAAAAAAAATTCATTTTTTTTTTGAAAATGATTTTTTGAAAGTGTTTTCAAAATTTTTTCGAAGTTTTTCTTAAAAATTCATCTATTGGTTGTTTGGCGTTTGCTTAGAATGGTACCTATGTTTCTTTTTCTTTGTTAGATTATTCTTATGTAAAGGGCTTTTTAAAATAGTTTTTTTACTAAAAATTTATTGATTTGTTTGGGCTTTTGACTATGATTTCGTTTTTTTGTGTTTTTTTTTTGGAAAATAGTTTTTCCTGAATTGTATGGTCGCTGTTTTTCAAGTTTTAAAAATTGGATAGTTTTTTCTCTCAAAATTGTAGAGTTTTTAAAAAAAATTTTCTACCAATATGTAAATTAATTGTATTTTTTTTTTGAAAAATGTTTGTTTTTTAAAAATTGTTTTGTTCATTTTCTCTGATGCTTGGATTGTTTATTTTTCTGTTTTGAAATCAAATGAAGTTAGTTTTTTATATTTTTTCTTGATGCTGTTCAATTTTTAATTTTTTTCTGTACCTAAATGTAATTTTTTTTTGAAAAATTCTTGTTTAATTTGTACTTTTTTTTAAAAAATGAACTTGGACTTTTTATTCATTTTTTTCTGAATCGAATTGTTTTTTTGAATTTTTTTATTTTTATTTTTCCTTGAAAAATTTAATTTTTTTAAATTTTAATAGATGGTTGTGGTACGATTTTTTGTTCATTTTGTTCGAAAATGGTTTGTTTATTTTTTGCTTTTGTTTTCTCTGCATATGACTCTTTTTTTTGTAAATTGGTTCGTTTGGTTATTTTCTGATACATTTTTCGATCTTTTTGAAGATTTTCCACTCTTTTCTGAAAATTTTCTGTTCTAAAATTCATTTTGTTTGTTTATTTTTTCGATTTTTTTAATTACTAATGTTTTGATTTTTTTGTCCTTAATAGATCGAATTTTCTGTTGTTTTTTTTCAAATAATTTATCTAAAATTGGTAATTTTTTTCAAGAATGGCGTGATTTTTTTTTTCATTTTGAAGATTTTTTTATGAACGATGCTCTTAATTCGGGTTGTACGTATTCGAATTATTACTTTTTATAGGATTTGGAAAATGATTGGAGTCTTCTGGCAGAAAATGATCAATAATTTGTATTTTGTTCAAATTTTTCCTGTGATTCGTGATTCAAATTTTTTGAAATTTTTTAATCGTTTTACAAATCATTTCATTTTTTTTTTGAATTTTCTTCGTTTTTCTGACATTTTTACATTTTTTTGTGTAAATTTTCAGATAAGTTGAAAAATTTGAAATTTGTTTGAAAAATCGCTGGATTTCGGTCTCTAAAACTGAAATTTTATGTTGGATAAATATTCTGAAAGATGATATTGTGCGATAAAACGCAATTTCTTTAATCGAAAAGTGACGCTTTTCATGTGTTTTTATACTTGGTAACAAAATATCAAAGAACTTGCATCATAAAATATCCGAATGTTTGGAAAACGAAACAATTGCAAAAGAAATGAATAATTCAAAAAAGGGTTCAAAAATTACGAATCAAGTCAATAATTGGTAATTCGAATCAGAATGAACAGTGTGTTCAGCATAACCCGCCGGTTCTCAATTTTGTCTAATCAAAAGGTTGGTTTTTTCATTTGTTAAGAATTTTTTTTACCTCTAATTTAATTTGAAAATTTTACGAAAATCTTTTCGAAATCTTTTTTTTTTGGTAGCGAATTCCCAAATTCATATGTACTTAGAGTGCAATATGTGATTTTGTTTTTTTTTGTGGAAGGTTTTTTTTTGGTTTTAAAATAGTTGGTTTTTATGTTGATTTCTGAGCACAGTTCGGTGTTTTTTTGAAAACTGTTGACTGAAAAAATGCTTAATCAATCAAGAATGGAGTTTGATAGCTGGTTGGGAATCATTAAACTGTTCTTCAAAATTTTTCCATTATGAAGTCTAGCTATGTTTTTCCTGATTCTGGCTCGTGCCAAGATTCTGGCTGGTAGTTAAAATCTAAAATCCATTCCCAAAAGATACCACCTCCAATTGATTATGCATTTTCAATAATTTGGATTTAATCAGCTGTTTAAAATCTGGTGAAACGAACCAGCATTTATCAAAAACTGATTTTGAATTTATAAATTGAACTTTATTTTTGACAGATTTTCACAATCTTGACCTGAATCATGTAAAATCCTTGTAAAAAAAAACCATAACTACTGTTTTAATTATAGATTTTTCAAAAAAAAAATCACGTTTCTTATTTTTTTGGATATCCTGTAAATTAAAAAAAAATTCTTCATTATTATCCCAATATCGGCAATATCCATCTTTGACTATTGAAAAAAAAAAAATGAAAATAATTCATCGAAATTGTATACCTTCATCACGTTGAAAAATGTTCCTATTTTACAAAAATTACTTTAAACTGATTTTTTTTTTTCATTTTTTCGTGGAAAATTTATATTACACTATGACCACGAAGCTGTCGACATTTTTACGTAACACTCTATGTATGCACGATTGCGTGCCATTTAAAAATAACCCATTTGATAAAAGCTTTCGTTTTAATGTTCGCATAAAAGTGTACGAGAAAATGAAAACGATAGCGACATTCCTTCATTAAGTAATTAAATCAGAACCAGAGATAACCCCTTTCTCCCTTTCCTCCCTTCTACCCTGCTCAACCAAAAGATACCGGTGCCCAGATTTAACCGAATTTCATATAAATATCTTTCGCTTTTGTAAGAATTTTTTCATACAGCAAACCTCCAATGAAATGAGAACCCTTTTCGCAGGTGAATTTTACCAACGAACTCGTTTCCATCGTCGACGTACCGGTAATTGGCCTTAAATTTTCAAAGATCGAGCCCGGTATCGAAAATGATTTACCATCTGTCATCGCGTGGCAATCATTCAGTACAGAATTCGACCTTCGACTCAGATCTACATGAGCTGGGCGCGAGTCGTTTGATTAACACGTAATGTAACGTATGTAAACGACAAGTACCAGTAATAAAGCGACGACATTCGCGTATTTTTAGCGAGTGCAGGGCACTGCGGTGCATGTTTCGTGATAAAGTATTAAAAATTATTGTCAAGTGCCAAATCGCTGGGTGAGTGGAGGTGCCTTCCTCGTTCGCTTCAAAGTACTGGAATTAATTCGTGGAATTTTTCGACTGGGTTTGAATTGATGATTAGTGTTGGCTGTTCAGCGATCGTTTGTGGATGGTTAAGAAGGATGGCGGATTTGAGGTCTGCAAATTTATCATTTCGCTGCGGTTTAGGTTTTTTTGTCGATGGGAAATTGTACAATGACTTGTACCTACTCTGGGTCTAGGTCTGGGTGTATTTGAATATAGGTACGTTAACGGTAGGTAAATTGCTCGTTTACGAAGCGTTAAATTTATACGATGTAATTTGGCGAATACAGTAGATCCGCGTACACACCGCGCCGGGCACGCAATAATAGATACATTTTTCGCAGACTCGGCTCGATTCCGCGTTCTATAGGCTGCCATTCGAATGTACGCGTATGTGAAAAATAAATTATATTGCTGATGAACGTTCGGCGCTGGTCTCTCGTGATGAATCACGTGATGAAAATTTTTGCTTCTGGTAGACGTTCAACATGGACACCGAAGACCAAAGCAACCTAGAATACTTTGGACGTTCGATAAATCCTCGCTGCGTGAATCATCGGCTCGTTTTTTGTCCATTGTGTGTACTGTGTACTTGCATCTTCACCTTCTTTGTTATTTGACTTCGTGTTAGGTATGGTGTTGGAAAAATATCCGAAGAATCGTACCTGTATCGATAGCGATTTTATTGACGTCGCTGGGTGCAGGTATTTCGTATGATTTTATGGAAAGTTTTATGGCGTTATTAACGAAGAATCTGGAGTGGGATCTGGTTTTCAGTCGTGTGGTCTTCGTAATGAAGCTGTGGATCTTGGGTTCTGGAAATGAAGCGAGGAGGATGAAAATTTCGGGAGAATTTTTTTTAACTTGGTCACTTTGACGGGAAGTGGAGATTTTAGGAATCTCATTAGTGAATTAAGTTTTTGTATTTGGGTTTGGGGTTCGATTTTATGTTTTATTTTCATGAGGTAGGTATTCTTTAGAAAAAGTTTTTATTGTCGCCGCTAAAAAGTGACCTTGATAGGAACACAACGGCTATTAATACGTTAATCCGGTTTTCGCATTATACCTTCACGAAAATTAATCTGATGAAAAAAATCTCAACTTAATGGTAATCTGTCTCGAATTTCCTGTCAGGTTTGAGCGAGTAATGTACATTTACCTCATCTGTGGGGAAGGGAAGACTGGAAGTATGTGTGAAAAAACCACAACAGAAAGGAAATCTTTCAACTTTCAATAATTCTCACAAATATATCAATTTTTTGAATGAAAAATCAAATTTGATATTCTTGAAGTTTATTGAGTCTTTTTAATTTTCTTTTTTCGTAAAAATTAGTGAAAGGCGATAATGGCGAGAAATATTTGAAGGGAAGGGAGGAGGTATCTAAATTTATTAAAATATCGTTGAAAATACTTACTTTTTGATTTTGAACTCTTCTTGGATTATTTGCATTGGCCTTGATATTACTTTTCCCTTTTTTTTTTTTTTTTTTTTTTTTTTTGAAAATCAGTTGTTAATTTTGATGAGAAAATGCTTCTAAAAATGTATTTCATCGTATAAATACATACCAACCAAATTGATAAATAATTAATGATATACAGAATATGTACCCAGGCTACCCACCTACTTGAAAATGAAGGTATTCCAAATAAGTAAAATTTCAAGTCTTTGGCAAAAAAAAATCGAAATTACACCATAAAGGGCTGCATTTAAAATTTTAGGTGTTGATGTTCATTTCTCAAATTTTGGCGAATTTCTGATGTTTCAAAATTATACCACAATGAAAATATGAAAAAAATTAAAATTTGGCTTGTACCCCATTTTCAGCTTCCCCAATCGATTGGAAACAGCTTCAAGATGTATTGGAGCTTCCAAAAAATTTTGAATTTTTTCATTGCTGGAGAAAAGCCTAAACATTTGTCTGTATGAACTTCAGTATTTAAAATCGCGGATAATTTCAATTTTTTGTCGGAAAATTAAATTTTTTCATGAAAATTGTCAGCCCAAAAATATGAATTTGAATTCAAAATTTCGAATTTTTCAAAATTCTGCTTTAATCGATTAAGTAAGAATGAGAGCTGAAGTTCATATCAACCACTTTTATAGGCTTTTCTCCAGCCTTGGAAAATTCAAAATTTTCTGGGGACTCTGAAACGTCTCGAAACCACTTTTAATCTATTCGGGTGGTCGAAAATAGATTATACACCAAATTTCAGCTTTTTTAGGTCAAATTTTCACATTTTGCAGGACGATGGAGATAATAATTTTGAAATTTTGAAAATTCGTCAAAATTCGAGAGATGAACATCACCAATTGAAATTCTGAATGTGGGGGTTCTTTGTGATGAAATTTCGATTTTATTTTTTATTTTGGCTCAAAATTTTACTTGGAGTTTGGATACCTTCCGTATAAATCAAATTTTCTAAAGAAAGGGAACAATAATAATAATGAGCTTACGAAACTGGACATTTCCACTCCTCAAATTGACTCGGCCCTATTTCAAAGTCATTTGAAGAATTCCACTTCATTCTGATGATTGAATTTTCATTCAAATTTTGTGTTTTTTTCGAAAATGATTTTCGATTTTGACGGAATTACTTACTGTTCAAAGTTATGTTTGTTCCAAAAACTGCATGAAATTGAATAAAATTTGAATTGGCTGAACAAAAAATGCCAATAAGGAACCTCAATTCCGATTTTTATTTGAAGAGTCGTGTAAGTATGAAAAGCAAGAACCAGTCCGACTGAGGTTCCTCAGCGCAGGAATATGTCAACTCAGTACCTAGTTTTCTTTCGAGATCAAAATTAATTTTATTGACTTCTCCTTTCTCCTCTATTTTCATTCCATCAATTTGATCATTTTTCGATTTTTTTTTTCGATTTTTGTCGAATTTTAGCTAAAATTTTGAAATAACGTCTCACAATTTTGAATCATTATTGACGATATGAAATTTGAAAAAAAAGAGTATTACAAACGTTATAAAAAGATGACTTTAAAAAAAAAATCGAATAATTATCAATATTTTCTTTTTTTTTTCGACTTTTGTCCTGATTCTTCTATTGTTCAAAACTGTAAACTTTATGAATGAGTTGAACAAAGCGTCCAATTCATTCAATTTTCACTTTATATTTTTATTAAAATAGATGGTTGAGGATTTTTTTTTCAATTCATGAATTTAAAAATTCGAAAGATCAATTAGTAGTTATCTAGATTTCTGAATGAGCTTAAAATGTAAAAATTTTGTCAACCCCCAAATTATTTTGATCAATTATTTTTTCAAAAATTTAACTTGGAAAAAATGCTCTTTTTTGTAAAATTCGCCACTTATTAGAAATTTTGTTAGTTTTTTCGCAATGATTTAATTATTTTCGAGAATTTGTTGAATTTATTTGATAGGTGTTCCAGTATTCGTTGAGTTCATATGGTGCAGTTGACATTAGTTGGGATGCAATATTGCAAAGTGATGAATTTTCAATTTGTTATTTTTGGAAAATTTGAGAATTGGTTCCATTTCACGTTTCATATGTCCCTCTTTCAACAGCTTTAGTGATTCAAAACCGTTCACTATGTTCTGATATTATTTTGAGACGACTCGCAGATCTCCTCAACAACCTACTCAGAATGGGTTTTTAATGTACTGAAAATAGGTGTCATTTTAAAATTCTAGTTGGTAAGGAAATTTTCACTCATTTTGGGAAATTTTGGTTTAACGAGAATCAGCCAGAAAATAAAAGTATGTTTCGAAAATATTTAAAATACGTGTGAAATTGAATAATCAACCCAAAAATCGAATTTCTAACCTCCTTAAGTACCTGAAAATTTCTGCAAATGATTTTTTTTTTCTCAATTTTTATCATCTGGTCCATTTTTATTATTTTCATAGAATAGAGACTCGAATTTGGGACAATGAAAAGGTTCTACCGTGAAAATCATGAAATTTTTCAGTGTGGCCAAACTCATAAAAGACATGTGATTAAATTAATACCTCCTTACAAAAATTTATTTTCCGTCTCCGATAATTAATTAAATCGAACTATTTTCTGATTGAAATTGAAATTAAAAATCAAAGTATGATGGAAAGGGAATGAGGAACTAGCCAATAAAACGTGAGAAATTGACATGAGAATGACTCGTTGATAAACAATTCACGAACCCTTGCAATATTTTCATTGAATTCAATCCTATATTTACATGGAAAAAATGAAACGTCAGCGTTATCAAAGTACCATTATGATTACCTCTCGTATCAAAAAATTTGACTAAAATTCTATGAAAAAAATTCCATTCCTCGTACGAAGATAATGTACATAACGAATGTAGATATTTGCCAAGAGTAAAATTACGTTCCGCCCTTTATCTCGACAAATGTATTGAAGATGGGACGAAGGGCTGGGCGAATTATAGGTACAAATACGTATCTATGTGTCTATATCTATACGTTCCATAAATCGAGATACACGTATGTGTACGAAATCGAATATTTACGTTTCGTTTACAAACCAAAGCAATTGGAATAAATTTACATAATGTTTCAACCTATTGCGCTTCTCTAATCAAAGCTCATACTAATAATTTCTTATCCAATATTATCAATTATCCGGATACGGATTTTTGGCAACACTCGGCCCGTTTCGAATACCATTATTAGGCATTGCTCGAAATTCCGCACCAGCCGCATCCAGGGAATTATTCAACTCTAGAGATTTTTCTACATTTCGATAACAATTAGTCGTTTATTCAAGTCGTCTTCGTTGCAAATATACCATAAGAACTGGGCGAGGAGATGCAGAAGTGGCATAAAGTTGAAGACGCGTCATCTGCAGAACAAAGCGTGATATTAGACTGAGAGAAATACAAACGGCGGATTATCGAGCGACGGTGGCAATCATGTGGTATAAACAATTCCAACCGTAATGAATCAGACTGCGTGTGTATTCAAATAGTCGTTTAACGAAACCGCAAAGCGCAAAAGTGAAGCCAGAGGAGTAAATATCGTTTATATACAAATTACTTGCATTACGTCAAATGTTCCCCCCGCTCTCCTCCACACTTCTCCGGATCCGTTTAGAATTCGGTATTTTTTTTATCGATTTGTACATATGTGAAACGCATCACGCATATTTGACGTATGCACTTTATGTACGCAACTTTTCAAATTTATACATATGGACGTATCAAAAACTAGATAATTTATGGAAATTTCACGCTCGATGGTTATTTGAAGATCGTTTACCGTATGTGAGTTGTATAGATTTTAAAAAAATATTCCACTTAGTTCCATATTGCATTGAAAAGATCCATAGCTCGTATATTTTTCGATGTTGAAAGGAAATTTGCCATTTGAAACAGCTATTGTGGTGCGAACCGGATAAAAATAATGCTGGTCTTCCACTGACCCCCTCGACTAGTCCTTTTATATTTCTGACCAAATACTTGCCACATAGCACAGGTACTTATAAAATGTTTATAACCGCGTTTTGAGTTTCCTTCGTACATGCGTGTCTTTGTATGCTGCTGGGTAAAACGATAAGCGTGAATTTTACTAATAAAGGTGTATAGATTGAAGAATCTAATAAGTCTGCATTTGAAACGGTACGACGAACTTCGTGGAATTGGTACCTGGTAATAGCTTTGTATGGATGGACTCGCGTCGCGCTACCGACATGTTTGAAAAGAAATGCGCATCGGTGTTATTGGGTAAGATGATTTAGGATACTCTGACGCGTATTGAATATTAAGATGACTCACGGTGTTGACGGTGAGACGATGGAATCGGCTGGAGACTCGAGAGTAACGTTTTAACGGTGAGATTATGTAAAGTACGAAGTAAATTAGCCCCCTTAGACCTGAGACAACCCTAACATGTTAAAGAAGTTTGCTTCAGGTTTTCTGGTGTGGAAAAAATTGGCGAGTGTTTAGCCAAAAGTTAGCCTAACTACCCTATGAGATCGAGTCGGATATCAATAGGCTAAAAAATGAAAGTTTCCCAAATTCCGACTAAGTGTCGAGAGATCTGCGCCTAAATCAAATATAATATGACTTATTAGTAATTGTTTCAAATTCTTGATAGAAGCAAAACATCATTTGTGCATTTTTAGAAAATTGGTAATTATAAAAGGCGTTTTGAAAAGAGAAAACACGAGCCGACATGGTCCGCCTACAAAAAGGGCCATAAAATTTTTTGCTCCAAACCCAAACATTGACAGAAAGTATAGCAAGGGGAGTACAGAAAGAAAATTTACTTGGAGGTAGTCATTGAGTCGGAATTCACATATTTTCGTTCATCTGACTCTGATTTTCGTAAAATTCCCAAAATTAAAAAGTTCAAGAATTACCTCCGACTGGAGAAATAGTTTCATGAAAGTTTGCTTCTGTCTTTTATTTCATTCGATTACTGAAAAAGCTCATTAGGGGAAGCAAAAGTTTTCAAGTACATTACTGGAGTCGCATTCTGAATTTTTTCGTTCATCTGACTCTGATTTTCGTAAAATTCTCAAAATTGAAAAGTTCAAGAATTACCTCCGACTGGAGGAATGGTTTCATGACAGTTTGCTTCTATCTTTTATCCCATTCGACTACTGAATAAGCTCATTCCGAGGAGCAAAAGTTTCTATGTTCATTACTGAAGTCGGATTCGGAATATTTTCGTTTATATGACTTTGATTTTCACAAAATTCTGCAAACTCAAAAGTTCAAGAATTGCCTCCGACTGGAGAAATAGTTTCATGAAAGTTTGCTTCTGTCTTATATTTCATTCGATTACTGAAAAAGCTCATTAGGGGAAGCAAAAGTTTTCATGTTCATTACTGGAGTCTCATTCTGAAAATTTTCGTTCATCTGACTCTGATTTTTGTAAAATTCTCAAAATTAAAAAGTTCAAGAATTACCTCCGACTGGAGAAATGGTCTCATGAAAGTTTGCTCTTATCTTTTATCTCATTCGATTGCTGAAAAAGCTCATTCGGGGAAGCAAATGTGTCTATATTCATTACTGAAGTCGGATTCGGAATATTTTCATTTATATGACTTTGATTTTCACAAAATTCTGCAAACTAAAAAGTTCAAGAATTGCCTCCGACTGGACAAATAGTTTCATGAAGGTTTGCTTCTGTCTTATATTTCATTTGATTACTGAAAAAGCTCATTACGGGAAACCAAAAGTTTTCATGTTCATTACTGGAGTCTCATTCTGAAAATTTTCGTTCATCTGACTCTGATTTTTGTAAAATTCTCAAAATTAAAAAGTTCAAGAATTACCTCCGACTGGAGAAATGGTCTCATGAAAGTTTGCTTTTATCTTTTATCCCATTTGACTACTGAATAAGCTCATTCCGAGGAGCAAAAGTTTCTATGTTCATTTCTGAAGTCGGATTCTGAATATTTTCATTCATCTGACTCTGATTTTCGCAAATTTCTCAAAATTAAAAAGTATAAGAATTACCTCCTACTGGAGAAATGGTTTCATGACAGTTTGCTCTTATCTTTTATCTCATTCGATTGCTGAAAAAGCTCATTCGGGGAAGCAAATGTGTCTATATTCATTACTGAAGTCGGATTCAGACTATTTTTGTTTATATGACTTAGATTTTCACAAAATTCTGCAAACTAAAAAGTTCAAGAATTGCCTCCGACTGGAGAAATAGTTTCATGAAAGTTTGCTTCTGTCTTATATTTCATTCGATTACTGAAAAAGCTCATTAGGGGAAGCAATAGTTTTCAAGTTCATTACTGGAGTCGCATTCTGAATATTTTCATTCATCTGACACTGATTTTTGTAAAATTCTCAAAATTAAAAAGTTCAAGAATTACCTCCGACTGGAGAAATGGTCTCATGAAAGTTTGCTTTTATCTTTTATCCCATTTGACTACTGAATAAGCTCATTCCGAGGAGCAAAAGTTTCTATGTTCATTTCTGAAGTCGGATTCTGAATATTTTCATTCATCTGACTCTGATTTTCGTAAATTTCTCAAAATTAAAAAGTACAAGAATTACCTCCGACTGGAGAAATGGTTTCATGACAGTTTGCTCTTATCTTTTATCTCATTCGATTGCTGAAAAAGCTCATTTGGGGAAGCAAATGTTTCTATATTCATTACTGGAGTCGGATTCGGAATATTTTCGTTCATCTGACTCTGCTTTTCGTAAAATTCTCAAAATTAAAAATTTCAAGAATTACCTCCGACTGGAGGAATGGTTTCATGACAGTTTGCTTTTATCTTTTATCCCATTCGACTACTGAATAAGCTCATTCCGAGGAGCAAAAGTTTCTATGTTCATTACTGAAGTCGGATTCGGAATATTTTCGTTTATATGACTTTGATTTTCACAAAATTCTGCAAACCAAAAAGTTTAGGAATTACCTCTGACTGGAGAAATAGTTTCATGAAAGATTGCTTCTGTCTTATATTTCATTCGAATACTGAAAAAGCTCATTAGGGGAAGCAAAAGTTTTCATGTTCATTACTGGAGTCTCATTCTGAAAATTTTTGTTCATCTGACTCTGATTTTTGTAAAATTCTCAAAATTAAAAAGTTCAAGAATTACCTCCGACTGGAGAAATAGTTTCATGAAAGTTTGCTTCTGTCTTATATTTCATTCGATTACTGAAAAAGCTCATTAGGGGAAGCAAAAGTTTTCATGTTCATTACTGGAGTCTCATTCTGAAAATTTTCGTTCATCTGACTCTGATTTTTGTAAAATTCTCAAAATTAAAAAGTTCAAGAATTACCTCCGACTGGAGAAATGGTCTCATGAAAGTTTGCTTTTGTCTTTTATCCCATTTGACTACTGAATAAGCTCATTCCGAGGAGCAAAAGTTTTTAATGTTCATTTCTAAAGTCGGATTCTGAATATTTTCATTCATCTGACTCTGATTTTCGTAAATTTCTCAAAATTAAAAAGTACAAGAATTACCTCTGACTGGAGAAATGGTTTCATGACATTTTGCTCTTATCTTTTATCTCATTCGATTGCTGAAAAAGCTCATTCGGGGAAGCAAATGTGTCTATGTTCATTACTGAAGTCGGATTCGGAATATTCTCGTTTATATGACTTTGATTTTCACAAAATTCTGCAAACCAAAAAGTTTAGGAATTACCTCCGACTGGAGAAATAGTTTCATGAAAGATTGCTTCTGTCTTATATTTCATTCAATTACTGAAAAAGCTCATTAGGGGAAGCAAAAGTTTTCAAGTTCATTACTGGAGTCGCATTCTGAATATTTTCATTCATCTGACTCTGATTTTCGTAAAATTCCCAAAATTAAAAAGTTCAAGAATTACCTCCGACTGGAGAAATGGCCTCATGAAAGTTTGCTTTTATCTTTTATCCCATTTGACTACTGAATGAGCTCATTCCGAGGAGCAAAAGTTTCTATGTTCATTTCTGAAGTCGGATTCTGAATATTTTCATTCATCTGACTCTGATTTTCGTAAATTTCTCAAAATTAAAAAGTACAAGAATTACCTCCGACTGGAGAAATGGTTTCATGACAGTTTGCTCTTATCTTTTATCTCATTCGATTGCTGAAAAAGCTCATTTGGGGAAGCAAATGTTTCTATATTCATTACTGGAGTCGGATTCGGAATATTTTCGTTCATCTGACTCTGCTTTTCGTAAAATTCTCAAAATTAAAAATTTCAAGAATTACCTCCGACTGGAGGAATGGTTTCATGACAGTTTGCTTTTATCTTTTATCCCATTCGACTACTGAATAAGCTCATTCCGAGGAGCAAAAGTTTCTATGTTCATTACTGAAGTCGGATTCGGAATATTTTCGTTTATATGACTTTGATTTTCACAAAATTCTGCAAACCAAAAAGTTTAGGAATTACCTCTGACTGGAGAAATAGTTTCATGAAAGATTGCTTCTGTCTTATATTTCATTCGAATACTGAAAAAGCTCATTAGGGGAAGCAAAAGTTTTCATGTTCATTACTGGAGTCTCATTCTGAAAATTTTTGTTCATCTGACTCTGATTTTTGTAAAATTCTCAAAATTAAAAAGTTCAAGAATTACCTCCGACTGGAGAAATAGTTTCATGAAAGTTTGCTTCTGTCTTATATTTCATTCGATTGCTGAAAAAGCTCATTAGGGAAGCAAAAGTTTTCATGTTCATTACTGGAGTCTCATTCTGAAAATTTTCGTTCATCTGACTCTGATTTTTGTAAAATTCTCAAAATTAAAAAGTTCAAGAATTACCTCCGACTGGAGAAATGGTCTCATGAAAGTTTGCTTTTGTCTTTTATCCCATTTGACTACTGAATAAGCTCATTCCGAGGAGCAAAAGTTTTTAATGTTCATTTCTAAAGTCGGATTCTGAATATTTTCATTCATCTGACTCTGATTTTCGTAAATTTCTCAAAATTAAAAAGTACAAGAATTACCTCTGACTGGAGAAATGGTTTCATGACATTTTGCTCTTATCTTTTATCTCATTCGATTGCTGAAAAAGCTCATTCGGGAAGCAAATGTGTCTATGTTCATTACTGAAGTCGGATTCGGAATATTCTCGTTTATATGACTTTGATTTTCACAAAATTCTGCAAACCAAAAAGTTTAGGAATTACCTCCGACTGGAGAAATAGTTTCATGAAAGATTGCTTCTGTCTTATATTTCATTCAATTACTGAAAAAGCTCATTAGGGGAAGCAAAAGTTTTCAAGTTCATTACTGGAGTCGCATTCTGAATATTTTCATTCATCTGACTCTGATTTTCGTAAAATTCCCAAAATTAAAAAGTTCAAGAATTACCTCCGACTGGAGAAATGGCCTCATGAAAGTTTGCTTTTATCTTTTATCCCATTTGACTACTGAATGAGCTCATTCCGAGGAGCAAAAGTTTCTATGTTCATTTCTGAAGTCGGATTCTGAATATTTTCATTCATCTGACTCTGATTTTCGTAAATTTCTCAAAATTAAAAAGTACAAGAATTACCTCCGACTGGAGAAATGGTTTCATGACAGTTTGCTCTTATCTTTTATCTCATTCCATTGCTGAAAAAGCTCATTCGGGGAAGCAAATGTGTCTATATTCATTACTGAAGTCGGATTCGGAATATTTTCATTTATATGACTTTGATTTTCACAAAATTCTGCAAACTAAAAAGTTCAAGAATTGCCTCCGACTGGACAAATAGTTTCATGAAGGTTTGCTTCTGTCTTATATTTCATTTGATTACTGAAAAAGCTCATTAGGGGAAGCAAAAGTTTTCATGTTCATTACTGGAGTCTCATTCTGAAAATTTTCGTTCATCTGACTCTGATTTTTGTGAAATTCTCAAAATTAAAAAGTTCAAGAATTACCTCCGACTGGAGAAATGGTCTCATGAAAGTTTGCTTTCATCTTTTATCCCATTTGACTACTGAATAAGCTCATTCCGAGGAACAAAAGTTTCTATGTTCATTTCTGAAGTCGGATTCTGAATATTTTCATTCATCTGACTCTGATTTTCGCAAATTTCTCAAAATTAAAAAGTATAAGAATTACCTCCGACTGGAGAAATGGTTTCATGACAGTTTGCTCTTATCTTTTATCTCATTCGATTGCTGAAAAAGCTCATTCGGGGAAGCAAATGTGTCTATATTCATTACTGAAGTCGGATTCGGAATATTTTTGTTTATATGACTTAGATTTTCACAAAATTCTGCAAACTAAAAAGTTCAAGAATTGCCTCCGACTGGAGAAATAGTTTCATGAAGGTTTGCTTCTGTCTTATATTTCATTTGATTACTGAAAAAGCTCATTAGGGGAAGCAAAAGTTTTCATGTTCATTACTGGAGTCTCATTCTGAAAATTTTCGTTCATCTGACTCTGATTTTTGTAAAATTCTCAAAATTAAAAAGTTCAAGAATTACCTCCGACTGGAGAAATGGTCTCATGAAAGTTTGCTTTTATCTTTTATCCCATTTGACTACTGAATAAGCTCATTCCGGGGAGCAAAAGTTTCTATGTTCATTTCTGAAGTCGGATTCTGAATATTTTCATTCATCTGACTCTGATTTTCGCAAATTTCTCAAAATTAAAAAGTATAAGAATTACCTCCGACTGGAGAAATGGTTTCATGACAGTTTGCTCTTATCTTTTATCTCATTCGATTGCTGAAAAAGCTCATTCGGGGAAGCAAATGTGTCTATATTCATTACTGAAGTCGGATTCGGAATATTTTTGTTTATATGACTTAGATTTTCACAAAATTCTGCAAACTAAAAAGTTCAAGAATTGCCTCCGACTGGAGAAATAGTTTCATGAAAGTTTGCTTCTGTCTTATATTTCATTCGATTACTGAAAAAGCTCATTAGGGGAAGCAAAAGTTTTCAAGTTCATTACTGGAGTCGCATTCTGAATATTTTCATTCATCTGACACTGATTTTTGTAAAATTCTCAAAATTAAAAAGTTCAAGAATTACCTCCGACTGGAGAAATGGTCTCATGAAAGTTTGCTTTTATCTTTTATCCCATTTGACTACTGAATAAGCTCATTCCGAGGAGCAAAAGTTTCTATGTTCATTTCTGAAGTCGGATTCTGAATATTTTCATTCATCTGACTCTGATTTTCGTAAATTTCTCAAAATTAAAAAATACAAGAATTACCTCCGACTGGAGAAATGGTTTCATGACAGTTTGCTCTTATCTTTTATCTCATTCGATTGCTGAAAAAGCTCATTCGGGGAAGCAAATGTGTCTATATTCATTACTGAAGTCGGATTCGGAATATTTTCGTTCATTTGACTTTGAACTTTTTAGTTTGCAGGATTTTGTGAAAATTAAAGTCATATGAACGAAAATATTCCGATTCCGACTTGAGTAATGAATATAGAAACATTTGCTTTCTCCGAATGAGCTTTTTCAGTTATGGAATAAGAGTAGAGATAAAAGCAAACTTACTTTAAACCCTATTTTCAGTCGTAAGTCACTATTTCCAAAATTTATTTTTTGGGGGAGGCAAGTACTTAGTCAAAATACCGGCAATATGAACGAAATTACTTCTTTAATTTAAATTTTGTTTTTCGCTGGTTTCGCTTCATATGTTGTCACTCTTGGTGTGTATTTCTGTCAGGAGTATAAAAACTTTGCTTGATAAATGCTTTATTTCAGTCAGATTTTAGATTTCAAATAAGCGTTTACTAAAAATCAAGACATTTGTTGCTACCATTGCGAAATTATGTTTTGAATAATTTTTCGATATAAAGTTGTGAATTCCGACTCAATGACTACCTCCAAGTAAATTTTCTTTCTGTACTCCCCTTGCTATACTTTCTGTCAATGTTGGGGTTTGGAGCAAAAAATTTTATGGCCTTTTTTGTAGGCGGACCATGTCGGCTCGTGTTTTCTCTTTTCAAAACGCCTTTTATAATTACCAATTTTCCAAGAATGCACAAATGATGTTTTGCTTCTATCAAGAATTTGAAACAATTACTAATAAGTCATATTATATTTGATTTAGGCGCAGATCTCTCGACACTTAGTCGGAGTTTGGGAAATTTTCATTTTTTTAGCCTATTGATATCCGACTCGATCTCATAGGGTAGTTAGGCTAACTTTTGGCTAAACACTCGCCAATTTTTTCCACACCAGAAAACCTGAAGCAAACTTCTTTAACATGTTTGGGTTGTCTCAGGTCTAAGGGGGTTAGAGATTATGGGTGGTAAATCGTGATGGTAATTGGAAATGGTTATTAATTTTATAGGTTTGTAGATGGAGGAGTGTGTTTGGAGACGTGACAATGATTTTCAGATCGAGCAGTGTCCAGTTTTGGTTCGTTTTATTGTGATTACCACGAATTTACGATTGATTACCGTAATTATCGGTAATTTACCGTGAAGTGACTGGTTAAGGTGCGTTGTTTGGTTGATCACGTGCAACGCATGATGCATTTGTTTCGGAATATTTTGCGATTACCAAAAAAAACCAGTTTCGCTGTTCGGGTTTTAGAAGTTATCGTTTTACCATTCGATTTGCAGAAATTACCATTTATTTACCAGAAATTACCACTTTTACCATGTTATTGCCAGAAATTACCATTTTCATCGTGTTATTACCAGAAATTACCATTTTTACACTGTAATTACCAAAAATTACCATTTTCATCCTGAAAATACCAGAATTTACCATTTCCCCCTGTAATTACCAGAAATTACCATTTCCCCCTGTAATTACCAGTAATTACCATTTTTCCTGTAATTACCAGTAATTACCATTTCCCCCTGTAATTACCAGTAATTATCATTTCCCCTGTAATTACCAGAAATTACTATTTTTACGTTTCAATTACCACAAATTACCATTTTTACCCTGTAATTACCAGAAATTATCAATTTTACCTTGTAATTACCATTTTTACCCTGTAATTACCATTTTCACCTGTAATTACCAGAAATTACCATTTTTACGTTTCAATTACCATAAATTACCATTTTTACCCTGTAATTACCAGAAATTATCAGGTTTGCCCTGTAATTACCATTTTTACTGGGTAATTACCGTTTTTATCATTCAATTTCCAGAAATTACCACTTCTTTCATTCTTACAGAAATAACCATTTTTACTTCCCGGTCACCATAAATTACCATTATTATTGTAATTACCTCGTATTTTTGGTAAATTAACATACTTGCTGTAATTACTGTAGTCAAAGGGGAGTTGCCCCTTTTAATGTCACTTCATATTCGGTTCAAACCTGTTTGGATCCTAAAACAATTTCAAAATTTGCAAAAAAAATTTTCAACTGTAAGTAAATATTGATTCAATAATAATTCAACTTTGGAGATTTATTTTGAAATTTTACACGATTTCTTGACAATTTTTTATAAGAATTTCATCTCTTTGAAAATTTTTGTGTAATCAACATTTCTTTAATAATTATTATAAAAATTATTTCTTCGCAGTTTTTTCTACAATCTGAGCCTGACGAATTTTCAAATACTTTTACATTTTTCAGGTTTTTTGAACCTCTTGTGGAATTTTAACCAGTTTTTTGTGATATTTAGGCTATTTTTTGCGTTTATTTCAACAGTTTTCATTAGTTTTTAAATTTATCCTTGACCATTTCTGTCTTCCAACGCAATTTTTTTCATTTCTGAGAAAAATAGCTCATTTTTTTTGATTGTTTACATTTCCAAGATTTTTTAATAGATGCCTAATTGGGAAAAATTTTACTCAAATTAATGAATTTACGTAATATTTCAAAATTTTGTGTCAGACAATTTGATCCTGAAGCGATTATCTGAGCCTTCCTCCCTCCTCCCCCCCTCCGAAAATTTTGAATATTTTGAGCATAATTAAATACCATTTTTTCTTCATTTTGACTAAACAGGTTGTCGTACTTGATTTTAACCTTCCTCCAGATTGCAGAAAAATAAAAAATGAGTGTTTCATAAATTATTTTATTGTACCAAATACCAAATATTCTCAAACGATTCAATTTTTCCGTCATATTTTAATTTTTTTTACGATGTTTTCAACGGTGTTACTAAATTAACCGTTTTTATGATGTTTTTAAATTTCTTCAATATTTTACACCATTTTATCAGACGAAATTTTTTATTTCTACGTATTTTAACTAATTATATATTGTTATTTTTATTGTTTCAGGTGAGTTATCGATATTGATCTTACTGCGCGTTAATTAATTTGCAAATATGAATTTACGTAAGTACAGTACACTCATCTAACTTTTACTCCGGACTGTGCATAGATTTTGCAACGTTATAATCGGTCGATCGAGTTAATTAGCACGTAAGGAAATAAGGAATGAATCATTTCGAAGGATTCTATTTTTGTATTTCTTCCAACTCTCAAACAATTATCGGTCTTGAAGCTTCCAATACATTTAAAATTCAGTGTAGCCTTGAAATGAAAAACGACTCCCGCAATCATCGGTAGAGAAAATCCTCTCAAAAATTAACAAAAAAAGAAAACCATGTAGTTGATTCCCATTTTTTAAACAAATCTCACTTCTAAGCACTTTTCGAGGTCTAAATGTCGGACATCGTGTCGCGTCATCATCAGACTATTGCAGGGAATGGAAAGTAGATATTTGTGTATATTTTGTCATTTTCTTGGAGAACACGATGTACTATGGTGTCGTATCAAGGGAATGACGCTGTTACGGATTTATTGCCTCGTATTCTATTATAGTTCATACCTACGAAGGGACGACGAAGGTGTTGGAAATGAAAAAAGAATCCTTTTCACCGAATCATTCTTATATTCTAAGGATAAAGGCATGTTGGGTTCATCGATACGCAGGTATTACGGTCGAAAAGACCGCACGGAAATGGAAACTTTACCGTGGTCCATTCCAGACCCGAGTTTCGATCCGTGTACGATGCATTTACAAAATATAACCTTTGTGAACTCATTCGCGTATGCAACGTAAAACTCATATAACAATGCTGTTAAAAACTGATAAATTTCCAAGTAATGATAAGATTTGGTATATGGACTTTGGAACAACGTTGTTTTGCTTCGAGCCGGAAATGGAAACCGAAACCAGGGGAATTATCTCCATCGGTGCGAAAAATCACAGACAGATATTTTTCTCGTTATCTACCGAGATTGAATCAGTTTCTGTAAGCCTGCGGGTATTTGGGTGGCGCTCGATCTCGATAAAAAGTTACATTTTATGAGAGGTAAGGGCAAGAGGAAGCTGAGAGTATCGTCGAAGAAACACCATAACACGTTCGCTGCAAACAACTCCAGAAAACTGTCGAATATGTACCATATTTTTGTTTATTTTGTAAATTTGCCAAAATGAAATCATTAGCTTTGGCTTCACCGAAAATCTATTCTGAGATTCGATTCGGACAGTCTGACTGAGATGTTGGTAACGAATCGTGTCCTCGTTCACCTATATTCTTCTACGTGTCTAGATGACATCTCGTTTGATAGCTCGACGAATGCGGAATTATTTCGCCAAGATGCAGATTGCAATGACGCTACCGAATGTTGTGCCGAGATGATATCTCGCTGAGAAAAACATTCCATGTGTGACATGCTTCTAATTGTTTTTGCCAGAAATCGGATTTCAACGATTCGAGTCAAAATTTTTTTTCAGTTTTGAATTTTTTCAATTGCTTTATTCACAATTTTTTTTCAAAATGGTTTCCAATTTTAAAATTTTTCCAAATGCAAAATTTATCGAATATAAATTTTTCAAAAAAAAATTTCAGACGTTTTCAATTCATTATTTTTAAAAAATTTGTCTTGGAATTATTGAGTCATTAGAAATTTCAAAAAACACAAAATTGAAGAAAAATTTTCGAACTAGAAATGTGAAGTTGAAAAAAAAATCCTTTCAACGTGAAAATTTTTTCCCTGTAATTTTGAACATTTTTTGAGTTGAAAAGAGTGCTATATGGATCATTTAATGGACCTTTCTCCTGCACTGGGAAAGTCCAACAGTTTCTAGAGGCTTCGAAACATCTCGAAACCGCCTCCAATCAATTCAGGAGGTCAAATCGTTTATTAGATTGAATTTTCATGTTTTTTTTAAGGCAGTGAGGTAATTTTTTTAAATTTCAAGAATTCGCCAAAATTCAATAAACGCACTTCAGCACTTGGAATTTTAGAAACAGGACTCTTTTATGATTTAACTTGAAATTTATTTTTATTTTGGCTCAAAATTTGTTTTTGAGGACCTCTCCCCCCGCTATAAGTTTTTGAAATGCGTTTTTGGTTTAGATTTTTTTTAGCATGCTGCACTCAATTTTGGAATCCGAAAAATTATACGTGATGAATGGAATTGGTAAAAAATTCCATTACAGACCCCCCTTCCCCATCCATTCTTCGAAAATTTTGACGTACAAAAATTGGAAAATGTGAATAGAAAATTTTCATTTTTTCCATCCTTTTCCTCCAGAGACATCGCGTGTTGAATTTTCGACATGGTGGTTTCACAATTCCAGAAGGGGGGGGGGGTATAAGGGTAAAATTTTTGGATGGTTTCATATTGAACATAACATCTTGGGTCACTTTCGACCGATCCTATCTCAAAGGCTATTTTTGACCCTTATCAAGAAAGAAGAAAGGCTTCTTCTTAATAGGTCTTTCCATTTTCGATTTTTTTTTTTTTAAATTAAACTTCATGTTTTTAAATTTTTAATTTTTTCCCCCAATTCTAGTAATGAAAATAAATGTTGAAACAATATAAAACTAATAAAATTAATTTTTAAAAAAATCAAAATTGAAAAATTTTAAAATTGGATTCAATTTTAAAAAAACATGAATACAATAAATTGAAAAAATTTGAACTTGAATAAAAATTGAACTCGAATCGTCGAAATCCCATTGTTGGCAAAAATAATTAATAGCTAGTGATGTATGTACATCGGTGTTAACACGTGAGTGAAAAATTCCGCATTCGAGAGGGCCAAACATGCGCTAGACATGGACGACGACAGCAAAAAAAACGGATGCTGGACGCGTGTAATTATTATAACATTTTTTATACAGCGAATTCGCGGTTAAACGATTTCATCGGATGGTTGGTTCGTTTTTTTGCTTTTTTTTTCATGGGTAATTATTCGCGTAAACGTACCGTATACGATGGCCAAGTTTATATCGAACGTTTTCATCGCGTATTTATTCGACCAGGATGGAGGAGGTCGTATTTTTCTTTAATTTAATTTAGTGTTGGTTTTTGCCCCTCTCTGGCGTCTCGTAAACGGGCGAGATGATGTTTGGTCGAGATTTATTTCACCGATCAAAATCGGATGTTTGAAAAGGTGTTACGGAGGCGTTTTTTGGTTCGACTTTTAAAAAAATATTGAAAAATGATTGAATTTAAGAAAAGGATTAGGAAGCGAGGTTTACCGATTTTATCCTATTCGTACCTTTCGGGAAAAAATTGTTGATTTTTTGTTTCAATTTTTGTACGTCGTTGTGCAGTATAATTTTGAGTGTTTTCGTAAGCGAAAGAAAAGCACCGATGGAGATGGCAGTTTTCGTAACAGAAATGATACCGCGTGGAGGCGTTTGAATAAAAAATATTTGCTTGATGAAATTGCGAATTCATTTCCGGTTTCGTTTTCATATTCAAGTCGAGAATTTCGGTTTTAAAAAATGAATATTATCCAAGGTCTGTCTCTCCTTTCTCTCCATACATCGTATTGAAATAAAAATAGAATCAGCTGCCTTCTTTTTTGGGCTTCATCGTGGGTTTATTTCGTCGTGTGTTTATTGAGAATTAATCGAAAATTCAAGCGATGGATTGAAATCGCTGATAAGTTCTTTTTCAAGAATCAAATTTCGATATTGTGCGTTTATTTTGAAGGAATGTTTGAGAATCGGATAAAAACGTCGACTCGAAGAGTGTACGAAGTTATAGAAGTAATTATGCGTTTCGAACTGCTTAGTGTTAATTTGTTTGTTTTTCTTGGACCCTGAGAGTATTTTCTCCAGCTGTGATTGCATCACTTATACTCAGATTTGGGTAATAGGGTCATATGGCAGTTATAAGAGCGGAGTAATAAACGTAATTTGAATGGATCAGAGCCAAGTTATCCAGAAGTTGTGATATATCTTCATATTTGACTAGCCCATGAAGGAAGAGTGAAGGCAAATAATCGTTAAAATAGAAGATTCGAATTTTAGCCATTTTTTTCAAGTTTCAATTCTGGATGATTGGTCAATGGTCATTTCTCTTTTCATCGTCAGAACGTTCGTTTAGAAATTCAACAAATATTTCAAATTCGGTTATTCGAAAAATGAAGAATTGAGGCGAAAATTGAAAAGTTCATGTTTTCAACGAGTTTAAAAAACGCAAAATCCTCCCTCCCCCTTGAAAGAAATTGAAAATTAAAAAATATTTTTATTTAATATTTTGAAAATGTAGGTATTGTTTTGGACTCTAAAGAATGAATTTTTGGCGTTCTCGTATTTCGATCTATTTTTTGAATTGAATCATTTTTTTAGAGTTCGTATTTTTTAGTTTTTACAATTTTTTTTTTCGAAAATTTAATTATTTATCCACTTTAATTTTATTCACATTCTGTAGTGATCGTGTAAAATTTTCCCCATGTTTTTCACATTTTCTTTGTTCAAATCACACCCCCACTTTCTATTACAATGGGTCTACCTGATCTAGAAAGTTGAAAATGGTCATAATTTTCATAGCAAATTGAGAAATAAAAAAAAAGTAGAGAATTTCTTCCAAAAATTTCGAAGAAGTCGAGGAATGAGATCAAAAATACACAAAAAACAATGAAAATTCGTGTGATTTTGACGATGGTTTTTAAGAAAACAGTAAAAATTTTTTCATTGTATTTTTTAATTTGAAATTGAAAAAATTTACAAAAATGTCCCCTCTTTGCTCTACTTTGATTAAATTTTTCCTTTCGCACTTTAAAAGAAATGATGGCCCATAAATTTTAATGATTCAAGTTACCTGTAAAAGTCTAGAAAACTTGGAAAACGGCCCACAAAATTCGAAACCAATTTTCTCTGAAACACTACATATTTTTTTCCAATTTTTTGTTGGGTGGGGGACAGGGAAAGAGGATTAGGATTTGTGTTTTAAATTTTTGAAAAGTTATGTAAAAGTTGAAAAATACGAAGATAGTCAAAAAATTGAAATTTTGAATGATCCTTGAAAAATAATCGATTGATAAATGAAGAAATTTGAAAAATCAGAATCGAAGATCTGGTGTTTCGCGCTCGCAATAAATGGATGAATCATCGCGAAATTTTGTCAGAATTTTGAAATCAAATGTAAAAGTTTAGATTCCTTACCATGGAAAAAAAAATATTAATAATGAGGGAAGGAAGGGAGAAAAGAGGAGAGGAGGGATTGAAATTTATCAAGAGGAGAGGAGGGATTGAATTTTATTTTAATCTTTCAAAAAAAAGTAGCTCGAGGATTTTTAAGTTTTTTTTTGCAATCTTAGTTTCGATTTTGATTTCAGTTACAGTTTTCAAGTTTGTTTCAGAATTTCTCAATTTTAATACGTTTTTGAAATAGTTAGATTGAAAATTCTCTTTATTTTATAGGAATGGATAAAAATGCGATTTTTTATAATTTTTAGCATATGTATTTTGGATCAATCTGAAAGTAAATCGGGCTGATCGAAACACACCGATGCTTCATGCTGAATTTTAATTTCAAGAGAATTCAAAATTTCCATAATGCAACTCTTTTGAAATTCCAGTTTTTTATATTGGGTTTTAAATTTTTCACTTTTTGCAATCTTATTTATTTTTTTTTACGTTTGAGTTTTTTTTCTTTTTTTTTTTTAGAAATGCTTTTGAAAATTCTCAGTAAAAAAGTTTTTTACTTTCGATTACCATTTTCAGTATTAATTTCTCGTTTTAATTTTTTTTTTTTATCGAGTTCTAATCCGATAGCAATACAAAGGTTGAGCACCATGTTATGCAAAAGCTTCATATATCGCATACTTCATCTCAAATTGGCCCAAAAATCTCAAAATATCGAGATGTATTACGCTGAACGATGCAATACGTGAAAAAATAATTTATTTAATTTCACTGAGTTCGATAATTTCGAAAATTGATTCAATTAAAAATCGTATCAGTACTTTTTTCGATCAATTTGGAACTTCACATCTTGCACAATCTGTGATCACTCGATTACTCGAATAGTATCGATATATAAACTGAATTCAGTCTTTGCCATCTCAGTACTTTGCAAACTTTGGTTTGGTCTGCATTGTATCAACTTAAAGTTTCTCGCGATGCTGCGAAAAGTTCGTGTTCATTGCTTCTGTGGTCCTGTCTCTTCGTGGCGTATTAGTCTGTTGATTTTATACCAGTTTATCAAGAAGATGAAAATTCCACGCTGATGACGATACGTATCTTTCTTATTATTTCGATTACGTTTACTTTAAGCTTTTGTATCGCGACGGGTGGTTATTTCGCCCATTTCTCCTCATACATAAAGAAGTAGTAAGGGGTGAAAAAAAGAAAATGATGAAAGAGTGCAAAACCCTCAACGGTATTCGAAAGGCTTCTGTTGTAACTTTTTTCTATTCGCAGCATAATATTATACCTCGGGGAGTTGGAAAACCTACCCTTTATTATGTGTATAGCTCGTGTTAATGGTGAAAGTCAAAATACCCATAAATTCGAGTTTTTTGATCTAATACTTTGTTACTTGTGGTAATCGAGGTACTAACTCTTGATTATTTTTACCAAAAATTTTATTTCGACGACCTTAATTCTATATTTTTTTTTCACCGTAGAAATTTTTCAATTTTAGTTTTTTCTATTTTTTTTCTATTTTTCTTCAAATTTTTTTCTATTACACATTGTTGTGAATTTTTTTCAATTATTGTGTAGAATTATTTTTTTAAATATAGAAGTTGAAATTTTAAAAAAATTCAGAAAAAATTTTGAAATTTTTTAGAAACTATTTTCAAGTTTTAGAAGAAATTGAAAAAAAAAGTTGCAAAAAAATAGAAAAAATAGAACTTGGAAAATTTTAAGAAAATTTCAATTGAAAAAATTTCAGATCTAAAAAAAGTCCCCAACTTTGATTTTTTCAAATTTTTCTAGTGATTTTACATCGTTTCCTCGACTTTTTTCAACTTGGCAGTTTTCCCCTCAAAAAAGTCACCCAACTTTGATTTCTTCAAATTTTTCTAGTGATTTTACATCGCTTTCATAATTTTTTTCAACTTGGCAGTTTTTCCCAAAAACAAGTCAATTTTTTCAATTTCAATTTTCAAAAAAAAAAATCGAGTTGAAAAATTTGAACCCGAGTCATCGAAATCCCACCTGTGGCAAAAGCAATTAGAAAATAATATTGCAATTGTACCTCGGCAACTGGTTTTAATTGGAATGGAAAGTGTTGATTTGTGTAAATCAGTAGAAGTGAGAATTATGCGAATTTTGTTGAATTATCATGTAATGTTTTCTAGCTACATGTAAAATCGTAGTTAAGACTAATTAGAATGGTATTTTTTTTTACTCTGCTCGAGTTCGTAACGGTGTCTACGATAACTCGAGACTTTTTTTCATTAGCATTTTACCCAGCCTTGGAATGGAAAAATAACACCGAGCTGGGCACATGAAGAAGATTTAGTGTAAGTGCAACGTGCTCAGAGTACTGTGGTGTCTTTGTGTACGATGATGATCGGAAACATACTCGGTACCGGTTTCCGCTGGATGCGGTAACGGTTTATGGGATTCGGTTGAAAGTGATACATTGTTTTTGTTTTTTGGTCTTCTGACGTCGATTTTTTTTCCTCTCTCGTGGATATTTCGCGTGTACCGGGTTGGCAGAATTTTTTTTGTGGATATGAGGTCATACCAACGTCAGCAGGTTTCTGCGGCACGTCGAATAATTAGAATTTGTCATTAATTTTAAGCGGCCAGCTTGGATGACTCATAGGCGCGAATAAAACCAGAAGTGCCGATCAACGTTGCATGTCCGGCTGATGCATCTCTACCTCGAAATTACTGTTGTGCCAGCTCATGAAAATGACCCGGTTCGCTTCAGGTAAAGATGTGAAACGAGATGTGATAACCAGATGACCAAAATGATAGACTCAATCAAGGTTGCCAACCAGTGTTTCGAAAAATCACCGATTTGACCAAAAAAACGCATCACTAAAAATCGCTGTAGCCAATTTTTACCAAAAAATTACTAAATGAAAACAAAATGCTCAAAAATCATTAAAATCACTTATGTAGTTCAAAGATCACTTCCTAAATTTAGATAAAGAATGCCAAAATTTCCAAAAAAATGGCTGTTTTTCAATTTTTTTTTCAAATATTTTTTCACCAAAAATCAGAAAAATCATTAAAATTACTAAAAATTGGAACAAAAATTTGTAAAAAGGGCAAAAAATCACTGAAATCACTGAAAAAATCACTATCTTTGTTGAAAATATGAAAAATCACTGATTTCAGTGATAAATCGCTGAACTTGGCAACCTTTTGACAGTCGATTGTGTAAGAAGCTCATCGACAGTCGTTTTCTTTCTAAAAGACTCGTAATTGAAAGAGATGGCCGACACAGGTGCGATGTGATGTGTGAGAGAGACCGAAGCAGTGTTATATTCGATGTACAACAACGTATGATATCATTAAAATGACGACAGCGACTCGATGTACGTTGTACCAGCCAGTGCTGGGCCTGTGCGGTGTAAAGTGTAATTCTTGGAAGGAATATCTATGTTATCGAGATACTTCACGACTCGTTATGGTTAGTTTATTGGTAAGGTAGCACGTAGTGTATTGTATGGGTCACGCTTTTGGCATGTAGAGTTTTTCAGGTTTAGGTTTTGGTTTTTTTTTTCCGTCCAGGTTGGAAGATTTGTACGGAATATGGAAAGGTTTTGTTGGTGAAGGGAGGAGAAAAGATCGAGGGGATAGGTTTCATGTGTGAAGTTTGGTGTACCTTACCTGTATGCTGGTGAAAGAGTGAGAAGAAGATAGAGGAAGGTACGAAGATATGAGAATAGGAATTAAGTTTCGGTGTTGCTGTCGTTGCGTGGTAAATATGTGGAAATAGAGACGAACCTCGGGCAAGGTAATATCCGAAGATTTTCGACCAAAAGTGGTTGTATTTTTTCGTGATGAAGTTGTTTGTATTTTGTGTACACCTTGAGGAGATTTATTGTGCAAGATGAGAAGCTGTGGTACGTGGTAGGAAGCTGAGGCGAATTGAAGGAAGTGAATTTTAGACACTTGAGGGGCAAAGAAATGAAAATTTGAGGCTGAGTCAAGTGTGGTGTTTTGAGATGAAATTCAAACTCGTGAATTTCATTTTTAAAATCTCATATTACGTATTTAGATGTGTATTAGGTTTAGAAAAGATGATTAAATTTTGACCTAGATTGATCGGGATTTAATTTTCAACTTTAATGAATCATTCGTGATGGTTTTACGTATTACAAATCTCGTGTGTTTTCAAGTCGATAATCGTTGTTTTGAATTGAATTCAGCAGCCGAGTGAAAATTTTTGCTACATGATTTTTAAATTCCGAGGGGGTGAGTCGATCGATTTTTTGTTGATTTTGGCAAAGTCTTGTACAAAATTTTTGGGAAAGAACTTGGTTAACAATTTAAATTTTTCCATCAGTATTTTATTTCTCTTTTTTCTAAAAAAAAAACCACAAACGTTGTACGAGTTTCTAAATTTAGATTTTTTTAGGATATTTTTGCTTTTTTGGTGATGATTGTACAATTACTATGGAGGGAGCGGGAGGGAGAAAAAAAATTCGTAAATTTTTCGGAGTGTTTACCTACATAATGTCTCTGAATGTATCTCTGAAAAAAAAAAGCCTAAAAAAATTGAGAACTAGCATGTTTGGTGGGGAGAGGAAGGGGTATGTAAAATTTACTAAAAATCTGAAAATTTGAAATTTTTTTGGCGGTGGGGGAGGGGGGTAATATTGCCAAATTAATGTCTTTTCAAATTTCGATTTTTTAATAAATTTTTGTCAAGAGTCTTTCAAAATGAGAAGCTATTTGGTAAAGTTTGAAATAGCAGAGGGTTAGATTTTTGTGCATTCGTGTTTTTTTTTGACAAGTTCAAAAAAATTCGAACAAATTGATTGATTTCATACTCTTAATTTCTATGTGTCTTTCCAACCTTGCTAATTTTCTAATGAGTTTTGAAGAATCGAATGTTTTTGCTTTTAGCTTTTGCGACCTTTTTTTCTAATAAGAATCCTCGAAATAAGCCTGGTTTTAAGGGGGAAAAAACAATTTTGCAGAGGAAAAAAGTTTTCCTCAAAATATAAGCATTCTGGGATTCTCTCAATTCCAAAATGTGTGAATTATATTGAGTTGATTCCGAACCTCTTTCAGCTTATTAACGTTACTCAAAAATTTTTTCAATCCTTTCATTTTCTATAAAATTTTCAATTTTTTCAATCCATTTTTAATGTTTTTTTGAATTTCTATGTTTTTCAACTGCATTGTTTTACGTTTTCATTTTTTTCAAAATTATTCATTTCAATTTCAGCCATTTCCCAAAACGTTAAAATTTGTTTCAACTTCAATTTTTTTCTCAAAAATTTTAAAATTTCAATACCAACATTTTTTCTTGACCAAACCTTTTTTTTTTTAGATTTTTTTCTTTTTTTTTTTGATTCAGTATTTTCATCTAATTAAACGAAGGATTTAAATTTATTCCAACAATTCGAAAAATTAGTCCTAAACGAGAATTTTGATTTCGGACTCATTTTTTTCTTCAATATTTTTGTGAATCGTTATTGTCAAATACAATGTTAAAGTTGAAAGATGATCTTTGACCTTGACTTTTAGCAATGTTCTGTTTTGTTGAGTGCTTTTTAGAGTTTAGAGTGTGCACATTTGAACTTGATGATTGTTGTCAATTTCCAAGGTCATTCTGAGAACATTCCAACTGTGGAAATTTTGTGTACTTTGAAGGCTTTACAAATTTCAAGTTTTTATTTTGACCCTGCGGCGATTCACTTCGCGATCAGTGTAAAAAATGAGTTTTCAGCTCTGCAGAAATGAATTATTTTTGTTTAGAATTCCTTGATTTTAAAAAAAAAACAGAGATGTATTCAAAGGAATAAAATTTCGTTACGAGTTGAAATGAAAAAGTCGAGGAACGAGTTGGCAGATAAAAGATTGAATTTGCAGTGAGAGTAATAACTTCGAAAATATTTTGTTTGATTATGAAGATCCGAAATTTTTCATTTTTTTTTTGTCCCTATCGTTAGTTTTTATTTCTTATTCTGTGTGCTTCTGAAACTTGATAATTCAAAAAGTATATAGACTGGATATTGAGATTAGTTTGAAAATTGAATAATAATGTGGAAAAAATTTAATAAATATCATCTCTTGTCTCCCCTCCTCTTAACATTGCCGTTTCCTCCTCCTCCATACACGAATTTCTCTTTTTTCTTAGATGATTTGCATTTTAAAAGCTCGAAGTTTCTCTACGTAATTAATTTTAAATTTTATGTATCTTTTTGTAGTACTTGCGTTTAAAGAATCACGTATTTATATCTCGACTCTCGAGTTTATTACCTCACCTTCAGCCTTCACCTTGAATAATTTTCCAGACTTCGCGTCATATTTCAAGACAAGAGACTAGAGAATCTTCATTTTTCATCATTACGCTCATTTTTTCTCTCCATTCGCAACATCGAACTATGGCCAGATACGTTCGTCGCGCACTCAGTTTTATATCGAGAGTTTGAAAATTTATAAGCGACAAATTTTCTCGCTTTTCTTAACTCTTTTTGCAAGTTTGTATCTAACTTTGACGCGAACTTCATATTACATATTTTAGCGAAAACTTGGGCGTAATTTAGAGACGATGAGAAGAAAAAACTCGCCCGTATCAAAACGTACCAGCGAAAAAATTAAATCGATCGTGGAAGAGAATGAAACAAACACCGAGGAAAATTCGTATTTGATGTACACAAGTTTAAATCGAAAAGCACATCTATGGCGTCGCACGAGACGAAAATTTATTCTCCAATTTTAGGTGTATTTTTCGAGATGAAAAAAATTTATGTACACGAATTCGGCGTTAGACGAGTTTCAGAGAAGTTTATTGTACTTGTAGGATGGAGGAAAACGATCGAGTGAGTTTATTGGTGGATTGTATTGAAACTGAAAGCTCGTTTTGGAATGGAATATGTAGAAAGAGCTCGTAATACATCGATAAATAAGAGTACATTGTAAACACGTTTGATTTATTTTACCAAAAAAAAACTTAGCTGAAGGGGTAGTGGAGATTCTAGGATGGATTTTAAGCTATGAAAACATTCATTTAAGATATTATTGCGTTCAGCTCGAGTTCACGTATTGTTATTTGTATATTTGAAATGTGTTTATGCTCGTACAGACAGAGACACTGGATGTGGCGGAATAGATCAACGAAGTTATCCAAATAGAAAAATACGTGACTATGATGTCGCTATGTCGCTATGAAATATCCCCGCGTGCGTGGTAAATTCCTAAAACGTAAAGATAGGTGAAAGATGAGCGAGAGATAGAAAATTTAACGATTTCGAGATGTTCAAAGTTTACTATCGGTTCCGTGTATTTTTCTCGAGTGGAAAAAAATTACAAGTATTTTACGATGTTTGAGAAACAACGTCACATAGCATGAGATTTAGGGGGAAAATCATCGTAAGCGAACTAAGGTGCTTTTTTAGCCGGATTTCTCGATTTTTTTCTGTTTTTTTTTGAATTTGATTTTGAATTGAAATTTTTAAAGGCCAAAAATCATCTTAGAAAGGAGAAATATTTCTCGAAAACTATTCAAGATTATTAGGAAGTTGAAGATCTCGAATCTAAATGCTCGCAAAATTTCGGTATGCGATACTCGTAGAAATAAAGGGAATGTCGATTTGGCAAAAAATTCACTATGGGAAAATTTAATATCCCAAAGCTGAAAATTGAATAGAAATATAATTTTAAATTCTTGCTTGAGCATTTAAATAATTTGGAAAATTTCGAATTTGTTTCCAAAATTTCAGTTTCCAAAGTCCAGCCAAATGAAAGAAATTCTAAAAAAGGTGATATTTTGAGAGATGAAGAGCGAAAAGGAGATAGTAAAGATAGACCAACTATTGGAAATTCTCTAACAAAATATGAAGTTTAGTAGAAAATGGTCTTTAAAAGGAAGAGGAAAAACTGGGAAATAGGATTGAAAATTGAAATTCTTGATGAACTACTCTGAGAGTCAGACTGAAGTTTGTTAGGAATTCAACGTAAATTTGATCAGATATGTGATAAAAATTTTCAGGGTGGACATGTATTTTTCTTTTTTAATGGCTGTAGAAGGATGAATTTCATGCATTTTTGTACATCTTTACATTCATTTTGAATTTTTTCTCGATTGTTTTTCCTTTAATTTTCGACTGATAATTCAAACGCCATCCCTACTTCGGTTGTCTTCAATTTTTTCGAATTTCGATGGGTCTGAGCAAAGAACGGCTGTGAGATGACATCAAAAAACACGACCAGAATTTTGAATTCGCTGGTCAAAATTTCTGCCTCCTCCCCCCCTCTCAAAAAAATCTCAAGCTTTCAGAATTTTAAATTCTTAAAAATTGATTTTTGTTGATGATTACCTAGTCGATTATGATACCATAGAAAGAATGGCTTATTGATTTTTCTCTAATGGTGGATAGTAGTGGGGGGGGGAGAGAAAAATTGATTTTCTCATTAGATGAATATACCTCACATGATTCTCAGCCTTTTTTTTTAAGAGGTTCTCAAATTTCCTTGAATTAAGAATTAAGGTGAAATTATTTTGTGATTTGACGTGATTTTGTGGCAATTTTTGAGTATTCAAAAATTTTTAAAAATAGTGTTTTTTTTTCAGTTAAAAATCATTATTTTTTTGACAAATTGGGAATTTATCGAGTAATCGTTGATTTCTGACTGAAAAATTATTCAAAAATTATCAAATTTTAAAATAAAATAATTAAAATACTGCTCGATAGAAGCGAGTGCGAAAATTTTTGGAAAAAATACAGTTTCAAAAACAAAAAATGCTCCTTTTTAGATTTTTGCAATATAAATATATTTTGTTGAGCTTAGGGCCCTAAGCCTCCCCTTTGGATGTCCCTATGAGGGATACAATAGTCTGAATTCCTGACAGAAATTCGACAAAAAAAAAAGTAATATAGACATCCACATGCTTGGTTAGTTCGACACGGCGCTTCAAACGACGCGTGTAACTTTTGAGCCAAAAGAGTATTAAAAATACGGGATTGTAATTACGCGACTAGAAGAACCATCACATCAAAAGCCGTTTATTCAACTTCCGCTTGTAATGCGAATGTCCACGTAGATTAATTATTAGTTGGAAGAAAACACGACTACATTATGACGATGAAACGAGAGGATAAGAGCCAGGACTGGGATACGATGGCGCGCGACATATTACATTTTTAATGCGAGTTTATTAGCGCGAACAGTTGAAGAGATGGAGGGAGCATCGATGCAATGGTCTCCCTTCGTGGCGAAAAAGGGCTCTAACCTCGTCCAGCACAGAACGAGCTTACGGTTATGTAAATTACTGTATGAAATAATTAGCTATACCTAGACCTACTACTTGTTGACTCAGGTAGCTGGTACACCGATCAAGGCTGGTGCGGGGGCTTTTAAATGTGTCGTGTGGGTAAAGACTGAGCACTGCGAAACGAAGGGTGCTCGGAATCGAGCTGTAGTTTGAAACACGTCCGATTACAGTACAGGGAACTAATTATCGATCGCCTTAAGGAGTTATGTATACCTAAACCTGTGCTGTGGCGTATATTTATAAATGGATCGTGATATAGGTTGGAATTGGTTTACCTCTCCTCCTCACCCAGCATTGACGACTCCATTGTATTATTCTGATAAATACGAGCACACGGAGCAAAATCGACAAGATATTTGCAACGAGCACTCGCACACCACGATATCATAATACGGACTAAATGAAACCACCTAAGAAATATGGCCATTGTGTAAGGCGACCGTGTAGCGTTAAATGGCGTTATGGTCGATTTGGGTTCCATGTACGAGTATGTATTAAGAATAAGTGTTATAGTGTTACCTGTCCCAGAGTAACACGTGACAATTAACTCGGAGAGCTCGGCTACTGTGACCGGATAATTTTTTAATGCGCTGAAAGCGCTTGAAGGATTTCTTCGGCGTAGACGTCGCCTCCGTCGACTCTATGCCCAAGTTCGTTGTCTCGAATACCATACGAATCTGAATGATAAAAGACGCCATGTCGCGGAAATACGCCAGAATAAAGGTGTAAAAGAGGGTGAATTGTGAGCCTACAGGGGGAATAGGAGAGGGAATGTTTGAATGGTATGGTTGTCAAGTGCAGTCGACAGAAAAGGTTTTTTGTGGGCCCATGAGGGTCTCCCAGTGCATGTCGGTGAAGTTTTTGGATGCAGAAAATTATCTGGCGATGGGAGGTGAGAAGAGGGAGGTTAGGTGCCTCGATTGGGGTGTTGTGGTTTCTAGATTTTTGTAGAATGAGGTAGTTTGGTAGCAGATTTGTCAATCAATTGTCGTTTTGTGGAAAGGTTGAGTTATGGATTCGAGAAAGGTCAATTTTTTGGAATATTTTGATTCGAATGTTTTCAATTATTATTAAAATTTCGAAAAAATGGAGCCGAAGTTGATTTTTTCAATTTATTATTTTATAACTATTTTTATAGTGATTTTTTTCTTATTTTTAAATTCGTAATTGTAAATTCTTTTCTCATTCATGGTGTCTACTGATGATTAAAAAAAAAAAAAAAAAAAAAAAAAAAAACGAAGAAACCCTAGAACTTCATTTGAGAAAAGAGAAAATAACATGAATTTCTACTTTATGATGTTTTCATGGATATTCTAACTGGAGGATAGATTTTTCAAATTTTCTAGAAAAAAGTGAGAAAAACTCGAAATTTTCACAGTTGGTTGAGAAGTAACGACGTTCAAAAAATCGAAAAATGCTGAGAAATTTTAGAAACGAAAAATACATTAAGTATAAAATAAAAAAAAAAATGAGAAAATTCTTGTAGAGTTAGGTAAAAAAAAAGAAAAAATACTGCATTGTTTTTTTTTTTTCACTTCCAGCTTAATAAATTTATGTGCATAGGTACTTCATTTCTCCAAGAAATAAAGAGAAGACAAAGTTCATTTGGCTTTCATTACCAAGAGGTTATAAAAAAAATTTAAAAAATTATTTGAAAAAGTGGTTTAAATTAACGAAAATCATTTTACAATATTCCTGATTTTTGAGAGAGGAGAGTCGTGGTGTGTAAGAAGTGTATATTTTCAAAAATTCGAAATCGAAAAATTCATTTCTGAATTTTTATTCCCATAGACAGTTTTTAACAAGACCTGCAAATAATGGAAGCAATGAAGCAAAGATGAAATTGTGCAATTTTTGATGACGTGCGGTATAAGATACGAAGGAACGAAAAAAATGATTAAAAATGTCTGAATTTGCCATTGCCTCAAACTTTTGCATTATTGTTAAAAATTACTTTTTTAAAAATTAAAAATAACAGTGCTCTGGGTAAAAAAAATTGAAAAAATTACCAGCTGCTTTACTTGATTAATTGAGAATTATTATACTGTGGAGAAATTTACAATTTTTGAAAATGCCCACCAATTTTCCTGATTTTTAAATTTTATTTTTCACCTTTTAAATTGTGTATTTCTCAAATTTTTACCCCTTCCCCTTCACTTCGTCAAATCATCTGCTTAGATTTAGTGGGTTGGATCTTAAAATAAAAGTTTTTTTAAGAATGAATTTCAAAAACCGTGGCTAAAGTTATCAGAAAATTTACAAAGTCAAATTATGTGAGGGTGCACAAATGCACAATGTTACAAATTTTTCAAAAAATCTTACCTCGTCCTGTCAAAGATCCTTTTTTGCCCTTGTTTACTAAAAAATTATGAATTTCAGAAAATTTCAAAAAAAATGCGTGAAGAGGATTGAAACAGTAAGATATGAATTTTTGATTCTGTATCTGTGGGTACCTTGAGAATATCGAGAATTCAATTTTTTGTGAGAGATTCGACAAGGTGGAAATATTTGGACGAAGATTTCGCGGAAATGGTGAAAAAATTTTGCATTTTGGAAATTTTGTTAGACACATTGTAATTATTGTTTGATTTGATAAATAGGTAATCAAAATTTGATAAAATAATTCAATTTTATCAAATTCTATCGAGGCTTTCAAAATTTAGCGTAAAAATTGTTAACGTGTAGATAAATTGACAAACTTGTTGATAGAAGTTCTTGAAAAACCTGCAAAATTTCATGTAGGTAGTCGTTGAAAAAATTGATGGAAATTTTTGAAGAAATTGGCCAATTTTGTGTAGTATTTTTTAGTCATAGTGTTGAACAGGTTGTGAAAAAGTTGTGAGAGTGAGAAGCGCTGATTATAGTTTATTTTGTCCAAAGTTTATCTGAGAGTGATGGGAAAAATGGTTTTCATTTTTCTGATTCTGTACTATATTTTCGATGTTTTTTTTTGTAATAATATTGAACCATATTTTATCGACCTTTCTTTTTTTTTTAGGTCAATTTGACGATTTTTGTTGAATTTTTTCAACGGCGTATTCCCATTTTTGTATAATTTTAGTGATTTTTGCAATTTTTATTCATTTACTCATCTGTATACTGAAAATGAAAGTTTTTGATTTTTTTCAACTTCTTGGTTAATTTTTTATGTAAAAAACGAATGAACTCGAATTAGATCAGGACCGTTTGTGTGTTTCTGATGTAAAAATGAATTCGTGAAAAAAATTATTTGGGAATTTAATGGGGAAGATCTTGAACGAAAACTTGAAGGAAAAAGTTGGAAAGAAGATAATTTTCTGAGAATTAAGTAGAATTCGAAAATTAATGAATGAAGTCAAGATTGAAGTCATTTTTTTCAATCACGAGCAGGAACGATATGATAATGAAAACACGAGAACAAAAATGCAGTTCACGATTACGGAAAATACGATTTTTTACGTTCACTCAATATTACATTATTTTTCTCATATTCATTCAAAAATGTTATCATCTGCGATATTTCCATGAAAAAAAATAATTAAAAATTGATTTCAGTGGTAAAAGTTAATTAAACATTAATTTTTTCATCGTAGTGTGAGTAAAAGTGCACTTTTACTCACACTCGCGAATCGCTCGAGTGCTCAAACTCGCCTTTTACTCACACTACAACAAAAAATATCTTATGGAACTCGTGAGATAAATGATTTTCGACGATTTTGAATTATTTCCCTCGCTTCGCTCGGGCAATAAACCTCAAAATTCGTCGAAAATCACTTTATCTCCCTCATTGCATAATATACTATTTTCGAAGAATCTGCGTTTTTCTATTTTCATTCCCCCATTTAAAACTATCACTTTTTATCATCCGACAAAACGTAAAAAATTGATAAACCGTGGAAAAGACCATTGACTGATAATATTTGATACGAAATCACAACACACAAAAAAAATAGATAAACAAGGAGTAAAAAAAAACACGAAACGAATCTGAAAACGATGGCAATGTCGACAATACAACGTGACCAATGTTATCGGACCGTTCTCGAAGTATGATTCACCTCGTTGTATTATCAATATTGATACGTTTTTCGTTTATTTACAATTTATTCGTATAATTTGTTATACCGCTACGAATATGTACAAACAATGTATCGAATATTTGTGTATTATTTACGTCATAATTATTTATATTTTTCGAATCGACGAGTAAAAGAACGAAGTACCTACAGAAAAAAATGTGCGAGAAATGGAATAATAATTTTTTTTATCTGTCGTAAAATAATTTGATGTGGAATTGAACGCGAGCCAGACATATTCTCTCATCTACACATCACGAAATTTCAATTATAATTATGATATGGTGTGTATAATTTTTTATGGTGAAAATTATTGTCATTTTGGATTAAATTTTTATATGGCTGAAAAATAAAATATGATAGATATCCAAGAAATTATGCTTTTCGGCTAATTTTTCCATTTTTGTAATTTTCAGTTGAAAATAGAGCAAAAAGGTCGGATACGAAACATTTTTGGAACACAAATTTTAAACTCCTAATTTTAATCTGAAATCATCATTTTTTAAAGGCTCTGGTGTGGTAAGGGGGTCATTTGGCCTCTGGTCCCACTTTGGAAAAATTCTTGCGCCATTCGATTTGCCATGGTAAAAGATGATTTTAGAGCGCATGAGCGAATTTTTACCTCACCCCTGGGGGGCTGGGGGGCCAAAATACGCGATTTTCAAGCCAATAACTCTTAAAAATTCTATCTCCGCGAGTTTTCAACCGATTTTTTCCAAACTTGGCACAAAGGTAGTGGTACTAGAGGGGAATGCCCTGAATTTTTTTCAGATTTTTTTGACCACTTTAATGACCTTGAATTCGACTTTGAAGATTTCAAATCGCCCTGGGGGGCATAGCTGGGGGGCTGTCTGAAAAATTTTTTTTAATTAAAATTTTTCAATGTATTTTACATTTCTGAGAATTTTTTCAGATTTTTTCAGGTGGTGGAAAGTGGTCAAAAGCTCAAAAAACCGCCGTAATTCATCATTTTTATTGCTTAAAATCAACGTTTTTCTTCAAGTTTTCATTTTTAATAGTTTCCTGCCAAAAATATTATTATTCTATTCACTCTCCGTGTCCCATTTTGACCTTTGTTTGTTCATTTCTCACGACTGTTACGAGTTATGTTCAAAGCAGAAATGAATATCTATGAAAAAAAAGCCCCATCCGAGGATTTTTGGCGTAATTGATCCTACCTGTTTTTGAAGTTTGCCTGATTCCCCTGAGATTATTGGCCTTCCTCCCCGCTTAGTGGAGGTTTTGCTTATTATTTGAGGAGATTTATTCCATGATTTTACGTCATAGACGGAATAAAACGACTATATTCCCTCTCGCGATCTCAAAATTTTCAAAAATCACTTCATCCCTCTTGTTGCACAATATACTATTTGACTATTGGTACATTCAACTTTTCTAAATTGAACCCAGACACCCAGACCTCTTTTTTCCTTCTCTCTTTTATTATTATTTTTTTTAAAACTATTGTGCAACGAGGGAGATGAAGTGATTTTTGAAAATTTTGAGATTTTTGTCCGAGTGAAACGAGGGAAATAATTCAAAATTGTCGAAAATCATAGGCGCACCCAGAAATTAATTAAGCGTGGGGCTGAGAATTTGAGAAAAAATGGGGAGGGGGTCTTTCAAATTGAGTCATTTTTCACTGATATTTCAATCAAAAATCATCAATTTTTTCTGACAAACAGAGAATTTAGTGAGAATTTGGTGATTTTTGACTAAAAAATCAATCAAAAATTGTCAAGTTTTGAAATGAAAGCACTTACTAAAATACTGCCCGAGCGAAGCGAGGGCGAAAACTTTTTGAAAAAATATGCTTTGAAGAGCAAAAAAATTGACTTTTTTCTCATTTTTGAAGCAAAAAATTATTTTTTTCGGGCTTAAGGAGGGGCTCAAGCCCCCTGAGCCCCCCCCCCCCTTGGAGCGCCTATGTCAGAAATAATTCATCACCCGAGTTGAATACGATATTATAGGTACACGTACGTCATAGAGGGAAAAAACGCGAATTTAAGTACTTGAGCGATTAGCGAGAGCCGCGAGAGGGAATATAGTCGTTTGTCGTTTTATTCCGTCTATGACGTAAAATCATGGAATACATCTCCTCAATTAATAAGCAAAACCTCCACTGAGCGGGGAGGAAGGCCAATAATCTCAGGGGAATCAGGAAAAACAGGTAAGTAGGATCAATTACGCCAAAAATCCTCGGATGGGGCTTTTTTTTCATAGATATTCATTTCTGCTTTGAACATAACTCGTAACAGTCGTGAGAAATGAACAAACAAAGGTCAAAATGGGACACGGAGAGTGAATAGAATAATAATATTTTTGGCAGGAAACTATTAAAAATGAAAACTTGAAGAAAAACGTTGATTTTAAGCAATAAAAATGATGAATTACGGCGGTTTTTTGAGCTTTTGACCACTTTCCACCACCTGAAAAAATCTGAAAAAATTCTCAGAAATGTAAAATACATTGAAAAATTTTAATTAAAAAAAATTTTTCAGACAGCCCCCCAGCTATGCCCCCCAGGGCGATTTGAAATCTTCAAAGTCGAATTCAAGGTCATTAAAGTGGTCAAAAAAATCTGAAAAAAATTCAGGGCATTCCCCTCTAGTACCACTACCTTTGTGCCAAGTTTGGAAAAAATCGGTTGAAAACTCGCGGAGATAGAATTTTTAAGAGTTATTGGCTTGAAAATCGCGTATTTTGGCCCCCCAGCCCCCCAGGGGTGAGGTAAAAATTCGCTCATGCGCTCTAAAATCATCTTTTACCATGGCAAATCGAATGGCGCAAGAATTTTTCCAAAGTGGGACCAGAGGCCAAATGACCCCCTTACCACACCAGAGCCTTTCACTGAAAGGGAGAGTAAGTGAATCGTATGGTTCTGTCTTTCTTCAATTCGGAAAATTTGAATGTTTTGAAGCAGACAAGATGTTTTTTTTTTTCATTTTTTAAGGACTTAATTTGTGTCAAAAAATGATTCGAGTATAAATGCCTTTTCATCTCTTTCAGTGTGTGAAAAGGACTCTACTTTCGTAAAAATTGGCCTGAAAACTTGGAAAGGTCAGAAAAATTCACGTTTGAAAAATAAATAGTGGCAAACTTAAAAAAAAGAATAATCGAGAAAAAAATCTTATCTATTCTCCTAATCTGAATCAGTCAAAATCGACAGAATCATGTCACTGTAGAAATCAGCAAAAAATTTACTGATTCAATCAGTGAATTTTCACATTGGTAATTTTTCACTGATTGATAGTCAAATTTCACTGATTAACTGTGGAATTAGGGAAATTTCACTGCCAATCAGTGACATGGTTTAGTTTTCTTCAATCAGTCAATCTTCGGATTTTGACTGATTCAAGTTCAGAGAGTACCTGTTTACCGATCTCAAAAGCCACGAAATTTGACGCATAGTCATAAAAGTACCAAAAAGTTATAAATTTTTGTGGAAAATTCAAAGAATTTTCAATATTCAATATTTTTCTTTCTTATTCAACTGCAGAGAATCGTTTATTATTTTTGCGAAAAGAACTACAGAAAGTGATGGAAAAAGTCTTGAAAATCCAAAAGGTGAATTCCAATAGACCTTTTGGAATAGAATTTTCAAGTTTTTCGAAATTTTTTAACCCTTAGGAGGGGGAGGAGGGTTATCAATACAAAATTCAAAAGTCAGAATATCAACTCGAGAAATGGGAATTTTTGTTTTTAGATTTCATTGTAAACCTCGAATGATCAAACTTAGATTTCACAGAAGTACTTTCAAAAAAAAAGTTCAAAGCTGTATATTTTTTTTTGGTTAGACAGAAAATTCGGCTAAATATGGCCGATAATGAATCAAAACGTCAAAATAATCCTAATGCTTGTAAGTCGCCGTACGAAGGCGTATGATAGTTTCAGTTCCGTTCGCAGTAGTTGTTGCTTTTGTTGTTGTTTTTCAATGCAGATATTCTTTTATAGCTCACGGTACTAAATTCATATCAAAACGAACACGAAAAGAGAAAGAAAGGAAAGAAGAAAAAACCAAATACACGACATACGACTATTTAGTAAACTCAGTTCACTCCTCGCCCTTCCTGCCACTTTTAACCGCACTTAGCCTATCTCGGTAGTAATTATTTTGACCCTTTACGACCAAGTACTCTTTTTATGGCTGCGTGTGTGTAAATACGACGACGCTGGCATACGTCATTCTTTTACGAACACGCGAAGAAGACAAACCGACGCTGCGGTGTGGTACGTTTGATTCACAGGGAGAGTAATTTTGAGACATTGTGTGACTGTGGGTGGTTGAGATGGCTCATCTAATCGCAGGGATTCCCATTCCGGCTCATAAATGTTATAATATGTACTCGATGGTACAGATAATTTTCGGTACATCTTAATTGATGTGGAAAGTTTATCGTGGCGGGTACAGCTGCGAGGGAGAAAGTTCGTAGAGCTGTTGGGATTGGGATGTGGTCATAAAGATTAAGGTTTTAAGAGCGCGTGTCTAAAAAAAAAAAAAGTACAGCGATGTATCGTACGTAGTCGATATATCGAGAAGAGGTGATTTATTAATCGGACGAGATTTATTTCCGAAAATAAACTGGCTTATGGGACGACGTCGAGGAGTGGCGTTTTTATAAGGTGCGAGGAGGATTTAAATACGATGTGTAAATTAGCTGACGGCTTCGTAACCGTAAGTAGAAGTACTCGTGTGTTTGGATGTACATCTTACCATATGTGTACGACTGCATCTAGGTAACCTGTAATTTCGACGATGGTTTATTGAAAATATAGTAGCGATAAAAACCAGGTTACGTACGATTTTGAATTGTCGAGCTGAAAAGGCCCTATAGAGGCTTTGATATGGCACTAGAGGCGTTACGTAGGCAGGTATATTTTTGATATTGAGCGGTTTGTATGATAAACTTTAGACCGTGTCGAGTGTATACGAAGTGCTCGAAAACCGAGAACGTTTTGCGGCGACTAATTGAAAGCTCGTGTACGAACGGTGCGAAATGAAGTGGCTTTATAGGCGATGAAATTGTGTCAAGATGATTTTATGCTCGGTGGCGTTTTTTTGTATAATTTGTAAAAGCGGTGCGGGCGAAAATAGAGATAATTTGCGTCTTGTAGCGATGGAAAAAAACGCCTTGAAGAGCCCTGCGACGCCGTAGAAGATCGAAGTAGGCAGCGGATATGGCAGAAGTGTGGGGTGTGTTGAGGAATGGTTGAATGAAGAAGTGGGCCAGAGGTGAGACTATTGAAGCTGTTTGAAAGTATTTGAATGGCGGAGAGAGGGGGATTAAACTTCTCAAAGGTCGAAGGAAATGTTTGAGGTGTTTTTTTTTTCAAGTTTGTGAATTAGTTCTAAATTAAGGGAATGAAATGATTGAGAATAAGACTTGGTAGGTAAGTTTATTTGTTATTCATTAAGAAAAATTCTTGTGAAAAGATGGGCAAATTGAGTAGGTACCGTGCACGACTGCGCGAGTTGATTCCTACTTTCTCACAATTTTTCGTTTCAACTGGGATTGGGAAGTACGTATTTTCGGGTTGAAATTTTTTTCCGAGATTTTTTTTTTCAAATTTTGACTCGAATTTTTTTTCTTTAGTATTTTCAACCTAAAATTTTCGCAGATTTTTTTCATATTTATACATAATTTTTTGAATTTTTTCTCACGCTTGTTCTCAAATTCAAAATTTTTCTTGAATTTTTTCCAAGGTCTAAATTTTTTATACCAATTTAATTCTTTTTTTCAATTTTTTTCAACTTTGAAATTATTTCCATGGAATTGAAAAACAACTTTTTAAAATTTTAAGTTGATGTCAAATTTTTTTTGAAAATTGTTTAAATTGTATGAAAATATTCCATACAAAAAAACGAAAGAATTGCATGAAATCGCGAATTATCCAAAAATGGTTTAGTTGAAAAAATTTTAGTGCTGAAATTGCAAAATATTCTGAAAATAAAAGTAAACTGAAAAATTAAAAATTTTTAAGAAACAATTGTGATGTCCGAACAAATAAAAAATTTGAAGGTTAAACTATAAACTTGAGGAGAAATTTAGGTTAAAAATTTTTGAGAAAATACTTACCAGGGATGGAAAAAATTTGAAAACAATTTGGAGTTGACTTTTGAACGAAAAATTTCAAATTGAATAATTTCGTATAAAAATCTTCAAATTAAAAAATTTTCATCTTGAAAAAAAATATTGAAAACACCTCTTCCAACGCTAAGATTTGATTCTTACATTTCTGAATTTAGGGAATCAACTCACCAACTTCTAAGAATAAAGAGTGGAGCAAAAAATTGTAAACATGAAAATACTGGAGTTGTGTTGAACTTCTTTAAAATTGTTGATCGAATCTTGCGTAAATGATGAAAAAGTTGTGAAGTTTGCGATGAACGAAGGAATGCTCCTGTGGAGATTTGGATAGGCAAAATGTGAGACTGAAAATGTGTATGTTTGATATATGGCTGGCTTTGCAGGCATAAATGAAAACGTGAAAAAAATTTGTAATTTTTTCATTTTTTAGATGTTAGTATGATTTTGAAATTTGAACCAAAGAAAATTTATCATCGATTGTGTACTTGAATTGGATGGTTCAAAGAAATGATGAATTTTTGGTGGATATCAATTTCAATTTCTTGAATTTCTCTCTTTTTTCTTGTTGAAAATTTGAGTAAATTTTTAGAGAAAAATTGTCGATTCAAGTTTGTAGGTATCTATCCAATTTTGAAAAAAATGATTTTATTTTGAAAGCGATCCAAGTACTGATATCAAGACCTAACCTAACGACGTGAAGTAAGAGAAAATCACTGATGAAATTTGTCCCTTCTCTCTCTCGAAATATGAAAAATTGCATTTTTTAGTGGAATTAAATTACCTGAGCTCGAGTTGGAAAATTTGCAAAAATGTTTTAAGCGATAATGAGATAGGAAAATTGAATTTTGAGTGAGTTTAACGAGAGAAAACCCAACTTTATTTCAAAATTCTAATCCCCCCTCCTCTAATGAGACCAGCTTCAATTCGCTGATTCCAACTTTTTGTTGTTGATTTTTTTTTTTTAGAAAAATTAACTGAACTATTCTGTTTTTTTTTTTTTTGTTTCAGGTGAGTTACTTGGCAGATTTTAGTTATTAAAATGAAAAAATACTATGTACTTATGAGTAAGTAATTTTTCACGATTATTGAGAAAATCACATTTTTCACGTAGATAATATTGAATGAAGTAATCTGAATTATTTTATATCGATTCAAAATTTTCGATTTCTATTTTTAGTTTTAAAAATGATTTTTATTATTAATTTTTTGAAATTTACCAGTTTTGCAAACATGAATATTAATTTTCAGTCACTGATCTGATCGATATTCTGAAATTAATTCGATGTACTTGGATTCTTTGATAAATTTTCATGGTCCTCGATAGATTTTCTGATGTTGATTCAATTTTGATGTTACTGATGCTTTAGAAAATTATTATGACAGATTTATTGATCAGATTCAAAAATTATTCAACATTTCCTGGTGTAAATTTTGAAAGCAATGGCAGGGTGTCTAACAGGTCAAGCTGGTCCTGAATAGTCGAGCTTTTTTACTAATTCACTCAAAAAGTCGAAGTTTTTTTTCAAAAATTTCAAAATTCATAAAAATTCTATTTACCATTGATATGAATATTAAAATTTCTTTTGAAAAAGAAGAGTATTTTTTAGGGAGGGACAAGAAAGTGCTTGAAATTTCCTTCAAAACGAATATACGCAAGGAGGAGGGTCAAAAGATTTGGGATTGATTGTCAAAAAAAGTCATTCAAAAAGGTCATGCTTTTTTCTCAACAGATTTTGTTACGACACCCTGAATGAAATTTTTTCCCTAAATTTTATTACTGTCGATATTTGGGTTACTCAATCATATTTTTGAAAATTCATGCGGAGTTCTTACTCATCCTGATGAAAATGGCCCAAAAAAATTTATTTCTAAATCGAAAGAATATTGCACACCTAAGGTTTAGACGAATATCTCTCTACGTCCAATTTTTCTTCCTCCGTTGTGCAGAATTTTATCAGCTTCCAACCCTCTCCGCGTCCCATATAGACTGAAGATAGACCTACAGTTGAAGTTTATAAAAATAAAATAACCAGATTGGATTTTCGTTTCCTTTTATTATTTTTCTTGCTGAGTCAATTTTTTTTTAGATTTGAAATATTTTGACCCGAAACCAGCATTCAAATAATCCGGCGTCGTTAGATATTCGTACTTTTTTTTTATTTTCCAACGTCGACGAAAAAATAACCGTATTGTTTTCCGTTTTCACCTTGGTGGACTGTTGCATTAAGAGATCAACAAGCGAACCCTACCGAACCTCATTCTCTCGTTACCATTTCGTTCATACGAGATTTTGATTTATTCTGCGGTACCCAAATACCAGCTAAACAGAGTAAACAAAAACACCGAAAATAAAAATAGGTGAAAAAAAGATGAAAATGAAAGAAAAAAAATGCGCATTACGCGGATTATACCAGCGAACGGATGTTGGCGTTTTTGATTCACGTGTAGACAAAGCCCGAACACGAAAGTTGAGGGAACTTAAAATACGACCCGTCGAGAGTCTGCGCGTGAAACGAAAATACCATAAACGAAATGACAGCAAGAGACACTATTTGCAGTGATTCTTTGAAATTATTTTATTCCGGATTAGATGGTGGATGGCGATGAGGGGGAAGGGGGGCTAATGTAATAGTGGTCGTTTCTAAAACGCGGATAAGTACACGGCTGGGAGCTCTTCGAAGATGGTATTTCATTTTTCGTATTAAAAAGATTTTTCGCTCGTGTTGGATAAAGCAAACGTAAAGTTGAAGTATTTTCATGAAAGTGTAAGAGTTTTAAGAGCGAATAAAATCGAGCATACGACGTGTTTTGAGCTCATCAGCTGGGTAAAGATGAACAGAGGATTTATTTTAGCGACCTGGTTTGAAAGAAAAACGTCGCGTTGCATAACGTTTGCCTGAAAAGTAAACGAGATGTTTTTAGATTTGCATACTGCGAGCGATATACGGCGCTGTGGTGATATATTTGCCTATCCAGACGTTGGAAGGAGCAATTTGAACAGTGTGATGCATTGAGATATTGAATTGATGGAAGATGGCAGGTCGACTAATTCGATGTAAATTACGGATTTAGGGATTACCTGGTGTTGTATTTGGAAAGACAGGGAGAGGAATTCGCATAGGTGGAGATGGAAGAGGCATGGGGGGCTCAAGTCCCCCAAATGTTGAATTAGCCCCCTCCAAATCATTTTTGTGTGTATGTTTCACTCAAAAAAATTTTGTAAGTACATAATGTAATTTTCGGGGGATAAACTATTATCAATATGTGCCGAATTTTTTTCAAGCGACTAAGATGGTCTCCTGAAAATAACGAAAATAATTAGGTGTCTGTTTACAGCTTTTTGCGAAATTTTTTTAAATTATCAAAAAATTGAATTGCCAACTACTTAGCACAAAAACGTACAAAATAAGAAAAATACACAAATTTTTTCATTTTTGTTCAAAAATACGAAAAAAAACCACGAAATTAAGTAGAATGATTTCGAAAAAGACAAAATTTTTACTTCAAAATATGTAATAGAACTTTTCATTCAAAAAACTATTAAAAATAGAATTATTTTCCATCTGGAAATCTATAATTTTTCAAATCTTTTGCTCGGGTATGTGAAGCTACTCCAATTAGAAAATTTTCTACACCGAAACTGAATGAAAAATACAATGAATGAAAAATCTTTGCAGCACAAAAATTTTTCCAGTGGAAATAACTGGTTGGAATTTTTTTTGAAATGTAGCTAAATGTGAGTTCTCTGTGCCAAAATATTTTGAATTTTCATTTTTGAAATAAGAAAAATGGTAGAAGGTTTTGAAGTGATAAATTTCATAAACTAGGCAAAAATTTTGCCGATTTCATGAATTCGGCAATTTTATAGATTAGACGTAACACATATGAATAATAAGAAATAAGGGTTGAAAATTTCATCTCCTCTTCAAAAGGTAGGAAAAAACAGAAGATACGAAAATGAATACATTTTACCCCCAAAATAATGATTTTTTTCAAAAAAAGAATAAATTTTACCAAAATAATAAGTTTTAATCAAACAATAATAAAAAATAACGTGTCTCAATTCACAAAATAGGTGAAATTTATTCTAAAAAATAATATTTTTTATCAGAAAAAAAAATTATCAGAAAAAATGATGAAATTTGTCAAAAAAATGAATAATTTTTACCAAAAAAAAATGATTTAAAAAATTGATAAATGTTACCTATTTTGAAAATTGGGCCACGTTATTATTTTTTTGAATAAATTTTATTCTTATTTTTTTTTAGTGCATGATTATTTTTCAAAATGATGGTATGAAATGAACTCTCTTCTTCCTCATTCAAATAATTAAATATTCTGTAACGAGAAAAATTTGTACTGTTCAATTCCTCATTTATTAAAGGACTTTTAGAATTTCAAAAAATGTCCAAGTTTTTGGAAAGAGAGGTGGTCATATTAAGGAATAGTTTTTTTGAACGAATTTTAACAGACAAATCTTATTCATTTTTAATAATCATAGTTGGCAAATTTTTCACATTCATGCCTCCATATTTTTGTCCAAGTTTTATTTCCAAAAACGAATTCAAAAAAAGAATGACATAATAATGAAACCTTTTTTTTGGGGGGGGGGGGAGAGAATCGAAAATATTATTTTTGTTTTGTTTCATTCATTTTTAACTGGGGCTCAAGCCCCCTCCAAAAATGATGTTCCATCTCCGCCTATGGGAATTCGAAAGGTATTACGAAATGTGTACCTGTGAGACGGCACCTGACATACCCTTACGAGCTGAAATTTGTAATGGCCATATTTTCATCGTCTGTCTGGTCGAAATACACCGAGAGAGAGGTACGATTAAAGCAAGGTCTTCTGGAGCTGGGAGTCTGCGGCATAGACGAGCAGCAGGTCGTGCGTGGTTCTATGAAAACCGAAGGAAAGAGACGGATGATGTGAAAACGACCAAATTACAGGTTAGCGGGGTACAAAGCCTGTGATTTAATGACTACGCTTATTGCTTCGGTAAGTCTTCCGTTTAATTCTATAGTGAGGCGTTCTTTTTATATAATTTAGACGATAGAAGGCGAAGCAGAGGAGTTGGTTTTTTTTCCACCTCACTCGACCGTTCGAGATGTATATTATACTACGTGTGTAGCAAGTGATAATGTGGTATGTACGTAGACCCAGACGCAGGTACCTGTACATCGAGTGGAACCTGAGCCGAGATACTATTTACACGGTTAAAAAGGGTTATTTTCTCAGCTCATAAAGGAGCGATGCGGTTACACCATCGAATAATATTGTTTCAATAAAACGAGAAGAAGGAGCGAAGTTGAAGAAAATTCTTCTTCGGAACGATTACGTATCAGCTGCGAACATATTATAAGCAAAGAGTCGAGAAATGGAAATTTGGCGCGTTATTAAAATAAATATACAGACGATGCAGCGCGACCGCGAACAGAGTATAATATGTACACGATAAATATGGCTCCAGGGCGTACAGAGGTCGTTCGTATGTATGCGAAAGAATTTTGTAATACCGTTTGAAATAAGCGAACTTGTAGTATAATTTGTCGGCGACTCGAGTTGTAAAATAGCGATTATTATGCCCGTTCGAGAGTAACTGGAGCGTGTTTATTTGGCCGAAAACAGCCCGAAGCTGTGGAGGTGGTCAAATTTACCCGGTTGTAAAAATTTTCTTACCATTTTTGTCCGAATGACGGGCGTAGGTTGAGGTAAAATTTACTACGTAGGAAGACGGCACCGTTAAATTCGAGAGAATTAGAAGCGTATTACGTAAAATGAGACGGTACTTTGTTGATTCGGACGTGCGTGCTGGTCCGGTTGCTATCGAGTAATTGACGGTGTGACGATACTTTTGAGTGTGACGGATGAGCGAGTTCGAGGTGTCATTTTTTTCCGGCAGGTTTTGAGGAGAGTGTTTTTGAAAATTTGTTCAGTTTGATTGAAATGATGAGGAATGAGGAATTGAAGTATATTTAAGTGGTTTTGACGTGTTTGAGGGAACCGGTTTGATTTAGATTCTGAAACCGGTTGTACAAAAATCCCGCCGGAAAAATGAAAATTCTATGATAGCTAGAAATGAATTTGCAGCCTTCAAGATTAATTTTTTTGTTTCTTGCCATTTTTTTGTGAACAAAAATTTCAAGCATCCAGTTTTAAATTTACGAACCGGTTTTAGGCATGTACGTATCCGAAGTTTTTTGATTATAATGAACCCATGAACCGGCTTCTAAACATTGAACGAAAATACTTAATTGTCAAGACTTCAAAACTATTCCATGTTTTTTCGAATATTTCTGTTTTTGAAGAATTATTGGTAACCGGTTGTAAACTATAGTAAACCGGTTTCCTAAACTGTATCAGTGAAAAACTCACTTATCGATGTACTTCGACTAATATTTTGAACTTTTTACGGTGTTTTAATTTTTTGATGAATTTTTTAGAAACCGGTTGTGAACCATCAAACCAGTTTCTTAAAACGCCACATGTGTGAAATTCACTAAATGTTGAATTGCATGTAACTAGTAACCCAAAAGTCAATGATTTCCATTTTTTTTTAAAATTTTGATAACCGTTTTTGAACTAATCCAGTTTTTTTTTGCGGAAAAAATTGAACCTTGAATTATTAAAGTTGAAATATCTCTAATGTTGCGTTGAAACATTTTTTCACGTAACTAGTTTTCTAAAAAAAGATTTTCAACTAGTTACCGATTTTTCAGTAAGTTTATGTGGAACATTAGAAACTGGTTTCGTTTTTTCATAACTGGTTTAAAAATATTGACCCTCAAAATGTTTTCTAACTATGAAATTTGTTTATAAATTATAAAACTGATTTTTAGTTTGAAACCTCGTTTCAGTGTATGAATGTAGTTTCCAAACCATGCATGCAGTTTTCACACCTCCTTAGAATTGATTTCAAATTCCTTAACCATAAAACCAGTTTTGTTATAAGTTTCAAAACCTTTGTCTAATCATGAAACTGGTTTGAAAATCTAAAAACCAGTTTGTGTTTTTAAAAACATGTTGCTTATTTCAAATGAAGCCGGTTTACAAATCTAAAAATCGATTTGTGTTTTTAAAAATATGTTACTTTTTATTTACAAACATCAAAACCAGTTTTGTTTTTATAACAATTGTACTGGTAAATCGTATAAAACTGGTTTTCAAACCTTGAAACCAGTTTTGTTATACCTGCCATTAAACCTCTTTGTTATTATGAATCTGGTTTCTAAATCTCAAACCGGTTTTGTGTTTTTAAAAACATGTTACTGGTTTTGTATGAAACTGGTTTACAAATCCAAGAACCATTTTGTGTTTTTAAAAACATGTTACTTTTTTCGTATAAAAATTGTTTATCAACCTCAAAACCGGTTTTGTTTATAACATGCGTACTGGTATATCGTATAAAACTGGTTTCCACACCGTGAAACCAGTTTTGTTATAGCTGTCATGAAAACCTGTTATAATCATGGAACTGGTTGGTAAATCTCAAAACCGGTTTCTTGTTGTTAAAAACATGTTACTGGTTTCATATGAAACTGGTTTACAAACCTCAAAGCTAGTGTTGTTATAGCTACCATGAAACGTTTTTATATTCACAAAACTGGTTTCTAAATCTCAAAACCGGTTTTATATTTTTTACAAAAATGAAACCGATTTCAAAACTTGAAACCAATGAAACCAGTTGGACCGCCGTAAAATAAATTTTTAACGTTTAAACTGGTTTCCTAACTATGAAACTATTTTCTAAACCGTAAAACCAATGACCTATTCAATCTTGAAACTGGTTTCAAAATTCAAACCCATGTATGTTTTCCAAATCATGAGATCAATTACAAAAATCTCGAAGTTGGATGTGGTTGGGGGAGGGGGGGGGGATAATTTAATGGAATAATGCATGCAATATTTTGATTTTTCAAGCTAAAAAAAGTGATCACCATCTTTCAAAACTCTTCGGCTTGAAATGGCATTTTTCCGAGGAGAATTTGTGTATCTTTCATTGTAGCTGGAGTGAGTGAGACGGGAACGTAGTGAGATGAAGAAATGACTATACTCGTTCTTTCATGCATTAACATTGTGTTACCATCGAATTAAGTAATTTACCACCGAATCGTGATTCGTTTCCGTTCGATTAATAATTGGGGGTCAAGAGTAGGGTCAAAGAGCCCTATAAAATAACTATATCCATAAAAATCGTAAGCATATAAACCCGATAGCGCGGAGACGGTGATGTTTCGTAGAGAGCGCGAAAATTACGGCGACGTCTCAACTTCAGCTTCATCTTGGACGCAATCAACATCCACAAAATACCCGTCTCATCCAAAGCGAGCGTAAATTTAATAAATAGGTAATTTAACCCGAGCCTAGTTTCGCCGGTTTTCTCGCTAATACGATCATTTTATGAATCAGCGTTATAATTTGACGTTACGTGAGTAAGAAGAGTAAAGAAGAAAAAAAACACATAAGCGGAGATTATTTATGGCGTAACCTACGAAAAATCAAGTTCGCTGAGAAGGTGCGAGTGCGTGCGACCGTGGCTCTGGCTGTCTCGGATCTGCTCCACGAATTGCTTGTATATTTAAGCCTATGTAAGCGCGCATCATTCGGCCGAAACGTAGGTATTTGTCCGGCGTTGTGTGGCAGAAAAAATGGCCGCACGGTGATGGTGCCGCGAAGTAATATTATTATGGAAACGTATTAGACGCTTTATTACTTCCACGTTTGCTAGTTTATCTATGGCATACGATGTAGATATATTTTCTCTCTATGTTCCGTTCCGTACACGACAGCTACTTAAAAATTTTGATTGATTGTTGCCGTTATTAGCGAATGAAAAAACAACGAATGGGTATTAAGCTGGTAAATATACCGTGGCTGGATCGTTATGTACGTGTACAGGTTTGGCGAATTCTTGCCCGATGTGTTGGAGATGTTAATGTAGTCCGGTTATGGTTGAAAAAAGGGAGAGAGGTGTGAATTTGCACGAAAATGGTGTTGGTTTTTTTTTGCAGCGGAGATGTTGGACACAGGGTAGGGCAGATTTGATTGATTAATGTGGATCAATGAAGGATTTGCGTGACGGGCAAACTGAATGTTCTGAAAATTTCAATTGAGTGGAAAATTTTCGTCAATGCTTCATTAAGTATTTCTAGTCTCGTGTTCAATTGATTGAGGAATTCTTATTCTTTCGAAATCCATCAAATTGTCTGAAGCAATTGATCTCTTTATTTGAATTGGTGAAAATTCATACGAAAGAATCAGTGAAATTTCACTACCAAAATTGGTGATTTTTTTTTTGAATCAGTAAAAATTTACATTTCAGAAATCAGAAATGGTACCTTCACACTTTTGACGTTTTGACAAAAATCATTGGAATTGAATTTTTTTATTGGGGCAAGATTTTGAAAAATAGTGACCTTAGATAAATTTAAGCTCAACTTTTCTTCATTTTGATTTTGAATTTTTCATGTTGAATAATATTTTTCACTCGAAATGAAATTTTTGAATGAAATTTGGAAACTCTATAGTAATTATTGTCTCCGGTGTGGAAGTACTTTGAATTTTGAAAGCAAAATTTATTGAAAACAAATTTAACTGGTTAGCAAACAGAAATTTGACGTTGGCTGTAGGAGATTGCCTTCTACAAGTGAATAGACTACAGCTAATTCATAATGAATGAAAGGGCGAAAAAAGTATCAAATTGGAGAGAGTGGACAAAAATTGGCCAAGAGTGGGAATTTTTTTCGGTTTGATGGATTCAATATTCTACAATAAATAAGACGACATGACTTCTGTTCCCACCTGAGGGTTCAGAAGACCTCTAAGGAAGATTGAAGCCCCCCCCCCACCCCCTCAAAAAAAGGTTTTTGCTTATAACTCGACAAAATCGTAATTTTTCAACAAAAAGAGAATTTTTCAATTCATTCCGGTCAGATTAGAATTTTTTTTGTTGATAAAAGCCTACCAACCAATAGAGAGAAATTCTTGCTGATAACCGGTTTCGCTGAACATCTTCAATAATCCTCAAAATTAAAAAAAGGTTTTATATTCGTGTTTTACGCGCAATTTCCTATTAGGAAGGTAAATTTTTTTCAAAGATCCATCCATTTCTTTGATCAAAAGTTGAGAGCATCCAAATGTAATTTTTTCATACAAATCAAGTAGTCGTCGAAAAAAATCGCAGTGAAAATTTCAGTCTTCGACCAGTTTATCATTAGTGAAATTATTAAATGTCAAGGCAGAGTGGGCGAAGGGAGGGGAAGGGAGGGGTAAAACTCAAAATATTAAAAATTTCCGTGTTCAGTATAAAATATTAGATCTTTTAGCACCTCGAATAACATAATTTTGACGTTATTTTCTTGAAAAAGGGTAAAAGGAGCTCCCCAGCTTTAGGCGTATTGTTCTGATTAGTGTATTATGGTGGTTGAAAATACCCCTTCGAAAGTATGAGAAAATGGTAAAATCACTCAAATAAATTAGTGTAGGCTTCAGAATGACTCGAAGTGGTCAAATTAGGTTTTGGGGTGTCATAAATGGGTGAAAAATTTTCATTGCCACCGACTACAGGGAAGCGACTCGAATTATTTCCAATTCAAAAGCGAGATCTGAAATGTACATTCAAGGTGAGTATCGGTTTGAAAATCTAATCTGAGGTAGATTTTTCTTGTTAAACTGGTCGGAAAAATTAGAGGTGGCTTTTCGGAATCTTTTCAAAGAATTTGAAAGCTTACAGAAAATCTAAAACCTTACCAAAATCCTTGGAAATGGGCAAATTTTGGTTTGAGAGATCTTTATTTGACATAATTTGTTAAAAAGTGCTTTTTTCAAAAATGCATTTGTCAAGTTTTTGAAAATTCGTCAAAATTTGAAACATCAGCCATCAATTTAGGCTGCTAAAATTTTGGCTCCGAATCAAAAAAATAAAATTTTAGCCCAATTGGTAGGTAAATAATTTTTTGGTTTTCGTAAATTCACCTTAAGCACATGATTTTAGATTCGAAACAAATGAGGAAAAATTCAGAACAATTTTTCATGAAAATAAAAGTACAAATAAGACGATTTGTGGATTTGAAGAATAAAAACGGGTTTTAAGCCGGATTACAATAAAAAGTTTATTTGCAGTCGTATTCAATTGTTTGGAAAGTGAGCGTTTTTTACTCTCAATTTTTGGCTTCAGAAGTGAATTTAAAAAAAATTGCTTTCCTGATCGGAAATTTCGCGTAGAACATGAAAGCGTAACCATTCTTCAATTTTGATGCTTGATTGAAGAAGATATTTCAAAAAACCGGTTTTCAGCGAGTATTTTTTTTCTAGGGGTACCGTCTGTCCCCTCTCTCCCCGTTGGAAGTAAACATTTAAGTACCCATATTGATTAATGGACCATTATAAACAAAAAACGTAAAAAGTCTGGTTTGAATTATTTCAGGATGAAATTCCATACGTTAAAACGACTTTTCGACATCTTAATCCGATAAAAAAAATTTCCCTGATTTTTTTCATCTCGTCTGACAACTTCTCTACTCGTATGGTACTCTACGATTCATAGATTGAAATTTTTTTCACCAGAACCGGCGAAATTTTCTTGTAAACCGGTTCGATAATAGTACAAGTTCGTTTAACCCTCACTATGTAAGTTCGACCCATAATATAGAGATGAATTTAAGTGCTCAGAGGACACACCATACCACATATTAGCCAAATATTTCCGAACCAACGTCGAGATCACCCTGTCTTTAAACTTTTTAAACACATATTGCTAGATGCTGGTATGCGATAATTACCCGTTTGTTTTGGAAGTCGTCTTTGATAACCCTGTTTGACTTATTCCATCGAAGGTAAAGTGAAAAAAACTACGAGGGGTTTGGAAAGATTGGCGAATCGCAGGTGTTAACGTTGCGTCTCGAGAGTATTTTAATCTGTACTCGTAAATTCACAAAGCTCGTCTGTTCTGTCGTCGTAGGCAAAATGGATTCCCGGTGTATATTTGGACGTTTGTTACAAGCGCCCACTGCCATCTTCAAATAGGGTAAAAAAAAATTACTCGAGAAAAAAATTACCTCGAAACTGGTTTATCTTGGAGTTGCTGTTGAAACAACATACGAGTAATTGAATTTGTTAGTCGTGTATTTAATCACAAGTTGTGTACGCATCGAGTTCTTTTTTTTCTTATTCGCATCGGTTATCTCGGTTGATTTATAGTTTTACCAATTTTACTTATCGGTACCGTTTTTTTATTCTGTTTCCCTTGTGGATGAGTCGTGGATGGATAATAGATTCACAGTGTGTGTTTGCATGAAATTGATGAGATTGTGAGAATATAGGTTTATCTCGCGGTGTACGTAGGGATTGTTTTAATACGCGTGACAAGACGATTATCATCGTCGTTAACCGATAAATACGTTAATACGAGTGAATTAGAGAGGCATAGTTCCCAAAACTGTATAGAATTACGTATACGTTACGTAGATTATTAAACGAGCAGGGAAATACGAGTTTACGGTAATTAAGGCGTATTTATAGAGCTATTAAAGGTTTACTTAGGTTTGCTGTTGTTCGTGGTATTATTTTCTTTTTATAAAGTTATTCTAATGTATTGTTTGTTTTGTTTTATGTTACAGGTATGCGAAATCTAAGATGTGTTTGATACGATAGATACGCTAATTGAAAATGGAAGGTGGATGGCGGTAAATGCGGTAAGAGGTCAGATCTGCAATTGTTTGAATTGTTTTTCGAAAGTTGTGCATGCGAGTAAGGCCCTTGCAAAATTTTAAAATGAGTAAATAGCAAATTGAAATGAGAAAAACATCGCACCCTCTGAAATAAGTTCCGAGGTAATGTGATCTTCAAATGAACTTAATGAAATGAGGTCGAAATATAGCTATATTTGTAGAAGTTTCATGACCGAAAAATATTATTGATGTATAAAAATAAATATTTGAAATCATAAAATTTGTTTCAAGTTCGATCAAATCTAAATTATGAAAAAAAAAATGTTCCAATGGGATGAAAAGTGATAAAATTTAAAAATATTGTTCAAGTGGTGTCATAGTTGGAGAGTGTTTTTTCGAAATGGTTGCAGTTCAAAACTCGTATATGAGCTAAAAGGAGATTTGATGTGAATTTTTTTTCCATACCGAAAGATTATGATAAAACATTCAACTTGAAAAGTGTGAAAATTATTCTTTGTCCCTTTTCTCGTAATTGTGAGCATAAATATGTAAACTACCCTTTTGAAAATTAAAAATTGGTTTTTGAGTAGACACTGATTTTATTTGGTATTTTCAGAAGTAAAATCAAGGGAGAACTTCAACTCGAAAACCAATTTTTGACCCTTTAAGGCGGTTCCTATATTCAGGCTCATTTGTACGATTTTTGGATCAAGTTTCAAAATATCACTCTCACTCTTCATTTCATAGGTACCAAAACAATAAATTGAATAAAATTTTGTAAAAAATTGGTACCTAGTTTGGAACGATTCGGTCTCAGCAGACCATGCAAAAAATAGTAAGAATTTTGATGATTTTACTGCAGTGCAAAGAGCAAGAGTTTTCATGATAAAAAGGTAGTTCTTTTTTGGAAAAATTTAAAGCAAAAAAATGGCTTGAAAATGGTAAAAAAAAAATCTGAGAAATGGATTATACTTTCATTTTATGGTCCAGTAGACTTCGATTGAGAACTTTTTAGCACGAGTAAGTATTGAACAAAATAAATTTTTTCGAAAATTTGTTTAGAATTTGAAAATAAATGTCAAAAGTGTACAAAATATTGTAAAAATTACATGAAAATTTTTTCACCCAAGGATCACACTTTTGCGAAAAAAATATAGAAATTTTTTCAATTTTAAGCATCTAACATCATTTTTTGAAATTATGTTTCAATAACTTGGTAATTTTATCATTTCAACCCGTTTTTATGGGTTTTAAAAAGTACCTAATTAAGTATTTTAATTCGATTTGAAAATCAATGATTGAATTTTGTATATATTTGTTTTACTCACATTGTAAAGTTGAATTTTTTTCAAAATTTTGCGACTGTGATTTTTACTTTCCCTCTCCCCCACCCTTCCTTTGCATTATCTTGATAGAAAATTGAATCATTTGTTGTATTTTTGAATTTCAAAATCACTTTTTTTACTCTCCGTATAATTCGTGCAATATATTTTTTTTTAAAATCCATTTTATAAATTTTCGTAGTATACTTTTTTTTTTCAATTTTGAAAAATTAATTTTTTTACACTTTTTCAAACTATTCCTTGATTTTTATCATGTTCATTTTACTATTTTGTCAGATTTTTGCCAATTTTTGAACAATTTTGTCAATTTTGTGTAATTTTTATGTGATTTCTGTACACGTTTAAAAATTTATTAATGCATTTTTAATTCGTAATTCTTCAATTATTTCATTATTTTTAAAGAATTTTATTGCATTTTAAATGATTTCTATCAACTGTCGTGAACATTTGCAATATTTTAATGATGTTTAATTGGTTTTGAATGGATTTTTGGCGAAATCTCATCGTTTTTCTCTTGCATTTTCAATGATATGACAATAACATTGTTTGCATTTCTACAAATGATTATTTCATTACTTTAATTTTATTTTCAATTCTGTCGGTATTTTTGTCATGGTTGTCAAAAATATTCATAATCTGGAAAAATTTTGATTTTTACATTACAATTATGACGAACTACGTAATATATTATTTGAAATTGGATTTTTTTATATGTATAAGAAAATTACAAAATTTAAACTGCTCTTGACAGTCTTGACTGTAATTTCAGCTTCTAAACGTGTTTTTTGTCAATTTTGTTGACTTTGTTTTACTCGAGCTCAAATATTTGCGTAAAATTTTAAATAAGGATTCTGATTCTCAAACAGTTGTATAAATTTGGGCACCCTTCTTCTTTGAAAGTTTGAATATTTCGAAACAGAAAATGAAACTTCTATATTGCCAGATAATTAATCCGGGTTAAACTTATAGTAAATTTTTGACTTCATGTCAGTGAATTTAAATCAGAGAAATTTTTAAATTTTGAAAAAAAAACTATATAACTTGAAAAAGTTGAAAAAAATATTTTTTTAATAATACTAGCACCCTTACATGAAAATTTCCCCAAATTTTTCACGAAAATGTAATAATTTGTGTAATTTATTTGTACGCAATTGACCAGAAATTTTACAGTTTTTCTTTCAGTTTTCACAATTTTTTTGTTTTGTTGATTTTTGATTTTTTAAAGTGAAATTAGAAAATAGTTCTATTCTGATTTTTAATGATCCAGAAGGTGGAAAAAGTAATTCCATCAAAAATTCAAGAAGCTGAAAAAAGTTCAAAAACATGAAAGAAAATAGTAAAGTTGAAAGATAGATTTAATGGAATAAAAATTTTCATTATCTACTTTTTGTAAAAATTTCATTCGTTCAATATTTTAAAAATATTTCTCAGTTTTCTTGAATATTTCTTCTATTAAATTTCATTTTTTCAGTTCAGTATATGAAATTATTATCGAAATAAAATCATAAATTTTTTAACTGATATCCTGGATCCAGAACCATGAAAACAAAATAAAATTCCAAAATATCACCTCGATTTTCTTCTTTCCCCTGAATTTTTTTTCGAAATTTCACAGCTTTTTTTCATGATGGCTATGATTTTGAGATCTATTCACAGAAAAGAGATGGCCATTCTGGGAAACAAATTTTTGCTTTCGTTTTATGTCACATTTGTACTCCGCTCCCATTCCTCATTTTCCGAAGAACTTTCGAATAAGTCTGAGACCTGCGACTTTTTGAATATTTGTATTAAATATTTAAAAAGCGAGCTCGTTCGAATAATTCTGTCAAAGCTCACCGCACTTCCAGAAGGGGGAGGGGGCTACCCTGGCGCAAGGCAATCGAAACCGCACGCGATGGGAAGTAAATTAATTGGTCGTCAGCGTTACGTCATCATATTACTTCGTCGCAGTTCCTACGTGTGGGTAATATGGAACATATAAATAATATAATTTAAAACTATTATAATTTATTAGCGCGATTTAGCTGCGGTGGCATCGACGACCGCAGCTAAACCATTGAGCAGGTAATCGCACACAACGACGAACTTTCGTATATGTATATTTGACGTAGGTAAGTGTGTGCAAATGAATGAAAAAAATTGAAAGAGTGAGACGGCCAGAGAAAGGGGGACATAGCGTGTGTATTGTGTCGAATGATATAATAATATTTTCGCGGCGTGCCGATCAAAGGGAACGGCGGCGCGGCGACGAATTAACGAATCGTTATACGGCGATATATTATTATTTGATATTTTATAAACGCCAATTCAACTTTTACATTTATCTCGTAATACAATCGATTTATTGAATTTGGTGCCTTATGCCGAAGTAGGTGCGAGAGAGAGAATCAAGGATGGAGTGAGTCTCGGGGGCTGTTTAACGATGCATTGTATTTCGGCGTATTTTTTGTCTTTTTTTTTTTAATCTTGTCGTTTTCTTATGCGGAATGGCGCAGGGTATGGGTATATTTTTCTCTTTTCGAAGGTACATGTACCTAGGACTACAATTGATGATTTGCATGCGAGAGGGCACGGAAATGAGCCGATAATGAGTGCGTATTATCATAACCGGTTTCCAATAAATGTACGATGGCGAGTATTTATCATAACTTTCGATTATGGTCAAAAGGTTCACGTTTAATTGATCGTATTATTGGGACGTATATGGTAATAACGATGAGCGTCGAAAATACCATTGTTGTTTGATGTTGAGGTCAAGAAAGGGGTTTGGAAGGGTTGAATAGAGGACGTTGTACGTAATTTTATGGTAGTAAAGGTGACGATGAGGATGAAAGAGGTGGATTGAAGGAGTGTAGAGGAAGCTGGAATGTTGCCAGGGGGTTTCTTCCAATATTCTCTTTGTTTTGGAATCGGTGAAAAGTCACTGAAAATCAGTAAGAATTACAGCACAGAGAAAATCAGCAAAATTTTTTAGTGTTCAGCGGATTTTCGCTGATTTTTCAAAGAATTTCGCCGTTTTTTTTGCAAATTTCAGATATTGTATTGGCTTTCAGTGAATTTTGACTAATTTTTTAGCAATTTTTTTCACTGTCGAATTTCAATGAATTTTTTTCACTGATTTAATCTAACTGTTTTCCAGTGATTTTCGATAATATTCACTGATTCATAAATGAGAGAATTATTGTTGAAGTAAAACTGTTGAAGGCCAATTTATGATTTTGGAAAAAAATTTTTATTGAAATTTGAGTGGAAAAATTCAGATGGTCATACATTTGAGATTTTTTGAACATTTTTTAAGTGTAATGTAGTTTTTTGTAATCAATTTTTTTCGAAAATGTTGAATTTTGATTCATTTTTCAAATATTATAAATCCGTTTTTGAATTTTTTCATTTTTAATAATATCCTTACCATAATTTTTGAAGCTGTTATTTTCATAAGAAAAATTTAAACAGATTATATTTTTTTCTAAGTTTAGTTCTACGAAAAAAATCCATTTAAAAAAATTTTCATCGTGTTTAGAAATTTTATGAGTAAGTGAGTAAGATCTTCATGCAAGAAAGAGAAGTTCCTTCAACAATTGAAAAATTCTGCACTTTGGGCAGCAGAAATATGATCTGAATTGAAAAATATGAACGAATTATGAACAATTTGAAAAAAAAATACATTTTTTAAATTGAGAAAATCACATTTTGAGTTGGAAAATTCTAAATGGTACTGCTAAGAATTTTTATTGTTCAAGATTTCATTTCTCTTTCTCTTAATTTATTGAACCATTCTGAATGAAAGAGGGATTGACTATACTTCGAAATTAGATAATCTGCATTTTCAACCCTAAAATTAGAGTAGGTCTGAAAAATCTAAACTGATTGTCAAATTAGTGCGAAGAAAATGGAGGAAAATGCGTTTCTTTTACTCTCTAAATTTGAATCAGTTAAAATTGACTGATTAAAAAGCCAGAAGTGTGCAACTGTGGAAATCAGTGAAAATTTTACTGATTTAATCAGTGAATTTTCATTTTTGAATCAGTAATTTTTTCTAACTACTGAAATGAATCAGTAAAAATGTTAATTTACTGATTGAATCAGTAATTAATCAGTGCTGATTGAATTAGTGAATTTAAATATTTACTGATTTATTTTAGTGGTTAAAAAAAGATTACTGATTCAAATTATGAAATTTCACTAATTGAATCAGTAACTTTTCACTGATTGACAGTCCAACAGTCAATTTTCAGTTTTTTGACTGATTCAGATTTAGAGAGTAGAATTAGGATTAGGAAAATTACATGTTCAGGCAGAGGATTTAAAACTCGAGTGGAGGATTTTTATAGTTCTGTAATCCTTTTTTTTTTTTTTTTTTTTTTTTTTACAAGTCCATTCCTTTTCAAAAATTTCTCCACTCAAATGAAAGTTTTTCGGGCTCAAAATTTTTGTTTAACTTTTTAATTATTTTTTCTCGACGTTTTTTCAAATATTTCAACTCTAATCCTGATGAAAAACTCCAAAATTACATCTCAAAAATTTTTCAGATCAGTATTTTGTTTTTTTCTAATTTTTTTATGTTGATTTTTTTAGAGATACTTCCTAATTCTAAAATTTCTGAGGATTGAAAATTTCCCAGGTTTAAATTTATTTTGAGAAATTGCAAAGTTGAATTTTTTTTTTGAAGTACCTACTGAATTGAAGAAATTATAACAAAGAAAATTTAAGAAAATTTAAATGTTTTCACAAATTTTAAGGATTAAAGAAAGAAAATCTTGGACTCTAACGTGAGACAATTGCAGAAGGGATTTGGAAAAGATTGTGAAAAGTTTCAAAGAGCTAATATAAAATTTCTATATTATTGAAAACATTTCTGTAAAATCGAAAAAAAAATTAAGAAACCAATTTTTAATTGGGAAAAATTTTAAGATATTATAATTTCAAAGTTGAAGAAAAGTTTCATTGAGGTGAAGATATTTTGAAAATGATGCAAAGAATATGGAATTGGAAAAAAATTGAGGTGCACTGCATGGTAACCGAAGACTTGAATAAATCAAATGAGAAAGATTCAGTTTTTCGCACTATTTTTTTTTTTTTTCATGTAAATTCAGCCGTCAGTAAAATGTGTTTTATTGGGTGGGTTGGGGAGAGGGGGGTAATTGAAAATAGTCTGTATTCGAAATTCGAACCATTATGGTGAAATTTCACTCTTTTTTTAAATAGGTGCCTTAATCAACGTTGAATTACAATTGCAACTCCGAGGTTGAAATTGCAATTTCTAGGGGATTTTCGCGGTAATTTTTATAAACCTAATTTATTTATACAGAACAGTCGAAAAAAAGGAAAAAAAAATACATTCGTAATACGTAACAAGGCAGCCACAATAACGATATTGTAACAACTGTCACGTAATTTGAACGACACACGCTCGCCAAAGGTACATCGCTCCGTATACTTCGTACACACTCCAGATATTGGCACAAATTATATTGTTTATATATCTGCTTGAAAAAGGAGAAGAAAGGAGGGGACACATATAGACGACTCGACTGCTATTTGATTATATAGCCGAACGTAGGTCGAGGCACCCTACGTAAAAAAGGCGAAGACATTTCGTCGACAAGGCAAAAAGTTCAAAAGGTGCGGAGAAAAAGGTGAGGTTTGTAAGTCGAAGCGCGGTACAGTGATCGAAGAGAAAAAAAACACCTATCAAGAGCAAGGGTCACGAAAGTACACGGTACATATTGCGGCCTGTAGCGGCGACTAGCGGTCGACTACGATTGATTTGTATCCTGTAATATGTATCGCCGCGGCTACCTTCGATCGCGATATACATATTCGCGCCGTCTACTTAATTATAATTATCGCGCTGTTGTGGCTTATGTTTTATGCCTGGTGTGGCGAGTGCGCGGAATGAAAGTATTAGTTGGTGCCAATTGCGTATTCGGTGGAGTTGGGAGAATTTACTGTGGAAAATATTGAACTATTGCGGTGTGCAGAGGTTTAGATGAGGAGGTGATTTGTGAGGGAGGAAGGTGTGGAATTGAGTTCGTTGGCCCGAAATTCCAGTTGGTAGAAGATTTCAGTGATTATGAGTGTAGATCATTTGATTTTATATCGGTTTTTATTGCAGTACTGGGGGAAGGGGGGGGAGGTCAAAATAAATTTAAACTTTGGTTAATCGAAGCTCGCATCATTATTTTAGATTTTTACATTAAATCAATCGACGAAGAAAGGTGAAGTATGATTTCGTATTTTGCAAAATGAATTTCAAACTAACTAAAATTTTGAAAGTGAAATTATTGCTGACTCGTCGACTCTTGACGTGATTTTCAAAATTTCCAATTAGTCCCTGCGGTTAACACGAAAAAACGGTGAACTACTTCACTTTTTGAACACTGGTTGAAGTGTGGTTTTTATTTTAATATGACCCAAAAGAAAATTTTTGAGAAGTGGACCCATCAAAAATGTCCCTTAGGGGAGGAGTGGGGGCTCGTTTTAGGGGAGGTTTCACCCCCAATTCTCCAAATAAAGGGTTTGGGGTAAATTTGGTGTCATTTTCGTATAATTCGACCCTCCTGAACACGAATATGCAATTAGTTTTTCGATCAAAAGCATAGTACTCGCACAATCGTAGAATTTGTGTCACGAAAAGTGGCCAATTTTGAGGAAAAACAGGTAAAATTTCGATTTTTTCCATCCTGACCCGAGTATTGTCGATTAAGGATGGTTTGAAACCAGTTTCTAACTTAATTCGAACCTCCTGAATTCGAATTTGTCATTGGTTTTCAGATAGGAAGTGATCTATGATCTCAATTGCAAATTTTCGGTAGTGGAAAACGGCCGATTTTCGTGAAAATCGACTCAATTTTGCGATTTCTCACTTCGGCAGCCCTTTACCTCCAACCAATCCTTATATTAAACATTTCTTAGACCTAATTTGAACCTCCTGAACACGAATTTTTGATTAGTTTTCCGATTGGAAGTAGAGAATTTTCTCAAACGCGAAATTAATGCGGCGTGAAATGTCCGATTTTTGGCAAAAATGGTATGAAATGACGATTTTTAATTTTCTTGAAGCATTTATATCCTATCCAGTGCTAAATGAAATCAAATTTTTGCCTCATTCGAACTTCTAGAATACATAGAGAGTACTAATAATATTTCTAGCTTCTTGCCAGTTTGGGGGGGGGGATGAATCATACTTCTCAAAATAGGGACTTCTCTTAAAACAAAAATATAAAAAAATAATTTTATTTAATTATTTAAATTGAATTGTTTTAATTTTTAAAAAATAAAATGAATTTATTTTTCGAAAACTAAATTTAAAAATTTATTTTTTTTAAGTAATTTTTTTTTGTTAAATTTTTTATTTAAGAGGGTGCTCTACGTATTGCGGGAATTAATTCTGGCCTATCTTCAACTTATTAGGCGCAACGTGAATTTTCGTGTTTTTTTGGATTTTGAGAGGCTAAAATGATGAAACAAGAATGAATATGATTGTAGAACGTAGAAAGAAGAAATTAAAAGCATTTGCAAGTTTCCGACTTATAAGAAATGTAAGATTTGATGACGGTTTTTACAGGAATTCTCAGAGACTACTAAATCAAATTTGTTGAAATTTTAATATGTTGTATAAAATAGCATTTCTGACAGACTGACAGAGCACTTTTTTCGATTTTCTAAAACAAACAAAAATTAAAATTGAAATATTTTTCAAAATTTTGAAAAAAAAATGAAAAAAGGGCTCTGTCAGCCTGTCAGAAATGCTTTTTCACCCCACATATCCAAATTTCATCAAATTTGATTCAATAGTCCCCGAAAAATCGTGTAAAAACCGTCAACAAGCCATATGTTTCTTTGAATTTCCATTACAATCATTATATTGGCTACTGGAACTTTTCAATAGTTTTATTTTCTTTATTTTACACATCAAAATCATATTCATACATTATTTTATCATTTTACCTCATTACAATCCAAAAAAAACGCAAATTCAAAACGTAATTTTCGCCTTACAAATTTCATTCGTATGCAACCCGCCATACGTAGAGCACCCTCTTAATAATTTTTAATGGCTCAGCATACCCAGGGTTTCAAGTTCAGATTTAAGTAAATGGTTAATAATGAATTGAGAATATTCCAAATAAAATGTCAGCTACTTGAAACCCAGGGTAGCTGAACCATTTTTTGGTTTTAAGAGAAGTCCCTATTTTGAAAAGTATGATTCATCCCCCCCCCCCAAACTGGCAAGAAGCTAGAAATATTATTAGTACTCTCTATGTATTCTAGAAGTTCGAATGAGGCAAAAATTTGATTTCATTTAGCACTGGATAGGATATAAATGCTTCAAGAAAATTGAAAATCGTCATTTCATACCATTTTTGCCAAAAATCGGACATTTCACGCCGCATTAATTTCGCGTTTGAGAAAATTCTCTACTTCCAATCGGAAAACTAATCAAAAATTCGTGTTCAGGAGGTTCAAATTAGGTCTAAGAAATGTTTAATATAAGGATTGGTTGGAGGTAAAGGGCTGCCGAAGTGAGAAATCGCAAAATTGAGTCGATTTTCACGAAAATCGGCCGTTTTCCACTACCGAAAATTTGCAATTGAGATCATAGATCACTTCCTATCTGAAAACCAATGACAAATTCGAATTCAGGAGGTTCGAATTAAGTTAGAAACTGGTTTCAAACCATCCTTAATCGACAATACTCGGGTCAGGATGGAAAAAATCGAAATTTTACCTGTTTTTCCTCAAAATTGGCCACTTTTCGTGACACAAATTCTACGATTGTGCGAGTACTATGCTTTTGATCGAAAAACTAATTGCATATTCGTGTTCAGGAGGGTCGAATTATACGAAAATGACACCAAATTTACCCCAAACCCTTTATTTGGAGAATTGGGGGTGAAACCTCCCCTAAAACGAGCCCCCACTCCTCCCCTAAGGGACATTTTTGATGGGTCCACTTCTCAAAAATTTTCTTTTGGGTCATATTAAAATAAAAACCACACTTCAACCCGTGTTCAAAAAGTGAAGTAGTTTTTTGGTAACCGCAGGGACTAAATTTATTTCTGAATTTTTCGAGTTCAAAAAAATTATTTTCAATTTTTGTCTTTTTCAAGCGAATTTTGAAATTAGAATGTACGAGTAAGAATAATTTCTAAAGGCTCAAATGTTTTATGCAAAATTTATTCTATAAGTACATAATTTTTTAAAAATTTATGTTTTTTTTTTGCGAATTAACCTCTCTTGAATTTTTCGTGATTTTTGAGATGATTTCTGATTTTGTTCGTGGATTGTGAATCTGAAACGCTAAAATTGTTTGCATGGGTTTCTGCGAAAAATTCTCCAGGTATAAAGTATATTTTTTAGCAGAGAAGAAGAGTGCATGAGATGACGTCTTAAAATTTATATTTTACCTCCTCTAAAGGATAATTTTTGATGGATCACGATTCACTCTTCAAAACGACGATTTCTCAAAGTTTTATCTTTTTTTTTCACCAATAGTAGAAATATACCTATTGCCAAATATAAATTTCACACTAGGTACTTTTTTTTGAGAATTTTTTCTCAAAAATTTCGAGCCCCTTCTTCCAGAATTTAAAATTTATATCAAGAACTGCTAAAAACTCAATCAATATTAAAAACACGGATCCGGTTTCATCAAAATCTGTGATTCTACTTTAAATGGAATTGTTACTTCCTCTCCTTCCTTCGTCTTCACCTTTATTCCTTCTCGCAAGGTTACCATATTCCAAATGAAATATTTCAGCTAGAAAATTTTTTCTGATGTAACACGTTTTCGAAACGTTTTTGAAATCTGTTTTAGAGCGTGACGTGTCCCCCCCCCCGCAGAACATGGGGTTTCTTTTCCTCCCTTACTTGGTTTTTTGGTTTGAGAATGTTATAAAATTTTGAAAAATTGAAAAAAATAGTTGATTTTGTATTGAAAAAGATGAATAATGAGCGAAAATTTTCCAAATTTTTTCCAATTTTTGAAATAAGATGCATTTATGACGCAGTTCGTTTTGTTTGGAAAAATGAATTGAATTGTACGTAGAAAGGTTATAATGAAAAATCGTTATCGATTTTTTAATAGAAGAAAATATTTCATCCTGATTACATATAATTTTACTATTTTTTTTCGTTTTTTCCTGAAAGAAGAATTAGAAATTAAGTGAAGATGAAGAAAATTGAAATTTTAACTAGTTTTTCGGAGGGGGGAGGGGTGGATATTGGTTCAATTTTTTTAAACACCCTTACATTTTAAATTTTAATAAATACTCTTTTAATTTGAATCAGTCCAAATTGATTAAATAGACAATGTTGAGTCACGGTATAGAAATCAGTGAAAAATTTACTGATTCAATCAGAGAATTACATAGTGATTTTTCTTTAATTGGCAGTCAAATTTCACTTAATTTTAGTTTTTGACTGAACGTCTCGGTTGCTCCGTTTGTTGGATTAAAATTTATCACTGTGTATTTTTTACTTAATTTTTATCTTTTTTAAAAAATCGAGACTCAGAAGAAAAATTTAGGAGCAAATTTTCGAGCGGTGGTTCGGCCAAACTTTTTGTTTCAGGCCTTCGTAATGAATACAGAATTTTTCAAACTTTATAGCGAACCCTTGGGACCCTCCAGAGAAATTCGAGCCGCAGAGGGAAACTCCATTCTCTCTCTCTCATCTGCCCAGGTCTATTGATAATGTTAGTGAATGGCTTTTGACCTCAATGCACATGCACTTATGAAATTTTCTCAGCAACAGTGAAAAATTAATGTTGATTATTTTCAAAACGGTCCTGAATTTTTTTTTCATTTTAAAAAAATTGATTTTGCACCTTGTTTATTTTTGAGTCAGAAAATGAACAAAAAACTGATTTTTTCTTTATTATCAGTGAGATATTGTTCACAGATGTGAAAAAATTTCATTTTGAAAGATTTTTTTTTCAATTTTTATTCATTAAATTTTGAAAAACTTGATGAAAAGTTTTAATTTTGGAGTCATTGTCACCTTTTATTCCTTCAGTATAGAATATGTGACCCTGCCGTAAAGAAGGGACCTTGTGTAAAAAAAAATCGATGTCTTCATTTTCATGCGTTTGGTCCAGATGGTGTCATTTGGACTAAAAACGTGAAAAATGAGACATCGATTTTTGTTTTTTACACCGGGTCCTTTTTTCACGACAGGATCACACAATCATCCTGGGCAAGCTTGTATGTTTTTGTTGAAAAATTTTCATATCAATTTTTGCCAATTTTCAATCTTAGAATTTTCACTGAGAGGTCTAAACTTAAAACTAAAAACCAAAATTTTCGATACCTAAAGATTATGTCATTTTTAGAGGTTGTTTGGTGGAAAATTGGAAAAAATTGGTAGCTTCATCTTTGAAGATTAGTTTTTCATTTTTTTTCAGCTCGATTCTGATTCTTGATTGGTATCTTTCTAAAATTTTAAAAAATCAACGTTATTTATCTTCCAACTCTTCTATAATCGAAAACCACCATTAAAATTAAGAAAATCCGGCTAAAAAAGTATCGCAGCTTGCCAAGAAGCTTTTTACACGTCTAATCGAATCAATTCAATATGGAATGATTATGTAACAATTGTACAAATAGAAATCCATAGCGAGGGTGGATAAAGAGGGATGGCCACTCGGTTGGATTTTTTTCAGGAGTTACTCGCCGCACGATTTGTATGTTCAGAAGTGGAGATATAGGTATCTTTGATTAGTCGACTGTGTACACGGCGGCGGTATTTATGTCGACCTCTAATGGAGCGGTAATTCTTTATTAGCAGTGAACAGTTATAACAATACTGAACTAATAACAGTACATTAATTCTTGTCTGTGTCTTTTCACTTTCGAGTATAATTTCATTTCAACAGTAGTAGGTAACTTGTTGCTACCATTTTTTTCCTTCTTCGAATGCGGTGATACCGTTTCTGTCGTTGAGGTTTTTTTCACTCTGTGTGTCCTGTTTCGTCTCCATGTCAAGTACACGTATTTATTTATACGAAACAACGAAATTACACAGACTGGATTTGTATTCACGGGTACATGTTCGAAATCATCTTGAGTGACTCGAGCATCGTTTGAAATAATGAAATAAGACGAAGATGAAAAAAAAACCGCGAATTATATAAATATTTCATTTGGAAACGAATGAAAAGAGGATAAAAATGAGCGATTTGAATAATTTAACATTTTATTCGGGACCGACGGTCGCCCTCGCGTTCGCGATGGCGAATTATTTCAGCAAATGATCCGACGCTGTGCCGAGGAGACTCGGTTCGATGATAATATTTCACGTCGCGTCTGTCGGATTTTTCGACATACACAGAGCTCGAGATTAGTCAGTTTCCCCGTCGGCTGCCTTCACCCAGCGGTGTACTTGCGGTAATTCGATCCACGCCGCGACTACTTTATGTATAATGCAGACTGAATGGCGGTTTTGTAAGGCTCGTGCTCGAAAGTGACATTTGCGAAGGACGTCGAATTCGCAATAGGACACATCTGGATTGGAAATTAGTCTTTATTTGGAAATCAGCATGTTTCTGTTTTGGGCTCCGACGGTATCGGTGGAAAAAAAATTGTCTCCTTTGGAGCTCCGTTCAACCAATTCGCAGCGAGACAGAGAAAGATAACCGGTTATTGTAATTTTTTTTGGTCAAAGCGATGTTATATTGTCATTTGGCGTAGGTTGTCAAGCTGCGAAGTGTTTTCTTCTTCGATGCGTTTTTTTTCTCCTCTGCGAGGCAGAAAAAAAAATCGTGGGTTCGAGGAAGGCAGCTTGATCTGCGTGATAATGGAGCTGATGCTGGTGCTACGAGTGCTTGAGCCAAAGCTCGTATTGTGATGTAATCGTTTATAGGTTATCGGTCAAATTATCATTGTGTGCAGGTATAATCCGAATGGTATATTTCAATAAGACGGTGTAATGCTGCGTGTGCGCAAACCGTCGATTAATTAAAATAGCATACTCGCGGTATCGGCCAGAGCTTCGGGTAGACAGATGGCGAACACGAAGTATGTGTTAATTCTTCGCGACAGCATCAGCGAAAGCTGTCCATTGACCACCATCGAGCCCATGTGTAAAACATCTGCGGAAAATGTACGTCCTAGGTGCGGATTCGCTGTATACATATGTACGCACATCTTTCTTCTACCAACAAAAGACCGAGGCGGAGAAATATTCGCAAATGTATTTTCGTGTTTTTTAGTAGGAGGACGGCGGTGTATATTACGACAACGTGTAAACAAAAATTTTACGCAGCGTTTCTTCCTGGCTTTTTTCCCCTTCGGTGTTTCCGTGTGGGTCGTCGCAACCTCTGGAATCGCGTGTACGATGCCGCAGAGAGCGGAGACGTGTGTTGAGTTTTATTAGCTAAATTAGCGTAGTTCGATTGATCCAGCGTAGGTGCTTATAGAGCCATAAACGCTGCTAAATATATCGAGTTGATTGATTCGTCTTCGTGGAGGAAGGCGAAGGGGGCATGGGTGGATTTTGTAGAGGTTGAGTAATATGTGTTGTGTACCAGAGTGTTACGTGATCGCCGACCATGATAAGATTTTATGTTTGATAGCTTTCGACTGATGTGTTATTTTTTGGAACGATTCCTAATTCGCTAGGAGTGAATTTGTTTGAGTTTATGAATGATTGGGATACATGTAGATGCATTGGAGTTATTTGACGAGCTTAATTGGGCGAGAATTGATTGCTTTGGAGCGATTTTCGTTGCATTAGGGTGATTTCAAGATGAATATCGGTAATTACCCGGTATTATCCATAGATTACCAAGAATTACCTGCTATGTTTACCGGTAATTACCAATTATTACCGTCAATTACCGAAGATTACGCGTAATTACCGTCAATTACCGAAGATTGCGCGTAATTACCGTCAGTTACCAAAGATTACGCGTAATTACCTTCAGTTACCAAAAATTACGCGTAATTACCGTCAATTACCAAAGATTACGCGTAATTACCATTACGCATAGTTACCGTCAGTTACCAAAATTACCCAATATTACAGGTTAATTGCTGGGCTGTTCTGTAGCAGTCGTATTTACCAGTAAATACCAGTTTTACTGGTAATTACCGTAACATTGACTGTGATTCATAGAAATGTTTACAGTCTTCAATGTTTTTTGTAAATACCAACCACGATTTTTAAAATTTCCATTGTAATTTCCCCGTAATTACCGTAATGTTGAAAAAATTCTGAAATCTATCCTGTATAATTACGGTAATTTCACAACGATACCCAAACTTCGCGATTTTTCTCAGAAATTAATCTGATTCAGTGATGAAAAACTAGGACTGAAAACTGAAACATTTGAAATTAAAATGGCAATACCAAAACTAAAACTGAAATGTAAAAACTGAAATTAGAACTACAGGAGAGTTGATAGAATCGTTTGAGATTTGTGAAAGTTCTGTAACGTTCCGGTTTTTCAGTTTTGAATCTCTGAAAAAGTTGAATTTTAGCATTTGCAATTGCATGTTGCAATTATTGATTTGAATTTTTTTATTTTCTAGTCAATTAAATAAATGAGCTGCATTTAAAATTCCATTGCCTTTTTTGGTCTTTTTATCGCTAATCGCCAGTTTTATTGGCAAAAAATGATCTTTCTGTCATTCTTCTAGAAACTGCCAAAAGTGATCACTGATCAGAAACGATTGTATTACAATTCTGGAGTGGTAGTTTTTCATCGTCGTCTTTTTTTTTTTTTTTTTTTTTTAGGAAGTTACCGAAAACTACCACGTTGTTTACAGATCTAGGAAATGATTATTTTCTGTCATTCTCTAAGGAACGAATAATCGGGAACAAAATTTCACAATTTCTGACCTTTGTTTGTTCTGGAGAGGAAAATAGTAACTTTTTGGGGGAAAAAAAGGTTTTATTTAGTATAGAAAAAAACTTTACCTAAAACGAAAAACGAAACATTTTTTTCTCCTAGCACTACCGACCATCATTGTACATGATTAATTACATCATTTCATCAGTAACCCCGCCAACCCCGGTTATTTCAATTGTAATCATTGTAAATTTTTAATGAATACGATAATTTTGTTGGTAAATATGGTAATTTTGTTAGTAATTACCATAATTGTGTAATTTTTATGGTAATTACCGCAATTTTGTTGGTAATTACCATGATTTTGTTGGTAATTACCGTAATAATGTCTGTAATTACCGCAATTCTGTTGGCAAATATGGTAATTCTGTTGGTAAATATGGTAATTTTGTTAGTAATTACCATAATTGCGTGATTTTTTGGTAATTACCGTAATTTCGTTAGTTTAACCATGATGATTTTTATGGTAATTACCGCAATTTTGTTGATAATTGCCATAATTTTCTATCGGCAATTACCGTAATTTTGTTAGTATTACCGTAATTTTGTTGGTAATTACCGTAATATTGTCTGTAATTACCGTAATTTTGTTAGTATTACCGTAATTTTGTTGGTAATTACCGTAATTTTGTTGGTAATTACCGTAATATTGTCTGTAATCACCGTAATTTTGTTAGTTTTCACCGTAATTTTAACGGTAAATACCGTAATGAGGTCTGTAATTATTGTAATTTCATTAGTTTTTACCATGATTTTTACGGTAATTACCGTAATTTTATTGGTAATTATCATAATTTTCAGTAATTGCCGTAATTTTATTGAAAATTCCTTCAGTATCACTTCACTACTGTTTGGATTCAATTCGATTTTTTATTAACATGTTTTCACGAAAATCTGTTCAGCGAATAGCGTTGATTGTTAACGTAATAACGGTAATCCTTGGTAATAATGGTAATTTCCTGATATTCGCGGTAATTATTTGGTAATCGTGGGTAATTTCTCTCATTTCTGACCAATTCGACATTGAATTTCGACTCGACGAGGTTTTCATATCGCTATCCGTCAACTTATGATCTCAATACGCGGTAATTATGGGTAATTACTCGACCGTTGACTATATTTGAGCAATTCGTACACATTCAAGGGTAAATACGACGGAATGCGATCACTTACGCGAAATTATCTCGGTCATCAGAAGAATATTTCCAATCTCGATCAGATAGTTGACATTTGATAAATGATATAACGCTGACAACTGCGAATACCAGAAGCGAGAGAAAAAAAATAGTCGATCTTGAAGAAGGCTATACGCTCATAAAGGGTAGAGGGAAGAAATTATCTACCTTAGAAATGAAATTCTCGACGCGTTTACACGCGATTTAACGCTTTTGACGTTGGTACAGCGGCAACGGCTGCTGGAGTAATTGGCGTAATACGCTGGTCGCGTGTGCGCGTTTGTTTGCGACGCGAATTTTTCTTCCTTTATCGAATAATAAAGAGATAGAGTGCATTAGAAAATGTTGGAGATTACGATAAGTCCATGTAGATACAATAAACACGGCTGAGACGACGTCGACGGCTACATCGGCAGCAGCACACGTCCACGTGTGGGCTCTTCAAGGAAAACTGGAGTAGATGCGGTTTCGAGTGTGTGTGCGATGCAGTTCTCTAAATGTGTGTTGTGTGTACGCCATCGGTTTACATGTGAATTAATCTTACGCATCGATTACGTAAGAAAGCGGATAGACGTGCGACTGTGTGTACCTTCTGCGTCTCTGAAAAAGGGTTCTCGCGGTTTATCGCGGTGGTATTGTGACCGAATGTGTCACCTAGTTTGTTTTTCCTATTGGAATGGACGAATTCGGGGGTAGAAGGTCGAGGTGGGGAGGAGGGGATGTAAAGTTGGGATAATTTCACATCGCTCAGGATGAAATATTCGGAACGCGTGAAACCCACATCGTAATTAGCTGCTGGATGATCGGGACAGCTGGCACAGATGGAAGGCAGCGGTTCGGCGTGTTAATCGTGAATACCAATCAAATATTGGCATGTGCTTTACCAGCTGCGGAAAATTTTGGCGTATGGATGCTGGCCGAGTACATAACGTGACCAAATTGGGAGTTGGAGCGGTTTTATAGCTCGCGCGATTCGGCCAGCCAGCGAAATGGCATGAAATTCAAAGCTGGAGATCGAGAGAGGAAAAAAACAGTGAAAAAATCTTGGTGAATGCGTCTGCGGAAGAGTTTATTGGCCGATAGTGGTTCACACAGGGAGAAAGATGGAGAGAGCGGAGAGAGAACTCGATCAGTTGGGTTTTGTTGTACTGCGGCGATATTTTGTAAATGTGTAACCGGTTTGTTATGTTTCATCACGAATGTTAGCGTGTTCGTAAAGGTTAAGGATAGTAAAAGGTATATATTAATATATTAGAATAAACTCTTGTGTGCTACGACTCGCAGAGACGACCAAAGACGCGATGGTGCTTTTTTTATTCCATTTTTTTCCTCCGTCGTTCGGTTTATCCAGAAGAGAATATATTTTCCCTAGGTTAATGCGACACTTTAAAAGGGAGGTTTATTCCGATTTATTGAAGCGATGACCAGACCGAGGTGAATGTACTGTAAAGACTTGGCGTGAAGGGTGAACAGAGTTTATCGTATGATTGAAATTGGTCGTAGAGAGACTTGGAGTTTGGTCTGAAAAGAGATTATGAGGTTTGTGAGGGCAAGGACCAGTCCAGATGTGGTTATGGATGATTGTGATTCGAAGAAGGTACTGTGAGGAAATCTCATTCAGATGGTAAGTGGTAAAAAGAAATGGAGAGTCGGAGACTGGTTAGTGCCAGTGGATTATCGATTGTGATGGAAGTTTTTCGTATAAAGACTGGTGTTGGGGTGGCTCAGATGACCTCAAATCTTGATAAAATGCGGTAGAAGGGCTCTTGGAATTAGTGGAGAAGTTGAATACGTGCCTAATAACTATCTTGATCTGCATATTAGAAATGGAACTTGACTTCCAACAATGATAGTTGAAGAGTTTAGTGTTACGCAGTTTTGTTTGATAACAACTTTTGAAGAAATTCTTCGAAAAGATATTCAAATGGGTGCTTAATATTTAGCATCTCTTTTAAATTTCTGGTAATTTTCAAAATTTTTGTCAATTTTTCAATTTTTTGAAAGTAAATTGTTGCGACGTTGAAAAAAAATTGATGGTGTAGCTGTTTTTTTTTTCAAAATCTGAGAAATCTTTTCGAGAATTGATTTATTTTTTTGAATTAGTATTTTTTTGAGAAATTTACAAGTTTACTAAATTATTGACCAATTTTTCCAATGGGTTTTGAAAAAAATCAGTTCTTTTTTACATGAAGGAAGGAATAAGGAACGTCGTTGAAAAAAATGATGCATTTTTCAACTCTTCGTCGGTGCTTACAAACCAAATTTTCGCAGAAAATTGTTTTTTTTTAAATCAATAAAAAATGAACAATTTTTCGGTAAAAGCGTATTAAATTTGCCATTATGTTTACAGCTAAACACAAAAATCAATTTTTTCATGTCTTCAAGTCTCTATGCATTTTAAAGTTTCCATACCATCTGATTTATCTTATAAGATAACTTGCGTAAATACCTCTCCCCTCCCCTCACCCTATGAAAAAAAGAAAATAATCCAATCCAAAAGTGTCCATTTTTTCATGGTGTAAGATCTAAAAAAATCGAGAAGTTTATCAAAAAATTGACGTACTTGATTTTAAAAATTGAGACTTTTTTCGTTAATACACCTAGCTTGCTTTTTTTTTCCAAAAAATTCATTAATTTTCTCCTTTTTAAAATATTGATGCATTTTTTCAAGAAAAAAATTTTCCACGCTTCTGAAATTTTTTCTGTTTTTGTTATTGCTTGTTGTTGAAATGATTGTGACTTTTTTTTTGAATAATGTGCTCATTTTTTGAAGTGTTAGAATTTTCGATTTTGTAAAAAATTTTCCTTGGCGATTTTTTTTTTTTTTTTAAGGAAATAGATAAAATTTTTTCTTCTCTTGGATTTTGTCCCCTCTGGAAATAAGGCACGTTTTTTTTTTTTTTTTTTTGAAAAATCTGCTCCGTTTTTGAATTACCATGACAATCTTTTTTTAAAAATTCACGTATTTTCTGAAAAATTGGCTCATTTCTGATTTATCTGGAAGTTTTTTCTGTTGAGAATTTATTCCGTTTCCAAAAGTTGACTATGTGTAATAATTAGCACAATAATATTCGATTTTTTCAGTTTTGTAGGGAAATTTTTCTCAATTTTGAAAAAAGTTAATTTGAGCCTGATTACAGAAACCACCCGTAGGTGTCAAAAATTGGTTTTTGAGTAGTCATTGATTTTGAACTTTCGAAAACAGTGAAATTAAAGGGGAACCTCAACTCAGAAACCAATTTTTGATTCTTAAAGGCGATTTCATTTTCCAGTCTCTGAAATAGATGATGATTTCACCTTTTAACCCCTGCGTCCACGCTCACAGTTTTTGGTTTTACCTTGTTGCTGAAAAATTTCCAGAAAATGGCAAGAAAATGGATGATTTTTACAAACTAAAAATAAAATAAAACAATTGAATAATTTTAATGTCCAATCATTATCAAAATGAATGCTACAAAACTGAAAAGGTTTGGGTTTCAATTTTTCGTTTCAATTTATCAAAAATAACTAAAGAAAAAATTATTCTGTTTTTCATTTTTTTTTTAAATTTTTAAATTTTTTTTGATAATTTTAGTCGAAAAATGTCTCATCTTGACACCCCCTTGCTTTCCCCATCTTGAATAATAAATTTAGTCACTTTTTTATTTAGGTACATTATTTTAAAAATCGAATTTCCAAAGTTTTCCCGAAGTGGTATCAAGTCCAGTGATATGAAAATTGCATTGAAAATCTTGCAAAATAAAGTGAAATATCACAAAATTACCTAAAAATTATTGAAAAAATCTTATCTCTTCAGCAGCTATTTTAGACATTTTGGGACATTATGTCCCAATATGTTTTTTTTTTCATTTATTCAGTTTTGATTGACCATTTATCGTTGAAAGTGAATTTAGAATTATGTGTGAAAATTTTCCCATCTTCGAAATCTCAAAAATTGGATTATATAAGAATTTGACGTCAGCTGCAAATAATTTTGTATTTTTGATCCGAGTTCTGAACCCACGTTTATCAAATGAACTGAAACTTTTGTCAGATGAGCATCAGAGACAGAGTTGAATCAAGTGATGAGAACTTTTAGCTTTCCAGTCGACTTGGCTAATATGGAATGAAAGATCGTATCCGATAGATTTTCGTGGATGACCAGAATGATATCGCCAGCATCGATGGACCTTTGGACGTACCACGCGGATATGAACCGTCATTCCGAGCGAGCATTTCCCAACACATGTCCTCTAGGCGAAATACCCCCCAAAGAGAGAGTAATTAAACGTCTCACCGTAGGGGATGTTCGGAAATGAGAAAGGCCTATGTCGAAAATGAAATCAAAAGAGACGTCCGTTTCACACAGATGGCTATCGAGAAAACATAATGAGGCTGGAGTGAGATACCTAGGCGTTGAGGAGGGCAGACGAGGAGGTCGAGTCGGTTGTGCGACCATAGCTAATTATATCGTTTTTTCAGTATAGGAAGACAGGCGCTGTCGATCGTTAATTATTATTAATTGAACTGTGACGCAATAAATACGAAGGCGACAACAGATAAGAAACGGTGCGCGATTTATGTACGTATACGCGTATTTAAGAGCGTTCGCGCCTGGCGCGGATTTTTTTTTCTGCGGGCTTTTCAAACACCATATGTATCGAGTGGCTTATTGATTTATGGAGTTTATGGCCAGAACGCGGCCCATGAAAATGGAAAGTATAAACGGATAATTTTTAATTAGCATATGACTCGACCGAATGGGGCACTATGGCGTTGTGGATTGTCTTTCTCCGGGTCGATGCGAAAAGAATAAAAGTCGATTGGGTACAGGAAGATGAGACTTATCACGTTGCCAGATAGATCATCGCGGACGTGCGGCCTTATCGTAAAAAAAATTAGAGATATTGGCACGAAGCTCGGCATGAATAGATAATACACGAACCGAACGCGTCCGCCAGAGAAGTGAAAATACATCCAATCGACGAATTTTACTTTTCATTTCGTTTTCTTTTAATTTTTTCCCATTTTTTCGGTCCATTATCGCGCCTTGATCTTAATAACTGATCGTGGAGCTGGCTTTGAGTCGATAAGGTATCTGACTGCGTGCATTGTTAACCATCACCTCGGTAATCGGGAAGACTACCGGAGAGAGGAGAAAAAAACCTCGGTGGAAAAAAAAAAACTTCGTCATCTCGTAGTTCGAATTAGAGCACGGCAAATCTCCGTGTACGTGGATTGATAAGGCGCTGGCGATGAATCGATTACTGTGCTGGCGGAATCAGCTTCAGATCGTAATGTTTGGCAAAATGATACAGAAAGCGATCGAGATGACAGAATCGTGGTGAACTGGTGCGGCGCTAAGGCTGCGTTTGTTTTGGTGTTCTACATTGGACAGTGGTCCGGTTCAGGCGTCGATGTCGTCTTGTGTGACGCTGACGTAGTAATTAGGATTTTATTATGGCATTTTTCGCTACGTTAAGAAGGTGATTTGGCATTACCGACGGAGCGATGACACGGTCTAGTTGCGATTCGTATGGATGTGTTGTGCGGTTTTGGCGATACACGTGATAGACTTCGGTAAGCAGCCGGAGGTTTTTAGTGTGTAAGAGTCGACTCGGTGCACGAATGAGTTAAAGTATTGAAGTATTGGGTGTGTTTGGGTGGGTGTAGGTTGTAAATGGGATTTTAGAATTGGGTGAGGTTTGAGTGGATTTTGTGGATGGAAGGGATAGTGATTTCGATGGGTTGTGTTGTAGCAAGAGATGAGGTTGTAGAGGGGTTCGATTTTGAGGCAAAGTTTCAGGTCTGAATAGATTCCGAAATTGGAAATTGAGTTGAAAGTTTATTCAAGTACTTCAGGTACAGAACTGTGTGATTTGTGATTCGAAAATGTATTGATCAATCATTTTTTTCACTGATTTGGAGATGAATTAAAGTTTTTAATATGCTTAACAAAAAGAAGAATGTTCATTTAAATTGAGCTGTTCTTTAATAAATTTGAAGCCATTCCATTTCTATTAAATAATACGAAAGAAATCGAAAGTTTGGTTTCAAAAAGCATAAAAATTGGAGAAAGGTTTGGAAAATGTTTGTCAAATTTATGAAATTTTTATTCAAAACTTGGTATGCCCTTGCTCAAAAATTTACAGCTTTTTTGATTGTATTTCATTGTAAGTATTTTTTTTTGCTCGATAATTGAAAACTTTGTTTAAAAAGTTTAAAATGTTTCTGAGAAGTTTTCAAAAATTTTTAGTAAGAATTTGGGACGAAAAATTTAAAAAAATTGTTCCAAGAAATTAATATTCATGTACGAAAATCCACGTGATTGAAATCAAAGATTTTCATTTATTTGTACCTATTTGAAGTGAAACATTTTTTTTTCTTAAAAATTGATTTCATCAACAAATTGGAAATTTTTATCAACGATGGAATCAAATCTTGGGATCACAGAGCAACTCCCTCCTTCTCCCCTCTTGTTCCAATGATAAAATTTGATTTTATAGTTGAAGAAATAATTGATTTTAAGCCAAACATTTTTCGAAAATGATGAACTTTTCAGCGATAATTTTTATTTTGAGTCTGAAAATTCGAGAGAAACTTAATTTTTCGGAAATATTAAATTGAATGCTTTTCTAAAAAAAATGATTAATTTTTGCTACATCTCTATTCTTTTTCTGATTCAAAGATGCTGGCTTGAAAATTGATAGGTATTGCAAATTTGTAGGTAAATTTTCATTTGACAAAATTTTCAAATTTTTGGTTGGAACAAATTAATTTTGGATTTCTGAATTTTTCAGATTCAAAAATTTAAAATCTATTTTTGAAATTGTTTATTTTAGAGTTTTAATCTATTTATTTCAAGTCGGAATTATTGATGCTGATTTATTGGTAATTCAACTTTGTTTTCAAGATCAAAATTTTCAATTTTTGATGAAATTTCTTGGAAAAAATGTAATTTGAGTGAGAAATTTTTAATTTTTTGTTCATAATTTTAATCAACGTTGAAATATTTTTAATTCAAGTTGAAAATTACTCAGCTTCGTGCAAAAGTGGAAAATCCCATTTCTTTAAAAAATTTAATTTCCCAAGTTTATTTAAAATCGGTAGATGAACTTTGATATTTGTTCAGAAATTTTTATGTGCATAGCTCGAAAATTTTCATAAAAGTTGGTCAAAGTCAGAATCGGAATTATTCAAGATCTATACTCTACATTTTGGCAGATATGCATATAAATGGAAAATTCAAAATTTTTAATCTTGGCAATTAGAATTTTTAATAAAATTTTTAATTTTTGGTGAAAAAGAATGTAAAATTCATAAATTTTTAAAAATTTTGGAATTTTTATTCATCATTTTTGATTTTATTTTGAATATTTGATTAAAATAGAATTTTTCTCAAAATTGGAAAATTGGAATTCTGACTAGAAAATTTTTAACCACCATTTCATCATTTTGTAATCATTATTATTTGAAATTCCATTTTTTATTGACGAGTGTCTAATTTTTATTCAGAGTTGGAAACAATTTTGGAAATTGAATATTTTCGATTGAAATTCTAGGCTTTCAATAGAATTGTTGATCGAAAAGGATTCAAAATTTTAAATGAAATATTGGAAAATTTCAAAATTTTGTTTTCAAACATGAATATTCTGATTTCATTGTAAAATTTTTCATTTCTAATAATAATAATAATTTCACTTTGACGATAAAATTTTCATTTTCAATTCAAAACTGAGATTTAGTTTTCAACTAGAATAGTTGAGATTTGCATTTGATCTTCCTTAGTTCAGTTTATGGATGTTTTGATTTAAATTTGGTATTTTTTGGTCTGTTGAATTATTGAAGTTGTGATATGTTTAGATTTTTTTCCAGCAACTTGTGTGATAATTTTTTTTTTCATGAAAAAGTTGGCAAAATTAACATTTATAACCTGGAACGAAAGATTTTTTTTTGTAATTTTTCAGTCATTGTAAAGTAATGTGTAATGATTGGCAATCATAACTAATTAATTTTTTCTGTTTTTTTGTTCTAGGTGAGTGCCATGTCAAATTATTGTAAGAATATGAGAAAATACAAAAAACATGTAGAAGTATGGGTAAGTAAGTTGTGATCAAATTCACTTTTGAAATAATTTTTAAATTCAAATCGATTTTCAAAAATAACGAAAAATATGGTTGAAAAATCAAAATAATTTGATAAATGATTCAAAAAAAAATCTAACGCAATTCTTCATCAACATAAATTCATTCAGTTGAACAATGTCTCGCCCACCATATTCAATTTTTAGCATTTTTAAACCTAAAAAATTCTCAGTTCGAAAAAATGGCTCGTTTTTAGGCCTTCGAAACCGCTCTCAAATAGAACTCGAAACCACGACCACAGAGATTAAATAAAACTCAAATTTCAAGAGATCGCTTCAACGAACCAGTACACGAAAGCACCAAAAACCCCCTCGGGACTACTCGATACTTCACACCCTCTTTCCAAACACTCGACTCGGCGTCGTTTAATCAAAATATCCTCGACGTAAATATCGTTCAATTTACCAACCTCGGGAGGCCTAAAACCGCGACCACAGCCGAACAAAGATGTATCGGTCACCAGGGTACGCAGTAATTATAAAAAATCTTCGTTCAATGACGATGGTCGGTATTCTATTCCTTACGGATGAAGATTCACCGTCGTCTCGAGGCCATCGAGCTCATAAAGTTGAAAAAAAAAATGAAACCAAAGGAGCTTTTCTTCGAAGAGTAATTTTCACATAAAAAAAACACTTTCCAGTCGAAGAAAGGTATTCGAAATAAAAGAAAAATAATACACAAAAGATTCGCGAGTATTTTTTAACAGCTCTTTGGCTTCTTTTTTTGGATTATATTTTTTAAGTGGAAAGGTTTCAGGAGGGATACAATCCGAACGAGAGAATTTTCTTCGAGATAATATAATTTGGTCGAACGACTGGCGGGGTTTTAATTTAAAACGACCGTAAATCGTCACAATGAACTCGACTAGTCGACGTGTGCGAGATATAAAAGGAAAAGATGCAGGAGCAGGGCAAAGATTGTATGAATTTGCATGGGTGAACGATACTGCGAAAGGTTTCTGCTGCGGATTTTCTCTCCCCCCCTCGGTTTGCTACCACGCCAGTTTTTTATGTGTTGGAGCGTGGACGTCGTGTTAATCGAGCTTTTATGAAAGTTTCACTGGCGCGAGATGATTTCATAAGAGGAATTGTTTACTTTTAAGCGTATAAAGAAGGATGACGTTTGTGTAAGGCGAACAAGGCGAATGTGGAGGTGAACTCGTGTACGAGAGGTTTTCTATAATAAAAGCAGGCATCGGACGGCAGTTACTTTTTTCAAGCTCGATTACTTTTGGTTACTTTTTTGGCTAAAAAGTTACTTTTAGAGTTACTTTTTTCGCTCAACTCGCAAAAAAAAAAAAGGCAAAACGAAATTACTGTAACCGAAACTGCCATTAGTGCATATTTCTTCGATTCTCTCAAAAGCTAATCAAATCATGATTTTTTTAGACGTTCCGCAGCCCAAATTTATGAGGTTATAAGTTCGTTCACTGAACGATTCTTTCTCTTGTTTTTGTTATCATTTTTCCATCTCTGAAACTCATGCTGAATTATTTTCGATAATATTAATAACTTTTACGAATTTTTCGTCCTCTTTCTTACCTATTTTTCTGAATCTTCCTGCTCATAACATGACTTAATTTTTCATTACAAAATTCGTGACTTGAAAATTGAATTATTTATTTTAATTCAAAGATCTGAAATTTCGAACAGAAATAAAATATCACAAAATAATTACACTTTGACTTTAATTAATAATGTTCTAGTTTGGTTTTTTATCAAGATTAAGTTTAAAAATCGTGAATTTTGTGATTTTTTTTGTTTTAAAATTAAGTTTAAAGTCAAATTTTCGTGATTTTTCGATTTTTTGTGTTTCATTGTTCTAAAGTAAAGTCAAAGTCCAGTATTTGTAATATTTTATTTCTGTCCGAAATTTACGACTTTTAAATCAAAATAAATATTAAAAATCACGAAAATTTGACTTTGAACTTAATTTTAAAACAAAAAAAAAATCACTGAAAATCACAAATTAATGAAAAACCAAACTTTAAAGTCAAAGTGTAATTAAGGTAAGGTGCCAGTGGTTGAATAGTACCCAGTGGTTGAATAGTGCCCAGTGGTTGAATATTATTGCCAATATCAGGGCTCAAAAAAGCAGTTGGCAATATTGCTGTGTCTCACATGCCACAGTACGCAGGCAGAGACATGTAAAACGTGGCAGTGTTGCCAACTACTTTTTTGAATCTCATCTGTAGCACTGTTTTGTAGTATTCAACCACTGGAATTAGCCATTCAACCACTGGCACGTTACCTTATTTTGTGATATTTTATTTCTGTTCGAAATTTCAGATCTTTGAATTAAAACAAATATTTCAATTCAAGTCACGAATTTTATAATGAAAAATTAAGTTATCTTTGTTAAGAGCAGGAAGATTCAGAAGAGGACAAAAATTCGTGAAATTTATAAATATTATCGAAAATAATTCAGTATGAGGTTCAGAGATGGAAAAATGATAATAAAAACAAGAGAAAGAATCGTTCAGTGAACGAATTTATAACCTCATAAATTTGGGCTGCGCGTCTCCCATTTTTTTTTGAACGCGATTTTCTCATTTTTCCGGATCGTAATTTTTTTTTCTCTCTTCTGTAGTGAAATTACAGAGAAAAATACAAGTTTGAAAAAAAAAAAAAATGGAGAGAAGAGGGATATTAATAATTTTTTAAAGGCGAAAAATTGAAAAATTATCTACTTTTTCACAAAAAATTGGTTACTTTTTTCACAAAAAAAGTTACCAAAGTTACTATTTTTTTTCAAAATTTCCGTCCGATGCCTGAAAGCATGATATAACATTATTTAATTCCAAAAAAGAAACCAGAGGAAGAGTGGCCGCCGATGAGGGTAGGACGTATCGAAGAAAGGTTCAATACACGATGACAAGAGTATTCGACGTAGTCGAGCATTGTCTTACCAGGGCAGGAGGTATTCGATAACCCGACCAGGGTATTCTCTTTCATCGACCAAGCCAGAGATGGGTTTCGGGACAGAGCATGCGAGATGAATCGATGGTATAATTATCCTATCTCTGTACGCGATTAACCGGTTAAAAAGGGATTTGATATAACGGGCTATAAGGTTCGTTGTTGTGTGGGTATTACAATGAAATGAAATGGAAAAAAGTCGTCTTAGGAAAAAAAAAGGAAGATGGAAGAGAGCAGAGGGCGGGAATGGTTCGCGATGGAACCAACAACCGGTCCAGTCTGTGATGACGTCCTTGCGGAGCTGTGGCCTAGCTGACCTCCCGCTGTAAACAAGACGGCGTGAGGTAGATACAGCCACGAAGCATTCGGTTCGCGGTTCGCGGCGTTAGTCGAATGGTAGATCGGTCCCGGTTGGCACGTTCGGTGTATCGCGTTACCGAGTCGAGTTTGCGAGCTGATCAGTCCGTCGAGCCCTGTGTTGTGATGCCCAGTGATGTTTATAATTTTGGTGTCGCGTAAATCGCCGATACGTTGATGAAATTTTTTTAAAGATTTGAAATTTGAAAATTTTTAAATTGGAAATTCTATTCGAACGTGCGATGTACCTGCGATCGAAATTTGGCCCGAAATTTGGCCAATGCGTAGTGAAGTGTCAGATATAAATTTATGTGCCGATTTTTCGAAAGTTCTTCGACGATGGTGAAGTATCGTGCGCGATGAAATCGTTATCTTTGGACAGCCTGCGCCGGCTGATCGGCAGGCATCGCAAGAAAGACAAACACGAGTCGTCGTTCAAACGTAGCGAATCTTTCAAACGTATCTCGATCAAGAAAAATTATCTGGATAGGGGTGGAAAATGTCGAAATCCGGCAGCGGGTGCGAAATTCGCTCAAAAAAAGAATTCCGGTCAGCCTTCGGAGCCTGAACCGGTTGTCGATGTTCCGAAATCCGAATCGGTGACCGGCGAGTCGTTGATCATCGATTATGGCGAATGGATCAGGTGTATTCAGCAGGAAGACGTCGATACGTCGAAAAAAGGATCGGAGTTGTCTTTGGAGTTGACTAAATTGGAAAAATCGCCGATTCTGTCCCCCAAACGATTCCCACTGTCGAGCAAAGGATCTTGTAGCGAGCTGGATGACGGCAGCAGGACCGATTCGGCGATTAGTGTTAGTTTGGGGAGGATTTGGATGGATGCCCCTTTGGCTATGACCAATTCGCCTCGGAGTTTGGAATTGCCCAGGCCTGTATCGGTGGTCGAATCGAATCCGAATGGTCAGAGGGCTCATCATTCTTTGGATAGCGCCTTAAAAGATAAGAAAGATGATGTACCAGCGTTCAGAGGGGCTACATCGGGATATCGAGGGTTATCTGGGAAGATTCCTTATAACAGGACGTCTTCGGAGATGCTCAGCTCGAGTAAAGATTCTGGGTTTTCGTTTTCCATATCGATACCCAGATTATCGCCGGTTTTATCTCAAGGCCATGGGTTTTTCCGGAAAAAGAAACCGGTTAAAAGTTCATCGAAGAAATACAGCTCCGGGGCGGAGTGCCGTCGAACACCTTCGTACTGCGGTGCGAACCCTAAAAATCGTACGCGTCGGTCGAGGCACCAAAATTCGAAAAATGATCCGGATAATCTTTACCAAGTGGTCATCAATCGACCTCCTAGATCGCTGGATGCCCTTAAGCTAGACCCGATCATTTTCGTACCTCCTGAAAAACGTAAATCTACCATGAAAAAGGCTTACGAAGTTAGAGAGATTAGAGACTACTGTGTGCCCTGCGACGCTCAACTTAGCGACGATGACGACCACAGTGATAACCTGGAAGAGTTGTACGAGGTGATCTCGGATGAACGAGAAGGGCACCAGCATATTGCTGATTTGTGGACATCCGAAGACGAAGATGTGGACATGTTACCATGTATATCGCCGGCACAGCAGGCCAACTATTCTCCTAATCTGAAACGACGTCCGGTAGCGCGTAAGAAATCGTCTCGAAGGAATATCAGATATGTTGCGAAACCCATTCATCGGGCACCTTCGACGTTGAAACGTAATCGAAGGGTTGTTACGAAGAAAACCACTGGTGAGTGTTGTTTTGGTCGAGTATTTTGGGTATTTCATCGAGGTCCCTTTTTTAAAAAAAGGATTTGGTCTCTTTTTTGTTCCTATTTTTTTAAAAGAATCTTTCTTCGGATTCCACTTTTGATTTTTTTCATCAGAAAAATGAAGTTCTCCCATAATAAAAAAATGATTTTGAAAAAAATTAAAACAGGATTTTTGCAATTTTTTTGTTTCTTTTTCATTCAATTATTCCTATGTAAAGATTGATTCAATTTTGACTTGAAATTTTTCAAGAGATAACTAAACGTCATCGTCATCGATACTCATCATCATATATTCTGTCACGAATGAAGAGGAAGAGGATGAGAACTGGACTGAACAGAGGTCGGAGTAACAATTTGTCTCTTTAATGGCAAAATTGCAATTTTTAGTGCGAAAGAAAATTCACAAAATGTATGGGTGTTTTCTATTTCGGTTTGAAAAAATTACCCTTTTAGTTGGAAATATTGAGAAAACGGGCTTCTGATTAGTAAAACATTCCCCCGCTCCCTTCTTCCTCATCGTTAGCTTTGGTTATTCTTAGAGAGATGATGTAATCAAAGTTGAAAAAAATCCACTTATTTGAACTTTTCCTTGGAAAAAATTTAAAATACTTTCAAATAATAGAAAAAATAGAAAAATCTTTTGAAAAAAAAAAAATGAAATTTGAATTTTTCACTTAGCCACAGTCAAAAACGTTGCAAATTCAAAGGACTCATTGAACGAGTTTGAAATTTTTAGTAATGATTGGTGGGGATAGGGAGGGGTTTGTTGTAACCTGAAAACTCATGAAAATATTTCAAAAATGTTCTATTTGCTATTTGATTTTTTATGTAGTGAAAAAAAATTGGTCTAAGAAAAATTGAAGAATTTTTACGGGGAAAAAATAGAATTTTTGAATTTTTAACTCAATCGCACAGTCAAAAGATTTTCATTCATAGTTTTAGTTTAGAATTTTTTTTTATATTTGGGAAATTTGAAGGACGATGGAGGGTTGGAAGGTGTTCATACTGCTGATAAAATATTATTTGAACAACCACTCAATATTTTGAAATATTTTTAGGAGTAGATTAGGTATTGATCGTATCCTATCAGGAAATTTTACCAGCAATTCGACGAAACTTGTTTGAAAACCGTACATATGTGCACCCAGAAATTATTTGGCTGATTTGGAGAAAAATTGGAGGGAGCAGAGTCAAAATTTCATGAAAAAAAATGAGTAATCTGTTATTTCAGTATAGGTACTAACTAAATCTTGGTGAGTCGAAGGAGGTAAAATTTTACGTTTTTGAATCAGTGAATTGAAAGTCAGTAAATTATTGATCTTTCAGTCAAAAATCGTTGATTTCTTTGTCAATTTCTAATTTGTCCGGAAAAATTAGGAATTTTTGATTGAAATTTATTTCACTGATAACTAAAAGCACGAATTTCACCAAATTTAACTAATTTAGATTCTCAGAGTTAAAAAAGATTTGTCAAGAAATGCATTTTTTTAAGTGTCCCAAAAAAGGTCTCGCGACCATCTAAAAATGTGAATATTTTGATTTATTTTTCCAAAAAGTTGCTAAATATTTAGAAAATGAACTTGTTTTTGAGGGCTACTTGGAAGTATAATGCAGTCCTCTAACCAATTTTTCAGCTTCTCAAAATTTAAGACCAAAATATAACTACAATCTTCAATTTGTGACCCTGCCGGAAAGAAGGGACCTTGTGTGAAAAAAATCGATGTCTCATTTTTCACGTTTTTAGTCCAAATGACATCACATCAAATCTGAACCAAACACATGAAAATAAAGACATCGATTTTTTTTGCACAAGGTCCCTTTTTTCCGGCAGGGTCACATATTCTGAAATTTTGGGTTTAAAGCTTTTTTTGGGGAATTTGAGGACATGACAATTTTTTTAAAATTCTCATCTTTATCTAGTAAAATTTCATATCAGAAATCAATGATGGAAAAATTTTTGTTGGAGATTTTTTTTGGGGGGGGGGGAGGTCAATCTTCAAAATTCAAATCAGTTTTTTTTTCAAATTTTTATTTAGTTTTTTGTGAACAAAAGTCAAGAGCTGAAAATGATTTTTAGCAGTTTACCCATTTTTTTTTTTTTTTTTTTTTGAAACAACGTCGCATGTTATATAATTTTTTAATTTTCCAAAAAAATTTTCCAAAGTTTCAGCTTATCTATTTCTGTAAAGATTATTTCAAATTATTTCTTTCATTTTTTTTTTCAATTTTAAAAATTTTTCATGTACATAAACAAGTAATGAAGAAAGGAAAGAAATCAAGGTTGTCAAAAAAAAAAGATTTATTTCCCCCGAATTTTTCTTTTTTTTTAATAAAATGTTATGTAATTTGTTTGGGAAGGGAGAGGTATTTGGAATTTTATTTCTTGCAAATTCACGAATATTTTCACAGAGTTCATAGAATTTTTTGAATTTTTTTCAACTCTTGATAAAATTTGAATGCTTGAATTTTTCATTTCAGTCGTGACAGATTTAGGTGATTATTCCTAAATAATACATTCGCATGAAAAAATTCAGAAATAAGTTATTTTTGGTCCATTTTGCGGTGAAATAACCCCCTAAAGTCTTTTTTTTCCTCCTTGAAAAATATTGTTAAAATACGTGGGATGCTTGGTTTTGCGCGAACGAAACCGTCGACCGAGCTTAATTGGGTTTATGGTCACGCTCTCGCGATGCACGTTGAAAAAAATGACCACTAATTGTACTCTAAAGCTGTCACCTCTGCGTATGGCATACCACATGAGGCGAATCAACTAGCCAATATTGTACGCGAATGTATCCACGGTACCCAAGATGTGTCCGATTGTTTCCACAGTACGAGGTTTTTTCACGCCGATTCAGTGGATAATTGACGCCCTGCTTAAAAAAACAATAACAAGTTTGAGATTATCTGTCGAGTGGTATTTACTCAATGTCGTTACTATGCTTTCAAATTCTGCGGCCTGACAATGAACCTCGCTCGAGACCGAATCTGGTGCGATAATTGTAGGTACATTATGTACTCTCATCATTGTTCAGGGGCGATCAATTGGCGCTTATTTGGCGGAATTATCGCGGCTTCGAGTAAATTATAGTATAGATGTCTAGTTTACCAGATATGCCGAGATTATGCTCGGTGATATTGTTTCTGAAAAAAACCAACGTTGAGAAATATGTATTTAACTTATTATATTAGAGAGGTACTTATGGTACGCACCCAACGGAGTAGTAATTACGTAAAAATATGCGGCCAAATACGCCGTTGCCCTCGTTGAAATAATTTTTTATTATTATTGCGACCAGTCTTCTAAAATAATATGGTCGAAGTGTAGGTGGATCTGTTCTGTATGTGTAAGTTTAGCTATAAAATACACGTACATATGGTTATTTTAATATTTCAACAACGTATGACGATAGAGCGTATTGCTCTGCATGGAAATAATTTATCAGTGTGTACATGCAGCCTACGATGTGATGTTTTTTTTTTTTGTTGACATTGTTATCAGCTTTGACTTACTTTTCACGGACCAAGTGAACCGAGCCGATAGTGATAATAGAGTATGGGTGGTTCTCGGTTCTCGATGCTCGGGCATGCTCATCGTGCCATGAACAAACGGAATCAGGAAAATGTTAATTCGACGTAATTCACGCCGCTGGCCGTATCATATTACACATTTTGTATATTTGGCGTCGCGTCGGGTCGAAAAAGAAAGAAAGAGAATATTAATCGAGTGAAATTCTCCGAGCTTAGAGGGTAGAGATTTGAGCCGAGTGAGGTGAGAAAGCAATTAGAGCGGAATTAGAGGATGGGCTACTGTGAATCTGACACTGAGATAAGGATTGGCGAAAAATTAACGTGGGAATGGAGTTTGGTGAGAATATGATTAATAATTGATTAGATTGGCGAGAAAATATTCTATTGTTGAGCGAAGGTGTATTTAGTTTCGTAGTGAGCCCTTGAAAGGTGTTTTGAGACGGTTCGAGGCGACTGGAAAAGGTCAAAAAACTGCGAATGTTTTGGTGAATTTGATGAAGGAGTTCATAATTATGTCGGAGAGGGATTTGAATTTCAAAATTTTGTGGAAATTTGGATTTTTTGAAAATTTGTATCAGAATGACGTAATTTTTAAATTTTTGAGGAATGAAAAAAAATTCAATACTGAATTTTGTAAAAATTGGCGAAATTGTGAAATGAATTTCATCAGTGATTTTTTGTTGATCTTTTGGCCATAAATCATTAATTTCTCTGTCGATTTCCAATTTATTGGAAAAATCATTGAAGATCAATGAAAAATCACTGATTTTCAGTAACATTTTTCCAGTACTTAATTTAAAATGGCAGAATTCATCGAATTCGAAGAGTAAACAATAATTTAAGAATTGTTTTTTGTCAAAATTAATCAACAGAAATGAATGTTTTCTAATATTTTATTTTAAAATAACGTACTTTATTTTTCTGTTAGATTTGGCTTAAAATTTCATATATGATTTTTTTATTGAAATCTTGGTGAGGTGAGGGGAAGGGGAAGGGGCCATTTTTCAAGAAATTTACCCAAAAGCGGAAATTTTTTGATTTCAATTTTTGTATGAACTGTAAATTTTTTCCTAAATGTCTTAATTATATTTGCTGTTTTTTTGGGAGGAAGGGAAGAAGGGGGGTTCTTCCTAATCGAAAATTCACGAGAAAATTGAAATTTAGGGTGACTCTTTTTCAATTTTTCTCGTTTTAAATCCTTCAAAATTATCTATTCGCTTTTCAAAAAAAATTATCCCTGTAGCTGTAAATATATTTTTGCATCTGCTCTATAAACTTCAAGGCCCCCAAACAATGGTCGTAATTTATTTTAGGAAAATTTTACAAATCCTCCAATTTGAAATTTCGTTACGTAGCTATTTCTGGCCAATTGACTGGTATGTTCAAAAAATAAATAATTTTTTATAATTTTTTTGAAAATTGCCTGGGTACAGTCATAATTATTAAAAATTCTTTTATTTATTACAAGTAGGTACTTCTTTTTTTTTTTTGAAAAGAAGTTTCCTATTGAAGTATTGTTTATTGAGAAGATGAACAAGGCGTCATCTAATTAAATCTAAAAGCATTTTGGAGTTTTTGGATCAACACATCAGTTTTTTAGGGGGGAGGGGAGGGGAGGTGATCAAAAGCCAAGAGATCTATTAGAGTCAAGGAGATCAAGAAACCATGTCTTGAAATCATCATCAAAAAATGCCAAGTTGTCTTTTTATGAGTTTTTTTTCCTCCGTCTATTTTAAAAACAGTTTTTCAGTATTCTTTGAATTATTTTTTTGGCTTTGAAGTCTTGAAATTTTTTCTCTCAATTCATCACGTGAAGTAAGAAGAATTGGAAATTAAGCTTAAATTTTTTTCATCTCCTTCGTGTTATTTCTTAGAATTCTTTTCAAAAGAATTCTTCTTTACTCACTTAATCATTTGGTTTTTTATTAAACTTGCAAATTGTAGATGGGTACCAAAATCATCATAAATTTTTCTATTCAACAGTTCTTATACTTTCACTCTCCCTTTCTTGTTTTTTTACCCCTGAAATTTTTTTTTCCAAATAATCTCAACATTTGGGATCAAAAGATGAAAATTGCGCGACAAAAACATTAGAATTATTCGTTGCATAAACTTCAAGATTCATGATCTAAGTATCAAAATTCATAACAAACGTATTGAAATCTATTACAAATGAGGCGTATAGAATCAAAAGTGGCTTTCTCCATTGAAACTAATTTCGAGAAAAACGCGAAAAACTTTCTGAGCGCCTATCATTTGATAAAATTGAGAAGTAATGGTTGGAATATCTTTATACCAATGTAAGGATAATGACCTACTATTCGGTTTTCCTCCTCACCTCGCGGTATGAGTTCCTGGGGGCCTTCGAGTTTGGAGAAAGCCACTTTTGTCTCCAACTTTTTTTTCTTCAATTTTTTGGGGGCTAATTCATGGAACTTTTCATGCATAATGAAGTGATCAATGGTACAAAATGTGACCCTCTCCCAGAAAAGGGACCTAAAGGGCCTTTTTCAATTCACATATCATTATTCTACACACTTTCGAAGTATCAAAATTGGTGTTCAACTCAAAAACGTTTTTAACCTCCAAGGTCCCTTTTTTTGGAGAGTGTTACAAATGTTAGAAAGTTGAAAAAAATCATAATTATGATATCGCGTTTCTCGACATTTTTTTTTCTTTTGAAAAACAAAAACAACTATCCAAAAAAATTAATAATGTAGCGGTTTTACCCAGCTACAATGAAACAAGAGGAAAAATACCATTAAAGGCCATATAATAAAAGGAAAACACATAAAACAATATTATCGAACATCGTACAATTAAAAGAAAAAATTACTTACCATCCAAGATTCGGGGGCTAAAAATCGTTTTTGGATTGAACTCTGATTTTGATATGAACTTCGAAAGTGTGTAGAATATGATAAGTGCATTGAAAAAAGAAAAACCCTTTAGGTCCCTTTTCTAGGAGCGGGTCACATTTTGAACCATTGATCATTTCATTATACATGAAAAGTTCCATGAATTAGCCTCAAAAAAATTGAAGAAAAAAAAGTTGGAGACAAAAGTGGCTTTCTCCAGTGGAGAAAGCCACTTATGATTCTAACCCCTATCTTTGCATGCTGTTTTCAAGTACTTAGCAGCCAAATTTGAAAATTTCAATTAGTACATCAGATGCGGCTTGCCTTGTAGTATCTGAAACCATGCTTAACTCATTTTTGATAAAAAGTGGAGAAAGCCACTTTTGATTCTACACGCCTCAAATATTTCAAAATTCATGGAAAAAAATCAAATTCCTTCCATTTGAAGGATTTTCCCTCAGTTTTTCTTTTTTCCTGGAAACTGTATCTATTGTTTCAAAAAAGTAGTTTTACGTACTTGAATTAATACAAGAACATCAGTTTTAATTTTTGATTTTTGTAATTTTTTTTTGGGGGGGGGGAGTGAAAATATTTTGTGAAAGGCCCCGAAAAAACTGTAAACATAATTCTGAAAAAATTTTGCATTTTGGTCGAAAAATTCTTCTGGGAAAAACTCTGGAGTCTGGAGTCAGCGTTATTAGAAAGACAAAAGTTCGAAATTTTCGATTCATTTTTTTGAAAGTTTAAATTTTTGAAAAATGTGCCCTTTTTCTTCATTTTTTTTATTTAAGATGTTAAATTGCTTATTAAAAGGTAATTTTCTTTAGCAAATTTTCTGACTTTGATAATGGAAAAGTTTTCACAAACGCTTTAAGTATTTTTGTCTATTTTTTTAAAATGTGTATCTCGGGAAATTCTGCTGATTTTAAATTTTTCTTATTCGATGTACATTTTTTCTAAATTTTGTATTCAATTTCCTCGTCATTTCTGTCTTGAAAAAATCCTCGATAAGTCTTTGCATTGGATGGAAGGATTGAAGGGGTAGAACTAACTGGAAATTTACTTGTAAATGGAAAAAATATTAAGGTCGTGAAGTCTCAAAATTCAATTTTTCAAATTCTCAAAAGGTTTTACTTGATATTTCTTTTTAGACTCGTTGCAATAGGAGGAAATTGAACACGATAATTTTTTCTTACCTTTACGAATTATACGAATTTATCTACCAAAATTCTAATTTACCAAACTTCAATCATTCTGACTATTTTATTCCACCATACGAGATAACGGTACCTATCTAATCGCAAACAAATCGTCAAGTTCAGTACTATGATCTATATTTGCGAACCATTTAAAATGAATTCGCCAAGCTATTAAATTAGAACTCGTGCATTAGCGCGATGTGCAAAAAAACACGCAGTAAAACAGACCCCCCTTGCTCCTCCACCACGTTCATTTTATCGTTTAACCTCTCCGTTGTACATGTATATGGCCGATTAAACGGCGAACCGATTTTATGGGAAAATCGATTATTTAGTCGAACGATTAAATACGGCAATAACTCGTACATAAGCCATTCGTACATTCGTATACACAATGGAGATATGTGCGTATAACAGAATCGAAACTGACGCAGAGGAGAGCTCGAAGCGAAGAAAACCAGAGAGAAAAAACAACCGCATAAAGCTTTCTTATTGTTTGGACTATAAATAAGCGTCGATAAGTCGACGTTTGACCAAATTCGCTGGCGAGAGGTTTTCTGTTTTACGTCAAAATGAGTTTCGGCTTTAACAGGTGTCCGTTGGCGTATATGGAAAGCTAATTTGACGGGATATCGTTTTATATCGGTTTCCATTTGCGGAAGAATTAACGACGAAGAAGAATATGCCTGTAATGTACATCTACGTACGCATAAACATCGACGATTCTTTGGGATAAAAGTAGAGCGACTTGGAAATGACGATACTGTTCGTGAACGAAAAGGCCAAGAGAAGTGAGGTGAAAACGATACATTATACAATGGTTTAACGACTGTTTGAGCGAGATGTCGAGGAGGAGCAAATGTATGGTTTGATTTTGTTTTTCAAAGCACGTACGTACGTTTATATTTGAAATTCTCGAGAATAGGGCCAATTTTAAGCACGTAATTTAGCCAGCGCGGCGTTATCGTTTCATTGTGTAGAACGATACGTTGCGTTTTTAGGGGTTCTGCGGGTAGATTAGGATAATTATTTGATTTTCAGGCGATTATGTGGTCGCAGATGGAGACTCGAGAAGATTCGGCCAAGCTGCGATGGAATTATCGTGTTTTTTCGAACGAGTAATGTCCACCTACTCGCCGGCTAATTTTCACAATCGGTCGGCTGGTAGTCGAGAATGGTTATTTGAGGTTGAGTAATAACGGCGAAAAATTGCATGGCGACGGTGTAACTCCTACGCTGGTTGCAGACTAATTCGCGTAAAAAGCGGAGTTTCCAAGTGGCGGTAGGCTGCTGTGGAATGTGTAAGAATTTTGCGAAGTTGCGGAGTTTTGAAATTTTATCAGCGGTGTAATTTCATTTAATGGGGTGGATTTTATAATCGGGTTTGGTAATATTTCCAAGTCTGAGTCACTTTCAAAATTATACGATTTGGTGGGAAATGAGTTCGGCGGTTTCTTGTCTTCAAGAAATTCGAGAATAATGGTTTTTGGGCCGTGAAATTGAGAGAAAATTTAAAAATTGGTAAAAATATCTCGAAACAATTTTTTTAAAACGAGGATTCGAATTATTTGACTCAGCGAACAGAGCTATTTTTTTTTACTTTTTTGTGAGCTTTTGTGTTTTTTTTTTCGTTTTTTCCCCATCATATTTGAAGTAAGGCTGGATAAAATTGGGTTGAGTGGAAAGACAGGTCATTTTTGACTGATGGCAAATAGAATTTCAGGTTCGTAAAATCAAGGGAGCTCTAATAGAAAAAACCCAGTATATTTTTCAAAAAAAAATACGATCCTTTGAAAAGAAAAAAAGATTTATTTTTATGATTTTTTTCCTGCTCTTCAATTATAATGAATGAAAATCACTTCAATAAAGATTTTCTCAAAAATAATTTTTTACACTTTTCGTTGATTATTTTGAGGACTGTTTTTCCAACACATTCAATGTGTTTAGTGGCAAAAAAAAAAACCAAAAATAAAATCAGATAATAGCAAAAAAATTCTCATTTTCTTGAATTTTTTGATGGATGGATAAAAAGAGGGTTCTTTTTTGGGCAAATTCGAAACAAGAAAAATTGCATAAAAATTCCAAAAAATTCATAAACTTGCTAAAATTTACATTTTTCAGATTCATGGAAAATCATGACACTGCCATTGATTGAGTTTTACTGGAGAAGCAAAATTCAAATTGTGAAAAAAAAGAGGGTCTTCTGAATTAATTCTTGAAAAAATACTTAGATTAGAAATACTCCTGTTTTTTCACGAAGTCTGTAAAAAAATTATTTTTCGACTTGCAGTATGTTTTAGAAAACGAATTCTGATTTCTGAGATTTGGTACGTAGTTGGAATATCAGCGATTAAAGTTGGTTTGTTTTGGAAAACTTTTTTTCGTTTTTTTACCCTTTTTCTGATTTTGAAGTCTAATTTTGCGTGGTCTGTTTTGGAAACATTTTTTCTGGAAATTGTCATCTGATGAACCCCTGAATTTTTCAAATTGAATCATAAACGTACCCAAGAGGGCTCAGGGAACTTGACACCCCCCCCCCCCCGAGCCTCTTTTACGTACGAAAAGGAAATTGTTTTCATTACGAAAATGTATAAAAGTGCATTTTTCTGCTCTTCAAACAGAATTTTTATTATTTTATTTTGAAAATCGATGATTTTTCACTGATCTTTCAGTCAGAAATCACTGATTTTCCAATCGATTCTCAATTTGTCGAAGAAAATCAATAATTCAGATTGAAATATGGAATGAGAAATGGCTGATTTGAAATTTGATTCCTCTCCTATTTTTTCCTCTAATTCTAAGCCTTTCCCTTAATTATTTGTTGGGTGCACTTATCTTGAAATTATCACCCGCTTAATACGAGTCTGGATTTTGGTTCTTCATTCGCCCTTTTCTTAGTAAAATGCCCAAATTTCATAATTCTTCAATAAAGAAATTAATTTTGAAATTTACAGACTTTTTTGTGACGTGATCACATGAAAAAGTGTACATTTTCTGTCATTTTTAATCAGTGAAAAATAAACTTGCAGCATAAAAAAAAATCAGCGAAATTATATTTTGATTTTCAGCAGATTTTCACTGATTTTTCATCCGGGAAATTTTCACTGTTTTTCGTAATTTTTCCCACTATGTTTGCTATCGGTGAAATTTTTTTACTGATTCATTACTGTGCTGCAATTCTGACCTTTTTCCAATGATTTTCGATAATTTTTAGTAATTTATGAATTTATTCTAATTTTTTTGTTTTGGTAAATTAATTTTGAAACGTAGCAGGTGTGGTGGGGAAGGGAGTCATTTATTTAAAAATACTGAGATTTTGAGCGACTAATTTTTGGATAAAATACATTAATTATTCGTTAGAATTAATTTCCTTTAAAAATAATTCAATTTTTTAGCATTGAAATATTTCATGTTTATTTTTTTCTTTCAAAATCGGTACTTGTTTTGGTGATTTTAGATTTTCCATGCCGTCCATAGGTACTCAGTTACTCATTTTAAAGAAACTTTGGTCAATTTTTTTAATTTTATTTGGTACATAAATTTGAAACAGTGTAAAAAAATTGTAAAAGATTCAGCATTTTATCAAAATTTGGATCTGCAAAAATCTGATTCTCAGAGGAGTGAATTATTTAATGAATTGAACGACAATTAAGCTTTTTTTTTACAGAAAAAAAAGTCAAGGTTGCATTTAATCGAAAACTGTATTTTCTTCATCTTTTGTGTAAATGTGAAATTGATTAAAATATGATGACAAAACCACGACTCGGTGCGTTTTTTTTTTTTTTTTTTTAAATCATGAATTTTGTAACTAGATAAATTATTGGTGTAGCTATCAAACTCTATTTTTAGTTTTCTATAATTTTACAAAATTGAAAACTGGTACAAGGAAGTGTAAAAGAATGACGAGAGAAAAGAAAACTAATCAGTTTTCTTCGAATCCTGATGTTTGAAATAGTTCTTCGTAAATGGCTTAGTAAATTGGATGATACAACTCAATTTCGATTTTAATTGGCGAAACACTAAAAGCATTGAAATTATTCATTTTCCTTATCAATCGTAATACTCCGAAGATTACACTTCTGCCTTCGCTCTTCCCTCCAAATAATTTTTCCCAACGGGTCATAAAAATCGCATTACGTACCTTTCTACACCTTACCATACGAAACAAATACGCGAAAAAAATATATCAATCTCATAGCCACGCTATTAACCGTGAACTTCTATAAACGGTTCTATGCTGTGTTATTCGATCAGCCATCCGGGAGGCCAGGCGAGGTACGGGCTTTACAACTTCGCGGTTCGAATGTGAAACGTATCTGGCCGCTGTTGCTTCGTAATCATTGATTTTTAAGAAAATTAACTCGTTAAAACGAACTAGGTAAACGAAATGTTTATAAAGGAGCCGATCATTAGCGGTATTTCGAAAGATTGGCGCGCCGATGACGCGAAACTTGGAACGAAACGTATAAAATGGCAACTCTGGTATTATGCTGCGTACTCGACATTACGTATCTATACCTGAGGTACTGGTTGTGCGTGTAGTACGACTAATCTCTATACCATATTAGGAGACGTAGGTACGTAGATTCGCAGAATATGCCTTTTGAAAAGTGGCAGACGGCGAGAGGTAGCCGGACGGTGTTTGATTTACGAATTTAAAAATAATTGAAGTTATTCGATTGGCGATTGTCGAAAATTAAATCCAAGTATGCCAAATGAGCCAATGTGCGGCGGACGATGATTGATCGACCGGAGTACCGCACATAGACGACCTTTAACACGGCCCAGCCACGATTACGTGAATTAAAACGAGGTACTTTGTGTATTTTTTAGTATGTATAAGGTCTGCCGAACGAGTGTAAATCGTATAACGTTGTACATAATGAAATATATAGTTAAAATTAACTTTCACCGTAAAATTAAACTATACCTGAAAGAGTACGCCGCGATGAAGTATATGGAAATGACGATAGGACCGATAGCCCTGTACTTTTTACATGTTAGAAGAACCGCTGGTGTATGTGGCTGCTCGGATTTACATGAATTTTACCCAACAGTAGGTCTAGCGTAATAAAAAGTATACCTAAGGAAGAAAACTGATGCGGCAGCGACCCCTCGCGCTGAGTAAATCATGATACACGAACGGAATCAAATTCCCGATCATCTCATAGAGTCACACACCGCGTAGAGCCAAGAACGTGACTCGTCAGCGATGGTATTTAATTCAGATTGCAGAAGTGCCCAGATAAGCTCGCAGAGAGCTGTACAGTGTGATCCAAAAGTAGTGACCGGCAGACTAGATTTTTTCAGTGTTGCTAAAATTTTCAAAATTTGGTACTGAAAGGAAAAGTGATCTTTGGCAGGTTCATAGGCGTACCCAAGGGCGGGCTCAGAGGGTTCAAGCCCTCTTTTGAGCTCGGGAAAAGAATTTTTGTTGCAAAAATATGAAAAAAGTGCTTTTTTTTGATTTTCAAATGATATTTTTTCAAAAAAATTTCGTCCTGGCTTCGCTCGGGCAGTATTTTAGTTATTTTGTTTTGAAAATTGATCATTTTAAACGAATTTTTTAGTCAAAAATTACCAATTCCTCAATAAATTCTCAATTTTTCAGAAAAAATTAATGATTTTTGACTGAAATATTAGTGAAAAATGACTGATTTGAAATTTGACCCCTTCCATCAATTTTTTTCAAATTCTCAGCCCCTTCTTTGGTGGGTGCGACTATGCAAGTCTCTTTTTTGAAAATTTTGGTCAATTTTCTGGAGGTCTCGGGCTACCTGGAAATCTCTTACAATTGATTTGTGAAATTGGAAATGGGAAGTAAGCTATTTACCTGGATGAGATCAGATTTTTGTTTCGACATTTTAGTGAATTGGCAAAATTTGTTAAATGAAAAGGCTTCAACAATTCAGCATGCAGTTTGTTGTAACAAATTCTTCAAAACAAAGTACACTATTCAAAATGAAGAGCAAATAACCAAAAATTTGAAGAATGAGAACAAAAACAAGAAGAAGAATGAAAATTTCTGAAGACCCCCCCTCCCCCGTCAATTCTCAGTCAGCTAAATCGGCCAAATTTTGGAGATATAAGGTCAGTTGGCAAAATCTCAAAAATGTCAGCAAATTAAATTTTTTTTTAGAAATTTGCAGCATACATAACTAATAAAAAATCGAGCCTTTCTAAATTTCAAGTTTACTGTCCTCTTTCAGAAAACACAATCAAACTTCAAAATTACTTACTTTCCAAATAAACATTTTCCAAAAACATTTTCTTTCTTCCATAATTTTAAAACAAATCCAAATCCCACAAAAATGATATTTTTCCTCAAAATTATTTCAACTTATTTTATCAATATTTTTTCTCATCAAAATTCATTTCTGATGTTTAAAAATCTTTGGCTTCGCTGCGCTCGGCCCTTTTTGTATATTTTTTTTGAGTACAAATGACCGGTTTTTTAATCAATTTAGAAAATCAATTTATAACATTGTTTTATTGAACTTGAAATTAAAGTAATTAATAACTTGAAGTTGAAATTTTCTCCCTCCATTCCCTCGAGCCAAATTTGTTTACCTCCTATTCACATTAGAACAGTGGCGTACTCAGAAATTTCTCATGAGGTGGGGGGGGGGGGAGGAGGTCCGAACTTCCGAATTTTTTCGAGAAATCTTTAGTTCACCTTTCACCATTCCCTCATCACCCCCTTCCCCTTAAAAAAACACTATGAGAACAATAAATTCATAATTTGAAACATTTTCATTCATAAATTTATCAAGAAATCACACGGGTACAATTTGCATAAAATATTCAGATTTTGGAAAAAGCAACTTTCAAACTAATTATTTTGACCTTAAAAAACAAAAATAATAACCAGAAACTTCAAGCCATAGTGTCAGAAGCTTTCTTTGGGAAGGTACAAAGTGTTAATGGAGACAGAATACCAAGACGCAGAGTTGGGCAGGATTTAAATCCCTCTGGATTTAAAATCTAAAAAATTTCAAAATCCGGATATTGGACTTAAATTTACTCTTATCACAGATTTTGAATTTTGGATTTGAAATCAGTTTCTGCAACGGATTTCAACGTTCTTGATTAAATGATCGTAACTTCAGAGCTCTTAGGTTTTCAAATGGAACTGAAAATTTTTCCAAGTTGTTATGTTGTTTCTAATTTTAAAATAGAAACGTTTTGAAGTTCAGAATCTTTTTCATTTTTTCCCCACAGTCTTTACACCTACAGTTTGGATTTTAGATTTCGGATTTTAAATTCACTTTGTGACAGGATTTTGGATTTTAAATCCGCTGTATAAAAGAATTTCGGATTTGGAATCTGTTTTAGCAGAGATATTCGGATTTTGGATTTGAAATCCTTTTGTCCCAGATTTTGTCCATCCCTGCCAAGATGGAGCCTTTTTTCGCATAATCATTGCAAATAATTTAAATAATTGAGATTTTCTTTATGCTCGAGCGAAGCTTTGAGAAAATTTAATTTTTAATGCCCCAAAAATGTATTTTTTTCACGTAAATTTTTAACCTCATAGGGGGATCCAGACCTCCTTGGACCCCTTTCCCCATTCTCGAATTGTCGAATTTCGAAATTCTTATTCGGTAATTTTGAATTTTTTTGAACCTCATCACCCTCCCCTCCCCGGAGTTTATGTTTAAACAACCTCTGGGGGTGATTCAGCCATTTTGAGAATCATATTTGGTGAAATATGATTCATCAATTTTGAAGAAATGAATTCCTGAAATATGGTTCTTTTTTGAAAAAAAATCTTTATTCAAATTTGGATTCTTTTGATATATATTTTTTTAAATGTTTCATGGAATGTGAGTGTGTGTTGCTATTGAAATTTATGATCTTTTGCTTGTTCACTGAAGTGCTTGAGCGTTCAGTTCATTCTTTTACATTTTTCTCAATATTTTCCTCTTTTCCTGAATTTTTCAGTGGAAGGATTAAAATATAGTTTTTTAAAAATCTAATTCAAAGCAAGAAAAATTGTATAAAAATGGCGAGAAAATCCGGAAAAAAATATCAAAAATTTCAATTTTTCAAATCCAGTACATGCGACATGTTATTTCCAATCAGATAGATAACGTATATCTTTCAGACGCTACTTTTGGATCACACTGTATTATACAAGAATGGCTCAGGCTCAGGCTGCAACCCAACCAGTTATCTAAACCAGCTTCTCTTCGCCAAATACTCTCGTACAGTCAAAGGTTCGCCATAGGATCATCCAATTAACACGTCCAGTCCATCTCTCTCTTTGTAAAGCGGCGTTATTCTTGTTATGAAAACCACGTTAATCAAAAATCATCTTCGGTCGCGATTGCGAAACACCACGAATGGAATAACCGCGAGATAGTGAAAATTTTGCTTGATAAATGGGCTCCATTCATCATCATTGTTAACAATGGGTATTAGAAGTGAATTTTTTCCTTGTGCCCACTGCCCAGTGCTTATGGGCAGCAGCACATGGCACGAAGCAAGTGGATTGCATTGCGGTGATCGCCATCGCCGCAGAATACACAGGTGACCTTGTGGTTGGCCATTGTTTTATAGTGTAACGAGCAGAGGAGTTTTTTGTTTGTGTTTTTTCGATTTGATTTCTTTTTTCAATCGGGCCGAGTCTCGTTTTAGTCTCGGGGAAAGGTCAATGGAGCTGATTGCTAAACAAGTGCTCGCAGTTAAATGAGGTTGCCAGATTTGAATGCACAATACGGATTATGTAGTGTGGTGTGCGAATCCTCGCCAATAGTCATTAAATAATAATCGAAATAATGAGGTCGTAGAAAAATTTTCAGTTTTTGTGCCTTTGTGCCCCTCTGTGAGGATATCGTGTGGTAAAATGGAGTGGTCGAAGAATTGTAAAATTGATTATGGCGATATGGTCGCTGTATTCAATCATTCCGGATTTTATTGCGTATATCTACTTATTTCCTTTTTTCTGACCTTGAAAATTAACCCTCTACAAACCTCATTGTGTTATTACGAGGAAATAAACCTATTCAATTGAGGATGCAGAAAATAATGGTTAGAGAGAAACATTCATTTCGTAAAGTCTTTGGTAATGTCTTTTCAATATGTAACTGTAATCCTGTTAGAATTTTTTAAGAATAGTGTTTTGTAAAAAATTTCGAAAATATCAAAGTCTTTGAAAATAGCCACAGTCAATTTTTGAGTCGAAAAAAATATATTTCTCGTTTTTAGAAATTTGAGAAATTTTTTGAGTCAAAATTGTAATCTTTGATTTAATGTGAGTAATTTTTTCAACAGTTCGTAATTTTTGAGCCAAAATTATATTTAAGTATTGGGGTATAGCATTGGATAACTTTTTTAAAAATACTGTGTCATTTGTTTCACGAAATTATGATTTTTAGAGCAAGTAGGTTTTTTGAGCTATGATCAAAATATCATTGAAATTTCACTTCCATTTTTCAGCCAAATTGAAGTTTGATTAACTGTTAGAAAATTTATTTTTTGTAATTGTAATTTTTGAGCTAAAATTAAGATTAAAAAATTGTTAAAAATTTTCCCCAAAAAATTGTGATTTTTTTTAGTCAAGCTTGTAACTTTTGAGTGAAATTCATGAATTTTGGGGCGAATCGTGATTTTTGAGTTCCAATTGCAATTTCTTTGTCAAAATTATGATTTTTAAATAAAATTGTAATTTTTGAGCTGAAATTGAGATGAAAAAAATTATTTAAAAAAATTGTTAATTTTCCCCAAAAATTGTGATTTTTTAGTCAAGCTTTGTAATTTTTGAGTGAAATTCATGAATTTTGGGGCGAATTGTGATTTTTGAGTTCTAATTGCAATTTCTTTGTCAAAATTATGATTTTTAAGTAAAATTGTAATTTTTGAGCTGAAATTGAGATGAAAAAAATATTTAAAAAAATTGTTAATTTTCCCCAAAAATTATGATTTTTTAGTCAAGCTTTGTAATTTTTGAGTGAAATTCATGAATTTTGTGGCGAATTGTGATTTTTGAGTCCCAATCGCAGTTTCTTTGTCAAAATTATGATTTTTAATCAAAATGTATTTTTTGAGTCGCCGCGCTGTTGCAAATTTTAAGTAAAACTTTGAAACTTCCAACTTTGATGGCTTTTTTGAAAATTTTGTGATGTCAACTCGTAATTTTGATTGAAACGATTTTTTGATTTTACTATTTTTAACAAAATTTATGGTTTTTGTAATAAAATCTTAATTTTGAGTTATGGGTGCATTTTTGATTTTTGTGAAAGAAAAATTCTCTTTTTTGAATAAAAATCGTAATTTTTTTTTCATCGGAAAAATTTCTCCAAAACGTCACGAATTGTCAAGGAAACAGTGTGCTGTATCAAAATTTGAAATTTAACGAAAATTATTTCAAATGTCTCGAAGTACAATGCTACGAAAATGAATGAAAGTTATGTTGAAATTTCAAAAATCAGTTCAAATGTAGGAAAATTGTTGGAAAATCTTTAAAGTGCTGTAAAAGTTAGCAACTGAACAAAAAGCATTGAAAATATCTCAGAATCGTTGTAATAATACTTTAGAAGTATTGGAAAAATTGCAAAAATCAATTTATGGCCTCTATAAGGGTGGATCTTTAAATTTTTTGTTTTCTTCCATTTTCAATAATTTTATGATTTCTATTCTAAACATTTAAATTCGACTTGCGGTTTCAATTTCTAATTTTTTCGCGGATTCTTTGACCAATTTTTGACATTTTTTATTTTCCTATTTTTAATGCAATTTCAATTTTTGTTGTTTAAGTACTCGAAATTGATAAAATTGAATACAAGTATCAAAGTTGAAGAATTTCGTTCAAATTCCGGTCAGATATACCCAATTACCCATAAAAAATTTTTCAAACCCACTTTTTTGAAAAAATTGAAAAATTTCAATTGTAATTTTCTATCTTTGAAAAAAATAATACTGGTCGAAGTAGATTCTAGAAAATTTCCCTATTCGATGTGAATCATTAATTCTGCATAATTTCGATAAAAATTTGTCGAATTGGTGAAACCGCGATAATTATCCTCAACAATCCAACCGGACAATCGGAGAAATCACTCGAATAAAATAATAATCTGGACGATTTGATGTATTCGCCTGAGCTACCTCACTCGATACCTAGAGTAGATACGTATCGAATTAGAAATGAAAATCGGTTAATCGGCTGGAATTACCGATTCCCCCTGCCTTCTGCTTCTTCGACGGATCACAATCGATAAATACGAATTACATTCGGTTAAATCTTCAAGCTCCAGTAATTCTCGATCGCCTTACAAACTTCTGTCATTGGTATCGTACGCTGAAATCTACTCAGAAAACAAAAACGACCATAATTTCATTACCGGCGCGTGCTTACGTTTTCTTCCTCTGCTCTGCTGTCTATATTTTCGCGACCTTTTCTCGCGACATGTGCGGAGAAATGGGCGAAGGGGGGGAGGACCTCGTACGCCGGAGCGTTATTTATCTAAAATCGTTATATTTTTTCACTTTCACACGCGCGTATAAAATTGTCGTGCCGAGATGCGGCCGCCGATGGCCTCGATGTAATTCGGTATTAAATTAAATGGATACGAGATTTTTAAAGAAAGGTGTACTCGTATTTTTTGATTACACGTTTTCAACGCAAACGTTATCGAAACGTATTTATGTAAGGAAAAGGCGTGTCGTTTGACTTCTGTAATGAAAGTGAAAACTGAAGACCGAATGCAAAAAGTCGTGCGGTGGAAAAAAATTTCGGCAAACGTATGGTCCAGTTGGAATTCTGTCGAAGGTCGCGAGGAAAGTTACATATGCCGAGGAAGCTCAATTCTACATTGGCGGTTGAGCAAGATGAAAGGAGTATCGTGGTGGAAAAAGTTGCGAGTCGATGGTTATATTAGCAATTTACAAGAATCATAATATTTTCATGTATATAATCGAAATGTTTACAGAATTGTGACGTCAGTGCGGGTCTGTCTATTCTCACACGGAATGAACAACAAAATGCGAATCGTTCACTCGAATTGTAACTTCGCAACCTGTCTCCTGACGTCGTAACTTCGTAATCGTAAGATACATAATTTGGAAATTTCAAAATTTGAAACCGAAATCAACAATTTTTCAGCCCAATTTTTTTTTAATTCTCAAAATAGTTTCAATTTTTAATTTCCTTTTCTTCAGATTTTTTCAATTTTAAAAATTTTTCCTAAAAATATTTTTCAACTCTAAAATTTTTTTATCTGGAATAAATTTTCATCAACTCTGAAGTTTTTTCATGTAGGTGTAAAAATTTTTCAACTCTGGCATTTTTTTCTAAAAATACATATTTTTGATTTCTTTAACCCTAGAAATTTTCTCCCAAAATTGAATCTTTTTTCAGTTTTTCAAATTTTTTGCTCCCGAAATTATTTTTTAAAGTCGAAGTTCAATTTTTACACATGTTGATTTTTTCCCTCAAAATTCCTGTTTTTTTTTTTTTTTTAGCTCAGCTCAAATATTTTTCTAAAATTATTTTCCAGCTCTGAAATTTTTTGGATAAAAAAATTGAAAAAATTGGGTTGAAAAATATTTTAAGAAATTAGATTTGAGAAAAAATCGAGAGAATGCAAAGTTTTTAAAAAATTTTAAGATCAAAGAATGGAATTTCACCGTTGTTAATTTAAATATTTATAAAATGGAAATATTAGCAAAAAATGAAAATCGAAAAAATTGAAGAAAAATCTTAGGGGTTACAAAAGATTTTGAAGAAGGAAGTATGTAGTCGGGAAAAAATTTATTGAAGGAATTAAAAAAAATTGATACATACTATAAAAAAATTTCGAAAGCTGAAAAAAATTAAAATTTTGTGAAAAAGGTAAAACACTTTCAACAGCTGATATCATGAGATTATCAATGTTACAGTGAAGATGGCGAAAAAAATGAACGAGATCGCGCATAGTTTGGTCATTTTGTGTTGTTCATTCCGTGTGAGAATAGACAGTCCCCGTAAGTGCAGAAGCCAACGATGGTATTTGGGCTATGGATGAAGTGAGACGAAGGGAGACAGTGGAGAATCTTTTTTAGATCCATTTCACGACTAATTACCACTGCAGTTGTGCTCTATGCGATTGAATTTATGGTCAAGCTGGCCTATTACACGACAGGACACGAGGTACGAGGAGAATTATGCGTGGTGTACGTGTGAGCTTGGAGACAGTGTCGCAGAGAGACCCGGAGACAGAGAGAGAAACCTAGCAGACTGCGTATCTGTAGCTCGTTCCATGACAAACGAACACACCATCGTATGAATGATTTGTTGTTCTGTGGTCGGAGCTCACGACTGAGGCCATTAACGCCACACCGAATATAAAACAAAAGCCCGCCTTGTTCGATATGTTAAGAAGAAAATTACGTATTGTGCAGCGTCTTCTTATGCATACGTTTGCATCGTGGCGCAGAATAGTTTATATTTTCCTCCTTATGTGTTCGCCCTTTTTAGAGAAAATAACGGTATACGAATGTATGGGTAAGAGTGCGAAAGCAGACGAGGTTCATTCGGTCAGTAAGTTATAGTTGGTGATTTTGAAACGACAAGGCGAAAAATTTAATGTGGGAATTTCGCCGGTTGCGCGTCACGAAATTCTGTGTGAAGCGTGATTGCCTCGACGAGTCGAGAATGAAGACACGGAAGATACACACGATAGGCATCGCGACTTGAATCAGGGTTGCATAATGAGTACAAAGGTGAACAATAACGAGATTGTGGGGAATTTAGAGGATGAAAGAGGGGTTTAAAAGGTGTTTGGGAGGGTGAGTGGGGAGAAAGAGTGCGAGCAGGGAATGGGGTTCGGTGTGGTTTTTCTGATATAGCACTTTGTACAAAATTTTCAATTCTGATTTGTTTTGAATTATTATTTAGAGTCTCTTGAGTGACTTTTGGTTCATTTTCACGGGCATCAAGAGGTCCCTTTGGTTATTTTTTTCTTCTCAAAAGTCACTTTTTCTTCGCATTTTTGAACAAAAATTCAAATTTACATGTAGAAATTGTTATTTTTTAAAATTCTTGTGGAAAAAAATTGACTGATTTTTCTATTCATTAGTTAAATTGATGTTAGTGTTGATCTGTTTTTTGTTTTGATGAAGGAATTTAATAAATGAAATTATTCACGTCTTTTCTGTTGATTCATTTTTGAAATGTTTGCTCAAAAAAAAAAAATACAAAGAAATCCCCTCCCCCAGAAAAATGTAAAAAATTCACCCCTCCCCGAAAAATTTGAAATTTTTGGTTACTTTTTGTGCATTTTTTGGTCACTTTTTACTCAAAATAATTTTTTTCTTCGGAATTTCGCTATGATACCTGTGAAAGTGGAAATTGAAAAATTTCCAATAATTGAACGAAATGGTTTCTGAATGATTCTAGAATGAATATGCGAGTCTGGATGTAAAAACCACCCTCAGGTGTTGAAAAATGGGGGTTGATTTTGAACTGTTCTGAAAGAGTAGAACCTCGACTGAGAAAGAAAAATTTGATCATTTTGAATTTTAAGCCTGTGATCAAAATATTGGAGAATTTTTTCTAAATTCCATTCAATTTTTCAACTTTTGAAATAATTTTTGTTGCATTTTTTACAAGTTGGAAATGTTTTTGAAGAATTTTCAGGTAATTTTCGACAATATTTTCAAGCGTTCTTCGTGAATTGTGATGAGGTTTTAGATTTTTTTAGATCTAGAAAATTTGAATTTCAAATTTTTGCATCGAGAATTGATATTATCGATCCTCAGCCCTGAAACATGATTACCTATGTTCAAACTAAGAGATAATGATGTCAAAAAGTCCAAATAAATTATTTTTTCCAAAAAGTTTTTGGAGTTCCTAAATCCATTTTTAAACGAATTTTGGTCCTTTTCTAATTTTTACCCACTGAAATATGAGTTTCTTGATCTTCAGAAAGCTTCAGTAATTGCTGATGGCATTTTACTAAAACAAAAAATTGAAGAGAATTTGGAAGGGTGGTACTTGACTCATTTGAAAAATTTCTGATTTATATCAAAAAGTAAATTTTTTGAAATTGGGTATCCATTTTTTGAGAAATCTTGAGCAACCCTTTTTTAGTTGCTGTGATATTTTTCAAATGGAAATTTTCTAAAATTTTGAGTAGAACCCTAGAACCCTATCTCTTCTGGTCTCCTCTCCCCCCCCACCTAAAAAAATGCCACTAAATGTGAAAAAATTGATAAATCAGTTTCATGCAAATGTTTTTCTAGGTTTTCTGACATGCTGAATCCAAATCTAATATCAGTTTTCCTACCCCTCCCCTCAAAAAAATAAAAAAATCACTCCAAAAAATGACAATCTTTGCGTGAAATCTACTCATTTATCGAATTTTCCGTTCTTCGCCAACACCTAGGCCTCCGTTTCCGTCACGAGTTGATTCATACGCCGCACCGCGATTGTATCTTTTCATCTCGACGTAGGTATTTAATTCTCTGGACGCGAATCGCTCTACCGACCAAATCGCCTCATCATATCGGTCTTGCGAACGTTTTTATTAAACACCTCGACCATGCGCCGCCTATTCATCATTCGTTCAATTTACCACTCTTCAAATCGTAATTAAACGCCACCACATGGTCATTCGAATGGTCGGGTTAAAGAGGGAAAGGTTACTAATAATGAAAATACAACCCGCCAACGAAACCCCGGCCCCGTTCCGACCATAATTTAAAACCGGGATCTGTTCAAGTGAAAAGTTCATTCGGGTTAAACAACACAATAACGGGTCGACATTTCTACGACTGTACGACGACGCCGAGTCGACCATAAGTATTCTATGTGTACTAGAAAATCTAAAATCATAAATTCCAGTAGCGTTTATTTGTACGCGGCGGCGTTGCGGGCCGTCGGTCGTACTTTTGCTTTTGCCCGGATGCTGCAAAAATGCATGTTAGCGGCTTCGTCGTTTAAACTCGTTAATTATAAATTTTAAATTACTTTTTTTTTTCTCTCCCTATGCGTATTTTTGGTTGGTGTAATTATTAAAAATGACTATGTGTGGTTCCTTTTTTTAGACCAAATTGGCGTGTTCGCCAGTTTGGTTTTTTTGGCTTGAAAGTCATTTGTAAAGTAGGTTCAGAAAACCAATGTAGGGTGCAAAAATCGATTTTTACTTTTGACCTAATTTATGAATTCGAGAATAATGATTTGAGGGCTGTTCATGCCCCTGAATTTTCCCAAAAAAGCCATCAAGTTTGAAAATTTGACTTTTTCTCCGAAAATTTTCAAATTCCCAGTTCAATTTCCTGTAAATGTTGGAAACGATTTTTTTGTTAATTAAAATTTCATTTTTTTTGTTGAGGGGTTTTTTGAAGCGATTGGAGACACGGTGATGATACGATCTTCAAATCGGATCCTTCGTTGAATTTCCTTGAAAAATAACTGAGAAAGTGATGAACGTTTTTTTCATGAGTATAGTTCATTAGCTGAATTCTTGAAAAATATACTTACATTTTTTTTAATCCTATGGAACTGAGTGCTACGTTTGTAAAAGGGGCCTTTTTGGAGAGGAAGGGGGAATAATCCTACCGCAGAAATTTCAACTCTTTTCTTTTATTTTGATTACTTAGTCCTTTTTTTATGTTATAAAGGCTTCAAAAGTAATTCAAAATGAAAATAAATTTTGAAAACAGTCTACTTAATAAGTAGGTAAGTGTTTCCATTTTTTTGAGGTCCCAAAACGTGCATTTTTCTGCCAATATTTTGACGTTGATGCGATTACAGATTTTCCCAAATGAACTCGAGGGTCAAATTTTTCTCATAGAGTCGGTAGGAGGGGGCCTCTGAAGTGTTTTTAGCCATTTTCAGCCTCTCAACTCCATAAATTAAAGATGGATCTTTTTTGATGAAGGTCCTAAAACCGGCCCAGAATGAAAAGTTCTGAAATTTTTATCACGAATAAACATCGATGTTGTCTCAAAACGTTCAATTATCCAATGTTAACACTTTTCAACTAATCCCCATTGATTTGAAAGCTCAAAAAGAACATTTTTCTTGACCATAAACCTGCGAATCTGAACTTTTTCGTGGGAAGGACAATTTTAGTTCGTATGGTAGGTATATTTTTCAAATCGGTAACTTTTCGACATTTTTAAATAATTTTTCAATTTTTTTCAGCCTTAGATTTTTTAAACCCGTCTTTTAAATTCAAAATTTTTTTCGAGACATTTTCTATTCAAATTTTTTTATTTCAAAATTTTTCTCAAATTGTATTATTTTTTTATCTAAAATTTCATCATTCTAAACTTCAAAATTTTATCATTTTTTCTGACCATGAAATTTTCGCAAACTCAAAATTCTTTACAGCTATGAATTTTGAAAAAATTCTACCTACCTCTTCATTTTTTCTAATTGTTTTTCCACTGAACATTTTTTCAATTCACAGCTTTTTAACTAATTTTTACGAACTTTGAATTTTGAATTTTGGAAAGATCAGGTGGGGGGGGGGGGGGGTCAAAAAACGAAACGAAAACGTAGGCAACGATGTTGCGTGTAAAACAGTGCACCACTCACCAACTGAAAACTTGGAATTTTGAAAAAAGTTTGGTGACAAACAAAATTTTGACCTTGCCGAAAAGAAGGGCTCATGTGTATCAAAAATCGATTCTTTCCAGCAAGGTAATTGGAGAGTTGGAAAAAATTGAGAAAAAAATCTATGTATTACAATTGGATGTATAATTTTGAGAAAAAAATACACTGTGATCGTTCTTTTTTCTGGCATGCTGAGGGTCCCTTGATGAATTTGGGTGGTCAAAATTCCTACATGAATTGAATCAATTGATGCCACTGATTTGTTTTGTAGAATTTCAACCTTTGAAATTCTCTTAGATTAATGCATTTTAAAATATGAAATGAACAAACTCGATTTTTTCTCGTCGTAAAATCAAGTTGACACACCTACAGCCCAAGTAAAAATATATCAAAAGCCAAACTTCTGAAGTCTGTAAGGGTCACTGAGAAACTTTTACTATTTTTTTGGCTCCTGAGCCTCAAAATTGGGAATTGATCCATGATCCTGTTTAATAGGTTCTTAAAACTTACCCGGAGTGGAAAAAATTCTGAAATTTTGGTCACTGATATTTCCTCTGACATGTCCAAATTTTAGTTTTTCCAGGCCATTCTCATTATTTTAAAGCTCTATAACAGGAATAATTCTATTAAATTAAGAATTCCAACGCAAATTCCAAACCAAAAATTTAGCTTATTAAAGAGTGTCTCGCTGGCTATGATTTTTTATTTGGGACTGTTTTGGGGACTCTTGAGGGCGCTGCATGGCCCACAGGAAATTTTTTTGGATTCGTCATTTAATTTCCTGTCAGATTTCTGTTTTAAAAAAGTGTAAAAATGATAATTTTTTGAAATCCATTTTCTCGAATAGTCAATTTATTGAAACCATGTCCCAAATAGAAACTCGCACGATACTCTACCGGTCGATTGCGAATGTTTTAGGACGATTTTTTCGAATTTCGAGGTCGTAATCGTTACGTAATTCAACACACATGCCATTGTTTCAGGCGTCGGTATTCCGATAGTACCCTATTTTTCGTACGATTTTCCCATCCAGTGTCGTCGTGCTCGTCTAGTACGCGGAAAATCACCGCCATTGTTGAGCTGTACGAACCCAGTAGCCATTTCCAATGTGAGAAACTGAGAATGGCGTACACGCATGTACAACGAGCTAGTTTGCGTAACACAGGCGTCATTTTAAATTGTTCTCGTAAAACGAAAAAAAAAAGCACCTAGGTTTTTTTATTATTTATGTAATAACCTAAAGTACTTGGACGTAAAAAAAACACGAAAATATATGGCAGAAAAATGACCATTCGATGTTGTTACAAGAGCAACACGAGAGCACAAAAAATTCAACTACACATTAACAAGGATGCAATTAATTTAGAATGTAAGTAATTATATCGAAATTAGGGCATTTTAACGAGTTTACCCAGTGCCTCTGAAAAAATACACCGATGCGTCGGTCGTAGGCGTTTCGCAAGGTTATTTCTAATGTTAATATACGTCCTTACGAGGTATTCTCTCACGACTCTTCGTTAGCCAAATTATACCCACATATTACATTACTTTTGGTACCAATAACCTACTGTTGTATCTTCGTACGTACTTTACCCAGATATGATGAATTTTGCTGTGTTTGTATTCGCTAACAATTTCGGCTTGGATTTTTTTTTTTTTCGTGGGTAAAAATGAGAATGAATTTGTTACGTGATACAGGTGTATGGTCCTTCTGTAAAGTAGCCAATGGGTATAGAAAAATTCTACCATGTATCCATTTCACGTACCCTTTCTTAATGTCCGAATCGTTAAAACTTTTCAAATATTGTTACCTGAATTGTGTGCGTAGCTGGTACACTTTTTGCTATGGTTGCTCGTAGTATGGCTATCAAATTCTGTATCCTTGATTAGTTCTCAAAGTGAAATCATTTTTGTACAGGGGTGGTTTGATTAGCTTCGATGTAGAGACGAAACGTGAAAGAGAATTTTTCAATTTAATCAAAAGTCTGCGAAGAATGAGAATGTTATGAAGGGTGGTTCATCTCATTTTTGAAACTTTGGCTTTAAAAACAGCCAAGATGCATTACGTTGATATTTTTTTTTTGGTTATGGATAGTTCTGTTGTTTTTTCATCGGAAGATCTTTTTTTTAATGGAAAAAAATTTTAAGTTATACGATTTAGTTATTTTTTTCTTTAGTCATTTTTTTATTTATTGAGTTTTCCAAGATTTGGTTTTATAATTGAAATTTTTTCAATAGAATTTTTATTGAAATATCAATTTTTTTTGTCAAAAATTTAAAATAGAATATTTTTTGCATTTCGTATACAATTACAATGTCAAATTATAAAGAATTTTTTTATTCTGGTTTTTCTTGTTTGAAAAAGTTTTAAGTCGATGTTTGAAACATTGCTGAATTTTCTTCACGAAATTGTTCAATTTTTAGTGCATGATCGTAATTCAAAACTTAGAATCAATAATTTGAAAAATTAATTGAAAAGTGAAAGTATTTTTTGAAAAAATTTGAAATTAGAGCCGAAATTGGTCGAAAATTTCATATCATTTTTTTGAAAAATTATGAGAAAAAAAATGTAAATTTTATGTAGTAAATGTGTGATTTGTTAGTTACATGATATGTATGTGCGATATTATTAATAATAGCAATTGACTAATGAATATTTTTTTCTTTTTGTTTTAGGTGAGTACCTATGAGTGAATTTTCATGATAAACTTAGGATGAGATGAGAATAAGTAAGTTATTCAATGACTTAAGGAAAAATAAATACCAACGAATGTAATCATTTTAAAGAATTTTGAAAATGTCTGGTGAGTGATTTTCCTTACTTACGTTTGCCTTTGAATCAATTTTCTCATTGTGTCTTGGAAAACTGGAAACTGGTTTACTTGCAATTTTTTTTTGCAGTTTTGAAGAATGCAATTTCAATCACACAGTCTTTGCTTTTTTTGGTTTGTACGTAGTGGGGGAAGGGGGGATTCAAGTATAAAAAATGAAGTAAATGTGTTAATTTGGAAAAAATAATTTTTGACTTAGGTACCATACTTTTATTTTTTTTTAGCACCGTAGTTTTAATTTCTGCGATGGCCGGATTATTTTTTTGTTACCTACATTTTTTTGGAATTATTGGATTATTTTTCAGTCATCAATCTCGTAGTTTTCCATACCTTTTTTTTTTTTTTTTTTTTTTTTAAATTTTTGGTTTCATTTTTCTTGATAATATTGTTTTTTTATTCAAGTACATTTTTGAAGTACTTAGTTCGATGAGAGAAATTGATGATTTGGGAAAGATGGATTTCAGTAGAAATATTTTTGACGAGGATGTTTTTTAAAAGATTCAAGCGATCAATTTTTTGTTTAAATCTGGCCATCTGCATTAAAAAAAAGTGGTAAAAATTAGACGGTGCCTATGACTGTTTGTTAAGTCTTGAAAAAAGTGGTAATTTCTTTTCAACAGTTGGTGACTTTACGTTGAATTACCAGCTATATTGGGCTTCTTTTCTTTTTTTTTTATATATATATATCAACTTGGTAAAAATTAGACGGTGTCTGTGATTGTTTAAGGCTTGAAAAAAAAAATGGTAATCAGCACATCCATCAGTTTACTTTAGAATAATCTTTATAACAAAAAGGCGACGTAAGTGCTTTATATTGAAATTTTAGAATATGAAATATTTCTGGACTCTTGTAAATTTTTTTCGATTCAAAAATGAGATTTCTTACAATTTTTCTACTTGAAATACAGAAATTTCGAATTTTGACCCAAAAATAATTTTTTTTGGCAAATTTTTTGACTCTAAATGCAATTTTACCACTTTGGAGGTCAAGCTATTCTTTTTGTCTCCATGTACTGAAGTTTGCTTGAAAAAAAAACAACCCAATTTTAATGACATTCATTATTACAACTCTTGGAAATACTCGATTCTAATAATTTTTTTATTTTTGAATTTTAAAACATTTATTGAGTTTTCCTAATTGTTTTTTTTTTGAACCCCTTATGTGAGTCCAGATATAGAAACCACCTTTAAGAGTCAAAAATTGATTTTTGAGTTGAAACTGATTTTGGACCTTTCTGAAAGAGTAGAATCAAGGGAGAACCTCAACTCAAAATCCAATTTTTGACCCCTAAAAAATAGTTTTAATATTTTGGCAAGTAATACATATATTTTGAAACATTTTTCGAAATTTTTCATTTTTTTTTGTTTTTAAATTGATTTTTTAATAAAAATGTCAAATTGTTTGCTTATTATTTGTAAGTAAGTAAATTTTCATATTACGACATAATCTTCAAAATTTCAATGAGTAGAAGGTAAATTTCATTTTAATTTCCTTCATTTCTTCAATGCTTCAGCAAAACCTCATAATTATAGGTAATTCCCGAAAACCTCTCGATTTTTGAATATTCCCCCCCCCCCATTGTCATTCAGGGCTAGAAAGCGGAAGGAGAGGATGGCTGAAATAATTAGGTATGACGTATCAAATTTTGTCTTCGAAAGGCTAAAACTTCTATAAACCCAAGACAAAAAATATCTCCAGCTCCCTTTTCATTTACATCTCCAAAATACCATCAATCAGAAGACATCACTATGAAACAAACCAAATACACGAATATTTCCGCCCTGGTAGATACTTTACTTTCAATAGACCAATTAACTCTTCAACCTCTCACCCCTTTTCCACTCGATTCACACACTTCTACTCGGCATACCCCTCACATCAACATCTACTCACCAAACCTGCGGAACTAATCATCAAACACGTACTCGAGCTGATATCTTCTACGCACAAAATCTCATCTCATCGTAACATCCTCGTCCAAAAAATCAATTACTCCGCCACGTCAATCTCCCATCTCACCTTTACCTTTCCATCATCGTCATCGTTTCATCTCCTCTAGAACCTATGAAGAGAAAAAAACCACCTTTGAAAATCTCGTTATTCAAACACCTCGATCTGGACTGCCTCAACACCGAATAATCGTGACGTTTACCATCGATCATCATCGACCCGTATAATCGATAAAATCAACCCGTAAGCTTTTAATTATACCGGACACAGAAAAAAACAACCATTCGAAACAAAAAAATCGGTATCGACGCCCAAAAAAACCTACATCGTTACGATCCGCCCTTCCTCCTATGTATCAATTTCGTCTTACTTTTGTTTTTCGTCATGCTCATATATAGTTTGATTTTTATAGGCCTGTTAATAAATCTCGGCCGATGACCTGGCTCGTCATTCGAGAGCTGAAACTATTGTCTTATTTGATACACGAGCATGGTCCAATGTATGTTTCGGATTGAGACATACGAAGCTCGTAAACGAGGCTGCGTGGGCTATATCGCCCAATTTTTTATATCAGCTCGGTTCTATTACGTAAATTGAGAAGACGAAAGGTAGTAAAATGGAATCGTTGGATGTCGTAATGTCGTACGCATTCGATTCAGTCTGCCATTGGCATATCGATTGGTGAAAATTCCTCACACCTAATCAGCTCGGATCACGTACATCGATCATTCGGTATCGCTTTATTAGACCCAAGTTTTCGAACATCGTTCAAAGACCTCGCCGCGTCGGGTTCGCGAAATACGGGCGCGCTACCGCCGCGTAATTGAAACAATACTCGCGAACCGCAAGTTCACCAGAAGTCTTTCAACCAGCGTATAAAAATTTTTTCGGCGCGTCCCGCAGCGTCATACGTGTATCTGCGGGCTACGCATTAAAGGTAAATGACTGTCTTGCAGCTACCGTCGTCAAATTAATCAATTCGGTTTCGCGGCGCCTTTTCTATACCATCTTTGGAGCTTGTACTTCCTCGATGTGTGATCATAACACACACGAAGAATGTCTGTTTCGTATCCTTTCACGTTGCGAAATTCCGATTCCGAGGACGCGATGGGCATATTGCATTCCTGCTCGCGGAGCAGCCGGTTCGATGTAATGAGCGAAAAATTACAATTCGTGAAGTCGTTTTTGCCCTCGAACTCTGCGAAATTCTATAAGTGAATGAACATAAAACGATCTTGCAATTGATTTGAAATTAGCTGTAGCTTGGTTGCAGCAGAAAATCAATCTCAGCTTGAGGTATAAAAGGACAATAAAATTTTTAGAAAGAAATGGAATCTGCGGGAAGAAAAATTAATTCTTGGAACAGATTTTGCAAGAGAGAATTATGAAGAAAACTAAAGAGATTTGAGATTTGTAAAACAATAATTTCTCAGGTTTGATTATGAGATTCTAGATGTCACGTAGAAAAATCCTAAGGATAGAAATATCCTTTAGAAATTATGCAAAGGCTGCCAAAAATTAGAAATCAGAAATTTAAGTTAAAATTTTTTTTCAAAAGCTACTCATAAAAGAAAGTAGAAAAGCAATAAATTTTAAAAATTTTTAGAAGCAGAATTTTAATTGGGTCATTTTGCGTCAACTTCACAAAAGAGAAAAGATTCTACGATAAAATTTTTATTTGCCAGGATGAACGACTGAACGTTACTCATTTTTTTTCTCTTCAATTTCAATTTCCCTGAAATAAAAGTTTTGAAATTTTCAGAAAAATTGAATTACCTACATTTTTTTCCTGTGTTGGACGACTGAAGAGATGCCTTCTAAATGAAAGAAAATCTCAAGATCTCTTGAGCAGCAGGATTTATGAAACAAACACGTTTTCAATGATATTTATTCAAAAAAAAAAATTCTCACCCCTTGCCTCTTTATCTACTTGAAAAAATATCATACATGGAAATTTAATCATATTATCTCCCCACTCTTTCAACTTCGAATGAAACAGAGAGAGTGCTTTGAGAATATTTTGGCATTTCCACTTTTGGAAAAAAAACTTCTGCATTTAAAATTGAATTAACATTTTACCGAAAAAATTGCAATAAAAATTGAAATGGTGGGTGAGAGAGGGGGATGATGTGGAATTAATTTATTAGAAAAGTATTATGAAAGTAAATCGGAGGAAAAATTGGTACAATTTAATTTTTGTAATTTGGGGGGATTTTTTGGGTTTGAAAATTTTCTAAAATTTGAGCAACAATAATGTTCTGTAAAAAGCATGAAAAAATTGAAAATTCAGCTTATTTTTCTGAAAATTTTCAAATTTTTGTCTATTTCTCACAAATTTCATGCATCAGTTATCACGATTTATGAGATGAATTTTTTGTAGTTTTATTGCAAATTGTGTTGTTTTTAATCAATTTTTCAAGATGGGAAATTTTTCAGTTTTTGTTACTTTAATTTGAATTGAAGAAAAAGGAAATTTTTCTGATTTACGAGGGTAAAAGTCGATTCTGTAACACCGAAATCGCAGTCCAACTCGAAATTGTCTTCGAATCCGCAATTGCAGTCGAAGAGTCAAGGTCATAGGTCAACTTTGAGGTCAAAAGTCAAAATATGATTGTGACTCCGGAGTAAATGGTCATAGTCATAGTTTGACTCCAGAGTCAGTAGTCTAGGTTTAGTCAAGGTCATATTCAGTTTGATACCGAAGTTTAGAGTCAAGGTCAGGTCAATTTTAGAGTCAAAATATGAGTTTGACCCCGGAGTCAGGAGTCAAGGTCATAGGTCAATTTTGGAGTCGAAAATCAGAATATGAGTTGGACATCTAAGTTAGGAGTCAATAGTTATGGACTTAGTTTGACTCCAGAGTCAATAGTCTAGGTTTAGTCAAGGTCATATGTAGTTTGATACCAAAGTTTTGAGTCAAGGTCATAGTTTGGCTCTAGAGTCAAGTGTCAAGGTCAGGTCAATTTTAGAGTCAAAGTCACAGGTCAATTTTGGAGTAGAAAATCAGAATATGAGTTTGACATCTGAGTCAGGAGGCAATAATTATGGACCTAGTTTGAATCCAGAGTCAATAGTCAAGGTCATAGTTTGATAGCGAAGTCCAGAGTCCAGGTCATAGCTTGACTTCGGAGTCAAAAGTCAAGGTCATAGGTCAATTTCAGAGTCGAAAATCAAAATATGAGTTTTACTTCTGAGTCAGGAGTCAATAGTCACGAGCATAGTTTGACTTCGGAGTCAGTAGTGAAGGTCTTAGTTTTACTGGAGAGTCAAGAGTGAAGGTCATTGGTCAGTTTTGAATTCAAAAGTCAAAATATAATTTTGCCTCCGAAGTCAAGAGTAAAGCCATAGTTTGACTCTGGAGTTAATAGTCAAGGTCATAGGTCCACTTTTGAGTCAAAAGTCAAAATATGAATTTGACTTCGGAGTCAAAAGTCAACGCCGTAGTTTGACTTCAGAGTCACAGTTTGGACTCTGAAGTCTGAAATCAAGCTGGAGTCATTATGAGGTTTTAATTGCGGAGTTGAACTGGAATCAGAAATGAAGGTCTGAAATTATATTCATGGAAAAAAGCCGGAATCAAGGAATCAAAAAGTCATTTTGAATCCAGAATCAACCTGGAGTTAGGAGTCAACTTTTCACATCAAACCTGAGAATCAAGTCAGAGTCCAGATCAAATTTTTGATTGACTTCCATTTCTTGTTTATTTACCCTTTCCAAAGTTTTGCTTTTGGCATATGAGCTGAGCTTTGGATCTTTTCAATTTATTTTTATCAATCAGCTTGAAAATTTTCAAAACCATCTTCACTACTATTCGAACCATTGTCCAAATCGATAAAATTCAATTCCAAATAATCCATCGAACAAAGTGAACAAAAAAACCAAAATGATTAACTGTCCTCGGAAAAATTTCCAAGAATATCTTTCTTCCTTTCGACCCATCGTGATAATGCTCGCAAATCAACGATGGATAATGTGGATCGATCTCGAAGGTCGCTCAGAATTCGACATCGTATTACATCATATCGCCAAAAACCCTCAGGGCGATCGTTTCCGTTACTCGAGGCCTCATACGAGTAAATTTTTGTCAATTCGTCGAAGTCTGATCGCCGATCGTACCATCCTTCTAGGAAACCCACTAGAAATATGCGCGCCATCGACGACAATACGCAAATTAAATATCGCGTCTGTGTACTCTTCCATAGCCACGGATGGGTACACTATTTATACAGAGACCATAGACGCGCGGCGGATGGCGTATTATCGTCAACGGCATCGGCCGACTCTGGCGGGTAATTTTTTCCATACGTTTAGAACTTGTAAGGTCGATGATCTTGCTCGCCATTTATGTGTGGATATGCCATCGATGAAGTTACCTATAAAGCTGCATGCAGTAAATGTAATCGTATCGATGATGGAGAAGAATAGCGCTCGTTCTCGTATTTCTATTTTCATTTAACTACGCGATAGGGAGACGAAGGGGTAAAAATGATACAAGAGTAGTAATTTTTTTCTCCCATTCGATGCCGAAGGCGATTCGGTCGCCTTCTCGTGTTATTTGGTTATCGAGAAGGAGACGTCGCCTGGAGGAGGATTCGAAGGCGCAGGGCGAGCAGCCCGACCGAGGCGCGATTTTTAATTACGATTCGGCGTTCGGGATGTACAGTTATGGGATTAATTAATAATAGCGAAGCTGCTGGACCCCCTTATCGAGTTCGTAGAAAAATACAGCGGCGGAATAATGTCTATAGAGGTCTTCGTTGCGAACACCGCGTACTCGTCGGGTACGTGTGATAATGAGATGGCCATAATGAGAAACCCATATAAGGATGGGGTACCCGTTATTAATAATTTTTATCGAGAACCCCTGCCATCTCGTATCAGCCATCGAGTTTGTATACTTTTAGTGTGTTTTTCATTACGTAACCCTTCTCTCCTGACATCCCCTTCCGCAGGTCATCAAATAGTTAGATAACGTCGGCTAATGCGTTTTTTTGGTTCATTTTTTGGGTTTTCGGTGTCGAGAGAGGCGGATATACGAGCCCGAGTGGCGTTTTCTATAGGTACATGTAATTAAACAGCAGCTCCCGCCGCCTTGGCAATGAGGATTACGCGTAATAGGAAATTAGGTCTAAAGTGTACGACTGCGCGACGACCACGGAGTAATTTAAAATGTAAAATACGTTCGTATTTAAATCGAGGTACACGCGAAAGTGATGCTATGTCGTGTTGAATCAATGAACCGTGCTAAAAAAAAAAACACCGCAGAAACAGGAGCACTAACGATGGCGAATGTTTCTGCACCGAGAGAGAGTATCGCGAGGCGGAGGGATAAAAAAAAGGTCGCCACGACTATATTAATTTTTATCATTTACTACTGAAAACGAGTCCGCGTAATAACGGTACAGCGGCGTACAATCGACGCGGATTTTTCTTATACTCGCCAGCTCCGTTTAATGATTCATCTATATTTTTTTTATATCGGGATGCTCGATGCCCCGGAATCGGCCATGGTCCCGGTGCCGACATAAGCGAAAAAAAAACTCGTTTAATTACGACGATGGGACGAGTGCCGAATGGTGGAAAAAATTCACCATTTTTGACGTAACTTAATCGCGTGCATCGGTGATGAATATTTAATGAGTGATTCGAACCAGGAATGCCGGATTGATGAATAATCGGTCGTGAACGGATGGTACGAGAGGTGCGTTTTGAAGAAATGGCGAAGGCGATGTGATCGATTCGAAGGTGTTTATAGGTGACGAAAGGAGTGTTTTGACGGGATTTTAAGAGCAGGTGGATGGATAGAATTTTGAGTTTTCGAAAAGTCGTATTTTTTGTTCGCGACTTGGTAGAAATTTTTGATAGATGAAAATATCCAAGTTGGAGTTGTACAGAAATGGAAAATCAGTTGGAAATCGAAGAAAAATTGGTAAAATTATTTGACAATTTGGCTGATTTTTTTAGTCTACCTCAGTAATTTTTCCTTTCCTCGACTTGAATTTGTAAATTTACACGGAATTGAGGTACGAAAATGAAAAATGGTGCGAACGACTGAAAATGATGAGAACTGAAATCTGAAAACTGGAACTGGAACTAAAAGAGATTTCAGTTTTATACCAATTCCAGCATTTTTTCTTTTTGAAATAAAATTTTCACTCAATTAAAATGATCTTCTCTTACATTACACCTTACACACCAAATTTTTTTCGAAAAATTCAACGTTTTGTCAACAAATTTCAAAATGGAGTAAAAAACAGAAAAAAGAACTCAAAATTTTTGAAAATTTGACGTGAAAAAGTAAAAAATTTATATTCAGATGCACAATATTCAATTTTAATTTTTTTTACTAAAAATTGAAATACAAAAAAGACCTTATCTAAACGAACCTTTAAAAATGATGTAGAAAAGTGAATAAGTACAGAAAAAATGTGTTGCAAATTTGAAAATTCGATCCGATTAAAAATATCCTTGCACACATTCTTCAAATTTCAATTTTTTATTGAATAATTATTCAGGACTCGAAAAGTCAGGACTAGGAGTCAAAAAATTTCTAAAAAATTTTTCAGTTTTTTTTTCAGAAATCTTTCGTGTTTTCCTTCACTGCGGGCCAGGCTGCTTGATTTTTTTCAAATTACATATTAGTTCGAAAATTGCTATTCTAGTGTCTTTTCCTCAAAATATTTCATTTCTCAAAATTTTTTCTAGCTCTATCAAAACTTTATTTCAGCTCTGGAAATTCAAGGAAGTAGGAGTCAGCCGAAAAGTAGACTCCTGACTCCACCTGATTTTCGGAGTCCGGAGAAAAAGTTGATCTGAAAATTTTTTCTCAATGTATTTTTCAGTTCTATTTTTTTTTTCGAATCATCTTTCAACTCTTCAGATTTTTTCTCAATACCTCTAATTTTTTCTCGGACTTTTTTTTCCATTTCTAGCTTTTCTGTTTAAGAATTTTCTTTTCATACTTTTCAAGTTCAATTAATTTTTTTTGCCCTCAAAATTTCTTCCTAAAAATGACATTTCCTCTCAAGATTTTTCGTTACTTTAAAATCTCTTCTGAACATTTTTTTTTCAATCCTGAAAACTTTTTTCCATGCTGTTGCGAAATCTCCACTCGAAAATTTCTTTTTCAAAATATTTCCCATTTCCATTGATACATTATTTTGTTACTGGTCCTAAAAATTTTTTCAAATCATTTTCCAAATAAAAAATTTGGGGTGGAAAAAGTTTTAAACAAAAACTTGAAACGAACAACTTCAAGAGAATTTCAAGTTTTTACTGAAAACCAAATACGGAATTTTAGATTGATACTGGAGAAAAATATTGGTAACTAGAAAAATTTTCGAGCTGAAAAAAATTTGTTGAATGAGAAGATTAAAGAAGAAAATTCACGAAACTGATCAAAATTGGTAAAGAAATTTTAGAGGTTGAAAAAAAATGAGTATACCTAGAGTTGAACAAATTAGAATTTTGACAAGAAATCTTGAGAGCTGAAATAAATCAAGTAAAAATTTCAATATTGAAAATTATATTTAAAAAAGAGTTTCAAAGTTCTTTAATATAAAATATTACACTTGAAATCAACACGAATAGTGAAGGAAACCTATCAATTTTAATTATTCTTCAAGTCTTCGGCATAAGATTCCAGGGAACGCGCCACACAGGAACACATGTATTCTAAATATGGGTTTACATTTCTTTTGTCTTTGTCAAACTGATTTAGTACATTATAATACCTGAAAAAAAAAAAACAGACTTAGCAACAAATTTCAATATGCGTTGCGATTAATTGCAACTTGATTTTATTTATTAAAAATAAGTAGGCAGAGGCACTGAAAAACTGAAATACATACTCTTCAATCTCATTTGTAGGTATGGAAACATATGGGAAATCATTTTGTCGCAAAATTCCATTCAAAAATGCTCTGCTTGTACGCCCGTTTCCATCTTTGAAAGGATGCACTGACACAAGTAAAAGCTTAAATAAGCAGGCCCCTAAGACAGGATTCCACTTTTCTCCTTCAGTATTCATGTATGAGATGAATTCTTTCATCAGCTGTGGAACTTCATAAAAAGGCGATTTGTAAACCAGACTTCCATCGGGACATCTTATCCTCATATTTCCTCCTCTGTAGAATTGATTGTCTTCTTCCATAAAGATGTTATTCGTGTGAATTATTATAGCATCGTCCAGCTGTCCAAATCTTTAAAAAATTATTTGAATTAGGTAATAATATTTGTCGTATTAGGTAATCAATTAAATTCACATTGAATATAATAATATTACTGGAATTGACTTTGGACTGCTTCAGTTGCCATTTTGGTTTTTCGAATTTGTTTCGCCGATGGCTCAACATTTTCGATCAAATTTGTATGCCACGAATACTGGAATTACAATATGAAACATTTTATAATTTTTACTATTCTTGCATAATTTAAATCATGGACTCGAAATAATTGGTAATGCTACATACTTGTAAAAAGCTCTTATCTAAGGCACACGCTACATCATCATTCGATTTTCCTGGAATTATGGATTCCATAATCTCTTTCTTCCTGTTGATCAATTCTACTGTTTTGGTTTCCACTAAGTATACAAAAAAGAAAAACTGAAACACTTTGATTTCAAGTTGAAAATATAGCAAGATGATCGATAAACTTACTCTTCGAATCAATAGAGAATAAATATGCTGTGCTGTAATTTGATATATTTGTGGAGGAAACGTGGAATTTCTTGAAGTTGAGCAACTTGTTCATTTTTTTTGATGGATTTGAACAGTTCCGTTCGCAAAATTAAGACAAATACACACAATTTTTAAAAAAGATTTTCAAATTATATACTTAGTAAAAGTGCTAGAAAAATTTTTCAGGATAAACTTGAAACATTGTTTATCATTTTTATCAATCCTAATCATCTGGAGTACGTTCAGAAATCACACAGTTACACAGGCTGCGTTCTTTACACAGACACAGAGTCAGTAAGAAACCTGAATCTGAAACAAGACCGATAAGCAAACCTAGAACTCGAATAACGGAATAACTTCATGACGTCTCTAGCTCTCTACGAAGCTGAATGTCATTTCGACGTTCGACCCTTTTTTTTTTCAAAGTTCAGGAAAAGTTTTGTCTCAATTTTTTTCTGAATTTTCTCAACTAAACTTTTTTTCTGATTTTTTTTCATGGCCAAATTTTTCTCGCATAATTTTTAATTTTATGCTATCAATTTTTTTTTTCATAATTTATCACTTCCAAGCCGAGTTTGAAAAATATCAAAAAAAAATTTGGTATAAAAAAATTTCAGATGTGAAAATTGCAAGAAAAAAATATTTTTATGACGTCAATCAACCCAAAATTATTCTTTTCAAAAAAAATATCAAGTTCAACAATGAAAATGGAAAAATTTTTCAAAAAAAGTTTCAGTGTAGAAAATTACCTTGGAAAAATTTCAGTTTGGAAAATCATAAGCAATAAAAACTTTGATCGTGGAAAAAAACATCAGAAAAAATTTCAGTCAAGAAAATTCGTTAGAAAAATTAAGGGATGAAAAAGTTACAAGAAAAAATTTGGAGTTGGAAAACTTCGTTTGAAAATGACGTAAACATTTTGGACTTCGAAAAAAAAATTCGAAACAACATTCAGACGTATATTAAGTAGTCACGTCATGAAGTTATTCGAGATTTTTCTTTTATGAACACGAAAATCTAGAGTAGAATCAATTTGGCTGGGGGGGGGGGAGGAGGTGAGAGAAGTTTGCTCTCTTTTCTTATCAACCTAAAAATAGGAAATTTCAATTTTTTCCCCCAAGAATGTTTGGTTGAGGCAAAAAAATTTCGAAGCAGATGACTTGAGTTTGAGCTTGAAATAAGGAAAAATTGTATTTCGAATTAAGAAGGGAAAATGAATAAGTTGAATTTTAGTCGGGAATCTTGAATTTTTTATCCCTCATAATTAACTGCAAAATACGTTTTAAATTTTTTTTGTAAGATATCTCAAGAAGGGGGTCTGAATTTTCATATTTTTTAAAGAAATTTTGAGTTCCTCTCTCTCATTTGCCCACAAAATTTCTATTTTCTTCTAACAAAAGTAGAGAAGTTCAAAAAATGTAAGTTGAAAGAATTTGAAGGTAGCATAAGGTGGTTTAAACTCATTGGAAATTAAAAAATTGTAATTTTTTGATATGCCAAGTCATGCCAAATGGTTTCAGTAATTGGGTTTTCATCCAAACTTGTGATTGACACCTGGCAGAATTCTCTTCTAAGCAATTTGAGCTTCTAATAAAATGACTCACTTGTTAGCCCATATAAAGAATAACATTGAGACACCGATCATAAGCAGGTCGCAGTCCTTACAGCAAACTCATAGCATTGTTTTACGACGAAAGAGGAAGAAAGAGGAGAAGAAAAATAAAAGAGGAAATCAATTTCGCTCGTTCAAATAACCAACTAATGAATCGTAACAATTAGCCGTTGGTAATTACCGTTGAGAAATTTCATAGTTAATTAAAAAATTTTGAAAATTCATCAGCCAGTTAATGGGATTTAGAACGGTGACCTTGCTATGATTGAAATTTCGAACAGAACGGAACGGTACGTGTGTGGCGTGGTATAAAACGCGTGTCAATAAATACTCGAACTAGTTTTTTTTTTATAAATACCCACAAAATAGTTCGTATATCACGTTCAATGACACACGCGAAAAATTTTCGCGCTCGTTTAAATTTTTGACAGAAGTATTATACAAGTCCTCCTACATTTTTATGCCACCACACGTCTGAAGAAAGTTTGCCAGGGCGAATGTCAAAAAGATTTGATGAAGCGACGTATACCTATGTGTATATTATTTAAAAAAAAAAAATATGCATACTCGTGTGTGTGTTCGGTTGTGTACCGAGCAGCATCAGACGAGATGTTTCAAACGTCATATTCGAGAATACCGAAACTAATCACGTTTTATCAATTAATCAATAAAAGAGTAGGTTTTTGTATGCGGTTCCGAGTGGTATTGGTGGATTTGTGAGTATATAGTATTCAGTCGGCTCATTAGCATGCGAAACCGTATGCTACTTTTCATTTATGGATTCACACCCACCGGAGAACCTGAGAGTATTTGCCGAGAGTAAACGTTGTCGATGCGCGTGGTTCAAGGATTTATGTACGTACGTACTTGAATTCTTGAACGATTAAGAAGTGCCTAGACCTACTCGAGGAAGCGGGAAATGGACGGAGTCGAGTATAGCCAATTCCAGAATGACTCGAATGTGTCGAAATTGTGTTTGAAGAGGTGATTTGCAAAGTACACGGTGCGATGGAATAGAAAAATTTAGAAACGAGTGGATTTTCTGGGATGGCGATTTTTTAAGGATATTTGATCAAAATTGAATTGAATTGATTTTTTTGGTGGTTAAGGGTGTTAATTTTTTGGAAAATTTGGAAAAATTGGATTAATCAGGGAATTTTGGAAGTTTGTTAAAGTCAGAGAAGTAAATAAACTTTGAGATTTTTGCTGGAATTTCGTAAAAATTCAAAAGGGTGAATAGACTAAAAAGTATTTCTCTGCTTATTTAAATTAACAATTTTCCAAAAAAAATTCTTCTCTACATTCAGGCAAAATAGTCAATTTGTCATACCGAAATATCTGAGCGTGGATATAGAGACTACAGTTGAGTGTGAAAAATTGGTTTTTGAGTCCTCTCCTCCACATTTTTCTCGTTCTGAAAGATTTAAAATCAGTGTCAACTTGAAAACCAATTTTTAGAGGTTTTATACCAAAGCTGACATGTGCCATAAAAAAGTCATATTTTTGACTAGAAATTGGTAAAGTTTCGTTTTTCTTTTTTATGTAGCAGCTGAAAATGGCTGATGAATTTTTCTTTAAAAAGTCCATTTTTTATTTCAATAACATTTTTCCCAGGAAATTTTTTCCTCGTTTGTAGCCTTTTCAGAACAATTAAAAAGGACCATTTTTTCAACGTGATTTTTTGAGAACAATTTTGCCCTTGCTTTATTTGGGCAGTTGAAACCAAATTCCTGCATTTTTACTCAAAAATCTTGGCAAATAGGTTGAAGCTAAATATGATGCCTTATTGCTACAATTATCAGTTTTTTTCCTAATATTAATTGTAATTTTAGAAAATTCCTTCAGAAAACTCATTTTTCTTCACTTAAACCTTTGAGAAAACCCAAAAAATTTGCATGAATGATTTCACGTTTTATTTAGAGGTGTTTTTTCCATTTCAAAAGAGGCCCATTCTTTACTCAGATATATAACAAGTGAAAGATTTTTTCATTTTGAGTCGATGAAAAGTTAGGTGCTGATAAATAGTCAGAATTGGAGCACAGAAGAAATCAGCTAGATTCTGCGATTGTTAGTGGATTTTCGCTGATTTTTCCAAGAATTTCACGGGCTTTTCAACGAATTTCAGAGATTTTACTAATTTTTAGTGAATTTTCATTTATTTTCGAGCAATTTTTTTCACTGATTTGTTGTTTTGCTGTAATTCTGACTATTTTTCCAATAATTTTTGATAATTTTCTTTAACTTGGAGTAGTGGAAAGTATTCTCTCATTTATAAATCAATGGAAATTATCGAAAATCACTGAAAAGTAGTCAGAATTGCAGCACAGGGGAAAATCAGTGAAAATTCACTGAAAAGTCGGTAAAATTTATGAGTTTAGCTGAAAAATCAGTGGAAAGTTTTGAAAAATCAGTGAAAATTCTCTGAAAAGCAGTGAATTTTGCTGGTTTTTTTAGTGCTGCCAATTTTGACTGTTTATCGACTTTACGCTGATTCAGAATGAGAAAGTAGTGATTTTAAAAATTGGTAGTTGGTAGTGAATGCAGTAAAATTTAACATTTTAAAAAAAGAAAAAAAACAAGGAGGCGATATATTTTTGAAAAAAATCACAAAAGTAGTTGATTAAAAATAACAATATTTTCTATTAAAAATTGAAATTTTCTCGGTTGTAAATTCGATATTTTTGGGAATTTTTTGAGGGGAAGAGGGGGTAGAGCTGAGAGTTTTTTGAAAATTTGGCGAAACAGATAATGAAAAAGTAGTGATTCTTCAGCAAAAGAAATTTTAGACACCCTCCGTTACTAAAACAGAAATTCAGGCATGCAAAAGCCATAATTATTTCTGTCTGTGAGGCAGCTTGGAAATTTTCATTTCAACCATTTTTTTTTTTTTTTTTTTTTTTGAAACAAAACGTACCGACGCCCTTTGACCATTCTCAAGTGACAGATTTCAAATTTTCTTTCTTCCTCTTTCTTTCATAAATTTCACGTGTAAAAAGTCAGGAAAGCTTAGAAAATTAAGGGAGAATTATTTCTGAAATATTGTAAGTAAACACTCAACATATATAAATTGACGTAAAATTTTTTTTTTGGCATAAAAAATTGAAAATTCTTCATTTTAGTGTTGTCCTTGTTAAAATTGAATAATTCTTTGTGAGTGGAAGTTGGAAAATTTGGGCTGCATAAAAATATTGTTATCAAATTAGAAGTCAACACCACAAAAATGCAGTCTAGAAAAAATCGTCTTTTTTTCTCAGCGTGATTTTTTGAAAAAAATTATTCCGTTCCCATTTCATTCAGGCAATTCATATTCAATTTTTGCCATTTTACTAGAAAATAATTTCACAGAAAAATCAGTCTGGAAAATCGGAAAAAGCCAACGAAAATTATCTATTTCTGAAATTTTATGAACTCTCTGTAGTTGACGTTATCATTTCATTCAAGTTTCTAATTGAAAAGCACTCGAAAGAGAATTTTAAAGAAGCTTTTGGATAAATTGAAAGAGAATCGATAATAATTTATGAATCTTGTTGCACATGATTTTCTTAAAATTGTTGAATGCTGAAGTTAAGGATCAAACTCTCATCGGGGAAAGATAGATTTTTAAGAATCTCTTTGAAAAATGAAGAGAAAATCGTTTTCTTCGGTTTCTGAGTACTAAACTCGAATCTGTTGTAAGTTTCGACGTATTTGGAATTACTTCGTTAGTAATTCTACACCTGACCGATGAGATAATTACTTCGAAAAATATTCAAACTAATTCCTCCGAATTATGCAGACGTAAATCAGCTATTTCATTTTAAGACTGATATGTTCTTCGAAAAAAACCGTATTAATCCGAGATATAAAAGTGCACGTATAAATGTCGTATACCTGTACCTATTACGTGTTGTAATACGGGGGAATATTTTTGGGATTATGGAATGCAGTCTACAAGGCGATGTCATTTAAAAAGAGCCTACATACCGAACCGCAGAAAGAGAGGGAGCGGAGGTGGAATCCGATCGTATATTTTATTACACCTCGTATACGCATTCGGTATACCTACAGTTTCGTAATTCGTCGAAATAAAAAAAAAATACTATAAATAATAATAAAAAATACTCGTATTAAAATCGTACGACAAGAGCCGAACACATATACGATTCGGCGTGTACATAAAAAATATTATATTCGTATCGATATTTATACGAGCAATATAGACAGCGAGTAAGACGAGTTACATAATTTTAAGTCGTAAATTAATTAGGTATAAGTGGAAGAGAAGAGTCGAGAGAGGTGAACGGAAATGGTGTTTTTTTTTTGAGGTTGAAACTTGGTCGTGTGTACGGACGTTTGATAGTTTTAATACTCTCGGTGATGCTGCTGGAGATGCCAGTGATCGGATCGGTTTCAAGAGTGTATCTTTTTACATTGTCAAAGAACTCGAAGCATTGGAACCGGTTTAAATGGCGATCTGGAGATTCTACGGTGTACGGGAGCGAGACTGGAGATTTTATTATTGTATATCGGTCTGGACACGGTCTTGGTACTTACCATGTGAACCAATTGTACGTTACGTATTAAACTTTAATATATGTACATGTTAACGAAGAAAGAATACATTATTTGGGGAGCTGGATGAGAATCGTGATGAGTATTGGTGATAAAAAAAAATCCACGAGAGGTATTCGCCCGAGATGTACGATAATGGGATCCGGGTGCGCGTGGCGCGAAAGCTCTCCGCAGGCTTCTTTATGCATTTGGTTTCAGTATAGGTTGATACGAGTGTAAGTATTTATACTATCGAGGAGAGAGAATTTGTGTTGTGTACTGAATTTGATTTTTTCCGGGTTTAGAAATTCAATTTTCTCAAAATTTTCAATTTTTTTCAATTTTGAATTGAATTACCTATACTTTGATTTTTTCCCATTTTGATTTTCTAAAAAAATTCCAACTTCGAAGTTTTTTCCAATCGTAAATTTTCTTGTTCTAAATTTTCACAATTTGTTTAAAATGTCGTTTCAGGTTTGTAAATTCTGTTTTCTAAAAAAATTTCCAATTAAGTTATCATTCTCAAATTTCCACAATTATACTTCAGAAAAATTCTCAATATTGAATTTCGACCGCTGTTTTTATAAGTTCAATTTTCTCAATTTCTGAAAAAAGGCCGAATTAATTTTTATAGCATTTTATACATTTTCTGAATTTTTTCTCCACTTGAAAAACTACAGTTCATAAGAAATGATGATAAAAAGTTACATAATAATTCATCTTAATTAGACCTTTTTTCATTTGGAATTGGAAAGAAACTGATGTAAAAAATTTGAAGGAAAATTGAATTTGGAAATACCTATTTTTGAGAAAACAGTAGAAAAGGGGAAAAAAATTATGAGAATTCAAAAAAGTTGAAAAAAGTTGAATGAAAACAATTTTGAAGAATTTTGAAACGAAAAAAAAAATCGAAAGAGAGAAACAATATGGAATTTTTCCAGATAATCCATTGCTGAAAAAGTTTTGGAAACATTCAAAGGTTGAAAAAATGTTGAAAAAAAATCAGGAAACCCAAAACTGGAAAAATTTAGAGGAAAAAACCAAATTTGAAATTGGAGAATAAATTTGAAATGATGGAAATTTTTGAGGCCATTCAAAATTGGAAAAATGATGAGAGAATTCTAGACTGGAAAATGGGTAAGAAAATTTGAAGAAATTTTAAAAAGATTTGATATTGAATGAAATCTTGAGAAAAAAAAATCAAAAATGGGGATTTTTTGAGATAATTTACAGAGTGTTTTAAAAAAATTCAAATTATTTTGGAAAAATGTCGAGAAAAAGGAAAATTCAAGACTTAGAAAGAATTGGTGGAAAAAGAATTGAATTTGAAATGTTTTGAGACAAATCAAAATTGTTGGAAAAATTATGAGAGAATTCAAAACTGAAACCAGGAACATAGTTTGAAAAATAATGAGAAAATACAGACCTGTACCATATTATGACGAATGTGAAGAAATTTTGAGAAAAACCGTGAGAAAAAGATCTCAAATGAAGAATTTTTGAGATAGTATGAACGTAGAAGAGTTTTACAAATGTTGAGGAAATGGAAAATTCAAGGGAAAAGAAGAATTTAATTTGGAGAAATTTTCAAACATGTGGAATTTTAAGGAAAATAAAAAATTCAAGAGAATAAAATTTGTGAGGCAATTCACTACAGAAATTGAGATAATTCGCAGCTGGAAAATTTATGGAAAAAATTCTGAAGATGGGAATGAAGTTTTGAGAAAATTCAATAATTAAAAAATATTGAGAAGAATAATTTAAAAGGAAAAATTTTTGAGAAAGTTCAAAATTGAAAATATTTTGAAATAAAGAAAATTTAAAATGAGAAAAATTGTTTGAGGTAATTCACAAGTTGGAAAATTTTTGAAAGGATTCAAAATTGAGAAAATGTTGGGAAGAAAAGAAAATTTAGAATTGATCGAGGGACATTTAAGAAAAATGAATCAATCTGAAGGAAGAAAATTTTGTGAGAAAATTTGAAATAGGTAAAAAAAAGTTGGTAAAACAAAAATTCAATGAAAAATTTTTTAATGCAATGCAAAATTAAATTTTGAGAGCAGAGTTAGAAATCGATGAACATTTTGTGGAAAAAATGAAATTAATTAAAGCATATAAAAAAATTCCCGGGGAAAAAATTTCTTAATGAGTGAAGTTTTTGGGGATATTTCAAAAGTGGAAATATTTTGAAAATAATAAAATTCAAAGTTGGAAAAAGTTTTGAGAAAATTCAATATTGAAAAAATATGAGAAAAATGAAATTTCAAAATTGTTGGTAAAAAAAACAATCTGGGAAAAAAATTTGCGGTAGTTCAAAATTGAAAATTTTTTGAGAGCAATCAAGATTATAAAAAAATAAAGGATACTTATTTGAATTTGAAAGAAGTTATGATACTGTTCGAAATTTTAAAAAAATTAAGAAAAAAGAAAGCTCGAAATATCAAGAAAATTTTTTGAAAAAATAAAATTCAAAATGGAGAATATTTTTTAAATTAGGGATTCATAACAAAAAATTTGAAGAAAAATCAATTTTGAAACAAGTTTAAGAGGAAAAAGTTCAAAATTGGCCAAACTTCTGATGAAAAATAAATTGAAAATTGTAAAAAATTAAGAAAATTGAATTCGATATGGGTAAAAAGTAAATCTAGCTCGCGAAACAAAATCGTATTTTTCGCGAGTATAAAAATAGACCTGGTTTAGAGTATGGTTACATATTATATAGGTTCATAGGTGAAATATCGACCTACAGCCATATAAATTTACTAATGGATATCGTGTTTTTTTTTTTTGGTTTCAGGTGACATCACGCAAAAAGGATATGAAAAGAAACGCGGCAGATTACTGGCTCCTTATGTACCAAAAGAACCTACCCAAGGTGAATACACGTATTATAAATATATCTCTACAATGTATATTTTGATATCGAACGATATACTCGCGGCGAATTCTTCTCTTACCTTTATCTACCGCGTTATAACGTTATTATCCGCGAAAGCGACGAGCAACGGTTTAAAGCCTCGGTATCGAGGAGAGTGAAATTCATTACGGATTGGTTTCTGCTACTGACGGTTCCGTTTAAAGAAAAGGGAAAAAATGGTCGAAAGTGAGGATAAAAATACTGGCGCATGGCGCGAATTTTTGTTTCATTCTGGCGTAATTCTGCCGGTACTTACCGAATAGCGAGCATTTACCAAGTACGAGTTAATTAGGTTACTATATGGGAAATGAATACCATGGCGGTGTTTGGGTTTTTCATCGTCGCCTCGCTTCGCAGCGTGTGTAAGAATGCTGCGTATTTTTTTCAACTTCTTTTCGTATTTAATCGTTTGTGAATATGCGTAAAAGTGAATGCTATTTATGTGTATAAAATTGTACATAAATGTATAACGATGATTGTTGTTCGGTGTGTGAATGGTTGACATTCGAGTACTGTAGAGATTATAAAAAAAAAAAGAAGGTAATTAGAAAGATTTAATCGAGTTTATATGAATGAAGGTTTGCATGTCTATCGAAGTGTTTGTCATTGTATTTGTATTGTAAAGAAGTTTAATTACTGTATAAATGTGTTTTCTTTTTTCCTTTATGTGTCGATTGCAATATGATGAGGGGTCAGGGTTGGAAATGAGATCCCGGAAGCTGAGCATGGATTGAGAGGTGTCGGGGAAATGTGGGGATGATTTTATGAAAGCTCATGCGGTGTAAATGTGCTTGAATATGTGATTTTTTTAAATGTATGTATGTAATATTTATTTATGTCGTATGTGAAAATAAGTTTCAAGAATTTGCATTGAATTTGAATCAATTGTTAGGATATAAGGTTATTTTTTGTGATAGAAATTCTTTATTTTTTTCTTGGATTCGTGGTGGATTTTGTTTTTTGTGGAGTTGGATTCAGATTGGAATATAAGGACAGAAGGGAGCTCATCTCTTGAAAATAATTGAATGGATTTTATGTGAAAATTTGGTTCAAATTGAATATTTTTTTATAGAAAGTTTGAAAAAATTTCGAATTTTGCTGTGATTTGAGAAAAAAAATGCAATTGAGGTGAAGAAGTTGGAATAAAATTCATAGGTATGAGTTGAAATTTTTTCCATTTTTTTGTTTCGTTCCGTCTTTCTCTTTCCAACAATGTAAACTGTGATTTTTCACTGATTTTCAGTCCCCCCCCCCCTTCAATGTCTTGACAATTGACACCTAATCTTGGAGATGTTTTTAGATTTCAGATTTTGAAATCTTGATTTTTTCAAAGATTTTGTATTGGATTTCTGCAAACATTTGGTCGTTCTTTTCAAATGATTTGAATACCCACTGAATCGAGTTGTTTTTTCATTGATCCGATGTTGTTGAAACTGAATAATTGGATAGCGATTTGGTTTCGAATCAAATGATTTATGTTGATTTCTGGGATTTCACGTATTTCCAATTTTGGAATCGTATCTTGAAGACAAAAGTTAAACTTGAAATTTATGTATCTGTCTGGTTTATCGATGACCGACTTTCGTCATGATTTGATTTTTAATTGGTTGATTTTTCCAGAAATAGTAGAATTTGTGACCCTGCCGGAAAGTGGGGACCTTGTGTAAAGATATCGATATCTTTATTTTTATGTGTTTGATCCAAATTTGGTTTGGTGTCATTTGAACTAAAAACGTGAAAAATGAGACATCGATTTGTTTTACACAAGGTCCCTTCTTTCCGGTAGGGTCACATTTGTTTTTAAATGGTTTTGGACAGGAGAAGTGTTGCTTCCCTCTTTTTTTATTCTAAGAAATTCAAAATGGTAATTTAACACCCCTTCACCCCCTCTACATCATTCTGAAACATCAAAAATGTATTTTATTCAATTTTTATCAAACTCATGCGGAAAAAACGTTGAAAAATTGTAATTTGAAATTTTAATTACGTAACAATTTTTTTTTTAATTTCCAATTCATACATATTTTTTTATAAAGAAATGATATGTATTCAAAATTTGATTGATTTAAATTCCATTTCAATTAAGGTTGATAATTTTTCCAAATTTTGATAATTTTTTCAATCTGCTCCTGAAGTTTTGAAAGTGTCGAAAATTGTGTCCAACTTTTAACTCATTTTGATTGGATTTTGAAAAAAAATTATCATTTTGGAAAATTAACCAACTTTTTGAATTTTTGGCAATTTTTTTTCAGAAATTCATTCATTTTTAAAAAAAATTTACCAGGTATTTGTCAATCTTTTTTAAATTGAATCAAAAATTTTCAATTTTTTGAGAACATTTTAATGTTTTGTTGGCTCTTTTTGGACTCGATTGTCCTTAAAAAAATGTACATCATCCTTGACTGTGTCTTATAAAATCGTCCTATTTTTTATTGATTGAAGAATTAAGCTTTTAGAATGACTGATTTTTGAATTCTGGGATTTATTCCCAATTCTGGGATTATTTTTATGATGAATTGAATTTCATTCAAAAAGGATTTTTGGTACTTTCATTCATCATGAAATGTGATCTGATTGAAATGAATTTTGGAATACTTAGGTGATTTTTAGGGTAATTTCGGGGCCAGATTTTTTTTTTTTTTTTTTGAATGATTAGGGACTCGATTTGTTTTTGTTTTTTCAGCAGAATCAAATCCCCCATGGTCAGAAATTTTTGAAGAGTGATTGATTTTTGATATCATGGTTTTTATGGTGCCTCATAAAACCAAACTAATTGAAAGTTGAGATCATTTGATTGATTTTTCGGGATTGAAATCGATTCATATTTTCAAAATACCTAATTCTAGTTTTTATTATCATTGTGGAAAATTTTTTGCATTTTTAAAACTTGAAAATAAACGTATTTTTCATTTGGAATTCTATTTCGAGATTGCTAAATTTTTTAAAGAAATTTGGAATTTGGAAAAACGTCTTTTGACAGTTCAGAAATAATTTTTCCTCCAAATGCTTGAACGAAATTTTTTTCGACATCCATTTTAGAATGAGTACAAATTTTAGAAATTTTTTCGATAATTCTTGAATTGTTAATTTTTTGAACAATTTGGATTAAAATTTGATTTGAGATACCTTGAATTTCGTTTCTGTTGAGCTAAAATTTTGAAATAATTCAATTCATCGATGAAATCATTTGGAATTAGAAATTTTTTAAAACAATTTTATGACCTCATCTTTCAAAGAGTTTTCCTTTTTACTTGAAATTTAGTGGATTGCAATATTCCTCGATTTATTCCAATTTTTGGGATAATTTCAAAATTTTTAAATCTGGATGATGATTTACTTACTTTGAAATGATTGAAAATTTTATACAATTTAAAATGGGAATTTTCTAAAAATCTTCAATAAAAATTTATTTTCGACTCATTTTTCGTATTATTCCAAACGAGTCCCGATTTCTTATAATTTTTCGCCTTAACCGGTCTGAAACGATTTATCAACACACCTCGACTAAAAAATACCCATTTTGACCACAGCTTCGGCTCCTTCGAGCGGCAACCGTCACTCATCCAGTAGTCAGCATCATTCGTCACAACAAAGCACCTCATCCCATTCGCAACAATCCCATCATTCCCAGCAGCAGCAATACCACCACCATCAACCGCATCAACATCATCAGCAACAACAACAGTCTCAACAATCTCAACAATACGAGCAAAAATCACGTAGAAATCAAAGACGTTTGACACATAATGAAAAACGTTATCATTCAGGTATTCATCTCACACTTTTCACATGTGTGCGTAGAAAAATCAAAGGAGATGGAATTTATGGGGATTTCGCCCCTCTGTGTGACTCGCATTTTGCCCTTTAGCTTTAGTTTTTTGATTTTTGTTTTTCGTAGTTGTTTTATTTTTTCGTTCGCTTCGAATTGATAAATTTTTCATTAGTTTAATTGCTTTTATTTTTGTTGCTGTTGAAATCACTTGGTTTGAATTTTGAAATAATTATCGAGAGGTGCTTGTAATTTTTTTGTTGTTGTGACGTAGTTTGATTTTCGGTTTTGTTTTGTTTTTTCTCATCGTTGGGTTTGGCAACGATAGACTCGGACTTTGGTGTCGATGAGATGTGGGCATGGTATGCGGTGTACGCGACCAAGACCACTGACTCCGTGTAGTGGAAAGTAATCACGTACGCGAGGTGTATCGTTGGTATTAAAAAATAATGAAATTGTCAACAATCGACGTGTCTTGACGGTATATTGTTGTATTGTTACCATGTTACTTACATCATTGATCGGCGGGCGCTGTGCCGAGGATGATGTGTCATCGTCTTTTGTCGAACAGTAAAGCGCAATCGAGGTGTTTAATTTTATGTGACGCAATATTTGTACACGTTGGTGATCTTTGAAGAAATACACACCTCGGAGGAAAGTTTTCATAGGCTTAGATACACATACGTACTTGGAAAGACTCGAGAAAGCCCTTGGCCATGTCGTCCTCTTGGTCTGAGGCACTACTAGGGATCGGAAGGCGTGAAAAAAAATGAGTACGGACACGTTTTCATATTTTAAAGGTCAATGTGTTTTATTAGAATCACGAAATTGACAATGGCTCGGCAATGGGCGCCGCGCCGCTGGGAAACAAGGGCAAAGAAAGGGTGCAGCAGTGGAAGAGGCAAGAGCATCGCGAGTATGGTAAATGTATAACGCGAGAATCGGTCATGATCACGATGCTAAACAGGCGTCACGAGAAAGGAAACTGAGTACATTTTAAAATTCAGCCGGCGAAATTCAACTGAGGAATTGAATCGCGTATATCGTTATCGATCAAGATGTGGATGCCTTGGCTGCCTTCTAATAGGTCCTCGGTGGTCGTATGACCAATAGTTGGGTGATCTTTGAACTTGCGTGTGAGTATGGATAATGGTAAATTACTAGCCGAAGAGGAGTGATTTGTGGAAGGAAATATTTACGTTGGTTTGTGGCCGGATTTTCGGATTAAGATGTTGATTGTGAAGAAAGAGAAATTGAAGATAGTTTTTGATGATTTTGGTGATTTTGAACGATTTTTTCGTATGTGAATCAATCGTTTTTGAGAATTAGGAAATTAATTAAAATATATTTCGAGAAAGTTTGATGGTTTTTTTTTTTAACGAATGGGTCTAATTTGTTAATCGGTTGTTTGATATATTCGTTCCCGAACGATTCGTTAATAAGAATTGTATCATTTGAATGGTTTTACATTTTCTGATAGAATTATTATTTTTTCAAACTGATTGATCCAGTCGATGAGTTATCTATTTACGAAATGATTCAGTCGTTCGCGAACGATTCACTTGTAAAAATGAACGAATCGTTTTGAGTGATTTGAAAAAATTGTTTTTAGAATAAATTCTGATCAATTTGTGAAGTGGTCCACAAAATGATTCTGTCGTTCGCGAACGATTCACTTGCGAGAATGAACGAATCGTTTGTGTATGCTTTTTAAATAATCTTTTGTTTTAAAAAAAGGTGATAAACTCAGTTTATGAATCTTGTCCGAAAAATAATTCAGTCGTTCGCGAACGATTCACTTGTAAAAATGAACGAATTGTTTAAGTGATTTGAAAAAATTGTATTTTTGAAGATGATTTCTGATCAATTTCAAACTGAATTGGTCCACAAAATGATTCAGTCGTTCGCGAACGATTCACTTGCAAGAATGAACGAATCGTTTGTGTATGCTTTTGAAATAATCGTTCGTTTAAAAAAAAAAATGATAAACTCAGTTTATGAATCTTGTTCGAAAAATAATTCAGTCGTTCGCGAACGATTGACTTGATAAAATAAACGAATCGTTTTCAGTGATTCGAAAAAAATGTTTTTTGAAAAAAAGATATTTAGACTCATATTTTGGGATTTATTGGCTCTTGAAATGATTCAGTCGTTCGCGAACGATTCACTAGTAAGTATGAACGAATTGTTTTGAATGATTTGAAAAAATTGTTTTTTTGAAAAGATATTTAAATTCAGATCAATTCGTGATTCATTGATTTTCGAATTGATTCAATCGTTCGCAAAAAGATTCATTTTTCTTTCTCAGAAATGAATGACTTATTGAATCAGAATTTCGTACGCAATCAAAAAACTAAAAAAAGTTTGTGTCATAGTATTTTCTTCATTTATTAAAATGCATTTTTTCATCTTTTTTAGAAAGTTGTTCTTCGTATGATTCCAATAGATTCTAATGTTCATGAACGAAACACCAATGAATAATGAATCAGTTGGTCGTAGTATGATGATGTAAAAAAGTTGATAAATTTGAAATTTTTTCTCAATTTTATTTGTAAAAATAATATTTTGTAGTTCACAAATGATTCGAGATTCGTTATAAAAATGATTCACTCGTTCGCGAACGATTTTGAAACAACTAAATTTACTGTCTGTACAAATCACTTTTGAAGATATATTCATAGGGTTTTTTTCATCGAATCGAGTGATCATTCTCGAACTGATGATTATTTCGTTCGCGAACGATTTATTCGAATGGTGATTATTTCGTTCATGAACGATTCATTCGAATAATGATTTTTTTTTGTTTGTGAAAGATGTAATCGAATCATATTACTTCGTTCCCGAACGATTCATCCGAATTATAATCATTTCGTTCGCGAACGACTCGAAATATGAACGATTCCTTAAAAAATGTTTGGAAATGGAGAAATTACATTATCTGAAAAAGGTAGTGATTCATTGGATGAAAACTTGAATGTAGAAATCACGAATCGTTCGCGAATGAATCATTTTTGTTGAAATGAGTCATTCATTGATGAATGGTTTCAATTCTTCGTAAATTTTTCTCAAAATTGATTCATATTTCTTGTTAGAACGATTTGTTTTATAATGATTCAGTATTTTACTCTTGCTGAATGAATGACAATAATGATTCTTTTAAAAATTATTCTGAATTGAGAAATTGATTGAGAATAAACTGCTCAGTCGTTCAATGTGAATTTGCCAAAATTTGAAGCGAATTGATTTCGCGAACCATTCAATAGCAAAAATAACTTCTCGGAGCTATTTTCCAAACCGGAAAAAATCTCCAACTTATTCAAGTGTCCAATTAAGATTACCAATGACGTCGAGTAACGCGGATATTATTCTTACGTTAATATTATTCTAATCAATAGAGCACACGACATATCTAAGTACTCGTATGTGCAATTGCGGCTCATACATTTGATATTAAAATGTCTCCTCAAGGCGTTCCTCAAGTTCGGCGTCCTTCTCATATGTGATAATCGCTACCGCGTAATCGAGCAACGGTTTCTAAAAAGCGTCATATTGCGTTTGCACAGTACGATTCTCGGAAGGTATTTCTTTTTCGCGTAGGTTAGGTATCTATTCATTTGGCGCGAGACAGCGAGAAGCAATTGAGAAAAAGAGTTACGGGGCGAGATTATTTCAATCTTGGGACTTAATTAAAACTACGGAACGAATGAATTTCGTTGAATATTTTCGCCGTTGCCGGCGCTGTCTGAATTGACGTTGCCCTCGGGTTCATTCCTTATGGTAGCTCGCTAGCTGCTTCGACGATGAAGAAAAAAATTATTAATTTGAATTTCATCGTCCTTGGCAGTTGGCTCGTTCGGTTCGATGTTGTATTTTTATACCTGCAGTTTTTCGTCTGCTTTTGTAAAATTTCACGCTGGATTTGCTATAACGTTCGTCAAACACTGGGAAGGGTTCACGAAAGTTATTCGAATATTTCATTTTGAGGGGTGAGTTTTAGTAATGTAGCGAAGAAAAAGAATGAAATAGCGATTTTCCACTTGCTCCCTGCTCCTAAATTATTCGCGTTTTTCATTTTTATCGTTGTTATATTTCTTGAGGCGTTAATTTCGTTAATTGGAGATGTCTTTTTGATAGAAGAGTCTTTTTTTTTCGAGTGGGAAAGGAGAGAGGTGCCTGATGGTACTTTGTAGGTGGTATTTCCAAAGGGTATATCGAGATGATATCGTATTTAAGGACATGATAGTGTAAAATATATCACGATATAGCGATTGGTTACCATACGTATGGCTTTTGACAGTTACGTCATCGACGCGTAGCAAAAACGCCTCGGGAAATGGTAGTACCGGAGCCGGCACGAATGGCAGCCAATCTCATACATCTTCGGTCAGTCCGAATTCGAAATATAGAAGACGAGGCAATCGACGGCTAACGCGTAATGAAAGCAGATATCATAGCGGTAAGTTGCCTTTTGTAAGCCAAAGCACAAACGCATGTGGTAAGTTGTCCTCTTTCTCTGCGTCTCTTTTTCTTCCTCTGTCTCTGTCTATTTAACTTCTGTACGCTGAGGTTGGCTTTCTCTTTCTGTTGAGGCGGCTGGCCGTGTTTATTTCTGTGGTTGCGTCTTCTTGTCATCGTTTGGTGTGGGTATGCTTGTGGAGAACTTTTTTAAAGGAGTGTGTTATTTTTTACGATTCGATGAGTGGGTTTGTTCAAAATTTATGAAAGTGGGTTATTTTGGCCATTTTTTGAAAACGAATTTAGTATTTTCTAGCTAGAATCCAATCGAAGAAAAAAATGCTTATGAAAATTTTGACTAAAAATCGGGATCATTGATTTTTGCAATTTTTTCAATTCAAAATTTTCTTCTCAGTTTTACTCTTTCTACTATAGATTTCTGAAACATATCAATTTTTCTCAAAAATACCTGACTATTTTGTGGATTTTTTGGTCTTTATAATTTAAATTTTTTAGTGATTTGACATTGAAAAGAAGTTTTTGGGTTTTCCAAATTGTTAAATTTGTTTTTAGACTCGACTTTTTTTTGAAATTTCCCAACATGAGACATTTTGATAAAAAATTTTTTTGTTCAGACTATCTATATTTCAATCTTTTTATCTAATTTTCAATAATTATCAGTTTTGGAAATTTTCAAAAGTATGATGAAGTTTTCATATTATAAAAGCTCTAGAAATTTATTATTTTTTAAATTATGTAATTATTTGAAAATGTTGGTAATTTTCTTGAGTTGTGTGAAGTTTCAAATTTCTTTTCGGTCATTGTCAATATTTTAATGTCTTTCAATTGATTCCCTTAAAATTTTCAATTGTTTGAAATCTATTTTAGGATTGGTTGTGATTCTGCAATTAATAACTTACTATCTCAATTTCCGAATAGTCCGAAAATCATGGGTACAACAATTATTGTTGGACTTCGCTTGTAGATATTTCTTAACTATGCATTTAACATTATTTTCATGACCTTTGTAGACTTGAGAAATTGTCTGTAATGTTTTTTCATAGTTGAAAATTTTGATTCTCGTGCATGTTTTTGATAAAAGTTTGAAATTTCTCAAAAAAAAAAAAAACACAAAAATTTTTAGTCAACTTATTGAAACGTTATAATTATTGATAGCTTCATGGATAACATTTTTTTTTAGACTTCTGTCAGATTAATAATTTTTTGACGTTGTGTTAGACAACTTTACTTTAAAATTTTGAGAAATTGTTTTTTGAAACATTTTTTCAGTTGTCAATTTTTTTTTATCAATTTTTTTGAACAATTTTATGTTTTAGACAACCTATGAATCTTTTTTAAACATTTTGATTTTTGGATATTTGAGTAGCTTGGAGTCAAAAGTAGACTTTTCCATTTTTTTTTTTCAAAATTGAGTTAAACCTAAGTCTGGGAAATGAAGCTGCTCTGAAGTTCAAATTCAGGCTTATTTCAATTTTTAAAAAAATTGACGTTCGATTCTGGTACCTAGCTAATTATTTATTGTTTTTGACAACTTTTATTGAGAATCAATTTTTTGGGGCAATTCTGCAGACAACTTTGTTTTTAGACAATTGAAAGGTATAATTTTTGATCTACTCACTGATGGAAATTTTTAGAATTTTCTTTCATTTTTCGAGACAATTTGGTTTTTACTTTTTGGGCTACTTTTCTAAATGTCAATAACATTTGAATCTTGAATTTTGGAAATTCTCTCATTTTTGACTACTTTCTGGGCAATATTCAGCATAAAAAGTTGATAATTTTTAGATTGATCAATTGAGTGTGATTTTTTTTTGGAAATTGACATTTTCCTAGACCACTCGGTTTTTAAATTACTTTGCAAAATGTCAAAAAATTTTGGAGTTTTGAATTACGAAAATTTCCAGTTTTTTGAAAATTTTCTCATGTTTTTGCTTTTTTTAAAAAATTTAGACCGCTGAAACTTTTTAATTATGAAATTTGGAGATCAGCAGTTTTTCAAACACTATCAAAATTTGTTTCTAGAATATTGAAATGTCGATACCTTTTCAACTCGTGGGTTTCCTCGCCCAGATTTGGTGAAGTCATCACTTTTCAATAATCTACATTTGTGGATTTTCATTTTCGGCAAAAATACCAATTTTAAACTATTTGAATTTTTTTAAAAATTGAAGTGAATTGTAGGTATGGGTTTTTAAATTTGATAAATTTAGAAAGGTAGTTGAATTTTCCCAAATTTCACAGTGATGGAAAACATGAAATGATGGATATGTATCAGTTCCACTTTTAGTTTCAGTTTTCCAAATTTTTTAGTTTTATGTAGTTCCAGGTTCTCAACATTTTTTAATCACAGTTTTCAGTAAATTCTGACTTTTTCAATTCAAATTTTTAAAATTTTACGAAGTTTTTCTATTTTCTTTTTAAAAATTTTCAGTGTTTCGTAAAATTTTCTGGTGTTGACTTCCAGTAAATAAAAACTTGAGCTTAGAACTGAAATGAATTTCAGCACTAGTTCCAGTTTTCAATTTTCAGTTTTCATTATTTAAGTTCCAATCGCAGTTTTTTCACTTTTAGTTCCATTTTTTTTCAATTTTTAGTTTCGGTTTCAGTTTTATTTTTCCATTAGATATCGGCAATTTCATCATCAATCATTTTTGACGAGCCTTCCAATTTTAAAGAAAAATTCTCTAGAAAAAATAACCGGTAGAATTTGATCGATTAGTTGAGAAATTTATTCAAAACTATATCCGTTCAATTCGTAAAGTTTTTAATTTTTTCGTACGTATTTAATTATTTTGGAGATTTTAAAATTGCCAATTCTAGTTTCGGATTATTTGGGAATTTTTGATTTTTGTTGCCTGGCAATGAGAATTTCCCTTTTTTTTTTCCAAGTAAAATGAGCAATTTGGTGACAATATAACGAAAAATCAATATAAAAATAATTTCCATTCGAGTATTATCAATTTTCTTAAATAATTGGTATCGATTTCTAAAAATATCTGACTCGTTGCAACTTTGAACACAAATTCATTACTAGTCACATTCGTACCAGGGAGAGAAAAAAGATGAAAACAAGATCACTTCTCCGATCCGATGAAATATGTAATTCTTTATGAATACACCGTGGATGGGATCGATGCGGTTGTTATTAGTGTTGTTGATGACGACCAAGACGACCATTGACTAAAAGAGCATTAAAAAAAGAGAGATAGAAGCTATCTACTTATACCTATGTGTAGTATACGTACATATAAAGTACCAACTCGAAGAAGAAGGTCATATGGCTGGAGGAAATTCAAGGCCACCGACCCTATACTGGAAAAGAAGAAGGTGCGAAGGCGCGCGCGCGTCTGCTCTATGGCTCTGGTCTTCGGATGGTCCGATGCAGCAGCCATCGACATCCAGCAACGGCAAAGCTATACCAAGCCTTCGTGAGGCGTTCGGCACTCTCGGTCGATATAAGAATATACCTAGAGATGTACGTGTGTAGTATATTTATGGGCTGAAAGAATAACATGGTCCGAAGAAATGTACCGCGTCTATGTACTACACATAGAATAAGAGATGATTTTCTTCGAGACAAAAGAGTACCTAGTACACTGGTTGGATGTTCGAATATACTGGTTACCTGCGTATTATACAAGATGAAAAAAAAAAAAGTCGAGATGGCAGAATACGTGTGTGTGTTTGAACGCAGATCGAGGAGGCTGGGTACGTGTGTTCGAGCTAGATCCATGAATATGTATGGAGAGCGCCCGAAGTAGCTGGATTTGGCCTCGAGGAAGAATTTTCGGGTGTTTTTTTTTCTTTGGAATGATTTCCTTTCGTTATAGTAGATCGAATCTTTTTTGTAGAGGACTCAGAGATGGTGGTTGGGATTTTTTTTTATCGGATTGGTGTTTTTTCAAAGTGATCTTATGTGTGAGATGGCGAGTCGAACGCAGGTGTGAATTAGTTACATGGTGTGGAAATTAGTTGTGGTAGATGATGAGCGTGAATTGGAGAATTTTTTTTGAAATTCGGAATCTTTGATGTGATTGATGAGGCGTATGTGACATGAGTAGTTGGTATAAGTCGAGAAATTTTTTTAATGGAATTACAAATTCTGTGGATTTACTTATGAAACAGGTGGTTGAATGTGGAGTTGAATTTTGAGAAGAAAAAAATTAATTGAAGGTATATCATGAGAGGACTACATTTCCAAAATTTCAGAGGCTGAAGATGGTTTTCTTGAATTTTAGTGAAGTTTTGAAATTTTAAAGTTACCTCAGCGTACCTCAAAATATGAAAATTTGACCAGAGCAACGGAATAAGCTGGAATTTGATATACCCTGCTTTTTCAACAACCTAAATCAATTGGAAATGGATTCGAGACGTTTCGGAATCTCTAAAATTTTTTGGAATTTTCCAGCATCTGAGAAAAGTCCATGAAAATAATGGTCTATATAATGTAGATTTGAACTCGGAAGTTACAAATTTTGGAAAATTGTGCTTCAAGAAATTAAATACTTACTTAGGTTACCAAGATGGGTGATCAAAGATTAAAGGTGCTATAGCTCATAGCTCATTTCATAAGAACCATTTTTGTGGGCTTTTCTTCAGTGCTGGAAAAATCTAAAATTTTCTACAACAGACTTCAAAACGTCTCGAAACCGCTTCCAATCGATTCAGAAATTCAAAAATGAAATACGCCAAATTTCAGCCCTTTTCGTCGATAAAATCCAGTGTTTAGTTTTGAACAGCAATGAGAAAATTCAATGCCCAAAGTTCGAAAAATGAACTTTGAACTTTGGCACATACTCTCCAATTCAGAATCATTAAAAAGCCACTGGAAAAGTTCAGAATTGTAACACAGGAAAAATCAGTAAAATTCTTTGATTTCGGCGGATTTTCGATAATTTTTCAAAGAATTTCACTGATTTTTCACTGATTTAAAATCACAGGAAACAGAATTTGCAGAACAATTATGAATCAATGTGAAAGCGTTCTTCAGTGAAAATTCACTTTAAAGTCCATAAAATATCTGAAATTTTTCAAAAATCAGTGAAATTTGTTGACTTTGTAAAATCAGTGAAATTTTGTGAAAAATCAATAAAAACTTTTGACATTTTCAATTTTGAAAAATTGGTAAAATTTTTTGACTTTGCAAAATCGGGAAAATTTTTTAGCCTTGAAAAATCAGTGAAATTTTCCGGAAAAATCAGTGATACTCTTTGATATTGAACAATGCGTGAGATTTTCGACTGTGAAAAATCAGCAAAATTCTTGTACTTTGAAAAAATCGATGAAATTTTATGAAAAATCAGTGAAATTTTCCGAGAAATCAGTGATTTTTTCGACTTTGAACAGTCAGTGAAATTCTTCGACATTCAACAATCTGTGAGGTTCTTTGACGACGAAAAATCAGCAGAATTCTTCAGTTTCGAAAAAATCAGTGAAATTTTATGAAAAAGCAGTAAAATTTCATTAAAAAAAGTAATGAAAATTTTCAAACTTGAAAAATTGGTAAAATTTTTCGATTTTAAAATATTAGTGAAATTTTTTGATTTTGAAAAATCTATTGAAATTTTCTGAGAAATCGATGAAATGTTTTGACGTTGAAAAATCAGTGAAATTGTTTGAAAAAACAGTGAGATTTTCTGGGTCACTGAAATTTTTTAAATTTGAAAAATTCGTAAAATTTTTTGATTATGAAAAATCGACGAAAATCCGCTGAAAATTGAACAATATTTTGCTGATTTTTCTGTGCTGTAATTTTGACTTCTTCAGTGACTTTTCACTGATTCCATATGAGCGAGTGCTTTATATTTTTGATTAGTTTTTGTTTCTGCTTAAAATTTTACTTCGCGTTGGAATATTTCCCTTGTTAGTAAAATGATGATGAAAATTCACCCACTGTACAAGACTAGATTACTGAATGGAAAAGTCTCCTGTGTACGAATCGTCCTGCTGCAACATTATATAAGGGGATCTTTTGTTTTTTTCGCTTTCTCCCGAGGCCATAGATACTTTCTCTGTCCTTTTTAATTATCGCCCGTTATTGAGATTAATGTATTCGTAATTTTTTTGCGCGTCGTTGCTTTCCTGGTTACATCTTGGTAATTGATTAACTGGATGCGGTGCAACAAATGCGCCCGGTGTTCGGTTGCATATATTAATCTGGATTCCACTCGACCCCTGCCCTACCTTCTTGGTACCTCGCCCAAGGGTTAAAATCAATGTGATGGTTTTTTAAAACATATTACGCGATGTTCTCGAGTATGTGGTTTGTATTCGTATCCATACGCTGTACCTATGTCTGTCGCTTTGAAAATATATACCTATGTGGAATTCTTCTTCTTTTTTTTTTTTGCTATTTCACTGTGCTGCCGTATCTCTGTATAATGTGCATGTGTGTATGTAACATTTTATTTTTATTTTGGAGCTGTGGATGTGGATGCTATCTGTTGCGTATTTATTTACGCGTGCATGGCCAATTGCAGCAGCAGATTGACATGCATGATTATAAGGAGGCTTTATTTTAATGTAGAATGTCGCGATGTGGCTGAGTAGCGAGTACGTAGTAGGTAAATTACGAGAAGAAAAAATTTCACGAGGTAATTTCTTCTCTTTTTTGTGAGTTCACATGCTGACTTGAGTGACGAGCGAGATGAGATGGAGAGATAATATTTAGGTATTTTTTGTAGCGGTGAGTTGTATTTTTTTCAACTCTGTGTGCATCGCTCGTTGATTTGTTATGTTACCTATGTATTTTATTATTTTTTTTGGAATTTTTAACGTACTGATTTTTAATTGCGACGGTGTGTTTGCGATAACAGAGGTGAGACAGGAAGCGGTCCAGCAGGCGTTGGCCGCAATGCAGAATCAACCAAAGCCATCTCTTCCGATGCCATCGAAAAGGACCTCGGTTATGGCCAGAAGTCCGGATCGTGCCAGACACGGAAGTGGTAAGTACTCGAGTTGAGCTTAGATTATGATAAGTGGATTCCAGAATAAACTGAGGGAATGTTGGATGTTTTGGGAGGGTGGAGGTGTGGCTGGGGTCAGGTTTTGGTGGGAAAATGTTATTTTTGAATTGAGGTTTGTTAAGGAACTAAGTGAAATTTAAAAAAAATAAATAATTGAAATTCGGAATAATTATGTTGGGTTCAAACCTAAGACCTTCCATTTTGTGGTTCTATGCTATAGTCAGGATTGGCCAAAGTCTACGCTGAAAAAACAAGGAAAACCCCCTTCCTAAAGACTCAAAGACTCGGAGTTGACTTGGAATGAGATTCCGCATCTTTTTTTTCAGAGTCTCCCTTTTCTACAGTAACTCTGGAGTCTCTCTTTTTGAATGACTTAAACTATACAGGCGAGTTTTTTTTTTTTTTTTTTTACAAATTACAGTTTTATTTGAGGAAGCTGGTATCAAAGTAGCACATATGCCGGAAAAATTTGTTTTTTGTTTTTTATCACAAAAATCTCCACGAAAGAAAAAAGTTGGGATGTTTGGCAAATTGTAGTGGTAACACTGACTCACAAAAATACGAATCATAAATATTTCTCTTCCACTCTGACTTTTTTCATAACCAGGAGATCAAAAATGCAATATTGTCTACACAATTTGCTAAATGGCCTGTCCCATTTTGATACTAGCCTCCTAATTTTTTCCTTCTGATTGTATCAGTCGTTGATGTAGGAATGTAGGAAATCAAAACATTGAATTTTATGGGATTTTTCTTATTTTTGTGATTAATGATTTTCAAATTTAAAAACAAATTCAACTTTTTGAACAGTGGATACTTCCATTTAAAAACGCTGGAAAAAAGACTGAAGACTTAAGACTTGCTGAAGACTCCAGAGTCTTTTTATGAATCTTTTTGTCAAGAAAAAAAATGCTTGATGTGAACTCAGGAGTCACAATTTTCAGGGAATTGTGAGTTCTAACCTGGAGTTGTGATTTCAAGTCCACTTCGAGTCTTTGAGTATTTTGTAGGTCCTTTTTCAAAGTGTATTCTCGTTGAGTCTGAAGTCATCACTAAAGAAAATATGATTTCAGTTGAAAACAATTGGTCTCAAAAAATTCCGGGTTTGGGCACCCAGATTCCTAAAAAAAATCATACCTATGTGTATTTACTTTTTCAAAGCTGTTGATTTGAATCTGGTATCTACATATCAGTGCTAATTATATATATGTATCCTTGATTCCAAAATCATTTGGATGAAACAAGCTCTAAATTTAAGTTTGCATTATTTTTTTCAACACTAAAGCTACGTCCACACGATCCAATATATTGGTCAAATCTGTGTTTTTATCAAATATAATGGAATGTGTGGACACACCAATTACTCATCAAATCTGATTGGAACGATTGGATGAAGTAATTAACTTGATTTGATGATTTTCGGACTAGTTCTGAAAATCATCCAATATATTGGACCAATCTCTTTCGCGGCGCATTCAGTTTTTATCGAATTTGTTAATTTCAATTACATTTCATTTTTTAAATTCATTCTTATCAGTGTTGGACATAGAAATTGGATTGCATGTCATTTGTAATGATTTGAACGTGTGGACGAATGACAGTTGTTCAAATCTCCAAAAACTTTTTTTCATTTTTGGTGAAACTTCATCTATTGCATGTTTACAATGATGTTCAATAAAGTCACATGCTCATCCCCAACACAGAATTTCTAGTTAGAAGTTAGAACATTTTTAATCTGACTATGATGGCGCTGGCGCTTAGGGCTGTCAAATATCGGAAAAATCAAGTATCGATAATTATCGATATTTTGACGTGATTTATCGATAATTATCGATAAGTTTTGATACTTTTACTAGAGGTATTTTTTCCTCTTGAAAAGACATATTGTCGTATTTGAAGAGTTTAATTTTATATCATATTACAAAAATTAAAAATTTATAAATGAGTTTTTAAAATTTAATCTAAAGTAGGCATATTTTTCCCAATAAACGTCATTTTGTCAACTTTGTCCATTGACAAATAGCTGCCTTCAAAATATCGATAATTATCAATAACTTCGAATAACTTATCGATAATTATCGATACTTGAATTTATCGATAATTATCGATAAGTTAACGATAATTTGACAGCCCTACTGGCGCTGCAACCTGCAAGTTAAAAAGAATGTAGTTTGGAATTTGGAGTAAGGTCCTTTTCCAATTCCATGCTCCAATTGTCATTCATATTTTGGCATCTATTGATCAATTCTGGAATCATTTAGCATGTAAACTTTTCAGTTGAATTATCCAGATACTAATTCATGTTATTTGCAATTTTCCAGCATCTAGTTCAGACGATGAAAGCGTCGGTGACAACAGCACACCGGAACGCGATCGAATGCGAGCCATTTCCCATACGCCATCACAGTCAGATACCAGCAGCACCGGTTCGTCGAGAGATAATCACCGGCAACAGAATCAAAGGCAGCAAATGAGGTAAGATGACCACATCAAATACAACGCGACAATCTCTTCACGTCGGAAATTACAATCGATGGGATATTTCAGGTTACCAAACGGCGGCCCGAATCGAACTGGTTGGCAAAACGACGAACCGCCACGAATACAAGAACGCATCAAAGATGAAGATTTACCATTACCACTGCCACCTAGAAATGTAATTAAACACGATGTTACGGATGCACCCAACGATGTATCGACGACGAATTCCAATAGACCACGTAAGTTGAAGTATAGTCTGATTATCTTGATTTTTGTAGTGTTTTGTATTTTTGGCTTGAGCTTTTGTGACGTTTGCGACCTCACCCTCCAACTAATTTTAATTTTGCAGCTATGCAACCGCCTGACGTTACTCACAATACGTATTCTATATTACCTAGAAGAACAGCACCGGCCGATCGTGTTAATCGTTTTAGTCAATCGAGATGCTCGTCCGATGATGGTAGGGGATCATTGTAGTTCACCTAGGAATTATTTGCACTGGATCGGAGGTGTCGTTGGGGAATTTATCAACGGTTCTGGAATGATTTCAGGTACTGGTACCGGTAGATGGAAAGTATCTGCTAAAATCCAGCAACTGCTGAACACATTGAAGCGTCCGAAACGACGCCCGTTACCCGAATTCTACGAAGATGACGATATTGAGCTGGAAATTGCTGCTAATCCCAAGGATCCTCATGCTCCGCATCCGGAAGGTGGCACCATGACTCCGGCTGTTGGAGAACCGCTCATTGTAAGTAGTGCAAGGAGTGAAAATGGAAGTGTATGGGAGATGGTATTAAAGAAGGATGTGTTTCAGGTACCTTCGGGATTACCTCGTAATTTAGAAGCTGCTATTCAAAGATACGGTTCGGCTACATTTAAAGCTCCAGTAGGCACTGTTCTTGATCCAAATGGCAAACTGAGTTTTACATTAACTTATGGTAAGTCTTGAGAGAAGCTATTTTGGAAGTGGGGATATTTCATACTGAAGCGGTCCAAAAATGAAGGAGTTCCACTTGATGGTCTATTCATGAATGCATCATTATTTCTCTTTTAACCCGCTAGGGGGCTGAGGGGTGGGCCCCAACCCCATCAGCCCTTTTTAGGGGAAGAAGATGATTGATGTTGAATAATTCATGAATAGACTGGTCAAGGGGAACAGTGAATTTTTTTTTAGCGAAATCGGAAAACTCGACTTCATTTTTGGTCCGCATTAGTATGAGCCCAATGGAAAATGCAGAGATTTAATTTGATGTTTTTTTTTTTTCAGGTAAATTACTCAGTAGATCTCATAAAGTAGCTTATATGTTGCTCAATAAATCATGGGGAGGTAAAGGAGGCGAATCGTGTCTAAAAAGTGGCGATCGAGTTGCTCTAGTCTATCCGAATAGTGATCCGATCAACTTTTTATGCGCATTTTACGGTTGCATGTTTGCTGGAATTGTACCAGTTCCTATTGAAGTACCGTTGACTCGAAGAGTAAGTAAATTCTTGGTTCCACTTGTTCATAATGTTTTCTGGTACTGTAATGGTTATTTTTTTGATGTAGGATGCCGGATCTCAACAAATAGGCTTTTTACTTGGTAGCTGCAGCGTTTCTGTTGCATTGACCAGTGAAGCCTGCTTAAAAGGATTACCCAAGACTACTACTGGTGAGGTGATCTCGTTTAAAGGATGGCCCAAGTTACACTGGGTTGTCACAGAGCACCTGCCGAGACCTCCGAAAGACTGGTCCCCGATGCCGAAGCTGACTGATGATACTCCGGCATATATCGAGGTGAGTTTCACAGATGATTAATAATTTGATTGTGGAAAATGTGGAAACTAATTTGCGGATGGTGCTGCGAATGATTTCAGTACTCGACCGATAAAGACGGTTCGGTTATGGGTGTGACTATCACTAGAACGTCGATGCTGACGCATTGCCGAGCCATAACTCAAGCTTGTAATTATACCGAAGGTGAGAATATGGTTTGCGTTTTGGATTTCAAAAGAGAGACCGGCATGTGGCACAGTATCCTGGCGAGCGTACTGAACGGAATGCACGTTATATTTATACCGTACGCGTTGATGAAAGTGAACCCAGCTTCGTGGATGCAAATGATTACCAAGCATAAAGGTAAAAGAAATTGATTGGAAGTGGCATATGCACGTGTGTTGCTGATACAAAAAAAAAAAAAAATGGACGTGTATTCTGCAATATCTTGAGAGCATATAGGAGTAATTTGGAATGCGTGTTTTTTGCAGCTACTGTTGCCGTGGTCAAGTCACGCGATCTGCATTGGGGATTGTTGGCCACCAAAGATCATAAAGATATTACGCTGTCGTCGTTGCGATTGCTGTTGATCGGAGATGGAGCTAATCCGTGGTCGTTGTCTTCTTGTGATCAATTTTTAAGCGTGTTTCAACCCAAAGGTCTTCGACCGGATGCTGTGTGCCCGTGTGCATCCTCCAGCGAATGTTTGACCGTGTCTATTCGAAGGTAAGAAATGATGGAGGTATTTGTGTAGGATTTGAGCTAGAATATTGGTAGGATAATCTGTTGGGAATTTTATTTCGTGGAATGGAAGATTATTTGGCAGAACTGTTTTCAGAAACTGTTTCACAAGGTGGTCTCTTTTTTTTTGGAGCGATTTAAAATTATTCTCAAATGATGTTTTGACAATTTTTTTGTAATGCAAAGAGTAAATTGTGAATATGTTTGAAAAATTGTATGGAATTCTGCATTTGTGACCCTGTCGGAAAAAAGGGACCTTGTGTAAAAAAATCGATGTCCATTTTCATGTTTGGTCCAGATTTGGTGTCGTTTGAACCAACAACCTGAAAAACGAGATATCGATTTTTTTACACAAGATTTCTTCTTTCCAGCGGGGTCACATTTTCTGCATCAGGAGATCGACAGGACATTTTACTGTGCAGTGAGTCTCGAGCTTATACTGCTTGCTATGTCGACATCTCAGATCAACAGAAAGACTGGTTTTATTGTCCCTTTGAGGTCTTTTAATTCTTGTTATTTTCCACCTGTTGGTTGGATTTGGCATTTGAGTCTATTTGGCAACGCTGCATTAATATGGCTAAGTAGGGAAACCGGTTTTGGGCATTACTCCTCCCAGTTCAGAAGTTCTTGGCGGCTCACGTCGGTCATGGGTCATGTCAGTCTAGTTTTGGCTCTTCAACTGAAAGGTTCAAAGTAGTCCGAATTAGGTATTGTTCAAAATTCATTTTGAAATGGTTCTATGAAGCTAGATGCTGGTAGGGCAGTTTTTACCCCCGAAAGTAGCCTGCATTTTTAGATGTAATAATTTGATTCGATTTGAAGATTCAGAATTAGAAAAAAGTTTTCTGGAAAATTTTGAACATTGGATGGAAAAAAATTGAAACTGTAGGAAATTCATTTTAGATCGAAAAATGAGATGAAAAAAGGTCATTGAGGATTTTCTTTGAAAACGAAGGAATGATTAGTAAATTATATTACCATCCCCGTGAATTTCTTTCAGAATGTAATGAAAATTTGTAAAAAAAAAAATTTGAAGTGCACTTATTGCGATATTTCATTGAAAATTTTGTAAAAAATATTCGATTTGGCTCGACGTTATTTTTATGGAAAGTCTTGGAATTTTCTTGTTTGAATCGTGACGTTGTTATACTGATGCCGTTTTTATAATAATTTCATTAATTTTTTTGGTTGATCCAAAATTGGTGAAAGTTGAAATTTTTCAATTTGATTGACAGCTCCTATCACAGAATATCACAAAATTGCATTTTAGTGAAGAAAATTCGATTTTAAGTCAAAAATTTGATAATTTCGGTAGAAAAATTTTCTTTTGAATTTGGAAAATTTAAATTTTCAACCTCCCCTCTCCCTAAAGACACCTGTTTCCGTTTGTCCCTATTTTCAGGCTAATTTATTTTCATTTTTAAACAATTTTGTCACATTTTTGATTGAAGATGTTTAAAGATTTTCAATTCTTCGATTCTTCTGAACCTTTTTTCAACTTTGATGAAATTTTCGTATTGTTTTGCGATATTTTCCATTTTTCTGACTCGTCCTTTTTGGTTTGCATGTTTTTCAAAATTATAAATTTCTGTTACCTTAGAATAATTTTGGCTAGGAACGTTGTAAATTTTCAATTGAATTTATTCAGATTCCAATTTTTCAACTTTTTAAACTCAAAAACGAAAATATTTTCATTGAAGTCATTATTTTCTCATTCGAAATTATTAGCTTATTTTATTCATTTTTGAACCAAATTCTGTAAAAAAATTTCAAAATTGAATGATTTTTGATTTACTTATTGAGAAAAAAAAACGAAAAAATGATGTAAAAAGTAAATTTTAGAAGACAGAACTTGCAACTTTTAGAATATGAATAATGCTCTGTTGAAGGAAAAATTTAAATGAAGAAATCAGTGCTGCCAATTTTTTATCGATTTTTTTTAATTCAATGAGTTCTTCCCCTTTCTAATCCTAAGAATTATTCAGATTTCTGTCTTAACTTGTTTTTTTTTCTTTTCCTAGACCTGGCAGAGCCGGAGTGAATGCGACCGGAAGAGGAGTACTTTCGATGTCAGGACTGAGCTACGGTGTCGTACGAGTCGACCAAGAGAATTCATTGACTTCTTTGACGTTGCAAGACTGCGGTCAAGTGATGCCTGGTTGTAAGTGTTCCAAAAACTATTCAACTTGTAATAAAACTTGAAGTTGAATTCGAATTAATAATTTTTTGAAATTTTTCTCCATACAGGTGTAATGGTTGTCGTGAAACTAGAAGGACCAACGTATTTATGTAAGACAGACGAAGTAGGTGAAATTTGCATTAGTTCAGGCGGAACTGCTAGTCAATATTGGGGATTGCCCGGATTTAGTAATACTACGTTTAAAGTAACGCCTTTGTTGGCCGACGGTAAACCTTTGAGCGATACAGATTTCACGAGATCCGGATTATTAGGATTTTTGGGACCGGTAAGTAAAACCCATGGGATTGAAATGAAGATGATCTTTGATCAGCGGATCCTAATCATTTTTTTTCCTTCGCAGGGTGGTCTAGTGTTCGTTTGCGGCTCACGCGACGGCTTGATGACGGTGACCGGACGTAAACATAATGCCGATGACATAATAGCGACCGTATTGGCTGTGGAACCTATGAAATTCATTTATCGAGGTCGTATCGCCGTATTTAGTATTCGAGTTCTGCGTGATGAACGTATCTGCGTTATTGCCGAGCAGAGACCAGAATGCAGCGAAGAAGAGGTAAAAAGAAATCAAGATTCGATGATTCGTTCTAGCCAAGATTTGACGAAAGAAGAGCTAATTGTGTTTTTATTGTTGGCGCAGAGTTTCCAATGGATGTCGAGAGTTCTACAAGCGGTAGATTCCATACATCAAGTTGGTCTCTACTGTTTGGCTTTGGTGCCTCCGAATTACCTGCCAAAAACACCTCTCGGAGGGATACACCTGTCTGAATGCAAACGTCGCTTCCTTGAAGGCAATCTGCATCCGGCCAACGTGCTCCTGTGTCCTCACACGTGTGTTACGAACTTACCGAAACCGCGCGAAATACATTCAGGTATGTATTGCACAAGTATTTAAGGGCTCGTGATATTGGTGTTTTCTAATGCTACGTGTGTGCGGTGTTAGCTAATCCTTTCCTGCTTAATTGTGTATTAGCCGTTAAATCTGTTCCAGATGTGGGCCCCGCTTCGGTAATGGTTGGCAACATCGTGCAGGGAAACAGACTGGCATCGGCTCAAGGCAGAGATGTTAGATTGGCCGACGATGAAGCCGATACGCCTAAGAAGGTGAGGATCGGAGGAGAAATCTGGAAGGTGTTGAGTGGAGTGCAGCGATTTTCAACATTTTTTCGAATTTTGATAGGTTGATGCCAAAAATAATCTAGAAAAAGGTGGTAAAAAATGAAATTTTTTCGGTTATGTTGAACCCTGCAGGCTGAAACCCAAAGTTTTAAGGGTTTAGATTTTTTTTAAAAAAAAATTATTCTTCGAGTTTCCTGTGGCTTTTTTTTTGAATGGTTGGTCGTGTTGCAGGGTACTGGACATAAATTGCATGAAAGAGATTTAAAACTGGCATAGAATTTGAAAAAGTGTACAATTTGAATTTTTTTTTCATATACATAACATAAAATTTAAAAATTAATAAAAAAAAAATTGAAAAAATAAAAGTGGTGAGTTATGATATTTTTAAAAGAGTCAGCTTGAAAAATAATTTAAAAAATGGATCAAAATTGAAAGAGTCATAAAATTTTAAAACAGTCATGAAAAATTCATCAAAACCTGTAAAAGTCATAAAATTTTGTGAAACTATAAAACTTGAAGAAGCCAATTTTGAAAGTAGATATCAAAGTCATAAATCTGAGAAAATCATAAAATTTGAAAACAGCCATAAAAAAATTAGCGAAATCATAAAACTTGAAGAAGCCATAATATTTTGAAACCCGATATCAAAGTCATAAATCTGAAAAAGTCGTATTTGAAAACAGTCATTAATCTTGTAAAAGTCAAGAAATGTTGTGAAACCATAAAACTTGAAGATGTCATAATATTTTGAAACTCGACCATTAGAATCATAAATAATCTGGAAAAAGAAAAAAAAATGAAAATCGCTACGCTATTGAGTGATCGAAGTAGTAAAACGAGGTACCCGTTTGATTGTTACATAGTTTATCGCCGAGATATTGAAATGGAGAGCTTCGAGTACCGCAGATCACGTTATATTTACGTTATTGAATGCCAAAGGCGCCGCCGCAGCTACGCTAACGTGTTCGCAACTGCACAAGAAAGCGGAAAGGATCGGTTCGTTGTTGCAAGAAAGAGCCAAGGTTAATACCGGCGACCACGTTGCGCTGATATTTCCTCCTGGTATCGATCTGATATGCGCTTTTTACGGCTGTTTATATGTTGGTAAGTGCCTTGAAACTGGGAAGAAGAGAAGTACGTAGTTTGAAAAGTATCTGACGGATGAGTTTTTGCTTGCAGGAGCTGTACCAGTAACGATTCGACCACCTCATCCGCAAAATTTACAAACCACGTTACCAACGGTCCGCATGATTGTGGACGTCAGCAAATCCGTTCTAGTCTTATCTAACCAAAATGTCATTAAATTGCTCAAATCGAAGGTAACCTGAGTGATTTTGGATAAGAAAATGTAAATATTTTATGCTTCGATTGATGGAATTTTGTTTCGAATAATTCTACAGGAAGCCAGCGGTGTTGTGGATATTAAATCATGGCCCATTACCCTCGATACCGACGATATGCCCAAGAAGAAACTTTCCGCTCTGTATAGGGCTCCGACAGCGGAGATGTTAGCTTATCTTGATTTCAGGTGATTGTCTTATCCTGGTGAGAAATTAAGCTCTGGATAGAGAAATAGAATTTTAAGATATTGTGGTTTTTTTTTACAGTGTTTCAACAACCGGTATGTTGGCTGGTATCAAAATGTCGCATGCGGCTTTAACTTCGCTGTGCAGATCGATGAAGTTGGCTTGCGAATTATACCCGTCACGTCATATCGCCTTGTGCCTAGATCCGTATTGTGGATTAGGATTTGCATTGTGGTGTTTGAGCAGGTGAGATTTTGGTAGAATTGGAAAAAGAATTTGCCTGAAGAGGTCCCTCTTCTCTCCGGCTTTAGCTCTAGCTTCGAGATTTTTGATTCGATTCTCCCTTCCAGCTTCGGCGAGGGCTGTAGGATTTCATAACTTTTTCAGAACACCTGGTTGGAAAAATCAGTTAAATTGACTATACCAAAAAAGTGAACAAAAGTTGTAAAGCAATCGAAATTTTCTATTATTTTTTCCTGTAATTTTTTTGGTGGGTACCTCTACCTACCTTACAGTTGAGAGTTGGAATGGATCGAAATTGACTTATGAGATGGGAGGGGGGGGGGGAATGAATGTTCGTCTGAAATGAAATTGTCTCTGATTTTCCCCATTTTTTTTTTACTTGAAATGAAAATTTTGGAGGAAAGATTGCAATCATTTTCGAAAATATTTCAATTCAAAATTATTTCTCTCCATTAAAAATACAGTTCGGTCATTTATAGGGAGGGGTGCCTTTTTTGCATTGTTTCTTCGATTCATCCTGATTTAAGATGAGAAAAATTAGTCATTTTTTTGACGTTTTAAAGATTACTGGATGGAATCCACCGAACTGATTTCAAAAATATATTTTGCCAAAAGTAATAATTCAATTGTACAATCTTCAGACTGAATTAAAAATACATGTATTTGAGTTTTTACAAAAAAGCACTTTTTTAAGGATAAATGAGAGTTGAATTGTGTAGATAAGCAATTATTCTCATTTTAGTACTAAAATTTAAAGTGACGATTGAGAATTATTCTATACTTTATTTCCATTTTTAGTCCTTATTGTTCTAGAAGTTGGCAAAAACTGAATTTAAAAAATTTATTCAAGAAATTGATGAAAACTGAATTTAAAAAAAAAAACATTAAACTTGATAAGAAAAAACAGCAAATTAAAAAAAAATATTTTGATGTTAGTACAACTTTTAAAAAAATGTAATTTCTCCAAAGTAGTCGTTCTTCCCTTTGAAATTGTAATGTTTTTCAAAAACTTGGGAATGACGAAAAAAAAAGAAAGGAGAATCCAAACTGATGGGGAAAAAAATGAATCAAGAACTAGTGTAAAAAATGGGGGTCTTTTTCTCAAAAATTTTATATCAAGAAGTCTAGAAACGTAGAAATTTTGAGTGAGAATAGATTTCACTTGCTTGTTTGACCATCCCTTCTGATCATTCGATGGTCAAATTGAAAACATCTAGATTTATTTTTCATCTTCTTTTTTTTTTTTTTTTGTAATTTTACAGCGTTTATTCTGGTCATCATTCGATTCTCATTCCACCTTCGGAAGTCGAAGTGAACCCAGCGCTGTGGTTATCCGCTGTCAGTCAATATCGAGTGCGAGACACGTTCTGTTCTTACGGTGAGTCTCGCTGCGGAAGAAAAATCGATCATTAATAATTTTGAAAATTTAATTCGGATGTATTTTTTTCTCTCCGTGTACGCAGGTGTTATGGAATTATGCACTAAAGGTCTCGGCTCGTCTGTTAATCAACTGAAACAACGAGGCGTTAGTTTAAGCTGCGTACGAACTTGTGTAGTAGTTGCCGAAGAAAGACCACGAATTACGTTGACGACTAGTTTCTCGAAACTATTCTCGGCGTTGGGACTGAGCCCACGAGCTGTTTCTACTAGTTTCGGTTGCAGAGTCAATATCGCCATTTGTTTACAGGTAATTGATTCGAATTCGTTGAAATGGAAAAAAGTTGAACGAAAAATTGGTGTGATATTAATCTTGGAATGATTTGTGATTTTTTTTTGTAGGGAGCTTCCAGTCCTGAACCTTCTAGTGTCTACGTTGATCTAAGAGCTCTACGAAATGATCGCGTTTCGTTGGTCGAACGTGGCAGTCCACATTCGCTTTGCTTACTAGAATCCGGTAAACTGTTACCAGGCGTCAAAGTAATCATCGCTAATCCGGAAACCAAAGGCCAATGCGGAGATTCTCATTTGGGAGAGGTAAACTATTCCTTTGCTTCGTAATTAGTCTCAAAATGGCTCGATTTCTAAATGTTTTTTGAAATTTTTCAGATTTGGGTCCAATCGCCTCACAGCGCCAGTGGATATTTCAGTATCTACGGCGAAGATAGCGAATACAACGAACAATTCAGCGCACGTTTGGTTACCGGTAACACGAACGAAGTCTATGCCCGGACTGGATATCTGGGATTCCTCAGAAGAACCGAAACTATATCGTCGAATCAACCCGCGCTCATTTCCGAAGCTACCGATGTATCGAGTATTAGCGAATTGTCTATCGGATCCAATAGTTCTTTCGAATCTTCTGGTGAGGCATCGGTTCTGTTTACTTTCGTGGTTTTTTGGTCGATTCTGATTATTTTACGAGAGTATTGATATTTTTCAGACTTGCATGATGCTGTATTCGTAGTCGGTGCCTTAGACGAGACGATTATGCTGCGTGGAATGAGATATCATCCGATTGATATTGAAAATAGTGTGATGAGGTCTCATAAGAAGATCGCGGAATGGTAAAAATTGATCCTGATTCATTAATTTTGATTATTGGTGTTGTTGAATTACACCACAGCAGTCACAGTGCCATTTTTTCGGCTTTTGAATTTCAAAATTTTCGAATTTTTACCAGTTTCAAAGAATTATTTTTTTCAGAATTCATTTTTCGGTTCATAATCAATCGTCAGATTGCTTTTCACATTAAACCCCTTTTTTTTGTTGTAATTCTGCTACACTACATTTTTTATTCTGGGTTTTAATTGTCTTCTGTGATCTTTCAATTTCAGCGCTGTATTCACCTGGACTAATTTACTGGTCGTGGTCGCCGAACTGGACGGTAACGAAAGCGAAGCTCTTGACTTGGTGCCATTAATTACAAACGCTGTCCTAGAAGAGCATCATCTCATCGTTGGCGTTGCAGTCATCGTCGATCCCGGAGTCGTACCCATTAATTCTCGAGGTGAAAAACAACGAATGCATTTACGCGACGGCTTCCTTGCCGATCAACTCGATCCGATTTATGTGGCTTACAATATGTAAACTAAACTTATTTTTACGACGTATATCGATCTTCTCGTACGATTCTGTGCCCCTTTCCCCTGCCTCACTGACAAAATTCCATAAGGCATTGCTTTAGCTTACCGTGTTCGATATAGAGACGCACTGTTGCCCCTACGCTTAGCTATTTTTTTTTTATCTTTATTAATTTAATAATAATGTAATTAACGTGCAATATTTTATCAAGGTTCGTTGAACGTTTACCACTTGGAAAAGTATGGATTTTAGTGATAGGTTGTTTTATTATGTATTTAGCATTAAAACATTAAAGACTCTATTATCAATAACCAATTAGTTAATTTGATATCCTGCCTGATAGTGTAATATAAATTGAAAAAAAATGATTATACTTAACATCGACATTATTTTTAACATTTGTTTTTATGTTTTTGTTTATTTTTTTCTCCCGATTTGTTTTTTTTTCGCCGCGTATTTATATTATTTTTTTTTCAAAAAAATGTTGATTTTTGTAAATTGATTTACCTACTTGAATTATTTAGGTAATTGTAAATAAGTCGAAAAAATTACCGCTTATTATTTTTTTATCTACGAGTAAGTAATAATTTTTATCTTAGAAATGTATTTTTTTGTATTATTTGATTTATATATACTATTTTATTTAGTATAAATAGCCTCGTGTATTTAATTTACGTTTTTAATTGTCTTTCCAAGTTTATAGTGGCTAGAGCCTTTTTTTTTTCGTTTTTATTTCGATGTAATTTTTTTCTCTTTTTTTACCGCTATAGAATCGATGTATTTTGTTACTGTAATAGTGCCATGTGAAGATTTTTATAAGTTTTTTTTTTGTACTATCGAGTCATATAAGACGTAATCTCGAATCACGATATTTTTGTAACATGAGTATTGTTTACGCGTGAGAAACATGGTTCTTTTATGTTTTTGTAATTTATATCATTCTTTAGTGTAGCTTGATTGTGGACATTTTGACGAATCAAATAAATTTTCAATGGTTTTGGTGAAGTTTTTATGGCAGGGAATGTCTCGTTTTTAAAGAAATGAGATGGGGAGAGGAAATGTTGATTGAACTCTCCGTAGATGAATGAATTCGGCTTTAGTTGGGCACATACAGCTAATGATACCAATAAAATCGTAAATCTATGATTTTTTTTGTAAACGTTTCGGAAAATCATATCTGATGTAATGTGAAACAAAATCGTTCCAATAAATACAAAATTGCAACGTAAAAAATCATTTATTTTTCTTTTTCTTTGCATTTTTATCTTTATTATTTTGCCTATCCTTCTGCTGCTGTTTTTGTTTCTGTTTCTGTAGTAAATGATATTCTCCCGATTCCAACATTTTATCCATTTTGCTCTCTGGTTGCGGAGGTGGGAACGGATTATACGGTTTCTTGGCCTTCTTAATTTTGGGCTTCTTTCGTGGTACGTTCTTGGATGTAAATTTGGGTAAAAATCGATCCCAATTTTCGTTCTTCAGCTTTGGATCTTTCTCTAGTTCGCGTTTTATCATTAAAGCTTTGATGTTATAAATAGGGTGAATGTTTTTCATCGTATCGGTAACGATTCTTCTGACCTGTAAGTCGAAACGAAAGTTAATTTCTGGTAGATCAAAAATAATGAGTGAACTATGAATTATCTTACTTGAACTAATCCTTTGTGTGGTCCGAGAGCAGCTACTGTCTGTCCTTGAACTAACACGTAGCAATTTGTTAGTAATTCTATACATTTTAACGTTGATCCATTGGGTCCTATGATACGTTGTCTTCTCTTGATGAATTTCTCCTTATTTCTAACCAAGGTACCGATTTTAATGATGTCAGAGGAGATTTCATCTTGTAAAACTTTCTGAGCATGTTCGAAAGGGACACTTCGGGCTAATAATTGCAGCATGTCTCGTGCCTTTAGGATAATGTAAGGGTCCCAAGTCTTCTTCGTTGTTTTCACAGCCATACTACCTTGTATCAGATCCAGTTCGGCTTTGATGTGGTGGCCATCGAGGACGTTTTGAACAAGAGGCCAGCATTCTCGGAGGTATTTTTCACGATACTTGGGGAATAACAGAGAAAACGAGCTTTCTTCTAGTAACGAATGAGGCATATCTTTTTCTTGAAAGGATGGTATTTTCAGCGTCCAGGCGTCGTCGACGGGTTCCATTTTAGTAGTTTGAGATGATTACGATGAAACGAAGGAGTAAATAATACAGCACGTTAGAAAATCGACGATTAAATGAGAGTATGTGAGGAATTTTAACTCGATTTAGATGAAAAATTTCAATTTTTCTGAAAAAATTGATAACAGAAAAAAACACAATGTATTATTTTTTGGATTGCAATGGTAACGAAATTAGGCAGAATCGCGTAGCTGCTCCACATAGTGCTGGGGAATATCGATATGAATATCGATATATCGATATTACGATTTTTTTGATATCGATATTTATCGATATTTCAGGAATGAAAGTGATATCGATATAATCGATATTCCTTTTTAAAAATATCGATATTTTGAAAATCTCCTTTAAAACGATCTAATTGAGCAGTTTTACGAAAAAATTGTTGAAAAAAAGTCGGGACAAGCCCATTTGCCTTCCACGAAAAAAATATACACAAATTTTCTGCTGATTTTCGTATTATTTGCGTTGATACAAAGAAAGAATTCACTTTAAAAATCATGAACGTTGAGCTGTGATTGGACGATATTTGAAATCAAGGTGTATCGTTGGTTTCCACGTTACTAGTCGAGTGTATTTTTCATTGTACCATCAAAAATAATAGAAATTGCATCATTTTCCGCCAAAAAACGGGCATTTTTTACGTTTTCGATAATATCGATATTGATATCGATATTTTTTTGTCATATCGATAATATCGATAATCGGTGATCTATGATTTTTGTGATATCGAAACATATCGATGTGAAAAAAATATCGATATTCCCCAGCACTAGCTCCACAGATGATAATTAGTTGTTTTATTTTATTAGTTCTCGTTGCTAATTGGTTGAGCTGGATCATGTGAGCATTGCTATGACTAATATTTTTGAAATTTGGAGAAAAATGGGAAATGGCGGAGAATTGACGTTCGTACTTTGTATTTATGAGTCTTGTGTCGCAATTAAATTAATATTTAACGCGTATCTTTTGATTTTTCATTCGTAAAATACGAAAACATGTGAAACTAATTCATGTCAAGCTACGAACTATTCGTTTTAGTTTGAATCGGCCAAGTTCATCATCAAATAAATCATTGAATCAAGTACGTAGTATTCACGTTATAAAAAGGATATAAATTACGGGATTGGGGATAAATTAACATTCTATCTCTATCGATGGTTTAAACGTGTGTACTGTAGATTTACGTGAAAGGTTATTTCGTTGTGGGATCGGTGGTTAAATTAGTTTGTTCTGCTATACAGTACGATTATTTGAGCATGTTTTGTTTTGATCTCAGATTGTGTTTATTCCTACGTATACCTATCTCCGATGTACGAAATGATTACCCGGAATCAGTCGAAAATGAAATAGAATACGGTTGAATATTCACTCCGAAGGAAGTTCCATCTTATCGTCGATGAAAATGGTGCAGTTGTGGCGTAATAGAATCCAAGAAAAGCGACGTCTCTGAAATCTCATCAGCGTATTCATCGACAGTCAGCAAACGTGTGTAGAGATGATATATCGTACAATACAAATATCGTGGACTGAACGCGAAAAATTTACTTAGCTTATGGCCTATTGAATCAGTATCCATCGAAGAAATCGACGTCGGTAAGTGAAATTGCACGCGAATGTCATTGTTTAATGTAGATATTACTAGACTTCTCGATTGATATACCTAACCTCCGAACTACTTACTTGTAGACAGGAGCAGGATGTTTGAACACCATTCGTACGAGCCAGCACATGTCCAGCAGCAAAAGAGAATTTTTTTCAATTAAGTGATCGACGGTGAAGAAAAACAAGTGCTTCGCTACCTAATATTTTAATCCACGGATTTGGAGGCAGCATAACATGCGCAAGGTATTTATTTCCGAAGCTCAATGATATATTGTTTCTAAAAGGTCTTATGCGTCCTTACTGTGGCCCTGGGAGATATTCGCTTGAGTGGTGGTTTCTGAAAACGATCGAGTTTTCCTTTACCGTTTTGATTAAAAGTGAGTAAATTTGTTTTCTGGGGAAGAATTTTTGGATACATTAATAGAACTTATTCGTTTACCAAACGATTTGGACCATACGGAAACGATACCTCAGATATGATCAGAAAACTTGTCGGAAGTTCTTTGTAGTACTTGATGCTTCTACGTTATTAGAAGAATTCACATCGGTTCAATTTCGTAGTGATGCTGTTTGAAATTAATTCAGTTGGTTGATAACTTGACGATGGATTTTTTTCAGTTTTTAATATTCGATCTTCTAATGCGTTGAAAATATTTTCATGAGAATTTTATTTCCAATTGGTTATTTTAATTATGATACATTTATACGAGATATCAAGCTTGCTTTGATTTCGGTTTAATTCGAATTCGTTTATTTTGGTTGAAATAGAAATAAGCATACTTGAAGAATGAAATTGAATGGATGTAAAGTTAGAAGATTATCTCATTTCGTGTCTTTTTTTTTCAAAGTGATCCCAGACGTCAATAAATTCATCTCGAAGAAATACGATAATTACAGTTCCTGTTTCTTGGTGAGTCATTCGTTGAAATTATTAAACATCATTAGGCTATTTATTAATTTTTTATTTGAATATTCCACGATATGAGTAAGTCGAACAATTCTTGTTTTCGAAAATAGAAATAATACAATTTCACGAAGTTGAAAACAACAGAAAGATTAACTACTTTACTATAATAAGAAACCATCATGTGAAAATTCACACGTTTGTATTATTTGAACGAAAATTCATTCATTTCTTATTTTATCCGAAAATTCTGTGTTGAATAGTTGAAAAAATGAAAATATAATTATTAGGTCTTAATAAGTCGAAACGTCGAAATTTTGAAAAAAAGAACCAAATCCAGTTACACTAGCGCTTCATGCGGTTAAAAAAACAATTATCAAAGCCAACAACCAATCAGAAACGACTACGTACAAAGTTGCGCATTTGGACGTTTGTGTGTGAAATAGATAGAGTACGTGGCGTTTGTTTATTTCATTTTTCATTTATTTTCTGTTGAATTTCGTCCGCCATTACGCTTCTTGTTTGGCGTCTTTTACGTTTTACATTTCGCATTTCATTTTTATTTTATATTATGTATTGAATTAAATTATTTCTACTGAATTTCATCAACTTCAGCGTCATTTTGTGGTAAGTAATAATTGTTTCGTTTGCTGCGTGAAATAATTTACCGATATTTATGTTTTGCACGTGTTGAGTCTTGAGCCTAAAGCTGAACCGTTCAACTTGGGTTGAAATTTCGTATACGTGTGTATTTATTTAATATCCTATTGAATTTTCGGATACTATTTTTGCTACGTGCTGTTTTCCGAAATTCTAATTTTGCTGTAAAGTGCTAAAGTGAATTGAAATACAGTAACTCATTCTGTCAAGTCGAGCTAACTCGCATCGGAATTCAGACAGAATTTCAGTACCAGTACTTTGTGTTTATGTGGTACTTATTTCTTTTTTATTGTAAACGTGGGTTATTTTAATTTTAAATTTTCGCGATTTCGAACTCGTTTGAATTCTGATACACGTATTGATACAAAAATTTCATCTCAAATCTTTTTGTACAAATCTGCCTATTGTCGTAAAGTATGAAAGTGGTTCTCTAATTCATATTACCACTTGATTTCAAATCGTTTTGTATTGAATTGTGGTAGGTAATTTTTCAACAGTTTATTGTGGAATTTTCATTTTATGTGATAATTTGTTTCTCATGAAAAGTTGGTAGTAATTTTTGAATTGAATCCAAATTCTTGAAAACTAACGTGCATTTTGATCTTTCTTATGGACAATTTCTAGTCGTAAATACATCACACGAAACAACTATTCTCTCTTCCACGCTTTATAAATTTTGTAGATAAATGTAATATGTCTGAAAAACTTGGAGTACGTATTGATTTGATAGGCTGGGAAAGTAGGAGCAGATAATTTCCGAAGAAAACTGAATTTTTTTCAAGTTTAATATTATTTTTCCAGTATAGGGTTGATAATTATCTGTATTTGTGATAAATTTAGTACTAATTTTTCCATATTTTTTTGCAGTGGTATCGTGACGAAAATAATATCAACATGGTATGACGAAATAATGAGAACGACTTCGAAGATATTGCCGAGAAATGATCTACGTAACGGTAGACTGCAAATCACCGCTGATAAATCGACGAATGTTTGCTGAAAGGTAAAATTGCAACGAATTTTGTAACTGTGTTTATTAATTTAATCGTAAAATTGTGATGGTTTTATTCTCAAACGTTGGGAAAATATTGCTGAACGGTACACGATCAAGAAATTGTATCATGTAGTACCTATACGGAATTATGAACTCGGTAAATTTTGATCCTGTTGATATCATCTCAGATCATTTTCATTTTGGAATTTTTCGAACGAACCTAATTGCATGTTGATTTTTCATTCTTTACATTTTACGTTCGGCGTAATGTTGAGTAAAATTTTTCGCTTTTTTGCTCATTATGTTCAATTTTTATTTTAGAGGTTTCATATTCGACTTAATGTTGAACAAAGCTTCGTTTTTTCTCATTTTGTTCGATTTTTCTACACGTATAAATACCCCCGGCAGAATTTTTCAAAAGCTTTTACCTTTCTTAATATTTTTCGTGAAAATTATTTCGACTTTCAACTACGTAGTTGTGAATTGTGATTGTATTTTTTTTTTTGAAAAATCACGTTCGATGTTTTTGACCTCGCTGTGCGCGGTTTTTGTCGTATTTCTCCTTTGATGATTTTGAATAAGCGGTGATTCATTTTTTATTCAGGTTTAGTAACTCATAACAGTTTTATTGCACCTTGAATTTGACGATTTCTATAATTTTAGACCTCTCGAGCCAAAATTATTTCTCTCGTATTCGCATTGAAAATATACACAAGATTTGATTCAAAATAACGATTTTTTTGTAAGTACCATACGAAAATAATACCGTAATCATCACTTATTCATCGTATTTTACTTATTTACCGAATTACGTAAGCATATTATCGGAAAAAATAATAATGTGAACGGTAGAAATAATGTTGCATTTTTTTTCTTCATAATTCAATCTTGTTCGTTGTTCGTTAAATTTAAATTCCTAAAAAATACTACCCTTAGTTGTGTTACGTATGGCAACATTGCCGCGCATGCGCAAATACACCTAAACAAGTTCCGACTAGAGTTGTGAGCGAAAGTCAAAGGGATCAGTTAGTTCAGTCAGTTCTTGGTTATGTACAGAGTTTTCCTTTTATTCCTTTCCTTGTATGAACTTTTGTACAGTATTTCGGCAGTGTATTAAATTGTGTTGTGATTTTGCGGTACAATGACAAAAGGTTAACGTTTGAATTTCCAGTGCATGACGCGTTGGCGCGACGCCATTTTGCTATGTTTACGTGTTGCGTGTTCTTTCTTATTGTATTGTGTGCTTTAGAATTAGAATGAAGTTAAGTTGTGGTTGATTTTGAATTCGCGTCGGTACTTTGAATGTTTCAATTTCATATTCGTGTTTTTTCTTTGTCATCGTGTGTATTCTATGCAGTATGCAGATCGTAGTTTTTTTTCGTATTCAACGGAAATGCCGAAGTACCTATCTCTGTAAGTAGCTACAAACATAAATCCATTTTTCGAGCGTTTTTCTTTTTTTTTTGAAATCCAAAGTGTTAGAATTACGTGAAGTATGTATTTTAATGTGGTGATTTTCGTGTTTTTATTATTTCGTTCGCGTACGTACGGTTGAAAAAATTACGTTGCAGAAATGGCGTGTGTTTATGTATGGTAAAGGATTCGAGGTTTCATCTATGCGTTCTTTTTCTGACTGATTTTTCTTATTTACTTATTCTAAAAATACGTGCAATAATTGGATTTTCGTGTTTTTATTGTTTCGTACGCGTACGTACGGTTGAAAAAATTACGTTGCAGAAATGGCGTGGCGTGTGTTTATGTTATGGTAAGGGATTCGAGGTTTCATCTTTGCGTTCTTTTTCTGACTGGTTTTTCTTATTAATTACTTATTCTAAAAATATGTGCCCATATTACTAATTTTTGCCTCGAAAATTCGATTTATAGGTAGTCGAGTCGCGATTGATTTATCGAAAACTTGTTCTCTACCTATTAATTCTAAATTTTTTTTGATTCTGATTTCGAGATGGATGAAAGTTTGAAAATGATGGAGAAATCCGTGACCTATTATCAACTTTTTGTTCGTTCAAGTGATATGGAAGAATTATTTTTGTAAAAGTTTCGATTGCGCTAAAACGAATTAAATATCTGCCATTTTCATAAGAAATCATTCGATTCCAGTTTCTTCTAGTTAATGACTTGATTCAAATTTGTACGTCGGTATTATTGAAACTATGATGAATTCGAACTACGGTTTTGTGTTAGGGACGAGGATGTTCGGAAAATTTCAAAATTAAATCAGTTTTTTTTTGTGGCTGAGAAAGATATACATGTGTAGGTAGCTAGGTAGTAGGTACTAGGTACTTGGAAATCTCTTGTAATGTAGTGGTTTTTTACGAGCCAGTCGAATATGCAACTCAAGCTTAAATACTTTCATGACGTCACTATTCATACCACTGAATGTCGCTTCGACTTTTTTTTCCAAGCTCAGAATATTTACGTAATTTTTAAACAGTTAGAATTTTTTGAAGTAGTTTTCTGAATTTTTCCCGCGTAATTTTTCAAACTCAACTTTTTCTTCAAAGTTTTCCCAACCAAAATTTTTTTCTGGCGTGATTTTTCCACGATCCATTTTTTTCAGCAGCAATTGTTCTGACGCAGTTTTTTTCTGAAAAATTTTATCATTGTTGAACTGGCATCTTTTTTGAAATTTCCGTTTGATTGGCGTGATAAAAAATATTTTTCTCACAATTTTATTCACATCAAAAAAATTTTTGAAAAATTTCTCCAGTCTACATTTTTTTCTTGGTATTTTTTCAACTCTATATATTTTTTTCTCTCAACATTTTTATGACCATCAATCGAACAGAAAACATTTTCAAATAAAATGCGAGTTTATCAATTGAAAAATTCTTCAGGAAAAATTTCAGCGAAGAGCGATTCAAAAATATTTTTCTTGTGCATTGATGATGATTTTGTGTACCTATATCTATATCTGTGATTAATTTGGTCCTTTTTTGAAATTTGTTTACAGTGAAACGCAACGGAAGAATCATTCAGAAACCACGATGAAAACGACGGTGAAGATATTTGAATCGTGTAAATTCCAACTTAATCCAGCTCTGAAATCGTACAGGAGACTGCCGATTCACCGTTAAGAAATCAACAAATTTGCTTGAAGGTAAAATTGCTACGATTTTTGTATTATTGTGTTGGTACGTTAATTTATATTTTAGTTGTAATGATTTTCATTTCGAAACGTTCGGAAACAAGTACGAAATATCAAACTTCAATTTAGTATTCATAGTCCCTTTGGAAGATGCTGAGGCTATCATACATTCTTCAGATCATTTTGATTTTGGAATCCTTCAAACGAACATACTCGCGTGATGATTTTTCATTTTTGAAATTCCCTATTCAGCTTGAGGCTGAGCAAACTTTGGGCTTCGCTCGTAATATTTCAATTTTTTCATTCTCGAGATAATCCGACATTACGTTGAACGTAACTTGACTTTTTTGCTCGTTTTGTTCGATTCTTTCAGAAGTTTAAATTTAATCATGTGAAATTGTTGCATTTTATTACCAATTCTAGGATTTTTTTCTCCATCGGAAACCACCTACGCGATATTTCATTTTTTTTACTTTGATTTTACTTTTTTTTATCCGTTTAATGAGAGCACATTTTTAATTAGCGTAGGGAAAGGGGTGAAAATTCGTTAGTCTACAATGTGTCTAACTGTCAGTACAGTTTGTATAGTCAGTATTTTTTTCAAATAGGTCAGTATTTTTTCAAAAATTCAAAAAAAAATCTCATTCAACTTGCAAAATGAGAGATGAAGATTTTGCCTCTTTTTTGGTACCTAAATATTGATCGAATAATGAAAGAATATTCAGTTTTTCAATGTCCTTTTCTTCAAAAAATTTCGCCCTCACTTCGCTCGGGCTCATTCATTAAATTCACACGTTTTTATTTTCAAAATGATGGTATGACTCTTCTTTTTCAACCTAAACAATCATTATTTTTTCAAGTGAAAAAAATTGCCCCTTCTTATTTATATCAAAGGTCTTGGTACTGACCTCGATTGGAATTTTCAAAAATATTTCGATTTTTTTGGAAGGAGATCAGGAAATTTATCGATAGATTTCGTTTTTCTGGAAGTCAAAACCAACCACGAAGGAGCGCAATTTTATTTTACCTATAGTAATAAAGTTTCAGATTCTGAATGTCCTTTTTTTTTTCAAAAATTTTCGCTTTGCTCAGGCCCAGTCGAGCTCCTTCGAAAGGAGGTAGAAAGGGAGACTTTATACTGGGCCCACATTTTTTTCAATTACCAAGAGGTCAGAATTTTTTGCTACATAAATGTAAAAAAGTTCATTTTTTAACCTTCTCGAACAATATTTTTTGAGAAACTTTTGCCCTCGCTTCGTTTGGGCAGTATTTTAATTATTTATTTTGTAAATTAATGATTTTTCGTGTATTTTTTCTGTTATCACTGGTTTTTAATCAAGTTCTAATTTGTTAAATACATTAATAATTTTAATTGAAAATCAGTGAAAAGTCACTGATTTAAAATAACATGAAAAAGTTGGCAGAAAATGCACCTATTGAAGCCCAAATTTCCTTTTTTTCTCGAATTAAGTCATTATTTTTGCTCAACTAATTTTGTTAGACACTTAGGTAACTAAATTCTGAAGAAGCTGAATAGATCTGAAACCGTTTCTTGTAAAGTTAACCAGTTGTGATTTTTCGCCATTTTTACAAGAATTGTTTCTGTTGACTAGTGAATTTATTGATACCTATCTGTGATTAATTTTGTTTGTCTTTTTTTTTTACAGTCGAATGTGAAGAATATCGAGTAGTAGAATTTTGATCGAGTATGCTGGAACTGAACAAATCGGTGAGTGTCCAATGTTCATCGTATATTACTGTTGAGTATTATTGTGAAAATGACCGTAATCGATTCACGTATTTGAGAACGAAGTACGAATTCGCTATTGAAATTTTTTTTTTTTTCGTTGATACCTAGCCACGAATGGAATTAATCCCTGAAAATCCATTTTTAGCCGAAATTGAACCAAACTTTGACTGGGTGTTTACCAAATTGCAATGTTTTTTTGTAGATGTACCTTAATATCACTGTTCTTTTTGATATATTGAGAACTACTCGATGCTGAACTTATTAGCAGATAATACGATTAGTTTGGTTATTGCTACTATTTTTGAAATTTTAAGACAACCACCTTAGTTTTTCAAATATTTGTAACGTTATTGTGTTTTGGCGAATGATTCGACGCTGTTGATTTTGGTGTGTCTTTTTGGTGATTTATACCAACCGCACATCTACATGTGTAGAATATATAGTGAAACACATTTATTTTCCCTCGAGTTAGCTCCGGCTCATCATACAGATTATTTTTCAAATTGATCTGCTTAATTTCGTGTTATATGTATTGTGCAATTTTTGACCATCGAGTTTCGAACACTTATCTTATTTGCCGATACCAAATCGTCGCGATTTGTACAAATAAATTATCAGAAATTATTTTGCACGATATCGAAATTTTTCAAGGTCATGATTCAAACGTGGTGCTTTCTGTGCCCGAGCGTTGATTTTTACTATTTTTTTTCTTTTCTTATTGAAGAACTTATGATTCGATTCGGTTTTACCATAGAGTAAGATCAATAATCTACCTATAAACTGAATCCAAGCACATTTGATGAATGAAAATCTTCCGTAGGTATCACTATTTCTAGGAAATTATCCGGGTTTTTCGGGCTGATATTTCGAAAATGTGAATTTGAAACGAAAATCAGACGCCGGATTCGTGTTCAGCAACCGAAAATCTACCTATAGACCAAATCTGGAGACATTTAGCTAATAAAAAATTTTCCGTGTCACTTCTCTTGAGAATTTTCCGGATTTTCCGAGCAAATATTTCAAAAACGCGACTTCAAAACGAAAATCCGACTCCGTAATCGTGTTCAGCGAGTCAAAATCTACCTACAAACTTAATTCAGAGACATTTGGCAAATAAAAATTTTCCGAGTCACTGTCTCTTGAGAATTTTCCGAATTTTCCGAGCAAATATCTCAATAACGCGACTTAAAACGAAAATCCGACGCCGTAATCGTGTTCAACGAGTCAAAATCTACCTATAAACTTAATCCAGAGACATTTGGCGAGTATAAAATTTTCCGTGTCGCCGTCTCTTGAGAATTTTCTGGGCAAATATCTCGAAAACGCGACTTCAAAACGAAAATCCGACGTCGTAATCGTGTTCAACGAGTCCAAATCTACCTAGAGATGTGCGCCAACGCCGCCGCCAATTTTTCTTGGTTTTTGGCCGCCCCGCCGCCGATTTCATCTCGGCGCACATCTCTAGATTAGAGGTCGCTGAACTCGAATCTGACGTCAGATTTTTGATTCAACCTTTTGCTGCAATTTTATTGGCATTTTTCTTTTGAGTTTTTCCGATTTTCATTCGTGAATATCCACGATTCTAAATCTCTAAATGAAAATCTGACGCCGGATTCGAGTTCAACGACCTCGAATCTGCCTTTTAGACCTTTTCCAAGAGCATTTGGGCGGTAAAATTTTCCGATCACTTTTTTCATAGAAAAACGGCTGTTTTGGGGCGGAAAAGTCATCGGAAAATTTTACCGCCCAAATGCTCTTGGAAAAGGTTTATAGGCAGATTCGAGGTCGCTGAACTCGAATCCGGTGTCGGATTTTCATTTAGAGATTCAGATTCGTGGATATTCGCGAATGAAAATCGGAAAAACTCAAAAGGAAAATGCCAATGAAAATCGGAAAAACTCAAACGAAAAATGTCAATAAAATTGAAACAAATGGTCGAATCAAAAATCTGACGCCAGATTCGAGTTCAGCGACCTCGAATCTGCCCATAGTCCTTTTCCAAGAGCATTTGGGCGGTAAAATTTTCCGATCACTTTTTTCATAGAAAAGCGGCTGATTTTGGGTGGAATAGTCATCGGAAAACTTTACCGCCCAAATGCTCTTGGAAAAGGTTTATAGGCAGATTCGAGGTCGCTGAACTCGAATCCGGTGTCGGATTTTCATTTAGAGATTCAGATTCGTGGAAATTCGCGAATGAAAATCGTTTTCGAGATATTTGCCCGGAGAAGTCGGAAAATTTAGATGCGACGATGACCAGAGGCACGGAAGATTTGTACTCATTGGGAAGCTTTCAACCGTTTGAGAATGATATTTTTTCATGGTGGGTTTTGCCAAAACCTCCTATATACAAGGCCTGAGTGCTGGATTAATGACGTCATGGATGTGGTTAATTTTCTGTGGTATGTGGTAATTTTCGCTCAATTCACACCGATTCTGTACGTTGTTGTTTGTGTTTTCATCATGTAAACAAAACTGTACGGAGTGTGAATTTAGTGAAAACCTATGGTTAACCAATCAGAATCGCCAAAAATTAACCACGTTGATTACGTCATTAATCCAGCACTCAGGCCTTGTATATAGGAGGTTTTGGTTTTGCATTTTTGTCGCTTAATTTTTCGGTCGAGACTTTAAAAATTGCGTTTTTGTTCTTTTTAGTGATTGTTGGAGAATAATAGCAAAATATTATGTGGCACATTTTTTTGTAACCATTGTTAAGACCTATAATTTTCTTTTTTTGAATTACGAATCCTTTTTTTTTTCGCAGTTTCAATGTCTCTGTAGTGTGTAAATGTAGAATCTTGTATTTGAGTGTTTCTAAGATTTTGGCTCTTGCTTTTCTGTGGTCAAAATCATTTCTCTAGTACACGCATTGAAAATATATATATGTATAATTTTATTGAAGAATAATTATGATTTTACTGTGAAATTTTCCACCCCCGCTTGCTTTAGAACCAATCGATAGTTCCGTTGGATTTTTTCAATCAAGGGTGCTGGACTATTCCATACTAAGTCAGAACAAAAATAAAATCAGGTCTTCCTATTTCGCACCAAGTTTTTTTTTATGAATTTTCCTTTTGTGGCCTATTCATCAAGCCACGATTATTTTTTTTTCGTAACACTCAAGGAGGTGGGAAAGCTCGAAATTTTTATGCGATAACGACTTTTTTTCAGTGAAATTGCTCATCTTCGAAGGTTCATATCTCGAGATAGGTTGTACTTCGGGGAAAGCTGTTAGCGAGGTCTGAAAAAGAATTGATAGGAGATTCGAAATCTATTATCATATTATGAAAATCTCAAGGTTGAACTTTGGTGGTGAAAGCTCAACTGTTATGATGAGAACAAATGATGAAAGCCACCATTTAAAAATCTGAAAAAATTACAGTGAGTAGCCTTTTTCACCCGGCAAATTTCCAAAATTGGATCTCTACACCTCTAGAGGGTACAGAGTCCACAATTTCGGTCGAAATTTTAAAAAATCGAAAAAAATGAAGTAGCATATCGAATCCTATTAATTCGAAATTGCTGATTTCGAATATGTACTTGGTTTTTTCATCCGACTTATCTGACCCCCCCCCCCCCCTCCCACATTAGGGGTCATTATTTGAAGAAATTAAGACGCTGAGTTCGAATATTTGCTTAGTGTTTGGATTTGGCCCTTCAAAGCACCCTTAGCTTCCCAATTTTGAGGAAAAGTATGGTAATAAATTAGAAAATTACGTGTGACATATTGATTGTTATTTATTTGAAGTCGTAATATTCGAATATCGACTTAATTTTTGATTTTTCCCCTTGCTTTGATCGAAAGATATGTATGATTAATTCGGGAGGAGATCGTATTACCAATTCTAAAAAAAATTCTATCCGTACTACATGTACATAGTACATACCTAGGTAATATTTCTGTCTTTTTGCTTCGATTTTTGTAGGTGAGGCGTGGATGAAAATTCGTTATTCTATTGTATATTAAGTATTAATTATGTCTCATCTGACAAATGACAATTATTCATAACTTCGGTGTTTTTTTCTTTTTTGTAGTGGTCAGCGGAACAATTGGAAGAAATCGAATAAATTTTAACGTGTTGCAGTACTGAGAAATCCTCACCGTAGCAGTTGAGCAAATCCACCGCAGAAAATTCGCTTCGAGATGAAGTTACGACGGATCGAGTCTGGTTCGTAATTGTATTTTTATTTTTCAATAATTTTATTCGAAAATGCTCTGAAATTGTTGACGGATTTCGTATTGATACGCTAAAAGGCGAATTATCTTAAGAGAGTTACGTAAGAAAAGAAAAAAAAACAAATCTCTTGCGTATTCTGAGCAGAGGATGATCCGAAAACCTATTACAAGTGCAATATGATTGGAAAATACGATTGTATTTTTATTTATCGATAAATTATTTCGAGAATGCTCTGAAATTGTTGACGGATTTCGTATTTTATACGCTAAAACGCGAATTATTCTCAGAGAATTACGTAAGAAAAAAAAACGAATCTTTGGCGTATTCTGAGCAGAGGATGATCCGAAAACCTATTACATGTGCAATATGATTGGTAAATACGAGAAAATCGTCGACTAATGTTTTAATTGTGGGGAATTTTCAACAAATTTTATCGTTGGGTTTTCATTTTCTACAGCTGATATTGAGCAGAAGCGTAATCGAATGCAAGTCGTATTTTCATCAAGCCGAGAAGAAATTTCGCCGTTTTCGTCGACGTCTCCTTATTTTTTCTACATCCGCGGCGAGATATTTATTTATCGTATTTTTAATTACCTATTTTAGTATTATTTTTAGTTCGGTTAGTGATACTTTGACGTTTTCATTGTAATTTCCAAAATTATTGGGGTTTTTATTGATTTTAAGGGATGTTAGTCTGGTGTTCTGGGTGGAATTAGGGAACTAGTTAGTCTGGTGTTCTGGGTGGAATTAGGGAACTAGTTAGTCTGGTGTTCTGGGTGGAATTAGGGAACTAGTTAGTCTGGTGTTCTGGGTGGAATTAGGGAACTAGTTAGTCTGGTGTTCTAGGTGGAATTAGGGAACTACTTTGGCAAATGTGGTGGTAGCGGGTCGGTGGAGTAGTCAGAGAATGCCAATGTCGAACGACTTGGTGAAACCTCCAGATTCTGAGGAGATGTGGCGCGATCGTCCCCGGAGTCCGGGTTGGGCATAGCCTGGCGGCAAGTCAGCTCCAATAGTGGATCGGGGGTGACTGCGGTCTCTCGTTTTAAGGTGCTCAGGGCTCCAGCCGGCCTTGATCGCTAGAGAGTCCTCAGCGTATTCTTCCATGGTAGGCTCGGTACTGTGGACAGAAGCGTCTGCTGCGGGTTAAAATTTTGATCAATTTCGTACGTTTTAATCGTCACCAGGCGCGGTACTAAATCGCAGCTCTAAGTTGGTGGATTGGCGATTGAGTGGGCCCGTGAGTGTTCGTGTATATTTGTATGTAGGGGCGGTGTTAAGAGTCTTCGTCTCTAGTAGTGTCCTGGTGCCTTTTTGTCTAATTTTTAAACGTAGAATTTTCAGGGTAGGAACACCCCGGTTGGCTCCACAGTGCGTCGAGTATCCATCGGGGGTGCCATTTTCGGAAAGAATTCAGAATTCGGACCGGCAGGGCCAGAATCGGGCTGTGCGTGGTTCTGGTCGGTGAAGGCTTACTTGAGCCGACCGTGAGGCTTGCTGCACCTTCGGGAGTGCACCTGACCTTCGACGTGCGATGACGGTTACCGCTGGAGCCTTTGGCACACGATCCCTTCCCGCCTAGTCGGGAGTCTGTTAGGCCGTCAGTAGCGCGACTGGCTTTGTCACAGTGGCGATGTCCAGGTTACTGATGAGGGTTTTCGGTCCTATTCTTGTGGATGTAGGCCGGCATCTCTGTGGACGGGAATTGCTATATACCTTGCCACAAGGAGAATGCCAGCCTGGTATGAAGCCCAATGTCGCTGTCTGGTAGGTAAGGAAATTAGGGCCGCTTTGCGACATTCTGCGATTTAATATTCGTGTTTGATTGGCGTTAAAATAACGATCTTGATCGGCTTTTCATTTCAACGAAAAGTGGCGTTTGCTCGAGTGTAAAATTGCCGGTGGTGAGTGTGAGTGAATTTTCAACGTCATAATTTGTTGTAATGAATTGCGTAAGTCTTGTGTTAGGTCTATCAATTTGGCATGTTTCATAAATTATGGGAAATTTTGAAAAAAAAATATCAGTTTTTTGGCTTTTTTTAGAAGTATTTTTTACCTTGGTGTTCAAAAAAATGTTTGCTTTGGGATTTCAAACGAAGGGTAATGTTAGGAGTTCGCAAGTAATATTTAGGCCGAAATTTGGGTATTTTTCGAGACTTTTTTGATATATGTATTTATTAATGTATTTATTATTTGTATGCTATCGTATGTTTAAATGTATTTAGTTTTTCTCTAATTTTTAAGATTGTGATAACCAATCACGGTTTTTTCCTCTGTCGAGCGGCCGGCAGTGGTTTTTTTAACCCAGATTGGTTAAACTATACGTTCAACTTAGATAATTATTAGTTTGTTATTCTTGTTGTTTTTTTTTTTTGCCGCCGTGTACCATAATAAAATGGTTAATTTTGGTTTTCTGCGTCTTTTTTTTTACTATCACCATTGAATGGTTTTCGACCAACGTGAAGAACTGGTTTAGATTACGTAATTTGAATAATTTCACGTTTAATTGAGTATTCCGTTTGTTACTTCAGATTGAAATGAAAGGAGTAATTCGTAAAGATGTTAGGAATGGCGATTATTTACTGAAAAACTTCGACTTCTGTTGAGATAACTGGCGATTTTATGGTAAAATACTGATCTACTTGTGCTAATAAAATTGCCCACGTGTCGTCGTATCGAAAAACATTTATTTATTCGTAATACATATGATTATTACTTCAAAAAACGGTATTTTAATAATTTACAAGCGTCTAATTATTTAAAATGCCTGCAAAATCAAGGATAGGCAACACAAATAACACGTATTTCAAATTCAAAGGGGATCTTAGCGCTATCTATTGTGTTAAATAAAAAGTAATGCAAGGAAAAATGAGCTTCCTTCAAATTTAAAATAAGTGTTATTTGTGTTGCCTATCCTTGATTTTGCAGGCATTTCAAATAATTCGACGCTTATTGAAAGGTTCAATTTAGTTCGTTTTTTCTTCATAGATAGCGTTACTTGTACCATTTTTTCTCAGAATCGATGTTTTTCGAATAAGTGTTATTTGTGTTGCCTATCTTTGGTTTTGCAGGCATTTCAAATAATTTGACGCTTATTGAAAGGTTCAATTTAGTTCGTTTTTTCTTCATAGATAGCGTTACTTGTACCATTTTTTCTCAAAATCGATGTTTTTCGAATAAAAAACCTTCTGTTTTTACGCTTTTCATTAAAAAGCTGCAATAAGTATTTTTTGGAACGCGAAAACCAATGGAAATGATATTTATACGTTTGAAATAATATTTCAACGACAAAATAGCCATTTCAAGCACAAATATGGAAAAAATAAACAACAAATTGAACAAAACTGAACATACAAATCACTAATTTAGTATAAATTTTTTTAAAACAAGAACGACACATCATAAATACTAATCTAAACAAACATTAACGAATTTCTACAGATATATCCGCGTATATAAAAAAATTAAAAACAAATAAATTACCGGTGATGCTTGAAAAAGAGGGAAAACGAACTACAGAGTATAAATACATAATAAAACAACGAGAAAAACATCGAATTAAAAAAAAAAAAACACCAACGACGTGGGGAAATGAAAAACATAGAACAGATTAAACCAGATTTTAAATCCGAAATAACATAAAATGAGGGCCAATATCTAAATTGGGAAAAATTCCACATCAACGTAAAAAAAAACAACGATCGAGGTACGTAAAAAGAAAACAACAGCCAATAAATCGATAACTACGTTAATTTCGCGATGTATTCGTATCCGAGATTTATTTCCGCATAAAACCAGTTTTCGGAGGCGGACCTAGGTTGATATTTTCATTCATCGGCGTAGTGGGATCTTTGATAAAACTTCGGCTGGAACTTTCGCTGGATGTTTCGCCGTCTGTGATGTCGAACGGTAGAATCGTCTGAGGTACTTGGTTATCGGTGAAGATACCCATGTCTCCGTAGATTTCCTTCAATACGAGCAACATCGTGTCTCTGGATGTCCTACAATGCGGATAAAAATCAAAAATTAGCATCTCGCGGTATTCAAAATCAGATAAACGATTAAAATACAAAAATAGGCACCAATAACAAAGATGACTAGCTAAAGCGAATAAATATTCGTTGAAATATTCGACCGGAGCTTCTTGCAGTACATAGTCGACTCTTTTGCCACCGTTCAAGCAGCCCACTTTTACGTTGGTGCCTTCGATCACAGGTTCAGTAGGTACGACGTTCGGGTTCACCGGTTTATTGGTGAGAACTTCGCTGGTTTGAAGAACCTGGGTGAGAAAAATTCGAGGGAAATTATTGATATTGATGATTGGGCTGTTTTGAATTAATTCGATAGTGATTTTCTTACGTGGCTTAATTCTTGCTGAATGACAGATTCGGCTGCATCGACGCTTTTATTGATGGCCAAATGGTAAACCATGTTCCAAGTATTTTTTACCGTATCGATGAGTCTTTGACCGACATGGGATACCGTATCTTTCAATTCTAAATTTTTTGAAAAAATTAATTAGATGAAAATTATTTTTGAAGGTATGATAATTGAGAAAAATATTTTTCAATCTTCAAGATTCCTTACCAAGATGCATTCGTTTTCGTCCTTTATGATGAGGAATCTGAACCGGTTTCACTGTGCTCATCGTAGGTATAATTAGAGGCTCGATTCTGTAGGCGATTGGATCGTAAGGATGAAAAATATTGAAAAATCCTTTACACGTAGGAAATTTGAAATCTTCTCCAAGGATCTCGTTACTTCGAGTGGCTACGAAACATGCTACAAAAAAATCACACATGATGAATTTTGAAATTTGAAATCCTTCCTTTTTCAGCTTGCCTTGGTTTTAGGGTTAAATGGTCCAAAAAATATATTCTCAGCTCCATCAAAAACCCCTCAAATGCCAAGATTAAAAATTTTAGCGTCTTAAATTCTCATGACGATCACTGCAGGGTGCAGGGAAGGAAAGAAAACGAAAACTTGAGATATTTACCGATAGGAGATCCGAAGGCGAAGAAGAATACCGGATTGAAGTGTAGTCTTGGGTACTTGATTAATGGCTGGCCAGTTCCAGCTTTACCAATGGTTACCACTGAAATTCGTCTGGTCATGGTAGTCAGTCTTTTATCGTATTCTTGACTCAAATCATCGACGATCTGAAACCCAAAACAAAACAATTACTGATCTGATTCTTCGCCAGAATTATATTTTGAGAAAAAATGAAAAATTCCACTGACATTTGTCTCAGGTTCATGAGGAGTGGTAGGTTGATTGCTAAGTAAATCGAAAAGGATTAACGATCCCAAACTGTGCCCACCGACGGAAATTTTACCACTAAATCCCGGATTCCTTTTGGCAAACAAGTCGTACAATCTGTTCATTTCAGTAACGACAGCGTTAACTATGACCTAAAAAAAAATAATAATGATACAATTGAAATTAATTATAGAAAATCGGATTTTTCCAGCCAAAGGACGAATTCCGGGTAAATTTACCTGGCAAAAGACAGGACTGGTGTAAAACAACAAATCCAAAATGGTATCATTGGCGAAATCTCTAAGTCGAGGAATCGAAGGTAACGTGATATTTTTCAGACGTTTATCTATTCCGGTATCTTCGCTGTGTAAAGCTTTATGCCACGATACTGGTAATATCTCGATACGGTTGGCTTCGCCTAATTCGCACGATTCTTGAAAATGAGACTGAGTCAGCTGCAACGAAATGCTACGAGTTTCGTCCACTGAAAAAACAAATCCAACGAGCTACGATTACGAATTGTAAATAAAAAATTAAAATGGACCGGTTCACTGACGTAATTACATTTTTTTTTCAATACTGAGGAGTCATTTTTTACTTGTTCAATGATTCAAAAAAAATAAGTAAAATAGATACAAGATATGAGTATTATTATTTCACCAGGTTACTCACCCACTTCGATGATAGAACGGAATTTTAGATCGCAGAATTGTCCGATACCGTGTACTAGAAATAACAGATGATCGACTTTTTCGGGTTCTCCGTCTTCGATATCGAAATCGTCGAAACCGCCTCGTTTCACCATTCTTGGTTTCAATTGCGAAGGCTGCAAAAAATTAATCGATTAGAAAAAATCGTGTGAGCTGAAATTAGTCTAATTCTAGAGAGTATTTTTACGTGTTGTTTGACATAGATACATTTTTTTTTTTTTTTTTTCATTTCCCTCATATACTTATATTTCATTTTTTCGATAATTTATTCGTCGGTGAATAAAAATTTTTGTGTCCAAGATCCACCTTTCTTGATGCCAAAAATGAACTCGAAATTTTTTATGAATTTGGCTAAAGGTAGACTTCGAGTCGCTGGACAAGAATCTGGCGTTCAATTTTTCCTCAAATGTCTCTTTTCTGTATTATCCGGGCAAGAAAATTGAAAAAATTCAAAATAAAAAATTGCAATTTCAATTAAATTTCTCCACGAAATTCAATTGCCCAAAAAAACTCTCAGGGTAAATTAGCTCCAGAACTACACATCAATTAATAATTCAATACAAAAAAAATCACAAAACTAAACATAAAAAATTCCAAAAACAATAAAATCAAAATTAGCAAACACACAACCAACAAAATATTTTTAAAAATTACTAAAAACGTCACAAAATGAAATGAATTTACACAATTTCGCACACTTTTCCCACCCTTCGATCCTCTCACCCTTACCTTAGATATTCCAAACTCGACCCCATCTCTTTCTCTATGTATTCCCCCAAAAAATGATATTTTCATGCAGGATGATAAAGTTATCCGCCATTCCGAATTTACGAATACCTGATTTGTCAACGAAGCCCACTGATCCTCGTACGAATTACGTATCCATCTTTTAACCCTCGATCGACGTCTCATCGGTCGATAAATCTGTACCGCGAACATGGAAAAATAACTCGATACGTGAAAATTCGTTCAATTCGGCATAAGCAAACCCTCCTTCCACGTTCCCCTTACCCCAAAATTCGAGAAAATCGACGACGATAATCTTAAAATAGGAAAATTTTCTCATTCTGGTAAAAATACTTACAATAGACGAATCCGAGGCTACTTCGATGGTAACATTGGAGCATTTCACTTGATGGGTGATCAACGACATATTATGCATTATAACTTCTTCGTTTCCTACGTCGATTTTCCTATTCCAAAGTCCGGTAACCATTCCGAGTTTGTATTCTTCCTGAAAACATTTTCGCAAATTTACAGATCTTCCTTCGAGCTGGTATGATTTTTTCTCTTTATTGAATCGAACTAACCTCTAATTTAGCTGCGATATCTTCTTCATAAGGGATATAGTAACTTTCGGTGGAGCCTTTGGAGAACCACGAGCATCTTCTCACGACGCTTTTACGTTCATCCCAATAAACTGCAGTTTTTTCACGTTTCACCACGTTCACATCGTATCTTGCTCCATCCGTTGGAACGATTGTTTTTTCATTCAACGTAGCTGCAAAAAAATTGATCGATGCCAATATTAAATCAGGAAAAGCTCAAAATTGAGAAAAAAGGGTAACTTACGTAAACTAAAGGCCCTTTCCAAAGCCAACGAGTCAGTCATACTGAACGGCTTCCATGAACTTTTCAATTCGCCTTCCTTGTGATAAAACCAATTCTTCTCTATATCTTTGCGATAAAACCAATGATGGTAAACTGGTCTATATAACGATCTCTCCTATCGAATAGAACCAATTAAATAATTAATTTCAAATGAACATAGCCAAGGGTCTTCTATCTTAAAAAAGGGTCACTTACCGTCATGACTGAAGGTCTCTGTGGATCGTTCAGGTCACCAGAGTTCAAAGGTACAGTGGTAGGATTGTAAGGTCCGCTGGAACTCGGAGCTCCGGGGAAACTGCTCATGCCTTGGGCACCTCCGCTGTTCGTCGATTCTGTCGGCAACGGCGATGGCGATTTGTGATTTAAATCGTTCGTTGGAGATGGGGCGAATTGGACGAAATTCGGTTGGCTTACATTGGTGGTGGTCGATGATAGACCAGGCAACGGAGCGTACGTCGGTTTCTTTAGATTACTCAGGCGAAAATTATTCGTCGAACCTGAAAAAAAATTAATCAAGATATTAAAGTTGGGCTAATTCAATCAAAAAAATAATTGATCTTAGGCCATTGGATTTTTCTTAAAATTTTCCGCAAAGTGCATTTACCAAAAAAATAAAAAAATTATCATTGGTTGGTTTCGAGGTCCCGGGGTACAGAAAATATGAGGATGTGATACAGGAGGCTAATTTGAGACATTAAATTCCTTGAAATTTTCTGGATTGAAATTTTTTCCAAAATTTTTTCAGACCAAAGAGATAAAGTACAGCGAAATGAAAAAAAATAGATACCCAAAGCAAAGAAAAAAAGTTGAAAAATGACTTCACGAAAGTTTTTGAAACTCCCGAATCTCTTTCAAGGGATATTTTCACCTCAACCTCAAAAGTCAAGTTCCAGCCAAATGGCGAGGAGGAGATGCAGAGTTAGTAATAAAATTTGTTCAGAAACTTAACTTGGCTTGACCTGTTCGACTTTTCTCCACCCTTCACAAAAAAAACTCCCAAATTAAAATTTTTACAAAAAATGATTTTAAAAAATGACAAAAAGTACATAAGAGCTCCTTTTTTATTTAATTATTTACCCAGGGTGAATGGAATTTTGTTGAAATTTTTGAAAAAAAAATGGTGACCTTCCAGTCAAAAGCTTGAATTTGTATGACTAGTTCGACCTAGAGATGTGCACCGAGATGAAATCGGCGGCGGCGGCGAGTTCCCCAAAATCTTGCGGCGGTGTTGTCGGCGCGCCGCCGAGTGAATTTGGCGGCGTCACTGTTTCTTACCTCAAAAATCTATTTTAAAAAATCGTAAAATGATGTTGATGTTATTAAAATGCTGCCCGAGCGAACCGAGGGCGAAATTTTTTTGAAACATTACATTTTTAAAAGTAAAAAATTAATGAGCAACCATTTTAAAAATATTCCGAGATTTTTTACTTTTTTTCAAGGGAAAACCACCCTTTGCTGACACGCCCCCGAGGTAAAAATCGGCGGCGGCGGCGGCCAAATCCAAGAAAAATTGGCGGCGGCGTTTTTCGGCGGCCCACATCGCTACTTTAATCTGACTATAGACCTTAACCAAGAGCATTTGGGCGGTAAAATTTTCCGATGACTTTTCCGCCCCAAAAAAAGCCGGTTTTTTATGAAAAAAGTCATTGGAAAATTTTACCGCCCAAATGCTCTTGGATTTCGTCCATAAGTAGATTCGAGCTCGCTGAACTCGAATCTGGCGTCAGATTTTTGATACGACCATTTGTTTCAATTTTATTGGCATTTTTCTTTTGAGTTTTTCCGATTTTCATTCGCGAATATCCACGAATCTAAATCTCTAAATGAAAATCCGATACCGGATTCGAGTTCAGCGTCCCCGAATCTGCCTATGGACCTTTTCCAAGAGCATTTGGGCGATAAAATTTTCCGATGACTTTTCCGCCCCCAAAACAGCCGTTTTTCTATGAAAAAAGTCATCGGAAAATTTTACCGCCCAAATGCTCTTGGATTTCGTCCATAAGTAGATTCGAGGTCGCTGAACTCGAATCCGGCGTCAGATTTTGGATTCGACCTTTTGTTGCAATTTTATTGGCATTTTTCTTTTGAGTTTTTCCGATTTTCATTCGCGAATATCCACGAATCTAAATCTCTAAATGAAAATCCGACACCGGATTCGAGTTCAGCGAACTCGAATCTGCCTATGGACCTTTTCCAAGAGCATTTGGGCGGTAAAATTTTCCGATGACTTTTCCGTCCCAAAAACAGCCGTTTTTCTATGAAAAAAGTCATCGGAAAATTTTACCGCCCAAATGCTCTTGGATTTCGTCCATAAGTAGGTTCGAGGTCGCTGGACTCGAATCTGGCGTCGGATTTCTGCTTTAAAGTTAAATTTTCGAGATATTTGCCCGGAAAAATCGGAAAATTCTTAAGAGACAGTGACACGGAAAATTGTTATTCACCAAATGTGCTTGGATTAAGTTTATAGGTAGATTTTGACTCGTTGAACACAATTCCGGCGTCGGATTTCAGTTTTGAAGCCGCATTACTGAGATATTTGCTCGGAAAATTCTTAAGAGACAGTGACACGGAAAATTGTTATTCACCAAATGTGCTTGGATTAAGTTTATCGGTAGATTTTTGCTCACTGGACACGACTCCGGCGTCGGATTTCGATTTCGAAGCTTTGTATTCGAGATATTTTCCCGCAAAATTCGGAAAATTCTCTAGAGTCAGTGACACGGAAAAGTTTTATTCGACAAAAAATGTCCCTGGATTTGGTCTATAGGTAGATTTTGGCTCGCTGAACACGATTCCAGCGTCTGATTTTGGTTTCGACCCCTTTTGAGTTATTCGCGCGGAAAATTCGGAAAATTTTCTAGGGACAGTGACACGGAAAGTTTTTATTCATCAAATGCGCCAGAATTCAGTAAATAGGTAGATTCCGGCTCGCTGAACACGATTTCGGCGCCTGTCTGAATGCTGACGACCTTATTTTTCTTATTAGACTCTGTCCACTATCCTCCAATAATTCCAATATCTTTACCAACAAGTAAGATACCTCAATTCGATATAAAATCTTGAGTCGAAACAAAAATAAATCGAAGGTATAAATCAGAAAACAACCAGATATCCAAAATTTCAGATGCTAAAATTCATTTCACAAATTTTGGCGAATAATTTTTGAAATTTTAAAACTACCTCATCGCCCTGCAAAATATGAAAAATTGAATATTATTAACGAAAAAAATCTGAAATTTGGTATAATAGTCTATTTTTCATCTCCGAAAATGGCTTCGAGATGTTTCGGGAACCTCCACAAAATTTTGTGCATTTCAGTGTATCCCTTTCATCTCAAAAATGATTTTGTCCAGATTTTCCAGACCAATTTTCGGAACTTCCCAGACCTTTCGAATATGTTATTCCTGAGCATAATGTCCAACATTTTTCTATCTAAATCATCGCTTCTAAACAGATTTTTATAATCGTCCTCTTCCGGCCACCAAAATAGCTTCAATTCAATTTTGAAAATATTTGAATATTTCCAGTAATTTTGAACATTTCTTTAAAATTCGATGCTCCCCCTCTCCAAAAAACACGTGTCTCAAATCTTTAAATATTTCAAAATTCCTTAACTTCTCTCCGTTTTCCAGAAAATGGACATCACGAATTTTCTGGCACCGGAGAAACAACACATAAAAATGGTCTATATGAATTTCAGCACCCATAATTTCGGATTTGGAATATTTCACAATTTTTTGAAGGCTCTAAAACTTCTCAAAACTGCTTCTAATCGATTCGTGAAATCAAAAGTAGGGCATATGCCAAATTTCTGTTTTTTTTTTTTGGTTTCGTTGATTACATCAGATTTTTATAATTTGAACGGCAACGAAATAATTTTAAAATTCGAAAAATGGATATCAATACTAAAATTTTAGATACGGTATTCTTTCAAGATGTGCTATCGATTCATTTTTTTTAGGGTCGGAGGAGGGGGCTCAAAAGCTCATTCTAAGCTGGAATAACTTTTCGGTAAAGCTCATTTATTGAGGTCTGTGGGGAGAGGGGGTGGGAGGCGGTCACTGAAGCCTTGCATCAGCAAAATCAAAAGACCTAAAACCAAATTCTTGACAGAATCAACTTGAATGACCACCCCCTCCCCCAAAAAACCTACAAATTCCTCTAAACTTATCCAAAATACCAAAAAAAATTACCTGAAACCGGAGGCACCGACGATCCAGGTGGTATCAAAACCGAGCTATCGATCTGAGTCGGCGATCGAGCCTCGAACTGACCCGGATTGAAGAACTTGGGCACGAACTCGTTATTATTCGTACTATCGCCGACGACGTTAAAAAATTCCACGTTATCGGGAATCTGCCTCGCGCCAAACTCACTAAAATTGGTATTTTGCTGACTGGCGAACAGATTCTGAGTCGTCGGCGGTAATCTGACTGCTCCTGAAGGTGGAGGAGGTGTAATGGGCAGCTGAGCTGGAGAATCTGAGCTCGGCGTGGTCGCTGGAACCACCAATGGTACCGATTGTTCGCCGATATTCCTCAATGATGAGTTTTCGTTCACGATCGAATTCAGCAATGGGACCGATTCTGGACTCGAGTCTTGTCCGATAAAGCTATCGATTTCGGCCGAATCTGTAACCATAAAAAAAAATTCAATTAATTATCGTACTAAAAATTATGTAAGTAATCAGTATATCCGTTACAACAAGGTACAAGTACATAAAAATATCTACGACTTGAGAAATGGCAAGGACACGATTTTCTAACGATGGCTGAGAGCCTCGAGGGGGGGGGGGAAGAGGGGACACATGGAAGAAGCCTACAAACCCGGTATCTTAGATAAGGATAAATCTACGTAATACATACATCGAAATGTGACTCAAATACTTCGCCAGCCCGTTAAAATCGTAACAATTAGAGTGAGTAAACAAAGGCAAGGAAAGGAACTGATAATGAATGAGACGAACGTTCGTACATATAAAACCATAATTTTAGATCAATATATGCGCAATTATTTTTAACATAGCAGTTTTTTTTTACTACGAAATTCGTCCAAGTAAATATTACTAATATCCTTTATTTTTGTAAATATATTTGCACGTATTTGTGGTCGCGATGCGGTGCATAAGGAGATAAGTCGAGCAAAATCACTCCATCGATCGAACCGGTTGATTTATAAAATTTAGTTATTCGAGTTGGAGACATTTCAATACGTAATTCGTTTCGCGATGGAGATTTCGATGCTCGTGCTGATTTTGACGGGTTTAATTACCGGGGGCTGGGCAGTTTCGGTTTTTCAATTTTTCGACGATATTCCGGAAACGATTTTGAATTTTTTTATATTAGATTGCCAACCGAATAGTTTGAACGAAGCTAGGAAAGTATTCGAGGAATTACAGAGTCAACTTCCTGGTCGAAGAGTCGATATTGTTACGGTGCCTTTGGACGAGCATGGTAAGTTGGAGTATATTTTTGGCCTTTTTTTTTTGATATTTCAATTTTTAAAAAAGTAAGACAGGTAGGATTTTTATTGCGTATTTTTTTTTTCATGGATCCTGACTCTCAACTCAGAAATGAATTTTTGACCCCAAAGCTGGTTTCTATATCTAGACTCCCATATACAGGCAAAACATTGCCCATTTTTTTGCCTATTTATTTCAAAAATACCTGCTTGGCTATTTTAACCATTTTTTAAAGTAAAAAATACTCAAATCAGCTTCAAATATGACGTATTTTTGAGAAATAGAACTTTGTTTCGAAGATATCGCGAATTTACTTTCAAAATTTCTTGAGAAATTTTGAATTCAACCCTCTTAACTTAAAAAACCACAAATAAAAATAAATCAAGGCAGAAGCGTCGAAAGCTGTGTTACGGAGGTACAAAGTGGGCATAGAGACTCAAAATACCAGAATGGAAGGGAGAAAAATAAGGGTTTTTTCGCGCAGTCATATCAAATAGATTAAATGATCTCGTTCATGTCCAAGAAAACTTCTGAAGAAATTGATTTTTTAACGATCAAAGACGTTATTTTTTCACATTTTTTCAATCAATTCTTGACCTCTCTCCCCTCCCCTCTTCCCACGATATCGAGAATTACATAATTTTTGAATTCAACGAGACTCATTCACAACTCGAACTAAAAAGCTTAAAACCACACAAATATTTATTTTTTATTTTTCAACAAAAAGAGCCTTTTCTAATAAGGGTCAAAAACGGCCCTTGACCAAAAATAAATTCTAACTTTTTTCAGCTCTGAAGAAAAACTCATAAAAACGGCCTTGTTGTATGAAAAACAGGTGTATTTTAAATTTTTTGCAGAAAAACTGTAAGCCAAAAATATAATTTTGAGCAAAAAGAGACGCATTTTGAAAAATTTTGCATCAGTTGTTCAATTAGATCACCAATAATGATAATCCGCGAATATAGGTGCTGAAGTTCATGTTGGCCGTTTTTATGAGCTTTTCTTCAGAGCTGAAAAAAGTTAAAATTTTCTGGTGGCTCTGAAACGTCTCGAAACCGCTTCCAATCGATTTGGCAGGTCTAAAATAGGGTGTATATCGAATTTCAGCTTTTTTCGTTGATCAGATCAAATTTTCATGATTTACAGGACGATGAGGTAATTTTGGAATTTCAAAAATTCGCCAAAATTCGAGAAATGCACTTCGGCACTTGAAATTTTAGAAATGGAACTTTTTTATGATGTACTTTCAATTTATGACAATTTTGACTCAAAATTTTACTTTGGGTAAGGATACCTGACTTGTAACTATAAAAAAAGTAGTAAAAAATCACTTTTTTTTGGTTTTTAATTTTTTTGACCATGTTGGACCCCGTTTTGGGGTCCAAAAAAAAAAGTGATACATGACCACTTGGCCGAACTAATGAAAAAATTCCAGCCAAGTACCCCCTCAAAATTTTTTTTTCAATTTTTTGAAAATTTCAGTGTGAAAAGAATTGGGAAAATGTGAACCGAAAATTTTTAAAAAATTCTCATTTGTACTACCCAGCAAGATGTATAATCTGTGAAAATTTCAAAAATTTTTACCAACCCCTTCCAGAGATATTGCGTGTTGAAATTTCGACATTAAAAGTGCGATAATTCCAAAAGGGGTGGGGGTTGGGGGTCAAAAATTTTTTGGAATGCTTTTAGACCATAAGTAACCTTTTGGGACCATTTTGGCCAATTTTGGGTCAAGGGCCGTTTTTGACTCTTATTAGGAAAGGCTCTTTCAAAAAACAAATTCTACAATTTTCTTTTTGTACCCCTCACTTTAGAAATCAAACCACTTATATACACAAGAACTATCGACCAAATGGCCGAAGCCTTGGACAGCTTCACCTGCTCTTCGAATCTGCACGAAGACCCTCCAACCACTTACGACACCCCAGACTCAGTCATTCTCTCACTCATACCTCAATTACACCCCAGAGACGGTATCATATTATTCGGATCACTCATCAAATCCACCAAACCATCACTCAGCGGATCGATACAACGCAAACTCAAACCAAAAGGCAATCAGGTATGTCTAAAAATAATTCTCATTTTAAATCAGCTCGTATTACGACGACAATAATTCTCTCTCCGTTATTTATATTCTTTACGAATAATTTTTTATTATTTTTATCTGCGTATTATACAGATACATTTATTACACCGAGAAAATACGCATATTTCCGACGAATACCAAGATTTAATCAGACTCACGTGGGGACAGGTTATCACCTACGGTTACAACGACCGCGTTTCATTGTCTCAGCTAGACGACGAACGAAACATTTACAGCAATGAAACTCATCTTCAAATGATATCGAATTATGCGCAGCCAAATTATAAAGTACGTTGCGTTATGACAATGAGCAATCGTATAAATAGGTACTTTGATATCGAACCATTTTTATTTTATTTTTATCATCATCAGGAGGTACCGTATAGTGAGTCATCTCGAACTTGAGAGTCCAAAATTCACGTGGAATCGGAAAAATTATTCAGTTTAATTAAGTATACGCCGAATCCGGTTGAATAAGCTCCCAAAAAAGTGACCATAGAAATTCAATTTCATCAAAAAAAAAAAAAAGGAAGAAATCCTCACTTTCGCTTGTATTTTTACACCAAATTTTTTTCAGAGGCAGGACGTTTATACTGAAAATTTTTCTAAAAACTGCGGTTTCCAAAAAATTAAACGATTTTCCAAAAACTGAAAAATCTTTTCTTTCGATCCCCCCCCCCCCCAAAAAAAAAGTCCTCCAAAAACTAGAACAATTTTCTGAAAATACCAAAATTCCCCAAAAAAATTGCAGCATAAATTCTCAAAAACTTGGACAGTTTTCGAAAAACTGAAGTGATTTCCAAAATTCAAACAATATTTTTTGAAAATTGTACGATTTTCCAAACATTGGGCAATACTTTCACCTTTTTAAAAAACAAAAAGAGATCTTCAAAACTTGACCCATTTTCCAAAACCCGAATAATATTCCAAAAATCGAGACATTTTCCAAAAAAAAAACTAAAAAGAACCCTATAGACAAGTTTTCAAAATCTGCATTAATTTCAAAAAATTAGGCAATTATCCTGAAGAAATAGGCATTTTTCAAAGAATGGGCAATATTCTAAAACATGGCGAATTTTCAAAAAAGTGTCCAGCGATTTTCCAGAAAAATTAAACGGTTTTCAAAAAATGAATAATTTTTTTAATTTAAAAATAAAATGGAATATTTATCCGAGAACTGAATATTTGACCAAAATAAACACCGGACATAACTGCCCGACCCCGGTTCATTTCCCAAATAACAGGCAATTAATATCTTTATAGAAATGAACAATTTTCCAAAACATGATACTTTTTTCAAAGAACGAATAATAATTTTTCAAGAGATAGGTAGGCGATTATAAAATTTTCATCAATCTTTTTTTTAAAAAAAACTATGAAGTTTCTCTAAAAATTGATAATTTTCAAAAAAATGGACGATTTTTTAAAAATTGAGAAGTTCTTCGAAAATTGATGCACGTTTCGGAAACCGACCAATTTTTCAAACAAAAATGAATAACTTTCAAAAAAATTACTCATTTTTCAAAAACTTGCTTCTTTAAACAATCAGATAATGTCAAAAAATAATTAACTTTTCAGGAACCTGAAACTAGTATGTACTTTTAAAAAAATTGGTCCACAGTTTTTCAAAAAAAGAACAATTTCTCAAAAAAGGGGGTAATTTTAAAAATTGATTCATTTTTCAAAAACTTGACTTCTTCCAAAAATCAAACATTTTTTAAAAATTAATCTTTTTTCTAAAAACTGAAAATTTTTCCGAAAAATATGCATATTTCTAAAAACAAACAATATTTCAGAAAATAGTCAATTTTCAAAAAAGTGGGTGATTATCCATTGATAAATTGACCCGGTATTGTTCCAAAAATTGATTCATTTTTAAAAAATTCACCTCTTTTGAAAAATCGGTTAAAAAACTGATCATTTTTAAACATAGTTTTCAAAATCTGAATCAATTTCAAAAAATTGGGCAATTATCCTGAAGAAATAGGCACTTTTCAAAAAATGGGCAATATTCGAAGACATGGTGAATTTTCAAAAAAGTGTCCAGCGATTTTGCAGAAAAATTAAACGGATTTTTTTTCCATAAATTGATTCATTTTTCAAAAACTGGCCCCTATTTTTGAAAAATCGAGTAATTTTTTTAAAAACCTGAAAATTTTTAAATATTGATCCATTTTTTAAAAACTGAACCACTTACACTTATGATATCGTATCGGAAAAATGATCAATTTTTAAAAGAATGATTATAGTTTAAAAAAATTGAAATTTTCTTTAATATTTAAAAAATTTGTTAAAATTGAAGGAAATTTTTTCTACGAAACCATTTTTATCCAAAATTGAAGCAATAGATATATTCAAATTAAAAAAATCAACAAACAATAATCATCTAAATTTCGAAAAAAAATTCAAGAATAAAAACAATTGAAAAATGTTTAGTATCTAATTTTTAGGTGTCACGTGGGGAAAAAGTGGCACACTCCACGAAAATATCTCAACAGAAGAACTAAATATAGAAAAATACCAAGTTAATTAGGTGAACCAAAGTTGTACAAATCCTTTTATTCCTGTTTCCCAATTATTTTGATTTTTTTTATAATTCAGGTACCCCTATTTCTTCGGTAACATTGACATTATTTTGAAAAAAGTGCCCTTGCCAACTTCCTGGCAAAAATCACGACTAAAATTAGCCAAAGGTAAAAAAGTAACCAAGTATCTAAAAAAAAAAAAATTAAATTTCATTACAAAAATTAAATTTTATCTCCGACAACGCCGTATTTTGAAACCATAAACTCAAATAAAAGGACCAGATTCCAAAAAATCAAGCACATATTTCGATCATTCGCCATAAACTCAGCCAAACCATCGACGATTTTGACACCACCAACTACTATCACACTACAAAAATATCATTCGATCAGATCGATCAATTTTTTCAGAAATTCGTTCGCCACTTTTCGACCTCCTACGTCTCTCCCTTTTAAAAAAATCCTCCAAAAAAACAATTTCACCAATTTTTTTCCCTTTTGCAGGTTTCGATGATAAAACATCAACTCCAACAAGACACCAGAACAGATCTCACGCTTCCTTCGGGCACATTCCGCGTATTCATCAATATCCACGGAACCATACGAAAAGCTCTACTTCTAAGTTCGACAGGTAAATCTACGTACCTCAAATATCACGAAATTTCATCCGAAAAAAATCACACAATTAATCGATAGTCGCACAATAACGTCTCGACTCGAAAAATCACAACACAGTGGGTTAATTTAAGACCGCTTTCGTAAATCCGCAGCACGAAAAAGCACTACCGAACTACATAGAAACTCGATGATAACAACAATTGCGGGCGTACGCGAATCCGTTGATAACAAACAAAGGTGAACATAGTGACGCGAGAGAAAACACTACCGCCGAAACGTCTCTCTCTCTTATCAGATGCTATTTATCGCATATTAATCCTACAATAATAATAACGCGAATATATTCGATCGTGAAAAAATACACCGTCCATCTGCGTACGAGAACCCATAGTAATTTTTCATTCGAGTACCTGCTTACAAAGAAATAAGCGAAAAGATACGAGAAGGGTGTGCAAAAAAAAAAAATCAGGTGACGTTTTTCTTCTCGTATTGATATTGATACACAATCCGAGATAATATCAAATATTGGTATTTCTATCTCTGTCTTTTTCTTTTTCAATCCGAGAATGCAAATGTTTAACGAGTAAACACATACCGCGGTTTTCAATATTGGTCCAAAAACACATTGGCTCGTAATCAAAAACGTTACGATTTTTCGACGCCTTATGTCTCTTTCTCGGCGAGGCGATGTCGTCGAAAGAAAATACGACTTAGGAATGGATACGCATGACAAAGTTGAAGAAATTGCGAGATCGAGGCGGTGATTAATTGAACTGTGCATATGTAACTCGGATACGTAAATTTGTAAACGTAAAATGTTGTATTATTTAACTGACCATTTGCTATCAGTAAATAACGTAAGAGTAGGTACTTAAAAAATAATTTACGAATTTTCGACACCTCAATTCAAATTTTGTCGCGATTAAATTTAAAATATTGATAAAATTTCTTTCGGAGGGTTCTCGTTAATTTCAAAATACCTAAATCAATTTCATTATAATACATTAGTCCATTTTTTGAGACTGTGTAATTATTCCTATTCCACTGTTTAAAAGAGAGCAAGAGAGAAGGGGGAGTGAATTTTTAAAATTCGAAAAATGAGACTAAATTCAACTCGAACAAAACCAGTTCAAAATTAATAACACAATGTAACAAATAAATTCAATAGAACAAGTAATTCAATTTTTTAAATTACCAAAAAATTTCGATCAAAAATACATATGAAAATCATAATAATTCAATTGGCAGCACTGCCACAAATTTTTTCACTGAAAAATTTGAGCAGAAATGATTTTAAGAGTTCAAAAAAAGTGAGGCTCAATTTAAAAATCAGGTTTAAAGGAAACTTTAAAATTGTCATTCGTGACTTTTCAAAATATCTACCTAATAAATTTCAAGATGATTTGTTTGGGGATGGGGAAGTATGAAAAAAATCTCAAATTGCATTACCTAACAATAGTAAAACTTGTTTCTTTTTTTTTAATTTTCAAATGTAGAACCACTTTAAAAGCTCCTTCCCTTTCTATCTATGGCCAGAAGATTCAAATTTGATTTGTTTTGAAGGGTTTCCGAACTCAAACTCAAAATGAACTTTCTTACAGATTTCTGAAAAAATTGAAAAGGTAAGAGACTTTTGGAGATTTGAAAATTTGAAAATGAATATTACCAAAAAATTTTGTACGAAAGATTTAAATTTTCGAATAAACGAAGTTGGCGGTAATTTTTTATTTATCCAATTCTTGAATAAATCAGTCAAATTTGATGAAATCTTCTTTTTTTTTTTAAATCAGTGAATTATTATTGATCTGTCACTAGAAATCAGTGTGCTTTTTACGAGTTCTTCTAATTGTCGAAAATCACTATTTCTGTTGAAAAACAAAATCAAAATCATAGATTTCTGGACAAAAATCATCATTCTTGACCAAAATTCATGGTTTCAAATCAAAAATTAACGATTTTTTAAGGATCCTAAATCGCTGATTAATTCTTGTTAAAAATCAGTGATTTTTTTTTCTGGTTAAAAGCCAGTGATTTTTTTCTGATCACAAAAATCAAGGATATTTTCTGATCAAAAATCAAGGATTTTTTCTGATTAAAAATCGAGGATTTTTTCTGATCAAGTCAATGTTTTTTTTTCGGATCAAAATTCAGGGATTTTTTAAAATCAGTAATCAGCGTTTTTCCGATCAAAAATCAGGGGTTTTCATCAAAAATCAGGTTTTTATCTGATGAAAATCAGCGACTTTTTCTGATGAAAATCAGTGGTTTTTTTCTGGTAAAAAAAAGTGATTTTTTAGGTCAAAAATCATCAATTTTTCCGGTCAAAAATCGTTGAAAAGATGAAACGTTGATTTTGTTGGTCAAAAATTGTCAATTTATCTGGTCAAAAATCATTGGATTTTTCTAAACAGAAACCCTTGATTTTTTTTGGTCAAAAATTGCCAATATTTTGGGTCAAAATCATCAATTTTTCTGAGCAAGGAGTGTTCTCAATAACAAAATTTATCAGTTTCTAGGAAGCAAGGGCGATTTTTTTCAAACAGAATGGTATTTAAAAGCTAAAATTTCATCATCTAAATCAAATTTCACGAAATTTCAACCACTTGCATTTTACATAGAATTTCAAGAAAATTTTCAAGAGCTACTTCAAACAATATTACCGAAATTTCAACATTTTTAATGGCTTTTTTAGATAATTATTTTCGGTGATTCTTCATTCTGCCAAGGTTCAACTATTCTACCGACATAAATTGTATCCCTCATATTTTTGATTTAGGTATTAATCCCCGAATTAATCAACCCATTGAAAAAATTTACACAAGTTCTGCGTTTTTCTACTATTAAAAAAAAAAATAAAAATAATAAATTCTTCAAATTGAAAAGTCTTGGAAAAAAATTCAAAAATATTTTCATTTTTCAATCTAATTAAGATTTTGTTCATTGTCCACTACTCTCTACCACCTTGAAAAAAAATTAACATCAAAATAGAACTCTAATTTCTTCGAATTGATTTTTCTCGCAATAAAATAAATATTTCTACCCATTCGTAATAAAAAAAAACTCGATTTCTTTTCCTCGTTGAACCGAAACCTTGAACTTAGAATTATCTACACATAAAGCTCCTATCATTAAAGGTCTTTTTTCTCTAATAATTTATCGCGTTGCTTCGCATAATGAATTTCACGTCCGAATGAAATTTTCTAAAAACCCGTTGCTTACTCAGAATCGGAATTTTTTACACCTTACGAATAAATTATTACCTGAAAAAACAAGTGCAACATTGTACATCCAAAGTTTGAAACGTTTCCCCCCAAACTTGATCTTGAAACAAAACAAATGACTCATAAGCAACAACCTATCGACGTAATGTTTACCACAACTCGGTCATTTTTTTTAATCTTACGTATTGTTACGAATTAATAATCTCGAATTCTTTATCCGTCAGGCATCTCTATCAATCTATTGCCAATCGATAACGCATCTCGATTGTTATGGAATCGGACGATAAATTACGACATGGCTGTGCTGAAAAGTCCATCTAGTTGGACCCTTGTGTGTAACGGCGATCGATACAACGTCACTGTGATGAAACTACGCAACTTGGAGGATCACTTGTTGACAGGTATATACGTCAACTTAAATTTACGTACTTATTATTCTTGGTTTTTCATTTTCGGTCGGTCGTTTGACAAAAAAACAACCACGTAGGAATTTGAAAAGCGCATATTGCGTTTGTACATCTGTAGACGATACACATTAACGCTAATGGAGGTGTATTGGCTGGTTACACGGTAATCACGCGCATCGATGACGTAAACGTTATCACTTCCTTGAAGATTTGCGTACGCGAATTATTTCGACGCGACTTTCTTCAATCATCAATAACGTTTCGCAACGCAAACAATATTTTTATCTATCGATTAGGGTTTTTTTTTCTTCTTTTCAATCATTCGCCAGCCTCTATCTCTTGTTTACGTGAAAATGATACGATAATTAATCGACGCCGTCGTGTTTCTGCTGATAAAAGAGATTCACGTACGAAAATTCCAGTCACATGTGTCATCTTTTCTTCTCTGCTGCGTCGAAACAATACCCTCGTTGGGTTGATTTCTCGAAAGTTCGCAATTTCAACCCCCATCGAATTGTATTCTTGCAGAAAAATCCATTCCGACGGACCAGTCTCGAATTCCAGTCGCTTTGAAGCAACGCAGCATCGACCCAGAGCAAGGAATGGCGAAACGGTTCGATTTTCTGCGACCGCAATTCTACATAGAAAGTCGGTATTTCTAAATTGTTTATGTTTGTCTCGAGAGAAAAACAATTCGCGTGAAAAAATTCGAATATTTTTAATCTCGAGGCGCGCGTAAATCGATAAGACTCGTACGTCAACGTGATTTAACGGAATCCGTCGATATCGCATTCTCTCTAGGTCAATTCGATATGAATAACGCTTGGTACCTGAACACTAATGATTTTCCGACTACAATCGATGTCGATTTGCAATCGAATTTTTACGTATTGCCGGGAGAAATGGCCAGAATTTTGTTACAGGTCAGGAACAATAAACCGATCAGGTCGAGATATTTTTTCGATTGCGTTTATCCTCAGCAGCCTTGCGAAGCTAGACCCAGGACGTAAGTAGATCTTCGAATAATTATCTTAGAAGGATCATCTGAAAAATTAGACCATTTTGCAGCATTGTTTTGATCCCCGGGCAAACTGTGCCGGTCGAGTTGATGGTTCGAGCTGAAGGTATCGACGATAGCTCCAATATAATTACATTCATTTGCAAAGATGTAGATATCGTGCACAGAAAGATATATCTGTTCATCGGAAGACAGGTAAGGAATGCTGAATTCCATGTAGACGATTTCTCAACCCCAGGTGGACTGAAAATCACATCATTTTGTATAGAGATCCGATACAACTCGACCAGATATCGGTTTCGAATATAATGGTAACTGCGACGACGCCAATACGGGCAATACATGTCACCGGAAACGATGGAGTGCCGAATTATACGCCAGAGATACCGGTTCAGGTACCGCAGAATCTTTTGTCAACGCAGAATCATCGGATCCAAATTAATACTCATATCTATGCTCCAGGTTTACTCGGCTTCTGGTCCGAACCAGCTGGCTTGTATTATACCGCAGAATTCATCGTTGGGACTCGAGATCCGGTCACCGGACGATATTCAGCGAGCTGCTGCGAAACCAAAGTCGACATACTGGCTATGGATTTGAAAGGAAACGTTAATAAAATCACATTGGACGTCGAACATCGTAATAACAATTAATTCCCGCATTATTTTAACCTTATTGCACAGTTCAACAAATACCACCGATAACCTTATCTGTCGTTTTTATAGAATACCTCAATTGGGTGGAAATCAGCGCGATTGTCTTGGGAGCAATATTACTCATCTTGTTAATAGCCTTACTAATCTTCCTAATCGTACGATGGCGCCGAAAACGTAAAGAATTGTCATTTTTGGATCACTGATCTCAATACGTATCGACCTGCCTTATTTACTCAAAAAACAGGTCCTCGAGTTACCTTCGTACAAGTCTGCACACGTTCGAATCGATTATAATATTCCTACTCAGTATTAAATTTGTACCTTGGACAACTTTTTGTATCATTAATTACGACATAAATATACATTTTGTAGCGAAAATCGAACCATTCATTTCGAAATTTACTTGCTACGGAGAAAGGTATAAAAGTTCATAAGCGTATTTAGGAATTACCACGTAACCAACATACCTGCAATAGACGCAGCTGACGTTTGTTCTTGCGACACCGGAACCACCAAGGGATTTGCGAAAGGAAATCCATAGTTGGCATTTTGGAGTAAAGGATTCTTCACGATTTTCGGAGGAGCCTTGTTATTGTCCATAGTTTCAACACCGTCGCTTAGGTCACTTGGTAACTATAGAACGAACGATAAATACAAGAAGTTAATCCGAAATTTCGACAGTTTCGAATAAAAATGGCATTTTCACTTCGAACTTGTTAAACATTCAACTTTTCATACGATTTGCGAAATCGAACTTACAAATTTTGTGAAACGTAAACAAATCTTTGTTTTTAGACTTTCGAATTGGAAATTTCAAAAAAACACAACGCGTGTTGTATTTTCACAACATAAACAAACAATGAGAAACGAGTATGAACTATTTCGTTCTTCACTCCGATTCACGTTCTTTTTTACCTGAAACTACTTTGAACGAATCGGTCACCATTTTTATAATACACGATCGTTGTTATTATAGCACGACGCTTATTTACAACCTTTACGACTCTATCATAGGAGCCCGCGCCGAAGTATCATTTCAGCTTTTTACGTCACTGCGCATGCGTGGGCACTTGGTATTTTTTCTCGTCGCGTTTCTTATCAATGTTGGTCACCGGAATTATTATTTTATTTTCCATAAAGTGCATAAATAAATATAATTCTTAATTATTTCTGTAAGCAGTTTTATAGATTGAAAATCGGAATATTAATATCTAAAATATTTGTGGTCATAAGTAATTATTATGAACCTTGGTTGTTGTTGTTGTTGAGTGTTGAGTAGAAAGCAACCAAGAGACGAATTTTGAAGTGCTAAAATACGTCTTTTCGCTGCTAAAATAGAAAAGTTCTTGAACACGCGAATTACTGATAGATTTATGAAACACAAGTTCATATTTTTTCTTATTTTTCGTAAGGTATCGTATCCCATCTCCAACTGATTATATTTTTCATTTTAGCTTAGCATTTGAAATGAAATTACTCAACACTCAACAACGTTCAAAATATGACCACAAATATTTTAGATATTAATATTCCGATTTTCAATCTATAAAACTGCTTACAGAAATAATTAAGAATTATATTTATTTATGCACTTTATGGAAAATAAATAATAATTCCGGTGACCAACATTGATAAGAAACGCGACGAGAAAAAATACCAAGTGCCCACGCATGCGCAGTGACGTAAAAAGCTGAAATGATACTTCGGCGCGGGCTCCTATGATAGAGTCGTCAACCACTCATCACCGGAAATTTGACTTCGTCGTAATCTATTTCAAACGTTATTTTTAATTTTTTCGTAGGAATATTACGAATCTCAAGGGACATCAATTCGTATAATCAATGTTTTCACTCGAACCATGAACTAACCGCGTTCTCTTGACCGCTAAACCATCGACGTTAGACTCACTACGCGAAAATGCTCAGCGATCCACTGGACGACGATTCTTTTACTTCGGATTACTACGAAACCGATGCCAAGCAGATACCTTATAAAAGTATAATCAACGGCGAAACCGAAGATGGGCTGATTTTCCAGCAGCTGGACATGTTCTCCCAAGGATTCCACATCATGGAGGAATTCCGCAAAGAGGAGAAACTTTGCGATGTCGTTCTAAAAGTAAGGTGCTCTAATTTCATCATTCTGTGCCAAAAACTTATCAGTAAAATATTACGAACTGTTGTAGGCTGATAATCAATCGTTCAACGGGCATCGTATCGTGTTAGCTGCGACTATACCATACTTCAAAGCTATGTTTTCTCACGATATGGTCGAAAGTAAACAGAAAGAAATTGTGATCCAAGGCATTGATGCAATGTAAGTGGTATATCAATCAGCAATTGACAGATTTCCGATTAGTTACTCATATTTTCCTGTTATTTTAGTGCTTTAGAAGCTCTAGTCAAATTCTCGTACACTGGTCGAGTACTAATCAATATAAATAACGTTCAATCGCTGATGTTCGGAGCATCCTTTTTGCAACTACACAGAGTTAAAAACGCTTGTGGAGATTTTCTCAAAAAGAGGTACTTCAATTTATACCAAAATATTATCGAAACTGAGATCTAACTTCGAATGGTCTTTATTCCAGATTCAATCCAAATAACGTCCTTGGTATCAGATCATTCGCTGATACTCTGGGATGCACTCAACTAACCGAAGCCGCAGATAAATACATTCAACGTTACTTCCACGAAGTTTCTCTTTCCGACGAATTTCAATCGATTAACGGTGGCGAATTACTCGAAATCATTAAAAAAGACGACCTACACGTGATTTCCGAAGAACAAGTATGATGCAGCAATGAATAATCAGAACGATGACGTTCAAATTCATCATTATAATATTATGTTAGGTTTTCGAAGCGGTGATGAGATGGGTGAAGAAAGACCAAGACCTTAGGAAATCTTTACTTCCTCAATTACTAGCTTTTGTTCGATTACCGTTGCTGAAATTGCATTACTTGGTCGATAAAGTATCCGTAGATCAATTGATTAAGTCATCGCATGAATGCAGGTAATGAAAAATTGTCTACAAGTCATAAAACGTTTCGTCTTAGCAATGAGTAATTAATTTTCGAACGATAATTGACGTTAATATTACAGAGATTTACTAGACGAAGCTCGAGATTACCATTTGATGCCGGAGAGACGACCTCTCATACAGCATTTTAAACTTCAGCAACGATACTGCAATCACTTAGTTGGACATATTTTTGCTGTAGGAGGATTAACAAAATCTGGTTAGTAAACTCACCTCATTTTGAGTCCTGCTTCGAGTCCATATAACTACTCATACGTTGAATTTCCAGGCGACTCTCTGAGCACAGTCGAAGTCTACGATCCAGTATCCGGCAAATGGAAGATGGCCGAAGCGATGAGTATGCTCAGGAGTCGAGTCGGCGTAGCAGTCATGCACAATAAACTCTTCGCTGTTGGAGGGTACAACGGCTCAGAACGATTATCCACCTCTGAAGTTTTTGATCCAGTGAAACGAGTTTGGAGTCGAGTATCTCCGATGCATTTTAACCGGAGCGCTGTCGGTGCTGCTGCTCTGAATGGAAGATTGTACGTTTGCGGCGGATACGACGGTATCACTTCGTTGAATACGGTCGAGTGCTATATACCTGAAAGAGACGAATGGAATGTTATCACCAGTATGCAAAAACATCGCAGCGCCGGTGGCGTTGCAGCTTTTAACGATCATGTTTATGCCCTCGGCGGACACGACGGATTATCTATTTTCGACTCGGTAATATTTCGAATACTTCAAGTAGTTCGAACATCGAAATAAAAACTTCTTTTATTTTTAAAGGTCGAAAGATACGATCCCAACATCGGTATCTGGACTTCGGTCACTCCAATGCTAACGAAACGGTGCAGATTAGGAGTAGCTGTCCTAAATGGTAAACTTTACGTCTGCGGAGGTTACGACGGTGCTAAATTTTTGAAAAGTGTCGAAGTCTACGACCCTAAAACCGATAAGTAAGTCTTCCACGTTTAATTTTCAATTCCCCTCGACCCATTTCTCATTTCGAGATGCTTTTTTTTAGATGGCAATACATCGCGCCGATGAACGGAATGCGCAGCCGAGTGGCTCTGGTTTCAAATATGGGTAAACTGTGGGCCATTGGAGGCTACGACGGTGTTTCAAATTTACCAACGGTCGAAGTATACGACCCGCAGATCGACGCTTGGTCATTTGTAGCTCCGATGTGTGCTCACGAAGGAGGCGTAGGTGCCGGCGTCATACCTCTGTATAAACCAGACTACTGAACCAAGGGGTTACTTGTCTATTTTGCATTTTCCCTTCTTCTACATATTTATTTGATCTCATTATTCGTTTTATTATTTCTCAACCGTTCGATATATAGATACCAATTTTTTATCGTTTTTTTTTTTTTTTTTTTTTAAATACGTACGTGTTTTATCGTTTCTTTTTACCATTTTATTTTTAATTTTTCACCGAAGTTGAGCTTCTTCTGTTATTCTATTGATATTTTTAAAACTCACGTAGTGTTTGCACTATCTCGCCGCTTGAGATGACGATTACAATAATAAATCGATCAAAATAATACAAATATTAGACGAGTTGATGGCATGACACGTCACTATTCATATTTTTTTAAAAGTTGTAATTACGCTGAAGAACCGTAAAAGCATCGTAATTTCAAAATTAAGTTGTGTATTGTGATGTATTTTTCGGTTGGTAATGCTAATTTATCACCTTTGTAAGTAAAATAAAAAGATTTTGCTTTGTTTTTCTTGTTTATGTAGTTTCATTTTTTAAAATTAATTTCACTTTATTTTTGAACTACATAATAATGATTTGAGAAAAACTAAGAAACCTGAGAATTTAAAAATTACAAATTCTCAGGCGATTTCAAGATTTTTTTTAAATAAGAAGAATATTGGTTAAAATGAATTGAGAATCATAGAAATCAAATGCGTGTCCATTCTGGATTGATTACAATTTTTAGTCAGTGATGAAAATTATTCACGATCGTGAGATGAAAAATAATTTCGGAACCAGTTTTAGTAATTTGTCTTATTCAAATTAATCTTGAAAATCTCTAATTGAACAACGGACTGTTCAAATAATTCAATTCATTATATTTTTATAAAAATTCAAACGTTCTGAGAATTTTTTTACTTTACTTTCAATCATTTTTATGAAGTTTTGAACAGGCAATTTCAAAATTCTTACACTTAATGAATTCTTAAAAAATTCTTGTACCAATTTAACAAGTTTTATGGTACCAATTTTCGATCAATTTCTTAGAAATTTCAAATTATTTCAAAAATTTTCAGACAATTTTTATAATATTTTGAATTTACGATACCTAATTTTGAAAATTGGTTCCGAGGTTTTATCAATTTTAAAGCAATTTAATTGATTTCTACAACAAAATTATAAAGGTTTTATGAATTTTTCGAACATTTTCATCAATATTTTAATAGTATGGCCTGGCCTTTGAGGCGCAGCCAGGAATTTCTCATGTAGAGGGAAGAGGGGTGCCAGGGTGTGAGGCGAACAGCACAGTAGATCCGTTACGCGATCCGATACTGAAAATTACATGGGGTTCTATATTTATATATGGTTATGTATAGATATAGAACCCCATGTAATTTTTAGTATCGGATCGCGTAACGGATCTACTGTGCCTTTCGCCTCAGAAATTTCATAATTTTGTTGAGAAATTCTAAGTTCGATCCACGTTCTTTCCCACAAAATTTTTTACCATAAAAATTTCAAATTTGAAAATTGAATTCTTTTGTTTTGAATAGGTAAACAATTTTCGTGTCAATTATTTTGACCTCAAAAACCAAAAATGACGACAAATCCGAAATTCAAGCAGTGACATGACACGACAGGGTAGCTTTTTTATTTTTGGTAGGAGGGGGTGTACAAAGGGGATATAAAAACAAAGGAGCATTTTTTGCATATTTGCCACAAATGACTAAGATGATAGCGATTTTGGATTTTTAATGCTTAAAAGAAGACTTTTTTCACATAAAAAACAATAATTAAGAAATTTTTGACTTCATGAGGACCCCCCCCCCCTCACGGCGAGCAAATTCCATATGATTTTTACAAATATTATGAGTGCAAAATAAAATAATTTCTCAGTGTTTATGCTTCGTGAAATTGAAAACAATAATAATTTTCGCACTTTCTTATTACACCCTCCTCCCACTATCAAAGAGTATTGATAAAAATGATATTTCATCGTGTAACTTTTAAAATGGGGTTTTACAACAAAACCGGTTAGAATTAAGTGCAGCTCTCCCCAGAATGGCAAAATCGCACTACGCGACTTCTACTCAGAAAGAAAATAGTATTTATTAAATCAGAAAAAAGTGCATTTTAATTGAAAGCAATGAAAAAAAAATCATTTCAGCCAAAATATATTGATTTTTGGCTCCTCCAAATCGGTAAGTACGTCTCTTCGATCTCTGGAGATTTTACTGAACATTACCCCAGATTTTTCAGGTGTATTTTTTTCGGAGTCGGAGCTGGGAGCTTTTTGAAAAATCTCGGTTCCGAAGGGACTTTTTATCAAAAATTTTGAAGATGAGACCGGATCCAAAGAGAGGACCCCCCCGAAATTTTTTTAGAGCCGGAGCTAGAGGCACTTTTAGAAAAATCTCAGAGTCTAAGTTGTAGCCGGAGACACATTTTTGAAGGTTCTGAACCCGAAGCTGGAAGTACCAGCCCCCCTCCCTCCGGATTCTATATAAATACCCGCAAAGAATAGAAATGAAAATCATTATCTACGTCTTTAAATCGATGAAAGAAGGGGAGAAGAGAAATAATCCTTTGGAAAAAATAAGTTCAAGCAAAAAATAGGCACATATTTTTCATCTTTTACACCCTTTTAAAAACTCTTCAGCCATTTCAGGATACCTCATCAATACCACCACTTACGTTATTACTTCCCCAAATTAAACCATCCCCTGGCCTCTCTCACATCAACAATTAAAATCAGTTCATCGACTGTTCAATATCCAATTCCACTTCCCACTTCCTCATCGACTTCCAAGCTCCAGAATTGGAATTTCACCTCGTATCATTCACGCTGCCTTCCAAATGATCAGCTTCACCACCCAACGACACTCGAATACTTAGATAAACATTCGAATTCGAAAACCCAAAAACACCACAGAAAATGAAGCTTAGCGGTATTTGCTTTCGGGCAAAGCTACGAGATAGTTAACTACAACACAGCCTGGGAAATCGAGGCGAGGGGCACGGAGTAAGGCAAAGGGCGTTATTTAAATACTGTATAGATACGATAAGAAAGTCATTAGTGAGGTAAGAAACATGCTCCGGCTGCTCCGGCTACGCCCGTCGCCGATAATCTACCCGTAATTTTATACTCATTACCGAGCGACTATTTACTGTGCGAATGTATTCGGGGATTTTCGCGAATAAATATACGAACGCAAAGCCATTTTCTAACTAATAAGCAAATTCTTCGCCGCATTATTTGAATTTTAGCCGATTCCGAAATTACCTAAATACCTAAGTTAAACACGAAAACATCGTTGTAATTGTAACTGCTAACTGGCCATCTCTCTCTCGTATGCTTCCTTTCCCGCATTCCGTTTGCTTCTTCGCTTCATCTCAAGAACCATGAGTGCGTTGGCGTTGGGGATATTGTCGCCGGAACGGATAAACTTTTGTAAAATCGTCGTCTCCTCGTTAAAATCTCGTACCATTTATTAATTACCTCGTAAACTAATCTTTAATCGCTAATTACCTCTTTAATTATTTACGGTATGATTTTCTAATTATTACTATTTCTCTTCTTGCTGTTTTTCGTTGCATCGAATAACAAGGCCATTATCACGTGCCTGTACCTAACCTAACTACCGCTGTATGGTGTCTCTTTATGACTTACATATGCCCGACAATTTCTAAGTACAGTAGAACCTCGATTATCCGATTTAATTGGGGCGGGGAAAACTCGGTTGTGCGAAAAAGTCGGATAATCAAAAAGTTCAGTTTTTTCAGAAAAAAATGTAATTAATGAGTTTACTTGAAATTTTTAAAACATTTTTGGCATGCATGAACTTTCAAATAAGATATAAAACTCGGATTTGAAAAAAAAAACAACTCCCAACAAAAATTTCAAAAAATAGAATCCGTAAAACTCGAAAAGGAATTATGTACTTAGAGTAGTGTAGTCAGATGTATTTTCATAATACAGATTTTGAGCAAAGAAAAATTGACGAAATGCAAGATTTTCAGGACAAGCAATGAATTTAGGTACTAATTTTTCAAATCTGAATCAGTAAAATTTGATGAGAAATTGCATTTCTGATGAAATTTGCATTTCTGATGAAATTTGCATTTCATCAGAAATCTGTGATTTTTGACTGAAATATCAGTGAATTAATCATGAATTTTTCATGAAATTCATTTCACTCACTCAAAAAGACAGGAATTTCACGTAAGTAAGTAATTCATCTGATTCAGGATTGTTCATTATTTTTTGAAAAATCATAGTTGAAGGACAGAAAATAATGTATTTTGTGATATTTTTAAGCTGAAAAATATGTTTGTCGAGCTTAAAAAGAGCTAAATTTAAAAGAAGTCGGATAATAAAGTATTATCCGACTTTTGAAAGTCGGATAATCGAGTAAAATCGGATAGAATTTTATGCTCGGATAATCGAGAAATCGGATAATCGATGGTCGGATAATCGAGGTTCTACTGTATTTCAAAATTCAGAGGGTACAAAAATTTACATTTAAAAAAAAAAGGTATTTCATTAGTCAGGAGATCAAATTTTGAATCGAAAAAAAAACACTTTCCAGAGAACGTTCAAAAAACTTACCAAAACAATAAAGAAATAAAGTTCATTTTTTAAAATTTTGACAAATTTTTGAAAATTCAAAATTTTCCTAGGACTTGGCAAAGGTGCTAGTACGAAAATAATTCCTCATTTTCCATTTCATGAATCTACACTAAAAGTGGTTTCAAATTTTTTTTTCTAATTTTGATAAATCTGAGTCGAGAGCTGTTGTGAAATAACTACAAAAAAACGTAAAAATTTTAAAAAATCCACCCTATATTCAAATTTGTCATTTTTTTCAAAAAATTTAGATTCGATTTTTTTTCGATGATTAGTTTCATATTTTATCATCAATCACTGTCAAGAGTAAAATCTTTTTTTTTTTCAATTTTTTGGAAATTTTTTTACACGATTTTTGTACAGGTAAAATGTTGATTAGTTTTTAGAGATAATTTGGAAATGTAGGTATGTATTAGGTTTTGATCGATTTCGGAGGTTTGATTTCGATTCTGGATACACTGAAAAAATAAAATAAAATTTATCCAAAAAAATAATAACCAATTCTCAAAATAGGTAAAATTTATCATTTTTTTGAATATAATTTATTCTTTTTGGTAAAATTTATTCATTTTTTTGATAAATTTTATCATTTTTTCTGATAATAAATATTATTTTTTAGAACAAATTTCACCTATTTTGTGAATTGAAACTTATTATTTTTTTGAATACATTTTATTATTTTTTGATTAAAATTTATCAATTTTTTTGATAAAATCTATCTTTTTTTTGATAAAATCTATCTTTTTTTTGATAAAATTTATTATTTTTGGGGTAAAATGTATTCATTTTCGCAACTTTTGTTTTTTCCGTGTGGACGTGAGATGACAGATAACCCACATGCAGGGGTTCTTAAATTACTGTAAAATAAAGATGATGCAAATAAAAGATAATGCAGTAAGTAACCATACTTTACCATCTTCAAAAAAAAAATTTGTGAATTTTGGAGCTTTTACCAAGGAAGAGGTAGAGCGAGTAAATACTGAACGTAGTATACTAAACAGTTTCAAATTTTCACTACCCATGTATTTTTGAAATTATTTCACAAAAATTTCCAACCTAACGCTGAGCTCCATTTCAAAACGTTCTGGAGCCTTCAGAAATTTTCAGGATTTTCCAGAACGAAAAAAACATTTTTCATGGAAAACTATGAATTTTACTCAACAATAAAGCATTTTATTTTCGTTGAAACAATTGTATCTATTTTGATGTTATTCCAACCTTGGGGTAAAAATTTTTTTCAGGCCAAAGCCACAATGTGGTACAACAAACAAAGATTCTCCTTTAAAAAACGAAAAAAAAAGTTGGTTTCAGAACTTTGAGTCACTCTGTATTAGAAAATTGGTAAAATTCTTCAATTTTCAGCAAATTTTAGCTGATTTTTTTAAAGATTTGTTGCAATTCTGAATATTTTTCAATGATTTCCGAGGACTTTCATTGAATTAATGAAGGATTAGATTCTTTTGACATTTGATCATAAAATTCAGCCAACGATGGTAAAAAAAATTCTAAAAAATCTTAGATAATTAGCGCCTTTCCAAAACATTGGACTGAAAAAAATTTCACCTTCTCAACTCTCTTAAACACTCTCTCTAAAATTCGCCAGTAGCTCCTAAGGCACATAAAATACCATTATGTCAAATAATCTTCAACACCAGTGTTTTTTCTGTCCACTTTTCATATAATTTCTCACACTCAATAAATAGGTATCAGAAATTTTATAATCACCATTAAAATTCCCCATTCATAATCCCTCATTCTTTCCCCCTTAGTCCCACATTCACATCATGCTACGTAAAAAATAACACTTCAAAAAAATCCCCCACCCTGCTTTCTCAATCCTCCAAATTCCTCAATCAAAATGCAAATCAACCACAAAAAAACGCCATTTAACGACCAGCAGTAAATTTTTTACGAACAAATTAAACACCTCGTCAGCCTCAAGTTATACATATTTTTATTTATGCAGAATTCTCAAAGGGTTCGCATAATGAATTTTATAAACAATACGAAGTAAAATAAACGACGGATAAAAAAATCAACCCAAGGAACAAAGAAAGAAAACAATTTAAATACATAATTCGTAATTTGGCGACTGTACCCAGCATCAGGTTAAGTTAATCGTGGCATCAAATCCTTATGGCGTGGTTTCAATCCTTCCTAAAAATTCAAATTTTCCAGTACCCTATTTATATTTCTCGTCTTTTTTTTTTCATTTCTACGCTGGAAAACTGTCGTACAGAGTGACGAGAATTATTATAATGTCACGCGTGATCGTCGAAAAATATATTCGTTTGCATATCGACTCCTGGCGACCGACGTCGTATATTTAATTATTATTCATAAGTAGTCCGCGAAAAGGCAACCAGAGTGAATGGAAAAAATTTAAATGTGAAATGAGACTAGAAAAGGACAAATATTCGCCATCGCTGGCTGCTGGGTATCACAATCGTCACAAAATATTTAAAAATACGTATCGTACGTACCAATATTACAAATCATTTGTATATAAACGAAAATGATTGACACCAATACGCACCCCCTCTTCCATAGGGTTCTCCGGATACTAAACCGGTGTGTAATATGAGCATCGTCGACGATTTTTATTATGAAAACGTTCGCCATCGTTGAAATCTATCCAGCTACCCCGCTTGTACATGTAATTGCCGCTAAATAGAATCATTTTCCGTGACTTTTAACGCTTCCATTGATAATAAAATAAAAAAATATCCTTTTGCAAATACGTCGACGACTGCTGAGGTTATGCAGCTCAATACGCCACGTCGGCCAATTATTCTGCTAAAACGATTTTCGTGAACAGTACGGCCAACATTGTAACCTTGTCTGCGAGTTGATCGATTTAACTCCGGTTCAATAGTTGACTTTTTGCGGTCGTCACACCCCTCTTAATACGGCGATCGTTACCGTATCACTCGTCTGAAACTAATTCATCTTAATACATCAAATACTAATTCCCACAACAATGACATTGTGCATGAACTAGTTTCATCGTTCAACAGATCCCCCCCCCCTCCAGCCATCTAATCACAGTCGCAGCTTTGGAACACCGGAAATTTTTTTCGAGATGTGTTGGTATAGGTTTTGTTAATGGAATAAATGTGATAATTTGTCATCTAGATTTGAAATAATAATAACTCGATGATGATTCGTGTGCAGTAAAGTTTCTACGTGACGATGTCTAGGGCCATAAATACGTATAAAGCAAAGTTGCCTAATAAATGGATTCTATTTTGTTTTCCGGATCTGGGAGAGGGCTTCAGGAATTCCAAAGAAGCTTCAGCTACGAAGAGGGTTCTGAAGTACAGTCCAAAAAGAAAAACAAATCATCAGATTTTTGGCATTTTGTTTTGAATAAAAAGGGCATTTTTGAAAAAACAAATTTTGAGGGTTTTAAAATAGATTAGACCCCTTCCCTCCATTCCCTTCAACTCCAAAAAACATGAAAAAACAAAAATATTATTAATAATACTTAATCTTTGTTTAACATGAATCGAATCAGGTTCCGCAAATACATAGACCTACTCTAGAGCTAAAATGACTTAGTACAGATTTTTAAAATTCAATTTTTTCCAGTCAAATTAATTTTTTTTATATCATTTGACGCAGAATGACTTTGGAAGGTTAAAAAATCCACACTAAAAAAATTTTGTGAGCAATTTTTGTATATTGGTAGGTAAGTACATATTTTTAATTTTTTACAATTTTTTCAGGGTGTCTACCAATTTTGGAAAATCGAAATTCGCGAGTTTCTCCCGACTTCTCTCACACCATGCTCAAAATTTGCCCAAAATACCCCCCCCCCACTTGCGTATACTCGTTTTAAAAGAAAATTTCAAACACTTCGTAGTCCCTTCCTCGCAAGTATCTTTTTTTTAACAGGCTGGATTCGCTGATAAGATTTCGCCGATTCTGAACCTAAAATTCAGAGAAAAAATTTATGGGAAGTCAGAAGCACCAACAGATTATTAATTAGGTACATATAGGCGATTCGAACATAATTGATTTAGAAACTTCGGAAATGAGTTTTAAAAAAGAAGAAATTCAAGTGATAATATTAGTTGAATAATTTTGAGGAAAAATAACAAAAAATTACTTTGAAATCATTTAATAAAATCGAGCGTAGCGAAGCCGAAGTTTTCGAAAAATTCTGATTCAGAGATGAAGTATTAAGTAAACCCATTACGAATTACCAAAATACTTAATTCGATTTTGCCGAATTTCCGAATTTTTTTTGGAATTGCCGATTGGAAATTGGCTGGGGGAATACCTCCCCCCCATCATACCGTCCCTGAGTAGGTATAGGTATAATGAAGCGAGTATCTGGCCCGAGCGAAGCGAGGGCGATTTTTTTTCGATTTATAAAAACAACAAAAAAGAAAGGTATTTTCAAATGATTTCTCCCTCTAAATTTTAAAAAATCCTAAAGAAATCATAAAAAAAATCCTACGATTTTTCCAAATATTTCAGAAAAAATGGATACAAAATAGGTATCTATTTTTTCAAAAAAATAAAAAAACGTAAATTTTTTGAGAATTCCAATCGATTGGTAGCAAGTCTCCTAGAAAAATCCATATCTCGCTTCAAAATATTCAATTGTCTGGAATGGAGAAAAGGTTTGTAATTTAAAAATGAAAAATGTCAATTGATAAGCCCGAGCGAAGCGAGGGCGAAACGTTTTGATAATTTTGGGTCAATTTCTCGACTTTTTCGTGATTTTTGCGACTTTCGCAACCGGTAGACTGCTAGACACCCTGAATGAATTGTAATTTGAGAAAAATTCGCGACCGAAATCTAAATTCGCGACTTTTTCGCAACTTCCGCGACTGGTAAACACCCTGTTTTTGAATTCAATTTTTGAAATCTAATGAAGAGGAGTAAATTTGCGAAGTCAAAGAATGAAATTTTTCTACGTCGTGTCGCGTCGTTGTAAGGTTCCGACACATTTTCCCAGAAATTCCCCATTTATAATTTTCAAAAAAAAAAAAAAAAGGGTGCAAAACGATCACCCTTGTCCTTACACTTTCGCTAAATAAGCAAAAATTTGTAATTAGCCCTTTCGCTACCGCAGTCACATATGTGTGACACAGCGAAATTTCCCCACAGACCAAAGTCACACATTTGTGACACTGACTCCGAACGCTTAAATGGCTCATAACTCTGTGCCAGGCTGTCGTAGAGGTCTGAAACTTTAGTGGTGGATTGTCAACACCCCAGCCAACCGTTATAACCTTTGACCCCAACCAGTGTTACCAACAACCGGCAAAAATTGGAAAAATATTGCCAAATTTTTTTTTTCAATTTTTTTCAATTTTTTCATTAAAAAGTGAAAGTTGCGAATTCAATGTTTTTATGTTCTACAACATTGAATATTATGATAACAGCATCTGAAACACGCGAATAAACATTTTCTGACACAATTTGAGTAAAACGTGAGTTAATTTTCGAAAAATTGCGATCATATTTCTTTATGAATTTCACTAAAAATCATGTCAAAACATATGTAACATTTCGGAAATTGGTTCAAAAATGGTTTTACAACATTGGTATGGCCTTATTCTATCATAAGGTAGCTAGTAGAGACTAAATATACACAAAAATCAAAAAAAAAATTTTGGGCCACCTGGAAAGATCGCGAATTAGGGTGCGGTAGCGAAAGGGTTAGGTGCCTGCCTACCGTTAACTTACTCTCAAGAGAAATCATTTTCAAAAAAAAATCAAGAAACATAAACGTTTCGATTTTCAATTTTTCCCCTTCAATCAAAAGGGCAGGCAAATTGTTATACACGAAGCAGTAAGACTTGCGTCAGATGCAGATGGCAAAAGAAGATAACTCTCCTTCCCTTCCCTCACCTCCCAATACTTGACATTTTCAAATTTCAAATTTTTTTTTAAAGAAAATTATTTTTAATCTGGACAGACATGGAAAGACCGTCAACCCCATTACTTTTTTTTCACAAGTTCTCAATGATGGTCGCTCCAAAAATGGCACCAAAAAGATCCGTCAATGATTCAAAAGGAGTGTAAAACACTCAAATTCTACTTTTTTACTCTTCTTTCTGTTTTTCTGCCTCATTTTACTTGGTCTTCAGTCTTTACCCGTGAAAACCTGCGATTTTTTAAAAAAAAATACTCTACTTTGAGGACCTCTAGTTCAGTTTCACTTCGAGCTAAAAAGCTAAATATTTTCAACTTCCAGCTCAAAATGAACCACCCCTATTTCAACGTGGGAACTGGGAAATTTGACTCGAGTCAATCAGAGTGTCCATATCTCAAAAATGATTTACCCTTGATTTTCCCACATTCTCTCGAAAAATTTTTCGAAGTTTTTCGCGTGAAGTACTTACAATTCAAAATTATGCAGAAGAATTGATTTGAAATGCATGGCGTCTAATTTATTTTTTTAATTATAACTTTTCACAAGATTTTAAATATCTCTTCTCAGCAGCAAAAACGATTCAAATTTAATTTTTAAAATCTCTGACCTCCCTCCTCTCTTCTCCCACAAAACTCCAAAACTTGAATTTATCACAGGAAAAAATTCCAATAAAAAGAAAACAACAATTTAAAGCAAAATTATCACGTTTTGAAAAATTATGCAAATTATGCCAATAAGTTTCCCAAAATCACAGGACAGAAAAATCAGATTTTTCCAAACTAAAAATTCAAAAATTTCCTCCTAAATTTATTACTTTCTCTCCCTCCAACAAAGTAAAAAAATACAATCTTCAAATTTTTCGGCTTGCTCCAGTAGATAAAAAATCTATAAAGAGTAAATATTAATAATTTTTCTGAGATATACTTATCAACGTGTTGATTTAATTACGAAGCCAAGAGCAAAATTTTTCGCAAAAAAATACCTCCAAACGTTGGAATTTTATCATATGTTTGTCTCACTGAATTTTTTCAAAACCTGAAAAACAATAATTTTGACTTCTCTTCCATTTCCTCTCATCATGGCTCATGGCATACCTAATATTATAAAATTTTCTATGAATTCTGTTCAAAAAAAGATCGTAAAATTATTCTCGAACTGAGCGAGGAATTTTTTTTGGAAAAATGTCTAATTTAATGGAAAGAAACATGCATTTAAGAATCTGTACCTACATCGCGATCAACAAAAAATGACGAAAAAAATTCATTTCAGAGATGTACTAAAATTTAATCTCACAGCTCAGCGAAAGTGAATTTTTTTGAAAAATTTATAATGAAATAAAAAAAAACACTTTTTCAGACGATTCATCTTTCTTTCAAATTTCTGAAAAACTCCACGAAAAAAATTCCAAAATTCCATCCAATTTCCTCGAATTTTCCAGATATTCAAAATTCCCTCAGTTTTCCACATTTTCCAAAAAGCATCATTCCAATTTTTCGAGGGTATGAACTACTTAGCCCATGACCCCACAGCCAACACCAAAAAAATTTCAAATCACAAAACCAACCAACCCCTCCCCAAAAACAACTCATATTCTCCAAATCCTCTCATCTCACCTCACCAAAGCCACACAAAAGACCATCCACCGTCGTCGAATCAAATAAACAATTTTACGACTTCTACGCTTCCCTTTTGGCATATAAAACAAAAAAAAACCTCCGAAAACATTAGACTTTCGCGGTTCAGGCTCAAACAAAATATTTATTAAAGCAGTCTAGTTTTATGACATCCATACTCCATAGCACAAGTCTGCTGCTTTATTTGACGAAGAAAACAAACCCATCGTACGATTCGTTTCCACTGTATCTCGCGAATCCACCGAAGAATATACCTTTTTATTACATTCAGGCAACAGGCCGCGATCCCTATAGCAATAAAATCCTACGCTATAAGCTAACCGTAATGTAGTTGATATAATTTAAAAATTACACACTCCATTCGGCCGTGTTATTACCAAAGAGACGAAAAAATACGCGTTTCTTTTGTCAAAGTATAGAAAAAGGTCAAAGAAAGAATAACAATTCGAGTTACAGATTTGTTTGGCGAAAATTCGCAGATTATTTTTACAACGAAACCGACTCTTTGAGAGCTGAGAAAGGGAAAAGAGGGCCGAGGATTATGAAAGCAATGTTCAAAGTATAAATATCTAAAAGGGTAATTGATCCAGTTTACTTTTATCATCTCGCTGCTCAAGGCTGTATGAATTTTTCCACATTACAAACCCCATCATAACTCCTTCCAGTCACTGTGCCTCTTCAATGGTAAAAAATCACATCGACGATGGAAAAACACGAGCATAAATTAACGCACGCGATACCGGCGAAAAACTACTCTCAAGTAACTTCCAATTACACGGTTCTCTTTCATTGCCCACGTCAGCATCGCCCGTCTTACAAATAACTCGCGGCCACGACGACCAGGGACGTAAATTTCGTATAAAAACGTTGAAAAGTCGTTCTTTTGATGATCACGGATGCGTAAAATTTAACTCGGTTATTTTTATATATTACGAGCTACTATACCTTTGATGATGGTGAACACAAAAAAAAAAAGAACATTGGGAAGAAGTACAGCAGAAAAGGCTGCCATTATAATAACAGCTGCTTCTCGCGTTCGTTTCCATCTTCCAAAGCTGACTGCCTAATGTCGATTGTAAACAGGCAAACAGGCCGCCGACAGCCGTTTAGCGGAGGGGCTGGTGACACCAATTTGGCACAATTTGTGTCACTTTGAGCGGATTTAAAAAGGTGTCATTGTAAAAGAGGGTAAGATTAGCTTTTCCATTATTCTTTGTAATCCTTCACGCTATCGGCTTTATAATTCTTATCGCCCGAGCATCGAAGGTAGACCCACGATACACCATATCTTATTACATCGGGGCGGATAAGATACACCGTCGAGCCATCAGATAAGGTACCTAAATTTTTATTACGTCGATATTTTTCGCAATTAATAGATATCACTATCCGAAGATTCGAGGTTGGGTTCACGTCGTACATACCAAAGAAAGCCAGGTAGGTCTTTTATCGTTTGTTTAAGACTTTCATGCTTTTGTATTTTTAAACGAAAGGATTAATTTTAAAAGGGGTAGGATTTCGTAAGAGCCGCAATTTGATGGGGTTTAATTATTGGCTGATGTTTCGCGCGTGGGTATGTTTTTTTTTTCCTTCGGCGCCGTATCTAACCCTAAATTTATTTTTAATTGAGTTATTGCATTATACATATTTAACGTGCTACGATGAAAAAAATTGGAAATTTTAAAAATATTCACTCACATTACAAATCTTCTATTTTGACGGGCAGATGCTCCACAGTTCTTTCGTTTTCATTTGGAAAAATCTGTAAAAATAGAAAAAAACAAAAATATAAGTAAAAATCAAAACTGAAGGCGAAAATAATCAGATGCAAAAAATGCTGATTAAAAAGCTCTACCAATGGACGAAGGTCCGGAAATGAAGTATTTATTACACGACTATAAAAAATTATTTTCTAGAGGTCTATACAGAGTGTCAATGATCTTTCGACCTAAATTGCTGCTGCTTTTCCGCGATTTTATGTCACTAATTCTCCCCCCCCCCTCCCAAAAAACTGTTGACTTCGCTAAAAATTTTAATTCAATTTTGAAAATTTTCTGGTGGGTACTATCTCATTTATAAATCAGTGAAAATTATCGAAAATCACTGAGAAACAGTCAGAATTGCAGCACAGGAGAAAATCAGTGAAAAAATGTTCCCTGAAAACGAAGCAGTCGAAAAAAGCACTGGAAAATCATATGAATTTTGCTGATAAAAAGTGAGAGAGTAGAGAAAAATAGAATTTAGTCAACCTATTTGTTGAAAAAAAATCAAGGATTTTTTAATGCCACAGGGAAATAACTAACAAGGAGTTATTACATACTAACCTGAGATAAGATTTTGAGCCAAAATAATAATAAATGAGAACTTCATTATGATCAAAAACCCATATCTATCCGAAGTTCATTTTTTGAATTTTGGCGAATTTTTGAAATTAGGTAAATTTCCAAAATTAGGCACCGACCTTATCGCCCTTCAAAATATGAAAATGTTTCCAAATTTACGAAAAAATTTGAAACTTGATAAATACCCCATTTTCGATTTTCCAAATCGAATTGAAGGAGTTTCGAAACGTTTTGAAGCCTTAAAAAATTTCAAAATTTTCCAGCAGTGGCGAAATCTCCATAAAAATGGTCCATAATATGAACTTTAGCACACATCATTTCGAATTACCAGTATTGGTGACTGAGGTTAAAAATAATTTAATTTTTTGGTAATTTTTTATGCACCTGGGAAAAATTCAAGAAGAAAATTTTTGTAAAATATTCTACCAGTTGGAAATATTTGTTCAAAAAATCGTATTCGGGAAAATGGGACGAGTACCTACTCTCTAAATCTGAATCAGTCGAAAAACTGAAAATTGACTGATTAAACAGCGAAAAGTGTGCCACTGTTAATCAGTGAAAAATTATCGATTCAATAAGTGAATTTTCATTTTCGAATCAGTAATCTTTTTTCAACTACTGAAACGAATCAGTAAAAATTTAAATTTTCTAATTCAATCAGTGATTAATCACTGATTCAATCAGTAAATAATCACTGATTCAATCAGTAAATTAATATTTTTACTGATTTTTTTCAGTAGTTAAAAAGAATCTTATTTTTGACTGGAAATTTTTTCTGGAAAAAATATGGATTTCAATTCAATGTTACTTTTGGAAAATTATGTTTCGATCAATTAAAAAAAATTACCAATATGGGCAATTCGCGATTATAGATGCTGAAGTTCATACAGACCATTTTTACGAGCTTTTCTCCGATGCTAGAAAATTCCGAAAGTTCCTGAAGTCTTCGAAACGTCCCGAAACCGCTTCCAACCGATTCGAAAATAGGGTATACGTACGTATATCAAACTTGAGCTTTTTCGTTGATTAGATAAAATTTCCATGTTTTTCTGGGTAAGTAATTAATGATGATTTTGAAATTTCAAAAAATCTTCAAAATTCGAGAAGTGCACTTCAGCCAATGAAATTTTGGAAATGAGATTCTTTTATGACGTGCTCCTTACTTATTTCTGTTTAGGTTCATAATTTTACTTTGAAATGGGATATCTCCCTTGTTAGGAATTTTTCAAGCACCTAGTGAAATTTTTATTGGTTTCAAATTTCTGACTAATACCCCTTCAAAATGTTCACATTTTTTCTTTTAAAAATTAACGAAAAAAAAAAAAAATGGAAAAATGTTGACTGAAAATTTTTAAATTTTTCTGATGCATAGCAGCCAGTAAGACAGGTATAATTTGTGAAATTTCAAATTTTTCTATCCACTCCTTTCAGAGATATCGCGTATTGAATTTTCGACAAGGAAGGTGATGTCATACTCATAATTCCGGAAGGGAAGGGAAAGAGAGGGGAGGGGAGGTTGCAGGAGGTCGAAAAAATTTTTCTGATGGTTTTATACTAAAATTTAGTAGCGCATTTTGGGTCATTATTGACCGATCCTGGGACTTCAAAAGCTATTTTCGACCTTTATCAGAAAAGACTTTTAGAAATATTGCCATAAAACCACGAATTTTTCCAAAAATCAACACGAATTAGTCAAAAAATAAATTTATGATTTTATACTAAAAATACCATTCTAGGTTCCTTTTAGCTGATCCAGGATCAAAAGCTATTTTTGACCCTTATCGGTAAAATCTGTCAGAGATGTAGCCATAAAACCATGAATTTCTTAAAAAAATGACATGAATTGGACAAACTTTTTTTTTTGATGATTTTATACTAAAAACTAACATTTTAAGTCCCTTTTGACCGATTTTGAGCAAAGATGTATTTTTAACCCAAATCAGAAAAAACTTTCAAATACTTAAAATGATAATAATCTCTCAAAACCATTTCAAAAATAACATAAATTAACCTCAAGTTGAGAATATTAACTCGAAAATTGTAAATTTTACAATTTTATAAGAAGATGCGGATTTTACAAAAAGTTAACTATTTTGAATAGAATGATAACTATGAATGACGATTTCAGTGACAAATTCGCAGATTTAGTTATTTGAAATTACAAAAAAATACAGATTTTTTTTCTGATTTCTGAGATTTCTCCCCTACCTCCATCATAAGTAGGTATCGCTGTAATTTTTCCAATTTTCACATATTTTAGCATAGGTATGTGGATAATTCTTGGAATAGGCTCTGAGTCAATTCGAAATACGCAACTCATTGTTAAAAAAGATACAAATAAAATCGCAGAAATTATACGGCACCTAGTTATAGGTTCTAATTTTAGGTACATTTATATCCTGAGCCAGAGTAAAAAGGCTTCTCTAAAAATAAATACGAAGCAACAGCAGCCTACAGTACACAATGTAGGTACCAATAAAATTTACCTCGCACAAATGATAGAGAGAGATGAAAAAAAAGGAGATTTTTTCGTACACTCACGTTCCAGGTGCCGTAATGGTTTTTATAAACACGATTAAAAGACTAACGACACTATATAATAATGCTCCAGAAAAAGGTAATAATAGAAGTCGACAAATAATACCGATTTAGAGAAGCAGCGACGACGAACGATTATTGACCGTGCTATAGAATCTGGCAGCGTAGTGTACCTATTAGTGTTTGGATGTAGAATAGTTAGCTCGATGTCCGGATATGCCAATAAATCACACGGTTATCCTTAAAAGTCACCAGATGCGTCGGACCTTCAACTTTTTTCATTCTTTTGTACGGTATGCGTGTGCGTGTATGGTATGCGTATAGTAATTTCCAACGTTGGAAATTTCTTCCGTTTCGCTATGACGGATTTTCGCGATCGGAGGGGAGCGACAGAGCAGCGGAGAGTTATTTCTCAATGAACCGATCCTCTGGCTACTATGTTTTGTCGGCGGGAGGCGAATATCAATTACGTTTTTATTTGATGAACCCCGCCGGCGTAAAATCACAATAAGAAGGTGTTTCCCTAGCGTATGAAATTCTTCAATTCTTTTGTAAATTGGAGCTATGAACGAGTCTCGAACGACGGGCATTATAAGAAAAGGAATTTGTAGAGTTTTTTGTAATTTTTTTTGAATTTATTTCGTTTTTTAGAAGTATTTTTCTAGTTGATTTTTTTTTTTAGGTGTTGAATGTGTATCTTTTATAATACATTTTAGGTCTGTTGTTCGAATTGTGTAACTTTTCCAAATTTTAATTAAAGAAGAACAAAAATTATTTTCATGTTTGGGTGAATTTTTCATTTTTGGAAAATTTTTGATTCGTCACTGACTCGTGATGGGTGGTTTTTCTAAAAACCATACACGTTCTTGAAATCAAAACCGAATTGAGTTGGTGTAATTAAGAGGTTGAAAAAATTAGATTTTTCGCTCAAAACTTTTTCAATTTTTCGAACTTAAAGTGCAAGAAATTTTCAAAAGAAAGTCGTTCAGACTTTCTCCAATTTTCCAACTCGAATCAGATTTTTTCAACAAAAATGCAATTAAGGGTTTACTAGGACAAACCTCTTTCTTTTAATGTGGTAGGTACAGAGACAAGAATTTATAAAAGTTTCCTGAAAAATAGCAATTTTGGAAAACATGATAAAAAATAAAAAAATCTTCGAATTTGCAAAATTTTACAGAAAATATTTGCAACTATACCTAACCTATATGTAGGGAAGTGAAAATTATATGGATTTCAGCATGAAAAATTTGATTTTACGAACGAATAGCAATTAAATGGGATTTTATACAAAAAAAATTACAAGAATAATCACAAATTTTGCGAATTATCTGGCGTGTTTTTTTCTTAACATGCAAAACTTTTTGTACAACATTTGATTTAAATTTTTCAACGCCTCAGTCTTCTTCGCTCTCCAACTTCACGAAAAATACTTTACATTCGTATTCTAAACCCTCAAAAACATAGATTTCGATCAATTATTAATGGAAATTTTCCAACTTACTTAAATGGGCACGTTCTCTCTACCAACTCGATCTCTCTTCATTAACAGAAAAATATTAAATACCTAATTTGAATTCTATACCTACTTACCCTCGAAAACATTAATTTATTTGGGAAAATAGAAAAACTTCAGATTTCTCCAAGTCTTACTTCTTCCTACCCTGATTCTTCTAGCCAAATAGAAAAATATAGTACAACATTTATTAACTAGACTCGCCAGAAATGCAGAAGTTTTCAAAATTTCTGCAGAAAATCCCATGATTCTGCAGAAAGCGCAGAAGTTTTGCAGGATTCCCGAAGAAAATCATAATTCTTTGGAAAAAATGCAAAAGTTTTGCAGATCCTCTGCAAAAAATCATATAATTCTGCGAAAAGTACAGAGGTTTAGCAGATTTCCTGCAGAAAATCACATGATTCTGCAAAAAGTGCAGAAGTTTTGCAGACTTTCTGTAGAAAGTCATAATTCTGTACAAGAAATCAGATGTTTTGCAGAATCTCTGCAAAAAAAAAAATGATTCGGCCAAAAGTACTTATTAAAGCTTTGCAAAATTCCTCCAGAAGTTCATAATTCTCAAAAAAAAAAAAAAAAAAATGCAGAAGTTTTGCAGGATTTCTGCAGAAAGTATCTTGATTCTGTAAAAAACACAGAAGTTTTGCAATAATGTATCCTCCAGAAAATCATAATTCTGCAAAAAAAAATTGCAGAAGTTTTGCAGAATCCCTGTAAAAAATCACACGATTTTGCAAAAAATGCAGAAGTTTTACAGGATTTCTGTAGAAAGTCTCATGATTCTGCAAAAAAATGCAGAAGTTTTGCAATAATTTATCCTCCAAAAAATCATAATTCTGCAAAAAAAAAATGCAGGAGTATTGCAAAATCCCTGTAGAAAATCACACGATTCTGCAAAAAATACAGAAGTTTTGCATAATTCCTTCAAAAAGTCACGATTCTGCAAAATAAAAAATGCAAGTTTTGCCGAATTTCTTTAGAAAATCAAATGATTCTGCAAAAAATGCAGAAGTTTTGCAGGATTTCTGCAGAAAGTCTCTTGATTCTGTAAAAAACACAGAAGTTTTGCATAATTTATCCTCCAGAAAGTCATAATTCTGCAAAAAAATTGCAGAAGTTTCGCAGAATCTTTGTAGAAAATTACATGATTCTGCAAAAAGTGCCGAAGTTTAGCAGAATTTCTGCAGAAACCAGAAAGTCTCATGATTCTGTGAAAAATACAGAAGTTTTGCAAAATTTATCCTCCAAAAAGTCATAATTCTGCAAAAAAAGTTGCAGACATTTTGCAGAATTCCTGTAGCAAATCACATGACTCTGCAAAAAGTGCCGAAGTTTAGCAGAATTTCTGCAGAAAATCGTATAATTTTGCAAAACATAACGAAGTTTTGATGAAATCCTTCAGAAAATCTTTGTTGAAAAACGCTGGCATATGATGAAAAACGTTGCCTCGTTTTGAAAAATTTTGACTTGTTCAAAAAACGTTGGCCCATGTTTAAAAACATACTATCCTGTTTTGAAATAAAGTCAGCATGTTGAAGAAATATTGGCCCGAGGTGAAAAAAGTTGGCCTGATTAGAAAAAATTCATTAGATACATTAAATCTGAACAGATTGGATTAAGTAGATCAATTCAGATCAGAAAAATTTCATTCAAATTCAGGCGAGACCGTAGTGAAGACTTTCCAGTACGACCTTTTTGATCAATTCTCATCTCACAGACCATCATTCATCAAACCAAACTTCATCTCGAATCAAAGTAGGTATTGGATAAGTTGCATACCAAAATACTCTAAGGAGCCTGCAACTGGTTTTCAGCCTCTTCGACATCTTTATCTCCAACCCTCTCCTTGCCTTCTCCGCCCTCCATCACATTAAAAAGATTACTCCGCCAACTTGTTAATTTACTCACCATCAAGACGAAATAATCTCACGATCGAATTACCGAATCGACTCGAATATCGTATAATTTGATAAAATCACAACCCCTAATCGGCTGAAAACTTGCTTCTGGAAATAAATCAAATTAAACACTGACGCAGGCCACATATTCGTCGTCGACACGACATATTCTGCGTACGACGAACATCCCTCGTAGGAAAAATTACTTTCATAATCGTCACTCTTGTATGTTTCGGCGATAAACGCGCCAAAACGACGTTTTTCCATCATCTAGGCGATGAGCATATTTGCACGGCTGTCTAACAAAATCGTCGTTCGTTGCGCGCCTCAGGGTTAATGTATTTTTGATCGCAATAGAAAGACATTATCAGGCGATAACGACGCGCCAGCTACGAAAATATACGATACAAATATCGCGCCGAATTGTGTAAATCCGCATTACTCGGCCGCAAATTATAATACACCAACAGTTGTGTATACTCGTATACGTATAATGATATCGTATGTATACCGTACCGTACGTACGTCTACGTATATTCCACTATATCTATACATAGGTTCAGTTGATTGTTCAGAAAACCGCCATTTTGTTGATGACTGTTGACGAACGTGACTGGCTGTCATTTATTTCGCATTAACTCGCACTGCCTTCCCATCTCCCGACCGCGAGTAATCGTCGAAACGCGGATGATGAAACGTAAATGCTAAAACTCCCCAAGAGTTTACTTTCTCTCCCATCCACGCCATCGGCGCGGCTCTCGTTCGTCGTCGAGCCCGTGTCGATTTTATACACAGTCATAATGAATGTTCGTCCTCTCCCCTGCCCCCCCCCACCCGCAGCTCTCTTTTCCTAATATATAGCTCGCGATCATTAAAATAATGAAAGCTTTTCCAGCCTCGCGTCTCCGATCTCCCATCGTCGTCGACTCCGTGTCTCGGGCTAACCTTAATGCAAATAGCGGAACTAATTGGTCTTGTCACTTGGGTCATTACAAGATACCCCCTCACCTCGGATGCTGGTGCTTTTTCCAGCTTCTGTCTATCTTTGCTGCATATTTTCTACCCCCGGATCTCCGAAGTCCGAGCAGAACGTCGCGCGCATTATGGAAATTAATGGCTCGGGTGCTGTGTTTTTGGGCGAAAATTTACGCCAAATTTTCGTAAAAGCTCCACACGGCGGCCTTCCGCCTTCGAGTTTTTGCCAACTTTTGTAACAGGCGTCAATTTTATTTTATCGATGGTCGCCTTGTCGGGCACAGACGCGACGGTGCAATCAAACTATGCCTTCATGGTGAATTTTTTTTCGAATTTTGGAAATCTCACTCCCATGGAGTGGTCTAAAATAAACTCGACCCAATTTGGAATATATCGAAATTTGTCTGAGAAGAGGTACAGAAAATTTTTGAAAACAACAATTCAGCGTGGAGAAACAATATACAAAAAAAAATTGAAATCATAAATTTTCAGCCAGGAGGAAGCTAGGAAGGTACATTGCGAGGCAAAATTATTCAGGAATTCAGCGCAATGCTGATGGTGGAACCAGGCAAAAATTTAGAAATTATTCAATTATTGAGATCCTCTCCCGAATACCATTCGGTTAGAGATGGGGAAGGGAGCCAAATCAAACAGTAAGTCAATATTCGAATTCTACACCCTCAAATTAGTGAAAATCGATATGCCACCTGCCATTTAAATTTTTTAACATATACTTTTCCTCAAAATTGGGGGCTAGGGAGGGGGTACTGAAGGATCAAAACCAAAAACTAAGCACATAATTGAAATTAGCGCCTTCGAATCAGTAGAAAACAATACGCTAGTTACTTTACTTTTTCGATTTTTTTTTTGGAATTTTGGTCAAAAGTTTGGATCTCTCTTCCCCAGGGGTTTAGAGATCCCATCTTGAAAATTTGTTGATTGAAAAATAGGTAAAAATACCTACGAACTGTAATTTTTTCAGATTTTTAAATGGTAGCTTTCATCTATTGCGATCATCATGATTCATGAAAGTTGAGCTATCATCACCAAAGTTCAACTTGAGCTATTCAAAATGAAATTATTTTCGTTTTTAAATCTCCTATCAATTCTCTTTCGAACCCCGCAAACAGTTTCCTTTATTCCTTCAAGTATAACCTATCTCGAGGTATGAACCTTCAAAGTTGGGTAATTTGGCAAAATAACCTAAAAATTACGATGCACAGTGAGGGTTGGAAGAGAATAAGTTATGGTGGATTTATGAATAGGCCATCAAGGGGAACTTGTAAAAAAATAATTTGAACGAAATCGGAAGAATCTACTTTATTTTTGGTCCCTTTTGGTGCGGAATAGCCTCAATCTGCACAAAAAAAGGAGGGTCCAGCGAATGCCTTTCATAATTAAAGCAAGGTTCTAAAATTTTGAGTATTTCATTATTAGAGAAAAATGAATCGTGAGGGGGGGAGGGGGTGAAACCATTAAAAATTTGAATAAAGTCATCCCTCAGACTCACATATGTAAGTACTTAGTTGTTTTTGCATTATAAACGAAGTTTTTTTTTTTCAAACAACGATTACTTACTCGATTTCTAAAGCTGAAATTCACAACGAAAATTTTTTTCATATGGAAGTAGGTATTCGAATTAATTTTTGAAGTAGGTCTAAGGTACTTATTCGAGAAAAATTGAAAAACAGTAATTTGAACCAATTTTTCAAAGATTTGTGATTCAAAAATTGGGATAATTCTTGATGCAAATGGGAGGTTTCGACTATTCAAGCCCTTTATCCAAGTTCAAAAGTCCTTTTCTTTATCAATTTCTTTATTTGAAAAATTGTATAAGTATGTATATCCAATATCAAAATTTTTCAAACAATTCAATCTTCAGTTTTTTCAAAACTTATTCAATAAAACCTCATACCTACTTTGAAAAAATTTTCCAATTATCGAGTTTGAAAAAATTCTGACGAAGTGGCTAAAAACTCGAAATTAAACAAAAATTGTGAATAAATTATGAGATTAAGTTCGAAAAAAGTTCCAAATCGGAAGAAATTTCAAAAAATGAAAAGGTTTTATGAAATTCAAGTTAGGAAAATGTTGGGAATTTTTTTTAAATTATTGAATCGTCGAAATCCCGTTTGTATTAAAATGATTCTATTATAGAACTATTGAAGAACAGATCAAGGAAAAAAAAGGAAACAATACGAACACGAACTATAATTTCCTTGCTTTTTATTAATCCATTTTGGATTTTTATTCGGCTCCTAAGTCCTAACTGAAATAAACATGCCTTATTCGGTATATCTAATTCGAATTTAACGCCTCGAGATAGATAGATTTGGACTTCGAATACTCGAGAACGAGGATTTTTGAAAAACGAGAACAAAAACGAAAACAAAATTTGAAGAAGAAGGAAAAGTTGAAAACCAAAGAGCAAACAGTTTGGAGAAAGATGACCGAAATTTTTTTCATTGTTCTCGCAGCTCGAGCCCTAAGAAAGACTCATGAATATTCAAAAAATTGATTCGAATCGCGAATAGATCAATTTCCTAGGGAAAACCAGCTGATCTCAACATACCTGGGCTCTCAAACAGCCATATCCGAGAATTATCAACAAATTAGCCCCACTTAATCTGATTTTGCTCAAATTCTGACATGTTTACCCCTCTCCACCCCCGATATGATCATGAGCCCGGATTTATCCACAACCGACGATTTTTCCATGAAATTCACCTGCTCACATCTGATCGGATGTGATTTTATCCAGTAGTGTCGGAAAGTGGGGTAAATATGGTGCATTGCAACCCTCCCTCCCCCTCCAAATCACATAAAAGAAGGATTTTCAAAACATCAAAATAGTGAAAAAATGTTTTTTTCCAATTAGTCAATCAAGACTGCTCGAGATTTGAATAATTTTTCAAACGATCCTACCCAATACTGCAAATTCACCGTAAATGGGATATTTTTCCACAATAGATTTTACATACAGATACAGGTATTTAGGTCAATTTACAAAAACCACCGAAGCATCGAATTATTTCCTACGAAAAAAAATAAACCAACGCCAACGACGACAAAAAACACCCAACAACAATAATATTCAAATTCAAAACTCGCAAAATGTTACCATCGGCATCGCGCAGATTAATTATAACAGTTCAATTTTAATTTTAATAATTCGTACGTAACGTCGCTATACAAAATTCATGGCTAAAGCCGTGGCAAATCTCGTCGTATAATCTGATGGATTCGAATTTCAATTTTTATATTTTACATAATAACCATTTGTTATTTGTACGTTTCGTTCCGCGCCCCAGCGACGGTATGGTAGTTATTACGACATCGCGAATATAGGGGGACTGCTGACGTGGCGTGGCACGTTTCTCCGGCGGCAGCATAAAGAGATGTACGTAAAACGACAAGCCAGCGAAGTCGACTTCAGATATCAGTGTCGATTTGTAATTAAGTTCGTTTATATCTGATGGATAGATAGATATATTTTGCGCCGCCGTAACTTTTTCCTCCCCTAAGGATGGAGTAGTTTGGGAAACAGTGGTGTCCAAAATTTTGAGAGCTTTTCGATGAATTATTTTTTTTCTTCTTTTCAACTATCCGAGTAAAAATTTAAATAAGGTATTGATATTTTGTAAAACTACCTACACAAATTCTTTGAAATTTTCTATCACATAAAAATGAAATATTACGGTGAAATACCAATTTTTGAGTTCAAAATTAAAGATAAGTAGATGGATTGAAAACTGCTGTCGAAAAAGAATTTTAAAAAAAACACAACTGAGAAGCCAAAATCTGAAACTAGCCTACATGTATAGTACCTACAAGAAAAAAAATAAGTCAACACTTTTCAAACATCATAAAATATTTTCTGCAGAATTAATTATTTCAAATTTCAAATTGAATACTTAAATAGTGATAATGAAGAAAATCGGCTCACCATTTGATTTTCTTCCTCAATAATAAAGCAGCGTTGGTTGGTAAAAGAAAATTTTCATAGAAATCTTTCACTGACTTTCAGCAGATTCAATAAACTGACCATAATTGGAGAAAAAAGAAGTGAAAGGGAGAAGGGAGAGCATCGAAACGGTGTCAAAAATATTTCATATCAGACCGAGAAATAAGAATTTTTCAGTCGAAAACTTCAAAAAAGAATTATATTTTTAGCAATGCAAATCAATTTTCATACGAATAAGTTCAAAAAATTATGGAAAAATCATAATTCCCAGAACGTCAAAAACCAAACTTTGAACGACCAAAAAAATCAATGTTTTATAAAGTTCAAATGGTGTACAAAAATTGAAAAATTTTCAAGCAAACAAAAAAATGTAATATGAGAAATTTTCTGCAGTGCTCTAAAAAAAAAAAATGAAACACTCATTCAAAATCTTCATTAGATATTTACGAACTTTCTATGTATTTAATTGTCACAGATTGTCAACCAAATTGGCCTTTCGAATTTTCGTGAACTTTTTCATCACTTTTTAATTAAGTGTGCTTTTTTTTTACATGAAATAAAACATTATTGAAAAATTATTAAAAAATTTATTCCCAAATTTCATAACTTTTTATCAACTTTTTTTGTTTTTTTTTTCATGACTTTTGCCTAATTTCATCACCAGTTTATGCCTTTTTTCAAATTTTATGACCTTTGTCATCTGACTTTTGTCAAATTTTATGACCTTTGTCATTTGACTTTTGTCAAATTTTATGACCTTTATCACATTTTATGACTATTGTTAGATTTTATAACTTTTGTCAAGTTTTATGACTTTGGTACTATGACTTTTGATCAAACTTCATGACCTTTTAAAGACGTCGAATTTCATGACTTTTTCACAACCTTTGTCATGTGACTTGTCAAATGTTATGAACTTTGTCATTTGACCTTTGCCAAATTTAATGACCTTCATCACATTTTATGACTTTTGATCAAACTTCATGACCTTTTAAAGACGTCGAATTTCAAGACTTTTTCACAACCTTTGTCAAATTTTATGACCTTTGTCATGTGACTTGTCAAATGTTATGACCTTTGTCATTTGACTTTTGTCAAATTTTATGACCTTTGCCAAATTTTATGACCTTTGACATTTGACTTTTGTCAAATTTTATGACCTTTGCAAGATTTTATGTCTTTTGTCAAATTTAATGACCGTTATCACATTTTATGACTTTTGATCAAACTTCATGACCTTTTAAAGACGTCGAATTTCATGACTTTTTCACAACCTTTGCCAAATTTTATGAATTTTTCATGACTTGTCAGATTTTCAAACTTTTGTCAATCACTCAATTTATCAAATTACATGACCAAGTAGGTATTTCATAACTTTCATCAAATTTTATGGATCTTCACAAAATTTTGACAAATTTCTTGACTTTTAAATAGCTTTTGATCAAATTTCATGACTTTTGGTAAAATTACATGGCTTTTTGTCAAATTTCATGACCTTATCAGAAATGACTTTTTTATTATTTGTCAACATTTATAATTTTTGTCATATTTCATGACTTTCTGATGACTTTTGTAAAATTTCATAATTTCTGTCAAACTTCATGAATTTTCCGCGTTTTGTATTTTTTTTGCGTTCAATAGATCTACTTCTAAATTTTTATGACCCTTTTCATGGCCCTTTTTTTTACAGAAAAAAATTACTTAATCTAGAAATTTTTAAAGAGCAGAAACAATCAAGTAGGTAATAAGGTTAAACAATTATTTTCTGCAACCAACGCTGAAAAAAAATTTTTAAAAATTTTTCATGAAGAATTTTTTCTTTTCTTGGCACTTCCTTCAAATTTCATGACTGGCCAGCTAAAATTTTTCACAAGTACATCAATACTTTACTAGTTCTCAGAATACCATACCAATAGGAGAATCGACTACCCTTCGTGTAGGTAAATGGCTTTTTTTCAAAGGAGAAAAACGACAGTTTTGCAATAATTTTCTTTATACCCTTCTTCCTTCCGTTCTAATCACTTTTTTGGTCCAATTTTGAAATACTTTTCGAAATTCTGAAGATTTCAAGAGCAAGAAGTATTAAACCAGACCCCAGAAGGGTAAACTTTAGATTCGATTTCGGATTCGATAATCAAAATTATACCCCTTACCAGTTCTGCTTTTTTTGAAGTAATTAAAAAAAATCGAATTATCAACAAAATGAATATTTTCAATTTTTCATTATTATGAAATGTCCAAATCAGAACTTCGATAAAAAAAATTTCAATTTTTCTAGACTTTCTAATTTTTAGAGTGAATTTTCACACGACTACACTCGTATCGCATCATCGAACTCATTTTTTGACATTCGAATGACCTGTATTCTCTACAAACGTCCACTGTCCACCATTCGCTGCTTCATTTCAATTCCGAAACACGCGATAAATTACACGTACCTCTACCTGCCAGCTCCGCCATTGGCATTCCCAGCAGCGTCACATTTGACACCCCCTAAATTCCATTAATCGTGTTATTACGTAAATAAAAACAGCATTTTACATACAGGTACATAAATATACGCGTATTTTACGCGATCGACTTTTTTACCATATCGATGAATTGGCTCGCAGATTTACTTTTTAATTTATATTTATATTTGGTGATTTACGGGCTTTGCTGATATGAATGAAAGCCGGTCGCTCCGGCACGACACGACGCAACCCTCGTACGAGAAATATTTTTTATATTATTCGGAAAATTGGTTTTTGAAATTGATAGAATGAGCGTATAGCCGGATAATGTAAAAGATTGTAATACCAAATCCCGTAAGGGAATTAGAAATGAAATCGTTTTTTAAAACCTTTTAAACCTTTTTTTTCCTCTCTCTCTCTCTGTCATCTCCCTTCTCCTACACATACAACTTTCAAATACCCAAACGTACACAAATCCGCCACTAATTTCAACACTACTACGACCACTAATTTTTATATACGCTCTCTCTATTCGACAACACGCATTTCAATCGACACATCGCTCGTCGCCCAAGCAAAAAAGGACAGTTTAAGCAAATTTTTTTACATTTTTTTTATTTATTCGTGTTTTTTTCCAACACACGAACGCCACATACTCATCGAGCGTGGGCTCTCTCGCGTCGTCGATCTCGCCGCTCGCTTCCCCCTTTCGTCGTATTTATAACGAGTAATATTCCGGGCACATGGCAGCCTTATTTATGCTTCGTATCGGATTATTTATGCTGAAAAGAAATGATATAAAAGTGGAAACAATTTATCAAAAAGGATTTGCTCGTTTTTTCTTGTTAAACGTAAAAACGGGTAATATGACGTTGGAAATTTTTGTTTAAATCTGTTGACTGATTGAACATCATCAAGACATTTCATCTAGCTGGCATTATATCCTATGGTATATGCGCGTATATATATCGTTGATGAAATGTATCGATATAGGGTGTTCCGCAATGTGGCACTTAACTTGTTACTTTCTATTTACCTATATTTTTTTATTTTATCGTCAGATAGGTATGGTGTGTGAATTTGATTGATGCAAAAAATTGGTAAAAAATTTAATACATATTTTCAGTTTTTAGTAAAACATAACTCTAAAATAATTCAATCAATCAGGAAATTTATTAAATTTTTACTTCACACCCCCTCCTCTTCTAAAAAAAATCAGAGATTAAGAGAGGCCAGAATTTAAATTTTATTAATCCTTATCGAAAAATACCTTACATATTTTGGTATTTTTTCAAAATAATCAATAATCATTGAAAAAAAAAAACAAAAAAACAAACAGAAATATATTTTCAATACACACAATTTTGAAACATAAGGTATGATGTACAATTGTACATCGGTTTGCCGAAATCATTAAATTTATCAAGTTTGAGCAATGCGAAGAAGAAACATATTAAAAAGACATTTCAAAGTCCAAAATTATATCACTCTTACAATTTCAGTCTTTTTTAGGGAGAGTTTCAGTATCTTAGCTGCACCCAAAGTAGATCCTTGCCTCGCCTAACTCTTGATTGAATAAAAATCTCTTTCTCCTTTCATAATCGGTGAGGAGAAAGAGGGTAGAGAATCACTCGAACATTATGAATTGAGATTCAAATCTCAAAATAAAACCTGAAATCGATTTTGGCACTTCCAAAGTAGTCACAGAACTCATTAATTCGACCATTCATTAAAATTTCGTAGAATTTTAATCAAAAAATACTAGAAATTTGAAAACAGACGACTAAATTGACATAAAATTATAAATAAAAAATTTAAAAATTGAAGAAACATCGTTGAAATTATGCTTGAAAAAAAGTAGAAAATAAGTGGGTGCTCAAAAGAATACCAACAATAAGGATCAAAAATTCACAAAAAAACGTAATTTTACAAAAATTGCATTAAAAAAAAATAATAAAAATGAGAAAAAATGATAACGAAAAGGCTCTCCAATTTTTACAAAAGTGAGAAAATTTTGATAAAATGTCAAAACTTTTTCGCAAAAAGTATAAAATGAAAAAATTTGATACTCCAACAAATTTTACTCAATTAACCATATCTAATTTTGTATAATTTTGAGCAAGGAATTCAATGATTATTCAAATGATTTATTAAATAATCGAAAAAAATTATTTAAAAAAAATCTTGTGCGTTTTAAAAACGTGTTTCAATTTTTGGAAGTCAATTTCAAGCTGATTTTACAACTGACTATAATTTTTCACTTTATGACCCTAATGACAGTACCTTGCTATTTCAACACATTTTCATTGGTAGGAATTATTTTTTTTTTAAAAAAAAAAAGTCCAATTTAACTAAGTAGACAATTTTTTTTTACAATTTTTCAAGTAAAATCTCAACAGTTTTTATCAAAATTTATGCTCAAATCGAACTATTCATATTACGACTTTGCATACATTTTCAAAACATTTTACATACCTAAATTGACACAAATGACCAAGTTTTGAAACTTTTGTAATTTTTACCAAAAAATTGATGCCTTAATTTTTAAGAAAATTTTCAGCAATAACTGTCACAGAATTTTTTTTCATCAACTTTACAAACTTTGCAGACAATTTTCAACAATTTTGATGAAAATTTCAAAAGGGTCAATAAAACCTCAAAAAACTATCTGTGCTTAGATGATGATATTTTCACTATCTTTATCATCACCATCTTCATAATATTCGTATGTTTACATAAAACCCCCCTTTTTTTCAAATTTCAAATACGTAAATTTTGATAATATTCCAAACTACATAATTTGACAAAATTTAAATGAACTTCTACACCAATTCATCTGTTAGTTTTGATTATGAACTTTTTTTACTCCTCAGGTAATTCAAAAATTTTTTTGCCACGTTAAGAGAATATTAGTGATTTTTTTTGCAAAAATCAATTTTAAATTTCATTGATGGCTATTTTATAAAATTCATTAGTGTTTTCAATTTCCAAACAATTTTCTTTTGAAAAAAATTAATTAATTTTGATTTTATTTGGATCCTCTTTCTTGAAAAAATTTCATCGCCTGAAAAATCATAAAAATTTACAAAAAACACGAATTTTTTACATGAAACTCGAAGAGACCATCAATTTTTGAAAAAGTTTGAAAAATACGAGAAAAAATTAAATTTCAAGATTAGCAAAAGATCGTCCTAAAAATAAGAATTCAGACCATGTAAGAAATCACAGATCTTGATTAAAAAAATAAAACTTTCAACTGAAAATTATGACTTTTTCAAGGGATTCACAAAGCAATCTTTTTCTGGACAGTTCTATTTCGAACCGTCATACATCATTATCGCAAAATAACGAATTTCCACAGAATAATTTTCTTCACATACCTACCTTTTATCATTCTGACTCTCAGTAAAATTGAAAAAATAAATAAATTTTCACCAAAATCTTACCACTTGCAATCCCATTCTCTTCAACCACACCAAAAAAAATCACTCTCATTCTCAGCCAAACACCTCGAAAAAAATCCAATAATAAAATCAACCCGTCGTGAAAAATTCGAGTCAATTTTTCAACCTCGAAACCCCAATCAACACTTGGAGAATCCTCCACCGATCCTCTCACCTTCCCATTAATACCAATTCGCATCAAAAAAACCACCATCACCCTACACCCAATAGCGTTTTTCTATTACGTATTAATGTTATTCAATGATTAAAGTCGTCTCGTATCCACCAGTAGATACGTACGGTCGTCCAGAAGTTGAAAACATTTATACGAGCAGCGAATCTATTTACAAGGGATTCTAAAGGATTACATAATATTCCCTATTGGATTGAGAGATGAGGGTATATACCTCGACACGCACCGCAAATAAGCGTTTGGTAATTTATCCCCGCACGTATCTCGATGTAAAGTAAACTTTATCACATACTTATAATACGTCGACTCGCAGACTATCCGACGTCGAGGAAAATTAACTAATTACACATTCGAATCCATAAGAATCATTCAAACTGGTGAAAGAAAACTGCGCCGTTGAAGGAGAAGGAAAAAAATTAGAATAATTTCAGGACACCCTATACTCGTGTCTTTTTTTTCACGCGTATATACGTAACGCAGTCAAACAATTACCCCGCTTTTTCTAGTCTTACAACAACCCCAGCCTACGTTTTAATATATACACCTGCGTCTCTTATTGAATAACAAATAGCCCGATATTATCCTCTGATATAACCATATAATGTAGACAACTTAACGAATCGGCTGTACCGAGCTCTCCGCTCCTTCTTTCCATCTCCTACTGGCAACTTTTATGCTAAAATGAGCCAAAGTATAACGCTATAGGTTTGAGTCTCTATGCTCTTTCTCTGTCGCTCCTGCTGCGCTTATAATACATATTGAAACCTCTTCTATATACGTAAAAACGTGAATACGCAGAAAGCTTTTCGACGAAAGCTTTAAAAATGGAAGTCGTTTTTGTTTGACAAATATTTTTCGAAAAGAGGGATGCAAAACGATTTATTTTACCAGGATTAACATTTAAAAAAATCATATTCTCACAACATTTACGTAATGAAATATAATTTTCCATAAAGTTATCATGCCTGCTGGAGCTGTCGACAACAGCGCCATTTTTGAAAAAAAAAAAAAGTCGTCGAAAGGGCGACTCGATAACGGAGTGGAATTTTAGTTTGACCCCAAATAAATCGCTATAGAAGGGATTTTTTTGGGGGTTTTATGTAGAAAAAGGCTTAGGGACCCGGCCTACCGTATCAGAAAATTCGCGTTATTCATCCTTTTTCATTTTTAAGTCACTTTTTTTGAAGACCACTGACTCTTGAAACCAGTCTTTTCATCTCTGGCCGGTCCGGGTTCAATTTCAGAGAGGAAACCTTTGTACTAAAAATTATTCAATGCAAATAGGTAGTTTCAATTTTTTGCGCGACCAATAGGTAGGATGAGACCTGACTGGGATAGCTTCAATGTAAGCAAATTAAAGAAAAAAGTTGGCCAGTGAAGCTTTCATAGCAAAAAACTATCAAGGAAGAACCTTTGGAAAGTCCAGCTATCACCCAGACTCCATGCTAAATTTTCTACGGAGTTTCATCTCTCCTTCTTTACCTAAAAAATGATCTATCCTGAACAACTCTATCACTGTTTGATTTTAAGGGTAAATCTTACCCACTCTCATCACTGATAATGTAATTTTCAGAGATGGTAAGTCAGCCTTAATAAGGCCTAAACTTGAAGTCATTCAGCATATAAATTAAGAAAAATTTGAGTTTTTTTTTTTTTTTTTAAGAAGTATCAAGTGATTAAATTTGAGTAATTCGTTTTTTTTTTTTCGACTTAAAATAGTTCTCGCACTTTTTTGGTTTTCCTTCAATTGTAACACTATAGGAGAAAAAAAATGCGAAAAAAACATTAGCTACATATTAATTTTGACGAAAATGGGATCCCGACGGTCTACATCCAAATTTTTTCAAATCCAAATGTTTTCAATTTTTATAATTCTTAATTTTTTTTTAGCACAGTTTTAAATTTTTTCCAAACTGCAACTTTTAAAAAATTTCAAACTTTGATATTTTTATTTTTTCTATTTCTCAATTTTTTTTTTTAGTACACCTCTCATTTTTTTTTCAAACTTGAATTTTAAAAAAATTTCAACTTTGATTTTTTCATTTTTTTTGAAAGAATTTCTTATAATTACTTACTTTAAGGGTGGCGCTCTAAGAAAATAGCTTAGCAAGATGTTACACATAAAAACATATTTCCATAATCAAAGAAAAAAATTACTAGACCCAAAAAATCTAAATTCCTAACAAAGGCGCAACGAATGGAGGAGCGACTCACTCCCCCACACACAATGGCAGGAAAAAGTTGACAAATTCATCTCAAATGAGAAAAGTTGGCCAATTTTTTCCAAAAATGAAATTTCTAGGAAAATCATTCCCCTAAAAAATTACAATCCAACTCTGAAATCACCTTTTGAATTTTTCAAAAAATTTGGCCTTGCTGCTTTCAACCCATTGTAATTACATTTATGTATATTTCTGCGAAAATGATTTTTTTCATATTTTCGTTCAAATTATTTAAATTAATGAACATTCCTCTCTCTAATACTTTGCCAGGCCATTGATTTTTTACGAATTTTAAACAGGGTTACTAAACCTTGAAAATTTAGACATTTTTTGCCAAAAATTTCGTTTTTGCTACACCTGGAAAAAATTTTAAATGCCATCACTGATTTACTTACTGAGCTGAAAAAATATTCAAAAATGCAAAACTGAAATATGTTCTGAGAAATTTTCGACTGAAAAAATTTCGTAGATGAAAAAAATTAATGAAAAACTTTCAAAATTACTATCGGAAGCAATTGGAAGAAATTTTGAAAAGCCCTATAAAGATGAAAAAATTTGAAGAAAAATCAAAAATTTTGAAGCTAATGTTTTTTTCAACCTTTTGTTTTTAAAAATTTCATCTTAATTAATGGTAGGAAAAAATTTCTTTAAAATATTATAATCAAGTAATAGTAAGTACTACATTGTTAAAAAAAAAAAAAAAAAAAAAAACTGAAAAAATCAAGGTTGAAAAAATCCAGAGAAAATGAAAAAATTCAATAAAATTTTACAACATGATAGAAAAATTTCAAAATTAAATACAATCTTGAGAAAAATCAAATTAAATAGATTGAAAAAATTTAAACTAGGAATAAATTTGAATTCAGTTCGTTGATAGCTCATTTGAATAAAAATTAATTCAGAGCTAGTAAAAATCAATATGGTTTCTGATCTGACACAGGTATTCTATAATTTCTCAATTTTTCGTCGATGAAAAAATATATGAGCCTGGAAGCCCAAATATAGAAACCACCCTTGGATTTCAAAAATAATTTTTGAGTTGAGATTCTTTTTTTGGTCCTCTCCTTACCCCTTCTGAAAAGCTTAAAATCAGGGTCAATTCGAAAAATCAATTTTTGACACCTGAAGGTGGTTTCTTTACCAAGTCCAAAAATGTAATGATTTTAGTTAGCCTGTAGGTCTGAACCCATTGGGGGAAAAAAGTTCATACGAACTTTGAGCGTCAAGTCATGAGCCAATGATTTTTTGGCCATTCGACCCAAAGTTCAACTTCAAGCTTTATAAAAAAAACTTGAATATCTATAGTTTCGGGCTTCAATTTCAAGTTTTATTGATTGGGTTTCCACTTTTGGTCATTTTGAATTAATTCGAAATTCAAACCACAAGGTTACAATCGAAGATCCAAACTTATCGTATAGAAAATGGAGAAACGAAATAATTAAAATTTGTTGTTGGTTCCAAAATTTGGTGTCCGAGAAATCTCTATTATGAACCATCGCCATTTTGGCGAACTACAGCTGCTGCTTTTGAACACAGCAAAAGCTCCAAAGTACAGGATTTTCGTGATTGATGATAGAAATTGAAGTCAAATTGTCGAAATACTGCCAAAAACTTGGCGAACGTAGATTAAAATGGGGAAAAATTCGAAAAATTTACAGATTTTTGGTAAAATTCTCACTGGTATTCATCATTATTCAATAATAATAGGAATTACTTTTCAATTTCAAAAGTTTCACAAAATTTTCATATTCAAGGTGATGGGGCTAAGGCGATTTTAAATTTCTTTTTTTTCATACCCGTCTACCAACTTTTTATTCTATTTCGACTGCATTACGATATTTTTATGGTCTCGTGGCTAGTAGATATGTCACAACAACCCATAACCCTGATTCGACATCCACACCTGCGATAACACCGGTCGACACGATTTTTGTTTCTGGGTCCTACTTGTGAAATTTGGGTCACTTTTATGTAACTAATGAACGAAAAAATATTTTTTTTGACCAAAGTTTGCTTTGGGGGGTGGGGGGCCCAAAAAACTGATTTTTCGAGGGCAATAAGCCTGAGAATTACAAAAAAATTTGAAAAAAATTTTTTTTGGACCAATCTTATAGAAAATTTGACGGCGAATCCAATGCCGCAAACCGCAGACCTCCATCTCTTTTAGAAAAAAAGTTACAGCTCATTCTTTCCAAAATTTTGTGAAAAAATCGTATTTTTTGTGGTATTTTCGCAAAAAGTGAAATTTGAGAGAAAAGTAAGGGCTTTAAGGCCATACTGACCATAATGAGAGTTGTAGAAAATTTTACGGCGAATCGAATGCCGCAAACCGCGAACCTTTATCTCTTTTAGAAAAAAAGTTACAGCTCATTCTTTCCAAAATTCTGTGAAAAAATCTCATTTCATTTTTTCATGAGAAAGGCACAAACATGTGATTTTTATCACAGAATTTTGGAAAGAATGAGCTGTAACTTTTTTTCTAAAAGAGATAGAGGTTCGCGGTTTGCGGCATTCGATTCGCCGTGAAATTTTCTACAACTCTCATTATGGTCAGTATGGCCTTAAAGCCCTTACTTTTCTCTCAAATTTCACTTTTTTGCGAAAAATACCCCAAAAAATACGATTTTTTCACAAAATTTTGGAAAGAATGAGCTGTAACTTTTTTTCTAAAAGAGATGGAGGTCTGCGGTTTGCGGCATTGGATTCGCCGTCAAATTTTCTATAAGATTGGTCCAAAAAAAATTTTTTTCAAATTTTTTTGTAATTCTCAGGCTTATTGCCCTCGAAAAATCAGTTTTTTGGGCCCCCCACCCCCCAAAGCAAACTTTGGAAGCCAGGATTCCGCAAGGTGATGTATTTTGATGTCTAGAAACAGAATTTTGGCATGAGAACCCAGAAACGGAACATTTTTTTTTTTTTGTCGACCTGTGTAATCGATATTATTAGGTCATAAAACCATCTCCAGCTACCGTTTTCTTTTCACCACAGTGACAAATTCGAAAAGTAATCAAATCGACTTGTCGGTCAGTTTGTGTTTATATTTTCCTATCTATTATTCACACACCTCTATGGGCATACACAAATACCAACATATTACCTCGATGGTACTTCCGCCGGCGAGTCATTTATATAAAACACCTTAATGACTGAAAATTATCATCATTATTAACGATAATAGTAATTTTATAATCGTAAGTCATTCTGTAAGGCCTGAACATATCGCCGGGGCATAAAACCGGAACTCTATTCAATTAGTTTCATTCATATACCTCTACGAGTTCATTCATAGTGAATTTTCTCGCCTCTCTTAAGACTTCCCGCCCGAACGATGCGATTCTTATTATACGAATCGGACCAGAATCCGAGAACGGAAAACGAATAACCATATTGTGACTTTTTCTCTCGTGCACGACGGATACATTCGTATATAGCATCTCTCTCTCAATAATACACTAACGTAAAGAATAATGGATTCCTTCGGATTCATTGACTGGAAGATTTTTTTTTATGAATGAAGCATACGAATTCGCTGGACCATATCTGGTATATTACTATTATAGCCTACTGTTCCCTTCGTTGACCCCGGCCATCATTCTATCTCCTTTTTCTCGCGAAGCTAAGGTATTATGTGTGTTTCCGCCAATTCACAGTTGCTGGCTGAAATTCGACGTAAAGGATGAAAGAAGACCGGCAACTAGTTTGGAATTTGCGTATATGCAGGTTAATTTCGCTAACCAGGCTATGAAAAGCAATCAAGAATCACAAAATATTGGTAAATTAATTTAACCGGATGTCCATCACGTTTCAGAAATAATTTCTATGATTTTTTTTCAAGTTTTCGATTTCGAGATTAAAGATTTCAAGTTTTTCAGACCTTTCACATAAGACAATTATGAAACATCGAAAGAAAGGGGGAAGGGGTAATTTTATTACGCGATAATGGTCCAGGGGAATCCCTAATATGCTACTGAAAACAAGGTAATCGATTTTAAATGAATTTTCAAAGTGCCTCAAAGAATAGCTATGCCAAAAACTTGAAAGTATAATTTTGCTTTTTTATGACTAAATTCCAACTTCAGTAGTGCTCACGACTCACGGCTTTTTTTTTAAAATTAGCAGAATAAAAAGAAGCTGAAATCAATTTTTTGGATTTTCTCAGCGGTTTGAGTGATGAAGAATCGACAGTAAAGCCTTTTTTTGAAAAAAATTCTTCTCAAATTAAGATTCAAATCAAGTATACGTAGAAATTGGCAATCATAATATCTGCAATCTGCATGACCCTGTTTTCAACAAGACAGTCAACCCTGGAACTCGAATACCACTTGTACTGCTGAATGTCGTTTCGATTTTTTTTTTTTTTCAAAGTCCAGAATATTTACGCCATGCGCCATTTTTAAACAGCAGGTTAGAATTTTTTGAGGAAGATTTCCAAATTTTTTTTCGTGATTTTTCAAATTCGCAACTTTTTTTCTCAGAATTTCTCGACTAAAATTTTTTCCACTGTATTTTTTTTCTGAAGAATTTTTCCATTGTTGAACTTGCATCTTTTTTGAAAAGAATAATTTCGGTTTGATTGAAGTCATAAAAAACTACTTTTCTCATAATAATTTCGCATCTGAAATTTTTTCTAAAGAATTTCTTCAAGTCTAAATTTTTTCACAGTATTTCTTCGGCTCAATTTTTCCCTTAAAATTTTTATGACATCAATCAAACAAATAATTCTTTTCAAAAAAATTGTAAGTTCAACAATGGAAAAATTCTTCAGGAAAAGTTTCAGTGGAAAACTTTCACGTTAGAAAAATTTCAGATGAGAAAATTATGAGAAAAAAAGTTGATCGTGGAAGAATAACCCCAGAAAAAAATTCAGTTGAGAAAATTACGAGGGAAAAAATTGGAAAACTTAAACTGTTTGAAAATGACGTAAATATTCTGGACTTTGAAAAAAAAATTGAAACGACATTCAGCGGTATGAGTAGCGACGTCATGAGGGTATTTGAGTTCCAGGTTTGACTGTCTTGTCTGTTTTCATCGACCCCTCCCGAATTATTTGTACACATATTTCGGTTAGAGCAAAGGGAAAGGGGTAAAATTAAAAAGTACGTCGATTATCGAGTTCTACGACCTCAAATTATTCACAATCGATATGTCACGCGTCATTTCAATTTTTCAACATACGTTTCCTCAAAATTGGGAGGCAAGGGGGACACTGAAAGGAAAAATCCAAACTCATTTCTACTCATAAACCATCAGAGATATAGGGAGGATGGGAGGGGGGCTTGTTCAAGCTCCCTTAAATGTTAATTTAGCCCCAAAAACCCAAATTATATTCTGTGTATTTTTTTCACCTAAAAAATCTTTCAAAAAATCACGAAATTCTTTAACCAAAATAATGGATTTTTTTTTTCAATCAACAAACTATATTAAAAAACAAATGATTTTTTTTTTTAAATGTTCATCAGATTTTCAAATCTTTGCCTCGGTTTCGCTCGGGTAAGTAAAGATTAAAATATATTCAAGGATTGAAGATTTCACCTCCATCTCAATCAATATTCGGGGTGTCCATAGATTTTTAAAAATCAAAATTTTCGACTTTTTCTCATTGTTATCCACCATTCAATTCTCTCAATTTGCCCTCCCCCTCCCTCCCTCCAAAAAATTAACACAATCAAATTTACCACACGAAAAATTTCAAAAATTTCAAATCGAAAGGAGCAAATGCAAGAATTTTTATAAAAATGTTTAAAAAGCTGAAATTTAAAAAAAAAAATGTATTGTAAAGTATAAAGAAAAAAATTCGAGAAATTTGGAAAAAATTTGGAACTTTTTCGTAATTTCTTTGTTGCGACTTTCACGACCCGTATACACCGTGATACTAAAAAATTAATTTTAAAAAATGAAAAATTCATCTTTTGGATCCTTTTTTCAAAAATTTTCCCCCTCGCTTTGCTCGGCCTCTATCTATTTCCACAAATCATTCTCAAAATGATAATATGATATGAACCCCCTTTCCTGCCATCGACTGCTTCGTATTAAAATAATAGCTCAAGTAAAAATAACGTGATGGAATAGGTAGAAAAATTTTTCAAGGGTTAAAAATAAACATGTTTGATTCGTGTTTCTTTTTTTACCTGAGGCTCCTCCCCCCCCAGTTACATTCTATCTCCGCCAATGTCACAAACTTCACATATATAGCATCAAACGCACCTTACTTCTTTTCCATCCATCACTGGACAAATCCTCACCCAAATAAACAAATCAAGTAAATATACAAAAATTCACCAAAAATGAAAAAGAAACCCCTCGAAACATTATTGCCACCGTATTTAATCTTCAAACACTCGAATCTCATACAACCGACGAATAAATCCGCTGATTATCTCTAAATACAGTCTTCACATTTGACATTCAATCCATAATACGATACGCGGCATCACACAGCACCGATTCCATAGTCACCCTGACGTAATCACCTCACCTCGCAGCCTTTCACAAAGGCCAAAAATCCGAATCCGAATCATCGCACCAAACAGTAGCTTCCGATCGCATTTAAACCTACTCAGTGCAAAAAATACTTCTAAGAAGTATTCAATCCTAGATCGATCTGAATCCAAGTCATTCATACAAATTATAAAAAGGAGCCGATACGAAAAATCAAGTACAAAAAGTAAGTTATACACACCGATGCGAAATACGTTTTTACGCTACAGAATAGAAAGAAACGAGCAGGGGGATGGATCGAGGTAGACGACGAGGAGGCTAGATGAATATATGAATGAAAATTTTATCCTTTTAAAATTACACATTGAATCGGGACCGGATGTAGGCAGCGGTCATTACGCTACAATAGACCTGAAAAGACTTTTTTTCAATCAAATGGTGTTAGAAAATTAACTGTGTTGCGGTGATATATTCCACCTGTGTTCGTTTCTTGGGCAGCACAGTTGTATAACGTTTCATTCTACTTTAGACCTATACCTGTAGCCGAGGTACCGAAAAAATAACTCTTCTTACAATAGATTTTCTCATCAATAGTATAAGGAAGGTGCATCTCTTCAATACACTTTACACACATCCACTTGACTCGACGAGTATCAATGAAGGAGACCACATGCTATTTCTTTTTTAACGCGTATTAAAGCGCGTAAAAAAAAAGATACCAAAGGTCAACCAGCGTACAAAAGACCATCCAATATAAAGTAATTTTCGCGCATTCGAAGGCTCGTTCTGGCATCGCCACTTTCTCTCTCTCTCGCATACCGACACGGACCAAGAAAGGAGAGGAAAAAAAAACCACTCGAGAGCGTTAAATTTAATCATCGAGTAATTTGGAAAACTATGGTAAAAGCTCTCGGCGATGTTTAGAAAAGGAGACGAAAGTTCGAGGGGGGAGAATTCGGATACGGCTGCTGCGCTCCTTTGAAATATACTGATAAATATATCAGTTCCAGATTTAAGGGTAGCTACTTTGAAAACTTTACTGGGTTCGCGGTCAGTAGTTCGCAACCCTAATTCACATTTATCTAAATTACCGAAAACTGTTATTGTTTCAGAAGGTCCACTTTTAAACGTCCGTCGGGGCGGTGTGCCACGTTAGGGTACGTAAAAGGGAAGGTTATCCAAGAAAAGAAAATATACACCGGACCGGAGCGCCGTATTAATCTTGCCGAATCTAAATCCCGACAATGGGATGAGCTCGAGCCAAAGTGTAACTTTATTTGTACTTTTCAATGAGACGGATTTCTAAACGAATTTAAATCGAGTTGTGGAGCAATAGGTGAGAAAAAATTGAAAATTTTTTTCGAAAATTAATTTTAAAACATTTTAAATTTTATCAGAAATACTCTAATTCACTAATAAGGAACCTACTCTCTCATTTATAAATCAGTGAAAATTATCGAATATCACTGAAAAACAGTCAGAATTGCAGCACAGGAGAAAATCAGTGAAAAATTTTTCGCTGAAAACGAATCAGTGAGAAAAATCACTGAAAAATCAATGAAAATTCACTGAAAAATCGTCAAAATTTTTGAATTTAGCTGAAAAATCAGTAAAAATCGTTGAAAAATCAGCGAAAACCTTTGAAAAATCAGTGAATTATGCTGATTTTTCCTGTGCTCCAATTTCGACTGTTCATCAGTGACTTTTCAGTGAAAAGTTTTCACTGATTCAGAATGAGAGAGTACTCAAGGCTTGATACCTATGTCAAAAAATTTTCACGGGCTTGTGGAGCATTACAAGAAACTTCCACTTAGAAAATGTCAGCCACCAAAATTGAATTGGGAAAGAAGGCATTATGAACATAGGAGATTTAAATTTCGGAAATTTCAATTCTCCTATTTCTGATTTAGGCATCAGTGAAAATAACCTCGTGGTGTTATTTTTAGATTTTTGTAATTTTTTCAGCGTATTAGGTGATTATTTGAAATTCAAACCTCACAACATCCCCCCACTCAACTTTGGGGGTTTAGGGGCTGAAATTTCGACTAAGGGGACTTCTTGTAATGTTCGACAAGCCTGTGAATTTTTTTTGTGGTCAGGCTTTCTGTAGATTCCGGTGAGCAGATTCTCAATCTGAAGTCGAGATTTGTAAATTTGAAGAGATTAAAAAGTTGGGTTGAAAATACAGAAGATGAAATTCAAGATTTTTTAAGTAACTCCGAGGAACAATTTTTCCCAATTCTTCGACACGGTTCTGAAATTAAATTGAATTTTTCCAAACTTGGAATAATTATATCTCTGTTCCTAGATCAAGGCAATTTTTATTTTAAAATCTTGAAAAAATCAAAATGAACTTTCTGGCAGATGCAATTCAATATGGGTCCTTTTATTTAGAAAATTATCGATTTTTCAACTGACCTTTCAGGCAAAAATCACTTTTTTTCAATTGATTCTTAATTTAAAAAAAAAAATCGAAAAATTTTGACTGAAAGATCAGTGAAAAATGAGCAAAAAATCACCTACTTTGAGCCAAAATTCAAGTTTTTTCAATTTTTTACAAAAAATTTTCATAGCGATTCAAAAACATGGGTACATTACATACATTTTGATTAGTTGAATTGACCTTTAATTTGAATAATTCAACTTCAAATTTTGGGAGAGTTTTTGAAAATTTACTTAAAATTTGAGGTTCAGAGGCTCAAAAACATATTTTAATAGGTTGCATTGATACTTAATTTCAAATCCTTAAGTTTTGAATTTTGAAGGCCGTTTGGAGCCATCAGAGCGATCAAATTGAAAAAATCTATCAAAAATTTTTAATTCAGTGAGCCAAAATCTATGAGATGTCAAATAAAAATATAAACGATGAAATCAGTTTGATTTTCCTTCAGCAAGATTTTTTACATGGACCACAATGAGGTGATGAACAAAATTTGTTGAACAGAAAACTCGACTTAGCTTGACCTTTTTACATAATTTTTTCGACTTTTTTATGGGATATTCTTTTAAACAAAACAAATTTTAACAAAAAACTTCAAACAAAAATAAATTTGAAAAAAATCACAATGAGCTCCTTTTCTAATTTAAATTGCTTCCTTAAAGAGTAAATGATTTTTTTTTCAATTTTTGGGAAAAAGCCCGACCTTTTGAGTCAAAAGCTCGACTTTCCATGATCAGTTTGACTTCTTGGCCAAAAGCATTGAGATACCCTCACCCAGCTTGACTTGGCTTGATCGTTAGACACTCAATTTTTCTATAACTTTGTCTTCTTTAAATAGTCTCAAAATTCATTTTAAAAAATGAGCAATCTGTTACTTTGGTACAGATGAAGTGAAATTTGGTAAAATTCTACTTTTTTGAATCAGTAAATAAATTCCACTGAAAATCAGTATGATTTCTCAATGATCATTCAGTGAAAATCAATGATTTCTCAGTCAATTTTCAAATTAATTCATCGAAGAAATCAATAATAATTATTGATTTCTTCGATAAATTAATTATATACTGAGATATCGATCAAACAACACTGATTTTAAGTGATATTCATTTCACTGATTCGTGAATTCGGGTTTATAAAAGATTAGGTATGTTCATTTAAAAAATAGATCGATTAAAATAATCTGTTATTTTGAATCAGTGAAAAATCACTGAAAAAAATCAGAAATCAGAGAAAATTAGCGAAATACTTTGATTTTCAAAGAATCTATCTGATTATTCAAAGAATTTTACTAATCTTCAGCAAAAAATTTCAAATTATGTATTTTGATTTTTCAGTGAATTTTCATAGATTTTCCTGCAATTTTTTCACTGTTTGTTTTTTAAAAATGAGAAGAGTACTTTTTGAGCGAATAGAACGAAATTTTTTGAAAAATCATATTTGAAAAGCGAAAAATTTACTATTTTGACATTTTTATGCTGAAAAATCTTCTGGTCGAGCTGAAGAGGGAAGCTCAAGCTCTTGACCCCCCCCCTCCTGGGTACGTCTGGTCTGTTCATGAAATTCATCTGAAAAAGATTTAAAACTAGACCCTTTATATTTCGAGTTGAATTGGAGATTCAGTTTTTTGGCACCTTTAATCATAATCATGATTTCTCATAATTGAAAATTGCCAAAAAATTTTAATTCTTTAAAAAACCTGAAAATTAAGAATCATTTCTGACCAAAAATCATCCCCAACCGAAATATTTCCCCTTCGAAGCACATCTACAGCTGAAAACTATACAACAAACTTCCCCAATGGTCAGATTCCAGACTTGGCCAAGATACAGCCGGACTCCACACAAACGTACACATACGCTCCCATGCGGTTTTTCTTTCCCCAAAAAAGGAAAAGCGAACGTGTAGCCTCGAGTTAGGCAAAATATTATTCAACGCGAACCACTCCGTTCGTAGTTTTTAGCATGGTCGGCGGCGAAATAGAGGCAAAGACGAGGGAGACCACCGGCGCGGCTAGGGCGCGAACTTTAACAAAATAAACAATTTAACGTATAGTTGCGAAAATACGTAGAAACGTGCGGACGAGCGGCGGGAGAAACGAGAAAGAAACCCAGAGAGACGGTTTCCACAAGTGTATCTTTTCCATTGTGTGGTCAACGTTTCGGAACAGACGCAGACGCCTTGCGATTCGACTTCGACTATAATTTAATAATTACGCCGGACCTAACGAGCCGAAATTTTCGTTTTGTTTAATACGAGCTTATAAATTATACGGGACCGTTTGTGTATGTGTTTTCCAAACTTAATTAAATTTATTTCCAGTTTCGCGTTGCGAGATTTGCGCTGGCCGGTATCCTTCTCTCTCGCGCGCGATAATGGACAAATTTTCGCAACGTATAAACTTTTCTCGTAAGCATTCTGCGGCGACCGGGAGGAGAAAGAATCAACGACGATTTACCATTTTCGCTAATTAACCATCACACGCCTCGTACTCGGCGAAACTTTCCTTTTAGGCCGAATATCCCAGCAATATAATTCGTATACGAATGATTGAAAGCGTAACTCACGTACACGCGATTCGAGTATCATTTAGGTTGAAAAATTCCTCCACCATTCAAGCAGTCCTCGTCTCACCGCACCTTGAATAGGTAATAGGATCATTCGAAGCGTGACTATATCCTGTATTTGAAAGTTTCCAAGGAGTATACAAAGATGGAGCGAAAAAAAGTACAACGAAGGAGGGTCAGGATGATTTTTTCCTTCCAACAGAATTAGATCAACGGGAACGCGGCAAGGTCGAGGCTATTGTTGACTTTTTCGTATATATTCGAGAGAAATTGATACTGTATGGAGTTTTTGTTATCAGCCAATACACATATCAATAGAAACGTATTGAATAGAAATTCTTCTTTTTTTCTCTCTCTCCTTTCAATTTGTGTAATCTGGTACCTGAAAAGGTATACCTTTAAGACTAGACTGCATGTCGCCGACGAGCCTGGTAGCGTTAATACGAATACAGGATACTGACGGATTGACGAAAAGTCGAAAAATACGAGAGATCAGGAGGTTTGAAGTTTGCGAATTTCGAACGTACCGAAGATAATTTGAAAATTTTCCTTTTTATTTACAAAATTTTCGAAGTTTTTTTCGCGGTTGAGCCAATCACTCTAGGCCAACGTTTTGTAAAACTCTTCAAATCACTGATTTCTTCTTCCAAAAATTGGAATTTTTGGTATGAAAAAATCATTCAAGGTATCCAGTTGGAATATAGAATCTGCTGAATGACATTACCAGGATTTTCACAAGGGATATCGTAAAATAAATTTAAAAAATGAAATTTTGAAGGGGAAAAAGCCAAAAAATGATACCATGGGCCAAAATACAGAGATACTCATTTTATATAAAAATTAGAATATTTTGAGAAAACCTTACAGAAAACGCGATTATTCCCCCCTTCTTTCTACCTACAACTAATTTTGAAATTTGAAAAAAAAAAAACATTCTGTATTAAAAATATCAACTTATTCAATAATTGAATAAAAAATTTTGAACGTTTTTGGATCCTGGTTTTGAAACGAGTTCAAATAAATAATCGAAATAAAAAATATATAAAAAGGTTTAGACAACTTCGTAATTTATTAGGTAAATATTTCAAAGAAAAATTTTAGCAAGACTTGAACAAATTTTGCAGAACTTCTTCTCAGAGATTTGAAAAAACAATTTCTTCGCTCTACTCTCCAATAACTTTGTGTATTTCGATTCGACTATGAATTTGGCCTCACTGGAACCAAGGTACAAAAATTTCAAAAAAATATTTTCAAACATCAAAAAAATCTTTGGAACGAATTTCGTGGACCTTTTTTTTTTTACTGATATTTAAAGCAAAATCATCAAAATGATCGAGATTATTCTTAAATTTTAAGAAAAAAATTCATTAACACCAAAAGAAAATGGGTTGAAATTTTTTAAAAAATATAAATTTCAAACATAAAATATGAGGAATTTAGGACGAATTACTATGGATTTTTACCCATACAAATTCATCGAAATTCCAAACTTTGGAAGAAAAAACAATTCGGCTCGAGCAAAGTAAGGGCAAAATTGCTTGAAATTGGACTATGATATGAGACGTATTTTGAAGAAAAATATAATGGAAGTTGATTCTGTTTAAGCTGATTTACAAAAAATAATCAAAGATGAGAATTGAAAGGCAATCCTTTGATTAAAAAATTCAAAAGGAAGCCGTTCAAAATTAAAGCTTTTTATAGTAAATTCATTAAAAAGTTTGCTATTTTCTGATTTTCTTATTGTTGACAAGAAAAAAATCACACAACTCGAAGTAAAATTTTAAGCCCAAACAAAAAAAAAATTGAATAAAATAAACCATACGAGAATCCCACATCCAAAATTTCGTATGTTGAAGTTCATTTCTCGACTTCTTTTTTTTAAATCGAAATTTTAAAATTATCTTCAAGCCTTGCAAAGTACTCGTACAAAAATTTGATGTAATCAACGAAAAAAGCTGAAATTTGGTATGAACCCTATTTTAGACCTTTCAAATCAAATTGAAGTGATTTCAAGACGTTTCCGAGCCTCCAGAAAACTTTGGAATTTTTCAGCGCTGGAAGAAATCTAATAAAAATGGTCCAAATGAACTTCAGTACCCACAATCGCGGATTACCAATATTGGTGACCTCTTTGATCGATTAAAGAACAATTTTCCAAAATTCTTATCTTTGAGTTAAATTTCATATATTTTTTCAGTATAAATTTTCATTTCCGTCAAAAAACTAGAATTTCAAATTTAGGAAAATCGTCCATTAATCGATCAAATAGATAACCAATATGGGTATAATTTGCGATTATAGCTGTCGAAATTCACACGGACTACTTTCATGGGCTTTTTTCCAACAATGAAAAATTCCAAAAAATTTTGGCGACACCGGAACGTTTTGTAACTACTTCTAATTGATTTGGCACGGTAAAAATAGGGTATAATACTAAATTTCAACTTTTTTTTTGTCGATTTATTTATACCTACATTTTGATACTTCTCAGAGCAATTATATGGTAAGTTTGAAATTTCAAAAATTTGCCAAAATTCGAAAAATGAGCTTCAGCATCTGAAATTTTAGATATGAGATTCTCTTAGGGTGCTCTTTCGATTTTTTAAAAATTTAATGTGATCCGTTTGAGTTGGGATACCTCCGTTGTAGAATCGAATTATTGCCATTTCACGGAGTCTAACAAAATCTCAAAACCAAAAGACAGGACCTTTGCAGGACTTTCAGCATGACATTTTTAAAATAGATACCAACCCCTCTCCCCAATCAAAAAACTCATTTTTAAAGGACAAATTTATTCTGTTTTTTTTTTTTTTTTTTTTTTTTGAGATGGAACAGAAGAATCTTTACCATAATTTTGAAAAGAAAAACCACGTAAATTCACTGAGCCCAAGCAAAGCGAGGACGAAAATTTTTGAAAAAAGAGCATCCAGAATCTGAAGGTAAAATGTGCTTATTTTCACGTTCTGTTTTGAGAGCCAAAAAAAAACGATCCTAATGGACTCGTTTTCCTGATTTTCTTCCAAAAAATTGAAACATGTTTGAAAATTGCAATCGAGATCATTACGATTCTTTTGAGAAATGAGAAGGAGGCTCATTCCATGTCAACTCACCCAGCTTTTGACGTTAGGTCCACCGATTTTGCTCAAAATTTTTTTACGAGTTCCCCTCGATGACCTAATGAAGGAATCACCATTATTTTGATCCTAACTGCCCAGGGGGTGGGGGGGTGGCCCTTGTAATTTTCGTATCATCGGGATTTTTTGTGAAACGGCTCAACTTTGAAGTCGTATAGCTCGAAGTGGGTTTGGCGTACAGCAGATTTGTTTACGCAGTTTTGTAGAGAATTGAAAGGAGATTCGAATTTGATAATCACATTTTGAAAAGTTCAAAGTTGAACTTTTGAAATGAAAGTTCAACTTTCGTGATGAATACATCATACGCAGGCCCCCATTTAAAAATCTGAAAAAAATTGCTATGAGTAGTATTTTTTATGCCCTTTTCAACCTACGAATTTTCAAAATGGGATCTCAAGACCCCTGGGGGGTACCAGGGGTCCCCAATTTTGACCAAAATTCAAAAAAAAGTAAAAACTCATGAAACATGTCGATTTCTACTGATTCGGAGGCGCTGAATTCGAATATGCATTCAGTTTTTTCATCCGACCCCTCTGAGCCCCCCTATTGGCCCCCCAAATAGGGTCAAAATTCAAAAAAATGGAAAATTACGTGTGACCAGTCGTTTGTAAGGTTTTTGGGGTCGCTGATTTCGAATATGTGGTTATTTTTACGATTCGACCCTTTGAGGCCCCTCAGCCCCCTCCCCATTTTGAGAAAAGCATGTATGAAGTGAAAATATCGTTTGGGGTATCGATTTCTGCTGATTCGAAGGCGCTGAGTTCGAATATGTATTCAGTTTTTTCGTCCGACCCCTCGGGAACCCCTATCAGCCCTCCGATGGGGGTTAAAATTTTAAAAAAAAGCAAAAGGGGGCTGATAGGGGTTCCCGAGGGGTCGGACGAAAAAACTGAATACATATTCGAACTCAGCGCCTTCGAATCAGCAGAAATCGATACCCCAACCTGGGCAGTTAGGATCAAAATAATGGTGATTCCTTCATTAGGTCATCGAGGGGAACTCGTAAAAAAATTTTGAGCAAAATCGGTGGACCTAACGTCAAAAGCTGGGTGAGTTGACATGGAATGAGCCAGGACATTCTTTCACTAGAAAAATCAATTGTTTAGACTGGGAAGAAAGAAATTTCATACCATTATTTTGAAAATACATCACGGAAATTTATTGAGCACGAGCGAATCAAGGGCGAAAATTTTTGAAAAAAAAAGGCATTCAAAAACTGAAATTTCTTCAGATACCCTGTATCATCTTTCTTCAGCTTCATTCTCAAAATTTGAAATGAGCTTCAAACTCAAAAATCACAACAAGATCAGCAGGACCTTTCAGCTAAAAGCAAGACCAGCAGGACTCGTTAGACACCCAGAATGTTTAGTTTTTCTCATTTTTTTCGAGAGGCAAGCCAAGTAAATTGGGTCTCGTTTCATACGAAAAAACCCCCCTCAAAAACAGTCATACGTAATCGATTCGAATCAATAATTATTTCTTCCATTTTCAAAAACTCCAGAAATCAAAATCGACATCTAAAAATTAGGCTCTAAAGTATGAATGAGATATTCCTTCAATGGTCCGAATTTTGCCTCGATCCACACAGATGAATTGAAAAAATCCTAGGTTTCCTCGTGAGAAAAAATTACCTCCTTCAAGATAACTCGCATTTCGTTAAAATTATTCCATACCGTAGATCGAATTCAATTATCAAATGAACAGTCCAAAAATGCGGTACGGTTCCTTGTACTATTTACCTAGGATCGGGAGCACACATCTGAATAATTATTGCCACCATTTGATCCCCCATGCAATTGCTACGGATTAGCATGCTTATATGCTCCATTAATCGTACCAGACGTATTTGAATATGGGCTTTATGTCATATAATGTTCTCACTCATATATAAATGGACGATGATAAACGTATCGAAAGATTATACGTAGATATGCTACATTTATACAGGAATAATTTCCCTTTCGTTTGTATCCAAATACTATACATGGTGCTGGGAATATAAAATAAACGATGTGCTAACACGTTCGATGCATTATAAAACCTACCAAACGAATCTTTTCAAATAATACTTTATCGTCGTACGTCTCAATTATTATAAATCTCTACGTATAGCCCACAAATAGATACCTAACATCCTTTTTTCCAACGTAATGACAATCTGGACGAAAAAAATACAAAAATAATTTCCCCAGAGCGTACCCTCAAATTGCTGATCCAGCATCGCCGAAATTCTCGCATCGAGGCGAAATTCGAGTTTTCCAAACTTGAAAAAAATTTCACTTCGAGGATCATTAAAATAAACGACGAAATAATTTAAAAGCGACTCGTCATAACGAAAGCTCCGGCGTGCGAAATTGCCACCACTACGCTTCTTGTACACCAAACTTTCAACTTTCTACGGGCTATAAGCTCGCGAAATATGTACGCTTAAAGCCTATTCGTCGAGCGGACTGTTACGGCAGTAAACATCTTATTAGAAGTTGTTATACCGCAATTTAATAACATATTCGCAAAGTGATGAGCTTTAAAAGTTGAATATGTGTATCTCGCAAACTAAACGTATACGAAGGTAATTTATTAAGAGCTCTTCTCGACGCAATGGTTACCAATTTATAGGGCGTAATTTTTAATACACGTCGGGCCCATCATCGTTCGCTGTACCAGCACCAATTCCGCTCATCTTCGCATCATCCACCTTGGAATTTTTTTCTACCTCGCTTCGTCTGTTTTATCTCGTTCGTCGTCTCCAAATAAACCTGCCTTGTTTACAATGTAAATAAGATTAAAGTTCAGCGAAGCAGTAAATGCAAAGTTACCAGATTTCGCGTGTAGGTTAACTTTGTCAGCTTGATTGAGTACAAAATGGCGGCAAGCAAGACATTTATCGCTTTTTTCGTATTTACGCGACCCCCTTATCTGCGGTATAACTTCGTTGTATGGTATAAAATCCGACGCCGCCACAGCACCGTGCCTCGTCTCCCCCCCGGCATCATCGCCTGATTTCGACGTACCGCGCGGCCCCCTCCGGCCCCGCATCGACCAATATAATACTTATATGTGTTTTGTATTGTTATCAGTGAAACAGTGGCAAGAAAAATAGCTCCATTTAAAAATCCTGTTACTTTGGAAAAAACCTCGGCTATATCTTTTTATTTACGTCGGAATGCCGCCCCGATATGCCCCCCAAGCCAAGGTTGCAATCGTATGCGAGGGTGCGAAAGTGGTAAAGTTTCTCGACTGCGGAGCTAATTTTCAAATTTAGAAATATCGCGTTCGTATGCATGGGGTTCTGCTATTTTTCTTTTTTTTTCACCAGAATTACAGATTTTTTCGGATGGAAATTTTCTAGGCCGACTAATGGAATTTCTAAAAATCAAAAATGGCTTCGTGGATGGAGGGAGGGGAGATGGCAGAAAGTGAAATTTAAAATTTTCAAAATATCTTTTGCGTTAATGGAATTTCAACACTTTACATGGGATCTCACTTCTCCCATACAAATAAATGCAGTTCTGATGCCAATAATATGCAGATTTTCGTTAGCAGTAGGTAAAGTAATGAATCTCAAATTTTTAGAATACAATTCTAAAAGTGTAGAAAGTGGTATCGAAACAAAAACTACGAAATTATCGCAAACAGTATTGCGAAAAGTGTTTTTTACATCATTTGACACAGTTTCTAGAAGAAATTTTCAACAAAGTGAGGCGTCTCTCAATTTTTCTTTTGGAAAGGTACACAAAATTTTTAAAAAAAGTGCAAAATTTCTTTTCAAAGTTATTTCCATCGACTGCAAGGCAGTGGCATCAGAAAATGAGGTGCAAAAGGTGCACGGCACCCCTTCAATTCTGTACTTATCATTATCCAACCCCCCTCCCCCAGCCCCCCCAAAAACTCAAACATTGGAACAATATTTTCGAAGCATTAAAACAATGAAGAAATGTTTTTCGGGGGAGGGGGCATTCAAATACCTATATTATCAAAACTTCGTTCGGGCATGAAAACCATCGCAAATTATAGGTGAATTATTTCAGGCATGGCAGAGAAAAAACGCCCCTTTTTGCCCCCTCTTCCAAAAATATTATCATGATACTCCGAGTCTTCGGCCTCACTTTCCGCCCACCCAAAAAACAAGCTTTAGAATTCAGATGTGATTGCTGCAAGTTGTTCAACGGTTTTAAAATTTTTTGCCATTTTCATATCTATACAATTTTTCTGGCTTTAAATTTACCCAAAAAAGGTCTCTCTACTTATCACTTATTTTAAACATTCAAAGATGATCAAAATACTGAAATTATTTCTTAGTTTTGAATTTTCTAGATTTAAAGGTGAAATTTTTGCTAATTTTGGGCTTGTCTCACTAGTAGACGCCTTGATATGTCCAAACAATGATTCAAAATTTTGAAATGTTTGAAAAAATTTTAAAATTTAAAATTTTACTGTTTTAATCACTTTTAATTTATTATTGATTCATGATTAGAAAATTCAAAAATGAGAAAAATTTTCACTATTTTGAAATGAAGAAAAAATGTCGAAAAATTGTAAAATCTAAGCTTTCGCGATGGCCTTTTTTTTTTGAGAATTAGTCATTTTCGCTGATTCGTAATTTCGTACCTAACCTAATCAATTTTGAATCATTGAAAAGTCACCAACAAAAATTCAGAATTGTACCTGTAGCATGCAAAATTCTTCAATTTTCAGCGAATTTTCGTTGATTTTCCAAAAAAAAAGGTCCTCAAATTTTCAGAAAATTTTAGAGTTTTTATTGGCATTTCAATGAATTTTGAATATTTTCTAGTATTTTTTTTTCACTGATTTATTATTCTGCTGCACATCTGACTGTTTTCCAGTGATTTTCGGATGTAAGTAGGTAAATTAGAATGGGATATTTTACAAACATTTCCAAAATTCAGGTGGTATATGGTTACTTGACTATTAGATACATTTTTTGTTCATTCTCACAGCAATGAACCACTTTTGCTACCCAGTTTTGATTTCAACAAAATCAATATTTACGCAAGGAGAATGTTATGAAACCTTTAAAAATAAATTCCTTTCTCTCAAATTGATTTTTAGAAAATTTCCGAATACTTGAAAATTGTCGTTTCACAGTCAAAATACCTACATGAAGTTTTCAAATTTTTTTTTATACTCGAATTAATAAAACATTAAATTCGATATTCTATCTTTCTTAAAAAAGCTTCACATCTTTAATTAAGATATGTATAGATTATAGGTAGATATACCACTAGGTTAGGTAGAGAGGCTTGGTTGAGATTGAAAATAGTTGAATGATTTTTCGACATACATTTTTTCTATTTATTTGAAGCAATTCCTTTTCATCATTTAGATCACCCTCATACACTCGTATCTTAAATTTGGGCGAAAAAATCGAAAAATATAGCTCAATTTTAGAGAAAATTTTCCAAAATAATGAAGCATAAATATAAAATAAAAGTACTGAGATTTTTTCAACAATTATTAAAAATGGTTTATCAACTTACTCGTTTGTATGTGTAGTGAATTCTAAATAATACTTTCTATTCCATAAGAATGAAAATTCATCACTTACCTGAAACAAAAAAAACAAAATTATTCATTATAGATTAGATATACCTACTTAGCTTATGAATTAGGTAATTGGATTTTCTTTTAAAAAATTTCAAAATAATTGTAATAATAATTCTAGTTTTTTGAAAAAAATTTCAATTTGCTTACGCAGTCATTAGAATTTTGGTAAAATGTTGACTCTTTCAAAACATATCTATCCAAATGTATTGACAACGTCGCGTTTTTTCAATTATTTATTTTGAAATTAGCCAGTAGACATAGATAAGAGACATCGATAAATGCAACTCATTCCAGAACAATTTTTTACTCGAAAATTCATTGACTGAACAACCGAAAAAAAGAGCAAAAATTTAATAAAAATGTAATATTCTCAAAAAAGTTGGAAAAATATAAGCTAATAAGTAATGGTAACCTTTCAAAAGTTGATAACGTGAATTTCATGAGCTGTCTCAAGTCTATACAAACAAAAAATACTGAAAAAATTAATAATGGACACGACGTTCCGAAAATGCAAATAATGTTCACACACCAACTCTAAAAATGTAGGGACTAGGGAGGTAACTCCTAACTCAAATATTTTCATTTGCATGATATAGAAACAGAAACAATATAAAATGTAAAAAAAAAAACATTTTGGTACCCTAATTAAAGAACTTGAATTTTCTAGGGAAATCTTGACGTTTTCACCTTTTTGTGGTATAAATAATTCATTAAAATTCTTGTTCATTTCCTTATTTTCTCAGCACATAGGTACTGGGGTGAAATTTCTCCTAGTTTTTCTTGTTTTTCCAGCTTAAAAACACCATCAAGCCTAAGCGGAAATATAAGGAGAATGGAGGGAAGGGTTGAACCCCTTAAATGTTGAATTAGCCCCTCTAAATCACCTTCTTTCGGAAAATCATCAACTTTTCAAAAATTTTCGTCTACGATCGCTTCACTCGGGCTTAAAAATTCCCCAAATTCAGTCTTAAAATGATGTTTTCTTCCATCGATGATTTCATATTGAATATTAGAAGTTTAAGTAAAAATGATGTGATGGTAAAGGTAGAAAAATTTTAGGAGGGTCGAAAATCAAAAATTTTTCTTTGGTGTTTCTTTTTTTAACCTGGGGCTCGAGCCTCCCCCCCCCCCAAGTTATAGTCCATCTCCGCCTATATCATCTAAATGACAATAAGTAGTGAAAAAATTAACTCCTACAAAAAAGAATGAAGCGAGTTTCATTCCAAAATAATTAAAACGTCGTTCACACCAATTGATGATACATTTTGCAATTATCTCGAATCTATGAATCTACATTGGCCATCATAGAGAGCCATGAAACTGACACAAAAAGGCTGATCAGGCCACCAAATAAAGACGAATCCCTCTTTCGGGGGGGGGGGGGGGCTACCAGCACCAAAACCACTACCACCGCCATCTAGATTATCTCGCAACACATCATGCTACCAAATATAAAAATATATAAGGTACGTCGTCATATACTATAATACCATGGCACGTATCCATCTATATACTAGACTTGGGCAAATCGACGAAGCAGGGGGGCTACGTCGTCGTCGACGTCGAAAGGACGCTGCGGGGTGACGCGAGGGGTAGCAAGGGGGGACTCAACGGCGGGTACACGGTTAAAATGATAGGTTCATTTGTCGGGACATCAATACTAACAGCGGCGAAAATCACTTCTAAACTCCAACAACATCATAACAAAGCATTAAAATCAAGTTCAGTTGAGTAGTAATTGATTAACAGCTGCTGGCTGCTTTCCTATAGACTCGGCGCGAGAAAGGCGCGGTCTACGCAGCAGCCAATGGCGCCGCTCCAAAGGAGGAGCCAGCGATGTGCTCTGGTAATCCCGGTGAGTCGAACACGAGGTGTAAAAGATACCTTTATTATCGTGTGTGGCGCGTTGAAAGATGGCTCAAAAATGATGACGAGTAAATAGAGCGCAGCGATTTTATTTTCTAGACGATAATAAAACGCTATACGCGATATCTGCTGGCTCAGCAACAAAAAATCCTCCATATTGACGTATTTTTTTTTCGTAATCTAATATGTTTTTTTTTCTCAAATTCTCTCGTAGTTTGATAAAGTAATCGATAAGAAATCGCGAATATTCCGGAGAGATTTTTTAATATTTTGGTGATATACGATTATAAAAAGTGGTTTCGTTCGTTTCATGATTTTTTTTTATTTTCTCTGATATTTTTTCGAGTAAAATGACGTGCACTACTTGACCAAGTTTTCGCGATTTCGGTTTCGTTTTTTTTTTCGCAACTGACTGCTGTACGAATTCATCGGATACACGATTATACGACTTGGTTTCCAGCCAGATCTGTCCAAGATCTAGGTATATTTTCACCTCATCGTGTATCGTAGCCAGCTTCGAACCGATATTTTTCCAAGGCGGAAAACCAGGCGCCCAGGAAAACCGTCAAAATTGATTTCACCAAGTTCCCTCATTTCGTGCTTCCAATCACGGCTTCTTGTACGGATATCCAGAGTGAGTCTACGGACTCGCAGGATTCGAGTAAATCCTCGCAATCTAACATGATCACGCCGGTGTTTAATAATTTTCTGGATATGTCGTCGACCAGTCCGCCGCTGGCGGCGTTACATTCGATGACAGAGATGAAATCCAATACAGGAACCGGTAATCCGCACGGCATTGATCATATATTGTCCAGGCCAGCGGCACTCCATCGAACCTTCACCAGTATGACGGCAGCTGGGATGGCCGCAGCGGCCGGAATGGCGTCGTATTTCCAGCATCACAATGGTACCAAGCATCCGACCCATATGTTGGCTGATTTCACGTCGAGGTCACCGATATACTGGCCAGGGCTTCAGGGTTTGGTCAGTAATCCGAACGCGTGGAGGGATAGATTGGCAAATAGTAAGTAAATCGTTGAATTCAGATAATATGATACATATCAAGCTGATAAGATAAGGAGTGAATTGATGGGAAAAATTTATAAGTTGATTTGGCACGATAAAATAAGAAGAGGTGATGAGAAAATCACACCTATACAGATGAAAAGAGTTCAGCCTAAACTCATGTTCCATTATTAAAAATAAACACTGATCATAATTATTTTATTAATATGGGTATTTATTTCTCGGCAGAGCGTTGAAATTTTCTTGAAAAATTGTATAAATTTTTTCTAATTTTTCAAAATTTTGAGCTCATTTAAACCGCGCTACAATGGAAGAAAATTACTGATAAAAGAAAAACTGATTTAATAAAATAAGGATTTGAGAAGATAGTTTTTGCGAGCCTTTTTGAAGATTGTGACATTTTTAATTGATGTGGTACTGTTGGAGAATACTTTTCCAATTTGAAATACGCCTAGGACATCATGTCCTGAATTTTAGGCAGTATCGTAGTAATCAGTTTTATTGGTGTATTAACCACATTTTTTCCGAAAAAATCTGTGAGCCTAGATATAGAAACCACTATTAGGTGTCAATAATTGATTTCTGAATTGAAGTTCCTTCTTGGTTCTATCTCTTCTTTAGAGGCCCAAAAATCAGCGTCAACTTAAAAACCGATTTCCGATTCCTAGTTCACAATATGACAGGTTTATTTTTAAATTCGATTTTTAAAAAATTCTAAATTATAGGCCTGAAATTATTTTTCAAAAATGGTAATTACAGATTTCCATAAATCTCGTCCAGATTGTCGAAAACGGATTCCCACAGGTAGTGTTTCATGGTGTAGTTTTTATCAGGTTTACATACTGAAAAAAGGCAGTAACAAAAACGAATACATTTTACGCAAAAAATAATAAATTTTATTGGAAACATATGAAATTTATTTTAAAAAAAAGCGTCTAAATTCTCAAAATAAATAGGTGAGATTTATTCTGAAAAATAATATATTTGTAAAAAAAAAATTAATAAATTTTACCAAAAAAAAAAAAAGAATTATAGGTGTATGCACGAAATTTTCTCATTTTATTCTAAACTTAAGAAAATCAAATTTTCACTGATTTATAAATGAGAGAATAAAGCTTCATTGAATACCTAGTTGAAATTTAACACCGAATTTTTCATCGATTACGATTAAAGTATGAGTTGGTAAGTATCAAATTCTTGTTAAAATTAATTTAGGGTCAAAATAAGTAGAAGTCCAAGCAGCAACTTTTCCGTTCACATACCTAATATTAAGTTTTATTCTAGAGGAAAACTCGGAATAGAAAAATAAAATGTATTGAAGTAAAAAATTAGGTAGGTGGATATATTTGAAAAAAATTTCGCAATTGAGTCCAGAAAATGTGAAGAAATCCATCTTCAAGACGTTTAACCAGCTTTCTCAACACAAAAATGCAGGAATTTAAAAAAAAAATTCATCCAGGCATTCAGAAAGATATTTCTAGCCATCCACCATTCACTTTTACATAAATTGAAATAATTTTCATGTTTTGATCATGTGCTCAAATTCTTTAAAAAAATGTCATCAATTATTTCATAAATACCTTACCTACTAATGAAAAACATAATGAAAAAAATTAATCTCAATTTTCCCTTTTTTTTGCATCTAATAAAGTAGGTATCAATTCGAACTTTTTTTTTCAAGTTTACATCAGGAACATTTTTGATTTTAAATTGGAAAACTTCCATTTGAGTATTAAATGATTTCAAATTTTTAGCTCCATGTCCCATGTTAATTTTGAAAGTTAATTAAAATATTGAAAAATGAAATTTAAATTTTTAAAATTTCAAAGCTATAATTAAGTATAAAAATTTGAAAAATCCACCATGATTTTTTCAAATTATTCACAGAAACTGTTGGAACAGAAATTAGCCCGAAAACAGAGAATTAATTAATTTCATTAACCAAAAAGTTCTAAAAATTTACAAAAAAAATAAATTAAAAACGTTCAAAAAAAAAGTATCTAGATAGAATTTTCTAAAATGTCAAAAAATCAGAAATTCGAATCATTGGGGAATTTGACGATGTTGTAAATTTTCAATCATTTTAGAAAATGCATCGAATGATCGAAAATAATTTTATGCACTGAAAAAAAGGCGTCAGAATTGCAGCACAGGGAAAATCAACGAAATTTTTTGATTCTCAGCGGATTTTCGCTGATTTTTCAGCATTGATAGATAATTCACTGACTTTGTTGTGACGTTTCAGTGATTTTCTACCTACCTATTTACCTATTTTTTTCACCGGTTTATTACGGTGTTTCAATTCTGCATGATTATTTTCTAGTGATGTTCGATAATTTTCACGGATTCAAAAATGAGGGAGCAGGCTTTATTCAAAATTGTACCTATTTTTTACACAGTAAGTCAGTAACCGGGATGAAAATTTCATTATACGTCGTCAATTATCAATTCATTCACTCATTAACCATTAATATTCCAATTGAATAGGTATGCATTCATTTTTTTTTTCCAAATTTCAACTATCATAATTATTTTCAAGAGAATACGTAAATAGGTAGGTAATGATTCTAGAACAATTTTCATGAAATTATTGTCGAAGCTTCCACCAAACCATTACCATTGCCCATCATTATTTCATTGTAAGGGGGTATATACGAGAGGTTCAAGGGTTGGATTTTTCTTGATTATTGCAAGAAAACTGGTAAAATTCTAGAATGTTTTTTTTCAAAAATTTTCTCTTCATAATATCAATTTTTTTTTTGTTTTCATGAAATTAAATATCTAATAGGAATTTTTAAAAAATCTCGAAATCAGAAGTCGAATGATTTTGCATCGTTGCTCAAGGCTCGTTCTTGATAAATTTTTCGTTCCACCACTGTTTCATTGCAATATTTGATTCGGAAAAAGAATATGAAAACATAATGCACAGAAATTGAATTCAACAAGTTTAAATTTAATACGAAAAAATTCAAAGTTCTTCATGCTTCTCTTCATGAGTCCATGAACACATCTCGCCTAATTTCATAATTATTATTTATTCAAACTTTAAAGTATTCCATGCCACACAATTACCTATACTCGTAATTGACCAAAAAATACCATCAACCATCATTACTCACAAATGATCAGCTGATTAGATCATTAAGTGATCGTTGAGAAAACAATAAGCAACGTTGCTTCACCCTCATTCTTTTCTCCTCCCTCCATTAAAAATTCCCAATACCACCGACTAAAAAAGACGTACACATTGTGCAAATTCCTGCATCTGAATCTCGCGCCTGCACCCGTGATATTTCAGCCCATTAGGACAAATTACTTGCCATCAAATGAATCTGCCGTGATGGCTGGCGCATTAACGGCATAAAAGCCCCCGTCACACAGTAAATATTCCTCTCATTGAAATCATCGCCATTAGTACAAAGAGGGATGCTTCATCATCAATTTGCATGCCCAAATAGAGAAAAAAACTCCCACATTTGAACGTGTTCGAAAGAGAAAAAGAAACCCCACCGCAGGAACAGCAAAAGAACCTCGAGCAAAGGAATCTCGTCAATTTTCACGTCTGTATTTACAGCCTACGTTTTCCATTCGCTTTTGGAAAATCTACGCTGAAAAAAAGCACGAGCCGGGTCGACAGAAGAGAAAAAAATAAATAAATCATCAGAAATGAAAACTCATAACTGAAACGACAGTAAATAATTGTTGGAAAAGTACGTCCCTCCTGCCACTCTCGCTATTCGCGTATTTTGCACAAAATCGACACCAAACGACGCGGAGAAAAAAGCAAATTAATTAACGACCGAATGAACCATAAGGGGGGCAGCAGGTAGAAAACTTGATTGGGGGAGGTTGAAAAAAAAACAATGGCGTGAAAATCAAAGGGAAACGAAGTGTAAAGTGTATGAGTCGATACCCCACCTCCCCCTTCAATCATCCTCTTCTACCCTTCAATCACCTTTCGATAACGCGTAAAAGTATATAAAATGCTAGATCGGGCCTCGTATCTGGGGAGGGATGAGAGAGGTCCCCGAAGGGGGGCCGGTGGAGCACCGGCGTATAAACTACAATATTTGTACTACATTGAGAGAGTGCTGATATACGCTGCGGCTGCGAGGAGAGAGAAAGAAAGAGCCGTTTCAAGAGAGGCGTCATTAGAGAGGCGTGATCGGCTGACAGCACTCCATAAGGGGATGATTGAACCCCTTTTACACAGGCATGATTGCTCCCTCGACTTGATTTATTACTGTGTACCGATGTTGCATTGTAGGATGCCGCACCGCACCGCGCCATTCCCTGCCTTTCGCCTCGTACCCCGCGCCCCAGGTCGGACTTCGGCTCGGATTAATTCTGAATACCAATTTCCGAACTTTACACGCTCGCGCTAATCGACCAAGCTCGATTTGGGCTGACGATTTAATAAAATGTTAACTGCGTGCGCTCGGTTGGCGGCGATGGCATGGCAATTGTCGAGTCTTTAACGTTGATTTGCCGGCGGCCGTCGAAGACCAAGATCAAGAGATGGAAGCGGGATGAGGTCAATTTTTTCATTATTTTTTTTTCTTAATTTCGCGTTCGTATCGGCAGGCTGAATGGACTTTTTCGAATGGAGCTTTAAAAAGCTATTTTTCTTGGAAAAGAACAGCTTTGCTTGATTTTTTTCAGTGGTAGATGTGCCAAAGAGTGAATTGAGATGAGAGAGTTCTAATCTTCTGATGGAATCGGATTGAAAAACAGGCAGAATTTTTGGTGGTAAAAATTGGTTACCCTAAATTAGTGGACATAAGACAGTCATAGATGTCATATGTTTGGAAAAAAAATGGTTTTGGAGCACTTTGGACAATACATTGACAATATTAGAGCTTATTTCTGGAACAGTTGGAATTTTCACCGAAGTAATTTCCAAAAAACAAGCATAGGTCACAATTACGATCCAAGAACTGCAGCTCCTTGACCAAAATCAATGGTATACCAAAATGAAGCAGAGAAATTACAATTGCAGAAATAAATCACCAAAGTAAAATTTGGAGTGGAGAAAGTGGACCAAAGAGTCCTGGAATGATAAACAAACATCAAAATCGCGAACTTGACAAAAATTACTAATTTTTATGCTTTAAATTCGATTTAAAAAAGTCACAATTTTGATCAAAAAAAAAGGCCACAACATAACAAAATATGAACTAAGAAATCACTTCAAGACATTGCATTGATGAGAAAAATGATTCGAATTTTGACACAAAAAATTGCTGCATCTCAAAAATATGTCATCATTTTGACCAAAAATGAAATATGACGGGACAGAATTTTGGAAAAGATTAAATTAGTGATTTTGAGATTTTGACAAACTTGACACAAAATAAGTTTACAATTTTGACACAAAAAAGAGAACAATTCTGACCAAAATATCTACAAAAATTGTACTTACTATATTGAAAAAAAAAAAAAAAACACACACATCATAGGTACAAAATGAATCTACCATTTTAACAAAAAAGAGATCGCAGATTTGAGCAAATATTGTAGAGCAATAAAAGATCTAATTTTTAGTCATCTCAAAAAGTGAAAATTCGCAGTGAAAAATTCAAAATAAAATTAGGTACTGAAAGAAATAGATAAATTTGACCAAAAATACAAAATTGAAAAAAAATGACATGAAAGTCATATTTTTGCCAAAATAAAGTCACATGCGCATGAATTTAATCAAAAAAAAAAAAGTCGCTGATTAAAAATACTGAATTATGAAATAATGGCATAAATGAGTGATATTTAGACAAAAATAATTCATTTAGATATAAATTTCGCCCTGGCGAAAAACTTGAATCAAAAATGGCATATTAAAAAAGAGTCGGAATGTTTTTCAGAATGAATTTTCACAAACAAAAATTTTTAAAAAATCATTATTAATTTTTGTCACAAACAACCCTTGGTAATGTGAAAATTTTCGAAAAGATAAATAGATATTGAAAATAAGTCACGAATCTGACCGGAAAAGCAGGGTTGGTGAAACAGAACGTTGATTTTTTCAGTTGAGTTCAAGGACAAGTCATTTTCAAAATCAATGGATAATGAATCGTTCTGGTGTTTTGTTCAAGGGAAAATTATTTTTCTGTGTTATTCTGGGTTCGCTTCGTTCCAAGTTATTCTGTTCTGTTCTAGTTTTCAGTTTTCAAGTTTCAATTTAATTCAGTTATTCAAAAAAGTAACCGCACGAGGAAATTCAATTTGTCCATCTTCCATCTCTTGAACTGGATAGACTCTGAGAACTCTTCATTCAAGCATCCGCAATTTCACAATTGTTTTTCAATATTCTCCCCCCTCTCCCTCAATCAAAGAGTTTATTTCAATGAAATGATTCCTCACAGTGAAGTTGAGAATCATGAAATTCATCAAAAATCTACTAAAAAGAAAAAAATAATCACATTTTCGAATTTTATAAAAAAAAACTAATCAATTTTTAGATATTGAGTCATAAATTTCACAAAAAATTTAATACAAGGTCAAAATTATGAGAACAAAAAGAAAGCATATTTTTGGCCGAATGAAATCACCTCCTCATTAAAAAAAAGGACATTTCATTTATTTTCGTCAAAAATAGAATATAAAAATGTCCTAATTTTTTAAAAAAATGACTGATACTCAAACGAGTCAAAGGACTGACCAAAAAAGTCTCGAAAAAGACGAGTTGATTTTTGAAAATTACTTTTAATAGGTAGTCATTTTTGTGACATAATGAAGTCGTCTAGAGAATTCCGCCAAAACAATCACAACCTCAAACATGATTATTTATAATTTTTGAAAATAAAAAATTAATATTCTGCAATCTTGTCAAAAACAGGTCGTGAAAATATCACAATTTTTGACACATAATGACAACATGAGCCATAGATTCCAATATCAGAAAAAAAAGAAAAAAAAAGAGACTGAAAAATTATAAGAAAATGCTTCAAATAAATTACCTACTTTTTTGCCAAAACCAAAGTCACTATACAAATTTCATTGAAAACGATTTTTGACAAAAACGAGTCAGAAAAATCATATTTTTGACATAAATCATTGTCTTGACTGAAAACGCAATCACAATTTTCACCAAAAAAATTGCAAATGCAACTTTTTTTTTCAATACCACCAACGCATTGGACCGAATAGGTAAAAGTTTCTTAGGCCTTTCTGGACCGGAAAATCAATGACATGAAATTGTGTAGGTATCCAAGTGTGGATAAAACGATGCCTGTCAGTTTTTTTAATCAAAAGGTGCGTTTTTTCAGTTATTCGACAATTTAGCAGTTGGAAAATGCCAACTAAACACACCATTTTTTAAAAATATTTTCAAAATTTCACGTTAGCTTCTTCCCGGAAGGATTGGGAGACAAAATATCCTCAAATTCGAAATCCTCGACTTGGAAACCCTTGAATTTCACACCCATGTCGATTTTTTCAATTTTTTTTCCAATTGGGTATCGCTACCGCCCCTCTTGAGGGTTGAAAGAAAATTTTTTGAAAATTCTGAATTCAAAATGTAAAGATACTCGTATGTAGTACGTGTGGCATATGAACATTTTCCTGTTCTCGGGATCCTTTTATGAGAATGAAACTTGATGGAACAGGTATTTCACCCACTCGATCCATGTGCAACGTCAAAATTCCAATTCCATATTACAGAAACTTTCCAATTTTCCATTTTGAAATTTTATCGAGAACACTTATCAACACAAACACAGATTTCGTAACTTCATCTCAACTTTACAATCAAAACGCTACATATAAATAAAGAAAACCTACACTCTTTGCTTCCAGACGCCAAAAAACTCACCATTTAATAAATTTTCTATCTCGAAGTCGAACAACTTTCGAAATACGAATGGGGAATGGGGTAGGTAGTAGGTACACCATCTATCCATAAATAAAACCTCACACAGGATAAAATATACAGCAAACAGTTGAGAAAATGATGACCACCATCAGGCAATAATATCGCCAAATCTGGCAACAATTTACCTCATCGAAGTATAATCTCGGGACCGGTCCAAGTGTGAAATATACTTACATAAAAACACCAAAAAAAACCCTCATAGAAAAATAAACCGCCGGCATCGTATCGCAAAATATCGAATACCGCAGCGACATTATATTACAAACGGACGATCAAACGGAAAAGTAAAAAAACCCCTCTTAGGTTGTTTATTATTTGTCGCGACATTAAAGTCGGGCTCGGGCAACTGTTACATGCCAAATTGGTGGGCGCATTTTGTGGCCTGTGCGATGCCAATACATTGCAAGCTGTTACCGCTCGCGCTCTCTCTTTCTCTGTGGCTGGCTGAGCCCTGTACGATGACTTTCCCTTCCTCGAACGTTTCTTCTGCGCTTCTCCGATATTAGTCTATGTGATATCGCAAATATACGTATATTTTTTATTCGCGACGATGGTCAATGTGTCTTTGCTGAGGCGAAAAACAGGCCCGAAACATCGTAAAGGGATTAAGCCGTCTATTAAGTTTATTAAATTTTTATTTCACAACCGAGTATAACTTTTTCAGAGGACGTTTCGGCAAAAGAAAAGAATAAGATTTACAACACGCTGAGCCACATTTGTACTGCGTTTCGCCCTGGAACGAGAGAAAAATAAAGAATCTCTCTTCTATATACACCGCGTATTATTATATATCCGACTCGATTCGTATATTTCTACACAGATACGAGATGTACTATACAAACGATACACGGTAGGAGGCTCCTGGAAGTTGGCATTTTTTTTTTCTCCAAATAAACATATAACGAGGTATGAGAAAATCCGACCAACGATGTGATTACTCATCGTATATTATCTTACCATAAAAGAACAGATTAAGAGAAGAAATTGAAAAGAAGGTGAAAAAAAAGAGGGAAACTAAGAATCATAGGTGTAATAAAATAATAAAATTCTCATATAAATACGAGTAACCGAGAGCAAAGCACTAATACGATTTGTATAAAGTAAACTGCGTACATATAGAATGAGGTACTACATTTCTTTAGGCAGCAGTGGCAGCACGATCGTTAAACATAATTTTCAAATTGGACCGTAAAAAGTAGACATAGCGGATAAGTTTGACTATCCAGGTGGTATTATGTCGGAAAATGTGTTTCGAGATGAGTTAGTTGGTTTTGTTACGAAAAGTATATATTTAGGTGTGGAATGAGGGGAGGGGGAATTTTTTTAATGTTCGATGTTGTAGATTGAGGGTTATGAAAATATGTGTTATCTGAAAAATGGAGAAATGAGTTGAAAGGCAAAATATAAAATTAATAGATTAATGGAAAGCTAAAAATTAATTGCTGCAATGACTGAAAATTCACAAAACACACAAAAATCTATTGTGAATCAAAAAAAAAAATCAAAGAATCATTTAAAAAAGATTGAAAAAAATGAGATCACAAGTACTCTCTAAATCTGAATAAGTTAAATATGATGAATTCTGATTTTTCTTTTAGAATCAATGAAATGAAATTTCACCACAAAATACGTGATTTTTTAGCGAGAAATCACAGACATTTCAGTCGAATCAGCAACCGGCCAAGAAAAAATTATTTTTGACTTGGAAATGAATGAAAGATGATTGGTTTTTTAGTTCACTGGTTCAAGAATGTAGAATATTGTACCAAATTTGACTGATTCTGAATTTGACTGAAAGTAAATGAGTATTATGTATAATACTTTCTATTAAAAAAATCAAGTTTTGAAAAAGATGGAAATATAACTTTTTTTTTCAAAAATTAAAATTGAAAGGTCTGAAAAAAAAAATGAAACTTAATATAGGTAGGTACAGAGTAGAACTTTGAACACAATATAAAAATTATTTGAAAAAGTAGAGAAAATTTCAAAATATGACATTTCATCGAAGAGTGACAAAAAGGTCAGGGTTACGTACCTATTGACAAATTACATTCTGATAAACGATAAAAATTGTTGATGTGTCACAATCTGATAAGTGCAATATTTCAAACAGGCAACAAAAAATTTTATGCAAAAAGTCAAAAAATTCTGATGAATGATAAAAAGTCATTGATTATGGCGTACAAAATTTCAATAAAAATTCGAAGAAAAGAATTGAAAAAGTCATTAAACGTGTAAGACTGACAAAAAAAATGGTGACATGTCAGTGGATAAAAATTGAAGCAATATGAAGAATACCCATCTCGATCGAAATCTGACGCAATATTTTCAATAAAAGGTCAGTAAAAGAATTTTGACAAAAAAAATCAAAAAACTCCAAAGAATGAAGTCATTGGTTATGTCACATTAAAAATAATGTCACAAGGTGGTACAAATAGGTATTTTAATAAAAATTCAAAAGAAAATTTGAAAAAAATGTCATGAAATTGACAAAAATTTTATGACATGTCAACACATTACATTTTAGGAAGTTGACAAAAAATGAAGTACGGTAGTTAATACAAAATATTGCACAATTCGAAATCTGACACAATGATTTTGATGACATGACCCCAAAGGAATTATAATAAAAAGTCAACAAGTTCTAAAAAGTTACAAAAGTAATTATTCCATGTCACATTTTGACAAAACTTGAAAAGTAAAAAAAAAAAGCACAAGCTGGCACAATATTTTGATGAAAATTCAACGAAAAGACTGCGAGTAAATATAATGGAATGCTAAATAGTGCAAAAAAGTCAGAAATATGTTAACATGTCAGGTGAGAAATAAGGCAAGTAGGTATTAGGAATTTTTTTTTTAAGAGCCATGAACAGTGACAAAAAATAAGGATAATGTCAAAATATTTCACAATCTGACAGATGATGAAAATTCAGAAAAATACGAAAAATATGTCAAAATAAGACACATTTTGATGAAAAGTCTACAAAGAAAATCTCCAAAAAATCAAAAATGCTGAATGTTGACCAAAAAATCAGAATATGCCAATAAGTCATATTTTTGTAAATAAAAAAAATCGAGGAAATATAAAAAATTAATCTCAATTTGATAAATCTATTTATAGGTATTTCAGGTTAATGAACAATCAACGAGAAAAAAAATCCAAAAAGACACCGCAAAAATGTCGAATAATGACAAAAAGTCATTGATATGTCAACTCATTTTGTCGAGCAACAAAAAAGTCATTCCAATAAAAAGTCAGGGTGAATTTTCATCTTAATAATCATCCCTAGCTTATTTTTGAATTTCCAACTCTGAGATGAAATTGGGATGAATTATCGCCCCAAAAATTCATTCTAAACTGCTTCTCAACATTTTTAAGCCATGAATTATTTTGGAATGAATTTTAATACCAATATTGACCCCAAGATTTATATCGAATTTTCAGGTCTAGAATGAACTTGAGATTAATGTTTATCCCAATCTAATTTTCGAATTCTCATGTCTGGGATAAACTTAGTATGAATTTTAATCCGAAAATTCTTTCCAAGCTGATTTTTAAATTTTTAAGCTTGGGATAATTTTTGGATAAATTTTCATCCCAATAATCATCCCTGACTACAAATAACGTCGAAAATTAACCAACTTTAAACCAAAAGTTGGGCAAATTAAATATGCAAAAATTCAGGTAAAAAAAAATCAAGTTGATAAAAAAAATCTTCGAAACCACGGATTAAGACTCCTTTCAACATTTTACACTCAAAACAATAGAAACCGTTGCAAATTTTTTTCAAATATGCCAAGTATTGTTCATCAACTTGAAATCAACTGTGAGCCTGGATATAAAAACCAACGCTTATAGGAGTCAAAAATTGATTTTTGAGCCGACACTGATTTTTGGCCTGCCAAAGGGAGTACAATTAAGGAGGAAACCTCAACTCAAAATCCAATTTTTGATCCTTAAGGGTGATTTCTATATCCAGGCTCACAATGACAAAAATCTTCCAAATACAACGATCTTGTTGAAATTTTGAGTTAGAAATTCTAATTTTAAATCGTTAAAAAATACGAAAAAAATTCCCTACAAACAGAAACTTTGCATCATCGACAATTCAAAACCACCCTTCCCCCTCCAGAAACACCCCAAATCTTGCACCCAATCTCCCACAAAAATATGTACGATTACCCAGATTAAATCTATAAATACGATGACTGCAATACAACAATCAAACCGTATCTTTTTGCTGCGAAAAAAACATCTTAGCTTGGAAGAAATTTGCGAAACCCTGGGTTATTATTACAACGGAGGCTGAATTGCCTTTAACGACATCTATAACCGTTTTAAAGTGTAGCTTACGACTTGTCTAAAGAGCGGCTTTATTCAAATTAAACTGTTCGTCATTTAGTTTTATCAACTTTTATGCTCGACATACAGACGGTTTTTTATTATTAAGACGTCGAGCTGCAGCGTTTCGCGTTCCATAGCATAGAATCTTATAGAACCGACGCATCGACGGTACAAGAAGCTGAATTTGAAAAGATTTTGTTTTCGGATATACCTACCGACTTTATTATACGCCGTTAGGAGGGCGCAGCGAAGAAATTTATACAACACGATCCATTCGGTTGGATAAACCAACAAACCAGGCCGATAAATCGCGGCCGAGTCCGAATAAAATAAAAATCGAGGTATGCCATTGTAAAAGAGAGAGAAAAAAATCGAAAAGAAAAGGTATCACGAACGATGGTGTGGCCGAGAAGACGACGAACAAAAAACACAACAGCATCGCAGTATCGAAATAACACAAAAAGTACACCTTTTGCGATGATACAACATACAAAAAGTTGTACAGGAAGAGAGAAAAAAGTATAAAAATCTCAAGCACACCCACCGGATTTCGAGAAAAGCAAGTTGTAATAAGAAAAGCCCATCTTGCACGTATAAAAATCGACCAGAAAAACAATGGTAACAGATATAATAATAGAGAGAAAAATATCTTTAACACTTTGAAAATATGTGTGTAGTTTGCCAGTTTTTTGAAATGTTTTTCCTTATATTTGTCGGTTTGATAGTGTTGCCTTGTGTGAGTGCAAGAAACTCGTGTAAAAACTGTTTCGCCCCCGGATCCCGAGCACAGGGCGAGGGAGGGGGACGATATGTGCGGAAAAGAGTTTGCTGATTTTAGTAACATTCGCGTCAGGGGTTCGTAGACAACGAATCAGACGAGCAGAGAAGGTATGAAGAAACTTTTTCCTTCGGTAGTGTAGTTCGCTCATAGTTTTTTTTTTGCATTGCAGCATTGGTTTAACCTTATACGACGACGTGCAAAAGTTTATACACGGTGTTGAGAACAAAGGTGAACTGGTGAGGGTGAGAGACGAGAGGGATGTTATTAAAAAGTCATTAGGCATCTATCACCTTATTTTTCCTTTTTTTTTTTGCTTCTCAAGAATAAGATCGTGTAAGTATACGACGCTGTATATAGAAAATACTGGGTTAATAGATGATGAAGCATGATGTAAGTTCGCATAAACTCGTATGAAGCCTGAAGCCAAGGTTTCTGGATAGTTTAATAATAGTAACGTTGCGTATATACCTTTCCCCTTCCCACCTACCACTTTTTTCGCTATAATGTGATTTTTTTTCGGTATCATCTGAGCACACATATCGAGTTTCCTTAAAATATGGAAATTTCTCTACCGCGCATATTTTTCTCATCGTTATACGAAATTTTTCACCAACAAGTGAACTGCGGGACGAATAATGTGGAGAAAAAATTTACAAAATATACGTACGAGAATTTAGGTCGACCAGATGAGAGTTTAAAAGTTATAGTGAAGGTGAGTGGAAGAAAATTTGAGTGAATTTTCTTCATTATTCCAACTTTTTCAATAATGCGAAAGCTGACGAGTGGCGAAGTGTCCAAAAATTGAAGAGAATCAAAATTTGTAATTTTGGGCAATTTTGGTCCTTGGCTTTGTCCTTGAACTTTTTCAACAATTGAATTGATTGTAATGTTCGATTTTGAGCCATTTTTCATTTATTTGAGACTCGAGAGATCTATTTTCGATTTTTTTGGGGGGCAATATGGATCGGTAAATTTTATTTTTTGAGAATATTTTTGTAATACTCGCCAATTTAAAAGAAAAAACATGCAGGAATTTTTAAATATTTTTCTAAAAAATCTTTCCAAAAGAGATCATGAGATGGTGAAATTCGCCTTTTCACTGATTGGAATAAAACTCATTAAAAACGTCTAGATGTAAAATCATCCCAAAAAATTGTTGGCTCGATCCCCTACCTCAAGCTCAACTCGAATAACACGGCTTTATATGCTTAAAATTTTATAAGTAATTTATATTTTTGAAGGAGAAGGTCCAAAAATTTTGAAATTTTTACAAAAAATGGTCAATCAATAGGTATAGATGCCTTGAAAAAAATTAGCTAACAAAAATTGATGAAGTAATTTCATCCAAAAAATGATAAACCTTATCAAAAAATTAATTTTATCCCAAAAAAATTAAAAATTAATTTCACCACAAAAAAATAATAAAAGTGCCCATTTACAAAATTGATAAAAATTTATTCTAAAAAATAATAGGTATTTATCGAAAAAAAAATTATTGCGAAATTTCATAAAATTTATTACTTATCTACGCAGAAATAAATTTTACTGATTTCGCGATATGTAAGTAAATATAATATTTTTTCAAGATAAATTTTACCAATTTTGAAAATGGGGCACTTTTATTAATTTTTGATAAAAAAAATTTTCTATTTTGTTTTTTCAGTAGAATTTTTCAATGGTTTCGCATGGAAGAGGGTGGAGGGGGTTGCAAATTTCAAAAATTGGATAGACCCTCTTATTATATGTAACCTTCCAGGAAAAAATCGACCTTCGGTCCGAAAAAAAATTTTAAAAAAAGTTAATCGTGGTTTTGGACTGATTGGAAAGCTTTTTTTAAATTTTTTTTTTCGGACCGAAGGTCGGTTTTTTCCTGGAAGGTCACATATTAATTATTCATCTTTTACTCTCTCTTTTCTTCTTTCTTTATTTCTTCCCCCTGCTTAGTGCTTAAACACTGAAATGATTCTTTAAAAAATTTCTAATTCGAAATGATGGACTGAAAAAAAAAAAACGATATTTCAAGGCCAAATCCAAGCTAGATTTTTTTTCCATCTGTATATTTTCTAAAAAGGAATTTGATCTCAAGAAAATACGCTATATCTAAAAAAAATCATCTCTTATTGGTTGGATCAATCCTGTATCAAGATTGTCGGTTTTTACGCGATTTATTTTTCAATTACCTAAAATCGAATTCATTCTTCTATCTTGTGATCTGAACATGAAAATTTATGAAAGTACAGAGACAAATTATCATAATTCAAATTTAATATTTCGAGGATAAAGTAGAGGATAAAAAATGGAACGTTTCCCGAGGTAAAGAGATTATTTGGTTGAAATTTTCGAACAAGGTCGTACATAAAAACAGTACAGGGATAAAAGCGGCAGCTCACTTTCAATAGATAATGAAGAGATTGTAGTATGTATTTTCATGTCGGAAAATTAGGTTCGAATAGATGTTTGGAAAAGTTCTGTGCTTTTTTAAACTCTAAATAATCGAGGAAGATTGTATTCTGAGTCCGAAAATTTAAAAGAAAATCTACCTTGACTGAAATTTTCAATTTTCAGCCTGATTTTCCCATCAAGGGCACTTTTTGATTTAACATTCTTTTACTCGAATATCACTGGAAAATCGAAAAAATTGAAAATTCGCGTTTTAGAAACAAAATATTTAATTTCAAGAAATTTTTCAAAACTTTGTCGGCTTGGAAATTATTATTCATTTTTCAAAATTTTAAAATAGTTTGAAAGTTCAACAAAAAAAAATTGATCAAAAATTTTGAGTAAAAATCACGCCCAAAATATTCTTCTCATGAAGCATTATTCTCATATTCTCAACATGTTTTCAAGCTTCATTTTCATTCAGCAAAAAATCGTTCATCTTCAAGCGTTCAAAATATTTTCAAAACTCACAGAATCATTGCAATCAAATTACACATTCAGGTTTACAGATTTTCAAAAATTTTCGTCAAAATTTCTCCAAATTTCAACAAAAATTTCCTACAAAATTAGAAATATTATTTGTCTTTCTCATTCCAGTCTTGAAAAACTCCAAATTGTTTTTTTTTTTATCTGCGGAGGTTTCAAATTCAAAGTATTGTAGGTCTAGGTACCCACTTTTCAGTCTCCCTTAATTACTTTTTTTTTCGTTTTCAAACATACCTATTTTTCGAGGTATGATTCTGTTATCTTAAAATTTAATATCTTATTGCATCAGATTTTTTTATTAATAATAAAATTGATACAATTTATTTTTTAAATTGTATTTCTGCAAACTCTGGCTCCAATATCAACGATCATTAATCCCTGAAAGTTCGCAAATCATCGCCAAAGAGTACAAATTCATGTTCAACTTCAATATTTCAAAACATTTTATCGTACCTATAACGATCCAGCCAAGAATTGTTTATTCGTCCCTCGAGAGAAGGGTGTCATCGCTTACAAATAAAGTACCCTTTGTTACTCGTAATCTGAAATTACTTTTGGAAAATAATGGCTCAGTACTCCAATTGAATCTAGAAGGAAAAAAATCAGAAACCATCGACCCAATTTCCTTTTTCTGATCATACACTGCTCGAATCCACTCTACCACAATAAACCCCCTTCTCAGTTCTCTCTTTCCCAAAGAAAATTCGTCAATCGCCGAAACCAATCGAGCAGTTTTTCTGCATCTGCAGAAAAATCACAAGTAAAAAAAGGGGGTTCGCGAAATTTTACGTATCACTGAAACGCGCGCAATATACTATAGAATGAAACAGTATATATTTTAAAATGTTACTCCCTGGAGAGCCGTCTTCGCAGCGCTCAAACACAACGTCTTCATTGAATTCAATATGGCGCCATTTTCCTCAGCTTATTGCTTCCACATACACGACTCATCAAAACAATACTCTGTAATACACATTTGGGCCGTAAGAGTGCACCCTTTCCCGTCCACCAGCCCCGCCGCCTGCGTCGGCGTGGCGCAGCATGGCGCGGCGGTGTGGCAAGGAAACGAAGAAAATTTCGGCTCACGTGCTGTATAACACAAATAACCACATTATCAACGTTTTTCCTTCTGTATAAACACGCACACGTATTGCTATCATTTAGCGTTGTTGTTTCGGTTCTCTATCTCTCTCACGCCAACTTCAGCATCTGTATCAGTTTGCTACATTACAGCAGTATTTTTCCACAATGATGTGTGCTTTACTGCTTCTGACTCTGGTTCTGCCAGAGATGGCGCAGTTTACACGGGAATTTTCCTTTTTGCAACGCTGCTGCGAAAATATATCCTCAAAATTCCCACATCTTTTTTGTGACATCGTGAAAAAGATCTCGTCACACGATCTACGTCTTCTATATTCAAAATTGGCTCAAATTTTTCGCTAATTCTATTCCAACGTCATAAAATTTCACCAATTTCGCAATTGTATTCTCCTCGGCAACATAATTATACCTTTGGTTCACCCAGTGACCAAATTATCAAAACAGCGTGCAATCATCGAGCCATCAAAACAATAAAAGAAATACCCACGTACATGCGTAAAAATGAATACTCGACGCTGTAAATGGCCATAAAAATAATGCCATTTCCAGCACTTAGGGTTTGATTCAAGAGAAAAGAACTGATATTAAGATGTAGATAGATGAACAGGAACGTAGCGAAAAAACTGAGAAATTTGCAGCCAACACAAAGAATATTCGGATTTGTTGCCTCGCGAATGAACTTGTGGAATACATAAAACGAGCATTGGCCAGCGGTGGTAGCTGGAGAATTGCAAACGCAGATACCATCTGCAGTGTCCTCTTTTCCAGGTCGATTGTTCGGTAGCTAAGGCAGAAATTACGCGAATGGTAATTATTGTAGCGGGATGCGTAAGACCGGAGACTGGCTACGTTGGTTCGAGCCACAAAAGCAACGTGCTCGGGGAATCATTAAGTTGTAAAAAAAAAAAAACCAACACACAAAACAGCAGCAGCAGAATTAAACTAGGAAGATGAAGATACGTCGCGTCGTCTCGTCTCATGGTAATTCTTCGTTGGGTTTTACGACGGTTCGCGATTTAAAAATAATTACACGGTGCTGGAGAAAAAATATAATAAGGTTATTTCAACTGGGAGTAAATAAAAGAAATTGCGAGATAAGGGAGGGAGCTGGAGTTTGAATCGAGAAATTCTGATACCTATTAGACAAACTTAATGATGATAAAAAGCATTTTGCAAATCCAGATGGTAGAAATTATCACTTTTTTCTCGTTCGATGATAATTTTTTTTGAGGCAGGTGATATAATTTAATGAAAAAATTTACAGAAAATGGGGAAAAAATGAAATACGATGAAATTTGCTAGGTGCTAAAATTCATAATGAGCCCATTGTCCATTCTATAGCCGAATGGGTAAGAATTTGAAGATGGTAAAAAAAAATGAAAAAATTAGATGAAAAGGTTCAAAACATTCTCAAAGATCCAAATCCTTTGGAAAATATTTTGTTGAAAAAAAAATATATACTTTTTTAATACAAATTTACGATTCATCAATTAAATTAATTAGATAATGATCTTAAAAATTTTTAATAAAAACTGAAAAACGAATTCGAGAATTCGAAGTTCTTGAATTTGATGTTTAATGATATACCTACACTCGTGTAATGGCATTTTTTGAATCCAAACAAACAAAAATTTTAGAAATTTTTTGGATTCAAAAAACGAAAATTTGAGGTATTTTTTGGATTTTTTTAAAGGCATTTTTACACAATTTTGCTAGCTGTGAATTTAACCAAAAAAGAACCATTTTTCGTCCTTTTATTAAGAAATTCAAGTAAAAAGCAAAATATTGGATTTTGGCTTTTTACAAAAAAATTATCAAAATTTTAATAATTCTGGACATTTTCTGGTTTTCTTGCTACTATATAAATAAATGAAATTCTAGCATTTCTAGCTACATATTTCCTCAGGTTTCTTTAATGAAATTTCATTGCAGAAATTTTCCTTTGATTTCCGTCCGCATTTCTTTTTTTCCTAAAATTGGTAAGCTTATAAAAAAGCTACAGCTCGTTAAAAAGTTGTCAAAAGTTTTTAAAAATATTCCTAAAATAGGTCTACATAACTTATTCAAAATGTCGAAAAAATTGTTTATAATTTTCGAATTTTTTCAAATAAAAACATCAAACGGATTGCTTAAAATAAATTAGATACAATTTTATTCAATAATCTGCAACTTATTTTTTTTTACAAACTTTAATTATTTTTACAATTTTTTTTTTTCAAATTCATAGATGATATGTAGAACAATTTCAAAATGCTTTTTGGGAATAACTTTATCCATTTCAACAAATAAAATGTTCGAAATTTATTTGAATAAAATGAATGGAAACCCATAGAAAATGATTTCGACTGATTTTCACACCTAGAAAATTTAAAACTAATTCTTGGTAAAAAAAAAAAAAAAAAAAAATGGACGGGAAAATGTCAGAATATACCTAGTAACAAAAAGAAAACAAACATAAAATTGGAAATGGCAATTTGCTATTTTTATTTTAGGTATTCATGATTTTTGATTTTTTACACACATAAAAAAAGATTTAGTCCAAAATGGGGCGTCGATGTGAGGCTTTTTCAAACATAACGACCAGAAATAGTACATCATTTTCTTTTTTTTTCTAAATTATTTTTTTGAAAGATGTTAATTGATAAACCGAAATTTAGAAATTTCTCAGTTTCTTTCGATTTCTTGAAAATTTACAATTCTTGCCATCTTTGTTTTCCTCCTCCCCCATCTTGAGTAAAAAATTGGAAGAATCATTCTGCTAGTTTCATTTTCAGTTTTTTTGTAAGACCCAAAACATTTACACTAAAGCTCTTCTGACAAGGTCACATATGGTTCCACTTTTAATTTTCTTCCATTTTTAAATTTTCATTCTAATCCATGCAACTGAATTTCACATTTTCCAATATTTTTTATTTCGATTATCTCATCACAATTTATTGGAAAATTTTAAAAAAAATCTAGACCGTTTTTCAGAAACAGTTTCGAAAAAGATTTTCGTATAATAAAAAGAAGGTCATAAAACGCAAACTAATCATTTGAAATTTGAAAAAAAAAATTAAAACATTGTACCTAAATTCAAGTTTTCAACTTGATGAAATTTGTTTAAAAAATCAAATTGTACCATTTGAATAAAAATAAAGTTTCACAAAATGATAATCTCAACTTTTTACAGAGACCCTACTTCTCAACAGATAGGTAATTAGGAATAATTAAAAAATTAGCAAGTACTTAGGTAAAATTCATTAAAATTTTCTTTACAAATTTCGATAATCAACCTTAAATTCACCCTACTCAATAATTGAAAACCACATCGTTGAATTTTTCGTTCCAAAAAAATCGAATATAAATCCAAAATGATTGATTTTTCAAGCAAAAACTGAATTACATTTCAATTTCATCTACAAACGAGCTTTTTCTTTCAATGCTATCATAATTTCTTTCAGTGCGATTTCATCGAAAGAAAATCTGACGAGAAAATCGCATGGAAAATTTCACCTTAGCCGGGTATAAAGGAGTAAAACTTAGCCGAGCTTTTTCTAATACACAAGTCTTCAACATCTGTATACTTAACAAGTCGCCGCAATACTTGTGCACGCAACAAGCCTCATAATTAGGTACACCGAGCAATATTGCAAAAACAACCGCCCAGTTTCCGTTGTTTCTCTTACACTCAGCACGTTTAGGTACACAATACGACCAAACAAACGCCGGCAAAAGTATAAAACGAACGAACGAACGAGGAATAAAGAAAGCGAGCGAGCTGGGGAAAAAAAGACGAAGAAGAAAAAAAAAGAAGAACGCAGCTAAATTTCGCGAACATGGCCATTTAAATCTATCGTTGTATAAGTAAACCGTCCGCGGACCCGGCGAAGTGAAGAGTTGCGTTTTGGACGAGGGGGCTGAGGGACCAGGGGGCAGGGGGCATCGGCGTTAAGATGACGAGGGGTATAAAATAACGATGTAGCCTAAAACAATGCGGAGGGTTCATGTTATAAGCGTGTTTCCGTTGTACGCTCCTGCCTTCTTCGCTCGCTTTTCCGAATTATCAAACGAGGAAAAGCGTTCAACCAGCCGGTGAAATAGACTGGAATAGGATGTGAAAATGATGGCGTCTTTTTCCACAACTACAACCAATCCCCGCGCTCGATTCGTGTTTCCTTTTCTCTCTCTTACTATATAACGTCGTCGTGTACTTTGCCCACGTTTCTCCGGCTCGAATGTTTCTGCTCGTAACACGAACGAACAGCCACCGACGACGAGCTGCCCTCTCTCCGCAGCCAGTTTCCTTTTCGAATGTACTATATTTTCCGGCGAAAACGTCGGTTATTTTTCTTCTACTCGCGTTTTCTCCTGTACGCCATATAACGTCCCCTTCTTCCTTGTCTGTGCAGTACGTGTATTAGGTGTAGGTACATATTTGTTCGTCGCGTAGAACGCCGCAACAAACTTTTCTCTTGAGCAGTGGTTATCAGAAAGATGGGTTTCGACGGTCGGTGTAATAATAGCCTGATTCAAACGAAGTGTAAGGCTTCTTCTGGCCAATTTTTAGGACTGTACCGAAAGTATAGAATTTGAAAATGTTTTTGGGACTCTTCTCGAAGTAATTTCTGGTCCTTGATTTATTACAATGAAGAATCCAGCCTATACTATTTTTTGTTCAGTAATATTTTTTCTGAATTTCACACAATTGCCCCCCTCCAAATCCAAAGAAAAAAATTAATCAAATTTCCGTAAGGATAATGAAAAGAGTATTATTGCACATCAAGTGAGGTCTTGATTTTCAAAAATTTGTAAATTATCACTTAAGAACCTAGAAATCCATAAAATTATTTTTAAAAATCAGTTTATAATTTTTCATTTCATTATTCCACAAGAATCGAACTTCATAGACATTGTACTTGATTTTCTCCTTAAAAATAGTGACTCAAATGGTTAAAAATAGGAAAAAGTAGGCAAAAGTGAACCCAATTTCACAAAGAGAGACCGAATTTCATAGAGGTCTCAGATAAATCTTTTCCAGACAACAAAAATTACTGAGCTTTTCTTTATAAATTCGAACTTTTTTCTTTCCCTACCAAAAATACAAGGGGAAATTAGTAAAATCCAAATACTTGATCGTCCTAAAAGTCAAAAATGTTGATACGGAATATTCTCTACTAAAACAGGCCAAAAATGAAGTCGGGTCTTCCGAATTCGCTCAATTTTTTTTACGAGCTCCCTTTGATGACCTATTCATAAAACCACAATCATTTTTCCCCTAACCCTCAAGGAGGGGGGGATAAGCCTCGATATCATGAAGAATTACGATTTTCAACAAAACTGTCCAACTTTGAAGGCTCATATCTCAAAATAGGTTGTACTTGGGGGAAACTCGTATTTTGAAAAGCTCAAAATTGAACTTTGATGATGAAAGCTCGACTTTCCTAATGAAAACAAAAGATGAAAGCTACCATTTAAAAATCTGAAAAAATTACAGTAGGTAGTTATTTTTACCCTCTTTTCAACCAACAAATTTTCAAGATGGAATCTCTAGACCCCAGGGAGGTGTAGGGGTCCACAATTTTGTCCAAAATTCAAAAAAATCAAAAAAGTGAAGTAGCATATCGATTTCTGCTAATTCGAAGACGTTGATTTCGAATATTTACTTGGTTTTTTCATCCGACCACTCTGAACACCCCCCCCCCCTCCATCAACCTCCGTAATAGAGGTCAAAATTCGAAAAAATGAAAAATAATATGTGACCTGTCGTTTTTTAGGTATTCGAGGGCACTGAGTTCGAATATTTATTTATTTTTTGAATTCGACCCTTCAGTGCCTCCTAGCTCCCCAATTTTGGGAAAACGTGTGTTAAAAATTAAAATGACGCGGGACATATTGATTGTTACTGATTTGAGGGAATATCTGATTTTATCCTATTCCCCTGCTCTAACTGACCTCCATCTTTCGGAGAAATTACATAATTATTATATCAGTGATGGCAAAAATTCAATCGATAAAATTACTAACCCCCATCACTAAAACATATATCCATATTAAAATTGAAAAATAAATCCAATTCATAAAAACAGCTTTTCTGAATAATCTATTTTCATGAAATATTGACTTGGAAAGAAATTGAACTCCTCTCTCCCTCCCAATGGGGAAAAAAACGAGATCCAGGTAGATTTTTGTTAATTTCTCAGATTTCATCAATCATTTTTTTTTTTGTTTTGGGAAGGGAGTGTTTGAAATAGATAACTTGAAATTTTCTATTAAATTTCCTCATTATCATTAATTTTGGGATTTCTTCAAGGAAGAAGAAATATAAAAATGGTACCTACTATTTTTGCAACAATTAATTTTACGAATAATGAAAAAATTGGGGGAAAAAAATCCTAAGTGATCATAATTAAGTAAATAGACATTTTTTTAATTTTCGATCAACTTGATACCAGAACAGTATTTTAAAACAAACACACACATTGCTTTCATGTAATAATGTTTTGAAATATCGTGAAACTCCCTCCCCCACCTGTCCAAAATTAAAATGAACACAAGCACATTTGATCTATATTCAACGTTGAGGAGATTTCAACTAATGCACATCAAACAGAATTTCATCCATTCATTTTCTTATAATTTATCAAAGAATTGGAATTTCTCTAATTTGACATTTTTGGCTGGGTCTGTGAGCTAAATGGAGAGACAGTACAAGAGCAGTTGTTCCTAAATAATGGAAATTACAGATGCAGAGTGCAGATGAATGTAGTCTGCTCCAAAGCATTTGTAATTTTGAATGTTTCCACATTAGGACGACCCTTATTTCCAAAATTTGAAATTTTTTGGTGCTACCCCCAAAGTGATTATTCACCATGAGAAAATAATTCCCTGAAAATTTTGATTCATCGCGAAGCTCAAATTCCCCTCATTCTTTTTGCCTTATTCGACCTAAAAAATAAAATTCAACGCATTCTGTCTACAATCACTGCTAAATCAAAAGAAAAATTGTAATAGAAATCATTCAAAATTTGAAAAATTCAAAAAGATAGGTAATTGAAGAAAAAATAGTCAAAAATTCAATTTTGCCTGTACATATGAGGAAAAATTATGAATTTGAAAAATAATCCATTTTAGGGACAAATAATTCGGAAAATACAAAAATCGAAAATTTCGAATTCATGATGAAATTTTTTTTTTAATTTTTCAACCAAAAATATCTAGATACAATTTGCTGACCCGAAAAATTTGTCAATTTTCAAAAAAGTTACATATTCATCTTTTTCCTTTCTCGACTTACACCGAACTTTTCCGACTGAAAATGTTATGCTTTTGAAGAGGAATGGAAGCGCAAGTTGCTACCTCTCCTCTCTCATTCGGTCCAGCTATCTGTATTCCGCAAAAATGAATTTGAAAAAGGAGCCTTTTCCAAAATAAAATTACTCTTCTACATTAATCCATTCTGCATCTGCCCTAATTATTTGAATTTATTCAAAGTCTGCTGTAGATACGTAAATTTTTATCATACCAGATTTTTAAAATTATCAATTTTCACTCTCAATCTAACTAATACATACGTGCCAGAATTACTTCAATTAATGATTCTCAAACTCTTCATCACAACTCTAACCCTAACATTTTTTTTCTGTTCAGTGACCAGCTCGTCGAACGACAAAGACAACAAAAAGAAGCATACCAGGCCGACATTCAGCGGTCAACAAATATTCGCCTTAGAAAAAACTTTCGAACAAACCAAATACTTAGCCGGCCCGGAACGAGCCAAATTAGCATACGCTTTAGGAATGTCTGAATCGCAAGTCAAAGTAAGTACTTCGAATACACTTTTAACCCTTAATGTCGCAGCGTCCGCTATAGCGGACACATGTTTTAAAAAATTATTTCAGCCTCAGAAGCTGAGTTGAGTGATTTCTCAAGTTATACATCTTAAATACCATACTTCGAGAATATTATATCCAAATTTCAGAATTTTATCTCAACTTTTGATAGTTTTACGAAATTTTCAATTTTGATTTTTTTTCAATATTTCTCTCATATCAAACTACTCAGAAATATAATTTTTTTAAAAATAGAAAGAAATTGAATTTCAAAAATATGTTGCATGTGTTTTTTAGCAGAAAGTTGTCCCTTTTAGAAGCACTATTGACAATTTCAAAATAAAGAATAAAGCTTGTCAGAATTGAAGCTCAAAGTTCATGTCCGCTATAACGGACGTTGCGAACTGTACAGAGAGGTTGACTTGGTTACTAATGTTCGCTATAGCGGACACTGCGAATGATGATGTAAGCATATTGAGACCACCTTAACACTTGTACTCAATACTCAAATGAACTGAGTATGGAGTACAGGCTTCGAATTTTCACATAATTGAGTATTGAGTAAATATACTTGATTGGATCAAGTATTGAGTACAATACTCAACATTCATGACACCTACTCAACACTTATCTGTTTGAGTATTCAATACAGTCGTTTTTACCTACTCATAATTCTAAATACTCAATACTTAATTACTGAGTACTGTATTCAATATTCTGAGTATGTGTACTAAGTATTTTTAAGTAAGTACATGGAGTGAGTATGTGCTGAGTAGTGAGGAGATGGCGGTACTTTTTGCCCTATTTATGTACCTCCTCTATGACATATTTTTAAAAGTATCTCACCATTCAAGTTATCTACCTCAATTACCTTAAACTCAATCACCCCCAAAAAATATTTGAGTATTTTACTCAAAATTTGAGTATAAAATACTTGACTCATATTTTTCAAGTATTACACTCAAATTTTGTTTCCTTAATTCTACTATGGAAAATCTTGAATTGAAATTGGGAATCTGCTTCCAAGCAATTACTCAGTACTCAAATGATGAAAATTACTGAATTAGTACTAGCGGGGGTGGGGGTGGGGTGGGAGTAATTTTTTGAATGATGTTTGATGTAAATCTTTACAATTTTTGGATCTTTTTACAATTTTTTGTGGCATAAGATTTTGTTCATGAGTAAATGACCAAACTCTCTTCCCCTCCCTCCCAGAAAACCAGTTTATTGTACGTGATACACTAATGAAAACAAGAAATACTGCACTGCTCACCCTTCGCAGTGTCCGTTATAGCGAACATAAGTGAACATGGCAAGTTTGCTAGGCACTTCGCAACGTCCGCTATGGCGGACATGCTGTAATTTCACCCCAAAGGGGCGGAAAATTTTGAAAAAAATATTTTTGGGATCTATGGACCCAAAATGAATGGATAATATTAAAAAAATGTTTTTCCCATCATTTCCGCGAACTTGCGAATTTAAGGGTTAAATTTCGAAACAATACCGCAATCGTATCCGACCCCTACGAAATCCATAATCGCGGCCCGATCGGCCCAAATTATCTCAATTTTATCGAGCTAAATTAACGCCTAATTGAAGCCCGGCGACGTCGGCGGGGAACCCTTTATCCGTAAACACGCTCGTCGAATGAATTTTGAACGCCGTCGTCGCGCCGCGACCACCAATAATCGATGCGTTAACGATACGGTCGTCGTCATCATCATCGAGGCCCGCAGCAGCTTCAAAGCTGCGTGTAAATTTTACACAACAAGTTAAAGCGAAGGAGGCGGTACGCATCCAGGCGAGAGCACAACATCGCCCAAGAGTAGAAAGACAGAGACGCCGAATGGAATTAACAAAACAGATTTTCCATTCTAGGCGGTGCGTGATGTTGCGTGTGTAATGATGCGGACATTATGAAAGCGGCATTGTAATCTATAATGTTATCTTAAGTATGTACACGACAAGCATAGTGTATACAGTGAGATATACCCATACACAGCGAGAGGATGCGGCAGGCGAGGCGCGCCTGCTTATTATGTTTGTGGTGGGTGTTAAACGCACGTGTCATGCGACCGGGTAAATAGAGTTTCTCTCGGGTGTGGGATATAACGCGTATTATACTATCTGCCTTATACGAGCGAACGACTCGGGCCAAATACGCTGTATCATATTATTCGCAAGGGTTGTGTCGCTTCGCTTGTACATAGGGACGCCGTCGTCGGTCGGTCGGTCGTCGTCGTTCGCCAACAATTTTACATCATTAATCCGACCAATTTTGGGCTCTCGAATGTACCACCGACACGTACTATTTGTATAGTGTAAGGATAGATTTAGTTTACTGATGTACTGATCATTTCGAGGGGTTTTTGATATACCTGCTGGATGATATTCGAGATGGGAGGATTTGGCTACACGGAGAGTCAAATTCTGTAATAATAATTCAATATGTAGGATCGAGAGCTCCTTCGAATCATCAGTTATCGCTGAATTATCTCGTTGAGTTACAGGAAATTCGCCGCACATTAAACATCTCCATTTTCATTTCCTCTTTTTCTTGAACAGCGTGTCCATAATATCTCAGAAATTATTTTCCCTGACTTTTCCAGGGTTTCTAGACCAATTTTTCGAAATTTTCCAGACCTTTCAAATATGTTATTCCTGAAGGAGTGAGAAGGGGTGGTTTTTTTTAGGGGGGAGGGGATAAAATTGTGCAGAACGCTGATTTTTTTCAGAAATCATTACCAACTTTGATTTTTTTAAATGCCCCCTTTCCGGCCACAAAAACGATTTCAATTCAATTCTCAGAATTTTTGATGCTACCTCTCAGCTCTCACCTCCCACCTCTCTCAAAAATCGGCACAAAAACTTGATCTTGAATTTACGACAGAAAAAATTTTTTAAAAAAGGAAAAAAACTTTGATTTTGACCAAATGATGAGATCAAAAGTTTGGATATTTCCAATCTGAGAATTCAAAATTTTTTTCATAATTAACCCCCCCCCCCCCCCCCCCTCAACGCTACATACGCACTCAAAATTTATCATTTCCACAGGGAGTGAGAAAAGTTCTATTCGACCCCAATCTCATCACAAAATTGAATTAAATGTATCAAGGTGATATATTTTCCAATTTTTACCATAAGTCTGTGAAAGACGCTCATACAGGGTGACGCTTAACAAATAATGAAATCCTATTTACGAAATTGCTGACACTTCTTCTCCTTCAAAAAATATGAACTCATTCCCCACTGATTTGAATCACTGAAAATTTTTGCAAGTACTTACTTTTCAAAAAAAAAAAAAAAAAATGCAAACCCCAAAATTTCGAAAATTTTAAAAATCGAATTATTTGAAACTATAAGAAAGAATTTTGAATAAGGAATAAAAACTCACATGCCTATATATAGATTTGAACCTAATTAAAAATTGACAAAAAAATTCAAGTTTTTATGAAATTAGCAATACTGCTTCTTTCCCCCCTGAGTAGGTACGGCGTTGGCATTGTATTTCGTTAACCTATATGAAGGCAATCCTTCGTTCAGATGAACGCGAGACAACGAGATAAGAAGCAATGTAAAACGATTTCATTCTGAATTATGAAAAAAACGTTGCGTTTCGGAACTTTTGGAACACCTGGTATGGTTCAGATTTGCTTTGGATACCTTCAAAAGTCTTTATTTATACTAATAAGTAAGAGAAGATTCAAAAAATTAGAGATTTTCATCAATATACAATTTTTTAAACATTTTTAAAGGGGGCGGGTTCTGCGCCAGGAGCACAAATTTTTTCACTGGCACTCCTAAATAAAGCGTAAGTTCATCGAGGAGACGGAGGGTAACACAGAGGAAATCTGAAAATTGCGTTAATGAAGAGTTATAAAATGAAAAATTGTCCATTGAGAAAACATTTTTTCTGATTTTTAAAAACCAATTGTCCTAATTTTTTCGACTTTCATGTACAAATTTGCTCTAACGAGATACCTATTACCGACATATTGACTTGGTCTAAAAAATAAAATTCTGCTGGTTATGTTACGAAGTTTCCAGGCTATTTTCATACCTATCACGCCTCCAGTTTCAAATTTAGGTACCCCAAAAAATGACTCATTGTTTACATCCTTTGATGGTTCACTGATTCAGAATGAGAGAGTAGTAAAAAAAATATTTTTTCCAAATCGGTTAGAAAACTGTCAAAATTTTAGTAAATAATCGCACTGATTCCACTGCTCTCTAAATTTGAATCAGTTAAAATTGACTGATTAAAAAACCAAAGGTGCGCAACTATAGAAATCAGTGAAAATCTTATACTGATTTAGTCAGTGAATTTATTTTTGAATTAGTAATTTTTTTCAAATACTGAAATGAATTAGTAAAAATTTTAATTTACTGATTGAATCAGTATAATTGATCACTGATTGAATTAGTAAATTGAAATTTTTACTAATTCATTTCAGTAGTTAAAAAAAGATTACTGATTCAAAAATGAAAATTCACCAATTGAATCAGAATTACCTACTGAAGTGAAAAATTACGGATTCAGTAATTTTTCACTGATTGACACTCAAATTTTACCTACTGATCAACAGTTGCACACTTTTCACTGTTCAATCAGTCAATTTTCAGTTTTTTGACTGATTCAGATTTAGAGAGTAAAAATTTTCACTCAATTTTCACTGGTTTTCCGTTGAAACTACTCTCTTAATTTGAATCAGTCAACTAATTTTCACTGATTTAACAATCAAAATCCAATATTTGAATAGGTAATTTTTCACTGATTGGCAGTAAAATGACGCTGATTAACTGAGAAATCAGTGGAATTTGACTGATTATCAGTGACTTGACTTTCACTATTTCATCAGTCAATTCAGGCATTTTTGACTGATTCAAATTAAGAGAGTAACTAATTAAGATGGACAAATCGGAGTTACTGACAAATCAGTTGAGCTCCACTGATTCATTCTGTAAAAAAAGAATAGGTAATAATAATCTCTGAATCGGTCGAAAAACCACCAAGACTCTCTTGCTACTCTCTGGCTTTTCTTGTTAGTAAACAACTTATTCAAGGAAGTTACCACTTCATCACCGATTTAAATCAGGAATTCTCTCGTTTCACTGTTTGAATCAAATAAGAATTCACTGATTCACTGGTAGAAATTCGCCGACATCATCAGTCATTTTATTTTGCAGTAAAAACAGTGAATTTTTTACTCTCTCATTTTGAATCAGTGAAAAGTCAATAAAAAAGTCAGAACTGCAGCACATAGAGAACATCGGTGATTTTTTTGAGGATTTTTGCTGACTTTTCAAAGAAAACTCCACCGTTTTTTCAGTAAATTTCTGATTTTTGAACCTTTTAGTGAATTTTTACTGGTTTTCTAGCAATTTTTCACCATTTGCTCTCCCGTTTATAAATTAGTGAAAATTATCGAAAATTACTGAGTAACAGTCAAAATTGCAGCACAGTGAAAAAATTTTCACCAAAAACAAATCAATGAAAAAATGAAAAAAATCACTAGAAAATCAGTGAAAAATTCATTGACAAGTCGCTAAATTTGTGAAATTAGCTAAAAATCAGTGAAAATTTTTGACAATCAGTGAAAATAGATGAAAAATCAGTTTAAATTCGCTGGTTTTAGCTGTACTGCAATTTTGACTGCTTTCCCATGCAATAATTTTCGATTATTTTCACTGCTTTATAATTGAGAGAGCACCAATTGCAATTGAGGGAGCATCTGTTAAAATTTTTTCCGGATATTGGAATTCGATGAAAGATCAGACCTGGTTTGAAAATCAGATTAAAAATATATCTATAATCACGTTTCGACGAAAACACCTCAAAACACATACTCAGCCCACACAACCGATTAATACCGCAGATAAAAATCTCCCAAAAGGTATTTCTAACCACCTCCGAACACGAGTTCAAGCTCACCTTTACAATACCCATACTTTTCACCTTTTCTGGGTTCTGCATCAAAAGTCACGACCTCGAGGTATTTCGCAACATTCCTACCAAATTTTTCCTCCCCTTATCATTATTTTTCTGCTTATAAAAATTACTCGCAATGGAACGCGATCGCGTATCAAGCATATTAATGAGATTTTAATTATACAAGAGGCGTGGTTAACGAGCACACACCATGTGGGGAAACATTATACAATATAGAGAGAAGGACAAAATGGCGCTAGCCGTGGTTATAATAGTGGAATAAATCATATTTGATGTTTGCTGCTACACCGCTGTATAGAGAAAATTATACGACTGTATTATTTTCGATCGAGATATAGCACGCGGTACGTCAGTATATCATGGGAAGAAAGAAGAGCACAGAGTAGAATATTATTTCGTGTATAACACCTTCGTCTCTCGTATACGCGTATAATAATCGTACGACGGTCGGTATAAGCGAATCTGTAAATTTGATATTTTCGAGTAATCCTCGGCGAAATTTAAGTCTTTCTTAATTAAACTCGGAAGCTCTCTCTCAATATTTACTAGATACATATACGACTATATACGTATAATAAAGGCGAAGGCGAAATGACGAGGGACATTGGTACCCGAAGCCGGGGCCAGGGGGAGTCGACACGTTCGAATTATATGAGATAGAATTTATACACACGGCAATAGGATACATGCGTATATACTCGCGTGACCACATTTAAAAGATATGCAATTTAAAAGATTAGATATTCATCAGATTAGGTAACAAGAGACCTGGACCGTTATATTTCGGTCGACCGCTATCTACGTCGCCATGGTAACCAGTCTCCGGCTTTAGAAGTGTCGACGCTCCGCTATAATTGGTGGATTACTCAGATAATTGAATAAAACCCCCTTATGCAGAAGGTATCTGAAAACGACCCCTTAACTGTCACTCTCTACCCTATGGTTAGCGGTATTAGCTGTCGCGGTTATACCGTTTCGCTTTCAATAAAAATGTAAATACAGCGTAGAAAAATATTGTCAACAAAGTGGCGTTAACGTCCCCGGAGATTTTTTTCCTCTTTTCTCTTCCTCGCGCAACTAAAAACTACTCCGGGGTTGTGGTTTTTTGTCCTCTTTCGCTCTCTCCTTTTTTTTACCTTTTTTTTTTAAAGGTAAGTATTTGCGGCGGTGGGTGGGTTTTCTTCCCGGATGATGCGCGTTCCAAAAGTGCAGAGTGTCTGGAGATATGCTGGGTGCGTTACGTTGTTCCTTGGTTTTTTTATGGGTTACTTTATGATAGAAATTTGGTTATTTTTTCGATATTATAAGGGGTACTATACGGTTTCATTTAAATGATAAAGATCATCGTATTTGGAGGATGGTGTTCCTTGGAATGCTATGGGGATACGTCATCAAGTTTAAATGAGCAAGAGTAGCGGATTTGTTGGGCTTCTGTTTGGATGAAAATTTATTCTAAAAATTTCATTGCCAAGAAATTAATCAAAATGTTAATTCACCTTAGATGCGAAAAAGCAGCCATTTTCAACATTCAAAAGTAAAAATTACAAATCTGATTTGTTGACAGTTCAGGTACTTTCAAATTTTTTTATCTCGAAAATTTTGGAAAGTCGAAAAAAAAGAGTGTCGATAGCATGAAATATTTCATTAATATATATAATATTTTTCATTTTGTCAAAGACGAGTCAAAATTATGGAAAAAAATTAATTTGTAGGTATTAGTAAATATTATGAAAAAATTTAAAATGTGGGGGTCTGAAAGTATTTTTTCAAACCAAAAATACTTGTTTTATGGGAATGGAAATAAAAAATCACCAGCATGAATCTGTTTTGAAAAATTACGTCCGTACGTACATACGAGTAAATCAAAAATTGTCCAATTTTTCAACCCTTTCTTCAACTTTAATCACTAATAGTTCTAAAAAGTTTTAGGACGAAAATAGAAAAGAAAAGTATCCATCACAGCACAGCTCTCCATGCATGATTAGGTAACGGTACCAACGAACTACGTTATGAGAAAAAAATCATTATTGAAGCTGATAATCCCCAAAAAATTTTCAATGCAAGACCATAAAATCAAATAGGTATCTAATCTATGTATCTGACAAAAATTTTAAATTTTGAACAATCTTTGAGAATTTTTTCGAGAAAATCAATTTTTTGGGGCTATATCTGGCAATTTTTAAAAACTTGATCATTTACAAAAAAAAAAAACTCACTTATTTTCATTTCCTTCTTTCTTCTAAATCAAAATTTGGTACTCACCTGAAACAAAAAAAGAAATTCAAAATTTTCTTTAAAATGATTCTATGCATCTGATAGATATATCTATAAGTACATAATAAATATTAGATAACATTAAGTACATATAAAATAATTCATTATTTCGTTATAGGTATTATTGCAGCAGATACCCCTCTAAATCCCAATCAGTCACTGGAAGCAAACCAAAACTGAAAAAAGAAATCAAAAAAACCAAAACCAAAATGTTTCGAAACCCAGAAAAAAAACCACAATCAAAATTCGTTTTGGTTTCGGCTTTTTTTGTAATTTTTTATGGTCAAGTTGAATTTAAAAGTACTGAAGTAGTTGAAATATTCGAAAAAAATATTGAAAAAATTCAATTTTATTCCTTTACTCACTGTCGTATAGAAAATGGTACATCAAGTATTTTGTTAATATTAAATCGCCGATAACGTGATTCTCCTTCCTTTGATGTTTATTTTGATGTAATTTCGGGAATTTTCATACCTATTTTTATAAGCATCAAAAAACCTAAACCAAAACGTTTGAAGAACCAAAATAACCAAGGATAAAACCACTTCTTCTAAAAACCAGAACCAATAACAAAATTCGTTTTGTTTCCAATGACTGATTCCAAACAGTAAAAATTTGATGAAATTCGGTCTTCTCATTGAAAATCATTGATTTTTGATGTTTTTTCCCGACAAATTGAGAAGTGATTGAATAATCAGTGATCTTTTTTACAATGGAAATTGGCGAAAAATCACCAAATTTTCAATGAAATTTACATAATTTCATTGGTTCAAAAAGGCTAGAATTTCATCAAGTTTGCTTACTTCAGATTTAGAACTGATGGGTCAGTAAATATAATATACTGATATAGACAATTGTTAAAAAATTGCCACTTAATCAAAAATGGCAGAGGTACATTAACATATAATTTGGCAGAAGGTTTTCAACTCAAAGCAGGTCTGAGAACCGGAATGTAAAAAAACATTGATCATCGGTTCAGCAACAGGTTTTTAAAAATCAAAACATTATTGAAAACAATTTTTAAAAAAATGTTAAGAACAGGTTTTAAGCACTTTGGTTGGTTTTTTTTTTCATCATTTTAAAATGTGCTTCAAACAATCGTTTCTAAAATTTTATTTCAAACATCGAAAATCCGACAGTGAAGGACTTTGTTCGTTTTCTTCGATCTTAAGATCGAAAAGGGGAAGGAATCTAGTTTGAAATGCCCCAATATTCATTGAAAAAATGGCCTATCAAATCAAAATTTTTCAATTTTTTTAAAAAAATAATGATTTCTGAAAAAAAAGTCCAAATTTGATTTCATTACTTTTTCTATGTAGATAATTTCCAAATTATTCGGAGCATATTTCGAAAAAATAAGCTTGAAAATCGAACAAAAAATTGCATTGAAAAATTAAATGAAACTGAACATTATTAATTTTGAAAATTCTTCATCGGTGTATTTTTTTGTATTTTAAATTTTGGTTTCGGTTTTCGAGCTGTTTTAGCGGTTAAAGTGAAATTTCGGTTACGGTTTTAGTTACAAATCGTATCCCCGACCTCAAGTAGCACACTACGCAGGACACAACAACACGATGAAAAGTCTGCGGTGCATCTGAGCGACAAATGTTCATCTACGTTATCCCCTCCCTGCGCAGTAAAGCTGCGCAACGTACCTTCGCGTAGCAATGTCATCTCTATTCTCCCTCCACTTTTCCCACCCTAGACAACGTCGTTTCTTCGTTTCAGTCTCCACGTCGTAATACATTCACAACAAAATAATAACGCGCTACAGGTACCAAAAAAGCTGCAAGTTGCTAATTTTAGCTGTCGATTCGCACACGTGCGAATTATTCGCCTCGACAATAAAATTATCTGTCGATTTGAAATATATTACGTATACTTTCGCATTACCCAACCATATATTTTCGTATATCGATAAAGAATTTTCATTTGGAACGCTATACTCAGGCAGTCTGCGGAGGATTTCGGAAACGAAACGTATGCACAAAGAAATACTCGGGTTATCTGTTTTCAATAAAAAATTTTCCTCGTTCATATAATCGACTATATCTTTCGTCGCCGAAACGTTTTTTCCATTTACAATACCGGTAAAAGTATCGTGTAGCAGGTAATATAGGCGCGATAAATCTTACATACGCCGAAACACGAAAATAGAAAGGGAGCACGAACACCTCTCGAACGTGTTTTCGTACACTTACGTACGAGCAAAATCCCGGATTAAATAGGATGAAATTTCCACACTATCAATCCCATTTAAAATGGGTAGAAGGCGGTTATATAAGACTGAAAAAAATAATTTGTCGCAATTTTTTTCTTGTTCGTAGCGCGCTGCTGGCAAATTATACACTCGAAACGAGCGTTTTATTGTTGGCAATGCGCTGCGTGGGAAAGACCGAACGAAGGCGTTAAATTTGATTTCGCGAACGACTTTTAAAATGTGAACTCGTGAATCACGCCCGAAGTGTCGTTTTTAATGGCGTATCATTTCGTTTAGGCAATTTAAAAAGAAAGGATACCGGTTGAGTGCGGACGAGGGGAGGTAAAAATGCGAGAAAAAAACGCAGTTTTAGTTGAAATTAAATTATATCAAACGGTAGCGTGTTATAGTTGAAATTAAATAGTTTTAAAGAGCCTCGATGAGCAGGCGAGATGAAGCATCCGTCGTATCCCAGGAGCAGGGGTTATAAGTGAAAGTATATAGAGCAAATAATACAAACGACATGTAGTCTCTGAAGTATAATTTAATAATAGCAAATGGTATACAGCGGTTACATTGGCGATAGGGTCGTCGTCGAGCGGGGCTGGATTAATTCACTAATGTGGTGTCGCTAAGGGTCATCGCTGAATGCAGATGAGCCGTTAACTTTTAATTCGACGGAGCGTATACGGCGTCCCATATGGCGTTTACAACGAGCACGAAGAAAAGAACTGACTTAATTTGAACGAGGGTGAAGAGATTTCTCGCGAATTTACTACCCCAAGGGTTTTCCAATCTGATTTTTCCTTTCATTTTGACTTTTCGATGGAAATCTGATAAAGGATGAAGATCTGTCGGGTCAATTTTTCCAGGTAAATTCATCGAGAGATCATTTTTTAAAAAAAAGAAACTTGAATTCGTTTGAAGAATTTCTCCAAAAGAAATCAGCTTTTGATTATTTTTGCGAAAATTGAGAATTCGACGACTCAAGTTAAATTCATTCAATTTCATAAATTCTAATTTTTTCAAAAAATTGTATATACAATTTTTTAAATTTTCCAACAGTATATCTTTTTCAATTCAAATTTTTTCAAAATTTTTTAACTTTGATTTTTTTGAAAAAATTTCTATTTGATATTTCAATTGGTTTTACCTGAACATTTTCTAATTAGGTACCTATACATTAAATGGGAAGAAATTTTGATAAACATCATGAAGTAGAAACTTACAAAATCAAAGTTGAAAAAATGTTTTAAAAAATTTCCAACTATTGAACTGGTTGGGATTACTTTTACCTACAGTGTTTGCATATTTGTTCATCCTCCTTCCGTCCCTCCATTCTGGAACTTGAATTTTGATATATGGGTCCAACAAGTACCAGAATGAGAATCAGATCTCTTAAAAATCTGCATTTTGATACCAACATCGTGTAATATTGTATTTTTCAAAATTTTGGACTCTTCCTTCTTCCTGGAAGGCTCTGTTTTAGTTTCTGGGTTGAATGAGTACCAGAATAAGATTTAGAGCCCTTGAAAACCTATTTCGATGGTCATCATACATATTGTATTTTTCAAAATTTTGTTCCTCCTTCCCCTGCAGAGGACTAAATTTTGATTCTGAGATAAAATGAGAACCGGAATCAGAATCAGCGCCCCTCATTTGATACGAATCGGACGGTTACATAGTTTTTCTGAAAAACTACCAAAGTTTCGGTTTTTTTTTTTTTCAGGTGGAACTCAATGGTTAACCAGTTATTTTTGCAACCTACCGGCTACTGAAAAAAATAAAAATCGATTCTAAAAATGTGAAAAATGCTTATCTAAAAGCAGAAAAAGAATCTTAATTTAACTGACTTTGTATTCTCACACAAAAATTACAGGTTAGCTGGAATTTCAAAAATTTTGCTGGAGTATTCTTTGAAGATAATTTTGCAGTGGAACTAAAAAAAAAAAAAGGATTTCAAGTTTTGTTTTGATTCTTTTTCTTTAAAAAGGCCAGTTAGAATCATTTTGCATTGACAAAATATTATTCAAAAGTTTTTGAAAAGCTTCAAACTCAAAGTCACTCAAAACACAATCATATTCTTTCTCCATAAATTAGTCTGTTTGTTTGACGTTGAGTTATCTTTTTGTTGAGTCGTGATTATTTTCTCATCTTCGCAACAATAAATCAACTATTTAAAAAACAAAAATTGGCTTATGGCAAGTTTTTCTTTTTATTTGGAGTAGTTAACCAGTTCTTTCTGTTTTACTAATTTCTCAAATTCTGTTTCACCTTTATTGATAAAATTTGAAAAGTTGAACATTTTTCACATAAATCACATAACAGTACACGCTTGATTGTACAAAGTGGTGGGAAAAAGTCATTTTTGAAAAAAAAACTAGGTTAACCTGTTTTTTCTGCGTAGTCTTCATTTCTAGTATTCCCTGTTTTTAACATCTTCTAACAGGATCTCTCATTCTTTACCAATTTTTGCCAGAATTACTTCATTTCTTAAATACTTATGTAGTTCTTTCATGAGTCTCTGAGTAGTTGGCAATACCAATAACACCACATTTTGAAGGCATATTTTCTTTTCACACACTTTAACTCATGGTCCATGTTTTACAAAAATATTTCATAATGAATAATACATACATAACATCGCATCATCTTTTTTCTGAGGTTATGACTGTGAGCACTTTCTTGAGATTATTAAAAACATTCTACACTAAGCCAGCAATCTACATCTTCATTTCCTTAAGGTCTCTTCCATCGTTCTTTATCAGTGCTCCCAAACTCATTTATATTTTCTATTTCTTTCATTCCAATCTTAATTAACACCTGTTTGTTTTCATCCTTTATGACCTTCATGACTTTGGTCTTACCTACGTTGAGTTTCATTCCATATTTCAGGTCAAGATTATTTATTTAGTTGATCATTTTCTACAGTGGCGTAGCCAGAAGAGTCCGAAAGGGGGGGGTCTGGGTCGGAAGCATTTTTTTGGGTGGTTGCAAAATGAGTACAGAGACTTGAGAAACGAGTAATTTTTAGGGGGAGGGGAAGAGGGAGGGGTAAAAATGAGCCTTTTTTGCACTTTAGTCTTAAATAGTCCGTAAAACAGTGAATTAATTTACGCCCGAGCGTAGCGAGGGCGAAGCTTCGAAAAAATTGGATATTCAATGCTCAAAAAAGGTATTTCTGAATGATTTTGTTAATGCCCGAGCGAAGCGAGGGCGAAGCTTTGATAAAATTAGATTTTTTAATGTCTAAAAAATACAGTTTCCACAAAAATTCTTGGCCTCAAGGGGGGGTCCAGACCCCAACCCCCCCCCCCTGGCTACGCCTCTGATTTTCTACATTTGCCCCCCTGTTTCAGTGATTATTACTTTATCACCGGTGTAACTCATTTCATTGAATACAATTGGATTTTTTTTTTTTGAAAATAAATCATTAATTTGAAAAAAATTGAAAAATCATTGTTGTGAAAATTCTGAAAAAAATTATCAAATATGAAAAAAAATTCACAGCTGAAAAATTATCTTTATTGGATATATAATTTGAAAGAAAACCACAAAAACTGAAAATCAAAACTTGAAATAAATTTAAACTTGGATCGGCGAAATGTCATTTTTGCCAAAAATATACAGCAGGTATCTAGTCCAAAACAAGGCATTTTTACATCCAATCCGTGAAAACCTTTGAGCACCACTGACGTCGCGTCGCGAGCGTATAAATGACTACATAGCAGCAAGGGGGAAATTTATACGAAGCGAGTTAATCCGATTCGTTCTGTCAATAACTCATCGCAAATAAGATTAGCAACAGCAACGGATGCAAAAGTAACGTTGTTTCCATTACTCTCGGCGAAAATATTAAAAGTTGACACGCCATTAACGTCCGTTTACTCTGTTATCATTAGTCTATATTACACGATGTCGTTCGTTTTATGCTGTTTGAGAAATATACCCAGACCCACTCCTCCTCAGCACGCGACACGCTAAGCCCTTTAATTAAATAACATTCCGAAACTGCGAGAATGAGTATGTTTTAATCTAATTTTATACTAACGTGATCATCGCGGACGACCTCCGGCTGTGTATTTATATTTGTACGCGAATTAATTATCGAGCAGATTCGATAGTCGAAAGCAGACGTAGAGGAAAACAGTTGTATGAGATTGGAAATTTCGTACACTAGAATTAGAAAATTTATAAGAAGATTGCCTCAATGAAAGCGAACGATTTCTCAAAGTTTCGACTACATTTTTGCGGGTTCAGATTCTGCGTATACGATTTCCTTTTCCTCTTGCCTTGCCTCGTGCCTTGCTGAAGTCTATTCATGTATTAGGGCTATAATATTTCACACCGAAATTTCCCTCCTCCTCATCCCTCCCCCTCCATCATCCTCGTAGGAAAAAGTTAATTTATTATTTATTCGTCGTAGAATCAGCTAAACAATAATAAAATCTGCGAAATCATAATAAACGAATATTTCAACAAAATGAGGGTAATGCTTTGGTTATAAATCGCGAGCCATTAAATTTAAAAAAGCGCAATTCTTCATTCCCGCGTTGTCGACGTCGAAGAGGGGAATCCGACGTAGTTGGATTTACTGTTATATGTGTACAACTTATCGCTGAAATTCATCACCAATTTGGTCGCTGCGCGAATGGCGAATTTTACGATCGTTTTGAATAAAAAATACGAAATATAAAGTGTCGTTTTGCCTTCGTGTACGTTTACATCATTTGATGCATAATTTTACGAGTCGAGTTCCCGCTTCGTTTTTGAATGGGGGTTTTTTGCGAGATATTCGAGGTTTTAAAGTAGTCGAGGGCTTTCTGTATTTAGATTTGGAAAGATTTAAAAATCTGTATTACAAATTAATATGATGGGCTGGGTTTATGGAGGTGTTTCTGCCAGTAAATGTTCAGTTTCGAAGATTTCAAAACTTTTCTTCTCTCTTGTAAAAATTTGTGAAAAATCACTGATGAAATATCAACATTGTAGTATGAAAAAAAAATCAATGAACGAAAATATTGCTGGAAACTACAGAACATCAGTTACGTGGATTGATGTTTTTATTTCAAGTTTTAAGAGTGCACGGAAAATATGTTCTTGAGGAATAATTCCTTGTTGGCAATCAATGGTGGAGAGGGGAGGGTGTGAACTTAGTCATTTTTTTCCAAAAATTAATAAACCAAAAAAAAAACTATAATATTACATGCATAAAACCTTCCAAACAAGATTTTTTTCATTAGGTAATGATATTCCCACGTAAAATTACTCCCCCCTCAAAAAAAAAATTGAAAATTGAAACAACTCCCTCATACGAAATGATCTTTGTCAAAAAAATTTCATAGCCTCCTACAAAATGATCCACTGCCTCAGTTTGAAATATTGAGACTTTAAGGGTTATGGGGACACTTCTAATCGATCTCAGCCTCGATTTCCGTTCTGATCCTTTAAAGTGGAGTTTCTAGATGTAAAAAATTTTTTAATCCTCTTTCCTTTCTTGAATTTTGCATAACGATTTTATCAAATAATTTCCAGAATTTTTAATTTCAATGAAATTTTTTTGTTTTTTGACACAAATAAGTTAACATCTTGTAGAGCCTTATTTATGAACATTCTTTCATCAATTTAGGCCTTTTGAAGTTTTCAAACGTGGAAAATATCATAAAAGCTCAGAAAAATGCAATTTCTCTCTAATTTTGGGTCGTAGAATACAGATGTAGCATTATTATTATCTGTTTCAACTTTTTTGTCCTTCAACTTGAAAGCAGTCAACAATCATCACTTTGTTCAAATTTTATGACATTTCATCAATTTCCTTAGACTTCGAGATGGCTCTCGTGATTTTTTTTTCAAGACTGCCATGACTTTTCCATATTTTATAATGACTAGTTAGATTCAAACTATTCATCTTTTAATACTTCTCATCGAACTTTTTGGAGACAATACCTACTTATGATGTTTTTCAGATCTTTCAAGGTTTTTTCATGAAATTTTGAAAAAAAAAAATTCTGCGTTTTTGACAAACAAGAGTCAAGAGATAACCTTTTTCTATTTGTTGTACGTTTCAGTTTATTTTTGTGATCGTCCAAATAAATTTAAACAGTTGATGAAAAAAAAAAAAAAAAAAAAAAAAACTCAAATACTTATTCGTTATTTTTTTTAAAACTTCATGGGCCAATATTTGGAAGTCAATTTCGAGTTGATTTCATGATTTCTCAAACTTGATGATCTATTAAACACTTTTTGAGAAAAAAATTAATAAATGCTGTTCTCTGTTCTGTAGGTAACATCATCAGTTTCCATAAATAGTCTGTCTATTCCACCTCCTTCTCCATCAAATTAAATTTTTCTTCGCCAATTCGCAAAATATTCGACACCGAAAAAGTTCATACAGTCTGAACCAAGTGAAGCTGCCATTTCACTAGATTACGTCGCTGATACGGGTTATAATACGCGCTCGGAAATATAATTCATGTTAATATCGTCGTAATCCGCGCCTTCATGTATATATAACGCGTTTAAAATTCGATTATGGAAATTAATTAATGTTGCAATAGAAGATATAGTACAGGAAGTGTACGCAGACGACATTATTATATATGGATGAAACGTATATACGCGTATAGTATGTGTAATATATAAATGCTGCGGATATATTTCGCTTATACGCGAAATAGTATAAATGGTACAGACGAAAGGCGCGAGCTTGGACGAGGAGCGGGGGGACGGGGGGACGGGTTGATATATAAAATCATAGAACTCATCTCGCAGCGATATTCATTATCCCAGAAGGAATTAATTCCAGATTATGTTCGTATGATAGTGAAAATGAGTTCCGAAATCCTTTACAATAACATCAACGAAATGGTAATTATTATTTATTTATACGAATTATAAACCTTCGCCTCCTCCGCACCTCATCGATGGTGTGTCCCTGCAGCCATTCTCGCAACGCGGACGATAAATACGATTTTAAATACAACGATGTGTTGCGCGAGTGCGAAAAAAAAGAAGAAATCCTTTCGCGAAACGAACGTGATATTTATTTTGGTTCATTAAGAAAAGAATATCATCGTATTAAGGAATGACGCTGATATCTTTTAAAATAAAAATTGATTTCATTTTAACGTTTGAGAGTTAAATTTTTGATAAGAGGATTTTTTTTCAGAATGGATAAGTCAATCAGGATCTTTAAGATTTGTAATGAAGTTGAAAATGAAAAAAAAAAAACACACAAAATTGGGACTTTTTTTCATTTCCTCAAAAATTTCACCCCCTTGATCCTCAAAAACCACAAAAAATTGATAATCTGTCTCAGAGATGCCAATATTTTTTAGATATAAAAGTGCACTTACATTTTTTTTTGACGGGAATAGAGCTCCCAAGAAATAAAAGATTAATTTTTTCAGCTTTCAAACATAGGCGCACTCAAGGGGTGGGCTCAGGGGGCTTGAGCCCCCTCACCCTTAAGCTCAGAAAAAATATGTTTTTATTGCAAAAATATTAAAAAAGTGCATTTTTTTGTTTTTCAAACAGTATTTTTTCAAAAAAATTTCGCCCTCGTTTTTTATGTTCAAAATTGATAATTTTCGACCAATTTTCGAGTCAAAAATCACTAGTACCTCAAATTCTCAATTTATCAGAAAAAATTAATGATTTTTGACCGAAAGATCGGTGGAAAATGATTCCAAATTGAATGTGAAAATTTGATTAGGATAACTACAATATTACAGAAACAGTTTTTTCAAATTTTCCGAGTGCCTGACAATTTTTTTTTTCAAAAATCACCACTTTTCATAAGATTTTTAGACCTTTCTTTTTCTGCCCACAAAAGCCACTCAAATTCAATTCTAAAAATTTTTGAGTTCCTTCATCCCCCTCTCGTTACACAAAAATTATAAAACCTGAATTTTGCATAGAAAAAATTCAAAAAAAAAAAAACAGAAAAAACCATGTTTTGAAACCTTCTTTTGAATCCAAATAATGCACAAAAATTTTTAAAAAAACTAAAATTTCTCCACTTCTAAAAAGTACATTTTCGAAATTTTTAAACATTACCTAAATTCTGGAGAAAAGGGCTATTTTAATATCCAATATCACGCAATATTCCCTCGATAATCAATTTTTCCTCATTTTAGTTCAAAAAACTGGTAAAAAAAAAACAGTTTTCCCAACCTACCCTTCTTATCAAATATATGATCTCGAACGAAAGTATATTTATCAAAATATGCCACCTCTTCGTCTCCTGCATTCATCCCCTTTCTCGAACAAATCCTGCATTTAAATCAAGACAAAATCCAATTTATAACCAAAAAAAAAAACCGTATACATTATGTTTATGCTTTTTTAAGACTATACTTATCAGCTTTACAATAAACGATCAAAACCGCAGGAGAAAAATGAAACCACCCTTTCATCGTTAAATTCGTCATATTCACTTCTGGTCAATTTAAACCCGAAAAAAAGAGGCAGACATACCAGCGCAATAAATCGGCGGGTAAAAACTCAATTCGTACGCTAATTGAATCGAGATCGATCAGAGACGGTGGTATTTCGCGTCAAGTGGCGCGTATTTGTGGTCACACAAGTCGCTCGGTATGCGCTGAAAGGGTAGCTTTTATCAACCCTTGCGAACACGAAATGCGATAAATTATTGACACCCGAGCGCGATGGGGGTAGGTGGATGCAGCACGCATATCGCCGTTATCAAAACACCGTGCTAAATTACACTATACGCGATAAAAATAACGCGGGGTGGTTTGATTCGAGCAGTATCGTTCGAATGTTGTAATACGAGAGATTTGTAAAATAAAAAATATCCCGTAGCCGGTGCCGATCAAATAGTAAGATATTAATGCGCGTTTACCCCCCGCACCCTCGATTTACGTCAAAACACTCCGTAATAATTTAAAAATATATGTCAGATTTTTTGATAGCGCGATCGGCGGCGATTCGTTAATAAATCTGCATGTTAATGCGTCGTCGACGCCGCGTTGTATTTCCATTTCGCTTGCCATGGCCCTCGTCGTAACGGGCGAAAAAACCGACTTCGTTTTTCTCGATCGGTAATAAATTTTTAAATTGTTACGAACGCGTTAAATTAGTTTCACACGAGCGTCCTCGTACGGCGACGTCGTTCGGAAATTTAGAGCTGGTGCCCTTTACCGATGCCATCGTGTTGGGTCACCGTGACCTGTGTAGCAACCCCTCCCAGAGTCGTATATCGAATATTTTTTTTTAGCGACGATTTTGAAAATTGCCAAGCTGAATAATTCTATCGGGTTGGTTTCAATTTTTTGTATTGGAATTTTGGGTTCAAAAAGGTTTTTTTTGGAGGAATATGACGATTTATAATAGGAGAAGGAGGAGGGTGAAATAGGTCTTGGAGGATCTTTTCTTGGTCCCATTCGTCGAGCCCTGGTTCAAGAATAAGTTCAGTTCGATGATGAATTTAGACGGGAAGAATGGAGATGACTTTCGTTCAAAATTCTGTCTTGACAATTTTTAGCCCAAAAAAAGAGGGAATGTAGAGAGAAATTGCTGAAAACATCGAATTTTTTCAAGAGAAATCGTGTATTCTCCTCTTGTACTGGCACGAATAAGCAACATTAAAATCACTAAAAAATCGCGCAGTTTGAAAAAAAAAATCGAAAAGTACCCACAAAATTTCAACAAAAATTAAGCAACGAAAGTAAAAATATAAACACAGGGTATCCTTTTTTTTTTTTTGGAAAACATGAATAAAAAAAACCATCAAATGTCAGAGAGTTTTAAAAATCTGAAAATGCCAGAAAACTGGCACAAAATTTTTGGAATTTTATCTGGATTTTATCCATGTGACCCTGTCGAAAAGAAGGGACCTAGTGTTGAAAAAAAAATCGATGTCTCATTTTTCGCGGTATTGGTCCAATTGACACCAAATCTGGAGCAAACACAAGAAAATGAAGACATAGATTTTTTTTATACAAGGTCCCTTCTTTACGGCAGGGTCACATATCTCAAAAAAAGGTAAATCATCTGGAAAGGTTTTTCCTATTTTCTTAAAACTAATTTTTTGAAAAATTTCATTTTTGCTCTTCCCGAGTCAGATTGTTACATCTCTTGACTTACTTTTTTTATCCATCATATTTGTGATAAAAAAAAAAAAAAAAAAAAATGAAAATGGTTGAAAACTTTCTATAAATGAATTTTCAAGTTTTTGACTATGTCTTTGCCATTAAATTATCTATGTTTCAAAAATAAATTTCAGGTATTCGTAAAGCGACAAAGATTTTTAAAACTTGCAGTCCATTCTCAGAATTTCAGAAGCTTCGACATCAAAAATCAAAAATTCTGATTTTTTTTGTCAATTTTCAGAAAATTTTAGTTTAACCCCCGAAGAAAAGAACGAACTGAGTCTCTACTCTTCTAATGACAAAATTATATCAAGTTGGAAACACAAATGTCGTTGAATTGAAAAAATTATAAAATATGTATTCAGTGTTACATTTTGAGTAAACCTGGAAAATTTAGCAAATTTTCAAAAGAAAAATGGATAAAAACGATACTTTGAGTTGTACAGATCGAAAAAATTCACATTATCATCGAAGTTGGAATTTTTGAAGGGAACTAAAAATGAGAGAATTTTTTAATTTTCAAAAATGCCAAATTCGATGACAATTTTCCTACAAAAAATTCAAGTTTTTGCCAAAAAAATGAGAAAATTTGAACTCCAAATAGTAAATTTGGCGAAATTTGGCTTTAGCGATTGAATCATTTTTATGGGATTTTCTCCAACGCTGTAAAATTCCAAAAAAAATTGGAGGCTCCAAAACGTCTTAAAATCGCTCTCAATTGATTCAGGAGATCGAAAATAGGATGTACCTAAATCAAATCCCAACTTTTTTCGTTGATTAGATCAATTTTTCATTTTTTCCCGGTAGATGAGGTAATTTTGAAATTACAAAAATTTGCCAAAATTCGAGAAATGAACTTCCAGCATTTGAAATCTTGAATATGGGGTTCTTCTATGATGCAATTTGAATTCATTTTTGTTTTGAATGTTATTTTGAGTTGGGAACCTCCGTTGAAAACCCCTTTTTTGAGGGAGATCTCACGTTCAAATTTCCCATCAAGCCGAACCACACACCTAAACTCAATCCACCATACAGAGATGTGGAACAGGTACCGAGCTAGAAAATTTCACTGGTAATCATCGTGACAAATGGCCAAAACGTCAACTCGTCAACCATTAATCAATTTCTCCTCCGTCTCCGCGTCTCATCGTCGCAAGGTGGGCGTTAAACGGGCTCGCTTCGGCGGTTTTATCCTCCATACGACGAGGTATCCGCACCGCTCCGGCACTTCTGCTCGCTGGTACACCGCGCTTCGAGCTTTGGGGCACAGGCAAATCCCAATTTACATAATAGCGATTTGAACCCCTCTCGATTGGCGATACAGGCGGCGGTGGCGTTCAGCATATATTACATTAGTTTAAACTGTTATCGAAAACGCTATCTTCGACTTAATAGTACAAACAATGTTCACACCACTTCGGCGACTGCGGCGGTGGCGAAGCGTTTCATTCTTCCCTCGTTACTTCGCTGCTATTATTCGATTTAAATCTAATTTACGTCTTGTGACTAATGATAAAAACGCTCGACGGCGGTTTTTTCTCGCCTTCCTTACTTCCTCTTCAGTCTCCAGCGCTCGGAATCGTATCTATATAGTTTTTTTTTCCTCTCGCCAACGTATATTTATCATCTTTGGCTCGAATAATCATCGCTCTGGTTACGCGGTTTTGTATTTTTTCCATCTCCTTTTTTTATCAGTTCGCGTCGACGACTAATGTTTCTGTTATATGAATTTGATGATGGGCTTCCGACGCGACGTCGTCGTCGCGTCAATTTCCCGAATACCGCGAGATATGTTTATTCGATTGATGAGACTTTAAGCTTGGTGCAATCTCGTATTCTTGATTAACATGGTGTCTGATGGATCTGAGAAATGAAAATGTTTGCCCTTCCTCGTCTATCCAGGTGAAATTTGTTACGATAGAAGAGCATAGATTCCAAACTTCAGAAACATTTTAGTAGTCAAACATGATTTTTTGATTTTTGTCGAATTTTTGAGAATGAAATTTTCCATAAAACTGGTAAACGCGTTGACGACGAGGGACAAAAATCTTAAATTGGTTGACTCACTAAAATCAACCCTAAAAGTCGAATAATGCAATTTTATTTAAGTCAATATGGAATCCCCCCCCCCCAAAAAAACTGAATTTTTTCTAATGAATTGACTAGAATTCTTCCAAAAATTTCTAAAATCTACTTCGGCAGCTGGAACTTTAGTCAAATCGTAAATTTCACAACCCAGAAGCACCAACATTTTTAGATCCTCCTGATTTTGAAAAAATATTTCTAACAAAATTACTTATTGGGTTACTTTTCCTGTTGTGTTCCGGCGTTTTAAAGACGATTTTGAGTATTTTTCAGGTTTTAAGGGTCCAGAGAGGGCAGGGGATGGGAATCGAAAAATGAGTTAGTCATGATTTTCCTGCCTTATTGCGTTATAATATGTTTACAAAATTTTAATTTTGAGTGTCCACTCCTACGAAATCTACATTTTGGAGTTGATGCCCCCGCAGAAGGGTATGGATGGGAATTGGGAAAATGATTTTAATGGTGAAAATGGAATTTACGAATCACTATCTAACAGCAGATATCAACATTTTTCATTCTTAAAGAAAACTCGATTTTTAGAAACTTTTCAAAATTGAAAGCATCTCTCTCCTCAAGGACCAGTGTTCAACAAATATGTATCCAGTTAATTGAAAATAAAAAGTTTCAGAGTGAATTCCGCAAAAAGACAGGGCCCTGGCCCAGATCGCTTCTGGTTTCAAATACATTGTTTTGACTTCATAATTCAACACACCCAAATTCCAGCTTCTTTCACTATGCAGTTTTTTAAAAAACAATCTAAAAAAGTTTTGAGTAATCATAACATTAATTAATTTTTTAAAACAAAGTTAAAGAATTCCTCTTCTACCAATTATGGGTGTATCTATTCACAAATGGAGCCTGCTGGCAAAGGCAGTCAGGATTTTCTGAAGAAGAGGGGCCAAAAATTTGAGACCTTGACTTAAAGATTGCGGTATGAGAGGGAGGAAGTTCAATTTCCACTTATTGCATGAAAAAATTACTATATCTAATTTATAAATGAAGTTCAACTTCAGTTGATTTTTAAAATTCGAACCCAGGGCCCAGGAAGGGGGTATAAATGAAAAAAATCAGTCAAAATTTGGAATCCTCAGCCTACAATAGCTAGATTTTCATATATTACATGAAAAATTTCACTACACTGCAAAATAATAATACCTAATAATAATAAAAGTTATCCAAAAAAAATAATAGCAAGTCCCAATTCATAAAATAAGTAAATTTATTATTTATTTGATCAACCAAAATTTTATTCTTGGTGAAATTTATTCTTTTTTTTTGACAAATTTTATCATTTTTTTGATAGAAAATGTTATTTCTTAGAATAAATATCACCTATTTTATGAATTGGGATAGGTACGTTATTATTTTTTTTGAATAAATTCCATTATTATTTTTTTTTTATTAATAAAATTTTTTCATTTTTTTGATAAAATTGATTATTTTTTTGATAAAACTTATTACATTTTGGGTGAAATGTATTCCTCGTTTTCGTAACTTCTGTTTTCCGTGAAAAAAGTTGAAATTTCGCTCTATTCGGGCGTTTTAGAGAGTAGGTAAAATAATAATCAAAAAAAAAAATCAAAAATTGAAATTTGCGACTCAAAATGAACTTGGAAGATCTTAAAAATGATGGGCAGTGGTAATGGGATTTTTGAAAAAAAAATGACGAAGAAGGTTGGAAAACTATTTTTAGAGGTCAAATTCATAGAAAAATCAAATATTTTCATGTAGGTAAGTAGATTTTAAATTTCGACTTTCTGTTCGGATCGAATCCATCCCCGTGACAAAAAAATATTAAGTACTAAAAGAAAGTTGCAATTTTATAAATTTTATAAACGGGGGGGGGGGGGGGGACGAAAAAATGAATCAAAATTCGAAATCTGTGACTCAAAAATACATAGTCGGGCTATTGTACCAAATTCAACTTTTATCTGAATAAGATGACAGTTTGAATCATTGTGAGACGGAAGTCCAGCCTGAAAAAAAGGAGGGTAGAATTTTTTATAAAAAATAATCCTTCGATTAAAAAATTCAAGAACAAATCGTTAAAAAATTCTCGCTTCTCGCAGCAAAATTATAAAACCCTAGCCATTTTCTGGTCTCCTACTAAGGTCAAATTCACTTTTTCCGCCTCGAGAAGAAAAACGAGCCGTAAAAATTGAAGAAAATTATACCAGCATGTACTGCAGCATAGCAGGGTTGTGCAGAACAACAAGAAACATAGAGAGGAACGCAAAAAGCGTAACATAAGCTTCAGCACCGCCCCGCACCTCGTCCTCGTTCGCAATACAGAGCAGCCGAAGCTTGCGAAAGGCAAAAGGCGCGAGAAGGATAATACCGCAAACATAAAGCTCTTAAAAGCTTCACTTTCGTTATTATTTAAATGAATTCCACCCGTGAGAGTATTTAACTGGCTACAATTCCACCATTTTATATACTTTCTCGTCTCTACTATTTTATACCCTTTTTTTTATTTCTATCTTCGCAGGCAACGGTAACGTGTACCTGGGAAAAGATTTTTCAAAATACATTTCAGCACTTTTTTGATGATATGATGTGAGAAAATGTTTCACTTTGATGGCTTTATCTACAAATATTGGCATGGGTCACCAGAGACAACAAACGTAAAAAAAAAGGTCACTCTTTGGCCTCTACAATTTTTCCAATTTTTTCGACTTTGAATTTTGAAATCAGATTCAAGTTCACAAACAAATATGACTCACAAAAAATACGATCAGAACGAAAAAAAAAACGTTTACCAAGTCTTAGAGATCGTAAGAGCAAAAAAAACCCCCCTACCTAACTATATATGAGCCAAAGGCACCTTACCATATGAACCGAAATACGTAAAATAAGCAGGCCTCATTCGTAAACTTCTTACCTTTCGGGACGCGTTCATAAGTTATCATTTTAATTTACCGTTTCTCTGTTTATATTTCAACGTAGAAACTTATATACCGACCCCGCAACACGCTTTGAACGTTTTAAAACTCGCAGATAAGAACAAAAAATGAAATTAAATTAGTTACATCGTTATATTATTTCGCTGCTTTAAACTTATTAACTCTGGCGCGATGCTCCCTACTTTTAAAACTTTTTAATATTAATAATCTCTGAACTTTTCTTTCTTCTGTGTACGCCTGCACTATGCTTCCTCTGCTCAACTCAGTTGCAAAAATACAAAAATATGCTCTATGATGGTATATAACGCTGGATGCGATTGTATCGGTGCGAGCCCCTCTTTTTTTCTCTTTCTTCGAATGGTGTTTTTTTTTTGGTCCAAGAGCTGTACGTGCGTTTTTATGCTATTTTTTTTTTCGAGTATAATATTTGTGTTTTCGACTGGAGTTTTATTTCGTTTATTGCGTAACGCGTAAAGAACGTTAACGAGATAGGCGAGTTGATAATAAAGCTTATTTGCGCGGTTATGCGAATGAAAAATAATCCCGGACGATCGATAAGTTGAACCGGAAAACAACACGACGATAAAAAGTAAAGATCTTTCTCCCTTCTTTAAATAATATTTCGCAAATGAAACACATTTTCAATTATTTAGAGTGAAATGGAAACTGGAACCTTATGAGGAATGAACAAATCACGAGAAGTATCATTTCGACAAAAAAAAAAAGAGAGCATTAAATACAAAAATCGAGTAATTGGGTGCATTCGTCTCGAGTATTGAAATCATGTATAAGTACACAATTTTAAATCAAAATTCCTTCATTTCAATTCAAAAACTGCTGGTTAGCATATTTTTTGTCATTTGATTCATTATAAAAATCCATAAAATTCTGAGCGAGGTAGCACAATGATCGATTCAAATCATTCAGGAAAAAGTGTTTGTACAAATTTTCAAACACTTTTTCCACAATTTTGTTGAATTTTTTTTTTAAAACCATTGGTGACACATTTTCACCCACCACCCCAATCAAATTTGAGGTCTAAAGTAAACATGGGCATAATAGAAATTGAAATTGCCGGATGAGATGATTTGAGGTGATTTAGACTTTTTTCTATAATCAGGGGTTCCAAAAAATTTTTCTCAAGAAAGTTAAAATAATTGCTCTATTTTTTAGACTAAATTGAAAAACTAGAAAAATACGCCACGGCCGCAAGCCTCAAACTTCCGCTGAAAAAGGGACGAAGAGACTTTGTGGGGAAAAAATTAAACGTGGAAGGCTCAAGGCTCGGTAAGAAAAAGTAAAGGGAAGTGGAATTTTCGTCAAATTTTTTTAGGTCTAGACATAACTTTTGTTTTAGCTCCTCACAATAAGCGTCATCAAACCTTTTTAAAAGAGTGGGTAGAAACATGAGGAAGAGGAGAGGGGAGGTGAATGATATTGATAATTCGTTCGAGTTTGAAAAAACTCTACCTAAGTCCAATTTTATGCCATTTCAAATTTTCTCAACATTCATTCCAATTTTGCATTTACTCAACATTTAGGTATTCTAATTTCACATTCTCCTACAATAATTTCAAACCTGGAATTTTCTCAACTTTTTTCCAATTTAGAATTTAAAAAAAAGAAATCCAAATGAAAACCAATCTATATAAACACTAAAAGCAGCCTATTCTTTCATTTTGAATTGGTGAAATGTCACTGAAAAAGTTAGAATAGCAGCACAGGGAAAATCATCAAAATTTCTTGCGCTGATTTTTTGAAGCATTTCTCTGATTTTTCGAAGAATTTCAGGTATTTTACTGACTTTTCAGCGAATTTTCACCAATTTTCCAGCTATTTTTTCACTGTTTACTTTCAATGAATTTTTTCACTGATTTATTATTGTGCTACAATTCCGACTATTTTCTAAGCGATCTTCGCTAATTTCCACTGATTTATAAATGAGAGAACAGATGTTCAATTTTTCATTTTTTTTATGCTATAAACTGCATTGTAATTTTCCAATGAGGAAAAAAGGTCAAAAAAATACTTCTAGGTCATTTCTTTCAGTTCTTTCATACTATAAAGTTTTTAAACCTAAATTGCTAGTATTGATTGGATTTCTTGCGACTCAACTTGATGTAGATTAGTCTTCACTTTTTTTATTTATAATTTTTTTTTCAACAGTAAAATTTGTTTTCAAGTTCTCAAATTTTTATAATATGGTTTTAAGAATATTTCCAAATTCCAAGTTCAAATTTTCTTTACTTTTTTTTTGTAATTTTAAGATGTTTCATTTTCTAGAACCCCTATCATCAGAAGTTCCATTTTCTGGAGTTCCTATCAAAAGTTCAATTTTCTGATGCTCCTATCGAAAGTTCAAATTTTTTCAAAATAATTTTCTTTACATTTTTTTTTTGTAATTTCAGGAAGTTCTATTTTCTGGAGCTCCTATCAGAAGTTCATCCCTATTTCCTACAGTAATTTTAAAAAAATAAAAGCTCGTAAAAAATTCGAGGAAATTTTAGGTACTTGAAAATTTGTTTAATGAATTGAGAGAAATTACAGAATCAGCACGGTGAAGCCAATATATCCACCTTCCCAATTCAATTTTGGTAAAAAGTTGCAAAATGGATCATCCTTAAAGTATAATCTCGTAAAATATTCATTATTTTCATACGAAGGTCAGTACGTTTGCCTTGTCTTACTATAAGACATACGTCAAATGATGCAAGGCATTCTTCTTCGCTCAGCTATTTCTCAACCAGACCATTTTTCTTTCCATTTTTCTAATACCTTTAGATCATAGATCACCTAGTTCTCCTATGAGAGAATCCCCCTATGATGTTTTCATCAACTACACAAACTCAATTTTATTTCCAACCCGACAGGTTGAACTATTCGCCAAATAACTCGAGGGAATATCGTTCTCTACTCGTATTCAAGAGAAATGAAACCATAACGAAACTTTTTTTTTGAAAAGAATCGCTCGAAAAAACCCTATTCAAAAAACCATCACCTTGTACCCTTTTTCTGGTACATTTCAAAACGTTAAATCAACATACCAACTAAACAATTCCATATGATTCGGGCGAATTTAAAAACGACGTGAAAAAAAAACCTCTAAATGAACCAACAATAGACTGAAATGTATACGCCATTTATCGGTAAATGAAAACGGTTTAATTTCGCAACCCAGGCCGTTCGCGGAATGGAAAAAAGGGTTCAGAGCCGGTGGATTGGTTGTTTGTTGATACGCGATCTCGCCAGCGCTGCCGAAGAAGGGATGCGAAACAAGCAGGCATTTTTGCACGGCTAAGGCGAGGGTTACAGGGGCGGCGGAGGCGAAGGGGCTAGACTCGACTAGGTACTACGTACATCGAGCTGTGTAAAATCTCAACGGTCTCTTTATTAAATTATTCGTTTTATTATCGCTATATACCGGAGTACGATACGCGTTAGAAGGATGCCACATTATTGTACAGCAATTCCGAGCATATTTGTCGTTCAATTCTATTTTCATGGCGTTCGGTGATTTCAGTACAACGAGAGGAAGTCGCCGATTCGACGTTTATGTGGCAAAAATTTTCGACCGTGTAAGGAGAATACATATCTACGATTAGGATGAAAATTGTTTGCTTGGGATATATTAAAAGGGGTGGTTTTGACGCCGAGTTTGGCATCGTTGTGTTGATACGATTCGCAGTTTTCCATTTTAATAGAACATTTGGTCGTTAAATTACATAAGGATACTATCTTAGTTTTCGCCGAAATTTCCTTCCGAATGTGTTCCTCTTAATTAAATAACACGAAGTGGTTTAATGCTACACCGCTTATACAACTTATTTGCACCGTTTGCCAGTAGTGTTTTAATAAAGTGGTGGCGACGATGGCGTCGGCGGTGAGGTGAAGGAGGAAGAAGGAAATATGAAGATGTGGGAAATTGGAAGCTGCAGACGTTACGTGGGTATTTTTGTGGATTTTTTTACTCGATGAAATGCAGTAGGAATGGTTTGTTCGCGAAGATGGTTTGGAATTTCAAAGTTAATTTATGAACATTTGAGATAGAATAAAATTTTCAATTGATTAAGAAAGAAGAAATGTTAGTTTTTTTGGGCAGGTGTGGGCTAAAATTGAAAAAAATTAAATATAGAAAGGAGAAATACCAACTTGATGAAATAAAAATGAATCGAAAGTATACATAAGAACCTCACAAATCCAAAATTTCAGGAACTTAAGTGCAGTTCTTGAATTCTGGCAACTTTTTATATTTTAAAATTAGCTGATCGATCACTTTGCAAAATATGAAAATTTGATCCAATCAACAGAAAGATATGGAAATTTGATATTATCTACTTTTGAACTTCTGAATTGATTGGAAGCAAATTCCAGACATTTCGTTGGCTCCAGAAAAATTTGGAATTTTCCAGCACTGAAGAAAATCTCATAAAAATAGTCAATTTGATCTTCAGCACCGATAATCGCAATTTACCCATATTGGTGACCCATCTGATCAATCAAAGCATAATTTTCCAAAATTCGTAACCTTGAGTTGAGAAGAAACACTATTTTTTGACTAAAAATTTCTGTGGAAAAAAAAATAAAATACAAAAATTTGATCCAATTAACGCAAAAAAAAACTGAAATTTGATATTATCTTCAATTTTTGAACTTTAGAAAAATTTTTGAGTTTTCTAGCCCTGACCTCAATATATTAGAAATTTAAAAAAATCATGCTGAGTTCATTACGAACCATTTTAATGAGTTTTTCGTCAGTGTCCAAAAATTCCGAAAAATTTTAAAAGAAGCGAAACGAAAACCGCTTCCAATTGATCTGAATCAAATTCCAGTCGTTTTCGTTGATTAGATTAAATTTTGATATTCTTATAAGAGCAATATGAAGTTATTTCGGAAGTTCAAAAATCTCAAAAAATTCACTCAGCAACTGAAGTTTTTATTTCAGCTTAAAAATTTACTTCGAGCTGAGATGACTCTCTTCAGCTTTTCGGTTCAAAATTCTGCTTTTCAGAATTTAAAAAGTCGAGATTTTTGCAAATTGTGTTGAATGTGAAATGGGAGAGTGATTTTCACCACGTGTTTTTCTAGGTAAAGATACAAATTTTGTGCTATCTTCTCCATTTAATGAAAAATTGGTTCGTAGTCTACTATGTTGAGCCCTTAGCCCAAAAAGAAAAAGTTTTGATTTGGTTTAATACGTCTTTCCTCTCCTAAACAATTGATTTCGAAATCGAATGTCACTATTTGTCTTCAATTAGGGGATTAAAAATTTGCAGATTATGAATTTGAGGAATTTTTGATGTTTATTAGATTCAATAGCACACACTTCAACACCTCAAAATTAAGACAAAAACATTTTTTTGGTCACTTGAAATAATTTTTAATGAAATTTTTCAAAAATTATCGCACTATGCCGCTAACTATTTTTTCCTTTACACAATTTCCACGAAATTTCAGTAAATTCCGTAATTTGAAGAAGACTTGAAGTCAAGATATTTTTTTGGAGGCATGAAATATATATTTTTAAATTTTCTGTATCAGTGTTGCCGACTGAAATTCTTTAAAAATTGTATAAATTAAATTGCAGTTGGCAACACTGCCATAATTTCTTTGGAAAATTAATCAAAAATTATTCTACACGACTGAAAATTGTTTGTCTCAATTTTGAGCCAGAGTTGGCAACACTGTCGTGAATTTTTTGGAAAAATTGTTCAAAAATTATTTTATACGACTAAATTTTTTGTTTCGATTTTGAGCCAGAGTTGGCAACACTGCCGTGATTTTTTGAAAAATCATTCAAAAATTAATTCAAAAAACTAAATTTTGAATTTAGTAAAAATCAAAAAAACTTTTCAAATCTTTTTCGAGGATAAAAAATTGTATCCAATTTCGAAACTGAAATTATAAATTTTTAGAAGACTAAATGAGGTTTTCACAGCAGGTGGCACAAACAACCCAAAATTGGCAAAAACTCTTGTTTTTTTTTGAAAAAATCTCACTCTGAGCCCCCCCCCCCAGCTCTGATCCTTTTTAGGCTGAGAGGCCGAAAATTTTTTGGTAAACCCTCCACTCAAAGTTAGTAAACTGCTTCGCCGATTTTCGTCGAAATCCAAGACGTTTTTTCATTCCACCCTATCAGGTATATCTTTTAATAAAAACCTAAAGACCTGATTATAGAACATGGTGCTTTTATATTATGTGCACTAATTCCGAGGGAAAGGTTACGACGAGGACTAGTTCTCTTATACACATTAATTAATTCGCGTTTTAAACGAAGGGATTAATTAAATAGGTATTATACGAAGTGATTGTCCCTTAACGCGAGCTCTCGCGATTTCCTGGTTTAGAAAATTATTAGCATAATAATAACGCATCGGCAACGGTACCGCCTCGACCTCGCTATCTAATAAGGCAGAAGGGTTGATCATCAGAACGTTGATCACGATAATACGCGGTATGTTCTGTCTATGAGTAGGATTAACTACCATATCGATGTAATAAGGGACAAAGAAGAAGGCACACACAGTAAAGTCGCATCTGGGGCTCCGTCTCTCTATCTACACTATACGTTTACGTACATCGTATAAACTCTTAAGTCCCCGTCTGCAGCGCGTCTTCTTACTTATTATGTACGCTAAATAGTACGTCGACAATATTAACCACCTTTGTAAAGGGAACCTCTGATGGTGTAGCCGAATCCCCTTTGTCATTATCTGCGTTAAACTCGTAGACTCATGTACATCGAGTATGCGTATAAATGCGGTACGCGAACGTAGCAAATGCCCACCCTTTTCAGTCGCCTTTTTTTTTCCACTGCTGCTTGTTTTGTTTGGGTGTACGAAGATTATATCGTCGTAGAAAGAAACGCCCACTTGGTGAGGTATTTGACTACATAGATGAGGGTTTAATTGATATAATTTTTACGCAAGAATATATAGGGCGGTGGAAGGACAAGGTGTGGTACTCTGTGGCGGAAATGGTGGTGAGGTGGATTGAGAAGGAATTGGGTGAAAAATAATTAAGATTTACAAGGAAACGATTTAAGAAAAATGATTTTGATTCCAAAAATTTGCATTGAGTATTGAACAAACTTTTTAAGAATAAAAGGGCTCATTCAAGATTATAAATAAGGATTTTTTTTTGAAAAAACAAATCTTCAATTTGGGGGTTTTGAGAATAATTGTAAAGTTGAACCAGGAAAGAATCAATGTTGAGATTTTTTGAAATTTTTCTATGATTTTTTTTTTCTTTTTCGTTCTGAACAGTGAAAAATCATTGATTGCAGCACGGAAAAAATCAGAAAATTGATCAACTTTTAATGAATTTTTACAGACCGTTCATTGATCTTTATTTCAACCGGGATATTTTTTTCGGTAATTTTTTTTTACTGATTTGTTCCTGTGATACTTATGTAATTCTGACTGTCTGTCTATCAGTGATTTTTTACTTATACATAAGAGACTTGGATCCCTACTTGAAACTTTTAAAGAATTTTCTAAAAAAAAAAACTTTCTCTTACAAATTCGTTAAAATTAAAATTTCAACATTCGAATCAAACAGTAATACGATTTTCAACAAAAAAAAAATATGAAAATGGTTGATTTGATTTATTCGTTCCTTAAAACGGCATCATTAGAGAACTTTTCTGCAAAATATTTTTATTGATTTTTTGAAATCTCAAATCGACGAGCTCTTTAATTTTTTTCCCAAATTATAAAATTTTGATATTGAATTCGAAAAAAAATTGATGAAAAGGAGGGATGATCAACAAGTACACAGACATGTAAAATTTCACAAAAATGAAAAATTTGGACCGAAAGTCTCTACTTTTCCAATTCTATCCATTTGAGACAACGAAATCTAAAGAATGGTAAAATTTACGGAATGATTGATCATAGAAAAACCATATTCATTGATTTATTCGTAGAAGAAGAATAGGTTAAGCACCATTCCCTTTTACAGATAACTTTCATAATAATGACTGCATGTTCAATCGAAGAAACAAATTAAAATATTTTCAACAACTGAGATTAAGATATTCTTTGATTTACTAGAACCTAAAATGCAGTTTTTCCACTTCTTTGATATTTTGACTCGAAAAAAAAGAGTTTTGAATAAAAAGTACATCAATTTTTCAAATTTTTGACTTGAATTTATAGTTTTCTTAACATAAGAATCAATTTGTCAATGGACATGGAGGAAACTTTTTCTGCCCTCTGCCATGCTTCTTGATGGGAAAAAAAGTGAGAAATAACAACACTGAAGTTTACAGAACTCATAAATATTCAATTCGCATGATTTTTCTCCATTTTTCTTTTGTAAATCATTCAGCTGGATCTCAATTACTGAAAACAAACAGTAAAAAAAATCAGCGAAATTGAATCATTGTAATTTTTGAAATTCGCTAAAAATCACTGAAATTCACTAAAAAATCAGCGAAAATCCACTAAAAATCAAAGAATTTAGCTGATTTTACCGGGGCTGAAATTCTGATTGTTCATCAGTGAATTTCCACTAATTAGAAATGAGGAAATAGATATTCAAATTAGGTACAATACAAAGGTACCAAATATAATTTTTCCGTTATAAGAGAGGAGGATGGATGGAACAGGAAAAACCAGTAAAATTCACTGATTTTCAGCGAATTTTCGCCGATTTTTCAATGATTTCCCCTGAATTTTCAAAGATTTTCACTGATTTTTCAGCAAATTCCATAAATTTTATTGACAAGTCAGCGAATTTTCACTAATTTTTCAGTTATTTTTCTCACTGAATGGGTTTCAGTGAAATTTTTTAGATCATTTTCAATTCTATCCGTTTCTCGGTGATTTTCCATAATTTTCACTGATTTATGAAAGAAAGAGTACAGCATTTTGATCGAAATTATCAAGCACATCTTCCATGACTTTGGACAAACGATATGCAATTTTATGTAATATTATTTCAAGTACTTGATATTACCAAAACAATGACTTTTTTCAATTCCAACTCCATCAATTATGTTCCTACCTTCCTATCTATTATAAAACCTTACCAGACACAAAAATATCGTTTCGAAACTTTTATTTTCTCGATTCAATTCTCAAAAATTTTTGAGTTTTAATACAAAATTTCATGATTTTGACACAAAGGTTGCAATTTTTACTCAAAATCTGTAAAAATAGCTATCAATTTTTCAGCCAGAGTGACGGAAACAAAAAAAAGGTGTTCAACAGTAATCATTTTGTAGGTACCCAATTGAATTTATTGCTTGGATGAAAATTTGACCCAAAAACAATCAAAACCCAAAACTGTATTTTTTTTCAAATTTTGAGAGAGAAAGAAAAAGAGTTGCAAAACTTTTTCCTACCCCTTCTTCCCGCTTAAATTGCATTCATGGTCTTAGAGAAAGAGTTCACAAGATCTCAAAACTTTTGCACCCTCTGAAGCCTCCAACTCCCTACTCTCTCATTTTGAATCAGTCCAAATTCACAAAAAAAAAAAAAAGGTCAGAATTGCAATACAGGAAAAAATTAGTGAAATTTCGCTGGGTTTTTGAAGAAGTTTCTTGATTATTTTATTCATTCAAGTGCAACCCTTCAAATTTCAGACCATTCTTCAATTATCCATCCAGATATTTTGGATCAGACATCTCAGAAAAATTTTCAAAAAAAAGGAGACAACTTTAGCGATTAATTTTGATCAATAAAATGATCTTAATGGGTGTTAAAAACTGACCAAAAAAATTCAATTTTCCAAGTGCTAACTAAAATTTTTCAACACATAGTAATTAGTAAATGCCTTAAAAATTTTTTAGAATCGACTCAAATGACTTCGAAATCGAAAAATTTGAAGAAAAATTTCATTTTTGACTTGAAAGTGAAAAAATTTAATCTTCTTTGCTTAAAAAATTGGAAAAAGTGACTTAGAGCAATTAAAAATGACCAAAATTACTTTCGAATTGAACTTGGCTTAACTGGGACAAAAACTGCCCTCACGAAAAAAGTGATTTCTCTACGATGCCCGTTGGACTGAAAGAAACTCGCACCAGCGGCAAAGTAATTTCTCGAATTCGCTGCTCCACCACGCAACCATTTTTAATTATCAAACCTCGCGGTTAATCTTTCCAAAGCACGTAATGGGAATCTTCAGGGGCGACTTCGCACACGCATTAAATCACCGATTTAACGCCACCCACCGTCTTTAAAAGTAATTTACACCATTCAAGTAAACTTGTCGAGATACCAACTACCAAGACGATAGGGTGGCACAGACGCAACATAAAAAAATAAAACTCGAGGAAAAAAAATCCCCAAAAAAACACCATACAACATTGCGGCTAAAAAGACAGAGAAAAAAAAGGAAAGACAACGCAATACCGACCAAGGATAGAGAAAGAAACAAACATAGGACACAGATGGAGACGCAGAGGCGAAGAGGACGATTCCGGAGGAAAAAATGAATACAAAATTTAACTATTAGATTAAACGCCGTTGAACGGAGGTTAAGAAAGTTTTTAAAGTTGGTTGTAGTATAATATAATTTGTCTGCAGTTTGAGCCATTTGTAAGCAGATATTACCCAGATGGGAAGATATTAAATAAGTGAAACTTTATAATAATCTTTTGCATTAAATGGGTGCGATGACGTGGCGCGAAGAGGGGCCGGAGAGGGGGAGGCGGTGCGGCGTCGACGACGATGCCGAGCGTAAGAGAAGAAAAGAGTGTACAGACACTTGCTACAAGCTGTTGTATACGTTTTTAATTAAAACCCTGTTAAGGATCGTGCTAAGGGTTGGCGTATAGCAGCGGCGCGCGGCGCGGGGCGCTAACTTTTAGATATAATGTAATTAAGAGACTCGGTGTATTTGTAAATTACACGGTATTTAGTCCACCCGCAGTGCTTCCAACTTAACCCCGGCCGACGCATGAATTTCTCATCAATCATGAGCCACCTCCGGGTTTTTCTCGTGCGCCATAGTACGTTTATTCTGCAACGCAGCCAGAGCAAGGTTTCCAATCCTCTCGTTCTCTCAGCGTTCGGTGAAACGGGGGTGGCGACGAGGGGGGACAGGACTATGCTGCGCGATGCCAAAATGGTTTTTGCGTTTCGCTTATACCTACCTTCGCTGTTTAGGATGCTGTACCTTTTACATTAATTAACTGGCATTAAGAATATATTTTCCACACTCGGTTCAACCATCCGAGTATAGACGAGTATTCGAACGGGGGACCAGGAGAGGAGAGGCGGACGCGATATTATTTCTTAATTGTTACCTCCATTAAGTCTAATATTTTATAATAGATACGAGCCGCGCAGTTTCGCGTACCTTTATAAAAACGATGCTCTGGCTGGCGAGGCGAATAAAAAGCTATCTTTTTAATTACAACGGAGCCGGCGAAGTGGATTTTTCTCATGTGTAGCGTACAAAAAAGTACAGAAATGGTGAAATTTACATGATCCTCCCCGCTTCCAATGCCATACAACTGTCCTTTTCCAACATTTTTTAAAAATAAATTTAATCTCAGGTAATTGGAATCTGATGTCCATAGTTAATAGTTATTGACAAAAAGAAGAGAAAAAAAATCAGCGCTTGGATACAGAAATCACCCTTATAGAAGCCAAAAATTGGTTTTTAGATTGAAGTTTTTGCCTTTGATTCTACTCCTTCTGATGTGCTTAAAATCAATATTTCAAATCAATTACCAATTTTTCACTCATGAGGATGGTTCTTATACCCAGGCTTACATATTCATCCGTATATTTAATCTGAAAGTGGACGTTCTAAAAATGATTTTGGAAAAAAATTAATTCATCTATCAGTAACATTGACTTCAGTCTGATCTTGACTGATATTAAGCAAACCAGAAAAAAAATTATTCAATTGAAAAAAATTTTTGAATAAAAAATCACACGAAATCTATTCCAATCGCAGTAATATTCAATCCCTCTACTCTCCTACCCATAGAGTCAATTTTGGGTCGTTCCGGAGAATGTTCCCTTCTGTTATGATTTTGAAGGGTGCCAAAATTTTAAGATCATTAAATGAATATGGAAATCTAATTGGAAAGTGGTTGATAATGAAAAATGAAGTTTTCGAATTGGAGGGAGGTGGCAATTCCTGGCCAGGCAAAATTGCACCTTTGGTCAGAATATTTGGAGTAGAATTGGAATTTTTTATAAATGTAGACGTAGACCTTCTTCTGAAAATTATCGTTTTGATCTGAAAAATTTGAGGAAGAATCGTGTGAATCAGCATACTTAAGAAGTTTTGAATTGAAAGCCATCAAGAAGAAAATCCTCTGCAGGAGATTCCAATTTTTTTTTGAAATAAGAGATCAAAAAGAATTGAAAAACGAATTCGAAATTTCAGGCACGTGATCTTCATAATCTCTAAATCCTACCTGAAAAATTGAATGAATTTTTTTTTCAACTAGGTACCTATTTTTTAAGATTTGATTGGTTTTGATGAAAAAATATTGGAGTAAGATTGAGTTTCAGAGGAATGGAGAGTAGCTTTTGCCTCTTATTAATGGAAAATTAAATTTTCAGACAAGAAAAAAAAATAGATTTGAGAAATGGTAAGAAATTTTTTTTGAAGATGGATAAAAATTGAGTAAAATCATACTTTGGGTCAAAACAAACCATCTCGTTCGAAAATTTCCATTTTTAGCCCTTGTCCCTTGTATGGGACGATTAAATTAATAAATAACAAAAAATGAAGTTCTGAAAATTTTGATTTTTTCCAATTTTTTTATGGGTTTGATTAGTTTTTAATGGAATATTTAGTCAGGTTGATCGGCAAAGAAGGGGTAGCTAAAATAGCAAAGAAGGGGTAGCTAAAATAGTTTGCCTCTTATTATTCGAAAAATTGAAGTTTTAGACCAAAAAAACAACTAAAATTTAAATCGGACAATTTTTCAAAAATGGTGGCCTTGTTAAAAAATTTTTTTCATGAAGTGAAAAAAAAAACGTACCACCTCATTTCGAATCACTCAGTCATTCAATTTTTAACCCTTGTTGCCCCTTCAATAAAGCGATTCTAGTTCATCCCTGAAAGTATGTACTATCACTTTGTAAAACAAAAACAGAAAAAAAAATTAAGAAAATTGATCGAAAACATAAAAAATCATTTTTTTTTTACAATTTTGCTCAACTTTTTGAAGTTTTGATAGTGGAGGGGGGACAACTTCGTTTGCTAAAATAATGGCCAAATTGCATTCAAAGTCAAAAAATTGAGCTCAAGTTTGAAATTTTTCGAAAACTACGACTTTAATTTTTATAATGAGGTAAAAATGTAAAACAGAGAAAAAAATTATTCTTTGGGTCGAAAAAATCGGGAAAAAATCTCATTTTGACCAAAGATATTAGGATGATAAGTTTTCTCTAGCACCAAAAATTCAAAATTTGATTTTTTGGTGCTAGAGAAAACTTATTATCCTTACATTGGAGAAAAGGAATAAATGAAATGTTGAGATGCTGTAACTTGTAAAATGGGGAACAAGGCATTTGACATTTTTATAGTTCATAGAACGATAATTTTTTTTGTAAATAAACGACTTTATTCTATTTTTTAATCGCTGATGAGAACAATCAGAACTGCAGCACAGTATAATCGAATCAGCGAAAAATTTCACTGAAAACAAACGGTGCAAAAATTGGTAGAAAAGTAGTGAAAATGCACTGAAAAGTCAGTAAAATATTTTACTTACTGGAAAATCAGTGCAATGATTTTTTGAAAAATGATTGAAATTATCTGAAAAATCGATAAAATTTTCTGAAAATCAGTGAAAATTGGTTGAAAATTGAAGAATTTTGCTGATTTTCTCTGTGCTACAATTCTGACTTTTCTTCAGCGACTTTAGCGCAATAATTCAAATCGTCGACTATGAATTCCAACTCCAAGACGCCATTTTTTCTCTAACTTTTGTTTCCTTCTGCAGGTATGGTTTCAAAACAGAAGAACGAAATGGAGAAAGAAACACGCAGCCGAGATGGCAACGGTGAAAAGAAAACAAGAAGAAATGAAATCAGAAGAAAGCGACGACGACGATAGAGAGTTCAACGCGGCGAAACGATTTAGAAGAGAATTAGCAGCTCATTGCGGTAATCCGCCGCCACCTCATATTCAAACATAGCATCCGATTTGGCCGACGTGTGCCACGTTACCAGGATCACACGTTGGTTTGGATGCGAAACAAAATAGAGATTAGGGTGATTTTTTTGTCTTTTTTTTTTGTCTTTTATTATTTCCGAGTCGCGTGTACAGTAATGTTCGTGATGATTGTTGAACGAATTCGATATACGCGATAATTGATTTTACCAAAGAGAATGTGTAAATTGTTATTTACCATTTGTTTAAATATGTTTATCGTTGTAAATAAGATTTTACTTTTTTTTCTTCTTTTTTTTTTTTTTTCGTTTGATTCGGATATTTCAAAGAATTCAAAGTGTATGTAACATGTATTTTGTAAATAGTTTCGATTTATATGTGATTACGATAATGTGTAATTGTTTTACAATTATTGGATTTGTTATACGGAATCAATTATTGGTCGCTTTTTATTATGTAGCTTCCTAAGATTATCGTTATTATTATTTTTTTCACCTTTTTTTTTCGGTTTTCTCAAGTCGATTTGTATACGAGCGTATGGGAACAAAACGAATTAAAAATTCGTTAAAGTTTTTATTTAAATAAAATCGTATTATTGGCAATGCTGCGACAGTTTCCAACGGCCTGACGTGGCAGCGTAAAGGTAAACTTTCGCGTGATTTATAAAAAGTATTGTATTATTGGCAACGTTGCGACACTTTCCAGCGACCTGGCGCGGCAGTTCGAGCGATAATAGGCGTGGTCGGAACCGGTTCTTTTGTTTTAACACGTTGATGCCACAGATGGCACAACGTAACCGGAGTGAAGCCTGATATGATCTAAGCAACGTTGCCAAATATTTTTGGGATAATTTCAATTCGACACAGCAGCTATTTTTAGGACCTGTTCTCGAAATTTTTTTTGATTGAAAAAAATTATAAAATATGATTTTAATATTTTTTTGCAATGTTGCCAAATATCTTCTACCAACATAAACTTTAAATTACAATTTTGAAACGCGCATTCTACTGCAATTGAAAAAAATATTATTTTGAGGGGGAAATTTTTTGTTATCTAAAAATAACATACGCTCGTATCAGTTTCGAAATCTTCGATTAAATTTTCTCGGCTGTCGTTTAAAGCAAATTCAATAATTGAAATGAGTAGTTTCACTTTGATCTCTTTAAAATTAGGATGAAATTATTAGTACATTACCTACGTTGTTACACTACCTACGTAATTTTTAAATTTACTACAAATATGTTCCTGGATGTTAAACACTGTTTCTCTCGAATTGATGGGTAGATGGTTAATAAATTTTGTAACGAAATGACATCAAAAATTTAGGTACCCGTTTTATTTATACGAATGCTTTTTTGTACTATTAATTAATGTGTAAATAAAGTGTTTACATTTTATTGAAAATTTTTCATGCACAAAAGAACACAAGGTCGGATCATTTCAGACATTCCGTCCATCACCCATATTATCAGGAGAAAGAAGTTGACCCCACACCCACAGCCACCCCCTATCTCGAATGGGTGGACCTTTTCTGCAAGCGAAACAAGCTATTGGCGCTGTCATAATTTTCGCTATAATATTCATCTTTCAGGTTTTTCAGAAAACATTTCTGGCACCCCCACCCATAAAAGAAGGGATGCAAACAGAAATGCCCGAACTTAAAAAAGCACAATTGATTGACCCTAAATCTGTTTCTCTTTCTTTGATGGGCGAGGCATCATTTTTTGATGCCCCACCTATTGATGGGTTTGGCTCAAACGAAAATACGCCTATTACATACATTGAAAGCACGTCCCGAACACAATTAATTGACCCACTTCTACTCCCACCATTGAATAGGCGGAGCTTCTGAAATCGAGCCCATAACATTTCTCACAAGATTCTTGAAAAATCAAAATGTAGGATATTTCAAGAGATATCTCTCATCTATCCATATCATATGTGACGGCGAATACAGAAAGGGTGTATCGACCCAAAAATCGTGTTTTTTTAAATTGTTGATTAGGATTATTTGTATACTAAATTTCTCATCAAAATCAACAATTAAAAAAACACCATTTTTGGGTCGATACACCCTTTCTGTATTCGCCGTCACATATAGTAAATCAAAAGTTTACATTTCTAAGAGAAAAAAAATGAAATTTGAATAAAAACCGCAAGAGTTCTGCATCAAATGAAAGAATGTTTCATACATTTTCTCAATTTTGAGCATCAGAACCACTTTGTGAATTGGTATTTGAGTAATTGCCAAATGCATGAAAATTCATCTGACTACTTTCATTAAAAAAAATTTCATACGAAAATTAATTTGTGGCCTTCAGTTATGAAAAATTTGGTATTTTTGGTGAATGACTAAACTGACAAGTGTTATCTGGTATTGGATTTCCCTACATTTTTTCTTTACTGTAATTCGACCAGAAACAAGGTGTTCAAAAAGTAAAAATCAAAATTATAATTTTTAATTTTTGGGGGGGGGGGGGTGAATGTTTGAGGAAGGATTTCGATTGGGAAAATTGATGTAAAAAAATCAGGTATTTCTTTCTTTTTTTTTTTTTTTACAGAGCAACTGCAAGTTTTCTCTCCATGCTGAAGTTTCTAACTTGCAAATTTTCCCGCGAAACAAGATAATTGGTAGGTAGGTATACCTTTGAGCTTCGAATTTTAAAAATGTGTAATTTGGGCAGGTAATTGCTCAATTCATCATTCATTAAAAATAATTTTGCTTATTTTACGCCTTTTCAAAGTACACATTTGAAAGGAAAGATTCAAAACAAATTATTGAAAAAAAAAATTTAAAAATTCTTTTCAATTCAGAAGCAATAAAAAAATCATTGATGATAATTGATATTCATGTACATACAAAAATAATACATGCGACAGCACATCAAGAGAAATCGATGAAATTAAATAAACAGGCAACCAAATTCATAGGTATTACTGCTTTCGAAAAATTTCAGTCAATTTTTTTCATCGATTCTTCCATGAAATGAAATTTCTGAGATGAAAAACAAGGAACCTATTTTTGAAATACTTTGGCTGATCACATTTCTCGGAAAATAAGGAGAGTCATAAAAAAAAGCATAGTACACGAGAGATGGAAGAATATTCTTCAACTTTAAGGAAAACATCATTCAAGAAGAATGAAGTTACCAGATTTTATTAATAAGAGAAATTGTATGAAGATGTCTCGCAGAATTTCCGAATTGAAATGCAGGAGTTTCATAAGATTACCTAACACTAATAATTATAATAACAGAATTTCAGTAGAATTTTCTGCAAGAAATTCCCAAAAATCTGATGTTCCTTACAAAAATTGAATTCAAGAATCGTATTAAGGAGAAATTGGATAGAAAATTCATAATTCTGTTTTTGCATCAACTCCCTACAGGATGTCAAATTGAACTCACAGACGTGAAAGCGAAAAAATTCCATTTTTTCCTTTACATATACCTACTTTCCATTTTTAATTAATTTTAATTGTGTATAAAGGAAAATTTTGTCCGCATTTTCCTAAAAAAAATCAATGGAATTGTTGAAAAACTTCCTCGCATAGGCCTGTTTTTCCATTATGAATTTTTTTAGACACCTTGCAAATTCGAATTTCAACAAAAATTACCAAAAGCAAGATTTTTTAGCTTTTGCAATTTTGATTCAATTCGACACCCATTCCTGTATACAATTACACGTATGGTACATAATTTCTCGACGGCTAAAAGAGACGAATCGAGCAAATTTTCACACGCAACTTGGTACAAATTCATTGATAACCATATTTTGACAAAGAAACCTAGAAAACACCATTCTCAAAAAAAGAAATGATGACCAAAATAGAAAAACCGAAAATGAAACATAAAACTAAACACTAAAAAATGAAATCATTTCAGTTTTTCAATCCTATCTGCACGTTTCTCCTGCTCCAATAATTACAAAACCACATTTCCAGTCAAGTAAATTACTATCTCATTTCAGTGAAAATCATTGAAAACCACTGGAAACAGTCAAAATTGCAGCACAGTACCAGTGAAAAAATGTTCACTGAAAACAAACAGTGAGAAAAATTATTGTTGGAAAATCAGTAAAAAAAATTCAATGAGAAGTCGAGTGAAATTTTTTGAAACATCTGTGAGGATCCGCTGAAATTCAAAGAATTTTGCAGATTTTCCTTGTGCTGCAATTCTGAATTTTTTCAGTCACTTTTCGCTGATTCGAAATAAGGAGAGTTGAAGAAATAAAGAAAAATGATGACCTTTTTCAAAAAAAAATTTACAATCTGAAAAATTGATTCTGAGGGGGACGAACTTCGAAATTTTCATCTTGAGTTAGAAACATTCTATATAACTCTAATTTCTGTTCGCAAAATCTCAGACTGAATATTTTATGGTTCGAAATGAACGTGATTTTAAAGGTAAGTAGATAAAAATGATAAATTACTCCTTATGATGTTAATTGTCTTTAGTTGTAAAAAAAAAGTACGTATGAACTAATCACCTATCAAAGATTTTTCAAACCTTGGTCCCGACTCTCAACCACTCAATTCATATCACAGAATACATTTTAAAAATAAAAATAAAATTATCAACGCTCTTTCCAAAATTTTTGTTCAATTCCAATCCAATCTAATCTCATTAATTATACCAAAAGGTCTAAAACATTCACCAATTTCAAAATCTCATCGCCTTATTCTTTTCATAGAGGAAAAAATTGGCCAGATATTGACTAAAAAATAAAATCAATCCACAAAGGTAATAACTAATAAGATTGAAATTAATCGAAACGCAGCTCCGTATCTTACACTAGGTCCAAAAAAAAAAGGGGGGGAGGCAAGAAGAGATCGACCAAAGCCACGAAAACGAAACGTATACGAATCCACCGAAAGAAATTCGCAATCGGTATAAATTAGAAAATTTTTGCGAAACAAGTTGTAAAAATAGTCGCAAAGTTGGAAAAGTTTTTGATTAATAAAATTACCGAAGGAGGAAAATATTATAGAAAAATGCTTTTTCCAAACTATTCTGCAATTTATTTAGTATAAGAAAATGGATTCACATTTTGATTGAGTTTCCAATAAGCTGGATATTACTTTTTCGGGACAGTTTGTTCGCGTATCCTTTATAACGACCATATAGTGAAAGAAAATGATTCCATATAAGCTAACAACAACAACATTACGGCTGTTATACAACGATAAGAACAAAATGTGGCTTTTTCGTCTCTTTTTTCTTCTTCTTGTTCTTTTTCAGCCAATCGAATTCGCGTAATTGAAATGATAAGAATCTATTGTTACTGCATTTGGCGCCGAGCTTATTTCTTCCTACGTGTTACCATGGTAACTTATTCCTTTGTGGAAACAGCCAAACCAAAAACGCGACACGTTCTTATAAATAATCACTTCACAATGAGAAAGAATAATGTAATGTGAAGAATGTTTTTAAAGTGATGAGATAACTTTTTCAAAAACCAACTACAACGAGAAAATTTTTATTGCGTTACGCCAAATATATAAAGCAAAGAGAAAGACAGAGAGAGAAAAAAAGCCTGAAATATTCTCGCCGCGTTTTACGCGAAAGCTCCCGAAGAAAATACCACGCCGGAGATGTGGATATTTCCACTCCAACATTCGTTCGGTTCGCATTTACCCGAAATTACGCTGACAAATCGTTTACGCGGCCGCATTTTTCTACCGAATGAATTTTTAAATAGAATTTTTTCCATTCCGATAAAAGCCGCAATGACTAAGGTTATAACTGCAGCCCGCAGCAATGGTCTTTTATCCGCATATGCGTAGAAATGCGAGAAAAAAAAAGGCGATCTATTACGTGCGAACACGACGACATTCAGAATCAAAAAGCAGCCTAGATAAAACGGTCGTTTCACAAGGATCGCATCAGTGCGAAAGACAAATTGAAAGAAATTAATTTAAACCATTGAATTTTGCCGACCAGAGAATACATTCGACGATGTCGTATCTTTACAGCGTGATTATGTATGGAGCACAGTCGAATAGTCTAGGTAGAGCAGGGCAGCAGCCGATTATTACATGCACGTTAATGTAGATGTTGTTATACAGTATACGGAAAGTATAATTCGATGAATTATGATTTGCTGCTGCTCTCGCGTTTACTGAAAATAGAGCTGCTAGTCGACTTTATAAATTAATTCTTTTATTCTCGACGAAGCGTTTTTACAGGGGGGTAATCCTGCTCTCGCAGTCATTAGGTTAAATGTAACTATATCGTTTATTGTCGATTCTGTTTAAGTGGGTCTCAAAAAGTCAAAACGACCGACCTTGTGTTTCCGGAGGGTACATATTCGTATGAATGGTTATTACACGAGTAGTAAAATGCTGGTGCGTTTTAGGTTCGTACGAAAGGGAATTATTAGTTTGTTATTTGAATATTTGGATGCCAAATTAGGTGCATTTACTGAAATGAAACAATAAAGGTGATAAAAAATTACACAGGTCGGTATTTTTAACCTTTCGAAATACTGTGTGTGAAATTTGATAGGTAATTTTCATAGAACTTTTCAAGCTGATCACAAGGAAAAAAGAAAAAATTCCTTACCTAATACTTTTTTACAATTTGATCACATTTTTTGTAGAACATTTTTTTTTCATACTTTTTAATCATTTTTGACACTCGAGGTTGATTTTCTGAGAAAAGGAAGATTCAATGTGAAAAATGAAAGGAACATAAATTGTAGAATGACGAATTTCTTTTCTGGCAAAGTCCAATTTTTTTCTAGAAGACTCTAATGAAGAGGCAAAACCCAAAAAATGGCATTCAATGAAAGAAGCGTGAATTTTGGTACGATGAATTACGGGGCAAAAATGAAGTTTTAGAGACCGGGAGCCATCCTGGTTCCACTTTTCTTCGAGGAGAGGAGCTTCATATTTTAAAACAATTCCTAAAAATCGAATTTTCTTTGGAAATGAAATTTGTCGATGTCTGCTGTTATTGAGTCATAGATTTTATTTTCATCATCAAAATCATTTTTCTATTCCTACCCCACCACTCCTCATTCTGAATCAGTGAAGTCACTGATGAACAGTCAAAATTGCAACACATGAGGATTTTCACTGATTTTTCAGTGAATTTTCATCAATTTTTCTCACTGATTCGTTTTCATGGTGAAAATGTTTTCACTAATTTTCTCCTGTGCTGCAGTTCCGACTGTTTTTCAGTAATATTCGATAATTTTCACTAAATTACAAATGAGAGAGTAAGGGGGCATAACCCCCCCCCAAAATGTGTATTTTGTAGAAGTGACACTCAAAATCGAAATTTAGCAAAAATGTATTACATAAGGTTTACAAATCATAGCTGCGATCCATTTTTAGATTTCTACTCCCCCCCCCCGTAAATCCTCAAATCCCGAAAAACACTCAAAATATATCTATACTTAGCCGTTTTAGCGCCGCCCCGGAACACGGCAGGAATTACGATCTAAAAGGTAATTTTTGTTGAAAATATTTTTTAAAAGTAAAACAGGATATGAAAACTTCGGTGCCTCTAGCCCTCTCCCTCCAGCGTGTTTCCACAGAACTTTTGATTATTACGAAAATTTTAAACAGCAGAACCCCTCGAAGAGGAAGGGAACCGAGATGGTTTTCTTATATTTTTGCCAGAATAAACGATTTTTCATTTTTTTTTTCACTTTTTGAGTTTTTGATGAAATTCCAACTAAACAAAATTCTACTCATTCATTTTATTCGGTACATTTTCAAATGCCTAAAAAAGAGTTTTGAAAGAAACGAAGAAAATCGTTCAGAGTTTTTTTTAAAATAAAAATTCACTGATTCTAACAGTAACTCAATTCTATCGAATTGAATCAGTCCATTTTGACTCATTCAAAGGAGAGTATTTGCATGATTAATCAAAATACTTATGTACAATATTTGAATTTTCCTAAATTCGTATAGTCTAAGCATATGTGACCCTGCCCGAAAGAGAGAACCTTGTGTAAAAAAATCGATCTTTATTTTTACGTGTTTGGTATATACTTGGTGTCATTTGGACCAAAAACGTGAAAAATGAGACATCGATTTTTTTTACACCAGGCCCGGCCCATGCGATGCTTGATGACTTGAACGGAAAATTTTTACTTTTTCAACTCCATTAATCAGACTTAATTACTTACTACAAAAAAAAAACTCACTTATTTTTATTTCGGTCTTTCTTCTAAATCAGAATTTGGTACTCACCTGAAACAAAAAAAAAATGCAAAACTTTCTTTAAAAAGATTCCACATCTGATAGATATGAGTACATAATAAATATTAGATATGAAATTGATAATGATAATATTATAATAATTCATTATTTCATTATATTATTGCAGCAGATATATCTGTCTAAATCCCAATCAATTACTGGAAGCAAAACCGAAAAAAAAAAAAAAACAAAACAAAACAAAACCAAAATATTTGAAAAACTGAAACCAAGACTCTGAGAAAAACAAAACCAAAACCATAATCAAAATTTGTTTTGGTTTCGGCTTTTCAGGAATTTTTCATGGTTAGGTTGAATTAAAGTGCTGAAGCTGTTGAAATATTCGAAAAAAATATTGAAAAAATTAAATTTCATTTCTTTATACTCGCTGTCGTATAATGGTACATATGTGACCCTGCCGGACAGAAGGGACTTTGTGTAAAGGAAATCATATCTTCATTTTCATGTGTTTGATCCAGATTTGGTGTAAGGGCCAAAAACTTGAAAAATCAGACGTCGATTTTTTTAACACAAGGTCTCTTTACGGCAGGATCATATATTAGGTCAAATCTATACAATGGACATTTTTATGGGCATTTCTTCTGTGTTGAAAGTGATTTCAAAAATTTTTAGAGGCCTTAAAACGCGCGATGACGTATAATTCTGACATTTCAAGAATTCGAAAATTAACCTTTAGGAATCAAAATTTCAGACATTGGTTTATTTTTTGGGAGAGATTTTCAAAAAAATCGCGAAATTCGTTGTCTTTCCCAAACCATTAAAATTCCTTGAATTTTCCAGGTTTTCCAGAAAATGAACATCCTGCTCTACAAATCATTTCTGTTCCGCGAGAATCTTTCATAATGTACAACAGGTTATACATATGTATATCATTGCTCTTTCAAAGTTTTTTAGATTTTTTACTGATTCATTTTTGAGCTACAATTCAAACTGTTTTCCAGTGATTTTCGATAATTTTCTGGGGAAAAACAGTGACCAAAAGTGACTTTTTGATGAAAAAACTGACCAAAAATTACTTTCAAGTTAAAAAGTGACCAAAAGTTACTTTCTGGTGAAAAAGTGACCAAAAAGTTACTTTTTGGTGAAAAATGTGACCAAAAAGACCTTATGGTGAAAAAAAGACCAAAAGTGAATTTTTCTGCGAAAACAGTGACCAACTACGATGCCTGCCTTTGTGAGAAAAAAAATGTAAAAAAAGAGGTAAAAAATATTTCTCAATTCTGGAATAGAACTGTCCCACTCAGAATCGACACCAAACAAAAAAAAATTACAATGAAAAAAACCACACCCTCGTACATTGGACATATTGAACAGCACGTGTCAAATGCAACAATAACAATTTGTATTTTTTATAGCTCCTCGATTAGCCAATTTCTCGCCACTTGACCTATTAGCTGTCTAAAAACCGTGATCTGCTGGGCAACCTTTTACCTCTGATAAAAGATGCACGACACCGTAAAACTCGAAAAAATATCCAATTTCCCATTCAGATATCAATATCACCGCCACCTTCGCCAAATCATTCAATTCTATCGACGTAACACGGTAACCTCGGGATGGCTTTTGGCTCTGGTTATACACAGTGGCATGGCATGGCAGTTGCATTTAGGCTAATTGATGTCGCGCGAAAGAATCGTCAGAGTTTCACAGTCGGTTAGATGCTATCTTTGAGAATCACTAAACATTATAAGTTACTATAAAGAGTAATTGTATTATAGCAAGACTTGTATATAATATATAATATGGTTATATGGCCCTGCAATAATACGTCCCTTTTTATTATTAAGAAGCTGTTATACATTCGATTGAATGATTTCGTCCCTCCCAAATGCTTAACGTTCGCGGATAATGTTGACAAAAAAGGGGAGGTACCATTAACTCGCTTTATTAGCTTCCATGTTGTATAAAATATAGCTTCGATGTTCACAGTAAGTATCCAGAGTGAACTCATATTACGTACAAAAAAAGAGCAGAAGATACGTTCCAATCTTTATAGTATTTCACGCATTAAAATCCCCCCCCCCCCGCCGTCTCCTTCTATCAAACTATTGAAACCTGGATATGTTGTGAGGACTCATAAGAAATGAGACCACGCGACCAATTTTTTGGTCTAACTTTTGTGAGGGTCCAGTCAAACTTTAGAATTTCAAAAGTTCAAATTTTTACTTCAGGTTAATTCATTTAAAAAAAGACCTCGCGACCAATGTTTTGTTTTTCACTTCTATGTAAAAAAAATTTTCAGAAATCCAATGGGACTACCTCAGAGTTGAAAAACTGGAACTGGAATTGAAATTCTCAATTCCATATCAGTTTCATATACCTACTGCAGTTTTTAATTGCTGCTTTCAAAAAATTTGTCAGAACCCGAAGATTTTTATCGCAAAAAAAAAAAAATGGAAATCCCTTTGAAATTTTTCAAAAGTCAAAATTTACTCCACCACATTCAATTGAAAATTTCTATCAAAAATTTACGAAAAAAATATGAATTGTCATGAATTTGAAGAATTTTTTCCAGATAAATATCAGAGCTTGATAATTTTTCTCTTTTCAACATTTTTACGTTTTCCATTTGAACCATGAACCTAATCTCTCGTTTTCCCTCCGTAAATGTCTATACCTTCGTTTTCTGAATATGGCAATACCAAAGAAATTCTCCATCAAAACTGATCAAAAGGCTCGAAGAATTTGTAAGATTGAAAATTCGTATTAAAAACTCGCAAAACTCGGAAAAAAGTAAAAAAAAATCATTGAAAAATTGAAAACCACAGAATTCGAAAAATTAATAGAAATGTGTATTGAATTATGTTTCATTCATTTCTAACAAGAATTGTTTTAAATAGGTACATACTAAAAAATTCACAAAATTGAAAAATTTAATTAAAAAGAAGAAAAATTTCTGATCATGTAAATTGGAAAATGCAACCTTAAAAAAGTATCTACTTAGTCAAGTTTTTTTAAAATTGAACAGTTTTGCTAGAACCGGTTGAAAATAGGTACTTAAAAAAAATGGGTAAGACTGAAAAATTTTCGGGAAAATCGTGTTAGATGGAATTTAATTGAATATTTTTTGCAGATATAATTGTAGATTCTAAAAATTCTCAAGAAATATTCCAGTCAAAAGTATACTCTCTAAATTTGAATCAGTTAAAATTGACTTATTAAAAAATCAAAAGTGTGCAACTGTAGAAATCAGTGAAAATTTCACCGATTGAATCAGTAATTTTTCACTGATTGACAGTCAAATCTCACTGATTAACAGTGGCACAATTTTCGCTGTTTAATCAGTCAATTTTCAGTTTTTTGACTGATTCAGATTTAGAGAGTATGAAAATTTGAGTATCTCAGTGATATTATGTTTCATCATCAATTGATAAATTCTGCCACCCTCTCTCTTCCCTCCTCCAAAAAATTCATAATACCAATTGAAAAATTTTCAAAAATAATGAAAAATCATCTTGAGCCAGATCCATTGATGGAAATGGGGTGTGAGAAGCTTGTTCTCTCTTTTTAATCGCCTAAAATAATAAATTTAAAATGTTTGGTCCAAAAAAGGGTAGTTGAGCCAAAAAAAATTCATCTACTTAAGATCTGTTTTCTGTTGTTCTCAAAAATTTTCAATTTGAGCTTAAAATAAGGAGAAATTGCATGTATTTAGCACTTCGAATTGAAAACAAAAATGAAGAAGTTCAATTATTGAAGGTTACATTTCCAAACAGACCTAAGCTTAAGTCCAAAACTTTTTTATAAATTTTCGTTAGATTTTGGTGCCTCGTGGAAACACGGAAACAGGAAAAGTGGTTTTTATTGCTTTATTTGGAAAGAAATTTCAATTTTCATAAAAAATCAGGTGTTGTTGTATTCGAGCAAAAATTCTACGACAGAGGACTTCCAAAATCGAAAATCATGAAAATGGACTTGAGGCCTGTTTGGAAACGTCAACTTCAATTTTATTCATAAATTTTGGATTTTGTTGTCCGTCAAAATTCAAAAAACCATCAAAAATGAAGCTAAAAAATTTAAATAACTGAAACTTTCACTGGAACTGATATCTTTTCAGTTTTCACAGGGAACAGGAATCAGCCAAAAAATTGACTCATTTCTCCATCTGACTCTGGGAATCAAGAGAGAAAATTGAAACTTGACTCCACCTTAATTCTGAAGTCATTTTTTAGACTTCGACTCCAGACCCTACCTTGATTCTGGAGTTCGCATTCGAAAAAAATATGGCATGATTAGTAAAAATGATTTTTTTTTTTCATTTTTTGTCCAAAAATCCTAATTTTTTCCCAATCAAACTTTAGAATTTCAAAATTATTATTCTTCCAAAATTTGAAATTTTTTACCCGATGCAAAAATTATGTACATGCAAAGAGGCATCTTTACCCCCTCCCCTTCTGTCCTATTTTTCATAACAAAAATTTTGTCAGACACTTGGCAACTCTTCATCGTCTCACGAATGCCCATCATATAACCAATAACCACTCGAAATAATTAGCAGCCGAAACGAAAGGCGAATTCGTCGCATCCCAATATTAAATCCATTATCGAGAGGGTTAATTTAGAAAACATTGGAATTCGCGACGTGGCGCTACAGAGAGAGGAGGAATTCAGACGCCCGTGAAACAATATAACGAAAATAAAACGTTAAAAGCCAACGCAGCGAAGTGATTCTTATAATCTAATAAAAAATAGTATAATGAAAAAGACGGCGAACGGCGAAACGAGCTGAACCCCGTTTTTGGGTATAATAGTTGGGGTAAAACATGTCTTATAACATAAAAGTAACATGTACAGGGCGCGCTTAAAAGCTCGGTTTGGACATTTTTTCGAATATCTTTACCACGCCTCAGACTCGCGCAAGAATTAAAAAGGGTCTCCGACCTTCGCAGGGGTTAGATGCGTATACCTATAGATATTCGAACAATGGGGCGAATATTTCTAAGTAATTGGTATCACCGGTTTTAATCGCGCTAAAAATAAATTAATACGTATAATAAGGTCGCTTTTCAAAACACCGACCGTGACTCGTTTATAGATATAAATTGGCAATAACCCTTAAGAAAAATACCGAGAACGGTCGTATAGGTACGAGGCTTTTTTTGGAACCCTATTTATCTCGCGTATATAGGACCAGCGTCGTGATTAAATTTAACACATGTATACTTTTCGAACGATCCTATGGTTTAGCAAGTGGGAAAGTACAATCCCTTTTATGTCGTAATTTAGAAAGCTTTTACGAGTGAGATGAACCGTTGGTGGGGCTGGGTGACTTTTCGAGATGTCTGTTAAGATGGAGCAATTTAACAGAGTATAAGGCATTTCTGATGTGCGAGGTTTTACGTGGGTTTTCCGAACGGGCTGCTGGCTCGGCGCGGTTTAAAGGAAGACAGAATATTTGATAAATGAATCGAGCCGCAGATCGACTCGGGTTCGTTAGAGCGCTAATTACAGCTGCGAAGATGGCGAATTTGGCCGGTGACAAAGTACTAACGTGTATAGATCATGTACGTAGAACGCATTATAGGTTTATTTTATATGTGACGGCGAATGGAAAAAAGGATCTGAAATTTTGCTAGAAAAGTATTGAAAATTCGTAGTATATTTTTCCCCAATTTCAAAGGAAGGCTTGTTTTGGTTAATTTTGAATATAGAGGTCTGAGATTGTGTAGTTCTCAATGATGGAAAAAACCAAGGAATAGGCAGTTGACTTTGGATTCGGAGTCAAACTGACTCTAAATTGACTCCGGAGTCAAGGTGAAGGCAGCAGTCGAGGTCTGAAGGTGACTCCGGGGTCAAGGTGAATAAAGGAGTCAGGGTCGGATTTCGAAGTCTGAGATTAACTCTGGAATCGAGCTGGAGTCAAGAGTCAATATTCAACAGGGAATACAGGGGTGTTCACAATATCTTAGAAATGAAGTTCCCCGACCTTTCCAGGGTTTTCAGACCAATTTTTCGAAATTTTCCAGACCTTTCACATATTTTATTCCTGAAGGAGAAAAAAGGTTGTGGGTTTTTAACGTGATGAAATTGTGCAGAAGACTGATTTAAAATGCAATTGTCCAGCAATATTTTTTCAGAAATCATTACCTATTTCTAACGATATTTTTAGATGCTCCTTTTCAGGCAATCAATTCTGAAAATTTTTGATGCCACCTCCCACCTCCCTCACAATGTGACAAAAATTTGAAACTAATCAGGGTGTCTACCAATTTTGGAAAATCGAAATTCGCGACTTTTCGCGACTTTTTCTAGACTTTTCACACTGTGCTCCAATTTTGCCCAAAATACCCCCCCCCCCCTTGCGTATACTCGTTTTAAAGGGAATTTCAAGCACTTTTTAGTCCCTCCCTAGCAAGTACTCTTCTTTTCACAGGCTAGAGTCGCTGATAAACTTTGCCGATTCTGAATCTAAAATTCAGAAAAAAAAATCATGGGAAATCTACATGTGAAGCACCATCATGGAGAGGAAAAAACACAATTTTTGGAGAATAATCAGAATAATATATGTAACAAAAACTTGAAAAATAGGACCATTTCAGTAGAAAAAATTTTAGAAGACCTCGAATTCAAAGTATGTTTTAAATTGATAAATTTGCGTAAAAATTGGTCACTTTTATTTCTTAAAATTATTGAAAGAAAAATATGATTAGGCCGAGCGCAGCGAGGCCAAAGCATTTAAAAAAATTGATTTTGAAATTTCGAAAATGATTTTTAAAAAAGAAAATTTCAAGCAATAAAATTGGCAGAAAAAATCATTTTTGAAGCATTTGGTTCATTTTAAAATTATGAAAGGAAAAATCGAATAAGGCCGAGCGTAGCGAGGCCGAAATTTTTGAAAAATTTTGATTTCGAGAGTAAGTAAGCCATTAAAAATTACTAAAAGGCCTAATTTGATAAAATTCCCAAAATTTTGTCGAATTTCCGAAATTTTGCTGGAATTTCCGACAAGAAATTTTGAGAATTTTTTATAAAAACCACAAAAAAAGAAACGCATTTTCAAATGATTTCTCCTTCTGAATTTTCAAAAAATCCTAGCGAAATCAGAAAAATTCTACGATTTTTCTAAATTTTTCAAAATATGGATACAAAATATTCATTTTTTCAAAAAAAAAAATTGTTGAAAATTCCAATTGCGATTGCTATTAAGTCTCCCAAAAGAATCCATTTTTCTCTTCAAAATATTCAATTGTCCTAAATGGAGGGACGTTTTTAATTTAAAAATGAGTATTATGAATTTATGAGCCTGAGCGAAGCGAAAGCGAAAATTTTTAGAAAAATGTTTTCAAAAAACAGAAATTTAAAAAGGAATTGTAATTTGGGAAAAATTCGCGACTTTTGTGCCAATTTCGCGACTTTTTCGCGACTTTCGCGACCACCCTCTGAATTCGCGACTTTTTCGCGACTTTCGCGACTTTCGCGACCGGTAGACACCCTGCTAATGATGAGACTACAAGTTCTAATTTTCCAGTCTGAGAATTCTAAAATTTCTTCACAATTTAATACCACCCCCACCCTCACCCCCACCCACCCAAAAAAACACGTATACTTATAAATTTCACGAAAGTCTCTCTTATCGGATAGCCCTCGATAAATAATAGATTACTGTTTGATGACGAATAAAATTTCAATTATTTTTATAAAATATAGAAACACAATGTTCCCGAGCGAAGCAAGGAAAACAATTTTTGCAAAAAAAAAAAAGACCTTCAAAAGTTGAAAATTCATCACTTTACACGTCAGTAAAGTTTCGAAAAATGTGACTAGAAAATAATAATTTTTTTTTTTTAAATTTACTATAAAATGAGTCTAGAAACTTTCAATAATATTCATTGTTCTAGATTTTTACAAAATTCCAGCAAAAATGATGCGAAAATTTCAAAATTCCTTGATTTTTCTCCGATTTTTCCAGGCGATCAAAATTCTCCTACTTTTCCCGAAAATGGACAATCTGGAATAGGAGTCTACTCCAGAGTTGTACTCAAACTGACTTCAAATTTACTCTGACGCGATGGAATCAGGGGGTCAAGGTCATCGATTGATTCCGGAGTCTAGGTGTAGTTAAGATTCGGCATGTAAGTTTGACTCCCAAATCAAGGTAAGATCTGGAGTCAAAGTCTGAAAGTGACTCTAGAGTCAAGGTGGAGTCAAGAGTCAAATTTCTCTCTTTTGTATTAGAAAATCTTTCACTGTTTACAAAAAATTGTTCAATTGTTTTCAGAAAATTCCTTGCTTTTGACAGAAAATTTGTCTGCGGATTATCGCCTTCCTCTTGCCTTTACTTTCGAAGAGTATTAAAATTTTGTCATTTACAGAGAAATGTTTTATATTTCAATAAAAAATTAATTTCGTAAATTAAATAATGCCTCCACCTTCTTCAAAAATGACAATTATAGACATTCAAAAACATTTTCTTCATAGATAAGTAATCTACCAAAATTAAAAAATTAACGACTCTTACCTATCTATTTTTAAATTTCAAAATTCTATATGTTACGCCTAATCCATGTAATTGCCTAATTTATGAAATTTATTATTTTGAAACCTTCTACCATTTTTCTTATTTCAAAAATGAAAATTCAAAAAATTTTGACATAGAGAACTAACATTCAGCTACATTTCAGAAAAAAATGTCAACCAGCTACTTCAATTAGAAAATTTTTTACTCTGAATGAAAAATTTTCTTTGCAGCACAAAAAATTTTCCAATTGAAATAGCTGGTTGGAATTTTTTTTGAAAAGTAGCTAAATGTTAGTATTTTGAATTTACATTTTTGAAAAAAGAAAAATGGTAGAGAGTTTCAAAATTATAAATTTCATAAATTATTCATGAATTCGGCAATTACATGGATGAGGCGTAACATATACACACCAATTACTCAAGGTTAGGCAAATGGCCGAAAAAAAAAGAATAATACTCCAAAAAAATAATTGAAGTCAAACCTGGCTATCAGTTTTTGCAACAAATGTACCAAAAAAGGAATCAGAAAAATATTCTTCTGTAGAGTATACTCGTTTCCTTTTTCACCAAATGAATAAACCGTTTTCATATCGAAAAATAGGACACCATAAGACCTTGGCAGTGAGAATTCAACATCCCAAGTACACAATAAATCATCTTCGCGTACATCGCACGATTTTTTCTCTTTAATTTTCCGGTTCAGTTCGTCTATAATTTCATCTGTTGTATATTTTATTATGACGTTCGTTTCATTGTGTTTTTTCAACACGCACGAGCCTATAAAATACTGAATTTTGTTCGGATTGCGCGAAATCGCGAGCATCTGACGGAAATGTAGAAAATACACGCGGAAAGTAAGTATACTACACAAACGTAAACATACATCTAATATACGCAGAGCAACAGATGGCATAAAATTTTTAATTATTGTGTGCTGCGAAGAAAATCAGAAACGAGCAGATTTCATAGAATACGCGAACGTTTGTCTTTCTAATTCATACGTATTATAGGATCAAGGTTAATGACTAATTATTCTCGGATTTAATTTGGTTTTTAGTTTCGATGTCGGTAGATAAAATAATTTGGAAGAAGTCTAGAAAAAAATTAAAGAAATTTTTTCTTAAATTACATCCAACGGTGGAAAATTTCAAAAATTCCTAGAGGCCTCGAAATGCTTTGAAATCGCTTTCAATCGATTCGGGAGGTCAAAAATAGGGTATACCTTTCAGCTTTTTTCGTTAATCAGATTAAATTTTCATATTTTGTAGGGCATCAACAAAGTAATTTTAAAATTATTTTTAAAATTTCAATTTATTTTCGCTTCGACTCAAAATTTTGCTGAAGTTGAGATCTCTCTTGTAAGATCATTTTCGGGGCATTTCCCATCGCATCAAAAATTAGACCAATAAATTTCAACATTTTTTCTGCTCCTGAAATCTTTATTTTCCAAAACACTAAATAGGTCACCAAAAAACCCCGTGAAATCACCTCTTTCGCCCTTTCTTTCTCAACATATTTCGTAACCCCTGCAATCATCCGGATAAGCAATTTAATTAACGCTTTGCCCGAAATAACGAAAAATATGCAAATATATTAACGCAGCCAATTGAACGTTATGTCGTATGTGTTTTTTTCTCGCCAACCAGCCAACGTAGGTATCGCAGAAAGAAGTTAGTTTTTATTTTCGCATCGAAATCAGGCAAAGAGAAGGTACGATGACGAAGAGGGCGAGAAAAAACCCCATCGCGTATAACTTTTTTCCATAAATATTAAAAAAAAAACCTAACCCGAGAGTCTGCTATTTCACCCGCCGCCGAACTAATGACACGCTCAATATTGTAATTTATTATACCAAATCACTTAACTCGAATAAAACTAATTTCAAAAATTGTATTCGCGCGAATACGACGACGAAGCAGCAGGAAAAAAACACCCACACCGCCGTCGTCGTCGGCGATAATTTTTTTTTACACGTGTATTTTTTCCAACGTGTTAGTCGTTTTCGGGGAAAACTAACAACGTGTAACTTGTCATACGTTAATATTTATTGGATTTAATAAAGGAAAACCCCGGGGTACGTAGCGCGCTCTCCAAGAAAATATAATAAACAAAAATCTTTGTTAATATTGTGCTCTCCACGTTGAAGAGAAGAAAACTACGCAGCGAGAGAGAGGCGAGAAGGAGAAAAAAAAAGAGCATTTAGCAACTTTTCGATTGGATTTTTTCCAAACGGGTAATAAATTATATTTTCATACGGCGATATTAAGAGCAGATTAAATTAAATATCGTAACATCAGGTTTCATCTCGATATTTCAGGGATACCCAAAATTTAGGTATACGTTGTGGCTGAAATTCGAGCTGTGTTATTTTTTTAGTTTGAGCTCAGCTGCGATAAATGATGGGTCCTTGTGCTCGAGTTATTTTTCTTTTTAAAATACATTAATGTTTTAGAAAATATTAAGATAGATTTTTGAATTGAATATTTTTCTCAGAAAAATATCAATTATTAAAACTTTCTACTTTACACTTATACGAAGAATTTTTCAGCTCAAATAAACAATCCATTATCCAATTGAAGTAATTGATGCAACTTGAATTGAAAAAATTACACTCTTGGACCCCTCAAACTTTTCTCTACACCTGTTTCGATTCAAATAATTACTGATTCGGTAAATTGATTATTAATCGATTAATCAAAAAGTAAAAGTATACCAGTTCAAGTTCAATTTGATTAATATACTTAGATCACTCGAATTTTTCAATCCACTCATTATTTTAGACCTTGAGATCAATCAATAAATCGAATACGAAAAATCTACCAAGAATCAACAGTCTATATTTTGAGGTTCAGTTATCGATAAGGTACGTAATTTTAATCTTTGCATTATATTTTCCATTAGTTAATCTTATCTCATTACCATCAGAAAATGGAGCGAAAAAAATCTTGTAGGTACTTGAAGGATCTAAAAAAAATCTGAGTTTCTCAAGCCATAGAGAGGAAGCCAAGAGGCAAAACGTGAAGTCATTTTCAAAAAAAAATTCATAGGTTCATCACTTTTGGGTGTTGTCACCTCTAAAAAGCTGCAATCAGAATTTCAGCACTTTTTTGAACTCTTACTGCTTCTAAAATTTGATCACAGTCCCTACCCTTAGTTTACCAATGGGTAGTAAAGTTGCAGATGGTAAATTAGAGGACTAAAATGTAAACTAGCATTTGACCTCAATTTTTTTTGAACTTTTTTCTAAAAATTTATTCTACCTAAACTTAAGGAAAAATTTCATAGCTTATTCAATTTCCATCACAATTTCAACATTTTTTTCGTTGGCTATTTTCTAGCATTACATGTCAACAGAAAAATAAAATAAATCAGTCAGAATCAGATATCAGATCTGATTTTTTATCACTCAATTGATTTTATTAATCAGTAAATTATCAATGTGTCAAAGTCAATATTTAATAGACCTTTCGAATTTTCACGAATTTCTATATCCCTTTTTGTAAAAATAACGAAAAATTCTCTCAAACAAGGGAGGTATTCCAAATCAAAGTGAAATTTTCAGCTGAAAGAAAAATCGATCAAAAGTTTCTACATCAAAAAAGAACCCAATTTCCAACATTTTAGGTGCTGAAGTACATTTCTCGAATTTTAGAAAATTTTCCAAATTTCAAAATTATCCAATCATCCAGCAAAATATCAAAATTTTAAATAATTAACAAAAAAAAAACACGCTTAAATGTGGCACTCGAGTACCCTATTTTTATTTTACACCCCCCCCCCTAATCAATTGAAAACAGTTTCAAGACGTTTCGTAGTCTCCATAAAATTTTGGAATTTTCCAGCACCGATGAAAAGTCCATAAAAATGGTCTTCAAGGTCTATAATCGCCAATTTCCCATCTTGGAGAATTTTTAGATCGATTAAAGCACAATTTTCCAAAATACGTAACACTAAATTGAAATCCATATTTTTTTCCTACGAAAAAATTTTCAGTCCAAAACTAAAGTTCTTGAATGGAAAATCATGCTTTGATCGACCAAATAAGTCACCAATACGGGTAATTTGCGATTGCAGCTGTTGAATTTCATTATTATTGCCTGCTTTCATAAGGTTTTCTCCGGCGTTGAAAATTTTTTTAAAATTTAAAAGCCACTGAAATGTCTTAAAACCTTTTTCTAAGAAAATTTTCAGCTAAAAAAATAAAATTTCTATATCCTTCTACAATCAATCAGTTAGCAAGATATGTAGTTGAACCAAATTTTTATCATTGTAATTTAAGCTTATGGTCGAAATCGAAATATTTTAAAAAATAGGTACTCAAAAATTTACATTTAAATTGTTACTTTTTTCTGTCGATTCTGTCGATTTTGATTAATACAGATAAGTTTTCAACATTATTTTTTTGAAAATGAAGGGAAAAAATTGAATTTTACTCGTCTAAATCTATAAAGACAGGTATACGTAATCAAATTTTCACACCAAAACATTCTGCAACAATTTTATTATGGATTTAAAATTTTCACAAAATTTAATCACTATATACTTTTTCAAATTTCTATCGTAACTAAGTCGCAAAATCACTCATTCAAAACTGACCAACCATGCCAAGATCAGCACCGACACAAATTCTCCTTCACTCATACTTTTTGAATTCAATCATATAACTATCTTCCTCCCTTATTTAAAAGCTTTCAATTCACAATCTCTACGACTCTACACATCGCCTATTTTGAGTAACCTCGCCGAAAAAAAAGTCTAATGTACATGAGAGAAAATAAGCTTCATTTCGTTACGTTATATCTACCACCCGCGCGGCGCAAAAAACACTAAAACAAGAGAACTTTTTAATACCGGAGTTTTTTCACGTTAGAATATCGTTAAAAAACCCAACCCCTTAGCGTATATACGCGGGCGTATTATATTAGTTAGTTGATAGATGCCTCCTTTTCCCCAACCCCCTTCCCCAGTCCACCGATGTCGCACAATTCGACGAAGTCATTTATAATTTCTTTTTTCCTTTTTTTTTTTATCGCGAGTTAAAAACATTTTTTCTCCTATTTAAACGTTCCTCCTCGCTTGTCTCTCGGTCTTTGTGCAGTCATAAACATTCGGTAATGGAATTGAGTTCAATTTCTGCTTAAAGGTTTTTACGACCGTTATAAATAATAAATTTATTAAATTGAAAATATGTTTTCAAAAAAAAACCACCTCCGCTGCGTTTCGCGTCGATTCGAAAGGGTCTCTGGTTTTTTTTCTCGGTCTTTCTCCTTCGACCAAGTTCGCATATCGAAAAAATTTCCTCGCTGTTTGGCATCGGTCCGAATACCATATCTCGGGTCCCTTCATTTACTTTTTTCCAAAAATAACCAAACAAACTTATATAATAATTTAAAGGAGTTTCGAAAAATTTACTTATTGTTTTCAACAAAAAAATATATAGATGTTTGGGATGGAAGCAGGTGGTTCGCGGGGGAAAAGAAGGAGATGCAAAAACGTGGAGAAAAAACAATTATAACGGGCGTGTATTTTTTTACTCCTACGAAGTCCGATTGGTTTCGATGTAAAGGGTTGGCATTTTCTATCGAGGTTTCGTATTGGCGAATTTATACTCTAGTAAACTTTTTACGTTTGATGGGGTATACCATGGGAAAATATAGGTGTACTGCTGACGTTGAATGCAGATAGCATTCATTATTAAATGGAATTTTTAATTTAAAACGTTGAATAGCTGATAATTGAATTGGCTTTTCCGTTTCTCGTTCTTGACTAGGTTTTAAAATTCCATAGGAAAAATGATTAATGAAAATGTATGAGCAAATCTATCACATTTACAATTAAATTGAAAGCTAGGTTTTTGAAAATTTTACAAATTCTAAAAGAATGGTACAGTACCTATTGGAAAACTTCAAAAGAGACTTCAAAAAGAATTATCAAAGAAAAAAATTATTGAAAGAAAAATCATCAAAAATTTCAAAAAGTCATAAAAAATCGGAAGAGCAGATTAAATTTTTAAAAAATCGTGAAAATAATTTAAAAATACAACAAAACTTACTTAAAAATCGAGAAACGACTAAAATTTTAACTAAAACCATAAAAGACAAACTCGTAGCATTTCTTTTTCGAAATCAACCGTAAAATTTCAATTTCGACTCCCCCCTCCTCCAGGAAAGACTTCAAAAAATTCGGACCCCAGATCAACTTTCTACCCTTCCTTTTAACTTTCTCTCTCAATTCAAACACCAGATAGTCTATTAACAAAATATGTCGAGCAAAAAGCTAGATTTTTTTGACTTTTTTCAGGTATCTCCTCTCCCCTCACTAAAAAAATTCGCAAAACTTCAAACACATTTTTTTATCAAGAATGTATCACGAAGTTCACAATGTTTCAGAAATGATTTTTGCTGGGCTTTACCGTTTTTCCATTCTAGTGAAAAATGATTCGAAATGCATGGTGTTTTAACAAATTATTTTTCTCAAAAATTACAACTATTCACAAGAATTTTCGATTCTTTTTTTCCGACTACAAAAACGATTTAAATGTGTTCTGAAAATTTTCACCTTTTTCTCTCCTCACTCCAGGTATACAAAAACTTGAGAACTTGAATTTATACAACAGAAAAAATTTGAAATAAAGAAACAAAAAGGAAGAATGCAAAAAATGATTTCTCCTTCTAAATTTTTAAAAAATCCTAGAGAAATTACAAAAAAATTCTACAATTTTTCTAGTTTTTTTTTTTTTTTTTTTTTTTTTTAAATTGACACAAAATATACATTTTAAAAAAAATCCAATCGTGATAGTTATCAAGTCATAAGCAATTTTTCAACACTTTTAAAACTACAATAAAAGTAAAAAATTTATACGTTTTTAAAAGTCAGCGTGATGCGAAAAATCGTCCTCCGAATTTTGGATTTACCCCTAGAGGAAAAAACACATCCACGTTAAAATCAATAATTTCTGACTGAAAAATCAGTAAAAAAAATGACTAATTTAAAATTCGACTCTACCCCTATTTTTTTTCTCAAATTCTCAGCTTCCTCCTTTAATCAATATCTGGTTTTGCTAATAGGTGAAGGGAGGGGGAATCTTGTATACCAAATCATGCAATTAAAAAATTCAGATTTTTCCGTGTCAAAAATTCAAAAATTTTCTTCACAATTCATCACTCCTCTCCCACCCTCACCCCAAAAAATGAAAAAACAAGACTCAACTTCATAAATTCTATACAAAAGTCCCCGATAAACTGGTAAATGAAAAATCGACGAGAGGTAAAATATCGACTAGAGTATGTTTTTTGATGAGATATGTACCTAAATATGACAGGCTCGACCGAAACGAAGGCAAAAATGTTTGCAAAAAAGACTTAAGAAATAAGTTGAAAATTCATCACGCCATATTTTTTTAGTATTGGCCTTTTTTTCAAACAAAGGACTGAAAATCGCAAAAAGCCCATACCAAAATATTATCAATAATCGCTATAAATCTGAAACAGCAAAATTTACTAAAATACTTAACAAGTTAATGAATTTGTGCGAAATCGAAATAAACTTATCGCTGAAAATCCGTAATTCTTCAGAAAATTAGAAACCGACCGAGAAATCAGTGACTTTTAATCGAAATATCAGTGAAAAATCATCAACTTTTTAAAGAAAATCATTTCACCTATTTAAAAAAAAAAAATGAATTTCACCAACGGTTACCTAATGTCGGTTATTTATTTAAAAATTATAGGTATTTTCATTTGAGAAAAAATACAGAGTGATTGAAACATTATCCTAGAGAAGGAAGGACATTTTTTTTTCAAATAACGTTCGAAAGCCAAAAAATAACTATTTTTGAGATTTTTAAGATGAAAAATTCTCGAGTTCCTTGAACTCTCCTTTTTTTGGATACGTCAATGTTTGGAAACGCTAAAAATCTGCAAGGCGATAAAAATAGTGTTTCACATTGTCACATTGAACTATTTTTCCTCTACAATTCCTTTCGCTAAGAATAGGTGAGCTTCATTGATTTTTAAACATTTTCGAGAAGATAATTTTTTGGCGGGAAGGAGGGGAGGAGAATTTTCTGAATTTTCCAGGCCAACGTATAAATTTCCTAGACCTTTTCTAGGTATTCCAAAACACACAGACCCTATCCGAACGAAATTTTTTTCAGTGTTTGAAAAAACCTCGACCTTTGAGTAAAAAAGCTGGACTTTGCATGACTACGTAGCTTGATCTATGGTCAAAAATTTAACTTTTCTTGACCAGCTTGACTTCTAATCGTTAGACACCCTAAAAAGCAGATAAAAATTGAAAAAAAAATTAACGAAACTAAAACACGCCAAAATTCAATCCAGCAAAACACAAATATAAAAAACACCCCACCATTATCCAGCTTTCTTATCCAATTTCAAAAGACTTACAACGCACACGATTACGCGGTATTTCATATACCTTTTTAAAAGAAATAATATTAAATTTTTATGTTAACGTATGACATAGCAAAAAGGATACACACATCGAATGCAAAAACACCACCGTTGAAAAACACACACACACACTGACACACGACGAGAAAAAAAACACGCCAACTTGCAAAGAAAACAAAATAGAATATTGATGATAAAGCATGTTGAAAGAACAATTTATCATGTTTTATCAGCGGAATTACCCGCGAGTATTGTATTTTACCGTACAGTTGCCCAAATAACGGATAATATCATCTTTGATATTATTTCAAAGCACGTGAACATAAGCTATTTTGCAATTTTATTACGTTTGCGCTTCTAACCTCCCACTGGTCTTAACTTATGCCCCTTTTGCTCTTTATAAATAGTAGACGAAAACAGACGATTTCTCAACATACGTTTTAGGTTACGTGGAGTTTTGAAATTTTCCTAAAGCACTAAAAAAGGGACATTTTTACATTCGAATCATTATTCGTAGTAAAGATTTTCAATTTCTTCTACTTTTTTTTTTTTTCAAATTTATGGTGCTGAGAGGAACGAGGACTGAAGATTAAAAAAATTGACCATCGATTATAATTTTCAATCAATTTTAGTATAATTTCCTACCAATATTTGGACATTCAAAATCACCTTTTGAATATTTGAAACATTTCAGTGCAATTTTTCCAACCCCTGGTCAGTGAAACCTGCGAAAAACCGGCCAATTCCGTCTACTTGGTCCACTACGATACGGTGTTCAAGTTATGAGATTTTTCCGGTGTTTTCGCATATCGAAAACAAATCAAGGCTTGACCACATATGGTTATCTTCAACACATCTTATATTGCATGTAATTTTAGACCGTTATTCTGCGCTTTAAACCAGCGATTTTTTTTCTCTCTTCGTTCCTTTTCTAGTTTTCTTTTTTCTATATAATATTTCAAAACGATATAATATTCTTATAAACGTATATCATAGTTGAGTCCACGATCCGTTTCGTGATGTGTTTTACTTTTAGTACGAATATTATAATAGAAAAAAAAAAAAACATACGAAGAAACATCCAAAACCCGATCCTCGATCTATATCTGTCTCTCCACTCGCTGTAACTTTACCATAGAAAATATTCATTTGAAAAGAAACAATATACGAGAAAAATAGTGCGAGAAAAAACTAATAAAACGTATTTTTTATCGTATCGCGAATACCAAAAGTTACTTTACTACTTGAGCAGGAAAATCCGCTCTGATTTTCGTAGGCTCGACGGTATACTTTCTCTCCAGCTCGGCCATATTTTTAAATCAAATTTTCGAAAATGATTTTTCCCTCCGTTTCGTTTCGTTATCGAGAGGAAAAAATATTTTCAAAGTTGATAAAAGAAATGAAATATTTTCTCGAAATTAAGTAATTTTAATTTTTGCCGCCGAAGTTTTCCATTATAAAAAGTAACTTCTATTGCCAAGTGAGTGCGAGGAAATTAAGCTTCGACTAAAATACACTTTTTTCTTTCTCTCGTTTCGCCTTAAATGAAAAATGGATTTCCAATTTTAATTCTAATTAAATAGAAGAACGAAAGAAAAAAATAAAAGGTCTCCAGATGCTAAAAAAAAAATGAAATAAAAAATCTGTTATAAGTCAAAGGCGTCGTTTACACGGGCGTATTGGTGTACGAATTTTCCACGAGGGTAAAAATTTTTACTATTGAAGAAGCAGAACGGAAGGAGGGCAGGGAATCTGAGGAGGGATAAATCTCGTTCGGTGTAATATTTGTGTAATTTATTTCAGGAAAAATTAAGCTTTATTTTTAATCAAAATTGGCAAATGCTTAAAATAATAAGGTATATTCCAGGTTTATTTTTGGTACTTTTGTTAAACAACTTTACATGACATTGACATGATATTCTAAAAAATTGGAAAGTTGGATCATGTGATTGAATTTAAATTTTAATTTCCAATTAGATACGAAATAAAAATGATCAATGAAGTACTCTCTCATTTCGAATCAGGGAAAAGATACTGAAAAAAATTAGAATTGCAGCATACGGAGAATCAGTAAAATTCTTTGATTTTTAGAGGGTATTCGCTGATTTTTCAAAGAATGTCGGATATTTTCACAACATTTCAGTAAATTTTCTGATTTTCTAGCTTTTTCCCTTTGTTAAGATTTCAGGAAATTTTTTTCATCGAGTTATTACCATGCTGCAATTCTGATTGTTTTCAAAGCTTTCCAGGAATTTTCGAAAATTCTCTTGGATTTATAAAATTTTGAAATTTACAATTCAAACATTAGATTTAGAAAAAATGTTATGAATGTAGTTAATTTATTTTTAATATCCAATTGTCTTCGAATTAGAAAACTAAAATTATTCAATTTCATTAAAATATGTATTCATTCATTTTAAGGAAATCAACTTCAAGCCGATTTCATGAATTTTATGAATAATTCTTTAAGACATAGTAAGGTAGTATGCATCAAATAAGTCAAAAATTCCATCAAAGTATTGTATCAATCCTGTTAATTCAATTGTGTCATTCTTAAATAAAAATCAGTCACCCATGCTCTTTTCTTTTTGAAAAAATATTTTAGTCACATACGATCTTCCATACGTTAAAAAAAATTCTTAATTGAAATTAAAAAATTGACCGAATCATACAGATTTATAGGTAAGTACCGACCATTTTATAATTTTCTGCTCCAAAATTTTTTAAAATTAGATGGGATTTTGTCAAATTGATAAAATTGAGAATTTATTTTTCCCAAAGTTTAAAAAATTGAATAAAATTTTAAGGGGAAAATGATTTCATCCATTATTTGTATTAGTAGGTTTTTATAAATTTTTACTTAAAAAATGAAATTTACTTTCTCTTTAAAAAATCAAGAAAATCAATAACAGAAATGAAAAATGGATTAATCAAGGACGTACTATGAAATTATTCCCTATTTCTAATAAAAAATACCTATTTTGTAATATTGAGAATAATAACACAAATTATGCAATGTTTTTGGTGTTGTATATTTCCATTCCTGTGGAAATGTACCTCGAATTTTCAAAGTAAATAAATAATACACAGCCGCCAAACAGAAATTGTTCATACCATTCGCATTCGGATTTCCCGATATCCCTATATATCGAGCTTCAAAACAACGCTCATTTTTAACATTGGATTAGCAGTCCATATTATAGTACGTCCTTGGGATTAATGCTTCAGATTAAAACATTCGATTGAAATTTCATCTCGTTTTTTAAAAAGTCAACAAATTTACACGTAGGTAGGTAGGTACAAATTATGAAAATTTTGGTGAAAAATCTATATATTAATTTTAATTAATTAAATTCAAATTCAGGGTGTCTAACAAACAGGACAAAATCCAAAACAGGACCAAAAGGACCTTCAGCAGCACCCTTAAAAATAGGTACGATAAATTTTGTACCCCCCCCCAAAAAAAAAATCCTCCTTGCGTATACTCGATTTAAAAGAAATTTCAAGCGCTTCATTATCTCCTTCTTGGAAATACTCTTCTATTCCATAGAAAATATCAAATTGCAGTAGCATTGCTAGGAATTACTCAGAGAGAATCAGAACTTTCATAAATCGTTGGGAAGTGCTGTGCTATGTTCACGGTCATGCTAATTATTTTGGCCTCAAAAACCAAAAATAATAACAAATCCAAGTAGTGGGTGTCGAAATCTTTTTTTGAAGGGTACAAAATGGCCATAAAAAGTTGGATAGGAAAGTTATTTTCCCGTATAATTGCCTCAAAATAATTTGTTGGATTGTAATATTCTCGCGGGGGCGAAAATTTTTCAGAAAAAGTATCCAGAAGTTCAAATTTTCTCATCAAAATTCAATGTTTTTTCATGCTCTTTTTTTGACATCCAAAAAACAAGAAATTTTGTAATGAGCTCCTCTTCTTCCAAAAGTATTTTAAAAATAATTGTAAAGTTACTGAACCCGAGCGAAGCGAGGGTGAAAATTTTTTATTAAAAAATCCAAGTTGAAAATGAATTTAAACACAATGCTTCAACCGAAAAATTCTTGAAAAACTGAAATATTTTGAAAAAATTTGCAACTTTTACAAATTTTTGGTAAATTTTGCGGCTTTTTCGCGACTTTAGCGACTTTTCGCGACCAGTAGACACCTTGCCCAACCCCCCCCCCCCCCCCAAAAAAAAAAATTAAACCTATTAAAAAAACATTTTTAGACAAAAAATTGCAATAATAATTGTTAGAAATCAGCGTAAATTTATTTCAAAAATTCAAGCATAAAAATAACCGGATTTTTATTGTTTCGTTTCAAAATCCTGACGATCTCCTCTTTCCAACGAGTACCCACACGATTTTTTTTTTTTTAATTTTGGCAGCTAGATCTCAAAATTAATATAAAACAGGACTTTTCTCTAAAAAAAAGCCTCAAAGCAGGACCAAAAGGACCAAAACATGACCACTCAGCTCAAAGCAGGACCAACAGCACCAACAGGACTTGTTAGACATTCTGATTGCATCGAATTTGCTGATTAAGTATTCATATCAACGATTAACTAAGTCCCTTTTTAAATTAAATTTCAAAGTCAATTTTATTAATTTCATTTCTATAAAATGGAATTTCAAAATTCCAGTAATTTGAAACCTTTTTCGAATCAAGTATTTATTCAAGAAATCAAAAAAATCAAAATTATTCAAAAATAGTACATTTCATAAAATTTAGAAAATGCAACAAAATTTCTAGTGAAATGGAAAAATTTATTTAATTTTTTCAATTTATTTGCCCAATTGAATACATTTAAAAAATTCAATTCGTAAAATTTACACAAATTTAAAATCAAATGATTCAAATATAAAAAATTGATTGAAAATTTCTTCATTTTACAATTTCGCACAAAGTTTTAAATTTTTATCAATATTAATTCTATCAAAGACGAAGGCTATAATGATTTTAATCAACTTTCGAGAAAGAAAAAGTTTCATTCTAGGAAATAAATTTGGAAAAAATTCCGCGAGTTTTTCTGTCTGAGATTTCAGTCATTTCAGAAATCGACTCAAACTCAAATTTTTGAACATTTCAATCAGTTTTTCGTAGAAAATTTTCATCAAAATTAAAAAAAAAAAAAAAATCAGCATAGATAATAATTCTGGTAAATTCTGCTTACATTCACAATTGCATGTTTCCATAATCTTTGCCTTATACTTTAATTCCTTAATCACCAATTCAATTTTCGATTACTTTCCACATCTAATATGTAGATACTTAATTCAGAGTCATAATTTCCTCACACGAAAAATGTTTAAAAGATGCACATTTACTTAGATAAAAAATTTAAAAATACAAACATTCAAAAACTCACCAATACAATCAGCACAATACTCGAACTCGATACTCGCAATCGTTGGCATAAATCACATCCTTCGTGTAAACTCGACCTGTAAAAACAAATGGGTATTTTTTTAATTATGTCGGGTGCTTTCACTTTAATTCGAAATTTTTTATAAAGTAATTTCATCGCCTCTTACACGTTATACTTTAATAATTTTACTCAATAATTTATTCTTTTCGATTGAAAGTTTGTTTAACAAAAGGGAAGAAGAGAATTCAATAGGGGCAAAATGGTTGGTAAAAAATTAATATCCTCGATCCGACTCTGCGACCATTTTTTTCCTCTTATTTTTTTTCATTAAACTTAATGTTGGCACTGCACCATCGCCATTCTCACCGTATCATTTTAATTAGCGATTTGCCAACGAATAGAAGTAATACGATGGGAGAACGAAAATAAATCTCTCATTAGCCCGAATCCCGCATTCGAAAGACTCGTATACATTTCGATATTGGTTTAAAATACATTTTGGAAATCTTTAAATAAAATGTGTCTCGGGGATGTACAGAAGTAGAACAAGATCCAGAAGCGCAGGAGGTATAGTCTCGTATATAGGTGATATTAGTTAGAACTAAGCCTTTTGTTTTTATTACGAATCTATAAAAATCATACAATTTTATTGGAAACCATTACTAAAATACAAAGTCTTCATCTGCGAATAAAAACGACACTCTATACCCCTACGCGTTGTATACGTTATCAGGTGAGAGAGGGTGGTTTTTTTGGTGCGTTTCAAAACCTGCAAATAAAAATGCTGCAACAACACCTCAATATTAGTATTTCTACAGGCACCATACGGCCGATACATAACGTTCATAAAATTTTACGATTTTTTTATGCTAGAATTTTATTCAAAACTTATGAGCTTCCGTTTATGTTTAGTACTTAACTTACATGCGCTATTACTTTTCAAAATTTAAGTAGAGCATTACTCGCAATAAAATCCATGTTGCGTATATCGGGTACCTTTTTATGTAACGAATAATAATTTTTTCCCTGTAGCATAACAAGACTATATACGAGACATGTGTATCTAGGTATAAAAAGAAAAGGACACGGTGACACGCTGACGACGATAGTTATTCGAAATAAGGGAATCATTGTAATCGTATTAGTCGATGCCAGAGAGAGAATCGCTAAACGAAGAATAGGTTTGAAATCACCAAAGGAATCTACACAGGAACAAAAATCACGCCGGTGTTGAGTTAGTTTATGAAGAAAAATTAAGACAAGTGTTTGGGAGCCCATCAATAACCGCATTATATCGAGCTGTCTATTAAAAAGTATTATTTTTCGGCATGTTAGCGTAAAGTAAAAACTTTTCGACGAAAGTTTGTATTCGTTGGTCATTTAAAAGTCATCAATAGAACATTATAACGATATGCGCGACATCTGTTACCTCGTGCGAGTTTAGAGTTCATATGACAAGCTGTAAAGTAAACTTTTTTATGCAGATTTCGCTCGGCTTGGCAACTTTTTAACTCTAAAATGCAAAATTTTTTCTAAATGGTAACTTTCCTTCATTCGGCTATAGTTGCGAGATTTATTTGGGAGAATTTTTATTATAATTTGCACGTTTTTGATATTATTCAATCTATGAGATGGTAAAGTTTCGACGATTATTAAGTTGAACGAAAATTTCCAAAAAATGATACCAATAGGCACGTATCACTAAATAAATACCTATGTACTATCAACAAGGTTGACGAGCGTGAAATGTTCCCTACTAATCTTATTTTCAAATAAACTTTGTTTCATAATATTTACTTGTTGATTAATTTGATTTTCCGTAGTTGAATTGTTCGACACATTGCAGACAGCAGCGAAAAATACCACCGGAGCTGTCAATTCAATTTTCACCGAATGAGATTTAATACTGAGGGAAAAAAAATCAAAAATACGGTATCAACTGGTAAGTAAAAAAGTATCGCGAAATGAACACCTTATTCATAATACTAAATTAACGTAAAATATTTTCTTCATGCATAAATAACAAACTTACTTTTTAAATAACGTTACTGGAAGATATTTACTTCTTCTTTAGTGTTATTTTTTCAACGCCGATGAATTTATTCGGTACTTCGCATTTAATGAGTCACCGGGGATTCTAATATTCACCGAAGAAGCCTAATAATAGAGAAAAATAACAGAACACTTGAAGAAATACAGAATCGAATGTTAAACATTACTCAAAAAATACCAACGACAAAATTAAAGAGATACATTCTTAAATAGTACAAAGCAATAGCTTGTTTTAAAATGACGTTATTCGATAATATTTACTTGTTGCGTAGCGCTATTTTCCATCACTGAATGTAATCGATACCTTTCTACAGTGAATATTACACCGGAGCTAAGAATTTTCATCCAACGAGACCTAATAATGCAAAGAAATAGTATTAGAATAAAATTTCTTCGAATATTCACCAATTCACTATGTAATTTACGTAGAAAAAAAGCACCGACAAAAATGAAAACACGAACGTCGATACATAAACACCGGATACATAGCAACAGCTACAACGCTTCAGTTACATTATAACAATATTCCAACATTACGGTATTAATCGAGTGCTACGTTTTTTCTTGATGATCAAGAATAATAATGACTCATTCAAATCAATTGTATTGCAACTTGCAACTATTACTCACCGAAAGCTAAAATTGAAGACGATAACGAATACAGCTAGCGTTCAATATGGCTGCCATTTTGTTTTCTGTTTATTCATCGTCGAAGCTTCAATTCGAGACTGGAACACGAATAAATACACAGATAAGTCGAAGTGAAATATAATAATTCAAATACGAAAGAAATATCATCACTTGATGCCATAAATTACGTAAAGTCGAAAACTGTCAAGACAATCTCAAACTAACTCACTGCTTAAAAACTCCAAGTAATGAAACACAATAATAACGCGATTTAAAGTTCGAATACAAGTTTATAACACATCATCGATTCATTATAAGTTATTAACCTCATTTATATACTTAAAACGCTATAAATTCAACAAAGTGATGAACATTTTCCAAATTCTGCTTGAAAATGCATAACTCAACGAAAAAAATTTCCAGAACTAAAAAAATAGAAAGTAAACAAAACATGAAAATGACGAGAGCAATTTGATTGGTCGATGTCCATTTTACCCAGTGTACATAAGTACACGTACTTTAATTATGAGGTAGACCGGTACACTTGTAAAAGGCAGCATTTTTTTTTTACTGAGAGTTTACGCTGGTACCGTTACATCACTGCAAACGATCAATGTCCAGCGCCCACAAAATTGAATTTTTTTTATAAATTATGAGAATCTTACGTTAATTATTTTCGTTTATGGACAATTAAGTCATAATTTGCGATAGATAAATCAATAATTATCACCGATTAATGAGTTAACGCTGAATTAATCCGTAGCTTTACATGAATTTTCGTAAGTATGCAGTTCTTATCTATGATTTTCTACATGTGATAACGATTTTGAGCTCGTGACTGTTCTGAAAAATCCTCGAAACGGAGAAAAGTGACAGAAGTAATTCGAGGAATTATATCTTTTGATAATCAAGTATAAAAATTTTCCATACGTGGTTAGAGTGTTACATAGAATCCCAAAATGTAGGACATTCATTTCTACGGTTCACATAGGTACTTCCTCATCACCTAATTTTTTTCGTCATCCTTTAACGCGTCCGATTTTCTGTTCTCAGTGTTGAAACCACTGCTTTAAAATGATGACAGACGACAAAGAAGATGGCGAGAAACTATTCTCGTCTGATAAAGGAGCATCTCAACCTTCCGAGGCCGCCAAATTCATACCCGAAGTTGAAACGAAAAATGGAGTATCGCCGATTAACGTCGAATGTATCAAATCTAAATTCACCGGATTGACGAAAGAAGAACTGATGAAATATTCCAAAGATCCGTTCTGGATTCGAATCCGATGGACGTTATTTATTCTATTTTGGGTTGTATGGTTCATAATGTTATTCGGAGCCATTACCGTTATAATTGTTACCCCTAAATGTAAACAAGCCGATCCCCCGTTATGGTGGCAACGCAGTGCGCTATACAAGACCGATATTCTCACATTACCACAAGAAAAAGGCACAGTTATTGGTAAGAAATTGGATTTTTTGCAGCTCAACTGATTGTTCCAGTTCAGTAATGTTATTTCTTTTTGTTTGTAGAATCGTTAAGGAGACATATTGATTATTTGAAAGAACTAAAAGTTGAAACATTGGTACTCAGATACGTACTCAATGCGAATTATGATGCACCTCAAGATGTGATGAACTTCACTGATGTTATGCCAGTTTTACAAAATAGTGAAGAGTTTAGAGAGAAAGTTATCGAATACGCTAAACAGAAAAGTAATCTCATTTGACATTTTTCTCTCATTATGTTGGTTGAAAAAACTAATTTTTGGTGTTTTCAGATATCAATATCATCATCGAATTCATACCTAATTCTTCTGGAAAAACTAAAATATTCACCAGAGCGTTGGTTGAGAAAGATTTCGAGGATGTTTACGTTTGGTATCCTCTAAATAAAGATATTAAAGAGAATAATTGGGTTAGTAGCTATTTCTTAACTTCCGGTATGTAATTTCATCCAACTAAATAAAGATTCAACTTATAGAAAAGTGTGTATGGCAAATCGGCATGGCAACCAGAAAAAGACAGATTTTATCTTCATCAGTTCGGCGTAAACGAACCAGATTTCAATTTCAGATCTCCATACACTCTGAAATTATTCAACGTAAGTTCAAATTTCTATTCTAGATGTTATTTCATTGCTCACTTTAATCGATAACTTGATCGCAGGACACTTTGCAATTTTGGTTGAATCTCGGTGTAAAAGGATTCTTCATGGATCGAACCGAGTACCTTTTGGAGGAACCTAATTTCCAAAACGAAACACCTGCTTTCAATACAAGCTTCGATCACGAACAGTACGGGTTTTATAATCACGCCAACACCTTCGAAAGGCCAGAAACAACCGAACTGTTGAAAAACTGGAGTTCAATTATAAAAAATCAATCAGGGTAACTGAATCAAGTCAAGAATCAATTCGTAAAATTCATCAATAAAAATACTAATTGTAGTATCGTTTTGTAGTATTTTAGGAGTCAGTGGAGGTGTCAACGATAACAGAGATATAGCCAATTTTGTCCTCCGGCCGATTTTCTTATCGCCAAATTTCGACGCTAAAAAACTCAACGACGATATCATAAGGTGGAAGGATAGCGTCAACCAACCAGCTTGGGAGGTAAATGAGAATATTTTTATGATTTGAAAATATTCTTCAACTAATAAATTTATCTTCCAGTGGAATTGTACAAAAGATATAAAAGAATGTTTTCCCGAACAAGCCATCGATGGGCTGAGAATAGTGAGCTTTTTGTTGCCAGGAACTCCTGTTATTAAATTTGGTCAAGAATTTGGCTACGATAATGGTAAATTTCGGCACTTCTTTTTGATATTTTCATCGACTGAAATTAATGTTTGATCTAATTCTGTAGTATTCAATTCAAATGGTACATTGAATGAAACTTTATGGAAGCAAGTTAATACTAATCAATCTTCCGATCCTGATAGTCATTTCAATATAATTAAGAAATTAACTGAGTTGAGAGATGCACCTGCCATTACATACGGTACCTTCGAAAGTATGGTTCTCAACAGTACAAATAGTACGAATGCAGTATTCGCATTTACCAGGTACAAATTAGTAATATTTCATATTCATTCTGTCAGCACCATTCTAATCATTCGTAAATTCTATAGAATCAAGCCTGGTAATCCTGGTTACCTCGTTGCTTGGAATTTAGCAAATGAAAAAGCAATAGTTAGTTTTAATGGTTTCGCAACAGTTCCTGAAAATTTAATGGTCGTATTAAAAAGTGGTCACGTTTTCAATAAAGATCAATACCCATTGAAGTAAGAGAATCAGTTTTATAAGAAAAAATCCACGAATATCAAATTTCTAATCTTATCTCATTTTTATTTTCAGAAGTGGAATCGGAAACACCAATTTCGAATTACCACCCAAAGCAGCAGTGGTGTTCAGTTTTGTTCCTGTATTAAAAACTTAGATTAATCAAGACCTACGGTCACATCGACGACCGAGAATCCCTAATTATCGCGTGCTTCGTTGGCTTGAATATTTACAAAGAAAAGCTTCCAGTAGCAGTAATCTCTCGTGTTCATACGTCAACGAGCCTCGCGAGTCCTAAACATAATTTATTCCTTAAGACAATAAATATATTTATTAGATGTTTTTTCTACAACGACTAACGTATTTTTTTTTCGATGTACTCAAAACAGCTTCTTATTTATACTCTCTTCCTCTTTCTCTTCATGTATACTTTTCATTCGTTGTATTTTTGGTTAACCAGAGTTATCTGTAAAAGGTTATTTATATCATATTGTAATTTATATCGTTTCAGTTCCCTTTCTTTATTTTTTTTTTTATAATTTATTTTTTTATTATTTTGCTGTGAGAATCTGAGTAATGACTGTTTCAAGTACAGAATGGAATGAGATAAGTATAACTCATCTGATATTTTATTGGTAGCTGGAATTATTATTATTTTTGTATTTAGTCGTAAGTACGATGATTACCCGAACCTAAATTAAGTGGTTAATCTTTGTTTCGTTTTTCTCTTTTCATTGTACCTTTGCCCTGTATTATTCGGAGTTTTTGAAACTCGCCAATTATCAGGTTTTTCTATCAATTATTTGTTGAAATAATCGATAGAACAGAGATTATATCATGTGTGAATGTTTTTTTTTTTCATTACCTTTAAGGCATTCTATTTATTGTGAACTTTAGTTATTAAAGATATTTATTTATGATTCTCGCGTTTCCCTTCAAGTATCAGAAAGCATATTTTAAATTTCTCTCAATTTTCAACTGTTAAAAAAAAATCAAAATTAATAATGCTAATTTTTTAACTCGAAATTGTGTAAAATATTTGAATGAAAGTTTGCAATTTTTTAATTAAAAATTGGGAGAATACCTAATTTAAAATGTGGGCGAATAGCCAATGACTTGTCAAATGTCAATGGAGCGAGAATTCTATGAAAAAAGAAACTGTTTCACATCATCGAGAAAACATTTAGATAGGTACTACGAATTTTTATCTCGTGAAAAATGTATGACAATGACGTTGATTGTAGGTAACTAAGTAACTGTGTAAGTAAATTAAAAATGAACAAGCCGTAAGTAGGTATTACGTCATTTTTATCAAATGTGATAATCTTTAATAGATACCTTGGTGGTTTTTTCAACAAGAAACAAACCTCGAATAGCTTCTCAGCCAGTTGTTGTTGGTTGTTGTGGTGCTGAAGCCCAATTTCATCAACTACATAGAACACGGAAACAATATATTAATTTAATTGACCCCGAACGAATTCTAGAAGGGGCTGAATTCACTCTACATTCAAAAGAAATCAAAATCACCACGAAATGTAAAAATGTTTTAATAAATTTGATATTTAGAATTTGGATGTGTTTTAATTTTAAATCATAAAACCATTACATACTTCTGCGTAAAATTACCAAGCCAATTTCATTTCAAAAACCTTCCCCAGTTTTTTCAATTTGTATCTGTACTTCTGCAAAATTTGCCCAAATACCAAAATAAAGTTGAAAAAATAATTTCTCTCAAATACTTGACATCTTTTTCAAAAGAGATCAATTCTGTAAAAATTCTCTTCGAATTTTTGAAATTTTTTTCCCTCAATTTTTCCTTCAATTTTTCATTAAAATAAATTATTCAAGATAGAACTTTTAGCAAATTTTCAAGATCTTTCTTTTTAAATCGTTGTTCTTCATTGAACAAATTTTTATTGATTCATAGTCTAGTCACTTATGGATTTAAGCCCTCAGAAATTCAATCCTGATTTCTCTTGTGTTTTATATTCATAATGGTCCACTTAACAATACATTACCTACTCTAAAATAATTAACAACCCAGAAACTCTGCAATTCCCACGGAAATTTTTTTTAGATGAAAACTGTTTTTTCCCTTGAATATCTTTGTTTGTTTTAAAATATTTTGTGGAAAAATATTATGAAAATCTAAACTCAACATTTTCTAGTGAAAATTCAAGCATGAAAAATATCAACCCGGAATAAATCATAAGATTTCTAGAGAATTATGAGAATTTGAGCTCGAAAAAATTTGAAAGAAAAACAAACAAGAGCAGAGAAATCAAAGAAAATTAAAAGCAAAAATTGAAGAAAAAAACGATTAAGTTAGGTAGGTCTAGGTAAGTAATGTATGTAAATGGGTAAACGATTCATGTTGTTCACTATTACAAAGTCGGTGCCTCTTGTGGGGGTTTTCAAGAGTTTTTTTTCATAGTTGGATATTTTCTAACTAATTCATCAGCTACAAAACATATCTATTTTAAAAAATTCATCACAATTTGATAAATTTTAAGTGAGAAAGCTACAGACTGATTAATCCTTTATCACAGTAGCATTTTTTTTTTGAATTATGCAGTTTTTTAGATTTGATTTTACGATTTTTGTTCCTTCAAATTTTACAGAAATTTAATTTGTTGAAATAGGTACTGACTTAAAAAGTCTATTAGATGAAAATATAAATGCCGGAACCGTTTTTTGGGACCAACCTTTTATTGAACTATTTCTCTAAATGATTCTTACGTTAGAAAAATTTGACTTTCATCATTTTCAAAGTGGATACAATTCTGAAAAAATTTGAAAAATAGGTACCTCTCTTTAAGCTTGAAATTTCGACTGATAATTTGACAAGAAGTAAAAAAAAATTGTATCCAACCAATTGTTAAAAATCAATAATAGAACCTCTACAAACATTCTTAACAATTTTTGAGATGATTCGAGCCATATTGACGTAATTTTCAATAAGCTATTAATTATATTAACAATATATTTCTAATCGAGACGATTACCACTAACGATGAAAATTCGACCAAAAGTAATTTATCACCGGAAATAACTACTTATTTCTGTTAGTGGATTTTCGAAAAAAAAATCACAAAAGTTGCTACGTGGATACAAAATGCATATCTTAACGAGCTCGAAATAAATAAAACCAGATAATAAAAAGAATTTTTGAATGTTTCTTTGTATATAAAAAAACTTATCTATTCTCAGTAGGTACCTATTTGATATTTCCGTTCAGTGCAGTTAACAGTGAAAACTAAAAGGACAGCTTGGACTGAATACACAGAAATACTTCGAATATTCTTCACACCACCATTATGGCCGAATTGAAAAAAATCCATGTAATATTAGCGTTTGTTATTTTACAGAATATCGAATCAATTTCTTCCCAGAATCCGGATTTCAGTAAGTGAAAAAATATTACAGTTAAAATCACTTCAAATACCCTATGAATAAATATAAGATTTAAACTACAATGTGAATATACTCATTTCTTAATGAAGGTCTGTTCGCCATTGATATCGATACAAATAAAGTTCAATCCGTAGAGACTCCTAATACTCTCACCATAACGCAGAGTCGTCATCAAATGTCAAATGTCACGAATACCGGAAAAACTTGTAAGTGAAAAAAAAAATCAGACGATTTTAATAAAAAAAATACATATTTCTAACTACGATTTTTTTTTTTCGTTCAGTGATCAGTAGAACATATGAACAAAAATTAGCAACGATATACGGTGGAATTCTAAATCACACATACGACTTCTGCCAAGATGAATTTTACTGGGATCTTAGCCTAAAACCTGATGCAGGAATCAAAATCAACGGAAAAGGGTAATAAATGTTCAATAAGTATTTGAATTTAATCAGGCTTAATTTAAACAGTGAATATGATCAGAAAAATTATGAAAATTTACCGAAAAATACCTATATCCTGACGCATTAAATACCTACCTATTCAATTATTACGCAGGTGGCAGGTTCTTTTGATTCTCCAAACTTGACATAAAATTCTTTAAAAATCCTGTATTGAATTTTCAATCGAAAAATTAAATTTTCAGATCGCCAGTTCAAGTTGTATTGACATTTTCGAAAAATGGATGCAAAGACATTAAGGATACCGTTCAAATTGTTGTATTTATTTACGTGGTACCTATGAGAAGAGCAACATGCACGATACAAAATTTACTAAAAGTATACGAATTAAACTAATCGTATTATATTTCCAGAAACCATTTACCCCAGCACCCTCCTTTGGAGGATTCCGCTCCATAGTAAAACGACTCAAAGAAGCAGGTTCGAGTAGAAAAGGAAGTGAATATGATGTTTGCCTATGGTTTTTTACTGATTTTTCGAACCAGGAATATTATGTGTATACCGCATCCAATGGAGTAACAGTCATTGTTATTCCTAAACTATTTTTTCCTCATAAAATGGACTTTTTTCAAGTAAGAAATCTATGGAAAAAAAGTAACCGTCGAAATATTATTTAAAAATCGTAATAATTTTTATGACTTTTTCGTAGTTTTTTGGTACCTTTGGAGGATTGAGAAACTCTGAAGGCAAACGATTTTCACATACAGCACCTTCCACACCTTCACCAAAGACAATCTTTTTAGCTGAAAAAGTGAACGTTGTGACAAAACGATAAAAATAGTTGAAGATTGTACGCTTTGGCAGAGATGTAAAGAACAAAGAAAATTCGTTAAAATAAAACGTCCTATATAAGATTGTTTTATCTGCTAGTATAATTAAAAATTAAGTGCGCACGTCTTTAATAAAAATTTTAGTGAGTACACACCTGGGTCCCTCGGGCGAGGTAAAAAAATTCATCATGGGTTTTGAAAAAAAATATCAAAGTAATTTAGTTTGAGTGGCAAACTTACCCCGAAATTAAATATCTTTTTTTAGCCTCTACCGCTGAGGTCGAAAAACTGCAGACTGTAATTTTAATCATTTTTTGATTTTTACCAGAAAGTTCGAACTTTTCTCTCAAATATATTAAAATTAAGCTAATTTTTTTTGGTCATCTAAAATGATTTTTGATGAAATTTTTTTGAATGGAAACGCTGCCAATTACATTTTTATTTACAAAATTTCATTAAATTCGAGTTATTTATTCCGTATACCTAATCTGAAATTTGAGCCATTATTTTTTTAATCATTGAAATTAATTTGAATTATTCTTTAAATTTTTTTTGTAGTAGTGTAACCAATTGTGTGGATTACGTTTCAGTTGGCAATATTGCAATAAATAAAAAAAAATTATCAAAACTTACGTTAGGCGGCGATGAAAATTGATCTGACTCGATCTTGTGCAAAAAATTTTCAAATTCACAAACTGTGCCCTCTCATTTTTAAATCAACGAAAATTATAAGAAATCACTAAAAAAAAAAAAACAGTCAGAGTTGCAGCACAGTAATATTGTGCAAAAAATTTTCAAATTCACAAACTGTGCCCTCTCATTTTTAAATCAACGAAAATTATAAGAAATCACTAAAAAAAAAAAAACCAGTCAGAGTTGCAGCACAGTAATAAATCAGCCAAAAAAAATCATTAAAAGGAAATTGTAAAAAAAAATTGTCTCTTTTATTCGTTGAGCTAGGGAGCTCGAATTTATTTGAGGAAATAATCCCCTCGTGAAGTAAACTACCCAGTCGAATTTCGTCAGGATCCACTTTTTCCCCTCTTCGCCCTAATATTAACTATAAAAAATCGTTTAAGGCCAATTTTTATTTTACTCTAAAGTACAACCAAAGGTATCTTTGAAATATTGATGGCAGTCGTCCAATCCATCCTCATCACTTACTGTAGCCACCAAAATTATAAAATTCTGAAAATTCAATTCAGTAATCATATTTTTAATAAGAATGGAATGTCCTAACCTTAAGAGTGAAAAAAATCACCAAAATTTATTCTTCCTCCTCGTTTAAAGAATCCACTGAAAAATAAAAAAAAAAAAAAATGGAAAAAGAAATAAAAATACAACGTAAACGGTATCGGGGGTTAAGATAGGTGAATCTGTCCTCGAGCTGAACTTCGAAACTAACCGATGGAATTTGGTCCTTTAAGGTATGAAAACCACGAGGTAAAAATTTGGCCCCTACCCCTCCCCTAGCCCAAGTTATGGGGGCAAAACGTTACTATTTTCAGTCTTTCCATTAAAAATTTTCATCTCCGCGAGTTCTTTACAAAATTTTTTCAAATTTGCGTCATGGGTATTAGTGAGTGTTTTGAAAAAAATGTTTTGATGATTTTTTTCAAACCAAAAAATCGCGTTTGAAAATTTCAAATCGAGTTTTCCACATGATGTTTCAGAGGTGAAATTCTGAAAAAATTATATATCATGTACTTAGTCCTTATGTACAACGTGATATTTTTTTCAGAATTTTTCAGGTTGGGCAACACGTTGAAAAATGCAAAAAACTATGTTTCCGCCTCGTTTTTCGCTCAAAAAATGGCCATTTTTGACCGAAAAAAAATTTTCTTGCAATTATATCCTAAAATATATATTTATATACCAACTGCCAGATTTTCATTTCATTTCATCTCTTTTTCGTGTTTTTTGTAATTTCAAGTCCAAATAAGTACCTACCTATAGCACAAGGCTCAAAAATGAATATCTCACATTCTTTGCATACGAAATTATCGTACAAAAAAAAGCGACAGATTCATGTTCAGCAGCTCAAACTACAACACACTCCACTGGTATGATCATGATCAAAGCACTCAAATTTAAAAAATTTAGATGTTCAATATTTTTACGATATCTTGTCATAGTTATGCTTGGCGCGGTGACGTCGAATGTAGTACGCTAGGTAATTGTATGAACATTGTATATTATGGCACATACGTATTTTTGTAAATCAATTGTGATAATATTCGACAACCTAACTTTTTCCAAGAATATTATATTAAACCTTGAAACGCTTACAGTAAATTGTTATGGAGTTGACACCATGACACTACCAACCTAAACTTGTGATTTTATACCAGAGGCTGAATTTACTTTCGCGCGGATTGACGACTCGATTACAAGTGGCTCCATCTATCCGATGTTGTTGCAACTACGTGCCGCTGGGGTGATACAATCATATAAAATACATTGGCTTATATGGGAGAAATGAGGTTTTTCGGATTTTTATCGAAAACGGTGGGCTTTTGTGCAATGTGCCCATGAGAAGAATTAAAGACGACAAAATTTCCTATCGATTGGTGCAAAAAGTTTTGAATTTCATTCAATAATAAACATTTTACGGGCATTTCTTTTTATTCGTTTTTTGCTCACGTCAGCTTTGAATTGAAATAACTCAAAATTGAGATCGACAACCCCAATTTTTTATTGCAGTAAGTTGTAGAGAATTTTATCCTCTTTCCAATGATGTATCGACGAGCTTAATCGCGTGAATATTCCAGCCGCTATTCACGTTTTAATGCACTGAAACAAATTCATCATTTTTGAAAATAACGGATCAGCTAATCAGATGTTTTCAAATATGAAGATAACTGTTTCAACGCATTAAAACGTGAATAGCGGCTGGAATATTCACGCGATTAAGCTCGTCGATACATCATTGGAAAGAGGATAAAATTCTCTACAACATACTGCAATAAAAAATTGGGGTTGTCGATCTCAATTTTGAGTTATTTTAATTCAAAGCTGACGTGAGCAAAAAACGAATAAAAAGAAATGCCCGTAAAATGTTTATTATTGAATGAAATTCAAAACTTTTTGCACCAATCGATAGGAAATTTTGTCGTCTTTAATTCTTTTCATGGGCACATTTCACAAAAACCCACCGTTTTCGATAAAAATCCGAAAAACCTCATTTCTCCCATATAAGCCAATGTATTTGATCACCCCAGTAGACCTGCGACTTTAGCGCTCCCCGTGAGCGTCGAGTTGTCAATATGATTCAGACCCTTTGAATCGTTATACTTACTCAATAAGTACATAGGTATTAGGTACTTACTTAAAAGAGGATTTATGTTCAAGTGACACATAATTCAATTATTTTATTGTTTTTTTTTTTTTTAAATTTTCATGTTTCCTAATTTTTTTTCGACTTTAGAACTTTTCAAATAGATATTTTTATGCATACAAAATTTTTGTATTTTTCCAAGTTTAAATTTTCTTAAAAATTTTTTCAGCTCATTTAGACCTTGAAAAAAAAATTTAAAATTTCAATCGAATCATCAATTTTTTAATTTTTTCCAGTTGGGAAAAAATTTTGAATAGAATTTCTAAAAATTTGTACTTGAAAATCTAAACTAGAACTTTTTTTAGAATAAAAAAAAAATTTTGAAAAAAATACATTTTATAAAGATATGGGCATAAAAAATATTTCCGAGTTGAAAATGATTTTGAATTTTTTTAAAAATCCAGGGTTACGGACATGATTCCCCTCCCCCCCCCCCCCAAAAAAAAAAAAAACATGAATGAGAAGACTACATTTAATAGTGGTAAAATCCTCTTACTCCCTACCTCCAAACAATGGCTGTGGTATGGGGATCAAACATACCTCTAAATTACATCACATTGTGATTTTCAAAACATTAGACCGTGGAAAAAATTTTCTTATAATAAAAATCCAATTTTTTCAAAGCTCAAGGCTCAAGCATGAACAGAATCACAATATGATTACATTTTTGAACCATTTCAGGTGACAGATCGAAAATAATCTCCCGTTTATCCCTCTCTCCATAAAATCTTTCTGGCATTCCAAACCTCCATACTCACTTTGTATCCTCGTAAAAAATTCAGACGGTGCTAATGACGATCGCAGAACAATCCGAGAATTTTATTAAAATTCAAGCATGAAATATTTCAATCAGAAAAAATTAAATAAAAACCGATTTTTTTTTTAGAAAATTATTATGAAAATTTATGCTTAAGAATGTTTTGAGAGAAAAGTATTTAAAAATTTGAGTGAATTGAAAGCGAAAATCGAATAAAATCGAAAAAGTATAAAGTATGTGATTTTGTCGTTAACATTTTCAAAGTTGGTGACCTTTTTTTTGTAACTGAAAATTTTTAAATCAACCATCAATTTTAAACCATAAATACATGTAAAAATATCCACCATAATTTGTTGATTATTCCTACGTGTGGGTAAAAAATTTATATCTTTACGAGCTAGAAATAAATAAACCCAGATGACAAAAATTTTTTGACATGTTTCTTTATTCAAATAAACTTGTCCATTTTCATTAGGGCAATAAACATTACTATTCAGTGGAGTCAACACTGTTGACCGAATTTACAGAGAGACATCGAATATTCCTCACAGCACCATAATGGCCGAACTGGAAAAAATTAATTTAATATTAGCATTCGTTGTTTTACTGAATATTGAATTAATTTCTTCACAACATCAATCTTCGGAATTCAGTAAGTAGGCACTTAGACAGATATTAAGGTAAAAATCATTCCAAGTATTATTAGGTAGGTATTCATTGTGATCAATTGACGTAGGTAGTGAACGAGAAATCAAGCGAAATTAGAAATCGATATGATCGAGATCGAAATTAAATGATGATCGAAAGATCATTTCAACGTTTTCACATTTCCATCGTTTTCATCTACTTAATGCCAATCTAACATTTTTTTGAATGATTTTTCATTTTTTTTTTTTGAATTTCGAGTCTGATTCGTATTTTAACTATAAATGAGAGATCTGTGAAGTTACATCTTGCAGGGTAAATTTTTTTTAGTATTTTAATAGTTTACTGACATAAATCTCATTTTCCAACTCGATCTATCGGTCTCAGAAATGATATCGATATGATCGATATCGTTTGAAATTTTCTCGATCACTACAATGAAGAAATAAGATTCAAATTATTACAAATGAAATCCATACACATTTCTTAATAAAGGTCAGCCAGCCATTAATATCAATACGAATCAAGTTCAATTCGTAGAAACCCCTAATCCTCTGACCTTAGTAGAGAGTCGTGATCAAACCTCAAATATGACAAACACCGGAACGACTAGTAAGTGGAATGGAATTCAAAAAATTTCAAATTGAAAAACAAATACCCACAATTTTTTTTTGAATTTTTTTTTATTCAGTGATTAGCAGAACATATGAACCATATTTAGCAACATTATATGGTGGGCTTTTAAATCACACATATTTATTTTGTCAAGACGAATTTTACTGGGACCTCGAACTGAAACCTGATGCAGGATTCAAAATCGACGGAATAGGGTAATAAGTTTTCAAATAAGTATTTGAATTTTATTGGGGTTAATGCAACAGTGAAAATGATCGGAAAAATCGTAAAAATTAGCCAAATACATTCTTATGCATTTAATGTCGGCGCAGGTGGCAGATTCTTTTGATTTTCCAAACCGGGCGTATTTTAAAAGTGTTTTTAGGCCTTGTTTGGGCAACTCCAAAAAAATTGGACAAATGAAAAAAGTTCTGAAAATAAATTTTTCAGATCGCCAGTTCAAGTCTTTTTGACATTTTCTAAAGATGGATGCAAATACATTCAGAATAGCGTTCAAATAGTCACATTTATTTACGTGGTGCGTATTGAGAAGAGTAATTTGAATGAAATAAAATTCACTAAATGTGTAAGAATTGAATTAGGTAATCCTATGTATAATTCCAGGATCCATTCAGCCCAGCACCCTTATTTGATGGATTCGAATCCATAACAGATCGAATCACAGAAGCAGGTTCGAGTACGTATGAAAATGAATTTAAAGTTTGCCAATGGTTTTTTAGTGATTTTTCAAAAGAACGTTACTACATGTATACTGCATCCAATGGAGCAATAGTCATAGTAATTCCTAAATTGCCTAAAGCTATGTCTCATAAAATGTCGCCTTTACAAGTAAAAAATTTATACGTACATACACATAGGTGGTAAAAAGTAACCGCCCACTAATTATTTTTTAAATCGTATTAATATGATTATTTTTTTTGTAGTTTTTTGGTACCTTAGGAAAATTGAAAAACCATAAAGGAGGATCATATTCACATAAAGCTCCTTTCACAACTTCTCCATTGACAATCGTTTCAGCTCAAGGAATAAAAATTATACCCGACAATGAAATATGAAAATAATTGAAGACTGTACGTTTTTGCATTGGTGGGAAGAAGAGAGACCACGACAGGATTAGTTCAAAAAAATTATTTAGTCATCTTTGATGAAATTTTTCAAACATGGCAGTGTTTCTAATTACATTTTTATTCAAGAAATTTTTTCTAAAATTTGAGTTGTCTATTTCTTTACTTGAAATTTCTTTTATTGTTGAATTTAACTTAGATTGATTTTTTGAATTTTTTTGTAGTAGCGGTGTCAATCATGTAAATTAAAATGCAGTTGGCAGCACTGGAATAAAATTGGAAAAAATTAATGAACTATATTTTTGGAGACGGTAAAATTTTTCTGGACCGATTCAAAGCAAAAATTCTTCAAATTCACGAACTGTGTATCCCCATCTTCATCATTTGTGACTGACCAAAAATACCAAATTCTAAAAATTCATTTCAATATTTTTCCATTTTAATGGCATTTTTCGGGATCGATCGAGCCAAATATGGAAGAGATGAATGAGTGGAGAATTCGCAAAAAAATAATGCGGATTTAACCTCAGGAATTTTTCAAAGTTGAATTTAAAAATATATACATAAGTAGTTATGTAGGCATTTAGGCAATTGAAAAATTTTTACAGTAAAAAAATGATCACTGAGAATCTCACTTTTTAATCCTGATGTAGCCTAAGTATAATTTTTCAGATAATACATCCGATTGAAAATCAGCCTTGGTTGTGTAGAATTCAGAATTCCAATTGATAATTTTTATGGAGTATTTTCGGTCTAACGGTGAAAAAATTTACTAATATTTTTCTTCGTCTCCTTCAGGAAATCCACTAAAAAAGGACGGTATCCCAACACAATAAGGTGAAATTTTCAGCCAAAACAAAAAAAATCGATAATCTCGAAAAATTGTGCTTCAATCAATAATCAATCAAATAGGTCACTAATATTAGTAAGTTGGTGGATTAATATCCGCTCGATGGCTTAGGATTTTCATCTTCGAAATTCACGACATGTCAAACGCCAATGAAGCAAAAATTCTATACGGGTATATTTAAAAAAAAAAAGAAACCCGTTTAATATTATCGTGAAAATTATTCGGTAGGTATTTGTATTTGTACTACGAGTTCTTATCTCAAAATATATGCATGGCAATGACGTCAATCGTAGGTAACTGTATGAACAATGTATATTATGGTGCTTTTACTTTTTACAAATCAGTTATGATAAATATTTGACATCTTAATGGTTTATGGTTTTTCCAACAAGCTTAAAATATAAAATGCTTCCCGGAAAATTGAAACGAAATTTCACCAACAAGAATAAAAGAAAAGAAAAGAAAAGAAAAGAAAAAGAACTCGAGAATTTTTACCTAGGTATTCATTTGATCTTGTACAAGCTCGAGAAAAGGTTGAATTTACGTAGAACAGTCACTTTTGAGACCATTCAAAATCATCATAAAAAGTGAAATTTTTCAATTAAATTTTTTATAAGGTTTAAAAACATGTACTTATTAGGTACCTAGATCTATCAAGCCAATCTCATTTCAAAATTCTTCTCAAAAACTTCCTCTGCTTTTTCAATTGGTATCTTTACTAATAGGTATGCACCAGGGTTGCGTTCAGGATGGGTTGTGTATACACAAAAATGACGTCATTTTAGTGTATAAATATACAAAAAATTCAGAGGATGTGCAAATTCATTCCTTTCAAAAATAAAAATTTAAAAACTGATGGTTAGCGAAGCACCCTTTTTGCCTTGAATTTACATTGAAGGATTGCAGTTTTATTTTTTTATTACTATTTTTTCGAATCTAAATCTTTCAGGAACGAAAACAATCTGATTGGTTAATTTTTGTGTACACCTAAAAATGACGTCATTTTTGTATATACACACTCCATCCTGAACGCAACCCAGAATAAACTTCAAAAAATTTTCTCTTAGATGTTTGAAAATGTTTATCACATTCTGCATAAATTAAAATGTTTAAAAATTCGCTAAAGATATTTAGAATGCAAAATTAATTTTAATCGCGAAAAAAAAATTAAAAATAGTTTGAAAAGATCTTGAACAATTTTCAAGCAATTTGAACAATGTTTTCAATTTTTCTAAGTTTAAATTTTCTCAAAAAAAATTTAAACTCAACTAAATCTGAAAAAAAAAACAATTTTTTTATTTTATTGAATGTGAAGATGTAATGTAAATATTTAATTCTGAAAAATTTGAACACAGAATCATGGAAATCTGCACTAAAAATTTTTTTAAAGTGGAATTTAAAAAAAAAAGAAATCTATTATTTTGAGATCTCACGAAGTACTCCAAAATTGAAATTCGTAGAATATAATTTTCGATAATAAGCCGACCTTTTTTTTACATTTTCAGCGACTAAACCCTCTCGTTAACCTAATTTTCGACTTCAGGTGTGATATCGTTGAACGCGTCACATAATTTGACAATTACCACGTGTGGGTACAAAATTCATATCTTAACGGGCTAGAAAGAAATAAAACCAGAAGACATAAAATGTTACTTTGTCCAAAAAAACTTATCCGTTTTTTGGTAGGTACTTAACATTTCCCTTCAGTTCAGACAGCAGTGAAAAAGGACACCGTTGTCTGAAAACGCGGAAAAACATCGTATATTCCTCAAAGCACCATCATGGCCGAGCTGAAAAAAATTAATTTAATATTGGCGTTTGTCGTTTTATTGAATATCGAATCACTTTCCGCTCAGTCTCCGAATTTCAGTAAGTAGAAAAATATCCCATTCAGTTATTCATTGTTATCAATGAAAAATCAAGAAATAACGTTCGAGCTGCTACAAATTGAATCCATACTTCAAATTTTTGAACATAGGTCAGTCAGCCATTAATATCGATACAAGTAAAGTTCAATTCTTACAAACCCCAAAACCTCTGACCTTAAAGGAGAGTCGTAAACAAACCTCAAATATGACAAATTACGGAACGACTTGTAAGTAAAATACAAATGTACTTTAAACGATTTCAATCAGAAGAAATTATTTGAATTTATTTTTATTCAGTGATCAGCAGTACATATCAACCATATTTAGCAACATTATATGATGGACCTCTAAATCACACATATTCATTTTGTCAAGATGAATTTTACTGGGATCTCGACCTAAAACCTGATGCAGGATTCAAAATCAACGGAATGGGGTAAGCCTAATAAGTATTCGCATAAGTATTGGAATTTTATTGCGTTTACTTCAACAGTGAAAATGGTCGGAAAAATTGTAAAAATTACCCAATTTGTTCTGACGCATTAAATACCGACCCAATTATTGCGCAGTAGGGTGGGCCGAAAAAACATTTCTTCGATTTTCAAAACCATACCCCGCAAAAGTTGTTGGCTGATGAGACTTGAAGAATAATAATTTAAAAAAATTCAAAATCGATTCATATCTCCCGATCGTGCACTGGCGTTAATGTTTTCAAAAATAATCAAAAATTCAAAATTTAAAAAATCAACGTTTTATAATTTTTTTTTGTTTCTTCATAAATAAAAAAATAGCAGAAATATTAAAAAGGTATAAAACATGAATTCCTTCAACAAATTCTGCTTTTTGGTTTGAATAGTCACTAGATGAGCTCTAAAACCAATTTCAATGAATTTCAAATTTTTTCAAATATTTCTAAAATTTTTGAAAATATTGAATTTTTGCCTATTTTTAAATATGAATCGATTTTGGAATTTTTTTTCTATTCTTCAAGTCTCATCAGCCAACAACTTTGGCGGGGGTATGTTTTTGAAAATCGAAAAAATTGTTATTTCGGCCTACCCTATTGCGCAGGTGGCAGAAAAATTTCCCAACTTGGCATGGAATCCTTTCAAAATATTTTATTTTTGGAAAAAAATCTAATGTTGAATTGTCAAATAAATGAATTTTTCAGATCGCCAGTTCAAGTCTTCTTGACATTTTCTAAAGATGGATGCAAAGACATTAAGAATACCGTTCAAATAGTTGTATTTATTTACGTGGTACCTATGAGAAGAGTAAAATGCACGATTTAAAAATTCACTAAAATTATAAGAATTAAATTAATCATATTTCCAGGATCCGTCCACCTCAGCGACCAACTTTGATGGATTCGAGTCCATGGTAAATCGAGTCACAGAACCAGGTTCGAGTACGTATGAAAATGAATATAAAGTTTGCCAATGGTTCTTTAAAAATTTTCATGACCAACCTTACTTTATCTATACTGCATCCAATGGAGCAATAGTCATTGTGATTCCTAATTCACCTACGGATACTTCTCATACAATGTCGTTTTCACAAGTAAAAATCTACGTCAGATTGTAAAAAAACAACCATCTCGCTATTAGGTATTTATGAGTCGTAATAATTTTTATGAATTTTTTGCAGTTTTCTGGAACCTTTGCAAAATTGAAAAACCAGGAAAGGGTATCATATTCTCATAAAGCCTCTCACACAACTCCACCATCGACGATCTATGAAGCTGCAGTACTAAAAATTGTACGTGACAATATGAGGCCTTGATTTGATTTTTTCATTCGCTAGTACATACTTAGATTAAAATAAATTAATTATTAAAAATTATATTTCTGTGCTTAATAAAAATTTTAGTGGGTAAGCAGTCGATAAGCACATATACTTGGGTTCGTGAGGACCTATTTCATTCATTGCATCATGAAAAAATAACAGGTGAAGTGAAAAAAAACTCATCTTGGATTTTGAAAAAAAAGATTGAGGAAATTTCCTTTGAATGGGAGATCTAAAAAATTTGAGTCCTCTGGTAAAAAGAAAGACGAAGTTTTGAGAATTTCAAAGTGGGCATTTTGAAAAAAAAAATTATTTGGTCATCCAAAATATAAAATCTACAGAGAGCGATAAAAATTTTGAAAATAAAAAATGAAAAAACAGAGCGATATTCTGAATTTAAATTTCTTTTCATTTCTACATTTGACTTCCACAGTAGCTATTCTTGAATCCTAATTCTGAGTCAAAAGTTCGAAAAAATTCAACATTATCATGTGACAAATCGTTTGTGATATTTTTGAGGATGCAAAATTCGAATTTCTACGCAGTTCTGGAATTTGGCACTTTTTCCCTACTTAGGTATATTAATTAGGACATGTATTGGAATCAAATATACATATCACTCGAAAGATATATTGAAAATACACTTCTAACGACTGATTCGTTCTTCACTTCTTTTTCCTGTGGTTGGTGAGCGTTTTTTTTCCAAGTCGTAAGTCTACTTCTTTTGAAATTTTTCAAGTCCAAAATTTTTTCCTCTTAATTTTTCCTAAAAATTTCTTCAACGTCCATTTTTCAAGTACAATTTACTCAAATTTATTTCAAAACTTCTCAAGTTTGAACTTTAAAATTTTTCTAAAAATTTTTTAAACGTCAATTTTTTAAGTTAAATTTTTTAATAAAAGTATTTTTAACGTCACGGCAAATTTGTAAAACAGGTAAACAGGACCAGGTCAATTCTTCAAGTCTAAAATTTTGAAAAAAAAATTAAGGAACAAAATTTATTTACACTTGGAAAATATAGACGTTAAAAAATTGTCAGGAAAAAATTTTAGCCTTGAAAAATTGACCTGGGCCTGTTGTACGAATTTGATTTGTCGTGACGTTAAAAACATCCTGATAAGAAATCGAAATTTAATCAAATAATTGACGTTAAAAAATTTTAAACCTGAAAAATTGAGTAAAAAATTTACAACTTTGACTTGAAAAACAGACTTGAAGGAACTTTTAGGAAAAATTTTTCGATCTCTACGAAAAGAATTTGAAGTTTTTCAAAAAAAAATCGAGTAAAAAATTTTAATTTGATAGACGTTGAAGAATTTTCAGGGAAAAATTTAGACCTCGACGAAAAAATTTTAAAGTTTTGTCTTTTGAAAAAAATAAGGGGAAAAAATTTTGAACTTCAAAAATTTCTAGACAAGCGGACATAGAAAAAAAATTTTAAAGAACGCTCACCAACCACGGGAAAAAGAAGTGAAGAATGAATCAGTCGTTAGAAGTGTATTTTCAATTTCGTGCCTGAAGCCTTTTCGTGTAGATTTAGTCATAGGTCCCAATTTGGGAGTTGGGACAGAAGGCAGTTAGCTGGTTGCTTATTGCTCTTTCAATATTCTCAAAATTTCGTATTTTTTTAGTCAAAAAATTAAATTGTGGCCGAAAAAGGTGGGAATGTTGTAACGATTCTATCAAAAAATTCGCAGCCTTAATCGAAAAAATGTGAAAAATTGTGTTTCAAGTCGATAAAGGTCTATTTAGATACATAATCTTCAATTTTTTGCCTCTTTCAACGAACAAAAAATTTCAAAAAATTGTAACCTTTGTTTATAAATAATTCATGCAGTTCAAGTCAGAAAAATAATGTAAAAATTATACATCGAGTGGGGGAAAATTCTGAAACATAAATTTACAGCTTCAATCAAAACAGAAAGAAAAATTTTACTTTCAGCAGAAAAATTTCCGATTTCTTTAATTCTCGACATATAAAGTCAAAGACAACCCGCAATTAATTTATTATGGATTAAAAATGTAAAGTTTCTGCCTCGGAGGTATAATTTGAAAAATTTGTTCGTTTCAAAATACCCACCCTTCCAACGAAAATCAAAAAAAAAAATTTAAAAAGTCCACTTCTGACAATTCTTCTACTCGACATAATTATTCGACTAAAAATGCAACTGTATAATCCCGTGTAGCAAGGTCGATATGAATTTTGATGTAAATGTCGACACATCGAAATCGGTCACTTTTCGACCCAAATGTCGAGGCGATTTTCGATGGATTGTCGAGCATTGTCGAGGCAATTATCGAGATATTTGTCGAGGTGTTGCCTCGACAAATGCCTCGACAGATTATCAACAATTATATCGACTGAGTCGATAATTTGTAGAGAGATATTACGATAGTAGACAAATACCTCGACAAATATCTTGACAAACCATCAATAATTACATCGACATGTCGACCTTCAAGCGACAGATTTTTCGATGTGTCGACATTAACATCAAAAGTTGTGTCGACAATGCAATTTTTCAGAGTTTCTGCAATAATAATAATTTTTATACATTTTTTTTACCAAAATTGAGTTTGGCATCACTGCCTATCTCATTTTATGTCGACAGAAATATGGACATAGATGAGAGGAGTGATCAACAAATCGTAGATCACTTACAATTTGATTTTCTTATGTACAAATTTGCGCCATATTTTACTTATGAGTATTAAACTATATCATTTCAAAAATTTTACATCAATTTTGACATCGACAAAAACTTGACAAACAGTCGAGGGTATGTCGATGTATAAATAAACTATCGACATTTGTATCTACAGAACCTCAAAAATTATAATTTGTAAAAATATGAGGAGATATTGCTTATTTTCAAAAATTTTTACTTTTCTTATATTATTACTTACTGAAAATCACTTTTTAGTGATATTCATGGCCGAATTTTGAGGATTTAATTTTGATGCATTGTCGACATTATGTCTATGTTTTTATGGATGCATCGATTTTCATGTCGATCTTGTCCACAAGACATGTCGATGTATTTTTAAAATGTGAAAATAGTAGAAAATTTTTAAAAATTCCAAGTGAAATCGGTTTGGTTTGCCATAATACATAACCCCAAACAGTAATTGCTTTTTCAAATTCGTTATTTAAGAAAAAAAATTGATTTAAATATTGTCGATAACCTGTCGATACACATGTTTATGTCGACAAATGCTACACGGGATTGTTTTAGGACGGGAGGAGGGGCATCGGAACAGCTTGATTTTTAATAATCACAAAATTGAATTTTCAGAGAAGAAAATTGGATTAGAGTGGAAAATTTATGTCTTTTTTCAAAAAACTTACATTTTGAATCTTGAAAAACACAGAAAAATTGAATTTAACGCAAAAAAATAGGAAACGTCGCATCTGGGCCAGAAATTTTTAATTTTTCGCTCTTCCATTCAAATTTATCAAATTTAGTTTTTCTTCGGTTGGTTTTAGGTTTTAGGTCACTTAAATGCAGTCTTTTTTCATCAATTATTTCTCTCCCAACAGATCTGAATTAGCTTCAATTGAGTATTCGAGATTTTGAATCTTCTTCAGAACGTTTCAATAGTTCTGTGTATTTGATTTTTATATTATCTACCTACTTCGTTTAACTTGTAACACACCTAACCTATAAAATTTACAAGTAATAAAATTTCAATCACTCTTCGCCATTTGGGAAATCCCACGATTATTCCCTTCGTTTATCATTTATTAATTAAAATTACGGAACAAAGAAAAGTACGACCTTAATCCCACGAAACACGACATCGACATCACTTTCTCTATACCTTCATTGGGTAAACCGAAATTAAGACAAACGACGAACTTTTCGACAATTTGGCTGGTTCCAACTCATTCGATATTTTAACCACGTAGCTAAAAACTTGGAACGCTCGTCATCCTCCAATACAATCGAACAGAAATACTTATACATAAAATAAAACAATAGACCACTCACCGAGGTACCCTCTCGAGAGTCGAAACATCTCATCAAAATTATACTTAGGTAGGTAATTCGAAGATGATGAAAATTTGCACCTAACTTGATAGGTATGTACCAGCTACCTACCTAGACCTACAAACCCAACCTACGTATTTTTAAAAAAATCCTATACATATACCCTCGTTCCGAAAGCACGACCGACAACATGGTAAATTAAAAATAACTTGATACAAATCGATTATGCTCATCCAGTTGTAAGAAAGTTTTCTCATTTCAACTTCGCAAACAATGTATTATTTCGTTTGTTCTTTTTATATTTTTATAATACGTTTGCAAATACTCGTACATGCTGCAACTAATAATTAGTTTTACCATTTCCATTATAAAACTTTTTGCTTTTGTGAATTTCCTTCCGCTTGCAGCGATTGTATTTTCGGATAAGGAAACCCCCTTCTTTTGGCATTCGAAAAACAAACAATCTCATTTAAATATTAGCAATATACGAGTAATTCCGATGAAATATTTATTCGGCGATGAAATAAGCCAAAACGAGTCAAATAATGAAATTCGTTTCAGCGACGGACTCCTAAATTGTTGTAAGAATTGTGAGGTAACGTATCGAGGGCTTCTTTTTAATCCACATACGGAATAATTTTATAAACTATAATTTTGTAAATTCTGAAGTCTGAAGGGATGAGGGAGATGCTTAAAATTATCGAAAAGCATCGACACGAGAAGAAAAAAAAAAATCAAAAATTGAGTTTTCACTGGCAGAGAAAAAAGAAGAAATTTTAAATTTCAGCGTGCAAGGATGCAAGAAGGTACAGGAGAGAAATGAAAATTCAGTTCGTAGATCGCGAGAAGTTTGAAATTGCCCAAAATTCAAAATTTTGACAAAAGGAGAGTAAGAAAGAAATCTAAAATTACCAAACATTAGTCGAGAGGTAGGATGAAAAATAAATTTCAAATTATCCACATTCATACTGTAGTGTGTAGAAAAAATTTGAGGAGTAAAAAAAACAACAAATTCAATCCTAGAGGATAGGAAAAAAAAAACTGAAAATTCATATTGAGAAAAGGTTTGGAGGAATATGAAATTACCAAAATTTTAACCGAGGAGAGATCACTCGAAAAAAATGACGAAACATCATTTTTTTTACTATTTTTATCCCACTCAATTCGTATTCAGCACCTTCTAAAGTACTATTTACAATGATAAAGGATGAATGCCATCTCGTGGGTGCTCAAATTTGACATTTTTTGTGTTCTTCACGCCCAGATCAGTGATTAGTTTGAAAGAAAGTAGAAGAATATTAAAGGTACCTATCTAATTTTCAACATCATAAAAAACCTCATTTTCATAATTTTAGGAACTGAATTGCATTTCTCAAAAAATTATCTCATCGCTCTGCAATGAATGAAAATTTTATCTAATCAGCGAAAAAATCTGAAATTAGGAATATACTCTATTTTTGATCTCCCAAATCTGTGAAAAGCAGTTTCGAGACAGGAATCCCAGAAAATGTTGGAAGTTTCCAGCCCCAGAGCAAACTTAGGTCTAAATAAAGATGGGCACGCCTATTTTTTGGATTTGACCCTTCAGTGCCCCCTAGCTCTCAATTTCGGAGAAAAGTACGTTGAAAAAAAATAAGCAAATATTCGGACTCAGTGCCCTCAAATACCTAACAAACGACAGATCACACGTTTTTTTCATTTTTTCCAATTTTGACCTAATCAATGGGGATAAAAAGAAGGTTCAGAGCATAGACAAAGTAAATAATTGAACATTCATCGCCAAAGTTGAACTTTGAGCTTTTCAAAATAATTATTATCGTTTTTGGATCCCTTTTCAATTCTCTTTCGAAAGTATAACCTATCTCGAGACACAAGCCTTCAAAGTTAGGTAATTTGGAAAAAAAAAATCGAAATTGCCTAAAAATTACAAGGACCAACTTCCAGCCTTCTTGAGGGTTAGAAGATGAATGATGGTGGATTTATGAATAGCCCATCAAGGGGAACTCGTAAAAAAAATTGAGCAAAGTAAGAAGACCCGACTCAATTTTGGTCGTTTCAGTATGAAATTGAAAATGAAATAGCCCTTCTAATTGCTAATTACCCAATTTCATAGAGAACTTTTTGAATAATTAAAGCATAAATTTTCAGCCAAAAAATAAAATTCTCAACTCAAAGTTACGAATTATGAAAAATTGTGCTTTATTTGATCAAAGAAGTCACCAATCTGGATAGTTTGAGATTATAAATGTTCAAGTTTACATGGACCAATTTTATGAGCTTCTTGTCAGCGCTGAAAAATTCCAAAACTTCCTGGAGCTTCCAAAAATTCTCAAAACTGGTTTCAATCAATTCGAGATATCAAAAATAGGATATTACATCAAATCCAAAATTCAGTTTTTTCCGTTGATAAGATCAAATTTTCATGTTTTGCAAGGCGAGAAGGTAAAAAAATAATTTTGAAATTTCAAAAATTCCCCAAAATTTGAGCATCTGAAATTTTGGATCTGGATTATTTTTTGAGATATGTACTTTCAATTTATTTATGTTTCAGCTCAAAATTTTACTTTCAGTTGAGATATCTCGCTTGTTTAGTCATACAGGAGAAGGATGAAAACGTATAGATTTCGAGTAAAATAATTGCAAAAATTTTCATTTAAAGAGGGAAAATAAAAATTCAATATTAGCTTTTCCATTTCATTATTTCTTTCTATTTAATTTACACAAAAATCAAATTAAAAATCCAAGAAAAGAAATCGAAAATTTCCGATGAAAAATTAAAAAAAATAAACGATTTTTCCGACACGAGCAATTTCTTTGCAGAATTTGCTGCAAAATAACCCAATCTAGTATGAAATTTAATTTCTATACGTCGCTGGTTTGGCTGACGTGTGCGAAATTCAATATACCATAAGTCGTTGATAATTTAACGAAAGTTGGTACCTAGAACGATCTAGGAAGTTGATATAAGAAGGCAAAGACGATAAATGAAAATACCCATCAGATATCTACGAGTATACGGGTTATAGAAGTATAAAATTAGCCAGCAATCATCTTCAGCTGCAATATCTTATTACATTATTCCATTCGAATAAATTTCAAGAGGTTAAGGTATTGAAACAGTTTGACTGCGCGACGATCAGGGAGTTGGGGGGCGGGATTAACAAAATCGAGAATTTATGAAACATAAATTTCATTTTAAAACTATCTACGTATCGCCTTATTGAACTGGCGAATACCGCGAATATGGTGCGATGCGATGGCAAAGTCGAAAAAACATTTTACCAATTCACTCGGAATAAATTACGTTTTCAAGTAGCCGTACAATGTCTCGCACAATACACGAGTACGTCAAATTTGACAAATAGTCTGGAATTTCGAGTTCGACCGTGAGAACGAGCTGCGATGTAAAAAAATAAATTGCGTAAAATTTTAATCATCTCGCAGAGTTCTGGCGTGGCAAAAAATTGCTATTTCGGGAGATGGGTTATAGAATCTGACACCGTTTCAACGTGCTCCGCTGGTACTTTCGTTCGGCTTGAAATTAACCAAACGGTGAAAAATGACAAAAGATGTAATGAAAACAGCACGTATAATTCTCGATGGAATATCACCGAGCGTCTTTTCTCTTTTCCTGCAAAGACGATGTCATTTGCTGCGAGTAATCAAAAATCTTATTCTCCGAGTTCGTAGCACGATGCGAGGTATCTTTATCTTATTTCAGCGCGATTTCGTTACGTACCGAAGGAAAATGTAGGTGGATAGAGCGACCTACTCGAATTCGGTACGAATTGATTCGGAAAAAAATTGTAAGGAAATGTTGGAAAAATGATCGATTTTCGAGGTTTACCAGACGTGGGTAAATCTCGAATATGAATTTTTCCTTGAAAATTTGTAAAACATGTTGTTTAATTCTTAGAATAATTCGCAGACAGTGAAGAATTCGGCTCTGTGAAACATATGGAGATTCGGAAACCGATTCGGCGTGTCCTTTTCGTTGCAAATTGGCAACTTACCTTGCATAAAGTTATCGTAGCTGCAGTCCAAAATTATCGAAAGGGGCATAATTAATTATACATTTGTACAAATTTGGTTGATAAATTCTTCTCTGAGAAAAGATAATTCTTCATCGGAAATCTGGATGATCACTGAAACATTAAGCAATAATTATGATTATGGGATTGCCTGCATTCTTTACTGAAGGAACAAAATTCCTCGAGAAAACGTTGATTCCTAAGTAGAAGAAAATATATAATAGGTAATGATTTAATTTAGGTAAGTATAAAAAAATTCAAACAATATTGATACAAGTGAGGCAAAAGAGTCGAGGTGAAAACTTTATATAATTATCATCGTCAGAATCATAGAAATTTGCTGTTACAGCCATCTTGAAAATCATGAAAATCTATCCTGATTTCATAATTTTTAGTCAAAAATTAATTTATTGCAGTTTTCAAGCAATAATTTTTCTCAAACCATAAAATACTTTTCTATCAAAAATAGGCAATGTAAAAAATTACTTAATTCAATTCAATGTTGCTTATTGAACAAAATTTTAAAACTCCAGAATACAGAATAATATTTTTTTAAATTCCAAAAAAAAATCGATCAAAAATGCTTAAATTCAAAATTTCAAGTTCCGAAATTTTTGAATAATACTTGTTGAAATTTCACTCCCCCCCCCCACCAATCTTGCAACCGTTACGAAGCTTAAAAGAAGGATTTTGAATTGCATTAGGGATTTCTATTTTATGAAGTTTTGAAATAGGTACCTAGTACCTACCCGCTGAATAATCAAAATTATATTGTTCTAATTTTCGACAATCTTTGAAAAAACACTTTTTGACAAAAAATGGAGCGTTTTAAAATTATTTCTAGATATCGATAAATTAATTTCTAAAAATTTTTTATTACAAATCAAGATGCTTATCTCTTCTAATCGATTTTTCACCATTTTCAAATAGAATTTCGAAAAAATCACAGATTTTCATTTTGAATTTGCTAAACACTGTTTTAAAAATTCCTCGAATTTCTTCTTTAAAAACATACGTAATCTTCAACTTGAATTCTCCAAACAACATTATAATCTCAATGAACAATTCTCCGAACATTTATCTTCATCAAAAGTCCAAAATGATTTCAACCTTACAACATTTTGAAAAAAAAATTGTTTTTTCGAGAAACTTGGACTAAATTTGAACATTTTTTAATCGATAATGTTTCTAAACTTTCGAGAATCTTTTCTTCGAAAATAAAACGTGCTGATTTCTGGACATTGAACGCTTTTCAAATAGGTATTTTTTCATATAATTATTATTTTATATTATTTTTAACCAAAATTTTGAATTTATGTTTTAAAATTTCTAAAACTTTTTGTTAACTTTTATCTTAATTTGAGCCAGTGAAAATTCGCTGAAGAAATAGTCAGAATAAAATTACTAAAAATCAGTGAAATTTCACTGCTAATTAGCGAAAAATCATTTACCAAAAAACTTGGTTAATTTTTATTTTTAAATCAGTTATTTTTCAATAACATTGAAATGAATCAGTAAAAATTTATATTTTTACTGATGGAATCATTAATTATGGGAACAAATTACCGATTTCAAATTGAAAATTGATTAATTAATTTTTTATTGAATCAGTAGGTAGTTTTTGAATGATTTCTACACAGACTCAATTCAGGCTACTTTATAATATTGTATTTTCATTGATCCATTTCAAAAGAATAAATCGTTTTTAAATAGAATTTGGAGACCATCAAATTTATTTTTTGAAATTTCCAAACAAGTTTCAAAAATTTCTGTCAAGAAATGTAGCATTCTAAGATCTCTAGACAACGATTAATCGATTTTCATATTTTTTTGCCACAAATTTAGGAACAGCTTCCAAAATTTTAATTAGTTATCGCCAAACATTTCTTTGGAAATTTCTCCATTTTGTTAAGAATCCTCCCCCCCCCCCCAAAAAAAAAGTTCCAAAAAAATCGAAAATCTTCTTTCCGAAATTTCAATAATTTTTAAATAGAATTGTATGATTTTCTGATTTTTATTTTAAAGTTTCCAGAATTTGATTGTATAATATTGCTTGCCCCCCCCCAAAAAAAACCCAATGGACCAGAAATTCCTTAAAATTAGAAATTTCTACCAGAAATTTCGGATCCTAAAATTTCTAGATGATTTTCCACAAACCAATTCACCAAAATATTTTGATGAAAAGTGTCTAGATTTTTTTTCAACATTTTTCAATACCTATGTGTTTCTAATAAGAATTTCGGAGAAATGAAGACGTTGATCGAAAAATTGGACAAGTGCCCCAAAAATTTTCAGAATCAATCGAAAATTATTCTCCAATCCTGAAATTTAAAGATATCCTACAATCAATTCCCCGATATTTTTGCTAGAAATTTAAATACTTTTTTTTATAGATAGGTATTATTCATTTTAAAACGTTTTCATCAAGGAGTCAATACATGTATCAAAAAATCATCAATAACTCTTTCCAACTTTTACAATGGAAGACAAAATACTCCAAATAAAAAATTTTCCAAACAGTGATTTCCACAAAGTCTCGAATTATTACTTTGGTCAAAAATGTGTTTTGACATTTTTGGACATCATTATATATTTTTGATTTTATTTCAAAATCTATGCAAAAAATAATTATTGAAAATTATTCTAAAATTTTTAGAAATCGAGTCCAAAAACTCGAATTCAAAAATTCGAATATTTTTATACGCCTGGTTTTATGTTAACACGAGTGAAAATTTTCATTCAAGAAATTCATTTTTTTCAGCAACGAATGCATTAGGAATAGGAAATCCTTCTGATCGCAAATCTGAAAAAAGTCTTAAAAATCACAAAAAAAAAATTGAAAAACAAATCACATCTAAATCTCAACTTTCCATCACCCAATCATCTCGCTCATTTGATTCGAAATCACGCTCTCGACACCTTCAGACCGCACCTCCGTTTAATCCACAGAAAGAAAAAGGGGGTACAAAAATAACTACACAACTACCCAGTATAGGAAAATGGAAACTCGTATACGTATTTATTTTTAATGCTCACATCAAAAAGTTATCAATAATAAATACACGAAAACACGAAACAGGAAAAAAAATCATTATTTAAGCTATACATAATAACGAAACAACCGGAGTATATAATTTTACACCAATATTGAGACACAAAAAAATAGGTACATAATATAAGGGGGGTACTTATATATTAAAAAGTTCTTTCTGGTTGACCGTAGCGTATGTCACGTTCGCTGGCGCTAAAACCATTGACGTACTGGAAAACTGTAACAAAATTAAAAGTTACCAATTAACGTACAGTTTTCCAGTTTAAGCCTTTTGCGAGGTTTTTTCCAAGCCCTCCCTTCCAATTAATACATAGATATCTACTATTATTTGTACGCTAACAAAGAATAGAATAAAAAATTGCAGCCAAGCAAATATTTATCGATTTATTATTTTTTTTTTACCCTCGTTAATTAACTGCGTAGAACTTCGGTAAACCTGGCGCAAACAACGCTACAAAGTTGTATACATCGAAGCGGGTACGCGAAAGAACAGAGAAGGCCGCAATGTTTGGGAAACATTTTATTGCTTACGTGTGCAAATTAGTAGATAAAAAGATTCTTATCATTTAACTTGCTGCCGCGTCGAATTGAAAGGCTAAGCAGTTTTGTAGTGATTTTTCACCCTTCCAGCTGCCCTTCGTCAGCGTGTGTTTCGAAACTAAACGGTATATTGGTTGAAAACTCGATAAAAATCCGTTAAACTCGACGAAAAAAATTTTCAAAAGTAAATAAATCTTAAAAGCATGCACTGGGTGATTCGGAAAAGATCAATAGTTGCTTCGAAAAATACAAAAAAAGATTCGGTTTCATTTTGCTTTGATATAAAAATTTGAAATTTTGTTTTTCTTGAAACAGTCGTTCACCAAAATGAAGCAAAATTTTTTGGAAAATCGAGACAATTTTTTTAAACGTAAAATCGAAAACTTGAATAAATTTGAATTAGGTAAGTAGACGTACAAAAAAAAACTTAAATTTCATTTAAAATATTTTAAAAAGTCTAAACATGGTCAAAATAGAAACCCCATAGCATTATTTTAAAAATTATTTTTTATCAAATAATTTTAATGCTACGAACCTGGTTTGCATTTTTTAAAATCATCGAAATAATGAATAAGTCATAAAATTGTTGCACAAAGCATTAAAAAAAAACAAACGATTTTATAAAAATCACAAAATGATCCAGTAATTTTTAAAAAATTGATAACAGCCAAAAAAAATCATAAAAATTATTAAATGTTCACAACCGTAGAAAAATTATAAAGTTTCATTCAAACTTTCAAAAAAAATGTAAATTTCCGTAGAAATTGTGACAAAAATTGATTAAAACCCCAGAAATAACTGAGAATTCTGTAAAAATCATTAAAAAATTGCATAAAAATGATCAAAATATTAAAAAAATTGATATTGATGGAAATTCCCCGATGCCTTATACCACTAAACCTATAAATTATTTTTAAATACAACACAAATTCAACTCAGATACCGCCGAACACCTATTTCAGTTGTTTTCAGGGTGCTCAAAACTATTTTTCAAAAAAATTTCGTCATGCCAGATGTCAAAAAAAAAAAAAAAAAAACTATAGAAATACTGGAAATGTAAAATATTTTTTCAATTTTTTATAGGAAAATCCAACAAAATGTCATTGTATGAATTCATCAAAAATTTCCTGGGCTTTTTCATATTTTTTCACAAATCTCAATGGCAATAAATTTAATTTTTTTATGATTAATATTTCATCAGAAATCGTTGAATCAATTCACCAAACCAAATTTCCAAATATTTCTGCCATTGGTCATCAATTTACTTCAAAAAATAGACAAAGTATTAATAGCCCTGCAAAAAAGCTTTCATCAAAATTTTTAATTTTTGACACAGTCGTGATATTTCAATCAGTTTTGAAAATTTTCAACGATTTTTACATTTGAAATCAAACATTTAAAATGATTTTTTTTACTTTTTCAATATTCAATATTTTTGATGAAACTTCAATAAAATTTTCATGATTAGATACCTATTTGAATTTCACCATTTTAAACAACAGATGCCTATAACGAAAAAATTTTCAATAAAAATAAAGTGATTTTGAACAAATTTTCGAACATTTTCAATGATTTTTTCACGACTTTTTGAGCAAATGTGACCCTGCCGGAAAAAGGGGCCTTGTGTAAAAAAAATTGATGTCTCATTTTTCTAGTTTTCGGTCCAAATGACACTAAATCTGAACCAAACACTTAAAAATAGACATCGATTTTTTTATACAAGGTCCCTTCTTACCAGCAGGGTCACAAATACTGAATATTTAAAATAGCTGTGTTCACACTTCGACTAATTTTTTACATTTTAAACAATTTTTACAATATCTTCATTCGTCAAATCGTAGAATAACACGAAACATTTTTTTCAAGTTCAAAATATCTAAACGTTGAAATTTTTTTCTTAGTTGAATTTATTCTTAATTTTTTTCGTGTTCCTGCATCCACAGATTTTTTCTCAAAATACCTAATTCTTGCCAAGTTTTTCCAAGTAATTTTTTTTCTCAAAAATTTCCCAAATTCCAAAATTTTATCTCAAATTTATATCAAAATACAATAAAAAACTCGTTTAAAATTATCAAAATACCATATAGACTTTCTAAAAAAATAATAATTTTTAAAAAGAGCAATGAGCTGTAAAATTTATTTTTTTGTATCACCCGAAGCAATTTGTATTTTTCCAATTCACTTGATGCATCTATAATTTCCTGACACTGCGCTGCTTAAACAATTTCCTTAAATTCTTATGCTACGATTACGAATAGGTCATCTTCATTTTAATCTGGAACAGGGTCACACGGAAGCCACGAGTCGCGAGACTCTAAATATCCGATTCTTCGGTCTTCTTCGGTATAATTTCGGCGAAAAATAAACATAAAACACGATTCACAAATACATTTCGTACAAAATTCCGTTGGTTTTTCAACATACGACGTTCACGTACGATTACGAAGGCGTTACATCCGCGTCCGATACAATTTACAACTTCGCCCCTTCAAATTCACGTACACATGAATCATCAACATCGCTTTGTTTCCAAACCCCCAACACATCGCAGAACACGAGTAATTATCGAAACGATTCCAATTAACCAAAATCTCTCGAATTTCTTCCATTTCACGAAATTCGGCCAACATTTCTAACCCAAATTAAATCCTTGTTTTTTCGGGCAATAAAACCGAAATCCATCAGAAGCTGTTCGGCCCGGGCTCATTTATTATCGCGGGCGCAAAATTACCGCTTGTTGTGGGCCATTGTTCTAACGCAATAGTCGAAAATTAACGACAAAAAAACATCAATCCGACCACGTAGCGCATTCCTTAGGGAGAAAAGATAACCGAGCTCGTAAATATTAAAAAGTAAAAGCGCCGCCACTAAGCACTGAGAACTGTCCACCTTGAAATGTTTTCTTCTATACATTTTTTTTTTTTTTTCAACACAGATACACAGAATGGGGTAACGAAAAAAAAAGAACGACGGTAGCATCGCGAAAAAGATTAAAAAGATATTTTCTCCATTCGAAATACCCTTGATACGCGTAGACGTGCGTGTTGTGGTAACCCTTGCTGTTAAAGGTATCGAAGTCTACCAACAGAAAATTTCAAGGGTAAGGGATGAAAATTAAGAAAAAAACTTACCAAAACTGTTGAATAAATTATGAATGTATGGAGCGGCTCCAGGCACCAAATTAAAAAAATGTTGCGAAAGACCGAATCGTTCAGTTTCAGCTTATACGTTTTTCTATTTTTTTTTTAGCTCCAAATTTTTTCAGGTTCAATTTTTTCCAACTCTCATTTCTTTTGATTTCATCATACCGAAGCAGTGAAATTTTCAACATTTTTATTCCCTGTCGGAAAAGGGAGATGAGGAAGGGGATTAGATTGGGCGTTAGAGTTTGCCAATTCCAAAATTGGTTTTCAATATTATTTTTGTAAAATTTTTCCTATTTTTCTTTTAAAATGCACTGCAGTTTTAAAGCTTTATCGTAAATATTCATCATTTTTGGTTGAAATGGACCTTTTTTTTTTTGGTAAACATAAACCATTTTTTTTTTTTTGGTAAAAATCAACCTATTTTATTTTGGTAAAAATGAACCATTTTTTTTTCGGTAAAAATGAACCATTTTTTCTCGGTAAAAATGAACCATTTTTTCTCGGTAAAAATGAACCATTTTTCTCGGTAAAAATGAACCATTTTTTCTCGGTAAAAATGAACCGGTTTTTCTCGGTAAAAATGAACCATTTTTTCTCGGTAAAAATGAACCGGTTTTTCTCAATAGAAATGAACCATTTTTTCTCGGTAAAAATGAACCGGTTTTTCTCGGTAAAAATGTACCGGAGTTTCTCAGTAAAAATGAATCATTTTTCTCGGTAAAAATGAACCATTTTTTCTCGGTAAAAATGAACCGGTTTTTCTCAATAGAAATGAACCATTTTTTCTCGGTAAAAATGAACCGGGTTTTCTCGGTAAAAATGTACCGGAGTTTCTCAGTAAAAATGAATCATTTTTCTCGGTAAAAATGAACCTGTTTTTCTTGGTAAAAATGAACCTGTTTTTCTCGGTAAAAATGAACCAGTTTTTCTCGGTAAAAATGAACCATTTTTTGGTAAACATACATCATTTTATTAATAATATTTTCCATTTTTGGAATTTTTTCAACATTTTTTCTGCTTCAAATTTCATTACTTTTTTCAATCTTTAAATTATTTCAATTCCACATTTTCCTTCGATAAGTATTTTCTTCTCAAAATCCTTTTCAAAGTCTGAGCCAAATTTTCATCAAATTAAGTATACTATTTTTTTCTTTTTTGAAGTCTCAAATTTCTTTGCTGAAAATTTTTTTACAACCGTGAATTTTCATCTCAATTTTTTTCCTCTGCCCAACTTTTTTCAATTTTTTTACATCCATATTTCCCCCAATTCAAAGTCTTCTTTCATAATATTTATTACAATTTTTTTCTCTGAGTATTTGCTTTTTTAAAAAAATCATCAAATAATAGTTTTTTTTTTTATTTTTTCCATTTTAGTTTTTTTTTCAAGAAAGTTTTTCAATGTTTCAACTTCAAATTACCGAGATTTTTTTTCAACTCTGACCTTTTTTCAAATTTTTTCTGTTTCAAATTTTTCCTTGAAAATTTTTCCATGGTAAATCCATTTCATAATTATTTTTGAAAAAATTTCAAATTTTATCAAAAATTTTCATCAAATTATAATTTTTTATTCTACATATCAAGTTTGAAAAATTAGTTTCCAAATACTTTTTTCACAAAATCTTATTCAACTTCAAATTTCTTAATTTTTTTTTACAATTTTTTCGACTCCAAATTATAGTTTTCAAGTTTTTTGATTCAAAATTTCATTTCGACCAACATAAATCATCAAAAAGTAGGTATAATCATTTCAAAATATTTTAAAATAAAAAACCAAGCAAAAAAAAATTATTTAAAATTTAAAAATACTTGGTGTCGGATTTGGAAAAAACGCCGGATATAAAAAAGTTGAGAAACTGAACAATTCGATGGTTTGCAATGTTTTCAAATTTAGTGGCTGAATCCTATCTATTTAAATTTCAATATAAGGTACCTATTCAAATCACCGGATAAGAAAATCAGTGTGGTACCTGGTACCTTCAATTCATCTTTCTATCATTTCACTGGCAGCAATCGAAACCATCCAATCTAATCCAGCACCTCGTCAGAATGAAACCCTTCACCACTCGTATTTCAATTACGTTCAAAATCTCTGTACGTACTTCAACTCCATCAAAAAAATACTTCGCGAAGACTACCCGGTGCAATCGTCGTATACGTCAATTTGCCAAAAACGACAAAACTTCTCAGGGTTTCTTTCTCTTTCACACGCCCACGCCGATTTGGGCCAAAAGAGAACGATTTACAAACACGTAGCGGCGTTTTGAATTTTCCCAATTGAAAATTACCTCGACACTGGTTAACTTTTAATTCGCAGACGACTTTCCTCGTCGATGAATTTCTCAACAACCGAACTCGGCTGGATAGGTACACCAATTCGGTATAGTTGGGTATTTCTAGTCGACTGCCTTCGCCTTTCCTCCCTCGATCCTAATTTTCTGCCAAACGGTGGCGTAAAATACGCGCATTAAACAAACGCCCCCTTCGTTCTTCGATCCGTCGACTAGACTCAACGAAGGTATACAAATCTGTAGTAAGTATTTGTTTCTCTTTGCTTATTCGCGGTCTCGCCTATTCGTATAAATTGCCGCCACGATGCCTTCGAACAAATTGAAAATTTCAATCTTATTAAAAACGAATTAATAAATCTTTCATCGAGAGATACGTACGAACGTTCTCATCGTCTCGAATAAAAAGAACGAATCGTGAAAGGATAAACGGACGAGAGACAGACGAAGGGATCTCGAATCGTATTTTTCGTATAAAAAAAAATCTATTGAGCTAACTACCTGTGTATAGATATAGAAACTTTCTAAAAAGTACACCTACGGAATACTTTATCTCGTGTAAAAACGAGAAAGACGTTTTTGCTGCCTTTTGAACGTATTGTCCATCCTTTTTCATACCTTCGTCTTTAGGCTGCTTTGTAGTTTTAGCTTTTTAAATTGCTATTCGAGAATGTAACGGTAGTTAGCTAAATAGTTGGCGCGGCATGTGCTTCGGCACATACGCAGGACACAGCCGAAAGAGTCTCGCTGCTCTCAGATGCTGCTCCGAAACGGCTAAACTTTTAATGCGTCCGATAAAACTTGCGAATTTATAGAATATCGAGGCCGAGGCCAGCCCGCCACCCGGCTCTCGTCATTTGATACCCTCTCTCGCATACTTATACGAATATATCATCTTTCAAGCTCTAAACACGGACTCGAGTTTACAAAACAGGTAAAATAATCGTTTGCTTGATACGATGGTGCTTCAGATGGTGATTATTTCGAGTAATCAACCTGGTTGAAAATCGAACGGGTATTTCGAATTGGAAAAAATATCAAAGTAGGACATTAACTATAGAATTTTGGAAAAGATAATTCGACATTTCTATCATTCTTAAAAGTAAAATCAAACAGTGCAAGATAAATATTTATACCGTATGATCGAATGATTCGAGTGATTTTTTTTGGAAAATTCTCTCGAGATTGGCTTTTGAGAAAATAGCAGATAGTTTGTGGACGAATCACAGTTCACGACTGAATCGTTCGAGAACGATTAATTTGACTACTTTTAAAATAAAAAAATTCCAGAGTTGAACGGTTGGCTCGAATATTCATCGATTGACTTGTGAACGAATGAATCATAATTTCGTGTAAATCGTTCACGAACGATAATGTCACCTTTTTCAGAATTATTCACTTTGAAACATTATCATAAATTTTTCTTATTGCTTACCCAAATTTATGATTCGTGCGCAAACGAATAATTTGCTCATAGGTACTCAAATTGATTCTCATTAAATTGAACTACAATCGAACGTCTCGTTCAAAAACGAATCTGGAACGAGTGGATTTTTCAACGAAAAGAGCTTCTCAAAACAATCCATTTCGTAAAGCGATTCTGTTAACAAAAGGTTTTGCTCAAACTCAACAGATTCATTTGCAAACATTCGAATGATTTTTCAATGGAACTGTTTTCCAAGATGTTCATTCCCACAAAATTGTGTGAACGGTTGAATCATTTCGGTTTGACTTATTATGCGAGTCTTCAATTACCATAAATTCGATGTTTTTTCAAAGTTCATATTTTTCTCAATTTTTTTTTTCAAAATAAAAATGAATTTCATATCTAAAATGTTTCTCAGGTTTTTTTCAATTTTGGTAAAATACCCACTTTGGTTTTTTTTCAACTCGACATTTTTTTCCTATATCAAATATTTTCCGAATAAAATTTGTAGAATATAAAATTTTTATTAGAAAAAATGCAGAAAATCTAAAGTGAAAAAAATGTAAGAAAATTTACAGTTTTTAAAATTTTCAAGATCAAAGAAAGGAATTTCAGAAGTGATATGTTCAAATGAGAAAAAATTTCTGTAAAAATGTGAAAATTTTAAAATTGAAAAATGTTTCAGCAATTTAAAAAAATTGAAAAAAGTTATGGACTGAAAAAATATTGAGGAAGAAATTTTGGAGTCGAGAAAAAATTTTATTGAAGTGAAAAATTGAAATTCTGTGAATAAAATTTGACAGAAAATTTCAGTGTTGAAAAACACGAAGAGAAAAATTTTTAAGAGTTCAGAAATGTTGGTATCTTGAAAAAAAATCAGAGTTGAAAAAATTTCAGATTCGAGACAAAATTTTGAGGAACAAATTTTAGAGCCAGAAAAAATTCCATTGGATTGGAAAAGAAAATTAAAAGAAAAAAATATGTTAAAGAAAAGGTAGGTACTTACTTCGTACTACAGTTAAAAAAATTTTGAGGAAAGAGAAAAAACTTTATTGAAGAAAAAAAAATAGAAAAAAAATATGGAATTGAAAAAAATTGAGTTGAGTGATATGGTGATAAGTAAAGACTTGCATAAGCCAAAAGTGATATACTCAGTCGTCCGCACCATTTTTCATTTTTATTCCTGAATCATATTTTTGGTATTGGTATTATTTTTTTTAGAGGTGAATGTTTTTCTTTTTTCTTTTTTTTTTTTTTTGTAAGTATCTGGATCTCAAAACAATGAGTACCTAATTTAAAATTTAACTTACTGATTCCTCCCTCTCTCCCCATCACCTTTTTAAAGAATAATTTTTTAAATTGAAAAAATGTTTTAATTTTTCTCAATTTTTTTGGTATTTTCAAGAATTGTTCGTAAACATTAAAAAGTGAATTTTTTAATGAGCAAATTAATATAAAAAATATACATGCCAATGGTTTTTTTTTTTTGAAAAAAAAAAGAAAATATTAATTTTAAGAATAGGTACCTTACTTATTTTTAATTTTTTTCAACTTTTTCAAAATTTTCAGAACACGTGGGTAGGGATAGCATACTACTAAACATTCGACTCAGTTTTCTAAAATCAAAATTCATCGTTCAGGAACGTTTTTCTCAACTAATAAACGATTTTTTCCTTCAGTTTGAATAAGCTCGTTAAGTTTTTACAGAAGATTTTTGGTCAAAGTACATACCTACAAAATTTACAGTTGACGATTCTATAAAAAAAAATCCTTTAAAATTGATCTCATTTAGGAACCTGCTTATTATTTTGTCATCATCAAAATGGTAAAAATTCCTCCATCAAATACACTCGAATCAATCCAAGATACAATACGGCACAAAAGTGAAATTTACCCTACGTGAATCGTTTTTTATGTACAAGAATGGACAATTACGAAGCAAATATTTTTAATACCTGACTTGATCGATAACGTAAAGCGTACCGATGTCTTCTTCGTACTCTTCGCGGACAGCATGCACATAATATTCTTACAAAAGCCCTGAAAACAGAAAAAAAAATACCATCAATTTAATAAATCGTAAAAAAATAATTCCATAGACGTTCAATCAATACATAATCAGTAATCACATAAATGAAGAGTAAAATAAACACGCAAATACGATCAAGTAGTAAAATCTCATCGGTATACCTTTGTTCATCTCAAACCAGCAAACACAGTCCCAGAAGATATCCACTTATTTACAAGCTCTTTACACAGAAACTAGCCAGCCAGATAAGTACATATTCGAATAAGTAAAAAATTCCTCATTTATCTCGAGCTAGCCAACTTATCCGGGCAGTGATTTATATCTGGGCCAAATTTCCAACCTTTGCAGCACACTTTCTCATGCGTAAAATGTAACCACACCTTTAAATAACCTTTTGCATGATATAAGGCTTTCATGGAAAATAATTACGAAGGAAAATAGCCTGGCACAGGATGCCTAGATTTACCTATAGCACCCACTAAGATTTGAACTGAAGCAATAAGGGAAGAAAAAAGGAGCGATTGAATATTTTTACTTAATTAAGATTTCAGGATTCAAAAGATAGGTGGTCAGAAAGAATTTAAATTTAAATTAAAATTATTAAAAGATCAAAGTTTTGAATTGTAAAACTTATTTTGAAAATTTTTAATTTTGACATGGATATGTCTTAGGGCTGGGGGGGTAAAATTTTGAAAGTGTAACGATAACGCTGGAGGTGTAACGAAACGCTGGAGGTGTTACGAAACGCTGGAGGTGTAACGTAATGTTTTTAGATCAAGACATAATGGCATTATGTTAGACTTGAAAAAACTTAGAAAAAATTCATTTTAGATGAACATATAATGATATTATAGAGTTTCACAATAAACACCAGTTTTGTAACATAACTCTTGTGGGTGGTAGTTATGTGATGTTGTTAAAACTAGACATAATGATATGATGCTGTCAAGTCTAAACATAATGGGATTTTATTAGTAAGATAGTTAGAAAGATCGTTTTTAGATCGAGACATAACAATATGTTAGACTTGAAAAAACTTGGAAAAATTTCATTTTAGATGAAGGCGACATAATGATATTATGTTAGACTTGAAGAAACAAAAATTTCATTTTAGATAATAACATAATGATATTATGTTGGAATGCCAGTGCATGTAACGTAATGTAAAGTAACGTAATGTAAAGTAACGTAACGTTTTTCGATTAGGACATATGACATTATGGTAGACTCAAAGAAACTTGGAAAAAATTATTTCAAAAAGTCGGTCGGTCGAAAAGTCAGTCGGTCGAAAAGTCGGTTGGTCGAAAAGTCGGTCGTCGAAAAGTCTGTCAAAAAGTCCTCAATAAATCAGATAGTCAATTTAATAAATTAAAAAGTTGATTCGATAAAACAGAGGGTCATTTTGATAAATTGGAGTTGATTCGATAAATCGGAAAGTCGATTCGATAAATCTGAAAGTTGATTCGATAAATTGGTAAGTTGATTCGATAAATTGAAAAGTCGCTTTGATGGTCATTTTGATAAATTGGAGTTGATTCGATAAATTGGGCTTAATTCGATAAATCGGAAAGTCAATTTGATAAATCGGAATGTCGATTTGATAAATCAGAAGGTCAATGAATTGAAAAGTTGATGAATTAAAACCCCGGTAAATTGAAAAGAATGACAAATTGAGAAATCAAAAAGTTGAGAATTTGAGCAATCAAAAAGTAGAGAAATTAATTCAGATTAGCACATAATGATATTATGTTGTATCAAGTAGTTTAAGTAAGTTTTTAGTGTGATGTTTTTAAATCAAGACTTGAAAACATTAGTAAGATAGTTAGACATAATGACATTATGTTGAATCAAAAATTTGAGTGTGTTCCACCACCTTCTTGGTAACCAAAAAGGGTCTCTTCATCTGTGCAACAGAGTTAACACAGTAACTTGAGAAAATGCCTTTATGCACTCTCCTACTAACTCTCCAACTGAAAAAACAATTAATGCATCTTATTCTTATTGACATATCCATGTTCTAAGATTTTTGCTTTAAAGCAAAAAACGCGTTCATTTTTTTTTAGGGGTATTGATATATATGGTGGGGGGGGGGGAGGAGGAGGGAGGAGGAGAATAAATCTATCTGCATTTTGCATGGAATACGGTCAAAAACATTGCTTTAGGAGATAATTTGGAAGTGAATAAAAAAAGAATCTAGGTGAACGTCCTAGGACGACCTCAAAATCCATTTATTTTATTCAGAGACTCACATAAAATAAAATTGCCCAACATTCATCTTCATTTTACGGTACTTTGAGAGCCCTTACGAAAACCATGTCAATACTTTCAAAAAAATGGGGACATTTAGAAAATTTGTTTACTTCTGAATTGTCATAAAAGTAAAAAATGAATTTTTTTCGAAATGAAAGATTTTGAGAATTAGAACTTGAGAAAATAGGATTGGACATGGACCGACAAATTTTTACCTCTCATCACGTTTTTTCAAAATCATTTTACGAAAATATTCGGTCCAAGACCATTAAAATAAGAAAAAAAAATTGAAAACATCGCATGCTGGAGGAGATTACGCTGAATTTATTTTTCAGATCTCCGGTACCTTCGAGCAAATGTTAATTTTTGGAGTGTAGCGAATGTAAGGGCTGGAGAAAAAGTGAAAATTGAACAAAATTTTGCGAAATATTTTGAAAATTGGGCTCCTTGAAAGCCCAACGATCGACTGATCTGAAAATTTTTAGAAATACGGTGAATATTCCAATAAAGCCAGGTAAGGTAATCTGCAACAAGAGGGAGGGGAGGCTCATCTGCTTGATCGATTGAAGCACAATTTTTCAAATTTTGTAAGGTGAGGGAATAATGTACGTTGAACACAATTTGATCAAAAACATCCCAAAATTTACAATTTTTAACCTTTGTCAAAAATATCAGGGTTTAAAATGAATTATATTCATGTTTTCGTCAAAATCATGATTTTTTAATCAGAATTATTACCTATGAGATTTCGTCAGAATTACAATTTTCTACTTGAAATTCAAATTTTTTGGACCTTGTAAAATTTTTCTCCAACTATAAAATTTTGAATTTTTGAAAATGTTACAAAATTTTGCTCTAGCGCAGTTCTTAATTAAAATCATGATTTTCGAAGCAAAATCGAGACATTTAAATCGTGATTTATTCATCAGAAATATGTGTGACCCTGCCGTAAAGAAGGGACCTAGTGTAAAAAAAAATCGATGCCTCATTTTTCACGTTTTTGGTCCAAATGACACCAAATCTGGACCAAACACATAAAAATGAAGACATCGATTTTTTTACACAAGGTGCCTTCTTCACGGCAGGGTTACAATACATTTTTTGGTCAACAACTGTGACAAAAAATTGAAATATTTTGCCAAAATTATCAATTCTTGTCAAGTGTTTCAGATTTTCGTACCAATCAGAATTGTAAATTTTCATAAATTTTTTTTTTTTGGAAAAAAATTACGAATTTCTATATTATCAGAAGACAGAATCACAGAAAATTGACTGCGATGAGAATAATTCAGCGTACTAGATAAAACGTGAAATGAATTTTTCAAACAGTTGGCAGTTCCTCTCCATATTTCTTTTCTATTCGTCGTCACTTCATATTTAAAAAAATTGGAGGCTGAAAAAATTACAAAATTTTCAAAAATTTTCCATTTCTCGTTTTCTTTTTCTAAATTTCAATCTGACAGTTTCCCTTTGATAAAAGGAATAGGATAAAACAAACTCGATGAGGGGTATTTATCTAATGTACTCAATGTACTCGATATTTTCCTTTTTTATTTCTCAGCCATCTTTGATTTGAGAACTTCGTTTCGACAGAAGGGATAAATAACAAAAACAAAAAATCAACTCAGAAAAAAATAATAGGCACATATTTCATGTATACCTACAAGGCGTATCCAATTTTAAAATTTTTTCATCGGCAAAATTTTTTCAAAATTCAAGTTACCTCATAATTTTTTCAGTTTTGTTTTTGATTTTTTAAAAATCATATATTTCAGATTTTTTCATACTTAATTTGTTTCATTTTCATTTACTGAATTGAATATACAAAGTTACAATTTTTTGAAAAAATTTAAAGAAATTTTCGATTAAAAATATTTTAGAGATGAAAAAAAATCGAAAAAATTTCGAACTTTTTTCAGTAAGTAAGTAAATAAGTAGGGAGTGTAAATTTTAAAATTTTTCCTTAAAATTCTTTTTCAACTTTTAATTTTTTTTTCAAATTTTAATTACTGTTTTCAAAATTCTTTCGATTCAATAAAATTTTTAAAGAAATACTTTAAAAAGATCAAAATTGAAAAAGTTTGTAAAATTGAAGTTGACAAATTTTACTGTTGAAAAATTTCAAAATTAGATATAATTTCAACAAAAAATTAGAACTGAAGAAAAAAAAATAGAAGAGTTGAAAAAATTTGAACTTGAAGTTGAGAATGGTAATGAATTTGAAAAAAATTCATAGATAGAAAAATATTAAAATTGGGTATAACGTTGGAAAAAAAAACCTAGAATAAAAAAATTTCTAACATTCAAAGTGTTAAAAAAAGTTCAACTTGGAATAAATTTGTACTTCGACCTTCGAAATCAGAAGCTGATTCGATACCTCAACAACAAAAAAAAAACAATTTCTGCGAGCTATTCACGACACGTGGCTTTTTTACCCTCAAAAATCGAACAAAATACGCACGAGATTTCGAAAAAGGAAAATCACGACAGAAAAAAAAGAAGGGGTGCCACTACTCCAGATTATATCACAAGTCATATCCAACATATATATTTACCTAAGTACATACACAGATACGCACGAATATATTATTTTTCCTTTCGGTTTTTATTTACCAAATTCAAAAGCTTAAAAATAGCGCGTATATTCTTCGTAAATATGTATACGAAGACGTACGACGCACACGGTAGTAGCATCTGAACACGAGTAAAACAGACATTTGAAGCTGAATCGACGATTTACAAATGTACACGCGAGAGCGACGAACGATTCGCTTCAGATATTGTATACAAGGTAGTATAATTTTGATTGCCGGTGACATTGTTTATTCAGCTTTGATCTCTAGCGGCTTATACGTGACGTGTTGATGCTCACGATAAACATCGTGACACACCGTACGTATTTTCAGATTACACAGCATATAAATATACGCGATATGTCGCGGCGCGACAAAAAAATATCAGAAATACCTACGAGAACATAGCATCGCGTAGATTTAAATCAATATTTTTATAACGTTCGAGAATATGAAAGTACATATCCAAGCAGCACGTCGTAAACGACGCAGACACATAAGATGGCGAGTATTACGAGTACCTACGTACGTATTTCTTTCGCTTATATGTTAAATTGAACCATATACATACGATATCTGCGTTATAACCGGTACACATTTGGCGGAATTTTATACCGCATATTGGAGAATTTTATATTTACAATACCTATTCTTCCTGCAATGTACCATTCGTATTTACCATAGTTAAATTGAGTTCGAGTCTTATCATCGTAACATCGTTGTGTCGTTGCCCTTCAAATTGTGTACCAATTTAATCAATCAGGCTACACCGAGGTACCAAAAATGGGAAAAATTATGAAATTGGCGATTCGAATCACGATCACAAATCACGCAAGAGTAAAACGATCTGTCGAATCGTTTTATCGAATAAAAAATCATGATGATCCTTTGACACCCCCCCCCCCTCCGGAAAACTTTCGGGAAAAATATGTCAAGCATTTGAAATAGCGTTTGGTATACAGTGATGAAAAACTGAAATGATATTAGTTCCAGTTCCAATTCTACATTCAGCTCTCAAAATTTTAAATTTCCAGTTCCAATTCTCAATATTTTCTAATTTCAGTTTTCAATTACAGTTCCAGTTCCAAAATTTCATTTTTTCAAATTTTGAGAAATGAAAAAAATCCAAAATTTTCTGCAAAAATTGAACTTTGTGGTTTTTCCTTTTCTTTTCAAAGTACAATTTTTTCATTTTTCATATATTCAAGCTCAGCACAAAATATTTCTGATTGGGGGAAACCTGGAAAATAATATTTTTTAGAAATTTCATGACTCCTAATCAGCTCTTGACTTCCTGAGTCCTGAATAATTATTCAATAAAAAAATTTTAATTTGAAGAATGTGAGTGAGTATAGGTTATTTTTAATTGGATGGAATTTTCAACAACCTCGCTAATTTGAGGGGGTGAATTCCAAACATTGACTTACTTTTTGGTTCGATCCCCTTCATCGTGCGTTCGTGCCTTGACCGACCCCCACCCCAAATAAAATTTTTTTACTTCACCAAGTGAAAACGATATGAAAAACCATACCTAGCATGAAATTTTCGGATTTTGATACCCACTCTCTCATTTTGAATCTGTGAAAATTCACTAACAAACAATCAGAATTGTAGCACAGGAAAAACCAGTAAAATTCACTGATTTTCAGCGAATTTTCACTGATTTTTCAATAATTTTTACTAATTTTTCAGATAAATGCATAAATTTCACTGACTTTTTAGTAAATTTTCACTGATTCTCCAGCGGTCTTTCTCACTGATTTCCTCTGACTGTTTCTCAGTGGTTTACGAGAATTTTCACTGATTTATGAATGGGAGAGTACGCCATTTTGTGATTCGAATCACGAATCACGATCACGATGCTAAGAAAATGATTCAAATCAAGATCTTAGAATCAAAAAATGTTCAAATCATGTAAATTAGCATTATTGAATAGATCGAAAAAATAAAATTTATTCTGGATTTTGATGAAAGTTGATGAGGTAATTCATCTACTTCGAATGGCAGACTTCCAAAAAAATGTTGAACCACTCATTCCTAAGGCAGACGAAAAAAAAAATCAAGTATTTGCTATTTTTAGGTGGTGTCACCAGCTGAGTACCTTGATCACCCTCTTCCCTTGAAATCAATTTGATTAACGCCGTATGACCAAAAATTGGCAATTTTGAACGTTTCATGCGGAAAGAAATCGATCATCAAAAGAAAATACGAACGTTGGATTTGGATTCCGTTGGTCAAAATACCCCGATAAATATTATTTAGGTACGCGCTCGTTTCATTCAAAGTCTCAAAATTACCTTCTTTTACTTTTCCATCATGACAAAAAAAAACGAATTATAAGGGTCTATTCACACACTTCGTAAATAAGAAATAAGAAATAAATAAAAATTTTACTTTCAATTACCTCCAATCAGATATCAGAATTAACTGTACAAAAACATAGCCAAATATTTCTCACGTCCTTATTTCTTATTTAAATGTATTGTGAATATATCCTTGAAAAAAAATTTATTCGTCAGGGTATTTCAACTCGCAAAATAAAAACTTTGAATTTATGAGCAAAACATTTTTTGACCAAGATTTCAAAATAATGGAATGAATAGCTTGAATTTAATAAAAATTTCGTGAATCAAAATGAAATTGGCAACACTGTCATGCAAAATTTTCGAAAAATTTTATTTTAGGCGACCACAAAAAATTTAGCTCGATTTTGAAGAAATTGAATGAGCGATCTAAATTCAGTAAATAAAAATCAAAAATTTGTCAAATTATCCATTTGCAACTTTTCAACTTCCGTGAAAAAAATAAAACGTGGTACTCAATTTCAAGGACGAAGGTTCAAGGAACTGTAGAAACTAAAATTGAACTTTTTTAAAAAAATGAAATATAAATTTCCAGGAAGTATTAACACTGCTAAAAATGCAACAAAAAACGTGTTCTTTTTTTCAGAAATAACTTCACATAGAGAGTCCTAAGCTGTACCACCACCACCCCCCCCCCCCCCCCAATCAACTGAGGCTCAAAATTTGAATTTTAATAACGTATCTTACTCAATGTGAACTACCTTGCCAATCATCATCGATAGGGCACGGTATTTATTCAATCCATTTCAACGAGTAACCGCGTTCTTCACCGTTGCTTATTTACGGCGAAACCGATAGGCAATTTTATTAACACCATTGGGAATTCACACCGCGTTTCTCGTGTCAGCCAACTAATCGAGTATATTTTTTCATAAAACTCGAACCGAGACAATCCTTTTCGTAATTCGTACATATTAGATCACGCGAGTTTTATAATTTCTCCTGCATCCAGCAACGTTTTCAAAGAGAAATAATTTTGATTTATTGCCTGATCAATATATTAGGTATGCATCATTTCATTGAAGACTTTTCGAACGACAAATCGTTGGATCACGTTAATCTAACAATAATCATAATTCAAACTATAGCGTCAAATTTGCAAACCACAGCAATAAAATGAAAAAACGAACGAAAACAATAACCGAACGTAAAGTAGCACTTATTATCTAACCCCAGAAGAACAAAAAAAAAGGAATAAGAAAGGCAAACGAGACAGATTTCCGTTCTCCAACTCGTTGCACGAAGATAGCAGGAAGTACGAGTCGACTGTTCAATTATTTGCGACATTTTTTTCCACCTCGACCACGACGACGAAGGCAAAAAATGGCTATAAAATCGAGTTAAATTGTTCCGACGAAGCAGCTTCCTTTCGCTAGAGCAACTTTTCAAGTTACGAGTATTTTTTCAAGTAATATCTGCTTGTTTAAGAAATGGGCCGAGATGAAAAAAATCACCGATGTGAATTGTTTGTGGCGTTTGGTACACCTACCAGTCTCGAATGAATCATTTTTCAAGCATTTTGAATTTTTTTCTGATAAAGGAGTTTGCATAAAAAGTTCAAAGAGTTCATCTCAAAGGATTTAAATCTGTTTTTTTAAATAATTCACTGAAAGTAAGTAAGCAGTGGAAACAATTGCAGAAAAATTGTAGAAAATTCACTGAAAATACAGTAAAATATTTGAAATTCAGTGAAATTCTTTGAAAAAACAGCAAAAATTTGCTAAAAATCAAAGAATTTTTCAGGGATTTTTTTCTATGTTGCAATTCTGATTTTTCCAGGGACTTTTCATTGATTTGAAATAAAAGAGTATAGTTTTACTCGATAAAGAAGGTAATGAAGGTACATTATTTTCGATTCAAAAAATTACCACACTGTTCTCAAGTAATCAACGACTAGTTTTTTTAATACAGGTTTGAAAAATCATCTTTCAAGGACTCCTGAGATAATTTGTAAGAAAAAGTCTGAATTGATGACTAATGAAGTGGAAATTTTGTGCTACTGAAAATGTTTTACGAGCAGAAAAAGCATGGTTGAAATTACTTATTGTAATAGAAGGATCCAAAAATTGAAAATTTTGAACTCAGATGAGATTTTACACAATTTTACAAGCTCAAATTGACAAATTCTCTTTTTTCAACTCAATTTTTCCGATTAAAAAATGCCTTTCTCTCAATTATAAGACTTATTAAAAAAAATTATTCAAAAAATAATAATACACGGAAAAAACAGAAGATACATTTTACCCCAGAAATAATAAATTTTATCAAAAAAAAAAGATATATTTTATCAAAAAAATTAATAAATTTTACCAAAATGATAAATTTTAATCAAAAAATAATAAAATGTATTCAAAAAAAAATAATAACGTGTTTCAATTCACAAAATAGGTGAAATTTGTTTTAAAAAAATAATATTTATTATCAGAAAAAATAATAAAATTTGTCAGACAATGAATAAATTTTATCAAAAAAAATAAATTTTATTCAAAAAAAATGATAAATTTTACCTATTTTGAGAATTGGGACGCGTTATTATTTTTTTGGATAAATTTTATTATATTTTTTTTTCAGTGTAACTAATCATTATTTTTTGAATAAAATTCAATTATTTTGGTAAAATTTATACATTTTTTTGATAACATTTTTCATTTTTTTTAGGTAAAAATAAATGTATTCGTTTTTATATGTGAAAAAAATTGGGGAAATGTGAACTGAAAATTTTCAAAAAATTCTCATTCGTATTATCCAGCAAGATGTATGAAAGGGGTGGGGGTGTCAAAATTTTTTCTGGGACGTTTCTAGACCATAAGTAGGTATATAACATTTTGGGTCAATTTTGACCAATTCTGGGTCAAGGGCCATTTTCGACCGTAATTAGAAAAGGTTATTTTTTTAAAAATACAGTGTTTATCGGTTATAAAAACATCGGTTTTAATGAAATACCGCTTACAGTGACCAATTTCTAAAGTCCCGGCAGAACTCCATAAGACTAATGTTAAATTATACCGCTTTTAATGACATCGGTTACAAGAACATATCGCTTTTAATGGCTCGATTTTTTGGTCCCTTCAGTTGAAAATATCGAATATAGTGACTATAGACAGTTTTTTATGTGAAAAAGTACTTTTTGTGTGTAGACCAGCGAATTCTCCTTTTCCTGGCGAGTATTTGTGATTAATGATCATATGCATGCAGGTGAAGACAAGGAGTTTGGTATTCCTATTGTGAGAAATACAATAGATTTGAGAAAACAACTACCACTACCACTTGTTGTTGTTTTTTTTTAAATAGCCTATTCCCTTATAAATGTTACTTATACTCTCTCCGCGGAAATTCAATAGATTAGGCTGAAAAAAGAAGGTTTGGTTATAGTGACCTACCGGTTTTAGTGACCAAATTTTGGGGTCCCGCCGATGTTTTTATAACCGATAAACACTGTAATCATTTTTTACCCCCTCTTTTATGAAAAAAGGAACCAAATTTCCATTTTTTTTGTCAAAAATAAATTCCTCCCCCGAATCATTTTTTTTATACTTATTCCCTTCGCACTTTTTTCAATCTCTAAAAACATAGGTAATTATACCAAGAACCCATGCATACAGAGAATATTTCCAAAAATTTTTTTTTCGAGTGTTTTCAAAACGACAATATTCAGTTCTAATCTTTTACCGCATAAACTGATTTCGAAACTCAGCTCTGAAGCACCTTTCCCTCTATCCGCACACATTTTCCTAAAAAGAGCCAAAATTCGATCTACTTTAATACTGGTATATTGGACACGAACATTTTCTCGCTATGTAAACGGAAACGCGCGTTACCGTAGCATTAAAAATTCCATTTAAGCGGTTCCCAGGTCCCAACGTTATAGCCTTTAAAAGGATGAAAAATCTGCGAAGAATTCGATTGCAATGTAAACCTATGAATTTTTAATACATTCATATAAAAAGCATATGTAAACGGCGTGTTTTGTTGAATTCAAGACGACTACAGACTCCCCTCCGCTCCCTCTCTTTTACACTTCCTAAACATAATACGCGACAATTCCGGTAAACAAATACGAGATCTTTTGAATCTTTCATTCAAAGCAATCTCAATTTTACCGGATTTAATGGATTTAAAATGGGTGCAATGTACTCACTTATGATCGGTTATGGTTTACAGCACGTTCGAGTACGTGTAAAATATGAAGTATGTACCGGACACGGATACCAAAAAATGAAGGCAACGAGGACGAGGCTGAAACGCGTTCTTTAATTTAATAAACAATTCGAAACATGCTCCGGATTCGTGTTGCTTTTATGGGAAAGAAATAAAGTTGGCAGTTTGCGTTGCGTTCCGCGCCCCCTCGCGGGTCCCTTCTGTAACTTTCACGACGTCCTTAGACATACGCAGCATCCCCATCTTGGCGGCGTATACCACTTCGCCCTGTACGTCGTGTATATACAGTTAGTTGAAATGCTGGCGTTCCTTTTACGGTTAATTAACGCCTTAGTCGAGTCAAAGTTTTAACTAGTTTTGACTAATACGTTTTAATTTACGTCGCGAACTTAACCCGTTCGCAAATTCGTTATCTTTTCTAATTCGCTGCGAATGTTCAAATAGATTTCTCCGCATCTATATACGACTCTGGTTTATAGGACTTCATACGTAGGCCTATTTTTGGCAAATATGGGAATTTTTTTCCTCCATTCGATATGAAACAGTTGTACGTAGATTTCGACAAAATTTAGTTGTCTGGGAAAGTATCGAGTAATATCAACTGAGGGAAAGTAGGAGTTAATTTTGCTCGAATAAAACATCTGCACATTTAAATTCATAATTCGTCGGGATAACTCTTTGTTCAGGAGCTACGACGTGTTAAAATTAAATTACGCAATAAACAACGAGAGAATGATATCATTTTCGGCTATCCTGGTACGTATTGTATGGCATTTCTCCAGAATCTGGAATGAATTAATGGAAGGCGTAAGGCAATTTTCGATTATGTTATTTTATAGGGCTAATTTCATTCGCAGCGACTGATGTTAAGCTTGTGTCCATAAATTATCGAAAATTTTGTCAAAATATTGAGCAAAATGGTTTGAAATGATCTCGAAAATTGGACTGAAGGTGGAAAATTGTTAAATTGCAAAAGAATTGTTAATTTTATTTGAAAATTGTTGTAAATAAATCCAGAGAGATCGAGATCCCACAATAACCATAAAATTCGTATTTTTATCACTACTTTTATTCCTTTAAACTTAAACCATAAAAAATAAATTTTTCAACAAACAATTTTTCCTTCAAATTTTTTCTAAATCATTTCATTTTTTACTCAACTATAATATTTTTTTAAACATGAAAATTATTTTCTCAAAATTTTATCTAACTCTGAAATTGAAGAGCTGCTTTCCACAGTGATCTAAGCCAATTTCTATCGAAAATAATTTTGTCAACTTTGAAGGGTCATAGCTCCTAATGATCATTTTTGGAACTTTTTCTTCTCTGAATTTATTTCAACGAAAGGATTATTTTTTCAGTTGTTTTTGGCTCTAAAATTTTTTCTAATCCCAATTTTTTTTTTGGTTCTGAATTTTTTCAAAGGCAAAAACTTTTTCTCAAATCATTCATTCAGAGTGTTTGAAAATTTTTTGAAATAGGAAAAGGTTTTTAAAAATTTTATTCTAAATTTTTAAGTTTCTAAGTTGGAAAATAATTTCTGATTGGAAAAAAAGAACAGGAAAAAAGTAAGTAAGTGGAATTGAAGGAATTTAAGAAAATTTGGCATGGCACCCAAAAATTTGGAGAAAAAGATAGAGGCAAAGTTCGAAAAAAATATCAAAATTAAATATATAGAGGTAAATTTCGAGAAACAAATTTAAAGTTGACACAATTTGGAAAAAAACTTTTAAACTTTTAAAAATTTTAAGAAAAAATTTCAAGGTTAGAAAATTAGAATCAATTGTAAGAGTTTGAAAATTTTGAAGAAAGTAATTTCAAGGATTACCTTAAATATTCATCAACAAAATTGTTACAATATTAGCAATCATTTCAGTAAAATCTACATCGGCAAAGATCGAATGAAATTACTATTCGAAGATATTCTCAAAAAAAATCTTATTAGTTATTACCAACTTGTGGCATGTCACGTACTCAGGGCCAGAAGCAACATGAGGTGAAACACAGTTGTACCACTGGGCCACGCCCATCATCGCATCTGATTGGCCAACTGAAAGGGGCCACATGCCACGCCCTCCTCCTTGCCGTATATAAACGAGGGTTAGCCCTCGAGAACGTTAATGGCGATCAAACCATTAAACCGAACACATCTCTCTTGCAACTGCTAAAACTTTTGAAGTAAATTGTCAAGTGAAAAGTTCTTGTGCGAAATAAAATGTCGGCTGACGAATATAAATTCGATATTATTAGTGCTCTGCCACTAGAAATATCCACAATGATTTTCCGCATGCTTGATCCATCCGCGATGAAAGCTGCATTGACGGTGCGCTGGAACTGGTACCATATCTACCAGTCAGATTCTTCTCTACGAAGAATTTTCAGAAGACGAGTTCGTCAAAGAATTCGAGAAAGGCAAAGATTGGCCAAATATTTGACCAATCATCGACGACTGAATGCTCCTAAACGACCATCTAAGCAAACTGGTGAGAAGAAACGCAAATCCAGAGATGGAGATTCAAGACGAAGGGACAAGAAGCCCAAGTACGACTTTGAGGATACCTACTCCTCTGCATCGAAACGACCAATGCGAATGTAAAATATATCATAATTATACCTAGTATCAGATTTGAATGTTCACAATAATTGACGAAATAATAAATTATTATTCAACTTGAAACTGAATTCTTTTTCCCCCCAAAAAAATTTGATGACTTGAAATCTGAAATAAAAATACCTACAAAGAAATTGTTTGCGATAAACAATTGAAAAATTGGACTTGCCGGCAGTTTTCTTTCTTCGAAATGAACTGTTTGTCTCATTTTTTCCAAAATCGATCAAAATTCATAATCAAATGCAATTGAATTCATGCGTTACATTTTTTATTCGAAAAATGAAACACGAGAAAATTCTGTGTAGGTAAATCAAAGACAAAAAATGAGCTGTCAAGCAATGGAAGGGTCAAAATATTCACTTTGAAAAATGAAAAAATGAGCTTTGTGAGATGAAAAATCATGGGGCGACAATTTTTTGAAGAATTGAAACTAAAAATGCAGTAATATTTTATTTTAACGATTTCACTGCCAATTTTCAATTTCTTGGCAATAATAGAATTTCTTCTTTCTTCCTCAATCTTGTATCCAATTACATTTATACATTAGATACAAAAAAAAAAAAGATCAAATTCATCGAATTTTTCGATCTCACACACAAAAAAATTGAGGAACAAGGCGATGCGACATTTAAGTTTACAAACTTTATGCATTTTCAGACGTATTGAGACAAGTACTTGGTCGAACGTGATAAATGGCACGTAGTAAGTGACTTATGACACATGACTTCACACGTGGGACAGGTCACGTTGCAGATGGCGTGAAATATGCCACGTGACAGAAGACGCATGTAAAATAACTTACAAACCTTTTCATAAGAAAAGCAAGAACTTCAATAAAAAAACATTGAAGAAGATCCTAAAATGCTAGAGAAGTCACCACAGCATAGAAAATCATCAAAATTCAAGAAAATGTGCTTACTCTCATCAAATTATCCATTACCTAAAATTATGTGAAACTTTCATAAAAATTTGAAATTTGATAGAAATATGATTTGAAAAGAGACAAACACTGGAGACTTTTCATATGAGAATGAGATCTAAAATAATGCATTTTTATTTACAAAGAATTCCGATGCAATTTTAACCATTTTTACAACTTTGAAGTAATTTTAATCTAAAATATTTCGAAAATGTGTAAAATGAATATGCCAGCCTGTATATAGAAACGGTTTTCCCCTGGCTCTACTCCTTCTGAAACGCCCAAAATCAGTGTGAACTAAAAATCCAGTTTTTGGGGCCTAAAAAGGGAGATATCCCAAATCAAAGTAAAATATTGAGCTCAAATGAAAAAAAAAAATATCAAAACTTGAAAGTACACCATAAAAAATCCCATATCCAAAATTTCAGGGGCTGAAATTTCGAAATTTCAAAATTATCTCATGAAAATTTGATCTATTCAACGAAAAAAATCTGAACTTTTGGTATTACCTTATTTTTTACTTCTCAAATCGATTGAAAGTGATTTTAAGACATTTCGAAATCACCACATCTCCAGAAAATTTTGGAATCTTCTAGTGCTTGAAAAAAGATCATAAAAAGCATCCATATGAATTTTAGTGCCAAAAATCATGAATTACCAATATTGATCACCCATTAGATCGATTAAATCACATTTTTCCAAAGTTCGTAACTTGAGTTCAAATCCGAATTTTTAAGCTGAAAATTTTTCTCGACAAAATTAAAAATTTTCCTGCCCAAAACTGTGGATTTGAATTCAAATAATTCGAGAAACGAACTTCAGCTCATTGAATTTTGGTTGTAAGGTTTTCGATTTTTTTTCTGTTTGATTTTACTTAGAGTTGGGATACCTCCCTTATAAGGAAGGTTTCTACATCCTTTCTTACACAGGTAATTGAAATTAAACAATTTTCATCCCCAAATTTCGACACAATTTCGACGAATTTTTCATCGTATAATTTTTACGTTCTTTCAATATTTTCAACCTTCACTTTTGGATCTACCATCATCAACACACAGCACCACGTCCGTCGCCCATAAAACTCCACATTTCGAGCTTTAACGAGCACCGAACGAGTTTTTCTTTCAACGTGCCCTTCATAAATCTACGCCAGCCACCGATTACACCGCGAAGGCGACAACCGTCGCACAAATGAGATAAAAAATATCGCCGAAATTAAAAAATAATAATATTTTCGGCTGAATGCGAAAAATTTACAAATAAAAACAACCGCCTCTGAATGGCGCAGACAGGGGCAGGACAGATCCTCGTACAAAGGCGGCGGGGAGGAAAAATGAAAGAAAAGAAAAATAAGAAGAGCATAAAAATGTGAAAATTAGATACCGTCGAGAAAATTACAAGAAAACTTTTCTTGAAACTGTTTAATATGTAGAACACGAGACGAAGATTCATTTTTAAAAGAAGGTCTAAAAGTACTTTGCATAAAGCTCGTAATTTACATAAATTTACACGTCTCTTTCTCCCCACCTCCTTTTACCACTCCGCTGGCTCGCTTGATCGGAATCATTTAAAGGGTAAGATTTATTATGCGAACTGTTACCGAAATTAATTTCGATAGCATTTTCCCTGCCGTTTTTTTTGTTCGTTGATTATTTTTACGCGGCGGTATCTTCTCGCGAATAATTTCATAAACGCGAGTGAACTTTGGGACTCCTCCTTCTCACCTCGCTGAATCGTTTTCGATCTTCATATCAGACGAATTTTTCCAGTAAATTGGACGATTTAATGGGTAGTTATGGTAGGGAAAGTTTTGCAACTTTTTTTTGTACTTATGCGTGAGTGGGAAAGTTTTATGCGAGACTTTTATTTTCATAAATTGAATTTAGGTAGCTGGAAAATTATGACTTTGTACATCAAATTGAACGAGACGTAAGAAAAGGATCCAGAGTGATTCAATTTTCAAGGAAATAAAATAAATTTGAAGAAATCAAGTTTTCTACATTGTTTAATTTGTTTGATACCTAATTTTGTTTACCTTCGATCATTCCCCCCTCACAGATGAAATTCGAGGTTCAAAAAGGCCTACAAAGTTATTGCTAAAAGAAAATACTGATGTTATTTGTAACGACCCCTTTCCCTCGTGCATCCAGAACTGCTTCAATCTTGAATTCGAACAACTGAAATTCAGTTCTAAAAATTTCTAGACTCCTACAACTGCATGAAAACTTGAGAACTAAAAAAAACTCTGAATAAAAATAGGGATGGTTTTTAGATCGATGAATTTTTTTTCAAAATTCATTGTTTTATACCCCCTCCCTCCAAAAAAACTTGAAGTTGATTAATTTCACGCAATCAGTCATGATTTTTCCAGATCTGCCGAACTAAAGAGAGAATCGTCAAGTAGGAGGGGGGGATGGATTCGCATTACAAATTCGTAAGACGTTTATCATTTAGCTCAGATGAGAATAATAAGACATTAATTTATTCAGCTCGAGAATGCCGGGGTTAAAACTGTTGCGAAAAAAGACTTTCAAAAATTTAAATTTTTATCATTTTTTTCAATCATTTTGCGCAATTTTGTGTCATCATTTGTCATGAATCTAATTTTTTTCAGAACTGTTATCAAAAATTTTTCACAAGTTCACTACTCTTACTTCTTAATCACAGCTTCACAGCTCAGTGCAAAAGACACTTCTTTCAAAAATGAAAAATAACAGATAAAAGGAAACAGAAAGAGCTTGTAATAATAAGATGGTGAAATCCGCACTTTCTCCGTTGGGGCTGAAACTCGCCTAAAATGTTAGTCTTGATGTAAAACATCCCCAAAATTTTTTTGGCTCGATCCCCCCTACCCCAACCTGAGTAAAATGGCCGTAAATGCCCAAAATTCAAAAATTCGTAGCTTTGAAGGGGGTGGTTCAAAAATTTTGAAATTTTCACAGAAAATAGTTGATAGGTAGGTGTATACATGAGAATTTTTTCAAAATTTTTTTCGCATATTTGAGGGGGTTTTGGGGATTTGAAAATTTCAAAAATTCGTAGAAAAAAATCGGGGGACCCCTCGCTGGAATTAATCTCAAAAAAATAATTCAGGTATCCAAATCAAAAAATTCCGACAAAAACGAATTTTCTTTCTGGTTCGATCAAAATAAAAAATTTTAAAAAAGGTTTCGATCATTTTGATGGATCATTTTTTAGAATTAGAAAAATTTGGAAAAATCTAAAAATAATATTCAATTGGTGTACACACCTTTGGCCGACTCCCTCTCGAATATTTTTGGATCAATTTATCACATTTCTTTTATCGAAACATGAGACCAGTCAGACGAATTCCATAGATTTTCCAATCATTTGTGAAAATGGCAATTTAAAAAAAATCTCGACAGCGTAAATATGCATTTCACATTGTAAAAAATTCAAATATCAGAATACTTCAAAATTCAACATGTTTTGATAACTATACTAGGTAAGTCGGCATCATTTTTGGTCTAAAATTGGCTTTTGCCAAAAATTAGAATATTCGGTAGCAGGCTTCTCATTTTTTGAAGGAGAATAAAGAGGAGAAAAGGTGAAAATAATATTTCAAGTTCTATTTATTTACTTTAAATTTTTCTTCTTTGCCAAATTTTCTCATCTTCAATTTTCTCTATTACGTACTTAAATAAAAAAATGTAGGGCTACAATATTCTACCACCAGGGTCAATTCAGATCATTCAAAACTATGTATATGAAATTTCTCAATACCTGTTGGAAGTCTCTAGTTGGAGAAAAACGTTCCACTTGGTACACATGAATTTTGTATTTTTATCATCATTTACATTGTTTTTCGGAATAATCATTTTCTTATTTTTTCCCCCATGATTTTCTTGCATTTTTCGTGTTTTTTGTTTTTTATGTCCGAACTGTTGAGGATTTTCACTCAACAGTGTTTCTTTTTCCAATAAGTCGTTGGCGAATAGTTCGCTTTGCTTCATGAGTGGATAGGCAGAGGTCTAGAAATACCCTCGTAAAGAAATTTGCTCATTTTTTTTTACAAAGGTTCAGAGAGATTAAAATTTGTATCTGTGAACATTATTGTGTGTTCAGAAAAAGTAAAGGAAAGCAATGAAAAAAGTAACTTTTAGTAAAAATACTATTCTTGGTAATAATAAAATACCATTTTTAGAAAAAAAATTTCATTTCTTTTTTGGAAGAAATTGTCTTCTTATAGAAAATTTTTTCTTCTTTTAAAAGAAAAATAATTTTTGGAAAATTTTTCATTTTTGAAAAAAAACCATTTTTAGAAAAATTTTTATTTTTGGAAAAATTTTCATTTTTGGAAAAATTTTCATTTTTGGAAAAATTTTCATTTTTGGAAAAATTTTCATTTTTGGAAAAATTTTCATTTTTGGAAAAATTTTCATTTTTGGAAAAATTTTCATTTTTGGAAAAATTTTCATTTTTGGAAAAATTTTCATTTTTGGAAAAATTTTCATTTTTGAAAAAATTTTCATTTTGGAAAAAATTTTTGAATTGGTGGTAATTGATTCGTAGATAGGGTTTTTGGCACCAGAGCGGCTTTGGACTCTGGCTCCCGTGAGATGGTTTGAGGGGGAGTGAGATGAGGGCCTCAAACTGTCCAAAACCCAGACAATTGAACTACCAATCCATATACCAACGCGTGCGATTCTTCGAACGAATAAATTCGCGGAGAAATAAAACTCAACGTAGATACTCGAATATTTATTGTACTTGATGCAGAAATGCACAAGTACGAAAATATACGCGGAAGAATACAATACACAGTTGCGCCAGTATGAGATGTAACTAGTCACGAACGTCTAGCTACGGTGGTGTACAAAAATATACTCAGCTCGCGGCTGAGATACATATCGCGACGTAACCGGGAACCGAGATGCGCGGTCACGTAATTATCGATAAGGGAAGGGATGAATAGCAGCATAGGTAGGTAGGAAACCCGATAACGGGCTTCTACCTATACGCGAACGCTCTGCGTTGCGTCAAGGCCAAACGGTGCACAACCAAACTTGCCACTGATGGTAGCTTCCATCAGTGGAACAAAGAAACTTGCGATAACGAGGCAGAAAATAACTTACCTACTCGCGGTTTAACGTACGCGAATAGACAAAGGCAGGCAAAGCTTCTGCCAGATAAATTACGTAATAAATACGTTAGCCTCGTTGTATGTTGAAATAGGTACCTGTTCACGTCGATTCGTGAACAGACAACGCTATTTCAATTCGCGAAGTGGTAATATTTGGTGCAATTTAGGTAGGAATAATCCTTACCACTTCATTTTCATTTTTGAAAAAATTTTATTTTTAAAAAAATAGAATAAAGAACAAAATTAGGAGGAAAAGGAGTACAAACTCGGCGGAAAAATTAGAATTTGAGGAATCATCTTAAAGGAGTCTAAAATTGTAGACTACACTTACCAAGAAATTCTTGTCCAATTTGAAAGACTCCTCAATTTCCCGAAGATGATCCATCCCTAAGGGTGTTTTTTTTCTTTTTTTTTTTGAAAAATCATGAAAGCAAAAAAATTCACTTCTTCCTATGTTTTTATTTGAAAAACATTTTCAACCAAGAATGCAATTTTATCATTAGAAAGCCTCCTTTTTTATTTTTGAACCCATTTTTCCACATCAAATCGACTCCAACTCCGAGTCTACATTTTAATAAAATCCCATATCATTCATTCAAGCCACCACATCGTCACACTATTTCAACGCCCGCATTACATGTACTTAGATACAAATAGAATCACGTAGCAAGGTGATGATGACAGGACAAAATACGTCAACAAAGATGCAGATGAGATGGTTTATATTCACGCGGATATTAGGTAAGTAGGTAGGCAGATAGATCGTAAGCACACAAGGCCCAACGCGTCTATATAAGTACGAGACAAGAACAAGTACACATTGGACGGAATTGAAACACTCCTCGATTCACGTTTCTGTATACAACTCTTCTTGTCGGCATCAAATCTTAAATAGCAATTCAAATCGCACTCTGGAAAGTTATATTCGTAGATAAGTACGCTCGAAACTAGATACACGATTCAAGAGTAGAGTAAGTAAACGTAATAAACATCGCATTTACTTATGGTACCTAACCCAATCTACGAGACCATTCTCGCCCTATTTTCACCATTCAGCATTAACTAACACACTCGAACGAGGAAGCTCTTTGAAATCTTGAAACTTATACACATCGACGGCCCAAAATGAGGAAAGATTGAATCGACTCGCGTTTCCACACAGATAAAAGTTTAATAGCGTGAGCTGCGGCAGAGTTGCAGGGGAAAGGAAATGAAGAATTTTTTTCCCCTAATGAAAATTTACGCCGGCGTTTCGAAGTCCGGAAGTTTTCAACCAAGTGAAACCGAAAATTGGAAGAAATATTTTTGGCACAGGAGGGAAAATTCAACTGTGTGTGGCAAAACTCGTTCGATTCGGTTACGCCTATATAACTTGACTCGGGCAGGGGTCGTTACGAACAAAAAATAACTTAGAAAAAGAATCGGACGAGGTACCGAGGAGAGATTCCTCGCACCAAGCTTTTCCTCAGAGGCAGGGTACAAATGGTAACAATAAATTAGAGGTCATCATCGGTACCTACACATGAGCGAGGCAGCGCCTATTCTTTCACATGACAGAGAGAAAGGTGGGGTTTAAACGTATACATACGAGAGTTGGAAGTTGGAACCGGAAAATGCCTCATTTAGAATTTCAAACACGACCAACGCCGCCGATATATGGGAAAAGACCTATTATCGAAGTATTTTCTTTTGTGTGGCATAAACTTTGGCAAGCAACGTAGCTCGCAACAACGTTACCGGGGCTTAAAACGCGTATTCCCAATAAAATATGCTACCGTTGATTTTTATATTATACGTTTTAACTAGTTTAACCAATTGTGTACGGTCGAGTCATCTTTTCCCCTCCGATAATCGGATCGAGCTTCGTTTCAACCTGGTCGCTGACGAATTTATCGGAAAATTTTATATTTTTGCACCTCCGCATTCGAGTTAAAAGGTCGAATAACTCGGTCACCGCGTCATTCATTCTCGTCATTCGCTTTTTGTCGCCAGCTCGCAATATGTTTCCAAAAAGGAGGAGAAGCGGAGGAAAAAAAACATCTCGACGTACGCTTTTCCGATTCAATAACGCGACGGATAAAGAACAAGATGGGAAAACAACCGAGCAGATTTCTACTCCAGCGACGATTTCAGCGTTGATATGAAAGCAAAGTACCGTACCTTTGCACATCGCAGTGCAGATATTAAAACGGAGTAATCCGTAAACACTCAAGATTCGAGTGTTTTTCCAACGTGCGAAATCATTCCGTCGAGACGAGTTATTTAAATCGTCGTATTCGCCACGAGATGAATTGCTAAACTGCAAGAAGTGATAAGGCAGGAGGATGTACTTAATACGAGATGTACGTAAGATGTCAAAGTTTGTGAAGCAACTATACCGAAGAGTATGCTTACAAACGTATGTGTATTTAAGTTATCCTACTTGGATGACGGAGCTGAATATAGCATACGTATCGTGTAGCTGTAAGTACTTCTGCTTAAGTAGGTAGCGGGAAATACTCGTAAATATTTTCACGTCGTCGGCGTATTTATATTCGATAAATTATGACGAACATATACCGAAATTAAAATTGTCCCGTACATTGATAGACGTGTGAAATATCAAAATTCATCGACGATACCAACTCAACGTCATGGAAAGAACCGGATACCTAAAATAATTTGTGATCATCCTGATTTATGATCGCAGAAGTAACCATCCCATCGGAGGAGTGATGAAGAGATGTGTTTTGAGGAAGCGGTGCTTCAAATTTTCCCTATCAATTTTTTGAGAAAAAATCCGAACATTTTTCCTATTAATGTTCAAAAAAAAAGATTCTCATAAGGTACCTACCCCAACCATAAAATAAATCCGGCATTAGAATTAAGCAACGAAGCAGTTCATTTTTTTCCGTCATTTTCACTGCTACATTGATCATCTCATGATCTCAGCTGTTGACTGTACTTTTTTTCTCAAAATTTTAATTTTTTTTCAGTTGTTTTTAAAATTTTTTCATATTAAATATGTCAATTTTTTTCAACTCCACCAATAAACATTTCCCCTCTTCAAAATTCTTTGTAAGCTCCAAGATTTTTTTTTTCAAATTTCTTCGATTTTTATTTTTGCTAAAATTTTCATTTTATAAATATTTACCTACTTGAATTAAAAACTGTAAAATCCCATTCTTTGATCTCAGGCATCGGACGGAAATTTGGAAAAAAAATAGTAACTTTAGTAACTTTTTTTTCTGGAAAAAGTAACCAATTTTTGTGAAAAAGTAACCAATTTTTTTGCGAAAAAGTAGATAATTTTTCAATTTTTCGCATTTAAAAAATTATTAATACCCCTCTCCTTCCCATTTTTTTTTTTCAAACTTGTATTTTTCTCTGTAATTTCACTACCGAAGAGAGAAAAAAATAACGATCCGGGAAAATGAGAAAATCGCGTTCAAAAAAAATAGGAGACGTTCCGCAGCCCAAATTTATGAGGTTATAAATTCGTTCACTGAACGATTCTTTCTCTTGTTTTTGTTACCATTTTTCCATCTCTGAACCTCATACTGAATTATTTTCGATAATATCAATTACTTTCACGAATTTTTGTCTTCTTATTCGTATTTTTCTGAATCTTCCTGCTCAGGAAGATTCAGAAAAATACGAATAAGAAGACAAAAATTCGTGAAAGTAATTAATATTATCAGTAGCGTAACTAGACATCCCCTCTGAGGGGGACAAAAGTCGAAGGGTGAATTTTTTTCTTAGGTATGGTATATACTAAATGGGCATAAAGATCTCGGATAATAGGGGGTGTGTGTGTGTGTGTGTGTGTGACAGAACCTTCTTTGGTACTGTCGGTTTAAATAAAAGGTCTGTTCAAAAAGTAAAGTAAATATTTACCTAAGCCAATTACAGAAAAGCGGTAAAAAGTTTTAAAAAATCAATTTTACAGAAATGTTTTTTTTTGCGAAATATTGGCAGCATTGTCTCTGAATTGTAATCGAAAGTTTCGATTTTCTGTAATCGGTCTTGGTATCATACTTTTCGAACGGCTTTTACAATTTAAATAGCGATTATTTTAAGCCCGAGCGAAGCGAGGGCAGAGCTTTGAAAAAAATAGATTTTTAATACTCGAAAAATTCATTTTTGAGGGTTTTGGTGGAGGTATTTACGCCACAGGCTTACGTATTGAACTTTTGAACTAGCCAAAATTAATAATATTATATTTACTTACGCCCGAGCGAAGCGAGGGCAAAGCTTTGAAAAAATTTGATTTTTTATGTCCAAAAACTTCATTTTTGAAGGGTGTCTAGCGAGTTCAGCGAAAAAAGTAACTTTGAAGCTGAAAAAGTAACTAAAAGTAACTTTTCAGCTAAAAAGTAACTAAAAGTAACCGAGCTTGAAAAAAGTAACCAAGTTACTTTAAAGTAACCGCCGTCCGATGCCTGTAGATCTTGGAAATTTTTAAAAACTTGACATTCTCTCGATTTTTTCTCACATCAAGTTTCTTAAAATGTGTTTAACCCAATTTTTTCAATTTTTTTATTCTAAAAATTTCAGAGCTGAAATGATTTTAGAAAAACATTTGAGTTGAGCAAAAAATTGGAATTTTGAGAAAAAAATTCAAAAGGTGTAAAAATTGAACTTTGAAAACTACATAATTTCAAGAACAAAAAAATTTTGAGAAAAAATTTAATTTTGAAAGAAAATTTCTAGAGTTAAGAAATAAAAAATACGTATTTTTAGAAGAAATGCCAAAGTTGAAAAATTTTTATACGTACCTGAAAAAAATTGAAGGAAAAAATAATTTCAGAGTTGGTAAAAATTTATTTAAGAGAATAAAATTTCAGAGTAGAAAAATATTTTGAGGAAAAATTTTTAGAGCTGAAAAATATCTGGAGAAAAAGAAATTAAAAATTATTTTTGAGATTCGAAAAATAAATTTGGGTTGAAAAATTTGTTGATTTTGGTTTTAAATTTTCAAACATCTTGCGATTACAATATTTGACGCGACGTCACAAGACAGGCTGCGAAGTTGCGATTCGAGCGAACGATTTACATTATGTGGGTCTGTCTATTCTCACACGGAATGGACAACAAAATGTAAATCGGTCGCTTAAATCGCAACTTCACAAGCTGTCTCGTGGTGTTGTAACTTCGTAATCTTAAGATATTTGAAAATTTGAGACCGAAATCAATTTTTCAACCAATTTTTTTTTTTTTCATTCTGAAAATAGTTTCAATTTTTAATTTACTTTTCTGCAGATTTTTTTCAACCGTAAAAATTTCTCCTCAAAATATTTTTCAACACCAAGATTTTCTATTTGGAATAAATTTTTACCAACTCTGAAATTTTTTCCTTCAATTTTTTCCAGGTAGGTACGTCTACGTACCCTATGTATGGAAAATTTTCAACTCCGGCATTTTTTCTAGAAATAGGTACATATTTTTCATTTCCTAACTCTAGAAATTTTCTTCCAAAATTAAATCTTTTTTGAAACTTTTGGCTCGCAAAATTGTTTCTCAAATTTCAATTTTTACACATTTTGAATTTTTTCTCACGATTCCATTTTTTAAGCTCTGCTCATATGTTTCTCTAAAATTATTTTCCAGCTCTAAAATTTACGGAATAAAAAAATTTTAAAAATTAAAAAATTGCGTTGAAAAACATTCTAAGAAATGTACCTAAATTGTGAAAAAATCGAGAGAATGTCGATTTTTTAAATTTGAAGACCAAAGAATGGGATTTTACAGTTGTTAATTTAAATAAATATTCATAAAATAAAAATCGAAGAAATTGAAAAAAAATCTTGGAGCTGATTAAAAATTTTGAAGAAGAAAGTTTAGTGGGGGAAAAATTTATTGGAAGAGTTGGAAAAATTGATATTATTAGAAAAAAATTAAAATTTTTAGGAAAATATACAGTCAACAGTTGAAACGTGAAATAATCAAGTTTAGCAGTGAAGAACTGAAGATGACGAAAAAAATGAACGAGATCGCGCATAGTTCGGTCATTTTGTTGTCCATCCCGTGTGAGAATAGACAGACCCCTCTCTCTAGACACAAGTTATTTTTAAACCTTTCAAATTTTTTAAACTTGCACACATCAAAACTATGGAAAAGGTAGAACTACTTGGCAAATGTAAATCCAAATTTACCCAGCATTTCCAAATTTTTACAACCTTAGGATGGCCTGGTAAGGGGGAAGTTCGTCCATTCTCTCCGATCAGTAAGTGGTAAAAAAATTTTCATGTTGATTAATTAAATAATACTTAGAAATAAAATTCAGGCAGGTATTTATATTCTTCTCCAATGCACATGACATCATAGCATGAAAAATTATCTAGACTTGTACGTACATACAGGATTTTAATACCCAAAGGTGCTGGCCAAAATTCACACCGTATATTCCCAGCTGCGGCTTAATGTTTAAAAAACCTTGAACTTGATAATATCGCATCACGCGTACAAATATAAACTTCGATGTAAACGAAATTACAACACCGCAACGCTTTTACAAAATCTGCCTCTTTCGTTTATTCTTCTGGGAAAACTGCACCTCCGTCTACTTTACATGTATCGGTTCAATCTTGAAAACTCCTCGTTTTTCTCCAAGCTCATTATTATTATTATCAGTGTACATACTTTATGTACAAAACCTTCCATCGTATCATATAAGAACGGACTGAAAAGATTGAGAATATCCTTCTTAAATCTGATTCATTATAATTATATTCGCGAGCGTAGACTGGTCAAAAACCATCAACACAATTTACAACATGGAGGGCCAATACCTCACCATTGGAAAACCCAAAGCAGGGTAGAAAATCTCACTAGCTCCTAATTATTTTTGGAAAAACGAGATTCTGAAATGACTAATCAAAATTTCTCAAATTCGCCAATTAAATAATTTCGCAAAATTATATGTACTTACCTATCCAATTTTGAGAATTTTCTTAACATGAAATATTTTTGGGTTAATTTTTTCCAAAAATATTTTTGAATTAATTTTTTTCAAAAATATTTTTGAATCAATTTTTTTCAAAAATATTTTTGAATCAATTTTTTTCAAAAATATTTTTGAATCAATTTTTTTCAAAAATATTTTCAAATTATTTTTTTTCAAAAATGTTTACAATCAATTTTTTTAATTATGAATTTGGAAAATATTTTTAAATAATCAAACTTGAAAAAATATTTACAAAATTATCAAAATTTAGGACTTACTACATACATACTTGACTTACAATGGGAAAATGTTTTCATTAATAAATTTTTAACATAGTTTTCATTTTTTTCAGCTACTTATTTTTAGCATTTTATATCTGTGAGATTATCACTCCAACTGGATTTTTGAGACTGTAAGTTTTTCAGTTTTCTTGTTCAGAAAACTTTTGAATCATTTTTTATACATGTAAGCAATTTTATGGGATTTTGATACATTTTTGAGGGCTGATGATCAACTCATGTGAAAATTCCAGCGAAGGAAAAAGAAAAGCCACATATGAGTGTCCCCTTTCCTGCTCTGGCTCCAACTCTCAGTTGGTCTGTTTGCTCTCCCTTCGAGAAAAATCAATAATGAGTCCTCTCATTCATCTTTTCTCTCTTTTGCTTTATGATCCTAAGCTTCTAGCATGCTTTTCAAATTTCTCAGCTCTTGCTCCTGCTTTTGCTCCCACTCCTAACTCTTTATGGTAAATGCTCGATTTCTGTGATGGAAAATCAATACTGATTCTCACTACTTCATCTATTTTTACATATAATTAAGGAATACGTAAGCTCATTTTGTCTCAAAAGTACACGATCTTCTATAAACGGGACTCGACTAGGTACAATTTTTTTTTTTAATTCTACTTTATGCTCTTAAAATATTTTCCAACTCATGAAGAAATTGGAAGAAATTTTTGAAAATTAATTTAAAAAATGAAATTGAAAAAATCTAAACAGGAATATTTTTTTAAAAAGTCAAAATTGAAGAAAGAGCGGATAAAATTTTAAAATAAAAATAAATACTGAATTAGGTACACGTTTGAAAAAAAAATTGAAGAAATGGAAAAAATTCAATGTCGATGACGTATAAATCGAAAACATATTTGAACTTACGAAATCTCAATTTCGGCAACAATAATTAGTAGCTAGGAAATCTCTCGCGTTTAAAATACCTAGTTAATTCTCTTAAATTATCTTTAAATTAACACGTTAGTCACGCGTAACAGAGGCAACGTTTTCTGGCACATAGAAAAACCCACCAGCAAACTCTCTTCTTAATCTTATCTTCTCGAATTAAATTTAATTACGATTCAGTTTCCATCCGCAAACATTAGGTCTCGTGTACGTCGGTTCCTTTTATGTAACGAATGGAGGGGGACGGTAGATGCTCTTGATTTATCCGGTCAAACCAAGCGTGTAAGTCTTCGAAGGATACGGGGGGGGGGCATATAAGCTGCCACCTCGAGAGTAAGTATACAAAACTACACACGAGATACTCGTACCTTTGCCAACGTGCTATACAAATGATGGTGTGGTTTCACTTCATTACCGAATCGTCGAAATTCTCCACTATGTGTCCGATTTTGCGGCTCGGTCTGTACCGCAGCCTCGGCCCATTCCGAAAATTTATCGTTTTAGTAAATTTAAACGCTTAACGATGAAATATTTGCCAGCCGCCAAATTGCCATTTAAACTCGAGCCTTCTGCAGTGATTTTTCTTCTCCCAATGTACCCGGCCATTGCGCTCAGTACAGACCTTCGTAGGTATATTTTCTTTATTTTTCTCTCAATTATATCAGACTCTCGAAAGCTCGTACGTTTCTTCATTATCGTCATCATTGATTCGCTCCAAAAACCTTACGTGAAGAAAATTTTTACCATGTGATAAAACCCTCCAAACAGATACACCTTCTCCCCCTCCTCACCGGTAAGAAAATCAAAATCGAATTTATCGCACGTATAATTTCATTTCGCAACGGTAACGGAACCGCGAATTACGACGTTCAGTTTTACACGCTACGTAGCTACACGTCGACCTTTTCCGCGCGTACGAGATATATACGAGTATAAGGTGGAAAAATTGTGAAAAGATACTCATTTTTTTCGCGTTTTACCCCGCGCCCTCCATATATTCGCGTCCGGAGACAACAAACGCGCTCGCCGTTTTCCGTAATTCCTCCGGTACCTAAAAAGAATATAATAAATTTCCACGATTAAGTTTTGCCCTCCGAGCCCGTAGCTGGTGGTATTTTGCTTCCTACTCCGAGCTTATCCTCTTTTCTTCGCTCACTTTTTCAGCACCAGAGCCGCAGCGAAAAACACGTTCGTTTTTCTTTGTTCAATTCGTTTTTCTGCTCACATAGTTATTCGGGGCATCTCTCGCGTCCTTGTTAAAAGTCTCGACGAAAACGTTAAATAATAAAACAACGAATCGGGAAAGTGTGTGCGAGCGAATGTGTGTGTTGCATTTGCACGTAGAGTTTGCGAATCATCCAGAAATAATATTTTTTGATTAGAAAATTTTCATTTGCTACTAATGCTACTATATTTTTGAAGCAGAAGAACTAAGTAATAAAATTACTGATCAATATTAGTTCTTTTTGACAAATAGGATTTTAAGATTTTGAACAAATGAAGACCAGAGGCGATTTTCCGAGGGAGGTTTGGGAAATCAGACTTCCAATAATTATTTAAAAGATTTGTATTTTTTCAAGTACCAATTATTTTTCTAAAATGTGCTTTTAAAATACTCTCTAAATTCGAATCAGTCAAAAATGACTGATTAAAAATTAAAATCGACTAAATCAAGTCATTGTAGGAATCAGTAAAAAAATTATGATTCAATCAATGAATTTTCACTACTGAATCAGTAAAAATAAAATTTTACTGATTCAATGGTTAATTAATTACTGATTCAAACAGTGAAATTTTTTTACTGATTCAACAATGAAAATTCACTGATTTGAATCAGTAAATTTTTACTGATTTCAATCAGTTAACTAATTTTTACTGATTCAACAATCAAAATTCACAAATTCACTATTTGAATCAGTAATTTTTCACTGATTGGTAGTAAAATGACGCTGATTAACTGGGGAATCAGTGGAATTTGACTGATTATCAGTGACTTGATTTTCTCTACTTCATCAGTCAATTTAGGCATTTTTGACTGATTCAAATTAAAAGAGTTACACAAATTAAATGAAAATCCATTCTAAAATGAGTCAATTGCAAGCTCAAATTTTTTCAACTTTAAAATAGTAAAAAAATTTTAACCTACATTTTCTTAACATTTATCAAATATGGATTTTTTCACTTTTTTTCAATTTCATTTTTTTTCAATCCCGTACATTTCAAAAATGATTAAGTAATTGAACGATTTAGAAAAGTATACTTGATGTTTATAAAAATACAAGAGATTTGTACCTATTCGCATTTTGTATGGTTTTTTTTTTTTTTGATAAATTCGTTTTAAAAACACTTCGAAAAAAATATTCATTTTTTTTTTGAAATTTTTCGACTTCCTCAGATTTTCTCTTCCAAAATCGCCACTGATGAAGACACTAAAAAAAGTATGAAGTTTTAGATTACTTCTATTAGGATGGAATGAAAAAAAAACGAAGCAGTAAAACACCACTAAACGTTGGATTTTGATAAAATTCACAGAGGTTGTTCATTTCGAGTTGAAAACTCACCATAAAAAATTCCAATCTCTCCCTCCTCCACCAAATTAACCAGAGCTAAGGAAGTAAGGATTCTCAAAGTAGGATCATTTTTGAAAAAATCACAGTTTTTCTAGGGGTTCTCAGGAAAACAACGTACTGTTTGTAGAATTTTTTCAGTTTATTAAAAAGGAGCAGCATTCCTCTGCTGAATTTAAGCTCAAAAAAATGGGAAAAAATTGCTAAATTTTTGAATTTTTTCTCGGACTAACAAAGATTACTTCTTTTATCAAATTATTCTGAAATAAGCTTATCCTGAGAATCATCGAAAATTACTTACTCTGGCTTTTGTCAAGTAGGTATAAGCACGTCTTTTTCTTGCAAATAAGATTTGAAAGACTCACCTGAAACAAAAATAAAGAAAAATTTCATTAGTATATTTTTAAAGCAATGTAAGTATTCCAAATGCATTAATTACTCTTTCATTTTTATATCAGAGAAAATTTCTGAAAATCGCTGGAGAGCAATCAGAATTTTGCAGCACAGTAATAAATAATAATACATACTCAATGAAAAAAAAATCTGGAACCTCGTTGAAAATTAATTGAAAAGTCAATAAAACATCTAAAATTTCATGAAAAATCAGTTATATTTTATTAAAAGTCAGCAAAAAAACAATAAAATTGAAACAAATAATTCAAAGCCTTCAAATTTCAGTTGTAGGTATAATTAAATACTTAATATAGAGGCGAAAAAAAAATGAGAAAGCAAAGAAATTTTTGAAACAATTCTTGGAAAAATTTTCTAAAATATAAATTGGTATTAATCAATTTCCTAATTTTCAAAAGCAAATTGATCAAATTCAACTTTTACAAAAAATCAAAATTAAAGGATTGTTTTTAACGCAAATGAACAGTAAATCATTTCTTAAAATATTTTGAAACTTTTTCGAGATGAAAACGTGTTTACGCAAAATCACAGATTATTTCAACGATTTTCAGAAATTTTTCTCTAGCTTTTCCCGATACTTGTATCATTTCCAGTTCAAAATTCAGAAATCAAAATTAATAATTCAATTTTTGGTTCTTGAAATCAAAATAGGATCAAGGGCTTCATGATCAATTGCTCATAATTGGTAAATTCAAAATATCTTCTATTTTCTTCGCAACTTTATTAATCAACGTTTTAAAAATTAATTTTCAATTTTGAAGGAACTTTCTGCACCAATCTGAATCATCAAACTAGTATCAAATGCGTTGAATGTGAATCTAAAATAGTAAGAAAAAATTCCAGAAAAATATTCTACTTTCTTTTCTCTCCCCCCTTTTTTTTCAATTTTGTACATTAAGAAAAATACATAGAACAATTACAGTTTCAAATAAGAAATTTACAAAACACGTTATTTCTACCCCCCCCCCCCATTCCCATCTAAAAAATAATAATAAACCACACACCTATTCCAGAAATCTGCACTTTTCTTGAATTTTTCAAACACCTAAAAATATTGGCAAATTCGGCCAAGAAATCATCGCGTCTACCCATCACATATTTTTTGCCACTTTCACCTTTTAACGAAGTTTTCAAACCCGAAATGTACTCCGTACAGCTCGTTATTATTACACCGCTACTTACCATCCCCTATCGTCGCCCTCCAACCGCATTCGTATCGTAGTTCACCTGGTAATAAGGTAATTTTCACATCGCGCTAGCATTTTACAAGAATAACGAACGATAAGGCAAATTATAAATTACCTCTATTAAAACCGAGGAATGCTATAAAATTAATCGCGAAATATTCCCATACGTTGAAAACATTCATAAATATCGCGATGGTATGTTTCGCGTTTTTTCCTCCCCTCCTGATTCCCTCCCTAAAAATCGACTATGTTGCATTGCGTCGTGTCTAAATGTACCTAAAGGCAATCGGCTCACCCTACAGCACGAGGTCAAGGAGATATCGCCCCCTTTAACGTATTTCATTAATAGATACCTATTTTAACGTACTGTGGCGTATCCGCATTGTGTACCCCTTTGTACCCTAGTACGTTTTCGGTCCTGTGTAAATGGTTTTAGAACATTCTGAAGTAGGAATTTTAGTTATATTTTCAGTTAATGAAATTCGTTTTACATTTAAATTGATTTAGATTAAAAGTTTGGAATGAACATTTTTTTAAATTACTAAATCAATCAAAATTTCGAATCAATCTTGAAAAAAACTAAAATAATTTTTCTCGAAATAAAATACAGGTTTTTTAGGTTTCAATTCAATAAAAATTACCAGAAAGGAAATAGCATTTCACAACGAGGGAACAAAAGATGTTTTTTTTTTGAGTTCTGAACGATATTTTTTCTTATTGCGGGAGAAAAATGCGAATTTAAACACTCAAGCGTTTTGCGAGAGGGAGGAAAAGTAGCAATTTGCTCCCGCTATAAGGAAAATTTGATACTTAGGTACTGTGGGAACAACATATTCGAACTTCCCTAAAACTTGCTGCAATTTTCCCCCCTTTTTAGAGGTCGAAAAGAATTTATAATTCTTTTTTTCTGCAGTTACGCACTCGCGTGGTGGGAGGGGGAGGGGGAATTCTTAAACAAAAGTATAGAGGACCGAAACAAAGACATATTTCGTTTGTAAGTTTCGAAAAAAAAAAATGGATCAAGTAATTTTAATAACTTCTCACACTAAAAAAAGTAATCATTTTTTTACGAAATTCCAGTGTTTAGAAAAAAATTAAATTCCAATAAATTTCTCTATTTTTTGGTTGAAATTTCTCAATGTTGAACAAAACGTATGTACCTACAAAAAATTGAAAATTATCTTTTTTAGTTTTCGTTCATTTCATCACATTTGAATTTAAATAACAAATGTGTACTGAAGTTCTGATTCGACAAAAATTTCACAACTTTTTGATCATTTTTTCATCTCTTTGGTGAACATTTCCAAAACCAAGATTTTGCCAAATCTGAAATAAAAAAAATTATGACTTTTTAAGGATTTTATTAATAATTTCTTAGCAAACTCCAGCAATTTTTCGACTTTTTTCGCCAAACAAAAAATTAAAAAGGGTTTTTTCGAACAAAAAAGTTCATATTTTTGCCAAAAATAAGACCAATTTAGTTGAAACAGATTAAATTACTTGAGTACAAGCGGATCTCCGGCAAAAACTTTAATGAAAGAGGCGATCGATGATAAAATTTTTACATTTTTTACAACATTTTTGCAAAACAGTTTGTGACTTCTGATGATTTTTGAACAATTTGTGTTTTTTTTATCTAACTTGGAAATTGTAATTTTTGAACCATTTTTATTAACGCCTTTCAAATGTGATAAGTGATTTCGTCCTCCATTTTTTATCTTCCTCTTAAAGTTTAACATGCCATGCCTGCACTACCACAACAATTCTTTTTAAAACATTGCAAAAAAAAACTAAATGAATTTTGTAAATGTGAAGCAGATCTAAATAACGCCCAAGCGTAGTAAGAACAAATTTCTTTCACTGATCGAGTAAAAACAAAACCTTAAAAAATAGAAAATAGAAAAAAAAATTCAAGTTGAAAGAAATTTAGCAGAAAAATCCATAATAATACATACAAAAATCAGAGAAATGCTTTAAAAAAAGATTAAACATTACAAACCTTGATTATTTGAAAAAAAGCATCACCTGTAAATTTTTGGAGCCAAAAGTACGTAGGTAACCAAAAGTAACCAAGATTTTTCACTTTTTTTTCAAAAGGTCCTAAGAGGATCAGTTAAGGCATAGGGAAAATTTTAATTGTTCAAAATTTCAGTTAACCCAGTCCAACAAAAAATTGTTGTTTTTTTATAGATTTCTACAACTAAAAGAGGTTAGGAAAAAATATTCGTCTCTGAATTGAATAGTCTATAAAAGTTCATTTTATTTAAATTTAACTAATTTTTCGACATTTTTTTTTTACCGAAATCGAGAACAATCAGGTATGTACAATGAAGAAAAGTTGCCATTTTTTCAAGAAAAATCTTATTTCGTCCCTCTAATTTAGAGACAAAGGTTTCCTCGTACAATTTTCTTATTCTACAAAAAAAAAAAAGGAAGTTTCAAGCTAAAGAACAACGCCCAAAAAATAATTTAACCTCATTTTTTTAAAAATCATTCAGGTTAATTGAAATTTTAAACGATAAAAATTTCCTGAATACTCCAATCATCCCCTTACAATCTCCTAATAAAAAAAATAAAAACGAAAAAATTTCTCTTTCAGTTTTCTACAATTTTTTTATTGAAAAATTTTTTCATCAAGTTATCGCAGAACAACCAAATCGTATTTCATCGAAATCTTCAAAAAAGAGAAAAAATTCACAAATTTTAGGGAAGTTTAAATCACGTACAGTATCGAAATATATGCCTCACATCACCTATACACAAAAAAATTATCCCTTCCATAAATTTTTGGTAAGCCCGAGCTTTTTTTCTTAGCTAAAATGATTGTAACCTACTCGATCACAATAGGTAATCGAATATTTTACACAGATTTTCATACAATTACAATGGAAATATACTCGTTCAATTTCTTATTCTCTCTCCAGAGAGATTTCAGCGGAATATTCGATGCTACGCGAATCAAAATTTCAAACCCGGCTATATTCATTTCATTGAGAAAAAAAATGGATAAATTCGACTCTCGTACAACGACGTTAATTTTTAACCGTTTTTACACCGTTGTGTGTTGGCGTAAAAACAAATTATTCTTTTCTCTTCCGGGAATGGGGGAAAAAATTTACCCAATAAATTACATTATTTCACAACATCCCGTGGCAGCTCCCGGTAGAAAAACAGGAGGAGAGACTTAAACGAAAGGTATAAAAGCGATGAAAACGACAGACCGAAAAGAGAAAAAGGAAAAGAAAACATTTCATGTTTAACATGGCGTTCTTTTTGTTAAAGCTAAACCTTGAATTATTAGATAAATGACACTCGACGCGACTTCGACCAAGGCAGCTCTATTCATATCGTACGAGGTATTTTTTCTGCATAAACAAAATTACAGCTACGAAGTTTGACCCTTTGCGATGAGGGGAAAGGCAGCAGCTTGGTGGTGGTTCGTCTACGTTGAAAGTTTTCATCGCGCAGCCGGTCAATTAGGTCGTTAATCATTTGTTCATTAGCATTGCTCGGACCAAGCTTTTGTTTGCGCGTGGCCTTATAGTCAAAAATCTGATTATTTTTCACACACCTAGATATAAGGCCTCCTAAAGGGATCGTGATATTGGCGAAATTGAACGAGAGTTCTTACAGCCAGAAGCTAAATTGATTAGATTGACATTGGGCCATTATTCTTGCGATTTTACAATTTCGTATACACGAGTCGAATATCATCGTGTACTATTTCGTCGTTCGATACCTATAAACGTATAATTAACGCATCACGATAACATAGCCTTCGAGAATGTAGTAATTAGTTTATTAAAATGGTAATAAGTGAATCGATTTCGCCTACTGCCATTTCATCCATCGAACGATATATTTTATTGTAAGTTTAATAATATATCGGCTAAAGAGTTCCGTTTTTCGTAGCGAAGAATAGATGCTTACTACGCTACGATGACGTGTCGCTGTATCATTTTTCTCCAAAGTGGTATTTTCCTTGATACCGATGCATACGAGGATACCTGCTCTATCTACATACTCAGCCACAAAATGAAGTTTTCACTCAATTTCGTTGCTGCCTTTTTTCCCTCTCTCTAAACGTGTTATTTCACGTACTTGCTTTCTCTATTATAATATGCTAATATGGGTTTATCTTATTCCTATTTTATTGGCATTTTTTCAGTTTTATGTATGAAAAAAGCAGCAACGTTTACTATGTTTTATCGTATCCTTCGTACGAAGTCGATATTGTTCAATGACTATGATTTTCGAAAAATTGGGTATCTTTTTTTCATTCGGAAATGGGACCCTTTTTTCAACAATTTTTTTCCCTAAAGTTTCGACCATATTTAATCTTGCCCCCCCCCTGTTCTGATGAAAATTAGAACCATATCCTTAGATTTTCCATAGAATGTATTTTCAATGCTGCAAGCAGAAATTTTTCACCTATTCTGGTTATTGAAGATAAAACCGAAGTTTCACTCATCAGATCTACTCAAAATGAGCTAGAAAAATTATGTTTTCTCCCAAAAGAGGCGTTTGAAAATTGATGAATTTGAAATTATTATAAAATAATTTTTGGGATGAAAACTAGTTTACAGAAACGTCTCTTTCTTCTAACAAAAATAAATTACGGTTCTGCGCCCGAGAAGCTAATTTATTGGAATTTATACTTACCTATTGAATCCAGGGGCAGTGTTACCAAACTTCCACTTGTAGGATTTCCAAAAGCCAAAAAATCACTCAAAAAGTTTTCCAAATTTAGATTTCTTTTCAAGTTTTTTTGTTGTAAAAAAAGTCATTTAAAAAATTGAAAAGTGTAATTTTTGTACAAAGAAATTCGTTTGAATGGAGTCGAAGATTTTTCAAAAAATTTGAAAAACAGTTTGAATTTCTAAAAATGTACTTTAGGGTCAATTCGTTTAGAAATCTCGAATCATTTAATTTTTTCCAAATATTTTGCTATTTTTTTAAATACAAAAAAATATTTTCAAATCGGTAACTTGATTTGCGGAAAATCGCCTTACCTGACGTCCTGACGACTCTGCTCAGGGGCAAAAAATTTACTTAAATGAAGAATATTTCTTCCTAAATTGCGTTTACGAATCATTCCAACAGTTTTATTAAAAATTTATGGCCAGTAGAAATTTTGATAATCATCTTCTTCCCCTGCCTTTTTCCATCAAAAATTGTGAAAACAATGGGTTGATAAATCATTACATAATTGGAGTTGAAAAAAATTTTAGTTCGCTGATTTAAAAAAAAAACAATATTATTACTCTCAAGAAGATCTCTCCTTCTCTCATCATTTTTATAATTTCGTTTTTTTTTTTTTTTTTTTTTTGTTGAAATATTTAAATGAGACGAATTCTGGAATAAAGTTGAACACAATTCTTCAATTGAATGCAAAAAACTGTCATTCAAAATTGGGTGGGGGCTTTTGGCTCGGGGTGGTCTCATTGGAAAGCTTAGCACCCCAGCTACATGTTTTGGGGTAATTTCGCACTTGTACCTCAAGGGGAGTTGGAGGGGGGCAAAACAAAACAGATGTTGCGTTTTGAAATGAAACTCCTCATTATGTCCAAAGCAATTAAGTAAAGAAATAAAATGCAATTAATTCTTTTTCTCCTTCCCTCATCTCCAATTTTAACAAGTATAATGAGAATAACAACTGTAAATAGAAAGGAGATCCGACTATGGCGATTTGTTAAAGAAATAGTTGGTACTAAACTACTTTTGCCATAAATTAATTATTTTCCGGATTTCAGCAAATGAACTTCTAGAAAATGGTGATTTTTGAGAATTGATGAAAAAATCTGGAAAATTCATCAGAGTGCTCATAAGGATTGGGACAACACATTATTAAAAAATTAGTCAGAAATGCTTTGCTAGAGTAGTAAAAACCAAGTTAGCATCTGTTCCAGATTTTCAAATTTTAAAAACTGTAATATATTGATTTTTTTATTTGAAAATGATAATTTTATTTGCTAAGAAAATAAAAATTGTTTTAAAAAAATGATGATTTTTTTCTACCAAAAAAATTTTTTTATGAATATTTCTTTTTCGTATGGAAACCTTGAAATGAAATTTTGAACACTACTTCTCCTTCCAGATATCTATGCTCAAAAAAAATCAAAAATGTTGTTAAATTTTTATCAACCTGACAAAAAGGTACAGCTCGAGCCTATCAAGAGCATCAATTTCTTAAAAATCACAATTAAAAAAAAAACAGATGAGGAAATTTTTCTACGGTTTCAACACATTTTTTCGAACCAAATGTGAAAATAATTTCAACTTATGAATTCGAAAATAACATTTTGAAAATATGTAAGTACTTACATAATTTGAATGTGCATCGTTCTTTTTTCACTGAATTATTCTAATTGCTTCAAAATGAAACTACACGCACTATTTTTCCATATTTTTTTAGGCTATTGAATGTATTTTTGATAAAAATTACTAATTTTTTCTTCTTTTATAAATATTTGAAAATGTTATGATTTTTTTTTGTTTCGGTGGAAAATGAACACACGTCTGAAATAGGTATTTAATTTTCGAGAAAATTAATTAGAGTAACTACCTTTTATCAAAAATTTCCTTACGTTTTTTAGCCACTTGTTGGGATTTTTTTTGAAGTTCAAAACAATAACAATCTTCAAGATTTCTGTTACTTTTCCTTTTTTCTCTCGCAAGATTTCATCTACCTACTTATTTCAAATAACACCCTGTTGACATCCCAGGAAAAAAAATTGTCAACACCATCGAGCAAAATCCTTTTCAAAATTGAAAAAAAAAAACACAAAAAAAACGAACCAACCTAACCTCGGAATTGAAAACGAATCGAACAATTTACCTTCTAATTGCATCAAGTTTCACGCCGCGATCACGTCACGAACCAATAAATAAATCGTAAAAAAGGCCATAAAAGCAAAACCGTTTGCTTTCCACTCGAGCATTTCCACTTTTCAGCTATACTCCCCAGTCGCCGCAGAGAAATCCTACCCACGTGAAAATCGGCCGACGAAAGTACTCGTACCTAACCCACAGTCGAGAGAGAATTTTTGTAAATTACCCGGTCCATTGTGAAGGTAAACTCGAATAATTTCCACTTGTTGCTGCTCCGCGGCGTGTAATAAATTCAACGTAAAAAAATTATTCCCTCGTTCAAACTCTTTTTCGTCCATTTGTTAAGTTGTTTTTTTTTTCACCAACGAATTTACCATCACGTTGGCGGTGGTGGAGAAAAAAAGGTGTAAAAAATAAATGTTTTTGTACCCGCTGCGCCGCAGTCTTCTTTCAACTATATACTTCGCCTTCTTTTCTCCCGCACTTATTTTCGCAAACGTGGCAAAAATTCATTTATATATTCAAATTTGGTTAATTACAATTTCATCGTAATTGCGATAACAAGTTGTATAGTTTTATTCAATCAATGAGCCAGAAATTTAGATAACGAGGTGGGAAAGGAGGATTCGCTAAGTGTACTATACGTAGGCACTTCGACGCCATCGCCTTTGTAAAATGCAAATTAACGTGAAATTCCATCTAAGTTGAATTTTTTTTCCAGTGAACTTCAAATTAATTATTCATTAAAGAAGAGTAATTAAAAATAAAAATATTAAAACGACTTAATTTTCGAGTAATTATTAACGGAGGAAAAAATAACAGCCACGATGTAGGTAGGTAGCTAGGTACCTGGACCTATGCAGGAAAAATATAGCAGGTTTAATTTATTTTTGTTTGGGCTCAAAATTTTACTTTAGGTAGAAATAGAGTGATTCCTACGTTCAGAATGAATATTTTCCAAAATGTTTCAGCTGGTGTAAGGCTCTCAAAAATGCGAAAAAACTTGATTTTTTCACATAATTTTTCCGTCAAAATTGTAATTTTTTTATTGGTATAATCCATCATCTCTACAAGTTTGAAAAATGTCAGTTAATTCTATTTTAGTTATACCTATGTCAGAGTGAATATGGCCCGACCCAAGAGAACCGACTATAGTTCGGTGGTGGTGGTAACCCTGCTAGCAAGTTGATACGAACCCTTATATAATCTCCGCGTATGCGGAGAGAAACCGGTTCCGAATTCTCTATCGATCCCTCAACGTCGGATTCTGTCTCCCTCGCGCACGAGCATCGGCTCGTGCGTAGGAGTTCCGAAAGTTCCGAAAGTTCCGAAAGTACCGTCGATACAGTCGTGTCGTTTTAACATCTCTCGCTTTGGCTTGTACGACGCCCGGCTGAGTCACCGGAATCGGACTTAGCCGGGGACGCGAAAATAACGAATCCGGCTCGATTTATTTCCGTGTCATCGGAATTCACCCGCGATTCCACTCTGTCCCTCACTCCGGTGGGGGACCATGGGGATCCTTCAAGGTACCAGTGCACTCAGGCCTGGATAGAGACCCTGGGACCCCGGTGGAATTCGCCATTCGCGAGATCGGTTCCCTCCGCGGAGATATCCATCCGGAGATATGCTACGCGGCGTCGTTCCTATTCCCGCCGCGCGAATTCTTCCACACGTTTAGACCAATTCGATCCATCGACCCCCTTGCAGCTCCGGCGAAGTAGGGGACGATGGATTTCAGCGAAATACGATGGCAATGATCGGGGAGGTCTATAGCTCCTCTCGCCGCCGCCACTCCAGCCAGGAGCGTGGCGTCGAGTTGAGTGTAAAATCATCTCGATCACCGCCAATTTAGATCAACCCTTAACCGTAGGTCGCGGCCGTCACTCACACACACATACAGGTACGATTAAATACGTCGTGCAAATATACGCTTGTATCTGTCAACCGTGTTTTTATTCGTTCCAACGTGCGAGACCCCAGACGGGCCCCGCCGACCCTCGGCGAAAGGACTTCCTCCTAAATATCCTCCGGGAGGTAAGTCCGTAGAGCAAGTACGTGAACCTGGTGTGCACCAGTGTAATGGAGAAGGAATGTACCCAACGGCCAGAGGACAGGTGAGGCAGGGGACGCACCCTTCAAGACCCCTATCGCCCTCCAACGTCCTCCGTAAGCAGTACCATTTCCTTTATCTCCTTCCGGCAGTGTCTTCTCTACACCTATTTGGAGTGATTTTTAAAGGTCAAGAGTGAGATGGAAAGGACCCGAATTTTTTTCGACAGTTTTTAGACCTTAAGGAGGATCAACTTCCATTAGTTGGTTCAATAATCTAAGCCAAATGTTCTTTGTTTACATATCGCTCAGATAATAGTCTTTGGAATTCGAAGATTTCTCAAGAGATACGACGTCATAGCAGTTTCTTGGTAGAGTACAAACGAATTAAATTTATAGTTTGAGAACAAAACTAACGTATACCTCGGGTACCTACAATAAGGCGAACGGTAATTTTCTCTAAGTACCTACGTGAGAAATAACAAATATAAATTAAACCAGATAGATGGTTATATTTTCGATAAACCTCACAGGAGGAAAAATCTGTTCCGAGTGACGTCCGTAATACTTGTACAAACATAATTCATTTTAACAAATTGATACGTTATCTTTGTCGAGTTTAATTTTACACCATCCAATGATCTTTCCAACCAAATAAAATTCTCTAGACGACTCTATTATTGTTATTATATTTTCGAGTAATTTTCTTTATTTTGTCGAAAAAATGGACGATGAGTGCGGCATGAAAATATCGATGCTATCTCAAGGAACGGAAGTGTTTGTAGTCTCGCTTTTCCTAATTCTTCATGGCAGATTGACGTTGAAAATTTCTTAAAAACCGTTTCAGTAAAACAAGTAAAATATGAGATAATGTACATTTGAAATGAAGAAATTAAATGAAAACGTCATCCTTTGATTTCAGTACCCAAGTATATCATAGAAAAACTGATTTTTTTTTTGTTGAAAAAAATTAGTATTTTTTTGCGAGCTTGCTTTTAGTGATTTTTTTTCCTTTCTCCACATATGTGACCTTGCCGGAAAAAATGACCATGTGTAAAAAAAAATCGACGGGTGTCTCATTTTTTACGTACCTATTTGGTCCGTATGACACCAAAACTGAACCAAACACATGAAAATCTATACCTTATCGATTTTTTTTTTTTACACTAAATCCTTCTTTTCCGGCAGGGTTACATATTTTCATCTGTATTTTATATTTTTCCATTTTGTGGTATTTGCCTGGGGATGAGAGGGCAATCTGGAACTGAGAACAACACTCGCATTTTGCAATGAGCATTGACGCAGAGTTCACCGAGCGACTCGTTTGGATATCTCAGGTTGGGGCAATGACCACCACACATAATTTAAAGCCTTGGACAGCTCAAGAGTCCCAAAATGAAAATAAATTCAGAAATCGATTTGATCTTTAATTTTGTAACTGGCTCCGCACTCCGCTTACCAAATGAAGATCAACTCTGGATGATCATGATGAGAAATCGACAAATATCAAAACAATTAGAAGCTTTAAGAGTTCAAAAATAAAAGTCGTTTTGGCCACTTTGCCACACCTAAACGTGTTCTTGTAGCTGAAGTCCTTTTAATCGATAATTACTTTTAGAACGAAAAAATCAAACACATTTTTAGAAAAATAAAACCAAAAAAAGCCTATGTTCAAATATATTTGAATGTTTCGGAAATTTTTACGTTTTACATGTGGCAACACTGATTTTTGGCAAAAAAAATGAGTAATCTGACTTTCTAATTGTGTTTAAAATACAATAACTTTCATTGAATTATTGGCTTTACGTTGTATTTTATAAAAAAAAGTCGGTAATATTTTAATTTTCTAAGAAGTAAAATGAAATGAGACCGATATTGTATTTGAATCAGCGCATATATTCAAATATTTTCAGAATATTCGAATATTTATCAAAATATTTTACCTCAAAATATCATTAATCAAAGTATGTACCTTATAACCATATTTTGGGTTGCCCTATTCATGACTTTCAAACAGACATACTCAATCTTGTTAAATTTTGAATTTTTCATAAGAGGTCTAGTGAGAAGACTTTACCATAATTTTTCCTCGTACATGCTCATTTCTATCTTCCTCTCTTTCTACATCTACCTTTTTTGAACAATTTACCAATTGTACGAATCTAGATATTATAAGTAAGTATTCCGTTCGGCATTCGGTATTCATAAAGTGTAAGAGGTGGACTTGGCCCTACTGACTATCCCTGGAGTGGTGTATGTGGATGCACTGCGCCGCTCGCCGGTAGTCCGCCGGTACCCGGATATCTCCAGGGTACCGGCAACGAATTCAGTAGCTAAAGTGTCGGAGTGACGAGCTGAACGTGTATCCACGTCAGCTCCGTTGAGAGTATATGCCCATTCTATTAATTTGTCTATTCGTGTGTATTATTTCTAATAATATAATTTGTGTTTGTTCGTGATACGTGCTAATAAACGTGTTAATGACTATTGTATGTCAAGTTCTTTTCTTGTAATTCCGATAGTATCAAGTGCGACGGTACTTTGATATTTATCATTGGCGCCCGGCACGTGTGGGTAAAGAACGTGCATAAGTCGGCCAGCTTATCCACGTAAACTGACCCACGAGGTGGTCAGCGAACCCACCAAACCCCCAAAAGTTCATCAACTTTTGGGAAACTTTCGGTTATTCAGCCGGAAGTTCGCGAGGTATTTTTCAATACCTTGCATCGCCATAGGCGAAACCGGGTACACAATCGCTATTGCCTTTGTGTACCTTATCCGTAGATTTAATTAATTATAAGAAGTGTTATTTTTAAGTGTAATTATAAGGCTAAAAAATATACGTTGGTTATAGCCACGTATATCGTAATCGTATGCTGCCATTGCATCATACGATTGTAACGGCCAATCACAGCGCAGCGTTCCGCGTCGGTTACCCCGCACCGTTTTTTCAGACGGCAGCTCGTATCCAACGCATGGAACTAGCTACTGTGCAACGTAGATATACGGCACAGTAGCATCTTTTATCTCGTGTGATTATAACGGCCGAATTTTGCGGTTAATTAGATCTAACCTGTATGTAATAAATAAATACAGATTATCATCGTGTATTTATTTCTGATTGTGTGTTTTATTCGGGATCTTTTTTGTGGTGTTATTTTTCACTCTGTTTTTCAGCCAACTGTAAATCTACAGTTGACTGAAGTAAATTACGTTTGAATATTTTCAAAACGTAATTAGCAGTAGAAAATTCCGCAAATTATTGCGAATTTGATTGTGACATTGAAACGTGATTTATCAACCACGTTTCAGCACCCGGTACTGACAATTCGCGATCTATTTTTTTCGCCAAATTGTCAGTGGTTCTCAAAATATTCAATAATCATCATTATTGAATATTTCTACGTGTATAATTTTATCAGATTATACAATAAAAATCAGCATGATTACTGATACGGCTGATTTGAACCGGATTGATGTCGACGCCGACCCGGCATCCCAGGTCGACGTTGACGCCATAGGTGACGCTGGCACGCGTCCTACGCGTCATGCGGCCACGACGGCCCGTGAATTGGTACACAATATCACCCGGCCGCGGTCGTATACCAGGAAACGTACCTCCGGTGCCAATTTTCATCAAAATGGTCCGGAGGAAACGTTAGAAACAGCTGATCAGCTGCAAAACGTTACAAATACGATTCCGACGCCAGATGACACGAATGCGACGCCGTCGCCGCCGAACCAGGTTAGTGTGGCCGGAAATATCTCCGCCTCACCAACCACCCCAACTGCGAACCCCTCGCTGATAAATCACGGGGGATCAACAACTGAACGTGTAACCATTGAGGACGACCCTGTCAATGAAGAGGTCGATCCAAGTGACATGAATACGTACTCAGACGATGACGGAGAGCGAACTATCATGCCTGGACTCGGTTATGGTGACCATCTCCTCCATGAGAATACTCAATCGAAGGAGATGTCACCGAACAGTGCGCTCCAGACCATCGCGGTGCCTGTAGATGTACATGCTACCGAGGTGGCATCTGGTGCCGCCTCACCAACCGGCCAGCAGGTAATTACGCTCCAACGAAGTCGTCTCAACTTGGATACGAATATCGCTCAGATGCCTCAGATGGAATTATCGAGGAATTTCGACAGTATGATTGAGGCCATGCAGACGATGCACTCATGGCTCAATCAAGAGCGACTCGCCAACCACTCACGAGTTGGCAACCTGGAAAATTTAATGATCAACCAGTACCATCGCAGTATGGCCAACCACAATGCGATAGGCAAGGTCACCGATGTTCTGGCTGATCACAACGCCCGATTGGAGAAATCTTACGCGAACGTGGACAAGCTGTGTGCTATGATGAGCAGCAATGCCAACAGGATCGCCGAAGTCGATCAAAAACACGAATTCGCGATTTCGCAATTACGTGAGCAGACCGAGGAACGATTCCAGCAAGTTGAGGAGGGAGTGATCACTTCCTCCAGCAACCAGCAAACTCGAATTGAACAGACGGCTACAATTGTGATGGATCTTTCCTCACAATTGAAGAAAACCCAGGAAGAGCTCAAAGCTTTGAGACAGGAGGGTATTCCCCCCCGTACTCAAAAAGAGCCCTACCATGGTACGTCTAAAATGTCGAAATTGGCCCTCAGTGTTGAAGCCATGAAGGCCAACGACATTAAATTCGATGCCGGCATGAAACATCATCCCCACGATTTCGTCGCAAGATTTGAAGCATACCTCGCCGGAGTAAATTTACCCGACGGGCAGAAATGCTCACTTTTTCTCGGATTGATCGAAATCAGAGCGGATTGGGTCGGCGACCATCGGCACTGTACTGATTACATCGAGCTCCGAGCTGCTTTTTTCAAAGAGTTTTGGAGCTCCGATGAACAACAGGCAGCGTTGAATTATTTCCGCAGACATTTGCGAAATGCGCCGAATACTCGGACGCTCGCTACTCGGTTTTTGAACTGGTACCGAACGTTCGAGAATATGGACTCGATCACCGACACTGACATAATCAAGATCATGTACAATAAAATGCCTGCTTCAATGCAGCGGCATTTTGATGACCCCGAACTGCGTACTAGCAAGGAGCTGTTCAAGGCCAAACTGCCCACTGTCAGTGAGGACCGAGATTCCTCGTCCCTTGACACGAAGTGTACTCTCGATGAGGGAGTGGAAAGAGCGGTTATTCAACCCAAAAACACTCCCTCCTCGGGAAAAAAGCAGAATTACGCCAAGAAAAGCAACAAAAACTGGCCTCCTTTTGCGGGCCAAAAGGAACAGAAAACCACGAGTAATGACTCTGGTACTGCCAAACAAAATCCGCGGACACCGTCCCCGATTTTGAAAAAAGCAGTGACGTTCCAGGAACCGCAAAAGAAACGCCAGGTCCCAGTTCAAAATGTTGAACTTGGACAAAGCGAACCCGAAACCGACGTCGACGAATCCGCAGCGAAGGATGTCGACTTGGAAACTGATCTCGCCATATCATCATCAGACGATGATTTGGGAAACGAGGAAAACTAGGGGCAGATGGGCAATCCCCTAGTTCAAAATCCATGCCCATCAAGTCTATAGAAACTTCGGACAACAGTAAGTCGGAGAAAATTTCGCTTCCGAAAAAACCTCTGAATACTGAACCTCCGAAGAAAATTACCGAAAGTGAATTGCGTGATTTTGCGTTCATTGGCGATGGAATTAGTCATTTCATTCGTCGAGCAGAGGGCGGGGAGAATAATCTTCCCTCGTACCTAAAAAACCAGATATCTCTGGAAAAACTGCTTGAAGAACTCGAACACGCGCAATTCACACGTAAGAAAGCCATTTTGTCCGCTGGTCAATTGGAATTGAATTATTCCAAAAAACCATTCGAAGTAGTAGAAAAAGAACTCCGAGCGGTAGTGGACTGCCTCTGCCGCAAAGGGTTCGAACAAATTGTTCTGCTATTTCCTGTGGTTAAACCGCGGCTTCAAGGCGAAAAACCGGTAGCACGGCACCGGTATGTCAGATATAGACGTATGTACTCTCGTCTTACCCAAGACGAGCGTATACAGGTCTGGCATGCCCCTGCTCAGTGCTACTTGGAACTGGAATACGCTAGCGACTTCGCCGGGAAGAAGTATCCTCGCCCGGCGATAGATTCGAACTGGAATATTATTCCGCGTTGTAGCAAGTTCAATTTTTCGAATACGATCAAGAAGTGGTTCATCGCCAACAACACCTACGGCGAAGTTCTTAATGCGTTACGCAGCGAATTGTTGAAATTCAACAAAAATCCGCGCGCAACGCCAGCGACCACCGGCCCGTTGAATATTCGGTATGATAGCGATGATATCTATAAATCCGATATCGACGCCAAAGAAAAGGCCGAAAAACGTAAGAAACAAGAAGAATTCTACACGTTACGACCGGAAAAAACCATGCCGCCACCAGGCATGAAACCGCCTGACACCTCGGATTCGAGCGACGCGGAACATGGCGTTGATTATACAACACATGCCCGTAGGCGAAAACTCGTTAAAGTTGCGCCGGCTTCGAGTGATGACTCGAAACCTGCAGCTAAAGTTGCAACGGTGCCGGATAATAATCCGAAACCAGCAACGAAAACGAAAATTAAGCCGATCGATCCCGAGGATGTCGATGACCTTAACGTCGTTTTTCACTATCAAACTGCTCGCGAAAAAGTATCTTCGAGCAGTAGTAGTTCGTCGGATAGTGACAACGACGCAACCGATGGATTTCAAACGGCTTCCGAGAACCACGGCCCTTCGGTGCGGATAGTTGATCCCATCGAAAATGCCAAATACTCGAAGTCGCGAAAAATCCGAGAACTCGATCCAATCATTCGGAAACAAATCGTAACCGAATCATGTGAGGATCCGACGTGTGTGGTCGAATTGGAAATCCAAGAAAATTCGACCATCGCTGCTCAACTGGACACAGGGGCACTCCCCAATGTGATGTCTCATTATTGGGTGAAGAAAATCACCGAAGAGCACCCCGACAACATTATGTATATTCCGTTGTCGAGACCTATCAAAATGAAATTGGCCGATGGAAAGCTCGTTAGCTCCATGACCCATATAGTTTTGGTAGCGTTACATTTTGGCGACGTACCGATGGTCATGCCATTTTATGTGCTTGATACGTCGGCGTCGATTTGTATCATAGGTCGACTTTCGATGAAGCTATTGCACATCGAACTGAGTATTCAGAACGGATATGCGTATTGTAAACAACCAGGAGCACCGAGACGTACGAAATTACGCTTCATGGAAGGAGGCTCCTTCCAAGGTGCCGATATCCTCCATGTGAAGCTACCGAAAGCGTACGAACAGGAAGCCATTCACCACACACAGAAACGGACTCAACATGTGGATTGGTTACCTCTCGACCCCGAGGACCGAGATTTCGGTCCCGAACAATTCGCGAGAAAACTACGCGAAGACCTCAATCAGGCAGTAAAAGACGGCGGTATTACGCAGGAGGTAGCTGATGAGGCATACGAGGAGTTGATAATCTTCTCGGATTGCTTCAGCAAATACCCAGGAGCGTACACAGGTGAACAAGTCGATTTCAACTTTGTTCCGGAGAAAGACCGGAAGAAAGATTGGAGAGGCGAGAAATATCGCCCTTCGAATAAGTTGAAAATGCTTATTCGAAAGTCGATAAAAATCATGCTGGCGCTCAAAATAATCCGTCTGTCGAAATCTCATTATATCAACACGTTGGCTCCCGTTCTAAAATCGAACGGGGAGCTCCGTCTGTGCTTGAACGCGGACGAACTTAATCAGTGGCTCCAGCGTATGTACACTGAGCCACGCTGCATAGAGACCATCCTTAACGAAACCCACGGAAACTGGTTCAGTACCCTGGATTTTGTTGCTGGCTTCTGGCAGCTGATCTTGAGCGCTCGCTCGAGAAAGTTTACCGCATTTCAGGTCGAGGGGCAGGTATACGAATTCAATCGTATGCCGTACGGCCTCAAGACAGCATCGGCGGAGTTCATACATATGATGAACAAGGTGATCCCGATTGGCACCGAGGGCGTCCAGACTTTCGTCGACGATGTCCTCATAATGGCCAAGACGTTCCGGGAGATGGTGGAACGGCTTAAGGCGGTCTTGATGTTGATCAGGGCCAATGGCCTCAAGCTGAACCCACTAAAAACCGCTTTATTCAAGCGGGAGACGAAGCACCTTGGCTTCACCTTAGCCAGCGAACAGATCGGCAAGCAGAGCGAAAAGGTCCAGAAATTCGCTGACTTCAAGAAGAAACACACGAACAAAAAGGGTGAATTCGCCCTTAAGTCCGTGAAAGATATACAAACCCTCGTTGGATTAACAGGGCTGTATAAACGTTTCATTCCTGAATACCAGCAGATTCTGGCGCCGATTCACAAACTTACTGAGGCAAATGTGCCCTTTAAGTGGGGTCCTGAGCAACAAGCTGCTTTTGAGCGGCTTGAAGCTGAATACATCAAGGACTTTAAGCTCCGCCCACCCGATCCGAAACACGATTTGTACTTGGAGACCATGGTGACTCACGACGCCATGAACTCCGTTTTATACCAGACCATAGATGGTAAGGATCAAGTAGTTATGTTTACGAGCTACTCGTTCCGACCGCACCAGAAGAACTACACCATTCTTGATAAAGAGATGCAGACTCTGGTGACGACCATCCATAAATTACAACCGTGGCTACACGGTCAGCGAATTCATGTCCGTTCCGACCTGAAAGCCGTAGTACGGAAGTTTGAGACGATAATCCAAACTCACCGTAAGGCGGCCGGATGGATCACGGAATTAAACGGTTATGATCTGGTATACGACATTCGTCCTCCAAAGAAATACCTATTTCGAATAAATGCACCAGAGCTTACTTTGTGCACGATCGAAATGGCTTTGGATAAATTAGACTGGACGAATATCCAGCCGTACGCCGTAGAATATACGGAAACGATGGCCGGAGACCTTTTCTCCAGTCTGGACGATTTGTCGTCATTCCAAGAAGAAGACAAGGCTTGCGCGAATATTAAATATTGGCTGACCAACGATTTCAAGGAAGCCGATAAAAAGTCGCAAGCGAAGCAAGCCCGATACCGGAAAAAATTTGCCATGTCGACGGATTCGAACGGGCGACCTCTCGTCGTTCGAACTTTCGAAAACGGCGAAGTTGTTCCGGTCATGCCGCAGGACCTTTTCCGCGACACCATCGATTACCTACACGACTCTTACGGACACGTAGGGCCTGCGAAACTCGAACAAATCTTCAAGCGTTTGTATTTTTATCCAAATGCGATGAAGTATATTCGTTTAATTTGCAGCGAATGCATCGTGTGTAAGATCAATAAGAGCTACGTATCTAAGAGAATTCTCGAGTACGCTCAAGTTGAAGCTTATGGTATCGGTGACGTCATTTCCGTAGACCTCTTTGGCCCGGTAGGAGGTACCAAAACCGGTCCCCGTTTCCTATTTGTGGCTAAAGATGTGTTTACTGGGAGATGTTGGTTACGTACGCTCAATAAGATTAACAACAAGAATGTTTCTGGCGCAATGGAACGCGTAATTCAGGACATTCAGAGCCACAACATCTCCATCGGAAAAGTAGTCTCCGATAATGGGTCTCAGTTCACTAGCCATTGCTGGAACGACCTATTATTGTCACATGGAATCGACGTACGGCACACTACGACGTATAATCCGCAAAGTTCCTTGGTTGAACGTACCATGCGAATAATTGGGGACAAGCTTCGTGTAAAACTCAACGAACGATACAATCCGACAGGTAATCACCACGGGTGGTATCAATATGTTCACGAGATTGAGCTCGAAATCAATAATACGCCGACGCCGTACAATTTCACCCCGAACGAGGCCTGGGGCATTCCTAACGAAATTTCGAAGGGAGTACCCACCCCGACCTCTCAGTTCAATTTCAAACACGAGTTGAAGCAATTGCTTGAAAATTCGATTCGAAAAGAACTGAAGTCAACGACCTCAGAGGATTTGTTGATAAACAAACTCACTGAGAAAGACCTGATTGTCGACGACGATGAGTATATTCGAGTCACGGCCGACGGAGCGTGTTCACGCAACGGCGACCCAGACGCGATAGCGGGTATCGGTATCTGTTTTTCGCCGGATTCGGTGAAAAATGTATCCGAACGTATCGAGATTCCGGGCTTCCCCAACTCGAACAACCTAGCTGAAATAATCGCTGTCAAAAAAGCACTCGAAATACTCGTCTTCAATGAGATCAAAAACGTGAAAATGTTCACGGATTCGTTATACGTGACCAACGCATTGAACCTCCATATGGAGCAATGGCTCTCAAATGGATGGAAAAATGCCAAAAAACAGGAGGTCGTGCACAAGGAGCTATTTCTAGACCTTGTGCAATGGACCAAGAAGTTCGAAAAATTTCAACTTCACCATGTTAAGGCCCATGGTCACGAGATAACGAATATTTTCGCAGACCGTTTAGCGAAGAAAAGTGTATACACGTCTGAGCTAAAAACGGCAAAAATTGACGCCATGTCCGACAAAGAAGCGATTGAAGCATATATTCGTGAACGTCGTAACCTTCAACGAATACATGACGAGTACATTTTCAACAAGAAACATGGCGACCCAACTCCACTGCAGAAAGGAGATATCGTTCTGCTAACGGAGCATAAGCAATCGACAGCTCTTAAAGGGATCTCCCAAAAATTGCTGCCGAAACGCTTGGGCCCATATTTTGTTACGAAAAGGGTTACTCACAATTGCTACAAAATTGTCGAGAACATGGAAGATACTGTGGGTAAGGTAGTTAGCATTCGCCAACTATCTCTCTTCCTGTCGGCTGCTCAGCGCGACGAACTCAAAGCGGAATGCTTGAAATCTCGCCTGAGCAATCAAAAACTCGAAGAAAAAATTCACAGTTATCTCCACGACTACGAGAAAATAGGCTCCGAGATATCTCCCGCAGCCTTCAAACGACCAGTCAAAATTTCTGCCGAACAAATTGCCAAGGAAGCGGCGGAAGAGATACGTATCCGTCGCTCAGCCAGACTTCAGCAGAAACGGGAAGAGGGGGCGAAAAGAGTGGATATTTCCGCTCAAAAACCCCCTCCAACCCCTCCTGTGCCGCCGGTGAAAAAATTCACTTCAGTTTCAAAGAAACTGAAGAAAATGAAAGAGCCGGAAAAACTGGACGCCCTTGTTGATAATATCAAAAAGGCAACAGTAACACCGACGCGTTTCAAAAAAGTACAGGAGGCCGCGGAAACTCACTTGAGCAATCGCTCAAGAAGAAAGCCGCGGCCAAAAGTACCCGATTCGTCTATTTCAACTGATATATCAGTTGAAAATGCGAATTCGAAACCGTCAAATGACGTCACGCAGCCCGTACCTGCAGCTGACGTCACGAAGATGCATCCATCTCGTGACGTCAAGAAAAAAACAGGTACCGCTGACGTCACAAAGCCGAAAACAAGGTCGACCAAAAACGTCACAGCGCCGACTGACGTCACGAACGCGAATCCGCTTCCTGACGTCACGACAGCGAAACCATCTGCTGACGTCATAAAACCAAAGCGCAAGTCTACCCGGAGAAAGAAACTTACGTTGCCGGTAGCGATGCTAAAATTCCTGGACAAATTTGAAAAGGAATACATCGCGAAGGTATACGAAGAGGAATTCTCTGAGGAAAATTACGATGACTCCGGTTATTCAACCGGAGAATCGTAATTTTCCTCACAACGACCACCTTGCGCAACCCAATTTCGTGCCGCCATGTGTGGTAACACTGGTTCGGTTACGAGATTGACGCAACGCGCACCTTCACCCTAACCGGGTGGTCGCATTTGTATTTTTTCTCTCGTGCTGTTTGCTTTTTCTGAGTGACTGCAATTTGCGTTTTCGTTTTTATGTGCCATTTTTGGCGATTTGTTGTGTAATTTATATTTTATTGTGTGTATTTACCTCGTGTATGATCATACAGGGGTAATTTATATTGATTTTTGTTCTGATACGTGGTGATTATCATATTTCGGTGAGTACCATGTTCTGCCATAAAATGGCTATGTATTGTAAAAATATATACTACTAGTATGTAAAATTGTACTAATATTATGCCGCCGTGCTTGCCCGATGTGATATCTCACATCGGGCATACATCAACGGCAAAATTAGTACCTCGTTTGTATATGAGTATGGTTCATAAACCATACCTCACAGTGTGAAAATATAACCGAAATCGAAGTTCAGCCGTATTATTATACGACTGAAGTCGACAAGGGGCATTTTCTGCTGTGTGAAAACGTATACAAATGCCGTAGCTACGTATTCTGTGTACTTTACTTCGATCATCATCGAAGTAATACACAGCATAGGTAGCTACAGCAGGAAAAAACGAGTAAAAACAGACTAGATTCGTATATTTATTTCCTGAGTGTGTAATTTAGTGCTTGTATATTTTCGCCGCGATGTGTAATTTTCATTCGGCAACGTTTAATAACGAGTGTACGTACTATCGTATGTATTCTGCGTTGAAAATCATTTCATTTTACATACGATTGTATGTAAAATATTGAACGTTGCTGGAACATGAATTGCGCAATAAAATGTGCTTTGCCAGACAGGCGCCGAAAAACGGGCTACGTGATATCTCACCAACCGTTTTTCACAACCGCACATAGATGGCGCGCGCATACGCAGCCCGGCTAGTTTTCACTAACCGGCACGCATGCCGCCACCATCGCAGCGCTTCATCGTGACGTAAATGTACTATCACGTTATCAATGTTGTCTGATAGGAATTTTTATCAATATGCTTTCGCATCATTCTAAATTTCTATTTTCGATCTCTGATTGTTTACAGAGATATCACTTGATCGTCACAAAACGATTGTTGATATCTCACAATTGTTTAAAATTACGTTTTGGACATGGATGATTCCGATCTCGAAATTGAAGAAATTTTTAGTTCGTTTAGATTATTATCTGACGAACTAGAAAATGGTGAATTATCGTCGCAAGCTTCATCACCTGCCAATTACGGTTCGTCGAATGATATTTCATTCGATAAACCGCCAAACACGCCGCGTCGGTTACTAGTAACAAAATCTAGATCGCCGGCGAATGCGGATGATGAAAAATATCGTTGTGTATGGTTATCACCGTTCGATGAACTCCATCTTATTGGACCGGCGAAATCAAATAGAGTAATTTCACGTGTACCGGAGGAAATTTCCTCCGCCGACACTGTGATTTTACCAAAACAGGGTGATTTGATTGATAAATCAAACTCGCCGGAGGGACCGGAACGAGAGCAATCGCCCTCGCCCGCCCCCTCCCCCTCTTTTGATTTTTCCCATGGCCTATTAGGATCGTACGTTGACGATGTTAATTTTACGTCAACGTTAAACGATATTCACGATTAAGATGTGTATTCACACCTTATTAATTTCGTGGTTGTATTCATTTTATCCACAGATCATGCAGTCCATGGTGACAACGATTGTATGCAGTCGCTGCCGCATGAATATTACGGGAAAGCCCCCGAAGGAGCTTTATTCCCACTCGACCAGTCCAGAAGAGCTCATGGCCATAGTGTATGGTGCGGAGTGTATCCACCCGTACCATGCACTATGTGCTATGGATCTGTATATCAAGGCTTTACGAACGGCAGAACAAACGGCGCAATCGTCGGGCCCCCCTACACTTCCCTCGCCACGCGGATATTTCCAGTGTCGAGTGGATGGGTGCCGGACCTTCATCAAATATGAAGCTCTCCGACGATCAGAGCCGATGGCTGCGAACGTGTACATCGGGGCGGAGGCGGTTCCCCCCCGATCTCAACTCGAAATATTGAAAAGATTCGACGACGTGAACCGCCAACTTTCGGAGCGAACGTTGCAGCTCCACCAGTCGAACGCTGCATATCAGGAGCTCCTTCAGACACGCGACCTGCAAGTAGAACAAGTTGGCAAGGCTACTCAGCTGGCCGACGATCTTGCGAGGGCGTTCGCGATGTCAAACCCTAATTTCGACCGCCAGGCGTTCATCCGTGCTCGAGATCTCGGCACGGATGCCATGAACGCCTACGTAGCCAGTATCAGCGCACCGACACGACCGGCCGGACCCGGACCATCGTCTGCTCCGATCCCGTGTTCGGCGCCGCTGGTACCACCGAACGTGACCGACCCGCCGACGCAGAAAGATATCGCCGTCGCCGCTGCCTCCAGCGCGCCGCCGAAAAAACTCTCGTTGCGTAAGGCTCTCAATGCGCCGAAGGTGCCGAAACAACCATCGAAACCGTTAAAGTCATGTCTGAAGAAAACGATTTCGAAGGAGACCGTTGCACAGGCCATCGCCGGTGCGAACGACGATCTGCGTAGCGGGATATCTCCCCTGTGCAGGGATGTCTCGGCACCCGGACGTTCGCCGCTAACAAAACCTGCGGGCACTGGCATTTCCGATTTGCCAGAACAGATGCAGGATTTTGTGGCAAAATGCAGTGCGGAGCATAATAGGTTGGTCGCCAAGCATCGTAACGACCACCTAGGGCGAAATTTTTCGACGTCACCAGCCCGCTTCACCCGGAAAACGTCACGATCTCGTACTCGTTCGCTGTCGGGAACGCGTTCATCAACCGTTTCCAATAATGACGTTACGCCTTCGACTTCAAGCGGCTCCGGCCGTATCTCACGTCGCGACGAGCGAATTTTCGGACTGACGATGCCAAAAACCAGCGATGCGGAGCGAGCCTCCTCCTCCGCCGCCTCCGCCGCGAACGACCTTCAGCAGCCGTTGATGGACGCTGCCGAAAGAGTACCGGGTCCGGCCCTTACCCCAAAAATGGAACGTCGTGATGGGCTCCCGGTACCGGTGCCGTTTATTGACCAGCCGGTACCGCCCTTCTATGGCCCGTGCGTGCCAACCAACCAGAAAGTTGGCGAATTCCGTTTGGCGTCATTGGGTGGGGAGCCGGTGCTGTTCGCCGGAGAATGGATGCTGGCCGGCGACAGCGTACCGTTCCACGCCATTCGTGGACGGTTACGTAAGGTTCTGTCCGAATTGCCGCGCCACATTTCTATCGACGTGAGTTTAATATAACTCAATTTATTCTCGCCATCCGGAAGTTCAACGCCCTCCCGCCGAAGATGATGATCGCGGCGGGGGCGCCGGCTGCACGCGTATATCTACGGGTGCCGCACAAATTCCGGCGCTGAACGGTGAGTGGACCCGGCTCATCGATACTTGCCGGAGACTGGGGGTGATGGAACTCATAGTATTCAACCAACCGGAGGTGGAAGATTTTCCCCTCCGGAGTGAGTTCAATATGACGATCGCCTCCCGGTGCCGATATGCCGACGACTGGTCATATCGGTTCGCAAATGCTGGATATATCCGCAATTGCGGCCCCGGCAAAGTAATCGATGGAAGCGTCAACTTCCGGACCCAGGACGAGAAAAAGATGGCGACCTTCGTCCACATCTTAGCCACGGATCCGGAGCGAATACCGGAACTCCTGGATCAGGAACGTTTAGAGCGAGAGGCGCACGACATCGCCGATCAGGAGCCGGTGATGGCCGCTCCTGGTTCTGATTCGAATTCGACCGCCACCGAAGAGCGCGGATCCGCCTCTTCTGAGAACACTCTCGCCGCCGATACGCAGATGGAACAGTCCGCCGACAACGCCGACGAACTCACCGTGACGATCGAAGACGATGATGTATCCATCGCGTCCGACATCGCCGCAATAGGTTCCCTTGGAACGCTGGAATCATTGGATAATATTCCGCTGCCCCAGCTACTCCAAGGTGCGGCGCCGGTGGAAGTTCCGCTCCCGCCGAAGATCCCGGCTCCGGAAACGATCGAAGAGGTTCCGGAAGGCTCGTCCTCGACGCCGGCCGACGACAATAATAAGATGGATTGATTTTTATCGTCCATCAGCAGCGAAACCGATGATCATCGTTTCGCCACAAATCGTCGTCGCAATATCGAACTCGTCACTATAATTTTCGAAATTTGCCGCCTTAAAATTTTCGATCTGCATTGGCCATCGCCAATGTTGGATTCAACGTTGGTAGTGATTTCGAAAAAACTCGTCGATCAGCACTGGCCATTGCCAAAGCTGCAACATTCGTCTTCGCAAAAATCTCATCGATTAGCACTGGCCATCGCCAATGCTACGTCTTCGTCAATAATCAGTAGCGGTCATTACCCTACTGATACAACGTTACTGATAATTAGCGTATGCTAAAGTACGACTGTTTATTAATATTCGTTCTGTAACGTTCAACAGTCAATTATCTGCGATTTTACGTGCGTCGGCCTTTTACCATCCCATTCGTTCGCAATTTTCCTGATACAAAGGTCGTCAGCACTTTCTATCCAGCTAAATTCCGTTCGTCTGTTTCCTACGTCGTCCTTGTGTTAAAAGTCATACGAAAGCCGAATTTTTCAATTCGAATGCTACGTTTCGTCACTTGGCGTCGTTTCTTCGAGTATATAAAGTATGCGTCGTCGTCATTATTGATCATCATCATTGTCGTCGTCGATACTACAACGTCGTCGTCACTGTTCATCGTCGATATCTACTGTTTTCACCGATTGCGTCGATTAAACCCCCCGATTATGTCAAACGCCCTCATTATTGTGTCTTATATTTACGTGTACGTAAAAGGTCGTTGACCTATTTTCATATTTGGTGTATTACGTTGACATGCTAGTCGGTATGTGTTCCTTATCATGTCGTTATTAATTTTAAGTCCGTTTACTTTCGCATTGAAAGTCTTTTCTTTAATTATAAGTGTATTTTGTTCATTTTTTGCATTTTTTATGAAGTCTAAATTTTTGATATTTTTTTTTATGGGTCGTTGATACCCGGTTACCTTTCTTTTCTTTTGGTTTTTTGTATTATGTGTGTTTTACTTGGCAGGCCCTGGCATTGCGTTGATTAACCAATGCCAGGTTATTAACCTCAACGGAGCTAGACACTCGAGTTGGATATCTCCACTCGAAAATTGGTATTGATCTTCACCAATATCAACCGGCTCTATCGCCAAATTTTCAACTTACTCTCGATTGATCAATCGAGAGTAGTAAAAAACTCGCACCCGACCGGCAGTGGTTCATCAACCCTGCCATAGTAAAACGCTCTGATTCGTCTACGTATGCATACGTTTATTTTCTGCATACTTTGTTTGTCATTTTCGTACGATTGATCAATCGTATGAAAAGCCCGTATTCGTGGGCAAAGACTACCGTGCTCCGCTTCACCACTCGTGCACCAAAACCCAGTAGGAAGTCCGAAGGGGCAGGGGGTGCGGGGAGCGGTAGGGTCCAGGTTTCAGTTCGCGCTTCCCCCCGGGTTTCGCGGCGGACTTCTCCGTCGTGAAGCTCGAAGGGGCAAGTGTAAGAGGTGGACTTGGCCCTACTGACTATCCCTGGAGTGGTGTATGTGGATGCACTGCGCCGCTCGCCGGTAGTCCGCCGGTACCCGGATATCTCCAGGGTACCGGCAACGAATTCAGTAGCTAAAGTGTCGGAGTGACGAGCTGAACGTGTATCCACGTCAGCTCCGTTGAGAGTATATGCCCATTCTATTAATTTGTCTATTCGTGTGTATTATTTCTAATAATATAATTTGTGTTTGTTCGTGATACGTGCTAATAAACGTGTTAATGACTATTGTATGTCAAGTTCTTTTCTTGTAATTCCGATAGTATCAAGTGCGACGGTACTTTGATATTTATCAAAAGTAAATATCTTTCTTTCTTACTGAAAAATGCAATACACTATTTCTTCTGAAGTACATAATTTTTAAATAAATCTGTATGCGTTTAGCTGGCGTTTCAGCTCATTTCTTAAATAAATACACTTCGTAATCACAAGGTCAAGGAATGCTTCCCGTAATTTGAGTCAAGGGTACGTAGGTGAAAATTACCAACTCCTTGTAAACAATACGATGACCACAATTATATCGCTCAAAAATACTAGGTACATTTGTTTTTCTGAAAAAAATTTTCAAAATAAAAATTTGAAATTTTCTTCGAAAAAAGGGTATAGCCGGTCAAGTATGGTGAATTCGCCCTTGAAACCAATTTTGACCGCTCCTAACCCAAAAGGTCAACCATAATGAGAAAACATTCCGGAAGAAATTTCAGACCCCTAGTGCAAGTGTTTTTGGAGAAAGGGGCCCAAATGTGTTTTTTTAATGCATCTAAGTAAAGATCCTTCCAAACCAGAAAACTAACGAACTACATATAAGTCTATTCAATTCACTCTCCAAACTATTGAAAAAAGTCATACTGAAAAGACTACTAGAACATATGAATAAAAGCAAGACTATCCCAGATTTTCAAATTGGCTTCCGACAAATACATAAACTCACAGAAATTATTAATCAAGGCTTCGAAGAAAAAAAGTACACTGCAGCTGTCTTCTTAGACATCCAGCAAGCTTTCGATTCTGTATGGTTCCAAGGACTCGTATCTATATAAATATAAACTTGCAAAAAAAACACTCAAGTATTTACTGAGCATGGTTGAATCATTTCTCAGTGATCGCCAATTTTGTAACGTGAGCCTGTTTTACGGATTCGAAGTGGATGGTGAGCGATTTTTTTTCCCAAGTCCACACTTTTTTACGCGTTTGTTTTTTTTTTTTCAACTTGAAAATTTTTTTCTGTCGAGGTCAAAATTTTTTCATCGTTTTTTTTTCAACTTCAAAATTTTTTCTGACGAGGTTCTTATTTTTTTTTTCAACTTGAAAATTTTTTTTGATGACTTCAAATTTTTTTCCTCTATTTTTGAAAAAATTTTTTCTCAACTTCAATTTTTTTTTGATGAGGTCGTAATTTTTTCCTGTATTTTTTCATGATTGTTTTTTTCTGACATAAAAATTTTTTTTGACAAGTTCTAAATTTTTTCCTCAAATCTTTTTTCCAACTTCAATTTTTTTTGACATGTTTTGAATACTTTCCAAACTTTAAATTTTTTGTCAAGGTTACAATTTTTCAACAAAATATTTTCCACGTCACTGCAAATTTGTAAAACAAGCCCAGGAGTCAGGTCAATTCTTCAAGTCAAAAATTTTTCCCAGACAATTTGAAAAATCGCAACCTTGACAAAAAATTTGAAGTTTGGAAAAATATTTAGAACACGTCAAAAGTTGATAAGAAATTTCGTAAAAAAATTTAGACCTCGATAAGAAAAATTTTGAAGTAGAAAAAAAATTTCGTAAAAAATTAAAAAATTTAGACCTGTTCAAGAAAAATTTTGATGTTGAAAAAAAATTTCGTAAAAAATTTAGACCTTGTCAAGAAACATTTTGAAGATGAAAAAAAAACATCGGAAAGTGGACTTTGAAAATGAAAATCGCTCACCAACCTACGAAGATCCGTAAAACAGGCTCACGTATTTTACTTGAACCAATTTTTTTTTTCAATATTTTTGATGTGCCGCTTTCGTGAGAAATTGATATACAACCGAATTTTAGACCATTTTTGTTTACATTGTGTTATATGGCAAGTTTTCAGCTCCACTGCGCCACCACTTGAAATAATTTTTGAGGCCGAAATTTTTTAGGGGTCTTATTTCATCGAAAGAACAAAATTATAGGGTGGCATGGCCAAATTTTGAAAAAAATGTTACTTGAAACACCCTACCGCCCATCATAAGAAAATCTCAAAACCTTGGATGTACTGAGCTATATAATTATTTTTAAAAATGTTGGAAAAAAGGGTTTTGAATAATTTTGCTCCTTCAATTTGAAAAGTACTTAGTCAAATATGCATAATTGCTTACATAGATTTCAAATGTGGTACAAAATAGTTACTGGGTAGAAGGACAATTACTTCTGGCGACGAACAACCGCTTTATGTTTCCTTCAGAAATGCTAAATAATAAAAATGTGTTCATCAATGCTGCAATTGGTGCATTGTGTTTGAGTTATTAATATTCATACCTACTGTAAAGCATACAATTTTCTGATTATGGCAGCGTAACTGTTATAAATCCACATTATTTCATCAAAAAACCTCAGTTAATGTTTCGTTACGTTGAATTGTCGAACTTTTGAAACCATTTGTGTACGATTTCGATTTGAGAACCATGGATGTGTTCAGAGATATAGTGAAAATGTGGAATACAATTCGCGGAAAAGAAAAAATGTTCGGATATAAATCGCAGCTAGCGAATCGATTATATTTAACGTACGTTTTTGCAGGCAAATTTTACCAAGACCAAACGATTCAGCAACAAACTAAAGTTGCCTATGCTATATGGTCATGGAGTGGAATTCTTTATGGAATCGGCACCCTCGGATCATATTTCATATACGGCGATACAGAAAATTTTCAACATCTGTTGAACATTGCTTATTTCACTTCCGCAGTCATATTATATCAGATTATAGAACCACTTCTTGCGGTGTATTTCAACGGCAGTGAAATAATGAAAACCATCGAAATGGCCGACAATATTTTAATGAAGAGAACAGATCGCAAAAAACTCGATAGTGAAATGAATATAGAAAGTTTGTCTCTCATGATCATTTTTACATTCATTACCACAGGTACTACGTTCTTTTTATATCCGCCATTGGTTATGGGGCTGTTTTACGAAGATGAAAAAGTTAAAGATTACAATTACTACGTTTTTTACGTTCCGCATGTCGCTGAATGGGGGTCGTTGAGATATTTTTACATTATTAGTATTTTGTTGACAGTCTTGGGTAGTGGGAATGTAATGTATATTGTGTCGATGATGTGTTTAGTACAGATGTTTGTTGGCATATGTTACAATGAAGCTCAACACATAGCTCACGATCTGAATGCATTATCATTTGAGGATCTCACAACTGAGGAAAAGTATGAAAAAGCAGCCGAACCGCGATTTCGAATCACTTTAACGAAATGTGCGTGCGATTATGCAGATATCATAAAGTAAGAATCGTTGAATTTTTTAGTTTCAAAGCAAATTATAAAAATCAAAAGTAATTGTAATCGATTTCCTGTATTTTTAGAATGATTGAGAATTTCAAAGGATATTACACAACGTTGTCTGGTATTGTGATTATAGGCATGTTTCCGGCATTGCTCCATCACGTCATCAACGTCGTACTGGTAGGTAGTAAAATGGGTAGAAAAAATCATACAATTTAAAAATTGACCCGATTTTGGGCTTAAAATTGCTCAAATTACCTACACCTACATTTTCACTGATATCAGTGTGCTGCTCGTGAAATTTTACGCCATTTCCATATAGGCCACACGTCAATCACTTGAAAAAATACTCAAATGGTGACCTAAGCTCAAAATTCTGGAAAATTGCTCGAAAAAATTTTTGGTCAGTATTTTCAATTTATTGGTGAAATTCTACCCTCAGTTTTTTCGAATATCCTTGAAAATTGACCAGATTTCGGATTCAAAATTGTTCAAAATGCTCGGATTACAATTTCACTACACTGAAAAAAAAATATAATAAAATTTATCCAAAAAAATAATAACGCGTCCCAATTCTCAAAATAGGTAAAATTTATCATTTTTTTTGAATAAAATTTATTTTTTTTGATAAAATTTATTCATTTTCTGACAAATTTTATTATTTTTTCTGATAATAAATATTATTTTTTAAAACAAATTTCACCTATTTTGTGAATTGAAACACGTTATTATTTTTTTTGAATACATTTTATTATTTTTTGATTAAAATTTATCATTTTGGTAAAATTTATTAATTTTTTTGATAAAATATATCTTTTTTTTTGATAAAATTTATTATTTCTGGGGTAAAATGTATCTTCTGTTTTTTCCGTGTAATATTAGTGTGCTGCTCGTGAAATTGGGTCGAAACCCACGTTACCATTTTTTTTTTGACAATTTAATTTTGCAGAAAGTAGGGAAAAATTATGCGTTTTCTCAACTTTGAAAATGCGCTACAGCCTATTGTAGAAATTGTTTTCCATAAACTTTATAAGTTAATGGATGTTATTTTTTTTTTTTATGAATATTTGAATAATTTTTTGGGGGGTATTTTTAAAAATTAAATTCGCTATTTTGGATGAAATTTATCCGTTTTTTCAACTTGATTTGGTTCGATATATCATCGACTTTAAAATTGGACCCACTTTTTATCATCTTCAAAGGGGGTTAAAAATTATCACATTGCGAATCTGAAGATTTCTTGCTTTTCGCCGAATTCAAATCGCTTACTCAAACACATCTCAAAATAGAGGCAAAAACCTCTTATTGATCATCTTGAATAATTTTCGAGAAAATATTTCAAAAAATTTCGATTTCGAAGCCGTCAATCGCATTTTGATTCACATAATTTTCATCACATAACAGTGCACTTCGCAAACTGCTATAGAAAAAGTACCAAAAAATTGATATTTAAAACTTTTTATTCTAGTTCTAAAATCACTGACGGAACATTTCGAAATTTATGAAAAATTTCAAGAACCAAAATACTGTTGACAGCACAATCGTTCCGGCTACGAAAATTCAACAAAGAATGACATAATAATTATGAAACATTTTTTAGAATGGGGGAGGGGTGAGTGAAAATATCATTTTTGTTTGGTTTCATTCATTTTTAACTAGGGCTCAAGTCCCTCCACCCCCAAAGCCATGTTCCATCTCCGCCTATGTTCATTCGTTTTTAATATTTCAGCCTGGTACACCAACAACTGTCAGAGTCAAAGAAATTGCTGGTTTCATCGGATTATCTATACCATTTGTTCTGTACTGTTGGATAGGAAACATCTTTAGCGAAATAGTGAGTTTTTAAATCGTAGGTAGCAATATGAAAAAAAGATAATTTTTTTCAAAACAAATTTTTTCTGCATTTTTAAGCATTTTAGACCTCTACGTAGCTTTACACGTATTTTTTTCGTCTTCTTGTTTTTTTTATTTTCTGAAAGTCATGATTATCCAATTTTCAAATGCCACTATCTCACCGAAAAATTGACCTAGGATGCTCATCCAAAAGACTTGAAATGTTCCTCATGGTTTCCCATGCTTTAGATTCATGGGTCGCATAAAATGTTCAAACACAACAAAGCATTTCAAAATTGATTCGAAAAGAAACTCGATTTGGCATAAATGTACTCATTTAGTTAGACGCGAGAACGCTTGAGAAATTTTTTAGATAAGATACTTATTGGTACTTTTTCGGATATGAAAAAAACTCGAAGACTTTTGTTTCCTACAGTCGAAGACTGTTTCGTTCGCTGTGTATTCTTTACCATGGTATTGGTCGACAACTCATCGTCAAGATGTTTACATATTATTGTGTCAAACACAAGTACCTACTGATCAAGCAGCATGGGGCGTCATTCCGATTGAATTAAGAACAGCGTTACGTTTTTATAATGGTATTCAATCAACTGTAAATTTATTACGTGCAGTCGTTTTTAAATAACGATTGAAATCCGCTAGTAAGTAGGTGTGGATCGCAAGATCATCCATATGAAGTAAACTGGAAAAGATGGCGATAAGAAAATTTCGGAATCGACACGTAACCAGGTAGCGCCACCGTCAAATGCTGAAAACGGTGTCCAAGAATTTTTTTACATAGGGTTTATATGGGAAGGTGTTAGTTTTTTATGAATTACATCAAAACTATGGCTTTTGAAGAAATTTGACCATAATGAAAGTTGTAGAGCATTAAATTTCCTACAAAATAAATCTACTTTGAAAGCTGTATCGACGACCGATCAAAAGTTATTGAAGTTCAAACTTCAAAGTTACTGTTATTTTTCTCCGTGAAAACAATCAAAGTGATAAGAGAATGGAGAAGAATAACAGTAACTTTGAAGTTTGAACTTCAATAACTTTTGATCGGTCGTCGATACAGCTTTCAAAGTAGATTTATTTTGTAGGAAATTTAATGCTCTACAACTTTCATTATGGTCAAATTTTTTCAAAAGCCATAGTTTTGATGTAATTCATAAAAAACTAACACCTTCCTATATAAACCCTATGTAAAAAAAATTCTTGGACACCGTTTTCAGCATTCGACGGTGGCGCTACCTGGTTACGTGTCGATTCCGAATCTTTGTCTTGTAATTTTTAAAAAGGGGACTGACTCGACCCTAATCACAAATCTATGTATTTATTTCATTTTTTAAATTAACTTCAAATCATAGAATAATCGGGCACTGTTGTTCAAGCATTTTGAGTAGATACCAATTTTAGTATACTTATTTACTGGCAATTTTTCAAATAACACTAAGTCATATTTTAGAAATGTTATCAGTAGCATGTCTATTTGCAAGAATCTAAAATTTAAAAATTAAGTAATATTAAATAGGTATTTAATAATGTCGAAATTTGAATACCCAATTGCTTTCTTTATTATTGTGCTCAAATAAAAACATTTTTATCTACCTATTGCATTCAAATTCGAAATGAATTTTCAGATTTTTAGTGCTTCGATCGTATAAATGGGGTTCGACGTCATGGAAGCAATTTGAGGTTGTGTTGCGATTTTTTTCTAAAACAATTTCGTAAACAATGAACGTGAGATGTTCAATTTTAAACCTTCTGCTGTACTTATTTGAACTTGGAAAATAAAAAAATCACAAAGAAGCGCTGCAATCAAAGGAAAATCCTCGTGGAATTTATATTCTAAATGCATACAAGCGAAAAAGTATTCTGAAAAATTAAATTCGTGAAATCATTGCGTGACATACTAAATTTTGTGCTTTACAGTGATTCAAAAAATGCATAGTTCTCTAGGCCCTCGCTGTTTCAAGTGAAGGGGGAGGGGTGACCACAAAAGTCAAAATTTTGGCCCCGTAAATACTTTTTACGAATCGCGAAAACATTACAATTTTATTTTAAAAATTTAAATTAATGTATTTTTGATAAAAAGTCAGATATTCAAAGGTTTTGTAAAAAATCACAGTTTCAAATGAATTTTTGGCTTTTTTTTTCAAATTACCCGGTCACTTGGCCAGAAAATAATTTATTCGAGTTCATAATATCAGAATATCACAATTAGCAACTGGCTGCATTGATATACTTACAAAATTTTCAAAGAAAAATTTTTCAATTTTATATTTCTGGTGATTGAAACCAGAACTACCTATTGTGCATTTTTCAAACGATAAAAAAATTAATTCGAGACCGACCTAAATTCCATAAAATAACATGTCACGATTTGCAACTGGCAGCACTGATATAAAAAATCAAAAAAAAAATCGAAATATACTTCTGAAGATTGAAAAAAAAATTAGGTACATACGTAATAAGTATTTACAGGCGAAAAAATTATCGATTCATTTCAAAGTCCACATAAAGTTCGTATTTTGAAATTTTATGATTTGGTGTTTTTTCAAAATTTACTTCCAATAGTTGAAAAAAGTTTTTTGTTCACTCAAGTACTCGATGAAAAAAAATCATTCCAGCGTAGTGAAAATTGTCTATCATTGGAATATTACAATCTGCAACTTTTCAACCCCCTGATAGTAGTTTGAGTTTGATCGGAGAAGGGTGACGATGGTTTAGGGAGATGTAGAAATTCAAATCGCATATATTTTAAGTGCTGTGACAGCTTCTCACACAATTTTGATTGACAAAAAAACATAAAAAAATGAAGTAAAATTTCCTCTGAAGGAAATGTTGATAACATGAATATGTTTTTTCCTTTCATCCTGACTCCTGATATTGAGTTGATTTAAAAAAATATAAGATTTGTTTTTATGTTTTCAACAGTCAGCAAACAGCATCTTTTTGAAAATAAGGTGCGTTTTGAGCTTCTTCTACTTAGTGCTTCCCTCCCCTTGCCCATGGAGAGCTCAATTTTTTGTGCCTTCTCCCACTCAAAATAAACCACTCCGCCAAATTTGGTCAAAATCCAAGATTTTTTTTACTCAATTCACATCCTCAAATGAGAAATTTTAGTAACAAGAAAAATATCAATAGAGGCCAAAAAATACATGAGAGAATTCTACATCGCTGGTGGACGAAATTTTAACTCGGAAGTTTACAAGCGATGCCAAGTCGAAAAAAAGAACGCATTCTACCTAGCAGGTGAAAATGTTTCTTTTCACAGAGTTGAATTACCGCGCAACAAAATGAAAAGAGAGGCGAGAAAAGAAGGAAATGTTTTCGTAAAATAGAGTAGGTACTTTCTCACATTTCATCGTTTAAAATGCTATAAAAAAACGCCGTAATATTTTCCCCTTCTTTTGAAATAAACGCTTTTGCGTTCGTCTCGCCATCTTCAACGAATGTGAACCGTTTAGCGAAATATTCTCAGAACGTATTTCAGATTACAATACCAGGCCAAGTTGATAAAAAGATATCGAGGTCTAGGTTATGCACATACGTGAATACATTGGACTGAATATACCTCAACTAGTGAATGGAAGTACACTTCTGTATCCTGCCTCCTGCGTCGGCGACCTCGTGGCAGTTGTAGCCTGGGCGACGAAAACGTAACGTCGAAACGATAATATTATGATAATTTACTCGCGAAGAAAATTTCAGTTTACTTTCTACTGAATTACACACCTAAACAATTCACTTTGCCCTAGCAGCACTTGGACGCGATTCCATTTTATGGCTGGTGCTTAAGTTAATTACTTTTTAAGTCATCCAGTCACTTAGCACTTTATATACACCTTTAAATTAATTCCAATTTGTACTGGTGGTCGTTTATTTTGAATTAATTACCTCGTCCGGCTATTTCTTGGTTTTAGCGCGCCGCGACGATTATCTCTGTTCGCGTAAGTTTTCGCGTCGTCTTCGGTCTTCGTCGTTGAATAATTCGCTAACATTTGTTCGCAAATAAGCCGGCGAAGAAAAGCGATAATTCAACCGGCAACCCGGTTGGAAAATTTTTTCTCTTTCGTATTATGAAGGTCAGTCCAGGGTCGCTTACGTGAAGGTGGAAAGTACCCAGCAGCGACGAAATATAATATACGTCTGTAAAGGTATGTAGGTAGATAATATCGAGAATCATTGTTTTGAAACTTTTTTTCGAAAATTAAATCGGGGGAAGCACAAAAGATGTGTCTAGACCTCGAAACGACGTGATAAAAATTCAAGTCCTTATTCCACATTCATCTCTCTCCCATGGCCATGTTCAAAAAATTGTAAGAAATTGGAAAAAAAATTCGTGATTTTTTTCAAAATAATAGTTTTAGCATAGATATGGTCAAACCCAAAAATATCATTGGTGATAATTTCTGATCCTTGTCCCTTCTTTGGTAGGAGGTTGAAAAATAACATTTTTTCAATGAGTTTTCAATTTAGCTAAAAAAAATGGAGTTATTTTTGAACGAATTTCAAATTTTCTCACAGTTTGCCAAATTGGTATGCGATTTTCTCAATTGTCCTTATTTTGAGGGATTTTGAAAATTTCAATTTCTTCGATATTTTCATCTTTCGGATAACATTTTGAAAAAAAAAACTATTTTTGAAAAAATTTTCATCTAAAAGCCCACGAGAAGTGCATTTTTATTCATTGGTCCCTAAAAAATCATTCTCCTTGATTTTTCACCAGAAGAAGTACCTACTTGAAATAAGTATATCAAATTTGGTCTTTTTAATAATTTTTGTAAAATTAAAAAAAAAAAAACCATACAGTCTAATTATAATTACCTACCAAAATATAAATTAATTTCGTCATAAATAAGACGGTTTAGGGTGGTTTCGCGCATTGATGCTGAAAATATGTGAGCAGAAATCTAAGATTTGAAAAAAAAAAGTTTGAGAACAAAGTTCTGGGTTGCAAAATTTTTAGTTGAAAAAATTAGAGAAAAAATTCTGGCGACCAAAAAAATGTTAGAATCATTCTTCGTTTTTTTTTTTTTTTTTTTTTTTTGCAGCAGCAGCAGAACTTGAAATTATTCCAAACAGATACTTCAGGAGGAAAAAAATGAAAATTAGAGTTCAAGAAGTGTTTAAGGCCCCTAACGTAAGTCACATTCTTGAATTATTTCAACTCCGCAAGCAGGATAAAAGCAAAATGTAGGGGCAGTTCGACAATATCAAATTTGGCAACAAAATTAATGTTTTTGGAAATTCATACCTATTTCCAGTACCATTCTCTCCTTAAAAAAACGAGACGGATTCTCATGAATATTGAGAAATGGGCCGAAATTGAGAATGTTTCAACGCTAGCAAGAGAGGTATCAAAACTCATAATTTTTGATATTTCAAATGCATTTTTTAGGTCACTCTACCTCCTTAAAAAACAGAAAAGATACTTTAAGGTAGGAGTAAGAGACCAAAATTTAAAAATTTTGACCCCTCCCTCCTCTCCACCCATTTACTTTTGAATCGATTTTTGAGGTCATTTTGACCTTTCGTCTGAGATCTTGATATTTGGAGGGGTTGTTTACCTTTTTAGAGGGGTTGATTCAAGGTCAAGATTAAAAATATTCTCATGAATTGACTGCAGCTGGGTCAGGGTATCGAATAATATGCATTTTGGTATCTCATTGTCACTCCCTATAGAGAGCTCTTCTTGTTTTTAGGAAAATAATTTCGGAAAGAAATTTGGAAGTTGAAAAAACATATCTACTTAGATTTACATTTGATATTTTCAGAATTTTTTCACCTCTGCCCTTATACCGGATCTCTGTTAATCCTTAGTCTTGGTGTAGAGTAAAAAAAAAACAAAGTCAAATTTAACTCCTTCGATTTTTCCTGAAGTTCAATTTTGAATTCACTCCTCTCCCCTTCCTCCATATTAAAGTACCTATTTGGAGTATTTTCTATAAATTCGTCCTCGTTTTTTTCACACTTTATTTGCAATTTTATTCCGTTCAATTCTTCCAAGAGCAAAAAAACTTTAAAAATAGCTGGCCCGACTCAAAAAAAATTTCCAAGAAATCGAATTTTGCGCACTTTAAAGCTGCGATATCACTATAATGATATATTCTGTTGAGAAATCACTAGTTACCAGCCATTGATCCATCCAAAATGATCAAAAACAAACGATTTTCTACCACGCGATATAGCGGAGTTCTGCGCCAGGAGGCGCCACAATCACCATTCTACCACGTAGCTATTTTGAAAAACAGCTGTATTCCGATGTTAAAATTCATCCGTCGGCCTAACTGCGTAAAAATTCCAGTAGCAACGCGTAATAGCCCTGGCGAAATATGATAATTGATAAATACACGTTGGTATTGAATGCTTCGGCCATGTCATCGTCGTCGCCTCCGACATCCCTCTTGGCTTTGGATTACTTCACATAGTACATAGCATCGGAATTGTATGCGTGTATTATGAAGAATGCGACCCATTGTGGAAATTTTATTACCGCAATTTATTCGTATCGTACAATAGCCAACAAATATGTCGAACCATTCGACAACGAGGTTTATAAAACGACGACAAAACACGCCGTCGAGTCGTTGCGGCCGCCGCCTCGCAATTTAATATACGACCATTATATCTCTCTTACACGACGATTATGGTGTGTCGTATAACGCGTACGGCCTGTGCGGGCGCAAGGGGGGAATGCTGGGAGAAAAACGAGCTGTCGTGGTTGGGTTGAAATTAAAAACCTATACAATCGCGATGACGAATTTGGCTCGAGCCAGATCCATAAGTACCTATATTTTTCTTCGGAAATTCAGCATTGAATCGTGTATTGGATACGTTCTAAAGTGCAGAAAATTTGCAAGTTTAAAAGAAAAATCCAAATTTTTTCGTAACAAATTTTTTTTTGGATTAATTTTTTGGAGTATTTCCCCATTTTTCCAAACACTTATTGATTCGACTTCAAGAGTCTTTTGGTCTACAGTCCAATTATGTGTATGAGTTTATAGTCCAGAAAAAGCGTATTTTTGATTTTTGCACTTGCATAATTAATTATTTTCAAAAGAAGCACAAATATATACTTATGGCTGAAAATGTAAGTTGAGATTTTTAATGATATTTTTAGCCCGAAGTCAGGCTATTTTTTGAATATTTTCAAAAAACCCAGACAGCACAAATATCGGTTATCATGTAATTTAAGCATTTTTGAGCAAATTTGAGCTCAATATTACCTCATTTTTGGAAGTTTTTAAAAAGTTGACGTGTAACGTATCAAAATAGGTTGAAATTTTACGAAAAGCTTAAATATAAGGATGAAAATGTAATTTGAGCACTTTTGAGCAATTTTGAGCCCTGTAACCAATAAAAATGGGATAAAATTTAGCTTGAAAATGTAGATCAAAAATCTTTTGAGAATTTTGAGGACGGGCTAATTTCTGGGTACTTTCAGAAAACTGACAAGTTCCACTTACACGGAAAATGAGTAAAATTTCGTCAAAATCCAAGTACATTAATCAAAATTTAATAAACTTTTGAAAATATGCTCAAAAAATGCTCCAAAAAATTTTGGTCAATATTTTCAAGCTTTTAGTAAAACTTTACCGTATTTTGATAGGTCGCATGTCAATTTTTTAAAAACATTCAAAAATTGACCCTGATGTTGAACTCAAAATTTCTGGAAAATGCTCAAATTACATTTTTACCCTTACAATTGTGTTTTTCGTGAAATTTTAACCCATTTTGATAGGTTACAAGCAAACTTTTAGAAAATACTAAAAAATGGCCGGCTTTTGGCCTCATAATTGTTCAAAATTGCTCAAATCACATTTCACCAATTAATCCAGGGCACATTTCAAGTAAACAGCAAATAAAGACAGAATGTAAAATTTGGTTTGATGAACAACTGAACAAGGACATCATATTAAGTGACCCGCGCCCTAAAAAAAGACCTCTGAGACTAAAAAATCATTTTCGACTTTTTAGGTGATTCTTACGGGAAAAAAGACGCCCTTTTGAATGGCACAGACCCCAAGTTTCGATATTTTTTCTTTTCCTCACGAATCGCTTTTAAAAATGAAGGAAATCTCCGAAAAAACCACAAAAATGTAATTTTTGAATGAGTTTTTCTCAAAAACTTTTTTTGGTCCCAGAGGTACCTTCTCATGGCACAAATCACAATTTTTTGAGCCCAAGAGGCAATCACCAAACACCAAAGGAGAGGGGAGGAAGGAGGTCTGAAAGGAGGTTTCAACCCTCATAATTTTCAAAATTGGGCTATCGATTCAATTTTGGTGTCATTTTCATCTGATTGAACCCCGCTGAGTTCAAAAATGTCATTACTTTCGAAATCCAAAGCAAAAAAGTCCCTCTTTGAGATTTCCCAACTCGTGTTTTTATATTTTTTCTCAAAGCTGCATAAAAATTACATTTTTTTTCAATTTTTTTCCACTTTCTGGCCTTCTAATCAGATTATTATTACAATTAAAAATCAGATCGACAGCATAATTTTAAAAAAAGAAGGGGTTCGAACACCTTTGAACACCCCCTCCCCACCCCTCCTATAGAAATTTGTGATTACCTTCCAGGCTCAAAAAAAATCCTTATGATGTCCTTGTTCAGTGTTCATCATACCAAATTTCACAGCTTCATCATTATTTGCCATTGATGTCCAAAAAGTTGCACTCTGCCCCTAGACTAAATGTTTGTGATTCTCCTGAAACTTTAACCCATTTTGATAGAATTTTATTCTTTTTTTGACCAATAAAAAAGCACGCTAATTTCGATTTCTTGGAGCACTTTTTGGAAGTTTAAACTACTTTGACACTAGTCAAGATGGATTCATTGGACTGAAAATTCTCAAGTTTTCAAAACTCCCAAATCCTATATTTTTTGGTCTCTTAACTGGCTTTGACAATTTTATCTTAATTTCATACTCAGAAAATAAACCTCGATGAGTAAATGAGATGACTTTTCTACATGTAATAAAATAATTAGTAGAGTGTTTTTTAACCAATTTCCAAAAAAATTTGTAAAAAGGTAAATCTCGTTACTTACAAGAATGAGAAGACTATTTAGAGTACATGCAGTTCCTAGATCCATTTAAGAGATTTCCAATTGGCTTACCTGAAACAAAATAAAATTAAAACAACTCGATTAAAATGTAATCCATTTATAACGTAACAAAATACTTAATTCCTTCCTCTTCCTAATAGAAAAAAACACCCCTCATCCTCAAATTCTTCTACGCATCCGTGTGTTTTATTTCCTCGAAAAAAAACACTCGTATTATGGTACATTCTCGTCTTACACAGCACTTCGTTAAATTGGCTGAAAATTTAGAGTAATCGCAAATATACAACGGGTATAAAATATCAAAACGGTTTAATGAAAAATTATAACCCCTTTTATATAAGTTGTGCGACACCTTTCCCCCTTTACACCGTCACCGACCAGTTATAGTTTTAATTAAATGTGTAAGAGAGTATTCAATTTTATGGACGTAATAAATGTTTTCAATGAAACTATAATATAAAGCAACGCCACTGCATCCGCCTTTCCTTTCGACCGCCCAACTTATTCCAATAAGTTAGTATTAATTACAAACGTACCTCGTAATTAAATTACACTATTCTGTGTGTCTAGTTAAACCAGCCCAAACGTCACAGAGTATGTCATACGTTCAAAACTACACAACCAAGGACACGTCTCGCCCTATAAAACTTTTACCTCAAAAGCTCGTACGCTATGTCCGCAAAATATGCAAGGCCTAATACGCAGCTGTCATCGTATTAAACTAAACCACAACTCTCGCAGGTCATTCTCGATCTCACATTCCCATAGTCAGCGACAGGAAGAAAACATTGGCAATTTTCTGGGTATCTATCGTTTCGATTCGGTTCGTTTCATTGGTCAATTCTTTTTAATCAGAGGACGTTTTGCGGCTGTGAAAGTTGAGGAGGTAAGAGAAAAAGCTTAATTTTTGCTTAAATTTCCGTCCTTCGGTAGCACTGCGGTCGGGCATCTTCCATAAATACCTGCGACGAGGGCGACCAACACTCTACACAATTACATTTGGCATTCGTTAAAGTTTATTTGAAGAGGGTAACCTTTAATTTTGAGTAAACGTCGACGCTCTTAATTTTCTTTATTTCAGCAGTTTACAAACGTAATGAAAACGCGAGCAAGAAAAGTTCGAGACAATTGAACGTAATACGGTGAGTAAATAATTGCGCGACGTGTAAACATTTTGCTAAAACGCCGAAAAAGCTGCGAGTTCGTCTTGCCCGCTAGTTTCCCATACAGGTGTGCACGCTGAGGAGTAATTATTGATGAAGAAGCGCGGTAGCTACACCGACTACGTTTCTTAACGAACGCTTCTCCATTAGGATGGCTTTAATTTATACCTGGTGGAATTTTTTTAACAGCTGTAATCTCCCATTAGAGTAGGTTGTTTGCGAGAAAAAATGAAAAAATGTATTACGAGCCTCCTCCTCCTCCTCCTCCCCCCTCCAAAAAAGCAACGTAACCGAGCGTGAAAAATAATCAATAAAAGAAATACATATTTATTTTGAGTGATAGACTTTGAAAAAAGATGGAAAAGATCTCGAGAAGTGAAATTGAAATTTTTTTTAAAAAAAAAGGAAGAAAAGAAACAAAAAAAGTTCCAAAAATGTTTTGAATTTTGTGACGAAACAAGAATACAATTGAAAGATTTTTTCATGAGTTTGAAATTGAATGGAGAATTTGGCCGTCACAAAAATAGTCCACAATTTCATCTTTGATGTAAAAACTCTCAACAAAATTTTTGAACTTCCTTCCATATCCTTTCCTTTTTTGGAGATATTGCCCTCTTCACATACATCGAAAATTCAATAATTTATGTAATTAGGAGAGAGTGGATGAAAAAATTTTATTCGCAGATGATTGGCATTATGTATGAGTATGAAAAATGTATACAGTAATTTGAAATGGTATATTTCACAACGAGGGAGAAAAAACAAATTTTTGACGAGTGCGGGGTAACAATTCACACGAGTCAAAAATTGTTTTTTCTTCGAGTTCTGAACGATATTTTTTCTTATTGCGGGAGAAAAGTGCGGATTTAAACACTCGAGCGTTTCGTGAAAGAAAGGAAAAGTAGCACTTTGCTACCGCTATAAGAAAAAAAATTTAAAGCCCATTTTCTCAATTTTTTTAGTACTTACCTCTTTCATTAATACATCAGCAAAAATTATCGAACATTTCTGGAAAGCAGTCAAAATTACAGCACAGTAATGAATCAGTGAAAAAATTGGTGAAAATTCACTGAAAAGTCAGAAAAATTCCCGAAATTCATTGAAAAATCAGTGAAATTCTTTGGAAAAATTCAAAATGAAAGATGGCATTGAAAATTTTTAAAAAAATTTTAAAAATTTTCAGGGTTAATAAGACTGAGATTTTTTAGGGTTTGGAAACAAGATGATTCTTTTACGTAAAATTTCTCAGTGGCGTTGCCAGAAGTGTCCGAAAGGGGGGAGATTTTTTTGGGTGGCTGCAAAATGAGTACAGAGACTTGAAAAACGAGAAATTTTTGGGGGGAGGGGAAGAGGGAGGGGTAAAAAGTGCATTTTTCGCACTCGAGTCTTAAATAGTTCACATAATAGTGATTTAATTTACGCTCGAGAGCGTAGCGAGGGCTGAATTTTGAAAAAAATTGGATATTTAATGCCCAAAAAAGGCAGTTTTTAATTCGCTTAGGTGAAGCTTTGATAAAATTGGATTTTTCAATGTCTAAAAAAGGCATTTTTCACAAAAATTCTTGACCTCAAGGGGGTTCCAGAACCCAAAACCCCTTAGCTACGCGCCTGCAACTTCTGAAAATTTGAGGGAAAATAGTTGAAAAAAACGGGCATTGGGATGACACTTTTGTACGACTCATCTCGAGAAACTTGATTGATCATGAAGCAAAACCAGTTTTTTACTTGGGCTCCTACAATTTTTTCAAAAAATTTTCACATAATCGTATCGGCTTATCAAATAAAAGAACACTTTTATTTTCCCCCTCCCCCAGCAATTTAAAAGGAGGAGGGCTCCTTCTCTTTTCAATTTTGATTGCGGTAATCCATTAGAAAGAGACAGATATTTATAACCTATTTTCAAGCATTTCTCAAAAAAATTATGAGAATTGATCATTTTTCTCACTTTTTTTGAATATTTTGTCAATTTCTATGAGTTTTCTCAAAACCAACTACCTACTTAGAGCCATTGATTGCCTCCAGATTCATTAATGAAAGGAAATTCAAAGGCACTTGAGAAAATTCCTCAATTTTTATCCAACTCAAATATTTCTTTCAATAAAAATTCAACTGATATTCGTCCTGAGCAACTTGATAAGCATAAAAATAATGTCACATCATTGCATATTTTGTTTTTTTTGAATTTTTAACCCAAATTTTGGAACCGCGTTCCTCCTTTAAAGGTTTCACAATCCTTCAATGAAAAACGTATTCCAAAATTACTCATTATAATGAAGTCTAATTGTACTATATTTTTACCGACTTTCGAATGGGACACCGAAATCTTTTTGTTACGTTGAATTTTCAATAATGAAGATAAAACTTTTCAACTTATTATTCTTTCTGACTTTTGTTGAAAATTGGCAAATTGAAAAGAAGGAAACCTCTTTTCATTCTTTTACGTAGTTCTAGGGAAGATAGCGTTGGTTTTCATTATGTTGGTGAGCTGACATGATCCTATAAAACTTTCTGGGGAAAAATCGAAAGACCCTGAGTCAAAAACTGGTTGAACTCGCCTAAAATGACGCAACGGCTTTTGCATCGTGATCCGTTAAAATTTTCTAAATGTGCGTATTCGTTAAAATCATAATAAATAAGTATAGAAAATACACGTTTCTTGGAAAGTAATTTTTTCACCTTATTCCGTCCATTATAAAACTTTATGATTCATCTCAGAGTATTATCAAGTTTTGAAAAAATTTTCAGACGTTTTCAACAGGTGAAAAAATTGAGAAAATGTGCAACAATTTTTTCCAAAGTCAGCAATCTGAAAAAATCATTTTCTCCAAAAATACAATAATTAATATTTCAGGGGAAGGGAATCAAGATATTTAGGTGCAGAATTTTTACATCAAGGGTAAGCTTTAGGGCCACTTTTGGATGAAAATCCGAGTTCATTCACCTTCAAGGAAAATCTGTTTTCCCTGAAGAATTCAAGATTTTTTGGGGGGAGGGGGAGATTCTATACTAACTTGAAATTTGAAGAATACCGAATCAGTTTCTCAACAACTCGACAATAGAGCACAAGCGTTTAGAAATTAGGTACTTACATCGACTCGATGAATAAAAATTTGGCCAAAAGTCAAATCCATGCGACAGCCAAGTGAAGAAAGAACAACACTTTCAAAGGATTCTTCGAGGGTTAATATTTATACTTTCCGCCGAAGTAACGATGTATTTGAAAACATTTCAACGCAATAGGTATCATAATTTTATCCTCGACACGAAAGAACAAAAGAGCAATGAAATTAAAAGAGAAAAGAAAATCTACGAGAGCGCACAGATTCAACATACGAAGCTTGGCAAACAATGTGACTGTTGATGAAAAATGATGGCACTTTTTTTTCCTCCTGCATCTGCGAACGAATCTCGGTTTTATACCCTGCTGCATCTATGTACAATGTAGTACTATATATTCTGTATACAGATTGAGAACGAATTCGACTATATCATGGGCGTAACGACCGGATGAATTGAATATTTTACGCGATAATAAATTCGTATATTATGTTGACTATGTACGTAAACCATAAGCGGGCAGGGACAAAGGGGATGACGAAAATAATAACGTGGAATTTATTAAGTCGAGATTGAAAGCACTGGAGCAGCGTTGCGGTGAAATCTAAAATAAACAAATTAGGTATTTAATATTGTCGAAAAGAAAATAAATTTTAAAGAGAAAATAAGAGAAAAAATGCGCCCGGATTGTGTAGCTCGAGAAACGTCGAAAGATGCGAGTTTCCTTCATGTCTTTTTACCGACTTTTCCATTAGGAAAAGTCGAGTACTAAATTGTTCATCGTAGTTGAAGGGAGCGTCGGGAACAATTTTTTTTTACGTTTTCGGACATTCTGAACACGATAGGACGTGTGGTTGAGAACGAGGTTTCCTTATATATATATATATATATATTAATAGTCATCTATGGTCAAAGTGGCATCATTTTTCATAACCCCTGCAAATTCATCAAATGCAACATTAATGACATTGTGAAATTGTACAGAATCTATAACTTCATAGTTTTTTTTAAAAACGAATTTTAAAAAAGATGCCACTTTACCTGTAAACTTCACAAAAAGATGCCATCTCGACCGTAGGCACGAAAAAAAATTTTTTGCTTCAAGGAGTAGAATATAAGTGGTAAAGTGGCATCAAGTTTCTGATAGGTTTTCTGGCATCTATAGCACTTATCTTAGCCAAATAACAGCAAACGGAAACTGGCATCCGAAAAATGATGCCAGTTTCCAAAAAAGATGCCAGTTTACCTGTAGACGAAAAAAAAAGATGCCACTTTGACCATAGACAAATCTATATTTATATGTTTATGTATAATTTTGTCCGCGATTAAACTCGGAAGCTGTGTAGCTCCAGAAGGGGACAACGATCCCAAAAGATAGCATTTTTTACGTAGTTTTGAGATTTTCAAACCGATTTAAAATCGGTTCAGCCGTTTTCGAGATATTGAACTTTTTGTGTTTTTTAGGGGTTGGGGGTGGGACTTAGCCGAAATTTCAAACAACCAAGGTAAAAGTTACATTGCGCTTCAAATTTCGATTTCTCTAAAACTACTGAACCGATTGAGCTGAAATTTTCAGGATTGGCAAAGAAACGTTTGAAGACCTTACAGAAAAATTTTCAGCCTGATCGGTTGAGGTACACCGTCTCTCGGTACGCCTAAAATTTGTAAACAGTTTTTTTCAATAGCTTACTGAAACTTGAAGGTCGAATAATTTGAAAACTAGGCATTCTCAAAAAAATCTAATGACTCATTGTCGAAAGCAAATTTAATTCTCTACAACTTGCTAGACAGGCATTTTTTGGGAGGCCCCTCCTTTGGTCAAAAACGGTCCTCAAAGGACGCAAAGGAGGGTCCAATACTCGAAATTCGCATTCTGGCATTAAAAAGTTTGTAAAAAACTTTGTAAAAGGGCATAAACTGATGTTTTTTGGGTCGCTGATTCCGAATTAAGTCTTTGTTTTTCGATTTGAATCCTCTACATGTTCCTAAGTCGTCCCTCGGTAGCTTAAATTTGTGAACTGCCATTTTTAATTTCTTATGCAAGCTTGAAACGTAAATACGTAATTTGAATAAAACTAGGGCTCTTCAAAAAAATCTAATGACAAATTATAGAACACAAATTTAATTCTCTACAACTTCTTATACAGCCTTTTTTTGGAAGGCCCTTCCTTTGCTCAAAAACGGTCCTCAAAGGATGCAAAAGGAGATCTAAGAATCGAAATTTACAGTTTGGCATTAAAAAGTTTGTGAAAAAGCGTAGTTTGATATTTTTTGGGTCACTGATTCCGAATTTGGTATTTGTTTTTCGATCTAAACCTTCTACATGTCCCTAAGAATATAAGAATGCCTGAGGGGATGGGGACAGTTGAGCTAAAATTTCAATTTCGAATAATAATAGTAACTTAAAATAAGAAATAAAAAAAATGGCATACTATTATTTCATTCAATATCAATTTATCAACTTTTTTGAATTTGTGCCCCCCCCCCCCCCACCAGGTACCCCATGGATATGGGAGCTTGAGGGCCCAAAATTTTGAGCTTGAGTGCAAGACCAAAATTTCACATTTCAGTCATTTTACTTGATAGATAGCGTGGGTACCAATTCTTTAAACTTATGTATTACCGACTTTTTTATTTTGATTTGAGCCCCTTCCCTGGATACACTGGAGTCCAAAATTTCGAGTTTGGTACTTCTCAGTAGGCTCAATATTTGTGAATAGTTGAACGAAAGTAAATCAAGTATTCTACACCGACTTTTGTGGAAAAGTCGGTTACCTTACGCAGAATGCGTAAGGTTTTTTTCGTATTGATTTCGCTACCTAAAAAAATTAAATCCATGTATAAAGGCTTGAAAAATCGTTAAGAGGAAAACTAACCTATGTACAGAAGATCTAATCGACTTTTTCAAGCCAGAAATCACTCAAAAAGACTTTTTTTAATCGAATAAAAATGATCACTCAAATGGTACTTTTTAAACAGAACCCAACCTGTTGCACACGAATCTGGCCTTGGTGTTTCCAATGGACGTTTCAAATCTTTCGAATTGTTGTTTTATAGTTAAAATTAATCATCACAAGTAAGGAGATCTCACAGAAGACAATTGAACGCCAGATTTGGATTCGGCACGTCAAAATATCCCGATAAATAATCTTTTCACGATCGTTTTACAAAACTTTTGAAATTCATTTTTTGCCGCAGACTTCAGTTTTTCATTTGGTCAATTTTTCTCTCCAACCTCAGTAAAATTGAAATGTTTGATGGATTCTAAGAAATTTCTGAATGCCGCCACTTCAAAAAATAGGCAAAAATTTAAGGGACTTCAGAACACGTTCTGTTGCATTTTTATGAATTTTATTTTTATAGACTACTAAATTATTTTCAATGTCATTTGATATAAGGGATCGAAAAAAATCTGAAAAATTTGTAGATTTTAAAGGCAAAAACTCTGTTTACCAAGATCACAATCCGAGAATAAAAATCTGATTTTTTCAAGAAAAAAAATTGAGAGAATGTTGCTTAGGCTGTTTTACAAAAATTTCACCTTGCTGGAGCCTCTTTTTTTTAAGTAAAAGTTTGAAAAAAATGAACATTTAAGCAATATCAAAAGCTTTTTCTTACAGTAATTTCAAAGAAATAAATTTGATGAGGGAAACGGTTATTTATTGAAAATAATATGATTCTCGATCTTATAATTCTGTTTCCAAAGTTCGAGTTATTTCTCATGAAAAAAAATAATCATAACCAATATTTGTAAGTAGAGATCAAAAATAATTACCCGCCTAAAAAAAAACAAAAAATATTTTAAATGAATAAAATCAATTTTTCTTTTGAAAAACCTATTTTAATTTGTAAATACCAGTTGAAGGAAATCATGAAATGACTCAAAATTTTGAGAAACTTTATCACCTCTAACTACACGTAAATTTTACAAAAGTCTCGGGGATTTTGAAAAAAAATTATAAACTCGAAAATTCAATAGAAAAAAAAATTAATTTCGTAAAAATAGTGTTTTAATAAAAGAATACCGTAACAGAGAAGTTTATATGTTTGATACGTACCCCCCCCCCCCCCTCCTCCTCCTCCTCACATAGATTCAGGACAAACGAAAGTTTTGAATCAGGAACTTGGAATTGTTGACGTCCTCATTAGTTACTCGAAAGCTCGAAGGAGGAGAAACGGAACGCAAAAGATTGAACGCATCAAGCGAAATTCGACTTGGAATTATAGAAAACATGCGGCGAAGAATTTTCAGTCAGCATCATCAAAGGCTCAACTAGTCTGCCGAACAATGATCGAGATGCTGACAATACTCCACAATTAGAATAAAAAAAATGGCTAGTAAATTGATTCTAATTACAAATGTGACCCTGCTGGAAAAAACGGACCTTGTGTAAAAAAAGAAATCGATGTCTCATTTTTCACGTTTTTGGTTCAAATGACACCAAATCTGGACCAAACAAAAAAAATAAAGACAACGATTTTTTTACACAAGGTCCCTTCTTTCCGGCAGGCTCACAAATGCTAAATCATTTTAAGTTTTGAAGATTTGAATCTTTTAGAATGATTTTACGAATACGCCAAAATCTGATTTGAATCACAATTTTTACAATTCTTTTGCACATATTTTGTCAGTCATTTCAAAAGGAAACTCGAAAAAGAACGAAAAGCGACATTATCGAGGGCTAAAAATTAAAAAATTACAGTTTAAATGAAATTTTTCTCGACTTTTCCAATTCAAAGTACAAAATTTTGAAAAAAACAAAAAAAAGTTCTAAAAATAGATTTTGATCAAATTTTCGAATCACAACATCGCAAGTCATTGAGAAAATTCCTTCAATATTGAGACATTTTGAATTTTAGCTCCATTCTCATGAGAGATACCTTAGATCAGGGAATAAAATAATGACTCCGAAAATTCAAAACTCTTTTTCAAAGCCTGTTCATACCTCTTTCAGCTTTCAATACGCAACACTCCTTTCTATCTCTGTCACTTCTGTCAGCATTTTCCCTCCTTTTGCAACACTTATCGCTCAGTCATAATAGCCGAATTTCTGGAAAAGAAATCCGCTCAAATCCAAAAAAGAATGGTATTTCTATTAAATCTGTTCGGTTTCGGTTCTCCCACGACGAGATTTCTTTTCTATCGCGAGACTTTAGCGTAAAAATTTTCATATTTCGAATTCACCGACTGAGAAAAGTTTTTCACGGTAACGCGGCCAAAACGCAGTAGGAAATTTCAGTACCTCATGAGCCCGTTTATTTATTTACTCTCTTTTTCTGCTGCGCCGCGACTTTTCTTCGCCATCGTTGTTTTCTCTCGACGACGTATTTCGTTCGCCTTTTGTACAAGTACGTGTACATAGCCTTATCCGAAATTCGCACAGCCATAGTACCAGCCAAGGTGCCTACACCCAGCAAATCAAACATACGCGAAGTAAAATTTGCTCCGCGTTATACCATCGTCATTCGGCTACGCGAATCAGCCGATGTAAATATGTATATGTATTTTTTATTATATTGAAACAACGAACGGTACCGTTGAAAAAATTCCGTAGCCTTAGGAATGAAAAATTAGCCCCTTTTTTTCATTTTCCCATCGCCTCGTCCCCGCATAGGTACCGCGTGGCTCGATACCATTTTTCTAGCATTGTTATTTTCTTCAATCATCATTTCTCCTCTTTTTTTCACTTCTCGTTTATGTAAATTTGATTGGATCCCGAGGCTAAGGCAAAAGTACATACAATTTGCGGATAAACTCGAAGCTGAATTTTTTCCTCTTTTTTTCCACCAACGATACGTTACGCGATTACGTGGCGGAATTTCTTACATTAACTGCAGCCTTTTAAAGACGCCGACATTTTTCGATTTCTCAAAAAGCCATATACAAGAATCGTTCGCAGCAGTAGCGACATTTTACTCGTAAACTTTCCACGCAACTTTCGCTATACCAGACTTAAATCCATGAAACTTTGGCGAGGCGAAATGTACGTGCAACGACAGCAACAGCAGCCGTCAAAAAAAAAAGAAAAAACCGATACACAACAACGACGACTTAATATAATTGAAATATTTCTTTGGGTGCGCGTGTTATTTTTGTCCCAAACGAGAACTTGTTTTCTCCAGGGCCATCGAGCGACGCGACGAAACGGAATATTCCAATTTTTAGCCCGCGTGCGATTTGCCATCGCAAAGGCTCGAGATATTGTAAGGATTGCTCAAGGTGGATTTCTTTAGTTAACGGTTTGATTTTCGTGCAAAGGTCACAGAGCCGTCCGTCGCGTCGGGTTCGTGATGTCTGCGCCAGAGATTGACTCGTTGTATTAATGTATGGTGTTTTTTGGCTCTTTTTTGTTTCGAAGCTGTATTATGGCCTCTTGTGTAAGATGCTCGAGGTTGAATTCGCCTCGTTTTGAATATTAAATAATCCGTTTACCGAAAATTTCCACGATGCTGGTTGCTTGGAAGACGACGACGTGATGCTGTTTAATTTTATAATCGAAATTTTTCTTCATAGTTGAAAAACTCTGTTTAGAAAGTAGGAAGAGAGAGGCGAGCAGGGAGGTGGAGCAATGAAATGTTGTCTACATGCAACAACTAGCCAGCTTTATCGAATTTCTTCGATTTTTGAGAACAGTTTGAAGTAAGGAAGAAAGACGGGCTAAAAAAGGGAAGAAATTTCTTTTAAAAATCGCCTATCATGTCATCTCCACTTTATATTTTTTTGGTAAGTTGGAAAATTCCAATTTTTCGAGGAGAATGAAAGGGAGTGAAATGAATCAGTGGCTGAAGTGAGCTTGCAAGATGATCTTGGTTTTCAAGCTCTAATTTTTTTCAGAGGCGTGGTTGGGAAAGGGGTTCTGTATGACATGAGTAGTAATAGGGTGGATATGGAACACAATGTATTTTTCAAAGTAAAAACCAGCCGTGAGCTAATATAGCACAGATTGAACTTGGTACCGTCGATGATAATGGCACGGAGTATTACAGTTTCGCCAAATCGGCAATCGTCTATAGTATTATATGTACCTTATCTAGCGCGTGGTCACTACGATTGACCTTGTTATAATTTTAGGTTACCTTATCGCCAGTCACGTAAAAATTTGATCGAAATAATTTTTTAGTAGAAAAATTAAGAAACAAAATTTTTAATATTTCCAAAATTATAAGGCGAGATATCGGCATTGAGCACTGCCAATATCCCGCAATTCAACTTTATTTGGAGAACGATACATTTAGAACCGCCTTACCTAGACGGTTTTATACCTATTTTACAGAAGAGCACCCTGAGCAGTTTGAGGTGTTTACAAAAACTGTCAAAACTTTTCGGGTGGATGGGGTGAAAAAAACTTCTAAAGGGGAAATGATACTAGTATCATTTCCCAATTTAGAACCGGCAGATGACAGGGAAAAATTAAAAATATTCGACGTTTCAAATGACGACCAAGCCTAATTTTATTTTTTTGGTTAGCAGCGGATTTTTTATTATTAATGTATAGAAATTCTTATTTATTTTATAGGGTTGTAATAGGTTTACACAACTTCTAAATGTCAAACAGGTACAAAATCCTAGGTTATTTTTTCAATTTCTCATAAGCTAATAATTTTTTCTTTTTTTTTTTTAATAGGACATTTTAGCTATTGGTGCAGTGATCCAAGGAACTTGTAGCAATAAAGCTATTGTATCGATATCTTACAATGTTGATGAAAAACATTTGGTTCATGTATTAGAAGCTAGAGTTGTAGATTTACCAGCCTATAAGTCAACATTCGCAAACTTGTGTAATGAAGCAGTAACCGAATACTCGTCCAGGAATCTGTTCATTCCAGATGCGGTGCTTATGTATCGGTACCCTACACATATCGATGTACCGAGGTACCAGTCTGAAATTACTCATCTACGTTCCCATATACCAGGGATACCAATGACCTATATCGTTTTATCCGTCTACGTAAAGAATTTGGATAAATTCAATTTTTTGTAAGTATCATATAATTCAACCGCCTATTGGTATTTATTTTTATAACACTAATCTCTCTTTTTTTTTAGGTCGACCTTCAAATTGAAAAATATATGCTATGGTGTTATTATCAACGATTTCGAGTTCCCATTGGAAACGATTAAAACATACACCTCAACCTTGGTTGATTTACTAAAAATTTAAGTTGTAATTATTTCACATGTATTTTTAAATTCCGCTGCAACACTATATGTATCCTCATTTTATCCGCATTTTATCATCATTATCAATTTTGTACCTACCTACTTATCGATTTATATTACTAATAAAATATTTTTAAAAATTTCAATTCTGTGTTCATATTTACGAATGGCTTCAGTTATATTCATCGAGAAAACTTGGTTCTTCCACACTTGGGTTAAACTTCACTGGTAAGAATAAAATTTCAGGTATTAAAATCATTACGCGACACTTCACAAAACCATTTTTTTTTTAAATAAATTTTTATTTAAAAAAATTACGTTCAATTAATTAATTTCAATCAATCAATTAAAAAGAAAAAAAAATCATTCAAACGTGTCATTTCAAAAAACCGTTTTGGTGATTGATATATTTTTTATCAATCAATTTTCGGTAAACAATGAATTTCAAAAAAAAAACATTAATTTCAATGAATAATTTTTCAATAATCACACAAGTTTTTTTTTCAATTACGTTATTTCACATTACCATACACACTGACGGATTCGCGACTACTACTAATTACTGTAACTCTTGCAACACATTCTCACTTATTCTTAGAATTTATCTTTTCAACGTCATTATCTCTTCCAAAAAAAAAACAATCTTTGTCAGTTAGGTTTGTGCTCGGTGCCGTTATCATCGACGGTACCAAGTTCAATCTGTGCTATATCTGTGCTATATTAGCTCACGGCTGGTTTTTACTTTGAAAAATACATTGTGTTCCATATCCACCCTATTACTACTGACATGACGTGATAGTATTGCTATTGAGCAAGAGAAACTCAAAATTGTCTTCTCCAGAGATTTTTGAAAATTGAACTTTGAATAATACGATTTTGAGAAAAAATTCAAATTTGGAAACGTGAAAAATTTCGAAAATAAGGGTACCCCCGGTCAAGATAGGTGAACTTGCCTACTTTCTGAAACTAACCAACAGACATTATCAAGGTTCCCAAAATGTAATTTTAGAAACAATTTTCCAGTTCCAACTCACTCAACTTCACCCCCATCCCCCAAAATTGCGAATTTACATCAAAAAATCTTATTCAATAAACCAAAAATTCTGAAATTTATGTGCTGTATACAAGGAGTAGTGATCGATTTTTGAGAATTTTTTCAGATTTTTTTACACTGCCTTTTAGCCAAAACTCTACTTTAAAACTTTAAAATCGCCATAATTCTGAAACTAATAGACAAATTTTTTGGCACAAATATAGTCCTACTTTTTACGTGTTTTTGATTTCATCAAAAATAGAATTTCAAAAAATATTATTTACAGAGTAATTTTTATCCAAAAACTCACAATATGATCGTTTGACAGTGTCAAGCGATCGTTGCAAATAATTTTTTCACCTCATTTCTCCCATTTTGAATTTAAGGGATACTTAAAATATACCATTTTCTGTACCTATAAATTTTTAGATTTTATGGAGTAATTTTGAAGAAAATTGAAAAAAAATACGTTCTGAGAGGCCGAATGAACAGAATACAAATTATTTTTCTTTTTTTAATATTTCATTGTTTGCACAGTTTCACTCAATCGCCTCCTTATCAAGCACAAAAAAAATGAAAATGGTGTATATATTTTGAATACCCCTGAACAGACGTTTGTAGAACAGACGAAAAAAATGCGATTCACTGTTCAAAAATACCAATTTCATCATTAACACAATCAAAAATTCTGAAATTTACTTGGTGTAAATGGGGAGTGATATGGGGAGTGATCACCAATCACCATTTTTGAGAATTTTTTCAATCTTGAACTTTGAATTGCTCAAAGATTCTAGCCGGATATGAGGGGTGAATTTGGCCTTGGGTTTGATTTTCGTTCTAACCTTTCCAAATGATACCCCTTGATATAAAAAAAAAACTGGGAAATTTTTTAACACCCCCTTCCCTCTTCCATATCAGAGTTATGGCCATTTCATTGATTGGAGAAACACATTTCATAACTTGGTCGTGCAAGAACAAAGCTATGGGCTAGGAACTTTTATGTGAGATTTGAAACTTGGTTGCATACAGTATTGCTGTACTTGGAACTAATTAGAGAAAGAAGAACCAGTCCAATTCTTTAATTTGTATATTCCTGTAGTTGATTTTTTTATGCTGTTGTTCACCACAGTGGAGATTTTGGAAAGGAAAATTTGAGGAAGTCTGAAACTTGAAAGAAACTGAACATTTTTTAAAATCTTTCGAATACGAATTAATTAAGTAACTAATCAAAATTTAAATAGGTTCACGTTAGGTACTTGAATTTTTATTAAGTATTTTTTAAATTTCCCTTCAATTATTCATTTTGTTTGGAAGACAATATTTTGAAAAACATGGTGTTGAAGAAAATCTTTGAAAGTTAGTTATTTTCGAATTGAAAACTTTTTTTTCAAAAATCTGTAAAATGTTTTCCCTGAAAATTTCTTACCAATAATTTTGAAAATTTTCCTTTTTTTTAAAAATGAATTTCAACTTCATATTTTTACAAATTTTTTATGAGCAAATAGGAAAGAAAAAAATCAAAATTTAGATTTAAAATAATTTTATTGAAGAAAAAAATTCAAAAATTAGAAATTAGGTAAAATTTTGAAAAAAATTACGATTGAAGTGATGGAAGAAATGTAGACTTGAAAAATTTGGACTCAAAAAATTGGAATACATTAAAACTTTTATCGTTGAAATCTTGTTTATGGTCTAATTCCAGGACAGAATTTAATTTAATTTTCAATTTTTCTGGACACATTTTACCAAAAAATTGGTACTTGAAAATCTCAATCTTGAAAAAAAAATCGGTGGAAGTCTGACTTCCCTAAGTTCCCCAAGTTCCTTTAGAAAGTCGCATCTGGTTCACCAATCTTGAAGTATCAGATTTGAATCCGAGTCTCGAGTATCAAATTTTTTTTTAGATCAGCACAATATTTGTTGATTTTCAATCAAGTTGAAGAATTTTATCTCGCCCAAATCATGGCAGTTACAAAATGTATCTGCAGAAAAAGAAGACGGAAGTTAGACACCCTGCCTTTCATCTTCCTTAATTCAGCTTATCTTTGAACCTTCAAAAATCAGTTTCAAAAATTTTTTGAGAAAGTGAGTCACAAATTTTATTTATTTATTCAACGCCATATAGGTACGGCTAGGAGCATTTAAAAAAGAAGTAATGAGTCACCAATTGCTTCAAAAATTAATTCCAACTTGTGAATAGTGATCCCGTCTTACCACAAGATGTTTTAGCAAATTGTATAAAAAATTTGCGTAAACAAAGAAAACACAAGGAACAAGTGATTCTAAACGATATTAAAGGCAAAATACTTATCGTTATTATAATCGTTATTACGGATTAGGGCACAGACTAGAGAATAAAACGACCAAAGTATATTACTATTACAAAAAAGCAGAAGCAAATTAGAGGAAGTCCTTGTACGTAATTTCGGCTTCTTCGACTAAAACGGATATATTTACGTTGGCCTGGTATATTATGCTTAGTATATGTAAACCTTGTAAAAAACGGTCGTAAAAACAAAGTTGACTGTTATTTTGTGAAATTTAAGTTAATGCATAAAGACATCGAATAAATCGCGGATATTCTTATTAAGCTGACTTTATAGAGTAATAGCAGTTAGAGGGAAAAATTGCTGTTTTTGAAAAGTTCTTTCAGTTATTACACCGAAATCAAGTAGTATATGGAAGAATTTTGGCAACAGTAAAATATTATCGCTAAGCGAGACGATGCAGGGGGGAGTGATAAGCGAACACTATGGAGTTCGATATTATCCAAGGACCCATATGCGAGAATATGCGTTAAGGGGAAAAAAATAAATTGATTCGGAGGTTAAAAGGTTCTGCAACCGATACGAGCACAAGTCGAAAAATAAGAATAGGAAAAAAATCTCGCCATGGTAATGCCTTCGCACTTGGACTAAATGGCCGCGTCTTTCGTCGTCGAATTATGCGGCGGAATGTTTAACGATATTGACGCATTACTTCGGACGGAATAATTTGGCGGATGAGAAGTCTGGTCGTCGGAAATCGTTAACAGTTCTTTTATTACGTTTACGCACGCCATTTAAAGACGAACGGCGGTAGAAAATCTTTTATTTACCGCCACCGCGCCGGGTTCTTTTGAGGGTACGTCGTCGACGGCGGGAAGTGGAAACATTAACGAATAAATTTTCATCGCCTTTTTAACGTTTCGATTTTGGCCGCAGCTGGAACGGATGGCGGGATAGAAGGGACGATATAAACTATTGGATAAAGAAGGCAAACGGATTATCCTCGGCTGGCGGAGGCGTTTTTCCTTCTGGTTCATTTTTAACTGTATATTTCTATGCCATATAGCTCATAATTGGGGTTAAATGTATCCTCGCCGATATTGCCTGGTACACGTCATCGATCCATTGTATTATACGTTCGAGTATCATCTCGTTAAAAAAAAAAAGCGTACTGCTTCGATCCGAGAAGGCACAAACGTGCGAGTAGGCTATCGAAGTCTTGATAGAAGATATTTATTTAAATTCAAACAAAAAAAAGAAAAGAAAACTACCAGTTAACCATTGACTATTTGTTGCCTTTCAGCCTTTCGCAATGTTTACTTCAGTAATATTTTTCAATATTTTATGGCGTTTCAGTTTCATTTTCCTTTTAATTTTTTAAGAAAAGATTTATTTTTCCGTTTCCTTTCAATCTTCCATTTTTTAACAATGAAAAGTAATATGAAGAACTTTCCAAATCTGAATCAGTTAAAGTTCACTGATTAATAAGACAAAAGTGTGCAACTGAAGAAATCAGTGAAAATTTTACCGATTTAATCAGTGAATTTTCACTTTTGAATCGGTAAAAGTTTTAATTTATTGATTGAATCAGTAGGCATAATTATTCAAATTATTAACAAATTGAATCAGTAATTTTTCACTGATCGAGAGTCAAATTTCACTGATCATCAGTTGCACACTTTTCGCTGTTTAATCAGTGAATTTTCAGTTTTAAGACAGATTCAGATTCAGAGGGGAGGGGAAAATTGTGAATTAATTTTCTAAAAACATTTTCTTTAGAAATATTATTAACAATTACTATGTAGTTTAGCAAGCGTAATCTTGACCCAATCTTCACGTAACGAGCGTTGAAAAACAACAAATAGTGATTTTTACGGAAAAAACATTCAACATTCGTGAAATAATCCACCAATGGAGCTACATCTGGAATAGGTAAGGATGTGTAGGGTTGGGGAAAATCCGGGTCGAAAAAATTTCAAATCTAAAATCCGAAATCCCTTAAAAAATCAATCTATAATTTGAAATCTTTTCAGAAAATGGATTTAAAATCCAAAACTAGGATAAAGATGAATGAATCTTTAAAATTATAAAATTTTGATCTATTTTAATTTACAATAGTATTTTGTAAGGAAATAAAGCAAAGTTACATTTTCATGAACAATGAAACAATAAAATAATATATTGTTTCTCAGTCTATCCTCAAACAGGTGAAACTGGAGGGGAAGAGGGCTTAGAATTTTTCGGACACCCGGTGAAATTCAATATGACATGATAATATGACTACGAAATGAAATGCGATGTCATAATGCCTGAATCTGAACACGATTTCTTAACTGAATCTGTCAAAAATGCCTAAATTGACTGAAGAAATAGAGAAAATCACGTCACTGGTAAGTGATAATCAATCAAATTCCACTGATTCCACAGTTAATCAGCATCATTTTACTGCCAATCAGTGAAAAATTACTGATTAAAATAGTGAATTTTCATTATTGAATCAGTGAAATTTTATTTTTACTGATTCAGTAGTAAAAATTCACCGATTGAATCAGTAATCTTTTTTACTGATTCCTACAGTGACTTGATTTGGTCGATTTCAATCAGTCAATTTTGACTGATTCAAATTAAGAGAGCAATCACTGAATCTCGTAATATGAGAATGTTTGGATTTTAAAAAATAAAGAATTTTGTACAAATAAGATTTCGAACCAGAAATCAGACATCCAAAATCTCGAATCAGTACTCTCTTAATTTGAATCAGTCAAAAATAGGTACCTAAATTGACCGATGAAATCGAGAAAATCAAGCCACTGATAATCAGTCAAATTCCACTGATTCTCCAGTTTATCAGCGTCATTTTACTGTCAATCAGTGAAAAATTACTGATTCAAATAGTGAATTTTGATTGTTGAATTAGTAAAAGTTAGTTGACTGATTGAAAATTTGAAATCAGTAAAAATTTACTGATTCAAATCAGTGAATTTTGATTATTGAATCAGTAAAAAATGTCACTGATTGAATCAGTAATTAATTACCGATAAATCAGTGAAATTTTACCTATTTTTACTGATTCAGTAATGAAAGTTCAGTCTTATTCACCGATTGAATCAGTAATTTTTTTTAATGATTCTTACAGCGACTTGATTTTGTCGATTTTAATCAGTCAATTTTGACTGATTTAAATTAAGAGAGTAGCAAAAAAAAGAAATTCAAATTCGAAATTCAAAATCCGTTATGAGAGTGGAATCGAATCCAAAATCTGGATTTTTAGATTTTTCAATGTTCTCTGATGAAACTTTTTAAAAAAAATTAAAATTTACCAAAAATCAACTAATAAAAAGCACGATTTCTAAATCAAAGGTTCAGGGAGCCTTTTTTTTAGGATGCTCCAAGTTCGAATTTAAATCTGTTCGGTCCTTTTAATTATGTTTACTAAATCAAAGAGACCAAGAAGAATTCTTATTTGAGCTAAAGCCCAATTTTTTTTAGAAGCTTTTCAACTCAAAGAACGCAATATTATTCACTTTCAACTCACTTTTTAAGACCGTACAGAAAACAATAGTATATTATGCGACAAGGGAGTAAAATGATTTTTTGACGAATTTTGAGGTTTATTGCCCGAGCGAAGCGAGGGAAATGAATCAAAATTGTCGAAAATCATTTTACTCCCGAGTTGCATACGATATTTTTCGTTATAGAGGGAGAAAAACGCGAATTTAAGCACTCGAGCAATTCGCGAGAGGGAGTAAAGTAGCGTTTTACTCCCTAGTAGCGAAAAATAATTTTCCTTGACAATTTTTTCGGACCTGAAGCGAAATTCTTCATTAACCTCCATCAAATTTTGGTTGGTTATCAGAATGATAAAAATTTTCAATCTTTTCCAATTTTCAATACTTTAATTGAAACTGAAAATTTAAAAACCTCACTAAAATGATTTTTGAAAAAAACATCATATCCGAGAGATAAATTTCGCCTTCTAGAATACACGTCAAAGGATTTATAAAGATGAAAAATTAGTTCAGATAGTCTCGCCGGGAAAAAATACAAATACTGCTCTAATTTATATTCAAATTATGAATTTCTTCGTTTCAAAATGATTGATATTTTTAAAAATTCAACCGTGATGTGACAGGAATAAAAAATTGCCTTGCAGGTTTTTTTTTGTACGTGTGTTTTAAAACTAAAAGAGAATTTCAAATTACTTTCCAGCGTACATGTTGAGTCAAAGACACTCATTGTCAGAAAAGATTCTAATGCATGAATACGTTTATAGAATATGTATGGTAATTTATGACGGAATGAATTACGTGAAGTTACATCGAATAAGCGTATGGTTTTAATTGGCTTCTTTTTTTCCACCCTATGCAATTTTAAAAATGAATGTAAATCATTGAAGATTTAATGACTCGGCGTGAAGTATTTTAAACGATTTTTTCCCCTTGCACTATCGAATTACCATAGAGAAATTTTCATTATTTTATATCATCGTTGGAAAGTTTCGAGAATTTCTTTGCATCGTATTTCTCTCGTTCATTTATGTAATTTTTTTTTCATCGAGAAGTTCTTTGTGTTTGGTGATGCGCGGCAGAGGCAGAAAAAAAGAATGAGGAAGCGACGAACAGAGAGTTCTGTGAGTAAGAGCAAAGGAGAAAAAAACTGCGTATAATGCCTACGATTTGTGCTCAAGAAAAATGTAACTTTTTTCTTCACTTCGAAGTATTGGAAAATAAGTGGAATATCTGAAAAACGCCAAATTTTCTTCTTTTTTAATCTTTTTATTATTTTGCTCCTTTTTTCTCCTTTTTTTTTCACTTCGCCTAAGAGAAGAGTATTCTTTACATCTTGAGACATTGTATTTTTGCTTCGGTAAGAAATGTTATCCTTTTTATCCTTCACATTAAAAGTTTCGTTCATCCGCTTTTTTTCTTTACTCCTTTTGTGCTCGAAATACGCTATCACTGTCTTTTTCCACTTAACCATCGTTATTAACAATAGAACCAGAACCACTTCTCTTTTAATTCGCTCTTTACGTTCATCCACTCGAAAACAATAGGAACAAAATCGTCGAGCAACTTTGTGCTTCTTTTTTGTACTTATGCATCTCCTAATTTCCCTCCCTACCTTCCTTGCGACTCTTTTTTTTCCTCTCAAGTTGTTATTTCGTCCTTGTCCTCTCCTCCTGTAACGCTCCCTTGGTCGCAGGTAATACCGGAGTCTTTATATTATTGGATTTAATTTGTATCGTGGATAGGTATAATATAATGAGTGCCGGATGGCGGAATTGCGATTTATCGGCGAGGTCGATTACGAAATATCGAAGGTATGCCGGAGAGTGAGATTGTTGAAGGGTATGATTTTGTCAATCGCTTACGAATGGTTTGGTTCGACAAAGAATAAGGAAAAATATATTATTATGATTTAACGTTTTTACGACGGATTTATTTAATCCTTTAAGGATAGAGGTTGGGATAATGATTGGTTTGAATTTAGGAAATGGAAGAGCGAGGGAGTGTAGGTAATTTTTTTCTTTATTAGAAGCTGTCAAAAGTAATTAGGTGTTCATTTCTTTATAGAAAGGATTCGCTTTATTCAAGTGGTTTATTTTGTAATGAGATTTGGACCTTTCGACTGGATTTGGGCCATATTTCAACATCCAGGGAGGATGATTAGCGATAAATTGTTTCGAAAATATCAAGGAATGTGGCTTAAATTGTTGAATACCACCGAAATTTTCTTTTAAAAAATTGAACCAAATTGCAAAACTATTTGAAAATGCGAGAAATTTTTAAAAACCAAAATTTTTCTTAATTTTCTTATGACAGATTTGCCACATTTCAAATAATTTCGACGCCACTACAAAACTTTTCAAGAATTTTAAAACAAATTCGACGATTTTTGGAAAATTTTCAACATGGTGTCTACTAATAGATCTAGGAAATGAAAATTCATGGTATTTTTATGTTTTGCATTCCATATTTTAAAACAATTTTTTAAGCTCCAAATTTGGTCAAAAGATCACCCGCACTTCCTCCCATCGTGTAGAAAGACATTTTTGAAAAAAATTACTAAAATATTAAATATTTTGTTCTTCATTAATAAATAGTACTAATTGTATAAGATTTCATCTAAAATTATGAAAAATAACTTACTCATTTGTAATACTTCATACTCTCTAGGAATGAAAAATGTGACTCACCTGAAACACAAAAAACAAAATAAATTATTCATTATTGTTGCGACAACCCCAAATTTTTGAATTTGATTGTCATTTATTCCATTTGCTATTCAAGTAAAAAATATGAATAATAATGGGACTCCTATTTTTCGAAAAGAGCACGTCCAAAAACCTTGAACAAATTTTTTAGTCGTTTAAGTTGATAATAATATCAAATTTTCACAAATGTGTACCGTGCAGAGGGAGGGTATCTAAAGTAGGAAAACATAATTTTGCGCTAGGGCCAAAAATAAAAAACGGGGCGATTTTTTTCAATTTTTTTTTAATTTTTAAGCATTTCAGTCCTTTTGCAGCTTTAAACGTGTTTTTCTCGATTTTTTTGGAAAGGAATGATTTTCTTATTTTAAAATGCCTCTATCTCACCGAAAAATTGACCAAGGATGCTCATCCAAGTCTTGAAATATTCCTCATAGTCTCCTCTATTGTTTACGTTGAAAAACCTCATTTTTGAAAAATCCGACTTTAGGTACCTTTTCCCTACACGAAATGTTAAAAATTCAAAGTTGGGACTTCTAGTACTGCAGAAAATCGAAATTTTCTTGGAGCCTCCAAAAAGGCCGAAAACGGTTAAATTGGAATCGAGGGAGTTGATATAAGGTACTCTCTTAATTTGAATCAGTCAACTCTCTAAACTTGAATCAGTCAAAATTCACTGATTAATAAGACAAAAGTGTGCTACTGAAGAAATCAGTGAAAATTTTACCGATTTAATCAGTAAATTATCATTTTTGAATCGGTAAATATTGTAATTTACTAATCGAATCAGTAAGTAATTACTGATTGAATCAGTAATTATTCACTGATTGAATTAGTAAATTTTAATTTTTACTGATTCATTTCAGTAGTTAAAAAAAGATTACTGATTCAAAAATGGAAATTCACCAACTGAATCAGTAATTTTTCACTGATTAATAGTTGCACACTTTCGCTGTTTAATCAGTGAATTTTCAGTTTTTTGACTGATTCAGATTCAGAGAGAGACTGATGAAAAAATCAAGCCACTGATAATTAGCCAAATTCCACTGATTCCCCAGTTAATCAGCGTCATTTTACTGTCAATCATCAGTGAAAAATTACTGATTCAAATAGTGAATTTTGATTGTTGAATCAGTAATAATTAGTTGACTGATTGAAATCAGTAAAAATTTACTGACTCAAATCAGTGAATTTTCATTATTGAATCATTAAAAAAAAATTCACTGATTAAATCAGTAATTAATTACCGATTGAATCAGTAATTTTTCTTACTGATTCCTACGGTGATTCGATTTTGTCGATTTTAATCAGTCAATTTTGATTGATTCAAATTAAGAGAGTAGGAAAAGTTGATCAACATCTTCCAAAAAGGCTGCTAGACATTTGGCAGCGTTCAAAATTTGTTTTTTTCTCATTTTAAAAACTGGCCAAAAATACACTCTTGAAATGTACTCTATTTGGAAATAGCTTTAATGGGTGAATTTTCTTGTTAAATTAGTCCAGAGGAAGCGAGAACTCAATTTTCAGCAATCTGCATTTTATGTGAGTGCCATCTAGAGAAAGTTAAAATTCTGTTCAGGAGGGAGGTCGATATTTGATGGATGGGAATTAAATTTTCATCAAATTTGGGCGACCAAGTATTTTTTTTTCAACATCATGCTTTGGTTGATAAAGTTGATTTTTTAAATTCTTTAAAATTCGTCCAAAAATTGAAACCAGTTTTGAACTGGTGAGCTGAAATCTTGAACGATGCTGGTTTTAGAAAAATCGAAGTCCCGTTCCAATGGAAAACGGACAGCTCAAGTAATTCCCTTGTAGAGAAATATCAGAAATGTACATATGTAAGCCTGAATATAAAAAGCACCTTAAAGTTTCACAAATTGGTTTTTGCGTTGAGGGTCTCCCTTAATTCCATATCTTCTAAAAGTCCAAAAATTATTGTTAGCTAAACAACCAATTTTTGACACTGGAAGGTGGTTTTTATATCCAGACTCACAATTATCAAATAATTGTAACCCTACTGAGACTTCTTCACTCACTAAAAAAAAAAAAACAAAAAAAAACAGAATAAAAAATTTTAAGTTACAAAATATAGAGCTCATTTACAAAATTGAAGAGTTTATTTCAAAAAAATAATATTCATCCGAAATTTGGTAAATAAATTTCATCAAACTCGCAATAAATATATATTTTAAAACAAATATATTTTATTAAAATAAATAATTTCATAAATTTTGTGAGGGAAATTTTTTTGGATAAAATCTATGATTTTTTGGGTTAAATTTATTAGTTTTTTCCCATTTTTTTTTTTTTTTTTTTTTTTCAGTGCTCTATTTATCTTTACTCCAAAAATTCGACATGGAAGTATCGAAATCGCTAGAAGCATGGAAATGAAACGAATTTTAATTAATTCCAGCCTTGATCCACCTTTTCAAAAATACCACCATCACGTAAATCTGGCAACACTGCCGATCTACATGACGAATACCTACATATAATCTGGGGTTAATAAAACCAGCACATATTTATTACTCGAGCCAGATATAGAAAAAAAAAACGAATGAAAAACTCATTTTTCTCGAATCCGACTGGCACATGGATATTATTCATCATATCCCGCAGTCTCTGAAAACACATACAGACCACGTATATCAAGCATCTAGGGAACCACACATATTGCACGAATAAACGCTCAAGGGGGATGGTACCGTAGGCGGGAAGAGACACCTAGTTACGTATTCCGCGGTATAAGAAGGCGAAAATTACACCGACGAGGCAATTTTTCAAAAATAACTGACACGGAAAAATATGTCGGCGTTTTGAACTTTTAATAGGAAAAAATAAAAATGCCAATCGAATGACGAATGCCGACGAACGAACGGCAAATCAATCGAAATTGTAACGTTTATTTTTCCGCGCTTATAAGCCTCCGATAATCTGGCCTACCGTGTCACACCAGCTAATGAAATTTTTCTTCGAATACACTACGACGAGCGCTCAGCACGTGCACGGTGAAGGCTGCTGTCGATATTGTATGCATTGCTATCGTCGAAAAATATGTGTTGAGTATTGTCAAGGAAGAGCTCAATGTGATGGAAAAAAAGAGAAAATATCACGGTATTTGCATTGTCGAAATATATAATCTTAACTTCAGCCGCAGCCTACCTTTCACCTATATTCCTCTGATACACGTATAAAATACGTACTTATACTTACGGAAAACGTACTACATATGTATGTCCTTCATCCCACGCATAAAAAGTAAAACCGTGTAAAACTTTATTTTATCTTGTTAGAAAAACAAAACATGCAGTGCCGCAGCCGCCAGCGCCACTGTTTGAATTGTTTCGCACGGAAACAGTTCGCAACCAGGAAAAGGATTACCCTTCGTATGACCCTTTTTTTTGCACGACTTTTTCCCCTTAAAAACGATAGCTTTTCATGACCGCAATCACCGCCGGGGGCACTGGATGATCCAGGGGGTTTCCAGCAGTGCTGTTGCACAACGCAGTAATTTTCAAAAAAAAATTGCAATCAGTGGATTGAAATTCTTGAGGTTAGGGCAGTTTAGCGGGTTTTGCGAAATTTCGCAACGAAAATCATCATTTCCAGCGAAGGCTGAACCATCAATTTAGAAATAATTCAACAAGACTACAGTAGCGTGCAAATTAATGTGGACACGCACTTTTTTCGCATCTACGGTCGCGACTTCAAACACTCGTAACTTCGGCAAAAATGAACCGTTTGGGCTCGTATTGGTCTCATTCGATTCGTTAGACTCTCTGCTACAAAATGAGACCGGAACGAGCCCGGAACGTCCATTTTGACCGGAGCTACGAGAGTTTAAGTTGAAAAAAACGTGAAAATGAGGAGTTTTACGAAAATTCGCGCAGTTTTGAACCAAAATAAAATCGAGCGGTCGTTTTTACCTAGTTTTGTAGTAGACAGTCTGACGAATCGAATGAGACCAATACGAGCCCAAACCGTTCATTTGTATCAGTTTGACACGCGTCGCAAGTTGCGGTAAAATAGTGCAATTAATGTGGACATGCTGTTTTTTGGCGCATTATGAAGTTGTAACTTTAAAACCTTCGTAACTTCGGTAAAAATGAACGATTTTAGCTCGTTCTGGTCTTATTTTATAGCAGACAATCCAATGAATTGAATGAGACCAATACGAGCTAAAATCGTTCATTTTTACCGAAGTTACGAAGGTTTTAAAGTTACAACTTCATAATGCGCCAAAAAACAGCATGTCCACATTAATTGCACTATTTTACCGCAACTTGCGACGCGTGTCAAACTGATACAAATGAACGGTTTGGGCTCGTATTGGTCTCATTCGATTCGTCAGACTGTCTACTACAAAACTAGGTAAAAACGACCGCTCGATTTTATTTTGGTTCAAAACTGCGCGAATTTTCGTAAAACTCCTCATTTTCACGTTTTTTTCAACTTAAACTCTCGTAGCTCCGGTCAAAATGGACGTTCCGGGCTCGTTCCGGTCTCATTTTGTAGCAGAGAGTCTAACGAATCGAATGAGACCAATACGAGCCCAAACGGTTCATTTTTGCCGAAGTTACGAGTGTTTGAAGTCGCGACCGTAGATGCGAAAAAAGTGCGTGTCCACATTAATTTGCACGCTACTGTATATTTTCAAGATTTTTTTGAGATTTTGAGCGCGATCTATCGGTCAATGAAAGTTTGAAACCATTGTTAATGGAAAGAATTCATCAAAATACACTTTTTCATTTTTTTTTTTTGGGGGGGGGGGGGGAAAGAATTAATTCGACTTATAAGGATACCTTTACAATCCTCCACACAGAGTGAACCGAAATTCAACGCATTGCAGGAGAATGCCAAATTAAATTTTTAGCAGTCAAAGTTGATATCCAGATTTTTAGTGATTTTTTTGAAAATTACAGAAATAACCAGTTGATTATTTAATTTTTCATAAATTGATTGCAACCATTTTCAAATCGAGCTAAAGCCTCCCGGAAAAATTGACTTTTTCTCCAACAAAGGTGTTTACTGGGATCCAAAAAGTAAAATTCGCACTATTTTCGTACTTATCTCAATAATTACAGCAAAATTTATTTTTGGAGGGGGTCGTCCCCTTCTTAGAAATTACAATCCAACTTTAAAGTTGCCCTCTCCCCATCACAACCTGTCACTTCATTTCTGAAATTATCCCTGAAATCCAAGAAAGTCTTAATGATGTTGGTTGGTGATGTGGGTTTGGTGTCATATAACTGGGAAAATTGGAAATTTGAGTTGTGATTTTCATAGATTTTACCCTCTTCTCGCCGGGTAATGCCCTTGAAATTTCACTAGTGAGTTAGAAAGATTTTTTAGGGTATAGGGCCCAGGAACAGGAATAAAATCGAGGTAGAAAAGCTGATTTTCTAGTTATTGAAATCTGTAAGAAATGAGGGACTGGTGTGAAAAATAGAGGGAAGAAGAGCACGAAAAAGCAGGAGGGTGGTTCTCTAAAATCTTGAGTGGAATCTTGCACTGAAGGAATGAAATGATAAATTTTACCCGAAAAAAATAATAACGCGTCTTCATTCGCAAAATTGGTAAAATTTATTTTGAAAAAAAAAAAAATTTATCGCGAAATTGATAAAGTTAATTTCTATACAATACCTTTTAATCAAATTTGGCGATGAATTTTATTTTATTTCATTTTTTATAAATGTTATTTTTATAGGTACCTACTTATTACTTGAGTACCTAAAATTTTATTTTTTCTTAGAATAAATATCATCAATTTAGTGAATAGAGATCCGTTGGCCCAACTTATTATTTTTTTGAACAAAATTTTGTTGATAAAATTTGTCATTTTTCGGATAAAATGTATCCATTTTTGTAACTTCATTTTTTTTTTCAGTGTGGCACCTCTGGGTGGCCCTTACTTATTTTAAAAAAATTGAATTTTTTCAGAATTTCCTCGACTTGTATCATCAGGAAATAACGTACAAATTTTTTTAGCTCAATTGATGCATTCAAATTTCAAACCCGTTCCTCAAAGCTACCTATTTTGAAAAACGAACGCCAGTTCCAGAGTAATTTCGATTTCAAACTATAACGAGCAGTACTTCTGGGGAGAGGTCAAGGTAAAAAAAGTCTCGAACAAATCAAATGTGCTATCAAAATCTATATTTTCTGCTCGCGGAGTCCGTTTCAAATGTCATTTCAACAGAACACCCGAAATGGACCCGCATGGGGTGGGAGGAGGCACCAAATTGAAAAATTGGCATGATCATCAAGTGTGGTATCAAAATGCATGTTTTTTTACTCGCGAAGCAGGTACATACTTTGACACCCCTCTTGATAAAAAAAATATTTTCGCCACCTTTCTTATATGTATTGGCTCATTATGGAATTTCTAATTAACATCAGAAACTATTTTCGCAAAAAAAAAACAACATAGATTTTGATACCACTTTTGATAATTAAGAAAAAATCTCATTGATCCTTTCTCCTCCTCTTCCTCTTCCTCTCCGTTTTCTATACACGGCATCGAAAACAGACTTTTCAACTGAAAAAGCATACATTTTGATAGCAGACTCAATTTTTTTGAGATTTTTTTCACCTCGTCTCCCCTACCTCCGAAAGTAGGTATTAGTTCGAAGTCGAAAGGACCCCACGACCCCACAACTGATTTTGCAGTTCTGAGTACTCCTGAAGCCAAAATTCATTATTCTTCTGGAAAAATCTGTTTGCAATATTTTTATCAAACAACATCATTTTTTTTAGTTACACTTTGTAATACCTACCCTTGTACCTACTTTTCTCTTGCCCTGTGGGTGCAAAAAAAACCTGAAAAATAGCTTTTCCGATTTCAAATATTATGTACCTAAGTCCAAGTACTAAAAGGAATCGAATGCCGAAAACCAATGAAAATTTTCTCCCATGGTTCTCCCCCCCCCTCACTCCAAAATTAAAAAATATTTATTCCGTAAAAATGAGATATCCTTTCTTAACTTGTTTTATGTTTTTGTGCAGATAAAAATGGGACATTTTTTCATATGACGTTTTCTATGGTTTTTGACGTATTGACCACTGACGTGGTCTAACTTTTAAAAACAGAAAACTTTTGAAAATAAATGACATACCTAATGGCTTTTTGTAATGTTTTGGCAAAATTTGGAATTTTTCCCCTATCCAGAACAACTTTCTCCACTTTGAGAATGAAATAGAATGGCCATTGTAAAGTGTTTAATTTCGAAATGGAATTTTTTGCAAGGTTGATTTTTTTAAATTTCAGTTCCAAATGTGGTACAAATTCATGCGAAAATATTTAGATCCAAACAAGCAATTTTCTCAGAAATACATACCAACTTTTTTTGGACCATTCCACTTTTTCTTGCATTTTTGAAAAAATTCAAAAATTGGCAGCACATATTTTGTTTACCAGAAAAACGATTTTTGAAATAAAAAAAAAATTCAACGAATAACAAAAAATGCTCATCCAATTGAAATAAGATTATGCAATTAGGAGAAAAAAGGGTACAACGACGTAAGTGATATTTTCTTCCTTTTTCTACCTTATCTAAATATTTTGCGAAATAAAATACATCGGAGACGGAAACGCGAGTAAGGTAAAAAGGCATTAAAAAAACTTTCTTTTCCGTTGTGTAAAAATAAAACCAACAATTTAAAAGGGTGTTAAAACCGTAGTGTGAATATTTGTGAAGTTTGAGTAATTTCGCACTCTTCACAATAAAAGCAAGAGGACTGTGCCAGCATGTAAAAGTTCCTTGGATAACGGAACGAAATACGAATATCTACCTGCCTCATGCACATACAGTATATCAAAGGTAACAAATTGCTAAAAAGGTTCTTTTTCTATTTGGCGTTCCAGCGTCGTCACATCTTTTATCTTCCATTTGTAACGCATTTATTTCTATTTCTTGTCTTTTTGGCGAACAGTTGAATTTCTTCAGAGGGTTTTTTTTTTCGGGTAAGTAAGTCGAACTGAAAGAGGATGATTGTATTAGGATGAGAAATTTCGGTCGTGATTTTTGAATTAGGGTAAATTTCATTGTGTTTTCACAAACCAATGATCAGGACTGCGGGTAGTGTGACCTCTTATCAGTAATTCGAGTTTACGAAGGCTTTGATTAATATTTCACGAAGCTACGCGATATGTTTGAATGAACCGGGCAAGCAGCATCGGCAGATTTGCGTCTCGAAAAGTAAGTTTTGAAACTACGATCGAACTTGAAAGTTTCACGTAGTACGTAGCTAAGGCTTAGTAGTACTATTTCGATTTAGATAATTAGGTACTCGAATAATTTTATATAGTTTTAAGTGTTCGCCATCCGACGAGTTCTGCGCTAATTTTCGATTGGCTTGAGAGAATAGATTAAGTGAGTTATTAGTTTTGGTTTCGTCGAGGTCGAGGAGTCAGATAAACAAAAAATGCGCCAAATTTAAATAGGAAAATTTCGTTTTGGTAACGGGAAAAAGATTATAGTATTCATCGTGTTTTTACCAAGCGACGAAACACCGCGTAATAATTTCAAATTTATTTTTCTTTTATCAGCGTGACGTGAAAATAAGCTTAAATAATAAAGAGCTAAGGCTTTTTCGTCGAGAAGTCGTACTTTTTTCAGGGGTATGGCTTTTTTTTTACGAGGAGTTATTTAATGGAACATAGTAAACGCTATCACGTGCCTTGGATTCTTGAAAATAAAGAGATACCTATCGCATATTTTTAAAAATGCGACAGAATATAGATTAATTAATTTTTAAAATATGTTTCTCCCTTTTAGTTCAAATTTTGCCTTGAACGATATCATAGGGGGCACTAATTTGAAACCGCGAGACATTTGCAAATGAATTCGATTCTCAAAAGTTTCCTCGTGATCTTGACCCAGAATCTCCTCACAAGAAAAATGTCTACTTTTTAATGGAATTTTTTTGTTCCATCATCTCAAGAAATGATTTTGGTCATATTTTTTAACCTCCTCGTTTTTTTTTTTTTCAGTGGTGATTATCCCCCTTTCACCAAAGAAACTAAAAAGAGACCTAGTGGAATACCAAGATTTAAAATGTTTCAAAAAATTCCAGAACAAGGTGTCAAAATTCAAACTTCTCGACAACTGAAATCTACCTACTTACGAAAAAAACTCAAAATATGATACCCTGTACTCAGGAGTAGAAAAGGGAGGCAAAACAGAATTCTAAATTCGGTCCAGCTATCGCTCATAAACCCAAAATCTAGTGGGCTACGGTTCAAGTTGGGATCAAATTTCAAGGTATTAAAGATGAAAAAAAACTTCTTGGAAAATAAAAACAAAAAAAAAATTAAAAAACGAGTTATTTTCAGGAAAAACTTGAGCAATAATGATTTTTAAAAAAATACCCAGCATTCTATTGATAGATACCTGCTGTTTGATTGTTTTCAATTTTGGCTGATTTTTTTCTACTTTATCAACAATAAAAATGAGAAAATGTGACTTTATTGCTCTTCGAACCTTATTTTTTGAAAAATTGTCTCCCTCGCTTCGCTCGGCCAACATTTTGGTCAATATTTTAAAAATTGATAATTTTTCACTGAATTTCAATCGAACATCTTTTTTTTTGAATAATTCTTAATTTATCAAAAAAAATCAATAATTTTGACAGCAAGATCAGTGAACAAAAATCCTCAGTGCATTTCAATTCCCAGTTCAACATCTGGTTTTAAAAAATTCTCAAAAAGGTAGGTACTTTTTTTTCCTAATTTCTTAGACTTCCTTTCAATTTCTTTTTTTTGATATAATGACAGCAGAAACAAACTCAGAGGATTAAAAAACGTAGATTTCAATATATTATTGTTTGAAATTGTTGCAAAATTTTGATTTCAGACCTTTCCTCTCATCTAAAAAGCTGTAAGAACATTGTGATTGTAATTAAGATTAGAAATAGAAATAACCTCACAATCAAAAATGATTTTTTTGGTTGGAGGGGAAGGGGAACTCCCACAGAATATTTTCGATTTTTACTCTTTACTCCGACCCTTTTGACTTATAGTATTTTAGAAAAATTCACCCTAAAATAAACTCAAGAGGTCAAAAAATATGACTTTATTAAATTTTTAAAACATATTCAAAAGTTTTGAAAAAAAATTGGCATTTTTGATTTTCTCTCTTATCGTGAGAGCACAGAGAGCTCTAGATTTCAAGTTGCGGTGGAATTAGGAATCAAAATAACATCGAAAATGAATTCCAAGAGTTGAAAAACTTGAGCTCTGTAGTTCGTACCTCATTCGAGAACTTTTCAATTCTGACACTTGACATTTGACCTTCATCCCTTAGAAATCCTTTGGTTTTATAAAAAAAATGACCCCAAAAAGGGACTTAAAAGTCACAAAATGAGAATTTCAATACCACCACGTTCGTATTGCTGGAACTTTTCAATCAGGACAACTCCTCCTCGTTCCTACAGACCCTGGTTTGGCATTACGATCAAAATGATTCCAAAAATCGATTTATAACGATTTCAAATACATACCTAAATAAACCTAATCCTAAATTTTTTCTCCAGAAGTGAATACTGGTATGTATTTCAATCAAGACATACCTTTTTTCAGCCGCAATTTGAGTTCGCAGAAAACAACAGACCATCCGGTATATTTTTTTATACGTGCAACCGCAAACACTCTAAAACTTTTAGGTTTTTTCGCACAGAATAAAATTTGAGGAGAATTTATTTTTATTTTCTAATCCAAGACGGTGGCTCGTTAAAAGGTCTATTTCCACATTCGAAAATTTCTCGGCACAACTTCAGCCACCCACGTCTATGCCTTATTCAAGTGAGCCACCGGAAAATTTACTTTTCAACGCGAATAAAAAGCTCGCTCGTACTGTTCCGAAGGTCTTCGGGAAAATAGCTCGCACACGAAGAAGATACAGCGCCATACAAAACGTCGGCAACACGTTCTCTCATATTTTTTAACGACAGTAAGCAAGAAATCGGGAACGTACCAGCAGGTCGAAGCGATATCTTTGTATACGACTTGTGGAATCCATGGGAAACTCTAGGAAGATACCGAAGCTTCCGACGATACGATAATTTAATATAATCCAATACTCATCTAACTTTTTTATCGAAAAATGGTGCAGTGGCCGTATCACCATCGCGTCGAAAAAGATTGTATTTTATTTGCCAGTTTTCGCGATAATTTTCGCGTTTAACGCGAATGGCTACGGTTAAGTAATTGCTTTATAGCAGCTGCATTTGACAAATGAGAGTATTGCGAACAGGCGAGCGGGCATCGTTGATCCGTTGAAAAAGGGTAAAAATGGCGTTTAAAAAGAAAGATGAAACTGTATAGAAGGTATATAGCTATTTACCGTATTAAACGAGTACAACGTGTACACTTACTCTTTGGTATGGCAGATGAAAGGAAGCTATATTGGTCGATTTTGCTTTAAATCTAAGAGTGTTTTTTTTTTTGTATTTCTGGTTTGATTTTTACGACGTGTTTTCAATTTCGTGTTTGAAATGTCGATTGAAATTTTGTTACTTTTTCTTTGGAGTATGATTCAAAATTCGAATATGGTTCGATTTCCACGACCCAATCAGAAACAACCCACAACATTGAGAATATTTCAAAATGGTTGAGAAACCGATAGAAAAATAAAATATAGTAAATCTGTATATTTTAAAATTTAACCAAAAATACAACGACTGTCTAGATTGTTCGCTGCAACAGGGTGCGGTATTTTTTTTCGCTCATAATCATACGTCTCATCTCTCAAGATAGAAATTTTTTCCAAGTCCGTAATATTTTCGTTAATTTTCAACTAGTATGAAATTTTCTCAACATTTTTCCAACTCCCAACTTTTTTCATAAAATTTTTCCAACCCCCCAATTTTCTTTCTAAAATTTATTACAACTCATTTTTTTCTAAAATTTAAATTATTACGACTAAATTTTTTTCTAAAATTTATTATGACTACATTTTTTTCTAAATTTAATTACGACTAACTAAATTTTTTTCTAAAATTTATTATAACTCGGTTTTTTTCTGATCTTGAACAAGACTCGGGTTTTTTTAGAAAATTTATTCGTCGACACTCAAATTAAAAAGAAAATTGAGTTGAAAAAATGTTTAGATTAAAATTGAGAGTGGATAAAAAGATTTTGTCGAAAAAAATTGAAGCTTGAAACAATTTTAGAAGAAATTCAGAGCTGATGAAAATTTTGAGAGAAAAATTTGACCAAATTGAAAAATAATTAAAAAAAGAAAAAATTGTGTTGAAATTGAAAAATCGTTCGAAAAAAAATTGAGTTCAAAAAAGATGAACATATCGTAATAAAAATATGAAGGTGAAAATTTTTTTAAATTTGAGTGGAAACAAATTTTAAAAAAAAATTTGTTCGGAATATTTTAGAAAAAAATTTTAGTCGGAATATTTTAAAAAAAATTAGTCTGGAAGAAAAAATTGGGTGTTGAGATAAATTTTATAAAAAAATTTGAGATTTGGGAGTTGGAAAAAACGTTTAAAAAATTTTATACTGGTTAAAAACGACGAAAACAGACTTCAAAAAAAAATTCAAAACATTGAGATGTCTGCATGAAAATAGTGCACCGCGTGGGCAGGAACTTATCCCTTCCTTCTCTAAAATTAAAATTTTTTCAAAAAACTTTTAACCGAGGTTTTTTTAATTTGAATTTTTTCATTTCTTTCAACTTTATAAAATATTTTTAAAAATTTCTCTCCAGAACTTTCTTCATTAATTTTAAATTTTTTCGCAGGACCTTTTCAAACTTATGACTGTTTTTAAAACCAATCCCTCGAATCATTCGTCAAAATTACACCAATTCTATACCTCCAAATACATCACGCGTAAAAATCAAAACGTTTTGAAATCATTTCGCAGATAAAATTCGCCTCTAAAACAATACCTACTCGTATAATTCATTCCGAAAGAATTTTGAAATTAGCCCACGCAGCATCCTTTATTCTTTCTCATAAATACATCCACAATGTGAAGATCTCCGTTACCTAGCAAGTTTTTTCAATGGATTTTCGGGTTTACAAAAGCAAAGAAAATATTTACCTATACTTGACTTTTTACGCCGATTAGCACACGCTTATAAATACAAAGGCATAGATGTAGGTAAGTTCTAGCCTCTGGGTGGGTGTCTGCTGCACCTTCGAGAGAAAAAAAATAACACGATGAATATTTATTGGGTATACGACGGCAGGTCAATCCATCGAGGCGTTAATGATCAATCAAGCGAAAATAACTTCGACTGCAGGGTATTTTCTACTTTAGTTTCTATACCTCTTAAATTTTGTACGATGAATCGGTAGTATGTGCTCGGTACGTGTTCTTATACTACATACGATATTTTAGACCCAAACCTACGAACGTCTTCATTCATACTTCGAAGTAGGTAGGTCTATAGGTACATCTAAGTAATATTTCACGAAACTTCTCACTCAATTTCCATCCTATTTACATAGATCTTGTTTCAATTGAGATCTCGTAATCATCATCAATATTTATTCAAAAACATGATCAGCCAAGTCAACTATTGTATTCGCAAGTACGAATATTAATTAATTAACGCATGGTTTTTCATAATTATATTATGTACAAAATATACAAAAGGTAAAGAGATAGGGACTAGCAACACTAGCGCTAATCGGGAGGTAGGGATACTACATCTTTCCCTCTTTTTTAAAAAAAATAAAAACTGAGTACTAAACGAAAAATAAAAAACGATTAAAATAAAATAAAATAAAATAAAAATATGAAACTTATAAATTCAGTCGATCTGGTTTTTTAATACAACGTTTCGGCCGTTCACTGCCAGCTGACTGAGCTTGAGTCGAACTTTGAGAACCACTGGCCACTGGAGCTTGGGTTGAAGTTCGCGAATTATCAATCGGTGGAGTTTCTGAGCCGATTTTACGTAGCTGATCCACGTGCCTTTTCCATTTACGACCATCATCAAGTAACACACTGTAATGTAACAAGCCAAACTTCTGATCGATCTTGCCAAATCTCCACTTCTGTTTGGAATTATTAGAGTAATCTCTAGCTGCCACTCGATCGCCAACGCTAAATGATCGATGAACTCCCTTGGTGACTTTTTCTTGAGCCGGAGTTAAACTTGGCATTACTAGATCGAGTTGAGTACGAATAGGTCTACCTAGCATAAGCTCTGCTGGTGATTTCTTGCTGATAGTATGCGGAGTTCGGCGATACATAATTAGGAATTGTTGCAGCTTCTCCTGAACATCGTTTTTCGTAGCTGCCAACGTATTTAACGCCTTTTTAAACGTAGCATTGTACCTCTCCACTTGACCATTGCTGGAGGGATGGAAGGGGGCTGAAGGGGCGTGTTGAATTCCATTTTCAGCTAAATAATCTTTGAAATTATCGGAAGTAAACGCTGTTCCATTATCACTCACTAGGATTTTAGGTAAGCCAAAACGTGAAAATATGGCGTTTAATTCGCGTATTACGGTTCTGGTATCTTCATTATTTACCACAGTAATTTCTGGCCACTTACTGAAGGCATCAACGAACACAAAATACCTCAGATCCAAGAAAGGTCCGGCGAAATCGATGTGAACTCTTTCTAGCGGCTGGGTGGGCGGTTCCCATTGATGAGAATGAGCTTTTGCCGGATTATTCGCGTACAGATTACACTGAGAGCAATTATTTGCCAACTTTTCGATATCTTTACTGATTCCAGGCCACCAGCATATACTTCTCGCCAATAATTTCATTTTAGAAACGCCAAAATGACTGGAATGCAGTTTTTCAAGTAACTGATTCTTCAACGTTGAAGGTATTACAACACGATTACCTCTGATAATACAGTCTTCTGATAACGAAAATTCCAGGATATTGATATTAAAACGAGCTGCTGGTTTCAACGAATAACCTCTTTGGAGAGCAATTTTTAGCTTCTTCAAACTCGGATCCAAATTGGTTTGCTCAGCGATCGTTTTTGGTGTGACTGGTAATTCTTGCAGAGCATTAATTTGAACAACATCTGGCTCTTGATAAGCAGATGTCTCCGCTGATGTTGACGGTAACCTGGATAACGCATCAACGTTGGCATGGGCCTTAGTTTGTCTATAACGAATTGAAAACTCATAGGATTGCAAGAAAATGGCGTAATGTTGCATTCTGATCGCGGAGTGGACTGGCAATCCTTTTTCAGGTGAGAAAATTTTCGTCAAAGGCTGCGAATCGGTTAATAATTCAAACTGCCGCCCATAAACAAACTGGTGAAACTTTTTAACACCGAATACGATACCATAAGCTTCTTTATCAATATGAGCATACTTTTGCTGCGTTGAGTTTAACGACTGAGAAGCATATTGAATAGGACGTTCTGTACCATCTGGATACTTGTGTGATAAGATAGCTGCGACTGCGAATGGCGAAGCGTCTGTAGCGAGAACCAAATGCAACGATGGGTTAAAATGCACCAATACACGATCCGATGATAACAGCTGTTTAATTTTTAGAAATGCATTTTCACATTCTTGAGTCCATTTGAATTCAACGTCATCGCGAGATAAGCGATTAAGAGGGTACATAATGTGACTGAATTCTGGGACGAACCGGCTGTAATAATTTACAAGTCCTCTAAAAACTTCGACATCTTTTTTGCATTGAGGTCTCGTCATATTCATAATCGCGTCACACTTGGCTTTGATCGGATGAATTCCTTCTTTATCAATGCGATAGCCACAATATTCAATCGACTTCATGAAAAATACACTTTTATTTAGGTTTATTTTTAAGTTGTGTTTCTTCAAACGTTCAAAAACTTGGCGAAGTCTCTGTAGATGCTCAGCTCTCGTACGTCCGGTGATATAAATATCATCTTGTGAAATTTTAATACCACGAATTCCAGCTAGGAGTGCCTCAATAGTTCGTTGCCAAATTGCTGGAGCTGATGCAAATCCAAACATCATTCTTGTAGGTCTAAATAACCCACGGTGAGTATTTAACGTTAAAATAATCTGAGCAGCCAACGTCAATAACAAATGTAGAAATGCCTGACAGAGATCTACCTTTGAATATTCTTCACCTTGCATATCTTCGAAAAGTTCTTCAAACGTTGGCATTGGGTGAGAATCAATTACGATTTGTGGATTTACTGTAACTTTATAATCTCCACAAATTCTTACTTCGCCGGATGCTTTTACGACTGGAACTATTGGAGTTGCCCAATCACTAGCTGGAACTGGGATTAGGACATCGTCGGCTACGTGCTTATCAATTGTTTTGTCAACACCAGGTAGTATAGCGAATGGTACAGGCCTGGCTTTCATGAACACTGGTTTAGCGCCCTCTTTCAGTTGAATGTCAACTTCTACGCCTGATATTTTGCCAACGCCACCTGGTGACGATAAATCGCAGTCACGTAGCAATTCTAAAACTTCAGGCGGCGGGCTATTTTCACTGGAACTGGATACTGATAACGCTGAGATCTCGTCGCCTTGATATGGAATATATTTATTCCAATCAACTTTGAATAAACGCATCCACTCGACGCTGAATAAAGGTGGACGTTCTTCTTTGACCAAATACAAGTAAACTTCTTTAGAATTACCTTCGAACACGACCTGAACTGGAATTTTTCCAAACGACTTTGATGGTAATCCATTAAACGAAAATATAGTCAGGTTACTTTCCAGTATTTCAGCATTTGGCCATAATTTCGCAGCTTGTTTATAATTGATTGTTGATACATCGGCCGCACAATCCAACTGCATTTTCAAAACGGTGTCGTTGACCTTTGGCTGGACCCAAATCTTGATACGTTGATTACATTCATTCACGTATACATTAGCAAACTCTTCTAACGCATCTAGGACGGTTGAGTGAGCTGGCTTATCTTTCTGCTTTTTTAAACAGGCTGACTCGATGTGTCCGGTCTTTTTACAGAAATTACATACTGCATTCCGGTGATAACAGTTATCTGGTGGGTGACCAGGCTTGCCGCATCGGAAACATTTTTTATCCGAATTCGATTTTTCAAATTTTTTCTTCACTGTGGAATGATCGTTGGGCTTCCTGTTATCATCAAACTTTTTCTTCAGCTGAGCTGGGGCTGGGCCTCGATTATTTTGGCGTCTGCTATTCTTGCCGGTATGCAGGGCATTTAATTCGGCTTGAGGTGGACGTACCTTGTCGTCGTTGGGTGCTTTTAGCGCCGCAGTACCTTGAGCTGACGTCTCGTAAGCTATAGCTGTTTCTAACGCCTTATCAAAGGTTAAATCTCGTACCTCCAACAGACGTTTCTGAGCACCATCGTCGCGAAGTCCGCAAACAAGTTGATTACGCAGGGCGTTTTTTAAGTAGTTTCCAAAATTGCAGTGAATTGCTAGCTTCTGCAACGCTGCCACAAAGTCTCGAACTGATTCATTTTCACGTTGAGTTCGCCGATTAAACTTGAAAATTTCTGCGATTTCCAGAGGTTTGGGGCTGAAATGAGCCGTTAAAACATCGACGACATCCTTATACAACATTGTGTATGGATTTTTCGGCGCCACCTTGTCCGCCAACATATTAAAGGTGTCCAATTCAACGTTGTGAACTAAATATTGAACGTGTTTCTCATCAGGGATTCCGTACGTAGCGAAAGCTCCTTCTATTCTTTGTAACCACCGATCCCACAACATGGTGTTAGGATTGAATTTTTCACATTGGAAATTCACAGTAGTTGTAGTGTTTGTAGTGTAATTATTTATTACCGTAGACGTGTGGTTTTCATCTTCGGACTCCTCAGGGTCGCCGTCTTTTTCCGTTGACGTGCCGCCGGCGCCGTTTTTCTTACCGCCACGAGCCATGTTGCAAACACGAGAGGCAAATATTTAATTGCACTTTGAAGTTGAAATACAAATAATTGTCTGATTACATATCGCAAAAAAATCGCGTGTAGAAACGTACATCCTCGTCGCCACTATTGTATTCGCAAGTACGAATATTAATTAATTAACGCATGGTTTTTCATAATTATATTATGTACAAAATATACAAAAGGTAAAGAGATAGGGACTAGCAACACTAGCGCTAATCGGGAGGTAGGGATACTACATCAACAGAATTTTAGATTTCAAAATCAAGCCTAACAATTTTTTATGATCATTCAAAATGATTTTTTATCAATAAAAAAAACATTCATGGCAGCGCTGTGAACTCAGCTTTGATTTTTGCAATTTCTATAAAAATTCGTGTAGTTTGTCCATTAGAAAATGAATATTTTTAAAAATATAATTGACAATTCGCGTGAAATTTTCTTAGGAAAAAAATTATGACAATTCGAAAGTGGATATAAAAAAGTAAAACCTTTAAAAATTATTCTAAATTGGTCCATTAGAACTCAAGTAATGATTTTCTGAAAGTTGCGTTTTCTCGTAGTGTTAAAAAACAAGGGCGTGGTAAAAACTGGTGCTGTGACGTCACAAACTGGAATTTCCGTTTCAAATTCAAGCCGTGTCGCGCGTATCCCTGAAAAATTTACGCGAATTTGAAACGAGATTTCTAATTTGTGACGTCACAGCGCCAGATCTCGCCCCGTCTTCGTTTTTCAATGATACGAAAAAACGCAAATTTTGAAATAATAATTAAGCAAGTTGTACTTAATGGATCGATTTTCAACTTTTTTTTAGAAAAAAATCTTTTACTGTTTACTTTCGATTTGTCATATTTAAAAAAAAAATTGTGCTACTTATTCATTAAACTGAAATTTTTTCAAATTTACAGCGAAGCTGTTAATTTAATTTTTTTAAAAATTTCTAAAAATGAATTTTTTCAAAAAAATTTGTACAGCGGAGCTGTTAATTTGAATTTTTTAAAAATCACAGAAAATAACTTACTCATTGTTTTGCAATATCGTTCGGGTACTCGAATAATTAAAATTCGTGACTCACCTGGAACATCAGAAACAAAACAAAAATTCATTAATTGATATAATATTATTAAAAGTAATTAGAGGTAACATTTTTCTTTTTTTTTTGTAAGATGTAGTCAAGAATTTCTGAACAATTATGTTAGAAAGGTAAAGTTTGACAATTTTTTCTGAACATTTGACAAGTTTTCATGAAGGGAGAGTATCGATCCTCTATTCGTCTCTTGGATTTTCAATTTCAAATGTTTCAATGAACTCTCAACCTTCTTGCAGAAGACAAAAAAAGGTGTGCAATTTTGAGGTTACACGACCGAAGTTCCCAACCAAGACCATTACCCAGAAATGACAGAAAAAGCAACGTTTTCTAACTCTGCCCTCTTTTGGGCCAGGGGACTCATTTTTTGCGAAGATCCTCAACTCAAATTAATTTTACCAATTTTCGTCAAAATCCATCTGCTTTGCACATGGCAGAATAATCCTGCAGGTATTTTTTTTTTCACCTCAATCATCAGCATTTGGAACAACACATATACAAGTTACTAAAAAAGAACCGATGCGACGATTCGTGTAATTCAACGTACCTACCACACCTTTTCACAACAGATACCTAGCTATAAAGCGATACATGTAACACACGATACCGTCGTTGAGGTTTCAAATTTCATCCCAACAAATTAACATATCAACTGAATAAAACAGCCATTACTCGTACGCTGCTGCGTCTCTACATCGAGAAGACACATTGGCGATGTATTCTCTGGATGCTGCTTATCGTCTGTCGTCTCAATGTGCTTTCGCTGCGAATGAGTTACATGTTGCGAACATAGACGTACACACGGCGTTGTACCTTTTCGTTGGCGTATTATTTTGTAACAACTCGCAGACGTTTCACCTTGGGAGAGATCTTCTGCATTTTGCAAAGTTTCGTTCAAGTAGCTGAACATGTGGTGGATTTTTTCGTCAGCAAAGTATGTAGCTATAGGAATTTCGAGAATATGAATAAGGTCAAGGCTATTATAATACGAAAAGATATGAAATGGAAATTGGATAAACAATTCGGAAGCTGGTGGGGTTTTTTTAATTAGAAATTTTCATCCTCGGATTACATCATTACTACATCTTTGTTCAGCATATGAAAAGTCAATGCGAGAAAGTTTTGAAAAAATTTACCAAAAACTTGAAAGAAAAATTGAAGGTAGAGCGCAGTAAGGAAGATCGTTCTGTGCTTGACTTTTAAACTCATTGGAGAAGTGGCATGCTATAAAATTATTATAGTTTTCTCTAGATTTTGTAATAGCTTGATGAAAATTTCCATCTTTGGCTAGTCATCATCTTTCCCCAATGTAGGTACAATTTTATTATTTTTTTTTTACAATGCAATATGCAAATATTTTTACATTAAGTAATTAATTTTTTTTCATCATAATTGTTTCAATAAGTACTTATAAATTTTTACGCAAAAATATCTATGTAAAAAAATAAATTGAAATAATTTTTTTAGAAAGAGAATAGAAGATGGATTGTGAAAAAAAACATTCTAGTCAATTATTTTTTGTGAAAAATTTTAGACGAGAAAAAACATTTTTTTTAAATTTTCGTTGAAATAACTTTAAGACTGAAAAAAATGAAGTGTCTACCTGAAAATTGCGGCAATTGCGAATTTTCTTGCCTAAATTAATTTTAAAAACGACAAGAAAATGATTTTCACAGGTTCAAGTTGATTTCCAAGAATATTTCAGAAATTCAAAAAGTCGCTATAAAGTTCCACAATGACTGAAAATGATGAATACAATTCTGAGAAGCCCGCTTCATAAATTTTCAAACTCAAATTTTGGTTATAGGTTTTAAAACACACATTTTTCGAAAAATTCCAATCTGGTTGTTCTCAGCGTTACCAACCAAGATTTTAAAAATCCCTTCAAATAGGTAACTAAGAAATTCATTTGGTCAACATTTCTGAAAAATCCTTTAGCCATAATTTTTTTTACAAATGATACCACTGATGAGGTTATTTGCCACCTAATTCTGAAAAAAATGAAATGAAAATGTAAAACTTGAACAATTATTATGTAGTTACTTACTTCAAATTACATTTTTTAGAGATCTCTACCAAATTCTAGAAAGAAGGTATAGGCGATGATTTAGATTTCATTCAAAATTGAAGAGAGGCACGATTTGAATTTCAAAGTTTTTCAGAAAATGTTTTGTTTCCGATGCAAAATTTGACAAAATTTGAAAAAATCTTGTTTTCACATTTTATCAAAATTCTTAAATTTTTAATTTCTCGTCTCAAAAACCTTCAATTTACCTATTTCGTATTTTTAAAATTTGGTTTAAATATTGCTTGGGATTGGAAATGCTTTCATCCCCTTAAAATCACATTGGTTTCATTAAAAAAAAAAAACATGTTCAATTGAAAATATAAAAATCAAATATTACATACAAAGATGTGAATATCGACTGCATAGGCGCACCCAAGGGGGGGCTCAGGGGGCTTGAGCCCCCCCTTAAGCTCGGAAAAAATATGTTTTTAATAGCAAAAATGCGGGAAAAGTGCATTTTTTCGCTCTTTAAACAATATCTTTTCAAAAAAATTTCGCTCTCGCTTCGCTCGGGCAGTATTTCGATCATTTTATTTTAAAAATTGATAATTTTAGACTGATTTTTTAGTCAAAAATCACAAATTCCTCAATAAATTCTCCGTTTGCCAGAAAAAATTGATGATTTTTGACTGAAAGATCAATGAAAAATGGCGATTTTGAAATTTGACCCCTCCCCCACTTTTTCAGAAATTCTGAGCCCCTCCCTTAATTAATTTCTGGGTGCGCCAATGATCGACTGTATTTGACATATCAATAAACAAGAAATATCTTAAAATTTGGCAAAAAATTACTTAAATTAATTCTGAAACTTTAAAAATGTAGACTAATAAAATGAAAGAAGTCAAGTAATTTTTTCCATCCCAAAGATTTCTCCTTCAAGGTTACAAATTGACCCCTCCCTCCCCTCCAAAAGAAGAAAATAATTCTTCGGCTTAATTTTTCTTCACAAATTTAATTTTCTGTCAGCCAGCAGCTTTGAAATTGAACGAAAGGACTTCCTTCACTCCCTAAACTCTGTGTAGGTATAATTGAAAATGGTCAAATGTTTTGTTTCCGATACCCAAGGAAATTTATCCTTTTCGAATTGGTACACAGCATTTAAACAAAAAATAAAATATTCTCCTTACCAATATTTGATACCGCAAGAAAATAAAATTAAAAAAAAAAACAGTATCATCATTAAGTCTCTCACGCTTGTATAATTATAAAGAATTAAAATTCCCAATTCCGGTCGTTCAAATTTTACTTCAAAATTTCATTTGTTATTTCAAGCGTAATGAAACTTTTAGCTTTAACTACAACGCAAACTTTTCAACAATTAACCCCAGAACCGTCATTTATAGCTCGAATTTCTTTGCATTTTTTTCATTTTGTTTCCAGCTTCCACGTTGGAACTTTTTTCTACCATCGCGTTATTGCGCGAAAGATAATTATTGGTAATCATTCGATTTTTTTTTCTTCTTTTCGAAATCACAATGCTTCGACGAAGCAAACTTTACGGATAGAACTCGGATGAGATTTTATTTAATTAAGATATTTTCTCGTGTCTTTTGTTTAAAGTGAATTAAAAAACGACGCGACTTGCATCTAGTATCAGAACAAAATACAAACTTGGCCTTTTCGTCGTCGTCGTTGGAGCGAATTTTCGACATTTTTTTCTCGTTTATACAAGAAGAACTCGACATTCGTGGCGGATTTATCTGCTTACTCGTCGAGTTAATCTACACAGCTAGAGATTTTTACGATAGCGAAATATTCTGCGATAAAGTTTTCTCCGGAATTGGCACCTTTGCGGTTCGTATTTCAAGTCGATGGAATTTTCACAATCCGCAGATATTCGAGCAAACCTCCAAACGTGAGGGTTTATCTAGCTCGTCTCGTCGAATCGTGTGGCTTTAGTCGACGAAAATAATTCCATTTATTTATCAATTAGGTATGCCAAGTAAAGAAAATTCTTATCGTCGATGAACGCGCAACGTATTTGCGAATATGAATCGCGAATTTTTTAAACTATCTTCAACATTCCATTTTTTTGAACTATCCTCAACATTCCAGTTTGTAATCCAAGTGAAACATGGCATTTGAAAAAGGCATTATTTCAAGGCAAAATTTGCACCTGTTCAAAACGCTCTTTTTGACTGGAAGTGCCATCACTATCGGATTCAAAGATATTGTCATTAAAAATTTGGTGTCTGGGATGACAACTTTTCGTAGCCTGCTTTATTGAACATCTTTACCTGATGCGATAGATGGTGGTTCAAGTCCCAAAAAGAGAATTCTATTCAAGTATACATGTCAAGTTCAGCATTCGAGTTATGCCGTTTTCAAATTCCATGTTCCAAATATGTATGAAAAAAAAAAGTTCAAGGAATTTAAAATGATAAAGTAAGGGGGAGAATATATCAATTGGATTTTTGTATGTATAAATAGAGTTATATTTTCTAAAAAAAAACGGTCATTTTTAATGCCTATTTGTGTACCGTGCAGGGAGGGGCACCTTAAGTCGGAAAACATAATTTTGCGCAGACGTGTTTTTCTAGATTTTTTTTTTTTTTTTTTGAAAGTCGTGATTTTTTTATTTTCAAATGCCCCAATCTCACTGAAAAATTGACCTAGGATGCTCATCTAAGTCTTAGAATGTTCCTATATTTCTTGCATTATGGCAAATCACTGTAAATTATCCTGTAAAATACCTTGTAAATTACTATGAATTACTGTAAATTACCCTGTAAATTACTGTAAATTATTCTGCAAATTACTGTAAATTACCCTGTAAATTACCTCGTAAATTACCCCGTAAATTACTCCGCAAATTACCCCGTAAATTACTCCGTAAATTACCCCGTAAATTACTCCGTAAATTACCCCGTAAATTACCCCGTAAATTACTCCGTAAATTATCCCGTAAATTACTCCGTAAATTACCCTGTAAATTACCCCGTAAATTACTGAAAAATTATCCTGTAAATTATTGTAAAACACAATGTAAATTACTGTAAATTACTATAAATTACCCTGTAAATTATAATAAACTACATACGCTGTAATTATAATTACTAATTACCACGTATCACCTGCTCTCATTGCAGTAAATAATCATTTTTTTTTTTTGTTAAAAACCTACCAAGTAATTACTACAAATTTTTTCAATTTCGGTAAATTACTATATAATTAACGTGAAATTTTATAAAATTTTTCGAATTGCACTGGAATTAATATTCCTTCAAATTTTTCGGTATCTATTTACATGAAGATTACTTGACCGAAAAAAACATTCCTACCAATCAACTAAAAACTATGAAAATTTCTTCAACTTCATTGGAAATCTTGAAAAATCTAAAAAAAAAAAATCAATTTGAAAAAATATACGTACTGTAATTTTTTCAGATTTTTCAATGGTAGTTTTCATATTTTGTATTTATCGTGAAAGTTGAGCTTTCACCATTAAAATTCAACTTTCAACATTCTAAAATAATTTTTTTGTAATTTCCTATCAATAAAATTTAGTGAGAACGTATTTGAAGAATTGTGTAACCTTAAGATTTATCAAAGGAGTTGAAATTTTACAGAGAAACAAAAAATCTCGATTTTTTTTTAATATTCCATCCATTTTGAGCGCGAAATTTCAATTGATCTATCAATGTTGAGAACGTATTTGACATAACTTGAAAATATGGGCTTCCAGTCTATCAAAATAGTTTGAAATTTCACAAAGAAACCGAAAATCCCAATGGATTTTTTTTTAGCAAATCCACGTCTCTATCCATTTTGAGCTAAATATTTTATTCGATCTATCAATCTTGATCACGTATTTGAAGTAAGCTAATTTACAAAAATGTGGGCTTGCAATCTTATCAAAGCGAATTAAAATTTCACACAAAAAAAATGGTTTTTGAGTTGAGGCCCCCCCCCCCTCTGAAACTACTCCTTCTTAAAGCCTCAAAATCAGTGTCAATTCAAAAATCAATTTTTGAACCCTAAGGGTAGCTTCTACGTTCAGGCTTACAAAAAAAAAAAATCGAGCGAGACCGTCAATTTTCGGTTTTACATTAAACAGAAGTACGCATTTCGAAAACAATAATAAGCATAACCTTTCACAGGGAATTCAAAAACCCCGTCGAAATTCATTTTTGAACAATATCATCGATATTTACTCAGAATTTCATCCGCTCGTAGATCGCAGATCATCGTATTTAACGATCCTCTTTTACGTAAAACTGAAAATACACTCCCTAGCGAGCTTTTCGGCACGTTTTTCATTTTCACGTTCGACCACCACGTAAAAAAGCGAAATTATTTTCCGAATGCCAAACTTCTGATGTATTTTTAATGGCGAAATATTTCAATTTTTATTATACACCAGCACCAGGGTTATACGAATTTGTAGCCATAAATTTAGATACGTTTTATTGAATGTTTTCCTTCGACGAGTATTCTCTTCCTTTTTTCATACTTTCACCAAAAGTCAGGGCCGGAATCGACGAATGTTTATGGAATTGAAAAATCAACCTTTCAGAAGTGTTATATAGTCGCAAAGTCGTATATGTTTTATTTTTCAAATTTTATCGTATGTTTTGTCCGATTTTAAGGACTACATGTGTTCTATATTTTTTACGTCTCGTAAGTTCATCTCGTGATGAAGTAATTTCCCCCCTTTTTTTACAAATCCGCTTAATCAACTTGTTTGTGTTAAAAGTACATAGCTCTCGAAACGTTTCAACTTTTCACTCATTCTGCCTCCATTTCAAAACACCCACGTCTTTGAAAAATTCATCGTGTTGTTGAACCGATCCGATATAAAAGAAATTCGAACGTTTTGAATTTTATACCTGCGAAGACGATGAAACTGATGGGAAAAAGAAGAGGCTATATTTTTATATTTTATATAATAATACGCGAGCTAGAAAGCGAAGAAGAAGATTTATAGAATCGATGAAACTATAATGGAAGAAGAAATGCTTAGAATGCTACTTTGAACAAGCACTCGTTATGTTATAAATTTTGGCATTGAATGTCACACAATTGGCCAACCGCCAATAAACTGGCTTTTTTTTACGGCGTTTAATTTAATTTCACCGCGTTTTCGGCGGGATAAAATATCGAACAGCGGACTTGGAACTCTTTAATTCTATCTAAAGCTATAAATGATCATTTGATAGATTTTTCTGTGCTCGCTTTTCATCGTCTTGGTATTTCGTTCGTTTTTTCCTCTCGTTCTTTATACGCGCGTGTTATAAGATTGAAATCGAGAAGAAGAGAGGTTTTCATACAAGTATCGCGTATATTTATATAGGGTAAAAAAAAATAGAGAGAAACGATATACGAGTCTATAACTAAAGAGCGATATGGTCGTATAACGTAGGTATAAAGAAAGTATGCCTTACATGAGCTTATCCAAAGTCTTTTTTTTATTTAGATGTCGGATTACGTCTAAGTTGGGTCCTCGGTTAGAACAAAACATCTCACCTTTTCTCGTATCTTTCGTAAATTTCATTTCGATGAGATTTTTTTCAATTTGTTTTTAATGGGAAATTACCATTTAGCCGTCGTCCCAGCTCAGCACAAGTGTTAATATTGAGGATATTACGAATCGCGACGAGAATTATCAGCGATGTCTTATTTCCGCGTCTTAACAACGCGGAAGAACGTTTAATATGGTTTTGCGAAAATTACCGTCAACATGCTGCGAAATGCCAACCGAATGTTATAGGGGAACGAGATGTCGAACGATGGTATTTTATCGGGTTGTTTTTGTAATTATTAATAACATGAGAATGCCAGAGGATCGAAATGATCAGAGGTTAGGGTTTCAGTAATGTGCTTATGGAACGAATGGAAATGTTGTCAGCGAGTCAAAGGAAAGATGTGAAGTGAAAGATATAGCACAAGGTCGAACTATAGAAAATGTCCTAAAAATAAATTGGAATTTTCCAACGTGGGTTTTCCAGTGATTTCAGAAAATTTCCTAATGGATATTCAAGATTATATACATAATGTTTAGAAACATCGTGTCTGGGCAGATCATTTTCAGTTTATCCCCCCTCTCCCCTCGAAAATGGCAATACGTTTATAATAAAACCATTTTCTATTTTGAAAATTTTCTCGAAAATTGTTTAGCAAATTAAACCAGAATATCTTTTTGACCAAACAGTTACAAAAACAACATTTATTTTTAACAAAATCCAAACGTAAAAAATTAAATTTGTGTTGAATGAGGAAAGTACCTATATTGTGGCATTTTGAACTTTAAAAAAAAAATCATTTTCACCATTTGTTTTTAATTCCTTCTAAAAACACTAAACTGGCGACTGATAAGCCTTTGGAAAAAAAAAACGAATGATGCGGTTTTTAAAATATATTTTTAATATTTTCAGGTTTTTATACATTCTAAAGTAGGCAATTTCGATTTTTTTCTCGAAAATTCTTGGAACTGGAAATTTTTAGGAAAAATTGAAAAAGAAGAGTTAGAGTTGAATTTATATTTTTAGAAAATACAAAAAAATGAAAATTTTTCCCATGAATTTAAAACTAAAATTTTTAAAAATTGATGGATTTAAGAAGGGGACTACCAAAGGTGATAATTACCAAATTAAAAAAATTCTACAAGCTTATAGAGCATTACAAAAAATTTCCACAGCCAAAATTTCAGCTTTCAAAGTTGGGGTGGAGGGATGGAGGGAGTTATGAATGCATTAATTTCAAAAAATCGCCTGATACAGAGAAACAATTAAAAACAATTGGGTAAGTTGCCCCATAACCATTTAGGAGATTCATTTTTTTTTACTCAAACAAGCAAATTTCGTTATAGACCATCTGGAGATCGATTAGTCGTCTTATTGGTGATTTTTCAAAATTCGGACACCGCCCATTACCCCCCTCCCTCCCTCCCTCACCACCATAAATCAATTTTAGGAATTCATAGAACTGAGATTTTGGCTGTGGTAGTTTTTTTTATTATGTTCTTCGAGCATTTAATTTTCATTAGTGTCAGATCTTGGGTCTCTAGTAAGAAATGAAATCTGTAAGTAAAAATTAATGAGTTTGATGAACAATAATTTGGCCCTCGTTCTGAGTGTCTACCTACTTCGGAAATTTTATGCTTACTTTTTCCAAATTTTTCAGGTGAATTTTTTCGAGGCTTCTATATTTTTTACCAACGCGTTTCAAAAATCTTGAAATTATCAAAAACTGGGATTTTTGCAAAACTTTTCCCTAGTTTTTCGAACCTTATACCGTGAAAGGGACACTGGTCCCAGGACAAACATGCAAAAAAAATCATTTTCACGCAGAAATTCTTTTTTTCTCTAGTTAGTTATTTACATCGAGAAAGAGGAATTTTGCACCAAAAAAAAAATTTACAAAAAAATTGATAACTAATTACCCATGTATTTGAAAAAATGTAATTTAAAAGTCCAAGAATTTTCAATAGCCAATGAAGCCTAGGAGTCCGGTCTAAAAAAAATTATCTCACAAAATTTTGAAAAGTGCCCATAATTTCGTAAAAAAATCAAGTCGTTTGAATTTCTCCCCTCTCACAATCACCCAATGAACAGTCATCTCAGTCATCTGTTGTTCTCGATTTTCAATGGAATTTTTTTTGGCTTTGGTGAGGAGGGAGGAATCAGGGATCCAGCAATAAAACTATTTGAATAGAATTTTCAAGACAAAATTTTGAAGTCCTAGCAAAATGTTTTTAATATCAAGTAAAAAAATTAAACCAGAAACTGCTGAGAATTAAAATTGTAACCCGTGCAGGGAGAGGGTTACCTAAAGTCGGAAAACATAATTTTGCCTCAGAGCCAAAAGTATGAAAAATGGGCCATTTCATTCATAAAAAATTTTCCATTTCGTTCACTTCCGTTGAAATTAAGAATTCTTGAAAATCAGCCAATGAAATGGCCATATCTCCGAAAGGGAGGGATGGGGGAGGGTAAAAAAATTTTGTAGAATGTTTTTACATCAAGGGGCACCACTTAAAGAGGTCAGAGAGAAAATCGGAGCTGGGGCCGAATTCAATCCTGACCCGGCCATACCTTTACGATTTCACAAACTTTATTTATTCATTTATCTATTTATTTATTTACTTATTTATTAAATTATTTATTTATTTATTTATTTATTTATTTATATTTGTGTTTATGCATTTATTTGTTATTTAATTAAGTTATTAACCTACTACAAAAAACCTCCATTAACAAATTAGAATTTCATGAAATTTTCAAATTTTTACCAATTTTTTTAATAATTTATGGGAATCATCTTCCCATTCAAACGAGCCAGTTTGAAAAATAAAATACCAAGTAACACGAGTACATCTGAAATCAGATATGAATAATTTTCTGCAACCACGAATCCAATATTTCACAAACACCTCTCCCCTGCTACTTCACAAGTAAGCAGGTAGAAAAAGAACATTGAAGATTTTCCTAAAAATACCTCATAATTGCTGTAAAAAAAAAAAGCTTGGCAACCGAATAGTTTCCTTAATGAAACCTCACACAGCTTCGATTTACCCTCACGAATTCATCACGTATTACACAGCACCGTTTTTACGAACATTGAACATTGTACCAATAAACGTTTCACTCAAACTGCTGACTAAGCTACGAGCTTTTTCCCGCTTACGTACCTGTCGTACCTGCCGAATTAATATCTTTTTATATGGTACTTTAAACAGCTGATAATGATACGTTTCGTTCGATAAGCTGAGCACTACATCTGGCCCAGCCCTTCTCGCCGTTTCTCCCGTACTCATTTTTTTCTCTTTCTCTTTCAAGATGACGACGAAGACAACGACAGGTTCGTATATAATGATGATCGATAAATATTCGACGAAGCTCTGCGGTATAACTCGATTGTGTCGAGTAATCGAAAATTAAATTTACACCTTCGTTTCTCGTTTCGACTATACATTCGTTATTACACGACCGACAAACACCCCGAAAACCAAACTCCCCTGTTCTCCAATTGTCTTCAACTCGTAAAGAAATAATTGCAGTCAACGCAGACCGAATTTACCTCATCATCCTGAAACTTCGCGGATAAAAAGTCAGCCACCAAAAAACCGTCAAATTTATGCTAAAAATTTCGCCGAAAACTGGTATTCGCTCCAGCGTCGTTCCATCTCCTCCACCCGTCCTGCCAAGCAGTTAAGTCCTCTAATACGGTGTGAAAATTTAAATCCTTCGAAGGCGGCACGACGAAACACCTCGTTGTGTACGTTCATAAGACGCACCCGAAGGACTTCGCGAGTCGTCGACGAAGTCTTCGTCGAGAGGTAATCCTCTTATTAAATATACTGCATACGCCGAACAACGAGTACCAATGTGCGTACTTCAACGTATGTCGTCACCAAATCTGATTTTTTTCCCAGATACGCCAAATTTATTCATTTTTTTACGAATTAACTGGAGATTTTAAAATGGAATATGCTTAATACGAATTTAATTCTTGGAAAAAAGTATTCGAAAGTTCATATTAGGTGAGTTTTGGTACCAAATCGTACACATCGAGAGATAAAAACCTCCCCCGAATGTGAATGAAACACTCTATCGAGAGATATTCGCTTTTTAAATTGGATTTGTGCGCGAGCGAAAAAAAGTAAATTAAATTATCGGTATAATTTACTCGGGCGCGTAAACTTCGCCATTTGATATGTATTTGTAGTACACGAAGCGTATAGAGCCGCGCGACGCGAATAATTCGTCGTATTTGTCGGCACCTCGCAGCTTATAAAAGCTGCGTCTCCGGTTCGGAGTCAGCCAGCGACGAAATTTGTAGCGAAAAGTTTTATTTTGACAAATGGAAAACTTTTTTCCGTTCGTAAGAGAGGAATGGAGTGCACGCACACTGACGAAAAACTACGCCGGTGTAAGCCAGCAGCACGTAGTATTTCGCGAACGAGTATTTAAACCTCGAATTTCGCCTCGTCCTGGAACGTCTTTCTTTGTTAATGGGTGAAATTTAAATTTATAGTCTAACTCGATTCGACCGCGCGACCGGTATAAGAATCGTGGACGAAGAGAATACTGTAGACAAGGTGGAAAAGCGGAGACCTATTTAAAAGATAATTAAATTTACCATTTAATCGACTTTTCTTTTAATTTGAAAATATACGGATACGGAGTGATGCGCAGGTAAATTGAAATACCTATCCGTCGGGAAATGACGCGAGAACTACGCGACGTGATGTGCAGCGACGTCGTCAGCAGCAATGCGAATTGAAGTTACTTATGGTTATCTAAACCTATGAATTTTTTCATTTACTTGAATCTATTTTGGACAAGGACGAAAGGGATTTTGAGAAAAATTAAACCAAAAGATCGGTCATAATGAGGGAAAATTTTGAGAAAAAAAATTTAGTCACTTAGAGTAGGTGTTTTTGGATGAAGAGGTCATAATGTAATTTTCAAAGCTTATTTTTTCCGTTTTTCACCAAATGCAGATGAGTGAAAATTTCACTTTTTTTATATTGATTCTAGTGGATTATGGAGGAACACAAAAAAATTCAAAATTTTCAGTAGATATTCGCATAGTAAGCTCGAATTTTTTCACGGCTTGGATTCTTACCTAACGGGTCTTGAAAACTTTGGGTGGCCATTTTGTAAAAAAGTTTCAGAAGTACAGTCATCCTTTTCTGCAGAAAATATATCATTTGGAGTTTATTATTCCATATTAGTTTCAATAAGTTGGAGGAGGTACAAAATTGACAAAATAAATGAAAATTGATAGCCCATCGTGTTGCGAGCCCGAACAGTGATGACCATTTTCCACGGCGCACCCGGAGGAAGTTTAGAGCACGCGAACAATATACTTCCCACGAGAGCGCCGTGGGAAATGATCATCAATCGACGGGCTATCACTTTTTTTTTTTTTTTTTGATAATGATGCACCAACTTTAACTCATTAAAACTTTTGGTATCATCAACACCATATAACATTTTTTTTTTTAAATGGCGACTGTACCTCAAGAATTTTTTTTGCGACATAAACGCTCAAAATTTTTTAAAAGTACTTATAACTACGCAAAAAAAAATGGCACAAAAATTTTGAAAATTCTCTCAAATTAATATTAAAAGCACGAAATTGTCATCTAAGAACATTATGTGAAAAACGAAAAAATGAAGTTTGAAAAACAGTAAAACATATTTCGACTCCTCTCCCAAAAAACCAGTGCAAAACCAAAACCGAAAAGGGTGAAAAAATCTAAAAAACTGAAACCAAAATCAAAACGTTAATGACATCGAAATTTGTTTTGGTTTTGGTTTAGACCTTCCTGGACTTGTAAGACGTTGAATTTTAAAATGCTGGAGAAGTTGGGAAATTAAAAAAAAAAAAAAATTGAAAAAATATCTATTTTATTTCGTTATACTAGTGATTTGAGTGGGTGAGGCTCGCTTATAAAATCATCTCGCTCGAACGCTCGAAGCTGGCCCAACCAACAAAAAAAAAAAGAAGGAAATTTATTGTTCACACTGAAAAACATCTCTTCAAAACACATAATAGGTATAAATTTCATAGGACAATTTTATTTATTTCTACTCAACTCAGCACTCTACTCAATGGCTTGAAAATTTTTCTGAGAATAAAATTGGAACTTCTTTTACGAGTTACATTTCCACATGAACCGATCATGATGTCAATGCTGTGGACTTGCAGTGTTTTATTAGCTCTTTTTTTTTCAATAAATATTTTTACTTTTTTAAATTATTTTGAATCATTTCTGTAATCAATTAAAAAAACAATATTGAAAACATGAAATCTCAATCATAAAAATGTGGTTTAAAAATTGTGACTTTCTGAAATTAAATCTAGGTACAGGTAAGAATTCCCACTACTTTTTTTTACAATTTCCAACTTTAAATTCTGAAATTTTAATTTTTTTCTCAATACATTTTTTTAAAAAAAGTTTCATTTATATATTTTATCAAAATATAATTCATCGTTCTCCAAAATTCTACCTGAAATTTTTATCAAATTATGGTTTTTTCCTGAACTGATTTTTGAAAAGTTTCTCTTCAACTTTGATAGAAAACCATTTTTTAATAACATTTTTTGAAAAAATTAGCTCGATAGATCCACTGATGGAACACAAAACAAATTTTTTATTGGTTTTGGTTTTTGAAACTGACGTTTCCTGGCTCCTTTCCATTTTGAGCTAAGAGCTCAAAAATTATTTGGGCAATTTCTCACCCAAACAAAAATACCTCATCAATTTTCATCAAAATTTAGAATAGCCCTTTTTTTTTCGATCCACTCAAACATGCAGTGCATTCCTTCCCTCATCAGTTCCTAATCTTCCTATATGATGTAAAATTTCGAAACTTTTCTCTCGTCTACTACCGATGAATCGACCTTCTCATTTCACTTCTGCACGCGAATTTACAAAAAACATTCTTTCGTTGCTGGAAGACTGGCCTTGGCCAATTTAGGGTGGGCCGAAAAACCAATTTTTTCGATTTTCAAAAATATACCCCCGCAAAAGTTGTTGGCTGATGAGACTTGAAGAATAAAAAAAAATCAAAATCAATTCATATCTTCCAATCGCGCAATGGCATTAAAATTTTCAAAAATTGGCAAAAATTCAATATTTTCAAAAATTTTAGAAACTTTTGAAAAAATTTAAATTCATTTAAACTGGATTTAGAGCTTATCTGGTGACTATTAAAACCAAAAGAAGCATTTTTTCGAAAAAAAAATCATGCTTTACACCTTTTTTAAATTTCTGCTGTTTCTTCACATGAAAAAAAAAATCAAAAAAAAAATTATGAAACGTTGATTTTTTCAAAAAAATGTATTTTTTGGTCTATGTCATCACTAAATAAGCTCTAAAATTGATTTTAATCAATTTTGAATTTTTTCAAATTTTTTGCTAATTTTTGAAAACTTCAACGCCAATGCGCGATCGGAAGATATAAATCGATTTTGAATTTTTTAAAAATTATTCTTCAAGTCTCATCAACCAACAATTTTTCCGGTGGGGGTATTTTTTTGAAAATCGAAAATATCGTTTTTTCGGCCCACCATACATGACCATCGTTGATTTGCTCGCCACCTTCGCAGCTCCTTTTCCACCACAGCAAGCCTTCTGCACGCGCACATTACACGTTCGTGTATCTACCAGATACGCATCTTTTCATCTGCACACATTAACGCGCGTTATTCTTGTTTTTAGCTTTTACACGAGAAACAAGGACGGAATATTGTTGCATTAAAAACTCATTTTTCAATTTTCTCTGACATTTCGCGAGGCACTTGTACGTACGTCTCGTACGTGGCACTGCATAGGTTTCCTTCCTAGATACGTACTCGAGCTGCCTTCGGTTTCGTCGTCGAAGCTCCAAATGGCATTCGTTGATAGGACGGGTGGAAAAAAATTTTCATGAATTGATTTCGATGAACGGAAAAGGGAAACGAGCAAGGAAGGGTTTCCGGAGTACTGTGTTGTACAACGTAGTAGTTTTTTTCTCTCTCTTTCGTTAAAAAAAAGGGAAGTTTTCATCTTGATATCAAGTTGCGAGGTTTTTTTTTGATAAATTAAGTCATTTTTACAGAAATTAAGGAAGAGGGGATGTGTTTTGTTCCCCTCCCCGGCTATTCTATTTCGATCCGTTCTCGTTTCTCTCAGTCCACCTCCGAAAAAAGATAGAGAATTTTGTGATTTTTCAATAACTCTGCAAAGTTTATGCGAAAAAATGATATTTTGAAAACACATCGTTATTTTTCGATGCAATTTTCTTAAAAATATACATTGAAAAATACATACACGAAACGCACAGTCCCCGAAGAAGGAAAATCTACCGCTACCACATCGAATAGGTCTATACGTCGTACGTACGGTTATAACACGCGAAAGGCATCGATTCGGTATTATTCTCAGGCGGTTAACCGGCGATATAAATCCTATATTCTGTGCCAATGCACAGGTATTATACACTACTTGAACTTGGTGCGCGCCAATGTGCTAAATCTACGATTTCATTTCCGTCGTCGTTTTGTTCGGCAGCTTACCTATATACCATTCGTCATTATACGGTGTGTACGCTCGATTACTCGAATAATAAAGCGGCGTCCTTCGTGCTTACGTTGGCAGCATCTGCGAGAGCAAGTTCAACATTTTACGACAAATTTTCAAGACTACGTTTATTTTCTCTGATTCATTTTCGTTATTTTGAAATGTTGAAACGATTTTTCCCTGTTTTTTTTTCCTCGGATGATTCTTTTTTCGCTGCTTATTTCGTTCCTCAAAAAACAAGTATTTGGTCAAGAAACAGATGCACAGAGGGATTAAGATTTATACTCTCCCTCCCCCCTAACATTTCCATGAGAATCATTTCTGTTAGGTCTTTTTTCCCTTGTCGACAGTAACAAATTTAAAAAATCAAAACAAACCAAGGTGACAAAAGTATGTTAAGAAATTAAAATATTGTGCAGAATATAGATTTTCAGTAATTTGAGGAGGCAGAATTGGAATATCGACTTTTTTTTTGATTTTCATCCAAAAATCGTATTTTTTTACTCATTTAGAACAAATAGAACAAGGTCGGATCAAAAAGTAAGTTGATAATCGAATTCTACTACCTGAAATTAGTGAAAATCTATGCCACACACTTCTTTACATCTTTTGACATATTTTCCCCGAAAATTGGGAGCTAAGGAGGCACTGAAGGGTCTATTGCAAAAAATAAGCAAATATTCTAATTTAGTGCCCTCGCAAACCTAACAAACGACAGGTCACATGTTATTTTGAATTATTTTTGAATTTTGACCTTTTCAAGGGAGCTGATAGGGAGGTTCAGAGAGGTTGGATGCAAAATCAAGTACATATTCGAACTCAGGTCTTCGAATTAGTCGAAATCGATGTTACTTTACTTTTTCAATTTTTTAAAATCAAAATTTTGGACCCATGTGCTCTCGAGGGGTCAGAAGATCCCTTCTTGAAAATTTATTGGTTGAAAAAAAAAATTAAAAAGGTTACTCACTGTGATTTTTTCAGATCTTTAAATAGTAGATTTCATTTTCTGCATGATCATGAAAATTGAGCTTTCACTACCAGAATTCAACTTTGAACTTTTTAGAATTTGGTTATCGTTTTTGAATCTTGTTCAACCCTTTCTCTCCCAAACCCCGCAAACTGTTTTTCCCAAGTACAACGTATCTCGAGATATGAATATGAACCCTCAAAAATAGTCAAATTTCAGTCTTTTTCGTTGATTTGATTAAATTTTCATGGTTGGCAAAGAGCGTTCGCGTTATTTCGAAACTTCAAAAAGTTTTCAAAGTTCGAGACATAAACTTCAGCACCTGACTCCACAGAAAAAGGGACAAGGTCGACTCAAAATTATGAGAAATCTCGGCAAGTGCGGTTCGAACGGAGAGTGGGGGATGTTGAACCTTTTCGCCCTAGCTTCACTCGGACTATATTCTATTTCATTTTAAAAATCAATGATTTTTCACTGATCTTTCAATTAAAAATTACCTATTTTCAATCCATTCCTAATTTGTCAAAAAAAAATCAGTAATTTTGACTGAAAGATTCATGAAAAATCACTGCTTTGAAATGACATGAAAAATAAGCAGAAAATTCACTTATTGAAACTACAATTTCAGCGTTTTTTTTTTTTTTTTAAAACTTGTCAAAAATTTTAAAAAAAAATTACCTATTTTCAAAATTTTAATTCGAGTTTTACTTGATCCAAAGAATGAAAAAATCCCTTCTTCCTAGTTTCCAAATGTCTTTTCAGATCTTCGCTCAAAATTCGAGTAATGAAGATAACTTGGAAAATGATTTGAAAAAAGGGCCTGCATTGCCTATAAAAAGCTCTGTACCGGGCCTGCATTTTCTCTCGCCGGCTCTGCTTTTATTAAAGGTACATTGGTATGCAATTCAGCATAATTCAAATTTTCAGGTACATTCAGTGGCACAGTAGTTGGTCGAAAAATTTTCTCTTCTCACACCCCCCCCCCACCCCCACCAAAAAAATCTTGAAACCGTCCCTCAGTCTTGGTTTCTACTCCTGAGATACACTTCGAAAATAAAATTTGGACTAAAACATCAAAATAGAGCCAAGAAAAAGGAGGAAGAAAAAGGTAAGAAATCAAACATCAAGATTTTTCGACTCTACATATTAGACCAATGAACTTCTCCTCAGGATTTTTTTGAAAACTGAATGCAACAATTTGAAAAGTCGTAAATCAAAGAGTACCATTTCATAACGATGGTCTAAAATAAAATAAATACAAACCGATTTCAGATGTTGAAAAAATATACAGTCCAATATCCAATTAAAAATATTTTAAAATTTTCTTGAGACCTTTCTAAGTTATTGCAGTAGAATGATAGAAAAAAAACAGACTCCGCTTGTCTAAGACTATTTAGATTCTGATATATTTCTCGAAAAGGTTGAAACCCCCGATATTTTAGTCCATTCGCTTTCCCCTCGCTTTTCCCTTCTTCTTTTTGACATTTTTCAGACCATTTGGAGCTGCAGCTCAAAATTACGTTGGAAAAATATTTCAAAAATCGTAAAATATACCTTTCCTTGATATAAAATTTGAAATCTTTCAAAATATTAAATCGAATTTCCCTTTTTTGGGCCACCTTTCATTTTGTTCACTCGTATTTTCGGTGAATAATATTAAAAAATGATGAGGCGGGAGGGAGTTGACGAACACAATTTTTGAAACTTCATTCAAAAACGTTGAAAATTTTAGAATTTTGGATTCGATCTTTCTCTCTCCCCTCAATCTTTTTAGCCTGGGGCTCTGGGGAAATGATAACCCCAAATATAGATTCGAGAGATTCTAAAACCTCTATCAAGTCGAAATATTCAGAAAAGGGGTAGAAATAAGCGACGATAACTGTCAATATTACACCCTAAAACAACGAAAAGTTTTAAAAAATACATTCTTTCTATTCGAACACCTCAGAAAAATGCCATTTTCAAACCCTTTGAATATAAATTGACCCAAGTTTCTACCATCTGAATAATATACATAACGAAAAATTACGAGGAAGAAAGAATGAGGAGAATCGCTTCTCGTCCAAAAACAACCATCTATTCCCACCACATTCATCTATGTCCAAGCAATCGTCTAGATAATAAATATTTTTAAAATTTCATAACGTCATGGACTTCCGGGTACATTCGAACGATATCCACAAGACCATTTTCAATTCACATCGTCGGTCATTTGGGATAAGTTGGAAAAAAAGAAACAAATTTGAAGAATCTCAAAGTAGCTATCCTATTTATACCTACCGGAATTTCAAGGGGAATTCTCGTCGAATATTTTTTATCGAACTGAATATTTTCCAACGTAGGACTCCGCGAATTAATTTTTGACAGCCTGCATTTCTCGAAGGAATTAACACGGTAGACTGAAGATTACGTCGACTTCTTTAGAATACTTTTTACGAGACAAGGTATGGTACTGTCTCGACTCTCGAGTATTACGTCGTCGCCCTCATCGATAGAAAAATTCAGCGCATCATCGAATGTATTATGCTCGTACATTACGTAAATAAAACTACCGTACACTTTTCGCACGTTGTCGAATCACACCACTCCAAACGCACGCTTCGTTAAGTCGATTTAATATTTAATCATCGCTCTGGCAAGACAAATCATTTGCAGACTTTCATCGAACGTTACTCGTTGTTCAATTTAAAAACTCGAAACGTTTTATTCGAATTTACGTAGTAGCGACGAACGTATGGAAAGTAATTTTGTACCGACCGAAGACGTCTTTTTTGTCAACATGATACACGAGAGAAACATTATAATTTGGCTTTGTTCAAATAAAAATGGTAAATACGTATTAACGCGTTGCATCTATATCGTGACACGTGCCTCGTTAACACGAACGTCGTCGCTAAATAAATTTACCTGATAACACTACATATTAAAGTCGAATTGTTGATAAAATTTTGGAAAGAAAACTTTTTAAAATCTCCATCTGCAATATTCAAGGTAAGTACCATCATGGAGGCAGCCTTTGGAAAATATTCGATTAATGGATTTGTCATCTTTGAAACTAACTTAATTAAAACAAAAGGTCGCGGGTACAGAAATCAAAAGTAAAGAAAATACGGCCTAAGTTTAAATCGGTTTTTAAACATTTCCTCGCCCCCCTGTCCGGATATTCTTTTTGAAAGTCGCATCATCGCTATATCGATTACCTTTCCAAACATTTATAACTCAAAGCAAACAATTATTCTAAGTTGTTACAAAGTTCAATACTTTTCTATCGATGGTAAAAATAAATTATTTACCTATGTATTTGAAATTTGATCGAAATTCGTTAATAGTTTTCCATTTTCTTCCAAAAGATGACCAAAAGATTATTATAGGAGGAGAAAAAGCTAAGGAATCGTGTCCACATCCAATTCAGAAAAACTCACAAGGGAGGTACCTATCTCAATTCAAAGTAAAATTTTGAGCAGAAACCAAAATTAATCGAAAGTACATCATAAGAGGACACCATAACCAAAATTTTAGGTGCTCAAGTGCATTTTTCGAATTTTGGGCGAATTTTTGAAATTTCGAAATTACCTCATAGCCTGAAAAATATCAAAATTTGGTCTAATCAGCGGGGAAAAAACTGAAATTTGGCATATACTCTGTTTTTGACCACCCAAAATCGATTGAAAGTAGTTTCGAAACGTTTCCGGAGCCACCAGAAAATTTTGGAATTTTTCAGCGTTAAACAAAAGCCCATTAAAATGGTCCATATTCACTTTAGCACCTAGAATCGCGAATTATGCATATTGGTGACCTAATTTGATCGATTGAAATGAAACGAAATTTTCCGTGTAAATTTTAGTTCAAATTCATATTTCTGGACAGAATATTGGTAGCACGAGTAACTTGCGCCATGGGCGTAATTTTGACTTTTTTCCAGGAAAATTTTCTGCTCAAAAATGCGACTTTAAATTTAGAACTCGAAGTTGCGAATTCTGGAAAATTGCGCTCCAATTGATCAAATAGGCCACCAATCAGAAGCATAGCAAAGGGAGGGATTTGAAGGTCTGGACCCCCCCTCCCCGGTCAAGAATATGTGTAAAAAATACCTTTTTTGGACATTATAAAAATTCAATTTTTTCAAAATTGTATACCATGTCCTCCTCTTTTAGTATTCTAAGTCTCTATACCAACTTTGTACCTTCTAAAAAGCTCCCCTCTCGTAGGAGGGATGGCAAAAAAATTTTTCACATTGTTGCCTGAAATAGTTCATAATAATTGTAATTTCGTTCAGGCTCAAGAAAAAATTGGTCTTTTTAAAGCATTAAAATGAAAAATGATTTTTTTGAACATTAAATATCCAATTTTTTCAACATTTTTTCGTCTTCACTTCACTCGGACACGAATTAAATTACAATTCTATAAACTAATTCAAGGCTAAAGTGCAAAAAAAGGCTCTTTTTACCCCCCTCCCCACCCAAAAACTATCTGATTTTTCGTCTTTGTACTCATTTCACACCCATCCAAAAAAACTTCCCGGCACTACTGGTCCTGACCCCCCCCCCCACGTTTTCGGCTACGTTCCTGCCACCAATGTGCATTGTATTTTCGATTAATTTTTGTTTGAGCTCAAACTTTTTACTTTTGTCAAATTACAAAAAAAAAATATGGTAAAAATTTAAGATTTTTCAACCAACGTTTATTTCTCTAATCTAAGCAAAATCTCGAAATTTTGATATTGGAATATAAGGTATGTATAATTTTGTGGGGCTAGAGTAAATAGTTTTCTTAGTTGGTGTACTTAGTTTTTTTTTTTTTTCAATTGAGATGTTTACATAATTTACACATATGCCCCAAAACCCATAATTTCTGAGAATACTGAATTTGAAAAATTTATCGGTCCTTCAATGAAATTATCTATTCAAACGATTCGCTATCAAGCAATTTTCATTTAAATTTTTTGAGACGAAGGTTACAATTTTAAAACGAAATGAAAAGTTGGAATTCTTTTAAAAAAACTTCAAAAAAATAATGAGGTAGCTGGAAAGTCAAAACCGAGAAAGAAATTATGAAAAATCAAACGTTAGAAATCCCAATTCCGCAATTCATTTTAGAAGATCGCCTCTGCTTTTTCCTTTGCTTAAGCATTGCAAAAAAAATTGAAATTTTTTCAAAATTACGTGAAGTCAATTTGAATATTTTTTATATTCCATTCGCGAGAATGAAATGTACCTATTTAAACTATTTTTGTTTAAATTTTCAAAATTTTTTCTGTGAAATTGTAGGTTTTTAGGAATCTTCTTATATATTTTGATCGAGAACCCAATTGATTTCTCATAAAAACAAGGTATTTTTAGAGCTATTTGAGAGAGAGGAAGGGGGGGGGGCGAACGTAAACACTCGAAAAATTTTCCATCCATCTTTGGCATTTACACCACAGCAAACATCTTTTTGATCATTCACGACGAATATCGGCGTCACAATTGGCATAATTCGTTCAATAATATCGTTTGTCGAGTAGGAAATCTATCAATAAAAATAGCAATATAAACGTCTCCGTCGATAAAATCATCTTCGTACATGTCACTCTATTTTCTGCCATGAAATTCGTACATGGCACGTACTACGTACGAAGACGACGAAATCTCGTAGCTACAATTTTTCCCTCGACCTGTTTCGCTTCCGAGCATTTCACGGTATCGACAACGACGACGCGATAAGGTAAACATTCTCGATGCTTTGAACAACAGCAAAAAAGACGCCGACAGAGCATCGAAAAAAAAACACAAATATTTCGCGAACCACAAAAGACCGCGCTGCGCCGCCGAGCCGCGAGTTCAAGTATAATAATAATTTAATATAAACACGGAGACGTAAAAAAAATTGGTAGCGTTTTTTTGTTCCTTCGCTCGCCGCTTGAATAATGCTTTTAAATGGCGGCGAAAAAACAAGAAAAAATTAAATCAATTTTTATTTCTTCTTTTTCGTTTTTTTTTTCGCCCAACTATGAAAAAAAAATCAATTTAAAAAAATTTCGCGTTATCGTTAATTAAGTTTATAAATCTGCGCGAAATGAAAATTTAATTTAATTATTCATAAAAATGGAGTCCAATTTAAAAAATACGTACGGAGAATATTTTCACGCGCGATATTCGAGTCTATTTTATCCTCCCTTCCTGCCTCCTCCCAACCGTCAAATCCTTCTTACCGTCGCGTCGAGCCTATTTTTTTTACACGCTTTCTTTTTATTTTCATTATTCGTCTTGTGCCACCTTATAAATAAGTTGTGATGTTATACCGAGCGGAGCGGATAGCAATGAGCAAATGGGCTCTTTTTTTCTTCTTTTAATTCGCGAATAGACGAAAATAAAAGAGGAAAAAATCTGAAGAATTTACAGCATCAATTTATAGTCAACATAATATCGCAGTTATGGCTGTTTTCATGAATCAAAATGGTATTTAATTGGGAATTTTTTTTACTCTTTTTTGGTAAAGAAAAAAAACTTACCCTTTTGGAAAGAGAAGGACGATTTATAGATATCAAGTTGAGAAATTTGACAGAAATACTCATTAATTATGGCATAATCCAAATAACTCACCTGAAACAAAAAAAAAAAAAAATGAAATTAGTATCAGAAAGCAATCATGAATTGAGAAATTTTTCGAAAAAAATTCAAAAAGTTGTAACGAGCTGATGTCTGAAAATAATTGTTTTGCAACTATTTTGGGAAATTGAATGAAAAAATGGTACAAAAATTGCGTCTGGAAAACTTTTATACCCTTGATTTCACATTTACCTCTTCTTACTAGTTCATAAAATTTGTCAATGCTCGAAAAACGAGAATAATCTCACAAGGAAAATTTAAGGTCCCAAAGCAGGATGTCTAACAAAATTTATTGAACAAAAATACTGACTTTTACTGACTTTTTGGAATGACTTTTGGCAGGATTTTTTCGAGTCTCTCTCTCCCCTCCTCTCCTTCCCAAAAAATTGATACATTAAGCAAGGGCGAAAATTTTCGGTGGAAATTCGAAAAAAAAATGAAATTTTGGCGTTAATAAGTAAACTTTCTGCTAATTTTTCATGCCATTTCAAATCAGTCACTTTTCACTGATTTTTCAGTCAAAATAATTGATTTTTTTTTGGAAAATTAGAAATTGATTGAAAATCAAGTGATATTTAACTGAAAGAACTGTGAAAATCATTAATTTTTCAAAAAATAATGTTCGAGAAGGTCAAAAAATACACCTTTTTACATTTTTGTAGTACCTGCAAAAATTCTACCCCCTTGATAATTGAAAGAAATACTGGCCCGGTACAAACGTATTCCCATGTACTCCCTCTCAAGGGCCTGACTGAACCCTGATTGAGCCCAAATTTTTGGAAAAAGGCATTCAGAATCTTTTTGAATTCTAAAAAAACGATATTTATTGACTCATTTCCTGATCTCCCCCCAAAAAATCATAACATTTTTGAAAATTCCAATCAAGATTATCGCCGAGTCCTTTGATAAATAAGAAGGAAATTTTTTTCGTTTGAGAACAATGATTGTTTAGGTTGGAAAGGAAGAAGTTTTATACCATCCTTATGGAAAAAAAATTATGTGAACTTACTGAGCCCAAGCGAAGCGAGGGTAAAAATTTTTTAAAAAATGCATTATGGATAATTCGCGATCATAGGTAAGTGCTGAAGTCCATATGGACCTTTTCATGAGCTTTTTTTATTGCTGGAAAATTTTAAAATTTTCTGAAGACTCTAAAACTTCTGAAACTGCTTCTAATCGATTCAGAAGGTTGAAAATAAAATACGATGACAAATTTCGAATTCTCTCGTTACACAGAGGATGAGATAATTTTGAAATTGAAAAAAATTCATCAAAATTCGAGAAATGAACTTTGGCACTTGAGATTTTGAATTTAGGGTCCTTTTATGATGCTCTTTCAATTTTTTTTTTTTGTTTCGAGTCAAATTACTTTTTTACTTTTGAGTTGTTTCGTTGGATGGTGATGACTATCGACTCTCGTTCTCCCGAAGTGGGAGAGTTGAGTAAATTAAAAAGAAAAAAACTAAATACAGATCGGTTTCTCAAAAAAATTCGTGATTTTTGAGGGCATAAAGAGCTCGGCTTCCCGAAGTTAAGAATGTTGAAATTTTGTTTGGGTTAGTTTCAACTCGAGTAGAGCTCACATCTACGTAGTAAGTACAACATACGAGCTGATACTATACGATATTTACCCAAAAAGTTGACCTGAAAGAAAATTCGCCCATAAAAGCAACCTGCGAAGAATTTTTTTCCCCCACAAAGACATCAAGTTTTGCGGTTAACTGGCGGGCACGTGGATTTACGAGTAGGCCTGGGTAGTGCTGTGGCACTGGTGCGGTGTGGTGTTTTCGTATAGGGACACGGAGACGGTACGTTTTTGCGGGACTGGGCCATACTGGGCCGGGCCGGGCCGTACCTCGTTATTGTACCATATATGGTGATTCATGGCTGCGCGAAATTTCAACGAAAATGTTACGAGCTAAGTTTATACATTAATTACGAATGTACGAGATAAAAACTATATACCTAATAGCGCAGAAAAAGCAATTTCCGCGCCAACGCCACCAATATGATGCTCTATATTCGTGAATCGACTCGGTATAGTGCGGTATCGGGTTACATGGTACGTGGCGTAAACCTACTTCCATACACGTATAGGAACCGAACGATCCGTCGATTATTCCCAGTATTCCAATCAGATGAAATAATACGCAAAATACAAGGGTTCTTTGCGTTTTGAGCCGACGAGAGGAAGCTCCACGTCCCTCTTCAGCGATTTGGAAAAAAAAATTAAAATTTACGATACCGCAGGGCCCGCTCGGTTACGATACGATGAGGTACTAGATTAGATACGGTTTACATACTACATATTGCTGTAATCGCGCCCAAGGTTTGTTGAATCTGTGAAAGGTGGTTTACAAGGCGAGGCGAGGGATAGACGGGATCGTTACCTGGATTTCTAACGCGATTCGTCGTGTTTCCTGTTGTTACTCCAGTTCTTATTCGGATACAGTTTGAAGTGAAATTGGAGCAAAAGAGAGGATAATGGGCAAGGATTATTACTTGGGGTGATCTCGCAACTTTTTTCAAAAACTGAATGGGGAGCGTTAACCGTTAACGTTAAGGCAAAAGTTTTATCTATTCCTAAAAACGACGAGATAAGAATTCCATCACTTGAATCCACAATTACCAGTACTCAAACTTGTTCTTGTTAAATTTTTTCTCAATTGCAAGGTAAGTATTGGTATGAAAAAATACGAAATAACGAAAAATAAAACACAACATTAGGTAAGTACGAAAAAAAAACATGATCATAAAAATTATGACTGGATTAGAAGTGAATTTGTTAAAACTTATCAAATCAATTTCAGTAAGTATCTGAAATTTAGACTACGAAGGTGATGGGATTTTTTTAATGGCGTTTAACAATTAAAAAATTACTTTGATCGACAGTCATTTTGTTGAAAATAAGTTAAGTATAACAAAGCATAAAAATTTTCGCAAATTTGATTGCATAGCATGGGATCTGGAAAACAAACTGAAAGCTTGTAAAAAAAAAAGAATCAAATAGAGTGAAAATTTTCCTTCAAAATTTGTTGGATGTCGTTAGAAAACTACCAAAATTTTTATCTCAACGATAATGATTACATGATTCCTTTTCAAATGCTCTCTTGGTTTTGAAAATAATATTAGTTTCATAAAAAACGAAAATAATAATAATAATAATAATAATAATGAACGAATAATAATTTGTTCAATTAAAAACAAAAATTTGAAAGGAAGGGTGTTGAAATTTTTTAAAAATTTCTACCTCAACTCATAACACAATTTCAATTTAAAATTGAGATTTCAAAAATTTAAGGAGAAGAATAATTGGAAAATTGGAAAACTTTTTTGAGGGGAAAGATCTCTTTCAATTATTACAATTTTTTAAAGCAAATTTCTTGTAATATTTTTTTTCGATTTTTATTTTTTTTCGAAATTAAATTATTTGTGCGCAACAGGGATTACTACGTATAGAAAAACCACCGACTTCGAAGTGTCGAAGATTCATTTGCGATTCTGCAGCGACCAGGGTTGCGAGAACGAGAACGGACCGGATAATATATTTTTGGAACGGAACGGTAACGGAACGGATAAAATATTTTTGAAACGGAACGGAACGCGATCCGTTCTCGCAACCCTAATTTATTGAGAATAGAATACTTGGACAAAACCACCATATATTTTTGGCGAAAATTGACAATATCTTGAAAACAGAAATTTGGCACCGGAAAAGGACACTGGAAGTAGAACTGGATTTGGAATCAGCAACCTCAAATTACCCGCAGGGTTGCAAGAACAGGAACGGAACGGATAGAATATTTTTGGAACGGATCGGTAACGGAACGGAACGCGATCCGTTCTCGCAACCCTGGCAGCGATTCGCCGGCGATTTCTGAATTCCTTGCACACTGGGTAGTGTATCCTGTGCCTATGCTCCTTTGGTACAGGTGCAGAAGCATAAAAATTTTGGTGTTTGGGTGGATAAATGTTTTTCATGGAGAGATCACTGCATTTCCCTAAGAGAAAAATTAATCAAAATTGAACAGCTGTTGAGGCATTTGTCTGGTTTGGTGTCAAAGGCTCATCTAAGGAAGTTCTATGTGGAAGGTTTTCAAGCCACTCTGAGATTTGCGATATCTGTGTGAGGACTTTTTTTCTTGGGGAGTATATAATTGCACGTCAGAAAAAAAGGTTTGCACGTCAAAAATGGCACAACCAAATCATGACCAAATTCACGACAGAAAAAATAAAAATTGTACGACGAACCATGAACGACGAATTAATTAGATTGAACGGCAATTATAGAGATTAAAAATAATTCATTCAACAACGAAATAATGTTATCACATCAAAATGAAGTTTCGCACAATTTGCTGACAAAACTTTGAAATTTACGAAAAAAAAATCTGGTGTGTAAGGTGTCGCAAATGTAAGAGAAGATGATTTTAATCGAGTAAAAATTTTATTTAAAAAAAGAAAAATTGCAATTTTCAAAAAAATTCTGAAATTGGTAACATAAATTAAAACTGAAATACATTTTAGTTGCAGTTCCAGTTTTCAGATTTGAGATTTCAGTAATCATTTCAGTTCTAGTTCCAATTCCAGTTCCAGTTTTTCAGTTTAAGTTCCAGTTTTTTCAGAATTCAGTTCTAGTTCCGATTCCAGTTTTTCATCATTGGAAAAAAGAAGGGCAATCGTGAAGTTTTCTTTTAATCGTCGTGATGAAAACTGTCGTTATTTTTTAAAAATCGTGTAATAATTTTATTTGATGTGACTCCTTTATTTTCCTGCTAGAATATAAGTATTTTTTTGACGTGCATTCTCATTTTCTGTCGTGCGAAACCTCTATTTTGTCGTGCAAATAAATAACACCTTTTTTTCTTCAATTTTAACAAAAAAAAAACTGAAATTTTCTTGAATTGTGCATTATTCAACTCAATGTTTCAAATTTTCACCTGACCTCTCCGATCACAATAAACTAGAGAACTTCAACTTCACACAAAAGGCAAAATCGAAATAAAAATCAAAAAATGACAATTTGAATGTTAGCCTTGAAACATATTTTCAAAAATCCATCGCGAATTAAAAAAATCAAATCGAGCCGCTAAAAATTTCGCAATTTGCAAAAACAGTTTTTCACTCGCTCTTTCAAAAAATTCAAAATTTATTCGAAATTGAACTCAAAGGATCAAGGAAAATAATCTCCGTCTGCATTCGAATCGCACTGTGTTTATAAAATATTAATCGATGATGCAGCTCGTAGATATAAATAGCTTTTGAATAAAAATTACTCTCGTTTATAATGTCGACGATGCGGTGAACCTGCCGAACGAGAGTTGATTAATTTTGACGCGATGAATAGCGAAAAGCCGCAACGACATGCCCGAAATCTTTGAGAAGAAATTTCTACACGACCGACCTACCTCTGTACATCTACATCCCTTCATCAATCCCTTCTATCTTCCCCTTTACCTTACGCATTTCTCCATATGAATGCCTATTCTATAAATACATTCGCGTATATCTTCTGTAGGAGAGATGCGAACTCAGCGAAATTCCGGATGACATGCTGCTGTCGTATTCGGAGTCTGTATCATTCATATTTCGCGCGTTAATTAATTAATTAGTAAACGTGATCCGAGTAGATATACGTATTATGGCGACAAATACGCTACTCCGTTCACTTCAACGAAACGACAAATGTTTTGTGGCGCATCGGTAGTGGCGGAGATGACGAAACCAGCATCCAACGGAATCAATTTTTCCCTAAAAGTACCTCTTCATTATATACACGTTTACAAACCACTGGAAAAAATTGGGTTTAAATAGGACGAAAAAAATTACACTTCGGGATCTCGTCGACGAACAATGCTTCACTCGGTAATTTTACGATTATTACGACGACTTGAATTTTCGGGCGATTATTTCACGTAGGAATGATACCGCCTCCGAGAGCTTTACGCTAAAAAAATCCAACGTAGGTGGGAATGGAAAGGTATGGAGGCGCAAAAAAAACGATTATTTCGAATCGACGACGAAACACGGCGAGGTTTTTTGATAAAACCGGCGGATACGCTTTAAAAAGTGATTTTAATACGAACATAATCGTTATATCGAGCTACTCGTTCGGAATTTAATTACCCTATTAAAACTCGTCGTTGGTTCGTACTCTTACCCGGCTGCGGTAATAACAACGGCCAAGAATAATTTCAATTTTAAAACGCATCACGAGGTGAAATTTTCAATTGGTGGTCCTTCGAGCCGAAATTTAAATTAATAAAACTGAATCGAACTGGAAATAGGAGAGATGCGGAAGGGTGCTGCATTAAAAAACACATCGTTGACGGCATTGGTTGCTTGGCGATGTCGACCACGATCACGACATCCGTGGCGGAGAAATTTTTTCAATTTTGCTGTAATTTTTTTCGAACGCGAAAAAATATTCGACGCGTCAAACGTGATACGACTTAATTTACATCGCGTGTATTGGTAGCTGAAGCCGACTCAATAAACCTTTTTCACTTTTTGTTCGCTTTAGTCGTCGATAAACGACGTGGAAGAGCAATTTGAAATCGAATAATTTTCTACTTTTAATTTTTATCGCTGCAACGATGAATTATTATACGCAATAGAGTGGATCGAATTGAGGTTTACCATTCCAAAATCATTAAAATCATCAATTGACAGGTATTCGAAAATTGAATCAACAATTGAGAAAAAATTTTCCAAGAATTTCAATATTTTTTAAAAGATGAAAAATTCTGCATAAAAGATTAATATGTTCAATTGAAATATGTGGTGAGGATAGACTCTTTCTGTCAATTGGTTGATTGGAGTATGATTCATGGGAGGCAGGATCAAATAAAAAATGATTTTTTTGAATGAAAAATTTTCCAGTTGAAGACTTCCCTTATTTTCTAATCGTACAGATTTCACAGATTCATTGCGTACCTAAAAAATAAACTCACTAAAATGGACTTGAAAGGAAATCAATGAAATTAGTTTTTCAAAAAAATTTTAAAATTCAGGATTTGCCAAGGCTTTAAAATTTTTTAATTAAATCATCAAAAAATTCGAGATTTTCTATTTTTTTTAAAAAAAAAAAAAAAAATTTCGAACTTCAACACCACCAGAAATCTGTTTCAATTGTCTGATTCTTGCAAGAAATGCATCCTAACTCGAAGTAAAATTTTGAGCCGAAACAAAAATACATCGAAAATACATCATTAAAAAACTCCATATCTAAGATTTCAAATGTTGAACATTATTCCTTGACTTTCAACAAATGTTTTAAATTTAAAAATGACCTCATCTTCATACCAAAATTTTTTGAGCTACCAGAAAGTTTTGGGTATGGACCTTTTTTACACTTGTTGAAAATTCAAATAATTTCTAATCTTCTGAAGGCTCCTAAATGTCTTGAAACCATTTTCAAACGATTCAGAAGACCAAAACTGAGAGACGTGTACATCAAATTTCAGTTTTCTTCGTCGATCTCATTAAATATTAATATTTTTCAGGACAATGAGATGTAGGCAAGCACCAATAACCCAATTTTGAAATTTCAAAAATTTGCCAAAATTCAAAAAAAGAAACTCCAAAATCTAAAAACTTTGGATTTTAGGATTTCGATTTATTTGTTTACGACTTGGAATTCTATTTCGAGTAATCTAAGGATACTAAACTTTCTCTTGTTCGTACAAGTTGAACTGTTTTTTTGTTTAGATTGGGATAATTGTATTTCTTTCAATTAAAAGAAAAAAATAACAAAAGGATTACGAATTTTTTTAAAAATATTTTTAAATTGTTGAAGTTTATTCTTGAAGTTATTCAACTCAAAATCAGAATTCGCGTGGAAACAGAAAATAAAAAAGTCATGTTTTTTCCATCAAAACCTTGGATGAATTTGTTCGTTAGTACCCCTCCCCCTCTCCCGACCCCAAAAAATCAAAAAACATTTCAAACCTATAATGATACTACAGCCACTCTCGTAAAATTAAATACCGAAGAAATTTCGAAAACAGCGCCTTTGATAATTTTTTTCGCTTCATTAATTTTTTTTTTCAAAAATTTTCGTCAAGTATTTTTTCTGATTTTTGCGTTTTGCACGAAGACGAACTCGCAAAACTTGAAAACGTATTAAACCTTTTGTGGAGAGCAGACGAGGTTGAAAATTAAAATTTTTCAATTTGGTAAATTCAATTAGATATTGAAATGCTCATGTTTTAAAAATCGAAAAATTCAAGTCCATTTGTTTATCCTCGACAATGCACATTATCAAATGCCCAATTACTCATTTTGAATCAATAGGTTCAAAACTTGTACAATTAAATAGCTACCGAAGTATTCAAATAGCATTTCAGAATTTCACGATTTCTCAGTCATTAAATAAATAAATAAATAAATAAATGAATAAATGAATAAATAAATAAATAAATAGATACTTAAATAAACGAAAAAGTTATAGGCTGTAACAAAATAAATGTAATTTATGACGAAGAAAAAATTCTTATCGGAGGAGAAAGAGGCGAATGAATAAAAATTTTACCAATTTGTTCAATCAATTTTTATTCGAACATTTTTAATACGTTTCTATGCATGTTTCTCAACTACAATCACTGCATATTCAATCTTTTTTCAAATTGACATTCGAACTGATAATCGCTCTCTCTGGAATTAAAACTTTTCCCACAAGGAAATCCCAAAGTTTTCACAAATTGCAGAAAATTTGCAAAACAACTTTTTAATAAGAAATTAATTACCAAATTTTTGGATCGATGGAATAAAATAACAAAAAGAATTCTTTCGCAAAATCAGAACGATAAAATCCAGCTCAAAAACCTCCACAAAAATTTCCTTACAAAAAAAATTCCAATAGCAGAAAATTCCTCTCCAAATACCAATTTCCAAACTATCGAATCTGCATTAAAATTTTCAAGAAAATCTTTTCGAATTGCTCGTAAAGATGATATGCCATCAAAAAGGTCAAGTACACCATCATTTATACGCTGTTATTTCCCATTAGAGGGAAAATTTCGCCAAATGTCTACGATATTGAATTCAATTTACTGGTATTTTCTGGCAACAAGGTCAATATGATGAATTCGCTTCGAGATGACCAACATTAAATCTCATAAGTCGCGAATAAAGTTTCGCCAGCGTGCAATATTGAAAGAGAGCTATAAAAATTTACAAAGTTCTCGGTTCATTGCTTTATTGCAGATTCAATCGGAACGATTGTTTCTATCACATGCATATAAATAACGTACATTTTATTTCTTTACATTACGAATCGAATACTCATGTAAAGTGTATGTTTCTCAAAATACTTCTTTACCCGTCCTCCAATCGTGATATTTTTCGTCTCGACGATTAAATTATTTACTCCAAGTTTCGTATCGTTTTCGCGATATTGTAAGGCGAGCTTTTAAACAGTTTGCAATTTAGAAGCACCTCTCAATGAGACGAGTGTATTAGGTACATGGGGTTTGGAGGGAAAACTGGAAATGGCGGCTAGGGCGCGATGATCGTTATAAACTAGATTTGTTCTATTTGATCATAAAACTTCCAAGCAGACTTGCTAACTAAACCTATAAATAAACAATGCGAAGATGGATTCGTTCGCCGCAACATTTTCTTAACTTTAACTTACACCGAATACAAAAGCTTTTGTTGGAAGACAAACATTTTTCATCTGAAATAGCCCGCAACGAATACGAGACGCGTGCTTTCGATATATCCGATGAAATAATTCGCCTTCTCGTTTGAGCAGCAGATAAAAGCACGCCATGCCACGTCTCGCAGCGTCGAACGCCGATTTACACGTATAATTCCTCCTGTCTCGTAAAAGATACCCACAAAGGTAGGACAGGTTACCGTCACCGCAAAAAAGCCGTCGCGTTCTGGTGGAAAAAAATAAATCGTACCAGGGATTTCCATTTTCGAGACGCCTCGGGTAACAACGTAACGGTAGATTACGATGTTTCAGAAACGCGCGTCTTCGTTTTTATTAAAAAAAAAAAATTCCACGTCGCATGTATAGAAAAACCTAAAAAATGAGTAGGTGTATGCACAATATATTTTTCAAAGAGATAATTAAGCGTCCAAGTATTGCTTACTTTTTCACCTTTCCCTAGGCCTTAATTTAAACCTAATCCGTGAATTTTTTTCGACCATGTTGTCTTGTATAACCTTGACTAATGAAAATTAATTCATTTATTTTTCATTCGTGCATCGTGTCGAGCTTGCCAATATCGACAACGTAAATGATGGCGAAAAAAAAGTGAGGCACGTCTTGAATCCGAAAAAAAAGCCAACGTGATAAATGAACCCGACGTCCTCGAGTACAACATCCGACCAGACGACCATTATACATACGTTACGAAGGCCTAGGTAGGTATACTTAATTTCTAGAAAATCGAGACTACGTTTAAAACGGTCTGATAATTTCATTAGTACATAGCTATTTTCAATCAATCATTAGTTTTTAATCTGGTTTCAATTTTTCCCTTGAAATAATTCCATAAAATTCCTGGACTTGAAAGACCGAGTCTCAAAATTTTGATGCATGTAAAGTGGCTATGGCAGGATTTCATTTTTGAGCTGGTAAAACATTTCCATACGTTGATGTATTCTACATTTTATTTGTAAAAACTCTCTAGTTTTTGCATAAATCCTGTTTTATCAATTTGTGCAAAAAGTTAATGTTTTGTGCAAAAATGAGTTCGTGGTGCAATAGTCACCTACGTCAAAAAGGAATTGGGTGAAAAATGTGGTTTTCTGAGCAAATCGGTCAGTTTTCGCAAAAAAGCAATTGGTGCAAAAAAAAAAAGTTGATTTTGTAAAAATAGGTTGCTGATGCAGCAAAGTGGTTCCGTGTGAAAAAAGAAGTAGTTTTGAAAAAAAAAAAAAAAAACAGGTAGATTACATAGTGCCAAAAAATACAATTTTTGTGCAAAACAGTAATTTTTGTTCAAGACTTTGTAAAAAAAATATATATATATAACTTTGAGCAAAAAATGTAATTTTATACTCAAAAAAAAATGTAATTTGTCCAAAAAAAAATATAATTTTGTACCAAAAAAAAGATAGTTTTGTGCAAAGAAAAAGATAATTTCGTGCAAAAAATGAGCAATTTTGTGCAAAAAGAGGCAATTTTATGCAAAAAAGAAGGTAATTTTATGCAAAAAAAAGGCAATTTTATGCCAAAAAAAAGAAAGTAATTTTGTGCCAAAAAAATGTGATTTTGTGCAAAGAAAAAGGTAATTTTGTGCAAAAAATGAGTAATTTTGTGCAAAAAGAGACAATTTTGAGCAAAAAAAAAGTAATTTTGTACAAAAAAAGTGTTTGTACAAAAAAAGTGTTTGTACAAAAAAAGTAATTTTGGGCAAAAATTTAATTCTGTGGCCAAAAAAATGTAAGTAATTTCGTGCAAAAAGGAGGTAATTTTGTGCAAAAAAAAAGTAATTTTGTGCAAAAATGAGGTAATTTTATGCAAAAAAAAAGAAAGTAATTTTGTGCAAAAAGAGGCAAATTTGAGCAAAAAAATATATAATTTTGTGATTTTGTCCAAAAAAAAAGGCGTTCATTTGCGCAGTAATGTAATTTTGTGCAAAAAGGATGTTATTTTGTGCAAAAACATGATCTTGTGCAAATGAAGTCGTTTGTGTAGGAGAAAGTTGTTTATGCAGCAAAGTTTTTTTGTATGTAAAAATACGTCGTTTTGTTCAAAGCTGTGATTTTTTTCAAGATTTGCACGTAAGGTGAAAAAAGGTCAAAAGAAAATAAAACTTGAAAGAAATCGAAAAAATTTGGAAAAAATTGAAATAAGAGTTGAAAAAAAGTGTAGAAAAAATTCAACTTTGGAAAAAAAATTTAGAATTCGAATTTTAAAAAAAAAAACTTCAAAAATCTAAAAGGGAACAGTTTTGGGAAAATTTCATCTTTGACTAGACGAATTTCAAACATGAACACATAATTTCAAAGAAAATACCAACCTGAAAACAATTTTGAAGGCAAAACTGAAAAAATTTTGAAAACGTTTGGTGCGTTTAGTACAACAAAAAATTTTGAACGTGCACCTCGGTAAACCTATGTAGGAAAAAAGGAACTAAAAGAAAATGTATCTACTAATTATTGAAAAAATTCTGAAGAGAAAATGAAAACTTGAACAATTTTTTTATGTATAAAAAAATTTAACCGTAGAACTTTTAAAATTGAACTAGAAAAAAATCTAATTTCGAATTTTTTCAAAAAACTTCAATTTGAAATATTTCTGTAAATTTCGAACACGAACTTATAATTTCTGAGAAAACACAAACCTGAAAACAGCTCTGAATCTGAAGTTGAAGATGATTTTGAGAAAATTTGATGTTCAGAACTACAAAAAATTTTTGGACGAGTACCAAAATGAAAAATTATTGGAAAAAAAATGAAAATGTGAAGTTGAACAAATGAAAAGAATTGGCCTGGAAGTTGATTTTTTTTTAAAGAAAATACTAGCTTAGAAAAATCTTCGAAAATGGAGTTTAAAAAATTCGAGAAAATTTCAGTTTAGAAAAAATGTTGAAAAAATCATTCATTGAATGAAAAAAGAAAAAATATCGGCAACATCTAAGGTTTCGTAAATTCCCAAGGTTCTGTAACCAACAACACACCACGTGTTGTATAATTCGTATTACGAAGGCGTGTCATGTATATCCAGCATAATAAAAAGTTTCACAATCCGTCGAACCAAATGTACCTATTCACACGTTTGGTACATATAATACGATGGACCGCAGTTGGTTGTACATGTAGATTGAATTACGATGAATTTAGACGAGGACGCGGACGGATCCGTTCGTAGCGACCGAAAATCTTCGTATTTGAATGTACGCCTTCGAGCCAAGGTACCACTTGTACACAACCTACTCGGTAGATACCTTTACAAAAGGTCCAAGAAGAAAAACGAATAACGACGACGTTGTGTTTATTGTTCGAGTAAAACGTTGCCTCTCTGACGTTGGTGTGGTCGCTTTGTAAAAATGCCGACGACGCTGAAAAGGGATAACAATCCTTTCGCACCGATAAACCCTTTTTAGCTTGTTTTCAAAACCTTTGTAATTGTTTGAAATTATGCATAATAAATAAAACGAACCAGCGACGTTGGTCGCCGCTTCCAGTCTCTCTCGATTGCGTTCGTGTTACCGGGGTCGAGCGATAGTCGTCGTCATCGACGAAACCTTTTTTCTCCGCAATTTTTTTTACCCATTTTCCAGGATGTCCTTTTTTTCTACTCTCGATTATACGTAGTATTATTTTGATATACACTTATAGGATGGCGAGATATAATTTTTTTTTTTCAGAAATGTAGTCATCCAGAAAGATAAATACTGCCTTGCAGGGCGTTTCGTGTGAGTATTCGTCGTCGTCGTAAACTATAAATTTTGTCAATTGAAAAATTCAACTGTTGTACAGCGTAAAGGATTAATCACACGTATGGCCATAAAAAAGGTCGTATGAAAATCGCCCTCCTCTTCGGAATTTCGATATACCGATGGAGGGGTACGATATACAGGGTCTATATGTGATCCGGGCACGGTCTGCGTAAAAATCCCTCGTTAACAAAGTAATGTTTTTGATTTTTTTGTTTTCTGCTTTAAAAATTCCAAAAACGTGTTTTTTAGGTTCAAAAAATCGTAATTTTGATAGACTTCATTTTTAATAATAAATTCATATTCTGTTTCTGATTAATTATTAATAAATTAAAAATTTCATTTTAAAGATTTGATAATTTTAGTTTCGAGATTACGGCATTCTGAAGTTGGAAAAAAGGACTCGTTTAATGTTATCAGGTGGGCATTCAAACTCAGTTAAACACATTTCACACTTTCGCATGCAAGTTTGGTATAAGATGACTCATCCCTTACTTCGAACTCGTAATCTTATCAAGACGTTTTTGGTCGTTTCTAGCTTTCGTCGCATACAACAATATCATTTTCAGTGATGCAACGTTAAAAAAGGGAAAAAAAGGGAGAGAACAGATGGGAATTTTTACGCTGATACTGCCCGGATCACATATAGACCCTGTATATCAAAAGTTCATGCAATCTTTTCAATATTTAGTCGAAAGGGTTTAAATTTCGCTCTTCGCGGTATTGTTTAATTCGTGTTCAGTATTTAGGACTCGACGGCACCACACAAAGAAATGAATTTGTTACATAATTAATGAGATATTTTTTCGAACGAATTTAATTTACCCAGTTTGCTATTCAAGTTTTGAGTGCAATTTTTTTACCAATTCTCTATTCATATTTTTCGTGATTGTTGAAATGTCTGTGGAAAGTTTGTAAAAGATTACTTGCCTATAGTATTATTTTTCAACGTTTATGATTTTCTTTTTCGAACTCAGTGGCGTGGCGACGCTATATGCTCTGGAAGGAGGAGTGTATGGAACCTCCAATTTTCCCTACCTAATTTTCCGAAAAATTCCCAACAATTTTCCCTATTGTCCCAAAAAACGACTGATTTTCATTAAATTTTCCAGCTTTATTCTACAAACGCAACTTTTCAAAATTTTTCCAATTTTAAATCGACTGAGAAAAATCTTTACAATTTACAACTTGAAAAAAAAATTCAAGAGTCTGAATTTTAGAAAAAATTTGAAAAAAAAAATTAAATAGGGAAACGTTTTTAAAAAGTCCGTGTTGAAAAAGTTGTGAAGAAACAATTGAGCTATAAACAAACACTTTTGATGACGAAACTTGGTTGAAAATCTCGGGGTGAAAATGAAAAAAAAAAATCACTAAACAATATTATTAAAAAATGGAAAAATTTTCCAACTCATATGACGTATTATTAGAAATTGAAAATTTATCGACCACTTGTATCAAGAACAAAAACAAAAATTAGGGCTTTTTTGAGCTACGTTTTTGAGTGCTGAAAAAAAAACTGATTCTTTAATGACCATCGCTCTTTTTTAAAAGAAGAACAATTTTTGAAAATTCTGTTCGAGATTCCCACAAAGTCCCCCCATAAAAAAAAAATCCGTTTTAAAATCTTAATCATCTCGCATGGTAAGACATGATTTTGAAAATTTGCGTAAATTTATCGAGTCTAAGCGGGGGGGGGGGATGAAAATGCTAATAGTATATTTCACAACGAGGGAGGAAAAACGAATTGTTGACGAGTTTGAAGTTTGTGACACGAGCGAAGCGAGGAAAACAATTCACACGAGTCAAAAATTGTTTTTTCTTCGAGTTTCGAACGATATTTTTTCTTATTGCGGGAAAAAGGTGCGATTTTAAACACTCAAGGGATTCGTGAGAGGGAGGAAAAGTAGCACTTTGCTCCTACTATAAAGAAAAATTTCTTTATTAAAATTCGTGTTTTTACGCTCTATTTTTTGACTTCAAAAAAAATAACACTTCTTAATGAGCTCCTCTCCTTTCAAAAAAATTGAAAAAATTATTAAAAAACATGTTTTGAAGATTGTCACGAAGTCCCCTGATAAATAAGAAGGGCAATTTTACTTCATTATTTTCAAATTTTCCCAAATCCAAGCTTTGGAAAATTTAAGACAAATTGGGAAACAGTCGGGAATCCGGGGAGAGAGGAGAGCCTTAACCCCCGCCCCAATTACCATGCATCTGTTTGAACTCTAATAATTTTTACATCAATTAGATATTGAAATCTCAAATTAAAAATTTTTGAATTTATTTTGACAGTAATAATTTCTCTCAAAGCAATATGAAAGATTTTTTTAAATTGTAACTTTTTTTTTACACATTGGAAAAAAAATTCTAAAAACCTTAGGGATCCGGAGCGAATCCGGAGGTATACTTCAATAAAAAATCTTGGAGCTGCAGCCGAAAGGCTCAAACCCACTCAAAGTAGGAAAAAATATGAGAAAATTTGAGAACTTGGAAAAAATTTCAAGAAAATTTAGAACATGGACATGTGAGGTTAAAAAAATTGAAAAAATTCAAACTTGAGAAAATTATGGATATAAAGTTGAATAATTTGAAAAACATTTACAGTTTCGAACGACAAAAAATTTTCAGCAACGAAGTTGAAAATTTTAAAAAAATGAAAAATCTGAACTCGAAGTGAGACTTTTTAAAAAAATTCAAAGTTGGAAAATTTTCTGGACGTGAATTTGAAAAAAAAATTCTGGAAATATTTTAAAAAATTGAACTTATTATGTAGATTTATAATGCATGAACCATGAACATTAAATCAGTCGTTCACTAGCTGCATTGGAACATACTACATTTAAGGTTTCGTTCGAAATACTTATTCTTTCCTCATTTGAGAGGGAAAGGACACGTACCCAAGTTCCAAAAGGTGCACAGATACATCAAAACCTCGGGCTATGGTTTTAATTTGAAAAAACCTCGTATTTTAAAAATGTGTTTTCCATTTCGAATTGCTTCTCGTTTGAACGATTTCGTTCTAAAACGACTCGTCTTCTTACACTTGGTGACTTTTCGAGAGAGGGTTTTTTGCACGCTTTTTCACCCGTCCGCCTGTCGTATGTTTTCTTTCTCTTTGCGTAATATTTTTCCTTTTCTTGTTCGTTTTGTTTTGCACGCGCTGACACGGTGTATTGCATTATATTTAAGTCCCGTCACGTACGTTATGAGTCCCTCAAGATGTTAACATCTACTTCAATTGGTGACATGGAAAGAATCTCTTATACTATACTTTCACTTATACTCTAGATATCCTCCCACGTACCCTCCTGCATTATTTTTTTCAAAAAAAAAAAAAAACTAGCTTGTTTTCGAACGCGGTTTCCCACCCTTTTCTATTCACTTTGCAACTTGTTTTTACAACAAACTCTGACCCATTATACTCGAAAGTAGAGGAAAAAACGATGTCGTAAAATGAAAAAAAAAACTCCGGTGTTTTTATTCTAGCCGCTGGCGAGTGTTTATCACGACGACGCGGATACAGAGTCCAGTTAGTCCTTTCTTGGAAACAATAAAGAGACGCAATTCCAGCATGTTCGGAATTGGCCAGACGTATTAATAAAGTTGAGATTGTTAACTCCGCGAATTAATACGGTAACTTTTTTCGCCTCCTATACAATCGCCACGTCGCACCTCGCCGATCCTGCAAAGTCTCCCGAAAGTCTTGCCAACAAGAGAGAAAGGAGAGAGCGAGACGAAAAATTACGCGTAATTTAGTGTGCGTGTGGCGGCGAACAAATAATTCAACGTCGAATTTCCAAACTACTATAAAAGTAAATTTATTTTCTCTAACGTAGTTCCGAACATACGTAAGTCATCTCTCTTCTTGGATAAAGTAGGTAAAGTTGGAGCGTGGTTTTGCGAAAGATTACTCGTGCTAATACAAATTTCACTTTTGAATAAGTTTGACGACTGATGAATGGTAGGTAAACAAGGCGAGGTCTCGTGATTTCCGGGTACATGTTTTTCTCTCGCCGTCGCTCGGATGCTCTATATAATACACTTAGGTACGTGTATATATATAGGTAAGTTTAAAATTTTCGTACTCGTTTCTAATAAAGGTAGAAATTCCATTTTAGTTATCTTCGAAATCCTATACTTTCGAGTTATTTCAAGCGTGGTGTGAATTCTGCTTTGCTTTTTGTTGCTATATTTTGATTTGTGTTTCAACCAATTCATAGAATTCTCACAGAATGAAGAGCCTGAGTATCCATTACTAAAAAAAAAAAATGACAAGAATGAACCGAGATTGATCTTTAAAGGGATATATAAATTGAAATTTTGCGATTTAAAATATTTTTTTTTAAATATTTTAAATTGAAAAAAAGCCTTTTTTCAGAACTGAGCTAATTTTCCGAATGAAAATACAGTTATGGCTAATTCAAATGTCTTCTATACGTTCTTTCCTCCCTTCGAAACAGCGTTTTAATAATTTTAGAATTTTTTTCGCTACCCGTTCCTCCAGGACAGGAATAAGGTGAAATTTCGGTCAATTTTTGAAATTTTTTGCGTTACTACCTCCCTTTTTTTAAAAGTGTTTGACAGAAACGGAAAACTGAAATGTACAACTTCGGTATGCATAATGGATTCCCATTTCAACATTAATTTTCATTGATTTTCCAAGTTTTCCGGGCAATTTAGTATTCAATTTTCTAGACCTTTCAAATAAAATTTTCAAAAACAGAAAAGAAGATGGTAAAGATAGCGGCGTTGGGGGAGGGGGTAATGGTGGGAAGGGAGTGTCAAAAACAATCAAATTTTTGTAATCAAATATCTGCAATTTTTTGAGGAAAAGAATTTTTCAAAAATTCTTGTTGGAAAGTGAATACTAGGTCATGAAAAAAAAAATTCTGAAACTTTGAGTAAACTCAACTTTTTTTTCAAAGAGCTTCGTCAAAATGCTGGGAGATGGGAAAAAAATGGAATATTTTACGGAAAATAGTGCCTTAATCGATCAAGTAGGTCGCCAATATGAATGATTTGAGATTTATCCACCGCTGGAAAATTCTAAAATTTTCTGGAGACTTCAACAAAACGTTTCTACGCCATTTCTAGGTAAGTACTTATTTTGAAACATCAAAAATGGGATATCTCTGCCAACAAAATGTCCATCATATTTCAGAGACGTTTTTTTACTAACTTTTCCAGACAAATTTTTAAAAATTTTTCAAACCTTTTCAAATAATATGATTTATTCAAGGACCATTGAGAGGGTGATTTTTCGTACGATTAATGTACTTGAACTTACATCCAGAAATTTTCAATTTTGCAGAAGAATGATGGGGTATAGGTAATGATTTTTTTTTCAAAATCAGGACTTTTCTCGAGATTTTTAGATGCTCATTTTATTTTTCTAGTCAAAATGATTCAAACTAATTTCTGAAAATTTTTTAATCCACCCAACATTCAACTTCCTTAAACCACAAAAATTAGAATATTTGAATTTATCGCTGAAAAAATTTTAAATTCCTGAAAAGGAAAAACGAATTCAAAACAAAACAAACAAAAATTCGGATTTTTTCCGAGCTAAGAATTTCGAAGTTTTTTTCACCCCTTTTCATCCCCTCTTCTTCCTCTCCCCCCCCCAAAAAAAATAATAACCTATTTATGTCATAAATTTATAAAAATAATCGAACAAAAATTCGAATTTTTCTGAACTAAGAATTTCAAAGTTTTTTACACTTCAATACCCCCCCCCCCCCCAAAAAAAAAAAAATCCACGCAAGTCCTTACAATATTTTCAGCTTGTACGAATAATAATGAAATCGATGAGGGGGTAAAATATAAATAGTTTTGTAGAAACATATTGATGCGTTGAGCCTGACGTAAGCGAGGGCGAAAATTTTCGCAGAAAATTACCTTCCAAAGATAAAAATTTACCACATTTTTCTCATTCAGGGTTTAAGGCATTGCCAATAACTTCGAATTTGGTTCCATCCCTTTCTCATATTTTTTCAAAATCGGAGTCAACGACATCAAGGCATTTCTTTCTCATCACTGTTCGTCAAAAAATAAGTTTTCATTTAGGTAAATAAAAATATCAATCAAAAGAAGTAATAAAATGGACCAAGCGGAAGGAGGGCGATTTTTTTTTGAAAAATTTGTTATCAAAATATCTAAACAAAGACACACTTTTCTAAATCATTCGTCATTTTTTTTTTTGAATTTAAAAAAAAATTCAGAAAAAATTCCAAAATTTCATGACTTTTTCAAGTTTGCTAGAAAATGGAATCCGCGATTTTTCAATTCTTTCCAAAAATTTTTGCTGGATAAAAATTATAAGTTGGACATCACGTTGGGAATTTCGAAAAATTGTGCTTCAATCGATCAAACAGGTCACAAATATAAATAAGTTGCAATTATAAGATATACCTAGGTGTAGGTACTCAAGTTCACGTAAGAACCGTTATCATGAGGATTTTCTGGAGACTACAAAACGTCATTAAACATCTTCCAATCGACTCTGGAGATCGAAAAATCGGTTATAATACCGAATTTCTCTTGTTTTTTAAAATTGATTTTAGCAAATTTTCATTTTTTCTGGGCGATGGGGTAATTTTGAAATTACAAAAATTCGCTAAAATTCAAGAAATGAACTTGAGCACCTGAAATTCTGGATATGGGATTTTCTTATAATGACTTTTCGATTTATTTCTATTTCTGCCCAAAATTTGACCACCGTTCGGCGTACTTCTTTCGTATAAGTTCAAGACTAAAACATAATCGAAAAAATAATCATTTCGCTGACGACATTGAAGCATTGCAGGGAAATCCAATGATCGAGTATAACATTTATTTACCCATAATCCATACCCATTGGCGGAACAATATAAATACAATCAACAAATTAAGAATGACTCGAACCTCTTTACCTTACTTTCCACATCACTTGGGTAAAAAAACACACCATACACGTCGCTAAAACACACGTCTTCTATTATACGAATCGATTAAAACAACAAACGTATAGAGGTACCCACTTCCAGTCTACCTACACAGCCGAGAAGAACATACCTATACCGAATAAACCGAGGTAATCGATCATTAACGATAGACCGAGCAACCAACGTGATCGTGCTTCGTATAGGAATACAAAGCAGACCACCGGCAGGGCGGAGGGAAACGTGTGAAAAACCTCGATATACGTGTCAAAGCGAAACAATATCTAAACCGCAAATAACAAATAAGTTACTTTTTGTCGCATTCGTCGCCCTATTGCCCCCTCTCCCCCTTCGCCGAAATCTGGTATAATCTCGACAATAAGACCGAGAAGAAGAAAACCCCCGTTGATATCCTAAGGCTGCGCCGCTTTTCCGTCGCTTCTAAATAATGTTGATTAGTTGACGAAAGTGCGTTAACAACCCTTCACGTTTCATAGAGTACCTCTATTTATCAAGGTTTTGTTGTTTCAAAGTTGTTATATTCAGTGTCGTTGGGATTTATCATTAGATAACGGCATTATTCAAAATTATTTCACTTCTAATTAGCAATATCGTCGTTAATAATTTCCGAGTGATATTTTAAAATTTCGCCGTATCTTTTTTTATTTCGCATCGCAGATACCTCTTTCTATCCCCATCCTGTGCTAATCTTCGCCAACTTCTTCGTACTCATTTGTAACGGATATAGAGAAATTTTTCGGAATTAATTTCTTGCGAAGGATTAGATAAGCGAGCTGAGCTGCCGGTATACGGGAAATTTCGTTAAACCGGCGCAACGTAGGCAATCGGCAGAGCGAATTTTTCTCGCTAATAAACTCGTCCTTAATCCGGACGCTTTGCTATGTTTATTTTCGGCTTAATATTCTTCTTAACGGTGTAAATCGTTGATTGATGATTTTGCATGTATAAAATACCCCCTCCAGAGTGCTTAATTTCGTCGCCGACGAGAAAAATGTTTCGAGATTTGGCAAACAGAAAAAATCCCATATTAGTCCAATCAGATTGGAGAAAAATTTACCATTCTTGCCCCAAAATCAAATTCTGATTTATTTTTCGTATTTTCTGTTTTTAATGGTCCAATAGTCAACATACTGGAAGATTTGGCCCGGGGGAAGAGGCAGCAGCTATCCACAGAAGAAAGGAAGATTTTCGCTTGAAACCAGATTTTTAAGAAAATCTTCTCAAGAAGTTTCAAAATTGAAAGTGATAAAATCATGCTCTTCAGGCAATTTCCTATCAAAAACCTCCACTACTTTGGGCAAAATTTCAAACAATCGAAATATTTTTCGAAATGATCGAAACTATAAAATTATTAAAATTCAAACCACTCAAAATTCCAAAAGAGAAGTTAACTTTTTAAGGCATTTTTGTAGTTCATCCCAAAAAATCCACGGTAGAAATTTCAGCCCTGAAGTAGGTTAATCATGAGTCAAGCTATTCAAAATACTTATCAAATCTGAAAAATTTTTGGCATTTTCTGATTTTTCCTGCCATTCTGATAATTTTTTGTTCTAAAATTTCCGAAGAAGACATCTTCCCTTCTCCCGAGTATTATTTTATAGAGATTTTCAAGCACTCTTTTGGACATTTCTTTCTGGTGTGATATCATTAATTGATTAGAAAAAACTAATTTTTAAAAATTGACAAGCAAAATAGAAACATTCAAGGTGCAAAACAAATTCTTGAAATTAGCTGGCAAAATTTCAAAAAGACCTTCCAAACGAATTTTTCTGAATTTTTTCTCCGAGCTTTGAAAAAACATCCTCTCTTCTATTCTCCAAAATTTTTTCAACTGACAAATTTCAATCGTTTTCTGATTTCCACCTTCTTCCTTCTGCTCACTCCTTCAAAAGGTTGTATTCCAATTCGTCTATAAATTTGGCTACGGCAGAACAAGCACAAATACTGGAAAATTAAAACTTCTAATTCCGAAAAAAAAGATCTTGAGACAAATTTCAGGGATTTTATAGAAATATTAAATTTTAAAGGAAAAAATTATTCAACACGAATAAAAAAATAAAAATTTCAAACTCAGCAGATTATGACCCTGTTCTTCCGATTTTAGTCTAAGCGGTTAACCGGAGTATACTTCACTTTTTGAACACGGGTTGAAATGTGGTTTTTATTTTAGTATGACCCATAACAATATTTTTGAGAAGGGGAGGCATCAAAAATTTCCCTTAGGGAGGGCGTGAGGGGGAGTTTTAGGGGGAGTTTCACCCCTATTTTTCCACATTGAAGGATCGGGGTAAATTTGGTGTCGTTTTCGTATAATTCGACCCTCCTGAACACGAATCTGCAGTTAGTTTTTCGATCAAAGACGTACAACTCGCGCAATCGTACTATTTGTGTCGCGAAAAATGGCTAATTTTGAGGAAAAAGAGGTAAAATTACGATTTTTTACATCTTGAGACAAGTAATGTTGACGAATTGGAGTTTGAAACCGGTTTTCTATACAATTCGAACCTTCCGAGTCCGAATTTGTTATTGGTTTCCGGATAAGAAGCGAAATTCTTTCTTATTTGCCTATTTTTGGTAGCGAAAAACAGCCGATTTTGGTGAAAATTGACTCCAAATCGCAAGTTTCCATTTTCCCAACCCAATACCTCGAACCAATCCTTGTATGGCATAATTTTTAGACATAATTTGAACCTCCTGAACACGAATTTTTGATTAGTTTCCCGATTGGAAGCAGAGAATTTCTTCAATCGTGAAATTAACGTAGCGTAAAATTCCCGATTTTACCAAAATTGGCATGAAAGGGTCTGGCCAAATAAGGGGTGACTTTGGCCCCCGCTCCAATTTTCACTCTAACCCCCTTAAGTAGTGCCCCTGGATGTGAAAACATTCTAAAAAAATTTTTGACCCCCCAAGCCACTCCCTTTGGGAGATATGGCCATTTTATTGGCTGATTTTCATGAATTTTTAATTCCAACGAAAGTGAACGAAATTTTCTGTTCTTTGGCACAAAGTTACATCTCGTAGAGGTGTATTTATGAAAATATTTTCAAAAATTTTGGTGCACTTCTTCATGTCTTTTCGGCTATTTGAAGTTTTCAATCTTAAAAAACAGCATATAAGCGAAGAGTGACCAACTTGGAAAAATTACTAAAAAACACGTTTTTTTATGTAGAATTTCGCTGTGTATTCGGTTTTGGCCGATTCTTTGAACTAATGGTCGAAAAATGCGAAAAACCGTACAGAAACGTTGTTATTTTAGCAGATTTTTCAAATTTTTAGCGTTTTATACAGAAAGAAAGGGTCAAATGAAAAAACCAATACCATATTCGTGTTCAGCAGGTCCAAATACCCCAATAGATACCATTTTTGCAAGCGTTTTGCTTGCATTTTCAAAAGTGACTTTTTTCACTGATTTTTCATGATAAAAAAGCTGAAAAGGGGTGAATTTCGAGATTTCGAGAGAAACAAACGCGACAAGAGTGTTAATCGGGGTATTTTGACCCACTGCACCTCTACGAGATGTAACTTTGTGCCAAAGAACAGAAAATTTCGTTCACTTTCGTTGGAATTAAAAATTCATGAAAATCAGCCAATAAAATGGCCATATCTCCCATAGGGAGTGGCTTGGGGGGTCAAAAAATTTTTTAGAATGTTTTCACATCCAGGGGCACTACTTAAGGGGGTTAGAGTGAAAATTGGAGCGGGGGCCAAAGTCACCCCTTATTTGGCCAGACCCTTTCATGCCAATTTTGGTAAAATCGGGAATTTTACGCTACGTTAATTTCACGATTGAAGAAATTCTCTGCTTCCAATCAGGAAACTAATCAAAAATTCGTGTTCAGGAGGTTCAAATTATGTCTAATAATTATGCCATACAAGGATTGGTTCGAGGTATTGGGTTGGGAAAATGGAAACTTGCGATTTGGAGTCAATTTTCACCAAAATCGGCTGTTTTTCGCTACCAAAAATAGGCAAATAAGAAAGAATTTCGCTTCTTATCCGGAAACCAATAACAAATTCGGACTCGGAAGGTTCGAATTGTATAGAAAACCGGTTTCAAACTCCAATTCGTCAACATTACTTGTCTCAAGATGTAAAAAATCGTAATTTTACCTCTTTTTCCTGAAAATTAGCCATTTTTCGCGACACAAATAGTACGATTGCGCGAGTTGTACGTCTTTGATCGAAAAACTAACTGCAGATTCGTGTTCAGGAGGGTCGAATTATACGAAAACGACACCAAATTTATCCCGATCCCTCAATGTGGAAAAATAGGGGTGAAACTCCCCCTAAAACTCCCCCTCACGCCCTCCCTAAGGGAAATTTTTGATGCCTCCCCTTCTCAAAAATATTGTTATGGGTCATACTAAAATAAAAACCACATTTCAACCCGTGTTCAAAAAGTGAAGTATACTCCGGTTAACCGCTTAGACTATTTCACTAAAAAATTTTCTTATGGATTCTTCTCAATAGTCTAATGAAGGAGGCACCGTCATTTCGATCTTATTCTTTCAGGGGGTGGGGCGTGGGGGTGGTCTTCGTTATTTTCGTACAATTGGGAATTTTTGCAAAACAGTTCAATTTTGAAGGCTCATACGTCGAGTTGATTGGATCCAAGATGAATAGATTTGTGCAGTTTCGTAGAAAGTTGAATGCAGATTGAAAAGTTCTAATCCCATTTTGAAAAGTTCAAAGTTGAACTTTTATGGTAAAAGCTCAGTGCAAAAAATAAAAATTACCAATGGGTAGGAAATCTGAAAAAATTAAAGCGAGAAGGATTTTTTATGTATTTTTCAACTCATTACGTTTCAAAATGGGATCTCAGCACACCTAGGGAGCACAGGGGTCCTCAAATTTGGTCAGTTTTGCTCAAGTAGAGCGAGGGTGAAAATTTTGATTAAGAATTCAAGCTGAAAAAGCATCTCAATTGAAAAATTGAAGAGAAAAATGTTCAAAATTTTTGCTTTTCATAGTTAAATTATTAAGATTTTTGCTACTTTCTGATTTCTCTCGTCAAGAGATACCCTTATTAATTCTGAAGTCAAGAGAGAAGGACAAAACTGAAAATTTGGAAAACTTCGTATTTGAAATCAAAAAAAAAAAAAAAATTAGCACCTCGAATACAATGCCAGCATTGTTCACTCCGTAAACACAAAAAGAGCTCTCCAATTTTATTGCTTCGATTATTTTTAAAAAAATATTCCAACTCTTCAAAAAATTCATGTTCCTCGTCCTTAATTTTGGTCCAAAAAAAAAGAATATTTGAAATAAAATTAACCTTAGTTCTATTGGAACATTGCAGGTAAAAAACGATTATACAATTATTTTTCAATTTTGAGGCTGATTCGAGAAGATATGTACAAAAAACCAATTTTTAGCGGAGATTTAGCTTCCTCCTAAGGATAGCAGCTGCTCCTTCCCCTTCAGACATTTTCGTTTATCGATTATTCGATCGGTATAAGCAAACAATACGAAAAAAAATTGATTTATTTCAAGGTGCAATTCTAACATGACAAGATTATATCTACAAGATGAAAGTAGCTCAACTCAAGGTGCGAAATTTATCAACAAAAGTATGTTTAGCAATGTACCTGGAATACATTCTAAACGAGAAAATATTACGTAAAAGTACATAAGCGTATCGATATAGATCTTCGGTACACATCGTATAACCATAAAGAAAGGTTTTTCAATAAACGTTTTTTCGTATATTGTGTTACACAGACACACCTATGTAATCGTATTTTTATTACACCTTATCTACAATCTTTATTGTGCGAGATTTGCGCTCTCCATGAGGAGTAGCTATTTATATCGCACATAAAAGCACAGGTACTATTCTAGGAGGGGAAAAAAATCTACTTATATTAACGTCGAGAGAAGTTTTGTATACATCAAAACTTTCCTAGGTACCATTTATCCCCCTCTTCGTGTTTTCCATTCACTTTCCATACAGCTTGGGAACCTTTTGGTAATGAACTAAAAAATAATACTTTTACAAAAGTGAGTTGATAACTCGTATACGAAATTTTATTAAATGTTCGAAAGCTGAAAGTTTTGGTGCGAAAAAAAAATAGGTGAAATGGGAATAACGAAGCGTGAATAACGATTCTAACTACAAAGTAATGCGAGCAGAATTTCGTGCGAGGGTGCCCTTTTTTTTCTGTTTCTGTACGTAAGATAGATGGATACGAAAAGGATTAGATGGGTAAGTGAGCGTGTTTCCAAATGCAGCAGGATTTATCAAAAGAAAAAAGAAAAATGGAAAAAAGAGGGATAAATATTAAATCGTAGTCTTAATGTTAATCTATGCTCTTTGATAGTTTTATCTTGGTGGTTGGTAATTATTATGGAATAGCTGGATTAAAAATTTACATAAAAACCGTTTAAAAATAACAAGTATTTATATAGGTCTAAGCACGATTCAAAATTGAAATAAGTTCACCCTTTCCTTTGAAATTTTTTAAAAAGAAAAAAAATGGTATTTTTGACATTAAGGGAATGTTGGAAAATTTCTGCATAAAAAGTATTGTTCTACCCTAATTTTGTATAAATATTTACTAACTCGAAATCGTAATGGGGGGGGTGGGGGGGGAGGATGTAAACCTATATAATTATGAGATCACTTTCCAAAATTTCACCAAATACACTTTTCTTGGCATAAATTTCTGCAAATCATAATAGAAAATGGGTTGCGTTTAGTTTAATAGTCAAGAAACTCCAAAATTACACGTACCATCCCCCCACTACCCACAAATCACGTAAAAAACAAAATTCACTTACAGCTATCAAAAGAAATCTCAAAAAATCGTCAAAAATATTGCCAAAAAAAATTTTCAAGAGTTTGTCAAAATTTTTAATTTCTGTGTGACTTTAGAGTCCTAATTTCACCAAAAAATAACCAGAAATACTCGTTCTTGCGTGTATCATATATTTTAAAAAAATTTTCTGATCCGATTCATTTCAAAGGCAGGTCGTTTGAACGATTTTTTTCATAATCTGGACTTTTTTCCAACATCTAAACAGAATCTTTCAAAAACTTGAACAATTTTCTGAAAATGAGTCCTCCAAAACTTGACCACGCTTCCCTAAAAAAATTCACAGGTAACTTAACAAAAATCGCAAAGTTATACAAAAAATCGGTAATTTTCAAAAAAAAAAAAATCATTTTCCAACATTCAATCTTTTTTTGTGAACCGGAATGATTTTCCGAACATTGAAAAATTTAGTAGGGATGGGACAAGTTTTCAAATTTTTGCGAATTTTTTCAAAAATTAATTTATTTTACAAATTGACCATATTTTTTTGAAAAAATGTAACCATTTTACAATAATATGTGATCCTAGAACCCAGATATAGAAACCACCCTTATCGATCAAAAATTGTTTTTTGAGCTGAGTTTCTCCCTTGATTCTATTCCTTTTGAAAGACCTAAAATCAGTGTCAATTCAAAAATCAATTTTTGACCCTACAGGACGAACAAACGAACGAACTAACGAATACGTATATTTGTTTCAAGACACATATGAAAAAATTTTCAAAACATGGACGAACTTTCGAGTTTATCCAAAACTTACATTTTCCAATTCCAAAAATTTTTCACAATTTGAAAAAAAATCATCCAGTTCCACAAAAGAATTGAACTTTTTAGAAAACTTCTGAAAATTAATTATTCCATTTTGTCATTTGTTAAGTTTGAAAAGGAATATCTGCAAGTATCTGAAATCTCGTAGGTAGCAATTCTTCGCAAAAAAACTTGGGAGAAACTTTACATTTCAGATATCAAAATAAGCTACAAAATCAACACTCAAACTCCAACGCTCTTTCGTGACGATTAAAGATGCAAATAACGCACCGAGACGAGTAGGAAGCAGAATATTTTTCTAAATACTGAGTAAAAAAGTGAAAATCTGTAAAATTATGGTAAAAAATTCCAACACTTTAAACAGATTAATCTTTCAATTAAGGACGCGGGTGGAGGTTTATGTAGGCGAAATGAGGGCTGATACAATCCAGGACAAAAAAAAAATATTAAGAAAAGCGAAAATCCAACTATAATCAAGGCGATGGTGAGGTAAAGACTATTCACCTCATCAGCCCTCGTACACTACACGTTTAGCTGCGGCGAATAAACGAACAAAAAAAAATACCTATTAACGGATTAGTTAATTGTCTCACTGATTTAAAAGCTTGACAGAATTATTAAGAAAGTATTAATTATGAAAATTTAAACGACGAAGACGACGACGCGAAGAACCATACAGAAAGGGATAAATTCACTTTTACTAAAATCTTTTAATATAGAGGGAGGTTAGCAGGCTGATTTTAAATGGAGTAGTGGCCCGAGGGGTGGAGGAGAGACTAACACAAGATGAAGATGAAGAAGAGGACTACGACGACAGAACAGAATTTGGTGCGCGGCACAATGGACGGCTGCCTTAAACTTTTCCCATTAATTTCGCCCGGCGAAACTTTTTAATCGTCTTCTATTGAAAATTTTCTTTCGGTATCAATTTGAGTAACATTAAACTATTACGTTGGTCGTCGAATGTGCGTCGCCCGGCCCGACCCGGTCTCCAAAAATTCAACGATGCCATGAAGGGAGAAAAAACAACCCGGTAGAACCTAATAAGCTAATTTTAATTCGAAAATTGTACGAAAATCTTTCGTTTTATGAAATATGGCTGCGGCGCGGCAGCGACGATTCGTTAATTTATGTATTTCGTGAGGTATCGTGGTTCTAAGCTATCAGCTTTTTTTTTGGCGATCTCGTTTTTGAAATTACGATTGACGTGCAGTCTGCAACCCACTTGTACAAAAAGTACTTTTGATATTGAAAATGGAAGAATGGAAGGAGAAAAGTAGGGTAACCAATTTGTTGGATTTTCAAGCCTACGAGTAAAGCCAATGCATAAGAAAATAAGTCATTTTTATTTTTCCAGTAATATCATTTCAAGAGCTCTCCCTTTCTGAAATTTTTGAAAGTTGTTTGAATTATTTCTCAATTTATGTGAGAAGAAGAGATTTATGACAAGCTAGGTTCATTCTGCGTTCAACACCACAAAAATTTCAAAAAAAGAATAGACACAAGCTAGAAAAAACTTGAATTAAATTTTTGCAAAACGGATTAAAGATTTATTAAAGTAATTGGGTTAAAATTTCTGGACGGATCCGAAAATGCAAGTTATATTTTTTAATTTTTATTTACCTACTCATGCACACGGTTCAAAAAAAAATTGTCACAAATGAAGGTTCGCGAACTGACAAAAATCCATGTCAGCGCAATTTGAGAGATAATAATGTCCAAATTGAGTGGGGGGGTTCTGCGCCAGGAGTGAAAAAAATCAAGGCTGAAATGCACAATAAGAATCCATTTTCTGACTTGAGAAATTACTTGTGGTAAATTTTCTGCAAACTGAACTAATTTGCCCAGAAATTCAGATTTCCTTTTGCTAGTGAACAGTTTAGAAATACCTTACTCGTATTTTGTGTATTAGCTCCAGCCCATTAAACTATGCAGGTTAAAATTTGGCAAAAAAAAATCAAAAAATTCCATTAAAAAATATAATTCGGAATTCTATTCAACAAATTCATGCCAGAATGTATTTCAGCGCAATATGAGAAATAATAATTTTCAAAATGGGGAGGGGGTTCTGCGCCAGGAGTGAGAAAAAATCAAGGTTAAAATGCACAATAGAGTTTATTATCCGACTGGAAAGATTGCCTCTTGTGTGATATCACTCACCAAAATACCTTTACCGGAATTTCTGCAGGAATGCCAGGTTTTTTTTGTTGAAAGATAACTACCTAGGTATATCATCAATTTCAAGAACAAAATTTCATTTACCCTAAAAACTTTTCTAAATTCAGCTGAGATGGGGAGTTCGCTACCTCTCAAAACAAGTAAAAAAATTTCAAGGAACCAGAAACTGCCTATAAAAATACTATTCAAGTTTTCCCACATAAAAAAAAAAAAAAACTATGTCAGGAATCGGGATCCATTGTGGTGCAATGTCCAAAGTGAAAATGTTCATATCAACTAGAGGAAGTTCTGCGCCAGGAGTAAAAATATTCAGGTTGAAATACTAAAAATAGAGCTCATTTTTTGATTGGGGAAATCTTTGATGAAATTTACACAAACGGAACAAATTTACGCAGAAATTCAAAAATACCAACGATTGTTCTTCCGACAGATGGCATTGATTTCAAGTCTATAAAATCATTCGCTTATGAACACATTTCAAAAATTGGAAAAATATCATTTGAAATTTCTATTCGAAGAAGCTATGACCAGGAATCCACTCCGGTGCAATTTGCAGGATCAAAACGTTCATATAGAGTAGGGGGGTTCTGCGCCAGGAGTGAAAAAAAATCAAGGATGAAATACACAATGAAGTGTATTTCCTGCCTGGAAAGACCAGCTCTGGTAAAATTTTTGCAAATCGAACAAATTAGCCCAGAAATTCAGATTTCATTTGCTCATGAACACGATTTAAAATATATCGTGCATCAGCTGTTGAAATCCATACAAATAGGCAGGCCAACTCAACATTTTGCAAGGAAACAGAAAATGCGAATAAAAAATAAAATTTGGAATTCTACACTACGACTTTGGGTCAGGATCCATTTTAGCTCAATTTGAGAGATAAAAATGTCCAAATTCGCAGAGGGGGGTTCTGCGCCAGGAGCACCAAAAAACCGTCTAAATACACCAAAGAGCTTATTTTTTGACCCAGAAAACCACCTATTATCAAAATTTATAAGGTAAATTTTTCGTCAAGGATCAAGAACTATAAATCTCTCCCCCTTCTTCCTGTTTTCTCCCCTCAATCTCATCAATGAATCCCCTCGTTCCGCATCCTCCAATTTCGAACCATTTTAAATCGAACCCAAACACTCGTCAGCATCTCGAACTACTTAATTCATCTCGTCCACTCTCGTAAACAGTTTCCACACACGAATTGACGGTATTTGGGCTAAAAGTACTATACGAGAACACAACATACGCATCATTCAGCAGGAAATGCAAATTTTTGAAGATCCATTCGAAACAGCCACAGCACGTTAGTTATATATGGGCCAATCTAGGCGCCTTGTGTGTACCTCGAAATGGCATAAGTTAACCCTCGGTAGAAATAGGGCGAAGAGATAAGGAGGGAAGACGTTAGTTTATGCAAAATTCTCCAACGTACTTATCTAGGAACGTGGCAAGTAAGCGTAACGGGCTGCCGATGCGGCGCCTTCGGTATACGACGACGAAATTTCAACAACACTCGCGCGATTTTGCTTCATCTTTTGCAACCTATTGCTGGTGTGATGTAAAAGAAACCGTACCTGCCTTAAATCTATCCATTTTCCTGACGTCGCTACCCTGTCCAACTCAATCCTCGTAATGGAGTAATCACCGCGTACAAAACATTCTAATCATGCGAATAGCTCTACCAACCTGAGCTAGGTGTATTCGTACCTAGAATGAAATACTATAGCTTCGGCGTTGTTGGGGAAAAAAGAGAGAAAAATACCGACGATATTTTTAAAAAGGGTTAGCGGTGATAAAAATTCACAACAGAATTAACGCTTGATTGGAACACCGGCGATAGCACCAAGTAGAACTTGTTTATCAATACGTTACGTTATGTTACCAACATTTGAAAGGTTTTTTCTCCCTCTTTCACTTCCTGACTCGTGTACGCGTATTTTTTCCACCTTTTTTTCTCTTTCGCCTTCGCGCCCTATTCTTCTGTATTTCAATTTTATTTATCGCGCGGTACGCTACTTGAATGCTCTAAAAATAAATTTTTTCTCAGTTCCCCCGCTTCGCCCTTCGCTCACACAGCTTTTCAGCCAGCATATCTAACCAAAGAAAATCAATAAGACCGATCGTAAAACAAGCTCTATACTGGTAATTATCGCGCCCAAAGATATTCCAGATAGTGAAACAGAAGGCATACGCTTCGAGGTATCTTGTGTACGTGTGGAAAAACCACCCAACTTCTCCTGCCATTGAATTTCCCAGCCAAAAATTTACAATCGTAACGTTCATTTCGATTCGGCGCCAATATTTTATAAGCTTTGGTCGAATTTTCTATTGGCAGAAGTAGCTATTGTTGCAAATTAAATCCGTCCGGTAACTAACTCAAAGTCATTTTTAATAGAAGAGGCTCTTGATAATTAATTTTTTTCTCACTCACATTCAATGCTTCGAAAAAATTATTATTTTTTTTTACATCTGAAGTTGAATCCAAATCCCAAATCATGTACAAAAATAATTCCAATAATACTCCAAAGAACGAGTGATTGAAATCAATTAATTTCTATTATTCTATCATTTTGAGTCAGTGAAAAATCATTGATGAATAGTCAGAATTGCAGCACAGGAAAAAATCAGTAAAATTTACTGATTTTCAGCGGGGTTTTAATGATTTTTCAGCAAATCTCGTTCATATTCAGAAAATTTTACTGATTTTTCAGAGAATATTACCAATGTTTTTGCAAATTTTACTGATTTTCCAGAAAATTTCGGTATTTTACTGACTTTATTGGAGGGACTTTCCCCCGATTTTCCAGTAATTTTTCTCACACTATTTGCTTTCAGTGAAATATTTTTAATAATGTATTACTGTGCGGCAATACATATTTACTGTTATTTAGTGATTATCGATCATTTTCACTAATTTATAAATTAGTAAAAAATTCATCATAATTTTAAATTTTATGATTTTGTAATTTTATCATTAAGGGAAGCGAAATGGGAAGGAACAACTGCTTTAAGTATACTGCTGTTTGGTCCAGTCCTTCCACAAAGTTCAAAAATTAAAATGACTCGTGAATTTTTTGACCTCCGTTCAAAAAGATTAAAATTCGCTGATAAAAATAATTTTAAAAAGTTGTAAATCATTTAAAAAATTTCTAAATTACAGAAGTTTTTATATTTTTAAAAAATATTAAAAAACAAGAGGTGAATGATCGAGACTGACATCAATATCTTGAAAATCAAAATTTATGGATTTTTTCGCAAAGCTTGTTCAGATTTTTTGAATAAAATATTCTATTAATAAAAGAGAACCTCCTTCCTTTCTTTCACTATTTTTTTCCTGTTTCTAATTTTAATTCAAATGCTAACTGTATTCAGAAAATCAAAATTCTGGATTTTTTCGAAAAAAAATCATCGTGTTACATCAGGGTTTCTACATGAAATGAAAATCGAACATTCTCCCTCCGGGAGAGGGGGAGGGTAAACTCAAAATTCTGAACAATTTTTACATGTGTACTGAAATATGGGTATTCGAGATCACTTATTCCGATTTTGGCATTCATTTTTACCTTGCCCAAATTTGAGCCCCCGAGGGTTTTAAGCTCAAAATTTTGAAAAACTTCAATATGGGTATTGAAATCTGGGTATTCGAAATCACTGATTCCGATTTTGGCATTCATTTTTCACTCTGACCAAATCTGAGCTTTCGTGGAGGAATAAAACTTGAATTTTTAGAAGTGTACAAATTTTGTTTCCCTTCAATACTGATGCATGAATTTTTTTAGCACTTACAAATGGTAAATTATAACACGTTTCACGGAATGAGAAAATTAATATCAGAATCGGAACGAAAGACTTTGAATACCAATATTTTGACATGCATAATACTGCATTTTTTCAAAATTTTGAGTTTTTACCCTCCCCCTTAAGGCTCAGATTTAGTCCGAGCAAAAAAATGCCATAATCGGAATCAGTGACTTCAAATACCCTAATTTCGACACCCATATCAAAAATTTTCAAAATTTTGAGTTTTGACTCCCCCCTTTTATGGGCTAACATGGGGTCAAAAATAAAAAAAAAATTCAAAAACGAAATCAGCGATCTCGATTCACCGCAGAAATTTTGGAATATTATCTCTTAAACTTCAGTCAGAAATTATTTTTGTCCACTTGTTTTTTCATTCTGGCTCACTGTGGAAGAGCATGAAGCTTTCTAAATCCAAGTTATATTCAGTCAATAATGTGACTACCTACTCAAATTGACCATTGAAATCAACAAAAGTGTCGAATTTTTTTAAAATATGTATTACAATATGATGAAAAACTCACCCTCGTGATCAATGAAAAAACCACGAATTATCCGTAAGTATTTACATAAATATTTCTGATCACTTCGAAACTCACCTGAAATCAAAAAAAAAAGCAAACTATTAATTTTTTACAATTTCATAATCCAAAATTAACTAATATGCAATTACAAATCGATTTCCTCCATAAAATTACACCTTACATAAATATAGTACATTCATTTAAAACATCATATTCTCGTACTTTTAGAAAAACTCTTTAAAAATTTCATCGCCCAAGCATTACTGTATAATTATGCCTCTGTAAATCCTCACACCGAAACTTTCTCCGAAGAGGAGTAAAAAATAAGAAAAAAACCACCCCGGGTTATGTTTACAAAACAAAGTAGGTAGAGGTACTCGAGTTTTAAAGCGTATATTTACCATAGCCTCGTCCCGCACCACCCTTAAGCTGATTTAACTCTGTAAACAACTCGCAATTACGTTAAAATTTTAATTATTCTCGAATAAATGGTTATTCTATATTAATCGTACTCGAAGAATACGCGAAATTACAAAATAAACACACGCAGCCATCCGATGAGAGCTGGCAACCGCAAAAAAAACCACAACCCTGAAAAAATAATAACGTTAAAAATTGAAAATTGTTTTCCTTGGTAGCTTCTTTATTTTATGCACCTCTCTCGTTTCTTTATCTTTCGCTATTTTCTCAATACCCAACAGAGAGATTCTTGTCGTGTGTTGACTCTTGATAGACACAACAGCGAAAGATATTTTTTCGCAAAAAAGGCCTCTGTACACCATATCCATAGCATGTGTAGAAACAAACTTTGTTGATATGACATATCAGTCGCATGACTTTCTAATAATTTATCCTCCTTTCCCTCGGAAAAAAAAAACTTGAGAAAAATTCTTGCATCAGCTATTTTATGGCATCATTGGACCTATTAGGTATATGTGTTCTCGTTTTCACAACATAACCAGCTCGAAGTCGATATGGGGGCATCTCAAGATGACTACGCGGATTAAAACTCGTCCGTTTCAGCTACGGAGTTGAAAATTTTCTCGTCAACGAAATGTTTTGATGAAAAAGTTATCGCGTGCGCTGCGCCAATCTAACCCTTCGTCAGATCTCTTCCTCATTATTTGTGTACGTTTTCGTCGTCTTATGGTGTAGATGTAGTAAATATAGCCATCGTCGTTTTGTATAGGCATTCGTATTACCTAAATAGCAAATTATATGTATTATTCATTCATTCAGTGGCGGCAACTTGCGTGTTGCTCGGATGCTCGAGCAACACATGAAAAAAAAATAAGAGGGTTGAGCAACACATGAAAAAAATAAAAAATTTGTGAAAAATGCTCTGTAAATTGGCTACCATATTAAAAACCTATTAGACCTACCTATCTTTTTAAATATTTAAGAATTGAAAAAATTGCATATCTATAAAATTTTCAACTTGAAAAAAATGATCAACGTTCAGAGGCGTAGTCAGGCGGAGGGGTGTCTGGACCCCCCTTGAGGTCGAGAATTTTTTTGAGGAACTTTTTTTTTTAGGCATTAAAAATTCCAATTTTATCAAAGCTTCGCTCGGGCATCAATAACATCACTTAAAAAGTACATTTTTTAGGCATTAAATATCTAATTTTTTCGAAATTTCGCCCTCGCTACGCTCGGGTGCGAATATGAACTATTTAGAGCTGAAGTACGAAAAAAGGCTCCTTTTTACCCTTCCCCCTCCCCCAAAATTTCTCGTTTTTCATATTTCTGTACCCCTTTTGCAGCCACCTGAAAAAAGCGTTCTACCTCATTGGTTGAGACCCCCCCTTCAGACGATTCTACACCACTGTCAACGTTGACCCCCCCACCCCATTCCCAAGGGCCCCAAGTGAGTTTCAAAATCAGCAACACATGACAAAATGCCAAGTTGCCGCCCCTGCATTCATTATTCGTCATCCTAACCTTATATGTGACCCGCTCCGACAAAACGTACCTTATGGAAGAAAATAAGATTTTGAGAAAAACGCATTTTAAAGTTTGAACTAATATAAGTGGCGCGAATGTGGGTGAAATGGTCTTGTAAGCCTTGCTATGAGTGGCTGTGGGTGTCCTGACGTCATATGAAAATTTTCAGCTTTTTTTTGCCGGTAAGTGGCGCTAAATTCAGGAAATTCAGACACAAACGTAATGCTGTAACAAAGATACATTAGTCAATTCATATCTTGGGAATCGATTTACGTCGATGTTTTGAGACGTCAGGTCGCCAAATTTCGGCTGTACATTAAAAAACAATTGATTTTTAGGAAAAAAAAAAAAACAAAACAAAAAAAATCAAATTTTTTGTCATTTTTGGATTTTTTGGTCATTTTGGCATACGTTATTTGGCATGAAAAAATTTTTTTTGAAAAAAAATACCTAGCCCATCTGATTCTACATACTTTTATCTACCAGAATCCGTAAAAAACTCAAAATTCATTTTTTCTTCCATAAGGTACGTTTTGTCGGAGCGGGTCACATATACGAATAGCCGAGATAAAATCACCCATTCTAAATCCTTTCTACATATTGGTGTTTCATCCACGTTTGTAGTCTGAGAGGTAGACAAATTTTAGTTTCATGATGAAAAGAAAGTTCGATAAATATTTCAATACCGAATGAATACACAATTTACAAAGAGTAAGAAATTATTTTAAATTTAAAAAAAAAAATCCACTATATTTTTCCGGCCACCAAAACCTTGAAATTCAAATGGTACAAATTTACAAAAAAATTTTGAAACTCTGCGGAATGTTATACTGATTTTGTTGAAAATTCATAAACAAATTATTGATTTTTTTAAAACAAAAATCATTTAAAAATCATACTAAAATATGAAGTTTTTAACTCATGGACAGATATTTTTTCAGGGTACCCTCCAACGAACGAAAAAACCAGGAAATTTTTCAACATTTCACAATTTTTTGGGAGGAGGAAGGGGGTAGGATAGAATTTTTTTTCATCGGGTGAAAAAAAAATCAAACAAAAAATTTTAATGTTATTCTGAAATTCTGAAAAATGGAGAAGAAAAAATACACTGAAAATATCAAAGTTTCATTCAAAATAAAAAACAGAAAAAAGTCCCATATTTTGGCATTTTCGACCATAAAGCAAAGAGAAATGTAGGACATTGAGACGCACAAGCAAAAATCAAGACAAACGAATAACTATAGTCGGTACAACGAAAGATGGAACTTTTCCCCTACTTGGCGGTTGAGGCGCGCTACAACTGAACGCGAATTCAAGCAAGATAAAACGTATACGTACGTTGCGACTTCAAAAATATTTTCAACTTTTTTTCAAAATTTTTTTTCATTTTTTTTTAAATAATGTTTCACTAAATACTGAATTTTGTTATAAATCGGTGTATTTTTTTAAAAATTGCCAAGTATTATGCGATTTATTTACAAATTATGTTTGAAAAGATGCGTGATATTGGCAATAAAAACTCACTTTCGCAACTTTGAGCTTTAATAACTTTTGTTCGGTTATCGGGAAAACTTTCAAACCTACGTCATCTTGTAGAGAATTCAACGTAGATCATTTTCCCTACCTCAAAACCCTATGTCCTCACTCGAAATTTTGAGTTATTTTAATGTAAAGTTGAAAAAACGCGTATTATTTGCAACAAAATCTCACTTTCGCAACTTTGAGCTTTAATAACTTTCGTTCGGTTATCGGGAAAACTTTCAAACCTACGCCATCTTGTAGAGAATTCAACGTAGATCACTTTCCCTACCTCAAAACCCTATGTCCTCACTCAAAATTTCGAGCTATTTTAATGTAAAGTTGAAAAAACGCGTAATATTTGCAACAAAATCTCACTTTCGCAACTTTGAGCTTTAATAACTTTCGTTCGGTTATCAGGAAAACTTTCAAACCTACGCCATCTTGTAGAGAATTCAACGTAGATCACTTTCCCTACCTCAAAACCCTATGTCCTCACTCAAAATTTCGAGCTATTTTAATGTAAAGTTGAAAAAACGCGTATTATTTGCAACAAAATCTCACTTTCGCAACTTTGAGCTTTAATAACTTTCGTTCGGTTATCGAGAAAACTTTCAAACTTACGCCATCTTGTAGAGAATTCAACGTAGATCACTTTCCCTACCTCAAAACCCTATGTCGTCACTCAAAATTTCGAGCTATTTTAATGTAAAGTTGAAAAAACGCGTAATATTTGCAACAAAATCTCACTTTCGCAACTTTGAGCTTTAATAACTTTCGTTCGGTTATCGGGAAAACTTTCAAACCTACGCCATCTTGTAGAGAATTCAATGTAGATCACTTTCCCTACCTCAAAACCCTATGTCGTCACTCAAAATTTCGAGCTATTTTAATGTGAAGTTAAAAAAATGAGTATCTGATAGAAACTCATTCAAAACATCATGCCTTGGTTTGAGAGTACCCTGATTTCCAGCGCGTTGGTTGGTCCGTTGATTTTTCGCGTGGTGGGGGTAGATAGGGGAAAAGTTCCAACTCTCGTTGTACCGACTATAGTAATATTCATTATCAATGATGTCTACCGGGTGTCCGGTCAATTCTGGCACCCCTCCGGGTTTTTTAGACAAATATCAATCCAGATTTTTTCATCCAATGTTGCACATTAAATGTCTTTCAATTTACAACAGTATTTCGAATAAAAATACATCAAATGTGCAACTTCCTAACGAATGAATTGAGAAAACCCTGGATTACAAAATGAAAAGGAGCCAGAATTAACCGGACATCTGATAGAATGAATAGTTGGGATTTCAATTATTTCAATCTGCCAATACAGCTGACAAATCACTACATCATTTGAATCAACTTCAATCAAAATTGCATTTTACCGAAAAATTATTGCGTCAGTAGATACTTCAATAATAATTACAACCTATCGATGCGATACTTCAAATCCGAATTCGATACATCGACATTATTTAAATATCTATAACTCGAACTTTTTTCGATGTTTGATAGGTAGGTATTAGGTACGTAAGAAAAAATTCATCGATATTTCAATACTGCTCATGTATCGATAAATTCGATAATTTGATGTCAACATATTGATATATCTAACGATTTGAATGAATCGATATCGATCCATCGCTTGTTCGATTTCGATATTTTCAATACATCGATATTCGATTTCGATGTTTTCGATACATCAATATTCGATTTCGATATTTTCGATACATCGATATTCGATTTCTATATTTTCGATTCATCGATTATCGATTTCCATATTTTCGATTCATCGATATTCGATTTCCATATTTTCGATACATCGATATTCGATTTCGATATTTTCGATACATCGATATTCGATTTCGATGTATCAATAATAGTTAATGGTCCGATTTTGTTATTTCAATGTAGCAATTTAGATTCGTTGATGCATCGATATATTTAATTTGATTTTGATGCCTCTATCTTCAGGTATTGCGATGTTTCGATTTCGATCTTTGATGCCTCAATTCGAGTAAATTCCCAAACATATTTCAAATTCACTTTCGATATTGCAATTTTGATGCATGGATAATTCAATCGATCCCGTTATCGTGATAAATCGATTCTCCATTTCTATATTTCAATAGGTACCTCATCTCAGCTTGAAGATTATTGATGTTTCAATTTCAATATTTTGATCTTTTGATTCAATTTACTAATTGATTCAGAGATTCTGATCTTTCAATAAGTATAATGGAATATAAATATTTGACCCCCCCCCCCCCCCTCCAATATTTGATACTGCAGAATCTTCAACAAGAATCATCAATACTTTGATTTCAAAATTTTCAATTTTGCTATTTTTTATTAACATGTCACATCCCATTTCTTTCAAGTTTCCTTCCAAGAATTTAATAGAATTCTATAATTTTTTCTTCAACGGGTAAAGTATGTGGACTTCATTCGGCAATGAAATTCAAATTTCAATTCATTTCTCACATTTCAAAAAATTTTCAATTAATTTCCCAATATTATCAACACCTCCATTTTTTTTCAACAGACTAGCGAGATAAAGATACAAATGTTCACAGTCTTTTTTCAACTCTGAAAGCCAAAATCTCACCTAATTATTTGGTTTCGAACCCGAATCCAAAATTTCGAAAATCATTCCTTCGCATCTTCCAAAAATTTCAAACCGAGCGCCCAACTCGTACAATTTCCAACCTCTCTTCCCATCTGTGTTATTCAAAATTAAGTTTCGGGGAACTTCGCCGCCGGTAATCGAATATACTCGCGCGCAAGGTATAAAATGCAATTAATCCATAATCCGGCCAGACTGACGAAAGTACAACAACGCGAACGCGTAATCGGCAACCCAATAATTTCATCAAATTGTCTCGGGAATACAAAAACGTTAAACGCGCCAGCTACCAAAGGTACCATCGCACTTGACAAGTGAAATTAGATTAGAAATTTTCGACGGTGCGGTGCGACGCCGGCGTAAAAAAAGTTTTACGAGCTCGACACCGGTGTCAACGACAGAAAAATCTAAGGAGCAGCTATCCTTTGCGGCGGGGTTGTTTCGGTACGAGTACGAGACGAGGACACGATACCTGTTACTAAATCCTCGATTATTTTCCGATTCGGAAACTAAAAAATGTATTTTTTCGAACAATAAAATCAACCGGTTGTGAAATTTTTCGACATATCAAAATCAAACAAAAACATCGTGAGATGGCAAACTTTGAAGTACTTTGCATTAGAACGGATTAACACGAGCAGGAAACGTAGCCAGGTTAAATTGTAGCTCGACAGAGGTAGAGCTTTTAAGATTTGCAAAACATTTGCACGTTTAATTAAAATTTGAATAATACAAGCGGACATCGGGACGACGACATTGTCAGCTATAAACGTAGTAGGCAGCTCGTTCACCATATTCCAAGATACAAGGTTAATGGAGTCGATCAAGCCAATACTATGAAATCTCACCGCACACGGAGAAAGGTTCCCCGACAAGCGTAACCGCAAACTCGCGAGCATTAATGGATATTCGGCAGGAGCGTTTGTGTGGTTGGGCTAAGGACAGCAGTTGTATTGGGTATGGGAAGGATGGCGGCGTCTAGTTTTATTCATTCGTATTTACGGGTACACTCCATCGCCACCTTCAACACCGCCGTTGGAATTTAAATACTAATTTGAAGCAACCGCCGTTGGCATTCGATTCGCTATGCCGATCGTATCGTATTACTATCGGTACGCTATGCCATTCGTGTACGTTTACAAATACGAAAGAAATGTGTTTAGCCGGAAACCGTTTCGTAAACCGACTGATTTGAAATTCTAACCCGAGAAGATAGGTCAAAATTTGAGAAAGTGGTACTTTAACGTACCTATGTTAATCCATAAGGATGCAAAATTTAATAGGAAAAGAAAAAAGATTTCAAATTTGAAAATCTTAAATTTTTCTCAAAAATAAATAGGTATCCAGGAAATGAAAATGATAGCAATGAAAAAAAAAAAGTCAAAATGTCGGAAATTCTGATTACTCTCTCATTTATAAATCAGTGAAAATTATCGAATATCACTGAAAAACAGTCAGAATTACAGCACAGGAGAAAATCAGTGAAAAAACTTTCACCGAAACTGAATCAACGAGAAAAATCAATGAAACCCTTTGAAAAATCAGTGAATTTCGTTGATTTTTCCTGTGCTTCAATTTCGACTGTTCATTAGTGACTTTTCACTGATTCAGAATGAGAGAGTACTTACATCACAATTTTAGCAGGAGGAAAATTTTACGAACGTTGATGAAACGAGAAAAAATTTTCAGGTTGATTTGCATTAGAAAAGATAGTTAGATACTTCAGAATTTTTGAAAATAGAAATACCAAGAGAACAAAATCTACAGATTTTAATGTAAGTTTTAATAAAAAATTTTAAAAAATTGGAAATTATAGTTCGTTAAATTTTTTTACAACAACAAGTTTGAATTTCAACTTTTCTATTCAGCATCTGATTCTGAATCTCACCTTCTCCCAATTTCCCATCTCTTTAACTGGGGCCCTGCATTAACTGTTGGCAATACAACAACAATTTATGACTGATTTGGCGTCCGATCATGTAAAAATTTCTCGCATTACTGCAGGTGACAGTGTGCCTAGGCCTACTGTCGTTTTTTGTTTTTATGAAAGAAACGAAAAGAATCAACATTTAAAAATCGTGTTTTTCCTCAATTGAAAATCGACAATAAGAAATGACGAATTAAAAAATTGAAAAATTGTATTTTTTGTCATTTTTGGAGAATAATTTATTCAAATTAGAAACATTTCAAACTAGTCCTTTTTTATCATTCATGGAGAACAATTTTTAAAAAAATACTAATATTAATAAAATGAGGCATCGTTGATTTTTCTTTTTTTTTTTTGAAAAACGACGGTTTCAGAATTTATAGAAATAATTGGAGAAAAAGGGTATCAACTTACAAAATTGGAAAACGGTTGTTTTTCATTGTTTTTGGAAAAACGACCAGAAATATCAATTTCCCAAATGAAAACATTTCAAACCGACCTTTTCTCGTCGTTTTTGAAAAAAAAAAACATCCAGACTATAACGACTTTTGAAGGATTAGGTAGATACTAGGTACTGTCGTTCTTGGTAGTTTTCAAAAAACGACAGGTTTAGATTTACCTATTGAAAATAGACGTTTCTCGTGGGATCTTTTAATGGACAAATGATTCACAAAATTAAAAAAATGACCAATTTTCTAGGTACCATTTTTGAAGAAATAATCTGAAAAAAATGTTGACAAACTATGTACGATCGTTTTTAGTCGTTTTTTGAAAAACAACAGGAAACGTCAGCCTCAGAACTTGAAAAAGTTGTCGTCTCTCATAAAAACGACAAAAAACGACGAATTCAGAAATTCAGAATACTTTTTAATAGTCGTTTTTGAAGAAACGACTATTTTCAAGAAAATTGTCATCATTTTTCGTTATTTTTTCGACAAACGATAGGGAACGACGCAAAGGCCTTAGCATTATGGTTATTTTCCTAGTTTTTGTAAGAAACGACAAAAAACTACTGATTCAGAATATTTAAAGTTGGTATTTTTTCGTGTTTTTTTTTTTTTTTTTTTGAAAGATCACAAAAAACGACGGATTTACAAAATTGAAAAAAGGTTGTTTAAATCGTTTTTGAAAAAACAACCCAAAATAACCATTTCATGTCGTTTTATAAGGGTGATTTCAACATCCATACTCACAAATTATAATTTGAACTCGAAGTCCTGAAAAATATAGCTTTTGAGATCACTGCGTTGATTTCTAAATTATTCGAAAGAAAATCACTCAACTCTTGTTCTATGCTCATCAACCATCTGTCTTTATAGCGTTTATACCACACCTGGCATCTCATCACTTTTAACAGTGATCAAAAAAAAGTAATAGGTAGGTAGGTAATTATCTTTTTTTTAAAAAATTAAAAAATCTCCAAAAAATCATCAAGAGAGATTTTCTATCAATTTGAATTAGAGAAAAATCTTCAAAAAAATTGTCCAAAATTTTAAAATTTGTCAAGTCCTTGGTACCTACTACCTATTTTTAAAAAAAAACACCAATCAAGTCGTTTCAAGTTTTAGACACAGCTGCTAGTCGATCTCACGTGAGAAATATTAGAAAACAATGTTTTCATTTAAAAATTCTCCATCAGTCCGAACTTTCGAACCACCCGGTATCCGAAAATAAAATGGAAAACTTTGTATGTGCGAATATCGTGAAACACATTGAGACATTTCAGCGATACATACCCAAACTATATACGAGCCAGCGAAGAAGGAAAAATCGAGAAAAACAAAGAACCAGTCGAGTTAACCAAGACGATATCATTGTTGTTTAAAATTTTCAAACGTCGTTTATCTTTTAAATAAATCTTTTCTCATTGCTAAAGCAGACTAACGCCGTAAGATGTTATGCTTTGGTATGGCGACTCTCTCTACTTTTCTTCTTACTCGTATTTGTATCTTACCATAAAGCTTCCACCCATACTCACTACAGCTGAATCTTGCCTTAAGGCGAAACTATGGCCATACGACTATTTTTCGTTACGCTTTTTCGCCCACTTTCTATAAATCTTTAAACGACTCGTCGAAAAAATAAATGAAATTTTACGCACCAGAAACGCCTACAAATTTCACGGCGAGTTACGTTCTTCCTTGTTCGCCCAACTTGAATGTTAATAATTAGATGTACATATTTGAAAACCTTAATCTTCCAAAAAAAAATTCAAGTAAATATTCAAAGGTCATAGACCAAAATGAGCACCAACTGTATACTTGACGCCCACCAAACCACGTTTAATTAAACGCCATCTTTTAAAACCGCTATACTACAAAAAGTTTTCTAATCAGTAATGCACCGATGAAAGTTCATTTCCGCTTTGAAAGTTTTACTTAAAGCAACCACCTGTTTCCAGACCAACAAATGCTTCGACAATTATACTCGTTACTTCGGCATCACAGCAGACGAGGCGGAATATCTTACGCAGAAATTTCGAGTCCACTACGAATGCGAGGCGGAGGACGAAGGAAATCTCTCGCTTACACAATAGCGATATATTGATTGTGAAAAAAAGCCAGAAAATGACGATAGGAAAGGGAGGTCAGCGGGGCGAAGTTGGATGAAAGGAACGAAAAAAAACTATACGTACTACGAATACTATATGAATTTAACCTTGACTGTATAAGTCGTTCGATTGTGTTGGATTCGATGAAATAAAGCGCGCGTAAGCGTAATCAATCTTCAGGGATCTCTTATGTAGTATCTACCTTGAAATAACACTATGTATACCTTTATACTATACGCCATAAGCCACCAACCAAAGTAAAGGCGTTATTGAAAATTTATAAAGTTTCGTTTCGTTATTCAAGCGCTCTAAATGAGCTAACAGGCGAGGCTTTTCCTTCACCCTGCTTACTATTTTCGGGAAGCAAAATGCGCCGCTTTGAAGCAGAAAAGCTGCGAAAGGAATTTTTCCCCGTCGTGGCAGCGACGATGATGACCTTTTTTCTCGCAGGACTTTTTCCCCTTCGTTTCATAATCTACTCGGTTATATCCTTCTTTTGCGAGCTCCGATTATTTCTCACGTGCGGAAATGAATAAAAAGTGAAAAAAAATTGGAAAAAATATAAGGAATTTTTTTTTCGTTTTGAGAAAATATTTTCGAATAGTACGATAAGGTCACTGAAAATGAAAGAGTTTGAACCGAAAAAAGATGGGGGAGGAGATACACATCCTATTACACGTTATCGTCGAAATTTCACCAAATAACTAAACAAATTTCATTTTTATACAGGGTGTTTCATAAGTAAAGCAACTCTTTCAATTCGGTAATTAAGGAATCCATATGAAATGCAGAAATACAAGGATACAAGGTGGATCATTTGTACCCTCTCATTCTGAATCAGTGAAAAGTCACTGGTTAATAGTCGAAATTGCAGCACAGAAAAAATCAGCAAAATTCACTGATTTTTCAGCAAAATTCAAAAATTTTGCCAATTTTTCAGTGAATTTTCATTGATTTTTCAGTGATTTTTTCACTGATTCGTTTTCAGTGAAAATTTTTTCACTGATTTTCTCCTGTGCTGCAATTCTGACTGCTTTCCAGTGATATTCGATAATTTCCACTGATTTATAAATGAGAAAATACTCGAAGTCTTTGAATCCAACTCTTCAGTCAATTAGACCTGGACTCACAGGGACGAGGAAGGAGGAATCAAGATGAAAAAGTTTCAGAAATATCAAGAGTGATACCAAAATCCTTGGTTTTTTACAACCCCTGCTCCCCCTCCCTCCATCAATTTCCCGAGTCATCCCCCCCCCCCCCCCCAAAAAAAAAATCAAACGAGCTCCATAATGAAATAAAAGAGAGAAAGGAAACAATTTGAAACTTTATCGGGCAGGATGTCGATATTTAACAAAATGAAAAATTCAAAAGTATGAATTTTGATACGCCAAATTTTCATTCATGTATGACTTCGTTTAAATATGACTGTTCGACCATGAAGCCTACAAACAAACATTTTGGGAAAATGAAATCTTTCGTACTTACTTATTTTCTGGGATTTTCTCAAACATTCTCATTCAAAAATCAGTGAAAATTATCGGAAATCACTGAGAAACAATCGAAATTACAGAACAGGAGAGAATCAGGAAAAAAATTCACTGAAAATAAATCAGTGAAAAAAATCACTGGAAAATCAGTGAAAATTTACTGAAAAGTCGGTAAAATTTATAAATTTAACTGAAAAATCAGTGAAAATTCGCTGAAAATCAGTGAATTTTGCTGATTTTTTCGTTCTGCAATTCTAACTATTCATCAGTGACTTTTCACTGATTCAGAATGAAAGAGCAGAGACAAAGCGTGTAAGCAGTAAAAATGCAAATACGTATCAGAAGGCATAAAAAAAGGATGATTTTAAAAAATTGAAAAAATTACGAACATTTCGAAAGAATTTTCAAAATCAGGGTTCATGACTGAAAATTGTAAATTTGTACTTTTTCGTACTTTTCTAAAATCAATAATCCTTCGTCGATGGTTTTGTTCCCTGATCAGGAATCAAAAACTTTTTTTAAATTTCGTTTTCTGTGAAAATTCCAAATTTTCCGAAATAACCTTTTCAATTTTCTACTCCCTCATTTCTAATCAATGAAAAGTCGCTGAAAAAAGTGAAAATTGCAAAAAAGGAAAAATCAGTAAAATTCTATTTTTTATTTTTTTTTCTGTTTTTTTAGCAATTTTTTTCACTATGTTCGCTCCCAGTGAAATTATTTTCAATGATTTATTGCTACAACTTGAATTGTTTTCCGATAATTTCCGATAATTTTCACTGATCTATGAATAGAAAACAGGTATACTTTTAAAATACATAAGAAATGATTTTTTTTCCGTGTTAAAAATTTTCAAACTTTGGTGGAGTAAATGATTCCTGAAAAATTTATGCTTTGAAATTGAAATTTTCCAATGAAAAAATATTACGGTAAGCAAACAGTAAAAAACTGCAGAAAAATCAGTAAAAATTCACTGAATGTTCATAAAACACATGAAATCTGCAGAAAAAACAATGAATTTGTTCGATAAGTCAGCGAAAATCGGTTGAAAATCCTGTACTTAATGCAATTTTGACTTTTTCCTAATAATTTTTCACTGATTCAAAATAAGAGAGAACCCTTAAAATATTTACATTACTTCAAAGCAACGAAATAAATCTTACCACTGATAGAATGAAAAAATTATGAACAATTTCAAGAGTAGAAAAAAATTGAATAACAAACAATCCTCATAAGAATTCAACGCACGATTTGTGAAATATTTAAGTTTTTTCAACGTTTCATTTTCATTTCAAACACCCCGCAGGAAAATTTGAATAATTTTTGAAAAAAAAAAAATGATTTTTGCAATGACTTGTAGGATATCTTGCCAACATCTAGGTTTTCAGATCTCTCCAGCTCAATCTCGGGAAGGGGACTCATTTCTCAAAAAAATAAAACTGCCACGTTCCACACGAGTAAAGGTTGGGAAGAGGGCCAAAATTGAAAAATGTGCAAGTTGGTTATCTGAATTCATGTTTTTATTTCCCTCTAACCATTTTTGAAGTTATTTTGACCCTTAACCCAAAAGCGAGACCTACTCTCTCATTCTGAATCAGTGAAAAAAACACTGATAAACAGTCAAAATTACAGCACAGGAAAAACCTACAAAATTCACTGATTTTCAGCAAATTTTCACTGATGTTTCAAAAATGTTCACAGATTTTTCAACTAAATTTATACATTTTACTGACTTTTCAGTGAATTTTCACTGATTTTCCAATGATTTTTCTCACTAAGTTTTCAGTGAAAATTTTTTCACTGATTTTCTCCTTTGCTGCAATTCTTATTGTTTTCCAGCGATTTTCGAAAATTTTCACTGATTTATAAATGAGACAGTATAGAACTTCCCAGATGAATGAAAGGAAAACCGTGACATTACTTTTATCCCAGACAATTCAGAAAGTTCGATTTCAAGTCCGGGGTCAAAATTACCTCAAAGCTGAATTCTGGAGGCTGAAAAACATACGCATTGATGCTTTAATGGAAAATTTTCACACTTGTATCAATTTGTAAAATTTTGTCCTCTTGAATCTTCAGACATAAAATGATAATTTATCAATTATCAAAACATTTAATTGACCAATATCCCGACAATTTCAGATTCAAAAAAAAAATTACCCCAAAACCTTCTCACCATTCAACTGCCACTCATGCAAAATTTCACGTACTCGTACGATCCCTTGAAAAAATCCGTTTCGTTTTATTCCCAGCAAAAGATTTTTTTCACACCTACGCTATACACATCTGTCTATTATTCTACAAAACCCTGTCTCTTCCGGAAATCGAATTCAATCAACCCGGAACACTCCTTATCCACAAGGTAATTTTTACCCAACCAGTGTATTGAAATCACAATATAAAAAATCCGATTCTGTCGAAGAAAAAAGGCGAAAATTCGAGTTCAACGCGCTTACCAGCAGTATTCGCACAACGTATATGGAAAATTACACTCTTAAGGCAAACCCCCGGAGAAAAAGAACGGATCACGTGGGCATTTTGGAAATTGCATCTTCCCAAATATACGAACCAGCTTATTGCTGTTTATTCACCTTTTTTTTTCCGCTCGCTGTATTCTTTCGTTTTTTCGTTTTTCTTTCTTCGCCATTTAATCCACCGCATGCGACGACCCGAAGTGGAAGGGGGAGGCAGCGAAATAATCGAGTAAAAAACAGTCATGTATCAGAATAATCCCGAGAAAGAAGAAAACTTGGTTCGATAATTTGTCACGCGACTCGTCCGACACTAATTTATTTAATGGATAACGCGAATAAATTGCCATTTCGTCTGAATTACATTTCGCTGTATAGATATATAAAGTATACTTGGAATATATGTACCTGCGTTTAGTTAAAAGTGTTATTAAACATGAAATCATTTCTTCGAGATTTGATTTTTTTTTGTGTGCAGGTAGTTTAACATGTGTTAACATCACGTTTAGAAAGATACGAAGCATAAAGAGTCTCGCGTGTTTGGCAGTTTTTCTTTGAAAACAGCTTTAAGGTAACTTAACGAATTTATGTACAAAAGTTTTAATAAAATTCAAAACCGTAGGACAAGCGCGTGTAAACACAGAAACAGAACGGTCTTGATACGCGTCAAAATACACGTACACAGACATGGAATTCCTAAAGCAGACAGAAAAACAACGAAATTACAGCGACGATAAACTTTCAGTAATTAAATCATTGTTAGGTTTTGTATTGTAATGACCGAAATTCTAAATCATAACGTTATGTTTTCGCTTTAATAAATGCCGAGGCACATCTCACATTAATCCTTTAAGAATTTCATTCTGAAACGTTTCTCACCTCTCTGCAATGCCATCGAACCTGTGAAGTTGAACAGAACCGTCCAAATACACGTGTCATAACATTGTGTTTTTTAAAGCTCGAAACGTGTTTTAATAAGCACACAAAAATCCAGACAATTTTTTTTGTAATTTTTAATCTCATGATCATTATTACGCGAGTTATCGTTCAGTAATTTCTTACGACAACAAGTGATTTCGAAGCGTATCTCAGGAAAAAATGATCAGATTGAAAAGCTGGCCGCATATGAGCACATCTAACTAGATCTGATAAGGTTCGAACAAGTTCAAGTTCATTCATAAAAAATAGTTAATTTGAGCAGAAGTATATTTAAATATAGGTTCATATGATTAGATCTGATGAGGTTAGATCGAATTAGAATGTGACGCAAAGCCGGAGTTTCCTAGAAGCATGAGAAGCACCTGCGTGGGGCGGAAAATTTCAGGGAGTGGCAAACTTAAAGAAGAAAAATTGAAAAATTAAACTATTCATTTCAAAATGAAATGATTTAATTTATTTTTATTTTGAATCTGAATGTTTAAGAAAAAAATTCCACTCGCTTGATGGCTTGAACATTTTCACTTTTAGAAAGTGCCGGCTTAAAAATCATCAAATCTTTCAAAACATTGAAGAAAAATATTAAAAAATCTTGGTTTTTGGAAACTTTGGCTCGTTTTAGGATTTTAGACTACCTCAATACCGAAATCTTGTGACTTCGAGTCGTAAATATAAAATAACACTAAAATACTTATTTATGTTTTCCTTCTAGTTAAAATTATTTTTTTAAAATTAAAAGAGTTTTAGGATTTTAGACTACCTCAATACCGAAATCTTGTGACTTCGAGTCGTAAATATAAAATAACACTAAAATACTTATTTATATTTTCCTTCTAGTTAAAATTATTTTTTTAAAATTAAAAGAATTAAAAGCAAAAAATTCTTAAAAAAAATTATACGATAATTTTCTTCTTGCCTCAAAACCACTTCACGAAAAAAACACCTATCAAATTCGTTTGAATAAAAATCAGTGCCAAATTCCTGGGAAAAAATTAGCTCGTCTTTTTCTTTGTTTTTAGTACTTTCTTTGCAATGGCCTTTTTGTATAAAGAATTCAAATACGTTAAATGCCACTTTTAACAAAGCTTTAAAAAATCATATGACGGTTATTTGTATAAACCTTCATCTCAGCCTCAAAAGTTTGAGAATAATGTGACATGATTATTGAGATGAAAAATCCTCCTAAAATTCATACCAACCTCAAAAGTTTGAGAAAAATATGGGACGAATATTGGGATGAAAATTCATCCCAGCCGAAAAATTCTCGAAAGCAAGTGGAATGATTTTTGGGAGGCCAAGTCTAATAAATCTCGAAAAAACGTGGAATTAAAATTAACATGAATTATCCCGATTTTCATTCCACGCCTCAAAAAATCAGGAAAAATGAAGAATGATTACTGGGATAAAATTTCACTCCAGCCTCAAAATTTTGAGAAAAGTGAAATGATTATTGAAAAAGAAAATTCATCCCAATTTGAAGAATTTTAAAAAATCATTGAACGATTATTGGAATAAAAATGAATCCCAGCCTAAAAAATCTCGAAAGAAACGTGGAATGAAAATTGAGACGAATTTCCATTTCAATTTTCATCCCGGACCTCAAAAGATTAAGAAAAACGTGGGATAATCATTGGAATAAAATTTCATCTCGACTTCAAAATTTTCAGAAAAAAATGAGATGATTATTAGGATGAAACTTCTCCACAAAATTCATCTAGCCTAAAAAGTCACAAAAAATTGTAGGATAATTTAGGTATTTGGATGAAAATTCATCCCAGCTTAAAAATTCTCGAAAAACGTAGGATTATTATTGAGATAAAACTTGATCCCAACTTTTAAAATCTCCAAAAAAAAACATGAAATGAAAATTGAGATGAATTTCCATTTCAATTTTCATTCCAGACCTCAAAAAATTAGGAAAAACGCAAGATGATTACTTATTGAGATATAAATTCATCTCAAACTTCAACCCACCCAAAAAATCACAAAAAATTATATTTTATGATCAGTGGGATGAAAATTTATCCCAAAATTCATTCCAGCCTCAATTACCAACTAGTTCCATTGAGATATTTCTTTTGAAAAAATTCTCGAACCTTAAAAAACGATTTTATCAAAAAAAAAAATTCCAAAACTGATATTTTTCCAACCCTTGGAAAAAAAGGTAAAGGCGAAAAATAATCCATTCCACCTACTCCTCGGACATCCTAAACTCGACGTAAGTACCCCACTCCATCGAGCAATTTCGATAATTCGAACTAAAAAGAACCACCTCATTCGTTCATTCCGCACATCATTAACTCTCTATTCATATCTCACGCTGAAAATTCGCCAACCAGCCGAATATTCGCCACTGTGAAAAAAAATCCGGCAAATAGCTCCGTTTGAAATTACCAAGGCGAATGTTCGCATCACGTTTCAAGACTCGTCGCACATAAAATATTCTCGTGACGTGTATTTGGCGCGCGATACATTTTAATGAAAAATACCCGCTCGTGAAAAATGTTCGGCGACGACAAAAAAGAATCAAAACGTTTATAATATTTTTAATTGAGGGGTATCCCGGTCGGGGTATTTTTTAGAGATTTTTTTTCGCAGCTTTGTTTCAGTTTAATCTTATTCGCGAATTTTTCAACGTTAACGCAAATCCGAACATTTGACACGTTACGTACGCGTAGGTACATTCGCGCAAAATCCATTAAGGTAAAAACGACTCGCGTCCGACGAGGGTTGAAAATGAAACAACGAGAAAAAAATATAACAACAAAATCGCGTTGATTAATTCTCAACGTCACGTGTACTCATATAATACACAGAGAACATTGCCCATACTATAATTTCAGAGTACGTAGGGTTAAAATAAATTGTACGTAGTACGTACAATGAAATATTATTATTTTAATCTTGCCACGTCGTTCGTTGGTACAAAGACCTTCGCGAAATAACTCAATATTGCGAAATTAATTACGCACGTTTACCAGACTCTCGTAAGGCTCGCCGAGAAAATGGAAACCGCCACGTCGTCGGGGCAAAAAGTGAAAATTTTTCATTCCAAGGCTGGACGAGGCGGAAGGACGGGGAGGATTTGAAAATTATGAAAATCGCATCGATAACACGTGATCGACATACGAAAATAAGACGACTTTCGACAACAGGCGAGAATTTTTCGCCACTCGACGCGAATTTCGACCGCAAAACACCCGAGCTTTAATATCTTTACGGTTAAAACTTTCTTAACTCTCGAGTTTAATGGTATTCGCCTACAACTCGCGAACGCTATAAAAGCCATAAGAAGAAGTAACACAAGAGTTGAAATTTATCGAAAGTTCAAAGAATGAATTTTAATTACCAACGTCTCGCTGGCTTATACCTTCGTATATTGCAATTTTCAATACGTCGATGGAGGTTTTTTCCTTCCTGCCTGCCTTCCCCATCCTTGTCTTCATCGTACCGACAATCTACGTCGTGCAAACCTCACTGAAATTTTTTTTCAGCCGCTTCGACTTGTTAAAATGGTATTTACGCGCGGATTTCGCGCTCGCGTGCTTTCTTTCAGGCATACGAATGGTCGAAGGGAAGGAGGGGAAGTAACAGGGAAAAAAAGGCAGAGAAAAAAACTCCGGCGAGAAAGTTTAATTCGAAAGAAAAGCCAACTCGTACACGATACGTGTGGTAACTAATGAAAAGAGATTCCAGACAAGCCTTGTCATTCTTTCCGTGATAGATTGTTTGTAAATGGCGACTGTGTAACTCCTTTTTCCATATAATTAATGGAAATTCGTTCTCTTTTGCCGGCCGAGCTTTTGAGAGGAAGGTGAGGTGGTGAGGCGCGAGTACGTTTTCGCGCGCCGTGCCACCATATCGGGCCTCTAGCCTTTAAGGCTAATTTGTTAAACTACTATTGAAGAGATGTTGTAAACGCCCCGAAAAACAAGCCTGTAATAATGGTAGTATTTTTTTTACGAGTGTACTTGTTTCTTTTCGAATTCGTCTCGGAAATGACATAATTTTCGATCGGGTTTCGAGGCTAAATCCAGGCGTGAGTCGAGTTTTAAGCTCATAGGTGGAAATTGAAATTTTTTTATTCATTTTTAAAATGAGATCAGAGATTTTTCGTTCGAAAATTTAAAAAATTTCGGTTTTGGAATACCACGAAGAAAGAAGAGAGGATAAAAATTGAAGAATTCCAAATCGACGGTTTTTGTTTGACTAAGAATTTAATTTTTTTCAAATATTCCAAGCGAAAAACATCAGTTAGTGTATGACCCTCTATTTCGAAAATCATCGGTCTGTCGATCCTCTCTGCTGCTTTAAAGCACAGCAAAAGCGCAAAAATTCATAATTTTCATGAACTTTCGGTCGAAAATATTGATGCTCGAAATTGGTGTCAAACAACTGGATTTTTCTCGCTGAAACCGAATATGTAGGTCTGCCGACCCATAAGTGCTGCCTACGCCCCGGCAGACCTGTCAAAATGGGGGAATTTGAAAAATACACTAAATTTTGGTAAAACCTTCAAAAAAGTCGCAAAATTAAGTTGAAAACAGTTTACAAATGGTTCTGAGCACCACTCAGGAATACTTAAGGGTGAATTAAGTTGAAAATCTTACAAAAATTTCATATTTAGGGGGATGTGGGGCTTAGGGATGTATTAACAACTCATAATTATGGAAATGTGATGTATCAAAATTTATGTTTTCTGGGTCGGAGAACTCGAATATGGCTACATTTTTTTTCATTGGGGTGAGAGGGTGGTACCTGTTTTCATGAATTACTGATAGAATCAGATATTTTCTTTTAAGAAATCAAAATATCGCCATTTACATATTTTTTTGTCTTCAAAGAAATTTTGTAATTCTATCTGTAATTCATGAAAATAGGTACTACCCCATCACCCTTGATGAAAAAAATATTGTCATATTCGAGTTCTACGACTCTCTCCATGAACTACTGAATGTGAAATTGGATATCACTTTTTTGTCCTCTTCAGGAACTGATCACGAATTCATCAGAATTTATGATTCTTATAGCGAATTCCATTTACCAACCAAAAAAACCTTTAGGGCACTTGAAATAATTTTTCATTGTCATTCTTCAAAAAATTATTATAGCAATTCAGCCAGTTACATATTGGCTCGAAAAATTTACATAAACTAAAGTTCGTGAGCCAGGAAATTTTTTGGCCATTGAAATGAATTGAAATGAATTTTTTTTAAATTTTCGTTGCAGTGCTATCGAAAGAAATTTCAAAAAAATTGAGTAACAAAATACAATTGGCTGACTGCAATGAATTTTTTTTAAAAAATACCATCAAAAATAATTTCAAACGCTCAAAATTTTTTGGCCTCAATTTTAAGATGTTTGTGTGCATGAGCAATATGAATTTGATACTCTCTCATTTCTAAATCAGTGAAAACTATCCCAAAGTCATTGGGTCATTGGAAAACAGTCAGAATTGCAGTGCAGTAATAAATCAGTGAAAGAATATTCCAGATCCGTAAAAGCCTTAGAGATAATTTTTCTGTGTACATTTTGAAGCAGTAAAAATCTGTAGGAATAAGTTTTTCGAACATTTCGGATTCGTGAAATTCATCTCATTTATGTCGTATTTTTTTTTAGAGAGATGTGCGAAGTTTTCAGCAGATAGCACTACCTCCATATGTTGTATAGAGTTTTATTTAAAAAAAAAAATTATCGTACTTTTAGATTCCTGGCTTCATTCTCTCTGAATCTACGGTTTCTATTTTTTTCGAAAATCTTTCATTCAAAACAACCAATAGTCACCAATTTCCATCAAAATCCAAAATACCTGTGTTTTTTTTTAAATCGGTTTTTTAAAAAGTTAGAAATCGGAGGAAAATAAATAATGTTGTCTGATTTCCGACGAATTGTCACTGATTTTACAATCTCGATGTGAACCTAATTTCGCCAATTTTTCATGAAAATTTCACTGAATTTTCATGTTTTTTCCAGTGATTTCTCCCTGTACTGCTTTTCTGACTGAACATTCCAGTGATTTTCATTGATTTATCAGACAGGTAGCAATTTTTTTATTTGTACTGATATTTTTGAATTTTCCCAGAAAAAGTAAAAACCAATCAAGGGTACTAGAAATCGAATTCACTACTCCTTTCGAATTGTTCATAAAGAAAATTCGCCTAGAACGTGATTTCCAAATTGCATGTCACCCCCCCCCCCCGTTGCTAAATTTTCAAGAACCAAGTTGAAAAATCTTGCTAGGAAAAGAATAAATTTTCTTAAAAATCGAACTCTCGTCGTTTCATCCAAAAATATTGAAAAATTCTAGTTAAATGTGAGCCTGAATATAGAAACCATCCTTAGGGATTAGGAATGTTTTTGAGTCGAAGTTCCCCCTTGATTCTAACCCTTTTAAAAGTTCCAAAATTGGTATCAAATCAAAAATAAATTTTAGACCCCCAAGAGTGGCTTCTATATCCATCAGACTCAAATTATACATAAAATTATTACATAATTACTGCCACATGTACGAAACGAAATTAAAAAAGTTATAAAATACACAGAAAAAATTATAAACGAGTTTCTTCCCTCCTCAATAAAAATCTAACCTCGAGTGAAAATTTTACGCAACATTGCATCCGATGAAAAAAAATTTCGATTGAAACGAATTACGTAGAATATTAAAAACACGACGACGAAAATAATTTTTTTCGTTACACTCAGTACCAATGACATGGCTGAATTCATCGTAAAATTATTTTTCGTCGTACGTTTATTATTTATTTTATTCGGTTCAAATATTTGCTCTTTTTTTTCTCGGGTACCATACAGTGCAGTTATCGTGTATAAAAATACGTATTAAACCTTTAAAGACTTCGGGGACTTTGTAGGATTTTGAAAAGTTGATTATTTGTCTCGAATCCTTTCATAATTTTTTTTCCAAAGTTACGTAGTGATGGTTCTTTTGAATCTTCGTTTAAAATGTAGAAATCTTTGTCTGGAGATATGGAAAAATATAAAACAGGCTCAAGGTGTGGGCACTTGGTACAGTGTAAAATATAAGAGTTGACCGGAAATTAGGGATTATGTAGTGGAGAGGCAGAAAAGGGGAGGTTGTGTAAATAAACTTTCGTCAATTTTACAGAAAAATTACTTTTTCCCAAAAAAAAAAAAACTTCAAGTAAGCAACTAAATAGAAAATTAATTTTTTTTTAAATATCCAAAAATTGAAAAATTCGTCATGTTTGGACTAAAGCTCCTTGAAAAAAATTAGAGAGCTCATTTCTGAAATTGTGGATCATGTAGTGGAGAGACCAAGAGGGAATGTTGTGTGAATAAGTTTTCGTCAATTTTACAGAAAAATTACTTTTTTCCAAAAAAAAAAACTTCAAGTAAGTACCTAAATAAAAATTCAAAATTTTTTTTAAAAATGACCAAAAATTGAAAAATTCGTCATGTTTGGACTAAAGCTCCATAAAAAAAATTAGAGAGCTCATTTCTGAAAATTCCAAGCTCGTCCAAGTTCAAACCAAATCTTTCTGGCGATCTCATTGGAAAAAACAATTTCCGAAAAGTGGAATGTTGAAGAAAATAAATCGTAAAACAAATTACTATTACAGTCACCAATCTAGCCTCATTTTATGGAATCACCATCCAGATAAAATATCGTAACAAACAGACCAAAAAAACCAAACCATCGTCGATTTACCAAACACACTTGGAAATAATTACCAATTAACAGGTAAGCTTTTTTCTCCAAACCAGCCATCAAACCTCTTCCGAATGCTACACCTGAAAAAAGCTCTCTAATAACGCCATCATTTCTTCGCACCATTTACGAAACCCCACCGCAAAACACGTCGCATAAAGAACGTGAAAAATAACCCAACGACGACGCCACCATGCGAACGAAGCAACAAGTAGCAATAGCATCCGAAAACACGCCACGAAACGCCATTACGAGCAAATGAAAATTAAAAAAACTTCTCGTATACTTTTTAAAGTACCTTACTAAGACTATTCTTCCACCAAAGCTTATCCAGTTTCCTTTTAGTGAAAGAAAGGCGAAAAAAAATACATGGTTAACCAATAACGATGACGCGGGTAAGGTTAATTTCAAAGCCGAACCACGTGTAAACGTGGGTGTTCGTTCGCTTTCTGAATATCCAACGGGCTGGTATTCGTATGAAAAATACCTGCGAATCTTTCAACCCCGGCGTAAATCCTTTTTCGTTTGTGAAACGATATACGGAAAACTAATCATTGTATTTGGGATGGAACAAGGGAGACGAGTACGTACCACGCAGCAGTCAAAAGTCCATCTTTTAACCTATAACGAGAAATTCTTTTCGTTTGAAATAAAATAAAAAGAAATACCTGAAAGGTATTATTTAGTCGAAATACGATGATGCCCTTATTTCTTATTTTGCCTATTTATTCGATTAATTGTTATGTTTTTTTCCTGATCTATTCAGCGATAGCTTTCCTCTTTCTCCCTCGCGATTCTAATTTTTTGAAGAAGAAAAAAAATGCAACCTCGAAACTGTGTAGGGGGCACAACGGCACATGATATTTTAAATTTCAATACCAAATACCCAGGTACACGGAAAAAATAGAAGTTACGAAAATGAATACATTTTACCCACAAAAAAATGAATTTTATCAAAAAAAAAATTATAAAAAAAATGATTAAATTTTACCAAAATAATAAATTTTAATCAAATAGGCAATAGAATTTATTCAAAAATAATAACGTATCTCAATTCACAAAATAGGTGAAATTTGTTCTAAAAAATAATATTTTCTATCACAAAAAATGATAAAATAATTATGTCGAAAAAATGAATAAATTTTACCAAAAAAATTTTTTATTCAAAAAAATGATAAATTTTACCCATTTTGAGAATATTGGGACACGTTATTATTTTTTGGATAAATGATTTTTTTTCAGTAAAGAATATTTAAAAAATCTTTCGCCTTTAATAATTATTGAAGTAATTTTCCGCCAACGTCGACGAATTCTTCGACAAATACGTCGTACAATGAACCACTTCATAGAAATTTCGCCACATATATGCGTAGTATTTTAAAATAAACGATGAAATGGCATCCGTAACCACATCAAGAATATCCGAGTAACCACATTCGTCCGGTATTTCAGTTAAATTATACCTACGTATATGATACCTAACCTTTCTCGACCGTTATAGGGTGGCACATTCACGCAGATAATTATTTCCAAGTTGATTGAATCAATTATTTTGACCCTGTTTGAGGCAGATGAAAATGTGGTCACATTGATAGGGGTGTTTCGCGGTGCTGAGTTTCAACTTTCAACTCGACGATTCGTAAAACATAATTTAGTTATTTAAAGTTATTTTTGCAGGTATGTATAGATACGGTTGATTTTATCGCGTAGGATTCGTTTAAGGAATGTTTTTCTTCTTTTACAACTTGTTAATTTTGAAATACTTAGTTACTTTAAGAAATTAAAATCGTGAGAATTCAAGGTATGTCTTAATCTCGGGCATTCGAAAGTTGATTCATAAATTTTAAATATCTTTAAAATTGTTGTAACGTTGTGAAGTAGCGTTTTTAATATTTTTCTAACCTTTTTACAGCATCTGACGTGATATCGATTAGTTTTTCCCAAAATTACGAACGCCAAATTATTAATTTTTTTTCGATTCCTATGAAACACAAACTAAACAAAGACTTTTTTATCAAATTGCTATTTAGTAAATTCTTTGGAAAAAATCAACTTCGGTCTCGATATTGAATAATTTTTTGAGTTTGAAAAATGAGGCTCATTTTTTACAATAACATTTGCATCCATTAGAGGCATTACAATTTTTTCAATTTCAAAAAAAAATCCTTTATCGTCACATTCCAACTTTTTTTCTACACTTTGAATACAGTTACGTAAAAACACTGGTGTTTCGAATTATTTGTAAAAAAAAAAAAGTTGGTCCAGGTACATAATAAAATTATGAATGACTGTTGATAATTTTCAATTTTTCTAATGTATGTAGGTATTTGGGGAAAAAAATCAATAGAAAATGGCAAAAATAATTTCGTAAATTTTCAAAAAAAAAAAAACCACACTGGATTTTATGAATAGGCTTCCCACTTGAAGTGAACAAATTTTTGTCAAAATTCAAAAGATTAACTACTTTTTTTCGGTTCATATTTATGTTGAAAACAAATCTGAATATTTTTTAACATCAAATAGAACATTTGTTTGAATTATCTTCGTTTTTCACTTTCTATCAACACAATTAGTTCATCTGAACAAAAATCATTATGACCAAATAAGAAACACATTAAATTACAATCTATATGAAATCTGAACGTGAAACAATATAATGGCCAGATCAAAAACAAAGCGATAATCATTGAAGAATTTCTGCGCCAGGAGGAGCTCAAACTAGCACTTTTTTTAAAAATTAAAATAGGCATAAAAAACTCAAAACATTGCTTGAATGACTTGGAAAAGGCCAAAAATGACCTTTTTGGAAAAATTCAACAAACTCTTGATGAATCGAGTACATTTTTGAGAAATTTTCAATTCCAAATTGGTAAAAAATTTGAAAAGTCGAGATTTAATGTACGCCACCTTTTAATTACACGTGTCTTGAAGAAATTCTGAAAAGTTCTGTCCGTTTTTTCATCAGGGATCCGGGGGGAGAGGGGCATGTTCCTCCGGCTCCGAAATTTTTTGAAAAATGCCTCCGGCTCCAGCTCTGACACTTTTTTAAAAATACCTCCAGTTTCAGCTCCGAAATATTTTTAAAAGTCCCTCCAAAAAATCGTCCGGAGGGGGCCCCTCCCTTCTCCTTCCGGCTACACTCCAGATCCCTATACGCATCACAGTGTAGGACCAAACTGAAATGGCTGGGAAAAAGATGAGAAATACGAGTTCTATTTTTATGAACACGTTTTGAAATTGAAAATTCGAAGAAAGGATTTCCGAAAAGGGACCTCCGGAGTGAGGAGCCGAAGAGGGGTCCAATGTGATCTCTCCGGTTCCAGATTTTTTTAGAAATCCTTCCAGCTCCAACTCTGAAAAAGTCGTCTGGAGAGGGTCCTCCTCCCTCTGGCTCCGCTCCGAATCCATGTTTTTTTTGCGCAAAAATGTTTTATGAAAAGTTTTCTAATGGGAAAATGCAAAATTTGATGAAATCTTGTTTACCTATTTGATAAAACTTAAAACAGTATTTAATATACTCGTGAATATTTCTAGCTGGAGGGGGGGGGGATGAATGAATTTTCAATAAAAAATAATCCTAATGACCCGCAATAGCTGTTGGCCTTACTGGTCTAATGCTTCAACTGTTCCTTTGTTACCGCAGGAAAAAAGTTCGTGTAACTTTGTTGAAAATTGTCTAAAATTGAAAAGTTCATATGGTTGAAGTCGTTGAAGAACGCTTTCACACTCTCCCTGTGGTAAAAAAAAAAAGTATCACCAAAATTCTCAAAAATATAGATTTTTTTTGCTTTGCTAGAATTGGCTATTTAAAAATTCTTGTTTTTTTCGAACGAACAGTACCTAATTTCTTTATTTTTGTTGCATTGCCGTATTTCACACATCTGATCAGATTGTCTTTGAGTTTGAACTTAGGTATCTACTCGTACAATTTCAAATTTTACAATTTTCTTTTCAATTTTTCCAATATTTTGGTAATTAATCTGAAAAATGCCAACAGCTCTTTTTACACGTTCACTAAATTTTTCATCCTGTATTTGTTTGGCCACCTACGTAAACATCGAAAACCTTGGATACTTTGGTCGATCGAAACTGACACTGTTCATAGTGTTCATAAAGGTCTTTCTCTAGTACAGGTATCTCGTTGGGTCGAATCCCAAAATTTCAATCCATTCCGCTTTCGTCAAAGATACTTGGAAACAAAAACGAAAACCGTGGGACGCCTTTAATTAAAATTCATTACAATTTCGTCTTTCGAGTACCTGTCATCAGATGCACACTCACGAGTAGGTAAACCTTTTATACACGTTGTCGCGTCATCATCGCCATGTGAAAACTCGAATTCCTGCCCAGAACACCAACGTCGACCATTCGCATTTGTATTTCGTTTACGTATGATTTTGATCGATTCGTTTTGCATGAATTGGCATCCAGCTCGTTAATTGACAATTCGAGCACGAGAACTGAACGAGTTCGTACGGAAGGGAAAAATTTCCAAGCCAAATTTTCTCTATGATCGGAGCTGAGGCGAGAAAACGAGGGCAGGGGGTACGATAAATCACCGGCTAAGAAATTTTTTCGCCATTAAAAACTTTTTTCGCGGTGCAATAAATCTCCTCGCTCGTCGGTATCGTTATCGTTGCTCGAATTCGATTAATAATTTATGCGAAATCGACGACGATGGAAGGAGGGACGTATGAAGTTGGTTTGAAAACTTACCCCCCCCCGCCCTTCTAGAGTATCTGCGGTTCCTTCGTCGGTAATTATTTCATTTTAGCTGGTACGTGTCTGTATTTGCGTCGAATGGTGTAGTACGAGTTCGGAGAAAACACCAAACAAGACGTATGGTATAACTTTTCACGCAACGCACGCAAATGCATTTGACGTATCGAAAAGCTCTCTCCGTGCTCTGATAAACTTAACGTTGTTGCCGATGGTACCGATGTGCGGTGGTTGTGTTTTTGTGTCGTCGTCGTCGGATGTGTGAAAATTCACGCCGCCATCGTTACCTCTTCCAATATATACTTAAACTTACCATCAGACTATATTGTACCGAGGTAGGTGAAAAGTAGAAGGAAATTTTAATAAAATCGTCGATTTCTGCTTCGTCTCCCGCACACTTCGTCGTTCTCTCGTTCGGATCGCGCGAAACGAAGAGAACGAGCAACGTCGAAGGTTGCTTTCGTTTGAGCGCGTTAATAAGCAAGACGACGATGGGATTTGGTATTCTAGGAAGTTTTCAGTTGGGCGGAAAGTTGGCGCGGTATTTTTACGTCGAGCTTTTATTTTAGTATTTACTTTCATCTAGGCTCCCTTTCTTCGTTCCAGTTTACGCGAGTTACTCGATATAGTTGTTAGTTTTAAGGCGAGTATACATCGCGAGAATAACGACGCCATTTTACTAAACAATAACGCTTAAAAAGCAAATTTCATTAGCAATTTTTATCCCTCTTGACTTGTGCGGTGGCGTGCTTGGCTGCGTACCAATGCCCGTACAGCGTCTTCGCGATGAGGCAATGAATTTGTCGACCGAGGGGGGAAAGGGGGAGGTTAAATTATCACGTGTGTTTCGAAGGGAGGGTGATCATTCCGTGGGTTGCAGATTGGGAGGATATAGACGTCTAAATGGTTGAAACGAAATGGAGAAATTAATTTACCTGCCATTCATCGGTGGAATAAAGCAACTGACTGAACTGACACGATGAATGAGTTATTGTGTGATAGTTTCGTCGCCTGGGAGCGTTTGTGGGTGGATTGATGACTGATGAGTGATTCGTTTTGCGGTTTTCGAGTGTTTTGTGTTGTCCCGAATAATGTAAATGATGACTTTAATTTCAAATGTAGAGATTGTACGAGTATTTGCGAAAATATGGATCTGGTAAATGCGCTTGTTCCGAATTATAATGTAGGTTTGGGGTTTGGTGTATCTATCTGTACGCCTACGAATTGTCAGCGGTTTATTTTGAAAGAGATTCGCCATTTGGTTGAGAACAAAAATTGTGCGACTTCACTTTTTTAAAATTAAGTGAAGTCATCGTTTTTTTTTTTTTATTTTGTACGTTTTTGTGCTAGTTTTCAATTCAATTTTTTGATAATTTGGAAAATTTTCACAAAAAGCTGTGAACAGACACATGATTAGGTATTTTTGTTATTCAGGAGACCATTTTAGTTGCTTGAAAAAAATAGAAAATTCGGCCCATATTGATAATAGTTTATCCCTCAAAAATTACATATTTACAAATTTTTTTGAGTGAAACATACACACGAAAATGATTTCTTTTGTTTTTTTGGGGGGGATTCACATTTGGAGGGGGCTTGAGCCCCTCATGCCCCATCTATTGAGACTAAATGTTCAAATTTTTTATTGTCGAAATGATTTTTGAATTTTTGCTCAAAAATACGAAAAAAACACGAAATTGAGAGGAATAATTTCGAAAAAGACAAAATTTTTACACCAAATGATAAAATTTTTCATTCATATATTGAAAATAGAATTATTTTCAATCTAAAAATCTGAAATTTTTCAAATTTTACCCCTCGCTTCGCTAGGGTATGTGAAATCTTTTGTATAAAAATTAAAAAATAAGAAATATGGGTTGAAAATTTTATCTCCTTTTTAATAGGTACTAAAATAAGAATGCAGTTGAAAAAATAGATAAATTTCAGTTTTTGGAACTTGGATGTTTTAACATGGATATGTTTTTTCCTCTTGGGTGGGGGGTCATTCCAAAATTTTTAAGACGCTATTTTGTGTCACCAAAAGTCAAAAACTTATAAATTTTTATTTTCGAAATTAACTTAATGTCAGAATGTCAGAAGCTGACTTTTGAAAACTTACAAATTTTTATAATTTCAAAATCAGCTTATTAATTACTTACCTATACGTATATTATCAGAATTTTAAAAACAAATTTTTTTCATTTTTTTTTTAATTACCTTGGCATTAGAAAGTCAAAACATCTTATTTTAAAAAATAAAAATTCTTCTATCTTCTAAATCAACTTGATATCAGAAAGTCAGAAACTAACTTTTGAAAACTTGGAAATTTTTATAGTTTCGAAATTAGTAATTTCTTATTATATCAAAAAGTCAGAATCTGAAAATTGACTTAATATCAGAAAGTCAGGAACTCAGGATAACAGAAAAAGTATCAAAGGGCTGAAAGCCAATTTTTAAATTTTAAATTTTAATATTTTTAAAATTAAGTTAATATTAACAATCAGGATGAGAGGAAAAAACATATCCATGTTATCAACATTTCTCTTCAAAGGAAACTTTACTTCATTTTTTTTCAAAAATTTTCGCCCTCGCGTTACTTTAAATACACGATTATTTTTAAAATGATGGTATGAACTCTCTTTCTTTTTCATTTAGATAATTCAATATTTTGTAGCAAGAAAAATTTGTAGTCGTAATTTATTAGAGAACTTGTAGAATTTCAAAAAATATTCAAGTTTTTGGAAAGAGAGTTGGTCACATAAAGAAATAGTTTTTTTGAACGAATTTTAACAGGCAAATCTCTTCTTTTTTGATAATCTTGGTTGGAAAATTTTTCACTTTCATGCCTCCAGATTTTCGTCCAAGTTTTGTTTCCAGAAACGGATTTAAAAAAAGAATGTCATAATAATAATAATAATAATAATAAGACTTTTCATAGGGGGGGGGGGGAGGTCAAAAATAATTAGAAAAAATTCTTGTGTGATGCATTAATTCGGTTCTACGGACATTCAAAAGAGATAAAATTCAGTTATTATGATTCGTGAAGCTGAAAAAATTAATTTTCTGCAGAATTTACTTACATTTACCAATCGAATTTTTTAGGTGTGGGCGTGTGGGGTAATTGTGAACACAATGTTTTTTAATGGGATTCACGGATTTCAGCTCAAAACATCAATTTCTATCAATTTGATTTTTTTCGCTAATCGGGTTTTTCTAGTTGTCAAAATGTTTAATCTAAATGAATTTTTTCCAATTTATGCAAAAAGAACCGGTAGTTGGGTTTTTTATAGTGCACAATGCATATTTTCTTGTATTTTTTTTTTTTTTTTGAAATTTTCTGTGAAACGAGTAAACGCCAGTTCGGAAGGAGAGAGGGAAAGAGGGATAGGGTGATTTGATTCAAAAAATCTATAGTGAAATGGGGGAAAAAATCTAAAAAGTAGTGGAGGAGGGAATTCATTTTTTAAATCCAGTTAGGTAACGATAACGACTTGCGACAATCATGTTTCAAAAAGAGCGAAAGTAACTTTCAAAAAATATACCAAAATTTTTCAATTTTGTACACTGTAAGATTTGACAAAATCAGAAAATAATGAGATGTTACTTATTGTCTTCAGTTGGAAAAATTTTTTCTCAGTCCTCAAAAAAGTGTACCTATGCCAGAATTGAAATTTATTCTACGAATAAGGCCTGTCTCGCGGTTCAACATTCGTCATGTTGTGAAATTTTATAGGTATTTTCGTCCCAGTCGTAGCCTTAGTCGTCGTCTAGGATCGAAAGTAAAAACCACGTTGTAAATTATTTACCGTCTGCTGTTTTTACCAATTTATAACGTCGACTGCGAGCCTTCCCCCTTCTCTTCTGCACTCTGGCGAAGAAAAACATAAATTTTTATTTACTTTTTCCGTTCCATTTGTCGTGGCGTTGGCTCAAGTTACATTGTGTGCTATATACGCATTGAGTACCGTATACAGTGGTCCCTCTGTTTGCATTCCTCCTATTCGGAGATCCCAGTAAAGCCACCAATTTACCGACTCCTTTTTCGTATTGCTTTTAATTTTGATTTAAACGAGGCCCTGCCCCCTGGCAATATAACCCCGCTTTGCGTTACTTTAATCGACGATTACCTAATTTAATTACGCGACGTAAGATTCCGTTTGCTGGTAGCATGTACGCCAACGCTTTTTGTCGTGTGTATTTATTTTTTTTCCACCGTTTGGCGGATGCTGGAAACGTGATGGGATTTTTCCTTATTGGATGAGCGTGTTCGATTGCGAAATGTGGTACTTACGAGTATTTGATATGTAGAGACGGCAAGGTGTAGGAAGGTCATTGTGTTTGAGGTGTTTTATACGATTTTTTTTTATTTTGATTGTTTTTTTAGTGGATGCAACGATTGCGATTTTTTATTGAATGGTTAATTTTTAATTCTATTGGTGCCTTGTAATTGAATTTCAAAAATTTAACCACCTTTTTCTCGGATTTTTGAAATTTTGTAATGCATATTTTTGAATACATTTGAAAATTTAATGATTCAAAGGTTACCAATTACTTTGGAATTTTCTAAAAAATTTTGCAGAATTTGTCAACATTGAAAAATTAAAATTTCATGTCTTATCTATTTTGAAGTATTTGGTAAACGGTGAGAGTGATATACATAAGTCTTCATCGTCCTCCTTCTTTCGTCTCTACCTCCTACTCCTGCTAATCCTTTTCTTACTCCTCCTTTACAAACTAAAGGCAAAAATGCCATTTTTCTATTCAGAAATCAATACAAAAATGTCGAAATTTCAGATTTTTACAAAAAAATTATTAAAATTCTTGTTATTTTTTGTTTTGTGTTTGTTGCTACTCGAGTAAAATTTTTGCCATTTTCTAGGGTTCCTTGTTTTCCTAATCTACTCACTGTTGCATTCTCAAATTATACAGATTTCAAAAAAATCATGTCAGTTTTGCCTCCTGCATTTTGATCAATTTTTAGAAAATTTCAGTTTGAACGCACTTTTATGAGAAAATTTTGGTAACTGAAAAATTGTGTAGCTTATTTTTCAAACTACTGGATGTAAAATCTGAATTTGATAAAAATTTCTGAATCACAAAGCGTTTGGTAGAACTATCATGAACATTTTTTGAGGAGTACAAATAATCCAAACTTATTCTGTTTTGGTTCGATTTTAAAATTATTGATACAACAAAAAAATCTTCAAATTCATGTTTGCCACATTTCAATCTTTTAGTATACTTTTGTTTTAAATTCGTGAAAAATTGCTGAAAGAAAAACCAACAAAATTTCTTGTTTTTTGACAAATTTTTGCTGATTTTTCATCAAGTTCCAAAGATTTTACTGACTTTTCAGTGAATTCTCACTGATTTTCCAGCGATTTTTTCACTGTTTGTTTCAAGTGAAATTTTTCACTGATGTATTACTGTGCTACAATTCTAACCATTTTCCAAAATTTTCAACAATTTTTTCTGATTTATAAATGAGAGAGTAGAAGCAAAGAATTCAATCGAATTTCAAAGTCGATCGTTCAAGGAGGTATAGAAACTCGAATCATAATTTTTAGGAGGTTTCCAGCAGGAGGAGCTATCCAAATAAAAAAATCTGGCAAGGGACTCTAAGATTTTTGGAAAATCTTCACTCAGAAATTGCCATACCATTTTAAATTAAAATTTAGGAAAAAAAAATTTCGAGCGATAAACTCTTCACAAATCATTTAAAACCACCAATAATCATCTCATCGATCAAACACTCTTCAGACCTTCAAAACTCCAAAATCATATTTAAAAATTTTCCTTAAACACATCAACAAAATCTACAACCAAGAGCCTACCACCCTGCTCCAAAATTTCTATTTTCTACTTCACACTGCGAATTGTCTTCGTTCGACAAAGCTTTTCTGCCGTCACAAATTCCATTTCCACTTCATTTATTTCTTTCTTCCAAAAAAGCAACAAATTCATTCAGCATCGATGGCTTCGTGATAAATAAAAAAATCTCGCTGAACCGTCCGTCTTCGGTCTTCGCATCGCACACTCGTCACCAACGGAACGCTTTCTTTTCATAATATCTCTCACATAATAATACGCAAAATAAACTAAAACTGACAAATCTGTGCGACAACGTAACGGGTTCAAAACGCGTCACAAATTCGAGCCAAGCCGTCCACTCGTAATACGTGTCCACTTTTGGAGAAATTCTCGTATCATTCCACTCGAGCGAACACTTCACTGCCCCATACATTTTCGCACTCCACATCGAGCATCGCGAACGAATAATTAGACTCGGGATTTTTATGGTGGACTGCGACTCTTCTCATCATTATAATTGTGTATTACACACAATATAGGAGTACTACGTACGTCGGATCGAGACCGTTAAGCACCGAAAACATCATTAAATAACAAATCAGACAGGAATTTAATTAATGATGGCGGAAAAATTAATATCTAAGACCGCCGCTCGCCGAGTCCGCCCTCCATGCGTATTATTTTCTTCTTTTTCCATTAATCTTTTTTTTCTCTCCCGTTTCTTTCCTCTTTCTCTTTACGGTTCCGAGCATAGCGCACACAGTGTTGATTTGACTCGTTTAACGTCGTCTTCTTGATCGTCGTTGTCGTAGAGTTTTCTCGTCCTCCGCCATCATCGTCTTCTCATCAAGCCAGCTCACTACAACTACGAGTACTACGTATTTAAGATGACGAAAAATTCTTCTCGCTGGGCCTTTTTAATTACACGCGATGACGAGACCTAATTGCTATAACAATGTAAAACACCGCTGAACACAGCGGATCGTAAACAAGAAGAAATGGAAGTAATTTTACCCTTAAAATGACCTCTTTTTTCTACACAAGAGTAAGAAAATGTCGATCAGGGGTGACAGAGTATAGAAAGCAAGGCTTGATTGTTTGAAAACTTCCCAGTTCGATATCACTTGTTGAACGCTTTGATAAATAAGAATGATTGTTTTGCATTTTTCTTCGAAATCGATTGGGGTAGCTTAAAAATTATTTAAACCTCAAAATAACCCGGTTGTTGAAAATTTTACCCTCCTGACTAGACGATTTTCCAACTTTTTCAACTGATACCTAAAATTTAAATTCATTTAATAAATTAGGTATTGAAATTTGACAATTTTTTTTAAAATTGAGTTTAGGAATAAAATTATTGCTTTCAATGATTTTTCAAGTCGAAATCATCACATTAGGATCTTTTCAAGAAAAATTTTCCCATTTTATTTTTCAAAATGAAACGGATGATTTTTTAAATACGTTTGAAATTAAATTCTAAAAAATAAAATTTAATCGTGGGAATAAACTACTTATTGTGTCAAGTGACAAAAAAAAATTCGTACTCTGAAAATTTAAAATTTTTTCACAATTTTTGGTAACAGAAAAATGCATACCATACTTCAAATCGAAAAATTTTATGCAAATTCGCAAATTGCCCAGCTTGCTCTATTAAATGTTTGAGCGGTAGGAGGGGCTGTGAAGAAAAAAAAAAAGAGCTCATAAAAATTTGAAAAATATCAATCATTATACCAATGAAGAAATTGAGCTCGAGCGAAACGAAAACCAAACTTTACCTAGAGAAAGACTATCAAAAGCTGAAATTTCATAATTCTATTTCAACATTCCATTTTTCAACCAAAATTCGTAATTTTTGAATAGATTAGTTCAGCAAAGAACAGTTGAACAGAGAGGGAAAAAAAGACGAATACCAAAAATCGCAATGAAAAGATTAAAAATACGTTTACAATTTTACATTATAAAATATGCTTCGTGACAATTTTTTTTTTTAAATAGAAAAAAGCAAAATTTGAGAAATTTAAAAAAAAAGTTAAAAATTTTACAAATTCAATTTTTTTTTAATTAAAAAAAGAGTACTCTCTAAATTTGAATCAGTCAAAAAACTGAAAATTCACTGATTAAACAGCGAAAAGTGTGCAACTATTAATCAGTGAAATTTGACTGTCAACCAGTAAAAAATTACTGATTCAATTTGTGAATTTTCATTTTTGAATCAGTAATCTTTTTTCAACTACTGAAATGAATCAGTAAAAATTAAAATTCACTAATTCAATCAGTGAATAATTACTGATTCAACCAGTGATTAATTGCTGATTCAATCAGTAAATTAAAATTTTTACCGATTCAAAAATGAAAATTCACTGATTAAATCGGTAAAATTTTCACTGATTTCTTCGGTTGCACACTTTTGTCTTATTAATCAGTGAATTTTGACTGATTCAAGTTTAGAGAGTAGGTAGGTACTTTATTTTCGACGGAAATTGATAACATAGAATTTTCTTCAAACTCCAGCTAAGTAGTTTTCATTTTTTATAATGAATAAAAATTAAAAACTGTCAGAAATAGAAATCGTTTTCAATTGGTTGTGTTCTTTTTCACTGAAGTTTTTGTTGGTTGAAAAGATTAAAGGGCTACTTACTGCAATTTTTTCAGATTTTTGAATGGTGACTTTCATCTTTTATTCTCACCATGAAAGTTGAGCTTTCACCTCCAAAGTTCAACTTTGAGCTTTTCGAAATGTGATTATCGATTTTGAATCTCCTATCAATTCTCTTTCAGACCTTCCATCAAACGGGTTTTCCCCAAGTACAACCTATCTCGAGATATGAGCCTTGATACCAAAAAAGGCAAAAAAATGTTTTTCTCGAAATCGTAGAAAATGAAGTATCAAGTGACATACAACACTCCTCCTTCCCCTCCTCAAAAAAAAATTGAAATGGGTTCAATTATGAAAAAATCAATATTTTTGCATAATTTCTTTTTTTTTTATCTCCAGCAAAAGTACTATTTTTTGCGGCATTTGCAACACAGGTTTTTCGTATATAGGTATGACCCTGCCGGAAAAAAGGACCTTGTGTAAAAAAAATCGATGTCTTCATTTTCATGTGTTCGGTCCTGGTTTGGTGTCATTTGGACCAAAAACGAGAAAAAAATACATCGATTTTTTTTATACAAGGTCCCTTCTTTCCGGCAAGGTCACATATTTTTTATTTTCGTCTGTACCCAAATAATTTGTAGACTTGTTTTCATCACAACTTACCTAATACTTGGAGCAATTTTCAACAATTTTTTTCAACCACGTTTATAAAAAATTTAAACCTTAGGAATTTTTTGGCATATTGGTATTTAAGAAAAGCCTCATCACGAACATTGATTCTTAATATATCACAAACTGCAATACATTTTTCCTCGTACAACATGCCACGAGAAAAACAATAATTATTAATAGAATTGTGAAATAAAAACCACCTCTAACAAAAGATCGCTTTACCTTGACCTATAACGTAATTCAACGAGGTTCTCACTCGATTACCTAATTACGTACATATCGATTATCGTACCCATCTATATAATCGTAATAAAACCCACACGACGTTAAATAACATAAAAATTTTGTTTATTGTCGATACATATTTACACAAACGCAACCTGCAACCATATCCTTTAGGTAATTACCCTTGATACATTCGCAAACCATAGACGAAACACGAAGAGAAGAGAGATCCACAGAGAAAAGGGTACCAACACTACCAACCAAGCTTCGAGCAAGCGAAATTACCCTATCGTATCGTTGAAGGATTAAGAGCAGAAAAGAACGAGTATGCGACGAGACCATCAAAGTGAAAACTTCATACGTTGCGAATGACGTCGGCGACGACGTCAGTGCGGTAGAGGGAAAACAATAAAGTGAAAAAGAAAAGTAAAAATTACACGATGAGGAAAAATGTGCGCTGATCATTTGAGCGTTTGTTATTAAAAAGTGATAAATTTTTTTCGCCTAGGTCGTTTTGATATATGTTCTTTTTTGGGGAGGATTGGAATGACGTTTTATTTCGCCAGCAATATATTTTACCATTTGGGCATATAATTTCGCCAAACTTTCCATAATATGAGATTGTCTTTGGAACTAAATTTTATGTACAACATTGCAAAGGCGAAGAAGCGACGGAAACTGTGAAGGGAGAGTTTCAATGAACATGATTTACCTTTTTCAGCCGAGGTTTGATTTCTTTTTTTTGTACCTTTGTGTTTTGTTTCTTTATAAGAGGGAGGGAGAGGTCTTTTGTAATACGATAAGGTTTGTTGAACACGTGGAGGCGGTTTTGTTTTTCTTTTACTTGGATGAAAATTTCAGTTCGGTTTGAAAGAGATTCCAGGTAAGGATAAAAATAGTTTGGGTACCTAATCTTTTACTTAAACCAAAAAAGCACACTTTGAAAAAATGAAGTTATAAAAATAGATAGGTACATTTTATCCAAAAATAATAATAAATTGTACTTAAAAAAATTGTCCAAAAAAATTTATTCAAAGAAATAAAATTTATCCAAAAATAAAAACAGGTCTCAATTTACAAAATTGGCAAAATTTATTCAAAAAAACATTTATCAAATAAAATTTATCTCCGAATTTGATCAAATTTATTGCATAAAAATCAATGTTACCAATTTCGTAATCGATCTTCTTATTTTAGAATAAATTTCACAAATTTAGTGAATGGAGGCACGTTATTCTTTTTGGGGAGGGGGAATTTCATCATTTTGTTTTTTCAGTGTACCCATCAACTACAACATATATTCAGGACCTGACCAAATGGTTGACAATGAGAGCTTCTCCCCCTTCTCAGTACGGCAAAATTTCCTTTTTAATCGAAAATTCACGAAAGAATAATCATTTCCTTTTAGAAAATTGAAAAGATTTGGGACTTGAAGTCCAAAAAAAAGGTCAGTTTTCTAATCAATTGCATTACCTATAATCATTTTAAAAAAGTCCAATTCGAACTGTAAATTTTTTGGATCATATCAAATCAAGTTCAACTTTATTTTTGTTACTGCAATCGATGACAACCTTTTTTTTTAGAAAATATTTCAAAAAATCTTTCTTGGAAATGTCATTTTTCAACTAGATAGGTGAAGCAAAAAAAACCTAACTGAAAAAAAACTACCGCGAATTTTTTTTCAAAATCATTATTTTCGACAAAATTTTTCAATTGAAGCATAATTCGTACAAATGGTATAAGTCAAAGAACTGTATATGAGAAAAGAGACTTTATTGTTTTGTAAACAAAGTTACACTTGAGTCCCTTTTCAAATATACAGTTCTTTGACTTATACCATTTGTACGAATTATGCTTCAATTATCTCCTTAATAAATCACAAAAATTACTGAAACTCAAATTATAATTCAGACCACCCCCCCCCCTCCGAATAACACATAAAAATTTAGATTTTTGACTTATCAACTTTTGCGAAAATAAAAAAAAAAGTTTAAAAGCTGAAATTTTATCATTTATTTTTTAATTTTGATAATCAAAGGGATTAGTTTCAATAAATTTTAAATTTATGCTATTTCATGTTTCCACTTTTTAATGCAGAAATTTTTGACCAAATTCGTCATTTTTTTGCCAACTGTTATATATGTACTCCGTCCAAATAATAAATTTTTCTCAAAGAATTGATGTGACAATTATCGTTAGAAATAAGCATTATTTTCCAATCTAAATGAAAGAATTTTAGCAGGACCTTTGTCGATATATTTTCAAACCGTTTTTCTCCCACCCACCTACTTCCCTCCACAACTCCTCAAAAAACACCCTCATAAAAATTAAATTAATTTTATAAATCGACACTTCGACAGGCCTGTTAAAATTTTCATTTTTGATCAAAAATGTGAGTCTGGATACTGAAACAACTGTGAAAAATTGATTTTTGAGTTGAAGTCCCCCCCCCCCCCCGGTTCTATCTCTTCTAAAAGGTTCCAAATCAATGCCAACTTGAAAATCAATTTTTTGCGTTTAAGGGTGATTTCTGAATCCAAGCTCACAATGTTGAACTTATTAGGTAACTTAAGTAAATGTTGCTCGAAATATTTCAAATATACCTAGAGCATTTCCATTGTTGGGTATTTTTTGAATGACCGTGCAAGAAAAGTCGATCTTCAAAAAACAAAAATATACTTTCCAAAAATTTCGTAAAACTTCAACCACACAAATTAATTTTTGTGTTTAATAGGAAAATGTTTAAAAATTTAACAACCACTTTTACAGCTAAAAAAGAAAAATATTTTTGAAAAAACATATTTTTCTAGAACCTAATTTCACTATTTCCTGTCATTTTGGAGCTTTCAGCCGGATTTCGATTTTTTCCAGTACCACAACACGAAGAAATCATTTCAAACAGTGGAAAATCGATACTAGCAAAAAAAGGCACCACTATCGTGATTTTTAAAAAGACATCTTAGTACCTATGTTTTTTTCAATCAATTTTCAACAAATTTTCAATAGCTTTTAAATTTGAAAAAAAAAAAAAAACATTAAAAATTATTACAAGATCAAAGGTACCTCTAAAACTCGAAAAAATCTCATTTTCAACTGGTGGCAGCACTGAAATTAAGCCAGTCTCACGCATTCCAGCCTCCCACGGTTTTTTTCATCTTACCCAAATTTTCTCCACTCTACTTCGCCATGTACACCAATTTCAAACCACTCTTTACTCCAGCCTCATCACTTGCCCTAGTTTCACAACCATCCGCGTTTTAAACTCGATAAAAACACGATCTCACCTTTGGAAAAAAAACGCCGACGAAAAAAGGAAAAGCAGGATAAAAGCAGCTCGATTTTTAGGTTCTTAAACACGTAATAAGTGCGAATATTTTTCAGACATTTATATGAGAAATGAAAATTATGTAAGTGATGCTTTAGCTCGTATACCTCCCCTCAACACTTGTATTAGGTACGAGAGGTCGACTCGAACAAGTACACGGCCATTTTTCACTTTAACAAGGTACCGGGCGATATTTGCTTTTAAAAAGGGTTAAAAAAAAAAGTAAAACCAGGGCCCGGATTAGTACATTTATATACCTGCGTGCGTTCATGTTGTCTAAAAAAATATTGTATTCATATCGTTGTTAAATAAGTAGGCAGGCAGGAAGGTAAAGATGGTAACGACGACTATATTAAACTTCTCACACCGTGTAGAAATTTTTCACTCCATTTCTTTTTAATACCAATCTCATCATCCCACTCTTATTACATCGCATCGTCGCCGAAATAAACTCGAGGGAATGAGAAAGATTAAAAGATATTTCTTCAGTGTCCAAAATCCTTATTTTAACTACCTACGTACAATCTGCAGCAAATAAATTTCAACATCTACAACGAAGGCAGACGTACGGTATCAGACAAGTTATATGTTTATACGGCTGATCTACCCCTACTTCCAGCCTTTATCACAGTTCAAATACCTGCGCGAGTTCTTCAAGCTGTACAGCTTGTCATAAAGAAACGGATGTAATTAAGGTGCTTGTACGCGTAAGTATATTTTTGGAAAATGAAACCTTTACAGCTCCGCTCTCATAAAAAATTGAAAGAATAAAGGATTCATCCGCCGCACGTTCAAATTAAATACGTCGAGTTAATATCGCGCGTCGGTAAGTTTTGTACGGATACGCCGAGTGTTTTTACGATTTCGCTTTCGCCTCCCGTCGAGTATTCGGCGTCGGGTCTTATTTGTGTGTTATTGTTAAAGGAGAGAGGAATTTTCAACCATTTAATCGAAAAACTTTCTACTATTTTCCTGTACGTACGTACGAGCGAAGAAGACACGGTTGGATCGTCAGCAGTCTCGTACGTTGCGCCTTCCTAGGCGAGAATTTTCCAAATGGGGAGAGATTTTTGATTTCTTTGTCGATTTTGACGACGATACGATTACGTAAATTCGTCTCCGTAACCGGACTAGTGTCTTTTATCTGGAATCTTTTTTATATTATTCTCGGTGTTCAAATATTTTTTTCTTTTTTCGATTGAAATTTTTTCCATTATCAAATTTGGGGAAAATTATTTAGTACCTACATATGTAAAATATTCAATAATAACAAAATATCAGTCAAAGATTTGAAATGAAATCTTTTGTCCAACATGGGCTTGGGCTCCAATGCAAAATTTCTACGCTCCTTTCTTTCTCCGATTAATTCGAAATAACATTTTTAACCTAAATTCCTCCCTCTGTCTTTTTCAACATTCTTAACTCAAAAAGGCACAAAATTTTTAAAAATTGTGTATTAGACAAAATGAAATTTTTAGTTTTCAGTTTCTTTTAATCATACGTGAAATTGGAATTACTCACATGGATAAAAATTTATTCATTTTTTAAAATTTGGGGAGTTTTGTCGAATACCTAACATAAAAAATTTTGAAGGTGAATAAGGATTCGTTTAAAAATTAAAATCCAAAAATTATTATTCGTGTACTTTTCTCATAGTTTTTACTTATATCTGATAAATTTTTGGATGACCATGCAGAAACAATTAATTTCGTTGATCAAATTTTGTTAGAATTTCAGAATTTTGTACATTTTGCAATTTTTATCTCAAAAGTTTATATTTTTTGCCATAATTTTTTTGACAAAATCTCACTTTTTTGTACTGTGGTGCTACGTTCCTACTCGATATTCGCATTTTTTTGTTTTCGGTACGAACCTTGAATGAATTTACGAACTAAAAACGTACCTAATTATTGATCATTCATTAGATTTACTTAAAAAATAGAAAAATTGACAAAACTGCGATCAAAAAATATTCTAAACCATTTTTCAATACAATTTTGGGAAAAAATGAAAACTTTATTTATAAATTTTTTATTGAGTTGATACTTGATAGGGGTTTCTTAGTTGGTTTAAGTATATTTCAAATTGTACGTGTTTCCTTCCTTCAGGAAAAACGACGGTTCATTGAAATTTCATGGGTCTGGTGCAACGAACTCGAAGAAAAAGTCGATTTGGCAATCTTGACTCTCTTTTCCACCGACAAAATTTTTGAAGGTGACTTTTTTCGTGCAACAGTTTTCTATGGGAAAAAGCACTTTCATAGTTTTGAAGGTGTAAAAAAAGGAAAACTGATCGAATCGATCATTTTTTTTCGAGCATCATATAAATAATTCTTAATGAAGTTATTTAATCCGGTAATTTTGGCCTTTGAGGGAAAAATCTGTATTTTATGTATTTTATGCTGAACATTGGAATTTCTTAAATCGAGAATACGAAAAGCTGCAATCTCAGTTTTCTGATATTAATTTTAATCAGCACAGAAAGTTATCTGTTATATAATATTTTTTTCAGAATTTTCGATCGTTGACTCAGAGTCAGAGTAGTACCTAAATGTCAATTTTGAGTTCTCTTAGTTAATTCCTAGCACTTGGAAAAATGGAAACACTAATTTTTTTTCATTTTCCCAAAAAAAATTTCAGCAACCCCTCCGAATAGTGAACCAGTATTTTTGCAAACAACTGCTTTCGAGATACCTTTTAATTTTCTTCAAGTCTTTGACCCCCCCCCCATGTCTCTCTTTTAAAAAATACACTTTAAAAGCTCGAGAAATTTTAGGAGACCAATAAATTCTATAAGAGAGGCCAATTTTTTAATCAGGTTTCAAAAATCAAATTTAATGAGAAAAATGATGATAATACAAAAACATACCAGATAACAGGACTTCTTACGCTTCTGTATTCTTTCATTTCCCCTCCTCTCTCCAGCATAAGAAATGTATGTCTACGAGACCAATTTCACAGCATCACCGTATCAATATTTCCACTGCTCGATCAGGTAAAAAAATCCAAAAAAAAACTCACCTGAAACAGAAACAAAAGAAAGTCAGAAATTAATGCAAAATCTTTCGCAAATCAGTCCAATAAAATACGAGAAATTTATTTAAAATACCAAGTCTTTACAACTCGGATTATAATTTCAACTCGTATATATGTAGATGATTATTCCAGCTAAAAGTTTGAGTACCACTTTGAAAAATTTAATGCCCACTCAATTATTAATAAGTTTGACAGCTTTGATTTGAAATTCGAAAGATGATCATTTTGACAAGAAAATATGGAAACACCACATTCGAATCAAAATCTTGAGAATTTTTCTCGAGATGGTGGCATCAAAATTTTTTAAGATAAATTTTTCGAAAAATTTCCAATTTTGTTTTTTTTAAATATTTTTTTACTTGCAAGAAATTTGACTTCTATATGAGGGTCAATTCAAATTCAGAAGTTTTTCAATATGCTTCAGAATTAAAATCGTGACTAAATTTTCAGAAACTTGAAAAATTTCAAAATAAATATCTTGATTTTCGACATTCCAAGACTTTCAACTCGAGTTGAACTTCCCAACACCATGATTTTTCACTCGTGAAAATTTCGAAATGAAAAATTCTCGATCAACTATGTACAATTTTACATCCATCCAAACAATGAGAAAAAATACAAGAATTTCATTCGTAGGCGAAATGGAAAACCCAGGACGGCGATAGATTCGCCGCATTCCGCCAATAATTACAACAACCCGGCGCCCAAATTCAATCCGCGAAAACACGACGAAATTTAAATTTCACGAATCGCTGCCGATGCGAATGCCTCTCTGCCTCGTTGTAATAACACGAACGCGATCATTTGACCAAATTTACGATACTGCGAGTATATTTCCACGCCACCGCAACCTCTGACGCCTCCCTCCATCGTGATTTAGTACGCCGTACCGGCGGTATTTTCATTTTAATAACAGCTTTTTCGTATATTCGCGCTCGGTATTGTATCTAAATGAGAAAGACAAACAAAAAAAAAGTTTTCCCATTGCGCAAACCGACAATGAGAAAGGAAACACGAACCCGAGTACCTTTTTAAAATGCGTATTTTTCGCGTGTTTATCGGCTTTAATTTCAATTTTTTTTCGCAAAAATATACTTATATAGCCACCTTTAACGTGGATATCCCAATTGGGAATTGTATTTGGGAATTTTTTCCTCTACGGTTTATTTATTCGATGTTTGCTCGTGCAGCTGTACATGAAATTTGCATTCGAGTGCCAAAAATCATTTCGCAGACGATGAATCAAATTTCGGCTCAAATATTACTCTATTATTGAAAACTTATCAATTAATTGGCAAATTTTACATATTTTATGATTACAATTCAATATACTAAAACTGAAAACTTGCAAAACCTATCTAAAGTAACTCCTGGCGCAGAACCCCCCACACTCTCACGCCTTGATTACGCCTGGAAATCTTCATCTCTCGACAAATACTTTTCGCAGCAGGCTCAGTTGGTTTGAACGGAACTTCGGTTGTCGTTTAATTGATAAACACGAAGACCAGAAATTGTAATTTTACCGGGAGATGATTATTTTCCACGCCGGTGCGGCGTTTGAATGGAAAAATGACGACTTTGGCGAACAGATGAAAAAAAAAGGAATTTCGAAAAGTAAGATTACCAAAACGAAGAACCTGTCGCGTTTCTATTATTTAAAATTATTATCGTCGCCTGTTCGTGGTTTATTTTCGGCGTGGCACGACTCCTTACAGAGTACAACACGCGTATACTATAAAAAGGAAGTCGCTTAAAGGGTAAAGACGTCGTATTCGTCGACGTTCGGTGTTTGGTGTTTGGTGTAGCGAATAATGAAACTCGAAACCGTATAATTTTCCAAAAGTGAGAAATAAAAGAAGGAAAAGAAAAGAAAAGATTAAAACCCACACAAATAAAAGCTGAACGAATACAAGGGTAATGAGGGGGGGGAGGAAAAGAGAAATAGAAAAGAGACGTTCGCGTGAATTATTTGAAGCTACTTCCAGAAGTGTACTTATTTGCCAAACATTTTACATACGTAGACTCGATCATTCGATTATTAACATTTAAAAAAAAAAATTAAATAATACATTTTTTCGTTTTTAAAAAAATGATAAACTTCGCAACTTGATAAAACGAACTCGAAAAGTAAATAAAACAAGGTTGAAATTATTTTCCAAGCTGCAAGCTTAAAATATCAAAAAATGTGACGAAGTCATCTCAAATATTCTTAGCATTTTGGTCGAGTCAAATTGAAGCTTTTCGACTTTACTTGTACCCGAAGGCATGAAAATATCGTAAAAAATATTTACGTTCACTTCGAAGAGGCATTGAATACTTCTCTCAAAACAACAAAATTCAACTTGGAAAACAGGATTCGGAGCAAATCGAGTTCTGACAAATTTTGAATTACAGAAAACGAATCTGCCACTAATTGTTTCCTGGCATGATTTCCTTGCTCATGAATGAAGTTAGATTTAATCTTAAAAACAATAAATTTTTAAAGAAGAAAGGTATTCAAATGGAAAACCATCCGTATATTTTAGTCGAGCAGGCAGAAATACGTCTTTTTACATGTACTTGAGCGTCCATTCCATTAAATTCTCAATTTTTTCAGATTTTGAACATTTTATATGAGCGAAAATATAATTGAATGAAAAACTTCACAGCAAATCTGGTGGATTCAATATTTCAATCGATGATGCCCGTTTCAAAATTTTCTCAAGCAAATACCCACATTAATTTTTTGCCTGAATTGCTCCTTTTTCTCCATACTTGAATTTTAATAACTTTCAAACAAAGAAATGGCTTTTGAAAATTTACGTAAAATATCAAGTATATATCAGGAGAATACTCCAATAAGAAAAAAGCAGCGTTAGAATTTCAACTTTATTTTTTTTTTAATAATTAAAAATTGTTATTTAATTTTTTCTAGAGACAGAAAAATTAAAAAATCCATTCAAACCACAAATTTTTAGTTTTAATTTTTTTTTACTCCAAACTAAAAAATAAGAATTTGGTTTATTCCACACATGATAGTAAATTATTTCGTCAAACATACAAAAAAAAACTAAAAAAATTTTCTCAATTGATAATCTTGCATGAAATTTGGCTTTTTTTAAAAAATAACCAAATCCTGCAATTTTACTTCTCAATTTTTTAAAGGCTGACAGAAAATCAATATTTATCTACATATAAAATAATTTTCAACTGTAAAAACAATTGATAAATTTTTTAAATATTTTTTAGATTCCTTTAGTCTGCTGGTATCCAATTTTCAAAGACAACTTTTCGATCACCCCTCCTCCCCCCCCGCTATAAAATACCCACTTACCCTGATTAAAATTGAAAAAGGGGCGAATTGCACTCAAATTTTAAGGAATAAATTTCAAATTTTAAATCAAAAACGCTGAAAATCCTCATAATTTTCCAAGTGTTCCATCAATTTCAACGAGAAAAAAGTTTTCCCAAAATTTTATCTGATTATCAATAAAATTTCCTCCCTTTTGACTCGCCCATTCCGCACACCAAACACTCGTCATTCGAGTAAAAAGGGGGACGATATCGCAAATTTTAAATATTACATTCTTTGTCAAAAAGTCACTCTTTTTTCCTAACCTTGTGCTCGTTCTCGCTGTCGCGTCGTAATTGTTGGTGTTGTCGTCGTCGTACAAAATAAAAAATAATCAACCCTCGTCACTAATTTTCCATTTGTATAAAACTTTTTGTCCATTAAACCCGTCAAAACATTGTTTTCTCGCGCCAAGCTCGACCGCGACTCGAATGGGAAAACAAAAACGAAAAAATCTCGTCATTGTGCGAAAGCGAACAAAAAAAATGGTGCAAAAAATTAATCTACCCTTCGAACTGGATACGGAAATAGTCGTAATACTGTAGGCTACGTTGACCCAGGTTCTCTATAAAAATTACGCAGGTAACAAGAACGTGTGATATGTTCAATATTCCGATTTAAGGTGTTTGCTTGACGTGATTATGTGTCGAAAACTTGTCGCATTTTCTTTTCTTACTTTCAAATTTGAATAAAAAATTATGCATAAGCGTTACTGAAATGTGTTGGAAAAATATTTCAAAATTTTTACCTACCCTCGTGAAAAATTTAAACTGTTTAGAAACACATCTAAAATTTACACGTTGAAATTTGAGAACCCTTGTCAATCCATCTACATGACTCAAAGGGACACACAGCTAGAAGACCTTAATAGATCATTTTTGGAAAAAAGAACGTGGCTTTTGTCACTTTTGAGTAAGCGCCACCAGCTAAAAACCTCGGATCCCCCCTCCTCGTCTAGAAACGTACAATTCAATTTTCTACACTTCCTTAAATCATTGGCCTTAAAATCTGATACTTTTTTGCTTTTTATGAGAGAATTAAAAATTTCCAAGCCAAGATTTGATGAAATTGAAACAAATTTTCATAGCAGTGCTGCAAACTAAATTCTAATTTGGGAAATTTTTTAAAAATTTCGGATACCTTTTTTTGCTCTCTATGAGAGAATTTAAAATTTTCAAGCCAAGATTTAAATTTAATGAAACTGAAATAAATTTTCATAGGAGTGCTAATGACTAAATTCTGATTTGGGCAATTTTACTCAAAGGAACACACAGCTAGAAGACCTTGATGATCATTTTTGGAAAAAAGAACGTAGCTTTTGTCACTTTTGAGGAAGAAAATTATTGAAATTTATTTCAAAAAATAAACTTGACTTACTTTTCAAATTGAATAAACACCTTTAATTTAATGAAAATTACATACAAAATACAGTCGACAGTAATTAATGCCATAAAAATGTTTTGAAAAACTTCACCAAAAATTTTTCTAGGTAATAAACTTTTAAGCTCGATTTTAAACTGTTATTGAAAATGGTAAAAAAGAGAGAGACTTTGTTATTGAAAGATCCGAATTTTTTTTTTTCAAAACTAGTACTTTTTATGAACTTTTTAGATGCCCTTTTTTTCAGTTACAAAAATAACTCAAAATCAATGCTGTAAATTCCTCCCTTCTTCTCCTCCGCATAAAAACTTGTGAGCTTTATTTTATTAGGAACAGGAAAATTTTCAAATGAATGAAAAAACTCGGGTTTAAAGCGAAATTATAAATATTTGAAAAATAAAACTATGCCATGAGTTCCTACCAAATCATGCAAATAAAATTTCGCCCCTCTCCCTCCTTCCCTCCACCCAAAAATAAAATGCCTCAAATTCATAAATTCCACGTAAGCCAATGCAATATTTTCGGTTTACCTCAGTGAATAAAAAATCGATGACAGGGGTAAAATATCAATAATTTGAAGAAAATTTTTTGTGAGAAAAAACCTTCAAATGTTTAAATTTCATCATTTTTACTCATTTAAGGTGTTTTAAAACAATAATTTCGAATTCGTTGCCTTTTCCTTTCCTTATTCTAACCACAGATAATTAAAAGTACGTTTCCAAGGGGAGAAAATTAGATAATGAATTCTGTAGAAAAAAAGAATGGAAATCACCTTCGAACGAGGTGAGGGAATTTTTTAGAAAAATACAGTAGAAAAATAAAATCAGAAAGAAGATATGTACTTCTCTAAAAAAAATTATCCTGAAATTCAGAAATTTCCTGACATTTCCCATACTATTGTAATTTCTTATTTTTACCAAGTTTTCTGGAAAATGGAAACTCTATCAATAGTTTGGAGAAGGATCGAAACTCAAATTGAAACTACGTAAGGAGAATACCAAAGATTTCCGCAGTTGGCATGCAGTACTCAAAACTGGCAAAAAATACATTCTTTCGGAAATTACTTCACTTTGAGATCCCCTTAGCTCTGTTCTATTTTGGGTTGGAGAGCTCGAAAATTTTAAGTAAGAAAATATCCAACTCAAAATAAACTATACCTCTGCAATTTTCGTCAAAACCGAGGATTTTTTCCGGCCACTCCAATCTACATTCTAATATAATAAAAAAATATGAAAAATATTGCAATAAGCATAAAAGCCTCAAAAGTCGGCAAAAACTTTGAACTTTTAAAAGTCTCACAACAATCGAGATTCTTTCCTTTGAAAAATAATGCCATAACAACGAATACCTTTCGCATGATTGTACATAACGAAAGCTGAGGGTTGATACGCGTATACAATTCATTTCAAAAAGAAGAAAAACTTAATCGTCTGGTTCTTTCATTAAGGCTAATTTCACCCCATAGATACCTAACGTAGGTACTTATCTCGCCATTACGACAATTGACAATTTACTCGTTCGTTTTCAACATATTGCGCAGAGAACCCCGGCAGAAAAAAAATACTGCACCGGAATATAAAAGAGAACGCGTAAAAAAAAAAAAGAAATAGTAAAGCGCTCTTAAACGACTTATTGTTCCTGGAGCGTAAGGCAAATTGTCGTCTCTTTGTGCCAACGATAGCAAAACTGCACGACAATTCTTTTAATTCGAAAACACAGTCGGTTGTAAAATCGTAGCGAGCATAAAGTTGAATTTAATTGACGTTCGACAAATCAAACAACGAAAAGTCGAAGAAATGCGCACCTCGACCGTGGGGGAAGATTACAGAATCATTTACATTAAGTAATGAATGCCACCCGAAGAGAATGCGTGGTATTTCTTACTCTTACCCGGTATTAAAATGACGCGAGGATAAAACTCGTAGTACACGAGAAAAAAGTGCACTTCATTATTAATAAAAGTTGTCAAGTTAAAGGTAAACTTTTTCCTCGTTATTCTTTTCTATTCTGCTGCCAACCTTTCCTCGTCCCTTCCTTGGTGGGTCTTTAAAGCCTCGCGGAGATGTTATGAGAATAGAAACTTTTTACGAATTCTCCCAAGAATTTAGTTGGTAATGAAATTTATATGCGTTGTTTTTAGGTTTTTATGTATCGCGTGATGGAATTGGCGGGGAAATGAGGTGGATAAGGTACCTTGGATTCCTTTTTTTTCGTCATTCGGTTTCGTATAGTGCCCGACTGTAACGTAGGTAGTTGCGGATATTTTTTTTCATTCGTCGTCGCGAATACGGTTCGTTGAATTAATTCGCGACGAATGGGCCCGTGCTGCTGGCGAATGAGAAAATAAAAAATACCATTTTCTTCCATCCGAATACTCGTCGTAAAGATATTAAAAGCTGGATTAAGAAGATTATTGAGATAGATGTGGTCTTTTTGTTCTCTTAATAAGAAGTAAAAAAAAAGGTGAAGAGAAAATAATAGGGGGCTGAAGTTTTTCAGAAAATTATTCGAATAAGTTTGAAAAAATGATTTTTGTTGGATGAAGAATTTGTTACCTTAAAATCATCTATTCTCTCTCTCCTCTCTTCAGCAGTATCCGACCAATTTTAAAGATCTGAGGTCAAAAATGAAACACAGACATCCTCCGCTTGGTTTCCTCTTATATCAGTATTCCTCTCAGTTCCGAGATACTGGTTCGAAAAATGTGGAAAAATTGATACCATTGCATATTTTAAAAATTTAATTATTCAATGAAAAAAATGCCGAGCTCGAGCATAATAAGAGGAAAAAATTGCAAAAAAATTGAAACCTAAATTTTTTAACATTTTCCTAAATTTTTTAATATTTTCCCAAATTTTAGTCGATGGGAGGAAATTAAGAACTTTCAACCTCTCCTCTTCAAATATTTGCTTTCTCATAGTAAAAATAGGTACAACTTTTTTCAATTTTTATTTGTACTTTCATCATATTTTTTGCCATCTGGAAAATCAGTTAAAACTCACTGAAAAGTTCGTAAATTAGGTATTTGATTTTTTTTTAAATTAGTGAAATTCTTTGAAAACTGGTAAAATTTTTTGATCAATCAGCCATAAATTTGCTGAAAATCAAAAAATTTTATCGATTTTTCCTGTGGTACAATTCTGACTTTTTTCTGTGATTTTTCACTGATTCAAAATGAGGGAGCATACTCAATTTTAGATTTGATAGTTGTTGAATGAAAAAAGAGGCTGAGCGCGGCGAAGGAAGATTTTTTTAAAAAATATGCATGATTGAAAGACTGCATTTTTGGTCGATAATTCCCTTTTCTTAAAATTTTGCACTAATTTCGTAAGTTTCACACAATTTTGAAGGCTTTTCGAACTTTCCATAAAATCTTGTAGGTCTCTCTATCTTCAAAAAATAAAAAAATCAGTCTTCAGTTTTCACAACCATCATCTTCTCTATGTACCCCTTTCCACATCATAGAAAAGAATCTTTACCGCCAATTTGCATTTGCAACTGAATGACAAAACTGCCACATATTTTAGGATACACTACCACCCTTCAAATTGTCTCGGTTCGTGATTCCTTTGAAACGAACACAATATCGTTGAAGTTTTCTTCAATGAAATTTCCGCTAAGGTCGTTTAAATGGCATTTAACTGCTGGAAACCACAACCCGCATAATTTCTTTCGCGTAGGTCCTCGCCCTTTCAATTTCTTCCCCCTTCTCGTTCAATCCATCTCGTCAACGTATTCGACGCGTTCTATTATGAGACAATTTTCACATACACGCGTCTCGTCAAAATACCATCGATGATGGGCGATGGGATAGGAAGGGCTTCGGGAGGAATTTTTTTTTCGTAAATATTACGTTAGGTTGCGGCGATATATGTCAAGTTGTTGAATTTCAATCAAGCTTTAGGTGGTTGGGTTTGCTCGACTTGTTAATTAGTTAAGCGTGAAAAATCAATCTTGTCAACGTCATCGAATAAATTGAAAAAAATATCGGGTATTTGCCACGTAAATCTCAGGCACAGGTAAATGAACGGCTGTTCATGTATGTATTTTGATATTTGTCAGTCGCGTGAGCGACGTGGGCGAAAAATGGTATGTTTTTCTCCCGGCTGAATCGTCCAATTGTCGAAGCAAAGTAAAGGGAATACAACAAATACACGATTTCACGAGTTCATTTCGTCTGTCAGAATTCCGTATTTGAATATTTTATTTGAGAGGAATGTGTTTCCAGAAAATCATTCGATATTTTCACATTCTTTTCAAAAAAAAAAAAAAAATCATTTTCTCTGCAATACGTACGTCTTTATCATGAAAGGTCATTTGTCAGTTTGAGATCATCGACCAAAATTTTCAGTTTTTTATGGTGTCTAACTGTCTACTGGATTGAGAAAATTAAAATTCATGCTATTTTCATGTTTTTCATGATTTTCATGCCTGGTAGACACCACATTATCGTAAAAATTTTGATAATTACGGTAAATTACCGTGCATATTTCAGTAATAATGGTAAATTATTGTAAATATTCTAATAATTACGGTAGATTACCATAGATATTTTAATAATTACGATAAATTATCGTAAATATTTCAATAATTACTTCAACTATGGAAAGAAAAATCAAATGAAACTGAGCGCAGCGAGGCCAAAAATTTTGAAACATTTCATGGCTTTTTCATATTTAAAAAAAAAAAAATGTGAAACTGTTTAATATTCCTAACTTATAAAAATAGAAATTTTATCTTGAAATGAATCATTATAATTCTGCTTTCTCATCAAAAGAAACTTTGAAAATATAAAAAATGTTCAATTTTCCCATTTTGGAAGCATATTGTAAAAATGGTAAATTTTCCCAACTAGAAAAAAAAAGAAAAATTTCTCAAATATTTTAATATACTCGTAGATAGCGCCAAGTTGGGACAACGTGCTATTTTTATTTTGGGAAAATTCACCATTTTGTACTCGTATTTTTTCAAATTGGGGAAACATGAGTACAAAACTGTGAATTTTCTCAACTCTGTAGGGTCGATATGGCAAATTTTCCCAACAACCCTCTATCGCTACGTCCCTGAGCAGCCAGCCCCTGAGGAACGCTAATATGGTGAAACCGCTGAAAAAAGAGGGAATCAATTCCTACATAGCTACATACTGATGAAAAAAAGAGGGAATCAATTCGAATATGCAGATGAAAAAAAGCGGGAATCAAATTCGTACATACCACTGAAAAAAAGCGGGAATCAATTCGGCCATTTCAAAAAAAAAAAGTGGAAATCAATTAGAACGATTTTGAAACATGGGAATCAACTCACCAACTCCGCTTTTTTTTGAACATTTTTTTGTAGTATTCCGATTACAAAAGTGATAAAATCATTTTCCGTTTCAGAAAATTTCCTTTAAAATGAGCCCAACTTCATTACAAATATTTCGAATATTTCACCTGAAAATGAAATATTCCCATATTTGATTGCTATTTTAATATTTTCATCAATAATTTCCAAAAATTTACCCTTTTTTCCAGTTTTTTTCGACTTTTACCAAATATTTTTGGAATTTTTCGCGTTTTGCATAAATGGTAACACTAATTTTCATGGGTAAATCAATTAATTAATATTAGGTAAGTATATTAATATACATAATAGTAATTTACGATTTTCCATATTTTGTTTTTGCTCCTCCTCTGGTCATACTTTTGATACGAAAATTTGCTAGATCTTTTCAAGACGAGTAAAATGATACCCATATTGTATTCGAATATTTTTGAATGTTTTCAAGATTTTTCGATTTTTTTGGCAATATTTTATTGTATTTGAATATTTTCAAAATTTTTGAATTTTTTTGGCAATATTTTACCTCGTGAAAGCCAATAAATATTTTACCTTCTCAAAGACCTTATTTTGGGTTGCCCTATAAAAAGCTAAAAGCGTGCAACTGCAGAAATCATGAAAATTCAACTGATTTAATCAGTAAATTTTCATTTTCGGATCAGTAATTTTTTAACTACTGAAATGAATCAGTAAAAATGTTAATTTACTGATTAAATCGGTAATTGATCACTGATTGAATTGCGGTAACTTGAAATTTTTACTGATTCATTTCAGTAGTTGAAAAAAGATAACCGCTTCAAAAATGAAAATTCACAAATTGAATCAGTAATTTTTCACTGAATGACAGTCAAATTTCACTGATTAACAATAGCACACTTTTCGCTGTTTAATCAGTCAATTTTTAGTTTTTTTGACTGATTCAGATTTACTCTCTTAATTTGAATCAGTCAAAATTGCCTAAATTGACTGATGAAATAGAGAAAATCAAGTCACTGATAACACCGGTCGACACGATTTTTGTTTCTGGGTCCTCATTGTGAAATTTGGGTCACTTTTATGTAACTAATGAACGAAAAAATATTTTTTTGACCAAAGTTTGCTTTGGGGGGTGGGGGGGGGCCAAAAAACTGATTTTTCGAGGGCAATAAGATTGAGCATTACAAAAAAAATTTTTTTGGAGCAGTCTAATAGAAAATTTTACGGCGAATCGAATGCCGCAAATCGCGGACTTCTACCTCTTTTAGAAAAAAAGTTATAGCTCATTCTTTCCAAAATTATGTGAAAAAAATCACATTTCTGTGCCTTTCTCATGAAAAAATGAAATGCGATTTTTTCACATAATTTTGGAAAGAATGAGCTATAACTTTTTTTCTAAAAGAGATAGAGGTCCGCGATTTGAGGAATTCGATTCGCCGTGAAATTTTCTACAACTCTCATTATGGTCATTATGGCCTTAAAAGCCTTACTTTTCTCTCAAATTTCACTTTTTTGCGAAAAATACCCCAAAAAATACGATTTTTTCACAAAATTTTGGAAAGAATGAGCTGTAACTTTTTTTCTAAAAGAGATGGAGGTCTGCGGTTTGCGACATTGGATTCGCCGTAAAATTTTCTATAAGATTAGTCCAAAAAAAATTTTTTCAATTTTTTTTGTAATGCTCAGGCTTATTGCCCTCGAAAAATCAGTTTTTTGCCCCCCCCCCCCCCAAAGCAAACTTTGGAAGCCAAGATTCTGCAAGGTGATGTATTTCGATGTCTGGAAACAGAATTTTGGCATGAGAACCCAGAAACAGAACTTTTTTTTTTGTCGACCTGTGCAATCAATGAAATTTCACTGATTCCCCAGTTAATCAGCGTCATTTTACTGCCAATCAGTGAAAAATCACTGATTAAAATAGTGAATTTTGATTGTTGAATCAGTGAAAATTAGTTAACTGATTGAAATCAGTAAAAATTTACTGATTCAAATCAGTGGATTTTCATTATTGATTCAGTAAACAAAGATTTCACTGATTGAATCAGTAATTAATTAACGATTGAATCAGTGAAATTTTATTTTTACTGATTCAGTAGTGAAAATTCACTGATTGAATCATAATTTTTTTTACTGATTCCTACAATGACTTGATTTTGTCGATTTTAATCAGTCATTTCTGACTGATTCGAATTAAAAGAATATAGAAAGTACACCAAAATTTCACCAAAATTTCTCGCCAATATCCTCAAAACTCCAGTTTTACTCCACTGCCTTGATTTGGAAAGCGAAATCCACATTTGATACATTACAATCGAAGTAGGCGTTCTGATTCTACGTAGGTAGGCAATAGACACGACACCCTCTCGTTGCTGGTTCTGTTACAGCACGTGTACATTCGGTACCGCCAAGTGATGTATTAGGTAAGTGACAAGAATCGGATGTTGGGTTTTGTCCAGATGATAAATGTCGAAAACACGGTTTTTGGCGCTGACTCTGCGCTGCCTTCAAACCATACGTACTACATCTTGTACAGCAACACTACCGTCGAGGCGAGAGAATCCGTCAGACGGGAGGGGTAACGCGGTAACAGTTTCAGCCGATTTAACATACACGACGCTAATACGAGAGTACGAAGTGTATCGTAGTCGCCCCATCCAAAAGGTACAAAACGACCTGGTTATGAGCTGCGTACATGAAACGTTTAATTCGCTCGGAATCAGGTAAAGGCGAAACAAGACGTAGAAAAGGAGACAGACGAACCTTTGGCAGGAGAACACGTATACGTGAGGGGATCAGAATACGGTTGATACTCTATACAAAGTAACGATGAAAACGTTCGAGTGTTTCTGTACCCTGATTACCCACACGTTGTCGGTAAATTAAGATTTCGTCTTTCTGTCGCTGACAACGCAGGAGGATGCTGCGAAATACCACCATTCACGCCGACACGTAGGTTTTTAAGGCTGTGCATGGGAGCTCGTATATAAGATAAGCGATCCTCGAGTCACTTAACGCAGCAGCGAAAAAAACAGATCTCCGGTACCTTTACCTTTTCACTATTCGTAGTCGTATCAGCGTCTCGCCGGATGCTTGGTTTTTTCCTACCTCCTTCCAAACGACCATTTTGTTGGCTGAGGCACAAAAACCGCGACTATGCATTAATCGCGCCCCAGTCGCGAGACGGGGACGCGAGTCACCTAAATTACCGAAGCTTTGAAAAGTTTAACGTAGTAAACTTCACAATCACCGGTTTTTACCCCGGTCGCCTCCGTCTCAGTTATACGTCCGCTTACGAACGAAAATACAGTGTAAGAAGCAGAAAACGCTTCTTAATATCTAGACAGGTTCACGTAGCGGAAATATTAGGCTATCAAGCTCGCTTATAATATATAGTAAGTATATAAACGCTTTGGGGTAGCAAAGATGTGCGGCGAGATCGTGCAGACTTCATATAACGCTCTTATACGTAGGTAGTGGTGCTCTTATATATAGGTAAGTTCATTTTATACGACGACGCAGTGTTTCCCTAAATTCGTCGCCCCACTCAAGCTCGCAATGTTTCGACTCATTCGAGTTTTTAAACGCTTTCGCGAGAAAAAATGAAAATGAAAAAAAATTACTAGAGTATTACGTCGTAAGAGTTTCGAGCAGAGGAGCATTTATCATCGAACCGTGCGAGTTCCTAAGTCTTATATCGAGAAGAGTCGTTCGATTTGATAACAACGTTGCGAGTAATAGTTTACTTTTTCTTTAGGATTTTTTTCTCGCCAGCTGCGAATTGTGGAAAAAATGAGCTCTTGGGGTAAATGGTCAATGACCTACTCTCTTAATTTGAATCAGTCAAAAATGCCTAAATTGACTGATAAAATAGAGAAAATCAAGTCACTGATAATCAGTCAAATTCCACTGATTCCCCAGTTAATCAGCGTCATTTTGCTGCCAATCAGTGAAAAATTACTGATTCAAATAGTGAATTTTGATTATTGAATCAGTAAAAATTAGTTGAGTGATTGAAATCAGTAAAAAATTACTGATTCAAATCAGTGGTTTTTCATTATATTGAATCAGTAAAAAAAAATTACTGATTTAATCAGTAATTAATTAACGTTTACTGATTCATTTCAGTAGTTGAAAAAAGATCACTGATTCAAAAATGAAAATTCACTAATTGAATCAGTAATTTTTTACTGATTGACAGTCAAATTTCACTGATTAATAGTTGCACACTTTTCGCTATTTAATCAGTGAATTTTCAGTTTTTTGACTGATTCAGATTTAGAGAGCAATAAAATATTTATAATTTTTGATAAAAATTGCTCGAATTTTTTTAGAAATTTGCTCAAACTTTTTAGAGACTTGCTCAAAATTTTTGAAAAGTGCTCAATAATTTTTTTAAAAAGTCAAATTTGTTTTAAATTGGTAAAATTTAAGACAGAATATGTCTCAAATGATCAGAAATACAGAAAAATTAGTTCAAAGATTGGGTAAATTACCTGCAATTTAGAAAAAAAATTTCGTAATACTGAAAATCATTTATTGAATTGCTTCAGATCTTGAAGATTTTTCAAAGTATCAAACAGAACGTAAAATTTATCATACTTATCAAAAAAAATACATGAAATGGAAAAATCGTTGAATTTCCTCATCATGATTGCAAAAATCTTAATTTCTTTCCAACAAAAATGTGAAATCCTTACTCTGACATAAATCCCTCTAGCCTTAGTCACAGGCAGGCGCACTCAAGAGAAGACTCAGGGAAGAGGGGACTCCAACTTCCTTTTTAAGCTGGGAAAGATTATTTTGTTGTAACAAAAATGTGAAAAAGTGAATTTTTCTACCCTGTAAACAGTATTTTTCAAAAAAAAATTCTCCCTCGCTCCACTTGCGTAGTATTTTAACACATTTCATTTTAAAAATGTCATGAGGTTAATCTGTAAGAACCTTGTAATCTCTCACAAATTGATTAAAATTTCATTTAAAAAAATTGTTTTTGTTTCAATTATGGTAATATACTTGAAACGCTTAAAATTTGGTAAAATTGATTTTCAAAAAATTAATAAAAAGAGAAAAATATTACAAAACATGCAATTTTTTAATGAAAATTTTGTTACTTGAAAATGATCAATAAATCGAATAAAAATACATTCTCTTAAAAAAATCCTGAAAACTCGCAAAACTCGTAAAAAATTCATCAAAGCACATCTTTGAATAAAAAATTACCCGATTTTAAAATCAATCAGAATAACTTTCAAATAATTTTTGAAAATTTTCTTGATCCTTCGGACAACTTTTCCAATATTTAAACAAAAACCGAGTCTTTGAAAAATGTTAATAAATTCCCGAACAATTTTCACACACCTTTTCGACTTTTTCAAAGCATTTTACTATAGACACTAGTGTCTATACATTTCACGTTTAAAAAAACCAATAGTATCTAAGGTAAATTATTTGATGAAATTAGTCGACCAGATTCGTAAATTTTATCTTTGTATGGATTTAAAACACAAAAAGCTGTACGCACCTAAATGATGTATTTTTTTTGTTGATCGATTCTCGATTCATTATGGAAAGAAAAACCAAACATGATCGATTGACGGGCTAAAAAGGCAAAAATTCTCGACTAAAATGAATTTCTGCCTGATTTTTTTTTTTTGTAATTCAAACCCCATAAAAATTGTTTTAATTCAACAAATTTTTCGTTCCTTAAAGATTTTTTAAATTTTGAATCACCTTTGATTTCGACGATGGTTCTTTTCCTAAATGATTTTTTAAACTTGGACCTGAAAACTGATTTCTTGTATTTTATCCTTTCAGAATTTGGTCCTTCAACATAAAGGATTATAAATTTTCATGTAATCTTTTCTTCTTACTCTTGTTCTGAAGAGATGAAATACGCAATGAATCAATCAAACCAACCTGAAATTTTATCAGCTTGGCTAAGGAAACTGCACAGTATTTCTACATCAATTTGAAATTCCATCGTCAAACCATAGAACTCGATTCGATATACCCACGCATTTAGTCAGTTTTCGTTCGTTCGCAAACGGATAGTAGTAAAAAAAGGGTCCGTAAATTAATTGGTTAACCGATAAAACGAGAATATAAACGAAATGATTAAATTAGCGTATGTATAGGATGAGCAGAATGAGTGAGGTAAAGAGAAGGAAGAAAGTTGTGTTTCGGGTGAGGTTCTCGATAGAATACTGCGAGACGTATGTGTAAGTATATATGAACATAAAATTACGATAGACGTGGGGGTGTTGAATAGGTATACGTATGTACGTACCACGTAGGAAATAATTTTTTTGAAAAGGGCCGGCGTGTGAGCGCGACCGACACACATCGAAAGTTTTAATGAGAGAGCGAACGAACCGAACGGAAGGAATGGAAGAGAGAGGGGCAAAAAAAAAGGTTAAATATGCAAGTACGCTGCCAGCCAAAAGGTTTTAGTTATACGAGCGAAAAAACAACTACCAATTAAAAAGGTAATTTGAAAGGTTAAAAATAAACAACGTGTGCCCTATCATTAAATATATGCTTTTGTAAACTTTTTTTATACTTAGTTGGCGTGTAGCGCCGCGATGAACACTTTATCGGTTGCGTTTATTGTTATTACGAACGTTTGGTATTTTCTCGTTCGCGTTTCTTTACCGTTTGCTGTTTGCTAATGTCGAGGTACTGAGGGGTCGTCGATGAAGGAAAGAGCAGCGAGCGAAAATTCATAATTGTTGCGTTGAGATGTGACTTTTTTGATGCCTTTGAAAAGAATGAGAGGTGTTTTTATGAAGGTATTCAGAGTGGTTTGCGAATTTTCTCTCATTTTTTCTCGAGTCGATTGTATTCTTCATCATTACTCTCCCGGTTCGAATCACACTAGGAAACAAGTCAGAATTATAGCATGGGAAAAATCAGCAACATTTTTTAATATTTAGAGAATTTTTGATGATTTTTCAAACAATTTTACTGATTTTCCAGCAAATTTCAGGTATTAAATTAATTTTTCAAAAATTTTCAAGGATTTTCCAGAATTTTTTTTACTGATTGCTTTTAGTGAAATTTTTCACATAGATATTTATTAACGTGCTGTAATTTTGACTGTTTCCTAGTGATAGGTATTTAATAATAATCACAGATTTTTCGTCAATGATGTTTGAAAAATAACAAATAATTTCCTATCAATATTTTCTGGTTAAAATTTTTTCAAAATTCAATTTTTTCCACTTTGAAAATTTTTCAAGGGCAATTTTTTCCTAATTTAAAGACAACATTCCAACCAGCTGTAAAATTCTGGTCTGAAATTTAAAAAAATACCGAGTGAACATCCTAAAAGAACACCATAATTAGTCGCAATTTCAGGAGCCATAGTTTATTTCTGGAATTTTGGAGACTTTTTGAAAATTCTCATCGTCATAATCCTACAAAAAAACTAAAATTTAATCTAATCATAAAAAAACTGAAATTTGATATCCATGTACTTCATTTTTGACCTCTCGGAACTCGAATTGATTTGAAGGTTTTGAAAATGTTTTGGAAACTCCAGATGAAATTTTCCAGGAAATTGAATTTTTTCAATTAGCGATTTTCACGTTCAAATTTTGGACAAAAAAATTGCCTTGTGTTTCACTTCCAATGCCTAAATTCCGATTCTACATCTACACATCAAAATACACCAATATACCTACTCATTCGTAGCTTTCAAAATTTGCTTTGAGAGGGGGGAGTCCCACCCCTAAAAAAAACTTTGGTCAAAAATAAATTATTCCTCCCTTCATTAGTTACATGAAAGAAACGAAATTTGGCAATGAGAACCCAGACACAAAAATCGTATCGACTTGTGTAATCAATCATAATTTTCTCAAAATTTATCATTTTTCCAATTCAAAATACTTTAAGATGACATTGGCTCAATTTTCTTCAATGTCTCAATTTTTTAGGCTGAAATGTTCTCAAAATTCATTTCCAATTTCAAAAATTTTTCCAACTTGAAAAGACAAAGAAAATCATCTCTAGTAGAAATTGATGACTCAATTGATGAGTCTGATTCCAAAGTAACCTATTGGCAAAAAATTGATGTCAAGATGATTAAGAAGAACGTACGAGTATTACTGGTTTATACAAAAATGTTTCTGATGACGGTGGCAATATAAATCAATCTCGGTAATTTTCATCCATTAGTCTTCATCGTCGATTTTCTAGAAAATCTCGTCATTGGAGTTACAGACAGCGAGGAAGTTGAAAAAAAAACGTGATTGTAGGCCTTTTTGGGAAAAAAATTCTATTGTACTCTCTAAATCTGAATCAGTCAAAAAACTGAAAATTGACTGATTAAACAGCGAAAAGTTTGCAACTGTTAATCAGTGAAATTTGACTGTCAATCAGTGAAAAAATTACTGATTCAATTAGTGAATTTTTATTTTTAAATCAGTAATATTTTTTTAACTACTGAAATTAATCAGTAAAATTTCAATTTACTAATTCAATCAATAAATAATTACTGATTCAATCAGTATCAGTGGTTGATTACTGATTTAATCAGTGAATTAAAAATTTTTACGGATTCATTTCAGTAGTTAAAAAAAGATTATGTAGGTACTGATTCAAAAATGAAAATTCACTAATTGAATCAGTAATTTTTTACTGATTTCTACAGCTGCACACTTTTGGCTTTTTTAATCAGTTAATTTTAACTGATTCAAATTTAGAGAGTACTTTTACAATTTTTATTGACTTCTTGTCAAGTTAAAAAAATTTTGAATTTTAATATTACCTAAACTTGAATAAAAATAGCAATATCGCAATGAAAAAATAATCAATTTAAGAAAATTAAAAATTATAAAACCTAATTTCGAAAAAATTCACGTTTTCCATTATCTACAATCTAAAATATCAAAAATTTTGCAAAACTTGTGTTATCAAGCTCAATTTTTCTAAAAAATTTTCGTTGACGTGTTTTTTTTGTAAAAAAAATTTGAAATTAAAAAATTTTTCTCCACGATCACCCATCGATCTCAATATTCCCTCATCGGCGCCACAAATCCCAACAATGCACCCAGACCGTATCAAACAGTAAGCTACAAAGGGCAGGGGAAAAAGGTTAAAACGCGGAACACACACATACGCGAATGAAGAAAAATAGTTTTATTGTCGCTTCGTTGTGCAAAGCGCGGTTTATTTTCCTGTCATAAGAATACGATAATAGAAATAAATGATATAGCTTTGGCGGACTACCTGCACCTCTGCGCTGCCTCCCTGCAACACATAGGCCACCTAGTACACAATATGTGTACTATATATAAATAGAGGTAGGTACATGTAACCCAATCCCGATCATACCGTATTGTATACTATATTTAAAAAACTCATACCTAGCAAAGGCTATAACCATACTACACGAACGTGAAGAGCGACGAGAACGTTGAAAATAGATATTTTCAATTTTTCCTCCCATCCTATACCCTCCTCGTACCATAACGCGCCACCGGTACAGGTACATAGCGTACTAGGGCCATGAAGGGTGAAAAAATACGACCATAGTCGACTGGTAAAATATGAAAAAAAAAAAACAACGACGGATGAAAAATTGCGCTATTTTTCCGAGCTATGGCCCATTCGTTCGTTCGATATAATAAACCGGCGAGTTAATTTGTTTTGACGATTTGGTTTGATGAATTTAACGTGTGTTATACGCCATCGCCACCCCATCGAGCCAAGTTTAACGAGCAGAAGAGTGAGAAAAGGGTAGCTTTTTTTCGAGCCAGGATAGCAATTGAAAAAAAAAACGCGAAACGAGCGACTTGAACGACCTTCTCTTCATGTACAGCACAAAATACTCGTACAGCAGATCGACTCGAAAGAAATGAAACGAAAAAAAAAAGTATCGCTGTAGGGCGTGTGCATTCTTTATGAGTTCGAATTACCCCGGCATCTTTTATTTGTGTACGTACTGTTTTTCAAGATAAATATTATACGAAGACGATGCGAGGACGACTGGTAAACATGTATTAAAAAGCAGGCTACCACCAACGCAATGCGTCCGGCTAGATCGTATGTATTTGATACAATTTATGTGTGCTTTTCCACCCCTTTTACATTTTTTTTCAACACTTTAAACGTATTGTTACCCTGACTTTGGCAATATTTGAACAAACGACGTGGGCAATCGTATCGGTAAATGGGTTTTAAAAAAATATTGGCCAACTTGCACCAGAATGGAAGTTTTTTGTTAATAGATGGTCAATTAAATTCAATTAAGCGAAAATGTGACGTTAAGACAGAAAAAAAATGAGTTTTTTAGAATGAAAAATTGGAAGCAGTGTAGAATATGAATTTTGACGCTGAACGACTCGTTGAACATGAAATGAATTTTAAGGGACTTTTTTGTGATTTTTTTGAATGTTGCAAAATGATATGACTTGAGATATGTATTTGAATTAAAAAAATTGTATCGGCGTTTTTAGGTCCAGCTACAGCAGTTCTAAGCTTTTTTCGAGATTTTTGATTTAAAAAATTAATTTCAAGTTGAAGTGATTGAATATTTTTGTCTTTTCAATTTTTCTACAAGCTTTTGACAAAATGTTTATCTGAGCCCCACTGGAATAGAGGCAAGGCAAAATTTAAGAAAAAATTAATGAAGAAGGCAATAAGGAGGATTTTTTAAAAATGAGAATGGTGATTTTTTGACATAAGAGAAGGAAGTGAGGCAAATGAAATTTTTCAACTCTAAAAAATTTTTGGTTGAGAATGACCAAGTGACAGTTTTAACTCTTCAAACTCGACTTTTGATTCTTATAATTTGATACTTTACAAAAAATTGAAAAAAGTACCTATTGCTTCGTTAAAAATAAAAAATGTATGTTTAATAATTTCGAAAAATTGACAATTTTCCACTTTCCGTTTTCGCTCTATTTTTAAAATAAAAAATTTTTTAATTTTCAAAAATTAATCATGACGGGCGAAGGACGTAATTGTTGAAAACTACCAACAGTGATCTTTTTCGGCAAAAATATGGTCAAGAAATTTTTAGCAAAAAAATAAAAAAATAATAAATGAAAAAAAATCTTTTAAAAAAGAGGAAGAAAATGAAAAATGTTCGAAATTTTTTTAGCTAAGAACAACGTTCATATTAAAATCAAATCTGGTAAAATTTTTGGGAAGAAATCAAAAATTTCAAATAAAAACTGAATTATATGAAGGGAAATGAGGAAAGTAAAGGACCAGATCTAAGATTTGAAATTTTCACAAAACCATTTCAAATTCTGAACCTAACTTTTAAACTATTCTTATATATTTGTATTTAACTTTTTAAAAAGTTGAAAAAATTATCCTTAATGTCGATCTGTTGACCTTCCAAGCCTTTTCCTGAAAAATTTTGCGCACAGATGTTCAAAATTTAACCAGTAAATAACATTTTTCTCACTAAACCTCTCCTCCCCCTTAACTGCTAATTTTACTCCTCCTCTGTCCAAAGCCTCCATGATGTCTCTTGAGTATGAAAAATGAAAATTCTTGGTGTTATTTGGATTTTTCAAAAAAAAATTTCAAATCTTTAAATTCGCGCAAAACAAACCCCGTTTTTAACTTACTTTTGAACAATTCAAGTAAAACAGTAAAATGTTGAAAATTCTATTGAAGTTTTTACCATTTTTTTGGTTTTCTTGGTACATTACATATTACAAAAAAATCTACTAAAATAAAATTCTGGTTATTTTCTAGCTTTAGTTTTTTTTTCTTTCCAATAGACAAACACGATACGATGACTATCAAAATTTCAAGCTCAATTGCAGTTTTTAAATGAAATATGAATTAATTTTTTCTACGAAAATTATTCAGTATTCCAAAATATGGCAATAGAAAATATCAAACATTAATAAACTTACGAATCAAAGATCGAGTAAACGCTTGGGAAACGAATAATTTTCCAGCAACTTACCTGTGAACAAAAAAACAAACATTTTAAATTAGAAATATGATATTAATCAATAAAATCCTAAAAATCCATCTATACATAAATACATATGTGAATCTGAATTTATAAATCACACTTGGATCTCAAAAATTTGTTTTCAAGATGAGGTTCCCTTTCGATTCTACCCCTTTTAAAAAGCCCAAAAGCAGTATCAACTCAAAAACCATTTGATTTTGATACCTAAGGGTGGTTTCTACATCCAGGCTCACATTATTTCAAGCTGATTTCATGCAAAAAAAAAAATAAATAAATAAAAAGATTCCTACTAACTTTCAAAACTCATTTTTTTCTTTTCATTTCAGAACCTGAAACGTATTCACACTCACACATCACAGATTCTTCATCATCTTCCGAATTTCAACATAAATAGGCTTCGAATTCTAAGATGGATGCTTCTATTTTTCAAAATTTTGAAAATGGCCGAATTATAAATTTTACGTAAGACTCCCTTTAAAGGTTTTGAACAGATTTTTTGTTTAAGCCATTGGAAAGAGGCAGAGAGCCAGGGACTAGATTTTTACCCTGTCCAGTTGATTTTCAAATCTTCAGGAGAGCTCGAAACATCGAAGGAAATCAAAATCAGGTGAAAGTACTTTTTTCATTTATAAATCAGTAAAAATTTTCGAAAATCACTGGAAAACAGTCAGAATTGTTACACAGTTTGCACTAAAAGCAAGCAGTAAGAAAAATTTCTGGAAAATCGGTAAAAACTCACAGAAGCCACTAAATTTTCGAAATTTTCTGAAAAATCAGTGAATTCACAGAAAATTCAAGAATTTAGTTGATTTTTCGTGTCCTGAAATTTTTTTCAGTGATTTTTCACTGATTTGAAATGAGAGAGCACAAATTCATAGAAAGCTTATTTCAGAAATTCTACGTACTTAGTTAAAGAATTCAATATTCAAAGCAAAAATTCCCTCCTCTCCTCCCTTTCATCAACTACAACAAAATACAGAGATAACCAAACATAAAAACAAGCACTTTTAAAATCATACCACTGCAAAAAAAACAACTCATCTCGATAAAACACGTTTTCAACGACAAAAAAGACGTCGCCTCTGTCGTACATCTCGCACCTTTCAAGTACTTTCGCCTCATTCGCGATAAGACTCGGTATTTTTTCATTTCCCGTCTGAAAAAAAAAACCACAAACTTAAGAGAGAAAATTACAGGAATGGAAAAAACCAGGACAAAAATTACATGCAATTATTTTAATTAATTCGCACATTTCGTTGTATTTTTTCATCATCTCGTCGCACGGATGGCTTTGAGATTACGAATAATAAGAGTTACGTTGTCGTCTTGGATTTCTTTCGTTAGTAAAACATTTTCAGCTACCGAGTACCTACAGGTACAGTTGACTAGATGAGTAGGTAAAGTATCACGAAACGTTTAAGAGTACTTTGAATTTAATTTAAAAAGTACCTAATGATAATTTGATGTAAATAAAGATAAAACACGCGAATAAGGAAGCTGAAAAAAGACAGAGAATCTGGCAAAAAAAATGAAAAATTTAATTTGAATCAAAAAACTCGCAGTAGAAGTCGTAGTAGGTGTCAACATACTAATTCATAATTCACATTAATCTTCCTCAAAAACAACTCCAGCTTGCGAGAATACAATTCCAATCACTTTTTTTTTTCATTCCATCCACTTGACTAAAAAATATAAAAAAGAGGAATTTTTCGAGGGGAAAAAAAGATTTAAAAATTTGTCAACTCATTCGTCGTCAGTTGTCCATCTCGGCTTAAAATTTTTCAACGCCGACTCATTCCGAATAAAATTTTAGACCATTATGATACATATATAAAAGTAACCACAAAAAAAAATCTGAAAGGAACCAAACGAAAGGCAAAAAACACTCGAGCACGAAACCGTCATATAATCTCGAACAATGGCTGCGTTTAACAGATAACAACAAATGTCTACTACGTTTCTTATCAACGTGGCAATATAACGCGACTGTAACAACCGGGCTCTTAAAATCGCTGCAACGAGAAAACGCAAAAAAAAAACTATATTTCGACCGCAAATTACGTAAATTGGATTAAGGAGAACGGTTTGGGGGACAGGAGAGGCAAACAAATCGCCAAAATGGGTCAGTCACTACGTAATAAGAAACTGATAAAGTTACGAGACTATTTTACGAGTACACAGCACGTTACTATATTGTCACGCGTAAGAAACCCCCCCTCAACTGGCCTTTTCATCATTACACCGAAATAGTGGTTGGAATATCTTGCTTTCAGACAGAACTATAAAGGAGGAGAATTGATAAAAAATCACTTCAGCTTGGGCCCAATCGATGGTAATTTTTTCCATCCGAGGGCTTCGTATCGAGAAGCAGCTTATTGCAGTGATGAAGATGCTTTCGAAAAGCCTCTTCGCAAAGATATCTTTGAAATTTTTATTCCTATAGTTTGGTAAGAGAAATGTTGGGCAATGGAGGTAAGACGATGGATAATTCGCATACCTTTCCCCTTCGGGGTCTTGGTTTTGGGTACGTTTTGTACCTAATCGATTTATTAGCCATAAATTCGAATGGGATTGGCGTTGCGACTTTGGCGGCTGCTTCTGGTTTCTCGCAGCTCGTTGGGTAGCTAGGTAACTGTCATTTTTTGGCGAAAATCGTAAATACTGGCAGAAGACCAAAATTTATAGAATTCGTTTATTTCACGTCGTCGTGTTGTTGCTGTTGTTACCATTGCCACTGTTCGGCGCAGATACAAAGGCAGGCCGCAGACAGGCGGAGATGCGGGGGGTAGCCGCAATCCGAGTAGAATTATCGTTACGACGATTCGACGGTTCTTTCTTAATGCTCGAGTAAAATTATAGGTATTGTAGAGAAAAGGGAACTCCAGTCGTATAAGCGTAGAAAACAATATCTTACGAAGCTCCGAAAAAAGAGGACGAGAGGGTATAACTTAGCAGAATCATTGATTGCTCATTTGTCACCATGAATTTGTTGAACGTGATTTTCAATCGTTGAATAGAATTTTTTTGAAAAAAATTTCCGAACATCTAAAGGGACAACAAAGTAGAAAAAAATTAAGAAAAACTCTTCAAGACAGCCAAAACATTAAGAAAAGGGACCTAATGGTCAGAATTCTATTTTTATTTTTTTTCAACTTTGAACGAGAAGGTCTCAGAATTAATTAGGAAGATTACAGGTCAATGGAATAAAAATTCAGGCTGCGATTCAATTTCAAGAGTAATAAAGTCAAATTTCACAATTTTCAACTTTTAAAAGCCTAAATTGGAAAAAAAAATGTAAATTTTCAGTTTTCACTTTGACTCAATTTGTATATAAATTAGGAAAGCCTCAGCTCAAAAATAAATTGGAAGTCATCCCAAGTTATTAATGACAGAATTTGAATCACTATTCAATTTTGAAACCAGCGAAATCGAATTTGATAATTTAAAATTTCTGATTTTCACTTCTTCCTCTGCAAAATTTCATTTTTAATCAATTTTTTTTTCAATCGTACCGTGAGAGCTCCTCAGGTATGTATTTCGTATTCAGTTTAAATTCGACAGATTGCATACCAGGTACATTGAAGGCACAAAATACATATTATTATACACATTAAAATAACAGCGATCGACATTTTTTACGGCAAACAGGTTATGCAATTTTACTAACACCACCATATAAAACTGTGTTCGCATTTCACAATGAATAATTTATTTCCAAATATTTATCATCATTATAAATGAAAACTCTTCGTAACAATAATCACATTAAGCTGATCCATTTTAGCATCCAAATTTAAGTTAGAAGTTCAAAGCTTTCAAAATATCAACACGTGTTTTTTAAAGTTTGATTAAGGTTCATAATTTTTTATGGTTTGAAGATTCAATCATCTATTTCTGCATGTTGTGATTTATGATACACTGATATTGCAACAACTGCTGAATTTTAATTATGAAAATTATTGATAACTATTTAATTTTGAAAAAAAATCCAACTACAGGGTGTTCAAAAAAACAAAACAAACTCATTTTTTCTCAAAAACCTTGAATAGAAAAAATTTAATCGAACTACAAAAAAAATAGTAGATTATCCTTCTGAAATTGGTCCAATTATCCTCTCATTTTCAGTATGAAAAAAATTATATTTAGCTTAATTCACAGATGAGTACTAAAATTTTTTTCAAAAAGCTTAATTTAATTTAAATTGTGAAAGTACCTACTTCCTAATTTTTTTTTAAATTTGCAAAATAATTTGAAAAAAATTTTAAAGTTTCAAAATAATTTTTTAATTGAATTTTAAAATAAAAAAATGTAATAAGGTATCGAAAATTTAAAATACATTTATTCACATTTTATGAATAAAAAGTTTGTACCTATCCAGCGTCAAGTACAGAAAAAAGATACTGCAAAAAATTAATTAATAATCTTCAATTATAACAAAGATATTTGTTACGAACTTACAATTTCATTTTTTTCTCAATTCAATAAAAATTTCCAAAAAGTAACAGAAAACCATAAAATCGGTTTAAAAATTTAGATATTGAAATAGTAATAAATTAGGCAATTCTTTTTCGAAAATTTTTCTTAAGTTAATTTTGCAAAAACATTTATCATAACTGATTGGAAATTACGAAACCGGGTTCAAAAAATGTAAGTATGTCTCATTAAAAAAATCCTTAATTTGTACAGTTTATAAAAAATGATGAATCGTGAACCAAATTGAAATCTGCCCTTCAGCGTACATTATTTTCAATTTCTGGAGAAAAAGAAAAAAAACACTTATTTTTATGATTTGAACACTCCGTAGAAAAAAAATTTCCACACCATCAACCAGGGACAAACCAAAGTTGACAATAATCGAAAGGTAAAAAAAAATTGAAAATTTTTGATCCACATGACATTTTTTTCAGCTTAAAATACAATTTAACGTACAAGTTATTCTTAAAGGGAGAAACGGGTCATCTCTTTTTTCAAAAATGATGAACCCAGACTTAGTTCTTTTTAACTAAAAATATAGATTTTTTCAGTTTTTTAAAATAATCATTGAAAATTTTTCTTAAAAAAGAGGGGTTTGATAGATAATATTTTTTTGCAAACACGTTCAAAATAGAATATTTTTTAAAAAACAATCTCCAAATAAGTAATTTTAAATTTTTCAAAGTTTTTCGAACATAATCAGAAAATTGGAGTCAGAAGACGAAATTGTCACTAGATCGTTTTGAAGCCGAAACATGACATTCTAGTCACCTTTCTTTCTAAACGATCAGCCTTGGATTCATCTGTCCAAAATTCAACTCTTACAAAAGATACCTCAATTGAATGACCTAAAAATGAGTCAATGCTAATTTTAATCTCACAGTGCTTTGCTTAATTTCATCATTTCAGAGATACCAGAACGAACATATCACACGAATGATAACCCATTAGAAAAACACTCAACAAGCCGGTTTCAAAACAGCATTCGTTTTCAAAAACTGATAAATTTTCTCCAATTGAAAAAAAAGTTTTAAAATTCAAATTCGGCACTGAAAGAGGTTTAGAGCTGAGTTTTAAAGATTTGCAGATTTTTCAATTTCCAACAATCTAATAAATTTCTAATTAAAAAAATCAACGATTTTCGCAACTGTTTTCGCTTATTTGGGCCAAAATTTGGACAGAGAAGAAAGTGAGAAAAACAACTTCCATTACAAACGAGCGTTCCTTTTTACACGGAAAGTATTCCAATTAGTATAGTAAAGTTCAAATAGACCACTTTTATAGGTATTTCGATTCTGTATTGGAAATTTACGAAATTTTCTAGAGGTTTCAAAACGTCTCTAAACAGCTTCCAATCAACTCGGAAGATCAGAAATAGATACTCGTAGATTATTCATTAGATGAAATTTGAAATTTCAGAAATTCGTCAGAATTGAAGAAATGAACTTGAGATTTTGAAATTTTGGATATTGGTTCTTTTGTGATATGCTTTCGATTTATTTTCATTTAGTCCCAAAATTTTACTACCGATTGAGATATCGCTCTCGTTAATCATAAATTAAGACGCAAAATTTCGTACATGAAGACGTTTCCAATTTATTCTCTTTTTCGTTAATTTAATAAAACCATTCAATATTCATCAAGAAATTAGAGACACATGACGAAAACGAACCATCAACGTTTTGGACACCGGACACGACACATAAAAAATATCAAACCACGATACGAACGATAAGTATGACTCACACCAATATCCATTAAAAATAATTTACACAAGTCAAGTACCTACACTTAGAAGTAAATTTTTATGTGTTACGTGCTACAGCTGCAATAGCAATTACGATAAGACGAAAAGAAGAATAAAAAGTAAGACGGTACATTCGTCTCTATCAAATACCTGAATTCTTTAATAAATAACAAACAGAGTAAGCAAATTTTATAAATATTACTGGCGAATTTATGATTCGACAGCAGCAGCTTCTTTTACAAGAATAGAACATTTTTCATCATCTGAAATCATCCTTCAATAATTTTCTATTAAAATACGAATATTTACAAATACGAGCGATAAAACTGAAAATATTTCAAATCACGTAACGTAAATTGTACCAGTGTATGGTAGAATTTGAATAAAATAGCTCGCAATCTGCTCGGGTTTAATCATTAACCGAGTTGGACTTTATGGGTTTCTTCAAACGACTCTACGTTATAAAGTTAGAGTTCGTTTTCGTCATCAACAATTATTCATTTCTCTTCTCTACCGATAAAATATGTCGTAAATTTTTCACCCAAGCCCCAAGGTTAAGCAAAGTACTTTTTTTTTAGCAATTTCGAGTAAAATTACCAATTTTTGTGTGTCATATGTTAATCTTATAGTGTGAGATTTTAACTAGTGATAAATGTGAAGTGCAAATGCATCTGCATTTTTCTTTACATATCCACGTTTCGTTGTCATCAGAAAAGGTTCACATCGAGCAACAGGAAAAAAACGATTTAAAAAGGGCAAGCATGCAATATTTATACTCCTTCTAGCCATTCCTTCGTCGCTGAATTGTTGCGGCAGGCACTTGTATGGCTTCGGTTGGCATTATTCGTGTTTAAAGACTATTTTATGCTGAGGCATAAGGGTAATAATTATTGTCGTCGGTTGGGATATCGCATCGGTGAGCAGGGGGCAAGGTAAGGGGTTTACCTAGACCTACCTATACGAACGTCGTCGAAATTAAGACTTATCGCGTCTAGATACACAAACAGAAATGAGTCGGGGGTAAGTTATAGGTATTAAGCCAAATAAATACACACCTACGTGAATTAAAAGGGGTAACTGCTCGGATGGCAAACTACCTCCAATATTTTTACGCATTATGTACATATTTGAATTTAGACGTCGCGTCACTACCTCCAAGTTCGCAGCCCGTTACGTCTTACCGTAGTCATACCTTTTTTTTCTTGTCGAAGAAATAATTAAAAGAATGGAACAATTCTTCTTCATCGAGGGGTGTAAATTGAAAATAATATCAACTCAGACGAAATATTTTTCAATGAAGGTAGTAGAATTAAAATTTTTCCTAACTGCAGTTCAACAAGTTCTCCAATAAAATTAAAAAATTCGGTTCACTTCCCAAATATTACACGATTTTTTTCGGAGGGAGGATTAGAAATTTTCTCATTTTAGCTTTTTCGCTTCTTAAATTTGTCAATTATTTCATAATTTTTTAGGAGGAAGAGAAAGGTTAAAAAATTCATTTTTTTATTTCAATTTTCAAATATTCAAAAATATTTTAGGATTTTTTTAGGTGGGAGAGGGTCCAACATTTTCTTTTCTACTTCAGTTTTTCTACTTTTCAAATTTTTCAATCATTTCACTTTTGAAGGGAGGAGGAAGGGTCAAGAAATTTATTTTCTGGTTCAATTCGTTAGTTTTTAAATTTTTCGAATATTTTAGGATTTTTTAGGGGGAAAGTAAAAAAAAAAAAACATTTTCTTTTCTATTTCAGTTTTTCACCTCGTAAATTTTACATTTATTTCACGATTTTTCGGTATGGGAAGTTCAAAAAATTCATTTTCCATTTCAATTCTTTAGTTTTCCAGTTTTTCAAATAGTTAGGGATTTTTTTGGGTTTAGTTCGACTTTTCAAATTCTTGATCCTTTGATGAGATAGGGAAACCATTCACTACCCGATTTGGTGGCACTCAGTCAATCTTAAAAAAGTGAGCTGTTTTTGTAATGGAGTAAATAATTTGTTTACGAGACTTTTTCAAACATTTAGGTATGACATTTTGTCTGGATTTCAAAAACTTGAATAAATTTTAAAGGAAATTGAAAGCCACCAACATAACGGTATCTGATTTGACTTCTAAAAATTTGATGGTTCATGGTTCATCAGTTTTGAATTTTGATCAATTTTTGACCATGTTACATACCACATAGGTACATGCGTTTTTCAATACGATTTTTTTATTTTTCAGTCCCATGTAAAAGAGCCATCATTCTCTCACCAAAAACCCATTTCGCAGACTTCTTGATGAAAATTCATCAGGATAGGTATCCATAATGGATCTAAATAATGAATAAATGAATTTTTCTGGTCATTTATTACCAATTTTCTTGCTTAAAATTTGCCCGAAAAAATGTTTAAAATTTTTGTGTTTTTTTAGCAATTATCAAATTTTTTGTCATTTTTTGGTTTTCTCACTACGAATGTAAAATTCTCACCAATTTCGTATTTTTCTTGCCATTAAACATCTAGTTCATGAAATAACATTTCGTTCAACTTTTGATTATTGGAAACTTTGAATGAAATTGAGGATGTTAGTCATTCGATGCACGATGATTTTAAGATGGGCTAATGGACGTACCTTGTAGTTCGACCCCATCGTAAGAAAAAAAATATTTTGTTGGACAGGAAAAATCATGGACACATTTTTTGGCAAATTTATATAATAAGTTTTAATGAAATACACTTAAAGGTATCTACAGTATTATTGAATTCAGGGTCAAATATTAGAAAAATTGGCCGAATTTTCAAAATAACATTTTGTCGGGACTGGAGGAAAGCTGGAAGAATAAATAGCGAATATTTTGACTACTTCGATGTCATATATGAAACCAAAAAAAAGAAATTTCTCAGGTTCATGTGAATGGAAAGTGAAAAATTTTACACGGAACGAAGGTACGTAGACCTACACTTTGTTTTGAATAAACTCGATTCCAACTCAATCATAACCTTTGAACTCGTCTCCAAATCGTAGCACTATCTCGGGACCAAATTAAACACACAAAAAGCGTCAAAAAACATTTCAATTTATTCTTGAAATGGGAAAAAATATACGCAATTGCGGAACGAAAATTCCAAATCACTCGCGATTTTATTTCACATAGGTGCCTCGGATACATTCGAAAGTCGCAACGCAGCAACGTCGATGTCTCGAAATTAAAATGAAAACCCCTCCCGATAATAAAATCCGTATCAAACGGGAACTGCGTTGCAAAACTGAAAGAATTACAAAATGTAGAGGAGGAAAAAGGTTCTCGCGACGTGATCGGTTAAAATATCAAATTTTATGCATTCTTTGCTGCGGATAAGCACAAAGCACATTTTTATGGTAAAGTATTCGCGTATACTAGCGATACAGATACCAACAACTAACAACAGCCTATCAATACGCAAGAATACGAGTATACGTAGGTAACTATAGTATGTACTACGAACGTGTAATTTGAACAAAAAAAAAAGTCTGAAAAATCGAAATAACCCGCCAACAACGTTTTAGCTTTTACAAAAGATTCGCGTTATCGAACCCGATGTATGTAAATTAAAACAGCCAGCCAGAGTCTTGTTATAATACGTATCGGATGAACATCGAATAACACCTTTGAAATCTACCTTCAGGCCTCATTCTCTCCGTATATCTCTATTAAGCCTGAACGAAGTGAGGGTAAAAAATTTAACCATAAAAAATATTTGAATCATAAAACGTACTCAATTTCTAAAACATTTCAGTCGAATTCTTCTATTGCTTTTGAAAAATTTTCGTTTTTTATACAAAATTTAAAATACTAGCTTCATTCCCAACCTTCATATTGCAATCTTCATCTTCATATTGCAAGGATATCAAAAAAATGAGCATTTCAAGGAAAAAAGAAGTGAAAAAATGGCACCATACTATTAAAAAAATCACATTTGTACGAATCCAATTTTTTTTTTGAAAAATTAGGTACTATGTTGGAAAAGAAATAAATCTGGATGTCCATAATATTTTAGAAATGATTTTCCTCGACTTTTCTCGGTTTTTCCGACTAATTTTTCAAAGTTTTCCAAAATTTACAGAAGCATTTTACATATACCCATATACTCGTATGATATTAATGAAGCTCGAAAAAAAGTGTAATTTTATCACTTGATATTTAATGATTTTTTTTTGCGAACTCAATTCTGAAAATTCTACCCCCTCCTTCAATCCCCAACACAAAAAATTGAAAATTTGAATTTATTATAGAAACAATTTTAAAAGAAAAAAAAACCGTTTTAAAGAAAAATTATATTAAGTTCTGAAAAATGAAATAAATTTTATCAGAATGTCTCTCAAATCAAGTGATTGAAAATTCGGAATTTTCTGAGTTGAAAATTCAACCTTTTTTTTGCGATTCTTTGCTCTCCCTCCCTTCCTTCCTCCCTCTTTACCTCCATCCCTCCCTTCTTCATTCCAAAAAAAAAGCAAGTGCCTTCAATTCATAAATTCTACGCAAGCCCCTACGATCTTTTCAGCTTGTCCTATTGAATAAAAAAAATCCAAGAAGAGGTAAAATAACGATCATTTTGTTGAGATATGCCAATGTTTTGACTTTTGAGTCCCAGCGAAACAAGGGCGAAAATTTTGACGAAACAAGGGCGAAAATTTTGACGAAACAAGGGCGAAAATTTTGACGAAAAAATGTCTACAAAAGTTGAAGATTTGTTATTATTCCCTCATCCAGATTTTCTAAAGTGTGATGAGTAATAATTTCAAATTCTCTTTCTATTTCTTCTCTTTTTTTTCAACATTATGATCAAGAACATGTTGAACATTCTGCAGTCAGTACTGGAATATTCCACCTAGAGTCTCCGGAACGTCTTGAAACCACTTCCAATCAATTCAGAAAGTTGAAAAATATGGTATCCATCAAATTCAGTCTTTTTCATTCATTAGATCAAATTTTTATTCTTTACAAGAGCTTATTAAGAAATACGTTTCCGAAAAATTTCAATTTCAAGTGATTTTCGTACATATAAAGAAATAGTATGAATAAACCCTGAGCGTAAAAAGGAAGAATTTTTTCAAAAATTCATAAATGAACGGACAAAGATATTTATTTTCTTTTGGATTTCAGAAAAATTCAGAGATAAATCCGGAATTTCTTAAAATTTTCAAACATTCTAGATTTCCCAGAAAATGGTCTTGGAAAAGAACCGCATTTCAAACTTTCAACACCATTAATAATAATATTGAAAAAAAGGTTGTAATTTTTTGGCTGGAAAAGTCTGAAATGTATTCAAAAAATCATATATTCATTTAGTCTACTCCAATAATACAAAAAATTACTTTTTCAAACCGAAATCAAAAACTATCTGTCATTTTGTAGAAAAAACAAAGCATATTTTACTCGAGCCAAACGAAGACGAAAAAAAAGTAATCGAAAGCTGAAATTGTATATTTTTCTCCCAATAGGTATTTCAATTTTCAGAGTAAGTAGGTAAGTAATTTGATTTTTGGGTTAATTTTATTCCTTTTACCCCTTTACAACAACATTAATTGTAGGGGGAAAAACACCAACTTTGATGATTTTTTTTTTAGCGAAATAGACACACCGATCCTAATCCAAATACACGCTGATTTAGCTAATTTCATCAAGGCAGAGGAAAATTTCTCGCTCAAAATAAGAATCGATCAACGATATCGAAAGGGTGTCGAAGCGCGCAATAGGAACGTGCCAAATCTGCGGTCGTGTATTATCAACATCGCCGCACACGCACACAGCCTCCTCAAAATACCCCCAAATAACACATCACACGTATACAACTCCAAAGCACCCCCACACCTTCTCACATATACATACAACACCCTTCGACAAGCTCGCTTTATATACTCTCGCTTATATAAATGGTACAACAGCATACCTTTTAACAAGGTTTATATACCATATAAACGAAAGCCTTTGCACAGAGCGCAGGGTGCGGCGAGCTTCTCTATGGGGGTAAATTGGATCTTTTTATAAAGTTTCGCCATATAATATACTATATAATACAACAACCATAATATATAGAGAGTATAAACGCGTGACATCAAACCGACGATTCATTCATCATTATTAAAAAGTCTTCTGTGACAGTTCGCTCGTTTTAAATATTTTTCATCTATCGCGGCGCCACGCTGCGCCTCCCTTTGCCCCATTTTGCTGCTGCTGTTCACGTTAGTATATTTGTTATAACCTTATCAGCGAAATGATTTTATCGGGCAACAAGAAACACCATGATCTAATTATCTGAATGCAATAGGGACCTTAGTAGTTAGTACCATGAACTTGGAACTCGAATGGAATTCGAAGTAAGAATAATAAAATATTGGATATTGAAATCGGTTGATTTTCATTTTCCTTTCTGTGTTTATTGTAAAATTTCAAGAGATTTTTTTACGATTTTGATCGATTTTTATTTTACATTTTTTTTTTACTTGACTTTTTTCTTATTTTTACAAAAGCTCAAGGAAATGAAACAAAGTCAGCTCCCTCTTTGATTTCTTTCTTAAATATTTTAAACCGTCGTTTGCTGTCTTTTGAAGAAAAAAAAATGAGAAAAGTTCGACCTTCCTTTTCAATTTTTTCAACATCAAGTTTGAAAATTTTCAAAAACAATTTATAAAAAAAAATAATAATAGGTTCGTTTGACTGCTCCAAATTCATGAAAAAAAAAGAGAAAAATTCAGGAAATTTTTGTTCAACTAATCAAAGGTCTGTTCCCACCAAATTCTAATGGTATAAATTGTTCATTCTTTCGAAGCAAAAATAAAAGATTATGGTGACTAATCGTTATTTTTCTAAACATTACATATTTTATTGAAAAGCTGATAAAAGTTGAAAGGTGTAGTTTCGCGTATAAAATTATTGAACGTTTGAAAAAGAATTGAATTGGCATTGAAAAAGTTCAATAAAAACTGATCATCGAAAAAATGATAATGAGCTGCCATGCAGTGAAGAGGCACCTGACAACTTTCTGAGAATTGTGATTCTCATTTTTTAACTTTGAAGCATCCAAACGAAACCTAATTCAGCAATTCAGCATAAAAAATCATCAAAATGTCCAACACGATTTTAGAATCAGAATTCCGAACTTTTGTGAAATTTTTTCAGGACATTCGACGAGATATTTCTATCCCTTTCTCTTTCCAAAATTTACCAACGCGAATCACATGGGAGTTTTCAAACATTTATACTGTGAACACCATAAAAACAAATCTTTGATGTCTGCCGAAACTCATGTAGAATTTCTCTATTCTGAATTTTCTCTTCAACTTTTCCCAAATTCATCCCCCTCCCTCTCCGTTTTTCTTATCCCTCTTTCAATAGAGGAGCTGAAATAAAAAAAATATCAAAAAATACATAACAGAATAACCTCATCAAAAATTTTAGATGCAAAAAAAATTTCTTCAATTTTGGAAAGTTTTTGATATTCTAAGATTGCCTCGTCGCCCTATAAAATATGAAAATTTGATCTAATGAACGAAAAAGACTGGGATTTGATAGATGCTCTATTTTTTGACCTTCTGAATTGATTGGTAGTGGTTTCAAGATGTTCCGAAGCTCTGGATGGAATATTCCAGCACCGAATGCAGGCTTCTTTCCAACACTGGAAAATTACAAAAACTTCTGACGACACCGAAATATCTTGAAATATCTTCCAATCGATTTGGGAGGTAGAAAATAGGATATTTATCAAAGGGTCTGGCCGAATAAGGGGTGAATTTGGCCCCAGGCTGGATTTTCGTTTTAATCCCCCAAAAAGGTACCCCTTGATGTAAAAAAAATCTGGAAAATTTTTTCGACCCCCCACCCCCCTCCATTTCGGAGTTATGGCCATTTTATTACCCGATTTTCAATAATTTTTAATTCCAACGGAAGTGATCGAAATTTTCTGTTCTTTGGCATAAAGTTACATCTCGTAGAGATGTATTTATGGAAATTTTTTCAAAAATTTTCATGCACATCTTCATGGTTTTTCGGCCATTTGAAGTTTTCAATCGCAAAAAACACCATGTAATCGAAGAGGTACCACTCTGGAAAAATTACTAAAAAACGTGTTTTTTAACGTAGATTCACGTCACGTATTCAGTTTTGGCGATATCGATGCAGCAAGGGCCGAAAATCGCGAAAAACTGTACAAAAATGTTGGGTTTTTAAGCATTTTTTTCAAATTTTGAGCATTTTGTGTGGAGAGAATTGACTAAACGAAAAAACTAACGCCGAATTCGTGTTCAGCGGGTCAAAATACCCCCATAAACACCTTTTTCGCGATCGTTTCATTTGAAATCTCGAAATTGTTTTTCTCCACCGATTTTTCATGACGAAATAATCTGAAAAAGTGAATTTCGAGACCTTGAGCAAAATAATCGCGAAAAGGGTGTTAATCGGGGTATTTTGACTTGCTGAACACGAATATGAGATTGGTTTTTCCATTGGATCATTTCTTTCCTGAGAATCCGCCATTTTCAGGTTTTTGCTCAAAGACTTGATTAAAACTTGAAAATGGCGGATTCTCAAGAAAGAAATGACCGGATGGAAAAACTAATCCCATATTCGTGTTCAGCAGGTCAAAATACCCCGATAAACACCCTTTTCGCGATTATTTTGCTCAAGGTTTCGAAATTCACTTTTTCAGATTATTTCGTCATGAAAAATCGGTGGAGAAAAACAATTTCGAGACTTCAAATGAAACGATCGCGAAAAGGACTTGGAATATTTTAGCTTTTTACCTGGAAAAACAAATGATTGAGAAACAATTTTTCTAAAAAAAAAATTCCAGAAAAAGTTTGTAATCAAAAGCAGTCATTTTATTTTTTTCTTCTCCATTTCAAGAAAAGAATTCCAACACTTGAAAAATTCCAATTTTCTGCTTCTAAAAAATTCTCTCCTAAAATAAATTTAAGTAAGCACCAGACCCTTTTAATAAAAATTACAATAATTCTTATACAGACGGTTTTCAACTAATTCGAAATTTTCATCAATTTCAATAGAATTTCAGCAATTCTCACAATGCACCGACTAAAATCTAAGATAGATAAACAGTTAAACCCGACGGACAGGTAAGGGACCATCTTCTCCTCGTTAACGGTACCCAACTGACCACTAGTTCAGCCCGAAAGAAAACCACACAAAGGCGAAATTGGTTTCCAGCCTTTCACTGGTACTACGGTTTGTTTGACCGTGCGTGGCGATTTTGTACTTTCCACACACGTCTACACTCAGCTGGGTATTAATATTCGAGCGAAGTGCCTTTAAAAATAAAATTCCCGAGATTCGCGTGCTTCACTATCGAACCTAGCCAGGCACACCAACCGTTGTATCCAACGCAGCGTTCACGTTGGCAATAAGGGCTAAATTTATTCATTGTCGTGTTGAGGTGCGTATACACCTATTAGCGTACTTCATCATCTTATTTCACCCTTTTTTTTTTTCTTCGTTACTTGAGTTGTAAGCCATGAAATTTACGTAGGTACTTACGAAACAGTAAGCAACGGTGTCAAAGTGTCGTGAAACGAGAACTTTCGTGTACTTGACCCCTCTAGGTGGCTTAAGTGCAGAAATGATAAGATTTCGTGGTTTTTATGGGTAAGAGTTTCTATATTCGAGTTGGAAAAACTTAAAATGAAATATAAGTGGTGAAAATATGAGAATTTAAACAGGGTGTGCTGTATTATGGGATACCTCCTTCAGCACATCAAGTATTGCACCTAATACATGAATCTAATGTACGATATTCATGGTTGTCTGTCTACCAATTTACTATAATGTTCATTTTTCGCTCGATAATTTTATTAAGAAAAATCTGATGGTACTTTCTAAAATATATATAGAAAAGATTTTTTTTTCTTCAATTTAGAACAAAAATCTTTTCCTCTTCCCCCCCCCCCCCCAAAAAAAAAAAAACTTCATACTCTAACCAAATTTTTACCACTCAAAATTATGATTTTGAAAAATGTTGGTGAAAGAAACATCTAAATATACATTTGAACTTGGATAGGTATACCCCTCATGAGTCAAAAATTGCACTGAAAAAAAAAATTTATCCAAAAAAATAATAACGTGTCCCAATTTTCAAAATAGGTCAAATTTACTATTTTTTTGAATAATATTTTTTTTGGTAAAATTGATTCATTTTTTAACAAATTTTATTATTTTTTCTGATAAATAATATTACTTTTTAGAACAAATTCACCTATTTTGTGATTTTTTTGATAAAATTTATTATTTTTGAGGTAAAATGTATTCATTTTTGTAACTTCTGTTTTTTCCGTGTGGTTTTTGAGTCGAGTTACTTCTTGATTCTCCCTTTCCCGAGAAACTCAAAATTGCAGTCGACTCGAAAACTAACTGAAAAGGGTGATTTTTACAATATATTTATACGCTCAAACATGAATTCAGACTCGACTGCCTAAGAAGGTACTTTATGAATTTGTATGAAAATGAAACACTCGGCAAGTATATTTGAATTCAAGTCCTGGGAAAAAATCTAGATGGAAGGGGAAGAAAAATGACGAAAATTTGAAAAAATTTCAATCTAGAATTTTGGATTATGCTGAATAAGAAATACGATTTTGTTTATAAAATCTGTCTCGATTTCCAACTACTCCACCTTTTGAAGGCTTTTTAAAAGCTGAAATATAACTAATCTCATTAAACTGACTAATCAAAAGATAGCCATCAATCTAATTTTTACAAGTTTTAGTTAGTTTTTTTTTTTCAATTTTGACACAGACTTTTTCTTATTTCAGTCAAGTTCAGTTGGATATCGTTATTTTTTTGCCCTTGAAATGAAAAATTGAATAATTGTCAAAAGTAAACCACAATTATAGATTTTTTTTGTAAAAACACTTATGCGATTTTTAAAAACACTTTTTAAAGATTTTCTCTTTTTTGTTAAATTTCTAAAATTTTCGAAGCAACTGAGAAATACTAAACACAACTTTTTTAAGACATCCCTTCTTCGCTTTTTCGAAAAGGAAACTACAGAATGGTTCAACACTGAAAAAATAATGATAAATTCTATTAAAGTGTATTAAGGTTAATAACGCGTCCCCATTCAAAAATCTGTTATTAAAAAAATAATAATATTTATTGCAATATTTGGTAAAATGTACCAGTATTGCATAAAAATAAGGTTTATTATAGAAGATTAATAAATTTTATTTTTATGCAATAAATTTTACCAAATATCGCAATAAATATTATTATTTTTTTTATAATAGATTTTTGAATGGGGACGCGTTATTAATGTTGAAAGCCAAAACTTAAAACCTAAAAGCGCAAACAAAATGAATTTTTTGTCCTATCTTGCTTATTCTTCCCTTCCCCTTCATTAAGTCTAATCCTGTTTGAAAAAATCCGTCTGAAAAATTCAATTAGAAAATCAAAAATTCAACGAGTGAAAACCTAATATAACATTTTCGCTTGAAAATCAAAGAAAAATCTGATTCAATTCCTGAACCATTTTCAAGCATCATACAAGCCCTCAATTTTGACCTTACATTTGTAAAAAAGTCTGTAAAACGAATTCGCGAATATTTTTCAAGTTCAAAACTATTTTACGAACAATTTTCATTTAATATTTTTCTTGCTTCAGAATCAGATTTATTCGAAAAAGAACCTATTTTCATCCTACCATTTAAAAAATTCAAAAAGGAGAAAAATGGTGAAAATTCCTGCTTTTACAGTAAAATCATTCAAATTCTTGCCATTTTCTGGATTTTCTTCTTTTTCTCGTCAGAAAAAGCCATTTCATCGTTAAAATTCTAAAAATTCAACACAGCACCAAAGAAATGATCAAAGTGGTTCACCGAAATTGAACCAAAGCAGATAAGAATTCCTCGCAGAAGTCGGAAATTTTTCATTAATTTCCCAAAATTTTCCAAAAATTGTCAATAAGCCTGAAAATTTCAAAATTTCCACTATGAAGCGAAAAAATGTAATTTCCTTTTCCGGGTGTTAATTGTTAAAATTTTGAACCAAATTCAATCTCCAAATCCAACTGGCCCGCAGCATCGAATGATATTAGATTAACGACATTTTCAACAACGGTGGGTATGGGAAGGGATGACACAAGCGCGAAAATTCGATCCGGTGTACGATAAATTGACATTAAGTTCGGTATTATTGTGTACGAGAGCTGCTCGTCGTATCGCGTTGTACATTCTCTTAGCAGAATTTCCATTACAGAGTAATAAATTCTATAAAAGTTATAACCCATACTGAGTTTTCGCCCAGAATCGGATTGCTCGCGACTTAAAATGTTTTCAAAAGCTGACATAACAAAAGCATTAAATCACAAATCAAAGTTTCTCTTTGGGTAGTATTTTTTCTTCTTTTGCGATGTGTGTTTTTTTTTACTTCCTACAAAGTATCTCGTTTCACTATTTTTGTAGTATAAAAATATGTTAACGTACGTTGAATTAGATTTTTCTCGTCCAGAATTCGATTAGGTATCTAGTATGTCGCAAAGTAAATGAACGTCTGTTTTTCTCGCGATCGAAATTCTCTTTCGAGTCATCTAATTGGATAACGAGAGTACCTCGTTGAAATTAAAATCCAACCGAAGCTCGGTATTTCCATCGAATAATTGAATTAATTTGAAAAGATTCGTAGTACGGACACTTTCGTAGGTATTAATTCGTAGTTCATTTGGGAAATTCTGGTTGATAAATCCGTTTGAACGTATTTTTTTGTTCCAGCTCGATGGATTCGCGCAATCGGTAATGGGTTCGTTTTGCGGTTCAATTACCGCGAATTTGTCAACATCCGAATCGTACAAGTTTGGGGAAATTAATCAAATCTCGGGTGTCGCGAAAACGTAGCTTTCTCGGTATTTCTTTTTGGATTTTCGTTAGATACGCTGCTATACTTAATAAGTATCTCAATATACACCGCCGGTGCCGATGTCGAGTAAAAAACGTATATTAGTATTCGTAAAAGTAAACTTGAGAGCGACATACGCGATTGAATACGGTCCCGGAGTTTTGCAATGTTTGAACAGCGAAAGTTGCCTCGGCGAATAAAATTCTAACGAGATTTCTTCTGCGGTAGCAAATTACCCAGCTCGACGACGGGATATTACTTAAGTATGAAAGGACGAAGCGTACTAAAAACCCAGCTAATCAGTAAATTTTAAGGCGAAAACGTTCTAATTAAAAATACAAATTATTCTGAGACCTTATTTTAATGATTTTACCTCGGACGAGGTTCTATGGAAAGACAACCTATGGCTAGGTACTTCGGGTACTTGTTTTCGTCAAGTAGGCAAGCAGTGGTATACCTATTTAGTTGGAAATAGGTAATTTTTCGCAAGGTCTCGTAAAACTGCATACATCATAGGTGCTTTCGCGGTAATAAAACAAACGACGCTAAGTTTTTTCACTTCATCATACGACGCGAGAGAAGATTTCATTGTTACGAAGCGACCGACCTTTAGTTTGGGGGTTGGGTACTGGAGTAGGCTTCTGTGAGTCTACCTACGTAAACCATTTTGTTAATTTCATTACTTGTTATTGTAATAATTTTAAGGAAATAAAATTGCATTGTTTTAAGAAAAGGTACACACTGTGTATGATACATTGGGTTTTCTCAAATAAAGAGAGGTATTTTTTACTACGAAGAAAATGGCTGCGGAGTTTGGGAGAATTTTGCGAGAGTTATGTCTCCCTCGATTTGTGGTTCTTACAAAATATATAATTCGTGTCGCATAATTTTAGGATATGGGTGTTTTGATGATGTTGAAATGTCACTGTTTGAAAGAAAGTAATAAGTCAGACGAAGACTCATATGGCAAATGTCAAATAAATCTTGAAAACAATGGAAAAAATCTCAAAATGTGATACGAAAGAAACGATGAAAAATGTTTTCAAGTTTTTAAAAGTCAGATAAAATGTCAACATGCAGGCCCAGCGAGAGGGGGTACAGGGGTACATTTGTATCTGGCCCCTGACGATTTTTCAACAGCAAAACTTTTTTAAAGGTGAATTTTTTGCTCTTCAAATAAAATAGTATTTTTAGAAAAAAATTTAACTGTTGTTTTGACCTTTCAGTTAAAAATCACTTTTTTCAGTTAATTTTTAATTAGTCAAAAAAAACAATAATTTTGACAGAAAAATCCCTGATGAGCAAAAAATCACCTATGGAAGTAAAAATTACAGTTGTTCACACTTTTACCAAGAATTTCTGACCTCACTTCACAAGGGCTGTAATACATTATAGGTATATTCCTATTTTTAGAATTTTCATTCAATTTTGACTTCATCCAAAGAATGAAAAGAAAAATTCTTTCTTCTTTATTCAAGTTTATTAGAATAATAGTTTAAAAAATGGGTTGAAAAAAAGGGCCCTGCAAAAATCTCTTTACCAGGTCCGCATTTCCTTTCGAATGTTCTGCAAAAACAAGGTGACCATTTTTTTTTTCAGACATTTCAATTCCAAAATGAAAATGCAAGATTTTCACAAGGATTTTGCAGAGTTGTTTTTGTTTCCAAGCTTTTCAAACATTACCTACATCGAAAAGTAATATTTTTCAGATTTGCATCGGGCCAAATTTTTTCAAAAAATAAAAAAAATTGAAAAACATCCATTACTTGCTGTAAAAAAATACCCCGTGAATTTTCAAGTCATATGTAATATTTTTTTTTACCAATTCTTCCAATTTTCTGAACCTTCCCCTTCCTCTGTCGATTATTTTGTCTTTTGATATTCTCAACTTTTTCGGTTTTTGAGGAGGGAATCGATAAATAAAACTTAAAGGTTTCTTTTTCTTAAAAAAAAATTCTTTATGGCGATAATGGCAAAATTTGAATTTTAAAATTAAAAAAATTGGATTCGATTGAAATGTATGGAAAGTTGAACTTTTTTTAAAAAGAAATTTACTGGAGAAACATAAAAATACAATAAAAGTAGGAAATTTTAAATTTTATGGTTCTCTAAAATTACCCAGTGATTTTAACCACGATTTGGTTAGTTCTGTTGTTTCAATTTTTAAAAATTATTTTTTCATTTATTGCTCAGATGAGGAAACATTCCTGCACAAGGAGATGAAAATTGAAATTTTGGGAAAACATCATGTTGGGTGTCAAAATATACGGTTTTTTTTGGCGTCCTTAATAAAATTTCAATCTCTTTTTCACTCTTTCAAATGACCCACCTCTTGACCATGGGATTAAAACTCAGGGTTCGAAGTTAATGTTTTTTGAGGAGCTGGATTCCATTTTGAACTTTTTTTTTCATTTTTCTGATGACTCACCAACTTGGATAGGAATTTAAAACTGGAATTTTTGAAAAATATGGTACTGGGTATCAGATTTTTTTTCATTAGATGAGGTGAAAACGAGCTAAAAAAATACAATCAGAAACCAAACAAAAATTTCCCCAAAGATTATAATCTTTGGAATTTTGAGAAAATGGAGAACGAAAATTCTATAGAATTTTCATTCTCCATTTTTTCAAAATTTTGTTCAAAAACATATATTTTTTATATTTATATGTTTGGTCCAGATTTGGTGTCATTTGGATCAAAAACGTGAAATATGAGACATTGATTTTTTTTACACCAGGTGCCTTCTTTACGGCAGGGTTACATAAAAATTTGATGTAATCAACAAAAAAAAAACTGAAATTTGGTACATACCCTATTTTTGATATTCTGAATCAATATGAAGTGGTTTCGAGATGTTTCGGAGTCAACAGAAAATTTTCGGATTTTCCAGCACTTGAGAAAAGTCTATAAAAATTTTCCATATAACTTCAGCACGTATAATCGTGAATTACTGAGATTGGTCACCTATTTGATCGATCAAAGCACAATTTTTCAAAATTCGTAACTTCGATTTGAAACACCTTTTTTTCCCCCAGTAAAGATTTTTTATCAAAAAATGTGATCTGGCCTCCAAGTTACAAATTTTAAAAAATTGTACTCTAATCGATCAAATAGGTCACCAATCTAGGTAATTCACGAATCACGATTATAGGTGCCAAAGAAAATTCCAAAATTTTTTGATGGCTTTGAAACGTCTTGAAACCTTTTCCAACTGATTCGGCAGGTCGAAAATAAAATATATACCTACCCAATTTCAGCTTTATTGGTTGATCAGGTTAAATATTCATATTTTGTAGGACTACGAGGTAATTTTGGAATTTCAAAAATTCCCAAAATTCAAGAAATGAACTTTGGTGATTGAAATTTTGGATATGATGTTTTCTTATACTGTATTTCCAATTTTTTTTGTTTAGGGTAGAAATTTTACTTTGAGTTAGGATACCTCCCTTGTTAATAATATTCAAAGCACATAATTAGGTAAATCAAATCAACGCTGCTGGATTTATTTAGGAAATTCCAACGCAGATCAAGATGACGAAAACTTGAACGCATTTTTCACATGTTTGGAAAACTATTTTGGCTTTTTCAGCGAAAATTCTGAAATATCCGACGGTGGCGCAGCTGTTACCACGTATGATAAATTTTCTCAATAAATTTCCACAGGATCTAGAATCATGGTGCAATTCTTGTAAATTTCTCAGCTCGACAAAGTCCGTAGGAACATTTCCTGGTGATAAATTCTCCAAATATAACGATGAATTTTGTTCTTGTGGACTCGGCGAAGTGTTTTGGGTCAATGGCTGGGCCAATATGCGTATAATTTTTCCATCATGGCATTCCCAAGTCGTTGCCTCCTTATCGCCATCTTGTTAGTATAATTACTTCCTGGAATTTATCGAGACGACTGTCTCGGTCGACGTCGAAGAAAGACGCGAAAGTGGTACTTTGGAAAATGGTAATAATTCGTACTACGTACCCTAATGTGTGAGGCTGTGGGTGTATACGTTGATTCGGCGAAGAAGTACGTGTTCGGGTATAAATTACGAGGCAAATTTATTCGCTAATATACGAAGTATTCGCTTCGCGCCATCCGCGGCCGCGTCCAAGGTACGAGGCGGCAGCGTAAGACGCGATGAAATTTATCCGCAGCTTTGTTAGTCATTTGGAAAAGTAATATTCGCTCGAATTATTTTGGGATTTGCGAGCCAGAAGTGGTTTTTCATTTAGAAAATGAATGCTGGCTGCTTACAGTTGGCAGTACGGCGGTGTATGTGTAGACGTACAGGACGCAGCGCTGCGTACAGTCCGTACCCATATGCCCCGAGAGAGACGAAGGAAAGATGGCGAGGAATGAGAAAGAGAACGGTGGACGAATTTTGAACGTTTTAAGATGCGGTCCCACATAACTATGCCATTTGGTACACATGTGCCAGCCATATCTTTCACATATTTCTACGCCGGACCTTGGGCTCGAGCTTTTAAAAGCTGTAATCGACCTTTTTACGTGACTTTATGCGTGATAAGGGCTAACATACTACGTATCTGTGTATTACATGCATTCTCTCTCCTTATTCTTCGCAAATGCGAATTCTTTGTACGTATTTTTCTCCATGTTCGACGTTCACGTACGGACTGACTGGATCTCGATCTGTCCTACGTGTAGAAGAGTATTTTCATAGATGAATTAATCCCCAGCTAGAATGAATTTCTGTTTTTGAGTGAGGAATATTCGCCGAAGTATGTTCGTGGGTGTTGATTTATTTTCTCCGAAGAGAGCTTTGTTGTCGAGATATTGGTTTGAATTGGGTCACGTTTTCGATGCCTTGGACGAAGGGGCAGGATTTTAGGTGAGGTTGAGTTTTCAACGAAGGAATTGGAAGATATAGACCCATTTGATCAGGACAGTGGATACGTCGTTTGATTAATTTCACATGAATTGTCAATTCTTATACATCGATTTATGAAATTTTCATACATTTTGAAACTTTCTGAAAAATAAAATGACACAAAAATTTTTCTAAAAGTCAAGGAAATTGGAAATTTTTTCAATAAATCGCCGAAAAATTTTAAAATGTAGGAAAATTGTTGAATTTTAATTTCAAATGCGATTAAAACTATTCCAAAATTTGTCAGACTCAATAAATTGATTAAAATAGCGTAAAAATTGTTGAAAATTTCAACAATCTGGGAATTTTTCTCTTTAAAGTTATAAAACTTAAATGATTGGAATAAAAAAATCTAATTGAATAGGGCCAGACCAAAATGAAAGGGTCCAAGGCGAATCACATAAATCACTTTTTAAATCAAATAGTCAAGTCAGAATGGAAAAAATTGCAAAAACAGTAATTTTTTATTTTAAAAAAAAAATTTCATTCAAGAAAAATTTCTAATTCGGGAGATTCTGAAATTTTTTGTCCCTTTTACTATCAGAATTACAATTTTTCCTCTTGGCTATAAAATCATGAAATTCAAATTCCTTCTGATATGATATCCAACATTTTCAAAATTACGATACATTTTTAGGAAAATTTATAATTTTTCATCTTCCATCTCCAAATAGTGAAAAAATACACCTGAGCACCACCTCCTCCCCTAGGAAATTTTTTTTAAAAGAAGTTCAATTCTCGTTCCTTCCTGAAATCAGTTCAAAAGTATCGCGAATGATTATTGATTTACATGAATAATTTTTTGCAAAGCTTTACATGAAGATACATATTTTTCAATTTATTTGACAACAGATTTATTTTTTCGAAAAGTGATGATTTTTTTTAAAAAATAAGTTTCATGATGGCAATTTCAAAAAAAAATTATTAGAATTAGATTTTCGTTTTGAAAAAAAAAAAAAACGCGTCAAAATGCCATCTAGAATAAAATCAGAGTAATAACTGTTCAATTTCATTTTTCTATTTAATCGAAAACACTCTTCTGAGTTCAAATTAAATCTACAAACTTCTAAAAAATTGAATTGTGACCAGAAAAAATAATTTTCAAAGTTATATGCTCAATCAAATTTCCTGATTTTTGCTGGAAAAAATCAGAATTGATGGTTTCGTAGTAAAATAAAAAAAAAAGGTTCGTGCTATTCTTCAATTTTCTCGTGACTTTTTCGTACCTCTTTCTCGACGTTCAAAAAACCTTAACGATGGCCTCAATAAATCGAAAACTTTATAAAAAAAATCTTATCCGCAGTAGCTCATATTTTTATAAAATAATTTTCCAAGATTTTCACTTCTTTAGAAGAAATTCTTTCAAAATTTCCACATCTTTTTACCCAAATAAGTCGGAACAACTGAAACTGTACTTATATTTCAATTTTCAGTCGAACAGGCTCCAAAAAAATTGAAAGGATAATTTTTTCTTTTTTAAAATATTCATTTGTCTCACACAATTATTTTGGAAATAAATTATGTAAATTCATCAAATCCTAGCAAAGCAAAGACAAAAATTGAAAAATTTAGACATTTTTGGAAATAAAATTATCATATTTCGGTAGCTTATTGTGTAAAAAAAATCCATGACTTTGGTGTGAAAATTCTAAAAAAAAAAAATCAACAGATTTTTACTTCCGTTAGTCAATTTTGTCAAAATTTTGTACGTATTTTTCGAAATTTTTTACCAGAATTTCGTGCTATTTCGAACCTAGGAAATTTTTAAGAACTTAAAACATCGATTTGAATCAATCTGTTTTCTAGCATACTTTTTCACATTTTTTCGAAAACTATCGAAAAATATATCGTCAATTTCGGGAACCTTTGAAAGTGAAGAGTAACCCTAAATCAAACAATTGAGCATCCAGAAATTTTCAACACAGACTCTCAAACTTTGAAGTAGGTATAAAGAAAAAAGTTGAATCGATCTTAGATTACCTTTTTTAATTCCCTTGAGTAGGTATGCAAAATGAATTTACATAAATAGTAAATTTCTCCAACTCGTGTTCGTTCTTCCTAATTATTCCAACGAAAAATAAAACTAATTAAAACTTTTGAAAAAGTCAACTATGTTTCTCAAAATCATAACTGAAGTTTTTCAATACCCGATAATTTCCAGTCAAATTTTCGATAAAAACTCATCGTCGATTCCAACTTGACCAATTTCACCAGGCAATTCGTGTGTTCAAAAAGTAAAAATTAAATTCCCATAACTTTCAAAACATCAACGTGGAAGAAATCGATAGTAAAACATCGTCGACTTTTACACATCCTTAAGTGAAAAATAGAACTGACAATGAAGGAAAACGTTAAGAGAGATGTTCTTGGCTCGAGATTTTTTTACGATCTCAATATCGAATAAATTGATCGTTAACGTTCGACACTTGAAATTACGAGATAATAAAACAGTACTAAATTTCTGAATGGAAGTTGGAACCGCCGGCAAAACTGAGGTGTAAACCATTCCCTCGAGTATCGAGAGACATTTTTCTAAAAACGAAGCTTCAAACGAAACGACCGCCAACTTTGACGTTTTCTCCCTCATTCCAAATTACATTTGCGAAAAAAAAATAAATACCACTATTTATAGAAATACAAATAAAAATATAAGCTTAGGCATTATACTTGAACAAAAATGAACTTTAACTGCTTGCAAAATTTGTACATAAAAAATTAACTTTGTAAAAATTTATCACTGTATTTATTACATTTTTTATATCATTGCTGGAATTGTGAATAATAAAAAGAAGGAAAAAAGAGGAAAATTTTAGAGCTCAGCCGTTTGAAAAGTTTTTGATTCGAAACGTAGAAAATACCTAGAAAAAAATTTTAAAATCGAGTTCTTTTCAAAGTCTCGTCGAAGAAATTTAATCAAAAGTTATTATTAGATAGTATTTGGGGTCTTATTCGAGGAAAATTTATGCCTTCGAGAAAAGCTTGATCAATATTTTTAAATTTAATTTCTCTATTGATGGATTTCAGCTGCTTTTAAAGATTCTACGGTAATAATTTCCAAACAGAGGTATATTTTTTGAAAGATGCGATCCTCCCAGGCGACTTAATAATTCGAAAATTGGCAATTTTGAATCTTGGATAGACTTTTTATAGTCGAAATTTCGGTATTTTATTTGCTAGAACTCAATTTAATAAATTCTATCGCCAGACATTAGATCGACTCGAACTCAATTAATCCGATAATTTGATGCAACAATGAATACAACGCACTGTTGCTTCATTCTACAATCTACGAAAGCCCCAAGTGATACTAATTTATCCATTTTGGTGTTTTTTTCGCCAACATTACGAAATTACCTTCACTACTCTGAAAAAATGTATAATACGACATTCGATCGTATTAAAATGGATTTTTTTTTCATTCGTTTCATCTTTTTTTTTTTTCAACGTGAACATATATTCGATATGCCTTTTATTAGAATTAACAAGGCGCCGGATTTGGAATAAATTAAAAATATCCTGGCGTGCTACTGAACACGTAAATACACGTTGACCATAGAGTACGCATCATCGACATTAAGAGGATTTAATTTTCAGCTTCAGTTGGTCAGCTCAGCACGCATACATATACACAAGAGTCTCAAACTAACCGGCTCAATGGAGGGATTGATTAGGATGACGTATTGTATTCGAATAGATATACGTTCACGTAGGTAGTGGGTAGATTTTCGCGTTTTGTTTTTTTTTTTCATCACCATCATCATCATGGATAGAGGTATTTTTCATATTTGTTGAAAACCAATCGTTAACGATGGATGGGATCGATTTACCGATGCAATATCGTCCGCGTTTTCCATCATTCATAACGATTAATTTTATGCTCCGGTGTACTCGGATAAATTTCGCGAATAATAAATTTTTCATGAAAATCCAATCGAATCCGCGCGAGTAATTCAACAGAGTTTATTCCCATTGCTTCCGCAATCAAAACGTGGAGTGATTTAATACTCGCGACAATGCGGAATTCCAAAATATAAGTTGATGAAGCTATAAGAGGGGAGGAGGATCATAGGATAAAAATGTTACATTTTTTTCGGAGAGCTGAGAATCTGTGGATTTGGAAAACGTATTTGCACTGCTTTGTTAAGAAATTGACCAAAAATTTTTCCAAAATGAACCACATCATTTTCATCTTTACAATCTGGAACCTATAACATTTTGACATCTAAACCTTTCTCATTTCAAGTTTAAATTTGAAATTTGAAAATTATCACAGATTTTAATTATTTTTTAGTAAATTTTAACGGTATTCATAGATTTAAAACAAAATTCTAGTTCGAGTTTTGCTCCACTTGGACAAGCGTATCTGCAAAATATGGTACAAAATTTTTCAATTTATTTTCATTTCAAGTGGTTCTACCGAAACTTGAAAACGACAAATTTCCAAAAAATGAAAAATCAATGTAAAATCCATCCTCAAATTCAAATTCGTATACAGCAAGCCAAATTACCCCCTTCCCCCCCCCCCCATACAACATTTGAGCCACCATTTTACTCGAATTCGCAGGATTTGATTTTTTTTTTACCTAAAAATGTTTCATAAAAAAACCAATGTCAAATTTGCGTTCAACGAGTTAAAATATCCTAAAAATCATTAAATTTATGAATATTTTAGACAAATAGGTACTTGAAATTCATTTTCTTTCTGAATTTTTTCAATTATCAAAAGAAAAAATTAGATTTTAAGAATTTTATTCGTTCACACATGAATCTGGTGTCAATTTTCCATTCGGTCATTTCTTCTCGTTTTTCACAGAAAAGTTTTACAATAATTTTAATAATCTCGTCGATAACATTTTTAGTTGCGTTGGTGCTCATAAGGTACTTTCGCCTTGATTTTAATATAAAATCCTTTCATTTTCGTAGATTTTCAGCAAAATTTTATAATTTGGTTTTTCTTTGGAAACAGTTTTAAAAAAAATAAGGCCAGTTTTACAAAAAATTTTTAAAAAATCAAACAGTGTTCGAAAAAAGAAGTTTAAAAAAAACTACCTAAGTACATCTCAAAAGTTCATTCATTTTTGATTTTCAAAGGTTTTTCAAAAAAAAAACATGAAAAAAAAACAAAACCCCGTTTTTGCAAAAATTTTTAAGAAATAACAATTTCAAAAAACACAACCATATTTTAAAAACACTAAACCACTTTTGAAAAAAAAAATCCGAGAAAATTAAAATACGTACATTAAGATTTCTGATACAAATTTACATCAAAAAAATATAAACGTTCACATTAAAATTTAAAAAATTTACATATGTACCAGATCTTAAAAGTCCCTCTATCTTTTGTTTGCTAGTGTTTTATTGAACTCATCAAAGCATAATGAGAAAAATATATTTAAAAAAAAACTAAACAAAAGGTCGAGCCTTTTCAAAAAACACAATTTCTAGAAAATAATTTTTAAAAAGCCCATGTTGAAAAAAATTCAAATGCAACTATTTTTAAGAAATTGAACCATTTTAGAAAAAACTCAAAAAGGAATTTTGATACCGCATTTTCTTTTCTTTTATTGTGAACAATTTATAGATTCACGAATCCTTGGCAGTAAAAATTATCAAAAAACTCTGTACAACAATCAGAGTTGCAGCACAGTAATAATTCAGTGAAAAAATTTCTGGAAAACCAGCGAAAATTTATTGAAAAGTCAGTAAAATGTTTAAATTTTACTGAAAAATCTGTAAGTAAATTTTTTTGTAAAATTGATGAAAAACCCCTGAAAATCAAAGAATTTGGCTGATCTTTCATAATACTACATTTCCTTCTTTTTTTTTATGACTTTTCATTAATGCGAAATGAGAGAATAGATTTTTCGAAATCAAAAAACCAAATTATCTATTTCAAAGTAATTCTTTAAAAAATAAACAATAATACTTTTATGAAAAAACTGCAAACTTTTCTAAAAAAAAAAAAAGAGAACAAGAATTCGAATTATTTCAAATTTTTTCGTATTGCCCGTTCAAGGACAGAATTTTAATAATTCAAATTTCTTTAGTACAATTCAAAAAAAAAAAATTATGAAGATCGAACAAGCCACCTTCAAACAAAATTGAACTGTGTTTAGAAAATATGAACTCAAAAACCAAACTATTCAGGAAAAAAAGCACAAAAACTCTTATCATACCAAACGTGAAAAGTCACCGATGAATAGTCAGAATTGCAGCACAGAAAAAATCAGCAAAATTCACAAATTTTCAGCGAATTTTCACCAGTTTTTCACTGATTTTTACAGATTTTTCAAAGATTTTCACGGATTTTTCAGCTATATTTACAAATTTTACAAATTGGTAAATTTTCACTGATTTTCCAGCGATTTTTCTCGCTGATTTGTTTTCAGTGAAAATGTTTTCACTGCTTTTCTCCTGTTCTGCAATTCTGACTGTATCTCAGTGATTTTTCGATAATTTTTCACTGATTTATAAATAAGAGAGGATTTTGGAATATTTCTTTTCGTAAGAAAAGAAAGGTCAAAGGTTCCAAAAAAAATCGAAAACATTGAAAAACAATTTTTAGAAGAAAAACAGCAGACAATTTAAAAAACTATTATCACTGATTATCTAGATCTTCACTTTCTACTGGATATTCGAATCATTTTTACCCTCTCCTTTCTTCTCCTCCCCCCCCCCCTGGAATTGAAAATGTTCGCCTTTTCTCACCTCTTTCAAGAAAAAATCAAGCAACAAGTAAACAATTTTCAAATCACTACCTAGCTTTGATTTTGAACCAATATCCAATCATCGATTTCAATAATTTGAAGATTCTCTCAACTAAAATATTATATCTTTCAATATTTCGTCTCAAAAAATTAGGATACCTATGTAAAAAATAACGTAAAACCCATCGCCGGGGCCTACCTTCTAAAATCCTTGCTCCAGCACGCGTATATGAACGGGTTCATTCCGGAATTCATCCAACCGAGCCAGGTCGCAATGGAGGTCAAATCATCGTTCCAGATGCACTTCTTATCACAAAACCCGGACGCCAGATTGAGCACGAAAAACGGTAACCAACAAATGATAAAAACACCCATCACGATGCCCAACGTTTTGGCGGCTTTTTTCTCTTTGGCGAATTTCGATAGTTTTCTGCTGAGCGAGAAATTCTTGTGGAGCGACTTGCTCTGCATGATGCGATTGGTGGAGGTGGCCGAAGGCTGCCTCGACAATCCGCCGTTGACCGAGGTGAACGAATTGTTGAGCTGCAGCGTCGAAGTGCACGCTTGCCTTTCGGTACCGCCGCGATGTATTCTTAATGTGAGTCCGGTCTCGCCGGTCGACGACACTTGTTTGCTGCCGGACTTGAGGGATCGCGTTTGGAATACGGCGGCGCGATAAATTCTAAAATACGTGAACACCATTACGAAAAGCGGCAGGTAGAACGAGATGAAGGACGAAAATATCAAATATCCTAGATCGTCGGTGAACGGGCATTGGTAGTTTGGGACATCGTTGCGGACAGCTCGCCACCAAATTATGGCCGGAAACGATATAACCGACGAGCACACCCAAACGACGCAAATCAACACGTATGCTTTACGTCGGCTCATCTTGGTCGGATAGGTAAACGGATCAGTGATGGCCCAATATCGATCCAACGATATTACACATAAATTCAATATGCTGGCCGTGCTGAAGAGCACGTCCAAAGACCGCCATGCGTCGCACCAATTTATACCGAATATCCAATGGTGATCGGTGATCTCGTACAAGGTACTTAGGGGCATGACGACCAACCCGACTAGGCCGTCAGCCGACGCTAACGACATAACGAAATAATTAGTCGAACTGTGCAAATAACGTTCCCGAATTACGGCCACGATTACGAGTAAATTACCCAAAACCGTAATTACCGAGAATAATATCAACAGGACACCTAACGCGATACGATTCCTCGACAGATTTGAAATTTTACGTATCGTAAGGCTGTAAACGTCGTCGTCGGCGACGACGTCTTCGCTGGTCGTAGCATTCACGATGCTGCTCACATTGTACGCGAAATGATCCAGAATCGCTTCGACGTTCATGTTTGCCGCCGTCCAAGTCTTCGTTGAACGAAATTTCGCCTCCTTTGGTAGCCATTCAGATGGAAATCCGACGTCGCCGTTGTCTCAGTTGCGATGTAAAATTGGATTTTGATTTTTACGCGAGTCATAACGGTGCAAGATGATGGGGCAGGATACGTTGATTTATCTCGTTCTACCGTCAAAGTACAATGAGGTTATCTTATTCACGTCCATGATTCAGGTAAACAGCGTTTTCGAACGAGTACGACGAATGATCTGCGACTGGACATTATTCGAGCTGCTGCGGTCGATAATCTGTAAAAATAAATTTACGTATAGTACGCGGATTTATCTTCGATGGTAAAAAAAATACCTATCTAAAGCTTTTCTAAAAAGTAGCTCATCTACATAAGAGTATAACGAGGTAGCATTTTCGCTCCATTATCCTTAAATCTAAACGAACGAGTCTTTTTTCCCGAATACGTATAAAATACATTCGCAATAATGCTATTTTCGAGTTTTAGGAAAAGGCGATGGCTAGTTTTTCTTCCTCTTTATCAACATCACCTATGCATATCTCAAACAAATAACACCTACAAATATTTAGAGTATGATGACCGCAATATGTATACCGTCTTTTATTTTGCAACGTATAGCAGCCCACAATACATGAATTTGAGCGATTTTTTAAAAAAAAAGAAAGATTTGGTGTAAAAAGGGGCTAAATTTAGGTGAGTAAATCGTTATTGTAATGTACTTTTTTCGAACGTTAATGGAGGAGGAGATAGGTAGAGGTTTAAAAATTGTATCTACACTGAAAAAAAAAAACAAAAAAATGATAATAAAATTTATTCAAAAAAATAAAACTTAACGTGTCCCAATTTACAAACTAGGTGAAATTTATAATTTTTTTGAATAAATTTTTTTTTGGTTAAATTAATACATTTCTTTGAAAAAAATTTTAATTTTCTATAATGAAAAATATATTTTTTTTTAGAATAATTTCACCTATTTTGTGAATTGGGACACATTATTTTTTTTGAATCATTTTTGTTATGTTTTGAATTAAAAAACCCTTAAAAATAGTCAGAATTGCAGCACAATAATCAATCAGTGAAAAAAATTTCTGAAAAATCAGTGAAAATTTTCTAAAAAAAAAAATCGGTAAAATATCTGAAATTCTTCAAAAAATTGAGGAAATTTTTGAAAAATCAGCAAAAATTGACAGAAAATGAAAATTGATAAAATTTGTCAGTTCCCTGAGCTGCAATTTGGACCTTTTTTCAGTGACTGCAGTTTTCACTGATTCGAAATGAGAGAGTAGACTTTAAAAAGATCTCGTTAAAAATACCCCTACCAGAGAAATTCAACATTCAATCCCCCCTTCATTGTATTCAAAAAATGTTTTAAAAAATTAGATCAAAAAATTTCCGAAAATTGTTCAGGTATCAGAAATTTTATTTATAAAAATGTTTTATCCAGAAATTCTACTGCTACTTTGGTATCCATCGAGCTTAATTCCACCTTTGTTTCACCTTTCAGGAGTAAAAATAAAATTACGTTTTCAAATTCAGGGTGTCCACTAGATATTAGAAATGATTTTTCCAGAATTTTCCAAATTTTCCGAACTAATTTTTCGAATTTTTACAGAACTTTCAAATAAGTTATTCCTGAAGGATGAGGACGGGGTGGTTTTTCCGAATGATGAAATTGTGAAGAAGAATGATTCAAAGTGCATTATCGAAAAAAAATTATTTTTCAAATGTTAACTAATTCACAAAAATGAAAATTCATTTTTTTTTGGACTGAAAATTATAAACATCTCTCGTAATTTATTGCCCAGCTCCCCTCCCCCTTCTTCAAAGAATAAAAGTAATGAGCTAAACCGATAAGTTTCATTCAAACCTCAGTCCAAACGAAATGAGGACGATAATTTTTATGAATAAAAAAATTGATAAAAAACTGAACTTTTATACCCTTTTCCAACATTTTTTATGTAGGTGAAGTGCCAGCTAGATTGATTCGTGATTCATTCGTAATTTTCATTATTTTGATTACTGAATAGAAAAACTGAATCCTGACTTACCTCTTCCCTTCCCTTCCCTTCCCTTCCCTCTCATTCAACTTTCGAAAAAGGGCTTGCTTGTGGCAAATCTTTTAGATAATAGTGCAAAAATCTAAACGTGAAAAATCAAAAAATTGTCAAACGTATTTTGAAAAATCCAATATTTGGAAAGAAAGTATTTTTTATCCATATGTCCGAAACAAAAGTTTGAAAAAAAACTTAACAGCATCAAAAATTAATAATATTTTGATTTTTAAATTTTTAACCCGGTTTGATGATTTGAACCAGTAGTCAACTGGTAAGTGGTAACTAAAACTTCACTAAAAAGGTGAAAAAACACTGAGAAACGATTCCTTACAGATGAGTCAACCCTTCCTTTCTCCTAGGAAAAATAATTCATTTTAGTATCTAACTAGTAACTATTACCTTACCTATGTAGATAAAAATAGGAAAAAATGGTCAATTTACATTTAGAATGATCCTAAACTTGTGTTCCAAATGATGATGGATTTTTTTCGCAACCCTGATTATTTAGTGAGCATTCAAGGAAAAAAATTATACCGTGCAACAAAAAAATCAATCCAAACTTCCAAAAATGGTTTGATAGAAAAAATTACGCAAATCCATTCATTCTTAAAAAAGCAACAACTTCAGTAAAAAAAAATAACATCTGAATAAAATTGCAAAGTTGGGTTAGTAGATCAGGAATTTTAAAAATTCACATAGTTCTAGAAATACGTGAAATGAAAACAAAAATGAGAAGATTTGTAAATTTTTGATTGGAAATAAAAATTTGCACACGGAAATAAAAATTTGCATACGAAATCAGGTGCAAGGTCTTCCACGTCATTGCAAATTTTAAGAAAATTGTTTAAAAAAGCTAATTATGCATATATATTTCTGCATTATAATTTGGGCTGAAATGGGAAATCTGAAAATTTCTTCATTTCTGTTTTTAATTTTCATAATATAATAAGAATTTTTGAATAAGTATCGAGTTATCCAAAAACTTGAAAATTCTATCCCCATTTAAATTTCTTGAGAACAGACCTAGAAGTTTTTAGACTCCCTGTTGGTAAAATCAAAATTTTTAGGTCAGTTCAGTATCAACGAATCCAATTATGGAGAATCCAATTGCATTGAAATCATTCCTACGAACCAATCTTCAATTTTCACGTAAAAGCATCATATTACTATTTTTATCTCGAAATTAAAAATCCTACTCAAAAAATGTACCTCAGATCGCATCATTTTTATACAGAAGACGATAAACCGTAAATCGACACATTCGATACATGAAAATTACACTATAATCATTATTCCAACGAAGTACGGAATTTATTACTAGAAATTTTCGAATTGATAATGCATCGAATTAGGGAATCGGTTATTTTCAAGATGACCACACACCAAAGCCACGGAATTCCTCGAATTTCAACGCACATTCCATTACTCAAACCCCATTCAATTTGATTATTTCAATTTCCTCCATCATCGGTAATATACCTCAGCTACCTACATATGATTACGACATCCCAGCTACGTAAGAAAAAAAAAATGGGGAGAAAAATAGGATAAACTGATCGGTATTTCCGCATAATACTTACAACAGTACATAAACTCAACGTCTCTGCATCATCAAGTGGTTTCAAACAAGAAAAAATTTATCTTTTAGACAACATACCACAGGTACATCGTTATTACATCGCAATGTGTACTCACGCATGTACATGTTTGTATAATAAAGAGCATTCTTTCTACCTTCACCCATCATTCCTTTTCATTCTAGGTAATCGAATATAATACACGTGCACCACCATCATCTTTTTACAGCATTTGAACGATGCTGGAAACAAAGGGAAGGAAGAAGACCCCCCCCCCCAGAGATGTCCTTGCAAATGGTTTTGGTCTTCCTTTGAAACGCTAATTAGACAAGATCGACTGTATGTACATTGGAATACGCGATGTAGAATATAGTATGGAAACAGTTGCAGATCGTTATCATCGAAGGGGCTAGTCTGTGGCATTAATGAATGCGGGTACACGGGTAAGGGTACAGCAGACTGTTTTCACGAAATACAAACACTGAAACAGAACCAGACACCAAAACAACGAATAAATCCAGCAAAACCACTACAATAACTGCGAGGGTTATTGAAAAACAATGAATGGGAAAATATGTACGTATAGTTTCGATATGGAAATTTAATTTTCAATTTTTCTCTTTCCCTTGGCCTCGTTTCGTAATTCTTGCTGTGTTGGGATTCGAATATCGATGAGCAAACAGATTGTAACCTAATTTCAAGGGGGAAATAAGTCAATTAGAATTCAAAAAATTTGATACTTTGAGATTCAACTTTTAAATTTTGAAAATACCTGATTCAGGCATCTACTCTATGTAATATTTTGAATAACAAAAAATAATTTAAGTTATCTATCGTAGCAAAAAAGTAATAAAAATTTTCAAAATTTCTTCTCAACATCGACTATTTTCCAACTTTGACTTTTTGCTGATCCAGGATCTACTGAAATCAAAAAAATAAAATTCGTATTTTTTCGCCCTTTCCCTTCAACCATAAAAAATGAACGAATTTTCCAGCGAAAAATTTGATGCAACAATTTGAATTATTGATTTATAAACGATTTCAAAAGCAGTAGCTAAATTCACAGAGAGATCACTAATTCATCTTTGGTAAAAATCACTACCTATCTGCTTCTTCACTTCAACCGCCTGAAAATTACTAAAATCAATACTGAAAACTTTTCAAGATTATGAAAATACTCAATCACCACTTTTCAAAATAAATTCAAATTCAAAATTTTTCAGAAACTTTTTCAGATATGAGGAAGTTGGTTGATTTTTTCAAATCCAGCAAATCAAGTAAGGCATATGTGACCTTCCAGGAGAAAACCGACCTTCGGTCCGAAAAAAAAATTGAAAAAAAAAGTGTCCCAATCAATCCAAAACAAATGATAATCATGGTTTTGGATTGATTGGGACACTTTTTTTTTTCAATTTTTTTTTCGGACCGAAGGTCGGTTTTCTCCTGGAAGGTCACATATTTTCAATTTATTAAAACTGAGTAAAACGTGAATTTTTATACTTTTTATGTACAAAAAAGATGAAAAAAAAAGAAGTTGTTTTACAACCCAGGCGAACCGAATAAAAAAAAAATTAATTCTGGAAAAACGCGAAATTCGTTTTGGAGGTAGATGGGTCAATTAAATGAGACTGAGATTTTTAAAAAATACTTTAGATCTTTTTGTTACAGGAATTTGGACAAGATTTAATTATTTATTTTCATTTCTTTTGCTAGAAAATGTGAAATTATCGTGAATGGACCAAAGCTTAAATTAAACTGAAATTTTGAAAATGCAATCTCCAAATACCAAATTGTACTTTCAGTATATCTCAACTAAAAAATTATTTTATTTTAGATATTAGAAAATAAATAATTATTTTAGGTGGTATAAGAAAATAATTATTATTTTAGACATTAGAAAAAAAAGTCATCAAGTATTCAAGTTTTAAAAAAAGAACGAGATTACAATAGATAGGTACCTACAAAAAAGCAAGGGTGGAAATTTTGAAATATTGTAATCAGATCGTCAAAAATCAAAAACTAGGTAGATATAATTTTCTCAACACGAATTAAAATTGAATTTTTAAGAATAAATTTTGTTTTTGGCGAAATAATAACTTTTTAGAACCAAAGGGTAAAAATGGAGACTAGTCTGGTGGCAAAATACTCCGCTCCTTCATGATCTCAGAATTCAAAACCATACGTACATACTTGAGTGATAATTTTGATCTTGAAAGTTTGATAGTTTGATGAAAGTGAGAGAACATCAGAGATGTTTTGAAAGAACAAACTGAACCTTCATATTCAGCAAAAATAATTAGACACCTCTTCATTAAAAGAAAAAAAAAGAAACGGAAGAAAGAAAAATTAATTAGGCACCAAAAATCAACCTACCTACTTATTTATAAATTTAATTTATACGAATAAAATTAAATAAAATTCAGAATAGGTAAGTAAAAAAATAAAAACAGTTTTTTAAATTGATATTTTTTGAAATGGTCTCAAAACAACGGCAATTTCATTAATTAAAGTGACTGTAAAACAATTCATAATCATTTTAAATTTAGGTATGTATGTACCTACTTAAATGATTTTAAAAAATTCGGAGAATTTGGAAAAGAAACCGATAGATAACAATCATCACGAAGAAAAATAGAATTAGGTAATTTGATTTTTCGGGTACTTGAATCACAAGGCACAAGCCTTCCAATCATAAATGATAAAATATTTGGTTTTGAAAGAAATTACATGAAAAGTCATTCAGATATTGAAAATGAGATTCACTTCGTATAATCATGCATTTAGACAAACCACTTCACGAATGAGCAAAAAAAAATTTCCAAACAATGCTTAAGTATTCATTAAAAAACTTTATAAATAAATAATTCGATAACAATCCAAAAATAAAATAATTGAAGGAGTACCAATGAACATAAAGGAAATTAAAACGTTTGATTTTTTGAGAAATATCCTCGTAAAGTTCTCATTGCTGATATGGGTATTTTTACTTTTCAAAATTTTCAAAGAACTAATAACCGACCAATAATAATTAAAAATCAACCATGCTAAAAAAAACTTGGAGATTTCAAACTAAACTTCAATCATCAGGTTCACCAAACACCATGAAATTGTTAAAAAAGTAAAAATTCACGTTTCGTATTATACCAAGAAAAAAACGAAAAAACAATAAAATTGGACGGAAGGTAATTATTCACAAATGAAGGTAAAATCCAAATTTCACATAATCTAGGATTAAAAAATTACTAAAATCGTTGATGAATTACCGCGTATAAAATTGTAGAATTTACTAACACGTCGGAGGCGTTAATATTTTTCGATCAAAATTACGTATTTTTAAGCCAAGCTGTGGCGCACGTTAAAAAGGTACCACGAATTGGTAACAGTATTTCACCACTGATAAGACTAGGAACAGAAGCAAGGCGAATTTACTTGGTTTAAGCTGAACGCAAGCGCTCTGCGTGCTCGTGAAAATGACATAAATCATCTCCATACATTGTCCTGCTGCCACATGATCTTAGCACTCGACATGACACCTATGGCATACACAAAACGATATTTTTTAGCTTAATAGCGAATTAAATAAGATTAAAATGATACCTGGGCGATGTAATTATTAAGAGAAGTGTACGGAATACCGAATGTTGTGATTTCAAGAATGAACGTTCGTGTTTAGGAGAGCGAGAAAGCAGTTAAAATTTTGCTGGGCGATGGAATTTTTAGTTCTGAATTCAAAATGTGTGCATGGACCGATTATTTTAATTCTTGTTACCATAAAATCGATACACATACAATAAGGAATTATGACTTGTGAGTATTCGAAGTACGATTTTAGAAATGAACATTCATGTTGAGGAATGCTTAGATCACGTACTTAATGGAATCATCAGCATGAGCGATGTAATTATCATGAGGATCGTACGAAATACTAATGTGATTTCAGAAATTAGCGTTCGGCGTTCGTGTTACGGTGTTACATCGGGGACGTTTACCTACGATAAGTACGTTTTGGTTGGACGATGAAATTTTCAGCTTCGAACTCAAACTTGAGAAAGTAGATACACGAACCGATTACTTCAATTCTTGACTGACACCACAATAATACCAATACAATAAGAAAGAATTAATAATTATACTTATGAGAAGAATTTGAAATAGGTACCAACCGTTTCGATTTCAGGGATGAACGTTTGTTTCACGAAGAGTGCTTGGACCATACAGGAATTATCGTCAGCTTCAAATTCACAAATCAATTATGCATCTACCCTGATTTTCGTTTCCGGTTCCAAAACAATAAAGAATTAATTATGATGAGAAAAACATGCGAAATAGATACCAACCATTCTGATTTCAGGAACGAGCGATGAGTCACAGACGTTTTAGCCAGGCGATGGGATTTTCAGCTTCGAACTCATGAGAAGATGTAAACAAAGCAATTCAATCGATTCCGGTTACCGGTTCCAAAACAAGAAGGAATGCTTCATCGTAATATCGAATTGAAAAATGAACCGTACAAAATACTCGCTATTTTAATGAGAAAGTTCTAATTTCGAAGAATACCGCCTTGGCCATGCGATTTTGAGTCCAAATATAAACCAACACACCGGACACCTGTAGAATTCATTTCAGTTTCTATGATTCTAAAACTTATTTCAATCCATAACTTAACATTTAATCAATATTATTTATTCGAAAAACAAACCGATTCAATCGCGGAGATAGATTTGCATCACACAGTTTTTCCGCCATCATCGCCTTAAATCCGGCAGCCGGGTACCTAGAGCACGTACTAAGTACAAACCGAGACATTTTTATAGAGTTATTTGAAGATGCCATACGAGGCAATTTACACATAATACAACGCGAACTCGATTTAACCGGATTAATAATGAAAATTATACCACGATTTCCAGAATTATTACAACGACGAATTTAAACTAATAATATAAAAACGACACGAAAATGATGAACACCTTCCTCGCAACCATGTTTAACTAAAACTGAGCACGCCTGCGCGCGCATGACGGTACCAGTGATTCACCCTCGCAGGCTCGCACCCTCAGCCCCTCTCCAACATCCCTGAAACTAGTTCTTTTTTTGAAATTTTCGATCAGAGATAACGGATTTGTCGGATTTGAAAATTTTAATTTAAATTTGTAATACTTGATGGAGAAATATTTTTCCAAAACGGGAATAGAATCGCTCATTTTAAAATTACGAAAATTCCTACATCATTTTTATCCCAATTTCTACTTCTGCTACACTAACGTCAATATTATAAAATGTAATTTATGAAACAATGGAATAGAAAAAAATCACTTCGTAAAGTTATGTAAGTGCTTAGGTATGACGTATGAATAGCGTAACCTTTTTCATTGCACTCTTCGAAGTGGAAGATTGTATCCATCTTCATAATTATCGATTAATGATTAAAAAAAAATCAACAAGTAAGAAATATTCCATCACACAAACTCGTACTTACTAAACTAAGAATTTCACCCCTTACGTTACGAAGATAAAAATATTACACAAAAGCAAAATCATCAAAAAGGCACCGTTAAACCACGTTTGTTGCAATCGAAGAATCTTTAAATTAAACACCTAAGATACCTTTGACTTTGAGTAGAGATTATCGACACTAAAAACATAGGTACCTTAACCTTGACCAATTTTCTGAAGAATCAACTGTCAAATCAATAATGATCAAATACTTTCCCTATTTTATTTTACAAAATATTAATCTAAACGTATTAAAATCACTATATAAAACGAATCACGATACGAAATTATTATGAATTCAAAGATCTCTTTTTACGATAAAATAAACGTTCAGTTCAATTAAAGCTAATTAAATCTATTACAGAACAAATTTAAACACGCGCGAAACATAGCATTAATCGGCGTATCCATTCACATCAGTGTTATCAGCAAGTTATTTCAGGTAGTTCAGGAAAATAATCCAGACTCTCGTTCAAAATTTCCATAAACGATGAACTTGCGGAATCGTCATTTAAAGGATAATCTTCATTAATCGAAACTGAATAATTAAATTTATAAACACAAAATAAGAACACAAGTCAGGTAAAAATGTTGAAAAATACGCAGTGAAAAACCATACCGGGCGCAATATCCAATAAAATATCATCGTATTTTAACGACGCAGGATTATTCCATTCTGTGGCGAGAATATCTATTTCTTTTTTAGTCAACAGCAAGCTCGACGGCAACTCGTAAGCAAAATTATCTATAGCAAATAACAGAAAAATCTCAAACTTGCTGTCATATTATCGTAACAAATATTTTCTTCTCACCGTTATTGTGAGATATGCACGAACACATGAAAAATTCTTCGCCCATATTTTCAAGCAGATTGATTTCTTTCGGTTTCTGTACGATTTTACTCGATTGATTCGGCGACTTGAGAGATTTCTGTTGATCAAACGCGTTGAAATCGTTGATTTTTGGATGAAGGGATGATTTGATGGTTGACGATTGAATGCCTTTATAACTGATCACGTTGCCGACATCGGCCAATGCTTTCTTATTGTACTTTTTCGAGGTATCGAATGGTGACTTGTCTGAAAAAGTTCCGATCGATTAGGAGTTATTTGATAAAGATCGGTGTTTGAAATTTGACACAAAAGCTTACTTTTCAGGTTAATTCTGTCTTGCGGATGGTATAGATTCTCGTTGGCAAACATTTCACAGGAACTCCGAAATGGAAGATGACTACGATTTCGACTCCTTGGATTTTTCAAGACTGCGACGATTAATATAACACAATATTCATAAAGTTACCTGCGATTCATCGGATAAATAACCGTTCATACCAGCATCAATATCAAATCGAAACAGGCCAGAGACACCACAGACAGACACAAACCAAGACCACTGACCAAAGTTCTGTAAGTTCTGAACTTTTAAAAATACCGGTTAATTTTATTTTATATTATTTTTATTTATTAGCTTTCAAGTCGGTATATTTGAGCTCATAAATGAAGAGAACGAATTGGACAGATGATGACTTTTTCAACTCTTTTCTTTCTGTAATAATTGCAATTCGATTCGACAAGTAAGAAGTTGACTCGAAATTTAATAATTGATTAGAAACTAGAAAGCCGGACGCCGGAAGCTGGAAGCTGAAAACGAAGTCGCTCCGGTAGTCATCTCACTTCCACGAAGGTGACGGTCTGGCACGAGGTGCCCACCATCATCCTTAAAAATAATCTACACAAAATGTTTTTCAATAATTTTTCATCTACCTTCTACATGTTACATTATTACGTTTACATAGTAGTATTACAGCTATTGGGAAAAATCAAAATAAATCAACAATGAGAATGTATTTTATTATATTTCTTTAAAAATTATCAAAAAATAGTAATAATAATATGTAAAATTAGCACCAAACAATACTGTTTAGAAAATAAATTATTGCCTCATAAGAGACTAAAAGCAATGCAAATTGGTAAGAAATATAAAAACTTGGCTAGGTAAGTATCAAATAAACAATAAAAAAGCAGAGTAACTGAGGTCAAAAGATCAATTCACACATCCAAGTCATAAATAATTGAAAAAATAGATTAGGTAAAAGGAAATGTATGAATTACACAGCTCAAAATTCCATTTTGGAATAACGTAATAAAAATAAATAAAATAGATGCGTTTTTATAAACTTTGGTACTTTTAGTTTCAATACTAATATCGTTACTTATACTTAAATCATAGGTCTTTTAAATGCGCATAAATCAAAGCTCATTTCGACTATTTCGAGAGAAATAACCTTAAACGGGTTATAGACCAACGCATTTCTTACCAATAAACAGTATAACATTTCGATGAAGAATTAAAAAAACGAATGGGTGGTCAACTTTGAACTCGATTGGTTCCTCATAGTCAATATCAAGGCTCCTTTTCATCACCATCTTCACCGCTGTAACATCGTAATTCAATTTTGAAATATCATAATGTATCCAGTATAAAATATTGTCTACATTTCATTTTCAAAAACTAGTAGAACGTAAATGTGATGAAGACGCACACATGTCTACATAAACTTTTTTAAAAAATAATATAGGTACGCATAATTACATGTAGGTAATAAGGATAATACATTTAAATCACAATAAGTATTTTATAAAAATGCATAAAAAGCTCAAACGAGAACGATTTCAGGTCAGTAACTGAATTACAATCACACCGGGACGACTTTTCTACCCATGAACAATAGAGTATCTCGATGAAAAATCATAAAAATAAATGGACGATCAACTTTGAACTCGACTGGTTGCTCGGGACTAGGAGGTTTATAACAACAGGCCATTGCCATCACCACCGCTGTAATATCGTTAAATTTTAAAATCTTTCAAGAATCACTCCACTAAATTAACTTACCAGTTGTTGCAGCAGCTTCACTTCCTTCTTCATTTACTTCAAGAACAGCTTTATGTAAGACATCGCTGACTCGGAGAGGATCTTCTCCATCAGCGTACAGTTCAGAGAAATCCGCTGTTTCTTCGTCAAACATCGTTTTCATGCCGATCTGTACGAAATTTCAAAACAATGAACCATTTTGCTTTGCGTAAAAAAAAAAAGTAGGAAATTTTCCGATCAAACCTTCATCAGGATAGATTTCATGTCAGTAAATTTTTCCATTTTCATTTTGGGTAAAGTCAAATTAACTTTACGTTTTTCCAACTTGTGAAATAGTTGGCAAAATTCGGTTTCCGATAGTTTTCGTTCCAAATTACGTAATCCGTCGATTTCTTTCGGGAGAAGAATCATTAAACGGAAATCTTGATTCTGTAAAAGCAAGTGATTTATTACATTCATGAAAAATTATTTGAAATCCAATCGAGATCTATACAAATTCGTACCTGGTATAAAATCTCAAGAACTTGGAACGACTCTTCTTCCAAATATCTGAACTTTTTACTAATGTGCATCATTGGAATATTAACAAAGCTATCTTTACTTGAATAGAATGGCTCTTCGTAGGTTCCACGTTCGGAGAATTTATAAAGCCAATCATCTTTAAAATGCACAGCATTTACTAGTACTAAACGAGTTTTATCATTCAAAGAACCTGCGATAAAAATGTACAGAATTATTTTATTACTGACATACACTGAATAACTTTTCTACGGCATTCACTTACCAGCTGGAATAATTTCTGAGATTTTGTTCTGAGTTTTCTCAGCCACCCAAGAATTAATAATATTAGTTGCCTGGGCCGCCGATTTCTTAAAATCAACAACTTCGAAAGCTGATTCTAAATACTTTTTAGTTATTTCTTCGAAAGTACTTTTGATTTTATACTGCTGTTCGATGAATATTTGAGAAGCAATCTTCAAAGCTGGATTCTAAATTAAAAGAAAAAACATGCAATTCGGTTTCGATGTGTAATAGAATTAAGAAAATTAAAAGCACTCAAGTTTACTTTCAACTGCTCCAGTAAAATCTGTGTTCCTTGTAAAACTTCTTCTTTTTCTTTGCTCAAACTCAATCCAGTTTTCATTTCTTCGGCGGTTTTCCCGTGGGCACCGCTGAATGTCATCAACAAAGCTACCTGCAGACTTATGGGTGAAAATATCAAATCTTTGTCTTCAGTAGCAGCCAATATCTAGAAAATGAAAAAGAAACTCATAATTCGGTATTTCTGATTAATCGAATAATTTCCAAAGCTACTAACCTTGTAAATATCGTTGGCGAACTTATGATTCGACTGCAACAGCTCCTTCACGAGTAGAACAGATTTTTCGCCATCTGATGCCATTTTCTAAATAATGATTTTAAATCGAAGTAAGTTCAAGAAAAGTTTTAAGTAAATTAATATAAGCTAAAGAGAAAAAAATGCTTTGCAAATGATGACTAATTGATAAAGTAGGATGGGTAAATTTGATCAGCTGATAATGGGATTTCGTTCTCGTCCGTGAATCAGTCATTAACAGAAAAAAAAATTAACAAATTATTTTTTAAATATTTTTTTAGCAGTCTAAAATTTTGACTAAAATATTGATTCATTGTGAGTTTTGCTATTTTTCCAAACCTGTAAAGTTTATATATAAGGTCATGACATCCTGAGCGATTGAATTGAACATGAATTAACATGAATTAAGATCAATCAGCCCTAATCAGCCTCAAAATCAAAACTCGAATTAAGGAAAAATAAAATGGTATCCAAAAAAATGAAAATTAACAATACGTTTATTTGTTCTGGAACTTGAACTTGAAGTTACTGAATATAAAATTACAATAATTAAGTAAGTATAAAATAAAAAATGTTCGAAAATTTTAATCCAATAAAATAATAAAATACATTAAATATAAACAGAAGCATTGCGTTTAAAATGAAATGATGAGTACTTGATAAATTTTTAAAAATGAATAATGCAGAATGCAATAATAACGAAGTAAATATAACACTTTAGTAATTCTATAGATAATCACATACAAACTGTAATCTATTTTTAAAAAATGGTGAAATGAAAGGAACGGCACAACAAACACAGTTCATATCATAGTGAAGAGTGAACATTAAGTAAATGATTAAATAAAGTACAACAAAAAATAATACTAAGAACAAAAAAAATTAACATTGCTTTTAAATTTTAATAAATGCAAATAATGAGAAGCTCGTCGAATATCATACTTGAAAAAACAAATACTTATAAAAATTAAACGACGCTTTTTTTACCGATAAACAATATGGCATTTTGATGAAGAATCAAAAAAATAAAAGGATGATCAACTTTGAAATCAACTGGTTCGTCTTCTTCGACCATTGGAGCGCACATTCGCATCATCATTACCACAGCTGTAACAGAATCATTTATTCAGTGATATCGAAGTAATTTTCATGTAGAAATGATATTTGTATTTGTACATGCGCGTGATAGTAAATAAAACGAATACAAAAACCAACATAAAAGTTAAGCTGCGCATTCTTTTCTACCCATGAACAATATAACGTCTCGAAGAAGAATTATAAAAATGAACGGATGATTAACTTTGAATTTAATCAATTCACAGACTCCCTGGGCCACAAACCTTATTCCTGAAACATTATTTTTATGAATACAAATTGAAAACGAATAGCTCAAATCAACTTACCAGTTGCAGCAGCAGCTTCACTTCCTTCTTCGTTAACTTCAAGAACCGCTTTATGTAAAACATCGCTGACACAGAGATCTTCTTCTTCATTAGCATACATTTCAGAGAAATCTGCTTCATTTCCGAACATACTTTCCATACCGAGCTATTAAAAATTGTAATCAATCAAATAATATGGATAGATATTTCACTCACGATCAGTTAAAAAATAAATGCAAACTTTTATTAAAACAGCTTTCATATCGGTGAATTGCTCCATTTTAAATTTTGGCAACGTTAGATTCACTTTTTGGGTATTTAAAGTATTGAAAATTCTGCAGAATTCAATCTCCAATAATTTTTTTTCCAATTCACGCAACCCATCAATTTGTTTTGGTAAAAGAATAAGTAAACGGAAATCTTCATTCTATAAAATTATGAATCATCATTTCGTATAATCATCGAATTACCAAAAAAAAAAAAAACAATAATTTTATTTAAAAGTACCTTATACCAAGGAATATAGATATTGGGCAATTACACTTGGTTAGACTTGGTTTGTTTACATTCATTTTGGGAGTCATTTTCTTATCACTCCCGTATGAATTACCCATGTTTGAACTCATTTCTGAATTAATTTATAATTATTTCTATTAATTACAGATTTTATTATTTATGTAAAGTGATCTACATTAAATTCTCTACAAGATGAGACCAATTTGAAAGTTGTCACAGCATTTTATCGAAAGTTATTCAAGTTCAAAGTTTACGGAAGTGAATGAATATCAAATTATGCTCAACTTTGCGTTAGAATAACTCAAAATTTTGAGTGAGGGCGTACGTGTTTGAGGTAAAGATATTAATCTACGTTGAATTCTCTATAAAATGAGACCAATTTGAAAGTTACCGCTCATGCCGAACGAAAGTTATTCAAGATCAAAGTTACAAAGGTAAGTTTTCATTGCAAATATTTCGTACTTTTTTTACTTTCAGTTGAAATAACTCGAAATTTTAAGTGAAGACATAGGTGTTTGAGGTAAGGAAAATAATCTACGTTGAATTCTCTACAAAATGAGACCAATTTGAAAGTTGTCGCTCCAGCCGAACGAAAGTTATTCAAGCTCAAAGTTCCGATAGTACATTCTATGTATATATTAGCTGTATATGTACAACATCACTTTCGTAACTTTGAGCTTGAATAACTTTCGTTCGGCTGGAGCGACAACTTTCAAATTGGTCTCATCTTGTAGAGAATTAAACGTAGATTAATATCCTTACCTCAAACACGTACGTCCTCACTCAAAATTTCGAGTTATTCTAACGCAAAGTTGAGCATAATTTGATATTCATTCACTTCCGTAAACTTTAAACTTGAATAACTTTCGATAAAATGCTGTGACAACTTTCAAATTGGTCTCACCTTGTAGAGAATTTAACGTAGATCACTTTACATATATAATAAAATCTGTAATTAATAGACATCATTATAAATTAATTCAGAAATGAGTTCAAACATGGGTAATTCATATGGCAGTGATAAGAAAATGACTCCCAAAATGAATGTAAACAAACCAAGTGTAATTGCCCAATACTACGTATAATAGGTACACCGAATCAGCGGTGTGTGTGCTAGTGTGAGTGAATTACGACGTCATTGGTAGTTTGCCATTTAATTTTGCCGAAGTATGCGCGGACATCGCTGCGACACCACCGTTGTGTGTGCTTGTAGTTGTTACGTTGTTACACACTACCAATGACGTCAGCACCCTGCACTCCTCACTCACGCGAGTGTGTATAACAACGATCCGGTGTACCTATTATACGTAGTATATCTATATTCCTTGCCTTATACGGAATTTCAAGAACTTGGTAAGATTCTTCTTCCAAATATTTGAATTTCTTGCTTATATGCATCATTGGAACATTGACAAAATTGTCCTTGGTCGAATAAAATGGTTCGTCGTAAGTTTCATTTCCAGAAAATTTACTCCGCCATTCGTCTTTGAAATGCACAGCATTGACTAACACTAACCGAGTTAACTCATCCAAAACGCCTAAATCCAAAAAATATATCAATTAATATTGAGGCATTCAATAAATTTCTTTTATAAATAATTTTTACCGCGGTTGATTAAATTTGGTATTTTCTGCTCGGTCTTCTCCGATACCCACGAATTTATGATTTCGGTAGCTTCATCCGGCGATCGTTTGAAATCGACGAGTTCAAAAGACGATTTCAAATACTGTTTCACCAAATTTTCGTATGTACTCTTGACTTTGTACTGCTTTTCGATGAATATCTGAGATGCAATCTTCAAATTTGGATTCTAAAAACGTACTTATGCAACTTTTACATCAAATTTCCCATCAATTGGAAGATGAATTATCATACAAATTAATAATACTTAAAAGATCACCTTTAGGTTCTCCAACAAGAGCTGAGCTCCTTTTAAAATTTCTTCTTTTTCTTTGCTCAAATTCAAACCGGTTTTCATTTCTTCGGCGGTTTTACCATTGGCTCCACTCAGCGTCAGTAATAAAGCTATTTGTAAGCTGATGGGGGAAAATATAACATTTGTATTTTCCGCTGCTAGAATCTAAACAAATTTAAGAATTTGTTAATGCAAATCAGTTCTTAAAGCCTATTATTAACAAAATATTGAGATATTAGTACGTATACTTTTCTACTTTTGATTTTGAATTCATATAATATTTATTTAGCTAGTAAGTAAGTACATAGCTAGTTAGCTACTTACATTGTAAACATCACGAGAAAATTTATGATTCGACTGCAATATTTCCTTGAGAAGAGGGGCCGATCTTTCACAATCTGAAGCCATTTTCGATAATTTTTGAGAACCTTGCTAAATTTTGCAAATTTTGCTTTAGAAAAAAATTTTCAAGTGTTTTATTTACGAAATTCTCGATCCGGTTCTTCTAATAAAATGATAAGAAAATTGTTTTCGTTCTTAGTGATTCAAATGATTCATTAAAATTAAAAAGAACGAGAATAAAAGCTTGAAAAGCTCAAGATAAAAACTGATACGCTCTTCCTCGAGCTCGAACTTCCTGTAGCAATTATTTTATCGGCCATATTTTCATAATTCCACGTAAAAATCGTCATCAAAAATCTGCATTTCTATTTCTGCATGTTCAATAATTGATATAAAACTTGAAGATGATGTTCAACATGTTCACGTAGCGCGTATTAAATTTATAATTTTTCAAGTCCTCAAGCAAGTTGTACGCTTTGTTCTGGTTCTGGTTTCTTAGTCGAAAGTGTTACAGATGGAGTCTTCGGAGGCAAATCTAGGTGCTTTATATTCGGAATTACAGAAGTTAGAAGCTAACAATGATTTCGAGAAAGCCCTCAGCGTATCTGATAAAAGTAAGAGATCATTGGAATATTCCCGCTAACTAAAGAAACCAATTTTTCATGTAATCGTACTTTCAGTTTTGAAGAAACATCCCGAAGAAGTGGAAGCTTTTCAGTGTAAAATAGTGTGTTTAATTCAGTTATCAAAATTCAAAGAAGCTTTAAACTTTATTGAAAGCAACAAAAATCAGCTAGAGTACGTATACAAATCTTTCAAAGTGAACCATTTCCTCAAATTTTCAACTTCTATTTATGGAATATTTCAGTAATTTAACATTCGAACGAGCCTATTGCTTATACCGGTTAAATGATCCGAAAAAAGCTCTCGAAGTGATAACATCTAGTAAAACATCGTCACTAAAACTTCAAGAATTGCAGGCTCAAGTTTTATATCGTCTTGAAAGGTAAAGTTAGGTATACCGGTTGAAAACAGTACGCCGTATCTTATCGTTTTTTGAAATTTAGGTACGATGAATGTTTCAAAACGTACAGAGATATCATTAAAAATTCCCACGATGATTATGAAGACGAACGAATGACTAATTTATCTGCAGTTATTGCTAGTATTGTAGCTACGCAGCAATATTCTGTAAGTTAAATCAAAATTTTATTCCATGATAGAAAATGTAATAATTGGTTGTATAATTTTTTTTAGAAAAAAGATATACCACAGATTGGCGAACATACCTACGAACTGTTGTACAATTCAGCTTGTAGGTTGGCCGAAGATGGTCAGTATATCGAAGCTAAAGCAAAATTACAAGCTGCTGAAAAATTATGTCGTAATTCATTGGAAGATGATGGATTAGCTGAAGAAGACGTTTTGGACGAATTAGCTGTCATAAAGTACGAGAGTTATTATCATTTTATGTTTCTCAAAATTTGTTTCAAACATGATTCAACTTACAATTTGCATTTCCAGAACACAAATAGCTTATTGCATGCAGAAATTAGGACAAGAAAAAGAAGCTCAAAATATGTACAATGCTATTTTGAAACATAAACCGAAAGATATTGCGGTTATTGCTGTGGCTAGTAATAACAGCGTTGTGATAAATCGCGATCAAAATATTTTTGATTCCAAGAAGAAAATTAGATCTTGTACTGTTGATAGTTTAGAATTCAAGTTGGCATCTCGGCAACGTGGAGCCATTGCTTTTAATCATTGCTTATTCGCGTTGTATAATCAGCAGGTACAATTTGTCCTAAATTCGTATCCTCCGTTGAGATCCTCCGGTACTAAAACTCTGTTGATTTACAGATTGAATATTGCGTACAATTATGTAATAAATTAGAAACTAATTTTCCATCCTTGCACGAGGGCGCTGTGCTAATCAAATCAGTGATATTGGCAAAAGAAAAGAAAATAGTTGAAGCAGTTGATCTTCTACTGAAATTCGCTTCGCAAAATGTTTCTAATCAACTTAAACCAACGTTGACTGCCGTTCAGTTATTATTATCCGAGGTTCGACGATAATTTTTCGATTCCATTCCATACATTTAACCGATCATTTACGAAAACATTTCTTCCAGGATGATCGAGATAAAGCTTTCCAACTTTTAGAAAGTTTAGCGAAGAATAATTACAGACCGGGTCTCGTGAGTGCTTTAATCACATTGTTCACAGCTCGAGAAAATCGTTCGAGCGCTGTTAATTTACTGAATGAAGCTGTTGCGTGGCATTCTTCGCATAAGGTATTTCAACGGATTGCGCTCATTGACGCTATATTTGAACATGAACTTGAGTGACATGAATGATATTTACTTTCAGAACGATGATATCGATTTGAAATCATTTTGGAAACAAGCCGCCGAATTTTATTTACGAGAAAACAACCCTCAAGCTGCAGTGAAATGCTTGCATAATCTGTTATCTTTGAATCCTCAAGATCAGAAAACTATTGCTAAATTAGTAATAGCCTATGTGCAAGTGAGTTTGATTGTGCTATTTTCAAAACCGCGAGGATTCGGTTTTTGAGCACGTATGGTTTTTTCAGTTCGATAAACAAAAAGCTGCAGAGTTTTGTGATAAATTACCACCCATCAATGTTGACCATGTCGATATATCAGCATTAGAGAACATATCTTGGCATACGAATAAACAAAAGAAATTGAAAGTACAGCCTTCTCCTGGGTAAGATTTCGTTCATTCAATTTACTTTCTTTTTCTTAGAGATAATTGTATGTATTTATGAGTTTTATGTTTTCAATTTGCAGCAAAGCGTCTGGCAACGACTCGAATTTGAAGAAGAAGAAGAAAAAGAAGAAAAAACCTAAACTTCCTAAAAATTACGATCCCAACATACCTCCTGATCCTGAACGATGGCTGCCCAGATACGAAAGATCAAATTATAAGAAAAAGAAAGATCGCAGACATAGAGACACCGGTATTGGTAAAGGAACCCAAGGTGCAGCTGGAACGTCTAGTGATCAATAGTAAGTTTTTTATCTGAAATTGGTTTCAATTCTGGTCCTGCGAAGTATTAAGTTTATGCTTTTTATTTGCAGCGACATCACGAAACGTCCAACTACCAGCAGTGGACAACAAAGCACCGCCCATGCTCCTCGTTTGCAACAAAGAAGTAAAATACAACATAAAAGAAAGAAGAAGGGTGGCAGATGATTTTTTTAATACAATTTTCTTGCGTATTTTACACCTTTTTTTGTTATATTTAATTATGTAGTGCTTGGAGAAATAATTCGATAATTACGGTTTTTGTGCATTTTTTTTTAGTCATTCGCTAATTATTTTGTGATCCTGGTTATACCATAAGGAAGGTATCTACAATTCTACATAGAATGATAGAAAAGAAAATAGTGAAAAGAAATTTTTTTTAAATAAAAAAGCTGAGATCAGGGCATCAGGGAACAGAAGACAGAAGAGACTCGAAGTTAGGAAAATGACCAAAAAAATCAAAGCTGAAACTTCGTGATTGCTTCGTGAAAATTTTAAAAAAAAATTAAACATTTTGGTAATGAAAAAAAAATAAACGAAAATCAATCGAATCGAAGAATACAATTTTGTTGTTGGCTACACTGTTTGGAGAAATACACTTTTTGTTATTTTTAGCTAACAACCCTACTTTTGATATCTTATATCTTCTTGATTATTTTTTTTCTAAAATTTTGGAAAAAAATGTGTGAAAATTGGGTTTAATTTTCATTTAGCTTTTCATTTTTTTCATCTTTCATCAGTTTTTATAACGTATTTACTGCAAATGGTCGTTGCCGTCGTCGTGAAACTTTTTTCACCATGCTACGAAATATTCTTGTACGTTTTATTTCAAATACATTTTTAGTAAGAAGTTCAGGATCTCAAATCGTCAGATCCCGGTTTCATCAATGTACGTGGATTGACTTTTAATTAAGAGATGTAACGAGATGTAATTTTTTGTTCGCAGTGTACATCGATGAAGAAAAAAATTGAAAATCTAATGTACGAATTTGATAACCTATTACGAGGGTATGTGATATTACGAGGCAATGTACATGAAAAAGAAGTATCCGCATTGGAACATGAATCGTGTTCAATTTCAGATTTTCATAGTCTAATGATCAACTTTCAAACATTGTTGGAAAACACTTGTGAAAAAGATTTCCTCAAGTTAGTACTGTAACAATTTTGTTCATGTTTTCCGCATCGTCTATTAATCTTGGGTTTTTCGGTGTAGTTACGTCAGAAATGAAGACGATATTCGATCAAAATACATTGAAATGAGTAACGAACATGCAAGTTTGAAAACAGCTTATCAAACAGCTATGCAGAATACTCTAGCGATGGATACGAAGTTGAAAAAAGCCACCAATGAAAGAGACATATTGATTAGTATGTTTGATGAACTCAAACAAATGTTATTGAATGGTTCTTTTAAAAGGTTACCCTTAAATACGAGAGGAAAGGTTACATCGATGATAGAATCCGTTCAGAAGTCGACTAACAGTTATGTATCTCCGCATTATCACAACGATTCAACGGCAGATGATGAGCAAACTAATTTTCCTACTCAAACCAGTCACTCTTTACTTCCTTATATAGATGATACATTATCCTTTGATACTGATGAGACTGAAGTATTTATACCCGATTCTCCCAGGATCGAATCTCCTGAATTACTCGTTCCTGATTCTGTCGACTTATGTGATGAAAATTCAGAGTCTGATCAAGTCAATGTCACTGGTGACGTACAAGTTATTACCGTAACCTGGGATGAGATGACAGATAGATCGTCTGACGGAGGTATATATTATATTATTGTAGTGCACACTGCACATATCTATATCTATGGAATAATTTAAATAACTGTAAAAATACCTCTTGTTTGTGTTCAGGATCAGGTCGTTCGATATCGTAATTATTCTTTCAAAAATGCATGTAAATCGGGTTTATTTTCTGTTCTAGAGGATTTTCGTGCTGTACGACGCCAAAGAAAAGCCAGGTCTTCCACATTTTCAAAACAATTGTTGTCGTGCAAAACTTGTGGGCGCCAGTTTTCAAAAAAATCAAATCTAGAAAGACACGAAAACTCGCACACTTCTGCAGGGAGACTCAGACCACACTCGTGTTCGATCTGTTCAAAAACTTATATGCTTAAGGGTGATTTAATGAGGCATCTTCGTATTCACACAAACGAAAGATATTACTGTCCTACTTGTGGTAAAGGTTTTACTCAAAATGGAACTTTAATTCGTCATAAAAAAACTCATTTCAATATTAGAGAATATGTTTGTCACGATTGCAATAAGGCTTATACGAGTAAATGGGCGTTAAAGGCGCATATTTTATTGAAAATGTGTCCTTTTGCAAAATATTGAGCCTACCCTGATCATTTGAATAAAGAACGAACTGATCCTTGTACGAAATAGGTACCTTCCTCCGATTGTTGATTTTGTTGTGATTTTTATTTTTAGATGATTGATTCATTTTTTTTTTCAGTTTTGCCGTCAAATGATTATATTGATCAATCACCAGATGTAAATATAGACCAGATGGATTCAATTCCAAACTTGGATGTTGAATGTATTGAAAAAAGACATACGATGACTGTAATACCAGTCCTACCGACCAAAAAACCACCTAAAGTCGTCAAGTGTGATATTTGTGATCGAAACTTCTCAAGAGTAGATAGCCTAGCTAGGCATAAGCGTATTCATAATGGAAAAAGACCATACTTATGTGACCACTGTCCAGCGACATTTACTCAATCCTCGCATTTAAAAAGGCATAAACTAACTCATTTGGAAGTGAGACCATACTCATGTTCAATTTGTAATCGAACTTTCAATCGTCCATCCAACAGAGACCGACATGTGAAAAATCACAGCACCAAGGATACGTTCTTTTGCGCAAATTGCCAAAAATGCTACCAATCGAAAACCAATTTAAGGATGCATATTACGTCCAAGGCTTGTTTTTAATCGTTTTTTTCAAATTTTTATATGTACATCGTATGTTTTATATTTTTTCCTGAAATGTCTTGTTTTTGTTTTCATCTGGTTGAATCGTATTTTGTATTTTTGTATTTTATGAAAAATAAAAGTTTTGAACATTTTGTGATGATGGTGAAACTGTGTTTTACTTATTACTTCGTATAGTTGATAACATAATATACAAAAAATTTGGAAGCAAGAAAAATTATTTTTATCGAAACTGCGGAATTAACCGTAAAAACATCAAGTTGAATTTAGCGGAGTATGCTATCAACATCAACTATCATTTTTATCAATATTCAATCTTCGCATAATCAGTCAAGCAGAAATCATCGTACTTGTAGCTCAGAGAATGAAGATAGCAACGTAATTTCTCAACTTCAGTTCATTTATTTACTCCCTCCAGTTCATTTTTGTGTCAAATTCTTGATACTAAGTTCAAGTTCACAGGTTGGTATAAGGCAAGCAGTATACTCAATATAGTTATCAGTATATAATACGTAAGGAATCATCTTTCAGCCAGTTCTTCAGCTAAAAAATAGAAATTATGAAATTTTTTTACGAATACAAAGACGCTATTCAGCGTTGCGAAGAGATATTACACCAAAATTTCACTAAACTCTATAAGTAAGTAAAAAATATTTTACCTCTTATCATTCAGATCATTGTGAATAGTAACATGACGTTTGTTTCATGTGTAGCTATGCTGAGTATCGAGGTCCATCGGTGCAGAAATTTAATGAATTAGACGAAAAATATGCAAACATGAAAACCTATTTCGACGCGGCCAGTGAAAATGTCAGAGTGTTGAAGAAAGAATACCACGATCTCACGGAACATTATTTGGAGTTATTTGAACGTGATTTCGCCGGGGAATTCCCTAAGTGTGTCTGCTACGTGTTTCAAATGAACTGAGGTACTTAATGTTCTAAGTTTTTATTCTTTTTTTCATTTTTAGTTATGCCGAACGTCAAGAGCCCCTTAGGCTAAAACTCATAGAAACTATATTTGAGTGCCAAAATCTACAAGACTATTTCGAAAATGTTGATGGCAGCGATACATCAAGAAAAGTCCTAGACAAGGATTTCAGCCCTAATGGTAGGAATTCCGGTGCTGAATCTTCTAAACGTTTTACACAGCCGAAGCTCGGTGTTGACAGTGCCATTTCTCAAAATGGACGCCATCTTAAACATGCAACGGTTTCGTTTTCCAGCAGTAATGTCTCAAAATCGGTGGCAGTGAAGAAACTCGAATCTCGATCAAGTGGAGTCCTCATCGCCCTTTCAAGTCGTACAGACGCATCTCTTCGTTTCAAAGGTACTAATCATCGCTCTAATGCTATTACAAGCTGACCAATTTTTAAGCTGTTCTTCATTCTGCGTTTCTAGATCGACGTAAATCCATTATTTGTGATATCTGTGGGAAACATTTCATCAATAAAAAGAACCTTGATCGACATAGTGTTATTCACGAAGGACTGAAACCATTCATTTGCAGTATATGCGATAAATCATTTGCGAGAAAAGATAATCTGGCGAATCATATAAAGCTAATTCATGAATCTTATAGATACTGTTGTTCCCAATGTGACAGATCTTTCTTGCGTAAAGCTACCAAATTACAGCATGAGCAAATTGCGCATTCATAACTTTCTTTTTATATTGTTGCAGGAATCGAATATTAGTAAACGATTTATCGGTATAGCGATGGATTCGCATTTTCGTGATCCGATCAATCATTCAGTTTCTTGTATCCGCATTTTTTACTGAGAATTTCGTTATTTTCATGTTGATTTTGTCATGTTATTATTTTTTCTCTTTTCTGTACGTATCATTTTTACATTATTTTGAATTTGAATAAGTACCATTATGTATCATTGTACATTATTTATGAATACTTGTAGTGATGTGGGCCTTTCATTGAACGATGGTTATTTATATTCTCAAACTGTTAACTGTTCTTGTGTTTTTCCATGTTCATACTAATGCATCTTGTTACCTGAATCATTTATTCTTCATCAATGATGAACCCCCTTTTTTTATTTTTCAATTGTTTCGTTTCTTTTCTTTCTATATTTACGCTGTCCTAGGTGTCCTATTCTCGTTATTTAGGTTTAATTAATTTTTGTGTGGCTATTTTCTGTTAGGCAGTTTGAATGATTCTATTTCGTTTTTGATTTAGCATTCATTTATAATAGCATGTGATGTTGAGTGGGTGAAGAACGATAATGCCTTAATTATGAATTTAATTTAATTCAGTATTGTTTCTATTTTCATTTGATATAAAATGTTTTTTATACGTATTGCATTTTTCTCATTTGATTACTTGAAGGTGTACAACGAACAATGAACATTCTTATTTTTCTTCTTCATTAGTTTTTCATTTGAACTGAACAGAACAGTAATATTAAATAAAGGAAAATCGTAGAGACTAAATGTGGTCTTACTACTTCGTTTCAAAAATTCAGAGGAAAAATTTGAAGTTTGGCTGGCAGAAAAGTGATGGATTTTGAAATAGAAAAAAAATGTAACAAAATAAAAGTCAAGAGTTTAAAAATTGAAAGTTCAAAAAAACGAAGATTGTAAAAAAAATTGAAAAATTTTAGAATTAGAAAAAAAAATTGAGATCGAAGGAAGGCAAAAATGCTTATTTAGCTGCGCGGCCATAGGTATCCATTATGATGATAACGTCGATTACATTACATTACATGATAACACTTGACAAACATTCGTTTTCATTTATGTATTTTTAATGGTTTCATTTTACTTTTTTCAAAACTTATCTTGCTCATTGCTCATGATTTTACAGTTGAACGAAATTGAAATTAAATGCTCGATAAATTTTATCAAACTCATTTCATTTTCTTCGGTGCTAAACTACTCACCAATCACCAAATTACTAAATTAGTGTTTTTTCTATGAAACGTCAACAAACAAGTTTCCATCATGGTAAATCTGCTGTACGAATTTGAAGATTCTATGCGAGGCTGCGTTGTATTATTAGAGGACAATTTCGCCAAACTTTCCGAGTAAGTGAATCTTTATCAATTCAAATCATTACCACTGTTGAACTAACATTTTTATTTCGTCTTAAGCTACGCTCATGACCAAGAAATACCTGCTTCGGAATTCTCTGAAACCAGCGACAAATACAAATACTTCAAAAAATGCCTTGACGACACCAAAGAGAATATCATCTCGTTGAACTCTGAATACAGCCGTTTGAATCGACGTTATTCGACATTGTTTGAAAATAATCCCACCAAAGTATTCCTCAAGTTGGTCTATAATCCATTACACAATTAATTGATACGTTTCTCGAATGATGAGTAACTATTTTTTTGTTTAAATTCTAGATATGCAAAATCCCAAGAGTCTCTTCGACTGAAATTCATCAAAACGATATTCGAATGCAAACGTGTGAACAGGTGTTTAGAAATGATAAAGAACGGCTTGCCAATTACAATATCGAATGAAGATTTCATCCCGAGCCCTCTAAAACGTTTTCGTGCTGCCTATAAAGATTTCAGCTCAAATGTCGAACTCGAATCCGATAATGCTTTAGTTTCGAAAATGGATACTTCGCCGACGGAACGCGTTCCCTCTGGAAGTGATCCTCATATTGAGAATAATAACGAAGTTGACATTAATGAAATAACCGAATCTGTAGCAGAGAAGGAAGAAATTTCACCTGCTTTATTTCCTATTTTCTCTGATGTTGTTGTGACTGGAATGCCTAACTCTTCGTTTTCCCCGCTGAATAACGATGTATTGGTGGGAGAATGCGATACGACATCGCTAGAACTTGAAGTAGACAAACCTGAGCAAGATAAAGTCTCAAGTAAATCAAGCGTATTACTCAATATCTATAGTAATTCATTATGATTTGGTCAACAATTTGTTTCTATTTAATTTTTATTAGATCAGCAACCTGTTCATGTTTGTAACATTTGCAGTCGAATTTTCCAAAAAAGAGAGAAGCTGAGAAGACACGAATTTCTTCATACAGGGATGAAACCGTTTTCTTGCACCACTTGTGGTGCATCTTTTGCCAGAAGGGATTATTTGACGGCGCATCTACGTTCGCAACACAAAATCGGCAAGCCTGTTTGCAAATGCGATGTTTGTGGCAAGCGTTGTTCGAATTCCTCTGCTTTAAAATTCCACAAACGTACTCACGAAAAGTCGCTGAAAACCTGTATTCTTTGCGTTCATTCATTCAAGGAAAGAAAAGAATTTATTGATCATATGGCTGTAAAACACTCGGTATCTGTAGGATGTGAAGAAAGTGTTCAATACCGTTGTTCGCACTGTGGTCAGCATTGCCAGTCTTGTGAGGATTTTTTAAAACATTTGAAAGATGTACACCATTTATAATGCTAGAAAGCTTCTTTAGCAGTTATTCGTTGTAGCGTGATTATTGGTTTTTCGTCTACTACATATTGACTTCCTTTATATGAATTCCAGTCTTCGATAGGTTTTTTTTTCGTTACATATTTAATTTTTAGTGTTTTGGTATGCATAATTATTATTTACGACTGCTTTGGTAGTTATCAGTTCTTCATATGTATAGGTATGTACGTACCTAGATAATTAATTGAAAGTTGATTATTTTTTAGTGCACGACTGTTGAAGTGCTAATATTTTTACAAGTTGATTATCCATACGTTTTATTCGAAGAAAGTGAATAAAGATTTCGATTTTGTTTATGTACTTATCCGTATTTATAAGAACAGAACCCAATTTTAGATAGTATTCCCTCCTACTCCCTATAAAGCTCAAGATCCCATCTTGAGAATTACCATACCTTTTTAAATACTATTTTAAAAACCTATTCCAAAAAATTTGTTTAGAATTTTTAAAATTGTATCCCAAATTTTTGGTGTATCGCTGTAAATTGAAATTTTTGTTGAAAAAAACTGAAATTTAAAATCTCTTCAATTTTTTTTCAACTCTAAATATTGCCACTTTTGTGAATCGAAGTATAAGTTACATATTTTATTGATGAAAAATCAACAAGAAAACCTTGTAAAAAAATTGGGCAAAATCTGAAATTCAAAATGTGGTAGGTAGTTCTGTTTTTTTGTTTTTAATTCAAAAAATAAATTAATGAATTGTGATTTTATACCTATCTGTAGAAATTCGTTTACCTTCTTTAAACACTGTCTTAATAGTTGATACCTATAATTCTTCTCCTCTAGTAAAGATTTCGTTGTCTGCATGTTCGAATAATTTCATCCTTTACCCAAAATTACAAATCTATTTCATACTTCCAGGATCACAGGAAGATTGTATTCATCTTGGGTTTGCATTGTTTAGATCGTTGTCTCACCATACCAGCGTACCAGCATTGACGAAAAACAGACTACTGTTACTTTATTTTCTCCTGCCCGGCGTCCAGTTCCAGATCATCATTAGTTTCATTTTGACATCCTGTCGAAAACCACCAAAAAGAAAGACAAATTGACCCACTACGCGGAATATTTTACCTAGAAATCTTTTCATCTCTAAAACCATTTTCGATCGATTTACCGTACAGTCTCCATCGAGGTCATTCCTACCTGCACCTGAAGCATGCATTGCTATTTATAACAAATGCACACAAAAGCCTAGTCCAGCGTCAGTTCTCGATTTACGACCGAAGTAGGTATTGTTTCCTGCGAAAATACATTTGTTACCGTCACGTATCTGTGGCGATCGTCTGGCGAGTTTGTTCACCTAGCTGATCCCTCCGAGGTTTTCTGAGAACTTCGAATTGCATGTTCTGAGTAATAATAGCGAGGAAAAGTAAAAAAAAACGCTTCCTCGAACCGGTCTCGACGGTATGTGGCGACATGACGGCATGGGACATCCCTTAACGGAACAATAACTGTTGCACTTTCACCCTCCCTGTCCTGGCGATACATTTGGGTGGTGGTTTTAAGGTTTTCTTGTTTGCATTTATTTTTTTCTATTTTTTGAAATGGTTTATCTTCATTGTCAGCGATATGGTTGTAGGATAAGAAGGCGTCTGTCGTGAGCTGTGTGGTTTCAACGGTGATTGTCGTATTCGACTTATTGATTTGAAAGTGTGCGTTTCTGTGTTTATTTGAGCCGGATTTTTCGAGTTTTACCTATTGATTGAGTAAGTAGTACTAATTAGCAAGTTCTTGTCGTTTTATTTTGATACATTATTCAGTTTTTTTCATTTTTTTATTTATTTATTTTTTAATACTGACTAAGTACTAAGTTTCTAGATTGAGACTAATGTCTAATGTTGATTCTTTTGAAAGTAGAACAAAATGATAAGAGAATTGATAGGTTGATGAAAAATTGAATTTTGATTTTAAAAAAATTAAAAATCATTAACGTGAAAGTATTCTTAACCCTTTTTATTGCCTATTCTGTGTTCAGTTCCTAAATTTTTCATCCGTGTAGCGAAAATTTCTATTGAAAAAGAGGAGTGGGCATCCTGATTAAAATTTTCATAAAGTTTGATTTTTATTTTTGAAAATCAAACATGTACCTACAACGGTTTTTGTTTATTTTTGTTTCTTGATTTCAATACGAACTCCGATGAGGATTAATTTCGAGCTCGAATGTATTGAAATTAATATATCAGTTTTTATTTATGTAGATTAGCCAAGGAGGTCTCTTCTGGTTTTGATCTCATTTCTATGCTCATTTTTTTTAATCCCTAAAATCTCTTTTGATCTTTTTGGAAATCTTTTTCTTTAGTTAATAGAACAAATTAAAAAATTGAAATTTCGAAATAAAATAATACGTAATTTGAAAAAAATTCTGGTCGTCGACTTTACTTCAGCGGTTTTTTGTTCTATTTTTAATTGATACCTGCTTAGGTAATTCAAGGTTCTAAATTTATTTTGATTTTTTGACTGAAATTTTCTAGTCGCCTTTTAAGTAAAAAAAAAATCAAATTGGAGTGCATGAGTGAGAAAATTATTTGAAATATGGGCTCTTTTCTGTTTTGATTTGGATAAAATTGCCTTCTTAATGGAAAAAATTGGAAAAATGGTATTTTGAGCTATTTTTGTAGCCCCTCTTTCGATGTCGATTTTAGTTCCTTCTAAAAATCAAAGAATTAGTAGGATGAGCTGTTTTTATTGTGCTATAAAAATTGGTAAAAATTCAATATTTTTGAGAAAGATAGCAGAATTATTATTTAATATTTTAAAAAAATGAAAAAAATTTATTAAAATTTCCATTCATTTTTGAACTTTCCTTTAAAAAAGATTGAAACTAATTGTGATTGTTTTTATACCAATTTATTTTATTGAAGTATTTTTTTTGCAGGATTAGAAAATCATCAACCATGACGTACAGAATACCTCCAACTGGAAAACCTTCGTACAAAGATTCTTTGCAAGGAAAATCCTTGAGCTACGATCACAATAATTTAATTCGACTTTACGAAATATTATTAGCGAACAGTTTTGGAAACAAAGATTATATCAAGTAAGCTGATCGAAAAATTATGTGAAATTAATTTATGCTTAATTTTTGGAAACTGGTCTTATTTCAAAGCACCCATGTAAGATTCTCCAAAATTGGCCATTTTTTCTATGTAAAAACGTGACTAATTTTTAGAACCTGCTTCGATTTTTACTTTTTAAACAATTTGTTCAATTTTTAAAAACCAAACCGATTTTTGGAATATGTCAAAGTTTCTAAAAACGTGGCTAATTTTTAGAAACTGGCTCAATGCACATTTTAATTTTTTTCAATTATGAATTTTTACATTTTTTAATACTTAGGCACTTGACGTGTTCAATTTTTTGAAAATTTTATTCAATTTTCTGAAATCATCCGATTTTTGATCGATTGTTAGGAACTGGTTCAATGTTCAATTTTCAAAATCTTGTCCAATTTTTGAATTATTTTTCAATTTTCTGTCACTTAACATATTCTATTTGTATGTAGAAAACTTGTTAAATTTTTTTCCGATTCATATCCAATTTATAAAAATATGTCAAATGGTTAAAAAAATTTTCGATTGTTGAAAACCGGTAAATTTTTCGAAACTTGTACAATTTTCTGTACATTTGCTGAGATTTTTTCAAAATATACTTGGAAGAGAATTCAATTTATCCAGTTTTTTGAAAACTTGTGCAATTTTCTCAAGTATTTCCTTTCTGAAAACTTGACCAATTTTTGGTCAATCTCTTCAATTAGGTATCGGAAACTAGATCGACGTCAATTTCTGAAAACCGGTTCAATTTTTATAATCTTAACCCGTTTTCTGATACCTGTTTATTTAAAAAAAAATTGTTCTATTTTTAGAAGATGATCCATTAAAAAATACCTAATGGTTTTTTTTTTAAATTCATGGAGTAAAAATAATTTTGAGATACTCTTCCTTCCTTCTTTTTGAACCAACTAGTCCCAAAAAATTCTCTCTTAGAAAAAATAAGTTGAATTTTTAATATCCAATGGTACCTATTTGGTTTCTGGGAAATGAAATAAGGAAGGAAAAAGTATAGGAGGCCAGCCCTAGTTTTTAGTCTTCCTTTGCACATATCCATTTCTCTAAAATGATCTCAAATTTCATTCATTTTTTTTATATTCCAGAAAAAAATACAAAAAAGAACGCAAACCTAAACCTCCAGAACCAAATTTTGGTGCCAATTTATCCGCAAACGTCCAGCAAACAGAGCAAAACGGAGTTTTAATACGTAAGTATTATCTTAACATTGCACCACGACGTATTATGGCTTTTTAGATAATATTAAGGTTTAATTCTTCCAGATTATCCACCAGTTTTTTATGGTAGTCCGCTTGTACAAAAAAATCCACCTATATCGACGTATCATCCCCATGGACCCAATAACATGATTCATAAACCAATTCCAAGATATCCGAAGTCAATTAGCTGCCACATTTGTAACAAATCGTTTCACTCGCCAATGTATTTAGAAATTCATCAACTTCTGCATCTTTCGAAACAGCATCAAGAGTTCGCTTGTAATATCTGTAATGAAATTTTCTCCACTAGCGGCAGTCTGGATATTCATAAACGATTGCATGAAAAACTTGAACCACTGAACCTCAGCGATAAAAGTGAAAATGACGAGAATAATGGAAAATCTCAAGAACCAGCTCAACCGGTAAAAATATTGAAAAACTTACTAACGCCCTGCGATAGTCCTAAAAATGACGAAAATATTTCTAAATCTCAAGAATCAGCTCAAACGATTGTAGAAGTCCCACTAACGCCACCTTTATCGTGCGATAGTCTTAAAGATGATGCAAATGGTTCAAAATCTCCAAAAGCAGCTGAAACGACTGTAAAAATACCGTTCAAATGTCAAATTTGTAGTAAAAGTTTTAAATATTATACTAGTTATAAAAGACATCGCTGGATTCATGAAAGACGCGATCGTGATATTTTTTCTTGTGCACAATGTAATAAAACGTATACTTGGAAACAGAATCTAAAAGCTCATATTAAGCTAACACATTTTTCTAGTTAAATGAAACGTAAATTTGTTTACAATTTTTCAACTTTGGTTGTGTTTTTTCATAAATATTTTAAATTGATTTAAGTATAATTATTTTCTAAGTGATTAAATCAATAATTTTATGTAATTTAGATCAAGAAAAAAATCGTCGAGAATTATCAAAATCGTGGTGCTTTATTCTTCTTGGTATTTCGGTTTACCAAAAAATTAAATTAAGTTGTTAATACGTAATTACTTATTTATACTTTATGATCATACAATGACTTTTACCGTTTATTTTATTGTTTTATTCGTAATTATTTCACTTACTTATTCAACAACTTGGATCGAGTAAAAATGAATATAAAAAAGATACTATAGGTACCTACATTTGATTAATTAAAAATAAGTCGAACACATCTCGATACTTTCATTGATGGAATCGGACAAAACGGGCATTTGAAAATTTGCGTCCAATACCTGCGAAAAAAAAATAAATACTGAAAATTCTATACGTGAAAATCTGAAAAAACTGCAAAAATCTCAATCCACCTCCCTCCCCCCACCCAAAGAAGTCGAAATTGAAAATTTTCGAATTATTGAGCAATAGATCGACTAAAATTCATGTTTTTATTTCTCTAGTTCATTTTTGAAAGTTGAATCAATTATTTGAAAAAAAATCAGAAGTGCCTCAGGGAGGACCAAAATTGATTTTTTTTGAGAGGTAGAAAACGAAAATATGTTTTTAAATCTCAGGAAATCAATTTTCGAAATTATTTTGAATCCCGGCTCGACCCCTTTACCATGCATCTCTTGAGGCTTCTTTCGCTTTTTGGAAAATCAATTCTAAAAATAAATTTACTGCTTCTCGATCCTGAAGGCCTGGTTGAAGTTGAGGCTGAAATGACAGTTCAAATACCGAATACCTCAAAGATTATATTTTCAATTTTTTTCTACGAAGTATCTTGATCCATTCGTTGACATTTTTTCAGCTGCATTACCAATGAGAATCAGTGGTATATTCTTTATCTATGATCATCATCATTAACACAATTTTTGGTACTCCTAATGATTTTTTAATTTTTTACGTTTTTTGAGGTTATTTTGATTTTTTTAGAGCCAAATTTTAAAAGAAATTGGACGGTAATTAGGGTTGAATTAAGAGATGAAATATTTACCAGATGTTTGCGAGAAACCGATACAATTTTTGATTTTTACTCTTCTTCCTCCTCTTTCATAAACTTTCGAAAAATTCAAATTTTATGATTGAAATTGTGCCATTTACTAACAAACTTACTTTACGGTTTTCTCGGTGGCCATGTGCCCACATGGATCGAAAGCATAAAACACAGGTGGTTCACGATTCACATAGAACGCCGGTTCATACCCCAATTTCAATTTCGCAATTTTTCCAACCTACAAGAAAAAAGACTAGATTAAATTCTTGAATAGAATATTGCACCTATTTTTTATAATTTAATTCGCTGAAACCTAATTTCTCAAATAACTTCGTAGATTATAATCTATAGCACATTGCTTCGATTTTAAATTTTCCTCTGATTTATAAAGATTTTTACTCACTTGCATACATAACGGACAGGTACTGCATTGGGTCTTTTCATCCAAACGCCAATGGTGAGTGCCTTGGACGTGTCCACATGTTAAATTGACGTAGGGCTGCTGTAAATTTTCTTCTATATTACTTCCTGGAGGAATTATCAACGTGTTGAGACTCACAGGACATACAGGTTTGTCATTGTTGACTACATTTATCAATTCTTTCAAATATTCTCTCGTCTAGAAGAGGAAAAAAACGTGTATCAGATTTGTTTCGTTTATTCGCATTCCAAATTCCAGCGAAGCCAATAAATTAAAGAAATGTGGTTGGACAAAAATGATAGGTATTTAGGTAAAATAAACTTTGGAGATCACGTACGGGTATTTTTTTCAGTCCTTCAGCCGATCTCCATATTAAAATTACACCACCCAGATCGATTAGTGTACCATCTTGAAACACATTTGTAACACCTTCAACCTACGAATCAAAAAATTGAGTCAATGCCTATTCAATTCAATTAAAATTTAAAAATCGAGCTGCAGTTTCGTAACTATATAAACAATTTTATACTTATACCAACTTTATTCTGTTTTTCTCGAGCATTTCGTGGCTGTCTTGTACCATAAATGGTGCCACCAACAGAGACTTCATACCAAATTCCGGGCTCTGCATTACCATCGCAAAATGAGCCCTTCGGATGCATAATTAGTGCTCCATTTGTGATCAATCCTTCTACACCGTCTTCTGTTTCCCATTTTATAGCATCTGGCTGCAAAAATAATAATAAAATCGTAAAACGACCTTTTTAGAGTGATAAGCAGAATTCAACCAGATCAACTTACTCCTAAAAAAATATTCTTCGAAGAGTCGAAACCAGCTGCATATAAACGACAAACAGACGGGTCATTTCGATTACATAGAATTCGGCAAGCAAATCGCGATGTTGCAGCCTTCCATGGCGAATTGCTTCCTTCTTCATCGAAGAGTGCAAAATCTATACCAGTTTTAGGTGCTCTACCAATCTGCAAAAAAATAAACATGATGAAATTCAAAAATAAATATTGAAATTTTCTGATTCATCCAGATGAGTCGGCCGGTAAGAATTTTCGAGATTGTAATGTACCAACTTGAAACATATCGCTATTTTTATCGTGTCCATATTCCTCAACGGTAGCTTGATTGTTAGATAATGAATATAATATTGAATATTGACCGGTATTCCAATTGATCTGCGAATCGAAAAAATCAGCAAAATGAATTGATTAGTGCAAGGGAATAGAGTACTGAAAAAATAATAGGATCAAATTGTGATACAGGATTTGATAATAATATGATTTTTAAAAAATAAATTACCTGCGTATCATACGGTGCATCAATTTTATACGTTGTGGATAGTTTTACGCCATTTGGAACAGTTTTGTTGAGAAATACGAATTTCCTTCTCTGTCTTTCGTAATTTTGGTTTGGAAAATATCTATGAGATTAGGGTACCGCTTTTGTGAAAATGATTCAAGATGACAAAATTCCAAGCAAATGAGATTTTTCTAAGGTATCTACGATAACATTCAACTCACCCAATGATGATTAATTCCCCATATTTGGTCGGATTTTCACCTAAATCTACGTAGTCTTCACGTAAGTTCCTATTGTAATGGTGAAATGGTGTTTAAAAATTTCACTCTATAGGTTCTCAATAAGACATATTTGACTTACTCGGTCCGCTCGGTCTCCATACTTAAATGAAAAACTCCAACAAAATAAATAACACAGTACTATCAATGGTTAGTGAATAACAACTGGTCAACTGTTCAAGTGTTCACCGAATGACCGAGAACACTCAACACTGGAATAATGAAGAGAAGCAACAACGGTTTCCTAATCGACAAGTTACAACACGTTTGATGGTTTTATTCTACACATTACTCGGAATTGGTTAAATAGGTGCAAATTGTGTGGGTAGACGTTATCAGCTCTATCTTGTTTTCGCACGAAGCACGTGTATATTCTATTGTTCATATTTGCCGTTATTCGTTGGATTCGATTGTTCCTAATTTCAATATCAATTTCAAAACTTCGAATTCATCGTGATTTACAATATTTTATAATCAATTAGGTGCTATCATAATTACAATTAGAGTTGACTGATAGTAGTAAGAAATGATCAGAACTTGAAAAAACAAAGAAGAAAAAGTGGAATTTTTTGTTAAAAGATCAGCGTTGAACGTAATCATTGTCGTCGGAAGAACAAGATACATCATTTTCATCGTCCTCAATGAATGATAAACAAAGTCCAAGTTCAGGTGATGAATCGTCCGATTTTTCTGATATCGGTGCCGAATTTGATTTCAGATCAGATTCAGATTTCGAAGCAGGTTCAAGTATTTCGGATATTGCAGAATTACCTACCGATATCGAAAAAACATATGAAGAATTTCGTGACAATATACATAACCGTCAGATTTCTCATTTGAATAGAAGTAACAAAGAGCCAGATTTGAAAAAATTCGCAAATAAAATATCTAATATTCTTTTAACTTCTTTGAAACCGGATAATATTGCTGATCCAAGTAAAATCCCAAGTGAGTTTAATAAGATTTCATTTTATTGATTAATTTGTCTAAATGCATAGGTACCTATCATTAAATTATCCCAACGATTACGTAATTCGCGTTGATTCTGTTTTAGAAATATGCTGTCGTATTTGTAATCGAAATTATGCGTCTGATGGTAATTTGAAACGTCATATGAAAAATGTACACTATAGATCAGAACCATTTCAATCTACTACGTGCAAAGAACGGGTTTCCTCGAGAAATCCCCTGAATAGGACTTCTGTAATTCGCACAGGCTCGCTGAAACAGTTGAAATGTGCAACTACTTCTGACAAATCGGTATCCGTCTCCGCATCGCAACCATTGAAGCTTAATCAGAGTGATTCTCCTCAAAAATTGTTCCAGTGCTCGTTTTGTGATAGAAAATTTAAATATCAGGGAAATAGAAGATCCCACGAACGATCAATTCATGTAACGAAACTAACGAAAGTTTGTTTCCCTTGTTCACGCTGTGACAAGAAATACAACTATAAGCAAAGTCTTGCCAGACATGTGCTGAAACATCATTCGTAATGAGTTTCTACCTTTCTTCTGTTTGTTTTCGGTTTCATGATTCATGTTTTTGTTCGAAGTATTCCGGTGCTAATACGTTTATTTTTTTCAAGTTTTGATTTAATTGTTTTAAAATTCGTATTAAAGTTTCGAGTTCGATTCTTGTTGTGTTGTTTTCGTTACGTATTTACTCGTAAATGTTTTCGTTGGTGTGTTAATCTTTTATTTTGCTTGATATCCATAGTATTTGACCATTTGATGAAAAAATTTTGAAGAGGAAATCAATTGAATGCTGTTACTTGATTCTGCTCTCCTGCAGATGGAACGTTTGCTCAAGGCCACCTTCTGTTATTGATAACAGATTTCATTTCGAATTCAAATGCAGTGAGTAAATTTTAAAATTGTTCGATCTTGTTATTTGAGATAATCTGGTGAATTTATATTCATACGTTGTGAATCAACTGATATAGGTAAACAATTTGGAATTATTACAGATTATGGCTGCTGAGAATAAGAAAGATTTAATCGAATTGTTCGATTGTTTAAGCCGCGAACACAGAAAGTTAATAGGAACTAAATACTTCAAAGATTACGTGGAGTAAGTTGGATTTGGATTTTCATTAGATAACTGAAGCATTATCTTCCAATATGGATTTCGTACCATATGTGCTAATGAATTGAACTGGATTTAATACAGAGTTATAAATCATTTGAAAACAAAATACGAAGAAAAATGTAAGGAATGCGATCGTTTACAGACTAGTTTAGACGCAGCTCATATCAAGATAATAACATTATATCATCAAAACGACGAAATATGTGGAAAATACAATGCTTTATTGAAAAATGAACACAGCAATGACATTATCGAGTGAGTTATCTGTACATCCAATCTATTGGTTTGTTTGCATGTCTTCAAATAATCTACATTAACACTTACAGTAGCGGAAAACAAACCGGAATGGTTGATAGGACATCGAATGTATCCAAACTTGTTGAATCTGTAAAAGAAGATAACCAAGATGGTATATCGTTATTAAACCCTAAACGGACACCAACGACAGATCAAAATTTGTCAAGTGCTTGCTTGGTCGAATCTCAGATCGAACCTCCTTGCTCCGAAGATGTTGGATATGAATCCCAGTTACCAAATACTCAATCTGCAATGGAAAATTTAAATACTCGTGAGTATCGTAAAATGTAACCATCCTGGTGCTTTTGAAGTATACTTCTATGCGAGCACTTGGAAAATTATATAAAGTAGGTAGGGATGGCAATAAGACATTCAGTGATTTCAGATTTTTCTTTCATCACAGTTTTCTCGGTTAATATTGATTGAAAAATTTTCATTACTCTACGAAGGTTTCAAAACGTAATGTAGTATTTATTGTATTGCTTAAAAATATTTTAATGACGTTGTTAGATTTTTTGATCCCAGAATAAATTCGCAGTAAGTATTGAATTGGAAAAATTTTTATTCAACCTGCTATAGTTTTGTAACCACCTACTAAAATACCTATCATTCTTCAGTGCAAGCCAGCGATAAAAATTTCAACTTCTTTCATCATTCTGTCAAGTTTTGTTGAATTTTGTTTTATTTTTTACGATTTAATTTTTCAGAGATTGGATCGCAACCAGTGGTTAACGTTGAAGCAGAACCGATTACTCATGAAAATAGATTGCTCGTTATGGACAATTCTCAGTCGAACAATGTTTCGACATCATGTGAGTGATTTATTTCATTTTTTGATTATTTGACTGATTGTTATTGACATTAAGGTTTGAACTATATTTTACAATATGTGAAAAAATTTTCCGATTTTAATTCGTTTTGTATTTTGTACCTTCTTATGTATTATAGCGATCTGCTGCGAAATTTGCGGTCGATTTTTCGCTCGAAAAGGAAATCTGAAACAACATCAAAAAGTGCACGGCCCTAAAATGTTTGATTGCACTTTGTGCAATCAAACATTTAGGTTTAAATACCAGTTGACGAAACATGTATCGAAACCATGCTCAAGAAAAATATTCAAGTGTAGCTGCTGCAACGCCAATTTCGCTTATATGGCGTCAAAAAGAAGACACGAAAAAATTTTCCATACAGAATATTCCAAATACTGGTGCTCGTTTTGTAATACGGCTTTCCTTACGAAGGAAAGTCTTTCAGAGCATTTGAAACGAAATCATTCGAGAAAAACTTTGTGGCAGTTCCATGATGAGAATTCTCAGTCCACTCGATTTACTTTATAAAATAAAGAATAAATATTTTGAGAACTGCTAAAAAGATCAGCGGACATGCCTCTATAAGGTGCAGATGTTTTTTATAAGTAAGGACGTATTTCTTTATTCCGGTGTTCGCTTGTTCGTTGCCTTTTTTTATGAAGTTGAATTTCTATGTTATACCCATTACCTACATCTATGCTTCTTAGCAGTCTGTTTTATTTATGTTCAATTTTGACGTTGCTATTACGAACTGCATCATTCATTCTGTGTATTGTTTCTTTTTTTAATGCCATAGACGTCTTTAATTTTTTTAAATGTATATTTTACTTGTTTCATCCTCGACGTCAAAAAAGATTAGTCTTTTGATTAAACAACCACCACTCTTCTTGTAGAAGAGGATTCTTAAAATAAGTTCTTTACCTTTATATGTCAACGAATTTTCATAGGTACCTATTTAATTGCTAATGTATTAAATATGAGCACTTTTCGAGTACTTTTTAGTTGAAATAGTGTTTTCTAACAAGTACAAAAATGTTCTCATATTATATTGTAATTCAAATAATTCATGTGTATAGGGTTAGATTATAATCTATAGATATTTTGAAATTCAGATCGAGTCCAGGTGATTTTTTGCTATTACGTTTATTTTCTGTAATATTTCTTATCAATTGCTCATCTGTACTTTTTCTTACATTCAAAGGAACAAACACCAAATAAATAATGCAAGAAAGCTCGACTGCTCGACTTCGATCTCGACACAGCAACAAAAAACTGAAAAACTTTTGAATTTTTCTGCTCCCGCCACATCAGTTCATTTCATCCGATTACGTCACAAATATGCCAGGTGCTTATCAGTCATCGCAGTTATCAATTGAATTGAATTCAACGCTTATACGTTCAACAGGTAATTTTTGCATTTTCTTTCATCTTTGAATGAAAATTTAAATGCTTCACGTACAGTTAATGAATTGAAACAGCGAATGGAGATACTTGAGAATACCACGATGACAAGAAAACCAGAAGATTCATTCGTAACCGGTGATTTTATCCAATGCTGCGATAACTTTTTGAAAAACAATATCGATAAATTTTACAAGTGAGCCACCGGTATTGACTAATTTTTTATTTATAACGATAGTTAATTAACGTTATTATTACATGTCCTATTAGCTATGCAAAACACCAAGAAACATTCCGATTACAATTGACCGCCACAAACGACGAATATGAGAATTATCAGACATGGTTGGAATCCGCTTACGTAGATATAATCTTGGCGAAATCAGAACGGGGTGAATTATTGTTAGAAAACGACAACGTTCTCGAATACTTACGGTAAATATTTTTGTAAGGAATAGCATTCTATCTTGATAGCGGTGGATTAATGTTGTTTTGTTTTCAGTATTATGAACGACCTAAAAACACAGAGACTGAAATTCGTCGAGACGATTAATGAATGCAAGAATCTAAAAAGAACAGTGGATTTAGTTAATAAGGACATCGTATCATTGAAATCAGAATACAATAATTCTAATAGAAGCAGACTTCTCGAGTAAGTTTATTTTGTGTGCAGTTATTATATTATCAATACCATACTAAAGCTGTGATTGAACTTGTAGTAAGAATGAACCAGAAAAACAATTAAAAGTGAAATTCAACGATACGATCAACTGCTGCGAACGTTTAAACTGTAGTTTCGATACCGCTCTCAAACGTATCAAGATGCTGAATGAGAAACACAGTAGTTCAGTGGAACGTTACCGTGTTCTATCTGAAAATGAAACAGTCAAAGAATTTCTCGAGTGAGTAAAATATTTCATTAATCTTCTTAGCAGCCTACGTATCAGTATCGATAAAATTTTATAACTTAAATATTTTTTTGATCCATGTACATCCAGTTACGCCAAACATCAATCAAAAGCTCGCTTGAAAATCACCAAAACTACCGATGTAGGCGAATGTTTAAAATCAAGCCAAGATCCACCCAGCATCGATACAGCGTCATCGTTGAAATCGCTACTTACCGAAACACTCAAAAAGCTAAATTCAGAAAGACTTCGATGTGAGGTGATCGAAAACGAACGTAACTCTTTGGATAAGTTATCTGAACGCTTATGTCGTTTATTGTTGAAATATCAACGTTCTGAAATCCCTGAAGAACTGAACGTAGGATGTCCAATGATTAATGAATTGAACCAAAAATCTGCGAAGGATAAGAATACATCGACTGATAATTCGGATATTGTTGTGGATTCCACTTCGTCCTCGGTTTCGGAAATAAGAACTTCGAAATCAAACAAGGATCTCAAAAAATCCAGTCAAAGCCAAGTCTCTTGTTTCATTGAAGATGCTTACGAGCCAGTTGCAATAAAAGTAGAAAGAACTGGCTCATTGGATGTCTCTAACGAAAATTTAAACGATAATGATGAAGAATTGGCTGTCATAAAAGAAGAGAAAGCAGTTGCATTTCCGATCATATCTACCTCTTCTGTCGTCAATACGTCTACAGCATCGACACCATCGTGCTCTAATTCTAATACCAAAAAGACTGGTGTATCTAAGAAAAAATGTGATACGACTACTTTATCGTCAGAAAGGAATGAAAAAAACAAATCATCTTCACGAAACGATAGTACAAGTGAGTTACTCTCCATTTATAATTGGAATAGTCTTGAGTTTGGTTTTTCAATTGCTTGTATTTTTTCATTTTGTGATCTCAGATCGTCGACAGTTACGTAAACGTAAAAAGATACCACACTCCAAGATTAAATCATCGAAATCCCCGAAATCGCCGAAAAAAGTTTGTCTAGGCAATCTAACTGAAGAACATGAAACTTTCAATTGCTACAAATGTGGAAGATCGTTCATCGTAAAACCCAACGAAAGGAAGCCGCAAAATTGCCCATTTTGCGATATTATACCCGCATACATTAGAGTCATAAGTAAATCTCCTAAGTCAACGGTTGGCACTTCAGCTACATCACACCAAAGCACATCCCTCGTTTCCAATTTACCTAAACATCGTGAAGTCTTGAGTTAGTAATCTATTTCGGTACTGTTAATGTTGTAATGAAGATTGGTGTTGTATTACTCCGAATATGAATGTTTTTATTCGTTTTATATTCTCTTCCTGTCGGATTCATGTTGCGATGTTTGTAGTCAACGTTTTGCAAAATGAGTTTTTAGATTAATACGAATATATTGTATGAAGAAAAGAAACTCAGAAAAATTCTTGAAGTGTCTACCTTTTGAGCTTATGGCGAAAGTTTGAATTTGAATCGTAGAAGACAACGTATTTTCACGTCAAGAGAGTGAAAACTGGAAAATTTATCAATTAATTATTTTAAAAATTATTGAAAAATTACTGCTGTGCCGTAATAATTTGAATATTTGCTTCGAATTTGAATAATAAATCAAGAAACAAATCAAAAATTATGAACAATTCAATAGCAATATAGCATCTCTCGCGAAATTAAAAAATGAAATAATTCATTAAAAAATTAAAAATAAAAAAAAGTTACCTATTTTGTAAAAGTAGGTGAATCAACAGCGACGTCTATACAACAGCGTAGTAACTAATATTACCCATGGGACTTCTCGTCATCCAGTTTTCAGGTAAGATCAATGTAAATTCGAATTTTCCGTTGGATTCGAATATCCGCACCAAAATTCCAATCTATTATCTCATTTCATTATCTCTGTTAATTTATTTTTGTTTAATTTTATTATTTTAATTACTAGGTGTTTAATTTTCGAACAAGTTATGCTTTTAAGTAGTGTAAATATTAAATCTCACTTATATTTGTAAATATTCCACTACATCATCTTTATTTTACAATCAAATGAAGGTAACTATTTCACTTACATTTCCTGTGTATTATCTCATCTTTTGTTTTACGTTACGAATCTATTTAGTAATATTTTGCTTCAATTCTGGTGACTTCTAATTTACGTTAAACGTTTTATGTTGTAGAATCCAACCATGACGGAAAAAGGTGTAAATTTAGTATATGAATACGATGATTTAATCCGATGCTACGAAGTATTAGATAACTATCCATCAAAGGAATTTCTGAGGTAAGTCAAACAATACTCTAAATTCTAACCGTATTTTCTCTTTTCAAATGCTGATATACCTTTTTTCATCTTATAGCTACATAAAACACCAAGAAACATTGCGCCTGAAACACATCGAAACAACAAACGAATGCAAACGTTTAAAAACCTGCCTAGACGCTGCTAACAAAGACATCACAACGCTAAATTCCAAATTAACAGCAGCTCGTAAATGGCTGGACTCCGAACGATCCCAACGTAAACAAGTGGAAAGTGAACGCGATTCTTTAGCCAATACATTAGAGGAGCTTCGTCGTTTGCTACTCAACGATCAACGTCACAAAATCCCCGACGAAACGAGGGAAAAAATCTCGTCGATTAGTAAATCTATACAAAACTCGTTGAGCGGTTATCGAACGCCTTACGATCGCCTAAACACCATCACAGAATTCGATTCATCCTCAGTCTCCGAAGTGAGTATTTCACGTTCAGAGGATGATCTGGACGATACTCATCCTCGTTTCAATCGCAAACATCGACCTTCGTATTTGGACGAAGAACCTGCCACAGTGAGGAAGAAAAAATCTGCATTGTTTCCCATCACGCCCACAGCTCCTAGAGCAGAATCACTCGAATCATTGGAGTCCGATCCTAGGGAAGAATTAAAGGAAAATCTACGTACGCCGTTTTTGGATCGGTTAAATACAAGAGCTCATAATTTTATCAGCATTACTTCGTATATGAGCGCTGAAAGTTGCCTAGGATGTGAAAAATCCATCCGACGGTTTAAATCTTTTTTAAAATGTAATGATTGTAATGCTTTTGTGCATCTGGAATGCCGCGACAAAGTACCGTTGCCTTGTGTACCGATGGGCACGCCGATCAAATCGGGAGTTTTCAAGAGTGTCGCCGAATGTGCTCCTTCTGTGCCGCCAATGGTGCCAGCCATCGTTATACATTGTATCAATGAAGTCGAGCAACGTGGATTGAACGAAGTTGGAATCTACAGGTAACTATTTCAATTCATATTTTATTTTTCCATTCAGAGAAATAATTTTACACTTCATTGCAGAATACCGGGTATTGCTAAAGAAGTACATTCCATTAGGGAGAAATTTTCCCGAGGTAAGGGAGCTCCAATTCTAGCCAAGGAAGACATCAACGCTGTATGCTGTTGCCTGAAAGATTTTTTCAGCCATCTAGAGGATAAACTGATCCCAAAATCGAAATGGGAAACCTTCGCCGAAGCTATATCCATTCCCGACGAAAAGAACAAAGTTAGCAAACTGTATCAAGCTCTTTCTACTCTGCCTCAAGCCAACCGGGATACATTGGCTTTCTTAATTCTTCATTTACAAAGAGTAGCTAGTTCTGTACAATGTAAAATGCCTATTTCAAATTTAGCCAACGTATTCGCTCCTACGATTGTTGGACGCCCTAACTTGGATTGCGAAAAACCAGAGCTCGCATTTGCACAGAATCAAATCAGCATCAGAGTAATGGAGGAATTACTCGCATTGCCAGCCGAATATTGGAGGAATTTCATCAAAGAACCGCCTGTGGCGCCTAAGACACCTAGTACCTTACGTAATACTCCTTCGACTGAGAGTCTGATGAGGAAGACATCTCGTAAATTTTTGTACAATACTCCACGCAGTGGAAAGAAATTTTTCGGTACACCACCTAGCTTTAGAAATCATGACAATTGATACGGTATTATGCCAAAAGATAATCATTATTTATTAAGAATTTTGATCACGCACTCAGTATAATATTTAGTTATTATTTTTTCTGATTTATTCAATTTTATTATTTATTCTCTCTATTTTTTTTCTCAGTTTCACGAGTAATTTTCTACTTAAATTTTTTTACGATCGGTTTTAACTTTTCCATAACATTGTATAGATCTGGATTTTAACCTTAAATACAGTATTGTAATTTTAATTATGCGCTGGTTTATTTTCAGTTCGGTGTTTTTGTCCATGAAATGACTTTTCCGATATATTTGATTCATCAAGATTTGAAAAAAAATACTCCAATTAATGACTAAAAGTTAGCAGTTTCGGCGATTAAAAAGATCGATATATTTTCCTAGTGAAATAGTTGCTTTTTAGTGCCGAAATTCGGCCAAACCAGTTTGGTGTATCAAAGGGACAGATATGAAAATTTTTATTCATTTTTTTATTATTAATTTAAGGGTAGTTTTTGACCAATTTGAGGTCGCTGGAAATGATTTTTGGATGAATTTTCAAATATTTTTGAAATTAAAACGGTTTTATGAGTTCCGATGGATCAAATAAATATCTAACTCGTGTAAATCGAAGAGAAAAACTGTTGTATTATTTTTAAAATTTTAAGCTGTAAAAGCAAGAAGGGCTATTTTTATTTTCGAACAATTTAAAGTTTTTGAAAACGAAATTTTGGTCAATTTCGAATATTTTTAGTAATTTTGAGAAGAAAAATTGGGATTCGAACGAAAATATAGAATTCTTTGGAGGAATCGAGATAAAACTTGATTTTTGATTTTTCAAGTTTGATAACTCACCTTGAAAGTTTTATTAGTCGGTTTTGGTGCATTAAAGTTTCTGGTGGTAAATAATTGCAATTTCTGGAGCCGATTTTTTATTTCAGTGATATTTTGGCTTCGAGAAAAAATAATAAAATAAGCAGTCTCAGAAGATTTTCCAAGGTTTAATTTTTTTTTCCCGAATGATTCATTCTTTGGTCAGTTGAAATAAAACAAATGGTCAGAGAAAGATCTCTCTACTTGGAGTTTTATGATTTTTTTACATAAAATCAAGTCATTTTTTTCACCTACAGCAGATAAAAATAACTCATACGTATCACCTTAATGAGCCTCGAAGGTGATAAAACCGCAATAAACCGTTCTAAAGATTATCTCTCTTGAAAAAAAAAATGAGATAAATTGAAACCACGTATACAATTTCAAGTAGGTACCTAACATTATTCTTCATCGATAATTCACGTAAATATATTAATCATTCAAATATCGTCGTATTTAAACAGCAATTTTGTAACACTTGACCAATATTTACATTGTAATTATCACATCGATGTACTGAAATCTTCGACGCGAAGAATTTTAATAACTAATACTCATTGTCCTTCCAACTAAAGAGTATGGTCAGACAATAAAAACTGTCAGGAATTTAAGATTCAAATCAAGTCCAAGGTTACGATAACGTAACGTAGCCAAGTTCGCTCTCCCATAAAACGTGAAATCGCAATGATTCGGCTATTTCGTAACTCTGCAAGAAACAAAAAAATAATGCATACAACGAAAATAAATTTAATTTAACATTACAAAATACCACAAAATAATTATGAAACGTGTAAAAACATTTTTTCTTTTGATTATTATGACCAGATTTTAATTAGAAATCACTCCGAGGTGAAAGTTCTAACAGGAACCTTACAAAATAAGTGCAATTTTCAACTTTTATAAAATAAATGGTAAAAAGGCTTTCCTCTTTTTCGGATACGCCTTGAATTTCGACTTGTACCACCAATGGCTCAACAGGGCGGTTTCGCATTGGTTACAGAAAACCCATAAGAACACATACGGCCAGGTTGAATGCCCCCATAGGATGATATTCAACGCTAAATACATGAGCATTTCGCAGAACATATGAGGTGCTGATAATCGATGGAACAGACCACCGATAGGTAATTTGTGATCATATGAGACCACAGAACCTGTCGAATCTTTACGTAAATTGGCTAAAATAATGGCAGTTTTGAACTGATGGTACCATGCCCAGCAGAATATGACACTTCCTATGACCAAATTCGTGGTAATATCTTCGAAGGCAAAGACCACTCGATGCTTGAAAGACGGCGACGCGAAACCTGGAGCTTCCATGAGAATGGCAGTGAGAGCTCCTAAATAATGAACGATTCCGACGAAATAATGAACTATGTTGATTTTACAATCTGAGAATACACTGACGTTGAAAGTTTCGTATAATCTTCTCCATATTTGAACCGATAATAACGTTAGAGCGACGAAAGCGGTGGTTAGATTGACAGAGACGATTCTGCTCGGCGATCCGGCTAAATCCAAGAATAACTGGACAGATTCCGGTGCCGGAGATTGGAAAATATAAACGTTAGAGACGACGTACCATATTCCAACCGTGTACAGGGTGGCTATCACGTAAAAATGCCTAAACCACGATTTCGGCACTTCAAAATAATTGATAAATGATTTTTTACCGGTGTATGAGAATTTTCCATAACGAAATGTTTGCACGATAGCGATGGGCAGATAGTGTTCGCAGAAATTCACCATTAAGCTCAGGCAAAGCATACCGAATGCCATTAGCACGAACAAACATTTTACCAAATTTAAATACGACAGGTTTTGGCAAATCCACGCGAACATCGTGAGCGACGTCTGTTCAACTAGCCAGCGAGAGTACTTTAAATGGAAAGTCCGTGTTTACAAACATCATAACGTGCTAACATGTCCTCAAGGTAACTTTAATATTTAGCTGGAGTTAACCGTTAAAAACAATAAGCGGAATTTCACTTGTACGCGATAATCATTTGCGCAAACAACTTTCTCTAGATTTAATCATTTCTTCAAAGATAATTACTTTTGTCAGGGGCATCGAAGAGTAATTACTCGAGTGGGTGATGCACTTTGAACGGTCGAGTTGGTTTCGGAATGAGGATGGCAAGTCCAGTAGTTGATGCTTTGGATGCAACATTCTTTATTTTATGGCACGAATCAGCACTAATTTAATCATTTTACAGAAGAAAAACTTGAAAAAAATCGCAAAAATTTTGGAAAATAAAATCGGATTTTTTTTAAAAAAAAATAATAATAAACAAATAAATTTTTTTAGCTTCTTAACTTCCGGTTTTATAAAAATCAAGTTCAAGGATAACGTAGCTAGCGCTTCTAACGACCAACCTTGAAAATAAATAAAAACGTTATTTTAAATCAGCGCAGATTCGTTCCTTTTAACGATTTTTTCGTTCAATTTGATGAATTTGTGAAATTTCTTATCATTTTTCCACAATTTCATCATTGATAACGTAATTTTTCGTCATTTAATTAATTTTTCGTGTTTGTTTAATTTGTTAATTGTTTAATCCTCTCAAAAATTCTCTACTCTACCTGAAAAAAAACCTCTAGTGATCTTCTGTTCCGGGTAATGCTCTACATACGACGTTAAGTTTTGCAACCTGCTGAGCTCATTTTGACATTCATGAAACTTTTACCCTTTGAACCGATTAAATTTTCGATTATCAAGTAAAAAAGTGATCTTAACCAGTTCCATAGTTCGTGTTGTTCACGCGTCAAGATGGGTAACAGATCATCGCTTCTCCTTCGAGATGAAGAAATCGCTCAAATTCAAGATGAAACTGGATGTAAGTACTCTCACCATCTCATTCACTTCTTATTTGACATTTTCCTTACGAATATTGGTTCCTTTGCAGTTACACCGAATCAAATAGAACGGCTATACAGTAGATTCACCAGCTTAGATCGAGGAGACTGCGGTACGTTGAGTAGAGAAGATTTCCTACGTATTCCAGAGTTGGCCATTAATCCTCTTGGTGACCGAATCGTCAACGCTTTTTTTGAAGATTCGTCCTCCAGCGATCGTGTAAATTTCAGGCAATTTATGCAAGTTTTAGCCAGATTCAGGCCTATCAAGAAAAGCAAAGATAATAGATTGAATTCGAGGGAACAAAAATTACAATGTTGGTATCTTCGTCCGTAATATCTTATCTCAAGTGTTGAATAATCACTCAATTGTACATATTTTTTTAGTCGCATTCAAAATGTACGATTTAGACGGAGACGGTAAAATCTCCAGAGATGAACTTCTTGCCATATTGCATATGATGGTCGGCGCCAACATAAGGTATAATCATCTACTTTCTAACTTCCTACTGAAACTCGTTAACCTTCTTCTTTTTACAGCGAAGAACAGCTAACATCCATTGCCGAACGAACGATACTCGAAGCTGATCAAAACGGTGACCAGATGATCTCCTTGGATGAATTTTGTAAAGCTTTAGAAAGGACTGACGTGGAACAAAAAATGTCGATACGATTTTTAAATTAATTTCTCGAGTTACCCCAACCTGAAACATTCCTTCTATTACCAAAGATCTAGTTACAGTTTTAAATCCTCTTCTGTTTTGTCCAAATAGTCGACATATCTTTCAAAAAACATTTTTAAAATCCCTGCCGAATTTCTCCATCGATAACTACATATACGAATCTCAACATATCACAGCATACAGCTAAAATATCCAATCTTTATCGGTTTTAAATTAATTCCGGGGTTTATTTTATATTAAATTTTAATACCTATTTACCATTGCTTTTTTTCCCAAAGCAACTGTATTATTTAAGGTAATTGCGAAATATTTATTAGTGAAATAATTAATTATAGAAACAAATACGTCGATAACGTGATACAATAATGTATTTTTTTTTAAATAAATAAAACATACAATAACAAAATTTTCTATTTTCTTCATGTATTCGAAGAAACAGCTAATTTTTTCAAGTGTTCCATGAATACTTGTAAGCTGACGTCGTCGGTGAGGACAGGTGCACCTTCCTGTAATTGAAAGATTAACAAGGTTAATAAATAGGAATGAAATGGTTTTCGTACGTGATGATACATTCAGAATGCAGTTTCGGAAATGAAGTCAAGGCTCAAGCAACCGTCACCGGAATTTAAACCGTGAGCAAAGTTCAAAAATCTTCAAATAATAACCCTTGATATGTTACCAAAAAGGAAACAGAACATGGAAGTAATCAAGAACCATTGTCAATGTTTCATTTTTTCAAGAGCAAGTTTTTCCTTCAAGGAAAAATATTCTAATAGTTTTTCAACATTTCGTCCGATTTTATAGCACAATAAAAATATTTGATTATTTTTACCAATTTCAAAATTGATATTGCAACATGATAAACAGGCAAATGGCACATTAATTAGAATCTTTTTCTTTTCAATTTGTAGATACCTATTACCTAACATTCATTATGGCGAATCTCAAAACCCATCACCGGACAAGCCCCACTATAAATCGTCAATTACTCAAGCTCCCATTTCAAAAAAATTACAGGGTGTTAATAATTAGAAAAAGGAACATAAAAAAAAAAGCACCCCAACAAAAAATTATTACAAAACGAACCGTGGACTGGGGGGACATCGCAACCTGTATGAGAACAAACACAGACGAATTGTATTAACTCGCGAATGGATTAAAAACACAAACACAATATCACCGTTTTTTTTTTTTTAATGATAATGAACGATGGATTGAGTATTGAAAAAAAAAAAAAAAAAATACGCTGGTAAACTGTACTTACACCTCCGTACGCGTACATATTGTTATGGGTCTGCGAAGGATTTACTTTTGATAGCAAGAAACGAGCCTGAAAATTAATAAATTGGAGTGAGACGAAATCCTTTTTTTTTTCAAATTTAAATTCAATAAAAAAAAATTATTCAATGGCTCTTATGACTTACTTGACTACCTCCTTGTTCTGTATCGATATAACGAGGCATTGGGAAACGATTAGCGAGAATTTCTTGAGCATCGGTAACCGGAGCTTCTAATAACTGCTGGAAATTTTTATACTCAGGCATATCCTGGTAACGGGCTGCTCTCCACTGGGCAATTGTCTAAGAGATTAAATTCATTTATTAATAAATTATTTTATATTATTTTAATTTAATTAATTATTTTAATTTTAGTTTAATTTAAAATAATTGCAGCATTACACAGGAAAAAAATCAATCAGACTAGTCGAATAAATAAAAAAAAAGTAGGGTACCTCTCCATGGAAAATTAAAATCTGGAAAAATGTATCCATTAATAATATACGATCTGGTTGGATGCTGCTGGTATCCAATAATACAGGTTCCGGAGGTCCGTTGAAACTATAACTATACAAAATTGGCTGGATCATGATTAAACTCTGAGTTAGATCTTCTCTCATCAGCACATGCCTATGAAAAAAAACATCGATTAAAAACTTTTTTTCTGAACAGAAAAAAAATGGACAAAGTAGGTATAAAAAATAACGGACGAGGATTACTCTCGTACCTGTAGAAAGAAGTTTCATCAGGGCTGTTATTAAACACTTGTAAAAACTGCGACCGTCTCAGGTGATACATGAATTGAGGATACAGGCTGAAATTTTCCGGTAATCTGAAGCTGTTGGGATCGTCTTTGACGAATTCACCGAATTTTTGACACTGCAGCATTAAAAAAATGATTTAAAATTTGATTTGAGGATAAGAAAATAAACTGGGAAGCTTAAAAGAACACAATGATTACCAATCTGATCAACATTCTGTCAGCCCAACGCATCACATCAGGTCCATCGTCTGATTCGGCTCGATTCACCACCATCCGAGACATGATCACTGCTGCGGTCTCTTGATCGAAGCCGCTGCTAATGTAATGAATGTTTGCAGTTGCGTCCACCCAACTAAAACACAAATGAAGAATAAAAAATTAAATACAATGATAGGAATGGAAATCACATTCACAAAATTAGGTTTTCAAAATGGTGTTTTCATTTCTTTTTATCCAATTAGAAAAATGAAATTTTTTTACCTAAAATAGGATTCAGATTTCGATCACACAAATCTGGATTTATTTCGAGTTCAAACTTTATCGAAATTTTTCAATTTCAAATTTCAAGTATTGAACTTGTAAAACTTTAAAAAATTCAAGTTGGGAAATTCTTTCAAAAATCCAAAATTAAAAAAAAAATGAGGAAAGATTTTAGTCATCAGAAAAAATTTCAGAATTAATTTTTTGTTTGATTTCTTCAAATTTCGTACTTACTTTTTCTTCCAACTCAAAAGTTTTTTAGAATATTTTTCAATTTTTTACATCTTGGAATTATTACAAAAAAAATGATTTTTTTTTTCAAAATCAAACTTACATAAGTTTTTAGAAAATTAAATTTAGAAAAATTTACTGTACAAAAAATTCTAAAATTGGATGCAAATTAAAAAAAAATTAGAATTAAAGAAATTGAAAAAATCGAACTTTGAATAAATTTTAGACCTGAATCATTGAAATTCCATGTTTGGAGAAAATACCTACTCGTAATTAGGAGCAGGATTGTCGTAAATCGATCAATGATTTGTTATGAGAAAAAAATTATAAAAAATTTCAATTTGCAGTGAGGTTTGTAAGAGATTTAGAATTCTGACACAAGTGGGAGAAATTTGGTAAAAGAAGTGAAATTTTATTTTTAAAATTTCTCGAATTTCCCTTTTCATCTTTTACAAACATGGGGGGAGAACGAACGAAATTTATGAAACATATTTAAAGCAAAGAGGAGGAAAATCAAGTACGTCTTCTTCTATAAGATGATGAAATTAGTTTTTCATCCAAAATGGATCAAAAATGGTCCTAAATGTTACCCCCATCTTTGAAAAAAATCACACCACAAATTTTCAATCTCCTCCCCTCCCCCTACCGAAATATTATCGACTATAAATCAAAAATTCAATCATTTGAATTTTTTAGAAATATTGGACAATAAATTTTGAAATTTTCACCATTGATAAAGATCTGTATAGTCGTTAGGAACTGAAACTGAAATGATGAGAATTGAAAACTGAAACTAGAACTAAAATAAATTTCAGTATTTTTTTCTCAAATCGCAATTTTCATATTTTTTTTCAATTTTCACCCAATTCAAATCATTTTCTCTTCGTTTTTCTCTTACCATACACACCAAATTTTTTATCGAAAAAATCCAGGGCTTTGTCAACAAATTTCCAAGTGGAGTAATGAACAGAAAAAATTCAAAATTTTGAATGACTTGGAAACGCAGAAAATTTAGGTGTTGAAATTTACCAATATATTCAACTGAAAATTTATTGCTAAAAAACAAAAACGATCCCAAAAGAACTTTAAAAATTTTACGTAGAAAAGTAAATAAGTAAAGAAAAATTATGATGGAAATTTGAATATTTCATTCAATTAAAAACATTCTCTCATACATTCTTCAAATTTGAAATTTTTTGTTAAAAAATTCAGAACTCAAAAAATCAGGAATAACAGAATTATCCCTCAAAAGTTGAAAAATTGGAATTTTGAAACTGGAATTTAGAACTGATATAATTTCAATTTTTCATCATTGAGGTGTAAAAACGTAGATTTTCTCCTCACTATTTCAAGACTCTGAAAATGATCTTATGGAGTTGAAATTCCAAATCGACTCCACAGATATCACTAATGTGCCTTTTATCATTTTTTGACTCTCGATCTGGCATTTAAGCAGCTCCTACACGCGATTATAAACGGCACGCTTTTGTGCCCTCTGATTGGTCGCTAAGCTCCACCCATCCATTCCAGCTGCTCGTTTGTTATCACGTTATCATACGTCTATTTATTTCGCTGCGATTTTTTTCAGATTTTTTTTTTAAATTGCAGTGTGAATATTAGAAAATGCTACGAAAACTATCCTTTTTTCAATTCTACATTGGAATAACTCGAAATTTTAAGCGAGTACAATTAATACATAGGTGTTCGAAGTAGGAAAAATAATCTACGATCTACGATAAAATTCTCTACAAGATAGAATTTATTTGAGAGTTGTACGTAGTACTAGCAACTGATCGAAAGTTATTGAAATTCAAAGTTCCAAGTAAGTTTTTATTGCAAATATTATTACATTTTTGTTATCTTTACATCGGTTGCAGGCAAAATTGAACGTAGATTATTTTTCTCTACCTCAAAAACTTATATTCTCACTCAAATTCTTGAGATATTCTAATACAAAGTTGAAAAAATGTATAATATTTACAATAGAACTTCGCCTTCGTAGGTAATCGTAACTTTGAACTTGAATAACTTTTGATTTTGATAAATTTCCGGTACAAGTAGTAGTAGTAGAACTTGCAGTTTCTCTGAGAGAGAATTTATCACAAACATTTTGCATTCTTACTCAAATTCTAGAGTATTTTTATTTTAAAATTTTCATTTCGAACATTCAAACAGCAATGCAATAAATTTTCATTTCAAAACGATGTAAGCACGGTAAACGAAACTAACGCAAGACAAGCATGAATGTGATAACGGATGGAAAAAACGGCCAATCAGAGAACGTAAAAACGTATCGTTTATAATCGCGTGTAGGAGCTGCTTAAATGCCTCGAGCATATCTGTATTTTTTAGCTGGAGTCCTGAGAAAAGCCAGACGAAAAAAATCTGGAACTGTTACCATCAATAAATATTGACAACGACTCCAATATTCCAAAATTTCAGCTTCCCAAGAGCCCCCCAAAATGTGACTTTTTTTCTGCACAGGGGGTTTAAATTTAGTTAACAAGTCAAAATATCCTAATGGAGTCAGTGGCATCCCAAATACGACTCGTAAAAATTTCAACTTTTTCGGAGACCTTTTCAAGGTAGCTTAAAATTTAAAAATAATGGTCAAGTAAGCTAAAATTTGAAAAATTAGGTCAGTATGCATCACTGATGTAATTTTTTTCTCTCAGTCTAAAATTTTACTACCTATTTTCAAACCTTCCTTCTAAAATTACCCATTTTAATAATTTTCCCCCAATTGCTTCTCATTTTTTTTACAAAAAATTGAAGAAAACACGTGTCTGAGAAATTTTCAATTTTATACTCAATTTTTCTATTGATGAGTCTGATCGAACTAATCCGAAAAACAAACACAACTTTAATTTTCCTTTCCACGTCTCAAATACGTGAACGAACCGTCCAATCAGTTCATTTCTCATCACCTCAAAAACATAAATAAATACTATCACATCGTAACGAGGCGAAATACCGAAGTTCAACATTCTTTATCTATAAAAATACTCGTTCAGATGACGAACCCACCCTCTGCATCCTCTCACACATCGTTTCCCTTAATTGAACGCCATTGCTGGTTGAAAGGTCACTCTCAACACATAAACCGATCCGCACAAATCCAACAATCACACATCCTATACTCGTAAACGTCTCACTGGCTTCTTCAATTAATCCGCAGATCATTCAATTCGTGCGCGGTTGATCGACAAAAATGTTGCGTTCACGTATCTTGACGTTCTTATCATTGCTCTGGTTCGATCTACTCGATCAATCGATCTCATTATCCGCACATCCGGTGATAATATTCACAGCTTTCGACGGTTTTCGGTACGATTATTTCTCTAGAGGATTCACACCGACTCTTGAGGAGATCGCCAACAATGGTACGAAGGCCAAATTCATGATGAATCAATTTCCAACCATCACTTTTCCCAATTTTCACTCGATTTCCACCGGAATGCATGTCGAGACCAGGGTTGTTCCTTTACATGTAAAATAATTATTTTACATGTAATGTAAAATAATTGTAAAATAACTGTGTAAAAAAACTAATAATGTCAAATAATGTAAAATAATGTAAAATAACTATTTCTTGTAAAATAACTCTGATAACAGGTGATAAGGTGACAAACGTGATGAAACTAATTATAATTCCACTACTTTAGGCATTTTTAATACTTTGAACTTTTCGTAATAAGTTGAAAAAATAAAAATGGTGCGCCCTACTGGTTCGAGCAAAGATGTAGTTGGGTTTAAAAAGTTTAAAGATGGAACTAAATACTTCGCTTTCTGTGAAAACTGCGAACAAACGCTCGGAAACGTATCCGAATTACGTTTGAATAACCATAGGTATGTTTTGAAAAAATTTAGTTTTAGAAAATAGAAAAAATGTACATGTAAGTACTAATTACCCTAATCCTCACATATCATTGATTACAGAACCCAATGTTTGCGTAGAGTAAATGGTACTGGTACTAGCAGTACTACTAGTACTAGTGAAACGAATTCCATGACAACGAGTACTACAAGTGCTCGTAGTACAAGCAGCACTGAAATACAAACAAAACGAATCCGATCAAATGTAACTAAACCTCGATCAAATGATACTGGAGCACGTACACCTCGTATTTGTATGGCTCGTACTGCTAAGTCTAATGCCAGAATTCAACAGAAGAATGATTTGGATTCTGAAGACGTCGATGATCCCGAAAGCATTGATTCTACAAATAATGATACAGAGAAAGATCCCGATTATGTACCGGAACCTGAACTATGTATAATTGAACCGAATGTTCAATTAATTGCGAATACGCAATCCGAAACCGAATATGAACATGAACTAATGGTATTATCAGATGCGCCGGAAGATGTTGTCGGAGAATTTTTGTTTGATATGTCATCGGGTGAAGAGTTGTCTCGAGTAATAAAATTTATACATTACCAAATTTTTACTTCAATTTAAAAATCAAACTAACATGTATTTGGTATCATTTTTTTGATTTCTATAGTCGTTAACGCCAGCATCAACTATGTCAGAATTGAGCGTTGTTTCATCGTTCCATAGCTCCTCTAGCAATACTAATATTCCACAGGGAATCCAACCAACAGTGATGAATGCTCCGAAAAATCAACACTTGACTCCATTCAGTATATTCAAACATCCTTCTACTTCGACGTCAGGTAGTACTGGATCTAGTGGAGAAAGTACCTCGCCTGTGAATCGTATTCTTGGTCAGGCTTCAAAAACAAAAGCAGTTAAACGTACTCGTAGTCATGGTCGCACTCAGAGAGAACGGAATGGAACGGTGCTTAATAGTTATATCGATAAAGTCTCCGAGGAAGAGAAGATTAAAATCATCAAATCAATGGGGAAATTTTTTTTTGGATGCTCTATAGCATTCAATGTCGTCGAGTCGAAATATTTTAAACAAATGATCAAAGAATTGCGTCCCAGTTTTGTACCATTTATACCAGGTCGTAAGAAATTATCAACGTCTGTTTTGGATCAATGTTATGAAGAAAGCATTTCATCATTGAAAGCTGTGTATGGCGAAGAATCCGTGCTTCTTATCGATGGGTGGAAAAATAAATCTACCAACGCACGAACTGTTGTTACAATGATACATACTGCAAATGGTCGCAAAGCTTTTTTAAATGCGTGGGATATCACAAGCTCTTCAGAAACCGGTGAACTTTTAAGTCAACTTGTAGATGAATGTTTGAAACTTGCTAAAGAAAGATATAACACAACAATTTATGCCACCGTTTCTGATAACGCATCGAATATGAGAAGAATGGGTTCGTTGATATCGACGTGGTTTTCAACCTGTAAAAGTCATACCGGAAATCTCCTTGCGAAGGATGTTTTAGATGAATCCGTAAAAAGATGCGATGGCTGTAATTAAAGAGTTTAAACAAGCTGATTTTGAAGCCGAAATCGTACGATTAGGAGGGAATCGGATGATAACTCCATGTGATACCAGGTGGTGTTCCTATCGCGATGCTTACCAGAGGTTAAAGCATAATCTGTCGTTCATGAAGAATATTATGTGTAACGAATCGTTCCCTAAAAAAGTAAAATCAAACATCCAGCAACTGGTCCTTAATGAGAACTTCATCCAAAGTATCGATGATCAGATCAGTTTATTGAATCCGGTGTGCGAAGTTATCAACAGATGCCAAAAAGAAAACTGTTCTATTGCCGAAGGTGCCCATTTGTGGCTGAAGTTATCTTTCCCCTCGAAATTTGAAAACAGCGAAATTAGTGCGGCTTTATTGAACAGAAAGAAAATGGCGCTGGATATTTTCTCATTAACCGCGTATTATTTACATCCAGAATATTATAACGAAGCGACTTGAATCTTGATAACGATCAACTTGGCAAGATACAAGAATTCATCATCGAAAGCTTGTTAGAAGATGGAATCACATCATTTTCGCAATACCAATCGAATGAAGGTATTTTCGGTGCTTTATTTGCGAAAAGGGTAAAAGATGCCAGAGCATTCTGGAATTTATGCAGCGGAAAACATGCAGCACTGTCGAAGTTTGCCCTCCGTTTAATAAAAATCCCGGCGTCTTCTGCGCAACTGGAAAGGTTATTTTCACAATGGCAACAAATTCATTGCCCTGTACGAAACCGAATGAAATTTGAGCGATCAAAGAAACTAGCGCATGTCTATCATACCTTACGTTGTGAAGATGATATAATTTCCGATTCCGATACCGAATATTGAATTGATGTTTGAATTTCGAATTTTTGGTATTGATTTAAAAATATATATATTCGTTTTTTTACTTATCAGAGTTTTGTTCTTTTGTTTGTTTAATCAATCATCTTATTTGGCTCTTTTCAGAATAATCTACTAAAATTCAATTTTTAAGTTACTGGGAAAACAGAATTCGAAATATTTTATGTGATAAGACGAGAAGAGGAGGATACGAGTTATTTTACATGATAAGAGTTTTTTTACATTATTTTACAATGTGTAAAATAATGTAAAAAAACATAGTTATTTTACATCAGTTATTTTACATTATTTTACGGCGTAAAATAATGTAAAATAACTAATGTAAATTTACGGCACAACCCTGGTCGAGACTCATGGAGTAATGAGCAACAAAGCTTTCAACGAGAAAAAGGAATGTTTGGAATATAGCTACGAATTATTCCACTACAACGAGGAAATAATTCCTTTATGGGTAAGATTCGCCATCGATTGAGATACTTATTCGAATAATCAATTCAACAGTCTTCAATTCCGATTAGATTTTGAACGAGATGACCGGTGAAGGACGTCACAGTGGGACGATGATGTGGCCAGGAGCCAACTTCCAGTACCAGAACAAAACACCAACATTTTATCGACCTTTTAATCAAACGACCAGCTGGTTCGAAAGAGTAGACCAAGCGATAAGTTGGATTACTCATCCAAAAACACCGGCCAATCTGATCTACATGTATTTTGAAGAACCGGACCACACAGGGCACGAATTCGGCCCTGAATCTGATCAATTGAACGATCAGCTCCGTCGAGTTAATCAAATCGTCGACTATTTCAAGAAACAGATGTCAGATCGAGGCCTCTGGGATCAGGTAAATTTAATATTTTTAGCTGATCATGGTATGGCTGCGATTAAATCCCAAGGAGTCGTCGACCTAGATCAAATATTGACCCCTGGATCCTACAAATACTGCGGATTCTCGCCAGGATTGCACATTTTGCCCAAACCAGGTAATTTAAATTGATTTTTAAATAATGCCAGTTTACAGAATTGTGAATTTTGAGGCAATTCAAAGGTTTGGAAGATCAAATCTACCAAAATTTGTCTGCTGCGTCCAACGAGGTGAAAACGTTTCGAGTTTATAAACCGGATGAGATCCCAGATCGATGGTTTTACAAAAGGAATCGAAGGAATATGGGGTTTTTCGTCGAAGGATTTGATGGCTACGTTTTTCAAGACGCCAAAACCTTGAAAGGTATTTTCCAAGTTTTGAAATTTCAAATATCTTCCAAAATTGAACCAGATCTATTTTTATTGACGATTTATGATTATTCAAGGTGCTCACGGATACGATAATCTGGATCCAAAAATGCATCCTATGTTTTTCGCTGCTGGGCCTTTGATTAAGAAAAATCACCAAGTAGAACCGTTCGATAATATCGACCTATATCCTTTGGTTGCCTATATTTTGCAATTGCAGTCGTTACCAGAACATCTGATGCCAAATGGGACACTGAATAGTAATGTTTTGTCGATATTGAATGATGATATGAGCAAGTACGAGTATACTATTTCATGAATTTAAAAGAATGATGATTTTCTTAACTTTTTTCAAGTAATTTTTGTATAATTTTGTACTTTTTTTTTTTTACGGAAATAAGATTTGTTTGTATTTATTTTGTCGTTGAATTAGATTTGATCGAGACTAAATGAATATTATTTTTTGATAAATACCACAAATATCAGATGAAATGATAAATGATTACCAAATATACTCGAATTCGAATAAGTCAAATTTTTATTCAAGTTTGCCTATTTGGTTCCTAAAAATTAGTGATTTTCAGACCAACATTGATTTTTTGTTAAATTAGGAAAGGACTGAGAAATCAGTGATTTTTGACTGAAATATACAATTTTTATTGAAATTCATTTTACTGAATGGAACAAGGCAGAATTTGAGCAAAATTGACTGATTCAAATAGAGCGTAGACGAATATTGATTTTTTTTTTTCAAAGAAAAAATAATTGATTCGATTCAATTTTTAAAATTATGAAACTTCGAATCCGAAATAAAAAAAGCTATCACTACACTAACTTCGGTTTCTTTGAAAAAATCAAACGGATTTCATTTTCATTCATTTGTCAACTCCAAATTTCGAAACTCAAAATTAAGTAAATTGTATGAATCTCAAAAATACAGGTTCTTTGAAAAATTCAGCTAATTTGGTCGAAAAAGTTACGTCTTCGAAAAATTCAAAATATCTTCAAAAATCAAAATTTGATCTTTTTTGGAAAAAATTGACGAATTTTCTGGAGAAAATTGATGATTTTTTTCAACAAAAAAAAATAGAAAATTTTCAACGTTAAGTACAACTAATTTTTTTCAAGACACGAAATTCTGTAATTTTTTTGGAATCAAGCTGATAATTCTTGTAAAAAAAGATCGATTTTTCAAAATCAAAATTTTATAATTTTTTTTTTCAAACTAAATGAACAATTTTTTGATTTTTTTCACTTAAAAAAAGCAGAGTGTTCTAAAAAAAAAAACGCGATAATTAAAAAAAAACTTTTATAAATTTTACCAGTAATTTTTTCAATAACAAGGAGCCTAACAAAATTTGTCGAGTCTCAAATTCAGAGATTAAACAACCCTTCATAAGTTCGATCATCTCATATAAAAATTCGAAGTAAAATTTTGAGCCAAAACAAAAATAAATTGAATGTACACCGTAAAAAAAACTCCACCATCCAAAATTTCACGAGCTAAAATTCATTTTTCGAATTCCAGTGAATTTTTGAAATTTCAAAATTATTTCATCACTCCGCAAAATAAGAAAATTTGATCCAATTAACGAAAAAACCTGAATTTGGTAGACAGATACCCTATTTTAAACCTTCAAAATTGATTGGAAGTGGTCTGGAATTATTTTATTTGGATTTTGATTTGAATTTTCAAACGTACCTAATTGGAAAAATCTCACAAAAATGGTCCATATTAATTTCAGTATATCCATCTATAACCGCAAAATGCCCACATTGGTGACATATTTCATTTTTCTGAAAAAAATTAAGGATTTTCCTTTATAGTGGAGTTTCAAAATTATCTGGAAGATTCAAAATAGGAATACGAATCGAAAATAGAAAAAAATATTGGTATCAAATCGAATTAACGTGGTTTCAGTTCTTTATTTTTCTCTATCAAAGTAAAAAACCAGAAACCAAAAAATTATAAACTTACAAATTTTTATAATTTCAAAATCAACTTATTATGTATCAGAAATTCCTCTTGAGTGGAGGGGTTATTCTAAAATTTTCAAGACCCTATTTTGCGTGACTTGAAAGTCAAAATTTTTGTATTTCCGAAATTAACATAATGTCTACAATATATCAAAAAGTCAGAAGCTGAAAATTAACTTAAAATTAGAAAATCAGAATAACATGAAAATATCAGAGAGCTGAAAGCCAGTTTTGAAATTTTAAAAACAAATTTTTATATTTTCTTGAAATTAACTTGATATTAGAAGTCAGGATGAGAGGAAAAAAACATATCCATGTTTTCAACATTTCCTTTCAAAGGAAACTTTTTTTTTTGAAGGGGATAGTTGATGTATGGTCGACACGCGCAGAAAAATGCCTGTAACTCGGTCGAAAATCACTCAAAATGCAAAAACGAATACATTTTTGGAATCCTCTCGCCATGAACAATCGAATAGTTTTTTTGTCATTCAATTTCGAGCATTTGGACGAAAGTTGACTTTTTTTTTGGAAGGGATAGTTGATGAAGAAAAATGCCTGTAACTCGGCCAAAAATTGCTTCAAATGCAACAACGAATACATTTTTGAAATCCTCTCGTCATGAACAATCGAATGGTTTTTTTGTCATTCAACTTCGAGCATTTGGATGGAAAATGGCTTTTTTGGTTGAAAAATGGGTAAAGAGGACGACTAATTTTAATTTTTTTTAAATTTTTAAATGGCAGCTTTTATTTAATGTGATCATTATAAAATTTGAACTTTCATCACCAAAGCTCAAATTGAGATCTTCAAAAAGTGATTATCGTTTTTGAATCCCTTATCAATTCTCTTTCGAATCTCGCAAACAGTTTTCCATCAAGTATAACCTATCTCGAGATATGCACTCCAAAGTTGAATAATTTGGCCAAAAAATTGCCTCAAAATTACGAGGATTAGAAGAGAATGGGTGGTGGATTTATAAATGGACTATCATGGGAAACTTGTAAAAAAATATTGAGCGAAATCATCACGTATTGGAAAAACGATAAACTCTTTTGAATTCTCTACATCGAAAATTTACCTGAAAACGAGTCATAATTTTCTTAAAATCATAATAAAATCATTCGACTTATACAGCAGAAAAAATAATCTGTCTGATTAATTCGATCATCGATTTCATTACAAAATTTTTCAATCACTCGTGCAAAATTCAATAACACCAACATTCAATTGAGGGGGGGGGGTGCCCACATAAATGTAAATAATTTCACCACATTCAGAGTACTTTGTCGGCTACAAAATTACACACCAGCTCGGCACCGACTTTCACATCAAAACTGTATCCAAACGATGTCATCTGGATGAAAAATGACACTCGTGTTTATCTTTCGTTCATTTATCTTCATATCTGGTATAATAATTGCACTATACAGTTACGAATAATATTTCCACGTACACCGAATTCAATAATCGGTCCATCAAACTTCTCACTTAGCTACTTCTCGTCAATCCACTCCCTCTCCACCTTCCCTCTCTATATCTCGAACAATTTGAAAGGAACCACGAAATTTATTATTATCACGCGAATTACTCGTGTTATTCTGCATGAAACGGTTAAATCGTCAGAACGGGCCAAAGGTCATAAAAAAAAATCGAGGGGCAAGGAGAAACTCGAACAACGACCGTTGATCATTTTCCAATTGATTTTTTTCTCTCTTTCTAGGTATATATCTGCGAGAAAAAAAAAATCAATCTCTGATAACACTTTTTTTTTTTGTTGCAATATCAGAATCCATCGGCTTATTCGTTCTTTAATCAAATCATATTTCAAGTACAATGAATGGTTAAGTCAAGAAAATTATGCACAGGCGTCACAGCTCCTAAACATAATATTATTATCTAGACTACTGATAATATTGGTCTAGGAACTGGTGGAATTATCAGTGGTGAAACAACCAACACTTTACCAATTCAGTCCTTATATTGAACGTAACAGGTATGCGCGATATATAAGTGAAAAAGGTGTGAAATTTTTCAAGCGTAAATTCCCTCTCTCGCGGTACCCTTCGCGGTAAAAAATAATATACGTTTCGATCACCATCATGAATAGTTAGAGAAGCGAACAAATTAATTCGTCGGCTTCGCGTTCAACCAAAAAGGAAAATGGCATTACCATCGTCGATTCTGATTCTGGGATATTTTCTGGCTACCCTTTGGACCATTCCGAGGTACGCAGAGACCATCTCGAGTCACCCTATTGTGGTAATCTTTGGATTCGACGGATTTCGGTATGATTACTTGAGACGAGGGTTGAACCCGGTCCTGAAGGATATTACCGCACGAGGAGTCAGCACGGATTTCCTGATGAATGTCTTTCCGACCAAAACGTTTACCAATTTTTTCGCCATTGCGACCGGAATGTACGCGGAGACTCACGGGGTGCTGGCCAATAAAGTATTTAACGAGAATGGAACGTGTTTGAAGTATGGATATGAAATGTTCCATTATAATGAAGATATTGTGCCAATGTGGGTGAGTAAAGTGTGTTTTTTTTTAAAAAAATTCGGGAGGTTTTTTTATTAATCAGGCTTGTTTCTTTTTTGAAAAATTTTACCAAAATTTGCGAGAATATTTTATCAAAATTCGCGAGAATATTTTATCAAAATTCGCGAGAATATTTTATAAAAATTTGCGAGCAAATTTAACCAAAATTTGAGAGAAAATTTTACGAAATTATGAGAGAATTTAATAGATTTGAGCATTCCGATGATTCGGAGGGTAAGAGAAGACAATGGGAAGGAGATATGTTCAACAATACGTAAGTACATATAATTACACTGTTTCGGTGGCTAAATGGTTTCAACGTCATTATCTCCACTCGATAACGAGAGAAATTTTCATGAATATTACGTGAAAGTTTTCAAATTCGTTGTTTCTAACAGAAATTACGTAATTCGTGCTATTTTCACCCGTTATTTGCAATTTTTTTCAGTATCAAAGAGTAAAACATTGCCAAATTTTTTGAGAATCGGGAATTTTTTTCAATTAAATTGAATCGATATTACAGTTCAAACAACAAATTTGATCGAAATGAGAAAAAATATCGGATTCGTCAATCTTTTGAAAGTCGAAAATTATAAAATCAAATCAAAACACATAAGAATACAGAAATATAAAAAAAATCAAATATCTGAATCAATAAATTGAAAATATAAATTCGAACAAAGAAGAATTGATTGATTAATTCAAAATCAAAAATTGTTTCAAAATTATTTTGATCGTCAAAAAAAATTCGATCCGATGATTAATCGAGTCGAAAAATTGAACAATTTTTTTTGTTGAAAAATCGAGTTAGGTAAGTATAGTCGGTTTTTAGAAAAATTGAAAATTGGATCAAATTATATTAATCGAGTCAAATATTCGATAAAATCCAAATCTCAAATTCAGTATTGGTTGAAATCGAAGGATTTCTCATGGAATAGAGTTCAATCAATTCCAGCGAATGATTAGTTAGAATTGAACAATTTTTGAAAAATCAACTTTGATCGAATTTTAAAAAATCAAAACATGACCAATCAACCAAAAGCATCTTCAGAGTAAACGATTTTTTGAAAAATTGTAATCAATCTGCTTTGAAGAAAAGAATCAAAACGAAAATTGGATTAAATGAGCTAGAAAATCTAAACGTCATATTGAATAATTAAATCGAATTAGGTACCAATTTTGATAAACCTAAAAAATATCTAAAATCAAAGGATTAACTTTAAATAGAATTTTTCAAAAAAAAAAAATCAGATCAAAGTCCAATTAACTTCGAAAAATGAATCGAAAATCGATTCAGCAATTAATCAGGCAGAATGTCAAATTGAAATCGAACGATTAATTGAGAAATCTATTTTAATTCACCTTGAGAAAAATCCAAAATCAAATCAGCGATCACTCAAGACGAATATCAAATTGAAATCGAACAATTTTCTGAAAAAAATTAGTCTAAATGACTTTCAAAAAAATCCAAAATCAAATAGACCCTTAATCAATAGAAAAAAACTCCAGAAATTATTAAAACCTGCCATTTCTTTGAAAAATCAATTTAATGATTTTCAAAAAATCGATAAAAATCTCAAAATCGAACTCCAAGAAATTTACGAGTATTTCAATTCGCTTTGACAAAAATTAAAAACCAATCAACAATTAATCGAATTAGGTACCGAAGAAAATTTTAAATGGGTAAATAATCCAAATGATTTCAAAAATCGATTTAAAAACCAAAAATCGAATACAAAATTCATTTGAATGAAACTTTTTTTTGTCAAAATTCTTGAATCCCAATCGACTTTCAAAAAAATGGAGAATTGAACAAACAATGAATAATCTAGTTGAATAAAAAAGAAAATCTAAAATCGAGTAATTAATTGAAATCAAACTTTTTCTTTAAAAATTCAAGTCCGATCTGCTTTAGAAAAATCAAAAATAGGATCAACGATCAATGTGCCAAATTCCAAAAAAATTCAAATTAAGAAACTAATCGAAATCTACCGATTTATTGACTTCAAAAAAATCAGAAATTAAATAAAAATTTCATTGATAAAATCAAAAAATTGAAACAACGATCAATTAAATGAAATACTAAAGAATATCTCAAAACAGAAAAATTTTAAAACATATTTTTCAACCCATTCAGGAAAAAACAATGGAACTTGAATCAGCGATCAATCTAGTCACCACCATAAAAATTTCAATTACAGAGATTAATTGAAAATCGAACTGCCACAGAAGCAAATTGGAAGTTTAGGAAACTCATTTTAATTTAACCAATTACAGGCAATCAATATTCTTCACAAACATTTTTTTTTATCGATTTTCTATTTCTACGAAGCTTTGTCTGAAATTTCCATGTCTGGAATTAATTTTAATTTCGGCATTTTAAAATTGTTCCAGCTCAGAAATGTTACTAATATTGAAATTACTTAATCTCTCCCCCCTTCCTACAGCTTCAATGATAGAAATCAGAATTTATCAAACAATCCTCAATTTTTCTTTTTTTTCCAATTCTTTTCACGTTTTTCACTTTGAAAAATCCATTCAACTTTTTAAAATCGAAAAAAATCAAACTCAAAAATTTGTTAGAAATAATAAAAAATAGAAATTCATGGTTGAGATCAAACTAGACAAAAACTGTCATCGAAATCTACCAATTTAAAATTTTTTCAGTTTCGGATTCCCTAAATGCAGAAATCACGAAAACTCAAAATAATTATGCGCAACAACATTAAAAACAATTGAACGTAATTCAAAAAAATTTCAATAAGTAACCCAATAATTATTAACCAAAAAAATAAAACAAATTCCAATTTAATAAACAATCGAAACAAAAAATTTATACGTCAGAATTGAGGGGAAAAATGCTCAAATTACGTCGTTTCCAACCCTATAATTTTTTTCATTACATACTTCATTAAAAATCGTATTTATTGAATACGTCAAATTCCTATAATCACTCGAATAAACGAATTAGCGAAGCGGAAGAAGGCTGGGCAGGAGTCAAAAATCATCTCGCCTCGAGCATCCCGGTAAATAAGTCTCGCAAAATCTACTCCAATGATTTTTTCTTCGCTGTTTTGAAGGGAAGGAAATTCATTGCGTAAAATTTACGAATACCAATTTTTTTCTCTAGAGAATTTCGCTAACCACAATTCGATCCAAATTAGATAATCATTCAGAATGGGAACAATTCGCGCGAAACAAGTCGAAGGTTGAATAAACGTGATATTTTCCGCATCAGTTTATCATCATGTATAGATGATTGTATTATATCGAGAAATTCGTAGGATGAAGAGAGAGGGGAGAAGGAAAAAAAGAGTCCAAGGTGCAAAATGTGCTTTTAATCTATCGGATTTCGATGATGGTTCAATTTAAACAAAAGATAATTCGATATGGGAAATTGAAAAAATTAAAGTTCTCAATTAACAAACAATTAAAACATAAGAGAAAATAAAAACATAATTTGAATAAAAAAAAAAACCATTCATGAAGATTTCATTTTTGAAAAAATTCCAAGCACGAAATACTTAATATCGAAGAATTCATTCCAAAATAAATTTAGTAGGTAAGGCGAGGAGGAAAAATAGTCACACTCACAATTATAAAATATTTGAACCCTTAAAAAACTCATTTCTGAAATTTTTCAAACCATTCTTCATTGCAGACCTTAAACGAGAAAACTGGAGACGGACGTCACAGCGGCTGTATGATGTGGCCTGGCTGCGATTACCCTTACCAAGGCACAAATCTGACGTATTTCCAAAAATACAACAGCTCTATCAAATGGACCGATCGAATAGACCTGATGATGACCTGGTTTCTAGACCAAGAAAAACCTATGAATTTACTCAACGCGTACTTCGAGCAACCGGACGCCTTCGGCCATGCCTACGGACCATATTCGGAGGAAACGAACGAAAAACTGAAGCAGGTCGACGACATACTGCTCTATTTTTTCAAAAAAATAAACGAATATCCCGAATTAAAAGATAGAATAAATCTGATCGTTCTGAGTGATCACGGGATGGTGGAAATAAAAACAGATAGAATAATCAATATATCGAGTTTGATGGATCCGGAAAAATACACGAAATGTGGCGACTCTCCTGTCATTCAGATACTTCCAAAACCAGGTAATTTATTCGCAAATCCGTTCAAATAGTTCGATTGGCACCAACTGATAAGATTTCCTTTCTGACAGGTTACGAAGAGGAATTATACAGAAATTTGACTTCTGCGGCGGAAACCAATAAAACGTACAGAATTTATAAAAAGGAACAAATGCCGGATATATGGAATTGGAAAAATAATCGTCGAAATATTGGACTCTACGCTGTATCCAATCCGTGCTATTCGTTCGACGATAATCCGACGCAAAAAGGTAACGAATCTGAATATATCATTCAAACAGGATTCACTGAATACATTCCTTTTAATTTTCTATCTTTAGGTAATCACGGTTATGTTCCTGGATTGAAAAATATGCGAGCTTTTTTCACAGCGATTGGGCCTATATTCAAGGAAAATTATCATATGACTTGGCTACACAATATAGACATATATCCGTTAATATCTCACGTTCTGAAACTAGAATCACCTCCCGAGCATGTCAGACCGAACGGTACATTGACCAAAATTGTCAATATTTTAAAATCTGATTGAATTAGTGAAACATGGAGGAAAAAGGTGACGAAATAAATCATCTCATACTGAGTTACCTTATTTCATTTCAAAATGAGACTTACTTTCGAACAACTGTAGTGACACGAACTCGACGTTGTCCGCTGACGTGGAGGTAATTCGTAATAAACTGAATACATCCTCGACCTCCTTGCGGAGTTGGAGCGCCGTGCTATTAAAAATGATGAATATTTAGCCTCCAAAAGATTCAGAAAATATCTCAACTGATCCAAGTTCGGATTTACCTGATTTACTACTTCGAAAAAGAATGCTGTCGTGGTGGTAGGAGTGAGCGAGCAGAATTTCCAGGTGCTTGTTCCACCGAGACCGATTTCGGTATCCGAGACGCAGGGTCCTTTGGTGTTTAACGAAACGCAGTTTCCAATAGCTCCCATAACTGTACAATTTGAACAAAAAATAATAAAAGTAGGCTCTAGAAGGCTCCAGCAGTGAAATTTAGTCAATACCTTTTAATTCGCGAGATGTTTTCACTTCTACATTCGAAATAAACGCCATTTTCAAATGACTGCTTTGGTCTTTCGAAAGAACTCTTTGGAATGATTGCTTGAATAACGTCGAGTTGAAAGAATCACCCATTACCATGAGTCCTCTGCAAAAAATTAATCCTTTCATAGCTATTCGTCTTTTAAAAATAATACATGCCAAGGAAAGAAACTCATCACCTTACCCAGTACTATTTACACAACTTTTCATTTCTAATAAACCGGTCTGATCTAAAGCGCAGGAATAAATATCAATAGTATGACCATTGGTGGCTGCTCTCAGAGCCAAAGCGTCGTAATGTTTGATTGCTTTCTTCATGTATTTCGCGTTATCTTTATGGATATCGTGGTGAGATCGAATCGGCTCCCTTAAATCATCATTCACCACCTGGCCTGGGCCTTGCGAACAAGGTCCTCCGATAAATAGCATAATTCGTCCACCAGCATTCGGATATGTGCACTGTTGACAAAATCAAATCAGTATATCGTATCCCAGAGACCAATTCTGCAGAATTATACCTCTAGAAGTCCAACAGCGATTGATAAAGCGACTCCGGTGGATCTTAGGGCTCGTTTACCTTGAGGGACTGGCCAAGGATCACGCTGCAGCTCGCCCAATATGTCGGTTATATTTATATCACACATTTGAACAGGCTGTAAAAACCTTGAAAGTGGATTCGAAAAGTTAATACAAGATTTCGTCGAGTTGGAAGAAAAATTTGACAAAATTTACTTGTTCACAGGAAGTGTTTGAGGCACAGGAGCTGCACCGGGTCTTCCGTGTTGAGCAGCTTGAGGCATACCGGCTCCTTTACCAATACCCAACATGTCTTGAACTTTTTTAGCTGTGTAATCTTTTGTGCCAAGAAATACGTAGCTTTTAGAGACGCCATCGATTCCTAATTCGTGAACCTGCAGAAATATTCGTAATTAGGTTCATATATTATTCAAAAGTATCGACGAATGTAATTCAAATACCCACCATGACCATTCTGCCGAAGGTGATCAAACCAATTAAAGCATTTGGAGGTAATAAACTAAGTGACGTTTGTAACGAATCTTTCAAAGCGACTAATTCTTCATCATCTAGACACGTATCGACGACCAATAAGAAAATCGGGGGTAGACATTGCGATCTCTGGAAAACAAAACGCCGGTTTGTATTCGTAATTCGATAAACGGTAATGCGAACTAATTATCCGCTATATTTACCACAATAGTGTACTCAATAGTGGAAAATGCCGGTATCAATTCAGCAGGTTGATGTTGTTCTGATATAGCTGCATATTGAGGAGGGAACTAGAACGTAAAGAGAAATTAACACTGACGTATTCATAACTTCATACATTAACGTTCGAATAAAATCAACACATACCGCATTCCTTTGGTAACAAAAATTGCACACCCATAATTTCGCTCTATAGTCGACTTGACAATACGGATTTAAAATTGCTCGACAGGTATTCCGGCTACAAAATACTGGTTCATATTGAATCGCAGGTAAATCTAGGAGAAAGCTTTTGTTATATATTTTCTAATCAAGATCAAAATACCGAAACTAAATGATATTCAAATATCAAGCTACCAGGACGTTCTTTCAAGGGTTGATAAAGAGCACCGATTGGGACAACTAATCTGGTCGCTTCCAATCGACTCGACGGCCAGACATTCCATGTGAATCGGATCCCATCTGTATCTTCAGCTTTTTGAATAAACTCCTCGAAAGTTGACATATTTCTACGAATGAGATTAATGAAAATAATGATAAGTTCAACTTGATGAAGCGAATTCTTCAAGATGAGATTACTGTCACTTACCTCACTTAAAAACTATTTCCACGGGAATACGATGATCAGTCACTCAACTAACGGTGCTTATTTTATTAAAACAATACATTTTTAGTTTAATTAATAAATAATTTAAATAAAATCTAATTAGTTCCAACTATACAATATCAACAATTAACACGTCACTCAGCACTCAGCTTTGAGCTTTTTTATTTTTTTTTGATCATGAAACAGTGCAGCCAGATGACATTTTCAGAAAATGAAAAACAATTTTTTATGACATTTTGTTATTTAGGTTGGCAAACGTGTAAAAGTCCTTGAACTAGCAGTCTTCTGTCTTTAGAAAAGCTTTTGATTTTTATCAACATTTTTTTATCAAAGTTCAAAGTTCGCTGGCAAGTTCGTAGATAGGTACTATTTTTTTCTACCTATGAACTTTTTCCAACTTTTTATATTTAACATAATAATCGTTGCTGTATTTTTTTGACGTGTTCAATTTTCTTCACACTATTTCAAAAAAAGATCAATGTACTGGAAAAAATTATTGAAGGAATTGAATTACAACGAAATATCCCCTAGATTTGATGACAATGATCGATGAAGTTCAGTGTCAAAAGTCATTAATTAAAGTATTCATTTTGTCCTGCAAAAATACGTGTTCATCAGTTTCGTTTACTACTTCCAATAATCCACATTCCCAACTTTCGTATCAAGCCGCCGATACTAATTAATCAATTGATAATCGATATAGTAGATAATGCCCAATTCAAATTCCCATATCGATCGATTTTCTAAGTAATGCTAATTACTACCCAGATAATCAAAATAAACACCAACATTTTCGGGAAAAAAATCTCCTAAGATAAAATAATTGGGGTATGAAAACTCTCGACCATCGTAACTAACTACACAGAAACCTACTTTCACCTCTACCACTCATCAAGTACCTAATTAATATACTGAACGTCCTTGATACCTCATACGGCCACATTGGAACAATTATCGCTATCAGAACTAGAAATAGCCTAGAATCATCTTCACCGCGATGATCAACAAAGACACGTCGACGCATCGTTATGTACAGTATAAAAGGTCGCCGTAATTTTAGAAATTTTTATTTACAAATTCAGATTTGGCTTGTTTCATTACAGATACAAAGCGATAAAAATATTTAAAAAATCAATATACATTAATTACACAATACCGTTATTCTTTATCAACATTAAACCAACGAATGTTGTACAACTATACCTAGCATGTTTGAAAAATACAAATTTTTTTCAAAATTCAAAATATTTTTTGTTTTACGTACAATATTCAACACGTCATTAACATAGTATAAATCTAAAAACCTCCATTCGATTATCGTACAAAATAAAATTTAAAAAATCACAATAACTTTAAAAATTTTATGGTTATAAATTCGTAAAATGGCGACGCGATAAATACCTTTTAGTTCATAAAAATTCAGCGATTAAAACTTTCTAAATGCAAAATTAATCTAAAAGCTGTTAATTGTTATAAAAAACAAAAAACAAGACAAAAAAACTAAAGAAAAAAAAAGGAAAACAATCTCAAACTTAAACCTTCCCCCATTTACAATGATCGACGATACAAACAAAAGCCTTTTCTATCGATAAGTTATTTTGAAAACAAAATTTAAAAAAACAAATTAAAAAAAAGAAATAACCGCTATAGTACACAAAAATATATATTCAAACACAACGGTACACTTATAAATTACATTCTTAAATAACACGAGACGATGACGAAAACAAATAATTAAAAATTTTTTCAGTATCAATTTTAAAAATTAAACATCTTCGATGTAATAATCGTGTTATCTCATATAACTCTATCATTACAAGGACGTTTTTCAAAAAGACAAGACACAAATCAGGTAAATTAAAATGCTGCTTAGAGGTTTCAACCAATATGTACACGATTAGTACATAGCATCTTTTAAAAACAATTCCTAATTCAGATTACTTCGCCGATTTAATTAGCTGGCTGAGCAATGCCACGCCATGGTTTACGTGCTGCTCTTCTCAATTCTGCCACCGTCAACATTTTACGTGTATTTCTACGTAGTAGAAAAAGAAGAGAATGATTATAGCGGTAAATTTCAATACGATATATTGGGAAAACAGTAAATTAGCGATGAATACCTTGTACCGGTGGTCGATCGGAAATATAAATCGTCAGGAGCGTCCATCCAGGACATGACTTGCTTTCTACCAGTTCTAGCTACTAATCCCATGCGATTTCGGTTCCCATTTAAAAGATTCACAGGACAAGGCGGCGCCAATTCGGCGACCGCCGGCGGTTGGACTGCAGGGGTAAACGTCTGTTCACGATGGACGCGTTTAGAAGGTGGTCCAACCTGCGGTACTACCATTCCTGCAAAAAAACAAAAATGAAAATAATTTAAAAAAATATGCAATAAGAATTGATCTTTTTGACAAAAAAGGAGGTAGGGAACTCAAAAACATGAAAATAAATAACTAGTGCGTACCTTCGTCCCATTCCAGATCTAAGCAGCGAGTTTAAAAAAAATGATTTTGAAATAGTAAATACCAATTCGTATCATAATCAGTAATATTTGATTAAAAATAATTCAACTCACCATTAGCTTCTTCAAAATTACGCTTTTTCATACCAGCTGGCAGATTGTTTAAGGCAGTTTTATCAGGTTCGATAATAGCATTAGGAATTTTTTCATATAACAGGCTTCCATCTGGAAAACATCCAACGAATCAGACCACATGGCTCGTATAATTGTCGACAGCTCATTAAAAATACCAACCTGGTCCTTTTGGAGGTTTGGGAAAAGCTATTCTCTCGGATTTGGGTAATTTATCTTTATGCGTAGGTGCCAACCACTCAGGTACAATTAATTCGCGATTTCTCGAGATCGCCAATCGGGTAGCAATCAAAGTCACACTTCCACGATCCCTGCGTCTATACTTGAATAATTCTTTCAATTCTAATGGAGATTTATTCGCCAGCTGTGTTTGACCTGTATCACAAACATCAAAGATTAACACGAGGATCGAGAAGAAGCTCTAGAAACGATCGAATCGACTAACATTCTTGCTTTATGGCGTGTACGTTTATTGGGTAAAATGGTGATCTAGCTATGTGGCGAGGTGGAACCAACGATTGACATAGTCGTCTAGAAGCTCGCGTAAGAAACGACGCGTGCAAATAAAACGCCGTTCTGGTTTTCATTATAGGTCTCGGCGAGCCAGTTCTAACAGCTAAACCGTGTGATGTGGCGTAGTGCCTGGCTAAATGAGCTTTCAACTTGAATTCCTGAAGCACAAGGAGCACACGTGAAACGATACAGCCTCAAATAGGAAATTATACGAGATCGATCGAGCTGGTACTTACTTTTCCACAACCGATGATGCTACATCTGTGGGGTCGATGAGGTGTCGCTGCTGGTGTACGTTCGGCTATAAAAAATACCAAATTTATATTAAATAATGATTTGAAATCGGGTTTTGATTACTTTTCATCTGAGATACCAACCATCATCTGAAATGCTTCCTGATTTCTTTTTCACAGGGTCGATTTCGTTTTCACCTGAGAAAAAAAAATGAATAAATGAAAAATACTTCCTAGATTATCGCTGATCTTAAAAATGCGACGAATGTATCTCACATAATTTAGAAGGTGACTTGAATCCGCCATATCGTTTCCAATAAGTCCAACAACTATGGCATAATTTACACTGATAACTAGACATCGTCCATGGATACCATTGACTGGACATTGTGACTGCGAAATTAAAACCATAATATGAATTTCAATGGAATTCGTCGCCATTATGACGAATAACAGAATGGATTTCAGAACGAAGAAGAAAAACGAAAACTCTGAATTCAATATTTAGCATAATTTTAGATATGAAATCAACTCACCATTACAAACTTCGCACGAGTTTCCTGGAATAAAAAAATCGCGTCCGTTAGAATGAGCACCAGCTGTACCATTGACGATATTTTTGTTATTTAAAGTGACTGGCGATTGTTGCATTGGAGCTTGTGATGTCGATGCTGGTTTGTTATTACTGCGAGAAAATACAGACGATTTAATTCATATCCACAACAGCGGCAAAATAATCGATTATTTGGAATACTTACTAATTAGGAATGTACACTTGTTTGAGTTTTGATTCAGCTTCAACAGCTTTAACTCGTTTTTGTTGCACATACCTATCGGTTGTCTTCCACATGTAATAATATTCTACTATATTTTTTAACGTCTTCCACGGTATCTGTCAAAAATATCCAAAATTAATAATTTTTTCCACACCATGGGTATTCTGCGGACAAAATTTTTTCTACTTACAAAATCTTGTCGAATATCGTTAAAATCTTTGCCATATTTCTCTAGAGCCTCTTCAAATAGATTAGCTTCAGATGCAGACCATTCCTCCATTTCGTCTCTACACAGCACTGGTCCTTTAATCGGCACTAGCGAACTAATGGCCGCTGATAAATTGTAATTATGCTTATGCAAAGTATCCATGGCATAAAACTGTGCAAAAATACATCATAAAATTAATTCTTTTAACGAGGTAAGCTATTAAACAACTGAGAACGTACCAAAGTAATATCTCTCGATGCTGCTGCGGCGCTCATATGCAAACTTGGTTGCTTCACAGAACTTGAACAATCTAGCGCTCTTGCAAATGTACCAACAGATCTGTAAAAGTATACCAATTAATACCCGGTTTTCATTTCGAACGAATTGAGTCAACTTTACATACCTCGAAATAACCAAGAATTGATCAATTTGTCTATCCGTTAAACCGTGACTTGGTGTCCACACCAATGTTTCTAGAGGTTCTGATTCGGATCTTGGGTCGGTTTCTTCTAAAATAAGAATCAAACGTTAGTTGAAAATACAGAATCCAAAAGATCCAAATCCTGATAACGAGTCGTACGAACCTTTATTCAGTAACGGAGTAATATCAGCTTGATATTTACTCCCCACTCTGATTTCTCCTTTATCAGCTAATAAGGTTTTTTGCATCGGATCGAAAACCAAACAATAAAAGAACATATCCTTCGAAAAGAAAATTATCGTCATTAGTAACGTTATTGATAAAGATTTATTCTCCACTGATGATTTTCCTACTTACTTCGGTATTAAGATAAGTTAAAAGCGACTCGGTTTCATTGAGCAATGTTACAGAGCATTTGCCTCTAATCAACGTAGCCGGTACGGTTTCCACTCTACGAGATAAAAATAATTCTCGATGTTTTAACTGGTGCCTTTGCTTAACCGATAATTCATTTTCCGAATAATTTAACCCCCAGGGTCCGTTATTACTGCCGTTTACTTCGCCTTCTAATCCACCTGTTGGAAAACAAATCAAAATAAATATCGCCATTTGCAGACAGTAGAATATTATTTCGAATTCATTACCTTGTTGGTGTTTATCAGCCAGCATCACTAAAGAACTAGGTAAATCTCTCCTTCGAAAGAAACACATGACTTTAGCTTCGACGTTACCGTTCGGTGTCTATAGAAAATAATAAAAAATGAATACGTTCTTCTCATGATAACTCATCGTTCGTAAATAAATACCTTATTTAGTTCTTCTATCCTGCGAATATGATATGGTGAATTGGAAGATGTCTCGAAGTACACATAATCTGTAATTGAAAAAAAAAAACACTTTTTAGTTAAGCGAAAAAAACACAGTTATTCTAAATTTAACCCTAATCTTATACCACTAATTTTAAAACTTCATTACAGAAATGAAGTAAAAGTATCCAGTAGGCATAACAGTGGAAATGTAATTAAGGTCTTTGATAAAATGGCATAAAATCAATAAAAAAGCAATTAAAAGCCGAAAGCCGTAACAACCTTTCCTTCATGATCGGCTCAGTATAGATGATCAATATACTCAATCTGATCGATAAACCGATCTCGATGAGAATACTTTATTACAATTACAAATCTCTTTTTCTTTGGAACGGACACATTTGGAATATTTTCGTATCAAAAGTCATGAGTAGTGTTGGAGACTGAACCCTTTGTAAGGGTTGGATTTCGCCAACAAAGGATTCGTGGAATTGTATTAGATCATAGTGAAACACATTTACGGCTAGTTTATCAATTGATCTCGCAGAAAGGGATATAGAACCGGGTATAAACAAAATAACGTAAAAGTCCGAAACTCACCACCAACTCTGTACATATTCGCAGTCATCGTGAGATGTGTTCCCGGACTCTTGCTAACTGGAGATTAATTTTTTACATATAACATTATCATTGCTTAAAAAACACATTAAACCAGTTAACGGATCGAAGATTTACATATTTACATAACGTAGTAGTGATCTAAAATACAAACAAGAAACGCCATTTTTGTTCATTTTTTACAAGATTCTTGGCTGCTGGCTGTTAAGTAGTGTTGCCAGCGATAAGCAAAAAATAGCAACTAAATTAGTGAATTTTTTGGATTATTTCACATTTGGTCACACTGTAATAAAGGTAACTAAAACCGAAACGATATTTTTCGATTCAAAGTCGTATAAAAATTTATGGCTGATTATCATTTTCCATAAAATCGGATTGATTTCTCTTTCAGCCAGTTTCAGCTTTTGAATTTCAGATTCATTGAAGTTTCTCATTTTATTTTGATTTCTATGATTTTGTCTTCTCATTAATAATTAATCGGTTGTTCATTTTTTCATGAAACTTTGTAAGTTATGGTGACAAGTTTATATTTATTCGAAAGGGTTATTGTGTTCGGTGATACAGTTCGGTTCTATTAATTAATTCGGCATAAAGTTCATAAACATCGATGGTGTTTCGTTAATGAATTCAATCGGAGCTACTTCATTATGATCTTTCTTCTTATCAGTGAAAGCACGCGTATTTGTGGTAAATTTAATAAATTTTACGAATATTCGTACACTATCTTCGGCTATAAACTCGACAATAGAGCGTCGTTAACAATTAAAATTCCAACATATCTCATTTCTTGTCTTATCTAAGTGAAATGTAATACCTAAGTGTTTATGCTTGGTAACTTGAATACGTAGTTGTGGCCAAACAGATGGTTGAAAATTGCTTGCTAAAAATCAATTTGTAACCAAACGAATGTTGATAATCGCCTAGGTTTTAGATAATTTCCATGTAGAAACTTTGTATTATGGATTTCTAGGCGATTTACATGTTCTGCACTATGATGTGTTTTCGTTGTCGTGTTAGACTGGTAGGTTTGCAATAGAGACGAGATATGATTTCGGATTTTTCAATTACCGTACGCAATTGGTCGTTGTTTTAATGGGTTCCGATGTAATTTCAATCTAAATCGAATGGTGACTGATGATTGATTATTGTTTGCAGATATGGACCTTGAATTGAAATCTATTTGAAACATGATGCCGAAGTATGCGTATACAAGATAGAGAGGTTGTCAGTGCACCATGCGTCGGTACTATGGAAGCAAAAGATGTGAACGGTGCATCTATACCGGCTACTGAAATAAAAACAGATAAGACGGATTTGAAGGCTGAAATAAACGACGCTTCGCATTCGAACGGTATATTAAGCCCACCTACGACGCCTTCGACTACTACACCTTCTGAAAGCGATTATGCTCCGAATGGACCTGGTTCGGGGAGATTTAAATTTTTTAAAGGTAAATCGTCTACTTTAGTGACTTATCATTGTTTTGAGAAACGTTTTTCTAACTGGTGGATTAATTCGCAGATGGTAAAGTTATTCTGGAACTTTGGCATCATAAAAATGGAGAACGAATGTTCTGGATACCTGTATCAAAAAACTCAACGTTTTGGCCACCTACTGGCCATTGCACACCGCGGCAAGAAAGTTCTACCTCATTAAGTGGTGAGTTTGGTTCGAAATAAGGTACAAATTTGATCCAGAGTATGAATTCTAATCGTATTCCGAATATTTTCAGTTTCCGATGATAATTCATCGATTCAGTCTTCTCCGTGGCAGCGAGACCATTGCTGGAAGCAAACGGTACCTAGGAAAAACGTTAATCGTGGATTAGAATTCTCATGGGTTGCTCGTAAACGTAAAATGAGATTTTCGTCTTCGGCAATCCGTCGTAAAAGGCGAAGACCCTATGATCCGATGAAGTTCGAAGTCGATGAGATATTCAAAGAAGACAACTCGTCGCGTAAATTCAGCTCGAATATAAAGAGAAAATTAATCGATATAATTCAAAAATTATCAGAGCGTAGAAGTTACGAAAACGCGGCCAGTTCCTGTCGCACAGATCCCGGCATCGTATCGCCTCGCAAAAGAATTCTCAAAGAATTCGAAAAAGTATCGTTAGAGGAGATGGGCAACACCAGCAAAAAGCACCGAGCTCGAACTGTCGCTTCGAGTACCTCGGCCAATACTGTATCCGTGTTCAGCGGGAGCGTTTCAAGTCCTGTTGCAAATGCATCAGTCACTGCCACTAGTAAACCTGCAAATAATCACAGTATTACTTCGATCCTGTCTAGAGACGAAGAACCTTCATTTTTACGAAATTTACTAAAGTCTCCGAACGAATCGTCGTCTGAATCGAAAAGCTCATTTACTGCCGAATCGCCATCCAGCGCTGATAGAATCCCCTCGTCTCGTCCCAGTCATTGCTCTACTCCAATATCCGCCTCCCTATCGCCACCGTATCCTAAAAATATTCATTGTCCGCAGCCCATTCCTTCGTATATCTCGCCTACCTATTTGTATCATTCTCAGCCATTTCTCCCGTCGCCTCCGATATCCAATCATCCTCCTTATTACAGCGCTTTTTCATCGACATATCGAGATCCTTCTGTGTGGTCAGTGCCTTCCGTATCTAGTCTTCCTAGGCAATCTGTGTATCCGGCGGCCAACGTACCATCGTATCCTCCGATAAGCCTTTCGCCTTATATTCCGGTCGCACATTCTTCTTTTCAAAGTTACTCAGTTACGGAAAATGGAAATGGTATGTAACCTTAATTTCAATTTTTATGGTGATGATTTTCATACGTTATTCATTTCATTTTTTTCCCTTTTCTTTCAGATGCTCCATTAAATTTATCAAAACATTGAAAGCAATATTTAAGTCAGTGTCACGTTTATAATAAACCGAAACTTCGTGCCTTTTTTTCTCTTTTTTTTTTTACAAATCATTTTTACATACATTTAAAAAGGTATAATATTTATTAAGAACGTACGAAAAAGTATTTTTGTATTTTATTACTGTAAATTGTTGCTATAAATGTTTCCTATTGTTATATATGTAAATATTTGAAAATGTAAATTCGCTTCATCAAATTTTACATTATTGTATAGTATTATTTTGTTTAACAGAAAAAAATAGTTATTTTCATGAAGAATATCGGTTTTTTGTTTTTTTTTTCTGCAAATTTTCATAGCTGTGATTTTGAAAAGTTTTTTTTCTGACATTTTTTTTTTCATTTTTTTAGAACATTTTATTTAATTGTTTAATTTATTAATTTTTTTTACGTTTTACCCGTATTTATAAACATTATTATCGACAAGTTTACGAATGTAGCTCATTCATTAAGTATATTTACAATAATTTTAATGTGTTCAACATTATTTTGTATCATTTTACAGACCTAGAACATAGATCTTGTACGTTTTTTTATCTTTTAATATTTTCGTTGTAAATTATTATTCGATTGTACTAACACATTTTTTAAAACTATACACTGACTGCTAAAATACATAATGTTTATAGATTAACTTTTTAATAAAATATTTTTTATAATGTATCCGCGGTGATTTTCATTTTTCGTAGATTCGTCGGATTGCCAGCGACCAAATTTTTATTTGTCGAGATTAATTCAATTAGGCAAAATGTACGTGAGACTTGAGTCTACGATGGTTAAATTACGTTATCAAAAGAATTCAACAAAATAATTGGAGGTCATTCAACGCGCTGACATTCGGCTAGAATTCTCTCATGGGTTTCCGTCGGTCGCGGTTGTTCGAGAAACGAGACGAAAGAAATATGCAAGTCCTGACGCATGCGCGGATATGAAAAATAGGTATGGTACTTTTTTTTTGTGCACTAATAGATGGGCCTCTTCTTTGATGAATTTTTGTATTTCGAAGTTTATTTTTCAGTTTAAAGATCCAGAGGGAGAAATGCCTTCACCTTTGAAAATTTAAAACTTTCACGAAAGTGCTCCCATCCCTACTTTGTGTTTTTTTTTCAAACCTTCTATGCTGCTATTAGGTAGGGCTCTTGGAATCTTCTCTGGAGGAGATTTGAAGGGTTTACCAAAAATATACCTTTGAATGCCATGAGGCAGTTACCTCCGAAGTTAGAGCTACCTTGCAATTGAAATTCTTTTTTTATGTTATTCTACTTCTCGACACCAATAAGTTCATGGTAGAATTTTTAATGGGAGTTCTATTACTTCCAATTCGTCAAAAGATGGATAAATTTAGGTGAGGAGGGTCCTTCGAAGAGCCCTATTCAGCCCTCTCCACTCCATTCAAGACCCTCCTTCCATGTATTACTTCCTTCTCATAGCCTCCCAGAACTGAATTTTGAAAGTTCGAATTAGAATTTTCTTCGATATTCCTCCCTCTTCAGAACTGAATTTCATTAGAAATTTCCAAAAATTTCTGACACCTTCTCTAGAGCTAAATTTTCAAATTTGACAAAACACGTGAAGTCGTGAACACGTTTGATGACATTTTTTAAAATGTATCAAGTTGGAACGTGTGTAGAAGTTTTTTAAAAAACGAAGTTAAAATAATTTTTTAGAAATTCAGAATTGAAAAAAAAAACTAGAAAAAATTTTGAAATGATCACTTTATCAATTGCAAAAATTTTTGTCGTGAAGAAATTTTAAAAAATCAACGCTCTGAAAACCTTTTTGATCAGGCAAGGGAACTCGATGTAAAAATTAGGTATCTTTTTTTTGAGAGATGATAATTATTGCCTCTGTTCTGATCGTCTATTTTGCAGCTCAATAATTTTCGATTTCGATTCATTTATGATTGATAGATGATTAAGCTGACTATAAACTGAGAACAAGAGATCGTGAGGACAAAGAGGCTACATATCCAGGTTAAATTATTCTTATGGGAAAATTAAATTTTCATCCATAAACACATTCCTGGTATTTTTCAAAAGTTCCGAACAAATAGGTACTGAATGAGCGTTAGCATTTGGAGAGCAATTAAATCCATTAGAAGACCTACAATGTATAACACATCTAAGTTTCGCACAACTTTCAGGACAAATAATTCACAAGCTCGATATTTTCAACCCAAGAAATACATAAGACGATAAGACAATCAAAACGAAGCCCTTCATCGAAAAAACTAACAGAAACCACCTAATATTCCCATGCCTTTTGAGTGAAATTCGCCTCGAACGATCGAAAAATCAACTATACCATGATAAGCCACTACAGCATCGAATAAAGTAAACAAAAAAATTCATGAAAAATGTTAATACAATAATTCTTTCAAATCAACTGATAACAATATCACTTCGAATATTTTACACATTCAACTTTTTCTTTTCGTCATAATGACAGCTACTTAAAAACTATCATAATGTACTGAAGTATTGAAGTAAAAATACTTTCAAGTACGAAATTTTAGAATACTCGTTTTTTCATTATTGCAATAATGCATATATTATGCATAATTATACAAGTAGTGTCTTACAAAAGAAAAAAAAAGGAAAGAAAGAAAAATTAAACTTAACTGCCATTATTACACGATTATGTTATTCATTTTGTTTCATTAAATTACGGTTAATATTACTTTTAAAAACATGAACTTAATCTAACATTGCGAAAAAAAAAATAACAATAAATCGTAAAAAACTACTTATATAAAAATAAAACTTGTACATTTTCAGAATTTAAAAAAAAAAAGTAGAATTAAAATTACAGTATAACATACACACCAAAGGTGAAAACGAGTTGTACTTAGGGATAGTCCTTTGAAAGTATTTTTTTTAAAAAGTAAAATGCCAAATAATAAATTCCTTCCGATCATAAACTACGATCTTTTTCCATTTTATTAACAGCGCAAGTAAATAAAACACTACGTTTTTTTTTCAAAAAAAAAAAAAAAAAAGAAAGAAAGAAAGAAAGAAAGAAAGAAAGAAAGAAAAGAAAAAACATTACATTCGAAGGAGAAACACAATGATAATAGAAATATCGAAAGTAAAATTTATAAAAATACTTATCATAATATATTGGTAATAAAAATAATTATAAAATAAAAAAATACAAATAATCTGAATGCAAGTTTGAAAAGTTGCCGTTAAATTTTCGCATTTGTTTCAAGATTTAATTCCGATACAAAAATAATAAGGAAAATAGCACGTTGAAAGAGAAATTATTACATATAAGTATACAAAACAAAAACATAGGTAAGAGAATTTGATCGAAAAATTTTGTTATAATTTAAAAGAAACGTCTACAATATATTTTTAGTACTATAAACAGTTTTAAAAAAATTCAAATTATTTGAATGAAAAAATTAAGGAAAGAAAAAACAATGACAAGAAGAAAAAAAAAACAAAAACAAAAATAACACATTAAAATTAGATTTAAATCAACGTTCAACATGTAAGGTAACTGTTATTATTTACCATAACCGTAAATCGAATAAAAAAATTTTATCGCAAGAGTTTTAAAGCTTCATACCTATACATAGCTTCGTAATACTATCCATATAAAACAAAAAAAAAAGGAGAAAAAAAAGGGGTATCTGAGAGCTAAAATTAAAACAAGAAATACACAAAAAAATCATTATCAATTATAACAAACTTTAATGTAAGAAAAAATGTTACGAAAAAAGAAGAAAAAAACATATAAAAAATAAATCATATAAAAATAACTTCGAGTCATCGAATGATTCGATGAGCAAAACTACTTTAGCACGCTATTCCAAAAAAAAAAGAAGAAAAGTAACATTTGAAAAATTTAAAACAATTTATCACGTTACGGTCACTTGAGGCAATCCATTGGCAAATATACAAAAAAACTACCCATTTTGATTCAAAATTCAAAAATGAAAGAGGAAAAATCATCGTACAAAATTATCGCAGCTCTTCTACAAAAACCATATCCGTACTTATCACTAAAAAGCTAACAAATCCTGAATCATGTTAAAAGGTAAACTTGTCATGAGTAAGAAACAAGTTGAAAGTTTGTCTTTAAAAATAATTTGTACATTATGTCGAAATATTAAAAATAGTTTTAGTTTATCAATTTTTCGATTGCTTATTTCCGACGTTTCTTTAAAAAAAATTATACTTCGGAAAACTTACGACATCGAGCTACAAGGCAGACGAGGAGAACCCATTTGGGTCAGTACTCTATCTAACCATTGTAATGGTCCATTTAAATGCAATTCGATCCAACATGGCGTTGATGTAACTGTTTGTCTCCTAAATTGGACGAATCGAATTCAAAAATGTAAATAAATGAGTAAAAAAAAAAAATAATTCAAACAGAGCAATAATTTTACCTGTATTCAGCACCCCATCCTTTAACGAATGACATCCTGATAGTACACATCCTAGTTAATTGGTAAACCGCTTCAAATCCTTGACTAACGGATTGGGACAGAAGCGCCGCAAATTCTTGATTATTAAATATTTTTAAATTGCAACCTAATCGAGGCAAACGTTGATTAATCTGGGAATATGTGCTGGGATCTGAGATGGAAATAGAATTACCTGGAGGTATTTTACAAACGGTAGCAGGATGCCAACCATATCGTTGATTACAATTGGGCGACTGAACGAAAATACTGGAGTCACTGAGGCATTCGGCGAATACTTCCCCGCCGATATAATACAGTCGTACTCCTTTACCGATGTGCCTTCTTATTTGTTCAACTACGGCATGTCGGTTAACATTTGAAAGTAATCCGAGACAAAATCTTTCTGAATTGCTGGGATCTGAAATCGAATCACGTATGATTAGAAAAAAGAGAAATATTTCAATTGATGAAAATTAGGTCAGAATTAAACTCACCGGTAAATCCATCTACCGATATAGAAGGTTGTGATGCATGAAATGTTTCACCAACCCTGGTGTTCATTTCGTAGTAACTGATACTGCACCAAAAAACAGGTTCACAGTACATGACAGGCTGCGCATCGCTAGCTGGACTTGGACTTAAACCTATGAAAATAACAAAATTATACCCAGATCCGTGGAAATTTTTTACCCAAATTGATTAAGACTTACTAAGGTTATCATTATTATCTCCGTCTTCTGACATGTACCCCGGAGGAGTAGTAGGTGAATCCATTGAGGTATACGGTGAAACGGCGACAAGAGTATTTGGAGGAGGTTGTGATGCTGGAGCCGAGGTGTTTTCGGCTGTTGGTATATCGGCTTGGTGTGGCTGAATGTCACACAACATAGACGTTTCGTCTATGGCCTGGGTTCGAGGAACCAAAATAGGAGGTAAATCTGCACAGACAAACAGAATCATCGATTAGTTGATCGATTGTGAAAAAGTAGTACAATTAAATTTAATATACTTACTCGAATTGGAACCCAGCTTGTAATGATATGGATTTATACAAACTAAATCACGTTTCAATGAGAAACCAAAGTTACAGTTGTCAGTTGACTGTAAATCAGTATAGGACTGCAAATGAGGCCAACGCCAAATTCGACAGGCGAGCAAGTGAGGTAAGTTTTTTGACCTGAAATCGAAAAATTTATATCAACTTTGAACACATATAGAAGGAAAATTCAACACACATCCGATATCATTTTCAGAAAAAATAAGAGCACTGTTCAATATCTAAAGTGAAAATATAAATAAACCAATGATAAACGTACCGAACTCCTTGTATGTTATCTGCCTTATCGTTACAAGCACTAAAACAGAAATATTTTCCAATGAAAATCCCAATTCATCGTGAAACACATACGCAATACACACATTGATAATATCAACAATAAGTACTTGTACTCACTTAGGTATAGTAACACACTTGGTGTTAGGGTCCTGGTTAGCTAATGCTTTCAACAGTTCATCCGTAGCGTTACCTTTTTTCAATCTTCGAACCAAAGTTTTAATGTACTTATCGCAGAATTTATCTTCGCCTTCAATTTTTTTCCATCCTATCAATTTTTTAATGATTGTAGGATGTGAAAACGGTAAAAAAGACGACATTCTTCAACTATAATTAAAATGAAAGTTCATTTTCAAAAGTAGGTTGTTAAACGAACGAAACAATAAAACTATAGCGAACTATCGACGTATCGGCAATCGTTGATTATTATTAAACACTCGGAACTCGAATTTATTAATAAATGCACCATTTACACTGCGATTATACCTTAAACATATATAATTTTTTAAATAATCTTGAATCATCGACTTTCCGAATTAATTTCTATTTATTCTTTGTACAAATTTGCGAACTTCGCAGATACAGATAAGTACAAAGAAAGAAACCTTTTGTGAAAGGAATTTACAGCATGTCGAAATTTTTGTAGTTCTAATTTTGAACGTTAAAATCGCTAACAACCCTCCATCTTGAAATCCGTGATTAAAAATAGTTTGAGATAATTAATCGTTTAATTTACACAAAATTTGATTGGAAACATACAAATAACTCGGAAATAATTCATAATAAATTCAAAACAACGAACTAATTACGAAAAAAAATGAATTTTTAATTTCGAGAGAAAAAAATCATTATCGGAATTTAAACAATCCTAATATTTTGATCTGTGATACAAAATAACACACAAAAACACATGCACCATTACAAACACACACATTTGAAAAAAACGCCGAGAGTGGGAAATGTTGTTTTTAAAATGCAATCATTTTTTTGCATTCCATTCTGCATTTCTAAATAATTATTCAGTTTCTAAAAAAAATAACGATGTTTTAATGTTACCGTCGATTCATTAATTTCGCGTTAATTATGTAACCGTTTAAATATTCACAACAGTGAGTTTAATGTATTTACTTTTCGTGATTTTCAAATCCGATGCTTTTAAATCCTATGGAATTGTGTTAAATTTCGAATAGAAAGTTGACATTTTCCATCAAGCAGATCGAAAAATACCCGAAAACGATTCCTAAACCATGTAACTCCGAATGCGGAACACGGTCCAAGTGAAAAATGCAGCAGAGCAGAAGAAGGAAAAAACGACCTAATTATGGTATTCGTACCGTCGAAGTATGCAGAGGTAAAAATGGCTTTGGTTTCACCATATCCGGACAACAACCTTGTATTTTGAGCTGTATCGTACCTAACAGCCCTGCCGAGCAAGCTGGCCTGAGACCTGGCGATTATTTAATCGCTGTGTGTGGACAAAATGTGAGCAAAGTTCCTCACGACGATGTAGTCCAATTGATAGGCAACTGCCATGGGATATTAAAGCTGCAAATTGCCGAGAACTATTACTCAGATAGTTCGGAGGAAGATTTTGTAACGACGGTTCGTCAGAAACCAAAGTATCCTGCTAAGTATAAAACAAATGGGCATAATACTCATCCTATGCTGGCCAACAAGACTCATAAATTCGGTCACAACTCGACCGATGGATTATTTAAAGATAATACTGATTCGAGATACGGAGGCGAATGCGAAATGCCGAACAAAAAGACAGATTTCCCACCCTATAGCGATGTCGAGAATTCAGATATGTTGGTTGAAGCGAACACCATTTACCAGTGCCTTGTTGGATACCTAGGAACGATAGAAATGCCAAAGATATTAACGCCAGTTTCTCGACAGCAGGTATGTTATCGATTTTAATTAATTCTCTGTCTGAATGTTATTTCTTCAACTAAGATTTTTGATGTTTATCAAATAGATAATTCGAAGCTGTATAAAACGATTACGAGCAGAAAAGCGAAACTATACTCCAGTCATGATGACAGTATTTCCTTGCAGTCTACGTCTTAAAAACGACATGGGTACTACCATCGCTGTCTATCCTGGTGGTCGAGTCACCTATTGCAGTGCCAGCAACGAACAAAACCGTAAATATTTCGGTATAGTGACCACATCGGTCAGCGAAGAGCCCTCAAACAGCTGCCACGTTTTCGTAACGCTGAGCTCGGCTCACGACGAACATGCCAAAATCGCGTTCAAATTCGCCGTCAATTGCGGCACCGACTGTAGCCAATTTCCTGCCACCAGCGATTCGATAGTCAACGCCATTCGTAAATATTACGAAGCTCCGAATCGTAACGATATTGAAGAGCCATTAGTTGCCAATTCTCCTCAACCCAGTAACGATAGCAGCGTTACGACGAGCAATAGCGATTCCGGTATTGGATTCAGAGATGAAAGTGGCCATCAGTCTGATCGGATTTTGGTGGTCGATATTCAGAACCAAAGATTACATATACAAGCTGTGGGACAACCCGATCCGCAGTATATTGATTGCTACGCTGATAAATCGGATAGCAGGAATAGCACAAGGGCTAATTCCACAACGGTAATTTTTTTTTCAGTTAAATTTCAAAAGATGTTCTAAAATTACTGTCAGTTGGTCTTCTGTACGTCCTAAATATCTCATGGGGCCAAAATGACCCCAAAATCTCAAATTTCAATCTGGTTTCAATGAAATTGATTTCTTTGGGGCCGATTGACCCCATAAAATGTGAAATTTTTCTTCAAATTTTTACCTCACGAATTTTTCAAAAATTCATATTGAAAAATTTTACACCAAAACCTAATTTTTAGAACCTGCTTGGCAGATTTTGAGAATTCCTCCTCTTCCTCCTCGCTCGTATGGCTAAAATCATCTGTCAATGTGTTAGATTCTGCATTTTCTTCAGTTTTTTTAATTTTCTGTTTTGAAACGTTTTAATGGCAAAAAAAAATTGCCAAAATTTGCCCCATTTTTTGAAAAGAAACACAGTAGAGACTGAAAATTTCAAAAAATTGAAATATCGTGTGATATATCGTTTGTTAGGTTTTTGATGGTGCCAAGTTCGAATTTCGACCCATTTTTTCCATTTGGCTCCTCCAGCTTGTTGTACATTCAAATTAAAGCCAAAATTTCAACTACGTCATGTGAAATATTGATTGTAATGTTTTTAAGGACGCTGGATTCAAATTTTCAATCATTTTGTAATCTGACCCCCTTTCCCTCCACCAAATTTTCGATCGCAGATTACTCCAAAAGATAGTGGAAGTATACGAGAGGCGAACTGACAGCATTTTTCGGACCCCTTCTTTATTCTCTGATCACAATGACCTAATTTATTGTTTTTAATTTCACAGTCCGCCATAAATGCCAACGAAAGCTTACGAGAAGCTTACAACATCGGATCCAGAGAAAGCATATTCAACTGGAACACAAAATCAATGTACACCTCGGGATCTTCCGGCCGATTCTTGCATAAAAGCTGCGACAACGGATTATCAGAATTGGGCATTTCGTCGGCAGCCGAAGCTTCTCTAGAACGCAGACTGAGTCCGAAAGTATTCACGAATATGTCCGAACCGGTGCCAGTCTCTCAAAGCATGGAAGACCTTAAAACGCAGAGTGAACTTTACGAGGATCTCGAGCCGGTCGACAGCTTTATGAAAAAACACAGTCTGCAAGATTTGACCGTATTTTCATCCGAGTGCGAAGTTCAAGTAAGTGACAAAGCTGTCGAATTAATTGCTCGGACGGCGAACTCTAATCGTAAATCCGGTTATAAATACGTCGCTGATATAAATATCGTACAACGATCGCACAAGGGGCGAAAAAATCCAAATGTTTATATTTTTTTCCTGCGACGAAATTTTTACCGCAGATAAAATCGCAGAATCGAGGTGAGAAGCATTTAAACCTTTTTTTTTCCTTCGCCACCGCCACCAAACAATACGTTTCTTGCGATCAGTTCGTGTACAATTTCCGGGAATTTATTTTATTGTTTTAATTGCAACATTCCGTCAACTTAGCAGCAGACAATTACCAGCCGCGAAAAACTCGACGCAATGGCCAAAAAAAAAATATAGGTATAAAATCCGACACTCGGTTTTTAATTAGTTAAAAATAGCGCGCCAACTCGTTTCGAAAAATTTTCAACCGGTTCAAACCGATATTATTTTCCGACTAATCGTTCCACTAGCGAGTTAAATTTAACCGAGACATTTTTTGTGTTCGCTATTCGGCACAAGATTGTTACATGGTAATTAAACGTTGTGTATTGTACGTGTAGTATGCGTATATTCGGTGTACACCCACGTTGAGAAAATTACACCAATTTTTACTCGCCAGTTTTTCATAATCCTAGAATCGTTGGTTCGCTCGCTCGGTCGGCGGCGTGTGCGTAGTTCTTTTGTAAAATTTTTTTCGTCCATTTGCGAGTACCAGTGTCATGTCGAAATCGTGTTATTTTTTCAAACGTTATGTTAGTGTCGGAAGTTAACGATTTGATTTTCTTAGCTTTCTGCGGATTTGTCAAATTGAAGGTATTTATTTTCATGTATCCTTAATTAAGGGATGGTCTCTTTACAATAAGGCGAATGGTTATTGAAAATAAACTCCTCGGAGGGATCTCCAAAGCTCCATTTAACGATTTGGCGCCCCAATGGAAATTTTTTCCCTGCTCGAGTCTTTCGGACCATATTTCTTCTCGATTGAAATTATATCGAGTTTGAAATCTTTTGTTGCATAATTTTACTCTCAATTTTTATTCGAATCAAGTTTAATATGCACGTTTGAAATGCGTGAAAAGATAAAAGGGTTATTCGACTGGTTTTTTCATATTTTAATTGCTATTTTTTTCTTATTGTAGAATTTTATTATACCGCAGATAAAATAACAATGCATTAAAAGGAGTAATAATGTATTGATATTTGAAGGGGATTGAAAATTTATAGTCACGACCTTTGTAAATGCTTTGAGATTCCAAATTGCACCACATTTTTTTCAGTTTTGATATCCCTCCTCCCAAAAAACCCCTTTAAATGTGAGTCTGGTTATGGAAACTACCCTTAGGGGGTCAAAAATTGATTTTTGCGTTGAGCTTTCAACCTGATTCGACTCCTTCTGAAAGGGCTTAAATCTGTGTCAACTTGAAAACCAATTTTTGACCCTTAACGGTGGATTCTATATCCAGGTCCACGTACTTTTTTTTGGAAAATTTTCGATATTATCGCAAATTCATCGGAGTTCTTTTCTCGTATTTACAAAATACGTAGTACCCGAATTGGAACACTTAAAAACAAAGAAAAATTTACGATAATGAAGCCTTGAAAGGAAAACTTAGGTACGATGTTATTATCTCTCAAATCGATATTTTTAAAGCGTAGGAGAATTGCGATTCATTTTGGGAAAATATGGAATGGTAAAATTAGTTTTTCGTTGCGTTTGAAAGAAAAATATAATTGGAAGTCAAGATGTATAATTTCTACGATTGAGAAAATTATTTCGAGAGACGACCCACGTAAAATTTTGGAAAACAAAACTTGAAAGTTTTTCTGAATAATTTTATGTATTCAGAAATTCAGAATTAATCAATCGTAAAAGTCGTCGAAGAGTAAGGCTTTTAAAATTTTTCAAACAATATAAAATCTGCCATTGTAAGGCATAAAAATGAATGAAAATTCTGTAGAATTGGTTAAATCATCCTTAAAATGACACGATTGAAAAGGTGAACCAATCTGAAAAAAAAATCGTTGAAATTGTGCTAAATTGTGTACAATGTTGAGAAAAGTTATCAAAACAAAATATAATCAAAAATTCAAATAGCTTGATTTTGATTTGAACACGTTACAGAATTTTTTTCGTATTAATTTGACATTTTTTATTGTATTTTGAACGATTTTGGCGGAATTTTCGGCAATTTTTTCTTTTCCATCTTGTTTTTTAGATTTTTTTCCAATTTTTATGAAAAATTCACTCATTTTGATCATTTTTTCATATTTCTAAAAAATTTTCCCACTTTGTTTTTTTACGAAAAATTCAAGAATTTTTCTTGAATTCTCAAAAGTTTTTTAAAAATGATTTCAACGTTTGTTTTGAAATTTAAATTAAACTCGATTATAACTCAAATTCTACCAAATTTTTCGTAAATTTCATGATTTTTTTTAGTTTTAGATTTATGTAATTTCAAATGGACAGCTATTAGCTGCTTATTTTTCGTATTTTTGACAATTTTTTTGATATTTGACTCAATTTTGACAAAAATTTTACCATTTTTCTTGCATTTTGAATGATTTTTTGTCAGAAGCTTTTTCTAAAATTTTCATAAAATTTTTCCCGAAATTTCCCTCCACTTTCTTTTCCAAACCAATTGGCAATTAAAACATTTTCTTCCGTTTAAAACTTTTTTTTTGATTTTTGTAGATATTAAAAAAGATATTTATCAATTTTTTAAAATTTTAAAACACAATTTATGTATATATTTTTAAACAAAAATTCAAACATTTTTCTTATCGTCTGAAAGTTTTATTTTTGGGTTTTTCGTCAATGTTTTCTTAACCTGATCCATTTTTTTGTATTTTTTGCAATCGTAATTTTATGTATTGTTTTTATCAAAAATTCAAGCTTAGCTCTTGCAGTTTGAACCATAAATTTCTTTTGTTTTCGAAAACTGTTCCAATATATTTTTATCGAATTTTCCGTAAACTTCAGTTAAATTTTTTTGCATTTTGAGCAATTTAACACATAAATTTATTCATTTTTTTACCTATTTAAATCATTTTATGTCATTTTCTGCAATTTTTTCAAATCTTTACTAAATTTTTTCTGACCATTTAAAACTAAGTATCATTTCTTTATTATTATTTTCAAAAATTTGAATTTTTTATCGAGATTTTTTAAATTTTTTGTATTTGTAACAATTTTGATGAAAATTCAATCAATTTTTTTGTAATAAAAGCAGTATTTCTGAAATTTTGATAAATTTTAAATGGAAATTCTGCTATTTTTTGCATTTTTAATAGTTTTTAACGATAACTTTTTTTTTACAAAATTTTGAGCTTTTTCTTTTATTTCTTCGACTTTTTTAAAAAAAATTTATCTTACTCAATTTCTTTTTGTATTTTAATTAATTTTCCAATATTTTACTTATTTGAAAAATGTTGTATCAATTTTCGTGGACTTTTTGACCATTTTTTTTCGTATTTCAGAATCTGAATTACTTGTATTTTGAAGTCGTCTTGAGTGAACATTTTTTTTATTATTCAACTCTTTTCGATATTTTGAGCCAATTCTTTAAAAAAAATCCATTTGAAGATACTCAACTCATGTATTTTTAATCAGTTTGGCTTCAAGGTCCCGTCATTTTTTTGTACCAATTTTCAAATCAATTAAACGAGTTTTTTATATGTTTGAAATTTTTTTCAAAATGACGGAATTTTGCCAAAATGTTTCTGATATTTGAAATGTTTTTCTTGAAATTGGTCAAATGTGGTCTAATTTATACAATACTTGGAATTCAAATTGATATATTTCTCCTTCGATTAAAGTTTTTTAAGGACGTTTTTTGCCCAAAGTTTGAATTCAAAGAAGGTGGGTGATCCCATCCCATCAATTTAGCCTCTAAAACCAAAAATGGTGCAATATCTTTAAACGTAGAAAATTGTCGATTTTTCTCAAAACCCATTTCATTTTCCTTCTCATCTCCACACAATTTGAATAATTTTTGTGCTCGTTCTAAATTGATATTCTCATTTTAGCACGATCTCATTCTTGGTGAGCTATTGTTAATTGATCCAAGCAAAGCTTGTTCCTTTTTGTCCTTTTTCCCCTTTCAAAATTAAAGATTTTCGATTCAAATTTTTAAATTTAAGTGCAGCTTATAATATTTTCACTTGCTTTAAACCGAAATCTAAAAAAAGAATTGAAAAAACTTGAATCGTTTTTATCGTAAAAATGCTCGTCGATGGAAGAAAGGTGAAGAGAGGTGACAAAGACAGGTGAATACAAAAAATATGAAAGCCATAAACGTACATAAATTTATGTACTACGTAGATCTAGATATGTACTCGGAATACCCACACAAGTACTATATAATTCCTTCGAGTCCCGATATAGATATTGAATTCGAGGTCGTGTAATGAACGTGTGTATTACATGCAGAAAAAAAAATGAGAAAATAACGATAAAGTCGCTAATACTGCTTCGGAGGATTTCGATTTTTCAACTCTACCAATAACGAGACCATATGAATATCGGATGATTGTTGAGTGGAAGTGAGGAAGAGAAAAAAATTGTTACGCGGGCGATGCAGAAAAAGAGTAGAGCGACGAGAAGCAGAAGGCCAATAATGCGTGTTGTTGTTTTTTTTTTTAGCAGATACACGATGAGAAAAAGTAGTATCCATACCTTATAGCACCGAACTGAACAAACCAGCGAAGAAGGTTTTCATTGATAAAATTATCGAGGAATCTGGTTTGGAATGCGTGTGCTCGATGGTACCCAGACCTACCTATATTCTTGCTCCGCGAAGGCTCGAAGTCGAGTAGCGGTATCGTCTATGAGACGTTATATGATAATACGTGGTGTCCATAAAATGGTCATTTGGGCCAATTTCACTCATGAGGGCTGAGAACTTGATGAAGAGTCAATTTAAAGTAGATTTATGGGAAGAGATCAAATAATGAATGAAAATTGGGCCAAATTTTCATCTCGAAGGAAGAAAATTTGATTCTTGGGTAGATTTCCTGATCAATTTTTGAGGTTGAAATGTTTAAGAAATGAGGAAAATTATTTTGTTTCGTGATGTTTAAATTCAATGAATTCATTGAAAATATTCAATAATATTGTAAAAAACGTTGACAAAGATTTCAATAAAAATTGGTAAAAATGTTGAAAGATATTTTGGTATTTTAGACTTTGGTACTCGGTAATTGGTTGAAAAGTGAAAAAAACAGTTATTTGTAAAAATATCACAAGCCAATTTGAAAATTCCATGGAAAACCATCAAAAATTTTTAATTCGAGTTTTTCTTCGTAATGGAAAAATTGACGTTGAATCTCAATATTTTGATTTTTTTTCAATTTTTTTTTTTTTTGGTAGTAAAATCAATTATTTTTATTTTTAGTTTCTTTGAAAATGATTTTTCTATTTTCGATGTTCGTAAATATTTTTCCATTTTCAAAACTCGAATGAAATTGATTTTTTTCAAATTTATCGTAAAACTTTTTTTTGGTGGTATTGCATTAAAATCAACTTTTTTGTTCTCAATTTTTATGAAATAAATCTGTTGATTTTCAATTTATCAATTTACAAATTGATCAAGTACCCAGACCAGCTTATTTGATTTTAGGTTCTTTTGAAGTCGAATTTTCAATTATCGAAGTCTTTCATTTTTCGGTGTTTTGAGAATTTTTCCTCTCTTTCAATGTTTTTGAAATCAATTTTTCCTATTCATTTTTAATTTTAGATTTTTTATGGAATGTTTTTTCATTTTTTATTTTTATTAGCCAATTTTTTTGATTTTCAATTTCTACAGAATCAATTTTTCGTTTTTTAGGAATCCGATTTTTTGATTTTTATGGAACCAATTTTTTGCTTTTTGATTTTTATGAGATTGATTTATTGAATTTTCAATTTTTCGAGTGATTTTTTCTGTTCAATTTTTATTGAAATCGATTTCTCCATTTTCAGTTTTTATTTAGGACAGAAAAATCTAGTAATGGTTGAACATTTTGTTTTAGTCTTGTTTTTCTCCGGATTCAAAATTCTCTCAATTTTTTATAATGAGGTAAATACATTTCTGGCCCCAATTTTTGCTTTAGGTTTTTCGATTTCGTTCATTTTTTTTCTTGGGTTGACGTGTCAGGGAAGGGAGTTCTTTTTTCAATTTTGTTACTTTTTTAAAAAGTCGTCTTCATAAAAAGCTCAATTTTTGAATGAAAGAAAAGTCCCTGAGACTTTATTTAGAAATCTAATAAAAATCACTCCGGCATCTTTTTTTGTGTTTTCATGACGTTGAAGTTTCATTCTTGGATCTTCCGAACCGGGGGGGGGGGGGGTCATTCAGGTTCACATTTTTGGCCAAAATACAGGAATAAAAAATTAATCTCGAGTGTCATGTTGTTTGTTATGTTTATGGTGCCGAACCCAAAAATCGAATCAATTTACCTTTCCCCCTCTCCACTTCACGTTACGACTCATTGAAATTCCTAACAAAAAAAAAGAACTTTCGGCCTTTCCTATCAAAGTTGGCATTTTTTTTTTGAAAATTTTCAAACAACCATCTCTATATTTTTTTTTTGAAATAATTTAAAAAATAAAGTGAATCGACATCAAAATATGAGTTTTCGAGGGTACTGATTTGCCCCAAAACCAAAACTGAACTCCTGAATGGAAAAGGAGTAAGACGTCTTGGAACTCGGAGTTCATCCTTGAAAATTAAAATTGAGTCGTATTCTCAGATCTTTGAAGAATATTCAGAAGTTTTTGCCCGGCTCTAGCTAAAATTTTGGGAATCTCATTTTTACAGAAAAATAATTGAACCTAGGGGAAAAATTGAACTTTTTTGTAAAGCTCAACTTTCAATTTTGTAAAATTTTATGAGTAATATTTGAATTCACTTTGGATGTGAGTTTCTAGCAGCGTCAAATGAATCATTGCCAGAAAGACCCAAGATTATTCCCAATCGCCGGATGGATCAAGAAATTGAAAATTCAGTCTCACCCTTTTCCATCAACTCGCAAATAGCCCCAAAAATGGGTTCAGGCACTTCAAAAACTCTTTCTCAGCAACTCTTATTTTTGAATAATTTTTTGAGCTTTTTCCATCGGTTCTTCTCGCAGTGGATGAAATTTGAAAATCCAACCAAATTTTCTTAACGCTGAATTTTTTCAGTTTTTTTTTTAAAACCTGAGTTGTTTTTTAAAAAAAATTCGAAGTTGTAAAAAATTTTAAGAAATTTTCAATTTGGAAAAATTCTCAAGTTGAAGAAATCTTTTCAAAATTGGGTCCTGGAGACTATTTTAGAGGTGGGAAATTTTTTAAAAACCAAGATTGGAAAATTTTTAATAAAATTTACTCACTACTGGGAAAAATTCTACCATCAATAATTTTTTCAAATCTGCTTTCTTCAATTTTTTTCAATTTTTCATTTTTTTAAAAAAAATCTTCCAACTCCGACTTTTTTTTGCAATTTTTTCAACTCTGTAATTGGAAAAAATTCATAAAAATATGAAATTGAAAAACATTTTTTGTAATAATCAAAATATTGGTAATATTTTGAAGGAAGTGAAATTTGAAACAAATTTACAGCTGTAAAATTTTCAAAATTGGATACAATTTCAAAAGGATGAAAAAAGAAAAAATTTAAGAGTGAACAATGTATAATTTTGAACTTGCATCTTTGGGTCATCGAAATCTCATTTACGACTAAATTACTCAGAAGCTGGCTTTTCCTTATTTTTTTTTCTTTGGTATTTTGCTATTTGATTAGACTCCCCAAATAATTTTTTTTGAAAAAAAACTCACGTTACTGTGAAAACTTTGAGGATTTGAATTTTATGTAAAACTCGAAAGTTCTATTCTATTTTTGTGTGCCTCTAATGTGACTTTAAATTAAACTTAAAAGTTCTGGTAAACACATAAACAACTTATAGAAATTGTTGACCAAGTTGAAATATGAACACCTATGAAAATAAAAATAATAAAATAGGTATTTCTATAATTTCTTTGACATTCGAACGAAAAACAACTATTTTTCTTTAAAATTGGATACATGTGGCCTCACACTGACATATATTTCGCCATTTTTTCTTTTAAAAATGACATCAGATTTTATCCTAGGTTCTTTCTTCTTTGCCATTTTGTTTTCTGATTTTCCCACCTGAGGCTAAACTTTCTCGCCAAAATTTATACCATAAACAGACCCCACCTCGAAATCCACCTTTGAAAACGTACAAAACGACGTGTTTTTTTTGTCAACTCCCAACGTACTATACCTACTTAAATCAGACGACAAAGATAGTCTAACGTGTATTTTTGGTATTACGTTATTTTCAGTATAGAACCAGCGATTAATCTTTATCGCCTCGCGCTATTTTTAACCCGAACGGTGAAAACCTGATAAGTAAGGAAAAAAAGTTCACTTTATTTGTCGAAAAGTTACACGTATTGTTCAAATTTCGCGAATCGAACGGTGCCGAAATTCCGGCCAACGATGTTTCTGCCTTCGCCATTTTCGTACGTTTTATAATCTTATTTATGTTGATGTTGATCAGACGGACGAATATCAAGTATTTCTTCCTAAATCGCCGCAAAAACAAACCCACCGGTGTTGGAAAAGTCTCGGTAAGCTCGGGGAATACCCCTATTTTCTTTCGACGCCTCATTAACCTACTCGTCGCCAAATATTCTCCCCTGCCTCTCACACCGTTCGTTAATTGCATCGAAGAAACTCGGTTAATTAAACTCGTTGATTATCATCTTCCGTCATGGACAATTCTTGGTAATTTTTTTTTGAGGAAAATCGTGTCAGTGTGCGACCCGTGTGAAAAAAATATCCTCTCCGCGTTTAATTTCCAAACGAAGAATAATTGTCGATTTATGTGACGAATCGTAATGAGCATATTGTCGTTCGCAGGTGGTCTATTTTGCCAAAAAAAATTTACATCCAGGTCGGTGTATTTTTTCAGCGCAACACCGATGAATGAATGGTCAAAATATTTGTCATATTCGTCGGTTAATTAAACTCGAACGTCGCTGCGGTTCCGTGGAGGTGCAATATTGCGACGTTTACGACGAAAAATACTCGAAAATAACGAGCCAAAGCGAGCAAATTTATTATACAAAAATTCATCGTACGGTCGAAATTTTTCTATTTTTAACCTGGATTAGTTTACGTAGGTACGAGTGTATTTTCGAAAATACGTTTTTATTCCTGGTATTTTCACCTGTGTAAACGTAAATTTACGTTTTATGGAAATTTTGGTTCACAAAGGTGGTTTTTTTTTCGATTACGATGTGGGCGTTTGAAAAATAGATAAATTAGGTAACGAGAATTGAAGGAAAATTTCCCGAACGAGAGTGAATTTTTGCAACGAAAGAGTTCAAGGGCTGGATTATTTTTTTTCCGTTTTATGATTAACTTGAATGGTCGAGTTTTCGCTAAATTGATAATCGGTGGCGAATGGCGAACGTTTTTTTTTCATGGAAAATGGGAGTCGTTTGCATTTCATTCGTGTATTTGGATCGATGTGTGATGAACGTTTGGGTTTGTGCGAGTTGTGCTGTGGAATTCAATTATCGATCGTTTGGTGATTGCAATCGGATGGTTTGAGGTTTCGATGTGTTTCGAAGTGATTTACAAATGGTTAGTCTGAGCCAGGATAGAGGTGTAAAATCAGATGTGGAGGTGGTGCTGATTGAAGACGAGGTAAGCGATTTGAAAAGTATTTGGGAGATTGGAAGTTTTGGATTTTTTTTTTAGAATTTTGATTTAAAATTCTATAATCGAGGGGAAAATGAAAATTGAAATTGTTTCGTGAGTTTAGAGGGAGAGGGAGGGGAAGAAAGGGAAGAGAAAAGGGAGGTTGGAAATTGAAAATCAAAATGTGCATAAAATTTTTTCATTAAAAATTACCATTTTTTTAAAAAATGAAAAATGATTATCTTTTCGAAAGATTTTTCACTGGGAATACCTACCTACCTGCCTTTATTTATCATACGAAATTCAAAAATTGAAATTTTATTTTAAAATTTGGCAAAATTGACAATTTTGATTTGGGTACGTCTCAAGGTGGGAAGGGAGAAGGAAAGGGGGAGGGGGTAAAACTTTAAAGAAATTTAAAATTGAGAAAAAAAAATTAAAAAGTATTTTGTAATATTGAAAAAAAAAGTGAAAAAAATTTAGGTGCATTGACATTTTAATAAAAAGTTGAAAAGTTTTGTTTTTATTGCCTCATCATTGAGTTTGAAGTGAGCATTTGAAGATGTTCATTATGAAAGGTTTTACCCTAAAGTTTAAAATGCTCGATTTTTTTTTCAATTTTTGAGATTTTTATGATTAGGGATTTGACTTGGGATTGTATATGGTCTTTGCAATTGAAATAGTCCCAGCCCAAGCTAAAGAAATAGTAAAAAATGTTCTTAGGTTCGAAAAAATAAAAAATCGAATGAGACAGGAAAATTTTATAAAATGAGAAGGACAAGGCAGGGGATGAAAAAGTCCCAAAAAGTCTTGAAAATGTCATGAAAAATTGTTCAAATAATTTATCAAATTTAAATGTAAAAAAAAGTGCTCTCCGGATGAATTTTTAGGCATTGGAGCACAGAAATCTGGAGGTGAGGGGGGAAGAAAAATGAGGGTCCCTCCCTTTAAGCAATTTTTTCAGATTAGAAGAAATTTTTTTGAAAATACTGAAGCTGGAGCCATATCCGGAGAGACCATATCAGATCCCCTCCGACTTCCAGCTCCGGAGATTATTCTTTTAAATTTTAAAAATGTGTTCATATTTTTCGAACTTCCATCTTTTCATTTATTCGTAAAAAAATGATGAAAATTTCGCTCGCCTCATAAATTATTCAACACTAATTTCAAAAATATTTCAAAATTCTACAAAAAAAAGTTTTCTGAATTACTTTCGGAGGTCCCTGTAAGAGCATTTTCAAATTTCCCAGTGCCGGAGTAATTTTTTTAAAGTTTCGGAGTCAGAGGAATTTTTTCAAAAGTCCTAGAAGGACTGTAATCAAAAGTGTTGGAGTTGGAGGGATCCATATCCCTCCTCTTCGGATCACTGTTGGAGCGAGGGTTACTTTTCGAGCACTTAGTTATTTTTTTCATCCTTTGTTACTTTTTTTGATAAAATTCTCATCAATTCCAAAACTATATTCACCTTTATTTGATATGATAAAATCGGCTTCAAAAAAATTGAATTTTAATCGTGAAAAATCTATGTCATTCATTTTATTACGTTTTTTTGTTTTTTTGTGAACCAGAGAAATGCATTTCTTGTGATAGTAGAAGTTAAAAATTTGATAAAGTCAATTTTTAAAAAGAGGACGGTAAAAAATTTTCAAAATCTATGATTAAAAATTGGTTCTTTTTGGCTCAAAAAAGTTGCTGAATTTATCATTTTTTCGCAGGATTTCTCTTTGATGCCTGAATTTCAAATTTTGGATAATTAATCTATTGGCCACACTGGTTTTAAAAATTATTCCAAATTGAAGAAAATATCATAATTAATAAATTTACTTGGAAAAAATTGTCACCCAATTTATTAAGGAAAAAGTAAAGGTCATTAAAAATTCTATAATCGTGGAAAATCTAAAAATTGAAGCCATTTCATGTGATTGGAGGGAGAGAGGGGAGATTAGAACCAAAAAATTCAAACTTTTTTTTAATTATAGAAATACAATTTTAAAAAATTCATCATTTCGAAAATTTTCCGATTAAAAAATACTACATTTATCGTAGAAAATTTAAAAAAATGGACAATTTTTTGGCGAATTTTATTAGTTTTTGGAATTTCCTAGTTTGAGGATTTGATGGGTACGAGTACCTACTTCAAATGAAATAGAGTGGTTCGAGCGAAGAAAAGAAATGAAAAAATTCATAAGTTTTAAAAGGTTCTGAAAAATTCTGAAAGAGCTAAGAAATCGTTATAAAATGAAGGGAAAAAAGCAAATGAAAAAGTTGAAATAACCGCAAAAATTTCAAAATTTTATTCGAACCAAACAAATAATTTATCAATTATTTAAAATATAAAAATCTCCCCCCTTGGATGGGTTTCGATTTTCGAATAATTAATTCATTGGTGACGCAGGTTTCGAGAATTTCTCCAAAATCAAAAATTTTACGATTATGGACTAAAAGAAAATTTCTACGTGATTTGTTATTGAGGAAAACATTCCTGTTTTTGGATGGAGAAAAGGAAATTAGATTGAAAATGTTGAAATTCTAACGTGGGATTTTCCATTTAAAAATGCAACTTCAATAAAATCACCATCCTTCCGCGAATTTTTCCACTCATAATATTATTTATCATAAGTAGGAAATGCAAAAATTTATATTTCATCCCAAAATTTCAAGAAATTAATGATTTTTTGATTGGTAGATTCTTCTTATTTTTGGAATTTTCATGATCAAGAATTTGCCTTTAGCTTGTATGAGTCATTTGAAATTGAAATAGTCCAAGCTGTGTAAAGGGTAAAAAATATTCATAACTTGAAAAAAAAAAATAGTTAAGGAGTCGCAAAAATATCATGAAATTTTATTCGAATCTTGTTACCTACGTGTAAATAATTCATCAAATTTTAATGTAGAAATTTGCTCATTCGATGAATTTCGAATTTTGGATAATTAATTCATTGGCGACACAGGTTTTGAAAATTGCTCCAAATTAAAGAAAATTTTATACTTTATAAACTTGCTCTGAAAAAAAAAAACTATATTAAGGAAAAGGTTAAGGTCGCCTAGTTTTTTGGCGACATTTAATTATTAGATTAAATTATTGAAATTAATAGAATAATTTCGGATCGTGATATTTTTAGAATTATACCATTGTTTAAACGAATTATCAACTTATGAATCATAAACTGTCATCGGTGGTCTTGACGTATACCAATTGACTTTATCAAAAATCGTTGGTAGTTTCGTTATTCGTTTCACGTGCAATTATTTTTATCAATTGGAAAAAAAAATTTATCATAATACGTTTCCATAGCATGACATTTTTGAAAAACGTCAAACAAGTATATTTTTTTCTTTTCAGGCACAAATGCTCGAAATAGCCAAAATGATAATTTTTGAGGTCGAGACATTCTACATTAATTTTTCACGTTTTCTGATTTACATATTTTTGTGTTTTTTGTTTTTTTTTTTGGAATTGTTCTTCGACGTAATAAAAGCTTCGGCGAAGTGAAAAATTGATAATAATGGGATTTAATTGTCTTATTTGATAAAAAGAAAAGAAAGTTAATTAGAATCAAAATTCGAGACATTCACGTGTTAGTTTATTTTTTTATTCTGAGATTTAAAAATAGAACGAGAACGTTGACTGCAGATTTTGTATAATTTAGTGATTTAGAAAAAATAATCGGGTATTGTTTTTCGTGGATTTTTTACACATTTTTTGTTGTGTTTGTATCGACTATTAACGTAGCGAAACTACTTGATTCCACCTTCCCTCTGTCCTCTCCTATAGCTAATTTTAAAATTAATTCGGAATTTGATCACCAATTTTTTTTTTATCAAGTCGTTGAAAATTCAGCATTAATTTTGATGAATTTTTTTATCAATTGTTTTGTTGTCATTTTCTCTTCCTCTTTGGCTCAGAAAAAACGAGTCGAATTAGTTTTCAGTAAATTTGAGTAATTTAAATTTAGGTAGGTGAATGCTAAAAAATAATTTTTTTAGAAAAAACTGCGTTTTCAATTTTATGAATTATTTGATTGTTATGACTATATTTTTTTAAGCTAAAAAAATCCCAAACTTGATTTTTTTTACCGTTTTTCGGAAAAAGAAGCCATTTTTACGTTTTAAAAAAGTAGAATTTTCAATTTTTTTCAAATAATTGAAATTTAATTTTTGGAAAAAATATCAAATTTAACTCTTTATTTTGGGAAGAAATGAATTTTTATGATGGGGAGGGGGAGAAGGAGGAAGGACTGAATTTTCATTTATTTTGGAAAATATTCGAATTGACAATTTTTCAAGTAGGATTTTCGCTAAGATTTGAATTAAGCAGCAGTTTTTCTGGAAAAAGCATAATTTTTAATTATTTAAAACTTTAAAAGTTCTGAATTGATAAAGGTACGTTTCGAATGAATAAATTTTGAATTTGTTTTTTTTTTGGCATTGCAAATATCATCAAAGGAAAGTTGAATTATCCCCACTCTTTTCTCCTCTACATTTAGATAACAATTGGAAATTAAATTTTATTAAATTGAATAAAATTCAACGGATTCAACCCTTTATTCTCTTCTTTTCATTTTGGAAAAGTATGATAATTTCAAAATTCTCAGGCATTTCAAAAAAATTGCGAGAAATGAAAGCACTTTTTTAAAGAAAAAAATTGAATGAAGTGGTATACGTAATTTTTTCAAGAAGTTGGAACAGTTTTTTTTTTCAAAAAAAAATTGAATGAATAAAATGATCCATTGACAAATTTGGCCTATGATTTTTAGAGTTTTCAAAATTTTAATCAGAATAGATTTGGATGAAAAAAAAAAAAGATGAACTGATAAAAAAAGTCGAATTTTTTAGAATTCTTATACTTTGAATTTTTCCATGATGGAGGGAATGGGGTATCTCTTTTTTCTTGAAAATACAAAATTTTCTCAGCATGAAAAAAATCTGATATAATTTTAAATTTAAAAAAAAATCATGAATCAATTATTTGGTGAATTTTATATCTCCTGTCCCTTTTTCTCTTCTCTCCTTTTCTCTCTATTGCTGATTTTTTGAGAATTTTTCAATCGAATAGAAAAAAAATGAATATTGAAATTTGAAAACCTGCCAATACAATACCGAGCTTGAAATTTTTTTAATACTCTAATTTTTCGTATTTTTTGATTGCAAAATACATTTTTCCTTTCTCCTTTTCACTCCTATTTTGAAACAAATAGAAATTCTCCTAAATTGAAAAAATTAGGTATTTTATATTTAATTTTTTAGTTGGATTATTCTTTCGTACTTTTCTTCTCCTTTTTCATTTTTTTTCTTTTCAAATTTCTGATTAGATTATTGGATTAGAAAAAAGTGAACATTGAAATTTGAAAAGCTGGCAACACTGAGATCAGAATTTTCTGCTTGAAAAAAATAATCATTCATATTACATCATTGTCGTTACTGTATTTTTTTAGATTTTCAACATCACGAGTATTTTGCAGAAATACGTCGCATCACCTGCGGAAAATTTTGATTAGATATTTTAAATTTCAAAGATGATCGATTCCCTTCCTGCTCCTTTCTTCCAGCCTATTTTAAAAACTATTACTTTTTAATTTTACAGCTTTCATCCCCGAAGTTCAACTTTGAGCTTTTCAAAAAGTAATTATCGTTTTTGAATTCCCTATCAATTCTCTTTTGGACCCCGCAAACAGTTTCTCCTCAAATATAACCTATTTCGAGACATGAGTCTTCCAAGTTGGGTAATCTGGCAAAAAAAATCGCCAACTGCCCCTTGAGGGTAGAAGAGAAATAATCGTGGATTTATTAATAGACCATCAAGGGAAATTCGTAAAAAAAATTGGACGAAATCGGAAGACTCGACTTCATTTTTGATCCGTTTTAGTATGAAATAGTCCATGAAAGCTTTTTAATTACTCAAAACGTCGTTTTTCGCATTAATAATTATCAAATACAGATTTATCAACAATTTTCTTTCCCTGTACCTATTTTATTTTAGCAAACATCAGGTGTTAATTATTGTTTCGTTGTAAACAGAAATTCCCTTCTGCTCCTTCCCCTTCTCACATCTCCTCTTATATAACAACCATTAGTTTATTTCTTCACTCCCAATTCCCAAATACTGTAGTTTTCCTTCTCTCTCTCTCCGTTCAGGTGTTTTATACGTATTCTCACCTAAGACGTTCGTTTTTTTGATAATTGGATTTTTTCGTACGCATTATTTCCGCCTCTTAAACCGTTAATGATGTTTCGTTTAATTTCATTCCATTATGTTTATCTCTAGGTAAATATCCTTGTACCCGTATAAATCTAATCTGGATTTATTTTCGTTTGTTTTGTTTCAGGAAAAACCCCAACAATGTGAGTCGAGCGAAAACGAACGCAAGGTGACCAATTGGGCGACCTCGCTGGAAAAACTCCTCTACGATTCGGTCGGATTGCACGCTTTCGCTGTAAGTACCCGGCTAGTCGGATATACCCTCCCAAAACCCCGAGAAACCCTAACCTTGGATACTTTTTCTGCAGGAATTTCTACGAAAAGAATTCAGCGTCGAAAACGCCTACTTTTGGGCAGCCTGCGAAAAATACCGTCGAACTGTTAATTTGGAAGAGAGAAAGAAACTAGCGACGAATATTTATGAAAAATTTTTATCAAATGCGGCCACCGAACCTGTAAACGTCGATTCGACTGGAAAAAATTTCACCCAGCAGCAGTTGCAAATTGCAGATGTTAATTTATTATCAAATGTAAGTCTAATTTTTCGTCGAGGATGGTTTTTCTCATTGTCTGATTCGCGGTGGTAATTTATTATTATTTTTTAATCGCTGCTCTGAATCCAGTGGCGAAGTTTGAGGTGAAATTGGTGAGTATTTGTAATGGAAGGGGGAAGGAAAGGTTCCAAAAATCAGCGTACTTTTTTTTCCAATTTTATTTCTTTTATTGTATTAATTTGCGATTTTTTTCCCCGCAGGCTCAAAAACAAATATTCAATTTGATGAAATTCGACAGCTACCCGAGGTTTTTGAAAAGCGATATTTATAAAAATTATCTGATGCGTGAAATTTCCGGCGAAAACGTCACCTTATCATCGAGCACGACTGATAACGAGCTGCTTCTGTCACCCAGCGCACCGGCCTCCAATGCCAAAGTATTTATTTTTACATCGTAAAATATTCGCGACGAATTTCCTCGAAACTTTCTCCAATTAATGGGTTGATTTTTTCAAAGGAATCTGCCGAAGAACCCGAACGAGCTCAACGGACGAATCGTCGTCGACGATCCCTGCTGCTATGGACCAGATCCAGATGTAAATCTAGGGATCGAACTGTCACTGCCAGTGCCGAAAATATGCAGTCGTCGTGTAGCAGCAGCAGAACCTCATTGGCGTCTTGGGATTTAGCCCTGCCGGTGTCTTTGTGCAGAGTCATATTGCCCGATACTTCCTCAGCTGTTGTAAATATCCAACCGAATCAAACTGTGCGTCATGTTATTAGTAAATTATTGGAGAAAAGAGCGATGCCTTATACCAGTTTTCAAGTAGTTTTTACGGCTACGGATAAAGTAAGAAGATCGATCGTGCGATTGGATCGTGAAGGGATCAAAATGATTGTAATGTTTGGATCGGTTTTTTGTAGGTGGTTGATTTGGAAGAAAATGCGTCAGTTTTGGCCAGAAAAGAAGTGAAAATAGAATGGAGAATTGAATTCAGATTAGATTTGCCGGATCGTAAATCATTGACTGTTAAATCGAAACCCTCGCATACTTTAGGAGCTGTCCTCGGACCGATTTTAATCCAACATGGATATAATTTGCATATGGTCACGTTATGCCTGGTGAGTATAGCAAAAAAAATTGTCAAGTTTTGATTTTAAACGAGATTCTCTGAGGTTAAAAATGTTTTTCTGGACTGTTTTTCGTAAAAAAAATTCAAAAAAAATTGAAAATTCAACTTTAGAAAAAAGTGGAGGAAATTCATTAAAAAAATTATGCCATACTTTTCATGGAAAAATAACTCGATTTAAAATATTTCAAAGAGCTATTTTGAATTTTTTTTTTCAGAAATAATAATTTTGAGATTTTAAAAGAAATTCTTTTACAAGTTCTCAAAAAAATATTTTTTTTAAAATATGAATTCATTTTTGAAAAAAGTTTTGGAAAAATCATTCTAGTTCTGAGAAATTTCGTACATGGTTTGAAAAATGGTAAAATCTTTAAGAAGTTGTTTTTGTTTTAATTTTGAAAAAATTTTCCACTTCTGGAAAATTCTTCAATTTTATTAAAATAGTTCAAGCTTTCGAAAATTCTCCAAGTTTTGAAAAACTGTCCATTTGTTTTGAAAATTGTTCAATTTTAATTTAGTATAAAATGTTTGCAAAATTTCTCAAGTTTTCAAAAATTTTTAAATTTTGACGCGTTTAAAATAGTTTTTCAAGTTTTGAAATATCGCCAGATCATTGGAAAATTGACCGATAAGTATTAAGAAAATTTTTCAAGTTACGAAAAAATTATCCCAGATTTCATAAATCACTCGACTCTCGAAAAAATGTCCAAGTTTTTAAAAATCTTCAAATTTTTATAAAACTACTCAATTTGTGAAAAATTATTCAATTTGTAATAAATTGTTCAATTTTTGGGAAATTTGGTTGATTAGGTATGGAAAATTTAATCCGTCAATTACTAGAAAATTGTAAAAATTTCAGGAAAATCCTTCTATTTTTTAAAAACTGCTCAATATGTGGAAAATGATTAGATAAATTTTTAGAAACATTTTTTAGGTTAAGGAAAAATTTGTTCATTTCATAATGTGATAAAATTCTTCAATTTTTAAAAAACTGCTCAATTTGTGTTTTGAAAAAATTTGAATTTTCCAACTGTTTTGAAAAATCCAGAATTTTCAAATTTGACGAAAAATGAATGGAAAATAATTGAATAACAATTTTTAAGATCATAAAAAATTATATGTTTTGAAATATTGAAGTAAAAAATGTTGATTTAATATCACTCGTGAAAGTTTTTAATTTTTTAAAAAAATTTCTTCCTTTCTCCTCTTTTCCACGTTGAGATTTTTTTTATTTTGATGATTTTTGGAAATGTTTTTTTTTTCACTCCTCAGTTTGTTTATATTTTTCTTTTGTTTACTTTCTGCTTTTTGTGGTGATTAATTCTTGGCGAATTTTAGACTGTTACAAAAAAAGTTCTGAATAAAATTCTTGTTATCCAATTTCCATGTTAATCGTGTAAAATAAACCACCAAAGAAGCTCGTTTTTAAACACTAATTTAAACCCAGATCGACGTATTAAAATCATTAACATTGTTTATGTAATTTTTAAATTATGCAGATCGAAGAAAACGAAGTATTAGAACCGAGCAGTTTGGTAAGCACCGTTGACAAGCAACGAATACAAGTGTTGACTCGAAGCACTCCGACGCCAAATTTACAAGGTACATGATTTCAGACGACGATTGTCCTCAAACAGTGATATTATTTTCAAGGGAAAATTCTCTAACGAGTGTAATTTTCAGGTTGGAATAATTATTATGGAGTAAATGCGACGATAAAACCAAAACAGTCGTCTACTTTGGATGAAATAACAAATAAAGTTTTTGAAGAATTACTTCAGGGCAAAGCGGAAAATTTCCGGAACCCTAATACCGAACCTACCCCTTCTATTTATGTGAGTTTTTTCCCATTATAAATTAATTATCATCTCTAGGAACCTGTTTGAGAAAATTGGACTAATTTTTTTTCTCGTTTTCAGTCTGAAAATTATAGTTCCGAGCATTCGTCGAAGATTTTAGGTAAATTTTTAAGAAAAGATTCGTTCCATCAAGATAAGCAAAGAGTAAGTTGAAGATCGAAGTATTCCTTGGATAATTTTTTCAATGGCTCTGTCTAAAAATTACTCTGAATTTTTCTTCACAGAAAATTAAGAAAACCAACGACGTTACGAATAATTCTGAGAAGAAATCCACCAATTCTAGATTACCTCCGGTGATCGCCAAATGGAAGCCGGGATCAAAACTAGATTCTAAATTTGAAAAAGATGGATTATATGAAGGGCTCAAAAGATGCCAAAGAGGACGCCTGGAAGACCAAAGGGGCACAGAACTGAATATAGAACTGCCCGATTTCTTAAAGGTCCTTATTCGATTTAAATTCATTCTTCGAATCTATTCGTAGGTATCTCAGATTTTAACATATTTCATTTTCCACACCCTCAGGACAAAGAAAACACCCCCAGCGGTAGAAAAAAACTGAAAAAAATCCGCAAAGATGCCCCCTGCTCGTCAGAAACCAAATCTCTGCCTCCCTGCCATGAAAAAGATACCAAAGATGAAACCACCATTGTCGCCAACGAGAGCGAGTACAACTCGTTGAAATTATCCGACACCTACCAGACTCCTGCAGACTGCAAACGTCAAACCGAAGACGATCAGGATATTTATACCAATGATTTGCCTAATTTCAACGGTAAACTCGATAATAGTCCGCCTCCGGTGTTCAAAGAACCGCCACCTTTGCCTCCTAAACCTAAAAATATATCTTGGCGGATGTCAAGTGGTACTTATGGGTTCGATACGAGTCCCAAGTCTGTGTATTTGGATCAACCCACGAGTAGCTTTGTATAGCCATTTACTTAGCCAATTTTTTTTTTCTGTGTAGGTAGTTAAATGTATCATCTTGTATAATCGTGTATTTGTATGAATGTATTTTATATTTTACTAAATTCCTTCTTATACTTTTTACTGTCCCTTTTTTTCCTTGATATTTTTTAAAATATATTTTTTTCTAATAATTGTTTTTTAATTTATTTTCAAAAACAGAAAAAATTATTAATAAGATTTTATTTTATAAATGCACATTTTAAGTCGTCGGAGCTACTACTTGTGGTCCGGGGATATTGACTATCGGTTGTGCTACATCAGTACTAGCTTTTTCCTGAGTCTCCGTTTCTTCTTCTTCTTCAACATAGGTCCTGATTGCTGACTCCTTCTCTGGTAACCAATCCGGAATGATTTTGCCATGCATTCGCCAATCTGAATATTCGGAAGAGAGATGTTTTTCGTAAACGACGTACTCGAGCACATCCTTAGCTATGGTTTCGCTTCCATGAATTAAACGGCCGAATCTGTCGTAAATTGCTAAAGTCTGAAAACAATCGGATTATTAGATAATGAGCTGAAGTGCAGTTTTTTTCGATTTTTTTCGAATTCTAAGCATAGGTAAAAAATTTGTTTTAATTGGTTCCAAAAAAAGTAAAAATGTGAGATTTTACCACGGAGGTAAAAGTGATGTTTTTATGATCGCAGATTTAATGATTTATTCTGTTTTGCTAGGAAAAAACTTGGAAATTTTAATTCATCAATTTTACAACTTTTCATTCAACTTCTGAAAACTTAGAAAAATTTTTGTCGAATTGATAAAAGGATTTAACGATACAGAAATCAGAAACAAGGATTGAACATTGAAATTACTTTTTATCAACGTCATTCTAGACAGAAAAATTCAAAAAAAATCTCTCATTTTTCGATAAAAATAACGTGACATTTTCAAAGACCTTAGGGAATTTTCAGATTAAAATTTGTTTTAATACAATCAAATTTACAATATTTTGAAACTGAGCTTTCAATGGAAGGGGAGAGGTCAATCTGAGATCATTTCGTATTATTTTTAGAACAAGGTGTAATAAAATTCGAAAAAAATGAAATTATTAAAAATATCGATACGAACTTGTTTAGTATGAAATCTAACGGTAATTTGGGCGAATACGTTGTCTTTACTAAGCAGTTCCATACAACGGATGTGGGAAACTCGAGGAGGTTCTAGGGATTCGATAAATTTCCAACGGATTGTCTTACATCTGGCGTTGAATACAATTTCCTGTAAATTGAAATAAGATAAGTGTAAAAAATAAAAAAAAACGACAGTAAAGCGATAAATAATTATTACTCACAGGGTAAGCTTTTTCGGTAGCGTATTGGATTAAATCTTCGAAATTACCTCTGAAAACAGAAAATGTTGATAACAAATAAAACAAATGAAATGTAAAAATGAACCACCTTGAAAACTTACTCAGCTAAACACGTATGAACTTTTTTATAAATATCTTCAGCTTTTTCTACAAAATCCGGATATAAATCGAAGTCATCGTCGTAAGATCTAATACGTCTCAAATCTTTCCACGATTTACCTTTTTTCTGCAACCAATCTAGTTTTTGTTTAGCTCCCTAAAATGATAGGAAATACATAAATCGTCTGAATATCAACTTGAAATATAGACAGTTAAAAATCATACAGCTGTATTCAAAGGCGATAGTTTTCCATCCCCTTCGGGAGGTACATAAGGTTCGACTACTGATCCGGTACATGTGAGCGCAATCTCTCTCTCGTACCATGGACGGGTAGGTTGCATTCCTATTTCTTTATAATGAGCCCTCATCTCTTCGGGAGTCATATCTTTGAATTGTTTTTGCTTTTTATGGTAATCTGGTAGCTCCACTGGGATCATCTACAACATAGATCGAATTAGGAATCTAATGCATACTTGGATTTGCGACAAAATCTACCTTCAATCCTCGTAATCTTTTCCATTTAGGGTCTTTGTGCCTGTTACCGATTAGGAAACGAACTGGATTCGGAGATGCGAAGGTAACGCCGGGACCGCTCTTTCGTTCCACGATCTGTCAATGAAAATGATTATGATTGTGTTTAAAATACCGTATTATTGATGAAATCATTACATACCTGGAGTAATTGTTTGGAAATTGCTCTAGAGCATAACATTTTGGGTTGATTTTCAGTAGAAAATTAAAAACGACGTATTTTGATGTGTTTCGAAAACTTTAAAGACGTCGATGAGAGACCACATGCATCTGTAGATATTTCTCGGATGATGTTGAAACTACTGGAATAGGGCACCAAATAGATTATTTTACTTCAATGAATACTAGAAATTAGTCAAAATCCAACCTTACTTACAATTTATTCGAATTAAGTGGATTTAATCAAAATATTTTTCGAAAAAAATTTTTGATTGATAATTTTCAGCGTTCTTGGATAAACACCGGAAACCTGAACACAAAATTCAGGTATTTTTTGTTTTAAAAATCACCACTAGAAAAAAATATAGCGCGTCTAGCGTTTTTTCAGTGTTACCAAATCATATAAATAAAAAGTATTCAATATTTTCACAAAAATGAACACTGTTTCTTATCATTTGTTGATTTGTAAATAAAAATTTTTGAACATGTGAATTTTTGCATTTATTCTCAATATTTCATTTATTTCTCTAGAAAATACGTTGAAAAAATATTATTTGTGTAAATTTTCAATGATCTCGGTACAATGAGTACATCTGAAACAGCCACTCAAAATAAACCTCTCATCTGTGTCCCTGGTAATGATATTCAATTACTACCATGTCGTTCGTTTATTTCTGATTTCTTTAATTTTTCATGCATTTTCTTTTTAATTAGGCCAGAGACTATGTCTAATGGATAAAGACCATGTCAGTGGTAATGGTACTTACGAGCATCATGGATACATTCACGCCTCCATTGTAGGCACAGTCAAGATCAATAAAGCTTCCGCAGATAGTGATGTAAGTCTACTCCTCTCATGAACTTACTGCTCAGAGCCAGACTTTAATTCGAATTCTTACTCTTTTTCAGAGTAAAATTATCGAAGTCCATGGTATAAATGAGCAGAGTGTTGTGCCAACCGCAGGAGATATAGTAACCGCCAAAGTACTTCTATTTTTCAGTGTTATTTTTTTAATAACTTGTATCGTTCAGTTTCTTAATTTTGGTACAATTTTCTAGGTTATGGTGTTGACTCAAAGGTTCTGTAAATGTTTAATTAAATGTATTGGAGATACGGTATTGAGTAGACCCTATCGAGCTGTTTTGAGGAAAGAAGATATCAGAGCTACTGACAAAGATCATATTGACATGTATAAATGTTTTCGTCCTGGTGATATTATTTTAGCTCGAGTGGTATCCTTTTTTTCTGCGTTATTTTTAATTTAATATTTGGAAATGTGAAGAAAAATATTGATTTCCTTCATTTATCGCTCAGTTACCCATGACTGAAATACATTCCTATCATTTGTCAACTGCCGAAAATGAATTAGGTGTTGTGATTGCTTACAGCGAAGCAGGTTTGTAAACGTGTTTGTATTTCAAGTTTGGAGCCTTGAAATTTATTAATTTGATAGCTGCTAGTTTGAAATATAATCCATGAACGGTTATGAAAAAGTATTGACGAGATACCCTTTGGAAAAGAGAAACTGAGCCTCATAAAAGCTCATTTTTTGGATTTGAGTATGGTTTTAAACATAGTTATGCTTTTGAGTTGGCTGTTCGAAAAGTTTCAGCCAGAAAAAGATTCGTAAGCCAAACATAAAAACTTGCTTTTATTTTTTTTCGATTTTCCTAAGGATAAAATTTGATTTGATATGGGGAAGGAAATGGCATTTTCAAATTTTTCCCCGCAACCCTTTGCCTTTTCTCACTCATAATGAAATATGAAATGAAAATCCCTCGTTTTTATAAGGGGAGAAATAAGAAAATGAAAAAAGAAATCCTAGAAATTAGCGAAATGACTAAATTGAGGTCCTTGTTCACAAACCCAATCCCTTTTTCGGGCAGTCGAGCTTTGTTTTTCAAGATTCGGCCAATTTTCACCTCGAAAATGCTATTATTAAAAAACGACATCTAAAATGGTCGTTCTTTCAAAAGTCTGTTTAACAGATTCTCTTTTGACAATTATGAAAATTTTCAATAATAATTCATTTATTGAAATATTTTTTGAGTAACCTTACTTATTATTAAACAGTTACAAGTTCCAAATTAACTTTTCTTAGGTCGTAAAATATGTCGTTTAATTTTTAAAAAATCGTTCATTTTTTTTTAGAAATTTATTCAATTTTGAATTTTTTTTTGTAAATTTGTACTTTTTCCTCCAAAGTTGATGGATCTTCGTAGGTCGTACAGAGTTTTTGCAATTTTTCCGTATCCGAAAATCTGTCCAAGTTACGGAAACGAGTTTAGTGTTCAAATTTATAAAAATTTGCCTGATTTCCGAAAACGTTGTTCTTTGTTTCAAAAATTTTCGATTTCCAAATAACTTTCTGTTCAATTTTTATGGAGCCGTTGCAATTTTCTGAACTTGAATTAATTTTTCACAAACATTGTATAATTTTTGGAAGAACATCTTAAATTTTCAAACAAATTGTTCATTGTACAATTTGCTCAGATTTTTAAAAAGTTGTACCAATTTTCAAATTCTTCTTATTTTCAAAAATTACATTTTTTTTTTTTTGAAAAAGTAGACGAATTTTTACTAGAAACGAGTCCCATTGTTATTTTCAAACAATTCGTTCGATTTTTATTTTGTTCAATTTTCAAAACTACGAGTATTTGAAAAATGTTTTCGGTTTTTGAAAAATTCCCAATATCCAATTTTTGATAAACTTGTACGTCTGTAAAATTTTCCAATTTTGAAAAACATTAAATTTTTCGAAATAGCCAGACCTTCTGAATCGATTATCGATGACAGGTTTATTGGTACTTTTAGACTCCGGACAAAATTTCAGTTTCCTTTAAATGGACTCAAGCTCGCAAATTTAATATTTTTCAATTTTTTGAAGTTTTACATTATTCTTAGAGCAATTTCTATGCAAAGAGTGACCGAAATTATATGAAAAATTAGTGTTCTTAGGCTATCAGAACATATAATCGAAAACAAATATCATCTCAAGATCATTTTTATTCCACTCGCAATTTCCTCAACCATCTGAATCGTTCTTGGAAGACGAAACATTCTCTAATAGTGTGCGAAAAAATTTTCTGAACTTCGAAAAATCGGAATTAAATTTTTATCGCCACTTAAAGAATTCGAAATTCCATCTTCCTTTAAGTTTGACATAACCTGATTTTCTGGGAATTAAAGATAAACATTCAATTTCAAAAGAATTTTGTTCTTTACTTGCAATTTTCCAGACATTTATTTTCGTCATCATAACTTATGAAATATTCTATGATTCATCACTAAGATTCTTCGCTGCATGATTTTCTGAGAACTCTTCTCACGTCACTGATTAGAAATCTATACCTCGACCTTAAATTCACTTCTGATGACTAATTCTTTCGATAATTTCAGGAATTCCAATGATCCCAATCAGCTGGACCGAAATGCAATGTCCGAAAACGCACAACAAAGAACCACGCAAAGTAGCACGTATAGTACCCGAAGACATAATAGTTCCAGATTAACATGAAAAAAATCCCACACGTATAAAAATGAAAAAAACAACTTTTTATTTCAAATAATAAAATCAGCCTTCGGAAATCTATACATTACATAAGGTACATAAAAACAGGCAATCTACTTAAATCTATCGTTGAGCTTCTTTTGTTTCAAATCGTTCTTTAATTGTTCCAGCTTTAAATTGAACGGATCGTCTCGATAACCCTGGCTGGGAAAATTCGGCACCGGTATTTTTTTCTCGTACGCAAAATTTCGTCGATCTGCAAAGAAAAAAAAAGAAACAATTACGCACGTGTTGAGATAACCAAATTATCGTAATGTAAACACCGATAAGTCCAACACTTGTAATTTCGATAACTTTGTACAACCTTTAAAGAGATTAATTTAATAAAAAAATTATATAATTTACCTGTGCAACGATCCTTTCGTATACCCACGCCTAACTTGTAATGAGGTAAATTGGGATCATCGTTGCCGTATTTAATTGCTCTCCGAACATATCTTTCTTCGGTAAAATACACAAAACCGTAATTACTCCTGTAGAGAAAAATTTCACATTAACCCAAAGGGTAAAATTCGAATTCGATAATTTAAATACGATAATACTTACAGGCCTCCTTCACGAAAATGAAGTTTAACGTGAGTAATTTCGCCGAATTTTTCAAATCGCCTGGTAAACTCTTTTTCATCAAGACCGTCTTCAATATTACCGACAAACAATGCCCGTTTTTGTACCTCACTATCACCGGTATCCATTGGAGGCTCGTGAGAGCTACAATAAACCGAGTCGAATTAGCGTACTCGCGTTACACTCTTGGCAAATGTATCGACTCGAATATCGAGTCTTAAGATTTTTGTACTAATTACCCGCTGTAAAAATAAGGAACTTCCATGTTCGAAACGAACGGCGGGTAAAAAGGCATGAAGTCCGGATGCCAGGTGGCAGGAGCCGGCACCGGGTAAAATGCGGTAGGTGGCAGATCGTTAAAATTGTGGTAAACGTAAGGGTCAGGAACTATATCTTGTTGATAGGAGTGTTTCCAGTCGCAGAATTCGCGATATGAACGAGGTGATATGGAACACTCGAGGTTATGAGATCTATGGTGGTAGGATTTTTCCGACGATGAAGACGAAGAAGAGTTGTATCGTTTTCGCGATCGTTTTCGGTCCGAGTAGTCGCTGAAATGAGAAAAATTCATTCGATTAGATTGACAAGGTTTTTTTCTCCGGAGAAGAAATATTTTCTAGAGCATTTAAAGAATCCAAAACATTTGGCGAGCTCGGTCTGTAGTCAATTTTTGAAAATTCACTTTTAGAAAATATTATCTACCATTTCGAACATCATCACTTAATCAGTGATCGTTTCGACCTTCAAATGATTAAAAACACTTCAAGACTTGGCCAAGTCAGCAAGTCACTAAAGACCCAGAATCAATTTGGGAGTTATTTAGACTCATCTAAAAGACAATCCTAAAAGGCGAATGGGCGAGAGAGGAAGGAAGCCAATTTTCAATTTTTTGGATGTTACAGGCATCAAAATCTGTAGTCAACTCGTTTGGAATCTTCGCAGTTTACTTATGATGAAATTTTACCAAAAAAGTGAGTCTGATGAGGAGGGAAGGAATACATTTAGATTTTTGAAATTCATTCCTGATATTATAGGAAAAAGGCAAAAAAAAGTTTCAAGTATGAAAAGGGTTTATTCGATGTTTTGAAAATAATTCAAATGGGAATTCTGAAATTCATAATTTGTAAAATACTTCAAAGCGAAAATGCCAAAAGGAACCAAAAAGTGGGGGGGGGGTGCAGGAAACCAAAATTTTTCGAAGTAATTAAGTCAGGTAAAATTTGACTGTTTTTGTACTATTCTGTTAGAAACAAAACCGAAAAGAGTATCATTAAAAGCTTCAATCAATTTTATGCAAAATATCCAAGCAGTTATTAAAATGCAGTCTTTTTTCATTTTAAAGATCATTTTGGGTTGAAAACTCAAAAGAATTTTGAAAGGTACCAGGAAATGCCTGTCCAACGAAGGTAGAAAGTGGAAGGTATGGGTTTGGCAGGGGTGAATTTGGGATGGAAAACCAATTTTGTAGAGATCAGAAATTTGAGAGAATTTGTAAAAAATGTAATAAAATCGATGATTTGGCCTCTCCCTCCGATGGATTTATTCGATGTTTTCGAGTGAGGAAAATAAATCATGATTTCTCGCGTAAATTTTTCATGTCACCCCCCCCCCCCCCCTCCAAAAAAGATCAAAATATAAGGTTTTTCTCAAAATTCTAAAAATTTCAAATTCAATCAACAGGAATGTAAATTTTCAACTTCAGTAAAACTCATGATTTTGGAGAAAAATTCAAACAAGTTTAAAAACAAATTTTTCCACCATTATCGAATGGAACTGGTGAGACGTTCAAAGTGTGAGCTCTCAATCTCAAGTTCATTTTAAAACTCAAAATGAGTAAAAAAAAAATAGTAAATTTCTTGAAAATTCTCGAAAAATTTCAAAAGGTGTCCACTTACAGGAAATTTCTCTTTTTTTAAAATTGTATTAAAATTATTTTTAATTTTTTCCAAATCTTGAATTTCCTCAAAATTTTTCCCGTTTTGATTTTCAATTTTTTTTTCATTTTCGTATTTTTTAAAATTTGTTACGATTAATTCCGTAAAACAAGTACTTAGTTCAAATTTTTCAAATTCAAAATTTAAAAAAATTAAAATATCGTAAAAAATTTTTGATTTGAAAGTTTAAAAAATATGTTGTAAAATTTTAAACATTCCATTTTTTTCACTGTAAAATTTTCAAAAATAACAAATTTAAAAAAATTAAAACTGTACAATATATGAAAAAAATTGAATTGAAAAATTTTAAAATCCGATACAATTTTGAAGAAAACAAATCGAATTAATGAAGTTGAAAAAATTTCAACTCAGAAATTAGAATGGATTTGGACTTTGGATCGTCGAAAACCCTTCTACGTCAAAAATAATTAGAAACTAATATCAAAGAGCGATAGCAGAGAAAACAGGAATTAAACACCAAAAAAAAATCAAATACGATCTTATTATTTTGGATGAGAGATTCATACAACAAATTCATCTTTTTAAATTGACATTTATGCAAATTTTTCTCTTTAAATTGATCTTCAATTTCAAAATCATTTTCAACTCCACCCATTCCCTTCCAGCCTAGAATTTCAACCCAACTATACCCTACGTCAATTCATTATCACAACTGATAGCAATTTTTACCTGCAATCCGAATCATCTTCGAAACAACTATCGGAAAGTTTACGTTTACGAGTTAACGAATCACTCCGCCGACGCTTATCTCTTCTACGCTTATGCCTCCTCGAACTACGATCTTTCCGTAGCAATTCTTTATTCACAGCGAACGGTATTTCCGGCAATTTCTTCTCAACCGTTGTTTTATTATCCTTACTGGCCGCTATTCTTTCTACAAATACATTAAAGTACATCATTAGCATGTATTCCATTTTGTTATCAAGTAAATAACTCCTTACAAAACATACCATTATCAGAATACTTGGTATCGTTGGATTTATCATCCTGAACAGCACAAGGCGACCCGCATATACTGGATACGGAAGAATTATGATAACTCGATACGCCGGACGAGCTATACCGATCGCATGAATCCAACGATTGAGATACTTCGTTCGGCGATAACGAAAACGATCGAGCAGCCGGAGCTTTATCAGGGATAGCCAGTTTGATTAATTTCAAAGGTACGCTGTTCTGCTGTTCTTTGGGCTGCGGCTTTGGTTCGATTATCGGATTTCGTCTCGGCTTAGGCATTGATTTGGTTACTCTCGGGCGACGTGGTTCTGGTTTGACGACGGCACGAGGAATTGGCTCGGATTTGGCGATTGGTTTTTGGGGTTTATCGGCTGGCGGAGGCGGTTCCGATTTTAGTATCGATTTTACGATATCTTCAATATTTGGAATAGGCATCTGAGGGATGGATTCGGCCAATTTAGATGATTCGATTGGTTCCGGATCGGGTGTAATTTCGATGGCACGTTTTTTCAGGTATTCCTTTAACGAGATCTTTTTCTTTTCCACTTTTGGCACCGGCTCAACTGGTTGGATCGGATCGACGACGTCAACGTTACTATTCAGAGTTTCAGGTTGACTCGAGTCTTGATTCGTAGATCCCTCTTGATCCGTAAAATCATCTCGGGTTGGACTAGCGAGAGGAGTAGGAGGATTACCCAAATCCACCGGATCCGGTTCGATAACCGGTACAGGATTATTTGGGAATCTAGATCTGTCGACACGACAGATAGATTCAGATGTCGATGGCGCTTTAGGTGCCATCTGCGGTGGTATTCGAGGCTTCGGTTCGCAACTAGATGATTTTAGAGGTATTCGAGGTAATTTGGCAATACTACAGTTGCTAGGGATTTTCGGTTGAGCAACAGGTTTAGGTTTACTGGCAGCTTTGGATTTTGGCAGTTGAGATTTCTTCGGCAGTGGCTTCTTCGTATGAGGCGTATACGTAGGATCATCCTTGTGCGATTTGGATATCGCAGCTTTTGGACAAACCGGTTTCTTCTGTTTTTTTGTCGAGTCGAGATTTTTACCAACTTTGGCATGCTTTTTCGATTCTTTTCCTGAAGAACATTGCGACAAAACTAATCGAGGTGTTTTTAATTCCATCGAGTTCTCTGGTGTACTGGAGATCTCAGTTTCAACAACGTAATCTTGGGTAACCACAGGAACAGACGCAGAATCGGATGTCGTACTATCGATGGCAAAAACCGGTGTATCAAAATTGGTCTCGATTCGTGGTTTCGACACCTTGGACGGAGAAAAATAATTGTGTTCGGCGAAACAATCGTGCCCCTGGTCGATCTGTGAAAAAAAAACAAGTTAGTCATCGATCGGGAATCGTAAAAGTAATCTTATCTTTGAACACGAGTTTGTAGGCTGTTCATTTTTCCTCTCTTGTTTTACGCAGATAAAATAAAAATACGGGGTGAATGAAGGAAGAATGTACGTAGACAAGGTTATCTGTCATTCAACAGTTGTTTTATTATTTAGTAAATACCGAAACTTTGTTGGAGGGTTGAAAGAACGACTTTCTTTGCGATAATCGTGTCAACGTAACAATACGAGGGTGATTTTTATTCCATCAAAGAAAACTTATGTCGGTGTTTTGTTTGGAAACTTCAAACACACCAAAGACGTAATGAAATTATACTTTGAACCTTTTTTTTTCTTAGGTGAATTTGAAAAGAACCGAATAATACTTTTCGACCTAAATAATTATCTGATTCAAGAGAAAAATTGAGATTTTCAGTTAAAAAAATGATAATTTACTTTTTTTGTTGGAAAATTTTTTTCTATCGAGTCCATATCATGGTTAGGATTGTAAAAAAATTATCAAGTTTAGAAGAATTATACTCACGAAAAGAGAGCGATTAAAAAGCATTGAAAAAATGGCCATATTTTCAATCACAACGGAAATTATTTTTAAAAAAAATTATTTCACCGAAAATTATCAGACACGAATCGAGAAAAAATGGGAAACGAGAAAAGCAAAATTTTGTTTACACAACAGAAAATATCGCAGAGATTTGTCAAAAACTATGCAAAATTTCACCATTCTTTTACTTAATTACACAGCCAATAATTTGAAAAAAAAAATTGAAACCAGGATTGAGAACTCATTTGCTTTTTTTCTTTTTTCTCAACTTTTTCTCAATGAAAAAATCTTGAGAAATTTTTCTATCAATTTTTTTCTATGAAGTAAAAAAGTCATAGATATTGAAATCGATTTAAATTATTTTCAAAATAATATGATTTTTTTCAATTTTTTCTGAAAAAAAAAAAAAAAAAGACTTTTGCAACTACTTCAGTCAAGTATTTTTGGATAAAACAGTTATTTAAGATGAAAATATGCTAAAAAAAAATAATTCTGTCAAATTCTCTAATATTCATCTCCCTCTTCATAAATCGAAGATTATCGATACAGAACTTTTTCAAAAAACTGTTCATAAAAATTCGAAAAATTCTAATTTAAATTACAAGGGAAAAATGCGACGAGATAACATGAAAATTTTTGCTTCCTATTCCTATGAATTTGCTTGAACGGGAGACAACATTATCGAGTAGCTCTTTCCAACTAATTCTTGAATTGTGAGTGGAGGTTCCCACGTGATTTTCCCCTTTCAGGAAGGCCTAAAATCAGTGTCAACTCAAAAACTAGGCTCGTAACTTATGAAAAAATGTTCAAAATATTTTTTTCTTCACTTGAGGAAAAAATGTCGAAGAAGAGTGAGAATAGAAAATGTTGCAATCATTTTTTCTTTTGAAATAAAATCATCTACTTTGAAATTATTCCGAAAACATTTCAAAATACATTGTTTTCGATTTTTTGGAAAAAACACGAACGATTGAATTGGTTTAAAAAATTCCCTAAAAATCTGATAAAAATTAGCAAAAAGTCCTTTCGAGCGAAAACATCTGAAATAAGGCTAATTTTGGTAAAAATACTTCAAAAATAAGTTTTGTCAATTTTTAAAAAATCCTTTGAACTCGAGATAGATTTAAAAATTAATTGGAGGGAGGGAGGGAGGGAGGGGGGGATTTTCCGTACAAGCCCACAACTCAACTTTCGAGATAGCAAAAAACGATCACTCCAATGATCTCCTTTTCCACAAAAAATAAAAATTTCAAACCACGAAAAAAGTTTGCAAAAGAAACTGTTCTTCGAAGTTGGAAAATTTTGGACTCGAATAAAGTTTGATGAAAAAAAAAAAATCGTGACAACAATCTCCATTTTTACTACTCCAATCTATAATCGAAGGACAATTTCTAATGTTACCCCAATATTTGAAAAAAAATGGTAATGTGTTTCGTGTTTCAACCAATCGAAAAAAAACTCAAGCAACAGTGAACCTTCATCAACTCGATTATTTCAAAAAATTATTTTGAGCTTTCGCTGAAAAATTGAAAAACTTTAAACCGGTTGATTTACCAAAGTATGCATCTCAAAAAATATGTTTCAATTCTAATTTTGAGTAAATTCTGAAATGCTTCACGTTTATCTCATTCAAAAATTCATTTTGAACATAAGTCAATTACTGAACGAGCAAACGTGGGAAAAAAGAAAAAATATCATCCTTACTGACGAATCCATTTTCCACTTTTTCAACCTTAATTCTCTCATTTTTTAAATAATTTTTCAACACTTTTTTTAAAGAAGAAAAAAAATGACCAGGACAAGGACAAGGGAAAATGATAGAAAATTATTACTCCCACAGAATATTTTCGATTAAAATCATATTAGAAAGATTTTCAAATTTTTTCTTGAAAATGTAAAAAAAGTTGGATAGGTAAAAGTATCCCTGCTCAGACCATTTTTAAATTTTAATTTTTTTTTGTTGAAAAATTGTTTCGTCGAACTTTTGGAACATTTGGAACAGCGTTACATTTTAGAATCAATTGTGGGAGTAGTAAAATTCAGGAAAAGAGGTGAAGTTTCAATGAAGCCATAATTTCTGCCTTTTATCATTTCATTTTACGAAAAAAAGTAAAAGTTGAAGGATCGTCTTTTATAAGTTTCCTCTCGACAGCTATCAAAACACACGAAATTTTTAATGTACTACAGTTCGTTAAAATTCAACGATTTTTGACCTGCAATTTTGAATGAAAAAAAATTGCGATAAGAAAATGATAAACTCTTGCTTCCACTACAATTCGTTTGAATTAAATTGAGAAAAAATATCACGTCATTTTCATTTCAAATCATTTTAGTAAAATCGAAATACTTTACGATCGGAGAAAAATATTTCATTGAATTAGAAATGACTATGACGTCACAGAGAAATTTTACATAATCGCGCCAATTTATCAAACATTTCGAAGACTATGACTTGTTTAAGAACTAATTTTCAAAAAATCCGTTGATTCATCATTTTGTTAAAACGAATACATTTCATTTCCCGGGACAAAAAATTACAGTTCCTCATCCAAAAGAATACCTCAACTCCTTCGATCCTCCCCATCCACAAAAATTAATCGAGTCATGTCAACTCACCTCGGATAAAATTTCAGTCGACTTCTTCATGCAGAAATTTCCTTTGAACGAGTCATCTTTCAGTAACTTTTTAATCGCTGACTGTGAATCGGCGGTCGCACTTTGCTGATTTAAATTACAAGATATCTCGTTGAAACTGCTGAGATCAGAAGCATCGGAATCGTTTTTCGCTTCGTCGTTGAATAAACTTTGATCGAAATTTTGAATGGGCTGATGATCGGTGAATCCGGCCAACAGATTATCCAAATATTCGACATCTTCTTTGGTAACTAGATCGACAGCATAATCCATTCCAACTTCAACTTGGACGCTTCGTAACGCATTGTCAAAATCCAAATTTATATCTAAATGAAACAGCAAGCATACAAACAAAACATATTAGAATATGTGATGAAAAAAATACAGGCGTTTTTCTCGTCTATATGTCATAAATGTCGGAATTGATTTAGAACACCATTCAAGGTGATTGGCGTCTGGTATCAGGGACAAATTAGACGGTAGGTAATTTTTCAAACACTTTTCTCAAACCTTGCACTTTTGGTACTCACTGTCATTGGATTTTTCGTCGTCTAAATTAAAAAACGTGTTGTGGTTAGGTTCACGCTCTGGCGTAGTTTCTCTACGCGGTGATACTAAAATAACATCTGGTAACTCCTTACTATCGTCCCATAAAAAATCGTCTTTATATCTGAAAAAAATGTCATGTTCGAATAGTACTACGATGGTAATCGGAGGTATTTTCCGTCGGCAGGATGATACTTACATAAAATGGTTTGTTTTGGTAACCAACGGTTCAGATTTTGGTAAATCTGATAATTTTCTTCTTTTGATACCCAGCAATGAGGTTCGCTGCGGGTACTGTGATTCTTTCGACAAACATGTTGGAGTAGTCCTCAACGTCGTTGAGAGTTTATCATCGTTCAACCAACTGCTACCCTCGTCTAGGCCAATAGGATCGACCATCTGGCATCCCATAAACAGGCTTCCATTTTCTTGGAAATCACACAACTGTAGGAAAAAAAAATCAGTATAAAATAGGTTCAATTCGAGCCTACGCCCAAATAGGTATCCTTGAACTGACCGGAGATTCCGTAGGAAAATGGAATACACCGGAATAATTGTCGTACTGCGAAAAATTCATTTCATATTTTCCAAACAAATCTGCAACAAAAAACACAATCTATGAACAACACACGAAACTCGTTTACCAAAAAAGTTCTCCGTTTTGAGACTATTATCGCCATACTGACATCTGCCGCACAACACATGTAAATCTCGATGTCGTACACAACAGTAACCCGAGGAGATTATCTTCTCGGAATTTTATCGAGCAAAGATAACGTGAATAGATTTTATCGCAACGACAGCAGTAATTCACAAATGCAAGTCGAAAATGACATGAGAACACTAACACAGGTCGAATTCGATGACTGAATGATAAAATCCTTGAATAAGACACTAAATTATTTACGAGGTAACAATATTTTCCGCTGATTAGGTATTCTATACGGATTATCTTTAGATTAACGCCCGACAGTATAGGCGCGATTCAAGTTCAAATAATTTTTTTAAAAATACCCACACGAAACACTATGAACTGATTTGGCTCAACGTCATTCACAATATTTTTTACAAAGGTGTTTTTGGCATAAAATGTGTAAATTCATCTCACAAATTGTAGTAGGATTTGGTTCAATGAATGTAGAATAGTACAAGCTTACAATTAAATGATACAGAATGTCACGTACTTGAACATAATAAACACTTACCACTTGAACTGAGAACCGAAGATGCAAGATGACAATGTGAATTTAGACGATAACAAATTCTTGATAGCGATGCAATAACACTTCACTAATCACTCCGAACAAGATATCACCGAAACAGTTTGAGACAAAATTTAATTACGAGTATCGTATTAACAGATAGAGTTTTATTACACAGGCGAAAAAATCACAAAAGGTGAAATATTAATTAAAAACTAATTTAACCTCGAAGTAAAATCACGTGGTAGGTAAGGGGTTAATTACTCGAAAACGTGTTGAAGTTCACATGAGACAAACGACGCGCAAATATTTCAACAACTTCGTACGATAAGAATAACTCGACTGGAGCATACGTGATATAATGCAATGACGCGCGTAGCCGACAGAAATGCAACAAATGCCAAGTCTCCGCCCATTATTTCGCGCCAACCAATCAGAACGCGTGTTTGTGACGTTTTGAGTGGTGGAGGGTGGAAAATAAACACAGTGTTGCCGTGTTTGAAACGTTGCACGTGAATTTATTTTTTAGGCTTCTGAGTACAAAGTGTGTTACGAAATACCTATCTATTTATTTCAAATTAAATACGTTTTTAAAAAATATACGAAAGATATTGAAAAAATATTGAATTAAATTAAATTATTATCTTTCATTGATTTAATTATTAATTAAATCAAAGCGTTTAAACGATGTTTTACTATTTTAATCAGTATCCTATTTAAAAAGAAATGATTTTTTTGACGAAAAATGACGAATCGAAAAGTCCAAAGCTGAAAACAAAACAAAAATGTTTCACAAAAAATATTGATAAAATGAACTGATGAACTTGTAAATTAGTTTCGGAAATCCCTATGATCTTGTAATTTTTGGAATCGATTCCACCCTAAATTCTAGTGTATTTTTAGTTCAATTATTGATAAATTCTTGTGATTTGTAAATGTACAATGGCGCTTTCACGCAGATGGTTATACACCGTAAGTATCGAAAATATTTTCATAAAACTCGACTTAAACTCTGGTCTTCGCTCATACGAAGTTAAAACCCATAAACCCTCATTATATTCTCACGTTCTGATTAATTTTACTTACGTAAAGTCCCCTGAACATGACTCATTCTATAGATGAGTTTTCCTTTCAGTTAGACTCAATTTTACTCTTGATATTGTGTTGATTTTAGGTAGCTAGAAACCTTTCCCCGTTATCAAGCATCAGCTGTAATAAAAATCTCCATACAACTGCCTGCGTGTCTAGTGTAAGTATATAATTCATAGAATATGTGACTTTCATTACGTCCTTTCCAATCCTTGTAAATATACTTACATTCTATATGAAAATCAGTCAGTTTAATCTACAGATAGATATCTTATCTCTTCCTGTATATAAATCTTACTCTAGATAATTACGATTAATTTCTTCCCTAGGATACCGCAACACTAGACAAAAAAAGAAAATGCACTTTAATCCCCGGAGATGGAGTCGGACCAGAATTGGTTCATTCAGTTTTAGAAGTTTTTAAAGTAAAAATTCCATACTGCGAAATAATTGTCTTTTTATAGCTCTTTACTTACAGCGACTTCTGATTCTAGGCTGCTCAAGTACCGGTAGAATTCGAGATGTTTTTTCTCTCGGAAATTCAACACACGCTTAGTGCACCGTTAGAAGACGTAGCAGCGTCAATTTCTCGGAATGGAATCTGTCTAAAAGTGAGAACTATAAATTCTTTAAAAACGACCTTTGATATTTCGTGTAAAAAAAAAGGTTTTTTGAAAAGAAAAGACTGGGAGAGTTTCTTGTATCTTCGACGTGACATCGAGGTAGTTTTTTCCACCATCTATCACAATAGAGAGTCTTCTACTCCTATGTTGATTCTCGGAAATTCCTAAGTGGGCTACGTACTTGACAAAAGGTCGTCGCCTTTGAGTCTGGGTTTGGTGACGCGCCAACGGTTTTATTTTACTAGCAAAACTAGCAAAAGGGAAAGATGATTATGGTCATGTCACCTTGAACTCTGAATCCGTTTTTTTTTTACTACCTGCTTTCTCATTCTTTTCTGACACCAACTCAATAATTTAAAATAGTAGAGGAAGTGATAAAATTGAATGGATATTTTCAGGGCGTATTGACTACTCCAGATTACAGTCGAACTGGGGAACTCCAAACTCTTAATATGAAATTGAGACGTGCTTTAGATTTGTATGCCAACGTCGTACACGTCAAATCGTTACCAGGAGTGAAATCCCGCCATGATAAAGTCGACCTAGTTATCATTCGTGAACAAATCGAAGGCGAATATTCGGCTTTGGAACATGAGAGCGTCAAAGTAATTGATATTCTGATCAGATTAATTGCCAATTAGGTAATCTCTAACGATGAACTTTGTACAGGGAGTCGTGGAATGTTTGAAAATAGTCACTGCTGCCAGATCTCAACGAATTGCCAAATTCGCTTTTGATTACGCAATTAGAAATAATCGTAAGAAAATCACCGCCGTTCACAAAGCTAATATTATGAAATTGGGCGATGGTTTGTTTCTTAGATCTTGTCAAGAAGTAAGTATCAGATTAAAAGTTCCTGTCATTAATAATTCCCTATTTCGTATTAATATTCCACTGATTTCGTCTAGATCAGCAAATTATACCCTAAAATTGAATTCGAAACCATGATCGTTGATAATTGCACCATGCAAATGGTATCCAACCCCTATCAATTCGATATTCTACTAATGCCCAATCTTTACGGAAACATTATCGATAACCTGGCCTCCGGTTTAGTCGGCGGAGCTGGTATTGTACCCGGAGCCTCCTACAGTCCTGACTGTGTTGTATTCGAACCGGTTAGTATTCCGAGAATTTCTTTTCACCTTTTCTAAGAACCATTCACAATGGTCATGACGTTTCTTTCCAGGGCGCGAGACATTCGTACGCTGAAGCAGTCGGTAAAAACGTCGCCAATCCAACTGCCTTGCTATTATGCGCAGCTAAAATGTTAACCCATATTAATTTACAGTATTACGGCGATATGATCAGAAACGCTGTCAATACTGTTTTGAGAACGGGAAAAGTAAGCATTTCAAATAATTCATTAATCATTTTTTCGTGACAAGTCATAAACTATCCCCTTTTTTTCATTAGACCAAAACCAAGGATATTGGTGGACACGCTACTACCGACGAATTTACTATTGCGGTGATCAATAATTTGCACAGTCAATAATTACGTTACGTTCGACTTAGTTCATTTCATTTTCATGTATCGTTCCTAGCTAACATTTCTACTAAGCAGTTACATACTCTTGTCATTTTTCCCTCAATTCGTAATCATGTGTTTTAGTACTATGTCCCTACTCGAGCTCGTCTCGTAAGTCATCAGTGTAAACATTATTTACAAATAGAAAATAATACATACTCAAACTTTCGAATACTTTAATTTAATCGATTAGTATCTTTTTATATACCATCAGTGCTAAATTAAATCGATAATGAAATTTTCATGACTAGTAAATCGACTGAATTTAATAATGACAAGAAATCAACGATTCAAGGATTTTGAACCACACAATTGTAAATCCGAACGAATGTTTCAGCATAATACATCGTACATACTGCTACGTTGTTACTGAACGTCATCTCGGCTACTTTAAATTCCGGATTTATCGAAACCTTGAACGTATACATTCCTGGATTTATCTCCGAAATATCCACCCATTGGCAATCAATGTGATGTCTATAAATATCCGAACAATTGACGGAGATCCCTTGATCTCCGTAATTAGCACAGGAAAAAAACGGCGTTGCTCCGGAAGTACATTGATTATCTTCCAAACAAAAAGAAGCTTTATGGCCTTCAGCTACCCTGGCTCCGGTCTGGTCGAGAACGTCGAACGTGGCGAAAATTTCCATACTATGGTAATGCCTTTAGAAATCACGTTTAAATTAGAAATTCAAACAAAAAAACAAGCCAGGAGAAGGTTCAGATAACTTACATATGACATTGATGAAATTCCCACAAATGTTTTGGAATAAAGGGTCGAAATTGAGTATTACCAATATTCGTTATTTTAGCTGTGAATCGTAACAGCCTCCTAGTTTCCATATGCCAATTACCTTTCCTATTTCTTTGAATACGATAAGCCGAAGAAGCAAGACAATTTTCTTCCATAGCGCATTGCAAAAAATACAACTGTTTGTCTTCCAAATACGCGGATCTTTCTAGTTCTTCGGTATCGATAATTAAATCAGGTAACGCTAAGGAAAAATACGTGAATTCATTACACCGAGTCATTCGGTTGGAAAAAATTATCGGAAATACCTTACTGTTTGTGCAAACAACGCCAGCTATCTGATCTTTGTTTCCAGGACATTCTATTGTGTGGGGATCATTAATTATGCACTGGTCTAGTCGCGTCTCGTTTCCTCGACATTGTACCCCGCTTAGAATTATGTTCGATGAATTACCACCGAAGAAGTTGGTTTGGGCGGCGTTGCTGGCGTAGTTTAAGCCGAGCATTTTGCAGACGACCATGGCTTCCAGCAGGCTCCAGCTGTCGCCACAAATTACGCCCCAGTCTAAGGTGGATATCAATTGAGACAGTTATCGTTCAAGTAGTATTAATTATTCGAAATATTTTACAAAATGTACCCGAATCGTCTATTTTAACTTCGACTCTTCCTTCGTCTGGAATTCTTCCGCCCATTAAACGAACTTTCATGGATGTTTTGAAGATATCCTGTCGATGTCGATTGAAAATCAATTACGTAGGATCGTGAATAAAATATCCTATTCTCATTAGAATGGCATTTATGAAATATTTCATAGCGAAAAAAATATACAGGAGAAGTATTCAAAAGAAAAATCACCATTTTTCGATTCAAAATTGATGAACGATGGAAATCGAAGAAAACACATTGAAAATTTTCCCCAAAAATTTAGAGTACCTACATATGAATTTTTGGCGAACATTTTCATTAATGAATGAATAGGTATTAGGTAAGTATGTGAATTATAAATTCAAAGCTCACGTTCGACACTTTCAAAATTAATTATGGATATACTAATTACAAAAATTGAAAACCAATTTGAAAAAGGAAATTTTTATCTGAAAATTTTATCAGTCAATTCAATTTTTCATTGTTTTTGTTGTTATTTTGATCAAAACAAATTTTTTGACCAATGAAAAAGCTCCAATTTATTTGTTTTGATTTTAAAAATTGTAAATATTTTTTTGATATCGTTGTAAAAATTTCGCAAATTTTTTTATTAATTTTCACGAATTGAAATAAATCTGAGTAGAAGTAGAAATGTTTGAAGCGTTAAAATTTCGCCAATGTGATAGAATCTTGTGAAGTTTCCTCTCGATTTTTCGAGTTCGAAAGTGGTAGGTAATTTTCATGTCATAATAACATCACATCTCAGTTTCAGCATCAGCATCTTTCACTTTCCATATCTTCTGAAACACAATTTCGGATTCGAAAATGCCAAAAATCAAGATTATTCAGTTCAAAATCAATCACCAGAATCTCGAGTTTGGAAAAGTGGTAAGTAAGTACATGAATAATATCGTGATCATATTTTACTTTTCCATACCACCAAATCGATATTTTGAATTCGAAAAATGCCAGAAATCAAAAATTTATGTTTAGTTTTAAACCAATCGTCAATTTATTTCACCCAGACGTTTTCGGTGACTAAATAATTAATTCCACTCTAATTTCAAAATTACAGGCACCAGAATAGCTCGCGATAATTACACAAAAGCCAGACTTCCAGGTCAATCTAACATCCTATACAACAAAACAGACATACTTTTATTCTGTTTTTCGTCTTCTTTACAACAATTTCTTTAGCCTGCTGTATTTCTATTGTCTCGCAAACAACACCAGCAGCCTCGGTGGAATCACAATCGCTCATTCCCCATCCTTCGAAATGACAATGCGACAAGTGTTTTTCATTCCCAGTACAGAACAAGTTATCCATCCAGAATCTTCCTACCGAATACACCAACTAATCAGTTTTCCAGCTCGTAATTAATTCAAATTTTTAAATTTCCATTTTACCTGTGCTCGCCATTCCGTACTGCGAGCTGTGGGTGATTTTTCGAACTCCTTTGAAACCCAGTTGTTTGCAAACGACCGTTGCATCTTTTATATCCCACTCGTCGTCGCAGACGTTACCCCAAGCTCCATTGTGGAATATTTCAACGTTACCTGTTCGTGGAATTGTCCCATTAGTGCACAAGTATCAATACCCATCGCGAAATACACAAAAAATCTACCGATCGCACCTTCCGAATGGTTTTTTCCACCGACCAATATAACAATGCCTTCTTTTTTCTTCAGGTTTTTCAAATATCGAGTCACTTTGTCGCGTTTTCTCTCATATTCGCCGGCACCGAAAATCACCACAGAACAGAGAATGTAAAAAAACACGATATACTTGGTAACGGTCATTTTGAAAATGATCGTGTCTCATCAGCTGTGAACAAGATCCATACGGATACATCCATTTATAATAAAACCTTTTAAGGAATCCCATCATATTAGACCCATTAAAACTATAATTTTGATAACGAAACCAGTTCTGCGTGTAGAAAATCGACACCTACAAAATTAAAATATTGCATAAGAATTTCAACATTTGTGTCAAATTGTATGATTATTTAAGAGCGTGAAGCTATCGTGTAAATTCGATAATGGAAGGTTATATCCGTTTACGGAACTATTTACTAGAGGATAATTCCATATTGGTTAAATATGGGCGATGTTCAATGAGTCACGTTAATTCTCTGCCTACATTTTCAAAGCACAGTCATCATTTTTTCTCGATAATCATTTCGTTTATTATTTTATTACTGCTACCAAGTACGTAGTATGATGAAACCATTATTATAGGTAGGTAAATCCACCTAAATAATTCAACAATCAAAAATATTAAATTCAAAAAAAAACTCAGCAACGTATATTTTCAAAAAAAAAATAATTACATTCAATGTATAAAAAGAACACGTTGAATAAATCAACAAAAATACAATATTTAAAACACATAATTATCACAGCGATAAAAATAATCGTAAAAAATGAACGTTGCTTTAAAACAAAACATCATTGGTATTTTCCATACAGGACTCATTCTGGTACATTTTTCGTAAACGAGATCATATTCAAAAGGAAATTTTTCACTCGTGGATTTACGTAGAAACTAAAAACTGCCTCTAGTTCGTTGTAGGAATTTTCCTTAAAATACGAATTCTCTATACTGCAACAATGATTCGTTTCGGTGACATATTTAATTATTCTAGCCTTGGTGAAACCGTCAGCCATCTGTTTGAAAAGTCAATACAAAAAAAAAACACATTAAGTATTCGAATCCGACTCATATAAATAGAAAGGTTTCCAGGCCAGTGGATTTTATACCTGCAAGTTTAGGGCTGGTTTCAAGACAACAATCAACGTAGGATCGGTATCGGAGCCTTTGAATTCGTGGATATGAACTCTATAAGCTGTTCGTCTACCGTTAGGCGTCATTTCGGCGACGTTCAGCCAACGTCTGGTGAGAGTTATCCATAACGGGATCGTGACATTTTCAGCATTTACTGCTTCTATGGTAAACAATACGCCATCGTTGTCGCGTTTCCATTCGTACTTCAGACAGCAGACTTGCAAATGGGTGAAATTTTTCTCGAAGCTGGGTCCGTTTCGAATCTGAAATTAAGGTGAATTTGGTTTAATGTGGTTCTCAAATTTTGAGCTGATTTTTTCAAATTTTTTTGGTAAATTTTTTTCTGAAAATTTTAAAATTAAAAGAAATAATTGGAGAATTTAAAAATAAAATACACACCATAGGAACTGTATTCCAGCCCACATGGGATAAGATTCCTTGGCCTGTTCGTGCCACTAATTCGGCAGCTCCACTGAGGGGGCGAGTGAGAACACCGATTATTCCTAGACTTATACTATTGATTAGACTTCGATTCCCAGAACTAGATACTGCGTATTGTAAAGGATGATGAGCTAATCCGCTAATTCCGCCTGAAAATTCAAATTTGATATATTTTGGCTCGAATGCTTGACAAGTATGTAAAGGATCATTCTATACAGATTCAATCAAATTTTGAACTTCGGTCCATCAATTTTGCAGAGAAATAGATTCACTCACAGTCAGAATTTTGAAAATATTGCATTTAGAATGTAATTTTTTCGAATACATTTTAGTACATTTTATACGTATCTAATGTCAGAAATTTTATAAATATCAAATAATTTTGATCATGCAAGTTTTTTAAAAAAAATTTTCCACTTTTTTTTACAAAAAATTTACAGACTTTCTTTTTTAGCAATTTGGCAGTTTTCAACATTTTTTTCCTTCCAAGATTTGTTAAGTTTGACACCTTTTTCGACCCCTGTTAGTTTTATATTCTAAATTGAATAGGTAAAAATCAGAGTAAATTACCTAAAACGCTGATACCAAATTCGGACAATCCTTGTAAAACTCCTTCGGCAATATTACTCGGCGGAAACCTTCGAATTTCTTCAGACTGCAATAAATCATCAGGATCTAGCGTAAATCTATCCAAAGTTCTGGCCCAACTTCCGGCAAACTTGGTCACCGAAGATAAAGTACCTTGTTAAGAGGAGAAAAACAACACAAACATTAATTTTCATTTCCTTCACTGGATCACTTCCACTTGATAATCTCGTACCTGCCATGACGTGCTTCATCAACGAAGCTGATCCATGGGCCACACCCAAAACGAACCCTCTCGGACCGCTGGCAATACCATAAATGGGCATAGAAACGAAATCCTTGATACCAGTCCCGACAGATCTCGCGAGTACTCCAGGACTTCCAACAAATTCCAAACTACTTATAGCCCATCCAGTTCCATAAACGGCTCCGAAGAAATAATGCACCATTAACAAATTCCCCAATTCAAAAGTAGTAGTCACCAGATAATCTTTCTTGAATTCCGAAAAATTCAAAGGTGATCTATCCAAAGCAATGTAGAACGTCGTAGACGTATGAAGACTAACAGTAGCACAAAATGCCGAAACTCTGATATATCGTAATCTCAAAGGCTTCGCTATTCGTTTCGATAATGCTACAATATTACTCGGTACTGGAATCAGGTTCAGAGAATCGATATGAGAATTCTTGACAGTTGATTCGTTTTCAGGCTCGCTGGCGTAATTCATAGCTGACGAGGCACGTTCGCTGTCGTCTTTCTGAGTGGCTGGTACTCCGATGACAATGGATTCGAGACTTTTATCGTCTGTATCGTTTTCAGAAACGTTGACGGATTTACTCGAGGAGCTTCTAGGATTGGAAGAAAACTCGTTGATTTTATCTTTCATCGGAGAGCTTTGATTGGGGGTGATTTTTAACGATTGGAGTTCGCTGGGCAGCTCGGTTTCGGTGAGACTGGTCGTTACGTATTTGCTTTGAAGTAATGAGGAGTCGTATGTGGCTGAGAATATGTCTTCGAATGCTGTCCGGAGCCTAGTGAGGTATTTGTCTTCTAGGAATACGTCTTGGGAGGTTATGAATACGTCCAAGTCGCGTATATCTGAAATAAGAATGATTTTTGAGCATTTAATCGGTTGAAAGACTCTGTTCTAATAAATTTGGTAGCAAATGAGATCTCGGCGATCAATGTTCAAAGTCTAAATTTATTTCAATTTTTCTTTTTTTTTCTAAAATTGGACTGAAATTTAAAATTTTTTCAACCATGAAATTTTTTAAATTTACATTTTTTTCAACATTTTACCAATTTTTTTCAATTTTATATTTTTCATTTCTTTCAATTATTGCGTTGGAAGAAGGAAAAAATTCAAAGAAAAAAATTGAGAAAATTTCAATCAAAAAATTTAAAAATTGGAAAGATTTTAGTATTAAAAATTTTCCAACTTTGATTTCTTCAAATTTTTTCAACTTCATATATTTCATGCTTTTCCCAACTTGAACATCGTTTCCAATAATTTCACAAATTTTCTTAATTTTTCCAAGTACAAAATTTTTTCATATTTGAATTTTTCAAAAAATTTTCCACTCCATGTTTTTCAAATTTTTTTCCTGGTCGAGTAAGTAATGAGAACAATTTTGTTGAGGAGAAATAAACAAAAAATAAAATTAAAGAAATATCAAAGTTAGCAATTTTTCGAGAAATTAAAATTTTAAAATAATTTAGAATTGAAAAAATTTGTACTAAGAAATTGGAATAAATTTGGGCTTAGATTGTCGAAATCCCATTTGCGAAAAAAAATTAATCAAGAGCAAGTGTTATGTCAATCTTTCCTAATTTTTTTCATGTGAAGCTTACCAAAAGCCCAAATATTATCATTACGAAACGCCAGATCTATTTTTAAAGCACCATTTTCTTCATTTTGCTTGAACGTGTACAATAAATCTCTCAAATTATAAGAAAATCTGGACAGCTCGTCGTTCTGAGCTCCTTTACTCAACAAGACAATCGGAAAATCGAACGTTTTAACGTGGAATTGCTCGTTATGGACTCGATAATTGGTCACATCTACATGACAAGATATATCTTCCTTTACTTCATTCTGAAAATAAAATCGACCAATGGATTCGTAAAAATTGTGAAATATTTTCGAATTGCATTAATCGAATTACTGACTGGTTTCTGAATCGTGCTCAAAGTCACACTGACTGATTCCAGAGATAAAGTAGAGACATCATTTTCTATGAAGGTTTCGTCATCGTCACACGTCAAAGTTAACGAGATTTGCTCAATGAGAAGATTCAAATCGTACGGTTTGCTTGTACCTACAAAAAAATTTATATCGAGGATTTAGAAAATTTTTTAATGTTTAGACTTCAATTATTCTCATTTTAAAAGTTTATTTTTAGCTTAGGCTCTGAAAAGTGGGCTTTTTCGTACCTGTGCTGTATAAATTGATAAGTTTTTGTGGTATTTCGTTCGAATCTTCAACGTGACTGGTGGAAATCTCGGTAACAGGAGGAACAGCTGAATCAAATAAAAATATATGAGCAGTTGAATGGAAGAGGGAGGATTTCCAGTTCATTAATCTCACCTGAATTATTAATAGGTAAAAATGATTCTGATAATCTGGCTCTGATTGTTTTGGCAGATAATTCGTCGGAAGTAGCTGATTCGATCCAAACAACGTAAGTGAATCCATTTCTAAAAATGGCCAATTTGATATGATGCTGCGACAATGGCAACGTTATCAATTGATTGATACAAGTTTTCACTCCAACTCCACAAGACCATTTAGTTTCTAGAAAAAATTGAAAATTTTCGATCTTTTTTTTCATTTCGACATAATTTTGATCAAAAAAAACATACGTTTGACTGGTTTGGCATTTTTCACAGCGAATTTCAAATACTGCAATGATTTTTTCTTATTTTCTACTATTTGTTGAGGTATATGGAAGTATCCAGTACAGCTAGCATCAATACTATACTTCCAGTTCCAATCTGGACAATGGCATACTTCAGCAGAAGCTATAAAACGAGTCAAACTTTATTAATCATGAACTTGAAACAATTATTTGGATATTTCGAATCATACCTCGATCAGATTTAGACGACGTCACATTCAAAGATAACTGACTCATATTATGAATTATAATCTGAGGCACTGTTTCGTTCCAAATGGTCAAAAAAACCTGACCTTCGTTTTGCTGGGCAGTCATAAAAATACAAGCTAAATTCTGATTCGAAGACGTTGTGCAAGGAAACATTATCGAATATCTTTGCTTCTCTGATAAATCGCAAATTCTAATAGGACATCCAGTTTCTCCTTTTACGCTGAGAATTAGGTAGGGCAATACTTGAACATCTCCTTTACCAATTTTATACCATTTCGCAATCGGTTGAGCTCTAAAAATGATAAAATAATATGAATATGGATCAAAGAAAAATAGAAAACGATTGAAATGAAACCTACACTGATGAATTCTGTTTAGCTGGTAATTCAATAGACATCGATTTCAAATCTGATGGAATATCAAAACACAAAGAAGATCTGCTTCCGGTGCGACAAACGACCAGAGCTGCGCATTCAATATCGATATCTGTATTGTTGCAAATTGTATAAGACGAGCACATGCTGATGATTCGAGTTTCTTTGTAATTTTTCGAAGCTACGTTGACAAAAGTCACCTAAAAACAATTTCTCAAATTCAAATTTGTTCTTAAATATTAAAACCAATCACGATGGATTTTTAATTACGTATTTATCGCATTCGATCATTGTGGTCATAAATCCATTCATTGGTATACGTCCGGTCACCTTTGGAATTGGAAACGATTGCTTGTCTGATAATTGCAGAACACCGGAGAAGCAATCTTTACCATCGTTGATGCCGAGTTTAAACGTACTCTAAAAAATAATGAAATTAGATCATCTAAAAATAAATCCTTAATAATTTGAAAATCGCTAATTACCTCGATACAGGGAGGAGCGATTATTTCGTAGCTGTCAATCGTATAAACCGTTTCAGAAATATCCAAAAGGATCGAATAACTCAACATGTTTACGACCACAGCCCAGGGATATATTTCGATTTTGGTACCACATCCATACTCTTCTTTTCGTATCACCTGAAATTTTAACCAAAAAAATGTCAAATTTTCCAATAACTAAGAATCAAAAGTAAAAAGATCAATTACATTGATCGTCGGTGTAATTTCGTAATAGCTTTTGTCTGTTTTCCAAGTAAATCCAGGCATTTCGATGTCTAAATATGGCCACTTATTGTCCTCCATATCGCTGCTGATTTCTTCTATCAATGAATGGATACTCCAATCTTTCGAGGCATTTTTATCGACTGGTAATCTTTCGATGGCGATTTTTTTCGAGGATTTTTCAACCTGTTGACTGCATAAAAAATATTTTTAAGGATCGATTTGCAAGAAGAACTTGGCAGATTTATCTATCAATTACTTTCGTTTCCATTCGATGGTATATTTATCCAAAGTCACCGTATTGGGGACAAATAATTCGGTATGGGTTCCTTTGCCATTTACCATATTCATACTGACAACTGATCCCACATCGTCTGATATTTGTACGCAGGTTTTCCAAGGAAGGAACGAAATCACCGAACAGAGGGGTCTGAAAACCACCTGTGAAAACGCAAATTTGTGTTAAATTTCAAAAATAATCGAAGACCTCAAGATAATCAAAATGAACGATCTTAATTTACCAAATATTTGGGCGAATCGGCGACCATTTCTTTGGTAACTTGGCACCAAATACTTTGAAAATGTTCTTTCTGGTTTTTCAAAGGAACTGTATAAAAAAAATTACAATTAGTCTTAGTGATGGAATTATTAATCGATTGTAGAATTTTCAGCTCAAATTTACCTTTAACCATCCACGAGTTTTGATTCGTCGATTGTTGGAACGCAGCTAAAGGTATCAAACCGGACCAATGGCTATTTTCGAAATCGTTGAAAGATGCAGAATATCGGACTTTGAAAGATAATTTATGCGAATCTGGGACCATTATGGAAAGTAACTGATTCTTATTGATGTTGGTTCTGATGATCACTTGAGATGAGGAAAATTTCGCGTCTCTTTTGCCATGCGAGATAACTGCCATGTCCATTGTCGAGTTGGTTAAATTGTAGATCAATAAATTGCCATAAATTATCACCTGCGGAAAAAAGTACATAATTTTAAATTAGATTTTTCAACTGAATTTTATTTTTTGAGCTGATTTGAATTTGGGTCAAATTTGATAAAACGTCGCTCAATTTCAGATTTTTCAAAAATGTTTGATTCTTTTCCAACATTTTTTTTATTTTTTCCCAAAAAATTTTCGATTTTCCCCAATTTTTTTTTTTGATTTTTCCATTGAAAAATTTTCGATTTCTTCTTCCAAAAAATTCTCAATTTTTTTCAAAAAATATTTTTCTTCCTCTTGATTTTTTTTACAGGAATCATAAATTTTTCATCCAAAACAAATTATTTCATACCTGTAAAATTAAAAAAAAAAAAATCATCCAATTTTATCAATTTACCTGATTTACCACAGAAGAATGTTTGACAACGGAAACGAACAAGTGAGACGTTTCGGTTTTCTCACTATTTTCACATATTAAATTATTACAGCCAATTTTTTTAATACAAACAGCATCAGAATTGAATTTTTTCCTAAAAAAAAAAGAATCATTACGAGAAATTTCAAACAAAAAACTCCAATTCTAGTAAATTTTTCTTCTACTTACGTTTCTAAAACTGCTGAAATTTTAATACTTTTTGGTAAAATTGGATTATGCCAAGCGTACAAATAGCATTCAAAAGGTGACAAATAAATCTCTTCGGACGAGTCTTCTTGTCCAAAGCTAAACAAAGATACAAATCGAATTTTAAAAATATGTACAAAATAAAAAAAAACTAAATTAAATAATACGACCCTTACACAATATTATGATTCGTATTGTTACAAATAACAAAAGGAGCTGTAATTTTCCACAACGTCGTACAATTTGGACTCCAATCTCTCCATAGGTCTCTGGACACTGACAACGTATGAATAAAATTGGGACTAATACGCACATGAATATTTCTAGACAATCCTGTCAATTTTGGAGTAGTTTCTGAAAAAATATTTTTAAAATTTGTATTGTCGTGTTTCAGAGAAAATCTCACACCAAAGATTCTTCAATTCACCTGGTGAAAAATACATTGCAAATTCTGCGAAAACCGGATCCACGAAGGATTGAAACATCAAATATTCGTAATTGAGGATATTGGCTTTACAAATGGCTGACATTTCGATTGTTTTATCTGCACATAAAGAAAAAAGATCATCCATTGTAATCTATTCATAAGAAATATGAAGAACCATTTTTCAAATATTGAAATACCTACTTTTACTATCGTTGTAACTCGATACGAAAACTTTCAGGTCATCACAGATGGCAGACATGAAATGCTGCTTGGAAGGTACATAATCAACTTTGTAATTTTCTATGGCTACATTTTCTGCTTTTATCAGAGTGCACAGATTTATCTACGAATGAGATTACCTCAATTAATACAAGAATGAGTAACCTATTTAGTGAAAATTTAATAAATTCTGTCGAAACACACCTGAATTTCACTAACACTGATGAGGATTTGTTGTTCCGGCACGAGCGTCGGTTGGAATGCAGAATCGACTCTGACACAGCCAGCTAAAGACCTAAAAAAAATTAATTCAAAATGAGAAAAAAATTCTACCATAATTTTGGATTTTTCTGGTTTATTTACCTAACGTCTATTTTTAAATTATTGATGTTCTGCCCTCCTTCTGTCATATCGTATAATACGATTCGCCAGCATTCGGCTGCAACTGTGCAGAATTTCCCTTCGGGTAGATTGACAGTCTGAATACTATTTTCTGATAAATTGAATGCGACGTGAGGAATGAACATTGCTTTCATTTCGTCGTAGTATTGAAGCTGGCACCGGATTTCTTCTTCTAAATAATCTTCGTTCATATCCTGTAATGAGAATTACAGTCAAATCACTCCTGATGTCCTGATTGAATTGAATTTCTGAAGAATTTTTTTTTTTTTTACCTCTACAGGAACTGGATAAATTTGTAATTTGGTCAAACTTCTTGGTTGAGGATACCGCCAACACATATAAGGCTGAATTGGCCTATTACAGAATACAACTTCGTAAGGAGAAGGTAATTCGAATTTGTCGACTTCATTTTTGATGTATTGGAAAGCTCCAGCTCGTAAATCATCCTTATAATTTTCGATAGGAATGGCTAAACAAGGAAAAAAAAATTCATTAATGAAATTATTCTCTAGATTTCATAATTTTTCAACATTATCGATTTACTTTCTTCATTCGAAGGCACCTCAAAAAGCAAATCATCATTGGATACATTTGCCTCGTACATTTTACGATATTCAGAGATCAATTTCGAAACGGAATCCAGATAGAGTGGAGTCACTTCGACGATGATATTTTCAGAATGGATTTTCAAACATTTCCAAGGATTCGAATCGAATAAATTCCATCGTTGGAAAATCAGATAGAGTTCGACGCTGAAATTCCAAGGTTTCAAGATCATGTTCGAAAGAATATCGTTTTTTCTTCGATCTGAATTATTATCGTGGAAAATATCGTAAAATGGTTCAACTCGTAATTCGGGTAACGAGATGAAAATGTTTTTGACGTCGCATTGGAAACAAATTGATTCGGTAGGAGCCTTCATAACACATGCGGATCTCGCTCTGATATCTATCGAGTCCATATTTAGGAGTAAATTGCGACCTGAAAGAAATACACGAGGTTGATCATTGATCAAAAACAATTATTTATTTTTACGACCTAATTTTGTTAAATTACCTTTGAAGCCAGATTTGAAAATGAATACGAGTCTATTTGTGGTCAACGTTGTGTTGGAAATTAAAGGTAAATGGGGTCGGTATTTTTCAATAAATTTCATCTCTTTTTCAAAAGTTTGAACGCTTTGGTCTCGTTTTCGTCTAAAAAAATTCGAAATTGGATTAAATTCGAAAAAAACATCTCTAATCGAATCAGAAAAAAATCCATACTCTTGAAAAGGTTCAAAAATTCCGATCAATTTTTCAAATTCTCGACTGCACGCTCGAATTGTTGATAAAACATACTGAATCGTATTCGCATTACAATCGATAATCATAGGTTGCCCCAAAATCACCTCATTCTGAAAAACAAATTCATTTTGGTCAATTTTACAAAACGATTTTGATACTGAAATACGATCCAACTTACTTTCCAACGTTTGTTCGTATCCAGGGAAGTTTTCAGAGTAAAACAAGGGTATTTAATTTTGGAATACTGATCGTAGTTGGATTTTTCGGCATTGAGCAACATTTGTGGGAAATCTTTGATGTTTGGAATATGAGCCTGGGTGAAATTAGCTGATCCTATTCTAGGAAGTCTGATCGTCGTGTGGAATATTGAGAACTAAAATGTCAATTTTATTCGATTAAATTAAAATTTTCCCAATTTAATACTTCGATGATTTTCGTAAGGTTTTGAATACGCACTTGAGCAGTCGACAACTCATTTTCGTAATACAAGAGTACATAAGGCTGAAGAATTGTTAAATTCATGATAGGATCGTACGTAATTTTCATCTCGTCACCATTTTTTACCTCGTTTGTTTTGAAAATAGTGATATTGATGTTCTGAGTAGTGATGTAAATTTCTTTGATGTTTTCATACCTGAAAAATATCTCAAATTGAGTTAAAACTGCCAAGGAGACTCGATGGTGTTTTTTTCTTACCTTGTTAAGAAATTTGATTGCTGCATGACCGACGTATTGGATGATAAAGCCGAGTAAAATATTTTCGAGTTGACACTATGCACGTGACTAGATTTATATTCCGATTTATCTATCAATTAGATCGTAAAAAATATCAATTTGAGTCATATTTTATCCGTAATTTGACATTTGTAGCCTACTTTTAATCACAGACGATGACTCAGCGGAGCTCTGATCCATAGATTCAATTCCACTATCGACCATTTTCATTTGACCATTTAATTGAGGAGGTTTTTGATTAATTTTTACATCTTTCGGAGTAGAAAAATGAGGTAAAATATAATTAACGAATTCTTTATGAAATAGCACCATCAGAGTGATTTGATTCAACGAAACTGAAACATTTATATCCGAAAGAGCTGCGATCTATGGAAAATAAAAAAATTAATAACGCCAACGATTTTAAAAAATTAAAATAAAATAAATTATTTACTTCGTAATGAGCACTATGAGCTATACTCTTCAAAGAATAACTTTCAATCGGCGGAGCTATTAAAATTTGGCATGAGAATTTGGTCAAAATTTGTGATAAATGTCTCAAATAGACTTTATTTTTGGAATCCGGATGGCAGCCTTGATTCCACATCACAGCTGGATTCTGTTCAAATGCAGAAGGAGGTTCTTCCACTGATAAATGCTCTTTTTCCAACATTTTCTGAATTTCGTTCCAGATCCCTAAGAAAATAAAGAAAATACGAATAAAAAAATGAAAAATATTATTTGAATTCCTCAGGAAAATTGAAAACATACCAGTGTTGGCTGAAATATCTGAGATAATCAATTGGTATTGTTGATTGAGTAGTTTTTGCTCAATACTGGCATATGTTTTTCTAGCCATTGAGTAATAAAGCTCGGGATGAAGAGGTTTACGAATTATTGGATTTTCTGGATTGCAATCTAAATGAGCTGAGCCAATCTGTAAAAAAACAATATTAAAAAAATTCTTAAAATCTTCAAAATTTAAAACAGCCAATTCAATTCTCACCTCCAAAACAATTGTATCACTAAAATTCACATCACTTCTAACACAATTAGAGAGTGGAATAAAAATCCTAATCTTTGGTATATCCAAATACACTAAAGGCAAACTCGCTAGAGACTGATCTTTGGCTTTTTCCATAGTAGCTGTATCAAGATGATCAGGACCTCGTAATTTCTTCAGTGGCAGCAGCACAGCAATGTAAGGTTCCAATATCGCGAGTGGAACGATAACATCAGTGGAGCTGATTTTCAATATGATCTCAGTTACAAATCGATCACTTCCATAAGTCACCTGAAAAAAAAGCCCAATCGTTAAATTTGCCCAGTTTGATGGGAAACAGATCAACTTACAATTTCTGAAGACGTCTGGCTTGGCATTAGACGAGTTTTCAAGTTACTAGTCCGAGCTCGAGTAATCGTAGCTAAGAAGAAAGTATCGTCACCGTCTCCGTCGCCTTTTTTCTTCTCTAAATTAGCTGGCTGGGAATAACAGCGTTGAATGATTACTCCGTGAAATGGCCCTTTTTGCCAGGGATCAGTTTTATTCAATCTGAGATACAAAAATGAGAATTTTTTCAGTCAAATATCTAACAAATTATTATAAATATTACTCACTTTATGTGATGGTATACGCCAAAAGAAGCGATTTTCAATTTCATTTTATGAAAAATATCGTCAAATTCTAAAGATACGATCGAATCTTCAAATTCCACTGATAATTTTCGTATTTCAGAGTTCGATTTGTTGTATAGGATAACAGAGCATTTTGTAAACGTCCATTGAATCCATCCTGTTAATTTATTTTGAACTTTTTCTGTACAAATAAATATTTCGTAATTTCTTCAATTCAATCAAGAGCTGAGAAAAATAAAAAAAGTGGGAAACAAACCAGATATCAGACTATCGGAGCTATTCTGAGATAATAATGATTTAGATAGAAGCTCTTTAGAAGTCGCCTGCTGCCTCGATTTGCAATAAGACTTCAAAATGGCCACCGCATCAGATATCAATTCAACCTGAAAACACATCAGATCAATAAAGTGTACATTTTTCAGTCTTAAAATGATCAAAATTTGATGTAATTACTTGTTTATCAGCCAATGTGATGATAATTGGTTGGAAATCAGAATGTACGCAAAGGGCAATCACTGATTGATTTTCGTTTCCATCTCTGATCGATACTCCGACAGTAAAATTGGCCGATAAAGGCTTCAGAAGAGGTTTACTGAAGCAATTATTGAGTATAGTATGGGCACTCAATTCTGATAACGAGATAGTCCAAGGGAACGTTAGTTTATCTGGAGAAAAAAATCTAAGATTATTCAAATGAAGAGGTAAAGTTGGTAAATTTGCTCTAAATCACTGACCAGGAGTCCAGCCAAGTTTTGAAAACGTTACGAATGATTCGGATTTTAATTCCTCCAAAATATTCATCGGTACGTCACATTTGACCTTTGCTGATTTCAGAGACACCACGAAAACACCTCGTTCTTGATTCGGATGATTTTTAAACGATTCTTTGATCAAATATTCCATATTTTGAGACTCGTTGCGATGCTGTAATTCGCCGGTGGGAATGTACAAAGAAATATGTGATATATCTCCGTATACAAATAAACTACGCCATAGCTGAATATTATTCGTCAAATACTCGATCAAAGTCTAAAAAAAAAAAAAAATGAAAAATCCAGAATTATTTGTGCTTATTGCAGTATAGATCGAATCTATTGTAAATATTCTTCAAGAAGTACCATTTCTTCTTGAACTGAATCATTGGCGACAGGTAGCTGGAAAACGTCAGATGTTTCATTATCGACGATAATCGGAGGAGACAAAGCTTCGTGTTCAGAACTGCTATGAACAGACTCCTTTGGTTTGGGAGTATTGGAATATCTTCTAGGACCACCGCTGTTACTGTCCGATATTTTTCTACTAGGAGCACTCCTGTAGGACAGACTGCCAAAAAATCAGGTTAACGAATCCGTCTTTAGGATGAATTTAAAACTTACTTTGATACTGTTTGTTGTTTCGTCGAACTGCTGGGCTTAGTCGAAGGCTCTTGAAGAGCAGGAACTGGGTCGTATATGAGCCAGGAATAAAGAGCCACGTCCAAGTTTATTTTCAAGTCGTTCATGGTGAACCAAATGCAGGAAGGGTATAGGTAGGTATCATCACATGCGTTGAATCGTTGCAGCATGACTAAAAAAAAAATACAAATATTATTGAATTAATTGTTATGCTGACAATCAAAAAATTAATGAGACGTACCTTGTATACAAGGTGACTCAGAATTGGATTCTGAGCTAAAAATGATCACTCGTTTTTGCATATCCCCTTTCAATTCATTAACGAACGACTTGCAATTATTAAATGAAATGTTTAAATTTGAGACCGATTTCAAATATCTATACTTCAAGACGAAGTTCCCAATCAACACTTCTAGTATCACATTACCTGAGAAAAAAAAAACTAAAATTAGTAAGTCAAGAAAGCTGGGTTTCCAAGGGAATTGAAAAATTACCAGGAAGATGAGAATCTTCGATCAACGACGAATGGAAAATTTTACTGAAATATTTTGATTTCAATTCCGGTTTCGTAAAAGACCACCAAATATAATTAGCGATATAATAACTCAGCAGTAAATGAGATTTGGATGTAGTGATACATAAATTTTCTGGAAAAATACAGAATAATTTAACAAAATAATAAATATAAAAACACCTAAACAATTTATACTCTAACGCACTAGTTTCGATTCGTAATTCTTTAGATAATTTTTGAATATCGGAAGCCCACTCGAAATCGAATTTTTCGCACTTCAATAAATTCGACGTTCTTCCAAGTTTAGAAATTGAGCATCGGATTTCAACCGCCTGAAAATTATTTAATTTTGAAACATGTGTCTGAAAATAGTAACATTTTCCGATTTATTTTCGAAATACCTTAAACATGGTGATTTTTTTCACTTCTTCGCGACCTTCCGACGTAATATTTCGAACACACGTTGTCCTGCCGTCGATACATTTGCACGAAAACAATAACGACGGAGATTGCAAAGAATTCAGAATTTCAGCTCGTTTCAAATCACCTGCTGAAGAGCTTTGCTGAAATAAGACCAAAAAAATTAGAAAAAAAAATGATAGAACGATCGACTAGAGCAGAAAATCTTACCAGTATTTGGTTATGGGACGGAGTAGGATGAAATTCAAATGCAAGGTCGAAAAATGTAAACTGAGTCACGTAATTGGGCGTATATTTGCTCTGAGAGTAATACTCCGATTCTGTAGCACCTGTTTTGAAATTCATAATTATTCAAACGAAAAGTAACCCCAAAATAAATGGAATAATAAAAATACCAGTTGAAGTTGAATATTCGCCATAAGGAGTAATTTTATTAATATATCGTACGCTATCGATCACTTCGGGAGTAATTTTGATCACCGATGGGCCAAAAATGAACCTCAGCAAAGCATGTTTTTCCACTCGACTGAAATTAAACCAACAAATTAATTCAGAATATTAGTAAAATCGATGGTTTATCGAATCAGATGATTTACTATGATCTTGGCTCAGGTACGTAATCTTCAACACTTTCGTTATCACTGAATCCGACTGGTTCTTCGGGTTCGTACTCTTTGGTTTGGATAATTTTACATTTTTGGTACGTTTTTATGTAATCGATCGCGAATGCTTGGGTTTTTTCCAATAACACATGCTCTGAAAAAATTTCTCAGTTGACTGGCAATATTATTCTCAAAATTATGAAAAATTTACCACACTAACCGGTGTATAAATTTAAATGACTATCGAACGAAAATTCTCTGTTGTACAGCAAATGGAAATTATTCAAGTTGGAAACAAAATCAGTATTTTTTTCAGACATGTCCGAGCTGTAAACTTGGCTAAGAAATTCGGAACTTTTTTCATCGAATAATGTTCCTTTCAGAATATCTGAATCGTTTTCAGCTCCAGCAGTGATAAATTGATTCTATAAAATAGAGCAAATTAGTGATCAATTTACAGAATATCATTTTGGTAGAAAAAGGGTAACGAACCGTTGGACTTTGATTATCATGCTCTTGAACTGGTGTTTCGATTGAGACATAATTAACACCAAATTGGGCATTGAACCATTCGTGATTTTTCATCACCATTTGATAAATACAACCGTTAAATGTGCTTTTCAGAAGATGATTGAATTCGATCTTAGAACTTTTTTTGACTCTGTGGCTTAATACCTGGATAAATAATTGAGGAATTAGTCCATGAGATGATAAATATTCTCCAGAGAAAGGTTTAAAATTACTTTTAAATTAGTCTCTAGACATTTGACACAAAAACCAATCTGGGATGTGTAGGAAATAGTGCTATCGGGATTTTGATTCGATTCAGTTTCATCTTGAGATAGAATCGAAGGCACCATGTTCCAAAGCCAAGTCCCCCACGAAGTCATATCGCCATTTTCTAAAATTGATAAGAAATATTAAAGGAATTGAACAATTCTAGGAAATGAAATCAGTCGAATTACCTTCAGCGTTTTCGTTGTACAAATGACTTCCATCGGATTTGGTTGAAATACTGTCTGAATTGAAGGATAAATTTCTTGAATGAGTCGAGGACGGATTATCATTGTAGCGGAAAATCATAATACCCAGTTTCATCAACATTGGTATCTAAAATACGAACAATAAATATTTCTGCTTTCGAGTCCTCGTATAACACAAAACGGAAGCAAAATTACTTGAGGTTCCGAAATAGTAAAAGACATCTTATCAGATAAAATATCGAAACGAGTGTACGTTGGTTTTTTAGAAAATGGAGAGTTGAAAGCTCGTAAAAGTCGAATATGGATCTGGCAACGATACAGCAAAGGTTCCTGAAAAATTAACCATACATTAAGATAATAATCTTGAGTGTTTTGCACAAACAATCAGATATACTCACCAAATAAGTATCAATTCTTCCGGATGAATTTTGCTTATCTAGACAAATCGTCACCCCCGACAAAGCGATTAGTTTTCGTGTCAGTAGTTTCTCCATACTCATTTCTAAAATTGAAAAAATCTCGTGAGTTTTCTATTTCCAAATTAGATCATCATTGGCATTGAAACACTTACCGGTCATCGCCTGTATCCAATTCTCATTCACATTATCGAATGTAAATTTTTCTATATTCATCGAGAACACAATATCTTCTTCAACCAACTTCAGTATTACATTTTCACATCGTATCGATAAATTATTCATTATTTTACTAGTCAACGCCGACGTATAAGACGACTGATTCGGTATCTCTTCATGTTGACGTTTTCTATAAATCAAAATAAACAAATGAAAATCTACAAAGGCATCCAAAATTTAGATTTCCTTACTTGGTCGTTTCTTTGGTTTCAGGACCCGTCGAAGGCGGTTTTTCGGCTGGTCTGAATGGAGCTTCATCACGAGATTTCAATCTCATAACACATTCTGAAAAAAATCATACATTTTACCGATGATGAATCGTATAACGCCGCGCCGGAGCCGGAGCTCAAACACTGATCAATTCTCACCGATTGTATTTACTGAGATGGTAACAGGTTCTGACATTAGTTTGGTCCATGGTACGTGTATGGTGAGATCGTGAATGTAACCACTTGTGAATACAAAAGATGTTTGGAGTTCTTCGTTCAAAGCATCGACATTCAAATCGATGTTATGAAACGAGGCGTCTCCCTCCCACAACGATACCTGTGAAAAAGTGCGAATATAACGGTGATTAAATATCGAATTTGTGATAAATTGTAAGTAATTCCAACTCAATTAGTGTATTTTATTTACCTGGGCATCCTGTTTTCGGAAATTTTTTATGTACCTGTCGGCATTGGCTAGTATGATCGATGTAATGTAGGACTCGATTTTAAACATTTCCTTTGCTAAGATACATAAACACAATCAGAAATTTACTCTGACGTGTTTAATTCGTATTATTTTGCAAATTGTATCTCTTTTATCATAATTTTCGGAAAATAAATCAAGAAAAAATAAACACGAAAATAAAATAATTCAAATCAAATTCCATGGTTATTGCAAGATGGAGGTGTTGAATGAACGAATCGAAATTTTGAATCAAAACGAATGAAGAATCGAATAGCTTTTTAAAAATGTTGCAATTTTGTAATTTTTGGTAAATTACTGATTCAATCAGTGAGGTAATTTACGGTAATTTCGTGTAATTTGAATTAGTTCAATTTGTGAATCGATCATAAATATATTTCGTTCTTTTTACCTTTAAAAAAATTTAAGAATCTTGTATTGTTTGTTATCAATGATATTAATTTTTTTTGATTTCCAAATTTTATTTTTTTGTTACGAAAATTTAATTATTTTTAAATCAAGTTCATATTTTCTCGAAAAATTTGAAGACAAATATGTCTCAAAGAAGCACTGTTATTACATTATACAAAACTGTAAGTTGGTACTTTATATTTCCGTAATTTTAGCTGTATATCACTTAATATCTACTCAATTTTAATTTTTCAGCTGCTTCATTTGGGCAAAGATTATCCTCAAGGGTACGATTTCTTTCGATCTCGTTTGAAAAACGCATTCCTCAAGAATAGAGATGTGCAAGACCCCAAACAACTCGAAGAACTTATTCAAAAAGGAGAATACATCGTCAAAGAACTGGAAGCTTTGTATATGTTGAAGAAGTATCGAACTCTAAAAAGGAGATACTACGAATGATTTAGATGTCTTTGAATCAAATTTGCGTGTCCTAATATTAGTAAGTGACCTTTTATATCAGTGTCATTAGCAAGACTCTGTATAGTTACCAGTTGTATAAAGTATTAATGTACATAATTATTTCAATTTTATTCTTCATTTATCCCTTATTTTTTGTGATACCTTTGTGTGATTCCATAATCGAATAAAATTTTTTTTTCTTCATCTATTGAAGAATGGGATTTATTTCCTTAGTAATATTATTTGGACCATTCTATATTCATTCAACTTCCCTTTGAATTTTCGATGTTTTGGTTAATTCATTTTGAAGAAATATGTCTCCATAAAATTAAAATTTTTGAAAATACTTGAATACCAAAAAATAGGAAAACGATAATTTACATAGATTCATTTCTATCTTTTGACATTATCTCAGCGTTTTTTTGTGTGATATTTACCTACCTTGATAATTATTCAGGTATAAATAAATTCCATTTCGTCAATTTTAATTCACCTATCTGTATTTTGCAGATTCTATTTACTTATTCAGTTTATGATATCATTTAAAAAATGTTGCCTATTTATTAAGTATGCCTACAAAAATTTACTAATCTTTTTGTTTTGGTAACTTCTTGATGATTATCGGGGAATTATGTGTATTATCTTTATATCCTATTCTGATTTTTCTCCCATGATCGAAACTTAATCCCAAATATTTAATAATTCTCAATTTCTTCTTAGTTTTCCATCTGGCCAAATTTTCTTCGGCCATTTCCAGAGCTTCTTTTGCCGTCGTTTCTTGTCCAATTTCAATAATCATGGCTCTCGAACGCTTAATGATTAAAATATCAGCTCGAATTTCAACACCCCTTTCAGTATCAGGATCAGAATTAATCTTCACTTCGATCGAATCATTGAGGTAATTTTTCATCAACAAACAATATATTAAAGAATGCATTCGATACTGATTCGTATCTGGATTCTCCTCGGTAGGAAACAATTTCCTCAATAATTTTCTCAAACTAATCAACATCTCTTCTGAAACTTCATCACTGGTAAAAATATCATCAATTAGGTCTGCAATGGAATCCAAATCAAGATTCTCGTAATTCGTAGCATATTCGTAGAAAAAATTCGCCAAGCCTTGCGAACTTTCAAAATTCGCCAACTGAAACACTGTTTTTTTAGCTTTCGGAAGCTTGGCATTTGTAAAATACCCGTTATCTAGTAAAAATGTGAAAAATGTCTGTACAGCATTTGCATCCAAAGGCGATCTATCATTCAGCACTCGACCCAAATGCTCCAAATCTTCGTATTCGAGTCTTCTCGCCATTGCAAATATTATCGGTTTGGAAACGAGAAGTTCTGAAATCATGGTTCGTATTTTATCGTGTTTCAAAATTCCGACAAATTTGGTCAAAGGAGGATTCTCAATTAGAGGTAAAAAGGCTCGTGATTGGTTGAATTTTTGACTCAAAAAAGATATCACAGATTGAGGGCAATATAAAACTGTCGGATTACGTTCGCTCAATGTCTCATATCCGTTGTGTAATTTTTTCACCATTTCGAGATCTTTTCTATCTAAATGATGTTTTTTAAATAAATTCTTGACCTCGGTTTCGGTAAATCCGAAATAATTTGCGAATGGATGCCCATCCAAGAAACGATTGAATTTGAATAATTTGGCGTATGATTCGAAAGTTATGGATAATCTGACATGATTGGTTCCTGTGAGAAGGGCCACTTCGACATACCTCAATTTATCAATTCCTACCAATAATCTGTCGAGCATGTTGCCTATCACTTGAGTTACCCTGTCACGAGGGAAATCATCCTGAGGATGAGTTGCCATCTCAATCAGAGGATCGTCGAAATCATCGATTAACACCAAAACTCGTTTTTTAAAATGCATATAAAGTGCCTCGGAAAATACAAACAGACTCATCTCGAAAACATCGGCGTTCACTTTCGAATTAGTGATTATTTTTTGCATAACGGAGTTTTGTAGTTTTTCATTTACCGTGCAATCGTATCTTTTATATTTGTATTTTCGTTGTATTTTATTCACCATCCATCCATACTCGAGGAATAATTTCTTCAATCTGGATTGTAAATTTCTCCACGTTGTTTTGACATTATTACCAATAATGTATTTTAAGTTCAAATAGATCACCGGATATTGACCCATTTCATCGTAAATAATCGCTATTGATTGTGATATGTTTAAATTCGACGATTCGTTGGCGAAGACGGAAAAACTCTGCATTTTTTCCAGTTGCAAAGGGGTACCCATTGGATCGACTTCGATTTGAGCGAAGAATTTGATCATGTTCATCAGGGTGGTTTTACCGAAACCTTTCGGACTCGTAATTACGTTCATTTGAGATCGTCTTCGACTTTCGAAAAGCTTCTGCAAGAAATGTGTTTTGTCCACGAATGTTGGCCTGTTAATCAGATCAATGAATTTGGTGGCGATTTTTTTCAAAGAATTGGTCACAGGGATTTGTTTTGATTTTGGGACGTGGGTTACACCCTCGTGGTTTTTATCTGCCGAGTCTGGATCGGAGGTTTCTTCCGAGATGGATAAATCTTCTTGATCGCCGTCCAAAACTGATCTCTCGTACTGATATTCGTACATGTAGTTTGAAGTGAGAGGAGAGATTCGTATAATTAGTAAGAAAAATATTAAAACGGGATTCATTTCGAGTGTTTTGGTAAAATTGAGATGGCGACTTATGAGGGAGGAAAGAGTTGAGAATTGAGTCAAGTTTTATTTGATTTCATATTCGGTATCTGAGGACAAAAAAAAATTATAGCTCTTCAATCTTTATAAAGATATTTATCAATCGACGATAATTTTATGTGATTTTTTAGAACCTTTGCAATTTTTGAATTCCTTTGAAATTGAAAATAGGCAATAGATAGGTACGTTATAGATTTTTAACTACGTATTTTGAATCTCTTCATGTTTTTAATTTTTTTTTTTTTAGATTTTTTGTGAATCAATTTGTTCAAATATTTGAAAAAAGTTCTTGAAAATTTTCCCCGAAAAAACCATACATTTAGGTAGGTATTACTTACTTGAACAAATTTATTTTATAAACAAAAACAATTCATTATTATAAAATGATCTATAAAATTTTGCTGTTCGATTTTTGAAAATTCACTCCTTAAATTGATAAAAAAATTAAAAATTTAAAACCTACGATAATTCACATTCTGAAAACTTATTTCTATATAGGTAAGTAATGAACAAATGAGAATAACTTCCGAATTGAGCATGTACCAAATCGATATCAAATCATGATAACCCCACAGATTACGAATAAAAAATAAAATACGATTTTTCAAGTGTTAGGATTTTATCTTCTTTTGATAATTTCATCAACGTAAATTAACAGTTTTTTAAATGCAAGATGAAGAAGAAAATTCAATTTTTCAATATCTAGATTTTAGTGTTCACTTTTGAAATCAGAGATAACAGATAAAGCAGCTAATCTTCCAGGTGATCCTGTCACCCCTCCTCCGGGATGAGCCCCCGATCCGCAAAGATATAACCCTTTAATTGCTGAGTATGGTGATAAAGTGCTCCAGTTGATCGGTCTGTTGAAAAATAACTGATCCAATGATAATTCTCCATGGAAAATGTGCTGAAATGAAGTAGTTTGCGTTAAATTGATTTTTTTTTTTAATTGAAGGTAGGTACTCATTACTTATATTTTTACTTACACCACCAGTCAATCCGAATATTTTCTCTAAATCCGGAGGAGTGAGAATTTCATATCCGACGATGCTTTCTTTAAACCCTGGAGCATATTCTTCCACAGAATCAAACACCTGGTGAATTAGAATGCAAATTTCCAAGATTCAGTTAATTTTTATTTTTTGATGGTAATCTCTTCGATTTTTTTTATTTTCACCCTGAGATTCCTAAAATTTAATGATAATCAAAATATTTTTTAACAAATACCAACTTCAATTTTGTTAATTATTTGATTTTTTTTTCTCGAGGCTTCAAAATTTTAGCTACTTAATTTTGGAAAAGAGCGATGAATGGTAAAAAAATTAAAATTACTTCATGCTCTTTTGGTATTTTTAGTACTTACAATATAAAGATTTCATTTTATTCATATTCAGAGCATTTTTGCTCCATTTTCTTTCTTTTTTTCACCTAAAAAGAGTGTTTAGTTTCTCATTTGAACGAGAATCAAAATTTTAGAATGAGCATGTTCTAAAAATTTCATGACCAAAATTTCATGACCAAAATTTCAAGTAGGTACCAAAGTTAATACCTACATTTGATTTTTACTTAATTTTGAAGGCATTTAGTTTTTTTTTTTTTGCAAAAATTTGATAAGTACATAGGTAAGTACCTGCTATTTTTGAAGGAAAAAAGTATTTTTTTTCAAGAAAAAATTTGATGAAAATGAAATCTTTCTCCAATATCGATCATCCGAAATTTAATATCACCATTTTCAGTTACCCTCTTCGATCTGATCCTAATTATTAGGTCAATTGATTTTTCTCCAAACAAAGAAAATTTCATAACGAACGAAGGAAAAGTTTGAAAAAATTGGAATGAAATATGAAAAATAAGTATAAATACAGACATACGTATTAGGTATACATAAAAATATTCAATTCTTCTTGTTTACCTTTTTTTTTCATGTCACAAACCAGTCATTCTGAACTCTCAAGCTTCTAACAAAATTATGATTTCTTTCAGTAATTTTAGATCGTTATTAGAACTTGGAAAAAATACAAAATTGGAAGTTGAGGTGTTCGACTAAAATTCTCGAAATATGTCAAAAACTTGACTTTTACCTGTCAAGATTATTTTTTTCACGTTGCTAGAGAAATTCTAAAATTCTGGAGAATATTGGAATCATGTTGGAAATCAGGAAGCGACTGAAAATGGTGAAATTTTGTTTTATCGTTGGAGGAAGAGGTCGACATTACATTATATTTTAAGTAGACGACCACTTAATTTTACCAATTTTAATTTATTTTCTCTTTTTTTTTAGATTTAAAAAAGAGGTCAAAAAATTTGTGCAGTTGAGGTGTTCAATAAGAAATCTTGACAAATTTGAATAGGTATTGAAATTTCCCGACTGAACTACTCGAAAGAAAAGTGAAAAATTGATTTTCGACTGTCCAGGTTTATTATTTTAGACATTTTGGAATAATTTTTAAAAATAGGCACCACAGAAAATTAAATTTTGATCAGGAGCTCGAGAATACCTACATATTACTTACCTACCTAAATTATAAAAGAGTTCGGGCTTGGACTGATTTTAATTAATCTTTTTTTCAACAATTGAGTATACGTTTTCGTTGATAAAGTTTCAAAAATTTATCTACAATATAAAAAATGAATAAGACGTTTGTGATTTCGACTCTGGAAATACTTCTCAAAATATTGAGCAATGATGAAAAATACCAAAATTTCATCACTTGACGGAGGTGATTTTATTTCATTGCCCTTCTGTGTAATTTTACCCACCTCTCCCTCCATCCTGAAAATTTTTGTTTTCGGTAGGAACCTACATAAATTTAGATAAAAATGAAAGGAAATGGAAAATTTAAAAATTGCATCTTACATATGTCCTTAGTAAAGTATACTAAAATAAAAATGGTACAAACCAGATTGGCATATTCGTTTTTTGTCTGTTCATTCCATAATTTTCCATTCTTCAAGTCATACATTGTGTACTGAGTAAACATCAAACACACGTGATTGCCCTCGGAGCACAAAGTTGGATCTAAACTTGAAGGCAGAGTCATCTCGATCATCGGCCTGTTTATGACGAAATGAGATTTTCAAATTACCCATCACAAATCAATTATTAATAGTTTAACCGGAAATTATGACTTTTGAATAGGTACAAATTAATGGGTAGGTAGAGTTACTCAATATAACAAAAATTCAATGAAATAAAATTTAAATCATCTCCACTGGCGAATTCTGGAAAAATATTTTACAAATTTAAGAAAAATCATTCAAAATTCCATTACTTAGTAGGGAGAAATCCATTAGTTCCTTCCTTATGAGCATTCAAAATAACATCCATAGATTCGCAATTCAAATGAATTGTGCAACGATGATGAGGCATAATTGAGTTCTCGCTGGTATTTGGATCACAAAGGAAATTCGGTATTTTATTCAGAGCCACTGGAAAAAAATAAATCAATAATTTCGTCGAATTTGATTAGGTAGGTAACAAAATATAATTTCGAGAAAAACTCACCATTTAATTTTGTGACAGGAGAATTATACTTAATTTTTCTAATACTATCGATATATTTGGAATCTAAACACCCAGAAGGAAGTAAATCGAGGAAAGTAATTTGAGGAGTCGCATTTGATAATATTTTTGAGCTTTTAATGAAAATTCCATCTTCAGTTGAGACTCCTTCGACTTCATTACGATCATTTAATCGTATTTCAGTTACGTTCTAAAAATTAAATGTAAAATGGCATATTTTTTTGAAAATTGTGCCAAACTATGTCAAAATTTCTCACTTCCTTACTTGATTTGTGAATATATGAGCTCCATGGTGTACAGCACAATCTGCTATGGCTTTGGAAACCGATCCCATTCCTCCTTCTGGGTAAACCCAGGCTCCTTTGTGACCATCGATCCCTCCCATTACGTGATGTATCAAAACATAACTTCAAAAAAAAAATTCAAATACCTGTCTCAAAATGTATCAAAAAATTAACGACGATTTTACGTACCTTGAACCAATATTTTCTGGACTTAGAGTACTTCCAACACAAGCATCTGTCATAATAGTGGCTTTTAGAGGTTCAGAGTCGAACCATTTGTTCATTACGTCGACAGCAGAAGTGAACATAATCTCGTAAGCGAAAGGTAAACACGTGGATAAGTTTAATAATCCCAAAACTGCGATTAAAAAATCAATTAATATTCAAAAAAAATTATCAAAAAAATTCAAAAAATTCAATAAATTTTTCCTGACCAGCATCTCTGATATCTTTGGATTTAATTAAATTCAATTTTTTCACCAGAGATACTTCTTTGGAAAATAATTGAGCCAAAGACGAAGGCGATACGTCCATCAAAGGCTGAATACAATCCACAAAATTCTCTAATTTTTTTTCGTATTCCAAATATTTCTGCAATTCAATAAAATATTAAAATCATTTATTTCGAGTTGAGAAAATTAAAAATTCGTAAAATTAGGTCAAAAAGCACCTTAGCATCATTTTGAGAAAATTTCGATATTTCTTGATAATTAAAAGAAGCATTCTGCGAAAGGGTCAGTGACCTAGCTCCGGTCGTCCAACATGATTTTCTCAACGGCGTATACGAACAAGGATCCCGAAGATAATACTTCAGCCCGAATTTCTGCAAAAATTAAGAATAAAGCTTCGAATAAGAGAAGCGAGTCATTATTATTGCTCGTGTAATTCCTTATCGAAAACACATACAAAGCAGCGTTACCGCGATAACATTGTTTTAAACATTCCAACAATATACAACTTAACTTACGTACAAGAAACTTGAACCGTAGGTGAATTTTCATCGTACGTGTAGTGTACCTTTAAATTAAGATCTTTGTATATTTGAGGTCGCATTAAACTTAGCAAATACGATGCCCTTGAAAATTTGAAACCCTTAACGATTTCTTCTGTTACGGCAGCGCCTCCTATGATGGGTCTTTTCTCCAGAACACATACTTTTTTACCGGCCAAGGCCAAATATGCGGCTGATACCAAACCATTGTGACCTGAAAAATTTAAAAAAAAAAAGGATTTTTCAGTTCAATTTTGGTCAGTTTTGGGTCAAGATTCAAAGACTTTTTTAAAGCTAGATAATAGACTAACGGAGCTGAAAAAATTAATTTTCAAATTTTAAAATTCAATTTTACCCAAAAGGGACACCTGTCCTTCACCCTCCCCCCCAAAAAAAGTCTTTGGATATTGGATAAAATTTTCAACTTCATATTGAAGTTTTGAAAGGTGAGTTGATTCCCCAAAATCAGAATTATTTGAATTATTTTCCATTTTTTTGGTTATCCTATTTTAGGGGGCGGGGGGGGGGGTGTACGAGTTGATTCCAAACCTCTTTCAGCCTATTTGCATTACACACGAGATATTACGAAAAAGTATAGTTATTTCCAATATATTTTCTGTTTTTCAATCCCTGGATTTTTCATTAAGTACTTTTTTAAACTTTGAATTTGTACTCAAAGATTGAATCAAAAATTTTCCCAAATTGTTTCAATCCTTTTTAAATTTTCTTCAAAATTTTTATTTTTTCAGCCCCATTGTTTTACTTGTAGGTACTTTTTTTTTTTTGAAATCAACCATTCGTTTCAACTTGAACTTTTTATGAAAAGTTAAAATTTGTTGCAATTTCAAAACCCAAATTTTATCCAACTGAACAGTCTTAATTTTTTTTCCCCGATTTTGTATTTTTTTTTCGATCCAAATTTTTATCTAAATTAACATTTTTTCAAAATCCTCATTTTATTACGTGGCGATAAATAATATCGTAAATATTTCAATGATTACGGTAAATTACCGTAAATATTCTAAAATTACTGTTAATTACCGTAAATATTTTAATAATTACGGTAAATTACTGTAAATATCTCAGTAATTATGAATATTTACGATATTTGCCGTAAATATTTCAATAATTACGGTAAAATACCGTAAATATGCTAATAATTACGGTAAAATACGGTAAATATGCTAATAATTACGGTAAATTACCGTAAATATGGTAATAATTACGGTAAATTACCGTAAATATGCTGATAATTACGGTAAATTACCGTAAATATGCTGAGAATTACGGTAAATTACCGTAAATATGCTGAGAATTACGGGTAATTACCGTAAATATTCTAATAATTTCGGTAAATTACCGTAAATATTCTAATAATTTCGGTAAATTACCGTAAATACGCTAATAATTACGGTAAATTACCGTAAATATGCTAATAATTACGATAAATTACCGAAAATACTTAGTAATTACGGTAAATTACCAAAAATATCTCAGTAATTTTGGTAAATTATCATAAATATTCTAATAATGACGATAAATTGGGAGAAAGATAGACCAACTCATATGTACATACCCTGAAAAAATATCTCTATGGAAATTAACTCGCCTATGGTTCAAATTTTATCACAATTTCGAATTTGAACGTCACGTCGTCGATTGAACTCGCAATTCGAAGTTTGTCCTCAGTGACGGACATTGCTCAAGAGAAATCTGACTTCCCATGGTGCCCCCCTCATTTTCAAATTTTTGTGTAAGTGACCTAATTCTAATTCTTAACCGTCATAGTTGAGAAAATTTTCATACTATGAATAATTTTTGACAATAAATTGTTTTTTCGAACTAGCCCCTCCATCAGTTCCTTCTAGGCAAATGAAATTAATCATATAAACGAAAAATTATTATTTTTTAAAAAATTTATTTACCTCCTCCAATTATGATGGCATCATATTGAGAATCTGGTTTCCGGCTATAACAACGTCTTGCACCGATCACCGGAAAAATTCGATTTTTAAACATATTAAAACTCTTCATAATTCAACACAAAATACCCATCGCGACTCTAATCAGAGATCAATATTCCGTTCTTGGTACCTTTTCACATTCAAAACGAAGTATTATTATCACCAAACGTAATTTATTCATAGATAAACATTTTTCGATAATCATTCTCTACCAGTCTGCATCATATCGTTTACCAAATTTCTTATTCGACGTTATTTTATTCTCACGGTCGAGAAAAAATTATAAAAGAAAATCAATACAATAATAGACCATTTTTTTTGTCATCGGAAAAGTATTTTTATTGCATTCGAGTTATTTCCGGTTGAAAGAGCGTTCTCATTTTGCCAAGTGTATGCGGAGCAGAGGGCACAGACACCCTCATCATTTACGTACCGTATACTATTATTAATAACGATGGTGTTTACGTTAAAATATACCTTAGGGCGGGAAACGTATAATATCTTTATCTCGCGTAACAAATTATTATGTTTCTATTTGGCAGATAGCGTTGATAACGTCCTTAATGAAGTACGACTTAGTGAGATGCTTTTACCTATTTCACGTTCAGGTACCAAATTTGTCGACAAATATCAAAGGTTCCTTAGATGTGGAAAATTCCATGCTTGTTTCCTATAAAAATTATTCGTTCTTTGGTAACTGATAAGTTTTGAATTTGAATCATTGCGGTATTGATTTGAGAAGTCTAAAAGTAAAAGGTTTGGTAGATCGTTTTCTCTAGAAAATTTTCTTTGGTTCAGTTTTTTTTCGAGGGAAATTCTATGATAAATTTTCTGGAGAAAAATTAGCTCTACTTCTACCATTTCATTTAGAATTTGATCAAAATCTTGTAATTTTTCTTTACTTAATAAATCGATTGGAAGTAGTTTCAAGATATTTCGGAGCCACCGAAAAATTTTGCAATTTTCTAGCATCTTTTGAAATTTTGGAACCTCATTGAGGAAATTTTTCAAGGTCTGTAATTCTCCGATATCGTGAAAATATTACAGAATTTTCTCCTCCGAATTGTTTAAAACGGTGAAAATATTTTTTACCACCTCGAAAATATTCCCTTCTTTAGTTTCAAAACGATGATAAAATAATATTTCGTTGCTCTACGTAAACGTCACGAGACAGGCATAAAGCCACCGAGTACTTTTTCATCGGTTTAGTATATAAAGTTAAAATAGAAGTAGCGAACTTCCAAATACTTCAAATGCCTATAAATTATGGTCGCTTTGACAATTTTATTTATGTATTGAAGTCTTTTACAAATATACCAACGAGAAAACCCTTAACCGGAATTTGACCGAGGGTGTGATTTATTGGTGGAATTTAATCACTACCGATGTTTCTTTTGCTGCGCCATAAGGTTGTCGATATTTTTGTACGCGGTGGAATCAGAATATTTGGAGTTTGGCGTTGAAATCTTTTCAAAAGGATTTTTTTCCATAAATTTATGTCTTGGGATTGGATGTTGTGTTCATTGTTGGTTGTTTGTGGATAAAGTACCATTGTGGCTGTGATGAGATGTAAGAAAGAGATGTTTTGAAAGGATAAGTGCATACCAATATAGTTTTTAGGCTACCAACTTCGATAATTTTGAATTTTTTTTTTTTGATCAGAGTCTTTGAGAATTTTATACATTGGGCGGGGTGGAGTCATGATCGTGACTATTGATATTCTAGAGGGTTGGAGAAACCCTAAAATTTTTTTTCAAAATTTTTGGGCCATTTTTCGCCGTGTTATGGCATTTTGAAAATTTCAAGCGGCCATTTTGTCTTGAAAGGTCAAAGGTACAATGGAAATTTTTTCCCCCAAAGATGTTCCATTCATTTATAAATATACCACAAAAATTTCAAAAAAATCGGAGTAGTGGAACATTGTCAAAAAAAAACCAACCACCCCTCGCATGTAGCGCGTACAGTAACGTTGAATTTCCCACGACACTCTCGTGGGAAGTACGATGTTCACGGGCTCATAACATGTCAATGAAGAAATTGAAAAATACCCCAGTTATTTTTGATCTGAGCCTCGAAAACATTGAGTGAAATTTAAATTGTTGTAAAAAAATGACTATGCCCATGCCCTAGGCGAAAAAACTCAAAAAACAAAGAAAGTAAAAAAATATGGAAAAAATCAAAATAACCTTTTTTTAAAAACGAAAAAATGACCACGTAATCGATAAAAATGTGAATAATTCCGAACAGTTTATTTTTAAAAATGTAAAAAAAAAACATGTCATCGGTAAAAAAAAAATGAAGAAAATTGAAAGAAGTAAAAAAAAAAAAGAAAAAAATTGAAACAATTGAAGCTTTCGTTTAAAAAAATGGTTTCAGACCATTTTGAAATTTTCACTTTGGAGAATTATTACAAAAAGAAACTTGCAGGGAAGAAAAAATCAAATCGAAGTTGAGTAGAGAAATGAAGAATAGCAAAAGGTAAGAATAAAAAATTGTTCAGTTCGGAAGGGATTTCTATATGCAAGGTAAGGGAGAAAAGGTCCACTGAAACCGGTTTTGACGGTTCCTACCCCAAACAATAAACCTTGACACGAAAACATTCCAACAAAAATTTTGAACCTTTCGCGAAAGTATTTTTGAGATTTGTATTTTATATAATTAACGTAGGCCCGTGAACGTCGTATTTCCCACGAAAGTGTCGTGGGAAATGCAACGTTACTGTACACGTGCTACATGCGAGGGGTGGTTAATTTTTATTTTTTTCAACAATGTTCCACCAGTCCGATTTTTTTGAAATTTTTGTAGTATATTTATAAATGAATGGCACATATTTTGGAGAAAAAAATTCCATTGTACCTTCGACCTTTCAAGACAAACTGGCCGCTTGAAATTTTTAAAATGCCATAACTCGGCAAAAAATGACCCAAAAATTTTGAAAAATTTTTTTTAGGGTTTCTTCAACCTCCTAGAATCTATCTAAAAAAAACTCGAAACTTTTATCTACATTTGGTGAAAAACTACCAAAAAAAGTGAAATGAATGGATAATTATTATCCATAAAATTGACCACAGTTTTATGGGTTTCCCCGAACTCTACAAACGGTAATTTTGATGAAAAAGGCCCCTTTCTCCGAAAATACTTGCACTAGAGGCCTGAAATTTTTTCCGGAATGTTTTTTCATCATGGTTGACCTTTTGGGGTAGGAGCGGTCAAAATTGTTTTCAAGGGCAAATTCACCATACTTAACCGGCTATACCCTTTGCTGACTTATACTTTTGAAAAACTGAAATTTTCTGGCCAGTCATCTTGTTTTTTTTTGAGTTGCTTACTTTTTTGACATTGAAAACACACTAATTCCTCAATGATCACACTTCAAAAAAAATCGATGGGATCGCCACCAAATTCTCTGATAAAGGAGAAGGACAATTTTTTTCGTTTCAATATACTTGTATTTGAGAAGTTGAGTAAATTAATCAAGTCCAAGTAAAAAGATGTTTGGAAATTCCATTTCAGATTGTCGCGAAGATCCCTGATAAATGAGAAGGGCATTTTTTTTTATTTGAAAATATTCATTTGTTTGAGCTACAAAGGATGAGGATTTACATCTATTATTATTTTGAAAATGAAGAAAAATTTTTCGATTCCCAATTTTTCCAATTTTCTCAACTTTTTTCAACCTTGGGATGGTCGGGGGGGGGGGTCGTCACACCTCTGAACAGTACATATTATTGAAAAATTTTAAATATTGTTTTCTATTTTCCATTTTAAAGACGAATTTATCCACTTTCAACCTTATTTTCACTCAACCCAGATCTTTGAACTATACTCAATTTCCCATCCCTTTGATTATCTCTGTATAGTGATTTCTTCATTAGATGACACCCTCAGCAATACATTTTACCCACGTAAAAGTTTCCAAAAGACCCCAACGTTTCGGCGATGATCACTCCGTGTAATCCTTTGACCTAGCTTTATCGGCCGAAAAACGAAAGCGTTAATTTTAAATACGTGTGTCGAGCAACGCTGCGAATTGAAGCGTTCTCGCTGAAAGTCTATATACGTGACACTATATTAGAGCGTAGTTGCTTACGCGCTAGACAGAAAAAACGCATCGCTTAGCACAATCGCTACGAAACACGATAAGAGGGTGAAAATTCCGAAAAGTGGGTTCCACCCTCGGACTAGAATCCCCCTTTCATATTCCGCCGTCTAATACCCTCTAAATTGTAACATCATCCCGGCGTGCGAGAGTAAAACCCCAGTAGCGGGCGAAAGAAGGAGGAAAAAAAAGGAAAACGAGTTCGTTGGCGTTTTTGAAAAACTACCGTAAACGAGGTTTTCATTTATAACTTTCTGGCTTTCTAGTTAGCTTATTCGTCGTATAACTTTGATACGAAATTAAAGTCGCCGTGCGAAAGTTCCCGTCAAAGGGATTTTTTTTCGATACGGATGCGATTTTTTTTTTCAACATGCAGTTTTTTATCCGCAGCTTTGTTGCGTGTTGCCCGATTGAGTTAATTTGGAATTTGACGGTTTTTTTTTTTCTTGAAAAGGATCAGGCGCAACGTGCAAATATAGGCTATTTTTTTATTCTTGGAAAATTTCTTCGTTCGATCCCACGTTCGTAGGATAAATTTAAAGAGTTTTAATTTCATTTCCAAATCAATTTCTTCGACTGTTTACAGTTATAACGCTAGATTCACGTGATGGTGGCTCGCTTTTCACAGTTGCCAACTGAAATAACCTAATTGTGGGCGTTTCTTGTGTAAAGTTTGATTATCGTTTATCCTTTGAGTCAAACGTTCAGTATAGATTTTCGTACAACCGAACTGAGATCAAAGATGGAACGATAATATTGTGTATTGGAAATTAAACCCACGTTTATATTTTTCCACTCGAAATGTGTGGGTAGCTAGGTAGGTATTGAAAAGGCTGCAAATTTAAATATATTTTCATGATTTTTTGAAATTGTTTTCTAATCATTTTTACATTTTATAATTTTTTCCCCCGTCCAGCTTGATAATTTGTAGTTGTAGGTAACTTGAGGCATAGTATTTTTTTTCTGTAAATTTTTAATCATGAAAATTCTTATGCAATAATGGCATAAATACAAGAGAAGTTTTTGGGACAAAGCATCCCCGAGAAACCAAACCATATTTTTTCGACTTTTTAAAAAACGAATTTTTTCGCTCTCACTCTCACTTTATTTGATAAAACTTCACTTCAAGTTTCAAAATTTTCATTTCAAGTTGCAAAAATTTCACTTCAGGTTTCAAAAATCTCACTTTAAGTTTCAAAAATTTCACTTCAGATTTCAACATTTTCATTTCAAGTTTCAAAAATTTCACTTTAGGATTCAAAATTGTCACTCCAGGTTTACAAAATCTTACTTCAGATTTTGAAAATTTTACTTCAATTTTCAAAAATTTCACTTCAGGTTTAAAAAATTTCACTTTAAATTTCAAAAACTTCACTTCAGGTTTCAAAATTGTCACTTTAGGTTTCAAAAGTTCTATTTCAGATTTCAAAAGTTTCACTTCAAGTTTCAAAAATTTAACATGTCAGTATAGTTTTTTTTGTAAAAACTCAAGTTCAATGGTTTGATACTTATTGAAAACAATTTTTGAGAATATTTCAAAAATTTGTGAGATTGGTTCCCAAATTTAAAAAATGTGTTTAATTATCGCAATTCATATTTTGTTGATGTTTAATGACTCTACATACTTCAAAAAAATTAGAAATCTGAACCTATTTTTAGAAAGAAATCACCGGGGTAATTTTGGTTTTAAACGAGTGGAGTGATTAAAGCCAATATTGTAAAAATTGGTCAGATGATTGTCTGGAAGTTTAGCCAGATGAATCAGCAATTACCCTTCAAATTTTAAAATATTTAATTTAATAAAAATTAATTTCTTTCAATAATTCATTTATTTTTATCCAAATATATCACTAGATCTCACTTTTCATCTTGATCAGATTTTTCAGGGGTACCTATTTAGAATTTTTTTCAAGTTCTTAAATTTTGTTTGAAAAGTAGAAAAAAATCGACAGGGTCTTACGTAAGCACAAATATTTTTAAAAATCATCGGTGGCGACTTTTCTTCGTTTCCTCAATTTTTGGAAAAGTCACTGTATTTTTTTTCATTTTTGAGAAATCGCTGAATTTTTTTTTTGAACAAAAGTATTCATATGCAATGAATTTCCAAAAAAATATAAAATAATTTTTTGGAAGTAAAAAAAAAAAATACTGAAGTAAACAGTTATTAGTCCAAGTAGGTACTTACTACTGGAAAATCGAATTTAGGTAAGAAGTGAGATTTTTAGCTACTTATATTTAAAAATAAAACCGTCCAGACGTTTCAATAAAAACTCAATTTGAAAAAAGATTTCCATTTTAAAAACTTTATGTTTTTTGAACAAAGGACAAAAATTGGTGTAAAGTTGAAATTACTATTTTTTTTTCTTTAGGTCCAGACACTCTACCAGCTTCCTCTAGAACTTTGAAAAAAAAAGTGTAAAACTATCCATTCTATCAACTGTACTTTTCACAAACGTAGAGTTTTTATCAAAAAAAAAAATCCAAATCAAAACCCCAACATCTCGACAATTGAAAAAAAAAAAAGGAAAAAATCCAACCAACGTAATTCATTTGGTCGAACAAAAACCTTCCTCTCACCACTTCCCTCTTTTCCCGTTCTCACAACCGCGTTAATTAAATCACATACCCAACGCCTTGATATTTGTTTCAACGAAAAAAAATACAGAAAAACCGCTCGGTTACAAACTACACCATTTGTAGCGTAAAATAAAGAGAATCTGGTCGAATGAAGGCGTTAAAATTACTTATTAAATTATAACATGGTAGATGTATTATTACATTAAAGGCTTTTATAGCTTTTTAAGGGAGTACGACGGCGTTATATTTCGTTTATGCGCGAAACACGGTCTGTCGTAAATCGTAAACCACCATTAAAATCAACCAACTGTTTCGATTATTACGTAACGACGAGGGTGTTTGCGGAATTCATCCCCTTGTTTCGTCTTTTCCACTGCGTATAATATGAATCACTGTAACCAGCCAAGAGGGTTGAAAAATCAACTCCGACTTGAGTTTATCACCCATCAACAGGTCTAATGATTAACACGTATTTTTACTATCTTGTTTGTCGCAGATGGCTCGCAACTTGCAAAAAATCTTTTATGGGACGGATCGGAAAACATTTCTGCATTTCGAAGAAAATTGGGGAGGTAATTTGCTTCCAGTGGGAGACCTCTTGAAAAAAAATCTGAACCTCTAAGGTCAGAGGGAGATGGAGCTAAGGGACTTCAAAATGAAATATTTTTCAAAAAAATTCGCTGTTTTTGCTAATTTTGAACAAAAGTTACCCTTAGAAAAGTGCTATTTGAGTTTCCTCATCTCCCTAAACTAGTAATCTCGAATTTGGATGGGTACCATTTTTTTACCTTCTGCAAAAGAGTTTACGATCTTCAAATTATTTTCTAAAACGGTTCAAAATCAGGTCAACATCCCCCCCCCCCCGGTTATCGAGAATAATATTTTTAGATTCATGGCAGTGTTACCAACTGCGTTCAAATTTACGAAATTTTTATAAAATTCAAATCGTTCATTCAGTGGCTTTAGAAGTGGTGATTAATTTTTTAAAAATCAGTTATCAAAATCTCACGTAATGTTTTTGATTTTTTTTTGTACCAGTGCTGCCAACTGAAATTTTCTAAAAATTGCATGGGTCAAATACGCAAAACCCAAGATTGCATCAGGCACGAAAATAAAAAATTACTGTTTGATTCATCATATGAGTCTTCAACTATCATGCAACTAATTCAATTCGATTTTTTTTTTGATCCATACCTATTGCCTTCACATTTTTTTTCAATTCCCACTACTTATAATAAAAAATTTTTTCTTTTCTTTACCGGAATTTTTATTAATTCAAAAAATTTTTCTCGATATATTTTTAAACTCTAATGAAATCAACTCAACTTAAACTTTCAACTTTTTCTTCAAAAGATGTTTCTTTTCTCAGGTCTTACATTCATCACATTTTTTTTTTTACAACTTTGGTATTTTTCTCAAGTTATGCTTCAACCCTTAAACAGCATCATTCTCAACGTGTTAAAATTGAATATTTTAAAAGCGTTTCGCAAATTTCAATTGTAATTTTTTCTCAGCTCCGGAAAAATTCTTATTAGTTTTGATTTCATGTTTTTTGGATTTCAATTTTTTTCTAAAACTATAAAAATATGTGTAGATAAATTTTTCCACTCTAAAATTTTTACGATGAAAAGGGCTTGAGCTGGAAAAAATGATCGGAAAATCTGGAATAGAAAAATTCAAGAGAATTTGAAATTTCAATTTCAAAGAATGGAATAATTTTAAAGTTGATAATTTGATAGTTGGTAAAAATTTCAAGGGGTAAAAAAATTTTAGAGTTGAGAAAATATCAGTTCGTGGGATATTTTGAAAAAAATTTGAAACCATAAGAAGCTGTGAAAAAGAAAATTTTAATAGTTGAGATAGGGGCTGAAAAATTTAAATTATCAGGAAAAAAATATTTAAACAGTCGAAAACAATTGAGAAAAAGTTCTAAGTGATCAAAGATCATAGGCAGAGGAGGGAACATGGGGGGGAGCTCAAGCCCCGAAATCATTTTTGTGTATATGTTTCAGTCAAAAAATTTCGTATATACCTGCATAATTTTCAGGTACAATTTTTTTGTTTTTTTCAAACAACTAAAATGGTTTCTTTAATAACGAAAATAATTAGGTGTCTATCTGTCTATGAACAGCTTTTTGTGAAAATTTTCCAGTTATCAAAACATTGAATTGGACTGTAAAACCAGCAAGAAAAAAGAAAAAAACACATTTTTATTGTTACACAAAAATACAAAAAAAATCAAGAAATTGGGTAGAATAAATTTGAAAAAGACTAAATTTTTACTCCAAAGTAATAGAATTTTTTTCATTTAACAAACCATTAAAAATACAATTTTTCCCCCTGAAAATTCGCAATTTTTCAAATCTTAGCCCTCGCTTTGCTCGGGCACGTGAAGTCTCAAGTATGTAATTAGATATGAAGATTGAAGATTTCGCCTCCTTTTCAATAGATACGAAAATATTTATTTAAAAAATGAAGATATTTCAGTTTTTGGATGATTTTTTTTTCAAAAATTTCCACCCTCGCTTCGCTTGTAGCTGGGACTTCATTAATTTACATACTTAATTATTTGTCAAAATTATGGCATAACGTCTCTTCATTTCTTATTCAGGGCGAAAAAATTTGTACTTTTTATTTATTAGGAAACTTGGTACACCTACATCTGAAGTGGAATTTCAAAAAAATTTCAAGTTTTTGGAAGGAGAGATGGTAAGGAATAGTTTTTCATAATCTTTTTTTAAAAATAATCTTAGTTGGCAAATTTTTCACGTTCTTGCCTCCAGCGTTTTGCCCAAGTTTTGACTCTGAAAACGGATTCAACTAGAATGAATCAATAGGAATAAAAGATTTTTTGGAGGAGGAAGGATCAAAAATAAACATTTTTGTTTCGTGTTTCATTCCTTTTTAACTGAGGCTCCAGCTCTCCTAAAAGTTATGTTTTATCTCGTCAAAAAAATATGTATTGAGGAAAAAATTTCAGAATTGAAAAATATGTAATTTTTTCGAGGAAAAATATCGGATTTAAAATTTAGACCTGAGAAAAAATTTTGAGGAAATAATGTCGAAGTCGAGAAAAAATTTTCATAGTCATGAGCGAATCAACATGTATATCTTTCACCACTATCATGAAAATATTTTGAAAAATGTCATCAAAAATATTCCAGGTAACCAGAAATTTTTTGACTAAATTTTGAGACCTTTTAAGGATCTAAGTATTTGAATTTCGTAAAAATCAAAAATTCGTCAAATTTGCCACCTGCAATTTTTTAAATCGTTTGTGGAGGGCAAAAAATGGCATCAAATTCGAGGTTTATTATTCAAAAAAGTGTAAAAACTTGAATTATACCTTTTTAAAGAAATGACCGACATTTTCAGCACGTAGCATTATCCAAAAATGGCAAAAAAGTTGATTTTTTTTTACAAAATCAGCCTACTTTGAGGACCCCTAGCTCCATCTCCCTTTGACCCTCGAGGCTCAAAATTTTCTCACAACGTCTTCCCCTTCAAACTCAACAATTTCACCAATTTTCATCTCAATCCAGGCTGTTTTTTCCATCTGCCTTTATCTTTAACGTCGTCGATTCCATTCGCACGTGGACTTTCGTCGACTAAATGAAATATTCAAAGCATCTAGGAGTCATTTACGCTCCACCGGTGAATTCCAATCACTTACACGTCGTTTACGTTTCATTTAATACCCTCTTTTCGGGCGATACCAAGGAACCGAGAGCTTTCAAGGTTAGTCGACTCAAGTTTCGCTTTTTTCCTTCAATCCTTGCGAATGCGTTAAAAATTACTCGGCGTATGCTGCGCGTAAAAACCGAACACGAAGCCAGCAGGGAAAAGCGTAGAAATCTGCGTAGGTATAATTTGGAAATCCCTGTAAGGCCGCGTTTTCGGGTAACTTTTAAACGATATAGTATACTATGTAGTAAAATGGGAATACGATTGGTACGGGAGGCAAAAGGTAGACTCGGGTATATTTTACACCGTTGGCGAGGGAACGCGAAGCGTTGCCATTTGAAAGAGATGATATACTAAGTTGTGTACAGTTGTGTCGCGAACTCGCTTTCGACGAGTCTTTGCGCGTTGTTTTACCGCAGAAGCCCGCCAAAATTTCGGTGCTTAATCATCAAGTAAGTGAGATGTAATTATGTGATTAGGGTGTGCGCAATTTTTCAATCAATCGACTTCGTTTCGAGAGAAAAAAGTGATAGTGTAGTTTTTCGAATTTGGTGAAATTGAATTTTATTTTCTAGTGAACTCACCAAAAAAAATCATCGGTGTTGGAAGATTTTCCCAATTAATTTTATTCCCCATTCGAAACCGGTTCAAAGATACTTAATTTTTCGAGATCGTTGTATTTTATCCACTCGATGTACTTTTTTATACATTTATTCTCAAAATTAATAAATTATGCTCGAAATTCCAATCTATTCACCTATCGTACATTTTCACAATTCCCCATACCTCGATCAACTTACCTCAATCTAAATTTCGTCTCGAATTCTCTATCATTTCAGAAACCGTACCGAAACGAATGAATACCGTCAGAAAATCTCGCAAAATAGTGTCTTTTATTAGGAACCCATTTTCATCTTATACGAATGTGAACGTCAGCGTCGGATTTTTTCAATAGAAAATGCCTCGTCTCAAGAAATTCATACTCCAGTTATACCTATCGCTGAATATAGCCTTTCGTATCGGTAAGTGAATAGTGAATACATTTCGTAGTATAATATTAGAATTCCATTCGCGAAAGCCGATTCTCGAATGCATTTATCGACCTTTTTCTTCCTTTTCTATTTCCCAAGTGCGAACGAATTGTTCGTTTTTAAAGTACGGACGAGTGAGTATGGTTTTTTTTTTTGGGGGGGGGGGGACGAGGAAGAGGATTGTAAATTTTTTATTGAAAGATCAAAAGAGATAAGTTCAAGGAGGAGGTACAAAAATTGGAAAATGATGTTATCAAGTTGATTTTTTTACTTTCTTTTTTAAATGTCAGCGGAGGAATGTGAGAAAAGTTGAGATAATTTCATTGGAGATGATGTCCCAATTTTGAGGTTGGAATTCTCTGAAAATTTTTTAAAAAAATGAATCGAAGAAAGCAGTTTTACGTACCTAGGTGATTTTCTTCTGAAAATGTGTTCTACGGTATTTAAAAAATTAGGTGAAATAAATTTAAAAATTTTTTCATCCAGATGCTGAAATACTTCATTTAAATGGTTTTGTGTAATTAAAGAACAATGAAGGGGGAGGGGAGAGGTGAAAAAAATTACACAACCAGAATTTTTAATAATTTTACATGGATTGTTTTTTTGAGAGAGAATTAAAATTTGATGGTTTTTGTTTTAAAATAGCTTCACCAAATTTTGAAATTTTTGCTACTTAGTCTGATTCATTTCTTTCAAAAATTTCACTCGTGCAATAATTTTTCAATCCATATCAAATGATTCAAGTGCTAATTATTCTCTGTCAAAAAAATTACTCAGTTCAGTAAAGTGGTACTAAAAATTGTAAAATTGTTCGAAAATTCTTGCTATTTATCAAAAATTTTCTTCTGTTCAAGAAAAAAAAATTAAAGCTGCGCTAATTCAAATCAGAATCAAAAATTGAGTCTGGGAAGGAAAATTTTGAAAAAAATAGGAGAAATAAAAAATCAGTTTCAAGTGAGAATTTTTATGAGTTAAAAATGGGGAAAATTTTGAATTTGAGAAAATCTTGAAAAAAACTGTCATCAAACGATCCCATAAATTTTTTAAAATTTACTTTTCAACTTGAAAATTTAGAATTTTTTTATAATACTCGCTCAAATTAATGAAATTCCAACTACCATTTTTTTCATTATGCAACATTCAAAACATTTTGACTTTTCAGCTTGAAATGGACCAAATGGGGGGGGGGGGTGAATATTGACAGAAGACATTTTTTACATCAAAAATGCAGTTTCAGTTGACAAAACTCATTTTGGGGTTAAATTATTTGTAAAAAAATGACTTTTTAAATAGAAATAGAAATTTCTTTTTTTTTTTTCTTCAATAAGTACCTACTTACCTAATTAAAAAAAATCAACCATTCTTAAATTTACTGCAAGAAAATTGTCAGCCAAAAAATATGAATTTGAACTCAAAGTTTCGAACTTTGAAAAATTCCGTTCCCATCGATCAAATGAGTCAAGTGCTGAAGTTCATGTAGACCATTTTTATAAGCTTTTTTCCAACTCTGAAAAATTTCAAAATTTTTCTGGAGGCATCGAACCGTCTTGAAATCGATTCTAACCAATTTGGGAGGTGAAAAATAGGGTATCTTAATTACATACCAAATTTAAGATTTTTTCGTTAATCAGATAAATTTAATATTTTGTAGTGAAGTGAGGTGTTTCTGAAATTTCAAACTTCAGCTTCTGAAATTTTGGACATGGGTCCTCTTATGATGTACCAATTTTCGATTTTTTTTTTTGGGGGGGGGGGGAGATGGGCTTGAAATTTTTGCGTCGCGTCGGAGAACAGGAACTTGAGATTGTTTTTTTCCTTTTGCTCTCTTTTTTTTAGAAAACTTGAAAATTTTTAAATTTTGAATTAAAAAATTTCAAAAAACCTCATTTTTGTAGAGAAAATTTTAAAAATTCTTCATCAGTCAAAATATATCCTCCCTCTCCCCATCCTCATTCTGAGGAAAGAAAAAAAAGTTCGCCTGAGACTGTTTCGCTAAAGGCAGAGAAAAATTATAGCGAAGAGAAAACATTAGAGAATTGTTTTAGATTTCATTATCTTTTTTTTCCCGCCAGACTTAAGTACGAGGATTATAATAAAATAAGAGGTAAATGGAAATTATGCGAATCCTGCATTTGTAAAAAGACTAAAAGAGAGATTATAACAAGATACGGAAGATAAAAAGAAGTAATTATTAAGACATCTGTAAAATTTATTTGTATGTACCTACCTACTGCATAAAAGGTTTCAGAATTAGCTTCGTTTACTTTTATACGACGTATGAAAATTTCCTACAACGATCTATTCCCTTCCTTTTGCTTGAGCCAAGTTTTCATTTCTACTCTTTAAATTCAAGAAAATTGAGACTTTTTCAAAATCCACAAACGAAAATCCTTTTTTTAAAAATAATTTTCAAGTCTCATCGAATGAATTTAATCATTTTAGGAAAAAGTTGTGAATTTTCAATTTACAGAAAAATATTCATTTTTCATCACAAATTAAACTTACGTCACTAATTATATTTTCAAAACAGAAAGAAATGTAAATAACGAATGGTGGTAATTTCTAATTCAACAATTAAAACCAGATGATTTCACAACTAGATCTTGGTAAGAACTACCTGCATAATTTCGTTTTCGAGTTGCCAATTCAGAAAAAAAAAAGCCACCGGCATAATAGAAACCTTTCGTCATCTTTTTTTTATCTCAATAAATTTTCGAAACATTCCAACCTTCAATTACCCTCTTTTTTTATCGTCTACCTGCAACTTTTAATTTACGTTTCATCAAAACCTGTAATTAAAGCAAAACAAATACCAACTTAATAAAATGGAAAATTTCACCAAAAAATGAAAAATTTCAAATAAATCTACCCACGAAGATGATTTTTTTAAAAACAGGGCACAATAAAAACCCAATTTGCGTACCTTTTTGGTTGTATCGGTAGGTGCCCGAGTTACAGCGACGAATACAAATAAACAAAATAATTGCACTATCGCCTACGAAACGTCGCCTCGTTCGAAATGTTATTTATTTATACCAATTTGGCTTTTTGAGAAAAGCTTTAGTAAAGCTCGAGAGCTTTTTATATCCCATCGTGGGCGTCTTATTTGCAACAGCCAGCAATCGAGCACCTATAAAAGAAATTTAAAATTACTTCCAGACATTTCTGCACAACGCAGGTATTTCTTACCGGCGAAATGAGAAAACAAACGTATAAATATCAACACCGAATTAACCGCGTACAAAACGTGTAAAACGGTTCGCGATACGCGGAATTACACGTTTAAAACCAGTTTAACGCGTTGAATCTTCCAACAGTAATTTACCAGCTCGTAAGTCGAATAACTTATACCTATACTTTCATCAAATACGTGTTTTGACTTTTTCCTCATTGTTTGAAAATAAAAAATAAGAAAAAAAATACGTACTCGAGCGAGTGAAAATTAAACAATCAGTTTTAGCGTGATGAAGTGTTGTATTACGTAATACGAGGCGTAATTACAGTGTTTTGTAGAAACACTATTTTTTTATTCAATTTTTTTTTTCATTCATTTTTCTACCGAAATATTATAATTGTACGTACGAACTTGGGTTCCCAATGAGAACGAATAAAGAATTGAAGATTACCAACGCGATTGTGTTAGGGATACGGATTGATATATTGATCGTGATAAATCGCACCGAGTAGTTTATTTTTTCTCGTTATTCTTTTCAAAATAAAGGTCGTTTGTTATTGAGTAATTGATAGGAGTGCAAAGTGAAGGTAGAAAGGGGAAGGTTAAAGTCATCCGAGTATCAATTATGTAAATAAGGTTATTTGATTATTGGGAGTAAAATCTCTGATTCAAGGGTCATATTTGGTTGGAATTTGGGTGAAAATACCTCAACTTATGCGACATTGTTCGATGTATTGATCTTGTACTTTTTATTGAATCAATCATCCTCCCTACTGAGTTTTGAATCTATGAAATTTTTTTAAAAAATCTGCATTTTGATGCTATAATAGAACCTCATAGAGGGGAGCAGGGCTTGGTAAAAATCCGAAACAATAAAATTCCAGTAAAGATTGGTTTTGAATAAAAAAATCTTTTCAATTTACGTACAGCTTTTTATTTTTTAATTTTTTAATTTGAATCATTTAAGTATCTTACATTAAAGATTTTTTTTTTAAATTTAATGCGAGCCTAAAACATTTGAGGGTTGGAAAAATTTCAGAAAATTTTCATTTCAGCTGAAGAAAAGTTCAGGTAGAGAATTTAAGTTGAGAAAATTTTGAAAAAATTAAGTTAAAAAAAACCTTACGCATTCTGCGTAAGGTAACCGACTTTTCCACAAAAGTCGGTGTAGAAAACTTAATTTACTTTCGTTCAACTATTCACAAATATTGAGCCTACTGAGAAGTACCAAACTCGAAATTTTGGACTCCAGTGTATCCAGGGAAGGGGCTCAAATCAAAATAAAAAAGTCGGTAATACATAAGTTAAAGAATTGGTACCCACGCTATTTATCAAGTAAAATGACTGAAATTTGAAATTTTGGTCTTGCACTCAAGCTCAAAATTTTGGGCCCTCAAGCTCCCATATCCATAGGGGTACCTGGTGGGGGGGAGGGCACAAATTCAAAAAAGTTGATAAATTGATATTGAATGAAATAATGGTGTGCCATTTTTTTAATTTTTTATTTCAAGTTACTATTATTATTCGAAATTGAAATTTTAGCTCAACTGTCCCCATCCCCTCAGGCATTCTTATATTCTTAGGGACATGTAGAAGATTTAGATCGAAAAACAAATACCAAATTCGGAATCAGTGACCCAAAAAATATCAAACTGCGCTTTTTCACAAACTTTTTAATGCCAAACTGTAAATTTTGATTCTTAGATCTCCTTTTGCATCCTTTGAGGACCGTTTTTGAGCAAAGGAAGGGCCTTCCAAAAAAAGGCTGTATAAGAAGTTGTAGAGAATTAAATTTGTATTCTATAATGTGTCATTAGATTTTTTTGAAGAGCCCTAGTTTTATTCAAATTACGTATTTACGTTTCAAGCTTGTATAAGAAATTAAAAATGGCAGTTCACAAATTTAAGCTACCGAGGGACGACTTAGGAACATGTAGAGGATTCAAATCGAAAAACAAAGACTTAATTCGGAATCAGCGACCCAAAAAACATCAGTTTATGCCCTTTTACAAAGTTTTTTACAAACTTTTTAATGCCAGAATGCGAATTCCGAGCATTGGACCTTCCTTTGCATCCTTTCTCAACCCCTAAAAAACACAAAAAGTTCAATATCTCGAAAACGGCTGAACCGATTTTAAATCGGTTTGAAAATCTCAAAACTACGTAAAAAATGCTATCTATTGGGATCATTGTCCCCTTGTGGAGCTACACAGCTTTCGAGTTTAATGCGAATTTCGAGTATTGGACCCTCCTTTGAGTCCTTTGAGGACCGTTTTTGACCAAAGGAGGGGCCTCCCGAAAAATGCCTGTTTAGCAAGTTGTAGAGAATTAAATTTGCTTTCGACAATGAGTCATTAGATTTTTTTGAAAATGCCTAGTTTTCAAATTATTCGACCTTCAAGTTTCAGTAAGCTATTGAAAAAAACTGTTTACAAATTTTAGGCCTACCGAGAGACGGTGTACCTCAACCGATCAGGCTGAAAATTTTTCTGTAAGGTCCTCAAACCTTTCTTTGCCAATCCTGAAAATTTCAGCTCAATCGGTTCAGTAGTTTTAGAGAAATCGAAATTTGAAGCGCAATGTAACTTTTACCTTGGTTGTTTGAAATTTCGGCTAAGTCCCACCCCCCAACCCCTAAAAAACACAAAAAGTTCAATATCTCGAAAACGGCTAAACCGATTTTAAATCGGTTTGAAAATCTCAAAACTACGTAAAAAATGCTATCTTTTGGGATCGTTGTCCCCTTCTGGAGCTACACAGCTTCCGAGTTTAATCGCGGACAAAATTATACATAAACATATAAATATATATATATATATATATATATATAAGGAAACCTCGTTCTCAACCACACGTCCTATCGTGTTCAGAATGTCCGAAAACGTAAAAAAAAATCGTTCCCGACGCTCCCTTCAACTACGATGAACAATTTAGTACTCGACTTTTCCTAATGGAAAAGTCGGTAAAATGGGAAAAATTGGAATTGTACGAAAAAAAATTAGTAAAAAACAGGTCGAGTTGAAAACGTTTTGTGAAACAAATGTACTTATTAAAAAAGACATTTTTGTTGTGTTTCATCTGTTTATTCAAATTAATTCAAAAAAAAAATAATAATAATAAAAACCAAAAATGGAATTGAGAAAACCTGGACCGACTGAAACGATTCTTGATTTTGGAAACCACTGCCAAAAAATAAGTTAAATGTTCCTTTTAAAAATTAAACCCAAAATCAATAATCAATTATTTTGAAAACAGAACTTTACCTATCAAAATATAACTCTTCTTTTCTCTTCTCTTAAAAAATGAGAAAAAAAATCAACTTAGTTTGTTTTACGTGTAATTTGCCAACAGAAAGGTTCTTTTTTATCCAAAAACACCCACTTCTTCGCCCAAGAATCGAAGGTAGAAAACGCCGATTTCTTCGATATTTTCCTTTTTTTTTTTTTTAAATAATCGAATTTACGAAGCTGAATCCACTGAAGGTACTTAAAAATATATCAGTGAAGAATTTTTTTTATTCATTTAGGTTGCAGGGTATTTTAGAAAAAGTCAGAGCGAAAATTTTTTCCCTTGCTTTTCCGGAGCTTCTTTTGATTTTTCATAGAAAGAAAATTGTATTTGGCAAAACCAAAAAAAAACAACAAATTTTGACATTAAACATGAAAATTTTCATAATTTTGAATTTCTCCCTTTTATACAAAACATAAAAAATCAGAATTGAATTTTTCAGGGTTGGTGAAATCCTTCTCCTTGACTAAATGTAAAACTTTGTAAATTCATTGAATTTAGTGGATCTTCAAACAAAAGAGGCATCACGATCAGGAGGACCCCAGACCATCTCAAGTTCAGATTCGGAAAAATTGAGAAAAGTAAATTTCAGCAAAAAATTTCGCCCTTGTTTCGTTTGTGTTCAGTAATATTCCTCGATTCATTTTTCCAGGGGTCTTAGTAACAATCTTGAATGAAATTTTTGAAAAATTTTCGATTATTTTTGAAAGGAGAGGAGTTCATGAAGGGATGTTGTTCTTTTTTGGAAGTCAAAAAGTACGTTTCGTACAAAAATTTTTGGCCTCGCTTCACTAGTCTCGATAAATCTTAAAATTATGCTTTATACTATGTCAATTATGGAATTAATAATTTTGAAACGGAACAAATTTTTCCTTCTTCTTTATCGGGGAATTTAGTGGAGATCTCGAATGGAATTTTTAAAAATTGTAAATTGTACGATTTTTTGGGGATTATCGTAGTGATGGTTTTTAAGAAATTCGTTTTTTTTTTTTTTTTTTTTTTTTAGAGGTAGCTACAAAAAAATCTATAACGGTTCATGGTTTTGGTTTTTGAATTGGTTTTTATTTATTGATTCTGATTTTGAAATGGTTCTGGTTTTTTATTTTTTTCAAAACAATTGGTTTTGGGTTTAATTTTAAAAATATTCAACTTATTTTTTGGCAGTGGTTCCCAAAATCAAGAACCGTTTCATTCGATACTTATTTTCCCAATTCCATTTGGTCTTTTTTTTTTCAAATTTGAATCAATTAACAACAAAAGTGTCCTTTTTAGCTCATTTTTTTCTCAAAATTTTTCCCAACTTAACCTGGTTTTTACTCATTTTTTTTCAAGACTTTTTTAAATTGCAATTTCCAAACTTTTCTTTAGCTGAAATAAAATTTTTCCAACTCCTAAATATTTTAGCCTCGGATAAAAAAATCATCGATAATGTGATAAAATAGGTAAGTATTTAAATGATTCACATTTTTTAAATAGTTGAAAAAATTATCGAAAGAAGCTTGAAAATTTCATAAAAATTGGTTAGGAAATTTTTCAGAAAATTTAGTTGAAAAAATTCGAGGCACACCTCTTCTCCCCAGAACGTTTTGCTTCGTCATGCCTCTGCGAGCAAAATCCCCTTCATTTTTTTTTTAAAGATAGCACCTAAAGGTCGAATTTTGGACACCTGGTATACCTGGAAACTACACACTTAATATTCTAATGAAATAAGCCGCGATAAAATCTACACAATCAGTTTATTTAAATCGCTTTAATCGTTTCGAATGAGCTAATCACGACATTAAAATATATCCCAGTCGAATACAAATAAACCGAATCGAATTCGCATTCCATAATTATGCTGCACGACAAGCGCATCAAATGTAATTACGTAAAATTCGCCAAATTCAACGACCACAGATATCTAATTAATCTACGGACGGGGAGCAGCCGGAGGAGAACCGTTGAAAAATACCTACGTTGCGGATAAATCTGCTATAAAGGACACTATGTGCATGATTTACTTAAAGCTATGTACGATACGGGTGAAATTGAAACGTCGCGACTCGCGGGTCGCCGTAATAACCGCGATAATATCATGGACAGGTGAACATCGCCGGCGAGCATAATGACAGAAATATTATTAGCCATATTCCCACGGACATCTTACATCAATTGCATTGTACTTTTTATATCTACGTTTTACTGGTATTTAAACTTTCTCTATTACAAACCAAGTTCACCTTTACCTGTTGCACTCTCCTAACTTATGTGTCCGCGAGTTTATCATCGAAATAAAAAATAACAACGAAATTGCAAAATTATTACGTGCAAATGTACTAACATCAGTACGCTAAAGTAATATAACGTTTCGTTGCTAAATTGAATATTTTTTACGATGTCATTAGTTCGATGTACCTACAACGACGTTTAGGTGAAGAGATATTTTAGTGGATTTGATAATGCAAGTGCAATGGTACCTCTTAGACTTAGGAGGTTTTTGCCTTCTTACTTAACGAAATGTAAATATATGCATAATATTTGGGAATATGTAAATGATTAATGAAAATATTCGATAAATTTCGCGATGAGATGATCGAATTCACGAGGAATTTAATCCGAAGGTATGTTCTCGAATTACGTAAGCGTAGGTGGCCAAAAAGTATCGAACTGGTTTTTTGGTAAATATTTTTCAACGGAGATTAGGTAAATGATGAAATTTTTAGATACAGATTTATTTATTAGCATACTTTTTGGTTCAGATGAGCATAGGCCCATCCTAGGAGGGGGGCTCAGGGAGCTTGAACTTCCCTTACCGTCGGAAAAAATATTTTTTTATTGCAAAAATATAAAACAAGTACATTTTTTTTGCTTTCAAACAGTATTTCTTCAAAAAATTTTCGCCCTTGCTTCGCTCGGGCATGATTTTAGTCCTTTTATTTTAAAAGTTGTTAATTTTTGACTAATTTTTCAGTCAAAAATCACCGAATCCTCAATAAATTCCCAATTTGTCAAAAAATGAATGATTTTTGACTGAAAGATCAACAAATATGACTAATTTGAAATTTGACCCCTCTCTCACTATTTTTTCTCAAATTTTTTGCCTTTCCCTTAATTAATTTCTGGGCGCGCCTATTCAGGTGAGAAATTCAAAATCTTATAAAAAATTAGCAAAGTCTTGGAAAAGTGAAAAAAGGGACGAGGAAAGATTCAATTGATCAAGATATAGACAGATAATGAGAGGGAGAATTCTAGAGTGAGTCGGTCAGACAAGAGGGAAAGGGGTAAAATAAAAAGTTGAGTCGAAATTCGAATTCTACTACCTCAAATTAGTGACAATCAATATGTCACACGTCATTTCAAATTTTCAACATACCTTTCCTTGAAATTGGTGGATAGGGGGGCACTGAGGGGTCAAAACCGAAAAATAAGCAAATATTCGAATCCAGTGCCCTCAAATACCTAACAAACGACACGTCACACGTTATTTTTAATTTTTGCGAATTTTGACCCCTTTTAAGAGGGTTATTGTGGGGGGGGGGGGGTCAGAGAGGTCGGATGAAAAAACCAATTACATATTTGAAATCAGCAAATCGATATGCTACTTACTTTTTTGATTTTTTTGAATTTCGGTCAAAATTGTGGACCTCTGTACCCCCAGGGGTCTGAAGATCTTACCTTGAAAATTTATTGGCTGAAAAAGAGGTAAAAAAGGCTACTTATTGTAATTTTTTCTTATTTTTAAATAGTAGTTTTCAACTATTGTGAATGATAGTTGAACTTTTATCATCAAAGTTCAACTTTGAACTTTTCAAAATGTGATTATTATTTTCGAATCGCCTATCAATTCTCTTTCGGACCTCGCAAACATTTTTCCTTCAAGTACATATAATCTATCTTGAGATATGAGACTTCAAAATTGGGTGATTTGGCGAAAAATCGCGATTGCCTCAAAATTACGAGGCCCATCCCCCAGTCCCTTTGAAGGTTAATTCCCCAACAAAGCCCCACACTAACCACCTTCAATTTTTTTTTAAAACTGAAAAACCATATGGCATTGATGGGTTGTTAGGTTTTCAAAAAAAGTATGTACCTCATTATAGGCGCACCCAAGGGGGAGCTCAAGGGGCTCGAGCCCCCCCTTAAGCCCGGAAAAAATGATTTTTTGCTTCAAAAATGAGAGAAAAGTCAATTTTTTTCTCTTCAAAGTATATTTTTTCAAAAAATTTTCGCCCTCGCTTCGCTCGAGCAGTATTCTAATGCTTTTATTTCAAAACTTGACAATTTTTGATTGATTTTTCAGTCAAAAATCACCAAATTCTCAATAAATTCTCTGTTTGTCAGAAAAAATTGATGATTTTTGATTGAAATATCAGTGAAAAATGACTCAATTTAAAATTTGACCCCCTTCCCATTTTTTCTCAAATTCTCAGCTCCTCCCTTAATTAATTTCTGGGTGCGCCTATTCCTCATTTGGAATAGATTTTTTTCTCGTGCACTTTTTATTTATTTTTTTCACATCCCTAGCTCACCCTTCTTCTCTTAGTTTTCCTGTATTTTTAGTGAGTTTCCCTTGAAATCTTAAAACAGTGTTTTCGTAACAAATTTGAAATTTTCTGAAATTTTGGATCAGCCCCTCTTTCATTACTCCTGTTCAATTTTTGTTTTTTTGAGCTATTTGATGTCGAAAATGGACCTGGAAGATCAAGTAAAATCATTCATTTCGATACCTCGTTCAATTAAATTGAAAAATATCGAATTCTAGATTCATCACCTCCCCTTCGCAATGGCTTGTATCCAAAGGCCTCAAAAACCCAGATTAACGAAAACAACCGAAATTTTCTAACGTTGAAATGCCAATCGTAAAATATTATTCAACAATAATTAGGTAGTTGACTTTTTGATACCTACCTATTCGTATGGCATTTTAATTTTTAATTAATTTTTTTTTTGACTTTTTTCTGTTGCAATGCCAGACATTTTCATGTCAGATTTATGAACATTTTTTAGATCATCTCACATACATATGTAAGCCTGGATAAGGAAACTATTCCCTGGGGTGGGAGGGGAGGGGGTCAGAAATTGGTTTTCGGGTTGACACTGATTTTGGGCCTCTCAGAAGGAGCAGAATCGAGGGGGAACCTCATCTCAAAAACCAATTTTTGATGTACCAATTTTAGAAACAATCTGACATTTCAACAAAAAATTATCAATTTTATCAAAATCTTAATTTTTTATATCTAAAGTTTGATCCTTTAAAAAAATGATTTTTTTTGAACTGAAAAATTTTATTTACTTAACTGTGTTGAAAAAAACTAAACGAAATGTATGTTTGAAATCTCACAGCCCCTTCAATTTCACTACCCGACTACACATTCGGCTTTCTCAAAAATTACACCGACAACTTCCAGTTCTCGAATCAAAATTAGGACACCCTATATAACATCTCTCTAAAAGGGTAAAATTTCATCTGCGATTACACCAAAAATGAAATTTATATCAATTTGTTACCCGACTCTGACGTTCCTTGCACATCCACGCAATACAACTATTAACTTGTTGATTTACGAAATGTTTTTCCTTTTAAAAAGTAATTTGTATCTTTTGAACATATTCTCAAGTCTCAGTAGAATCATTATACGCGCGTTTATTCTCGCATCATAAATTTATTCCGCCCAACACTCGCGTTCCTTTGTAGTGCCACATCAACGTATGAAAAAACTTACCATATTCTTCTTATCAATGCCTTTTCATGGCTCGGATTCGTCCAGCGTATTCGTACACGGGATAAAACTAACGGTAAATATTACCGGATAGAAAACTGGAAATGAAAATCGTCTGTAAACATTTCCCTGGTGGCAAAATCAACCGGAAAATTATAATTTCCAAGCTGAGATGGTATTTTTCGTTTTTACATTCGAAGTAGTACCTATTTCCTCCTTTCCTCCACCTTTCCCCCTTGGTGTAGTATTTTTTCCCTATACCGAACTATTGTTGGAGGAATTTTTTTTGCTGCATTCCAGATAAAGACTTTTGTAATAGGTTATGAGGTTTTTTTTTTCTCGTGGTGTAGTATTTTAATGTTTGCACGTATCTAGGGAGGTATTTCCTCGGTTGAGGTGTATTTGGTTATAGATCTAGCGATTTTTTTCTGTTTCTTTTTCTTTTCGGTGTATAGATACCTATTTACATTTTGAGTACCTTTCTTTGATATTATCATCAAATTTTGAAAAATTTTAATTTATTTTAGATTCCTATAGGCCTTTCTTTGTAGATTTCATAAGTTTTCTTTACTTAAGCGTCTCTCTACCCTCATTAAGTTGAAATGAAACTGAATAATTTTTAATTTTCGTTTTAAGTTTCGAAATTTTCCAATCTATACCTACTTTTTACGAATTCAACCACGCTTCGCTTCTCTTTCAAATTGAAAAATTTTCCATACAACTTCCAATATCGTTGCATAAAAATGAAACCCTCCTGTAAGGCAAAACGAATAAAAAAAAATCGATTTCAAATACACTTATTAAGTCTGCGTATTTTGAATTCCCCCTCTCTTTATCGTTGGTAACAATCGAACACCCAAATACAACACACCACAACTTCGTTTCGTCATTTTGGAGAATTTTTTGCGAAAAAAATCTCCTAAATGATGCTGAGTAGGTATTCAGCTGTAAAAGAGAGTTTTTGCCTGTCATCGTATGTCATTACTTTTCTACGCCGAGGTATAACGAAAGCATTTCGTCATTCAGGGAGAAAAATTGATGGCGAAATTTGTTTCGCGACGCGACGAATGTAACAGCGCGAATATCTCGCGTTAGATGTATTGGAATTTTGGAAGATTTTGTCGCGAGGTAATGAGCCATGCTGTTAATTATCTGGCAGTGTCTCAATGTAGACTCGTAGATTTACATAAGAACGAGATGTTCGAGTTGGTATTTGTACGCGGTGGAAATCGAAAATGTGTCAAGTTCCAAGTTTTCCATTTGGTTCGTATTTATTTAGTCTTACTCGCTTTTTTTCTTTCTGAAAAAAATCTTAAAATACGCTCGAAGGTTTTGTTTTCTCTTTTCTGATTCTTTGATGGTTTGTGGTGAGGTGGAGAATTCAACGAAGGCTGAATAAATTCAAAGATGTAATCCTGCTTAAATCTTGCGTAATGGCGTAATGACCTTGTAATTAAAAATCGATAAAATTGTCTGCAAAAAATGAAGACATCAAAGGGGAAGGGGAGTTATGGTTTTTATTTTCAATAAATTACGCAGACATCTCACGAATATCCAAAGCCCTTTTTCTTTTTTTGGTTTCGTAAGAAATATTTCTTTGGACGAGAATTATTATGCAGATTAAGGAAACGAAAGATTTTTTTTGAAAATCTATTTGAGTTTTCTTTGAAAAATAAATACTTACGCACGAAATTTTTAATACGCAAAAAATATTTACTTTTTAATTTCGAAAAAAAACTTTGAAATAATATGGTAAAAAATTTCATTTGAAAATGAAATTTGTCGAAACATCGTAAAAGTTGGAAAAATTTCATGATATTTCAATTGTGTTTCAGAGGAGAAAGGGATGGGGGTGGCTGTAACAATTTATGAAGGTCATTGACTTAATTAAAAATTTTTTTACTCAAGACTAAAGACGTTTTCTCAGAACGTGTTTCAATAAATTCAAATCAATTTTCTTCAAAAGAATCTAAAATTGGAAAAGTGAATTGAAAAAACTGCAAAATTTGAATTTGTTCAAAATTTTGGCAGTTTTTAATTTCCAACGTATTTAGATTTGTTTTTATCTTAGAAAGCGGAAATCAGTCCAAAAGTACAAAAAAATCAAAGAGCAAACATCTGGCCAGAAAATTCAAGATTAAAAAGAAAATAGTCGAATGACGAAATGAATTTGTAAAATTTTGAGAGAAAAATTATAATATTTTAATGTGATCAATTGAAATCAAAATAAAAAAATTTTGTTTAAAAATAATTTATTTTAATGGTTCTATAAAAAAGCTGAAACTTTTCTGCAAAAGCTTTGCTCTTTGATTCAGGAATTTTGTTAACTTCGATTAAGGTGAAGCTCATTGGTATTGATTTGATTTGAGCTGAAAAATTTTTCTTAACGTTTTCAACATGAAAACATCTGATGAGTTTTCGAGTTGTAAATTGAATAAACTAGGTAGTGATACTTTTGAAAATAATTCATTGTTTAATTTTAGAAAATCGTACTTCAAATTGGATTTTTTTTTACAAATTCCGCTGAATTTGAAAATTAATATTTTTTTAATCATTTTAACAATATTTCCATTTCAAACTTACGATTTAACCAGCTTTATTTCCTTGTGCATGATTAGATATTATGAATTTTTTGAGAATTTCTTAGAAATTTTGAACAATTTTCTTCAATTTTAGGCGAATATGATACTGAATATTTCAAAAACTTGTACTACAATTTTTTAACAATTTTTTTTTGTATTCGCAACTTTTCGGAATCACGAGTGAACGAACACTTCGCCAGATACTTAGCAATATTTTCTCCAATTTTCATGATTTTTCCCACGAACGAAGGCTCAGTAGTCCATTAAGGTGGAAAAAATTCTAAGAAGTTGAATTGGAATTTTTCAGAACAGAATATGACGCTAAATCCAAAGTCAATATCCAGGATCCTCAGAGTAAGGATGTCAAGGACGAGGGTTCAAAAATATAACACAAACAAGGATCTCAGGAGAGGGGATGAGAGGGGTAAAAAAAGTAAATGGGATTCAAAGTTGAAATTGGTATTCAAATCTACATTTTCAACAATGCTGAATCTAAATTTGATATTTTTGGTGGAGGGGTGTGGGGGGGGGGGGGGTGTCATATCATGTTTCTAACAAAATAAGTATGTTTTTATGAAATCTAGAGAGAAAAAATTTTTCAAACTTTTAAAATTCATCTCCAAAAAATTTTTCCTATTCTTTTTTCAAAGTTTTGATGTTTAAGTTTTAAGTATTTAATTTATTTCTTTAAACTTGCTTAAATTTTGAATTTTTTCTAAAATTTGATTTTTTTGAACCAAAGATTTTTTATAGTTATTTTTTCAATTTTTTTCCAACTCTGAAATATTTTTTTCAACATTTTCCACACTTGTTTTTCAAAATTAAATTTCTTTTCTAAATGCTTTTCGACTCCAAAATTGTTTATCACTTACAAATTCAAAGATTGGTAAAAAATGTGAATTTTTTTCAAATTTATCAAAATTTTAGGTATGAAAAGTTGAAAAAATCTTGGAAAATTTTTGGTTGGAAAAAATTTCAGAATTGAACAAATGAATTAGAATTTGAAAAAATTGTAGAAAATTTTCTTAGATTATGAAAAAACTTCGAAACACATTTCAGTGTTGAAAAATCACGAAGAAAAAAATTTAGAATTGAAAAAAGTGGAAAAAATTTGAACTAGGGAAAAATGTTGAAAAAATTTGGGCTGGCTCGAGTAAGATTTTGACTGCGATTGAAATATAACACCTAAGAAGGCCCAATTAGCTAATTATTACCTGCATAAAATTCTCAACTAGTAATTTCGCTGACGTGTGATGAACGAAAATTCATTAAACGTGAAATGCAGAAAATTACTAAAAATTTACTAATTGGATTTTCTCAATTTTCTTCCTCCAAGTCATTTCAATTTCCAAATGAAATATCGCCGAAGCGAAGAATTTTCTCTGTATCAGCCCGAAAATTACTTACGATCGTGAAACAATAATTACCTGCCTATTTAAAATTTATTTAACGTGTTAACACAAAAACGTCGAGTCAACTCAACTGCTGATGGATTTTAATACAACAACCCTTCATTTTCTATCAGTAACTTTGCCAAAATTGCAAATTCCATTAAATTCATTATTTTTTCCCTCGATTACGAATCCAGATTTCTTTTCCAATCCACCAAAAGGGAAAAAAACTAGCCTACATGTTGGAATCCCCATCACGTACAATGATATTCGAAAGTAATTAATTAGATACCTTTGGAACGCTAATAAATGAATCAATGACAAGCACAGGGGGTAAAGATTTTACAAACATCTTTATTAACATAATGTTACGTAAAAGTTGTCAAGAAGCTTAACGTAAAAATTTTCGTTTTTCTATGCAACGTTGTTGTATGAGTATAAGAAAAAAGCAAAAAGAGGGCGGCGCTTTTATACCCCGAGAAACTCCCCGTATGGGAGGATTTTGCCAAAAATCGATTCCAGAGCGCATGCTGTCTTGTAACATTAATAAGTACGATAAGAATAAAAATACTATCTTTTGATATAAACTCTATATGTATTAAAATAATTTAATTCGTTTGAAAAAAATCACCTCCGGGCACCAGCATGTTTGATTATTTTATAATCGCAAATCGTTCAAATTGAAATCCTCGATGGAGGTTTTTCTATGTCGAAAAATTGAATTAAACACGGTTTCGCGAACTAATAAGATTTTAGAACGAGGTGTAAATAAAAAAAAAAATTAATTCAGTGATTATTTTTCTCTTAGCCTTACACCACGCGAATTCATTAGACAAAAAAAAAGTACCTGGCAAAGTATAAGGAACTTCATTTAATATTTAAACTTGAAAGCTGGATTTTTTTATTGTTGTCTTTTTGTAACTTTACTCGATTGTTTGAAAGATCTGACTGAATTCTTTACCTTTACTCGCGACGGTGGAATTCACTTAAAAAGATTTTTTCTCATTCCGATGTTCTTTTCTATTCTACACTTTTTTTTTTTTTTCATTACTTAATTTAGTAAAACATTTTTTTCTGTTAAAATTTTACCTTTCATCGTTGACGATATTTTTTATATCATAATTTTTCACGTTTAATAAAATAAAAGAAACGCCGCCGAGTTTTAGTAGCGAAATATTACTCCACGCAGATTGACACGGCGTATTTTTTTCCTTTCAAAATCTGTATTTCAACTTGGATATTTTGTTAAAGGACTTCTTTAATGGGCTGTGTTATTTTTTTTCTTCGTCTTCGAAGAGGATTTATTTTATGAACGATATCGAGACGATGTTCGGGGTACGTATTTTTTTACACGTGTTTCTGATAGAGAGATTCGAGGCGAAGAATTATGTGGTATTTGAGCGGTATTTACGATGGCTTGGGTTTTTGCGTGATGGAAAAATGTGCGTTTAATTTTTGCGGTTACGACGTCGATTAAAAATATGGTTTGGTTTTCAGAAGACGGGCTTTGAAAAAAAATTTCCCCTCTTTTTTGGTGGAATTTTCCATGGAAAAGAAGTGATTTCAAAGGGTGGCCATAAAAGTCATGAAAAGTTATGAAATTGTGAGGAAAAATGTTAACTCAACTGTTGAAATTCGACTAATTAAAATTAAAATAAGGCTGAAAATCTCAAAAATAAAATTATCACGTTTTGTCCAAACCCATGGAGCAGAAATTGAGTCAGAAAATCAAAAATGAAGCTTTGGGTGTTCAATTTGTGACACTGCGGGAAAGAAGGAGCTCCCTGTGAAAAAATCGGTCTTTATTTTCAAGTGTTTGGTCCAGATTTGGTATATCATTTGGACCAAAAACGTGAAAAAGGAGATTTTTTTTTACACAAGGCCCCTTCTTTTCGGCAGGGTCACATTTGAAGATTTTAAAACCTTAGCTTTTCCTAAACAAATGAAATTTTAAAGTTGATTTTTTTCAACTTTTTTTAGAGTTTAAATGTAAATTTTTCCTGTTTGATCAAAATTTGATTGTAAAGTCTCAATTTTGCCATTTTTTAAATCTTCCACTTCGAAAATTATTATTTATCTTTTTAAATTTCTATTTATACATAGAGAATACAAAAATCTCTTATGAAAATTCAAGATACCCACAATTTAGAAAAAATTCGATTAATTGAGAAATTTGCGATGGAGAGCTAAAAAGTAAAATTTGGACCATGAATAAAAAATATTCCATCATTGTTTTTATCAAAACTTCCCCATTATTTTTTAAAAAAAATATGACATGTTTTCAAAAAAAACCAGTTCAAATTGAAAAAAAAAACGAATCACAAAAAACAACCCATTTTATGAAACAAAATTCTAAAAAACAAAAAACAAAAAAAAATTTATTAGGTATATTCGAGAAAAACGAAATCATTTTTATAAAAATATTCATATCAAATTCTAAATTAGAAAAACCAATAAAACTAAATCATATTGAGAGAAATCCAAAAACCAAAACATTAATCAGAAAAATGAAAAACCCAACTCTACCTAAATTGAAAAAAATATAGTCAGATCCTTCTTCCAGATCTACTTTACTCTGAAGACGAGCTCATTTTTACAATAATTTTCGCCCACGTTCAATATTTGAATAATTTTCCAATTACTTGTTCTTTCTTTTCGATTTTCAAGTCCAAAATACAATACCTATGAATTATAAAATTTTCCAAAATACGAAAAATTCCAAGTATTTCCCCTCTCCTCTTTCCCTTCATCAGATGCTTCTCAACATCGAATGTATCTAAATTTTCCAATACCTATTTGAATAATTTTGCTTGAAATATCCAGAAGTAAATTGGTAATCGGTTGAGGAATCAGGTTTCTCTATGACCCATTGACCCTGATCCTGATACATAAACTGAAGGAACGAAAAGTTATAAAACGCTCAGAATACAGGCTCAGGTGGTCCAAATTTTCGTAATTTTTGACACAATTTTCAACTGTTTTGAAGACTTCAGGGAAATTTTCATGTTTTCGGACCAATTTAAATTTAATTATTTAAAAATTTAAAAATGGTAAAAAAACACTTGCGATGCCTAAATTGGAAAACCACCACGTTTTTTGTTATCCTGCTCGAGGAGACATCAGAGCCCTTTTTTAAACTTCAAAATTAACTTCCAGGCCTTCTGGAGAAATTTGATAATACCTACTAGAGAAAATTAAATATTTTGGAATGATGAAATTTGGTCTCAAAAGATAATTTTTTTGTTTAAAAATGATAATTCCACCTGCCAAGGTTTTTGATAAACAAATTTCATAATTTTCAATTTTTTTTTGTCATTTTTTGACTAAAAAAAGATTATGAAAATTTTCTGCAAAGGGATGCGATTGTGAGGTGTTTCATGAGGGAATCACTCGAAATGTTCATCTTTGATTTGAATTTCAGTGAGAGTGAGAATTCTATAGAAAGTGTATGTTTCAAAATCTCTGGTATTCAAAACTAAACAAAATGTAGGTAAAGGTATTAAGTCAATTTCTGGATCTTTGACGAATTTTGGAAAATTAAAAATTTTTATTTTGTGCCATTTTTTCGAAAAGTATTTTTTAAAATAAATTTTATGCCAGAGCCATTAAGGTTCCTACTTGATATCAGTTTTTCTGTACCAAATTTCACCATTTCCGGCTCTTCTAAAACTGCAGCTGGATTTTGATTTATCTCATCATAATCGAATTTCTTCAGAAGATCTGGAAATCAACATGGGCTGTTAAAATTAAGTCTCTGACTATTTTTGAGTAGATTTTTCATGATTTCCAGGCACATATCTTTGGTAAATTTTTGACCATTTCCTAAATATTGAAAGATACCTTTGAAAATCACACCAAAGACTAGTTTTATTGTTGAAATATTCAAAAGAAGACGTAAACTCTATTTTCAGCTCTTCAAGTTGATTCCCAGACATTCTGGAAAAATCTTTAAAAAACTGCAAAATACTAAATTCTCGTCGAAAGCTCCATCAAAAAATTGAAAGTGTAGCAATTTAGTTCAAGGAAATCGATTTATAAGACAGGAATCTGATTTTCACAAATTCTTCCGGTCAAATACTTTCTTCAAAAAATCACATTTTCAATTTTTCATTTTAAACATTTTTTTAAAAAATTGACAAATAAAGTCTGGCAACTAAAACTTTGATTAAGTTAGGTTTTAGTCCAGTAGAATTAACATTCTATAGGGAATATTAAGGTGGCCAGCTGATTTTTTGGTATTCTGGTCCATTTTTATATCCTGAACACGAATCCGAGGTGTCCGGTCCCGTCCGGAGGGCGGAACACCCCCCAAATTGAGGATCTTTGCCCCCCAAACAGGTTTTTTGCCCATATCTACCAGAATTTTGCTTCTACGGCAAAAATGGAGCCCGTAAAGTTATTCTACGTCAAATTTCCTATCCGATGACTTTTTTATGGTACTCGCAACCCTCAGGGGGGTGGAGCTATAATTAATCAAAGAAAAGGGGTTTTCTTGAAAAAACAGTTTTTTGCTTAAATCTGCCTAAATATTGATCCTAATGCAAAAATGGGGTCTACAAAACTTTATTGACGTAAAATTACCTATGAGATATTATAAAATTATATGCACAAGCCCTAGGGGGCTAGAGCCACAATTAATCAAATCGAGGGGTTCCTAATTTTAACCCAGGAGAAGTAGCATTAAAACAGTGGTTAATAAAAAAATATATGTTACCTGCGATTTTATCGCGTAAAAAGCTTCTATTTGATGTCTAGAGTCTCGTCTGATAAATTCGCACCGTCCCCCACCCCTATTGCTTTCTGAGGGGGTGGGGCCCTTATGAAGGAGAAAATTGTTTTGCACCGATTTCGCTCAAATTCAAGTTGATGGTTATTTAGGGGTAGAAGTACATCTCAACAAAAATTTCAACAGCCCTCAACCTTCGGGGGGCTGAGCCATCGCTTCCCAAAGTTGTACATTTTTAGTCAAAATGACCAAAAAAAAACTGGTTTTTCAATAATAAAACCACCCCAACAGTGTAATTGCATTAATATCTTCTACAAGGTGCCTAAAATATGTGATGGAAACGCACCGCTTTTATAACTCACAATTTCCTTAGGAGGAGGGGCTGAAAGAGCCTGTTTTTTAAATAATGAATTTTTGGATCGATTTCATTCAAATTAACTGAAACAGTTATTTAGGTGTATAAATATTTTGCAAAATATCCCTCCACATCAATGGTCAAGTCAACACCTCTCAGAAATCACGAGGGGTAGGGGTGGTGCGTTTTCACCACACTCTCTAGATGTCATACAGATCATTTTCAATTAGAAGGTTTTCACTTTATCTATATGACTTTCAGGTCGCTTGTGTGACGAGGTCATTTTTTGCTGGGAAAACCACAATCTGTATACTTTGAAAGGAGCAGTGGGGGTGGTTAAACACACCAAATGAAAATGGTGATACCCTAATTTGATTCGTCATCTCAAAGTGTACACAGCAAATGCCAAAATTTTCAAAATTAACAATTGTTGGGGCGGTTTTATAATCGAAAACCAGTTTTTTTTGGTCATTTTGACTAAAAATGTACAACTTTGAGAAGCGATGGCTCAGCCCCCCGAAGGTTGAGGGCTGTTGAAATTTTTGTTGAGATGTACTTCTACCCCTAAATAACCATCAACTTGAATTTGAGCGAAATCGGTGCAAAACAATTTTCTCCTTCATAAGGGCCCCACCCCCTCAGAAAGCAATAGGGGTGGGGGACGGTGCGAATTTATCAGACGAGACTCTAGACATCAAATAGAAGCTTTTTACGCGATAAAATCGCAGGTAACATATATTTTTTTATTAACCACTGTTTTAATGCTACTTCTCCTGGGTTAAAATTAGGAACCCCTCGATTTGATTAATTGTGGCTCTAGCCCCCTTGGGCTTGTGCATATAATTTTATAATATCTCATAGGTAATTTTACGTCAATAAAGTTTTGTAGACCCCATTTTTGCATTAGGATCAATATTTAGGCAGATTTAAGCAAAAAACTGTTTTTTCAAGAAAACCCCTTTTCTTTGATTAATTATAGCTCCACCCCCCTGAGGGTTGCGAGTACCATAAAAAAGTCATCGGATAGGAAATTTGACGTAGAATAACTTTACGGGCTCCATTTTTGCCGTAGAAGCAAAATTCTGGTAGATATGGGCAAAAAACCTGTTTGGGGGGCAAAGATCCTCAATTTGGGGGGTGTTCCGCCCTCCGGACGGGACCGGACACCTCGGATTCGTGTTCAGGATATAAAAATGGACCAGAATACCAAAAAATCAGCTGGCCACCTTAATATTCCCTATAGAATGTTAATTCTACTGGACTATTTGAAATATGCACATACTCTTCGAAAATCTTATTCTTGTGCAAATCGAGCAAGAATGTAAGATTTTCCGTTGGAAAAAATGAACCAAATTAATCCGCCCCTTAAAACACGAAGTTCGCAATCCTATTCACACAAAAGTAATCCAGATTGCTGATTGGCCCAGTTGGAAAAAACGCAAACACCGAGCAAAACATTCTGCACAAATCCACCACGAGCACGAGGAAACCCTACTGACCGAATTTTTCCCATTTCTAAATTACCACCGCATCGGTTCATCGTAGTATTTTAATACTGCAGCTGTTTAAAACACCACCAAATGATGAACGCTGACTCAATGCTGCTGCGAAAAACCTTGAAAATTACTCGGTAATTATTCACTTTCAAATTAACAAAATGGAAAAGTAACTTTTCAACGATAATGACGAAACTTCGGGGCAATTAAACTTTTCGCTTCAATTCGTAGGCATAATTTCGGGGGACTCATCAAAAATAAAGTAATTAGAGTATGATCCAGAGAGGGAAATTTTTTTAAAAAGATCTGGAGTAATAATAATGTCAAAAAAATCAAAATCGAAATCAATTCTTTCAAATTCTATCATTTATGCAAAATTGGTCTAATTTTTTTTCAATTTGTCAGCGTTCTCCAATTCCAATCTTTCTCGATTATTTAAACAATAAAAATTTTATTATTTTTTTGTAGAAAATTTTCTAAATCTTTTAAAATCCTATATCAGTTATCAAAATTTTATAATTTTTCGAAGTTGATATATTTATAAAATTTGCTAATTTTTGAAAGGTTCTCAAATTTCCAAATACATATTTCAAAGTGAGTCAACTATTCAAATTTCATCATTTTTCTAGATGTAATTAATAAATTCCACAGATTTGCATGGAAAACGCTGTTTGAAGTTTGTTGAATGATATCTATGCTTGGTAAGTATTTTTCGCGCTGATCACGAGAAACAATTTGATTTTTTTGTTCAACTGTTTTTCTACCTTTTTTGATAACTTTTACCCTTAAAAAAGATTTTCCGGGAAAAGAAAAGTCCTACAAAAAAAATAAATTGAAGAAAAATTATAGATCGTAAAAGTCTTCCTTTCTTTAGAGTCCAATTAGTTTTTTTAAAGGAGGCTTAATTTTTAAGATATCATAGATTCAAAAAATATATTGAGCTTTGAACTTTGAAGCACAATATCTCGAAATCCAGGCCTTCAAACGAAAACTTATTGTAGGTACTCTAAAGAATGAAATTTTTACGCTTTACATTTTATGTTCTATTTATTTATTTTTTTTTTCAAAAAACCTTTCATTTTCTTGTAAAATCAACTTCAAAAGATCAAAAAAAAAAGGTGGAAAAACTGTTAAACAAAAAAATCAAATTATGAAAAATCCTTGGGCGACAGAATTTTTTCACTGCGTTTTTCGCGATCAGCGTGAAAAATACTGTAAAAATCATCCACTAAACTTCAAACAGCATTTCAAAAGTTTAAAAATGCAGACCTTTGTACTTATATTGTAACAACGTTTGAAATTCCGTCACATTTTCTAAATTTTTTAATTTTTTAAAATTGGTCGATTTTTTAATTATTTTAAAAGTATATTTCAGGAGGTTCAAGTTGGGAACTCTCCAAATTGTGTCAACGTTTAAATTTCTGTAGATTTTCTCTTTATTATGTCAGTACCTAACATTTTAGATTTCATCAATTTTTCAACATTTTCCAGTTTTTTTTTATCCAATAATTTTTTAAAAATTCTATCAAATTTTTATAATTCATCAATTCCTATTTTTTTACATTGTTCGTAGGTCATTTTTCAAAATTTCTCGATTTTTAAGTACTTTTCCCACTTTTTGAAAAAACCTTTCCTGATTAAGGTCAAAAATTGCTGTTGACCTAGGATCGGTCAAAAACCACCCAAAATGTTGCCTTTCTTGTAAAATCATCCAGAAAAAGTTGACCTCCCTTAAACCCACCCCTTCCGGAATCATGGCACTCCGATCAAATTTTAATATTTTGCAGAGTGATAATATAATTTCATGGATACAAAAATTTTCCACAATTCAAAAATTGCACTTCAGCTCCTAACATTTTGAAAACAAGGTTCTATTATGATGCACTTTGAATTTATGTTTATTTCAACTGAAAATTTTACCTTGAGTTAGGTTACCTCCCTTGTTAGTGTTTAAAGTAATAGTGCGGGCATTTTTTGTTTTTGATTTTTTTGGAGCATGTTTACTCTCAATTTTTGAATCCGAAACATAAATAATGTGATACATGATCACTTCTAACAAAATCATAATTTAAAATTTCGACATTAAAAAAATTAGCTTTGAAACGATTGAAAATTTAAAAAATAATTATCATCGATCGAAATTTCAAATTAGGAGTCTCATTCGTAAACTTTTCCCCAATCCAAGAAAGAAAACTCTACAGCGATAGTGGGTGGTGAAAAAATTCAAAATCACTTTACCACATACAAACGATACCTGCTTATTTCGAGGTGTTTGCTTGATAAATAATTCATAAATAATAATATATGTACTAAGTAAGCATGGAGATATTCTTTTCTTAAAGCTGATATTCTGGTCACGTTCAAACGAACGCAGATTTTAACGCTTTTGTCGTTATACGTTGGAAAATTTCATCGATAGTTTAATATTTTATATACGATGTACCTAACTCGTACTTTTATCAAAGTTTTCGCCTATAGAGTATCATCAGGGATACCCAAATATGTATTTACAAAGCAGCTGCAACGATGGGTTAATCTAAATACTTGGGCAATAAGGCAAATTACCATATTTCCAACGACTATAGAAGATATAATCGATCAACGGTATAGCTTCGTATAAAAATACAGCGACGAATTGAGCCGTGAAAATGACCCATTGAATATTTCGCAATGACTGCATCATTATATGTACAGATAATACCGAAGCAGAAACGCTTTATTCAATAATATCAACCATTTTGATATCTAGGTCAGCGGTATATTAATTAAATAGCTACACAGGTACCACAAACATACGCAGATAGATATGAGAGTTCATTAATTCGTCGACGACTGATGATACACGTTGACGAAGTGAGTAGATATTTCGAATTCGAACACAAGACTGGGATATGAGAAGAAAGAGGGCGAAACAGCCAGATGCACATAAGCCAAGAGCGCCAGCGTAGGTAAATTTTCCAAATGAAAATCGTAATAAACTGCGGTGGTATTCGAATAGGTACTTCAAAGTAAGCGCTTTACAAATTATTTCATCCAATCCGCTAAATGAAATATCGTTTCGATTATTACGTTATCAAGGATTTTAAAATAATCAACTAAAATTGTACTTATAAGGTGATTAGGGATGAACGAGGTCGTAGGTATTTTCGAATGTTAAATACAACATCAAATATTGACCCATCCTTACATTTTATTCTATCTTCGTGTGTTTTCAATAATGGGTGAGCAATAAACCATATCGATAATTTTTTCATTATTTTTACTCCGGTAATAGACTATGATTGAGATTGCGGTTTCTAGAGGGAAATGCATTTTTCATTTGGATAGCTTTGCTCCGTATAAATATGTACTCGATTTTTCATTATTTCGAAATGTTGATGAGCTAGCGTTTTTTTTAAAAAAATGGTGGGCAATTTTTTATACGAGAGTTTCTAGGTACCTAACTATATGATGCAGCCTGGTAGCAATTTGTTTACTCTTGTGGTGGAGAATGATGAAAAAATTTCTGTGCTTATGTAAAACGAGGGGAAAATATCGAAGTATTTTCTAATAATTTTGAATTTTGGTTCAATTTTTACCTCGACGAGCGATGTGCCCGGTACTGGAATTTTTCAATTTTTAGTTGGATTTGAGTGAATTTTTGAAATCTACAAAATTGCCACGTGGATAAAAAAATTATGAGATTTGAAATCCCATTTAGAAAATTTGTTTCCCTATTTTTCATGCTCGCTCAGTTGGTGGCTTTTAGTCAATTTTTTACCAAAAATTCAGCAGCCACAGACTCCTTGAGAAAAGTACCTATGAGCAAATCAAATAAATACGATAAAAATTAGGTACCTATTAAAAAAAATTAATCACTAGGTATTCAAAAGGCTAGAATATTGGAAATTGGAAAAGTAAGATGAATGTCAGATTTTATTGAGTTTTTTGACAAAATTTATTTATTTTTGGCACAAAAATGAGTTTCGTTGAAATTCTGGAGATTTTTAAAATTTAAAATGGCGCACGTCCTTGAATTTCGCCAAAAATGACTGGAATGATGTTGTGGGACTGAAACCGTCGTAGATACGTTGTAATTTTTTCAGATTTTAAATCTATTTTTTGAATTTTGAGAAAAGTTACTTTAAAGGTTTTTTTTTTTAAACTTGTAGGTACCTAAAAATTTTTGTACTGGGTACTTTTTTATAAATGTAAAAGTAAAATTTAAAAAAAATCATTTAATTTTTGAGTTTTTTCAATGTTCATTTTTGAGGAAGCTTAATAATTTTTTTCAGATTTTAAAAATTGTGAAATTGCAATGTTGTCTAATTTCTGAAAAATAGCCTAATTCTTGAAAATTTGGTCAATTCTTCAAAAATTAACTGAATGTTGGAAAATTGCACAATTTTCAGAAGAAGTTGTCCAATTTTTGGAAAATTGCCTACCGAAGTCAAGGTTGGAAAAAATTAATTAATTTTTAAAAACTCGTCCAAGTTGGGGAGAAATCTTTCGATAATGTGAGTCGTTGATGTTGAAACCACCTTCATGATTGATTTCTAAAATGAGATTTCTTCTTGATTATACTGCCTCTGAAAGATTCAAAATCAGTGTAAGTAAACTGAAAAAATAATTTTAGATCACTGAAAGTGATTTCAGCACCCAGCCTCACATGTGGACAATTTTTCAGGTCATTGAAAAAACCTAATCCGGTTCACAATTTTTATAAAATTGCTATATTTTTAAAAAAAGTTTTAATTTTTAAAAAATTCTCCATTTTTAAAGAACTTGCATTTTAAAAATGTTTTAATCTTGGAGATGTTTTTTAATTTTTGGAAAAATTTTCCTTATTTTGGAAAGTTTCTGTTCTCCAAATAAGTTCGAAAAATCATAAAATTTCTAGAAAGTTGTCCAATTTTTCCGGAATTTATTTCCTATTTAAAATAATTTTTCCTTATTTTTGATGATATTTTTGCATTGAATTTGATTTTTTTTTGAAAGGTAAATCTCAATTTCTTGTACCTAATTTTTTTAAAACTTGATTTTGAAATAAGAATGTTTTTTGAGGGGGGGGGGAGGGGTAACCGAGTTACGAAGTACATACAAAAAGGATGCGAAATATGAATGAGTTGGAAAAATCGAAAAAAGGTGCTGAGATTTGTAATTAGGATTGTGAATGATTTTTTTGCACCTATAAAAGGTTACCAAAGTTACTCCTTTTTTTGCTTGGGGGGGGGGGAGAGGATCGACAATTAAAAAATAGTAATCACCACCAACTAACGAAAAATTCACTCCAACTGAACTTCCAATCTAGAAAAATGCACCGCAGTGAGTCACCCAAGTATTCGAAAAAAAAAACCAAGACGCGACAATATTGCTTCATTTTTACAAACCCCTCTCGCAATTGGTATTTTTTCAAACCAAATTGTACTTTCAAGCAGAAAGATTAGGACCATATATAATGGAGCAAACAGAGGTTGTTATTACGTTCCGTCATGTAAAACGGGGTTCTACTTTACAACAGTCATAACAATAAATAACATTGTTTCAGACCCCATTAGAATTCCCTCGTACACCTCCTTCATTTTCAAAACGACTATAATATAGTGTAGCCCTATGAATTATATATCATTACTCCAATCTCACTTTATAACTTTCATATTTTTTCCCTCGTTGTCGCTTACCTATACAGTTTTTAGTTGATAACTTGCTAATGTCGTCTTGATGTGTTGAAATGTATTTTTTTTTAAGAATTTTTTTTTGTCGAGATGAGAGGGGGTAATTTTGGTATAAGGTCGTAGAAAGTTTGGGGAAGATGAAGTGAAGTGAAGTGAAGGATTTATTAAAAGAGTTGTTGATCATTACTTTTTACAAATTTATTTTGAAGACAATTTTTCTATGAAGATCCCTGTTTCAGATTTTTATGTGAGTACGCATAGGTACATAATTTTTAGGTGATTTTTAGTTGAAACGAGTTTATCAAATTTTGATGAATAGATTGCCATTTCTTTCTATTTATCTATCAATTTTTCCAAGTTTAATCATTGAATTTTCTGAAATCGATTATTGATATGTAAAGTCGGCCAATCATGTTCAAAAAAGAGAAATTCGATGCTTTTCCCCCAAAATTTTAAAATTGATACAATTCGAAGAGAGAATTTTTTAATAGTTCAGAAATTTAATCAAATCCAAAATCTGTAAAAGTTGGTAAAAATTATTCGAATTAGCGATTTTGAAAATCGATTAATTGAATGAATTCGATAATTGATTTTTCCAAAGTTTTTGATGTTCGGAATGGAAATGGATATCGTAACGTATCACGTCCAATTCCTTAATCCATTTATTTTTTGTGAAAAATCGATATTTTTTTTTCATTTGTCTTTCGACTTTCGAAAAATTGGCATTCAATTGAATTTTCAAACCATTTGATAGTCAATTTTGTGTTGTCGATTTTTGATTATCGACTTTTCAAAACTTGATTATCGATTTTTTGAGAATAAATTCTCAAGTATCGATCATCGATTTTTCAAATATCCATCGATTATCGAGTTTTCAAACATCGATCGATGATTGATTTTCAAGTATGCATTATCAATTATCAATTTTGAAGTCTCGATTTTCAAAAATATTGATTGTGAATTTTTCGTATTGACTATCGATTTTCAAGCATGATTCTCGATTCTTAAATATCGATCTCAAATATCGACTATCGATCTCAAATATCGACTATTGATCTCAAATATCGACATTGGATTTTCAAGTATTAATATCAAACGACTATCGATTTAAAATATCGACTATCGATTTAAAATATCGACTATCGATTTAAAATATCGACTATCGATTTAAAATATCGACTATCGATTTGAAATATCGACTATCGATCTCAAATATCGACTACCGATCTCAAATATCGACTATCGATCTCAAATATCGACAATGGATTTTCAAGTATTAATACATATTAAATTCGACTATCGATTTTCAAGCATCGATTTCAAATATCAACCATTGATTTTGGATTATCGATTGTTAAGTATCGATTATCAATTAATAGAATTCGATTGACGATTTTCAAAAATTCTATTATTGAAATTGAATTTTCAGCTCTTCATTATCGATTTTTAAAATTTAGCCACAAATTATCAAATTTTGAACGAATATTCCACTAACAATTTTTTTTTTCAACGTAACCTATTCCACCAGGCATATTAATTCGTCATAAAAATTTACAGATCAATAATTTTTCAATATCCAATCTCAGAAAATTTCGAAAATCAAATTTTCATAAACTTTAATCATCGATAAAATAATCTAAAAATTCAATTATCTTCTCGTTTTTTATGTCTGTAAGTATGCATTCGAAGAAATCATCTAAGAATTGATTTTTCCACCGTCGTTTTCTATCAAATTCCTCAGTTAAATTTTCTTTCTCGAATTCACTCATCGATAATCGATTGTCAATTAAAGCCCTTCGTGATTGATTATTACCCACTCGTGAAAATTAATTTTTTACTCTGAAAAAAACTATACTTACAATTTTTTTCTACTCGATTTCTACTCGTGTAATTTACCCCGAGTTCAACGAACTTACCTTCTCTTATTCCCTTGGTCTCCGGTCATTTCTCTTTTGGAACCGATATAGCGATGAATTTTCACATTTTCTGGCCAATTAGGCCCTTTCTAAAAAGATCAATTTTTTATCACCGCGGTATAATTCCAACGATGGCGTTGAAAAAGGTAACGTTGAAAAATGTTGCACTTTCAATCAAAAAAAAATCCAACACACGAGGCATAATTCTACAACCCAGCCAGAAACGTGTGAGAGGGAGATAAATTGACGTGTTAGATAATTTTCGCAAAACCGAACCGAAATTTCGTTGAAGCGTAATTGATTCGAATTGAAAAAATTCCAGATAGGTCACGTAGAAGTTGACAGTTGAGAAGAAGCAGGTTAAGTTCACCATAAGCAGGGTATTCCAAAAGGGATATTTCTATCCATAGATTCGCCAATTACACCGTGATAAAGAATTCTTAACCCTTTTAATTACACAACGTGTAATAAATTTCACCAAAATGCCTCAACCATTCGGTATTTTTCCAGCACGTAATCGAATATCGTAATCCATTAGGCTAACCGAAATCGTTTGAGTATCACTGTATCAAAAAAAAAACCATATCGGTGATCGATGTTCATTGAAAACTGATCTCTTTTCAAATGCTTCGCAAAAGGTTGCGAAATATTCGAAAAAGGCGGTGCGGCGTACCGCGTTTTCTACGCTTTTAAAATATACTACCGAATCTTTATTGCATTTAGAAGCCGTTCCAGTCGCTTTTTCATTTCCAGATGACTGTGTAAAGAGCGGTCATTTCAAAAGAGATCAATATATTTACTAACGTGCTTGACAAATACGCGTCGTCGTCGCAGCCCCAGCATCTCCATTGTTTTCGAGATTTCGGTCCTGCCACCGTCGAAGATTTTCTATAAAAGTAATTAATCCGCGTTGAAATTATTCCACTTCGAGATTCATTTTTTTTTTAAAACGATAACGTCGTCGAATTCCCGATTTCGTCGCTACATCTGTACAATTTTGAACCCCACTGCGAAAAACCTGAAACGAATTTAAACAGCGAGTCTTTTTTCCCTTCTTTTTTTTAAAGCTCACGTACATAAGAGTATACGTTTTACTAAAATAGCATCGAATAAGATTTGCCTGTTCTTCTTTTTCTAATAAAAACAAATAGCTTTGTCGAAGCAAAAAAATAAACGCCCGTCTTGGAGTTTTTAATCCGCTCCTGAATGAGATCTCTTACTGAAATTATTTCGCGTTCAAAGGCCCCCGCAACGAATTACCAATTCGCCAAGACCTCGTACTAGCCATTTTCTCTGCAGTAAACGGCTTTAAATGTTATGAAAATCCTTCACGGGGACATGGCCATATAACTCTAATGCGGTTTAAAAGCTTTACCTCTGAAAGTTGACTACGCAATTTGTTGAAAGCATACGTGACAAGGTAACATTTTTACGTTATAGCTCCGCACTTCTCCATCCCCCTTTGGCGAATTGAGAAGTTTTCTCTCAATGGTGTGATTTTTCACTCGACTTGATAAACTTTTAATCGTCGGTATTTTTTCTGCGCGGGCTGAGACGAAGTGGGTTTCTAGGAACGAGTTTATTGTTTTCGATAGTCGGAGTTTGAATTGAATTAAATGGTAGATTTCGTCAAAAGCGGTGGAATTGGTGAAAAAATATTGAAATTTTACGAAACCTTTGTTAGGTTGAGAGATTTCCGAAAATATTGCGTTTTTGTAAAATTTATATCGAAAGTAGCACGATGAAAATTTATGAAAATTTCTCATTAAAAAGAATTCAAATTATAATTTTTTAATTATCCTAAAAAAATTTATCGTATTATGAAAGTGGATCCATTAAAACTGAAAAAATTGGCAATCATTATGAAAATTGTTGAAAAAATTAAAATAAAAATTGTATAGAATTTGGAAAAAAAATTGTTAAAATGTTAGGTATAAAAATTGTGTAGGTAGTTGCCCTGAAAACTGACGAATTTTCACTCGAAAAAAGTAAGTTGGAATATTATGGGAGCTTTTGAAATTGCGGCAATCTCAAAAATTCAGCTATCGATCCAAAAAAAAAGTTTTGAAAGAGGAATATGAAAAGGTACATACCTAATCTGAAATCTCTTACGTCAAAATTTTGATGTGTTTGATAGGGAGGAGGGGTGAAACATGAACATGTCGATAACAAAAAATGTAAAATAAAGCGAGCTTAGTAAAAAAAAATGTGAGAAGATTGTGTGATTAATTGTTTAAAAAATTTCAAGGTACCAAAGTAAATAAAGAATGTAAACTTTTTTGAAAAATTTTGCTTGAAAAAATAAAAATTGCCATTTTAGATGTAGTTTCTTATTATTATTATTATTATTATTATTTTTCAAAGAAACAAGAAACGACGAATCTGAAATATTTTAAAATTAATTTTGTCTTTTTTTTTTACGAAACGACGAATAGATATTGAACTTTTCAAAATAATAGATTTTCATCGATTTTGAAAAAACAGCTCGAAATAACTTTTTGCAAGAAACCAAAAGGACTGTCGTCGACGAATTTGTAATCTTTAAAAAACCCCTTCTGAAAGGGCCAAAATCAGTGCCAACTCAAAAACTAATTTTGAACACCTGTGGGGGGGGGGTGTTCTATATCTAGACCTACAAATGATACTTGAAAATGCTTTCATAAAATTTTAAAAATTCTTTAAAAAATACTTACTTGTTTTTAAAAATGGTTAAAAATTTTTAAACCTCAAAAATGCTGAATTAGTGTGATGAGAATATTACCTGGAAAATATTTTTTTTTTAATTCAACTGATGAATAAATTCAATAAGAGCTAGTCATAAAAATTCGTAAAAGTTCTTGGCACTGGTCAAAATTATGTTAAAATGGAAAAAATGAGACGAAATCATTCGAAAAAATTGATTTTAAAATTTCTGCTGCCGAAGTATTGAACATAAAAAGTCATGGAAATCTTCAAAGGATTTCCATGAATTCTGTTCAAATTAGAAAAATCATTCTACACTTGATAAAAACCACAAGATGTGGTGAAAATTTCAAAAAAATCAAAAATTTTGGGTTTTTCTATTAGGATAATAAATTTTATAAAAATTGTTAAAATTTGCTTGAAAATACTCAAAAGTTTGTAAAAACTGTGCCAGGGTCAAAAATTACCAATTCAAATTTTATGAAATTCACGAACTTTATGGAAAATGGCTTGAAATTATTTTGAACAATCCTTGAAAAATTTCAAAGTTTGTGAAGGTTTTTTGAAACAGAAAAAACCACGACTTGTAGGAAATCTTTCCAGAATTTTTCAAACGTCTTCTCAAAATATTAGGTATCTAAAAAAGTGAAAAAATTGAAAAATCTGTCCCACTTTTAAGGTATTCTATCTCCTAAAATGAGAATTGAAAGAATAAAAATCATGCAGCTAAAATGAAAAATATTTAAACGTCTGCATATGCAATTTCCGCATTTTTCTTGTGTGAAATGTTTTTGAAATAATATGAATTGTGAACCTGAAACTAACATTCGTATCTCTTCCTGCCAATAAAAAAGCCAAGAAATTCGTCGTACATACGAACACTAAATTGTCATCAATTCATCGCCACGAAGTACTTGAAATTTAACGTTGAAAATTCGAAACACAATGTCATTTACGCACGTTCGTTACGATTCTTTCGACCCGTCTATAATAAAATGTTAGGTAAGCTAAGTCGAATAAATCGAACGAATACATCCTTTTATGTTTTAAGATCGAATTTCAAGTATATACGAGCTACACGGTTACCTTATTTTGCTTTCTTAACCGCACACGAAACCGGTGATATCTTTTCCAAAAGATAAGTTCAATTCGTTAATGGCTTTTCCATCTTTATCTGCGAGGTTACCCTACTTCTCATTATTTTACGTTTATTTTTTCCTTTGGCCTTTTTTTTCTCTCGTTCGCGTTGCTGTTAATCTTTTAGCGCCCGTGAGTTTTGTGTTCATTGTGGGAACTTGATTATGCGGGCTCCGTTAGGTGAATAATTCATGGGATTCATTTTATTAGGTGTCACGGTTGATGTGTTAATTTTATACCTTGATGGTGGCGATCGTTTGAAAAGCACCGAAGAGGGTAAGAGGAAATTATGACAATTTTTTTTTTTAAAGTTGGATGTAATATTGTGATACATTTGATGGCTGGATTCCTTGGATGAGATATTTGGTGAAAAGTGTTCTAAAAATTTTACAATTGAAAGTTCTGCTATAAACGCAGGTTTTTAAGAATTTTTAAAAATTCAAAAATTGTAATTTTTCAATGAAAATTCAAAATTGTAATTTTTCAATGAAAATTCAAAATTGTAATTTTTCAATGAAAATTCAAAATTGTAATTTTTTAATGAAAATTCAAAATTGCAATTTTTCAATGAAAATTCAAAATTTAAGCAATTCTTTGGGAAAAATTGAAAAAAAAACATGTTCTTGTCAATTGTTGACCTTCCAAAAAACCGAATTTTATCACATCAAGCACTTCTGAAGTCTCCACCTGAATTTTGAATTTTCTCCAAGATTTTCAAATTTCTCTTGATGACTTGCAAAACAATTTGGGTTGCTAATAATGAGTCTCTAACTTCTCTCAAACATCAGCTGATCAAGGCAGAAATTTGATTTTCAGACCCTCAAGGTAATTTCCAGGCATTCTATTCTGGGAAAATTTTAAGACGCCAAGGAATATGAAAATTTTTCTGGAGGCTCCAGAATGATTGAAAATAGTGAAATTCAGTTTCAAGATATCGACAGGTCGACAAAGAAAAGAGACTTGATTTTCGTCAATTTTACTGGAGAATTGTGCTTTTCTAATAATGATAAGATTTTACGACTTTTGAGTTTAAAACATTTTTACATTTCTACTGAAAATTTACGATTTTGAATTTATAAAAATTTAGTCTTGTTTCAATAATTTTTAATTTCCAAAAATTTTACGCCTTTGCTGAAAATACACGATTTTTAAGATTTTCATGAATCAGGTCATTAGTCAGAATAGTTTTTATAGGAGGGAAAATCATTCAAACTCTTCAAACTCAAAGTAGAATTTTTTTTAATCATTTAGAAAATTTTTTGACGTCATCAGAATTCAGAAATTGCCCCCTCCCTCATCTATTCTAATTCATATTCTTCACATTCAAAATACAGAACAAAATTTTCTGATGAATTTTCAAATTTTCAATTTTTTTTTTTGCAAGAATAAAATATCTGAAAAATATAATTTAATAGATGGCATTCCTATACTGTCCAAAATCATGTTACATTCATTGGTTCAAAATTTGATTAATTTTCTAGTTTTTTAAATTTTTTTTAGTATTTTTAAAATGTGAGTGTAGTCAAACTGTGTGAAAATTTATCTCAAAAGTTATTAAAGTGCCACAAAATTGTAAAAAAATTGACCAGAAAAATTTATGAGAACTAATGAAGCAAAATTATCAAAATTTTTGACATTTTAAAAGGAAATTGCTCCTGATTGAAATTTTGAACGTATAGAATCAGATGACCAAAAAAAATTCTATGGAAGCAGTCTTTCCTTACTTTGGAGTTTCACAAAAAAAAGGGGAATTTTTGATTCTCTAGATGGGGCAATGCCTACCTCATCCCATAGTTACAATAACTCCACCAGATTTTTGTTGAAAATTTATAAATTTGAAATTTTCAAAAATTCTACATTCTTACCAAAAATTCAAGATTTGTACAATTTTTTAATGATTTTTAAATATTTGTAATTTTTGTTGAAAATTCGTGAATTTTAAATTTTAAGAAGCTTTACATTCTTGTAGAAAATTTACAATAATTTTTAAATTATTTTAACAAATTATCACAAAATCAGTTTCAGCAGCTGAAATTTTGATTGAAAAATTTAAATTTTTAGAACATGCTCTCTGATTCTAAATCAGTGAAAAATCACATAAGCAAAATTCACTGATTTTCAAAGTATTTTTACTGATTTTTCAAACATTTTCTCTGATTTTTCAGCTAAATTCAAAAATTTTACTGACTTTTCAGCGAATTCTCACTGATTTTCATTTTTCTCACCGATTAGTTTTCAGTGAAAATTTTTTCACTGATTTTCTCCTGTGCTGCGATTCTGACTGTTTCCCGGTGATTTTCGATAATTTTCACTGATTTATAAATGAGAGTGTCCTTTTTCCAAATATATTCTCGTAAAAATTAAATACGAAATACCTTAGAAAATTTTTGCAAAAAATCTACTTTTCGAGAACTTACTTCAAACTCGTCGAACTAGTTAACGAGGTCATTTGACGAATTAACCAGAGAAAGATTTAAAGGCAATGTTGACGATGGCTCAAGTACCTCGAGAAGGGATCCTCTTGACGCCGAAATAGAGACGAAAATCATTATACGACGATTGAAAAACACCTAGATGAATCCGTACTCAATCATGCCACGTAAAGGATGCAAGTCGAAATGAATTTTCTATTCGACGAGAGTCTAAACGTCGTCTAAGTAGAATGAGATAATTTACGGTTTAATTAAAACACGTCTCGAGTGCTAATTCATGTTATAACATTTTGTAATTCATCGTCATTCGTCATATATGGCTGAGCTTCGTGTTATAGAATTATCTCGTTGGGTAATCCGGACGAGATTCAAATTTCGGATACTCTCTTAACTCATTTTAAAAGATTTTCACTCAGAGTTCGCAGTCTTAATTAAATATTCTTATTTTCTTTCAGGATTTTGCCGAGACGTATTAAAATATGGAAAACGTATCGGTGATTTTCGAGCATACGCTCATGGCGTTCGAGGAACTGTTTACGCTGTCGACGAATCGAGTTTTTACATTCATAGATTCTATTATGACGGTACCGGGCCAGGTAATTGAACAAATTTAATAATTTTTTTTACGTAGGGACGTAGAATTTCATCCTGAATAGACGAATATAACGACGCTATCGTCCGATACGATTTTTTTTTTTCAAGCGTAGGATTTTCAGCATTTGTTCTTATTGGTATAGACTTTCTCGTCGAAATAAGTAGAACTATAAACGTTAAAGAACTCCTCTTATCTAAAGTGCTTATATTCTTTATGATTCTTTTCAAATCAATCCGACTATTTTCCTCCTACGTCGTTAACACCGTTCTATTGTTCTTTCTTTACATCGTACCCGAAGTAACTGTCAATGGCAGAGCGTTTAAAAAGTCGTAGCTTTGCTTTAATTTTACAACGAAATGATTGCCGGCTGTGCGACGTTAATTGAGAAAATCAATTTGCATGTTTATTAAAAACACCCTTTTATTGGGCCGACTTGACGTGCGAATCGTTTTGTTTAAAATGAATGGAAAAATTTTCGCGTTTTAGCAGATTAATTTTTTTTTAACGCTGGAAAATCAGCGTTCGCGGAAATCGCGTAGGAATTTTTGAGAAATATGTGTATAGGTTTGGAGCAGGGTGTTCTATTGATTTGTGGATTAGCGTGGTGAAAATTCGTAAGGGGATGCGTCGACGGTATGGATTCGGTTTGGGTTGAAACGAAACGTTGATTTTGATCGAATTATTTGACAGCAGGAAAACATTTTGGGAGGAAATGGAATGATGAGATGGTGTAGAAATGTTTGTAGGGGTTGATTTGTGTAATTTTTTCTTGTCGAATCGAGGACGAATTGAAGTTGACATTTTTTAGAGGGCTAAAAATAGAAAATTTTTTCAACGATTCGAATAGAATTTTTTATCAAATATTTTGTGAATAGAAATGTCAGATTTTTCGAATTTTCTATACAAGAAAATTTCAACTTCCGTCAATATTTCGAGTCGACCTAATTCTTTCCATCGAAAATAAAAATTTGCTGTTTCAGAAGAGCACGTTGTCTCTTTGTCCTCCTATTTGATTCGATGATTCGACTTTATATTGAATAAGCGTTCGAGTGAACGATTTTTGATGTACGAATAATTTTTTTTTATATTTTAAATATTTTTCGATCGAAAAATTGGTTCAAAATTTCATCGATGATTTTAATAATTTTTTTTGCAATTTTCGTTTAGAATAAGTCGAAACCTTCGAGAATTGTAAAAAATTTGTGAATGAAATAATCTATTTTGGAATAAGTGATAGCTATCAACACTATTGCAGACGATTCAGAATTTTTTTTTTAGAGTGAACTCAAAATGTTCTGATTCTGTAAAGCTTTGAAAAATAGTCATGTTTTATGAAGAAAAAGAAAATGAATTTCTTAAATCTGAGTGAAGCGAGGGTAAAAAATTTTGCGGAAAAATCATTTTCCCAAAGGCCGTTCATTTTTAAAAATTTCTGAATCTCAAAATTCTTTTTTAGGTCGAAAAACTGCATTTCTCCCCCAAAAAATGACTTGTGGACGAGGGACTAAAACTTTAATCTCATTCATTTTTTAAAAGTACTTTTTTTTTAAAATTTCTATCTCGAACTAGGTCAAAGGTCAATAATTTTTATCGCTTGATTTGGCAAGAAGTTTTAGAGGCCTTTAAAATACCTTCGTGGAGTTGGTTTTCTGCCTGCCAGGAAGTTTTTTTTAACCCTAATGCGTAATGCATGTTAATATGATAAATTTTTTTCGTAGGTGTTAATAAAATTGCCTAACCGGTTCGCCGTAAATATATCACAAGAATCTTTCAATGACTACTTTTATTTCTCACGAGTGATTAATATTCATTATCTTTTGATCGATTCGTTTGAGAACGGTTTGAACTTTATTCTGAGTATCAAATGAAAAATTTAATTGATTCATCATTTCGTTCGCGAATGATTTGAATTAAATGAATCATTTTAGAATAGGGCCATTTTTCGTACATTTTTGATGTGTAGGTATTTTTATGCATCTTTTTTGAAAGGCAATTTCATTGCTGCGAATCAGTAGGAAAGATTTGAGTTCTATTTTCATCATTTCGTTCGCGAATGATTCGGATTAAATGAATCATTTTAGAATAGGGTCATTTTTCGTACATTTTTGATGTGTAGGTATTTTTATGAATCTTTTTTGAAAAGCAATTTCATTGCTGCGAATCAACGGGAAAGATTTGAGTTCTATTTTCATCATTTCGTTCGCGAATGATTCGGATTAAATGAATCATTTTAGAATAGGGTCATTTTTCGTACATTTTTGATGTGTAGGTATTTTTATGAATCTTTTTTGAAAAGCAATTTCATTGCTGCGAATCAACGGGAAAGATTTTGTAGAATTATGCTGAATGAATAATACACATCAAACATGTAACGAAAGTATATTCATATTTACACAACAGGTTAAACAAGTACATAACTAGACAGCTACGTATACGGAACTATATCTAGGTAATCTACGTTGAGTCGTAGCTAGCTGGTTGTTGTCCCCACTCCCAAACTCCATATAGGCGGGACACAGGCCACATCACATCTCCCTTTCAGGGGTCGATTCCATAGCGATCAGGTTTTCTGTAGACTCTTCCGTACCTTGACTGGCCTGGGGCTGAAGGACTTTCTTCTGATTCTTCCTGAAGAGTCTCTAGTTTTCTAGGACTAGTTTGAGTCGGTTGGAGGGGACGAACCATTGATTTATTTCGTCTAAGTAAGGTTCCCTCATCAGTATTGACCTCCACGGATCTGGGAGAGCCTTCTCTCGACCTCTCAACCACGCCTTCTTCTTGGCGATCAGGTATGTACACTCTAGTACCTGGCTCAAGCGCCTTTTCCTCAACCACCCTATGGCGGCGATCATAATTTTGCGCTTGCTTTGCTCGATTCTCAGCATCCCAAGTTCTGAATTCTTCATGGTCAATAACCTGGGGCTGATTATTAATTGTTGGCAATCGAGTCCTCAATTTTCTCCCCATTAAAAGCTCTGCTGGGCTTAACCCTGAGGCATTTGGAGTTGAGTGGTAAGATAACAATGCTAAAGCTGGATCATCATTCTTTTTCAACAGCTTTTTCACAGTTTTCACAGCCCTTTCAGCCTCACCATTGCTCTGGTGGTAGTGGGGGCTACTTGTAGCAATACGGAATCCATATTCCTTGCCAAATTTTTCCCAATCTGTGCTTGTAAACTGTGCACCAGAGTCAGAAAAAATTTCCTCTGGAATTCCATGTCTTGCAAATATAAGTTTGCATTTTCGGATCAACTCCTCAGTAGAGAGGCCAGTCACTGGTGTAACCTCAATAAATCTTGAGTAGTAATCAATAATGAGGAAATAAAGTCGTTTTCCATACTCAAAGTAGTCAATGGCAACTTTTACCCATGGACCAGGTGGAGTTGCAGTTGGTATCATTGGGTATTTTGGCGCTGAGCGATATTTAGAACAAGTATCACACTTTTCACACAGACGATTAATGTCTGAAGTAATACCAGGCCAAAATACAGATGTTCTAGCTCTATTTAAGCATTTGACAACACCTTGATGACCATCATGGATGCGATTCAATATTTCAGAACGCAGTGCCTTTGGTATAATGATTCTGGTACCACGGCAGAGTAAATCTCCAACCATCGATAATTCATGGTGGAAATTATGCCAAGATCGAATTTTAAATGGCACATTTTTAATCGAATCTGGCCATCCTTCACTGAGAACTCTTATAAGCTCTTGGCACTCATCATCTTGAGCTTGGGCTTTTGATATCTCAGCCAGCTTATCTTGAGAAGCTGGGAATCCATTTGATCGGATTTGATTAACATAAGCCTCAACCTCTTGAGTAATCACAAGTGGATTTGGATCCTCTAAGGGAGCTCTTGACAAGCAGTCAGCAATATGCATTTCTTTCCCTGCTGTATGAGTGATTGTGAAGGTATATCTCATTAACCTCATTCTAAACCTTTGTACACGAGGAGGTACATCATTAAGAGGTTTATTTGACAGCAAAGGTAACAAGGGTTTGTGGTCTGTTTCAATTTCGAAAGTACGACCTCGAATATAATATTCAAACCTTTCACATGCCCATGTGATAGCCAATGCTTCTTTTTCAATCTGGCTGTACCTTTGTTCAGTTTCATTCATAGCTTTTGAAGCAAATGCCACTGGTCTAATTTGCTTTGTTTTCGGGTCCTGTTGTAAAAGGACAGCACCAAGTCCAAATTTTGATGCATCTGCCGAAACTTTAACATTTGCATTGACATCATATCTCAGGAGAGCCATCTCCTCCTGTATTTCTCCCACAATGCTCTCCAGTGCAGCTTGTTGAGCTGGACCCCACTGGAAAACAATGTCTTTTTTCAGCAGCTCACGAATTGGCTGAGTTTTATCCGCTAATCTAGGGATAAATTTGCTCAATTGGTTAATCATCCCATTGAACCTGCGGACATCATGTATATTTTTGGGCACAGGAAATTCCTTGAGTGCTCGAATACGTTCTGGGTCAGGGAGAATTTCCCTGCCATCCACAATATGTCCAAGGAATTTTATCCTGGTTACAGAAGCTTTGTTTCTTCCATGAACTAAAACGTCATCAATCAGGATTAAAACACCTTCGCAGCCTTCTAAGATGGTCTGCATGCATAGTTGGAAAAGTTCTGGTGCTGATGTAATACCAAATGGTAATACCAGAAAATAAAACCTCCCAAATGGCGTGATAAAGGTGGTTAAAATTGCAGAGATTCTTGACAAAGGTATTTGCCAAAATCCACATTCTGCATCAAGCTTACTATAGACAGTTGAGTCGCCAATTAATCCAATGATTATCTCAACATCAGGTAATATTAGGCGTATGCGTTTTACCCACTTGTTAAGCTCAGTTAGGTCAACACAAATGCGGACGTCATCACCTTTTGGTACAACTACCATTGGCGCACACCAATCTGTGTGTATGTCAATTCTTCTAATTACTTTACGTTCCTCCATCCTTCTCAACTGATGTAGGACTTTACTACGTAAAGGAATTGGTATGTTACGAGCGACTTTCAATGCATATGGAATAGCATTTGGTTTCAATTCAATATTGTATTCCATTGGCAATCTACCCATACCAGTAAAAAGTTCTGGGTACTTTTTATAGATCGCGTCACTTGTAACTTCATCAATATAATTAATCGTGATTAATTTGAGAGCATTAATTGCTGGTACCCCAAGTAAGGGTTGAGGTTGATTTTTAATCACATATATCACCTCCTTTGCAGTGCGTTTACCAACACTGATTAATGCTTCAAATTGGCCCAATACCTGCAGGCGATTACTTCCAGTGCCTGTTAATTTCTGGCTTGCCAATTCCAATTTTTGGCCTCTTGGTACCAAATGAGGTGGGATAACCGTAACATCAGCTCCTGAATCAATTTTGAAGCTTATTAGAGTGTTGTTAACTAACACGTTGATCCGGAAATTTTCTCCCCCTGATTTGGTTGATTTATAAGCCTTAACTTGGCCCAAAAATTTCTCATCATCATCTGATAAATCTGATGATGGTTGGTACACATTATGCACCTTGGCCTTGCCTTGATTGCGTTTATCTTGGCCAGTTGATTCATTTTTCGATGCAAAACTGCTTCCGGCTTTGCATAATTTGCTAAAATGCCCAGTTTTTTCACATTTGAAGCATTTTGCATCTTTTGCTGGACACTGTTCCTTAGGGTGCTTATTTTTCCCACAGTTCCAGCAGGTTCCCCCTTCCCTTGACTTAGGGGTAGGCTTTTTGGGTCGTCGATGTTTAATATCATTGACCTCTGCCTGTTTAATAGGGGTGGATGATGATTGAAGGTCAAGTTGCTGTCTCATAACAGATTCTTCTTGACGGCATCTTGTAATAGCTTTTTCAAGCGTTAAATCAGCATCAAGCTGTAAACTTTTAGATAGCTTTTTGTCGCGAATGCCGATAACAATGCGATCACGAATAAGCTCATCTAACAATGCACCATATTTGCAGTGCTCGCCTAGCTTACGTAGGTCGGTATAAAATGATTCAAATGGCTCATCTTCACGTTGAATGCGAAGGTTAAATTTAGCTCGGTCATAAATGACGTTCCGTTTGCCGATAAAGTGGTCTTGGAACATGGCTTTGACTTTACCATAGTCTTTCTTATCTGCTTCAGATAAGGATGAAGCCGAAATAATATCCTCCGCATCATCGCCGAGGCAATAGATTAACGTGACCGTTTGGGTCTCCAGAGCTTGTAAATTCAAGCCTGATACAACTCTGTATCTTTCGAACCTCTGTATCCACTTCTCCCATGATGCAGGATTTTTAAAATCAAATGCATTCGGAGGGCTAAATACAAATTGAGCTGACGATGCCGTTGATATGGTCGTCGCCGTTGTGGTTCTAGTTGAAGCAGTGGTAGTCATTTTACACGTTTAAATGTGTTAATATGACGTTGATTAAGTCCACGTTTCAGTAGTGAACGACTAAATTTTACCACACTTGCTTGATAGTGTGTTGCAATTACCACGTTGAAGGTAGTAACTGACTAAATTATCAAACGTTGAGGTTTGATTCAGTTTGATAAAATTCACCACGTTAAAGGTAGCGAAAACTGATTAAAAATGCACGTTAATTGTGCTGCTAAAATATGCACGTTGATTGTGCGACTTACCCACGTTAAAGGTGGCGTAATTGATTAAAAATGCACGTTAAGATGTGCGACTACGTCAACTGTGGCGAATAAATGCACGTTAAAATGTGCTACCACATTGAAAGTAGTCACTTAAAAATTACGTTTTCACAAACCAAAACGTAAAACATCGCGATTAAACACAACCACGAATTAAAACACCATATTAAAATAAAAAGCTTAAAATAAAAATAAAAAACACTTCTGACACCATGTAGAATTATGCTGAATGAATAATACACATCAAACATGTAACGAAAGTATATTCATATTTACACAACAGGTTAAACAAGTACATAACTAGACAGCTACGTATACGGAACTATATCTAGGTAATCTACGTTGAGTCGTAGCTAGCTGGTTGTTGTCCCCACTCCCAAACTCCATATAGGCGGGACACAGGCCACATCACAGATTTGAGTTCTATTTTCATCATTTCGTTCGCGAATGATTCGTTCAGAAACCACTCGAATTATATTTACACAATATTTTTATTTTCAAAATAAATCTTTTTAGAATTTTTTCAGACTGTGTTTTGACTTAGAGTACTGAAGGCAAAAATTGAACATTAAAAGAACAATTTCGTTCGCGAACGATTCATTCAAAATGACCTTGATCATTCATGAATGATATTTTCAATCGATCGATTCGTTTGGAAACTGTCTGAACTTTTGAGGATCAAGTGCAAGAATTCAGTTGAGTTTATCATTTCGTATTTCGTTCGCGAATGATTCGGATCATTCATGAACGATATGTATTTTCATTCAAATCAGCCATTCGAAAACAATTCAAAAAACTTTCTAAATTTCAAATTGTAATATCATTGAACTGATTTTGTTCGCGAACGATTTATCAAAAATGACTTCGATTTTTCATGAATGATGTTTTCATTCGATCGATTCGTTTGGGAACGATCTGAACTGTATTCTGAGTATTGAATGCACGAATCGTACTGAGTCTATCATTTCGTTCACGAATGATTCGGGTCATTCATGAACGATTCTTTTTTCATTTGAACAAACCATTCGAAAACAATTTGAATCATTTTCTACATTTCAAATTGGAATATTGAACTGGTTTCATAATCACGTTCGCGAACGATTCGTTCAAGAATTATTCAAATCATTCATTAATAATATCTTGATCCGATAAAATTAATTTACATTGCATTTTGAGTATTGAACATCTATTTTTAGATTCGATCATTTGCGAACGATTTAAATAATTATCATAGCATTTTTATATCAATATTTTATCAATGCTGTTTCGTTCGTGAACGATTCGTTCGAATCATAAGTGTAATTATTCGTGAATAAAATTATTTTAAAATAAAAACTTCGAACGTTTCATTACCTGGTTAAAAGATTGCTCACCTAATATAGGTATAACATTTTTTATAAAACTTTTCTTGTAGAATGGTAGAATTTTTTAAATTTTGATAGTTTTATTGCTCGTTTGGGCTTGACCAGAGGAAAAGGAAAGAAAGATTTCTCCCTCAAATGATCATAAAATTTTATTTTCTAGGCTTGCAAAATTGACTGAGCAGTCAGCATGATAACGAAGGTGTATGTATTGTTTTGTACTCTTTTTCCAAGAAGTTCAATTGAGAGGAGGAGGAAGGAAAGGAAAGGAAAGGAAAGGGAAGGGAAGGGAAGGGAAGGGTAGTCAAAAATCTATGTCTTTCTAGACCTCAAAATAGAATTGAAAAAAATTAATTTTTTTGCCAACCATTGCATGCACATTCAAACAATTGAAAAATTTCATAATGGTAATTTTTTATGGAAAACAACTTGAAAAAATTACTTTTTCAATTTTTTAAAAAATCCTGTCTAAAATGTGAAAAAAATTGTTGTCAAAAATAGAATGAGTAAGTACTTCTACTTACCTAAAAATATCATTGATGCTCAATTTTGGGAGCACTTTTTTAAAAAAAAATGTTGTTCATGCTCTAGATTTCCCACGAAAAATTTGAGAAACTGTTTTTGTAATAGTTGAATATTTTTACCCAAAGCTCCTCTCCCCCGCGATAATTTAATTTTTGAAAAAAATTGGCCTTTTCTTTTCGTTTTTAAAAATTGCCAAATTCAAAACATTTAATCTGAGTAGGACATTTCCAATTTTTCCTTTCTTCAACCATGTCCAATTCGGTTCTTTCCTATTTCCTATTTCATTTCCAAGTTTAGAAAAAAAATCCCCCAGCTCGTAAATAAATTAATAAAAAATTAAACTCAACTTTAATCCGTAGTAATATAATTTAAAATTTGAAAAATCTACCTACTCTAAAGCTAAATATTGTTATGTCTTTTCAGCTGCATACTTCTGGGTAGGAAACACGCTTAGACCATCGCCGGAAGGAATTATCGTACCGTATCCAGAAGATTATAAAGGAAGGTACGTATCAGCCTTTTCATAACCCTTTTCTAATAAGCTCCTTATTCAACTCCAAATTAATCGATATTTACCTGGCTAACGTGAATCCCAGGGAACCAGCGGTTCTGAAAGCGCACGAAGGAGCCAGAATTATCCTAAAATTACCAGACGGAAGGAAAATTAAAGAGTTCAAATGGTTATCAGTGTGGTGTCGTCGGTTCACGGTAAGCCTCGTATACGACTAATCGGCTAAATAATCGATTTCATAAGATCCATTTGTATTCGGGTAATCATTTTCCCGCCTTCTTATGAATTAACATCTTCACAGCGTAATGTTTAATTATCACGTCGTTAATTATCACCGCACATTTTCTATAAACGGTTATCGGATCACCGATCGCATTTATATCGCGAATCTGTATCAAATATTGTTCGTTGAATGGTTTTTCGAAATCTCGAAATGATTTCAATTTCAAGTACACAGATTGCGGGTCCTCCAATGCAGAGCTTTTGGCAAATTTTGAACGATAGTAGATTCTTTCAATCAAGGCCGAGTCGTCAGCTAGTAAATTCAAGATGCAATCTACCGGGGCGACTTCTTTTTCGAATTTGACCCCTTGTGCTAAATCCATCGGGAATCCATCCAATAAAAACCCTGTAAATTAATCTGAATTAAAAAATTGAGAAAAAAATTCCTCTAAAAAGTTTCCCAATACGAAATTACACAGATAAAGTGAAAACAGACTGCACCGCCACGAGAAATTTCTCCGAATACTTTTTAAAAGTACCTGTAATGAAATAAGTTCGTGAGACGATACTCGCATTTTGCCAATTGGTTACTGCCCACCGTCTATTCATCAGCGAATACCAATTTCCTCGTCGATTAATTTCAATAATCGATAAACGTGATTAGGATATTTGAATAGTTTAGAGGTTGAAAACAATGCGATGTCATTTACCTTTACCTTTGGGTTTTTGAGCCATGTTTTTCGCCATTTCTTGCTTAAGAACGAATAAGATAAACTCGGTTGGGACAAGTTGACCTTTTTTTATGGTTGAAACTTTTTCATCGTAGCCGTCGATCACGTCGTCCGATATTAAATCGTGGAGTAGTTCGCTAATCGATATGTGAACTAATGAGAAATCTCGCGCGAGTCGTGAGCATAATGTTGTTTTACCGCTGGCCGGACCTCCGACGACCCATATGACGAAAGTGCCCAGCTCTCGGAGTTCTTTCAGGTCCATTCGTTTGTAGAGTAGTTTCAGCTGGAACAAGCAAGTTTGTGATTTGTTTCAGTTGAGAGTATTTTAATAGGTGCGTTTTGGTACGAGACTTTGGAAATCACTCGTTTCGTTGGAGATGATTTTCCATTTTAATAAATTCTATGTCAATTATTGATCTTTTCAAACTTCATTTTTCGTAACACCTCCTCCCCCCATATGCAAAAGTGTCAAATAATCAGATTTTTTTATTCGGGAATAGTGAAAATGAGTATATTTTTACGCGAGAACCCATAAGGTATCCCGGCGTGCAAAAAAAACAGGAAAAGGCAGGAAAATTAGCAGAAAAGGGCAGGCATTCTCACTTTTTGCTCATTTCGACCCCTGCTGCGCGTTGAACGTACCTTTTTTGATACCCCATTGTGCGTCGCGCATTGTTCCTCTGGGCTAATTTCTCAGAAAAAGGCAGAATTCGGTTGGAAAAACGGCAGAAAGGGGCAAAAATTATCGGCAGACTTCAGCAGAAAAAGGCAGAATAAATTCTGCTTTTCTTGCATGCCGGATAGCTAAATTTTTTTTTAAATTGTAAAAAAAAATTGTCGAATTTGGTTAAATTATTACAATGAAAACTGGTCAATTTCATCCATAAATTATTCCATAACAAATTGATAGGATTTTTAATGCGATGAATTTCCATCTATCCCAAAAACCAATCCCGATTTTTCAGATGACGTTTGAGATGAAAATTAATCCTAAAAATCATCTCTACATTTATTCGAGATTTTGACGCTGGGATGATTTTTGAGATAAAAATCAATCTCGTGAATCATCCTGTGATTTTTCCGAGTTTAAGATACCTACTGACTGAAGTAATTTTTGGAATGCGAATCAATCGAATTTTTCATTTCAATAAATCATTGTAGGTATGTTCATTTTTGATCATCTGTTCAACTCGATCCATCAAATCATGATCCCTCTCCCTATCCCAAATGCGAAATTGTGGGGTAATATCAAAAATTAGGTTGGGTATATTTTTTTGTTAAAAAATGTAATTTCACTTTATCGTAGAAAAAATGGTACATACAATTTTTTCAACAAAAAATAATTAAATCCTGATATTGAAATTTGATCAATTTTTTGTCAAAAACTGTAATTTTATCAAAAATTGGTCGACTTCTTTGATTTTTTGTCAAAATTGATCATATGTATGACGATTGATCAATTTTTCTATCAAAAACGGGTCAACTTTTTTTTTCAAAACTAGTTGATTGTTTGTCAAAATTGGTCATTTGTTAATCAAAATTTTATCAATTTTTTTCGGGCAAAATTTTCGTTAAAAATGATCAAATGACGAAAATTTATCAATTTTTCTATCAGAAATAGGTCAATTTTCTGTCAAAAACTGGTCGTTTTTCCCCCATGAAGAGCCAACCAGTCAACCTTTCCATCAAAACTGGTCATTTTTTGTCAAAATTTGCTATTTTTTGTCAATATTGGTCGATTTTTTGTCAAAAATGATCAAAATATGACGAACATTGATCAATATTTTAATTAGAAATGGTTCAATTTTTCTGTAAAAAATCTAGTCAATTTTGTTTGTCAAGTCAAAATTTGTCATTATTTGTCAAAATTGGTCATTTAGGTAGTACCTAATCAAAATTGATCAATTTTTCAATTTTTTTGGTCAAAATTGGTCTTTTTTGTCAAAAATTATCAAATGACTAAAATTTATCGATTTTTCTATCAGAAATTGGTCAATTTTCTGTCAAAAAACTGGTCAATTTTTCCGACATAAGGGGTAAACTTTTCTGTAAAAACTGATGGTAAATTTTTCTCAAAATTTGTAATTTTTTGTCAAAATGGATGCTTTTATGTCGTCAAAGTAGATCAATTTTTGCCAAAAATCTGTCATTCTGCCAAAAATTGGTAAATCTCTTTTGCTTAAAAACCGGTCAATTTTTCTCCAAAATTGATCTTCGTTGTCAAATTTCGAAAATTGGTCAATTTTTGCTAAAAATCGGTCAAAAATTTGCCAGCTAAAAATTGTTTAGGAGGCATTTTGTCAAAAAAATCAATATTTTACACAAATAATGATCTTGTAAAAAATAAATATAGCATTTTTTGGGACTGTTGGGTACACATGGTCAATTTGAAAAGCAAGGAATTAAATTTTGGAATTCGAAAAAGTTCTGAACCAAAAAATCAATAAGCTGCAAGAATTAAAATTTTAATAAAAAATTCTCCATGTTTCCTGCATGTTTCATCGAAGAGCTATCGTCATTTTCGAACCACCCTATAAATATGAAAAAGTATTCTCATTCCTTTAGCTTTTATTATTATTTTTTTGGTCACAATCCATATAGGTACGTGAAGGAAAGCATAAAAACAGATTCCGAACACTTGGAACTGTATGAAAATAAATTGAAAAAAATTAAAGACTCATACGTCGAGTTCTCGAAGACGACGAAACGATTATTCGTGAAAAGAATTTAGTATTTTTCTTGCTTTTCATCTTTTCCTGTATCGTCTTACTACTCTTCGTCGTCGGTATAATCGCGCGCAATATTTTTTTCCTCTACTTGGAATTAGTGCAACGACCTCGTGGAAATACTACGACGAGAATACGAAAACTTTTTTCCCCGTTTACCCAAACGAAAATATATTCCGCAAAAAAAGATACGATTGCGCTGGAATTATGTTTGTATAACCAAATTTATTTTCAAACGAATAAAAAGTCGACTTTGTTTTTTTCCCGGTTTGTTTTCTTCGTTTATCTTTTTTTCCCTAGTGCTCGCAATCTTGCGGGTTTTTCTACTCGCGATATATAAAAAAATAGAGATATATTTTTTGATTGGATTTCAAAAGCGTTATCGTATATTGTAACGAGAGTGGAAAATTCATATTGTATAATTATAATGCGTATACGAAGAGATAGCGATGTTTAGGTAGGTTAATATTTTAGCCATATAACGTTCGCTGTCCATTTCCAGCTGATTAAATTTTACGACTTTATCCATCCCGGGCTACTATATCGGAAAGTGGAACTCGCACGTATTATAGGTGAAGTTTGCCGAATGTGTAAATGGATTTTATCGACCTTAACGAAATATTGTCATGAAAGCTTGATTATCGCCGCCAGAATATTTTTTATTGATTTTTTTTCTTATTCGTAACGTATATAGAATTTTGGGGTAGAGAATTCAGTTATTTTTTTAATACTGTTGGGCTTTGAGAATTTACTAATTCGTTTGAATGGAAAATTTTTAATGCAAATTTCAGAAATAGGTAATAATTTTCATATGTGTATTAAGTAAATATTCATATTTTCACCATTTTTGGATTTTTCCCCATTTTTTTTTCACCTAAATATTTAAAAAGAATGGAAAAAGCAATCTTTTTTCGAAACCCTGAAAAATTACGAGTAGTACCAATTGTAATTTAAAAAAAGATATTCATGAATGAGTAGGTACTAATATGTGGCCTGTCGTAAGGAAGGGACCTAGTATAAAAAAAAAATCGATGTCTCATTTTTCACATTTTTGATCCAAATGGCACCTAATCTGGACAAACACATAAAAATAAAAACGTGGATTTTTTTTACACAAGGTCCCTTCTTTACGTCAGTGTCACATATATATATTTTTTTCCATCCATTTTTTTTTCAATTTTGAACAATTTTTTTAAATGTTTTTTTCTCAACTTCGTTCAAATTTTTATATTTTGAGGGAAGGGAAAATATTTTTAATCCTCGAATGTGATTTTACATCACCGTGTCTTTCCGTCCAAAAATTTTTCTCAACATGTTTCCAACTCTGAAATTTTTTCTTGAAAAATTTTCCAAACTAACAATTGGAAAAAATATTTTGCTAGAATTTTTTTGAGGTCTGAAATTTTTTCCTGGAAAAATCCTCTAGAGACAATTTTCCTTCAAATTTTTTTATTCGTTTTGCATCTCAAGCTACTTACTTCACCAAAATTTTTTCAAACCATGAAATTTTTCCTCAAAATGTAATCCAATTCTGAACATTTTTTTAATCCTTTCATTCCTCATTTTTCTGCGCAAATTTTTCTCAATGTTTAATTCCAAAAAATTGTCTTTCTTAGAGTTTAATCCAACTTCAAATGTTTTCTCAAAAACATTTTCCAACGCCAATATTTTTTCTTTCAATTTCTGATTTTTTGAACAATGCACTGTTTTACTCGTGAGACATGACATGACGTCATCTTTCATACTTGAGAATAATAAAAATTTAGAGTTGTAAAGTTTTAAGAAAAAAATTTCAAGTAAAAATGTCAGAGTGCGAAAAAATATGGAGGAAAACTTTTAGAAAAAAGAAGTTAACATTTTAGAAATTGGAAAAAATTTGAGAAAAATTTTTAAGGTTGGATAAATATTAAAAACTACAATTTTAGTTGGGAAACAATATAAACCTGGGTATAAAATCCACCTTTAAGGGCCAAAAAATGGCTTTTGAGATGGGGTTCTTCCTTGATACTATTCCTTTTGAAAGGCTCAAAATCAGCGTCAACTCAAAAACCATTGTTTGACCCAAAAGAAAGGTTTCTATATTTAGGCTTGAAAATCGAAAAAATTTCAAAACAATTTTTAAAAATTGCCGAGGTAAAAAAATTGAAAAAATTTTTAAAAAGAAAAAAAAATTAGAGAAAAATTTTTAGATTTGAACTAAATTGAGAAAAAAATTATCATACCTCGTTAAAAAAATTTAAAGCCCGAAAAATTTCGAGAGTTCGAGAAAATGTGGAGGAAAAATTTCAAAGTTGAAAAAAAATCAAGAACATTAGAACGTCATGTCGTAGTCATAAAAATGTCAAAAATATTTAAACTGCGAAAAAAAAGTCGCGGAGTGGTGTTTTGAGCATGGTAAAAAAATACACCACACGAAAAGAAATCGTTTTTCCTGCGAGTATATTTATGCTCACCTAGACCTCAAAATAACGTAATGAAAATATAATTTCTCTGACTTGAAATTACTCTTTCCCACCAGACCTTAAAATTCAACTATTATCGAAAATTTTTAAAAATTGAAACAAAAATTTTGTCGATTTAAATATATGAACTTATATAAAAATTTGTCTTCATCCTATTTTTCAACAGTTCTTGAAAAACAACACTTTTTTCCACTTTTTTTTCAGATATTTAGTAGGTAACAAAATTTTACGCCTTTAATTCGTATATTACGCAAATATCAACAACGCATTAGTACAGTTTAATGATTTGCATAAGCTGTGCTTTAAGGCGATACGTAATAGGTAATTCATCAGCGAAATAGTACACGCGTAAAAGAAAATTTATTCGAATAGTTCGCTCTCGGCTGGGTATATACCTTTCGTAGTACATAAATTGACGGAATTCACAGGAGTATACAGCAGTCTATCGTAAGTACATAGGTAGGTACATTTATAACGTTGCACGAGAATACGAGCTTTTGATATATACCCTCTCGTATAAGAGCTACTTAAATGAGATACTGCATGAAATTTGCAGTTTTATACTTATCACAACTGCAACGCGAAATTAGCCCATAAGAGGGGTTTTTCTTGGCGTACTGCTTGCACCCAAATGGCCTATAATTTACAAATATCCTATGTACTTACGTTAAGCTCTATGGCTCGTGAAATTTTTTTTCCAACTGTGTAATTCGCTTCGATACGATTCGTATGCAGATGCCAGACCCCAGACTTGTAAATCGCGTGTTTTATTGTCGGTGATAATTAAAATTATCGCCCTGTTTGGCGCATTTTTTGTGCGTTATGACGTCACTTACGATGTTTATATCGTTCTAAGCTGAATATTTCAAACCTAACTGGGTATTTGGTGCTTTCTATGTTTTCGTATATATTAAATCTTTTCTTATTAGGTTACATTGACTTGAAAAAGACGCAATTTTGTAAAATTTTCATTATAATTTGTTTGAAAGAAAATTGAATTTCTTTTCCGACGTAATGATTACTTTTTGATTTCGTTCGAGTGTAAAAAAACTCTATATTTGGTAAACACTCTTATCATAAAAATTTTTTTCCGTGAGGTATTCTTATTGGAAAATGACTATATATAATTAATTTTGAATCAGTGAAATCAAAAAAATTCTTTGATTTTCAGGGGGATTTTTATTTGTTTTTTCTCAAAATATTTCACTTACTTATCTATGGATTTTTTTTTTTAAAAAAAACTTGACTCAAATTTTTGAGAAAATCACTGATTTTTTTTCCTCGAAACATTGATTTCTTCCCTTAGAAAGTTTCACTGATTTTTCCCCCAAAAATTTCTCTGATTTTTATTCTTGAAAACTTTATCTGATTTTTTCTCTCGAAAATTTTCACTGATTTTCCCCCCGAAAAATTCACTGATTTTTTCCCTTGAAAAATTTTACTGAATTTTCCCCTCAAAAAATTTCACCAATTTTTCCCCCTGAAAAATTTTACCGATTTTTTCTCTTAAAAAATTTCACTGATTGTTTTCGAAAAGTTCAACTGATTTTTCCTCTCAAAAAATTTCACTAACATTCCCCGAAAAATTTTACTGATTCCCTCCTGAAAAATTTCACTAAGATTCCCTCGAAAAATTTCATTGATCTTACCCCGATAATTTTCACTGATTTTTTCACGAAAAAATTCACTGATTTTTCACGAAAATTTTTACAAATATTACTGATTTTCTTTCCAGAAAAATTTCACTGATTTTTCTCTTGAAAATTTTCACTGATTTTTCTCTTGAAAAATTTCATCAATTTTTCCCTCGAAAAATTTTACCGATTTTTTCTCTCCAAAATTTTCACTGATTTTTTTCGAAAAGTTCATCTGATTTTTCCTCTCAAAAAATTTCACTAATATTCCCCCGAAAAATTTTACTAAGATTCCCTCGAAAAATTTCATTGATTTTTCCCCGAAAATTTTCACTGATTTTTTTCACGAAAAAATTCACTGATTTTTCACGAAAATTTTCACAAATGATTATTACGGTACTGATTTTCTTCCCAGAAAAATTTCATTGCTTTTTCCTTAAAACTTCACCCAATTTTCCCTGCAAAACGTCATTATTTTTTTTCAAAGAATTTTACTGATTTTTTTTTCAAAAATCATCCCAGATTTTTTCAAATGGTCACTAATTTTTTAAAAACTTCACCATATCGCAAAATCACTGATTTTACTCGTATATTTAACTGAATTTCTGATAATTTTTTTCACTGTTTACTTTTTATGATTTTTTTTTTTTACCGATTTATTACTATAATGTATGTATAGTATAGTATACCCACTACATACACAGCTCATTTCACTGAGTTATAAATGAGAGTACAGAATTTTTTGAGAAACTGGTTGTTCTCCAACGTCCTAAAAATAGTTTCAAAAATTCTTCTCGGCCTTTTTTAATTACCGAACTGATTCGAATGAGAATTTTACCCAGAATTTGAAGAAGTTTCCAGCCCACCAAAATTTGGAAATCCATTGAATTTTTTTTGGATTGCTATCCCATTTTCAGATATTTTGTTCAGTTTTTCCTGAAAAACGTATTATACTGTTTACTTCTCCGCTTCCTTTTTAAAAGTCGAATTGTATAAGACGCTTGAAATCTAAAAATTGATAGTTTTTTTTTTTTGAAATACCTTTTTTTAATAATTTTTTTTATACCTAAATACCATATTTTTACCCCATTTATGCAAAACCAGAGTTCATGTACCTCGAATTTCCCATTTAAAAAAATTCAATCAATATCAATTCTACCTTTATACTTCCCTTGATCATTATAAAATACTCGTAGTACCTACTTAATTTAATACCCTGGACGTCAACTCGACAGGTGAATTTCGGCGAAGTGTTCATACCGAACGATTTGGACCCTCCTCGAGTACGAATATTACCAGAATTCAAAAGACTCGCCCACGGAGTACGTTCCGGAAATATAACTATTCTAGATGCGAAAACATTTTACATTCCGAATCTGCACTACGACGGTAAAGGACCCGATACTTATTTCTGGGTCGGAAATGGCTCCGAACCATCGAATCAAGGAATTAAAATACCAAACGAACTGGGAAGGTATGAAACGTGAATTTATTCCTTTTTTTTCTCGTAGAACTACGTAATAAGCTAGGTACTGACGCAAACGAGCAGTAAAATTTTAACGAGAATAAATCCTCTTATAATTTTTTACCAGTTATTTTAATTAGGCACGAGTGTGTTTTTTTTCTAAAACAAAAAAGAGAAATTTGTTTGGAAAAGTTTTTTTCAGAGGCTTATCGCGTTTATAAGTAAAGTAGGTTTTTGTTTTGTGAGTTAGTTAATTAGGTTTCCATTGGTAAAGAATCGAATGGTTTCTGTGCCATGTACCGAGCTTATTTTTTTGTTGAATTCAAAGATATTATTTTTGTGTTTTTTGTATTTTTTGATAAACAATTTTAACGTATCAAGTAGTTTCATGAGAAGATTATTGCTATGAAGGGCGTTATTGATAATGTTTTATAATTTTTTATTTACGAAGATAAATCGAAATGGTTTTTTAGCGAAGTAAAACACTGAAAATTTCCAATGCCTTATGAAAACTTTTTTTTTTCGTTTTCCCAATAAAATTCAAAGTATATTTTCCCTCATTTTTTTCAACTCATATCAAAAATTTCTTCAAAAAAGGACATCGGTTTCAAAAAAATTCCGACTCATCCTAATTTTCTATTTAAAAATGATGCAATTTACTATTCAGAGGTAGAGGTAAATTTTTTTTGTGATTCGCTCAACTCTATTCATCATCTTCTTATGATATTAAAATTCAATTTAATTTGTAGCTTGGAACCGCTAAAGAGACCCTACGAAGGAGAAGATATCGAATTACAGTTGCCAAATGATTTAACAGTCTATGACATCGATTGGTTGTCGATATATTGTGTGAAGTTTACTCATAATTTTGGCCACGTTATGATACCAAAAGATTTAGAGGTGCCACCCAGCTTAGGACAGACCAAAATATCTGTGAGTAAGAGAGGAAGGAAAGCAAAACTGAAACAATGAGCTTCAATATGGATTTTACTTATTTTTAAAATGCTTTTGTACAAAATTTTTGCAAAGCTGTAGTTAGATTAATTCGAAAAAAAAGGTGGTGGTATTTTGAGTTGTGATTGTGATTTTTTAAAATTTATTTATTGCTTTTTTCTGCATATTTATTTACGGCTTTTTATCTAATTATTTATTTTTTGCTTTTTTTAAACCTATTTATTAATTATTTTTCTTCTTCTGTCAATTTAATGTAGAAATAAATTTTCAGTTTGTAATTTTATTTTCCGGTTTTTTGTGTGTTTTTCTTTTTTCTTCAATTTCATGCCAAGTTCTTAATTGCTTACAAGTTTCTAGTCATTGATGAGCCATTACAATAACTCATGGATACCTACATTAATAATATTTCAAGAATAACCGTTTTTCAATATCTTTTTTTATTTTAAAAATTGCAGTTCTTCATTCCAAACTAATTTTAGTTTTTGGCGTGTAAAATTTGCTCTTTTTTTGTTTAATCTTCATTCTAATCACTATTATTTTCATTTCATGCTGCTTTCGAAATAGCCACCTTGGTGGTATAATCCGGTAAGTTTTTATTGAATATAGAAGAGCCGAAGTGGGATTTGATACGAGAGTTTGGGGTGTAAGGGGGGTGTTTGTTGGTTAAAGTGGTTTTGGCCAAAACACTTGAGAAGTAGAATAAAGCAGTGTATAAGTACCCGGTTTTTATTTTTTTTCAAATCTATGTACTTTTATAATTATAATAATTTCATATTTTGCCAATTTTTGATGTTTTTTTTTGAAAAAATATTTCTTAAAGAAACACCGAAAAAATACTAAATTTTGAAATTTTTGATGAAGGTAAAATGAGTCTGAATATACTCTGAAACTGAAAAGGCCAAAAGAAGAGGATCAAGACTTCAAATCTCGGAAAAATTTGACAATTCCCCTAAAATACCACAAAAAAGGACCCCAACTTCCAAATATATGTAAATTTTAATTCATTTTCAAAAGTTGGAGCTGAGACTCTCTTTGTGGAACTAGGGATGTGAGAAAGCCATCAAATGAATTTTTTCGAATTTCCTCGTAAAATTTCATATTAGAATTTTGGGGTTATTTTTATGGTATTTTGGGGAGTAAAGTTCCAGCCTTCAAACCAATTTTTCGAATTTTTCAATCAATTTTTTATTTTTTTTATAAAGTACAAATTTTGAGAAAAATTTTAAAAGTACCATATGAATTTTCAAAGAAAAATTGAGTTTCAGTTTGATGAACGAAAATAATTGTTCCTGGTCGTTGGGAAATTATTTGATCCAAAAAAGTACAGTTTTCGTGCAAATTATTTTATTCCCTTTTGTTGACACCACATCACTTCAAAAATCCGAATTTCGATTTTTTTCAAAATTTAAGGCTCCTCTCACCCGGGATCAATTTGGATTGAGAGTAATACGGGTTTCAGAATAAAAATGATCATTTGAGAAAACCTATATTTTAATAAGTGCCCACTCATAACAATTTTCCAAAATTTGGCGGTCTGATTCTCCTCTTTGTGGCTCCTCTTTGTGGCTCCCCTTCTTCTGGATTTGAAAGTAGACAAAATAGTCATAAAATTTTTAAATCAAAATTGTGAAACTGGAATCGCCTCATGAATGTTGTCAGAGTTTTGATTGGTTATTTAATCTCCTTTTTTATTGGTCATTTTTTTTCAAAAAAAAAAAAAGTTGAATCTTGAAATATTATATAAAATAGAATACCTACTAGATCTAAAAATTAAAATATTTTCTGACTCGATTAAAAATACCAAATTTTTCGAAAAAAAAACATTTTTCTATTGTAAATTTTTCGGTCAAAAATTATATTTTTCCTTTCCATTTTGAGAAATAGTATTTTTCCTCTGCTCCTTATTTATTGGCCTCTTGGGGAATTAAAATTAGAGATTTTTTGATGAGATGAAAGGAGAGAGAGGAATTTACGAGTCACTTGGCAAAACTTTGTACATATTGTAAATAAAAATAGTAGCGACAAAAAGCAGGTCAATCTGAATTTTTTATACCATTTCACCTAACTTTATATTTAATCGAGAATATTTCTCCTTTCAATAGACCAGCAGCACTACATCGAATCCGGAGAAGAAAAAAGAATTTAGCAACTGTAGAGAAATGTTATCGGAACGATTACAAGTCCAATGGCAAACTTATGGCGAAAAAGTGCATATCAGGTTATCATCAGCCATCCGAATCGATCAATATATCGCTTTTGGAATCAGCGGCGATCCCAACAAGTGAGTCTTCTTTTTTCTTCATTACCATTTTTTCTTATTCAAGAATTACAAAAATTGTTCGTAGGTACCGAAAATTTTCAATTATCTAATTTTTTTAATTTCAGATCTTCAATGATCGGTAGCGATGTTGTCGTGGTTTTTTACGATGAAAGCAGTGGTAAATTCCATGCCGAAGATTATTACATTTCTGCCTCGAGCCAGTGCGATGGTAAGAGCGGTGTTTGCCCCGATGAAGTGATCAATGGTAGAAACGACGTGAAAATGCTTTACGGTGAAAGAAGACACGGTATCACGACCATAATTTACGAACGACCATTACAAACGAACGAGGCGTTAACAGATAAGCCCATTATTACGAGTACCAAGACCAACGTAATCGCTGCCATTGGACCTTTAAATGCTAGAAATGAACCGAACGCTCATGCTTTGGCTGATAAGACTATAGGTAAGGGTCAAATGAGGTGTTCGTTTTAATTACCTAAGTATTTATTTACATACAAAAAAAAGAGGTAAAAATTTCTCTAAAATGATCTTTGTTTTACTCCAGTACTTACGTACTTATTAATCGATTGCTTTTTTTTTTTTTAAATTAGAAAATACGTTCGTAGATTTTGGATCTCACGGTGATTTCGCATGTACGCCTATGGAATCTGAAGACGATACCCCAAAGAAACCGTGGCCCAGAAGTGTGATCAGAAATACGAACGTGTTTTCTGTCAGAATAGGTCCAAGTGGTGGTAGAAAGGGGTACTCAGCTATAACCAGTTTAGTATAATTTTTAAAATTTTTTGGTGTAGCTTTTCTTTTTTCGGAATTTATTGTCAATTTGTTCTTATTTGCAGAAAAACCATCGTTGGGAATTGCTTGGTATATAAATGGGAAACTGATACCAGAATTGCATGTCGAGAGGGGCAAAACGTATACTTTCATCGTAGAAGGAGGTAAATTAATATTTTAATCACTAAAAATTTATTCATTTTTAAACTAACAAACGAGGTATCCCAACTCGAAGTGAAATTTTGAGTTTGAGCCGAAACAGAGATTCTCAAATTTCATTATATTTTTCATGATTTGATAAATTTTAAAATAATTTTCATCGTAATTTTTGATTTTTTTTGGGGGGGGGGGGGGGGGGGTGGTTTACCCAAAACTTCTACAAAACTACTATATTTAGGTATATTTTAGCCAAAATGAAAGTAAAGCAGCCAATTTTAAGCTGGTTTTTACGAATGGATTGTAATCCCCTTCAATATTACAAATAGGCAAACAATCTCACACAATAAATTATATTTTCCTCTAATATCAATATTGAAGGAGAGGCCGATAAAAATTCAAGATTTGACATTTTGAAGGAAAAAATGTGGATAAAAAATTGAATTTTTTTTTGAATTTTGACTCGTGCTTTTTTCAAATAGAATTCTAGCTTCCTGATTTTTTTCCATTTTTAGCTTAGATGAAATTAAATATACAAAATCTCGACTTTCAAATTTTGACAAATTAGTTTTACTGTATTCAATTTTGATTACTTGTAATTCTGTAAGAACTAAATCTCGTAATCATTGGAAATTGAAATAATTTTGTAGATACTTTCAAAAAAGAAATTCTGGTAGAGTAGCGAAATCGGCTATTGTACTGATCAAGGGAAAAAAAACATCCAAAATATTGGGATCGATGTAAAACCACTCCAAAAAATTTTCAGCCCCATACCCCACAGTTATCCGAGAAACAGGGTCAAATATGCTCTAAATTTAATATTTTCTATCTCTGAAATAAAGGGGTCAAATTTTTTTTAATTTTTACAGAATATAAACAATACCTATGTAGGAGCACATTTTATCTTGAGATTTTAAAAAAATCCTAATTTTTTTGCGATTTAAAAATTTCAAAAATTTATTCAAAAAGGAAAGAGACCGTAGCTTTTTTTTCTTAGAGTTTTTTTTACATCCTTAGGTATCACATAAATGTTTTGACTTTCGAGAGCTCAAAAATGGGACCAACATAATCAAAAAAATTAAACTTAAAAAAAAGAAGTACCTACATACATCTGTTCGTATCTTTTTTTTTTTAAATAACGAATTTCAAGGTCGATATTTACAAAAAGATAATACCGTACCTATTTAATGCTAAAATTACGTCGAAAAACACTCCCATGTAAAATTAAAAAGTTCTATTTTATTGCGAAAAAATCAATTTTTCCTCATTTATTCATGTAGAAATGCGAGGTTTCGATTTACTTGTATCCGGAAACGTGATTTTTAGTTTTTATGAATATTGTATTTTTTGGCCCAGTTGCCCCTCCACCCTCCACCTCCTTCTCTTCCCCAAAAAATAAAATCCAGTACATACGTAATACTTCGGTCCTTAAAAAAACGTAGGTACCTATGTCTGTTGCCAAATCAGCAGATTCAGCGTTGCATAATCTCACCAATAAAATAATGAAATTTTGGAGAGAAAAAAATTTATGGCTCTCTCCGTCCCCCTTTTTGGCCAATTTTTGAAATTAGGCAAGTTCTCAAATACAGGGTGTTCCATGAATCGTCTGCTAAACATATTTTTTTGGATACAACGGGGTACCACTAAAAAAAAACTTGAGATGAACATGTTGCCTAATTTTAAAATTTAAGGGGCAAATGCTACTTCTAAAAAAATCACGTCAAATTTTTTTTTAACGATGGGAATAGATAGTACTTTAAAAACTGAATAAATTTTCACTATATGACTTTTTGCCCAACTCAAAAATTGAAGGGGCTACAACATTTTTTTTCGAAAAATTTTTTTCTAATGAACTAATTAAGGGAATGGATAGTACGTGGAAAACAGAAAAAATTTTGTTCTGTACACTTTTTGCCTAACATCAAAAATGAAGGGTCCAAGGGTTATTCAAAATTGTGAAAATTTGAAAATTTTCTGAAGCCCAAGTATTTTGCGCGAGCCGTAGCCCCTTCATTTTCGACTTTAGGCAAAAAGTGCACAGAACAAAATTTCTTCAGTTTTTAACGTGCTATCCATTCCCTTGATTGGTTAACTTTTTAAAAATTGTTTTTGAAAAAAAAATGTTGTAGCCCCTTCAATTTTCGAGTTGAGCAAAAAGTCATATAGTGAAAATTTGTTCAGTTTTTAAAGTACTATCCATTCCCATGATTAAACAAATTTTTGACGTAATTTTTTTAGAAGTAGCATTTGCCCCTTAAATTCTAAAATTAGGTTACATGTTCAAGTTCATCTCAAGTTTTTTTTTTAGTGGAACCCTGTTATATCAAAAAAAAAAAAAAATGTTTAGCAGACGATTCGTGAAACACCCTGTATACGTCTAAGCAGTATCTAGCTTTTGTAAAAATATTAAATTTCGAGCATTTTAATGATCTCGTAACTCGGGTGGGGGTAGAGGATTTTTTGAGGGGGGTTTTACATCCAATCTAACATTTTGGATGATTTTAATCAAAATTGATTTAAACAATTTCCCCATTTTATCTGGAAATTATCTTCCTTTCAAATCACTTTTTTTCAGTTGGGTACTTTGAAAAAAGTTCATAAAATCAATTACACCTACTAAAAAAACATATCAAATTACAACACTAATTCCAAAAATCTACTTTACAGGAAATTTACCAGGAAACTACTTACAGTATCATCCATTTTATATAACCGATAACGCCGAAGGAGCTTTTGGACAAAAACCCGAAGAAGAACAGAAAGATCAACGGATTTTCGGCGGTATAAGCTACGACAGCGAAGGAAATCCGCTACCAAACACTGGTACACTTCACACAATTTCAAATTCTACACATTTCTATTTAAAATTTCGCTACGAAATGACTCGAAGTTGATTTTAAAAATAACCTCATGTTGTATATTTCCACATTCAAACCATGATGCAATTTCATCTCAACTTCGATTCAAAATACGTAAACAATGTCGTAACTTATGAAAACAATCTAATCAAAATTCTCTATTCATTTTATTCCTCAGCTGGAAGATATTGCGAGTGGGCTTACAAAACGACCGATCAAACGACACTGTACGATACCTTCGAACAATTCTTTAAAACTTTGGAATTACGGTGCGATCCGGGCGAAGCAGCTTATTTAAATTGGACTGTAGATTACGAAACGCCCAATTTATTATATTATCAAGTTCGTTGATAAAACTTTGACTTTCGTAAATTCCATATTTAACGACAATCTGTAGGCAGCCAGAATATCACCAGGTTTTAATCGTATCATTTTGTTTTTTTTAGTGTTACATCCACGGATTTATGGGCTGGAAAATAATAGTCGAAGATCCTGCCTCACCTCCGGTGAAAAAGAATAAAAATCACGCGAATGTGATCAGCAACGAATGGACAATAAATACTATTACACTTATTTTATACTTTTTTTCGTACAAATTTATCAATTTTTTACTCTAAATATGTGTTCAATGATATGTCGATGTCGCGTAAATTATCTAACCGTAAACATGGTCAATTTTAATTTAAAGAAAAAACGGGAAATTTTATCAATTAGTTTGTGAAAATGACATTTTTAATGTGTATTTAGTCAACATGTTGTTTTACGTTTTAACCATGACAAATAAGATGTTTTTTAGTATACAATATCATTGGATACATATCGACCTATTACTATATGTACGTTTGTATTTTCAACGTTTATTGATCACTTTGAAAAGTGATTTTTACAACTTGGACAATAATTTTTTGTGATTTGTATAGGTTCGTTATTTATTTTTTTTTCTCCCGTTTTTGTAATCTTATTTGTATATATTTTTTATTTCGGGCGTTTCATCGACGTTTCCTATTATTTTATTGGATTTTTTTTTTGGTTCGACGTTGAAGAAAATCTATATACCTATTTTTTTTTTTTTTGAAGAAAGAATCCTCTTTTTTTCATACTCATTTCCTTTCCTAGTTCGATCTGATTGATGAAACGCTTCATTGCCCAAGGCAATAATATTTTAATTTAGGGTAATGTTATGTTTAACAGCTTTTTATACTTGTTTTCTTTGAATTTTATGGAATATTTCAAGTTTACACCCCTTCATCTCTCTCTTACTCTATATTGAGAATTGTTTCTGATTTTGTTTTTTCTTTTTTATAATTGTTATTAAGTACTTACTCGTTAATTTTTTGAGGATGTTATAATTTTTTTTTTGAGAATTTGCAAAATTTTTATTATAATTAATAGGGTACTATACTTTTTCACCATGGACAATAATTTCAAATTTGCAACATGAAGACCATATTACCAATGTATTCTTGCTCAAAATACTCATAATTTCCTTGATTAGAAGGGAAGTGACGAAAAGACCTATAATTGGACAATAATTTTATATTTAATGAAGTATACTCATTTATTATGTAATTACCAAAGAAAATTCTAAGTCAGTAAATTTAATTATTTTTTAGTTTTATTACGAAGATTGTGCCAAAAAGTTTTTTGTTTTAGGTCATAATTTTATGCTATTTTATGTTTTTTTTTTCTTCAAAATGACTGTTACTGGTCAACAAGAAAATACTCGTAGTATGTTTAGACAGATTCATCGATATTTCGTTACCAACTCATCACTTCAATTTTTTATTATTTTTGAACCAGAAAGTATTATTTTTTGAGGAAGAAAAAGACGATTTGATCGATAAATTGAAAAAAAATATAGGTAGGAAAATAGGAACTGAAAATTTCAATCCTGAAAAAAATAATTTTTCTTTGAAGCAAAAAGTTAATCAAATCATGAACGTTTTTGTGGACCTTCAAAAAAAGGTATATTTATAACGTAAAAAAATATTTAAAAACTACATAATTTTTTCGCATATGAAAAATTCTTTTCAACCCGCTTTGGTATCTCCTGTTCCCCTCCTTTTTCTTTAAAATGTTACAGAAACTTTCAATTTAATTTTCAAAAAACTGTTTCAAAAATGAATTTTTTTTCAAAACTCGTGTACTTTTTCCGACTTTTTTCTTCAACATTTTTTGAAAAAGAGGAAAAATTTCAATTTAATTTTTAAGAAATTGTTTCAAAGTTGAAAACATTTTCCAAAATCTTCTCGTATCTCGTACCTCTTTTCTCTTCCAAATTTTTCAAGAAATATGGAAATTTTCATTTATTTAAAAAAAATTTCCAAAATTGAGAAAATTTTCTAAGAAAACTCTTGTTATTTTGGAAATTTTCATATAAGTAAGTAAATTATGAAAAAATTTCAGGAAAAAGGCTAAGAAATTCTACAAAGAAAAATGATTTTAAAGTTTTTTAAAAAATGTTTTTTTGCTTTCATCTTTCAATTTCGTAAAAAATTCTGATCCAGTTTAAAATTTAATGTCCTTCACAAATCCAATTTTTAAACTTTTTTTTTTGCAAATTTTTATTTTTTGAAGTAAGACGAGAGGAGAGAAATTTTATCAAATTTGAGGCTCACTGATATTAGAAACTCATTTAGAAACCTTACTTTTCGTAGATAATTTTCTATGATTTAAAAAAAAAAAGATCTTTTCAAGATGATGAATGGGCATAAAATGGGCCAATTGGTTAGATTGAATTTTTCCAGCAAAACATTTTTAAGAATAAATTGAAAAACTGACAATTTTAGAAACTTAATTTCATTATTTAATTTAATTAGTTTATTTTATGTAGTTCAACTTTTCCACGTAAAAGATCTAAGAGCACTTGATCCAATTTGACTAAATTTTTGAGAAACTGAAAAAATTTCGTGAAAAATGACAAAAATGTTTACATTTTACGCCAAATGGAAGTTGATTTAAAAAATTCAAATGGTTTTAAATTTTTCAAAAACTAAAAGTATCATATTTAAAGAAATTTTTTTTTAAAAACCTGCAATATAAATATTTTAAAGTTTTCATCATATTTTAATCAACATTATATTTTCTTAAAAGGAAGCAATTATCTATCATTGGTATAAAAATTTCAATTTCGTTGAATAAGGAAAATGGGTTTTAAAATCAATTAAATTTCTCTAAGGTTGAAAAAATTACAAATTTCTGTTGGTAGAGTTTCCTCTTGAAAGGAAAAGCTTGATTAAAATTGAATTTGTCTTTTCCAAATTTTTATATGTATATTTTTCAGGCTTGAAAAAATCAAAAAAACGTCGTTGATCTGGAAAAATTTGCCTTTTATGAAATTCAAGAGTTTAAAATTAGTCAAAAATTTTGTCAAATAAATTAGACTATTTTAATTTTTAAACACTGGGCTTGAAAAAAGTCATCATACGCTTCTTGGAAAAAAGTCAGTTATCTTGAAAATTTTTCCAGAAAAAACGTTTGATGAAAAAAACTTTTTGAAATTCAGTTTTCGATTTTTGAAAACTTTTAAATTTTTGTGATTGAAGAGAGCAAAATTAAGTTGAGATCGACGCAGTGAAATTTTCAATATTCATTCAACCTTCACAATAATCCTCAATGATGCATCCTGATGCAGATTTTTTGTACTTACATCATTTTTTAAATTCAACTTTCCCATCTGTTAATTGGTGAAACGTAAAACAAAAAAATAGTAGGTAGGTGTAATTATCTTCACAAGAAGTTCTCACATATTATTTTCTTTTTTCATCTTTTTTTTTAAATCTTTGAACTAATATCCTTCAAACCAATTTAAGCCATTCCATTTATAATTTCGAAAATTTATCCATTTTTAAAAATCATGATCTCTTCAAAATTTAGGAAATCGAATTTTTTAAATATCTCCCTAATTGCAAAATTCTCACATCCCATTTTTTTCTTATTAATGTTAAAATTACTCTATTTTTTAGGATATTTTTTATTTGTAATATTAATATAATTTTAAGAATTTATCTTTAAGTAAAGAAATATCTCTCGGAAATGGACACAGAAACATCTACGTAATTTTGACTATACTTAGATTAGATCGTGTTTTTTTTTAGTAATTTTAGCTCATTTTTATTCCCATCCATATTTTTCTCAGATGAGCCTCGAATGATTTTTTCATTGCATTACATATTTTGATTTTTAAAAAATATCAAAACTGCCAAAAAACACCTGGGCCAAAATTTTATACTCATTATTATGTGACTTTACAGGAACACTTCAGACAATAATTCATTAGAAGTGATAAATTGATAAAATTGTTATTTATAATTAGTGAGAATAACATGACAATAATTCTTGTAAATATTTATTGTATTGAATTGCGTATGGATGCGTGTTAATGTAAGTTCTCCTTTTTTTTTTAGGTTTAATATTGATTGTTGAGTTGTCATAGCTTTAATAGTACGTAAGTAATTGGTTATTAATATCCATTTTATAGGATATAATTTTTTTATTGTTTGTTGCTCGAAGTTGAAAATCTTGAGGGCAAGATAAAGAAAAAGGTACCTATTGTTGGCTTTTTACGTTGAATTACCGATTAGAAATTTAGTTAATTATGTAGTTGATAAGTAACTCTGGACAATAATCCAAAATTACCATTTATTACTGTAACCTACCCACGTTTAATGCGAATTGATTTAGTTAATTTTACACTTATACTTTTTTTCGTTTGGAAAAAGAAATCATTCGTGATATTCGACAATAATCTAAACTCGAATACGATGTACTTACTAAGGTTGTGTTTTTAAAATATTTTTAAAAATGTTTTCACAGTTTAGTTAAAGTTGTAGTTAGAAATCTATTAGTATTATAGTTCATACTTATTAAAATAGTTTGTGAAAAATGGCATATACCTACAGGGTGTCCCAAAAGTACTTTTAGTTATCCTCCTGTACGTTCAACTACCTCTTAGAAAGAAAATTACGCCGAATTCCGACAATTAAAAAAAATTCCCAACCCTTCGAAGGATTTTTTCGAGATAGATCGGTTTAAAACAAGGTCTTAAAAAATTATATGATTTTTTAAAAAAGATTTATATTGAAAAAAATTCAAAAACTTGTGAAATTTTTTTCTTCAAATAATTACGGTTAGGTATTTGTAACTGGCTGAAAAAATTCTGAAATCATCCCTCATTTAAATAATAAAACTTGAACTTGAAAAACTTTTACAGTACCTGAAAAAAAAGTTTCAAATTTCAGATTTGTGCGAATCCAGTCCATGGTAAGAAATAATGCAAATTGAGCCATTATATTTATAGGTAAGTCTAGGTATGGCATTGTTTCAAACCGTTTGGACATTATCTGAAAGCCAGTCTGAGTAATTTTAACTTTGTGTTTCAAAACTCTAATTTGTAATATCACAGAAAACCCCTATTTGGACATAGTGTCCTTAAAAGGCCAATCTGGGTAATTCAGACATGAGGTTTCAGAAAACCTTAATTCGAAATTCCCAGAAAAGTCCTATTTGGACATGTGTCCCAAGCTCATAAAAAAGCCAATTCCGGTACCTAATTCGGACCCAGTGTTTCAGAAAATTCAATTTGGAACGTTCTACAAAACCCCTATTCAAACACAGGGTCCCAAAAAACCTCAATTTGGTCTCGAAAAAGCCAATTTTGTAAACTTCGTGGGAACATATCACTCCAACAAAACACAATTTGGATAATTTGATGTCCCAAAAACCATTTTTTCATAATTTGGACAATATATCCTTGGAAAAATTCGACTTGAGAGCAAATTTTGAAATTTTGGACAACGGTCCCAGAAATTCCAATTTTGGGAACGATGTCCCCCCCCCCAAAAAAATCAATTTATATAATTTGAACATGGTTTCCTAGAACATCTCAATTAAAATTTAATTCGGACATAATGTCCCCAAAAAATCAATAGATTTAATTTTTCAAAAAATACGATTTGAACAACGGACATGGTGTCCCAGAATAATTCCATTTGGACATTTTACCTCCAAAAAAGTCTATCTGTACGGAAATTATACTCCGAAAAAGCATTTTTGAATGATTTGGACATCGATGTCCCAGAAAACCTCAATTTGAATATTCTGGACATTATGTCCCAGAAAAAAACCAGCTTGAATAATTTGATGGCAGGTATCCCAGAAAATCTCCGTTTTGAGCGTGGCACCTCAGAAACATCTGCAATAAAGACATAATTCTCAAAAAACATAGGTAATTTTGAATTTTTTTTTTCAAATCCTATCTCTACCAGTTTTTTTGGACCAATCGATCTCAAAAAATTATAGGGAACTTCATGAAGTGTCCCTTGGGAATTTTAACGGAAATTGGCCTTAGTGGTATCCCTTGACTCAAGTACCGCGCTACCAAAATTTTTGATACCAAATTTGAACTTCGATTCCGCAATTGGAATTCAAAATTTTGATTTTACCATTATTTTAAATTGACCAAAAATTCGCATAAAACCATAAACAATTACAACCAATGGAAGAGAACACGTATACCTTCAATAGATGTTTTTTTTTGAAGAAATTCAATATTTTAAAATTTAAATCGGAAAAATTACTAAAAATGGGATTTTTGATCAAGATAGCCCCTTACATTTTGAAGTTAGGCAATCTGTGTCCATAACAATTTTCGGTCTTCTTCACATTTTCTATTCATGGGCCATAAAAATTCGTATGGTTTTATGAATATTTTCTTTATCCATTTAAAATACATTGTAAAAATTAGAACTTTGATCTGGAGTGTTTTTCAATAGAGCTACCTTAGATTTTGGCGGTGGTATTTTACCCCTGCTTACTACACAGTGATGAATTTCATTTTTTTATTCATTAAATTTGAAAAAATCACTAAAAATGAAATTATAGGTAATAAAAATAGTTTATGGTTTTATGAAAATTTTTTTGCCAATTGGATCTAAACTGAAAACTGGCAGCTGAAATTTTGGTGCTGAGGACTACCATTGAAACCCTTTTCCACCAAAAATCCCTGGGGGACATTTTATGAGGTTTCCTGGGAGAAAAAAGTCAGTAAACGCCTCTGTGACGTACGAGAACTCAACTGACAGTAATTTTGGAACAACCTTGACAATATTTTTCCCATTTCTGACCCCAGCCAGCCTGATGAAGAAAAACAAAACACTACGAAAGAAACACTTTTTCAACTTTGCTACTTATTATGTAATTAATTATTTGTAATTCTTGAATTTTTAAACTTTTCCTTTATTTTTTCTGTTTTTTTATCGTTTAAATGTTTAGATAAATTGTAGATGTTGTGTTGTCGTTGATCGTATAAATAAATTATCGTTTTTTTTTTTCATCATTTTTTTACTCTTCTCTCCTCCCCCATCTCAGGTATACTTGAAACAAAAAACTCCCATTGAATTGATAAAGTAATCAATCTATTCCGTATTACATTTCTAGCTTTTAAAACAAGACGCAGATCGAAGAACATTATCGCAGTTCATTGTTCCGAAGTAAAAGTTTCGATGATTCAACCAGTATAAATTTTCTTGTTCGAACTGGCGGATTAGTGTGGGCACATGCGCAGTACTTTCTGGACGTTGTAGCGCGTCAGTCGTTGTCGTATTTACTTCGTAACACATGGTTATGCATTATTTCAAATGTGTTTTTGTTTAATAGGAACTTCGTGTAAATTGAATTGACAAAGATTTCAATTTTTTTGTTCTTTTTTTTTCAGTGTTTTAGTGTTCGAAAAAACTTCAAGTTATCGGGTTCCTTTGTTCTTTTGTATGGTTCGGTGTCCATACCTAGGTACCTGTTTTTTTTTTTTTTTTTGAAGTGCTGTGCTGATATGTTTGTGTAATTTTCGACGCATCGATTTGCCATTAAGCTCGAGGTACGTAATCAAAAATTGAATATTTTAGTATAATTACCAACTTAAGGTCTCATTCGAGACCTTTTCAGTTTTAGTATCATAATTCGAACGTCGAAGTACTCGATAAGAACGATGCCGGAGAACGCTTCGTGTGTGAGCTCCTAGCTTGAAAAAAATAAATAAAAATACCACACTCGGCGTTGATAAATCCAGGTGTTTGGTGTTTAAATTTGTACTGTACGTTTGGTATAGAAAAACAAAATAATCGGTGATTATCGGTACTGTGATTTTAACCAGAGTTTATTTACAATTAATTTCTATTTCATCGAATCTGATTCCTATTGGCGACGATGACGTACGTATTCGAGTTGTTTATAAATTATAATACCCGAAGCCCGAAGGTCTAAATGAAAATAAGCCAGCGATGTTTTTTGCCAAAACCTTGAACGTGTGTTTTTATAGGAGAACTCTAGAACGACTTCCAGTCGAGTTGTTTGATATGCTGGTCATTGCAGGTTGCTAAGTCGAATAATATACGTTTGACATCGAATACGTTATAGTCGATTCTTACCTATTTACTTTCATTTGTATTCTGTTCTGTACGAGATTACGGATTATTCTGCGATTTGAATCGAACAACATGGTACGAGTTGAAGATCACATTACAGAATGTCATGGGATCTTTGAACAAAAAATGAAGTGGGGAAGGAGTTTTTCTGATTTCTCTTAATTTTTTTTTACGAATTTCTTTTGACGGTTTTGCAGAATTTTCGCCATTATTTTTGTCTTAAATATCGAGAAGATTGGAGGGTGGCTCGGGAGGCTTCGTAATTTTTGAGAAATTACGATTTGGTGCCAAAGTTTTCAACGTTGAAGGCTCATATCTCAAAATCGGCTGTACTTAGGGCGAAAATTTTTGCTAGAGTATAAATAAAATTGATAGGAGATTCAAAATCGATGACTGCATTTTGAAAAACTCAAAATTTAATTCGAGAAAAGAACAAAAGATTACAACAAATGGTTAAAAATCTAAAAAAGATTCAGTTAAAAGTTCTTATTTTTTTCAAATTTTCAAAATGGGATCTTGACATTGGTCCCTGGGAGAACAGAGGATCTTCAATAATTTTTTCATTGATCCCTCTGAATTTTCTTGCAAGTCCTTTCGTTGAGGTTCAAATTCGAAAAAAAATAACGTGTGATGTGACGTTTATTAGGTTTTTAGGAGCATTGAGATCGAATATTATTTTTAGATTCGACTCTTTAATTCCCCAGAGCCCCTTCAATTTTGGAAAATTAAAAAACGAAAATTATGAATTTTCTCCAAAAAACGTGTCTTTATTCAAAAAATTGGTAAGTAAATTTATTTCTTTGCCGAAAAATTTATCAAATTACTTACATGATAATTTTAATTTAATTTTTTTTGATAATAATTTTTTTAGAATATCGCCAATTTTAAATTGGGACTCGTTATTATTTTTTGGATCAATTTTTTAAAAATAAATTTTGATTTTTTTGATAAAATGTATCCGTTTTTGTAATTTGATTTTTTTCATTGTAAGCAAAAAAATTGAAAAATAACTTGAGGCACATCGATCCTCACTAATTTCAGATCATCGAGTTTGAATATCAGTTCAGTTTTTCGATCTTATCTCTTCCAAAGTTCCAGGTGACTCCTTTCCGCCAATTACGAGACAAAATTAGGAAAAGAGGGTCATTCAGAGAACGAAAATTGGACTTGAATCGAAAAATATGCAGGTAAGCCGAAATTTAAACTCGGTGATTACAAATTGGTAAAAATCATCAATATGTGACAACGCTGACCAGTGGCGTGGCAAGGAAATATTCACTTAGGAAGTTGTGAAAGTCTCCCCCCCCCCACTAAAATTTATTCTGATATTTTTTTCACAAGGTACTTTGATTGTTGAATTTACATTTCGATTTTCTATTCACTCGGGAGCTTTTTGCAAATAAAACATGGAAAACAAGGGATTGAGGATGAGATTTTTCTTCCGGAAATTTGGCAACGATTTTTATTCAAAGAAATTCTGTAGGACTGATTTTTCCGCGAAGTCTTTTTTTGGGTGGAAGAAGGAGGAGGGGAGGGGAGGGGAAGGGAAGAGAAAATCATGTAATTTCTTCAAGAATTTCTTGCTTGCAAAATTTTTAATTTTCCTCAAATATTTTAAGACGGGGAAAAAAATGTAAATTAACATTATTTTACTCGCGACTTCAAAACACGAAATTTTAGAATTGAAGTTCATCAGAATTACAAAAGGGGCTAAAACTTCACAAAAACTAAAGAATTTTGTATTTTTTTCAAAGTTTGGAAAGTTTGATCGTTTGAAGCCATTTTTGAAAACGAATGTCTGAAAAAATCGAAAAATGGGACAGCTTTTTTTGATGCAATTCTTTCTGTTCACTCTTCTCGCTCTAAAATGAAGATTGGGAGCAGCGAAGCACTGAAGGGTAAAATCAAAAAAATAACTCTTTCTGTTCACTCTTCTCGCTCTAAAATGAAGATTGGGAGCAGCGAAGCACTGAAGGGTAAAATCAAAAAAATAACTGTAGGTATTCAAATGCAAAGCCTTCAAAAACCTTACTTTACTTACTATATGTACCTTGATTTTTGAATTTTGGTCAAAATTTAAAACTCCAGTATCCCTCAGGGGACGTTAAGATCTCATCTTGAAAATTGTTCAAAATAAAATGACTAAAGAAATTTTTTGAAAAATACTATTCGAAGAGTGAGAAAATTCATTTTCCCACATTTTTTAAATAAAAAAAATATCGCCTTTTTGAGCTTAAGGAGGAGACTCGTGCCCCCTGAGCCCGCTTGGGTGAGCCATGGACTTCGATACCAAATCGAAATTGATCAAAAATTACGAGACCCAACTTCCAATCTTCTCAAGGGTAAGGATAATAATGATACAGACGGTAATTAATTTACTATACCATCAGTTTTTTTAATTTGAGAGAAATCAAAAAACTTCCTCCTCCCAACCACTTTTTTTTTGAATTGATATGAAACAAGCCATAGGTGAGAATAGACACGATTCAAGGTGTACACTCCACTAAAAAGGTAATCGTGTAAAATGGAGTATCTAAATTTTAATGGTGCGAAATGGCATCGTGTGTCAACCAAGTGTTCATTTCCGTCGAAAAAAATTTTCAAAAAAACACGTACTGTTTTCGTGATTTTATGTAAATATTTCAATTTTCCGATTCTTATAAGTTATAAAATTAATACCCATACTCGATGGTTATCGCAAATCCGAACGTTGAGATTCCAACTTAACAATACTACAGTCAACAACTGGTTTCTACTTATGGAATGGAGAACCTATTAATAGGATGTTGTCGATTCGCCGCTAAAACTCTAGTTTTATTGTGTATTATTGTTTCTGAAAAGCGTATGGTATTGTGACTAATGAGTCATGAGGTGGTGAGAGTATAATGTGATATGTGATATGGCTTATTCCTATTCCAACGACGAATATTGTTTCAAATTTTCATGAATCATGGGCACGTTTACGTATGAGAGTTCAAGAGGACGTTTCGGCTTTCGAGTGATACATATTATGAGTACATTATTTTTGTAGATAAGGATTATTATTTATTATTGATACAATGGTATGACTAATCAGTAATCTCAAAGTATGAATTATACGAGTAAATGTCGTTTTGAGGATTTCTAACTTTGAATTTTGGATTTTGAAAAATTAAATTGATAGGAAATGGTGTACGGAGTAAAAAAACAGGAAGAAGTTCAAAGTACCCCATTGAATATTGTATCAATGAAAGTGAAAATTTGCTAATTAGCAAAGATCATCGAAAATTGGTTTTATTTCCGTGTACCTAAGTTCTTATCTCATTTGCATAATCTTTTGAAACCGATTATCGGTTCATTTCAGGGTAAAAGATTATCAGTGCAATGTACTGGCTTATTATTTGTTTTTGAGCAGTGTTGCCTAATTCATTTCCTCGATATCTGTTGTTCTAGTTGCTATATTCAAGTGGGTTAGAAATTCATGAAATTTCTTAATTTTGAGTGATCAGCCACCTACGATCTATGTATGAATCGTACCTACATAATTTGCTAAAGCATAGTGACCTAAATTTCGAGAAATATTTTTTGGATCGAGTACACAGAAATGCCTATTTCAAGATAAATTTAGAATATTTTCAAGAGTTTCTAGGAAACTTACTAATTCGATCGATTTTTTTCATCGAGTACCTACTTTTCTGATAAGTCTATAACAATGCGCGAAGTTGAATTTAATTATTATCGGCTTGGTTAAATTGAAGGACCCAGGCTGAGAAAGAGGGGGCAAATGGGGGATTGCTGAATCGTTGAAGACCTGAAAAGGTGCGTCAATTTTTTTCAGAGGTGTGGTGTTTGGGGAGGATATTTTCCAAAACTTGAACCTAGAATAGAAATTCAATTTTCGAATATGAAATTTTGGACAAAAAATTTTATTTTCCGAAAAGTAGTAAATTTTCCAAAAATGAGAGAATCTGACAAAAATAGAAAAATTTTACAAAAATGAAAGAAGTTTCAAAAAATGGAAGAATTTTTCAAAATTTGGAATACAATTTTCTTAAAATTGGATGATAATTGAAATTCAATGGACAGTGTGTCCCAATACCTGGATAATTTTACAAAAAATGAGAAATGTTTCAATATTTGATATTTTTTTAAAGCCTGAACGATTTCACAAAAATTGGCAAATTTTTCCTTCGACAGTTTTTAAAACTTGGTCAATATTCTAAAACTTACGCAACTGCTCAAAAACTGAAGAATCAATATTGAGAAACAATTTCTGAAAAATTACGCAAGTTTTATTAAATTATGGAATTTTTAGAAAATCAAGCACCTATTGTGCATTTTGCGGAATTCTACAAAATTTGCACAATTTTCCGAAAAATAAGACTCGTAAGACTTTGAAATTTTTATTGGATAATTTCTAAAAATCTTGGAAAATGAACTTCAAAATTTTAAAAAAATTATATCTACTGATGTTTTCAAAATAGAGAAGATTTTTGAAAGTTGTAGTCATTTTTTTTGGATAGTCTAAAAATGGAGTTGAAAAAATTATTCAAAAAATTGAACAGCTCTTAAAACCTTCGAATTATTTTCTAAAATTTGGAATAGCATTTTCTGAGTATGAAAAATTGATGAAAAATTAAAGGATTTTCCAAAAAATAGGTATGTGAAAAACTTACACAATTTTTCGAAACTCAGATGTTTTTTTTTTACAAAATTAGACACTTTTTCAAAAATCTATAACGATTTTTTAGCACGTGGATAATTTTCTAAAACAATTGGAAAATTCACCTAATACTCATTTGAAACAAATAAAACGAGATGGATCAAAAAAGTGATAAAATTGTAAAAAATTAATTTGGAAAAACACGTAAATTCTGAAAAATTGAAAGATGAAAAATCGTTTTTCACTACTGACTTGAAAAGGGGAAGGGGAAGGGGGGAAGGGAATTTCCGGTTCAGTATTTTTTTAGTGGTACTTCACTAATAAATTGAAATCATGTGAATTTTATCATTATTATGGGTGTGTATAGTTGTTAGCAAAGAATACTCGTTTTCAATAATTTTTCCTCGTTTAAAGTGAATTTTCTATGACGAAATAAATTTAGAATAGTTCCGAAAGTTTCTTGGAAAATTTCGAGTTGAAATTGAATTATTTCATGTTTTTTTTTTTTTTTTCATTTTATTTTATTGGAGTACCTCTACCTACGTTGGTTCATTATCTCTACATACGTTCTAAAAGCATAAGGTTCAACACAATTGATAATAACATTATCAATTTGGCTACCTAATTGAATTAGTAGGTACCTGTTATATTCGCATGAATAAAATTCACAATAAATTAAACGAATGGAAACTTTTATAATTCGTGGAAGGGGGTTTATTCTCCTCATTTTATTTCATACGACGTCAATTCAATTAGAAATGTTACTTGGAAGTTCACAAGGATTTGTTCTTTTTCGAAATTGAATAAATATATATTAAAAAGGAATTTTCTCCCTGTAGATACTTCAGGTATGATTTGTCTCGCTGCTTGAAATCATTTTTTGTAGGTATCTAATCTACTAAAAGAAAAAATATTAGTAATTTTATAATAAAAACATCGAAGTTTTTTGTTCTGATGTGTCTCAATTTTTTACATTTTTCCTTTAAAAATTCAATTCGTCGTTTATGTATTTTTCAAAATTTTAAAGAATATTTTCATGAAAAGCTGTCTAAAGAAGAAGAGAGAGAGGTTTGTTTACTTAAATGTGAAGTTGGATCAAGTATCAACATCTAGGTACCTAGACTGATTCACTACCTATTTATCAAGTTTTGTGTCCTAGTAATGAGTGATGAGTGATGGGTTGACTTTATCAGTAAATTCAATGAATTGAAAATCATAACCAATGAAAAAGATGAAGAAATAGTGCGTCATTGCGTACAAGAAAAATGATTTCTCCGGAATTCTTAGATCAGTATGGGAACTTTAATGAATAATCGAAAGAAAAATAGATATCTGGTGTTGATTTTTTTTTTAAATTCCTAGGTTGTATTGAAAATTGATTTCTATTTCTTACATTTGAAAATAATTTTTAATATAGTACTTTACTGAAAAGAAAATTGTCATACTATTTTTTCACTTCCTCTATTTTTCGTTCCATAAATATTTCCAAATCAGAAATCATATCGAACGACGAGTACAAAACTGCATTTTTCCATTCACACTAATTCTCACCTAACTGGTTAAATTATCACACAAGCTGTAAAATATCCTGTTAGTATTATTTGCAAATAAAAATCCCACTTAGTAGGTAAAAAACTACATAAAAATAGAATCCACTCTTTTCTCCAACGAAACTCCCACCTACCTTATTGCAAGTATTTTTTATGGCTTCTGCGCTTCACCTGGAGCCCAACTCTAATTCATTAAATCCATACGATGTACGATACCGCCGAACAGGCCGCACTTCGTCTCGATTCAAAATAAAATACACGCGAGTGGAAGTATATGAAGATGTATACCTGCCTACCTAACCTACCCACAACGACTTTTGATAAATTGCTTATTCGAGATATGATTTATGGTCGTATGAGCCCGAATACCTGAATGCCGAGTTTCGTCGCTGCCTTTAGTTTATAGACACTCTGTTGTTGGATTTTTATCGTATCTTTACTTGATTTCATCTTGATTAGGGTGGATAAAAATAAATAAATCTCGGATTTTGATCAAAATTAGTAATGTAATTCATTTTGAATGGGAATTTCCGAAAAAAATTTTGAAGCTCCTTTTTCCAGCTCGAAGGAGACCTCGGAGTGAGGACATTTTTGACACAATTTTCTGCCAATTTGGGAGAGACTTTGGCCACTCTTAGAAAAGTTTGATTTGAATTTGAATTTCTATATCTATCTGAATCGTTGTCTTCGTCATTGGATACCACTTTTTCCCCTTTGAAAAAAGGGTTGAAAAATGGCAGATCGTGAATTGAAAAAGTTTTTGATTCTTACCAAATTCAAATGTTTCTTTCAAACATATCAAAACTGGGTAAAAACGTTTAAAATGTGTAATTTTTCATGAATTTTTTTGAAATAAAATTTAAATTAGCAGAATTTCTGTAGAAATTTATTTTAAATTAATTTCAATGGCCAAAAAAATTTTATTTAGGTACTTTTCAAACCACCAATGAAAATTTGATTTTGTGGCAATCAAAATGTAGTTTGGAAGCACTATCGTGATTTTTTTCTTGCAAAATATTAAATATCATTTTAGATGATTGAAAATAATGTCTTCCACTCAAGGATAAATTATACTGCATCAATTTTCAACTGAATTCATTTTTTTTTTCAAACCATAGGGTATTCAAACAATTTCTGGATCTTTTTCTCTCTAAAAAATGAAAAATTCAAAAAAAATTTCAATCTTCTGAAAAATCGTAAGTACCTGCTCAAAAATTTTAGTTGTTCAAAATTTTTTTGAAAATTTCAGCTTTGTTTTCAAATTGTTTTAAAATTTCCTATTTAGCAAGAATTTTTTTACGTTTTTATCACAACGTCCAAAATTTTTGAAATTTTGAAAAATCCAATATATTATGGGCCCTTTTAAAACCCCTTGCCGGGTTTTCGAAATTCTCGAGCCCAGTGTTAATATACACATTGCATTTCTCTCTCGTTGGCTCTATAGGTCATTTAGATTTAATGAACAGCCAATTTCAATTTTTTTACAATTATTACCCAGCTCCAAAATCCAGATAGAGATTCAGGGGAGGGAAGGAAAGGAGAATAAAGTTCAATGGAAGCTGGTTATTAAAATACAAGTTTTTCTTTTTCTTAAAGGAAAATTTTTGATTTTTGAAAATTATTTTTTGGCCTGAAATTCAAAATTATCTACCTATATTTTAAATGAGAATAATGAAAATTCAAAATTTTGAAAAATTTTACAGTACTTCGCCGGGTATTCATGTCGAGTCGCAAACGACTCAATATCATTTTTGTGTTGTTGCAAATCAAAAATTGGATTCCGAAAGAGAAGTTTAAACTTTCAACTTTTGAAAAATTTTACAATTAGGAATAAAAATAAAATTTTTGAGCAAACTGATTTTCACTTTCACAATTATCATATTCAACTTCCGAAACCAAAATAAGAGTCCAAAAAGTGAAGTAAAGATCTCAAAATTTGAAAAAATTCAATAGGTACCTATGAATTTCAGAAATCTGGCAAGTTGCAAACGATTTGGTATTGATTTTTGTGTAGTTCTAAATCAAAAATGGGTTCCAAAAGAGAAGGTGAAGAAATTTGACATTTTAGGTATTTAAATAAAATTTTTGAACAAATTTATTTCCATGTTTACAATTATCTATCCAACTTCTAAAACCAAAATGGAGCTTAACAAGTGAAGTAAAGAAGTCTCAAAATTTCAAAAAATTCAATATGAATTTCAGAACTCGAGTTTTCAAGACAGCTAATTTCGATTCATACGATTAATCAGAACCTAAGCTGACAATAATCCCAAGATTTAAAAAGGAGAGAAGTATCACGTACTTATTGAAAAATTTCAAAATGAATATCGGAATACAGATCTTCAAGTTAGATAATTTTAATTTTTACAATTATCCAGATCTCAAATTGAAAATTGGCTCCGAAGTTGAGGAGGGGTAAAAAATCAAAATTTTGGGCATTTTAAAATGTGAGGCTATTCTCGCATTCTCGTCCCAAACCAAAAATGAACATCAGACAATAAGATAAAAAACCCTCTAAAATTAAAAAAAAAAATCAAAAAATCAAGATGAGTATCGATTCAGGCTTTTCAACTGACTAATAATTTTTATTTTTACCATCATTCAATCTCCAAATATGAAACGGCCAATGAACAAATTTTTTTGGTTCATTTTTTTTAGCATTCTTCCAAAAAAAATTCAAATTTTATTCTTCGAAAATTTGGATTTTTTTTCATTTTAAATCGGTGAAAAATCACTGATAAGCCAGTCAGAGTTGCAGAGCAGGAAACATCAATAGAATCAATTGAAAAATTCGTCTGTGATTCTTCGGTTAAGTAATTTTTCTGATTTTCATAACATAACATCTAATGATTTTTTTTCAGCACATTACACTGATTTTTTGATTTTTTGTTTGGTCTCTTCCAATCCTTGAATTGAAATTGCAATCATCAATTATATATTAACAACCAGCAACAATCCATAAATACTTAGATCCATTTTTCAACAAAACGACAAGTAACAAAAAAAAATGACCCAATTTCAAGAAAAAAATCTCAAATCAACGTTTCAAACAAAAAAGCAGATCTCAAAATTGACCAAAAAATTCTCCAAACTCCAAAAATCTCCAATTTTTCTCAAAAACTCCCATTACATCATCATTCCTTGAAATCCATCGTACAATTCCATCACATCCCACAAATCGATAAAATAAAATTTCTCCCAATTTCGCATCGCCATCATCAACGACACGTTTGCTTTCGATTACAACGTCGTCAAGAAGGCGGAGGTGGTCTGCGGTACTCGTAACTGTCACTCGATTCCCAACGTATAATACCTCAATATCGTCATAATGAACGGTAATTAAAGATCCGATATGTGTATCTGTGTTATACGGTACCCAAGGTGAGGCGATAATGAAAGTAACGAATTTTTTTCATTTTATAGAAAACGTATATATTTTTAATGTATTTTCTTCTCTCTCTCGTTGTAATTATACCTATAGGTAGTAAATATCGGTAATAACAAAAATTAAAACGAATTTCCAACCAACACTATACCGCACATAATAATAATGAAGTAATTTTTGTTTCCATTTGAATAAGGTAAAACCTCCTAAAATAACTACATAAATTCACATCATTTTAAATAAATATTCGATAAAATATAATAATACGACGAAAATGATAAGGAAAAAAGATAATGACAGAAAAAAATGAGGATAAATAATAAAAAGGAAAAAAAACGAAAAAAATAAAGGAGAAAACATATAAATTAATAATATCACAATTTAACGAAGGAATTTGAATCTAGCCGGAACGACGTCGTTGACGTTACCTTCTAGAAATTGAAAAATAGGGTACCACCATTCTTTGCAAATTTGATTCGTAGCGTTCAGCTTCTTCAAAGATGGATTATTGGCCAACGTATGATAAAGCCAGAACAATCTGGTGGTAATATAGTAAGCGATGATGACCGAGACGGTGTAATCGTACTGGGATATCAACAACAGCAGCACACTGACCAGGGTCATGGCTTTGATGGCGATATTGATGACCACAGAAGGACAGTATTCGTCGGTCATGAGGTAGTTGAGAACGACCACGGTGGTATGGCCGCTGTAAATGTAATTTCCGCAAAATTTAATTTCGGTCGCCGACGACAGGCCCCAGCTGACGAGTATTTCGAAGAATCTGAAAGTTAGCACGCCGATGTCAGCAGGATTATGGCGAGTTTCGCAGCGATACAACTTCGTACTAGAAATAGGTAACATTGTGGCGTTCATGGTGAGTAACCGAGCCGTAAAAAGGAGAAATAACATGAAAAACAGCCTCCGGAACAGGATAGATTTATGCTCGTGCAACAGAATCATTCCAAAAACGACGATGGTCGAGGTGACTAGCAGTATTTCGGATACGGTCAACAGCACCGATGTGTGATCCTCCGTCCAGCCTGAGCTCGCGTCGAAGCTGATATCGCGCAAAGGCGGATGAGCCCCGTTGATCGAATCCACGAAGGGAGTCCGGTCGTGAATGACGGCCGTAGACAGGACATTCAAAGCGAGCACCAGGGCGCAGGCCAGACAGCAAATTAGAGTTTTACGAGTCTCATCTGGCAGATTGGTGTCGTCGGCTGTGGAACTCAGATTCAGACGGTGCTGCGAGTCGGACGAACGTAATGGGCATTCGGAATCCATGTGAGATTGCATCTCCATCGTTACCGAAGATGATTTACCATTGCAGGAGGTCCGGCTCGAAAGGTACGATTGACGTTGATATGCGGACATCGAGGTCCGGTCTGAGGGTGGGATTACTTGCGCAGCATCTGAGTCGCTGGGTGCGGATGGCGCTGCAGACGGATCGGTAGAGGGGTTGTCGGGTGGTGACCTGGAAAAATACAGGTGGGTTAGTGGTCGGATGAAATACGTGGGTTTTAGCTGGTGTACTGAAATGAAAAAAGTAAATTGCGAATTTTCGCATAATCATATTGGAATTGAACTCTGAACAATTTTTTAGCCTGATTTTTAGGTCTTCTATTTATTATGGTCCCACGAACAACAGATTACCGAAAAATCCAACTCGGGAAGTGCATGGAATTCCCGGAGAGGGATACAAATGCTTGCTGAAAATAATATTTTCGCAAATAATGAGTAGGATGGGCCGAAAAATCAAAAGTTTAGATTTTCGAAAAGATAGTTAGAGTTAACTCATGCACAATTTGTTGTCTGGGGAGACTAAAATTGATTTAAAAAATTGATTCATATCTTCCGATCGTTAAAGATCCTTCAAATATTCAAAAATTTGCCAAAAATTCAAAATTTCGAAAATTTCGAAAAAATTGGAAACTGATTAAAATTAATTTTAGAGCTTATTTAGTGACTACGATTTAGACCAAAGAGAAAATTTTTTGGAAAAAATTAGCGTTTTACAACTTCCAAAAATTTTTCTTCATCAAAGTTTGGAAATCCATCAAAAAATGGACTTTTTTTTAAAAAAATGTGCTTTTTGATTTAGATAGTCGCTAAACTAATTCTAAAATTAATTTTAATCAAATTTTTTTTTACAATTTTCTGAAAATTTTGAAACTATTGAATTTTTGGAATTTTTTAAAGGATTAAAGGCTTTTGCGCGATCATCAAAAATCAAAAATTTTGGTTTTATGAACTGGCCATTTTTTCAAACAATGAATGAATTTTATTCGAAAATTTTTTCCACTAAGCAGAAAGTTCAAATCACCCACAAAAGATGATGTCAAAAGCATTTCCAAAAAAATTAAAAGAAGTCGAATATGATTTTTTTATGTAAAATAAAGAAAATAAAATCATTGAAAAGTTTATATGTACTTCCAATATTTTAATATTTACTGGATACCTATTTGAAAAAAAAGGTAAGATTTGATAAAGGATTTCGCAATTTTTTTTTTGAAACTGCTGAATCAAATTTGTTGAAATTTGGATATATGTATTATGTAAAAAATTCTTCCTGGTAGGCAGACAGGGTCCTTTTTCAATTTTTTTCAAAATTGTAACAAATAAGTTTTTTGAAAATTAAAAAAAGGCTTAGTATACCTAGTCAACCTATCGTATTTTTTTTTTTTTTTTTTACATCAGCAAATCCAAATTTTATTCTGCAGTCTTTGAGAAATCTGGCAAAAACATCACGAAGTCTTGCTCGCACTTCTTCAAACATTTCCAGTATCATTATTTATGTATTTCCAATAATTTTCAATGGTTTCATGTTATCCTTTTTATATTTTGTCAAAAATACCTAAAATTTTGACGATTTCAGTCTAAACTCATTCATAGTTCAACTTTTCCCATTTTCTTCAATTTTACTTTCATGATTTTCAAAATTAGGGAACCATAACCAATTTTAAAAGTTTTCAACAGTAAATTTTTAATAAAAATGAATTTTTAGATTTTCGTTCCATTTTTTAGTTTTCATTTTTCTAAAATATCATTTTCCAATTTTATTTCTAAACATTTTTTTATTGGAGAAAACTTCGAAGAATGATTTCAAAATAATCGGGAAACATTTTTGAGTTGAATGAAAATTTTAAAAATATGAAATTCGCAGGGTATCTAACTGATTTGTTTTTTTTTTGTAAAATCACTACTTTTTCACTACTTTTTTAAAAAAAAAATTCAATTTGTAACCCCCCCCCCCCAAAATCGACTCTCTTTCCAACATACAAAAAACGAGATCAAAATTTTTTAGCAAAAAAAAATGAAATTGGAAAAAATCTTTATTTTAAATGTAATAAGTAAATGAAAAATGAACAATTTTTGAAATTTAACAAAATAAATTTCGCGTCTTTGGAATTTTTTCATTTTTTCACTACTTTTTTTCAAATTTTCGTCTGAATTCACTACTTTTCCACTACCGGCATGACCGGTTTTTCAAATCACTACTTTTTCACTACTTTCACTACCCGTTAGATACCCTGAGTTGAAAAAAATCTGAAAATTTTGAGCAAATATTCAGTTATTCACTAACATTTTTTTCAGTGTAAAAATTTTTTGAACCACACAATTTTTTCAACTTTAACAAATCCTTTTGAGATTCCTAATTTGATTTTTTCATTTCTTGAAATTTCTTCCCAGTGTAATTTTATTTAGAAATATGAAATATTTTCACAAAAATATTTTTAAAATTCAAATTGGAAAAGAGAAAATTTGAATTAGAAACTAATTTACAGTTAAAAAAGTTTGAAATTGGATACCACTTTGAAAAAAAACCCTACAATCTACATAGAATTGAAGAAATTGAAAAATTTTCGGACTTATCGTTGGATAGCTGAAATTCCATTTTTTGGAAAAAATCAAGAGTCAGTGAATCACCAGAAAAATAATTCGAATCTCGAATCAATCACGAATCTTTTCTAATTTTGACTGTTCGAATCTTCAATTATCCGAATACTTAGGTAAGCCAAAGTATGATTCGAATCATAACGATTCACACAATCCCATCATTTTACCATTTTCCTTTTTTTTTTCGAATTATTTCAACAAGACTCGAAAGTTACTCAGCTGATTTTTTTTTAATTCAAAATGTAAAATTAAAAAAAAAAAACAACAAAAAAGTTTGATAATGATAGAATTTGAAAACCAATCCCAAATTATTCAAATTTTCGAATCACTTACCATTGAAAATTTGATTAAATCTCCTTCGAATTTCGAATACTTCAAATCGAGTCAAACTAAACTACAATTATTTCACCTGTAATTTTTGTAAATTTTACGAGATTTTTTTTAGAATTATTAAATTTTTAGTCAAGGTTTCACAAAATTTTACGATTTTTGCCGTCAGTTTTTATATTTTTCACGAACAACCGGTAAATAATTCAGATAAAAAAAATCTTCAGGTAGCAATTTCTACCATGAAAATCAAAATAGCAGGTACATAGACCTACTAACAATGGATTTTCTGCACAAATAATTCGTAAATTCAAAACGCATTAAACAACGAATGATAATAATAACCCAACAAACTGATGACACAATGACCACCATTCATCAGAAATTATCAACAAATCCGATCACATTGCTTTGAACATCCCTCATTATTTTTTTGTTCCCAATGAAAAGAAAAAAAAACCTAGAAAGAGACAGATCGTATTATCATAATACTTCCATATGGTTTCGAGGTCACAACACCTGAAGAATGCGGTTGAAGTAATAATTCTTTATGGGAGTGTTGAATGCGAATATTTAGACGTAAGTGTGCAAAACGCGAAAAAATTTTCCACCGGAAAATAAAAATTTAATTTGGCCAAGATGTCAAGTATATGTAGATTAATTCCCGCACGAACATTAAGCACATAATAAAGCTACAAGTACGATCCTATTGTTGGAGCTCGATGATGGATACCGTTCGTGTGGAGATCATGAGATGACGGTGTCCTCGCGAGGACGTCTCCGTCAGTCACAAGAGGACCCGTATATAAATTTATTTCATATATGGTCAGATACCTTGCATTTCGAGTTCCCTTTCGCCGAGCTTCCTTTCTAATCGATAGAAAAAAGTTGAGATCGACCATAAAACATATTTTCACTCTTTTCTACGACTATAAATTACCCAGCTAAACCTCTCATCGCCTCATGGCTCGTGATACGCGAGTACGTAAAAAAAATTCGCTAATATCGCGAGAATTTACATGACGACGAAACAATACAACGAAAACAATTACAAATGGACTACGAAAATATACGCGGAGTCAGAGACACAGCATATCGTAGCAATCACCTTGAAAAGTGTTTAGTTCATTTGCAAGTTTCTCTGGTATTACACGGCGCCTCATGTACACTTGTACATGGTATGCTCATAAATCGATGAGTCAGCGGGTGCCAAGACTACAACTGCTTTTTGAATTAGTATTACTTGTCACTGGTTCGGTTATGGCCGCGAGGGTCTCCGGTAAAGTGGTAATTTGCGACCATACCGGTGTATTTATACGAAACGAACCGGTCTTCGTTGGATACGACGCACTATGGCCAAATATCTCGCGATCTAATTACCCCCGACGATCGATATCCATTAGCAGATGTCGCTAAGATTTGCCCACGGAGTCTAGACGGCGTACCAAAGGATACGAAAAGCGTAGGTTTATAGATAATTATTATGCTGCTGGAAGACGACAAAAGAAGATAAGGTGTCTAAGGTGCAAAATACCTGATTTATTTGATCAGGTTTGATCGAAGAATTTGGCGATTTTGGGATTTATCGATTTGGAGGAAAGATACAGGCAGTAGATGTGAATCTGGTTGGATTTCAGAACTGTATCTGGATTGCAGATGGTCCAGTCGAACTATAAATTTTTGATAATTTTTTCCTGAGTGAGGTATAATTGAGGCTGATGCTGGAGAATGAGATATAGTTTGGGTGCAGTCTGTGATTAGACGTGAGGAAATTGCGATTGAATTTATTTTCAATTGGTTAGGTGTAGATTTTTTCTCAATTTTATTCCAATTCTTCTTCTTCTTCTTCTTCTTTTTTTTTTTTGAAGATTGTACATAATAAATTTTGTACCACTGATCACTGGATTCGAAATACGTATTTCATATAAAAGTCAAGCTAATAGTAATGTTCGAAATTATTTTTAAAAAAAAACATATTAATTATTTAAAATTTTATTAATTAAATTTTAAAAAAATATAATATAATATATATATATATTTTTTAAAAAATTTATTTTTTAAATTTAAACGTTTTGGTCATTGAAATAAATGTTTTTTCAAAGTTTCACATGATAACTTTTTGAGAAGAAATTTTAAATTTCAAATAAAAAAAAATTCGGTAATAGTAATTTGTGGAAAATATGTTTAATTAATTCTGAAAATTTCATTTCTTTAAGTTTTTGTCCTCGCTTTGTTCTTATTATTTCACTGATTTTGTTGATATTTAAATGCAATAAAATTTTTAAAAAAAGTAAAATGCAATGATTTTTGAAAAAATTTTTTTTTCAAAAAGGAAAAACTGAATTTTTATCTCTCTTATTTTGAATCAGTGAAAAGTCACTGATAAATACATTGTCAGAATTGCAGCATAGAAAAAAAATGAGTACCTAATATGTTTTGGTTTTTAGCGGATTTTCGCAGATTTTCAAGGAAATTTTATTGATTTTCTGCAAAGTTAAGACAAATTTCATCAACTACATACCTATTCATTTAATTTCCGCTGATTTTCCAGCATTGTTTTCACTGTTTGTCTTCAATGAATTTTTTTCGATGATTTATTACTGTTCTGCAATTCTGACTGTTTCCAGATTTAAAAAAAAAAACAACAAACGTTTGGACTACAAAAGAGAGAAGAAATGTATTCAAATGGAATTAAAGAATTTTCAAATAAAAAAAATCATGATTTTAAAATAATCCAAAAAGTTGGATTACCGAATGGTCTTGTCATTGTGGCAAAAATCAGAGATAAATATCACGAAAATCTGAAAATCAATGATCTGATCAGAAAGTTCTTTCTATTTTGAGTGAAAGTTTATCTTATTTAATTTATGTAAAAGTTATTAAGTAAAATAACGAGCAAAGAAAGCTGACGTCAAATTGTCCATTAAAATGCCCCAAAAAATGTTCAAAATGCTTTTATAAAATCTCCTAAACTTGCTTTTTTATCGTTGAAAAACATCAAAAAACGATAAATATGGTCGAAATCGCCTCATAATTGTTTAAGGTATTACGAAAATTGATTGATGTCAAAATCATTTACTTATCGTCAAAATGGAGTAAGTTATTTAAATTATTACGCAAATGGGTATAAAAAATGTTTCCAAAGTTCTGGAAAATTTCATTCAAATGCTCAAAAAATTTTTTTTTTGAAAATGATAAATACATAATTATTGAGCCCTTAAAAATATTTTGAAAATTGTTTAAGCAGTTCAAAAAAAAAAATGAAATCCAACAATATTTTGAGATGTGTTGAATAAAAAAATGAGACTATGCCGAATTGTCGTCAATTTTTTTTTCAAATGATGTAAAAAAATTTCTGAATTTTTGAACAAAAGCGGGGCTGGAAATGACATTAGAATAGTAATGAAAAATTTTTCAACAACTCGAAAAAGAAGAAAAATTAAGTACATGGCATAAAAATTATTTTGAACGATCAAAAGAATAGTTGTTGAATTTTTCAAATTATTATCAAATATACCTAATCATAAAAATTCTTCAAATTCAGCAAAAATAATTCAAATTAGATATCGATGGCTTCAATTCAGCTAAATTCAATTCAAAATTGACAAATTTTGTTGAAAATTTTCAACAACTTGGAAAAAAATTCGGTAAAATGGCAACATTTATTTAAAATTCTACTAAAAATGGGCTGGTAGACCTTGAAGTCAGAACCCATAAAGGAGATGGGTTAAAAAATATATACATAAAATTGTTGATACTCATAAAAATTATTCAATACCCCACTGTTTTGAAAATTGAACAAATATCGTAATTTTTTTTTGAAAACGTGCAATACGTAGAAATGTTTGAAATCGCTTTTGAATAGTAAAAAATCTTGAAAATATGCACAAGAGAAACGAATTCAAAAATGATAAAAATCGTAGATACTTCAAAGTCGTGAAAATTGAGAAGGTTTCAAAATTGGTGAAAGAAAAAATTGAGTTTTATTAAAAATTGGACAAAATAAAAAATACCATACCAGCAAATAATTTTTTACGATATTCTGATCAAATCTCACCTCAAGTTTAACAACATCGAAATTATTTTTCACTAATTTGAACGAATTTTTCACAATTTTTACGACATTTTTCTGATGATTTTAAGGACACTTCAGATACTTTAAAATTTTGTTTTGACCACACGAAAGATTTTGATTCAATTTTTGAATGAAATATCGATTTCTCAGGGAGACATTTTGAGAAGATTTGAACAATTTTAATTATTTTTTTTGGTTTAAAATCTGTCTTGAAAATTTTAATCTGAAATTGAGCTTTAAAATTTGTTCTTGGTGCCTTGATTTTTACCATTTTTCAAAAATTTTCTAGAAATTTCGAAGATGTAATTTTTTAATAATTTTTGTTATCTTGAGATTTTTGAACTGGGGTTAAACGATATTTCGAGTAAAACTTTAATAAACAATCACGGTTTTGTACAAAATTGAATAAGATTCCAACCATTTCAGTTGAGTTTTTTTTTACTACGTTTTTCCAAATTTTCATTTTAATTGAATGTTTCCAATTTTGAGCCAATTTTGTGAAATTTGAAATAATTGTGACTTTTTACCAAAAACCAATTTTTAGAATTTTTTAAAAAGTTCTGATCGCTTCAACTCAATACATATTTACGATTTTTTAAATCAATTTTCAAGATATTTAGCGCATTTTAAAATTTTTCAGAAATCTTACGAGCGTCTAAACAATCTGCTGCTTCCACCTTTCATAATAATTTGTTAATTTCTCAATATTTAAAAAAAAAATTGAAATTATTTTTCAAAAAATTGAGATTATTTTTCAAAAATTTGAACATTTTGAGAAATTTTAATAAAATTACAACTAATTCGGCCCAATTATTCAAAATTTTCACACATTTATAAACTTCTGAAATATTTTTGACAACTTTAAGACTTCCTTTTTCATTTTCCCAAACGATTTTCCGGAGTTGAGCAATAGAAAAACATCAAAGCACGATATTTTTCAAACACGGAGGCGATTATTTCCAATACCAAACGTTAGGGACACTATGTCCAATATGTCAAATGGCTCTACTGGGAACACGTAAACATTCGACATTACACAGGCATAGAAGTACATCTCAAATCCAATTGCTGAGTGGGCCTCTTTATATAACATCGGATTCCACTTAACACCAGAAATTTTTCCACTGGCCTATTGGCGACTTACAGCATCGCAAAATGCGGCTACCATGGCGGGGCTCGACTTCGACTTGAAACAGGTTTACATGGGCTTACCTTGGCTGTACGAGTGACGTCACCTATGCAAAGTTATAATTTATGACGCGAAGCGTTCTTCTCGACAACGGCGAAAGCACCAACGGTATCGGAAAAAAAGCCCAGCTCGATGGCCAGTCGATGATGAATTCGCGCATACACTTTTTCACATCGAGAGCTCGAAGGATGAACTGACGATTTATGAAAGATAATACGACTATATGGCCGTCCTGTTGATGCAACGATGGTTCCTGCTTTGAAGAGCTCTCCGCCGGGTTTAGGTTAATTACGACGTTGTTGAATAAAATCGTACTTATATAAATGGTACGTGCGTATTATGGTACGAACGCTGCGTAGACTAGAGACATCCGTATCTTGTTAAATATACGTCTCGATCGAGCAAGCCGCAGGGTTACTCAATAGAGCTGTATCTCCGGCTAGAGAATAGTTGATGAAGCAAAAACGAATCGAATCCAGCTTATGTATTCCTTGCGTATCTACAAGTTGTCAGTTTTCACCACCATCATGATCCGTGATCGATCACACACAGCAATGAAAGAAAGAGAATCTCTCATATGATCAGAGGGTGTGGTACAATGAATGGCGGAAATTTTTCCATTGTGATTCATACTAGATATGTATTTGCACCTATTGGGATGAGATCGATAACATATGGTCGACTGGTGGGGTCTCTTTGCCCAGAATTTACATTCGCTTCCGATGACCAACGCGGTGCTGAGAACTGGTTGTGGTATGAGTCGTAAAGGCACCCACATTGAATTTTGACCGCTGTTTCCTGTCGACTCGGATTCGAAATATTTTAAAAATCGGGAATTTTTCAAAGTAAATTAAATCATACTCACGTCGGCAAATTATACGATTTTCGAACTAAACACATCATTTGAACGATTACCATCGAACCAACATTACATCATAATGAAATATGTAAACGAATTCAAGAACAATGTCGATATGAGGCCACAAAACTCGAGCATAATTCGATCTTATCGATATGTTTTCGGTTAATTTGTTGTTGTTTTTTGAGGGGAAAAGAAAACAAGTGATTGTGTTGGAATTGAAGTGGAAAAAATTAGGAGAATCAGAGAAGGGATTTTTTTATTGATTAAGAAAAATGAACGAAAATGGAGATGAAAATTTTTCGTAGATAAGGAAGGAAGCAAAAAGTGCAAAAATGGGTCATAAAATTTTCAAATTTTTTCAAAAAAAGAAAATCATTGAAAAAGAATGTTATATAATATTAAATTCATTGGTATTTATACGTGACTCTGCCGAAAAAAAAGGCCCTAGTGTAAAAAAATGATGTTTTTGGTCTGAATTATGGTCATATATTATGAAATCGTGCACAGAATTGTAAGGTGATCTAAAGTCGTGATTTTCACGTTTGGGAGGAGGAAGGGGGGGGGGAATGAGAAATACTTGAACTTTTTCTTAAAATTCTTATTTTCAAGTAGTGAAATTTTAAGATCAGAACTGATGGAAGTGGGAGTTCGGGAAAGATTGAATCTATAGTTCAAAATTTTGAGAAATTTTGGTTGTATTTGATAATAATTTGTAGTACTTTTACCTAATATTGGTGAACTTTTTCAATGAAAAATTATTAAACTTTTTAATATTTTACGAAAAACTATACCTAGTAATTTATTTTGGATTACCTACTATTCTACATTTTTGATACTTGATATGGCATTTTGGGAAACATTTTCTCCACCTGTTTCTGTTCGAAAATTATTTTTTCAAAAACCTGAAGTAATCGAAATAAAAAGTCTACTCGATAATTAATCAAAATACGAAATTTAGATTTTAGGGATTTTTTCGTAGAATCAAAAGAAGATGATCAAAAATTCACAAGAAATTGAAGTCATTCAAAATAATCTTTCAAGTAAAGCAATACCAAATACGCACGTTCGACTAAAAATATTATAATTATGTACCTGTTACTAGAAAAATTCATTCATCATTCAATTTCCGATGAATTTATAGTAATGAATCAGAAATATTAACCAAAGACGAGAGAAACGAAATTATACAACGAAAACCGTGAAAAATCGTGTTATTAAAGTAAATAATAAAATTGACTGCGTGTAGTTCGACAGCACATCGAGATGAGAAAATTGAAACAGGAATATTTGTTGATGAAATGCGAATAAAATTTTATGTAGAAATTCAAGTTTAAAAAGTTATGCAGAATAAAGCAGAAAGCATCGCAGCATGTGGCAAAAAATGGCAGGAAAAATTGTCGTTTGAATATTGCCTCTTTCCCTTCTCCATCCCCTCTCCCTTAGACTTATTCTAATTAAATTTTGTTTGTTTTCTTAGAAAATTTTAATCCAAACTCTAAATTTCTGAAAAAATTTAAAAAAAAAATTGTTTTCGTAGATGAGAAAAAGTTTATTTCAAATGAGCCGAAAAATGAGAAAATCGTTGAAATAATTATGAAAAATGTAATTTTTTCTAATCATTTCAAGTAAAAACAAATACATTACAATTGGTTGAGAGTAGCTGATGGATAAATTTTTAAATTTTGGAAACTTAAAAAAATATATGATGAAATTCTGTCCCTTTTCTTTACAAAATTACACGCACAAAAAATTTATATTACTTCTCTTCCAAAAAAATTAGGTATAGATCAAAAAAAAAAGTTACTGTAAAAACAAATTGCATTGAGAGAAGTACCCAGTTAAAACATTTTAATTTTTTTACTCGATTAGGTACGTGTAGGTACCTAGAAATTTCCTTACTTAAACTTTTTTATTTTCAACAACTTTTTTTGAAGGGGGGAGGGGAAGGAACAGAAATCTTCAAATTACATCTGGAAAAAAGGAAAGTATGAAAATCAATTTTCATAAAAAGAGCAATCAGTTAACAGTTTTGATTTCTAATAAGAGGAGGGGAGATAATATGAGACATTTTTCGACTAGAAGAAAAATTTGACATTTTCATTCTGTTGTTTCAGGAATAAGAGACAAAATACATTGGTCGTTTAAATCAGAATTCTTAAGTTGATTTCATTATGATTTCAAGAATCAAATAATTTTCGAAAACGATTTTTTTTTGCAAAACAAAATTTTGAAAATAAGCAGTGCTACGAAAATTTGTAGGAAAATTTCATCAAAAATAGGAATTGGTTACTGAAAAAAATGTGCTCAAATTCGCTGTGTAATTCACTAATTTATTTCAAGAAAAAAATTCACAGACATTTTAATAAAAAATTTCACTGATTCGTTTAGAAAAAAATTTGATGGCTTTTTTTCAAAAATTTCATTGAGGTCTTTAAGGGAATCATTAATTTATTTCTATTGAAAAAAATTACACTGATTTTTAAAAAACTACTCACAATTTTTTTTTCAATTTCAGTGATTTTTGTCAAAAATTTTACTGACTTTTCAACAAATTTCACTGCATTTTTCAACAATTTTCACTGATTTTTCAAAACAGTTCACTAATTTTTTCAAAACAGTTCACTCATTTTTTCAAAAAATTTCATTGATTTTTTAAAAAAAAATTTAGCAATGTTTTCAAAACATTTCACTGAATTTTTCAATGAAATTTCCCTGATTTTTCAAAAAATTTCACTGATTTCTTTAGAAAAAAATTACCAATTTTTTTTAAAAAAGCTACTGAGGTTTTCAAGTGAAACACAGATTTTTTCAAGAATTTTTAGAAATTTTTCGACAAATTTCAAACATTTTACCGATTTTTTAGTGAATTTTTACCGATTTTTTGCTTTACTGTAGTTCAGATTGGTTTTCAATGATTTTGGATAATTTTCACTGATTTATAAATGAGTACTTTACCAATTTTCGTTTAAACCTAGAATATTTTTTTCAGTCCACTTTAATCTTCAATTTTTGAAGCTTTGACAATTTACAAGCAAAAAAAAATTACGAAGCTCATTCAATGAAAAATTCAAATCAAAACGAGTATTGCATAATTTTAATTCCACCACTCCATCTCAAATAACTTTCATTCAAAAAAACACCCATTCTTAAAAAAAATTAAATACCTGTTCATCACAGTAAACCCATCACTAATTCAATTTCTCAATCAACTTTCAATAAATTGCAATCCTGTAATTACACTTCGAAACCTCGAACACTCTTAACATCCAAATCCTAATAAATACCAGATCGCTTCAGCGAATCAAACGTACTTAGCACTAACGTATGATTTATATTCCGAACCACAAACCACTATCGAGTCTCGATTACTCATCCGTCTCTACATTTCGGCGGCATTCAGTCTGTAACGATTCATTATTTCGAGTATACAAGGAGGACACATGATATGGAAGTGCATCATTGATCGATGCGTCAACCCGCCAGGCAATGTGAATAGGCAACCAAAGCAATAAAAAAAGAGGGCACCGATGAAAAAAATTTCGAATGGGAAACTTACTGGTCCTCCGGGGGCAAGTCATCTTGTAAAGGTACAGGTATATACATTTTAATCTGCGATTAGATAAGAAAAACACCATTTTTAGAATGGCACGTGGCGAAATTTAAAAAAAAAATGGATTTCATATAAATAAAAAATACCTAATTATGTACATTTAGTTGTACTTACATTAACTTATTATCAACTCATACGCACGTTTATCTCACAAAACCATTAAAATTAATATGGATTGAAAAACTAGACGAATTGGCCTCATACAGCTGTGTACTACTAATTGTAATCTCTCATGCAAACGTGATTACGATTATCAGTTTTTTTTTTCAAGATAAAACAAAACACGACATTTAGATCTCGGAGTTTTTTTTTCCATCATCGTCGACGTTAAATTCGTCAGTCGACGTTCTCTGCTGCGCAGAAGGAAGCAAACGATGGTTTCAGCCGAGAGTGAAACCCGTTACTTCTTATGCCTTTCGACTTATCAATTTCTCTAATTACTCTCGGTGATCGATAATTCGATGATTTATAACGTATTTTGCGTAAATTAAAAACATTGTTTTAATAAACGAACCGCTGCGTGGAGATGGGTGGGGCACGAGTATGCGGAGATTACTATGAGTAATGTGAGGTTGCATTGGGTACACGTACCATGAATCATGAGCCAATACGATATCGTTATGACGAATTTATTTCCTATTTTTTTTGCTGGCTCGGTATTTCTACCTCGGGCGAGTAAATTCAGTCGACATATGGAGTAATTAAACGCATATTGTGTTCCAGATCCTGCGACATGAGCGTTCAAAATCTCAGAGAGAAATTCAACCAGCCAAATGGAGCTCCTTCGGCTCCAGGAGTCAGCTTCGGTGCGACGCCCAAATCTTCACCGGCTGGTTTAAAAACACCTTCGGCATTTGTAGAGAACAAGTCACCAACGCCATTTAAGCTGCAGACTCGCAAAAGCCCATCTCCTGAGAAGGAGACTTCCCCGGCTGCAGATCCGGTCGTCGTCAATGGATACAGAAATAATTCTTTCATCCATAACAAGAAAAATCCCGAACAGCATCAGCAAGATATCATTCTAAAGAAATGGAATCCTCCGCAGAGTCCTCCGGTGGAACCAGAAAAACCGAAAAATCCTATCAATAGATTTACTACTCAAATAACTCTCGATCGAAATGGTAGCAGTGATAACGTAGTCGATAACCCGGCCGATAGGACCGAAAAATTTAAAAATGTTTTCGAAAGTAATACCAATAAGAGTAACGGGTTCGGTAATACGAATGGTAATGGTTTTAAAGCCAGTACGAATTTTACGAATGGAAAACTCACCCAAGCTGAAACCGAGTCCTTTGAAAATCGCCGGATTAACCTGAAACCGGTTGCGAACGGATTCAAGGAGGATAGATGGAAAGCTCAGACGCCCGAAAACGATATCAAGAGGAATATTTTTCAGAAAAGTCCGTCTCCTGAAATCGAAGTCAAGAAAAACTTTCAAACTGTATCGAAAAGTAAGTTTTTAGATATTTGTTAATTTTTACGATTTGACAGCTTCGATTTTCACAGCAGAATGAAACTGGTATTTTGTAAAACATTTCAATTCCAAGTGATAAAATTCAATAAAAAGTTCGTATCGGTTTGGAAATCGATGAAATCACGAATTTTCAGCACAAAAAAGTAGTCATCAGAGTGATAATTTTGATGCGACCTTTTTATCTACCTTTTCTGGTTTTTTTACGACTCATTATTTTTCAAAAAAAAATTTCAGAGTGAAACCCCAAAATAAACGTTGAAACATATTCAAGATAAAAAAAATTGATAAGAGCAATACTCTGCTGTGTTTAAATATAGCAGAAAATTAATAATGTTTCATAAAAAATTACGTTTTTTCATCACTTTTGAGGCTTTTTTCTTTCAAATTTTATAACTTTCATGACTGCCTAAACGCTTTGTTTACAAAGGGTCATGATGTAGTCCAACAATGTGATAAAATTGGCAAATCAAATCAAGAGAATATTTTCAACAAAAATATCATTAATGGAAAGTCATCATAATTCTGACACCATTGGCAGAAAGTCATTAAAAAAATTGTTCATTGTTCATTTAAATTTTTTTTATGAAAATAGCGAATTGAAATTTCCCATCTAAAGACTGCAAATTCAGGTCTTTTTTCATCGAAAAATTGAAAAAAAATGAAAATTTCAATCCTTTTTTCTTTCTTTTTTCTATTTTCAGAACACCAAAAAATATTTAATATTTAAGAGCTGAATTCTCGAGGATTTTTTTTTTGAAAAATTGTAATTAATTGAAATTTTGACCAAAAATTTTTTTGCTACCTGCTGCGTAACAGTTTCTTTCTAATTAATTTGCTTTTCTTCAAATATTGCCAAGGTTGTTCTAAATTTTGGTAATATTTTTAAAATTACAGCCAATTTTTTTTTAATTATAGTACCATCAGAATTTATTTTTACAAAGCTTGCTTAAGATGTCGAATTTATGACAATTTAAAGATTCCAATTCGAGTTTTTTCCAAAAAATTTTCATTTTTGAAATAAAAAATTATGCATATATTTTTTTTTTGAAAAATTGACCAAATTTTACAATTATTTTGCTGCATTATAATTGTTAAAAATTTTTAAAATTTGTTAGTATACCTAGGTATTCTTGAAATTTCAGAATTTTCGAATATTTTTTTAGACTCTCTTTCTTGAAAAAAATTCGACACTGTTGGTTTCCTTTTTTAAGAGTCCTGATCACATAAAATGCCATCTAAACTTCTACAGGATATCTAAAAAAATTACAAAACGCGTTTTTTTAATCAAAAAATTCAGATAAAAATGTGGAATCTTAATTTGTTCTATGGAACTTTTTAAAAAGGTTCAATGGTTTTGTAAAGGAATACAAATTAGTTCATTGGAAGAATGAAAATTTGAAAATTATTGACTGGAATTGAAATTTTTTTATCCTATTGATTCAGAGTGGGAACTTTTTTCAATTTTTTCGTCTCAAAAACAAAAAAAATTTTGCGGTCAACCTTACTAAATTCCTAAATTCTAAAAAACTGTAAAGAGCATCAAAAATCAATGATTTTTCTTTTTGAAAATTGTCTCCACTTAAAAAAAAAAAAACAAACAAAAAATAGCCAATTTTTAAATCTTGTTTCAAAATTTCTTCTCGTAAAACGATTTTCTACAGAAACTGAAGAGATTAAAAATTTATCATTCTTTGTCCCCCAATTTAGTTGCATTGAAAATGTGGTTATTTTGCAGAAAAGAGAAGTGTTTTTCTTTATTTTTCAAGGAATTTTCGATAATTGGTTGGAAACCACTGAAAAAAAAAATCAGAAGTACTTTTTCCATTAAAATATACTTGAAATTTTACTGTCCATAAATCAAATTAAATCGATTTCGTTTTTAATTTTATGAAAAAAAAATAGATCACGCGATTTTTTGAAGAACCTGTAGATAGGAACAAATTTTTTTATTATTATTAAGTATAAGTCGAATTACAATTATCAACCATTACAAAATCAGGCACAGATCAGAAGAAATTTGAAAATTTCTATTTTTAAACCTTTACTTTTTAGAACGATTTTCCAAAAAACGAATCCCGGACGCCTGTCCTCTTCCCCTCTTTCCCCCAGCGACTCTTACGCTCAAAAAATTACAGAAATTTTTAAACATTTTCAGAGTTCTCTTACCACACAAAAAAAATAATTAATAATTAAAAAACTTCAGACAAAAAATTAATCGTTTTTTTCAAACGAATCAAAAAATAACGGTTTTTAGTTTTTTTACCAGTTTTTTATTTTTGGATTATCCATTTCTAAAAAAAAAATAATTAAAATGGGATGTAAAAATTAGGATGAAGTAATTATTGATTTGCACAAAAAAAGACCATGAGTAAAAAGTCACACCAAAATTTTTCAAAAACTGATTTTTTTGGGCTCAAAAACTCTTCAATTTCAGGAACTTTGAAAAAAAATGTACTGTTGTTTCTTTCATAATAGGTATCTAATTGTTGAAAATTTGAGACTAAAATTGTATAAAACTGTTTTGACGCTTCAAATGTTCCCATTTTTGAAAGAGAAAGGAGGACAAGAGCAGAGGGAAAAAATGTAACGAAACTTTTAAGGAAAGTATAAAACACAAAATTCATAGATACCTACTTCCAAATTACACACCTACGTCTAAATAAAACATCGATATCGAAATTTTCGTCAAATAGGGTAAAAAAGATAATGGAATACTTTTCCTTGCGATCGTTATCGAAGGTCTTACGACGTTTAAAAATTCTTTCACGACGCCTCAAACATTGAATTTAAGCTGAAAATTAAAAATTCATACGAAATTATCAGCTAGATACGTACTTCGCATATCGACGAAATCGTAATCCTTGTGAATTGTTCAAATTACATCGCATTACATTTTTTTTATTTTTTCCCCAGCTCCTTCTCCGGAGTATTCCAGTTTGGAGAAACGATTCAAGATTATGCAAAAAGAACGCGACGAAGCGGTGCAGCATTTAAAAGAAAAGGACGAACAATTGGCTAGACTGAGAAAAGGTAAGCTGTTTTTCAACTTGGAAAATACGACTGTTTAAAAATTTAAAGTGAAAATTTACGTCGTGGTTTGTTTTCGTCGCGACCCAAAGTGCTATAAAATGTATAGCTTTGTACGTGATCGAAGTAAATTCTCGATTGTGAAAATTTTCTGAATTTTTGCTTCAGTTTCCAAAGTATGACTATATTTTTACATTACAGAAATGTAATAAATAATTGATATTGTGAAAAAAAATTAATTCAATACTTCGATCGAACCAGGAACCAGGCATGATTGGTCGTTTCGAATACCTATATTTTTTATTTGCATATTTAATAGAATAATGAAAATTAATAATGAAATAATTTTTAATAAAATTAAAAATAAATTTCCTTTTTTAATTTAAAAAATAATCCACAATGAAAATAAGATTTAAAAAAAAAAAATCCAAAATAATCAATCAATATTTTCCCACAGTTTCGGAAGCCATGTACAAAGAATACGATCAATTGAAAAATCAATACGAAATCGAAACGAACACCATGCAACAAGCCATGCAAAGAGCAACCCAGGTAAATTTTTCAAAAATGGACGATACAATTCAAGCTTATCGAATTAACTGACTCAAATTTTTCCAATTTTTCATCAGTGGTACAAACAAAACCGCGAATTGAAAAGAAGAAGCTCAGCTTTGGTCCAGCAGGTGATGATAGACAAACCAGAATTCCCTTTACAGACTCTAGATGACGTCGATACCAGCTCCAGCGAAGATGGCGAGATCGAAGAACTCAGAAACACCATCAAAGGTATTCTCAAATCCAATTTGCCCAAATCAACACCTCGAAAATATACTAAAATCGTATTTTTCACGCAGAATTTACCAAACAAGTATCCCAACTGCAAGCGGAACTGAAATCTGTGAATATTCGCGAATCAGAAGCCCAAGACCAGATCATCGAATTAAATAATGCCCTGGAAAAAGAACGCCGAGCTCGTCAATTCGCCGAAAGTAAAGTAAAAGTGAGTAAATCGTTGGAAATGTGTTTTTTTTTCTGATCGAGAGGACATTTTGTCATTCAGCATTTACCTTCTTCCCTTCGAATCAATCAAACATTCTCTCTTGATGATATTTAATCGATAAACAAACCGACTCATTTCCTGAATTCCGTGTAAATATTTACAACGTTGATTTTACGTAACACGAAAAATTAGCTAATTCTCAAAACAAGCTTAATTTCCATCGTCCGTATGGTCTTTTGAGATTCTCGACAGTCGAAATTCTGTGCCATTGTTCGTGTCAGTAGGTTAGATGGGCGTTTCTGGCAGCAAACCGTTCCAAAAAAAGGTAGTAGTTTTATTAATGATAAGCTTTTTCTATTTTAAAAGGTCGAACGACGATGCAAACTATGAAAAATTACTCGTTATTGTAATAGAAGACCGGAGAGAAAATCAACACCGGAATTGAATTACCGTTCGGGGTACGACTAGTCGAAGAGATCGGGGTTTTGTCATTTTATCGAGTCCTTTGAACGTACGTGGTCGAATTGATTAAACGGTTTATTTATTTTTTTGTTTTATCACCGCCGACGACGACGAGCACCTGTCGATAGACGTGGTTAAAATTCACAGTTATGAATTTTTAAACGAAAGATTACCGATGACCTTGTCGTTTTACCTTGTCGATATCGAGATTAATAATTCACAAGAAATTCTCTTTTAAAGTTGATAACTTTGGGTAAATATGACCACTGATAAATAAAAATAGATAACAATACCTCGAATCATAACAAACGAGCCGAAGAAATGAATCACTCGCGAATCCACACAGTTTTTTTACAACAGCGGTTTGATAAAGACTGCGAAAATAGAAGGAAAAAGTCTTGGGCGAGTCTTGTACCCTCTTCCGTGTTTTTTTTCTCTTCTTCGGGCTCGTAAAAAATATGAAATACCGGTGTAGAATTACGAGGGGGTGGTTTGAGAAAGGATTTGTAATTTTCGTGACGACATAATTGGGAATTCGTCGTATTGATTTAGGTAGGGTTTTTTTCAAGTGTTTATCGAGACTGCTGTAAATTATAGGAACCGAATGTGGTTAAGAATCTCAAGTTCGTTGCCAGAGTTAACAACGATGATGTCAGGGTACCTAATAATTTACAATTTGGTCCGAAATTGGAAAACAGGCAGCAAAGGGTAAATTTTTTATTATTGGAAATATTCTGGGTCATTTTACGTCAATATTTTTTGACCTTGGGGTTTCAGGTTTTGATTCAAATTTTTTATGAGATTTTCTCATGTCAAAAGGTTGGAAAATCATCGTTGTTTTGGTTCCTGCCCCTTCGAAGGCTCTGAGGAACGGAGTTTTTTACTCTATTTAAAAATCGACAAAAAATCGTATGAATTTATTTTTATTTTTAGTAATATTTCTTGAAATGGTAACTTTTGAGATCGGGTCTTGACTCCTTAATGGGCATGGCATCCCAAAATTTTGGGCAAAATTTTTTTAAAAAATCAAAATTACAAGTGAAATATTATTTTGGGAAGTTTTTGATGATGTTGAGCTCAAAAAAAGTCAATATAATTTGAATTATGTAATAATTTTCAAAAAAATTACAATACTTAATTGGATGTTTCTCGGTTAAGATATGCCAGTTGATTAAATCTATTTCTATCCCCCCTTCCCCCACCCACCCACCCACAAAAAAGTGACATCAATCACAAAATCGTCCAAGTTTTGGGAAATTTCTAACTTTTAAAAACCTCATAAATATAGTTCAGATTTTGAAGAAGGAAAATAAGAAAGTATAATATTGTCCTGCTTTTTGAAATTACTCGATTTTTGAAGATAATTTTTCAATTTTTGGGAAACTCTTTACTTTTTTTTTGAAAAATTGTCCAATTTCAAGATAATTGTCCCAGATTTAGGAAATGATTCAAATTTTTGGAAAATGGTTCAATTTTTGGAAAGTCAACGAGATCAGGAGAAAATTATCCCAGTTTCTAAAAATTGTCCAATTTTTAGAAACGTGTTTATCTAAATCATAGAAAATATTTCAATTCTTGTTGAATCGTACCTATAGATTAGAAATTTTTTTTTTTCCAATTTTGGTAAATCGTCCCAAGTTTTGAAAAATTTTCATTTTCTCGAAAAAATGGTTCTTTGTGAAATAAAAAAATGCTCAATCCGTATAACATTTGGTAATTTCCCAAATACCTTAATATCCTGTTTTTTAAACCACTTACGTCTATAGAAAATATTCAACCCCTTACCATCGTAAACACAATGAACGAGATTCATATTTTTGAAATTTGAACGTTTTAGGAGGGGGAGGAGCGAATCAAATCCAAAAAACCGAATTGATATTCGAATTCAGTGCCTAAAAAACATAAACACAATTATTTCAGATTTTTTAAAATTTTGGGACGTCTTCCCTTCCCTCTCCCCTCTCTCAGAGGCAAAATTCCATCATAAAAATCACGGCGTTCAAAAAAAAATTGAAACGATTTTTTGTAGATTTTCAAGCAATGCATGTCTCCAATTTTTGATACCTACATAACTAAAAATTATTGAGCTTTTTGTTAAAAAATTCAACTTCGAAAAATGTTTGCAATTTATTCTAACGTAAGTCTCGTTTGAAGACGCAAAAAAGTCCTACAGGAGCCATGAGAAGAGCCGGAAACAAAACAAGATGATTCTCAAATTTTTGCAACGAAAGAAATTCATCTTAAAAAATCTGAACATCCAAATTCAAAAAATGGTTGATTTTATCTGGCACGACCCTTCTGTAATTCGAAGCCAATTAATGAATTACATATCAACGCAGGTCGATGATCAATATTTTTTATTCGATCAGCCGAAATCCGATGAGATCATGAGAGAGCTCCGTACTCTTAGGGATTCAATGCAAAAGTTACAAAGTAGCACAGGCGAGGAGATAGATCAATTAAAAGTGCGTAAATGCTGAAACAAAATGTCCTCGAATAATGAAAAAATCATGAAATAACTCTTGTATCCCTTTAAAAGGAGAAAATCGCCGGAGTCGAATCCAACAACCCCTTGGAATCGATAGAAGAGAAATTAAAAGCCACCGAAAACGAATTATCCAATGCTTTGCAAAGGGCAGCACAAGCTGAGTCAGAAACCAACGCGTTATTTAGCAGAGGTAATTAATCATCCTGAAAGGGTTTTCAATAAATGGACATATATCGATTAGAAATTAATCCTTTTTCTGTGCAGTTACCGCATTAGAGAACGAACTCACAGAACTGAAATCAAACAAAACTCCTGTGAGTGCTCCTCCACCTCCACCACCACCACCTCCTCCCCCGCCACCACCGCCTCCACCACCGTCAGGATTATCCAAAGGATTGGTAATTAGAAAATCAGCATCGATAGATCAACGGTCTCCAGATGGAAGTGCAGCAGATGAAGTAGCTGATATGCTGGGAATTGCCAAGAAACCCAAACCCGTTATTCCTGGAGGTTGGTTGATTAATTAATCTCCAAATTGTTACAATAATCCATCGTATACTTTTTCACGACGCTAATTACTAATATTCTCCAGGTGCTATTGACGATATTATTAATGAAATCAAAGGAGGAAAATTCACGTTGAAAACAATCGAGGTAAGAAGTGTTCCTAAAATATGTATGTACTTTAATCGGCCTTCTGTTATCTTAAAATCGAAATTAATCAAAAAATTGTTTTTCAGAAACAAAATTCTTTTAAGAAAGAACAAGAACCTCCGGTCGTTCACGAAATGATAAACATACTCGGAACGTTGCGACGTCAACCGAAAAAACATTCCTTAGGTCAAGAATGAACCATAATGCAGATTGCATTTGACCGACTATGTTTTCGTCTGCGAGATCGTGGCACAGAAATAATAAATTACCAACGTTGATCGTTTAATTATCTCGAATTTGTAATTCAATTAGCTTCAAAGTGTTATCATGCTGGCAAGATAATGACGACTTGTATTGTGAAGTGTTGACCTCTTCAGAATATCGTTTGCTCAAAGAAGTCTTTCGTTTTCCTTATAATTTTCTACCTACGTATGTAATTACTTTTTGTTGATATTCTATAAACTTGGTACGATATTATGTTATGAAATATGTACAGATTTTTTTTTACCTTTGTTACCAAAATGAGTGGTTTTATTTTGTACATTACGAGTTATTATAAAAGTAATCGTATGATAGAAGTAAATTCTTACTTGTAAAATATCGTCGACTCGTTGAATTGTAATCCAGTAATGAATTAATCATTTTAATACTCGTAATACATTTCATTTCAGCACTTTTAGCACGAGATTATCAAAAAAACTGCTCATAAACAAATTATTGATAATTTTTCATTTCCAAACAATTCGACGATTTTTACGACGAAAAAAAAACAAAACATATTTTTGCTCGTTTTACGTTTTTTAAGTGGCAACACTGATTTCGAATCTGCTTTCTGGTTGGACGCGGCATTTGTGCACGTTGTGACGTTGTGACTCACGAGTTCAGTATTTTTTTGCAAAAATATTCCGTGTTTGATGTTCGGTAGCTAAAATGGAGGAATTATTACGTTTTCGTGTATTATTTTCGTCTTAATGTTGTATTTATCACCCATTTCGCGTAATATCTTGTTAATTATTCGTCGCGGCGTCGGTAAGTGATTGAGTAACGGTTAATCCATCTTTCAAACTCGGTTTTCGACTTCGTCTTGGATGCTTCCTTCGGTATCGAAGTATTACATTCGTAAATGACTTAATTCATCGTTAAAAGGATTGATAATCGTGTTTAAAAGCTAATTATACATCATTCGAGAACGATCGGTACATTTAGTCGATAATTTTCATAACCCAGCTTGTTAAGTTCAGAACGTTCGAAAAATTCCGGTGAACGATCAACCCAAGCCAAACCAAATTCACCAAGGAACTGGATAAACTTCGGTTCAGAAATACTGAAAATAGTTTGTAATGTAGTTCGTCGTATTAATATTTACAAAATTTCGGTGTTTTTCATCAGTATTGTCGGTTAGATACAAATTTTCGAATTTCCGGCAGCGTTAAAAGCAGCGTTCGGCGTACGAATACCAATGTCTTTCTTCAGTAACAAAAAGTAAAGAAAGTGATTTGGAAATATGGTAAACGGCCTTTTATGAAGTTTATCGTGTTAAACATTGATATTTCGATTATATTCTTCATGTTAATGTGACAATATTCGCGAGATGGAGTTTTCAACCTCGAGTCATCTCCGGCGCCGGAGCCGGCGTAGTAGAAACGAACCAAAAGCAGAAAACGGTGAGTGGGTTACTTAATATTATTACATATTTTTATCTTTTCATATTACTGAATATGAGTAAGTTTCTGATATTCTACATATTTTTACTTAAATTGTCCTTACTTATGAACACCCAGAAATTTTTTGGTGGTCTTGAAAATCATTACGAAAGTGAACGTAAACAAAAAGCAGCCATTTTAATTCTTGCGATACAATTTTATAACAAAAATGAATACAATATTCTACAGAAAAGAATTTTTAAAGCGATTAAATAGTTTCGAGTATAATTCCGGTGATTTTACAATTTTTTCCTTCTTCTATTTTTGATTTCTTTAGATTAAACGCTTCGGTAAGAGTAGCTAGCTTCTTCGAACTACTGATTTCATTTCATGTTCGGCAAGTCAAAAATAATTCTACGGATTATTTTTTTGAAATAAACTCAAAACCCGAATGATGATTTTAAAATGTAATTCTATATTATTAATAATTTCTAACTAAACGTAAATAAAATTTCAAATTTTCAAATCAACTCGACAACGTAACAGTCTTAGGATTACACGACTCTTGTATCAATACATCGTTACTTTTTTCCTTGAAGCTTGTGACCTTTTAAATCATAACTCTGATCTTCTATCTCCGAACCAGATGTTTGTTCGCTATCGCTAGAATCCTCCGAAATATAAGATCCAATACCGGGCAGGACACCGACACATTTCATAGCCGAAGGATATACTGTAAAATGAAACAGCACAACGTAAATATTCAACTTGTAACTACCATTTTTCCAATTACAACCGTTTCTGACCCATTCGTTTCACATTACTCACCCATTATTTCGCGTAAAACTCCATTTTCGTACGAATTAGCATTTAAATTAACATCAGATTTAGTTAAATCAGTACCTTGGCCTTCGGTTGTTTTCGATTCAGCGTTATCGAGTACTGAATCAGAGGAATGTTTCTCTTCGGCAACTTTTTTGGCAGGTGGGTTCGGTAACTTATCAGACGATGCCCTTTTTTTGGCTAAATTTGCTAGTAATTTATGATGCTGCGTTTTTGGTCTGTAACCAGCAACGTTTAAGGAATAGTTCGGTCCAAGAATTAAATAGAAAAGGTACTAACGCCGAAGCTAGAGTATCGTTGAGACTGGATATGACCGGTGTAACTTCTTCGTCGATTTTCTGAGTTAGAGATTGCTCCTTTAGCGCAGCTACTTTGTTACGATATTCTTGCAATTCTTTGGCTTCTTCTTTCATTAGACGTTTTTCTTCTTCCATTTTTGTACGATCGACCATGTCCAGGAATTCGATTTCGTCGTCGTCCAGACCTTTAATCATGTTTTCTACGAAAAGAATATGAATTAGGATTAAAATACGAGGTTACTAAAAATTTGAGTGAAGCGAACGCGATCGTTACTTAGTCTGTGGGTTTCTTCATATTCAAATTCTTTCTTTTTACGTTGTTCTTCCAAACGTTCGTATAAGGTTCGATTATCGTGTTCTTCCTCCGGTGCTTCTGTAAATTGATTATTTTCATGAATGTTCTACAAAGTTAATTTTATCGATCATCTGTTTTATGTAATGTACTAACCGACGGGCTGATCTGGTGCTCGAACTTTTTCCCATTCTTGTTGACGTGTTCGTCTTCGTTCTTCTATCTCAGCTTCGGTGATGAATCCGGAACTCATATTTTCAAATTGTAATTACAATTCAATTAATATTACGAAACAACTTTAATTTAATCCGATCATCGTTCGAAATTTATTCAATTAATTTTTTCACCAAAACAAAACAATATGCGAAATAAAGGCATCTAAATACTCGACGGAGTCAATCAACTGATATTTTTTACTAATTCCTAAACCCCGAGTCGACAAATCGGGATCGAGAGCTTTCGGCTGTTTCCGAAGGTGTTCGTTTGACTTCTACAAATTTTTGAAGTATTTTTTACGTGCTTGGGTATTAAAATACTCAATTTTAATGCGATTTAATTATTAAAAATTAATAAGTTGATTATTTAATGAAACAAATATATAAAATTTTGCTTTTTGGAACCGATATTAGTATTATAACACGTCACAAATTAATCGAACATAATTGAAATTTAAAATTTTGTTGGTCCCAGTCAGTATTTGCACCAATTTTGAATTTATTTTCTATTATTGTGGTATTCATTTCAAAATTTATCTCATCTAGGTATCTGGAAAAAATTCAAATTTTATTCATTTATTGGTTTCATAAAAATTATTTACCTAATTGATGTATGTAATTTTGACATTTTGATGTAAATTTCCAACTTTGTAGGTAAAAATTTCTATCTTAAAATAGATACCTATTAAAAAAAAGTCGGTAAAATAGAAATAATTGTAAAAAAAATTATTTTTTTAACAAATACTTCTGGAAAAAATTGAAACAAGATGTAACTTTGTTCACTGTTTAGTAAATTAGTAACTCTAAAATAGGATGAGACGAGATAAATTTTGAAATTAATCACAAGAATTAAAAAAATTCAAAATTAGTGCAAAATTCTGACTGGGAGGCTGGGACCAACAAAATTTTATTATTTTCAATATGTTCGATTGATTCATGACGTGTTTTATTTTAATACTAATATTGGTGCCAAAAATAATCAACTTATCAATTTTTAATAATTAAATCGCATTAAAATTTAAAATTGAGTATTGTAATACCCAAGTACGTAAAAAAATACTTCAAAAATTTGTAGAAGTCAAACGAACACCTTCGGAAACAGCCGAAAGCTCTCGATCCCGTTTTGTCGACTCGGGGTTTAGTAATTAGTTTCCTGTAGAGAGCATCTAAATCGTATCTTTGGAGTATGTTTTTTCGTTGAATTCTTTTCTCAAAAAAAAGTTAAAAAACGAGAAAAAATTACAAAATTTAATCAAAGAAACACATAAAACACTCGAATAACTGACATAATCATAACAAAATATTTTTCAATTATGATTCAACTCGTAAGAATATTTTTAATCGTAAAATTAGAATTGAAATAAAAATACGATTTTTTAAAAATTGTAAATTCAAAAAAAGGAGATTTACAAAGGGAATTTTCATAAAACTAATCAAACACGAAGGTAACAAGGAACAAGATTTTTTAATTATGTTAACAGTCTATAAAAAAAGAATACTAAATAAGAATAATTACAACCACGAAGAAAAATTATTTGAAAACTATTAACGGATTAAAAACGAAATTTAATAAATATTTAATGAAATTATAAAAATACGAATCCGTTATGGTAATTTGATCGGATTTCTCTGTTAGTTCGGTATCTAGGCAGGATATACAAGCGATAGTGCTGAGCTCAATTTGAGGAAACGTTGAGTTCAGGATACCATTATCATTTGGCGTTAGTTTACCAATAAACATGATGTCGTCTTCGGCGTTGAGCTTACGAGTGAAATTATAAAACGTATGACTAGCTATGAGGGATGCTGGAAGAATATATTGATCGTTGACGTTGATTTCTACGTTTACTTCGAATTCGTAGCTGAAAAAATGAAAATGTGGTAACGATTGGAACAGAATTTTTAGAATAAATGGAAAAATTTGATGGAAAATTTCAACTAACTTGTTCCAATTACCGAGATGGCACGATGAAGATAACGTTTTACAGAACGATAAACGAAACGACTCACCACACAGAGGGTATTCTGTACCCAGCCAACAATTGAAATATTTCGATATGAACTAAAACACAAATAAAAATGATTAAATTTACAGTCAGATTTGATCAGAATTTGAATTCAAAGGAGCTCACCGATGGTAATTTGTTGCTAAACGAAGCCAAAGGATTATGAATTTTTCGTATTTTAGTCCGTTTAACTTTTCCTTTCCAATGAACCGGTAATCCGGAAAGCTGGGAGCATGTGAGTTGAGTTTCTACTCGACCAATGTCCGTATAAATGGTTTGGAATGAGCTGCAATAGGATGTGAATTCTGATACGTCTACGTATGAAGTTTCACCAGCTATGGCTTCGTGATAGGTTGATATCAAATTGACGTTGTTTTTTTGCAAGAAGTAAATTATTCCGATGATTGATAGAATTACCTAAAAATGAAAAAATTAACATTGAATTGAGTAAATTACGTTTTGATTTGGTTTTAATAGAAATACAGTTACGTACTTGTAAAGCTGTGAAGAATTTAGTAATTTTACCAGTAATTCTTCGTTTTAAAGTTAATACTGGTATTGTTAACGCTGCCAGAATAGTCGCTCCCATCGTCCATACTTCTTTATTATTGATTATGTATTCGTAAACCGCGTACAGAGGTAGGGAAATAGCGTTAAGGGCTGTTAATGGCAAGAAGAATACGACTCCTACTATTGCTAAAGCTGGCCTGATCAGCGAATACCAGGTTGCATCTATAATAAAATAGTACATCGTTTTAGTTACACATGAATTTTAGATGCAGGTTCTGAAATTTTGAACCTTTTTCATGCATTTTTAAAAATATGTTCGAGAGATCAAAGATCAAATCAAATTGGTGAAAAAGTTTCAACAAAATTTTTTTCATTCAAATTCAAGATCAAAAAACTGAAAATAATCCACGCTGATGGAGTAGATATCTAAAGTTTAAAATTTATAAATTATTTGAAGAGTCAAAATTCACATTCTGTATTTCTGAATTCGTTTATGATATTAATCTACCAAAAATTTAAGGAAGTGTCTGGGGAGGTGGGGGCAATTTAAAATTTCGAAAAATTGTTAACCCAATATCGAAAAGCTTGTATTTTTGGTTCTTCAACGTATGAAATTTCTTTCTGATACCTATAATAATGAATAGGAAGGGTAGCGAGGGTGGAGGGGCTAAAATCCAAAATATTGAATTCTACATTTTTTGATTTCTCAAATTCGTCGAATAAATCAAACTTTATCGGGAGGGGAGGGCAGAGGGGCTTCATTCGAAATACTGAAAACGTAATTGGACGTTCTAAGTTTATTTCGTAAAGTCTTTATGATTTGATTTAATGTTGAGTCAAAAAATCACAGAAGCCCCGAAAAAAAACGTGAAGGGAAAGGGGATAAAACAACGATCTGAATTTTTCTAGATCATCGAGAGACGTATTAAATACTATTTTCGAGCTTCTAAATCAACTTTGAGGTCATTTTAACAAAAAAAAAATTGAACGATGAAATTTCATATAGCATTTCAAAAAAAATTATTTCCGAGTCCTTGTAGTCTAAAACTTTACGTTTTTCCTCTTATCACTGCATTAAAATGCCCTTTGTACTGTTATAATCCTTTTTTTAAAATTTTGAATAAAATATAATTTTTTGGGGAGTATTAAATTTTTTTTGCAATGAAATTATGTTATCATAAATGAATGACTCGATTATTCTAAAATTTTTCCACCTTATTTTGATTTTGAATCATGAACTGATTTTTTTGGGGGGAGGGGGTGTCTACTTTTCAAAAAAAAAAATACAATCATATTTTTGGTGACGAAAAAACAAATTAGAGGCTAAAAATTAATTTTTCGTTGACATTAAGACTTCAATACCCCAAATACGTAATATCCTTTATAAAATAATTCAACCAATCGATTGATTTGAATAATTTATACCTTGAGCATAAATTAGGGTCAATTGCCACCACGACAACGTCACGCAATGAGGTATAAAATCCGTATAAATTCCTCTCCAATTATGTCGAGCTGCCATTTTCAACAACACAGCTGGAATAATGAGGTAGAATATGGCGCGAAAATTCAAGCAAAACTCCACACCGTGTCCTTCATAAAAAAATAATAATAATACAAACGTAAATAAAAGCACGTTTCATAATTGTTTACCAAACTCAACCAACCAAGGCAAATCTTACCTACGACGTAGGAAGCAAACGTTGGTATTTGTAAATCCAAGAATCTCCAACCGACTCCGACCACCGAATCTGTTTCATAAGGGTACTTGGCCAAAATATGCAACATGAACGAAAATAATCCAATATAATCGATACTCTTATGACTGCCAATGTATCTGGATTTGGTAAACTACCAAAAAAATATAAATTAATCAACGAAATGGAAGATTATTGGTCTAAAAACCAAGCAGCCAAATTTACTCACAGTGAAGGCGAACAAGGTTAAAATAGTGAATAGGAACGACGTGAACGTAACCTCGGCTTGAAAAAAAGACTGCACCGGGGTAAAAGATTGTACGAATAGATTGACTAGAAGAAACACGAAGTAATATCCATAAGCCGAGATACCATTGCGACAATGCAGAAATTCCGCCTCCTCCGGTGAAAAGCTCTCGCCGCCGTACAAAAGGAATAAATTGGACCAGCAGCGAAAATGTCTCAATCGTTTACGATACTTGAGCATTTGGCAAGTGGCCGCGATCATGATAAGAAACGAAGAGTAGAATACGAGTATCGGTAAAGCTGAGAAAATCGCGTCGAAGTTGAACGTTTGGTAGACAATGATAAATAAGAAAATTTTCAAGTGAGCTGGAGATACGTAAAATAGCGATAATAACAGGCGAGGATTGAACGATAACAGATACGAATAAAGTCGAGAGAAGGTTAAAGGGAATAGGAATAGTTTGAAAACGGAATTTACGTATTTTAAATTACATATGCTACGTTCGGGCAAGACGAGAGATTGGCCGATGGTGGGCAGTTCTCCTCGAGCGTATGTTCGAGCTGCTGAGACTAGCACGTCTTCGGTTAGTTTGTGACCGCTGGGTTGGTCTATTCTTTCTTTCCAGTCTAAAAAAGGATGAAAATTAAAAAAAATTTATTGTATTTTATTATTAGGGTACACTGAAGAAAAAAACATACTGGATTTTGAACAAAATTGATGAATTACGTGTTTGCTTTTGAGTGAGATTCCCTCCTCCCCCGGAAAAATTGAGCTCCTGAATTCTAAGAAAAGCAGTTCACGGAGATCTCTAATTGGAGTCATTTTCATAATGAAAAAAAGTCTACTATCATTTTTGGATAATTTCACTGACTGGAAACGACGTCCTCCCCCTCTCCAAAAAATTAAGGTCAATGGTTCAGGAAAGTGTCAAAACTCCAAAAATTCTATCTTTCTAATAATACTGATCAAAAATGACAAAAAACGATGTTATTTTCAAAAATTGACCCACTGGGTTCCTCAAGCCCCTCTCTTCGAGCAGGAAGGCTCAAAATGTTTTCGGGGGGTCCTTCCCTCAAAGTAAACCACCTCAGTGATTTTCGTTAAAATCCAGGATGTTTTTTCGATCCATTCCAATTACTATAAAAATTCAGTAAGATAATACCTTCAACTTGACTACGATTAGCTTCTATTTGAGGTAGTTTTTTGGTATTTTCAATTTGTTCAACTTCTCGTAATTTCGACAACAGTTGATTACTTGTGATGAATTCTTCGCCTTCGGAAAAGCTGTACATTTATTCGACGATTAATATGATAATCTAGATGCTGGAAATATCAAAATGTGAAATGATTTTTCTGATTCTTACTTCATAAAGAGATCTTTGATTGCTTTGACTGAGAGTTTTTCATTTCTAGTCGTCTCTAGACATTCGATTACTTCGTTGATGTTGTGTTCGGTTATTCCTACGTAACAAATACAGGAAAAAAATGAAAAATTTCCAATGGTGAGGAGCAGATTCGAGGTGAATGCTTCAAAGTACCTTTTCCTGCTTCTAAACATTGTTTGAGTAATTCTGTAGCTTCTATATGGCCTTGTTCTGAAGCTCGTAGTAGCCAATACACTCCCTCTGTGGCATTTTCCTTTTCTTCAGCTTGTGAATCTGAATAAAACGAGAATGTAAGGATAGAAAATATTACATAAGATTACGGAATTTAGCCCGAAGTCATTTTACCGCATGGTTTCTGTATTAAATCTTTGGCTAATACGAATTGAGCATCGGGGCATCCATCTTCAGCCATTTCGGTACCAACTCTTTGAAATAATCCCCTGGAACCTTCATTGTGTAACAGAAAAGAAAAAGAACGAGATCAGAAATTAATTATTAATAATTTAGAAAGGTGTACAACGAATTATGTGGGTGTTCGACTGTTGGTCAATGTTCGTGTGAGGTATTTGTGAACAGCCGCATATGGAGATGGATTTTATCATAGGAGTGAAAATGGAAAAGTATAAGAGAAGTACTAACGAAACAACGTCCATCTTTTTCGACCAGATTTCCGGAATATGCTGCTGTCCAAGTTTCCTGCCATTTTTGTAACGATTTTTTTGAAATTTTCGAACGGTCGCGATGTTTGGGCAATGATATCAAAAGTTCGTTTGTTTTTGTTTTGTTGTGTTATCAAGGAGGTTTGCTGTTGTGGTGCCTGGTGCGTTGATGTTCGAAAAGAAACGTAGTTCGTTTTTGAGTCGCGAGGAGAGCTAACATTCGAGTGACTTTTTTATTATTTTTATTTAAAAAATTATTTTATTTTATTTTTTTGTTTTCTAATGTTGATTTTTTGTAAACTAAAATCTAGAATGATGACAGAGATTGGAGATTGAATAAAATTCAAAATGAAGGGTTGTTTTTTTGAAAAAAATTCTACTCAGAAATCAATTTTTTTATTTTGCTGTTTTTGATAAATTTCGAATAAAGGTTTTTTTTTCAAAAACTAATTTTTTTTACCAAGTGAAATTTTTTGAAAAAAAAAACTCAATTTTAACTCAACTAAACATCGTCATTTTTTTCAACATTTTTTCATTTTGCTGTTTCTGAAAAAGAATGTTTCTAGAAAACGAAGTCAAAAAACGACGATAGTAAATTTTTCTAGATTTAAAATCTCAGTGGAATTGAAATTTTCGAACCTAAAGAAGTTCTAAACTGGTCAAATTAGGTATTTATACCTTCTTCACACCATTAAAATTTTTTCATTTCTAAATTTTTTATTTTACTTCTAATTTTTAAGGAATTATAAACATTGAAAATTGATTGTTACGAATACAAATTATTACAATACAAAATGAAGCGTCCGTTAAAAAAACAACCATAGTTCAAATTTAAGAATTTTTCTAATTTTAATTTCGGAAATAGAATTTAATGAAAAGAACAGTACGGTATTATGTATTTAGAATTTTAAAAAAGACGTCAACACTTTTTTTGTGTTTCTATATTAAAGGTTTGCGAGTTTTTAAACAAAAAGCTCGAAAACTGAAACTACGAAGACTTGTGATTTAGAAACACATGAGAAAATTTTCTATTTCTAGTTTTGAGAACTGGAGGAAAATTTTAAAGGTTGAACCTGCCCTGCAGACCCTTAATCCACATTCCGAAATTTAACAACATTCATCAAAATTTAATTTTCAGTCGTAGAAACGTTTTGGGCATATTATTTTCACTCTCTGGTAAAATTTCATTTTCGGACTATGGTTTCAAATTAATTTTTTTTTTTTTTTGCAATAGTTATACCTACCTGTCGTAGAATTGAATCAATTTCGAAATTGATCAGAAAATTTTTCTATTGAAGTGAGTCTGTGTGATTTTAAGAACTTTTATGATGAAATTAAAAAAATGATTTATTGCTTTAAAAATGACGCTTTTAATAAACAAAAAAGTGGTTTCCTGTCCTCTTATCTTTTAATATCAGAAACGAAACAACAGGGGGTATGAGAGGGTGGTCCACTTTCCACTTGAATTGGAAAATTTTATTGTAATTCAGCAAATTATTCTCGGAAGTCAAGTCAATACATTCTGCAGTAAATTGGAATTTTTTCTGAAGAAAATTGTCAATTGTTATTTTCACCTTTCATAATTTTTAACAAATTTTTGTCTTTGTACATGATTTCTGAAAACTTTTGAGAGAAAGTTAGTAATTTCCAAGCATAATTAATTTTTCAAAAATTACGAAAATTGAAGTTTATTCAAAGGGTCACTAAATGGCCTTACTGTCATATGGTGGTATCATTTCCCATTTTTCAAGTTGCAGGTCTTCTATTATTTTGAAAGAAAAATGATGTGCAAAAGTTCTTATAGAGAGCAGCTCAACCTCAGTATCCATCCATGAATTTTTTCGAATTATTTTCGACGTGTAGGTAAAATTATATACCTTGAGACGAAATGTTTCGTCGATTATGCAATTCTAAAGGTTTTTAATAATCATGTTTTCTTTCGAGTGGAGGAGCAGGAAGAAGCAGGGAAAATACATTAAAAATCACCTAAGTTGAGGAAAAACGTCAACCAAAATATAATAAAACTGCCATAACTAAAATTTTTCAGCTTGTTGTGGTAAAACCCGATGCGGGAAAAAGTGATGATCAACCTCTCATTAATATTTTTGTTCAAAAATTTGGAAAATTTCTACAACCAAGTTTGAAAAATTTTCCTCGTGAAAAACTCAAACTCGAGATGAAAATTTGAAACTAAAAAAGGAAATTAAAAAACTGAAACTGGAACATCATAAATTGAAATTATGTAAAACCGAAAACCAAATTTTTTGTCTTTTTTCATCATGTTCTGAAAAGTTTTCCTAAATCGTTGTTATATTGAACGTGCAATGCAAAGTTAAATCAAACAGAGAAAGAGGATAGCTTTTTTCTTTTCTTTTTGTATAACCACCAAATTTGCATTTTAGGCCGAAAAATTTATGATCCAATAAATTGTATCAGAAAATTTTTGATTGGACAAATTATTTTAAAAAGTTAAATTTTGGAGTGAAAAATTTTATGCTGGAAATCATAATACCATTAATAGGAACTGGAATTAGCTTTTTGAAGGCTCGAAAAAAATCAAAAATTTCCCATTCTGGTAGATTTTCTTTCCTTTTTCAATTCACAAGTACCATTTTCGTCATTTTTCTCACTAAAAATAAATTTTTTGAGCCAAAAGTAGCACATTTTTTTTTGGAGATAATTTTTTATTATTGAGATGAAGGTAAATGCGTTCCTTCTTTGTTCTGGCTCTTTGCCATCATTGTTTGTTCTAAGCTGAAATGAATTTTTATTGATTAAAGAAAAAGAATTTTATTGAAAAAAAAATTGAAAATTAAAATTGAAACCGAAACTGAAACTGAAGAGGTAACAATAGAAGGTGAAATTGAAAAAATGATGTAATTTTTCCATTTGAGCACTTTATTCAATTTTTCAGTAATACTTAATCGAAAACTTTAAAAATACAGTAGGTATTTGTATAGTATCTTCACACGACATTTCTAAGAACTACACTCCTTTCTCGCTGTTTCTTTTGAAAAATCAAATTTTAAAAAAAATTCTTTTGTGTCTCAAAATTTTGCTCAAAATCTAAAAAAAAAAGCTCCGCCAAATTCATATCTACTCATTTTTCAACATGATTTTTCAATCCGCTTCCTCTCGAATTTCGAAATTTTTCATCAAGAACTTTAAAAACTTGCACAACGTAACTTTTAATTCCATAATCACTGATCCCCCCCCCTCAAGTAATTGCCACAATAGGTACTTACTTTTTTCAAGATTTCTACGCTTTTTAGAAGCCATTTTCGAGTCTCGGATTATTCAGCTCGATATTTAAAAGCATTTAGCGACGTATTGTGCAAAACTCGAAAATCCTCTTTTACCTTTTTCATCTCTTGGTTCGCGTCTTAATTGCGCTCAACTAACGATGAAAATCGCGCCGCGCCGCGTCAAAAATTTTCGCTTCGATAGACGCGTCGATAAACGTTAATTCTATCGGACATCGGTGCTGTGGTAGAATACCATACTACGTCTCTCTCTATGTATAGAAGCATCGCGCGTGAATTAGCGTAATCAGGCAAAAAGTGGTGGTGTCCGTTTTACAAAAGCCGAGGCCATTTCTCTCTATTTTAGCTCGCGAGTTTTTAGTAAAATGAAAAACATAAGCGCGTTAGAGAAGTGGTCTGTTACCTTTTAATACGTGTACTACACAAAATACTTACCACAGGAGGATGCGAGGGGACGGTCGTGTCCGAAGTCCGATCTCGTGTCACCAATCTTTTATCCGTAAATGTTGGCCTTTTAAGCGATCAAATGTCTTCTTTCATCCGTACCTAATCCTGGCGAAGAGAGCATGATTTATCTAAAAATGAAACCATTATTATTGACAAGCGTAAGATCGTTGACATGTATCGTTGGTGAAGTGTGCTGCGGTTTTGCGATCCATAATTTTTGATGGCAAGAGTTTACCGGAGTTTACAATTTTCCCCTTTATTTTTCTCCTTTTTTCGATTCTTCTAAAGGTAACCTATCTATGATTATACCGCGATGAACCGGTTAATCGAATTTCGAATTGATGAGCTGTCTTGGTAGAGTTCGTGATGTTTTTTTCGACGATTTTCAAAAAAAAAAAAAAATCCTAGTGGATCCTTTTTTACGTATTTTAAGCATAATACAATTGAAAATTGATAAATCTCCCTCTCCCTTTTTTATTTCATACTTACAACTATAATAAATCCGATAATGGTAGTAATTATTCGAATGAAAAGCCTTTTATTAATAAAGAAAAAAAAAGAGAAAAGAGAAAAGATCGGAAAAACGACTGCACTAGACCGCATAATAATGAAGAGTAAATATTTTTCTATAAAAAGCCGATATTAATTTGCCCCCAATGGTGAATGAAACCTTAATCATAGTGAAATCAATGGTGGTAATCCGGCTATCGTAATTTAATACCAAGAAGCATCATCGCCGCCCTATCCTTTGCGCCACTTTTCGGTGGTATTGGTGTGTGCTGGGCTTGTATATTCGTGAGTGTAAATGGTGCATATGTGTTATGTACCAGCATTGTATGTACAATATATTATGTAGTATACGTGTTTAGTTCAGTGGTTCCGAAATGTAACTACACAAACGAGCTCGATTTACTAAAGGGTTAAATTAATTAGATTTGATTGCTTCGCGTGCGCCGCGTGTACTCGAATGCGATCGTGTATCTCTCGTTGGTTATTTATGTTGCGATTTTGTTCCCGTATTTGGTATTTTTGTTCTCGTACCTGTATTGGAGTGTATCGATTGTTTAAAATTGAGAGAAAAATAGTCGGAAGGGAGGGGGATGGATAGGATTTGAATGTATTGAGGATTTTTATTTGAATTAGTTGTGAAATCCAGCTGAAGTATTTTTGTGAAATTTTTGTGAACTTCAATTTCGGAAAGAATCAAAATTGGTTGGGAGGAGGGGCTGAAAATCAGTAAATGTGACCCTGCCGTAAAGAAGGGACCTAAAGTGTAAAAAAAATCGATGTCTCATTTTTCACGTTTTTGATCCAAATAGACCAAACACATAAAAATAAAAACATCGATTTTTTATACACAAGGTTCCTTCTTTATGGTATAGGGTCACAAATATTGACTTATATCCATTTGGAATATTTTTAGAACTCTAATCCATGTTCTTTCCCGACCCTAAATGCAAAATTTTCTATTTTTTCAACGTCATCAGGTCACCATCACTTGCTAGTTGCTACATTTTTTACTCGACTTTAATTTTTTCAACCGTCAAAGGGCTGAAAAAATTGAAAATTGTATTTCATGTCTTGAGGTTTGGTTTTCTGTTTTCCTGTTTTTTGTTGTTGTTTTTTTTTCAGTTTCAGTTTTTCACTTGTAGGTAAATTGTTGATTGTGGTTGTGAATTATGATGGTTGGTACCTGAGTACCTGACAGCCTGCTCTCTCATTAATTATAAAATATTTTTAGATAGTTTAGATTAGAGCTGGAAAATTTACGAAAACGTAACGATTTCTCCTTGGAAAACTGAAAAAGTTGGTATTTGAAATCATAAAAATTGAGAAAATTTGTGTATTTAAACCAGAAATAAAAAAGAAGTAGATTGTACCTTTCATTCGGAAAAATCGCAAATCAGAAAACAATACTTAATTGAATCTTGAACTAACTATAAAAATATTGGGTTCAGTTTCAAGATTTGTACCGAATGTAAGAAGTGTGCAGAAATATTGAACAGAAATTCAAATTTTTAAATTCCTCATCCTTCCTTCCCCTCTATTTCGAAAATATCTGGAATTTTGACAATATTTCATTATTGAAAATGTAGTTGTCTCTGATTATCGAGAAAAAATTATTGCACTCTTTCGAAAACGTGCAGAAAACAGAATGAAACTCTGATCTTCAATTTTTATGATCAGGGTGTTGACATTTACTCGATGAACATTTCTTTTTCATTTGGAATTTTGGCCAGCATAGTGAAAAATTTTTCAAATTACGAAAAAATGTGAATATTTATGAAGTAGGTCTAATAATAAAATTGTCTGAAATATGGAATAGAAAATTTTTTGAAAATTATTTCAAAGCAGTAGCTACTTACAGATTGTTAGAAAATCGCTGAATAATTGTTAGTAAAATTATGGTAAAGTAAGGTTCAAGTTTACAGAACGTATGTAAAAATGTGTAAAGTATTGTAAAATTGCGTGTCATGTTATAGGTAGACAAGTGTAAAAATGTATCTACCGAAAAAATTGTGAAAAACAATTTTAAAACTGGTAAATTTTGAAAAAATTAGACCAAATGGAAAAAAAAATTCGTCACATAAGATTAAAAATTGATAAACGTTTGGAAATTTAGTCGAAATCATATTAATGAATAATTAAATGGTCTGAAAGGTTATACAAACAACGTAAAAAATCTAAAAATTGAGAAATATAATCAAAATTTTGACTTTTTTTTGTTTTATTGCATTTCAATAATTTTTTATTTTAAATGTACGCAATTTACAGGATTAATTTTAACCACTTTTGTGACCCTTGTAACTTTTAAGGAATTCTTTTCGGTCGTAGAAAATTTTTTTATGATTATTTAAAAATGGATTCGAATCAATTTTGTCACATTTTGAACGATATTAATCACTGCTACAAAATTCGGACAATTTTTAGATATTCTAACCAAATTAAATTGTATGGGATTTCTAAAAAATAAATTTTACTCACCTGACTTCACATTCATATGAGTTATTTTTACTGTATTCGAAAATAATTTCAATCCTATGTTTTACAATTTTATTTCAAGTTTGATGAATTTTTATCAATTTTTCGCTGTTTTGAAAATTTGTACATTCTCTTTTATTCTGAATTAGTGAAAAGTCTCTGATGAATAGTCAGAATTGCAGCACAGGAAGAACCAGCGAAATTCATTGATTTTCAGGGAATTTATACTGATTTTCCAGCTTAATAATTGACTTTTCAGTAAATTTTTACTAATTTTGCAGTGATTTTCTCCAGTGCTGCAATTCTCACTGTTTCTCAGTTATTTTCGATAATTTTCACGGATTTTGTAAATGAGGGAGTAAAAGTAATTTCAAAAAAAAAAAAAAATTGAGAAATTCTGTAGACTTATCCATTGTGTTTGAAAAAGTTTCTGCGATGGTACTAATTTTTTTGATGAAAAATTTCATTCTATGATTTAGATACTTTTTAAAATTCATTATGTGGTAATTTTGAGCTAAAGAATATCTTTTTATGACAATTTTTTTTTAAATTTCGTTACTGAAATAATTTGAATTATTCACTAGAATAATTACTGAAAGTGTTTTAATTTTTTTTTTAATGCAGAAGCAAATTTTTTTGATGTTTTTATTGTATTTCTTGATTGTGTTTTTCTTGTTTTTTCTCCTTCCTTGCTCCTCCCCTCTTTTTAACCTTACACTCATTCAGTAATTTAAAAAACTCGTTAGTGTAAGTTTTGGTCGAAAATAAATATTTCCCTTTCGCTCTCTTTTTTGAAGGGGGGGGGGGTATCATCATGGAGTCCGCTGGTAAAATAAGTCGAGAAAAATCAAAAAATGGCAATAATTGGTCAAATTTAAAACAAAAAAGTCCAAAAAATATCAAAACAATTTCCAGATTCAGTAGTAATTAGCATTTTCGATATTGTAAAAAATATTCCTAAATTTCTTTTGAAATATTTCAATTTGACACTCACGACGATCGACTACTGCTGCATGAGTGTGTGTAGTTGTACTCAAACTCACCACAGCAACAATACGCGATAGACCACTGAATAAACTCAAAGATACATTCTACGTGTTCTATTCGCCTATATATGTAGCTGTGGCACATGTATTTCAGCTACGGAATAGGCCATCGAAACCCATTAATCAAACCCCAAGTGGCCTTAAAACAGCTGTTTATTTTTTTTTACTTTCGAAAAAAATACCGAGAGGCTGGAAAAAAATTATAATAAACCTAATAATAATAATTTTTCAAAAGTTAATTTGAATAATTAATTTATTTACCGAACTGCGTTATAGAGGATGGCACGTAGGAGCATCAGTACCTATATTAGCCATTGTACCCAGGCCAAAAGCGTAGATTGGTTTATAGGCTGTTCCTTTTTTTTTACTCGACTTATGGTGTTGTTGTTTATAATTTAGTGTATTTTAGTTACCCCTTATTACGGTATATAGATATAGTAGGTTATATAGCGAAAAGGACTAATAGTGTCTGAATCATTTTTACACTATACAAAGTGATTGAAAGAGTGGTGCGCCATAAAGAGATGATACTACTGGGGATATTAAGTCGAGGGAATAAAAGCTTTGATTACGAGCTTTTAATGCATCAATAAGAGAGTCGAAGCAAAGTTAAGATTCTACGGTCCCTCGACCCCAAAAGTATTCATCTTTTAATACCTGACCCCTGCTACGAAAGCCGTGTTTCTTTTCATAGCGAATCTTTTGTTCATGTGATTCCCTGCACCCCCGTCTTCGTTGCTGCGTATATATAAACGCGGTGGCGAATATCAAAAGAAAAGTGCACGAAAAAATGTAATAACAGATGACAAATTTGCCTACTGCGGTACGAGTTTTTGGGCGTGTGGTGATAATCGAGAAAAAGAGAGGTGGAGATGGTTGTAAGAAAGTATGAAATAAATTATCGTCGAATTGGAAGGCATTGTGTAGGTAAAATATGCCCTATCGTTTGCATAATCCACAAAAAATATACATTTTGGTAGCTAGGTCTGGGTTGTCGAACTCGAAGAGCTAAGGGAATCCAAGAAGGAAAACTCCCGTAGGAATTTTAACGCCGATATCATTACGGAGTTAACGAATAGAATAAATTAAAATCCTCTAGCTGTATATTCGCGTATCCGCGTTTATTATAAATACACGAATATTATACAATATTATAAAAATATAACTTTTTGGTATGAGAAAAAGTTCGGTTGCGATAAGTTTTTCCGACGCGTATATTAAATATGCGTGAAGAATACCAGAGTAGGGAAAATTTTCCGAAATATGGACAGGCAAAGGAGAATTAAGTTCAGCTATTCTGTTTCGTTTTGTTTATCAAGCAGAGAAACAAAAACGTAGGAGGATGCCGAGCTAAGCGAAGATGAGGAAAGAAAGAGTCGCGATATTTTCGTGTAAATTATTTTCAACTTTCTTGAAGATTTTTCTCTTCGTTGTTTATGCGCGACGACGATGTTGTACGAGAGGGAAAATGGAAAAACAGTCGAATTTTAAATTTTACAACGTTGTTAGACTCGAGTTTTAGATACAGTCGTGTAGTTTAATTAGTTGAAACACCTTTTTTCCGTACCGAATGCTGGGTCGTATTCTGGTTCGTTTTCAGTGCGTCCAGGGGTTTTTCCAGGATCCAAGCGTACGATAATTGCGGTTGTAAAAGGATATGAAATAGAAGAATTGGTGTGCGAGATGCAGGGTGTTTTGAGTGGTTCGAGATGGAGAATGAGGTTACAATTTTATTCTGTTTTTTGATGGTATCCTGTCGAACAAAAGATCAAGTTGGAAGAACGTATATGGATAAGACAATATAAAAAATACTTACATTTGTTTGAAGATGTCGAAACGAGGAGAGCATTATATTTCGATTCAAATTTGATTGCTGAAATATTTTGTGGTCTGTGGCGTTGAAAACTTTTTTTTGGAGGCATAAAATGGAATTTAGAAGAATTTTCAGTGGAAAGAACAAAAAAGAGCTTTTTCCCCCACTGTTTCCTCGGATTGTTTCTAATGTCTGATTATGATTTTGTTCATGCCCCAGCGAAGAGAAGACGAAGTTTTGGAGAAATAAGTTATTCAAAGCCCAAAAATTGCATTTTTTCATGTTTCAGTGCTTTGAAAATGCCGATCTGATGCAATATTAGGGGAAGAGGGTGCGAATGATATTTTGCCCTTGCGTCAGAATTTTTTTTGGAGGGTGGGAGGGGGGGAGTGAAAGGCACTTCTTGTACTCCATTTTTCGACGCCACTGTGTGGAAAGTGAACAATTTTTTCAATTTTTCATCCAACAGATCTTTTAATTAAATTAGGCTTAAATGAGGATTCTTCAATTCATTGGAAAGGAGGGTATACTTTTTAAATCCAATAGTTAAAAAGAAGTTTGTCATGCCAACTGTCAATGAAATATCCATTTTTTTGGTCTTTTTTTAAAGCTTCATTTGCATAATTATATTTCATTTGTGAGCACATATTTGGAGAATTTTTCCAAAAGCACTTCTTTTTTTTTAAATCTTGAAACCGTTATGGTTTTTCAATCTCCATCTTTCCATAAGAAAATTAAAATAATATTCGTAGGTACCTAAAAGAACTCCGTCTCCGTCATCGTCTCAATTTAAGGCTGACTTATCGACTGGAAATTTTTTTTTTTGGAATTTTCGCAATTTATTTTTGATATTATACTAGAACTTTTTTTCGTTCTCTTAGAATTTTTCTAAAAAAAAATAACCATCTACCTATGCCTTATTTCTGATCAGGACTATTCCATACAACAACCAGACAAAAGTGAAGTGAGGTCTCCCAATTTCGCTCATTTTTTTTTACGAGTCTATCAACGAAACCACGATTATTTTTTTCCAACCGTCAAAGGGAAGAGTCACGAAAATTTTATGCAATTATGAGTTTTTGCAAAATTGCTCTACTTTGTTGAAGGCTCATATCAGTCATATCTCGAGATAGGTTGTACTAAAAAAAAAAATTCACGCGTTTTGAAAGAGTATTGATAGGAGATTCAAAATTGATAATCAGTAATCACATCTTGAAAAACTTAAAGTTGAACTTTGTTGGTGAAAGCTCAGCTTTTATGATGAGAACAAAAGATGAAAGCTCCTATTTAAAAATTTGAAAAAATTACAGTAAGTAGCCAATTTTACTCTCTTTGTAACCAAGAAATTTTCAAGATGAAATCTCTGGGGGTGCATGGGTACAGGGGTCCACAATTTTGATTAAAATTCAATAAAATCGAAAAAAGTAGAGTAGCACATCAAATTCTACTAATTTTAAAGCGCTGGTTTCGAATATGTATTTGATTTATTCATCCGGCCCCTCTAACCCCCCCATTAGCCCCCCTTGCGAGGGTTAAAATTCGAAAAAATGAAAATTAATGTGTGACCTTTCGTTTTAGGTATTTGAGGGCACTGGAGCTCGAATGTTTCCTTATTTTTTTGGATTTGACCCTTCACTGCCCACCATCTTCCCAAATTTTGGGAAAGGTGTCAAAAAATTTAAATGATGTGTGACATATCGATTGGTACTAATTTGAGGGAGTACATTAGGGTGGGCCGAAAAAACAATTTTTTCGATTTTCAAAAACATACTCCCCGCAAAAGTTGTCGGCTGATGAGACTTGAAGAATAAAAAAAAAAATTCAAAATCAATTCATATCTTCCGATCACGCATTGGCATTGAAATTTTCAAAAATTGGCTAAAATCCAATATTTTCAAAACTTTTAGAAAATTCTGAAAAAATTTGAAATTCATTTAAATTGGTTTTAGAGCTTATTTAGTGACTATTCAAACCAAAAAGCAGAATTTTTTGAAAAAATTCATGCTTCACATCATTTTTAAATTTTTGCTATTTCTTCGCATGAAAAAAAATCAAAAAAAAATTATGTCGATTTCTTCAAAAAAAAAAGTGTTTTTCGGTCTATGTGGTCACTAGATAAGCTTTATTTTGATTGTAAGCAATTTTTAATTTTTTCCAAATTTTTAAAATTTTGAATTTTTGCTAATTTTTGAAAACTTCAACGCCAATGCGCGATCGGAAGATATGAATCGATTTTTAATTTTTTAATTTTATTCTTCAAGTCTCATCAGCCAACAACTTTTGCGGGGGTATGTTTTTGAAAATCGAAAAAATTGTTTTTTCGGCCCACCCTAGTGTACATAGTATTCGAATACCGAGTTACTTTTGGATTTTAAAATTTCCCCCTTCTCTTACTTTTTGATTTTACTATTTTCCCCTATTCTGGCTAAGAAATTGTACGATTAATTCGGGAGGGGGGGGTCCATTAGTTCGCGAAGATGGGGTAAAATTAAAATGAAGTTAATATTCGAATTCTATACGCCCTCAAATTAGTAACAATCAATATGTCACAAGCCATTTTAATTTTTCAACATAATTTTCTCCAAAATTGAGGAGCTAGGGAGGAGGCATTGATTCTCCATTTTTGAAACTTTTTTTCTTTTTATTCAATTACTTACTCAAGTATTCAGTGGAGATAGCTGGAAGATTTCCTATGGATGTTTGTTCTCAATAAGAACCGTTAGCGAAAATTTTTATGAAAAAATTCAAAATAATTTTCAGTCCAAAAAAATCTGAAAATGATACGAATTTTTCTGTGATTTGAAGGACATCTTGAAGTAGCAAATCTTTCTGCTTTAATCTGATACTGGCGTGCTCTATATTTCTTCTCTTTCAGTCTCTCCAAGTTTAGAATTTCTTTCCTAGAAACTCTTTGCTTGTAGCTATTATTTTTTCAAGGTCATTTTCCAATAGTAAAGAGGATGAAAGAAAAATGAGGCAAGTAAAACGATCTACTGTCGTATCAATCATTCGATAATGTAAGTTTCTAATAACTGAAATTTTATCTCAATATTTTTACGATTATTGAAACAAAAATTGAATTTCGTTTGGAGAATTTCACGCTGAAAAATATTCAATAGCTTAAAGTATCGACTGCTTTTTCGAGAGAAAAAAAACCACGCTTACGTTTTCTTCGCGTATTTCTCGGGGTGCGATGCTTTTACCGCGTAATCGAAAAAATTAACAAGTTTGTATAAAGTTCTTTGATTATGTAATCAACGCCCGAATGTATAACGAAATAACTTTTGTTTCGCGAGTTAAGGTAGTTGTACGAGAATATAACAAATACGTCGGTAAGTTTTCTCTTTGTATTATATATAGCTGACCGGCCAAGTTTTCAGTTCGATTGGTTAATAGAAGTTTTCTCGTTTTCGGTTAAAGTTGTATAGGTATAATATCTAAGTTGCTGGAACGTTACAAGGTGTTCGAAAAGTATCACCTTGTACTTAGTTATCTTGAAAAATTTGTATTTGTAAAATTCAGGTGTAAATGTTCAATTTTTAAGGTCGTTGAAAAAAAATTGGATCAATTTTTTTGGTGCATTGAATGAGCATGAAGTGAAATTCTAAAAAAAAATTATACTCAATTATTTTGTTCGTCGAAGTAAAATATTTAGATATCCAATGAATATCAATTTTAAGACAAAAGTCGAACTTGTAAACACCTTATACCTATACTTGGCTCTTCGTGTGCTTGTATTGGAATCTGCAGCACCCTACAAGAACGAAATACTCTTAATACACCTTGAGGCCAAACTATCGGAGTCGTTTACCGAAGAGGAGGGTGGATACCGTAAGATTATAAAATCCAAGGTTCGAGCGGATAGGTATACGATACGACGCGATGTATATACCAGTCGAATAGCTGCAGAAATTCGAAATTCTAATTGCGGAGTCGTCACCGCGCCGTACAAATCCCGCAGGAATTGCCGCGGCGCGTTGATTAGTTTACTCGGTCGGAACACCGCTGAAATTCCGAACACATTGTTCTATTTTCGGTTCATTGGTTCAGAAAATTGCTATCCATTTACATTATATTCGCGCCCGCTTTTCCGAAGATATTTCCTTTTTCGCGAATTCGACGCCGGTATTGGAGAGCTACAGACTTGTGCGTTTTCTTGTTTCGGCGAGAAAACTAGAAAAAGACAGAAAGAATTTGTAAAAAAGATGGAAGCGCGGCGTAAATTAGAAATATCGACGCGAACGTGGTCCAGAATATTAAACGCGGGCGTTACGACGACGTTGAAGCGAGCCACAGCATACTCTTATAAGCTGCGAGATGGAATGTGTATCAAAGTGGAAAACGACTGTCGAAAAATTTATTCTCATTGTGTATTGTCGTGTACTTTACGTGCGAGGTTGTGTGGGTAGAAAAATTCTCATACGTTGGTTTAAATGAGAAACGATGGTAATACGCATCAATATCTACACTAAAAAAAATTAAAAAAATAGAAAGTGGTACAAAAAATTTTTAATTTTATTCAAAAAAAATAATAAAGAGGCCTCATTTACAAAATTCGTAAAAATGTTTTCTGAAAAAAATTATATTCATCCAAAAAAATTATCGCGAAATTCAATAAAATTTATTGCATAGAAATAAATTTTATCAAATTTCACGATAAATATGATTTTTTTCAGAAAAAATATTAATTTTGTGAATTAAGCCTCGTTACTATTTTTTTTTTTTTTTTGGATAAAATTTTATTATTTTGTTTTATTTTCAGTGTAAGTTATCGAAATAAAATTTCAAACCACGAACCAACGAAAAAAAAAATCAAACTATTGATTAAATTTTGGTCGATTCGAGTACAAAGCTCAATTTCCCCATAAGTTCCAACAACATAACTGCTGATAAGTTGTTATACCCGTAGGGGGCTGCGTTCGGTGAGCTCGTGATGACGCTGCTTGTGTATTTCGCGTTTATAAAAGCTATCATCGTAAAAGGTACTTCTACCTTGCTTGTAGGTACAATTATTAGGCAATGTAATGTAAGGATATTATATTTGACCTCTTGAACCCCTCTAGTGGCTCGTGGCCCAGGATTTTATCTTTCTTTGTCTTCGTGCGATGGGATCGTGCTTTTGTGTTTCGTAGTTCGAGATTGCGTTTGTTTCGGTAATAGAATCGTATCGATGACGTCGAATATATTTCAATGGGTTTCCATGGTTTTGAGTTGCCGAGGAGAAATTTTAGGGGGTTCATGGGGGTGGGCCCCCTCCTTTAATGTCAGCCTAGTCAGCGGGGCATATTAGTCGACTCCGGAGTCGGTGTCAAACTGACTCCAAATTGACTCCGGAGTCAAGATTCAAGGTCTGAAATTGACTCCGGAGTCAAGTCGAAGCTAAGAGTCAAGGTCCGAAATTGACTCTGGAGTCAGGAGTCAACTTTTTTGCTGACTCCTATGCCCTGCTAGTCAACAAATTCTAAAAAAGTCAAAAAAATTTAAAATACAGAAAAAATTGAAAAAATTTTGGAAGTTTAAGTATTAAATTAAGTTTTTTTTTGATCATCTATTCCGATTTCCGGATTCAATGGCCATTTTTCATATTCACCACAAAGTTTTTGTACTCGTTTCAAGGAGAACTTAGAGTCGTCCAACCAAAGTGAAGTTTCGTTTGTGATGTGTTATGTGGATTTTGTTCAAGTTTTACCAATTCGAGTATTCCAGAGTGATGCTGAAGTACCTAGTTGATTAATTGACATTAACATGATCATTTTTAGGTATGTTAATGCGTCGTTTTCCGTCGTTTCTTTGAAAAACGACGTTTTGAAAATTTTCCTACACACTAAAATTATGGCTACGACTCAAATCTTTTTTATTTTCATAAAACGACTAAAATCGATCATTTTTTGTATGTTGTCGTTTCCTGTCGTTTTCATTTTGAAAATTTTTCAACACACTAAAATCACAGCTATACGACTCGAAATCTTTTTTATTTTCGAAAAATGACAGAAAATGAACATTTTTAGGTATATTGTGTCCGTCGTTTCCTGTCGTTTCTTTGAAAAACGACAGAACGAAAATTTTACAACGCATTAAAATATGGCGACGGCTCAAATATTGTTTATTTTCAAAAAACGACTAAAATCACGAAAGAAATGACAGAAAATTGGTGATATAAGCGGGATCCATAGCAGTGACGTTGAGAAACTTTTTTTTGAAAAAGTGCAGAGTGGGTGCTGCAATGATTTTGAATACCCAAAAAATACATTTTTTTGTGGCAATACTTTAAAAATTTCTATCTGATGTAATTTGGAGGGGGTGGCATCCGTTTTCCGATGCCACTGCTTCAAGCCACTTCTAATGTTAAGAAGCAACCAAAAAAGGGGAAACGTTTTTATTTCTTTTTGCCTCATGTGTATGACTAAAATTGCCAATATCTAGAAAAATTTTCAATTATTAGAAAAAAAAACACATTCGCAATTTTCAACTGAAAAAAAATCAAAAATACACGAAGTATATTTTCGTTGCATGATTTCTGATTTCGTGAGCTTTTTCATGCCAATAGGAATTCTGACAGAAAATCTAATCTTGAAAACATAATTTTTCTGTCATTTTTTCGAACCGTTTCAATATTCTTCAGTTTTCTTGGCCATTGATTTTCACATCAAATTCAAAATTTTTCTACAAAAATAGTGAATTGAGCAACGGCAGTGGAAATTTCTAAGAATATGCTTTACGGCCAGATGCCATTTTTTATTAATTTTCGATAAAGGTAAATCCAGACGAACAAAACAAATTAAACATAAGTGTAGGAACCTTCGAGCAATTGATAAAAAGAAATCCGTTTTTTTACAAATCGTGAAATTTTATCCGCTAGAAAATACTTGGAAATCTTTTAACGAAAAAAAAAAAAAAAAAAAAACAGAGGTAATACACGTGTCCAAGACAATAAATTCGATTTATCGATACTAAAATATAGGCACAGACTGGAATAAAATGAATTGTTGAAAAGCGATTGCCTCGGGATATACACGAGACGAATGAGTCAGTTGTTCGTGAAATGCTACGAAAACCTCAACATTATTTCGAATCGAAATATCAACATTTCGTAAAATAATATTCACATGTACAGTGGCTCTCATAAAGATCCGGACATCATTTGTGACGCGGCATGAGAAACCGACCCTTATGGTGAAGGGGCCCAAAAATGAGATTTTAAGGGTTTCTGATTTTTAAAAAAATGCTCGAGGAATCCAATGGAGCAAACTGCAGCTTAACCCGAACAAAAATCGCCGAGTTATGCCACTTTGAAGTTGAAAACTGCTGAAAACAATTTTTTGAGAAAAAAGCTCTTGAAGTTTTTTATTAGGTATCTACATTTTTTTCAATTTTCACGACTATGAAGATATAGAAATGAAATTATGATCAAAAATTAGTGGTTTTGTTGTAAAATTTCATGAGGAATTCGATGCAATTTCAATTAAAATTTTACAAACGGCTTGGGAATTGTAGTAAAGAAGTATTTTTCTGTCAAATTCGTCAAAATTACTTAGAAATTTAAAAATTCGATTTTAATGATTTCATTTTTATTTATACAGATTTTTAAAGACATTTTTACTCTCGTTCCCTGTTCTCCCCCCCCCCCCCCATCTAAAAAATTTGAATATTTTGAATCGGGAAAAAATTATTTCGTCTCCATTTTTCAAAGGTCCAGTTTTGGTCAAAAATTACTTGAAATAGAAGTGCATTTTCGTTTCTCTCCTGAAAATTGGCCTCGAAATCCCGGAGTCGAGGAAGATCAATTATTTATCTGAAAAATAATGGCAACTTTGAATCGATTTCTTAATCAATTTAATATTATTTTTTTGAACATTTAGTTGTTTTGATGGAATTGTAGAAAATTTACTCATTTGCAATGGAAATCATAAATTTTCTATAAGTAGCTATTTTTCACTATTTTTTAAATATTTTTCATCATTTACCGATACATTTTGTTCCGAAAGCTGTGAAATTTTTTAAGCTATCCGAAGTGATTTTGCTGAATTTTTTTGGGTAGGTACTTCAAGTATTTAGAACAAAATTTTATGTAGCATAAAAATTTCGTCATTTTTTACGAAATTTGTAGCATTTTTCGGGATTTTTTTTTATTTTTATGATATTTTGAACAACATATGTTACCTTTTTATCGAATTTTATTTTATTTTCAAGAAATTTTCGAAATCCCTTCAATATATTTTCTTATAATTTTGAACATTTTCTATCATTATTTTCATTTTTTCCCAAAAAGGTATTTCAAGTACTAATTTGAATAATTTTTAGAAATTTTTTGTTGAGATTCAATCATTTTTTCATTGTTTGAAGAATTTTTATGGTATTCCAAGCAATTTTAATTTCGCAACCTTCGATCGAAAAGTTGATGATTAATTAAATATACGTAGATAGGTACATTCCTCATGAAGAATCTGTATCTGCCAAATTAACTAAGGTAATATGTGTACTGTGTAGGTGTCCGGTACGTAGGTACGTGGGTATTAGTTGATGAAATTTTCTCTCGTTTGTATAATATAGAAAAGTATGTTGACACGGTTGCAATATATACGATGAGCCTTTATTCTGTAATACACAATACTCGTATAAGTTTAATGCTGTTTGTGTGTATAGAAGCGAATAAGAGAAATAAATTACATTATTGTAGCAGCTATATCGTCGCTGCGTCGCCGCACCAGTACCGCGCCCGCGAATAGCTGCGTTGACGCGAAGGGTGATAATTTTCGGAGCGTATTGTAAGCGCTAAAGCCAACGATTTGGTAAATTAACCTTTGCGCGATTCTTATTGGCTCACGTCGTTCACTATAAACATGGCGTACCCTCAGGGGCATGAAAGTACCCTCCGAAAAGATAATACGTACTGCCATATAATTACCATTAATGTAACCTCTTAAAAGCTAGCTTGTTTTCCAGATTTTTCAGCAATTACCGAATAAAATGAAAGTTGCTAGGTTTTTTCCTCCTCGTTTGTTACGTTGCCTTGTCTTTTTTCTCTCCCCCCCCCCCGGTGCCGCCTGTTCCGATTTCGGATTTTCTCTCTTTAGGTTTCAACGATATAGTATTGTTATAGTGTTACACGTGTAGAGAATATAATGGTATGAATTTTTTTTGTTTGGGTTCATTCTTTGGTTGATTATTTTTTTTCTCGTGTTGGCATTTTTTATAGGGCCGTCGATGTCGTTGTTGTCTGGTGGGTTTACAATTTATGTATAGGCTTGGCGCTTAGGCATACGAAATAAATATGTGTTGTTGGTGTTTGGAGTGTGATTGTAAAAAATGCGAAATACGTTATTGAAAAATTGTGTACATAGAAGATTTTTATTTGTTTTACGCTTCTATATAAAAGGATAGGTTAGTGTTACTTGAAAAAATTTCGATGGAAATTTACAAGTTACCTAAACCAAAGCCTATCATGATATTCAAATTTTTCCCTGTGAGAAAACATATATGTGCTTCGAGTTATCAATTTTTGGATTTGGGAATTGTGTAGAGAATAAAAAAATATAGATTTTAAAATTTTCTCTTGTCGACTTTTGAAATCATTTGTTGGAAGCCAATTTTCTCCTAACGATTTTGAGAGCATTACTTGAGACAGAATTTCATTTCGAAAACATTTTCTCGAAATTACTCAAATAAACGATATCCGCAGAGATTATCGTTCTAAGTTGACCTCAGTCGAAAAAACAAGTAGTTTGATACATTTTTATTGATGGTGTGGGTGTCATTTTGAAGAAATTTCACGTTGAAAATTTTTCTCTTGTATTTTTTGATGTTTGATTCACTTAAAATCTTTATGTTGGCCATAAAAAATTTAATTTAGTCAAAAGTGCTCTTGATAATCGAAAGCGTGAATTTATGAAAAATCATGTTGAAAATTTTACCAAAATGCCCAAAACTATTATTTTCAAAATTATCAAAAACCATTTAACGCTGTGAAAATTTATAAAAACTTTTTTGAAAAATTTTGTTCAAATAGCAAAATTGTGAAAATTTTTTCAACTGTGATGAAAATCGTTAAAAATTTAAGAAGTTAGTTTCAATTTCAAAAAATTAAAAATTTTATTCGAAGTGTTGTAAATTCTCTGAATGAAATTTTACAATGAGTTTTCCTTATTTTTACAAATTTTAGAAAATTCTATCAAGGATTTTTTTAAATGCTTTTTTTATTTGTATAACTGTGATTCATTCAAATTTCCACGTTTGTAGAATTTTTCGAAATCAGTGACCCAATATTGAGAGAAAATTTTATGGAATTTTGACATATTTTTGTCGTGATTCACTCTCATTATTTTAAAAATATTTTTCGTAGTTTGTAAAAATATTTCTAGACATTTCCAATAAGTAATTTTTCATGTATTGATTTTCAAACGATATTTATGGCTTTTTCTTCTGATTTATAATTTTTATATTTGGTTATTTCAACCTGGAAAGGTTTGTTTGACAATTGATCAACTCTGCGTGAAGCATTTGAGTAGCTTTTAAAATATCACCAGAAACTCGGTAACAATGATTATTGTGTGATGATGGGGGGGGGGGGGGGGAGGAGGGCTTCTGAAAAATCATCAACTTTTAAACCATGAATTTCAAATTGATCACCCACTTTGTTTGAAAAAAAAGTGAATTTGTTATTTTATGGCAACACAATTTTATGATTTTTTTTTAGTAAGTAACATTTTTTTGCTTAATTAACGAGAGCAAAGATTTAAAAAATTGGACTTTTAGTGAACTAAAATTATAAATTTTCCAACGTTTTTCATGGCATTTTTATGCTTGCTTTACTTCTCCGTTTCTTCAAAAATATGTATTATGTAGGTACAGGTATCCCAAGTAAATCCATGTTTAAGGATTTGGAACTTTTTTTTGACATATGAGTGGCCTTTTTTATTATTAAAAAACCTCTCAAGTTCATTTTTAAAATTTGGTTGAAAAAAAATTACGAAAAATTAATATTGCCATTTTAAGTTCTATTTTTATTCGATCGAGAAGAGTTGCCTTCGTTTGAGAAATTGTTGTCGTGCGGGAAAAGAAGATAAAACAAAAAAATGTAAATGATGTGTATAATTTTAGGTTTTCTTCGAATGACTTGCTCCGTTTTTTTTTTTAAATTTCAAAAAAGTTTAGGTAATGAACAATTGAACATATCAAGTGATGAAAAAATGGATGAGATTTTGATAAATGATATCTACTTTATGCAAATTTATCATTTCCTTCAACTTTATTTGATCTTTTTTCGTGGTAGTAAGAGGGGGGGGGGGGTGAGGTGGAGTCCAGCCAGAGTCAAAAGTAACTTTTTTGGCTGACTTATATTCTACAATGTTTATAATTGATCAAAAGAGAAAACTTGAGTTATAGGCTCGAATGTTAAATCATACCTTAGAAATTGAGGCGACCTTATTAGGAGTTTTAAGGAATATTTTCGTGGGTTCTGATTGGTTGAAAATGTGATAAGGAACTTTTAAGATTACCTTAATTTTCAAGGAATGTTTTAAAATTCGAGTCTTAGTTTACTTCTGAATAATTGTGACCCTGCCGTAAAAAAGGGACCTAGTGTAAAAAAATCGATGTCTCATTTTTCGCGTTTTTGATCCAAATGACACCAAATCTGGACCAAACACAAAAATAAAAGCATCGATTTTTTTTACACAAGGCCCCTTTTTAACGGCAGGGTCACTATATTGGTACCCAGAGGCGTGGTCAAGGAGGGGCCTGGCCCGCCTGGGAAAAATGCTGGCCTCTGCTTGCCCCCCTCCCCCAAAAAATTCTGTTGCATTTGAAAATCGTACAATAATGTAAATCCCTTCGACCCCCCCCCCCCAAAAAAAAAAGTTGTTCAACACATGGCCCCTTTTGTGCCCCTCCCTCCAATTCTCGAACTTGACGACGCCTGTCAAGAAAAAAATTGATTGATCGTATGATCTTTAAAAATATTCCCAAATCACAATAACCCAATAGGAAGAGAAATTCGGTGATCAAAACTTCATTTTCCCCTTCAACGTTTTCTAAATAGAATTTTCGATTTTTCGGACAGGTTTTTGAAACATAAAATGAGATTTTGAATTTTAAAATGGCTTCTACTCTGATTATGACAATTTCAGGTACCTATATCCAAATTTATTGGTCTTCTTTGTCGATTAATAGCAATAATAAATGATTTAACGTAATCGACGTTTAATTTTTGTACTTGTACTGAAAATATTTTGAAATTATAATGCCTAAAGGAAAATAATGGGAATGTAAAATCCGATGCATGATTTTTGAAACATGTAATTTTCAACTTGTATGTAACCTACACGAATGACTGGATTGGTATATCAGTTCAATTTTCAGCCATAAAACCAATCTGAGCTAAAACTCAAATCTCCCGCACCTCCACCAATGAAATTTTTTTTGAAATCTTCCCTTCGAAGAATCCTTCCAGAGTCGATTTCGTTCAACAGGTAATTTGATTCATAAACGAAAGAAAAATCCTTCGCAGCTTCTCAACTCATACCCACGTCTTCACGCACAAATCTCCGTACCTCGCCTCAAAGCTCTACACAATAAAGTCTAATTTAAGCCGTTGCGACATCACACAGGAAGGGAAAAGTATTATCTTCGCGGAAAATTTTAATTATCGTCTTCAAAACGAAACCGCGCGCTGTGCCTGTTCGTATTTCAAACAAAAGACTTCCCTCTTTTCCTTCTTTCTACCTCAAACATTACAAGCGAATCGTCGAGCCTGTACAAGCAGCAAGAGCGAGAAAAAAATCACACGAAGCCAGATTACGCGTTCTTTTATCGTATTTTCTTCGTTTTTTTCCTCAGTTCGCTTCTACCCCGACGGCGCGCGGCCATTATATCGCGAAGATATCCAAGATTCAACTTCTCACTTAAGTCTTTTGAAGTTTAAAAACATCTCTAGCTGTGTATAAGAAAAACAAAACGAAAGTAAAAAAAAAAAACTTTAAACACTCCGCACAACTCGACGCTATTGTCTGATCTTTTAAAAAGCTTTTAAAAAGGGGGTTGATTTTTAACAACAGCCCGAGTCTGTCAATTTTATCAGCTTACATTAAGAAAGTTTTCGCGAGCTTTTAAAAACAAAACTTTTATACTCTTTTTCCCAAGTAGAATATCCGTACAGGTGGATACACTTTTCGGCTGCGTTCTCGCCAAGATACCTGGATTCCATTTTCGGCCTAAATCATTAAATAAGTCGAAATTTTATACAGAGAGAGCCCACCCGCGCCCCGAAATTAATCGAATTTTCGACGCCATATCGTCGTTCCTCGTCCTTTTCTAGTTTCTATGAGGATGTTTTTCTCACACAGAAATTTTCACGGTCCTTTTTTTTTCATGATCCGGAACGTCGCGTCCTCGCTAATTGGCCATCGTCGTAATACTTTGTACTTCTCCAGCGAGTAATCCGGTACCGGAAAATTCGTACCCATCGGAGCGAATTTTGAATGTACTTAGCAACAAAAAAAATAATAGTTGGCTGAGAAAAGCGTATCATCGTCCGGTATTGTTGGGTTTTTAAAAAGGTCGTTAACTACGATAAGGCGTAACGTATACACCGCCGCCGCAGCTACCGAGACCCCCCATAAAGAATATCGTTTTAATCGGATCAATGGATAAAGAAGAAGCCGAAAAATTAACAAACAAATGGTGATTGCGCGCGCATAATAGAATTCGTGTAAATACTATAAACTAGTTTCGCCATCGTCTCTGTCTAGGTATAAGGAGCTTGTTAAAAGTTACTCGTGTATTACATAATAGGCTTCGATGATTTTGTTAACTCGGGGAATTTTTCCTCTGCTCTTCCTACAGCGATGATGCTTCTTGAGAATGGTGCTCGGTGAAAGGATGAGAGTTGGGTGGAAGGATCGAGCGAACACCACCGATCCTGTATTATACACGGTTCGAGTGGTATTAATGATACCATGTATCCGACAAAACCCGCCTTTGAATAATTGATATTGATACGTGGGTTCATCGGCTATTGTATAGAAAACAATCGCGACGTGTGCAGAGATGATTCTTTACGCAGCACATCTCCATCCGAGTTGGCTGCTGCTGGTTGTTGAAATCGATGAATGAGCCTGAGGGGTATTTTGAGGGTAATTTGGTCGACGCCGGTCATCGTCACAGTTCGATCACAAAAACGTACTCTATCTGCGGTTTAATAAGACTAAAAATAGATAAAGTAATAAGATGATGAGGGGAGAGGCGAAACAATACCACCCCCATTGCTCTCATATTTTCTTATAAATTCGGGAAAATTCGTCCTAAATCACCAAATTTTCTCATGAACATTATTGAAAATTCGTCAAGTAAAAAGAAAGGGCCTGGTCGGATAAGTAGGGTCCACACTCCGATTTTCAGTATCCCCCCATAAAAATTTTTGACCCCCTCGTGTCCCTTTCATTTTAGAACTATGACCAATTGACCATTTAATTGCAACATTTTCTAGAATTTAGTACAAAAAAGTACGAAATTTTTACTTACCTGCTCTAAAATATTGAATTTTTTTTAAACTACAGAATATTGAAGCGAACAATTAATTTTTTTCTGAAAGTAATCTATTTTTCAAAAGCTTGGTACTCGCTTCGTTTGGGTGTACGAAGCTCAAGGAATTCCCTTTAATACTAAGATATTGATCAAAAATGACCAAAATTTCAATTTTTTTCCAACTTTTCTTTTAAAATTTCTGCCCTAGCTTCATTGGAGATCAATAAATTTGTACCTGTTATTAATTTTCAAAATAATGGCACGATCTTTCTTTCCCCCACCCGCGAACATGGGCGCCGGCAGGATTTTCCTACGAGGTAGCAAGAAAAAGTGCTGACGAGTGCCTAATCCAATTTTTTATTAATGCCCGTTCAATTTACATAGATCATAGTAGTAGTACCCTAATTTGAGTGTTGTGACTCAAATAAAAGGGAAAAAATGGCAATTTTTTGCAAACCCACTATATTGACGATTTGACTAATTATATTTCATCCTTAGTCAGATCGTTTTTCGGAAGCGCATGCAAAAATGTTTTTGCTCATGCAACTGCATCCAAAATTTTTAAAAGAAATACAGAAAAAAAAATTTCCTCGAGGTTATAAATATTATTGTCAGCCTTATTCAGTGGCGTAGCCAGGGGGGGTCCAGGGGGTCCGGACCCCCCCCATGAGGTCAAAAATTCACGTGAAAAAACGCCTTTTTAAGGCATTAAAAATAAATTTTTCTCAAAGCTTCGCCCTCGCTTCGCTCGGGCATAAAGAATCTCAATTATTTGAATTATTTGCAATGATTATGCGAAAAAAGGTTCCATCTTAGTATTTTAAGTCTCTATATCCACTTTTTACCTTCCCAAAGAAAGCTTCTGACGCTATTGTTTGAAGTTTCTGGTTTATTTTCCTTTTTTAAGGTCAAAATGATCACTTTGAAAGTTGCTTATTCCAAAATTACATCTTTATCGAAGTTTTTTCTCTAAATATTTTATGCAAATCGTGATTTATTGATAAATTTATGAATGAAAGTGTTTCAAATTATGAATTTACTGTTCCCTCCCATGAGCCATTTTTTTGGGGGGGAGGTGAGGGGAACGGTGAAAAGTGAACTAAAAATTTCTCGAAAAAATTTAGAAGTTTGGACCCCCTCCCCCCCATGAGAAATTTCTGGCTACGCCACTGGCCTTATTAATCGTCCATCCGTCTTACTGGTTATGAAAATTTGAAAATTAAAAAATATATTTTGTTCGATATCAAGTTTACAGTGTGTCTAGTTTTACACTAGTAAACTTACCTACTCACTGATTGACTGAAATGACTGAAATCTAATTACTAAAGTAATGAAAACCTATCCAATGCATAATGCAAAAAAAAAACGAAAAGTTTATGAGGTAGCGACTGCTACCTCCGCTACCCTCTGCCGGCGCCCATGCCCGCGAAAATGAGAAACCAAAAAACTTTTATTCCGAGGGATTTAGTAGATAACGATCTGGAATGAAATTTTCAGAAAAAATTGATGAATCAAGGTATGTTGGATCTGTCGTTTTTGGTCGTTTCTTTGAAAAACGACAGTTTGAAAATTTTTCAAACACTAAAATTAAGGTTTCGAATCGAATCTTTTTAATTTTAGAAAAACGACTAAAAACGATTATTTTTAGGTATTGTGGATGCGTCGTTTCTTGTCGTTTCTTTAAAAAACGACAGTTTGAAAATTTTTCAAACACACTGAAATTACGACTGCAACTCAAAATTTTTTGATTTTCAAAAAATGACAGCAAAACCATCATTTTTAGGTATGTTGCCTCCGTCGTTTCCTATCGTTTCTTTGAAAAACGACAGTTTGAAAATTTTTCAACACACTGAAATTAAGATTTCGACTCGAATCTTTTTGATTTTCAAAAAAACGACTAAAAACGACCACTTTTAGCTATGTTGAATCTGTCGTTTCCTGTCCTTTCCTTGAAAAACGACAGTTAGAAAATTTTTCAACTCACTAAAATTAGGTTTCGACTCGAATCTTTTTTATTTTCAAAAAATGACAAAAAAACAATCATTTTTAGGTATGTTGGATCCGTCGTTTCCTTGAAAAACGACATTTTGAAAATTTTTCAACACACTGAAATTACAGCTTCTACTCAAATCTTTTTGATTTTCAAAAAACAACTAAAAACTGTAATTTTTAGGTATTGTGGATGCGTCGTCGTTTCCTGTCGTTTCTTTGAAAAACGACAGTTTGAAAATTTTTCAACACACTGAAATTAAGATTTCGACTCAAATCTTTTTGATTTACAAAAAACGACTAAAAACGATTACTTTTGAGTATGATTACTTATTTTTTAATTTTTCTGAATTTTGGCCTTCATCAAGGGGGCTGATGGGGGGGGGGATGTAGTTGGAGGGAACAGATCAAAAAAATTAACATATCGTCCCTCTAATGCTAAAAGGTCGTACCTCCAAAATTTAAAAAATTTTGTTTTTTTTTGCTGAAATGGCAACAATGGGACGTCCTCCACCTAGTAATAACAAAATTTCAGCTTAAACATCAAACAAATCCTTAAAATTAGAAAAAAAGGTATGTTGGTGTAACTCCATATTCTGAAAATTTTGAAACTTTTTGGGCGTAACTCCATTAAAAATGCAAGAAGGTCATGAATCGAAAATATGACTTTTTACAAAAGTGATGAAAAACTGCGTTATCTATTTATGATTTTTGAATTTTTTGGAAAATGTAACGATTTTAATATGTTTTTGTAGTGTTCAGAATGAATTTTTAAATTATTTTGTTTCGAAATACAGATTTTTAACTTGGCGTAACTCCAAAAATTTTCTGTGTTTGTGTAAAAGGCCATAACTCCACTATAAAAATTAAAAATGGGTATTTTGAAAAAATAATAGTTGAAAATTCATTCTCAACACTAAAAAAGCATAGTAAAATCAACACCTCTTTTACGAAATTCAAAAATTTGAAGTAGGTAATACAGTTTTTTCTCTCTCCTGTAAAAAGTTGAGTTTTGGAGTTACGACCTTTTAGCTTAAGAGGGACGATATATTCTAGCTCATCGCCTTTGAATTGGTAGAAATCGATGTGTTACTTTACTTCACTTTCTATTTTTTTTTTTTGAATTTTGACTATAATTGAGGAACCCTGTTACCTTGAGTGGTATTGAGATTGCATCTTGAAAAGTGATTTGTTGAAAAAGACATAAATAAGTTCCATTAATTATGATTTTTTTCAGATTTTCAAATGTTAGCCTTCATGTTTTGTACTTATCATAAAATTTTAGCTTTCATTCCTAAAATTCAACTTTGAACTTCACAAAATGTGATTATCTATTTCGAATTCACGTTAAATTTTCTACAAAATCGCGTAAATAGATTCATCTGGGATCTTACCAACTTCGAGGTATGAGCCTTCAAAGTCGAGCCATTTTACAAAAAATCCCATTTCTATTATGAAAATTTTACAAGCCTAGCCCCCCCCCCCCCACTTCCAACCACCTGAAAGATTGAGATCGAACTGATTGAAGTAACGGTTATTCCAACATTACACCATTGAGGAGAATCTGATGCAATTTTTTCAGCAAAATCAGAAGACAATAAATCAAAACCTGTTCGAATTGACGGAATGAGCCGACAATCCAAATAAATGTTTTCAAGATCAGTTATCATTTTCTTTGTCAATTTCGAACCTTTTTTAAGAAATATTTTCTCTCAACTACAGACGTTTTTTAATTTCTAGTTTTTGATTTTGATTTCAGATTTGTTCAACAAACTCATTTGGATTTCGTACTTTCGGATCAGCAGCCAGACATTAATTTTCGGTGAGTTTATTTTGATTTTACCAGTATTAATTTTTATGAAAGTAATCGATGACGCCCTCTCCCTTTTTGCCCATCATCATCACAATCCAATCTGAAGAAAAATACTCTCAAAATATTTGAACGAAAACGAAATCGCGATGAATTCTGTTTATTCAAACCGACAAATTCATTCCTCGTGTTTTCTATTCAAAGGTCGACAGACTTTGGAAAGTTTTTTAACGACACCTCCGCCAGCCCTATTCCCCTTCTTGATACTTGATGAAATATCGTGTTTTATATACGAACAGCGAGTATACACTCGGTGGTATGAAGTCGTTAAACGTTGAGTAATATTTTACGATGTTTCTCCACCCCTTCGTCGTTGTTGACTATAAACTTGGCATCGAGTTGACAAGTCATTGTATAATAGGTTGCAGTAACCGCGCGCCCGAATCCAGGTTTTCAACTTTGACAATTTTCACCATCGTCGTCGCAAAAGTGTATAAAACTTGCAAAAGAAAAGTAACATTTGTATACGGAAGGAAATCTGTTTTCGTATAAAAGTTGCGGCGAATTGTCACTTTTTATTGAAATTTTGTCATCGCAGCGTGTTGAATAACGTCGGTATTTTAAATGAAGTTGGAAGATCGTACCGAAGATGGCACAGGGCACGTTAACGCAGTTACGTTGAATTTACGAATAAACGACGCGACGTAAACTTGGCGTGGTAACATCCTCGATAGATACGAATTTTATCCATACGCGAGATGATTTTACCTTCTTTCGTGCTCGTATTTTCTTTCCCCCGTTGATCTCTCCTTCGTCGACATGATGGAAGAGTTAGAGGGAGATAAACGACAATAAATTATACAATCGTTGGCATATTGAGAAAAGTGCTGTATGTATTTGGCTGCGACGAAAGAAGCTGTGGGAATTGTGCGATAAGTTTTATTATTCTTTTTTTTTTGTCAATTCGTTGACGATAAGTTTTGTCGATTTGACTGCGTTGGCGAAAAGTGAAAAGTACGTACAATTTTCTTGTCGTTGGGTTTTCCATTTCGTTCGAGTTTTTAGATTGATTACTTATACGCTGGCATTCCACATTCTGCGGTATCTCTATTCGAAATTATACTGAAGGGAGGTTGAGAGGGGGAAACGGCCAAATTACGCGAATATAAACACAGTAGCGTAAGAAGAGATTTTGCTGAGGGACGCGAACAACACGTCGCTCGTTTGTGAATTAGCCTAACGCAACTAGCCGAAAAAACATAATATCACAGCTGGTAATGGTTCGTTTATTAAGAGTGCTCGATAATAAGCATCCTTTGTCCCTGGAGGGTAAGACGTCAAAAATAACCCCCGCTGAGTTTACCGTCGGGATTTCAAGTTGGTTTTTTTTTTTTCGATGCGTTTATTTATTTGCTACGTCGAGTACATTAGAACCGAAAGTGGTTTAATATCGGTAGTGATTTTTTAAATAACGTTTAATTGTAACTTTATCCGCTTGTATGGTGGAGGTTTTTTCAACGATGAAACGATTACCGCGAGGAGACGTTATCATTTTCGATGCCATGTGTGATGGTATGATCGCAAATAGGGGATGGGGAAGTTCGTGGTGTTGTGGCTCGATGATGGTGTGATTTAGATTGGAATTCGAGCACGAGGTGTTGGAAAAGGTTTTTTTTTGAACGGAATTAAATTATTTCAGTGTACTTACCTGATCGATAGGAGCATGTATTTGGGTGAGAATGGTTGGCTGGATAGCTTCAGGTTCGCGATTAATTAAATTTAAATCACGTTTTAATTGATTCTCGAATGAATTGCACTTGGATACTTGACCTTTGTGTTAAAATATGACATTCAAATTCATAAAATGGATTTTTTTTTTGTTTTTTCTGTCTCAAAAAAAGATTGGTGTTTCCTTTTCTTCTGTCTAAAACAAATCCTTCCTCCTACTCCCCCCAGCCCCTCAAAAAGTTCATCAGTTTTGAAAATTTTCCTACGTTTACCTTTCAATTAAAAATGCAATTTGGTCTTTATTGGGATATTGGGTACGGTGTGGTGTGGAGTGTGGAGTGGAATGGAGTAGACTACAGAAGGCGGACGTGATAAAAGTGGATCATAGAGAACGACTTAAAATTTGAAATACACTTTTCAAATGCTTATTTCCTGTTTTGAAGTTTTGTTGATGATTATTCTTATTCATCGAGTAATTTTTTTCTACTTTCGGAAAATGTTCGATTTTTTTTCCAGTTTTTGATATGATTTTTTTTCTGACAAATATATGAGTCTTGATCTTGAATTTAAAAAAAAATCCAAGTCATTAAAAAAGTCATGAAATTCAAAAGTTTAATCTGGTAGACATCCTGATCATAATGAACGGTTTGATTCAATTTATTTCAATTATCAATTTAAAATATTTTCCAATATTTTTTCGTACACTTTTGCCCAATTTTTTTTTGTTCGCATGAAAAATTCAAGGGTTTATGAAATTTTTAAAGTGTTGTATTATACAAGATGTGCTAAAAATCAAAAAAAAAGTCCTGAATGTAGCTCTAAAATTTTAGGAATTTTTTTATAAAAATATTTTTCAAAGAGAAATATGATTAAAAATTCATATTTTATGAATAAAACTTGTTTTTTTTTCAAAAAAATCTGAAATTATGATGAAACTGTTATTTTTCATTTTTTTCCCAATTTCTTTAGAAAGCAGAAAAAGTTCTTGGTAAAAAAAGTTCAATAAAAAAAAAATTTGAATTCTATTTTGAATTTTTATACTTCATTACACCTCTTCCCTCAAAATAGATTAAAATCTAGTGTTGTAAGAAATGAAAGAAGGGTACAGAGTCAACGTTCGAATTCATTAATAGAAGCTAAAAAACCATAATAGGGACAAATTCTGTAGTTTTAAAATTTTGATATTCATCTCTAAAGTAATTTAAAAGTAATTTTAAAATTTTCGTCGCGATTTTGATTTTCTTAAGCATCTTACTATTGTATTTTTTTAAAATTGAGAAATGTAAAACACCAGTTATTGTTTTTAGACTGTATTTTTTTTAATCACCTAATTTTCAAAATTTCTTGCCTTGATGTAGGCACCATATTTCTCGGGAAGGGGTTCGAAGAAATGCATGGAAGAGTAGTAAAATTGAAAAAAAAAATGTTGGTGGTTAAATGAAATTTTTAGCTCAAATGAAGTTCAGAAATTTTATTTTTCTTCAGATTTCTCAGTTTGAATTTTTTTTTTCAGATCGAAGCGAGTTGTAAAACGTCAAAATGTCTAAATTAAGTGAAGTGATTTTTTTTTAGTTTGAAACTAGAAAAAATGCTGAGAAATTGCGGAAAATTTTTTGTTTATTCACGGAACGTAGCTTCTTGATCTCAAATTTCAAAATGAAAAACTGACGATGAAATTTTTAGTTATAAATGAAGTTTAGAATGTTTCTTTTGCCGACTTTTCCACGAAGTGGAAAAGTGTTTCCTCTATTTTCTCAGTCGAAGATTCTTTTTTGTCGTGACGAATTGCAAAATGAGTACATTAAATGAAATTATTTTTTTTTTACTTACTTGAAAAACAAGTTTTCATAAAAGGATTTCAATTTGCAAAATTGACTGAAATTTTCTTTTCAAAAACATGCTTATTCAAAGAAATTTTTTTCATTTTTTCGATTTCTCGTAGAAAAAAATTACAAATGATGCATTTCAGTTTACAACCTTTTTCAGCTGACCAAATTTATCTCTTTAAATGAAATTGAGGCCAATTTTTGAGTGCATAACACATAATGTAATTATGATTGAAGAACGGTTTTGAAAAAAAAGCAACTCGATTGAAAGAAAAATTCTATTAAATTGAAAACACTACGAATATATATTATTGAAAAAAATCATAATTTCCATTACATGAAAAAATTCGGATTCTACGTCTACGAAAAATTTTGAAATTAAGATTAAAAATATCTACGCATCAACATACGTTTCTCCATGTTCTCCGCTGGAAATCTGACCATTTCTTATCTGCAATATCCAGCTACCCATCCGGGTTCCTTGTGGCAATATCCACTGCAGCAATTTCCTTGACTTCCATCGGGCTGACAACCGTTTCTGTTGGCGATACAGGCAGATGCCATCGATTGCATCGACACCATAATTACGGCGAAAACGAACAAAAATATTTTATAGAAATTCATGGCGAAGATTATCGCGAGATTGAAAAACGTTTCGAAATAGAAAGATTGACTTTATCGTCGAACAAGAACGATCGAAAGTAACAATTGGTTTTTGAAAGCTCGATCTGAAATAGGAGTATTTATACTGAAAATTTCAATATGACCGGACTGAGATTATCTTGGGTTTTCCTAGAGAAGTATTTTTGTTTTCAGGAAGATAAAAAAAAGGTCATGAGTATGTGTTGGAGGAAAGGACGAAGTATGTAGTATAGAAATCGACATATTAAGTGTGGTAATTTCGGTACCTAATTTGATAACTTTAGCGAAATCTATTATCGTATGCAATTAAGTAAAAGCATGTGCGAATTATTTAAGATTCGTTGGATTTTCCCAAGCAAATAATGATGTGAAATAGGTTATCGTTATTATTTTTCGGATCGATTAAATTGGCATTATTTTTCTTATCATTTAATTGTGATAAAGTTTCAGTTCAAATGTCAACACAATTATTATTTCTATTTTAATACGTAGAATTCGAATAGCGAATCAGAAAGATGGTAAATTTTGAAAACTTTTTCATTTTTATTGTACCATTAGAATGATTAGATTGGTTGAAATTCAACGGGAAAATGTGAAAAATGAAACAAATGCATGGAATACAATACTGTGTTTATTTAAATGAGCATGTGAATTAAAAAGTGCAAATTTAAAATAATACTCGATATGGATGGATAATCAGAGAAATTCGTGTTAGATTCCAAGTTCAGATTTCATACATTACGTGCAATTTCCCGCTGCCCAGTCTCCTGGCTTGTCACAAAATCCAGAGCAGCAAACACCCAAGCTTCCATCTGGTTGACAAACTGCTCCTTTTCCAAGACAAGCTGATACTGTCGATTGCATCATTGCCACGATTAACATAAGGGCGAATACGAAAAATTTATAAAATTGCATGGTGATTCGCGGTGAAGACGATGAATTGAAAAAAAATTATTTTTTTAAACTGGTAGATTTTACCGCTCAAGTTCCCGGATTGCGTTAAAGTTATTTTGTGATTTTTGTCGAATGTAAACCGAGGTATATAAAGGATGAAATTTTGATATTTTCTGAGAAAAAAATGTTTGATGGAGGTTTCGCAGGAATGGAAATTTGATTTATTTTTCAAACGTTGAAGTGGAGCTGGGTATTTTTTGATAGTTCTCTGAATCGTAATAATTTTTTTGAAGAGGAACTTTAATGATATAATTTACAGAGCTTTAAGAGAGAGGAAGTGCAGAAAAAATGTTTTTGTGAATTGAAGATTAAAAATTATTTTACGAGTTGCGATATTTAATTGGAATAAATGAGCGAATCGCATAAATGTTGGGTTGAAATATGGGCCGAAATTCTTGGACGAAGTATAAAAAACTAAAGCACTCATTTATTTCAACTTATGACTAATTCAGTTCGCAGAATGTTCAAAAACGTCGTAAATCCCAAGGCAAATGTTGAACAATCTTTGGGATTAAGTACATATTTTTATTCATTTATGTACTTATGGAACTAGGTATCAAATAGTGGTTAGACTAGGTAGGTATCTAATGTCGGCGAGGTCGATATGGTCGAGAAAAAGTGATGCTTTTGAACTTGAATGTGATCAAAAGTAATTTTAGCAAGAATTTCTTTTGAATATTTTCAAGAAATTGAGATACGTAGGAACAGAAAATATTGAAAAATTGAGTCGAAACAAAAAATCTGAAAGGAATTTGCCTTTGAAGTAAATGTTTTAGCTCAAACGAAAATAAATCAAAAGATCCCCATTTAAAATTTTAGGTGCTGAAGTTCATTTCTCAAATTTTAGCGAATTTTTGAAATTTCAGAATTAGTTCATCATCAGAAATTCAGAAAACTTTAGAATTTTCTAGCGCTTTAGAAAAACTCATAATTATAAAGATTCATATTATTATCTTCAGTCAGTCGATTGAAGTACAATTTTTCAAAATTACATATGTAGTAACTTTGAGTTCAAATTCAATTATTTGGCTGTAATTTTTTTGGAAAAAAATTTAAAAATACGCACCTATCAAGGTGAAAAGCTGAAAGTTGGAGATGACCATAATTTTCAAGTTACTCCGAAACGTCTCGAAACTATCGATTCGGTCAGAATTTCCGAACCAAAGTTTCAGTCAATTTCTCCTTTTTTCGTTAATGAAAACAATATTTTTTTTTGTTGGACGATGAAATAATTTGTAAATATTCCAAAAATTCGCTGAAATTCAAGAAATGAACTTCAACTCTTGAAATTTGGGATTGCGATTCTGCATGATTCAATTCCGATTTATTTTTGTTTGGACTCAAAATTTTACTTCGACGATTTGGAATTCTTTCCTTCTTCATGAAAAAATCTGTTGTATCTGTGGATAGAAAAACTGGATTTATTTTTTAGAATTCGATCAATTGATATTTCCCGGAATTTTTCATTCTTTCCCAGACGGAATAATTGTGAATGATTATTCAATAAAAGAATAGAAACATCTTTTCACAAAATTTTATTTCTGCACCAGTGATGCATATAATTTGATTTTATACATAGGAAAACCTTAAAGTTATACCTACCACTCGATCGAAATTAATTCTCGATTATATGCGAGTTCCTTAACTTTGTCCAGCTAATAGCTGATTCCAGATTTTAGAGCAGCAGTTTCCCAACTTACCGTTAGCTTTGCAGGTTTTTCCTTTTTTGTGGCAAGCTCCGCTTCTGATACCGTCGATTACATCGAAGTCACAATAAAAACAAATGCAATAAAAATATTTTTAAAATTGCGTGATGGTCCACGACGAATGAATTATTATTTTAAAAAAAGCATTGTCGAATTTCATCTTGTAAGCAGGTACTCATATTTTAGTACTGGGACCACGAAATCCTTCTGAATTTACTCAATGATTTTCTGTCAAGTCAAAAATTATGAAAAATTTTATTTTTCTAGAATAGGTATGTAATTGAGAGGAGATGAAATTTCAAAGAAATTACGATTTATTCGTTTAATTTTTTCAACATTTTAAAATGATTTTTTTCTTATGTTTAAAAATACCTATTTTTTCTTTTTAAAATCTAAGTTGATGCCATATGTCTTCATCCAAAAACGTTGCTTCAGCAGTTCAAAATTCAATTTCATTGTTCTTGGATCATCATTTAATGTCTTGACTCATTGGCAAGTACCAGTTGATTCATTTAACTGTTGAATGCATATTCCAGAACAACAAAATATTGTAAAGTTGAATCAGCTTGGCACACATGTCTTTTGGGCAAGCAAGTTAGCGATGACACTAGTTTTATCATGGCCATGACGGAGACAAAAGCGAATATGAAGAGTTTATAAAAATCCATATCGATATTGAGCAAAAAAAATTAGAAAAAACGAACTTCCTCGAGAAAAATTCCTCGACTTCGAATAAATCAGATGAGAATAGATTACTATTTTTTGTTCTGCAGAAAATTGTTTATATTGGATTTTTTTTTCGAAATTCTAAGAATACTTTGAGAGTTTTAATGAGTTATGAATTTACTTGATGTATCTACTTGATTTACATTTCGAAAAACTGAGGCGATTTGGAATGTTGCAATTCTTCAAAATAACACTCAGCAGATAACTTGATTCATTGACAAATTCCAGTTGGTTCATTCGGCTCTTTGAGGCACATTCCAGTACAACATTGCACTAAAGTAGAATCAGGATTGCACGAATGTCCTTTGGGGAAGCAAGATAACGCTAGTTTTATCATTGTCATGACGGAGACAATAGCGAATATAAATAGTTTATAAAAATTCATATCGATATTGAGGGGAAAAGTTTGAAAAAACGAACTTCCTAAAGAAATACTTTTTAATAAAACAGCTGAGAATTGACTAGGTACTATTTTTCATTCGGCGGAAAACTGTTTGTATTATATTTTTTCGAAATTCTAAGAATAAATTTAGGAGTTTTAATGAATTATGAATTTACCTTTGACAGTCAAAGGAATTTACCTAATGTATACCTACCTTATTTACGTTTCGAAGAACCGAGGTGATTTATCAGTTTGAAAGTTGATTTTAATTTCAAAATTAATGCACCAACTGAATATGAAAATTAGGAAAAAGCAAAATTATTGAAATTTTCCATCTTAAAGAAATGTTACTCTGTTTTACCGCAATTAAAAGAGAAACACAAAAATAAATTGCAAATAAGTATTGTATTCCAAATAAAAACTACTGATACATCGAAAAAATGGAGTAATTACTGGAATCGTGCCATAGATTTTGAGTGAATATCTAAATGCTAAATAATCCAATATATCCGATTAAAAAATATTCCGAGAATTCATTGCGAAAAAATTTACGTAAATAACTGGTAACTGTGATTGATTCGCGAGTACGAACTTCACCGCATATCTTCTGGGCAAATTCTCGTTTCATGTGCATACTCCAGTATCATCCGCTATGTTTTGATTGCACATTCCAGAACAGCAAATCCCCATTTCACCGGTGTACACGCAAGTAGCTCCAGTTTCGAGACATGCCGAAGTCATCGACGGCATTAAAGCCATCAACGCGGCGAATACGACCAAAAAAATGTTGTAAAAATTCATGACGACGTGACACGTTAAACGGACTGAAAAAAGTCTACTTTTGAAGAAAAAATTGCACTACTTAACGTAACCTGACTGATTTCGTTGTAGAAGTCGAATTATGATTTTTAAGCAGCGAAAAGAAAGTTTATATAGCAAAATTTTTACTATTTTGAGAGTGGACCAAGGATTTTTGAGAGATTTATGCTCTAAAATGAATTAGCTACGTAGTTATTAGTTTTAATCGAAAATTATGAAAGTTCCTGGAAAAAAGTTGACGAAGAGGAGTTCAAATGGATATGTTTGTGACAATTTTAGCCTCCAAATTTAGTACGGATGGTAATAATTATGATCATGGTTTGATTTATTTCAGAATTAAGTGCGTAGAATACCTACCGATGGTGGTTTTATTAACTTGCAGTGAAGTTATCATTATGACGAATTGCTCGTAAAACGAAATATGTAGGTAGAAGGCAGATATATGTATCTAGGTAATGGTGCCCAGTACCTGGCTGCTTACCCGGTGTTCTAGTTATTCTCATTATTTTACTTATTTGATCGAGGGAGAGAAAAGGTAATTGTTATACGTGAGAATATTTAGCACTTTGGATGCGAAAAACTTCTTTTAAAAAAACCTGAATTGGCTTCAGAAAATCCTTCCAACTAAATCAAAACAAATCGAATAGGTAATTCAATTTTTTAAAAATATTTTAATGTAAAACTTTTCAAACTACGTAGAGTTGAATTGGCTTTTTCTTCATTTCTTGAATTATTTCGTAGAAAAAAAATCAAACTAATTGCATCTTCATTTTTGGCTCTTCTTCACTTAAGAAAAAATTTTTAGACGCAGAATTTGAATTTTTAACCGATATAAAGTTTTTTTAAAATCATTCTGAAAAAGATGTTTCTTTAAAAATGAGCTTACTTTGATAACTTTCGGATTTTTTCTGGGAGTTGAGGGGCCGAGGTGGGGTAAAATTTATACGAAGGAGTTGCAATGCCGAAAGTATCAGAATTGAGGGGAAAAAATCACCGAAATATGGGCTATATCTTCGATTTTTTGATTCGCTGTAAATTATGCGATTCCTTAAGGTATCATTTTGAAAGATCAGTATTGATGAAAAGTTACCAAAAAATGAGTTTTTCCAAAATTCTTATTTAAAAAAGAATTCATACGCATTCTGAAAAATTCTGTAAATCCGCTGTAATCAAAGTCGAGACGATCAGAATTTACATGCATTTTTGAATTTGGTTTTATTAGTATCTCTGTAGGTAAATACTCTTATTAATTACATATTATCGTCGAATAGAAGTAGAAAAAAATGATAATCAAGTAACTAATCACGAATAACTTTTCATTCTTATCAATGCCTTACTTATGCATATCATTTAATTATGCCCAATTTTGCTGAAATGTGAAGTAGTGTCTGGTGCTGATGAAACTTACCGAGTACAAGACGACCGACAGTCTCGATAGTTTGTTGTTGTTGTTTTTTTCTCCACGAACTTGTTTTCGTTTTTATCATATTGTTTTTCAAGATCATTTCGATGAACTTTCAATTTTAGAATTTTTGGAAATCATAATTTCTTGAAAATCTCAAAAACTAGATTTTTACCATCGTGAGTTGATATTTACCTACATTTTAAATAAACGATCCTTAAATTCGTTTTATAATGATTTTTTTCTCGTCTGTTCTTTATTTATTGTATGTTTTATGTAATTAGTCTACTTACCATCAAAATATTCGTCTACCATGAACTCCTTTCACGATGAATTAATATTTTTATTAATTAAAAAAAATTTTTATTCATCCTGATTCAATTGCAAACGTATCCTTTTTTGGCATTGAATTCGAATATTTGCTTTTTTTGGATTTGATCCTTCAGTGCCCCCTAGTCCCCCAATTTTTGGGGAAAGTATGTCAGGAAATTCAAATGACCTATGGCATATCGATTGTCACTAATTTGAGGGTGTAGAATTTGAATTTCGACTTACTTTTTGAATTGACTACTGTCCCCGCGCTCTACCTGACCCCTTCCTGAATTAATCGTATATTTCTTTTGGTTAAGAGCGGGGAGAAGGGGGGAAAATCCGAAATTAAGTTGATATTTGAATTATACATCCTCAAATTAATGACAATCTATCGCCATTTTAATTTATTAATCTACTTTTCCCAAAAATTGGGTGTCTAAAGGTGCACTGAAGGGTCAAATCCAAAAAATAAGCCATTATTCGAACTCAGTCATCTAAAATACCTAACAAACGACAGGTCACACGTTATTTTTCATTTTATCGAATTTTGACTCCATCAAGGGGGCTAATATAGGGAGGTTCAAGAGAGGTCGGATGAAAAAACCAAGTACACATTCGAAGTTAGCGCCTTCGAATTAGTATAAATTGACGTGCTACTTTACTTTTTCGATTTGAATTTTGGTCAAAATTGTGGACCTCGTTCAAATATATTCAACGATGAATTTTTATCAAAAATCTGAAACTGAAGACTTTTTGTCGAAGAAAGCGTAAATCCAATATTTTTGAATAATTTGAAATTACGAAAGAAATTATTTTGCAATTTCAGTAATTTTCCAAGTCAAAATGATCTAAGAATAAATTACTTTTAAATGTTGAAAAGAGTAAAGAAAAAATGAAATCAAATGTCAAAGTATAAAAAATATATTATTAAACGATATTGAATCTTAAAAAATTACACAAATAAATATTTAAAAAATGTACATCATACGTATCGGCGAATTTGACATCGATCGAAATTTATCAGCGGTTTTGGCATTTTCCATCGCTATGTCCAATGAGTTGGTGACAGTATCCGGAACAGCAGTTGCCCAAGCTACCATTAGCCTTGCATCTTTTTCCATTATTCAAACATTTGGCTTCGGTGGTCTGCATGAGTACCATCAAAGCGGCGAACACGAAGAAAAATATTTTATAAAAATTCATATCGATGACTTGAGTATTGCGATAATTTCAAAAAAATGCGAACCACGCGAAGAAAATTCACGGTACTTTAACTTGAGCAAAAAAGCTGCGAGTTGAAACGATCAGCGATATGTTGACTATGATTCGTCGAATATAAATCGAAGGTTTATATAGTCGAAATTTTATAAACAATTCGAGATTAGAATGTACAGGATTTCCCAAAGGTATTAATTATGCAATAATTATTGCAATTGGAATACGAAAAATGTTTCGATAACGATGAGAAAAGACGTCATTGTATCAATAATCAATTCCTACACCAATATGATCACGTATATCTGGGTACAAGTTCGAATGCCAAGTACATTCTTTCTCTCTCTTTAATTTATTATTTTAATGGAGATTTTATGCGATTAGTTTGTTTACGTTGGTGAAAGATGTACCGATTCGCAGAAATTTTAAATTTATGTTACCTACTTGATAAAATATCGAATAGTATGGGGAGTTTGTGAAATGTTTACTTTTTAGGTTATTTTTTGATAGATTTTCATTTCGAAATTAAAAAAGATGTTGAAGATCCAAAACAAAAAATAAACAAAATGATGTAACATTTATAAAAATTTTAACAATTTTTTGGAAAAAAAAGTAGGAATTTAATTAATTTGAAAAACAAAATATGTGTTTAAAAATTCGAATCATCCGGTGGGAAGATATCTAGGTGTCGATCGATGTTCACATTTTCCATCAGGTTCTCCATAAATATGGGAACAGGTGTAATAAGAACAGCATTTGCCTAAGCTACCATCAAACTTGCATTTATCTCCAACATTGAGACATTGCTGAGCTTCAATTCTCTGCGTAAGCATCATCAATGTGGCGAAAACGAATAACAATATTTTGTAAAAATTCATATTTTTGGATTATTGTATGAAATACGAACTACGCGGATAAAATTCACAGTAAACTTATCTCTATACTTGTTTAAAAAAACTGCGACTCGAAACAGTTTAGAAATACTCGTTTATGGTGTAGAGTGTAAATTGAAGGTTTATATAGGGTCGAAATTTCAAACAGCCGAAGATCAAAATATTGTGGATTTTCCAAAGACATAAATTATGCATTTTAATTAAGTAAGATAATTTAGATATGAATGAGAAAAAAGTCGTAGTGTTTGTTGAAACAGGAACGTGATGACGTAAATCGTATAGTACTTAGATAGATATACAAGTTTAATTTGAATGCCATTTATTTCAATTTTTAATAGTGATTTTATACAACTGGTTTTTTTTCTGCAATAGTGAAAGAATAAACTGAATTTTAAATTATTCTATTTTATCGATGCTGGAATATTGTGGTTGCTTTCATATTGAAATGAAATTCTCATGAATTGAATATAATTTTAGATCGAAATTCAAAATTCCAAAAAAAAAACTGGTAGCAGGAATTCCAAATAGATGTTTTTTTTCAGACTTCGATTTTTTTTTTACATAATTGTCCTTTTTTGCATCGGTTTTCATTAGGAATTCTATGAAGCAATTTTTTCAAAAAATAAGTTTCAAGTCGAAATAAATATTCTAAAAAAAAAAAATTGAAAAATTGAAAAGTTTATTTTTGATGATTTTTCTGTTCGCACAAATTATAGTTTTTTTTTTTTTTGAAATTATTTATAGCATTTTGTTGTTGAAAATCTGAAAAAAAAATAGAAATTTGGAGCTAGAACCCCTAAAAAAATTCTGTGCGAAAGTAGATATAGCCTGAATAATTTTTATATAATCTGTTTCTATGTAGTTGCATTGTCATAAGTCACAGTGGTCCGGGAGACTTCTCAAAACGCTTCTAATTCTACCTGTCTAAAAAATTCATGTGGTGGGCTTGGTTTTCAAGGTCGTAAAATACGAATCTGACGATGAAATTTTTTGAGCAAATGGAGAGGAGGAGGGGAGGTGCCGAAATTTAAATTTTCCAAAATATCATGTACATCGAAATCTAGGTTTTCAAGGTCGTAAATTATGTATCTGAGGACAAAATTTCCTGAAGGTAAGGGGTGGATGGTGGGGCGAGGAGTCGAAAAATTGAAATTTTTCCAATAGTAGGTATATATAATTTTTTTGCGATATTATGAGCATATATTAGACTAAAACCATACAAAGTAAACCGAAGTAATTGTAACGACAACAAAAATGACCATGACAAAAATTGCAGAGAATAAAATTTTCTATCTGGTTGAAACGATTAGGTTTTTCTGGGAGGCATAATTTCCAAGATATTTTTGAGTCAAGTTGAATATTAGTGGCAGTAATTTAAAAAAGAAAATAAATTTTCGTTGTCTTCTCGATTTCCTCCTCGAATGTTCAACTTTACTCCAGAATATCTTGAAAATTATGCCTCTCAGAAAAATTTAACCACTTCTACCCGGTAGGAAATTTCATTCTCTACAATTGTTATTTTCGCTGTCGACGCTAGTTCGTTCTGAAAAATCACTTTTTGATGGACAAAGCACAAAAGAATGCGATTTTTTAACAGAATTCAAGAAAGTTCAAGCTGTAACTTTTTTCTAAATCAGAAGTCTGTGGTTTGCGCCATTCGATTCACTGTAAAATTCTCTTGCTGACTAGACCAAAAAAAATTGTTTTCAATTTTTTCCTTAGCCTGTGTTTATTGTTCTCGAAAAACTAAATTTTTCGACCCCCATCCCCAAAAGAAAACTTGGTCAAAACCATAATTTTTTCTTTCATTAGTTACATAAAAGCAACCAAAATTTTACAAGTGGAACCCAAACACAAAAATCGTGTCGACTTGTGTTATTTTTATCCCCCACGTGTAAGTACCGGGTGACCGGAAAGTACATACCGAAAAAAATTTAAAATTTCAGTAAAAAAAATTTATTGGCGAGGTAATCTTTTTTTTCTCATATTCTACTAAAATAGACTGTCTTCTAATCTCTGCATAAGTTATTGCTCGAAGAACCTCAATAATCCACAATTTTCTCGTAAAACAGAAAAATAATTCAGTAATTCAGGGATAAATCATCTGGTTCCAATTTGTGAAGCGCTGAAATCTAATCCGCCTTATTTCAAGATTGAACGCATTGTTTTGAAATTGACAGGGTTGAAATCAAGCTTTTGGCTATCTTGAAACCTACCCCCAGATATTCAAAGATTTTATTCCGCGCAATTTTTAAATTTTGCTTGACTAATTTTAGCTGTAGCATTATAAACTAAAATCGAATTATGCTTCACAAAAAATTTAAAAGAGTTGAGAATCTATGAAGTGGCCTATGATCGAATAGTAATGAACCCAGGATTATGCCAGAATTGAAATTTTTCGGATAAGTTGATTAGGGAATTTTTGAGAAGCATTTATTTTTGGGAACTACTTTTCGGTCACCCTGTATATCAATTTAACTCATAAACTGTCAAATATTGAAACAGTCCTTTTTTTTGAAAAATTCCTGGTTAAAATGTACATATTTTTTTTTTAAAGTGTGGCAAGTACTTGATTTGAGAATTAGAATAATTTTGGAATTTTATTCTATCGAAATCATTGTTCTATATTTCGCTATACTTACAGGAAAAAAAATCAATTTTTTTAGTATGTATAAATAATTGGAAATGGATGAAATATTGAAAAATATGTATTTGCTTTGCTATTTTTTCAAAATTTTAATTTTATGTAAATATGTTTCATTTTTTTCAACCAAAAAATATACCTACCTAACTAATTTTTTTTAGAAGAAGTCGAATTATACCTAGTACTTACTTTTTTTTTTTGACTCATTTTACCTGCATTCTTTCTTACTTGATGTGTGAATTTGAATTCTGAGTTCTTCATTATACCAACGACCATTATTGATTTACTTACTTACATATTTTTACCCATCATTGAAAAAAATATCAAGTTGAAAAAAATCCATAACTTTGAATACATTCATCTTTATGATGACGACGGATAACGATACTGCTCGTGAAAATCATCATGATACCAATATAATGCGAATGCAACATTTACCTTACTCTTTTCAAATACCATTTGACGACCGATACTTTTATGAATTAAAATAACACCAAAAATGAACGATAATTTCGAAGTATAAAAAATATATTACTCAAGATGAAAATTCGAAGTACATACACTACGTAATTAAATGCATAATATTATACGATTCGAATCACATTAAAAATTATCAACGGTTTTACTGGCATTTTCCTTTGTTGTGTCCTTTGAGCTGATGACAGTATCCGGAACAACAGTTGCCCATGCTACCGTTCGATTTGCAATCTTTTCCATTCTTGATGCAGGCCTGAGTGGTTTGCATGAGGACCATCAAGGCGGCGAAAACGAAGAAAAATATTTTGTAAAAATTCATATTGCTGAGATGTCTCGTCGAAAAACTCGAACCGATTGAAAATAAATGTAAACGCGGAAACGTTACTTGAAAACTTACAAAAGAAGTTTAACTTGGAGCTCAATACGTTTATGATTTGTACAGAAATAATTGCCAGTATTTATACTATTGTAAAAAATTGAAGGGGATTTCCCGAGGGCATTTGTGCATATGCAATTGGCATTTTCCTTCGTGAAATGGGGAAATCCGTCATTATTTTTGTATTTATCTGCGATTGCAGTCACGTATCATAGAGATACGAATTCGAATACTAATGATTGTGATTTTATGCGGAGGGTGACCTACGATACTTTGTAGTGTAAAACTAATCAGGAAATTTCAATATCAATGTTCGTATCTGAGTATGTGTTAATCTCAGTAATGTAAGTAGTAAAAATTTATCAATTTGAAAATTTTTCCAAAATTTTTGGGAATAAAATTTCAAAAAATTGAGTTGAATGGAAAAAAATATTGGAAAAATATCAATTACAAAAATATCTAAATTTACTTGATATTTACGAGTACATACCTAATAATTATTAAATTAAAAAATTCATTACTTGTATATATACCTACTTAGGTAGGTAGGTAATACATTAATCGTCTGTAATTGAAAATTGATTATCGGTTTTTGCATTTTCCAGTCTTTTGTCCTTTCTGTTGATAACAAAAATGGGAACAGCAAGTGCCGATGCTGCCATCAGCTTTACATTTTCTTCCGTTTTTGAGACATTTAGCATCTGTATCAGCTACTTGCATCAAAATCACGACCGCGGCGAATACGAATAGAAATAATTTATAAAAATTCATATCGAATATGGTATCACGAGTTCGTTTTTTCGGTAAAATTAATTTAATTCTTTACAGACGACACGAACGTTCTTTCAATTTTTAATTTTTCTCATTGAAAATAAAAGTATATATAATGAAATTTCGAAGGTGTGTTTTATTTGAGGTCTCATTGAAATCGTATCTGAAAAAGTAAACACGGTAGTTGACGATTTATTGCAATTATTACGTTTTTAAAATGACGTTTTATTGATTGAAAACTCAAAATTCTGTGAAAAATATTCGACTCGTGTTTGTTTAGGGGAATTGAACTCAATAATAAAAGATACGAGTGTCGAATTGATGCATTTTGCATTGTAAATTGTATAAGTAATAAAAATATGAAAGAGATAAAGAACTTGAAGAAAATAACAAAAATATAGGTACTTGTAAATTCTACTTGATAAAAAGTTAAAAATAACTGTAAATGTTTTGATCATGCTGCAGATTTAATGCGTTTCGAATTTCAGATGTCGTTATCTTTATACCTGAATTGGCCAGTTTAGTTTAGAAATGTCAACTTTATTGATAGGTGTTTGTACTTAGCATAGGTACTTAATGTCAATAAGTAAAGAGAGATAGAGATTTGGTAGAAGTTTCAAGTTGATTTTTTTTCATCTGTTATTTTAAAAGCTGGTTTTAGAATTGATTTGATTGTATTGCACGCTTCTATCGCTTTACCTTTTTTGATAAAAAAAAAAAAATGGCATAGAATTACTTTTCAAAATAAAAGCTCTGGCGTGGTAAGGAAGTTATAGTTATTTGACTTCTGGTGGAACTTGATCAAAATTTTTATGCCATTCGATTTGTCTTGGTATAAGATGATTTTAGAGTGAAAACGAATTTTCATCTCACCCTTGAGGGACTGGCAAACCTGATTTCGTAGCTAAAAATTTCATCTCTGCGAGTTTTCCGCCAATTTTTTTTCAAACTTGGCATGTACCTACGTAGAGGTACTTGAAGGGAGTACGAGTACCCTAATTCTTTTTCAGATTTTTCCAACTACTTGACGACCTTAAAATTTGACTTTAAAAATTTCAAATCGCCCTGATCCACCATTATTTTGGACAGCAGAATTCTTTTTTTCTGAAGTTTCTCAGTGAAGGTATTTTACATTTTTCAAAATTTTTTCGGATTTTTTCGAGGGGTGGAAGTTGGTCAAATATTTAAAAAACCGTCTCAATTAATCATTTTTTTTTCTTTGAATTTACTGCTTTGCATCAATTTTTCATGTTTTTGAGATATTTGACCGACTTCTATACCACTGAAAAACTTCGAAATTTTTTTTGTCTGTTCCAAAATTATGTCTCCAGAGCGATTTGAAATTTTCAAAGCCTAATTCAATGTCATTAAAATACTTAGTTGGAAAAATGTGAAAAAATGTCAGGATACTCCTCCTTAGCACTTCTATACGTGCTTAGTTTGAAAAAAAAAAATGATTGAAAATTCGCGAATATGGAATTTTTGGCTGGGAAATCACGTATTTTGGGGCTCCAACCTACCAAGAGTGTGATGAAAATTCTCTCATGCTTTCCAAATTCATCTTCTACCAAGATAAATCGAATGCCATAAGAATTTCAAGTTCCATTGCAGAGCAAATGACCTCGGATACCACACCAGAGCCTTTATCGTAATTGAAGGGGTTTTCCAAGGCGTAGGTGATATGACTTTACATATTAATTTCTGCTGGTATTAGAAAATAATTGTTTGCCATTATGAAAAAAGAAGACGTGCTATTATCTCAATGTGTATTGGTTATTAAGATAACAACAAAAAAACCTAATTATTGCAAACACACCAACCAACGTACATACAGTATGACACAAAAGTCTTGTCCACGAAAAACACTTCATGATATCTCGAAATTGAAAAGAGATATCGAGATGATTCAAACGGCAATATGTTCCTGGAGACAAGGACATTGAAGATTGATAGTCAAATTTTCAGTTCTACCTACAGGGTGTCCACAAATTGAGAAACCGGTTTTGGTTAAAAAATGAGGGTCCGGGTTTTTTATGGATTTGAAATCTACACACTGAGACGATTAAAATGTGATAATTTTTTTTCGAAACCGGTTCGATAAATTGCAACCGGTTGTCAAAAATATCTCAAAAATCGAGATTAGAAAAAATAGAGCTTTGTAAGCCAAACATGGTCAGTGAACTCATTTTTTAAATCGGTTCACTCTCGGCAACTAGACCATTCAACAACAAGAAAAGATATGAAATTTTTTTTCAAATGAATATTGAACTCCTCACCGTTAAAAATCTAAAAAAATTTCATATCTTTTTTTGTTGTTGAAATTTCAAAAAATGAGTTCACTGACAATGTTTGGCTTACAAAGCTCTACAAATTTCATTTGGAAAATTTTTTCTAATCTCGATTTTTGGAGTATTTTTGACAACCGGTTGCAAATTTTCGAACCGGTTGAAAGTATACTTTTCCGGTAAAATTCAGAAAAATCATATCCTCGATTTACATCGACCTCCTAAAATCAAATTTCACCATTTTCAACCGTACTGGAACTTTCTACGAGATTCTGATTTTCCTTGATATTTTAGAATTTCTAGTTAGAAATTAAATTCTGCTTTTCATCGGAATTGTTTCGTAAAAAAAAATCACTCTTGTCGCAATTTTCAAAAGTACTCCTCGGGTGTGTTTTTTGATCAATTTTCAAATTTTCAAAAAATAAGAAATTATTGAAACTAATGAAACTTTATTTTTTCCGCAGAGAGTAAGAAGTGAGAATTTTCAAAAATAAACTTCTAAAAAGATTTCGAAAAACATCTTGGGAATAATCTCAAATCGTGAAGATTATGTTTTGAATAAATAGAAAATTGAGCAGAGAGAAAATATATTTACATGGGTATTATTGAATGGAATTCGATTATTACACGAAAATTCAACCAATAAAATTACCTAATTGTACGATTCAAAAATAAATTGCATCCAGATCGGTAACACCTTTAGAACGGATCCGTATCATTTCTGATCTATTCTAACGCAGTGTCCGACTTTTTGACTAATTATTTGATGGCATAACCCATGACAGCAGTCTCCCAAACTTCCATTAATTGTGCAAGGCTGAGAATTTGGAATGCAGGCCGACGATATCGTTTGAATCATGCATATTACAAATACAAATAAAAATATTTTTACGACATTCATAACGAAAAAATTAATTTCACGAACGAATTTACAACGTGAAAGATCAAATGCGTATAGTAAAACACGATTTTTGTTTGTCATATGTATGTAGTAAGTTAGGTATGTAAAAGCCATTTATAGTAAAAATTCAAGGTTTTTTGATAAGTAAATTTTATGTGTGTGGCTGTTGTGTTTTTATGGTGTATTTCTTCGAAGATGATATTTTTTGAAAAAAATGTACTTACTTGGTACTCAGTTGTTATCATTGAAATGTTTTTAAAATTCGTAATAGAAAATTCGTTAATTTTTTTTATTGATATACCTGAGCAGTGAGCAGTTGACGTATTTTTGATAGCGAGTCGATTTACAAAGTCTTAATTACATTCAGAGATATCGAGAGTTTTTTAAGAAAATTCATAAATTTTCATAATTCAAAAATGGGGAAATAATGTATCCATTTTCAAAATCTTTCATATCTGTTTACAAAAAATACGTAGCATCAGCGCAATGATGGAAAAGAAAACGAGTGTAAAATTTTTATAAAAATCCATTCGATCTGATTGAATTAAAAGTGAAATTCGTACGACCAAGAGTTGACTAATGATTTGCATCCCTCCTCTAATTGAACTTATACACTCAAAATAATAATAATGACAAGTGTCACAAAAATGAATAAATTTTATTAGCAATAACGCGTCCCAATTCCACAAAAATGCGCTAAATAGTAAAAATTTATTAATCTATTATGATAAATTTTATCAAATACCGCAATTAATATTTTTTTTTTTTAGAATAGATTTTTACCAAATTTTATGAATTGGGACGCGCTATTATTATTTTTGGATAAAATTTATCATTTGTTTTTTCAGTGTATTGTAAAATTTTCTACATTTAGATTTGAAAATTGATGTATGGGAATTTTGAGAAAGATAACCACCTAGAAAATATATTTGAAAAAGTAGATGAAATTTCCCTGCAAGGGAACCACATTCAAGAAAAATCGACATTATTTTTGAATGCAAGAATTATATATTTTATTGAATAAATCATTACGTAACATTTTATAAAAATTTAATAGATCTTCACGGATTCATGCAATAAGTGTAATAATTTCTGTAAACAGTGTGAAAAATCTTATTTATTTACGATCGCGGTCTTTGCAAAATCCATAAGGTCCTACTCCTTGAGAACAAAATCCAGTACAACAGATTCCCATACCGCCATCGGAAGTACATCTCGATCCATAGGGTAGGCAAGTAGAAGCTGATTGAATTACAGCGACAATGACAGCGAAAACAGATAGGAAGATTTTATTAAAATTCATCGCGACCGAATGAAGAACTCGGAAAAATGAATCACTTCAATTGCACTGATTGATTCCTCGTATAGTGTTTGTTGAAATTATGATTTTCGTAGTTGGAAACAGAGTATACAGTTGAATTTTTTTTCTTTTTGAAAATGATGATAAATGTTTACCTGATTACGAAACTATCACGACTGTAGGGAAATCCATTATGCTGTTTTGATGCGATAATTGCCTGTGTATGGATGGAAATTTCGCAAAAAATCGTATTTTTTTTGTCAAGCTTTTTTAGTGCGAGGTGTAGGATTTTTTATTTCTCAAAAAATAGATAAGAAAGAATAATTGTATTCGTATGAAAAATTAACATTTATTGTTATTAGTTTGAGTGCTAGAGACGAGATCGAGTCAAATTATTCGAGGAATGAGTACTTACTTAGTTCCCACTTAATGAGTTAATTATTAATAGTCATCTATGGTCGAAGTGGCATCATTTTTCATAACCCCTGCAAATTCATCAAATGCAACATTAATGACATTGTGATATTGTGCAGAATCTATAATTTCGTAGGTTTTTTTAAAAACGAATTTAAAAAATGATGCCACTTTACCTGTAAACCTCACAAAAAGATGCCATCTCGACCATAGTCACGAAAAAAAAATTTCGCTTGTAGATAACAGACAATTATTTTATATGTACCTATACCTACTTACCTGCTTCTAACTCATTTTTATGTTTCAAAAAAAAGTTGAGATAATTTTTATTGGGTTTAAATGTATTACAATGTTGATAAGGTAATTTGTTTGTTTGGTTTTTAAATGTTTTCACAAATTTCTGTTTCTATCGTGGTAACTTGTGGTTTTTTAATTAGATACTTTTGCTGCGGTTCATTTGATCAGATATTTTTGAAACCATTGATAAAATTAATAGCAGTTTGAAAATGATAAGAATTACTCATTTGAAATAATTGAATGATTTTCATACGATTGGAAATTTTACAAGTAGGTATTAGCAGGTATTAGGTTTTGAATTTATTCGTTCGATTTCTCAATTAATTTGACAATCTGAGAAATAAACAATTGAATTTTGAGCGCAGAATTTCAATTTTACTTGAAAAGTATTTGTATTTTGGTTTTCAAAATTTATTCTAAAAATTCTCCAAAACAAATTTATTTAAACTACTCGAAATTTATGACATTTTGTTTGATTTTTTTTTGGAAAGAAACAGAAGCTTGGAATCAATTCTAATAAGTATCAGATTTTTAAGTTGAAATGATTTTTTTTTTAGAGTGCTTGCAACGACGAAAAAAAAATTACCCGTGAAAGAATGAAATACATTTTATTTAAATTTACACGTACAAGCGAAACAGCTGTTCGGTTATTTGAAATAATATGACGAAACATTAAAACAATTACCATCCAAAGAATTTCCTTCGACAATGATTTGAATTTAAGGACGTTCCACGCAAATCCCGCTGTCTTGATCGACCACTGGAATACAAACGTATCCTTCGCAACAGCGATTCTGCTCCTTCCAAGGACAATCGTCCCCAACGTCATTGCATATTGATGCAGTTTCTGTTTCATATTCTTGCGGCGATATCGATCGTATTAACGACACGGAAAATACACATACGAATAAAAATATTTTATAATTCATTTCTTTATCGTTTAAATGACAAACTATTGAATCGAAAAAATATCTTCTTTATAAATATCAGAATATTTGACTGAAATCGAATGATTTTTTTTTTTTTTTTTAAGAATTGAGTATATTTTATATTTGATGAAAATCTCATGCCTATTCCAAAAGATTAATACGAAACTTGTTTTTCTTGTTTGCTGGGTCCATAGGTAATCAGCTATTTATTTTAAAAAATACATACGAAGGTTGGCGAGAGATTTTTTTCCATTGTGAAATAGATATTTATTGTCTATAGGTATTAAATGATGGTTGGGTGTAGGTATTTTTAACTTGATAGTTATTGTAGTAATTTGAGAGAACAATGAAATAAATTCTGAAATACCCATAATATTTTCGAACAGGCAAGAGGAAAATTCGATTTGATCATTCGTAGGTGTGAGTAATTTTTTTCATGAATTTCACTCCTCTTTTCGTAAAATTTTTTATTTCAATTTTGGACCATTTTTTATTGAAAAATTAATTTGAAAAACAAAAGCACCAAAATTTAAAATTATTTTGATTCAATTTTTTCGTCATATTTCTAATGCCCCAATAATCATTTGAAGATTGAAAAAAAAAAAAAATTAAAAAATGCTTATCTCATAATTATATGTGCTAAGTGAAAACATTCGATAAAAATCTTATCTTCGGCCATAAAAAGCGAGAAATTTACGACGAAGTATTGATGAAAAATTGATGTACCAGCGTCGAAATGATTCCAAACCAGCCACCATTTCCATCCTCTCTAATCAACAGATCAACCAGATCTACGTTTTTCTCGGCAAATTCCCCAGCTTTCGTCCTGCGTCGCCATGCAAACGGATCCTTCGCAGCAGTGATTCTGTAAATCCTTCCACCAGCATTTTTCTCCTAGCTCGTTACAGGCTGGTTCCTCGGACCATATCGATTGCACCATCAAAGATACCAGCACGAAGAATAAAAATGAAAATATTTTACAGAAATTCATCGTAAACTATTGAACATCGACGAAGTGTTGAAAAAAATAGATCTTCTCGAAATAACCGTTTGTATTGGACTAAAAGATGATGCAGACTTGTTTTCAATGAAAATTTTATCATTTCTAGTCTGTAATGCTAGAAGATTATTTCGAGAAACTTGTTTTTCTCGTTTACTGGATGTATTTTTTTTTTAAATGTTGAAAAATATATCAAGGTTGGTTTTGATTTTTATACTTGACTACGTTTTGCGATGTGTTGTTGAAATTCAATTTGGATTCGGGTCGTGATATTTATGAATGTTTTGATCTCATGACAGATTTATGAAATTGAACGTAATTGGAGGTATCTTCAAGGACGTTGAAAATCCTGATGGTGGTTACCTGCCTATAAGTAAATGAACGGAGACTCGAGATGATCAGATTTTGAGATATGGAATATTTATACCTAGTAGAATTGTTGCGAATAAGGAGAAAAAAGGTGTTTAGAAATTAATGGATTTAAAATTCTTTTCAAATAATTTAGTGGATTGAAAAAAAGTTGCATGAAAATTGAATTTAGGAGCAGCGTCATTAAACTCTGGCGACAAAATCCTGCAATTGAAGGATTTTCAAGTGTCAAATAATTTCCAATTTCACACACGAAAAATCCCTAAAGGTTTTGAATAGATTTTCCGAATTTAGATCGTTTTTTAAGTTTTTGTTGTTGTTGTTTTGAAAAGAGGAGGTCGATTGAGTCGGAATATTTTCAAAAATATAGAAAAACACTTCGAATTTCTAAAAATATGCGTTTTCTCAGTGGATTCATTGGGAAACCTCATACCTTTTAATTTTTAGTTGTTTGCTATTTTTTAAATACAAAAGGACCTTTTTTAAATAGGTAGGTTTGTTTATAGAAAATCGTCCAATTTGATGATTCTGTGCAGAGGCAAAAAAATCTCTGGTTTAATGAAGAAAATTTTTTCCAAACTGCACACATTATTCCATCTATAATGTATTTTCAAAAAAATTCACTGCCAATAGAAATTCTGATAGTCATCTTTACCCCTCTCCTTACTTTTTTCACAAAAAATCGTGAAAACAATTAAGATGAAAAAGTTGTTGAAAAGTCATATTTTGAGTGAGGAAAAAGTTTATTTGGCTCATTTGGAAAAAAATTTGCCAAAAGATCCATCCCCCTTTTTAATTTTTATCATTTCGTTTTTTCTTAGATAACGTCCGTTTTTTTAAAATTTCAATCCAACGAACGCTCGAACGAAGCTAAACGAGATTTTTTAGCTGAAATCTTCTCCAAACTGTATGAAAAAAAAAATCATTCCATAGTTTGGGAACCCACCAAAATTTTATGAAAGTGTGTGCAAATGTCCACTTGTCATTTTGGAAACAATGAATAAGTAGTAAAATATGTGCAAATGTTTTTTGCCCAAATTGCACATAAAATTCAACGTAACTGGACCATTTGAGTAAATTAAAAAGCAAAATCACCCCTTCTCCGGATAAAATGACCGAATAAAAAAATATATATTTAAAAGATGATGCAACATGTAAAATCAAAATTAGGTATAACTTTTTTTTACGTTTTGGGCTATTGAAATGGATTTTAGAAACCGAAAATAACTGAAAATGTCGTCTTGGTTGTTTCATTGTACTTTTCCATTTCCTCTGATGACATTATTTCACCGCATTCGATTGCTGGTTACGTTATTTTACAATTTCTGTTTCCTGATGAAATACTTTCATTTCGTCCTGTTCCTGTCAATGTCCTCTCCTTTGTTAGTAAATACCAATGGATTGATCTGCTTTACAAAGCAATGGACAGCAAATACCCGTACGACCATCCCAGTGACAAGTTGTTCCATCATTAAATAAAATGATTTTACCGAAATTCATTAAAAGCCAGTTCGAATACGTTTCGTATTTGAAAAAAGTAAACAAATTTTGAGTCCGTAATGAATCCAATATGTTTGATTCTACTTTGTATCGTTATTCGAAAAAAACTTATCAGTTAAAATTGAACTTACGAAATGATTATCTCTTTTGAAAATAAATAAAAGGAATGTAGAAAGTCGTAAAGACCGGATGGGCAATTTGAACTAATGTTTTTTTCTCTTCTCGTCGCCAATTATTTGTACTTTGCCCATGTCCTCCTTGTTGTCGACCGTTTTCACTGGCAGATTTCAGTGGAATTACCGCTGGCAAGTTCCCATGTCAGCACCGATCGGTTGATAGCAGAAATCTGAGCAACATGTGCCCATATGTCCGTCCCAGTGACAAGGTGATCCGTCGGGGAGACAATCGGCGTTCGAAATCGATTTCATCAAAATTGAAACGAGCACCACGAATGTGAAGAGTAAAATTTTACAGAAATTCATAACTACGCGAAAGAAACGATTTAGCGAAGAGTTTAGAGTTGAATTAGAATGGAATTTTTTCAACAGTCGAATAGATCTGAATTTTGTGCCAAAAAGGTTTGCAATGAGATATTTTAAGCGGGTTTAATTCGTCTATCGTGATTTTATCAGTTGTTAGATGAGCTTTAGTGATAATCGAAGCTGATTAGAAATCGATTTGGAAGGAGTTCATTGAGTGAAAAAGTAGGTATCAGCTTGAACAGATTATTTGGTGAAGGGATAAAGGATTTTAAAATTAGAATTTTTTCAACTCGTGAAATATTTGTCAAGTTGTAAGGAAAAGTGGAGTTCGGTTTGAAACAAAAAATGTCATAAATTTTTTGAACCGGATTACCGATGTGGAAAATTTTTGGATTCAAAGGTAAAAAAAAAATTATTCTGTGCCTCTTCGGTTTGATTAGGTCTAGTGCCAATTTGATTTAGGTACTTCAAAAAAGAAGTAGGTAGTAGGTATAAATTATGTACTTACTTTTTTTATTCCATTGGAATACGAAGTTCTTTCGATTTGAATAAGTTGGCTGAAGTATTGTTCAACAAAATGAAACTCTTTACTTAAAAATTGACTATTTTTTTAAAAAACTTGTAAGCTAAAGGTTTAATTTTACATGTTTGCTCATATTCAATTCACGAGAGAAAAAATTGAAAGCATAAAATTATAGATGAATAAAAATGTCTACCCTGATTCCATGATTTAAAATTTCTTTTTTGTCCTACCTATTGATTTCTTTCTTTCTTTTTTTTTTAAAAAAAAAAAAGAGGGAAAAAGTTATAACAAGAATCGTTTTGATCATATTTTCAAAAATCAATTCGATTTAATTTTACAAAATTTTAAATTTATCTCGGAACCAAATTCGTTAAAAAGAGGAAATTGAGTGTAAAAATTACTAAAAACAAATGCAATTTTTTCGAAAATAGCAACAGAAATTGTAAACGAATGAGTTTCATCTCAAAATTGGCTATCATTGTGAAAAAACTACCATTCTTAATCTATATAAAGCCATCGAGGCCAGTCATGTTATAAAAATTCAAAATGAACTTTTAAATTCTTTCCGAACAAATTTGAAGCGAGAAAAATTTCATGGAACTGATTTAAAAAATCCATAAAATACTGAATCATAATTTTTATTTGTCAGATAAATGAGGTTCTATGCTAAAAAAAAAATACTTTTTTATAAATTCGACTGAAAAGAGAGGTCATAAAATGAAAATGATTTACAATGTAACCAGATGAAAATAAACTAATTACATACTTATTCTATTTATCTCTGTCATCGCTTGTACTAACATGGAAGCTGTATTCTAGCGGTTTGCAAACTCCAGATGATGAATCGTCTGCTCTTTCGCAATTTCCACTGCAGCAAGTACCAGATACTCTGTTCTTATAGCATGAATTTCCATTCGGAATACATACGGCTGGCCAAGCCACAGATTGCATTATTGCAACAACGACGAAAAATACGAATAGAATCATTTTATAGAAATCCATTTCAAAGGATGGAAAACTTGAAAAAAATGGTATAATTTTTACGAAATAATTTCAAAGTCACGAAATTATCAACTTGATTGGTTGAAAATTGGGTTACCTATGATTCTTGCGAATTTGAACCCCGATTATTTTATAAAAACGAAGGTAATGAGGAAGTTGTATTAGATTGTAGGTGTAAATTGGGCTCGCAATTTTAATCGCACAAAACGTGTCAAAGGTGAGACAGAATTTGATTCAGGAAGTTATCTAAAAACGTAATTTTTGGTAAATTGAGAACATGGAAACATTGATGGGGAAGTTCAAAAATCACCTAAAGGTCAAGTATTGCACCATTAAGTTTTAATTTGTCACTATAATCAATTCGAAGTTTCGTAAAAATAATTTATCAAGCTAACTCGTAAATACGTATCCGGAAAAAACATTGTTTTTAATTCGTCAAATAAAAAAAAAAATCTCGCATAATTTTAAAGAATAGAAAGTATTTTTATTTTTTCTTATCATCATAGAAATTATTTCTAAATTTTGATAAAATTGAACTAAACGATACTGAGGAGTTGTACAATGATGAGAATTCTTACTCAGGTGCAATATCCTTCCGGACTATAATGTTTTCTGGTGCAGATGTAACCGCAACAATCTCCAAGAAATCTTCCGTCTTTATAGCAAACGTTTCCCTTTGCAATGCAATCCCGATCTTTAGATGCCACCGAGTGCATCATCAAAGCAATGATGGCACAAACGAATAAAAACATTTTATAAAAATCCATCTCGAATGGCGAAAAAGTTGAAAATAAGAACGATACGAATTTTACGAAAAATATATCTTGATCAGGTTATTCGATGGATGAACAGTCAACATATACTTGTGATTTTCATGAAACCAAGAAAATGTGTGAGTAGGTTGGTAGGTTAATTTTTCGTGAAAGAATCTTTCAAAGGCCAGTGATAAAAATGTAATGAATGAGGAAATTAATTTTGTTCTACACAAATAGAAAAATGTTGAAGTAAAAAGCGATTGTTGCTTGGGTTCAATTATAAGTATAAAAAAGTCTGATTTGTTGCAATACTTACCTACTCGAATACGATAAATTATGTACTTTCGAAGAAAACGTGTCGTACGATGAGATATAATTTGACCCCCATAATTCAAATACCTACAATTATAATGCAGATGGAGGCCGTTACAGACGATTTGAAGTATCGTACTTAATAAATAAGCAGAAGCACATACACTATTCAGGTTGATTTCAGAAACAACAGCAATGAGGTTCGAAGTTCGATCAATTGTTTTAATCTGATTGAATTTAGGTCTAAAATAATTTTCTGTTTGAGTTTGGTCTGAAAAAATTTCGATTTGACGAATTATGATTGATCTAAGGAATTTTACAATAATAGATTCTAAAAAATATTGCAGTAAAATTTTTATTATTTTTTATAGATTTGTAATTTTTATTTAAAATTGTCACAAGTTTTCTTTGCGAAATTTTAATAAACATATTTTTGCCATAAAAATTGACAGAAAATTTTCGAAATAACAACAGCTATCTAAAAAAGTTTAAATATGTCATGAAAAAGTCGAAAAGATTAATGAAATGGTGAAAAAAGGACAATAATTTTTTAAATTTTGAAATCTGTTGTAAGTAATTTTTTCGAAATTCGTTTCTTTAATTATTTCAAAGTACAGAAACAGATAGTTTCAATTTTAATTTAAATCGTCTGAGGCTGTTAATGTGAAGTGTTTTTCCATCTGTTGAGGAATTTCAATGGACAGATTTTCTCATTTTCAAGTCTTCATCTCATTTTTCAAAACGACACTTGAGAAATTTTATATTTTTGGCGAATTTTTCAAAATTCAAACATCGAAAATATTCCTCAAGTTTATTTTTCTTACTTGTTCATTTGTTTAAAAAAAGACTAAAAAAAGAATTTTTTGCTGTCCAAGCTCTTGTATGAAATTGGTTTTTCGTTGGAGACTTCAAAATGACTGAAAATTTCAAAAATTCGAGTCCATCTGTTGTTCAGATTGACGACTTTAAAATAAGGTTAATTTAGGTCGATATTTCTAAGAGAAGTTTTCCAATTTTGAAACAGTTTGCTTGTGCTCATTTTGACCATTTTTGAAAATTCATTTCTTTCAAAAATCACCAATTATATATTTTAAGAAGAATTGAAAAATACCGATTTTTATATTGATTGATTGAGAAATTGGTACTTACCTATATTTTCGAACTTGTGTTATTACTCGTACTAATAAAATAGAAAACAGTTTTTTTTTTTTTTTAAAAATACGAATTTAATTAAAATAATATTATATGACTAAACAAAGTACAGAACTTAAATTGTGTTGACATTAAGTGAGCAGAAAGGCACTTAATTTTTATAAAGTGGAAAATTTGAAAATCAATCAACTTGTTAAAAAAAGAAAAACTGACCCAAATTTACGTAAAATAAACTTTAGTTTGGTGAAAAATTACTTTTGCACAAGGACAAGATATCTTAGTCATTTCGATCTGCGCAATATCCAGTCGCTTCTTGTGGTTGTTGAAGGCAGAATCCAGAACAGCAATTACCCAAATTACCTTTCCAATGGCAGCGTGCTCCGTTCACGAGACATCTTGATTTTTGTGATGTCACCGATTGAGTCATAATTACGATGGCAGCGAAAACGAATAAAAATATTCTACAGAAATTCATCTCGAATATAGCAACTTCAAAAAACGAACGAATTTCGCGAAAGAAATTTACAAATTATATGACTGATTCGATCGATTGGAAGTTGAGTTGTGATTTTCTGGAATTTCAAAGGAACAAGTTACATCGAGTATTAAAAAACTGAATAATTTCGAGCTAATTAGATGCAAAGAAATGATAATAAATTACGAGATTTCCGTAGGTGGTCGAATCGTCTGTCTCATGTTTACTGTGTACAAATTCGTATTAAAAAATTGATTCATCCATCATCTTTTCTATGGATTACTATACAATTTCACCATTTTTTTTACAACTTGGGGGATGCGGAAAGGTTGTTTTTGTATTTGGAAAATATTTTAATCGCGTGCGAATTTGTGTAGTTATGAATCTAATTATCGAGGTAATTGGTTTTTTTTTTCTGAAGAAGGTAATCTAGGGAATCCCAATTTTTTTTATTAAACATGAATTGAATTTATCGCGTAGAAATCTCATTGTGGGAAAGAAGAGAGTCGACGATTACAGTTTTTTGTTACCGAAGGACGAAAAAAATTAGGAATTTAGCTTTTGGAATGATAATAGACTTCATAATATGTCGAATACAAAAAAAAAACACACAAAAAAACAGAAAACGAGCTGCAACTTTTAACCGAATCTAATCGTATCTATCGAGTTATAGAGTTTCGAATTTCGAATTTTGCAAACTCCAAAATCTTTTCCTTCTGGTATTTCACAGCGTCCATAACAGCATTGTTCTTTTTTACCTTTTGCAAAGCATATTTTTCCGTCGGAAATACAATCAGATTCCACCGATTGCATCATTACAACGATGATTGCGAAAATAAATGCAAATATTTTGTAAAAATTCATTTCAAATGGAGTAAACGTTGAAAAAGTACGATTTTCGCGAAAGAACTTGACAAATAGTTATTTGATCAACTTGGTCGGTTAAAAGTCGAAATATTTGTGAGTTTTACTGATTTGAGAAAAAAAATACCCACAAAAGCATAGCTCGTGTTCGTAATAAAATTAATTATTAGTAAATTAGGTCGTGAGATAGCCATTTCCATTCATTATGGAAAAATATCGAAATATAGATGGTAAGCTGGCATAGATTTTGATCATGTACCTAAATTGGAGCTGTCATGCGATATCATTTGAACCTCGATATCAGTCGAATTAGTAAAATAGTCCAAGTTGAAAAATAGGCCGAATGTTACAGGTGATTTGAATTTACATGACTCGAATCTGTTTGTAAAATATTGAAGAAACATTAAATAAAAGTTATCAGTTGGAATTCCTAACTCTTTCATTTTTATAAAGAAAATGATCGAAAATCACTGGAAAATAGTTCAGAATTTCAGCACAGCAACAAATCAGTAAAAAATCACCGAAAGCTAACAGTAAAAAAATCTGTAAAATCAATGAAAATTTACTAGAAAGTCAGTAAAAACAACTATCTGAAATTTGATTTCAAAAAAATCAGTTAAATTCGTTGAAAAATCATCGAAAATCCGTTGAATATCAGAGAATCTCACTGATTTTTCCTGTGCTGCAATTCTGGCTCTTTTTCAGTGATTTTCTATTGATTAAAATAAATTACAAAGTTGGCACTTCAAAAGTTCATAGAAACGATTAAAAGAGTGAAATATTAATTCTTTTCGTCCAAAACTTTCTAAATTAAAAAATTTTGTAACGAAATATGCATCTGATCATCATGTTTAAGAATTGAAAATTTCATTTTTATAAACCTCGATATTCTTTTTGTAAAGTTTGATTGCTGAATTGGTCATATTCTTTGCTGAAAAATATATAAAACCTGGAAAAACCTTGATGGATTTTCAGTAATTCTAATTTGAAAAAATATTGGTTCCTTGAAGCAATTGGCTAGAAATTTGTTCGCATTTTGATAATTCCAATGGAAAAATTTCTTATTTTATGCCCTTTGATTCTTCCATTTTTTAGAACTATCAAAGAAAACGTTTCACATGGTCAGTTTCAATTTATATGAGAATATAATTTTTGAAGAGAGCAGTTCCAAAAGTTTGATAACATAAATTTCAATTTCCTGGGGTGGTTTTCATTTTTTTTTTGTGAATTTCTGTAAATTCGAAAAACCTTTTTCCTGGCAAAAACAACATAAATTTCAATTTCCTGGGGTGGTTTTCATTTTTTTTTTGTGAATTTCTGTAAATTCGAAAAACCTTTTTCCTGGCAAAAACATATTATTTTTATTTGTAAAAATTAGGTCCATATCTCAGCCATATCGATCGTCTGAAACCGATTATGAGACATTTTTAGCTTTTTTGAAATCCTTAGCTATATTTTTGGTTTTATCAGTGATTTTGAATTTCTCCAGAATACAAGGACATAGAAGTTCTTTTGATGAGTATATGTGATTGATTTTACAGAATTTTGAGGGGATGAAAGATCGAGACAAAAACCATTAAAAATTTTTCTTCCTATAATGAATATTGTTCATGTTTGAGAACAACTGAACTATTAATTTTTTATTTAAATAAAAAAGAGATTATAAGATGAAAATTATTTATATTTAATATGACAAGATGTATCATGCTACGTATAATTATTAATTACTACCAGACTTGAACTCGATGATTTTTTTCACCATTGGAAATCATCGCGACGAAATGAAAATTAAACATTGACGTGAGATCGGCCCAATTTCATAATGATGAACTTGCGTGACGAATTCGGACGTAATCAAAATCTGCAAATTCCAGCATTTCCTCCGTCCAATACCTCGCAATGTCCAGAACAGCACTCGCCAGTTTCGCCACTCACAAAGCATTTTTGTCCACCCGTAATGCAGTAAGATACCACCAACTGTAGCATCAGGACGATGATAACGAAAACAAATGTCAACACTTTGAAGAAATCCATTTGTTCAGAATGTAGTAGAACTTGAAAAAAATTACGATTTTCGCGAATAAAAAACTTGACAATAGTTATATGTATGATCGATCGAAAGTCGAGGAACCTATCTGTGAATTTTACTGATTTGAGAATAAAGTATATGCGAAGCTCGTGTTTGTAATAAAATTAATTATTATGGAATTAGGTTGCCAGATGGTTATTTTCATTCATTATGGAAAAATATGAGATGATAAGCTGGCGTAAATTTTGATTATATACCTAAATGAAGCTGTCATAAATTATCTCACAATTGTGAGATAATTTAAACATCGATATCAGTCAAATTGGTGAAATTATGTAAGTTAAAAAATAGGTAGACCTCATTTACATTTGATTTAAATTTAGATACATGACTCGAATCAGTTGTAGAAGATTGAAGGAATTGAAAAATTATCAAAATAATAAAAATTTTATCGTTTCCCAATTGCACCTAATGAATCAATATTGGAATTTTTATGTGAATTTAAAATTTCACAGAGAAAATATTTTCAACTGTAGCTATGGATTATCAATTACTATTATTTTATAAATCGTTGAACGAAATAATCACACGCGTACATATTTTTAGAACTTGAAAATAGTCACGTTTATTTTTATAGCTTTGATATATCTACATTATCTACATATATCCAGATTGTCTAAAATTAATTACCTATCGTAAGTTTCATCAAGTACTTTTTGAAAAATCACGATTCTTACTAATTGGTACCATTTCGCTTTCTCATTCAACAAAATCCTGTTTCCGGATTTGGTAGCTCCACGATACAGAATCCGTCGTCGCAACATTTACCAGTACTGGATGATGAGCTTGCATGGCGAATTCGGACGTAATCAAGGTCTGCAAATTCCAGAATTTCCTCCGTCTAGTATTACGCAATTTCCAGAACAGCAATCGCCAGTTTCGCCACTCGAAAAACAACTTCGTCCATCCGTAATGCAATAAGACGCAACCGAATGCAGAATCGCGACGACGACAAAGAAAACCAATGTGAACATTTTGCAGAAATCCATTTCGAATGGAAGATAACTTCGAAAAAATGAACAGTTTCCACGAAAAAAACTCGAAAGAAATAATAATATGATTAACTTTGTTGGTTAAAAGTCGAGATATTTATAGGGGTTTACAAAATTAAAAGTAATATGTAAAGGCTGAGCTAATATTCGTATTGACATTGATATTTATCAATCAGGTTATAAGGAAGTCATTTTTATTCGTTATAGAAAAAATATATCGAATAGGAATAGATGACATTGGATTTTGACTGTGTAATATCTCAATAAAGAAGGTTGTGTGATGAAATAGGTATATACCTATCATTTAATCCATCGAAATGGTAATTTTCAACATTGAATTAAGTAAAAATTATTCAGAAACTTCCAACACTCAATTATTAAACGGTTCATGAACAAAAATTTCCGAATTTTTAAACAATCGAAATAAAAAAATTATTTGTTTTTCTGTAGAATTTCAGGCATCTATTTATGTTTATTTTAAATGCGTATAAGTATTATTTTTTAATAGCATACATCTATTTAATTTATGTACCAAGTAAGCGCGTAAAAAATTTGACGATAATTTTTGAAATTCAGTTAAATAAAAAAATACAAAAAATTACTAAAAATAATGAAATCAAACACCATATACTGATTCAAAATACCAACGAAATTTTAAAACGATCATGACTCTTACTCATCCTCTTCAGTGCAATATCCCAGCGGATTGCCCATATCAACGATGCAGATTTCAGTGCAGCATTGTCCAAGAAGGCTTCCATTCTTATAGCACACGTCTCCATTTTCAAAACAATCCATGGACGCAACCGATTGCATCAGAATGCTGATAACGACACCAAACGATAAAAACATTTTGTAAAAATCCATTTCAGAAGATAAAAACTTTGAAAAATAACGATTTTTGTCGAAGAAATTGAGAATAAAACCTTGACTATGTAGATATTGACAGTCGAGGAAATGGTGATATTTTTATCAATTCGAGAAAAAAGTACATAAATATGTACCTACCTAACTACCTATTTAATTTTCACCAAACTTGATAGTTTGATAAATTGAAGTGCCTACCTAAATCGATTATTTTATAGGCAAAGGTGATGTACGATGAGATATCATTTGACCCTTATCACAATCCAAATGGATATACATTTCCAATTCGAAGAAGAAATTCGTTACAGACAATTTAAAGCATCTACTTATTGTGTTGTTCGAGTAGATTTTAAAAATATAAGAAATGAGGTTTGAAGATCGACCAATTACTGTTAATTTGAACGAGTTCCGGTTTGAAATGGTTATAAATTGAAATTATTATTGATTAATTTTGTGTAGGGAATTAATTTCAGGGTGACGAAATTCGATTGATATTAAAGATTTTTGAATAATTTCGAAAATCTGGTCAACAAAATACTTGTAATATTCCTTCGTATGATTCTCAACTCCCAATTTTGTAATTTCATCAATTCATTTTTTTTATTTTGCAAAATTTAAATTTGACAGGTTTACATTATTTCAAGTATAAAATTGAAATTTGTGTGTAAAATTGGAAAATAAAAAATTTACGAAATGATGACTGTTGATAAAATCAGTAATTTCTTCAAAAATTGACTTCAGGGGTTCAGGGTCTATCAACCCATTTCATTTCCTTTGGTCTTTGGTATTAAAAATTTATCGTTTGAAATTTCGAGAGAAATGTGTCTCGAGAGTTAATGTAGTAGTTTAAGAAATATTTTTGATTTTGCAATCAATCGATGAAGAGGACCAAAATTCATTATTTTGTTTGAAAATCATGTTAACCGTTTCCTATAAATTGAAAAATATTGTTTGGAAAAATTTTCAGAAATCAAGATTCAATCTAACAAATTGATATTTATTTCAAAGAATTTTGAAAAAAAAAAGTTTTCGATTTTTTTTTTTTCATTCGAAGAATTAACAACTCTTGATACCGAATGATCTCTCTTTCAAATTAATTAGAGAGTGATCAGGTCACGTATGAAATGATAATTATTTATATGTTTAATGAGATAAGATAAATCAAGTGCATACCCACTTACCTATTTATTATTCACTTACTTTGCATTTTAATCAGGTTAAATATCACCATCTGTATTTTTCTTGGCTGATTATAGCGTTTCAAATTCAATCAATTGATGATTAATTTGAAAATTATGGCAGGAAAACATCAACTTATTGATATAACCAAATAAATTGATAGATTTGCATGGAAAATTGGAAATTTTTAATCGAGGTTAGAAAACTTCAGAGTAGTCGATTGCCTGGTCAGGAGTAATTTCCAGAATAGCATTGACAAAAGTAGATACTTTTACACAGCGAGTGTTTTTTTTCTTTTTTTGAAATCCACACAGATTGGAAGACTTTTATTGCATCATTTCTCGAGTAGTGAAAAATTTTAGGAAATGAAATAATTTTTACAAAATAAGAACTTGAAAATTATGGCAGGTGTTTTTGATAATGTTAATTACCTCCAATGAAGAATCAAAGTTTGGATTATTAAAAGGACAGAAAATTGAAAATATCCTACGAGATGAATTTTTCCAGCTTGAAGTATAATTTTTCAAAGAGCCTTTCCTAATAAGATGGTGAAATCCGCCCCTACACCGTTTGGGCTGAAACTCACCCAAAATGTTAGTCTCGATGTTAAACATCCCCAAAAAAATTTTTGGCTCGATCCCCCCACCCCAACTCGAGTAAAATGGCCGTAAATGCCCGAAATTCAAAAATTCGTAGCTTTGAAAGGGGTGGTTCAAAATTTTTGAAATTTTCACAGAAAATAGTTGATGGGTAGGTGTATATGTGAGAATTTTTTCAATTTTTTTTTCGCACATTTGGGGGGGTTTCGTGGGGTTTGAAAACTTCAAAAATTCGTAGAAAAAAAAATCGGGGGGGACCCCTCGCTGGAATTTTTTTTAAAAAGTTGGTATTACCCTTAGGTATAACATATATTTTTTTCAGACTCCGTGAGGGGGTGCAACATGGTCAAAAAAATCAAAAACTATGAAAAAAACGTGTTTTTGACGTTTTTTTCGCCATTTTCACACCTCTCAAGGTCAATATTTTGGAGACCAATTAAATTTGGTTTAATGAGGGGTCCACATATTCAAAAATTACATTTTTGAATAATCGAGCCTCAAACAGATGATTATAGCGTCGCGGCGCTTTTGATTGTTAATGATACATCAGTCCAGTGCAATTGGACAAAAAAATGGTAGCGTACGGAAAAAATTCCGATCCAAGTTTTTTTTTGGCCCAATTGATTCAGGGCACCATACCGAACAACATGATGAGACTTCTTGCCTCCCCCCCCCCCAAGTGTCGGAGGCACCTGAGCAAGGCGAGTTATAAGGCAAAACCAAATTTTTGGGGGTTTAACCCCTTGCTCAGGTGCCTCCGACACTTGGGGGGGGGAGGCAAGAAGTCTCATCATGTTGTTCGGTATGGTGCCCTGAATCAATTGGGCCAAAAAAAACTTGGATCGGAATTTTTTCCGTACGCTACCATTTTTTTGTCCAATTGCACTGGACTGATGTATCATTAACAATCAAAAGCGCCGCGACGCTATAATCATCTGTTTGAGGCTCGATTATTCAAAAATGTAATTTTTGAATATGTGGACCCCTCATTAAACCAAATTTAATTGGTCTCCAAAATATTGACCTTGAGAGGTGTGAAAATGGCGAAAAAAACGTCAAAAACACGTTTTTTTCATAGTTTTTGATTTTTTTGACCATGTTGCACCCCCTCACGGAGTATGAAAAAAATATATGTTATACCTAAGGGTAATACCAACTTTTTAAAAAAAATTCCAGCGAGGGGTCCCCCCCCGATTTTTTTTTCTACGAATTTTTGAAGTTTTCAAACCCCACGAAACCCCCCCAAATGTGCGAAAAAAAATTTGAAAAAATTCTCACATATACACCTACCCATCAACTATTTTCTGTGAAAATTTCAAAAATTTTGAACCACCCCTTTCAAAGCTACGAATTTTTGAATTTCGGGCATTTACGGCCATTTTACTCGAGTTAGGGTGGGGGGATCGAGCCAAAAATTTTTTTGGGGATGTTTTACATCGAGACTAACATTTTGGGTGAGTTTCAGTCCAAACGGTGTAGGGGCGGATTTCACCATCTTATTAGGAAAGGCTCTTTTTTTGAGTCAAATCACAAGTTTTCTATTCAACAAGGATCCCTTTCTTTCGAGTTTTCGCCTTGAAACTAATTTTTTTTATCAAAAATACTAAGAATAAGTGGGTGGAAATTTGAAAAATGCACATTTTTTTTTGTTTTTCATTTTTTCTAACCTTGGCTGATCGATTGTAAGCCAAATTACCTACTAATAAACTTGAAAATTTCAACCTCAAATTATGAAAACATTCTCAAGATTTTTACTGAACTGAAATATGTCTTATGATGAGAAATTATCAAGTACATATCTCTAATTTTGGAAATAATCGAAAAGGTACAATTTTTAGTAAACTAGTGCGAAAATCCTTGCGGATGATTTAAATTGAATAATTCATTCAAAATTTGGCAAAAATTATCGAGGAACTTTTTCAACTTAATAAATTGTCGATGAAATTACGAAAATTTGAGACGAACGAAAAAATCACACGCGTGTTTATAATACTTAAAGAGTAAATTTTCGACAATTATTTTTAAAATTTTATTGAACGAAAGAAATATAAGTGATGAAATATAAAATCTACTTCTACTGATATGAATGTTTTACAAATTCGTAAAACATATCGAGATTCTTACTCATGTACAATATCCAATTGATAATGGATTAGGTTCTACCAGACTGCACGCAGTACTGCAGCAGGCTCCAAGGATTCGCATATCTTTGTAGCAAATTTCTCCTTTTTTGAGGCATTGTCCTTTGGATGACAGCGGAAGCATCAGTAAAACGATGGCGGCGCAAACGAATAAAAACATTTTATAGAAATCCATCTCAAATGATGAAACTTGCGAAAAAAGGACACGAATTTTACGAATAAAGAACTCGAAAATTATTTGATCAACTTGCGGTCGGTTGAAAGTCGAGGTATCTATGAGTTTTACTAGTTTCAGAACAATATATTTATACTGATTGGCATGGCTTTTAATTCGTAGGTATTAATATGTATTGTAATTTATTAATTAGGTCACGAAGAATAAGTTAATTTCATTCATTATGGAGAAATAGGTATCGAATTATTGGCTGTGACTATGCGTAGATTTTGATTACCTATTTTCTTATGTCGTTGTGTTCAGATACAATTTGAACTTTGAAATTCTTCGAATATTTAAAATCCATATTTAGAAAGTAAGCCGTTACAGACGATTAAAAATCAAATCACTCAAATCTTTTTTGAAGAATTATTACTGAATCATGGCCTAGTTTTACGTGTGATAATTTGGTATTTTCTGTGTAAATTAATGAACCTCGTGGTCCGGACCCGTAAAAATAGTTTCACCATTATTTTTCATATTTTAAACATGTGAATGCCTAATTAAGATTCTTGTTGTGGAAAATGACCCAATTTATGATTAGGAGAAAATTTCAAAAATTCATTGCAAGAAGTAGACTATTTTCGGAATAGAAATCGGAATTATCCATTTTTAAATCGTCCGGGTGAATGTTTTTTTAGACTGAAAAAATTATCCATGGGGTATAGATTGTAAAACCATCAAACTTGTAAAAGAAATGAACATGTGCGATGAAAAAATCCCAATCAACTCCCCTGTGATTTTTTCAAACTGCAAAATAAATGAAAATTTACAGCCATGTGTTTGAAATCCCGATGTTCTCGTCTCTCTAGTGACCAAAAAATTGAAAATTTTCACGCTGTCATCAGTTTAATAAAATTAGGAAATGTGAAATTTTCAGTCATTGGAACCAAAGTTTTGCATAAGAAAACAGTTTTTAAGACCATCTGCAATTTCAGTTGAAGTTCAAAAAAAAAAATCCATCCTTAGGTTAATTTTGACACAAAAATTTACGATGAATGGTACTTTTTTTTGATAAATATATTAAAAAAAGATTAGTTCTTCTGCAGTTACCTATTTAAACAAAAATCGAAAGAAATTGAGGAAATTTTACTCGTTATTTCAAATAAAACTTTACATTTTTCAAATATTATTGTTGACAAATCTTCGAAAAATAATGAAATTTAATTTCCTGTACAATCAAAAATATTTCTGTATTTTTGTAATCTTCAAAATGGTAAAAAGATTGAAATTTTAAATTTTGTATCATTTCATATCGGAACTTCGAACTCATGATTGCAAAATTTTTATCAGGGTACAACTTTTTAAAAAAAGTGAAATTTTTTCAATTTTTTTTTTATGGTCAAGCAGTTCTGAGAGAATATTTTTTAAATTTGAAATAAAATTGACTTAAGAAATTGGGAATAGGTTCGTAATTTTGATTTGATTCTTATGCCTTGTAGAGATTAATTTTTTGGGAATGGGGAGGGGGTAATCATTATTATTCCAAAACGATTTGCTCGATGCAATGAAATATTTAAAATTACCTCCGTCAGATTTTTCTTGGACAGGATGGACATCAATTGATAAAAATAACTAAAATAAAAACTTTTTTTTTTTGAAAATGGGCCTCTTTTGAGGATCCATAACTTTTCTGTCAGTATTTGATGTAAATCAGATAAGTTTGGATCAAGTAGAAGAGTAACGATTGAAAAAAAAAATCAAATTCGATAGTCATTGTTTGTTCAGAAGCATTTTGATTCAAAATTTTTTAATTTTTTTCACCCAATGGACCAAAAAAAAAAAAGAATTTTCTTTAAAATTAAACAAAAAAGAGTTTGTGCGTAAAATGAAAATTATTATTTGATAAATCAAGTTCACAGTTGCATTATTCTCTTACTTTACACAATTAATGGTATGAAATATGAATTTGAAGCTGATTACCAGATTTAAACGTTGACTTATCGGATCTTTAGGAAATCATGGCAGGCATGAAATTAATTACTCTTGATACGAAAACTACTCACATCTAAGTTGATGAATTTTCTCGACGAATTCGCAATTTAGTTCCAAGATCTGCATATTCCAATTGGCCCGTTGTCGCGTCTATAGCATTCTTCACAGCATGCGCCAGTTCTATTACTTTTATAACAGGTAGTGCCGTTATAAAGGCAATAAGGATGGGATGCCACCAAGTGCATCATCACGAAGATAATGACGAATAGAAATAAAAATATTTTTTTGTTAAAATTCATTTCGAACTAAGTATGGAAACTTCGAAAAAAAAACGACTTCCGCGAAAAAAAATTCAAAATTACGATTTGATCGACTTGATCAAGTGGAACTTAAGTTACCTTTAATTTTTTAGATTTTATGGACAGATTTATATTCTGTTTAAAATTGAAAGTTATTTAATTGAACCAAAGTCATAGGGAAGTTGTTTTCGATTATTGATTAATTATGAAATTTTAATGGAATAAAGACGTGTCTTATTTTCAAATATCGTTTTTATTCCGGAAATAATAAAATAGGTACAATATTTTTGGTGTTCTGAGATGAAGGCCGTCACAGACGATTGAAATAAAATCACTCAAACCTTATGTATGTTCGAATTTTATTTAAAAAAAATTGGTAATGTTCGAAAATTATCTGATAGTCGAATGCTTCCTTGAAATTTAATTTTGTCTTTTTCATTTAATTCACGAAATAGTGAAAAATTAAAGATAAGAAATTTTTTCAGCTCTAAAAACATGTTGATAGACAGAAAATTTCATCATTTTTAAAATCAAATCGAAGAAAAAAGATAAAATTGGAAATCTGTATTTTTATATAATTTTCGTACATTTCTACATAATTTATCTAATAACAACATAGATACAGGTAAATCCATGTGACAATCACTTTTCAAACTCAATTGAATGTTAAAATTATTAAAAATATTATCAGGTGAAATTAAACTTCATAGTTATAAAAGTACCAATATGAACGAATTTGTAAAACGTTCAAAATTCTTACTCAGCTGCAATATCCAATTGTTCTGGGATGAGGATCTTTCAAATTGCAGACGTAACTGCAGCAGTCTCCAAAAAATGCTCCGGCATTATAGCAAATCGCTCCAGATTCTAGACATTCTCGAAACATAATGGTTTGCGTCAGTAAAAAAACGAAAGGTACAGCAACGGAGGCACCAATTATTACGAAAAACTTGTAAAAATTTTTCTCAGACGGGAAAAAACGTGAAAAAAAATACGATGCGGATTTTACGTTAGACATTTGGAATCGGTTTTGATCTGTTTACTTGATCGATCGGCTGTTTACTTATTTGTGATTTTTTTTACCAATTCGAGCTTTCTCTTTCACCGAAAAATTGATATCTTTTTAGAGGCCAAGGATAATACGCGATGAAATAATAAATTTTGTATACAAACGGAAAAATGTCATGAAAATTTTGATTATGTATGCGAAAAGGTGTCGTACAGTGAGATATGATTTGACCCTAAAAGTATCGAATACAATTCCAAGTCGAAGATGAAGGTTGTTACAGGTAATTTGAAATATTTCCTAATATTGCTCGAGTCGCAGTTTTAGAAAAATTATCCCGATTGTATTTCATTTTATCGAATTCTGTTATGAAATGGTCAATATAGGTCGAGGTTGTTCGATACCTACTTTCTTCTCGAAAAAACAACCTAATTTTGTTGAATTGTTCTTAATTGAGTTTTTTGAATTACTCGCGTTGATAGCGAACATTTTAAAAAAGAAACACTTTTTAATAAAAAGAATGTTCACTTACCAATTTTTTCGAACCAAATTGAAAAAAAATTTCTCGATCATGAATATTCAATTAGAATATATCTCAATTTCTCATCATTGAAATTAAATAAAACCAAGTATAGGACAAATAGATTTATAATTGATATGATAAAAATTCAAGTACAGATTTTACATGTTTACATGGAATTAAAATTTACAAATGTATTAATCGATTAATCTGGTTGAAAATTTGTAAAGAAATGTTGAAAAAATTACGTTAAAACATGAAATTTCTCTGACAACGACGAACCATTTCAGCGTGGTTGGCAAATTCCAGTCGCTTGGTCTGGTTGTTGAAGGCAAAATCCAGAGCAGCAATTACCCATTGTACCTTTCCAGTGGCAAGGGGCTCCATTCGAGAGACATTGCGATGCCACTGATTGCATCATCACAACGATGGCGGCGAAAACGACCAGAAACATTTTGTAGAAATCCATTTCGAATGACGAATTTTAAAAACGAACGACTTTCGCGAAAAATTGCAAGTATGATCAATTCGATCGATAGAAAATTGAGTTATGATTTATTCAAATCTTGGACAAACTATTTATATTGAACTTTTTGAAGCTCGGTTGTTATTGAATCAGGATAATTGCAGTCACGTGCGAATTCGTACAACTAAGATGATTAGCGAGGCACCTAATTGGTGTGTTTTTGTTTGAAATGCTGGGAAAACCTTACGATATGGAAAAATATTCGATAAAATTTCAGTTTATGGGATTTTGATTGTGCAAAAATAGGTGTCGTATGTAGATATTATTTGACCCTAATGAACTGGGTGCAATTTGAAGTAGAAATAAAGATTAAATTTATTTTACACACGATGAATTTGTGAAAAAGTGAAGGGGTCAGATGATCGATTTTATTTTAGATAAGTATTTGATAGGTAGGTAGCTAGGTACGTATCATTTTTTCAAAGTCCAGTCTGAAAGTGTTGACTTAAGATTTTCAGCTAAATGAAAAAAGAAGTAAATACGTATTATTTGCATTTCGCTTCTATGTTTTTCAATTGTGTATATCGTATTTAGGTACTTTTCGTCTAATTTTACACAAAATTTGCGTATTTATGATTTTTAGATGATTATTTTTTTATTTTTCTGAAATAATTTCCTAGCATGATCTAAAACTTTTAGCAACGGGCACGATTTGAATTTAAAAGTTTTATTTGTAAAAATTACCAATTCGAATCAATTTTTGAAGTATTGAAGGGGGAGAGGGAGCGATTCGAAAGAGATTCAATCCAAATATTCGATAATTCGTGACTTGAAAATTTTGGTGATTCGTGTTAGTGACTTGAATCTTTATCTGTTGGACTTTTTTGGTCGTCTTTTTTGAAAATTTTACCTTATAAATTAAAATCTAAAAAAATTCTAGTCAAGTAACAGTTGTAAATTTAAAATTTTTAACTACCAAAAAATGTATTTTTTCGAGTTTTGTCATAAAACAACTAAACAAGGCTTCAAATATTTAAAAAAATCAAGAAAATTGTGATTTGAATCATATTTTGACTTTTTCAAAGGATTTGGGATTTAAAGAGATTCGAATCACCAAGGATCTGGCCGAATTTCGGTTCCTATTATAGAGAGCACTTCAATCATACCTTGTAATCAAATTTTGACCAGTCAAGGTTGATTTTTTAATTTCTAGAAAATTTTTAAAAATGAACAAAAAATGTAATGGTACGTCGATTTTTGGTAAAAAATTTTAAATCGTGTGGCAATACTCGAAAAATCGGTTTCTATACCCTAAAATCGACCCTCTTTTGTTTAAAACTCTCAACAAAAGTTGACATAACGAAAGTTTGCGTTTTTCCAACACACCAGCTATTTAAAAAAAAAAAAAAAAATACATCAACTAGCCACTTTCAATATTTCCATACCTAAATCAATTTAGAATTACGAATTGGAGATGATGGAAAATTTTCAGCTATTGAAGGTAATTACAGCTTCTTTTTGAACAATTTCAGTGCGCTGAAAGCTGAAGAAAAGTCAATCTTGGTTGGATGTTTCAGATTCACTCGAAAATGATCGCTAAGAGTTAATGGATTTAGAAAATTTTCAATTTGTGAAAAATATTTACGAGGAAATGATATGGACATTCGGGGAACTAGATTAGAAAAATGTCCAAAACCCTTTTTTTAATTTTGCTTCATTCTTTTGCAAATTTTCACAATTCATTTTATTAATGAAATATGCATCTATATTTTTGTACCTGTTGAATATTTACTAAATTAGGTAGATACCTACATGCTTATAATATTTGGAAGAATGATTTATCGCTCATTCGCTAGCTGTGTTTATTTGTACGAGTTTCTAACTCATGTGCTCCTATCTATTTATTACGTATGAAAAATATTCATCCGGTTGACAAAATAAAAGCGATATGCAAAGAAGCCATTTTACAAGCATTTTTTACAACGATAATTTGCATTCGAATTTCAAACCATTATTTATTGGTAGTTTACTACTTGTTTTGAATCGTAAACCTGCTGGTTATAATTTTTTTTACACTTTATTTCTCCACGACCCAGCGGTTAGGTATAAATATTGAGATAAGAAATTTAATTATTACGGTGGGTTTTTTTCGTCAAGCTGATTGTGAGACTTATCACGTAGCAGTATAATTTGTTTTCGTAGGTTAATATTTAATCGTGAACAAAAAGATGTACGATCGGTGTGTCGATTTTATTCAACGTGGAAGGGAAAAGATACTTACTGTGAGATTTTTTTTTAATGAGATGGATTTTAAAAAGCGATGATTTAATTTTTTGCTACGTTTTAAATCAACATTTTTGTACAAAATTGGCAGCTCTATGTAAACAAAAAACATCGATAATTTTCAAAAAATTTGAAACATTTCTTAAAAAGTTGTCTGATGATCTAATTTGATTGAAAATTTAAAACTTATGCATCACTATTTTGACACAGGTATTTCGAATTTTTCAGTTGGATAATTTTGAGCCTGAACAAAAAAAATCGAAGGTACATCACAGGAAAACCTCATGTCCGAAATTTCAAGTGCTAATTTTTTTTCTCCAATTTTGGAAAATGTTTGAATTTTTAAAATTATACTTTATCGCCTTTCAAAATAAATCGATTTCAACTCGAGTTAGGAATTTGAAAAAATCAGGTTTTAATCGATCAAATCTATAGATTTGATCGATTAAAACCGCAAACATTTCGAAACCGCTTTAAATCGATTTAGGAGGTCGGAAATATATTTAGTAAATTTCAGTTTTTTTCGTTGATTAGATCAAATTATCATAGTTCGGGATTTTGAAAATTCAAAAATTCGTCAAAATTCGAGAAATCAATTCTGTACCCAGCTGAAATTTTAGGATATGGGGTATTAGTGACTTGAATTTTATTTTTTAGGCAGAAAATTTTTACTGAAAAAAATTATAAATTTCATCTAAAATTTATGAATCTTGAAAAATTATGCTTTGATCGATCAAATAGGTCACCTCTTTTGTTGAAAAAATGAATGACTAAATTTTCGTGCATTTTAGCTTTGGAAAAATGCAAACATTTTCCCTCCTGGGTTTTCTTTCAATTTACGCCCATGAAAAGAAGAAATCAGAATCGACGGACTGTTTAGAAAAAATGAAATTCAAATCAAATGAAAAACCGAACTATTCGATGTAATACGTATAAAATAACGCATGATTGTGAATGTAATATGAAATCGAATAGGTATGTGAGGTATTTTCACTTCACTATTTTTTCTACGTTGTATCTGTGAAAAATTCGTATACCTACGTATCGCTGCATAAACTTTCAGTGGAAAGCTTAAGTGCTGAGAGATTGGCAAAGTAGACGAAAAAAAAAGAGATCCCGAAGAAAATCGAATTTCTTCTACCTCTTTCGTATTCTATTAACACGATTAGGATTTAGGAAGGAAAAGTTTGAGTCGTGGTCGTATTTGCCGGTCAAACGTTATAGGATGGTCTCCCTTTGGTATACAAGCGACGATGCGGCGGAAAACGAAAAGAATTCTTTGATTTCGTAAATACGTACACGTATACGTAGTCGTAAGTACATATACCGAAAGCGAGTATCTATACCTACCCTGGTAAAATAGATGCTATTACGTTATAAGCGCGAATAAAGCAGAGGGAAGTGTGCCCAGAGAATATACAAGCAGAGTATCATCTAGTTTACGTAATAAAACCAGTCCTTCTGGTTGCTTTTTCTTCGGCGGCAAATCTCCGGGGTATTTTCGTCATAGATGCGCAAGCCATTAGCTGCGAATAAATGCTGGCGGAGAATTCAAAAATAAGATTTTTCCACACTCTTTGTCGTAATAGTATTTATATTTTCGGTTTCACGCGAAAATGGAATTAAACGGTGACGTCTTTTCGAGTCCGTACGTGTAGAGATGCTCTTTTGATTTTTTTTTCTCTCTATGGTCGTTGCTGGGCCGAGTATGTACGTGGACGGTGTGACCTCCGGAAAACCGCATTATTCGACCGTAAAAATAGGGTAATCTAATTGCCTCATAACCAAAACCATTAGCGTGTGCAACGAGCACTTAATGGAATAGTCGAGTGTTGAGGGAATGACAACAGCGAAGTGTTGGAATAAAAGGGAAAATTGAGGTTTTTGAATTTTTTTTTGGCAAAGGGAGAAGGGAAAGGAGAAAAACATAAATAAATCAGTTTGTAGGGTAGGACATTTCTGAGAATTTTTTTCTGGCGACTTGAAAATTACCGTGGGTGAAAATTTTCTGCTACTCAAAATTATTTACTCCGTGATTTTGAATCAGTGAATAGTAACTGATGAATAGTCAGAATTGCCCCGAGAAAAAAAAAACAAAATTGTTTGATTTTCTGCAAATTTCCTCTAATTTTACAAAGAATTTCGCCGATTTTTTTTTTGGAAAATTTCTCTGATTTTACTGACTGTCCAGTGAATTATTACTTATGCTGAATTGAAATTTAGTTCTTGAGATGTAATTTTTATGATTATTGACCGAACCAAAAAGCACAGATCAAACAAATTCCAAGTGGAGATTTGAAAAAAAAAACAAACAAAAACTCTGGTTAGAATGCTGTAGATCTTGACAGAAAAAATTGCCTCAAAAGTGCCTCTTTCCATAAACTTTTAAATATTTTTTACTGGTACTTATCAAACCGCGTCATGCCCTCAGCTGCATCAGAAAAACTGAAAAAGTCTAACGTCTTAAAATTTTGGAAACATTGATTTCATTTTCAGAAAATATGAGTTTTGCGTAGATTCTGAAATAAAAAACGACAAAAAACGTCGTATTCGGGGAAATGTCCGGGAATCATTTTTAATATTGTAAAATTATCGTTTGTGTCGTTTCGTCCAAAATGACAAATACGATCATTTTCCAAAATTTTGAAATGGTCATGTTTCGGATAGCTTCATTGAAAAAGACGGAATGAAATTATTATTCCTTTTCATTAAAATGTAATTTTTGATCACTTTTTCATAAAGGTCACTCTTGATCAGTTTTTCTTGAAAGGTCATTTTTGGTCACTTTTTTCATAGAAAAGTCACTAAGGCCATTTTTTAAAATTAATGATCATTTTTCATTAAAGTCTTTTTGGATCACTTTTTTTATAAAGGTCACTCTTGGTCACTTATTCTTGTAAAATGTGATTTTTGGTCACTTTTTTCACAGAAAAGTCATTAAAGGTCATTTTTTCATTAAAAGGTAGCCATTGATCATTTTTCATTGACGCCGTTTTGGATCATTTTTTCATAAAGGTCATTCTTGATCACTTTTTCTTGTTAAAGGTGATTTTTGGTCATCTTTTTCATGGAAAGGTCACTCTTTGTAACTTTTTCTTGTAAAAGGTCATTTTTGGTCACTTTTTTATAGTAAAGTCATTAAAGGTTATTTTTTTTATTAAAATGTCGTTATTGATCATTTTTCATTGATGCCTTTTTGAATCGTTTTTCCACAAAGGTCACTCTTGGTAACTTTTTCTTGTTTAAGGTCAATTTTGGTCACTTTTTTCATAGAAAAGTCATTAAAGGTCATTTTTTCATTAAAAGGTAGCTATTGATCATTTTTCATTGACGTCGTTTTGGATCATTTTTTTCATAAAGGTCACTCTTGGTCACTTTTTCTTGTAAAAGGTCATTTTTGGTCAATTTTTCATAGAAAAGTCATTAGAGGTTATTTTTTTTTATTAAAATGTCACTATTGATCATTTTTTATTGACGCCTTTTTGAGTCATTTTTTCCATAAAGGTCACTCTTGGTAATTTTTTCTTGTAAAATGTGATTTTTGGTCCTTTTTTTTCATAGAAAAGTCATTAAAGGTCATTTTTTCATTAAAAGATAGCTATTGATCATTTTTCATTGCGCTTGGTCATTTTTTCTTGTAAAAGGTGATTTTTGGTCATCTTTTTCATGGAAAAGTCATTAAAGGTTATTTTTTTTTTAAATGTCGCTATTGATCATTTTTTATTAACGCCTTTTTGAATCATTTTTTTCATAAAGGTCACTCCTTGGTCACTTTTTCTTGTAAAAGGTCATTTTAGGTCACTTTTTCCATAGAAAAGTCATTAAAGGTAATTTTTTTTCATTAAAAGGTCGCTTTTAGTTACTTTTCATTAAAGTCTTTTTGGATCACTTTTTTCATAGAAAAGTCTTCCTGGTTATTTTTTCAATAGAAAAGTCATTTTGGTCATTTCTTTTTCATTGAAAGACCACTTTTGGTCACTTTTTATCAAGCTTAGTCATTTTTGATCGCTTTTTTTCTTTGGAAAGTCATTTAGGTCTTTTTCATTAAAAAAAAAGGTCCCTTTTTGATCACTCTTTTGTAAAAAAAATCACTCTTGGTCAGTTTTTCGTGAAGAAAGTCTTGTTCTTTGTTTCATAAAGGTCATTCTGGTCATTATTTCATAAAAGAGGGCTTTTTGATCTTGTTTTTCATAAAAAGAGTCGGTCACTTTTCCCCTCAAAATCACTTTTTTGAATTTTTTTCAGGTCAAGTGAAATTATTGCTTCTCGAAGCTTCATTTTCGCTTCGTTAAGACATAAATAAAATCAGAATTATATCTTAAACCATTTGTAGTATGACTGTGCGATAAAAGACTTTCCTTCTCTCTTCTCTTGGGTTTTCCAAATCTCCGTACCCAGTCCTACCCCCCTTGTAAATTTGTAATTTTTGATTTTAACATCAACCTAAATACTCATTGAATTTAGCGTTTTTACAGTATAACTTTTTTTTTTTTTGGAGAGCACCAAGTGAGTGTATAGACTTGGGGTACCTTCCAAAATGATTTTCGGAGTAGGGAAGAAAAAGAGAATTTCCTTTTGCATTGTTGAATTTTCATCTGACTTAATGGAGCAGGGGGTTGCAAATTGCAATGCATCCTTGTTTCGAGGGCTGAATTCAGAATTTTTCAAAAAATCATGAAAGTATTGATTCTCTTCACTTAAAATTGTCGACTTCTTCACTGATCTAAACACATTTGCCCATCAAATTATTAAAAACCCATTATAAACGATAAATGCTAAAAAATCCCAAGCCTGAATTTTCACCAATTATGGCACATTAAAAAAAAAAAAATTGGTAGGTCTTAAACTATAAAATAAATATTTCGCTCGCATGTCATTGATTATACGACATCTCGCATTATACTTCACGGTTCGATAAGTCTTCGAGAGGATGCAAAGAGGGGAACCGGCGCTTAGGTGTTAAGACTTTATACTTGTAAATTTATAATACTCGATATCCGTCTTTCTGTTGGGATTCATTCGTACGTAAGCATATAGTCATACCTATGTGCGCGTGTACCTACGCCCAAGGATACAATTGCACTCTTATAAAGGTATACGTATTATACTCTCAATATGGACGAGATAAACGGTATACTATTCAACTTCGGAACAAAATATAAAGTATAACTCTACTCCGCCATAGGTCGAATATTGACACGCTGCAAATGTGATGGTATTATGGTACCCGGGGTGTTCTAGAATTACGTGCTCGAGTTGTAGAGAGTACTTATACGTTTAAGAGGCAGCAATCATCGTTAAGTGGTGCCATCGCCGTATCGACATTGTTATTCAAAACATTCCTCTGTATGTAAAGCTCGTATTGCCGGTACGAGGCGCAAGAGAGATAGAAGATGGCGACCTTTAGCACTACGAACTAGTGCGGCTTCCAATAGGGAATTTTTTCACTTCACACAGTTTAAAAACGTTGCGCGCCAGAGAGAAGTATACCTATAAAAAGGTTCTTAGCATTGTTAAAAGATTTATAAGTGTTAAGCCCCCTATTAGCGTACTAGACTCGGTAACTGAAGAAATAAAGCTAGGTATTTAAAAACCCTTATATATTTTCCGCTTCGATACGTAATACAAATGCTACCGTTTCGACTAACACCTCGTCCAGCTCCGATGTGGTATTTAGTTTAGGTATTTCATTCTCTCCGTCGTCTTCGATGGACTCTGCATTTACTTTTTATACGCTTAAGGGCCGACTTGATCACTACAACGAGTCTTTTCATCTAATCCTTGGATTTTTCTACGTGAAACTGAAAATAAGACGAATTTTTTCGACGACTCAGAATATAAAAATCGTTCGAGGTTCCGCCGGGTAATTAAACGATAAACGACTTGAAGTCTAATCGGTGCGATAATTTAACGAAAAATGTGACCATCGATGATTGGAAATTATTTTTAGCCTCGTAATTATTTTTTTTTCATTACAATATCGAGCCTATTCAATTTCAGGTGTTTTCGGTCTCATCGAGTTCCATAGATTAGGTGTAGAGGTGAAGACTCGTATTCTATGCGCGAAAATGTGCCATAGTTTTTTATACTCGAGTGGACTGTAGTCGTATATTTTTTAATTTATGGTCGTTATTCCAGGAATAGAGTAAGTGTGATAGTAATTTATTGCGGTGTTTTTGCCAAAGTGAAAAAAATTCTGCCTCGATAGACGTTCAAAAGGAAGCACACGTTCATTTGGAAATTTGTATTTTATACAAAGATACGAAACGTGACGTAGTTCGGATGATATTATCAAGGCTATCGACGTAAATGTGTCTGTATTTTATTATAAGTACCTGTGTGAAGCTATCGGCATTCATTAACGTATTAAACGAATAAAACGTTTAAAACTTGAAACGAACGATGATCGATTGTAGCTTACCTACGTTTACAAATTCTAAGACTAATATAAATTGAAATACGATTGAGCTTTTGATAAGTAATTAAAGAAGTGATTTCCGCAGCATAAAGTAGATTCTGTGAAGTAGCTGAATATTTAGATGAAACTTTGAAAGCTTTTACAATGGGTGGAAGGTATGAAGGGGAAATTTTAAGGTCGATTGAGTTTTCAACTTTGGGTATGAGGTCGAGGCGAGGGAATGAAAGAGGTTTGTATGTCGAAAGGATTATAAAATCGGAAGTAAAAAGGGTTTAGTTGTTGAGGATTGAGCGGAAAATTATTATTTTTAAAAAAAAGTTTTGGTTATTTTGGTAGTGGATTAGTTTTTTCAACGAGCAGGAATAAACCCAGATTGGCGGGGAGGGGGTGAGTAAAAGCTGGAAACTATGGACTCGTGTGGATTTTTTTATTTTTCTGATTTGAATACAATTTTGATTTGACCTTTTTTTTTTTTTACTTTTAGAATTTCTCGCACAATTTTTTATTATTTTGTAAATTTTCTAACATTTTTTTCAACTGAAAACGCAATTTCTCCATTTTTGTAGAATTAGACTAGGTCGGTTTGGTATCTAAATGCAGCAGGCTTACTACGAAAATCACAAATCCGGCCCAAAAATCATCAAAAGTGACGAAATTGTCCTTAAATTTTTGAATCGCGTATTTTTTAAAATTATGGTTGTTTTTTGATACTTTTTTTTTGCGAAGTTATTTCTTATTCCTTATTTAGACAATTTTTCATCTCTCGGACGTAACTTTTTGTTGGAATTTCTGTTCTTGTTTTGTTCACGATTTGGTCTTTTCCTCATCTGAAATTTCTATGTACCTATAATTGAAAAAATTGTATTTTTAAAACTGTAAAATAAATTTAAGAAAAAACAGAAATCAGCATGAGGGAGGGGGTGATTTGAAAATTTCTTATTGATTTTCAAAAAAAATTACATTTTTTTCAAATAAAGCATTGTTTTGATTTTTTGGCATTCCGACTAGAACCGGATTTCTTGAACTTGAAATGGAATAAACAATTTACCTTTCTTCACTGGATGGATCATGCAGATATAAAATGAAAAACCACTCTTTCATGTCGATTTCGAAGCAATAAAAAAATCGCCGAAAAAAAGGCAGAGAATTGCAGCACAAGAAAAATCAGAGAAGTTCTGAAATTCTTTAATTTTCAGCGGATTTTCGCTGATTTCTTTAAATTCATTTTTCTTAATGCAAATTTAAGGTATTTTACTTACTGAATTTCTAACAAATTTTCTTTGATTTTTCAGAAATTTTATTCATTGTTTGCTTTAAAAGTTTTTTTTTACCGATTTATTACTGTGCTGCAATTCTGGCTGTTTTCCTGTTCGAATAAGTACATCTGTCGATAATATTTTTGTATTTCGACCTACTAATTTTAAAACTGTCTGAGTGCCATTTTTTTCAAAATTGAGATTTTGAGTGTTTCGGATTCATTGAGTCAAGCTGTACCGATTAAAATTCAGAATAATCCAAAATAAATTAATTTAAACCTCATCCAGATGAGTTTGAAATCTGGAATGTCTAAATGCGCAATGTAAATTTTGTGACTTTTTGGCTTTCCTATAAAAAAATCAAATTGGCACTTGGACACTTTTAGAATAAGTGCGTAGATTTTTCAAATTATGAAAAATATACTTTGAAGAGCAAAAAAATGCACTTTTTTACATTTTTGCAGCAAAAAACGAGCCTCTTGAGCCCCCCTAGGTGAGCCTATGAATGAAAATTAATACCTATTTTACAAAAATATTTATGATTCAAGTTTTTTTTTACCAGACACCATTTGGATTGTTTTTTTTTCCAAAATTCGAAAAAATTATGGTTCCATTTTATTCGTGATGTTAAAATAAATGGTTTTTGTACAAATTTCGTCAAAAAGTAATGAAAAAAAATAAAATTCGAGTTTTTTTCTGTCAAAAATGTCTAAATTTCTTGCTTTTCTCATTCAAGTACTTATTTTTTGATGAAAAAATTCTTTAAAAAAGAAAATTTCCCTCCCTCTCCCTTCAAAAAAATCAACCTTAGAAGTTTCAAAATATTTATAAAAATATCTTGCTATAAATGTTCTGCCAAAATCCTGTTTTGGCAATAAAATTTTGATCAAATTCATGCATAGGGACGAAAGGCAGTCTTTTTACCCCCCCCCCCCTCCCAGTCAATCATTATTTTTATGCGAAAAAATTTATCACAGGACAGGATTATGGTAAAAAAAAAGGAAAAAACATGCCAAAATCCTTTCGTTCATTGGGTTCGTGTTTTTTAAAACAAAAATCAACTTTTTTGATGAAATTGTAATTAATTGAAATTTAGAAAACCATTTTTTCTCAAATCAATTTCAAACTTTTGATATTTCATCTTTCTGGAGAAGTCTCAATGTCCCGTTAATTAACAAAATACTTCATCAACTCGTTCCATATTCAATCGGTAGCATAATCGGCCTATTTAAGGCGCACAATTTCGTGATTTACCGGCGAGACTCGTTTACGTTTTTCTCATCCACCCAATATAATTTTATGTACCTCCCGAAAACTCTGCTAACTACCAGTATCATCCTCAAATAAAAAGGGTACCGTGTTTAACAGCCTAACATCGTTTTAAAACGTATTTGCATGGCCTACATACACGCCGGAAATCGAATACGAAAATCCAATTATTTAATTCGGATTTTTATTAAATATTTAACCGAAGGTTTTCATTCGCTTTATTGTATCGTCTATGCAAATGTGTGCGAGTGAGTGTACTTTTTTTTTAACGCTGTAATATACTTACCCTTTAATAATTTATTCAACGTAACTCGATATAGGCGGAAAATTTGTGTTTCTTTCCCCCTATCTCTCTATTAATACATCGTTCCGTGTAACTCGTCCCTAATATATAGATACGTACTAATTCGATGTATATGTATAGCAGACTTTCCATAATGGTACGTTTCGATAAAAAAAAATTATATCTGGAGAGATAGATATACACTCTCTATACATATTATACCACTGTATACCTACCAGAGGAGAAAAATGTTGAAGAGAGAGACAGAGAGAGGCTTATACGCGATACTATATATTTTCCTCAATTTTATAAATAACCTTTTTAGTTCGGTTTTAACGATATGTAAAAATAAGCTCTCTTTTTTTACTTTTTTTTTATTTTTTTATTTCACGATATAGATAGCTGTGTGCGGAAAAAAAAGCTTACTGATAAATCAATCTTTCAAATGGATTTACCTATCAAAAGGCTTTAAAAGCCAGCGTTCGGATGTTATTATAAGGATATTTTATACATACGATGTGTATGTGGGCTGATGCTACTCGGATACTATATGAATGTGGATATGTATCCGCGTAGCTGCTATTCGTGCGTGAAAAGGATTGGGTATGAAAGGGCAGAGTGAGCGAAAAAAAAACTTTCCAATTTATCTCAATAAGTAAACCATTTACTCGTTTGATGAATTTGTTGAAATGCCGCGCAGATGAGGGTAAATATGTATACCTCGAGTCGACTTATTGACAGGTTATGAAATAATAAATGGAATTTTCGTAATCGTAATGTGAAAACATTAGGGTTTCTGAAATTACTTCGTGTCGTCATCTTTAGAATTCTGTTGGTGTGTAATCAGTGTACAAAAATAAGCAGGAATCGAAAAAGTCCGAATTTGGCAATTTTTCTTTGTTACGTTTTTTTTTCTTCAAAAAAGTACCTATACTTTTAAGTTTCTAACTGAATCGTATTTTTTTCAAAAATAAGGTTATAGAATGTTGATTTAAAAAATAGGAACAATTTTTCAAAAAATAATTCACTTGGTATAAGAGGTATTTTGAAAATTAACCAACAGGTCACATTTTTCATCATTTTGAAATTATAATAAAAATGAATATCTTTTTGTAATCAAAATATCTTTGAAGAAAAAAAAAGACAAAAAATGATTTCTTATTTGCGTCTTATTCCATATAAATTGAAACTGTTTGAATTGATGATGTCAAGTGTTGCCCATGACGTTTTTTTTTTCGCAATTGTTTGATTATTATGTTACCCACGCCTAATTCGTATAATTGCCAAATTCATGAAATGGACAAAATTTTTGTCAAAAAATAATAGGAAAAATTTTTGCGTAATGCATACGTAAATTAGGCAGTCGCTTGGCTAATTTATGAAATTTATAAATTCGAAATTTTCTTCAACCAGCTACATACTTTAGTTATTAAATTTTTTGCCCTGAATAAAAAATAATTATTATGAATGAAAAATCTTCTTTGCAGCATAAAAAATTCAATACCTATAACTAAAGTAGCTGGTTGAATTTTTTTTTTGAAAATGTGGTTGAATATTTGTTCTTTATGCCAAAATATTTTGATTTTTTATTTTGCAATAATAAAAATGGTAGAACGTTTAGAAATCATAAATTTTGTAAATTACCTAGGCAAGCGATATCCTAATTCATGCATTAGGCAATTTTTTTTTGCTAATTTCGTGAATTTGGCAATAATAAAAATTAAGCGTAACATTTATTTGCCTAGGTAGATACCTAATTACTGAAAATACTAAAAAAAAAAACAAAAAAAAACGGAGGATCGAATCTTTAAGATTTTTTTTTCTGATCCCCCCCCCATTTTTTAGAAAAATTTTATAGAAATAATTTTTATAAGGGAAGGGAGAAATTTTGAAGATGGTCAAAGTTATGATTTTTTTTCAGAAAAGTTTTTGTTTCATTTTTTATTTTTCAAGATATCATTTGAGTTTTACTATTGGAAAACTTTATGGAGGGGGCGGCTAAAAGAAGTTGGATTTGGTTTAGGTATTTAAAATATTTTTTGAAAGTTATTCTTTCAAAAATTCGTAATGGAGGCTACAGGAAGCTACTTACTGATTTTGAAAATAATTCGTTTTTTGTTTTTTTTTCTAAATCAAAAAATGTTTCATATTATTTTTGTAGATTTTCATCTTTTCTTTTATTTTTTTGGAGGTATATTTTTCGGAGGGAGAGAGGGTAGAGAAAAGAATTTGAAAACAGTTCGATTTTTTTTCTGAAAAAATCTTTTTTTGTTCTTTGGGAGGATTTCCTTTGAAGCTGATATTTTTTGCGGAGGAGGGGAGAGTAGGACTTGAAAATTGTCCAAATTTTATTTTCTGAAAATGGTCTGTTTTTTGTTTTTTGTCATATCCTACAACATTTTTGGTGGAGGGGGGAGGCAGGGGGGCTGGTAGAAGATACTGAAAATATGTAGTTTCTTTGGCTGAGTTTTTTCCCGAAGAAATTGTTTTCTCGTTAGTTCTTTTTCTAATTTTTTTAGGAAGGGGAAAGCGAGGAAGGAAATTTTTAAAACGGATTAATTTTTCACTTACCTAATTGTTTTTCTTCAAAATGGCCTATTTTGTTTCCTTTCTAGTGGTTTGTTTTTGTTTTTTCATAAAATAATTAGGGGTTCTTTTAAAGATTGTTATTGAATGGAGAAATTTAAGTTTTTTTTTTCTTACTTTTGACATCATAAATATTTGAAGATTAGATACATTTTATTTTCTATTGATTTGATCAACGATTTTTATTGTTACAAAATTTACAACCAATTTTCAGTCTCCAGAAATTTTTTTTGTATAAAAGGAAGGTAGGTAAATAAATAAAAATGCAGTGTGTGATTTTAATTGCGAAATTTTCCCTCCAACTAGATACAACATTTTTTAAATTAGGAATTCTATCTAGAGGGTAAATTTATGGGTAAAATGGTCGAAAATATTTCGACTTTCTGAAAAATGACTTTTAGTTGCTTGGAAGATAAAAAAAAACACCCGTTAAAATGAAGAAAGTACTCGCAAAAAAAAGTGAATTCTGAAATCGGGATCTCTTTAATTTGTAGTGCAGAACTGGGTAGAGGAAAAAAATTTAATGTACTTCGAATTTTTTTCCAATTTTCCTTTGAAATCATTATTATTATTATTATTATTATTATTATTATTTTGAAATGTTATCTTACTGGGCCTGTATAATTTCCAACATTTTTATGCCCAGTGTAAGGAGGAGGTTTAGATTTGGTGTTGAAGTTTTGAGTTTTTTGATTAGTTGTAGAATATTCTTCGTATTTCTATTTTCCAGTTTGGAATTGTGGTGGCGTTTTCAAATATATTGAGATTTTGCCGTCCTTGTTTAAGGTTTGGGCAAAAGAAAAAGAGGTATCTATTGGGTGGACATGAGTTCAGAGTTACAGAATTGGCACAGTGATTCAGGGGTTTGGAGGTATAGGTGGTTACAGGTGAGTTTTGTGTGATTAAATCTGAGGTGTGTAATGATTATTTCCGATCGAAATGTGAGAGTTTTTTCGACAGTAAAACATATTATTTGTATTTATTAAAATATTCAGCTTAATAAAAGGCTGAGATATAGTTTAATCCACGAAATAATTTACTGAACGAATTTTAATTTGGATTGAATAATTGGATCGTGAAATATTCGTTTCGTGCTCTCAACGAAGGTACTTTTTATCCAGGGATAAAAAATAATATTTTCCACCCAAAAGTACGAATACTTTTCTCATAGTTCAAAATGTATACCTTTTTATAAGGTTAACGAATTAACCTCGTAATTTCAGATATCGAGGGAAAAGCATCTTGCATCGAAGCATATTGAATCTTATACGAAAATAAGTAAAACGCTGAGAGGTGAGCAGGAGGGTCATTTACAGATACAGAATACACCCAAAATACACGGGAAAAGGGTGCAGTGGGACAGAATGAGTTGGAAAACATCGGCCGCAGCGACGGCCACGGCATCAGCAACAGACGAAGCATCGGAAAGTTTTCTCTTCTATGTACACACAGTCGACGCGGAATAATTTGGCAAGAACGAGCGAGAGTCGAGGAACGGCAACGGAGCGAGAGAGAGACAAGAGAGAATTTTCGGTGAAAAGATAAAAGTCTTAAATACAAACTTTCAACTTTCAAGTATCACAATACAGAGAGAAGACTCGGGTTTTAATTAAAAGGGTTTCTTCATTTTCTTTAAAGCGACATAAATGGTCCTTCCTCTTCTGGTAGCTCTTTAAACTTCCATTATTCCGGCGAATTTTGCTTTTGAAAAGAAAACTGGTTAAAAGTTTATTCATTCTGTTTAGTGCTCGCTTTTCAAGGCGAAAAGCTCTCTGGTAAGGCCTTTTCCCTATAACCTCTGCCGAAAGCGAACCGAGCTGGTGGAGCCGGGGAGGAGATCGTCATCGTCGTTCGAGAGTTATTTAAAAGCTGGTAATCTTCGCCGAAGAGAAATGACATCTGAAATATCTCCTTTTTGAAAGATTTATATCTTAAGCTTTAGAGATGATCTTGTTCGGGAAAGAACGGTATACGGTAACATTCATTAAACTATTTTATGCTCGTCCCCTCCCCCTTGGCGATCCTTTTTCTTCGAAAATGCGGCGGAAACTTCATTTGACTGCGGAGGCGGCGACGCGGACGGTACCATGCCGAAGACCGAGCATCCTTTAAAGCTTCTTTTACAAATGAAAAACCGTGTCCCCTGTGCTTCGTCATCTATGCCTTTCTTGTTATCCATGCTTTTTCTTTCCGTCGACCAACGAAAAAGCGTCGCCGCGTCGGCGAATTTAACGACAGTAAAGTTTAATAAGCGTCCTATTTATTAATTATACGACGCGCAGAAACGACTTCCCGAAAAGTGGCTTCGATTTGCCGGCTAAATCGAGTCTCTTTTCAATGAATCTACGACCCGAGAATCGCCAGCTTTGCTGTACGATTTCCCAAGTATTGGCTCCGAACGTGGATTTTATTTCTTCCTTTCTTTTTTTTTTCCATCTCATTTTCGTCGCTGCTTCCGATTAATGAATCCGATCGGTGGAAGAACAGCACGCCAATGCGGTTAAAAAGGAAATGGGAGTGTGAAGTACGATATGGGGTGCTTTCTTAATACGCAGAGGTGTCGATTAATTCGCTCATACCCTCGAGCCTTCGGTTCCATCGGCGGTGTTTTGTGATTGGCAACAGGTTAAGATACCGGAGCATGTGAAAAAATATGTTTTTATTTTTCCACGCGTGAATTCATCCCATTTGCTTAGACTTTTTTACTAAATGGTACGATTTTTTCTTTTGTTTCAGGGGTAACTTGAATGATTCAATGGACTAATTGGTAAGTTTTTTTGTAACTTTTTGCATGCGGTGACGGATTCGGGTAAAATTAAGGGAGTGGATGGAATAAAAAGTGTATTTTCGATTGAATAACTGTGCGTATATTTGACCCGTGACTGTGGGGTGTGGGTATTTCGTGTTTTTTTTTATCGGTTACTCGACGTGTGGAATTACAATGATGCTTGGTTTTGATTTTAATTAGCTGTGTGAGCTTTGTGTGTTGAGTTGACGATGAAGGTAATTTGAAGGGGAATGGAAGTTTGAATTATAGTTGTAGGTTTTCATGGTTGGTGAAGAATTGATTGAAGTGTAAAAATTATTCATTTTGTTTTAAAAAAATTGAAAATTCAGAGTATTTCAAGATCATTTTTTTATATTGAATTTTCAATTTCTAGAATGATAATTATTTGAGGAGAAAGAGGGAAGAGAAGTGGATGCACACATTGAATTCTCGATTTTCAATTTATTTTTGTCATGGCCAATGAGGACAAATTTTGCTATTCTGCAAACATGTTTAAAATATGTTTAAACTTCAAAATGTAAAGTTTGAAGATGTCGGCGAGTAGAGGGAGAGACAATTGCCCCTCAATTCCGACAAAATTTCATTTTTAGCTGAAAAAATTACACAAAGGTTGTACATCGATGTGGAATTGATTTGGAACATTTTCATAGTGATGACCCTGATGACCTGTTTCGAGAAATTTTCGTTTTAGGTTAGAAAAATTTGTATTTTGAGTCAGAAAACCCTAAAAAATTTCATTTCAGTCGAAAATTATTAATTTTTGTTGCCTTCTTTGTCTCTCCGAAGGCTGATTTCAATTCGTCCCTGATTTAAAAGAAAAATATTCCACGAAAAATTCAGCATTTTTTAAAACAAAAACACAACAAAATTTTAGGAAGTTTGCCACGATTTACAAAAATTATGATTGTAAAAAAAATCAAATTCAAATTTTAATAATTCTTAGGAAGGAACTTCTTGATTTAGAATGAACTCCTGTCTGATCCAAAAACTTACTTTGTTTTTCAGTGAGAAAGAAAAAAATGTTCACCATAAAAGTCTATCTGTCTTTACTGCGATTTTTCACTAATTTTCCAATGGATTCTCACCAATTTTCTAATGGATTTTCTCCGATTTTCGAAACAATTTTTATCATTTTTTTAACTTTTTCACTGGTTAATTGCTTTCAGTGAATGTTTTCACTGTTGGCTGTCGGCGAATTTTTGCATTGCCTGCTTTTGGCAATAATTTTCACTGTTTGCTTTCAGTAATTTATTTTTAATGTTTGCTTTCTGTGAGATTTTCCCCTGATTGCTTACAGTGATTTTTTGCTGTTTGCTTTCAGTGAAATGTTTCTTTTTTTTTCATTTATATTTTTCACTGGTTTCTTACAGTGATTTTTTTCTCTGTTTGCTTTCAGTAAAATTTTTAATTGTTTGATTCCAGTGAAGTTTTTCACTGTTGGCTTTCAGTGATTTTTTTTTCATTATTTGATTTCTGTCACCTTTTTCTCTGTTTGCTGAAAGTAAAACGTTCCACTATTTGTTTTTTTTTTTAGTCAAATTTTTCACTAGTTGCTTATGCTTACAGTGATTTTGCTCTCTGTTTGCTTTCAATGAAATGTTTCAATGTTTTTTTTTTTTTCAGTGAAATCTTTAACTGTTCGATTCGAGTGAATTTTTTCACTGTTGGCTTTCAGTAATTTTTTTCATTGTTGGATTTCTGTCACTTTTTTTGATTTCTGTGACATTTTCTCTGCTTGCTTTCAGTAAAACGTTCCACTGTTTGTTTTCAGTAAAATTTATCACTGATTGCTTTCAGTGTTTTTTTTTTCATTTTTCAATTTCTGTGACTTTATTACTGATTGCTTACAGTGATTTTTTTCTGTGTTTGCTTTCAGTGAAATTTTTCAATGATTGCATTCAATAAAATGTTTCACTGATTGTTTTCAGTAAAATGTTTCGGTGGTTGCTTTCAGTGAATTGATTTCTGTGGCTCTTTCACTGATTGCTTACAATGATTTTTCTGTTTGCTTTCAGTGAAAGTTTTCAGTGGTTGCTTTCAGTGATTTTTTTTCATTGTTTGATTTCTGTGACTTTTTCACTGATTACTTACAGTGATTTTTTTCTCTGTTTGCTTTCAGTGAAATTTTTCAGTGATTGCTTTCACTGAAATATTTCAGTGGTTGCTTTCAGTGATTTCTTTCATTTTTCCATTTCTGTGACATTTTTTTCACTGATTACTTACAGTGATTTTTCTCTGTTTGCTTTCAGTGTAATTTTTACATTGTCTGCTTTCGATAAAAAATTTTTACTGTTTATTTTCAATGTAATTTTCTACTGGTTATTGATAGGTTAAATGTTGACTGTTTGCTTTCATCAGTGACATTTTTTCACTGTTTACTTTCAATGAAATTTTTTAAACAATTTATTACTTTTCTGTAAGTAATTATGATTTGTGATTTTCGATCATTTCTACTGATTTATGTATAAACGAGGGACTTGTTTTGGAATGAAATTATAAAATGTTTTCTTTTGCAACATAAAGAGTTACAAGTAAATATTCATATCTTTGATTCCATATTTTTTTTCCTGACCAAACCAAAAATTTTAAATTGTAAATGATGGAGAGGGGACGAGTGCGTATTATTTATTGAATTCACTTTTCCCTCGTGACTTTCAATATTGTGATAGGACTTCAGTTTTTCTCATCTTGGAAAAAAATTATCCTTATTTCACTGGGCGAATAAACTTTATTTTTTCGAAAGAATTCCAGTTTTCATAATTTTCCTGAGATATTTGCCCCGTAAGTTACATTCCCTGCAGTTCTGTTTCTGAGAAAATACTCAAAATTTATGCCGTATTCTAAGTGAAATTTCCCAAAATTATATGCAATTTATGAAGTCTCGTCAAGGGCGTTGAATTGATTTCGAAGTGGAAAAAAATTAAGGCACGTCGAGTATCGAGTTCGTGAATTTTTTAATAATCGAGGCGAATTTCGTCGATTCGTTTTAATCCAGTGTTTCATCGTTTTAATTAATACATACAATATATTATGTACTTGAGTACGCCGAAGAGGAAGATTTACACAGCAGCGACGACGGATCGAGGCGAGGAGAGAGTTAATTTAGCCGCGCCGAAGTTGGGGCAAGGATGCTCAGCGGCGTCGACGAAGTAAGTAGATACTTTGTGTACCGTAGTATATAGGTAGACTTTCTTAATTTACGTTAAATTTTCATTAAAATTTTAACTCCTTTAACAAGATACTCGTTTATAGAAGAGCGCTTAGGTTTTAGGTAGGTAGGTACTGGGTAGGTCTAAGTATCTGTTCGTCTCGAGAAGGGCATCAAAGACGTTGATTCGCTGAGCTGCCAGCGTTGGGTAACGTTCGCGTCGTTTTGAAAGTTTTTGAGGAGAGAAAGTCAATTAAAGCGTTACTTTAAGGTGTATTATTAATTCAGCAGCTGTTCAGATTAATTTTCGCTCTTTTAAGAAGGCGGTATGAGTATGGCGACGTAGACCTGCGTACGCTACTACAGGCTATAAATTTACGTAGGATTCAGGTTCGCGAACGACTGTACAGGCCTACAGCCTCCGGATGTCGTGTTATTTTTTTCGCTTTAAGTTACGCATTTTAGTTTTTGCTTTGTAATTCGTACTACAGCGAGAGAAACAAGATGGCAATAATTATTTTTAATTAAAAGATCCTTTAGTAGCGACTTAAAAGCTCGTAAAGCTTTTGGTAAAGTTTGAATTTAATAAAGTTTCTGGAGAAAACTGTTTCATTTCGGCGTCGGCGGCGACGAAAACGTGATTTTACCAGATTCGCGAGTCGTTGCTTTTTCGGACACTGCTGTTTGCCAGTTTGATGTTTCTTCTTTTTTTTTGGCCGGAGTGAGAATGGTGGTGTGTGAAATGTGTACCGAGCGTTGGATTCTGCTGCGTATATGAGAAGGGTACGATGCCCCGCCTTTTGTATCGCTTGAGTTGGTTTAAAAGTTTCGTTTGCGGAGGGTGTGTTTTCGAAAGGGATCCGATTTGTAAGTATTTGGAGGGTCGAAGGTTTGTACGTTGCGTTGGTTTTTGGAAATTACGAGATGGCAGAGGGTGAGATGGGTTGATTTTGGGATTGATTGCGATTGCGAAATAACCTACGCGGTTTAGATTTTATGGATATGAATTTGATGTGCGATATGACGTTAATTGAATGTCGAATTGATTAATTGTGTGGGGTTTCTGTCAGTGACGAGTATTTTTGAGTGAAATATTTCCGTGGTGAATCGTTTCCTGGTTTGGATTTTTAAACAATTTCTAAAAAAAATTTAAAGATGGGCGAGAAAACAAGGTTGGTAAAGAATCGAGATAGTTGGAGAAATTCTTGAATTGATTGATTCAATTTTTTCATTCAAAAGTGACCAAATGAAGAATTTTTGATGAGCCGTCGATTTTTTCGCAAAATTCAATGGATTGTGGAAAAATTATGATTTTTATTAATATGATTTTCCTAAAAATATAACCTACAGATTTATCTATACTCCCAAAAATAATTTGAGAAGTAACCATGTATTACATACTTGGGATTCCAATTCAAAGAACAATAAATTTTGAAAATTCTTTCATTCAGACGTCAAACCTAATTTTTCCAGCTGAAAATACAGTTTTGTCATTATTGGAGACAAGAAAAACAAGATGTCCCAGCTATGGTGAAGGAAGGAGGTGGAAGGGGACTAAGTGTAGTTGAGAAAAAACGTGAAAAGTATCCATTACATTTATTCAGTCGCAAATTCAGATGAAGATCGGGGGGGGGGGGGGTGAAATTTCATTTGAATGGTAAGAAAATTTTTGTCCAGTTTGGCAAGAACAATTTTTTTTGAAAAAGTACGTTCAAAAAGTCAGTTTATTAAACAGTTTTTGATATTTTTTTTTTGAAACATCTTTGTCATTTACAGTAAATCTGCACTTCATTCAAGAAATCCAAATGAAAATTTTTCACCATAAAAAATTCCCAAGTCCGAAATTCCGTGTAGATAATTTTTTCAGTCTTTTGAATTTTTTAAAAGTGGGTTTGACTTTGAACCGAACCGATTCCGGGTCAATTTCTCTTAGGTACTCTTTCTCTTTTCACAATCATAAGTATTCCATGATTTCAGAATCGGCCATTTAAAAAAGTTCTGGGTGATTTGAAGATATCAGTCAATTTCAAATTTGTGTCTTGGTCTTAGTCTTCTGAAATCACAAATTCGAAAATCGAAATCTCAATTTTTTCGATCCTTGTTAGAAGACAGAGGTGAACCAGGTTCAGGAGTGAGATGATAACTTTTTTTATTTCGAGTTCCGTAAACTGCATTCTCAGTTGGAAAAGTTGGCATCGGGTTGGAAAATTCACATAAATGATAATCTTGGGAAAATGGGGTCTCTACTAACCAAAAAAATATCACCTCCCCCCCCCCCACCAGAAAATTGCTAGAACTTAACTTTGCCAGTGAGAAAATCCTAAATTAAGAACAATTCTAATAATTTCACTGCAAAATGCAGATTTTCCACATTTTCCTCTTTTTGCTAGAATTTTTTAAAAAAAGATTTCGACAAATTTGATGCTTGAAAAATGGTATTTAGCTATGAAAAAAATAAGTAAAATAATTCCAAAAATTTCATTTTTTAGATGCAATAAACTTCTTGAAAAACTACATTTTTGGCGTAAAAAATTCATTTCCTTGAAAAAATGTTCAATTAGTAGCGTTTTTAATCAAATCAAGTTTGCAGTTCCTTGCTAGGGATGTTTTTATAATTTTTTCAGTGTCAAACTCGATGAAATTCACCAATATTATGACTTTTTTGTGATTCAGAGTATAGGTAAAGAGACTCAATGCAGAAACGCTTTAAATTTGACTGGTTCAAAAATTGTTCATTTTCTGATAGAATTTTTTCACGAGCTGAGCAATTTTAAAAAAATTTCAGGCTAATGAAAAAGTGGACTTCATGAGGCGAACGTCATAAGAAAAAAATTGTACCAAAAGTATAACTTACATTTTTTGCTAATTTTAAACTTTTAGGGGATTTCATTCTTTAAAACGCTGGTTTTAACAATTTTTTTATTTGCATTTTTTCCCACCAATACCTCAAATTATATCTAATAAATTTCAATAAAATGCCCGTATAATTTTGAAAATATGTACCTAACCCAGAAATTTTTATTTGTCAGTCATCCATGAAGCAAGTTCAGCAGATTTTTCTCATCAAATGTGACTCTTGAAATCTCATATGTCTCAACGAAAAATATTTTTTGGCTCTACTTAACCCTGGTTCTCAAAAAACCACTCAGAGTACTATTTTTTCATGTTCCTTTTCGAATTGTTCGAATATTTTTTTCATCGTATGCGTGATTATGAATAATTTGTGGGATTAGTTTTTCTTTTCGAATCTTGAAAGTTATTACTTTTGCAGTTTATTTTGATTTTCGACGAATTTTTTAATTTTCGTCTAATTTTAACTATAAATTTTGAGGAATCCCAAATTGAAAAATTCGATGATACCTGTTCTGATGAAGTTTGGGAGCTAAAATTACAAATTTTAGTTAGGGACGTTGATCAGGTTATGAAATATGTAACAATGTCGTGTTAAAATCCGGTACTTCGGTCAGAAAAACAGCTGGAAAAAATCCCAAAAGATTCTAGACCTGATACCATATCTTTGGCCAACATGAAGTTCGAAAAATTCATTATCAATAAAGGAAAAATCAACTTCAAGATTCAATCATGGAGAGTGGAAATCTCCGGTGTTTTTTTTTTACCTTTATTATTCAAATCGGATCGAATGTTGAAGTTTGGAATTTTCCTCATCAAACTACCCAAAATTTCTAAAAATTCGACTATTCCTTCATTGCAATCGAGTCTAATCCCAGGAACAATGAAAAAAATCCAGTGTCGAAAAGAAACCGCTATCTATACAAAAATCCAACAGTAGCCTCGATGGTCAATTAAGACCACGTCAAAAAACCGTTTATTTTCCGCTTTATAAAAAAAAGGGTTCAATTATCGACGCCTGATCGAATCACAGACTATTTTCAAAGAAATCCTCGGTCATCAGACGATATCCTGTTCGATTTGCTGACCACGTTGAATGGTGCGTAAATTTTTTCGGGAATTTTTCTTTGATGGTCTATATCTACTCTAACGGTATTTCATATCGGTACAAACGCGGCAACGAAACCTACATATTCGCTAATGTACATTCGTGTACCTACTAAATGGACGTATTAAAAAAGAAAGAAAAAAAAAACACACAAAACAAAACGATACGAATTTACTCTGAATACAAATTCGTCTACCTAAACAAATACAAAAACCATCATAAAGAGGTACCATAACGGTATACACGTATGAAAGATTACCTATGTATATCGTGTCCATCTTGCATTCTTTTTTCTTCCTTCTGCTATATGCCCGATTAAATGATGCGAGAGAATATCGATTTTGAAACGCGTACGTTTGTACATAATCGATTGTGAAAAGACCGACAAAACCGATTTAGTTGGAGAAAATGCGATTGCTGAAGTTGGCCATATGAGGGATATTTTATGCCTTTTTTTTTCCTCTGGTGGAATATTCGTGTATATGTCAAAACAGTAGCTGTATCTGTGGCGCCAGACTCTATATAACCATATTTATATACCGTTATCCTCCAACTGTATATTTATGTAGCTTGGTGTAAGCAAGACGGCTTCTGGGCTATTGTATCAAGCCTTTCTTTTTTTTCATTTTCGGACAGATAAACAGACTCGCGGTGATTTGAAAATATACGCGAATGTGCAACAATAACAATAGGCCGGATAATAAATACAGACGGCGGGTTTTTATTTTATAATCCTTTCGCAGAAGAAGCCATGTAATGTGTGTAAAGGCTGGCGGCAGAAGCGCCAGAAATGTCCTTAGGAAGGGTATCTTCGATTTTCGATCAGAAATGGAGTTTTTAATCCTTTGCTGGACAACGGACAGAAAGTGTTTTCATCTAAGATAATAGATCAGTATAAATAGTACGACGAAGTGTGCCCTAATCGACGAAAAGAGGAAAAAAATACCAGCTTGTTGGCGATTTCTTCTTCGATTAGACTGGCGAACGCGACGCGAAAGTGAATTTAATCCTCGATAAATAATACGTTTAAAGGAAGGAAAACTGCTACGACGCCGACGCCGACGTGTTCAAGCAGTAAAAGGCCTTTTATTAGATAACATGTAAAATTAGCGCGCCCGTTTGCGTCGCGATAAGAATCCGCCTGCTGGTAGCCCCTCAGCTAAGTTTGATGGGTGGCGAAAGAGGCAGAGAAAAGGCAATTAGCCGACGACGTCGTGAATAATATAAAATATACTTATTCGTATTTCGTTAGTACCCTTGTTTATGTGCCGAGTCGGTAGTCGTCTACCCTCCCTGGAAAGTTTATGTGTGTTGGAGGTCTCGCACGATGCTCTTAAAACTTCCTCCGCGGGTTGTAATTAAGTATTTGATGATGATTACGGTGTCGGAGGGAAGCGGGGTGGAGAATTTTGTCGATAAGTTGATTCGGGGTGAGAAAGATGGAGGTGATGGAGTTGTTCTGGGATTTTTTGAGTGGTTTTGAAAGATGGAAAAATTGACGAAAGGAAAGAGATCGTATTTTTTCCGTGATAAATTGGGTTAAAAGTGTTCAAATTTGGGCTGAAATTTCAAACTTTGCATATTTCCATTTAATATTTCATTTCATCTCAATTTCCATTGATATTTGTGGAATTTCCATATCTATTTCATGTATGGTTGAGGAGGAAGGAAGGAAAGACTCGGGAGTAGAATTTTTGTACAATAATTAGCTACTTATTCCGTGCTAAAATGGACAAAAAATGAAGTCGGGTCTTCCATTTTCGCTTCAATTTTTTTTTTCGAGTTACTTTCTGATGAAATCCAGGATCATTTCCCTTCTAAATTTCAAGGAAGCTGGGGGGGGGAGGGCTCGTAATTTTTACACAATTTCGATTTTTTGTGCCAAGTTATCAACTTTGAAGGCTCATATCTCGAGAAAAATTATACTCGAAGGAAAAATATTTGCGGGGTTCAAGAGAAAATCGGTAGGAGACTCAGAAACGATAATCACATTTTGAAAAGCTCAAAGTTGAGCCTTGGTGATGAAAGCTCAACTTCCATGATGATCACAATGAATGAAAGCTACCATGTAATAATATAAAAAAATTACAGTGAGTTACCCTTTTTTCCTATTTTTCAGCCAACAAATTTTCAATATGGCATGGCATCTTCGGACCCGAGGAGGGAGGTACAAGGGTCCACAATTTTAACCAAAATTCAAAAAATTGAAAAAGTAAAGTATAGCACATTGATTTTGAATGATTCGAAGGCACTGATTTCGAATGTGTGTTTGGTTTTTTCATCCAATCCTTCTAAACCCCCACCCTCCCTATTAGCTCCTTTGATAGGGTCTAAATTCGAAAAAATCAAAAAATACGTGTGACCTGGCGTGCGAAAATGTGACATATCGATTGTCATTAATTTGTAGGCGTAGAATTCGAATATCAACTTACTTTCTGATTTGACCCCTTTCCTCGTGCTCTAACCGACCCCTCCCGAATTGATCGTACATTTAAGATTTATAAGAAAATGTCCTGTTTTGAACGAATACATCCAGTGAGTTTAAAAGCGTTTTTCCCAGGTGGAAAGAGGTAACGTTTACAATTCTGCCAATTTTGAAACTGAAATTTACCAACTTGAAAGATGAAATGAATTTGAAGTAAAATTTTGGTTTCATAAAATCAGTGGTGTTGCTGAGTGTAGGTATATACAACGATATCTCAAGTCCTAATATTAAAAAGGGCAAAATTTCAAATTTCCGAGTCGAAATTTGAAAAATTTAGAAATTCGGTGGCCTATTTTTTGAATTTGATCCTTGTTGTCTCCCTTGCCTCCTCAATTGCAGGAAGTGAAAATAGCGTTGGATATCGATTCTCACTAATTTGAGAGCGTAGAATTCGAAAATCGACTTATTTTTGCATCTGAACCCTCTTTTTCGTTATTTAACCGAGTAAAAAAATAGAGTAAACCATTATTGAAGGAAAAATACGACAAGGCAGAGAGCAGAAAGTCCGAAAATTTTTAAAATTTTGATTTTCAAACATTGAAAATAGGTTTTGGAGTGGGAGTGGGGGGGGGGGGGTTGAAATGATTTTCTTCTAAAAATATGAAAAAATTGAAAAAAAAGTATGTACCTATTTGAACACATTCATGATAATGTTTTTACCCTAAACGAAAAAGCTGTGGAGGTCAAGTTGAGAGGTTTCTGAAATTTGATAAAATTCCACTGAAAAATAGTTATTTTTCAACCAAAAAAAAATCCATTTTATACTTTGATGTAGGAAAAGAAAACATCAGATAGGCATTTTCGAAAAATTAGATCATGAAAAAAAATACTTTTTTGGGCATTGAAAACTTAATTTTTTCAAAGATTCGGCCTCCCTTCGCTCGGCCATAAACAAAAATCACTATTATTTAAATTCCGCCCAAGATACTTGCCATGTCAAAAAATGGTTTAAATTTATCTTTAAAAATATCATCAAAAAACTTGAAAAAATCATTGAAAATTACCAGTAAAAAATTATGAGTAAATCAAAAAAATCTTCCAAAATTACAAAAAGAACATTAAAAACATTTCAAAATTTTAAAAAACGTAAAAAAATTCAAAAAATCGGGTGAATAATAGTATAATACGCTACAAGGGACTAAAATGCGTTGTTTCAAAACGAGTGCGGTGGTTACAGCGCGAGCCGCAGGCGAGAGCTGTAATAGCACGAGTTTTGAAACAACATGCATTTTAGCCCGTTGTGGCGTATGATACTTTTTATAATACTTACACGTAACGAGTATCATTTCGTTGTTGTTTTGGGTGTAAAATTATGATTCTGACTGAAAGACTGAGAGCGGGTCAGTTTACAATTGTTGTATGGCAACTGTGCAAATGTATTTTACAATAATTATCACTTCGTTGATAATCATTTACATTATTTTCATACTTTTATTATCTGTTTATTAGACGTGTCGGTAGACGTACACATACAATTGAAAAAACACACTCGTCAATAAAATAACTGGAACATTCACAATATCAAATATTCTTATACAAATTCGAACAGTAAATTCAAAATTCAATTCATAACAAGCAACAAGCTGCTACAAGATCACCGGCTAATGAATATGTTTTGAATTTTGATAAAATAATCGGCACGCACAATCCAAATCAAATAGATAGAGCTGCTATCAAAGAGAAATTTATTTTACTCCCTGTAAATTGTTTTACTCCCTGTAAATAGGTTTTACTCCCTGTAAAATAAGTCGTCGCAAAACATTCATTTTACACCCTCAAAACAACAACGAAATGATACTAGTTACGTGTAAGTATTATAAAAATATTATTTTCTGTGAAAAAAAAATCCAAAAAATAATCTACAATTTTTTAATGAAACTTTGAAAATCAAATATTCAGTGTCACCCGTTGATAGGTTCGTTTCGGTTTCTCATGTTCAATTCCATAACGAAAAAGACTCCTGAGTATATCCTCCAAATGATAAAGAGGTGTGGGCGGATTAGTTTTTGAGAATTTTCTTTTCTGAAGAAAAATACCTGCAAAATTCGAAATAAAAATCCACTTTGTGGTTGAGAAAAACTGCCCTAACTGCAAATTACAAATTTACTCGCACAGAGAATTCTACGAATACATAGTTGAAAAAGTGGATAGAGTAAAGTACCCATAGTACCTCTGTGTAGCGTACACCACACAACCACACACAGGTACTGACCGGCGCGATGTAGAGAAGGTAAATTGCAGCTGTTACTTTTAAATTAATTAAATGAATTAAAGCACCATCTTGATAATGGTCCCGTTGGGCACCCTGTATGAATAATATAAAAGTTATCCATACCTATACGCGCAGTCGTGTATATAAAACGTTAAATATCATTACAAATGGAACTCTGTAAATTTTAATGGCGCAATAAACACGTGGTTTATCCAGTAGCGTGTACGTATTTTATTTTACGAGCAAGGCAGAACGAGAGAGAAGCACCGATACAGTATCCCTCGGCTACAATATGATCGCCAACGCCCGCTCCACGCCATCGACCTTACCACGGCGTGTACCGCACTGTGTCGTACTGGCGAATTCGCGTGCACGGTATTTTCGATTTATCGCACGCGTTCTATTAACGGAATTTTCACGCGTTTTTCTTTTCATCGTTGTGTATCTTGTATTTTGGTATGGTCGTTGTGAAGTGCAGGATTAAAAATATGGAAATAAATTGTGAGTTCGTCGTTGATTGAGAGTGTACTCGAGTCGAGAGATGCATTTTTGGTGTCTTTCGATCAATTATGCAGATGATTCTAGCTTGTGGAGTATTCCCAAATTTCAACTTCATTTTTTATCGCAAATAATTCCGCCCTCACTTTGCTTGAATAAAATTTACCGTAATTACTGACATATTTACGGTAATTTACCGTAATTACTGACATATTTACGGTAATTTACCGTAATTACTGACATATTTACAGTAATTTACCGTAATTACTGACATATTTACAGTAATTTACCGTAATTACTGACATATTTACAGTAATTTACCGTAATTACTGACATATTTACAGTAATTTACCGTAATTACTGACATTATTACAGTAATTTACCGTAATTACTGAATTATTTACGGTAATTTACCTTAATAATTGAAATATTCAACATAACTTACAGTAATTATTAGAATATTGAAGATAATTTACCATGATTTGATTATAGAAATATTTACTACAATTTACCGTAATTACTGGAATATTTGACGTAATTTTTCGTATTTACTGAATTATTTACGGTAATTTACCGTAATAATCGAAATATTCAACATAACTTACCGTAATTATTGAAATATTGACGATAATTTATCATGATTACTGAAATATTTACGGTAATTTACCGTAATTATTGAAATATTCACGGTAATTTACCGTAATTACTGAAAAATTTACGGTAATTTACCGTAATTATCGAAATTTTTACTATAACTCGGTGACTATCGGTCATAAAAATCATGAAAAACTTGAAAATAGCATGAATTTTCATTTTCTTAATCCAGTAAACGTATTAGACACCATGTTCTGTTGAATTACGCAAGGAAAAGGAGGGCCTCTTTAATTGATGGGAAAGGGGTGTAAAGTTGTAGGAAATTCATTTTTTGAAGAATATGAACGACTTCAGAAGGCCATACCTTGAAAATTTGAGAATTTCATTCAAACCATACCTTTGCCCATAATCGAGCGATGACTTCGAAAATGGATGCATTTTAGAATTTCAGTTGCATCTTCGATGTACAAAAATTAACAGAAGATGAAAAGGACCAGATCGAGAGAAAGAGAAAACGCGGAAAAACAATACCCGATATTTCGGGCGATGCTGCCCCATTCAATATACGTGTCGGCAAATTCTTGACAGCCTTGCCAGGCACCACCAATCAATTACTTAAAAAGTATACACCGGACCGAGGAAATAATAAAGAAAGAGCATAGTTACACCTAAAAGCTCCGCGCCACGTTAACTTTCACGCAGAAAAAAGAAGGCAACGTGTGGAAAGTTTTTAAAAGATGAATGGCAGCACTTCGAGAGACAAATCGTTTAAAGTTTTTCAAATAAGCATTTCTCGATAGCCATCGTTCAAAATAATCTTCTTTAAAAACGATTAGCTTTAAAGTGTTGCTTTTTTCTTTGGCTGCTCCACCGCACGTCCCGCGCTCCAGCCGTCGAAATAGACCGCGCCGTACCGATCTCCGTCAGCGTTGCGCTGTTCGTTGTTTCGTAGGCTCTTGACGATAACCTCTCGCCAGCCCTTTTCCGCTGGAAAACTTTTTAAAAGCGTATAGCGCCTTTAAATTTATAAACGACCGAAGAAGAAAGCCGATTGGTCGTTGCCTACTTTAAATTGGCGAGGTAATCGAGCGAGGGTGAAGAGTAATCGATATAATACCTGCTACACCGCTATATACGATACGCTTACTTGTACGTTCCATTCAAAAGCGTATATTCGCGGTGTTGCACGAAACTCGCCGATAAATTTTCTTGTTAATCAAATCGTCGTCGATTATGGCTCAGGGTTTTGGCCGCCATTGCTGTGTCAAAGGAGAGAAGAATTTCAAGCGAAGCGACGCTGACAGAGAAAATTAAAGGAAAAATTACTTTACATAGGATGCGTTGTTGGAGGATTTCTTCGGCGTTTCATTTTCATCAACGCGTTGATGTGGTTTTTAGGGAAATTTTCATGAACGAATCGTAGGCGTAGAGATGAAATCTCGTCGAGAAATTTCAATTTGTTTTTTTTTCTCGTTGAAAAGGAGAGAATTTTCTGCTTCAAATTACGAAATTTTTACAGGATTGAAATGAAGTTAATTTTGTTGTTAAATTTTCTCACATGTCAAACGTAATATTTTTCCCTGAATTTTTGGATAAAACTTGCTCGATTTGTTGAGTTCATGTTGGCAATTTTCAATGCAAAAATTAAAATTTTCCATTAAAGGAGGTAGAGGGAAATAGCGTCTTAGAAATTCATTTATTCCGGTAGAAAAAAATAATAAATTATGGAAAATTCTTGAAAATAAAAAAATCACTTGGTTTCGAGCTGTAGCATCATCATAGAAAATGAAAATTGGGAAAACTAAAGAAAACTGGAGTAAAGTGATCAGATTTTCACATGAAATGGTCTTCGTATGGAAAAGAGTAGAATTTTAAAAAGTTGAAAATTTTATAAATCTTGGAAAATTTTCAGGGAGTTCAGAATTTTGAAATGGAGCAGGAAAATCAAAGCTTTTTTAAATACGATCACTATAGTTTTGAGAGAAGAAGAAAAACGCCAGCTGATTCAGTGCGAGTAAATTCTTTTTGAGGAGTATTGATAAGAAAGTTGAAGTATTCCAAGACAGAATGCCCATTTTTTGAGATTTGGGAAAATCGAGAAAACTCAGCTCAATTTTCATCTCCAAAGTCATGAAAATCATGGAAAAAAGTCCCAAAATTTGAAAAAAAATGCTAAATTTGGGAAAAAGTTACGAATTTTCACGAAAAATTTAAATAATTTCCGTGTGAGGAGAATCACTCCGTATTTTCATAAAAATAACCAAAAAAGTCAATGAAAATATCATTACAAAATATATCATGAAAATTTGGGAGGCTGAACCGAACCCTTTATTTGAAAGTTTTGTATCATCTTGGGGGAAAAAATATGATAAATATTTTGAAAATGTCAAAGGAACTGTCCGTCCCTCTAATGCTAAAAGGTCGTAACTCCAAAATTTTGGGATTTTTGTTTTTTTGCTGAAATGGCAACAATAGGACGTCCTCCATCTAGTAATAACAAAATTTCAGCTTAAACATCAAATAAATCCTTAGAATTAGAAAAAAAATATGTTGGCGTAACTCCATATTCTGAAAATTTTGAAACTTTTTGGGCGTAACTCCACAAAAAATGCAAACAGGTCATGGATAGAAAATTTGACTTTTTACAAAAGTGATAAAAAACTGTGTTACTTGGGATTTTTGAATTTTGGGAAACGTGTGATGATTTTAATATGCTTTTGCAGTGTTCAGAATGAATTTTTAAATTATTTTGTTTCGAAATACGGATTTTTAACTTGGCGTAACTCCAAAATTTTTTTATGTTTAAGTGTAAAAAGTCGTAACTCCACTATAAAAATTAAAAATGGGTATTTTGAAAAAATAATAGTTGAAAATGCATTCTCAACACTAAAAAAGCATAGTAAAATCAACACCTCTTCTACGAAATTCAAAATTTTCAAGTAATACAGTTTTTTCTCTCTCCTGTAAAAAGTAAAGTTTTGGAGTTACGACCTTTTAGCTTTAGAGGGACGTGTCTCTTTTACTAAAGGTCTTCTAAATACTGATTTTTTCTGTTTATTTTCAGGTTTTTTAATTTTTTTCAAACAGGATTTTCCCAAGAATTTTGTAACATTTTTCTCTCAAAAGTTTCAAACTTCACTGAGCGAGGAATGGATTAAATTTGGTGGGAGGAGGATTCACGTGTTCTAAAAAATCGAAACTAGAAAAGTACCTACGCTGAAAATTTTCATTCTATAAGTATAAAATAATACGTAGATGTTTTTTAAATGCTGTTTGGCATTTTTTTTCGATTGTGATTCATTTTCTAAAAATTGAGTATAATACGAACTTGAAACAATGGTCAACTTTTTTTTTCGGAAAATTAACTTGGCAGTAGTGTAACTTTGAAAAATATTTTTGTAATTTAAAAAAATTGTCTGGAAAAACTGAACATGTCAGAAAAGTCTAGTTACGAATAATATTGATATATGCTTGAAATTGGAAAGATTTCAGGACTTTGATGAATTTACTTTCAGGTTGACACCGATTTTCTCGCGAGAGGCAGAAAAAAATTGAAATTGAATTTTTTAAATTTTAGAGTCAAGGAAACGAAAACGTTTACATGCCTAGTCAATAGAGGGATTTTTTAGAAAAAGTATTCTTTTCTGCGCATTAAAAACCGTCAAAAATTAGTTTAATGCGATGAAATTGAATAATTTTGCCAAAATTACATATGTAAATTTTATAAATTATGCAAGTACATACAACGAAGCTTTTTCCATTTCGGCAGCTTTTGCTTTCAGCGCAGAAATACGCGTTATAGAGATCCGCAGCTTTTGTAAAAAAATAACATGGTCTGGCACCGTTATCGCAAAAGCTACGTAGGAGTGAAATTTCAAAAGCTCTACGCATCAATCAAGGCAAAGACCGCTTAAAATATTGCGCGCTATAATCCGCGTTCTCGAAATACACATTCAATTTTGCGATAAAGTATCGTTTAAAAGGCAGCCCGCCGAATAGGCTTATGCGCTAAAAGCGCCGATGAAATTTTCGTAATTATGCAGAGTCGGGGTTAGTTTGAAGGTACCTATTGTTATTCCTCGCTCCCTTCATCAATTTGAGAATACTTATTCGTAGTAGGCGTCGGTATATTATATTAAAGTCAAGGACGAAACGACAGATATACAAATGAAATTTGAGAAATAAGGTATAACGAAATGGTTTCATTCATTTCTTTTTGCCGAGAGAGAAAGAGAGAGAAATTAAAGTTTTTCAATTTTCCTTACAAGAGTCAACATTATCTAAAAATTGACGAGTTTTTGTAAAGGTCGTGTTTAAAATTCACTGCTTACTGAGTAAATTTGAAACGTTTTCAATTACCTAATTATGAAAATATTGAAAATTTTGAAAAATTGTTCAAAAAATTTACTAAAATCGGCGAAGTTGATGGTTGAACAAATTATTTTAGCCAAAATCAAAAGATTGAAGACCAGTTTACAATAAATCAAAATTGTAAAAAACTTAAATCATTATGATTTTTTTAAAAAATATGTACTTACCTGTACTTACTTGAAATGAATCATGGAATTTTTTTGAAACTTTCAAAATATTGCATAAAACCAATAAAAATATCAAAGAATTGAATATTCGGTTGATTTTTTTTTTATTTTGCAAGAAAACAATAAAATTATTAGGTATTTGCCCATCTGAAAAAAAAGTTCAAAAATTGCCACAATTTGCTGTGAACCAAAAACAAATGTATAAAAATAAAAATTGCCACATATCGTTCTTATGAAAAAATTGAATCTTTTGTTTCCAAATCGTGATCTGTTCGAAAATCTGGATCTAAGAAAGGGACCTAAGGTGCATTTTTCAAAAGTGTGGCTTTTCGATAATTAAACAATATCTACTTATTGGGCTGATCATATCAAAAAACACATTTTTGAAAAATAAACCGTAGTTAGATTCTTTTCTTGGATTTAATATTGTGAGTAGTGCACGTTTTGAAAACAAGTGATTGAGAGTTGAAGTCAATTTCAGTATCAATCAGTGGCAATTTCGGAAAGGAAAATCTGAGGAAGTCTGAAACTTTAAAGAAACTGAACATTTTTCAAAATCTTTCGAATGAAAATTAATTAAATAACCACTCAAAATTTCAATAGGTTCGCGTTCCTTGTATTTTTATTATTTTTCAAAAATTTATTTCAATTACTTACTCATTTCGTTTAAATGATCTTGTTTTCAAAATAGATGTTGGAGAAAATTCTTGAAATTCAGTCATTTTGAACATTTAAAAAAAAAATTCTGTAAAAATTTTTTCCTTGAAATTTCTTCAACTTTGAAATTTTTTCCAATAATTTTGGAATTTTCCTTTTTTTAAAAATGAATTTCAACTTCATGTTTTTAAAAATTTTTTATATAAGTACATAAATAATTGGAAAGAATTTTCAAGAACATAAAATTCAAAAACAATGGAAAAAATCAAATTTAGGTTTAAAATAATTTTATTGAAGAAAAAATTCAGAAATTAGGAATTAGGCAAAATTTTGAAAAAAATTACGATTGAAGTAATGGAAGAAATTCAGACTTGAAAAAATTTGGACTAAAAAAAATTGGAATAAATTGGAACTTACATAGTTGAAATCTTGTTTATGGTCTGGTTCCAGGCAAGAATTTAATTTGATTTTCCATTTTTCTGAGCACATTTTACAAAAAAATTGGTACTTGAAAATCTCAATCTTGGAGAAAAAATCGATGGAAGTCTGACTTTCCTAACTTCCCTTGTAAAATCGCCTCTGCATGATATCAATAAATGCAAATTATCTAAAATTCGAACAGTAAAAATGGATAAAATTAATTCAAGAAAGCATATTAATTTTCATTCCATTCATTAGACAATTTTTTGATTTTTTTTTCTTTCATTATGCATCTGATCCGATAGTAAAAACCAATCCTTGAATTATACTTTTTTGAATTGAGTAGGTATTTCATTCTTTTCAATTGTAAAGTTAGAATTTTATTTTTGGATACCTAATTTTCATTTCCCAATTCCTATAAATTCTCAACTTCCGATCAGAAAACGAGTTTTTTTTTTTTTTTTAATATTAACGACACAACGTGAGAAAATTGTTCAATTTTTTTATTGCTTTTGAAGCAATTTTGACAATATTTCGAAGTACTTAGCACTACTTACCTATTTTTTCTAATCTATTTCTCAATTTTGTTTGATTCGGAGTTGTCTTCTTGAATGAAAAAAATTCCAGGATTTTTTCATTTTATATTTATTGACTTCTGGCTGTGTTTTCACGTCACGATCGCATTTTAAAATAATTTTCATCAATTTTTCAATTTGTTTTCAATTTTTGCAACGATCAAGTTTGTAATTATTATTCTGACATTTCAAAATAATTTTTACGCTTCAATTTAATTTTTTTCTCTCTTTAAAAAATTTTTACAATGTCCTCACAAATTAAATTTACACGTTTTTCTTCTTACAATATTTTTGGCGGACAAGAATGAGTCATGTTTTTCTTATTATTATTTTGAATATTTGTACTGATGTTTTTAGCTGCTTTTTCGATTATTTTTTCAGGAAACTTAAATGAAATTTTATCAGATTTTACAGCATTTCTCATTGATAATTCCGTTTGATATAAATAAGTTCAAATTTTGTGATGTTTTGTTGAATTGTTGGACATTTTACAAAATTTTTGTGATATTTTGGCAAATATTTCTATTACTTTCAATTCAATTAAAAGCTATCTAATGAAACAAATTATGAATAGATAATTTTGATAGAAAAAATTCCTAATAGATATTGTATTTTTTTTTTTTTTTTTAAATGGTTCAAATTTCAAGACATTTTCTTCGGTTAATGATAATATTTTTACGATAATTTCAAACAATTTTATGGTCGATAATCGATATTGTTGAAAATATTAATTATTTTGTTAAATTTTTGATCAAGTATGAATTGAGATAGATTATTGTGACCTTTTGGCAGTTAGGTAAATTATTCTGCTTTGTGTCAAGTGGAATTCAAATTTTAATATTTCAGTTTGCAGTAAACTTCAGTCTAATTTTTTGAAAAATTTAAAATTTATTAATTTATCTATCGATGAAAAATTTAATCGAGTGATTTTTAAACGGAAAAAATTTAGAGTGAAAATGAATTCTTTTCTTTGATATTTATGGCCTACTTCCTCACAATTTCGCCATTTAGGAACTTATGAGCTGAATATATTTTTTCAAAAAAGAGAAAAACGAATCGAAACAAAAAAATACATAATAACGTAGAATTAAATAACACTGGGAAAAATATAAAGAAAAATGGATAACAACGAATCGAATTATTAAAAAAAAATCTACAAATAATCTCAGACGGTGAAAAAAATACCCAAACATTCCTCGGTTTTAAAGTTTCAGCCGCATTTCAGCACACATCCATAGGCCTACATACGCAATCCAGCCAGAATATACTTTCTTACCTAACCTATTACTATAGGAGATCAGTTTATAATGCGGTCTAGTGTATGAGTGTGCGTTTAAGGGTTCGCGAAATGTACCCACTGTTGTACAGCCATCGAGAGGGGGTACTTTGGAAAATGTAGGCGGAGCTTGATTTTATAGAATTGGGATTTGAAGGGTGGCTGTTTATTTTGCTCGCCCTCTCGTCGACTTTCAACACAAACGTTTTATCCATGCCAGAGGGGATGATTTTCATAAGTTAAATTTCACGTAGTAGAAAATGTTAGTCACGAGTGAACATTGTAAGGAAGTGCTTTACCGAAATTGACTACGAGGACGATTGCTACTGTATCGCACACGGCGGTTTTCCTTTTTTTCCCTCATTTTTCCGAAGTTATCTTTATTCCGGTAAAGAGTAAAAATTACGATTCGATTGGTACGTAGTTGTTGAGATTTTACCCTATTTTCGAATCGTGTTCGGGTGCAAAGTTTTCGAGTAATTTTTACGTTAGTGATCGGAAATAGAATTTTTTCGAGGTTGAAAAACAGCAACCGTTTGATCAGTTTTGTTCAATTTTCACAACCGAAACGGAGAATCTTCGAGATGACGATGTCACTGGCGTAAATCCGGATAGACGAAAAGCTGCCAGCGCGATTATAATAAATAATGAGCGTATCTCCTGCCAGATCGGAAAGGAGTCGTGAAAAATCTCCGGAAAATACGACCGAAGTTGCAACGGTCACCGCCGTCGAACCGGTTAAGAAATCGTCCAAATACGTAATGACCTGCGGCACGCCTTCGCCTCCTCCGCCCAAATCGCCGGCCGAAATATCCACGAAAAATGCTCAAAATTACACCTCGTTTTCCATATCGAGTATTTTAAGTAAGCAAGACACGACGACGTCGGGCAGCGCCGATAAAAGTCATCAGGAGTCGAAAAATACGAATGTGGCCGAATCTACGAATTTATCCACGTCCAACCAGTTACAATCGCCAGCTGGATTCATGTCGCATATCAGCGGAGCTGCTGCTGCCCTGCATCCGTGTTCAACCGATTCGTTAATGTTGTCCAGGTAGGTGGATTGGGGTTTTGAATTTGATAATATGATATAGGCACGTGTGGATTTGGATGAAAGGGGTAAATGGAAGAGGATTAATTCGGTTTTATCGATATTCAATCAGTTTTACGATGCATGGTCGGAGGATTAGGGTTGTTCAAATTGGTTTTGAATTGTCGTTTTATTTTGAAAAAATTTCATTGAAAAATATTACTTAAATTTTCAAACAAAATGAATATTAAGTGCCTGTTTGAATATTTTTTTGTTTATTATTTCGACCATTTTATTTTTCAAAATCGGTGGAAAATTAAAGTTGTCTTGGAAATGAATACCTACTTGAAAAGAAAAAAAATCAGCGATTTTTTCAATGATTTTCACATACGTATGTACATTATAATTTTTTTCGGAACGACTGTGAAGGTTTTTTAAGAATGAACCTCGAAGAAGCGCATTAATCTACGTAGACAGTAAATTATTTCAAAAAATAAAACAAAATTTGATTGAAAATTAAAATTTTTTTCGCATTTCATCTCTTATTTAATAAAGAATGATTAGTATTAAAGTATTTTTTTTTTATTAATTTCAATTTTACACAATTTGCTATTACTTAGTTGATTTCTTGATTTTATAGAGTAAAAGGCTGAACTGGTTTTCAGGCATTTTTAATTGAACAAAAAATTCATATTTTTGGTACCTATTTTCCATTTTTACAATTTTACAAAATATTTTTTTCCTCAAAAATTCATCGAATAAAATAATTTTTGAAAAATTAAATTTTTTGCCTTTTTCCAAGTTTAAAAATCTTCATAGCTGAAAAGTGAAAATTTGAATTGAATGACAGAGGTTCAACTTATATGATTTTTAGTACATTTCGAGTGACTGATTCAATTTAATCGATGTTGAGAACGAGAATAATCTAGCCTCGATTTGAAATTCAGTTCGATTGTGAATTTCTCGAAAAGAATTTTCGAAATGAATTGAAGCATGATAATTTAGAACCGAATCCTTTTTTTTGAATTCCATTTTTCCTAATATTTAAAAATCACTTCATTTTTATGAATGAAGTGGACAAAAAAAAGGTTTTGCTATTCATGATGACCACAGTTTTTTTTTTTTTTTTTTCAAACAAATGATCACATTGATGCAGGGGGAGGCAGTTAGAACGATTGCACTTTTTTCAATGTTAAAATTGACCTGTTTAATGTTCAATAGTAATTTTTTAATTTTCAAAGCATTTTTTCATAAAAATTTTCGTGCTACTTTTTTTCATGAACCATGAGATTTTTTGTCATCAAAAGTATCTCTCGAGAAAGTTCTGGGTACGCCAATGAGCAATTATTATGTTGCAATCACGTTTTTTCCCGGATACCATGTCCAAATAGACTTTTTTGTGACAATATGTCCAAATTTCAGATAATTCTTGGACACACTGTTATTAAAATTATCTAAATTGGCTTTTTTGGGGACAAAATGTCCAATTGTCCAAATTGGAATTGAAACATCATGTCGAAATCGATTTTCAATTATGTATTGAATAAAATGGCGAAATTTTGGAGGTAAAAATTCTTTAGACTAATATTGGTTTAAAAAAATTGAAAAATTTTTGACAAATTGATATACTTACTTAGGTATTTGATGGAATTTTGTTGAACTTGAAAAAATAAAAAAGGTCATGAATTGAAAAGTAAAAATAATTACTTTTCGTATTTATTACTTGAAAGTTTAATAAAACCTCATTTCTAAAATTTCATTCCTCACCTTTTGTGTAACTTGTCACATTTCAGTCTCAACAATACGTTTTTAAATTTTTCAACTTGAAAACTTGAATAAACAATACAATATTAAAGATTAGGTAATTAATTTGAAGGAAGATGGGAAAAACTCAAAATTTATTTTTCTGGCAGTGTGACTTGAAATTAGAAAATTTATGGCTTAATTGATTTTTCCTCCCATTTTTTCAAGCAAGAAGAATTTTTTTCAGTTCCTCCAGAAAAAGATGAATTGTTATACTCTACCCTAACTTTTCAATATTTTTTGTTAAAACGTCTGTATATTCTACTTTTTTGGAGTGAAGGGGGCAGCAAATCCTTGAAATCTTTCTCATGAATTCGAAAAAATGATTCAATTTTGCGGGAATTGGTAGAAAATTTGGCGATACGATCTTGTAAAGAAAATAGGGATTTTCGAATTGTTTTACGGAAAAATTTACATCTTGAGTTTTCAACTATTCTTTGAAAATTTTCTCGGATGCTGTTCCAAAAATTACCTACCTATCTCTGAATTCATGTTTGATGGGCTCAAGATATAATCGAGAATCGATTCTTTCTCAATTTTCTACTCAAAAAAACATTTCATTTTTCATTGAGAATTACATCTCATTGTTTTTAAAACAACGATCAATTCATGAAAAATGCTCAATGTGAAGTTTTTTTTACCTAAGCACGGCCTAATCAAAAAAACTTTTCAATACTAAAAATAATTAGGTATGCTTCATTTAAAAAACGATTTCCCTCCCCTCACCCTTCTGCATCTGAAAAAGAATTGTTTCAAGGCTGTACTTCAGTAGGTAAATGAGTAGGTAAAAACGACGAATTTTTGCGAAAGTTTTGTGGGTCACTGAATGAATGGATTTTTTTCGTTTTTGCTTTATTTTGTTTAGAAAGGCCAAACTTAGAGCGCCACGAAGCTATTTTTTGAATAAATAATTATCTGAATTAATTATATGACTCTGAAATTGGCAAACTTACGTCATTTTCACTTGTTTTCACTCCAACATTACACGTTTGAAGAGCAGTTTACGGGAAAAAAGGCTTCGTGGCGCTCTAAGTTTGGCCTTTCTGAACAAAATAAAGCAAAAACGAAAAAAATCCATTCATTCAGTGACCCACAAAACTTTCGCAAAAATTATACAATTATGTACTGATATCGAGTCTAGAGATAACATCCATGATAGCCAATAATTTTTCAAGTTTGTAATGCTCAATATCGTTCGATTTATCAATTTCAAATCGCTTTATTCGTAAAGTTATTCGCAGTTTTTTTGACATTTATGTATTAATATTTTTGTTTTGTTTCAACAAAACTAACAAAAGTGAACTATAGATGTTTGAAATTCAATTATTTCCGAAAAAAATTGGCCAATTATTATAGTTTTAATGTTTTTTAGCTAATAAACGACATGGTTGTTTACAAAATTAACGAGGTCGCGAGTTTAACTAAAATCTGTAAAAATCTGCAACCATTTGTGTTTGTATTACCTATTTTCTCATATTTTTGGAAGCTGAAGTACAGCCTTAAAAGACGTATTTGGGATTCGGTCGAGTAGATTATTCAATTATTTTAAAAAAATTTCAACAGTATTTTTTGTTCCAAAAATAAGTGACTAGCTATAGAAAACATCCTCAAGTGTAAAAAATTGGTTTTTGAGTTGGGGTTCTACCCTGATTCTACTCCTTCTGAAAGGCTCAAAATCAGTATTGACTCAGAAATCAATTTTTCACGCTTGAAGGTGGTTTCTATATCTAGGCTCACTTACATATACGTAATTGTAGATTTTAAAATTATTTTCATGTTATTTTATAGGTCCTTGTAGACGTGTGACATTCGATACGACGACCTTTGAAGTCACATTATGGCGAATAGATTTATAAAGAAACCCGAGAAAATGAATTGCACATGCTGTGTACAATATTGACAAAAAATATTAAAAATAGAATCATGAGAATAATTTTGGTCATTTGAGGTACGGATATTTGAAATAATGATTCACCTGTTTGCGGATTTGGGGCAAATTGTGAAAGGGTTCGAGTACCTATTCGAGATTCGTAGAATTGCGAGTCCAAGTACTAAAATAAAACCGAGACCTCCAACCGAAAGAAGTTGAAAATAATGAAAAAAAATGCTATTACTGTAAAATCTTAATAATTGTCACTTATAGGAAGGGAGACGTTCTATATGAAGATTAAAGATAATCTCGTAGTAAATATCTAGATCTACGATTAGCTCCATTCTCTGTCATTCGAACAAATTAGTCGAACGTGTATAACTGTTGATTCGCGGTGGTGTATACTTTACAAAATATTATCTCTTACAACGACGACTTTGAATAACATTTACATTTATCGAGATTGAATACGAAAGGAAGAGTGTACAAAATCTCTCTGGAGGAGTTAAGCCGACCATGTGTTCTATCAAAAAGCTTAATGAAAAAGTTATCGTGTATATAAATACGTGATAGAAATTGGGGTACACATACGAGAGCAGAAGCATGCTAATCCGTAAGTACTCGTTCACCAAATAATGAAATATCCACACTTACGTTTTTTTCAAGTACACAGTGAAGAGGTTTATTCGACGAGTCACTTCAAAGAAGAAAAATCGTAAACGGTTTGATCGTAATTACCCTAACTGGCTGGAACGGAGTTTTCCCCCGAGTGTTTTCGGTGTTGAGTTGATGGTTGTATCGTATGAAGTTGACGGAGAAACGCGTTGAAAAATATAATTAATTTTTCGGTCGATCGACGGTGGCGACGGCGGCCTTGCCGGATGTGGTTTGGCTGGGCGCGTGTTTAAACCGATTTGTCGGCTGCATAAGTCTGGCTAAATGATAATGAATCAATTTGTAACGTTTTTTATTTTATGGGCACGCGTGCGTGAGTGAGAGGGATATAATTTGAGTTTGTGGAGATCTTGTTTGAAAATGATGAGAGGTTAATTAGACATCGTTTTTGGATATCGATTTGGGTGGGTGAATGATTTGAATTTTCAGTGTGCTTGAGGTGATGTGATAAGTTCTGAGAAAAAGGATTATTCGATCGGAAAATCGTTTTCATTTTTTTTTGGCGATTTTTGCGTAAAAATCGCTCAAAAATTGAAAATTTACTATGCAAAAAATTTAATTATTCGCTCTTTTCATTACAATTCGTACCGAAAATTGAGACGATTATTCCAATTTCGTTCAATTTTTTTTACGAGTTTTCCTTTTTCTATTTTTTGTTATTTTGCGGGTGGAAGAGTTGATCAGCGTTGGGGTATTGAAATTGCAGTTTTTCCAAATTAGAACCTCATAAATTTTCCACATTTTCCCCTTCGTTTTGTTCCTCATGAATTTCACATTTTTGTTGAAAAAAAAAGAAATACCGAAAAATTTATAAAAATTTGCAAATTTTTTTTGCTTTATTAAGAAAATTTTCCATTTTACCCTTTTTACCTGGTTTTAATCGAATTTTCCACAATTTCCTTTTTTCCATCATTTTTTTTCACTTGAAATTTCCCACAATTTTCTCACACTGATACCAAATTCTTATAGAAATACCGAAAAATTTATAAAAATTTGTATTTTTCTCCGTTTTCTTGCTCTATTGGACAAAGTTCTCATTTTCCTACATTTTTTAGCGAATTTCTCACAATATCTCAAAACTGGGGGTGATTGAAGCACGAGGAATGGTAGGATTGAAAATAAGTCGATGACCTCAGAAAAGAGAATCGATATGCCATTCGCTTTTTTATTTTTTGCATGTTTTTTTTTTTTTTTAATTTGGGAAGTTGAGAGGGCACTAAAAAATCAAATTTGAAAAATGGGCAAATATTCGAAATTAGTACCCTCTAAAACCTAACAAACGATATGTCACAAGTCTGAGTACATTAGAACTCAACACTTGAGATTGAGAATTACTAAAAATCTATGTGTAACTTCAATTTTTATTTTTTTGAATGTTGTTCAAAATTGAAGACCTCTGTAAATGCCTTGTACCCCCTAAGGGTGTCTAATCTCACTTTGAAAATTTATTGTCTGAAAAAAGAGGGTAAAAAGGGGTCTTTTAATGCAATTTTTCCGTTTGACTATTTGGCAAAAAATCACAATTGCTCAAAATTTTTGAGATCCATTTCAGCTCTTTCGTGGGCTAGGATGAAAATAATGGTGTTGATTTTATGTACAAATTAGACCAGCTAGGAAAACTCGTGAAAAAAACTGATCAAAATTGTAAGATTCGACTTAGGCTACGTTCACATAACATTGAAATAAGAAATAAGGACGTGAGAAATATTTGGCTATATTTTGATGCAGTTAATTCTGATATCTGATTGGAGGTGATTGTAAGTCAATTGAAAGTAAAATTTTTCATTTCTTAATTTTTATTTCTTATTTACGAAGTTTGTGAATAGACCCTTAATTTTTGATTCGAGTTGATGTAGTAAAATAAGACTGATTTAATTGAATGAAACTTTATGCGCAAAAAACCCTCATGCAATCGATTGGAGATGGTTTCAGGCCCCTGAAGTCAAAATCAACGGAATAATTCTATTTTTAGTACATTTTTAAAATAAGAAAGCACTCGCATACTAAAGAAGAAATCCCCTTACATTAAAAAAAAGCTCAAATGATTTTATTAAGGTGATGAAGTTTATTTGATGACGTCTTCAACATACAAGCTTTCTCCAATTATTTATTTTTAAAGTTCTCATTTCAATGTGTAATTGTATTCGCGCATTTAAAAGGATGAGAAAAATATATAGAATGAAATGTGATATAAAATAGAGAACTGTATTATCGCGTACATACGCGGTGCAATGATCGCTAATGGTTTCCCCCTCGAACAACCCCCAGGTGGTTGCGTTGGTGGTAGCATCGTAGCTTTTATCACATTCAATCTACACTTTACTTTTTGAACGATTGAAAAAGCTGATGTAATTTTTTTCTAAAAGTGTCTGAAATCGTTTAGAAACTGGGTACCTAAGTGTATATTTGTGTCGGTATCGGGGTTTACCGATCTGCTTCATGGTGAGTGCTTCAAGTGACATTTCAAACGCGCCGAGTATTTTATATTGCGCCGAATTAAATTCCTAACTTCGGTACGATTTTCGTCGAATTTAAACCGAGAAGATTAAAGCTGATTTGAGCAGTAAAGCGTTACACTTATCGACGTCCTTTCAATTTTTTTTTTTTTACCTGTGTTTACTTTTTTGGAAGATTTTCTGGTGATTGGGAATTGGAGAGGAGGAAGGTAGAGAAGAAAAGCAGGGTATTTTTGTAGGTAACAAAAAATATCCGGATATAAACTTATCTAATCGGTATTAAATCTATTTTAAAGTACTTTATGGATTTGAATTATCAAATTTTTAAGAGATATTATAAAAATACTTGACGTAACGACTTCAATTTTCAAAATTTATAATTTTAGTTTATTCTTGAAAAAAAATTCACTTGCGACGATTCATTTTATTTTTTCAAAATAAAATTAGTGAGTTCCTAGGTAAATTGCTGGGCGGATTTGAAACATAATTCTGCGTCGAACCACGCTGAACCAAGTAAATGTGTTTTGAAAAACCAATTGTTGGATTTGGTATCACTCTCGACGGTTTGAAAAACCAACTGATCTGAAACTACTTAGAGAATCTCTAAAGTTGTTCATTTCTAATTTGCAAGAGAATGAAATTTCCAGAAAAACGTATTTCAAAACCCTCGTAACCAAATTTTTAGCTTTTAAGTTGATTTTTTTGATTTTTGGCGAAGTTTTGAAAAATTTTGAATCATTTATTATATTTTAGACGAAAAAATTGAAGAAAATTGTATTTATCCAGGCAAACCTAAAAATGAAAAGAAAAATTGAAAAATTTGTCAAAATTATCAATATTTTTCATTTTTTAAATTCAAGATGACGATGTGAAAAGGTTTTCGTTTTTTTTTTAATTAGTAGTTTAACAAGGAAATGTAAATATCGCCAGAAGCTATAGAATGAAACACAGAATTTAGTGAAGTTCGGTTTCTAGAGGCTGATTTGAAATAAAGAGATCTAACTTCACTAAATTCTAAGAAAATCCTTTTCTGAGGATACTGCAATGCTGAAAATTGATGATTCTACAGCTTTCAAAAATCAAAAAAATCAACTCTAAAGGCTATAATTTTGAAGGGCTGGAAATTAAAAATACATATACTCTTTCTGAAAATTCCACTATCAATTCAACTGAAATCGGATGCTTGGAGTGATTTTTTCAAGTAACTATTTTTTGAAATTTCTCAGATTGGTAGTTTTTTTTTCTGACATTTTTGCTCGAATTTCAATAAATTGTAGATTTTGAAAAAAAATTGGTTTTGTAATTCTTACAGATTTTGATTCTGATGTTTCCGATCACTTATAAGTGATCGGAAACATCAGAATATAGCTCCAATTTTAAAAGTTTGATGAAATTTTCTTTTCAAAAAAAAAAAAAAAAAGTAATTCTTGAACATTTTTGGAAGTTTCTATTATAATTTGAAAATTTAATTTTTCGACTGACATAAAATTCTTCGCGCTGATAATTTTTTTGTTTCTAATTTTTTTCTCTTTCAATTCTCTTGCGTTCAAATTTTAAAACTGTCGGGATGTCTGACGATTCTTGTTGGTCTTGCTGGTCCTGCTCAAGTCCTGCGTTTGTACTTCTTTTTCAATTAAAAAGTCCCGCTTATTTAAAATTTCAAGACTCATCCACTAAAATAAATGATTAATATTTGAAAAGGTGTATAGTGGCAACACTGTAAAATGATGAAAGGTGTCGGAAAAAATTTCAGTTTTTGAATGTCTTTTTCTATAAAAATCAATAAATATAGTTTTTTTTGGAAATCAAAAAAAAAACGAAAAAAAGCTCTTTAGATTCTGGATGCCTTTTTTTATTCAATTTTTTTTTTTTTTTACTTCGCTCGAGCTCAGTGAACTTACATTTTTTTTTTCCAAAATTATGGTAAAAATTCTTCTCTTCCAACTCAAACAATTAAATGAAACTGAAAAAATTTGTTCTTTTAAATTTAGATTTTTTTTGGGGGGGGGGAGGAGAGAGGAGTAATGGAGTATACCTACCTACTTATTAGTACCTATTTTGAAAAGGTCATGCTGAAACCAAAGTGAAAAATTTTCAAACGTAAATGTAGTTATCAATACTCTAAAAAAATATACCTACTCAATTTAAATTTTTTTCAGTTTGAAAAGGGTTTTTGAGACATATCTCTAAAATTTTGTAATGATTGGAAATAAATGGCCAGCGAAGTGCACTTTCACAGGCAGTCAATCATATACATGAAACTTATACCAACGATTTCAATTAAGTTTATTAATCAAAAACGGGTATAAATCAATACACTCGGATAAATATTGGTAAAAATTGTAGATAATTACACAATACACGAGTAAAAACCAATAGACGCACACAGACTATTCCGGATATAGTCTGTGCGGTAATCCACTCTAACTATAAGGCTAGAGGGCCACAGAGAGCAACTTAGGCGGGATACTACCAGCTCCGCAACTCCAAGAATACTGAAGCTGGTATTCTTTCTCCGCTGGCAACATGCGTACCAGCGGAGATCCCCTCTCCGCCGGCACATTCGCGCCAACAGAGAGGTTCCAAGGGTAACTGAAGGTTACCGGATCTATTTCCAAACTCGTTAACGCCACGCGCATTAACGATACAGTGCTCGCTCGACCTTGAACACGGCCACCCACGTAGGTAGAGGCACGTGCGGGCCATGGTCACTATAACACATGCCCCCTCAGTCTTTAGGAGGGAATCCGGTGAGATCCACCTCACCAAAGGCCCGAGGAAAGTATGAGTATAGGACCACGGATACGCCAGTGACCCCTGCCCCCTCGGACTTTACCGGGTCGTGGGTGAAGGCTGTGAGTCGAGCGCGTTTTCCTAGGTCCGGAAAACATACTGTAATTGGCAGATTCGAGGCACCAGGCTTAGACGTAGCTAAGGACGGTGGTGGATTAGCACTTTGATAAATCAAAGGTTGTCCCATATATTTATCTCATGAACAAGAATGATATAACCAGGTTGTCATTTTCTTTTTTCTTTTCTTCTTTTCTATATATTTTTTTTTTTTTATTTATTTATTTATTTTTTTTTTTATTTATTACTTTTTATTTCTCATCTCCGTTTTGCAGAGATGTTTTATTTGTTTTGTTTTATTATTTTTTTTTTTTTATTTATTTATTTTTTTTTTTATTTTATTTTTTATGTTAATCATCTATGCATGTTAAGCTCATGCGTAAATGATTTTGTTGCTGATAGTATATTCATGTTCATGAGTGATCCTAATAACACCTCAGCACCTCAACTTGCAGCAACCGGAATCGTGAGTGGTAGCATCATGCCAAGTTGCAATCTGCGTATGTCTATTGTCTATGGCTGATTGTACCACTAACTTAAAGTATAAAATTTGGACTGCATCAAGAGTGCCGAAAGAGTATTTAAAAATATAGGGTCGAACGTATTTACAAGGGCTGTGAGCTGAGATTGAAACCATCGGGCATAACTAAAATCTAAAGGTGCAACGGTGCAATGGTGCATTGGTGCATGTGCAAATTCAAACAAAATATAAAATACTAAAATATGAGTAAGATATGACTAATTAAAAATAAGGATGGTTTCTGTAATTTTTTTTTTTTTTTTTTTTTTTTTTTGTTCTTTTGCTCCGCTCATCTTTTTATTTACAACTTAAAAACTAATGTTTCGACATGGGGAAAAGTGGGATGATCTGGGTTGGTTGGTTGCCAGTGATAATTTAGTAGTGTCCACTGGATGGTTATCATCGTAGATCAGTGTGATGTTGGCAGTGACGTAATCGTGTGGCGGTGTACCGGAACATAGCGTCAGTGTTTATTGCTACATGTGAGCTAGCTGGGTTGCATACTAGGTACATAGCAGGCATGTTTTTGCATTGGAAAATGCTAATTGCTAATTTCGCAATTGAGTGATATCCAATGTATTATTGGCATTGATTGTGATTGATGATACCGGTGTCCCTTTAAAGGGGACCCAGTGAAGGACTGGATGTGGGTTTTCCTGAAACGCTCACCCATAACGTTATCACGGCAAATATTTTGGATGGGATTATCTTGCTTGCTCTGTAACATTCACTAGTTAGTATTGGTCTGTAAATGTACCTACTTATTTATTTCTGTGTGTGTGGATATACCACACCCAGGGAAATAAATATATTGATCGTAGTGCTTCAGGTTCTATTTTGGTTTGTATCCATGCCTATGTGCTACCACATCATAGGCTTTTGGATTAGCTTTCTAGTTGTTTCCAAGGTGTCGCTTAGAAATTGGCAAGAAAGTTTTAGAGGTGCATTCTCAGATTATGTGCTGGTTGCTTATGTGCTACCACATCATAAGTTGCAGTACTTTTCTCTGAGAAAGTTCTATTTTGGTCAGAGAAGGGATGGATTTTGTCTATCCGCTCTGACTGAGTAGATTTGCTCTGAAGTCTTTTACTTACTACTGCGCATTTAGCGAGGAGCGTACATCTCTTCATCTTCAGAGAATTGTCCAAGCTTATGCGTAAATACACAGGTATCTTTACAGCTCAGTAGTGGGCTTCGATGGACTCGATGAGTTCCGAAGCCGCCTGTAAATCCTAGTGAGGAGAGGACGGGGTGCTGTGGAGCAAGTGTTTAAATGACTGTAATTCGTCGGAGGCGTATTGTTAACATTTGTTACCTGTTGAGGTAGTGGCGTTAACGGCGTCCTGGGACGAACTGGTGTAGGTTCAAGTGTGTAGGAGGGAAGGGTAGGAGTTGAGTATGTCATTGGGTTTACAGCGTAAACTCGAGGTAATGACATATACATATATTGGTAAGGATCTTCGGTGGAGAAGGCTAAGGGAGGAGGAGGAGTAGAAGTACCAGGAGAAGATAACATGTCGAGGCTTGGTACTATTTTGCTGAGGTCCAAGCGAGGAAAGTGGCGCTGAATCCGCTGTGCCAGGTGCTCGAATTCGTATTTGTATACGTCGGCAGCTGCACGAGAAACAGTGTAGAGAGAATTCACTCGCTGAAGCTCAGTTCTAAGCTCAATATTATCAAACATAGCTTTACGCGCATTTGATAAAAGTTGAGTATCGTTCATCGTCGCATGTGTGAAGAGAATGCATGCGAGAGGATGATATACACGCATCTTCTTAGGTGAGATGTGTAGATTGCATCCTGGGTGTGGACATTGAACGGTTGTCGATGCTCTTCCATTTACTTCCTTTGTCCATTCATTGAGGCAGGAAGAGTGGACAGAGTGACAACATTCTTGTGATATAAGGATCACATCAATGTCTCCAGGTGTAGCTGTAGGTCCAGGAGAAATGATATTCCTGAAGCATTTTGGGCAAATAATGATGTTTACTTGCGCCATAATGTTGAGACTGCTTGAATTACTGTGTGTTGAATTCGCGATTCGGCACAGATATTCAAAGCGTTGAAGACTGATCGGATTTATACAAGTGAAGTGGCTTATATAGTTCCTTTGCTTCAACTGTTTCGCAATGTATGTAAGATTTATGGTTGTTTATTTTAATCCGTTAAGCAGATTAATTGGCATAAATCTTGTACATTGTAGGTTGCCAGCGTGAAATGTGCGTTGGCGTTATTGATGACTGTATCACCGAGGAGATGTGGTAAGTGCTATTAAATGTATGTCAGTTTACACCATACATTAATGGCTTACCGCAATCTTCTTTGGGCGAAGGTTGGCTGCTGAGTGGTGTGAGAGATGATCGGCACGCGTCAAATCTGTTTATGAACAAATTAATCGTGCATTATGATCATGTTTTCTCGCTCAGAGTGGTTGGCATATGTCTATACTGTCTTTATGCAGAGTGTGGGTTAATTGCACTCAGTGAGACTGTATTTTAGACACATGTTTTATTAATATCTATGCTGCTGACTAGAAATCGTTGATGTGTATTTTCTGCACATTGACTTCTATTCTATTTGTCAGAGTGGAATATATTGGCTGTTTATCGTCGAGTTGAAGCGCTGAGACTCGGTCACATTTAATTTGATACCAAGAAATTAACATGTGAGCGACTCTCAGTGTTGACCTCGACTATTTGGTCCGATATATTGCATTGTAGGCAAATGCTATGATTCATTAACTGTTGGTGGATTTGTATATGTTTATCTGCATATACTGCTCACCTTTAGTTGGCATTAGCACTTGATTGACTACAAGGTTGCATACGACTAGTTACACTATCTATACATTGAGATATGATTACATACCTAAATATGAGTCTAGATGATTTTCACTTGCCGTATGTGGTTTGCAATTTAATAAACCAGTACCCAAAAGTGCTGAGTGTATGTATCACACAAACACCTTTGATTACTCATTCATCAAATTGTGATGTTGATCAGCTTGTATCAGGTATTTGTCCTGAATCGCTGACAGCTTACGTAATCCGAGGATTTTTTGGTTGACTACAAACGTATACAGTAATTGCACTACCATGTACCAGTAGTACAAGGACCGTATACCGCTGTAAGTACAACTTTTGAACTAAGGTTTGCGCACGGATTTTTCACGCAAGATTAATGTTAAATGAGATTCACCCGATCAATCATATGACTAATTCAAGAATTAGTATGCAAATTGATCAAAGGATGAAGTCTCGCACAATAACTGTTATATACACACGTTGCTTTAGCCACATAGACGTTAACACTTTCAGAGTTGAACCGCGAATGAGAGCTGCTCGCCACCGGACGTGATTATTACCATAAAAGTGGTTTGGTCCAGTGGGAGTGTTGCTTTGTTTGCACAGTTCTTTCCTCGAAGTCGTTAAAAACAAGAGCGCTATCTCGCCAGGGGGGAGAAAGGAATGTTTCTTGTTTTGACTAATCAATGTCAAGATATAAGCTGGCGACATGATCGAACTCGTCATCGTCTATGAATTTTAGCATGGCAATAGGTATAGGCAGGTCATTGTGTATGTAGCTGCGAGGGAAAGGGGTGACAGCGTAACTGTAGTCGTCATCATCCACCTTTGCTCGTTCTAAACGTTGCTCAGATTTGCGTCCTCGAGATTCGATGTGGCTCAGAGCCCTGCTTCGAATCTGATAAAGGCGATCTGAGTTGTCGACAGCTCTTTTTATGGCTAGCTCAAGTTGTTTCAAGTCATGCTCATCATTAAGTTGAGTTGCTTGATACTTGATTGCACCAATTTTTTGAGCTCGAGTGAGAGGAGGATTGGAAGAGTCAGGGTCAGTGCCCCTGTTTGCTTCCTGGCTCACCTCTCTGTTTTGTGGGGCCGAGGTCGAAGGTTGAGCCGAATCGTCAGCTTTAGCCTTTCGCGGGCGTCCCCGTTTTCTCTTACCTGCAGGAAGATTTGTGGGTTGAGGGGGAGGAGGATTTGGTTGTTCTCCTCTCGCCTCTGCTTCCTGTTTTGCCTTTTCTCTATGTAGGTATCGTTCTTGGCGTAGAGCTGCATCCGCTTCTCTTTTTAACTGATCAGCAGCTTGATTTAGGATTTTGTTGCGTGATGAGAGGTTTGGTATTATCTCATCATCAGACAATGGGTCGTAGTCCTGCGTCGTGAGGTACTCTTTTATCCGTTCCTCAATCGTTTTGTGATTGAGTTTAGATTTGAAGCAATCATCAGATTTGAGTTCCTCTTGCTGCTCTTTAGTCAAAAAGAGAGTTAATTGTCGTATATTTACGACTTTTGTGCTATCTGGATCATCAGGTGATGAAACCAGATAGCAATTGTGCGTATAGCGTTCAACGATATAGAATGGACCCCTACGCTTTGGACAAAGCTTCGCTGTGATGCCTTTCCATGCACAGGATAATGGATGTTCGGTTAAGAGCACCATGTCTCCTGGATTTAGCGTTTTTGGGTCTCCATGCGATTTATTGAAAATATATTCGTCATGGATGCGTTGAAGCCTACGTTTCTCCCTGATGAAGGATTCTATTGCTTCCTTCTCAGTCATGTTTTCGATCCGTTTCGTACGCACTTCGGAGGTATACACTGCTTTCTTTGCCAATTGGTCAGCAATGATGTTTGTGTATTCATCTCTCCGAGCGTATACATGATGGATCTGGAAGGCGTCAAATTTGGAAATCAACTCTTTAATCTCCTCAAAGAGCTGTTTGTGGTGTACGGCTCGCTTCTTGTAGTTTTTCCAGCCATTTTTCTCCCACATTTTTATAGTCTCAGTGAGTGATCGAGTTGCGTATAGAGAATCCGTGAAAAGCTTCAATTTCTTCACATCATTGAAGAGCATTATTTTCAGAGCCATTTTGATCGCGACAAGTTCGGCCAAATTGTTTGAATTTGTGTACCGCTCATCAGAGATCCGCTCAGATATGTTTTTTGGAGATTCTGGAGCAAAACAGATACCGATTCCGGCTATCGCATCTGCGTCGCCATTTTTGGAGCAAGCTCCATCGGCAGTTACGCGGATGTAACCATCAGTATCTTTCAGCATGTCTTCTGTACTGAGTTTTTCCTTCAGAAGCATATCTGAGGTTGTTGATTTTGGCTCTGCCTTGAGTTGATTCTCAAGGAGTATCTTCAATTCATGTTTGAAATTGAATTTATTTGTCTTGGCGGGTAGTTTCTCCACAATTTCATCAGCTATGCCCCAGGCCTCATTTGGTTTGACACCAAAGAGTGTTGGCGTATTGTTCAATTCTTTTTCAATTTCATGAACAAATATATGCCAGCCATGGTGACAGCGGTCTCTATCATGTGTCGTATTGATCTTAATACGAAGTTTATCTCCCAGGGATCTCATTGTCCTTTCTACGAGGGATCCTTGCGGATTGTACGTAGTGGTGTGGCGGACGTCTATCCCATGAGATTCGAGCATGATATTCCACGCATCACTGATGAATTGTGTTCCATTATCCGAGATGACCTTGTTGATCTTAACCTTTTGGGATTTGATATCTTTTATGATCAATTCCATTGAGGAGGTCACTGTGTGCTTTTTGATATTATGCAAAGGTCTAAGCCAGCATTTAGATGTAAAGACGTCTTTAACCACCAAGAGATGTTTTGGCATTCCCTTAGGGTTTGAGATTGGTCCAAACAAATCGACTGAGAGTACGTCGCCGATGCCATAAGCTTCGACTTGTGCGTACTCTAGTACTTTGCGCATGACATAGTTCTTATTGACCTTGCATATCACACAGCAATTTGTCACTTCTCTGATGTATTTCATGGCATTTGGATAGAAATATATGCGCTTGAAAATTAATTCAAGTTTTGCTGGGCCGACATGCCCGTATATTTCATGTAGGTAGTCCACCGTATCATAGAAAAGTTCTTTTGGCAAAAATGGTACCATAATGCCATTTTCATGAATACGGTGAAGGACTGAAATGCCATTTACATCTTGGACAATTTTGAACTTTCTTGCGCTTGCTGCTTGCTTGGCTTTCAACTTTTTATCATCATCAGGGATCTGTTTATTGAGCAGATCCATGATTTTTGAACACGCAGGATCAAGTGGTTGATGATGTTGAAGATTTTCAAGCATGTATAGCAAGTCGTTGGCATATATTTCTGAGAAATATGCCGACAGTGGTTCAATTGCTGTCCAATCCAGAGAGCAGATTGTAATTTCCGGTGCTTGCACACAGAAAAGTTTAGTTCGTTTAGCTTTCAGATCGTACACTAGATCGTATCCGTTTAGCTCAGTGATCCATCCCGCTGCCTTGCGGTGGGTTTGAGTTAAACTTTCGAATTTATGCACTATCGGCTTCAAATCTGATCTCACATGGATGCGCTGTCCATGGAACCAATATTGAAGTTTGTGGATGGTTGTCACAAGACATTGCATTTCTCGATCTATTATCGTGTACTTTTTCTGATGAGGTTTGAATGCATAACTTGTAAACATTATGATTCTATCCTCGCCTTCGAGAGTTTGGTACAGGACGGAGTTCATTGCGTCACATGTTACCATAGTCTCGAGGTGTAAGTCATGTCCAGGTTGTGGAGGCATAAGATGAAAATCTTTCTTATACAGCTCTTCCAATTTGTTGAAAGACTCTTGTTGTTCCTTGCCCCATACAAAAGGTACATCTTTTTCCGTAAGCTTATATATGGGTGCAAGAATCTGATGGTATTCGGGAATAAATCTTTTATAGAGACCTGTGAGACCTACTAAGGTCTGTATCTCTTTTACAGATTTTAGCTCAAATTTGCCCCTCTTCGTGTGCTTTTTCTTGAATGCGTCGAACTTTTGAATCTTCTCACTCTGTTTACCGATGCGCTCACTGGCTAGCTTGTAGCCTAAGTGGTGTGTCTCTTTCTTGAAGAGATCGGTTTTTAGAGGATTCAATTTTAGTCCATTTTGACGGATCAAGGTGAGTACACGAATTAGGCGTTCTTTCATTTCTTGGAAGGTTTTGGCAGTTACTAAGATGTCATCAACGAATGTTTGAACTCCTTCCATGTCGTCTGGTATTACTCTGTTCATCATTTCAATGAATTCAGCCGATGCTGTTTTTATGCCATATGGCATACGCAGGAATTCATATACCTGCCCATCAATTTGGAATGCAGTGAATTGACGAGAGCGTGCGCTGAGCACTAATTGCCAGAATCCACATACGAAATCAAGTGTACTAAACCATTCGGCATTGGTGCCATGTATAATACCTTCAATTCCGCGTGGTTCGGTCAATAGACGATCAAGGAATTGATTGAGTTCGTCTGCATTGAGGCACAATCTTAGATCACCATTTTTCTTCACAACTGGTGAGGTGGTGTTAATAAAATTAGACTTTGACGGTTGAATTATTTTCAAGGCTAGCATTTGACGGATGGCTTTTTGAATTTGCTTTCGCAATTTCTTGGAGGGTTTGTACTTCTCCCCTCTCCATCTTTTCAAATGTTTTTCGCCTGGCACGAATTTAAAGTCAACCTCTGGTCCAACGTATTTGCCCGGATATTTACTGAAGCAATCTGAGAATAGAGTGAGCTCTGCGAAGGTTTCATCTGCTTCCGCAGTAGTAATCCATCCTTTTTGAACAGCTTCAGATAAATCATTTTGCAATTTCTTTCGAAATTGTTCTGGGCCATTATCACGTTCATCAGGATCCAGAGTAGGTTGCTCTAGGATTCGTGTATCAACTGTCATTGCCTTTTCGGTTTCCATTCTGAATTCGTTTGGTATGTCTAGATGTAGCACATTCACACCAGAGGCTCGAGTGTCGTTGGGGTCAATGAATTCCACGATTGTAGGCGCAGAGTCATTGACCTGGCATGAAGCGTGACCAAGTTGTTGGTTGAGTTCGATGTGTAGAATCTTCATCGAGTGCCTACCAATGATGCAGGTAGGTCTTTGTATATCTAGTACCAAAAATGGCATCTTCATTTGGATGTCACCGAAACGAAAAGATACTTGAACGAGATGGGTCATAGAGCGCGTAATACTACCATCAGCCATGCGCAGAGATACGTGTCTCCGCATCAATACATATTTTATGGCGTCAGGGTGATTACGTGTGATACTTTCTACTGTACCCTTTGACATAACATTGGGGAGTGCCCCTGTATCCAACTGAGCGATTATTACACTGCTCTCAATTGACAGGGGTACCATACAGGTAGGGTCTTCGGTGGATTCAGCAATTACTTGCTTGCGCACCAAAGGATCCATCTCCCGTAGATGTAGCTTCATATTCTCAACGGCTTCAACCACTTGCGCGTCTTGTGTGTCTGATTTTGAATCATCTGATTCGCATTCACAACAAGAGGATTGTGGAGGAGTTATGTCCGAAGGTATAAAACAATTTGCATCCACGTCAGAAGATGGAGGATCAGAACAACAACATTCAGATTCGTCACTAGTGTAGTCGGCCATGCGCAGATCAGATATCCGCGTTCTATGAATGCTAGTGGCGAACTGAGGTGGTTCATAGTCTCTTATAGGGTCATAATCGGGGTCACCTCTTTGCCTCTTCTTGTACTCGTGTTTTGGTGGAGACATTTGCATCTCCGGCCGCAGCGAGAATTGAAGAGGTTCCTTAAGCATATACTTTGGCCTCGCAGGATCCATACATGTAGTTTTAGTGTTATGAGCGTTATCGTCAGAATGATGGCCGTCGGCGCCGTGTGTTTTTATTGGCACTGTACGTGATTTTTGCACCGTACGTGACTTGTTAGCGGTTAGCCTGGGCTTTATTGCTTTCTGAACGATTTTGCGCTCATTTGGCACTTTACGTTTCTGGCAGTGTCTTCCGAAGGTTTTATGCGTTGTCGATTGTATAGGTGTGTGTTCGTATACGCATTTCAGACGACCGGTGTGAACTGGTTCTCTATAGCTTTCGTTGAAATAATCCAGCTCCTTTCGTAATGCGGCGGCGATCACGCTATACGCGCTAACGTGAATGTAATAGCTCTTAGTCTCCTTGTCGTAGTGAAATTTTTCCTTGTCTGGTTGAAGGTGGCCTTGGGCATTGACCTTTGGTCTCCGATAATACTTATTATCTTTGCCTTTGGCCCATTCGCAGGCGAGTAATTTTTCAGCAGGAGAGAGCCATACTCTAACTCTGTCATCATGGCAGAGTTTTGTAAAGATGCGTCGGAAGACACAGTAGTGCTTCATATTTAGAGGTGATTTCTGACTAGTTCGAGGAATTACAGGTGGAAATAGGATAATTATCGTTGTGAATCCTTTTGTGCATAGGCAATTAATAATGCCACGCACCCAGTTTTCAATGTAACGATAGTCATTAGTCAGGAAGTTGAGGTCAATGAGCCCTAACGATATGATGGCTCGTTTCATGACAAATTCTCTTTTTGAGACTTCTGCAAAGAGGTGCTCGAGGTGCATGCGTGAGCGTAAATAACCTGGAAGGTCGCACTCGCGTTCTGCACGGCGGCGTATGAAATGTGAAATTCCATCCCCGATGAATATGAAGTCATCAAAATCAAAATTGCCTGGGGCTCTTCTTTGACTAGAGATTTGCCCCTGTTTCTCTAGTCCGACTCGTTTCCCGTTTGAAAAGGTTCATAATCCGAAAGCTGAGGAGATTCGGGAGGTTGCTCAAAATCTTCCGGCTCAGATTGTTCCATGGCGTCCACATTGTGGACAGTTATGGGATCTGATTTTGGTTTTTCGATTTCCTTCCCTTTATAAGCTCCCCACTTCAGCTTATCTGACGCATCCTTCCATTTCGGTTTAGCAGGATCGTTTTCCAAATGAGGTTTTTGCTCATAAGGCGGCCTACTCCGATATGGAGGTTTGTCAGTTTTCTTTTCAACAGGAATATCGCGTCGATCACGATTTTCAAGATGTTTATTGAAACGAATTTGTTTTTGCAAAGTCTCACATAATGCTTTATAGTCGATCTCCTTGGGTTTCTGATTTGGGTATTTTGCATAGACTGCTCTGGAAGCTGGTTTTGCTCCCAGTGTGATTCGTCTATTTACCTCAGAATCTTCAACCTCATTTGAAAGGTCACGAATGCGAATTATGAAACTGTCAATATTTTTTCTGTATGTATACGGGATTTTTGATTGCACCGTATCAGGCAGTTTATTGAACATTGTTTCGATCAACATTTCCTCAGAGAGACAGTGCACCTCTTTGAGTGTTCGGTACCATTTCAAATATGCAAGAGCTAGCGATTCTATATTTAGCGCATTAGTGAGATTTTGTTGGAAGTGATACAGCGATCTTTGCTGCATATTGGGAGACCAGAATTTATTCAGAAAATGATTTTTTAATTCGGAATAGGAAAAAACATTAGCTACGGATTTTTTCCAGTCATCGTTGATATCTATGCATCCGCGGAAGAGATTACATTTGGTCTCATCGCTGGTGTTGATATCGTTCATGTACCCTTCGAATGCATCAATGAACCAATGGGGGTGCCAGCGATTGTTTGCGCTATACACTACACCATGGCTTCTCATGATGTTTGTATCTAGGGGTAATGTCTGCTTTTTGATACCTCCACCTCCTCTGCCCCCTGTACAGGCGTGTGGTCGAGTCTCATAATGCTGCATTCTCTTGATCAATTCGCCCACGGTATCGTTCACAACTTTTGTTTGTTGGACGGTATCACGTAGGTCAAAATTCAATTCTTGTCGGTTGTCAAGAATTTGCTTCTCGAGGGTAATGCGTACGTTCTGTGTGTTTGCCAAATGATATTGATTTACTTCGTCCACTTTTTGATGCAGCAAAGTGCTTGCTGTGTCTATGTGCTCTTTATATTGCACAAAGTCGTTCTCCGTAGACAAAATCAAATTTTTCAATTGGGCAGTTTCTCGATTGTTTGCCTCCACATGATAGTGTAGAGTTTCAATTCGATTCACACAGTCGTTAATACTCAAATTTACAGCCTCTATTTTCTTTGAGCAAGAATTTACATTATTCATGAGACTGATTAAAGGCACACCGTCGGGTGGGTTGGGAGGGTACAGGTTGATCATAGGCAGAGACCTGGATTTAAAACGGAATTCTTCAGAGTTGGATGTGGAAATTTCGGAACTTGCTGTGGACACAGATATTGAATGCCCTTTCTTCTGGGAATCTATCATCTCAACAGACGACTCAGATATCCCAGAGGGGGTAATTTTCTCTGTTTCAGCATTTATTGTAGATTCTGCAGTGGCTTTTGATGCGTTTTTGCACACATCGCCTTGCGTTTCTTGCACAGATGGTGGATTGCCATCCGGTTGAAACATTGAATCTTGGATTATGGGAATTGACATTATAGGAAGTGATGATCGAGTGATTGTAGCGCCTTGATCATCAGAAAATTCATCTTGGCTGTTATTTGCGGCCAAGAGGTTTTCAGGATTTTCAGAGGATTTGGATTTTCTGGTCGATTTCCTATTAGATTTATTTAAATCAGAAAGATTGTTCCTAGCTGTCAGGGCTGCAGCACGTTGAGGCCTTCCGTTTGCATGCTGAGTTTCTGCACAACTAGTTGTTGCATTTTGATTTGGATTAGACATTTTTAGGATTTGCGTGAGATGAGCGCAGAGTAAATTAGCTCTGTGTGATTTACTCACGTTGTCAGAATTCAGGAAAGTGAGAAGTGTGTAAATAAATCACTTGAATCAAGTTCGTTTGTGATTTGCACACAACTCGGATGCTCTGAGGTTTATTAAATCGTTTATTAAGATAAACGTGATATTTAATTTGTACCTCAGAGATGAGTACAATTCAAGGATGCTCTAAGGTGGATTAATCGTTTATTTGCTGTTCCTAGAGTGGATTAATCGTTTATTAAGATAAACGTTAAATTTAAATCACACCCTAGGAGTGGAGTGTTAGATTTAATTCGCACCTCAGAATTGTGACGTTTTTCTGAGGCAGATTAATCGTTTATTAAGATAAACGTTAGTTTTAATGCTTACCTCAGAAAAATGGTTTGGAATGATAACACAAATTTCTGAGGCGGATTAATCGTTTATTAAGATAAACGTTAGGTTTAATTCACACCTCAGAAAAGTGGTTTTGGGATGATCGTGTAAGTTTCTGAGGCGGATTAATCGTTTATTAAGATAAACGTTAGTTTTAATTCACACCTCAGAAACGTGGATAGGAATGACAAAATGTATGTCTGAGGTGGATTAATCGTTTATTAAGATAAACGTTAGATTTAATTCACACCTCAGACGTGAGGATAGGAGTTTAGTATCTGGGATGGATTAATCGTTTATTAAGATAAACGTAAATTTTAATCCACACTCCAGATAGGAATTCTATTTTTGCACTAAGATGCGAAACAATTTAGCAGATTTCGCAAAATAGATAATAGAATTTTCTATCCAGTCAAGTCCGGTGCTTAGTGCAAATTAATCGTTTATGAGAATAAACTTTTCTTAATTTGGCACTAAGTTCTATACTAGTTTGGGTGGCCTGGAGTGGATTAAGCGTTTACAGGTGTAAACGTTAAGTTTAATTCACACTCCAGAGGTGGTGGTTGTTTTGGTGCTTAGTGAGAATTAAGCGTTTATAAAAATAAACCTTTTTTAATTTTTTCACCAAGTTCTAGGTTTATCTGGGATGGATTAATCGTTTATTAAGATAAACGTTATATTTAATTCACACCCCAGATGGTATAGTCGAATTCAATGCTTAGTACGAATTGATCGTTTATGAAAAATGCATAAATTTTTGCAATTTGGTACTAAGTCCTATATTAGGGACAGATTAATTATTTGTGATTCCTGGGGCTGATTAATCGTTTATAAAGCATAAACGTTAGATTTAATTCAAACCCAGGAATTATTGTTAAATTCAGTGCTTAGTACAAATTAATCGTTTATGAAAATAAACTTTTAAAATTTAGTACTAAGTTCTATTTTGAGTAGGGATAGAGTGGTACCTGGAGTGGATTAATCGTTTACAGGCATAAACGTTAAATTTAATTCACACTCCAGGTGGTGCCTATAGTTGAATTAATGGATGGAATTCCTAGGGCAGATTAATCGTTCATATAGCATAAACGTTGAATTTAATTCACACCCTAAGAATTTTTGGTTTCTGAGACAGACTGCAGAGTTTTGATTTTGTGCTTCTAGGATAAATTAATCGTTTATTAAGATAAACGTGAAATTTAATTTATATCCTAGAAGTTTGATCAGTGATTCCTGTTCCTAGGGTGGATTAATCGTTCATAAGCATGAACGTTAGGTTTAATTCGCACCCTAGGGGCTTAGTGCAGATTAATCGTTTATGAAAATAAACTTTTATAATTTTTTGCACTAAGTTCTATACTGCAGCATTGGCTTATTAGGGCAGTTTCTGGAGTGGATTAATCGTTTACAGGCGTAAACGTTAAATTTAATTCACACTCCAGAGAAGAAAATCTAATGCTTAGTGCAAATTAATTGTTTATGAAAATAAACTTTTATAATTTTGCACTAAGTACTACACTGCTGATTTCTTAGGCAGATTTATTGTTTTTGGGGCGGATTAATCGTTTATGTAGCATAAACGTTAGGTTTAATTCACACCCCAAAAAGCTTTTGCAAATTTCAGTGTAGCTCAAATTATTCACTTGAAAAGCAAATGATTTACAATTCGTGTGGCACTAATTTGCAAAAAATCCGCATTAAATTGAACACTGCTTTATGAAAAATAAATTTAAATGACACAGTACCTTTCTAAAATTGCTCAGTGGTGTACAAGAATTTTTTCCAATGGCGTGTTGAAATTGCAAGCACACCAGAGGAACGTGGTATTTGGATGCCAAATATCCAATTATTTCAACAGAAAATACCAGAGGAAATTAAGTAATTACACACAGTGTAAATGTCTGCTTAAATTCACTCAAGGTATAACAGGAAACAATTAAATAAATGTTTTGAACTGCACAAATCTAAAGACGTTCGAGAGGCGCGAATTCAGTAGCCAAATACACACGTATGTTCTCGTAGCACTGCACTGATATGACTGAGAGAGGGTTCGACTATATGAAACGTCTAAGTTAAGGCGGCAGACCTTGAACACAGTAGCTGTGTGGGTGGGCGTTGGCGGCGCGCACCTTGTCTGCGGCTACTGGTTGATGGTCTTGAAAACGTAATAAGGCGGCGGCGGTACTGTGTAACAAAGCACAGTACACGTGGCAGATTACGTTCCCGCTAACACTGGTACTTGCACTTGATTTACCCTTGGATTTTTATGTCCGTAGGTTCGAGTGACTTTCAAGTACCCTTGGCGGCTTGTATTTGGAATGCGATTGTGTTTGCCACGCGCGATTTTTTCGCGCCTTTTGGCTGCTCAATCTTGCTTCCAGAGAACAAAGCCTTATGTTCTTGGAAATTTTATGTCTGAAACGTGATCACGTTTGCCTTAGGTGATTTTTTTGCACCTTTATGGCCTCTCTAATCTTGGTTTCAGACAATAAAATTTGGAGATAGCCTTGGATTTTTCTGGAATGTGATCGCGATTGCCACGCGCGATTTTTTCGCGCTTTCTGGCTGCGCTAATCTTGCTTCCAGAGAACAAAGCTTTGAAAGAGACCTTGGAGATTTGGGCGGGATTTTTTCCCGCCTTGCTCTGAGGTCTTGGTTCTTTCAAAATTACGAAAATGCAAGGAAAAAGTCGAAAATAGGTAGGAAAGTCGGAATTTGGAAAATTCAACTTTAGGAAAGACAAGATTGGGAAAAATCGAAATTATTTTTCCTATTTATGCAAAATAAACTTAGATCCGGCTTATTTTACAGGAAATAGAAAAAATTGAAATTTCTTTTCCTTTTCTCTCTGAGGTACACAAATTTCGCATGCGTCAGAGAAGAACAGGAATTTTTTCTTTTTTCAGCAGTGCGAGATTGAAAACTTATGAGTTTTCAATTTTTTGCACACTACGGATCGGAATTTTTAATTTACTGTGATATGCAGATTAATCACTTTTTGAGCAATCAAATTGCACATATCACAGGGAAGTCAAAATAGGTGAATTTTCTTTATCCACAATGTGTTTTGCACATTGCAGGGAAAATTTTTCGATGACGAAATACAAATTTCACAGTGTATTTTTACACTGTGTGAAAATGTATTTTTTGAGATTTTATCTTGCTGAATGGCATACGAATTAATCACTCAGTGAATGATTTCATATTTAGCCCAGCAAAATGATTTTGGGACTGAGTACAAATTTTTTACTGTATAAGGCACACAATAAATATGTACGTTTTGTGCTTTTGGTTATTTTTCTCCGTGATGCACGAATATTTCACACACCACAGAGAAGAATGGACCTGAAATTTTTTCGTTTTTCTACAGTGTTTTGCACTGTATCTGAAAAATGAAATTTCACTAATGTCTCGTTCTTAAGTTTTTTTGTCCTTTTCACTCTCTATGATGCACGAATTAATCACTCAGTGAGTGTTCGTTTTAATTTCGCACACCACAGAGGGGGATAGGCTTAAAAATTTACGTTTTTCTACAGTGTTTTGCACTGTATTTGAAAAATGAAATTTGAGTAATGTCTAGTTTTTGTTTTTTCTCTCTCTCTCTCCGCAGTGCACGAATTAATCACTCATGTGAGTGTTCGTTTTAATTTCACACACCACGGAAAGAGATGAGCTTAAAAATTTACGTTTTTCAACACAGTGTTTTGCACTGTATCTAGAAAACGAAATTTCCTTTGATGTTTGGCTCTTTTTCTTTTTGGTATCACTCTCTCTATGATGCACGAATTAATCACTCATGTGAGTGTTCGTTTTAATGTCATACACTACAGAGAGAGGTGAATTTGAAAATTTTATGTTTTTCCACAGTGTTTTGCACTGTGCCAGAAAAACGAAATTTCCTTAATGTCCGAGTGCAAAAAATTTTACAGTGCAATGCACAAAGTAAAAAATGCACTTTCTGTTACTTTTATGTTTTGATTTTTTCTCTGTGATGCATGAATTAATCACTCGCGCGAGTGTTCGTTTTAATAACACACACCACAGAGAAAGGTTTTGAAAATGACGTTTTTTTAACACAGTGTATTGCACTGTGCCAGAACAACGAAATTTAATTTGTATCAGAGTGCAAATTTTTACAGTGTAAATGCACAAGGTAAAAATGCACTATTTGTAAATTTTTCTTACTAGTACTGCATTAATTAATTACTTAAGAGTAATTATGCACAGTATTAGCAAAAAATGTCTAGATTAGGAAAAAATGACGAAATCAGGAAAAAGTCGTAATTGTGAAAGACAATTCGCCAAAATTCTTGTAAATTTGCACTGTGATGCAACGAAAAATATTTCGCACCTCACAGGAAAATTTTTTTTATGCACACAATGTCAAAAATCAATTACGTATGCGTATTTGATTTAGACACTGCATGTAATTTTAAGAATGGCGTACTAGATGTTAGTTTAAGCTTAAAATTACTTAAAATTAGAGCTTTGGATATGCTCTTAATAGCCAGAGCACAGGCTGTGAGGACAGATGTCCTAAGGTGAGAAAAACTCGCCTTTGCTTTATTAATTATGTCCTACAAAGCATAAAAAGGAAAAGTGCTTTTTTAATTGTGTCCCAAAAAGCGGAAAAATGGAAAAATTGTTAAATTTTGGGGGGTTGAGCCCCAAAATTATTTTAAAAGCTAAAAGCTTTGGTGTTAGTTTGCTTTTTAATTATTTCCTACCAAGCATAAAAAGGAAAAATGTACCTTACCGGATGTACTCACGGGATACCTACAAACGGGCATCAACGTTTAGATCCTTGTGTTGGTAGCCACTCGGACCCTCCACTTTTCTTGAATGTGGGCAAAGCAAAGCGCACTTTTTCTGGAAAAAGTGGTTGAAAAAAGATCGCCTACCTTGGAGATTGCTCACAATGGTGGTGATGAAAACCCTGGTGGGTAGGTGCCTGTGGACTCCGGGTATCGATCAGGTGATCAGGCTGAGGATCCAGAAGACTCACGGAAGTTGGGCGCCAGATGTAATGATTGGAAATAAATGGCCAGCGAAGTGCACTTTCACAGGCAGTCAATCATATACATGAAACTTATACCAACGATTTCAATTAAGTTTATTAATCAAAAACGGGTATAAATCAATACACTCGGATAAATATTGGTAAAAATTGTAGATAATTACACAATACACGAGTAAAAACCAATAGACGCACACAGACTATTCCGGATATAGTCTGTGCGGTAATCCACTCTAACTATAAGGCTAGAGGGCCACAGAGAGCAACTTAGGCGGGATACTACCAGCTCCGCAACTCCAAGAATACTGAAGCTGGTATTCTTTCTCCGCTGGCAACATGCGTACCAGCGGAGATCCCCTCTCCGCCGGCACATTCGCGCCAACAGAGAGGTTCCAAGGGTAACTGAAGGTTACCGGATCTATTTCCAAACTCGTTAACGCCACGCGCATTAACGATACAGTGCTCGCTCGACCTTGAACACGGCCACCCACGTAGGTAGAGGCACGTGCGGGCCATGGTCACTATAACAATTTTCCAAAAGTTAAATTTATCCATTATTAATTTTTTGTTGAGGGAAGGGAAGGGGTGTAAAGAAAAGTGGACTAGAAAACCCAAAATTCTGTTTTTTGGAAGTCTAATTCGCAAAAAACGGCGAATAAAGGAACTAGCAAAATAAAAAAATAAAATCGAGTAATATGTTCAGATCTCGCAAGGACTTTCAATTCTTTAAAAATTCCAGTTATTTTTAGTCTCTACGTATAGACCAGTAAACACGATTTATTCAAAAAATTGTATTTTTTGGTCTATACAGTTACTTAGTTATTAAATCAGCTCTAAAAAATTGATTTTAATCGATTTTCAATTTTCTGGAATTTTTGAAAATATGTACCTACCTATTGAATTTTCGACAATTATTTATTTATTTTTTTGTTCATCTTTCGTGCAATTTCTAAATCATTTATCGCAGACTAGAATTAAACTCGATTAAACTCAATATCTCCGAATACAAGAAAAATCAAAAGGAAATCGTTCGAGAGAGAGGGGCGAAGACGAAACAAGAACCCACAAAAACTATATGCACACAGCATTAGCGAAGAAACAACCGTATGCGAAGGAATTCTGAACCGAAGGATGAAGGTTTCACCCGTTATAATTACGCGTAAAGCTTTTGTTCATTTGTGTTTTGTTTTTGTGTACGTACGAGTATTTTCCTCTTTTTTTTTTCGCCTAATAAATTCGTTGTTCGTTTAAATTAATTAAACAACACACGCGGAGTTGGGGCGACATAATAAACATCTTTTCTGAAAGAGATAACAAATGTTAACGCGGAAAAAGAAAGAGAGCGGAGAGAAGAAACTCGGCTGAATGGGGGTTGAAGAAGGGAGGAGGCGAAAACTCGGTCTGTAATTATTTAACAGTTTACTCTTTATCCCCTGCTGTAAGGTTGTCGCGCGGGATCCTGTGAAATGAAAAATGGTACATGTGAAACCCTCGACGCGCGAGGTTGATTTTTTTTTTTTTGGTCGTATCCTTACAACACGATGGCGTATTTCTACGTATGAGTCTTTTATTGAAGTGGTTGTTTTTATAGGTGTATGGAAGGTAACTACCTATGTAATATGTACGGTTCGCCATTATTAAATTTTTTTCTCGTAGTAGCGGTCGCGATTATATTCTAAAGGCGCTAAAGTCCACCGTTTTGGGCTTTTGTATACGCTTGAGAAAGGTCTCGAGGTACAAGGAAGGGGAAACGGTTGAAATTGTTAATATACCCGTACCCATGTACTATATAAAATAGATGTACGTAAACGATGGCACGATGCTGGCGATTAATAATAAGCTGGGTATTTAGCGGGGCGTAGGCCTAAAATGGGCTGTACTTTTGTATACCAGCAGCCAGAAGGAGTATGGTGTACAACGACCAAAAGATGTCGGGTCACCGAACCTAAGAAAGCGTGAAGTGTGAGATTATACGCATGATGGAATTAAGGGTATCTCGAACCGGCCACCCTGTTGTTTAAGCTCCGCAAACGACTCTGTGGAACGATTATTATGGCTGATGATGATGGTTTGCTACCAATGTGCTGGGTAATTAGGCGAGTTTGTTTGTAAATTTTCGCGGGTATAAAATGAGCTCATGGGGAGTGTGAAGGGATGATAAATCAAGAGTTGGATTTCGACAGGGTTTCAATTTGAAATAGTGAGCATAGATGTTAAAACAACCCTTGGGGTCAAAAAAGTTGGATTTTTTCTTGATTATACTCTATTTGAAAGGCCAAAAATCATTGTCAACTTGAAAAACAATTTTTTACTCCGAACAGTGGTTTCAGCACCCAGACTCACCTAATAATGATGTTCTGTGAGAAAATGACCATTTTTTTCATGCAAAAATCTCAATTTTTTGTCAAATATTAAATCTCGAGGTTTCTTTGAGGAATTATTTTCAAAGGGTATGCATTACAAAAAAATTTGAAAAAAATTTTTTTGGACTAATCTTATAGAAAATTTTACGGCGAATCCAATGCCGCAAACCACAGACCTCCATCTCTTTTAGAAAAAAAGTTACAGCTCATTCTTTCCAAAATTTTGTGAAAAAATTGTATTTTTTGGGGTATTTTTCGCAAAAAAGTGAACTTTGAGAGAAAAGTAAGGGCTTTAAGGCCATAATGACCATAATGAGAGTTTTAGAAAATTTCACGGGGAATCGAATGCCGCAAACCGCGGACCTCCATCTCTTTTAGAAAAAAAGTTATAGCTCATTCTTTCCAAAATTATGTGAAAAAAATCACATTTCTGTGCCTTTCTCATGAAAAAATGAAATGCGATTTTTTCACATAATTTTGGAAAGAATGAGCTATAACTTTTTTTCTAAAAGAGATGGAGGTCCGCGGTTTGCGGCATTCGATTCCCCGTGAAATTTTCTAAAACTCTCATTATGGTCATTATGGCCTTAAAGCCCTTACTTTTCTCTCAAAGTTCACTTTTTTGCGAAAAATACCCCAAAAAATACAATTTTTTCACAAAATTTTGGAAAGAATGAGCTGTAACTTTTTTCTAGAAGAGATGGAGGTCTGCGATTTGCGGCATTGGAAAGTCCAAAAAAAAATTGTTTCAAATTTTTTTGTAATGCTCGGGCTTATTGCCCTCGAAAAATCAGTTTTTTGCCCCCCTCCCCACCTCCCAAAGCAAACTATGGTCAAAAAAAAATATTTTTTCGTTCATTAGTTACATAAAAGTGACCCAAATTTCATAATGAGGTCCCAGAAACAGAAATCGTGTCGAGCGGTGTTTTTCATGGCGAAAAAACTGAAAAAATTGAACTTCAAGACCTTGAATGAAATAATCGCGAAATGATTCAGTAAAAACATCCGATTTTTTTTTTAAATTTTGAAAACTTTTGTAGAATGACCATGTTTGATTACGAATACAAAAAATAGGAAGATATTTGGTTACAAGGTTAGCGCTGAGTATGAAAATCACGAAAGTAGCTCGCATTTTTGAAAATAAAATCAAGAACAGAATTTTTATGAATCAAAATTGAAATTTTTTGAAAAATTCATAATTTTTTATAAAAAGAACTTTACTTTGGAATTTATCGAGTCTAAAATTAGTATAAATTTTATGAAAAATTTCGACTCCAGTGTGAAAAATAAGCTTCCAATTCGAAAAATCGAAAAAAATATTTTAAAGGGGAAATAATTAGAAGAAAAATCGGGAAATATTGCTTTTTGAAAGAATTCTCAGAAATGAAAGGATGTGAGATGTGCTGCCTTCAGCAAAGCGAGAAACATTTTTTGCATATGAAATGGAAGTTGAGAAAAATTTACAACGTTTTTTCGCCTATCTACCTTTGAAATAGACGCCGATTTCCCAAATGTATCTACTCAAATCTAAATCAAAGTCAGCATTTATTTTATGAGATGGTAACCTAATTGCATTTTCTGTCATAAAAATTTGAAAATTTTTTCAATACCCACATAGAAGACGATCGTTTTTGAAATTGAATTTGGTGTTTTTTATTTCCTAAAAAAAACTTGAAAATCGTCGATAAATATGAAAAACTGCGGTTCGAATGCCAACGAATTTTTCAATTTGCTCTAAGAAAAAATTGTTGAATAATTGTTAAAATCTAGGTATAAATTTTCCAAAAAATGAAAGATTTATCTTTGCTGAAAAATTATTTTTCTTAGATTTATCAAGATGTACGGTAGGTCCTAAAATTAACGAATTTGAAGGGAAAGTTCTATATAATTTCGAAGGTGCTGCTAAAATTGAAAATAGTGCTAAAAAATTATTACATTTTTCATTAAAATTTTATGGATATTTTCCATAATTCAATTCAATTTTAAATTATTCTATGCCTCAGAATGAAAATAAATTTTGAAAAATTCAAGATGACTTTTTTGTGGGAGGACAGGAAGGCGAAGCTGGAAAAATCTGAGTAAAGATGATACAACAATTCTGAATTAGTGTATCGACAGGAGAAATGTCTTCAAAAATTTTTTGAGATATTTTTCGAATTTTCTGATGATCAAAATTGGATTTGGTACATTTTTGCAGTTTGGTATTATACATGAATTTTGAAAATTTTAGCTGTGATTTGACAAAGACAGAAGTTCTGAAGTTGGGAAAATTTCTCAAACTTGACAGAAATCAAATTCAATTATCAACCAAAAAAATTAGATTTTTTTTTGATAAAAAATCAATTTTTTCAAAATATTTTTCCTCGAGAGTTGATAAAAATTGCGTCGATTTCGTTTTCGGTGCTATAAAAATCCCATCTCTTGACTACGTTATCGTCAACTATTTTTTTTTTTTCAAAAAAAAAAAAAATAATGAAATACTTCGGTATTTTTGTGATGGAGAATTTCGGGGAAATTCTTTTCGTTTGCAAGAAAATTTTCAATTTAAAGAAATAAAAGGACCACGGTGGACTATTTTTCGAGGAGATAGAAAAAAACCAATTATTAGCGAAAAGAAATCCTCTTTCATTTCTCTGTGGCCTTCCGTAACCTTAAATTTTTGGTGATAAGAGTCTACTCCAATAGAACGTTTTATCTGCTCATTTTAATGGTAATCGAGACCGTCAATTAATTTACAGGATACACGATGTCATTATTTAATATTTAAAAATTATTCAAACGACGAACCGAGCCTACCAATGTATTAGACCGACGTCGACCGCATAGAAAAATTATGTAGGCTCGTGGTCTGTAAAACGAAAAATGATAAATACCAGTCTAGGAAAGGAAGAGGGAGCACAGCTGAAAACTATGTAAGATATTTTCTCTGTTTTCAAGTACCTAATACCTATATCTACACAAATTAAAAACGATAGAATTTTTTCAGTAATTCAACTAGTTTGAAAATAAGTGTTTGTAAGTTTGTAGATATAGCTACGCGTATAAATTGATATCTTCATCTTTTACTGACATTTCGTGCTGATAAGAGCTGACTAATAGGCATACTTATAGAATGAAATGAAATTACACACCGAGTATTATTTATTGAAATTGTCCAACGAACTCAAGAGAGAGAGAGACGATTATCTTGATAGGAACCAGTTAATACTTCAGAAAAAGCTCAAGTGGTTTTTTATTCGTATTTTAATCGATACAAAATGCGTAAAAATAATTTTTAAAGAAATTGAGGGGAGGAGAGAGAATTACGCGTGCGTATTTCTTACACATTTAAAAAAAGTAGCTATAATATTTGTTGCCACAGACGGAGTAGGCCGCAGGTGAATGTTTAAAATTACGATTTCGCACCGATAAAATATCGTCGAGGTGTTGAAGCAGTATGAAATTCGATACGAGGCGGACGGAGGAAGTATTTGGCTGATTTTTTACTGTTCGAATAAACGATTCGATTTAATGGGGATTAATTCTTATTTGTAATGGTTTACGATTGTTCATGTTCGAATCCGGTGAATGGTGAAGGATTTATCTGCGATTTCGATACGATTTGTATTCTCAAGGGGAAAACATTGCGTTGGAATGGTTTTGAAAAAAAGAAGAGGCTGTGAGATGTGCTGGGTGAATTTTTTTATGCAAGAGAATTTTGGTGAGATTAAGTTTTTTTTTTGTAATATTGGAAAAAATATCCGAAATCAAAACTGCTTGAAGTAGGTAATAGGCGAAAATAATCTATGATGTTTAATAAAAAATGCAGAAAATTTGAAAAAATTTAAATTTGAGAAATGAACAGTGGTTTAAAATTATGATGGAAATGGAGAAGACGGTTTTATCCAAGATGCATAATGTTGCGAATGAAATCTTAAAATGAAATATCAATTTTCAAACTAAAATTTTTTATATTTTTAAATATTGTACCAAAAATATTTTTCTAAAAAATCTTACTTTTGATGGAGAAAAACAAAATTTGTTCATTTCTTGAGCTAAACTTGAAAATTTCGCAATTTAAAAAAAAAAGTTTCTGGACATAAATTTTGAACCAAATGCTGACTTGATTTTTGAAATTTTTTTAAACGTGAAATTAAAGCAACATTTGTAGTTGTCCAGGAAAAAAAGGGACCTGAGCAGGAAAAACAAAATTCCGAAAAATCGCGTTTAAAGTTTTTACTTCGAAAATTAATGTGAAAAACGAAATAATTCGATTTTAATTTTATTTTTGGGTCACTTCGATACTTAGTAGGCTGATTTAGGCAAGAATCAGCTTTGGTTGAAAGTAAACAGCGAAAAATTGATGGAAAATTTGAAAAAATTCACTAGAAAATCAATGAAAACTCGCTAGAACATCTGCAAAAATTCATCAGAAAATCAACAATAGATTTCAGGGGTGGTTTTAATCGATTTTTAAGGGGCTTCTGGCCCCGAATCAGAAAAAAAGTGCTTTTTACCAAAGTAATTGCTGAGATACTTTTTTTCCTTGGCAACCACATTTCATTAATCAATTTTGCAGAAGTAAAATTTACAAAAGCCACAATTTTTCTTCAGTTTTTTCTTGTGAATTCACGTTTCTAAAATTCAACCAAGTAAAATTAAAGCAAAATCAAACATTTTGAATTTTTTGAAAAATTACGAGCAGTATTTGACTCATACTGTTATTAGATTTGAGATGAAGTGTAAAATTTTTGAGTTTGTAATTTTACCAAAAATTGCAAAACTAATATTTTTACATAAAACTTTAATTCTTGAGCCAAAATTAAGCTACTTAGGGTTAGAAAATACTGCAGGAACATTAATTTCGAAAAATTCCCATAATTTTGTATTCATAGAAAAAAAAAATTGAAAAAAAGTTGAGCTTGAATAAAATTCATTGTTTTTTTTGAGCTAAAAATTTTACTTAAAATAGCACGTAAATGATCAAAATGTTTGTGATTACTATTTTTTGAATTCTGAAGCAAAAATTGGAAGAATGTGTTGTAATATTATTGTTGTGGAAAAGCTTCATTGAAACCCACAAAATTTTCGTTTCTGAATAATTGAAAAAATGACCACTTTAAAAAATTAATTAGACGTCATGATCAACATTTTTTTGGATGAAAAAATATGTGACCATCCATGAAAAAAGGAACCGAAAGATTAGAAATTGGTTTTTGAAGTAAACAAACTTTATTGCATTTTTTTTTTGTATTAAAACTTGGAAAGATTCTTGCACAACGTATCGATTTAAGAGCTTGTCTCATATCCTAGGAACCTTGGGAGGGTTTAATTATTTTTTGGGGGCTTGGAATTCCAAATTAGAAAAAAGTGACTTTTGGACACTTCTGATTCTTTAAAATCATGAGGAATTTTTTCATTGTTGTAAATTATACCAAATAAAGGGAAGAGGTATCAAAAATTTATTAATTTTGAGAATTTTCCATTTAATTTTGATGCGTCAAGTCACATTGAAAAATTTTACATTTCAAATACCATTTTTCGAGAAAAAAACCCAGTCACCGCGCATTTTTATACCATCAATCTAAAAATAAAAGTCAACTTTCATTTCAACCTTAAATAAAAATGAAAAAAAAAAACATTCAGACGATAAAAACAAAAAGGCCGACGTAAAATTCAGTCTCGTTGGCGTGACAACGATAAGTACATTTTATAAAGTTTAAACTAAAACGAGCCTCGACGCGACATCTCAGCGTAAAATTTTCTCCGGCGAATTTATCCGGTTAAACTACCCGCCTTCCTACGTCGTAAATAGGCGCCTCAGTAAAACTTGTAGACAAAGAGAGAATGAGAGAGTAAGAATAAAACGTTTAAAAATAAAGTGCCTACGATTATGGTAATTTAAAAAGAAGACGTCGACGTCGACGACTGATGACGAAGCAAAGGTCGGACCCGGACCGGGGACGAGACTACGGTACGAGGAAGTACCTAAAAAGAGCGAGTAAAACATGGAATAAGCTTAATGTCTTAGCTGCGGAAAGAAAAAGTGAAGGATGACATTCGAATGCTTTTAAAACTTAAAGCACATTTAAGACTGGGCGTTTTTCTCCGGCTTCTTTAATGGTTTTTGTTCACGGGCTGCACTTTAGTTTAATTTTTAACGTTTACCGCTTTTGGCAAGCGTTTTTTTCTACTATTTTTGAAGCCATACAGTCGTTGTAGATTCTCTCTGTATTTCTCTTCTTCTATATTGCAGTTGTATTGTTATTTTTTCCTCTGTGATGTGTTTTTTTGTCGACTGCCTGAAAAGGGAGAGGAGGTGAGTTAATCGATAGACAGCAACTGAGATTTAGTCCTTTTTAACTTTCTGTTCTTCAAATGTAATTTCATCGTTGTATACTTTGATAAGGTTTCAAAATTAATTTCTCTATTGAAACGAGACAAGGGGATAGGGAAAATATTCGCGGTGGTTTTCGAAATAAATTGCCTAGCTCCGGAAACGAAACAAACTTGGCGAATAATTTATTGCGAAATAATAACACTGTTTCTAAATTCACTGAACTTAATGATAATGTTGAATATATTGCCATCTGTTTCATTATCGTCCAAATAATCTACGAGCAAATAAATCTAAATTCGTGAAAGAAATGCAAAATAGGGAAGTAAAAATTTGTTGTAGACCTACCTGAACCTAACTTCAATGATATCCAATGTAGGTTAGGAATAGAAATAACGTTAATTTAGATTATTACAGAGGCCTTTTAAATTCAAACATACGAAAATTCTACTCTTATTTAATAGATTTTTCCAACCTATCCAACAATGTAATATTATTTACTCCTATAATAAATTTTTCTTTCTTTTTAATTGGCAGATTGGGTTTAATGACCCATTTTGGAGCATTAGCAGCTGCGACCACATGCAGAAGTCCATTATTAGCTGTATATCATTCTATTCCGGTTTCTTCGGCTATTGATAAACAATGGTACGATGCGTGGGCTCACCTTCAGCAACCTGTTCCGGCTGCGAGTCCAACAGGTTAGTAAATTGTAACTGATGTTTATTTTTGTGATATATAAGATCAGCAGATAGACATATTATCGCTCAATTTTTATAACGTGTTTTGTACCTAATATTACGACGGTTTCGATTTCCTTCTCTGTTTCTCGATTTTTTTTACAAGTGGATATATTTTTCGTTTGGAATAATTACCGAAGGAAGACGAGGAGCGGATTGCTGGACAAATGAGGTTTTTTTTTAGGAAGTGTTAACAGCAGTAGGCCCGAGAATGTAAATGAGGAAACGATTAAGCGTGGAAGGAGTGTGTGTTAACGAGACGCAGATATTTTGAGAGATAAAATCGCACGTGTGCCGATCAAGTGGAAAAGTGAAGGAATTTTTTATGGGATGGGTGATGATTTATGATTGAGATTGGCAAATTGGAATGGTGGATGAATTTTTACTGTTGGATTTTTAGATTGATTAAGGGAAAGGTCTGAGATGACATGAAGATTAGTGGCAATTTTTTTATTCAATTTTGAAACAGCAAAAAAATTATCTAGTTTTTTTGAAGAAATTCATGTTTTTTGGGAGAATGTTGAATTGTTTTTTGAAAAAATAGGTATTAAAAAAAAATCATATCCATATTTTAAAAAATTACTCATTTTTAAAACAAATTATCCAATTTTTTGAGGGAAAATTTTCATTTTTTGGAGGAAAATATCCATTTTTATGGAGAAATTTTCTTTTTTGGGGAGATAATTTCCACTTTTGAGAGAAAATTTCCATTTTTTGTAAAAAATATCCACTTTTCAGAAAAAAATTTCATTACATATATGGAAAAAATTATCCATTTTTAAAATTGTTTCATTTTTTTAAAAGAAAATAAATGCCAACATCAAACATAACCAATATCTTTATTGAAAAAAAAATTGTTTATTAAATTCTTAGAAAAACTGAATGAAATTAATTTTTTTTGAAGAAATTTAAAAAATTTTCGTTTCAACGTTTGAAAAATTATAAAATTAGGTTTAAATAAAAGTTCCTGACTATCTACCTTCATAATGTTAATGATTTTTTTTCGATTTTCGAAATCCTGCCTATTTTCAGCGCAATGTTGTTACAAATGGAAATGAAACCCAATTTTATCATTTTTTAAGCTAATGATTAAAGTTTTCAAAATTTCTGTTGTTTCCAATTGATGTACCTAGGTAAAAAAAAAAACAGTTATCAAAATTATATTTGGGTAGGTACTTATTGAAATTTATATTTATTTGATCGATATCACAACACTCTTTATGGCCTCAATTCTTTTAAGTGAATCAAACGACAAATTTTTAATTCTTTGATTTGAGTTTGTATTTATTTTCACCCCTCCCCCCACCGCCTCGATTCAGGGTTCATACTTATTTGTACAAATTGGGTACATACGTATGAATTTTGAGCACTTGTGTATGAAATATAAACGTGCAAAAAAATTCAAAAGAACGAGAAACTTTGGCCAAAGTTAATCAATACTCGAACTGGATAACTTCATTTTTATTTGAAAAAAATAGTTTGGCTAATTAATCAATTAAAAATTAAAAACACAAAGATTTTAAAATGTTGAGTAATTTTTTATTGAAATTATAAATTGAGTCGATGGTTATTTTTTATTTTCCCAGCTTGTTTAATGGATCCAAGATGTTCGGAAATTCAAAAAAATTCAAAAATTTGGTAAAGTGAGTTCAAGAATTGAAAAAAAAAACAATTTTAGCTAAAATTTTGGAAAAAGTTCGAAGGTTTCTCATTCCGTTTCCTTGAAATAATTGTTTTTTTTTCTATTTGGCAAAATAAATGATACTTTTTTGTAAAAATTTCTTGAGCTTTTTTCACGTATCCTCCTCTCTCCTTTATTCATTTTTTGTTTATTGAGGCAGATCAGAAAAATAACAGGAGCTTTCATAAAAATTTTTCGATTTTATTCGGATATTTTTCAACTTTTAAGAGTAAGGAAGATCAAAAATAATATTTTTTAAATGTTGCAATTTCTCGTCCAAAAAAAAAAAATGAAAAAGTCTGAAAATAATGTAAATTTTTATTCTGGTAGCTTAATATAGGCATCTTGTATTCAAACATGATGGTTTCAGAAAATCTTTGTTCTCATTTCCCTTGAGCTAAATTATTGTGCCTCTAGATAAATTTTAATTTATATTTTTGCAGATTGAAATTCATGTACTTCTAAAAAATTAACCTCACTTTGCTTAGTCATATCAAATAGTATTTAACATTCGTAAATTTGATTGCAAGTCTGTATTTATTTTTTACAAACGTCATTTTTAAATCTTCGTGATACAGAATGCTCATTATCATGATTTCACGATCAATCAAAAAAAGAAGTAAAGGGGGATTTCTCGAGAAAAAAAACGAACAGGATCCAAAAACATTTTTTCAAAATTTTGCAAGATTAAACTATATTTTTTGTTTTAAAATATAATATTGTTCAAAAATTTTAGTAGGTATCATATCACGTTCAGAAAGCAAAAAAATTATTTTTTGAAATCGACTCGATGAGTCATGAATTTTGCTCATGAAATTCTTTTCCTGATTTCTGGCAATATTGCGAAGGGATTAGTTTAAAAATCTTAATCTCCTCTTGGCGACTAAATTAGGGAAAAAATTGATGAAATTTTAGGTTTGGAATTTTTTTTGCAAATTTTTTCACTTTCACTTCTACCCAGCTCAAGAATTATTATAATTCTTGAAAAGGGAAGAGAGATTGACGTATTTCTGAAGTGGAATTGAAAGTTTTTAGTTGTTGAATCTTCCTCTTCTGAGAAAATTATCATTTCCAAAAAGAACGAAATTTTTGTTTTTAATTTCGGTTTAAATCTATGACCAATCCTCTCGTTGAATTTTATTCAGATTTTCACCCTCACTTTTGAGGTTTGTAGTTCTGTACCTATGTGAGTCGATTATATGGCGCTGGCGCCTTTCACTCGTACGATTATCAGTAATACCAGATGAGAAAGAATGTTGAGGGAAAAAAAAGGTGTAAATCCCTGTTGTACGTATTATTTACAAAGTCGTAACGCTTCGTCGGTAATCATTTGTGCGAAAGCCGCTCTCGTCGTGTATAAAATGTACTTATTACACCTGGTAACGTTTTGCGTGGAATTTTAAATCAATTAAGGGGATATGATAAATAATCGTCTAGTGTTAGTAAAACCGTTCGTAAGACGAGGTTAATATATAAGTACCTGAGTAAACTTGACACCTACGAGTACACGGAGAGTGAGTGAGTGCGAAAGAGATGCAATGAGAATTATATAACGCAGCTATCAATTCGTTTAGAGTGTGAGGGGAGGTAAGCCGAAGACATGCAAGTGCGTCGATTTTTCCCCTGTGTGACAAGCTCGACGATGTAAACCGATTGAGTAAAATATTTGATGTTTTACTTTATAGTTTCTGGATTGAGAAGTCTGACTGATAATTTATTGATGATTAGGTACCTATGTATAAAGTGGGACAACGTATCTATAAATAATGTGAAGTAATTGCATTAAAAATTACGATGCGATGGTGCTTGCAAATGGAAAATTTCCGTTTTTGGTGGAGTTTGAAAGGGAGGGAGGGATTAAATGAGCCAAAAAATTATATTTTTCGAGTAAAATGAAAAAATTGGGTTTCTGAAGGCCTTTTTGGTATGATAATTTCTCAGTGACCGATGGAAAATTCAAATTTTCTCAATTTTTTAGTCTCAAATATAACGATTCAAACGTTTTCAGACAGTACTGATAGTCAAATTAAAGGTTCTAAAATCAAATTTCTATTTAAAGACTTAAAATGATTCGAAAAAAATTAATGAAAAGTTTAAATAACGTTTTTAATGCGGCCTTTTTTCCAAAAATTCGTTATAGCAACGAAAAATAATCTTCGGCTGCCAAAATTTTGGCAACAAATTCTTAAGAGCGTGGTTTTTTTTGATAATCGTTGATTTCATTCAAATCAGGATCAAAAATTTTCGATGGTTCCCTTGCGAGTTTCATTAAATCGAGGTGAAGATCGGCTTTCAAAGTCGATGGATTTCCTAGTTAGAAATCGGCCTGGTATTGAAATGAAAGATCAAATTCGGTTTCCGAATTATCTTATGATTTTCCCCAAAAATCTTGAAATTTCCTAGCCTAATCTCATAACCAAACTATTCTCTCATTCTAAATCAGTGAATAGTCACTGTTGAACAATCAGAATTTTAGCACAGGAAAAATCAGCAAAATTCGTTATTTTCAGCAAAATTCGCTATTTTCAGCGAATTTTCGCTGATTTTTCAAATATTTTCACTGATTTTGCAAAAATTTTCACTGATTTTGCAAATATTTTCACTAATTTTTTAAATAATTTCACTGATTTTTCAAATTTTTTCATTGTTTTTTCATTTATTTTCACTGATTTTCCAAATATTTTCACTGATTTTTCAGACAAATTCTTAAATTTCACTGAGTTTTCAGTGAATTTTCACTGATTTTCTGTGATTTTTCTTACTGATTTTTTTCAGTGAAATCTTTTTTACTGATGTTCTCATGTGCTGCAATTTTGACCGTTTCTTAGTAATTATTGATAATTTTCACTGATTTATAAATGAGAGAATAATGATTCGACTGAAAGAAAAGAAAAATAGAGCAGCGAAATCGATTCCGAATATCGAATCCCTTACTTTTTTGGTACAATTTTTACTCATTAACCCCCACTCAATTTGAATTCTTTCTCGATTCCAGGCGAATCAACGACCACGACCAACGAAGAAAACAGCCGATGCAGCACACCACGCAGCACCGGCATCAACACTAGTCACAGCTCGAACGGTATGGCGTCCCTGGGTGGCGACCACGAGCCCCTATCACCCAAACGCCACCAACACAGTCCACTATCGGTAGACGAACCTCCACCATCGGCCTACCGATCATCCTCAGAAACGACAACCACATCGAACCACACGTTATCCTCAATTCTGGCCAACAGCTACGGCCACACCGCCGCCGAATCCTTTCTCAACAACAACCTCCGATTGGGCGGCTCAAAAGGCTACGCTTTTATGCGCGACGTCGGTCAAAACACCCGCGGAATGAAAAGCGGCGAAGACGATGACGACGAGATGATCATCGAGAGCGATGACGGCGTCGACGATACCAACGACGAATACAGCAAAGACGACGATGGCACTGGTGGTAAAAAAGATCTCGGAATGATGAACTCGACGAACGCGAAACGAAAAAAGAAAACTAGAACGGTGTTCTCACGAAGTCAAGTTTTCCAGCTCGAATCGACCTTTGACATGAAACGATACTTGTCCAGCTCCGAAAGAGCTGGATTAGCTGCTTCGCTCCATTTGACCGAGACTCAAGTGAAAATTTGGTTCCAGAATAGACGCAATAAATGGAAAAGGCAGTTGGCCGCTGAATTAGAGGCCGCCAATATGGCCCATGCGGCTCAGCGTCTGGTTCGAGTACCAATATTATACCACGAATCGGCTGCCACCGGGTTGCACCATCATCATCATCTGAGCGGCGTCGATACGATACCGTCTTCTGCCAGTATTACGTCGCAAGCATCCACACCTCCGTATCCTTCCCTATATTATCATCATACTGTGAATAGTAATCCGTCTCCTTCGATACCGAAAACTCTACCGTCGAGTCCGGTCACATCGAGAGCACCGTTACCTAGTCTGGTGTAAAAATTCGTATTGGTGTTTTTTTCTCCTGCGAATTTTAAAGCCATCTTTCTTACGTGTATAAGTTTCCTTCTTGTGGTTGATCATTTTCATTTGTTCAGGAATCAGGATTCGAAACCTGAAATGATTTTTTATATAAATGTTGCGACGAGCCAAAGGAGGGTTTGAGCACAGGAGCTGATATCAGCTCAAAATATGAAGAAGTGAAAAGTTGAAAGTAGGTATTTCGAGAGAAATAATATGAAATCTTATTTAGTGAATTGTCGAAAGAATGAAATAGCTGAGTTGAAGTTTGAAATTCTTTCATCTAAATGATTGAATATGGAATCTGAATTTCTGAAATTGACAGAAACATCAAAGTGATCTGTAATTTCGATTGGTAGCAAACTACCTTTATAAATTACCTATATCTAATTTTTACAGTCATTCGAAAAAAGGGGGCTAAAACTTGCAGTGAACAAACTTTATCTCTCATAAAACCATTGGAAAAAATTGTTCTCAAGTTGGGTTAGGTTAGGTGTCGATTTGAGAGCTTATTTAAAGGAGGATAATTTCGAAAATATTCAGAAAATGAAAATTCTGAAATACCGGATGATAATTGATTTTCAGTTTTCAATTTATTATTATTATTTTTTTTTTTAAACAAAAGGATTTTTGTCTAAAAATTGGCAAATTGATGAAGTGAAAAATTAAATATTTTAGACTGTAAGTTATCTATTTTTTCATTTTTCCTATCTCACAGTATAATTTTCCTAATTTTCCTACTCGAGGTAAAAATTTTCGAAAAAAATTAATCAATCTCGGAAAAATGCGCATTTGACTCTAATTTTTCTACTAAAAATGCATTTTTTTATTACTGAAGGAACCAGTTTGTCATATTGTCGCCCCTTTCTTTCACACAAGCTGAGATGAAAAATTTTGATTTTCGATTCTTCTGCCAAGCTCTTTCATTTATGAATCAGTTAAAAGTTTTCACCAATTTATTACTGTGCTGATATTCTGACAGGTTTTTTTTCATTTTTAGTGATTTCAATGATTTATTTTCACAAGCGAGCTATGAAAAAAAATTACTAGAAAATCAGTAAGTAAAAATAAACTTGAAAGTTCGTAATTTTTTAAAATTTTTTCGAAAAATCAGTATCTAGAATTTACTAAAAAATGAGTGAAATTATTTGAAAAATTAGCGAAAATCTGAATATTGCTGAATTTTCCAGTGACTTTTCATTGATTCGAAATGAAAAAGTGGAGAAAATTGTTCATGTTCAAATACTATTTCTTACCAACATATGGACGTCTGTGCAAATTTAGTACCTTTTATAGAAAATATTATTCGGAAGTATAAATAATCTGACCTTTTCTCCATCCTTCTTGTTTTAGATTTTTTTGAAATATCCTTTCCACCAATGTTTTTTTTTGAAGTTTGAAAATTTTTCAATAAAAAAACTAGAGATCCAGAGCAAAGCTGGAATAGAAGGGACAAGGATTTTCTAGACTCCGAAAAAAACAACAACACCAGATACCTACTTTGAAAATTGTGGAAGCCACAGATTAGGTACTCTCTAAATTTGAATCAGCTAAAATTGACTGGTTAAAAAGCCAAAAGTGTGCAACTGTAGAAATCAGTGAATTTTCATTTTTGAATCGGTAATTTTTTCAACTACGAAAATGAATCAGTAAAAATTTTAATTTACTGATTGAATCAGTAATTAATCACTGATTGAATTAGGTAGTAAATTGAAATTTTTACTGATTCATTTCAGTGGTTGAAAAAAGATTACCTACTGATTCAAAAATGAAAATTCTCCAATTTAATCAGTCATTTTTCATTGATTTACTATCAAATTTCACTGATCAACAGTTGCACACTTTTCGCTGTTTAATCAGTCAATTTTCAGTTTTTTGACTGATTCAGATTTAGAGGGTAGTGTTTTTTTTTTTTTTTTGAAAAGTAACGCTTTTTCTAAATTTAAAATATACGAAATTATTTGTTTTCAAAATTTTTCATCTTTTCTCTGGAGTGAATGTATATTTTAAATATTCCAAACCCGGCGTCGCCGTCGTTAAAAAGTTGGCGTTGCTACTGAATTCGCCAACGACAGAAGCTCAAGTACATATAAACGATCTGTCTGAAAATTACACTTGAATTGCCCGAATTCGTAATCCAATTGGATAAATTAGAACGTTCTGCTCCCCCTCCTCTCGGTCATTTAAATTTTTCAACTCAAAACGAATTTTTTATCGTATTTTTTTCATCTGTTGAATTTGAAATTTGTCTTGATGGGTACAAAATTCTATTGCAAATTTTAGGTGAAAATATTTTCGGATTATCAAAGATGAGAAGAAGCGAAGGAAAGGTTGTTTCGAAGGTCATCTTATATCGTCGATTTTAAAAACCTTTTCTCGTTTTATTTTTTTCTATCCGGTATTTTTTCTTTCGACTCTCGAAACCTGTAATTAACGGTGTAATTTAATTACGAATTAAGGTCTATATAGAATATCGATTTAACAAGATTGAAATTTTTTTTCTAAAAAATCGAGTAAAAAGGTAACTCATCGCTTGATTGTATTGTATCGCGAAATTTTAATTTTTTTACGTTGATCGTCGCTTTGTTTTTTTCTCTACTCATTTTTTTCCTCTTTTGTTTTTGTTTTTCTTTATCTTTTTATGTTGAAGTTACCATGTAAATAAACTTTATTGCATTTTACATTCTTGTAATATTCTAGCTGAATTATATGTAATTACGAATTACTCGAAGGTGGTTTTCTTTTCCTTCGTTCGATGGTGGAATTTTCAGATTTAGAAGAATTTTCTGAATTGAAAAGCATCGATTGGTGGAATTCATTTAATCATTTTTAGAGTATAATTAATTTCAGATATGTTTTTTCAGTGATATGAAAAAATCCCCTATAAATGGTGGAATTTATAAACCAACGAATTAAGACTGAATACGTTCTGTTGAATAATCGTTGCACCTATTTCCTCACTCGTGCTGATCTCCGACCCTTGAATTTTATACTCTTATTTCGGGCGCGTTTAAATAACACACCCTTCAAAAAGGTACTTAATACTTATACGAGCTTAATATTTCGAGGGTCTTTTTTTTTTAAAATCGTAAACGATTCCTTTGGTTTAAATCTCTTGGGGCGGCGCTAAGAAATGCGGAAAAGGGCGGTACATCGCCCCCATATGATTCAAAGGGCGAAAGATCCCTAGAGAGATGCGAAAATGTAGTTGAATTCAAGTGTTACTTTTTTAATTATTAGTTTACTTACCTAATTATGGAATTTTTTAAAAGTTACGTTAAGCAGAATTTACCAAGAAAACTGATGAAAACGACGTTGAATTGCTTTAAAAAAACTTATTAAAAATCATACTTGGAATATTGAAAAGTTAGTTCAAAAACACAAACATGGCCAAAATTTTTCAATAAATATTCAAAAAATATGATATTTTGATCATGATCAAGAGAAGATATTTTTAATTTTTTTTTTCAGATTTCAGCTACTTTATTTTTTTGAAATCGGGGGTGAGAGGATCAGAGAATAAATTCATTGAGAAAATACAAATACTGGACATGTACGACTTTTCAATTTAAATTAGAAAATAATTTTATCTAAATGACAAAAAAAAAAAAACAGAAAATTGCAGGATTTAATTTTTTTTTTTGAAAAATTTCCAACATTTTCCCCCCTTTGAATTTCTCAGTCAAAGTTAAGATGAAAAAAGACGTTTTTTTGGGGGAAAGCCAAGAGAATAAATTTTTTGAGAGAGTTTGGACTAGAAAAGCGAAGATTTTCAGTTCTTAGTTCAAATACGTGGTGATCTGATGGTCTCAAGTTTTTGGAATTATTTTTTGATTGAAGGGGCGAGGGGGGGGGGGGTAAAATTGAACTCTATTACGAGATTAGCTCGAAAAATTACGATTTTTTGGGTTTTCAATTTTTGTACTAACCCTGACAGTAGATTTCAAAATTTTGTACCATTATTTTCATTAGCATGATTCCTAGAAAAATTTTCTTTTATTCAAAGTTGAACTTGATCATTTTCAGAGTATCTAACCATCGAATTCTGTCAATCATGTCAAGATGGTCATTCGAAGTTAAGCTGTTTGATTCAAAGGTCAATTTTTCTTCAAAAATTGAAAAAAATTCATTTGTCCTTAATAAATAATTTTTTGAATAGAAAATGAGTTCATTTGTAATTTTTTTTGAATGAAGTACATATTTTTGAAATATTGGGTTAAAATTATCATTTTTTGGGTGGGGGGGAGGTGAAAAATCCAAAAAGGTTATGCAAAAAAGTCAAGTTTTTTTAAATCAACAAATTTTGTTGGACATCCTGTGTTTTTGAATTTTAAGTCCTTAAATCCCTGAAAATTACATCAGAATTATAATTACAATTGCTGATTTTTTCAACCTGTTGTTTTTTTGATGAAATTTGAACGAAAAAAATCAAGCTCTACATTTTTCCGCCTTAAAAATAATTGGAAAAAATTTCCGCAAGTGTATAATCGTTTCATTATGATCGAATAATGGATAGGTATATCTTTTTCATCGAAACGAAACCACCTAAATCGTGTCTGCAGAAAAAAACCCAGTAGCAAAAAAAAAAATCGTCCGACGTGTATTTCAATTAAAACAGAGATATAAATTTTATCGGTAGCGATTTCGACGATGCAGCTTACGATACCAGGTCGACGCTTCAGCCTGGCCCGGTAGCTGCGGCGAGAGAACTAATTAAGCATGTTATTTAAACGATAACCTCGAGCGATTCGTATTTACAAACTGCGAACAGTAGGTAGATATAAGGCACCACATAAACACAATACTCTCATCAACCGTATACTGTTCGCAAACGAAGGGATGAAGGTAAAAGCCGGAGATTTACGCCGGCAAGAGAGCGAGAGAGAAAGATAGAATTAATACTTCATACTCTGCTGGGGTATTTAATGTATCCTATAGTTGGATGAGGTAGTTAGGATACAGTTATATCCGAACGTTAAACGAGAACGAAAAGTTTTGGCGTACCTTCGTGATTCCTACCCACAGCTCAATACGGCGAAAAAATGGCAATGTAAAAGTCAAATGAGCGAACACGAGAGATGTAGATACCCGAATACCCTTCCCGGCCCTGGGCTGCAGTAAAAGCGAAACAATACCTTGCCTATCGAATAGTATAGGCGAATGAAAAACGGCGCCGTGTGGTAGTCGAGCATGCAAGTAGTGCGGTGGAAAACCCTACGGCGAATTGGCTGATTAAGCGATTCCATTATAAACAAGACTGGTTATTTTTATTGACGAAGTTAACAATATTCCTTTCGAGATGTGGCGCGGCGTGGCCCAGGGTTTTCCGCAAATGATTTCGTAAAAAGCTTTCCATGTAACGACTAAAGGTGAAATTTTTTGCTCACGTTGGCTCGAATGAAAAGAGATGGCAGAGAAAGCGATGCGTTTACGTGTACCTTTTTTAGGAAAACAATGTTTGGATCGAGAGGAAGAAAGGGTAAGGCGAAGGATGATTATGTGGCATAATTGAAATGTGGATTTTTTTTTCAGTATTTTGATGTAATTTTATTCATTATTAAATTTTTCGAATGAATAATTCATCAAAATAATCCGGATATGGGTCAAAGAGAAGAAATGGAATTTTTCAAGTTGTGCGATGAAATTTCTGAAAAAGTCGTATGATTTTCAAAATTTTGACAAAAAAAAATTCAAAATTCATAAAATTCAAAAAATGTAAAGATTGAATTGTTTTCTTCAAATTTGTATTGAAAGTTTTTCAATATTGTATTGTATTTACCTAAGTGATTTTTGGAGAGAAGGTTCTGAAGCTCTGAAGGGATCACGCAGGTAATTGACTTTCTGAAAGTAGGTATCCAGAAAAGTTACGATTTCAATGAAAAATCTGATTATATTCTAGATTTGACTCTGAAAAAAATCATAAAATACCAAGAAAAGTCATATTTCTGACAGAAATTCGTAATTGCGGTTTTCTTCAAAAAATCAGTCTTCTAAAAATCGTTCTTTTTAATTAATTTCAAAGTTTTCATGTGTAAAAATATAAAAAATCTAGATACCTACTGTTAAAATTTGCTCTAATAACTTCAAAGGCCATAAATTCGACAAAAAAATACATAAGTTTGATTCAAAAATCATGAAATTCAGACAAAAGAATTTTCATAAGGAAAAATCAAAAAAATCGCCATTTTGACTAAAAAAAATATAAGATCGTCATTTCATAATATTGCGTAAGAAAAGAGGCATGGATGTCGAAAATTTCGTGAAAATTATGCTTGCGCATTTACCTAACAAAAAAAATCAAAGAGGTGTTTCCCATGATTTTGTTATCTGAAGGTCTCGAACTGACTATTGGTAACTTTTGCGGCGTTTCGTGAAATTTTGAAAAAAAAAAGTCAAGAAAAAGTCAATTTTTTAATAAAAATTCAAATAATCTCAATATGTATTTTTTTCTCTTTTATTTACCCGTAAGAAATATATATTTTTTTTTTTAAGTCTTACGAAAATTCGAAAGGTCAATCTATTAAGCACCCTGAAATAGGATACTTTTGTGTATTTTGGGTCTTTGATTTCCGGGTTTCTACTAAGAAGAAAAACAAGAAAATTCAGGATTTGTTACGAATTTGATCCCTGCAGCGAGAATTTCGAAAACAGGTTCTTTTTTGGGCAAAACTGAGACAAGAAAAATTGTATGAAAATGGCAAGAATTTTCATTCTCCAGATCCAGTAGATACCTCGGGTTTTAAATTTTGCATGATCGTAAATAAATATTTGTAAAAGTACCAAAATCTGATAAAAGCAGCAAATTTTTTCAACCGGTTTCATTTATAAGCTATAGCCCGACGACCTTTTTTTGGCTCAATTTTTTATAAAATCGTCCTCGTAACCCTTAAACCTCTTTAAATAATTTCCTAGAATTTTATCATTGCTCAAAAAAGTCATTTTTCAATGAATCATTATACACTTTCTTGTGATCGGTGAAGAAAAATCAGCGATGAGGGCTGGTCTGATAAGTCAAGCTTTTTGCATTACGGTCAAGCTGGTCCTGAAAAGTCAGGATTTTTTACTAATTTCCTCAAAAAGTCAAGCGTTTTTTCAAAAATTTCAAAAATTATAAAAATTTCATTCACCATATTAAAAATTTCTTATGGAAAAGAAGAGTATATTTTCGAGAAAGAGACAAAAAAGTGCTTGAAATTTCCTTTAAAACGAATATACGCAAAGGGGTTTAAAAAATTTGGGTTGGTTGTCAAAAAAGTCATTCGAAAAGGTCAAGCTAAGTCAAATTTTTTTTTCAAAAAATTTTGTTTGACACCCTGTAAATGCAAGAAAGCACCAAGAGTTGTGTAAGTAATTTGAAATCAATGTACGAATTTTTGATTTCAAATTTCTATGCAAACCTTAAAAACATACAGATTTTATTCAAATTTTTGCAAAAATGTATTTTTTTAAGGATATCTTGCCTAAGTAGGCTGTAAAAAAATTAAGAAAATCTACCTGCCCTTAAATGTCTCAAATTTAACAAAAATGAGTTTACAAGAGTTCTGCATTTTGATTCAGAAATTTTATTCCATACTTGGATTCGTGCATAAATTGGAATAAATTGAAAATTAATGTTTTTTAGACTAATATCTCGATCAATTCGTTCATTGGACCTTTTCTCCGTATTCAAATAGACATTATACAAAAAATAAAGAGACCAATCTTCTTCTCTTGAAACCATGTGGGCGTATGAACTTATTTTTTATTCGTGAAAAATGAATATCGATAATTTTTATGAATACCTATGTAGATCAGATTTAACGAGCAAAAATCATCATTTTTTTCAATATTTATCTTTGATCAAGTAGAAAATCAAATTATCGAAAATTATTTAATTCGTCATGAAAGAAATAGGTAGGCTGATGCTCATTTCGTCATCTTGTTTTTTTTTTCGGTAAACAATTCTCCAATATGTAACCTCCTGGTCACTCGTTTTCGTTTCCTTTCCAATTGTGACATCGCTGTTGAAAGTAATAAATGAGGGTAAAACGAAAACAAAAACGTAATGAAAAAGAACACCTACGTCCTTTGGTTCCAATATACGCGAAATTATCACCGTAAAAATACCTAGTATACTTCGTACCTTTATCCGGCGCTGTTTATGGCGGCACAAATGACACGGCGAGACGAGCCCCGAAGGTCTTTTCGGCTCTCTTTTCCTCTCTAAATAATACCATATTTAGCTGCGGCCGACTCCGTATGTGTGAGTGAGCGAGTATTAACAAACTTGACAAGTATGGTGTTACTTTTAGCTAGTTGATATGTCATATAGGAATCCGCCCATTCCAAACACCAAGCAAACAACCTAAATAAAAGAACTGTCAAGTTGCGCGTTCAAAATTTGTATGGTAGTTTGAATTCGACGATTGCACAAACGGGTAGCAGCGACAATGGTTCAAAAAAAAAGGAAGAAAAAAAAGCAAGCAGATCTACACCGTTTTACGGGGAGACTTGGCGAGGGAAATTAATGGCCTTTTGTGTAATACGAATCAAAAACATACCCCGTATATTTTATTCTTTGGTATTATTGCCGAACTATTATTATTATTTTTCTCTGTTCGTGTACCGTGTCCTATATAAGGCTTCAAATGTCTCTTAATTTTCCGCACTAAAATACAAATGCGTGCGAGGTTTTTAATGACTGCGATGAGTGGCGAGGGGGAGGAGGGACGGTAACGTTTTAATTTTCTATTTAGAATCGAATAAGTATTCAACAATGGATCTATATGCGGTGACTTTTTTGCCCATGGTCTATTGCGTGTCCAGTACGAAGAGTGCAGATTAATAGGGGAGAGAGAAAAAAACCATACTTTGAAATTTGACAAAAATTGATGAGAGAGATAGTTTAATTTGGTGGAGAGACTTTCGAAAAGTTTTGAAGTCCTAGTTCAGAAAGAAACGGAGCCAAAAGGCCGCAAAATTGAGTCATTTTTGAAAAATATTCTTTCGACTGAATATTTTGAAATGTAAAAACAGTACACTGATTTACAAAATACGAAGAAATCAACGTCTCGCAGAATACTTGGAACAGCTTTATGAATAAATCTGATTTTTAAAAATGGATTTTTATATTTTTAATATCAGAGAGTAAGGATGACAGGTATAAAGAAAAAACAGATTCAAGGTACCAATATTTCCTTTCAAAGGAAACTTTACTTCATTTTTTTTTAGAGAAACTCCCCTTCTCTTTGATCAATCAGGTATAACTCCAGCTCCCTTTGGTTTGCAAATGTCCTCATCTGATAGGAAATTTGACGTAGAATACGTTTCTTGACTCAATTTTGCTCTAGAACCAATATTTTGACTGATATGGGCCAAAAATATGATTTGGGGGGGCAAAGATCCACAATTTCGGGTAAACGCTCGACCCGGATGTGACCGAACACCTTAAATTCATGTTTGGAACATAAAAATGGACCAGTATATCAAAATTCAGTTAGTCGTCTCGATATTCCTTATAGAAAGTCGGTTCTATTCGAATATTATTTTTTCAACTTCAAGGGAGGGGTCGCGGTCGTGAAGTCAGTCAATTGTGCATCATTTGGGATCTCATTTGCTAGCATTATTTTTGTTGCCACCTTTTATGAGCGATGGATCAGGACAGGAGTTATTCTGAGAAAATTTTTGAACTACCGGGATTTAAACTTCGAATTAAAAAAAAATTGGAATGGCGATTTTTGTGAGAATATCGATTTGGAAGAGGAGAAATTATTGCTGAATCAATTGAAAACCATTTAGTGGCATCGTAAGCAGTTATTGGGGAAGGGCATGTAGTGGCATGGTGACTTAGAACACCGAAAGGATTTCAGGAAAGGGTCTAAGAAAAAGGGAGCATTTTTTTTTGCATTATTGTTTGAAATACGTTCAAAGAAGTGCTTATTGAAGCGAAGGCGAAGTTTTTAAAAAATTGGATTTTCGATGCTCCAAAAAGACATTCTTTTCGTTGTAATGTTTTGAAAATTATTGGAAAAATTTCATGCATTGAAGAAAAATGTTAGTGTTGGAAAAAATTTTTGAAAATATTAAGTTGAAAAAAATTGAATAAATTGAGGTTGGAAAATTTTTCTTCTAACTTTGATTTTTTTTCAAATTTCCTCCAACTCGATTTCAATTATTTAAAAAAATTTTTACATTTTTTTCAATTTCCAATTTTAAAAAAAATTGGTTCCATATTTTCCAAGATTTTTCATAACACCCAACTGATTGAATACAATTTTTAAAAAATTTAAAATTGAAGAAACAGGCAAAATTTATAATTGAATTGAATCATTCTACTTTGGTAAAATTCTGACTTTTTGAATTAGTGAAATATATTCCTGTGGAAATCAGTGATTGTTTAATTGATTTCTTAGTCAAAAATCACTGATTTCTTGGTCGAAAATCACCGATTTCTCTGTCAAATATCTCTGATTTTTCAGTCGAAAATCGCTGATTTCTCTGTCAAAAATTACTGATTTCTTAGTCAATTCTCAATTCGTCAGAAAAAATTAGCCAGCTTTACTGAGAAATCATGCGAAAATTAGGTATTGATTTTTAGTTTTTATGTTAGGTACTGATTCAAAATATCTGAATTTCAAAAAAAATTGATGTAGCTAATTCAGATCTGGAAATGAAGTTTGTTTAAAAAACTCAAATTGGTTAAAATACAGACCGAGCGACGCGTAGGCGAATTTTTTTGAGAAGACATGTTTAAAAAGCAATAAAATGAACTTCTGTTTTGAAATTTTTGTGATGAAAAATCTCCCAGGTAAGCTTAAGGTGAGGGAATCCGAGCCCAAGTCCCCTCAGCTCTTCCCTTAGGTGCGTCTAAGGTCAATTCAGTCTCCGATAGGAAAGTTTACAGTATTCGAGTCATCATGATGTTTATTTTATGCAAAGATAAGGCTGCCTTTTTCGTAATTGAAATGAAATCTTTGGATGCGTAGGATTTTCAGCTGAGCACAGATTACGAACCCTTTTAAGTCTACTTACTGATGGCACCTTGTTTTATAATGTACATTGATCGTCGCAAACTCGTCCGTTTGAAATTCAACACTTCACATCGCGATATAAATAAGCACTGTCGGTAGCACCACTCAGGACGTATTTTAATTGCTATAAAAGGTACTTCTGCGACCTGCTTTAGACAATCGTCGTTCGAGGGGGAGCAAAAGCGCGATAAATAGGACATGTTAATGAGTTTAAAATAAAAGGTCGCGTACAGTACTCGAATTCGTATTTAATTACGCGAATAATGACGCCAATAATGGAATAATTCGCCGGAATAGAACTCGACGAAGCTGCTGCTGGGTTAATAAATCGTATAAATGAATACCCACTCTGCAGACTATACCTTCATAGTCTATCTCCAGTCTATATCCACATTTGGTATGTTTGTAGCACAATAAAAAAAAAAAGGAAAGAGCGATAGAAGAGAGAAACCAGTCGTCGCGATTATTAAAGTAATTCAAAACCTTTTAAAAATAAACTTCCTGAACTTATATGTTTATAAATCTCATTATATACAGCATATTATCCCCCTCATAAGGTGATGATGAGTTGAAATCTAAAACGTCGTCGTCGTAGTTGTATAAAAAGTGCCACATAAACTGTTTTTATTGAAAATTAAACACCAAACAAATCCAATTTTCGTAAAGCCGATTTTACAATAGGTTTCGAATGTCGAGGATGTTTTTTTTTTTTTTCAACGCGCCTATTACGTTGAGTTGAATAAGGGTAAGCGATGTCTGATTCGGTGTTAACGAGCAGGCGAGGAATTCGGGAATGTAGGTTGTAATTTGGCGGACGCAAGGTTGAAGCGGATTTTTTAATCTGGGTTCAAGGTGGAGTGAGAAATGTTGATTGTTTTGAGAATCTGGTATCGAACGAAAGGTATTTTGGTTTGTGAAGTATGAATATTGTAAACCTTTATGGGTGGATTTCTACATGTAGGTAAAATGTATGAATTTGAATTGAGACCAGTTTCAAAAACGTTTTATTTGAATTGAAATGGTTTATCAATTTTTTTTTGAAAATTTAAGTTATCATTACATTTATAGAAAATAAATACGGGAAAAACAATTCTGATGTTCACCTATTTTCCATATATATATTTTTTTTCCAAATTTTGAAAGTGTATTTGACAAAAGGCATTCCAATTCTACTGTAAGAAGGTCTCATTTCGTCCTTGTGCTCCCCCCTCCACCGACCAAATGACACGAGATTCTGAAAATTTAGATATTCTCTTGCAGAATGAAATTTTTCCAGGGTTGATCGGCTCATTGGAGAGGAAGAGGTAGCATGGTCTGAAATAAGTCATATGATTTTCTATCTTGCAAATCTTCCAAGTTTTCCTTTAGATAAGACGCTTTGTTTGAAATTAATTTTCAATTAAAATGTCGAAATTATTTTTTGATTTAGACCCCTTAGTCTCCTGCACTCTTCGCAGTTCAGGCCCAACTGAGATAGAAACGGAGGGCTAAGGGGTTCAAGCAGTCAATATCGGGATTCAAGGGGGAAAATGTAAAAGCAGATAGAAAGCGACAGAATTTTTTTAACCCTCAAGGATCTTTGAAAATGTGAGAAACCTCCCTCGTTTCTTTTAAAAGTTGGAAAGGATGAAATTCAACTGGATTTGACTCCATTATGTACCTAAGATTTGACTAATTTCTATGATTTGAATCCAAACAACATTATGGATTCGTGAAATGGATTTGAATTCGGCTCCCAAGTCTTGACGTCATCGAATTGTACCAGTTTGTGTACTTTTTCAAAGAGGGAACGTCGAAAAAATTCACATTGATTCTTATGTGAGCTCCATCGTTTTTTCAATTTTTTTTTTCAATTTTGGTGTGTTGAATTTTTTATTTTTTGAATATTTTGCCGAGTCAAGTCCTTAAATTAGCCAAAATTGTTGAAACGAAAAAAATTCTACGAGTCAGAAATAAAAAAAAATTGCAAAAACTATAGAACCAATGTTAATTTTTCGTCAATCCCCTTTTTGAAAAAGTAAACAAACTGATGATGTGAATTTGTAGTAGTAAATTTGACGTCACACTTGAAAGCCGAATTGTTTCAAAGGATGCGTTGGGATTTGGTTTACTGCATTTTTGGGGAGTCCGTGAGAACTCATTTGGACAGTCTTCGTCCCACCGGCCCTCCAAAACAAATTATTTAGGTACATTCGCAATTTTCGTTTGTGTGTTTTTTTTTAAATGGATTTGAACATGTACAATTTTGTTTTGTTCTTCAATTTTTCTCCAAATAATAAATTTGTCACTCGTTGATTCAAAATATTGGAATTGAATCATGAGAAATTAAATTTTCGAAACATGGGGGGGGGGGAATTAGGTGTGTACACAAACAATCAGATTATCCATTACATAATTATCTCAATTGGATAAATCGGGGAAATATAAAATGATTTTTGAGATTTTTTGTTGCAAAAAATGGTTGTTCTACGCTTTGTCGAAATTGCAGCACAGGAAAAATCAGCAAAATTCACCGATTTTTCAAAGATTTTCACTGATTTTTCAGCAAAATTAGAAAATTTTGCAGATTTTTCAGTGATTTTTCTCACTGATTTTCTCCTGTGCTGCAAATCTGACCGGTTTTCAGTGATATTCGATAATTTTCGCTGATTTATAAATAAGAGAGTAGAAAAAATTTGAACACTTTTTTGGTCAGATTTGCAATCATAACGATGTAGAGAAAATCGACTTTGCATAGAATTTTTTTTGAAAATTTTCACTCCAAGACGTCTGAAAATCATGGGATCTGCAAAAACAACAGCCTAAAAAATTTCGAAAAAAATCGAGGTTTGGGGAAAAAATTCCCATTGACTAAAGTCTCAAAATTTCAACGTCTTTTGGGCGATCGGAAAAACTTGATCAACAAATGGTACTTCACTGAAAATCTAGAAATTGAGTGAAAATTTAGACCTTGAGTACTTTCTGAAATTATAATCAAATTTTTTATTGCATGGTGTTCTCTCACTAATTGAACCTTTTCACCAAGGTGAAGGTAAATTTTGGTAAATTTTTAAAAATCAGGATGAGTATAAGTCATGAAAATTTTTCAATCCAATGTATTGGAAGACTCGAATAGAACAGCTAAAATATTATACTTCCACATCTAATTTTATTGAATTTTGTAAAAATTTAAAAACCACGACACCAAAATTAATCAAAAAGGGGAGAAAGACCTTTCAAATCGAGTTGATTTTTTCAATATCTGCTCTGGAAGTCCCAATATCTCACTGGGCGGAAAAAATTTCAAGTAGATGGTAGGTACCTAAATTTTTTTAAATGAATTATTTATTTGAAAAAGCTCGTTGGGTAAAAATCACATGACTTTTTTGAAACTCTCTCCCACCCCCCTCTATTTGATCCGATCAATCTCGAAAAAATTTTCATTCGACAGAAAAAAAAAGTCGTGCAATGGAAGGAGCGAAGAAGAAAATGGACCCAATGTCGACAAACTTTCTCTAAAATTCGTCTAATTTTTCATTTTTAGTCCTCCCAGAGTCCTGATTATCAATTTTCGACCAAGTTTGGTCTCCATCTTGAATTTTTCAAAATTATGGCACTTTGAGAAAATCAGCTCGATAAAAATCATCAATATTACAAACGCGATTAACTTTTAATCCTTTTCCATTCCGTAACGCTGCTTGAAACTACCGCACGTTTTACACGCATTACGTTAGTTTTCATCTCACCTCTTCGCTCCTCGTCCTTCTCCGTTACGCTCAAAACGATGGGAAAATTAAAACACCGCCAATGATACGGGCGAAATAAACGCCTCGTTTTGCGCACATTTACCTACGTTCGCAGTACCTACGTAAATTTCAAACATCACGCAATCCTTTATACGCCAGTTAGTATATGGTATCTATATATCTACCTATACAGTTTATAGAAGAGGACAAGATGGACGGGGGGGGGGGGGTTGGTGGCAAAGGTAGCGCGCGTACATCGTTCGCATTAACTCCGGTTATGCGATGATAATACATTCTAACCTGTATATAACACAGGACGAAATAGACGCTATAAAATATCCCTGCGGGAGGACCATATTCGTCAATTAGCGCTAATAGCTTGGAAGTAACTATTAGGCTTACAGCTTTTCTCTTTCTCACTAATATTAAAGCCTCTCTTCGCCTCGCCCCGATGGCAAATTGTAGGTATATACCTAGCGAGCTGGTACTAATGGGTCCGCGCGAATGAGCTTCGTTTTAACAATAATAACAGTAATAATATTGTATCTATTAGTTAATTAACTAAAACAGCAGATGTTACTTTATACTGATAAACTCGCGTTGCTCTTTCTCTATCTCTCTCTTTTTCGCGTCTAGTCTGCAGTACAAAGTATGTATCAGAGTAATTCTAATAAATTTCTTGTCCAAATTACGACCTTTTTTTCAAAATCCCCATTGCCAGCGTCTTTAATCTTTTGAATGAACGAAAAAATGAGTTTTTTGATTGGATTGATTTGGCGGTATCAATTCAATCGTAGGTCAATGATTTGATCTTCGTTTGGACGAGGAAATCTTTTTACGAAAAAATATCATCTCCTACCTATTCTTGCACTTTAATTAAAATCTATTCGAGATTGTCTATAGTCACAGTGTTGAAGGAAAATATATGCATGAAGAATCGAACAAAATATTCGTTCTTTTTTGTTGGACCAAGATTTGACAAAAATTGTGCAACTCACTAGTCAGTGCCCCCCCCCTTCAGTCTATTCAAAGTTCAAACTTTCTCATTTGTTTTTGAATCGTGATTTTTTTAAAAGCTATTCATAAGGTCTTCTGCAGGTCTCCTCAAACTATACATTTTTTCTAGGTTTTTTTTTTTTTCAATTCCAAAACTTTTCCCCAATTGTTTTAAAACTCCAATATTTTATGCCCAACAAAAATGTATTCTTACTAGATCTACAACTTTACATTTTTTTCCAATCTTATGTATTACTTGTTTTAATTTTGAATTCCCTTCCCCCCCCAAAAAATTTCCCTCTTTTTCAAAATTGGACATTTTTCCTCAAAATTGACAATTTTCCTTCAAAATTTACAATTTTCCCTCAAAATTGACAATTGACATTTTTTCTTTGAAGTTGCCAATTCTATTTTAAAATTAGCATTTTTTTTCAAAGTCAGCAGTTGTCAATTTCTCTTAAAAATTAACGATCTACAATAATTTTCTCTCAAAATTGGCAATTATTGACAGTTCTTCCTCAAATTTGACAATTTTCCCTCATGGACAACTTTTTCTCAAAATTGATAACTTTCCTCAAAACTGAAAATCTACATTTTTCTTTAAAATTGACAATTTTTCCTCAAGTTGCTAATTGACAATTCTTTTTCAAAGTTGACAGTTTTTAGTTTTTGCTCAAAATTGACCATTTTTTCCTGAAGTCAACAAATGACAATTTTCCCGCAAAAGTAACAGTTGACAATTTCTCGTCAATATTGAAAATTTCTGCACAAATTGGCAATTTTTAAAAAGTTGATTAACAGTTTTCTCTGAAAATTAACAATTTGAGTTTTTTTTTTCTAAGTTGATAGTTGAAAATTTTCCTCAAAGTTGACAAATAACAATTTCTCTCAGTATTGACAATTGGCAATTTTTTTTCATCAGACTTATGAAAAAAAATTGTCAATTATGAGCAAAAATTTTCAACTTTGAAGAAAAATTTTTGCTCATAATTGACAATTTTTTTTTCATAATTGGCAATTTTTTTTAAAGAGTTGATGCATCGACTCAACAATTTGACAATTTTTTCTTAAAGTCGACAGTCGTTGCTCAAAGTTGACGGTTTTTGCTCAAAATTGATGTCAAAGTTGACAGTTTTTCCTCATAGTTAACAAAAATGACAACTTTCTATCAGAATTTACAATCGACAATTTTTCGTCAGTGGTGAAAATTTCTGCACGAATTGAAATTTTTTTTCAAAATTGTCAATTTTTTGAAAAGGTGACTGACAATTTTCTTTGAAAATTAACAATTTGGCAATTTTTTCTCAAAGTTGACAGTTGACAATTTTCTCTCAGAATTTACAATTGAAAATTATTTTTCTTCATAGTTGAAAAATTTTTGCTCATTTTTTTTTCATAATTGGCAATATTTTTCAAAGTTGATAATTGACTTGACAATTTTTTGTCAAAGTTGAAAGTAGTTGAAAGTTTTTTTTTTTCAAAATTTACAGTATTTTCCTAAAATTGACATATTTTTCTCATGGTTGATGATTGACAATTTTCTTTCGAAGTGCATAATTGACAATTTAATGTTCTTTCTAAAATTATAAATATTGAAAATTTTTTCTGAAGTTATTTCACACCAACATTCCTTTCAGCCTGTAATTTTTAGGCATTATTTTTAATTTTTTTCAGCGATTATTTTCAAATTCCAAAATTATTTTGGAATTTGAAAATAATCATCTCTCGAATTACTTTCAAAATTATTATTATTATTTTTTTTTTAATGAAATGTTTTATTTTATTTTGAAAGCAATTCGAGAGAAAGTTGGTTATTTAAAAATATTTAGAGAAAAAATTGGTAGAAAGTTTTGCCCTTTGAAAAAATATCGTAGAAAATATTCGAGAAAAATTTCAGAGCTGAAAAATTCTAATGCTAAAGAATTTCTGAGTGTCGGAGAAGCGTGAGAAAAAATTTATATGTAATTGAAATAATTTCCTGAGGAAAAAAAATCCAGGAAAAGTGAAATTTAAAAAAAATTCGATACAGCTAGCTTGAGCATGGAAAAATAAAATTGGAAAATAATTTGATATTTCTGTATCATCATTGTAAAAATCAGAATTGAACGGTTGATTTGGTGGTTCTTAGACTTCTGTTCCGTTAAAGTTACGACTATACAGATAATCTCGATAACTTGGAACTTCCAAGACTTCCTATTATTCGAATGCGACTGCTTCCAAAAATCCCCATCTGCAGATCCATCGTATTAGAAAATCATCACTCTCGAGTACCCCTCCCTGCCTCTTCTTTTGCATCACACATCGAAATCAAAAGAAATATCCAAAGCTGAATGAGGCACGCGTCAATAAACACGCCCTATACACGTCCGTCTGTGGCATCGTGATCCAGCTTCAGCTACCAGCCAGAGGATACCCATCAATACGCCTACAGTCTTCAAAAACCAATTAAGCCTGATTAGAAAAAAACCGTTTAATCGTTGGGCGAAGTACAAGAAGAAGCCTTTTACATAATGACAAACATCGTTCTCCAATACACAAAAAAATCGACTATTGGGGACGCAGGGAGTCGTAGGGAGCTGAAACGAAGGGGCAAAAAAGCACAGGGAATACGTCTTTTATCAGCGCAAAACCCTTCTCGCATCCCATGGAAATCATTCTTATTTAATTTTTATCTCGCCCCCGTTGCCCGCACCTTTTCTGCGAATCGTTTGTGTATACCTACTTGTATTATGCAGTAAAGCAACACAAGGCTGCAAAAAAAAAGAGAAAAGAATCATCGTTTTCGATTTCGTATTTCGCTGTCTCTCTTTTTCGTTTTATTGTTGTGTATTAGAACGTTGTTGGTCTTCTGGCAAAGTTTAATCTTTTCGTTCTTTCGACAATAGGCTAACTTTTTTTTTTACACAGTCGTCTCCCTCTCTCGCTCTATTTACTAACTTTAATCGTCTTTTTTACTTTTTTAAGTGCTTCGCTTCGTAAAATCAACTACCCGCTCGTTTCGTTCGTTCGTTCGCTGGCTCGTGCTGTTTCGCTTGAAATGATTTTTTTATGGTGAAATTACCTTTTCGCATTCTGCTTTTTATCGTCGTCGATGTTGTTGTTGGTTTTTTTTTTGGTACTGTTTTCGTTATTTTTCCCCTGTTTCTCGAGATACTGACGAAATGTTCAGTATTTCTTTATATTTTTTAGTCTGAATGTACGACGAGTATTTCGAAGTACGCACATACGGTGTATTCTTTGTCCAGCTTTGATCTTCTCCTTCGCGCTTCTTTTTATCCTCAATATACTATTTTGTCCTTCGAGATTGTCTCCATTTTCCGTTATTAAATCCGATTTGCAACAGAGTTGGAAAATGAATGGAAGGAAGTTTGGTTTTCATCACGAAATTCCTTTGACAAAAATCACACCAAATCGAAGAAATCCCCAATAAATTCATAAAGTTTTCAAAAATTGGAAATTGAACTGAACTTTTTTCAAAAATTTGAGGATTTTGATTTCAATTTTTGGATTTCTTGTGAGCTGATGTATTTTGAGAGAAATTTCCTCATTTTATATGTCCATTTACAGATTGGATGTTATGTATTCTTATAGCCTACCACCCTTCTCCTTGAATAATTCCACTTTTCGATTGGGATTAATGAATTATCTTAAGATGCTTGTGGTAGAGAAGGAGGAAAAGCATTGAAAATTTCTGACCTACAGAAGTTTTCATTATTTTTCTCATATTGACTCGAAAATTTCTCGAAAGATGCGTATTCTGTTTTCTCATCTCTCTGACTTACTGTTCAATCCAGACCCTTTTGTGCTGGGAAAGTCCTTCATTTTTCATAGAAAACTAGTCCTTTTTTTGAACAATTTTTTCATTTTTCCGATGCAATTCTTTCAAGAATTCAAGTTTGAAAAATATCAAGACTATTTCAATTTTTGTGTGAGAGAATATTGTAGTGGGGATAGGGAAAAGGTAGGAGTGAAAATAATTTGTAACAGGTTCTGCAAAGGTTTTGCAAAAGTTTTAAATTTTGATTTGAAAATTTTTTGTATCGTGAAAATTTAGATGATGAAAATCTCAATGTCAGAATTTTATTATTTTACTTTTGAAATTTGTTTTCTTGCTATTTTTGGAGGAAAATCAAATAAATTTTTATGCTTGCCCATGTACTTACTACTTACCTACTTTGTTTGCTAATAATATATTTTTTTTTTCATTTAGAATTAGAAAATGTTGCGAATTGCCAATTTTTTTTTGATAATTTTCATGTTGAATATTTTTTTTTAAAATTAAGTAAATCTTCAGGAAAATTTTTATTTTTTTTCTCTTGAAAGTTTACCAGCTTAAGCGAAAATTCGATAAATTTTCGAGTCAACGAATTTTAGTCTTATTTTTTGTATTTTTTTTAAAATTCATCTTCAAGTTCAAAAATTTGTGAAACTTCTTTCCTAATTGATTTAAAAATTTGAAATTTCCTTACATTGTGATGATTTCAATCTACCTAAATTCGTTTTTTTTTTCAAGTTTTGAATTTTGAATTGGAAATATGAAAATAAAATTAGGTATAATGTGATATGATATCTACTAAAAAAAAACACGAGAAAAACTGGAAAATTGCATACATTTCAATGATTTTACTGTAAAAATCTAGAATTTCTAACTTTTGCCTTTTCATTGAATAGCTCTTTTCTTCGGAAAATTTTGAGCCAGAAAAATGACATGAAAATGGTAGAAAAGTCAAAAAAATTACCAGAATTTCCTTTTTTTGGAGCCATTCGACTCCATGTATGATGAAGTGGGGCGAGAGTTGTATTTTTGCCTATGATTTACTAATTTCTGGCTGGAATTCTTGATGCCTTGAAAATTTGAGCCCGAGGGTATTGATTTTTTGGAGAATTTTTGAATTGTAATTAATTTTTTTTCTCGTTTTACGAACTTGAAATTTTTCAGCACGAGAATATTTACAATCCGTACTTGTCAATTAGGTCGAAATTTGGCTTACTGTAAGAGATTCGTCACCAATAACTCAGTAGAACTAAAATTCGAGTAGCTCAAGATGACTATTGTACTTTCTGAAGAGAATTACAGTGTGCTGCTGAAAAAATCTAGTGTTTGTTACAGGACCCAGATCGATTCAAAAATAGACAAAATACGAAGTGGTGGGGGGGGGGGGTCAATTTTGCATGGTGGGTATAGTTTCATACTCATTTCTGCAGAAATAAAGGTTTTGAAATTTTTTTCAGTAAAATATCTTATTATTTCTAGTACGGTCAAATTTTCACCTACTCAAATTGATTATCAAGTCTTCCAGAGTACTTCCGATGTTTCGAAAAAAGTAAATTTTTGCTAGAAACTGAAGATCAATGGAGGAGGGGATCGATTTCAAAAATAAAAAATCAAGTTTGACAGCTCAAAATTTACTTCGAAAGTGTGGATGAAAAATGACCCAAATTTCTGTAAATTTGGCATGAATGGATTGCAAAGTTTCTACTTTCAATGTACACAAGGCATTGAAAAAGGTTGTCGATGTATTTAAGGGTAACAAAAAACAGACGAGATTGGGGAAGAGGAGGAAAGGGCAACAATTCGAGCGAGAGTTTCGTATTTCTTGTATAAATTTTCACGTTTATTCGTCTCTCTGATACTTTCTTCAAACAAATGAGAGAAGGGAAGAGAAAAGGTAATTTCACGATCCATCCCCGCTCGAAAATAACCAATCTTTCATCATAATGGTAAATTCCTGTCATTTCCTTCGTTGCTTCTTCGTTCGTTTATCTGTGCGGATTCGCACGCGAGACTGTTGAGCATATTTTTTTCATCGTATACGACATTATCGCACCCTCAAAGTACAAGTCGTCGTCCTTCGATAAACACACCGCAGAGATGGGAAGTACCATGAGAAAGCGAGAGAAAAACGAATGAAGACTCAACTACGCGAAGGGACGAGGTCTACGTGGAAAAGGATAAGAAAAGCGCGCGCACTTCACCGACGCCGCCGTCGCTGCGGCAAAACTTAATATCCGTACTTCGCCGTTTGCAATATATATTAAAGTGTCAAATAAAAAATGGGAAAGAAAAGAAAAGAGGTCTTGGAAAATGGCGACGTGAAAAGCGAAATGTCTTTTTTCTTCAATAAAAGCAACGGAAACTATAGTCGTAAAGAAAAAGGGATATTGGAATGGGAATAGGGGAGAAGATTATAGCTGAAAATAATTTCAGCCAATCACCGAGCGCAGATTCGCTATCGACTCAATCTTTCTATTATTGCTCAAAAAATCGTTTACAATTTGACGCGTTTTTGAGTCTCATCGCGGTGCGTTTTGCTGTACGATTCCGCCGCACACTCCCCCGCCGACCATTTTTCAACGCCAGATCGTACAGCTTGCTCGTTGTCGCCTCGTATATACTATATTGTATAAAGTATATTGAAAACGTACGCGTAAAAGATTTATCTGTTTTATTTTGCTCGCACTATTATATTGAGATGGTGTTGGTGGTTTTTCTCTGTACTTTTCTATTTTGCCGCTCTTGCAAACGCCCCCGAAGCTGGCCTGGGTATATGGCAATATCTTCTTTTCTTTTCCACTTTTTTTCTTTATTTGTCGATCGAGCCCATCGTATACTTATTGGTATCCATCCTCGATATACCTAGTTCATAGTTATTGTATCTATGACTGTGTAGGCCACGGTTGGTGTGGCATTTTGGTCTCTAGAGAATTCCTATATTGTACGATATCGTTGCGAATGTTTTGCCTGGGTAACTTTCTACAGGCTAAGAAGACCGATATTCGCTGATATATGGTGACAGATACATACCTTCTCAGATGATATTACGTGATTTGATAGTGTGCTCAGAAAAGAAAGAAAAATTTCAGGGGAAAAGTTCAAATTGTGCAGATGCAATAAAATTTTTTTACTTTTGTGATAAATATTTGATTTAGTTTATTTTTTCGTCTGCTTTGCTCTCATTTTCAGGACTATTTTACGATGAAAAAAACAATCTGGGGGGGGGGTGAAAATTGGTTTTTGAGTTGACACTGATTTTGGACTTTACAGAGAGAATAAAATCAGGGGGAACTTCAAACAACCCAAATTCTGTTAATTTCTCGATTGGATATGGAATAACCTTGAGGTTTCCTAATACTAGATATTGAAATACTTAACCCCAACGTAAATTACAAATTTATGAAAAAATTCTCGAAATTTTTTTTTATCGATTTCTGATATTTAAAAAGTCATAGATTGATAAAAATGTGAAAATTACACAAAATAGTAAGGGCTGAAAAGTGAGTAGAGAAGAGGGTGTCAAATGAGCTGGAAAAGTTACATCATAATAAAGTTTCATTTATAAAGGTCTGAATAAATTTAAATTTAGACCTACTGACAAGGGAGGTATCCCAATGCAAAGTGAAATTTTGAACCAGACAAAAATAAATCGAAAGTACAAATCTTGAAAGAACCCCATATCCAAAATTTCAGATGCTAAAGTTCATTTCTGGAATTTTGAAGATTTTTTGAATTTTTCAAAATTGCCTCATCATCCTCCAAAGAATAAAAATATTGATCCAATCACCGAAAAAAACTGAAAATTGGTAGAAATACTATTTTGGACCTCCCAAATCGATTGGAAGCGTTTTCAAGACGTTCGGAGCCAAAAAATATTTTTTGGGGGGATTTTTTTAGTCCCGCAGAAATGTATGTACTTACAATCGCAAATCACCATGATCTATTTCTACCCTAATTTGATCAATCAAAGAAAAATTTTTTAAAATTCACATTTTTTTGTTCTAATTCCTGCTTTTTTTGATTTTTTTTTTTTTAGAAAAAAGTCTTGAAACTGCATTCAATCTATTCGGGAGAATGGAAATGAAGTAATTACCTCAGTTTTTTCATTGTTTGAATTAAATTTTGCAGTTTTGTTGGAAATGAGGCAATTTTGAACTTTCAAAAATTTGCCGAAATTCTAGAAATCAACTTTAGCTCCTGAAATTTTGAATATGGGATTTTTTTATATGATTTACTTTCGATTTACTTTAATTTGGGCTCAATTTTTTTAATGTTTGGATATCTTCCTTGTGAGATGGGATTTTTTTGGAAATATAAGTACTCAATCCAATTGATTTTTGTTTGATATTTTCTCATTTCGACTCGATGATAACTCGCTAAATAGTTATGGGGGGGATTCTGGAAACTTCTGAAATTTCGTTTTAATAAATGAATAGATATTTTGTAGATGGCTAATCTAATGTTATGGAATTTGAAACTCTTGCAATTCAATCTCACAAGTTAGATCCAAAGTGGAGTAAACAGAATGGAGAAATTATTGGTGTTCAAATTTTGTGTAATTTTAGCAGTATTTTAAAGATTGAAATAATGAAAAAACTTTGAATGAGTACGATTTATGTTGGTGCTTGAGCGTAGTGAACCATTTGAACTGAAATTTTGGCTGATGTTCTAGTTATATATCCAGTCTGCAACATTTCTGGGCTTGAGGTCAATCATTTGAAAAAAATCATTTGAAAAAATTGCTCAGGTATTCTTCATGAATCTTTCATGAAATATTGATGGTATTTTGATTGGAAATTTTACCAGGAATTCTGAAAAGATGGTTTGAGGATAGTATTATGCACTCTGAATGGGGGAGGGGGCCTAAATCTTGAAAGTCACATTTTGACTTTCTTCCGCGTTTTAAAATTTTTTAAGGTTCAATACTTTCCGAAAGCATTTTGCTAGGAGCAGGGAGAGAGGTGGAAAATCTCAAAAATCTGTAAGAATCACAGGAGGTCAAAGTTTTTGAAATGATCGATTGATTTTTTACTTTAAAAAAAAAAAAAAAAAAAATATTAATGAAAATAATAACTTTTTTCAATTTGGAAAAATATGAAAATTTTCTCATTTTATCTCTGTTCGAAATTTCAGATCTTTGAATTAAAATAAATATTTCAATTCAAGTCACGAATTTTATAATGAAAAATACAGTTATGTTATGAGCAGGAAGATTCCGAAGAATACGAATAAGAAGACAAAAATTCGTGAAAGTAATTGATATTATCGAAAATAATTCAGTATGAGGTTCAAGGATGGAAAAATGGTAACAAAAACAAGAGAAAGAATCGTTCAGTGAACGAATTTATAACCTCATAAATTTGGGCTGCGGAACGTCTCCTATTTTTTTTGAACGCGATTTTCTCATTTTCCCGGATCGTTATTTTTTTCTCTCTTCGGTAGTGAAATTACAGAGAAAAATATACAAGTTTGAAAAAAAAAATGGGAAGGAGAGGGGTACCTATTAATAATTTTTTAAAGGCGAAAAATTGAAAAATTATGTAAAATTGGTTACTTTTTTCAGGAAAAAAAGTTACTAAAGTTACTATTTTTTTTTTCAAAATTTCCGTCCGATGCCTGCATTTGTCGAATTTTCTTCTTTTGCAATTTTTCTTACATTGAAATTGCCATAATTATTTGTTATTTGACATCTATTTACACTTATCCTTGAACATTTAAATTATCGATTCAGAAACCAAAACAAATCTCATGACTTAATTTTCCTCTCATCCTCTCAGAATCAATCTAATGAATCATTTAATCGAATTATCGAAGAAAAATCATCCTTTTAAATATAGATTACCCAAACGAGCGAAAAACTCACTACAATGACGTGCACTTAAACAATAATATGGCGTGGCGAAAATTCATATATCTGTAAAACTCGTCTGCGTATCTTATCACGATCAAAAAATTATGTTTAAATAACATTTATAAAATACAAATAAATATATAAAACCACACCATCACCTCTGCTCGATTAAAATGTTAAACGCTGAACACGCGGACACGATAATCCATCGTATGCTCAATGAAGACTCTCCAAGTTGAAAGATTAGGTAAAACTAAACGAATTAAATTAATTGCGATGGAAATTATATTTCATTAAAAAAAACTGGTCTGCCTGATTAAGTTCTCCACTTATTCCACAACTGTGGAGATGATGGTTGCATATTGTGATGATATGATCCACACCAGCATTATCCTTCATTTTAGTGGCTGTTTCCTAAAAATTTACCTGTCCATATATTTAAAAAAAAAAAAAAAACTCAAGAATTTATAAAAATTAAGACATACCCGTTGACAAGACTTATCATCGGTTACCCAAGTTCCAGCCAAATAGACATTTTATTAAATTAGAATAAGTTGTTCGATAGAAGCCAGCGAAGACAGACGAATTTACATAATGAGGTGCGTTCAGACTTGGAAACACGCGTATCCGTATCGAAAACCGCACGAGCACAGGGCCGAAGATAAAAATCGAATAAATAATCATTAAATGATTGTATCAGTCTGTCAAACGTCTCTTGCGATTAAAATGTACCCTCTTTGATACGACTCGATGTCGCGACTGGTTTAATTTTAGTAGCCAAATTCCGTTGGAATTTATTGAATTGGTCAGTACCTGGCTTGAAAATGTCTAGAACAGATAAAGGAAGGATTAGAATATTAAACCAGTCCTTTTTCCTTTTTCCTTTCCTACGTTTGGGCCGAAAATACTCGTAGGAGTATTCTACTATTGCAACATTATTAATTAATAACGACGAAAGGGATAATAAGATAAAAATTAATTACTCGAGACTTTGAAAACGAGAATTTAAGTGGAAGATTTAATAATATAGGTGCATACCTTGCTATATTCACGTACCAACGATTGAAGACACAGGACGTAGGACACGCGTACGCCAACAGCTGGCTTCCGAAATGGAAAATATTACCTTATCTCGATTACTATGTTGATTTTAGTCCGTATATTTTTATTTTTCGCTGCCTAATGTACTTGGGACGAAGTGTGTACGCGGAGTGATCAATCAACAACCTTTACGCGTATAATTGATTTTCAAGAAGCGAATAGGTACGCCCCGTAATTGGCGTGAGCAGCACTGACGTGCGGGTTGTTTATTTAATAAGTTATTCTATACGTGTATGGCCTTTAAGGTAAAACAAACCATTAATTATCCGCCGCTGAAATCAATTCGACGCTTAGGTTTTCAGCTACCTGTAACGTATCATTATCGCCACGTAGAATTTCGATGGACCTAGCTGTGGGCCTATTCGTGTATCGGATACTGTTGTGCGGTGAGATGGTTAGGGTGAGGTGTGGGTGCGTTTGTACTCGATGTAACATCTGTGTGTGTACAAAGTAGAACGTAGTGTCTTTGTGGTTGGGTTAGGTGTACCTATGATGAAAAAAAAAAAAAAAAAAAAAAAAAAAAAAATGATGTGTACAGCAAGATGAGAATGTAAGAGGGTATGAGGATAGATCTACGTAGACGTATGTGTATGATATGCTTATGGCATTTGACGTTTGGAAGTATGTTGTGTCTGAGGGTGGAGGATCCAGGATGACCCTGTGGCGATGACGATGATGGGGATTAAATAGTATTTTTGGTTGTCCCAAAGTGTCGAAAGGTTTATTCAAGTGAAATCGGATAGAAAAGAGAGATTCAGGATCATTAGCTATTGGGTACATATATGGTGGGAGATGGATTTTTAGGGGCTGAAAGATGGTATTGCGAGGGGATGGTCTTAAATTCTAAGCACTTTCAATCAATAACTCGAAGTATTAGGCGCTGAGATCCCACCAATTTCCTTTTTTTATGAAGAGGAAAAAAACCATAGAATAAAAAATCGAGTAAAAGTTTAATCCTTGGGGGTCGCTCAATATTGGCGAAAGCTGCTAGAAATTGACAATTGCTCTTAAAATGACCAAAATATGTAGAAATATTTATTTCAGCATTGAAATAAGTTGTCAAATTGAGTTCGTTCAACAAATACCTAATTAGAAAAATTTTCACCAAAATATACTTACAATTATTTTGCCATTTTAAATAGAAAGAGGAAGGGTCAGGACACAATACAATTTTCTCAAATTTCTCATACTTAATCAAAATTCAGCATCAAAAAATAATCAAAAAATTTGTAAAATTAATTTGAAATGTGAAAAAAATTTTGAATGTATAAATTCTTGTAAATTTTAATAAATGATAGATACATTTTAAGTATGATATTTTAGAACTTTAAAGTGGAAGAAATTTTGAAAAAAAAATCAACTCGAAAAAATTCTGAACTCATTTCAGAAATTTTAAATTCTACATTTCTAAGTTGATAAAAAATTTTAATTTTGAGAAAATTTTAAAATTGTGTGAAAATTTGAATTTTAAACTTGAAGAAAAATTTGTACTCGTAGGTAAGGTGTATACTTGAAAGTTGATAAAAATTTTGAAAAAAATTCAAACTGGAACAAAATGACGGGAAAATATTTCAACTTTGAAAAAATTATGCGAAAAATAAAAATTCAAGCATGAAAACTGACGTGATTAAGGTTTCGTGGATTTTTACTTTTTAGTGCAATTTTCATCTTTTTTTTTTTTACTTATTGGCATAACAATTTGACAATTGAGCTGCAGCAATGCGTTATGGATTTGATTTTTATTTATTTTATTTGAAATTTTATTGTATTTTTAAATTTTTATTGACCTGAAATTCGTTAGGTACTTTTATTTTACATAATTTGTGAAGTTTATTGTGAACTAATCGATTATTATTTGGTTTTTATGTTGCAGGTGAGTGATGAATTTTGTTATTTTCATTGATGAAAGAAATCATGGCAGAAATTGGTGAGTCATTTTTTCTTATTCACTACACAAGTTTGATTTCATCTTGCTACTTGATGAATTGTGGCACTTGAGCAAGTCGTTCCTGCGTGTACAATGTACATTCGACTTAATTGTACTTGATGTTTTCCCCTCAAAAAAGCAGGAAATCTCATCTCTTTGAACAAATGTGAGCAGTAGATAATTGCTGATTTTTTTTAAAAATCAATTTTCTTAAATATTTATGGGGCTTCTTTGTACTCTCTCATTCTAAATCAGTGAAAAGTCACTGATGAACAGTCGAAATTGCAGCGCAGGAAAAATCGGCAAAATTCACTGATTTTTTAGCTAAATTCAAAAATTTTACTGATTTTTCATTGATTTTTCAGTGATTTTTCTCACTGATTCGTTTTCAGTGAAAATTTTTTCACTGATTTTCCCCTGTGCCGCAATTCTGACTGTTTTTCAGGGATATTCGATAATTTTCACTGATTTATAAATGAGAGAGTATGTAAATTGTCACTACTTATCAATGACTTACTTATTTTAGTGATTTTTATTTTTGCGAATATTTCTGTTTTTTTTAGTTTTTTTTTTTTTTTTTTTTTTTTTTTTAGTGAATTCAGTCAATTTTATCGAGAGCTTTTGGTATAAATTTTTCTGATTTTCTTCAGTTAATTTAGTGAATATTATTGCTGGTTTTTGACTTATTTTATTTTTGTGAAATTTTTTGACCTATTTCCTTTCACTAATTTATTCAGTGAAACCTTTTTTAGTATGTGATCCTCGACAAAGAAACAATCTTTAGAGGTGACACTGACGTGGCGGTGCGGTAATTTCTTGGTCAACACCAGTCAACTTTTCAAATTACAATGATTTTTTAAAAGTAAATTTTGTGAATTTTACTTCGTTTTTGGTCCTTTAGTAATTTCTTTCACTGATTTTCCTTTACTTTTTGCGGATTCTTTTTTAGCGAAACTGTTCAGCTGATTTTTTTTTTTCTTTGGTACAGTTCTGATTTGATTACCTACATTACAGTAATTTTCAGTGATTAAAATGTAAGTGAAGGTGCTATTCTGTCAACAAAAATTATTTTTCTACAAATTTCACTAATTTTCAATGAATTTTGTGTAGATTCAATTTTTACTGCATCAAAATCCTCTATTTTTCGGGCAAAAATTTGAAAATTCCACTGATATTTAGTGATTTTTTGCTTATTTTGCAATTTTTACTAATCCTTAGCAGTAATTTTCACCACTTTTCAGTGATTTGTCCTACTTTTTAAAGTAATTCTTCACTATTGTAATGTGATTTTCACTGCTTTTTAATAATTGCAACTTCTTAGTAATTTTTTTACTTTTTTGTTTTTTTTTAATATCGATTTTTACTACTTTTTAGTGATTGTAACTTTCAAGTAATTTTCACTGATTTTTAGTGATTTCAACTTCTTAGTAATTTTTTTTGATTCTCAGTGATTTTTCTTTTTTTGTGATTTTTACCAAATTTTAGTAAAGCCAACTTCTTGGTGATTTTTTCAATATTTTTGTTTAATGATTTCCTTTTTTTTGTGATTTTTACTACCTTTTATGATTGTAACTCTTGGGTAATTTTCACTGATTTTCAGTGACTTCACAACGTTTTAGTGAATGGGACTTCTTAGTGGGTATAGTTTTTTACTACTTTTGAGTGATTTTTAACTGCTTTTTAGTGATTGAAATTAATATTGATTTTTACTACTTTTGAATGATGTTTACTGCTTTCTAGTGATTTTTCACTTCTTTTCGGTGATTTTTCACTAAATTGCATTTTATCCGCCATTTTTCCTCCCACTTTCTTCACTGATTTTTTCATGCTGCAATTCTAAACGTTTTTCACACTGAATGAGTATTTTTACTTGATGGCAAGAAGTTTTTAGTAAATACTCTCTTAATTTGAATCAGTCAAAAATGCCTAAATTGATTGATGAAATAGAGAAAATCAAGTCACTGATAATCAGTCAAATTTCACTGATTCCACAGTTAATCAGCGTCATTTTACTGCCAATTAGTGAAAAATTATCGATTCAAATAGTGAATTTTGATTGTTGAATCAGTAAAAATTGACTGATTGGAATCAGTAAAAATTTACTGATTCAAATCAGTGATTTTTCATTATTCAATCCAGTAAAAAAATTTTTCACTGGTTGAATCAGTAATTATTTAACGATTGAATCAGTGAAATTTCATTCTTACTGATTCAGCAGTGAAAATTCACTGATTGAATCGTAATTTTTTTTCACTGATTCCTACAGTGACTTGATTTTGTCGATTTTAATCAGTCATTTTTGACTGATTCAAATTAAGAGAGTAATGTCACAATTTGTTTAATGATTTTTCTCAACGATCTCATTTTTATTCAATTTTTTTCACCAATTTCTTTCTACGCTGTGATTCTGTGATTCTGAGTGGAGCATCATTTCCAACGTCTTCTCCAACAGCTTGGCAAATTCCCTCAAACCATCATATGGTTGACAATTCCAACGCAAATCCTCCATAAAGAGGCCCAGCCCTCGGCCTGGGCACTGCTGTTGGTTAAACACATTTCGCACGTAGGTGCTCTCGATACCGTATTACATTGCAGAACGCAATTGTGGGCGGACAAAAAGCCTCCTCGAGGACGTCGGTCGACCAGGATCAACAAAGAATACCCAACACCACAATGCAACATACACGTACACGGCGATACACTTAGGCATCAGCTCGAGTATAACAACGGAAATAACTTATCAAATTGAAGTGATACTCGCGTGTCACGCGACCAACCCGTTTATAATCATCCTTACTGACAGCGCGCATTTCATTACGATTATTGGCGCTGTGTTATGGAAGAACAGCGGGGGAGCATTGCTATACGCTGCCATCCAATGGACGACCCCAGTAGCCCCCCAATCCACATATATCGTTGTACCTTGTAACATATTATAACGAATGCGCATCGCACGCGAACACGCACTCATTTTCACGTTATCGCCTCTTTTTTTTCCTCCGCTCGTCCGGCCGTCGACGACGCCAACGTCGCCGGAAATACGCTACTTGACTCGGTCCTAATCGTAATGGTGGACTGGCCACTGGCCACCCTCGCACGGACTCGTCTTTTTACACGCATTAACTGCTACAACAACTAACCAAATAAAATTGTTAATTATCGTCGCCTATACTCCTCCTCTGCATTTCAAGGCAGCGTGTAAAATTGCCAGAAAATACGCAGGCACTTCGGTGGTAACTTGTGCGCACGCCTTTCTGGCAATAGGTACATTTCACCTCCTCTTTTTTTTTCACTCGAGCAAGTTTGCCGTGCTAGTGCCCCATACGTATTTTTTTTTTAATAGCTTAGAATTATATGAACGGATGACAATGGAAAGTTGGGGGGATCTGGTAGAGCAGGCGTATCGTTTACATTAATTAAAATTGCTTCCAGTTTATACGCCAGATAGATGGACATTCGGGTATGTAGCGGACGACGCGTGTTACGCACACCTAATTCCGCGAATCGAAATACAAAAATACGATTACGCGATTAAAATATAGATATATCTGAAGTTGTGATCGTCGGTGTACATGTTTCGGGCGCGCACGAGTGGCTCATGCCATCCTCCTCCCTTCGCTGAATTTAATTGAATAAATAATGCTGAAAAAGAAAGAGAACTCCGATAACCTTATCGTGGTTTATTTCACCGCTAGTAGGTAAATTTTAAACGAATGTGCGTGTAGATTATGATTATAAAAGTACACGGATCCGTTTGAATAAAGTTCTACCGAAAGTTGTTGCAGGAATGGCGACCATTTGGGAGTTCGTGGTACGAGGTGAATATGGCGATTGGAGGTTTTTGTGATGTGTACGAATTGATGTTTGGAAATTTTCGTGGGGTGGTTTTGAGGGTGGGTAGTTTTACGATTTACGTTAATTTCGAATTTTCATATTTTTTTTATTTGGAAATTTTTTGTAGATTTAGTACATTTTTCCTATTTTATAAATGTTTTGGATACTTCGGGTTCAGCTTCCTTGAATTCAGATTACCGGATTATAAAATTTTTCCTGATGTTTCAAATTCATAAAAGTACATCGTTCTAGTTTTTCTGGAGTTGAATCCATAAAAGTACTGCTGTTTATTTGAAAAAATTGTATAAAAACCGAGAATTTCGTAAAAATTATTCAAAAAGTAGCAAAGAATGTAAAAAAAATACCTAGATACCGCGAAAATTGATCAAAAATTGAAATAAATATTTTTGAAAAAATCAAAAAAGTAGATAAGGAACGATATTGTTGATTTGATCTCAGGAACGGCACACGTTTCAAAACCTTATTGCGAAAACTGTTTGAAATTTTGTAAAAATAATCAGAAGTGTTTGAGTAAGATTTTCTAGAAAAAAAAAAATCATAATAGATAAATATTTTGTAAAAAAGGACTCGAATGTAATAAAATTATGCAGAACTATTATACGTATGACTTGGAAATTATCATCGAAAAATTGCAAATTTGTGGAAAAAATTGTTGAGTGAATAAAAATGAAGAAAATTTGCGATAATGTTCTGAAAATTTATTCAGAGTTTGTTATAATGGTTTGAAAATTTGTAGGTGAGAAAAATCTAATAGTTTTGGAACTTGGAAAATGGCCAGAGTGAGATTTGTATTGAGAGAAAAGTTCACGTTAGTAGCGCAGGGGAGCACTTGGGAGACTATAGCCCCTTTCCCCCTTGAGCCCGGAAAGAAAGTTTTTCAGTACAAAAATGTAAGAAAGTGCATTTTTTTGCTCTTCAAACATGATTTTTCAAAAAAATTGCCCTCCTTTCGCTCAGACTTTTAAGCATTCAATTTCTTGAATAAACGTAGGTAGTCTGCAATGAAATTCTGCTTTTCAGAATCAGTTGAATGATTTTCATTGAAGATTAATGATTTTTTATTATGATCTTTCACTCAGAAAACACTGATTTCTAAAAAAAAAAAAATGAATAATTTTGACTGAAGAATAAGTGACAAATCGGTGATTTTCAGTTGAATTTATTTCACTGATTGTAACTATGGAATTTTACTAATTTAGATTTAAGGAGTGTATTGATTGTTCCAAGAAACTTCAAAATTTTTCCATCGGTCCTTGCTCAAATTTGTTCATGTATTATCAACTTATTAGCCTACTGAAAATACCACCAAACTACACTAGCGCCACTGAAATGACAGGTTACTCAATTTTTTCATTCAGAGTTGACCCATTTCTATTTTTCTTGATTTTTCGGTCCCTCCCTTGATTAATTTCTGAATGCGCTTGGGGCTTCAAAAAAAAATTGTATTTTTGAGACTTGAATTTGTTTCAAATTTAGTCCCTCTCTGGAGAAATTTTCGGTTGCGTCAAAAAAAGCTGAAAAAAAAATGAAGCAAATTTATGAAAAATTATAAATTTTTATGAAACGTTGAAAAAATAGTAGTTAGGTATGAAATTTAAGAGATTACAATACTTAACTGTAATGAAATTAATAATGATATTTCAATTGTTCAGTGTGGTAATTCGTGAGATCAATTAAAAATGATGAAAATCTATGAAACATTTTGTAGATTGTAGATATTTGGAATTGGATCATCCAAAAAAAGCCTACAAATCGCAAAATATTTTTAATTACATGTTTTTTTTCTTTTTTAGAAATTTTTACACTTTTTTGAAAACATTAATTTTAATGATTACAATTTTTACATTTTAGTGAAAAATTCGCAACTTTTTAATAAGTTTTTTTTTTTTGCAAATTTTTCAATAATTAGTTTTTAAAATGAAATTTTGAACATTTTATGAGTCGGTTAAATTAAATTTCCAATACGTTGAATAGGTACTTTCTATCTTTCTATTTTTCTTCTGGGGGGGGGGGGGAATTGTAGAAGAAAAATGTTTCAGATTTTGATATATTTTCAAAGTATTTGCGATATTGAAGTAAACCATAAAAATATAGGTACACGAGAAACGAGTAAATATACAAAAAACGTAGGTGGTAATAAAGGTACCTATACTGCTGGTTGGCATCGTTCTATTAATTAGAAAAAAAAAGTATATAGAAGAAGAAGCGAGCGGAAAAAAGCAAACATAAAAGATCTGGTTTGGAAATAAAAAAAAGAGAGCATAGATTCTTTTATATGGGATTCGCTATTCGGACCCAATCTCGATACCCGGTCGCTCATGATTAAGTCAGAATGACTCCCGAGTTCGAACATCTTGATTCTGTGGACTTCGTTTAAACTTTAAAATGAATATTGAATATTATTTTGTACTATTAGAAAAAATACTTGGAGGAATTAAATGATTACAATATACATAAAATCATTCTGCGGAATGCAGATCATTGAAAATTGAAATTGACTAAGTCGGACTTGATCAATTTCAATTTTCAATGATCTGCATTCCGCAGAATGATTTTATGTATATTGTAATTATTTAATTCCTCCAAGTATTTTTTCTAATAGTACAAAATAATATTATTCATTTTAAACCTTTTTTCTTCTTATTATTTGAAATAAAATTCGTCTTCATTTACCATAATACGTAATACGTAAGCAAAATTCAATATCTCAGCTTAGCTATTATCGGAAAGTAAGCAATTGAAGGAAACGTACAATAATCGTAATTCGTAAGTAAACTAGAGAAACGAAGTAAAAAAGTGAAACGTGTTTCATCATTTTCGTTTTAGTTTCATAATTTTTTAAAACAGAAACAGATTTTTTTGAAGTTTTTTCTTTCGATAGCGATAGCGACATTCAATGGAGATAGAGATTAGTCATTTTGTTTTGAATCGTTGAATAAAAAAATGTTTGGAAGGAACAAACTTTATTGAAAAATTGTTGATTTCTGTTTCATAATCGTCAACTTCGGCGCATTAATTAATAATTAATGCGCCGAAGTAATTAATGTAAATAGCAATCATCGCCGAATGCAGTAGTACTGATAAGGACTTAGAAAAATTTCAGATGAGTAAAGAATTGAATCGTTCACGACCGGGTATCGAGATTGGGTCCGAATAGCAAAACCCCTTTTATATACAACATACCACAACGAGGAGAGAAAAAAATAAGAGGAGAATAAAAGGAGCTCGAGTAAAAAAAAAGGTAATAATAACTGTCACACGTAATTCCGTTTTTTAGACTATTTTAAACTTTCATTTTAAAAAAAGCGAAGCATAAAATGTTTTTTGCCTTAGGCTTTCTTTCTTTTCAATTCGCCAAAGGTTAGCATACTGCGTTTTAATTAGAACTTTTCTTTTAAGTTCCAATTTCAGTGTTACAATTAACTTCCACTTGCCTCGTTGTTGCTGGTTTTTTCCTTTTATTTTTCATCTTCGTCTGGCTTATAGTTGTGGATGTATCGTCGACGTCGTTGCATAATCGTTCGGTATTTATTAGGAATGAGATTTTGCGCTCTTTGTGGAGTTTGTGAGCGTATTTTTTCGATTTTTTTTACACGTGTATTAAGTACGTACTATTAGCTGATTTAATGAAGAAATGAAAGGGAAAATATTCACGATAATTTACCAAAATTACTGAAATATTTACAGTAATTTACCGTATCTATTAAAATATTTACAGTAATTTATTGCGTAAGTATCAGAATAATCAAGGTAATTTATCGTAATTACCGAAATATTTACGGTAATTTACCGTAATTACCGAAATACTTACGGTAATTTACCGTGTTTATTAAAATATTTACAGTAATTTATCTTGTAATTATTAGAATATTTGAGGCGATTTACCGTAATTACTGAAATATTCACGGTAATTGACCGTAATTACCGAAATATTTACGGTAATTTACCGTAATACTGAAATATTTACGGTAATTTACCGTAATACTGAAATATTTACGGTAAGTTACCGTAATACTGAAATATTTACGGTAATTTCCCGTAATTACTGAAATATTTACGGTAATTTCCCGTAATTACTGAAATATTTACGGTGATTTCCCGTAATTACTGAAATATTCACGGTGATTTCCCGTAATTACTGAAATATTCACGGTAATTTCCCGTAATTACTGAAATATTTACGGTAATTTACCGTAATTACTGAAATATTTACGGTAATTTCTCGTAATTACTGAAATATTTACGGTAATTTACCGTAATTACTGAAATATTTACGGTAATTTACCGTAATTACTGAAATATTTACGGTAATTTACCGTAATTACTGAAATATTTACGGTAATTTACCGTAAGTACTGAAATATTCACGGTAATTTACCGTAATTACTGAAATATTTACGGTAATTTACCGTACTTACTGAAATATTTACGGTAATTTCCCGTAATTACTGAAATACTTAGGTCTTTTCCGTAATTATCAAAATATTTACTATAATTTACAGTGATTTACCGTTATTATTAAAATGTTTACGGAAATTTACCGTAATTATCGAAATTTTTACGGTTGCATGGTGTCTAACTGTCTACCAGGCACGAAAATCATGAAAAACATGAAAATAACATGAATTTCCGTTTCTTGTAGTTCCAATTTCAATTTTGAAGAAATTTCTCGGCTTATCATCTTGAAAGAAGAAAAAGGGGTAACTTTTTTGAGCACCTACATTTTCAAGTGCCTGTTCGCATTTGTGCATAGTGCTTCGTGTCAGCATCTGCCCTTTCCGATGGGACATTTTAGTATATTGATTGGTGAACCATTATACGCAAAACCCTCCGTAAAAGGCAGAATCGAATATTTCAGAGTGAAATTTCAATATGTCAGTACAAATTATTACTTGGTCGCAGTTAAAGGCCATTCTAAAACGTACGAATTTACTCTATCGAGAGATAATTTCAATTAACAAAATGGTATCGTTTAATAATCATTTGTAATAAAAATTGCAACTTCAATCGGCTTAGTATTGCGCCACCAAACGATGACAATCGGATGAGGCGCCTTTGCCAAACAGCTCAAATAGCCCCTGCAACAAAAATGGTCCGTTTATTGTTCGACATCTCTGCAATCACGGTTATAAAAGCTGGAAATCATCTATCGAGGCAGGCAGATCATACGAATGTGCGTGCATTAGAACAAAGGGGTCAGCAGGGATATCTATTGTGCTGTGGGGAAGCGAGGGCAAGATACATCGTGGCGCGTACACTCGAAAATGTTAAACAGAATGATTTTTGTTTAATAGATGGATTAAATGGATGAGTTAACATTAGTTATATAGAAGCCCCAGCATCGTCATGGTTACCCTAACCACCAGCGCCACCGCCACCCTCGTCTGCCTTCATCCTATACCAGGATATCTCTTCATTTCGCGATGCTCTTCTCTATTCATCATTATCACTCCCTATTAGCGCACGTATAGTCTATCGGTACACTCTGTAGTGGCTTGTATCGTACATAACATAGCCTACTTGGTACAAAATAATGTGTATATCGTAAAGATCCCTCATTCCTCGGCCACACAGTCCCCTGCTGTTGCTTTGCTACGATCAGCCGAATAAAGTACTTCACCATCTGTCCAACTTAAGCACCCTTTAAATATACTAACTTATTAACCCTTATCGATGAAATAAAAAATACACCAAGCAAAATATTTATGTTTCTTTAATCATCTCTCGTCTGATGCTAGATACCTCTGTCTTTGTCATTCTTCCTCCGAACGTTTTTTTATTACTTGGTAATTGCGGTACTGCTGGTTTGTTTTTGCGCATGCAGTTGGACTATTGCCTAGGTATAGGCATTGATATGATGGACGCGTTCGCGCGTCACTCCGCAGGATCTAGCAGACCGGCAAATTGTCCTTTTTATTTGGTTTTACGCTTCGGTGCCTCGTTTATGACTTATATGAATGTGATTTTGAAATTTGAATTAACAAATGTTCATTTGGAAGGGGACGCGTGTTAGGATAATGATTGCGGAGTCGTTTTGATTGGTTTTTAATTACTGAATGACTCGTTCGATTTATTTGAGTGGGTTTTTCAAACAATGGTGTAATTATTAAGGTGGTAATGGAAATTGAACGATTTTTATTGTTCTACGTTCTCTTGAATTTTTTCATTGCTTTGAATAATTATTTTCGGGTGATGAATGGAAAATCAGTGGGGATTTTGCATTTGGTGAAATACGTAGATAATGAGAAAAGAGATAGCATCATCAGAGCATCGCATATGTATGTTCAAAAAAAAAAATCAAATATGAAGAAGGTATTGGTACCTCATTTATTTATTAGTTTCGAAGTTTGGAAAATTCTTACGTGGTTGTAAATATTCGATGAGAAATTTTTTTTTGATCAAGTGAGCTGAGATAAGTAGGTAGCTCAAAATTTTTTACTTTTGGACGATGATTTTATCAAAGTACTAATTTTAGGTTTTAGTGCATTTACCTGAAGGGATTTCTGTGAGCTACCAGTGATTTTGTTTTTTAAAAAAATCTTAGCCTTCTTTCCAATCTTAGAATTCCTCAGTCTTACTCATGCATTTGTACTTATCTCCCTACTTCAATTAAAAAATAAAATGTATTTTTTTTTTTTAAAGAGCAATCCCAACACCTGTAGATATCGGTTCATATAAAAGTCCAAACCCATTTTTCACTTTTTCCGGCAGTTTGAATAATTTTTTCTTGAGGAATCGGTTTCCCTTTGACAAGTTTTGTTTTGAAAATTACATTTTGAGAACTTCTAACAGAGTGGAAAAAAGAAATTAAAACAGAAGTTGACATTATTGAAAAGAAATTGAATTTTACAAATTTTGTAACTCAGAATTTTCCAATTTGTTCAAATGTATAAAATTTTTTCATTGATATGGCAAATTTTTTCATTCAAAAATAATTTTTTCCAATTGAAAATGCGATTTTATCTTGAGGAAACCAAGTTTTTTCTCCCTACTCAGTCGCAAGTCTCGCCGCTGGATCAGAGAAATCATTGTCAGAACCAAGAAGAATTTGATGTCTACGAAAAAATATGGTAGAACAAAGTACCTAGCATGATTTTTTTTTTGATAATTTCACTTTCTTAACTTGAATCAGCCAAAATCTGAACATTGGCTGATCGAAAGAGACGGAATTATGCCATTGATTGGTAGTGAAATTTCATCGATTCCACAGGTAATCAGTGAAATTTCACTGCGAATCAGTGAAAAATTACTGATTCATCGGTAAGTTTTCATTTTTGAATCCGTAATTTTTGTTCAAATACTGAAATGAATCAGGGAAAATTTTAATTTACTGGTTGAATCTTGAATCAGTAATTTTTACGAATGAATTTTTTTTACCGATTTATTTTAGTAATTGAGCGAAAGTTACAAATTCAAAAATGAAAATTCACCGATTGAATCAGTAAATGTTTCACCGATTTCTACAGTGACATAATTCTGTCGATTTCATCAGTCAATTTTGACTGATTCAGATTAACAGAGCAATTTGAAACTTCAAAGTGAGAAATTTAAAATTTTTTCTTCTTAAGGAGCTGAAAATTGGAAAAAATAAGGAGGCAGTTAAAATTTGATGACAAAATTTAGTAATCTATGATTTTAATGACATACTCTCTCATTTATAAATCAGTGAAAATTATCGAATACCATCGAAAAACAGTCGGAACTGCAGCACAAGAGAGAATCAGTGAAAAAAATTGAAAAATCAGTGAATTTCGCTGATTTTTCCTGTGCTGCAATTTCGACTGTTTATCAGTGACTTTTCACTGATTCAGGATGAGAGAGTAGGTCGTTGGAGTATTTTTAGTAAATAGATGATACACTTTTTCATTTATAACTGACTGAAAATTATGGAAGATGACTAAAACAGTCAGAATTATGTTGGAAAAAAACCAAATTGAAAGCAGAATTGTGAAAACAATTGCTGGAAAATCAGTGAAAATTCACTAGAAAGCCAGTAAAATATCTTGAATTTCCTGAAAAATTGGTGACATTTTTTGAAAAATCAGCAAAAATCAGCTTAAAATCATAGAATTTTGCTGATTTTTCATTTGCTGAAATCCTGATCTTTTTTCGTGAGTTTTCACTAATCGAACATGTTTTGAGACAAATCTATAATTATACTTATTCTTTATTCCGACTTCTGGTTTTTTACTAGTAAGGTTATTATTGTAGCTAAAATTTTTTGTCAAAATTACCTATTTTTTCTGATAAATCGTCGAAAATTGACAAAGAATTCAGTGATTTTCGACTGATTTCCAGTGAAATTTATTTCACCGATTCAAAAATGCGGAATAACATCAAATTTAATCGATTTAGATTCAAAGAAAAATTTCATTCAAAAATATGTAAATTAATCAAAATAGGTACCGACCGAGTGAAGAGGTAGCAAATTTTTTCAAAAATCGTCCTTGAAAAGTTATTCAAAAAATATAATTTTTGAAATTTTTATGATGAAAAATTTTTTTGGAGAGTTCATATTCAAGTTCGATTCCTAACATTCATTTGCATCGAATGAGAATTGATACCATAAATGTGAAAAGGTTGGAAATTATACTTTTGTTGAAGATGAATGATGAGAAAAATAAAATTTAGGCACCCATGAAAAGTTTTTAAGTATGAAAATTGAAAATTATGCATTTTTTCAGTTTTTCTGTAATCTGAAAATTCCAATTTGACAATTTTATGGAAATTTTGATAAACAAATTTGAAAATAATTTGAATCTGTTTATCTTCAGAGTCTCGTGTTTATTTACAATTAATATGTTTACTCGTCGGTTAATAACCCCTCTCAAATCAAATAATCCAGCACAGCACACACCCTAAATGCTGCTCGTTTACCAGCTGATTAGATTATAGCACTGTTTTGATTCGACTCGATAATTCGCGTCAATATTTCACCAACGACGGCGTCTTTTTAACGCTTCTGCGAACAAACATACGTAATAGATTTAATCCGGAATAAGGTCTACAAAGTCTGGACGACGATTACTCCATGTCGACCAGTGTTTCTGCCCTGTCAAGTGGAAAACCAGTTGTATTGGCGAAGATGACACCGTGTAAATTGGAGAAGGTGTTTGTAATCCTGCAAAGAATCAAATTTCATCTACTCCATCGTAGGTACCTGCGACAGACGGGAACTATTCCAGTTTACCTTTATCATTGTAAACAAATCTGCTGCCGGTGACTAAGTCAACACGATATCAACACATACGAGGGTGCACGGATGAATCCGAAGGACGAACACACGAATATAAAAGAAGAAAAAAAAAACGTGAAAAAAAGGTATCTGGCTAATTATCGAAGCACACGTAATTTGGAAACCAGCTCGAGCGCATCGACGGAATGAGCCCGAGAATAAAATGGGATTGGGAAGACACATGAGTCGGCTTCTCTGGTGTTGGCGGTTTTTCCGGCAGCTTTTGGTTGTTGAAAATTGAAACAGACAAGACGCGAGAGTTACGTTATGTATGGGATGGCATTGTTATCGCACAAAAAGCAGGTTTGTTATTCCAGCGGTGCGTTGTACGCTTTTTTTCTTCTCTCATTGAACTGTTCCCATTTTTCCCGACGATTTTGTAATGTGTTAATGCGAAGGTAGCGTGTGTATTTAAAATGCTCGCCTCGTTCAGGTATTGTTCGCTGTGAATTGTACCCGGACCAAAGGTTAAAAGACATTTTTAAGATTAAAATATCATCGTCGTATCTTCCACCTATGTCTGCAGTATAAATAAACGAGTACGTAGCTGAAAAAGAACCAGAATGGCAAAGTTCGCGAAAAACGTTTTATCTTTATAAACTCGGCGATATTTATAACGGCTTTGTTTTTATGTTTGTTGGGTGACATAACCTACATCGGTGTTTGATTCCGGAGAGCCATTAGTAAATTGCGTGTAGAGGATTGCATTTCTTTACTTTTTTTTTCCACGTTGTCTGCTCCTTCCTCTCTTCTCTCTGTAAGGCCTTTTGTTTCGCGTATTGTTTGGCGATGTGCTTTCACGTAATACTGAAAATGTATGTATTTGTCGGATTACATTTTTAATAGCGTAACGATACCTACCTGAGTTGGAGTATTTTCTTTCGTGTCTGTGTGGTGGACGGGTTGCCAGTATGAAAGGCCTTTTCGCAGTTTGTTACTGCCATTCTCTCTTCGGTTGTCGTCGATGTTGTTTTTGTTGGTAATCTTCCCTTCGTGTACCTCGAAAATGTAGTTTTCTTTGCAATTGCCCTTTTGTAATTATTTTCAACGTGAAGGTGAAAAGAGAGAATTCGACGATGGCGTGAAAATGTCCCGGAGTTTTGGTGAGAGGGGATAAACGAGATGTATCATTTGGATAATTGTACCTTTTGCAGTTCTGTACATGGCTGTAATGTGTACCTTTTTGTGAAATTTTGTGTTGTATTGGAGTATTTTCATGAAAGGATTGTTTCAAATTCAAATTTTTGGTTGAATTTTTTGGGGATATTTTTTGAAAATTGATTGAAATACAAGGAAGAATACACACTGCAAAAAATAATCTCCAAGCTGAACTCGACGAGGTGGAGTAATGGTTCAGTAAATGGAAACATTGTTAAATCTATTCAAAAGTGTATTGAAAATATATTTACTTTGAGAATACCAAAAGTCTTCAGGGTGTCCATTCTCTAGAAAACCGGGAAAAGACAGGGAATTTTGGCCGTCTAGAAAAGTCAGGGAATTTTGAAATTTTAGGCAATTCCGATGGAATTTCATGAAGATCCAGAAAAAAATGAATTATTTGAAGTTTCTAGACTCATTTTAATATAAACTTTTGAAAAAAATTTCCCCCTCGCTTCGCTTGGGTCAAATTGTTTCAACTAATTTTTATATTCATCATTTTTTGATCGATGATAATATAAAAGCTAATTGATATTTGAACACACGATTTTGTCCACTGAATTATCAAGTTTTCAAAAAAAAATTCCTCGTTATGCTCGGAGATAATTCATGTAACTCTTTTCTTTGTACAGAAGATTTTTTTTGAAATACCATGATAACCCTGATTACGATTTTGAAAAAGAAGAGAAGGGAATGGAAGAAAATTTGCATTTTTTGGTCACATTTTGGGAAATTTTACTGGGTTGTAAAGAGATAAATTTTCAACTTTTGAAGATTTTCCTTTGCAAAATTTTCGATCTCGCTTCGCTCGGGCTCATCGGATTTCTTTATTTCATCAAAACAATTGATATTTTACTTCTCATTGATCCATTATTTACTTGATCAAACCGAAGGAGAGACTTCTGTGGAGTTTATGAATTTTAGGTGCGTATGTGTGTGTGTGTGTTTTTTTTTTGGGGGGGGAGGGTATTTAATTGTGAAGAAATTTTTGGATTCTCAGACTGGAAATTCTTATCCAAACTTTTAATCTCATCATTTGGTCGAAATCAAAGTTTTTTTTAAAAATTTTTTCTGTTGTAATTCAAGATTAAGTTTTTCAGGGTGTCCATTCTCTGGAAAACTGGGAAAAGTCAGGGAATTTTGACCGTCTAGAAAAGTCGGGGAAAAGTCAGGGGATTTGGAAATTTTCGGCATTTCCGCTGGAATACGTAGATTGATGAATTTTCAACTTTTTAAGATCTTCTTTTGCAAAAATTTTTGTCCTCGCTTCGCTCGGGCTCAACACATTCATGCTTTTTCATCAAAATATTCAATATTTTACTCCCGTATCAATCTATTATTTATTTTCCAAGCCGGAAAAAATTCTCTGTTGAAATTTATAAATTTGAGGTCCTTTTTTGAGAGGGAGGGGGGAGGGGGAGGGAAGGTAATTGGACTGTGAAGAGAATTACAATTTTGAATTTCGTGACTGCTTTTCATTTGGAAACTTTTTCTGTTATAAAATCAAGGTCTCAAATTGTTGTGCCGAATTGCGAGAGAGGGGAGGGTGGGAGGTGGCGTCAAAAATTTCCAAAACTGAATTCCAGATGTTTCTCGTTACAGCTGATATGATATTTTTTGAAAAAAAAAAATTGTCGGAAACACGAAAAAATCCCCCCTCCATTTTTCAGGAATAACATATTTAAAAGGTCTGGAAAATTTCTAAAAATTGGGCTGGAAAACCTGGAAAAGTCAGGGAAAATAATTTTTCTGAGATATAGTGGATACCCGGTTTTTGTACCGAGGTGTGAAGGAGGTGACTGGTGAGGGGCGGCATCAAAAATTTGAGAATTGAATTGAAATCGTTTTGGTGACCGGAAAGGAGGCATTTGAAAAATTCGAAGTCTGTAATCCGGGCCGTGCAGAATCATTTCGTTCAGCGAGCATTCGATTCTTTTTTACGTCTTATCACATCTTATCAGTATCCAGTGTTGCCAGTACTGGGGATTTGTCCCCAAAAAAAGGGAAATTGAAGGTTTCGTTTGAAGCAGTGGTGATTTACTGGGGATTTCGATGTCAACTGGTGATTTTGGTGATTTTTCTATTTTTTTTTCAAATTTTCCTTCAAAATACCGAGTTTTATCATTTTTACAAAGTTATGATGGAATATTTTATGAAAAATCGAAACCAACGATTAGAATTTTATGGAATTTTCGTTGGTTTTTCGGTTTTTTGCACCAACACTGCTTCATTTATTTGATGATTTCATTGATTTTCGTGAATTTTGAAAATCGATGACTTTTTTTTTTTTTTTTTTGCTTGTCAAACTGTTTACCCGGCAAATTCCCCTCGAAACGTCCCTCATAAGCCTTGAAAAAGAAATTGGTGATTTTTGGAAACTTCGAATTGGGGATTTTTGGAATTCTCATCTGGCAACACTGTCTTATCAGTATCTGAAAGAGGGAAACTGGAGAATGACGAAATTAACAGTTTCCGATTTCGTCATGTTTTGTACTCGGAATGACTGAATTAGTATAAATTATCAAATATGTATTATTCAATAATTTGTACTAATTTAGTCATTTCAAGTACAAAAAGTGACAAAATCCGAAATTGTTAATTTCGTCATTCTCCAGTTTCCCTCTTTCAGCTAGTGATAACAGATGACCCGTTCACGAACGAAATGATTCTGCACGGCCCGGATGATTTCTGAAAAAAAAATCAGTGTTCTGCACAATTTCATGACGCGAAAAAACCACCCCCATCTCTCTCCTTCGGGAATAACATAAATAAAAAGATCTAGAAAATTTTGAAAAATTGGTCTGGAAAACCTGGGAAAGTCAAGGAAAATCATTTCTGACTTATAATGGACACCCTGATTTCTCAGTTTCACTGGTCTGCAACTCAACGCATGTCACCGATCCCAGGTATTTAAAGTAGCTGACTTGTTCTGCATCTTCCATTGATTATAATTTTGTTGTATGTAGAGTTCTCTTCATCAAATTCCATCGCACCTTTGTCTTCTAGGGTGAAAACTTCATCTCATACTTACCTACATCTCCACTGTTGAAATATTGAAAATTGCATGTTTTTTGGATATTTTTTTTGATTTTTTGAATATTTTGAATAACTTTTTGAATCAATTGAACCATTTTCCAAAACTGATACCAATTTTTAAAATATTTTACGTCGATAATTTTGATATCGCACCTCCAGTGCAATAACAACACATCTAAAAAAAAAATTAATTAATTTTTTTCTGAAAGTGCTCATCTTTGATCAGTTTTTAATTTACATCTAAAATAAAAAAGTTCATTGGCTGCAGTTTCTTTGGACTTTGAGGTTGAGCAGTATAATGCTGTTGAAAAATTTTTGGCTCCTGATTAGAGCCAAAATTTTCGAATATGGCCCCTTTTAACTTGAAATTCATTTTAAAAAATGTTATTTCTCTATCTGGTGTGCAGACTCCCAAAGAGAGAGAGAGTCAGATTCTGGAGCTGTAAGAAATTTTCCAATTATTCAGGTGATTATGCTGTTTTTTTAAGGATTGAAGTAAACCTCGTGCCATTTTAGAGATCACTCGATATAAATTATCTAAAATAATAACGATACAGCTTGTCGTAACGTAAATACGAAAATAATATAATATCTACGTAATACCTATTTATATACGTACCTACATACACCCAGACTAAAGTATACAGATATATACCGAGGCTTATTACGAAGTATACGCGCGATATTAAGAGCGCGGAAAAAGTAACGAAGTAGAAAGTGGTGTTTTCGACCCTAAATGAAGTAAAAAATAACGAGGCAATGATTTCATCTATTAAAGTAAAATTCCCCCCTCGAAAACTGTCAAAATTATCCGGGGCTGCTTTCAATGGTCGGTTTTTCATTTCTGCGTTTAGCAACTTAAAAGCCCCTTTGTTCCCGTTTCGTCTGCGCTCGGATGCTGCCGCCTACGAAATTTACATCATTATAAACGCTATCTACCCTACCATTTTAGGTTAATGAAGTTTTATGGTATTTGAAAGCTTAACATTATATTTACATTTAATATGATCTACACCGTGCCGACCGTTCTCATCGTATCTCGTTATCGCATCGGTTTATTATTGTGTGTTTACGACGACCAACCCGGCGAGCGAGGCGTGAATTAGGGATTTTTTTTCCTCGCTCGCAATTCGGCGTGGTGGTATTTTATTACGACTTTTGGCATTTCGATATAGCTTTTATCGGAGATTGCGGAACGCGGTTATGAGTTAATTGACGCCATTTTTTTTCTACGGTGATTTCGAGAGGTTTGAAGAGGGTTTGCTGTGTCAGGGTGAAGCGAAATAGTTGTGTTAACTTTGGTCGAACATTCGTTTCGAGGCAACGAAAAAGTCGATTTTTGGGTGTTGATATAGTCTGAATCCGAATCAGTAAAAAATTTTTACCAAATGTGCTGTCAGAAGTTGTCTCGTGAGGATTTTCAAAAATCTATGTATCTACATCTGGATTCAATTTTTGTACTACAAAAATTCTAGAAACCAGTTTTGAATTTGAACATTTCAGATGAAATTCAAATAGGTAATTTGGAAAATTGCTACTGAAAAGTTATAAATACGATCAATTTTTTGTTAAAAATTTTAAAACTTTGAATTTTCATTGAAGAGTCTCTCGTGAAAATTGGTTGCTGAAATTTCATGCAGCACTTGAACAGAAATCTAAATATATTTGGACTTATTTTGATGGAAACTCGAGGGTCACCTTATGAGGGTTCTTATTTCTATGCTTTGCTTGAATATTGAAAACAATTCTCTGTTGAGTTCAAATGTTTTACAAAATCTATAAAAAAATTTTTTTTAAAATTATGATGGGTAAATTCTTGGTGTTTGAAAAGCTTTGCAAATAGAACTTGCTAAAAAGAAAAGCTGAAGTTTTAAATTTTCATTGTGTTATTCACAAGTATTTATTTGAATTTTTTTTTCATGTTTTTGAGGCGTTGATTTTAAATCTGGACTCATTATTTTTTAGCGTAGTTCCCGCAAAAACTTTTCTCCTTCCCTGTCTGTTGGCTTGGCATCGAGAGGTTTCAGTTCAATGCTACCACCTGAGAAACCTGGAAATTTCCATTATGATACTCCCAGATGCAAAATATTGACATTTTCAACATTTTTAATCATATTGTTTTTCAGTTGAAAAATTGTTTTATTTATTCATTTTTTTTGAATAATAATGAGAATTTTTTAATTTTTCAACTTTTTTAAACATTTTAAACACTTTTAAATTTTTAAAGATTTTTTCAAACACATTTTTTGTTTTGACATGTACTTATATATATATATTTTGAGATCTAGGGGAGGGGGTAAAAAATTGAAAAAATGTCAGTTACGTAACCAGGGTACCTTACATTATTACATGCCATAAAAGTAGTGAAACATTGCGAATTTTAAAAGAAAATTTGATTGAAAAATTATAAAATCCAAAGCGCGAAGCACGAAATATTTTTTCAAAGTTTAAAAAATTGTTAATTTTTGATAAAAACGAGTAAGTTTTTGACTTTTAATGTAATATTGGTAGCATTGTCGTGTTAAAGTAAAGATTTTCTTCCAATTTGAATTTTTTTCTGTAAATCTTTTTTTTTGGTACTGGAAGAGAGATCAATTTCTTTTTTTTTGGGGGGGGGGGGAGAGGTGGGGGTAAAAAAGTAGTAAATCCAAAAAAAAGTCGAATACGGCAATAACGTCAGTTTGGGAAAATTTGGATAAAAAATTGAGATGAAGAAATATCAACATTTTCATCTTAATATTCAGTCCAAGATTTCTTTCGAATTTTCAAGCCTGAGATGAATTTCCATCTTAATATTCATCCTAAGCAGGGTTTCAATTTTTTAAAACCTGGGATGAATTTGGGATTAATTTTAATGCCAATATTCATCTCAAACTGAGTTTTGAATTCTCAAGCCTGGTATGAATGCGAAATAAATTATCATCCTAATATTCATCTGAAAGTAATTTTTGAATTTTCAACCTGCAGTGAAGTTTCATCTCAATATTTTACCGAAATTTTATTTGAAATTTTAAGCCTGGAATTTTGAAAGTATATAACTCCCAATATTCACCTCAAGCTGATTTTCGAATTTTCAAGCCTTGGATCAACTTGAGATGAGTTTTTATTTCAATATCTATCCCAAGCTGATTCTCAATTTTTTAACCCTTGGGATGAATTTTCATTATAATAATCATCCAGAACTGATGTTTGAATTTGAGTTCTGCTCAGAAACAAATTGTTTGAAACCCTTTTATATTTTCATCTGATGAAGCGGAAATTATCCCAACCGCATTCCCTGGTTCATTAAGGTAGCTATAGGATGATTTGAAATTTCCGGAACGCAAAAATTGATTCGTAAAAAAAAATTGAAGGCCCAGCAAATAATGAAATCTTATTTACGACGTAGCTGGCCCTTCAAAAAATACTAACTCATCCCCATTGTTCACAAATCACTAAAAAAAATTCGACTTTTGAAATTTTCAAAAAAAAATTCGACAGCCAAAATTTCGAAAATTTTAAAAATCGAAATATTCAACAACTAATATTTGCATGAAAGGTCACTGAATAAGTACCAAAAATAATTGCATACCGATTTTACCTAATCAAAAATTTGAAGAGTCAGAAATTTACCAAAACAATTCAAGTTTTTATAAAATTGGCAACACTGCCTCCCCCATTTAACCTCTCTCGGATATTCTGAGTTCAGCGTTGGCACTGTCCCTTGTCGAACGATTGCACTCAAAATTACTAAAAAACCGTCGCGTTCCGGAACTTTTGGGTCACCCTGTACTTTAAATGGGTTAAAACTAAAATTTTTCATAGACTGATGAAATTGACTCATTGAGGATTCCAATTTCATCGAAGCTGAAACTCGGTAGAATTATTTTCCTGGCTAGAAAAAAGGGAATCAAAAGGCCAACTTGGAGTTCTCATGATACAGAAACAGTACATATCATTTTATGCAAATATTCAGGGTATAATGACTCCTGTAGATACGCATTCAAAATAAATTATAGACAACGGAATTCTTATAGTATTTCAAGTTTTTGATTTATTTTCAACCTATGTGAATTTCTCATTCAGTTAGTGTTTAAAATTTTCCGAATTTTCAAGTCTGTATCAAAAAAAAAATGACTAATGAAATGATACGAATAAGTATGATTTTGAGTATGTAGCTATGTACTTGTCGAAATCTAGACATTGCTTCCCATCCCCTTCCTTCCCTCATTAAACTTCTGACAAAGATATCAACGGACTTGGCATCTTCTCGATTGTGTACGTGTACTTTGATTCGCCGAAGGGAAATTCGCACTATAATACTCTTATTGTATTGTATCTCCAATTAGCAACGATATTGCAGTAGGATGATGCCATTCCACACAAAAGTCGAGACTGTCCACCCGCACGTGTAATATTTCACATTCGCATCGAAATACAGATCCAGCGAATACCACCGTAGGTAATTTAACACCATTGCTAAAATTTCGACTGTACCAGCAAACGTACCAAAAGATTAATAAAGAAAGCACCATGAAAAGGAAGAATCAGACGTACCACTCCAAAAGCTAACATCGAGTAATTAAGGAAAACGTTTTGTTCGTGCGGAAACATTTTTCTAGTGAAAATCATTCGATCAAATGACCATTTAAGGACGTTGAAAGTAGTACTTTCGAAGTTTGCCCGATGGGTAAATTAGTTTCGTATTTTCTGGGAAGAAACAAAATGATAAAACAAACACCAGCCCGAGACCAGTTTAACCCCCACTGTTTTCTACTTACATATAGTTTGGCGACATTATACTTAGGTCTTGATAACGTAATAAATTAATAAATTCGCACCTATAAAACTTTAACGCCTGGTAACACGGTCTCGTATTTATACGTTGTGGAAAAAAAAAAGGAAGCAATACGACCAGACGGGTGGGACGGAGAAAAAAAAAGAAATTAAAAAAGGGACCAAAACAAATCACAAAAATAGAAGGAAATTTTTCGACGCAGCGCCGATTTCTTCTCGAGCGTAATCTTTCCCTTGTGGTAGAGCGCGAGAGAAAAAAGTAATAAGGGCTTAATCCCGTATAACGGGGGACCTATAAAAGCCTTAAAATGAGTAGACATGAGTTAAAATAAGTACGGCGGGCGTAAGGCTGCGCGAAATCCTCTCCATAAGATGTAATTTTCACTCCCAAGAATTCGGAATCTGGCTGCAAAAGCATTGAACTTGAGCAGACTGCTGAAGGGAAACTTTCACGATATGGACGCTAATCCCGAGGTTCCCTTTTTCACCCCGAATTTTAAAAAGATTCTTTGAGCGTTGAAATGTGAACTAGGTGCCCAGATTCAGGCGCCTTGGAACGAGCGAATATCCTACGTTTGGTAAATTTCACCATCCGATGTCTTTTTCGTCCGAGCATTTGGTTATGTTTCTTTACAAGAGGTAAAATCTCAGTTTATCGCGGCAATAAACATTATTCTTATTTAGTCTTAGCTCTTTAGTAATTACATTTTTCACCTTTTAATATCTCGAAACGCAGTATGGCGGCTACGCCAAGTTTACGTTACACCGCCGATCGCAGCTTACCTTGCCCGGATGCTTTACCACCGCCGAAGTAACGAACATATTATTTTATAACGACCGAATTTATGGAACTCGGCTGTAACAATTAGCCGCAAACTGAACCTGAATAGATACACTTTATGGAAAATGTTTTCGTTTCAACCTCGAAAGCTAAACTTTTTACGGTCGAGAATTTTTTTTCTCATTTCGCTTTACGACGAATAAAAAATATTACGTTTGTGCGACGACGACTGCGGAATGAGAGACGCCCAGAAGTTAATTTTTTCCCTTATTTTGAGGGTACCTGAGTATACGTAATTATGATTTGAGAGTGTATTATTTTTTCATCTAAAGTTGCCTCGTGTAATATTGAGAAAGTTTTTTTTTCAGATTATAATGTGTTTTTTTTAAATTGTATCTGGCTATTTATTTGAATTTTTTTGTATGTTGCAGCGAAATGAAGAGGTTATATTTTTGGAAAATGATTGAAAAGGTTCGAGAAAAGGTTCAACCAATGTGATTTTCTGGAGTAATATGGTGAGTGAAAAAATTATATCATGGTTTTTAATTTTATAAAAATTTCCTTGTGATTATTTATTTCACGTAAGTGAGATTTTTTTGCTTTTGTTCAATCATTGGTATTTTTTTGGGCTAGGAGAGTTATCAGCCTGATTACCAGTCATAATTTTTGAAGGAAGCATGTAGGCCTATTTCAAATGTACTCTCGAAGTCCATTCTATTCTGAATCAGACATGGGATCTAGGCAGTAAGATTCAGCTCTCGAAATGTCAATTTTCACCTCAAAAATGAGATTTTATTGGATAATCAGGGTTCATTGTTTCAAATTCATATGTTTAAAGGATGTCTCGAAATTCAAACAGTTGATTTCAATTATTGGTGAATCTGAGGATTGTAAAAATCGAGGGGAAAATATTAAAAATCGAGAATTTATCTTTAAATTGAAGAAAAAAATTAGGAGGTACCAAAGCTACTTTATAGAAAGGGTGGAAAAATAAAAAATTTGTTGTTGAAATAATTTTTTTCATATTTTTCTATCAAAAAAATATGAAAAAATTTACTTCTCAAACTTCATTTTTCATAAAAATATTTAAAAAGGCGAGTGTTTAAAAATTTAGGAATTGAAAAATTGATAATCCAGGGTGTGCCAAAAATAGGTTCTCACCTATTTTTTCTTCAATTATTTTCAAAAAATAGTACTAGAAATGGACATGGTTAAAAAATGCCAAAAAGTTACAAATTTTTGAGGGCTATCTATGTCAATCTTATATTGAGGCCCTATTTAATTAATTTTCGTTGTAATTTTAATGATATCTGAATAATGACGATTCTGTAGGCATTATATTGTCTTAAAATCACGTTAAAAATGCTGTACCTTTCTGCTTGAAAAAAGTGAACTTACCTTTTGGCACATCCTATGTTCAGTGTTTTCTTCGTAATTTTCAATTTGATCAATTCGGAAAAAAATAAAGGGGGATCAAAAAGCTTGAAAATATTGAATTATGTATCATTATTCAGTAAAAATTTTTTAAAAATAAAATATTAAATGTTTAAAAAAAACTTTTGGATGCATTTCAAAGAGTGTATGGAAAATTACATAAAAATCATTGTAAATTCTGTAAAATTTGTTTAAATCTTGTCCAACATTGTTGATAATTTCAAGTTTTTATTAGTTTTGAAAATTGTTTAAAATTCCCAATGTAGATTTTAAAAAAAAACAATTCTGTGAGATATGACTGAATCGCTGATTAATTCTAGCTTCAAGAGTTTGTAAAAATTATGGAATGATTTTTGAGATGAAGTTTCATTCCAAAAATCCTCTCATTCGAATGCTCGAAAAAGAGTTAAAGTGTGTTGTTTTCTGAAATGAGATTTCATACCCCAAATCATTTTAGCATCAAAGCTCAGAAAAGCCTTTGGGTGCTATTATTCGGATTGATTTTTATCCCAAAAAGTCTGTCTTTCAAAAGCTAAAAAAATAACGTTTAAAATTGATTTTCGTTCCAAAATCAGCGCCCATTCAAAATATCAAATAACAGGGTGATTTTGGGGATTGATTTTCAGAAATTTCATCTAAAAAATCATCCCAGGTTCAAAAGTTTGTGGAAATCCCCCCCCTCTCCAGAAGCTTGAAAAAATCGTGAAATAATTTCTGAGGTAAAAATTTATCCATAAAATCGTCCCAGCCTCAAAAACCCGATAAAGCCTTTGAATGAATTTTGGGATTGATTTCCATCCCAAAAGTCTCATAACACTTTCAAATGTTCGAAAAAAAGGCTGGTTGATTTTTTGGGATAAAATTTCATCTCAAAAATCATTCCAACCTCAAAAGTTTAAAAATATTTTCCCATCTATAAAAGCTTGAAAAATAGTAAAATGATTTTTCGAATGGAATTTCATTCCCAAAATCATCCCGGCCTCAAAAGCCCAGAAAAGCCATTCGATGATTTTGGAATTGATTTTAATCTCAAAAACACTCACTTTTTAAAAGCCCGAATAAACGTGGGATGATTACGAGATTGATATTCATCTTGATAATCATCTCACCTTCAAAATCTCGAAAAAAGGTGTGTAGGATGATTTTTGTGATGGAAATTCGATAATCATTCTTTGATCATTTTCCTCCTTCCACATTCCATTGTCATTATTGACTATTTTTGGAGTGTTTCAAGAACTGATTTTTCTCTTTTTTGGTGCAATTATTCACAATTTTATTGCTTTGATAAAAAAAAAGGAAATTTCGAAAGCAATTTCATTTATCTATGTTTTTTTAAAAAGTATTCTCTGCAGGGTTTTTTGATGAATTTTGTTCATTTTTTGAATCTTTGATAATTATTTGAATGTTGAAACAATTTTTATGACTTTTTTTTTTGGAAATTTTAGCAATTTTCTCCATTTTTTGTCATTGTTTATTTCATATACTTTTACCATGTTTTAGGAAATGCCTATGACATTTAAATTTTTTTTTAAATTTTTGTTAAATTAATTCAAAAATATCAAATTTTTAAATTTTTCTCGATTTTTATATAATTTTTGTAATTTTGAAATAATTTTTACATTCAAACAATTTTCACGAACTCGGAACAAATTCTACTTCAATCCGATCGCCATCTATTACACTAATTGGACTACAAAAGCACTCAGATAAACATCCGTTTGTTCTGCGAAACAAGCAAAACGGGGAAAAAAGTAGTAATTCGGCGACTATTTCAAGTCGTATTCTTATTCGTTTTCTGTATTTTTCCACTTCTCGGATTTTTTCTCCTTCGGACCTTTTATTCGAATCTTTTTCGGCGATAGATTAAAAAGGGGATTTAAAAAAACAAAAAGAAAGAAAAACTTTCAACTTTCGTTTAGTTGCTAATTAACAAAATGTATCGTTTCGTAAATGAATTCGAGCAAAAAAAATCTCTCGGGTTTAGCAAATTTATACCAAATGATGAAGGGGAAATTGTCTCATATTTTATAATTTGTCATATTTAAATGGTTAAGGTTATAATTTTTATTCTTTGGGAAATGGCAATTCGTTTTTATTTTTTGTGGCTCGAAGTTTTTACTGTTTAGGATTACTTGTGTAGAATTTGGGTACCTGCAATTGCATCGATTTAGGATTTTCGACCATTTTTAATTAAATTATTCGCGTGATAATTGAATTTCATTTCAAAAGTTTGCGATTGGTGATGTAATTGGATTTCAAGTCGACGTTTTATACAAAGTTGGGTAAAATTTAAGCGAGAAAATTGAAATAGAGGAGATAGGGATGTCGATGCACTTAAATCAGTTGTAGAAGTACAGATGTGCATGTAAATAGGTACCTATACTTATTTTGTTCTCGGCCATACTCGATGAACCATTTCAAATTCGTAAATGTTTGAGCGGTGAAATTCATCAGCAGAATGCAGCATACGGATGAGTAAAGATAAATGTACGAATCGAAGAACAGTATTCGTGTGTAGTAGGTCTAGTTGGTATTTGGTAACTACACAGGGTACGGAGTATGGTATAAAGCATATAGAGAGAGTATACCACCACGTACTACGAATCGGTGACCATGATAATCCCCAGTGCCCAATAAATTAATCTGCAGATAGCTTAGCGCGGTTCGATTCTGCGGTCGCTTTGGGAGACTAAATTTCAATGAGCTTCGAAAATTGAGATGGATCGCTTTTCACTTTTCCTTCCCGTTTACGCAATTTACCGAAAGTGAGTTATCTGTATAGGCTGTTCTCTGTAGGTCTTCTTTTCGCCTATGTGTTACATACCTGATATTCGTGCGGTATACATATCAAATCCACTCGTCGTCCTCGTACGGTAACTATTTCGTATGCGAAAATTTCTCTACCATGTTTTAGGGTTTCTAAACATATTTTGAAAAAAAAATATTGCCGAGCAAATTATTTCGAACTGATATAAATTTTGTTTAAGAGTAGCTAGGTTTTTTTTTTACCAAAAAGTCAATGCTGCTGTTGCAAACTACGCCAAGGTGTTTGGATAAATTTTCATATGCGTTTCGGTATCATCGCGAAACGAAATGTTGCGTTAATAAATGATATATTTTACGGTACGGTAATTGAAAAAATATGTATTGCTCGGTTGGTAAATTTTTAAATTTATGAAGGTGGTCCCCTCGACGATCGTTATTGTTGAATTGTTGATTGTGATTAGGCACGAGTTACACCTACTGTTTTTTAGAGGCAGATTTGGCTGCGAAATGGTGTGAAAATTTTAGGCTCTTTTTTCCACCGTGGTTTGAAGAGCTTCCTCGATGATTTTTTTGGAATTTTTTTAATGGGGAAAATTATGCTATCGAAATAAATACCAATGTGGTAAATGGGGTTGAAAATTCGTATTTCATTGTGTTAGAAAAATTTACCGTTTTGGGAGGGGGAGGAGGGTCATTTGTATTTTAGATTTTAAAATCTGTATTTAGATTGTCCACCTCATTTTCATGGTTTGAAAAATTATTATTTTGGATAAATATTCGAGTGCTTGAAAAATTAATTCATTTTCAATTATTTTTTTTTACCTGAGATGCAGTTTTGTAAACTTCAAGATTTTAAGCGTGAGGGAAAGGTTGAAATTTTTAACGCCTTTTTTTTTTTTTTTAGCAAAAAATGACCCATGAAAAATTGTCAACTTTTCGAGCAAGAATTGAGCGGGCTTTAAAGTTGCAATATCGCCAGTCTAAAAATTTTGTAGTCATTGAAAGTATAAAAATTTTCATCTCTCGCATTTCTCATGGAACCGGGAATGGGGCTTTCTCTTGGGATTGTGGCAACATATTTTCAAAAGAAAATTTTCAATTATTTTTTTTTAAATTAGTGATTTTTTGATCAATTTTCAAATTTTCAAAAAAAAATTAAGTAATTTTTTAAATGAGAGAAATATTTATATTGTCTAGTGCGAGTAATTATTATTGATGAAGCCGAAAAAAATGAAATTCTTTGATGGATAGTCGAAGGCTTGTAGAAAAGGTAGAAATTTTGACCAAAAAATTCACAAATGAAAGAAGGCTCAGAAATTTATCCCAAACTGAGTGGTCATTTTTGCATTTACCTACTTAGAATAGCGATTTTGATTATTTTTGCGCAAACGAAGTACTCAATGGTGTGAAAAAATGAAGCGTAAAACATTCTGAGACTAAATTCTCAAATCGAAACACACGATTTTTCTTCGTTTTTGTTTGTGGGGGGGGGGAATCCATTTTTTCGATTTTCTTTACATTTTACTACAAAATTTTGTTTATTTTTTCTCATCTCCTTTTAAATGTGAAGTATATGCCATACTAAGGGGAAAGGTAAGCAATCTTATTTTGTGTTTCAATTATGTTGATTTTTCATTAAAATGCGAAGAAATGAGTAAAAGAAAGGATAAAATGTCAAAGGTTGTGAAATTTCCTACAAAAGAAATACAGAATTTATTTAATAATTACAAACTTTTTGATCTAATTTCTTCCTGAATTGTTTTTTTAAAAATCCGTTTGAAAATTTTCCCTGATTTTTTGTCATGAAAAAGAGACTACAAAGGATATAAATTTTCAAAAAATTGAACGTAGAAGCAGAATGAAAAAAAAAATCTGATTTTTGAATTTGGCTGTAAATAAACTTAATTTGAAAATTCTTCACTTTGATTTTTGAATCTTATCTGAAAAGCTATTTTTTAGTTGTTTCAGGTTCAAGTAGGTATTGTTGAACAAAAAATTTTGTTTCAAAGAAAAGTTTCAATCTCGAAAATTTTCAAATTAATAATTTTTTAAAGGATTTTTACCTCGTTCAGACATCACTTTTTGTATTTCATTAGTAGAGAGAAGAGCTCAAATTGATGGGAATAATTTTTATTTGAATAATTTTAAAGAGATAATGAAAACCGAAAAAATTGTAAGTAGAAAGATTTTTTATTTGGAATTGAAAAGATCGTCTTTCGAGTACCTGCCTAATCTACCAACATTGTATGAAACTGATCCCGGAATCAAAAATTCCATTTAATCATAATTTTTCTTCAACATCCGTATCTGTTTTAAAATTCTACCATCTTGGATTAAAGGATAAATCTGCGATAGGAGTTGATGTGAAGAGGGAACGAATAGAATATTTGAAGAGCAACGAAAAAGAATCAGTTAGGTGAGTCCAAAAACCATATCTTAGTAAAGGGACTCTGGCGTAAATTTGAAAAAGATTACCTTCATCAAGAGTAAGTGTCTTGATTTCCCCCTTCATTCAGAAAAAAAATTAATTGAATTTTTCGTTTGAATAATTTCCCAAAGCTGTCAAAAACCGTCGAAAAAATCACTAAAACCATAAAAAAAATCAACAAAAAATATTTTTAAAAAATTACATCAAAACTTGACGTATTTTTCAAAGCTGCTCAAAATCGTCAAAAAATCACAAAAAACTGTCAAAAAATCATCAAAACGGCTTCAAAATCACCTGAAAACATTTTTAAAAAATTACATCGATGACATAATTTTTCAAAGCTGTCTAAAACCGTCAAAAAAATCACCAGGAATCATCACGTCAGAAAATCACTAAAACCATTTAAAAATCACTAAAAACAGTCTGAAAAATCATCGAAAACTGTCTAAAAATCACTAAAAATAATTTTATCAAAGTACATCTCAACTTGACAATTTTACTTTAAACAAATTAATACCTGATTCATTTCTCCTTCATCTTCCTCTCACCCAGAGATCTGTGTTGGTTGTATTATGAAATGAAACATTCCAAATCAATTATTATCTTTGAAATAAAAAGGGTTAAGAATGTTGAACAATATATACTTTGGTCTGCCACCTTCTGGATACGAGTTGAACTATCAAAGTTTATATTTAAGCATCAGTGGTTCTAAAATTCATTTGTGGCTGCGTTACGGTCTCGCAGCTGTGATGGCCTTCATTCCAGAATATTTCAGAAAGAGTACGCTTTTTCGAGATATTTTGTTTTTGAATTGGTTTACAGAGGGCTCTGTATGTATCATCGGAGCCATTTAAAAGTTCAAGGTACAAATTTCTATGTCGTATTTTTTTACGAGGTCAATAGTCATGAATTTATCACGTCGTCTCGGAGCTTTTATTCTAGTTGAATGAAATAGTGATAAAAAATAGAACGAGATGGAAAGGTGAAAAAAATGCAAATCGTAAGAAATGAATTCATTATTGTAAATTCAAAAATGTACAGAAATTTTTTACGACTTTGCCAATTTCACTTTATAAACATAAAATGAACCCTATACGAAAAAATAAAACGATCTGTAGTTCTTTATATTCTTTCGTTGTATATAAATTCCAATACCAAGTAATTTGACAAAATTATTTCAAAATAAATGAAATCTATAGAGTATAAAACTTGTATGAAGAAGTTTTAATAAGTTTTTCTCAACGCGACGCAAATAGGTATATTCTCTACATATTTTCGCATGCAAATTTTTCTCGCAATCTTTTTATTTCCTCACAAAACCGAAGAAACTATTCCAATCTTTGTTTCGATGCGGTTATACAATGTGCTTAACTTATATACTTACAGTATTGCGAGCTTGAAAAACTCGAACGAGTTTGGCAAAGAAATTGTACAAGAATGCAGCATTGAAAAATGAATAAAGTTGTTGTAGAGAGTCTGCGAAAAAGTGATTTTCTCAAGAATTTTCTACAAATATGTTAGAGAGAAACGATATTAAGGTGTCGGTGAAAAATTTTCCAAGAGTATTCGAAGCTGTTGCGTTATTATCGCATTCTCCTGAGTTTTTCTTTCACCTTTGACTGGGAAAGTTTTTAGTTGGATGGATTGCTTGGAATTACTGCGTAGGCGTTTCTCGCTGTATTGGTTGGAGAAGGAACGTAACGAATTTGTGGAGAAGTTGGTAGATTGTGTGAAAAAAGCGAACTTCAAAGAGTACCATATGTGAGAATTGGTGGTTGTTTTTTATTCAATTTGTTGTATTTGTAAATAAATTGTTGAATTGTTTACGTCGAGGAAAGAAAAGAAACCTAGTTTTTTATTTGAAATGTGTTTCAATCGTTGAAAACGAATTCAGCGTGAGAAAATTATGATAATTTGGTGCCAAAAAATTGATTAAAATAGAGGCAAATGCAGGAAATCAATTTATTTAATGTCGATTCACTCAAAAAAATTTGTATAATCATTTTTTTTTTTTTTTCAAAATAGTGTGTAATTCTTCATGAGTTTTATTTTATTAAACATATTTTTTCATATGAATTTATGAGTAGATGGATTAAAAAAAATTAAAAATTAATTTTATACATTAATGAACTTGAATCGTTTGAAAATGTTTATTAAATATGTAGTTGTGATTGGTTGTTTAATGGTGAATTCTGTACTGGGATTGCTCCAGAAAAATTCGAATTTTTCAATAGGTGTTGGAAAGAGAAAAAGAAAATGCGACCTATTAGCTCCTTCCGAATGCCAAAATTTAATTTTTTTCAGTTAGAAAAACGTGGTTAGAGCTGAAAAATTTGCTGGGTATCTACTTCAAAGTTTCTGACAAGCCATGCTAGTGAAGAAAGTGGCGGATACGTCCTAAAATCGACTAAATTACGCAAAAAATGAAAAAAAGTATTGAAAAAGTTCAACATTTTTTATTTTCAGTAAAAAATCAATTTTTTACCATTTTCCATTCGAAATAGAAAAAGAAAACATACTTACTTTGAATTTTTCAATGATGATTTTAAAAAAATTATTGATTGAACTTTGAGTTACTTCAAGCACAACACCTATTTTATCTATTTTTTTGTATTAAAAAAAAATTATTGAGTATATCTGTCGGCTGATGAGTTTTTTAAAGAATTTTGCTGGTTTAAACATCAATACAAAGAGGAATTTGATAAAAGAGGGAATAAAATGGTGAGAATTTTTTGCAGAAAATTTTACTAAAATTGTGAAATGGCTCTACATTTGAGGAAATTTAGAAATATTTTATTTATTCATTCATTTATTTATTTTTTTAGAAAAAAGTAGCAATGTGACGTAGAATTTTTTAAAATTTCTTAGACGAAAAAAGTATAAAGATCTTTATCTTTCAAGTGTGGAAGAATTAAGAAAAGTATTCTGGGTGGAAAAATTAGAAACAGCTCATTCGATTGAAAATTGTCCATGTTGCGCTCATCTTTGAACTTTTTGTTTCAGTTTTCTAATCTTTTTATCATTTTTTTTTTCATTAGATTTTCTAAAAATCATTACTTTGATTCCACAATGAATTTGGTCTCGAATGTTTTATTTGAATAATTCATTTATGGGTTATTTTTTACCTGGGGCTACAGAAAGTGGGGTACAAGGGGTACCCTGTACCCCTCCTTTTTCTAAATCGGTGGCCGAAGCACAAATTATCAAATAGTCACCATCTCTCCTCCCTTCAAGACATTGAAATATGAAAAATCTCTTTTTTTTTGACATTAAAAATCATATTTTTCAAAGTTTCACTCGGGCACGAACAAAATTACAATTCAGTGAAAATATCTGAGACAAAAATGCAAAAAAGGATCCATTTTACCCCCTCTCCTTGAAACACTTCTGATATTTCTAGTCCGCATAGCCGACTTGTACCCTTTCAAAAAATAAGCGTCTGATGTCACTGTTCTTAGCTTATTTCCAATTTCTAAATTTTTATTAGAATCCTTCTCGAACGATTCATAGTTCAAATTGTAAATCAGTTGTTTATAGTTGAAAAAATCAGAAAAAAATTGAAAACTGAAATTTTCTGTTTTTCAACATGTTTACCTATTTTTTTTCTTAGAATTAAAAATTTGATCGAAAATCGAGAAGAACCGATAAAAATTAGCACTGTGCGTATTTTGACACTGTCGTGCAAATTTTGCGTACTGGAAAATCATTCTTGAGCTTAAAGTGCTAATTTTTTTCAAAAAGTTGTAAAAAAAAATCCGTTTCTTATCGTTTTTGAAGAAACAGCCAAAAAAAAAGTATTTTCCAATTTTGAACATTTCAAACTGTTCCTTTTTCGTCATTTCTGAAGAATCGCCCTAGAACAACTTTTTTCCAGAAACAAATACTGCCATATCGTTCAGAAACAACGAATTTACAAAATCAAAAAATGATTGTTTTTCATTGTGTTTGAAAAAAAAATCATTTTCCAATTTAGAAGAATTCAAACTGATTTTTTTTTATCGTTTTTGAAGAAACAGACGGAACCAATTTTTTTAATCAACTAACGAGGGACCTTCACTGAATTTGCGATGTCGATCAACGTAAGAAGGGAATTTTCAGGGGAAACAAAGCACACACTGTGCCTGAAAAATCTGGGAAATAATTAATTTAGAAGATAAATTGTTGCCAATATTTAAAACTAGGAAAAAAATTCAATATTGAAATTTTTTTTGAATTCAAAAATATTTGGCATAGAAAATAAAGCTGTCACATGACGTAAGTTTCACCTAACTTGACATTTGAAGGGACAGATCAGGGCAGATATTGATAATGTTAACAAAAATCAATTTTTAAAATAATTATTTTTGAAAGCCAGTTGCCTTTTCAAATGTCAGGCCAGCCAAAGATTTTTTCCAACATTTTGGCGAATCGTAATTTTTTTTGCATAATTCAGTTGCTTGAAAAAATTTATAAGGGTTGACGATTCACAAATAATTTTTTTACTCTTGGTTCTATTTTTTCTTTCAAATATAATTCGTGATTCTTGAAATGGTATGTAAAGAAAAATAATTACGAATCATTTTCGAAAAAATTTCCCATAATAATTCGATCGTTCGCAAACGACACATTGAATCATTCTACAATCTTCAAACTGCATCGAGAAAAGAAAAAAAATGGCATATTCGAAAGACTCACCCACGAAAGTAAAGGAAATAAGAAAAGGTCAAAATCAATCGCACTTTGTATACCTCTACGTACGAGGAAGAAGCGTCGAAGGGCAGGGAAGAGAATCACTCCACTATGTCAGATGCAGCGGTACTAGTAATTTTTCAAAAATTGACCAATATATTATTACTATGGTCGAGCTACTACTTTTAATGTTCTCCGCGGTATACACATATAAAGTAAAATATATATCGGTAATAGATATGAGAAATACGCCTATAAATTTCACGTATCAGTTATTAGATATGTCAGAAACAACGACCGAATGTACCACGTTCGGTATGGTGTATTGTCGAATACACATACATGGTATGGTGTGTATTTTGGTATTTTTTTTGCCAGCCATAGCTTTAAATTGGTACCGCGAATGTATCCTCTTTATTTTTTCGCTGGCGCGTTGGCGTACGAGGAAGTTATAGTTTGAAACAAGTCGTTAAAGGGGAGACGAAGGGAGGAGGTTAATTGGTGAAATTTTTTTCTCCCTTATGACACCACGAACTCGGGTTGCTGCAATTTTTTCAAGTAGGTGTTGGTGGCGTATTGTTAAAATGTAGAAAATAATCAACAGGGTATTTCGAAATTTTTGTGGAGCCTTTCCCCCTTTCTCGATATAAGAATCGATTTCCCCTTTCTAAAAATTTTCGCGATGCAATTCTACCTTGGTCGTTGATTCTGGGACTTTATTTTGGCTGTATCGACGACGATAGTGGAGTAAACTCGGTACAATATACGATTACCCTTTAGCCAAGTGACCGCAAAAGGAGTTAATTTAAAAAATTCAATTCCGCCTTTGTCGAGGAGGTATTTTATTCAAATGAAATATATTTTTCATCGGCTCGATTGGCGAACCTTTTTTTGACACTGATGTATTGCAGAACAAAACAGTCTTCTTTGCGTACTATCAATTGTTGGCGATTACCCGAGCTTTTATTTCAAATAAACGAACTTTAATTTCGTTTTTTATTTCGTCGATTTGTTTTATATTCGTTTTGCCGCGACGCGTACTGAGTGAGATGCGAAGTTTGGTAGAAGGGGCCGCAGGGGTAGCTCGGTGTTTCCTTTTTTAAACGATTACTTTTGGAACGAATTCGCGAAGCGGTGAGAATGCTTTTTAGCAGATTACTGCCACCTACTTGATAATGTCGCGACGAGACGTGCTGAGTGATTCGTTTCGTAATCAACGAGATTTTTCCATGAGTTTGTTCGCGATTTTCTTTTGAATGGGATGAAGAAAAATGACGGTAACTGATGATCTGGGGTTGTATGGTGGTCGATTTGATAGAATCGAGGTGTCCTTATTGGGATGGATGTAAGAGGTGTTGGAAGAAGTCGAGTGGTTTAGATTTAGAATGAATTTTTGAGCGAATCGAGGGAATATTTTAGCGGAATTAATGATTTTTCCCCACCTTTTTTTTTAATTTATTGAAAGATTTGGATAGTAATTTTGCGATTTGGAAAAATCATGAAAATTTAAAGAGTTTTATGCTAAGTTTTGTGAAATTACTTCTCAAAAAGGAGAAGATTCCGAAAAATTCATCCGTGGTGAAAAGATTTGTGAAAGCGAAAAAAGTATCGAAGGGTAAAAATAGATGATAAAATCGTTCAAGAAATGGAAAAATTATTACAGTATTAGAGATTTTTATAATTTATTCAGTATTTCGCCTGAACCTACTTTTCATCTCTGAATTTCTAGAAATTTGTGTCGGTGTCAATTTTTGAGGAAAATTGATTTTTGGAAATTTGACGTCTACATTTACAAAAAATAAAATTAAAGAACGAGCACGTTCACAGGTGACCTGCCAATATGGCTCCCGGAATTTTAATTTTCACTATTAATGGTAGCAAAAAATAAAAATTCTCTGTATAATTTGTAAAGATTTAAGAATTCCCAAAAATTTTGCGAATTGAAAAATTTTCTGAACTTTGATTACGATTTTGTAATTTTAAATTCAATAAGGAAAAAAATAATCGAGATAGGCAACTTATAAAACACATGTGAATTGCGGAATCCTGGCAGAATTGTAGCAGACTTCATTTTAACAATAATTTTGCAGAATCGTGAGATATTTAAAGGCATTCTCAAAACTTTTGCATTTTTGCACGTTTAGGTTCTATTATCAAACCCTTGTGAAGTTTTTAAAAAATTAAGGACTTACAATTTTGAAAAAATTATCACAGATATCAAAATTATTGTAAGTTTATGAAATCATTATTACTTCAGATTAAAGTTTCTTCGTCTACAATTTTTATAAAAATCACAATTAAATTTTTTAACATATTTTTATGGGATACAATTTTTTTTTAATTTTAGATTTGATTCTTACCCTTGATAAAGATATCTACATAATTTTAATGCTAAATCGGTATCAAATTGGAAAAATCCTCTGAAAACTTACAATTTTTTTAAAATTTTGGTTCCAGATGATTCTTTTCTCTTCTAATCTGAATTTTGAGTTTAAGATGAACAGTGTGTTTTGATAATCTTGCAAGACTTGCTTTTATCCAGTTTTTCGTTTTGACGTGTCCGTTGAGATTTTGACATGAATATGTATTTGATTGGATGAGAGGGGGGGGGGGGTGCCATTCGAAAAATTCATTTGGCTAAACATTTTCCGAAAATGTCATTCAAGCCAGACAAAATGTCAAAATCGATTTCTCAGTTTATTGAAGTCCAATGGTGAGTCTGGTTAAGGAACCACCCAAAATAGATTTCTGAGTTGAGACCGATTTTAAACATTTCAGATGAGGTAGAATTAAAAGAGTGGGGACCTCAACTGAAAAACTTTTTTTTTTACATCTGAAAGTGGTTTAAAATTCATTATGGTTTTTTTGATTTTAAATTTTGGAATTTTTTCCCTTCAAAATCCTATCTAAATTTAGCTGAAAACTTGCAAAAATATTGAATTCAAAGTTCTGTAACATTTTGACATTTTGACAGATTTCAAAAAACAAAAATTTGATTATGTATCGGTTTTTTGAATTTTTTTTCAATTTTTTAAAGTTCAACAAAATTCAATTAGTTACTGAACCTGAACCGATTTTAAGGGTATCCACATTTCGTGCAGATATTTCAATACATATTCGTACATACATACCTAATAATTTTTAAAAAATTTATTTTTCTATTTTTTAGAAAAAATTTGAAATCACTTTATATGAAATTTTTTCAATTGTTTTTTTTTTTTTTTTTTTTTCATATAATGCATAATCGTATAAAAAAGAAATTTTTCACTCCTTTCTTTCAAAAAAAAGAGTAAAATGTTTGAAAAATATTTTACCTACCAGATGTCCTTTTGAAGTATTCTCCTATAATTTTTTCATTATGAAATTATTTATAAAATTAAAGTCACGAATTTAAAAACCTATGCATGCCATATTACTTTCCAATTTTTTGTTCCAAAGGTATTTTGAGATTTTTCAACTCTCTTCAGGAGATCTTGTACTGTTTTTCTTGTGTGAAGTTTTTGTTCAACTAAATCTCTCATTCTTTTGCTTTTGAGATCTCATCATCTCTTCGTAACGATATGAGAAATCAATTTCATTTCATTTTTTGAAAACCGGGAAAAAATTAGTGATGATTTTTGGGGAGAAATATTGAAAATGGGCGTCTTGTTTCAAGAGACCTCTGCTCCTGTTCTTTAAAGAATTTCTTTTATGGATTTTTTCAAACATTTGAGTCATTTTTTCAATAAAGTGATGGATTTCGAATTTAAAATATTAAAATTTTTTTCATGCATTTTAATTTTTAAAAAGTTTCATATTCTCCATTAGCAAAGATGAAGAATTTGGTTCAAAAAAGGGGGGAAATTTTTGATAGGGTACATTTTTTGAGGTCTATAGGTATTCAGTTTTCAAATCCTCCCTTTTATTTTCACCTTTGGAAAACCATACTTAGCTGATAACGATAAAATTCGGGATTTCATGATTAACAGTTTAAAAGAAACTTTTTTGTAATTGCAAGACCCCTTCAAATCTAATACACGAGAATTTAGAATTTATATTTCTCTGTAGTGTTGTTTGGGTTGCAGCATCATCGGCCAGAAGGCTTCAGAAAATGCTACTTTCAACACAAATTACCTATCTAGCAGCTATCTTACGTATCTAATAGCTACCTATACCTATATCGGTCATGTCAGTCAACAAGTTTATTCGTGTTTTATCGAATTAGGCAAAAGGCGTTTCGAAGTTTAATAAACGCTTGGTATGGAATTTTGAAAACTGCTAGCACGTTTCTGCGAAGCATCCAGCCGGGTCTATGCCAAGTTAATATCGCAAGGCATGCGGCGGCCGTCAGGGAGAAGGGAATCTACGCTCATCGTAATAGAAGAAATATGCGGCTGAAATACGCGCGTATACGATGCGAATGTAATTGAAGGTGACGAATAGAGCCCATATAATGCGATTTATCATCGTGTAACTATTTAGTTGACACGAATGGCTTAGAAGTACACCATGCATCGTACAATTTGAAAATTCGCTTTTATATTTATTTTTTTTTTTTTTGATACGAACACGTCTAAAAGGTATCAAGATAGGTGAGATATGATGTCTTATTTTATACATGGTATTTATACTCGACGAAAAATGAATTTCGTTCGTACCGGAACGAACGAATGTTTCGAGTTTGATCTAGATTTTTTTTTTATAAATATGGAGAAATTCTCATGCAAATGTTCACGGGTATCTACAAATTAGCCGGAATCTATATTGTCTGCTAATTCAAAACATTTTCTGTGAAAAATTGTCGAATGAATTCCATATATGTATATTTTCAAATCGTTGAAGTTTATAGTTGAAACTACCAAAAAAATTGGCCTGCAAAAAATTTTACATATTTTGGAAAGCGGTGGAATACTTGAAATGTCAGGGAATTTTAATTATCTGGAAAAATCAGGAATTTCGGAATTCATTCTGAAATTTTTCAAAAATTCAAAAAAAAATTACCGAGAAAAGTGTTTCCTTACTTGCTGTTGTTTTTTTTTGAATGAATTCATCAAAAAAATTCACTCTCTCGCTCTGTTCAGGTCAAATTGTTTCATCTCTGGTCTAATTTTTTTATTCATTAATTTTTGTTTACCGAGATGTACAAAAAAATTGATTTTCAAATGCGCTGTGTTCATTGAATTAGGTATTAATTTTTCAGAAAAAAATCCACTCACTACGCTCGTGATGATTTTCACTTCTTTTTTGTACAAAATTCATTTAAAAACCAACTTTTTTTCTAGGAACGTATTTTTTAGTAAGCTGCAAAGAAATTAGAAAGTCACAATACCTTTGATTTCGATGTTGAAAAATAGAAGGAGAGAATGGAAAAGAATTCAGAAGTTTTGGCCACGATTTGGAAAAGGAAAACTAATGTACAATGAGAAAGAAGTGAATTTCCAATTTTTGAATGTACTTATTTTTTATTTGATGAGGCATGCTGAAAAAATTCCTAAAAGTTTCGTGCAATTTATAAGCTTGAGAAGTATGTTTTTAATTTTTTTTTAGAGGGGGATTTTCATATTTTGAACGAGTTTTTTCCAAAAAAAATTTTGTCCGCGTCTCGTTCGAGTTCAATACATACCTGCTTGATTTATTTAAACAAAATGATTAATATTTTATCGTCCTTTCGATTTTTTATTTACCAGAAAATGCTGAAAAGACTGGAATGTATTTTTTGGAGAAATGGCAATGAATTGAGAGGAAAATTAAAAATTTTCGGTCCAGTAAAATCCGAATTTTCTATTACATGGTTTAGTATACATAATTTGTCTCATTTTTCAAAAATTTTTAGGTACTAATTTCGGTTTAAAACGATTTTTTTTTATTTGAAATTTTTCCTGTAATGAATTCAATTTTTCCAATTTTTGTGCGAGTGGAGGGCGGTTAAAACATTTTTAGAATTGGATTTCAGTCAGGGGCGTAGCGAGAGGGGAGAGATCTGGACCACCTAGCTCAAGAATTTTTGTGAAAAGTGCCTTTTTTTGACATTAATAAATCTAATTTTTTCAAATCTTTGCACTCGCTACGCTGGAGCATTAGTTAATTCGGTCTTATGTGAACTATTTGAGACTGAAGTACGAAAAAGGCTCCTTTTTAGTCCTCCCCTCACTCTCCCCCAAAATTTCTCGTTTTTCAAGTTTCTGTACTCACTTTTGCAGCCTGCAGCCATCCAAAAAAAGCTTCCGACGCCACTGGCTCAGACCCTCTCCCTTTCAGATGATTCTGAGTACGTCACTGATTTCAATCGCTCCTAAAAATATCGCAAAAAGTAGTGATTTTTGAAAGAAAATTTGTTAGACACCATACGAAAAAATGACGCTCTTCTCCAAATATCAATGTAAAAGGTCTAGAAAATTTCAAAAAATTGACCCGGAAAATTTGAAAAAGTCGCGGAGAAATTATTACTGAAATATTGAGGGCATCCTGAAAATTGACTGATCGTCACAAAAGATATAAAAATTTAATCTAATCAAGGAAAAAATATGAAATTTGGTATAATACCCTATTTTTGTTTACCCAAATTGATTGGAAACAGTTTTAAGACGTTTTAGAGCGTTTAAATTTTTTTGGAATTTTTCAGCTCTGGAGAAAAGCTCTTAAAAATGGTCTTCTTATATGAACTTCAACACCTAAAATCGTAGAATTACAATTATTGGTGATCTATTTGATTAATTAAAGCACAATTTTCTGAAATCAGCTATTTCGAGTTGAAATCTATATGTCTTGAGGGAAAATTTTTCTCGCAAAAATTTAAAAATTCGCTGAAAGCTGAAATGAAAAGCTTAAAGTTGGTGCATACCTCACTTTCGATTAAATAGGTCACCGAGCAATGTGAGTATTTGGTTAACGATTATTGATGTTAAAATTTATAAAATATAGAGCATTTTTACACATTTCCCTCCAATTCTGGAAAATTTTAAATCTCTTTGGAGGATCTGAAACATCTTCAAAAAATTTCTAATCGTTTCGGGAGATCGAAAATAGGGGGGGGGTATCAAATTTCAGTTTTTTTCGTTGATTAGATCAAATTTTCATACGTATATTGTTCATAGTGGTGAGATAATTTTGTAATTTCAAAAATTTGCTAAAACTTGAAAAATGAACTTTCGTTTTGGAAATTACCTCAGATATAAGGCTCTTTTACGATGAACTTTTTATTTACTCGTGTTTTGGTTTGGATCCAAAATTTTACCGTTACCTAATTGAGATATGTACTTTCCTTCTATAACTTTAAAATATTTAAATTTCATCCGCCTGCTCTCTCATAGCCACCAAAGGGTCAGCTCACCTATTTATTATAATGGAATTGTTTCAAGTCAAACCTCGATTTTTTTTGGTACATCAATTAAGAAGGTGCTCGTTGAAAAAACGGATGCACGTTCGTTTACGTGGCCTGGTCTTCGGTAGCAATTCGTTTCCTGAATTTGTATTCTGTACGGTCCCGCAGCCAAATGGATGGATTCGGGTTGCGAGACAAAGACGGAAGACGACAATGTCGTATGCGGACGTTGCTCGTCTGCGTAGGAGATAAATATGGATATTTTCCGTACTCTGTCGGTACAGCGATCGCGATTATTAACCGGGGACAGTTTGCGTGTTGGAATTACAGCCACACGTAGTTGGGTTTTCGAAACTTTGATTATTGTACGAAGATTAATAGGGTTTTTATTTAGTCAACCTTGGTCAAAGAGGAAGAAGAACGAAAACATAAACAGTATTTCGCAAATAAACGACATTTATTACTTACGAGTGTATTAGGAAAAAAAAAACATCGAAGTAAACAATCATCGATGTAAATATAAGCGACAAGTATACATAGTTTATCGACTCGTGACGCTTGATTTTGCTTTATACTTTTACCTGTGTATGCTGTTAAAATTGTATACGATTTGCGAACGCGAATAAGGGCTGAGTCGGCGAGAGGGTAAAAAGAAGCACCTCGGTGTGCGCCGCATCTCGAGTATATATGGCTAACCTATAGAAAAAGTAGGTTTTTATTCAATGCTTATCTCTCGAGCGAGGTTTATCCTTTTGAATTTTTTCTTATTTTACAACACGACATCCGCTTTGCTACGGCTATCTCTCTCTTATCTTTACAATGTAAAGATGAAGATGAAACGTTTTAAAGAATACCTTCGAAGCGAGCGAACGGTAACTGTATCCTATTTTTTCCGAAATAATCCCGACTATGGGCCGACGTTGGTGTGTGTCTGTAATGTAACCAGCACACGTCGAATGAACCGACGAAAAACTCATGTGTTTTACTTTTGCTTTTTTTTTCCTTCTTGTTTTTACAGTATTGCGAGGCATAAAGAAAATACATAAGTCTGGGGGTATCGTGCGTTCGAGGTATCTATATTTTGTTTGTGTTTTTAAGCGGGCTGATCCGAGGATGCATCGAGTCACCGGTGATGTCGATGCCGTATTAAAGTTCGTATTGAGGTTTTAGACGAAATGGAAAGCTGGGTTTGGCCGGATTGTAAAGTTCCGCTCGGGAGAAAGCTTTGTTGAAGATGAGTTTCGTAAAGTCGAAGTGGTATGAAACTCTCGGAAGGGCACGTGAAAATAATTTGAAAAGAAAATTGACCAGAATTTTTAAATTTTTGTTCAATTTTTTAGTATTGAGGTTATTCAACTTTTTCCCTTTGGTTGATATTTAAATTTTCAATAAGAAATACATTTTTAAATCGGGAATTAGGAAAAGGAAAGTGAAATTTTTCCGGATGACATTTGGAAGAATTGAAAGTCATCTGATTGAATATCAAATAATGACATTTTGTTGGGATTTGAGAAAAAAAAATTGGAAATTAGGTGCATACTCATTATTTATACTCAAATGATGAAAAATTTGCTTTTGAATTGACATTTGCCCCTCGATTCTACTCCTTCTGAAAGACACTAAATCAGTGTCAACTTAAAAGCCTATGTTTGATTCCCCAGGGGATTTCTAGGTTCAGGCTCATATGATGAAATTTCACAGAAAACCTCAAATTTTTGCTCCAAAGAAAATATTTTTTATTTTTTATTTTTTTTCAAAAAATGATGTTTTGTTTTGGAAATACACTTTTTGCCATGTTTTGGTATATAAATTTAAAATTGATTGAGATGAAAAAAAAAAAAAGGAGAATAGTTGTCGGAAGATTTTTTCTAGATCCAAATTTCAATGTTGGCTTGAAATTTTCAGCTCTCTCCACTTCTGAGTAGAAAAATAAAAAAGGGGTGTTCAAAGTCACCCCACCAACCGGGGTAAAATTGAACACCCCTTTGAATAATTGACTTTGGCTTCAATTTTTTACTCCATACAGTTAGATAACCTCATTCACGTACTACATACCAAATTTCAAGTCATTTTGTGAATAAAAAATAATTTTATAGTAAAAAAATTAGTAAAAAGTGAGAAAAAAATCAAAAAAGTAAAGCGTTTTTTGCTTTAAAGCCAAAATCTTAAAACATGGATATATCAATATGTGACCCTGTCGTAAAGAAGGGACCTAGTGTAAAAAAAGTTGATGTCTTCATTTTTATGTGTTTGATCCAAATTTTGTGTCATTTGGACCAAAAACGTGAAAAATGAGACATCGATATTTTTTTTTTACTTTAGGTCCCTTCTTTATGGCAGGATTGGCAGGGTCACATATGTTCGTTGATACATGATGTTGATTCAAGTGTTTTTCCAGTATATACAATGGTTATAAATAACTGCTCACTCAGGGGACCATGATCTAATTAGAAACCTTGGAGCCTTCTGATTTGTTGTTATAGCTCTCCCTCATTTCTGAATTATGATTAAATTGTTGTCGATGCAGACAAAGCGACGCAATAGGCCATCTTGTTTAGCGAGAAGGCTGAACCGCGATTTTTCAATTCCTTGATTTCTCAACTTTTCGGCTTTTTGATTTCTCGACTATTCGATTTCTTAACTTTCCAATTTCTCGACTTTTTGATTTTTCAACTTTTCGATTTTCCACCTTTTTGATTTTTTAACTTTTTGATTTCTTGACTTTTTCTCGACTTTTTGATTTCTCTACTATTCGATTTCTCAACTTTTCAATTTCTCGACTTTTCTATTTCTAAACTTTTTGATTTTTCAACTTTTCGATTTCTCGACTTTTCGATTTTTTAATTTCTCAACTTTTCGATTTCTCAAATTTTCGATTTTTTAATTTCTAAACTTTTCTAATTTTCAATTTCTCGACTTTTCGATTTCTAAACTTTTCGACTTTTGATTTTTTGATTTTTCAACTTTTCGATTTTTCGACTTCCTGATTTCTTGACTTTTTGATTTCTCTACTTTTCGATTTCACAACTTTTCGATTTCTCAACTTTTCTATTTCTAAACTTTTCGACTTTTTGATTTCTCGAATTTTCTATTTCTAAACTTTTCAACTTTTTGATTTTTCCACTTTTCGATTTCTCGACTTTTTGATTTTTCAATTTCTAAACTGTTCTATGTACTTTTTGATTTTTACTTTTCGATTTCCAAACTTTTCAACTTTTTGATTTTTCAACTTTTCGATTTCTCGACTTTTCGATTTCTCGAATTTTCGATTTTTTAATTTCTAAACTTTTCTAATTTTCAATTTCTCGACTTTTCGATTTCTAAACTTTTCGACTTTTGATTTTTTGATTTTTCAACTTTTCGATTTTTCGACTTCCTGATTTCTTGACTTTTTGATTTCTCTACTTTTCGATTTCTCAACTATTCGATTTCACAACTTTTCGATTTCTAGGCTTCCCGATTTCTCAACTTTTCAATTTCTTGACTTTTCCATTTCTAAACTTTTCGACTTTTTGATTTCTCGAATTTTCTATTTCTAAACTTTTCGACTTTTTGATTTTTCCACTTTTCGATTTCTCGACTTTTTGATTTTTCAATTTCTAAACTTTTCTATGTACTTTTTGATTTTTACTTTTCGATTTCCAAACTTTTCAACTTTTTGATTTCTCGAATTTTCGATTTTTCGATTTCTAAACATTTCTAATTTTCAATTTCTCGACTTTTTGATAACTAAACTTTTCGACTTTTTAATTTTTTGATTTTTCAACTTTTCGATTTTTCGACTTCCTGATTTCTTGACTTTTTGATTTCTCCACTTTTCGATTTCTAAGCTTCCCGATTTCTCGACTTTTCAATTTCTTGACTTTACGACCGACTTTTCAACAGTTTAACATAATGTCATCATGTCTTTATCTAAATACGTTACGTTACACTTTTCAAATTTTACCCCCTCTCCCCAGTCCTAAAGACATATCATTGTCAAAATGAATGAAAACAAGGGGGAAAAATTGATAACAATTTGAAATTATCCATACTATGTACTATCATCAGATAGAAGCCAACTGATTAAAAAACAAATATTAAATTTCAATTCATTTCATACATAAATTAAAAATGCATTTTATGGTCAAAAAATCAACAAAAATCATAAAAATTATTGAAAAAATTGATGAAAAAACTCATTTTTAACCCCGCTCGTTTATTGCCACCCCGGTCAAGAAATAATTCAATAACTCATCACTTCATGAGCATTGATTTTTTTTTTCAAATTTTGCTACATTTTATAGTTGAAATACTACAGGATTTTTTAAACATATTATTGTCCAATGACTTTTGACTGCTGTTCACTGACATTTTTCAATTTTCAATGGACATTGATGATTGAACCTTTTTCATGTAACATTTTGATTATTGTTGAGTGACATTAAAAATTGTCCTTACAAATGGACTTCTTTCGTTTGAACCTTGGCATTTTCCTGCAGTGATATTTTGAAAATTAGCTGGGAATATTTTTACAACTAGCTCAAGAATGCCTGATTACCTGCACATTTTTCGTATGCAATTTACTCATAAAGATAAGTTCGGTTTTATCAGGATCGAGGCCAAAATGTGAAAATTCATAAAATTTCACACTCATATTTCGAGTCCAAAGACCTGCAATATAAATTACAAAGGTATCGTGAAAAGCTCTATTTCTCAGTAATGCTCAGTGTAGGTGTAAAATATTACGAAATCCGAACCATACGAAAAATCATCGCCACCGAAACAAAACTTGGGGACAAAATTGGTGCGACTATTTTTACGTATTCCAAGGAAAACTGTGCCATACCTTACGATCTATCTAAATTATTATTATGCAAAAATATGTATAGCGACTTAATGTACCCGCGCGAAGACGAGGATTCTCGTGCCGAGTATTCTTCTGTTTCGAATAGTATAAAAATAAACTTCCGGCGGAGTAACGAATTTCTCGGTGCGGTTTGGTGGCGCGTGTAATAATATAAGACTTATTCGGTACAGACAAATGCGAAAACGTATAACGCTACCGTATTTTCCTCTATGTATTTGAAAAAAAAAGAAAAAGGTAGCGAGTACGAATGAACTTGGTACGTGGAAGTTTTTTGATGTAATTCCACTATAGAACGGTAATAGGTTCTTTGTCCCTTTCAATATTACGTTATGCAAGTTATCGTGGGCGAGGTACCGCGTCGTGTGAAATAAGTTGATTATTTGGACGGCGCGTCAACTTTTTAAAGTAGGTATATAAGTATTTTTCCGGTATGAGGGTGTATGCGCAATAGTTCGCCTATATTTATTTTGTTGAGAAAAAGTATACTTAATATTGTTACGTACAATGCTGTATTCCATTTGGTGTTCGTGTGGACTCTTCCGTGTATTCATTGGAGCCAATTTTGTTGCTGGAGCTGAATAAGCAAGAGATAGTACATAAAAATACACGTATGGCGTTGGAGTTTATTAAATTTTTGTACGAGGTGCTTAGGTAATATAAAAGTTCTAATATTTGGGAAGAATGAGATGCATTTATTGAGTTAGAGATTTTTCAAAGAGGGGGGGGGGGGCAATATGAAATTTTATTTTTACTGCAGTTGTGTCAGAAATTTTTTCGTTGTGCAATGTGGTTTTTTTTGCCAATTTTCTGTTTGATCGTATTGAGGAGGAAGGAGGGAAGAGCACCGTTGCGTCTGCCTAAAATCATAACACAGTATTTTCTTTTGTTAGTGTTTTTTTTTTTGCCAATTTTCTGAGTATTCTGTGGGGTAGATCCTCAGCGTACAAAAAAAGCAGAAAAAGGCAGAAAAATTAGCAGAAAAGAGCAGGCATTCTCATTTTTTGCTCATTTTTGTTTTTGAACTGAACAAAACAAACAAACGACCATTTGCAAGAACAAACTGAACGCGAACTGAATGTATTTCTTTCTTTTTTTTTTTTGAACTGAACAAAACGAACGAAGAACCATTTTTATAAAAACGAACTGAACAAAAAGTGAACAAACGAGTGAGCTTTTCAAAAAAAAAAAACTGAATGTGACTTGGCTTGTGGGGTGGTTTGTGGGGCAGATGATAAACCCACTCATAGCCCAATAAAATTTCAATTTTTGGTTGTGGGTTCTCTCTAAACTTGAATCAGTCAAATTTCACTGAATAATAAGACAAAAGTGTGCAACTGAAGAAATCAGTGAAAATTTTACCGATTCAATCAGTGAATTTTCGTTTTTGAATCGGTAAAAATCAGGGGTGTTAACCGAAATCGAAAAAAATAACGGTTATGGTTTAGCGGTTTTGGTTTTCAACTATTTTTTTCGGTTACGGTTACGGTTACATTTCTTTACTCATTTCGGTTATCAGTTTTCGGTTTTGGTAACAGTGATAGTAAAAAAATTTTGGTTACGGTTAAAAATAACTGTTTCGATTAATTTTTTCGAAAACTGTAAAAAAAGACCAGAAATACTCAAAAAAATTGCCAAAATTTTTCCAGTCTCCAAAATTTGACCTTGGCGTTCAAAATTTTCGAAAAAAATCGTAAAGTGATGAATAAATCAAGACCTCAGACCTGATTCAGTGCAGAGATTATCATTTTTTCATTTCTTTCTCTAAATTCTTTATTGAAAAAGAATAGCTATAAATCTCAAAATCAATTAACCGAAAACCGGAAAAATCATTTCAGTTACGGTTACGGTTATGGTTACATAATTTCAATTCATTCAGGTTACGGTTTCATTTTTCCAAAATTTTGATTTCGGTTACGGTTACGGTTACGGTTAACACCCCTGGTAAAAATTGTAATTTACTGATTGAATCAGTAAGTAACCACTGATTGAATCAGTAATTATTCACTGATTGAATTAGTGAATTTTGATTTTTACTGATTCATTTCAGTAGTTGAAAAAAGATTACTGATTCAAAAATGAATATTCACTAATTGAATCAGTAATTTTTCACTGATTACACAGGTCGACAAAAAAAAAATGTTCTGTTTCTGGGTTCTCATGCCAAAATTCTGTTTCTAGACATCAAAATACATCACCTTGCAGAATCCTGGCTTCCAAAGTCTGCTTTGGGGGGTGGGGGGGGGGCAAAAAACTGATTTTTCGAGGGCAATAAGCCTGAGAATTACAAAAAAAAATTGAAAAAAATTTTTTTGGACTAATCTTGTAGAAAATTTTACGGCGAATCCAATGCCGCAAACCACAGACCTCTATCTCTTTTAGAAAAAAAGTTACAGCTCATTCTTTCCAAAATTTTGTGAAAAAATCGTTTTTTTGTGGTATTTTTCGCAAAATAGTGAAAATTGTGAGAAAAGAAAGGGCTTTAAGGCCATAATGACCATAATGAAAGTTGTAGAAAATTTCACGGCGAATCGAATGCCGCAAACCGCGGACCTCTATCTCTTTTAGAAAAAAAGTTACAGCTCAATCTTTCCAAAATTATGTGAAAAAATCACACTTTTGTGCTTTTCTCATGAAAAAATGAAATGCGATTTTTTCACAGAATTTTGGAAAGAATGAGCTGTAACTTTTTTTCTAAAAGAGATAGAGGTCCGCGGTTTGCGGCATTCGATTCGCCGTGAAATTTTCTACAACTCTCATTATGGTCATTATGGCCTTAAAGCCCTTTTTTTTCTCTCAAATTTCACTTTTTTTCGAAAAATACCACAAAAATTACGATTTTTTCACAAAATTTTGGAAAGAATGAGCTGTAACTTTTTTTCTAAAAGAGATGGAGGTCTGCGGTTTGCGGCATTGGATTCGCCGTAAAATTTTCCACAAGATTGGTTCAAAAAAAATTTTTTTCAAATTTTTTTGTAATTCTCAGGCTTATTGCCCTCGAAAAATCAGTTTTTTGGCCCTCCCGCACCCCCAAAGCAAACTTTGATCAAAAAAAAATTTTTTTCGTTCATTAGGTACATAATAGTGACCCAAATTTCACAATGAGGACCCAGAAACAAAAATCGTGTCGACCGGTGTTAGCAGTCAAATTTCACTGATTAATAGTTGCACACTTTTCGCTGTTTAATCAGTGAATTTTCAGTTTTTTGACTGATTCAGATTTAGAGAGTACCCCGCCCATTCCCCCAATAAAAAATGAGATATTTTGGTCTTTTTTGGGACAGATTATTACCCCATCCAATAAAAAATATAATTTTCTATTGCAGAGTATTTTGTGCGGTAGATCATTATACTTTGCCAAACACCAATGTAAAATTAAATTTTTTGGTCGTGGGGTAGTTTGTGGGGCAAATGCGATTACCTGACCCCACTCGTACCCCAATAAAAATATCAATTTTTTTGGTTGTGGGTTATTTTATGGGGCAGATAATTACCCTACCCATTCCCCAATGAAAAATGAATTTTTTGATCGTGGTGTAAAAACTATCGAAATTTCATGTTTGAAAAATATTAGGAAATAGGAAGTAGAGTGAGGATGTTTTTTTCCAATGCTCTTTAGGACTTTCGTTTAAAAATAAAATTCGTTCGAAAGGACCTGTGGAAATTCTGCCTGTTGATTTCGAAAATTTGTTAAAACAACTTGAATGGTTTTATTTTGTATGTTTTGCATTATTTTTTACCCAACAAGCAATATCTCATCAGAATAAAATTGCTAGAAAGGTGCTTGAAATCTCCTTTAAAATTAGTATACCTACACGAGAGAGGGAGGGATTTTTGATAAAATTTGCGAGCATGAAAAATTGTTTTAAAATGTCATGCAAAACACAAATATAGCATGAATTTTCATTATCTCTACCCATCAGTAGACTCCATGTAAAAATTTTCAATTTTTCATTGTTTCTGATTATGGACACTCCAAACAGTCCCCATTCTCGAATAATACGCGTACATGGTCATTTTTTAGGTAAAATATTACCCATCATCAACCCTTTCCTATCTCTTCCTCTTCCTGCATTCATCCATTTTGACCAAATCATTCAACAGCGCCAAAATTCCTCTGCCCATTGCTCACACACAACCATATCCTGCCCAATAATCTCGTTATACGGAATATCTTATACATATGGCCGATTAACATACGATATGTAATTGCTTCATCCCGTAACGAAAACAAAAAAATCCGTATACTCGAGTACAGCAAAAATTCCATCATTCGACCATACGTATTAAACCTGATGAATTAATTCCGGCGTTTTAAAATAATATAAACGAGTATTTTAATAGGTTTATAACAATGAAATTAAAGAGTCGTAAAAAATACGAACGTCTCTCTCCCTGCACTCAATTCGACTGTATCGTATGCCTACCTACGTTGTTGAACTCTCCGCAGACGTATCCCATGTTGGGTGCCTTCTCTCTAAACTTAAGTAAGATGAAAAATAACGATCTCGTCTGCCTAAATTATTATTTTCTTATTTCGATTTTCTCAGCGATGCTTATTTACTTATTTTCCAAACATATTCGCTCGTTCACATGCTGATCATTAGGCCTATTCGTACGAGTAGGTTGATTTTTGTACGTTTGTACATATCTACGTAGGTATACGAGATTCGAAATCATGAATGGAATTTTGATTACTTACTCGAGCTGCTGATCGTACATATGTATACTTAGCATACGTTTGTGTATACAAGGTTTTTGTAATTTCGACTGTATAAAATAAACATATCATAATACACTACACGTATTACAAAGCTTGTGCTTTTTTCACGCAACCTCCTCCCCCTGCCCTCTTTCCAGCTAAACCATATATTATTACTCTCGCTGAATCGAAAGATACGAGTATCTTGTCTTATGCTTGCTGAGTATCGTCGTCGAATTTTCAGACAAATATTAAAATACCTTTCATCTTTACACATGTGTATGCGAAATTCGTAACATATCGCGGTGATTACCGAGACGATGGTATCGTGTAGCGCCTCCCCCTCCTCTCACTCCTGTGTCATATAATATCGAAATACATATGTATGTACATTGTGCATTACGTACGAGCTCGATTCATTGGTGGTACATACATTTATTAAGGTATGCATTGGCTGTGCTGTAGTTTTATTATTATTGGAGTAAGTGTGCCACCTTTGCATACTCGTGTCGCGTTTGGAGTCTTAATTTTAATGAATCTATGGATGATGTTTCTCGATTGCAGTAGTACAAAGTACAAGCTTTTGAAAAAGTTTCCTTCTTCATTTCGGTCTTAGTACTTTTTTGAACGGATGAAAATTAAATGTTTGGTAAAAATCCGTTTGAAATGGCAATTTTTTTGGGAAAGGAAATTTTGAAGCTTCTGCTCTCTCTCTCGAAAAAAAAACTGTGATTGAGGAGAAAAGGGTTAAAAATCCAGTTATGCAGACGATAGGTCGATGAAAAACACGAAAATTTTGAAATTTTTATACCAGCGACCGACCGTGAAATAATTCAGATTTTTTTGTCAAAATCCACTGAAATAATAGAAATCGTCTCGAAAACAGGTTTTGGGGAGGTGGAAAGTGACTTCGAGCAGCTTTCGGAGTTGAAATAGAAGTAAAAGAGGTCCAATGGCGATCTATTTCAATTTTTATGGACTTTAGCAAAGAAGCAGTTCTGATTTACTTCAAAAGGTGCGATGAAAATTTGAAATTTTTACTATCTGGGGTCAAAAATTTGAGCATTAAATTTTCGATTTTTTATCAAAAAATATTTGAATTGTTTCAAAAGATTTCAATATTTTTGAGAAATACCTGAATGTTTGGAGTTTTTCAATGAAGGTTCGATTTTTTTTTAAAAAAGTTTTAAATTTCTTTACAAAAAAGTTTTTAAATAAAAAAATTATATATGTTTTGGAAATAAATGTTTGAAATTTTTCAAAAAAAAATCCGAATTTTTTCAAGAGATTTCAAATTTTTGATGTGTTCTGGTGAGAAAAATCAGAAAATAGCAAGAATTTTCTACACTTTCCACTTTTCAATGTGATGATAGAAAAAATTTTTTTAATTAAGATTTGAAGCAAAAAAAAATTGAAATTTAGAAACAGCAAGAATTTTCATTTTTCAAACCCAGAAAACACCCGTGGAATTTTTTCAAACGTGTTCTAATCGATTTTGTATTGTGGTTTAGTGGGGGGGGGGGGGGGTAAATATTAATAAAAACATTTCAATTTTTCGCCTTATCTTTTTGAAGGAAGAGATAGGGATGTATTCATAAGTTCCAAACAAAAAATTGTGAAAACGACCCTTCCAAATGGGATACTCAACGCATAAATAGTTCTGGAGGCAGTTGGAAGGTCTTTGGAGTATTTCTAAGAGTCTAAATTCAAATTACAGTACTTCTAGAAGTAGAAAAGATCCTCTTGGAGGTCCCAACGGGTGACTTCCCATAAACTGTGTTTAGAAATGAGTACTAAATTATGTTTAAATGAATTAAAAGAACAATGCGTGGGAATTGAATTAATTTGAAATTGTTTTCAAAAATTCATTGATTTTGTTGATATTTTTTGCAATAATTCAGCATATTTTGCATTTTGGAATGAGGTTTTTATGTAAAACTGCCAGAACTCTTCTATTTGCTTCTTATATCAAACCAATGAAACCAATCTACTCTCAAAATCACTGTCTCATTTCATCCAGACAACAAAGCATTTCTTACAAGAATTATTTCGCAGTCAGCTTTTTTCAACTTTTGTGTCAATTTTAACAATTTTTGTTACAATTTACTCATTCCAAGTTTAAAGCAGGTGTATCGTTAATTTATCAATTTTTATGATTTTTTTGAACCGAATTTTGTATTTTTCATGCATCTTTAGGGTTTTTTTAAATCATCGATGCATTTTTGAAATACTTGAAAGTATAGATTTATCAACTTTTGAGATTCTTTTACTATTTTTTCTTGACTTTGAATATGAATAATTTTTTTACTTTTTTTTTTTTGCTTTACTTATTGTATGCCCTGTAATGGAATTTTTAAAAACCCATTTTTCTCGAAATTTGAGCCATTTTTTAAACAAGTGGTACATTTTTTGCTATATTTGGTACTTACTTACAATTAGATTGTATTCTATCAATTTTATCATCACGTGGGTACCTATGTACCTGATTTTCTCAGATGTTTTAGACTGTAGAGTTTTTTGGGGGGAGGGGGAGGGGTGAGAGAGCATTTCGGAATTGATTTCCTGTCGAAGTAATGGCTGATAATTTTGAATTTTCTCGAAATCGATTGTGGTCTCGCATAGAATTTTTTTGATTACCTAATGGAAAATTTTCATTTTCATTTTTTCATCAAGCGTTATAAAATTTTCACTTTTGATCGTTCGTTCACGTGTCTGTGAAGGCTCTAGATGGAGTTAGAAAGCTCATGGATGCTAGAAACACTCAAGATGAACAATTTCTTTCTATCGTTTCCCTTATATTTTGACTTATCTCACTACAATACCACCACGTGTCATAACTTTATGACCTTTAAATTATACGAAATAACACCGTTCGCCTGAGCTGGCGGTATTTTTCATTATTTTTATCGTCGGAAATGGCATCTTGCGCGAATCGAGTAATTCAAAAAAAAATTTAGGTATAAAAAAACTTGCGGCCGCCTTGAAAACAACGCCGCCTTTCCAAGGCTTAGAATCGGGTATAAGACTAAACAAGAAGGTACGCGGTCGTCCGAGATGAATTATAAATTTTAAAACGATTTTACGACGGCTGCGGGAATTTTTATTAATATATAATAAAGCGTGGAAGAAAAAAAGACACGACAGCGACGAGCAACTGCAAGACGAACGACGAACAGAGAACAAATATCGTGTAAAATATGACGAAGACGACGGTGAAAATTATAATTTTAAAAATACGCCGCGCCGCAGCCTCGTCCGTATTTTTTCTGATAGGTAAATTAAGTAAAGTAAGGAATAACTGTGTCTGTGTCACATCAGCCACAAGTCGAGCTTTTTTCATGATACATGACGGCGGTTCGGTTCCTCCAGCAGATGACAAGATGAACGAGCTGTGTTTGCGTTTATTATTCAATATTCATCGAAATGAAAAAATTATGTAGTAAAATAAGGCAACAGCGCAGCGTAACAAAAGTTTCCCCCAAAAGATTTACTTAATAAGTATCTAAACTAAAGGAAAAAATTAGTTTCGCGATTGCAAAAACGATTGTCGTGAAGGAAACCATCTGTTTTTTGTAATATCATTCTTTTCCCAACTTTTAAGATATAAAACATGAACTTTTTTAAAAAATTGTGTTCAGAATGTGTCTTCAATACAAATGATATCAATTTTTGATTAAATTTACTAGAATTGAAAAAATTAATTAGATGGTCAATTACAAAAGGAAAACCATTCGATATTTAATTTCAGTCAATCGTTATAAAATGTCACATTTTGATAGGAAAGATGTGCAAATGTAAAATAGCTGAAATGGAATGAAGACTTTGAAATTGCAACAAAGGAAATCAAATTGGGAAATTTTTTGATTACTTGAAAGAAAACGTTTGTTACCAGCGAAAAAATAAAATGCAATCTGCTCTGTCAGTGAAAATTATCGAAAATCACCGGAAAACAGTCAGAATTTCAGCACGTCAATGAATCTGTGAAAATTAATTTACCGAAAGCAAAAAGTGAAGAAAAAATACTGGAAAATCAATAAAAATTCGGTGGAAAGTTATTAAAAGTTTTGAAATTCTTGAAAGAATTGAAAAAATCCGTTGGAAATCAAAGAATTTTGATGATTTGTAGCTTTTCGCTGGTTTAAAATGAGAGAGTACCTAACTTGATTTTTTTTTTTTTTAAATTAAATAATATTTTAAGAAGGTACATATTTTTAAAAAAATCCATGATGTAATGTTGGAATCAATCTCTCGAATTAAAAATTTGATTATTTTTTGCGTTTAGACCAAAAAAGTAGTTTAGATCTCATCTTCCTTTTGAAGGTCCTTCATCTCCTTACTCCTTAAGCTCTGCTCTGGATCATCTGGCTATCAGCTATCTTGAAAGTTTTCAAAATATCTTGAAAATAATTTTTCTAACACACCTGAAAAATTATCAAAAGCCATCTAGGTATCTACGTGAAATCGTGTAAAAATTTGAAAAAAAAAATTATCCATATTGTAAACGTTCTGAAGTTGCTTAAAATGAGATATAATTTTGAAAAGAATCATTTAAAAATGTCAAAGTTGGAAATTTTCAATTTTTTATTCAAAAATCTGTAAAAATAGGTACATAGCTCATACTTGTAATAAGTATAAAAATTGATAAACAAGGAAAAGTGTTGATTTTTTTTCGAAAATATTTGAAAAAAGTCTATATTTGTACCGAAGAAATGTTCAGAAAATCTGTAAAAATTGAGATGATTCAACGTGTGAGGGAAAAAGTTCGAATAATTTTAACTTTTCAAAAAGTTCGAGGCGATTTTTGTGAAATTTTTGATCTATTTTAATAAATTCTTACGAATTAGGCTCATTCTTGATCAGTTTCTTTATCAGATGAAAATTCTCTCCTTTCTCAAAAAATAAAAAATTATATTCATTACAAAATCCAAAAAATAAAGAATGTATGTATTTTTTTAAAAACAGTGAGCTGATAAAAATTTGCCATTTTTTATGTGAAAAAATGTCTGAAATTGTAAGTTGTAAAATTTTGAACAAAACTAGATTTTTTGCTGAAATTACGAGTACATTTCTACTCCTATCTACCACTAAAAGAAACATGGTGATCCATATAAAATTTCATTATTATTTTTATATCATAATTTCACGTTATCCGAGACCCGAAAATATGCTTTGAAACTTTGAAGGGGTCGAAATTGTTCAGAAATGAATATAAACCCCAAACGATGATAATTTTAAATAATAAATACAACAGTTGTCGAAAAGATCGGCAAACATCGTCAGTAGCCTTTTTTCACACCCTGCCCATCCTTTCGGACCTTCGTCCGGACTATTTAAGTGGAAAAGATTTAACTTTCGGGTACCCTTGGGAGTATGAAACTTAGTATACGAAATTATATAATCGTTTGAATAGAGCTGGCGAAATTGTTTACATTTTTTCCCTTCTTCCATCCCTTTTTCTCTTTTTCTAGCTCCTTCCATCGTTGACTCTTCGTTCTCTCTCGAACATTCTAGTACTGGGACTGGGTTTCTTTTGTAAACACCATGCTAGATGGTTTACGTGCGAAAGAAATTTCACCAACGGTTTTATTATTTTAACCCGTTCCAGGCGAAGGTGGCAAGAGCTAAATATGGAGCAAAAGCTACAAATTAAAAATCGTATATTTTTCTACGCCGGTTCATTGTAATATTTGTATATAATTGAAAAAAAAGGTCGAAATACTCGTACGAGTCATTAATTACGTGTAAATTTTTTTTTCTCCGCGAATAAATTTGTCATTTGTTTGTATGATTACAGCAGAACCCTCGACACGATTTATTCAACAATGTAGAAAATATTGCTGATGCGGAGGAGTATTTAAACAGAGGATCGGATTTTTTAAAAATGCATTTGAAAAACCGAAACAAAGTCGAGCACGTTGAAAAAAATATCGCGCAGAAAGAAGGTAAGATACGCGTATTTTTTCTCTCCTTCGGTCTTTATTTCTATTCTGCTTCTCTCCTTTTTTTTTTTTTTACGTATGCATAATTTTTCATAACCATTTTCCCTCGTATACGCGCGAGACTGCATTATTATTTTTATACGGTAATGATTTGCACGATGTATAATTTATAAGTGGTAATGTATTTTAAATCGCGTTTTTAACTTATACTACGCCGCGTTGCACAGCAGCGAGGAAGGGGGCAGGAGGGCGAATGAAAATATGAAATAAAAGAGAGAAATATGGTGTCGAGAGAAATTTTCCGCGGTTTTTATTAATTCGAGAAGCGTGTTTGTTTTTTCCTTTTCTTTCTTCTCGATGCTGGGAAAGTTGAACGAAGATGGGAGAAGGTAGAGTGTGTTTTTGTGTATTTATGAATGTGTAAAGCGAATATGTTGTTTGGATGTGGTGTGAAAAAAAAGAACGAATTGTTACAATGTAGAGAGGTTTTTTTCTCACTTCGAATAGATAAGAATTTGTGATCGGTGAAGGATGAGAAAGGGGAGGGTAAACGTGACAAAGTTATAAGAGAAGGTTGGTACGAATTTAAAACTACCTTGGTACGAGTAAGTACGTGAAATCTGCCAACGTGAGGAGCTAATTCGATATGTTTGTGGTGTGATTTGATCCTAATGTAGTTTCCTTGCTTTGTTTTTTGTCTGCCCTGTGACTTCGTTCGGTATGAAAATATGATTCGCCAGCGGAGAGATGAAAAAAGAGAGAATTAATTAAATATGAAGCGCCCTTCTTTGCTGGGATTTTATTGTTTCGACTTTTAACCGGGTTCCGGGCCGGTGAATAAGAAGAAACGCTTCCAGGAAAATGTTTATGACTGCCATTATAATTTTTTTTGTTTTTTGGAAGTAATTTACTTGTAAGAGTGTGAGGCAAGGTGTTGAATGGAGGAATATTTTCCTATTTGACTCATGCAAGTCTTTTTCAGTCACTATACAACTCAATTGTTTTTCAAATCTATAATATTTTCAATTTTTTTTTTCAACTTTTATTATTTTTTTCAAAAAATTTTCAATTCTAGTATTTTTTTCTCTGGATATTTTTAAACTCTAAAAAAAATTTCCCAACTCTATAATTTTTTCCTCAAAACTTTTACTCAGTCCGAAGTTTTTTTTACATGCTTGTAGAGCTTCATAGGAAACTTTCCCAGCCAAAATTTTAGCCTTTGAAGTTGAATTAGGAGGCAGTTATGAAAATTTGAATTTCAAAAAATTCCATTGGTATGTGAGTGAAAATTCACTCGAAGGTGTTACAACCAGATCCAGGCAACTACCCCTTCTGTTGATGGCCTCTGGCGGGGTGAATCCTGGGTAAAAAATTTTCACGTCCTGATGTTCTGAAAGCCATGGATTGCAATAATTTTTCGATTTTTCTATGTCTAACGTTGATTTTTGTAATTTTTTTAGCGCATTGGGCGATATTTCGAAATTCAGCCCTCATAACTCCTCCGTTCCCTCTCAAAAGTGAACTTCAGGGGCTAAAATTTTTATCTGTGAATTTTTCATCTTGACATGTCAAACCTCGTGCACTTCCTTTGCAAGATATACTTATTTTTCAACGCTAAAATCTGTTTTTCTCAATATATTTTTCAAAACTTGCATTTTTTCCCAATTTTTTTTCAAATCTTGAAGCTTTTCTATTTTTTTCTTTAAAATTTTCCCAATGATTCACCGATTTTAACTTCAAAATTTTACAGTCGCTGACATTTTCCCCCAACTTTCAACTCTAAAATTCCATTTTTTGACCAAAACTTTTTAAAAGTTGAAATTTCCTTGGAATTCTTCATTTTGAGTTTCTCAAAATTTTCGTTTTTTAGCTCTAATAACTTTTCCCGCAACAGCCCGCTTGAAAATTCCATTCTCTAACCCAAAATTTTCAAAAAATTTCCATCTTTAATTTTTTTGTGTTTTTAAAATTTTTCCCAGCATGCATTTTTACACGATTTTTTATTGCAAAGGCTTTGGATTTGGAAAAATATATGTATACCTAGCTATTTTTGAAAAATTTCGAGTTAAAAAAATTAAATATTGGAATTTTGAATAATTTTTGAAAAGAAAGAAAAGAAAGTCGAGAGTTGAAAAAATTTACATGAAGGTTTGATTTTTGAAAATCATTTTTTTAGGTCATTGCAATTGGACGATTGGCATGCGAATAACAAAAAAAAATCATCAACATTTTAGAGGAAAAAAAAAAATTAAAAACAGAAATTTTTGAGTTGAGAAAAAATTCTGTAAGTTGGAAATCATCTTGGCAAAAAATACCAGAGTTGGAAAAAATTAAGTAGACTTGAAAAAACGTTTTTAGAAGTAAATTTCAGTGCGAACATGGCCTCATTTTAATAGTTAGTTGAAATAGTATATTACAATATAGGAGGTGAAAGTAAACCATTTCTTGTCGAGTGCGAATATTGGCGAAACGAGCCGAAGGCGAGTGAAGCCATCGCACGAGACAAGAAATGGTTTACTCTCACCTCCTATATTGTAAGATATTTTTCTTTATACACGCTACGAAAATATAGAATTGCTCTTGTTTCGAGTAATACAAAGAGTGTGTATAATATCATATGGTTAAAGGTGTTCAGACGGCAATAATTAAATAGAAAAAAATGTTTCATTTCATGAAGATTCGCAAAAAAGATTCATTAAAAGAATGTTGGTAACACTGCGTTTGTTTAGGTTTATTTTATTTCGTCTCAAAATATTTCTGTTTTCTGTTGATGAGTTCTTGATTGATAGTACTTGCCAGTTGCCGGTTAAATCTTTTCATATTGTTTTCTCGATAGTGCTAGTCATATTTTGCGGTTTTGTGGTTTTGTGTATTAAAAATTAAAATGGATGAAGAAGAAAGTGAGCCGATTAATTGTACCCCACCAGAGTTGCAACATGTAGCGAACAGTGCACGAGAATTCGTGCTGCCAAAAAATCCAGAAAAAGATACGAGATTGCTTTCAAAAATTTTTGCCAATGGCAACAAAAACACAAAATCGAAAGTTTATTTTCCGAAAATATTCTATTAGCATATTTCAGTGATGCTTTGGCAAAAATGAGTCCAACGACCTTATGGAGCATCTATTCAATGTTAAAAGCAATGATTAACTTGAAACATAAAATTGATATTTCGAAATATAATAATTTGACAGCTTATTTGAGCAATAAAATGAAGGGATATAAGAAGAAGAAAGCGAAAGTGTTTACTGATGAGGAAATTCAAACATTCTTTGATACGGCACCAGATTGTAAATACTTAGCTGTTAAGGTAAGATTTAACATACATACCTAAAGTATAACAATAAATTGTACTCATTTGTAATTATGGTGTTAATTTTTTGATTAGGTTATTTTAGTATTTGGTATACTTGGTGGCTGTCGTTGCGATGAAGTATTGAATATTACTGTTGATCTTGTGAAGCGTTTTGATTCGCCTGAAAAAATGTACTTAGTTTCCATCCCAGAGGAAAATAAAACGGATATACTCAGGTCATTTACAATCAGCGAAGGATATTATTTCGATATCATTGAAAGATATATCAACATACGTCCGAAAGATGTGCCATTGAAGCGATTTTTGTTAACTTATCACGATGGAAAATGTGCTAACCAAAATATGGGTAAAAATAAAATAATCAACGCTGCAAAAGAAATCGCCGAATTTTTAAACCTGGTTCCTGATAAATATACAGGTATTTATTCAATTTCAATTCCTTTTGTCAAATGTCAGGTATAAAAGAAAAATAAATGTAAACTTGTATTTATAAAAGAAAAATTCTCATGCCTTTTTATTTTTAATAGGACATAGTTTTCGTCGAAGTGGTACAACTACATTGGCAAATGCTGGCGCCGATTCTAGAACAATTAAACGATACGGTGGATGGAAATCAGACGCAGTTGCGGAAGGTTATATCGATGAGAGTATGTTTGAAAAAAAGAAGACCGAAAATATGATTGTATCGAGTTTATTTTCGTCTACCCCACATTCTTCTGTGTCTCATTCGTCTACGTCGCATTTGTCTACGTCTCATGCATCTACGTCGCATTCGTCAACGTCTCATTCATCTATACCAAGTACATCGGCATCGACTTCTCAACTGAATGAACCTGCTACGGCAAGTGTGTCTAAATTTCGAAAATTTACCTATAAAACCCCAAAATTTAGTCAGTTATCGCAGGTCTCAGGAAACAGAGTAGCTTCAACAATGAATGTCAGGCAACCGGAGATAACATCACCCTTAGATGAAGAAGAATTCGAATCATCTGAAGATAACTTAGGGTTATCTCAGTACATTTTAGAAGAAGAAGTCTATGATTCTCAAAGTCAAAATGTTGAAGTATTATCGCAATGTTCAAATGTTTTCAATATTGAGAATGGAATTTTCCAAGATTCATCGAAGAGACCCCAGGTTAAATCGGCACCGAATTTTATATTCAATAACTGTAATATTACATTTCACGTTAATAACCAATAAAAAAATGTTCCTTTTTTTTTAAATTTAGGTAAGTCGTCGATATTTTTTTATTGTTATTTGGTTAGAGGTTTGTGATTGTTTTTTTAAACTCAGAATTCAATTTTTCAAAAATTGGTTCTCAATTGTTTTATTTAAACATAGGTAATTTTTTTGTTCTTAATTTACGATTTGATCTTTCAACAATTGTTTTTTTATTTTAATCTAAAGATTGTATTTTTTATTGCTATTTGGTTAAAGGTTTGTGATTGTTTTTTTTTTAAAACTTGGAATTCAATTTTTCAAAGATTGTTTCTCAATTGATTTATGTAAACACAGACAATTTTTTTTGTTCTTAACTTACAATTGTTTTTTTTTTTTCATCGTAGTGTGAGTAAAAGTGCACTTTTACTCACACTCGCGAATCGCTCGAGTGCTCAAACTCGCCTTTTACTCACACTACAACAAAAAATATCGTATGCAACTCGGGAGATAAATGATTTTCGACGATTTTGAATTATTTCCCTCGCTTCGCTCGGGCAATAAACCTCAAAATTCGTCGAAAATCACTTTATCTCCCTCATTGCATAATATACTATTAATCTAAATATTGTATTTTTCAACAATCGGAAATCTTATTTTTGTATTTTGTTCAATTCAGTTCAAACTTATAAAAAGTTCAACTGGTTCAATTCCGAGTCAGATGTATTGTAATAAATAAAGATGTTGAAAATTTTTCGGAATTGAATTCGATGTGAAAATCTGAATGCATTTTTTGTTATCAATGTTGACGTTTGCGGTGATTTTCCTCTCCATGGGATGTGTGATTTTTATAGAGAACAGATGACGTTAATCATTGCCCTAGGAACCGAAGCTATGAGGAATCAATTGGTAAATTATGGTATGTTTATTTTTATCCTTGAATCTGGTTTTGTAAACGATTACAAACTTTTTGAAAATTTACAGAATGTATTGTATGTGATGAAAAATAAAACTTCGGGAAAAATATTACCTACGTGGAGAAACCTTCAACTTTGGTTAACTGAAGAGTTTATCAATGTTCTTCTGATATATTTCAAATTCTTGTTACTTAGTGTTCAAGAAGGAAGAAATTCACTTGAAGGTGTTCAAAATGGTTCATTATTTACGCAATATTCTTGAATTATACCCTTATTTCCATTCAAGTACAGAAATTTACCTTCGTTAAGCTAATGTGAGGAATTTCATTATTCCTAATGATACTTGTTGAACACATTTTTATACTGATTTTAGAACACTCGTAGAGACAACAGAAACAAAGATTTCAGAACTTGTCCTTTCAAATAAGTTTCAGTAACTAGGCACTCGATTTGTAATTTTTTGTCGCGAAGGTATTCTGCATGGCGTTTCGTTTCACTGGAGTTGTATGATTTTTTGCATAAAAATATTAAAATTACAATAATTTCAGTTGATTTTCCGGTTGAAAATATCAGAACTGCAATGATAAGGTATCGATGAATATTGATAACGATAACAAGAAACTGTGTATGTGAATCATAGAGAGCGCGAGTGTAGTGTGATGAAAAAAGTTTTTTCATCACACTGTGATGAAAAAAGATTCTGTTGTACAATGGTACACTTTCACATACGGCGAAGCGGGAGTAATTCTATATTTTCGTAGCGTGTATAAAGAAAAATATATTGAGACATTTTAAATTTGAAAAACTAAAGTTGGTAAAAATTAATCTTATGTTGAAATAATGCTGAAAATAATAATTTGGAATAGATTTTTTATTTTCGAATCCAACGCATATTTATTTCGTGTAAAAGTCTTGGGCTAATATTGCAGCTTTGAAAATAAGCACGTAGAATCTCGTTAGCCTGAAAAATATATAAGTAGAAGTGTTGCGTCGTTTTTTTATCACAGTTGTAAACTTCGTCGTATTGAGTGATATGCAATGTTGCTTGGTCAACACCTATAATTTTGGAAAATGGAAAAGTCATAATTCACGAATTTTTCTTTTCCGACGTATATATTTTTTTCGCACGACACAACTGACACGATTTCTTCGATAGTCAAACTACCTGTTGTAGATATTGAATTTCTAACTGGTGCTGAAGTGAAGAAGATAAGAAATAATCATTCGACAAGAATTTTCACACTTATTATATGAAATGATGACATTTACCAGATATTCGTTACGTTTATCTTTTCCGAAAAAAGGTACCTTCTCGTATTGATAAAAATATCGAAATAACACTTTCGAAAAAACTGTATTTTTTCGACGCCTCGCACGATGTGACAGTTGAAAATTGATGAAAATAATCATTTTTTTAGGTTTTCAGTACGGCCGAGGGACGTGAGGAGTGTAATGAGTGTAGATTTATTCCAAAAAGTTTGTATTGGCTCGATAAGTAACTAAAAATTTTCCATTCTTTGCTTATTTCTTCGAATTACTCGTATTTAATATTTTTTTTCGAAGAAATCTATTGAAAAAGGTACCCATATTTAAAAAAATTGTTAAAACATCATAAAATATATAGTATCTAAAAATGGCGCAGCCATCAATTAAATAGTCGTAAAAATCCATTTAAAAAAAAGTAAAAATGAATTGTAAGAGTCGTTAAAACTAGTTTTACCGAAAAAGAAGAGTGGTTTCATAATGAATTTCTTGAACCATTTGTAAAAAGTTTTCCATCACTTTCCTTGATGTTTTTAGTAGGTAAGTAATTTGATAGGTAGGTAAAGAAAATTTTTTATTTCAGTACATCACTTTTCCCTCTGAAAATATACCATTTTTGTGATTATTTCGGGAGAAAGAGGAGAAGATTTTTTAGGGAATATTTTCATTTTCTATTCAGAGGTTTCTATGTTTTAAAAAAAGTCAAGACAGGAGAATTTTCTCGTTCATATTTAAAAATACAATTCTCTAAAGAGGATTTTTTTTTTAAAAAATGAGGAAAACGGTCCTAATTAGAAATAGTTTTATCTCAATCAATAATAATTTCACTTTCTTGATTCCTGATCTTTTTTGCTTGAAAAAATTATAAAATTTTGGTACACTCCGAGTCGAAAAAGTTCTGTGATAAAAAATTTTCCATTTCCTCGAAATATTTAATTTTTTTTAGTGCGATCTCTTTTTAACGCAGCTGTTTTGTAAGTTTTCATTCTAAAATTGTAATATTGACATTTTTCTCTCTTCATAAAATTTTAAAATTAACTTGGAGGTCAGGTTTTAAAATTTCCGTACCTAGGACTCCATATTGAAAAAGTGAAGAATGGTGTTTAAATAAAGTCAGAGTCTATAATCGAAATACGAAAACATGATAATGGGTGGGGGGGGGCTTTTTTTTAACGAAAAATCATGCGATGAGGTTATCATTCAATGAAATAGCCAATTTGAATTTTTATAATTATCACCAAAAAATTCAAATTGCTCACACGTACATCTCAAATTCAAGCCATTTTTCTTTTCATGTCTAAAATAATTTTTGATGTTTCAAAATATTTTCATGATGATGCTACTCAATTTTCATGAAACTTGAGTTATATTCATTCATGGATTGAGAAGTAAGCTAAAAATATTACCAAGAAAAACGATTTTTATCAAATTTTTTGGAAATTTTTTGAAACGCGATTACCAACTTTAATTTTACGAAAACTGTATTAATCGTAGCAGTAGCAGCTGTCGGTGAATTTTTTCTGAAAATTTTTATCAAAAGATATTCCAGGTTCCTGGGCAGTTTTTCGTCTCACTTTTGAAGCATTTGAGTGAGGAATTTCAATTCGATCGAAATCAGGAAATCTTCGATTTCTTGAGCTGAACCTTATCGTTTTTAATGGCCAAAAATTGATATCAATTTCCGGAGGTTACGATTCTACGAGGTGTAGAAATTTCAATCGAAACATTTTAGGAGGAACAGAAATTTCCAGCAGATGGTGTGTTTTAGAAATGGTAAAAAAAAAAATGTTTTTCCTAAAAATAATTTAATTTTGAGAAGATTTCCTCGAATTAGCTTCTTTTTTCTCTGAGCCGAAAAAATCAAATTTTTTTAGGAGATCTCCTATTGTGCATATGAAATGATTCACCTTCTTTTTTAATTTTTTTTTTTTTTAGATCCAAATTATTCTCCTCGATATGATTTTTTCTCTTCATATTTCATTCGTTTACGATGAAAATTTCCCCCGCTTTTGATGCGATAGGATCCAGGCAGAGATTGCGAGGGAGGGAGTAATACCAATATAGGAAACATATGACTGAAAAAAAATAAGGGAATGGGAACATTCGAACGACTATTCCGAATCAATTTACAAGTATTTCATGAAAATTACGACAAGGTATGAAAAACATTCATAATAAACAACTTTTTTCCCATTTTTTTTCATCGACGATGGTACGGAAGTAGCGACGATTCGCTTATACGCCGGAACTACGTTTACATATGTATATAGGCATAAATAATGCGAAAAAAATACGAATTTAATATTTACTAAATGTTTCGACCGTACGTACCGGAATGGCGGAGAAGGGGGAATTGTCGGACGGCGAGAAATACCCTCGACGAAGAGTTATTTACATTTCGAGAGCTTTTTTGTTTAATTCTTGCGCATTTAAATTTCGTGACGAAAATATTAAAAATGAATTAAGTCGGATTAGGCTAAAACCAATCACAAACGTGACTATTACTACGTCGGCGCGCGCGCCTACCGCTGCCTTCACTGCCACGGTGAAAATCGGCGACCGAGCGAAAATTCTACCCATAGAGACAAGTGTTAACATTCGTCAGACGTTTGAAACGCGCCGCCGGTTGTCGGTTGAACAATTTCGAAAAAACGTACGTTACGTAATATACGAGTAGTATAGACGAACGATTTTTTTCGAGATTTTTTTGCTATTTTGAAAATTTCATTTTCGACGAATTTTGACGAAAATTAACGTATGCAAGTTTCGTTTAATTTTTCGGATTTTTTTCTATCCGAGTAAAATGAATACGGTTGTTGAATGATTTTTTTTTTTTTTGGTAATTCAGTTCGTGATTCGGAAATTTTTCAAAGGTAAATTTTTTACTCAATTGGATTTTTTGTCAATTATTTGATGTAGGTACGATATTTTCATGTGGATGAATTGTGACCCCTTTTTTTTATCGAGTAGAAATAATTTTTAGCGTAAGTCTACGAAAAATCACGCAAATGATTGTATCGTGTCAGATTGTGGACGAGGTTTTTTTTTATCGAATTTCATTCGTATTTATTTTTCTGGCGTTTTCGAATTGTTTGGCTGGTTCTGTGTAATTTACTTCGCGGTACCATTTGCCTGCCAACAATTTTTTTGCCCTGTCGCCAACTTCCAATTGTCCCTTTAATTCTTCTCCGTCATATTCGAAGTTTTCAAATGGAAAGATTTATTTTTACGAAAGAAATCTGCGAGATGGTTTTAAAACATCTGTCACAATATGAAAATTTTTCATTTGAGATGAAAAGCAGTCGACGTTATCAACAGATGAAGAAATTCGGACCGAGAATCATTGGAATTATTTTTGTTTTTTATTTTTTAATGAAACGAATTGAGAAAAATTGCATCCTTTGACCGACGAATTGAATTAAGTGGATGATTGGGTGTCATTGTCGCGTTCGGTGCGATTGGTGAATATTCTTTCGCCATTTTCGACTATCTGTTGCTGCGAGAATATGGTTTGGATAAATAAGCGTTAAATGATACGTTTAGTTGGGCTCTTCCTTTATCGTCGGTTGACTTTACCTCGAATGAAAAGTTTCGAAACTGTAAATAACACATTCTGAGAATATTTTTCAGGGGGTAAGACGAGAATAATGAATTTCTGTGAATTTTAAGAACAGGGATAGATTGGCATTCTACGCTGCTTGGATCTTTATTTTTTAACGTAGAGGTAAAAAAAAATAACAAAAAAGCGGTAATATCAAAATTGAAGGTGATAAATAGGAAATGGATTTTTTTTATCAATACGATATTATTACAAAATATTTGGACATTATAAAAAAATTGATGACTCACTCTTCGATGTACGCAAATGACAAAATCACTGATAATTAATTTCGATGAAATGTGTGATTTATACGTAAAAAATATTACGATTATGAGTCCATTCATTTCCCCAGGTAAAATCGGCGTTATTTGTTTTTCGGATTGCAATAAATATTACTTTTTCGAAGGTAAAATTCCGTTTTATCGACTTGGCGTACCTGGGTATTTTTTTTTAGGAAATGAGATAACTGTGTTTTGATGAAAATGAGTAATACCTGTTTACTTGTAAACCCATTTTCTGAAAACATTGCTTGCGACTTTTGTAATTATTTTTCATCCTATTTTATTTTTTCATTTTTCAATTGATATGCATGTGTATGATTTTACTTATTTGATGTTTTGTTCGACGAAATTTGAATGGTACTACGAATTTGCGATCGTGTAATTTCCTTTTTGTAAAAAAAAATAATTTGTTTTCTAGTTTATTGTAGAATTGAAATTGAAGGAATGTTGGAATTCGATTATTCCAATTTCCTTGATAATAATTTTTTCGCCTTATCTTCAGAGCATAGAAATCAAATGAATCGTGATTCCGATGACGAGTCGTTTTTTTGATATCTTTCTGAACGAAAAGACCATTTTCTTTTATTTTCGTTTCAAAGCTATGCAAGTTGAAGAATTATTTAGTCACCTATGTAGTTTTTGATAGGAAAAAAATTCGAGATTTCTACCAAATTTTTGACGTATTTGTGATTGGAATTTATTATTTGATGATTTTTTCCACTTGGTACTTTGCTCTGATTTTTTTGCTGGAGAGTGAAAAAAAAGAGATATGAGGGATTCTCGAAGGAAAAAATTGATAAATCGTTTAAAATTATAATATTTCCAGAACTATTGGATTTTTTACTCAAATTTTTTTTACATAGGTACTTGGTCCTTTTTGATAAGAGATGAGCGTGAAAAATGCCATAATTTTTAAGCGAGGTGAGAAGTTGTTTCCAAAAAAAAGAGAGTAAGTAATACTCGAAATAATACTTCAATGCTGTAATTTTGAAAAAAAAATTCCTGCCTTGCATATGGAATCAGGAATGCGAAACTGAGGATGGCATTGTAATTCAGCTAAGGATATCATTATCGTTTCAGAAGTAAAATCGATGATTAATTTTGCATTTTTTTCGCATAATGAGAGTATAGAAATGCAAAAATTATTCATCGATTTCATTCCAAAGACGATAAAAAAAGTTGAGCTGTGCCAGAATGAATCCATGCACCTGGTTTTAAAACAATTTTTATTCATTTTTTTTGTCCAAAATGTCACGTTATAAATTTTGGATTCTTTTTTGAACTTTCTTTTTTTTGGTCTTTGAAAAACGTTGAATATTCTCATAAGAAAACTCACAAAGAGATTGGAAATTTCAAGTTGAAGATCGTATTAAAAAATCTTAAAATGTTGGACGTTGGACATCAATTTTCCCCTCGAAATATTGAAGGCTGTCGTCACCAAAATTGGTCGTTATTCATTTTTTTTTTTTTTTCAAAATCTGAATACTTATAGAAGTACTAGTAGCTCAAAAGTGTTTTCACACTTCAAAATGACGTGATAAAAATTTCAGCTTCTTGATTTAGGTACTTTTTTTTTATTCCTTTCCATGATTGGGGGGAGGGGGGGTTAGCAGTAGAAAAACTTCAATATTATCATTTTATTTAAAATTTTCCAAGAATTAATTTTCCAATATTCTGGGCCAAAAAATCAATATTTTTTTATTCGTTTGCTTTCAATACCTACTAATCCAAATCCATGCAAGTAACGAAAATAATTCTAAAGTGATCAGAACGAAAGCATTTTTGAAACATAAATTTTGTGTTAATTATTTTGATACTTGTTCAGTTGATTCAATGAGATGAAATTTTTATCCCCGTCATTTTGGGGCCAAGTCACAACTAGAAAGCGATCTCTGTATTTATTTTCGTTGAATGATGCAAAGAAATCTACTTTTTTAGTTGACCAACCCACTCTTTTAATTATTTGAATCAGTCAAAAATTCCAAAATTCACTGATGAAATAGATAAAATCAAGTCACTGATAATCAGTCAAATTCCACTGATTCTCCTGTTTCAAATAGTGAATTTTGATTATTGAATCAGTAACAATTGATTGACTGATTAAAATTATACTTAGCCAATCAGTGAATTTTCATTATTGAATCAATTAAAATTAAATTTCACTGATTCAATCAGTAAATTTTTTCACTGATTTCTACAGTGACTCAATTTTTTATGATTTAAATCAGTCAATTTTGACTGATTCAAATTAAGGGAGTGCTGTTCATGCATAAAATTTGTTTCTCGATCTCATTTTCTACTTTTTTCCCCAGATAAAATTATACAAAATTACATTTTTCCCTCTCCAATTTTTATGAGATGAAACTCTCTTATCAAAAGGCCGAATTTCGAGTCCGTCAGAAAAAGAAATGGATTTGTTTTTCTGTATGAGTCGAAATGCGGTATTCTCGAATCGGGGCGAGAGTTGACGTTTTTATACATAGTTCTTTTGTTCACGCACTATTGGAAAAAATCGGATAAGTAGATAGAACAAATGAAAAGGCTGATAAAGAGAAAACGATACCTCAGTAAAGGCGAGCAGAACGAGCCCACTAAATTCTTGGCATATCTGACGATATTTTGTACCTGCCCACGTATCCTTTGTAGAGTTCTTTTGTGGCAAAGATATCTGCGACTGAAGACAAAATACGCTGTTAAGATTTGCTGCGACGACGACGATGACAAAGATACCTCTTCGCAGTATCTCCAATTCATTTCATTTCATTTTAGGTATGAAACTCGTGCTACAATGTTTGCCCTCGTCGAGCTTTCTACAACGCAAACGTGCTTGTATATTTTTCGTCGAGCCTTTTAATTATTACACCCGATACTTTTTTCTCCACCAAATTACAGTCGATAAATTAACGAACGAGTGAGCAGGATTCGGATGATTCTGCAGCGTTATCGAATCAGTCTATCTAGGTATTCGTATAGGTAATTATACGTTGGCCAATTGAAAACCACTCGTCGCGTGCGCGAATTACATAAATTAGATGTCCATAGAGGCGAAAAAAAATTCATTTCCATGTCCCTCGATCGAGCCAGCTCGCCCGGTCCGTTGATGGATAAAATCGAAATGATGCGAAATTATTCGATGGACGCGCCACGAACCCGTTTGCGACGAAAAGGGAGGTTAAAAAGGCTTAAAAAGTATTAGAAAATAAGGCCGACGGCGGCGGAGTACCGAGGTGCCTACGAATTTAGCGCCTTGTTAAAAAATATGATCGATGTATTTGAAAATACGCGTATTTCTCGTTCGTGGTATATGGGACGATGGGTAATTTCATTTCGCGTCCTAATGGAAAAATACATACGCGCGATTGGAATTAGTGCCTTATTGTAAAAGGCTGTAATAAATTTGAATGCGGTCTGTGTGTATAAATTAGCTAGTTGGCGGAAGAGGTTCGGGGAAGCAGTATTTTTGAATTTTCGATGTGATTCGGGTGCAGATAACGAGAGCGAATTGACGCGCCAATTTTTATTTCACGTACGAATTATTTTACAGCCAGAAATAATGGATCAAAATTGATGCTAATGAGAGTGTGGTTTGGTGTGCAGAAAAGCGAAAAGTCAACCGGAGATATTGGGAGCATTTTTTCAGATTTATTGACTTTTAAACTTGATATTTTGTCCTCGTGAATTTCATTTCTGTTATCGTAATTCTTCTTTTATCTGAATTCTTCAGTGCTCAAACCAGAGATGCATCGATTGTGTTTTTAAAAAATAATCGGAAATTAAGGCAAGGTTGCCTAATATGGACCCCAACTCTTTTTTTGGGCTCTGGGGAAACCCCAGTACTCCCAAAAGGGGTGAAAATGAGCTAAAATTGTAACTAGAAGACTTGACTATCACCCTTCCCCCCAAAACAGAATTTCAAAAAATGAATTACTTTGATTTTTGGCGATTTTTTTGTGAAAAGGTGATTTTTTGGAAAACTTTTTTTGGGCTCCTAATATGCACTTCCTAAAAAATTCCAAAAAATTTTAAAACCCATCAGAAAACGTTTATTTATGCATTTAGACAGTTTGAACAGATTTATTTTTTCAAACTGCTCTCATCGTGGCGCCATCGCCATAAGTAACATTTGGTGGAACTGAGTGCTACAAATTTTATTTGAAAATTTTTTTCAAATCTCGATTATTGAGACATTTTTGACAACCGGTTGCAAATTATCGAACCAATTTCGAAAAATAAATCATCAAATTTTAATCGTCTCCGTGTGTAGATTTCATTCCCATAAAAAACCCAGACCCCTATTTTTTGACCAAAACCGATTTCTCATCGTAAGTTTGTGGACACCCTGTAGGTAGGACTGAATATTTGATCATCAATCTTCAATGCATGAAAATTACTATTTTACTCAAATGTAGAAATATTTTATTGGGAATCTGGTAAAAAAAAAAGCGGAAATGTGAAACACTAAACTGAACACCCCAGAACCCCAGTGAAAGATCCAAATTTGCAATTATTTTCAAATCGAATGATAATTTCATCGTATTCAATTTGAAAACTCTTCAGTATGAAATTATTCAATTCTCCAGAATGAAGCGAGGGTAAAAAATTACGAATTGAAGTTTGTAGGTTCATTGGAAATATGAGGGAGATGAATTTGGCCCGAACGAAGTGAGGGTGAAAATTTAAGAAGACCTCAAATGTTTTCGATTGATAAACTTGAATAAAAAGTTTGCAACTTCTATTTTGAAATTATTATTTAAAAAAATAATAATAAAATAAGGCCCAGCGCAGCGAGGCCAAACAAATCTTTTGAAAAAATTAATTTTTAAATATCAAAAATCGAGTTTAAAGGAACATAAAATTAAATTATGTTTGTCTTTGTATGTACTTATTGAAATAATTTGAAAAAAAAATCTAAAGAAAATCATTTTTGTATGTTCAGATTATTTTTTAACTTCTAACAATAGAAAGAGAAATATAATAAGGCCGAACGCAGCGAGGCCAAATTTTTTAAAAATTTTGCTGCTCTTTTGTGTTGAAAGAATAAGTACATAAAACCTCCAAAACTGTTTAATTTTCCCAACTTGAAGAAATGAAATTTTCCCCTGGGAAATAGATCATTTGTTGAACTTTTCTCACTCTGGAAAAATATTTGTATAGATTCAAATGGTAAATTTTCCCCGCTTGAGAAAATATGAAATTTCTCAACTTGGAAAAATATATTACTACAGATAGCGAATTTTTTCAAGAATAGGGACAACTTTTGCTATTTTTATGTATTTATAGTTCGTCAAGTTGGAAAATTCACGATTTTGTACTCGTATTTTTTCAAGTTGGAAAATTCAAGTCCAACAGATCGATTTTCCCCACTTTTAAGGTCAGAAAGGCAATTTTCTCAACAAAATGCTGAAAAATCCCAAGGGGGTAAGCTACCTCCAACCCCTTTTTGCTACGTCCCTGTCAACTATAAATAAAAAGAGAAATAAAATGATGCTGAACGCAGCGAGGCCAAAATTTTTGAAAAATTTGAATGGCTTCTTCATATTTTTTTTTTAAAAAAAAAAAAAAAGAAAACGCAAAACTGTTCAATTTTCCCAACTTGAATCAAAAGAAACTATGAAAGTATAAAAAATATTCAATTTCCTAGTTTGGAAGAATATTTGTACAAAATACAAATGGTAAATTTTCCCAACTTGGAAAAATATGAAAAATTTCCCAACTTGAGAAAGCATAAAAAATTCCCAATTAGGAAAAATATATTACTTAGTAATAGGTAGCGAATTTTCCCAAGTTGGGATAACTTGCTATTTTCATTTTCATGTTGAAAAAATTCACCATTTTGTACGCGTATTTTTTCAATTTGGAAAAATATGAGTACAAAACAGTAAATTTTCCCAACTTTAAGATCAAAATGGCAAATTTTCCCAACAAAATACCGAAAAATCCCGTTGGGGGGGAGTTACCCCTTATCGCTACGTCCCCGAGGAAAATAGTCACAAAAATGAATTTAAAAGGCAAAATAAACTGATCTCTCCTATCTTATTTCAAGGTCAATCAATGGTTCGCAAAAAACAGGACAAAAAAATAATTAAGAAAAAAAAAGCATACCTACGTAAAAAAGGAAAAAGCAACAATACTCGAACGAACCAAAGTACATTAGAAACCCCAGTAAATTTCACATAATTGCAAAACCCCTCAATTCCTCATCATCTTCGAACCACCCAAAGGGAAAAATTCCATCTTCGGTGCCAATTTGATACAACACGAGTTTGCCCATCGTGCTGAAATTATCTTCGAAATAAATAACTCGTGTATCTCGAGGCGACAAAAAAATTTCATTCTCCATCGCTACCTCGCGACATCGAGGGCAAAAAATCCCAGGCAGCTGTATCTTTTCGGCAATTCGTCATTATACGAAAACGAAAAAGTAAAAAATAACCAACTTTGGATATAGGTATCCGGCAACGGAAAGCAGTTCGTTTTAAAACCTGTACCTCGACGAATCGAGAAAGATTCGTTGATTTTGTTAGAAATAATTTTGCGAAAAAAAAAATACTTTTCAAATGTAAATTTGCCAGCGCCGATTATACTTACCTTTCTTTCATTCTTTCTGCGAAAGTTATTTCGGAATGTAAATTCGCGCCGCGCGCGTCGTGGCAGATAACACACAAAAAAATAAATAAATAAATAAAGCGAATAATATATAACATTTTCAAGGTACAGAAAAAGCAATCCTCTCTCTTTTATAAGCGGAAACATCGTATCGCGTCGGAGCCGGTGTTAGTCGACGTGGAAATGTTAATTGTCCTAGATGAAAGTTGAATTGAATTTTTGTGTGCTTTTTTTTTATTTTAATTTGCTTATTCGCTGCGCTGTTCTCACTTCTCACTCACTATGTGCTGCTTTGTTTCGCGTATTATTTTTTTTCTCTCATTTTATTCATCAGATTAAATAATAATAAAAAACTCTAAAAGGGGTACAAAATCGAGCTGCTTTGAACGAAACAAATTTTCGAAAAAATCCGATTATTTAATTAATTCTTTTTTCATCCGAATCTTTACTTCAATTCGCGAATTCATAATCGTGAGATCAATGACATCCGAGTAGGTAATCCCCCCTTTTTTTTCAATGAAACGTTCTATCTCCAAATTACTGCAACGAGAGAGAAAAAAACTTTATTTTATTATTCTCGTAATAGAACAAGCAATGAAATGAAATTAAACTTACCAAAAAAAAACTTACGAGATTTAAAAATTTACTTTCATCAGCCAACTTGGAGGATTTATTTTGGAAATTTCTGAGGAAAAACTTTGACTAGGTACGTGCAAATGCTTTTAGATAGTAAATTTCAATGAAATTATGACAATTTTGCTCGAGGTGTATTCGCGTACCTACTTGAAAAATTTATTGTTTTTGTTTGGCATTTTTAATTACATTTTAAACGAGAAAAAGAATAACGAAAGAATGCAGTGTTAGGTAAAAAATTTTTAAATTGTTGAATTATTTGCAACCTAGTATTTTGTAAATAGTTTTCTTATTTTCTGAGCATTTTTTTTTCTTTCTTGACATTTTGAATATTATTTTCAGAGTAATTGAAAATGACAAAAAAATTTTTAAGCAATGAGTTGGATGAATTATATTAATTAAGTGATGTCAATGATTAATCATAAATTTTGACAAATATTCAATTTTTTCAAAAAAAAAAAAAAAAGATAAAAAGTAGATTTTTTAACCTTAATAGAATAATAATCAATCGTTATTCTATAAGAAGATCATTATTTTTATTTAAAAGTGCCTGTTACTGTAATAAATGAGACAAATTATTTCACAGTTAGAAGTGGTGTCGTTGTTTGAATTGCAAAACGAAAGAAATATCTTGGTACATATATTTTTTTTCAAGTTAGGTATTCGAGATAATTTCGAGAAATAGCTCCAAAGATTATTCAGAAGCTCTTGAATCTTTTTTTTTGAGAGGGAGGGGGAGTTAATTTGACCTGAAATTCAGAAATTTACCCTTAGATCTGAGATTCACAACAAAATTCAAAAATTTTCAACTTTAGAGTTGAGGAAGTATAGAAACCTTTGTATTTCCACTCTCTAAATTAATTTTTGGAATTCATTCAACATTAAACCTAAAATTTGATCTTTCAAAATGAGGTAGATTCAAAATGGCAAGCTGCCAGAGAAAAATTACAGGAATTGAACCGCAATGAAAATTTTTTGTCACGAAATAGTCATGTTCTCCACTTCAAAATCGAGTTTAGGTTCCAATTTTGCTCAATCAGAACTCGAGCTAGAATTTTTTTTAAAACTGTTTAATGAGAAAGCAAGATTTTCATTACATAACAAGGAAGTTATCCAAACTCGAAAGTAAAATTTTGAGGCCAAACAGAAAAAATCGAAAGTAAGTAGATACTACAATAAAAGAACTCCAAATCAAAAATCAAAAATTTCACTGGCTGAAGTGCATTTCTTGAATTTTGACGAATTTTTGAAATTCAAAATCACTTTGTAGACAGAAAAATACCAAAATTTTGATCAAATCGGCGAAAAAAGCTGAAATTTGGTTAAATACTCTTCATTTGTGGCCTGCCGAATCGATTGGAAGCGATTTGATTTTACACCGATTTAGGAATTTGGAAAAAGTATCATTTCTGCTGAAATAAAATACGGATTTGAACTCAAAGTTACGAATTTCGGAAAATTGCGTTATAATCGATCAAAATCAAATATGTCACCAATATTGGTAATCCGCGATTTTAGGTGTGGAAATTCATTTGGGCTATTTTTATATGCTTTTCTTCAGCTCTGAAAAATTTCAAAATTTTCTTATGGCTCTTAAACGTCTTGAAACCACTTCAATCGATTCAGCAAGTCAAAAATAAGGTAAGATACCAAATTTCAGATTTTTCACTGATTTGATCAAAATTTTGATATTTTTCAAGCTAGGTATAAAAAAATTTGAAATCTCAAAAATTCGAGAAATGTCCTTTAGCATTTGAAATTTTGAATTTTGGGTTCTTTTATTGTGTACTTACTGTCAATTTTTTTTGTTTGAGCTAAAAATTTTACTTTGAGTTGAGGTACCTTCCTTGTAAGCAATCATTTCCAATTTTAAAAAATGAGTCTTACCTACTCTGGTGTTCGATGTCAAACTTCCAGTCAGTTGGCTGATTTATACTCAATTTCAATGAACTTTGAAAATATTCGTTCGTTCAAATTAAAATTAAGCTTCTAGGCATATGTTTTCATAGCCACACCCCGAAATTAATTTAGGGAGGGGCTGAGAATTTGAGAAAACTAGGGGGAGGAAGTCAAATTTCAAATTAGTCATTTTTTACTAATCCTTTCAGTCAAAAATCATTAATTTTTTCTTACAAACTAGGAATTTATTGAGAAATTGGTAATTTTTGACTGAAAAATGAGTTAAAAAGTATCAACTTTTAAAAAGAAATTTAAAATACTGCCCGATCGAAATTTTTTTGAAAAAATACTGATTAAAAAGCAAAAAAATGCACATTTTTAATATTTTCATAATAAAAAAATATTTTTTTTTCAAGCCTAGAGGAGGAATGGGCTCAAGCCCCCTGAGCCCTCCTTGGGTGCGCCTTTGTATGTTTTTATAGTTTTTTTTTAAACAAATATTGTTGTAAAAATAATAATTCTAGGTATTCCAGCCCAAAAAATCATTTTTTCGACCAATTTTTGGGAAAAATGACTCCATAGGTAAATCTCTTTCAATAATTACAGTCATCAAACAAAAAATAAACGATTAACGATTCCATAGCCGGCGTTTACAGCGTAGCGTGTGTAGCAAATGCTACACATCGGAGAATTCGTGTGTAGCGACGCTACACATCGGAAAAACACGGGGTTCGAACCTTCTCCTTCCCCTCCCCCATGAGGTCAAAAATTTACGATAAAAAGGGCCTTTTTAAGATATTAAAAATCGAATTTTCTCTAAGCTTCGCCCTCGCTTCGCTCAGGCATAAAGAAAATCTCAATTATTCAAATTCTTTGCAATGATTATGCGAAAAAGGCTCCATCTTAGTATTCTAAATCTCCATTCCTACTTTATACCTTCCCAAAGAAAGCTTCTGACACTATTGCTTGAAGTTTCTGTTATCATTTTCGTTTTGTAAGGTCCAAATGATTAGTTTGAAAGTTGCTTGTTCCAAAATTACACCTTTATCGAAGTTTTTTTTTCTCTAAATATTTTATACAAATTGTATAAGAAGTAAGAACTTGATAACACCCGTGTACCTATTGTGATTTTTTGATACATTTATGAATGAAAATGTTTCAAACTATGAATTTACTGTTCTCATAGCGTATTTTTTAGGGACGGGGGTGAGGGAGGAATGGTGAAAGGTAAACTAAAAATTTCTCGAAAAGAGGGGGCTAAGGGGATAAAACTTCCAAATTTCATTAAGCTCGGAAAAAAGATTTTTTTATTGCAAAAATATTTGAAAACGTGCATTCTTTTGTTTTTCAAACAGAATTTTGTCAAAAAATTTCCGCCCTCGCTTCGCTCGGGCAATATTTTAGTTTTTTTATATTAAAAATTGATAAATTTTGACCAATGTTTGAGGCAAAAATCACCGATTCCTCAATAAATTACCATTTTGTTGGAAAAAATTAATAATTCTGAAAGATCAGTAAAAAAAATGAAGTAAAGTTTCCTCTGAAAGCTCTCATCCTGACTTCTGATATTAAGTTAATTTCATTTTTTTTTAATTTAATTTAACCCTGCATTTTAACACCCATGTCTTAATATTGGCCGGAGGGGACGGAGCAGAAAAAACCTTGTAATTTGACACCCATTTTGTAATATTGGCCTGGGCTGAGCAATTTTTTGTTTGCTACACATCGGAGAAATTTACTTCGCCGGCTCTGAACGATTCTATCTGCCCATCCTCAGCTACAGTCCAATCTTCCAATCTGGCGAAAACAATCTTCCGCTCATTCAAAAAAAAGAAGAAAAAACGCCTTCTCGAGCACTCAAAAATCGCAGGTGTATCGCGAAGCACGGCTGTAAATTCATTTTCAATTACGACGACATTTATTAATTAACATGAACGAAGAAAACGATCCATTAAGTAACGCTGCCTCCGCACCTTACAATCGGAGGAAATCCTCGCTGACGAATGTTTCCAGTAGCAGCCTCTGACACGTTTTCTCTGTTTCGCGATAGACCGTTCTAATTCTTTTTTAAAAGAAATACGCCGCCGACTAAACGTCGAGCGAGATTATCAGCTCGCGAATGTTTCTCGCGAAGAAGAGAAAAAGGCGGACGAACATTTCGCGATGAATTTTTAATCGTTTGCAGATTCGTTGTCGTAATTTTTTACCTCGAATATCATAAAAATACCCGACTATTGTCGGTTTTGCGCGAGCCGTCTTGTTAAATCGCTCGCTCTATAGAACAGACTTCTCTGGCAGGCAGGTTTGTATTACTTAGACGAACAGAGAGACCGGAGCGGGGATCGTTTTTCTTTTCTTCTTGTATACCTTTCACAAGTGTCATTGTTTCGGCGCTGCTCGACTTGGCTGTAAATGTTTCTCGGCGAGATTTTAATATTTCAATATTAATACGCCCTTTTCCTCTACTACCGTTGAAAAAGCCGCTCCAAATTCGACCTCGTAGCACGTTGCGATGGAAAAAAAACGTCTTTTCTACTCGTCCCTACTCCGGAGGAAAAAAACGTTCACCGCGGTAAGAAAACCTGCTCGACGATCTGTCAAAGTTTTCTCTTTTTCTTACACTATTCGTGTTTAATCGTACCTCAATGAGGGTGAAATTTTTGCCGAATCGCCAATTTACCAGCGTAAAACCAGCAGCGGGTCTTCGGATTGCGGAATAATGAAAAAAATACGCTACCGATGCCGACGGTTTGAATTTTCACGCAGACGAAGCGATTCTTCGTCATGGGTTGCTCTTTATGTACCCATAGTCGACTTTTGCATTCGACGTTCGAAATTGAGTGAATGAGACGGCGGTACGCGTATCTCGTCGTGTGAGATGAAGGTGTTTTCTGTGCACCGCACCGTACAACAAATTAATTTCCCAAGATAACATCTTCGTACTCTTTATCATCTTATTTTTCGCATCGTCGCTGGGTATACCCTCGTACTTCGCCTTGGCCCTGGTACTCGTCTAAAACCGAACGCGAATCCGTACACCGTGTCAATTTTTCTGACGTTTTCAAAATGATCCTGGTGGTTACCATCGACGTTGGCTTGCGTTGCGTTTTTATTTCTATCTATGGGCTTTCCCCTCGCCCCCTGCCAGGGATGATTTTTTGGTTTATAATTTCGTCTCGACGGTGTCGTACGGTCTTGGAAGGTTCTGTTCGGTTTGGATTTTGATGAATTGATGCTGTTCGCGAGAGGTGTTTTAGTCGCATTTTTATCGGAAATTTTCCCTGATTGGAGAATTTTCAAGAATGAATAGGGACAGAGGAGGTGTGAAATCATAAATTCCAACTTATTCCAATGAAAATTTTCTCAGCTTTACAAATTTTTTTTCGTTTTCAAAATTTTATATTTCGCTTTATTTGGCTCCAAATTTTTTATTCATAGAATATTTTTCAACTCTAAAATTTTTAGGATGAAGAAATTGAAAAGTTTGAACTTTAGATTGGCATTCACCATTCAAGATGAAATTTTTTGAGGGAGTTTGAAGTTTTTAAAAATTCTAAGATCAAAGAATGGAATTTCAAGGTCAACAATTGAGAAAATTCTTAGTAATACATACAGAAATATATAATTATTGGAGTTGGAAAAAATTGGCAAATGAAAAATTTTTGGAAAAAAGCAAAAAACGGAAATGAATCGAGATTTGCTTGAATGTTGAAGCCTATCTGATATATTTCTTTGAAAATTAAAAATTTGAAAAGTTGTAAATTTTCAAATTTGACGAAATGTCTGTACTTACAGACTTTTTCACTGAATTTTTTTGAAACTTTTTCGAACCCAGAAATATGTTCATTTTAAAATATTCAAAATTCGGCTCCAAAGTCTTGACGTCATAGTCACGTGATGAGCGGATTGTTTACGTTGATATGATAATGTAAAGGTGAATCATGTAGAATATATGATGTCGTTTTTTAAAGGTTTTGCTAAATTGGTGAACTTCTGAGGAATGTTTATATGAAGTTTTTTGTAGAGGAGAAAATTCTGTACAAAAGGTAAGTTGTTTCATCTCGATTGGTTGTATAGTTTCTGAGAAATGATAGAAAAATGTTGTTCTTCTATCACCTCTCACGAAGATTTTCCATCATTTCTCAAAAACTACACAACCAATCGAAATGAAACAACTTACATTTTGTACAGAATTTTCTCCTCTACAAAAAACTTCATAAAAACGTTCCTCAGAAATTCACCAATTTTGCATAACTTTCGAAAAACTACATTTTGTAATGTATTTTTCTCCATTATTCACCTTTACATCTTATCATCAGTGTTACCAAATTGCTAAATGAGCGAAAAATCGGCCGATTATGACGTCACACTTTGGAGCCGAATTAAGTATGCTAAAAAGTTGAAAGTTGTGAACCTGGAAATCGTTGAAATGCAGAATGAGCGAGAAAAAATTAAAATCATCGTAATTATTGAATTTGGGTCAGAATAGTTGAACAAACATTTGATACCTATATCCATTTCATCTGAAAAAATAACATTTTTTTCAGAAATCAACAATGCGTTTTCAAAGTTATCTAAAACCACAATTTAAAAAATCATCAAATTAATTTTTTAAAAAACTCCAGGATTTTCGTGAAAAGAATCAAAAGTTGAAACTAACGTAAAAATGGATAAAAATTTGGTACCTTACCTACATAAAATGCTTTGAAAAATTTCAAGTGTCAAAAAATTGTTTAATACTTATTTATGAAATGAAAATCTATAGTGTTTGTTCTGATATAAGCAGTAAAAAAAATTGAAGAAAAAGGTTTAGATTACAAAAAAATGTCAAAAATATTTTTTGAAATGGATACCTACATAGGTACTGAAATTATGTTGGAGGAGGACTAAAAAAAAAAAAAAAGTAGGTAGGTAATTTAAAAATAATCTGTTCAGAAAACAAGAGAAAATGTTAAATTTTTACAAAAATTAATTAGAACATACTTAGATAAATTATTGAAATTGTGGTGAACTGATGAAAAAAATCGTGAAAAATTTATCGAAATTGGTTTAAAACCTCGATGAGTTGATATTTTTTGAAATAATTGGGCTTAAATAGAACCTTTATTTTTAAAAATTGGAAAATTGAGAAAATTGTTTTCCCAGTTTACAAAAATTGAAGTTTTTTTGAACAGCAGTTTTGACTTTGACGATTTTCACAATTCATTTTCGATCAACTTTTCAAGATGATTTATAGGTACGATTTTCATCAATTTTTTTAGTAAAACAAAATTTCAGGTATGTGTTGCATATTTGAAAGAAAATATGTCATGATAATGTCTTTCCATTAAAACCAATATTATTTTTTTCTTCACGTTCAAGGATCGATTTCCTTATTTTCCCATTTTAAATCTGTCAAGTCACTGAAAAAAATTAAAATTGCAGCACAAGAAAAATCATAAAAATTCTCCAATTTTCGGGTATTTTTGCCAATTTTTTGAGGAATTTCACTGAGTTTTAATGTTTTATTGAAAGAATTTTATCGATTTTTCAAAGAATTTCATTGATTTTTCAAACACGTAATTTCAGAACCTATTTTCATTGACTTTTCACTACTTTTTGAGTAATTTTTTTTACCCTTTGCTTTCAGTGAAATTTTTTTATTGATTTACTCCTGTGCTGCAATTCTGGCTGTTTTCCAGTGATTTTCTACAATTTTCACCGCGGTTCATAAATGAGGGAGGAGTATTCGTTCATAGAACAGTTCTATATTCCACATTTTTAATGAAAACTTGGATTGGTAGAGATAGAAAAAACGATAATTGAAATTTTTTCATAAAAAAAGAATAATACTTTTCAAAATTTTAAGAAAGTGCAATTTTCTCGCCAAATTTTCTGAACTTCAGTTACTACAAGTCTGAGTAATAAGTCTTTGCTGAATATGAAAATTTTTTTGTTGAATTTTTCGTAAGGAAACATTAATCCTTCTTTGCTGTGATTTAAAATATCTAGAAAAAAAGGAAAACTTTGAACAGGATTTGGAATTTTTGTAACTTTACCCTCTTCCAATGTACTCGATGCTTGAAAAGCTCGGAGGAAAAAAACTGCGATTTTTTTTTCAAATCCTGCACTTTGCTCTTTGGTTTTGATGAAGGGCTTCGAAAACTTCAAAAAACTGGTTTGAAGATCGGAGAAACTTCAAAAAACTGGTTTGGAGATTGGAAAAACTTTAGAATTTGTCAAATGTTCAGAAAATGATCAATTTTAACTTTTCCAGATTCCCAGCGTGAATAATCAAAAAATTTTCGCCTTTAAAATAATGAAAAAAAAAAAATTGTTCTATTTTGTATGAATCAGTCTAATGAACCATCTTTCATTTTTTTTTTTTTGTTGCAGGTGAGTATCGAATTTTCATCGTTAATACAACAAGTATCTATAAATGAGTAAGTCATTTTTTTTTTAAAAATTATACTCTTATGAAGTAATGTTTTATTACCTACTTTGAAAAATTCTGTCAGAAATTATGTAATTTTTTTTTTCGTTTTTACTCCTTTTTGTTTTTTTGAAGTCGTTGTATAAGCCTCCTATCTTCGAGAACCTCTATGTTGGTGGCTGCCACGGTTCATGGAAATAAATTTTGTTGAAGGGGAGGTTTGCAGGGACCTGAATTTTTGAAAGAGAAAAAAACCCGAAGTTCGAAGAAAATTGGCGTAGTTTTTCAGTATTTGAATTTCCTTCAACTCACATTTCTGAAATGATTAGTTGAAGATCTAACAAAATAAACACTTTTGATATCTCTTTGAAATAGCTCCCATTCCATAAAAAACATCGAAACGAAAATAATAAGCACTTCGACAATTTATTTGTATCGAAAACGAAGATACCAGGCGCCTGCGAAAATGTTCAGTACGTTCGGAAACGATCGACTTAAGGTGACGTGGAAATTTCGCCTACCAAATCTAAGTAAAAAGTATTGTCGTTTGGGAGTAAAATAACGTACCGCGTTTCGCACTAATATTCGCTTTTCAATCTTCCGCACAAAAAGATGTATGTTTACTTTTTATCGGGAGCTTTTTCAAATAAATTTTGCATTTACGCTTCTCGCCGCGAAAAAAAAATCAACTTTACGAGATTTTTTTTCCACCAGCGCCACACACGAAACCGTCGTACATTTATAGAGTTGATCTGTTTTTCTTTTCGTAGACTTGGGTGCTTCTTTTGTACGAGGATTTTCAATACGAAAAGGGCGAGCGGAGGTGGGCTCTGTGGAGTTATTTGACGCCCGCGTTCAAATTGTAAGCACGTTTTTAATGAATGCGGATTTTGTTATTTTATAATTTCGACGACCGGGCACGATTCACGCATGTTTTGAAAATTATTACAGATTTAATGATATTGGTTTTTTGAATTGTTGAAAAGGTGATTAAAGTAGGTGGTTGTTGATTGAGGATGTATCGATCGCGTAAGCTCGGCGAATAATAAAAATCACGAAAATTTAATTGGAGTTGGAAAAAAATTGACGAGCTTGTATCCCCTCTTTTGACTTTTTTCACCTTTGGAAAAAAAATTATCGTTATTTCACGGCGTAGGAACTTGAAAAAAAAATCAAATCGCGAACAAAATTTAATGAGCAAAAAGTATACGTTCGTACTTTCAGGTACATTGAATTTTTCTACAAGAATCCATATGGGAACCCTTTTTTCTGGTTCGATAGCTTTTTGTCCCCGGGATGCAAAAGTTGCCCATACGAGTACAACTTTTAATAAACGAACGCTTGATCCCGGATGGTACTTTTTATCTATCCGAAGCGAATTTCGGTACTTCGATCGAGTCGGAAAAATATATAAAAACCACCGATACCGCTGTCGTATCGTTCGGGCCTCTTACCGCACCTCAAACAAAGTTGAGCCATCGACCGTTCCCGGTCGTATGTTGTATCGAGTATACATATGGATAAGTATATAAATACGAACGTGGCATATGAGACAGAGGAAAAGAGAAAGAGAGTAAAAACGCGCTCAACGATCAGGAAAACCCTTCGTAGAATAGTTTCTAATTTCCACTTTAGCAGATGGCTCGAAGACTGGCCCGGTACGGCACCGTTTTCCTCCGCGTTTTACTGGCAATACGCTGCGTGTGCTGTACTTCCGCGTATTTTACGAGCACGAAACGAAAAAGGCCAAGGAAAGGGGTATCGTCACTTTCCATTTTATTTTGACCGAAAATATTTACGTGTTTTTGTGTAAGGCCGAGTCGTTGTCCTGAAACGATGAGGTATGGTCGTCGGTGCAAAGTTTATATTTATTCGGTTTCTTTTAAGCTCGAAGAATGGAATGATGGTTTTTGATTTCAAAAGAATGAACAAAAGATGAAGTATAATGAATGGGGATCTATGGAAGTCTCGGTTTCGGAGGATAAATGTTTTGGCGAAAAATGGTGTTCAAAATCATATTCTCTCCTTCATTTCCTATGTGTATGAATATAAAATGCAAATGGAAAAAAGAGTAGAGAAAATGACGCAGGGTGCTCAGTTTTTGGAAAACATGAAAAAGTGGGAGGATTTTGATAATTTGGAAAAGTCAAAGAAAAGTCGGGAAATTTTGGATTTTTTTTTCAATTTGAAAGTACAATGGATGAATCATCTAAAAAGGGGATTTTGCTTATCTTTTTTTTTTTTTTGAAATTTCCAAAAAAATTCACTTTTGCTCCTATCGTGATTTTTATAATTGAAAAAATTCGAGGAATTTTGGAATTTTTTCTGGAATTTTTTGAAATTTAAAAGTAGAATGGATAAATCATACCATTTTGAAAATTGGGGTAATATCTTTTGAATTATTTTGTATTTTTATTTTTTGTTGACTTCGATGCAAAAGAAAAAATAATATTGAAATACCCTTACCCACCCCCCCTCCTTTACAAAAAATTCACTCACCACAGTCGTGGATAATTTACTCCTTTTCTTTCTACAAAATTTGATTAAAAATCTTATTCATATATCTATTTATTTATTTTTTTGGTAACGTTGGTATGTTTTCATGATTTATGATGAGAAATAAAATGCCCTTGATCATGACCAAGCCCGTGCGGAGAAAATCCGGGCCCCAGGGGAAAATTTATGAGTAAAAAAAAGTCTTACACAATTGAGGGTGTCAGAATTACAAAATTTTGACTTTTTTAGTCAATTTGATTCCAGATATTTAGTATACAGGGACTAAGTAGACCAAAAAGTATTCTTTTTTTTTTGAAAAATCAATATTTTATAGCTTTTTTACTTTCTTCTATTACACTTTACTTCACCTGATTCAAAAAAGTTATAAAATGGCGAATTTTTCGAAGAATCGTATTTTTTGGTCTACACAGTCACTAAATAATTTCCAAACTTTATTTTCATAACTTCAAAATTTTTCACAACTTCTAAGAAATCGATGAATGATTTTTAGTTCTGAAGGGTCCTCGCGGGCCCCTACTCCCCCCCAGAAATCTCGAGCCTGTGGGAAATCACCCATTTTCCACCCTCTCTACACAAGCCTCACCATGACGTTGAAATTGGGAAAATCTCAACTATGGAAAAGTGATTTTGCAACTTTTGAAGGGCCTTTTTCTGGAAAAATTTTGTAGCCGAAAAGATTGCAAAAGCTTGTGTGAGATTTATGAATTTGAGGTTCGTGGTATGTAGTTTTGGAGAGAAGATAGAAAATGAATTGTGAAGTTATTTTCAAATCTCAAACTTGAAAGACATTTTGACATGAATAATTGTTCCATTTTTCAAAACCTCACAGGTTTGCTTTATTAATATCGAGTTTCTTCTTTTAATTTGAAATTTTTTCGGTAAAGAATTACAATTCTTGAACAATTTTTTTTTGAGGGATGATGAGCTGGTTTGAAAAATTATTTCCAAAATCAAATTTGAATCGTTTGTTGAATTGGTCTGGAAAATCTGGAAAAATCAGAGGAAATAATTTCTGAAGAATTGTTGAAACTTCGTAACGTGAAAATTGATATTTTGTACTTATTTCTTGAGTAAAAAGAAGTCAGTATTTTCATCTGCTTATCTGCTTTATTCGTAAGATGTGAGTACGTGAGTAGCGAATGTTGCCAATAATAAGACGATGAGATGAAATGTAGGATGTGAATTTTGTCTGAAATCTCTAAAATATCTACCTACCTAATTTGATAATTTGAATTTGATACTTTTTTTTGTAGCGAAATGGGATCATGGTTTTATTTGACTTTGTTTATTCAGTATCGAGTAACCTTGCGGTATAATTTTCTGGTGGGTTTAAAAATGGCATGGGCGGAATACAATGTAGACGAATATTTGCGATAGATACCTTTTACCTATTTGATAAATTAGCAAATTGGATAATTTTTGATACATCACGCGCCGAATTTTCTTACTTAATTGATGAAATTAATAAGTATTCGTGCTAAAATGAAGTTTAAATTTCGACCTTGTAATTTTCTTTTTTCGTTTCGATGACGAGGTGTAATAAGAAGCTGTCTAATAAATCTTGTAGCGTTTAAAATGTGGAAAAAAGCCCTGAATTTTTTTGATTTAAAACTCATTTACCCTTTAATTTGGCCTTTTTGTAAAAATTGAGCGTCATTTTTTGGCAAAATACGTGTAGTGAAGGGGGGGGGGGGGGAGCAGAAGCCTAAAAAATATTTGTTCGAAAATTTTGCAAAAATACTGAAAAAGGTTTGAGTTTTGATTTATGAATTAAAATTTTGAACACTTTGCACCTACGATCAATGGTTTTATTTAAAACTCATACAAATTGTTTAGATGAGACATTTTCTGTTTTTTCTCAACCCCTCCTTGAGCATAGGTTTGAAAATTTCGAATTTTTATTTCGATATCATTTTCATTTATTTTTATTTATTTATTGAAAAACATGTTCAATTTTTACTGACAATTCAAGATGGTTGCTGTTTTCCAGTTTCAGTGCCATCGCCTGCGATGAATCTTCAATTAAAATTCATAAACTTTTCAAGACTTGCTAGGCAATTATTGTTGGTATTCATTTTTCGTCTTTATCTCATTCTTGAAGAAATTCTTTTATTACTTGTTTTCACATCTGTCAAAGTATTGTAATGTAAAAATCTGTAAACAAAAAATTTCATGAAACATGTGAAGTGTTAAATATCGGTGGTTTATTTTTTTAAAATATTTTTTTCTATCTTAAGAAAATAGGTTTGAATCGTCGTCGATAATTTTTCCAGGTTAAAATATTCCTGTTAACTCCGGTTCAGGAAAATTTTTACAAAAAATATTTCGATTTTTGCTTTTCTATTTTTTTTTAAAATAAGGATTCTCAAAAAGTGAAAAATTTCTGCCAATGATCTTTTTGAACAGTATTTTTAAAAAGTCTTAGCTACGATTTTTCAAATATAAGTATGAAAAATCGTAATTTTTCGTTCTTTTTTTTGCAGGGTGTTCAATAAATCATAAAATCTGCTTTGAATTTTTGTCTAAAAATCATACTTGTTCGTGATCTGAAAATCTGAAAAATAATAAAACAAATTGAAAATTTTTCAAAAAATAAACGGCCAATCTTTTCAATTGAAGTGGTGGATCATTTGAAGCCTGAAAATATTATTAGGTTGGGTGAAATTGAGTTTTTTCGAGTGATTCTTATCTTAGAATTTGTTGTTTTGCAAATTTAATCGAATTTTCAAAAATTTTATCTAAGTATTTAATTTCCCATTTCTATTGAAATTATTGCTGTGTAATATTCTCAATAATTTTAATGAATTGGAATTGTATTCCTGAGTATTGAAAATTATTTTCCATGTTTGAAAATTGTCATTAGAAAAATAATCGTAAAAATATGACTTAGTCCTATGTCTGTATTTTTTGTTTTCAATCCAAATATTTAGTCAATACCTACTGGTTCGAAATAAGTTTTTTTTTCGATATCACCTGTTCACTTCGAATTTACTTGTCATTTAAAGTCATAACACCAAGGAAATTGGTTCCTCTACATTACCAAATCATCGCACTTTTGTTTCGGACAAGTATTCCCATCGAATATTGATGTAAAATCGACAAAATTAATTGAGCTAGGGACGTCAGACTGAAGAAAATATGTATCTGTCATCTCATCATCGTCATATCGTAGGCTCGTACCTATACGTTCTATTTTGAAAGCACGTAAACTCATAAACAAATTTAATTTTCCGCACACACGTCAATCCAGGAAATCGACGCGCAAAAACTTGACTTTCTGCAAAAGAAAACACGACGAAACGCGATTTAATTTTACCAATAATAACTTTTTCGTGGTAACCGTGTGTAGGTAACCTTTTCTTCCCTCTCCGCATCCTTACGTCATCATCATAAAATCCTAACTACACCTTTCTCTGTTGAAATTTCAAATAATATCGTAAAATTTGGAAGTAATTTGTTCAATTTTTTTGAAAAAATAAACCTTGATATTTCTTTTGTTTGATGAACTTTCGAGGTGGAATTGCTAATTTTGGAAAATTTTCGGTTGTATCAATGTCCAATTATTGTGCATTCCGAATCCTTGAAATTTTTGATAATTTGAAAATTTTAAATGATCAAAAAATTTGAATTTTTCCTGGCTGCTTTGCCGACGAGATATTCAAAAATGTAATAGGAGGTTATATTTCCACCATACGTGTTGCCTTTTCGGGTATTTTCATCTCGAATACATTAGAACGACCAAGAATTACCAAACGAGCCATGAAATTTGTTAAAACAAACCTATGAATATGATTTGTCGAGTAAAAGGGTACGAAATATAACGAATTCGTTGTCCCAGATTCCATAGTAAGAGGATGGCTTTCTATGTCCCTTCAGAATGCTGATCCGGCTGGTAATTGCAAGTATTTTTCTTTCTTTGTTCCGAACTGAAATTCGCTAACTGAATTTTTGTGCGCGTTAATGGCATCATTGTCGAGAGTATATTCCATAATGATGATAACGTTGGAGGTCTTCTCTATACAGCTCGTCGTTTGATTAAAGAGTTTCCGCAGTCTTTATTCTCCTGCCACCGTCAAGTTTATATGTCTCTATGTACATAGCCGCGTATACAAACGTCAACAATCGTGGTCTCGGAGGATCGAATATTTTCGTCCTTTTTCTTCTCTCACATATACGTTCGGCTCCGCTCAAGTAGATATTTCAAGCACGCCCGAAAATAAAGTACCTAGCTACCTAGACCAAGGAAGGAAAAAAAAGAAGGAACTGTTTTACCGGTGATAAAAATTACGCGCGATGGTGTCTCGTTAATAATAATGCGTACCTACGTATAGCTGCACAACACCTGGCATTATAATCGGACGGCGTATCGTCGTAAAATTTTAACGCGCCCGGGTATCGTCGTCTCCAATAAACTAAATTACGCTAGCGCGCATTTTTTGCGAAAAAATATTACTCCTTCGAAAGCCCAGCTAGCTCTTATTGGATGACGTGCTCTAGCGAAGTGCTAGGTATGAAAAAAAATTAAACGATGTATGGATACGACCGAGGCGACGTCCACGCCGACTTGGTCGTAATAATCGACGACAAACCATTCAACCCATTGCATACTAATCGTCTTCGGTTGGTCGTTGCGATAAAAAAAAAGAGTAAAATTTGCACGATTTCAGGGTACGAAAGAGATCTTTACATCGTGTACGGTTTCATTTTGACACGTCTGGGTACTTAAAATAGATTAACTAAAATGTGACGCTGACGTGGGCAATTTGCAGAATTATTCTGTGGAAATAGTTATAAATACGGAGGTGGTCCCTTTGTAAAATGTCCAGGGAAAAATTCGATCGCATTTGCTCATATTTGGTGCATTACAAGCTGTGTTGATGTTGTTACGGTCTTTTCGATAATCTGTTTTTGATAAATTCTGAAAATATTGGTAAATAAAAGTAATTACTTTGTAAAAATGGAATAATTACCGTAATTACGTTGTAAATACGGAATGATTACCGCAATTACGTTGTAAATACGGAATAATTACCGTAAATACGTTGTAATAACGGAATAATTACCGTAAATACGTTGCAATAACGGAATAATTACCGTAATTGCGTTGTAGATAAAGAATAATTACCGAAATTACGTTGTAAAAACGTAATAATTACCGTAATTACATTGTAATTACCGGAAAATTACCTTAATTACATTGTAAATACGGAAGATTTACCGTAATCCAGTTGTAAATTTGGGCTAATTACCGTAATTACGTTGTAAATATGGGATAGTTACCGTAATCAAAATGTAAATACGAGATCATTATTATAATAATTACGTTTTAAATACGGAATAATTACCGTAATTACGTTGTAAATACGGAATACCGTAATTTCGTTGTAAATACAGAATACCGTAATTTCGTTGTAAATACAGAATACCGTAATTCCGTTGTAAATACGGAATACCGTAATTACGTTGTAAATACGGAATACCGAAATTACGTTGTAAATACGGAATACCGAAATTACGTTGTAAATACGGAATACCGAAATTACGTTGTAAATACGGAATAATTACCGTAATTACGTTGTAAATACGGGAGAATTACCATAATTACGTTGTAAATACGGGAGAATTACCGTAATTACGTTGTAAATACGGGAGAATTACCGTAATTACGTTGTAAATACGGGAGAATTACCGTAATTACGTTGTAAATACGGGAGAATTACCGTAATTACGTTGTAAATACGGGAGAATTACCGTAATTACGTTGTAAGTACTGGGAAATTACCGTAATTGCGTTGTAAGTACTGAGAAATTACCGTAATTACGTTGTAAATACGGAATACCGAAATTACGTTGTAAATACGGAAGAATTGCCGTAATTACGTTGTAATTACAGGAAAATTACCTTAATTACATTGTAAATACGGAAGATTTACCGTAATCCAGTTGTAAATTTGGGCTAATTACCGTAATTACGTTGTAAATATGGGATAGTTACCGTAATCAAAATGTAAATACGAGATCATTATTATAATAATTACTTTTTAAATACGGAATAATTACCGTAAATTCGTTGTAATTACGGAATAATTACCGTAAATACGTTGTAATTACAGAATAATTACCGTAATCAAGTTGTAAATATGGGATAATTACCGTATTCACGTTTTTTGAAAATTTTCTACAATTTTTTAAAATTGAATTAATTTTTTTTTTAGATTTGATGATCATCCGGGCCGTGCAGAATCATTTCGTTCGTGAACGGGTCATCTGTTATCAGTAGCTGAAAGAGGGAAACGGGAGCATGACGAAATTAACAGTTTCGGATTTTGTCACTTTTTGTACTTGAAATGACTAAATTAGTACAAATTATTGAATAATATTTGATAATTTATACCAATTCAGCCATTCCGAGTACAAAAGATGACGAAATCGGAAACTGTTAATTTCGTCATTCTCCAGTTTCCCTCTTTCAGATACTGATAAGACGTAAAAAAGAATCGAATGCTCGCTGAACGAAATGATTCTGCACGGCCCGGATAATTAACACCAAAAGCAGTCTTTCAAAAATTTATCACTCAAAATCGTTGAAATTGCTATTTTGCAATTCGGTCCATAATTTTCTTCTGGAATTTGTCCAAAAAGAAATTTTGGAAGGGATAGCTTTGTTTCACCCATCTATCCGGAATTAAATCATATTAGACGTCTATTCAGCCTTGGTTAACGTTCGAGTGGATCCTTTTGTATCATTTTTTCTTTCACTGGGTGAATAAATCAATAATATAAATTTTAAAAAATAAATACTGCAACGCAAATTATGCTAATTATTGTTTATTGTATTTTTGATTATTTTCAACCCCAAATCAATTAAAATATCTTCTCCTAAAAGCCAGACTCCAAATCCCGCCGCGAGAATAAACGAAATATTTGTACTCACCGACGCGTGCCACATATCAACACCGCGATTTCAACACGGGCCAGGGCTAACCGAGATCAACGAGGCCGTAAATTCACGTCACGCCGTCGACGACGATGGTATAATTAATCAGTTTTTATATTTTTATGATCCGCGTCGTTATTTCATTTCCCTAATCCGGCCAATTCGTAATCCTCTAAACCGTCGAAAATCATCATGGCGAAATCTGTAACCGGATGGTCGTACTGGCCAGCTGTCAGTTGGTCGTCTCTCATCGTCGTCGATGCTACCAATACGTCAATTTTTCATAACCCCATCGACTGGTGTCAATCAATTACGAAATTTTCATCGGATCCGGCTACTCGACGCGAATATGCATATTTATTCGTTTTTTTTCTGCGTAATTCAACGCAATAGAGTTGGAAAAAACCTGCCATGTGCCAGTTTATTTTCATAAGCATAGGTAATTAAGGGTCAGCGCTGAATAATTTCTGGGTATTTCGATGGTGCTTTCGATAAACATTGTAGTTCCGCCTACTTTCGAATTAACAACATGTTATGTGACGTATTCGACAAGCAATTAAATGTAGATTGAAATCGAATCGAATTAATTTTTATGTTAACATCGATATTTCAATCGCGTGGAAATTAAGTAAAACGCCAACGAATTACGAAAACCACATGACTGAGATGTATCTGACAGATACATCTCAGTCATCTGATTCGAGAGTAAAAAACAAAAAAAATAGATGGCGGAGTGTAAATTTTCGTAGATCGTCGGTTCAATTTTCTAGACCGTTTTTTTGTGAAATATTTGAAAAGCTAATTCGATCCTTTCACTTTTTGGTGAATTCTCAATTCGTCATATTGTTCCGGAATCGTGACATTATTTATTTACAATTGCCTTTTCTGTCTGATTTTTTGCTTTTGTCATCATTATGCCGCAGAAAGGATACCAGAGGATCTTCCGCGTTTACCTGTATCGTCTCAGTGTACACAATCCACGTGATAGCTTCGATTTCCTTTTATCAGGATGAAGACGATAAAGAAGAAAACAAACACGTGCTTTGAGTAAATTTTTCGGTTCTCTGCCTCTCTTGTCACCTCGCTGGCCCAGTTCCCTTCGCTTTTTCTTATTCCTCTTAACGATACGATGAAAAGGAAAAGCTTGTGATTTTCGCGTTTCAATGCTCCACGAACAAAACCATCGTTTCCATATCTCGTTTATGAAATATCGTTCCTGTGGCCCGATTCCGCTACTGCTGCTGCCTTTTTTTTTTCATCTTCTAACAAACTCTATTTTCTTATTACTCGATTCTCTTCGCGTCTTCGTGCTCGCCGTTGTTCTTTTTTTATCGAATTTTCCTCCCCGGGTTTTGTGTGTTTTTATACGGTCACCACGTGCTTTAATCAACAGCGATACAAATTGTTGTTTGTTGTGAGTTTTTTATTTGGATGTTGTCTTCAACATTCTTCTCAGTTTTTACCTACAAGAAAATGAACCCGAATCGGGGTAAAATATTGAGCCAAAACAAAAACAGATCCCTTCAGTATTCTTCTCAGTTTTTACCTACAAGAAAATGAGCCCGAATCGAGATGAAATATTGAGAAAAAACAAAAATAAATCCAAAGTATATCACAAGGAATCCCAAATGTGACCCTGGACAAAGAAACCGGTTAGTAATTTTTTGAAAAAACCGCGCATTCAAAGTCTTGCCTTCAAAATTTTGAGTAACGTCCTGCATAATTTTATGAAATTCTAAGTTGGCTGAATTAGAACTTCTTTATAATCAATCTTTCTAAACCAGGTTTTATTCTGCTCAAATTCTCACTAATCATAGAAATTCTCAATCGTTTCTACTCTAAATTAAAAAATCCAACTCGCCCAACCAGAGCTGCAAGAACAGAAAACGATATCCCATCATTGAGTTCTGAACAATATTTTTCTTTTTATTGTGGGAGAAAAGTATGAATTTAGGTACCCGAGTGATTTCGCAAGGGGGAGGAAAAGTAGATATCATTTTGCTCCCACCATTACAAAAAATTTAATCCATCAAAATAAAAAAATTTTGGAACAAATTTTTTTTTCTAAAATTATTTAATGGTGAAAAATTGAATCTTGTCAAAATGCTGTGGATTTCTCCACCAAAGTATTATCCAGGGAAACAATGTGGAAAGAAAGAATGGTAAGAGAGAGCATAAAAATCTTTAAACATGGAAATAATTTCAACTGATGGCAGGATGGATACAATCTACCAAAAGCTAGTGTTGGGCAAAATGCGATTATTCAGAATAATCGACGGGAAAATAATCGATCCTTCCGATTCATCGATGAAAAAATAATCGATTAATCAAAATTATAATCGCAGTAGAAATTTGTACGGTTTTTTCTTCCTTTGAGTACTATTCCACTGAAATCGAAAAAAATATATGCCTTTTTTTTCATAAGTGACGTTATTTATGAGGTCATTTGTCACATACCTAATAGAGAAAATTATACGACGAAGACGTAAAAATATTGAACTACTCGTATTTTTATATCAGGAATTTTTATAATTTTTTTTTTGTAAAGGTCGGCGAATACCTGAAGACTGTTATTTGGGATTGAAAACTGGTATAATCTGTCTGAATTTTTCCAAATTTCTAGGAAATTTCTCCATTTGGGGCCAAATCGGACAAAAAAGTTTTGAAAAACGTAAAAATTTAGCATAAATAGGGGCTCTAACCTAATTTTGTAATTTGTATAATCCATTTTTCAAATTTTTCTAGAAATGTTTTACAGATCTCAAATTAGGTACCATACTTTAAAATTGAGAAAATCCTAGATTCATGAAAAAAAAGTGAAAATTTTGCAGAAAGCACACATTGTTTAGTTCAAAGCTCTTATTTTTTCTAAATTTTCGTCCAGATTTTCGTTTTTTTTTTCATAATTATTTTTTCAAATTTTTGTTCAATTTTGGCCCAAAAATGGAGAAGTAAAAAAATAATAGATCATGCGATTATTTTTACTGAAAGAATCGATTAATCGATTATCGATTATTCTGGAAAGATAAAAAAAACAATGAAGGAAAAAAAATGGAAAAAGAAGAAAACTGGGATATTAAGAACACCATCAACATGTCAGGAACACATGAAGGAGAAGGACCATACCCAACCGGTTGTTGTAGACCACACTCAAGAAAGAAGGACCAATCAGAAGAGAGGCCTCTACCCTTGGATAGGGTATATAATCAGATCCAGAACCAGACAAGCATTTACTATCAGTGATCAATGATCTAGCCATACTCTGAAAAAGTCAAGTGCAATTTTGACAAAATACCTATTGGCAATAATCTTTTATTGTAATCCGACTTAAAACCCTTTTTCTTTTCATTTACAGAATGATTAGCCAAATTAGTTTCAAAACTTTAAGAATTACTTAATGAATAAAATTTCCAGTCATGACATCCCAGAGTTTTGATTTTTTTGGAAACTTGAACATGAAAAAAATTGAGAAAATGTGAATCAATTTTTTTTTTTTCAAAAATTCTCAAACCTACTTACCAACTGGAAAGATGTATCCTTGGTAAAAATTCAACATTTTCTGCCCACTTTTTCCATAGATATCGCGTTTTGAATTTTTGAGCATGGGAGACTGTGGATATTTTTATATGCACTAAACGTAACATTTTGGGTTACTTCTGACAGATCCTCTATAGAAAGTTTTTTTTTTTTTTAAAAACAGTTTTTCTTTGTTTATTACATCAAATTTTCATATTTTACTCAGTTAATTTTGAAATTTAAAAAATGTAGGTGCCATAAGTAATCTTCAGTGCCCAGAATTTTAAATTATGGATTTTTTTTTTATAACACATCATCAATTTTTTTCGGCTCAATATTTCACTTTTGAATTGAGATATACCTCTTGCTAGAAAAGAATCCTCAATGATGACACGTAAATATGTACCATAAAATTGTTTTTTTTTTTTTTTTCAATTTCATAATCAACGTATATACCATGTAAATATTAAAACCCTCCAATATTTTTAGTATTTACCTTGGTCGTAACCGTACTCGTAAATACGGTCGTATGAGATGTGCACCGAACCGGTATTAGCATCAACGACCAAAAAAGCAGGAAAAAGCTCATCGTAAAAAAATTCCGATCGTAAAAAATTTTACGTCATTTTTTATTATAGATTTTTTTCTCAGGCACGATGGTACGTAAAAATATACTAATTTCGTATACGATTACTGCAAGGAGGAGCCCAACGTAGCGGAAAAAATCTCTCGAATTAATGTCGAGATTTTATCGAAAGATTTCCCATATTGCTCCGGTTGCTTAACTCTGGGAAAATCAAAAACGATGAAAATTATTCATTTCGTCGTCCCATCATCTCCGGTAAACGTTCGGTTCACTTGTTCAAAATGGCGAACGCGATTTTGGAAAATTTTCGACTTCTCATTGTTAACAATTTTCGTTGCTTTTCGATTCATTCGGCTCTCTTCCTCGTCCTCGTTGCTGTAGCTTTTACGTGTATAAAAAGGTGAGAGAGGAAAAATAATATCGAGAATAACGAAGCTATAAGAAAATAAGCCCGAAATCTCGACTACCTATTTGAAAAGCTCCAGAAAACAGTTTACGTGTAGAGCAGGAGGAGAGGTGGGTGATTGATTTTTTGCACAAATAGGTATACCTCTACGCGTCTCGGTGGATTTTTTGCCAAGCCGAAAGATAGTATTTCTGCAAAAATGAGAAATTTATCGGGTTTATTTAATCGCGTCGCCGAATTTCGTAATAATCGTCGTTTCGACGTATCCGACGCGACGCGATGTATTATCGAAATGCGGTGCGATAGTGGAACAGCGGAGGGGGATACGGGGAGGAAGTTGGAAAACCGCGAAGAAACGGTACCAGTAAAGAATGCGATGAATTATTGCCAAGTTTCTGGTAGCATCGTCGAGAGGAAAAGTTTGTCGCGAATTTGTACCTGTAAGGTTTCGAGTTCGGTGATTCTTGGAATATACTCGCTATTGTGATTCGTAATGAATATTCGAAGTCGTCGAACTCGTCAAAGGCTGTCTAAAGAAGTTTTATGATTTCGGTAGACTTATTGTTGGACCGTTTTGTATTTTTAAGCGTGGTAATCGTATTTTCGTTTCGGTTGCAAAAATAATAATGGAAGAATTTTGGTCAAGAATGGAGTATTGGCAACTGTGCAATGTTTTCTGTTTCTTCAGTTTGTGAGTTTGATCGATATTTGATAATAAAGTTTTGATGGAAATGCGGTGATTGACGAGTTAGGAGACGAAAAACGAAAAATTCACGTTTATTTTTCATTGAGGGGGAGGGGAGGGGGTTGATTTTTCAAACATGGATGCTGCAACGTTGCAATGATAAGTTAATAGTAATTACAAATCATTTCGTATTTTTTTCAATGATATTGGCATCGATTTTTTTCAAGTAATTTTTCAAAAGTTGTTATATTTTCACAACGTTTGAATGAAAATTGGAGTTGAGAATGTTGGCAACACTGTTTTTAGAGTATTTTTGCACTGAATCGTTGAAATTTAGGTAAATTTTCAATCAAATTTCGAATTGAAGCAGTGTCACAAACATTTCGAATTTTTGTGACGTTGAGGGCCAGATTCATGATGTTGGTAATACTGCTCAATTTATATTCTGCGATACATCTTCGCTTTTCTTTGTTTTTCAGCACTTATGTATGATGAATTTGATGCCAATAATTGAAGGTACATATTTTAATGAGTCGGTTGATTGCAAGTCTGATGTTTCTGTTCAAATAAAAACAAGACCAAAATCAAAATGAATATTGGCTATTGCCATTGCCAATGCTGTGACTTTATAAAATTTTTCCCAATAATTTTTCCTTGTCCCAGCACATTTCCTAAATTTTTTTAACCCTAAAATTTTTCTAAAAAATTTTCAACCCCCAAAATCTTTTCCAATTTGAAAATTTTCTTATGTCATGATTTTCTTCCTAAGGTATGATTTGAAAATATTTTGAAAATTGTTTTCAACTGTTCAACCCTTTTTCTCAAACTGTTTTCTTTTTTCCCCCAACTTTTTACCAGATTATTTTCAACTTGAAAATTTCCCTATTTTTAATTCCAACTTTATTTATACTTGAAAATTTTTTTCAATGCTAAAATTTTTCCAAACGAAATTTTTTCGAAAATTTCCATCAATTTATTACACTGAACGTGTATAATTGTCAAGGTCAATTTTGAATTTTTCAAGACCTTTTTTAATTTCACAATTTTTTTAAAGGGTCTGGCCGAATAAGGGGTGAATTTGGCCCCAGGCTGAATTTTCGTTTTAATCCCCCCAAAAGGTACCCCTTGATGTAAAAAAAATCTGGAAAAATTTTTGACCCCCCACCCCCCTCCATTTCGGAGTTATGGCCATTTTATTACCCGATTTTCAAGAATTTTTAATTCCAACGGAAGTGAACGAAATTTTCTGTTCTTTGGCATAAAGTTACATCTCGTAGAGATGTATTTATGGAAATTTTTTCAAAAATTTTCATGCACATCTTCATGGTTTTTCGGCCATTTGAAGTTTTCAATCGCAAAAAACACCATGTAATCGAAGAGGTACCACTCTGGAAAAATTACTAAAAAACGTGTTTTTTAACGTAGATTCACGTCACGTATTCAGTTTTGGCGATATCGATGCAGCAAGGGCCGAAAATCGCGAAAAACTGTACAAAAATGTTGGGTTTTTAAGCATTTTTTTCAAATTTTGAGCATTTTGTGTGGAAAGAATTGACTAAACGAAAAAACTAACGCCGAATTCGTGTTCAGCGGGTCAAAATTAGAGACCTGCGCCGATGAAGTTTTAGTCGGCGGCGGCTTGACAGATTTTTTCGCCGTGGCTGGCCGGCTAGCCGACTTGAGCTGATGCTATCGGCGGCGCATAAAATTTTCGGCGGCGGCGGCTAAGCCGACCAATTTTTCATCATTTATACAGGGCGAATTAATTATAAGTAGAGTTATCCGAGCTCAGGGGCGTAGTCAAGAGGGATTTTGGAAGCCTGGACCCCCTTCCCCCTTGAGGTCAAGAATATACATAAAAAATTCCTTGCTTGGGCATTAAAAAATTCATTTTTCTCAAGTTTTTACTCTCGCTTCGCTTGGGCATTCACGGAATCATGGTTATCTTATTCTATATGCTGTGACAGTAAAAACATGTTCCTGTCTCCTATGTTCTCCCCTTTTTAAACCAACTTTGTACCCTTCCAAAAAGCTTCCTTTTCGGAAAAGGGAGGCAAAAAGAAGTCTTTTTTCATAATGTTGCCTCAAATAGTTGATAATACTTGATTGCAATTTCGTTCCGGCTCAAGCGAAATGAGTGCAAAGTTTTTCAAAAAATTGTTTTTTTCAAAGCATTAAAACATTTGAAGCAATGAAAGAAGCCTTTTTTTGGGCATTAAATATCTAATTTTTTCAACACTTCGCCATCGCTTCGTTCGGGCATGACTTGAATCACAATTATTATAAATCATTCAAGGCTATAAAGAGCACAAAAAGGTCTCTTTTTATGCCCCCCCACCCGCCCCAAAAAACTTTCTAGTTTTTCGTCTTTGTAATCATTTTGCAACCACCCCAAAAAAGCTTCTGCTTCCTCGGGTTCTGACCACCCTTCATACGTTTTTTGTGGCTACGCCGCGCCGCTGTCCGAACTTTCAAGTTGTACCAAGGACGCTCAAAATTAAATTAAGATTCCAGCAGTGGCGTAGCCAGAAATTTCTCATGGGGGGGGGTCCACACTTCCAAATTTTTTCGAGAAATTTTTAGTTCACTTTTCACCATTCCCCTCACCCCCCTCCCCCCAAAAATGGCTTATGGGAACAGTAAATTCATAATTTGAAACACTTTCATTCATAAATTTATCAATAAATCACGATTTGCATAAAATATTTGGAGAAAAAACTTTGATAAAGGTGTAATTTTGGAATAAGCAACTTTCAAAGTGATCATTTTGACTTTAAAAAAGGAAAATAATAACCAGAAACTTTAAGCAATAGTGTCAGAGTCAGAAGCTTTCTTTGGGAAGGTAGAAAGTGGATATGGAGACTTAAAACTCTAAGATGGAGCCTTTTTTCGCATAATCATTGCAAATAATTCAAATAATTGAGGTTTTTTATGCCCGAACGAAGCGAGGGCGAAGCTTTGAGAAAAATTTATTTTTAATGCTTTAAAAAGGCGCTTTCTTTACGTGAATTTATGACCTCATGAGGGGGGGGGGGGTCCGGACCCCCTGGACCCCCCTTGGCTACGCCACTGGATTCCAGATTTATATCACACGCAATATCTTGGAGGTTTTAAGTTTTTGAAAATTTTCTGTTTTTTGGTGAGTCGAAAATTAAAATTTAAATACATTCCGAAAAACAGGGCTGGGGAGAGGAAATACGGACCTGGTAGGTACGAAGCTTTTTTCAAACCATTTTTCAAGCTGTCTTCATTACTTGAATATTCCGAAATTAGGAAACCGTGTTGCATGTATTATAGCATAGCCTATAGCCCGAGCGAAGCGAAAGCGAAAATTTTTGGTACATGTTTGAAAAAACTGAAAAGTGATTTTTTGCTCATCTTTTATGTTATTTCGAATCTGATTTTTTACAGATCTTTCAGTCAAAATCATTGATTTTTTCGACAAATTAAGAACTACTCAACTGAAAAAGTGATTTTTGACTGAAAAGGTCAGTATAAAATAGTCAAGTTTTCAAAAAAAAAAAAAAAAAAAAAAGATAAAATTACTGCCCGAGCGAAGCGAGGGCGAAAATTTTTCAAAAAACACTGTTAGATAAGCAAAAACTGCACTTTATTTTACATTTTTGTAATAGAGCGCCGTCGGCTAAGCCGAGCGCTCAATCGGCGGCGGCTGGTGGCGGCTCAGCCGTAATTTAGGCGGCTGGCGGCGGCCTGAAAATTTTGAAAAAATCGGCGGCGGCGGCGGCGCGGCTCGGCGGCGCAGGCCTCTAGTCAAAATACCCCCATAAACACCCTTTTCGCGATCGTTTCATTCGAAGTCTCGAAATTGTTTTTCTCCACCGATTTTTCATGACGAAATAATCTGAAAAAGTGAATTTCGAGACCTTGAGCAAAATAATCGCGAAAAGGGTGTTAATCGGGGTATTTTGACCTGCTGAACACGAATATGAGATTGGTTTTTCCATTGGATCATTTCTTTCCTGAGAATCCGCCATTTTCAAGTTTTAATCAAGTCTTTGAGCAAAAACCTGAAAATGGCGGATTCTCAGGAAAGAAATGATCCAAGGGAAAAGCCAATCTCATATTCGTGTTCAGCAGGTCAAAATACCCCGATTAACACCCTTTTCGCGATTATTTTGCTCAAGGTCTCGAAATTCACTTTTTCAGATTATTTCGTCATGAAAAATCGGTGGAGAAAAACAATTTCGAGACTTCGAATGAAACGATCGCGAAAAGGGTGTTTATGGGGGTATTTTGACCCGCTGAACACGAATTCGGCGTTAGTTTTTTCGTTTAGTCAATTCTTTCCACACAAAATGCTCAAAATTTGAAAAAAATGCTTAAAAACCCAACATTTTTGTACAGTTTTTCGCGATTTTCGGCCCTTGCTGCATCGATATCGCCAAAACTGAATACGTGACGTGAATCTACGTTAAAAAACACGTTTTTTAGTAATTTTTCCAGAGTGGTACCTCTTCGATTACATGGTGTTTTTTGCGATTGAAAACTTCAAATGGCCGAAAAACCATGAAGATGTGCATGGAAATTTTTGAAAAAATTTCCATAAATACATCTCTACGAGATGTAACTTTATGCCAAAGAACAGAAAATTTCGTTCACTTCCGTTGGAATTAAAAATTCTTGAAAATCGGGTAATAAAATGGCCATAACTCCGAAATGGAGGGGGGTGGGGGGTCAAAAATTTTTCCAGATTTTTTTTACATCAAGGGGTACCTTTTGAGGGGATTAAAACGAAAATCCAGCCTGGGGCCAAATTCACCCCTTATTCGGCCAGACCCTTTATATTTTTTTTTAGTTTCAAAAAAATTTGTTCTAGTATGAATTTTTTGAAAACTTTTTTAATTTCAATTTTTTTCAATTTTGAAATACTTAAAAATTTTTTACCATTTTTGAGAGTTTTTGAGATCATTTAAAATTTTTGCATTCAAAAAAAATCCAATTCTCATTCTCTAAAAACTTGCTTCAATCCAAATATCTTTTCCTGCCTAAAATTTTTAAAGATATTTCTCCAACTTTTCAAGCACTGAAGCTGAAAAATAAAGTACAAGGCCAACGGTTAATCGTTAGTCGAGGTGCAAAGTATCAAATGTATCACCTTCTCTCACCTGCAAATTACCTCAGATTGGATTTCCAAAGAATTTAGGCATGAAAATAGTTTTTTGGGAGGGAGGAGGAAGGGGGAGGAATTGAAAAACAAAATCACAATTAAGTATATATTTCACTCCTTCCTTCTAAAATCATTCTGGTATGTATTCCAAGTCTTCACATCCACAGAAAAAAATAATACTTTTCTGTAAGTAAATAACATTTTATGAAATAGGAAAATAGAAGCAAAAAGAATTTTCAAGTTGAAATCCATTTTGAAAAAAATTGAAGTTGCAAATGTTTAGAATTTATAAACTGTGAAAATTTAAACTTTGTAATAAAATTTGAATTGAAGCATATCCTGAGAAATTTAAAGTAGCTTGGAAAAATATTTTCAAAATTTGGAAGAGATTTTGAGAAAACACGAAGTAGAAAAAATTGTAAAAATTTTCACGTGGAATCCAGTTGAATAAATTCTTTAGAAAAATGAAGAGGGAAATTAAAAAAAAAATTAGTTGAAAGATATAATTTTATACCAAAGAAACGAGAATTTTGAAAAAAAAAAAATATATAGAATTTCGACCAAATTTTCAAAAACATAAACTTCGAAATAATTTGGAGTCTGAAAAATTTTTTAGATTGAAAACATCTTGAAATAATTTACCTAAGAAAAATGAATAGTTTTGGAATGAAAATTTTGAGAAAAAATGTCAAGAATTGAAAACAAATTTTAGAGCTTAATACAATTTCGAGGTTAACTTTAATTTTGGAAAAAGAAAAGTCGAAAAAAATTTTCAATAAAATATAAACCTGAAAAAAATTGTTGCTGTAGATTGATAACAGAACTCATCAAACAAGATATAATTTGAAAGATCGATAACTTCTCAGCAGTCATAATTCAATGTGATTTATATGTATATTTTTCTCTTATTTCTTTCATTTTAATTTAAACACACTTCAAAACAAACTTTTATCTCTATAATTAATTTTCCTCTTTTTTTTTCTCCTTGTTTCAGATACCGAACTTTACATCCATCTTAAAGGACCTCTTGACCGCTGCTACCGCCGCCCTGCCCCATCCAAACAGTCCAACGCTCCGACAATTGGGCAGATTTATAAATAAATGACGTCCGCGCACGACCGTGGTCCTCGTATCGTACACCTCTGTACGAGATCTTGACAGCGGCGAGTCGATTTCGCGTTTTTTATTGTTATTAGAATTTCTTTCCAACAAACGAGTCGGTTTTACGCGTTTCAGTTTCGAACTGGTTTTCAATTAAGGCAAATTCGCGAACGGAAAAAAGCCAGCAGTGTTGTGAGTGCGACAGAGAAAACGTATTTTCACGCACCAGTTCGAGTCAGCCTCGGATTTCCATACATTTTACCAGTATCGGGGCTGATTTATCTCGCGACGAAATGACAATCGCCTATTGATCGATAATTGAGAAGAATAGTGCACCTCTTCCGTACAAATTCCGGGATTTTCTTTGATATTTTCAAAACGGACGACGACGGTCGCATTTTTCTAAATTATGGAGCATGGTATTCGCGTAATTTCAAATCATCGTCGCAAATCTCCATGGTATGATTGATTCTGAAGTCTTACAAGTCGTGGAAGTTGGCGAAATATGGAAATTCAAGCGAATACTTGGAGTAACCGAAGAATACCGTGTTCGAGGAGTTTCCAGATTCGTGGATGTAGCCGAAACGTCTGAAAGAATTTGCTGTCCAAGACTCAACCGGATGGATTCATCGATTGCGAATCAGGTGAGTGATTTTTTACCCATTTTTGAGCTTCGTCGTATCGAAATCGCCAATTTTGGCCATTTCATGTTTACCAGTCTTCAATTTGGAATTTCCTCGTTTTATATAAATTCCTTTCGTTTCGAACGACCACTTTATTGGTTGTATTGTTGCCAATATTAATTTAACCGTGAGAAAGGCTAATGCTGCCAGAATTTGGGAATTCGTAAGGTACTTTTATTCGCTCCTGGACAACGTATCTACGTTTCGGTTAATCGATCGAAAAGGGTTCTGTATATTTCGTACATAGTAATTCAAAGAGAGGAATTAAAACTTCGGTATTTATTATTACCTAACACGTGATTTTTTTTAAAAAGAAAAATTCCAGTTTTTTTTTCTTCCTTCGAATCACGTTGCGTATATTAAAAGAGTAATTAAAACGATAAACAATGCTCTCGAAACCAGTTTAGGAATTTTTATTGTAATCTTAGTCGCATTAGAGTCGTATTCTCGTATTTATTCGGAATGATTTTCAGTGACCGACGAATTCGCCACACAGCAGTTTAATTGTGAGATAATGTAAGACGGATTTTGGGATTCGACAGAGAGGAGGAAGGGAGAAGCTGGTATGAAGGTGAAGGTATATACCACGTGTGCTTTTTATCGACGACCATTTATGAAATTGTAAATATTTACCAGTAAACGTGCCTACGTGTGCGAATACGTAACGTTTGTTTCGAGTCAATGATCAAATGACCACGGTTTAGTATTTTGATGCCTTTTTTTTTGGCCTCTGTACACATTTTCTACACGAAGCATTCGATTTTAAAACCGTCGATTCGGCTTGAAAGCACGGTATGTTTTTTTGGTAACTTGATTCGATTTGTCTGAAATTTATAGTAGTTTTGGAAAGAAGATAAACCGTGCCCACGCGAGAACCAAGTTCAATACTCAAGGTCTACCGAACGAGGATTAAAAAAGTGTTGTAGTCGAATTTCGATTATTTTGTCTCGTGTGGCTTATCCACGCGTAAGTAGATCACAGAGAAAGGGTATGGCGGAGTGGTTTGCAGATCGTTGATACGATATACCTGCCTAAGTGTTTGGAGATCGAATTAAAAAGGTGGTAGACAAATGATTGGCGGAATTTCGAAATGAAATTGTATCTCTGTGCGTTTGTTGAGTGAGGATTTCGTCATGTTTATTGATAATATTGGAAGGTGATTTTTAATGGAATTGAGAAAGAAAATGGGTAATTTTTTAGTGAAATTGTTTCAAACACGAATGATCATTCGAGCTGACGATTAATTAATGGCAGAAAAATTTGAATTTTTGTCTTCGAGTGTAAATTTGGTTTTGTTTTTGAATGGCTGAAAATCGCAAAAATCGAAAAAATCATAATTTTAGTAAAAAAAAAAAAAGTCGAAGGATATGATTTTTTTTCGTTTTTTTGATGATTTTTATATAAATCAACTTAAAAAAATATCGTTGAATCATTTTTCGCATGTCTTGTGAATTTTTCAATTAATTTTTTTAAATTATTATCTGACAACAGATAATTATGGTACCTTTGGGAAAAAAATTGATAAAATCAAATTTGTGACCCAGAAGTCAGTGGCCTATAAAATGATTTGATGCTAATTTCAACCTATTTCCTTGAATTAATACCTAGCAAAATACCCCATAATTTCTGAAAATTGAACTTTTTCAAATTTTTGTGGTTACCAAAATATCGATCAATTAAAAAAAGTCGATAAGAGAGAATTTTGGACCCCAGCATTAGCACATCTGTGGACAAGATCACTAATTAAATCACTTGAAGCATTTTTATTTTTCTGGAATGAAAAAGAAAAAATATGAGAAAGGTATAATCAAGACTGGGCGAAGAATTTCTGAAATGAAAGCCAGAATTGCAGAATGAAAAAAATCAGGCAAAATTCTTTGATTTTCGGCGAAGTTACGCCAATTTTTCAAAGAATTTCACTGATTTTGATTTTCCAGCATTTTTTCACTGTTCGCTTTCAGTGAATTTTTTCACAGATTTATTATTGTGCTGCATTCCTGAGTATTTTTCAGTGATTTTTGATAATTTTCATCAATTTATAAATGAGTAAGTAAAACTTTCAAAATTTTCAAAAATTAAAAAACCCTCCTGACCATAAAAAGGGTTGAAAACTTGAAAATCATCATCAATTTAATTGGGCGATGGTATTTTTTGGAGGGTTTTACATCGATTTCTAAAATGAGTTTGATATTTTAAAAGTGCTTGTTCCTAAACTTTTATAAGTAACCGAAATTTTCATTGCTCTGTAATGATTTTTCAGTTCGGTTTCTTAAAAATTTTTTTTCTAGAATAAGAATGTGTTTTTTTAAAGCAAAAATCTTTTTAGTAAAATTGTTTAAAATTAGACCTCTTTTCATATCTCAATTCATGGACTAATAAACCTAGTAGTTTGACACCCCCCCCCCCCCCAAAAAAAAAACAACTTCTGAACCAAATTTTGTATTTTTTTAAACCATTGTAGAGCCTTCTTTGGATTTTATTTGGCATTTTTGGATTTCTCCTATGAGTTTAGTAATCATTTTGAGCTGAAACGTTGGAATGATACGAGGAAACTTGTCTTTCAGCAGTTTTTTTTTGAAAGGGTGCTTTTTAAAATTAGAAATCAGATTTTTGTTGAAAAAAACAAGTTTTGAATTTTCTAGAATTTCGACAAAAATCAAATCACGAATTTGAAAACATGTTTGATGAAGTATGGGATTTTGAATGCCTTTTGTTCAGAGATTACGTTTTTGTTCAAATCTGATGTATGTAAAAATTTTGAATGACTTCCATATCTCTTGGAAAATCGTATAAAAACAAAAAGCTTTAAATGAGCATTCAAATTATTTAAAATTTTGTACAAAGTCAGTTAAAAAGTCATACCTATTGTGAAATCTGATCATTTTTGAATATTTTAATAAATTTTTATGGGGTTTTGAACGATTTTTAAAAATGTTTATCACTTTTCAATTCATTATTTTAGAACAATTTGATACTAAAAATTGTAATTTAAAAACAGAAGCTATTGTTGAAATTTCAAAAGTCGTAATACTTTTTAAAACACTTCAAAAATTCGCGATTTTTCACGTAATAACGCAGCTTCTTTGCTCCGCAAAAATTTTGATTACTTTTGTAACGAGAAATTCTCATCTTGACGACATTTTCGAAGACGATATCATTAAAACTAAATCAAATTTCGAGACGAGCCCGGAAAATATTCGATGATGGACTGTTGGCCTTTGTTTGAAACAAATAAAACCAAGTCGACCTAATAATTTCCTACGAATAAATACGAATTCCATTTGACTACGCCGGATTAGCTTTCAAAAAAGATTCCAATTCCGTCCACGAATTCTAGTTTGAATTTCGAAAGCAAAAAAAAAAAGCTCGAAGAGGAACGTCGAGGAGTAAAAATTTACACGTTTTTCGGACTTTTAATCTTTTTTTTTTTTCAAGAGTATTTAAAAGTACATTGGCATTTTGGAAACGTTATAAGAAGTCGTATCGCTTTACATAAAATTCATTCCAGATGTGCTTTTATTTTTTCTTTATTGTTTCGGTACCTAGTAAAAGAAAAAGTTAAATTGAATTCCTATAAATATTTTTTTTCGAGATTTCCTTTCAGGTTTTTTATTTCTCGTTTTTGTACTCTTGGAAAGCGTCATCGACGTTTTTCTTTTCGTCTCCGCGTTATTTTTTCTTGCTCCTCTCGACGGATGGTTTGTAATACGAAGTGTGTTTGTGTGACGGAACTCCCTGGACGATTTTTTCTTCCATGTTTTTTCCAATTTTTTTTTGAAAAGTTGAAATGTAAAATATTTTTGTACTTTGTCGTAGGTATTCGGCGATGTGAAATTATACGCGTTGTTGAACTTATACCTATTGTGTATAAGTCGAAAAATATTCGTATTGAGGTGATTTAATCGCGATGTTGAGTTGATTCTGAAGTGGTACGTACGTTTTTCTCTTTATTGTACCTAAATCGAGAGAGTTTTTGAAAGATGAAAATGCATAAAAATTCTCGATGATAAAAAATTCTCCTTTTGATTCGATTATAATCCGTAGCAAGGTAAAAATAGTACTTGAATCTGAAATGCGCTCGTGCTTGTTTGAAAAATCATGAAATAATTCATCGAACAGCGAAATTCCAAGAAACTCGACTGTACTTACATATTCGAGTATTATGAAGCGAACAATGCAGCATCTTATTGAACGCATCCACCTCGTCGCAATTTTCCGATAAGAAAATAAAAATGTCGCAGTGGGAGCTTCGCGGAGCGGTTAAATTCGACACGAATGAGCCCGAGAGTCCGGCGAGGAAGTCTTTTCCGATTTGTGATGGCAAGTATTGACGAACTCTCTTGAGGGAATCGACTGTACCGAAGTTTACGCTCGGTTGGTTTAATTTGTACATGGATTTTATCACCTTTACGAGGCCGCTCACCTCGGAAATCATCTATTCTAGTTAGTTCTCAGGGATGAGCAAGAGTCTTCGGTGTCGCAGCGGACTCCAGAGATAAAGTAATGAGGGTTTAACTTGTACATAAGTGGGTAGTATCTTGGTCGTTGTTTCTTGTCGACGTTTTGGGTCCGGAATCGATGGATGTTTGGTGTTGAAGACGATATAACTTCGCGAAGTTGATTTTTGAGGGATAGGGGAGGGAAAGTAATCAAAATTTGAATCATTTTTTGATTGAGGATCGAAAAGGATGTTGATTATCAGAAGATAGTGAGGGAATTGACAAATGAGGTCATTGTAATTTCATAAACATTTTTTTGCATTCGGAAGAATGATTTGAAAATCAGTTTGTTTGTAATGCTTGATTCCTTATACCAAAAATTGCCATTTTAAAAAAAGATTTTATAAAAGTACAACGTTCTTTGGCTCCTGTAAAAAAAATTAATGGGTCCTCAAGAAATTGAATTTTTTTGAAAAATTGTGATTTCTTGAACTCCCAAAATTCATCCGAAAACAAACATTTGGAATTGAAAACGTAGCATTTGAGATCCTAAGTCTAGGTATGTGTGATGTTAATTTTTTCTTTCGAAAAACTATGAAATATTTAGGTAGTTTTTAATTAGGCACAGATCTTTTTTATACTTATTCAAGACATGTCTATTGTCTACTCATACGAGTGAAACGGTTTTGAAATTTAAACTTTATTAATAATGTAAGTACATGAAGTTGAAATTATTGGCAGATATGCCAAAAAATGAGCAGAATTCATTTATTTATGAATTATGAGGAATATTTTTGGCAGTGAAGAATTTTTCATGTTTCATTAATTTTTGTTACTTCACTGCGGCTTCCTCCTTTTTTCATGAATTTGATTCTGTCAAGTACAAAAATTGTAGGTAATGTTTAATTATTTTATTTCCGTAATAGTATTCAAAAAATTTTTTGAAAAGAGAAGAAAAGGAAAGATTTTTTTTTTAAATGTAGGTATAAAATTGGGACTAATTTGCCAGCAGAAATTTTTCGTACTTTCTAAATTTAAAAATCCATAATCGGGGCTAATGAAGAAAAAAAAACACGTTTTAGATGTTCTTTTGATGTTTCATAAAAATTTTTTTCGATGCTCTAAACAGCTTAAACAATCTAAAGTTTCTAACAACGTAATATCGTGGGCGATTAATTTTTCAATTTTATCTCAACAATTTTGCGAAAGTTTCAGATTTTTTAAAAATTTGGAACACGTTTCGAAGTTTTATGTGGACATGATGCATCTGGTGGAATACTTTTCAATAACCAAACTCGAAGAAAGAGGAGAATATTTGCAGTCCTCGAGTCCACGAAGTCGTCTTTTTTTTGAAAGAAATTCTTCCAATTGTTTTTCAGAGTTTGGTCTGTGGAAGAAGGGGAAGTGGGCTATAATATTTTAAAAGTTTGGTCCCTGGGGGAAGAAGAAGTTGGCTATAATTTCGTACAGTGAAATCGTTCAATTTAAATTGTGCGTTAACCATTTTGCATAGGTATGTGAAGGGATCTGAAAATTCTAGCTGTTCATTGATTTTTTTTTTTTGAATCTGGCAATTGAAGGGTCATTACACGTTCATTCATCCGAAAATTATGAGATTCGCCCTTGGATTTTTGGATATGATCACAGGACATGAAACGCAGACGAATTCAACTGTAGTCATAATTCTAAGATTTTTAATTTTTTTTACGGTAAGTAAAAAAGTAATTTGAAAATTTTTCAGATGATTGCTGTGAATTATAATTAAGTAATCAATTTGATAAGATTTTGATTTTTTTTCCTCACACTTTTGATGAACGAAAAAACGATCATGAAACTTTAAAAATGAAAAAAAAATCATGAATAAGGTTAAACATTTTTTAATGAAAAATGTCGTTAAATTGTCAAAAAATTTTCAAAAAAATCTTGGAATTTTATTTTTTCCTTCGTTCCAATCCTTGATAAGAAATGTTATCACAGTTTTCAACAAAAATAGGTACCAGAATGACAAAAAAATATATTTTTCGTTCCTTGAAATCGAATACTCTGCGTGTCTTTTTACAAGGTTGAGTACATAATAAAAAAAATTGCTCGGATTTCGCTTTTTAGGAAGAAACCCAAAAAATCGTCAGAATTTCAAATCTTCCTTCACTCAACCTCCTCCTCCTCCCCTCAAAAACACTTCAAAAACTAAAAATGTTCAGAAACTAGAATATTTCGTTTTCACAATCTAGATAAAAATATGATGTATTTTTACTTTAAAATTATACGAAGAAATTAAGAAATCCTGAGTAGTCGATCGTTCTGCCTAAAGTGGTAACTTACTGATGGACAAAATTATCTACCTGCTCAAATTTGATATTTTTATTTTTCGAAATTCATCAACAGTTTAGGAGTATGTGGATTTTTTCATTTCCTCTCTCCCTTCTCCCTCATTTCGCTCCCTCCCTTTTTCAAAAGAAATCGGTTTTACGAAAAATAACTTTTATTCATGAACAAATTTTTATTTAAAAAAAAAGTACAAAATTAGATAGGTATTAGGTGCATACGAAAATAAATGTAAAACAATAGAATTTTCACATCCTCTATTTTTCCACTGTTTAATCAAAAATTGAAAAAAAAAAAAGGAAAATGCAAAATTATTTTTTTTTAGCTTCATTCTTATTTTTTTATGTAGCCCTACTTCCATACCTTCAAGAATTCTGCAATTATACTTATTACTTAGGAAAATTTTTTCTTGATTTTTGAAGGAAAAAAGGAAAGAAGGGGAGGAAAGGAAGGAAAATAGAAAGTGATGGTGTGACAGACAGTACTCTTATTAAGTACATAATTTGTTTCCGTGGAAAAAATTCGCATCACTTTTTGAATCTTAGACTATTTTTGTCACCCTTATTTGCATAGGCTCATCCAGAAATTAATCAAGGGAGGGGCTGAAAATTTTAGAAAAATATGTGGAGGTAAAAAATTTCGAATTAGTTATTTTTTATTGATCTTTCAGTGAAAAATCATCAATTTTTCCCCACAAGCTGATTTTTGACTGAAGAATCAGTCAAAAATTAAGTATCAACTTTTAAAATAAAATGACTAAAATACTGCCAGAACGAAGCGAGGGCGAAAATTTGTTGAAAATTATTGTTTGAAACGCAAAAAATGCACTTTTTTCATATCTTTGCAATAAAAAATCAGTTTTTCGAATTTATGGTGGGCTCGAGCCCCTTGAGTCTCCCCTTGGGTACGCCTTTGCCTGTTCGTGATGTTTTTAGAAAAGATCAGATAAACATATCTAGTACATCTTATGTAGGTACCTAATACCTACATCGCAAAAAAAAAAAAAAACGATTTAAACGAATATTATCGCGGAATTTCGTCGTTTAAATCGATTCAGCTTCGAAAAAGAGTGGCGAAAATCGACGTACGGTGGTGTAATATGTGTCTAGGTAAAAAACTTACTGCAGCCTGCAGACGATATCTAGTTACCCGAAGTAAAAAATACAACATAATCGCTTATCTTTTAATATCGCTTGTATCTGTATGTCGATTGCATCGAGAGAGTGTATAAATTTTCGCTATTCAGCAATATACCGGGTGTGTTTACGTACCTATTGCATAACGTTGGAGGGCTCGAGATGCGGCGCAGGGGTTCACTACCGAACGTACGATATTGTATATAAATCATACCATTACGTCTAATGCAATATCGTACGTAGGGAGTATGTAATGTACACGATCAAGGTACATTACATTCGACGACAAAAACGTTTGAAATAATATCGAAAAAACAGTTCGAAGTCGCAGTTGTCTTTCGTCGTCGTTCGTTTACGTAACGTACTTTTATCGACCATTCGAGAGGTACACACGTAAAGCTTTATAGACTAGATTTGAATTTTAAACAAAGCTCTATGCCTTGGCTGGTGCTTCGTCTGTTGTGGCAATACCGCAACGGACGAAAACCGCCGCACATATGCGAAAAACGACATCGTATATACCGAAACGTATATAGCAGCAACAAAAACAACACAATTTCTACATAACAAGCACACCGGAGTTAGGGATTTTCGAAACGATCACGTATATGACGTCTGCTCGGGTAAATTTGCTATAAGCGCGCAGGAGGTAAAAAGGGACACGTGGCGAGATGAGGAATTGAAAACAAATCGGAAATTTACTTTCGTCGTCCTTCTGTGAAGGCGGTCGCTCGAATTCGATTTATCTTTCACGTCCATTCATAATTTTCGTTCACGATTCGCAACAAGTTTCGAGTAGATTTTTTTACCCCATTCCCCTAATTCCCTAACCAAGCTTCGTGTGGATACCAAAGTTCGACACGCGAGCTCCCAGAACTCGGTCGAAGAGCGATTTGTAAACGCGATGAATTTTTAGCGGAAGTTTTCCAGCGTTCTTTTTTCGCCTTCAACGGGGAGTTTTTTTAGTTCGTGATAGCGACGAAGAAAAAAAACACCTTGCGAAGAAAGCTATTAAAAACTTATGCAATTGGTAAGTTCTTACAAGTGTTGGAAAAAATCCTAGGATGGGTCACGTTTCACGACGTGTAATTTAAGCTGTGCTTCCAGTCTCGAGGATCTTTTGGTATGTACGATGCTGAGACGTGTTGGTACTTTTTCTGTCTCGGTCGTTTGTACGAAAATACAAAGTTTTAGGTTGTCCTGAAAAAGTTGGGTTAACGGTGTAATGTAAACAATTTACAATTCACTTTTACTAGCTGGCGAGTTGGTTCGCTTTTTTGATACTTTTTTTCGTGTTTTTTTTTTTTTCGGAAGTAGAAGAGATGAAAATCGGGTACTTTATGTAGAGTATGGCGAGAGTGATTCTTTTTTTTTGGTTCGTGGGTTTTATCTGAAATTAGAACAAGGTGGGATTTCTGTGATGGTATAGGGCTGTTGAAACTGACGTCACAATTGAACTAGTGGGAAAATTTTGAATTTTTAAAGTTTTTTTTTTCTTGCTACAAATTTTATTATTTTCACAATTGTCATAAAACTTCATTTTTTTGGCAATAATTGATAAATTTATAAAAATGTTATATAAATACGCACGAAATGAATGATTTTTTTATTTTTCCCACCAGTTCCTTATCACATTTTTTGATAAGGATGACGTAGTTCAACAGCCCTATGGACTGTTTTGGTCGTCGAGTGTTTCAAAATTTTCTCGAAAAATGTTATTAATTTTTTTTCGATATTTCATTTTTTCGGAGTGGGGGGGGGGGTGGTAGAATTTGGATTTGGGAGGAAAATATCATTCGATCGATTGCCTGTTTTTTCATCAATTGAGTGACAAAAATATTTTTTGTGTATCGAATCAAATTTTTAAATAATGGAAGTCCTTTGCCTAGGTAGAAGAGCACAGTGTGCCAGTTTAAAAAAATGAGTGGTAAAAAATGAGAAAAATCATGTTCAAATTGAGGCTTATCGCATATCATGTGGTTATCTTATCTAAGATCTACATACTTTAACGATAAGGAAAACGAATTTGATTTTGGGAATGGAACGTGCGTTTTCGAATTTGTACACTGATACGGAATTTTTGTTACTCATTTTCAGGTCAGAAGAAATTATGCTTAAAATTAGAAACATCGACCTAAGAGCTAAAAATTATGTCGAAATTAGAATCAGCAACCTTGAATACCTGCATTTTTCAACGCCCATCTCGAAATTCTCCAAAATTTTGAGATTTGACCCAATTAGCGTGTAAAATTTTTCAAGATTTCGTGATTTGACCTCTTTTTATGTGGAGGATGGGAGCTCAAATTTGGTCAGAGTCAAAAATTAACGTCAAAATTGGAATTTGCAAGCTCGAATACGTATAATTTTAATACCATTATTGAAATTTTCCAAAATTTCGAGATTTGGCTCCTCCTCTTTAGGACTTGAATTTGGTCAGAACAGAAAATGAATGTCTAACTTGGAATCAACAATTTTAAATACTTGAAGTTCAACACCCATTTCGAAATTCTCCAAAATTTTGAGATTTGGCCCCTCCCCCTCAGAGCTCAAAGGTCGAGGTAAAAAGTGATTGTCGAAATCGAAATCAGCGACCTCAAAAACCTACATTTCGACACCCAAATCGAAATTTTTCAAAAATTTGAGATTTGACATCCTGTTTTGGGGATCCGATTTGGTCAGAGTCAAAAATAAATGTCGAAGTTGGAATCAGCCACTTTAAAAACGTAGATTTCAATACCCATGTCGAAATCATCCAAAATTTTGATATTTGACCTCTTTCGTATGAGGCTCAAATTTGAGGAGGGCAAAAAATTAATGTCGAAATCGAAATCAGCAACCTCAAATACCTAAATTTCGACACCCATATCAAATTTTTCAAAATTTTGAGATTCGACCCCTTCTCCCAGGCTTGAATTTGGTCAAACCAGAAAATAAATGTCAAAATCGAAATCAGTGACCTCGAATTTTTTTGAAAATATTTCTTGAAAATCTCAACGATTGCAAGTGTAGTCAAATTTTTGAAATTCAAGCTACGTTTAAAAAGAGTTTACCTCCCTCCATTCACTGAAAAAAAAAATTAAATTTATCCAAAAAAATAATAACGTGTCCCAATTCTCAAAAAAGGTAAAATTTATCATTTTTTTGAATAAAATTTATTCTTTTTGGTAAAATTTATTCATTTTTTTGACAAATCTTATTATTTTTTCTGATAATAAATATTATTTTTTAGAACAAATTTCACCTATTTTGTGATTTGAAACACGTTATTATTTTTTTGAATACATTTTATTATTTTTTTAAATATATTTTATTATTTTTTGATTAAAATTTATTATTTTGGTAAAATTTATTAATTTTTTTGATAAAATCTATCTTTTTTTTGATAAAATTTATTATTTTTGGGGTAAAATGTATTCATTTTCGTAACTTCTGTTTTTTCCGTGTTGAAGAAATGGGTCAATTTTATGGAAACTTCTAGTTGGCTCGAAAACTTCTCCAATTGATTTATGAAGTAAAAAATGGGTTTCCAACCTCTTTTTAGCTCTTTATCTTGATCAGATCAAGTTTTCGTACAATTTCGTAGGGCAATGGGAGGAATCAGACATTTTAGAAAATTAGCTAACTTTGAAAACTAAAAAAAAAAAACTTCAACAGGTGTAACAAAACCTTCTTTTAAAAAAATCGTCTCAATATTAATTTTGTTGCTTGAGTGCAACTGCTTTGTTATGCCAACAAATTATGCCAATTAATAACACAGGTCGACAAAAAAAAAAAAAATGTTCTGTTTCTGGGTTCTCATGCCAAAATTCTGTTTCTAGACATCAAAATACATCGCCTTGCGGAATCCTGGCTTCCAAAGTTTGCTTTGGGGGGCGGGGGGCCCAAAAAACTGATTTTTCGAGGGCAATAAGCCTGAGAATTACAAAAAAATTTGAAAAAAAATTTTTTTGGACTAATCTTATAGAAAATTTTACGGCGAATCCAATGCCGCAAACCGCAGACTTCCATCTCTCTTAGAAAAAAAGTTACAGCTCATTCTTTCCAAAATTTTGTGAAAAAATCGTATTTTTTGGGGTATTTTTCGCAAAAAAGTGAAATTTGAGAGAAAAGTAAGGGCTTTAAGGCCATACTGACCATAATGAGAGTTGTAGAAAATTTCACGGCGAATCGAATGCCGCAAACCGCAAACCTCTATCTTTTTTAGAAAAAAAGTTACAGCTCATTCTTTCCAAAATTCTGTGAAAAAATCTCATTTCATTTTTTCATAAGAAAGGCACAAACATGTGATTTTTATCACAGAATTTTGGAAAGAATGAGCTGTAACTTTTTTTCTAAAAGAGATAGAGGTTCGCGGTTTGCGGCATTCGATTCGCCGTGAAATTTTCTACAACTCTCATTATGGTCAGTATGGCCTTGAAGCCCTTACTTTTCTCTCAAATTTCTCTTCTTGCGAAAATACCCCAAAAAATACGATTTTTTCACAAAATTTTGGAAAGAATGAGCTGTAACTTTTTTTCTAAAAGAGATGGAGGTCTGCGGTTTGCGGCATTGGATTCGCCGTAAAATTTTCTATAAGATTGGTCCAAAAAAAATTTTTTTCAAATTTTTTTGTAATTCTCAGGCTTGTTGCCCTCGAAAAATCAGTTTTTTGGGCCCCCCACCCCCCAAAGCAAACTTTGGTCAAAAAAAATATTTTTTCGTTCATTAGTTACATAAAAGTGACCCAAATTTCACAAGTAGGACCCAGAAACAAAAATCGTGTCGACCGGTGTAATTAGTACTTAATTTGAAAAAAAATCAGAAAATTTTTACGGGTGTGTACCAGGCTTTTTCAAGATGATGCCAACATTTTTTCACGTGCAGAATTAAGGTTGTCATTTCAGCAAAAACTTTAATGGAACTAAGAAGCTGTAAAGTTTGATAATTTTCGAAAAAAAAGTAATTTTTTACCACTTCTGGATAGTTTTATCAGCCGAGAACCTCGTTCGCCTTTGAAAAGGTATGAATTGAATTAAGTATACCCCCTGAATCATTGGCCTCATATCGGATTTCATGTTTGGTTTTCTACTGATGGGGGCTGAGAAGTTACAGACTGTAAATTTGAGAAATTTTTGGTATTTACAGAATTTAAATCACTTTCTCGCGGACCTCAAAATCGAGCTACATTTTTTTTGTAATTATTGATGGAATTTTTCAAAAATTCTAGATTTTGAAATACATACATAAGTATGTAATTTTTGTACAATATCAGCTGTTCATTCGATGACTTAGGAAGTGATTCCAAATTTTTTTGTCATTGAAGCAAGTTTACATTGAATTTTGAAAATTTTTCTGGCCATATTGCCAACTGAAATTTTCCAAAAATTGCGTGAATCAAAATGTAGTTGGCTGCATAGAAATGAAAATTGTTATATTTCATAAAAAATTATTTTATATGACCAAAGAAATATTTCTATTCGATTTTAAAGTAGTTGAGCGAACAATTTAAATTTGTTAAAAATCAAAAATTCCTCAAATTCACGATCTGGTAACTTTTTACCTCCACTTCAGCAAAGAATAGAAGTCAATGGTCGAGCGAAATGTGAGAACTCAAATTAAAACTTTTCAAGTCAATGTAGTGGTTCTTCTCAAAAAGTGAAAAATCGTGTATTTCTCAAAATTGACCCCTCTCTGAAGCCTCCAGCTTCAATTGCTTTGAGGTGGTAAGACTCAAAATTTTTGCAGATGTCCTTTCACTCAAAGTAATCTACTTCACCAATTTTCATCAAAATCCCAAGATGTTTTCCCCGTTTTTCCCCTCCCTCCTTCCACTCTTTAGCCATACAGCTGCTTGGGAAATTTTTCAGGAAACCGACTCAATCACTTAACCCTACACATATGTGTACTCAATTCACATCATTCCACCTTTGCAAATATCAATACAAACTCAGCATGCTTCAAAGATTACCCATTAAACAGACGATACGAGAACTTCGCTTGTTTCACAGCAACGGCAACATACTCGCAAAACACAAATTCGCGTTCTCTCGTATGAATGTAAACGACATCGGTAATGTCGGTAGTAAAAATAGTATTATACATCAACGTTGGTTAGGTTTGTTTGAACTTTAATATTTCATCTGTCACCCGAAGCTATTTCGATCGTTTTCCACGAACGAACATGTAAATCAAATTGGCGGCGCGAGCGACAGTTTTTTTTTTTTAAATTCGTTACAGCCGGAGTCACATCGAGAAAGGTTGGAAATTAATACGTTTCTGTACGCTGCGTTTTCTCAAGTCGATGCCAAAGTCGTGTTTACCGATTCGTATTACTTGCTTTTCAAATCGTTATTGAAGGTACTATACAAGTGCCCTGGAGGATGTTTACAGTGACTTATTCGTAGAATGCCTAAGTAGTGCCTATATTCTCAATACATATATGTACAAGATTCGAATATAGGGATATTAAAAGCAGGTATACTCGTTGGGGGTGTTTCTGGTTTTTATCTTTATTTTCTATTAGGGTTTAGAATCACACGATATGACCTAGTTTTTTTTTCGAATTTTGGAAGTGCCATCCTTTAGGGTGGTTTATTTTCCTTGAAAAGAAAAAAAAATGAAATTCCCGAAATTGAGCCACACGCTGAATCATCTTTTTCTATAGAGGGTAATATAGGACAACATACTAGAAATGAAAGGGAAAAGAGGGTGAAATTATGCAAAATATTTAAATATCATTTGAAAATACGATTCAATTTGATTTTTAAAAATAAGTTATTCAAAAATATTCAAAAGACTATCAAATTGGGTAAAAATGGGAAAAGTTTCTTTTAATGAACAACCAATATTTCAAGGGAAGTTTCAATGCCTAAATCTATAAAATGATGGAGCTAAATGATGGACTTGGTTTGGTGATAATAAATTTGAAAGTTTTGAAGGTTCAAAAAAAGATGGTGATCTGCAGTCTTTGAATTTTAATAAGCTGAGCTGCCAATTTGTGATTTCTTTGACTAAAGAATTAAGTAGGTATATGGAATACCTAATTAGAATTTGGCCTTTTCAAGTTAAATATTATAATATTTTTTCTGATTTTTTTTTTGCTGGCCAATTTCTTGAATTTATAGCAAATAGGTAGAGGTACCTACTACTTACTAAATAAAAATCGTTAAATCTTCGTGAAAAATGACCAATTTTTGTAATTTTTATTGAGAATTGAAATTTTACGAAATGTTAAAAATGATCAATTTTAGAAAATTTCAATTGAACCTGGTTAATTCACTAATTTTTTATTGAAAGTGATATTTATTCAAATATTTTTTTATGAGAATGATCATTGATCACGTTTACTAATTTTAACGAAAATGATTGATTTTTAAAACAGTCCGATTTTACTCTTTTTTACTGAAAATTTGAATACCACCATATCACTAAAAATGATCAATTTTTCCTATTTCTGTGTTGAAAATTGATTGAGCTATTTCTTTGCTTTTTTGTTGTTGGTTTCAAAAAATGATGTAGTGTTTTAATTTTTATTGATAAAAAAAAAATCATTTTCGCCAATTCGTAGTGAAAATTTTCGATTTTTCCAATTTTTAATTATTAAAATTCTGTTCAATCACTTTGTCAATACGTTTATACACTTGATTTTCATTGAAAAAACTATAGTTTCATTCAGTGAAAAATAATTTTTTCGTTACCTATACGTCTAACACTAATTAACCATTTTTTTTTTTTATTTCAGGTGAGTCACCTATGAATGGAATTCCCATCGTTAGATTAAGAAGTAAAAATAAGTAAGTAATTTTTTATGATGCTTGGGTGTTTTAAGTCTACCTAACAATGTATTTTCCAAGATTTTTTTTGGAATTGACCAAACTGGTAAATTGATGTTTTTTACAATTTTTTCGTACCCGGCTCCCCTCACCATCCCCTCTCCATCAGAGAGAAAAATACATAAGGTTAATCCAATTTTAATGTCTTGTTTGATGTGGAAATCGTCAATAATAGGTACCTACTTCCAAATGATGAGAGTAAGAATCAGGGACGAAACTTGGATGAAAATCTCGAGGAGGAGGAGGGGAGGGGAAAACTAAAATTTTCCTAACCATTATTACTAAAAAAAAAAAGAAAAATTGACGACTCATAATTATTAAAAAAATAAGTAAAAACTTTCCAACCAGTCGCATTGAAAATGAAAGTACAAAAGTTTGTGCGTTTTTGTATGCTTTTTTGATATTTGAAAAATAAAAAAATAAAAACAATCCCTTTAATGACCACCCCCTTCTAAAAAATAAATATCGAATTGTTTTTGAAAATTCCCCCGATAAAGGAAAAGGGCCAATTTTTTCAAATTTCAAAATATGGCTTGAAAAGTAATCATTTTGCGAAATAATGATTGGGCAAATTGATCGACCCCGGGCAAAGTGAAGACAAAAATTTTTTGAAGAAAAAAGCACACTTGAGTTGAAATTTTCTCATCGAAATTCGTGTTCTTAACATGTTACTTTTTTAGCTTCCAAAAAAAAAAAAACGGCATTCCTTAATAAGTTTCTCTCTTTCCAAGTAGAAACGATTTTTTTTTTTGAAGATTCCGTCAAAAAGTTGTCTCAAAGTCTCCTGATTATATAAATGAGAAAGTCATTTCTTTTTAAATTTGAAAGTATTGAATCATCTAGATTAGAAGGGAAGAAGGTTCATACCGTCATTTTGAAAATGAATTGTGTACAATTTCCAAGTCCGAGCAAAACGAGGGCGAAAATTTTCCTGGATCAATATTTGAGTACTGAAAGGAAGGGAGTTATCAGAAATTTTTTCGGAACTGCCCAATAGATTTTTGGAGCACCTAAAAACCCTCTTAGAATACACACAGTTTCATAAAAATCTGTCAATTTCTAATTTTTCCCTCTCGCTAAAACTTCCTTTTTCGATCTTTCAACTTTGCTGATTCTAAATAATACTTTGATATTATGAATTTTTTCTTTAGTAAGTATGTTCTAAAACTTTTTCCTAATAAAAAAATTTTTTCACCGTCTAAAATTGTAATTATGATGTATAAGAATCGCCTTCGTATAATTTCGCATCCTCTCGATTTCTGTCTATTTTTCCATCAACGTTCGACGTGAAAAAATGAAAAAAAACCCTCGCTTCCAATTAGAATGACAAAAGGGCTTTAGCGGTCATATTCCAGACATAAATTTATATTACGAAAATCTATACTAGCGGCCAGGTTGGGGTTGGCAACTCTCCATAAATCGTGCTCACGAAGCGATGTCGAGAATGAAAAAAAAAAGTACGCTTTGGGGAAGTCGTCTGAGTGATGGATATCCGCGCGTTTGGAAAAATTAACCGAAAAATTCGACCGCAAGAAATCACAAGCTCGAGCTTTTCCGCTGGGAAAACCTCGTCACTGGCCAACTTTACGATATAACTGTGCCTGTGTAAACAGAAAGAATACAAATTGTACAAAATGTACTTCCATCTTAAATAAAATAATGTTCAACAGAGCAAGCAGATATGACTCTGACTGTATTTTCGTTACGTCGTGCAATTTTAAATAGCGGTACCTTCATCATCATGTAATATGTGTAAACAACAAGTGTAAATTAAAACTAATTCGATTCGAGCATCGTCGCTTTTACCATTTCCGCATCTGACTAATGAAATACGTCGTCTTCGTTATGTTATCATTTGTAAAATGGGACTACCTCCCTTCCACCATCGCTCAATTAACGTATCTCCAGGCAAAATTACAAGAAAATAAAATCTCAAATGGTGAAAATTCTAAAACGTTTGATTCCGCGAAAAATTACCCAAAAAATTGGACGATTTTTGTAAATCGTAGAATTTTAGGTTCAGAAAACGACAATTTAATAGGATTTTTAGCCGACTAAATTGAGCCTTGGCGAGGTACAGCGCAGAAGGCAAATATCGACGATGGAAAGGGCGCTGGAAAACTTAGATCGTTGGACTTTTACGCCGAGGGTACCGAAACGCGCGAAATACCGCCAGTTTGGAAAATTTTCTAGACCACATTTCGCGTTCAAACTTTGTTTTGGGGTTTTACTGCATTACCTTATGTACAGCGATGGCAGCCGCAGCGACACCGAAGGCAGCCTATTCCACCATACTCTCGAATCAATTACCAAAAGTTTTGATAGGTTAGCAATGTTGCTGCTTGGTCGACGACACATGTAATTAAGAATATTAACGCGAGCGAGTGGCAAAAAAGTGTCGGCATCGTTAGCTCGAGTAATTATCGACTTACGGAGGGATATTCCCGAGCGATTGTGGGCAAAATTTGGTGAAAAAATCGTCACAGCTGACGACGAGAAGTGATGAAAATTAGACGAAAAATTCAGAATAAAATTAGTTCAAAAATTGAAATCTTCCTCGATATTTGCTCAAGTGTTCGAATCAATTTTTTTCAATTTCATATGCGTAATTTTCGAGGAAAAAAATTTAAAAATCGGTTTTTCTGGGTCAAAATATCGAATAAAATTCATTTGCTCTTTTTTTCCATTCGCTCGTTCGTGCAATAGGAAAAAAAACCAACTAAACAAATTGATTTTTATACTCTCCTGGCCTCCGTTCTGCCATAATTTGGTAAATTGGTATTGTTACAAAGGAAAGGAGAAGTTTTAATTGAACGTTCGCCGAATACGAAATAATAATTACGTTAAACGTTTTTTTTCCCTTTGCTGTTTTTTATTGCCCGATCTACTCAACCCTTCCATGTTCTATTTTCATTTCACCATTGCCACGAGATAGGACGTAACTTCATGGCAGCTTTTTAGATTAATCATATTTAAAATCAGCGATGGAAATTCAATTATAATTGCATAGCTGGCTCGCTATATAAACGAATCGCAGAGTGCACCCAAACCAACTACGTGAAAGTTTTCTCGACGTTATGAGTATTTGTAATCGATAAAAACTCGAGGGGAAAAAAGTTACTCGACGGATGGGAAAATGCTCATCTATACCAGAAGGGTTGCGGCAAAGTTGAAAAGATGTTTCGGAAATCTCGATAGTTTTGAAGGCTGTTGAGAGTTACAAGTTGGGTAGCCAATAAACGCGTAAATATTAGATATCCGACAAAATATGCCTTATTTTATGATTTCCTTCTTGCGTGTAGTAAGAAAGTTTTCTATTTTTAAAAATTAAAACGCTCGGTGTGTTTTATTTCCGGATGTTTGAATGGGTCAGAAAGTTTCGCGCAAGGTATTGTGCGTTTTTCAGAGATAATCGAGTTATTTTCGAAAAATTTTCGGTATTTTGTGGGCATATTTTTGCGGTAGGTATATTTTTTGTGTGCGAAATCGTGACTTGAAAAATGTTTGAAATCTTTAACCAAATATTATTCTGAAATTTTCAGATCTCCATTTAATGCCTAAAAATCTTGGTTGGGTGGTAGATACAAAAATATTTATTTCAAAGTTTTGAGAAATTTGTGTATGAGACTTCACCAACGTGCTGAGAAACCGAAATTTGTATTTAAACACTTATTTCACTAGGCACTGATTCTTCTGTGGAAAATGTTTATTTTTAAATTGAAAACTTGATTTAGCAACTGTTAATGAGAATTGAATTTTTAAATGAAAATGTGAATAAATTACAGTATTTACTGTTCGGTGTCAAAAATTGGATTTTTAGACTTTTAAGCGGAACCTTAACTCGAAAATCAATTTTCTACACCAAAGGACGGTTTCTGTATACAGGCTCAGAATTAGTAGATAAGATAATTTTGATCTTGACTTTCCAACTTTTTGATTGATCAAAAATTGGATAAGTTGACGTAACACCAAGAATGGTGAAATGGAATTTCACAAAAAAGTAAGCTAAATTAATTTCTCAATTAAAATCAGCCATTTTTATTATTATTAAAAATGAAAACTCGATTTTTACTATAAATCATAACTTGATTTTTGTTCTGAATGAAATTCAAAATTGGGTTTTCACTAGAAAAATCAAAACCAGGTTTTAACTAAAACTCAAAAATTTATTTTCACTAAAATTGAAATTCAATTTTTACTAAAATTAAAAATTTATTTTCACTAAAATCAAAAATTGATTTTCACCGAAATCAAAAATTGATTTTCACTAAAAACAAAACTGGATTTTCAGTTCTGAGTAAAATTTTAACTGGGCGTTCACTAAAAAAATCAAAACCGGGGTTTCACTAAAATTCAAAACAAGGGTTTCACTAAAAATCAAAAATTTATTTCTACTAAAAAATCATAAAATTTAGTGTCACTAAAAATCGAAACATGTTTTTCACTGAAATCAAAAAATTGATTGAAATCAAAAAATTGATTGAAATCAAAACATTATTTTCACTAAGTAAAACCTGGTAAACTTCATTTTCACTTGAAATCACTATAAAACGGAACACAGCCATCCAAGCGGCATAACAAATCGCCGGCACGCCAAATTCTCGGCAAGACAGCGTCATTTTATCGGCACGACATATTAGCGGTATAAATTCAAACCATTGCAAATGCTATAACAGCGGCATGCCATATCATCTGTACGTCATATTGTCGGCATGCCATATTGTAGGTACGCCAAATTGTCGGCATCACTGTCATAATTGGTGTAGGTACCTTCATGTATAGGTGTGGTTTAGGTAGGAATTGATTTTTTTAAAAATAAACACACACCTACTTATGTATTTTTGGGGATCTAAACAACCCCCAAAGTGAAAGTACATAATTGGTGTCGGTACCTTCCTGTATAGGTGTGGTTTAGGTAGGAATCGATTTTTTCATTTTTAAAAAATACCGATGAAAAAATGACGTACCGGCGTTTTGTCATTTCCTATTTTTTAAAATTATACCGCTAAAATGGCGTACCGCTAAAATGACGCTGTCGTGCCGACAATTTGTCATACCGACAGAATGTCGTACCGCTCAGATGACTATCTACCCTATAAAACAATAAAAACTGATTTTTACTAGAAATAATTAAGACAAATTTTCGCTGGAAATCTGTAAACTTGATTTTTTCCGATAGGAAATTCTGCGAAATTGATTTGCCATTTCACTAAAATTAGCACACTTTCATTTTCACTAAAAGTCAGTACATTTGATTTTCACTGGAGAATTCAGTATGTAAACTTGATTTTCACAAAAAAAAAAACTTTAGCTTCAGTCACTAAATTAGAAGTTTATTTTCACTGAAATCAAAATTTGATTTTCACTAATAATGGGTCAATTTCATTTTCATTAAAAATCATCGCCTAATTTTCACTAGGAAACAATAAAATTGATTTTCACGAGAAATATGCCAGAAAAATTGTCACCAGAAATCTGTAATCTTGATTTTTCCTATAATTCTGTAAAACCGATTTATCACTTCATGGAAATCAGCCATTTTACCAAAAATCAGTATACTTGATTTTGACTAAAAAAAAAAAAAAAAAAAAAAAAAAACAGTAAACTTGATTTTTACTAGAAATCAATATGATTTATTTTCACTAGAAATCAGTATGATTTATTTCCACTCGAAATCAGTATGATTGATTTTTACTAGAAATCCACTGAATTCATTTTTCCTGTGGATAGATCTATAAAATTTATTTTCAATTTCACAAAAATCAGTCAAACTAACAGTTCACTAAAAATCTGCGCTTTCGTTAAAAATCTGTAGACTTTACCTTCACTAAAAATTAGCTGGATTGGAGTTTCACTAGAAATCTCTGTCAGATTGATTTTTCAACTTGCCAAGTTTAACGAAATCGATGTTTCACTAAAAATCAGTTGAATTGATTTTTTACAAGAAAATCCTCAATCTTTCTGTGTTTTTCAAATTATTCATGAGAATCCTTCTTCCAACACAGTTTCACTTTGATAATTTTTCATCAAACATCAGTTGGGAATTCTCTGTTTTCAAGAAATGTACAAAATTTTAGTGGAAACTATAATCGATCAGAACGATGAGTTCACAAAAATCTTGAATCTTTGATTATTTTTTGATGAAAATTGATTCTGAAAAACTTGCACACTAATTTAGATCATAATTATTGTTGTCGTCCATTTTTTTTATTTCAGTATATTTTTTGACGTGGGCGAGTGAAATTTGGCGCTGGTCCTGAACCGAATTTTGCGGGCTTGTGTCACAAAATCCGGGCCCGTATCTAACTCATTTTTGGTAAGATTGTTCCCCCTCTCCCCCTCGCCAACATTGGCAATTTCGTCAACGTACTAATTTTTTTTGCAATAAATTAATTTTGTTGACTTCTTTTTTGTTGAAATTGCCTTTGATAATTATTTACGATTTCAAAAAAATAATCGATTCTCTTTTTTATCTACCTATACCAATAAAAATCAAGGTATTATTATTTTTTAAAAATTGCAAATACGTTTACGTGATCAAAATCTATGAAAATTGATTGGAAAAAATTGAGCTAAAACCAACTTCCACCTGTATCTGTAATCTTACGAATTCCAGCGTATAAATAACTCCATCCAGCATACGAAATACTCCAGAAGGGCGATGCCATTTCAGCAATGTTATTTCCTTCTCCCTTCCAGCTCATCGGTACTTAATGGGGAATCGAGACAGGGGCAGGATTGACTTTTATTACTTAAACGTGGGTGATTCCAAGTAAGCCTAACAGCAAGTGTTTTTTTTCTTTCGGGGAATCCGAGGAAATGAGGAAACTCGCTAAAAATATCTTCGCAAATGCACGCGAGATGAGGTATCGGCGTACCGACGACGACGAGGCAGCGCGAGGGGCACAGCGCGGGTGCGGGAAAACGACGCGAAGTTTGTTATTTCATCCCTTCATCCGTTTCGCATAATGTTTCCGTTTATTTATAATTTAAAATATATTTACTTTAATACTTTGTTTTACTTCCTAATGCGTATTACTTTTTATAAGTTCGTCTGCGTGTCTTCTATCTTGTATTTTTTTCCTTTTCTCGACTCCTTTTCATTTTCTTTTATTTATCGTCGTCGTCTTCATTGCATACACTCTATAAGGCTGGAGGGTTCGGTTCTCTTTTTTTTCAACACATACGACGATTCTTGACACTTGTTTGTATATGTATGAAAATTATCAAACCAACCTTGACAAAAAACCTCCTCGTTCCGGCGAAATTTCCGCAATTGGCGGGTAACTTGAAGGACGCGTTCATTTCGCTCGTGTCCGAGAAAGCGAGAATAATACGCCGAGAGATTCGAGAGCGTGCAGTAACAAAGGGAGGAAAAAAAAACATCAATTCGACAAGAGCATTTTTCTCATCGCATTCGTCTTGTTTTTTTCCTTCTGCGTTGTTCTTCATCCTTAATTTATTAAGATCTCCTTCACGAGCTCGTCGTCATCGTCTGTCGTAGTTATCACGACGAAGAGCTCGAATTAAAAATAATGAACCCGAGTGAACTCGTTAGCGAGCGTGAAAAATGAAAGAAAAAAAACCTGTAGTCGACTTTGTCGTGTTAAACGCGCCAAATTGCGTGTACTTGCTGCTTAGTTTTACATTAGAGTACAAATACTAGTCCAACGTTGTTAAAATTATTATTAGCCTAATAATCTGGTACACCTTATGGCGTGGAATGGACCTCGTCGTCGTCTGGGTGTTCGCAAATACTGAGAATTGGGGAAAATTTCCAACGTCCGAAATTACAAAAGTGAGTCAATTTATTAAGAAAGTCTCCGAACTGAAAGGTATTCCTAATGAACTTGTAAAAACCAGAACTTTGGTATATTTTAGTTACTAGTTATGGCGAACTACGTGGAAAATAACGTTCTTATGTTGATACGTGTTTTGATAAAAAATCATTATTATAAACGATCGTTTAAAAAAAGTCACCTTTTTTGAGGAGTAATTATCGTAAAAAAATATTTCCCAGAAAGTTTTCATTATCAGAGAAAATGTTTGGAAAATTTTTCTCGAAATTTGGACCTCTTTTAAAAAAAAATGGTCGTTAAAGCTCGAAGACGTAAAGTTTTCGGGTTTCAAGTTTGGCACGCTTTTGGTGTAAAGTATTTCGAAGACGTATCTAATTAGATTTTTTTCAATTTTTAGTTGGCGTTGAGTTCCCAGTGACGTAAAATTGTAATTAAGTTGCATGAATTTTAACATCATTTACGCAGATTTAATGATTAATTCGGGCTTTCTAGTCATTTATACGGTATTTTTTTTATTTTGGTAATTTTTAATGAATTAATTCGCGAAAAATTATCATTAAATTGTACAAGGTGAGTCACACTTTATTGAATATTCAAATTCGTGGAGTTCTCGTGATTTTGTCTGAAAGTGAAATCGGTTCGGTATTGTGGAGGTTTTGGCCAGGCTTATTAATTACGAGTCTATTCATTTTATTTAGAATACGATTTTCTGCCTACATTGAAATTCGAGGATTTTCAGAAATTCAGGTTGCTTTTTTTTCATTCGGCCTAAAATTAAGGTTTGATACTGCATTGTATTGTTTCATTGGAAAAAAAGTTGATTATTTTCTGTGATCAATAAATTGAAAAATCTCAAAATTTTTAATTCAATGGATAAAGAAGTGCTTTTTTAATCATTGAGAGAGGGGGAAGGGTGAAAATTTCAACGAATCTGTTTACAATTGGAGGTGAAGAATTATTTTGCTTGATAGAACTGAAAAAAAAAAAAATGAAAATCGGTCACTTTTTGCGATACAATGTTGTGAAGAGCGGAGAAAAGAAGTAGATATTTTTAAACATTCATAAAATACGAGAATAGTTATCAAATTTTATCTGGAATGATACAAGAAATTAAGGAAAAGAGAAAAAATTAATAGAAAAGTTTTTATGTCGCATCTTCAGTTTTGCCCCTTCATTTTTTTTTTTGTTGCCAAATTTGGCCACCCATAAAATTGAAAGATGGTGATTTCTTCCTGAGACTTTTTTGGGGTTGAGAAGTTCTTTTCTCTATGAAAATAAATTCAGAAATAGTATCAAAATTCTTAAAGCTTAGAATTGAACTTTTTCATAAAAATATAAATTGCCTAATATTTCAAAAAGCTTCTGTAGTCTCAGTGTAAAATGTTACCAACGGTTTCTTGTGTTGAATAATTTTCAGTGCGGATTTTTAGGGAGGAAAATGGGGGTCACATTTCCCAATTTTGGTCGCAGTTGAATGGGGCTTTGAGATCCTGGCAGTTCAAATATCTACTGAGATATTCAAATCTCTTCATAAATACTTGCAATTTGGTTCAAAAAAGAAAGATAATTTTTTTTGAACATGATCTAAATTCCTTGCTTTGTTCCAGAAGTGCTCAAATGTCAGAAAAAATGGGAAAAAATCATTTTGGAAGATTTGGAGAAAAGTTATAAAGCTTTTAAATAAATTGTAGTAAAAACTCATATTTTTTTTAGTTTTTATAGTTTGAATATCGACTCATTTCTAGAATCTAAAATTCCAATTTCTTATTAAAAAATTGTGCGAAATTACCCCAAAACAAGAAAAATTGAAAAATTGAATTTTTATTGTCTTAACTACCTACTCACAACGATTTGAACATCGACTCATTGTTAAGATTTCAGCTCTTTGATTCCATTCAAAAGTGCTAAAATTTGGGCAAAAAACGAATAAAATTGAATTTCAGTTCGACGATGTTGGAAAGGATAATTCACAACATCAACATCTCGTATCCAATTTTGGTCATAATTTTTTGAAAAAATTGAAAAAGACTTGTGGACTTGGCTTAAAAATAATTTTTTTTTCAACTCGATAGGAAGTACCTATTAAAAATGATATGAAATGCCGAAAAAGTTTTTCAAAAAAGGTAGAGAAGTTGATTAATCTACTAGAAAGTTGTCTAAAATATTGTAAAAAATATTTAAAATTTCTGAAAATAAATTTTAGAATTGATCGGTTAGGTATACTGAAAAATCATCCATTTCAATGTTCAAACTCATTTTCACATCTTCATTCCTGAACAGCTTTTGATGTAATTTTCATGATGTTTAAATGAATAATGTTTCATTTTGATCCATTTTAATGAAATTTTATAACTGAATATTTTGAACAAAGGAGCCTGCTTTCTTATTTATAAAGCAGCGAAAATTATTGAAAATCACGAATCTCAGCACAATGATGAATCAGTGAAAAATTTTCATTGAAAGCAAACCATAAAAAAATTACTGGAAAATCAGCGAAAGTTTATCAAAAGCGAACCATGAAAAAATCACTCGAAAATCAGTGAAAACTTACTAAAAATTCAATAAAATCTCCGAAATTCGTTGTAAAAATCAGCGAGTTCTTAAAAAAAAATCAGCAAAAAATCCGCTGCAAATCAAAGAATTCTGCTGATTTTCCTTATGCTGTATTTTTGACTACTTATCAGAGATTTTTCACCGATTCAAAAAGAGAAAACGTTGAAAAATTTCCCAACTCATTTTTAACCAAAAAACTCAACGTTTGAAATCAATCAGGCGTTTTTTTCTTTCGGAATTGTATCCATATTTCACCATAACGAACAAACTTTCAGAAAATTTTCATTTTTAGAGATGCTCATTTGAAAACAAGCATCCGAAAACTTACCCCATAAAAATTTACACTTCGGTTTAAAACACCCAAGCATCTTAGGTACCTTATTTTGAAAAATCTCGCGGAAATTCCGCCCGCAGTAGGAAAATTTGGCCATTAAATACGATCGCCCGCTGCGCGACGACTTTTTTCCAACTGCCTTTGCGAGAGTAAATAGAAAAAAAAACCATAACATCTACTCAGGTCAGGCGACCTCCTAGAGCGGATGCTATTACTAGATCACAGAGCATGCAGGAAGGGGATTAATTTCCACCTTTGTACTGGTACTGCAAAGTAAAGTACCTGGGGCGTGCTAACGCTTTTCCGTCGTACCGCACTGCACCCGATGACGAAGGAAATGAGAAACTATTTCATTTAATTCGTTATTTCAATAAAAATAGCTAGTGAAAATTATTAAATTCGCGTCCGCGTTCATTTCTGGTATATACGACGAAGTATGAAGGAAAGGGGGTATAAAGTTTCGCAGCACGTCGTACCCTATACTCGGATAACTAATATGGATGATGCGTTGCATTTTCAAATAGCTTGGTGTTTTTTTTTCTCGATTTCGAATCTAGTGGATTTTTTGTCCTTAGTCGATGGGAAATGATTTTCGATGTGTTTGCGTTCATCTTTTTAATTTTCCCTATTTAAATTAAAAGGTTTCGAAGAAATATGTTCTTGTCGTTGAATGGGAATTATTTCTGCCAAGAGACAAGCTAACATAGCAGAAGTAAGAGGATGGAAAAAAACCATCTTGGTTCTGGCTCCCAATCGTATTTCGTTCTCGAGCTTTATTCGCGCTCGAAAAGCTTTCTTATTTTTTCCTTCTTCTATTCTAAAATCTAAACACTGCGAAAAAAAATTATAAAATTCATATTTGCATTTACAGCATCGCGAGAAGCAATCTCAACGTTTGAGTAAACAGATAGTATTTACATTTACAACCTGTATATCTTAAGATGACTTCAGCAGCTTTCTTTATACGTGCGAGAAAACATGGCTCGTGCTAAGACATCTTTGGTGACTATCTTTATCCGCAGAACCGCGTCGTGTTTGAGAAAATGTTCTGCTGCTAGCGTGACTTAGTCGAAATGAAATTCAAATCGGAAGCGAAATACGTTTATTCACAGTTGCCTGATTTTGATAATTTTTTTCCTCGGTATCTTAAGGGTTTAGATCATACGGAGGTTGGTCTTTGAAATCAGTCGTAATGGCTCGTCCTTTGTAAAGTGTCGTCTTTACAGCGACTCTTTGGAGTAGGAATTAGATAGTTTTTGATGTGTGTTTAGCGAAGCGATGTTTTTATCTACTGATAATGATGGAGCTGAAAATTGAATTGATTTTTTTCCCGGATATGATGTTGATTTTGAAAGGGTTTTGCGAGAAATAAACTGAAGAAAAGAGAGGTGTACAGAATGAGAAATAAAATTTTTGCGTGTACGAATAGATGATTTGATAAGTAGGTACATTTTGTTTGGGTGATATGCTGAAAATTGAGAAAACTCTGTTTTCATTATTATGGATTATCGATTCAACGATTGTGATCAACCTAATTCATTCGGTCTATTAGAGATAATGTGTTGGCAAGCGTTGAAGCGTAAAAGTTCCAAAAATTCTATCAGCTAAATGCTTACTCGAATATATTGAAAAAATAAAATTGGGAGAATCGCTTCATCAAAGTCTATAAAAATCCATGTTCGAGATCAATACATCAAAATCAATGTATCAAGATCGATAAATCAAAATTATTGATGTACTGATATTGATAAATCAAAATCGATATATTCTGTCAAGGTTGATTAATTGAAATCGATAAACTAAGATCGAAAAGATGAAATCGATAAACTAAGATCGAAAAGATGAAATCGATAAACTAAGATCAAAAAGATGAAATCGATAAACTAAGATCGAAAAGATAAAATCGATAAGCTAAGATCGAAAAGTTGAAATCGAGTAATTGAAATCGATGTATCAAAATCGATTAATTGAAATCGATGTATCAAAATCGATTAATTGAAATCGATGTATCAAAATCGATTAATTGAAATCGATGTATCAAAATCGATTAATTGAAATCTATGTAGGTATCAAAATCGATGAATCGAAATTGAAGAATCAAGATCGATGAATCGAAAATTCGAAATTGAAGTATCAAGAGCGGTAGATAGTCATCTGAGCGGCACGACATTCTGTCGGTACGACAAATTGTCGGCACGACAGCGTCATTTTAGCGGTACGCCATTTTAGCGGTATAATTTTAAAAAATAGGAAATGACAAAACGCCGGTACGCCATTTTTTATCGGTATTTAAAAAAAAAAAAAATCGATTCCTACCTAAACCAAACCTATACAGGAAGGTACCGACACCAATTATGTACTTTGGGGGTTGTTTAGATCCCCAAAAATACATAAGTAGGTGTGTGTTTATTAAAAAAAAAATCAATTCCTACCTAAACCACACCTATACATGAAGGTACCTACACCAATTATGACAGTGATGCCGACAATTTGGCGTACCTACAATATGGCATGCCGACAATATGACGTACAGATGATTTGGCATGCCGCTGTTATGGCATTTGCAATGGTTTGAATTTATACCGCTAATATGTCGTGCCGATAAAATGACGCTGTCTTGCCGAGAATTTGGCGTGCCGGCGATTTGTCATGCCGCTAGGATGGCTGTGTTCCATCAAGAGCGATGAATCGAAATTGATGTATTGAAATTAAATCGAAATCGAAAAAAATATTCAATCAAAGTCGGTGAATTGAAATCGATGTACAGGTATATCTGCCACCATGACACATCTGCCACGTTGACACACCCTTCATAACTTTTTTTCTATAAGCGTTCCTGGTGTGAAAAAAATTTACAAAACGTAAAATGATATGACCCATCATATATCTATCATTCGCAGAGATCCATGGAAAACTTTTGAAAAGAAAAAATATTTTATGAAAAAAATGAAAATTTTTTCACCAAAGTAGATTTTTTTCAATTTTAATTTTTGCATTGGAGAGGCCCAATGAGAAATAAACTAAAAATGTTATATCTCGTTGGAATCGTCATTCAATTGCGCATCTTTTGGCATAAAAGCGAGTTAAAAATGAAGTCTTGGTAGGTTGGTAATACTGCTTTGAAAAAAATTCGACTGTGTTGCCACCTTGACACAAATTGATAGTTGCCACAATGACACAGTATAAAAATTGCGATAATGATGCAAATTTTGATCTTTCATCCATTTTCGTATAAAAATGTTTGTTTCTAGCTTGATTCACATTTTTATAGTGAAAAAATCAACCAAAACCTCAATGAAGGATTCGTATCACCAAAAATAACTATGTGGCACTGTGTCATGGTGAACACTTTGAATTTTTGTTTGTGTCATAGTGGCAACTATAAAACCAATGTATTTTAAATCTGTGTCAACGTGACAACAGCTTGTGTCATGGTGGCCTATGGTGTTGCCACCATGACACAGCAATTTTTATTTTTTATTTTTGTCATATCTTCAACGTTTATAAAGCAAAATGTCTAAAAATTTTATCCAATAAACCTTATGTATAGATCTATCGAATGGCGCAAAGAAATCCAAAATTCATCAAAAATTACCAAAGTTATGGCCAAAACAAAAAATTTTGTGTCATGGTGGCAGATATTACTGTACTGAGACCGGAAAGTCAAAATCAAATCAATCGACTGAGATCGAATAGTTAAAATCGATGCGTCAAGATCGATCAGTCGAAATCGATATATCAAAATCGATACATTGAAATTTATTATTAAAATCGATGTAAATTGAAATTTGATGTTTCAAGATCTCAGTATGTCATAATCTATGTATTGAATACTACAAATCGAAATCAATGTTTGATATCGATAAATCAAAATCGAAATATTCTATCATGGTCGATGAATTGAAATCGATGTACTGAGATCGGAATGTTAAAATCAATGAATTGAGACAGAATAGTCAAAATCGATGTATCAAGATCGATCAATCGAAATCGATAAATCAAAATCGATGAAATGAAATCGTTTACTGAAATCGATGTTTTGAGTTCAGTAAATTGAAATTGATGTTTCATGATCAGTGAGTCAAAATTGATTTATTGAAAGCTAAAAATCAAAATCGATATTTGAAATCGATAAATCGAAATCAATTAATGTCAGTATATTCTATTAAGTCGATGTTGAAATCGAAGTATTCTATTAGGATCAAATGATTAATAAATCAACATCGGTCAGAACCGAGTGATGGGTGAATTTAGCTCAATTTAATTTTTCGATGTATATCAAAATTGATAATTTAATATTTATTAAAGGTGATGAATTGATAAATCGAGAAGCCAATAAATTTGAACTGAATTATAATAATCGATTCTGATTATTCATTTAACTTTTTGATAAATCAAATTCTTGAAATCTGGAAATAAATGCATCATAATCGAATAATCGATTTATTAAAATTGATAATTCTGTATACCTATCAAAATTTATGAATCAATGTGATGTGTTGGAAACGATAACTTGACGCCATTTTAAAAAAATCGATGACTCGATGTATCAAAAAACGAAAAAATCGATATAATAAATCATTGCCTACCTATTTATCAAAAATATTGATATTTGGGAAATTATGTTACAAAAAATGTAATGAAGTATTTAGAAATTTTTTTATATGTAGTTGAAAGTTGGCTCTCTGTGTGGGTGGATTAGTTGAAAAACTTGATTATTATCTTTGGTTTTTATGAAAATCGCGTGCGAGGAATCGTTAGCTTTTTATTTATGTAAGTATCGAGTATCGATCAGTATCTGAAAAATTTAGGATTAAATGCTGGACTCGAAAATTCAAGTTTTTTTTATACCTCTTGTTTATGTTTGAGAATATCTTCGAAAATATCTTTAAAACGTGGTTTTTGTGCTAGGGATCTATTTACCTACAATATGTTCTTCTAATTTTGGGCAAAAAAGTAATTATTTTTGTTTTATTGAAGCGTCACATTTCGGGATTTTCTTGAACAAAATTTTTGATTGGTATTTATAAAAAAATTAATTGGTTATCTCTATCTAGGTAGGCACTAAATGTTTTATGAAAATAGGTACTTGTTTTTGAAAAATGAAAATGATTTTAATGATTAGATATTTGTTGCATGTTGGAATACGAAAAAAAATATACCTTTATATTTTAATTTTGAACCCCTTTCAGTAATTTTTCATCATAATCTCTCCACTTCTCACGACCCTGATTTTGTCAAATCAACAAAAAAAATTATCACAAAATCACATCAATCAATGAATACCGCATTTCCTTCACTTTCGGCGATGTTAATTAACGCACAAGTATCTGCCTATCTATTCGTTAAAAATACGTTTGCTCAATTAACGACCTTTATGTATTAAAATTTGTTATTAAAATTTTATGCACGATGGTAATTAACAGGGGAAAATTTTGTTATCAATTTGGGTGCATAATTTTATCACGATTACGAAAACCTTGGAAATATTTACGAATATAAAATACGTGTCATAGGTTAAAATTTTCCATATTATTATATTTTTCGCCATAATAATACCAAATCATTTCTAATAATATCATCAAAAAAAGGTTTTGAAAAGGGGTACTTCGGTAGATTCTTTTTGGTTTTATTTCATCCATTCATTGTTCAATTTTCAAGTGCATAGTCCAGTATTGAGTTCAAGAATACCGCGAATACTATACGAATGTATATAAAAATACGAAGTCGGTAAGTATAACAAAAAACCAAGATGCTGCGAAAGTTGCCAAAACGCTGTGTACGCCAAAGAAGTATGGTAAGAGGAAATCTCGAAGAATAGACTTGTTGAGTGCACGCGAAGTGCCTTACGTCGAGATTCGACCAGCACGTAAAAAATACACGGTTCACTTTCGTCCCAGCAGTTGTGTTCAAGTAGGTCATTTTGACGGGGTATCTTTATTCATTCGCTGTTTTCGTCCACGAAGAAAGAAGAAAAATCAGTGTATTTTTTCCCCCGGTTAAAAATTTAAGCAAGGTAGAGTTTATTTTTGAAAAATATCATTCCATAGCACCAATAATTACGATTGACCTTAAATTTGTTTCAAAATGTCTTTAAATTCTTCAAAATTACCTGAAAGTTTTTTTAAATGTAGTGAAAATTATGCTAATTTAAAAAAAAAAATTATGAAAATGAAAAAAATTCTTCCAATTCTGTTCTAAAATTATTCAAAATTTTTTTTTTAATGTTGAATTTTATTAAAATGGCTGGAAAATAAGTATCATTTGTCTGTCAACTAGACACACTGTGTCAAAAGAGCGGACTTCCTAACATATACAAACTGGTGACTAATCGCAAGAATTCAAACTTTTAATTCATTTTTCTCCAACACTGAGTTTTTCAGACCAATTCTTTTCTCTTGGCTTCCATCCTAACTATTCTTTTAGTCTCTGTTTTTCTCTACGATGCGATGCATCGTTCGCGAGATATTTTTGAAAAATCAGTTTATTAAGAAGCCAAATTAAGTATAACTAGAATTGACCAATCACAAGCCTTCAAACTTTGAACTCAATTTTCTCACAAATGGTGAGCTTTGAAGAAAAATTCATGAGAATTTTGTTCATTCAATTGCATCGTTCGCGAACGACTGATCCAATCGAACCAATCGTTAATGAACAACCGATTCAATCAAACAAATCGTTCGCGAACGACCGATTCAATTGAACGAATCATTCGCGAACGACTGATTCAAATCAAAAAAATCTTTCGCAAACGACCGATTCATTTGAACGAATCATTCAGTCACGAACGACTGATTCAATCAAACAAATTGTTCGTGAACGACCAATTCAATTGAACGAATCATTCGCGAATAACTGATTCAATCGTTTTCGTTTGTTCATTCAACTGCATCGTTCGCGAACGATTGATCCAATCGAACGAATTGTTAACGAACAACCGATTCAATCAAACAAATCGTTCGCGAACGACTGCTTCAATTGAACGAATCATTCACGAACGACCGATTCATTTTCATTATGACTGATTCATTCAATCGAATCATTTGTAAACTAATTTATTATTGGCAACACTGTATGAAATTAGTTTTATGAAGAAAACACATAATAAAACAAGAATTGACCAATCACAGACTTACAAACTTTAAACTTAATTTTCTCAAGAACGGTGAGCTTTTAAGAAAAATTCATGAGAACCAAAGTTGTAGAGCTTGAAATTCCTGACTATCAAAATGCCCTCCGTTTTTTTCTACAGTGCACCGTTCGCGAGATATTTTCAAAAAATCAGTCGAATAAAAAAAACAAAAAGTAATAGAAATCAACCAATCACAAGCCTTCAAACTTTGAGATCAATTATCTCGTAAACGGTGAGCTTTCAAGAAAAATTTGTGAGAACCAAAGTTGTAGAGCTTAAAATTCCTGACTATCCTTTTGGCCTTCGTTTTTCTCTACGATGCACTGTTCGCGAGATATTTTCAAAAAACTGAATAAACTTTGAACTCGAAAAGCTCAATTTTAAAAGCTCGGATCGACTTCAAAAATTAATCAGCTCTTCTCCTATACACCTTCTAATCACCATAAAAATTTCAAGTCGATTGGTCTACTCTGAGGTGAGTTATCGCGTTAGAAAAAATGTACCAAAAATGAGCTTCAAAGTTGAAAAGCTCAGCTTTCCAAGCACAGAATTGCACCAAAAACTAATCAGCTCTGCTTTTATATGGTCTACATCTACTGTAAAAATTTCAGCTCGATCTGTCAAGTTTAACGAGAGAAATCGTGTTAGAACGAAAAGGCTTCAACAAACAAACAAACAAATAAATAAATAAAAAAACTCTTCTGATTGCAATAGCGGATTCCCGCTAGGGCGGGAAGTCCGCTAAAAATTCCCAAAAAATTGTTAAAATTTGATAAACTCTAAAAAATTTTTTATGAAAAATGATTTTAAAATATACTTTTAATTTATTTTTGTTTAGGGTTAAAATTTTACTTTCAGTCGATGTACTTATCTCCTTTTTCAGTGAAAAAAAAAAATCAAAAAAATAGTCAGAATTTAAATTTCTTTCCTGCAAAAGTCAAGATTTTTCAAAATTTTTCTTTTTTCTTGAATTTCTAATTTTTTAAAAGCTAATTCAAGGTAAGAAAATTTGCAGAAAAATGAAAAAAAAAGAAATAGAAAATAGCACATTGTGATACATAATTAACCAAAACTAAAATAAACTTATCTGATCTCTGCAATCGATGACTATTTTTGTACCACCTGAAAAAATTCACGATCCCATTTTCTCGCAAATTCGAATTCAAATTTCCATCTACGAAACTTTTCCCTCTTCATCTCAACACCCTACCTTCACTCCTCACTAAAAAAAAGGTACAAAAATTGATAAAACTACGATGATAAAAAAAAAAAAAAGGCCAACCATACGCCAAAAAACTGCTGCGGTTTAAACTTTCTCGTTTCTTTTTCTCACATCTTCGTTCGGATTGCTCGCTGGCGTTGTTTTTTTGCTTCAGCGAGAACAAATAGCTCGATAACACATACGGCAGACATTTTATGACGCTGAAAATTAACTTTGAAAAATTCAATTTTGCCATTGCCAATAATACGAAGGCATTTTATAATGTCCTTTTCGTTCATTTTTTCGCTTTTTTTTTTCTACCCTCGTACGCGAGTTTCTTGCTTCCATCCTTCCTCTCGCGTTCTCTTCCATTTCGCTGGCTTTTCCCATCGTGTTGGTCGCCCGGGTCTATAGAGATGGGAGAAAATGCGGCTGGTGATCTCGGAAATAACTCCCGGGGTTTTGTTTCACTTATCATCGCATCGCATTCGAACCCATCGTTCTTTCTTTTTTCCTCCGCCACGTTCGAGGTGATTTATTTGACGTGCTATCGCAATGCTTGTCCAGTATAAAGCGCAGGTATTGGAAGGGAGAAAAAATTGACGAAGAGCGAGCCAACCATCGAATAATAATCGTTTTACCTTTATTAGTACACGCACGCTGCGGTCGTATTTCGGTCTATAATAATCTCGGGGTGGGGTTAATTTCGCCACAAAAAAAGGCTCCGGTTTAATTAAACTTTTACACAAAATAACCTATCCGATGTGAAATTTGAACCGTTTAGAAATTTTTTCGCCATCGTCGAGGTAAAAAAAAGTTTCCATCTAAAGGTACACTCGACACGACGAACTGGCAAACGCTACTCGCGTTTATTTTAACGATAATATTTTTCAAAGTCGACACCACCTCGCCGCAATATCGTGCAACACGAGAACAAAATCGAGAAGCGATGAAGAAGGGCAAAAAAAGGTGTCACGACCAAGTAATTATGAGCAAAGGCGTATAAAGATGTGTTTTTTTTCATCGCCAGCACCACTTCCTCGTCCTGTTCAGTTTTTTTTTCCCATATGCTATACCTAGGATTCGATATTAAATACGTCGCGGAGTAAGTTCGCGAACGAGTCGATTTGCAGGACGAGTACACTTTGTCGACGTCAGCGTTCGACATTTTAAACGATAATGGTCGGCTCGAACGTATACAAGTAGTCATCTCGTGAAAGAATTCCATTTTATAGGGTACTTACGATTATGAAAGGTTGAGCAGTATACTATCGAGAATGAGAATGGGGGAATAGGGATGGAAAAAATACCCGACCTAAGAAGAAAATCGTAGAACAATCGAAACCGTTATTGCGATTCGCCGCGAACTATGTGATACTTGAATTATCTACTGTTTTACTCGACGGTCTGGCAGATTTTTCGGGGTTTTTATTCGCGTATTTTTCGTTTTTTATGCCCTCTTCATTATTTTTTATTGATATCTGGCTGAAAAATTACCATGTGGGTGTGCGAACGTGGTTTTCAAATTGTGTCGATTTTCGTTTCCGGAAATAAATTCCAAGAACAGATTGAATTATGGCAAAATGAATTCAAAATGTTGGAAAATTTTTTTCAAATGGTTTTGTGAAACTTGTGAAAAATGATGGAAAAGTTGACTTGAAATTGTGAGAAAATATTGTTGAAGTTTTCTTAAAAATACTCAAAATTTATAAAATTTCACTTGAAAATTGCCAAATGTTATAAAAATGAAAAATTAAAAACATCGCTGAAATTTTCCGAATTCTAAAAAATGTTGTTGAATTTTCCATAAAAATTGTTGAAAAATGCTTAAATTATTTAAAATGGTTAGTAATATCGTTTAACATTTTTTTTTTTTAAATTTCAACGGCACGGATCGAAATGAAAAAAAAACTGTTTGAAGTTCAATAACTTAGGTGATTTTTATAGGAAGAAAAATGGTGTAAAAAATTCATTATTATTTAAGGATTTTTCACAATTTGAATTTTTTTTGTTGAACAGTGTTTTTTTTTAGTTTATTTGATAACTTTCGAAACTTACTTGAAATCCAATTTCTGAAAAAAGCAAGGATTTGATGATGAATCGTGTTGAAATCAGAGGAGCCGAGACCCCTTCAAACTTTTGAGGCGTTACCCTCTCCCTCAACTTCCGGGGGCTTTAAATAATTATAAAAAATCCGTCTCTCTACTTCCCTTTACTCCTCTTCCTGAACTCAGAAACCAAAAAAATCAATTTTTCAAAACAACCCAGGGACGATCCGAAGATGTTTTTCCAGGGTGGAGAAGGGAGGGGAAAGATGGAAATCTGTGAAAATTCCAATTCTGATTTTTAATTTTCCCAACTGTCTCTGAGTCTGAGTCAAAATGCTCCCAATTAAATGATTTTGACTTCGATCTGCTCTACTTCTGGACTCAAGTCGGAGTCAGGGAGTCCAAGGTCAAAGATTGACTAGGAAGCCAAGAATCAAGGCCACTTATTGACTCCGAAGTCAAAAGTCAAGGTCATGAATTGACTCTAAAGTCGAAAGTCAAGATCATAGATTGACCCTATAGTCAAGATCAAGCTCATAACTCATAAGCCAAGGACAAAGATGGACTCTGAAGTCTAAAATCAAGGTCGTAGATTGACTTCAGAGTCATGAGTTGGGGTTATAGATTGACCCCCCCCCCCCCCGTCAAGAGTCAAGGTCATGAGTTGACTCCAGAGTAAGGAGACAGGGTCATTAATTTCAGACTTAGAAGTCGGGGGAAGAGGGGTCACAGATTAACTCCAGAGTCAAGAGTCAGGGTCAAAGATTTACTTCTGAACCAAGAATCAAGTTCATTGATCGACTCCGATGTCAAAAGTCAAGGTCATAGATTGACTCCAAAGTCAAGGTCATAAATTAACCTAAAGTCAAAAGTCAAGGTCGTAATTTCACCCCGAAGTCAAGAGTCAACATCTCAGATTTACTTCGGAGTCGAGAATCAAGTTCATAGTTTGACTCCGAAGTCGAAAATCAAGGTCATATATTGACCCTGGGGTCAAGAGTCAAGGTCGCAGATTTACTTCAGGGTCAGCAATCGAGAGTCAAGAGTCAAGATCATAAATTGACTCCGAAGTTAGAATTGACTCCGGAGTCCAACTAGAGTCAAGAATTGACCTTCTTCCTTTACTCTGGGAATCAGTCAACTTCTTGGCGAGCCCCTACTCTCTAAAAAAAAAACATATTTGCATTATTTATTTTGATTTGAAAATCAAGTAGGTGGGAAATTCTGGTAATTTTTTGGACAGATTTTGTATGAATTTTTTTTATTCAATTATTTATGTTCTGTCTTTTCAACTATTTTGCAAAATTTTCAGTAAATTCATTTTCAAACAATTCAATCTGATTTTTAAAAAAATCGATGCAAGTGCCTGCATGAGCGAAAGTTCAGCAGGCACAAGCTTGGAAAATTACTGTACAGTGATTTACTCGAAGCGAACACGTTTCACAACATATAAGAAATATGATTCATGTAATCCATTTAGTATAAATTGTATGAATACGTAATTATTCAAGATAAAAATGCAAGTGTAAAAATTAATGTTCATTAATTGTGCTCGGATTTGTTTAATTTATGCACGTTGTACTTGTGGGCGTAAGTATATGTAGATGTGCTGGCAACTTGTTCTAATTATCTCATACATATGCATGTTGAAAAAAAATGTCTCTTTACCCACCTGCCCTAATCTTTTATCCACATAATAAATCAAAATTAAAGTAAACAAAACGAGTAATAAATTTCCTTTCGGCGTCTATTACCAATTTATCCCCTTTCATTAATAATTTTAATTTATGATTTTTACACTCGAAAATGTGAAAAGCTTTCATAATACAGCGAGAGAAAGATCCCTCCTCATACGAGGAGAAAAATCTTCGAAAAAAATGAGATAATAAATCTTATTACGTTCCAACTACCCGGCGCTGTTCGGCACAGCGCAATGCACAGTAAGCAGAAAGTACTTAATTTAAATTCCACACAAGGTTGTTAGATGAGTTTGTATTCATGAATGAAGTACCATTAAACCCAGTTTCGAAGTGTGCGTGTGTTTGTGTGTTATATGCTTAAAATAGCTTCGTACGCGAGTATAATGTGTCTGTGTATTGAATCTGGTACTTGTAACAATAAAACTTTCGTTCGCTGGCTACGATACTCAACTTATATGTAATGGGTGCTGCGCGTATTCATTGTCAGGGTCATTATCACGACATAAAACGAATATTTTCAAGGTAACCGTTTGCGATAATTTTAACCGCATTTGTCGCAATGAAAATTGTCGTGTACCAACTTCGTATTCGGATACGATCTATAGTTAGCTCAAAATTAGTCGCAGAGTCTGAATCTCAGCATGCTCCCTTTGATATCTTGTTAATGAGATCTGAAGGGTATAGCTCCCGGAAATTCAGACTAGGAGGTTTTTTCCACTGGTCGAATCATTGTTCGTGGTCTTGATCACAGAATATGTGCGAAAACTTTGATTTCTGATTCGTTTCTCAATCATCAGATCTAATCACGTTCAACCATAAAATTTGATGATTTTTTTCCTCAATTTTGAGTAAAAATAAATCAGAGCTGATTATTATGAAATCTGTAAAAAAACAAATGATCAAAAATTCTTTCACGGCAGGTTGATCTAAAATCATTTTGATTTTTGGACGATTTTTTTTCCAGTAAATTACTGATCATTCAATGAAAATCTTGAAGAAAGGCATATGTCAAATTGAGATATTTTTCGTACGCAATTTCTCTCAAAAATTTACTCTCTTTTCGCTCGAGCAATATCATAATCTTGATCTGCATTAAATATTCCTATTTTTTTTTTTTTTTTTTGAAACCATCATTCAAAAAATTTTGTTTTTTGGGATTTTGATTGCACACCCGTTTTTTTCTAATTTTCCGATATTGGCAGATATTTATGAAACTATCAATTTCTACGTTTTTTTTCTCATACAGAAAATCTTCAAAAAAAAGTGATCTAGGTACCCTTTTTTCTAAAATTGTTTGGTTTACATCCATGACAGGCTAACATATTCAAAAGAAGATAAATTATGTTGTGAAATAATAATTTTCAATGAACGAATTAATTTAATAATTTATGTTTTTTTTTTTTTTTGTTTCAGGTGAGTGGAATTCAAATTGTCCTTACAAATATAAGAATATGAAAATTAGTACTTCGGTAAGTTATTATTTTTCCTGTGATTTGATCAAATACTTACTTGATTATAATATTTTTGTGTATTTTCGCACGAATTTTTAATTAGTGAAATTTTAGCCATTTTGGTTGATTTTTGAACTGAAATTTTGATGAAAAGGAATTTTTGTAAATTGTAATCACGTTGAAAATTTACATCAAAAAATGACTAAAAATTAACAGAATTTTTATTGAATCGTAGATGCGAATTTGGTTTTCTAGAATTTCGCTACTTCAGGAAATATTTTCAAGTCAGAATGAAAGAGAAATGAAAAAATTAATGAATCCATTATAAAAATGCCCTACTATATTTATGGAATGTTGGCTCATTACGGGTGCCTAACGATTTCTGCTGGTTCTGCTGGTCCTCCTTTTAGCTGAAAGGTCCTGCAGGTCCTGCAAAAGACCTGTTTTTGTACCGCTTCAATTGAAAGTACTTTTTTTTTTCAAATTTTGAGACCTAAAAGGAAGAGGAGTTGAAGATTTCGCCTCTTTTTTAACACCAAGACATTTATTAAACAATGGAGAAATTTTAGCTTTCGAATTTATTTTTCTTTAAAATTTTATTTTCAAAATGATGGTATGAAACTTCTGCTTTTCCAGCTTGGAAAATCAATTAATATTTTCAAGGGGAAAAATTGTCCTCATTTATCCAAGAACTCAGTAACTTTCTCGACTGGAATTTTCAAAAATGTTTCGTTTTTTTTTTGGAAGGAGGTCAGTAATCAAATAAGCTCATAGATATTGTTTTTTTGGTAGACAACGCGAAAAAAATACGAATATTTTTTGAAAAAATTTCACTTTGCTCATGGCTCAGTGAATTTACTTACTTTTTCTTTTCAAAATTATGGCGAGAATTCTCCTCTTCCATCTCAAATATAAAACAGAAAAAAACTGTCACATTGAAAGAAGTTTTTGAATTTTTTGAGGGGGGAGGGGGTGCGATTTTCATTAGTACCAATTTTTAAAAGGTAAAAATGAAAGTCCTGTTTTTGAGTTTTGAGATGATGGAGTGATTTTTTCTTTAAATGTCATGAGAAAATAGTAGGTACATACTTCTACTTACAATATTTTACCATTTTTACGTTTCCAAAAAAGAGGTATTCATTCAAAAAAATTCTGTTGACGAACGGAATAGAAACAAAAATAGTAATGGGTGGGGAGAAGGGGGTTGGTAATTCCTGGAGGTTACTTACAAAGTACCACTCTCGACAGATATGAAAATTTTGATTTGCCATTTTTCAAAGTTTGGAAAAAATTCTATTTTTATTTTATGATGTTCAAAAATCTTGGTCAACGAAAAAAAATTCAGAATCGTGGAGATTTCCTGCGTTTATTTACCAAGATTTTTTCAAATTCTCGGCCTTTCTTCCAAAAATTTGCTCGAAAATTCACCCTTTTAGGGATCATCATGTTTCAAGATGATTCAACCCCGACAAATAAATTTCCGAGCTAAATTCGACGAATCTCAAACTCACGTAGCTTTCGGCTGACACGAGAAAAAAAAACTGGCTCGAAACTCGGTAATTATTCCGCTTAGGCGAATTTCCCACGCATTCGTTTTTCAAAATACTACACACCTGTGTTTTAACAAAGCTCTGATAAACCCATGGCGCGTGTTTATTTTGCCCACGTCCCATATTCAAGGAGCTCGGCAACGATCCTTTGAAAATTCGTCGCTGGCAGCTTTATGCGTTTCCAGAATCGAATATAGGTGACATTTTAACGTAGTACGAATTTTTTTCCCCATCTTGCCTTTCTCCTTAAGCTTACGCCGTACTTTACGTATGCCGAATGTTTCCAGATGCTGCGAAGGTTTAATTCGTGTCGATTAACGATTTTCCACGCGCCTTATTAGCATTTTAAGGGACTGCGAAAAGGGGGAAAAGATTCGAAATTGGAATATATTTTGCATAAAGCGTACCTTGCGAGCAGACCGACGAACGAAATTAGCACCTTCGACGTTCTAGACTTTTATTATTCGCAATTTCGGCGAACGACGATCGCGTCGTATTATTATTCATATTATACGTCGGTATAGCGATGGCGAACGGAAGGGAGTTCTGTATGCTTACGAATAAGGAATAGGAAGCGAGATTGTGAAGAATCGAAGCGATGTTGTGCACCAGCACCAGCATTCGGTGTATTTTGAAGATAAAACGGCACGGAGAGGGCTTCAGCGTCGAGAGCTTAAGAAAAGAGTATTGAAAAAGTTGAAATTAAAGGATTATCGGAACGGTGCGCCGGATAAAATTTCCATAATTAGTATTCGAAATTACCTCCGAGTACGCGATAAATTGGAAGAAATCGCGTCTTGTTTGAGTTTTCCAAAGAATCGAGTGGGCGTTTATGGTGAATTTCTGGCGTCAGTCGTCGCGTCGATTTTTCATATTTTCCATCGATGTTACAGAGTTGAAAACAGGTCAATAGAAGGAGACAGGCAAGACGAATCGTGAAAATTGACTAATCTCAGCGATATCGAAAAGGAGCAGGATATTTCTATGTACCTCCCTAAATTTCGTATGAAGATGGATTATTACCTACGATGATGTGAAAGCAAACGAGAAATATGACTTCATTTTCTCGCATAGTACCTATCTTCAGGAGAAATATGCTCCACATGATATAATATCGATCAAGACGAAGCAGATACAATATGGAATAATAAAACAAGAGGAAAAAAAACTCGTTTAACTGGGAGAAAATAGAGCTCGTTATCACCTATCACGAACGAAATATTACGTACACGTAAACAATCTGTCGTGTTTTATAAATTCATTCGTCTTATCCATCAAAAACAAAAAAGTTAATATACTTGTAAAATAATGTGCAACGTCAAGTTATCGTTGTTTGCAGATACGAAAACAAAGGAAGTTATAATTTTTAATTTGATGTCGAGATGATATTTAATCATCTCGTGATGAAAGATTTTTATTTCAGAAGAGAAGGATTTGATAGAAAATTTAATAAAGCAACCGCGGTGGTAAATGTAGAATAACTTGATAAATCATCAAAAAGTGATCCGGGAGGGGTGGGGACGACTTGCATACCTTCATAATAGAAAAATTGATTTAGAGTAGGACGATTTTCGAAATTGAGAATTTTGTTAATGATAATTTCCTGGTAAGTTGATAAAATAGCCAAAAAACTGCTGAAAAATCAATTAAATTTTTAAAAAATAATTTAAAAACTACCAAAATTTTATTTTTGAAAAGTTAGTAAAATTTTTGAGAAAAGGCACATTTTTTGAAAAATTAGTGTCTAACTAGTGAAATTTTTGAAAAATTGGTGGAATTTTTAAAAATTCAGTGTCTAATTGGTAAAATTTTTGAAAAATTGGTGAAATCTTTGAAAAATTGGTAAAATTTTTAAAAAATTTGTGATTAGTAAAATTTTTGAAAAATTGGTGAAATTTTTGAAAAAGTTAGGCACATTTTTTGAAAAATTAGGACCTAACTAGTGACATTTTTGAGAAATCAAGGTACATTATTTTTGAAAAATTAGAGTTCAACTATTCAAAAATTGATAAAATTTTTGAAAAATTAGTAAAGTTTTTGAAAAAGCAGTGAAATTTTTGAAAAATGAGTAAAATTTTTAAAAAAATAGTGAAATTTTTGTAAAATTGGTAAAATTTTTGAAAAATTGGTAAAATTTTTGAAAAATTGGTAAAATTTTTGAAAAATTGGTAAAATTTTTGAAAAATTGGTAAAATTTTTGAAAAATTGGTAAAATTTTTGAAAAAAGGCACATTTTTTTGAAAAATTAGGGTACATTTTTTGAAAAATTAGTGTCGTGAAATTTTTGAAAATGAGTGGAATTTTTAAAAATTCAATGTCTAACTAGTGAAATTTTTGAAAAATTGGTAGAATTTTTCAAAATTTAGTGTCTGATTAGTACAATTTTTGAAAAATTGGTGAAATTTTTGGACAAGTGGTAAATTTTTGGACAAGTGGTGAATTTTTTCAAAAAATTTGCAGAAATTCGTTGAAAATTAAAGAATTTTGCTCATTATCCTTGTATGGTACCTAAATATCCTTGTCAAATCGGCTCCAACACTCAATCAATTAATCACTTTGACTAAATTATCAAAAAAAATTCACTAAGTTGATACCATTCAAAATAAAAACAGCATTCGAAACAATTCTCCAAAATCTCGTCAAATCGACTCGAGAAAAATTCTCATCAGCGGAACGGAGAAACATCGCGGTACAGTCGAGACCAATTACAAAAACAAAACAAACCGAATCCACCGCTCGGATACCTAAATGGGTTAGTTATATACGCATTAAACTGCAAATACATTTCGCATTTTCTAAGCGCGCTTTTAACGTTAAACGAACGCGTTAATTGAATGATAAAGAACGACACAGCAGCACTAGATTCGGTTTATAGTACGGCGAGATTAAAATATGATTTATGATTAGCGAGAAATTCTAATTTGTATTCGGTTCAACAGGTGAGCGCGGAAATTTATAAACCGCCATTCGGTTAACGTTGTACACAGCCCTCGTACCAGGGTCGTGGTAAAATTTATATTTTACCGTCTGCGTCGCGTCGTACTAACCAACCCCGGAATCTGGACAGCGACATGCATACGATGCAAAAAAAGAGCAGATTTTTTTTACCCCTCATTGATGAAAATTTTCCATCATTTTTCCGAATTTATTATCTCCGAGGACCATAGAACTTGACGTTGTGAAAAAGTGGCGAATTCAATGCTCATTTCAAGAAAAAGTAGTAAAAAAGTGTAAAAAGGGAAATATTTTTGAAAAAAATTAGAATTTCCTTAAAATTTTGAAAAATTGCTGGAAATAAAAATTGTTTTCTGAAATAATTTTGATCTAGTTGGTTTTTTGAAGGTGGAGGAGGAATGTGATCAAGTTAAAAGATTTCTGAAAATTTGCTGAAGAAGTAAAAAAGTAGTGATTTTCAAAATGATCAGTGAAAGTAATGAAAGCAGATAAGAAAAAGTAAAATTGGTGAAAGTAGTGAAAACGGTGAAGACGTAGTGAAAATAGTAGAAATAGAATCTCAAAAATAGTGAAAAGTAGTGAAAATGATTGAAAATTAATTTTAAAAATGGTTGAAATGAGTGAAAATAGTGATAGTGCCAATGGTAGTAAAGTAGTAAAAATAATGAAAATTAATGGAAGTAGTGAAAGTAGTGATAAAAGTAGTGAAAATAGTGGACAAAGTAGTAAAAGTAGTGAAAAAAGCAGTGGAAGTAGTGAAAAAAGTAGTGAAAGGTGAACAAAGTAGTGAAAGTAGTGAACAAAGCAGTGAAAGTAGTGAAAAAAGTAGTGAAACGTGAACAAAGTAGTGAAAGTAATGAACAAAGTAGTGAAAAAAGTAGTGAAAGGTGAACAAAGTAGTGAAAAAAGTGGTGAAAGGTGAACAAAGTAGTGAAAAAAGTAGTGAAAGGTGAACAAAGTAGTGAAAAAGGTAGTGAAAGGTGAACAAAGTAGTGAAAAAAGTAGTGAAAAAAGTAGTGAAAGGTGAACAAAGTAGTGAAAAAAGTAGTGAAAGGTGAACAAAGTAGTGAAAAAAGTAGTGAAAGGTGAACAAAGTAGTGAAAGTAGTGAACAAAGCAGTGAAAGTAGTGAAAAAAGTTGTGAAAGGTGAACAAAGTAGTGAAAACGTCTGGAGTAATGAAAAAGTAGTGAAAGGAGTGAAAAAGTTGAACAGTAAAAGTCATGAAAAAAGTGGTAAAAGTAGTGAAAAAATTGAAAAAACCTTGAAAACGTGTAATATTTTTGAAAAAATTTTAAAAATGTTCATAAGAGTGATGAAATTTTTTCTGAAATGAATTTCATCTCGTTATTATTTTTTTTTTTTTTGAAAGACGGAGGTCGAGTTGAAATTTTTTTTATAAAATTCTGAAAATTTGATGAAGAAGTACCTACCTACTACCTAGTGAAAAAGTAGTGACTTTATCATTGAAGAAATCCAATTAGGTGAATATTCACTTGTAGGTAATTTACTTCCGTGCTTTCAATACTCATATTACAGACAAAATGTGATTCTCATCCTTCTTCAATATACATACGTAGAGTCCCATATGATCCCATGAACTCCGGTGAGGAATCCATAAGGCAGAAAAAAAGTCGACTCGGCGGTCATTTATGTTTTAATTCCCGAGTACGTACTCCCACAGCCACCGTGGTATCTCTGAAAATGCATGAAAGTTCGTATAACGGCGCGAATTGAAAACCCCAACATCGTATACGCCGTCGACGAAGTGCGGTGCGTCGAGGGACGCGTGGAATTTCGGTGTCGTTGCGGTCTTCGCAACGTTATTAAGCGGTCAAGTCGGCCAAAGTGTTCTGGCTGGTAAACTGCCCAGCACCATCGTTGCGGCCACGTTCACCATGGCCGGTTGCATTCGACCAGACTAGAGGGGTTTCATTATTTAACAATATAAGGCTGGCTCTCTTTTAATTAATTCGTTCGCTTACATTTAGCTCGGGATGGTGAGGCGAAAACGGCCCGATTTATTTTACGGAGGAAAATGATGAAAATTTCGAGTGGTTGGGCGGTTTCGAAAATTTTTCGTAAAATTAGATTGAAATTCGAATTTAGATTTGAAAACGAATTAATGAAAATTTCAGTGGAATAATTGAAAGTGTAATTGCAATTGAACCTATGTCTGTCAAGTTACTCTTGAAATTTGAAACTTTTTAAAATTGTGGCGAAAATAATTGAAATGAGAAGAAATAGCAGCTTCGTTGGGATATTTTTAATCGTAAAATGTACCTATACTTGAAGATTTTTCACATGTTACCTTTTTTTAGGAAGATTTCGTGCTTCATTAAAAAATGCATTCTTGCTGTTCTAAAATTTCACTACTTTCTCATTTATAAATCAGTGAAAATTATTAAAAAGCATTGAGAAACAGTCAGAATTGCAGCTCAGAAAAAAAATCAGTGAAAAAATTCTCACTCAGAATAAATTAGAGAGAAATAAAATCAGTAAAATTTATGAATCTAGCTGAAAAATGTTGAAAATCACTGAAAATTTAGTGAAAATCTTGGAATAATCAGTGATAATTTTTGACAAATTATTGAAAATTTTTGAGAAATCAGTGAAAATTTGCTGAAAATCAGTGAGTTTTGCTGTTTTTTTTTCTGTGCTGAAATTGCGACTATCCATCAGTGATTTTTCACTGATTTAGAATAAGAGAGTAAATTCGGATGCTCAAATTATTTCGAAAGCCTGTTCCTCTCTCAACTTTGGACTCTTTCACTAGTTTTTGTCAAAATCAACACGTTACAAAAGCAATAAAATTTGTGATATCACAGTCATAATTCGCAAGTTTATTGCAGAATTTCGAAAAAAAAATCTTTTCTGAATTCTATAAGGCAAATATAAAAATATACTATGAACGAGGAGATACACGTAGGTCAGGTCTACGAAATGTATTATGTTTACAGGCAGCTGTATCAACGTGACTGGAAAAATACTAGATCGACAATATTAAGCGCCAGGGTATCTAACGGGTAGTGAAAGTAGTGAAAGTAGTGAAAAAGTAGTGAATTGAAAAATGGGTCATGCCAGTAGTGAAAAAGTAGTGAATTTAGAGGAAAACGTGTAAAAAAGTAGTGAAAAAATGAAAATAATCGCGAATTCAGATTTTGGTCGCAAAAGTATAAAAACATAACAAATTTGTCTCAAATTGCTTACTTTGTTTCTTTTTTTAAAAAAATTTTCGCCCTCGCTGTGCTCGGGCAAGACGTTTCTTTTCTTTTTCTAATCACATCAAAAAAATTTTCCTTCGCTGTGCTCGGACTCGACCTTTGCACAATTAATTTTCAAAATAATGGCATGAAGCTCCTTTCTTTTTTAACCTAGATAATTGTCATTCTCAATTAATATGATTCTGTGAGACAATAATTATGAATGGAATTGTTTTACTTGTAAATTTTTTTGAAAGATGAACTCATTGCAATTTTTTTGAATTCAAAAAAGTAGCACGAAAAAAGCATAAATTTAAATGAACAATTTCAGCTTCCGGATACTTTTTTCTTCAAAAATTTTCGCCCTCGCTTCGCTCGGGCTCTATTACATTTCTGCAAATGATTATCAAAGTTATGGTTTGAGCTCTCCCTTTTCATTCCAGACAATTGAGTATTTAAAAATGGAAAAATAGTCCTTGAAAATTTTTTTTGAACATTATAATGTTTTTTTCGTAAGTGTTGAATAAATATTAGATGAAAAATCCATTAAATCCTTAAAATCTCCTATAAAAAAGAAGAGTATTTGCGAGAGAGGGGCAAAAAAAATTCCTTTGAAACGAGTATATGCAAGGGGGGGGGGGTCTTTTGAGCAAATTTGGAGCATGCTTTGAAAAGTCTAGAAAATGTTGAAAGTCGCGAATTCAGATTTTTTTCAAATAGATTTTTTTCTGTAATAAATTTTGATTTTTTTGGTACTGGAAAAAGTCTTTTTTGGAGGGGGGGTGTCCGAGTTGAAAATATATTTGGAAAAAGGTAGTGAAATAAGTAGTGAAAAAGTAGTGATTTTTCCCCAAAAAAATCAGTTAGATACCATGAGCGCCTGTTTGCCTTCGTATATCCTATTCGCAGACCTATCTTAAACGATATCTAGGCAAGCTGCTTATATGATGACGAGCATTAGCCAAACTCAAAAAAAAAAAAGGACAAAAACGAGAAAAAACCAACTCCTTAGCGGTACATTGACAGCGATACGAAGATATGGAAGGGGTGACGATACCAGGGTAACGATTATTCGACTATTTTCATTTCTCGGAGTCGCAGCGCGTTAAATAATGGATAAGACGAGGTATTTGGCGATTTGTCGTTAAGGTCGTCTCTTTTTCTCTTTTTTTTTTTTGCAACGTCCGTCGGATATATTTGTTTTTTCTCTTCTATTCTATGTCAAGCTGGTTGAGAGTAGAGCTAGAGAAAGCTGAATGCGAAGTACTACTTAAATAATGTAAGCTAGACCAAGTGGCATTTATATGAAAATTTTTTACCATTAGGTTTTGAAATAAAAAAGGTTTTAAAAAATTCGCGTTAAAAGACAGCAGTAGCCAGCGGTTTTATTACTTGTTTGGTATAGGATAAAAAGGCAAGTTGACCAGAAAATATCCAATAAATGGATAGTAGTAAATACCGTGTACCTATTTATTAGCTTAGATGTTACCTATGTTTGTATTTCTATATGCCATTAGTCATACAAAGAAGAAACATAAAGAAAAAAAATCGTATTAAAAAAGATAGGCACTTTTTATATTCCTGCCGACAAAAAATAGAAGAAAAAAATTACCTTAGGTAAAACACGAGAGTTAACCAAGATAAAGCGAGAAAACAACAAAGATGGCGCAAGAAAAAAATGAGGACCAGCAACAAACGACGAATACGTCGGTTTCGAGTACACTATAACGTTAAAGGACAATCATTTATAATTCAAAGGATACGAGCTGAAGAAACTTCCGAACCCTTATACAATGTCCCAAAATTGTATATCGTCCTCTTAACTCTTTTACTACCAGCTTTGGGGTATAGGGTGTTGCTGAGAAATGCAGCATTGCTTTGATACAGTTGAAATTTCCAATTGGGTTGATGGAAAAAATTAAAGCAGATTTTTTGTGAGAGCAACAAAAATTAAATTTCTATTTGAAGTGAAAAAATTTGAATAATTAGACCAAGAATGAGGTCAAAAGTTCAAAATAAAGAGTGAAAAATTAAACAATCAGATATTTTGAGAACAAGAACCAAACAAGAGCCAAAATTTCATCATTATCCCAGCCCTGAAATATTGTATACTCTGAAAAGAACAAATGATTTATACAAGTGTGAAGATGCGCGCGCACCAAGGAAGTGTGGATGAAAATGAAATTGACGCCAATTTTAATCAGTCATCTTTTAGATGTCGAGTTGAACAGACGTGTTTTTTGTTATATTGAAGAATGTTGGTGACGATGCATCTCCGATCAGAATTCTACTCAACTCGTTTACTAAGAATGATTTCTCTCATCCTCCTTATTCACTTCATCTCCCCTCCGCCATCCGTCTTTCATCTTCCTATTTCTGAGGATAAATCATGTTTTCGGATAAATAAGATTCAAGAGTGTTCGAGGCTGCGAGAACAAAAAATAATGAAGAACTGAGAACTAAAATGTTTGGAATGAGAATGAGAACAAGAATAAACTTTGAGAGTGTTGAAAGAACAAAAACAAGAATGTGAACAAGAAGAATAATTTTATTTTTTTGTGGGGGGGAGGGGTAATTCTCAAACTTTTACATACGCTCGAGATTCAAAAAAATTCAAAACTCAAAATGTGAAATTCAAAATTTAAAGTGGTGCTGCAAAACAATAAAAAACCAAGAACAACAAAAAAAAATTGAAAAATGAGGACAAAAACAGGTATGCAAATTTTTAAGAACTAACATGGGAACGATTTTTGAAGGATGAGAATAATAATTGGAGAGTGTAAAAACCAGAGAAAATCCGTAGAATAAAAATTCTCATTTCAAGAATAGAATGAAACCCAAAAATTCATCATTCTTGTAGATCTGTGAGTGATGATGAGTTACACAGAGCTATTGAATCATCACTGTCAAAAATCAATGAGTTGGTACCAGAGATGGGACAATTCAGAATTGCATGTGTGAATTGTAAAAAATTTCTGAATTCAATTCCAAATTGGTTTTGTGATTTTATTGCTCAATTTAATAAATCACAATTTCGAGAATTGAGATTCTTTTTAATTTGAATCGGTCAAAAATGTCAAAATTAACTGATGAAATGAAGAAAAAATCAAATCACTATTAGAATAATCAGTCAAATTCCACTGGTTCTCTTGTTAATCAATGACATTTTACTGCCAATCAGTAAAAAATTACTGATTCAAATTGTGAATTTTGATTGTTGAATCAGTAAAAATTAATTGACTGATTGAAATCAGTCAAAATTTACTGATTCAATCAGTGAACTTTCATTATTGAATTAGTCAAAATAAAATTTCACCAATTGAATCAGTAATTATTACTAATTTTGTATCGCTAAAATTTAATTTTTAGTGATTCAGTAATGAAAATTCATCGTTTGAATCAGTAATTTTTTTCACTGATTCCTACGGTAACTCAATTTTGTCGATTTAAATCAGTCAATTTTGCTTGAGGTGAATAAATTTTTTTGAACACGATTCCCTCTGTCATATTTTTTGAAGTACAAAAAACTCATTTAATTTTGATCTGGAAGCAAAAAAATACAGAACTTAAACTGAACACTCAAGAATTCCAGTAAAGAAGTAAAAAAAGATTAATTTCATTGGCAACATATTTCCACAATTATTCTGTGTTACCTACATTAAAAAAAATAATAGAAAAAAAAAATCCAATTCTGAATCTAGATTCTTATGGAAAAAGAACCAAATTTTGTGAATTCAATATTTTTCAAAATTATGCTCTAAATTGCTAAATCGCTTCATCTCTAGTTGATACTGGGTGAGGATTAAAAAATTGGTATGCCATCACAACAAAGCTTTATTATAAAGAATGGCAATTAAATTATTATTTTCAAAAATGAAGAAATTTTTAATAAACAAATGGTTTGTTTGAGCCTTTCATCTTTATTTTTTTTTATTTATTTATTTTGGGGTTATAAAAGGTGTGCATTAGAGTCCTTGAAGAAACCACCCTTCGGGTTAAAAATTGGTTTTTGGGCTAAGCTTTCTCTTTGATTATACTCTTTCTGGAAGGAACAAAATCAGTGCCGACTTAAAAACTAATTTTTGACTCTCAAGGATGGTCTCTCTACCCAAACACAAAATCAAGAATTTTACTAGCAGTTGAAAACCAGAAAATGACAAGAATTTTAATAATTTCACAGAGAAAAACAAATTTTTATAATTTTCTTCTTTCCCCGAATTTAATTGAAAATAGGATGGAAGATGGAAAACGGAAAATGTTTTCTTTTTTGGGAAAATTTGAAGCAAGCAGATTGTATTAAAACGACTAAAAAAGATTCGGAAAATAAGAATTTTCAATATATCTGCTGTAGTAGACAGACGACAGACACCATGTTAAAAGAATGAAATTTCCTTTTTCTTCAAAATTTATTTTCGCAGTTGAATTTTTTGAATTTTTGAAATTCTTTTACCTACTTACGGTTTTTTTTTGTAGTTTTCTTGGCTTTTTTTTCTTATTTCGACAAACCCTAATTTTAACATGAAAATACCTACTGTGCCGTTGAGTTGAAGAAAATTGAATCTGGAAAATTGGAAAAATACAAGTTTTAAAATTTTTTCAACTAGAACCTTATTTAGAAAGTAATTTGTAAATACGTATTTGTGATCAACATCAACTCCGAATGATCATCCGTCATGTTTACACCCTTTTCCAACATTACTTTATTCAATTCAATTTATGATGGCTTTTTAAAATATGCCTTCGTGCATCACATCGTCACATATGAATCAGAAAACAACAACATGTTTCGAGAATATCAAAAAATGTACCTATGCGCGCGCACTTCGCGTCGCGTTGCTTGCCGATAACAAATGAGTCAGTTACATTGGAACATTCGTAGCGAGTGGAATGTTTTGACAAAAAGATAAGCGGTAAATCTTAAAACAAATTCAGTTGTAGTTTCTTGCGCCTATTCGGTCGTTTTGTATTTTATAATATTGTGATTCGTGTTGCGATATTTATTTTGTGATCTTTCATAAGTTGTGATAATATTGAAATTATTTTTCATGTTTCGCCGAAGTTAGTCGACGGATTCGATCGCGAATAATTTTAATTCCTTCAACGATGAGATTTTTTCACGAAGGAAATTTTTTCATCCAAGTTGAAATTTTCCAATCGCCGAATTTAATGAAAATTCTACTTCTACATTATTTGAAAATAAACCAGGTAAACTTGACGTTCAAGATTGATTGCTATTAAAATAAGTATTCATTCGCCTTCTCCACAATAGTCGACATAATAAATAAATGATCAACGGTAATCGTTCAGTTTCCCTCTTTTTTCCCAAATTCCAAAACGACGTAACTTTTCCCTCGCAATACGAAGGCGTTATTTTTATTATTTACAAAGCTCCGGTCCATCGGTTCGTTCAAAATAACACGAAATTATTCAACTTGCAGTCTTTACAATCGACGCAGCCGGGGATCCGTTTCAATTCGAATATTTTTTCGTTTCACGTCCCCTCTCACCTCGAATCGAGCCACGAAACACCACCAGTGAAAAAATTAATGCCCGAAAAAAAAGAATAGCGAGGAAGAAAAAAAGATAAAAAGTCATCTGGAAGTAAGAAACGCCGCTAGCTTTTGAATATTTCGCCGATTCCGTCGCTGAAAATATACCCTAATCATTTTTTTCACCCATTTCAACCCCCTTCTGTTTCCAATAAAGAAAAAAAACTTGAATTGTTCGTCGACTCGGTATCTTCTGCTGAGAAGAATACCCCTATCTGGATCCTAATTTATAGTTTGTGTAAAATGAAATTGTGCTGGGGATGCTGCGAAGCTAAAATGCCTCTCGGAAATTGAGAATATTTTGAACGTGAATTTTCGAGCAGCTTGTAGCTGCGGTCTCGCTTTCATCGGGATGCTGGGTTTGACGGTGTGTACGATATGGGGGTATTATTATGTGTAGTGGATATAAATGGGTAACGGTGCACAGTTCGGAAGGCGAATGTACGACCACTCGAACTTTCATGCGTTCGAGAAAACAAAGTGCTTATCATTTCGGGGTGAAATTTTCCTCATCATTATACCGCGTTGCTTGGTCGTCGTCCTCATCTGTCACTATAAGGAGGAAAAAAAGAACCGAAAAAAGAGTCGAAGAGATGCAGACAGATGTATTGAAAATTACTACGCTTTATTATGGACACGCGATGAAAATAAAGGGATCCAAGACGTGCTGGTTCGCTGGACGATGTAAAATCGTACGATTTTTATATTAAAGTGGTTGTTAAATAATTTATATTATTAGCAAAATACCACGTCGTCGTCATCCTCAATAACGATTCTTTCCAAAGAGGCTGGTACGAGTATAAATTATTTATAAAATGTCCTATATCTGAAACCCTTCTTTTTTCCACTTCTTATATACTCGGAAGTGGTCTTCTTTCGTTCATCTCTATCCTCGTATACTTGTTGCTGATGAATTGGATGGACGAAATTCGTAACTTTGCGCATATTGTGGCGAAAATCGAAACACGTACAAGGCGGTATCGAAAAATTATACTATACAAGGTATTAATTCGTGCCGCAGCTTTCATTAACAACAAGTCCCCGATGGTCGACGATGTTGGCTCGTGAAGTAGGAAAAAAAGTTTTACCGGTGAGGTATACGCAGTGGCATGGCATTGATTAATACGTTAATGCGAAAGTAGGCAAGGCGACGAGAATGTGTCTAGAGAAAAAGCGTTTCTGCCTATAAAGCTTTTTTAATTGGTATACGCGGTTTATGTATAGAGTAACGGTGGGCTGTGGATGGAAAAATGCCGGAAAATTATGCCACGTTCTAGATAAATATGTACAGGGTGTTACGTAAAGGAATGGTGTTATTTTCAAGGACAGATGGGGCGATTCATTTTACATCTGAGTAAAGAAAGGTTTGTTTTTGACGGTAATTTTTTTTCAATTTGATAATATGGAATGGTATCAAGAATTTGAAATTTTTATTCAATTTGGAGCTTTCAGGTTTGGGAAATTTAATTTCTCAAAAATTTTTGAGCTGGAAATCGATTTTCTCGAAAGATTTAGTTCCAGGATAACAATACGAAATTATTTTAAAAGTGACTCCGGATCCAGCTCGGAAAAATTATCCGGAAGAGACCCTTCTTCCTCCTCTCTCTGGGGTTTCTCCGGCTCTGAGCTTTTGAATCCATTTCTTGAATTATTTCAATTTCAAATCTAAAGGTAGAGGCAGTGCTGAGATAAAAATCTAGAGACGAACTTCAATTGGCTCCTTGTAAAGGCAGAAAAATAATTCTAGTCGAACCAAAATTTTTTCTGAATTTTTTTCTCAAATTCGTGGGATCTTATGTTTTTACTGGCAAAAAAAACTGAAAATTTTCTTTCTGTTTTTGAATTTTTTAATTTATCTGAGCGAATTGGAAACAAGAAAAATATGTATGGAAATGGCTAGAAAATCCATAAAATGGCCAGAATTATTTTTTTTAAGGGATAGTAAATCCCATTTTAATGAATTAATTATTCCAATTCGTTTTGAATTTTTTCAGGGTATTTCACAGGTCCTATTGGACTTGTTGAGGTCCTATTTTGGGACTTTTTCAGTGAAAAGTCTTGTTTTGTAGCAATTTTGAGATCCTACCCGCTAAAATGAATAGCTAATATTATTTGAAATGTCATCAGTGACAACACCGTGTTGTAAAATAATTAGAGATGATACAGTGTGTTTGAAAGAAGATCAACTTTTGAACACCTTTTTCTTCAAAAATTTTCACCCTCATGTTACAATTATTGAAGAAAAATCGCGAGTTATTTTTTCAATTTTTTTTTTAGTATTATTAATGTTCGTTTTTTTTTTTAATACTTACTGAATAAGATTTCTTTTTATTTTATCTTCCTTAATCTTTATTCTTGAATTTTTAAAATAAATTTACGCTCATTTCTCACTATTATTGAGAAAAAAGTTTCGATTTTTTTTAAATAGGGTTTTATTTTTTGTGGAGGGGGGGGGGACTTTGTACCAATTTTTTAAAAAGTCCTGTTAATGCCCTGTTTTTAAATTTGTTAGACACCCTGAATTCCCTCAGCACTAAAATCGACCTTAAATTCGATCAATATTTCTGCAGTCGATGACTAATTTGCACTGAAAAGAGTTCATCATTTAAAAAAAAAAAAACCTCTCTTTATAGTTTCACAGTCTCATTACATTTTGAAAATTCGAATTCAATTCATTTTCTGTTTCTGTGGAATTTTTGATCAAGTTTCCTTTAGGCAAAATTTTAAACGAGAAAAATTGCACGAAAATTGCAAGAAAATCCAAACGAAAAATTTAATTTTACTGATCCGATGAACGCCATGAAATTATGAATTTTCCCATCTTTCCTTCTTGAAACGGAAATTTCTCACTAAGAATTGTTGATTTTTCAATATTCCTTCAGCCTAAATTTACGTACGTGTGTGTGTGTGTGTTTTTTTTTCACTAAAAATCGAATATAGATTGAAAAGGAAGAAGCAAAATTCTCCCTCTACGTGTTCTCTTCAGTCTGGCCCCACCAAAATTAAAAATTTCTCCAAAAGTCATCAAGTAAAATATTAAAATATTTGTTGTTTGATAATTTTGGGTTAATTTTTTCTGTAATTTCACCAAACAAAATTACATACGAACAGAAAACAAAAGAACTGAAAAAATATCTTTGAAAAGTACCTTTAAAAACATGCATTCTGATTTTCGAATTAAAGAGAAACTAGCTCCCTTGTGGGCCATTCTAATTACGTGTTTTGTTGAAATGAAATTACAAAAAATGGAAAATACCTGTATTTTTTTTTTAATAAGAATGGATTTTGGAATTTTTAATGTTCAGTCCTCCTAGTTTTCACTTTTTTTTCTTACTGAAATACTTATTAAGCTCGAAGTTCTTAAAATGGTTACCATCGCCAAAGTCGTTGAAAATTTAGTTTTTTGTTTTTTAAATTCACGAGCTCGAAAAAATTCTTCAAATAAAAGCAAAACGTGGGTTGCATTTTTGAGCACCTATTTTTATTTCACTTGTGACCAATTTTGAGACATTTCAAAAATTATTTCAAATTTTAATTTTGTAACTTTGAGAATTTCAGGTTTACTTCATAAAATACTAAAAATTTTCTCGTAATTAAATTATCAACAATTTTTATTAAATTTTAAAACGTTCATTTATGGTGAAAAAAAGTAGTAGCATATTATTTTGTCTTTCTAAGAGGGAGAGTGGGAGGTGGGGATGGAAGGGTAAAAGCTGTAAATTGTAGACCATAATTTTTTCGTGAAAAATATTCGTGTAATACTAATAACTTTTGGAAGATTTACTTACATAAAACAGGTCTTGAAATTGACAATTAAACTCGAAAACCTTGCATTCTTTCATTCGAAATTCTGAAGTTTTTATAATCTCTTTTTTAGCATCCTTTTTTACAAAAAATTATTTTCAAGAAAATTTAAATCAAAATATTATTTTGCAGGTAGATACACAAAAAATTATTGTTGACAGTTTTTCATTTGTTGTTATCTTCGTTTTTGAAAAAAGCCAGAATTCTTTGCTCTCATTCTTGATTTTTTTGGAGGGGGGGGGGGGGGTGTAAATTGTTGCTAATTGACGCCGATGATTTTTTCGACAAAAATATCCATGTAGTAACATCATATTGGAAAATGTAAAATATGACCTGCGATTGACAAATCGGTGTCGAAGATTTTAGCTCAGAAGTCGTGCTCTTTTTATTTGAAATTCTGAAGTTTTCAAAAACTCTTTTTTGATATCATTTTATTTTTTGTTCATTTCTTAGGAAGAGTGGAAATGTTTTTCAAAAATCTTGAAAACAGTTTCACCAGGGTCTTGAAATTTGCATCTTGTTCCGGAAATTTTGTTTGGCATCTTAATTTAAATAAGAAGTTTTCCAAAAAAATATTTCTTTAAGGGAACGATAAAAGAGTTCCGGTAACTTTTTTGTCAAAAGCTTTCAAATTAAACTTTCGAAAAAGTAATTGTCCAGTACAGTGATTTCTTATGAAATCTGCCCCCTCATTCATTCAATTTTTTGTGAATTTCAATTTTTTTTTTGAAAAAATATGTCTGCAAAGTTTCCTTTTCCTATGCATTTTTACACCTTCGCACTCGAGGTTATGCAAATCATCAGCCTCCAGAACATTCCCAGCCGCCCAAGTTCATTATCGAGAAATCCGCCGAAATTTACCGAACACCCTGTACAACAATCCAGATTCGCGTTACCTCTCGGATGATCCACCTGTCTCGAGATCACCCAAAATTCGGCCCGAGTCGGGAGGCGGAAAACAATGAAAAATACTTACGAGGCCGAAAACTAGGTCTGCGAAGACCGAACAGCTCAGGAACAGTCGACGAGATGGACGAGGGACGAGGTTAAATTATCCTCGAGAAGCGCAGATATTGAGAAGTTGTGGTCAAATAGTTTTAAAATAGCATTAAATCATTTTAATTATCCCGTAGAATAAAGTTTTCGGGGGCGAGTTTAAAACGGTCGGCGTGTTGTGGAAGATATAATAAATAAGAAGTTTATATAACGTAATATAATTCTGTCAGTTCGTTTTGGTGTTGTGTACGGGCGCATACTTATGCGAGAAGTGCTCCGAGGATATGGATGAAGAGGGGGGAGGATGGCAAAAAGTATAGAGCCAACGAGTGGAATACTCAGGCTAGGAGACGACCAGAGGGTTGGCTAAAACTCGGTCTGCTAAATAAACTATTCAACTTTCGGGCTATCTCTTGAATTCGTCCTCGTCGCCGTCGTGTGTCCAAGCCGTTAAAGTTAAATTAGTTCTGATTGTAATCTGTTAATTAAGAATACAGCGGAGCGAAAACCTTAACGGTTTTCTGAATTTATTTGTTTTACGTGTCGAGTACCTAGTTTTTCGACCGGCGCGGCGGTATTTTTTTCCCTTCTTATTTATATAAATATTTCCAGGTGTGTATTTCTTATTCGCCCTGGCGCGAGCGGAAATAAAACGTGTATTTTCAACTTTATCGCGCGATTTGGAAGGCCGAAGGGGGCAGAAAAAGGCTCGGTTTGCCAAATACGACGACGACGGTAAATAAACGTGTAATCGTCGGATTCCCTGCGTACTTTGAGCCGAGTGCAACGAGCTGGAAATATGGAACGAGATAGGATGCTGGAAGGTTGAGCGTGGAAAAAAAGCTCCCTGAATGGGTACAATATTCAGGGGGACTAATTCTGTTGCGGTGGAAGTTGCGTGTGGCGTAGAAAACTCGACAAAGGGGCTATTTTGGTTTCGTTTGTATGAGAATTCACTTTACAAATGGTAAAAGAGAAAAAGGTCGCACGAGGAAAAAGGATTATTTTTCTTCGCATTGAATGCAAGACCCCTGGCGGTGTGCAGTGGTAATGGAGTAATTTGAGCTTCTACGATGGAATTATGCCACGTATACGAATCAATTAATCGAAATTCGCAATGCGTGTTTGTTCAGTTCATGACTCAAGGTTAAAAGCTCTGGGATTTTGAGATTTTTTTTGTTCTGTGGCCCGACGTAATCCGATAAATGGACGAAATTGAGTTTGTCGAGGTCGAAATATGTGGTTAGCTGGGGAGGGACTGTGGTTTGTCGCGACTGCTATGCGGATTAAAATTACTCGAGCTGTGTTCGATGGAAATTACGTTACGTTAGCGAGGTTTGCCAGGTTTGGGTGGAAAAAGATTTTCGAATATGGTTGTGAAATGAAAACCAACCGTGTATTTTGGGAATGTAAGGTTGGAAAATTAACCCGAAAATGGTATTTAAATTAGGTAAGATGTAATGTGAAAAATGTCGAAATGTTTTTCGAAATGCGTATGGAATATTTCGGCGTAGAGGTTTGAAATTTTGTCGATGTGTTGTGTGAGGTAATTCGTCGAAATTGGTAGTCCCTTTTCAGAGTTTTTTTGTTAGGTAGAAAGGGACGGAGCTAGAGAGTGACTTTGAGCTTCATTATAGGCGGAGATGGTCCGTATTTTTTTGAGGGCGGTGGGGGGGGGGCTTGAGCCTCGGTTGAAAGAGAAGGAAAAATAAAACGAAATGTTTATTTTTGACGCTCCAGACATTTTTCCATCGTTACCTTTGCATTTCGTAATTTTTGTTCAACTTTTTTCAAAAACGAAATTTGGACAAAAATCTGGAGTTGAATAGGAAACATTTTCTCGCTCTTATTCTTGAAAAAAAAAAAATGTTGACTTTTTATTGCAAAAAATTTCCGATCAGAAAAAAAAATAAAGATTTGTATGACTTTTTTGACTTTCAAAAAAAAACTGTCCTCATTTTCTTTCAGAAAAATTGAAAATTCCGTTTCAAATCGGCAGAATTTAAGCCTTCCTAATAAATGAGAGATCATGTAGTAAAAGAATTGTGTAAATTTATCGAAGCTGAGCAGAGCAAGGACGAAAATTTTTGAAAAATAAACACCCAAAAGCTGAAATTTCTTCATCTTTAGAGATCATTGACATTTCAGTATCGAAAATCAGGCGAAATTTCATCTGCTTATTTCCAACGAATTTTGACGATTCACTTCGTATTTTTAATTTTTTGAGAGTATTTGACAATTTTCAGAAAAAAATTTGCCTCATTTTTGAGAAATTTCAATTTTTTGGGATTATTCGAGTGACCATTTTGATACGTGGATACTTTTCTAAAAAAAAAAAAAACTCACAGAGGAAATTCTGAAATAGTAAAAACTATTTTACAATTTTTTTTGTGATAAGTAAGTACATACTTCATGTACGAAATTGAAAGAGGATAATTTAATGTTTTTATTCCTTTTCACCCCCTCCCATCTTTGCTGTTGTCTTGGACTTTGAGCCTCTCAAAAGAAAGTTTTTTAAAACCGATTTTATTCTACAAAATTTCAAAGTAGAATTTCCAAGGATTCAATTCATTTTTGTCTCAATTTTTGCAATATCAAAAATAATGTCTGATTTTTATCGAATTCGCGGAAAGAAAAATTTTTTAAAAACTGAAATTCTCTGCTTTTTGGACCACTTTTTCAAAGCAGCTGCAGAACTGAGTTTAATTTAATTTTTATTGTTGTGGAACTTCGTCTCCAATTTTTAAAATTTTTAGAGATTACGCCCAAATGCCGCCGAAATTGAAATTTTAAAAAAATATTCAAAATTTATAACGTTTCATAATTATAGTGATCTTTTTCAAAAAATAGGTGTACTTTATTCAAAATAACTATGGAATTTCTCAAAGCTGTCAGTGAGCTGACCAGGGAAAATTCACATTTTCATAGGTACTCTTGAAAAGTTTCAAGAATCTGGTTTCCTGAGAAGAATTTGTGAAAAATATAATTAATACGTCTTGCTATGATTTTTTCTGACCATTTTTATTCTGAGATTTTTGAATCCTGTAGGGGTTCGAGTGATTTTCAATTTTAATCAAAATGTTTACAAAAACTGAAAATTGTATGCGGCATGTCTTCAGTTTGGTTTTTTGAGACCCTGAATTCAGATTTTAAGTACTAATTCCTTAGATAGTTTCTCTTCAATCTTTCTCCAAGCATGTAGTGGCCAGTGGGTGCTTGGTAAATCGGTTTTTGTTGAAAAATCCCCACCTCTGTTTTTGTGTGTCTAGCGGTCCTGCAGTCCTGCGAAAGTCCTTTTTTTGCATACCAATGCCCTAATTTTCTAACGTCTTGAAAAAGTTCCGTTTTAATTCAACCAGATTTTCTACGAAGAAAAAAAGAATGCGATTGGAAGGGGGTCTGACTCATCAAAATTTTATCCTGAAATTAATTTTTTTTATTTTCTGACAGAGTGTCTATTTTTTTTTTTTTTTCATAAAGTTTCCCTCATTTTCCTATTTAATCATTTCTCGAATGATGATGATTATGGATTTTATGATGGTGGAGGGGAGAAGGAGAGAAAGTAAATTTTGAAGAGTTTTAGGAATTGATTAGGCAATTTATTAACATGTATGAAAATTGTTCATATTTTTTTGTGAAAATTTTTCTGAATGGTGTATTATTCATAACTCGTATGCATTTTATATGTTTTTGCCCCCCCCCCCCCACCGAAAAAAATCATTTTTCCTCGAATTGTTAATAGCGATTTATTTTTTTGAAAATTTACTAATCTACTCTTATACTTCTCTGTGAAGATTGAAAAGAAATGTTGATACTATCAGAAATTCTCAAGGCTGTACTTCAGTAGGTAAATGAGTAGGTAAAAACGACGAATTTTTGCGAAAGTTTTGTGGGTCACTGAATGAATGGATTTTTTTCGTTTTTGCTTTATTTTGTTCAGAAAGGCCAAACTTAGAGCGCCACGAAGCTATTTTTTGAATAAATAATTATCTGAATTAATTATATGACTCTGAAATTGGCAAACTTACGTCATTTTCACTTGTTTTCACTCCAACATTACACGTTTGAAGAGCAGTTTACGGGAAAAAAGGCTTCGTGGCGCTCTAAGTTTGGCCTTTCTGAACAAAATAAAGCAAAAACGAAAAAAATCCATTCATTCAGTGACCCACAAAACTTTCGCAAAAATTATACAATTACGTACTGATATCGAGTCTAGAGATAACATCCATGATAGCCAATAATTTTTCAAGTTTGTAATGCTCAATATCGTTCGATTTATCAATTTCAAATCGCTTTATTCGTAAAGTTATTCGCAGTTTTTTTGACATTTATGTATTCATATTTTTGTTTTGTTTCAACAAAACTAACAAAAGTGAACTATAGATGTTTGAAATTCAATTATTTCCGAAAAAAATTGGCCAATTATTATAGTTTTAATGTTTTTTAGCTAATAAACGTTTACAAAATTAACGAGGTCGCGAGTTTAACTAAAATCTGTAAAAATCTGCAACCATTTGTGTTTGTATTACCTATTTTCTCATATTTTTGGAAGCTGAAGTACAGCCTTAAGCACCCTATGATTATTAAACCATTTTATGATTTCGTTTTCAATAATTTTTTTACGCGTTTTAAATTTCGTATAAAATTTTATGGAGTCTTTTGCTGCAAAATTTAATGCTTCACGAATTTATTCGCGGTTGCGGTTTATATATGAAATTTTTACACGTGTTTCATGACATTTTGTATTATTTGAAAAAAGAAAAGAAATAAAAATTCCAGATAAATGACAAACGCGTTATAATCTGACGATAACTCGAATTCCGCAGTTCTTAAGATTATAGGCTTGCTGTTGATTTTCTCGTATATTTTTTGAAACGAAACGTATAATTTTTTAGTAATTTATGTCTCGTTGAAATGTACGAAAATTGTTGTTTAGTTTTGATTTTCATGTCGTAAGAGATTCTTTCTCAAACAAAATATAAAATGCCAAATTGAATGATCTAAATGCTTAGTAAATTTTTTTGTCATTCACCTCATTTTGAGCTTAATTTTTCATGTTTCGAGGGTAATAATTTTTCCTCAGATCAATTTAGTTTTCAAAACTTGTCAAGTTAGTTGATTTTTTTAAATGTTTGAAATGTCGAAATAAATAAGCGGTGTGTTTTCGTGTCTAATTTTTCGTAAAAAATTATTCATGAGTCCTCTTCGTATCTTCTCTTCTCAAGTCGCCACTTTCCCTTCCTTTCTTTCAATTTAGCAGCCAAACGAATTGAAGTTGAGTAATTGCTGATCAGCGTATAAAATTACACCATTTTTTTTTTGATGATACATAATGTCAAAATTCATATTGAAAATTATAGGTACATGGGACATTTTCAATTGAAATTTTTAGTCAAGTGTTCCTTCGAATCAGTTTTTTTTGTTTTTTGTAATTTTTAGACTTTTTTTAAATAGAAAAATAACAATATGCAATGAATTGGAAAGAAGGAAACGGGAGGGGGGTGTCCTGAAGGTTTTGAAAATTTCAATTTTGAATTCTAAAGCCAAATAAACATTGTTTTTTAAATTTTATTTTACATTTTTTGATTCCAAAAATTTCAAATTGATGGGGTGCGATGTCTCTTATAACACAATAGCCTTTTTTTTGTTGAAATTTTGGGAATTTCTCTTCTGGGGGGGGGGCGGGCAGGTCTTCTATCTTTTCAAAATTGGAAAATATGACGCGATTTTGATTTGCAAGTCTGTAAGAACTTTAGGGAATCCTTAAATTGGATAAAAATGGGTAAAATGTTTTGAGGTCTCCTCAAAGTTCTTCTAGGATGGTTCTTGGAATACAAAGTTCATCTCTGAACATCAAAATCGAATCATAATTTCATATTTTGAAGAAATAATTGAAAATTTTACATCATTTTTTTGATTTTTTTTTTTTTCGTTTTTAGCATTTTTAAAATGGAAATATAAAATTGAACAATTTTTTCTCGTATCCAGCTCCGATATTCGCTCAAAGTAGGAAATAAAAAAAAGAATGTTTTCGAAAACCCCTCCTCTTCTTGAAAATTCTCCACCAAAACGATCATTTCCTCGGTAGGACATCTTCCTCTTCATAGTCCCGCAATTGCATATCGTTTATTTTAAAACCACTCGCGAATAACTTTTTCCAAAACGTTCTTAGTATTTATGGAATCTTTCGTCGAAACCCACATCTCGGTTTTTATTTATTTTGCACTCGGCACGATCGTTTCGTGGCGATCGTACATAAAGTATGCAGAAAATACACGCCATATAAACAAAAGAACTACACTAAAACCGCACCCGGTTTCGGGTCGACTATCACGACCTCGCGTCATATTTCATCATCATCATCGTCATCAACATCGAGCACCGCAGAAAAAACCCTAGCTCCATCGATAAACCATCGAAAAAGGGCGAACCAGAGACGAGCGAGCTATTTGCATATAGTTTTTTTTTTCGCTTTCGCAGAGTAGCATCGACCTCGGCCACGACGTACTCGTAAATTCGAACAATGGAGCCGGAGAGCAACAGAGGGAACCCCCGAACCGTACCCACGTCTGTGGAAAAAAGCAAGACAAACAAAGCCCCGAAGAAAAAAATCTTATAAGCGAGTAAATGACCGAGGCCGGTAATAAAATCGCCACCGCAGCTCGTTGCTCGTTCATCCCCCCGGCTGCTCGAATGTCCTCGTCGATGGGATGAAATTTATACGAGAATATTGTTGCTTTTCTATTTGACAATTTTCATTTCGTGCCCGTAATAAATATAACAGCGTTGGTCGTCGTTTACATAATTTCATTTTATTCCTTATTCGCTTCGTTTTCTGGGGACTTTTCAACAGATTCGGTCGATTTGATGGAAAATTTTCGGCGAGAATTGACTTACGGAGGTGGAAATTTGATGTACGAGTGATGATGACGACTGCCTTACGAGTATGATGCTGGAAGAGCCAGCTGGTTTTTTTTTTGTACACGTTGAGAAAGAAAAAAATTGTGATATCGATGGGACGAGAAAACAACGTCAAGTCTCTACCATACTTTAAAATTAAGAAAACATTAAAGTTTTTCATTCTTATGAGCGAGTCGAGTTAACGCTTCGAATAACGGTCTCCGACGACTTAAAAAATTTATGTAAAAGTTCTCATCGCGCCTTAGTTGCGGTGTTGTGTCTCTGCAGGATCATTTTATACCCAAATGTAAGTACATAGGTAGTATAAGAAAAGAGTTTCTCGTTCTGCCTTTCTTTCTCTCTCTCCATCGAGTATTTTGTATAGGTACCTACGTAGTCATTATATCGTCGTAGGTACTTTGTATTTTTTGAACGTTAAAATGTATCTACAGCGAGAAAGCGTAGTACAGTGTTTCTTGTATTTTTCTTCTCTCTTGCCATGTGTACGATTATCTCGAGAATTGCTTAAATTCTACAATTTTTCGTCCTTCGTCGAGTTTTCTCATTACAAATATGATGCTGTGTTTTTGCTTCACATTCGTATTATGTTCAAGAATTCAATTTCGGATCAATTCTGCTGATTGTACGAGCTAAAAATTGTCTGGAATTTTGAAGAACATTAGATTGAGGTCTTTTTTATGGCCAAGTGCGATAATATTGTGCATTTTTTAGTCGCTGTTCTGTAGTTTCGATGACAGTGCATTTGAATCAAAAATGAGAAAATACATAATTATTCCAACATGTAATTTTCTAGCTGTATTAGCTTATTGCACAATTCCAATTCTTATTCTGATTTTCAGATTCGAGAAATTTTTTCCAAATAAGTAAATCGAAAATGCCAAAAAAATCATTAAAGAAATAGCAAATTTTCAAAAATTAATCATGGAGTTCATTTCTGTGTATTTGGGCTTTCCTTCTCAATTTTTTTCATTTTGACATTTTAAAAAATTTTGTTTCTTTTTCTTTTATGGGATTCACTTTACATTCATTATTTTTTTCGCTTTATCAGAATTTTTTGATGGGGTTTTAAAATTTTTCGACACATTTCATCTTTCCTCCCCCGTACATCAAAAAATCTTCTTGTTAAGAAAAAGGAAATTTTTTGGTTTAAATCGAAAAATTGAGAAAATGAAATTAGTATCACTTTTGTAAAATCCCAAATACCTTTTTTTTTTTGGAATTTTGATTTTTTTTCAAGATGTGGAATACTGAAAAAATCATGAATACTGTAAAAAAATTTATTTTTCCCCAAGTAAAAAAAAAAAAAAAATGCGGAAAAGCTTCATTTAATAGGTCGAGATTTTTATGAAATGTTACGAATAAATCTCAAACTCAATAAAACCAAGAAAAAATGACAACGTTTTCAATACATAATGAATCAAAGGTATGTACCTGAAAATAGGTCCGAGAATAAATTCTCTAAAGAGGGTGGAAAATTTACAAATTTTGTAGTTTCATCACAAAAACTAGAGAAAATCTTAAATTCTGTTGGTGACGATAACAAAAGTTCCACTCATTTCATTTTTTTTTTTTGTCATTTCAAGAAAAAATGATGCATTTTATTGCAAAAATTAATATATGTAGTTCATAGGAAAGTCATAAAAAAATATGTGTATACTTAATTAACTCAAAAATCTTTAAAATTTTGTGTTTTTGATATTACAATCCAAACCTGATTGGAAAGAAAGAGGAATTGAAAATTTTCTATTCGTAATTCAGTGGCGTAGCCAAGAAGTATCCAAGGTGTCCGGAGCCTCTTCCACCTTGCGTTTAAAAATTCGCGTGAAAAATGCCTTTTCGGAGCATTAAAAGTCAAATTTTCTTGAAACTTCGCTCGGGCATAATCAAAATTACGATGCATTTGAGATAAATTTACAAAAAATGTTCGATCTGGCCTTTTCTAGTGAACCTATAATTATAGTAATTTGGTTTCTCTACATCAAGAGAGATTTTTGTTTTTAATTTTCTTGAATGAGAATAATGGTGTTTCAAGTTTGCTTGAATGTGTTTTGCTGTTCCTCTCGAGATTTTTTTAAAATAAAAAATGGCATAGAATTGTGGAAAATCGACTTTTCACGATGTTATTTTACAAAAAAATGGCCACTTCCTAGAAATGGCTATAAAATTATCGAAATTCTGGAAATGTTTTCAAAATTTTGAGAATAAAATATGTGTTTTCACTTCTCAAAAATTGACCAAAAGAATGGTTGGAATAGTTCGAAGAAACCAAAAAAATGTCTGATTTTTGTATGAATTTTGAAGAATGATTCGATGTAGAGAAATGACTGAAAAATTGAGAAAAATGAATGAATTGCTGTCTCATTTTTATGTATTTTTGAAAAATAGCTATTCTCACGACGAACTTTGAGGATTAAATCTGGTTAACTTGGAAAAAAAAAATCAATTGAAAAATTAATTGAACTAGTGTAAATTGAAATTTCTTTATTTTTTTTTGAATAAAATCGGAAAATTTTCTAATTTCAGTTTTGTTGAGAGAAAGGGATTAATTTTTTTGCATAATTTCATACTAAAAAAACTATATAGAATAAAAAATTTGTAATTTTTGGAAATTTTAGCTACTTAAATCCAAATTTTTTATAAATTTTTCATGATTTTTCTGTAGTTGTTGCGAAAAGTTTTTATGGAAAAATTTGAATTCACGAACGTATTTTTTCATCATTTTCAATGCTTTTTTTTTATTTTTATTTGTTTTTATTTTGGAACCCTGGGGCACTATTTAACCTTCATTCAGGGAGCTGAAACTTGTTGGAAAATGTTTTCTTGCGAAAACAAACTTGAAAGAATGTAAATAAAGGAAAAATCTCGAGAAAATTTTCCATCAATTATATGTACCAAAGGACTACCTACCTTAGTATACAACAAAGTTATAATTTCAATATCTGTCATTTCTTGTCGCTCGTGACATTAAATTCTCCAGCACCTAAAAGGTGGTAACCATTAAAACCAACAACTCTAGCATCTCATCAAAATCTTTTATTCGTTTCAACATAGGTATGGGAAAATTCCACTTTCGCTTTTACGTTGCTCGATCTAAGTGAAAAACCGCGACCAAAATTTCATCTTATTCAATATTATTCGACGAAAACCAGGGCACGAGGGAACCTCATACCGTCGAAATTCGTCATCGAACTTGAAAAGTACGTACGGTTACGACAAAACCATATTGTATACGTTGGTGAAGTATATTTCGTCATCGAACGAACGCGAAATCAATAAAGGAATTATAACTTTTAGCCTTTTCTAGCCAGCTGGCACTTGAGTGATAACACTTCGACGTTTCCATAATCATCACCTTATATTTTCTCTCTTCGTCGTTGTATTGTCGCCGGCGTCGAGTTGCCTTGCCTTTTTACTCCTACGTACGCAAACAATTCCAACGTTTAAGTCGCCTCGCAAATATTTACATAATTTTAAATTTCGGTTCTCCGTTGATTTCGTGGGTCATTTTTATCGCTAGGTACGTGTAAGTAGTTACGTAGTACATTTTAGTTGGGCGAAAACCGTTTGATTACGGTGTTTTGTGCAGGTATGCGTTGCTGAAGTTTTCCTTGTCGTCTGGGATAGATATTTACATTGTAATTCAATCAGCATCAAGGTGCCTGGATTGGTTTTTTTGCTGTCGGTTTTTGGCTACCTAATTAATTTATACGTTTTTAGCAACATTTTATTATAATTCACCAATGATAGGATGGAGATGGAGGAAAAAAAAGTTTAGTTTGGGTGGAAGACGTACCAAAATTTTTTGAGTATTCTAGATGCAGGAGACCTCAAAGTGGGATGATTTTTTTTTTTAAAAAAAAAACACGATTTTCCATCTTTTTTGGGTCCTGGCATGTCATCTATTGGAAATCTCAGTCCAATGCCCGCCTGCAGGATTTTCTGATGAGGTCGCAAGAGAACACTCCGCTAAACATAATTCAACTCTGATTAACGATTCTCTCCCCCCCCCCCATCCCCCTAAAAAATCATTTTAGGTAATGAATTTGAATTCCACTTTTTTTTTTTACTGAAAGTAAAATTTTTAAAAATAGGAGGAAATATTCCAGCTATCCTCAGGGTCTAGCTTCATTTTTGAGAATTCAAAAAAAATCAAAACAGCACAGCTAAACAAAATTTTTAGAAAAGGATGTTCTGTTTTTCTGATTTCTTGAAGGAAGGGTGGAATAAGTAATGGAAACATTGTTAATGTCAAAAATGAAAAAAAAATGTGTATCCTCTGAACTGATTTCCTGAAGTTCAACATTTTGTCACAAAATGAAAAATTTCTTCGCTTTTCACATCACACAAGCTATTCGAGGCCTTTTACGAGGGTGAAATCATTTTTTTTTTCATTACCGTGATATCATGCCTGAAAGACTCTCAATCAAAAATTTTCTGTTTTTACCTTTTTCATTAATTTTTGTTTTCTACAATCTCAAAAATTGAACATAAAAAGAAGAAAAAACTGGAATATGAAAAATTTATTGAGGTAGCGATCGCCACCTTCGCTATCCTCTGCGGGCGGGCCTGTTTCAGTCGCCCCTGAATAATTTAAAAATGACATCAAATTCATCTTTGATCCGCCTTTACATTTTTCAATTTTTTTTTTCAATTTTTTGAGTAAGTGTTACCGTGATTCTAGAAGTTGGAAAGTGTGTAGTATGCTAAAACATTTCCTACTTGAATTTTTTTTCAATATAAATTTTCGTTAAAATTTTTCCCAATTTGTGTTGAGTTGAGCTAATCAAAGGACCTTGGAAGTGGTGCAATTGCTGATGATTAGAAATATTCTAACCGCTTCATGATTTTTCGAAGTTTTTTCCAACTTATTATTTTTTAATGTTTCTTCCAACTCAAAATATTTTCCCTTAATGGGTAATTCTCTGAAAATTTACATTTTTCGAAGGCAGTTTTTTTTTGAAAAAAAAAGTTTTTTGGAAGGAATTTTTTGATAAAAATTGTGAGTATATATGTCCCTGATATCATTTATGGTATTTGGCTGAAGTCATGTCCCCCTGGGGGGGGGGTCAGGGGAGTTGTTCGAAATTTGAGTGTCCACGACCTAAGAAGTTCTTAGGTCGTGGTTTATAAAAACGAGCCACAGCTGAAGACATTCTCAGGTGGTGGGGCAAAAAAAATGAACCAAAACCTCAGAACTGTAACCTACAACTCAAGATAAAGCTGCAATAGAAAAGAACTACTATTTAAGATAGGTTTGAAGTAAAATATTTTCAGCCACAAATTTAAATGAAAAATCGACGAGTTCTTAGGCCGTGGCCATGAAAAAACTGACTTTGCCACGGCCTAGGAAAAAAACCAACCGACCACGGCCTAAGAAAAATTGTCAATAATTGACTTGGGAGGCTTTAACAATTGATTTCAGCGAATTTTGAATATGTGAATATTGTAAGTATGTACAAATTTTTTAATTCCTTTTTTTCCGAGATTCCTGGGGCATCAAATGACTGAGATATAATAAGCCACGGCCTAGGACAGCAAAAATCGTGAATCAGCAATTTTCACTAATTTTCAATTTTTTCCTGGATAAATAAATACCATTCGACATTTTGAATGTTGTCCAGTATTCTGGTCAACAATGTAAAGCAGTCTTGCCATTCAGTGAAATGAAATAAAAAATTAGTGAGCCGTGAGACGGAAATGAAAAAACGCCACGGCCTAGGAGCATTATTTTATAACACGACTTTGAACCCCCCTAGGGGCAAAGGAAGGCACTTTTGAGCATCTCTCTTTGCGTTTATCTATGGACTCGACTATTCTGATCAACTTTTAATAAATCCTTTCCCTCCAAAAAAACACTTCTTGTATCATTTTTGAGACATTGAAATTTCAAAACGTAAGTCATAACAGGCCACGGCCTTGGAATTTTTCAGCTTTGAGTTGAGCAAAAGCTCACCTGAGGGAGGTGGGGCCCATTTTCAACCATGGGGAAATGTAGAGAAGGTCCTAATCTAAGACATTTTTAAAAAAAAAAAAATTAAAAATTGATTGGTATTTGAAAAAAATATCCATAACTGAAAAATGTAAATTTTCAGAGAATTAACCTAATTTCAAATTTTTTCTATAAATATTTTTTCAATTTCGGTTTTTTAAGAAATTTTCAAATTTTATGATGTTGAAAATTTCTTTCCATTTGATAATTATTGGAAAAAAAATTTAATTGTAAAAATAATCAAAATTGGGCATTTTTGAGAAAATTCAAGTTTCAACAGTTAGAATCATTTCTGTGTTGAATAAAACTTTTCAAATGAATCCGAGATTCCCATTCTCTGGAAACCCGGAAAAAGTCAGGGAAAAGTTTAGGGGAAAATTATGGAATTTGGAATTTTGTAAAAGTTCAGAAGAAAAATAATTGTCGAAATTTTTAATTTTTTTTTTCAGAATTCGAATTTTTTCTCGACTACTTTTTCTCAAAATTGAATTTTTTTTCAGAGTTCAAATTTTTTCTCGACTATTTTTTTTCAAAATTAAATTTTTTTCAGAGTTCGAATTTTTTCTCGATTATTAACTGAGCCATCTAAACTCTTTTTGCCTACAAATTTTTCAAAAAGATTTTCCTCTATCCGCTCGGGCCACATTTTTGTAACATATTTTTGTATTCATCATTTATTTTTTTTTGTTGATTGTAATGTACAGAAAAATTGATATTTGAACACGATTAGCCAAAATCTGAAAATTTTCAAATTTAACAAGCGAAGCATTGGAATCCATTTTTTTCAACTTGCCATGTTCATTTTCAGGATCCTACTCTCTTAATTTGAATCAGTCAAAAATGCCTAAATTGACTGATGAAATAGAGAAAATCAAGTCACTGATAATCAGTCAAATTCCACTGATTCTCCAGTTAATCAGCGTCATTTTACTGCAAATCAGTGAAAAATTACTGATTCAAATAGTGAATTTTGATTGTTCAATCAGTGAAAATCAGTTGACTGATTAAAATCAGTAAATTTTCATTATAAAAAAATTCACTGATTGAATCAGCAATTTTTTTTTTTACTGATTCCTACATTGACTTGATTTTGTTGATTTGAATCAGTCAAATTTGACTGATTCAAATTAAGAGAGTATTCTTCAAAAGAAAGGGACCTGACTGTGACGGGATTAGAAGCCAAAATTGTTCACCTTTTTCAACCAGAGGCTTCAGACTGAGTAGCTTTCTTTTTCCAAAACGAAATATAGCTTCAGAATTCGCAGCTTTCCAACGATATTTTTTTCCATCATTTTTCAATTCCTTATCAATCCTTTGTACTTATCTTCACTTCTCGTCCATTCCAGAAAATCTCACTTGAGCAGGACCACTCGCTGACATCACTTTGAGCCTCACAACATTGGCTTCTCCTCCTCCGGGCATTCGTTGATACCGGTAGATTTACCTTCTTTCATGAAAAACCGTTTTGATCTCGAAAAAGCTTAACGAATTACGTCTTTTTACACCGGCCTCGTCGAGGTAATTTTTAAAAAGCTTAGCCATTTTTTCGCCCTAATGGTTTTACTTATGCGATGCGTTTACGAGCGATCGTTAGACTGCGGATAGTTTCAAAGTGCACGTAACTGTACCGTGAATAAAGTTTAACGGATTATAATTATTTACATTTCTCTTTCATGTTTATAAAACGGCGGAGCGGCGCCCGCGGTGGAGCTCCGTTGCCCGGCGATGGCGGCGGCGACGTGGCATTTCGCAAGGAAAAACTACTACACACATTTTCGAATTCTTTGAAAAGTTTACCGTCGACGAGCGAGCATCTCGCTGCGTAAACATGTTCGAAGCTAAGTCGTAGGATCGAGACGATGAGTTTAACTAGTGAACGAAAAAGTATCGTTGCCTTTTACTTTTTTTTTCCTCCCTCGTGTTTATCTATAATTTTACTAATTAATTGCCTCGTACTTACGAAAAGTTCCAGGTAATAGTTTTTTCTCCTTCGATGGTTTAGGAGTCGTCCGATGTCGTGGAAAAGTTACACAGCTAAAGGTTTGTGGGAGAAAGTAAAAGTTGGAGGATTGTGGCTCTCTCGGAATGTTTCATTTACCAAAAATTATGTAGATAATGGAGGTACATTACGGTACCGATAAATTTTACGGTTTTAACTAACTGGCATTGGAAAGATAAATAACGAACCCTCAACGATATTATTATTCATGGCACAGGCACAAACATGAGATATCATCAGCCAGATACCACTCGGTATAAAGCTAGATATTTACTTGGATGAAGCGAAAAAAAAAATTGATTTTAATAAAAATTGATGAAGTGAATTATTTCGGGTAGGAAAATTTCGAAAAAATTTCTGAGCTCTTCTCCCCCCCTCAAAAAAAATGTCATTTTGAGTTTTTACATCTCTCCGTTCCCCTGACTTCAGAGTTGAATATAAATTTTTGCCCTCTACCGAGGGGGAGGGGGTTTCAATTAGTTGCAGATCGCGAATTTTAGGTATTTTGATTGTTATTAAATTCAAATCGTTTGCACAGAGGTGTGACGACCGGGGGTGTGAGGAGGGTAACACCTCCCTCCCCAAACTACCCCAAAGTTGTAAAAGTTGGGAAAACTGGGCACTCTCTAAATTTGAATCAGTCAAAATTAACTGATTTGAATAGACAACATTGGGTCACTATGTTGGAATCAGCAAAAAAATTACTGATTCAATCAGTGTATTTTTATTTTTATCGATTCAATTATAAAAATTCACTGATTGAAATCAGTAAATTTTGACAGATTTCAATCAGTCAATCAATTTTCATTGATTGGCAGTAAAATGTCGCTGATTAACTGAGGAATCAGTGAAATTTGACAATTTATCAGTGATTTAATTTTCTGTATTTTATCAGTCAATTTTCGCATTTTCGACTGATTCAAAATTAAGAGAGGAAAGATTTTGCCCGACTTGTTTTGAATCTTCTCAAGTTTGGAATTGGGAAAGTTGAAAAAATTGAAAAAATTTAAAAATAACACAAAAAATTTTCGTTCTCGCTTTGCTCGAGCTCAGTGACTTAATGTCAATTCAATTCCGAATTCTTGTTATAAATCTTCTTTCCATCTAACCCAGACAATTGAATGTTTTCGAATGAAATAAGTTTACCTACACTTCTCATTTAGCAGAAGAGATTGTGATAATCTTAAATGGAATTTTCATAAGTTTTGAGATTATTTTGATAGAAGAGGAGCTCATCAAGGAACGTCGGTTTTTTTTTTTTGGAATTCGAAAAGTCGAGCGGAAAAAACATGGGTTTTAATGAACAAATTTTACTTTTTGGATGATGTGTTTTCATCAAAAATTTTCGTCCTTATTTTGCTCGGACTTGCTAAATTTACAAAAATTTTCAGAACGATGCATCATTTCCATGCCAGATAATTAAATACATATTTTTTTTGAAACGAAAAAAACATTTTTTCTTGTTGATCGAGAGATTTGGTGGCAATCTCGAGTTAAATTTTTAAAAATAGTTCATGTTTTTGGAAGAGTTATGGTAGTCATTTAAGGAATTAGATCTTTTTAGAAGTCACAAAAGTCCGATTTTTTGTATTTATTTTTCAATAAATAGGAGTCAGTAGATTTTTCCGTTTTTTTGATAATATTGGTTGGAAATTTTTTTACTTTCACCCCCCTCCCTCCTTAAATGAGTTGTATCTTCAAAACTTTTCCAGTACGAACTGTGTTTTAAAAGTTTTCCTACTCAGATTTTTTTCTTCTAAATTTTTAAAAATTCAGACTTTTTAAAGCTCAACTTTACTCTCAAATCTTTTTGTTTTGCATTGATTAAAAATATTATTTTCATACATTAAACATTTTCAATGATTTTTAAAAAATTCAAATTTTTTTGGAATTTTTTGAAAAGTTGTAAATTGAGAAAAGATTTTACTCAGTAAAAAGCAATTTTTGCAGAATGTAAAATTGAAAAAATGTTGGAAAACCGAGAAATTTGTAAAATGAAGCTGAAAAATGTTATGAATAGTAGTTGGTTTTTTTTGGGACAATATGAAAAATATGTATCTAGTTGAGAATTTTTCAGAAAATTGAGTTTAGAAAATTTGACATCCCCCCTCCCCCCTCAAAGCATATAGCTTCTCCACACCACTGTTTGAATCACAGCCAAAAAAAATCAAACCAGAATATTTTTTGGATCAGCCAGAGTCATTTTGAAAAAAAAAGTCATGGCAGTGTTGCCAACGTGTATTTTGATTAGCAAAATTTTTAGAAAATAGTTGATAGCACTGCCATGAAAAATATTATTGATTTTGCCTAATTTCAAGGGCTTGAAAAATTTTCTCACTTGTCAAATCCACAATGATCGACTCGAATTAAACGTGGGTTTCAATTCCAAATAAAAAAAAATATATATATTTTTTTTTTCTAAAAAGTAACATTTCTTTCACCAAATCCAAATCTTACCTATTCGATTCAAATTTTTAAAATTCTATACCAATCCACAAAAAATTCAAACAAAACGCCAATATTTGGCAAAAAATTAAAAACTTTTCACTCCATTGCCACTTTAAAGTCCCCTTTTATCTTCATATCTCATCGAATAAGCCCATTTTTCGGTATTTTTTTCACCACATATGTCATAACCTTGCTACTCAACACATCGCGATACCCATACAAAGGATAATTTCCCATTATTGGCATAAAATGAAAGACCTTCCAAACCAAACCAAACTAAAACCAGTACAAAAAATTTTCAAGTAAAGGCTGTCGGTAAAATACGACATTCTCTGCGTACTCAAACGATCGAATACAAAACCTGCTAGACCTCGTTGAATAATAGAGAATTACGGTTTGAAAAATTACATTCTATAAAAATATGAGCGAAATGAAGGCAAAGCAAAAGAAAAGAAGCGGAAAAAAATGCCGGTATATAAATTTGTATCCGCGTACATAAAGAAATGGCTATAGAGCGAGCAAACGAGCGTACCTAAAGGATGCTGGCTCGAGTCCAAGCAATGTTTTTGAATATCCCTCACGCGCATTCGTCGGCAATGCATAAAATTTTTCACACCCCCGAGTCTATTCTTCGTCTCTTGACGAGAAATTCGAAACTAGAGCTTGAAGTCAATCTAGAGCAAACAGAGAAGACGAAGCGACATCGTGGGAAAAAGGTGTTCCTCTTAAATGCCGCGCATATTTACTCGACGTACGCGAAACGACTTTTTAATGCGAGATCGCTAACGTTTTGTACGCTCCGATGAGCATTTTTCCAGCACTCTTTCCTTCTACGGAGTCACGCTGCACAGATTTCTCGCTCGTTTTATTTCGCCCTCGCCCTCGCTCGCTCACTCGTGGCAACTTCATTGACGCCTTTTTTTTTCGTCCAAATGTACCGGAAATAATTAGCCGCCTCGTCAAGCTTTTGGGTATTTACATGTATACTCGAGTTTACATAATGAAAAGTCGAATAGACGCTGCAGAGTAAATAACCAAACTTACCTAAGAATATGTAAATTTTCAAGAAAACGGGATAATTAGGCGGTAAATAAGATGGGTTTTGCAGTTAAATTTGTATCCGTATTACGTTTACGGTGAAGTTAGCGCACTACACACGCTTTGTGCAATATTATTAACCACCTACGAAATTACTCTGATGTGATTTCGCTGCACTAACCGTATACGTATGTGAGGAAGCTCGCAGATTCTAGAGGTATTCGGTATAAACTTGAGAAAAGCCCGAAGACTTGGGAAACGCGTGTTATTACGCGATTAAAAAGTAATTTCAAAGCGTTCGGTGGCTTATTCGATCGACGACGAGGTATAATTACGTTAGAAAGATATGAAATTACTTTTACAAAGCGCCATTTATATACCTTAGGTAAATTTCATTATAGGCACGAAATAAGCGCAGAGAGCAAGAGAGAGATACGCAACATACCTACGTAATAAAGCTATTGGAAAATGTAATGTAAACCACCTCATCGTGGGATATCGATTAATAGTCCGAAAATGTTTACTTTTCGTTGAAAAATTTCCACATGCGAGGTGAAAAAAACCAAACCCAACGCTTAGGGGGGAACCCGCCAAACATATTGTTTTAATGAATAAATAGCAGCTTTGGTACGATATCTCGGTTTCAATTATTTCCAATACTACGTCTATTGTCGAATTTTAACTTATGGATGAGAATGCGTGTATTGTGGTGCCTTATTCCAAAGTGGGGTTGAGTAGACTCATATGAAAGGAATTCGGATCGTCTTTTAAGGTTACATTACGTGATGATCGTATATTTGGCCTTTTTTTTGTACGTTCGGCTCCCTCGACTGTATTTAATGGAACAATGAAGAAGGTGTGAAAAGAACAATATGATCGCTTTTCGCGAGCTAACGTTAGTCGGCGGGTATTGTAAAATTTAGAGGTGAATAGAACCTGAGCGAGTTTTTCCATTGAATTTTTATAATTCAACGGGGTAATTTTCCGTAGGCGAATTGATGTTATTGGAGACACGAGGGTGAAATTACGGAGAGATGAAGCGTGAAAATTTTATTCGGCGAATTTTCATCGCTGGGGATGGGTTGTTTTATCGATGCAGATTAGTGGAAAGTAGATTTTTCAGGGTTGAGATGATATCTTGAGAAAATTGTTTGAATACCTGTGCAAAAATATTTAGAAAGTATGCAGTCTGTTCATTTATTAGGTAAAATGTCAATTTTCATCGTATCTAGCAAAATTTTTAATTGAAGACTACTATTTCATAATCTTTTTGATGGATGTACTTCAAATGGGGGTTTGGCTAGAGCTTGGTTAACATACGGTTGTGTGTTCCTGCGTTAATCGGGCGATAAAGTGATTCGAGTTGCTTGTACGTTTGTTATCGGTTATCTGTTCGTGCACGCTTGCTCGACGCTGTTCGTATTTATTATCACTCGTACTGAAGAATAATCATGTCAAAATCTGATATTGACAAAATTTTAGCAAAATTGTCATCAATCGAGGCTAAGGTAACGACTACAAATACTAGCTTGGTAAATTTAGAAGAAAAAGTGGACACTTTGGCATCTCAGCTAACCAGTATCAAAGAAAAAAACGAAGCTTTGAGTGAAGATGTTAAAAGTCTGAAAAGTAAACAACAGCAGATGGCAGAATCCATAAACGAGCTGGAGATGTACAGTCGCAAGAATAATATTATAATCAATGGCATACCACAGACAGAAGAGGAGAATACTAGAGAGATCATTTTTGAATTAAGTGAAAAGCTACAAGTTCAATTACAACCATACAATATATGCGCTGCTCATCGTCTACCAGCCAAGAAAGATAAAACACCAGCTATAATTGTAAAATTAAATGACAACGAAGTAAAATCTCAGTTGATAGCTGCCTCAAAACGTTTAAAATTGAATGCAAAAAAACTGAACTTTTAGTCAAAGGAGAGTATTTTCGTTGGCGATCACCTAACTAAACACGCATCCAACCTACTGAAGAAAGCTAAAATACTCAAAGAAGAAGGCAAAATCCTGTCATCTTGGTCGTTTAATGGTTACATTTACGTACGAAAGTCCGAAACAGATTCTGCTGTCAAAATATTGGAAGAAGATCAGCTAGCGGATTTTGCTGAAGTGATCCACGATACCAGCTCTACTAAAAAGTCCGGTAGGACGCGAAGAAATACAAAAAACAATTGATGTATCCAGCCAAACTCAATCCGCTGCCCAGGCATGTCTGGTCAACAAGGGCAAGCTAGACCACCAACCCCTCAAGGGACTCTCTCGAAAAACCATACATGTCCTAAAAATGTTAGTTGTATTGAGCATTCAAATGATATAAAACTGAAAACGAATAAAAAGGAAATAAAAATCCAAAAATTTGAATCATTTTGGATAGGGAGCTTAAATGTTAGAACATTAAAAGAAAACGAAAATCTCCAAGAACTGGAAGATGCTTTTGGGAACACAAATCTCGAAATTTTAGGAATATCAGAAGTTAGAAGAAATGGTGAAAAAATCATACAAACAAAAAATCAAAATTTATTTTGCTATATAGGTGATGATTCGGGTCAAAAAGGAGTAGGCTTTCTTATTAAACAAAAATTTCAAAAAAAAATTAATCGAATTTAAAGGTATCTCTGAAAGATTGGCCTTTGCTAAATTTAGGATAATTGGAGGCTGCTTGACTATCCTACAAATGTATGCCCCTACATCAAGCTCTCCTGAGGACATATCTGAGGATTTTTACAACAAGTTGAGAGAAACAATCTCCCAGTGCAAACGCAACCTCAAAAACAAATTAATAATTATGGGGGATTTTAATGCCCAAATAGGGAAAAGATTGAAGGGGGAGGAAAAAGTAATGGGGCCCTATAATTATGGGAAACGTAATAATCGAGGGGAAAGTTTGATAGAATTCTGTGCAGAAAACGATTTAAAAATAATCAACTCTTTTTTCAAAAAACGAAAGGGTAAAATGTGGACCTGGATATCACCAAATCTAGAATACAAGAATCAAATAGATTACATAATTTCTTCATCCAACGCAGACTTCATAAGTAATTTTGATATTTCAAATTTTGATTTTCATTCTGATCACAAATTGATAAAATGCAAATTAAATTTAATTAAAAGACGATTTGTAAGCTCTCAAAAAGCCCCTAATAGTTTAAGAATAGACAATTCAAACAAAGTAACCTACCAAAACAATCTAAACAAATTACTACATGAAAATGTACCAATAGAAACGAATGCTGAATCCTATAACATATATATCATGGATGCAATAAAAAATGCTACAAAAGAAATTAACATAAAAAATGAAAGCTCGCAAAAAAAAGAAGGAAGTTTACCTTCAGACATAAAAGAATTAATTAGGAAAAGGGAGAAACTGAAAAGAAAAAATCGTAAATCTGTGGATGAAAAAATTGAGTTGAACCTTATCTGCAAACTAATAAAGAACAAATTAAGGAACTATAATATTGAAAAACAAAACGAATATATTTGCAATATTCTGAATACCACTAAAAGCACAAAATCAATAAGAAAAAATGCTTCTTTGGGAAAAGAGTGGTCAGTCTATTTAAAAAATGACAAAGGACAAAAAATTTATGATAGGGTTGAAATGAATAAGCTGGTCACAGAATTTTACAAGGATTTATATAATGTTCAAAAAGAAGGTAATTTTCAAGTAAACGACTCTAGTGGCAATATACCAAAAATCATAACAAGTGAAGTATCACAAATTATCAAAAATTTGAAAAATAATAAATCAATAGGATCAGATAAGATATACAATGAACAAATTAAAAGTGGAGGAAAGATGCTAATGGAAAGAATAACTATACTATTCAACCAAATTCTTGATAACCTCAAAACTCCAGAAGCATGGAAAAGATCTGATATAATACTGCTATTTAAAAAAGGTGACAAACATTGCATCGATAACTATAGACCAATCAGCATTTCATCCACTTTGGCAAAAATTTTCTCAAAGGTAATTGACACTAGAATCAGAAATTTCATAAATATGCAACAACCCATAGAGCAGGCAGGCTTTAGGAAAGGTTACTCTACAACTGACCATCTCTTTGTTATTAATTTATTAATTGAAAAATCCTTAGAATACCAATTTGACCTCCATCTTGCCTTTATTGACTTCAAAAAAGCTTTTGACTCTTTGAACCACAAATATATGTTAGAGGCATTGATAACCCAAGGTGTCCCCAAACCATATGTAAATTTAATTTTTGATATGTACTCAAATCTGGAAGCAAGAGTGATTACAGATGTAGTGGGTGAATTCTTTTGGCTAAAAAAGGGGGTAAAACAAGGTGATCCACTGTCTCCTGACCTTTTTAATTCATCTCTCGAACAAATCTTCAAAAAAATGAATTGGGAAAATTTTGGTATAAATATTAATGGAAAAAGATTAAATAATCTAAGATTTGCTGATGATGTAGTTTTAATTGCAGAAAATTTAGAAGATCTAACTAACATGATTAAAGATCTAGAAACAGAAGGAAAAAGAGCAGGGTTGGAATTAAATTACAAAAAATCGAAAATCTTATCTAACAAAACTAGTGGAAATGAAAAGAGTATTAAAATTATGGAAAAGGAAATGGAGATAGTGGAGGAAACCATATATTTAGGTCAATTAATAACCTTTGATAATAAAAACGAAAAAGAAGTAAAAAGGAGAATTTCTTTGGGATGGAAAAAATTCTGGTCTCTGAAAAAAATTTTAAAAGGTCCCTTCAGTTTAAGTCACAAAAGTCAAATTTTTAATTCATGCGTTCTTCCCACCATTACTTATGGCTCTCAGACATGGACTCTGACAGAGAAAATAGAAAGTCAATTGAGGACCACTCAAAATTCAATAACTAGGTCTATTTTGGGAGTTAAGTTAAAAGATAAAATTAAGGTAACAAATTTGAATCAAAGATTAAAAAACAAACAAATCTTAATAGAAAGTAGAAGAAAAATTTGGGAATGGGCGGGCCATGTTAGTAGATTGAAGGATAATAGATGGGCAAAAGTTGTAAATGAGTGGGATCCTAGAACGAAAAGGAAAAGAGGAAGGCAAAAGGCAAGATGGAGGGACACAATTGTTAAATTCTTAAAAAACAATTTATACGAGAGAGTTGCATGCGACCGGACAGAATGGAAGCGATTGAGGGAGGCCTTTGCCCAGAATTTGGGCCTAGATTTATAATAATTTGTTTTTTACTTATAACTAAGACACTTGTTATTATAAAATAAAGGCTTGATTGATTGATTGATTGACTTCAAATGGGAGGACAATTTTTTTACGAGTTCCCCTCGATGACCGACCTAATGAAGGAATCGCCATTATTTTGATCCTAACTGCTGAGGGGGTGGGAGAGGTGGCCCTTGTAATTTTCATATCATCGGGATTTTTTGTGAAACGACTCAACTTTGAAGGCATATAGCTCGAAGTGGGTTTGGCGTAGAACAGATTTGTTTACGCAGTTTTGTAGAGAATTAAAAGACGATTCGAATTTGATAATCACATTTCGAAAAGTTCAAAGTTGAACTTTTGAAATGAAAGTTCAACTTTCGTGATGAATACAACATACGCAGGCCCCCATTTAAAAATCTGAAAAATTACTATGAGTAGTACTTTTTATGCCTTTTTCAACCTATGAATTTTCAAAATGAGATCTTAAGACCCCTGGGGGGTACCTAGGTCCCCAATTTTGACGAAAATTCAAAAAAATGTAAAAACTCGAGAAACATGTTGATTTCTACTGATTCGAAGGCGCTGAGTTCGAATATGCATTCAGTTTTTTCGTCCGACCCTTCTGGAACCTATATCAGCCCTCTTTTGCATTCTTTTAAACTTTTCACTCCATCGGGGGGCTAATAGGGGTTCCAGAAGGGTCGGACGAAAAAACTGAATACATATTCGAACTCAGCGCCTTCGAATCAGCAGAAATCGATACCCCAAACGATATTTTCACTTCTTACATGCTTTTCTCAAAATGGGGAGGGGGCTGGGGGCCTCAAAGGGTCGAATCGCAAAAATAACCACTTATTCGAAATCAGCGACCCCAAATACCTGACAAACGACTGGTCACACGTAATTTTTCATTTTTTTTTTGAATTTTGACCCTATTCGGGGGGTTAATAGGGGGGGGGGGGGTTCAGAGGGATCGGATGAAAAAACTAAATACATATTCGAACTCAACGCCTTCAAATCAGTAGAAATCGACATGTTTCTTGAGTTTTTACATTTTTTTTGAATTTCGGTCAAAATTGGGGACCCTGGTACCCCCAGGGGTCTTGAGATCTCATTGAGACTTGAGTTGACCTATGACTAAATCTACACGAAAGAGGCTTAAGGCACGAAATTAAAAATTTGTACCCTGCGAACGACTGAATCGTTTTTTTTCAACTGTATGATTCCAGTGGTCCACTTCCTTTTTTCTAAGTTCGAAATTTTTTATTTCTTTTCAGAGTTCGAATTTTTTCTCGATCATTTTTTTTTCAAATTAAAATCTTTTTCCAGAGTTTGAATTGTTTCTCCATCATTTTTATTGAAATTTTTTCGGAGTTCCAATTTTAATTTTGAGAAAAAGTAGTCGAGAAAAATTCGAACTCTGAAAAAAAAACTGATTTGGAAAAAAATAATCGAGAAAAAATTCGAACTGTGAAAAAAATTTAATTTTGAAAAAAAGAGTAGTCGAGAAAAAATCTGAACTCGGAAAAAAATTTCGAACTCGGAAAAAATTTCAATAAATGATGTAGAAAAAATTCAAACTCGGGGAAAAATTTTAATTTAGAAAAAAAATCGAGAAAAAAATTCAAACTCTGAAAAAATTTTAATTTTGAGTAAAAATAATCGAGAAAATTTGAACTCTGAAAAAAATTTCGAACTCGGAAAAAAATTTCAATACCTAAATGATGGAGAAAAAATTCAATCTCTAAAAAAAATGAAAAATTTCGAACCTGGATAAAAGCAAGTGGAGAATCATACAGTTGAAAAAAAAAAAACGATTCAGTCGTTCGCAGGGTATTTTTAATTTCGTGCCTGAAGCCTCTTTCGTGTAGATTTTGTCATAGGTATTGAGTTGTGATTGTAATTCGTTGTAGACTCAACCATAGGATCAAAAAATGTGGAATTTTTGATCCTATATAGCCTAGGTCAAATTTAATCGTCTTATCAACAAAAAAAAAAAATTAGTAAAAGCATCATTAAAAATCAAGTTTTGAATTTTGAGGTGAAAAATTTTAGAGCCATGTTCATAAAGGATGCCCTTTTTATACTTCTCAGTACAGTAATGTAAAGCCTTAGATACAATTTTTTTATTTGAATTAAATGAGACTTTCAAAAATTGATTTATCATTGAAAAATTACAAATTTTTTATTCAAGAACTCCAAGGATTGACTTAAAATTCATTATTTATCCAAGGAACATTTTTTATGTACATATCATTTACGTATGAATATGGCTGTCAAAAGTGCTTTAGAACGCGGTCTACACAATTTGAGTTCATGAGTAATTCTAATTGCTCGCTGTAGCGATTACATCACCCTGAATGAATCACTTCTTCGAGGTCATAAAATCGCTCCTTTAGTTTTAATTGGTAACTGCCACCCCATGTAGATGGCGCTGATGAGTAGCAAGGAAATAGGGACAAAATTCATAATTTTTTGTATAACACGACAACATGAGTTCCGTGAATTTCATAACCTTTTCAGTTTTGATGGCAGCGCAGATTCGTTGCGCATACGAATTTCTACCCTGCTGTTTCGCTAGTTAATCAGTTTGCCTACAGATGGCTACATTTTAGGTGGCAGTTGCCAATTGGTAAAACAAAAATCCTCACATTATTTTAATCAAAAGCCGTACACTACCTGGCGCGCGCGCAAGAAAAGCAGAATAATTCTGCCTTTTTCTGTTTGAATCTGCTGATAATTTCTGATCCTTTCTGCCGTTTTTTCTGCCGAATTCTGCCTTTTTCTGAGAAATTATCCCAGAGGAACGATGCGCGAGTCTCACTGGGGTATCAAAAAAGGTAGATTCAATGCGCAGCAGAGGTCAAAATGAGCGAGAAGTGAGAATGCCTGCCTTTTTCTGCTAATTTTTCTGCCTTTTTCTGTTTTTTTTTTTTTTTTTTTTTTTTTGCAAAACAACATTAAAAAAACTTTTTCTTTGATTTTTCTAGTGTAATTGGCGATTACAGCGATTACATTGAGGAACCGCAACTGGTCCCAATTCCATATGATATGGTTCGGGTTCAAGGTTTGCAGTTTGGGGATCAGGTTCATTTAAGGATTGGGCCAGAAATCTGGATTTTCTGGATTTGGTTCAGTTCGTTTCGGATTCATTCATTTTTTTTTTTTGAATTTGAAATAAAAAATTGAAAAATAACATTGAAGAAAAAACAAAAATTAAAGCATTAAAGAATTTGTGAATTTGTGCGACAGTGTGACTGCACCAACTCTAATGTCGCAATGGTTTCTCCAGTGCTTCCATGCGCTGAAATATCAGGCGATCAAGCCTGTATACTCTGTTAATGAGGAACTTCTCTCTACTACCATATAAAATTTCCAATGTTTTTCCCCTTTCATCAGTTTGTGTACTTATACGATGCGATATAGTTACCTGACGCTTAATTATGTAACATTTTCTCTTTACTTGGTGACTTTTCAGCTTTGACAATTTTTTTCTCATCCGTTGAAAATATAATGAACCTAATTCGATTTTTTTTTTCTTTTTTTCTGTTCACAGGTAAATTATCCGGGTCAAGTCCGAAACTTCCAAACTTGTGGTAAACATGTTGCGGCGTATAAATTCGAGACGTAAAAAAGGTAACAAAATACGCCCTAGAAAAAAAATTACAAATTACTATTTTTTTCTTCCATCACGAGACATTTTTATAATATCAAATTCACCGTCGAATTTTTCATTACTCGTACCTATGGAAAAATTTGACGGTAGCTACGGCTCTTGTGTATTTTTATACCTAAACAACGTCGTCATTGGCGTACAGATAGGCGTTCTCGAAGCCGTGTAGGAAAATAAAGAACTAGAGTGACAACGGCTGGTTGGTCGTTGTTGTGTAAAATGCTAGCCATATAATAGGGTGGCTCTCGTGCACCGTTATTGGATACACTCTTCGTCCATTTCGGCTCTATATAGGCACGCAAGCCAGCACAGTTTTCTATACTTGGGAAAAATTAATCTTTTGTATCCTACCAATTTGAGAGAGTGGTGTTTGAGAAACGAAGGCTGTTTTTTCCACTCGAATGGAAACCGAACGAGAAGTGACCCGTTGGAATGGTAAAGCCTGCGAGATATTTGTCTACCGATTCCGTTAACACGAAAATTGTCCTCGTCCCTACCTACGACTAGTTATTAAGGATTCTCGATGGTTGTTTGTCTGACATCAACGACCTAGAATTTTTTTCCTTCTCTGGGGCAAATTTAATAATTTCGACAGTTGATTCGTAATTACGAGGCCACGGAGAATGCCAAAAGCTACATTTGAATTTGTTCAACGTAACTGGAGTAAAATGAAAAATATCTCGAAACCGTGTTTTTGATATTCATGACGAAGTTCTCTCTCGATATCTTCAAATATCACGCTACCTATTTCCTTTTTCAAAATAGTCGAGAAGTAATTCTGGCAGGATGTTGAGTAAAAACACTCGGAGACCCCCCCCTCCCCGTCTTATATCGGTCGTGTCGCCTTCTCTATGCATTAAATGTGATTAATACGTAAAAGTAAAAATTAATTAGCAGAGTTTGCGAAATTAATTTGGCGAGTTGTGACACAACGTATTAATTTTATAAAGGGGTGCGTAGCACAGTCGAAAGGAGGCAAAAGGATAACTAAACGTGTGTCGTAGTATACCTAGTCGATATGTGGTACTCTTACGTACACGAAATATCGATGTTTATCAAAATTTCCGTCGCGGTATACGACTTAGTCGCAGGTAGACGAACGAAACTTAAAGCGAGAGTAAGTTTTAGACCAGCACACGACTCGTCGATATGAAATTTTCAGCCATAAATTTACTCTCTCGGCTGGAACGAGACGACCAAAGGTCTGCGGAATTGTGTGTAGTTATTAGAGAACGCAGAGCAAGAGGGATGTTTTCATTTAGTTTTTTCCCCGCTCGTTCCATACGAAGAGATGAAATTAAGATTGAGTTTATGGAGCGATGTAAACGGTCCGAGGATGGGGATGGCGAATTGTCTCTGGGGGGATTTTTTGTGTATACGTAGGATTCGTCGGAGGGTTTTTGATGGCTTCGCGTGTGCAGTTATTTTTCGCTTGTGGAGAATAATGAAAAGAATTTTATGGAAGGGATGTATACGGAGTGAAAATTTCGCCGGATTATTAAATACTCGCGTTGGTAAACATCGTTCGAAGGTGAAAATTTCATTTTAACTTTTTTTAAGACCTGGAATTCGGTAACGTCGGGGGATTAGAATTTTCACTTTGTACGGGTCGAATTCCTTGGTGGTTCGATTTGGTCATTTTACTCCGTCGGTTTGATGTTGGAATCGGGCTTCACAGGCGGGAAAAATTGCGAAAGATGAAAATTAATACCGAATTCGTGTTCTTTGAGCTGAAATTAGTCGGAAATAGATTAATTTCCAGTTTCGAAAAAATTAAATCAAATTTCGCAGGTAGGTATACATGAAATGAGATACTCCATTTTGAGTGATTGTGGAATTCGACCAGGCAGAGCGAAAATGAAAAAAATGTTTTTTCACAAGTATGTGTATTCTTTTCTGTGGCCTTAGCTTCAATTACAGGTGTCGACTTTCTGAAAAACTTGAAAAAATGATAATTCCGATAGTCTAGAAAAGTCAGAAAAATTCAAGAGTGTTTTGAATTTTTCCGGAATTTTTTGAAAATCCAAAATGTGACTATTGCACGAAGAAAAATGTTTCTTTTTTTATTTTGTCAAAAATCTTTCAAAAATGGTTTTTGCTGTCTGCGGTGGTTTTGTCCATGAAATTATGAATCTTTCAAAAATTAAATGGTTACCTCGCAGGAGCGGGGGAGAGGTAAAACTCGAAATTTTTAAAAATTTCGACATGAGTATTGAAATGTGGGTATTCGAGATCGCTTATTCCGATTTTGGCATTTATTGTTGCCTTGCCCAAATTTGAGCCCCCCCCCCGTGGTTTTGAGCTCAAAATTTTGAAAAAGTTCGACATGGGTATTGAAATGTGGGTATTCGAGGTCGCTTATTCCGATTTTGGCATCCATTTTTACCTTTCCCAAATTTGAGCCCCCTGGTTTTGAGCTCAAAATTTTGAAAAAGTTCGACATGGGTATTGAAATGTGGGTATTCGAGGTCGCTTATTCCAATTTTGGTATTTATTTTTGCCTTGCCCAAATCCAAATTTGAGCCCCCCCCCCGTGGTCTTGAGCTCAAAATTTTGAAAAACTTCAATATGGGTGTTGAAATATGGTATTCGAGGTCACTGATTCTGATTTTTGCTTTCTTTTTTATTACTCTGAGTCTGACCAAATTTGAGCCCTTATAGAGAAATAAAAATTGATTTTTTAGAATGGTACAAATTTTGTTTCCCTTCTATACTGATGCATGAATTTTTTAGCACTTACGAATCGTGAATTATTTCACGCTTTACGGAATGAGAAAACTAATGTCAGAATCGGAACCAATGACTTTGAATACCAACATTTTGACATCCATATTAAATTTTTCCAAAATTTTGAGTTTTGGCTTTTTTTCTTGGAGCTCAGAATCGGCAACTTTAAAGTACTTAGATTTTGACACCCATATCGATTTTTTTGAAAAAAACTTTGGGTTTTGACTTTTTGATCCTCTCCTCGTGGGCTCAAATTTGGTCAGAACAAAAAATAAAATGTCAGAATCGAAATCAGCGCGACTACAAATATCCTGATTTAGACACCCATATCAAAAATTTTTAAAATTTTGAGTTTATGACTCTCTGCTTGGGGCTCAAATTTGGTCCGAGCAAAAAAAATGTCAGGATCAAAATCGTCGACTTGAAAGTAGGTACCTAGATTTTGACACCCATATTGATTTTTTTTTAAATTTGGGTTTTGACTTTTTGATCTTTCTCCTGCTGGGGGCTCAAATTTGGTCAGAACAAAAAATAAATGTCAGAATCGAAATCAGCGACTTCAAATACCTTGATTTATAAACCCATATCAAAAATTTTCAAAATTTTGGATTTTAACCCCTCCTTTTTGGGGCTGAGATGTGATCAAAACCGAAAATAAATTTCGAAAACGAAATCAGCGACCTTGATTTCTCTTACACCTTAAATTTTAGAATTTTATCTCTCAAACTTCAGTCAGAAATTATTTTTTTCATGGAAAAAAATAATGAAAAATTAAGTGCACTTAATTTTTCATTCTGACCCACTATGTGCCCCAGCACTTTAAAATTCAACCTCACACGTGAAATAGCCTTGAAAAATTTAAGAAGGTCAAAACCAAAATGGATTCCGATTTGATTATGGTTTTGGTTTTCTCAAGGTACCTATTGGTTTGTTTTTAGTTTGGATTCTTGGATTTTTTCCGTGGTTTTTTTTTGCTGTTTTGGTTTTGCTTCCAGTGACTAGCTGCAATCGAATGAAAAATGCGATTTTCTGGGCAGGGGGTCGGTTAGAGCAAGAGCAAGAAATCAAATCAAAAATCAAGTCGATATTTGAATTCTACATTGCTACATTTCTACAAAATTATTGATACCCATTTCTTTTCCTCATCGATCTCTTATCATCTGGGATAATCTGCAAAGATTGCAGAATTCTGAGTAGAATTTGAGAATCTCAGTCGAGTGTTTATTCAGCCCGGAAGGGAAAGGAGTAGTGACGAATTTTGAAGAGCTTTTTCAAAGACACTCGAAAATCACGTTTATATCTTCATTTCACCCTTCACCCTCTCGATCACCACCTCTCACACATACGAAGATAAAAGCCCAACGTCGACGTCGTTATATCCAGCTCCGCAGATACGTTAATCCGACCAGCCCGAAAATTTATTATCGTAACTGAGTATCGAACAATACACCGTCAGAGCATCCCAGCAGCATACGACGCGGCTCGACCAACAAAAAAAAGACACATAGAAAAAAAGATTTAATTGCTGGAATCAATTCAACTCGCGCGCGTCGCACGTATCCGTAGCTCGAGAGATAACCGAGTCGAGATCGTAAATTATCGTCTCTCATGGCGAAAAAAAAAATTACGCAGTTCTGTGCCATGTACATCCCAAACAAGGCGATCGCGGGGCAAAAACTCCCCTCGAATCTTCGGTACACTTACACGAGAGAGAACCGTGGGCGGACGATGTATTTTTTAAATATAAATCGTCCGGCAATGGTGCGGCAGGTTCCGGGCATTTCCTCTCAGGTACATGTACCAATGTGTCGTCCATGACTGGGCAATAAATGCGCGAAAATAACTCGCCTAGTAATTTATGTAGGTACATAGGTGTACAGGCGGCATGTATTACATACGAATTGCTGTGCGAGGTTGACTGCCGCATACCCAGACACACGTGTACTAATATATTAATCTGGCAAACCTGCTGTTGACTTTAAATTTGACACTTGACAGGATTCATTTATAAAAGCAACCAACTATACCTATAACTTTTTCATAATTTTCGCGGCGGTATGGCGTTGGCTGAGTATGAATTTTCATCGTTTTTCGTCGCAAAGTGCTAAATGTAAAAGGAACCAGCATCGATCAATTTTCATTCGTTGGTTTCGCAGCGAACGAAATTTGGTAAATTTGACATTCGTCGGTCGCCGCGATTAAAGAAAATGGAAGGGGTTAAGGCTGAGAAGTTTATCGGTATAATTTATCAAATCGTCGTCGTATTTACATACCGCACATTAGAACGAATTGACGTATGACATAAGTACGCCGACGAGACGGGAGGGGGGGGGAAGAAAAAACCCCAACACATGGAAACAAAATAAGGAAAATTGAAACACTCGCGTATCTATAATTTTAAATCGATATTTCATACTGAAGAGCGTCAGCGGCTAGTGAATTCGAGCGTTAATGGTCATGTCTTTGAAAATTCACCTTCCCGTTGAGTAGGTAGTTTGTGTATTTGTACGCGGCCATATGAACGAATGAAGGATAAAACCAGCCGCGTACAGGGAGCGATGATACAGCTGGATAAAAGACGTAAGGAAACATTACGCCGGGCTGCGGTAGCATCACCGAAGGCACGAGCTCGCGATAATACGAGGTAATAAAAGTTGATATTTTTGCCCCGTTCTGTGTATACGACGAGTTTGCCACAAGCTGCGCTTTTTCGATACGTACGGACGACGCGACGAATTCAGAGAGCAGCGTTATTGCGTGAGACTTCTCGAGAAATGTTTTTTAGACCAAGAAGGCTCAGGGGTGAATTTTTTTCCAAACCAAATTTGGTGAAAATTTTAGATACGGTTGAATGGGTCGATTTCGTTTCGAAATTAACCAAGTGTAAACTCGTTAAAGTATTTAGTTCGATTTAACGCCGAGATCGGGCTGGTGCGTAGTGAAAGAGGCTGTTTTATTGGAAACAAAAAGGAATGAAATTTAATCGGGGACTTTTTTCAGATGCGACGGGTAGAGTTGCAGTGTTGAAATTAGGTCGAATGAGAAAAATTGCGTCGTGTTTGAAATTTGGGAGAGAAAGATGAAAATTTGGCACAACACCTGCCCGAAAATATAAATTCGAAGTGAAAATATTTGTGGAATTTCTAAAATCAGCCCTTCCAATCATAAGGAGCGAAAAAAATGGTTCATTTTCAACTCACTGGCAAGCGTTTGTTTCAACTGAGAAAAATAATAATTTTTTTTTGTCCATCGTGCAAAAAAAAAAGTAAGACCGCGAACGTCCAATTTCTCGCGAGAGCGCCGTGGGAAATGGACGTATCAGCACGGGCTCAATATAATTTTCATTTTTTTAAGGGATTTTGTTTCAATTATTTTGGAAATGTGGAAAAAATATTATTATTGAGTAATGAGTATAATTGGAGTGAACGTTATTTTAAAAAATTCTAGTCATGTCAGCCCCATTTTTTAAAAAAATTTTCAACCCCCCTTCGAAATGGGGAAAATGTGAAAACGAAGATTTCGAAAAATTACCTTAAGTTCACCTGCGTTATGCTTACAATATGTGAAAATTTCAAAAAAATTCCCTACTCCTGTTGAAAGTATCACAAATTGAATTTTCAACACCTATGGAGTGCCAATTCCAGAATTGATGGGGTGAATGGGGGGAGGGGGTCAAAAATTTAGGTGGAATGTTTTTAGGTCCCTATGTGATATTTAGAACCACTTTCAACCAAATTTGGATCAAAGGCTGATTGCACCTATTTATAGAGGAAGGTCCTTTTACCAAAAAAAAAAAACACTACCTAATTAAAAAAAAAGAAAGAAAATTGGTGAAGAGGAGGGAAATGTAGGAACCCTTTTTAAAATCACGATTCAACTCTGAAAAACCTCCCAGATTTAAATTTTTCAAAAACTTGGTCTTTGTTGAATGAGAATCATATTTTTTGAATTTCTTTTGTTTGTTATTTCTTTTGAAATTTCGATATTTATTCTATTCGTACATTTTGTTCCCAATTTTTTTCACAATTAAATTTCTTCTAGCTTAAAATTTGCTTGGAATTTTCAAAATCTTGTACCAATTTTTTTTCAAATAGGAATTATTTTTCAAAACTCAAAAAAAAAAGTTTTTAACAATTTAAAGAAATAATTTTTTCAATTTGGTGATGAAGAATGGAGGTAATAACTAATAATCCGAGAAATAGAAATGCAAATGTACAAGGATGATCGATTGAATAAATAGCGCCAGACTGAAATATGGAATGAAAATCAATGTAAGTAAGACAAAAGTTATGGCGTTTGCAAAAAAGCGCTGCAGTGACCAGAGAGGTGAAAATTGAGGTCGGAATGTAAGAAAAAAAAAACGAATTCAATTATGTTGGTATGCTGATAGATAACGATGGAAGAGATCAGAAAATTTTAGGATTACCTGGATTGAGAAAAAAAATTGGAATGACAATTTTTCCAGAGAATAACTTGTTAGAAAAATTAAAAAATGTTGTTGAATCAATTGGAAGATCATTCAGTGGTGTCGGAAGTTTTGGGGGGATGGGGTTGGGGGTACAGAGTGGTATGGTGACTTGAAAATACCAAAAGAATTTTTGGGGAAGGGAGAAAAAAGAAGCGTTTTTTTCTCATTATTGCTTCAAATAATTTGATTGTGATTTGCTTCATGCCTGAGTAAAGCAAGGTCAATGTTTTGGAAAAATTGGATTTTCAATGCTCAAAAAATACATTTTTTCTTGTGTTTGTGTTGATGCTTTTGAAAATCTTTGGAAAAATAAGAAAAATTTCATGTGGGCAGTTGATACAAAATTGAAGAAATTGAAGTTGGAAAATTTTTTATCGAATGAATAATAAAATTTTTCCAACTTTGATTTTTAAAACTTCCTCCAACTCTATTCTAATATTTTGAATTTTTTTTTTTTAAATTCAGATACTTACATGTTTTTTAAGATTTCGTTCAACATCAAACTCAATGCTGTTGAAATAATTTTAATATTGAGAACATTTTAAAAAAAAATTTTAAATTAAAGAAAGTGGAAAAATTTAGCAATGAAAACTTTGCACTTTGGAATGAATTTGAACTTGAACCATCAGAATGATTGGAACTGGTCTATTACCAAGCAGTTTTGGAACTATTGAAAAATGAATTATTCTCAAGAAACACAGCCAATGAGTATGAAAGGAGAAAAGGTGATATCCACTTTTAAGATTAGGTGTTATCCAAGACACAAGGAAAAACAAGGAGACGAAAAAGACGATTGAAACTGATGACAAAAAAAAACTCATCAGCCAACTTATACAATAATTTTCTTTATGAACTTTTTTGGCTAATTTTTTCAATTTTTCATAGTGACATTTTATTTCTTATTTTTTCGTCATTTTTTGGTGTCCAATCTCAATCACTTTGTTCTCACCAATTTTTCAAGTTTTTGACATGAAAATATTATGTGGCATTTTTTTTTGTATTGGACCCAACCAGAGCCTCTTGTTCATATGCGAGACTGAAAAATAAAATTCAAAGCAATATGAGCGAAAAGTTATGTGTAGTAACTTTTTACGTACATCTGTATCCATCAGACTGTGCATTTTCAATTTGCATGTAACATCAATGAAAACCTTTACTATGTTCTTTTTATAAATCGAGAAATAGTTTCAAAATAATTGTACTCCAATAAACGACAATTCGACGAACGTGAAACTAATAATACAATATTTACATAGCAGCTGCAGTACAGCTTTGTACTGTACATATAAAAATGCGTCTTTTTTCACCAGTTTTTTTATAGTCAAATAATTAACCAGGTTTTATGTACCGTACGAGGTCATATACGAGGCATCGTTTTAACTCGTTTTTTTTCCTATTTTTGAAAAATAAAACATCTTCAATGACGTCTAGCTCGACTGTATTTTACAACCCTTCGAGCGGAAGTTTATTACCGGGTAATTTTCCAATGTTGAGTGAGTTTTTCACGCGTACAGAAAAAATACTATAGCGTTTGAGTAAGTCAGCAGCGAGTCAAAAAAAAAAGGGGTTTTAAAGGTAGGTACGAAAACAGCCGAGTTATAAATATTTAATTTGTATTCGCATTTAGAAAGTATACAAAAGTGTAAGCAATTTAAACGTTTCGCGCTCGTTGCATTGCGAATGTAATTCCAGGGCGAAGAGAAGGTGAGAGGGACGACACGATGAATTTCTCGTAAACGATATTAAGTAGGTACTGGAAATTTAAACGTATAGTATCGTTTCAAGCATTACATTTGGTAGACTAAAACAGCTGAGAAAGAATGCAGAAGAGTACAGAGAGGGGAAAAAATTAACATGTGCGGAAAAAACATTAGTTTTTGATTCCATTTTTGCCAAAAATGGAATCATTTTTCCAGCAGTAAAATTCTTTTACATTTTTTTTTTAAATTTGCAAATTTTGATTTTTAATTTTTTTTTAACTTTCCTGATTAAATTAGATAAAATTTTGAAAAATATGAAATTGATTTTTTGAGAAAAATTCAAAGTTGGAAAAATATGTCGAAGTTGAAAAAAATTGAGGTGAAATTTCAAAATTATTGGAAAAAAATGTTTGAGTTGGAAGAAAGTTTCAAGAATATGAATTTGAAAATGGATTCGAGAAATCAAAACTTTAATAATATCAAGTATTTTATTTTTTTTATGATTCAAATTCTCTCAAAATGGTTCCATCTTTGATTTCTTCAATTTTTTCCCAACTTAATACTTCATAATATATTTTTTGAAACTTTCATACAACTATAGTCGGTACAACGAAAGATGGAACTTTTCCCCTACTCGACTCGAAACGCGGAAACCAACGACGCGCGTTGATTTAAAATGTCGTCCAATCACAACTCAACGTTCTTAAATTTTGTGGTGGGAGAATGTAGGGGAAAAGTTCTTTCTTTCGTTGTACGGACTATAGAAAATGCATCACATACTTAAAATAATTTTAGAATTTTTTATTTTTTTTTCAAATTTTACGTTTTTTTTTTTTTTTTTTTTTTAAATTGTACCAATAATTGGAAGAAATTGAAAATAGGTAGGGTATGAAATTTTTCAAAAAGTCAAATTTGAATTTTTTTAGAAAATTTGAATGAAAAAAATGTTTACAGATGGGAACTTTTTTATATTTGATTCATTTAAAAAAAAAAAATATGTAGGTAAGGAATTCAACTTGGAATAAATTCCAACTTTGATCATCGAAAGTTCATTTCTGATAAAATTAATTCAAAGCTGGGGAAGAAAAAGAATTATATCCAGTGGTAGGTAAGATGAGGCACATTTTAAGAAATCGAAGAAAAAGACAGACATGGAAAAAGGATAAATCGAGTCAACGACTTTAAAATTCAATCTGTTATTTCATCATTTGCCGAAATTCTAAACATTAAGCGCGACTCGAAGAAAAAACTGGCCGAGGAGAAACGCTTCGAGCTTGCGTGCGAAATGCCCTTGGTAGGCTAGTTAGGTAGGTATTCGCGAGCAGGAGAGAAAAAGGACGCAGCAGAAAATCGTAATTTTCGTTAATATCGTTTTCAACGGGTAGTTATTATTAACAATAGATACGTTTACAATAGATTGATGATGTTTTGTTAAGTCATCTCAATTGAGCGAACGAGTTGACGGTCGTCGTCGCCGTTTTTCGGCGTATCTATTTCTATATCATCGCCTTATTTTTATTCCAACGCGGACTGAAATGGCTGCGAAGGATTTTACATTGCTGTAGAAGTGAAGAGAAATAACCGTGAGTGGAATTTTATCCACAGAATTGGGCAACAGATTCGTTCAATTAACAACCGAAAGTATTATGACTGGGTCGAAATAAAAATACACCGAAAAATCATCATAAAATAATCCGTTATCCAAAATTTCAAGCGTTAAAGTTCATTTTTCGAATTTTGACAAATTTTTAAAAATTCAAAATTACCCCATTGCCTTTCAAAGTTAATTTAATCAACGACAAAAATTATAATTTGGTATGTAAGTACATATCTTATTTTTTTGACCTCTTCTTCTAAAAATGGTCCATACCCAAACCGGGTTTGTCTATTCTCACACGGAATGAACAACAAAATATAAATCGTTCGTTTGAATCACAACTTTGAACTCTGTCTTGTGACGTCGCATCATAACATCATAATCGTAAGATATTTGAAAATTTGAAACTGAAATCAACAAATTTTTCAATCCAATTTTTTTCGATTCTCAAAATCGTTTCAATTTTTAATTTCTTTTTCTGCAGATATTTTTCAACTTTAAAAATTTTCCCTCAAAATTTTTTCAACTCTGAAATGTTTTTATCTGGAATAAATTTTTACCAACTCTGAAATTTTATCCTTCAATTTTTTCTGGTAGGTATAAAAATTTTCTAACTCGGGAATTTTCCCTAAAAATACACATTTTTCAACTCTAGAAATTGTCTTCCAAAATTAAAACTTTTCTCAAATTTGTTTGTTCTCGGTATTAGTTCTCAAAGTTCAACTTTTACACCTTTTGAATTTTTTTTTCTCAAAAAATTTCAATTTTTTAGCTCAGCCCAAATATTTTTCTAAAATCATTTTCCAGCTCTGAAACTATTAGAATAAAAAAATTGAAAAAAATGGACTAAAAACATTTTTAAAAATTTAATGTGAGAAAAAATTGAGAAAATGGCAAATTTTAAAAAATTTCGAGATCAAAGTATGGGATTTCACAGTTGTTAATTTAAATAAATATTTGTAAAATGAAAATTTTAGCAAAAATAAAAATCGAAGAAATTGAAAAAAATCTTGTAGCTTACAAAAAATTTTGAAGAAGAAAGTTTGACGAGGGAAAAAATTTATTGGAGGAGTTGAAAACATGAAAAAATGTCAAGAGCTGAAAAAAATTGAAATTTTGAGAAAAATGTACACAATCAACAGCTGAGATCATGAGATGATCAATGTAGCACCGAAGATTGAAGATGACAAAAAAAATGAACGAGATCTCGCATAGTTCGGTCATTTTGTCGTTCATTCTGTGTGAGAATAGACAGACCCGTTGAAAGTTGAAACCACTTCACAGTCTGAAAAAAAACCCTCAAAAATGATACCCTAGAAATAAATTTTTGATCAAAAATTGACTCCAAATTCAACCCGACACTCGAAGTGTCGGAGTCATAAAAGTTGTGCACTACTTTCTCAGAAACGGTTGTAATAAGCACAAAAATTATACGCTTTCAGTCGTGTAACAGTGATGACGATGTCAGAATTGGTATCCACAAAAGTCATTTTCAAGACTTACTGTGTATCGAGTCAAATTAAGGACAAAGCAGAAGAATCAAGGGGGTTTAATCAAATCATATTGTACAAAATTGAATTCCAATAGCGAACATGAGCCACATACGAGCTGCACAGCCAACGCGCGAATTTACTACATCACGTAGTCCTCCTCCAAGTTCATCGCTCATGCCTCTTTCATCTTCCTCACCCCAACGTGTCATTTGCTTTCGAAATTTCAAGCCCGAAATAAAACGTCGACAAAGTAAAAAAAAAAAATTACGAAATACGACACATCGACTTATGTAAATCAGCCACCGCACCGTCGGTGAATCGCAACACTACCATCCTCAAGCCAACGGGGTGCATGAAAGTGGCAACCTCCGTTTAGGAAATACCTAGCTACATTTTATACGACGCATCAACGCGGCAGCATCCACGGCCTCATCAAAATAATACATTTAAATGGAAAATTCGAAGGAACGGAAATTCGCCGAATACGAGTACGACGCGAGCAGAAGTATAGAAGATATTGGCGCGAAATTGCCGAACAAAACGAAATTACTTATTGGAAAGTTGGCTCGATTGAGATGTGACGCGTATTACAACAAGCGACCTTATTTACCCTGCCGCCGCATTCTCTATAAGAAAACATTATTCGGAGTAGAACAAGAAACTTATTCGACAGGGGTGTAAAAAAAAATTACCTAAGCGACGTGACTTCCACACGTGTTGTAGCCGTCGTTTTATGGCGTATTTTACATCGACGAGGCTTCGAATCAAATTTCATCGGAAAACGTTTAATTATAAATTTGGAATAAATGTATTATCGATATGTACGGTGATATACGCTTCGAGAATACGTAGTGCATATTTATGAGCTGTATTACCCACCGTGATGGATATTTTACAGATGTATTACGATGTCTGTGTGTGTAGAATTGGCCAGAATTATAGAAGCAAGGAAATGTGCAGGGCATAGGGCGATGAACGTTACTGACGGAATATAATTTCCTATTGCGGAATTATTTCAATTTATAACGTTGAGTAGAAATACGTGCAATGAGATTTACATGTATGTGCGTGGTTTTTCCTCTGTTTCTCTGCAGGGCTTCTCATCTTTCATTTAGTCGTTGTATCGATGTCGTCCCAATTCATATGGTCAAATCATAACATACTTTTATTATATCATGGAGCATTTGCCAAAAATGAAATTGAAGTTCGTGTTCTCTTATTCAAATTTTTTTTATCCATTTTTTTTTTTCAAAACTTTAATTTTTATTTTTTTCAGGAGTGAGTGCGAATCTATGATTTTATTCTCGTTCAAAACTGACTTTTTCCCGCCTTCTTGTTAAATAAACCATGTAATTTTATGTGGTTTATGTGAAAAAAAGGTTGACCTTTTCAAATTTTGTCAATAAAGGCAGGAAAGAATGCGGATAAATGATGAAGAAAAATGCCTGTAATTTGGACGAAAATTGTTCAAAATGCAAAAACTAATATATGTATTTTTGGAATCTTCTCGCCCTGAACAATCGAATGGTTTTTTTAATCATTCAATTTCGAGCATTTGGGTGAAAGATGGATTTGATAGTTGATGAAGAAAAATTTCTGTAGATAATTTGGACGAAAATTGCTCGAAATGCAAAAACTAATGAATTTTTGGAATTCTCTCGTCATGAATAATCGAATGGTTTTTTTAAAAATTCAATTTCGAGCATTTGGGTGAAAGATGGATTTTCGTTGCGTGGATAGTTGATGAAGAAAAATGGCCATAACTCGGGCAAAAATTGCTCGAAATGCAAAAACTAATACATTTTTGGAATCCTCTGACCATGAACAATCGAATGGTTTTTTCATCATTCAATTTCGACCATGTGGATAGTTGATGAAGAAAAACGCCCATAACTCGGGCAAAAATTGCTCAAAATGCAAAAACCAATACATTTTTGGAATCCTCTCGTCATGAACAATCGAATGATTTTTTTTATCATTTAATTTCGAGCATTTGGGTGAAAGATGGATTTTCGCTGCGTGGATAATTGATGAAGAAAAATGCCTGTAATTTGGACGACAATTGCTCGAAATGCAAAACTTAATGAATTTTTAGAATCCTCTCGTCATGAACAATCGAATGGTTTTTTTATCATTCAATTTCAAGCATTTGGACGAGAGATGGCTTTTCGCTATATGGATAGTTGATGGAGAAAAATGCTTGCAATTTGGGCAAGAATTGCTCAAAATGCAAAAACTGATACATTTTTGGAATCCTCTAGTCGTGAACAATCGAATGGGAATGATAAATTTTGTTCTTTGACATCCGAACCGGAACAAAAAATTGTAAAAAAAAAAAATGGAAACAAAAGAAGAGAAAATTCTATTCTTTTCTGTTCTTACTTTTGTCTCAATTCAATTGAATGAAATTTATTGTACACAAACAAGTCAAAAAACATGCAAAAACCGAAAAAAAAATTCCAGCACATAAACAAACAACAAAAAACATGAGAAGAACGGAAGTAGAACCGAAACGAAGATCTTAAAATTGAAAGAATGAAACAGAAATAAAAACAGGTCAAAAACAGAACTCAAGAACAGACTGAAACCGAGAACAAAATAGTCTCTCAGAATGGGAACCGGATGGAAACCAAATAATTCCGTTTTTTCAAATCTGAAAAAAATGAACTATCCCCTTCCAAAAAAATCTATGTGAAACCTTCATGAAAAATTTGAGCACGGTGTTTTAGGATGTAACTCTTAAGGGTTACTCATGGCCCACTTCAACTACCCTGAAAATTGAAAAAGTAGAGGAAAAGTGAGGAAATAAGTTTTGAAATATTCCAGATGCCTTATTCTCTCAGTGTATTATATAAATAAATTGTTGAACCTGTTTTGGTGATCTAGTCTTCTCCATTCTTGTGGCATGTTTTCCCCACCTTTCTGAAATATTTCTGGTAAATGGATTAATGGATTCACTGCTCTTTTTAATTTGATGTCATTTGGCCCTCTCAAATTTTTGTTCAAAGTCCCAAATCCATTTATTTTTCTCCCACAAAAATACGAAGTTTTAGATTTTAAACATTTTATTCGAAATCTATTTTTTGTTTGATATGAAGAAATCATCGATTTTGACTTTTCAACAGAAACTTGAGGAAATGAAATAATTTCTAATTAGAACCCAAACAGATCACAAGATGGTAGTGAAGCCATTTTCCAGTAGCACCTTTGATATTAGGTCACCCTTGAAAAATTTCTTCATGTTTACCGGACAGGCGCTGATCAGAAAATCGGAGAAGTTCGTTTAATTTTGCTTACATTGTTTTCGATAAACTCAAATATTTTAATTAAATATTTCATTAATTAATCATATTACGTCATAAATTTTTAAAACATTGCTGCAGTCTGTGTTCCAAACACTGAGCAAAACAATGTAAAAAAGCAGGAAAAACTGATAAAAATCAGAAAGTTACAGAAGAGATACGATCGTCTTAGATATCCTTTCGTCTCTTAATAGCGAATATTTTGTTTCGGAATTTTTTTGAATTTCGAGTAGAAAGAAATAGTGGATCAAGTTGAGACGCAAAATCGAGGAGAATTAGGGCGAGGAGGGTAAAAACTGAAAAAAGCGCGCCACAAAGAATTTAAATTACTAAAATTCCGAAATTTAACGAATAGCGACGATGACGATAAAGATGGAGAAAAAAAATACCTGCTCAAAATAAGTATACACCGAATAAATCGTAGCAATTCTCCACGCAACTTGGCTTTGCGTTCGCAGATATTTTATCACCATCAAAAAAGCTCGTAATTTTACAAGTGGTATCCAAATCAACGTACTGGCGCGTTTTACCTGGTTCATCTAAACTCTCAAGACATGAAAATACACTTTAAAGCGGATATTATTTCTCATACCTATTTTGAGCTTTCTTGGGTGAAATTTTAATTGAAAATTCTCAACGGTTTGTTTTTTTCCTTCTGATTTAAACGCAGTAAAAAATAAGAATTCTTGACGCCGGATTTCTCAGGATAATTTTGACAGTTCGTATTTCCAAAAATGTGTACAGGACGAGTAATTCGAAGAAAAACAATCAAAACGTGGATCTGGATACAGAATCATATTTAATCTACGTTTCGCCTTTTTAATTTTCACCAAAACTCGTGAAAAAATCAGCCTGAAAAAAGGTGTAAAACAGATGCGAAAATATTTCGCTATAAATTTTCAATTATTCGCGCGAGCTGCTGAAAGTGGTGCTTGGTGAGGCGGAGCTGACGGAAGCAAAGTCTATACAGCGGCACAATCCACGGTTCTGTTTGTGTTCTCGGACGAAGAAACCGGTAGGGTACGGCGAGCACACCGCCGGAGCTAATTTTTCACTTTACTTGGACAGTTTTGTTGTTGAAACGTCTCTTTGCCTTTCCTCCTCGCTGTTTCATCGGACTACCGTCGCGTCCTGCGAAAAGTTGAATTGAAATTAACGTTCATATGGCGAGAGAAGAAGATTCACGGTTGCCATCATCGTTCTTACGTCAATTTTGGTTGAAAGAAGCAGGAAGGGGTTTGTTGTGCTATGTGAGCTTTCGACGTGTGTCTATTTTACATCCGTGCGGACGATATTTTGCTTTTTTTGGGTGCTAAACTTCATAGAGAAAGGCGTTTTTTAAAATTTTTTTTCTCCGAAAGTCCTCCAGATATTTATGTGTAGATAAATACTTTTTTCCAGGTTTGACTTCATTCTTACTTAATCCAAATTTTATTGTAAGTTTTTTGAAGAAAAAAATTTTTTGAATCTAATTTGAAATTTTTTGGCTGTTTTTTCAATTTTTTTCGACTCAAAATTTTTATCTATGTAATCAGAAGTTTTTTCTTTTTTTTTGGCTCTAAAATTTTCAGCTTCAAATTCATGTTCACAATTATTCTCAACCAGAAGTTTTCAATTTTTTCTGGACTTGAAATTTTTTCAAGCTTTTCTCCGTTCTGAAATTTTTCCTCAAATTTTTCTAGATCAAAAGTTCTTCTTAAATTTTTTAGCGCAATTTTTTTACTCAGAAGTCATTCCATTTTTTGCTTCAAAATTTTTCAACTCAAAGTCTATTTCCAAAATTGTTCTGAGCACTGAAATTTTCCCTCAAACTTTCTTTGGCCAAAATTCCTTCCAATTTTTTTCAAACACAAAATTTTTGCAGCCTCATTTTTTCATTATTTTGATTTAAAATGTTTTTTGCTAAAAAAATTTTCTCATTTTTTCTGGTCTTTTTTTTTAAAAATCAGAATTTCTCCTCACCATTCCAGATTCAAAAATAGAAACCGAAAAAATTTTACAACTAAAATTCAAACTCCAACACCAAATCTAAACCCCTCCCCCTCCGGCCTTCTTCTTTGACATTGGACGTAAAAATCTCCGAAATTATTCACACCCAGTATAACAAACCTAAAAAAATTCTCCTCAAGTTTTGTTGATCAGAATTTTTTTTGATCAAAAATTTTTCAAATCAGAATTTATTTTTAGATTTCAGATTACAATGTTGTCTCAAATTTTTCAGGATCAAAATTTCTCCTCAAATATTGTCAATCACAATTTTTTCAAGATCAAAATTTCTCCCCAAAACTTTTTAGATCAAAATTATCTTCAAAATTCTTTCAAATCTAAATTCCTCTTTGAATTTTATATAGATCGAAATATCGCCTCAAATTATTTTAATCAAAATTTTTTTCATCAGAATTTCTCCTCAAACTTTTTTGAATCAAGATTTTTTCTCAAATTCTTTCAAATCTAATATCCTCTTCAATTTTTTTTAGATAGAAAATTTTCCTCATTCTTTTTCAAATCTAAATTCCTTTACAATTTTTTATTAGTTCAATATATCGCCTCAAATTTATTCTGATCACAATTTTTTTTTTTCATCAAAATTTCTCCTTAAACTTTTTTAAATCCCAAATTTTTTAGATCAAATTTCTTTGGATTTTTCAGGATAAAAATTTCGCCTCAAATTTTCCCGAATCAAAATTTTTTAGATAAAAAATTCTCAGCAGTTTTTTGAGTTTGAATTTTCTCTTCAAAATTTTTCAGATTAGATTTTTTTAGATAAAAATTTTTTAACAAAATTTTTTCCCATTTTTTGGCTTAATTAGGTAGGTATTGGAAACGTTGCCCTTATTTCAATTGTTTTTGTAATGTTTATTTTTTTTATGTTTGTAGCATATAGTAAAGTTACTTTGAATGTACTTTTTCCCTATCAGTTTTCAATGTAAATTGTAAATCAATGAAATGGTAAAAAAAAAAAAGAGGACATATTACATTATTATCCAACGTTTAACTAGATTTATTTTTTCTTTGCTTTTTTTATAATCTTCATTTTTAAATAATTATTTTTTCACCTCTCTCCTTCCTTTTTCCATCGTAATTTTTCCTTCTCGCTGCTAATTTTATTTTAGCTAAATTTTGCCAAAATAGTCTACTAAAAATGACGACATCCGACCTAAAAAACACGACAAAGCTTTATCCCTCAATGAATCCTAAAATTACGTAGAATAAAACCAACTCATCTAGCTCAATGGATACGCTTTGCCTGCATGTACGAAGCAGGCATTTATACGAAAACTTCGACGAATGTGTGTGTACCGTCTTGATGAAAAACTTTTTCGACATTTGTTCTTACACAAAAAAGACGAAGGAGTAAAAGCAGGAAGGACGTAAATGTGCGATTTTCTTATCTGCGTGAAATTTCTCGCGTATACGTATACGAAGGAAGAATGAAATCTTGAATGGATGAGGTTGCGTCGTCAACGTCGTCCTGAGGGAGACAAAGTGTCGCAAAGATGCTGAAGGTACAGTCGACTCGTGGAGATATACGAGATGGAGAAAATTCGCCAAGCGGCGGAAAAATACGCTGGAATAACAATGGCGTTGGCCGGCGGCGGAGATGAACGCTTCTAGATAACAAGTTTTAGTAATAATATGGAAATTCCTGGTACGATTTTCAATACGCGTTGCTCTGGTGGATGCGTATAGAGAATGGTATAACGATGATAGGTACAGAGCTACACACGTTCTAGATGCGATGACAACGTTTACATTTATTCTCGTATTTGTGCGGTGATCTCGCTGTGGCGGAGTTTTCTGCCGAATTTTCTCATTTGGGGTTTGGATTGAAGGAAACAGGGAGGTTGAGGGGAGTTTTTGGCTGTGGATTACCCGAGTTTCTTTCGAAAGAGATTTTGATGAAATTGTTCGTAATTTCTGCATCAAAATTTCGTTCCACGGAATTTTTCTGGACGGATTCAAGATTCCCACAACTTTTCCAGCTTCACTGAGATGCAAAAATTAATGATTTCAAACTATTTAATAGTTGAAAATTCAATTAAAAATTGGTTAAAAGTTACATATGCTGTGCTTGGTCAATTTTTTCAAATCTATTCATCTAAAAAAAAATCAAGAGAAGCAGAATTTTCATGTTCCTTATGCCTTTGCTTTTTATTAGAATCCCTTTTAATTTTTCCTAGCGAGGAATACTTTTGGAAATCAATTTGTATTTTTTTTTTTTTTTTTTTTAATAAACAGCTGAAAAATTTTAAATTTTTTAAATTTTAGGTTAGTTTTCGAGTTTGGCGATCCATCTCATGAAACGTTATTTTATTACATTGTATTTTTACCACCCCCGCACCACCATCTTTGGCTTGTAAAAAAAAAGGAATTTTGATATTCTGTTTTCATATTTCAGATCGTACGAACTTTTTTCAACTACAATTATTTTGATGTTTCTATCCCCGCTTTCTTCGAAAATATATCCTATTCGAGTTCATGATCGAAAGACTTTCAGTAAAAGATTCTGGAGCTAGCTTTGGTAATCAATTTTTCATATGAATGTTTCCAATTTTTTAAATATCTTTTTTGCCTCCTTAAAAATCTTTTTACCTTTTGAGACTAAAATACCTTCAATGAAGAAATTTGAGAATTTGATAACTTTTTTCGTATTTTTTGATATTTTATTTCATTGGAAGATATTAAACTTTTTCGACTATTTTCGTCTCTTTCTCACCTCATAGGAAAAATCTTTTTCGAAAAGCTCGAAGTACTTCAGGGAAAAATTTCGAGTTTCCCCTCCTAAAGGAGTTTTTTTTGAATTTGTGGTCATCAAAATGTATGTACTTAGGGTTTTTGGAATTTTAGTATTCAATTTTTCACATTTTAGTTTTGAAGATCGTTTTCAAAAAGATTGAGGACGTATGTCCCCTCGCCTCATAATTAGAATTATTTGAGCTTGAGGCTGAAATACCTCCAAGTAAAAGATTTTAATATTTGACTATGAAATTTCCATATTTCAGATCGAATTGGAAGGATTTCATCTTTGTCCCCTCCCCACCTCATGGTAATTTTTTTCGAATCTCATTTCAAAATAAGCTCAGTAAAGCATTTTTTGACTTTGGATGGTAATCAATGTTTCATATGTATTTTAGCTCAAAATAATATTTTCAATTTTTTTGAGAATTTTTACTCATTTTCTTCTATCAAGTGGAAGCATTTTTTCAAGTTCGAGACCGAAGTAAAAAACTTTAGAATTTTTAAACTCATGAGCATTCTCAAAATTTTTCAAAAAACTTTGAAAAATTTAATTTTTGCGACTCGAAATTTAAGCTATCCTAATGTCAAAATTTACAATTTATCGCCAAAATAATTTGGTTCTTTTAAAATTCAACGTCTTTGAAACCTTGAAGAGTGTTCAGAAGTTCAAAAGAGGAGATTGGAAACAGGTAGTGTCGGTTTCCGACTGAAACAACACTAAAGAACATTATTTCAACCCTCAGTCAGAAGCTAACATTTCAAATTCCTAGGCACTTTATTTTTTCAATTTTTGGTGAATTTTCGAAAATTTAATTTTTTTATTGTAAATAAATGTGGCAATTTTGTGTAGTGAAATCTTATCGAATCTTCGAACCCAAATTTTTCTATTTCCAGTCGTTCTGTTGGCTCCAGAATGGTTTTGGGGTTTTTCAGTGTCTTCAAATTTCTCCGGAAAGTTCACAATTTAATTTTTCAAATTTTCTTCGTAAAAGCCCTTCTGATGGAAATTTAGTAAAAATTAAGCCATTTGGTCATAATGTAACAGGGAACACAGTAATGAAAATTTTCTGTGAATAATTTTCATCAACATTTTTTTTTTTTTAGATTAAAAAAGAAACATAAACATATTTTTAATTATATTTATTTTAGTTTAATTTAATTTCTTGATAAATTTAATTTTTTATTTTTTATTATTTATGCTGAAGAACCAGAATTTTTTGAATGATATCTTCCACTTGAAGCTTACATTCCTCGTCAATTTTCTTCAAATTCCGAAGTAGCTAATCCCCTTCTTTATTTTTTCCTCCCGAAAACATTGGAAAATTCGACCAAAACTCGTAGGTGTTATCGTTGGCTAAAAAAACGCTGCGAAAAAAAAACCTCCGCAGCAGCCGAACCCGAAAAGTTTTCCCAACTGAGGGATACCCATCGGCTTCGTCTACCCCTCTCTTCCGCTTTATTTATACCGTGACATTATAAAAAGCAGCTTCCTTATCTGGCGCGGGGACTCATCACATATTGCGACAACGACGCCGAAGAACGGAACGCGACGTGTATATATCAGTGTTATCGTATGTTCAATATTAAATTGCCAGCGCCCGGTGATCCATCACCATATTGTTGTTTGCTTGACATAATAATATGCCCCGGGTGTGCGGCGTGGTGCGGTATCGGTGGCAACGACTTGACTTTCCGTGATAATATTATACGAAATGTGTATACTGTGTACGAAAAGGCAGCAGAATTCGTCTTTGTGCGATAATATACGTGTAACTGGGTGTACTTAAGTTGTAGGTCTGGGTGTCAGTAAAGGTGTAAATTTTATTCAGAAATTTTGCAGATTTATTGTACCGTTGATTCTTACAAATTGTGATTGCTTCGGAGGTACTTTTATTGCATTTTTAGGCAATAATAAATGGATTAATATTAAAGTCTGTCCCTGGCCCAGAGTGTGAATTTTATTGATTTTTTTTCCAAATTAAAAATGCCTTCGAACGTTCAAAGGATTAAGGTTGGCTCAATTGTCGTATGAATTAATTTGATACGAGTGCGAGTACTTACCCAATGAAAGTAGCTTGAGATTTCCTACCGCAGGGTATGGAAGAATATTTGACAGTGTCTGATTAAATGGTTTTCCAAGTTGATTTTCAACTCTAGAATCTGAAACCTCTTTTAGTCGATTCTTGGAATTTTTTTCACTTTCATAAAAATAGCCAAAAAATTAAAAAATTATATTTTAGCTTTTAATCGTGTTGCTTCCTTTATTAGACGACGTGACCTCACAAATGAGGTCTCTATTGCCCTAAAAACGTGTTAAAAATGGAATAAAGCAGTTATTTTAGACCTTGAGATCTGAGACCAGATTTCTGAGGAGTTCTTGTATGAAGTTACTCAGTCAAGTGAGTGAAATTTCATCTTCTGGTCGGGTAATCTCTTTTATCGGGAGCCAAATAATTTTGTATTTTAGGAACTGAAACGATTTCCAGTTGATTTTCGAATGTTTTTTTGTACAAAAATAACCAATAAAGTGAAGAACGATTTTTTTTAGGTGAATGTTCTCTCAAATAAGAAGGAGGAAGGGAAGAAATTTAAAATATGAAGTTTCATGAAGATTCTTTTTCGATTTTATTTCCCAACGATTTCAATACTGAGTAATTACGCTCGAAAAAATCGTACTTAATCGAAAGAATATTGAAATTTTGAAGCGTTTTAGCCTGAACGAAAAAATTCGGATTTTCACCACCTAGGTACATTTACACATCATCCTTTGAAAGAATTTTGAAAAAAATCTTAGTATTGTCCTTCCCACCCCTACGGGACTGTGACCGAATTTTGAGCAATTTTATGGATTTTGCTCAATTTTGAAATCGTTAATTGGTTTCACTTTTTTCACTCTTGAAGGCTTTATTAGGTAATTATAAAATTCGTTCAATTTTTACATTTTCTTTGAAATTAATTTTTTTTAATTAATTTTTTTTTTCAAAATTTTCAACAGTTTTTTATGTTTAGAAAAAGTTAATCTTTTCCCATTTTCAGTTTCCCAATATGAGAAAATGCCTTAAATAGTTGAAAATGATTATAAATTTCAATCAAAGTAATTTCATTTAAGTATCAATTTTTAAAATTTTTGTGAAATGTTATTTCTCATGGTTTGTTAATTCTTTTGATTTCTGGACTTGAAAAAAAAATCAGCTTTATTCAATCAACTTTTGAATTTTGAAAATTTTCATTATGTTATGATCTCTAGAGTGTTTTTGCCACGAACTGGGTTTCAGATCAACTATTCTGAATAAAAAAATCAGCAGTTTCTGACTAAAGAGTTGTAATATTTCTTACTGAAAAATCACTGATATTCGGGATTCAATAAGCCAGGATTTTAACAAATTTGACTGATTCAGATATGAAGAATACATTCATTTTTAAGAGAGAAAATTCAACTCCAAATTCACTCTAAATCTCTAAATAATTCAAAGTTTTTCAATTTGTATCAAATTTTGAAATTTTTCTAATGGTAAATTTTTTTAAAGTTCAAAAATTCTCCGGGTATAAATTTTTTTGATCTAAAATTTATCAGAATTTCATTCAATCATAGTCTGGAAAAATGAACAAGAGGCTGAAATTATTGTTTTTCTCAGTTCAAAATTGAAAAAAATTGAGAAAAAATGTTAAAATGATTGGAAAAAATTTCAAATTGAAAAAAGTTTGAAAATTCAAATTGAAACTTTGATATGGAAAACTTGAATTGAAAAATTTACAGCAGGAAAAATTTTGGTAATTAGAAAATTTTCCAACTTTAATTTCTTAAAAAGTTTTAAAACTGATAAAAATAAGAAAAGAAAATTGAAAAGAATGAAAAGATCACAGAGTTGGGAAGAGTTTGAGACAACTTGCTTGAAATTGAAGAAAAAATACTCATAAAAATTATGTGATTGGTGATTTTTAAAAATTAATTTCAACCCAGTTGGGATTTTTGGAGCAAAAACGAAGATTCGACTTAAGGATCAGTACCACTCATTGTTCGAACATTAATTCTCTACTCTTCCAAGTCATGAAAAATAACAGCTCCTTTGCACTGTATCTGGCTAAAAATTAATGAAATTTTTCCATCGTTATGATAGATTTGTTTTTTAAAAATCTGTCCTAGGGTAAAATATGCCACAAAAAATTCAATTTTGATTTTTTTTTTCTGTATCAAGTCCGAACTCTTTTTTGGAATCGAACACTCGAACAGAAAAATTTTCATAGCAAAAAAAAAAAAAGCAAAACGAAACTTTTTCTCCTTCTGTTTACGACTTCAGGTTGTTTTCCTCCGAATACATTTACTCTTAGGCAAAGGAAAAAGGGAAAGGCAGACAGCGAAGATAGAAAGCATTTTAACATACCTAGCCTGCTGCAAAGACAGCATCGTAAAGTCGGAGTTTTGTTTTGCTTAAACGTCCGTTAATCAGATTAACAAACGTTTAAATAAGCAAAATGCCACGTCGTCGCCTTCTTTCCTCCTTCCCTTCCACTGCCAGTCATTAAGAAATTATTCCACATTTCACGTAGACATATGAAAAACATCTAATCTGCGCCCAGCATCATCTTATTAACTACAGTCTTTCCCATCTTATCTCTTATGTTGATTCGAAATTCTTTGTTTATTTGAAAGTATTTACGCAGAACTCCGTTGATGGAGTATTCAGCTATGGAAAATTTCACATTCGCGTATTGACGACTCCATCCACGATGCCTGTCAAACTGAAAATGTATTAGGCGAAACGAACCGCGAATCGTTTGGTGTGCGACTATACGCGGGCAACTCGACGTTTAGCTCGTTGCTTTTTTTAAAATGATGGATTCGAAGACAAGTTAAATGTGAGATTTTAGCACGTTTATCATTCTCCACAGGGTGGAATTTTTTTCCACCTTGAATTATACTCGAGAGTAGAACTGGCGACAGGGGTTTCTTCCTGGCTCGTGGTGTTTTCGCAATACTTGTCAATACGCTGCCGAGTGACAAGTGAAGCGAAATTTAATTTGCAATTTTTTTCCTCAACTGGAAGGATACGAAGTGACAGGAATTACGAGACGGGAGGATAGGAGTAGAATAGACTTTCGGCACAGCATATTACCTTTTTCATTTTTGAGAAATATGATTGAATATGCGAAAATACGATGGCTTTAAAGACAAGCCAAGAGTTGCTGACTTTTGAAGTGATTTTTATTAACTTTGGAGATGAAATTATGTGTACCTGCGTGAAACATGTCATGTGTGGGATTTACGTGGTGTAAAATATGACGATGAAAATGTCTACGAAATCCAAATAAAAGGCAAAGATGAAAAAAGTCTAGAATGAAAATCGATAAAAATGATGGAAATTTTACGTAAAAAGTCGATATTAAATTTTTCCCGAAATTATTTCGATTGTATAAAAAATTTATCAAATTTTATATATGGACGAAAATATAAAAGAATTTATGGAAAAAATTTACCTTTTTTCAATACTGACATTCTAAAAGATTTCATACTTGGCGGAAGAAAAATATTCGTTCGAACGGAGCCCAATTCTCCGAACTTTCCTCCTACCCCAAGCCCATAATAATACCATGAGATAAATCTCTTAAGTATTCTAATGCAAAATATTATTTTTCGTCTGTTACAGGTACGTTCGTTAGCTGAAAATTCGTTATTTTAATCCGGACACGAATCGATCATCCGTTTTTCTTTCTTGAAATGAAAGTGATTTTTCGAGCTGGGCAAATTTGCAAAACTTCAGGTAATAAATTGCCATTTCGGACTAAGATGGTTTCCACAGTCTACGATGCTGATATTGTTTGGTGTAACAAAATATAACCGATGTAAGCGAATTTCACTTTAAATATGTATGAACGTTGATAAATCTGCACGTTGCGTAGAAACGCGCCGAAAATGTAAATTGTTTCCTAAAAAGTAAGATATGAAGGATGATGCTGAAAAAGGCCGGAGGGGATGCCTTTGGCTGTAAGGAACCCGAATTTTAGTGTAATCGCAGAAAATACGATTTTGTTTCCTTGGTACGTTTTTTCGAGTTTGAATTTTAAAAAATTTCCTCACGAATAATTTTTTTCCTTTTTTCTGACCTTGAATTTTTTTACTAGGTAAGTTTATAAATTTTTCAGTTTTTTTTTCTAGCCTTGAATTTTTTTCAACTGGGAAATTCGTTCTTTAAATTTTCCCTGTTTTGATTTTTTTCTTCAAATTTTATTCAACTTTGAAATTTTTTCTGAACTTTTTTTCAGTTTTGAAATTTTTTTTACTAAATTTTAACCGATTCTGAAATTTTTCCATTTTTTTCAATTCTTAAAATTTTTGAAATGGGAACTTTTTCAAAATTTTTCTCAACTTTTAACTATTTAAATATTTTTTGAAGCCCAAAAATTTTTCAAATTAAATAAGTACGTATCATACTAACGATTTTTTATTCGATAACAATTGAGACTGTACTTCAGATACAGAACGATACCGAAAAAAAATGTGATAATGGAATGAAGTAGGCACTAGGTACCTCAATAACTCTAAGTTTTGAATTTATAGAAATTATGGGGAAAATATAGAAAAAAATTATAGTCTTGAAAAAATTTTGGTCTTGAAAACTTTTTTGGAAAAAATTTTAGTCTTGAATAATTTTTTCAAAAAAATTTTTTGCAAGAAATTTCAGTCTTGAAAAGTTGTTTAGAAAAAATACATTCTTGAATAATTTATTGGGAAAAGTTTTGTAAAAAATTTCGGTTTGGAAACATTTTTTAGAAAAAAAAATCAGTTATGAATAATTCTTGGAAAAAATTTTGGTCCAGAATAAGTTTTAGAAAAAATTTTGCATAAAAAATTTTAGTCTTGAAAAGTTGTTTGGAAAAAATACAATTCCTAAATAATTTAATGGGAAAAGTTTTACAAAAAATTTCTTTCTTAAAAAATATTTTAGAAAAAATTTTGATCTTGAAATTTTTTGAAAATTTTCAGTCTTGGATACTAAAAACGTTTTTGTCATGAATGTTTTTTTTTTAAATTGTTGAATTTCAATCGTTGAAAATTCTTCAGGAAAATTTGAGGGTTAGAATTTTTTTTTTTAGAAAATTTAAACCCGAAACTAAATTATCCTCCTTTTTTAGTTTATTCCGATTGCTGATTAAAAAGTCTATTTTCTCCATCTTAGAAATACGAAATTACGAGAATGATCTTGATGAAACGCCACATAATCGCAACGAAACGAACCTTTGCTACGATATCAAGAGTCAAATGCAATTTCGTGACCGAAAATTTAGTTGCCGGGGTCCTGAGAAGCGAGCCGGGCAGAATTATGGCATAAAGCGAGACGAATTTGAAGCCGAATGCGATGCAAAGTTATATAATTCTGGTCACGATCGCGAAACGACTTTAAATGCTTTTCTGTCACTTTGTTATGGGCAACCTTTGAACAACATTATCGATTCACTTTACATGAATTATCATTATTGGAATAGCTTCGGTGGCTGAGTGCGAGAGACAGGGATGTCCGTCGCGGCGGCGGTGGCATTTAATATTTAGTCGATCTGACGATATTGGTGTGTGGGACTTTGTATACGACCTCGTCGAATTCATCGTTTAATGTAAGAGGGTTTCGGTGTGTAGTGAAGTACCTACGTGCGCTGGCTTTTGTATATGTATAATATGTATTTTAGAGTGCGGAGCGATATCCGTATCGTTGGCCTTTTCAATGACCCAACTCATCTGCGGACGAGGCTGAAATACGTCCACATAGACGATTATTAGATTTTCTCTTTATACGTCGGCCAATAAAATTAGGTAATTACGCGTATAGCCATGGAACATGTTCGGTATCGTGTTATCGAGCTAATTACTTGCGGTCTCGTCGTCGAGTGTTTGTTTATATTTTTGAAAAATGGTGATGGCGTTTGTATAGGGAAATGGTCGCTTGCTGGATGATGCGTGTGTGTTAAAGGTTGTAAACTGGAATGTGAGGTGCATTTTAAGCGTGTGGAATATTAATTGGATGAACGGGTTTGACCTGGATAGGTTTGAGCTTTGAATTTGCACCGGTGGAGGGGGTGGAAATGATTGTTTCTGGGATGGGATTTTATCTAATAAAGTACCTACTCAAAGGTGATGGAATATAAGTACATTTATATTTTTCCAACGTTCCAGGGATAATTTTTCAGACTGGAATTTACATTGTGTCTCGATGTCTAGACATGATTTTTGTGATATACTGGAACATGTTTTGAAATCGTTTAATTTTCATTTTAAAAAATCCATTAGGTATCGTGATTCATGAAATTGAAAATAGGAGTTTTTTGAAGTGTCTAGCAGTTTTTTAGAAGTCTACTCAAGTTCTTAAATTTCCTAAAAATAAATGTCTAAAATTTTTTAAGCTGGTACCTAAGTATTTACAAATATTATGTATAGAACTCGAATGCACAATCCAACACAATAGTCCCGGATGATTTTGAATTTTTTTCCTCCCCTGAGGCCACTTCGAGATTTTAAGCAAAAAAATTGCCAGATTTGAAATCAGGTGACTCAAAAACATATATTTTGATACCATCATGAAAATCTTGAAAATTTTGAGTCTTTTCCCCCCTCCCCTAAAGCTCCCCTTGAGGTTTTGAGAAAAAAGAATGCCGAATACGAAATCAGGAGGTCCAAAAACGTATATTTTGATACCCATCATGAAAATCTTGAAAATTTTGAGTTTTGTCCCCCTCTCTTGAAGTCCTCTTGAGGTTTTGAGAAAAAAGAATGCCGGATGCGAAATCAGGAGGTCCAAAAACATACACTTTGATACCCATCATGAAAATCTTGAAAATTTTGAGTCTTGTCCCCCCTCCTCTAAAGCTCCCCTTGAGGTTTTGAGAAAAAAGAATGCCGAATACGAAATCAGGAGGTCCAAAAACATATATTTTGATACCCATCATGAAAATCTTGAAAATTTTGAGTTTTGTCCCCCTCTCTTGAAGTTCTCTTGAGGTTTTGAGAAAAAAGAATGCCGGATGCGAAATCAGGAGGTCCAAAAACATATATTTTGATACCCATCATGAAAATCTTGAAAATTTTGAGTTTTGTCCCCCTCTCTTGAAGTCCTCTTGAGGTTTTGAGAAAAAAGGATGCCGGATGCGAAATCAGGAGGTCCAAAAACATATATTTTGATACCCATCATGAAAATCTTGAAAATTTTGAGTTTTACTCCCCCCCTATCAAAATGGAACAAACATTGACTTAGATGTTGTTCGTTTGAGTTTTATTTTCATTCTGTTATTTATTTATAAACCAAACTTAGACGATTATTATCAATAATTATTAGGCGGCCGAATATTACCGAAATTGTAAGTAGCCGAATATTGCCGAAAATAGTATACATTCGCGACACTCCCGGACGAATAAAAAAAAGGAAAAAAAAATTTTAATTTAGCGAACGAGTTACAATAGTTATTTCGAATTCGATGTTTCTAGAGGATATAATTTATTGACAGGTCGATTAACCTTTATCGAATCTGTAATTTGGACTTGACAAGATCTGATGTAACCATCATTACTTCGATATGTTTCAACAATTTTTCCAGTTTTCCAACTTCCCCTCGGCGTATACTTCTCGCTTTCTACAAGTACCACATCACCAACTTTTGGCTCAATATCGACGACATTTCTTTGCTTTTTAATACAGTTATTTCGATCTCGAAGGCTAGCGAGGTACTGAGTTTTCCACCGTTTCCAGAATTCGTTGAGAACAGCTGTCGATTTTTTCCACAAGGCAACTAGTTTTTCTTGGGTACTATTTTTACCGGCTGTTATATCTGGAGAAAGATTTAATTTTGTGTTTAACAAGTCATTTGGGCATAAAGTATTTCGATCGTTTTCGGCGAGATAGACAATTGGGCGAGAATTCAATATCGAGGTGGTTTCATATAACATAGTACGAAGTTGTTTCGACGAGAGTTTTCAAGTAAAAATAGTTTTTCTTAACGACGATTTTATAATTGCGATAAGACGTTCGTAAAAGCCACCCTGTTGTTCGTTTGAGTTTTATTTTCATTCTGTTATTTATTTATAAACCAAACTTAGACGATTATTATCAATAATTATTAGGCGGCCGAATATTACCGAAATTGTAAGTAGCCGAATATTGCCGAAAATAGTATACATTCGCGACACCCCCCCCCTGAAGCTCCCCTTGAGGTTTTGAGCAAAAATAACCCCAGAAATGAAATCAGTACTTTCGAAAACCCCCTCAGAAACCTTAATCCCAGATTTTTGGCATACTAATTTTTTTGTGGTTCTACTAATGTGCGCGGTCTTTTCATCCACTCCTTTCTAGAGCCCCACCCATTCCATTGTCCTATCATTACCCCCTCCCCTAGGCCTCGCCCCAACCTCACAGTCCCTTCGCTCTAACCTAATTCAACAGAAAGTAGGCTGGTACTTGTGTTAGGTTAGAGGGGAGGGAGTTGTACAGTGGAGGGTGTAGGTTTTGGGGAGGGGGTGTAGGACGAGAGGTTAACGGGAGAATTGGTTGTAGCAGGAGAGAGAGATGGAGAATGAAGAATGAAAGTCAGAAAAATTCTTAAGAGGGTTTTTTCATCGGTGATGGAAAACTGGAATCGGAACTGGAACGGAAATGATGAAAACTGAAATCTGAAAATTGGAAATAGAACTAAAATTAATTTCAGTTTTAGGTATACCAGTTCCAGAATTTTTTTTGCAAATTGCCATTTTTTTAAAAATAAAATCTTTTTTTTTCAAAAAATTCAAGGTTTGGTCAACAAATTTCCAAATTTGAATAAAAACAGAAAAATTCAAATTTTTGAAAATTTTACGTGGAAAAGTATAGAATTTAAATGAACAATATTTCATAAAATTTTTTTTACTAAAAATTAAAAAACAAAAACGACCCCAAACGCCCAAACAAACCTTAATAATTTACGTAGAAAAGTGAATAAAGAAAAAATATGTTGTCAGTTTGAAAATTCCATCTAATAAGGTAAACATATCCTTTCACACATTCTTCAAATTTCAAATTTTTTGTTGAATAATTCCGGACTCAGTAGTCAGAAAGTCAGGACCAGAAGTTAAAAAATTTCTAAAAATTATTATTTTCCTTCTTCCCCAGAAATCTTATTGTTGAGCTTGAATACCTATACAATCTACATGTATGAAAAATGGGGGGGGGGGGAATGGACTTTGAAAAGAAAGGGAAAAACAACATAGTTCAATTTTTGTAAAAATTTTTAGATTTTTTCATCTCTCAAAATTGAAAAAACGGAATTTTGGAACTGGTACTGGAACTAAAAACTGGGATTAGAAAATATTGAGAAATCACGACACAATGCACTGTGAAATTTCCATCACTCACGAATAACCCACAAAACACCACATACAGTAATTTATCATTCAAGCCCGGTGTAAAAAAATGGAAGTATTTTTTTCATTTGCTCGGTAAACTTCGCCGTAATCAGCTATTTAGTTGAGAAATTTGGCTCGGATGGTGACATACATTAAAAAAATAATACCTTTAATCTTTGGCCGATTAACTCGTTTTGGTAACTTTTTGTTTTTATTATTCGCCAAACGAGCGCTATTCCATGCCAAGCCTTCGGTGTATTAAAAATTCCTACCCCTACCTACCTTCGATGTACATTGAATCCGCAGAACCCTCCATCTGAGCGTATGATGATCGCCGTCGTACAACGAAAAATGTACGATTTACGTACGTCAACTTTTTTACCTCCTCGATACGCTTTTTTGTCGCATTTTGCGAAAAGTTTAATATTTTTTGCCTTAATTTCACCTCGTAGAAGCCTATTACCTATCTATAGTATCTATTGCTCGTTAAAATGTCGTCGTAATATGCTCGGTTAATTATCTATAGCACGCTCTTTATTACGTAGGCAGGTGAGATTCAAAGCGAGCTACTTTATTCGAAAAATCGTCTCGGAATTTTTGGGTATACTCGAGTAGGTTATAGGCTTTCTTCCCAGATGTCAAGTATCGCGCGAAGAAACGTCTTATGTAGGTATACCTACGTGGAATTTATTCGATATTTCGACTACCAATAAATGAGTACATATATGTAATAGTGTGAGAGTAAATGCGTATGGCATATATAGGCTATTCCCGCGAGAATTATTGATTTAAAGGTATACGAGTAACGTTTTCATATGTATTCGGTTGAAGAACGTGGCTACACGAGAGGCACGAGTAGGAAAAAAAATCTACCTTACAGGTTCGTTATTTTGAATTAAATTCTCGAACGAACTGACAAAGATGTCTGCAAATACCGCCAATTGCTATTCGCTCTCTCGTTTACCCAATAAAGTCGACACATGTGTAGAGAAAATTTTCCATCGTAGGGTGAAAAAAAAAATTGAACTTGGTAGGTTTCAGAAGGCATTCAGATCAAGGAATGTGAGTAAAAGAGAAAGAGGGAATAAAAATACCGAAGGTATGAAGCAAGCCGTTCAATTTTTATGAGAACAATTTGAAACGAATCAATCGACGAAATATTAACACCGCCGGATCTTCCGTCTATGCTTAGACGCGATTTTAACACAGAGAAAAATTATTTCGATTCGAATCATTCGACGGTTTTGTGGTCGTAAAATTCCAATGCAATGTTTATGAAATTGTATGAGAAGATTGCGAATAACGTGGAGAGGAATAATGTTCTCGTAATTTCTTATGAAAAGTCAGTGATTTTGTATCTAATGTGTCGTGTTTTGCTTCGTTCAAAATTGATTGAGATTGGAGTGGAAATATTTGTTGAAGAAGGCCAATTTGTTAAATTGATAATAATATGATATAACATTTAAACCAAAAATTGGAAAATGTACTTTTAGTCCTTCAGACAAATCAAAATTTTGTAGATGAGATTCCAATTATTTTTCAAAAATATTTTTTTTGGCACTATTTTGACTCCAAATGCAAAAGTCTACCTAGAGTTATTTGGTGTAAAATTTTAAATTTTAATTCTATCTCCTCTTTGAGGGTAAATTTTCAGAGTTTTGGTCAAAATGACCATAGAAATGGATTTATGGGAGTTAAAAAATGTTTTGAATGGCTTGTAGAAGTGTTTGGAATGAATTATGGCGTGTAAAGTGATAAAAAAATGATGCAGCATGAATGTAAGTACATAGAAATTTGTAAAGAAAGAATGGCTGTTTTGTCCTCCTTTTTTCTTTTTTGAAAATTGAAGGAAGGAGAGCTAAAAAGGTAAGTTTCAAAATAACGTTATGACTCTTCCCCCTTCAGACAACTCACTCGAATAATTTAACCAAAGTATTTGACACAAAATGTGTAACTTTTACTTTTTTTCAAATCCAAATATTTTCAAAATTTCTTCCAAACTCAAGTTTTTAAAATTTATTCTCAATTCCAAGATTTTTTCTCCAGTTTTTTAAACTCCAAGCACCAAAATATGTTTTCTAAGTTTTTTCAGACTGTAAACTTTTTTCTACACACTCTTCAATTTGGTTCCAATCCTGAATTTTTAGTTCAAAATTTGAAGTCTTCCGATGATTTTTCAATTTTTTTCGTCAAATGTTTTCAACTTCATGTTTTTAAAAAATTACAGGCTACCAGTGGCGATTTTGGAAAGGAAAATCTGGGGAAGTCTGAAACTTGAAAGAAACTGCACATTTTTCAAAATCTTTCGAATACGAATTAATTAAATAACTATTCACAATTTGAATAGGTTCACGTTTCTTGAATTTTTATCACTTTTTAAATTTTCCTGCAATTATTCATTTCGTTCGTGAAGACATTTTGAAAAACATGATGTTGAAGAAAATCTTTGAAAGTTAGTTATTTTCGAATCGAACACTTTTTTAAAAAAAATGAATTTCAATTTCATGTTTAAAAAATTTTTTGTGAGTTAAATAATTGGAAAAAATTTTCAAGACCATGAAATTGAAAAACAGATGAAAAAAATCAAATTTAAGTAGGATTGAAATAATTTTATTGAAAAAAAAATCAAAAATTAGAAATTGGGTAAAATTTTGAAAAAAATTACTATTGAAGTGATGAAAGGAATTTAGACTTGAAAAATTGGAATGGATTGGAACTCACATCGTTGAAATCTTGTTTATGGTTTAGTTCCAGGATAGAATTTCATTTCATTTTCAATTTTTCTGGACACATTTTATCAAAAAATTGGTAAGTACTTAAAAACCTCATATCTTGGAAAAATAATCGTTGGAAGTCGGACTTCCCTAACTTCCCTTGGAAAATCGCCTCTGCAGGCTACCCTAAATTTTTTTAATTATTTATATTTCAACTATTTATTTTTTTAAATTTTCTCCAATTTCAATCATTTTTTCCCTCATAGATAATGTGTCTGAAATTAAACTTTTTCCCCAGAACAATTTTCAACCCTCATCTTTCAATTCAAAATTTTCTCTGATTTTTTTCAATATTGTATACATTTTTTTCAAATTCCAAAACTCTCTCTGATTTAAAACTATTTCGAATTTGTTCAACATTGAAGTACGTAATATTTTAAATATATTTTCAAATTTCAAAATTTTTAAAAAATTCTACTTGAAAAAATTATGTTAAAAATTTTTAATTGGAGAAAAAATGTTTAAAAAATTGAAAAATAAAATTGAGAAGAAATTTTAGAGGTGAAAAAGAATCAAGAATTGGAAACCATTCGAAAAAATTTCAAGATTACAAAAATTGTGAGAAAAAAAACTAAGCTGTGAGTGTAAAATCAAAAAAATAATTTGAAAAAAATTTAGGTTGGAGACATTTTGGTGTTGAATTAACGTGAGATATTTAGAATTGAAAAAAGTTGAGAAAATTCAAACATTTAAAACATTTTGAAAATATTTGAGCTTGAAAAAAAAATGTTGCTGTGTCATCTTTCTTGTCACATGTAAAAAAACAACGCTCCGGAAAATGGAAGAATAAAAGGAAGACAACAACCAAATATACTTAATAAAAATTGAACAACGTTCTTCCTGTGCCAAAACTATTTTTTTCAAAAATTTTGTAGACAACTTGAAAAAAGCACAATCTAGGAAATACAACGATGGGTTAGGAAATTAAAAATTTTGTTTAGACAACGATCAAATTCAAGGTCAACAAAAAATGTTCTCAATATTTTTATTTTTTTGCTGTTAATTAAATTTTACCAAAATGAACATTTGTATAATTTCAATTCCCAAATATCGTCATTCTGCTGAAGATGTACAAATTCATCACCAATTCAATTCGACTACAATTTTCGTTACTTCTTGACCCTTCATCTTCACGCCTCATTCCAAAGATAAAATCTACAACCCGATAGATTGAATTTTACACCCGAAAGATTCCAAACAAGAGCTACCATCGAGCAGATAATTTCGCCTCTGTTCTCATTCGCCCGGTAATCTTATTCGTTTAAAATGAACGACACCGACGCCAACATCAACGAGATCTCCCTATTTCTGCAACACAATCGCTTCATTAAACTCTATCGAACTATTCGACGATTTCGCGGCGGCAATACAGTGAAACATAAAGAGAGCGAGCAAGACGCGAATATGGTACGATATTACGCTTTATACACCATAAACACGACATTGTCTAGATTCTCGCGATTTAACCTCGTCATCGAACCTCTTTCTTATAATAAGTTCAAAGCTTCGGCAACTTTGGCAATACGTCAATCGTGCCCGGGCGTCCATTGTATTACAAGACTGTTCCATTAAAAAGTTAGCCGCGTAGGCTTTTCGTCAACTTGTTATACGGTGTTTAGTTTCAATGTCAGAGCCGCAGCACACCCGGTAAAAAATACACTTTATACAGCGGTGCTTAAAAGTTAAACTCTCCTTGGGCTCGTTTACATAAAGATAATTTTAAACGTCAAAATTTTGAATGATCGAACTTGTATCTAATCTAGCAAGGTTTAACCAAAGACGTACCAGCCAAGTTGAAATGATAAAAAAATAAATTACACGGAGTGAGAAGAAGAAACACGTACCCCATTTTCTTAGTTTTTGCCCCCCCCCCCCATTTCTTCTCCCCATTTTTTTTCATTTCACACTTCATATAAGTACGTTCTTTTTTTCTTCTGTTCAAATCGAGCTGTACAGCGTTGAAATAAATTACTCATATTTTACTTACAATACGACGATGATGAGATGAGCTGGCATTTTCGTCTCGTCTGATACTTCTTTTTAAAAGCGAGATGGAAAAAACCATTCCACGTGTAACCTTTATCGTCTTTTCTAATTTTAAATCCTCCGATAAAACTTCATTTAAACGTATACCATCTCGAATAAGTAAAATAGTTTGCTAAACTTTTCCATCCGACATGAGGCGTTTTTCTCCCGCAATCCTCCTTTTCGAAAAGTAAATAACGATATAAAATATATCATGAAGGTACTGACACGAGTCACTCAACAGTGTGAAATTTTAACCTAGCTCGTGTGATAATCGTCGCCTATTATTTGCCATTTTGATACGAAACAAAAGACCTAATAGTTTAATAAATCTTTTCTCGATTTCGAGATCATTTCGTACTGAATTTTTGATATTTATGTCGATTGGTTTGTATTATCTTCAGGTTAATGGTAAAATGAAACATAAAACACCGAAGGCTATATTTATACGGAGGATACATTAGACACGAAAATGAAAATTGGTGCGAACGACTGAATCTTTTCGGTTTTAATCATGTAGATTTCCAGTTACCATGCAAGATATCTGAAATTTTTCTTCAGTTCTGATAAAAATAATGATTTTTTTCAAATCTGAAACTTCCTCTCAACTTTTTCAACGGCTATGAAATTTTTTTCAATTTCGGAACCGATCCTCAAAATTTTTTCTCTATTGCTATTTTTTTTTCTTCAATTCTAAAATATTTTCAATTCTTTTAATGTTTGATTCTGATTTTTTTCAAGTTTTTTTCCAACTCAAATTTCGTCAAAATAAAAAAAATTATCTCATAAGAATTTTTGAAATTGGAAAATATTTTTAAAAAAATTTAGAGCATTGAGGAAATAGATAAAATACCACATCTGGAGAAATTTTGAGAAGAAACTTCGGAGTTGAATAAAGTTTGAGAAGAAAATTTCAAAGTGCAAAAAAATTTGAGAAGACAATTCAGAACTTTAAAAAAGTCTTTGAGGATGAAATATGTTTTTTAAAAGCTGAAAAAATCAAGAGAAAATTTGCAGTTGGAAAATATTTGGGGAAAAAATTGAAATTGATAAGAATACGGGAATAAGTTCCACAGTTGAATGTAGATTTAAAAAAAAAATTAAAGTTGAAAAATATTTTGAAAAAAATTTAGAGTTGAAGATGATTGAGAAGAAATAATGAAGTATCAGAGTTGAAAAAAAAAATAATAACCAATTTCAGAGACAGGAAACAATTTTGATATAATTGAATTCCAAAAAATTTAAAGTTCTAACCTGAAATTCAAAACCTAAATGATAGCCAAAAGATACTTACCTACTCTTTCATTTAGAAAATCAGTGAAAATTATAAAAAAAAATCATTGCAAAACAGTCAGAATTACAGACAGTAATAAATCGGTGAAAAATTTCACTAAAAGTCAACAGTGAAAAAATTGCTGAAAAATTAGTGAAAATTCAGTGAAAAATAAAAAAAATGTATTGAAAAGTCGGTGAAAATATTCTCGAAAAAGTTCATTGGAAAAGCCAAAAGGTCAGTGAACATTCACGGGAAAAATCAGTAAAAATTCGCGGGGAAAATCAATAAAAATTTTCGGTAAATCAGTGAAAATTTACGGGAAAATCATTAAAAATGCACCGTAAAATTGGTAAAAATTCACTAAAGCCAGTAAAATATCTCAAAATTCCTTTAACAAATCACTGAAATTTTTTAAAAAATCAGTGAAGTTCATTGAAAAGTCAGTGAAATTCTTTGAAAAATCATTTTAAAAACTCTGAAAAATCAGTGAGGTTCTTGGAAAATCAAAGAATTTTGCTGATTTTCTCAAAGCTACAATTCTGATCCTTTCTTGTTTCTTCGGTGGCTTCGCAGATTCGAAATGTAGAAAATCAAGCCAAAGCTGGAGGTTAAAAGTTTTATCTCACAGCTTGTCATTCGTGGAAAAAATTTGAGATAAAATTTTGGGGATTAATTTTTTTGGGGTTGAAAAATCATAAAATCTGAAAAAAGATTTTGGGAAATTTATGATTGAAAAAAATTCCAATGGGTGAAAAAAACCTGATGAGAAATTTTAGAACTGAAAAATCTAATTCGAGTTCACAAATTTCAAGATCTGAAAAAATAGAAAAAAAAACAAGTTGAAAATATTTCTAAAGAAATTTCAGGTTAAAAAAAAACGAAAAAATATCGCAATTAAAAAAATAAAGTTGAAAAAACGGGATTAAAAAATACAAAAATGAAAAAAATTCAGAATCTGCAATAAAATGAGAAAAAATTCCAAATTCTAAAATTGAAAAAATCTTAAAAAATCAATTCCAAAATTGAAAAATGTTTAGAAAAGAAATCCAAAGCTGAAAAATGTTTGAAAAAATTGAGAGTATTATAAACCAATTTCGAAAAAAATAGAATTTAATTGCATCTGAAGACTCTCGCAAGTCAAATGAAAACGATTCATTCGCCCGAACCATTTTTTATTTTCGTTCCTGATGCATCATCCTTATAAACCGAGCACTCGGTATCTGAAAAACAAGATTCAAAGTATCATCACTAGACCAACTTTACCAATGAAAGCAACCTATGTAATCAACGATTTCAACACGTTGATGGGTTATAAAACGTGTAAAATTCTTTCTATTTTTCTTTCGCTCGCGATAAGTATAAAATCGTCATTGGATCGGAGAAACGTTACGAAACGAGGGTATGTAATTCTAGATTACATCTTCGGTATTGTATCGAGAAATTGGTTTTTTATTATATCGACTTGTTGGGTATTATCGTAAAAACTTTCGCGTTAAATCACATTCCCTCCTTCGTCTCTTACTTTGGCACTATTCGTATAATAATTTGTAAATTAAGAAAGCTATTCGACGAGCTTGATAAACTAGTGTGGCACGTTTTTTATTCACCCTCCGATTTTCCCTCTTCTATTCGAATCCCCCAAAACCATACGATGCAGCTTTAAACGATGCTGTATATTTTCAAGAAGCTTCAGCATCTGCTTTCTTTTTACTTTTTTTTTTTTTTTTTGTTCTTCGACACGATATCGAGCCACGTTCGTTCATTCAATTCGCTACAGCTCGATTTTCGTATCGTAATTATTTCCCGATCATTGTACCGGGTCGAATTTTACTCTTTATCGGAGACGTTCGTTGTCGATATTTACTTGGAAATTGGTACCGTGTGCTGGTACGCTTGATCGAATCTCAGTCGTCGTCTTCATCGTCCAACTTTTCTCCATTTTCGCGTATGTACGAAGCAGGCAACGTGGGTACGGTGTATTTTGTGTACCTAAGCGTTGTTATCTGCGAGTCTTGGCGTCTTTGCGTGCGCAAATACCAAAGAAACGAGCGGTATTGAAGAGGAAGATGAACAGAGGGGAGATGGACGAAAGAAAGTGCTCCGTTTAATTTTCTTATGTTTACAATGAAACTATGCGAGCTTTTAGTTCACCTTGCTGCGTTTCCCTTTGCGCCATCCAGACCAAGCATTCTCTTTCCTTCTCGATGTAATGGAATTTCAATTCTTCTCGCTGTAAATGATTTGAATTTTATATATTCGCCGAGTTCGCCTTCCCTCCTCAACATCTTCCGCTTCTCAGAATTCTATGGTGACTTTATAGGGAGGCGTTTCAATGATGAATTACATGGTGTCGAGGAATTTTGCCGCAGTTGTTTGGTAAATACTTTGCTGGCAGGTAAAGTACCCATAATCACCTTGCTGTGTTGGGCTTTCCTGTTTGTAAGTTTTTGCCTTTCTATCATTGGTTTCGTGATGTTCTATCGTCTATTTCAAGGCTCAGGTTTAGATAACAATACGTGAAGGTACTTCATTGAAGATGAAGGAATAACTTTCTTCAAAGCGTTTGTCGGAAATGTTATTTTCATCGAGAATAAGATGAGCGGGTAATGGAATATCGGGTTGTGATTTCGTTTTAGTATTTTGATGATACAGTCTGATTGAGCTACTGTTTGATGGATTTGCGGAAGATGATTCGTTACGATTTTTCGTAATTTTTTTTACGATGTTTGATTCGTGAATGTTATTTAATGAGGGGGGAGGGGGTTGAAAATGGTTTGATTTTTGTAGTTTCTCTTTGGGATCCCTTTACACCTCCATCCAATAGATGGGTAATAAGTATGCATGTTCAAAAACTAGGATTTTTTTGATTGATGCCCAAAATACTGCAATTTCTAATTTCACTTTAAAAAAATTTCGACATGTGGTTCGATACCGTCGACCATGTCACATTTTTTTAAATTACCCATTCGGCCAAAAATCTCCAAAAAATTATCATAGATCGTCAAAAGTAGCCACAGATTGACAAAAATAACCAAGAATTACCCAGAAATCATTTGAACGTACATAAAATTCAAGAAAATTGAATTTTAAAAAAATGTAAGGAACATTTGAACTTGGAAAAATTGTTTGAAAAATTTTCAAAATTTAAAAACTTCAAAAAAAATGATTGAATGAGAAAAAAATTGAAAAAAATTGGTACATATTTGAAAGAAAATTTGTAGAAATCTCACAACTAGGAAAAAATTGAATAAGCTGAACAAAAAAAGAACTGTGAATATTTAAAAACTCGAAAAAATGTTGGCGTTGGATAAATTTTTAAAGATAATTGAAGTGAAAAATAGTTTTGTTTTTTTTTCAAATACAGAATTGAGGAAAATACTAAGAAAATTTGAATTTGAAAATTTTTGAAAAGATTACCTACAGTTAATTTCTTTGAATTTAAGTATTCGAATCACCATTTCACCGCATGCAATTTCTTCAGATGGTATAATCCAGAATCTCTCTTATCAAAAAGTATTTTGAAATTCTCAAAATCATTCTTCCAAACAACTGTATTCCGAATCTAAAATTCTAAAAAAATATTTGAACTCTAATACTAAAATCCATTTCCTCGCATTTCTATTACCAAAAGAATTTTGTGCTTTCTTATTTGAATCATTTAAATTTGGTGAAATTCTGTGCTTTTGAATCAATGAAACAATTTTAACTAAAAACCAGTGATTTTCTACGGATTTTGGAGATAGTGACAATTTTTCATCAGAAAATAGAATTTCACTTCAGTGAGACTAAAATTATAATCCACATTTTGAATAATTTTTGGAAAAAATCAAATTTGGAAACATTTTTGGAAGAAATTTGAATTTGAGAAAGAAAACATATCGAGAAAATTCAAAAAATTCAGAAAAAATTAAAAATTAGAAAAAACTTCGAGAAAATTGGAAAAATCTGAGAAAATTCTTTTGAGTAAATTCAAATTCGAAAAACATTTTGAAGAAACTTGAAATTGTAAATAAACTCCGAGGAAATTCGAAATCAAAATAAATGAGGGAATTCCAAAAATAAAAATGTCTAAATTGACTGAATTTGAACCGTTGAAAAAGCAAATACCCCACACGAACCAAAATCATCTTTCCCGCGAACATTTTTTCCCTCTTTTCTTCACTCATTCCACACTCATTCAAACCAACCCTAAAAATGAAAATGGGTACCGAACGACATTTCATTTTCATAAACTGGAAAATCGATAAATATTTTTCAAAGCTATTTCTTGAAAAGGGACCAATTATGGATTGAACAAGGTAATTGCCTAAAAAAATTCAAAATAATATCAGACTTGTCATAATTTTTACACCACCCATCGACGAGATATTCTCTCCGTTACCACACCAAAAATTAAAATTTTTTTTTCAAAGAATTACGTACTCAACCTGGAATCAAAATTATAATTTTTTAAAATCGATACAAATTGAAAAACAAAACAAACTGTCTCTTTTTATGTTTTTTTTTTTTTTTTTTTTTTTTCAATTGCAAAAACCATAATTTTCTCACAATAAGTAAGAATTTAATTAAAATTGCCCATATTGAGGATAGTTTCTGATGGAAATAATTATTTTCGACGAATCTTGAAAGAAAATTTTTTTATTATCACTTGTTGGAAACTGATTTTTCAAATCGCCTTTTTTTTTTCAAATTATTTAGATCAAAACCATGACCTTTTAGTAGTCAAATTTGAGAAAATCGTGATTTTTTTCGGTGGAATTTCAAACGATGAGAGAGTACAAATTTTTCTAAAATTCACTCATTAGGAAGAACTTCGAACACATCATCGATAAATTTCTTGAATTTTTCCTGGGAAAAATTCCGACCTTATTTTCTCGTCTTCTCGACCTAATTGACACCTAAAAATTTCGCCAGAATTGTTCACCGGAATAAATTCAATCACTCGATGGCTCTAATTAAATTTCTTTAAAACCACGAAACTTCACATTTCATTCGATTACTTCTGCAAAAAAAAAAAAAATACAAAGCCTTTAATTATCTAAAACATATTTTAGCACTCAACCGTCTCTCTCACCTATTCTCAATACATTCCCTCAATCACACTGCCTTCACCTATCAGCACATTACACCAAAACATTCCATTCTTCTATCGAATACAGCCCGTCAAAGACACTAATTGAAGTCGGCTCAAATCCCGTAAATTTTCTGGACGTACGAAAATTCAATTTACCGCTATTTCCGTCGTTTCGCCGTCTCCATCCAGCACCCTTTACTCAATAGGTGCGCACATTCCAGGTGCTGTCTCGTTTACTCTCCGTATATTTCTATCAAACTCGAAATAAACCGATTATGCTCTACATGTACGAGATATTTTTCACCCACAAATATGCCATAGTCAATTTAGATTTTCCCAACTCATCGCACCGCATCACGTTGCGTCGCAATAAACAAAATAAAGTTCCTAAGTACAGCCTATAATTCGTTAGAGAGATGACTTTCGTCCATTGGGGTTTTTATATAGACCTAGTTCATTTATTCTTCGCCAAGGCACGACCGCACTCTTGTCATAAATGAATAGTCACGCGATGTGAATTTAGACGCAGAATACACGACAAGTGTAATAACCATGTATAGGACATTTTCTCAACTAATACACTAAAATCATCCTACCAGTCAGCTTTCCTGATCAATACTAATTTCCAAATATCCAACGTAGTTACTAAAATTACCCAACTTATTTTTCTGATCATCGACCATATTTGTCACAAATACACTTAATTTTCAACACAGTTATCGATTCTTCGAGGGGGAAAAAATACCAAAAAGAATCCACTGGCTATTGTCGTACTATTCGAATGAAAAAAAACACGCGTGAACACACTCCCAAAATTCATCGATTCATCCGCCTCATTCAACTTTTTTAATCACGGGTTGTAAATTTTTAATCAGAAATTCTTTTCAACATTGTTGAAATTCTATAGCCCCCCTTTACCTAGGCAGGGTTCAAATCCAGCGTAAACTTTTCAATTAAGTACAAAATCCTAATGAACCTTGGGCTCGAATTATTATTTCTTTTCCTTTCGACAAAACTTCGGTACGAAATATTCGAAAAATAAAAATTTTCTCGGAAAAAAAAATTAATTACGAAGTATTATTTTTACAGAAAATAACGCCCTTGTACACGATACGATGTAATGTAGCAGACTTGACCGAAAAAATTATTGCATAATTTGGACTCTCGTTGCTATTTTAGAGTCAGTTTCGAGCTGCGGCGCTTGATTAATAAAAAACATCAGCGGTGTTGATTCGAACAGAAACACTACGAGAGCTTAGAATTTTATAGTATCCGGAGGCGTTTTAGGGTTTTAATTGCGAACTTCTTTCTTCCCTTATTCTTAATGTTTGACGAAATACTTTTCGTAGCCTTTTTTCGTGTATTGTTTGGCATGATGATGACGATGTTGTTGGTTTTGTCGAGGAAGGGAATTTACACGCGAGGGAAATGAGTTGAATACTGGGTTTGATTACGATTCTAGTATGAGTGGTTGAAGGTCTTCATTTTTGAAAATATTAAATATACTATGAGAATAGATGAGTGAATTGAATGAGTTTGTCAGCGTAGTTTTCATCATTTTTTTCCATATATTGGTAAACTCGTAAAAAAAAATAATACATAAAAATTGCACTTTTTCAAGTAAGAACCCACTGTCTCATTTTTACTCTTCAGATTAAAAACAATGAATCTTTATTTTCCCTGGAAATACTCGGTTTGAAAATCTAGAAGAAGGGGAAGATGGAAGAAATTTAATTAAAAAAATAATAAACCAACGACGAAGAAAAATTAAATCGAATTCATAGGAGGTCCAAAAAAAAACTCACACGAGACAAATCAAGAAAATGAGATAATTTGAAAGTAATATGATCAGAAATAATCACAAATAGAAACCAACATCATGTTTTTATGAAAATTAACCGCCGGACGGGCTACCGTGAACTTCTTTTTAAATCGAAGATTCCTTTTTGAAAAACAACCATAAAATTAACCACACTTTTATGAATTTCCCCGAACTGTAGAAGCGGTAATTTTGATGGATAATTCCTATCCAAATAATTTGCCACATATTCAAACCTTTTACATTTGTGGTGAAATGCATGGATAATTGTTATCCATAAAATTATCCACAGTTTTATGAGTTTCCCCGAACTCTGGAAGCGGTAATTTTGATGGAAAAATTCCAATCAACAAAATTTGCCACACGGAAAAAACAGAAGATACATTTTACCCCAGAAATAATAAATTTTATCAAAAAAAAAGATATATTTTATCAAAAAAATTAATAAATTTTACCAAAATGATAAATTTTAATCAAAAAATAATAAAATGTATTCAAAAAAAATAATAACGTGTTTCAATTCACAAAATAGGTGAAATTTGTTTTAAAAAATAATATTTATTATCAGAAAAAATAATAAAATTTGTCAGAAAATGAATAAATTTTATCAAAAAAAATAAATTTTATTCAAAAAAATGATAAATTTTACCTATTTTGAGAATTGGGACGCGTTATTATTTTTTTGGATAAATTTTATTATATTTTTTTTTCAGTGCACATGTTCAAATCTTTTACATGTATGGTGAAATACGTGGATAATTATTATCCATAAAATTGACCATAGTTTTATGGGTTTTCCCAAATTCTAGAAATAGCAATTTTAATGGAAAATTTTTATCCACAAAATTTGCCACATGGTTCAACTTTTTACATTTGTGGTGAAACGCATGGATAATTGTTATCCAAAAAATTAACCACAGTTTTATGGGTTTCCCCGAATTCTAGAAACAGTAATTTTGATGGAAAAATCTCTCAATTTTTATCAAATTTTGTAAAATTTTTTTACTAAATTTTGTAAATTTTTTTATCAAATTTTGGACATTTTTTTATCAAATTTTGGAAACTTTTCATCAAAGGGTCTGGCCGAATCAGGGGTGAATTTGGCCCCAGGCTGGATTTTCGTTTTAACCCCCCCCCCAAAGGTACCCCTTGATGTAAAAAAATCTGGAAAAAATTTTGACCCCCCCACGGCCCTCCATTTCGGAGCTATGGCCATTTTATTACCCGATTTTCAAGAATTTTTAATTCCAACGGAAGTGAACGAAATTTTCTGTTCTTTGGCACAAAGTTACATCTTGTAGAGATGTATTTTTGGAAATTTTTTTAAAAATTTTCATGCACATCTTCATGGTTTTTCGGCCATTTGAAGTTTTCAATCGCAAAAAACACCATATAATCGAAGAGGTACCACTCTGGAAAAATTACTAAAAAAACGTGTTTTTTAACGTAGATTCACGTCGCGTATTCAGTTTTGGCGATATTGATGCAGCAAGGGCCGAAAATCGCGAAAAACCGTACAAAAATGATGCTTTTTGACCAATTTTTCAAATTTTGAGCGTTTTATGCGAAAATAAGTAACCAAATGAAAAAATTAACCCCGAATTCGTGTTTAGCGAGTCAAAATACCCCAAAAAACACTCTCTGTACGATCGTTTTAATCGAAGCCTCGAAATTGACTATTTGTGTCATAAAAAACCATTGGAAAAGGTCAAGTTTGGAACTTCAAGCAAAACGGTCGCGATTAAACAGGCTGGAAAATTTTACGAGAAAAAATAAAATATAAAAACCCGAACTCTTGAATTGGTAATTTTGATGGAAAATTCTATCCACAAAATTTGCTACATGTTGAAACCTTTTACATTTGTGGTGAAATGCGTGGATAATTATTATCCATAAAATTAACCACAGTTTTATGTGTTTCCCCAACGCTAGAATTGGTAATTTTGATGGATAATTCCTATCCACAAAATTTGCCACTTGTGGAAACCTTTTACATTAGTGGTGAAATGCATGGATAATTATTATCCATAAAATTAACCACAGTTATATGGGTTTCCCCGAACTCTTGAATTGGTAATTTTGATGGAAAATTCCTATCCACAAAATTTGCCACTTAATGAAACCTTTTACTTTTGTGGTGGAATATCCATAAAATTGACCACATTTTTCAAATTTTGAGCGTTTTATGCGAAAAGATGTAACCAAATGAAGAAATTAACCCCGAATTTGTGTTTTGCATGTCAAAATACCAGAAAACACCCTTTGTACGATCGTTTTAATCGAAGCCTCGATATTGAACACTTTTGTTATAAAAAAAACAGTGGGAAAGGTGAAGTTTGGAACTTCAAGCAAAACGGTCGCGATTAAACAGGCTGGAAAAAGGAATTTTCCATCAAAATTACCAATTCTAGCGTTGGGGAAACACATAAAACTGTGGTTAATTTTATGGATAATAATTATCCACGCATTTCACCACAAATGTAAAAGGTTTCAACATGTAGCAAATTTTGTGGATAGAATTTTCCATCAAAATTACCAATTCAAGAGTTCGGGTTTTTATATTTTATTTTTTCTCGTAAAATTTTCCAGCCTGTTTAATCGCGACCGTTTTGCTTGAAGTTCCAAACTTGACCTTTTCCAATGGTTTTTTATGACACAAATAGTCAATTTCGAGGCTTCGATTAAAACGATCGTACAGAGAGTGTTTTTTGGGGTATTTTGACTCGCTAAACACGAATTCGGGGTTAATTTCTTCATTTGGTTACTTCTTTTCGCATAAAACGCTCAAAATTTGAAAAATTGGTCAAAAAGCATCATTTTTGTACGGTTTTTTGCGATTTTCGGCCCTTGCTGCATCAATATCGCCAAAACTGAATACGCGACGTGAATCTACGTTAAAAAACACGTTTTTTTAGTAATTTTTCCAGAGTGGTACCTCTTCGATTATATGGTGTTTTTTGCGATTGAAAACTTCAAATGGCCGAAAAACCATGAAGATGTGCATGAAAATTTTTAAAAAAATTTCCAAAAATACATCTCTACGAGATGTAACTTTGTGCCAAAGAACAGAAAATTTCGTTCACTTCCGTTGGAATTAAAAATTCTTGAAAATCGGGTAATAAAATGGCCATAGCTCCGAAATGGAGGGCCATGGGGGGTCAAAATTTTTCCAGATTTTTTTTACATCAAGGGGTACCTTTTGGGGGGGTTAAAATGAAAATTCAGCCTGGGGCCAAATTCATCCCTAATTCGGCCAGACCCTTTTGGCAATTTTTAAAATAAATTTTCAGAATTTTAGTTTACATCGAAATTTCTGACTTTCGTGGAGGAATGGATCATCCTCTCATACCCCATGTTGTTTCGTCCCTGTTTGAACCTCTATTTTTATGCCTCGAAGTCCTTCAAAGGTTATCAAAATATTCAACGTCGCCTCTCCAAATGAGCACAAAAAGGACATCCATAATTATTTTTACTAAATCTGCCATTTTCGCCTTAAAATCATGCCCTTCAATCCTGAAAATACTTCATTGGTTGAATTGAAAACACACACGCTTAAATACGACTAGCAAAAAAAGTACTTCCAACGAGAAAGCAATCCGAAAAGAAATACAGTGGAAAGAAAAACCTCGTCTTTACGCTGCAGACTCGATACACATAGCATTATGTACGTACATTGTATCTACATTTATACAAATTTCAATCATCATTTTACACCGCGTGTAACTGAAATAAATGTACAAGATATATCGACTGTTATAATAATCAAAATTTATTTCAATTTATACGCTAACGTGTGGCTGACAAGTGAATACAAGACGAACGAGCGAGCTAGTATTTCGGCGCTACGTCGTCTCCTCTTTCTCCATCCCTTGCATCGTTTTCTTTCGAATATGCCATCGTCTCTTCGCTCGTACCTGCTTCCTCTCTTGTCATCATTCACCATCGTCGTACCAGAAGACGACGACGACGAAAATCATATTTAAAAAAACGCGAATCAAATGTATGTGTACTCATTCCCCAGGGACGCCTTGGCTTTTTTTCCTATTCATATACGTAAAAAAGAACGCTTCGCGTTAAAAGAAACATTATCGAGATTCGCGGTGTGCTAGGGCAAAAAAAAAAGTATATTCAGCATTCGTGGTACCAATCCACTCTCTATACGCTTAAGTAGAATTTTTTTCGATTTACTTAGCCCCTTTTTTTATGGCATCCTCGCCACCTCAAAATCTAGGTATCATTTTTCCGCACTTTGTATATTCAACGTCGTCTTCGTCTAGAAACCGTGTTAGAGCATCGCGGTGGTCTCGACTCGAGATAATTAATCTTGCAAAATCCTTTATTCTCTCTTCTCTCCATTAAGCTTTCGTCGAGACGAGAGAATCGCGGATGAGGAAAATACGCTGCGCCAATCTCGAAAACACAAGTTACAAGTCGCACGAATCCGATGCCAGGCGCCGTTGAAATAGAAATGTTGTTGCGGTTTTCTTTGTAGGCTTTTTGAACCCCGCTACGTTTTGGGGAAAAAAGTGACCCTGGTTGGAGGTTCCTTCGGATTTTTATGCAAAAGTTCGCCTTACCGGAGGCTGGTCTGGTCGAGGTTCTGGATTTTGGTGTTTTTCTTACTTTGGCTGTTACTGTGCGATTCGGACCTTGAAACGTAAACGAGAAAACGACTGAAGTACGAATGAAAATTCCAGTTTACTCGATAATGTTATCGTACTAGCTTTTATGAAAATGTTTTTCGTAATCTGCCAAAGATTTCCCACGAGGATAATTTTGACTACACTGTTCAACAAGTTGGCGTGTACGTTTGTTCTACGCAGATTATACATTTTGTAGTGCAATCAACTATCCGGGTCCGAGAAAAACGCTGGAATTAATTTTTTTGCTTTTAATTTTATTCGAGGTTAATCCGGAGTTCGTTTTGTATCTTGGTATTTTCAGAAGGGAAAAATATGCGGAGAAAGTTTGCTAAAAATTTAGGAGAAAATACAGAAATGCAGGATTTTAGTTGGTAGCATTGTTTCTAATCAAAGCATGATCAAAGCTGTTCAAAAATTTTGATTTGAAAACGTGCCTTAGTTTCGTAAAATGATTGAAGTTTTTTTTTTGGCTGTGGGAATGAGGTATTTTTCAGAAAATGAAATAAAAATACGAAAAATTCAAAATAATTTCATGTTTGGAGATTTTCAAAATAATTTGTCCAAAAAATTGAAAAAAAACTGATTTTTTTGAATGGTTGAGTTTTCAAGGATATCGTCAAACTATGTGATTTTTTTCTGTAATGGGGGCCTCGAAAGAGAATCCAAAATTTTCACCATTTTGCTGGGCCGAAAAAATTCTCAACTTGCAAGTATTTGCTTACTCTGTAGGAACAGAATATGGATTTTTGTTGGGTATTTTATTAAAAAATATGCTGAAGTTTCGCCGTTTCGAGACTTTTTAACCTTTAAATTAAGAGAGAAATATTTTTCTCTTTGAGATACTCGGGTATTAATTTTTCTGCTAAGGAAGTTTTTTTTACACTACGGCAGGCATATTTTTTCAACGAATGTTTCAAAAAAAATTCCTGAAATGATGAGAGTCGATTAAAAAAATAATTAGGTAGGTACCTGTAAAAAATTGTCCAATTTCCAAATAAATTTTTCAAATTTCGAAAAATAAGCTACCTTTTGAAGTATAAAAGGCGAAAATTTATATTTTGGACATCAAGTATCCAAATTTTTCAAAGCTTTGCCATCACAATTATTTGAACTATTTTAAAGCGACAGTGTAAAAAAAGACACTTATTTATACCTCATCCCTCGAAAATTCTTCTGGTACCTATTTCAAGTATTGGTGCTCACTTTGCACCCTCAAAAAAATTTGACATCACTGATGAAAAATTGCAGAATTTTTGAAACAAACAAACTGTAAACTCTCTAAACTCTGAATCAATGAAACATCAAATTCTTTCTTTTTTTTCTCAGTCAAGACTACTGATTTTTTCTGAGAAGTGGGGAATCGACTGAAAAATCACCCATTTTGACTAAAATCTCTGTAAAAAATCATTAACCTTCGAAAAAAATTAAATTAGTGAAATTTTGTCTGAGAAAAACGATGGGACGAGGACGGAAATTTTCTAAAAAATCATAATTTTTACGATGATTTTTTTGCCAAGCTGGGCGAGGTGGTCAAATCTCATGAGTCGCTCGAAAAAATTAAATTTTTTGTAATTTTTTGGAATGTATTTTTATGCTAAATATGACGAATGATTTGGAACAGTTTATTTTTAAGACTTTATGACCCTTTTCAGAAATCCCAAAAACATCCCAGAGAGGCAGAAATGAAATTTCGATTCGCAAGTCAAATTCTTCTAATATGAGTGATTTTTTACTTGATGCATAGTTTTTTTTCATCACTAGATTTTTCTGACAATTCTATAAATGATCTTGAAAATTTTGAATAATTATTGAAATTTATTGAATTTTTGAATAGAATTTTGACCTACATTTCAAAATTGTGATAAATTTTCCTCGTTCAGTTTTTCTAGCCGTTGGCATGAATTTTTATTAAAGTGGTATTTTCGAAAATAGCACGTCCCAGAGCACTTTCGATCAAAACTCTCTGCACCGAAATAGGTTTTTTGATTATCGACAAATTTTTTAAACATTTTAAATTCATCTGGAACAATTTTTTACTTACTTTTGAATATTTCAATAGGAAAATCATTTCAAACAAGGAATTTTGGCGATATTCATGGACGAATCTTAAAAATTTTCCAAAACAAAAAAACTGCATTGATGTTTTCATATGCTAAAAAATCGAAATTCAAGCAATTGTGTGACTTTTCCTTCGAGGATTTTTTTCCAAAAAAATAAGTTGGCATTTCACCCCTGTATTTTCCCCTGCCATTATAATCAGTCCGAAATTTGCCTTATGCGAGGAGTATAAAAAACTTGAAAAATTTCCAGAAAAGTGATGGGACTTGATTGATTTTTGAAATAAATTTTAGATAGGTGGCTTAGATACCGAATTTAATTTTTGAATTTCGGTTTTAATTAAAACGTATTTTTTACGATTTTAAGGTACATATTTTGGAATTAAAGGAAGTTTTCAGTTGTTGATTTTTTTTTTTTTTTAAAAAAAAGTTTTTCAAATCTCTTATTCATTTGTGGTGATGTCGTTTTCAACTTCTAATGGTTTTTCATACCCAGAAAGTTCTTCGAGTATTTCCATATTTAGTCTCACGAATAATTACGCTGCTCTTATTTTCGATTTTGCCATTGTAAAATTTTGGGGTCTCCTGAAATGGGAAAAAGTCCAAATTTCTGGTAAATTGGTTACTTTTAACTGTGTGGATTAGCGCCGTTGGCGTTGAATCGAAATGTGCTTCAGGTCATTTTTCGACCATTGACTTGATCATTTCGTTTTAGAAAAATCAATTCATAGATACCCCTAAAAAAAAAAGTTCATTTCACTTCAATCAGGTTGCAAAATTGTAACTGGCCAATCGGAAAATTCCGTATTGTATTATACATTGAACATTATTTACGGCGGTTTCGTTAGGCAACTTTATTAACGTCTCCGGACGGTTATTATGAACTACCGTTACGGATAGCGAACGGATAACGAAAAATTTGTATCTTCATTTTTGGGCTTGTTTTTTGTTAAATTTCATCGTACTCTATCGAATAGCGATGAAATAACGAAAATAGATAGCATAGCGACTGGTCCCGACCACTCGCTATGTTATCGACGCAAAAAATCGTCAAACAAAAGTGATCGTTATTCGTTCGCTATCCGTAACGGCAGTTCATAATAACCGTCCAGGTTAGCTATTTACGGCGGTTTCGATAGGCAATTTTATTAACACCGATTACCTATTTGCTTTTCATAATGTTCTGTGACAATCCAGTTGATCGAATCGAAACACAAAATATCGTGTGATGGTATTTTATTAATTTATTCAATTTCTTACTGGAATCTGGAAGAATGAAATTCGACACCAAGAAAATTATTATCAATACATCGTATGATTCTGTCACGAATACCTGTTTTTTTTTCCTCTTCAAATTTAATCGAAATAATATCTCTTGGGTTGGGTGCTACAAGATGAAGAAGACACTACAGATAGGCGTAAAAATTATATTTCTTCTTTCGTCGATCATAAAAGGACCATCGTAAAAATCCATTAATTGCCCACCTTGGCTGACACCGACGTAGGTGGAGACCCGAGACGTCGAACGAAACCATTGACAAAACGATCGTAAAAATGAGCCTGAAAAAAAAAGTCAAACGAAAACGAATGAAAAAATATACGACATTGCGGAAAATTTACCATTTCATTAAAAAAATATTAGCTTTGAAATTCGACAATAAAATAGATATTTCAAGAAGGGAACGAAGGCGAATGATAGATTGACGGCCGTCTATTCAATGGAATTCCTCGCATTGCCGTTGGTTTTTCTTCTTCCATGTACTGGTTGGGTTCTTCCGACTTTATTCTCTATTTCTCTTCCATTCGCAGATATTATTTTCGATGCATCATTAGGTCTTTGACAAGTGTACGACGTGCGCTTCTTTAAATATCAAATGAACCGGAGGCAGGGAAGAGACTTCGGCGATACGAAGTTAACGCGAGTATAAAAGGATATCGAGGCGAAGTGTCGAGGTTTTTGATGCCTCGTGTATCGCTACGATAAAGATGACGAAAAGGATAAATAAATGTAACAAATTTTTCCCCTATTCGCCAAATTGCGTGATATGTGTTTTCGTTGCTGCGAGTTTGTCAGCGGTGTCGTTGTGTTTGGGTTTCATGTTTCGGTCTCGAATCGAGGGAAATGTTTCAAGGTGATTGAAATTTTTTCGATTTGGATTATAGATGCACAAATGGGGTGAATTTGAGTGATGAGATCTTACGTTGGGAAATATGAATTTGGGAAAGATGAATTTTTAAAATTTTATGGATTTTTTTGGAGGGGAGGGGGGTATTGGCAAAACTGAGCTGAAATTTTATAATTTATTTTCATTCAAAATTGAAATCTTTTTTCAGAAGAAAATGAGTTAAAATACTTCGTACGAAAAACAAACATGTAGAATTACTTTGGACATTGAATTAAGACGTCTTAAAATTATAAATACTTAACTTTTTCGTCAATCTTAATCAATTAAGAAAATTACAAAACTCGTGTAACTGTAGTTAGAGTCAACTCAGGCCTTACTATTATTGTTTGAAATGCAGCGAAGGAAACGAAGAAAAAAAAGGGAAATTATAAAACTTTAATTGTAATACTTTCTCATCGTTGTTAGTATAAACCTCACCGAGCCAAGCGGTGTAGGTTTAAAAAATTTCAACTGTTTTTTTTTCTCCTTCAATTCATACGCTTGGTACTTTTTTCACTTTGCACTACTGCGATAGAAGGCTGGTCTTTTTTTTCTCTCTGCGACGTTTTTATCGCTTTTAACTCGATGTTTTTAAATTAAATTCCCCAGTTGGTGCGTCGCCTCGGACGCGAACGCCGCAGCGACGATGCCGGTGACGAAGTTTGTTTATTTTATTCTCACCATTCGTCGTAATTAATATCGATTATTTTTTTCGACCGGGAAGGGGTGTACGAAGGCGCAACAGGAGTTGAAGAGGGGGAAGAAAGGGGAAAATCGAATACCTGGGTAGGTAGGGGTGGGGGGGTGGGGGGTAGTTTTTGAAGTTTGAGAAAATTTAGTTGTGGAAATCGAAATGTAATTTAATTTGATGGTGAAGGTTTCTTACTTCGTATTCAGAGAATTTGATTTTTAGTAATTTCGAAAAATTGCAGGCGTGTTTATAAAAAATTTGAATGAATTTTTTCCCGCCGAGGTTATTTTTACTTAGAAATATGTACGTTTTGGGACATTATTGGGGAAAGGGAAGGTTTCAGACATTCAGACCATGTTTTTTTTAATGTCTATTCTGATCGACTTAGGTATTTGATATATCAATTTTTATGATTATTGGACAATTTTTTCGAGTAAAATGTCAATAATTTTGATGAATTTTGTCTCACACTAATCTACGTAGTCGTCTCATTTTCTGAAATTTTTCGTTCCGACTTCTCAAATTATTTTTTTCAATTTTTAATTATTTGTACATTTAAAAAAAATTCCAACCGAATGCAGAAATTTTCATTATTTGAAATTTTTGCCTCTCAATTTTTTTCATTCTGAGTTTTCAGATTTAATTTTTTGAAAAATTATTATGAATGGAAAATAGGGAGAACAGGTGACTTTGAATGTCGCCTCCTGTTCCTCTGTAACTTTGAAATTTTTTGAAAAAACTGCAATATTAAAAAAAAAATTGATTGTAAAATTTTTCGAAAAAAAAAAAAATAGTTTTCCAACTTACTTATTGGAACCTGAAATCAAAAGAATAATTTGCATTTTTTGGTGAGAATACGGAAAAATTTGTAATGTTCATTAATAAGTATTTTTATGCGAAATTTCATTTAATCAAATTTTATTGCTTTGGATGTTTGAAAATGTTGTAAAATTTTGAATAAGTTGATGGTTTGCCATCTGTTGCATTTAATAATTTGCCAAATTTTATTCCTCACGCAATGTGGTAGGTAAATGTTTCAAATCTTCCAGTGATCTAATTCTTTTTTTTTTAGAAAATTTACCCAATTTTTCTAAAAAGTAAGATTTTTTATGGATTTTTTTTTTCAAAAATTCCTCGATTTTCATCAAATGGTTTTTTCTGTGGAATCAAGGGCGAAATTCGCAATTCCAGGTTGAAGGGAAACCTCACGGGGCCCTCAGTGGCCATTTCCTTGAAAAACGACAAAAAAATTTAGAAATCCGTTAAAGTTGTCTTTTCCTGTAGTTTCCTAAAAAAACGACGCGAGTGATGCTAGAAAAATTGAAAAATCGTCTTTCCAAATCAAAATTAAATGTTTTGAAACATTTATATATTAATGAGTTTTTTTGGGGACCCTAGAAATTTTCAGATAATTTTCCAGAAAACTGAAAAAAATCATGAAATTTACAAAAATTATAAACCTGGATTAAAAGTTGGTTTGAAATTATATGGAGTGATTTAGGTGCCAAAAGGAGGCAAATTGTTTTTCTGGACTTCTGAACTAGAAAAATTAAGGAATAAGTTTCTCAAATGAAATCAAAATCAAGAGAAAGGCAAAAATATCTGACATATTATTATTTCAATATTTCAAAGTTGATTCAAATCTTAAATCTTTTTTGTAACTATTTTTTGGCTTTTGTTTTTTGTCAAAAATAAAAGGAACTATTTATTGGAGGGAAAGAGAACAGAGGTGGGGAGGAGGGGAGGAGGGGAGGAGGTGAATATTAAGAAAAGAGAAAACATTCGTTATCTCCACTTTTATTTACCTAGTGGAAGTTGAAATAAATCTCATCTCATTCATTTCCAATCATTTTTTTTATGAACTACGTTGGAAACGAGGCTTCTGTTTTCAAATTAAGTGCCTAATGAAAGTTTCTGAGCTGTTAAAAATTAATTATCCATGTAAATTAAATTGTTGTGAAAATTAGAAAAAAAAAGTAAGGAAAACATTCGGTTTTTTCCATTCATTCTCTCGTTTCAAAATTTACATCGTTTCTAAAATTCCCCAACCAAAAAATTTATCCAGTTCGACCATATTTCAAATGGAATTTTTTCCACCATATTTTGATTCATAAATGCAAATTTTCAACTCGACTTGCTAGGTACCACATATCCCTTATCCCATCATGGAAAAAATTACTCTCAATTCTCTGTCCAGCTGTAAACCGATTATTACGAAACCGCGTTGAAAAATGTCATTTATGGATTTTTTCTCGTCGAAAAGGCAATTTTCGAACGTGAAAAAAATACAGGGGACAAATTTTCATCCGTTTTAATTATACGGTATCAAAGCAAACGACGACGATCATGAAAATTACCTTTTTTAATTGTATCACGTCGACCAGAGAGAAATAGATTGTCCACGAGGTTATGGAGGATCAAGAGGAGGGAAGGGTATCACGTGTATGGTTTGTCATCGTTGAAATTATACTCTCGATTTTCTCTCTTTATATTTTTACATCCCTTCGGTTGCCTATCACTTTTCTGCGTAGAACGATGAAATTACACTACGGTTTCATCGAACCATGGTGCCTACAAAATTCTATGCAGATGCACGTGACGTTTCGCCATGCTAAAACGTAAAGGGTGCCTATATAAAGGCATATTGATGAAAAATTGAATCACTCGCGGGGTTAATTTTAATTTGTTGGCAAAATTCAACCATATACTTACCCATTAATACGTATACGTAGGTAACTGGACGACAACAAGGTACATCTCATCTCTGGGCAAAATTCGTATAAATGTTGTTGAATCAAATTATAGGGCATGCGAAATAATTATAACCCTTCGTGCGGTGATACGATAAGGAAAAGTGGACGGATACGGTTAAAAATTTAATACTGGAAAGGAGTAAATTTGGGTCACTTTACACTACATCCGCGTGGACGAGGCTATTATGTTCTTTCTGGAGCCAAAATTACTTTGTAAGACATATTTTTCATTTTTTTTCCAAGTTCGAATATATTTATGGAGGTTTTTGATTAAAATTTTTTCCAAATCCAAACTTTTTCTTAATGATAATGTTTTCTGAAATTTTTTCTCAATTTTTTTTCAACACAGCATACCTATTTTAAAATTAAATTTTGTTCAAAATTTTTCTCTACTGTTGAATTTTCTCTCACAAGTGTAAAATTTTATCTGCAATTTTTTCAAATTGAGAATTTTCCTCGATTTTTTTTTTAAATTTTTTTGACTGTAATTGTATCTTTCTCTGAATTCTCAACCAGTAATTTTTCTCAAATTTTCCCAATTTTTTTCGGCATCAATTTTTCAATCTTCCAATTTTTTCTGAAATTTTTGCAGTACTTACACATTTTTTAAACTCTATTTGAAATGTTTTTCTTAGGTTTAAATTTTTTTAATAAATTTTTCATTGCTTCAAGATTTTGTCTCAGATTTTTTTCTGAAATTTTTGCAGTACTTACACACTTTTTAAACTTTATTTGAAACGGTTTTCTTAGGTTTAAATTTTTTTCCAAATTTTTCATTGCTTCAACATTTTGTCTCAGATTTTTTAAACTCTCAAGTTATTCTCATGCGAGGAAGATATCCCAACATAAAGTAAAATTTTGAGCCCTAACAAAAAAAATCTAAAATACACCATAAGAGACCTCCCACATCCAAAATTTTAGGCGCTGAAGTGAATTTTTCAAATTTTGGCGAATTTTTTAAATTTCAAAATTACTTTATGGTCTGCAAAATCCATATCAACATTTGATCTAATCAAAGAAAAAGCTGAAATTTGGTATGAAGGTAGGAAGGTACCCTATTTTTGACCTGTCAAATGTATTGGAAGCGGTTTCAAGACGTTTTGGGAGTATCAAATTTTTTTGGTATTTTCCAATGCTGGAGAAAAGCTCATAAGAATGGTTCATACGTACTTCAGTACCTATAATCGGGGATTGCAATTAGTATTGGTAACATTTTTGATCGATTAAAAAGAAATTTTCTTAAATTTTTAACTCTGAATTTTGGATATGAGGTTCTCTTATGGTTTATTTTCAATTTTTTTTGTTTGGGTTCAAAATTTTATTTTTGAGTTGGGATACCTTTTTTCGCAGGCGAAATTTTTTCTCAATTTTTTTGACCTTTCACTTCTTCCTCAAATATTTTTTAATACAAATTTTCAAATTCAATCCCAAAATTTTAATTTTTTAAAATAAATTTTTTACTGCTTCAGAATTTTGTCTCTGATTTTTTTCAATTTCTCACTTCAAATTTTTTTCAAGCCAAAATTTTTTGCAAATTTTTCTTATTCTGAAGTTCTTTTTAAACTTTTCTACCATCTTAATTTTCTCAATTCTTTTTCGGTGCAAATTTTTAAAATTCGATTCGAAAAATTTTCTCAACTCCAATTTGTTTTCTACATTTTGCATTGCCTCAGAATTTGGTCTCGAATTTTTTCAACTTCGTGATTTTTTTCATGTTTTATTCTTTTCAACTTTCAATTTTTTTGAGCCAAAATTTTCTTCTAATATTATTTTTGTTCGTGAGTAGTGGGTTTTTTAAAAAATGTTTTCAGTTTGCAATTTTTTCAGCATATTTTCAACCAACTGTGGAATTCTGTCTTGAATTATTCAATCAATTTAAAAATTTTTTTGCACAAGTCTAGAATTTTTCCCGAATTTTTTTCCAGATTTAGAATTTTTTTCAAATTTTTTCAATTCTCTAATCTTTATCCAATCAATTTCAACTTGGATTTTTTTCTTAAAATTTTTCTCAGACAGACTTTTTTCAAAAATTGTTTTTACTTTGAGATTTTTCAGCTCAAAATTTTTTCCAATTCCAAATGTTCCTGATTTTTTCAAACTCGCAGCTCCAAGTTGAAAACATTCAAGAAAAAATTCCATAACTGGAAAGTTTTGAGAACAAATTTTTGAATTTAAAAAATCGCTCTCCACTACCAAATATTAATTCGACGCCGCCAGCTTGTGTATACAGCTTAAAAATACCATATTCGAATTAAATTCCTCGAAAGAAAAAAGGCTCATTTACACGCGAAACGAGCTTGTAGTACTTTTGAATGAACAAGGGAGCGGTCAGAGGGCGTTAATTATTTATTACACAGAAACGAACGCCGAACGTGTGTGCGACGTTTTAAGGAAACCGAATCGAAAAAAAAAAGTAGTAAGCGGAATCGAGCAGGGCGAAAAAGAAAATTAACATGTATTATAGCTCGTTGACTACACAAACGGTACCGCTGGTAGCCTTTGCGCCTTGTGTGATAGACTAACAAAAAGGGTGGAATTTATTCGTATTTGGCTACTGTGTGAGTGGAAAAAAAAACCCTAGAGTTTGTTTTATTTCAAAATAAATTATTTTTAAACGTCGTCTTGGTCGTTTGCGCCATTCGCGTACGTGTATAAATACTAGTTTTTAGTACGTATACGTGCGTACGAATGTATGGAGCTCTGGTACTGGGCAGAAGGAGGGAATTGGGTTGAAAAAAAAAAGAAAAATGAGAAGAAAATTCGCAACGTATATGCGAGTAAATTTATTTGCATTAATTAACCTCTTCCCTCTTTTGGAGTTGGAAAAATAACCATCCCTTCTCCTCGAACCCTTCGTATGTGTGTTTTAAACCTGAATGTACAGAGTACTGAGCTTTTCCCCTTAAATCATTAATTAAATGGACGCGAAATTGGTTCAGTACCGGAGCAACGGCTTGATTTGCTCGATTTACCGCCCCCTCCCTCATTCGCTATTTAATATATTGGATGACGAATTAGCAATGTATTTTATAACGAATTAGCGAGGGCGTTGGTTATGGCAAGGCTACCTGCTTCCTACGTACATTGGGTTGGTAAATCGACCGTATGAGAATATTTTGGCTACTTGAACAGCTGCAAAGGGGAGAGTCGCCATCATTGGCGATAATTTCTATAAGTGAAAAGCTAATTAAAGGTGGTTCGATAAATAAGAAGACAGACGTGCCAGAGGTGTCTCGTCAACGTAGACTGTGTAGCAGGTAGCAGGTGTTGCGGCGAACGACGACGTTCGACGTCTTGAAAAGCCTTTTGAAAATCTTGAGTTGCGTCGCCGTTGCGCGTTAAAGGTTAATTAATTTAGATGGATTAGGTTCTCGGAGACTCCGAGACTCGAGGGAATTAAAAGTGAGCAGGGGAAATGCGTATTATCTATGATACAAATATAACTAGTTCGAAGTTTATAAAAGATATACTTCCTTTTGTTCGAATGCCATAGGCGCAGGCGGATGGGAAAAAATCAGGGTAATTTAGACCGATCGCAAATGTCAGGTTTATTTTTAAAGCGTAGCAGACCTTTGTGGGATGGATGAAAAGAACGACGATAGTGGGGATTTTGAGTGGAGGTGAGTTTTGCGATCGTGATGCGATCAACAGATTTGAAAGAAAAAGGTTCTCCAATAATTTTTGATTTTTGTGAGTTCTCGATGAAAATGATAATTTTTCACTTGTAATATTTCGGTGAAAAATATAATTTTTAATGAAAATATAAAAATTATGAACGATGACGCTTGGTCTCCTACCCCTCCTTCCCTGCCTCCCCCAACCCTATCATATTCGGTCATCTTCAAATAGTTCATTTACTTTTTGATCAATTCTTTCTAAAAATAGATTTGCAAATTAAGTACCGGTAATTTTTTGATTAATGAATATTTTTAAAGAAAATTCGATTTTCTTAAATCTATGTTCAATTGAGGAGTGTTATAGATGATTTTTGACTTTTTTGTTTGAAATTTTCGAAGAATTATTCATAGAAAATTTTAAGTAACGTCGAAAGAACCTGGTAAAAAGGATTCTTTGAGGAAGCTTTGTCTCTTGAACATGATTCATGAAGATTAAAATATTTTAAGTTGAAAATTTTTCTAGATTTTTCTACTGTTTTTTTTTTTTTTTAGGGAGGAATAAAAGGAGGGAAAGAGGAGGGATGAGGGATGTACCGTTATTTTTGTACCAGGAAAAAAAGTAATTTTTGGAGTTATTTAAAAATGGAACAAAAATGATTGTTGTTGATCTCTTGTTATAAGAGTTGAATTTTTACTCTAAATTCACGTTAAGAAGCAAAATTTTAGAATTTTTTTAAAATTTTGATGAATCCTGAAAAAAAGATATGATAAAAATGACTTTGAAAAAAATGAGGTAATAATAATTTAAGGTTTTTTGTTCAATATATTGACTCGTCCTCTTCGTAAAAGTTCGAATTTTGAAAATTTAAATTTTTTCACAGAATTTAAATTATTAAACAAATTGTTGTTTTTTTTTTTTTTATAAAATCGTTAATTTTTTTCATCAATTATTTAATTTTTTCACCAATTTTTCAAGTCGTTTCAAAAAGTTTTCAAATGACTCACAAAATTTTTAGAATTATTTTGCTCATTTGTTGATAGATCTATTATCAAGTTCCAACTTTTTTTTTCAAATTTTCTTTAAAAAATGTTTACTGTGACTTTTGAATTTCATTTTTAAACATTCATTTTCTGATTAAAATCGTTGTTTTGGATGAAAATTATCATTTCAGGTGCTCACAAAAATGGAAATTTTCTAAAAGTAATTATGGAAATGTACGAAACGCATTTTCAAATTTAAACCGTATTTCTCTACTTAAGCACATTACAACTTTTTGTTTCCATTTTCAATAATTCTCTTTTCCAATATTGAAGGATTTTGAAAAATTTCCAAAAAATTTTTTTACCATGATTATTTTTTGAAAGCAGATACCGAAATATGAAAAATTACAGTAGCAAAGTCACAATTTTCTGAAGGTAGACTTTATTATTTTTTTTTAGCAAGAATGGATGAAAACCAGGACTAGAAAATCTCTCATAATGATCTAGAATCCAAAATCCTCTGCAATAATGGATTTCAAATCTTAAATTCAAAATCATCCCTGCAATAGGATTTCAAATCCAAAATGGAAAATTCGTTTTGAAATTTGATTTGAAATTCAAATTCTAACTACGAATTGAAATGTCGTGATGCCTGAATCTAAAAGGTTGAACACTAATCATCGGATCACGAAATATGAAAATTTTTGGATTTCAAGGTGGAAGATTTTGAAAAAAAAAAAATGTTTTCAAGGTAAAATATTTTGAAAAAAAAAAAAGGATTTCTAAAGTGAAAAGTTTTGAAAAATCCTGATTTCAAATCCAAACTCTGTTGCAAAACTGGATTTTAAATCTAAAATCCAGATTTTGAGATTTTTTGGAATTTGAAATATTGAACGATTTGAATTCTACTTAACCCTGATTTTTAATTAAAGAGTCCCATTTTCAACTGTTTCGCTTCCTGAGTATATTTTTTGAAAAAAAAAATCCTAAAGCCTGACAATAAAGTAAAATTTTATCACCTCAGCTGATTGTTAATTAATTTTTTTTTTTTTGTTTGTTTCAGGTGAGCAACAAAATTTTCATTTCTGGGACAAGAGACAAGAAGTACATACTTAGGTACAAAAAATGAATAAATGAGTAAGTAAATTTTCACGATTTTCGGGGAAAATCTCATTTTATTGTCTGATTATTTAATAATAACGAATGAATAATATACCTACATTCATCATTTTTTCTATAATTTGCCGAAAATCGCCACCGATGATTTTCTGAAATAAAAATATCCGTACTACATCTTTTTAGATTTTTTTTTCAGAAAACTCAATTTAAAGAATCATTACGTTTCTTGTTCGTATAAATTTTATATTTCAAACTTCTATAGTCAATTAGTCATCTACATGTTTTGCAATTATTCTTTTGATAAAATTTTGCTGTGCATTGTTGGTGGAACATGACGAAAAAAAAGTAAACTAATGAGGTGGGGGAGTGGAGGGTTGGTAAAATGATAACATGGAAGTTGAAACAGGTTAGTGCATTTGGATACACTGACAAGATTTTTATGGAAATTGCTGGGCTTGGAAAATTTTTATAAACGTTTTCGTTACAAAAGAGAAAATATCGAATAAAAACCTTGAAATTTTAAATTTTTTTTTAGGGAAAATGATTTTTGGTCTCAAAACTTGACGTTTCAGTTCAACGTTATGAAATATTTTCGATAGAAAATGATTGTTGCAGAATTTAATTTAAAAAAAAAAAATGAAAAACTCGTAATTTAAATTATATTGCCAACTTGTCAGCATGTGAAAAATTATTATTAAAGCATGAAAAAAAAAATTCTAATCCAATTCTTAGATTAAGTTCATTGGAAAAATTTCAATTAAGTCATGTAACATTTCTTTTCTCTGCTTTCCCTCTTCCACCCTCTTTTGGAATTCTTTTTCGACTATTTTTTGTCCAAGTACAAATCATATCTTCCTGCTCTCTCTTTGACCCAAAAATATTCCCGTTAAAATTTAGGTATTTAATTTAAGAATTAGAAAATTTTAATTAAAAAAAATTTTATACCTACTCAAAACTTTCAACGATTTTTATAGAATTAAGATAAATACATCTTAAAATCGGAGGTTTTACACCGAAGCTCATCCACCTCATAATTTTTCTACACTTCGATTCATTTCGAACGATTTTTACCTTAATTTATAACCCTATTTATACTATTTTTTCCGCAAAATTTCAAAATACGTTCCAACCATGGAAAATTTTCATTCAACGCGAAACCCTCCTCCGGCTAAAACTTTCCTCGTACGAAATTCGCTCGATGGTTCAATGAGGGAAAAACATATTGGAAGTCTGAACCAAGAAAGGGAAGAAACGCGGCCAAATTTACAATCCGCCATATTTCAAGTGTGGCGAAAAAAAAAACGTATACTGAAAAACGACGAGTCAAGAAAAAAATATAGAGGCGCGATCGCCCCTGTGAACGGTTTTTTTCAAAGATAACTTTTTCTATTGATTACTAAAGTTATACCACGGCGCGAATTTATTGTATTCGAAAAGTTTATATACACCGTCGTATATACAATATTAATTCCGCTTTTACAATTTATCTATAGTGTGTAATATAAAAGGGTAATTTTTTTTTGTTTCTTTTAAACCTTTTTTTTTCAGCTTCGAAGCTAAACTGTACCTTTGTTCGTAGATACGTGGGAGGTGATGAGAAAGGATGAGCCAGTCAAAGGTGTGCGAGTGTATCGAGTTATATGGAAAATGTGTACCAACAGATATGAGATATTTACACGTTACATGGACCGGGTTTATTATCGGTTGAGCGAGTATCGTTGCGAGATGGGTAGAGCAGCAAAGGGTAAGAGAGCATTCCCCTTATTCACCTGGATCGACGAATGGTTGAGAAAACCAAGCGTAGAGACATCTTTCTCCAGGGAAATGTCTCGTATTACGAAGAATGAACTTTATCCATCAAAACTGATATTGCGGCTGGAAAAACACCGTAGAAAAATATCGATATGGTACTTTTCTACACGTCCAGAACTGCGCACTCGAGCTAGATAATAAACCTTAATGAAAGCCTCGTCGTACCATCCTCGATGCAAACAAAAGGATTAAAAAGATCGCCGAAAAAAGCGTCGAATCGCCCACGCTGCGAGATGAAGAAAAAAAAGCCAAAAACGTGGCATATTTTTACAAAATTTCGCCACCGTTTTTTTTCCTCGTCTCGAAAATTACCTTTCGGAACGGTTAAATAATAAGGCTTTCAAGAAGGGAACTAGGGTAAGGGAGCCTTACACGCCTGCTGATTTATTGCGTACTCGTAAAGACCACACGCGGCCGTAGCCGAAAAAATAAGATTTTAAAATAACCGCCGAGCACCTCGTTAAAAAATTGAGTCTGACAAATTGTCAACATCGATACGCGTGGTTTTTTTCCTCCTTCGAGTAGAGATGACAGAGTGGCTTTTCTCCCTGCGTTGCTTCGCCGTTGGTATATCCGGGTCTGCTTCAGTGGCCGGTTTTATTGATATCGCGACGAGACGTTAATAAGGGGTAATTTATCGCCTGCCTGCAGCGAGGTCTTTGATTGGGTGGAATTTTGGAATGGACGGTGTTGGGATATCGAAGATGGTATGAGATTGGAGTTGTGAAGGTATGTAAATTTTGTGTCAAATTTCAGCCATTTTTACGTGGCTCGTGGATCAAATTACGAGTCGTTTAGGTGTAGATGATTTTCGCTTGCTAGGCGTAGTTTACTTTCTGGGGAAAAATATTGACCCCGATGCTTTCTATCGTCAATTATTCGGCCGAGAAAATTACAACCTTGGATAATAAAAGTCTTCGGTACGATGCACGTGAGAAATTTATTTCTGAAATTTTCTTTCATTTCGGGTTCTTTTTGTTCAGGTATCTATACCTGCTCGGTTTAATGGCCAATTACACGAAAAATGATCTTTATTAGGTTTGGAATTCGATACTGTGTGCTTTCAATTTTTTTTTTTCATTGAAATGATAATGCGTAGATGTAGCTGGGTAGTTCTTATTTTCGAGTTTGGATTGCTTTAGTTGCTCAATTCCGAATTATATCCTTATGAAAAAATTAATACTTCTCCCTTTGAAGCCCCAAAACTAAATCTATGTTTGAAAATTTAATAATCATAAGGAATTTTAAAATTTTGAATTTCTGATTTTAATTTATCGAAATAAGTTCTCGGGGGAGGGGGGCGGATATTGCTCCAAAGCCGGGGGATTTTTTCATTCCAGAAGGAATTTTTGCGAATTATGATCTAAAAAACGATTTAAAAAAAATTATTATGGGCCAATGGAGTAACAATTGGTTTACCTCTAGAACCAACCTCTCACAATTTAAAAATAATTTCAATCCACTTGAAACTATTCACTTCCAGAATTCAAAATTTGAAAGAATAATAAAAATTGGGTTCAAAAAAATATTAATTGGTCACACAAGAAAAACTCACAGTCACAGTCAACTCTTACTAAAAATGTCAAGACCAGAATTAAAGTCTCTGAATGAGGAATAGTTGGGCTAAAATGTGGCGCAAAAAAATTCTCAGACTTGGTTACCCTTCTCACCCCCTTCCTCGCCCCCATATAAACCATAGATAAATTTCAAAATTTCGGTTCATTAGGTACCAAGATGTGATTTTTGAGGAAATTCGATATGAGGAGGGAGTACAGTGAGGTGAAAGGGTTTCTAACAAGTCCTTCTGATCCTTATATTGGCTGAAGGGTCTATTCGGTCCTTCCGGAGTCTTTATATTGAGTAAAAAGTCCTCTCCATTTCAAATTTTGAGACACATCCGCCAAAAGCTAAAGTAAAACATTAATAAGTATTTGAAATGTCGTTAGTGACAACGTTGTGTGAGATGATCAAATATGATATAAGTTCCTGAAAAAAGATAGGTTTTGAATGCTTTTTTCTCTAGAAATTTTCGCCCTCGCTTCGCCCGGGCTCAGTAGAAAAATTTACACAATTTTTTTTTAATGATTGTATGAAATTTCTTCCTTACCCAGCCTTCTCATTTATCGAAAGACTCGTAACGATCTCGATTGCAATTGTTTTTTGTTTTTTTTTTGAAAGTCTAAACAAAGTACGGAAAAAAGCACAAATTTTACCTTATGAAGAAATTTTCAGATTCTGGATGCCTTTTTTTTCAAAAATTTTCGCTCTCGCTCTGCTTAAGTTCATTAAATATGCTCTTTTTTTCGAAATTATGGTAAAAACTCTTCACTTTTATCTTAAACAATGAAATATTTAAACAGAAAAAATGTGTTATCCTAAAATGAATTTGATTTTTTTTTTGGGGGGGGGGGGGGAGGATAAAATATCAATTTTGAAAACGTCATGCTGGAAGTCCTTCCGAGGTCCCTTTTTTGGGGTTTGAGATTTTGTTAGACACCCCGGGTGAAAAGTGGAAGAAGCACCTACGACTTTTTTGGAGTCCTTAATGATGTCTAATGATTAGTTTTAAAAAGTAAAACAAATGTTTTACTTTCAGTTTTGGAATTTGAGCAATTTTAAAAGTTTAAGAGGGGGGTTTGGCTAAAATGCATTGCAAAAAAATCTAAAAAAATTCTCAAAAATTGGTCACCACTTCCTGTATATGTTACGCCTAATCGATGTAATTGCCTAATTCATGAAATAGGCAAAAAAATTGCCTAATGCATGAAATAGGCAATCCGTTGCCTATTTCATGCATTAGGCAAAATTATTGCCTATTTCATGAATTAGGCAACGAATTTGGAGAAAATTTCATGATTTAGGCAATGTTGATTTCAAGTATTGAAATTATTGTGAATGCAGCAGTTCAAGTCTGTAATGCGAAATATGAATGGATTTGAGTCGTTGGGGTAATTTCAGTATGTTTAAAAAATTTTCAAGCTGTCGTTTTTCAAAGAAACGACAGAAAACGACGGATACAGCATACCTAAAAGTAATTATTTTTTGTCGTTTTTCCAAAATAAAAGAATTTGAGTCGTCGGGGTAATTTCAGTAGGTATGTTTAAAAATTTTCAAACTGTCAGTTTTCACAGAAATGACGGATCCAATATAATACACCTAAAAATGATTAGTTTTTGTCGTTTTTTCAAAATAAAAAAATTTGAGTCGTTGGAGTAATTCTTCATAGGTTACCTCCATTCATAATTCGCATTACAGACTTGAACTGTCGTATTCAACGAGACCTTGTTTTGTAAACCGGAGGCGGAGGGTGCAAATTTTTTTCTCGTTTTTACGCCAAGTCCTTCCGGTGGTTGGTGAGCGATTTTTTTTTCGTATTCTCTATTCTGCAATATTCCGACGTGTGTTTTTTCAACTTCAAATTTTTTCTTGTCAAGGTCGAAAATTTTGACGTAATTTTTTTCAAATTAAAAAATTTTCTTAACGAGGTCGCAATTTTTTTCAACTTTAAAATTTTGCTGGTCAAAGTCGAAATTTTTTACGAAATTTTTTTCAACTTCAATTTTTTTTGACGTATTCTAAATACTTCTCCAAATTTCAAAATTTTTGTCAAGGTTTCAATTTTTCAACAAAATGTTCTCAACTACTTGCAAATTTGTAAAACACGCCCAGGAGCCCAGGTCAATTCTTCCAAGCCAAAAATTTTTCCCCAATAATTTAAAAAATTGTAACCTGGACAAAAAATTTGAAGTTTGGAAAAATATTTAAAAATTAAAACACGTCAAAAAAATTGAAGTTGATTAGAAATTTCGTAAAAAAATTTCGACCTTGTCAAGAAAAATTTCAAAGTTGAAAAAAAATTACGTCCTCGTTAAAAAAAAAAATTATTTTGAAAAAAAATCTTAAAAAATTTCGACTTTGACAAGAAAATTTTTGAAGTTGAAAAAAAAACACGTTGGAATATTGCAGAATTCGAAAAAAAAATCGCTCACCAACCACCAGGAGGACTTGGCGTAAAAACGAGAAAAAAATTGCTCCCTCCGCCTCCGGTTTACAAAACAAGAAATCATTTCAATGCTTGAAATCAACGTTGCCTAAATCATGAAATTTTCTTCAAATTCGTTGCCTAATTCATGAAATAGGCAATAACTTTGCCTAATGCATGAAATCGGCAACGGATTGCCTATTTCATGCATTGGGCAGTTTTCTTGCCTATTTCATGAATTAGGCAATTACATCGATTAGGCGTAACATATACATCAAGTAAATGTCAAAATTTTGGTTGTGTTAATGATGAAAGGGATCATTTTTTCGTCTATTCTACCAACCCTAGCAAAAATCTGAAAAAATATCATAATATTGTACCATGGTCGAACTGTATTTGTGCCCCCCCCCCAAAAAAAAACTGTTTGTCTTGGAGTGTCAGAATTATGGCGATTTCAAAGGTTCAAAGTGGGGGGGGGGGTGGCTAGAAAGCAGTGTAAAAAAAATCTGAAAAAATTCTCAAAAATTAAAGGCTCAGAGTTAGGATTTTTTTAAACAAAAATTCGCGATTTTGGGGGTTGAGGTAGAGGAGGGTGAGCAGGGGAGTGGAAAAAATTTCCGAAAATGATTTTTTGTGGTCCTTAATAACGTCTGCTGGTTAGTTTTAAAAAGTAGCTCTTAGACCGAGTTGCCTATTTTAACCGGGGGTACCCTTTAAATTATTTAAAACCTTACTACTTCGATTTTATTCAAATTGATACAATTTTGAGAAAAATTCAAGAATAAATATATTTAGTTTTGAAAAAATTTGAACTCGGAATTTATTTTGGACCCAGATCTTCAAAATCCGCTTTTCGGCAAAAATAATTAAAATCTGATGGTATCAGCTTCCTAGCTTCATACAGGAAATTTCTCACTAGGTACCCTTCTCACGCCATCTTACGTAACAAGAGTAGAATACGCGAACGAAGACAAATACCCTTTTGCTTTTGATACTCATCCTTTTCGACACAACCGACCGTCCCACCCCGCCTCGTCGTTTAATTGTCCAAAAACTTTTCACCGTGGTAGCGATATTCGATAATCATTCGCCCAAGAACCAAAGCGAAGCACCGCATCGTCGAACCTCTCGCCGTTTACTCTTTCACTGCGGTATACAGCGGATAATTGGAATTCGCCAACTTTGAACACGCCACCGCCGCGCCGCGCCGAACCGACCATAATACGTCGACGAGCACCTTTTATAAGCACACACCGCACACTATACGCAACTTCGGGCCAAGTGTCGTTTAATTTGGTCTCGAAACGACGTATTTAAAACGTCGTATTACCAAAATCGTACATACTAGGAAGCGAAGAAGGGCAGATGGTTGGAGATCTTTATCGATGAACCAATCTACGTGAATTATTATCAAAAAACCACCTCTATACGTGTTAAATCGTCATCGTATCGCCGAGGGAGAAAAAACTTTCACACTTATCGTATTTTCAATGAACATACGAACCAAATGTACGGAAGTAAATTTGCTAAGGATTCGATTTATACGCTTTGGAAACCACGTTACGATCGCCTAATGGGCCGGAATGGCCAATTTTTACCTCAACCTTATGCCATACAGAGTGTTGGGTTGTTTCGCATATGCGTCTGATAAGTTGCCTATACAATTCCGAGCCGGCGAAATTATCGAAAATGAGCTCTTATCGTTTGTTTTGATAGTTATCCTATTATGGGGGAGGAAAAGGCTTCTTTTGCCATTATTAGGGTACTTGAGGGATCCTACCGATTTGATAATGGATGAAAATGGACCATTATCGAATGTGCGGGTGGTTGTTTGGTACATACGATGCAGAGCGATTGAATAAGAGGCTTATTTGGGTCATTGAAGGGGCTAATAAGGAATTCAAGTGTTTTAAAACATCATTGTTAGAATTTGAGGGGATTTGAAAGGATGTAAGATATTCTAGACAACTGCGAGTATTTTTAGGGTGAAATTTTTACGTTGTAGTTATGTTACAGTTTAGTGGTGATTATTTTAAAATATTTTTCGAAGAGAAAGCGACTTAATTTAGTGTCTGGACCTTAAATTGGAGTGAAGAAAATTTCACCCTCTACCCTTCACATTTTTCCTCAAGAAGCCTTGAAATCAGTCTTTGTTCAAAACATTTTGAAGTTCACTAAAAAATCGATAAATATTTTGAAAAACAGTGAAATTCCTTTGAAAAATTAGTCAAAATCCGTTGAAAATAAAAGAATTTTGCAGACCAAACTGCAATTCTGAGATAAGGAAAATGATCTACGTTAAATTCTGTACAAGATCAGATGAGATTGAAAGCGCAAAGTTCTGAAGGTAGGTATGTTTTTCATAACAAAATATTTTGTATTTTATTCATTTCACATGAAAAAATATCAAAATAACTCGAAATCTCAAATGAGAAGAGCTTATTCAACATCATGATTCTGCTAACTCTCGAATTTTTTGAAATAAAAATGGTACAAAAAGTGTGTTTTGACTGATCTATTGGATTTCCGGTTCTTTACTTCAATAAAAATGGCAAAAAAATGAACTGAGAAAGTTGAAGCCGAACCTGTCATTTCAAACTAAATCCGTTATTTTTTTGCTGTAACCAAAACCGAAACCCGAAACCAAAATACTAAAAAATGATACCAAAACCAAAATAAAAATTTTGAAATCGTAACTGCTAAATTGAAACCGATATTTTTTCCATTTCGATTCCCATTCCTGATTTTGTTTTGGGTTTTGAACTGAATGGAATGAACAAACAACCATTTGCAAAAACAAACTGAATGCAAACTGAATGCATTTCTGTTCCTGGTGTGCAAAAAAAGCAAAAAAAGGCAAAAAAATTAGCAGAAAAGAGCAGGCATTCCCACTTTTTGCTCATTTTGACCCCTGCTACGCTTTGAACATACCTTTTTTGATACCTCGTTGTGCGTCGTGCATTGTTCCTCTGGGCCAATTCCTCAGAAAAAGGCAGAATTCGGCAGAAAAACGGCAGAAAGGGGAAGAAATTATCAGCAGACTCGCGCAGAAAAAGGCAGAATAAATTCTGCTTTTCTTGCACATCAGGTTGTTTTCTTTAGCTGAACAAAACGAACGAACGACCACATTTCGCCAAGTTTTCATAAGTTTCTTCAACAGGAGTAAAATTTGATTTTAAGAAAATTTGGAAAGGCAGTTTTTCCTAGAAAATAACCTGTTGAAAAATGAAAAATTGTAGTTAAATCAATTGAAAACCATTCAGCAGCCAAGAAAGCCATTTTCTTGGAAGGTGTGGTGACTTAGAATGCCAGAAAGAGTTTGAACAAGGGATGTAAAATTGTGAAAGGAATCTTTTTTGCCCTATTGCCTCAAATAATTCATAATAATGATTTTAACATGGATATGTTTTTTCCTCCTAGATCAAGACATTATGAAATTACATCAGACTTGATAATATGAGGGGAAAATTGATTGAATGATCGATGAAATAATTATTAGACATATCTATACTGTGAGAAGAAATGAATCAAACAATTTTTTAATTTTGAAGTGCATTATATTTTCAAAGAAATGTGAAAAAACCAGCAAAAAATATTTGAAAATAAATATTTAAAAAACAGAAAAAAAATTAAAATTCAAGCACATTGACATTTAAATAAAAAATTATTCAGAAGGTATTTAGAGCGTGTTTTGAGGAAAAAACTAAATAAATTAAAATCTCTTAACAGATTTAAAAATATATCTAACCATCAATCTTAAATTAATCATTTAAATTTTTTTATAATGTAAAACTTACAACAAAGGACAATAAAGTTGATAAGAAAGTAATCTAAACAAATTCAATCTAAAAATAAAAGAACTATTTTTTTTCTATTACTCAGCAGGTGGAAAAATTTTAAAAAATTGAGAATTGAAATTGAACTTTTTTTTTAAAAAAAAGTAAAAATTTAAAAATTGATTTTAATTTTGAAAAAAAAAAATGCGATAAAATAAATTTAGATTATGAATGAGTTGAAAAAATTCTAACTGAGTATACATTTTTGGTCTCATTTAGTTTTCGAAATCCCATTTTTGGCAACAATAATTAGGAGCTAGAGTAGATACCTGTGCGTGTAAAGGAACGTCTCACGTATCACTTTTGATTAGTGGCAAGATGTGAAGGCCTGATTGGCCCGATCTACTCGTCTGGCCCGGATATGTACTCTCTCGATACTCTTTATAGGTTGAGATGAGTTGGTATTTTTTTCTCACTTTTGGCAGGGGGCATGGGGTGATCACGGAGGCGTTTGTTCGAGCTCGATAAACGAGTAATTGAATTTTGAGAAGGCCTTTTTCGTGACGACGCCTCGCACCGCCCCCGAATCCCGGTGTCTTTTCAAGTCACGAAACATACGTATCCGTCGGATGAGCTACCTCGTAGATATGGACGGAAGGCTGCATGTGTATGATGGTGACGGAGGTGAGCCGCAGTTTTAAAGAGGACGGATGGGCGAACGAGGTGCGACGGTATAATGAAAATTTTAGCTAACGCTTCGGCAAACGCGTGAAATTTAATTATAACGCGGTCCCGACGTATCGGCTTCGGCGCAACGTCGACGATGCGCGGGTTTTCTTTTGCTTTGGCGCGTATCGTTTTACGATTAATTGGAAAAATAAACGAAATGGAAAAGTTGATACGTCGGTGCTTTTTAATGGAGTTTTTCGAGTATCGCAGCCCGTCCCCTGTGCGGTAGCCGATCCATCGCGTGTGCCGAGAGAAGGCTCGAAAATTATACACGTACGGATACGGCCGGCTCGTCGGTCTTTCGTGTCTCTAAATTGCCTCTTGGCAGCGCACGTGAGTTGTTCATCATCGGGTTACCGATTTGAAGGTTACTCGACTAGAGATCAGACGTGTGAATGTTCAAATTGGGAGGCTGAATTTTCTCAAGATGTTTGAAAATATTTTGAGTAGCGAAGATTGGCTAATTCAAATTAGAAGAATAATGATTGACGTAGCTGTCTGACCCCCTCTCCCCTCCACGGGAACAGAATTTTACTAAAAAATTTAAATTTTAAAATAAATAGCAAGAATTCTGCAACCAGTTGTCAGCATGTAGACTTGGAGGGAAGATATTTTTGAAAAATTATAAAACCGTTCTCGGCGTTCTCTTTCGAAAATATTGTCGAGGATAATTTTTCTCCTTGGCATCTACTCAATTTTTTTGAGGGAAATTTAGTGTTTGAATAATCCCATATCAAAATATGATAAATTATTTTGTGGTAAAAGTTTCAAAATTCTTAAAATAATAGTTTATTATGCAATGAGGGAGGTAAAGTGATTTTCGACGAATTTTGATGTTTATTGCCCGAGCGAAGCGAGGGAAAAAATTCAAAATCGTTGAAAATCATTCATCTCCCGAGTTTCATATGATATTTTTTGTTATAGAGGGAGAAAAACGCAAATTTAAACACTCGAAAGATTCACGAGAGGGAGTAAAATAGCGTTTTACTCTCTCTATAACAAAAATACCCATATCAACTTGAGACCCAATTTTACATTTTCTCCATCCCTTTTCACCCCCTTCTCTACGGTTTCGAGGCAGAAATGATATCAAATTTGGATGCAGCACTCTTTGAAATGCAGATTTAATCATCCATATTATTTTAGACCCCATTTTACTTTTCTGATCCACCCTTCCCTCCCCGAGGGTCCTGGTGCAAAAATAATATCAAATTTGGATTCAACGCTCTTCGAAATGCGGATTTAAACATCCATATCAATTTTAGACCCCATTTTACTTTTTTGATCCGCCCTTCCCTCCTCAAGGGTCCTGGTGCAAAAATAATATCAAATTTGGATTTAAAACGCTTTGAAATGTAGATTTGAAAACTCGTATCAATTTTAGACCCCATTTTACATTTTTGGCCCCCTCAATTTACCGAGGGTCCTGATGCAAAAATAATATCAAATTTGGATTCAGCACTCTTTAAAATGCAGATTTAAACATCCATATCAATTTTAGACCCCATTTTACTTTTTTGACCCGCCCTTCCCTCTCCAAGGGTCCTGGTGCAAAAATAATATCAAATTTGGATTCAACACGCTTTGAAATGCAGATTTGAAAACTCGTATCAATTTTAGACCCCATTTTACATTTTTGGCCCCCTCCATTTACCGAGGGTTCTGATGCAAAAATAATATCAAATTTGAATTCAGCGCCCTTAAAATTGTAGATTTGTACACTTGTTGGACCCATTTCACATTTTTGACCCCACCCACCCCCTCCCCACCGAAGATGCTGATACAAAAAATATCAAATTTGGATTCAACACTCTTTGAAATGTAGATTTGAACACTCATATCAGTTTTAAGCCCATTTTAAATTTTTGGCCCCATTTTCTTCTCGAGGGTCCTGATGCAAAAATAATATCAATTTTGGATTCGGACAACCGCATCAATTTTAAAAATCATTTACGATTCTCTCGCCTCCCCCCCCCCACAAGTCCTGCTGCTAGAATGAGATTGAATTTGGGTTCAGCGTTGAAAATTACATATGTGTAATGTCCTAAAAAATTTCAATTCAACTTCATGAAACAACCAACTTTTAAAATTGAGTGTAAACCAACCACTAAAAATTTTGTTTTTGCGGGGCTGGGAGATTTTCGTATCAGGTTGTAAAAAATGAGAAAAATTGTAACTATTTTTGAGTCAAAAAAATCCTATTTCGAACCAAAATTTTTGATGATGATGATGATTTCTCACAATTAAGTTCAACCAAATTCCTGTTCATCCGTAAAGGATTTTCTCAGAAAAATAATCAACTAGGTATTTAGAGAAAGAATTCTGCAAGCTGGTGACTTGGTGTAAGTTTCTAAATCGAAGGAGTGACGGGTGTAAAATTACGAGAATTTTTCCCCCTAAATTTCAAACCATTCGAATGTTTGAAAAAGTGATATAAATTCATATCTTGAAAGTTTTGCATATAGAACATTTTTGAGACGATTAAACTGGCGAGGAGGAGGGGGAGGGGGAAACGGAAAATTTTTCATGCATCAATTCGTTTGTGACTGAGGAGAGCATAATTATTATTATGATTTTCGAAAATTTGATCGAATAAAATGAGTTCTGCATCGAAAACAGAAGTTCCTAAATAGTTTGTATTTACGGCAAACCGAGTATGCAATTTAATTAGCACTTAACAATAACTTGAAATCTTCGATAAGAGTGTAAGTGAGAAAACGTTGTTTGGGTAATTTTCAAAGACGAATTGATCAACTCGAAACTTGAGAAGATTCCCTCTTCTGATGGCTTTTTTGCATTTGAAAATTTTACAGTGTTGCCAAGATAGGAATATCTGATTTTTCCCCATCATTATGAACTGCAGTTTGCATCAGATGTACCTTTTTTTCAAGAGAGTGGATCAGAAAATTGAAATATTTTTAAATACTAAAATTCTGGTCTGTGATGACGATAAAAAAAAATCAAAATGAAAATTCCAATAATTTCACAAAAAAAATTGATTTTTTTGGGAAAAGGTTTCAGTTTTTAGACAATTTTCTTTACTGTTAATGATTTTAATAACGATGAGAAAACTTTGAAATGAAGAATCGGTTAATTTTCTAAAATTTGATTTTTTTGTCCATTGTAAACATTCTGAATGATATCGCACCTATCGAGCTGGTCGCAGGTCTACTGAAATCTGATCGCGTGCTTGCCTACGTTCCCCCTCACCCTTCCTACAAATATCTTTGCCTAAACGAACGAATTTTATTCGACGAAAATTACGACTACGTAACGGTTACGTACGCATATCTATGCAAACGTACGTAAAGCGAATGTTATTTGGACGCGTTTTAATTATACGAGAAAGGACGGTTTTAATTTACAGATAATCAACAGTTAACGAGGGTCATTTTGTCCGTTCGCCGTGTATATTCGCACACGCCCAGAATGAAACCAACATAGAGCATGGGAGAGGAAACGAGAGCCTGGTGATGCGGCTCGTTTACGAATTAAAATTAGTTTTTCGTATGTACCAATCTGGACGATGAGCGAGCCTCTCGAATAACGCATTTTTTTCCCTCTCCGCATCCTATATCGCGCCGTTTTTATTATTTGCTCTAATCGAGTAAACTATTCTGGCTCGACCGCAATGTGGGTGTGTTTCGACAACTTAGGCTCGAGCATTGAGAAAAATATGTGAAAAAATTTCGGCTAAAATTATACCCAGTTTGGTGAGAAATCGTAGGAGGGAGATGAAGAATCGTGTATTTGAAGATCAATTATTCGCTCGTTGGAGGAGGAAAAAAAACGCAGATAATTTAATCGCGAACGCTTATTATATAACGTAAACGTAATTACGTCGAGGAAAAAAATTCCCTTTCAAATGCCAGTTTATTCTCCAAGTTTAATTTTCAGTTTAGGTTGGTGTGTGTGAACGACGACGATGTCGAGGAACCAGGTTTTTTTTATACGAACTTTTATTTTTTATTCGATTTATTTTTCTCCAATTCGTTTTTATTTAATTTTCAGCCTTCGTTTAGGTTATTTTTCTATTATTTAATTTCATTGTCAGCTTTTGCGGAATTTTTTACCGGTTGGCGAATGGATCGCGAAAAAAGGTGTGGAGATGTTGTAACTTTGTAGTTATTTTGCTGAGATGTACTCGAGGGAGAATTTAAAAATGCGTTTTCGATGAAAAGTTGGATGTCGAAAAATATTCAAATCAAAATTTCCAGAATATTGAGCTCGTTTTTAGGAGCTTTTTCTCTGGAAATGTTTGAGAAAATTAAAAAGTTTATAATTTTGAAATTTAAACTTTAAATAAAAATGTATAGAATACTTTGTAATCAAGACAATTTCTTAACAAAATTAATAACCAATCGACTTATTTTATGTTTTTTTTCTCTGTTTCAGGTGAGTCTGAATTGTTTCCAACAAGAATATTTCCTCGCGAAACAGCGTGAAAATGAGTGAGTTTTCTTTTTACATCATATTTAAGAATTATGGGAACTTTCTGCCAAGTTGGAGATTTTTCAACGATCTTTCTGTTCATTTAGAATTGTTGATCTACTCTCATTCATAAATCGGTGAAAATTAATCACTTGAAAACAGTCAGTATTGCAGAAATAAAAATTTTATTAAAAGCAAAGAGTGAAAAAATTGTGGGAAAATCAGTGAAAGTTTTCTGAAAATTAATTAAAATGTGTATTATATCTGAAATTCACTGAAAAATTCGTAAAATTTTTAAAAAGTTGGTGAATTTTTTTTGAAAAATAATTGATTTTTTTGAAAAAGTATTGGATTTTTTTTCTCAAGTAACAGAAAAGTTTGCTGAAAATTGAAAAATATCGCTGATTATTTCTGTGCAGCAATTCTTATCTTTTTTTCAGTGACTTTTCACTGACTCAAAACGAGTGAGTAGATACTGACGAAGTTTTTAGGATGCTAATTTTCAACTGAATAATATTCCTGATAACTTTTTTGAGTGAGGAGCATTCCTGAGATTTTTGTGATTCTTGAAGCGTAACCAGTGTAAAATTTAGTGATAAAAAATTTTCATTAATCTCTCTCCGGTGACGTTAAATGTGCTTTTTTGGAATATATTTCGATTTTCTGCAGCTTTTGATCAAATTTTTACGTTTTTTTTTTTTTTTTGAGAAAATGGATCCAAGTGGAAGTCATTCAAAAATTTACAATTTTTTTCGACTAGATACATTCCTTTGTGCCGTACTGAAGTGTAAGTTTTGAAATTTCAGAAAGCAATTGTAAAATTTTTCTTCAAAGATGAAACAACAAAATAAATAAACTTGATGATTCATTTCAAAATTTTCAATTAGTGGGTAGTTGAAAGACTCTAAAAATTTTAAAAATCAATTTTCCACGACTTTTTCATTCAAAAGTTGTCTTTAATTGAGAATTTTTTCCTTCCATGTACCATCAAAGACTTGGAAATTCTTCATCAGAACCAATTTGAAACAAATTTCGTTTAAAAAAAATCGTAAATCTCGGAAACCTACCAATGTTTAATATGTATGTCTTTTAATACTTGGTCGAACGTCGAAGTGCTCATAAAATCGAAAAAGAATGGAATAGTTGGGTTATTAACACATAAAACTGGAATTTTTCATTTGAATATTTTCTAAAAATAAAAATTGTTTTTAAAATCTTATTTTTGTTTTGTGAACAGGTTTGAAAATCAAGGTTATTTTACTTTTATGGTGAGGGGGGGGGGATATCTCAGCGTTGATCTTCTAAAAAACCAGAATTTTTTTTTGAAATTTTGATGAATAATTTGCCCAAAATCAAAAGTCTGAAATTCATCGTTTGGGGTTCTATCTTTTTTTTAATAAGTTGACTACATTTGGATCTCAACAAAATTGAGAAAAAATATTCATTTTTTTCTTGTACTTACTGCACAACTTTCAAAATTAATTCATTATCTGCTTATTTATAAAAATGCGAGTATTTAAAAAAAAATTGAATTTTATGCTCTTTTCGTCCAAAAATATTGGGAAAAAATGAAAAAACCTGTGATCGTCGAAAAAATATTGACAATTTTTTTATTTTTTCGTGTTTTGAAAATTTTTCTGTAAAATTTGAGTATTATTATTTTTTTTTTTTTACTGAAACAGATTTTATTTCATCTAGTCTAAATTTTTAAGAATGGAATTGAAGTGTAGGTTGAGCAAGGAATCTGTGAAAATTTTTTTGACAAAAAATTTTTTAAAAATAATATTGTTCAAGTTTTTCTTTAGATCAGAATTGTGTTTCAAAACGTGGACATTTTTTAGATTTTTTTGAATGGATCCCCCTTCCTGTAGAAAAACGTTTATCATGTGAAAAAAAAGTCTACAAGACTTGAAAATAAAAAATTAATTCTTAAATTATTTTTATAAATTTCTCGACGTCAAAATTTGTCTTTTTCCTTGCCATTTAAATATTTAAAGTTCAAATTGCAAAATTGATTTATTTTTCCAAAAATTTTCTGATAATTTTCAAAGCTCTGTCGAGTATTTTGTATCATAGAATCTTTCCTCATTTTTCGACCAATTTATTCTCAAAAAATATACCTTCCTTGCAACGTATGACGTATTTCTCTATTCCTCATTTTTTTTCTTTCCAATTCGTCTTCGGTCTTATTCGTTAGGTCAAAAGATCTAAAACAAAAGACTCCGTCGATTGAAACAGCTCACCTCATCTTTCACAGTAAACACAAAAAGCAAACATAAATAGTACTGTACCAGGAAGTTAAGCATCTATACCTACACATCTCACAATACCGGTCAAATGGATAGAGTATCGAATCCATCTGTAGACTTACAAAGAGAATACAACGTAACCCCCATGAAAAGTACAGTTTGCCATTATCAATAAGTATTCAGAGAGAAAGCAGGCCAAAAGTATCCAGATTAATTTCTCTCTTCTTGGTCGGCCTTTAATAGCAACTGCGTAAGACGGACACGATTCTTTAGGTTGAGCTGTGTGCTGCGGTCTGGCGAATTGTTGGCATTAATAGCGCCTTAACTTGATTAATTTTCAGATTACTTTATTCGTCGTGGCGTCGACGTTGGTCTTCGTATTTTCCTTGTTTAACTAAGTACTCAACAGTTCGTGAGGTCTTTTTCTTCTCGCTTTCCGACCCCGTATCGATGCCTGTGTTGCCAATTAATGTCGAATAAATGATAATGCCGGGGCGAGAAACCACTCGAGATGTTTGGATATTTCGCTACGGCACGACGAGTAAATCGGGGGGCGAGGGTCTGAAGAAGGATGGTTTTGGTTGATTTTTTAGTTGAGATTTGAAAAGATAATTTGATCTGGATAGGATTCGATGATAATTATAAATAAGGAAGTGACGATGGGAAACGAAAAGGGGACAGGATGAATTGCGAGTATTCGTTTAAGTTCAAGGTTGTCTGGCGAAATCATAATATTTTACAAGTTTATTTATAGCGCTGCTTTGTGCGTTTTGATTCGAATTGGGGTTTGTTTTGGTATTTTTGATCCGTTTCTTTCTTTGTTTTTATTCAAAATCTTCCAAAAGTGTAGGCCGTATAAAATATCTATTATTTTCGAGTTTTCAATCAACTTTCTTTCGGAATGCGGTCGTTTGAAAAGGTTTTCGAATTGTTGAGTTTATTTTAAATACATCAAACAGATTTTTCAACTTCGCAAAAATAATGTTTAGGAATGCAAAACTACTGGAAAATATCATCCGATTCTTTAGCATGATTTTCAGCTCATATTTGTTTGTTCTAAAATCTGGAAAAACTTCAATACCATTGAATGTTGGAAAAAATTCTGAAAATTTTTCAGTTCTGTGGAAAATTTTAAAATGTGGTAATGATCAAAATTTCGACTTTCATTTTAATTTTTCAATCATTTCAGGACGAAATGAACTACCGATCGTGAAAATTTATACTCATTTGAAAAGTACTCTTCTCGCGAAATTTTTAAATCATATGAAGTGTTCGAGCAAAAATCTTCCATTTTTCAATTCTTTGGGCCATTTTTTCAAATCAAAAGTACAAATAGAAAATCAGCAGGTATCTCATCAACTCACACAATTTCCTTAGCTCTTGAAAATCATCTCCAAAAAACTCCAAAATAAACAAACCGTATCTCGTACTCACCTAAATCAAGAGATAAACATCACACCACAAAATATCCACCATCGTTCGCACTTTTCTTCCACGATTAAATTCATACTTGAACCTCTCAGACTCTATTGCTAATTACAACCCGCCTCCCCCCTCCCAAAAAAAAGCAAACACGTGAAAAACACCAAAAAAAAAAAACAAAAAAAACAGGTCATCTTTTTTAAAACTCGTTCAACGACGAACTACCAGAAAAGTAAACTTTGCAAAGGCGAAAAAAAAACGCACGACACCGAAACCAGGAAGAGAGAAAAAAGGGTCACCAAATCCCCTTCTATCTTTTTAGCGCGCAAATAACGAAAAAAAAATCCACAGCCTGGCGTAATTTGCGGCTTCCAGATTAAGAAACGATAGAAACTGAACCGGAATATCGCCGTGGGAGTCGTAATCAAAAGTACCGCCGTTACTGGAAACCGGCGCGGCGGGAGAGGGGAAAAGTGCACGAGAATGGAAAAAGCAGCGGAACGAGGATGAAGAGAGACGACGACGAAAAAAGTACCCAACGCATTAACAAAAATAACGAATACAAAACACGTCGCGAGCCATGCGAAATATCGTTCTATTTAACGATCTTCGATTCGTATAGGACAGAGAAAGAAGATACACAACAGGATGACATTAGCGAAAACTTTCACGAGACTTTTTCTCTAGGTTTGTTTTTGACGATGGCTGAACGGGTCTGGGAAATGTATCGGATGGGTATTCAAGATTAGTTTGGAGGTGGCTGAGAAAAAATTAGAGGTACCTGCGTCGCGACTGGTCGAGTATGGGCTTGGATTCTGGCTCTGTACAGGATGTTTCATAAGGGAAGTGATTTTTAAAATTTTGTAAGTACCTTGGTCAGTTTATCTTAAGATTGTGATTTCACTATCCAATTTGATTCATTTTTTGGGTGAATTTTTAAATCTTTTTTGAATTGGGATTTGGACGAAATTCAATCGTAAAATTAAATTCATTTTCGCATTTGGCATATTGAGGAAATTACTAATGTATCCTTGTCTCGTATGATTTTTTCAATTTTTTGGGAGTTCGACCTTAATGAGGAGCGATGGAATTTCAAAAAAGCTTTAATCGAAATACTTGCGTTTTGGATTTCTTTAAAACATTTTATTCGAAGTATCACGTAATTAGTTCAACAGTTTTTTTAAATATCGGCTCTAATTGTGAAAGTTTTGTGGGGGTTTGAACAAATTTCCCCCTCACCATCCCAAGTATTTTTTATTTTTTGCATGAATGGTTTTCATTTTCTCCATATTGACTGCTTGAAAAATAATTTTCAAGAATTGTAAAAGTCAATAGAATGTTGAAAACGTATCAAAAAATGATACACTTTCTGGAAATTGAAAAATTTTTTTCCTGAAGGTTGAACAATTTCTTTGAAAGTTGAATCATGTTTCACTGATCTGTATAGCAGTATTGAAAAAAACACCTTAATCGAGTAATATATCAACAGGTTGTTTTGATAATTTGGATATTTGAACATCTCTTCTTTCGTTTTGTGACCAAAAAACAGATTAATCGGTTTGTTTGCTTAGAAAACGAGCAAAAATTTCACAATAATTTAATAACTTTTCTTCCAGAAATTCGATGATTTTTCACCAAAATTATGGATAATTTTCCTCAAAAATTGATGATTTCATCCAACAGTTTGATGATCTCCCCCCTCCCACCAAAAAATTACGATTTTTCTCCAAATAATTGATCATTTCAATCAAAAATGTGATGATTTTCCTCAAAAATTGATGATTTTTCTCAATAGTTTGATGGGTTTTCCTCAAAAAATTTTATAATTTTTTCCTCAAAAAATTTTATAATTTTTTCCACCAAAAATTTTATAATTTTTCCACGAAAATTTGATCATTTTCTCGCAAAATTTTACAAATTTTACCCCCAAATTTGACAATATTGTTCCTCAAAAAAAATGGATGATTTTTCCTAAACATATTTAAAAATTTTCCCCTCAAAAAAATATTTTACTTTCTCTATCAAAACATTGGTAAATTTTCCTTCAAAACTTGACAAACCTCCTCTCAAAAAATGAATGTTTTTTCTCGAAAAATTTGATTTTTTTCCCTCTAAAAAATTTGTATGCACTTTTTTTTACCAGAAATTTGCCAATTTTCTCCCACATTTTTCCTTCAAACTTCAACATTTCTTTCTTTAAAATTCGACATTTTTTTTCGAAGTTAAAAATTTTTTCTTCAAAATTTAACACTATTTCCCAAAAATTCGATCATTTACCCGAAAAATTTGAAAATTCTCCTCAAAATTTGTTAATCTTTCCCTCAAAGAAAAAGATGATTTTTCTCGAACATTTGATAATTTTCCCTCAAAGAATATTTTACTTTCTCTATCCAAAATTTGTGAATTTTCCTTCAAAACTTGGCAATGGCTCTCAGAAAATGAATGTTTCTTCGTAAAAAATTTTGATTGTCTCTCTGAAAAATTTATTTTTTTTACTCACTTACCAAAAAATTTTCAATTTCCCTCCAAAATTTACCATCATTCCTTCAAACTTTAACTTTTTTTTTGAAATTCAACATTTTTTCTTCAAAATTTGACAATATTCCTCAAAAATTCGATCATTTACCTTAAAAATTTGACGATTTTCTTAAAAAATGTGGTGATTCTGCCTCAAAAAATTTACAACTTCCCCTCAAAGAATTTCCAAAAATTTGACAATTTTCCCATCTTTTCTCCCAAAAAATTGATGTTTTCCCAAAAAAAATTTGATAATTTTCTCTCAAAGAATTTTATAGTTTTCTACCCAAAAATTTTAGGTTTTTCGTCGATTTCTATTCAAAAAAATTGATAAAAATGTTCTTTCAAATTTGATAATTCACCCGAAATTTAATATCGTTTTCTTCCAGAAATTTGACGATTTTCCCCAAAAAAATTTTGATTCAAAAGTGGACAATTTTTTCAGAAATTTCGCTTTATTATTCGGATGGTTTTTCAAGATTTCGTTTTTTCTGGTAATTTGACGTTATTTTCAAATTTCGAAAACTGGGAAGAGTTCACCTCTCACCGAACCGAAAAAGTAGCCCACCTTACGAACCACCCTGTACATCGGAGGGTATCAAACAACGAGGCTATTTATACCTTACGAATAAAAAATAGCTGCAAGGTGAACGTGTAAAAGTATCGGAGACATTTACGTCGACCTTTGCGGAGCTCTCACACAGCCTCCTTACAAGTCGGACAGAGACACGTTTCCATATTTACCTTCACCCTCCATCTCACTTCCACCAGTATCCCGATAAATTCTACAACCTCGTAACTCACATACCGCAACAACGAACGAATCGTTCGCCATCTCCTTTTTTTCTTTTCGGAAAACGCTCACACACCAATATTCCTCGTTTCACGTCGGTTTGTCTCGACTGTATATGACGAGAGTTGTAGCAAAAAGGTACGTATACTACCTAGCAGCTCATTTGTCATCGAAATGAAGAAAGCTGCTTCGGTAACAGATGTATAAACAGTACGCCTTGTAAACCTGTACCATTGCTCACTGCTCAGCCGTTCGAAACAGGCGAAAATTTTCCGGCAACTGAATCGATACGCACACGATGACGATACCTTTTGCTTAGGCCTTTACGACAAAATACACAAACATACCGATGGCGAGGTGACGAGAAAACGAGGCCGGAATACGTTGTATGTGTTACATAAACACACGCGTAAACTAAAAATAAGCACGATACTTTAATCTCAGGAAACGGGTGGCTCGATGATGAGGGTTTCTATGTATTTTTATAGTATAACTTCTCGTTTGCCGGCGCGCAATACTCGTACGAGGGAGTTTTATTCCGGGTCCCCGGGTCTCGGTCGCACCACTCGACTGGAAAGTTGCTTCGAAATGGTAAAAAAGAAAACGATACATCACTCGACGACGAATCGCCTGTAATAGCCAAATTGACAAGTTAAGACAACTTGGGCTCTATACTCGTCGTACGTTTAGTGTATCTCGATATTTATACGGATACGATATATGTTTGGTAAAGGTAGAAGTAAACCAACTCGGAGTATACTAGCGAACGATCCTGAACGGTGAAATATTGCCGCCGCCGTGTAAGGTCAAATAAACATAGCGTCGATTTGTCCCAGCCATTTTACGCAACTCAGGCAGTTTGGAAAAAAAAGAGCCGAGGAGACAGCAGCGATGAGGGGGATCTTGATGATGGATTGGTTCGAGCTTTGAATCGAATATTACGGGGTTTAGTCGGGTACTTATTGGATAATTCGCGCGTGATGTTGAAGTGATAAGAGCGAGGAAGAGGAAAACAAAAAGGAAACATTAGGTGAGAATTTCCTGCCTATGTTTGACAACGGTGGATTTGGTAAATGTTGCCAGATTTCCATCGCGATGGAAAAAAATTCTGGTAATTTGATGGAAATGGAATGGAATTGGAAGAGATAAGTTTTTCGAAGGTGATTTTATGAAATTTGGTATGGTTTTGTGTGCGATGAAAAATTGGGAGAAACGAAGAATATTTTGATCTGATTTTGGTTTTGTATGGAAATTTCATGAAACCGCCAGAAAAATTTATAAGGAGGTAAATAAAAGTAACTCGGGGCAGACCTGCATTTTTGAAACGTTCCCTCACATAATCAAAACCAGAGACGAAACGTGTACAAAAATCTCGGATGGGGAGTGGGGGTAGAACTGAAAATTTTTTCAACTGATATTATTAAAAAGGGAAAAGAGAGAAAACTTGGAAACTCTGAAAAAAAAATTAATGGAAATTGACCGACCAGCTGTATTAAAAATAGAAAACAAAATGAGACTTTTTCGAGTTTAGTTTTTGACTTCAAAAAAAATCTGAAATTCGCAGGTATATCTCTTAATGACCTCCCCTTTCAAAAATATCAAAAAAAAAAAATTTAATTCATTCCAGCTTGTCATTTAACTCCCTGCTGAATGAAAAAAAAAAATTCACTTGAAAATATTCAGTTGTCCTGGCTGAAAAGGGATAACGAACGTCGATAGAATTATTGTGAAAATGAATTTTGTGGTTATTTAGCCTGAGCGAAGCGAGAGTGAAAATTTTTCAAAAAAAAAAAAACATCAATTGCTGAAATTCCTTCATTTTTTAGTCAACATTTTTTAGTTTCGGAAGGGACCTCGATTCCTATCTCTCGGATTTTGATCAAATTCGCTGGAGTTAGTTAGGTCATTATCGAAAACCACCCAGAAAAATTCGAGCTCCCTGCTCTCTAAATTTGAATCAGTTAAAATTGACTGATTAAAAAGCCAAAAGTGTGCGACTATACAAATCGGTGAAACTTTTACTGATTTAGTCAGCGAATTTTCATTTTTTTCAACTACTGAAATGAATCAGTAAAAATTTTAGTTTACTGATTGAATTAGTAAATTGAAATTTTTACTGATTCATTTCAGTAGTTTAAAAAGATTACTGATTCAAAAATGAAATTTCACTAATTGAATCAGTATTTTTTTTACTGATTGACAGTCAAATTTCACGATTAACAGTTGCACAATTTTCGCTGTTTAATCAGTCAATTTTCAGTATCTTAACTGTTTCAGATTTAGAGAGTGAGTGAGATTTTCAAAGGGCATCTCTTTTTGAAAAAAAACACAGTTTTTTGTATGTCTTTTACCTCGATAATATGGCTTGAGATTCATCGAAAAGCACTGAAAAGGTGCGATTTAAGGTTCAATATTGTGAAATTTTTTTTGGCCTCGAAATAATTACTTCGACACCAGAAAGTTTTATTAGGTATTATCAATTTTTTTCTCAATTTTTGAAGAAAATTTTGAAAATTTTCTTCAATTATAGTGTGGTCAACCTTAAATTGTGATATTCAAATTTATAAGATTCGCGTTGATAAAATCATCTCTTTTTTTTTGCTATAAAACTCCAATTTTTCTAATGGTTTTTTCAATGATTGGAAACAAATTATGGAGAAAATTTTTTATACCAGTGTAGCCAACTGTAAATCACTATACTCTATTATTTAAAAATTTTAATTTCAAAACATTTTTAATTGAGTGTATGAAAAGTGATAAGGAAATCAAAAATTGTAACAAGAGACATCTACCGTCTGCTTAGTTAAGAATTCCGAAAAAATCTGGTCTGGTTTGAGATATGTACTTATTTGTTGAGCAGAATAAGATAATTCGTTGGTTGAAAAATGAGCGAAAAATGTGAAGCATTTTTTCTAGAATCAAATTCAGGAAATAATGGGTGAAAACATAAAATTTTTTATTAGTTGTGACATTGGTATGACAATTTTTTTTTAATCATAATTTCTAGTCATTGAATTTAAATTGGTTCAAAATTACCTAACGTAGGTACCTATATTCCATACATTCGTGTTTCATAGTTTACAATTGGATTTAATACACGAATAAATGTGATACATTTTTATAAAAATGAATATTGATAGGTTTAGGTGCAATTGAATGTGTTTTGAAAAAATTTGTAAAAAAAATCAAATCATGACCATTAAGCTTCAAGTCCTTCATTCCAAAATTTTAAAACTTCGAAAATTGAAAGGCTTGTTGAATATTTTTCATGATTATAATAATGCATTGTATGATTCCCATATTTATGATGTGATTATTATAAACAGTGTGCTTCAACTTTCAATAACAATATGCAAATGCAATTCAATAAAAAATGAAAAAAAAATCGAGTGAGTTTGTAAAAATGATGACTGAAATGTGAACGATTGTTTTTAAAAAAAAAAAATAATAAAAAAACAATATATCGCAGTACGTCGCGTCGAGTCTTCGTTGTAAAGTACCTTACCTACCGCTGCTTTGAGACATTTGCTTTGTAAACATTCACCACGGAATTGATGGTATTGCAAAATCGCATAAATGTTGCCCTTTTCAGTGGGTAAACGTTCAAAGCCAAAGGTTCGATCGGGGCTTGCGTTTGGCATAGAAGTATGTAGACATCTTTACGAACACTTTTCAGCCAATACCAAGGTGTAGAATATACAGCCAAAGATAAATCTGTCACCTGTGTGAAAATGAAATATGAACATTTAATTACGAAACAATAAAATTTAAGAGTTGGTAATTGGCTTAATTTCAGCCCTTGTGAGTTTTATTCAAGTATTGAAAATCAAAATTACCAGTTGTTCCAGTTTGGTTCCAACCCAACATATTACATAGACTTCTAGAAGAGGTTCGGCCGCAGTACCAATTTCTTTTATTTTCAATACGAAAGGATATGGCTGCCACAGTCACCAAAATATACATTTATGAAAAATAAAAACCGAATACTCTGATCGATATTGTTAAAAATTCGCCAGTTTATTTGAATTTTACTCACAGAGACCAATATTATTGCGTGAATGATTAGAATATATAAATACGTAGGCATTAAGATTCCAGCTATAGTTTCGAAATAACTTCGGTAATGCGAGATCAGTCTGAAAAAGATAGTTTCACGTTAATTATTTCAATATTTCAAAAGATCAAACCAAATAAAAGTATTTGGAGAGAAATTCAACAAAATGTTTAAAATAGATATGCAACCTGAAATTTTTCCAACTAAATTATCTCGACTATTTCTCAACTGTTTTTCATATTACCTCCTCTCCCCCCGCCCCCAAAAAAATTCATTAAATGCTCCATCTTCTATTTAAGAATTTCTCAACTTTCCAACCTTAAATTCAATGAAGATTGGTTATTTGGACTGAAAACAATCTTCCCAATTTACAACATTTTGAAACTTTTACAAAATTTGCGTTTTTTTTAAATATAATTTTCTAAAAAAAAAATCTTGGCATGAAAATGATGTTTTTATTCAATTCGAGACTTGACTGTAACATTTAAAAATTGAAAGAATATCTGGAATATTTCAACTTAACTTGAAGAAAAGTTGAGGTACATTTGAGTTGAGAAAATTTTGAAACAATTGAGTTGAAAATGAAAAAAAAAATCGAATGTTAGAATATTGTTTGAGAGAAATTGAATAAAAAAATTGCCGAAAAAAATAGTTGGACATGGAAAAGTTTTTGGGGAAAAAATTGAGCTAAAAAAACTCCTTTTTTGTTTATTATTTATTGTTTTTTTTTTTAATGTAACTGATCATATTTGAAAAATAATTAATTAATTAAAGACCAAATGGAACCGGGAAAACAAGCCCGATTGAAACGGTTCTTAATTTTGGGAATCACCAACAAAAGGACCAAAACCCAATTCTTTTGAGAAAAATGAAAAACCAGCACCATTTTCAAGATCAGAATCAATAAGTAGAAAAAATGAAATCAGAACCAAAAGGAACTATTTCATACTTCAGACCATTATTAAAAACCAGAACCCGGAACCATTTGATTACAAATCATGATAAAACAAGTGTGTAAGTGTATTCTAAGATTTTTTAAAAGCTGCTCATGTGCTCAAATTAGATAATTTATGTTTCTTATAATTTTATTCCTATCTATCTGACCATCACTTTCTTCCTGGGACAAATAAGTGTGATCCAATTTCAACTTGTTGTTCGGTGTGAAAAATTCAATGATGAGTTTTTGAAAATGATGAGAGTAAGAATTAGGGACGAAACTTGGGTAAAAATCTCGGGGTGAAAATAAACAATTTTCCAACTCATATTCTTTAAAAAATAAAAATTTTCCGACCATTGTTATTTTTTTTTAAAAAAAGTGGGTTTTTTGAGTTTATTTGTTGATTTTTGAAAAAAAATCCTAGAAACCATTCAATTTTTGAAAATTCCATTCGAGATTGCCTCCCAGTGCTCCATTAGAGGAGAAGGATAAATGATAATATTTTTCACGTTTCAAAGTATTTAATAATCTGGTATGGAAATACATCATTTTGAAAATTTTGTGTAAATATTGAGTGCGAAAAAAGCGAGGGTGAAAATTTATGAAGGTAACCTATAGCAACTGAAAACTGAAATTTCTTCATTAAAACTCGAAACTCGTGCTTTCTTCGCTCTGCTAGTTTGACTTTCAAAATGAACGACGTTCCTTAATAAACTCCTTTCGAAAAAAAATTTCATTTAAGATGGTAACGAAGTCTTCTGATAAATAAAAAAGGCAAATTTTGTCATTTGAAAATATTCAGTTGTCTGCACTAAAATGGAAGATTACTCAAATTTTCCCAATTTTTTGTAAAATTGTGATGGACTGAGGTTGTCATCCCCCCTCCCCCCCTAATCGGTGCGGTTCAGCTAATTTCATTACTTTTTATGAAAAAATGAAAAACATTTTGATGTTTTAAAGCAGAGTGGTAATTGGATTATCCCCAAAAATACTTCACAATAAAAAAAAAAGGAGGGATTTTGAATTACTTAGTACAAACTTACTTCGTCAGATCCCTGATATCTTGTATAGATTTTTCAATTACGTTTCGGAAATTGACCTCAAGGTTTTCATACGAATCGATATTTACGTCGAAATCTTCGGCTTTTATTGAATTCAATTCGTCGATTATTCGCTGCGCCTCGTTGCTGCATATGGTCACCCAAATCACGGAGAAAATTAAACCGACGTTTAACATTATATAAAATGGAAATGCCACAATGGCGATCACAAAAGTATAAACGATGTAAAACGTCAAGGATCCCAAATCAGCGATTCCACACAGAGGTACCAAGTAATACATGTCATCTTTGACTTTTTCTTCTTCATAAAATAGTACTATATCTGCAATGGCTGCGAAAGAGTGTGGCAAAAGCGATACCCAAAATGCAATCATAATATTTGTAATCAATTTTTTCATGCTTGACTGTCCGCTAGATTTACCTCTGTCCGCTACCTTCTTTGATATGATTTTATCAGCCATCGAAATCATTTGTTCTAAATCGATTTTATACCAAAACAGTGTAATGGCTGGTTTAACAATTGATATTATCGAATACACTACCAAGGCATATGTGATATATACCAGTATTAGAAAATCATTAGTTAAACTGCAGTTGATTGAGAACAATATTAAAACGCCACAGAACAATAAAACTGGCGAGTGTTGCCAACAAAACCAAAAATATTTTGTTGATCGGTGTATTCTGTCGGTGAAGTATACATTACCAAATAAACAGTATAATAAGTAGAGCTGATTGGCCAACGTCGTCTGGAAACCGAACATGTTTTCTTTTCCGAGTGCCTGGTTTATAATTTTTTTTACGTCCAAGATCAATCCCATGGTGTAAAAAATCAGAAAATCGCGTCCTGCTTGATCACAACTTACACAAAAAATGATTCATGCACTGAAACTGACCCAAACCCGATTGTGTCACGATACGTATTTTTCGTTCAAAATTACCACCTTTGGAATTTGACAAATGAAAAAGACTCTTGTTTGATCCAACTCCGCCTCTTTTTTGTCGGTTATTAAGTTGTAATGTGAGATATGATGGCATTACTTGGAATTTTCATTACTGAGCTGCTTGTAATTGGATTGTTTAATTACAGTCCTTTTTTTAAAGAGAGAAGTGTCATAGACATGATTATCACTTGGGTAAAAATATATATACTTACTAGATTTTGATGAAAATTTATGGGATAATATTCACTTTGAAAGAAAGATCTCCCGAAAATATCTGAGCCCTACACGGAAAGAACAGAAGTTACAAAAACGAATACATTTTACCCCTAAAATAATGAATTTTATCAAAAAAAAAAAGATAAATTTTATCATAAAAATGAATAAATTTTGCCAAAATAATAAATTTTAATCAAAAAATAATAAAATTTATTCAAAAATAATAATAACGTGTTTCAATTCACAAAAATAGATGAAATTTGTTCTAAAAAAAAATATATTTTTATCAGAAAAAATAATAAAATTTGTCAAAAAAATGATAAATTTTTTCATAAAAATGAATAGATTTTGCCAAAATAATAAATTTTAATCAAAAAATAATAAAATTTATTTAAAAAATAATAATAACGTGTTTCAATTCACAAAATAGATGAAATTTGTTCTGAAAATAATATTTTTTATCAAAAAAAAATAACAAAATTTGTCAAAGAAAATGAATAAATTTTATTCAAAAAAATAATAAATTTTACCTATGTTGAGAATTAGGACACGTTGTTATTTTTTTGGATAAATTTTATTTTATTATTTTCAGTGTACAGTTCAAGGAGAAAAAAACAGCTAGAGAGTCTCAAAGTGGGCTGATACATGGTTTTTTCCATTTTTGTGAGGTGCAACTTACTGAGAACCTCGAACCTCGATCATCCCTACACCTTTCCAAATAATTCGTATCGATACAAGTTGCGAATTCGACGAATTTTTGATCTTTACCGAAATTCAAATGGCTCATTCGAACATTTTAAAATCGAGACAAAAAATAGTTTCGAGTTGCCTGGAATGAATTTTTCAGCTTGGCCATGGTTAGTTGGCAGCCCGACTGAAATTGATTGAAATTTATTCAAATGATCAAAAAAAAGTTGAATTGTATTTCAGGTCACTGAACGAAAAATTTGTATTTATAAAAATTGCATTGATCAGTGCGCAGTTAACAGCACTGCTGAGAAATCAAAAAATCGTTTTAGTTACCTACCTATACCTAAACAAAAAATAATTTTTTGACTTGATTTCAAGATATTTCAGTGATCGATTCTAATTTTGTAAAAATAAAAAAATTGTCAAATTCGCAATCTGCAATTTTTCATTCCACTTTTGAAAACAAGAAATTATAGGTCAATGGTTTAAAAAAATGTTAAAAGCGAAATTGTCAATTTTTAGGAGTAATCAAGTTGTCTTTTTTTTTGAAAATCAATTATCTCCAAAGTATCCTGGCTCAGTCCTCCTTTGGATAGGAAAACTTGAAACATTTTCTGAAAGTCTTCCGCCAAAAATAAACAATTTCACCAGTTTTTGTCGATATCCAGGATATTGGTATAAAATAATTTAAATATATTTATCCACCCTTGAGAATATTCTTCGGGACGGTTTAGATGAAATGATTGCTGTTGCATGTAGGAAACTTTTTTTTTTTGTAATATCAGGTAATATTACAAAAATTTCAAGGTCCAGTCATACCTATTTCTGTCACTTCTTGAGGGACGAGTAATATCATTAAGTACCTTACTTTATAACTAAATTTTTTCAAAACGTATAAAATAATAATTTTATAATTTTCCATCTACTTCGGTCCCGTTGTGCTTTAATTAGGTACGACGCTTCGTTGCATTCAATCAATTGACAAATGTCATCAGTCTTGTCGCTCCCTAATTGGCTCATTTCACCTCAAATTGTCCAAAAGTTATTCGATAAGATTGTCAATTTTTTTCTTTTGTTTCAAGAAGGTGGTTGTTGAAAAAAATAATTGAGTGACCCAAATTAGAGATAGGTACCTAAGCTCATTTGAACCCGAATAAGAAAAGATTGAAAATTTTCAAGACGGTGGTTTTCGTTAGTAAAATGAAAATAGTCATTGAGTTGGATTTTTTTGATATGGAAGTAACAAGAGAGATGTCTCAACCAGCAGTAGAATTTTAGACTTGAATAAATATATTTCCAAGTTTTAGGTACTCAAGTTCAATTCTCGAATTTCAGATAATTTTCGAAAATTTAAAATTACCCCATCGCTTTATTGCTTTAATCAATGAAAACAAGCAGAAAGATCTATAAGCTATTTTTGATCTTTCGAATCGATTGGCAACGGTTTTGAGACTTTTCGAAACCTGCATAAAATTTTTGAATTTTCCAGCCTCGAAGCAAAGCTCCTAAACACAATAGGAATGATGAAAAAAGATAAATAGGAGTAGAGATAAATCTCGGAGAAGGAAAATGTTGGGAAATTTGACTCGAAAAATTCGTACTTTAACGTGGGAATCGAATGTAATCTAAATTTTCTTAAATTTTGAGTATAGATTTTTAGCATCCAAAATTTTTAATGACGAGTGGTCTTCGATACTTTTCGATCAATTTTCATTTCAACCCAAAACTTTTCTGCTGGTTCTTTTTTTACGTACATGTCTTTTTATCTTATTCCGAATTCATTTTTATCTTATCGAGTTACATAACTATACTTCTTCGTCAATTTTGATCTCGTTGCTAATTATCTTTGTTTTAGTTCTCGTATTTCCACATGTGAAATTCACGCGATTGTGAAACATTTGTATTGCTCCAACATTGTTTCGTATTTCATACTTCCGCGTATAATGAAAAAGCTCAGCGAGGATATCGTTTCGCTTAGGTATTCTCCAAGGTAATCACCGCGAACACTGAACCCATCCATGATTCATCTTACCCAACAAATGAGTTAAACTTAATGGCATAGCTTAGCTATGAGGTTGTAAGTGTCACGCCCTTTAATATCATTTTAAACTTTTAAGATATAGGTATCGTGTATCGTCATGATTAACACAACAGGGATACTTTATACTTTCACATGTAATAATTTTAATAGCGAAGGGATACGAATAAGAGGGAAGAGTTGCTTTATTTGAGAAATTTCGAATGGGAATCGCCAAGGGTCAATTTATATGTATAGTTTATGTAGATATTGCGAAGGAAAATTTTAGGTTTGAAACAAAAATTTATCTGAGGACATCCTAGAAAAAATTTCATAATCGATTTTTTTGTGCCTAAGATCATTTCTTAGCTTTTTTCGAATTTTTGAAAATTCAAAATTATCCCATTCCTTTGAGAAATATGAAAATTTGATCGAATCAACCAAAAAAAAACCCTGAAATTTGGTACTTTTTTTACCACTTGAATCGATTAAGTCCTGTTTCAAGACGTTTCGAAGACTTCAAAAATTTAAAAAATTTTCAGCCGTGGGAAAACAATCCCATAAAAATGATCGATATGAAATTCAATACCTATATCGCGGATAACTTGATTCGTTAAAGCACATTTTCCCGAAATTTTTAATTGCTGATTCAAATCCATATTTTTTCTCAAAAAATTTGTTGGAAGAAATATTGAAGAAACTTCAAAATCGTTTCCAAATCTATTCGAGAGGTCGAAAATAGATTGTCCATTAAGAGCTGAATCTACTGAAAATGAATCAAACTAAATTGAAAGCTGGATTCTGTCTCAAAAGTTCCGTATGAACCTTTATTTCAAATAAAATACAGCTGAAGTTTGAAAGTTCAAAATTTTCATGAACTTTTGACTGGAAACAATAATGGTCGATATTAGTGGCAAATTACAAAGTATTTTGCGATAAATCCGAAAATTTAGGTTTTTCGAGCCCAAAATGCTGCAAAAAATTAAAAAACGGGGTGAACGAGAGAGAACATTTGAAAAATTTACAGATTTTTGATAAAATTCTTATAAAATTGTCTAATTGGATTGAAAAGGATTGATGAAATGATTCTAAGCTTTTATGGTACCTGAGAATATGTACGATATTTCAATTTAAAAATTGCATGAAATTTTCATTTTTAGGAGAGTGAGGTTGGGATGAAATTGGAATTTTGGCTATACAAAAATCGAATTCACAAATCATGTCAATTTTTTTTTGAACCGTTTGATACAAATTTTTGATCAATTTTGAAATTTGAGCCCCTCCCCTTCCTAAAAGTTTCAAAATGGGCTCCAAAATTGACTCCAAAATTCAAAAATGAATAAGTATTTCAAATTCGGTTCGAATGAAATTTATTAAAATTATATTTCTTGACTTTGAGTCGCTAAACATGAATTTTAATTTTCGAATTTGACCCCTTCACCTTTTCCAAAAGCCCAAAAATAGGCCTCGAAATTTTAAAATATTAGTTCACAATTGAGTATCAATGAAAATTATTAAAATTTATGTTTTTTGACTTGCTGAACACGAAATTCTGGTCAAATTTGACCCCTCAGAATGTCCCAAAATTTGAAAATGGATATTTCAAATCAGGTACCTACTAATTACCAATGAAAATTTTATCAGTATTCATTGGCACTTAATCAGGGCCGTATTTACGCACAAGCTACATAGGCACCAGCCTCGGGCGGCAAATTTTAGGGGGCGGCAGATTTTGAGGAGCAGTTTTTTTTAAAATTTTCCATAATTGTGATTTGAAAAAAAAAAATGAAAAAATTTACTGTACCCACTGAAAAAGAATCTTTTTTGAACAAAACTTTTATTTGCATAGGGCATAGCATTAAAATATGAAAAAAATGTCTTTTTTTAAACATTCAATTTCTAATTTTTCAAAGCTTTTCCCTCGCTTCGCTCGGGCGCGACTGAATCAAACTTCTATAATCTACTTGAAACATTGGTACGAAAGTAAATTCTCCTCTATTCTCCTCTTTAGGAACCTTCTGATATTCGAAGCCTCTATGCCCACTCTGTACCTAACCGAAAAAATAATTGAGACAATTGATTTTTAATTCGTTTTTCGTTAATTTTTCTTTCAATGTAATTATCCAAATAAAGCAGGAAGTTACACATTTTTTGGTGGAGGGGGGGGGGGCGGCAAATTTTATTCTGCCTCTGAGCGTCGTGAGGTTAAATCCGGCCCTGCACTTAATGGAGGGATAAAATTTGTAAATCGACCAAAATTTTTCTGATTGGTAGACTGGTGCTTTTCAAAATAAGAAATCTAATTTTTGAAAAAAAATCCATCGATTAAATAGTTTTGAGACTTGTCGAAATCTTAAGAAAATTTTGTGCTTTCAATTATTATATTCAGCCCATTTTTGATAGGTTCGGTTCTTCGAAAAAGTGCACCAGTTTTCACTGTTTTCAGCTTGTTTTTGCCCTGTCAAAATTTTCTAAAGGTTTCGATACGTCTCAAAACTACCTTAATTGATTAAGAAGGTCGAAAATGGAGTATATTCTAAATTTCGTTTTTTTTTTTAGCTAATTAAGTAATTAAATTTTTTTTCAAATTTTTGAAAATTTGTAAAAAATTGAGGAATGAATTCGAGACTTGAAATTTCAACTAGGAGATTATATTTTTCTTTCAGCCTAAAATTTTTCAACTTTTTGAAATACCTCTCTTGTGAAACGAAAAAGAAACTTTTCAAAAAAATCTCCAAAAAAGGTACTGTACGATCAAAGAGACCTCATTTTCGACTCTACCGTCATCGTCAGCCCAAAGACCATACGAGCACCTTATTCAAACAGCGTGACCTCGAGCCATACTAATTAATGAAGGAAATACCCTTATCCCTTAGTCGGCTCTAATCGACGTTACGTGTTCGACTCACAGAAAACAAAGCCTGCGGAGTACGCGATGAAAAGGTCGAAAATAACGCGTAATTTATCGGTCAATCACTCCTCCGTTACGTTACTGGCCGTTACGCTTTGCGGTATTTCCCGCGAGAATCATCGGTTAATTTATAGATTTAATATCTTTGAGAAAAAGTTGGCAGTCTGGATAGGTACTGACGGTATTTCTAGGGGATGAAGGGCAACTCGACCAAACTACATCGAAAAATTAATATAAAAACCGCACCATCGTCGGTTCGCTGATCGGACAAAGAAAACCGACGCATGGGGAGAAAACTAAAACGTAAATATAAAGTAATTTTCCAATAGATACGACGACCAAGTTTAACGAAAACAGTCAAAACGAGAAAAGTTACCTCTGTAGAGCTCGCGAAATTGAAACGATATCTACCGAAAAAAAAAATACACGTGACTTCGATGATGGCGTGCTTTGGGATCTCGTCCCCCCGAAAAACATTGTGCGAGTTGAAATAGGTATAGACGAAGAAGGAGGGGGAAAAAGGGTAAGTCTCGAGGTAAATAACGTTAAAGAAAACATAAATTAAACAATAAACAGAGAAAAAATATGTACACTCGTAAATTAAATTTAACGACTTTGGCTCATAATTTAACCTGTAATGCGAGAGTCGTGGAAAAAACCTCGATGGCGGCGGAGCCAGGGAAACGAAACCCCACCGCATCGATAAAGCTCATCCTTTAAACGATATTTTCACCGAGTAATGCCAATTTGAGAGACGCCGCCGAGGCAATCCGATGGGAGTAATTTTTAATAAATCGAATCCGCACTTTTTTTCATTTACCCAGCTTCTCGCCAGAGTATCGTATGTTGCAAAGGATTACAAATCACGTTACCGAAAAGAAATATTATGAAGGGTGTGACCATCAGAAGGTATATGGATGTGATTTTTTCCATTTTTCCAACCGTATTTCTTCCACGTTCGGATCACGGCTTGATAAATCAATCAAAACTCGAAGGGAAATTAATAAAGGAGATTTTAATTTACCATCGCGTTATCGCGGATTTCGATAATGGAGAATTTTTCGAAAAATTGTATCAATTTTTTCCCCTCCTGATGGCGGTGAAAAAATATATATTACTAGTGCTCGTATATTTCTCATGTTCGAAGGTCGCTGCTTTTTCGCTTTTTACCACGTTTATTGTTGTGTGATACGGGAAATTGATTCATTGGGCTTTTTCGTTGATTAATTTAATCCCAAAGAGGAAATTTTCCGGTTAAATTAGAACGAATTTTTTCGAACCGTTCCGCCGCCCAGTTTCGCCTCGTCGAACCAAAAGATAAATATTTTTTACTCGACGAGGTTTCTCGGTTGCCTCCTTTCTCACTTTCTATATCGTCTCCTGTTCCGAATTCGAGTAAGACGTTGTTTATTTTCGTCTCGATGAACGTACGTAAGGTGTGGATTGGATACCGCGCCACGGTACGACGGCTTGTTTATTATTTCAGAGTGTTTTTTATACCACGTAAAAGCATTTTTATTTGCGTGGGTTCCATGTACCTAATACCTATACATTAAAATTTATCACGTTGCAAATGTACCTACATTATTTTCGATACCTTTGTGTTGTTTGAAAGGGTACGACGACGATGGTGAGATATTATTGAATAGAGGATCGTTTTTTTTTTTTCGGTTTTTTTCTCCTTTTGTCTTATTCGATGTTCCTGTCGCGTGTTCTGTTTTCGTTTGAATTAGAAAATGGTGTAAACGTTAAATAAATACTGTTGCGGGGTATTGAAATAAATATTGGAGAAAATTTTCGATTTTTGTATTCTGAATTTTCCTGAATTTGAATTTTAAAAACTACGAAAATTTATGAAGAAAATCAAAATTGATTTTCAACGGACTTTTCTGCAGATTTTTCAAAAAAATTCACCAAAAAAGTTCTCTGATTTTTCAAATGTGTACGATGCAGGGAAAAGGCACCTGAGGATGGATTTTTTAAAAATTAGTTTTTTTTTTTTTGCTTAAATGATACGAAAGACTATGAGGAACACTTCAAGACTTGGATGAGCATTCTAGGTCAATTTTTCGGTGAGATAGAGAAAGAGATATTTTTAAGTAAGAAAATCATGACTTTCAAAAAAAAAAAAAAAAAAAAGGAAAAACGTTTGAAGCTGCGTAAAAAATGCAAAAAAAATGAAAAAATGAAAAAATTGCCCATTTTTCATATTTTTGGCTCTAACGCAAAATTGTGTTTTCCAACTTTAGGTGCTCTCTCCCTGCACGGTACACAAAGTTTCACTGATTTTTAGAAAATTGATTCGATATTGAAGTTACTTAATATTCGTCCCATACCATCCTATCCTATCCCAATTCAATTCCAAGATCAAGAATTCGAAAAAATGTCAGAACTAAAATACATCTCAAGTTAATCACAAACCTAGAATATTTTAAAGTCAGCTTGGGATGAAAATTGGTATAAAAATACAATCCCAATTAATCCCAGGCTTCAAAATTCTAAAAAAAAAATTAGGATGAATGCTGTGATGAAAATTTATTCCAAGTTGATCCTAGACCTAAAAATTCAAAAATCAGCTTGGGATGAAAATTTGGATAAAATTTCTTCCCCAGCTTGAAATTTCAAAAAAAAAAAAAAAGTCATACCTAGGATGAATTTTGACATGGAAAGTCATCCTAAATTCAACCAAACGTGAGAAATTGGAAACAATCTCAGGATTAATATTGTTCATCCCAGTCCCAAAAATTCGAAATTCAGCTTGTGATGAATATTAGAGTGAAAATTCTTCCCAAAATGAACCCAGTCTCAAAACTTTGAAAAAACTGTGGAATAAATATTGGGATGAAAATTTATCCAAGTTCATCCAGGATTAAAGATTCGAAATTCTGCTTGGGATGAATATTGAGATGAAGATTAATCCCAAGTTCATCCCAGGGTTGATAATTCGAAAATCAGCTTCAGGGTGAAAATTCGTTCCAATTTCACAGTTGGTTTGAAAATTTTTAAAAAAAGTCATGGGATGAATTTTAGGATGAAAATTCATTCAAAATTCGTCTTAAATTTGAAAATTTGAAATTCAGCTTGGTATTAATATTGGATTTGAAATTAATCCCAAGTTTATCTCATAGGAATAAGAATTTGAAAAAAATAATGGGATGAATTTTGGGATTAAAATTCATACAAAGTTCATCTTGAGCTTGGAAATTCGAAAAAATCTTGGGATGAATACTGGGATGAAAATTTTATCCCATATTCATCCCAAAATCACTTTGGGAGGAATTTTGGGATAAACATTTATTCCGAATTTGAAAATTCGGAATTCAGCTTAGGATCAATATTGGAATAAAAATTATTCAAAATTTTATCCCAGGGTTGAGAATTCGAAAAAAAAATCATGAGATTAATTTTGGAATAGAAAATTGATCCCAAGTTTTACCCAGGCTTAAAAATTTGAAAAAATCTTGGGATGATTATTGGGATGAAAATTCTGGGCTGAGAATTCAAAAATCTGATTGGAATGAAAATCCATTCCATGTTTATTCCCGGCTTAGAAATTCGAAATTCAGACGAATATTGAGATGAAAATTCATTCCAAGTTCATCCCAGACCTGAAAAATTGAAAAAATCATTTAATGAAAATTAGGATAGGTCATCTCAAGTTCATCCAAGGCTTGAGAATTCGAAAATCAACTTTGAATGAATATTAGAATGAAAGTTAATCCCTCAAAAATCCGTTTGGTATAAATTTTGAGATGAATTTCATCCGAAGCTTGAAAAACCAAATAACCTTGGCATGTGAATTCAACAAAAATCAATCCCAGGATGAAAAATTCAAAAAAAAAATTATGGGCGGAATATTGGATTCATTTAGACTCAAAAATTCGAAATTATAAAAGTTGATCGCATCAAATTAATCCCAAGCTCAAACAATATGAAAAAAAATTGGAATTAATACTGAGATGAAAATTCAACTCAAATTCATCCCAGACCTTAAAATACTAAAAAAAATGAGTGAATATTTGGCTGAAAATTCATTCTAAATTTGATTTCACAATAATTACTCAGGGAAATAGGGATATTGGATTCGGGCGAATTTTTTAGAATTGAAATTTGGAAAGATCTGCATACAATTCAAATTTGAAATCATAATTTGCTATACGAAAGTTGGAAAAATTAAAATTTGGAAAACACTTTGCATTTGGACTCGGAAGTTCAGAAAAATTTTGAAAAAATTTCGAATTTGAATAAGCAATGTAGGTGACAATATTAAAACTTGAAAGTTTTTGAATTTATTCAAATCGAGAAAAATTGAAAAAATAGTAAAATTTTTAAACTTGTAAAAAATTGAGCAAAAACATTTTTAAAAAATCCCATGAAAATTTAAACATTGAAATCCCAAAACACGTTTATTTCACTTCAATTTTATTAATTATTCTCAAACAAGCTTTAATTATCAGCTCACTCGTCTGATTACCAAACAACTCATTCGTTTAATTCGCTTTCATCTCGTAATTAAAATAAACCTTCTCGTTTATTCGTCGCCGAACTCAAACACCCCAGTGCCAAGTCTCAAAAAAGGATAAAAATTTCCATCATAATTATAGAATATTTCTGGCGTGAAAATTTGATTGAAAATTTACTCAACTTTGGGAATTTTGCATCAGCTTTGCTTAACGCTCATCCATTCGTTCCAATTTTCTCTATCCAAACTACCATATCTTACTACTTTCCCCCCGCCTTGTAACTTTTCAGCCGCGCCAAATGAAAATATAAAGCTTTGAACGAAGTTAGATTGTTTGATAAATTAATTAAACGACGGTGCGTCGACAAAACTAACATAAGCCAGTTTTTAGACTCAACAAGCGTGTAATTTTTTGGCGCGAAAACACGACAAACCAGGACGAAGTACTTATACGATGGTAAAAAAGATACGAGGGGGGGGGGGTATTTGGTGTCATGGAACCTTTATATACGTTTTTGCGACACAGTCAAAGGTACATTTAGTTAGGTATGCAGTAGCACAGAAAAAGGGGGCCTGAGGGAGGGGATTAAAACGAGGAAAAACTACGAGACGTAAAAACATATAAAGAGAAATCGTCGTCGCGTCGTTTCTATATTAAAATAAACTAAATCAGTTTTTCTTTACTCTTTGTGAAGGGGGTTTTGGTATTTTTTTTTACCGCGACGACGACGATTACACGCCACATCGTCGTCAAAATACCGTATTACGAATTACGACGACGAATATGACAGAAGAAGGACGAAACACGGGTTGTCTATCTCCCTCCTGTACCTGGCTCTTTCTGTCTTCTCTCATCGTGTACGTATGATCTTTATCTCGTATAATACGACAAAGCCGCGTGGAAAAACGATTTACATAAAAACTTTTTCAAATATTTGCTTAAAATGTCACCAAGTATCAAACATTTTTTTTTTAACTCGGTCGCGTCTTTCGCGTACGATTTTTTTTTCGCTCGTTTCTCCAATTTCTTCGCCTTTATTAAATTATGTTATTCATCGTGTAAGTAAAATGTCTACATGCGGTTTATTCGTGCTTTTTCAACGCCCAACAGTCAATGAGGAAAATGCGAATGAGCGGTAAATTTAAATCGAATTATTGTAAAATCGAGTTTTTTTTTTCGGGACGTATTTTCTCATTTATTTTCCGTTGGTTATTCGTCGTCGTCGATGTACCAAAAGAATATTTTCTGTCGTGATGTCGATGTATTTGTATTCGGTATATTTTCAAGAGAGAGAGAGAGAAAAAAACCATACGAGAATTGAAGACTTTTTTCACTTCTGTTCGGTGTAGATCTTTTGAGAACTCGACAATGACAACGTCGATCGGCAAGATAAGTTGAAAATTTTATTAGAAAAGAGATTAAAGAAATTTACCGGTGATTGATTTACTGCGTGTAGTGTTCGCCAAGTTTCTTCTTCTTCGTTTAGATGGATTTTATGTAAATTGTCGTATGATGAGATTTCGGCGCGAGATAAAAATGTCGTTTCGGAGTATTTTTTTGGGTGTTTTCGTCGTGCATTTTTTCGGAGGCTGTGTTCTCTGCTTTTTTTCTCTCCTTCTGCGTCGATAAATTGTTTCGTTTATTTTGAAGTTATAGGTTATGCGTCCGATCAACGTTCGATGCTGAGCCGGTGACGGTATAATTTATTTTCGACGACGTTCGCTCGGTTTAGTAAAACGAGCCGATAAATTGAGCTGGAGGGAAAAAAGCGAGAGTAATAAGGGTTTGGAATTATTCTCCGAAATGAAATTCAAATCGTGGCGAAATTCTAGGGTAGGTTACATAGGTCTTTATACGTAATATTAGGGTTTTTCGATGGAGGTATGAATGCTGAAAGTGTCTTGCTGACGAAAAATTACCGTTATGGAACGATAAGTGTTTGATTTTTTACTCAGGTTTGGAAAATTTGGAGAGTTTGAAAGAAAATTTTCACCGAAATTGCCTTTTTTTTTTGAGAAAATGAAATCTGTATTGAGCACTACTGGAGTAGAAATGTACAGATGGAAATTTTTCACGAGTAGAAAACATTGTGGAAATTACTGTAATGAATAGCCCAAAAATTGAAAATTATCGACTCAAATGGAATTTTATCCAATTTTACTGGCTAGACTTGCGAAATTTTTCAAAATTTCTATTAAATGAAGTCATCGATTTGGCAAATTCTCAATTTTTCTCACCAAAAACACCTTTAAGGCCCATTTGTACAATATTTACAATATTTTTAGTTATAACTGTAAAAAAAAAAACACCAAATGTTTACATTTTTGAAGCCATATTCATGGAGAAGTGAAACCATCATTTTCCAGTTTTCATTCCTTTGAAAATACTTCGTTTTGAAAATTTTCCCGCAAAAATTTTATCATTTAGTAAGTCATAGTCATACCAATACCAACTCTGAAAAAAAGTAGTTCGTGAATGATGAACATTTTGAGAAAAAAATGGGCCTTGGTTTTGAGTTCAATGACTGCAAAATCTTTTCATCCAAGCTCATCTTATTTTTTCATAACTGAGTCTCGTTTTTCGTTTTTTTCCTCTTTTTTTTCGTGTGAAAATTAGAAAGTGTGGTAGTCTATTGGTTCCCTTCGAATGTAATAAACACTAAACTGGTTAAATTCTTCGATTGAGGAACTTCTAGAATTCTCTTTTACGAAAATACCAATTTTTGCAGAAGGAAATTTTGAACATTTTTTAAAATTTTGAATTTTTAATCAAATTATTTTTTCAAATGCAATTTTATCTAAATTTTGGGAACAGCAATTATTATTGTCCAGGTATCGAATGTCAAAAATGTGATAAGACGTGATTAATTTTTGTCAATTTTTAATATTGACGATTTTTAAGTGTTTGGAAAATTGTTATTTTTTCAAAATTTGATTTTTTTTAAAACTTGATGTTTATTCATTAATTGCTGATTTTGATTTAATTAAATCCAGAGATCTGTTTAATATTAAATGTGTGAGCCCGAATGTGGAAACTAGGTACATTGAGATGTCAAGAATTGGTTTTTCAGTTGAAATTTCTCCTTGATTGTATGTACCACTGCTGAAAGCCCCAAAACCAGGGCCAATTTTTCCAACATTTTTCACATATTTTCTACGAAATATTTTAATTTTTTTCGAAAATTAGCTCATTTTTAAAAATTTTTAAGGTGTAAAAAATCTCAATTTGAAACATTCTCTAATTTTTGAATTTTTATAAAATCCAAATGTTTGAAATTTTTTCTATTTTTAAAATATATTTCAACATTGAAAAAAAAAATTAATTTTTTAGAATTTTCAATAATTTATAGTTCTGAAAATTCATTCTTGAAAATTTCCAATTTTGTATTACTTAAAGGAAATTTAAAGAACCAATTTGTCAAATTTTCAAGAGGATATCATCTAAAAATTTAGTGTCAATTCTTACAAAAAAGAAAAATTCAATTTCCGAGTCAGCTAAACTGTTGTTTTTTCATCGCGTTGAGAAATCATCTTGGATAAGAACAAATTTAAAATTTAGTGTCAATTCTTACAAAAAAAGAAAAATTCAATTTCCGAGTCAGCTAAACTATTGTTTTTTCATCGCGTTGAGAAATCATCTTTGATAAGAACAAATTTTATTTTTTCATTATTTTCATTCGAACGAAAACTTTTTTTTTCCCATTTTCCGATGAGGCGAATGTCACGTTTTATTTTGTGACAGATGAAAATTTTTTTACAATAGAATGCAGAGCAGTATAAAAAGAAAATTTCGAAGTTGAAAATAACATCAAATTTTATTTCAATAAAATTGCTACATTGAATGGAACTCATCGGGAAGCATATCCCCATCGAGTTGAATTATTTGCGGCGGTTTCGTTAGGCAATTTTATTAACACCCCGATGTAGCTTTCTACGGCGGTTTCGATAGGCAACTTTATTAACAACCGAATGTCTATTTGTGATGATGTTGTGATGATGAAGGGGGAATGTACCTGATCTGATGGTATTTTAATGATTTAGTTTTATTTATTCCGGGTATCTGAATGAAAAAACATTGTATGGAAAAAATTGTATACTTCGAGATCACCTCAAAATTCATTTTTCTATAAAATTCTTTTTTTTTTTATTCATCTCCAATAAATTATTAAGCGTTGAAAACGTAAACAAAATTCTGCAGTGGTCACAAAAATCATCTAAAATGATTCGAACTCTGAAATCAGAAATTTTCTGGACTTGAGTAATCATTGCTCGATTCATATTCAAAACGTCGAGTATAAAATTTATTATTCGTTCAACTTTGGAATACACTTTTACCCAAAAATAAACTTCATTTTTAATGTTTTTCTCTTTCGAAATTGTGAGCTCGTATCCGAGTTGAAAATTCTCATTTTCATCCTTGAACCATACCAATTTTTGTTAATTTTTGACTGAATAATAATTTTCATTAGAAGTACGATTTATTATATCCTAAAATCATCACCTCAATAGTTGAATTTGAAATCAGCATAATTATAATTTTTTTTTCTATATTTTTGTTTCAGGTGAGTCATTTTTGAAAAAGTCGTGAAAATCGAGTTCCAGTTCGTTTACATTACTTACTCAATTCTTTCAATTTACGAACGAACGAAAAAAACAAATTATTTCAAGTAGTAAGTATGTAGTTGTAAACATCACTTACTTATTCATAATTTGAAATTACCCTTTTTCATTATTCTTTCTATTTCTTATCATTCTTGGAAATTCATATTTGAGGTTGTCCTCGTGTAAGTACCTACTCGAGGTATTCACCTATTCAATTAAGACTCCCTTTTCTCCCTCACCGTAACTCTTCATACTTTTATCAAAATTTGGATTTCTCACACTCAAGTACAATTTCCAGTTTCAAGAGATAATAAAATTGTTTCCTTTCGAGTCGACTTGAATCTTGCTTTTCATTCCGCTCTATCCTTCGCTCTCTCGTAACTTCCACCTTTTTAAATTTATCCTTAGAAAAAAATCTTTCCAAGTAGCGCACAAGGTACATTTGTAATGGATTCGGCGGTCGAGTTAATCTGTTGTTTACGCGATAAAAATATAAACTTTTCCTTCGGGGAAAGGTATAGACTGTAAGCTACATAGAGTAAACTCCGTCGAGGATTTCTTACCCCTTCTGCTTTTTCTGTTATTCCGCAACGTTGCACTTTTTCGAGTCTGCGAGCTGCAAGTTTCGAGAAAAATTTCAAACCAGCTTTTAGCCGGTTCGGTTGGCAAGGCGAAAGGTATTATCGAGTAGATTTAGCTCGCGGCACGGAACGGTATTTAAAGAGACTCCGGTTACGCACAAAAAATGGCGAAGGCTTTTCAAGGTTTCTTTACACGTTTCGAGAATAAAGCCGGCGTTATCGAATTCCATCTTCTCGTCTTGGTATTGTTTCCCAGCTACGAGTCGAGTTTACTCCGTATAGGAGTATTTCGATCTACGTGAGGTAGATTTTACCCTCGAGGGAAGCCGAACGCTCAAATATTCGTCTGTGTTTTCATGACCTTAGATAACACTTCTAGGAATTTGGTAAATTTACGCGGTAATCAAGAAAATGTAGAACGAAGGTGTTGGAAAAAGCATTCCTCTCCGCGTTCGGGCTGCACAGCTGCGTGAGGATAAACAAACATAGCATTCGACGAAGTGCTCGTCGTCGTCGTCGTGTTTTACATTTTCTATGCAAATTTCTTCGCTGGAAAAAAAAAGGAGGGAAGCTTTTAGACGAAATACACGTTTAATTTTTCGCTCGACGCGTTTTTTTGCGTCGATTTTTTTTTTAGCCCGTTGAATATCGGTCTGATAAAACACTCATCAATCTCAGATTACAAGAATTAATACCTACTCGACACGAGAACGAGAGTGTATTTTACGCGTTCGGTTCATTCGCTCGATATGAGGCGCTGAGAGTGAAAGTGGTGTAAGTCGAATTTTCAAAAAAACCGCGATAATAGCCATTTCGTATTGATGTGGTAAAAATGAATTAATTTGAAAGGGAATTAAGTCTAGTTCACTATTTTTCACAGAGAGAGCGCTGTCTTAAGTTTGGTATATAAATCGTGATTAGGTAAGGATCACAATGAAAGTGGTGTAAGTCACCGACTTACACCACTTTCAAGCAAACAATTTTTTCATCACTACTTACTGCATAGATAAAGACGCGTTGATAAACTTATTGTCAACTTGTCGTGTGAAACAATGAAATTTATGAACTTTTGAGTAATTTATTGCATAAAATTGCCAAAATTTTTGTGTTTATTTTAAAAATTCTGTATTGATCTGAAAATAATTTTGCATTGATGTCATAATTTGGTATCGATTTTGTAATAAAGTTTTTCTTACATTGCTGTGGGTTTCAAAATCCTCAAAAATTATCCTCAGTGTCAATAATAGTCATCAGTTACGTAATCGGGTGAAAACAGAGCCAGAAAAAATTTTTTCAATCAAAGTATTGACGTAGAATATTTTCATTCCAGTTAATTACCTAATTAAAATTGAGGTATGAGTTATAATGAAAGTGGTGTAAGTCATTTCCCCCCTCTCCATAGCGCTCTATGAGCGACGAAAAAATGTTTCGAAGCGTTTAATATGTTTTTCAGTTCATCCTGACCAGACAAAATCAATGGTAGCGGCGGAGAAGCACCTGTCGATTTATCATGATACAAAATGCAAACCCCTCCATATCTCAAAACGAGTTATATCCGACTTACACCACTTTCACTCTCAGCGCCTCATATAGTCGTCGTACTTTCCATTATTGAAATTCGTCGAAGGCAGGTATATAAGTAGTTAAATGGGCGAGATGGATGAGACAGGGGGGAGAGGGAAAAAACCACGGAAAAATGTCAAGGTGAACATGGAATTTTATTACGCTTTTTAAACTAACCGTAATTTATGTCGGTAAATAAATTCGTATTATTGAATAATGAACGGGGTACTTGGTGGTAACCTCTGTTTCCTCTTTCCCTTGGAAGTTACTTTGCTTGTCTAACTATCTATATCGGCTGTAGTTTGGGGAATATTGTGTTGAAGAGGGCGTAGGTATTTGTATTTTTTAGATTCACGAAGGGTGTTTCATAACTGAAATCGCACCAATTGCAGAAACCGTCTTTTTTGGCAGAAATACAAAATGAAAAAATATCGGTTTCAAATTTTCTATTTTGGGTTCGGTTTCAGTTAAGGTTCCAAATAACCAGGCATGGGGACCGTAACCGAAACCGAAACCGAAATTCCATGATACCGTTTAAAAAAATGGGTAGAAAACCGGAACCGGAACCGGAACCAAAACCCGAATCGAAATTCTAAAAAATGAAATCAAAACCGGTAACCGGAACTGAAATAGTGAAAAAATGTCATCAAAAATCAAAACCGGAACCGAAATACTGTTATTTCGGTTTCGGTTTCTACTTTTTTCATTGCGCATGAAATAAGGAAAATGATCTACATCAAATTCTGTACACGATTAGATGAGATTGAAAGCTCAAAGTTCTGAAGGCATGTTTTTCATAACGAATATTTTGTATTTTATTCATTTCACATAAAAAAATATCAAAATCACTCGAAATTTTGTGTGAGAAGAGCTTATTCAACGTCTTGATTCTGCTGATTCTCGAATTTTTTGAAATAAAAATAGTACAAAAAGTGTGTTTTGATCGATCTATTGAATTTCCGGCTCTCTACTTCAATAAAAATAGTAAAAAAAATGAACTAAAAAAAGTAGAAACCAACCCCGTTATTTTTTACTGGAACCGTAACCCAAAACGAAACCAAAATACAAAAAAATGAAACTGAAACCGTAACCGCGAAACCAAAACTGATATTTTTTCAATTTTGGTTCCCATCCCTGCAAATAACGCTTTAAGCAGAAATGCAACGATTATAATTGATGCTGCATCGATTGTGTTTTAAAAAAGTAATAGGAAATAATCAAATAATGGAATATGCATTACAAGCAGAGATGCGAAAACGCGAAAAAAAGTTCCCGTTTCCATTTCTTAGTTCATTGTTTTCATTTCCAGAAACACATTTACGTTCCCGTTCCCGCTCCCGTTTCCAAAAACGCGTTTCCATCATTTTTTTAAAAAAACTGTCAGGAAAATTTTTTCAAAGTACACAAATTTTCTTTTTTTCTTTTTTTTTGTCAAACCATTGGAAAAGGTTTTGAATATCAATATTTTTCGGAGTTTTAGCCATTGAATTTATGTTAAGTAGGCAGTACGTCCAAGTACCAGTGATGGAAAACGGAAATCGGAACCCTAACTGAGAACTGAAAAAAAAATAATAATAAAATAGGGACCTAACTGAGAAACTGGAACAATTGGAAGTGGAACTGAAATGATGAGAACTGAAAATTGAAAACAGGAACGGGAACTAAAATGAATTTCAGCTTTATACCAGTTTCAACATTTTTTTGAAAAAATTTTTCTTTAATTTTTTGTCAATTTTTACTGAATTAAAATTATTTTCTCTTCGTTCTTCTCTTACATAACACAATTTTTTTTCAAAAAATTTAGGTTTTTGTCAACAAATTTCCAAACAGAGTAAAAACAAAAATAAATCAATTTTTGAAAATTTGACGTGGAAAAGTAGAAAGTTGAGATGCTTAAAATATTCTATTGAAAATTTTTCGCTAAAAATTGAAAAAAAGGCCTCAAACAAACCTTGGTTATGTAGAAAAGTGAACAAAGAAAAAAACATTGTAAATTTGAAACTCTCCCCTTTTAATTTTTCAGCACTTTGTTGGAAAAATTTGCTATTTTGACCTTGAAGTTGGAGAAATTTTATTTTTGTACTCATATTTTTCCAACTTAGAAAAATTTTGAGTACAAAATGGTGAATTTTCCAAATCTGATGATTATAAGGTAAGGTTGCCTAATATGGACCCTATCTTGTTTTTGGGCTCTGGAGAGACCCCATTATTCCCAAAAGGGGTGGAAATGGGCTTAAATTGTAGGTAGAAGACTTGGCTATCACCCCTCAAAACAGAATTTCAAAAAATGAATTCCCTGATTTTTGGCGATTTTTTTTGTGAACAGGTGATTTTTGGACAACATTTTTTTTGGACTCCTAATATGGACCCCCAAAAAATGTCTTCTAAAAATTTTTAAAAAACATCAGAAAAAGTTTATTTATGCATTTAGACAGTTTGAACTGATATATTTTTTCAAACTGCTCTCATCTATGGCCATATCGCACGCTTTGTGGCACCATAGGTAACATTTGGTGGAACTGAGTGCATTTTAGAAGCCAATTTATAGCCTTTTTTGTTCTTGAGTATCATCCTCACGGCAGAATCCATTTTTCGAGGAGTTCATTTCTTTTCTTTCGAAATTTATTCATTTGTCAAGTTATGAGTCAAAATAACAAGAAATTAGAAAATTTTTACACTGATAAGATATACCCATAAACAGAAGGGTCCATATTAAGAAACCTCGAATCGTAATCTTAAAATTGGTTTACCTCAGCCTCAGAGCATCCGATGTGCAAAAACAATTATATATTTTGAAAGCCCTTGAAACATACTATAACTTATTGGGAACAACATTTTCAAAAAAACAATTCATAAAAAATTTTCTCACAAAAAGTGATTCGCAAAAAAAAATGTTGAAAATCAAAATTTTGTTTTTTCGCTCTAAATTTTTTTGAGGGGCTTGTAGGATGGAAGTTTTTGCTTGTATATCGTCTGTGACATCAAGGGAAACTACCTATATTTTTTTCCGGCAGGTTGCACTCATAACAGACGAAATAAGGCCGGGGTCCATATTAGGAACGGGTCCATATTCGGCTACTTTACCTTAAATAAAAATAGCAGATTGTCCAAACTTGAGAAAATTCACAAAAATATGAGAATTTTTTTCACCGCGGGCAATTTTTAGTTTTTACCGCGAGAAATTTTCGCTGCGGTCAATTTTCGCTGCGAGCAATTGTCGCCACACGAAATTTAACTGCGAGAAATTGTCCCAGCGGGGAATTGTCCGCGGGAAATTCACGTGATACCATCAAAAAGCTGTGCTCAAAAAACCCGCAATGTTAAGTTCACTTTTAATTTGTTTGTCAAAATTTCCATTCTCTCATTACAAAATTCATTTACTTACTGCTCTTTTTTCAATCAGATTTCAGCATTTTTTCAAAAAATGAATGCTGGATCGTGTTCAGTTTGTTCATATTTATATTTTTTGAAGCGTTCAGTTCATTTTCAAAAACTTCTTTGTTTATTTTGATTATTTTTTGGATGACTGTCCCAAGCCTGGCGATGGCTTCTATTTTTCTTAGACTGACATTTTTTCAAACCTTATCACATTAGATTTTCATTCATTTCCAACGGCAAAAGAATGATGACTATAAAGAAAATTAGATGATTTGTTTACAAATGAATTGATTTTCTGACTGGTATTCTTTATTTTTATTGAAAGGCAGGTATAAAAAGTGTGTAGATTTTTATGAAACACCCCTTGTACATTTGAAAAATATGTGTTTGTATAAAATGAAGAAGTGAAATCCTCGTAAAGAAGGAATATTGAAGATGAAGGGTCTCTTACACTTGAGATACGTAATAGATATCAGAATCACCGAAGAAGAAATTCAAAGCATTTAGTCAACTTTACTTCAGTAATTAAGTATAAATATATCAAAATAGTTTATAAAGGGAAATATACGAAGATGTATTCTAATACCTCTCTTCTATTTACTTAATCCTGAAATTTTATCGATGAGCATTCCGAGAGACGAGCTAAATTGTCAAAGACTGAAGCGAACTTGCGTAAAAAGGGTCTCGAGAAAATTATATAAAGAAAGAAAAAGTGCAAGGGGAGGTGAGAAAAAAGAGAAAGATTATAAAAGATATATTTGATATTTTCGAATCAAGTTTTTACCTAAATGAGATAAAAAGCAGGATCCGATGAATTAACTCGGGCGTGCAAAAAAGCGTCAACCTTGAAGAAAGTTTTCTTTTCTTTGAGGAAAAAAGGTAGCAGGGACCTATATTATACTGGGAGCATGCCAATGCTGCAGTCTACCGGAAGAGAATTGGATTTTTCATAGACGACCTCTTATTCAGATCCAGTTTTCGCTTCGGAGATTCGCGTAGCTTTATTGGAAGCGTATGTTACCTTTGGAGTTACTTTATTATTTCGTTCTGACGTTTTATTTTTGGGGGAGGGAGGACAAAAATTGTGAAAAAATAGAAAAATTTAGAACTGAAAAAAGGTTCAGAGAGGTTAAAAAGTTTATTCAAAATTTTCAAACAACTTTTTTAGAGCACCCATTTTTCTTGCATACCAATTTTCAATCATCAAAATCGTTGAAAATTTATTGATTAATTTTTAAATTGCCTGTTCTTACAGATTTCCCCCCTTTCGCTCTGTGACACCAAAAAATGGCACATGCGATTTTTTACCCAAGATCGTTCTCAATTTTTTCCTAAAAATAAACTTATTTTTCGAAGTTTCTGCCTAATCACTCATGTCTCCCTCCTCCTCCCATCCTGCGATTTAATCTCACCAGCTTTAAATCGACCAATCCTCGATCAAAACGAACTAATCCCCTCGTCAAAATATTTCACACCCTGGCTTTATACAGTTGAATGGATGAATAGACAGGAGGAAAAGTACACACACGTTGACGACTCGTCGTCATAATTCATTTTCACACGTTGTTGTTATTGTTGCCGCTGCCGACCATCTCTTCTCCCTCCGTCGAGCCGCAAATTATCTCTTTTTAAAATCACACCGTCGCTTGACAAAATTGAAAATCGCGTGTTGCCGCAGCTTTTTCGCCCATCGCGTAATTTTTCTCTCGTATTCTCGGTCTCTTTCGCATTCATCATTTATCATCTGCTCGTAAATAGATGATTTGATAAACCGTCGAGTACCCGTACAGTTTATTTTCATCGCGAAACGAACTCGCCGACCACAAAGCACATGGGGTCTAACTCATCGCGTCGTCAAAAATCATAATGAGAGTTGTGTCATTTACTATAAGGCGAGCCTGTCATCGAAACAGCGATTCGCAGCACGCAAATATATAAACACTTTTATCCTATTGAAAAGCATTGAATGCAATTTTCCGCTTCCTATTATTTGCCCTCTTTGATGTACACCTACGTGTCTTTTAGTCTTTTTCTAATTCGTGATTCGTCGACTTTGTATTTTGGTTCGCGATCTACATTATGTGTGTGGTAATATGACAACAAAATTGAACCCGCCCAATTTCAAATTTTTTTCCATCTGTCACCTTTTTTTTCAACTGTGACGTCAGCAAAGCCTTGTACTCTGGGCAGAGAGGAAATTTCACCGAAAAGTACGTGATGAATTGCTGAGTGGAAGTGGTAATGCCGAAATAAAGGGAAGAGGAAGCAAAACAACTGGTAAAAAATTACGCACGACACGAATCGTGCAGTCGAAAATGAAACGCAAAAAATATTCGTTGACGTGCTACCTTTTTACCCGTTTTCCGAGAATTTTTTCGTAATTTTTTCGTTATCTGTGAATGTAGCCTACTCCTGTCTGATAATTGCAAAAGGTATGTTGAAAGGTCAATAAAATATGATTAGGGTTATCGGCTTTTCGGGAAAAACGATAGCATTATTCGAAATTCAGGTTGTTTGAAAAACAAATATCAGTGTCGGATAAAAATTACCGTGACAAAATTGGCAACTACTCAAAAAATTGGTCAATTTTATGAATTTCTTTGAGCTATATTTCTAAAAATCGAATCATTTTCAACCATTTATTAAATTCAAAAATTCGTGTTTTTTTCAAAAATTGAACTACTTACCAGAGATATTTTTTTGAAAAAATCAACAGTTTCCTAAAAATTTAACAACTCTTTCATAAACTGAACAAGTTTTCCAAAATTTAAACCATCAAGCCATTTTCCCAAAAATTTACAATTTTGAAAACAGAAAATGGAACAATTCTTTAAAAAACAGAATATGAACAACCTTTCAGGGAACAGAAAATTTCAAATAACTTTTTAAAAAATAGAAAGTTCTGGACTATTTTTAGAAAACAGAAAATTTTGAACAATTTTTTCTTTCCAAAATTTAACAATTTTTCATAAAACTTGATAGCTTTTCTTATACTTAATCTTATAATTTCTCAGAAAAACCTACTAATTTTTCCAACAATTCAATTATTTTTCCGATAAGTAGTTGAACCATTCGTCCAAAAACTGAATTATTTGTCTAAAAATCAAAAGATTTTCAAAATTTTTTCATTTTTTTGAAAAACCTACAGCAATGTTTTGAAAATGGAACGATTTTTAAAAATTGAACAACTCTCTAAAAATTTAACAACTTTTTCAAAAACTAAACAATTTTTTTGAAAACAAAAAATTAAACATTCCTTTAGAAAACAAAAATTGAACATTTTTTTAGAAAACAGAAAACTAAACATTTTTCAGAAAACAGAAAATTGAACAATTTTTTAAAAAACAAGAAATTAAACAATTTTTTAGAAAACAAACAATTGGTCAATTTTTTAGAAAACAAAAAATTGGTCAATTTTTTAGAAAACAAAAAATTGGTCAATTTTTTAGAAAACAAACAATTTTTTAGTAAACAAAAAATTGTTCAATTTTTTAGAAAACAAAAAATTAGTCAACTTTTTAGAAAACAAAAAATTTTTTAAAAAACAAAAAATTGGTCAATTTTTTAGAAAACAGAAAATTAGTTAACTTTTTAGAAAACAAAAAATTGGTCAATTTTTTAGAAAACAAAAAATTTCTTCAATTTTTTAGAAAACAATAAATTGAACAATGTTCTAGAAAACAAAAAATTGAACAATTTTTTAGAAAACAAAAAATTGAACAATTTTTTAGAAAACAAAAAATTGAACAATTTTTTAGAAATCAAAAAATTGAACAATTTTTTAGAAAACAAAACATAGAACAATTTTATAGAAAACAAAAAATTGAACAATTTTTTAGAAAACAAAAAATTGAACAATTTTTTAGAAAACAAAAAATTGAACAATTTTTTAGAAAACAAAAAATTGAACAATTTTTTAGAAAACAAAAAATTGAACAATTTTTTAGAAAACAAAAAATTGAACAATTTTTTAGAAAACAAAAAATTGAACAATTTTTTAGAAAACAAAAAATTGAACAATTTTTTAGAAAACAAAAAATTGAACAATTTTTTAGAAAACAAAAAATTGAACAATTTTTTAGAAAACAAAAAATTGAACAATTTTTTAGAAAACAAAAAATTGAACAATTTTTTAGAAAACAAAAAATTGAACAATTTTTTAGAAAACAAAAAATTGAACAATTTTTTAGAAAACAAAAAATTGAACAATTTTTTAGAAAACAAAAAATTGAACAATTTTTTAGAAAACAAAAAATTGAACAATTTTTTAGAAAACAGAATATTGAAACGTTTTTTTAGAAAGCAGGAAACTGAACATTTTTCAGAAAACAGAAAATTGAAAAGTTCATTAGAAAACAAAAAATTGAACATTTCTTTAGAAAACAAAAATTGAACATTTCTTTAGAAAACAAAAATTGAACAATTTTTTCAAAAAGAAATTGAACATTTTCAGAGAAAACAGAATATTGAAACGTTTTTTTAGAAAACAGAAAACTGAACATTTTTCAGAAAACAGAAAATTGAAAAGTTCATTAGAAAACAGAAAATTGAACAATTTTAGAAGAAGAAAATTAAACATTTTCAAGGAAACCAAAATATTGGAACATTTTTAAGAAAACAGAAAATTGAACAATTTTTTACAAAACAGGAAATGTTGAACAATTGTTTAGGAAAATAGAAAATATTGAACAATTTTTCTAACAAATGGACAGTTATTTTAAGAATTGGGAATACCTATCTTTAAAAATCAATCCATTATTAGTTGGAAATTTTTTCGAATCAAAGACTATTTTTTTAAAAAATTGCACAATTTTTCTAAACGTTGAAAAATACTAATTTTTTTTCAAAAATTGGATGGTTTTTCTTTAAAAACTGGACCATGAAATCGTTTATTTCTGCACCAAAAAATGAAAGCATTTTTCATTTTAAAAAAAAGAAATGGACGATTTTCCGAATACCTGACAACGCCTCAAAATTTTGATACCTTCCCCCAGAAAATTAAACTTCATTTTCAAACTCGTAAAATGAACGTTTTTAAAAAAAATTACACGACTAGCCCATCATCCGTAACCATTTTTCATCGGTACACGACTTTTTGCCAAATAATTAACACCTTGTGACTAAAAGGAGTGTAACGTCGCCGGAAAAACACGACAGTTCAGAAACTACGCGAATACTAAATCAAGGCACGCGTCCAATATATCTGGCCGCACTATGTGTTTAAAAAGTCGCAATAAAATCGCTCGTTGGAGTAAGAGGAGACCCGCTGTACAGGTAATGGAGGCACTTCATACGCGCGCCAAATTACAGGTTCGAAATAAACGAGCACTTTATAAGCCGATTAGCTCGAGAAGGGCGGTTGCGGCGGGCGAGGAATAGTTTTAAGGTGTAAAAGGGACGGAGGTTTCGGCCTCTCTCGCTCCAGCTCCGGCGGCCGAGCCGTTTTTCTCTATGCCCTGAAATATTATCATTATTTTTTACACAGCTGGTTATGTTTGTTTTATAATTGATGGTTATTTTTCATGCGAATAATTTCACGTCGGTATCGATCAAAATTTACGCCTAGCGCCGGGGCTACACGGTTCCGTTTTGTTGGCGGTTTCCCTCTTCGTTGCCTCGCCTTCGTACTCTATATATTACTCGACAAATAGAATAGAAGCGCTTCGGTGTTTACGCAATAACGATCCGCGTACCGAAAAAAAAAAGGTCGCTGCCGTCAATTAATCCGGCGAATATAATTTTTCTATATGTGTATTTCGCGTCCCCTCCCCCCTCGTCATCCGTTGTCCCATCGCCGTCGTCGTGTAATGTGGAAACTTTCTTCTTTGGTCGTCGTCGTAGTCGTTGCGAGGTGAATTAAAATATGGAAAAAAGCAATACACAGCCGATGATTGATGAGCTTTTACCTGGACGTGCCACTAAATGAATATTTATTCGTCGGTTCTCTTCTGCAGCAGATTCTCGCTTCAGGTCGTAAGAAGAGCATTGGTGTACGTGGAATTGCATTTTCGGTAATGGAAGAGTACTAAAGTGAGGAAAAAAGGTCAACAGAAATCTGCGACCGAAAAAAAATGGAAAGGAACACCGATAAGAGTTTGGAAATTAATTTCGTATTTCATCGTAACGACGCAGCGTCGTTTATTAGATGCAATTTTATTATAAGTACGGGAAGGGATCCGGGTTGAAACACGTGAAAATACAACGTGCCCAGGTAGAGCGGCGAGAAAGAGAAGGGTTTGTTTATCGGCGGATTTTACCCTCGTATAGTTTTTTTCTATCGTTCGACAACCTCTATTTGGATAGTACGAGCCCCTTCGTGAGTTCCATTACTGCACCATATTGGTCGTGTCGTCTTCTCGATTCGCTGTGTATATTGCGTGTTTGAAACGAACGACGTGACGAAAAGAGCGTATTTATTACGAAAGTCTATTGCAGCGAATATCCCTTGAGCAGATTATGAAAAAAAGGCATCAAATTGAACGAATTGGATTATGAAAATGTACGAAGCTGCATACGCGATCGAATGTTGAACTAGTTTTTTATTTTTATGTATGTTTTAGCGGACTTCCCGCTCTAGTTTCGGTTCAGGTATGGATTTTTCGATATTCGGCCAAAAACTGAGAGTGTGAGGATTGAAGCGTTCGTAGAATGATCAGATTGGGGAAGAAAATTCATTAATTGATAGAAAATGGATAGGTTGGTGCAACAGGCCTCTATGATTGCGAGGATATGCTTTGGTTCCATGGTTCCTGTGTACAAAAATGAGTGTCAAAATTTTTATTTCATCAGTCTTCCAGCAAAATTTGTCGAAAATTCGTTTAAATTACCCGATGAAAAAATTTCAGATCTGATCATATCTCAAAAAGTCCCAATCTAATTTTATCAAATTACATCAAATCATATCTCATTGTATCAGTTCACATCTGAAAAAATTATGAAGGTTTAGATCCAGTTTGATATGATGTGAACAAATGACATCTAATTTGATCAAAACATATCTGAAAAAAAATCAGATGTAGGTAATTAGATATGATAATAATATGATTAGGACATTTTTGAGATCAAATTTTATCTGTTTTGATGAAATTTGATTTCTAAATCAGATATGATTTGATACGATTTGATCTAAAAATTTTTCATCGGGTAAACACGATTATTTCTTATTTCTAATTGCAATAGTGATTTTGGTTCATGAATGACAAAATTAACCAAAAATAATAGTAACCTTGGTATACTAAAAATGAAAATTTTTCACAAGAAATTTTTTTTTTTCAATAAAAAAAAATGTTTATTAATGAAACTGCAAAACGATCGTTTCCTCAAGAAAGGGAATTAGAGACTTTTTCACTACGAAAAAGATAATTGTTTACTACAAAGGGAATTTTTTATCAAAAGAAAATTTTTTTACTAAAAAAGGGAACTTTTTTTTCACAACAAGAGAGACTTTTTCACTATTATAGAGAATTTTTCACTAAAAAAGATTATTTTTTATTACGAAGGGAATTTTTCTATCACAGGGGAAATTTTTTACTGAAAAGGGAATTTTATTTTCATTGAGAAAGAGATCTTTTCACTACGATGGAGAATTTTTCACTAAAAAAGATAATTTTGTTCTATGAAGGGAGTTTGTTTTTTATTAAAAGGGAATTTTTTCACTAGAAATGGAGTTTTTTGCTAAGGTAGGAAATTTTTAAAATTTTCCACTAGTGAAAGGAATTTTTCCTTCTCACAAACAAATAGAATTTTTTGCTACAGAAGTAATTTTCTTCTTAAGAAGAGGAATTTCGTAATAAAAAAGAAATTGTTTACTAATTACTACGAATGGAATTTTTTGCCAAGATAGGAATCTTGAGAATTTTCACCGTAAAAGGAGATTTTTCTTTTCACTACAAAAGAGAAATTTTTCGCTTTAAAAGTATTTTATTCCAAGCTAGGCAATTTTGATAATTTTTTAATATAGAAGTGAATAAAAGAATTTACCTATCACTAAAAAAAGAAAAATTTTTACCAGAAAGGAAATTTTTTCTCTGAAAAGGGAATTTTTCTTTTCACTGCAAAAGAGAAATTTTTTACATCTGTAGATTTTTTCCAAGATAGGGAATTTTGAGAATTTTTTACTATAAAAGTGAGTGATATAATTTAACACTAAAATAAAAATGAAAATTTTTTACCATACGGGTAATTTGTTCTCTGAAAAGGAAATTTTTTACTACGAAGGGAATTTTCCCGCCGAGATAAGAAATTTTGAGAATTTTCACTATAAAAGGCAATTTTTCTTTTCCCTGCAAAAGAAAAATTTTTTACTTTAAAAGAACTTTTTTCCATGATTGGGAATTTTGAGAATTTTTTACTATAAAAGTGAATGAAATAATTTATCATTAAAAAAGAAAATTTTTACCACAAGGGGAAGTTTTTCTTTGAAAAGGGAATTTATCACTACGAAGGGATTTTTTCTGTCGATATGGGGAATTTTGAAAAATTTTCACTTTAAAAGGTTTTTTTTCACTAAAAAAGGAAATAAAGCAATTCTTTGCCAAAAAGAGATTTTCCACTGCGTAGGGAAATTTTTTTCAGGATGGGAAATTTTGATAATTTTTTACCGTAAAAGGAATTTTTCTTTTCACTGCAAAATAATTTTTTTTACTGCAGTGTTTTTTTCTACTAAAAAAAAAGAATATAATTAAATAGAATAAATTATCAACTTTTGTCAAATTTTGAAATAATTTTAAAATTTGGATTTTTCCAATATCAAGAGACTTCAAGATTTATGAAAAATTATGGTTTTTTTGCAATGGTTAAAAAATTTCCAAAACTTGCCGGAATTGTTCGAGGTTTGAGTGGACATGTTTTCGAAAAATTGACATAAAAAAGCTTCCTTTTTTTTTTTTTTTATTTTGAAAAACATCCATATTTTTTTGGTGTTGAAAATTCATAAAATTGTAATTATTAACAGAAATCATAATTTTTACCCAGTACATATTTCAATTTTCACCAAAAATTAAAAAATTTCACTCGAAAAATGTTTTTTTTTTTAAATAAAAAATGGTACTTTTCTCAAGAAGTATGATCATGATCCATTTAAAAAATTTCCTCTTTTTTTTACCAAAAATCATGATTTTCCAAGAGTTTGATCCAGTTGAATAATTTCTATCAAATACAATTTTTAAACCTTTTTTTAAAACATTTATTTCAATGAATTTTACCACGTTTCAAAGAATCCGGCCGTTTCCTCCTTTTTGGATTTTTTTTCCACCATAAAAAATTGTAACGACTTAAACATCATTCTAACCAAGTTGAAATAAATCCGAGTATACATAACGATCCCGGAAAATGAAGAAGACGACACAATATGGGTGGTGAAATAAATAGCTAAATGCACAAATCATTACAGAGAGAGGGGGGGGGGGAAATCTGGAGTAAAATATACTTAAGTGGCGCGAACCCTGACGGAAATGATATAAACGAGGGACAATAAGTATATACGATCTACGTAAGTATAGCAGACCAAAAAAAAAAAAGCTAGGTACCCATAAATTCGGCCTTGGTAACCTTTGCGACGCATATACCAAAATGTATACTTGGTGAATACATGTAGGGTGATGCAGGACACCGGCTCGCGAGGGTAACCACATTACACCAGCACATGAGCACACATAGACTAATGTCACCGGCAGATTTTTATCTTTAAAACTGAGATTAATGTTTATTAGGCGTCGAAGAGGATCGGGGAAGGGGGGCTAACCCGTTATCCGGAATCTGCGGGGTTGACGGAGTGTATCGCGTGACCCATCCGAACACCGTAAACCACACCCATTACGTACAATACACTTTTAAAATGTAGAATATCCGTTTTGGACGCGGTAAAAAATGGATCCTTTTAAGGAATCCGTACCGCGAATAGCATTAAGTCGGAGGAAGTCTAATTAGCGAGTACTTAACGAAGCAGAGAGCTTCTCTTGGTTTTTGTTTTTCCAATTTTCTTGTGGCTGCGGGGCGAACGCATTCGGAAGAATTTGCGCCTTGTTTCGTCAAAATTCCACCAAACGTTCGGACGACGGAAACGGTTTAATGGAGGGAATTAAAACCGATCGAGGGAGAAAAGGTTTTTATTCAAATCAGCCATTAAACGGGCTGGGGCTGGTCGAGATGGAGATTTTTAGCGAGTCCGGACGACAAAAAAATACACCCTGGATCGAACTCGCCCCGGTTCTCGACGATTGCCGAGCCATAATAAAGAAACAATTTGCGTTTTATGGAAACTCATAGAAGGCAGTTTCGGAAACGATGGCGAATTCGTAAAAATAGGGCTGGATTCTGATGTTAATGGATGCTGGTGGGTTTTTAAATGGCCATCGGGATAGCCGTCGCGAATATAACCGAACGTAATTATCGTCGAAAATGAAAATAACGCGGGTGCCGGTTTCGATGTATTCGATTCATAAATTAGCGATACCTTTTTTTTTCTCTGGTGAGCTGCCGATTGCACAGTTTTATGTGTCAGTTGTAAGGGAAGGGTGATTTTGGAATATTTATGATGATCTCGAATTTCGAGGCTGATTTCCGTGGGAAGTTTTTGGATGAAGTGGTGAGTGGTTGATGGCGAATTGGTCGATCAACTTCAACTGTCGTTTCAAAGAAAGTGCTGAGCATCATTTTCTGAAAAGAGAATCATTGGAAAGAAAAATCACATTTTGAACCGCTGGCGGGTTCCTGAGCGAAAATAGCCAAAATTCATAATTCGGACCAAGTGATCGAAATTCAAAGTCTTGACTAACTGATTCAAATTCATAATTTTAACAAATTAACCAAACTTCTATTTTTAGTATAATTGACTTACATTCGCAATTTTAATCTGTTGACAAAAATTCAACTTTTTTTTACCAATTAATTGAAGTTGATAAAATTGACAAATTGGTCTAAATTCATTTTTTTGGGCCGATTGACCAAAATCATTATTTTTGAACGGGAAATATATAATCTTACGACAAAAAAGGAGGTTTGAACGACAGGCAAGCATAACGACAGAAAGAGGAGGTATGAACGACAATTTAATTCGTTCAACGACAGTAATTTCAAACGACAAAATGCGTTGTCATCACGACTAGATTTGTTGATGAATCACGACAATTTCCTCCCCGTCAGAAATGAGTGTTTGAACGACAAATGAAAATTTTCAACGACAATACAGGTAAAGTTCATTTTGCTCAATTTTTCCAACTTTGAATTCAAAATTTTCCAATTTTATAACTGAAATTTATTTGAAATTACTTTATTCTATGAAATATGAAAACCTTATGTGCTTTTCTCGCACTTTTGCCTTAAATAGTTTTTACTGATTGTGATATTGCTCATGCCCGAGCGCGAAGCTTTAAAAGTTGGAAATTTACTTAATGCCCAAAAAAAAAAAAAATTGTTTTAGTGCTTTGAAAATCCTTCTCTGATCTAATTGGGGAGATGCAAATGATACTTTGCACCCCTGCCAGAATTTTTTTTTTGGGGGGGGGGGGGTGCAATGCATTGCTTGTATCCCACTTTCCGACGCTACTGCTACTGACCCATTTAATCGATTAAAGCTCACTTTTTCAAAATATTCATATTTTTTGCGAAAAATTCTGTGGAAAAGAAATATAGGTACCTCAGTAGATTTCAACTCGAATTTACAAATCACGAAAAATTATACTCCAATCAATCTAACAGGTATAGGCGCACCCAGAAATTTATTTAGAGAAGGGCTGAGAATTTGAGAAAAAATGTGGGAGGGGTTAAATTTCAAATTATTGGTCATTTTTCTGCAATGATGTTTCATAATTTTTTCATTTAGAAATGTGCATTAGATGGTAAAAAAATTGTCGTTCAAACATACTGCTTTGTCGTGAGTGCCGCTCAAGTTGTTGTCGTTTGAGGTCATTATACTGCCGTGCGATTTTTTATTTGTCGTTAATCGTGTTTTTCTTATGTACAATATATTTTTCAGTCGTTCAAAGAATTTTTCTGTCGTGTATTTTTCATGGCCGTTGGGTTTAAATTTTCTGTCGTTCAAACCTCCTATTTTTGTCGTGAATTCCCCTTTTTTTGTCGTAACGATAAATCATACCCTTTTTGAACCAATCAACCAAAATTCATAATTTTGACAAATTAACTGAAATTTACATTCCAGATTGACTAAGCTTCTTAATGTTGAAAAATTGACTGAAATTCATATTTTTCTCTAATTGACCAAATTTTAAATAATTGACCAAAATTCACGCTTCTGATCAACTGGCCAAAATTTATTACTTTGCCCAACTGACCAAATTTTGTAATTTTGACCAATTGAACTAGATTCAAATTTTTAATCAATTGATTAAAATTAATAATTTTGATAAATTGACTGAAATTCATATTTCTGATCAATTTACTAAAATTATTAATTTCGAAAAATTAGTCAAAATGTATTTTCTGACTGATACATAATTCATAGTTCTGATCATTGAGTTGAAATTCGCAACTTTGATTGATCGAAATTTCCAATTCTGATCAATTAATCGCAATCAGAAATTCTGACTAATTGACCAAAATTCATATTTTTTTTTCAATTGATTGAAATTGATAATTTTGACAAATTGAAAAAAAATAATATTTTTGATCGCAATTGATTAAAATTGATAATTAGGTATTTTGATTACGTGATCAAAATTCATTTTTCTGGCCGATTGACTTGAATTTCATAACTTTTCAATTCTGATCAATTGATCACTATCCGAAATTTCGACTAATTAACCAAAATTCTGATTTCTGAACAATTTACAACAATTATTTATAATTCTGACCAATTGCCCAAAATTTTGAATTCAGATCAATTGATCACAATCCTTAATTATGACTGATTGATCGAAATTCATAATTCTGACCAAATGACCGAAAATCGTGAATTTGACCAATTATAATCAAACCCTTTTTCTTCAAAATTCGCAAGTCTGACAAACTGACCAAAATTCATACTTAATTCTGACTGATTGACCGAGATTCATAATTCTGACCAAATGACAGAAAATCGTGAATTTGACCAATTATAATCAAACCCTTTTTCTCCGAAATTCTGAAGTCTGATCAACTGACCAAAATTCATAATTCTGACTGATTGACCGAGATTCATAATTCTGACCAAATTACCAAAATTCGTTATGCTAATCAATTCACCCTGAATTTATGATCATGACCAGTTGGTGATTATTTATAATTTTCAAAATTTTAATCAATTGATCAAATTGAATCGTTTGAAGTGATCACTCATACTCATTTTACTCAAAATTCATAATTTTTCATAAAATGACCAAAATCTATGATTCTGATCCCTCAATTGATGGATATTCATAGTTCTAACCGATTGATCCATAAAAGCTCTTGATTCTGAGTAACTGATGGAAATTCATAATTTCGGCGAAAGTAATGCGTCATTTTGAGATAAAACGAAGTTTTTTTTTATGAGAGGGGACAGAATGAGTGAAAAATCAATAACTACGTACCTAAAAAAATTCCGAGTCGAAACCGTAATTTCAGTGTGTTGAAAATTTTTCAAACTGTCATTTTTCAAAGAAACGACAGGAAACGACGGATCTAACATACCTAAAATAGATCGATTTCAGTCGTTTTTTGAAAATGAAAAAGATTTGATTCAAAGCAGTAATTTTCAAACTGTCGTTTTTCAAAGAAACGACAGGAAACGACAAATCCAACATATCTAAAAATGATCGTTTTTAGTCGTTTTTTAAATACACCTATACAGAAATCTTTGTGATAAGAAAAGTGTGATGGAACTGAAAATATAAGTACCTAACTTACCTCGCATAAAATATACGAATGCCCAGCAAAGCCATTTCTTCTCTTGCAGTCGCCTTCGTTGTCCACAAAGACCAAAATCCTATATTTTACATGAACGTTTACCCACGAACTAGTTCACAAGTCTTCGTACTTTATCATGATTGAACCTTTGTTGAAACCAAGAAAGAATTCCACCCTTCGCCCCCTTTCTCTTTTTCTCAGTCGGTAGCTAGCTAGCTACCTAAAGGTAAATGAAGTAAACCTAGTAGTCAAATCGCTCACTGTGTAGATAAGCTCGCCAGCGCCATTTCCGTAATTACCCCGAAAAGGGTGACGTTAGTCGTGTCCTCTGGTTCCGGGATCCGTTTATCGGATCGTAATAACATTAAATTTTACGACAACCGAGACCAAGCGAGTGTATGAATAATTCATTTAATTTTTTTTTAACACCGGAGTTTTTTCCCCCCTCTTCCTTTTTTACGACTTCTCGGTAGCGTTTAACTAGCGAATGTATACTTCGTATTATGTATTAGTAGGCGAAATCAACGATTCGGAAACGATTAATGGCTTTAATCAGAAGTAGTGGTCGTCTTTTAGTTTTCATTCTGCTTCGTAACGAAGGTAACGTTTTGCCAGGTTCGATGCTGATTACTTGCGCGACGGCGTGACAAACGCGGAAGTAGATTTTTATAAAATTTATTTTGCAGGAAATCAAGCAGAGAGAAGAATTTAGATGAGAAGATGTAACGAAGAGGAAAATAATTGACAATGTTTAGGTCCAAAAAATCATGTCGAAATTTTCCCTCGAGATTTTTTTTCAATTTTAAAAAATAGTACAACTCAATTAAAGTCTAAAAAGCAACAAAATTTTGAAATGATGAGTTTTTTAAAATTATGTTCTAGTATTTTGTCCTGGGAGTTGATTATTGAAAAGTAAATGATGTTAAATTTCGATTACAATCACTTTTTTTGAAAACCAAACAATTAAAGGTAGGTAATGCTATTTTTTTTTTTTTTACAAAAGTTCGAATTTTTTTGGGTGGCCTGTTATCTTGAATTCGATTTCATTTTTTTTACTTTCTTTCCGAGTTTGGGCTGTATGATTGCCAATCCGGCCCAATTTGTGATTGAGGAGGGACATAATTTAAATTTTCGAGATTTAAAAAAATTTTCCGTTTTTTTGGGTAAAAAGTGGATAAAAAATTCAAAAAAAGAAGGCACTGAATGAAAATTGTGCGAAAAATTTAGGAAAAAAATTGAGAATATTTGACCTAAACAATGCTTAATTTTTTTTGCCAATTTTTCATATTTTTCAAAATTTCTTAAACTTCTTGAAAAATATGAATTTCCTCAAAAAAATGCCTTAAAGTTGAGGAATTTTGCAATTTGTGAAAAATCCTAAAGAAATTGTCGAGAAATTTTACATTTTGAAGAATTTTGAAAGAAATTTTTATGAAAAATATGATCCAAAAAACATGTTTTTTTAAAAATTTTCTTCAAAACTTTCTCACACTGTCTAGTTGTTTCATTTTTTTTTCTCAATGAATAGGACAAAAGTTTGTTGATTATGCATTGTACCTGAAAATAATCGCACTTCGATTATTTTTACGTCAATTATTCGATTGAGAGAATCTGGGGCAGGATGCACCAACCCAGAACTAATGATTTGCGAAATTTATAAAATTGGTCAAATCGTCAGATTTCTGAAACAATTTGCATATTGAACATTTACCTTTCATCTCTATTAAAGAAATCCTATTTTTGTTCATACCTCAACCCTGCAGAATTTTTTGATTTTTTTTTTTTGGAGGGAGGGTTTGTCCCATACATGGAACAGAATAGAAAATGCCTCGGAGGGGGGATTGAGGTGCAAACAGTAAAGTCATCATGAAAAATCATCATTTTTTTTTCGTCAAATTCACTCAAATGCATTCGAGGTGCAATAGTGCATAACTGCGGGAGATTTTGATAAAGACGTAATTTTTAGAAAGAGAAATTCTAAAATTTTTTGCACTCTTAATGTCTGCTGTCTTGGTTGATTTTTTGGCGAATGGTGTGACCGGATAAGGAATGAATTTGGTTTTTGGCTCTTTTGGACTCCTAAACACTTCAAGTGATGCATGTATTTTCGCTAGAAAAAATCACAAAATTTTGGACCCTTTTAACCCTCCCTTTCAGAGTTATGTCCATATTATTACATTATTTCAAGAATTTCTAATTTAGATGGAAGGGGAGGACATTTCCTGGTCTTTGGCATGAAGTTACATCTCAAAGAGGTCGTTTCGTGATAATTTTTTCCAACAATTTTGATACACTCCTTCCCATTTTTTCGGCTATTTGAAGTTTTTAATCATAGAAACACAATCTAAGCAAAAAACCACCACCCTCGATAAATTATTTGATTTTTTTTTAAATTATAGAATTAGTTTTAGCCATTTCTTCGAACTAAGGACTAAAAATTGGAAAAACTCGTACAAAAAATTTTCTTTTGTAGAAGATTTTTCACATTTTGAACGTTTTCTGCCAAAAGAAATGTCCAAATGGAAAAACCACTCCAATATTCGTATTCAGAAATTCAAAATACCTCGATTAATACCTTTTTTGAAATAGTTTTGTTTGCAGTTTCAAAATTAATTTTTCACTGTTTTTTCGCGAAGGAAAAAGTAAAGGAGACTTTGTGTAAAACAATCAAGAAAAGGATATTTTTGGGATCATTTTGACTTTTTTCATCTAGACATTTATTTCCCTGAAAATTCGCCATTTTCAATATTTCAAATAAAAATAGTCGAAATCGCCCAAAATTCGTTCTGAAATTGGCTTCTCTACTTCGATTATTCGATACCAAATTCAACGAGCAATAGATACGATTAAATTATACTCCTCATTCGCATATCGAACTAATTATAAAATAACTGTCAATGCAACTTGTTAGTTGATAGCTGCATACGTAATGAACACGACTAATTTTCATATGCATATTACAACCCTCGTTTTGAACAATAAGCCTTAATTATTCATGTACCTACATGATTAAATGCCAATTTTACCTTTTCCCTCTCCCGAATGCCGAAAATTATAATCGTTTTGTTACGATTTCCCATACCGAACAATATGTGTTGGTTTGATCTTTGATGTATTTCAGTAACATTTCGACTGAGAGGAGGAAAAAAACACGCTGTCTTCTCCCCTCACCATATTCGACTCGAAAACCGAAGCTTATTTTCGTTAACTTTTTACACTCATATCTATATATGTAGATTCGATGGCAAAAAGTTACACGTAAAATTTCACCTCAAAATTCATAGATGCTGAAAAGAATCCCCTCTTTTTTTCTTCTCATCGCTCCTTATTCGTCGAAGCTTTTCCAAGTCTGAGAAGAATCTCTTTATTCAATGCATAGAATCGCCTTGGAGATTTCGAAAAATTTTCTATAGCCCAAAAAAAAGAATCCGAATACCTATACTACGTATCAACAAAAGTCACGAAATACGTAACATTTCGATACAAATTTTGGCTACGTGGAACTCTCGACTTCGACTTGTGAAAGAGGCAAAGAGACGGATTATGAACACAACACGTACGCAGGCAATCGAATACTTATACGGCGAGAAACCTCGTTAAAAATATTTTCGAATATAAACTGCGAATATTTTTTTCCAACTTTAGAGCCGTACCAGTGAACTGGGCGAGCCTCGTCTGAATTTCTACAAAGAGAGAAGGCCTGTTTCGTTGTTGGTTCGAGTGGATGTGCAGTGAAGCGCAATTTCGCCTTATTCAATAAGTACGAGTACAAAATACACAAGAAAATTATGCGTGGAACGTACAGCCGAGGAGAAGAGATCTTCGATATACAAAAATATCAAAGTACCGAGCCAGAGTTTTTCTCGTCGACATTCCAAATCGTATTTCACATTCGAACGAATTCTAATTCGATTCGATCATTATGCCAGGTCATCCGTTCGGTTATTTTTTTCCCTCCGTTGGTGTTCTTTTTGTACGTCGATGCCAAAGCGTCGACCTTGCCTTGTCCCATCTCGCCTGATTTCTGTTCTGTGACACTGTCGCGAGTATTCGAAACGACAAGACCGCAGAAATCGCGAATGTATTAGCATTTAATATCCGTATAGATTTCACATAGGTATGCAGTATTTCCACGTTGCACACGTTTTCCGTGCCATTTATTGCGGTCTGCGGAAGGAATGTTGCTCGTGTGCCATAATTTGTTTCCTTTTTTCATCCTTATTCGTTGGGTGGATTCTGTAATTCGACGACGTGGCGTATTTCGATGTTGGTAGAATTAAAAGTACTGTGTGGTTTGCTGGCTACGACGATGCAGTCGAATATCGTGTATGCAGTTATCAGAATTTAGGGTTAGGGGTCGACGATGCCATTTGATGGTGTTTATTTGTTGGAAAATCGTGTTGAAATGATATTGGAACTTGCCAAATGGGTGAAAATGATATTTCGCTGGAAGGGCCGTAATTTAACTATACGATGGTTGAAATAACTCATCAAATTGCCAGAAGTAATCAGTTGCATGAAAAATAGAATATTTTTAACGTAATACCCCAACACGTGGTTTTTTCGTTGGTTTGGCAGCGTGTGGACGTCGCATTTCGCTGCAGTAGTAACGGTGTTGATAATTTTGCATACTCGGTTCGCCGTAAATATGAAAGAAATGAATTTAGCAGGTAGTTTGTTGTCGGGTTATTTTGTAGAGATTCGGTTGAAATTTATTTCTTATTTGGTGGTAATTATTGCTTTTGTTGTGATCAAATGACTTATTGTGACCGTTCACAAAAAAAAGGACATTGAGGGTGATTTTTTCGGGGGTCACTTTTTCTTGGATGTGGGATCCTAACACTTTGAAAAAAATCGATTTAAACTCTCCATAAGTTCCCAAAATGCAGAACGAGCTCTTAAATTGACATCTTGTAGAAGAATTTTTAAAAGTTTTACTGTAAAAAAAATTTCAAAAAAGTTGGTTTATTTTGAAAACCTGTTTTATCCTTTAGGTCCCTTTTTTTCTTGAGCTATCGTACAGAATCATGTCATAACAAAGGTTAAGAAATTGAATTTTTTGGTGGGGGGGGGCTTGAACTTCGAATCTTGGGTACATAAGTTAAAAAATACAATTTTCAAAAAATGAGCTTTTTTAAAAAATTCTGTGACTTTTTGAATAATGTCGATGTTTTTAATTTTTTTTCAATATTTTAAAATACCGTTTCAATTTTTTAAATTTTTTTTCAGCATTATTTTGATTTTTTTTTCGAAACATGTCCTATTGTTTTGAAGGAATCTGAAAGATGTAATTTTACTTTTGTTGGAATAGTGACAGTTCGTCAAACCTGAGAAAACTGATTGTATAATTTTTGGAGAAAAAAAAGGGGGAATTAGTGTTTAAAAAAACTAGAATACCTATATTGTGAAAATCAGGAAAAAATTCTTGAAAATACATTTTGAAAAATTGAAAAAGTGCTAAAAAATACATATTTATGAGAAAAAATAGTGAAAAAATTTCTTTAAAAATTCTGAAGTAAGATTTGAAAAAAAAAATCAATGATATAAAAAGTTAAGATATGTTTTGAAAAAAAAGAAAAATATTTTGAAACACGAATAGAAATTAGAAAAATATTCAAAATTACAAAAAGTGAATAAAATATAACATTATTATTTCTTATTTTTTTTTTCAATTTTCAAGGCAGGAGTGCACCCAAGGAGTACTCAGGGGGCTCGAGTCCCTTAATTAGGCTCGACAAAAAGATTTTTATAGCACAAAAATGTGAAAAAACTGCATTTTTTCCCCCTTCAAAATCAAAACCCTGGTTTCTCAATCAGTTTCCAATTTATCGGAAAAAATCAATGATTTTTGACCAAAAAAAATCGGTGCAAAATCACTGATTTGAAATTTGTCCCCTCCCTAATTTTTTCGAATTCTCAGATCTTCCCTTAATTAATTGTTGGGTGCACCTATGTATCAAAATCGTTGAGACAGAAAATTTTGTCGGTGGTTCAGATGAGATCTCGTATAAGATATTTGTGGCTGAAATGATTTTTTGATATCGCTGGATTAGCCTTTGCAAGCCACAACGAATGAAATATTTTTTTCACAAATAGCTTTTGATAAGAAATGAGAGGAAAGAAAGAGTAAAATTGATGTTCAAGAAATATTCTAAAAAATACATTATTCGAAAAAAGGTGAAAAAGAAAATTCAAATAATATTGTAAAATGTTGAAAAGAAGAAAAAAGTAAAAAAAAATTTAAAAAGTTGATTGTGTTTTGAAAAAAAAAATGTCGAAAAAACAATATTGAAAAAAGAATTGAAAAATGTTGAAAATAAAATTTTAAAATTTAATGAAAATAAATATCAAAATATTTTTGTTCTTTTTTCTTCTTCGTTAATTTTCAATATTTCTGAAAAAGAATTGCATAATGACCATTAACCAAAAATATTAAAATGTTATGAAAATACAAATTTATAATGTCATTACGCCAGTCATCATCCAATTCCTCCCCCTCCTCATTTTTGTTTTCAATCTTACAAGAAATGTAATTTTTCCTAGAAAATCAGTCTTCAAGTTCAATTGAGAACTTTTGGTTTTTCAAGGTTCATGATGATTGACTTTTCGTTCAGTCCAAAAAATGTTTTAAAGACCTTTGTTTTGGATAATTGAAGAATAATTTCTGTACTCCCTCCCTACTGATATTTCCTCCACATCGTCTTCCAATTAATTTCCCACTTCGTCAAAAAATTGTTTTAAAATCGTAAAAATGTAAATATTATTTCAACTAATGAACATTTGTTTTTTTTTCTGTTCCAGGTGAGTTTGAATCTTTGAAATTTTCATCATCGCCTTGTTAGATATGCATCAAGTAAGTAACATAATTTTTACGATTCTCCATTACATTCCATTTTAATTATTGAATGAGTTACGTAATTTTGTATTCTTTTGGGAAAATCTTTCAAAAATCATTTTCATCAATTTTGAATCATTATGAAATATATAACAGAATGAAATTATTCTTCAGAATTTTGAAAAAAAAAAAAAAAGGCACATGTGATGAAAAAGTTCAGATCAGTGACCAGAATATTTTCAATTTTAAGATTCCCAAAAAATTTGAAGTTTGGAAATTTGGTTGGTCGCTTCTCTTCTCTTTGGTGGTCGAGTTCGTAGGAAACTTATTCTAATTAGACATGAATCAGCTGGACGAGGGAGGAATCTTCAATTAATTTTTTTAAAACTGGTGATTTTTTGCTTTCCAAAAAGTTTCGCTAGTATCTCTTTATTATGAAAAAATTTTTTCAAAAGCTTCATTTTCCAATTTTTTGCTGTCCAAATTTTGACTCCTTGAAGAAAATCCAAGAAATTATGCCATGAAAAGTTCCATACCCTCTCTCTCCCTAAAATATTCTTCTAGAGCCACGTCTATTCCTTTCGGAAAATAATTTTTTCAAAGTGATCGATTTAAAATCATTTAAGCACCGGATACCGTATAAATTTCTACTTTCCTATCCAACACGACAAAATATTACATAAGGAGATGGCATACTCCAGATAATAAGTAACTTGCTAAACCAGTAGTCGGTTTCAGCATACACAGCACACAAACGACGCGAATCCATGTAGGTACACTGTTCTCGCTGTAACTTAATAAGGTGGCAATGTCCGACGATACAACGTCAGCAGAGGGTTAGGTTCAAAGTGCTACAGCATCGCGGATGAGACGAGGTATCTGTACGTAGAGATAGCGGAGAAGGCGCGCGAGTTTAATTAATTTCTGAAAACAAATATTTCAAGCGTACACGACGGCTGGTTATGTTGGTTACCCCGGCTCAGATAATTAAGAGATTAGGTCATATTGTGTAAGGTAATACGCTATGGCGAGGTTTGGGTACCAGCATGGCCAGGAAGTTGGGGTAGAGATGAAGTCGTGTGTTTGGGTATCTACAAGTGCACGAGGTACATGATACTTTTAAAGTGTAGTAATTTCAGAAATTTATATAAACCGGGGATTTCTATGCGAGAACCAGCCACGTTGTTGTGGTATTTGGTATGTCTACGTAATGGTGTAGTTAGTACTTGGAAAATATGTACTAGTAGATGCATCGTGAGAAGGTGGATTGAGGTGAGGAGGTACTGAGGATATGCAACCGTTTTTCTAATATGTTGCTAAACTGCGGTATTTTACCTCGGCGATGTGGTACGTTGAAATTACGTAGAATATTCGACGACCAGCAATATGTCACCGAAAGTTTATTTATTAAAATCGAAGAGTGATAGTTGGAATATTTTCGATCCAAACAGACCCTTCTATTTTTTCAAGTCTAAATATTTTTTAGAAAATTCTTCAAGTTCAAATTTTTTTAATTTCGAACCTTTTTTCAAAATTTTTATATCTTGAAACTTTACCTCAAAATTGTGAGTATTCAGTTCTGAAAAAAATTTTCATCGCTAAAATTTGTCTCATTTTTCAAAAATTAGAAGTAAGTACTTATTGGAATTGAAAACGATTTCGTTTTTTGAAAACTACAGTTTCAGAACCAAGGAAGTACGAAAAATAATGAGCTGGTAAAGTTTAAAAATGGTCGTTTTTTATTAATTTCATAGGAATGATCAGAACTATTTTCTTATTTAAAAACATTTTGAAGAATAAAAATTTTTTTGAAACAATTTTGAAAAAAATTATGACTTTTCAGTGTTGAATTTTGAAAACTATTGATTTACGAAAAATTCGTTGAAGCGATTCTGAAAAAAGTCAAGTTGAAAATTTATAGAAAAATGTTAATGAGAAATTTTTAGAACTAAATTTTGATGAAAAATTTCTGATTCGGAAAAATTTTATGGATTAAATGTACTTAGAGTTGAAAAATATTTCGAAAGGAAAATTTTAAAATCCAAATGGGCTATTCCATTCTAAAAAAAAAAAATGAAATCGAATCTTTCGATTTCGCTCAATTTTTTTACGAGTTTCTCTTGATAGTCTACGCGATTATTTTCTTTCAAACCCTCAACGGAGCTGTGGGTGGGGTCGTAGTTTTTAGGAAATTTTCATTTTCTACCAAATTACCCAACTTTGAAAGCTCATGCGTGTACTTGAAGGATGATCATAGTTTGAAGAACTCAATGTTGAACTTTGGTGATGAAAGTTCAACTTTCATGACGATTTTAATAAATGAAAGCTACCATTCATAAATTTGAAGAAATTATTGTAAATAGCTTTTTTTACCTTTTTTTCAACCAAACGAATTTTCAAAATGGGGACTCCAATGGGGTACAAGGGGTCCACAATTTTGACCGAAATTCAAAAAAATTGATGAAATGAAGTAACACATCGATTTCTACTTTTTCGAAAGCGCTGATTTCAGATACGTACTTTATTTTTTTCATCTTACCCCTCTGAACTTCCCTATCAGCCCTCTTGATAGGGTCAAAATTCGAAAAAATGAAAAATAACGTGTGACCTGTCGTTTGTTAGGTATTTTCGGGCACTGAGTTCAAATATTTGCTTATTTTTTGGATTTGGCCTTTCAGTGCCTCCCTAGTCCTTCATTTTTGGGTAAAAGTATGTTGAAAAATTAAAATAGTATGTGGAGTATCGAATCGACTTACTTTTTGATTTGACCCACTTCCTCACTCTAACCGAAAAAATATATGACGAGATATGAGCCTCAAAAGTTGAGTAATTTGGAAAAAAATCGGGATTACTTAAAAATTACGAGGCTCACCCTCCGAGCCCCCTCAAGAGTTAGAAAGGAAATAATGGTGGATTTATAAATATCGACCATCAACCGGAAAACCCGACTTCATTTTTGGTTCGTTTTAGTATGGAAGGCCCATTTATGTTAAATTTTTGAAACTAAATACCTACCTGTTGAATTTTTTTTTAGAAGTGAAAAAATATCTGAGTGGGAAAAATTTCAGTTTTTTTATCAACAGTTTTCAATTTCAATTCCAGCATACAAATTTTAAAATTCCTTCAACTAAAATGCTGATGTAAAATTTGAAAAGAAAAATCTCGATGAAAAATTTTTGTGAACCAAAGACCTTAAGAGTTGAAAAAGGTTTTGAGATAAATAAAATTTCAAGAAATAAATGTCAGATTTCAAATGCTTTTGAACTATAAAACGTTTTCGGAACAATTTTTTTAAAAATTAGTTTTAAAATATCCAAGAGATTTCTTCGAATTTGGCACAATTCTCGTACTTACTTCTGGATGCATTTCATTTCTTAGAAAAATTTGCTAGCTAATTTACATAGTATGGCCATTTTTTTTTATTTTCGTGAGAATTATCCTGTATTTAATTTGAAAAATTTTTCTAGTCGTGTCATTTTTCGATTTTTCTCCTACGTTAGTTTGGTCTTAATGTTTTCTTTTTCTGGATTTGTCATTGAAATTGTTTTCATGGCTGTATATAAAAAATTTAAAGTTGAATAATTTTGTTGGATGTACTTTGGAAAAAAGAAATGAATTTTAAGGGTGGAAATTTTTGAAATTTCAACTTCGATTTTTTCCAATTTCAACTTTGATTTTTTCAGTTTCGAGCTTAAAAAATTGTGAACATTTTTAATTTTGATTTTTTTCAATTTCAACTTTGATTTTTTCAGTTCTAGGTTTAAAAAATTGTAAAAATTTTCAATTTTGATTTTTTTCATTTTCAACTTTGATTTTTTTAGTTTCAAGTTTGGAAATTTGTGAAAATTTTCAATTTTAATTTTTTTCATTATCAACTTTGATTTTTTCTTTTTTCATTTTCAGGCTTAAAAAATGGTGAAAACGTTCAATTTTGATTTTTTTATTCAAATTTTTTTTTTGATTTTAAATGTGAAAATTTTTTAAAATTTCAACTTATTATCTTGAAAAAAAAAATCGTTGTAAAGCCTCAGAATCCTCACAAGCTGCTCGATTATGATGTAAAATAAAGTTGGCGAGCAGTTCTGAGTAGGGTTTGGAAATATTCGTTATTCTCCGCCTTCTGAGACGATAGCCCTTGAAAGCTTGAAACTCGATCCGAGCTACCCGCCAGCAGCATTCTACTCCGGAGACAAGGACTTTATTAAAATTAACCTCGTTATAGCCGCACTCAAATACGAAGAAAAGGATTGAACTGAGGAGACGACGATTAGGTCTCTTCGCATCGGAGATTTCCTCCAAAGCCTGGTCCCAGGCAACTTATACAGCCGAACAATTGATCTGTGTATTTGTATAATTTGCTTGGGAGAATTATGGCACCGCGGAGCGATGAAAAATCGCACCTGAATATGGAAATAGTGTATAGAGAAAGAGAAAGAGAGGGAATACGCAGAGGCGAATAATTTGCATTCGAATAGAAAGGCCCCGGCTCGGCCGTCGCTAATGGAATACGTTTAAATGCAAATTCCTCCACACCATCGTCGAGAACTTATCCTGGGCCAGTTTTTTGGCCAGCATCGGTTTTTAACACGATGAAGCAGCAGTAAAGACGAGCTTACCCAGAAATAGGCTGCTTTTCGTAGAATTTTTTTTCATCCTCTATTCTCATGCTTGGTTCGAGTTAAAGTTATACGAGGTAGTCGCGTTTCGCATGCAAATGCTCGCGAAAGGATTTCCATTCAGCGTCGTCGTCGTATGCTGAAGAAAAGACAAGAGTGTAGAGGGGTAAAAGGCAGCTTTGACGGTAGCCTTATTTCGTATTGTGTTGGTCGTAAACGTATGTATAGTTTATACGTCGATTAGGTAATTTGTACGGCGCGTGAAGTTAGACAGCCAAATCGGCCTCGTCGATTAATGAAACAATGAAGCGTACCCGACTAGGGAACGATGATGCTTTTACAAGAGTAGTTTACACGGCTCCGTTTCTGCTCCGGCCCGGCGTGCTCGGCGGTTCCCCCATCTACGCACAATCTGCTGTCTAAACGTTTGTAACAATTTGAAAGTGAAATATCGCGGTTTGTTTTCAAAACCGTGTAATTGAGAGATGTTAGCATCGATTTTCAAAACGCCCGGTATCGGCGGAAACAAACGTGCGTCCGAATAGGGAGAAGTTTCGTCGAATTTTTCCATCTTTTTCGATTCTTTCGCGAGGAAACTTTTGCTCGCTTTCTCGGGAGGATATTTTTTAATAATTTTTTTCCGTTTATGTAAAATTTCGAATAATTATTGAGGGAATTCTGACTGAAGGAGAAGCCGAAAGAATATTTTTGTTGGAAGAAAGAATAACAGCGGAGATGGAAAGAATGTTGAAAAACACGCGATAAAAATAGGTAGCTGAATAGCATCGTAATGCAGCATCGATGTTCGTTGAAGTCGTGATATGGTTACAATTTTGGTGGTTTGGAAAACAAAATAAGGAAAATAATTTTTAAAACGTATACGGAACTTGGTTTGAATATTTTCGCGATCTGATATTTTCATTTTGCAATTCAAAATTACTTGAAATGAGATGATTGCACGAGGATCATTTTATTTTATCGAAGTAATTAACGTAATCACCCAAACATTTCAATTACCAGAAAATTGTACGAAGGCGAGATAATCATTTATTTATGTTCCTCAGTTTAAAAATTTACTAGTAATAATTTTGAATTAGAAAAAATTTCAATTTTAAAAAACTCGTGAGCATAGTTTTTTGGAAAGTGAAGAAAGCGTGTGGTTTAAATTTCAGACAAAAGTTATCGAAAAGTTCTTGGAAGTTGCAATTTTTATAGAAAATTGTCGATTTGACAGCTATTGTGGCGGGAGGGGGGCTGGAATGCAATTCTGGTTAAAAATTGAAATTACATGAATAAAATAACAAAAAAAAAAAAAACTAACTAAAAAAGCCATCAAATTGACAAAATTTAATTTTTCTCTCTTAATTTGAATCAGTCAAAAATGCCTGAATTGACTGATGAAATAGTGAAAATCAAGTCACTGATAATCAGTCAAATTCCACTAATTTCTCAGTTAATCAGCGTCATTTTACTACCAACCAGTGAAAAATTACCGATTCAAATAATGGATTTTGATTGTTAAATCAGTGAAAATTAGTTGACTGATTGAAATCAGTAAAAATTTACTGATTCAAATCAGGGGATTTTCATTATTGAAACAGTGAAAAAAAATTTCACTGATTGAATCAGTAATTAATTAACGATTGAATCAGTGAAATTTTATTTTTACTGATTTAGTAGTGAAATTTCACTGCCTGAATCGTACTTTTTTTTTTACTAATTCCTACAGTGACTTGATTTTGTCGATTTTAATCAGTCATTTTTGACTGATTCAAATTAAGAGTTGATAGAAAGTACAGTTTGACAAGGAATTACTATTATTTGAGTCAACTTGACCAAAAATCTGTATTTATGGCAAAAGATCTTGATTCTGACCAAAAAAAGGTACAATTTTGACTATAAAACTCTAGTAATTTTTTATCAAAAATTTGGTCTCAATTTTGGCTAAAAATTGACTTTTGAAATTTTATCCATAAAAGTACCGCTCATTCTGATCAAAATTTTACAGAAAATTCTGATTAAATTTTTTTTTTGAAATTTTGACTGAAAAATTTCTTTGACCTTTTTACCTACTTAATATTTTAACAAAAAATTAATTAGAATTTTGAAAAAACCGTAACTTGAAATTTTGACAGAAATTTATTTCAGCGTAATGTTGACCGAAAATATACTTTTAATTTCATCCAAAACAATACTAAGGATTTTTATCAAAAATGTTCTGGCAAATTTTGATGAAAAATTTACTTAAAATTTTGACCAAAAATTTACTTGGATACAATTTTGACCTAAATATTACTTGGGTACAATTTTGACCAAACATCTACGTATGAGTAAAATTTTAACCAAAACATTCTAATAATTTTGATCAAAAATTTACTTGAATTTTAACCCAAAATTTACTTGGATTTTGACCAAAGCATTGCTAACTATTTTAATCAAATCTTCGACCAAAAATTCATTTAATACTCCGAAAAAAACTTTTTTCAGCATACCTATTGTCCAAAAATCTATTTGAAAATCCAACCAAAATTTTTCTCAGCATAGGTACCTAGATTGACCGAAAATGCATATAGAATTTCAACCAAACATTTATTTGGAATTTTGACTAAAAATTTACTTGGGTACAATTTTGATCAAAAATTTACTTGAATTTTGACCCAAAATTTACCTGCGTTTTGACCAATAATCTATTCGAATTTTGACCGAAAATTTACTTGAATCTTGATCAATAATTTACTCGAATTTTGATCAAAAATTTATTCGAATTTTGATCAAAAATTTACTCGAATTTTGACCGAAAATTGAGTTGAATTTTACCAAAAAGTTAAGTGAATTTTGACCAAAAATTTACTCGATTTACTCGAATTATTTATTTAGATTTTTGGCGGAAAATGCCCTTCTGATCATTCTAACTTTCACTGGACCAAAAATTATCCTACAATTTTTACTAAAAATTCATTTCACAGCACTGACCAGAAATTTGCTTCAAGTTTTAACCAAAAATACCAAAAATTCTAAGTACGTAGAATAGTTACCTAAGTTGATTCCGCCAGTTCTTTGAATGTTTTACTAAAACTTGATGTTTTCTCCCATTTTATACTGTTCACGTTGCTCAAATTCCTATTTTTTTATATTTCAATGGGAAATCATGTCAAACCGATAGATAGTGAGCCACTATTTGACGTTTCCAATATTTATTTTCCTATTCAGTTCTTTCCCCCTATTTTCGTACTATTTTGATCATACTGCAAGACGATTTCCTTTCTCTTTTCTTTAATGTACTTCCTCACCTCGCTCCATTAACTTCATTATGGAATTTTTCACGCCTTTTGTATCGTGTGTCGTAGTCAAATCGCGGCATTTTTCCATCTATTGTGTTTTTTCTCATTTCGACTCCTCTTTTTTCCCCCAAATAAATGAAAAACAAAAGTAATTTTTATCGAACGAACCGAAGCAGTCGACGAATCGGAATGATTTTAATTTTTTTCGTCCCGTTTGAGAAAACATCACAGCAGAATATCGTCGTGTTCGTGAAACTTGGACAACTGCATTTCCTGTTTTCCAGCATTCAACCCTTTTCGATTTCCTTTTCAAACGATATCTTATCTTTGAATTTGATAGGCTTGGTGCTTTTTTTTTTTTACAAACCGTTTTGCTCTCTCGAATCAGGTATGAGCGTTCGGATATCGTATAATAAGGTCGAGAATTTCGCTTTAAGGACTTAATTACACACCTAATCCTAACCGAGTTTCGATTACAACGACTTGAATATTTTAAAAAGCTTGGAGGTTTTTGGGGGTTTGTTCGTCGTTGTACACGGTTTCAAACGAAAATCGCAGACGCATCGAGTGAATAATTTGCGAGTCGACGAGTTGACCCAACTTTGGTCGGGCGAGAGCCTCGGATTTCTAAATTACTACCACGTTCTTAACGACGACAATACAAAGCCTCTGTGGAGCGGCTTGGCCGGTTCCATCTCGGCGTCTATTTTTATCGGACGCGGCAACGTCCGTGGATTCCATTTTATAGTCTGTGCTTTTGTTTAAACTCGGTTTTTGTTTGGGTAAAGACAACGTATTCGGCGAATATTTCTATCGTAAATTTTCCAAATTCCGGTTCAACGAATCGAGCTTCGGAACGGGTGATGCCTGCAAAGTGTTGGAAAAATTCGTATCAGGCTTGGTTGCCGATCAGCTCAAAGCCTGACAGAAGGTGAAAAGTGTACGCAATGTAAATGTTTATTCGGCGCCAGTTTTTTTCCTCATTCGCGCCTCGTCGTATTTACTTTGCGCAGACGACGACGACACCTTTGTGAAGTCCATTCAAAGTCAAGTTGACAGCGTATAGAGTTCATCAACATCGAACCCGCCGTCGCCATCGTCCAATTTACACGACAATCGATGAAATTATTTGCACAGACCTCTCTTTCTCCCTTGACTGATGAAAAATTTCCAATTCGTTCGCATATGTACGAGGCGACCTTGTCACAAAAGGTAATCGTTACATACTGTCGAATAAAATTACGTACGATTTCGTTGAATTTTTTCCATTTCGATTCGTTCGTCGATATTACCCGGATATCGTTTCGTTCGCAATTCCTTCCGGATCGATTCGTCGAGCCGAAAAAAAACCCTCAAAAATGTACATCCCGGTTTTATAGTAAACGAAGCATTATTACATTTTAAAACGTCGTAATCGTCGCACCACTTTTATACTTACGACCGAATTTTATTACCCACGTTTTAATTCGCAGTCTTCGTGGCCGTATCGTATTTCGGTGCGGCTCGCTATTGAAATTATGTAAATATTGGACTGTAATTCGATTCCAATAAAATCGTTTGTTCGTGCTGTCGTTTCGACGTTTAGGGTTTACGAACCTACAAAGAAGCCGCGGATATCTTAAAACCGTATTTTCTTTAAAACTTTTTATTTTTACGAATATTACGGCGTATCGTCGAATGGGAAATTCGATATTTGTAACCGAATCAGCTGAATCAGTGAAATGCCGGAAACGATAAATTTTAAGAGTGAAAATTACCAGTTCGGTTGATGAAAGATGTAAAAAAAAATCAATGGTGAAGTTTAGATGAGCTATAAACGGAAAACGATTTTTCTGCTTGGAAAAATTGATTCAAAATTCGTAAAAAATACATTCTCCAGCATTTCAAGCATTTTTTATTTCCGAACAGAAAATACGATAAATGAAAAAAAAAAACGATGAAAAAACGATGAAACTTGCTCGATTTTTTTTTTTGAATGATGTGAGTAGAAATCCAGTTCAATGAGCAAAACTGTACGAAACATGTTCAATAAAACAACAAAAAACTAGTATCCCTCTTCTCTCGTGAGTCTTTAAATCATTCGAAAAATATGTTATTATTTTCTCATGCTCTAAAAAATTTGAAAATTTAAAAAAATAAAAAAATCCGTACCAATATTTAATACGTGTTTTGAAAATCATTTTAAATCTAAAACTTTGTTTCTAAAATTATGTCGCTGAACAACTCCAAACTATTGAATAAAAATGATGACTTTTTCGGGACATTTGTAATTTGCGTGATTTTCTCACAAACATTACGACTTTTGAATAAAATTTTCGTATCTTTGATATCACAAACTATTTCATTTTTTTTTTTTGCTCAAATGTTGAAATCGTAGTGGATTTTTTGGGCTAATGTGGGCGGAAGAGGGAGATTCTTCCTAAACCATAATTTTTACATGATCATCTTGTTTGATGGTTTCTATTTCATTTTTGACACCAAAAATCAGTTTTTTTTGCACCGAATGATACCAAAAATCACATTTTTTGACATAAAAAGTCACATTTTTGACCCATAAAGTTACATTTTTGATACCAACAATCATATTTTTGATACCAAAAATCACGTTTTTGACACCAAAAAATCGCATTTTTTGACACAAAAATCAGATTTGTGACACCAAGTGACACCAAAAATCACATTTTTTGACACAAAAAGTCATATTTTGATACCAAAAGTCACATTTTTGACACAGAAAACGTCACACTAAAATTCACATTTTAGACTAGAAAATGTCATTTTTGACAAAAATCATTGTCAGGAAATCATATTTTTGACAATAAATTATGGTTTTTTTATTTAAAAAATATTTCTGATAAGAAGTTACATTTTTGATACCAACAATCATATTTTTGATACCAAAATCACATTTTTGACACAAAAAATCACATTTTTGACACCAAAAAACACATTTCTGACACCATAAAATCGCATTTTTTGACACAAAAATCAGATTTGTGACACCAAGTGACACTAAAAATCACATTTTTTGACACCAAAAGTCACATTTTGATACCAAAAGTCACATTTTTGACACAGAAAACGTCACATTAAAATTCACATTTTAGACTAGAAAATGCCATTTTTGACAAAAATCATTGTCAGGGAATCATATCTTTGACAATAAATTATGATTTTTTATTTAAAAAATATTTCTGATAAGAAGTCACATTTTTGACTAAAAATCACGTTCGAGACAAAAAGTAGCATTTGACAAAAAAAACATATTTCTAACCAAAAAATCACATTTCTGACCAGAAATCACATTCTGAACAAAAAACCCACATTCCTGACCAAAAAAAAAAACATTTTTGACCAAAAAATCACATTTCTGAAAGAACGTTGATCTTTAACAATGCCTTTCATTTTGGGTAAAAAAGTCTTGTGGCAAAAAGCCAAACAATGATTCAACAAACCATAATAATTATAACCAAAAAAGTCACTTTCAAAAAGTCAATTTTGGCCAAAAAAAAGTCACACTGATGACAGATTAAGATTTTATAATCAAGTCTTGCAGCTGACGAAAAACAAAATTTTATATTCTCAAATCTTGATAATAATCATATCTATTTTCAACAAGAAAATCCATGCCTGTTTTTGACAAAAACCATGCATTCATGATAAGTTTATTTCGGTAGCCATATTTTTTTTTTTTTTTTGGTAAAAAGTAATACTATTTTCAGTCGCATAACTGACTGGCATAGAGGTTACAAATGAAATTGGGCACAAAATTTGTTAACTATTTGGCGGAAAATTAGGAGATTTCATTTCATCCCTTCGAATTTTAATATTCTCGGGTATTTTGAAATTTTTTCATAGTCAAAGAAAAAATATACGCGACTAATTCCCGAAAAAAAAATTAATTAATTTCGTCGCGGTCAACTTCCTGCATTTTTAAATTTCTTTTTGAAATCCCTCGCCATTTTTAGTCTCAATTTGACCCAAAACCACCGTAACCCGAACCTAGTTCTATTCAAACCGCGTTGAACTGACTGGCACTTTCCTACGCACGTTTTAATACCACGAGTCTTAAAATTCTCCATCGTATTCTCATTTTTCTTCTCATTGTTTTTACCGCAATCCGGCAGCAAATCACACCTTACCTCTTGGAATTTTTCGCTTTATTATTTTGCTCGGCGGTCGTCATCGCGTACACACACGGACGATGCAAACGTAGAGGTATAATTAGCATAAAATAACGGTTAAAAAAAAAAAGGTTAGCTTAGGTGTAAACACGAACGTCGTTGGTACGTACATTTAAAATAAATGAAAAAAACCTGGGCAGGAAGGTACGACGAGGTGGGTAGGAAAAAAGGGCGCTAAAAGCGACACTGTGTTTTTACCACGTTAAAATGTCTTTCACCTAACTGACAAGAGTTTAATCCCGTTAACGCTTAAATGACCACCTTTCTATTAATAATTAAACGCTTTCGAGTTTAAAACGCCGTAAGCGACGGGTCTGCTGGTGACGTAACGCTTTAAAGAGTACTCAAAATACCCGCGTCTTGCATCTCGCGCTCGCGTCCGCAATAACCGAACTACGTTCGGGTGTATTTTAACCGCGAAATATATAAAAATTAGCTCGTTTGCATAATTACCCGGTCGACGCGAATGTATGAGTGAGTTTAGATGTTTTCGACCGTTTTTCAGAGACCCATTTAGTACTTACTTCTTCGGGATCTTTTTTCCTGACGGGTTAGAGGAAATAGTGCTCTTTCGCCCTGTTGAAAAAATTGAATAGAAACATTTTATTGGCCGTGGAAATGCCAGTATCATTAAAATTTATTGTGCACAGTTTCCCCTCGATTGTTTTCTTTCGTCAGAAGTATGATTGTATATGAAAATGTTGATTTTTCGTTAAATTCTAGATCGTAGCCAAGGTCAGATTATCAACTTTTTGGTGTAATTTTTGGGTCAAAAATGTGATTCATTGGTCTAGAACGTCTTTTTTTATCCTGGTTAGATTTTTTCGGTCGAAATATGTGATTTTGTGGTTAAAATCTGTTTCAGGGTGAAAAATGTGACTTTTTGATCAAATTGTGACTTTTTGATCAAAATGTGATTTTTTGATCAAAATGTGATTTTTTGATCAAAATGTGATTTTTTGATCAGATATGTAATTTTTTTATCAAATGTGAAACTTTTTAGTCAAAAATGTGATTTTTTGGTGTCAAAATGTGATTTTTTGATCAACATTGTTATTTTTTTATCAGATATGAAATTTTTTAATCAAACGTGTAAGTTTTTGGTCAAAAAATGTAACTGGTCAAAAATGCGACTTTTTGAATAAAAACGTGATTTTGTGGTCAAAATTTGTTTTGGGGGTGGAACATGTGATTTTTTGGTCAAATGTAATTTTTTGATCATGCGTGAATTTTGTGGTTAAAACTGTTGTTTTTTGGACGAAAATGTGATTTATTGTTCAAAAATATGTAATTTTTTGGTCAAACGTGTAATTTTTTGGTCAGTATGTGACTTTTTGGCCAGAAACGCAACTTTTTGATTAGAAATATGATTTTGTGATCAAAATATGTTTCAAGGTGAAAAATGAAATTTCTTAGTCACAAGTTCTTTTTTTGGTCAAAAATTTTATTTTTTGATCAAACGTGTAATTTTTAGTAAAAAAATATGACTTTTTGGTTAAAAATCTGATTTTCTGGTCAAATGTGATCAAGAAGAAAAAGTGTTTTCTTGTTTAGATGTAATTTTTGATCAAACGTGAATTTTTGGTCAAAATTGTGGTTTTTTTGGTCAAAAATGAGATTTATTGATCAGATATGCTATTTTTTGGTCAACATGTGATTTTTTTGATGTTCTGAATTTCCTTTTCAAAACTGTAAGTTCTCACAAAGTCTTTTTACTGATTCCAACCAAATTTCACCACGTTTTAATTATTTTTCCACATCTTTCTATTCATATTGTAAAAAAAAACACAAAAATGTCTAAAACCAAGGAGTTGACTGAGTTCAAAAAACCAAAATTCCAAATTTTTCATTTGATTTTTATCAATGTTTAAAATAAAATAGGACTTTTTCGGCATGTTTCACCAACAAAAAAATAAATTTTTAGAGACTAATAAAAAAGTTCATAAATTTTAGAAAAATATTATCAATTTTGCTGGAGCAAATCGTGAAATCGAATCCGAGACAAAATGAAGGGAAAATTTTTGCAAAAATGATAAGTAACCTGAATAAAATTAAAATGTTACCATTTTCCAAACATTTCAATACCTAATCAAGGTATAAAAATTCGTTCCCAATTTTTTTTGACGCTTCTGGGAAAAATTTGAAAATATCCTCTGAAAAAAATCTAAATTGAGCAGAGGGATCCAGAATCACTTAAAATGATCAAGTTTATTTTTGAAAGTCAATATTAAGGGAATTATGGGTCATTTCCAGTAACTTTTTTCGATGGTCGAGTGATTTGGCAGATTTTTTAGCTATTTTAAATTTTTTTAAAAATTCATAGTCGGTCAACCAAAAAGTTGAGGTTTTTTGTTAAACTAGTCCAACGAAGACTAAAACTAGATTTTCAGCTGCTGAAATTGTTTCGAAATCCCGAAGAAAACTGAAATTATACTGGAGGCCCCAGAATGACTGAAAATGATCAAAAGGGTTCGGAGTAGTTCGTTTGATAGAGAACTAAATTTGATCGAGTTTATTGGGAATTTACAAGGGCTTTTCAAAAATAATTACTTACTGTTTTAAAAACTCTCAATTTTTTGAATTTTCAAAAATTCTCCAAAAAATTGAGGTATTAACCTTGGCACTGGAAATTTTGGCTACAAAGTTCTAAACATCGAAATACCGTTTCAATCTAAAACAGACACCTCAAATTAGTTCCCACTGAACAAATTTTCAATTTTTGATACTTTCAACTTGATTACTTCAAAAATTCAAAACGTTAATACATCTATCTGCATCTGAAAATAAATTACCCTTCGCTAAAAATCTCCCAAAATCATCATTTTCTCTTCCCCACATTCTATTTTTTCTCCTCCAACCCACTACAACCCTCTCCCTCCACTACCCGCCATACCGAACGATACCGAAAAACATCTACAATCTCCATGTATGAAAAAATTCCAAGCCGTCGCTTCGTTATTACTTCGAGCAGTTCAATTTACCACACCGCCAGCCACATATCGGGGAATCGACGACCTCGAAAATTCTCCGAAGTAATTTTCCAATCGTCGGCTATGAAATATGTACGCGAAAATTGGACCCTTACCAAGCAATCCTTCCTCTACACGCGATACAGACAATAAACACCGAATGAAAAACACCGCCTCGCCGATCTCGTTCGCAATACGAGCTATTTAAATGAAATAAGAAATCTCTCAAGTTCGCTTCTCGTTTCTGTATCTCTCGAATACATCTATACCTATAATAAACTCGCATATACGCCAATTTATTCGCATCTATGTGCTGGCATTTGTCTCCATTATTTAGCAACTTCGACACCGGATCGTTCGGTTGAAACTACACATATCACACAAACGATGAGTACGCGTCGTGTGGCAAATCTTTGGTATACGAAAATCTCTTCCACATGATTAACTTTTACGATCTATCTACCCAGATAATACCATCAAAGCGACATTGTTGTCGCTAATAAATGACACACGAGAACTCGCACAGTACATTGGTATAGGTATTCCGGCGTGTTAAGGGTAAAGAAACGATTTTATAACATTCGTAATTGCTTCTGCACGAATTACCCCATACGGGGCGCGAATACCAAAGTGCCTGAATTATTACTTCGCAAAGTTGTCTCACCTTTCCTCCGTAATACTTTTGCAACTCGCCTAATCCTCGGAGAGCGTCGTATTCCACGCAGCACCGCGATACGTATAAAATGTAATACGACGATTACACAGTCAAAAACATCTTCCTGCTGTTCTCCTTCTTCGATACATATACTCGAGTCTTAAGTTGTCTATAATGTATAATTATGCAGGCTGAGTCGCTATGTGGAAACTCTTTCCCCCAACGATCATCGCGAGTAGCTCATTTTCACCTCGCATTCCTCTCGTAATTTTTGCCCACTCGACACGCAGGTAATCGTATATCGAAACTCATCCCATACCGCGAACTACTTCTGACGAAATTTCAATTTAAATTAACACGTTGTTGAGGTACGCTTCGTCGGATTTCCGAGTTACCTTGCATGCCTTATGAAATTCCGAGGCGAATTATTTAACATCTGGGGTACGATAAGTTGCCTAACAAGGAATTAAATTAATCTGGAGTACTTTTCAGCAGACTGGGTACGAATAAGTGGTATTTTATAAGCGTTCGTTTCCAGTTTCGACTTTTCGTTTTTACCGTTCGAACCGCCAAGCGAAGGGATATGAACTTGTAATTGAGCTTATTTGCATTTTCCCCCTAATTTTTGAGGAAAAAGTACAGAAATGGCAGCGTTTTAATAGGTAGTCTAGGGACCAACCATGGAAAAAGTGAGGTTTGGTGGACCCTACGAGTATACCAAGTACCGGCAGTTGATTATTCATAATTCGGACCTGCTGAAAACAACTAGCCCGCCGGTACGTCGAAAAAGTGGTGCAAAGTTGCCCAAAGTTGAGCTTAAAGTTCAAAAGTTCACATTTTTCGAAAAATCGCCAAAAATCGTAGATTTGCTCAATTTAATCGTTCTTGGGCTCATTTTGAAGGGAATTTCAGCCTCTTTCTCATGATGTATCATAAGTTGGGTTTTACTCAAAACTTCCCTTAAATTTGAGCAAAATACTCAAATTCAGTTTTTTTTGAACCTTTGAAACCTATTAGAAACGAACTTAGCTCACTTTTCGAAAGTTTTATTGGAGTAAATGTTAAGCTCCATTAAATTCTCTGTTCAATGAGCTATTGGAGAGCTCTCTAACTTGAGTTGGAGCTGAGTAGATCAGTTTTTTGTAAGAAAGGCACTCAACTCAAAAAACGTTGAAAACCCGAGAATCTATTTACAATGAAATAATAAGTTGAAATATTGCGAAGACGGTATCTTTAAAATGTCAAAACGATTGCTTTGAACTGAGATTTACTCAAATTTGAGTGAATCACTCAAATTTTTGACCGAATAATCAATATTGGTTGTTGTATGTCGTTTTAATATGATTTTTTTCGCCGAATGCGATTTTTTGTTCGAAATTTTCATTGAATAAAAATTTTTGCCCCTTCCCCATCCTCACTTACCCTTTTTCTAGCAAGAATATCGCAAAGGGTCCCGGCGGTTAGGATAGGCGAATCTGCTCCAGAGTTGAAATTTTAAACTAACCGACAGAATTTGGTTCTTGGGATCTGAAAACTACCTCGTAAAATTTTTGGCCCCCTACCCCTCCCCTATTCAGAGTTATAGGGCAAAACGGTAGTTTTTTCAGCCTTTCCTCAAAACATTTTTATCTCCGAGCGTTTTCAACCAAATTTTTTCAAATTTGCAAGTTATACACCCTGCTGAGGAACATTAGTGGGTGGTTTGAAAATTTTTTAAATTTTTTTTTAGTTTTCACCTCATTACATCTTTTTTTCGTGATTTGTGTGATTTCATTTCCATATTAAAAGCACAGCACGGCTCACAATTGAATATCTCACATTCTTTGCCTAAGAAATTGTCATAAAAAATGAATTGCAACAGATTCGTGTTCAGCAGCTCGAACTACTTCAATAAACCCCAATATTACGATCAAAACACTCAAACTGAGTAAACAATTTTTTTTTCAATGTAGTATGTCACGTACATTGAAAGAGTAGAAATTTGAATCATACCAAATTTAAAAAATCATTTTTATAATTCCAAACTGAGACCAATTATTTTTGAATTATTGCTTCCAAAACTAAGATGATGTAAAAAAAAAACTCATCGACTCAAAACTGACTTTTCAAAATTCGAGTGCTTTGATCGCAAAAATGGGATTATTGAAGTAGTTTGAGCTGCAGAACATGAATCTGTTGCAATTTTTTTCTTCTGCTAATTTCTTGAACAAAAAAAAAGTGAGATATTCAATCATGAGCCGCGTGCTGTACTTATTTGGACTTGAAATTACACAAATCACGAAAAAAAGATGAAATAAAATGAAAATTAGGCAAATGGTGTATAAATCCATATTTTGGAATACATAGGTATTACTACCAGAAAAATTTTTTGGTCAAAAATGGCCGTTTTTATGAAGATTATTACATACTACATAGGAAATAGCTACATGAAATACATTTTTTTTTTTAAATTGCACTTCAGAAACATCATGTAGAAAACTTGATTTGAAGTTTTAAAATGCGAAGAAAAACTATCACCATAAAAATTTTCAAACCACCCACTAATGTTCCTCAGCAGGGTGTATAACTTGCAAATTTGAAAAAATTTGGTTGAAAACGCTCGGAGATAAAAATGTTTTGAGGAAAAACTGAAAAAACTACCGTTTTGCCCTATAACTCTGAATAGGGGAGGGGTAGGGGGCCAAAAATTTTACGAGGTAGTTTTCAGATCCCAAGAACCAAATTCTGTCGGTTAGTTTAAAATTTCAACTCTGGAGCAGATTCGCCTATCCTAACCGCCGGGACCCTTTGCGATATTCTTGCTAGAAAAAGGGTAAGTGAGGATGGGGAAGGGGCAAAAATTTTTATTCAATGAAAATTTCGAACAAAAAATCGCATTCGGCGAAAAAAATCATATTAAAACGACATACAACAACCAATATTGATTATTCGGTCAAAAAATTTGAGTGATTCACTCAAATTTGAGTAAATCTCAGTTCAAAGCAATCGTTTTGACATTTTAAAGATACCGTCTTCGCAATATTTCAACTTATTATTTCATTGTAAATAGATTCTCGGGTTTTCAACGTTTTTTGAGTTGAGTGCCTTTCTTACAAAAATCTGATCTACTCAGCTCCAACTCAAGTTAGAGAGCTCTCCAATAGCTCATTGAACAGAGAATTTAATGGAGCTTAACATTTACTCCAATAAAACTTTCGAAAAGTGAGCTAAGTTCGTTTCTAATAGGTTTCAAAGGTTCAAAAAAAACTGAATTTGAGTATTTTGCTCAAATTTAAGGGAAGTTTTGAGTAAAACCCAACTTATGATACATCATGAGAAAGAGGCTGAAATTCCCTTCAAAATGAGCCCAAGAACGATTAAATTGAGCAAATCTACGATTTTTGGCGATTTTTCGAAAAATGTGAACTTTTGAACTTTAAGCTCAACTTTGGGCAACTTTGCACCACTTTTTCGACATACCGGCGGGCTAGTTGTTTTCAGCAGGTCCGAATTATGAATAATCAACTGCCGGTACTTGGTATACTCGTAGGGTCCACGGGACCGCTAAATATGCGTCTTTTTTCAAATTGGTCCCTAGACTAAGGTATCAGTTTTTACGGAGAGGTTTCTGAATTTCGAAGAGAAAAAAGTACTTTGAACCTGTTTTAAATACCCCTGCCCACTCCACCTCTGAAAAAAATTCAAAAATTAGTACGAACTCCTAGAACTTGACATTTTTCATGATTTTAGTGACATTTAAAATTGATAATATTGATTTTTAATAAAATGAATGAATGGGGAAAAATTCGTACTGAGATACTCCATTTCTAACAAATTTCCCATAAGTTGAAAGAGCCCTTCCTATAATAAGGGTCGAAAATGGCCCTTGGCCCAGAATTGGTCAAAATTGGCTCAAAATTTTACTTATGGTCTAGAAACATCCCCCAAAAAATTTTGGCCCCCTACCCCCACCCCTTTTGGAATTATTGCTTTTTAATTTTAATGTTTAAATTTCAACACACGATATCTCTGGAAGGGGTGGGTAAAAAAATTTGAAATTTTCACAGATTACACATCTTGTTGGGTAGTATGAATGAGAATTTTTTGAAAATTTTCGGTTCACATTTTCCCAATTTTTTTTCACATTGAGATTTTCAAAAAAGTTTTGAAAACAATAGAATGGATGTCATGGCTGGAAATTTTTTTATTAGTTCGGCCAAGTGGTGGATCCTGAAATTGGGGGCAACATGTTCAAAAAAAATCAAAACCAAAAAAACGTGATTTTTCACCATTTTTTCGTAGTAATAAGCAGGGTATCCCAACTAGAAGTAAAATTTTAAGTCAACATAGTCATAAATTGAAAGTACCTAAATCATAAAAAAATTCATTTTCCAAAATTTCAAGTGCTGAAGTGCATTTCTCAAAATTTGGCGATTTTTTGAAATTTCAAAATTAGAGAAATTCCGCATTCAGCACTTGAAATTTTGGAAATTGAATTTTTTATGATGTACTTTCAATTTATGACTATTTGGACTAAAAATTTCAGGAGTTTCATTTCAAAATGCAACATCTTTTTTGTTTTGCTTCCCTCCAACCCTCTTTGAGGTACAAGTGCGAAATGACTCCAAAACATGTAGCTGGGGTCCTGAGCTTTCAAATGAGACCGCCCTGAGCCAAAACCCCCACCCAATTTTGAATGACAGGGTTTTTTTGCGATTTCCCAAAAATCAGGGTTTCGGAGATGTTGCGTTTTGAAATGAAACTTCTCATTTTACTTTGAGTTGGGTTACCTTGCTTTTTACTATGAAAAAATGGTAAAAGGTCAGGTTTTTTTTACCATGTTGCCTCCAATCTCAGGGCCCGAAAAAATGTATGTGTTACATGACCATTTGACAGAACGAATCAAAAAAATTCTAGCCATGAATGACTCCCCTTCAAGATTTTTTAAAAACTTTTTTGAAAATTCCAATATAAAAAAAAATGGGGAAAATGTGAACCAAAAATTTTCAAAAAATTACCATTTATATTACTCAAAAAAATGTATAATCTGTAAAAATTTCAAAATTTTTTACCCATCCCTTTCCAGAGATATCGTGTGTTGAAATTTCGGCATCAAAAGCGCGATAATTCCGAAAGGGATGCAGGTAGGGGGTCAAAAAAATTTTTTGGGGGGAGGGATGTTTCTAGACCTTGAGTAACATTTTGGGCCAATTTTGACCAATTCTGAGTGAAGGGCCATTTTTGCCTCTTATAAGGAAGGTTCTTTTCAACTTGTTTCCATTTCTTTGCCAACCGAATAATTTTGAAAAAATAACGAAATTTTTACGAAATAACATGTAATTTTGATAGAACTAATCACAATAAAGAATGGCAAAAAATCATTATTGAAATAGTCATGATCAAAGTCGTAATTTTGACAAAAAATCACGTCTAAAAAAAGTTCACAATGAATACCCCAATTTTGATAGAAAGTCTCAGCTAAGACAAAGTCGCAATTTATTTTGACATAAAAAGGCAAAATTGTGAGAAAAAAACTGAACATCGGAACAGAAAAGGCGTACCTAATTCAAGCAAATAAATTCATTCAAGTCAACAGAAAATCACAATTCAATACCTAAAAATTACATTATTAAAAGTAAAAATTTTAGGAAAAAAAGTCAGTAATAACAAAGACCCGATGAAAAAATTTCAGATCTGATCATATCTCAAAAATGTCCCAATCTAATTTTATCAAATTACATCAAATCATATCTCATTGTATCAATTCATATCTGAAAAAATTATGAAGTTCAGATCCAGTTTGATATGATGTGATCAAATTACATCTAATTTGATCAAATCATATCTAAAAAAAATCAGATGTAAGTAATTACGTAGATATAATTTGATTAGGACATTTTTGAGATCAAATTTTATCTGTTTTAATAAAATTTGGTCTAAATCAGATATGATTTGATACGATTTTATCTAAAATTTTTTCATCGAGGAGTAAGAAAATTATGGCCAAACATCCTAATTTTGACGTAAAAATCACAAAAAAAAAAAACCTAAATAATGTTGACAAAAAGCAATATAGGTACCTAAATCAGTAAAATTATTTATTTTTGACGAAAAACCATTTGAAACTTTTTATGTAATTTTCAGGGCAAAAAAGTATCATTTATGACAAAATGATGCAATCTCATTCTAAAAATCAAACGTATGATGAAAAGTCACAAAATTCATCTAAAAATCACCATCATGTTATTTATGAAGAGAAACAATTTCACAAAATTAAAAAAATGTGTACAACCCTCTCAAAACTTACCAAAATCAGATTCGTAATTCCGACGAAAAACCACCGAAAAGGGTGTTCTTTAAGACGTGTCAAATGATTCTGAAGATTCATCTCGTACCTCAGCGAACGACTTGACTTTACGTATACAAACGTACCACATACCTACTTGAAATCTTCTGTACCTATTCAGGTTCAAAAGAATAAATTACTTCGCTTTGACATCGCTCTTTTCTCATTAAAATAGTACGTATCCTTTTTCTTCCTTTCTACCGAACATTTTCCATGTCGCAAATTCAAAAACTCATGTAGGAGGCGAGTTATGCGTGTAAAAGGCTGCCTTTTCAGCCTTCTCTGTTCGTCGTCAATGCGAAACAAAACGTTTTAACAACTTTACCAACGTATAGTATGTAACGTTATTTTCCACGTATAACATGGAACGCGGGGAAAAATCAGATGCAGGAGAGAAACAGAGAGATATACCCGAGTTGAATTTTCAATTGGTTCGAAAGTATGTGTAGTTGAGTTTCGGCGGTGGGGCGAGGGCGAGTGCTCAAGACATGACGAAGACAAGAAGACGACGAGATGTAATAATGCATAGCTAAAGTTCTACGAGACTTAGTTAAAACGTTATATGCGGACGCGACGCGTATTTGTCGACGTTCGAGTAACATTTGAAAACGCACGACTGTCAACGTGTCGTTGTCACGTGACGCGGTGTAAGACGAATTTTTGTACGTAGCTATTGTTTAGTCTGCGTGCATTGTTGTAGGCGAGTGTACCAGGAAAATTTCGCGATGAAAGAGTCAAAATATTCCTGAAGACTGAGTAGTTACGATTTGAGACTGTTGTGTGGTATTTCTTCAAGAATTTGGTAGGTATTGCCATTCGCAGAAAGTAAATGTTTTAGGTGAGGGAAAAAGCAAATGTGCGAATTTATTGCTCGCGATTTTGTTATCGAAGGTGAATCTATTTTTTCGTGCAAATTAAAGAGTAAAATTGACTATTCGAGGTATTTGATGGTTATTTTTTGAGGCTGAATATTTTTTTAGGCATCTGAATATCTTTGTAAATTTAGAAACTAACGAAATGGAATAGCGAAATAAAAATTCTACAAATCCATGCTCTTTACAAAAAAAATTTAGATTTGAGGAAATAGCATAAATAAAATTTTTAGTCTGAAAGTGATTAAAATTTTGAGAATATGAAAAATTAGAATTTGATTGGAAAACCTCAACATTTGAGCCTCAAGTTGTCAATATTATCATAAAAGTGATTGAAAAAAAATTACTACCGAGTAAAATTTGTGAATTCTCGCTTAATTTTAATCTTTTGAAGGAAACAAAAAAAAAAGGTCAGAAAAATAATGGCTTTTGGCTAACAAAAATTTCCGCACGTGTGTTAAAATTCGTAATTTTTATTTGGAATTTACAATGTTGATAAAAATTTAACAACATTTGAATTTCGATTGGAAAATTTTCAAAATTGAATTGGGATTACTCTGTCATCTATAAATCAATGAAAATTACCGAAAATCATTGAGAAAAATAACTGAAAAATTGATGAAAATGCACTGACTTGTCAGTAAAATTTATGGATTTTTTTTTGAAAAATCAGTAAACCATTTTGAAAAATTAGTGCGAAAATTCGCTGAAAATCAGTAAATTTTGCTGGGTTTTTTTCTGTGCTGCAATTCAGACCATACAACAGTGATTTTTCACTGATTCAGAATGGAAGAAAATAACTAATTGAAAAAATTTCAAAAATCCTGATTTTTAAAAATTAAGACTATTCACAATGCTCAAAATTCAAATATTTTGAATTGCATCTAGTTTTTGTCGAAGAATTAAAGAATACCAATTTTGATTTAGGTTCTCTCAAATTTGGATTTTCATTCCCAACTCACAACAAATTTCAATTTTGAACGAAATCTGCATAACTTGATGGAAAAATTATTCAATATTTTTTTTTCGATGGAAAATATCTAATATTTTTCAGAAACCATTTCCAGGTTTTACAAAGTCTCTGTTTCAACTGAACAGTCATTAATATCTACGATTCTGATGCTGGAAATTATGAAAAATTTTGATTCTGATAGTAAAATTTTAAAAAGCTCAACATTATGATTTTTTTGGAATTTGTCAAGTATACTTTGAACACCCTAATTGTTTGAATATTTGAAAAGTTTGGGAATTTTTGATCGAGATTTGTTGAAGTTTGAATTTTAATTTTGAAGCAACGAAAATGTACAGTCATTGGCGCACCCAGAAATTAATTAAGGGAGGGGCTGAGAATTTGAGAAAAAATGGGGAGGGGGTCAAATTTCAAATTGAGTCATTTTTCACCGATATTTCAATCAAAAATCATCATTTTTTTCTGACAAACAGAAAATTTATCAAGAATTTGGTGGTTTTTGACTGAAAAAACAATCAAAAATTGTCAAGTTTTGAAATTAAAGTATAAAAATACTGCCTGAGCGAAGCGAGGGCGAAAATTTTTTGAAAAAATATACTTTGAAGAGCAAAAAAATTGACTTTTTTCTCATTTTTGAAGCAAAAAATTATTTTTGCCGGGCTTAAGGGGAGGGCTCGAGCCCCCTGAGCCCCCCCTTGGGTGCGCCTATGTGTACAATGCTGAATCGAAAATTGAAGGTAAAAAAAGTTGAAGATCTAGAAAAAATGAATTTTCTATTTCACACATAAGGAGATTTTCTCAAGTTGAATCAAAATTACTCAGAGCCGGAAACTATATTTTTTCGCGTAGCTCTCAGTTTTTTCAAAAGAGTGGACGAATGTAAGAAAAAAGAACTTTGCGTTCTTACTTAAGGGTGAAACGCTCTTGAAGACTGATGTGATGAAAAATACCAGTCAGAGGCATTCCTAAAATTTTCTTATGAAGGGAGAAAATTTGTAAGTCCCTAAGTGAAAATTGGACCCATAAACTACGATCCAAAAATTGTTATTTGACATTATGACATTTTGGATTTCATGTAATGATTTTTTGTTGAATCAAAAAAATTGTGATAAATTTTTATATATAAATTTCGGCATTTTATTGTTTATGGAAAAACTCGAGAAAAAAAAAGAAAAAAAACTTGAAATGAAAAAAATCACAATTGATGTGAGATGGGCACATGAAAAAAAGTGTTCACAACGTCTGACAAAAAAAATATCGAAACGTTGCAAAAATTGATATCAAATTTTATTGTAAAATCTTTTCAATTTATGAAATGGCTTAAAAATGTTTAAAATTGTAAAAAAAATTCAAGTATGAAATATTTGATTTTTTTTCTCTCAAAATGAAAGATGAATCTTTGAAAAATTGAAACATAATTTGAATGCTTTTGGTCTATTTAAAAAGTTTCGCTTCTTTTTCACTCGAATCTACTTTGATTGATTTTTAGTTTACCTAATTTACATGGGTTGATATTTTCAAGATGAAAAATTCATCGGTTTCTCCCTCCCCACTTTTTTATTGCACTATAGGTACTGGAAAAAACTAAACAATTGTGATCGGGATAATTTTACAAATTAAACGAATCACTGACTTTTTCGAATGTTTTCTTCTTTTCCAGTCGTTGAAAATCTCTGAACCATTTCCAAGCGTACAAATCTCGGTAAAATAATTGAAAATAATTCTCGTTTATTTTTTCCTATTCTTCAATAAAAACCACTCCATTTTTTACTCCTTCCTCCTTACCCATCGGCAATACCCTCCATTTATCTCTTCTCCTTCGAAACTTCTCTACTATATTAGTCATCTTTAACCCGACTGCGCGCTTCGGTTGATAAATCTCTAAAAAATCACGCTGCGATGCGAATTTGCACCGTATTCTTTCGAGAATTGGCGGTTTACCATTTTATAAATGGTTGTTGGGTCGCGATACGACACGACGTGATTATAACGATTGGCAAAGCACGTTGGCGTTGGCGGTCCAATTACCGCTCCGCGAAAACAATTTCATCGCTTTGCCCGAGCTTTGTGCCTCTGCCACCCCGGCCCGGCCCTCCCGATACTCGAGTACTTGAGGGTGTAATATTCAATCAACGTTGAATCTCGTTAATTTTGGAAATTGCGAGCCTCTGTGCGAGTTTTTCATTACGTTCGGTACCCTCGAAGCGAAACAGGCAACGTATGGGTACAAACACCGACGACGAACGATGAAAATGGGGGGAGGGAGCGGTGGGGCGATGTGTATGAAATTGTCGCGATGCTGTGGAAAAAGGCCCTTTTATGTGGTTGACGCACCACGCCGGTGTGTACCCGGGTGATTTTCGCCAAAGCTGGGTACTTGTACCAACTCTCGTCGTACGGTTCCATTTTCATGTACCAATACAGAGTACGAGTAGATGTCGCAGCGTAACATATTATTTCATATTAAATTTCACACCGAGAGATGGAGAGTTTGCCAAACGCTTGTGTGGCTCGACCTATGTCTATCCTTCTCTTCCAATTTAGCTTTATTCATTTTATGTTAATTAGAATACGTTTGTGGAAGGAGAAAGAGAAACACGTGTGGAGTACGTATTACATGTGGAGGCTTTTGTTTCTGTTGTTGTTGTTGTTTTTCCATGTTCGTGCCGATGACGCCGGCTCGATTGATGAATATGTAGATTGGCGAACTCGCGATGCCGTCGAAATTATACCTACTAGGTTGGCAAATTTTATACAACAGGAGTGATTTTGGTCAAAGCGAACGTTGATTACTTATCAACAGCCAAAGTTCGGCGAAGGTGGATGGAAAAGGATGGAAGAGGGGTGAAGAGAGTGGAATCATGTGTGGCTAGCTTTTGTTCGACGTTTATGCGGCAAAGTAGAGAAATTTTGGTTGGAGAATGTTGCGGAATTAATACGCGGCGCCGTGTGTAAATTTAAATCCAATCAAATGGGCTTGGTGATTTAGATTGTCAAAATTTCGAGGTATTTGCTTACAAATTCTTGAAAAATTCTAATCTTATTGAGTGATTTTTTTTTACCAAAAAAGGAAAGAACAGATTTTCAAAATGTTTATTTTCGGTATTTTTTTCCAAGGAACAGAAAATTTTCAATTTTTTCGTATTTCTCCGAAAAAAGAAGAAAAAACAAAATACCATAGCCCCTCCTCCCAACCATTTTTGTTATCAAAATTTTTTCATTGATACAGACTATTGGCTCTATCATCCCGTCGAGAAAAATTTAGAGCAATTTTCAAAGGAATCATGAAATTTCAATATTTTCTTCTTGGTTGTGAAGAATGATCATCATTTTTAATCAAAGATTTTTTGAATTTGACAAAAGAAGTGATTTTTTTTATGTGATCAAAAACAACTTTTGATCGAGATTTCAAATCATATCTTTCAGGTTTATCTAGAATGATTTATTTCCCTTGAAAAAAAAAATTAAAAAAATAAACAGCAAAACTTGAAAAATTTTCCCATTTGATATTTCTTTCTGTTTTGTGAAAATTAATGATTAATGAATCATTGTTGAAAAATGAAGGTAGTACTTACATGGCCACCTGCAGGATTTTTTGATGAGATATGATAAGAAAATGCTGATGAGCATAATTTATTTCTGGGAGAATTTTGGGAAGCTTCAACCTCTTCCCCCCCTCACCTTACTTCCTCAATGAATTACATAAATGGAAAATTGCAAATGAGAGGTCAATGGCATCATTGTTTTGAAAACTTCAAATAGGTACATACTTGCAAAGTCTCTCGGTCTGAAATATTAAAATTCATCTTCAATGATGAAAATATCTCGAAGTTGAAGTATAATTTTAAAAAATTGCCTTGAATTGCACTCAATTGACTTTTTTATGAAATAAAAGAGTTTTATTGCAGATGGTTCTAAAATTAGGCAAATTCCTTTCTTTATTAGCCGGTTATTCTTTTACATTTTTAGTCTCCCCCCCCCCCAAAAAAAAATGAACTTGAAGAACTTGAATTTTATATTTCTTACCAAATATGAAGTTTTCAAAAATTAGAATAAAAGAGCCAGATTGCTCTTGGCTGCACTTGATTTTGCTTCAAATTTTCTTGAGGTATGGCGAGGCTACAAACTATTTCATGCGAGGGCAAATTTTTCGATGTTATTTTTTTTCGAAAAAAATTGTTTATTTTTTACGTAAATAATTTTTCTGAACATCATAAAAAATTGAGATTTAAGAAGATGTGTTTTCAAAATGTTCGAATTTTCGTAAATTTTTAAAAAATCTGTGCAATTGGCGTAGGAAATTGTAGAGAGAGAGATGAGAGCCAGCATGAGACAGAGACAAAACAAAATATGTAAATAACGAAAAGAGGTAAAGATGGATACTCTTTCAAGTTGTAAAAAATTTGAAAAATTTTGAAAAATTTTCAGAAGTGATGCGGAGGATTGTCAATTTTGAAAGTTTGCCTGGTATTTAAGATATCTATTTGGTTGAAGATTTTGACAGTCGAAAAAAAGTGGAGTTTTTCTTAGAAATGAACCATTGCAGCTGAAAATCGAAAAATCATCTTGAATTTTGATAAATGGAATCATTTTGAGCCATCTCTCGTGAAAACGACTCAGATATACCACTTCAGTTCGCAACAATGTGATGGGGGGTTCTGCGCCAGGAGCAACAAAATTCCCCTTTTGTCGATCATTTTTGTTGCAATTTCAATGAATGTGTAAAAAAAATCAATTTTAAAATTTGGCCAAGTAGCTATTCAAGATATCTGCATTGTGGTGGAGGAAGTCAATGTTGAGAAAAAGTGCAGTTTTTTTTTTAGAGTGTGGATAAATTTTTAACAAGTTGGCTTTATTGTTCCTGATTTAGCTGTAAATCTCTAATTTAGATCGATGGAACCATTTCAAAACAATCCCTATGAAAACGATTCGAAAATATCGATCCAGAATGTAGCATTATGAAGGGGGATTCTGCGCCAGGAGTCACAAAAATCCCTCTTTTTTGATCATTTTTGTTCCAATTTCATTGAAAATGGAAACAAATTCAAACTTTCTCGAGGCCTTATGAAAGTGGAAAGTACCTAATGAAGATCAAAAATAGCTACCCTCCCCCCCGAATGGAATTTTGATAAACTTATTCGAAAATTTCGATGCGACCCATCATAATGGATTGAAATTTTGCGCGAAATTCAAAATTCGTTATCATTTTTCATTTCAGACTTTTCTCCTCCCTTTTTGAGGAATTTCTCGAGTTTTTCTGTTCAAAATTTGAATAAGTATTTCTATTGCTATAAAATTCCAAAAATTGGAAATTTTTCAATGTAAAAGAACTGTTGCGTTGTAGGATTTCTCATTTTTAACCCTTTCCCACTCCAGATTTTCAAGCAATGTTCGTCACTGGGATTTTACCAATAAATTCCTGTCAAATCTGGTGAAAATGAATCGAAAATACCGTTTCAATCTGTAACATAATGATGAGAGTTCTGCGCCAGGAGTTATAAAATTCCTCCGATTTTGATCATTTTTGTTCCAATTTCATTATAAATGATAACAAATTGGAAAAAATAATCATTGTCCTCCTTCAGATTTCGATCAGTCTTCGGTGCTGATATTTTACAGATCATTTCAAGCCAATTCTCGTGAAAAAACCCCTCAAAAATGTCGGTGCAATATGCAAAAACATCAGAGGAGTTCTGCGCCAGGAGTCAAAACATTTCTCTTTACTTCTTCATTTTTATTCCCACTTCATTGTGAATGATGAGAAATTGAGGAGAATGAGCTGTCTCAAAGCTTTATGAAGTACCTTACAATTACGAAAAGTAGCTCCAACACCCCCCTCCAAAGAACTCAAATTGTGTCAAACGTATTCAAAAATATCGATGTGACCTATCAAAATGAGTTGAATTCAGAATTTTCCATTGTTTTTCATTTTGGATTCTTTCCTCCTTTGGTTTAGGTGTTTTTCGACATTGATTTACAAAATTTGTACATTTTTTGACGTTTGAAAAAAAAAATTAAAATTTCTCAATTCGAAAAAAATTGTCGAAGAATTTTTTATTTTTACTCCCCTCTTCTTCCAGATTTTTGATCAATGTTCTTGGTTGGGATTTTACGAGCCTGAACTCAAGCCATTTGATAAATATGTATTTCTGACCCTGCCAGAAAGAAGGGATCTTGTATTTAAAAAAAAAATCGATGTCTTTATTTTTATGTGTTTGGCCCAGATTTTGTGTCATTTGAACCAAAAACGTGAAAAATTAGACATCGATTTTTTTACGCAAGGTCCCTTCTTTCCGGCAGGGTCATATTTATCTATTTTTTTGACTCTCTTTTGAAAAAAAAAACACATTTTGATTTTTGAGTTTAATTTTAAAATTTCTTTAGTTTTATATCAGAAATCAACGAACCATTGTATTCATTGGAAAATAAAATTGAGGAAAATTTCGCTGTGGAAATTTAATCAACTTCATACCTAATCAATATGAAATTACCTATCATTTATTTTACGAGTCCATAACGAGAATTTTCAATTGATCTGCAATTTTCTTCCTCTCGTTTATGAAAATTCCAAAAAACATTTCAGAAATCAAAATCTTTTCCAAATCTTAGTCGAATTTTACCACTCGCTTATCTCAAAAACACGTACCGAGATAAACTCGCAACCACGATAATTGAAAATCTTCACGAATTCGGTTGAAATTATCCACTGGTCGGAATGTTTGGCCCAGGAAAATCTCTGAAATCGCGTTCGTAAAACTCCGTATAAAACCTGGCATCCTTATTAATCACCCTATTTGCTCGTAAAGCCTCGAAACGTCTCTCCCTACGTGTAAAACCGAACAACCATTGGGTTGGAGGGGGCATCGGCGTAAAACAATTACGTATCTATACGCAGAAAATATACCAACACGTTGCAAAGCCAGTCCGAAAACAAATACGGGCGAAACGATTCGATAATCATAGCGAATTACCTTTTCGCATTGCCACAAAACATCTTGATCCTTTTTCCAGAACCTGACCACGCGTTCGCGAAAGGGGGCTTTCAAAATCCTCGCGTTTAAAACTTTCCCGCTGGTAACGAAGTTTCCACATGTTCATCGGTATCTCGAATAAAAACCTCGGTTCTCGGTGTTCGATGTACGGATAATAAATCATTTAAGTGCAGGTTGTATGTAGAAGGGATTCGAAGAGACGTAGGCAGCCAGCTTGATGTCGCTGGTACAATATGGAGGCTGGAAAAAAGAAGTCTTTGGGATGGTTGAGTTTTTATGGTAGTTTTATTGTTTTTTATTCTTCGGATGTGTAGTTTGGACCGTTGGACTGGTCGTATAAAGTGTGAGATGGGAAATTATTGTATATGACGATATGACTTTAGTTCGGTTCGAGCTTTGGGTGAGTTTTGGGTCGTAAAATTATATTGTACGAATTTCTTGTTGAATAGTTGGGCACGTATTATCCAATTGCGGTGTAAGGTCTCACGTAGCAAGAAGATACGAAGACGACGCATTAGCTATATTTCGTACATAAGAAATAACATTACGTAACGATATTTTGTAATATACTCGATTACTAAGGGATTTGATATTTTTTTTTGTTTCAGGTAAATTCTCGTGTCATATTGGTCGTGAAATTATCGTAAATTCGTACGAAAGATGGCGCAACCCGAGACGAGCGAATTTTACCGTCGTGGTCTGGAAAATTACCAAGGTAGCGTAAAATACTTTTAAATTGTGGTCGGAAAACCGAAAGTGGTAAAATTTTGACATTCGGAGGTACTCGACGAAGTGAGCGTAAAATAATAGCGGGTAGACTCCGAGACGCGCCACTGATGGCGAAAATTATTCTTTTTAAGTGATTGGCTAAGTTTGAAAAGTTTTTCCGGCGCGGGAAACTTTTAACGTGCTGGGATGTTTACGAGACCGGGTAGAAATTTTGTTACGCGAACGTATGACCATTAATTTCATTTGTTGAATGCTCCATAAATTTTTCCATCTATTAGAGTTTGAAATATGGATTTTGAACGGCGATGGCTTAAAAGAGGCGGTGAAAAGCTTTTTAATTTTGGCCATCGGCCATATCGTTAAGCTAATTTTCTTTGGGTCGAGGAGGATTTTTTTCGCAGGGCGTGATTTCGATTTCAAGGATGGATGAAAAATTTCCCGTAGGTTCGAATTATTTATTATGATACTCGAGCGAATACCCAAGATGATTGTGAGTCGAGCGATGTCGTTGGTATGAGAAAATTTTACGAATTCGGTGGGGTAAATGTCTATAAATAAATCCATTTGCTAAATGAAAATGAAAAATCAGGTGGAAATATTTCAAGGATGACGTATGGTATTGAAAGGAAATTGGGAAATTTTTTCTTACTGGTTTTATCGAAAAGAAAATAGAAAGCGTTTGCCAGTGATGGGAATTTTTTCGGGTTTTCATCGCGTTTAATTTTATAGAAAATTGTTCGAATGGTTTGGAATTTCTTGGTTTAAGCGAAGAATGAATCGTTTGCGAATGGTTTATTTTGAAAAATGATTTTATGATGGATTATTTTTTCGTCAGCTCGAATATGGATTTTTTTGAAGGTGATTTAGTCGTTCGAGAAGGGAAATGAGAGGAAGTTTCGAGCAGATAGGTTCGCGAACGATGATTTTGCTGGATGATTCAATCGTTTGTGAATGTAAATGAAAAATTCATTTTGAAAATTCTCATTTTTTTACTCTTTTTTTTTGAAGATGTACTCATTTTTTCGGCAAGCAGTTTCTGCAGCTGAATTTTTTTTCCAGAAGGAATAATTTTTGGTACAGCATGAATGCTTCTAATTTTGATATTTGAAACCAGTTCGAGTAAATTCCTCTGAAAACGACTCAAAAATACGAACCCAATAATCGACAATATGATGGGAGGTTCTGCGCCAGGAGTTACAAAATTTCTCTTCTGTTGATCATTTTTATTCCAATTTCAATGGAAATTATGACAATTTGAGAAGAATAATCATTCTTGAGTCTGTACGAAGGACCTAACATAGATGAAAAGTAGATTCACCCCCCCCCCGCCCTTCCTGAATTTCTTTGTTGTGTTTTGAAATTTGGACTGTGGAGTATTATTTTCAAATAATTGTCTCGTAAGGTATCATGTTCTTTAGATTTTGATGCAATTTTCTCTTTAATTGCTTCGTTCATATAATTTTGGAAAAGGGTAAATTTTCAAAATTGTCCATTTTCAGAAAATTTTTTACTCGGGGTTGATTTTTTTGGCTTTCAAAGATTGTCCCAAAACTCTATTTCAGCTATTTAAAATTTTTTCAATTTATCCCGTAATTTTTTCCTGGATGCCAAGAGGTCAATGAATATTTGATTTTGTTTGATTGATATTGGAACAAATCGATGATGGTTTATGAAGGGGAGGGGGCTGAAATTTTTTGATGAAGTGGATTTCAAAATAAACAAAAAAGTTGACGGGAATATTGAATTTTTTTAGACTAAAAATGACTACCCCTCTTTGATGAAGACTAAATCAGTCGTTCGTGAACAAAAAATTGAAAATTTGGAAATCGGTCTATGATTTTCCGAGATGATTATTCGAAGTATTTTAATCTGTGAATCTGTCGTTTATAGAAAAAAAATTCGATTCACTCGTTTGCGAATAATTTCTTTTAAAGGCTGAAGATCTTCAAAGAATATTCAATATTTCACGAAAATTAATTTGACTGGCTGAATCAATCGTTCGCAGACGAAAAGAAAAATTCGGATTGGACCTGATTCATTCGTTCGACGAATTGGACTCAAAAAATTTTTTAGGTCATTCATCATGAGAAAGAATTTTTACGTTGATGATTCGAGAGATTCTTCAACGTTTTTTTTTCTCGATTTATGCTTCAGTCGTTTGAGACTGATTTTCCAGAGGAAAATTTAATAAAATTTGACTGATAACTTTTCTCGAGAATGCATTCATCGAAATTGTGAGGGGGAGGGAGAACCCAGAAGTGTTGTCCAAAATTACATTTCTTCTTTTGATTCCGATTTTTTTTGTTTTTTTTTTCAACTCAAAACAAAAATTCTTCAATATTCTTAAAACTTCATTTTTATTTTAAAAAAATTTTCCAATTAAAAATTCTGTTTTTCCTTTATTTAAGGGAGTTGTGTCCTCCCTCCTGAACCCCCTTCGTTAACTATGGATTTACTCTGGATGATTCTGAAGGTATCTAGCGAGCATTTGAAAAATTACTTTTGTCGTTCGAGAACGAAAAATGAAAATTTGTTGTTTTGAATAATTTGATGATTGATTTTTTTTTTCTTATGTAGGTAAGTAAATAGTCTATAAGAAAAATGAATTTTGTTCGGTTTATTCGTTCACGAATGATTTTTATATAAGCCTATTTTGATGAATTTGAATCGATATTTTTTTTTTTGGGGGGGGGGAGACTAACTATAATTAATCTGATTGTTTCAATCGTCAAAATAACGATTGATTTTGGTAGATTTTCATGTGATTCACTTGTTCGCGAACGAAATTCAATAATATCCAATCAATTTGCAAAGCTCAAATAAAGAAAAATTAAACATTTCCTAAAAATCCATTTTCAGAACTATTATTTACTCAAATCTTGAAAACTGACCTGAAGTGGGAGAGAGGAGTTTTAGAATAAAATTAATAATTTTCAATTTTATAAAATGGAGTTGGCACTGAATTCCATTTTTCTAACCCTTTGAACTCATTTCATGGACGTTTCGACTTTTGAACTTTAAAATTGAACTGGGATCGGACGAAAATCGAAAAATTTTCAAACCCAAAAAATCAAGTTCTGAAGTTGAAGTAAAATCATAGCCGAAAAAATTATTTTTCAGATAGTCCTCAATTCAAAACCCTGCCTCAAAACTTTCAGGGCCATTTAGTCGTTTCTGTTGAATTTTTTTATCCTAGATCTATGCTTTTAAAATTAGTAAAGAATCAAAAGTAGATATGGAAAATTTCGAAATTTTAGGAGAAATTTTCTTCATAAAAACGAACTTTCGTGGTTTTTTCAAATCTCAAATTAGATAAAAAATCATCAGAATGACTTAATTCCCTCGATTGAAAATTAATTTTGATGCAAATTTTCCGAAAAAAAAACTTAGATATTGCCTGTGAATTGTGAAATTTCAAAAATAATCAGTTTACTGATCGAACAAAGTTCATACATAATTTCACGTGATAATGTCGGAAATATTTAAACCACACAATCCGACCACAAAAATAATCGATTAGCTTTCGCGTGAAATTCAATTTCACATTAATCTGGAAATTGCTCCGATTACCCTCTCCCCCTTCTGAAAAAACGAGGACAATCAAAATATACACAATATTGGGAGATTGAATCGAATTCATAAATTGTAAATTAGCGTGTTTTCTGATTCGACGGAAACGATGATTTTTCCAGCCGACTCGAAAATAAATTATTTCGCTTATAACTCGCAGCCGAGCCATCGAGTCGCGCAAAAAACCACCTTACGGAGCAAAACCACCTTACTCAAATTAACGTCGACGACGGCGGCAGTTATTTTGCGGCCGCGTAATTACGAATAATGGCGGAGATTGGCATTTTTGGCTGACTGCGAACACGCTCGAATAGGCGCGGCGCAGGTTTCGTATCCGTGCCCATAACGAACCGAAGAGACGCGAGGAAGAGATTCCGGGCCCGGCGGCGGCGTGAGCCACCGCAGGACTTATTTATAAATCGCTTTTATTTATGGAAATGAATTTTCGAGCAGGATGAAATTACTATTATGGTACGACCGACGGTGTGTAAGAGTCGAACGAGGAAACCATTTTGGAACGCGTGTGAGCGCAAGGGAGACGAACGAGGAAGGAAAGAGTATACGAAAAAGCCATCTGAGAAAGCTTTTTCGTAATCGAATACGATTAAGGTTTATTAAAGAAGTGGCTGGTCGGTGTTGTTTTGTTCCGAAAGTAATTACGTTGTTGTAATTCTATAGTGAGTATATATGCGGCAACGATTCACTCTTCTCTTGTCGGCCAACTCCGGCTAAACAACAATAACCGAGCTGACGGGAGTTTTCTCCGCGCAAAAAGCGATTTTGCATCGCGCCTTATTGAAAACAACGCACCGACGATGCACAAATATATAAATGGAAACAATGCGGGATACTAACTTAATAATGGTCGGCGAAAATTTTAATTATAAACCTCGCCCGAGCTTCTCGTCGTATCTGCGTATACACGATGAGTCTATTTTATGCAATGTATATGCACAGTATAGGTATACACTGTGCAGTAATATTATACGTAGGTAGATAGAGGCGAGAAGTGGTGCGGGGGGGCTGGAGGTTACTACGGAACACTAATTAACAAACTCTCGATTCCTCCTTTTATATACAATAGCTGACTGTTTCATTGTATCGTGTTACACGATGTTAAACACGGCATCACTGTTTCTCCCTCCCTTAGACGTTCATCCCTCTCGTTGCTAATAACCTAACTATAGTTTCTGTACGTTCGTATGTTCATTGTACTTTTAGTGTGAAAATATACGTTTCCGAATGAGCATGATTCTATCCGCAACATTTTGGTCCTCTGAGAGGCCGGATCGCGAGTGAATTTTACAGTTCGCGTCGCGTACATCGCGCTCGTGTATTCGTGCTTTGCGATAATCGCGCGACCAGTGTTTTGTGTTAAATTCGCATCAGCGTTTCGGATCAGTGTTAAATAACTTAAAACCAGTGTTAAAATCGTAAACTCATGCCATTTACATGTCAGAAAACTTCAAATTTTAACCTTTACATAAAATTCACTTAAAAATTAACCTAAAACCTACACAAACAAACAAAACCACAAAACCTTCTACAAACCAAATCCAAAAAACTCCAACCACACAACTCTTGCAAAAATCTACTTAAAACTTATCAAAACTTTGACTCAAATTAGCAAAATCACAAATCATCTAAAAATGGAAAGAATTGTGCCAAAACGAAATAGCTTAAAAAATAAAATGTCCATCTTATGTGTAAAGGATGGAGAACAAATATCGCCTGAAGAAGCTGCAGTTCGAGTAGAACAACTGGAAAAATATTACGTTGAATTCAATGAAGCACAAGAAGAAATTGAAAACGCCCTATTCGATGATGAAACTTTACCTGCTCAAGAAGCTATTGGCTTAGAATGCATTCAACTTTATGTACAAATCAAAGGTAAACTCAACTCGATTATTAAACCTAGCTCTACTGTGGCTAATCAAACATCAAATCAAAATAAAAACAACAAAAACGTAAATTTACCTGAACTTAACATACCAGAATTCCATGGTGATTTAAAGGATTGGCTATCTTTCAAGGATATATTCAACTCAATAATTACGAATGACAAAAGTTTATCTGGTGTTGAAAAATTGGTTTATTTGAAAACTGTCACAAAAGGAAAGGCCTATGACGAAATCAAAAACATTGATATTACAAATGACAATTTTACAACTGCTTGGAAGGCTCTTGAAGATGCATTTGCCAATAAACGTCGCCTTGTTTATAATCACTTGAAAACTATTATTGATCTTCAACCAGCTAAAAATGATGTAGAAGTCAGAAACTTGAATGATACAGTAAATCAAACTCTCAAAGCACTAGAAAATCTTGAGCATCCAGAAGATGGTAACCTTCTCGTATATTTAATTCGTTCAAAATTACCAATTAGAGTGATTCGTGACTGGGAAAGGTCATTAAAATCGAATAATCGACTACCCAAATTCAAAGAGCTTTCAGATTTTTTGAAATCCTACATTCAAATTTTTGATGAGGTTATTGAAACTTCTACAAAACCAGTAAATAGCAGCTCATCATCAACTATAAAACCAACTGAAAAACCTAAACCTAATCAAGTAAGAGATATCACATGTTCGTTTTGTAAAGGAAACCATATGATTACAAGCTGTCCAAAATTCCTAAGCCAAGACATAGATCAACGTTGGTCCACTGTTGCCAGTCTTCAGGTATGTCGAAACTGCCTAAAAGGAAAACACCAGACAATGGAATGTAAATCGACTGTAAAATGTCCTAAATGCGCCAAGCCTCATAATGCTCTTCTACACAAAGACTTCACAAATGCAAAGTATCCAACAAAAACAGTTGCCGTTACCCAGTCGCCGTCAGTCGAGTCAAATACACCCTCCACCTCGGCCGCTGTTATTGCTGTCAACCAGGTACAAACCCAGCATTCAGTTAAAAATCCTACCGTTTCAACGAATTCGACCTGCGCTAATGAGATTCAAGTTATCCTGCCCACGGTGATGGCAAAGATAAAAACAAACAATGGCTCGTACATAGAAGTGCGTGTGTATCTCGACTCTTGTTCACAAATCGACTTGGTATCCGAAAAAATAGCACGTTTATGCGAGGCTCCTATTGTTCCCGCTCACGTGAGCCTATCTGGTGTTGGTACAGCAAATGAAACGTCAAGTTATAAAACATCGTTTACCATCTATAGCCTGGATGGTAATTACAATATTAAAATTGAATCTGCTCAAATTCTACCTCATGTTGTTAAAAATCCCTCAACGATCCCTCAAAAACTACTCAATGAAATAAATGGTCGTCACATTCTACTTGCTGATTCAAAACTACACAAGTCGGAACCAATTGAGGTATTAATTGGTGCTCGTTATTTCAATTCAATTATTCAAGATGGGTTCATGGATGGATTTTCAAATGGTATTACACTTCGAAACACAAAATTTGGATGGATTGTCTTTGGTGGCGTTCCTGAACCTATAATAAACAACTCAAATACCATCTGCTGTTTTACCTTAAATGCTCAACTCGAAAAATTTTGGCGTCAAGAAGAAGTGTTGCCAACCTATAACGAAAAATGGTCAGCTGAAGAAAAATTTTGTGAAGAATTATTTGCCAAAACTACGAAAATTATTGACGGTCGATTTCATGTAAAACTTCCCTTCAAATGTGATATTGCAACAAACTTGAACTTAACAGACACAAAAACTAAACTTGAAAAACTTGGTACTAACTTTCGTAAGGCTATGAATCAATTACTTTCAACTGAGAAAAAATTAACTTCAAATCAAAAACTTAAACAAAATTACATAAATTTTATGAATGAATACGAAAATCTAAACCATATGCAAGCCACTAACGAATTACCTGACTATGGCTATTTTATACCTCATCATGCTGTTTTTAAAAGAAATTCAGAAAATATTCGCGTTGTTTTTAATGCTTCCTCTGTGGGTAGCACAATTACATCTTTAAATAACCTTTTATGTACCGGACCTGTGCTCCAAATTGATTTATTCGAATTATTTCTCTCGTTTCGTATATATGTAATTGGTTTAATCGGGGATATTGAAAAAATGTATCGCCAAGTGATGGTGGCTGAAGAAGATCGCGTCTTTCAAAAAATTCTATGGCGTCCAGACCCACTTTTACCAATCATCATCTACCTACTTAATACGTTGACATATGGTACTGGCCCAGCTTCATTCATAGCCGTCAGATGTTTAGAGGAAATCGCAAAATTAATAGAAAAAACCCACCCAGAACTCGCCGATCAAATTCGAAAACGGTTCTTCATGGATGACTTCACATCAGGGGAAGATGACCTCGAAGCCGCCAAAAAACTCAAAAATGGAATGGTGTCCATTTTAGGAAAATTTGGATTCAATTTACGTCATTGGCGCAGCAATGCCCCCGAATTAAATGACGAGCTCGAACCAGTCACCTCTGTACTTGGTCTTTTATGGTACACTGAAACAGACAATCTTGCCTTTCAAACGCCAAATTTGGATTCAACTATGCCAAACACAAAACGAAAATGCTTGTCTGAAATTTCAAGATTATTTGATCCCCTAGGTCTCATTTCTCCTATTTTAATAACTGCAAAATTGTTCCTTCAAACTCTTTGGTCCCTAAATCTTGACTGGGATGAAATTTTACCTCAAAATATTATTGAAAATTACAAAAATTTTCGCGAAATGTTGAAGCAAGTTCCAGAAATTACCATACCTCGATATATTGGTTTTAATAAAAACTCAACCATGGAGCTTCACGTATTCGCGGATGCCTCAGAAAAGGCCTTTGCTGCTGTCATTTATTTACGTACAATTGACTCTCAAACAAATACGGCTACATGTAACATTGTTGCCAGCAAAACTCGAGTCGCTCCAATAGAAAAGGTTACTCTACCACGTCTCGAACTCTGCGCTGCCACCCTAGCGGCTCAATTAATTCATCGTGTCGCCGAACATTATGGAATCCCACTACAAAATTGCTATGGGTGGTCAGACAGCACGATAACATTATCCTGGTTATCCGGTCTACCTAGTCGTTGGAAGGAATACGTCGCTAACCGAGTCTCCACTGTCCAAGGTCTGCTGCCAGCCACACGATGGAGACATATCCCAGGTAAAATAAACCCCGCCGACTACGCTTCCCGAGGCAAAACTATAGACTTTCTAAAAACGTCTACACTGTGGTGGACAGGACCACCATTTCTAAGCCAACCAAACTTCGACTCGTTCCAATCATCCATCACACAGTTTGATGAAAAGGCCAATGAAGAACAAAAACCTCCGAAAACTAAAACTTTGGTCACCATTGAAAAAGAGACGTTTCTTCCGAGAATTTCTACGTTTCTCCCTTTTGTCAAGAGAGTCGGATTTATACTTCGTTTCATTAGCAATATAAAACAGAAAAAGGCTGGTCTACCTCGTCAAACTGGCCCATTAACTGTGTCTGAGCACAAAGCAGCAATCATCGCATGTGTGAAAGCTGCGCAACTCGTATATTCACGTGAAAAACAGTGCCTTCTTAATGATAAAAAAATATCAGAGCAAAGTCCCATCAAGCGCCTATGTCCAATAATAGATGATGATGGTATAATTCGAGTTGGCGGGCGCCTAGCAAACAGCCAATGGTCATATAACAAAAAACATCCGATAATTCTACCAAACAAAAACCGCTTTACTGAAATGCTCATTATATTTGAACATCGATCAAATTTGCATGCGCCTCTCGAAGTTCTCAATGCAAAATTGAGATTTAATTATTGGATCATTCATAGTCGTTCCACCATAAAACAAATACTTCGAAAATGCCTAGATTGCGCCAAGGCTAATCCGGTAGCAAAAAATCAATTAATGGGAAATATTCCAGAGTTTAGAATCACGCCAGATCGTCCATTTAGCCATGTAGGCGTTGATTATGCTGGCCCATTAATGTTAAAAACATCAAAACTTCGAAAGGCACCATCAGTACCAGCCTACATCGCACTTTTCATTTGCATGAAAACAAAAGCAATACACATTGAACTTGTGCTTTCTTTATCTGCCGACGAATTTATTGCAACATTACGAAGATTTATAGGTCGAAGAGGCCGACCTGCGGAAATTTATTCAGATAATGGTACAAATTTTGTCGCCTCAAACCACATTTTGATTAAAAAACTTGGCGAATTTTTACAATTTAATGAACTCAAAAATCAAATTTCCTCTTATTTAACTCCTAAAGAAATCACTTGGCATTTTATTCCCCCACGTTCTCCTCACTTCGGTGGTTTATGGGAATCTAATATCAAATCACTAAAACTTCAAATGCGCAAGGTTATTGGAGATGTCAAGCTTACTCAAAGTGAAATGGAAACCCTCCTTATCCAAATCGAAGGAATTCTTAATTCTCGCCCTCTAAATGCTGTATCTGATGACCCCAACGATATGGAATGTATTACTCCAGGTCATTTTTTAACTGGTTCTGGGCTATTAAATGTACCAGAAAAATTGTCTGAACAAGAAAAAACTCCACGAGATCGCTGGCATTTAGTTCAGCAACTTTTATTTCAAATTTGGAAGCGATGGCAAAATGAATACGTTGCCACCCTCCAGCGAAGGCAAAAATGGACTGATGCCAAGAAAAACGTTAAAATCGGAGATCTCATTTTACTCAGTAATCCTACAAATATGCCAGGAAACTGGTCTCTTGGCAGAATAATCGCAACATATCCAGGAAAGGATAATGTAGTTCGAGTAGTAGATGTTAAAACGAACTCTGGTATTTATAAAAGAGCTGTAAATAAGATTGTAATTTTGCCGTAGCTTTCGATAATAGATATCCTATATAGTTTACTCATATTTAGCATTAGTTTAAAAAAAAAAAAAAAATTCGTTGAGGCGATGCCTCAAGGCGGGGAGGATGTTAAACACGGCATCACTGTTTCTCCCTCCCTTAGACGTTCATCCCTCTCGTTGCTAATAACCTAACTATAGTTTCTGTACGTTCGTATGTTCATTGTACTTTTAGTGTGAAAATATACGTTTCCGAATGAGCATGATTCTATCCGCAACACGATGAAAATCGTGTTCTATTTCTGACTGTATGGCATACAATGCGACGATGAAGCAGACCTCGTTTATGTTCTTGTAGATATTCTTATATTCGGTGCGTATGTTTGAGAAATCCTTAACCGATATCTTCCGGAATGTGGATGTAAGATGAGAGAAGAAAATGTGGACGCAGATTGGTAAACATACGTACTGTATTTCAGTTCGCCATAAGGTGGAAATACATTTGTACGAAATGGTAATGACGATTTTGAGTAAATTTTGCTGAAATTAACCAGATAATCGGGAGCTGGAAGGAGAAGGATAGTGGTAGGAAGAAAATTAATCTTTATGGGAATTTCTTTTGTGAGATGGTACATTAAAATGGGTATTTTTTTACCTCGTTTTTAATTGCTGAATTTGGCGAGGGAGATAAATCAGGAAATCAGAACTCAATTTCAATTTCTGAATGACAAATATTGAAAATTTGAAAAATCTTACGAAAAATCTAACAAGTCTTCTAAAAGTTGGTGCAAAAATTGGACAAATTTCAACGATGTGAGAAATTTTTCAAAACTTGAGATATTTTACAAAACGTGAACTAAATGTTGAGGAATTTTTTAATGATTCAGCCATTTACCAAAAAATTGCAGTTTTCACAAAATTGTGCATTGTAGACTTTGAGAAATTTTTTTAAATTGTGTACATTCCTATAAAAATGTAACTGTGGGTTCTTTTTAAAAATTACTCCAACTCTTAAAACTGTGCAAATTCTCAAGAATTGTCCACTTTTTAAAAATTGTGTAAATTCTTAAGAATTGTGGAATTTTTTAAGAACTGTGCAAATTCTGCAGAATTGTGTAATTTTCCAAAAATTGTGCAAATTTTTAGTACCTACAAATTCTTAAGAATTGTACAAATCCTTACCTATAATTTGTACAAATTCTTGAGGATTGTGCCAATTTTCCAAGAATTGTGCACATTCTCAAGAATTGCCCATTTTTTTTTTTTTAAAGTGCAAATTCTTGAAAATTGTAAAATTTTTTAAGATCTGCAAATTCTTGATAATTGTGCAATTTTCAAGAATTGTACAAATTCTTGTGAATTTTGCAAATTCTCAATTTTTTTTGCAATTTTCCAAGAATTGTGAAAATTTTTGAGCTCAAAATTGGTGCAAAATTTTTAAAATTGTCAAAATTTTCAAAAATTATGCAATTTTTCAAGAATTGTAAAATTTTCAGTCTTGTGCAAATTCTTTAAAATTGTGCAAATTCTTTACTTAATTGTGCAAATTCTTTACAATTGTGCAAATTCTTTACAATTGTGCAAATTCTTTATAATTGTGCAAATTCTTTATAATTGTGCAAATCCTTTAAAATTGTGCAGATTCTTTAAAATTGTGCAAATTCTTTGAAATTGTGCAAATTCATTAGAATTTTGCAAGTTCTCAAATTTTTGTAATTTTCCAAGAATTGTGCAAATTTTTAAGCTCAAAAATGGTGCAAAATTTCAAAAATGGTTTAAATTTTAAAAAATATTGTGCAATTTTTCAAGAATATTGTGAAATTTTTTAGACCTGTGCCAATTCTCTAGAATTGTGCAAATTCTCCAGGATTGTGCAAATTCTCTAGAATTGTGCAAATTCTCTAGAATTGTGCAAATTCTCTAGAATTGTGCAAATTCTCTAGAATTGTGCAAATTCTCTAGAATTGTGCAAATTCTCTAGAATTGTGCAAATTCTCTAGAATTGTGCAAATTCTTGAAAACTGTGCAAGTTCCCAAGAATTGTGCAAATTATCCAGAATGGTGCGAATTCTCAATCTCAAGAATTGTGCAACAAATTGTGCAATTTCTCAAAAAATTAAGAATATTTTTTCAAAATTTATAAATTTCTTTGGAATCCGTAAATTTTAAAGTTACTCAAACTCTCAAAATTGTGCAAAAGCCTAAGAATTGTGTAGTTTTTAATGCAGGTATTGTACAGTTCCATAAAAACGCGCAATTTTTCAAAAATTGTGCAATTAAAACTGTGAAAATTTTCAAAACTTGTGCTATAGGTATGTGTATTTTCCATGCATTGTGCAATTTCTCAAAATCTTACAATTTTACAAATATTGAGTGATTGTACAAAAACTGTCTACAATCTCCCAAAAATTTGAAATTTTCCAAAGGATTGTTTAATTACGCAGAAATTGTAAATTATCCTTCTAAAAAATTGTTTTCAAAAATCACGACCCTCCCTCCAAAAACCGTTTTTTTTTTTTTTTGAAAATGGTCAATGTCATTGTTTTTACGAATTCGATTACACAGCTGCATAAGCGTTCATTGGTGCCGCGGCATTTCAAGTATAAAAAATGTCCCGCTTCTAGGCACTCAGTGCGGCCAAGATGACGGCGTAAAAATGAAATGTGATTTTTGTACAATTTTTTAAAACAGGAGCGCTCAAAAAGAATGACCCTGTATAATAGACAAAATACCTACTGTTTGCAATGATGAAAATTTTCAAACAAGGAAATTGACCCGAAAATTTTTCCATTTGAAAATAATTGACTCGAACTTGATTTTTTTGACAGAAGAAGTAATACTGTAATTTTTTAGGTGGTAGGTTTTCCCTCCCCTGCTTCTCTTCGGCTCTGTTCCGGTCATTCAAAAAAAAGTACACCATTCATCCATTCAAATCGAATCGTTCTCTCGGTACATCATTAATTATTATTATCGTCGCGAGAAAAACTGAACGAATCTGCCGCAAGTTCTCAACACAGGAAAAAATTCCACCGACCCTTATTCGTTTCCCAAGCTCGGCTTCGTATCACACTGAGGTGAATGGAAAACTCCACCATTTTCTAGAAATAACGCCGGAAACGCTCGGCTCGATGGTGTTGAAAAATCACAAAACAATAAACCGTTTGTACGGAAATCCCGAAAGAATTTTCCAATCATTGTCGAAACCATTAACCGACATTCCATCACAATAGACTCGCCTCCGCCTCGCAGCCCGGACCGTCGGGGGCGCGGAGCAGGGGTTAGGATAGGTAGCTCGAGAAAAACATTATCAGGTGTAAAATGAAATAGTAATTTACCGCTATGTACGCATTCGCGCGATGCGCTCGCTATTTTTCGAGAGCTATTATATCGGCGTCGTAGTCGTTGCTCGATGGCAAATACGTACGTACTCTTTTCTTCGCCCCCGACTCCCGTTCCGCTTCCGGGCTAGCTCGCTTTCCCTTTCGAATTTCCATTTTAACGCCATTTTTTATCCCACCTTGCCCCGGTATCGTACCTCGTCCCCCCGGCCGGCGCCCGGATTCGACTTTTCATTCGCGGTATTGTTGCCGTTGCGTTGCTTTTCGATTATGATAGTGCAGGAAGAAGTTTTCACTTTTCTAGAATGAGGAAGAGAGAGCGGAAAGTATTATTTTTGGCCTAATTCTTACGCATTGTGGTGGTGAAAACGTCTCGTCTTCATGTTCGCAGACTGCGAGGTCTGAGGTGGCAGGAAGAAGTCTATTGAAATGTGTGAAGACGAAGGGTGAGGGGAATTTGCGATGGAGAACGTATCAAACGGCGGTACAATACTCTCCAGAGACAATTTCTATTCTTCTACATCGTCTAGTTGTGCTGTGCGAATTTTATTTACTGGATCCTTTTCTCCTATAGATATAATTTTTCTTATTATTTTGATGACATTTTTGCGTAAATTTTTTTCGGTGTAATTTTCTATACGGTGTACAAATATTATCAATTTTTTATAAGTCTTTCAATTTTTGAAAAACTTCAAATAATTTTAATGTCTTCAATTTTTGGAAAATTTTACAATTTTCAAAAAAAAATTACAATTTTCAAAAAAAAATTACAATTTTCAAAAAAAATTTAATGTTTTGAAAAATTCTTCAATGTTTTGGAAAATTCTACAATTTTTTTCTTCAATTTTCTGGAAAATTCTTCAATGTTTTAAATAATTTTCTAATGTTTTGGAAAATCCTTCAATTTTTCTTTTTCAATTTTTTGGAAAAATCTTCAGTGTTTAGAAAAATTCTTCAATTAATTTAAAAAAATTCATTTTTGAAAATTCTTCAATATTTTGGAAAATTGTTTAATGTGTTGCTAAATCTGAAAAATTATTTTATTTTTTGGAAAAATTTCAATATTTTATAAAATTCCTCAATTCTTTGGAAAATGTTTCAATTTTTCTTCTAATTTTGAAAAATCCTTCAATTTTTCTTATTCAATTTTTTGGAAAAATCTTCAATGTTTTAAAAAATTGTTCAATATTTCAAAAAATTCTTCAGTTTTTGAAAAAATTTTTGATGTGTTGGAAAATTTTCTAATGTTTTGGAAAATTCTTCAATTTTTTTCTTCAATGCTTTGAAAATTTTTTGGAAAGTTCTTCAGTAATTTGGAAAATTCTTCATTGTTTTGAAAAATGTTTTATGTTTTGGGAAATTCTTCAAAATTTTGGAAAATTCTTTAATATTTTGGAAAAATTTTCAATGCTTTGAAAATTCTTCAATGCGTTGGAAAATTCTTCAAATGTATGGATAGTTCTTCAATTTTTTGTAATGTTCTTCAGTATTTTGGAAAGTTCTTCAATATTTTGGGAAATTCTTCTTTTCAACTTTTTGGAAAGTTCTTCAGTATCTTGGAAAGTTTTTCAATGTTTTGGGAAATTCTTCAATGTTTTGAAAAAGTCTTCAATTTTTTGGAAAGTTCTTCAGTATTTTGGAAAGTTTTTCAATGTTTTGGAAAATTCTTCAATATTTCGGGAAAAAGTCTTCAATTTTTTAAAAATTCATCAATTTTTTGAAAATAAATTTTTCAATGAGCGAATGAAGTATAAGTATGAAAAAATTAGGAGTTGTGTCATTTTTTGGTGAAATTGGATAATTGAGATCACTTTAAGACCAACTAAATTGGGCAACTTGTAAAATTATCTGCATTTTCTTACGACTTTTGAAGTACTCTTTAGGTAGGCACTATGTACAAGTACAACATATCTATTATACCTACTTATTCGTAGATATAATATTGCTATTGCATCCATAATACCTAGTTAGATGTGAGATATATACCTAGGATTTTTATAAAATCGTACTACTTTTCCCATCCCACCCATATCTTTAGCTCCAACCCACACACTCATGCAGAATAGAGAAAAACAACGTTAAAACTCGGAGAGGGGGTTTTCTCTAAAAGGTCGTACATACATTTCTACCCCGATGAAATATAGTCGCGACTTCCTCGGGCGTTTGCGCAAATTTTTTATACCTCGAATCGGTCGCCATTTATCTCAAAAAGCTGGCAATTTTTCGTCGTATACGCGTTTCCGCGTCACAGAACTCGACGCGACGATTAAAAAATTTCACCCTTCAGCCTCCTCTCGGTCGCTGACAAATCTACCCGCGAACGTAGGCAATACGTCATTGTCTCGTCGCGAACAGAAATAACGTAACGTCTCGTCGAGCTCATCTATTTAAAACGGATATAACGCCGCAGTTTATCAAAGGTTGGAATCCTCTAGTGAGGAAAAAAAATGGCATAAATTAACACCATACCGTACGGCGCCGACGTATGAAGAAAAAAATAATGTCAAGGTCAAGGGTTCGCGATGTAACATCGTACAAGTGTTTATATTTGTAATATCAGCCAGTCAACTAGCAATTAACCCAGAAAAGTTACAAGGTGTGAGGGATATAAGGCGACATTTACGTATTAAAAGCCGACTGAATTTTTAGAATCATTACCATGATATTTTCTAGCATCTGGAAGTATTTCCAACTTCTCATTCAACCTCGTGTAGAATCTTATCTATGTAATAAGGTGGCGAGCCGACGACACGTATAGGAAAAGTTTAATTGGTAAAAGGGAAAAGTCTGAGGTATTTTTAGTCCTGCTGTTTCGTCTAAGCACAGGTATCAATAGAACTCCTTCTGTTGTCGATTCTTCGAGTAGGAGTGGAAAGAAAACGTTGGCACATTGCGAAAGGTAATCCTATTATACTAAAATCCAAGCCCCCCGAATGTAAACAAAAATTTTATTCATGGGCATCCGAATTTCTGGGGGTATCTGTCCGTAATTCGCAGCCAGTTATTCGCTTTTTAACGCGCAAAATTTATCCAGTTTTTCGTGTTAAAAATCTATGGCCAGTTTTTCGTCATAAATCTATGGGAGTTTAACTGATTAACTGATTTCTATGGAAAAAAGAAAATTGAGAAACAGAAAAATTGTCGGCCACTCTACCACAAAAAAATGAGAGCAACGAAAATGAAAAATGACTCGACAGTTCTTATTTATTTCGTTCGGACATCCGTTTGAGAGAATTTCTTCGCTCGCGATTCGCGATTTCATCCTTCATGCAGCCCTGCGAAAAAGTCCGAAAAAAAGAAGAAGAAAAGAACAGCCGAATGGGGATTTCCGACAGAAATTTTGTTTTTGCGACAAAAATAGTGGTGTAGCCCCGAATGATTTGGTTTTCAAGGCTCGCTCTCAGGTATTGGACTTTCAAGTAAAAATTTATCGGGATGGAGCTTGACAGTGGCACAACCAAGGGGGGCTAAGGGGCTAAAGCCCCCCCCAAAAAAAAACCTCGGGTCGATTTAAGGTAGTGGTTTTAAAAATGTGTTGATTTTCACCTCCGAACCAGCAAAGCAATGAAATTCTATGAAAATTAGTGTCCTCGAAGACGTATCTTTAGTTTAGAGAATGGAGAAAAGTCGCAAGGAAGCAATTTTTCGGATTTATATCTTCGAGGACCTCAATTTTCCAAGAATTTCGCTGTTTTGCTACTTCGGAGGCGAAAATTAGCACATTTTCAAAATTATTGCCCTAAATCGACCAAAACGAGTTTCAAGATGAGACTGAGGGGGTGGTATGGATGGAAAAAACTCGAATTCACACGATTCTCCCTTCATTTTACCCAAATGAGGTGTTCCTCCTTGAAAAATTCACTGGCATTTGTTTTTTAATGCTCTTTGTACTCTGTTGTTTTGAATAAAATTCACGTTTATAATTTAAAGGGGGAAAAAATCTCAATATTCCATAAAAATAGATTGACCCCCCCCCCCTCCTGGAGCTGTTCCGAAAAAATTTGGGTCCCAGGGGATAATCTAAAAGCGAAAAAAAGGCCTTTCAGGGAATTTTAAACATCTACATTCGATGTAATTAGGTAAATTTGCCCCTTTATTTCAAGGTCTCTCGCCCATAGCAAGCCCTAATGAGCTCCTTGAAAAAACGGGGGTTCGGGGGCCCCCTCTCGATACAGACCTACACCCCTTATTTTTCTCATGAATTCTAGCCCCCTCCAAAAAAAAGTTCTGGTTGCGCCACTGTGAGCTTGAATTCAGGCTTGAGAATTTCAGGTTTGGGTTTCAGAGCTCACTGTTGGGGCTTTAATGAAAACGTTCGGGGCTTTTCAATTTCAGGGCTCAGGACAGGGCTTTTCGGGGTTTGAGGCAAAAAATTACAAATTCAATAAATTGCAAAATAATTCGAACCTCCTTAAAAATGTCAAAATGTCCTGAGTGCCATTTTCAAAACATAATAAAATTTTCAATTTTGGGAGCTTTCGGAGAGATTTTTCAAAAAAATACAAAAATAGCCAGTGGTGTGGCCCAGAACCCAGAACGATTTGGTTTTTGGGTTTTGGGGCTCACTGTTTGGGGCATTGGGGCTTTAATGAAAATATGTTTGGGCTCTTTGGGGCTTTTCACTTTTCAGGGCTTGAGGCAAAAATTAGCTTTTGGATTTTTTCAAAAATACATTCAGATTATCAATTTTCTTGTAAATTGATTTTTAAATATAAAGCAGTAATTTGTAATATAAATTACTGCTTTATATCAGGGATGGTGGCCCGAATCCAAATGTTTCGGGTTCGGGTTCGCAGTTTAGGGTTCGGGTTTCAGGTTCAGGGTTTTCAGGTTCCGGGTTCGTTTTGGGTTCGGGCCATCAGACCCAGAATCGGGGTCTTCCGGGTTTGGTTTGGGTTCTGATTTTTTTAGGTAATTAATTGTGGAAATACTATCGACTGAAATGTTTTAAAACACTGTTTTTATGCCCCAATAATGAATTTTTTTATTATTTTGGTTTTGAAACAAGGTGTTAGTGTCAGTGTAGAGCGAGCAGCCCGAGCGAAGCGAGGGCGCGAGTTAGGGGAATAGGGCCGCGAAGCGGCCGCTGTTCCCCTATCTAATTATATCTATCTAATTAAACTAAAATCCAAGATCGAAATTTTATTCCATGGGGAAAGTAGTATTGGGGCATCTGTCTGTAATTCACAGGTAGTTTTTCAACATGAAAAATTGCTGGTTGCCAAATTCCTAATTCGGGGCTTTCATTTTCATCGAAATAAGTAGGATGTTTAATAGGTAAAAATATATTGGCATTTTTTTAAAAATTATTTTCTAATTTTCACATGTTTTTGCTTGAATATTTCTAAATTAGAAGGCAATAAAAAATAAATGAATATTTTTCTGGGATTTATTCCTGAAATACCAAGGCAAAAAAATAGGTAAAATAATTATTTATTTGGGAAAAAATTTACTTATATCGAATGCTGCCCGTATTACAATACAACAATATAATTTCTTTCAAAATTTCTTGGATTTTTTTGGGGGAAAAAAAGAAGACTACGATGGATGAGAGAAATTTTATAATAGGGCAAAACCTATTTTTTTATTGGAGGGGGTGGGGGTGGGAGGAAGGAGAGGCCAAAATACTTTCAAAATTACTCACTTATGAAAAAATGTTGAAAAAAATTGCTGAGCATCAAGTATAAAAAACGAACAATTTTGTTGTAACTGAGATAGAACGGGTCAGCTGCTCAAACTAATAAAGTTAATTCATTTGCAATCGTTCACATGAGAAGCAGACGGTTGATAAATATGTACTTGGAATAAATTTCAAAAATTAGTTTGTTGTCCATTTGCAATCGTTCACATGAGACGCAGACGGTTGATAAATATGTACTTGGAATAAATTTCAAAAATTAGTTTGTTGTGTATCTCTCCCCCCCCCCAAAAAAAAATGAAATGAAATATTTAGTCACTTTAGATCAATTTTTCCAAATTACGATGTTTTCATTTTTTTCGTATTTGCAAAGTAGGTAGTGTTTTTTTTGGAAGTATTCTCTATTCAGATGTATTACACATAAACACCAGGTTTTAAAGCAGAGTGAAGGCGGGGGGGGGGGGTGCCGCGAAGCGGCACGGGGATCCCACTAGTTTTTTAATTAAACTTCAAAGCTCCGAGCAGTTTCTGTGCGAAAGATCGTGAACGCGATACTCTGAACGTAGCAGTCTGAGTATACAGCAGCGTACTTATACCACTAACCGAGCTACCTACGTAGTACGTGACGTAATGACACCGGATTAAAAGGTCGCGTCACGGTCGGTTTGATAAATTGGAAAAATATACGCGACAAGTGTCTCGTCATTTGGGCCTTTTTCAGCCTACCTATTCAAGTACAGGTGTATGAGATAGGAAGATCACGAGTACCACCTTTGTTGGTTTTAGAGCCGGATTTATACTGTGAGATTTACAGAGCACCTAAAATTTTTGTAGACTGGATTTTAATTAGGAATCGACGGATTGTACTCGTTTTGATTTCGATATTTTGTTCTCTACGATTCGTTTGCGAAATTTTCGATAATTTCCTATCAGAAAATTGTTGCGGAACTTCGATTTGAAAGTTGAAAAAATGACGAATTTTATTGAAAGCTTTCACTTTTTGAAATTAAATTCAGTTATGAGAATAAATTTTCAACTTTTGGTGGAAAATTCACATTTTGATGAGAAATTTAAATTTCTGGTGACAAAGTTGAACTTTTGGCATAATAGTTCAACTTTTGGTATTGTGAAAAGGTTGGATTTTTGGTGGAAAATTACACCTTTCGATGAAACAGGTCCACTTTTTATGGAAAAGTTCAACTTTTGATAGAAAAGTTCAAATTCTCATAGAAAAATTCAGATTATGATAGAAACGTTCAGCTTTTGATGAAAAAGTTCAACTTTTGGAAGAAAAGTTCGCCTTTCGATGGAAAAGTTCAACTTTTGGAAGAAAAGTTTACCTTTTGATGGAAAAGTTTGCAACTTTTGACAGAAAAGTTAAGCTTTTGATGGAAAAGTTCACCTTCTGAGGGAAAAGTTCACCTTTTGATGAAAAGTTCTGGAAAGTTCAACTTTTGATAGAAAATTCAACTTTTGGTAGAAAGTTCAACTTATGATAGAAAAGTTCACCTTTCGATGGAAAAGTTCACCTTTCGATAGAAAAGTTCACCTTTCGATGGAAAAGTTCGCAACTTTTGATGGAAAATTCCAACTTCTGATATAAAAGTTATGCTTTATTGTTTAATTTTGACCGAAAATTTCAATTTTGGATAGGAAAGTTCACAACTTTTGATGGAAAGTTCAACGTTTGATGGAAAAGTTCAACTTTTGATGGAAAAGTTCAACTTTTGATGGAAAAGTTCAACTTTTGATGGAAAAGTTCAACTTTTGATAGAAAAGTTCACCTTTTGATGGAAAAGTTCAACATTTGATAAAAAGTTCGCAACTTTTGATGGAAAATTCCAACTTCTGATATAAAAGTTATGCTTTTTAATTGTTTAATTTTGACCGAAAATTTCAATTTTTGATAGAAAAGTTCACAACTTTTGATGGAAAGTTCAACGTTTGATGGAAAAGTTCAACTTTTGATGGAAAAGTTCAACTTTTGATGGAAAAGTTCAACTTTTGATAGAAAAGTTCACCTTTTGATGGAAAAGTTCAACATTTGATAAAAAGTTCGCAACTTTTGATGGAAAATTCCAACTTCTGATATAAAAGTTATGCTTTTTAATTGTTTAATTTGGACCGAAAATTTCAATTTTTGATAGAAAAGTTCACAACTTTTGATGGAAAAGTTCAAGTGCTGATGAAAAATTTTAGCTTTTCATATAAGAGTTAAGTTTTTGATGAAAACGATCAATTTTAAAAAGGGGGAAGTTCGATTTTTGGTAAAAAGTTCTACTTTTGATGGTACAGTTCAGCTTTTAGCTGAAACCTCATATAACTATTGAAATTTTGATGGAAAATTTGATTTTTTGTGGATAATTTCGGGTGAAAATTTCAGCTTAACTCAAAGTTAAACTTTGGGATAAAGTTATGACCTCGGATGAAAAGTTCCAACATACATGGTTTGAGAAGTTCAACTTAGAATGAATAGCTCCAATTGTCATAAAAAATCCATGTTTTCAAGAAAGTTCTGGCTTTGGATGAAAAATTCATATTTGCTTGAAAAGTTGCGCTTCTGAGAAACTTAATGAAAACATTCCACAACTTTTAACAAAAAGTTCATTTTTAGACAAAAATTCAACTTCGGGCCAATTTCAAATTTCAGTGGAAAGAATCAAATTTCGGTGATGAAGTCCGACTTCCGATTCAAAAAAGTTCAATTTTTGATAGAAAGTCTTAACCTCTAATTAAACATTGAATTTTTGGTTAAAAATTGAACATTAAATAAGTTAAACTTCGGTACGACAAATTCTACTCTTCGTGGAAAAGTTCAGTTATTTAAAAAAAAAAATCTCAAATTATATTGCACAATTATTTCAAAGATATTGACTTCTGATTCTGTTTAATCAGCTTTTGAAAATAGAATTTAACTGCTGAGGATGAGTTTAGATTTTTCCAAGATCTTGCTTAAGAAAATTGAACTGTTCATGAATGATTTTGCTCCCCGAATTAAAAAAAAATGCGCAGCTTTTACTGAGAAAGTACAACTTTTATTCACGAAAATTCGCTTTTGAAAAAATTCAACTTTTGATTTTTAAAAAAAATGGTTCATCTATAAAATTCAAAATACTCGGAATGATGAAATATTAATTTGCATAGCTCGTTCTACAGAATTAAAATATTTTGAAATTTTCCCCGACTCGAAATCGCCATCCCTCACTCAATCAAAAAATTACCAGAAGTATTTTCGAAACATCCTGTACCGTATTTACTTTCTAACCTCGAGAGAGTAGCGGATTCCCCCGACTCTTCGTACACACGAATACAGGGTTATCCACAGGGTGTCGTTTATTTTCGTCTATATAACCGCAAAGTACACCTCGTCGTCTTCGTTTCCACTATTCAGCACCCTGATTTCGATAAAACGCCAAACGTCATCCTTCTCGACTCAGATTAACGTTCGAACGTGACGAAAATGGCAATACCGTCGGTGTATCTGTGTGCACCGTGCACGCGGTTCAGAAAGACCAATTTTTTAAACGTCTCGTTCCTGTATATCGCTATAGCCTTTGCTCGTTTACAACCTACCTATACCTCGCATATGTGTGTTCAGAGAACTCGGCAGCGAAAGAGAGCGCCGAGTCTTATATGTTAATCATTTCCACTCTAATACCTGTCACGATTTACGATAAATTTACCTCATATTGTAAAGAATCTGCGTTCATCGTAAACTCGGTCGAAGCTCACGTTTATGTACGAGAAAAGTCTTCACCCTTTATCTCACCGTTGCTGCTCGTTTTTGCAAACTCTTCCCGAAATTTTGCTACCTTCTCTGTGTAGGACTACAACATGATTTATGGTAAACTCGAAAAAATGTCTGCGTTGTAGTAACAGTTTTTATACACGAATACATGATCTGTTTATTGAAAAAAAAATATGAAAAAAATGGAAGGAAAAAAGCAAAAACATCCTTTTTTACTAAGATACCCGCCGTATGGCATGAAAAAGAAGTCAGCTTTTGATGGAAAATGTGAAATTAATATTAATGCGTTTCCATCCGATAAATATGCGTGCTTAGATGTGGAAAAATTTATGTTTAATTACCATCCGAATGCTGCAATGGTAAGCAGGTGGAATTTAGGTATTTATCTTTAAACTTTAATTTGACTGCGATTTTTGCTGAGTTCTCAGTACCTAGATATTTATTGAAGCGAAGCCACGCTGTCGGTTTCTAGCCGTTTGCCATTGTAAACAATTTTTTTTTACTTCTTTTCATCTCCTTGGTTCTTATTTATGTATTTGTATTACTCGTTTTTCATTTTTTTTTTCTAAATTTTCTGGCGAACGAGAGAGAAAAACGAAAATGCTCGGTGGATTATTTATTCGTTGTAAGAAAGAATATCTGCGAGTACAATGCCACGGTTCTATTCTTATTAACTCGAGTGTGTAACCGAGAACGAGATAAAGAACAGAAGCCAGTAACAAGTTTCTTTCTCCTGAAAAAAATTGAAAATGGCTTTTTCGACCGAATTTACTGAATATTGTAAAGAGGTATAATTGGGGTAAAATCTGAGAAGGAATAGGAGTCTACTCCGGAGTCGGAATCAAACTGACATCCAAATTGACTTTGTTTTTGGCTTAAATTTGGAGTCAGGGGGTCAAGGTCATAGATTGAGGGTTAAGGTCAATGTCATCGATTGACTCCGGACTCGGGAGATTATGATCAAAATAGATTAAAGGTCAAGATCAATGTCATAGATTCAAACCCGGAGTCAAGGTCACAGATTGAGGGTCAAGGTCATAGATTGATTACGAAGCCAAGGGGTCAAAGTCACAGATTGAGGGTCAAGATCAATGTCATCGATTTACCTCCGGAGTCAGGGAGTCAAGATCACAGATTGAGGGTCAAGGTCATAGATTGACTACGAAGTCAGGAGTCAAGAGCACAGATTGAGGGTCAAGGTCATGAATTGACTTTGGGGTCAGGAGGTCACGAGGTCAGTGTCATAGATTGGTTGCGGAGTCAGGGTGGTTGTAAATTGACACGAATTAAGCGGTCAAGGTCATTATTGGCTCCGAAGTCGGGGGTCAAAATCATCAATTGACTGTAGTCAGTGGTCAAAGTCATAGATTGACTCTGGGGTCTGGAAGTCAAGGTAGATTCAGGAGTCAGGGTATGAATTTGTCTCCAGAGTCAAGCCAGTGCCGAGAGTCCAAAGTCTGAAATTGACTCCGATATGTATAGTTCAGGTACCTTGATTATGATTTTATGTCGATATTAATTTCAGGCATCATCGTAAATTTCATTTTATATGATCAACTTTTTTTTGGTTTCTGAAATGCCTGCAGCATAGGTTTAAATTCCAGCCCATTTTTTGTCGTTTTCTGAGGGAACAATTTCTTTTGCACCTCTGACCCTTCATCACAAGAGGGGGGGGGGTCAACATTTTTTATAGGATGTGATTAAACGAAAAATGGTCCAAAACTTTTGAAAAAGATTTTCTGAATTTTTCTTCTTGTAAGTTATTGAACAAAACGTTGAATTTTATCTGCATGGGGCAAAAGATGAAAAAAAAAAGAAGTGAAAATCACAAAAAAAAAATTGACCTCCTCCTCTTAAAAAAAAACTTGAGCTAGGAGTCCGCAATTGTTGTCAAAATTATTTGCCAAAAAAGGTGGCCCTTTAGGGCTAGGAATAAGGCCAAAATCGGTTTCCAAAACCAAATAAAAAAATTAATACTCGTAATATCATCAAATTTTCACCGAAAATATGTTAAAATTATTTAAAAACTGGTGGTATTACGTGGGTAGGTAAGGTACACCTGGTAAGTATAAAATCTGGCAAATAAAATAATGATTTAGTAAGGATTTCTGAGGTTTTTATGGGCATCGAAATCAATTTTTTCAATTATTCGACCTCTGGACCCAAATTAATCCTAAAAGCGGGTGTTGAAAATTCTAAATATTTCCAAATTTGAAAATTTGAACATTGGAAGATATCGATATGAAATATTTTAAATTTTCTGTTTCGAATTTTCGAAAGTATTTTTTTTTTTAAAAAAAAAAAACTTCTCTAATTTATTTTGAAAGAAAAATATTGCGAAATTTTTGAATTTCGAACCCTCGTTCCTGATTTAGGAGCCAAGTTTTCGTATTTTTCGCTATAGCTGAGCTACTTTTTAGGAGAAAATGCAACTTTTTCTGAGGGGAATCCACTCCTCCCTCCTCACATTTCGAAATTAGGCGTCGATTTTACATTTTTTTTTATTTTAGGTACATTGTAATGAGATATTTGATGCAAAATAATCGCTTTTTGAAATTTGTGTTCATGGAAAATTTTCAAAATTGATTTTTTCCTAAAATCTCAGCCTCCTTTTGTAATATTGTTTGTTTTTAAATTCTCTACAATTTTACTCCAACTTCTTTCTCGTAATTTCAAAAATTATAGTGAAACACCAAAATTTTGTAAGGGGGAAAATACTCGTAGACTAATTCACAAAACTTCATTTTTTTTTTAGTGAGAATGACTGTCTTACTATGTGTCAAAAATGAGATTTGAAAAGTACCTCAAAAAAGGGCATTCAAGCTGAAAAAATGACATGTTTTTTGAATAATATCAAAATAAATGGAGGAAAATTTCCAAAAAAAAAAAAAAAAACTCAAAATCTGATACTTTATTTGTTCTTGGATGTCAAAAATATTCATAAATTATATCAATAGTGATACAGGGAGTTAGATTATGACTTGAGTATGATATTCCATTTTTTCTCATGTACTTTTTGTTTTGAAGAAAATTTCCCTCCAAAAGTTCAAAATATGGGCTTTCGATTTGCCAAAGAACAAAATTCGCTTCTGATTTCATTTTGGATCAAACATTGAACTCTCCAGTGACATGTAAAATTTTCGACATTGGTATTCCAGATATGAAAAAAATTACGTCACACATGTCAGAAAAAGACACCCAAGAATGAGGCAAATTACATCTCATGTGGATCATTTTCGATGAAAACGGGAGCATAAAATTCGCCAAAAATAGTGAACAGAAAAAACCCAGCAATCGAACGGAATCGACTATGAAAAGAAACCCATCTTCGAACAAAGGAACGCCATTGTACGTAATTCCACTCGTACGCCGCGTACGTTGGCAGAATAACTTGTTGGCAGTTCTGTCAGATTCATACGCCGAAAAAAAATTACCATCGTGTTTTGTATTCTTGGTAAAGTTGTCTCAACAAGAAAAGGAAGGGCGCGATCGGTGTTCCGGAAAATGATACTACTAACTCGCGAACAAGTCCATTCGTTACGTGTATTTGTAAAAGGGAGGGAAAAAATAACCCGCCAATATTGCGAATTTTTTTCCATCGATTTTCTCCTTCTTTGTAACCCCTTCCTTTTCTCGGCTTAACATCTTTTATTGGGTAATCGACTGCTTTGTCATCAGTTTTCTTATAGCGAGGGTATCGTAGACCTATGAATTGAGAAACGACGATGAAAAGCAACAGGTATAAAATGTGCATTGAAAGGGTATTATTCGGCTGCGAAAAATACGTATGTAATTAAAAATCGTACAAGATGGCGAATTAACTCGAGATTACATACTCGTTTATTTACATAAACGATAAGTACGAGGAAAAAGAGAATAAGTAATTTTCGCGATGTCGACGAAGCTTTTTTCGCCTTTTTTCCCTCATCCAGACAGCGAAGACAAAGTTGTACTATGTCGGTACAACGAGAGCTTTAATACTACCACGTCAAAGTTGGGATTAGACGCGATTTTAATAACAAGACTCGAGATAAATAGCAGTCTCTTCTTAACCCGATTACACCTCAAGAGTTGAACGACGAGTGAGCCGTATAATAGCGCAGTTCGACTATCTAACTATCTTTTTCCCAGTGATTTCGCCTTCTCCCCTTGTATTGTTCGTTTTAACAATAAAACATCGAGTCGAGTTTTCCTCGTGGTTTCGTGTTGTCTTTTATGATTTGAAAAGTGGTTGAATTCGAATTATAGGGTGAGATTTCCAAGAATGATTTTTAAATTGACTGATTTTTGATTGCCGATTAATTTCGATTTTATAGGTTGGAAAGAGTTGGAGAGATTGGGTGTGATTTTTTTTTTTCTTTCGAGACGTATGAAGGATATTTCATCGGGTTAAAATCCAAAAATACGGATGGTAGGAATTTTTTGAACACCCTGTTGGAGAGAAAAATACTAATGTACAATTTTTCACTTGCTTAAAGTCGTACACTTGAACGAAACACGAATTTAATTAGACAAGACGTCGCTCGCTGGCTTTTTTCTCGACGAGTAAATTGCATATTACGTGTAACGACCGGATGGGAATGCTTTTTACGGCGGTTTCATTAGGCAACTTTATTAACGTCGTTTATACGTTTGAAACGGCGTTACCGATAGGCAACTTTATTAACTCTGACGTTTTACCTGAAGTGACTGCGGATGGAAGGAGATATGGATTGGGCGATTGTTTTTCGAGGGGTTTGAAAGTTCGATGGAGGGAATAGGAAAAGGATGGAGAAGTTGTATCGAGATTTTGAAACGATGTAATTCCACTTCCCAAAACATACCTTATAAGTTTGAAAATGAAATAAATGTTATCAATTATGTTTTTTTAAAGATCTAACTGACGATTTATTTAATTTTTTTGTTTCAGGTGAGTTATGAATTTCCATCAATGAACCGAAAAGTACATAGAGGTGAATGAGTAAGTCATTTTCCACCATTATCATTGAATTTGATCATTTTAAATATTTTTTGAAACATTTAAAAAACTATTTTTGACTAAATTTTCATTAAAATGGCCTTGAAATAAATGTTTTTAACCCTTCTGAATCAATTGGAAGCGGTTTCAAGGCGTCTCGGAGCCTTCAGATAATTTAGGCAATTCTTCAGTGTTGGAGAAAAGACCAAAAAATGGTTCATATTAACGTGAGAGCATCTAGAATCGTGGATTTTCCATTTTGATGGACTATTTGATTGACGAACTGGTATCTATCAACTTTTAGCTTTTTACCTGAAATTTTTCAAGGAAAATTGTCAAACGCAAAATAAGAATTTTTACGGGAAGTTGCGATTTTTAGAAAATTTTTCCTCAATCGATCTAATATAGGCCCCGAATATTGGTTATCTGTAATTATAGGTGTGAAGTTTATATGCACCATTTTTATGAGCTTTTCTCAGTTATTTATAATTTTTTTAAAAGTGACAATTTTTAACGAATTCGAAATACTGAAAAAACTTTAAGATAATGGAAAATCTCACGGAAATTGATAATTTTGAGAAAATTTAGAGCTCGTGAAAATTGAGAATATTTTGAGAAAGTTTTTAATTTTGGAAGAATTGAAAATTTCGAAGGTATAATTAAAATTCTGAAAACACTGATAATTTGAGAAAATGAACTTTTTTGGCAAAAATTGGCCATTTAAATTGGATTTTCAATTTTCACGAAAACTGAAAATGAGGTGAAAATTAATAATTTTGAAAAAACAGACAACGCTGAAATTTTTCTAAGAAAATTAATGATTGGAAATACTTCCGGAATTTTGGTAACTTCAAAAACTACAAGATTTAAAGAAAACCATTAATGAACATAGAAAAAATTTTTAATTGCCAGTTTTTAAACAGTAGTAATTTGAAAGATTGTCCATTTTGAAGAGACTGAAAATCTTGAAAAAAAATATTGACTACCTATTTCAGGAGTTGATTTTTTTTAAAAATTACTACTCTTTTTGAAATTTTTCAGCTTGAAAAATGGAAAAAATTATTGAACTAGACCTCAGAAATTGAGAATATTTTAAAAATTTTTAATTCCTTCAAAAAATCCGGGTTATAAAATTTAAAGGAAATCTAAAAATTAAAAATTTTGAGAAAAAATGAGAAATTTTTCATTTTAATTTGTATTTGAGCAGTGGCGTAAATACGGAGGGGGGGTACAAACCCCCCCCCCCGACACCCTTCAAAAATGAATTTTTTGGACATCAAAAATCAAATTTTTTCAAAGCTTTGCCCTCGCTTCGCTCGGGCGTAAGTAACCAAACTTATTGTTAATTTTAGCTAGTTCGATAGTTCAATTATGTAAGCTTGTGGCGTAAATACCTCCCTCAAACCCCTCAAAAATGAATTTTTCGGACATTGAAAATCAATTTTTTTCAAAGCTTTGCCCTCGCTTTGCTCGGGCGTAAGTAAACGAACTTATTGTTAATTTTAGCTAGTTCGATAGTTCAATATGTAAGCCTGTGAAGGAAATACCTCCCTCAAACCCCTCAAAAATGAATTTTTTGGACATTGAAAATAAATTTTTTTTCAAAACTCTGCCCTCGCTTCGCTCGGGCATAAAATAATCACTGTTTAAATTGCAGAAACCGTTCGAAAAGTATGATACCAAGACTGATTACAGAAAATCAAAACTTTAGATTACAATTTAGAGACAATGTTGCCAATATTTCGCGAAAAAACCATTTCTGTAAAATTAATTTTTTAAAACTTTTTACCGCTTTTCTGTAATTGGCCTAAATAATTACTTACCTTACTTTTTAAACAAACCTCTTATTTAAAGCGACAGTACCAAAGAAAGTTCTGTCACCCCCCCCCTATATCCGAGATCTTTATGCCCATTTAGTATATACCCAAGAAAAAATTTTTCACCCTTCGACTTCAGTCCCCCTCCCCAGAAGGAATGTCAAGTTACGCTACTGTATTTGAGGATAGCATTGCCAATGCATTTTAAAATTGAGTCTCAGTTTTTGAAGTTGGAGGGGGGGGGGTGGATGGAATACTTATAATTTTTTAATACTTTTTACCTGATTTAGTTATATGAACATCCTTTGAATATAAATAATTTTTCATATTTTTTTATTTTTTAACCTCAAGTGGACGGGGGGAGGGGCAAGTTTCGTAATTTTTAGGCAACTGATCTTGGAAAATCCAGTAAGAGCCCTTTTTATCCGTTTTTCAATGGCATGTCCAGACCCACGAGGGGGTACAGGGGTCCACAATTTTGACCAAAGTTCAAAAAAATCGAAAAAATGAAATACCACATCAATTTATAATTCAAAGCTGCTGATTTCGAATACGTACTCGGTTTTTTCATCCGACCCCACCGAACCCCCCTCCCCCATCAGCCCCCTTGAAAGAGTCAAAATTCGAAAAAAATGAAAAAAAAAATAACGAGTGACCTGTCGTTTGTTCGGCATTTGAGGGCACTGATTTCGAATATTTACTGATTTTTTGGATTTGACCCTTCAGTGTCTGCCTAGCCCCCAAAAAGATATGAGGTAATTTCAAAAAATTCGCCAAAATGAAAAATGAATTTCAGCAATCGAAATTTTAAAAATAGGGAATTCTCTTGTAATGGTCTTCCAGATTTTTTTGTTTGGGCTCAAAATTTTACTTTGAGTGCGGATAGGTACCTCCCTTGTAAGCAATTTTCTAGAATAAAAAAAAAATCAAAAAATAAAACCACTTTAAAGTGTTATTTTGCAAAAAATTTCCAGTTTTCATACTTCCAAAAAATAGTCATTACCATGAAAAATGAAAAAAAAAAAATGATTTCTTTCAATTCTGGCTGTTTGGCATCCCTGCAACGTTCGTGAAAGGAATTTGATATTTTCACTGGCAACTTGCAACATCGGTCATTTTAGGTGGGCTGGTTCGTTCTTTATTAAACGTCATCATTTTTATCAACATTTTACCAGTATTCTGCCATTAAAGACTTTTTCATCATGAAATGTGCTGAACTTGGAATTATTAATTTATTATCAAAGAATGAATCGTTTTTGACCCTAGAAAGGGTCCAATAAAAAAATAAAATATTTTAAAATCGATTTCATTATAGGTGTGTTTTTCAACTGCTCGGAGCAGAGCAGAGTAGAGTGTGATTTTTTAATTTTTTTACAAGCGTTGATCGTTAATTATTATTTTTATTTTTCGAATTTCGACCCAGAGAGCTTTTTCACTACTTTATTTAAATGAAAATTACGTCAATCTCATATTATTTATTGAAAATAAAAGGTAAAAATGTAAAATGAAAACTGAAATGAGGTAAGTAATACATATGCATGTACTTAGACTTACCTACTGAAAAAAAAAAAACACAGTAAGTTTTTAATAATCTTTGAAAAATAAGGTGATCACGAAAAACTGATGTCAATAATATCAAAATTGAATCGTAGAACGAACTCATGGAATTTTCCCCTATTTTTCAAAGACTATTAAAAAAATCACTGTTTTTTTTCAGTAGATAAGAACATACCTACATAAATTGTGTATTACTCAACTCATTTCAGTTTTAATTTTACATTTTTTTTACCTTTTATTTCCAATTAATTAGATTGACGTAATTTTCATAAAGTCGTGAAAAAGTTCTCTTGGTCGAAAAATAATTAACAATCAACGTCAACGCTTGTGGAAAAAATCACAGAATGTGAGAAATAACAAAAAAAAACATGATTTTATGATGAAAACTATTACAAAATATTTTATTGGACCCTTTCTAGGGTCAAAAAACAAGTTCTTCTTTGAAAATAATTCTAAGTTCAGCGAACTGATTGAAATGTTCACTTGAATCGAACGTTCGTTCACCATGTTGCAAGTTGCCAGTGAAAATATCAAATCCCTTCGTGAAAAATGAAAATTGGCGAGAAAAATTTGGCAGCGAAAATTATTTGTATGATTTTATATGGATTAAACCTCTGCTCCTCACATCCACGTTCAAATTGAAATTATCTTCTTTATAGAAAAAAAGAACACTATGGGAGGTGAAAAAAAATTTTAATTTAAATAAATTGGTGATAAAATTTCATACCAGAATTTTAAATAATCGGTCTTAAAAAATTTGAAATGGATGCATGAATTTTGAAAAATTTTAAAATTTCAGTTACTTATTAAAAGTACAAACGTTCGACGCCTAAATTTAATTTAACGATTAATTTTGGAAGGCCAAAATATTGGCATCGAGCCGCGTTATTCAATCTTTATTCTTTCCCTCTCCCCTTCCCTCCCCTATCATCAAACAATCGTACCAATATCGAGAAAAAAAAAAGAAAACAAACCCAAGAAGGGGAAGAAAATAACGCTCGACAAAGTTCGATACTATCGCATTACCGAGGTTGATTAATTGCGAAGAAATTGACATTTATTGCGACGTCTATGACCATACAGAAAGCGAATCTAGCCGTATACCATAGCGTACTCGAAATACATACGAAATCTAGCCCATTCTCGTCCCACATCGAGCTCATAGCCGATAAAACTCTCATCCTATAACCGGTATACCACCGGCAACGATTAATGACACATTTACAGGCCAAATGAAACCATCGAATAAGAATTCTTTCGAAAACTGCGCGTACTTTTATAAAAGTTCTTTATGTCTACTCGTTGGAAACGGCGAAAGAATAAGCTTTCAAAAGTCGCAGGCTAGACATCGGCTGCGGCTAAGCCGAAGAAAAGACCCTTCGTTCCTCTTTCCCTTTCATTACCACGTATATACATACGTGTGGTAAATCTCATATACGAATTATGGTGGCCAACTTGCTCCTCCGCTTCGCCAACGTGTGTGAAATTATCGCCCCCGATGTTGGTCGTATTCCCATAACGCGTAAACTTAAAAGTTAAGCTCGTATTTTTAAATGTCGCCGGCGTGAAGTTTCCAGAATCGGTGCGTATGTGTCCCTTCTCTACACTTCTACGCTGGTAATATTTTTTAATTTCTGCTGGCTTTCGCCATTTTTAAGGACTCGACCGTACGCACAGACCTTGGTACGTCTATTCGAGTCAGCGAGTAGTTAAACTTCTCGCAGTCTTTCGAATAACCAGACTGAGAATGGTTTTTAAAAAAAAGCGTAAGAAAATCTGAAGCTAGGCGTCGCGACGCGAGTGCCTTTTTAAAAGGTTTGTTACCTAATTTACGGTATTTTTAGTCGGGTTTCAGTAGGCCGGAGGTGCAGGCTGCGAGAAAATTATAATTAAAACTTTGCACCAGTGTTGAGAAGTTAATTTTAAACGGGGTACAGGCTGGGGAGGGGATTTTTTCGTCTTTTTTTGCCCTCTGCTAAGAAGGCTGATTTTTGATACAGGTTTAAGTATTCGCGGGGTTGCGTCATTCTGAATCGAATCTATTGTTGGGTTTTAATTCGGTTTGTTTTAGTGTTATAGAGGAAAAATATGCTGAACGAATGGTTGAAAAAAAGATAAATAAATGTGTATGACCGTGAAAGAGTGAAAGACTAGAGTCAAATTTCTACTAATGGCTTCTTATTTTGAAAGTTTAAGAAATCGAAGACTTGAAAAGGTTTTATTTTATACCCCTTACTTCCTCTCCTGTCCTTGTCAAAAAAAATGTCTATGCGGGGAAATAGTTACGATTCACTTCCTTGATGCCAGAGAAAAATGAATTGGTCGTCACTTTGAGTTCTTTTCGAACCTCAAAATAATGTAAAATTTGAACCCTCTCAATCCTACCTCGGTTGGAATCAAAGAAACTAAAAATTGCAAATTTCAAACATGAAAATGATTAATTTTTGCTGCTGCAACAAAAATGGGCCAGTTTTTTTGCATTTGCAATAAAAAGGTTCTTTTTTGCAACTGCAGCGAGAAAGGTTAGTTTTTTGCAACTGCAACAAAAAAAGGTCAGTTTTTGCGACTGCAACAAAAAAACCAGTTTTTTATTACTGCAAGAAAAAAGGATCAATTTTTGCAACTTGTACAAACACCGTCAATTTTTTGTAGCTGCAACAAAAAAGTTATTTTTGCAATTTTTTTCAAGTTTTGATTTTCAACGTCAGTTCCAACGACAAAATTGGATTGCATTTTGCAACAAAAAATTCAACTTTGCATTTGAAATATGAGTGGGGAATTTCTATGAATTCGAACAAATATTAATTTTGAATGTAGCAAAAATATCAATTTTTTAGTTTAGAAAAAAAATTATTAATTTTTACGATGGGAACAAAAATGTTTTTGTTGATAGCCCAATTGTAAGTAAATCTTACATTTAAGATAAAAGTGGAAAAAAACTAACATTCTGTACGAGTGCGTCGAAAATGACAAGTTTTTTAAGAAATCCAATTTTCGATTCCAGATGAAAATGATCAATTTTTGTGTTTGAAACTCTACTAGAGAATTTTTATAATTTTAAGGAAACCGTTAATTTTTTATTTGTCAAAAAAATAACATCAATCTCCTATTTAAGATAAAAATTTTCAAAATTGCCAATCGCATCAAAAATTATGATTTTTTGAAGTTGCATAACAAATTAAATTTTGCATTCTAGAATCTAGATGAAAATGATCAGTTTTTTTTTTCATGGCAACAAAAAAAATAGAATTCTTCTATTGTGGAGAAAATGGTAAATTTTTCAGTCACAAAATGTGATTGGAACAGAACTGGTCAAATTTTGCAATTGCAGCGAAAATCATTTTTTTGCAATTGCGAAAAAATTCGATTTTTTATCCGAGCTGAAAATGATGGATATTTGCATTTAGAAATTTTTTGAATCGTACAGAATATCATTTTTTGCTATTTTCACTCACAAAAACATTTTTTTTTTTTTTGCAACTTTGTTTCAACTAAATGCCAATTTTGACGTGAACGTATCTTTTTTGAGAGAGGGTGGGGGAGGGGTGAACTTGAATTCAACAAGACGCCATTTTTTGCCATTTTATTATAATTAAATGTAAATTTTTGCCCATTTATTTAACAAAATGTTAATTTTGACATTGATCATAATATTTCATTTCAACGAAATTTCAGATCAACAAAATGTCAATTTTTGCAAATTTCAACAAAAATACCAAATTTCTTTTTCAATTGTAACAAAAAATTCGATAGGTATCTTTTTGAGATGGAAAATATCATACTTATGATCAGTGTAAAAATGTTCAATTTTGATTGTCATGTTTTTCAGCTGTTACGATAAAAAAATTGATTTTATTCTTTTCAAGTGAAATATCGAATTTTGCAATTGTGACCAGAATTCTAATTTTTTTAGTCTATATCGAAATGTTCAACTTTCAAATACTTATGGAAAATATTATTTTCTACAACTTATCGATTTAATGATTCAAAAAAAAATTGTAATGTACGAAAATCTCGCGAGATTTATTTGAATTTTCTCTAAAAAAAATCAAATCAGACATCTATTAATTGCATTCCAGCTTAAAATATTTAGAAAATCAGTATACGTAAGTTCCTGAATATTTGTACGGCAATTTTCCCCCCTTCAATTAAATTCTATCTGCGTCCCATCTGCTGAAAAATTTCTGTCCATTTTCTCGTCATTTCGCAAAACACCGTCCAACCTTTTGCCAGCATCTTTTAATTACATCTATACCATGTCTGGGGTAATTTCGATACAAAAACCTCTTTCTTTCAGACTGGGTCGAATTTCGCGATACACTTACGTCGGTATTCATAATCCTCGCATTTAAAAGCCGCTTAACGTATTACATCATGTCGGGAGCTTTTCAATATCCCTGTGTGCTTTTTGAGAAAACGCATTACTGCGGATTCGTGATGCTACCTCTCACACCTCCGCTTTCGTTTCGACATCAAAAGAGAAAAACCCACCGCCAAAGAAATCGCAGCTCGGTTTAAAAGTCGCCTCGGCTATAAAAATTCCGAGAGCGTGGCTCGTATTTAATTAGATTTCGCGCTATGAAAATCATTTGGCGGAGTTCTCCCGGCTCTCTGCATCAGCCACCGTCGCCCGAAATGAAACCCGACTACATAATAAAAAGTTAATTTACTTTTTAAAAGACAGCAGACTTTTTAATTAATACCGTGTGTAGTTTCGCGAACGAGCGAAAAAAAAAGTCAGCGGAGAATCCGCCTAGGGACAAGCTTTCGCGTGCCTGTTTTCCACCTCTCAGCCTTTCTCGCTTTTGGGGGTTTTCTCGTAAAAAATTAATTGACTTTGTGCACTTCATTAATTAATTCGGCGTCGACGTTTTTCCTCCTGATTTACCCGCGTGTGTATTGTCGTCTTTTCTTTGGCACTTTTCTATCGACTTCCGTTGCCCTCTTTCGTTTTCCTACTTTCGAGTTTGTTTGTCTGCTTGTTTGAAGAATTAATTTTGATTTGGAAAGTGACGGGCGGTTGATGATCCCGAGGAAATATGGTAATTTTTCTATCATTTCTGGGGGTTGTTTTCGGCTTTTTTGGATACAGAAATTATTGGAGGAGGAGAACTTTTTATTGGTATTTCGACATCTTACAATCTTCAGTGTGAAATTAGAAATTTGTTCAGCAAAAAAATCAGAAACTAATGAAAAGCTGATTAGTTATCTTAGCAGTGTTGCCAGCTCCAAAAATTTGAAAAATTGTGTACCTATTTTGTTCATAGATTTTGAATTTTTATATTGAAAATTTCAAATTAGGAAATCTCTAGTTCGAAGAATTAGATTATCAGCTGCCCTGATTCTTCTCACCTCTTCGTACCTCATTCGAGTAAAAACATCAGTGTAGTAAATTCATCATCTAAATTTGTAAAGGGAACACTTCGGTTAGAACCAACGAATGAGGAAACAAAGCAACCCCTAGGTAAATTATTTTAAACCTGCTGTCGAGTTTCATTAATTACGAACAAATGAAAATTCAATTTTTACAATTACATTTCACTAACGTCGACTCAATTCTCGTGATAAATTTTATTGTCTTTTTCTATCTCGATTTTGATACGCTTCGGGTACGCTGAGGTTTTTTTTTGTTTGCGGTAAAGTGCTGCGTTAGCACTAAAGTGTGCATAATAAGTAAATTAATTAAGCGAGATTTTTTTTTTCATTCGACTTAATTCGCCAGAAACTTTGTAAAATGAACTAGGTATATAGTTTTTGAAGCGAGTGTTTCTCTCGTTCGTTTGAATTTAAAATTTCCACTTCTTACGGAGGTATAAAGAAAGACAGTCTGGGATTAGTCGATGAACGGGAAATAATTCGTTGAAAAGATTTAATCGTCTTTTTCTTCTAAAATTCATCTTGAATGGTCTCGTTAAAGAAACTACACGAATTGTATACAATGTAACGTTCGGGGTATTTACAAGTTTTAGCGATGTAGTTTTGTAATTTGAATTTCAAAAGATGGAGAGGGAGGAAAAAATCAAGGGGAGGGGTTGAGCTGTTCGGCGGGTAGAAATTGTGAGTTCGTTGGTCGGTCTTTGGATTTCTTCAAAAGCAGCTAGATTAATTGGAAAGTTGGTGAAATTTTCATTTTAATAATCTAAGGTATTTCAAGATGTAGAGAATGGATGGAAAACTAGGATTTCGAATTTTGAAGCAGGAAAGGAAGAAAGGTCCGTGAAGATAAAGATGTTGACATAATCATTTGCAGAAATTGACACCGTTCACAAATCAGTGAATATTGATATTTTTGTTGTAATTTGTGAAATTAACATTTTTGTTGCAAATGTTAAAATTGTTGATATTTTTGCCAGAACCTGGAAGTTGACGTTACAGCAATAGTCGTAAAAATTGAAAATGTTTCTTGCTATTTCAAAGGTTGTCTCAATAGACAAGTTGAACATTTTTGTCAAAATTGCTAATATGACTGATTTGATACAATTTTATTTAAAATTGGCATTTCTATCCTAATTTAGAAAAAAACAATTTTATGGCAGTTGTAATACCTACTTAGTTTACTGAATTTTCTGAGAATATTATATTTTTGTCAAAATTGCAAAAAATGTCATTTTTGTCAAAATTGCTAAAAATGTCATTTTTGTCAAAATCGCTAAAAATGTCATTTCTGTCAGAATTGCAAAAATGCAACTTTTTGTGAGAGTTGCAAAAATGCAACTTTTTGTTAGAATTGCAAAAATGCAATTTTTCGTCAGAATTACAAAAATGCAACTTTTCGTTAGAATTGCAAAAATGCAATTTTTTGTCAGAATTACAAAAATGCAATTTTTTGTCAGAATTGCAAAAATACAACTTATTGTCAGAATTGCAAAAATGCAACTTTTTGTCAGAATTACAAAAATGCAATTTTTTGTCAGAATTGCAAAAATACAATTTTCCATCAGAATTGCAAAAATGCAATTTTTTGTCAGAATTGCAAAAATGCAATTTTTTGTCAGAATTGCAAAAATGCAATTTTTTGTCAGAATTGCAAAAATGCAATTTTTTGTCAGAATTGCAAAAATGCAATTTTTTGTCAGAATTGCAAAAATGCAACTTTTTGTCAGAATTGCAAAAATGCAACTTATTGTCAGAATTGCAAAAATGCAACTTTTTGTTAGAATTGCAAAAATGTAACTTTTTGTGAGAATTGCAAAAATGCAACTTTTTGTTAGAATTGCAAAAATGAAATTTTTTGTCAGAATTGCAAAAATTGTCAGTTTTTGTTAGAAAAAACGTCTATGTGGGTAGGTTTAGTTCAAGTTACATTTTCTATTTGATAACTTTACCTTGTGGTACATACTAGTTACCATGGGTACATACTAGTTACCATGTGTGAACAGCACTCGACACTTTTTCAATTGAGTTTGTGTTAAATACTCGTTATGCTATGCAAATACCTTTTAAAATCAGTTTGTGTTGAACGCTTGTTGTGTCAACATCACTCATCACTTTTTTAAATAAGTTTGTGTTGAACACTTGTGTGAATAATTGTTTTAAATGCAGTTTGTGTTGACTGCTCGTGGTGTGAACATAACTGATTACTTTTTAAAATTAGTTTGTTTATTGTGTGAATAATTTTTTAAATTCAGTTTGTGTTGAATGCTTGTGGTGCGAACATCACTCACTGCTTTTTTAAGAATTTGTGTAAAACACTTGCGTTTCTTAAATGAATTTTGTGTTGAACACTCGGTTTTTTTTTAATGAGTTTGTGTTAAACACTCGTGTTTTTTAAATGAGTTTGTGTTGAAAACTTGTGTAAACATCATTCATTTACGCTGCACATTTGGATATATCCAGAATATCCAGTCACAGGTACATATTTGATAAAATTTCTATTTTTGTTATGTTCTCTTTATGGATAAGTGGGTTTCTGGGTTTTACCTAGAGATTAAACCTAGATATGATATATCCCATTTTTATGAGCAAGTATAGTTTGGGCATACCTTATTCTTTTTCTTAGACCATTCACATTCAGTTCATTTTCTAAAACTATTTTCATTAATGTTCATATTTTTTTAGCTACTTTTTACATTTATGTTCCATTTGTTATAGAAAGCCTCATTTGTTCATTTGGTGTATTCCTTTTCTTTTTTTTTTAACTATCCAAATTCTGTTATTTTTCTTTATAGCAGGGGTAAAGTGCTATTTTGCTCCCTCTTGTGGAATGCTGTAGTGTCCAAATTCACACTGTTCTCAAGCTGTGGGGAAAATTTTTCTACTCCCTTATTATGAAACTTAGGAGTATTATCTCAAAAATTCATTTGTTTATTCCTTTTTTCTCTTCAATTGTTCAGATTACCTTCTTTTTAAAAAATTTATTAGTTTACTTGTGTTTAGCTCATTTTTATGTTTTGTTTGTGAGTATGTACAAACCATAGATATGGAATATAAACTGGATATGAAGCTACAGTTCTGTAAAAATACACAGAAAACTACAAAGCCACACCTCTATTCAAATCGGGGTGAAGATTGATTAATGGAGATTTTCAAGATATAAATCGAAATAAATACTTGTAATCAAATTGCGAGATCATAATAAATAAGAAGAGGCTAAATTTTTGGCAAAATATTTGATTCAAGTGTCTTATTTTTGTCAAATTTTGATCTTTGGGGTGAAGAGGCGGAGCTTAATTTCTGAACATTACTTTCCTGTACATTTTAAATGGCAGCTTCGTATCCAGTTTATATTCCATATCTATGGTACATACAAACATTGGTTCACTTTTTTAACAAACAACATAAGCCTACTAATTGTACGACTCTTTGTAGATCTACATTCATTTCTCATTTACTCCCTAACCTGATGTTATGTATCTAATATGTAAAGCTTAGTGAAAGTTCACAAAGCTCACTTGTCAACATTTATTATTAATGAGGAACTTATAAGTAAGCAGTTACATCTCTACTTATGATATTAGCATTAATTTAACTTTATGACTAACTATACACCCAGAACTCATAATAGAAGGTGCTATGACAGTCCCAGTGAAGCAAGATGTTTACAAAAACATGAACATTCATAAACAGATAAGTACCTATATATATAAATAAATAAATATACCTATAAATAAATAAATATAAACATCAAATAATTGAATAATTAATAATATCATTATTAATTTGTTCACTTTCATGTTTATTCCAGGTCCAAAGGATTTCTAAGTATTGATGTTTTAGTGGTGGTGGTGCTTTGAGGTGTTCTTGACAGTAGCAGTGATGAAACATTGGAACCCATAATGCTTATCAGAAGTGGCTGCAATTTTGGTGATTAAGCATAGGATTCAAGTAATTTCTGGGGGCAATTCACCATACAAATAAGGTAAGTGAATAAACTTTGATTTTTTGAGCCAGAATTGGCATTATTCTTACTAATTCTTGTTGTTTGATGCTTTTTGGTAGATCCTAAGGATTTCTAGCTCCCAATTGTGGGATCTATGGACTGCAGAGGTGACCAATGGCGAACATATTTGAATTTCAAGAGGCAGAGGCTTTCCAGACTGGATAATCATTGGCTAAGGAATTAGTTGGACCTAGGAGGAGTTTTGATAGCAAGGTTGCAATCTGCAGACTTTCAGGTAATAATTCAATATTATTTTTTAGTCCTTCGAGTTTTGTGCTGTGTTGATGTATTTATTTTTTTACAGGCATTGGAGGCTTCTGATAAAGAGTAATCTGCGATAACCTTGGTGTCAATTTCAATGATTTCATTCTCAGTGGTGATGAGGAGTTACTAGTTGGTAGGTCCTGGTTACGATTTTGTGTGGTAGCGGCAATTTTGGGGATTGAGTACCGATAAGAGCTTGGGTATTTCTGGTGGCATTCACCATGTAAATAAGGTAAGTGAATGAACTTATGATTTTTTTAGCCAGAATTGGCAATATTCTCACTCATTCTTATTCTTTGGTGCTTTCTAGTAGATCATAAGGATTCCTAGCTCCAATTGTGGGATCAATGAACTGCAGAGGTGACCAGTAGCGAACATATTTGATTCCAGGAGGTAGCAGGTTTCCATACTGGATAATCATTGGCTAAGAAGTCGGTAAGACCTTGGAAAATTTTTGATGGTAAGGTTGCAATCTGTGGACTTCCAGGTAATAATTCAATATTATTTTCTGGTCCTTTGAGTTTCTTGCTGTGTTAATGTATTTATTTTTTCAGGTGTCAAAGACTTCTGATGAAGAATTACTGGTGTCAACTTCAGTGAAGATTTCAACAAGTTCATTCTCAGTATTGGTGGAGAGTTACTCCTTAATTGAGCGTGCAACACCCAGTGGCGCGCTAGTGTCGCTTGATTTGAAATAGGGGCTTTGTAAATTCCAAATTGTTTTTTTCAATAATTCAATTATATTACTTCATAATTAGGACAATATCTGAGAGAATACTTGTTCTACATTGCAACTTTAACAACAGTTACGTAATTTTCAATCATATATTTTACGTTATCATTACAAAACCCCTATTTCAAATTCTTATCAGTGCATTTTAGTTCCAGAGTTGCAACCTCAATACATTTCAGTTATGATTTTGTGCTCAGTGATGTTCCAGGTAATGATTTTGTTTTGTCTTTGTGATTTTTTCATGATTATGGTTTTTTATAACTGTTTGCTCTGTTTTTAGTGGTGGATTTGTATTTTCATTTCCTCTGGTGTGGATTGTGATTTCTGCAAGGTGAATATGGCGACGATGGAAGAGGCGACAACTTTGGTGATTTCATTGGAGGTTTCCAGCGGAGTTAAAAGGATCGACAAAGTTTGGTAGCAATTGGAAACTCTTGACACCAAATTTTCAGGGATCATGACATCAGGTGATGAATTGGAGCCAATTTTTTCCATAATTCTCTACCTAGGTGGCGGTTTTCTGCAATCTCAATGTCCTGTGTCTGACCACATTTTTTCTCAGACCCACAGTAATTTTTTCCAGGTAAGTGGTATTCTTTATTATGTTAACATTTTCAAAGTATTGATTCCAGTGGCGTCGGAAAGTGGGGTACAAGGAGTACATTGTACCTTCCCAAAATCTAGACGGTGGTACAAAGTATCATTTGTACCCCCCCCCCCCCATTGTATGAGATAAACTTTTCAAAGCATTAAAATGTGGGAAAAAATGATTTTTTGGGCAATAAAAATTCAATTTTTTCAAAGCTTCGCCCTCGCTTCGCTCAGGCATGTACAAAATTACAATCATTTGAATTTTTTGCGACAACAGAGCCCAAAAATGTTTTTTTGCCCCCTCCCCTGAAAATTCTTCCAGTATTCAAAGTCTTGATACTCATTTTGTACCCACCCAAAAAAATGTTTCCGACGCCACTGATTGATTCCTATTTTATGTTATAGGTGATAGTGGTGACAAAGCTGTGGAGATCATCAGTGGTGGTGATGTTTCATGGCAAGGTAGCAAATTGATTATTTTTGAGGAGATTGAAGGTACCTTAAATTTAATTTGTGGTGGTTACTATCAGGTAAGTGATGTTTTTTTTTTTTACAATTTAACATTTTTTAGTTAATGCTTTGTTATTAATTTTATAGGTGGTGGCAACAGATCAATGACAAGTTTGGCTAAGACACAGCGCCGTGAACTTCCAGCAGGTTAGAAGTAATGACTGGTATCAACAATTAGATTCCTGGGGATTTTCAAAGCCAATTTGAGTCTTAAGTAAAGTCAAGTGGATGATCGGTGATATTTAATATGTTTGCATCAGTTTATTTCAGTGGCAGTTTTTGAAAGGTAAGGTTTTTGATTGTTTGTGTTTCTCCTTTTTACTGGCATGTTTGTCGATTTTGCATCGGTGATATTTAATATGTTAGCATCAGTTTTTTTCAGTGGCAGTTTTTGAAAGGTAAGGTTTTTGATTGTTTGTGTTTCTCCTTTTTACTGGCATGTTTGTCGATTTTGCATACTTTTCAATCTTCGCAAGTGGTACTGTGTTTAGTGTTATGTCTGGCATTACTTGACAGACTATTGGTAACCTTGTTTGATTCGCGATCATGTAGTTCTTGTATTATTTCAGGGTATGATGGCGATTTTCCGGCAGTTTTGTGGGATTTGTTATCAGTGATATGTGATTGTGCTTGTGAACGAGTTTTGTAAGCATATTGGTGATCCGCTATAATTGATTGTTGGTGTTGGCGTTGGTTTTGGCAAGTTTGCGGCAAACCCTGCTGATTAACATTTTAGCCCTGGAATAATTCCAGTTGGTCAATGGTGACGGTGACACTGTCAAAATTAATCCAATTGTCGGCATTGCAGATTAGAGAGCTTTTCAAGCTCATTTCAATAGTGGCGATGGTGTTGGTAAGTATGTTTAAACACGGCTAAAACATTGTGGCTGCAATTTTATTTGACATTGTGATTAATGTGTTGATATGGCAAGTATCAAACACTACAATTAATTAGTGATTTTTTGGTTAGTGATTTTTACAGATTTGTCAATGGGGGCGAGTTAACATATTTGATGAATATGTGAATACATTTTGTGAGGCGATGGATGTGATTAAAAGCTCTGCTACCATGTCACTTATCTAATACTTGAAGTTCAGTTTAAATTCACAAAGCTCATTTTCAAACATTTATTATTAATAAGGAACCAATTACATCTTAAATTACAATACTAGTGATAATGTGACTTAATGACTAACTACATATATAAAACTTGTAGTAAGAGGTGCCACAACACCTATCTTATCTCTGTGATAGTCATTCATTTTTCATGTATTCTTTAACCTATCTTATATCAGTGATGCTTATAATGTGTATGATACTTAAAATGAGTAATATACAATACCTACAATGCTAACACCACCCACCACTAGCGATACCATCTAAAAGTGGCATTGTGCTCATCTCTAGCAGTTATATGTACCTGTTTATGTTTATTTATGCTAAATGAGTTATTATTTAACATAGGTAAGGTTGGCAAAAATTAATAGCAACATTTGTTCAGTATCATTACTTTCTTGATGTGGGTTGAATATACAAGCTAGATTATAACTCAATAGTTTTTTCTGTATCAAAATATCGATAAAGCTGTCGAGCTATAATCTAGCTTGTATATTCAACCCACATCAAGTGAGTTATTTTTTGTTTTTAAATTTTTATTTGATTTGTAGACTTCTTGTGACTACTTTCTTATCATCATTTCCTGAAGGTTCCTAAATCTTGCTCTACCTTGGCTAGGTGGCAACAAATCTTGCTCTACCCTGGCTAAGTGGCAACAAATCTATCGCTCATTACTTAATTTAAATAGGTAAAACTTTCATTTACAGTTGAAAATTCACATGTTTTTGTCAACATTGCTCTTTTTCATCACCAAAAAAGTTTTTCAATATGCCCTATAAATGCAAATAAGCCAAGCTGAATTACAATAGCGTTTTAAATGAAATATTTTATCAAAGAAAAATTCATCACTGATTCATAACTTTTTTCTACATATACTTACCCTTACCTATTCACTTTATTTGGTATATTTTGATGAAAAATGACGAACAATCGATACCTAATTTTTTTCCACCGTTTTTTTCTGAATTGTATCTCATTCGAGTTAGATTATAATAACTTGGCTCCTCCAGCGGGAAACGAGGTCTCACCTGCCATTTATTTTTAACGCGGCGATACTGCGCGTTATGTATGTACCTATTTGTAAACGCCGTAAAAGGTGATTCGGTAAATAATTTATTGGTTTATTTTATTTTCAGGTTTGCGAGCGTTAAACAAGAGCTGCGAGCCGGATTTTCGCATACAGCCGTCGAAGACTCTCTCGGGAGCAATAATGTAAATGAGATCGGCTACAATAACGAATACACGGGTCACCGATGAAATCGTTCAGTTACGAATCAACAAAATGGGATCAGGTGAGTGATTAATATCTTAACTTAGATTTTACGTAGGTACCAATGTTACATGTAGGTTTACTCCTTTTCGGTATTTTTCCGGTGTTATTTTTCTTGGCCATCTTCCTGAAATGTAATCGTGCTTACCTTTGTGTTTCCCCATCAATTTGGAAATTTGCAAATCCCTGATCAATTGAATTGAACGAATATGGAGTTTCTAACAAGTTACCTACCTAAATTTGCTTCTGCTATCAGTTTTTGTTTTTAATCGCACCTTTTTCCTTGTGTTCGCAATATTTAATAATTCACGCATGTTTTAGGTGTTATCATTGTGATGCTTCGCTTACTGCTTCGAATTCGTTGTTGAAAAAGGTCGGCGTTTCATCAGCTTTAGTTAACTTATAGTGTTATTAGTTTTAGTCATTTTTTCTCGGAGGAATAGCTGTAATACTTTGATTTTTTCTAATCTATGAAAAGAAAATCCTCTGAAATGGGATATTCCTTGCCTATCTAAAGAATTAATCTTCCAACTACATGGTTTAGGTTCGTTTTGATAAATTTCTAGAGTTTTGAAATTCAAATTTCAAGAGATTTTCCACTTTTTGGAGAATTGATTGGATTATGAAAATCTGTTCGGATTCTTGACTAATTTTCAAGCTTTTTGTTCAAGAAAAAGCTGCTAGAATTTAGAAACTTGAAATTGAAAGAAAAATTTGTGGTGAAAAAATTCTTTAAACTTTGAGGAAAACGAATTTGGAAAATTGGGCAAAATTCAGGAATTGAAATTGGAAAATCGAAGAAAGTTTGGATGGCACATGGTGCTGAAAGTGAACAATTTCATCCTTTGAATTTTTTTTGAGTTTGGTGCCGGAATCGTAACCTGTGTGAATTTAATTGACCGTCTTTTTTTCTTGTAACTTTTCAGTGATTTTCGAGTCCAATTTTGTTTTAATTTTTCTTGTTCTAGTAGTAATTTTCAATCAAGTGGATTTTGTAGGTAAATTTTAATTTGAAAACTTTGATTTGTTATGAGACTTTTTAAAGGTGGACAAATAAGGGTCGTCAATGATGAAAAAAATTGTTCAAATTCGTTTCGTGCTTTCTTCCCTTTTCCTATTAGAACTCGTCCATCTCGAAATTCTGTCAACTGGGGTTAAATTTTGATATTATTCAAGGGTCGCTGTAAATTTGGCTTTTTCATCGAATTCTCGAACGCTGCCCCGATCGTTGGAGAAGAAGAGGAAGATGCAAGGACGGAGATTTTCATTCGCTCAGAAAAGATTGCCGGTCGCAAAAAGAGACGAAATAACGAAGACGACGACCGCCTTCGCCGATACCAGCGACGACGTCGAGTAAAATTCCAATACGTTGTTAGCCAGTCGCTCTGTCGAGGATACGTACGATGCTGGAAAATCCCCCTGGCCGCCCCATACCCTGTCGGGTGATTAATGAACGGCTACGATATTCAAGTACATATAATCGTTAATCAAGCGTACCAATGACAGAATGTTAAAACCTGACAGTACATTCTATTTTCACGAGAGAGAACATCATCAACCAATAAACTATTTTTTCTCGCCTTCCCCCGGCCGCTTCGTCGTGTCACCTTTTCCCTATAAATAAATCATGGACGTAGAACGAGGCGAAGAGTTCGAGATGGAGAAAATTTCGAGAGGTTTCCTTTTTTTTTTTTTAATAAGTGTATTGATCGTGACGATACAATTTTAATAATTGGATTTTTCATTCGATTAGGTTGCTTTGGTGCGTTTGTATGGAGGGTTGTGGAGGATCAGTGTTGCTCTATCTTTTCTGTATGGCTTTCGTTAATTATACGAAAACAATGGAAGAATATCTTCTAAATTGGGCCTTTCTGTTGTCGCGGTATCGAGTTTCATTTTATCTCTAAGGTTACGACGAGGATAATGAAGTGCATTATTTTCGATGCGAAAATATCGAGCTTTATTCCAGTACCAAGCTGGCGAAATTTAGGGGTAGAAAATTGTAATTTTGTATTCTCAGGTTTCATACATCCGTTTTTTTGGGGGGGATTTTTCCCATGTTCGTTTAGGGCGAAAACAAAATTCAATGAATGTGTTTAGAATTGGAAATTTGCAATATTTTTAAGTTTTTCAAGCGCAGAGATCCGTAGGCAGGGGATCTGGTCCCTCCAGCTCCGGCTCAAGGGCTTTTAAAAAAGTGTCTCCGGTTTCAGCTCCAGGTCCGAAAGATTTTCAAAATGTGATTATCGCTTTTGAATCTCCTATCAAGTCTCTTTCAGACCCTGCAAAAAATCAAACCTTTCCACGACCTATCTCGTGTTATGAGCCTTCAAAGATGGTCGATAAAAATTTCGAAGCCTCCCTCGCTCCCTTGAGGGTTGGTAAAAAAAATATCATGATTTTAAAAGACCACCGAGCGGAACTGGTGAAAAAAATTGAGCGAAATCAGAATACCATGAAGGCATAAACCTGCTGTAAAACATGAAGTTATTCGTTTTTATCCTAAAAATTCCGATAGGGTTTTAGTCGAGATTCTAAGGATTTGAGATTCAAAATTCGAAAAAAATGATTTCCGGTAGAATGACCCCCAAGGTCTCTTTTTTCGTGATCGGTCTCATTTGACATTTGGGAAGAGGAAGATTTCCCAAAATTCTTTCAGAGTTGGAGCACGCTCGTCAAAATTTTCCCTTGCAACCTCGTCAGAAAATCTTACAGACGTCTATGGAATTTCGCAACCGTAGGTCGCGACTTTCTATGAATATTGATGATATTTTAAACTTTCGATTTTTTCGCCATTTTTTCGACAAACTCCCGCCGTCGCACCGGCTGCGTACTTAGGCATTTTCCAGCGGATATTTATTACGTATAAACAAGCTCAGACGTTTTCTCATATTTGACGTCAAGAGAAAGAACGCTGCTGGTGGATTTCTCGCCTCCTCCGGTCCGGGCTCATTCGTTCGTCGCTATGTATAGAGGTGTATGGGGCGTTCTGTACCTAACGTCCTCCAATTTATCAACGTCATGAAAACGTAGCTACCTTTAAACGCGAACGCGTAACCAGAAAAAGGTACAAAGAGCTTCGGTGTACTCAGAACGCACAGCTTGATACATTTTTCCTTCGTATGTTGACGTACCGCTGCGTTGCGCCCGTGCCCGCGCCGTGTCCTCAGACGCGAGACGCAGTGCATGTGGGGTGTCGGTGAATTACGACCTTATAATCGGAAGTGTGTGCTCGAGTATGATGGCTGTAGATAGGTAATGAAAGCGATGTAATGAATTTTTACGTGAATTGAATTGATGGGGATTAGAAGGCTTTGAAAAGAAAACTCGTACATTTCGACGATAATTTGAGATATGGTTCAATTTGAGCGGGAGGCCTGCGAGAAAAATGTTGAGCTCTTGGGATCACAGAGGGAGACGGGGTTAGAAGCTTTGAAGTGGGGTTATATTCAAAAACAATTGAATTTCGCCATTCATTGAAGATTTTTCTGCCAACTTTAAAAGGCTCGTATCTCCAGATAGGTTATATGTGAAGGAGAACTGTTTGCGGATTTTAAAGGAGAATTGATATGGGATTCAAAAACGATAACTATTGTTTAAAATCTCAAAAGCGCATTAAAAATGTTCAGAGTCACCGGCTCGTGACAATTTCCCGAATTTTCCGGGTGAATAACTCGAAAACGCGACTTCCAATCGGAAAACCGACGCCGGATTCGTGTTCAGCAGGTCAAAATCTATGTATGGATCGAATCCAAGCGCATTTCGTGAATAAAAAATTTTTCATGTCATGTCTTTACAGAATTTTCTGAGTTTTCCGGGCGAATAACTCGAAAACGAGACTTCCAATCGGAAAACCGACGCCGGAATCGTGTTCAGGGGGTAAAAATCAATCCATAAACCAAATCCAAGGACATTTCATAGATAAAAAATTTTCCATGTTATGCCTTTACAGAATTTTCCGAATTTTCCGAGGACCTCTTGGTATCTTATATTCTCCTGATGAAACTGGTGATTATTAGCGTCAAAATTCGCCCAATTGAGATTTTGGGAGTGGCAGACCTGACAAATGGGTTGCCTAGCAACATAAATTAAAGGGCGGGGCGATAATTTATTATTTTTCAAATTTGGAACGTAGCTCTTAGTATCTTATATTCTCCTAATGAAACTGGTGATTTTTAGCGTCAGAATTCGTCCAAAAATGAGATTTAGGGAGTGGCAGACCTGACAAATGGGTTGCCTAGCAACATAAATTAAAGGGCGGGGCGATAATTCATCATTTTTCAAAATTGGAACGTAAGACCTCTTAGGGCCGATTTTTCAATCGTCTGATAAAACTAACCGATGGTTTTGACGGACGGTTAACGGCTAACCGACGATTCCGATTGGCTGTTAGCGTTAACTGACAATTATTTTCCCCTGCTTTGGAGATAACTCTCGAATTGAAAAACCGGCCCTTAGTATCTTATATTTTCCTAATGAAACTGGTGATTTTTAGCGTTGAAATCCGCCAAATTCGTTTTTTGAGGCCACAAAATCACCAGTTTCATTAGGAGAATATAAGATACTAAGAGGTCCTACGTTCCAAATTTGAAAAGTAATAAATTATAGCCCCGCCCTCTAATTTATGTTGCTAAGCAACCTATTGGTCAGGTCTGCCACTCCCTAAACTTCAATTTGAGCGTTGCAGATGAGTTGCCTGGCAACGTAAATTGAAGGGCGGGGCGATAATTTATTATTTTTAAAATTTGGAACGTAAGACCTCTCAGTATCTTATATTTTCCTAATGAAACTGGTGATTTTTAGCGTTGAAATCCGCCAAATTCGTTTTTTGGGGCCACAAAATCACAAGTTTCATTAGAAGAATATAAGATACTAAGAGGTCCTACGTTCCAAATTTGAAAAGTAATAAATTATAGCCCCGCCCTCTAATTTATGTTGCCAAGCAACCTATTGGTCAGGTCTGCCACTCCCTAAACTTCAATTTGAGCGTTGCAGATGAGTTGCCTGGCAACGTAAATTGAAGGGCGGGGCGATAATTTATTATTTTTAAAATTTGGAACGTAAGACCTCTCAGTATCTTATATTTTCCTAATGAAACTGGTGATTTTTAGCGTTGAAATCCGCCAAATTCGTTTTTTGGGGCCACAAAATCACAAGTTTCATTAGAAGAATATAAGATACTAAGAGGTCCTACGTTCCAAATTTGAAAAGTAATAAATTATAGCCCCGCCCTCTAATTTATGTTGCTAAGCAACCTATTGGTCAGGTCTGCCACTCCCTAAACTTCAATTTGAGCGTTGCAGATGAGTTGCCTGGCAACGTAAATTGAAGGGCTGGGCAATAATTTATTATTTTTAAAATTTGGAACGTTAGACCTCTCAGTATCTTATATTTTCCTAATGAAACTGGTGATTTTTAGGGTTAAAATCCGCTCAAATCACGAATTTGGCAGATTTCGACGCTAAAAAAATCACCAGTTTCATTAGGAAAATATAAGATACTGAGAGGTCTCACGTTTCAAATGTGAAAAATAATAAATTATGGCCCCGCCCTTTAATTTATGTTGCTAGGCAACCCATTTGTCAGGTCTGCCACTCTCACCCCATAATTTTAGGCTAGGGGTGTAGGGGGCCAAAAATTTTACAAGGTGGTTTTCAAACCCTGGGAATCAAATTCCGTGGGTTAGTTTCAAATTTCAGCTCTGGGAGTGATTCGCTCATCTTACCCGCCAGTACCCTTTGTAGCCAAATGTCTACCAACTCTATTAAGTATTTAAAAATAATAATAAATGACATGTTCGACAAATTTATTTTTATTTTATCAAGTGTACTTGAAATTTTACATTTTGATTTTGAGGTCTCTTTTCATAACTGACCCTTTCACCTCCCCCCCTCCAAAAAAATCGTTCAAAAACCTGATCCACGCTTGGCCCTTTGTGGCCAGGCGAAAAAAAAATCTCGTTCCGCCTATGAGTCTGAAGTCCACACCAAGGGAAGAAATTCGCTAAAATTTTCAGAACTGATGAATGAAAATTTGGAAGTAGTTTAGAGGGATTTTTCAGTCGCTCAGACAACTTGGGCCAAATCTCAAACCTTCTGAGCTGACTGGACAGTTTGGAGCAATTTTTTGAACCCAGCAGGCTTGATTTTTCTCACTCGCAATAATTTGAGCTTATTTTCAAGCTCCCTCTGGTATTTTGAGACAATAAGCTGCAAATAACCACCTACTTGTAATTCGAACCACTTGAAAAGATCCTAAAATAAATTCAGACCCAGAACTTTGGTGACATTCTTCCCTCGCAATTATCTTCCCCTTTAAAAATAACTCCAGCCTTTTTCTCCCATAAAGTCGAGCCCACGATGGATTTTAAACGGCGCACTAAAAGATCGAAGAACCGAAGCAGAAAGGTCGGCTCGTCAAACCACGTAACGCTGCAACGACGACGACGTTGCAAAAGCTATAATACTAATTTGCGATACGACGAAAAAGTGGCGTATAAGAAGAGTTTTCGAAACAAACTTAAAATTATATTCGGCGAAGTTTGCCAATTTTAGCAACCTCTTGGCCTTATTTTTTACGTAAACATCGGCTCGTACGCCGCCCGAATATAAATTTCAAATGTATTAAAATGACTTGTAACTCGAGACGTAAATGAAATTCGAATTTATCAAATATCGCGGCCGATTTCGCATATCGGGCTAGTTTTTTTTCCCCTTTTCAAGCCTTGCACGAACTCGACTTATTCGCGGTTGATTTTGTTCTTATTGAAAAAGCAAGAAGAAAGGTTTGTAGCTAGATCAAATACGCTGTTTTGGATAACGCAACGACAAATCAATTCCGATTCGTTCGTGCGTTCGTGGCAGATGAAAATAGAGCTTCGATCTCGCGCTACGATGATTACCACGCGAGACCTTATTGGAATTTCCTCGTAAGGCTCGAGCAACGAATGAAAATGCCCGCCAACGACGCAATCCAATCAGGATTTTCTTTATCAAAAAAAAACTAGAGAAAAAAATGAAACGAAAAATACATTTACTTTATTCCATTTGTTTTTTTTTTTCATTCTCTCTTTGTACTATTTTCTGTCTCGTATTTGCTGCCGAAATGTCTAAAATTTTATACCCCTCCCTCGCACACAAGCTGTAGGCATCCCAACCATCGTCGTCGTTTAACGCTTCTAATATTCGCTTTTTTGAAAGATTGTCGCCAAGAACGATTTTTCTTCTTGAGGTTTACCGTCTCCTTCCTGGAGCTTGTCACAGGTGCACCTCTCACTCTGTGGCCGCTGTTGCTGGATTCTATTCTCTTAAAACGTGTTGATGCTATTTGTACACCTCGGTGCAGAGTTCCCATCTTGTGTAGCGAATACGTGTATGCGTTATTTATCAAAAATTGTGGAGAAAAAATGAAAAAAATGAGGCATCGTGTCGTCTTCTAATGTCATTTTTTATCGCAGTGTTCCATACGTTGGCACAAAAATGCCTAGTTGCTGAAAAACAGCTATAGAGATGTTGACTAGGTTTATATATGAATTTTGTTTCATCGTATCAGCCTGCCTCAATGACGTGAGCTTCCTTTACTCGGGCCGTATCCAGCAGCGATCCATTTCCCGGCGTTTCTTCGGAGTCCAAACGAGGTAATCGTGTGGAGAGGGGGCGGTTTTACTCAAAATTTAGGATTTTATTTACGTTGGAGGTAGAGATGCATTTTTCGGCGAGGAATATTGTGTATGTGAGGTTTTGTTGGATTTGATTCTTTGATTCAGTTTTCATTTAAATTGGTTTAATTGTTCTTGCCCTTTTTTTTTTTTTTTTTTTCTAATTAATGATATGATTTGGATATTATTCGATGAATTTATTGTTTGCAAAGTAGGTATTGAAGGACTCTCGGATATTTCGAATAGTAAATTTCATTTCATTGGAGCTGATATTAATTTTCATGGATTAGAAAAATACAATTACAGTACCTAATTTTTTCCTCTTTGCTGTAGGTAAAAAGAAAAATATTCATTTCATTACTTACCTGTTTTATTTTTCATTCATTATTTTTTATCAACTTACTTATTAGCATTTTTCCTGTGCCCATTCATTTCATGTTTTGATTTTTGATAAACAATTGAAATATTTTTATAGTTTTTGCTTTGTATTTTTCATTCATTTTCTTACTCATTGCTTTTCATGTAAATACCTACGTTTTATATTTGTAAATTTCAAGTCGATGGAATGTATTTTTACGTGTTTTTTTTTTCTGCATGGTCCATGTTATCATTGTAAGTTTTCATTTGCTTTAAATATAATTATGCGAGTAGAATTATTTGAGTGCAATATTCGAATTCTATGATCTCGACAAAGCGAGGAGCAATGGAGCAAATAAACCCCAAAAATTCACACATTCATTCACCTATAACATTGTTTTTTTGATGTTAAAAAATGAAAAAAAAAAAGGAATTAAAAATTTCATGATTTGTGAAACAGAAAAAAATAGGGGAAAATAAAAAAATGAATTATTATGAAAAAACGGTGATTTGTTCAGCTGTTAGAAGTCTTAAATCAGTGATTATTATCACTTGGTTGAACGAATTTTACCTCAATTGAGGAAATTGTGAAAAAAAAACGTCGCTAGCATGAAGGAAAATGTGATTTTTTTGTTGAAAAACAGCTTTAAGGAAGTATTGGAATAATAAACAAAAAAAAAGATCGATAAGAAAAAAAAAAAAAGAAATTATAAATGCAAAAATAACGATAAGCAATTCGAATAACAAGAAATTCTTCGACGGGTGAATAAATCAACAATTTTCGACCATAGAAAATAATTATTAATTGAGTTTGATACAAAAAAAGTGATGATAATCATCAAAAATAAATCGAAGAATCGGGTAAATTTTATCAAATTTATTTTACATACGAGTAACTATATTCTTCTTTTTTAATTGAGCTACGCGGCTTTCTTTGGTTTAACTTGCTTTCCTAGCATACAATTGTGAAGGCAATTTATTATCTATACTTTTTCACCGACAGTAATAATCAAAATACATGTTGAATGCACAGATCGTCAACTAATACGAATTTACATAGAATAACATTTCATTAATGAAATAAATTATTCGAATTCATCATCTGCTTGACAATATCAACCTTCATGCGTATTCTCTGTAATTCTCTGCGACACCGAGTTCCAAAATTGGTATTTTCCATTTTCAGAATTCAGTTATCTGCGAAAAAAAAGAAAATAAATTGGTAAAAATACAAAAATTACCAACATAATTGACAAAAATTGAATATTATTTCAAAAAACGATCACTTATTTGGTGAATAAAACGAAGGAAGGGTGAAAATCGTTTCCTTTGGTATTTTCCATCATTTAGGTATCTGCGGAAAAAAAAAGAAGAAAATCAATTAGTAAAATACCAAGATTACCAACGTAATAAAACAAAAAATGGAATATTACTTCAGAAAACAATTTTTTACTTGGTGAATAAAACGAAAGACAAGTGGAAATTGTTTATTCAAGTTTGAAAATTGCTGGTCCAGATATTTTGATATTTAATTCATCAAAAATAGGTATGTAATGTATTATGTAAGTTTGATGGGATGAAATAAGTACTGAATATTTTAAAAATCCTGATTTAATGTACTTACGATTCTAGCCGATAGCAACTCTACGGCTTCAGAAAAGTAAAAAAAATCATAATATCGATAATAGAGCTCAAAATTTAGTAAAATAGAAATATTCATAGTGGTCCCTTTCATTTGTAACGATAGGCAACTTATTTGACACGACGAAATCTCGAATTGGTCGATATGGAGGTGAAACGTTACCAATTTCATTTGAGTAGATGAAAGGCAATCCGGCGTCGGTTTTTGTATTGAGCGTTGCGTTTTCGAAATATTTTCCTCGGGAAAATCGAATCGAATACCTTGAAAATGCCACCTCCGATTGAAAAAACCAAGCCGGATTCTTGTTCACCGTCCCAAAATCTACAGATGGACCAAATCCAAGCGCGTTTCGTGAATAAAAATTTTCCGCGTCACTTCTACAAAAATCACGAAAAAGAGATGAAATTAAACAAAAATCAGAAAAGTGGTGTATAATTACGTATTTTGGGATATTATTGCCCGAAAACTTTTTTCGGCCAACTCGAATCTGGCGTCAGATTTTTGATTCGACCATTTGTTTCAATATTATTGGCATTTTTCTTTTGAATTTTTCCGATTTTCTTTCGCGATTATCCACGAATCTAAATCTCTAAATGAAAATCCGACACCGGATTCGCGTTCAGCGGCCTCGAATCTGCCTATTGACCTTTTCTAAAAGCATTTGGGCGGTAAAATTTTCCGATGACTTTTCCGCCCAAAAACAGCCGTTTTTCCATGAAAAAAGTCATCGGAAGATTTTACCGCCCAAATGCTCTTGGAAGAGGTCTAAAGGCAGATTCGAGGTCGCTGAACTCGAATACGGCGTCGGATTTTTGATTCGACCATTTGTTGCAATTTTATTGGCATTTTTTTCTTTTGAGTTTTTCCGATTTTCATTCGCGAATACCCACGAATCTAAATCTCTAAATGTAAAACTGGTGATAATTAGCGTCAAAATTCGCCCAATTGAGAGTTTGGGAGTGGCAGACCTGACAAATGAGTTGCCTAGCAACATAAATTAAAGGGCGGGGCGATCATTCATTATTTTTCAAATTTGGAACGTAAGACCTCCTAGTATCTTATGTTCTCCTAATGAAACTTGTGATTTTTAGCATCAGAATTCGCCCAAAAACGAGATTTAGGGAGTGGCAGACCTGACAAATGGGTTGCCTAGCAACATAAATTAAAGGGCGGGGCCATAATATATTATTTTTAAAATTTGGAACGTAAGACCTCTCAGTATCTTATATTTTCCTAATGAAACTGGTGATTTTTAGCGTTAAAATCCGCTAAATTCGTTTTTTGAGGCCTCAAAATCACCAGTTTCATTGGGAGAATATAAGATACTAAGAGGTCCTACGTTCCAAATTCGAAAAGTAATAAATTATAGCCCCGCCCTCTAATTTATGTTGCTAAGCAACCAATTGGTCAAGTCTCCCACTCCCATAACTTCAATTTCGGCGTGGCAGATATGTTGCCTGGCAACGTAAATTGAAGGGCGGGGCGATAATTTATTATTTTTTAAATTTGGAACGCAAGACCTCTTAGTATCTTCTATTTTCCTAATGAAACTGGTAATTTTTAGCGTTGAAATCCGCCAAATTCGTTTTTTAGGGCCACAAAATCACCAGTTTCATTGGGAGAATATAAGATACTAAGAGATCCTACGTTCCAAATTCAAAAAGCAATAAATTATAGCCCCGCCCACTAATGTATGTTGCTAAGCAACCAATTGGTCGTCTCCCACTCCCTTAACTTTAATTTGGGCGTGGCAGATAAGTTGCCTGGCAACATAAATTGAAGGGCGGGGCGATAATTTATTATTTTTAAATTTTAGAACGTAAGATCTCTTGGTATCCTCTATTTTCCTAATAAAACTGATGATTTTTAGGGTTGAAATCCGCCAAATTCGTTTTTTTGAGGCCACAAAATCAACAGTTTCATTGGGAGAATATAAGATACTAAGAGGTCCTTCGTTCCAAATTCGAAAAATAATAAATTATAGCCCCGCCCTCTAATTTATGTTGCCAAGCAACCAATTGGTCAAGTCTCCCACTCCCTTAACTTCAATTTGGGCGTGGCAGACTGCCTAATTCGTGATTTGAGCGGATTTCAACGCTAAAAATCACCAGTTTCATTAGGAAAATATAAGATACTGAGAGGTCTTACGTTCCAAATTTTAAAAATAATAAATTATCGCCCAGCCCTTCAATTTACGTTGCCAGGCAACTTATCTGCCACGCCCAAATTGAAGTTAAGGGATTGGGAGACTTGACCAATTGGTTGCTTAGCAACATAAATTAGAGGGCGGGGCTATAATTTATTGCTTTTCGAATTTGGAACGAAGGACCTCTTAGTATCTTATATTCTCACAATGAAACTGGAGATTTTGTGGCCTCAAAAAACGAATTTGGCGGATTTCAACGCTAAAAATCACCAGTTTCATTAGGAAAATAGGAGATACTAAGAGGTCTTACGTTCCAAATTTTAAAAATAATAAATTATCGCACCGCCCTTCAATTTACGTTGCCAGGCAACTTATCGGCCACGCCCAAATTGAAGTTAAGGGAGTGGGAGACGACCAATTGGTTGCTTAGCAACATGAATTAGTGGGCGGGGCTATAATTTATTGCTTTTCGAATTTGGAACGTAGGACCTCTTAGTATCTTATATTCTCCCAATGAAACTGGTGATTTTGTGGCCTCAAAAAAATGAATTTGGCGGATTTCAACGCTAAAAATCACCAGTTTCATTAGGAAAATAGGAGATACTAAGAGGTCTTGTGTTCCAAATTTTAAAAATAATAAATTATCGCCCCGCCCTTCAATTTACGTTGCCAGGCAACTTATCTGCCACGCCCAAATTGAAGTTAAGGGATTGGGAGACTTGACCAATTGGTTGCTTAGCAACATAAATTAGAGGGCGGGGCTATAATTCATTGCTTTTCGAATTTGGAACGAAGGACCTCTTAGTATCTTATATTCTCCCAATGAAACTGGAGATTTTGTGGCCTCAAAAAACGAATTTGGCGGATTTCAACGCTAAAAATCACCAGTTTCATTAGGAAAATAGGAGATACTAAGAGGTCTTACGTTCCAAATTTTAAAAATAATAAGTTATCGCCCCGCCCTTCAATTTACGTTGCCAGGCAACTTATCTGCCACGCCCAAATTGAAGTTAAGGGATTGGGAGACTTGACCAATTGGTTGCTTAGCAACATAAATTAGAGGGCGGGGCTATAATTTATTGCTTTTCGAATTTGGAACGAAGGACCTCTTAGTATCTTATATTCTCCCAATGAAACTGGAGATTTTGTGGCCTCAAAAAACGAATTTGGCGGATTTCAACGCTAAAAATCACCAGTTTCATTAGGAAAATAGGAGATACTAAGAGGTCTTACGTTCCAAATTTTAAAAATAATAAATTATCGCACCGCCCTTCAATTTACGTTGCCAGGCAACTTATCGGCCACGCCCAAATTGAAGTTAAGGGAGTGGGAGACGACCAATTGGTTGCTTAGCAACATAAATTAGTGGGCGGGGCTATAATTTATTGCTTTTCGAATTTGGAACGTAGGACCTCTTAGTATCTTATATTCTCCCAATGAAACTGGTGATTTTGTGGCCTCAAAAAAATGAATTTGGCGGATTTCAACGCTAAAAATCACCAGTTTCATTAGGAAAATAGGAGATACTAAGAGGTCTTGTGTTCCAAATTTTAAAAATAATAAATTATCGCCCCGCCCTTCAATTTACGTTGCCAGGCAACTTATCTGCCACGCCCAAATTGAAGTTAAGGGATTGGGAGACTTGACCAATTGGTTGCTTAGCAACATAAATTAGAGGGCGGGGCTATAATTCATTGCTTTTCGAATTTGGAACAAAGGACCTCTTAGTATCTTATATTCTCCCAATGAAACTGGAGATTTTGTGGCCTCAAAAAACGAATTTGGCGGATTTCAACGCTAAAAATCACCAGTTTCATTAGGAAAATAGGAGATACTAAGAGGTCTTACGTTCCAAATTTTAAAAATAATAAATTATCGCACCGCCCTTCAATTTACGTTGCCAGGCAACTTATCGGCCACGCCCAAATTGAAGTTAAGGGAGTGGGAGACGACCAATTGGTTGCTTAGCAACATAAATTAGTGGGCGGGGCTATAATTTATTGCTTTTTGAATTTGGAACGTAGGACCTCTTAGTATCTTATATTCTCCCAATGAAACTGGTGATTTTGTGGCCTCAAAAAAACGAATTTGGCGGATTTCAACCCTAAAAATCATCAGTTTTATTAGGAAAATAGAGGATACTAAGAGATCTTACGTTCCAAAATTTAAAGATAATAAATTATCGCCCCGCCCTTCAATTTACGTTGCCAGGAAACTTATGTGCCACGCACAAATTGATGTTCAGGGAGTGGCAGACCTGACCAATAGGTTACTTAGCAACATAAATTAGAGGGCGGGGCTATAATTTATTACTTTTCGAATTTGGAACGTAGGACCTCTTAGTATCTTATTTTTTCCTGATGAAACTGGTGATTTTTAGCGTTGAAATCCGCCAAATTCGTTTTTTGAAGCCACAAAATCTCTAGTTTCATTGGGAGAATAGAAGATACTGAGAGGTCCTACGTTCCAAATTTGAGAAGTAATAAATTATGGCTCCGCCCTCTGATTCATGTTCCTAAGCAACCAATTGGTCAGGTCTTCCACTCCCTTAACTTCAATTTGGGTGTGACAGATAAGTTGCCTGGCAAGGTAAATTGAAGGGCGGGGCGATAAAGACCTCTTAGTATCATCTATTTTCCTAATGAAACTGGTGATTTTTAGCATCAGAATTCGCCCAAAAATGAGATTTAGGGAGTGGCAGACCTGACAAATGGGTTGCCTAGCAACATAAAGGGCGGGACAATAATTTATTATTTTTAAAATTTGGAACATAGGATCTCTCAGTATCTTTTATTCTCCTAATGAAACTGGTGATTGTAAGAGTTAAAATCTGCTCATATCATGAATTTGGCAGATTTTGATGCTAAAAATCACCAGTTTCATTAGGAGAATATAAGATACTAAGCGGTCTTACGTTCCAAATTTGAAAAGTAATATATTATCGCCCCACCCTTCAATTTTATTTCAAACCACCAACTAATACCCCTCTGTATAGTGTATAACTCACATAAATTTGAAAAAAGTTGATTGCAAGCCACGGAAGATGGAAATTTTTAATGGAAAGGCTGAGAAAAGTAACCATCTAATCACATTTAATGAATTAAAATTTTCATGGTTGAGTTTTTGATGGTTTCACTCAGAAAAGTTGAAAAATTCTCTGGAGACAGTGACACAGAAAATTTTCTGGCTCCAATTGGATTCACTTTTTAGGTAGATATTTGACCGCTGAACACATATCTGGAGTCGGATTTTCGATTCGGCCATTCGTTTGGTTTGCAATTTTATATCGAGTTTTCCCGACTTTTCCGAGCGATTATCTAGTGTACGCGACTACACCAGACACAATATGACTCACAAAGATCGGAATGAATGTGACATTAACACAACTAGCAAAAATAAATAAGATAACAATGATCAAACACAAACAATTGATTAAAACAAACCTTACCTTTTAAAAACACCAAGAACTCCTCAAAATCACACACGATCACAAAAACTACAGTCTATGGATCAAACATTGCCGATCATCTTCTTCACATTCCTGATGATCGCAAAAGGGACTCCAAAAATCCGCTGAAATTTGTTGAAATCTGCTCATTGATACCAGATGTCACCTCAAACAAATCATTGAAGCCGATATTGCCGCAAAAGTTGCAGTCAAACTGAATGCTATTGTGCCATTGTGCAAATGCCGACACATATAAAATTAATCACAAAGCATTATTTTAGACAGTGCTAAATCATAAAAAGTGTAGCTTACCTGATGGTAACTGCCTCAATAAAATCCAGGGCACCTCTTATTGCTCCTTAGATGACCTTAGTTCAACATCAAGCCATCAAAACACCACTGCCAATGACCTCCACATCATCACCACCACCATCAACTGTGAAAGAAACACACAAATCAATACCACAAAAACGCCAAATCAATAAAGAATACCACTCACCAGATAAAAATTTGTCACTGGTCTAAAAATTTTCACCAGTCTATGGAAAACAGCCTCTGATCCATTACCAGAATTGAGATTGCTGAAAAATCACTAGGGGTTGCCACCAAAATTTTCCATTCCTCTGGATGCTTCCTGGAACCACCAATTATACTGCCAAAGTCATCAATGATCTCCACCATTATCACCCTTTAAAGAAAATACAAATCAATTACCTGAAAACATGAAAATTAATAAAGAATACCACTCACCTGGTACAAATTGTCACTAGTCCATGGAAAGTAGCCTCTAATCAATCACCAAAATTTATAAAGAAAATACAAATCAATTACCTGAAAACATAAAAATTAATAAAGAATACCACTCACCTGGTAAAAATTGTCACTAGTCCATGGAAAGTAGCCTCTAATCAATCACCAAAATTTAGATCTCTAAAAAATCATCAGGGGTCACCACCTAAGTCTGCCATTCCTCTGGATGCTACCGAAAACCTTCAATAAAATTGCCGAAGTCGTCGCGTCGCCACTTCCACCATCTTCACCTTCAACTTGCTAATACTGCCATCAGAACCTCTGGAAATAGAAAAATAAACCTACCACAAAACTCACAGCAAAAAATCATATAGAAAACCACAGCAAGACATAACAGTATCATTTGTGTGTGTTAACAACGATATAGTGTGTGTGAATATAAACGAACTCGTTTGGTACAAACCTGAAAATGTCGCCCCATTTAATCGCATTGTAAAATTGCGAGTTTTCAATTTCAAATTTCTTTGTATTCACACAGCAATTTTATTGAAACAAAAAAAGATTTTAAAGGAAGATCATATCTAAGTTTTAAAAAAAAAACCGCTGCGTTAACTACGAAGCAAAATTAATTTGAAAACTCACAATTGTACATGTATTTAAATGGGATGATCCTTTGGTTTGTACCAAATGAGATTGTTTATTTATGCACACTGTGTCATGGTTTCACACACACACACACCTTTAGGCTGAGGTTCCGTATAAAAAACAATATGAAAAAATTTCAAATATAAAACTCAATTCTTACCTGAAACTCTATCAAGCGCATAATCCTCCTCATTCACTTTACATTACCTCTGTGGATAACCTCACTGTAATCTCTACCATCACTAGTGTTACTGCCATTATCCATAAGCCAGTCATCTCCAACCAAAAATCATCTACACCTGTGGATGAAAAGTGGTCAACATCACACAAAACACCACAGAACCAAAACACACTAATTACAATGAAAAATTCTTACCTCAAACTCCATCAACTACAAAATCTTTACTGGAAATCCAGAAACAAACTGAAATCGTTATCCAGCTCACTGCCACTGAGAAAATCACCAAACTCGATATTCAAAGTTGGATGATCCAGTAATCACCACTGGAAGTCTTTTAGAACCTACAGAAAATATCAAAAAGCAAAAATTAGCTAAGTAATCAAAGTTTATTTACTTACCTACTTTGTTTACATTGGGAATCACTGCCTCTGCTGGTCAGTCCACTTTTGATCGTCAAGATTCAGCTGCTGCCGCTGATGAGCATCTCTGGATCTCAAATGATGATCTGTTGTCACTCACACTGCCAAAGACATTCTGAAAGGACTTACACTGTTAGACATCATTACCAGGAACTAAGTGACCATTTTGCGCTCATGTGAGCGCTAATGTTGATTTGAGAGCAGAGGTGATAGAATCAAATAAAATACATTAGCTCTTATGGGAGGAATTTGATTTTTCAAATTTTTAAGGGAAACAGCGGGTTTATGTGAAATTTAACCGTGATAGGAATTGAAGATATTGAAATTTCCGATCGATTGAGATAAATCTTCTCAATTCCGTCCAATATTACGCGTTTTATGAGCATTTTTGCTTTATTCACTTTTAGCTTACGTTAACTTTGAATTAAAATTACTCAAAATCTAGATCGACAACATATATTTCTTATTAAAGCGAATTGCAGAGAATTTCATCCTCTTTCTAATGATGTATCAACAAGCTTAATGGCTTAAATATTCAAGCCACTATTCTTTTGCTAATGTGTTGAAACATATATTACCATTTTTGAAAATAACAGATTAGCCAATCAGCTGTTTTGAAATAGTTCTGAAAAATGAAGATGATCGTTTCAACGCATTAACAAAAGAATAATGGCTTGAATATTTACGCGATTAAGCTCGTTGATACATCATTAGAAAGAGGATAAAATTCTCTACAATTTGCTTTAATAAAAAATATATATGTTGTCAATCTAGGTTTCGAGTAATTTTAATTCAAAATTTACATAAGCTAAAAGTGAAGAAAACAAAAATTCTCATAAAATGTGTAATATCAGACGAAATTGAGATGTTTTTATCTCAATCGATTGGAAATTTTAATATCTTTAATTCCTACCAAGGTTAAATTTCACATAAACCCACCATTTTCTTTAAAAAAATCGAAAAACCGAATTCCTCCCATAAGAGCTAATGTATTTTATTTGATTCTATCACCTTAGCAAATGTAGTTCCAACAAGTTCCCATAGAATGCAGCCACTCCACGCGAAATGGTCAATTTGGACCTAGAACAAGCACAAAAATGTTTAAATTAGTAATGATATTACTACTTACATATTACATATATCTAGGTACTTACCTATTTGCTTGCAGATGATTTGGTATGTTCTTGAAAGCATATTTTTCTTCATGGAGACTGTTGTGGTATTTAATATTTACTGCGAGTGCTTTCCTGAATACTTCCTTCCAGTCAGAATCTTGTAATTCTTTCCCAATCACAACTCCAATTTCTGAAACATTTTTAAAAACAAAATTAGTCTGTTATGAAACATAAAACTGCACATAAATATGATGTAACTAGTAATGGTATGCTAAACTAGGCATTAACTAATGTTTTTTCCTCCACTGTTTGTTGTCACAACCAACATATTGTAGGGAAGAAGGGGAGGTTCGGCATACTCATCATTACACAAGTGAAGATAAAACTATAAGGTAGTGAAGCAAAAGGTAGCTATACTTGCACAACTACAAAATGCCTGGACTAAATGAATGGCTGGATGATAAAAGGGCCTAACATGTTAGTAGATATTATTCCACTGTTATATTGTGGCAATTGAGATGTTGAATGAATATAGCAACTCCAATGCAAATTTCATGCGGAACTGCTGTTTTCACACAACACCCAAAACTGCCAAGATATAACGGTCGAACAATATACGATAAAGTTATTAATGATACTGTGAAGGTGGAGTTAGGCTCCTTCGTCTTCCAACAACTTCAGCATCGACTTCAACAATACAAAATCATGAAAATAACTCGTTATTTTTGATGTTATTTGATTTCATTAAATAATCATCAACTTGAAAAACTTATTTTCATGATTTTGTACTGTTGAAGCCGATGTTGAAGTTGATGGAAGACAAAGGAGCCTAACTCCCCCTTCACAGTTTCATTAATAGCCTAATCATATAACTACTAAAACGGTTTGGAGTGAATATTTCTTCAAAGAAATGTTTGGGTATCACAACATTTAAAAAACCATATCATTTCATCACAACATTTAAATGATACTGACAGCTTGATTACAAGTGGCTCCATCTATCTGATGTTGCAACTACGTGCCTCTGGGGAGATACAGATACAATCATATTAAATACATTAGCTTATATGAGAGGAATAAAGTTTTTTGAAATTTTTAAGGAAAATGGTGGGTCTATGTAAAATTTACCCATAATAAGAATTCAACATGATAAAATTTCCCATCAATTGGTGTAAAAAGTTTTGAGTTGTTTTCAACAATAAACATTTTATGGGCATTTTTTTCGTTCATATTTTGCTTACATCAATTTCAAATTAAAATAACTCAAAATTAAGATTAACAACACCAATTTTTCATTGCAGTAAATTGTAGAGAATTTTATCCTTTTTCCAATGAAGCATCAACGAGCTTAATCATGTTAATATTCAAGCCGCAATTTACATTTTAATGCGTTGAAACAAGAACACCATTTTTAAAAATAACGGATCAGCTAATCAGATGTTTTTAAATATGAAGATGACTGTTTCAATGCATTAAAATGTGAATAGAGGCTGGAATATTAGATTAAGCTCATCGATACATCATTGGAAAGAGGATAAAATACTCCACAATTTCTTCAAATGAAAAATTGGTGTTGTCAATCTCGATTTTGAGTTATTTTAATTCAAAGTTGACGTGAGCAAAAAATGAATAAAAAGAAACGTCCATAAAATGTTTATAATTGAATGAAATTCAAAACTTTTTGCACAAATTGATAGGAAATTTTATCATCTTTAATTCTTATTCAAGGAATATAGATATACTACGTATAATAGGTACACCGAATCAGGAGTGTGTGTGCTAGTGTGAGTGAATTACGACGTCATTGGTAGTTTGCCATTTATTTTGCCCAAGTATGCGCGGACATCGCTGCTTATGTTTGTCAACACCACCGTTGTGTGTGCTTGTAGTTGTTATGTTATTACTCACTACCAATGACATCAGCACCCTGCACTCCTCACTCACGCGAAAGTGTATAACAACGATCCAGTGTACCTATTATACGTAGTATATCTATATTCCTTGTTCTTATTAAGGGTAAATTTTACATAGACCCACCATTTTCCTTAAAAATTCAAAAAACACCATTTCTCCCATGTAAGCCAATGTATTCAATCCCCCCAAGCGGACCTGGGACTTTATCACTCCCCATGAAAACTTGTATATGTTTTTCTCTAAACAGTGGTTCCTGAATTAGGCCCTTTTGTCATCCAGTCATTCAAATGTACTAAGATGTTTAAACTTGGCTTATCTTTATAAAAATACTAACCAAAAAGATTATATGTGTAATGCATGTAATAAAGCCCTGTGATTGGCCATTTTGCCTTATCTCCTCACTGTTTACACTATCAAAGTACTTATACAATACAAATACATCGTGCAATTATTTTACTTTTGGGCCAGTTTGCAAAATGTCATCAATTAAATTCTTGCTTGCAATGCTTGCTATTAATATCAATTTCATAATTACATTACACTTACATTTTGAATTGCGCCCTGTCTTTCAGTCAACATTTTGCCACAAAAATATTATTGGTAAAGATTCTATAGTCGGTACAATGTAAGATGGAACTTTTCCCCTACTCGACTCGAAACGCGGAAACCAACGACGGGTGTTGATTTAAAATGTCGTCCAATCACAACTCAACGTTCTTAAATTTTGTGGTGGGAGAATTTAGGGGAAAAGTTCCTTCTTTCGTTGTATGCACTATAACTCCAACCTTCAAGGTGCCAGTTTTTCTGGGTTTTCTGGGTCTGTCAGGGGTAAATTAAATTATATTTTGGGTTTTCTAGTGTTCCGAACCCCCCTGACACAACAGAAGTCCGTCGAAAAGTGAGTTTGTCAAAGTCGATTTAAGGCTGTACTTCAGTAGGTAAATGAGTAGGTAAAAATGACGAATTTTCGCGAAAGTTTTGTGGGTCACTGAATGAATGGATTTTTTTCATTTTTGCTTTAATTTGTTCAGAAAAGCTAAACTTAGAACTCCGCGAAGCTATTTTTTGAATAAATAATTATCTGAATTTATTATATGACTCTGAAATTGGCAAACTTACGCCATTTTCACTTGTTTTCACTCCAACATTACACGTTTGAAGAGCAGTTTACAGGAAAAAAAGCTTCGTGACATCCCAAGTTCAACCTTTATGATCAAAATAAACCAAAAACGAAAAAAATTCATTCATTTAGTGACTCACAAAACTATCGCAAAAATTATACAATTACGTACTGATATTGAGTCTAGAGATAACATCCATGATAGCCAATAATTTTCCAAGTTTGTATTGCTCAATATCGTTTGATTTATCAATTTCAAATCGCTTTATTCGTAAAGTTATTCGCAGTTTTTTTGACATTTATGTATTAATATTTTTGTTTTGTTTCAACAAAACTAACAAAAGTGAACTATAGATGTTTGAAATTCAATTATTTCCGAAAAAAATAGGCCAATTATTATAGTTTTAATGATTTTTAGGTAATAAACGACACGTTTGTTTACAAAAATAACGAGGTCACAAGTTTAATTGAAATCTGTAAAAATCTGCAACCATTTGTGTTTGTATTACCTATTTTCTCATATTTTTGGAAGCTGAAGTTCAGCCTTAATAAATTGGAAAGTCATTTTGATAAATCGGAATGTAGAGTGGATAAATCGGAATGTTGAGTCAATAAATCGGAATGACGAGTCAGTAAATCAAAACGTCGAGTTGATGAATGGGAAAGTTGATTTAATGAATTGGAAAGTGGATTCGATAAATTATAAAGTTGATTTGTTAAATCGGAAAGTTGATTTGATAATTCAGAAAGTCGATTAGATAAATAGTAAAGTCGATTCGATAAATTGAAATAAATTTGATAAATCGAAAAGTTGACTCCATAAATTGAAAAGTCGATTTAATAAATTGGAAATCAGATTTGATAAATTGGAAAGTTAAGTTAATTTGATAAATCTGAAAGTTGAATCAACAACTTGGAGAGTCGATTTGATAAATTGGAGATTCAATAAATCAGAAAGTCATTTTGATAAATCAGAGAGTTGATTCGATAAATTGAAGAGTTGATTTGATAAATCAGAAAGAGGTTTCGATAAATCAGAAAGTTTATTCAACAAAATGGAAAGTCGATTCGATAAATCAACTTGATAAATCAGAAAGTCAATTCAATAACTCGGAAAGTTGATTCGATAAATCAGAAAGTCAATTTGATAAATTGGAAAGAGGTTTCAATAAATCGGAGTCATTTTGATAAATTGGAGAGTCAATTTGATAAATTGATTTGATCAGAAAGTCAATTTGATAAATCAGAAAGTCGATTCCATAAATCGGAAAATCAATTTGATAAATTGGAAACTTGATTTGATAAATCTGAAAGTCGATTTAATAAATTGAAAAGTTGATAAATCAAAAAGTCAATGAATTGACATATCCATGTTCTAAGATTTTTGCTTTAAAGCAAAAAAACGCATTCATTTTTTTGAATTGATTTATGAATCGTGAGTCATGAAAAATGAATCGTTTGGAACCCTGCACTCAGTCAACAATTGCATTGATTTTTCCCATTATCGTAGTACCCTCCCTAACAATCACAATTGATTTTGCCTATAATCCTACTACCCTCCCTATCAATTACAATCTTATTACAATGATTATACAGTTGTTTACAGTTAGTATACTCTTCCATCAGACAGCCTATGTTCAGAAACAATATCTTTGAAGAAAACGATTATACAATAATTATACATTATACTGTTTCAACAAGATATAAAATATAGGTATATATGGTTAGAAATATCATATCGTTTTTTTCTGGTACCTACAATTCAGTGTTGCCAAACATATGGAAAAATCTGTACTTGAACGGAGGTCCAGCTTTTTTGGATTTTTGGGTTAAAAAAAAAGCAAAACACTACTTTTTTAGTAGCATTTTTCAATTTTTGTGCTTAAGAAACGTTTTTGTTTTTTCGATTTTTCTCATTTCCAGTCAGACTTCCATTCAAAAAGACAATATTTCCTTCAAAACTTTGGATTCATCTTTTCGTAATTTTTTTTAAAAATCCAAATCCGGATTTGTTCCAAGTATTTTTCTAAAAAAAAGTTGTCAGTTTTTATATGGATTTTTTTTATCCATGCAAATTTTTTTCAGTCAATGTATGGTTTTTCCAACATTTTGGTTGGCAACACTGCATTAATTCACTATACGCAATATTTCACTCCAACAGGACTTTAATTTTTCCAAACATTTATATGTATATGGCATATTTCAAAACATGTCGCTTGCAACTTTCCTCATTTCATGTTTCTTTGTTCATCCAACTGATGCTCCTGGCGCAGAACTCCGACAATTTTTCCACGCCACATAAGAAAAAAACTACGTTCTTCACGAGGACCCTCTCCTATTCTCGCAGTCATCATTTTCCATAATTCTTCAGCTATTTACTTAGTAAACTTTCGGCGACTTTAGTCAAACATGAAATCAATCCTACACGAGTCAACGATCTGTACATTTACGAATCAACAATTCACTGTGGGTAATCATCATTACGCAATAAGCTTCGCATTTTTGGCAAACCGACCGAAAAATAGGACGGAAAAGTGGTCAGAAGCGGGAGAAGGAGGACCTCGATGGAAAAAATCTCCAGAATTTCCCTCTCCTCCTGACATTTTTCTTTTACTTTCGAAGTACAGCATTTGCGAAGCTTCCATGCCGCCTTAATGAAATAAAACACTCGTCAGGAGAAAGTTCCAACGCCATTTTATACGCGCGTTTTATTTGTTTAAACTTTGGCGATGGCGGCGCGGCGGCGTTAATTAACCGACAAAGTTTTTAACTTAATATTCGCGCGAAAATTATTTTTCACTCGCGCTGCCATGCCGTAGTAACGAAATAACGTTATTATGTACGCTCTTTTCTTGTACGTCTTCCCTTCTGGCCGCTTTGTTCTCTCGTCTTAATACCAAAGCTTGCCTCTTGCTCTGCTCAGTCATCTTAAATATGCTTACTCGATCACGTTAAACGGAATAAGATTTTTCCGAAGGAAAAAATCCTCTCAAAGGGTTAAAAAAAAAAAAGTAAAATGAATACCTTCACTTACATAGATGCTTATTATTCGACGACGAAAGAGCAGAGAGCTTTACAAATTGTTTCCATTTACTTTACCCTCTCCATTGACAACGTTTTTCGTATTCTGTATATCCGAAACTTTGTATTAGAAAAATTTGTCAACAACTCGACGTCTCCTCTTTATCATCAGAGCTCCATATTTAGAAGAAAAGTGGCAGCAATAGAATAACAGGTACATTACGAATCGCATCACATCGTCGTACAAAGTGAGATTGGATGAATTTCGAAAAAACAGCCCAGTGAATAATTTTCACCTGCCTTCTTCTCTCTCACCTTGTTTTTCCAGCGAAATAATACTACTAAGTACATACGTAAATTTTCTTTCGGATGAATTCATTCGAATACTGGTATCATGTTATTATACCTCGTCACATAACAAAGACTTCTTTTTTTCTCTTCCTCGTGCTATTTTTTTTTTTTCGAAACTCGAGCACTTCTATCTTAAAAATAAGAAAAAAACTTCGGTTTATTCGCCACAATATACGGGAAGCTTTTTAAATTTGCACGTAGAAGTAATTTTATTAAAACGTTGTACGCCGACAAACTGGTGTGAAATGATACAGGTACTTTTTTCCAACTTGCGATTTACTATTCAGATTTTCAAGGGGGAAAATGGCAACATAAGATACGTGAATAACATTTTCATGGAATGGGAAGAAAATGCTTCGAAATAAGAATATAATTCGTCATTTGCTGCTTTTGGGATTTTTTTACGCTGGTTTTCTATACTCATTTTTTCTTCCCGGGTACTCAGGGCTGATTTTATTTTAATATCGAGTTCATCCCCTCCAATTTTCAATTTTTTTCATTCCCTCTCGCCGATTTTGATTTGAACATTCCACAAAAAAAGGAAAATTAAAGGGAAATTTTGAACCAAAACAAAAATTGATAGAAAGTAGGTATACATCGTAAAAGAACCCCACATCTAAAATTTTTGGAGCTGAAGTTCAGTTCTCGAATTTTGGCGAATTTTTGAAATTTCAAAATTGTTTCGTCACCCTTCAGAATATTACAATGTAATTTTTTCGACGAGGAAAAAGCTGAAACCCGTTAGGTAGGTATCCTATTTTCGATTTTTTGTAAGTAACTTGGTATCGATTGTAAGCAGTTTTGAGACGTTTAGGAGCTTCCGAGAAATTTTGGAAATTCTGATACAAGAGAAAAGGTTATTAAAATGTTATGTTTGGATTTTTTCCGGCTCGAAATTTTACTTTGAGTTGGAGTTAGGTACCTCTCTTATGAACATTTCAATTTTGAGTTCATTTCCCAAAATTTTCCCAAGTTTTTGGTCCCCTTCGCCTCGAATCCTCTCAAAATAAGAGGATATGGAAGAGGAAAAAAATTGAAGGGGTTCAAAAAAATTCTTACGTTAAATGCATATACTTAATGAAAAAAGTGAGTAGAAATGAGGCTTATTTTTGTAAAATTCTCGTTTTGAGTTTTAAAAAAATGGAAACATCGTATGCACTTCGTGTGAATAAGATTTCAAAAAATCGAAAAAAATGCTCAAGTATTGCTTTAGAACAAAAGTTTCTAAATCACGTACATTTTGAAAATGAAATTCCAAATTAAAAAATCAAAATATTAAATTTTTTTAGTCAACTGATGACTTTTCGTTGAAATTTAATATGTTTTTACTTTTTAATCTGTTGAAAAAATTATGAAAAATTTTGAAAATGTCATTTTTAAATTTTTTTTTTAATTATTGAACTTGTTTAACAATTTCGTATTATTATTATTATTTTTTGAAAAGTGAAATAAAAAAAAAAACAAGTTGTCATGCCTGCGAAGAAAAAATTGGGTTGATGAAATCTAATCTTGAAAAATTGTTTCAAAAAATATGAAAAGATATTGGAAAATTACGAAAAATGTTACTTTTGAATTTTCCCCCTTAAGTTCTTCATTAAAATCAGAAAAAAATCAAGATTGCAACGAGAGTGATTTTCTAAAAAAATTTCAATTTTTGTTTTCAATCTTCCAACATGAAAAAATCGTGATTTTTCTAAAAAAAAAAAGTCGAATTTTTATCAAAGGGAAAACTTTAATTTTTCCATGTGACTCCATTTTTCTCAAAATGAAAAAATCGTATGATTTTTTTCAAATCGATTAACCTACATCCAAATTTTAAAAATCACTTGATTTTTTCACACAGATGAATCATTCATTTCTCATAAAAGAAAAAAAATCAATCAGATAGGTTTTTTAAAGATCAAACTGTATAGTTATTGATTTTCTCAATTCTAAATTTTTTCCCAAAAAATTCAAAATTGAGATTTTTTCTGAACAGATGAATCATTCATTTCTCATAAAAAAAAAAAAATCAATCAGATAGGTTTTTTAAAGATCAAACTGTATAGTTATTGATTTTCTCAATTCTAAATTTTTTCCCAAAAAATTCAAAATTGAGATTTTTTATTTGGTGCAACTTTCAGGAACAAAAATTCTTAATTTTTCCAACCCTACCAGTAAATGTTTATTAAATTAAATTTATGATTTCCCTCGCGATAAATTTATGCACACGATGATAAAATCTTTTTTTTTGTTTTCAATTTTCCTCCTTAAAATCAAGAAACTTTATCTTTCTGATATTCCTAATTAAAGTTTTTCTTCGGATTAGAAGAGACCAATTTTGGCAAAAACCAGAGAATTGTGAATTTTTTCTAAAATACAACTTTGGCTGAAATCAGACATTTAGGTAGATATAGATACCAATTACCTACAACCTCATTTTTATTGAAATCAGAAAATATAATTTTTTCAACTCTAGATTAATTTATTAAAATCAGGAATTTTTGTTTTCTTTAAAAAACGGAGTTCCTTCAAATTGAGAAAATATAGGGGGGAGGGGGAGAGTAGAGATCTTTAGATGATTTTCTCTCGAAATATAAAAGTCATATTCCATCAAAATCAGGGGAAAAGTCGTAATTTCCTTCGAAAAGAATGTTCTTACAATTTTTCTTATACTTACTAAAACCTGGGAAATCGTTATTTTCTCCACTCAAACTATCTCATTTTTAATTACTACTTCGAAGATCGCGAATTAAGATAACAAAAGTTTTGTGAACTTCGCGACGTAGAGAAATAATGGAGGGACGGAGAAACCCGACGAGGAAAAAAAAATAACTTCAGAGAAAGCGTCGAAAAAAGGAAACGAAAAAGTAAAACGAAAGAATAAGTGGAAATTTCGTAGGAAACCCCTTAATTAAAACTCGACATAGCACAGCGTTAATTTAAAGGACGAATCAATTTTTCAGAAAGATGAATTCCACAAAGCAGGAGGAGAGAAAAAGCTCCTGCCATGGTATTAGTATAACGTTAAAAATGAAATGAATAATTTGTAAGTTTTTTTTTTCGTTCGATAATTAATTATGGTAATTTTTTATTCGTCGCTTCATTGGCGATGGTTTAAGAACGCGGTAGTTGTGTCAGAGGAAAGCAAGGAACGGGGAGATTTTAAATATTAAAAAATATCCACTCGAGAAGTACGTAAATGTATTTCTAGGTGGGCGAGTCTGCGAGTATTATGATGTTTTGGTACAGTTGCTAGAATGGTTTGTTGCTTCTCTTTTTTAATTATCGCGCGGGTCGAATGGCGAAATTTTCTCAAAAGGGGTTCGTCGTCTCGTTTTCTTTATCGTCGTCGTGGTCTCAGTTTGACGACGCGATTTATTGCAGTTGGTAATTATAGTTTGTTGTGGATTTTCTTGCCGGAAAAAAAATCTCGTTGATTTGCATTATTTTCGAATGAACGAACGGTGATTTGAAACTTGATTTCAGCTCTACTAAAAGTTCCTTACTTATGAAGAAAGGAGGGGAAAAGAATAATTGGAGGGATTCTCACGTTGATTTTTTAATTTCCTGTTGCATGATAGGACAATCTGATGGAAAATTTTTGTTTTTTGATTCTAAAATTGGTTCATTACTTCCTTTAAATTTTTTTTGTTTTGAAAATTGTTGATTTGAATTGTCACACATCACTAAGAAATTCATTCCAGTTCTTTTGTGGAAAACTGATCTCATTTCAAACTGGTGTGAAGTCACAGATTTTCTCGGATTTTTCAAAGAATTTCAGATGTTTTACTGACTTCTAAACGATTTTTCATTGATTTTTCAGCATTTTTCATTGATTTATACAAAACTGTGCTGCAACTTTGAATTTTTCAGAAATTTTGATTATTTTCGCTGAGTTGGAAACGAGAGAGTACGTCATCTCAAATTTTCATCTTCCATCATTTTTTTTCTTGATAAATTAAATTTTCAAGTTCAAGTTTTTTTTTTTTATAGATCCATTTGTCTTCTAATTATATCCTTCTCTTAAAATTTTGATCCATTTTCAGACTTCCATGTTTTCTTTTAAATTTTCATCGCCTCCATTATTTCACACCACCACTATTGGCCTAATTTTACATTTTCTTGCAAATTTCGATCTTCAAACGTTCTGCTTCCAGTATTTTGGAAGGTCTTCTCTTCCTGCTCTGAAGAAATTTTCATTTCGTGATAAATGTTGTCGTTCGATTTTCTAATCCAAAACAGATCTTTCGAGAAATGTACAAGCATCAGAAATAATTAAGCAGGGGTTAATCTATTTTTAAGAAGAGAAGCAGAGAAAAAATTAGGATTTTTGACTTAGGTGATTTTTTTTATTTTTCAACTCAAAATGAAAATTTCTTTAAAAAGTCCCCATTTTTGAAAAATTTTTCAACTCAACCATGAATTTCCTGCCCTAGAAATGCAATAGAAAATCGTCCACGTTCTAGAAAAGAAATCTGGCCAATTTTCACAAAATTATCTAGTTTATTTTTTAAAAAATTATGGAAAAAATCACACAATTTTTAAAAAATCTTTACGCTTTGCAGAAAATATTTTAACATCAGTGGCGTCAATATAGCAAAAAATTTAGCTGTTAAAATTTGTATAAAATTGGAATTTCGTAAAAAAAAAAAATGGTCACCGATTTTAGTTTGAAGAAGGATCAAGGAAACTTCGACAGAAAGCATTTGCATTCTGATGATAAACGATTCATTCTAAAAAATATTTTAAAATTTTCTGATTTCTTGAAGGGGGGAGAGGAAGAACAAGAATAAGAATTTTTGTTAGAATTTTTCAGTTAGTATTTTATTATGAGAAAATTAGCCAAATATTGGTGAAATTTTCATTCTGCCTTTAAAGAGAGCGAGCAAACTCCCTCTGCCACTCTTTCAGCTCGACCCTAAAAATTACCAAATTTTGACCGAAATTCAAATTTCAAATTTCTCATAATAAAATACAAACTGAAAGATTTTAACAAAAATTCTTATTCTTGTTCTTCCTCTCCCCCCTTCAAGAAATCAGAAAAAAAATTTATTATTTTTTAGAATGAATCGTTTATCATCAGAATTCAAATGCTTTCTGTCGAAGTTTCCTTGCTCCTCCTTCAAACTAAAATCGGTGACATTTTTTTTTTTACAAAATTCCAATTTTTATACATATTTTAACAGCTAAATTTCTTGCCTAATTGACGCCAGCCACTGATGTTAAAATTTTTTCTGCAAAGTGTCCCTCTCCCCCATCGTCCAAAAATTTTTTACGAAAATTTTCAATTTTTTTAAAATTAAATAATCGTAGTAAGTACCTAAGCACAGGAATTTTTCATGTTCTTTCGTTCAAATTTTTCCTGCTGATATTTCTACTTCTTCACCACAAACGAATTTGGCCCAAAAAATTTCTATGAAAATTTCAAAGTACAAATTTTTCCGGTCGAAATTCCAACGCCCCCTCCTCCAATAAAAATCAAAAACGATTTTTTACCAACAAAAATTCCAATTTCTCGGTGAAAATTCTACAGATGTACGAATTTTTGTCATATTGACATTTAAATTTTTTCAGCAAAAAATTGTAAATACCCTTTCCGCCTCTTGAAAAAATTAAATTGAAAAATTTTCAACAAAAACTTCATTTCTCATTTTGAAATAATCGTACATCAAAAATTGGTTTTTGAAGTAACGTTTATTTTGGGTCTTTCAGAAAGGATAGAGAGTCGATGGTGGAATTTTAACTAAAAAATCAATTTTTTACACCGAAAAGTGGTTTTCCTATCTTGGCTCACATTTTTACGAATTTTCTTCGCCCAAGTTCAAAATTTTTCCCATCAAGTTTTTATACTTACTTACAAATTTTTTTTATCTAAAAAATCCAATGCTAAGGAGAATTTCCTATAAAAATTTAAATTTTTGTGGAACAAATCAGATAGGAATTCAAATTATTCCAGCCAAATTTTCTACATTTTTTGAAAAAATTGATGAAAAAATATCCAAAAAAAAGTCCATCAAAAGTCTCATCCCCCCTCCAAAAAATTAATTGATCAGAAAATTTTTATTTTTCTTCCAAGATATTGATGAATCCAAAAACGTATCCACAACTTCAAATTTTCTTCGAGAGGAAAAATTCGTTCAATTTTAGAAGAAAAAACGTCGATTTCCAATAAATTTTCAAGACTTACTCTTTTATCCAGCTCATCGAGAAGTAAAATTATATAATATGAGAGGGGAAAAGGGGCCAAATTAAATACCAAGCTGCAGTGTAAAATTCAGACGAAATCTCTGTTTATGAAATAACCTCAACAAATATGGTATGAGACTGTTTGAAATTTAGCTCGATTATCGTTACGAGTTTACCCTGCGCCTGCCTTTGCAGTTCGACTCGTACGTATAAAAATGCCATATAGCATTCAGCGTTTACACGCACTCGGGCGTAAATTTTCTCGAGGTCAAAACTACGTGGTAACACTCGATTTAAACTCAGTTAGCTCTTTAACGAGACGAGCTGAAAAAAAAAGTTCAAGAGCCGGATCCACGTACTTAGTTGCAGCTCAAAAGATGAGCATTTTTCTCTCTCACGATCGTAATTTAAAACTTTACGAGATACCGAGCTTCTCACGTGATCATCGGATGTATCCATAAATCACGCAGCGTGTCAACCAGCGAGTCGAGATTTATCATACTCGTCGATGACGCCGAGAAGCAATACTTTGAAGATTTTAAATAACGACATTGTCGCGTAACGACCGCGCGGCGGCGGAAATTAAAATGACCGCACGTTTTAGCCGACTGAAAAGATATCTTTTGCGGGTAAAAAGGTTGCCTGACTTTACCCATACTCCGGGCCGGATTCCGGAACCGATATAGGACGATGTCGTGCCAACGTTTTAAAAGGCGAATCTCCTCGAACACGAAAATGGAATGTTTAAATCCGTCCACCGTCGAGTCGCACATGTGGTTAGCGAAAAGTACGCAGTAGGAGTGATGAAGAGGGCCACTGGACCGGGTATCTGATAGACCAGAGCCGAGTATACGAAATACCTAATCGGTATCGTTATTTGCTGGCAAACTGTGGAATACGAAAAGGTTCACGTTAGCGTTTCGATTCTATCGTGGTTAAATCAAATTACAATTACGACGAATAAACCTTTCAAAAAGCTAGTGCGGTTCTTTTTCGCAGATTTACAAAATCCGCAACATATGCGGTTCGGTCTCGTTTACTCGATTAAATTAATTAAAATGGCGGAGTAACGATGGTCGACCGAGTACGTACGTAAATTTCCATCGTAGGTACCGGTATTATTGTATCTGATTCTGAAGTCGACGGGTCAAAGGTCGAAATACGACTGGGACAAGACTGTTTCGTAATTCACGTCGAATAATTATGGAATTTTCAGCGCATATAAGGGCGATTTTCATCGATTTGCTGGGCTGCCTTGAAAATTATAATCAGAGAAATATCGTTTTCGATTCTATAGAAGAAGAGGTATAAAAAAAATATCAAGCCCACTTTTGAATTGAGTATCTCTGTTCCTTCAGTTATTTCAATTGAATGGCCATGCCTTATCTTCAATCAATTATAATCTAAAAGTAATCCAATTGTCTTAAACTCTGTCTCGATTGAAAATATTGACGAGATTGCTATAGAAGAACATTTTATGGAAGAAATTTAAAAATATGATTCAAAATGAACATTTTCAAATCGATTTCCTATAATCAGAATTACATTATTAATTTAAAAGAAGAATACCTGCTCTACGATTATCAAATGTGACCCTGCCGTAAGGAAGGAACCTTGTGTAAAAAAAATCGATGTCTTCATTTTCATGTGTTTGGTTCAGATTTGGTGTCATTTGGACCAAAAAAGTGAAAAATGAGACATCGATTTTTTTTTACACTTCATCTCTTCTTTACAGCAGATTCACAAATTTTGCTTACTAATTCTTGTTTTTATTTGATATTTTTTCAATTCCTCCATCCTCCCACAATTCATAAAATTAAGTAAAACACATTATCTACGAATTTAAATCCTCCAAAAATTGAAATTTTTCCTTTAAAAAAATGAAATTGTCTGCCAAAATTGAATATTTTCCCAAAAAATGAAATTTCCTGCCAAAATTCCCCCCTCCCATCTAATGAGTTCCAATTTTCCCTTCAAAAGATTAAATGGTGTTTTCCTCGGAAAATTGACAAATTTCTATGCCTCTAAAAATAATAAAATATTTTCTTCTAAAAAAATCAACATTTTTCTCCTCAAAAAACGAGAATTTCGCCAAAAATTGAACCGAATTGCCCTCAAACCAACTTTTTCCTCAAAAATAAAATTTGCCTCCATTATAAAATTCAATATTTCTCTCGAAAAAATTAACATTGTCAGCTAAAAAACTAAGCAGTTTTACATTCCCAGAAAGTTGAAGATTTTTTTTATAAATGCATTTTCCCTCCCTCCTTGAAGAAATTTGAAAAAAATTTACTTAGGAACTTGTATGTATTCAAAATTAGACTTTTTTCCGAAAAATAATTGTAATCGGAAACTTTATTCTCAAGAACATAAATACTTACTTCCAAAATTGAATTATTTCTCAGCAAAGTCACCACCGCCTCAATCATGAGAAAAATTTGAATTTTTTCTTTCCCTGGAAATTAGATTTTACCCCCCTCCCCCCGTCCCCCCTACAAAAAAATAGAAAAATCATTCTCCGAGAGCCTAAAACCCTCCAAAATTTAACTTTTCCCACCAAAACATACTCTACTTCTCAACATTTGACAAACATTAATCAAAGGCTCTAAAAATTGGACTGCTTTAGCAAAAAAATTGAATATTTACTCGCAAATTTAGCAGATTTTTCAAAAAAAAAAAGAATGTTTCTCTGCTTGGAAAGGTAAACATCCCTTCCCTCCCCCTCATGAATGGGCATTTTCCCACAAAGCACCAAACATTTTTCCCTATTAAAATGAACATTTCTTCTAAAAACTTGACTTTTTTTCAAAATATTTTCAATCTTTTAAAAAAGGAACTGCGGAATAACTCCTGACCTGAAAATCGATTTTTTCTCGAAGTTGAATTTTTCCTTCCAAAATTCAAATCCCCCCCCCCCTTCCTCGAGAGAAGTCTCTGCCACAAAAAATTAATACTTTGTCCAAAATTCAACTTTTTCGTGAATAATTGGATGCTTTCAAATTTTTTTCTCGATAATTAGGTACTTGACAATTTTTTTTAAACATCGGACCTTTCTCAAATGAGCGAAGAATTTTTTTTAACGAAACTAAAATCTTACTTTTTCAACATTCTCTACAATTTATTTTCAAAAAGTTGATTTTTTTCAAGAAATTAAACATTTTTAATTTTCTTTTAAAAAGTCTAGATTTTTTCCGAAATGATTGAACATTTTTTTTTCTTCTTCCGATTGATAATTCAACCAAAAAAAATGAAAAAAGTCGCATTTTTGGTCGTGAAAAATTCGAAGCAAATATCAAAGTTGTGAATTTTCAAATTTTAGTGCCACAATAAGAATTCAAGGTCGCCTCTAAAAATTATTTTGGAGGAAAAAATTGATTTTAAGAGAGAAAATTTGCCTTGAAAATCATAATTTCTCATGAAATTTCGGTAGCAGACAGAAAAAATTTCGAAAGTAATGACCGTTTTTGAAAACTTGTATCCAAAGTGAAAAAAATACATTTTGAAGTTGAAAAAAAAAATAGAAAAAAGTTCATATCGATGGAAATTTTAAATTTTTTCCCCTTTTCTCCTTACAGTTCGATTTTTGATTCGTCCCGAAATTTCAGCGTAAATTGCAATTCTTAAATTTAAAAAAAAATTAGGTTCAGAAAATGCATAATCTTTTTATTCTAATTTTCATGAATAAAATGGCAATTAGGGCATTTGAATTTTTAGTAAAAAGTCAAATTTTGAGCCACCCTTCAACAATCCAACTTCCAGCTTGAGAAATTTAATCAAACGCATCAATCCTTTTTTCTGCCCCTCTCTCAATCCACATCACACAGAACAGAGTACACACCCAATTTCCAACTCGAAAATACACATCCAACATTGTACCTTCGCTTGTCACATCTTTAATCCGGACTGTCGCTCAAAATTAAGCACTTCTGGGCGAATGCGTAGGTGTCGGTTGGTACACGACGTCGCATCGTACACCAGCCGAATGACCATTAAGTACTTACGAGTTTCTCTATATTAAAGTTGTACTCTTACATACAACTTTTCCAAAGTATACGAGTACAAAAATTTCGCTCTCTGGCTCTTTTTGACGGTTATCATTAATTTTCACGGCTGTAGAGTCGACTTGCTCGGCCTTGCTGGCCCATCAAGAACTTGGGTACCAAACTAAGTATTAATGTCGTTAAATACTTGCGTCATCGTCGTCTCAGACTTCAAGTTCAATTTTTCTCAAAATTTTTCTCAGGTCTAAACAAGAAGTTTTCAAAAATCCATATTTTTCTAACGAGATTTTTCATGTGCAATATTTCTTTCCTTTTTTTTTTTAAATCTACGTCGATATTTAATTTATTTTTACACAAAATGTGCAAAAAAAATCAGCCTACAGAAAAAAAAGGTCATTTGGCATCTCGAATTCGAATTGCTTATTGAACTGGAATCGTGAAATCAATGCTCACACACGAATCCATTTTTCTCATCATTTGCAAAAATTCTCCCACAATCAGTCCTATCTTTTATTTTTTCAGCCTCGTTTTCGTCTTTCGCGATAAACGGAATTTTACAGGAACAACTTTCCTTATTCTAGTCCCAGTCTGATTTCCGATTATAATTTTCTAGTTTATATTTAAGATACGTGCGATGCGACTTCGGGATTATTTTCTTCGTCGTTTTCGTTTCTTTGCGAAATCGCTGAGGCAACAATAATCCTTATCATTTCATCTTGATTTCAGCCAAATCTCGACATTTTCAATCAACTGGAAATTTGTTTCCGATCTCGAGAATCGTCAAAGAAATGAACTTCGCCAACAATCAAACGAACATTTTTTTTATCAATTATGAAATCGTCGAAGCGTTCATAATCCTATCGAATTATGATCGAACTTTTTCCAAAAATTTGCATTGATAGTTGGATTAACAAGACTGCTCCGTTAGCTCAAAATGTCGAAGTTTTTTCATCGAATGGCTGTGACGAAAAGTTTCAATTCTGGGAGCCATTTCATTTCTTTCTAATTTCGTATCAAGATAGGCAGCTTTTTAAGGCATAGTTACATAGGCAACTTCTTTGACGTGAAATGAAAGCAAGCTCGAGTCGAGATTTTTTCTGGAATATATTTGAAATTGACCTCAAAGACGGAGAAACTCAAGAGGGGATGAAAAATCGAACCAAATCGTCAAAAATATTTTAACGGACAACGGTCCAAAAAATAAAAAAATTTAAAGATTTTTTCAATATGAAATTTTTTAAAACTAAAATAACAATTTAACTAATTTTTGAGACAACAGGGACAAAAATCCAATTAAAATCTTGAAATTTTTTCATTCAAATGAAAGGCAGGATGAAATTTTAATACTAAAATCAAAACCAAAATAACAATTTAACAAATTTTCGAGACAACAGGGGCAAAAATCCAATCAAAATCTTGAGATTTTTTCATTCAAATGAAAGGCAGAATAGAATTTTAGTACTAAAATTGATAAAATAAAAGATGGCAGGGTAGCTAATCCGAACTTCCTATTTTATGCTAGGAGAATACTCCAATGCGAGTGCACTGGAGAACAAATTGAAAGAATAGACACTTTTCGCGAAATTCTACTGTTTTTATTGACACTTTAAGGAAAATTCACAAATTAAACGAACTAGGTGATTTGCAGGGCAAATCACCATCAAATTAAACCGAATTGACAAATTAATCGAATAGGCACTTTAACTTAGGGCATCGAGCAGTTAGCTCGTGGCCGAGACGTTTACCAGCACTAATTAATCACACAGAAGCAATAATTAGACTAGACTGCTTAACCGATCGCGGTACTCGGACGTCCAAGTACCGGCTCGGAGCGTCGTCATACTTCGCTCACCCAGTGTAGCCACACTATATAGGTAATGGCGAAGTGCAGCCAAGTTTACCTATAACATTTGCCCCCTCCGGCTTCACAAAGGCAGCAATGCTAACCGAGGGAAGGCGAGCGTTATAAAGTCAACTCGAACTGCACCGCCCCTACCTGCCCCTTCGTCCTTACCTAGGGGAGGAGGCTGCACAGGGTGAAGCTAGCCACGATGCTCCAAGCAGGTGCTTGAGGGGCTCGAATGACAAAAGCAGAGCTTTTGCACCCTCAAAAGAAAAAGAAACATAAAGGTACGACGACCTTGACACGAGATCAAATCTCAGACGTGAACGATTAATCGTATGAAAACGATACACGTCGTAGCACCTCGCAGCAGTCTGGAAGAAAATAAGAGACTCGGCCACGAGACACATAAAAAAAATTGAAATAGACGGAGATCATCTCGACGTCTTTGCCCAGAAATAGAAGAAAAAGAATCAAATTTTGAGAAAAACTGTGCCAAGTCGACGTCGCCTTGGACACACATACCAAAAATTTCAAAAAAAAAATTTGTCAATTCGTTTTTTCGAAGTCGAAAAAGAGAAAAATAATATGCATATGTGCAAGTTATGTACAAAAAATGCATAATAAATCAATGCAACATACATGTCATATAAACAACAAAATATACGTTGAACTTCAACGAAAATGCACAGAGAAAATATTCTTAAAAATAATCAAAAATGTTGAAAGTTGCAATTTCAACAAATTTTACGTAAGACTTATTAACTATTGCAATCTTATAATTAAAAATCAAATATGATAATAATGTGAATCGACGTCGATGTTGATTATTATCCGGGTTATCGTTGTTTTACGTATAATCAGGATTAGTTGGTTGATGCAAATCCAATGATGGTGACATTGATGCTGGGTACATCCTATCTAGTCTCAAGACAAAGCAAGGTTTCCAGTGATTGGATTTGGCAATGACCATGGCGATAAATCATGTTGATGAAATACTACATATCAAATATATCGATATAAATTTTACATAATACATGTCGCTGATTTGTACTAAAGAGTACAGTTTTTTACAAAGTTCTTTTTTTTTTTTTTTTTTTTTTTAATTTGCTGTCAAAAAGGAAAAAATTCAAATTAGACATGGTTATGTAAAAAAAAATAATAATTGCATACTTTGCACCGCAAAGTATTGTTTTGAAGATCGAGAAGAGGTATCAAGCTATTCAATGGGCGACGTCGCTTATTGCTTAGCTCATTTTTATGTTGCATCATACTGAAGTCAGTATGGTGCTATATTTTCCGTTATATTTCACCTTCTTTGCAGCATATTCGCACACCAATTTATTTCTTTTTCGAGTCGAAAAAGAAAGTACTGTTCCTCCTTCAGGTAATGACTTCATTACCTGGTAGTGAATGATATAAACAGGTGAAGGTGTGCCATCAAAAGTATCAAATTAACACTGAATTAATTATACTTTTTCCACTCGACCGTTCGAGTGGATTCGGTACCCTCAGTATTCGACTGTGCATCTGTTAGCACGATAATATAGGTGACCTTCACCTCAAGGAGCCATGGCTCCGTTACAAAAATCTATCAGATAATGATGGATGGTTAAACTACCAACCATTTGTCTACTCTAAATCGCCTAGAGGTATCCGTGCTACCTCCTGGAGCGAGAAAAAAAATCATTTATTGCCAATACAACCTAACTGAAAGTTATGAATTTGCAAGTGCAAATTCATCTTCACTTTCAGAATCAGAAAGTAAAATTTCAGCGAAATTTTCTCTTTCTGATGGCGGAAGAAGATTCATCATTGCGACCAGCAATGATTTTTTCTTCTGTCGCGTATTTGTATCGGCAGTCAGTTGACTATTTTTATTTGAACGTAGCGACGTTGCACGTTCATTGATGACATCATTTGATGGATTGGTACTCGTTGCTGCCGACGTCGGCGGTGTGGAGGTACCCGTTTGTGATCGCAGCGTCATTGGCGATGTATTAATCGGCGGTGCCAATTTTTCTTTACTATTCGACGCTGCTTGCGCGGCGCGGCGTGCTGCACGTTCGTCGTGTAGCTTTTTCGCAGCATCGCGTGCGATTTTTTCCGCTGTTATTTTCACCGGCCTGCGAAATTGAGCGGGTGAAAATTCCTTACCTATTTTTTCGTGGTCGTGCAAGTATTGATAAATACGTTCTTCAATACTTTGTTGATGTAATTTTGATTTAAAACAGGCGTCCTGTTTTAAATCATTTTGCTGCGCGACTGTTAAAAATAGGGAAATTTGACGCACATTAACCGTTTTACCTATCGTATCTTCAATAGATTCAACGATTTTATAACAATTATGTGTCATCTTTTTGGCTATGTAGTATGGCCCGAGCTTTTTCGGCAAAAGCTTCTCGGAAATACCATAGCCAGCAGCGGATGATTTATGCTCGGTCAGCAAAATCATATCGCCTTCGTGCAGTAAAGGCGGGTCTAAATTATTCTTATTATGTAAGTATTCTGCGTGCGCACGCTGCTGCATGCGCCGTTCCCTAATATATGTTTCGATCATTTCGCGCTGCGAAAGTGAATTGACCTTAATTTTCTTAAGTTCAGACGTATAGACAGACTTTTTGGCGAGACGATCTGCATATGTATTAGCATAGTCGTCGCCGTGAGCCTTAACGTGGTGCAATTGAAAGCTATCAAATTTTTGAATCAGCGATTCAATCGTCAGGAAGAGGTCCTTGTGCACCACTTCGTGACGTTTAGCATTTTTCCAGTTGTTCAATTTCCAATTCGGCATATATTTATTCATTGCATTTGCAACGTACTGTGAATCGGTAAATAATTTTACTTTTTTCACATCGTTGAAATGCAGAATTTCTAATGCTTTTTGGATTGCAACCACTTCGGCTAGATTATTCGAGTTGGCGAAGTTCGCCACCGAAATTCTTTCGGATACGTTTCTCTCTGAGTCAGGAGAAAAGCATATTCCGATGCCTGCTATCGCCTTATCGAGCCCGTTGTGCGAACATGCCCCATCAGCTGTTACACGAACAAAATCGTCATCGTCGTGTAAAAAGTCATCTGGTTTCTCCGGATCTCCGGGGGCCCAGTGTAACTTGTTCTGCATCAAAAATTCTGATGTCACTGATGTGGGCTCATTTTTCGTCAGAGTTTCAAGCAGCGCTTGGAGCTCATGACGAAAATTGAAGATGTTCGTTTTTGCGGGAATTTCCTTCGACAGTTCGTTAGAAATGCCCCAGGCCTCGTTCGGTGTAAAGTTGAACGGTGTTGGAGTGTTGTTGATTTCCAGTTCGATCTCATGGATGTATTCGTGCCATCCATAGTGACTACCGCTCGGATTATACCGTTCGTTGACCTTGACCCGCAATTTATCTCCAATAATTCGCATCGTTCGTTCTACGAGCGAAGATTGCGGGTTATATGTTGTTGTATGACGGGCTTCGATATCGTATTTATTCAACAAGTTTGTCCATGAGTCGCTTGTGAACTGTGATCCGTTGTCCGTAATCACCTTGTTGATTTTCACTTGGAAGCTTAAAATGTTCCTTATGATTGCTTCCATTGCCGGGTTTATTGTCTTATTAAAGATGTTATGGAGAGGGCGGAGCCAGCATCTGCCCGTAAACACATCCTTTACTACGAGTAAATATCTCGGGCCCGATTTTGGACCACATGGTCCAAAAAGATCCACTGAGAAAACGTCTCCCAGGTGGTACGCCTCGATCTGTGCGTACTCCAGGTGTTTCCGCGGCGAATAGCTCTTGTTGATTTTGCACACTATGCATTGATTGCATATTGTGCGTATGTATTTCATTGCGTTTGTATAGAAATACAGTCGTTTGAATATCGACTCTAGCTTCGCCGCACCTGGGTGCCCGTAGATATCGTGCAAATAATCTATTGTGTCAAAGAATAGTTCACGAGGCAGAACTGGCACACTTATTCCGCTTTCGTATGTTCGCATTAATGTATCTCGTCCCTGTTCGTCAGGGACGATTGCGAACTTCTTTCTGTGCCTCTCCTGTTTTGCCTTCAGTTTTGCATTTTCAGCGGGAGGTCCCGTTAAAATTTCCGCAATTTTCTGACAGGCTATGTCGTCTTTCTGGTATAGTGCGATATCATCCAAATTCGATAATAGGTCGCCAGTCATGGCTCCTACAAACTCTACCGCGTAGGGTTCGATGGAGGTCCATTCCAAGGATTTTAATGCGACATCAATCGTACATAATGTTATCTCCGGAGCGTTCAGTTTTTGTAAGTATCGCTTTGGAGTTTTGATGTCATATTCGAGATCATAGCTATTCAGCTCGGTTATCCAACCGGCTGCTTTACGATGAGTTTGTACGATTGACTCGAATTTGCGGACTATTGGTCTCAGGTCCGATCGCACGTGAATCTTCGATCCGTGTAACCACGATTGCATCTTATGAATCGTGGTTACAAGATTTTGCATCTCCCGATCTAGTATCGTATGCTTCTTTTGATGCGGGCGGAACGAATAACTTGTAAACATGACGACGCATTCTTGGTCCTCTACGATCTGATAGAGGACCGAATTCATTGCGTCGTCGGTGGTCAATGTTTCGAGATATAGGTCTAATTTCGGATCTAAAGGTCGCAATTTAAAGTCCTTGACATACTCGGCCTCGAGTTGTCTAAAGGCTTCGGCCTGTTCTGGTCCCCATTCACAGTTCTCTTTATTTGGGGTTACCAGGCGATGAATCGGAGCGAGTATCTGTTGGTAATTCGGGATGAAACGTTGATATAGTCCCGTTAATCCGACCAACGTTTGGACGTGTTTCACCTTTGTCAGGGAAAATTCGCCTTTTGCGTTGGTGTGTTTCTGTTTAAATTCATTGAATTTCTGAATTTTCTCGCTTTGTTTTCCAATAGTGTCTTTCGCGAGTCGAAAGCCGAGATGTTTCGTTTCTCGTTTAAAGAGATCTGTTTTCGTCGGATTGAGCTTCAATCCGTTTATACGTAATAGCGTCAAGACTTTCTTTAAACGCTCTTTCATCTCTTGGAAGGTCTTTGCAGCGATCAAAATATCGTCAACGAAAGTTTGAACGCCTTCCATGCCTATTGGAATTACTTCGTTCATCATTTCAATAAATTCAGCTGATGCGATCTTTAGACCGTACGGCATTCTGTTGAATTCGTAAACCTGGCCGTCGACTTGAAAGGCAGTAAACTGGCGCGATCGAGCGCTCAAGATGAGTTGCCAAAACCCGGCTACGAAGTCAAGGGTGCTGAACCACTCACCTTGCGCTTCATTGATTATCGTTTCGATACAACGAGGCTCAGTTAATACTCTTTCCAGCCATTTATTCAGTTCATCGGCGTTGAGACATAATCTCAATTCGCCATTCTTTTTGACGACCGGTGCGAGGGTGTTAATATACGTTGATTTCGATGGTCGAATTATTTTCAACGCTAACATGGTCTTGATCGTTTTACGAATTAGTAATTTCAACTTTTTTGATGGGCGGTATTTCTCACCTCTCCAGGTGCCCCATTTCTCTTGGGGGGTGTTGAATTTGAAATCCACCTCCCGCTGTTTGCCGTCGACTTTCCCAGTATATAATCCGGGATATCGACTGAAGCAATCGTCGAAAGTTACTAATTCATTGTAGGTGTCATCGGCCTCTCGCTGTGTTATCCACCCGCCTTGGACCGCTTCGTTAAGGTCCTTGCGCAATTTCTCGCGAAATTGCTGCGGGCCATGGTCCCGATCTTCGGGATCGAGTGGTAACCAGTCGAGTTTTCGTGTTCGATCTTTCGTCGTGTGGATCGACTCGTGTTGGTAGTTCTTATGGACATCTACCTTCAGGATGTCCATGTGGTATAAATCTGCCCCTTGAAATGCATGGCTCGGCAAGAATGGTATTTTTGCCTTGTGGGCACGACCGCGTGGTTTGCACCACGCGTATCCTTCTTGTTGGTTCAACTCGATTCCAAGTATTTTCATGGATAATCGACCAACAATAATGATCCGTGCTGTTGTTTCAAGCACATAAAATGGCATAATCATCGGGATGTCCATGAAATGCATGGCCACCAACACAATGTTGGTCATCGAGTCAACGAGCTTGCCATCTGCCAATTTCATTTTAATCGGGCGAGCGAGAGGCACGTACATGATGTGATTTGGATGGTTGATCGTGATCTCTTCAACCATCTTGTGAGACATGACATTCGGGAGTGCCCCTGTGTCCAATTGGACCGAGTGAAGCATCTTATCACCGAATTCCATCTCAATTACGCAAGTCGGGTCTTCTGAGGTTTCGGTTACGATTTGCTGCAATATGATCGGATCGAGATCTTTTACCGAAATTTTTGCATTTTCGATGGGGTCAACGAATTTCACATCGTAACTGGGGTATGCGAACTCGCATCCCGTTTCGAAACCATCGGAGTGTTCGGTCTGACTTTTCTCGTCAGCCGTTTTATAGTCAGTTTTTGCACGTTTCGACGGTCGTCGTCGAGGATGACGTGCGTTCAACTTGTGAACTTCTTCCGGATCTATTGGTTTGATTCCCTTTTGTCCTGATACCGGAGCCGGTTCAGGTAGTTCATCCTCTTCAGTGTCGTCACTGGAGGAAGACGAGCTTGATTCTGAGTCAGAATTACGCATCGGGCGTCTTCGGGAATCATTGGCAGGAATTTCCTGCGTTTTATCAGATCCTTCATTTGATCTTGTGAAGGAAGGAGGATTCGATGTTGTCATACCGGGTGGGGCCATTGGTTTTTCAGGACGAAGCGTGTAGGTTTCGTAGAACTGTTCGTGTTTTTCTCTTCGTTCCTTTTTCTTTGCCCCATTCGGATCGGGCTTATAATAATCTGGATCATCGTTACGTATCTTGATTCGTCCGGACGCTGTGCGTTTTCGGGGTCTCGAATCATACTGTTGTTTTTCTCTCAGAAGGGCCTGTGCCGCTTCGGCACAGGTTCTTTCTGATAAGAAATACTTTTTCATGGAGTCGGAGTAATGGAATTTGTCCATTCGCATTATCATATTGTCGTCCGAGTCGTGCGCCGGTCGCGCGATTCGTCTACCAAGATAATTATTCTCCCACACCATTTCGACGTAACAATGAGCTGGTTGATGCCATATTGTAATACGATCGTCTTGCGTCAGACGAGTAAACATTCGGCGAAATTGAACATACCGGTATTTTCGAACCGGTTTTTCGCCTTTTAATCTTGGTTTTATTATCGGAAAGCATATTATTATTTCTTCAAAGCCTTTTTCGCATAGACAGTTAACTACGGCTCGCAGTTCCTTGTCTAGTGTTTCAAACGGTTTTTTAGAATAATTCAGTTCTAGTGTTCCAATTCCGAGTATAGCTTTCTTTTTAGTGAATTCCACATTTTCGATTTCCTTCAGTAAGTCACTGAAAGAAATTTGATGTTTGAGGTACAAAGGGAGGGGTTTATTGCCCACAGCTTCCCTTTTTAGAAAATGGGGAATTCCGTCGCCGATGAATTCGAATTCTGAGAAATATTTATCAAAGTATTCGGGCTCAATGCTCTTATTACTAGGGCGTGGCCCTCCCGGCCCTAGCTTCACTCGTTTTCCGAACAATCTTCTAAGGTTACTCCAGTGAACTGATCGTTGATGACTTCATCAACGTTTTCGCTGGTATCTGTTTCAATGTTGTTGACCGGAGGCGTCCTCGGTCTTCCGTCATTGAAATGTACCTTTTTTAATATAGGCGTAGTGTCGTCACTACGTCTTGGAGCATTGCTTGCATCAGGCTGTCGCTGATGCGGCATATTGTTGGTACGGTTGTTCGGATTTGAGCGATTTTGATTATTATTATTATACGAATTGTTGTTGTTCGGATTCGAATTTGAGCTCCAATTTTGATTTCTATTGGAGTTGTTCCAATTTTGGTTATTAGTATTATTATTATTGCTATAATTATTTCTATTTTGGTTCTGGTTCCGGTTTTGATTGTATTGAACCGGATTTGTCGTGAATTGGGGGCGTGAGGGCGATCTCTCCCGTGTTTTGGTATCATTGGGTGGTTCAATGATACCCACCGCATCATCGGTTACTTCTTCATTATCGCGTGATAATTCGTATAGACGTTTTCTGAATTTATTGATATCAGCTTTATCGTCAGATGAAAATTTATCCTTCATCTGCTGCGGCATTTTGTTGTGCATACACGAGATTGCCCGAGAGTCTGGTACATTGTACATGTCGTGCAATGTATCGGCCCAATTCAAGTATTCACCCGCTAGCGCGCGTATACTTTCTGCTTTAAAAGTCGTTTTCTGGAAGTATCGGAACGAGGCTTCCTGCGCTCCAATGCCCCAGAATTCAATTTCAAAGTCTTCGCAAAAGGTTTCCCAATCTTTTGCTTTGGCTTGTCTTTTCACCCATTGTTGGTGTTCTTTTATCAGGGTGAGAATCAGGCCACACTTTTGGTGTTCTGTCATGTCCAATTCCTCAACGTGATCTTCGAACCTCCTTAAGAATTCCATGGGTTGATGTATCGTACGCTCATCGAGGATAATTCCACGTTCTTTGAACGCTTCAACCGAAGTGTCCGTTTTAAGGGTGCGACGTTTCCCTTTACGCGATTCAGGGTGGCGATCGTTTTTGTAGTCGTTGGCGGCAGTTACTGCTCTTACTTGGTTTGATATGCGTTCATCGAGTTTCTCACCAACGTCTTTTTCAATATCGGTTACTCTATCGATTAGAGTGGCACCTAGACGTTCTTGTTGGCGCATCCTGAATTGTATGTTTTGATCACGAGAATCGATATCTTTTTCTATATTTTCAAAACGCGATTCAGTGTTTTGATGAAGTGTTGCGATGTTGGCAACATTCTGATCGACTGTTTTTTCGATTCTTTTTGTATGTAATTTCAAAAATTCGGTTATTTTATCGATATCGTCTTGAGCGTGATTTATTTGAAGATGATGTTTATTCAGAACGCTCTGAATATTCTGCGAAGTCGCAGTATTTTCTTCATTATATTTCATTTGTTGGTCAAATTGCTGCTCGATGAGTGTAAAACGCGCATCGTTTCGTGTTTTTTCTGCTTCCAGCCACTGCTGGAGGCATCCATCATCCCGATTTCTATCCTCAATGGCGAAGTGCGCAGCCAAGTTTCCTGACATTTGGCCCCCACCGGAGGTATTTGTGTTTAAAGCTGGAACTTGATTTATAAGGGGTTTCGATATTACCCGTGTGCCCCTTGGCATGAGGGTTGTCGTTTCGTTCATTGGGGCATGAACGGTGACTGGTACCAATAAACTGTTTGGTTGATTAGTCATCAACTGAGGCGAATTCATACAGTTGCCTATGCCGTGCATAGGCGGTATTGGTCGTGAGGGGGTACCATTGTGTGATTGTCTACGATGTTGAAGATATCGATCATGCGCCCAAATGTGACTTTCCGTGGATGCGGGTCGCGATCCTACGTATTGGAATGCTGAGGGGGTTGGAGGTGTTTGTGCCCCTATTCCTCCTTGTTGATTATGTGACGTGCGCGGTGTGTTTTGGTTCACGTAATCGTCGTTTTGATCCGAATCTGATGCCGATGCAAAATTCTCCTCTATTCCTGATTCCTCCGTGTCAGGATTTGGGTTATGGTGAATAACACTGTCACCTTCTGTGTCAGAGGTGGAGACGTTCTCCACCGTTACACCTGAGGGGTGACTGCCAGGGTCAGACAGAGGTCGATCTGATGAAATATTTGAGTTAGTGTTGATGTTTTCAAGTGTCGCGGGAGAATTATTCGGTGGCTGGATTTCCGGCTGTTCAGGAATATTTACATTGAAAATTTGGTTCTCAAATTCCCGATCCTCAGGATTTGGAACTCCAAATTCTTGGCTGGGTTCATTATTAATCACTGCTTGAGCGTCAAGCAGTGGATTATTCTCGTTGGCCATCGGTTGACCGTTTTCAATATTCTGAGCTTCTGAATTATTTATTTCAGCCAAATTACGATTACGACGCCTTCTGCCTCTTTTCGATTTCGCGGATGTAGTCGCGGTAGATGTGGTATTTTGGGTGGCGCGAGTCGCGGCGCTACGAGTACGAGCACTGATGGCTGCTGCGTCAGCAGTTTCAGGTTCAGGTATAGCCCTAATTTCGTTTACACCTAATTCCATGTCTGACATTTTGAATTTTTATTGACGTCAATAAAAAAATTCAAATAAATTACAAAAATCCTGAAAACGAAATCGATCAGTACAACAAAATTGTAAAATAGCAAGCTTAGATACCCAAGCACACAAAGCACACGTAAAAATATGCAAAATATTAAAAAAAAATTGGCAATTTGAAGTCAAATTGCAATAAATGCACAAATAATATAATGCAAATTAATTATGGAGTAGAGTACAGGCAAATGGCTGCACCTAAATAAAAAATTAAATGTTCGTCAGGATATTTCCGCAGTGCGAAAATATTGGAGCAAAGTTATAGGTAAAGCTGCACCTAAATAAAAAATAAAATATACACGAAAATAATGTAAATAATATTTACGAAGTCGTAAATATTTTCAGTTCTTGGCAGCTGAAAATTGCAACGGAGATGCGTTGCAGGCAATTTGAAGTCAAATTGCTGTGAAAGCCTGTAAAAATTTGTTGGAGCAAAGTTATAGGCAAACTGGCTGCACTAAAAATAAAAATACCTTAATAAAAAGAATAAAAATACATAAAAAAAAATAGTTCGTGGAGATATTTCAGGCAGTGCTGAAATATCCACAAAAATATCACAATTAATATTTACGAAGTCGTAAATATCATCAATTCTTTGCTGCTATACACAAAAAATAGTTCGTTGTGATATTTCAAGCCGTGCTGAAATATCAAATGTCCAATATGGTGAAAAATTTTCAGTCAAATTATTTGAGTCAAATAATTATTGATCTGAAAATTCAAGTCAAAAATAGGGTAATTTTCAGTTGAATTATTTGCATCAAATAATTCAATCAAACTGAAAATCAAAAAGTCAAAATCAAGTTCACTGTGTGGTAAATAATTCGTGATTATTTACGACTAGCCAAGTCCGAGAAAAAATTATCAGCAACAAAATTGAATAATTGCAATGTCCAGCAGTTCCGAGGTACGTGAGCATTCGTCAGAAAAAATCGCTGATCCCAGATTACCATTCACAGAGTCGCGACAATCCGGAGGTTCTTTCTAAGGTCAGCAAAATTAGCGCGAAGTCGCAGCTCGTCGTTGGCCAGACACTAGGTTTGCAAAATCGTTGCTGAACGTTGATAAAGTCCGGGTGGTGCGGGAGGGAGCCGTATGCTCGTACCTGCCGCGTTTCCGTTGCTATGCTCGTCGAGACGTTCGAGCCACAATGGAATGCGTCTATCCAAGATGGCAGAAAAAATCGTCCGATGCCAGGGGGCACCTTGGGCGATCTGTATTCACGACTTTGTGGATCAGATCTCAATGGAAAATTCCTAGGTCTCGAAAAAAAATTCCAGAGCAGTTCACACAAATAAATCGCGAAATCTTGGTACAGAAAGATGTTAAAATATATGCTGGAACAGCACAGGGGGGGGGTTCCTTAATTCGAGTCGAATTAAGAAATAAACACATAAAACTGAGAGATATTGAAGTTCAATATTCTCAGAACGCGATCTTTTTTTGGGATAAAGTTCAGCTTGAAACAAGCTTTCAAAGTCTAAAAAACTCACCTGTAAATCCGCAGATTTACCTCAACTCAGGTGTGCGATTCTGTAGGGGGTGCACTCCTCCAAGAACCACCACGACAAGGGCGCCAATGATAAAATAAAAGATGGCAGGGTAGCTAATCCGAACTTCCTATTTTATGCTAGGAGAATACTCCAATGCGAGTGCACTGGAGAACAAATTGAAAGAATAGACACTTTTCGCGAAATTCTACTGTTTTTATTGACACTTTAAGGAAAATTCACAAATTAAACGAACTAGGTGATTTGCAGGGCAAATCACCATCAAATTAAACCGAATTGACAAATTAATCGAATAGGCACTTTAACTTAGGGCATCGAGCAGTTAGCTCGTGGCCGAGACGTTTACCAGCACTAATTAATCACACAGAAGCAATAATTAGACTAGACTGCTTAACCGATCGCGGTACTCGGACGTCCAAGTACCGGCTCGGAGCGTCGTCATACTTCGCTCACCCAGTGTAGCCACACTATATAGGTAATGGCGAAGTGCAGCCAAGTTTACCTATAACAAAATCAAAACAAAAATAACAATTTAACAAATTTTCGAGACAACAGGGGCAAAAATCCAATCAAAATCTTGAGATTTTTTCATTCAAATGAAAGACAAAACCTCGCCTACATTCGCAATTAATCATCAAAGGCTCAAAAATTCATTTGCAGCATAAAATTGAAAATAGTAAATTAAGATTCCCAGCTATTTCTCTTTTGCCTTCTAAATAAAGAAAAATTATCGCCTTGAACTGAAAAAGCCATAATGAATTACAATTAAATGAAAAAATTGGCGCATATTTCAAAATTACCTCGACAAAAAAAATACCCAAAGCTTCATAAATTTACCGACCCGACGACGAACCTTTCTCCTCCTCCTCTCACCCAGAAAAAAAAATACATTAAAAGTATCCATTTTCTATTTTTTTTCCACCATTCGACGAGTAAAACCACACGCTACGAAAGATATCCTCTCTATCGACATACAAAAGGAGGAAAAAATAAGCTGTACTTAAATAAATAACGATTTCACCCCGTTCCCTTCGTTTTTCGTCCTTTTTTCGCACCAAGGATAAGTTACAGGAGGCGACGACAAACACGCGGTAATACATCTGGACGCGAATGTTCAAACACATCTTTTACCCATCTATTTGGCTCATCGAAGCCGTGGTGTGAGGGGGAGTTTGGTTGCAATACAGCATCATCGTCATCTCGTAACACCGCCAACAGGAAAAAATCGCAATTTTATCCTCGCTTTATGGGTTTTTCATTTCACAGGTCATTTGTTTCGCAATCATTTATTATAATGCTTTTCATTTTCTCTTTATTAAAACTTCATTTCATTTGTACAACGGTCGTCGTAGTCGTCGTCGTTGGTCGTTTTTCTCTATCGCCATAGTCTCCCTTCAGCCATACCGTGGCCGGAAACAACAATAACAAATGAAACGCACCGAACTCGACGAAAATTTATAATTTTTCCATACCGCCGCGCCACTCTATCGCTCTATATTTTCGCTTCCCGAGATTTTATAAGATCTGTCCTCGTATAAAACTGTAAAGTAAATTTCATTATTTGCCGGAGATTTATTTTCAATTGCTTCATCCGTCTGTGGTGGCTGCGATGAGGTGTCGTGTCATCGTTTCTCCCTCTATAGTCTTCCTGGATTTCGTATATTTTGTTTTTTGTCGTTTGGTAGGATGCGAAATTTCCTTTCCTGCGCTTTCGATGCGCATTAATAATTTACATTTTTTTAAAACTTCCGGTGGCAGCGGTAGACTTTAGGTATATATAGTCTAGATTTCGGATCAGGTTTTGTCCTCCTGTTTTATCTGCTTCTTTGGGCTTATATTCGGAAGTAATTTTACAGAAGGAGGGGAGAGGGTATGAAAAAAAAACAAAAACAAAAAGGGACTAACTTCAAAAAACTAATTCAATATTTCAAAAGTTCAAAAAATAGGAACGAAAAATTTGAAAAAGAGAGAGTGTGAAAATGGTTTGACAAATTTTTGAAATTTTCAAAGTATACCGAAAAAAGTTTATAATAATTTTGAAAATTTTAAAAACGGGATTTAAATTTATAAAGCTTGAAATTGAAAAGGATGTGGAAATTTCGCACGTTAAAAGAGTAGGCATCACTCAATTTTTTTTTCATTAAAATTTTCCCATTCCATACAAGAAACTTGAAGATTTTAAAAATTACCAAGTTCTAAACAACCTCTAAAAATTTTTAAAAAATTGAGAAAATTTTTAAAAAGTTCAAAGAAGAACCGAAAGTTCAAAGTTTAAAAAATAAGGATGAACATTGAAAGCTGAAAAAGAGGAAACGAAAGTTCAAAAAAGACCAAACAACTTCAAAAATTTATCTACAAAACAGGAAAATTGTGCTGAAATTTTTAAAGCTCGACAGAAGGAGAGTTGGAAACCTAAAAAGATCATGAGAAAAACGAAAGTTGAACAAAAAGCTGAGCTTTTTAAAGTCAAAAGAGGGAGTATACACATGTACAAAAATGAATGTTTAAAAAAACGATTCTCGATTTTCAAAGTGTGAAGTTCAAAAAAGTAATGATTTTCAAAGTGTATAGTTCAAAAAAGTAATTTTTAAATCTCAAAAAATTATTTTTGAAAGCTAAAAATATTAATTTTGAAAGCTCAAAAATTATTTTGAAAGCCTAAAAAAGTAATTTTTAAAGCTCAAAAAATTATTTTTGAAAGATCAAAAAATTCTTTTTGAAAGCTCAAAAAATTAGTTTTGAAATCTCAGAAAATCATTTTTGAAAGCTTGAAAAATCATTTTTGAAAGCTTGAAAAATTAATTTTGAAAGCTCGACAAATAATTTTAAAGACTAAAAAATATTTTTGAAAGTTCAAAAAAATTGGAAGCTCAAAAAATTGATTTTGAAAGCTCAAAAAATTAATTTTGAAAACTACATATAACATTATATTTAAAAGCTCAAAGAATTAATTGTAACGGCTCAAAAAATTGATTTTGAAAGCTGAAAAATTGATTTTGAAATCTCAAAAAAGTAATTTTAAGAGTTAGAAAAATCAATGTTGAAAGCGTGAAAAGTGATTTTAAAAGTTTGAAAAACAAAAATTGTCAAAAAGCAGGTTTAAAAGTTGAAACAAATGAAATTTAAAAGTTCAAAAAAGTTTAAGTTTGAAAAATGAAAGTTCAAAGTTCAAAAAAGTAATTCCTCAAGTTCGAGAAAACAGTTTTAATAGTTCAGCAAGTCAAAAAAATCATTTTGGAAGTTGATAAAGTCAATTTCAATATTCCAATTTTAACAAAACCACAGAAATAATTTTTGTAGAAGTCTGAAACTGGAATGTACTGGCAGCCAATAATTAAAAAAACAATTTTTGAAAAAGAGACCGTTGAAAAGAGATTGCTAAAATTCTGAACCCCCCCCCCCCCCCAAAAAAAAATACCAAAAGTTAATATTGAAACTTTTTTAAACGTTACAATTTTAGAAAACAAGGATTTCTAAAAGCTGGAAAGAGGGTGTCAGAAGTTTGAAAAACAGTTTCTGAAACTTTGAAAGTCCAATTCCAACAGTTCAGAATATTGTGCAACTTCATTTTTCTTTTCAACATTCGCACAACGAAAAACAAGAGAAAAAACATTCAACAAATTCGCTTTTCGAAATAAACCTCAAATGCTACAATTCAACGAACAGAAATAATCCATTTAGAATTTCAATACTTAATTGAATTTTTTCAAACCCACGACTTCGGTTTTTTAATTCCCATCCACCGAAAAAAAAAATTGCACAACAACTTAAAAAAAAAAAAAATACCTCAGAAATACACTGCCTCTGGTTACTCTACGTATGAAACAGCCGATACCAAAAAATCTACCTGACCTAACGAATAAAAACCTGTAACTCCTCGCTATTCGATAATTCTACCATTCTGCCAACATCGTATTGTGGTCATTTACCCCACTTCGGGCACCATTTTCTACATTACATCGAGAAAAAATGTCAAACGTTCGTTGGTCCGAACATTTCGATAACTAGATTAAACCCCTACGATAATTTTTTTCGCTCTTTTTCATCGTAACAAAAAACCCATTATGTATGTACCTTTTTTCGAATAAAAATTGAACAAAATTTCTACTGGTTGGTTCGATGGTCCTACACATACAGTAAAAGGTACCGAACAAATATAATAATGTGGTACTTTACATTTCAGAATAATTTTTAAACCCAACAAAACGGCCGGAAGTTTATTTTTCTCATTCGTGCTGCGTGTTTTCCAATACGAGTCGCTATATTCGCACCTTTGAGCCAAAACGGAAATAATCTTTTGTGTTATTTCCATTCTCATTCGAGTGAAAACCTATTTTACTTAGATGAATGAACCTATAAGTAAAGCTGGTCCCAAAAAAGGAAAGATTGTTGTGCTAAAAATGGTAGATGCCTAAATAAAATCACAGCCTATGTCGAGGAAAATATATTCGAATGCACCTAACGAAAACTTCACGAAATAAAATCATTATGGATATTAAATTAGGAAATGACGAAATGAGAATTTTTACTCGATCTCAAATATTGAATCAAGAGAATAAAAGAACTTGAAATCTTAATCAAGGGAACAACTCGAGTCCAAAGATTTTCAAAGAATCTTCGGTACCTACTATCCTCATATTACCTCAAATAATAATGATAAATATACTTAATAAATAGATAAAATACTAATAAAATCACTCACCAAATGCAACAAATGCCTCGAAAAATTCTTGATCATGCATTGAAGAAGTTGATGAAACGCCATCACAAGAAAACTGCGAACAAATCGAAAAATAGTTTTAAAATTCACCCATCAAGTACCATTTTACGCATAAATATTGTTGTATCAAAATAAAAAAAAATAAAAAACACAATCAAATAAGTTTATATATCTACGCGCACTTCAAAAAATTAAAAATCGACATCAAACAAGACAAAAAGCGGAGCGTTGTTGACGCTCTACGAAAGAGTGCACAACTGAATTCCAAAGTTGATAAAATTCGGAAACATTCGGAGCCATTCGGAGATATTCGGATACGATCTGATTTATACTTTCTACAATTCGAAAACAACTCGAACGATAATAGGAATCGTCATCGAATTTTTTTGTCCGTATTTTATTTTTATTTTTTCCAGGTTAGTGACAATACACGAAATGTCTACAGAATTCGTTTTTTTTTTTGTTGTTGTTTGACCAGTAGATACGCAGAATGAACAAATTTTTTTCAAATTCACATTTTCTTCAACTCTATTTTTCTAAAAAAAAAAAATCATGCCTCAATTATTTCTATACCTTTTCAAGGCCTTGATATTTTTTTTCAACCTCGTTTCATTTTAGATATACTTGATGCATTTTTTGAATAATGATAAGTTATCAAGTGCTGAGGATCAAATAAAAATTTAATCTTTCTTTCAAAACTTTGACATTTTTCTTTTTTAGAAACCTTATCGATTTCTTTTAAAAATTATTCAAATTGATATGCTCTGTATAAGACGAGAAGGTTGGAAATTTTGTAAATTTTAGAGATCTTTGCCAATCTTTGAAAAAAAATTACACAAGTTTTGCTTTTCAATGTGATGACTTTTCAGTGGAGAATTTTTCAGTTGGTACCAAGTGTAACCTTTTCAAAACATGTTGTTATTTCATTAAGTGCTATTATCGACTCACCAAATTTTTTCACTAAATTTTTACTGTTTGACTCATACGAGTATTCAGTTACCATGCAATTTTCAAATCTAGTTGTTTTTTTTTCAACATTGGTATTTTTTTCTCAATTTTTTTCTGCTCTGAGACTTTTTCTCAAAATTTTCAACAAATTTTAAAGTTTTTCTAATTTTTTTTCACTCTGCAGTATTTTTTCTCAAAATATTTTTCAACTCCAGTAAAATATTCTCAACTCGGAAACTTCATCAAAATTTTTTCTCAATGTCAAACTTCTTTCATTCACCCATTGCCATTTTCTTTCAGTTCTAAAATTTATTCTTATGAATTTTTTTTTTCAACTGCAGTGAAAGTTTTTCTCAACTGCCAATACTAAAATTTTTAATTCTATCAGAATATCTTTCTATTTTAAGAAAAAACGCTCTCAAGAGTTGAAAGAAATGTTGGAAAAAGTATTTGAAATTGTTTAAAATTTCGAGAAAAAATTTCAGAACTGGAAAAATATTAAAAACATGAGTCGAGATATAATGTACCTGGTCTAAATTTCGTTATCCACAAAAATTTTCACTTCTACTCCTTACTCCCCATTATGAAAAATTTGAGCATAACCTCAAGAGGTTAAACTCGCACAACATTTAAATTGAGCCCTAGGCCAAAAATCAATAGTAATTTTCCCATCCTGGGGAAAATCTGAGTCAAATTTTGCTCCTTTCCCTAATTTTCTGTTGAAAAATACGAAAAATATCGAATAACGACAATTTTTATGAAAATTATCAAGTAAACTTCATTTGATAAGGCAAAACGTCGAATCTATTGATTGGTAGCCAAGAAGAAAATTTTTGTGGTTTATATTTTCGTAATTTAAAACATCAGCCAACGCACCTATATTTTGGACGAGGCGTCTTAAAGCATAAAAATGTTGTTGATTGTGTTAAAATCACATTAATTTTAAATTTTCAGTGTGATTTCAACAAATTTTGAAAAAGATGAAATTAATTTTTTGGATTCCAAAATCGAAAAATCAGAAAATCTATGCTCTGAAAGTAGTTTTTTTTAGCAACTAAATGATATAAGTATTCACGATTAAAAATTTACTTTTGCTTCAAATAGTTAAAATGAATTCCATAAAATCTCGAAATCAAAATTTTTCCGCTGTCATAAAAAGTACCTAGGTATTAGGATGCCAAAGCAATGTTTACAGGAGGTAACTGAACTAGCCTGATTAATTTTCATTAAAATGTCGCATATGCCAGCCGAGAAACACCGGGGGACAAATCAAATTTTTTCTAAAAAAACATCAAATTTTTGCCAAAAAAAAAAAACACATTAAATGTTTACCAAAAAAAATTAAATTTTTGAAAGGGAGAGACGCAGAATTAGAACTGGGTATCCCAATTTTAAGAAGAAATTTTAGTTTAGAAAAAATGTGATAGCAGGCGTTTAAAAAATTTCAAGAAGTTTCTTTTAGTTGGAAAATATTTTGAGAAATACTTTTACAAGGTGAGATAAAATTTTAAGAGTTGGATTTTTTCCGATCAAGTCAGTGATTTTTTTCGGATCAAAAATCAGGGGTTTTCATCAAAAATCAGGTTTTTTTCTGATAAAAAGAAGCGATTTCTTAGGTGAAAAATCATCAATTTTTCCGGTCAAAAATCGTTGAAAAGATGAAACGTTGATTTTTTTGGTCAAAAATTGTAAATTTATCTGGTAAAAAATCATTGGATTTTTGTAAACAGAACCCCTTGATTTTATTTTTGTCAAAAATTTCTAATATTTTGGGTCAAAATCATCAATTTTTGCTACCAAATTCACTGTATTTCAGTCACAAGGAGTGTTTTCGCAATAACAAAATTTATCAGTTGCTAGGAAGCAAGGGCGATTTTTTTCAAACAGACTGGTATTTAAAAGCTAAAATTTCATCATCTAAATCAAATTTCACGAAATTTCAACAACAATTTCAAGAAAATTTTCAAGAGCTACTTCAAACAATATTATTGAAATTTAACATTTTTAATGGCTTTTTTAGATAATTATTTTCGGCGATTCTTCATTCTGCCAAGGTTCAACTAAGTATTCTACCGATATATTAAATTGTATCACTCATTTTTTTTTTTCGTCACATTTTTCCTGTAAATTTAGCCTTTGACATCAGAAACCAAGTTCGACAATGTTGAAATTCGGGACTTTTGCGGCTCATTCTCACCACCCCTATGAACGAGCTTTACTTAATCAAATAATAATAAAATTCAAAGTCAACTTATTTACATTAACCAACTTCAAATTAACCAGGACATCTTTAATACCAAATCAGATTTTAGCCATCGCGTAATTAAAATGAATACCTAATGAATTTTTTTGCTCGGGTGTAAACTACAGCCAATTTTCACCTTGATATCCGGCTATTAGAAAACACGGGATATCCTTAATTAACTCATGAGCTAGACAGCTCGGCTAGCGTTTAAATTCACAATTTACTTCAACACACCTCCCTTCTGGTTCAATTTCCATCACAATACGAACCAAGGATTACCTCGTGAGCGAACGACACCTTGATAAAAAATTTCACCGGAGACCCAACGAATAAATTTTTCATACCAGGCACGACCTTATCGTTTTCTCCTTCGCAAAAGTAAAAAAAAAAAATCCCAGCTTTATTCCTCCACTCCGAAGTAGCAAAAAATAGGTCTATTTGCCCGGATATCTCCGGCTCTGACCATGATTACCAATTTAAAACACGAAAATTTAATTACCCCGTCAACTGGCAAGCTGGAGCAATCCGTTTCGTATCAAATTAAGGATCGTATTAGATGAGAAAAAAGTAATCCTATTTTATAATCGCGATAATCACCCAGCCGGGTGCTACTAATTTAAAATCGTCATCGACTACGTTGCTCGTAGATTACTGGATGGCATACAGCTCCATATTTCCAAATACCAAATATCAGCATCGACAATACACGTACCTTACGTAGGTACAATATGCGAATACCCGATTCCGGCTCTGGAATTAATTAACGATAAAGCTTTTCGTCGAATCGCCTAAGCTATTGTGTTATAATTGCCAATTCCTGATTCTCGATGTCTCTACGTTTCTGTTTCATGTTCACCTCTTCCCGTTTCCGAAATATTCGACGCATCGTGTGCGATTTACCTTGCGCAATAAAAGCCGCCTGTTCCTCCGATACCTCGTAACAGTCGAGCGAATTTATTCGACTCGGCCCATAAGTGAGAAATTTCAATCTGCGCTCTATCTAATGATCCAAACCAATGGTACGTATTCGACTCGAGTTCTAATCAAATCTCTCGTACGAATAAAATAATTCTAATCGACCAAGATAGACGGACGGATAAATGGAAGGTGGCTTGGGCAGGAGCACCTCGTACCTGAAAAAAAAACCGGGTGCTGGGCCAGCACAATCGTACACATATTAAAGTGTTAATTCGTGATTAACGAGACCCGACGTAAGGTATAATTAAAGGAAAGTGCGAGCGTGATTACGGTAAAATGAACGTATTGTGAGGTGCATTATCAGAAAAGGTCATCGGTATGGGTTTTTATCGAGGAAAAACATGTTAAGAGAACGATATATCGACAAATTGTCTCGGCACCTTTTTATTCCCGCCACCTTCTTCGTGTTTTTTATCAAATGAACGTATCTCTTTCGAATTTCTCCCTGCAGCATGCGTGGTTTTTTTTTCCAACTGGTACAATATCGTTTTTAAGATATATCTTGACACCTTTATTCGATTCGGTTTGAAATATTTATTAATTTGTTTCCCTTCGGTTTGATCTGTTACAGGAAGATGTTGATTATAATCAGCCAAAATCTGATAACATAACAGATTTCGCACCGGATTTTGAAAATAACAACAACCCAGCTGCGACCACCGTTTGTCTACTGCTGATAGGTAAGTGAAATGGGTCAGGGGGAAAGGGATCTAGGGGCGTTGGAGAATTGCGAATTCGGACCGAAACTGATTCAAGTGTCAATATCGAGGTCGAGGTCGAGTCTATGCAGATAATCGAGAACACTGGTATAAAAATTTGCGAAAATGTTTCGAGGACGAGGTCGATTTTGGAGAGAAGTTGCGAATTTGGGTCATTTAAACGTAGGCATTTGAAGGTATAAGTAATGATTAATGATTGAAATTTGCTAGTTTTGTGTAATTTTTCTAGTCTCAGTTCATTCAAAAAAAATTATAGGGAAGGAAAAAATGTTGAAAATTTTTGCTTTTTGTAGTAAAATTATTAAAATGTTTACAATTTTCTAGATTCTTTGCTGGAAAATAAAATTTTTATAATTTTCGAGATTTTTTTTCAGTACCCACCTACTCTCTCATTTAAAAATCGGCGAAAGCGGTCAAAATTGCAGAACAGCGACAGAGCAGTGGAAAAAATCTCACTGAAAGCGATCGATGAAAAAAATAACTGAAAAATCTGTAAGAAGTCACTAAATTTAGTATTTGAGTTTCTTTGAAAAATTGGCAAAATTCTTTAAAAGTCAACGAAAATACTTACACTGAAAATCAAAGAATTTTGCTGATTTCACATGCAAGCCTTGACTTTTTTTTTGACTTTTCATTAATTTCAAAATGAAAGAGTAGAAACCCGGTTTCAAAGTAAAAAAAATCAATAAAAATTATCTAATTCAACAAATAGAACTTGAAAAAAAAAAGTTGAACTGGATGAAATTTATATTCATATGCAATCTAAGGAAAACTTATGTAGATCTAAATACTTCTTTCAAAATTGAGAAAAATTTCATAAAATTATTTTCAAAATTTTGAAATGTTCGAATTCAAAAATATTTAATGAGAACCATAAAAGATTCTTCTCCTTTATCTTTTTTTTTACGCACCATTACTGAGATTTAGCTTCGATTTAAAAGATATACCAAATTTAAAAACTCCATTTTTTCAATTTTCAAAACTGAATCGCGATATAACTTTTAAAAAAACAAATAAAAAAACGAGAATTGACTTCGGAACTCCAATATTTTCTAGATCGGGTTTCCAAAAAAGGTTTCCGATTTTTCTCGAAACAAGTGAGTAATCAATGAATAAGTCAAAGTTCTAAAATTTGTAACCAATATGTTTTGAAAATTAACAAAAATGGCAAAATTTAAAAGAACCCGAAAGGATGTTGAAAAATTGATTGAGTACTCGTAGGATCTGAGGTTTTGACAAAAATTGGTGAAATGGTTCACTTTGAGAAAAAGAATTGCCAAAAAATTAGCCCTTTGGGCCATCTGCTGAGAATCTCGGTCATCTCCTAAAAATTGATGATTTGAGTTTCCCTACCTTCCTGAACCATTGACCTTGAAATTAGATATCAGAGTTGTCCTCTACCCATCTTGATGGATTTTATTTCAATGATCAAAAAAACTTTTGATATATTTTTCTAGACATTGGTAGCACAGCCGTAGAAATTTTTTGAAAAAAAAAATGAATTAAGAGCTGTTTCAAATGGACAAAAAAATTGACTCAATTTTATGGTATTTAATTGAACGATCTAAATTTGGTTAAAATCAAAAATGTTTCCAATTCGCTATTTTCAACTTTTCAACTTTATAGTAAAATCTAAAAAGTTGATCTAGGGTTTCAAAATATTTTTTACGATATTTCGAACTTTTCAAACCCCCGATACCCTGAGCTCCACCTTAAGCCCGGAAAAAATTATTTTTGCTTCAAAAATGAGAAAAAAGTCCATTTTTTGTTTTTCGAAGTATATTTTTTTCAAAAAAATTTCGTCCTCGCTTTACTCGGGCAGTATTTTGGTCATTTTATTTTAAACTTGATCATTCACCAAATTCTCAATAAATTCTCTGTCAGAAAAAATTGATAATTTTTGACTGGAAAGATGACTTAATTTAAAGTTTGACTCCCCCTCCCCAATTTTTCAAATTTTTAGCCCCTCCCTTAATTAACTTCTGGGTGCGTGCGCCTATGATTTCAAATAACCATATAAATGGAAAAATTATTTAACATCTGTTCATGTAACCCCTAAATACCATACATTTTTTCTCCAACGATATCAAAAATTATGACAAATACAAAAAAAAATGTTTGAGAACCCATGAAAATAGGATTAGAAACAAAATAAAAATCTCCGCAAATGATCTTTTGAGCCAAATAAACAAATTGAAACTTTGTTGGGAGTAAAACTTTCTTCTAAATATTCAAAGAAAAAAAGTGAAAAAAGCAAACAAATAGAAATGCTAATTTTTGAACGTTCTCTACAGAGGAAACCAAGTTTGGACGAAAAACTACAATCGCCATGAAAAAAATGTCGCTTTTCAACTTTCCACTCCTAGTAGGCTGAAATTAAAATACTTTTGATGTAATCATTCAGATTAGACTATTCCCGGGAATTTTTTTTTTCAATTTTCCATAATTTTTTGAACATGGATTAATTTTAAGGGTTGGTGAGAAAAAATCGATGTGACTTATGGATTTGAAATTTTTACCACGTCATTTTGAGGCTCAGAAACAACTTTTATCCCTCCTCCCCTTTCAATATTCGCAAAAAATTACAAAACATCTAGGTACTGATTCACTTTTTACTCTTCTTTTTTATTAAAGTTCATTTCTCCTTGAATGTTTTTTCATCTTTTTTTTTTCAAATTTCCCAATTTGCAATTTTAGGTGATATAATTCACTTGAAAATTTAATCCAGTCAACTTGAGAATATCTCGTCCCTTCCCTAATTTATTATGTGTTTTCTTCGACACCCTCTTCCCTATTTAAATCCTATGCTCACATTTTTTGTCAACTTTTCAGAATTTGAATATTTTTATTCAGACAATTTCATTTTGATTTTCCATCCAACTTGAAAAAAATCTCTCGCAATTTTACCTACTTGAATAAAAAATACAAATCGTCTCTCAATCAAAACATCATATTCCAAAATATGATAAAAAATCCCAACCTACGTCGACGAAGAATCAACCTAATCTCTTCTATACCTTTCGCTATCAACCACGTGCGTCTTTCAAACACTCGACTTCGTATCTATGTATTTTCTTCGATCCTTAAAAAATCCCTGGCCATAGCTGAGACATCGTTACCGTTTGAATATATCGTCCCGATGACGATACAAATCACACAATACGACGTAATCGTCGTCGATATCGGCGCGGCGCGGCGAGCTCTCGAAAATCCTCGAATTCTGGTCGCACAATTCTCTTGCAGCACACGTGTCGTGTCGTCGTTATAAACCATAATCCTCGTCGACGATAAACTCCAATACATTTTCGCTTCGTTAACCATCCCTCTGATTCCATATCGACCGAAGGGAAAACCTTCCATTTTCTTAATTACCGCAACCGAATCGAATACTGAGCAATGGCAAGTACGATTTTCATTGTGCAAGACGCAGCACCTTTTATCCAATTTTTTTTCCTTCGAGCAAAAAATACCTAGACCTGGAAACAGCCCCTCTTCCCATTGTGAGACCGATTGGATTTACAGAACCTTTACGTTTTTGTGTGTGGAGTGGCATGGCACGTTTCATTAAATACGTCACGATTTTTTTTTTTGTGTAACCAACCGGGCGTATAAAGGTCTTGGATGGAAAAAAAAAAGAGGAAGGAAATAAAAAAAAAATCGGAAAAAGCCACAACGAAAGGAACGGCTACGTTTGGGTTACTTTTGCCCTATACTTGGAATTTTAGCTTATTTAAACGTACGTACTGCTGTAATCAAACGAGAATAAATACCAGATAACAATCTTATTCGTTGATAATGTTTTCCTTTTGGTTGGAAAATCTGCTCTTTTTTTGAAAGAAAAGAACCGACTGGCGAATTCGAAACGGTACGTTCCAGGAAACAAGTACTTTTTGGTTTGGAAAGAACTATAACTTCTGGAAGGTGCAGGGAGAGGAGCATTGAGCATAGAGGAAAAGAAGTATCTTCTAACACAACGTAGGTATAATATTTCGCCATCGTCGATAAAGTTTCCACCTTACAAGTCCGTATAAGGATTCCTTTAACGGTTATTTGATGTTTATTTCGTATAAGGGGCTAACTTTATTCACTTCGAATGAAGGGATTCGATTAGCTCATTACTGTGGCGGTTTTCTCTCTTTGTAGATGTATCATTTACTTGATTTTATTTTGAGGGTTTTTTTCACGTGATGGTGAAAAACTATCATTGAGGTGAGGTCCGAGGTGTCCGAATTTGCAATCTCCAGTTTAGAAAATTTTCTTCGATGGCTGACTTGATTTCATGATTTTGGAATACTTAATTCGTCTTGAAAAAATATTTGTATTTTTATGCGTGATATTTTTTTTCCTCTCGCAGGTACATTTCTATCGCTGCTAATCTTCCTATCCATAGCCGGTAATATCCTCGTGTGTGTTGCCATCTACACGGATCGAGGCCTCAGACGCATCGGTAACCTTTTCCTGGCTTCTTTGGCCATAGCCGACTTGTTCGTGGCCGCTTTGGTCATGACATTCGCCGTTGTCAACGATCTACTCGGATATTGGATGTTTGGAGCGCAATTCTGTGATACGTGGATAGCGTTCGATGTGATGTGCTCGACCGCTTCAATCCTGAACCTATGCGCTATATCGTTAGATAGATATATCCATATAAAAGATCCGCTGAGGTAAGCATTTCTCCATTTTCATTTTCAGGATCACGTGATTGAGTATAGTAAATATTTTAACGAGCTTTTGCGAGATTTGCTTATTCCGAGGCCCTATCGCGATGCTGATTCCTCGTAGTTGTCTGTTTTAAAGAAAGTTCATGAAGGTACGCGTTTCTCTTGAAATTGAAAGTCATTTTTTTCCAATTCCCAAAATCTAGACTGGAAATATCTTCGCTATGATGCCTGATTTTATGATTTTTTGAAAAATCATAATTTGCAGAGACCAAAAAGTGCTTAATTTTTGATTCCGGTTCGAGGAAAATCACAATAACACATTTTTTAATTTTGGCAAAAAAAACTTTTTTTAGAAAGAAATCCAAAGAGATCTTCGTAAAAAAAAGTTATATACTCTGTTCCAATTTTGGAAAAAATTGCGCCTAATCGAAAGTTTTCAATTTTATAAAAAAAAATCATCGACTGAGTTCAAATTCTGAGCAAAACTTTTGAAGTTTTTTTAAATATGCACATTACAAAAAAAATGTTGAAAAAAATCGAATTCTTAATTGAAAAAAAAATTTTGCTTGTACGAAAATTCATGATTCATCAACTAAAAAATTCAAATTTTGATTTTTTTAAAAGGTGCAAATTTTGATAAAAGTATACTTTTTTCAATTTTGAAATAAAAATCATGAAACGTACAATTTTTAATCTTGAAAATCAAATCCTGAAATGGTGAAAAATCGACCCTAGTATGAACTTTTTGGATGTATCTCGATTTATACGAATTAGAAAAGAATACGATTACCAAACTAAATATACCTGTTCAGAAAAAATTCTAGTTTTCTGATTTCGAGAAAAATCGTCTAATTTGTAAAAATATCATTCATTCATTTTTTTTAAATTTGGATAAAAATTTTCTCTTTGAAATTAACAGCTTGATTTTTTCCTCAAAATTTTTCCAACGCAAAACTTTTTAAACGTATTTTCTCTCAAGTTTTAAAAAAATTCTAAGTACTCGATTTTTTAAAGAAAATTTTAACTCCATTTTTTAACCCCATTTTCTTTCAACGATACGAAAAATTTTTCAACAAAAATTCATCTTTTTTTCAGTCAATTCCCAATTGGACAGAAAATTTTTTCAATTTTTTACCAAAAAAGTGAAGTATCAGTGAAAAATCACTGATTTTTTTCCGATTCAAGAAGTCAGAATTTCACCAAATTTGACTGATTCAGACATTCAAAATGTAGAAAGTACTCTTTTAATTTGGATCAGTCAAAACTGACTGATTAAAATCGACAAAATTGAGTCGCTATTGGAATCAGTGAAAAATTACTGATTTAAATAGTGAATTTTGATTGTTGAATCAGTGAAAATTAGTTGACTGATTGAAATCAGTAAAAGTTTACCGATTCAATCAGTTAATTTTTTTTACTGATTCATTAATGTAAATTCACTGATTTGAATCAGTAAATTCTTTACTGATTTCAAATCAATCAATGAATTTTTACTGATTCAACAATCAAAATTCAATATTTGAATAAATTATTTTTCACTGATTGGCAGTAAAAAGACGCTGATCAACTGGAGAATCAGTAGAATTTGACCGATTATCAGCGACTTGATTTTCTCTCTTTCATCAGTCAATTTAAGCATTTTTGACTGATTAAAAAGCAAAAAGTGTGCAACTGTAGAAATCAGTGAAAAATTACCTACTAATTGAAAGTCAAATTTCACTCTCTAAATCAGAATCAGTCAAAAAACTAAAAATTCGCTGATGAAACAGCGAAAAGTGTGCAACTGTTAATCAGTGAAATTTGACTGTCAATCAGTGAAAGATTACGGATTCAATTAGTGAAATTTTTCATTTTTGAATCAGTAATCTTTTTTTAACTACTGAAATGAATCAGTAAAAATTTCAATTTACTAATTCAATCAGTAAATTTAAAATGTTTACTGTTTCATTTCAGTAGTTGAAAAAAAGTTACTGATTCAAAAATCAAAATTCACTGATTAAATCAGTAAAATTTTCACTGATTTCTACAGTTGCACACTTTTCGCTGTTTAACCAGTCAATTTTTAGTTTTTTGACTGATTCAGATTTAGGGAGTACCAATAATTTTCTCCAAGTTGGCTGACTATGCCACTGAATAACAGAATACTCAATTTTTCCTGGAATTTTGACTCCCTCTGCTCTCTAAATTTGAATCAGTTAGGTATAATTCACTGATTAATAAGGCAAAAGTGTGCAACTGAAGAAATCAGTGAAAATTTTACCGATTTAATCAGTGAATTTTCATTTTTGAATCGGTAAAAATTCTAATTTACTGATCGAATCAGTAAAAAATTCAGTTTACTGATGGAATCAGTACCTAATTAATCACTGATTGAATCAGTAATTGATCACTGATTCAATCAGTAATTGATCACTTATTCAATCAGTAATTGATCACTGATTCAATCAGTAATTGATCACTGATTCAATCAGTAATTGATTACTGATTCAATCAGGAATTGATTACTGATTCAATCAGGAATTGATTACTGATTCAATCAGGAATTATTCGCTGATTGAATTAGTAGATAAATTTAAATTTTTACTGATTCATTTCAGTAGTTGAAAAAAATTACTGATTCAAAAATGAAAATTCACCAATCGAATCAGTAATTTTTCACTGATTGACAGTCTTTCACTGATTAACAGTTTCACACTTTTCGCTGTTTTTATCAGTGAATTTTCAGTTTTTTGACTGATTCAGATTTAGAGAGTGTCTTCCCATCTTTTTCTCCAGTTCAGCAGTCTCTTGAATTTTTTGATTGCGCTTATGACCAGAATCCTCTAACGCTACTCCGCTTTATTTTCTGCTCAACAGGTATAGTCGTTGGATAACGAAACGTGTAGCCTTTACCACCATAGCCGGCGTATGGCTACTGGCAGCTTTGATATCATTCCTGCCTATATCTCTGGGCCTGCACCGGCCATCCGAGCCGAAAGTCGTACATTCCGGAGAACTCGAGTATCCCACCTGCGCGCTCGACCTGACGCCCACGTACGCGGTCGTCTCTTCTTGCGTGAGTTTCTACATACCTTGCATCGTCATGCTGGGCATCTACTGTAGGCTGTATTGTTACGCGCAAAAGCACGTAAAAAGCATACGAGCGGTAACTCGGCCTTTGACCAGTACGACGCCGACCATGACCGCCGTACATCACCAAGGTTCCTCGCCTTATCACGTATCCGACCATAAGGCCGCCATTACGGTCGGCGTAATTATGGGCACGTTCCTACTATGCTGGGTACCTTTTTTCTGCGTCAATATCATCGCAGCCTTTTGCAAAACCTGCATACCCGGCATAGCCTTCAAAATATTAACCTGGCTGGGCTACTCGAATTCCGCCTTCAATCCTATCATCTATTCCATTTTCAATACGGAATTTCGCGAAGCCTTCAGACGAATATTAACCGCTCATTATCCGTCTTGCTGCTGCAAAGGCTACCGAACCGTGAATTTCAATTCGACCGACGTATCCGTACGCAAGACGAGAAAAAGCGACGACTCGGTCGTCCACCAGCAAAATATAATCAAGCATAATGGCGGCCTCAAGGAGTACAACAGCAATAGCGCCAGGTCGTCGGTCGCGTCTCTACGTCAGACCAGGATCAATTCGACCGAAAAGGTCATAATCGAGACCGAAGAAACCAGCATCATCTGACTAATACCGACTTTTCAAAAAGAGCAATTAGTATGACTATAGGTTTCTCGTCGTGCTGGCCATCCGCTGTCTAAATTCTTTTGCAAAAATTAGGCCGCACAGATGGTCCCCCTGGTACGACGAATAAATACTCTCGTCATATTCCCCACCCCTTCGTACCCGTTTACGCTTCTGATTTTTTTTTTTCATCGTTCGTCCCATCTCCATCGCCCTTCATTGTCTCGATTCCTTTACTCATTCCGCTATTTTTGTACTATTTTGAAAGACGAGCGTGATTGACGACGATAAAAGAGATTCTTTCGGAGGGAAATTCTCTTTGATTCTTTGGATCCTTTCGTTATCTCGATGAGCAATTTTTGTATCTCCAGCCCTACTCAATTTCCTTGACAGTTTCCTCCAACCTGCCCCAGTCGTCGTTTTCGTAACTTATACTTAGGATTATTCTGTAAAAAAATTTTGATTTCCTGTTCTTTTCTACGTTTGTGTGTATGTGTGGTTTTTTTTATTTATTTAATTCGTTGAACGAAATCCCGCTGCTGTTTTTAAATTATTTAAAAAAAAAATGAAGATTTTTAGCGTGTTTGATGATATGATAAATTGATAACACGACGCAGTAAAGTGAAGTTATAAAAAGTAAACTGGTATTGTAGAGATATGATGTTATTTTGTAGTAATCGAATTTTTAATGTAGATTTTGCCCCTTCCTTCCCCTTCCTGGAATTTTTTACGATATGTACGTAGGTAGGTACACTTACTTCATTTATTTGGAAGTGTACTTTAAAGATGGATTCACCATTTAATTTTCTTTTTCGCAAAAACGTAAATTATTGTTGGAATAGTAAATTTTTTTCTTCATTTTCATTCGCGTATTATTAACGATTTTTTTTGTGTTTTCTTTAAATGATTTTTTAGGTTTATTTTTTTTTCGCTTGAGGAATTATTTTTCTCTTTCTACTTGTAATTGAGAAATTAATATTTTGAAAAAAGCCTTAGACGAGGGTTATGCGAAGCGAAAATTTGGTGATTTTTTCCGTTTTTTATAATTGATAATAAATAGCCAAATGCCAAAAAAAATTGAAATTGATGATTTTTTTTGAAATCGCAGAACAGATATTAAATTATTGTCTTTCATGTTAATAACAGGATTACTCGATGAATCCAAATTGAAAAATTTCAAATTTCTGAAAAAAAAAATTTGATTTTTATTCAAAGTTTAGAATTTACCTACGATTTCTTAATTTTGACTTCTCTCCTGTTATCTTCTCATCCAGGACCCATTGTATAAAAAAACTCGACCGTCATAAAATTAAAATCTTTATTTTCTAATCTCCTTAGGTCAGAATGCGAAATCCCCGAAAAACTTGATTTGAAAACATCAAAGCTCAGGATACGAAATTTTCAGAATGAAATGAGTGTTCAGAGACTTTTAATCACCACAAAAATTTGGACATTCCGATTCCCTCCTCTTCCTCTCTTCTCCCTCTTTCCACTCATCCCCCTCCCCTTCTCCACCCTTTGTGAAATATTTACAACTTCAATTTCGGTCACATTGAAGAGGAGCACAAAATTTTTTAATCTATTTGAAACCAATTTTTCTTCTCTTATTTTCTTTTTATGAAATTTAATTTTACCAACAAAATTTTCAGTTCGATAAAAAGAGTCCGAATTTTTGAAAAAGTGTAAAAAATTCTTCTAATTCAACCCCCCCCCTTCCTACTTCCCTTCGACACGAAAAAAAAATGGAATGAAGATACACTGCTCAAATGAACAAATGCAGCAAAACTTTCAACATGAAAAATTTAAAACTTTTCATTAATTTTTCTAAAATTTCAAATAGGCAAATGAATAATATTATTTACTGAATTTTTGGATAATTTCAATACACATGTTGACAGAAATCACAAAATTATTCTAGGTGAATTCGTTTTCAGATTTTTGAAGTACATTCCCCCCTCGTCATCCAGCCACCTTAAAAAGTCAACGTTTTCTTGACTAGAGATATCACAGAATTCCATTTTCTAGAAAAAAAAGTTGAAACGAGTTTTCAAAAAAAAAAAATTAATAATTGTCGGATGGATTGTCAAAGCTGGATGAGTAGGGGCAAGGAACAGCCCTATCTCCGTCTTTCTCGCCAAAATTCCATTTTTAGCGGAAAATTGTGAAAAGTAACTTTTCTCAAACTACAAAATCCGAATTTGGATCCAGATTCGAAAAATGGGTATACCTATATCGAATCGATTTCTGGATTTTAATGAAATGAAACGTCTTGAATTCGAATTTTCAAATTTTTTTTCGCAATTTCTTCCAAACTTGTCAGTAAAATTGATCAATCTAAAATATTGTGCTCCAAGTTGCTTCAAAAAATGCTACAGCTATTAAAACTCGACCAAAATTTCAAATTTTGACAGAAGATGGAAAAATGATGGAAAATAATACTTCAATGTAATTTTCAGCACAAAATTGAACATTGAAACAGAAATGAGACTAATTTTCAAGTTTTAAAATACTTACCCTAGAAGAATTTATAAAAATTTTGGTTTTTCCAAACTCCACAAACTTCAAAACATAAAGTTTAGATTCTTGAATAACATTTCGAATTTAAAACCAAGAAAAAAAAATCGAAAACGATAATTTTTTCAACTGTTGAGGTATAGCCAAAATTGAAAAAATTTTATTCGAGTATTTGTGATGCATAAATTTTCGAAAACATTTTTTAAAAAATCAAAATGTAAAAAATTATAAATTTTTGTGAGCAAAATTTTTGAAAATAGTGAAGTTTTTTCAAAATAAATTCAAAAATTTCAAAATTGTAGACTTTCTGAGAAAGGTTTAAATTTTAATGGTATTGCAATTTTTTATAAACAAATTTCATTTTTAAAAAAATGCCAAAATTTTCTACAGTAAGATCTGAATTTCTTGAAAAATGTTATAAAAATGTAAGTAAATTTTTTTCAGTTTACATACTAAATTCAAAATATCTCCAGATCATAAAATTTTAAAAGTTGAAAATTTTTGACTGTTGCCCCTCCCCGCCTGGAAATATATAGACCTCTTCGTTTATTTCACAAACAATTGAATTTCTCTGAAAAAAAACTTCGTCAATGATCCATCAAAAAAAAGTATCTACTTCCACAAAATTCAACTCCTAACTTTGTATACAATCCATTTGATCATTTTCTTTTTCCATCCATCGAGAACTAGTCCTGTACCAAAATATTAATTTCTATTCGATTATTACACATATAATTATTCATTACACGTACAACCAGAATATCATCTTCTGCCCAGCCCTGAAGGCAGTAAAAAATTCGCCAACGCTGGACACGAATACGCCATAATTTTGTGATAAAATTCACCTCCCAAACATACATCTAATTAGCCTCACACGTACTAAAAACCGCCTATACCCACGGTTAATTACCTAATTATAACAACCCGATGCAAGGTGCACGTTTAGCAACCATCAAAATTATCGGTTTCATTTGGTCACCGACCAGATCATCGTTTAAACCGTTCGCTTTACATAACCTCATTATACTTTAATCACAAATGACCATAGTAATGTAACAACTCTCCCGTATAAATATCCACTATTCATATGTGGTAAAAACTGAACATGAACCCTATAATAATAAAAATTTGAAATCCTAATAATAATTAAGTCACGCCATCGTCACACCACCTACATACCCAATTGCGATATTTTTACGAAAAAATTCTATTTTCTTTCAAAGATTATGAATTCAAATCGTATCGAACGAAAAAGGAAGAGAAAGAGATGAAAAATCAAAAAATTAAGAATGTTTACGAATAAAAAAACCAATCTCGTCACCTAGTCATATTTTTCTGCAGCAGGATACAATCGTGTTAAAGACGAGCGGACACGAGCAAGCGTTAATTTTCTCAGATGATAGAATTTCATATTGTACCCGACACACGCGATCACTTTTCCTAGTAATTTTATACTCACGTCTGGATAAAATTGAATAAGGATATGCTTCGATGTTCGACCTTAAAACAAGATACTCTCGGTAGCTGCATAAAACAATACGTCAGATAATCGTGTCATTGATGGCAAAAATCGACTTGGTTTTGTCTGAAATTGGAAAAATTTCTCTTCGCGATATTTCATCATCTGGATAAAAATGGTGCCCCGGTCGCTCTGCCTTCCGCGGGCAATACAGCTTCGGAATATGTGCACAGATCGACCACGATGACGACGATTTATCGGTTATTAATTTGGCGAGCAGCGTTGTTATTTTCGATGTCGAATTAATTTCTAATTTTTTTTTGCCCTATTAAACGGAGCGGTTAATTAAATATACGTATCGGCGATGGCGACGCTGGCATTATGTAACTGATCGATTAACCTAAACTTCTTTCTCTCTCTTTCGGCGCGATGCGATGTTTACATAGAGTAGGTCACTAATTTACAAAGTATCCGTAATTAACCTTTCGACATACTGTTATAATTATATCCCCCTCGGACTTCTTTTATTTCGATCACCTTTGAGAGAATGCCCACCTTATTCAGATCATATCTCGAGATAAGATCGAAAAAATAATAATTTTTATCGGGTTGCGAAATTAAAGAGGGACGATTGATTGCCCAATTGACGAAGGTGATTCGACTGCGTCCATCGATGAAGTATCCCCTAATTTAGTTACCATTATTAAGAATATTTAGGTGTATCGAAGTGTTCCATTATGAGAGATCATCGATATAAGGCCATATCATCGAACAATACCGAAGCTTCCTTTTATTTTTTCCATGATGCGGATTCATCCTTTGTGTGTTGTTATACTTTGTACGTATACTGTGTGTGAATCTGAATTTTTTTTCTTAGGTCGATTTTTCTCACTTCCTTTGCATTCCGTCGAGTCGACAGAGATGTGTGTTTAGCTTGGCTAGGTCGCAAGTTCGAATTTAGAGAAAGGAGGAAATTTTTGAAGATAGAAATGATGTATTTTCAATTAATTATTGCTGACAATTTGGCATAAAAACATACTACGTACACCCAGTTCAAATTTTTAAATCAATTTATTGTTAAAAAATTATTTGAAAAATTTTTCAAAAATTAAAAAAAAGGAACAAGAGTCAAAAAATTTTTGGATTTTTTTAAAAATTACTGATGCTAATTGATCAAGTGATACTAATATTTTGGTAGTATCTAAATGGAAATGATTGATTATTGATAAATCGGTTGATCAAAATCATATACAGACCTACATCAACATATCTGATTGATCGATTACCTACTGTACTGGAAATTTTTGTGAAAATCTAAAAGGTTGATTACTGAAAAGAAAGTAGATCGTTCTGAATTTTTGATCATTCAATTTTTTGAATTCTGGAATTTTTCGATGGTTGGATTAATCGATTATTGAAATTCCTATTTCATCAAGAAGTTGATAGTTTGGAAATCTTAGATTGGTCGATATTGGTCACCAATTTTCGATTACATATTCCGTTATTCGAAATTTTCAATGAATCGTTTAGTCAATCTCGTAAAATCTTTGATTGGTCGTTTAGCGAGAATTCAATTTTTGGAATGTATAATTCGATTTGTTGATCAACTGATTATCAATTATTCGATGAATCGATGATCGGTTATTCGATTTTTCGATCAAAATCGACTGTTGGTTTTTAGTTCGAAATCGATAATCTAAGTGTTATTTGATAAATATATAGTCGATTTTAAATCATTTGATTAATCGATTTTCATAATTTGATTATTTGGTTTTCAATCTCTTGATTAATCGATTTCCATTTTGTTTACTCATCGATTTCCAATGATTTGATTAATCAATTTTCCATCTTGATTAATCGATTTTAAATCATTTGATTAATTGATTTTCATCATTTTATCATTTGATTTTCAATCTTTTGATCATTTGATTTTCAATCTTTTGATCATTTGATTAATCAATTTTTAACTAATCATTTTTCAATCATTTTGATTAATCAATTTTCAATCACTTGATTAATTGATTTCCATCATTTGATTAATTAATTTTCATCATTTTTGATCATTTGATTAATCAATTTTTAATCTTGATTACCTAATCGTTTTTCAATCATTTTGATGAATCAATTTTCAATCACTTGATTGATTGATTTTCATCATTTGATCATTTGATTACTCAATTTTTAATATTGATTAATCAATTTTCAATTTGTTTATTAATGGATTTTCAATCATTTGATTAATCAATTTACCCTCTTGATTAATCGATTTTAAATCATTTGATTAATTGATTTTCATCATTTTATCATTTGATTTTCAATCTTTTGATCATTTAATTAATCATTTTTAATCTTGATTACCTAATCGTTTTTCAATCATTTTGATTAATCAAGTTTTAATCACTTGATTAATTGATTTCCATCATTTGATTAATTGATTTTCATCATTTGATTAATTGATTTTCATCATTTGATTAATTGATTTTCATCATTTGATTAATTGATTTTCATAATTTGATCATTTGATTTTTAATATTTTTTTCATTTGATTACTCAATTTTTAATCTTGATTAATTGATTTTCAATTTGTTTAATAATCGATTTTCAATCATTTGATTAATCAATTTACCATCTTGATTAATCAATTTTAAATCATTTGATTAATTGATTTACCATCTTGATTAATTGATTTTAAATCATTTGATTAATTGATTTTCATCATTTTATCATTTGATTTTCAATCTTTTGATCATTTGATTAATCAATTTTTAATCTTGATTACCTGATCGTTTTTCAATCATTTTGATTAATCAATTTTCAATCACTTAATTAATTGATTTCCATCATTTGATTAATTGATTTTCATCATTTGATTATTTGATTACTCAATTTTTAATCTTGATTAATCGATTTTCAATTTGTTTAATAATCGATTTTCAATCATTTGATTAATCAATTTACCATCTTGATTAATCGATTTGCAATCATTTGATCAATCAATTTTCCATCTTGATTAATCGTATTCCAATCATTTGATCAATCGATTTTCAATCTTTGATTAGTCGATTTTCAATCATTTGATGCTAATCAATTTTTAATCTGAATTAATCGATTTTCAATCATTTGATTGATTGTTTGTGGACAAGATTTTTCAATCAGAATTGATTACAGATTTTCTGATCAAAATCGATAATCGACAATAGGTAAATCGATTGTCGGTAATTTGATACCTCGATAATCGATTAATTGATTTTATGATTAAAATTGACCGAAGATTTTTGTTCAAAATCGAATTGGTCATCTAATAGATTGATTACCTATCGAATATTTGATCGGTTTTTTTCAATCATTTTATTAATCGATTATCGACGATTTATTTTTCTATCAAAATCGTCTGAAGATTTTATGATCATTTGATACTTTGAGAGCTTCACCTATCAGAAATCTTCGTACGCACAATTGATGAAAATCGATCACCGCAATGTTTTGACCAGACGATGATTGGTTTTTGAAATAATTTTGTTGATCAATTAATCAAAATCTTTTATAGACAGCTAGGTCGATCACACATTTAAAAAAATCTTCAAATTCAATGTGATTCCTCGTAAAATTTCAATTACGTAACCAATTGATTGCTACGCATAATTTCACTTCGATAAATCCAAAAAAAATTATCGATTATTTTTTTTCTAATAATCAAAATCATTTGGATATTTGTAGGGGGAGAATGAGAGGTCTTTTTAAATTATTCCTGGTTAATGAAGAAGAGCAATTCAATAGATTTGAACGAATTAAATTTTCGTTACTTTTTCCTCAAAAACACTTCGAACTTGTAACAAAGCTCTTTTTTTAAAATTTCAAAAAAAAAAAAAATACTATGTACCTAGCACGAATCAAGCCAAGCGAATGACTCTTCGACTCGTCATCTAGTCTCCTAATCTAGTCATAAATCGGCCATTTCCAGACTCCATGACAAATTGTACTACCTATCTGTCTTCTACAGTGTTTGCTTCGATCTTATTCAGCACATTGTTTCTCTATATTTCTTCCTTCACTTACCGATTAATTAAGTAATTAATTTATTATTTTTATATTAATTTTTTTTCTGTTATAACGATAATTTATTTAAATCTCTACAAAATGTTACCACATTGTAACCACTTTTTTTTTTGTTTCGTTTTCTATTTATTTATAATTATGATGTATTACCTACGTTTTTTTTTTATTTTGATTTTTTTCGTTCGCGTTTATTCGTTCGTTCGTTCGTTTGTTTACTCGTCGCGTTTTGTTTTTATTTATAATGTTTTTTTTTCCTGTTTCGTTCATTCGTTTGTTTGTTTGTTTGTTTCGTGTTTTGTATTTGTATTTATGTATTATACGTTTAAGTATTCACTACCTATATAAACGAATGGATTACTAGTTATACATATTGTACCTTCTATTGTATGTTACGCGTATTAATTTTTTTCCTAATATTTTTCTTCGTGTTATTAATTTTTTTAATTAATTGTTGGAAGAAGAATGCGTTATCGAAGGAAATAAAATACATACATATATGTACCAAATTTAATTTGTGTTGCTCACTTTTCTTCCTCGAGGTATTCGTACGAATATTTTTATTTTACCAAAAAAGATATAGAAAAAAAATCGATCTAAAACATACCTTCATTGTATGTAAAACCCTACTTTTGAAATGGATATACGACACTTATCTTTACGTTTGAATTTCTCTACCACGCGATGATCCTCTTTGCATTACCTTTTTTATTTCAGCAGCCTTTCATATCGACGAATATTACACTTCATATCATTTAGTGAGCACTACAGGTGTACTAAGTACATATATTTCATGTTATACTGATATTGTACCAGCGTATCGCGTACGTATAATGCATACCTACCAATGTATAAAATGAACCATCTCGTGTATGTGAAAATATACTACTTTGTATTATAATATGTACTACGAATAGGTATTTACATAATAAGTGATGATGTATGTTCTCGAGTGAATTCGCAATATACCTATTTTTTTTGTAAAATTGATTTTTTTAAAGAAAAATTTCAAATTTTTGGTGACTTGGATTAAAAGTAAATCGAAAGGTGAGGAGACAGAAATGTGAATTTTTTCCAATCTTTGGTTTCCAACTTTGAATACAATAAATTTTTATTAACATTTCAAAACAAATATTTAATATTTAAAATTTGATCGAAAAAAAGTTTTTTTTAACGAGAAAAAAAATTTAATTCACTACAGTAATGGGCAAAACAACGAAATTTGGGAGTCGAATCATGATCGCCTAAGAGTAAACGAATTCTTCACTATTGAACTTTTTATTTAATAAAAAATTGAAAAAAAAAAGAAAACACGAAATCGCGAAATTTTTGGCTTTGGGATACTGCATATTTCATGCTAGATTTGAAATACTTCAAAGCTTGAGCAAAGAAATTTATTCATGAATCACGATGAGCGAAAATGATTCGAATGCGATTCACGATCACTGGATCACATCTCAATTACAAGAAGATTTTAATCAAGATTTTTGAATCAAAAAAAAAATCTTATCATGACCCATCCGGCTCGGAAGAGCAACATTCGAGGCAACAGCAAAAATTTTTTTGGAAAAGGCATGTTTTAAAACTTTTGGATCCGAAGTTTCAGCAATCCAAGTTGAATATTCGATTTTGGTGAATTTTACAAAAGTTTAGAAATTGTTCTTCCTTACAAAATCGAATCTCGTAGTTTTTAGAAATTTTTAAGCCCCCCCTCGGCAAGATTTTGATTTTCTCTACAAAAAAAAGTTGAAACTTTTGTAATGGGAATTTTGACCACTTCACTACTTTTTATTAAAATACTTCTTCAAAAACAGAGCATATAAAGTGGAAATTGAAATTACTTACGAATTTAAGCATGAAAACATTTGACAAAGAATATTCCGGCATCAACTTACCTGTAAACAGAAAAAAAAAGTTTTCCATTAAGATATGATTCATAACTTCATAAGGGTATAGTTTTTGCTTATTTTCAATGTAAGTAATTACACACATTTTTAAAAAAAAATCATACTAAAGAGGTGTACTAGAAGTAGAAACTCTGATCGATGATGGGTTTTCTTGTTAAGGTACTTTAAAAAAGATGAGAACTTAATTTCAGCTGCCCAATCTATTGGTCATATTTTCAAGAAAAATTCAAAAATCTGGAGACCAAAATCTCATTTGACACCTCAGATTTTCTGAAAATTGTAAAAATTGAATTCGAAAGGTCTCGGTATTAGCAGAAAAAATATTTTCATCTTTTTTAAAAAATCTGAATTTCTTTTAAAAAGAAATCCATGACCTAGAAATTATGAAAAAATGGAAAGGGGGTAGAAGTTGAATGAAAAAATTTAATGACCTGTTATTTCGGAGGAGCTGCGTAGGTACTCAGGGAATTTTCGACAGACATGTTACAGATTTCAGAAAGAAAAAAATTGAAAAATTGTAGAATTTTTGGAACCAGCAATCCATAGTAATTAATTCTCTGAATCTGAATCCGCCAGATTATAATTCAAATTTTGCCAGCTTCCAACGTTTTGAATCGGTGAAATATAATCAGGAGAAAATCTGCAATTTTCCGCTGATCTTTTAGTCAAAATTACTGATATTTGGAAAATTGAGAATTGACTGAATTATCTCAGTAAAAAAGCACTAATTTTCAAAGTAACTACATCATTTCACTGATTCAAAAAGGCAAAATTCCATCAAACTTCCTGATGAGATTTGGAACTAAGAACTTGAGAAGCCAACAGATAATTTTCCACTTTTCCAGGTAAGTATAAGTACCCTAATAAATTTTTAACTATTTTTTGAAAGGAAAACAAAGTTGCATCGATTTCACTTTTTAAACCGATATTCACGTTTCAAAAAAAATTGACCGAAAAGTGAATTTTAAGACTTCTAAGTTGAACGATCGCGAAAGGGTGTTCGTAAGGATGTTTTCATTTCTTCCATGAAATTAATCGTTAGGTTTTCCTCAAATAAATGATGGCTCAAATAATGCATAAAGGGACAAATTGACCATGGTGTCAAGGAGTCAAGGTCATAGATTGACTGTGGGATCAAAAAGTGAATCAAGACTCCATTTGCTCCCTCGGTTCCGGAATTTAGGTGGAGTAAGGAGTCAACTTTTCGGCTACTCCGATTCATGGGCGCGCTAAGAAATTAATTAAAGGAAGGGCTGAGAATTTGAGAAAAATATGAGAGGGGGGGTAGTCAAATTTAAAATCATTCATTTTAGACTGATCTTTTAGTCACAATTATTGATTTTTTTTTCTGACAAACTGAAAACTAATCGACAGATCAGTGATTTCGGACAGAAATATAAGGCAAATATTTTTTGAAAAATACCTAAGATTACCATTTGAAAAGCAAAAAAAGCACTTTTCACATTTTTGCAAAAAAAAATCCTTTCGAACTTGGCCTCCTGAACCTTCCTCCCTGTGCCCCTGAGACTCCTATTACCTGCCACAGGTGGATGAGGTCTGATACCAAACTCACTATCGGTATCTAATCATAAGATTTCTTTCATAAAAATGACAAAAAAATCGTACGTACATATTTTCTCCAATTCCATCGAAAAAATATTAGCTTGAAAATGTAACCATTTAATTCTGAATTTCTCAGATTCAATTTTTGCATTTTCCCCTCAATATTAAAATGATTTGTAATTTTAACAAAATTTAATTTCAAAAAATCGCTTAAAATAACTTTTTACCAAACAAAAGTCATCCTCAATCCGCACCTCTTTCATTTCCAAAAATAATCACTTTCAAAACCTCACGCCGATCACGATTCCTTCACCGAAATCAGACCAGCTCTGCCAAACGTTACACAATCCATACCTTCAACTTTTGATAAACAGCAGAAATGAAAAAAACAACGCATAACATGGGACAAGCTTCTTTTATATTCCAGTCTCTATTTTCGGATAGCCATCAGGGTAATTGTTATTTAAAATGGGATTGATTCGAAATCGAATACCTTCGAGGGTTACAAGTCCGAATTTCATTCAGCATCGGTACGTAGACATAGGCAAATGTACCTTTCAAAGCTATGCGTGTGTAATACGTCTACACGGTACGAGGAGTGGAACACGCGAATTATTATTCTTCCAATGCGCCCTGCGACGTGTACCGATACTTTTATGTCAGCGATACATCATTCTTCGGGGATTTTTTTTTTTACCTCGCCGTCTTTCGTTTATGAGACAAAAACTTATACGTTGTCGACGTATCGAAGGGAAAAAAATAAGGTAGATTGTGAATGCACACATGGAACACACCGGACGCTCGGACACGCCTCACCATTAACACTGATCAACCGATAAAATACATATTACAACAGCTTATGGTCGCTGGTATTTTGTAGTCGAACTTACCAACAATCCGACATATCTGCCTTTGGGTGTACGTATGTGTGAGGTTAATGTTTACTGTCTTCGAATATACGTGTGGCCGACATTAATCCTCATACATTGTACCCGCGCACCCATTTCGCATTATGTAATAGATCGCCACAATATTCCAAGTCTACTTCCATACACACATATTCGACAAGTACTCAATTGGATGATAACTTACGTTGGGTAAATAGGTATTTTAAAAGATCATTTCATTCTGGTCTTAAATCGATTCTACATAAATTCATAAGCACGGTTTGACCACCATCGAGAGCATCGAATACCATACGTCAATCATTTAGCTGGCACGCACCAATCCGAATGCAGTATTTTTCCATCGTGAATTGCGTAAATTTGTACAAACATCTTGCCACCGAAACTTGCGTTATAGTTTGTTGACCAGACGACCGCCGAATTTATAAAGCTTATCAATGCGGTTTAGATATCGATTAGAATCAGCTCGAAAATCAGGTGCACAAATGAAAGTTGCATAAGGAATCGTTGGGGAGATTTTAATTCGTTGATGGCAATTTGGATCGAAAATTTTGAAAATTAGAAATCTGTGATTACGATTTTATTGATCTGCCATATTTTTGAAAAAGTAGGAGGATAGATACCTAAAAAAAACTGTTTTTTTTTTCAATTGTCCAAACTTTAAAAATGAGCATTTTTTTGAAAATTTTCAAGCATTGAAGATGTTGAAAGTTTCTGAAATTATTGAAGAATTATTTTCATGAAAAAAAAAATCATCTGAAGACTTTTCCAAGCTTTCGGGGCTGAGGATGATTTTTGGGATAAATTTTCATTCTAAAAATCATTTCACAATTTTTCCCGGGGTTAAATGCTGGAATGATTTTTGGAGAATAAATCACTCCCACAAATCAATCCAAGATTTTTCTGAGCATTTGGGGATAGGATGATTTTTGAAATTAATTTCCATGCAAAAAATTACCTATTCCACGACTCAACTACGCTTTCGAGGCTGGGCTAATTTTTTCGAGGTTTTGAGGCCAGAACGATTTTCGGAATGATAATCATTAAATAATGAATATTGCAAATCATCTCACAATTTTTTCGAGCTTTGAAGCTGCAGGAATGACTTTTGGGATGAAAAATTATCTCTGACAAATCATGCCACGATTTTAACGAGATAATTTTCAAAGAGTAAAATAATGTTCTCAAATGATCCCGTGTTTTTTTGAGCTTTCGAAGGTGAGATGACTTTTGGAATGAAAATAAGAAAAAACTTGAATATCAATCCAAAAAAAACATCCTTTACTTTTTTCGAATATTCGTAAGTGAGATGACTTGAATCATCCCACGATTTTCGTGAGCTTTGAGGCCAAACTAGCATGAAAAATTATCAAAAGATTTCTTAGAGCTTTAAATTTGGATAATTTTTGGGATGAAAAATCATCAGAATTGATGAAAAATCACCACGACTTTTCCGCGGTTTTAAGGCTGGGATGATTTTGGATTGAGAATTATTTACACAAATCAGCCCACAGTATTTCAGAACTTTTGAGTGAGTTCACTTTTGAGATGAAAATCCATCTCAAAAACTCTAAATCATTTTACAATGTTACCGAGAAAACTTTTACGAAGTAGGTATAATAATTTTTGAAAATCATCCCACGTTTTTTGGAGCTTTCAAAAGTGAGATGACTTATGGAATAAAATCAATTTCAGTAGTCATCCCATGATTTTTCTGGAGTGAACTGGGATGATTTTTGGGATGAAAATCAGTCTTAATACAAATCATTTTGTGGGTTTTCCCAAAAGTTTTTTTAGATGGGGGGGGGATTTTTGAAAATAATTTTTTTTTAATTTCAAAAATCATCTGGCGACTTTTCCGAGGTTTTGAAGCCTGAATATTTTTTGTGATTAAAATCGCTTTCAAAAATTATTCAAGAATTTTTTCGAAATTTTAAGGCTAGAGTGATTTCCAGGATTTTGAAATCAGTCTCACAAATCATCCCATTTTGAGATTGGATCGACTTTTCCAAACTTTTGAGGCTGGGATGATTTTGGGATGAAATCAATCTCACAAATCACATCACTATTCTGCGAGATTTTGAGACAAGCTAGGATAATTTTCCCCAACTTTTGAGGTAGAGACGATTTATGAAATGAAAATCATTTTTACAAATTAAACCACTACAGCTCAAGCTTTTTGGGCTGGAATGATTTTAGAGGTGGAAATTTATCTCACAAATCATTTCGATTTTTTCTGAATTTTTGGGGCTGAAATGCTTTAAAAATAATTCAACTTTTTTTAGTATTCCGAAAGTGAGATGATTTCGAGGATGAAAATCAATCTTACCAATCATTCCACACTTTTTCCGACCTTTTGAGACTGAGGTGATTTTTGAAGTGAAACTTCATCTCCCAAACCATCTCATAATTCTCACCAATCATCCAACAATTTTTCCAAGTTTTTGAGGCTGAGATTGTTTTTGAGAAAAAATTTCATTCCAAAAACTACCCCACCCTGTTTTTGAATTTTTGAACGCGAGATGAATTTCGGGGTGAAAATTAAGCTTCCAAGTCAGTCCATTTTTTTACAAGATTTCAAAAATAAAAATGACTTCTGAGATGAAAAACAATCTTACAAATCATTTCACGATTTTCCAAGCTTTGAGACCACGATGATTTTTCGGGATGAATTTTCAGCTCAAAAATCATTCCACAATTTTCTCCCGAGTTTTTGGGGCTGAGATGATTTTTGAAATGAAAAATCATTTTCAATAAAGTGGTTAATTTTTCAAATAGATTGCTCGTCGATTTTTCTTGAAACATTGACCCCATAATTAGCCATTTTAAAAACCATTTTCTAAAAATAATTTGGCATTTTTTTTTGGTTCGCTGATCATTTTTTTTTGGAAAAATGGAATAAAAAATGTCACAAAAATTGAACAATTTTTGGAAAATATTGGTGAAATTTTTCGAATTTTGGAAAATTTTCCAATTCTTAGCCATGAAAAGTATGGCTCTGCTGTTCATAAGTTGTCCTGAGTTTGATAATTTTATCAATACTTGTCACCTACTTATTGGTCGTCTTCATCAGAATCAAAAAACATCATTCGATCGCAACAAAGTGAATCTCAAATCAGTCTTAAAATCATCACGAACTTCCAATTTCAGGATAGATACCTCAAGCTCTCACATTTCATTTATATTACTTATACGAAGATAAATTAACAAGGCATAAGCCAGCATAGGTAAAAAGTACACTACCCATATGCTCGTGCATATCTCGATATGTCAATCGGCATACACCACATCCAATAAAATAATAATATACCTATACGAATCAAGCAGTTAATCTAATTTACAAACAACAACAGCAATAACAACATCACACACAGCACGCAGATATAAAGCTGTGCACGACGAATACGAAGCTTTATTGCGCGGTACCCGTCAATAAAATAAATAACAATTAATCAGCAGGCGAAAATTGTAATACGGCAGCACGGTGACAGCCAAAGGGCTATGCCGCCGTATAGCACCTATGCACGCGATACAGAGTCTGTGTAGTTTTCGCACCGCACCACTGCCGCCGGCTATCGTAGGAGTAAAAGTAGAAGGTGTAAGGTAGGCAACTCGTTTCGCTACGATAGTTGATTTTTATTTTACAATTAATACGCGTATAATACGAGACGAGAGAGGTACACGCGTCATTACGCTATTAAATTACCTCGTTATAATTTGTCCATTGTTAAAGAGACATGTATGCGAATGGATACGTATGTAGTAGTTATCTGTGTATCGACAGAGACTGCTGTATGTTGTATCAGCATATAGGTAAATCTAATTAATCGACTGTATAGGTTTAATCTGGAATATATTCAGAGTAAATAGTGCCTTTAAGTACGTAAATTATACAGTAACGAGAGCGAGTAAACATGCAACTGTATGGAAACAGGATTGCAATTTTTATTTGCCAATTTATTCGAATGATAGAGTAAATTTTAATTAACCTGGTTGAAAAAATTGAGGAAGTGTTGGGAATAAGCTTTTGCCTTTTTTAAGCTGGTTTTTTCAGTGAGTATTTTTTTAGAAGGATTGGGAATGCAGTGAAAAAAAATTACAGAAAGGCAAGAAGTGAAGGGCATCCCGAGTTGCGATAACTGCCCTCAACAAAGGATTTTGAAAATATTGGTTGTTACGGTATGTTTGGCAGATCAAAATAATTTTAGGGCTGGAAATTTCCCTCCACCTCACATCCTTCTTCCCTTATGGTGAAAACAAGTTTTTCATTTTTAAAAAATCCTGTTTATTTACCAAAAAACTTTTGAAATTCGGCCGTATGGGAAAAACAGTGACCAATATTCATGAAAAATTTTCATTTTTTGGAGGGGGAGGGTCATATTAGCAAAAAGCCAGAAATTAAAATTTGAAATTCCTAAAGTTTTGGATTTGAGCAGGTACGAGACTTTTTTGGGTCGAATACATGTATTTCGAAAAAAATTAGTGATTGGCTAAGATCAAAAATTTTAAAAATCGTCAAACATTTTTTTTTTTGCTCAAATAGGTATTGGCAATTACGTAAGAAATTTATATCTAGGCATGTGACTCTGGACAAAGAAAGGAGGGTTGTATTTAAAATTGGCGATTCGAGAAAAACGCATTCACTTTTCTTTATTCAGACAGTTTTTAAATCATTTTTTGTGCATGAATGAAATTTTACATATTGGATTTTGAAAAATTTTCAAGAGCCGACGATCAGCTGTTGTGAAAATTCAAGGGGTTCCCATAAAAATTCGCGAAAAAGTGAAAAACTCAAAATTAACATTCAGCTTCCTTTCTTTGTGCAGGGTCACAGATGCAGTTGATCGTCGTAATTTTATTCAAAGGTACCTGAATAATAGTAACTTCCAGCAAAACCAAACACGTGCAAGATACTCAACTTTGCAAATATTTCTAAAATTTAAACAATTTTATGGGTTGAAAAGTTTATCAAAAATTGTAAAAGTTTTCCAAGACTTGGAAGAATTTTTCAAAATCTGAACAATTTTTATGTGAACTAATCAAAACTGCATAATAATCCGAAATTTGAGATTTTTTTTTAAATTAAAGAATTTTTCAAAGCATGAGAAATATTTTAAAAATTAGGTGGTTTTTCAAAACTCGTACAGTTTCTGCCAGAACCAGGACAGTTTTTCAAAAATTGAGGAATTCTCTAAAACTTGAACAATTTTCTGAAAATTGATTTAAGAACTTCTCAAAAATTTTCAACTTATTCAGTGATTGGAACGTTTCCTAAAATTTACGCCATCTTCGAAAAATTGAAAAATGTCTTCAAAAATTTCATTTTTAACGTGAACAGTTCCTTAAAAAATTTCACAAATTCCTGAATTGAATCATTTCCAGAAATTAAATGATTTTCAAAAATTGGACGATTTTTATTTCAAAATTCGGATGATTTTCTGAAAGCAAGACGATATTTCAAAAATATCTCTTTAAAACTTGAAAACGAAGTACATATTTTTAGAAAGAAAAAAAATTAAATAATTTGAGAATGAAAAATTCCTAACAAACTTTCAAATTTTTTTAAAAATGAGATTAAAAAATAAACAGGAAAAATTATACTACGAAGTTCGAAGGATTATTAGGTATGTAGATGTAGGTACCTCCCAAAATATTGAAAAAAATGGCTCAAAAATCTGCACTGTTTCAAAAACAGAAAAATAATATTTCAAAAATAAAACTTTAAACAGTATCTTAAAAATTTAGGATTTTTTTAAAAAATTGGAAAATTTTTAAAAGTTGAAATGATTTTTAAAAATTGGAGAATTTTTTTAAAAAAATTAATAATTTTCAAAAATTGTACAATTTTTAAAAAAATTGAATAATTTTGGACAATTTTACAAAAAAAATTAAAGAGTTTCAAAAATTCCAAAAGCATGGCGATATTTCACAAATACTTTCATAAAAATTGAAAACGATCCATGTTTCAAAGGGGAAAAAATATAAACAAACAATTTAAATTATTCAAGAATTAAAAATTCTTAATTATATCTAAACCTTTTTTTGAAATAGGCGTCAATCTTTTATCTACAATTTGAAAAAAAAATCAGAAAATCATGATACAAAATTCGAAAGATTGGAAAGTTGAAAAACTTGTTCAAAAACCTCCACAGTTTCAAAAAATAGAAAATAATTTCAAAAACAAATTTTCTGTCTCGTAAAAAAAATTGTGACATTTCAGGTTTTTTTTACATCTTTAATATCTTTTCATTTCATTTTGAAATTTATGGGCCAAAGCAGCAATATCAAGGAAAGAATAAGGAGGAAAGAGAAAAAACAATGCTACTTAATTTCTCATACCTACGAATGTGGGGAGGAAGTGCAAGGACGAAGGATCCAAGAAATAATCAACAGGTACCGCGACTACCTAAGCCAAAATCAGTTAATTGCTGCAGAAAAATCCATCTGAAGCAAACTTTTCGTAAAATTACCCAATAGAATTTTTTTCAAGAATGCCTAATTTCAAAACAATCCATGGAATAGTTCATTTCAAAGATATATTTTTGAAAAATTTCAACAATTAGAACCATAACATTCAATTATTTTCCCAGTAAAATGTGTTTTCAACTCGACCACCGAATTCCGGAAAAATCCTCACGTATGATTACGATATCAAAGAATAAAACTTATCAAATGAAAGGAGAAGTAATAGTCAGATGAACGCATTACACTCTAGTACAGCTAGAAGGCATCAATGACCAGTACCACGAATCCTTGCATCAATTAGAATTCCACCAGGAGTAAGACGATAGGTCGTAAATTACCCGAACAGCGATAGCTTAATTAAAACTCCGAGAAAACACACTCGAGCCGGAGACTTGAACTTGGTCGACTTGGAAAAATACATCTGTACCAGGTACGAATACCACGACGAACCAATACACGTCGGTCGTCGTTCCGAAGTGGAAAAAAATTTAGTACACGTTTCCTCTCTGTATTTTTTAAAAGTACGCTCTTGGCGGTCGAGATGTTGATACACTCTTATAACGTTATTAGTCATCATAAAGTAGAATACGAGATTGCATAACCGTTAATACATAATTTGAACGAGAGCTAGGCAGCCTGGCTACGTATAGATATATTGGTGCATAGAGATACATTTTTAATACTCGATCTTTCATCATAATCGCGTAGTATTTCTTCTATCGTTATTTCTCTCTTAGAGTGTGTACAGGTAACGTTAAACAGAACGAAAAAAATTTCGAAAGGTGCAACTTTGAAAAAAAAAATCAGATGACGCGAAAGGGTTTCGATACATAATTACTCGATCGTTCAGCAGATTCTGAAGAAATTTTACACGATGCATCAGCCAGTCTATAAATATATACCTTATAACCAGAATACCGAAATGCCAATGGCGGTAAACCGATATGACCAGATATTGGCTGAGAACAAACGGAAATTTACGAAGTATCTACCTGTTGCTTTATGGCTAAGGCTGTTCCAACAGTTATGAGTTGGAGGAGTGTCGACGATAAATCCAGGGATGATAACTGAAACCAATAACTGTAACCAATAAACCAATAAAAAACCAAGTATTTTTGGGAAATTTTGTAACCAGAAACCGAAAACCAATAACAAATTTTTGAGAAAAAACCGTTACAAAACCATAACTGTTGAAAAAATCAAAAAATTCTAACTTAACCAATAACCAATAACCAATTAAAAATTTGCTCAATTATTGGTTAATTTTTTTTTCACTTCTAATAGTAAAATAAACGTTTTCCTTCATTATTGACACATTTTAGCGATACATGAGTCAATTAAAAATCAAAAAAAATGTTTTTCTTGTAAAAGAATTCAAAAAATTGTCAAAATTGTGTCATTGCATGTGATGAATGATTTTTTTACGTAATAATGTGTTCTATATATTATTGACAGATGATGATTTTAGGAGGGAAAGACGGATCGAAAATCGAAAACTGGACATACCACTTTTTTTTTTTTGCTTCAAACTGTTCTAACCTCTCGAAAGGGCGAAAAAAACGAAAAAAACCAATAACCAATAACCATAACCAAAAACCAATAATGAAACAGAAAAACCATAACCAAAAATTAATAACCAATTATCACGAATTTGACAATAAAAGTTAACCATAACCAATTATTTTTGCCTAAATTTTGTACCATAACTGAAAACCAAAAACCAAAATAATTTCAGTTATCATCCCTGGATAAATCGCTCGGGCTGAGAAATATTCGAAACACTGACCATTGACAATTTGACTCAAAAAATACATTCGAAGGATTAATCAATCACATTATGAAAGATGGCCAAGAATTGAGTAACGATGTTTGGATTTCGATCTATTGGTTCAACGAATCACTGAACGACAAGATTATCAGAAATGAAGTCAGAAAATTTTTAAATAAATCGAAATTTTTAAAACCAAATTACTTCTCTTAATAAGTTAAAAACAAAATAGTTTTTGGAAAAATCTTCCAAAAAATCAAATTACCTATTTTCAGAAAAAAAAAATGGACAGATTTTTGAAAAACAAAACTTTTTAGAACCCCCAAAAATTATAAACCACGAAAAACCCGAACTTCCTTTGGAAAATTCACCCAAACAATTTTTTTTAAAAAAAAATTAAATCCTTGAGAGAAAAACACAAAAAATTTAAAGAAAAAAATGAAAATCTTCAAAAATATTCATTGTTTTCAAAAAAAAAAAAAGTTAGTATCTAATTACTTAATAAAATAAAATTTTTCGTAAAAATCAAAAAAATCAATAAAACCGCATTATTTTTGGAAACACTTCAAACAACGGATATCAGGAGGAAAAAACAAAAATAGTTCAGGAAAAAATTCTTAATATTATTTGGTAAAAACGGAAAATTATGGATTTCAAACATAATAATTAACCTCTCTCAACCCCTCTCCCATTAATAAAGTGGAAAAGAAGGGTACTATTTTGAAGGAAAAATCTAAAAAAGAGCGTTTTTACTGGTTTTCCCAAAATGAAAAAGAATTGAATCGAAAACATTAATTCAAAGTGCTGTCAAAATTTCATTCTGGTATTTTTTTTTTTTTTTTTTCGCTTTTCCAAATAAACTTGATTTTTGTCGAAAATCATTAAGTATTTGTAAGTGTTGCCAAATTTTCATTCTGTCGTTTTTCAAAGAAACGACAGGAAACGACGATTCCAACATACCTAAAAATGATCGTTTTTTTGTCACTTTTTCAAAATAATAAGTAAAAGAAAATCATTTTTTAAAGTGCCGGAAAATTTTTGTTTCGTCGTTTTTCAAAGAAACAACAGGAAACGACGGTTCCTACCTACCTAAAAATGATCATTTCCGGTCGTTTTTCTATTTTAAAAAGAATTCGATTCGAAACCTAAGTGTCGTTTTTCGAGGAAACGACAGGAAACGACGGATCTAACATATTTAAAAATGTTCGTTTTTGTCATTTTTTCAAAACCAAAAAAATTTTGAGTGGAAACCATCACTTCAGGATATTGGAAAATTTACGTTCTGTTGTTTTTCGAAGAAACAACAGGAAACGACGGATCCAACAACCTAAAAATGATATTTTTTGGTCGTTTTTTGAAAATAAAAAAGAGATTTGATTTGAAACCCTAATTTTGGGGTGTTGAAAAATTTTCAAACTACCGTTTTTAAAAGAAATGACAGGAAACGATGAATACAACATAGGTAGGTATCTAAAAATGATTGTTTTTTGTTGTTTTTTCCAAACCAAAAAAAATTCGACTGGAAACCATCACTTCACTGCGTTGAAAAATTTTCAAACTGTCGTTTTTCAATGAAACTACAATGTCTACCTGATAATGATCGTTTTTTGTCGTTTCTTAAAAATAAAAAAGATTTTTGTCGAAAATTATTATTATTTTGTAGGTGTTGGCAAATTTTCATTTTGTCATTTTCTAAAGAAACGACAGGAGACGACGGTTCCAACATACCTCAAAAGTTTAGTTTTTAGTAGGTTTTCCAAAATGTAAAATATTGGAATCGAAAATATTATTTCGAAGTGTTGGGAAAAATTTTCCTTCTTTCGTTGTTCAAAGAAAATACAAGAAACGACATACCTAAAAATCATCTTTTTTAGTTGTTTTTCAAAAATGAAAGTGTCGAGTGAAAACCATAATAATTTTTTTAAAAATTCTTTCGGAATTTATGCTTAGTGACATTGCATATCTCCTTAACTCTCACATCGAGTTTAAAAAGCAAGAATTTTTAGAAATATTCGAGTCTTACAAAATTGAGGCTAAAAATTTCGAAAAATATCGTACTCCTGCACAACAAAGTTTCACCTCGTAGGTAATTTTTTTTAAAAAAAATATGTGAATGGAAAATTGAATTGAGATAGTGCGAAGCATGAACAAATCAACAAAACATATTCAAATTTGAAAGCGGATAAATTAAAATTTCAGTTTGACTAAAAAAAAAAAAGAGGAAAAAACAAGAAATTTTGTCATCTCAATTTCAAATCAAAATTCGGGACAAATGACATTGGGACTCAGAATCAAAATGTAGGTTAAAATAAGGTCTCACAGAACTGTTGGACACTTTGGAAAATTTTTACATTCATAACTCAAATTTCTGTAGACAAAATTGTAAAAAGGAGACCAGTTGATTATCACACAATACACGAAACTTTTATTTCTGCAAAAATCCTGTTTTCGAAAAAAAAATATTCTCTCATTTTGAATCAGCAGTGATTGAAAAAAAGATCAGAATTGCAGCACTAAGGAAAAATCAAAAAAATTATTTGATTTTCAGCAAATTTTCACTGATTTTTCAAATAAATTCGCCAATTTTACAAAAAATTTCACCGATTTTTAGTCAGATAATTTATGAACTGACTTTTTACTAAATTTTTATTGATTTTCTTTCAGTTTTTTTCACTGATTTATTGCTGCGCTGCAGATTTGACTTTTTTCCAATAATTTTCCATATTTTTCACCAATTTATGTGCCAAATTAATTTTTTCAATGCATTTTCTAGAGATAAAAAAAACACCATAAGAATATCAAAATATCCATGGCAATTGTTTCGACTCTTCGACTAAAAACTTTTCAACGTTTTTTCTCACCCGCACATAAAAAAGATAATTTTTTGACGTTCCATTGAGCAAAACGAATGAACTCTCGAGTCTCCAGTAAAAACCTCCCTTCCTCCACTCCTCATCATGCTTCTTTCGTTATACGTGAAAAATGTATGTACTATTTGCGAAATTAATTTGCAAACTGACAAAACGCGAACGCACAAAGCAAAAGCCAAAACGGGTTCGTCGTCTCACCACCATTCTGGTAAAACGCTCTCGCGAGACATAAAGTAAAAACCACACTCCAAGACACTCGGCTATAACGTTAACCGCACACCGGAGCTATATTCTTTTTCGGTACATTAAACACATTCCAAAACAATTACTCCTCAACGTTAAACTTAACGTTTAGCCGCCAAAAAATATCACCCTACGTTTAAAAACACCCGCTCACAAAGTACACAAGTTTTCCTTCGGAGCAAAGTTCACTTTCATGTAGGTATGTGGATGTCGAAGTTGAGCAAGGGCTGCTGCGAGAAGAGGAAAAATAAGCTTTGAAATCTCTTTCGCCGAGTTGATAGTGTTTCAAAGAGTTGCTTGTGGAGCAGGAGGGGGGGCGGCGGTAGCGTACCTAGAAGTACGTAAGATAACGCTTCGGGTCAAGATGTAATCGCTGATTGATAAAAAGGCTTCACAGACTACTGGTTAAAGGAATCCAACCGAGAGTTGCGCACACACTCGCGAGTTCTTTATTAGTACACGGAATATGATTCTATTAATGCCACTCAGCGTTGTGTGTAACGTGTCAGAATCGTCTGTCTGGCCATCTCTTTCTCTCTCGTTGCTCTTTTTTATGACTATGTGTTGTTTATCTTCTTCTTCTCCCGGGCACTAGGTGTACCTCTTTTTTTTTTTTAATGTAATAATGAATAATATTGCGTGTTTATTTTGAGATCGAGAGGGAAAGAAGGGCGGGGATGGTACTGGATCGTTATACAAGGTGATTCTGCAAATATTGCGATTGAACTTGGTAGTAGGTACGAAGAGAGGAACCTACAATGAATCATGCAACTTTTCATTTCTAAAGCTTAGTTGAAATTGTGTGTAAGAAAGGTCCCCTTTACCTGCAAATCTTACGTATGCCCTGAATGACTCAAAAATAAGAGTTACGTTTCAATTTTTTTTTTTTTTTGCAATAGCAGGTTTGTATTTCAGTTTTAAAACAAAACAATATTATAAATCAAAAAAATGAAGACTTTTATTGCTATGTGAAGTTTCGAAGTTTTGACGTATCATCGTGAGATTTTCGAGCAAATTGCGTGGCATGATGAATTGATGATACGCCGAAATTCCTTCTGTATTTATATTTACATGCCATAAAGATCTTAATTTTTTGAGCTACTTAAACAGAGGCGTAGCCAAGGGGGCACCCCCCCCCCTGAAGTCAAGAATTTTTGTGAAAAAATCTTTTTTTAAACATTAAAAAATCCAATTTTATCAAAGCTTCGCCCTTACTTCGCTCGGTCATTAACAAAATCATTTTAAAAAATGCCGTTTTTTTGGTATTAAATATCCAATTTTTTTATTTTATGAAATAATTATTCAAGACTGAGGTGAAAAAAAGGCTCCTTTTACCCCCTCCCTTTCGCCTCCGTCCAAAATTTCTCGTTTTTCAAGTCTCTGTACTCATTTTTCAGCCCCCCCCCCCCCAAAAAAGCTTCCGACGCCACTGGTGCAAACCCCCCCCCCCCCCTCATTTACAATATTGTTTTGGTTTGAAATGTAGATGAACTTTTGCTTGAAAAATCTCGTATTATACCTACTGGCGATATTTGGGTTTTTGTGATAAATTCACGAAAAATTCATCCATAAACGATTTGGTCTGGATACGGGACTTTTGAAGACGATTCCATCTGAATTGAGACAATTACTGACGAAGTAATCAGAGATGAATTGTTCGTAAACGATTTCACCCAGTACAACTGAATCATAGACGCACCCAGAAATTAATTAAGGGAGGGGCTCAGAATTTCAGAAAAATCAGAGGAGGGAGGTCAAATTTCAAATTAATCATTTTTCACTGATCTTTCAGCCAAAAATCATTAATTTTTTCTGACAAACTGGGAATTTATTGAAGAATTGGTGATTTTTGACTCGAAAATTGGTCAAAAATTATCAATTTTGAACAGAAAAGAAGTAAAATACTGCCCGAGCGAATTGAGGGCGAAATTTTTTTGAAAAAATACTGTTTGAAAAACAAAAAAAAACGCACTTTTTTAATATGTATTTTTGCAATAAAAAATGTCTTTTTTTCGAGCTTAAGGGAGGGGCTCAAGCCCCCTGACCCCACCCCTTGGGTGCGCCTATGAAGTGAATCATTCGCAAACGGTATGACCAGATTGGAGTTCATCACGAAGAATTTATCTCCTCCAATTATATCTACATATATTAGATCCTAAAGAATTTTGCCGAAAATGAGATTTAAGCGACCCAGGTTCAAAATTATTTCAAGTTCAGCTTTTTTCAACAAAAAAAATTTTAAAATATGTTTATTTCTAAATTTTTTCAAGGCTGCAGACATTCAATTTTGAAAATTTTTCATCAGTAAAATTTTTTTAAATCAACATTTTTCCAACTTTTAACTTTATACTTTTTGAATTTGCTTCATCATCATTTTTTTGAAAATTTCTCCAACTATAAAAATTTTTCCAATAATTCAAAAAATATTCCCCAAATTTCTCTCAACTTTGAATCAAAAATGAGTAATTGGAGAAAAATGTTGAAATAAAATTGAAAAAACTAAACACTTGGGGTGAAAAACGAGTTTTAAAAAGTGAAAAAAATTGAAAAAAAAAATCGTAAAAATTCAACAATTGGATACAATTTTCAAATCAACAGATCCCAGGAAATTTAAAAAAATCAGATTTGAAAAAATTAAAGCTTGGAAATTAGACCAATCATGCATTTTGCAAAAAAATTAGCTGATGGAAAAATGTTTACATTTGATTCAGCATTTAAAAAAAAATTACCTACTCACAATAAAATTGAACCGAGATCGTCGAAATCATGTTGGGAAACAATTTAATGAAAAATTTTATCGTTTTACCCCTACCCCCTCCAGCAGAATATAAATGAGAGTCAAAAAGCAGCATTGATATTTTTTAAACCAAATAATTAACTCAGGTATACAATTTTTTAAAATTTCATTTCTTGTTTGAAAATGTTTCTAATCAGTTATTGAGGTGGATTATAAAGAAACATATCCCAAATTTCGAAAAAATTGATAAAGTAAGCACTTGAGCCGTTTACTTTGATGAGGGGATTCCCCAAAAAAAATTTGAGTCATTTCCACAGCTCAAAAGCAACCAGAACCCAGACATTTCAAAATGAGGAGGAACCACATTCCCCCCCCCCCCCCCGCTTTTAAGTAGTGCCCAAAGTGAAGCGATCTTCAATTTTTTTTTCAAATTTTGATAGACATTTGCTAAAAAAAATGTAGCGAAATGATCTCAAAAAGACAAAAAGATGTGATGTAAATTTGAAATTTTTTAGTACAAGTGTTCCCTCTCCCCCCCGCATATGTGAGGATGCGTGGGAAAAGGAACCACCCAGACAATTTTTCGTTTTTCACTTTCTTTGGCCTAATTTTAAAAATTGTTAATATTAAAAAAACAATTTTTTTCATTGATTATGAAAAATTACGATTTTTCCGATTTTTTAGGGGGGGAGGAGGGGAGTAAATCTTATGATTTTTTACACGGCCAACCGTTGTACTTCGAGATGGGTACGCTATTGGCCCATTTTAAAATTTTTTCCAACAATCTTTGCTCGAAAAATCATAATTTTGACCCAGAAATTGAGAATAAATCTTTCAAATAAATCACCATTAGACATTGGCAAAAAATCTTGGAGAAAAATTTGAATTTACATATAAAACTTTGAGTTTTTGTGGAGGAGGGAACAGAAGTTGAAAATTCTTTAAGGACTAAATGGACTATAGTTCTGCCCTTGAATTGACATACTCCTTCTACTCCTCAATTATAATAATTTTATATCAATGAGGTCCATGCGATTAAGCAAAATGATCAATAAAAGGACGTCGCCAAAAAAATACAACGCACGATTTGATTTTCGACTCTAAATTTCCCCTATTTCCTCTCCTGAGAGGTAGAAAGAAGAGACGGATCAAGATATAGCTTCGGAGCGAAACGCAGACCCAGAGATGGATAATGAAGCGCGCCAAAAGAGAGAGTAAAACTTTACGCCGCACGCGAAGAATTAACCGGGCGCGAGCGTTACGAACGGTTGTGCTGTTAATTTACATAAAATAAACGCCGCGTCGGATCGAGGGAGGAGAAGGAGAGTGATTTTTCTAAACGATACTCGGCGCTCTATACTCTTATACGCGGCGTATATACGATAAACTTTAGCCGTATGTTTATTACTATAACACATTTGCTCGACGTGAGCTCGCGAGCTGAGTAAGCGACGGAAAGAAAACTTCGACGGTAATTATTTGGCGGATAAACGCGTCTTGTCCCTTTCTCCACCCCTTTTGGGACCTTAAAGTGGAGCGATGGTGTTTAAAATATGGTATAATTTATGGAAATACGAATACGTATGTACGTGCAAGTGTGCTTTTTGTAAAATAAAGCAGCGTTGGGTTCGGAGTGGAGTGTTTGTGGGGATGTGTTCCGAAGGAGCAGATATGGATAGATGAATAACGTTGTCATCGAAATAATTATACTAATTTGAAATATTTTGAAATTGGTTTAGGGCCACTCGATTGATCTTAGGATCTTGTAAGATTCAAAAGTTGCTACCAGGCTTGGAAGATCTTAAGAAATTGAAATTCAGTTGGAATTTTTTTTTTTAGAAAATTCTGTCCATGTTTTAATGATGGTAGTTTGATGAGTACCATAAAAATTATACAAGACAACATGATGAAATGACATGCTCTTGAGCTAATGAGCTTGTGGCCTCCTAAATCGATTGGAAGTAGTTTTGAAACGTTTTCTGGAACTTTCAGAAATTTTTGTAATTTTTTAGTATTACAATAACTTTAAAAATAGCAAATGTGAAGATTAGCAATTGAAAACGTGATTTACCAATCTAAAAAATTTTATTCAAAACAGACTGCATTTTTTATCATTTCATTTTTTTTTTCAGAGCATCTCCGTTCAAATTTTTAAATTAGCAGATATCTTTAGATTATGGTCCAATTTTAGTAAAATCACTCTTCTTACTTTTAAAATAAAAATCGATTAAAAACTTTTCATTTCTTAAAAAATTGCAAATTCAAAAAAATTATAATACTTCATTGATTTTTTTTTCTGGAAAATTGCAAATTTTTAGAAAATAGCCAAGTTTGTAGAAAATATTTACGGTTTCAAAAATTGTCACAGTAGGTATTGGAAACTTTTCCAAAGGGTATGGCCGAGTTAGGGGTGAATTTGGCCCTTGCTCCGATTTTCACTTTAACCCCCTTAAGTGGTGCCAACCCCATATTCGTGCTCAGTGGATCAAAATACCCCGATTCACACTCTTTTTGCGATTGTTTCCCTCGGGGTAACGAAATTCATCCATTTTCAGCTTTTTTACCATGAAAAATCAGTGAAAAAAGTAAATTTTGAAAATTCAAGCAAAACGCTTGCAAAAAGGGTGTCTATCGGGGTATTTTGACCTGCTGAACACGAATATAGTATTGGTTTTTTCATTTGACATTTTCTTTCTGTATAAAACGCTAAAAATTTGAAAAATTTGCTAAATTAACAACGTTTCTGTACGGTTTTTCGCATTTTTCGACCCCTAGTTCAAAGAATCTGCCAAAACCGAATGCACAGCGAAATTCTACATGAAAAAATACGTTTTATAGTAATTTTTTCAAGGTGGTCGCTCTTCGATTATATGGTGTTTTTTATGATTGAAAACTTTAAATAGCCGAAAAAACATGAAGAAGTGCACCAAAACTTTTGAAAAAATTATCACAAATACACCTCTATTAGACATAACTTTGTACCGAACAACAGAAAATTTCGTTCATTTCCGTTGGAATTAAAAATTCTTGAAAATCAGCCAACAAAATGGCCATATCTCCAGGGGGGCAAAACGTTTCTAGAATGTTTTTACATCAAGGGGCACCACTTGGAGCAAGGGCGGAATTCACCCCTAAACCGGCCATACCCTTTTGGAAAAATATTCACAAGTTTTGATCCTTGAAAAAAATTAAGACAGTCGTCAAGGTTATCTAAATTTGCTAATGATAGGTACACTTTATTTTCGACTTCTTGGATGAATTAGAAACAATTTCGAGACGTTCTAGACCTTTCAAAAAAATTCAAAATTTTTCATTATTAAAAAAAAAAAAAACAGTTTTTTATAGGAAAATTAAGATTTAACCCCGCAGTTATAAATTTCGGAAAATTGAGCTTCAATCGATAAAATACACATGTTTGGAAGGTGGTAAAGTTCGCATGGACTATTTTTATGGATTTTTTTATGCTACAAAATTCCAAAATTTTCTGATAATCTCAGGATGTCTTGAAACCGCAGACAATTAATTTGGGAAATCAAGAATGGATTTTCTTATGACTATAGATTTTCAAGAATACTTGAAAATTCAAAGAATGAACTCAAACATTTGAAATTTTGCATGCCTCGTGTTGTTTTTTTTTTTTTTTTGGATTCGAGTATATTTCTGCTTCGGCCTAAAATTTCACCGTCTATTGGGACTCTGGGCTATTTATTTAATAAATTTTCAAATTCAGATCTTAAAATTTTATCCATATGCATTTCAAATCATATAACACGCCTTTGAATACGTAAAGAGAATGAAAATAGATACTCGTATGCATTCTTTCTTTTATACCAACTCGAGTACTTTTCCATATTTACGAGCTGACAGTTTAATACCTACGTACCCTATCTACCTCTCGAATAAAACGACAGACACAGCGTAACATTTCTGCGTTTCATTTTGGTTTTTTTTTCAGTAACAAGCTACGTATAAATATTCTGTTTACCATCCAACCGCACACAATATCGCGATAATAAGTCAAATTACACCACACTCGAATGATTTCTTTGGAAAACATGTCACCTACATAGTTTTCGTTTCGAGCCAAAAAAAAAATTTAAATGCAGAAATAAAATCCAGCGACAAGGTAACCTTGAATATGTCTCTGCCCTCGTGCCTAAATTATCCTTTCCTCTATTCATTTCAACCGCTTTATTTGCTCTGGTTCATTCAAAACCATCTCATCGATTTGATGATTACGTATGTTGTCGTATCTAGTCATCGAGGCGCACTGGCGCTAAAAATCAAAGCTAATTTATTCGAAATTTAATTCCATCTCTGCCGCATAAGACTTAGGTCGCTTCTCCTGAACCTAAACACAATGGAATCGTTGCTCGTTCGAGTTAAATCATCAAAAAAGATCAAGGACTGTAATTAGCGCGAGTAAAAACAATTCGGTAATCGTAGGTATAATTCGCTGTGCATTATCGAGGCCTTGATAATGGTGTGAGATTATAAATTTGATAGCAGCGCCGCCACCAACTCCCCTAGTGCTTCATCGAGCTGCGATTTTTTTTTTAGAGACGAAATATAGGCAGTAGAGTACCTAATGATCTGCAGTTTAATGTCGTATCCTCAATATTCCTAATGGTCATACTTGAACTTTATACACGAATATCTTTTGTTTCCGTTGTAATGTTTTCTGTCGTTTGAAAACAATGCACAGAAATGCAGGTAATTTTATCAATCAAATATAAACTCTTTTATTTAGTTAGTTCATTTTTTGTTTTTTTGAAAAATTCCCCTTCACTTCTCAATAATTTAAAAAAAAAACTCATGAAAAATAATAAAGAAAAAACGACTGAAGGCAAGAAAAGAATTAAAGTTGAAAATTATTAAAACATAAAAAATCAAAACGTTCCATTTTTAATGTCGTTTTTCTAACCATCACCTGACGTTTTGATGATTTCAAGAAAATTGAATTTTCCAGATAAGAATAGTTTTTAAGCAATTTCGTGCTCAAATACAATTGCTTATCATCAGAAAATCATGAAAAAAATCGTATTCAATTTTTTTTTTTGAATGAATTCCAGAGAAAAAGTCTAGAATTACCAACAAATTCCTACGAAAAATTTCAAAATCCAAAAAAATCACCAACGTATGTATTTTTAATTGTTAAATCATTACGGTCCATGCTAGTTCATTTAAGATTTTTTAGCTCTAATTTTCAAAAATACGTCTTTTCAAACTTTGAACAACCCTGACAAATTTTTTAGATTTTTCTGCCATTATCCAAAAATGACCATTTTTCAAAAATGGATTTCTTACCTAAAATTTGGAAGATTGACCAATTGTTATTATTGACAAAATTTTTCATTTTTCATAAAATTATGATTTTTGGAAAAATTGCAGGTCTAAAATCAATTTTTCAACGATCTATTGTAAAAAATCAGATATGACATTTTGAAAAATTCAAAGCTTCACACCATCCAACTGAATTTTTCAATTGAGTGGTTTTCAGTCCTGAAATTTCTAAAAATGAAAATTTAAAAAAAAATACAAATTAAAAATCAGTTTAAAATTTTAAATTTTGTAAAAACCAAAAATTTTGTAAAAAAAAAAAAGTATAAAAATTGAGTAAAATTAAAAATTTGATCCATCATGATGTAAAAAAATTTTTAAAAAACAATGAAAATAGGAAAAATCAAACATTTTATTCAAAATTGGGGCCTAAGATTTGTTAATCATCAAAAATTTGGTTAGAAAAATCAAAATTTTGGTACAAACACCAATTTTGATAAAACTGAAGAAGTGAATGAAAATTAAAAATTTGAAAGAGAGAAAATTCCAAATTTTAATTAGTCTTAAAAAATGTGATAATTTAACTTCGAATATCACTAAACAAAAAAAAATTGCTTTTTGGAATGAATGTATCTAGCGCAGAACTACTTGATTTTTGGTTTTTTAGTCACTTGATACGAAACCCCTACAAAAACCGAATCCATCCCTTCTACGTCACTCGACGGGTAATTTAGGTAACCGGTTCAAAATAACTAAATAAGCCACTACCCACGCTGCAGGTGGCATCAATCACCGATCGTTAAAATGCGTCACAGTGGTCTCCTATCGAAGCCATCAAAAGGGTAATAAAACTCGCGAACAGTGCAAGAAATCAATTAAGATCTCGTCCACATCGTAAACGTTGAAAAGAAATGACCGCGTCTTTCAACCCCCCTGGCTTTCCTCCAACCAGTTAGACACAATATCTGGTATGCTGATCATGGTACAGATGGAAGATCGCTACCCGAGATAACGTAATCGTGGGCACTACGCAGCACACACGTTTCCTAATTGTTTAGCAAATCGATGTAATAAGCACATGTCGAATTTCTCTGTCTCTTTCTCTTTCGGCGATAACGTTTATGTGCTTCGCTGATGCATGGTTTATTCCAGCGGTCGACGGAGAAAGAATAAGAATACCGACAATACCGTACACGAATGGTGACTCGACCGAGTGTCCAAATTAGCGATAGCCGTAAGGTATTGTATGTCTGGACGCGCCCTTGTCGATGTGTCTATGCTTTGTGTACATACCGAAGTACACGGTACACAATATTCGCCGGGTCAAACGAAATATAATGAGTGTTGCCTTGAAGTGCAATTGCTCGGTCTTTTGAAGTGCATTCAATTCAGTGGGTATTCTGTGTTTTTGTCAAGGTGTTGGTAAGTTATGGCATGCGAATGAGTCAGATATTATCAAGTTTTACGAAAGTGCGTTGGAGATGAAATTTTTGATATTTCGAATTTTGAGCTGTAGAGGAGTTATTTTAGGAATTTGAGAGCTTTTTCGTTTACCTTTCCTGAAATTCGGCGATTCAGAATTTTCAGTAGATACGTCAAATGATGAAATTTTTGTTAAAGTTTTCAAATATGATGAAGTCACTGTCAAAATTAAGCATTTTGGGTGCAAATCGTTCGAAATTTCGGTATATTTTTTGAAATTGAAATATTCCATTATATCATATTCCAATAATCTAAGAGGCTCTTATTGCAAACAATTATGAACAAATTTTGTTCTTCACAACCGAACTACTCACTGACAAAGCAAAACTCTGGGGGAATTTTTCCAGCAAAAATTCATCTCAAATCAGTTATCACTTTATACGAAATTTTATTCAAATTATTTTGTAAAAGGCTTTTAAAAACATAATCTATTAATTCAATTTTCATGAATTCCAAAAATTTCGCCATGTGAAAGTAATATTGAATTAAAAAATTTTCATTTTTGAATAAATTTTGCTGAATTTGAAAAAAAAATTAGAAATTTTGTTTAATTTTTCAACATTTTAAAAAAGTTTTGACGGCAAAAAAAAACTAAAATTTTGTCAAATTTTTTAAAATTCAGTTATTTTTTGAAAATTACGCAAATTTTTAAACACTTCTTTACACTAGTTCTTGAAATGTGAATCAGTTAAATACAATTTCGCATTTTTGAATGACAAGAAAAACACTAAAAACTGCCAATACTAATCCAACTAAAAATCAATAAAATGAATGTAACAAAAAATAGTAAAATGATTTTCACTAGAAAATCCGTGAAACGATTTTCATTTTAAAAAATTTAGTGTAACGGGTTCTACTAAAAATTTGTGGAACGATTTTCACTAAAAAAATCTGTGAAACTATTTTCACTAAAAAGATCTATAGACCGATTTTCACTAAAAAAATCTATGAACCAATTTTCACTAAAAAAAAATAAGTAATGATTTTCACAAATAAATCAGAAAAACGATTTTCACTAAAATAAATCTGGAACTAATTTTCACTACAAAATCAGTGAACCGACTTTTACTAAAAAAAATCAGTGATACGATTTTCACCAAAAAAATCAGTGTGATGATTTTCGCTGAAACGTTGGTAAAACAATTCTCACTAAAAAGTTGGTAAAACGATTTTCACTAAAAAAAAACAATAAAATGATTTTTAACGAAAAATCAGTGAAACGATTTTTAACTAAAAATCAGTGAAACGATTTTTAACGAAAACTCAGTGAAACGATTTTTAACGAAAAATCAGTGAAACGATTTTTAACGAAAAATCAGTGAAACGATTTTTAACGAAAAATCAGTGAAACAATTTTAACGAAAAATCAGTGAAACGATTTTCAACGAAAAATCAGTGAAACGATTTTCAACGAAAAATCAGTGAAACGATTTTTAATGAAAAATCTGTAGCCTAATTTTCACTACAAAATCAGTGAAATGATTTTCGGTAAAAAAATCTGTGCAACGATTTTCACTGAGAAGTCGGTTAACCATTTTCACTAAGAAGTCGATGAAACAATTTTTGAATTTTCACTGGGAAAAAAATCAGTGAAACGATTTTCAATATAAAAATCAGTGCAACGATTTTCAATATAAAAATCAGTGAAACGATTTTCAATAGAAAAATCAGTGAAACGATTTTCAATAGAAAAATCAGTGAAACGATTTTCAATAGAAAAATCAGTGAAACGATTTTCAATAGAAAAATCAGTGAAACGATTTTCACTGAAAAAATCAGTGAAACTATGTTCACTGGAAAATCTGTGAAACTGTTTTCACTCCATGTTCACTAAAAAAAAATTAGATTACTTAGCGATTTTTGCCTCAAATCGGTGGAAATTCCATTGATAATCATTGATTTTTGACTTGAAAGATCAGAAGTAAAATCACCGATTTTCAGTCAAATAGATTTAATCAATTGAAAATGGTAGAATTTCATCAAATTTGGCTGATGTAAAAGCCCGCAATTTTTAAATTACTTACACACTAAAAATAACCTGACAACATGCGACATTCAAATATTAGATTAAGTACACAATATTTTCATTGAATTTTAACCGTTTTATACCCCTCTCCCCTTCGAATTTCGAGTCTTCTTCTCACATAATTTCCGCTTATGTTCATGTTTTCTAGTTTTTGAAATTTCATTCAATTTTTGAAATAATGAAATTAAAAAAAAATCAACTCAGGCGAAAGAATTTCATAAGGAAGTTCGTAATCGCAAATGTAATGATTTGTTTTTATACCAAAAGTTTAGCACCTCATCTCCCATTTGCGAAAAAAAATTCCAAAAATGTGGTCAATTTTTAAACACGAATGAAGAAGAATTTGATGCTGATTTCTGGTTCAGAGGAAGGAAACATGGAGGTGTGATTTTCAGAAAGACTTTTTCACGATATACAAAATTCAGCCTCAAAAAATTCTGCGGGTCTGAAACTGGGTGTTCCATTATTCCGATTCTAAAAATATCCCGTTACGATATCATTTCAAATTTTCAATTAAAAAAATTCTCAACCCCTTCAATCTTCTTACAAATTTTTCAACAAAAATAAAATCGATTAATTCGGGAAACGTTATCAAAATTATGATCAATGCAACTCCATTCTTCCCCCCTCTAATTGTAATTCTATCTCCTGATCATCAATCTTAACCCTTGGAAAACAGCACACCTTCCGATATTTCCAACCCTCATCATCGATCCTATCCCAACAAACCATTCAGAAACCTCCAAAGTTTCACTACAGCGATCTCCCAAGTCGTATTCCAATACTCTCGAGGCAATTCCCGTCCAACCCGGCGCGATTAGCTAAACAGTCCAAACACCTACACACGTCACCTCGACATCATGCAACAATCTGCATACCGTTTCAAGAGCAACATTGATGGAATATGACACAATTACCCTCACTCGGAGCACACCGCGCATAAAAAATTGAAAAAAAAAGTACCTCCAGCTCCACATCTCGGCGCGCGAACGTACAACCACACACGTCTCGCGGAGCTGCGGTTATCGCACATGATATACCTTCGATACACATATGTACCTACAATCCTGCGGAATATTCAACCAGTTTAGCCGACGGCTTCGGGACCTCAATATAATTCTCTTCGCTGGTCTTTTCTCTTCGAACACAGCCGACTAAACGGCGTGTATCATTCTGCGGGGCAAATTTCGTCGTATCGATACATTATTTTTCTCCTCGCAACGATATTTTTCATTTTATCGCCGCAACAGGCAACAATACAATTGTAACTGCAACAAGGTCAAGGTGGATATCCGATGCAAATTTTTTTTTCTCTCCGATGTGGTACTTTCCAGTATGCCACATTGTGTGCTGTTTCTTTTCAAGGTTGTACTCCGGTAACCTATAATTATATTTTGAATTGATCCCCCCCTCCCTCGTACCACCCCCAGCTCAGCTTTTAATTGTGTCTAAGCTGCGTACATAACTTTTTCTCCTATTCCGCGATATTTTTAACCTTCACCCGTAGAAAAGAAAGAGCACTCGTTGGGTATACCAAATGTTTGGCTCATTTGGCCCATTACAATAACAATTTATCGTTCGAAAGTAATTTTTTTTTCTTAAATTTCATACGAGTGGTTTTTTTTTTGTTCCAGGCTCACGTATGATGCAATTTATATTTGTACTTTTTAATTTCATGGATATCTACATTGTCGACAAGGTTCGTGTTAACAAGTTTATCCGATGTATTGGTACACCAAATATACCCAGTCATGATGCACTAAAGCCATCGTCATCTCTGGCTCCATTCATAACATTTATACCAACGGTGGCCGAAATATGTAATTAATTCGCTCGATATAGGTACTCGCTGCTGCTGGTATAATATTGTGCTGTGTGTAAGTTGAACCAGTTATCGCCGCAGCCCAGAGAAATTATCCATCTAGCAAATTACTCTCTCATCTTACCCATACACCGACGTACTGTACACATGTACTCGTCGTAACCTTATTACGCCAGTATCTATTATACATAGGTATGGATATGCACATCTATAGCACTGTATGTAGCATATGTAAGATCGATTTACGAGTAAAAGGGCGTCCATATCTATAATCAGAACCCCGCATTAAAAGTTCGATATAATTATCGCTTTTTTGTGCAGTTTACACCTACCATCGAGAAGCACTTCATTATCTGCGAGACATTAATGGTAATTTTACGATGAAGAAAATGAAGAAAAAAAAATTATCGATAGAACCAGTTATTGACACGTCGATGTAGATGCATTCGACGGTAACGCGTGATGAAACGAAGGAGAAGAGGGTGGTTGAAAACGTCTGGGAAATGAAGGCTGCTGGTTTGATTGAAATGAAAGATGCAGGTTATCGAATGAAATTGCCAAAGTCGATCGGAAGTTTTGACGGATGAATTTTTCAGATTTTATTGAAATTTTTTCGGGCTAACTTGATGGGTTTTGACATGACTCCCTCCTCTACCATCAAATTAGAAATTGGAATAATTTTTTTTCAATTCTTACTGCATAAAAAGCCACAATCAGTCACTATTGCTTTTTTTAAAACTGGTTCAGAACGTTGCAAAAAATGAAAAAAGTACTCAAAAATTAACATATCAGCCGAAATGTAATTCAAACGAAAATTAATTAATCGATAAAGAATTGTGAAACCGGTTCGCCAGCTTTCAAACAGTTTTTCAGAAATTATTCAGGAATTAGGAAACAAAAAGTCAAAATCGAATCTAAAAACGGTTTCAACGAAAAAATATGATGAGGTGGTTTTTTTTGAATAAGTCCCCCCCTACCCAACAGGATTGCCGAACTAGAATCCTAAAAAAAATGTTTTTCGAAAAATAAACGTAATTTTTGACATTTTTTTTTTTTCATTTTTGGAGCAAATCGAAAAAAAAATCTAAAGCAAAAAAATTAAGATGAACTTTAGAATCAGTGCATAAAAAAACACATCACTACAGAAATCAGCTAAGGAAAACCTACATTTTTTAAATCTATTATCCAATTTTTTCTATCGACTTTGAAAAGTGATACGACAGCAGTGCTTTTGCCTCGCCTCCGTCTCCCCCTTAAAATTTTTCGAATTTAGAAAATCAGAGAATGGTAAATCGGCCATTGTCTAGAATTTTTGAATCAATTGGTGGAAAAAATTTCCAGCCCTCCATTTCGCCCCTAACCATTAAAAAATTCATAAATGTGTTCAAAATGGAGGTTTAAATGTTGAAATTTACATATTTGAAGGGGTAATGAAGCTGATTGGTCAGTTGGGTGAGGTTTGGTTTACCCATTTTTTTGGAGAGAAATAACGAAAAATTAATGAAAAGGAGTGAAAAATTATGCAAATGGTAGGTAAATGCGAAATTTTCAATGAAAAACGACGATTTTTTGCAGGGAAAAATGTGAAAAACTCTCGAGTTTTTTGTAATTTTTTCATCCTTGCTGGTGCAAGAAATATGCAGACAATCAGATATACCTAATACTGCTTTAAAACACTGAAATGGTGATTTTGCCTAGAAGAAAAATTCAAAAAAATATTCAAAAATTTTTTAGAAATGGTCCTTGATGCAGTTCTTTATTCGTGCAAATTTGAAAAAATTTGGTTGAGATCCCTAAAGTAAAAAAATTAATGAGCGCTCAACCATAGGGGCATCCAAGGAGAGGCTCAGGGGACTCAAGCCTCTCCCTTAAACTCGGAAAAAAGATTTTTTCATAGCAAAAATATTTTAAAAAATCATTTTTTTTGCTTTTCAAAGAGCATTTTTTCAAAAAAAAATTTCGCTATCGTTTCGCTCGGGCAGCATTTTAATAATTTTGATCATTTTTGACCAATTTTTCAGTCAAAAATTACCAATTCCTCAATACATTCTCAATTTGTCAGAAAAAAATTGATGTTTTTTTGGCTACATAATAAATCAGTAAAAAAATTTGACTCCTCTCCCCCGTTTTTTTCAAATTCTCAGCCCCTCCCTTAATTAATTTCTGGGTGCGCCTTGTGCTCAATCGAAAATATCCTATTTTGTGCACATTTAGGGCGATTTTGGGGGGTTGGGGTGAAATAAGAGCTGACATTTTTTCAGCGAATTTTCAGACCTTAGAAACCAATTTTCTCACTGGTTTGTTCAATATACCCAGCCAAGACCATTTCGACATTCTTAACCCATTATGATCTTCGAAGTTTTTTTTTAATCAAGATTAAGAAAATTTTCAAAATTTTTAGAAAAAATGCTAGTACCTAAAACACACTTTTTAAGGGGGTGATATGAACCCTAAAAAATAGTAAAATAATTTACTTACGAATCAAGGAAAGAAAACATATGAAAAGCAATCGTTTTTCATCCGCAACTTACCTGCAAACAGAAAAACAAACATTTAAATAAAAATATGATCTGAATTGAATTTTTTTTTAAGAATCAAGAGGTTATATTCCATCCCACGATGGCGAGAGAATTTACTTTCAGGGGTAGATCTCCTGGAAAATTTTAATTCCATGGAACAAGAAAATTTTAAAGTAAAGTTATTTCAAATGCATTGAAAAAAACATAAAACACATTAGAGTGATCACCTACAAACACCTCAAAATTGAGCTATAAGTTTTGTTATCCAGAATAATTTTGATACGATCTTAATTTATATTCAAGCACAGAACTTTCAAAAAAAATATATAATTGGCAGCCATGAAAAATTTCAAAAAAAAAATGAAATCCTTCTTATTTTTCAATCCATAAAAATGAAAACATAATTTATGAAACTACATTAGTAGAAATGCAATTCACTTCCAAGTATGCCTTGAAGACTTTTTAATAAGAAATCAAAAATTGATCCAATTAGATAGCTAAAAAATTTCGTGAATCGATTTTAACATGTTTGAGTGTGCGATTTTAATTTGGAAAAAATGAAGACGTTGGCTGAAATCTAATTTCAAGTTCAATAGATCAAGAATACATAAAAATGCAAGTTGCAATTTTTTCAGAAGGTAACCAAATTCCATACAAATATTAAAAATTCAAATCTTATGGAGAAAAAGGTGAGGAGAAATTGGGGGATTGAAAACCGAAAAATCCGATTTTTACTTCATAAAACTTGAAAGTGACATACGTACGTCTTGATTTTTTTCTCAATTTTTATTTTGAAAAATTTCTGGTGTCTATGGATGGGAATAAAGGGGTAAAGTTCAAAAATTGGGTTTTATATTTTAATCCACTTTTTCAAAAACCATAATAAACTCAAGTCTTCACAAAAATGTTTGTATTTTTTAAATTGAGGTTCAACTTTTTGAGGATCTTCGAAATTTAAAATTCCTATGTTTATTTCATTGCTCAAACTGAAAATTTCATAGATACAACACTGAAAATTGAAAATAATTCACTCCAAAGTACTACGTCAGACTGATACAGACACGCTGATGACAAAATATAGTCATGGATTTTTCTATGTTGCCTAAATAGCACGCTTATTGTAGCATGATACATAATACTGAATCTATGGAAATACATTCATTAGGTATTCAAAGCTTGTCCAGGCATAATGAACGATACTTTGTATAAGGTAGGTCTAGGTACGGTTTATCTTTTGAAAATTCACGACCTCCTCTTACATGCACAATTAAATCATTGGCAGCAATGAAGAATCGAAGATGCTGGTAATGCGCGTAGAAAGGTGAACCAGATTTAGAAATAAAATGAAGACGTATTCGTCCAAAGTTACATCCACAGGTAGGCGATTATTTTCATCGAAGGGGTACGTTATCGTAAAAATTCTCGATTATCTGGCACGTTACACGAGTAAATTGAAAATAAACGACAAAAGAAAAGAAATAAAATGTGGAAATGGGAAATTATATCGCTGTGTCGTAATATATTAGATGAGAATTTGCCTACACATATTTTTGTACCGCTTAGCTCGTCGCCTTTGTATTTCGGAAATGATTTTCAGTCTGTAACGAGTTTTCGAGTAAAAACATCGGCAGACGCGTGCATGGTTGAAGTCGGAAATAGCATCGACGGCGGTGCCGGATGCCGATATTGTAACGACGATGTAGCGAATTGTACGTGCGTTGATTCTCTGATTTCATACGTATGTTCTCTAATCGTGATCGGTTAGGGTTGTGATAGCAAATTTTCCTCAACGGTGTTTCGATTCGACGTAGAACTAGTTCAATCATTCAACACTTGATTTTAATTTCCTCGTGGAAATTTTTTTGGAATGATGAAAAAAATTGATTGTGCGAGAAATACACTTATTTTTCTCAAATTATGTACAGAGAAAATGAAGGAAAAGAAAACTGAAGTGAAAAAAGTCGAATTTGGATAAGTATAGGTACCTACCAAATTTGGAGGAAAATAATTTTTAGCGAAATTTTCTCCAATTTTTTTTAAACAGTCGAATCTCAAGGGCAAAAGGGGCAGGTTAAAAGTCAAGTCGAGAGACTAAAAATTTTACTAGGTCCTTTTAGATTCTAAAAACAATTTTTGAGCCACCTTCACATGCAACTATCAAAAAAAAATTGCAAAAAATGATTGTTTTCGTAACTCGGTCCAGAAAAACGACTTCGTAAAAAATTTCAATCTCCTCTTCTCTTAATAATTTATTCACGTTTGAAAATTCAAAAAAAAAAATGAACTGTCACAATTTAAAATTCTTAGTTCAGAAATTTCGAGCTCTTAAACAGAATCCGAATTAATCAACTTCACCACTTTTGGTATACCAAAGTTCACACAATATCACGATTGCGTGAGAAAAAAATCTTTCGTGGCAAAGATTCGTCGGTTGGTGTTTATTTCAAACTTTTTTTTTTTGAAAAAAAAACAATCCTTTTTAAATTTTATTAAAAAGAGCTGTTTGCCCGAAAAAAGTAACTTTTGAACAAGAAAACCCGTTTCAGTAATTTTTAACTAAAAAATTAACAAAGGTAACCAAGTTCAAAAAAAAAAAAAGATCATAAATATTAAAAGTACCAAAAATCTGTTTGATGCATAGGGGGGGGGGGGGTGAAATTTTTAAATTTTTTGACAAACCGTTGCCTTCTCTAAAGAAGAAAAAAAACAAGAACACAATACCCATTCTGCAATTTTTCTTGTCTATTTCACTGAATAAATAATCGACTAGAAAGATTCAAAAAACACAAAGAATCTTTCTGAAATACAAATCGAAGTCAAACCTTTTCCCCCCAAAAAAAGTGTTTTCCAAAGATGAAATTTAATGGAAGTAGAGGCTGAAAATAACTTGATGAATGAATAGAAAATGTTTGTCAATTTCTTCAGAAACATATCTTTGAGAATTTTTTTCATTTTTTTCTTACTTGACCAACATGATAAAATTCATTACCTACATTTAAGAGTACTTTCTGCGAGAAAACTTCATTAAAGAAATAGTTTGCCTCCTGGCCTCCCACCAGTCCAGTTTTCATCTCCCCTTTCAGAGGAAATTTCCAAAGGGAAATTAGTGAACTCATATTTTTCAAAGTTTGAGATTTTTTCAAATCCCAATTTTTTGGTAAAATTTTTCTAGAATAAATTGTAATTATTTTTGCCATAAACGAGATTTCAACGATCTAAATACAAATTTATTCCAATTTCTGAGCTAAAATTTTCTCTATTCCAAATTTATTCAATCACTTTAATTACCTATAATTTTTTTTAGAAATGGTACTTATTCAATTTTAAATTTTTAAAATAAAAAGTAAAATTAATTCAAACCTAAAATTTCACAACTTTTTTCAATTTTATGTTTTATAAAATTCCTTTCAATCATCCGGGCCGTGCAGAATCATTTCGTTCAGCGAGCATTCGATTCTTTTTTACGTCTTATCACGTCTTATCAGTATCTGAAAGAGGGAAACTGGAGAATGACGAAATTAACAGTTTCCGATTTCGTCATCTTTTGTACTCGGAATGACTGAATTAGTATAAATGATCAAATATTATTCAATAATTTGTACTAATTTAGTCATTTCAAGTACAAAAAGTGACAAAATCCGAAACTGTTAATTTCGTCATTCTCCAGTTTCCCTCTTTCAGCTACTGATAACAGATGACCCGTTCACGAACGAAATGATTCTGCACGGCCCGGATACACGCACCCAGAAATAATTGGATTTTTAAAAAATTGAGGATGGTGTCAAATTTCAAAACAGCCATTTTCGCCCTTTTTTTAGTCAAAAATCATCGATTTTTTCTGACAAATTTAAAATTGGTTGAGGGCAACCAGTGATTTTCTGACTGAGAGATCCGTGAAAAAACATCAATTTTGCAAAATAAAATGACGAAAATATTACCCGAGTGAATCAAGGGCGAGATTTTTTTGAAAAATACTGTTTGAACATTTTTTCAATAATTTTTTTTCCAAGATTAAGGAGAGTCTCGAGCCTCCTGAGCCCCACCTTAGGGTGCACCCCTGCTTCCGATCACTTAAACAGACTACATTTTGAAAAAAATAAAGATGAAATTTGAAAAAAAAAATGAGGAATATTTTTTAAAAATTGGGAAAGTTTTCGAAATAGGATAAATTCCAAGAAATATAAATTTGAATTTTTTTACATCAGAGTTGGGAAAATTTTGAAAAAAATTCGAATTAAAAATTTTTAAAGATATTTCAACTGTAAGTATTGTTTATTTAGAACGAATTTTAATTTTTTGTGTTCTATTTTTCAAACTGGAAAAAAATTCAAAAATGAGGTTATCAGAGACTTTTTGATTAAAAAATCGACCAAAAGGGACCATTTTTCAACAAAAAAAAAAAAAGAAGATAGACACGTACTTGGTATATCTGCATTGAGAATCTTTTTTTTTCAAATTTTCCTCTCTGATCCACTCAAATCCACGAATAATTTTTTAAAAAAATTCCAGGACACCATTCGCCTTCACTCGAGCACAAACCTCGCAAACCCTCAGCTCCGACACTGAACTATGAACTTATTATAATCACATCTTAGAATTTCACAAGCACAAATGCATTTCCTCGTTAGTGCAGATTCTTAAAATAACATTTCTCAACTCCATCTCCGCAGACACGAATCCCATTGCTTATTACAAAACATCACAAATCATAAACTCGCCATAATCCTGCACACTTCATCGCAATCTCATCAACTTGGACGCACGGACATCGAAATAGACAGAAGAAAAACGCATCATAAAACTCAATCCATCAATCAATCATCGTTCAGACCTCACACAGACGTCGAAGAGAAAAAAAAATTATCCACCTTGTTCTCAGCCCCAATTTCATCCACGTTTCACTTTTTAATTACTCCGCGGCCAACTCAAAAATACACCGTGGTCGAAATCCAAACATAGAATAACCCCATCGAAACATCGGATTAGCAGCTCGATACGATAAATCGGACAAATTACCTGCTCGATGGTACTTTTATAATCGCGTACCAACTTATAGACGACTTCGTAATAAGTGATCTAATTTCATTGACCTTAACTACAGCATACACATTCACACAGACGTAGAGTACCATACAGTCGGCTATTAGGTCATTAATAATATTTTCCAGTAATTCGATAGAGCTGCCATGGCCTACAGTCGACATTACTGTCGATGCATGGCCAAAGGGTAAAAAGATCAACAAGCCGGGAGGACTTTAGAGCTTCAGAACTCGCCGAACTGCACAGATCTCCTTTCCCCTCGGCCTGATATTTTTATTACAAAATATACAAACAACAGCAACCTACGCCCACTTCCAACAATTAAAACACCTTACCTTAATTTCACGCCGGGTATCAATTATCTTCCATATATCGCTCAATAAATCTCGTCTTGGAAAAAAAAGTCGTATTACGTAATTGGACTACCATATGCTATCCAAAGTGTACTCGTACTCCCGCCCTGCCCCCGGCATCACCCAACAGTAGCACCGTGAACTTCGACTTGATCTGTATTCATAGACGAAGTGTCTTCTTTTTTTCGGCCAAATGAACTAGTTCTCGTTCTCGATACCTCGACTCCCCCTACCACCCCGGACCATCTTTCAGTTTGAAATATGGGTCGAAATTTTCTCTATGTACTTAGCGTATTTACAGCACGTTGTAAAATTCGTCTAGGGGGAAAAAATCGAATGTTTCGCCAGAACGAGACAGAGAAAGAGAGAGAATGTACGTACCAAAGACAATACCTATGGCATGGAACCATTACGTCAACTAGGAACGCCTCAAGTTCGGCAACTGTTTCTTAGAAGGTGCACTTTTCGTCTCTCTCCGCTGGTCGCTTTTTGCACAAAGGTGTGGTCCTCTGGTTCGTGTGGACTTGTCCCCCTTCCACCAGCAATTGGGTGGAAGCCCTTCAAACCGATGCAGACCTGGCTGCAACTTACCCCGGCTGGATTTATATAAAAGCTCGCCTTATCACTGATAACTTCAGTCTCAATCGTACATTCGAATCAGTTCGATACCTTCATTTCTTGTGTACATTGTGCAGTGTGTGAAACACCTCTTCAAAAACCAAAATCGAAATGGCATTCAAGGTATGTATTATAATTTTTACTTTAAAAAAAATCGGTGTTGTAAAACAGTTGCAACTTTATCGCGGATTTTTTTAGCTTTTTCTAAATTATTATTCGTCGCTTGGACACGAATCCGGGAGCTAATTACGTATTCGAACCATGATCGAGCGTCGCCACGCAGCAAACAAACTTCAAAAACAATACTCCTCTTATTAAACATTTAAATATTCTTTACAATTTGTCACGTTGCGATTTCCTCGCCTCGCTTTCTGAACAAAATATCTAGAGTGCGTGCCACACCGAAAACGGGGGCAAAAGGGTGGGAAAAAAACGAACAAAAACACGCGAAATAAAACGCCAACTTTTTAAATAACTTAGCAATTTTTGCCCGATAAAAGCGCGAGTTTTACTCCTCCCTTTACCCCGCATAGTAAAGTCGTTCGTATTCTTTGTAACTTTTACTTCTTTTCTATATTTCCCCTTTTATAATTTCGCTCCGAAGATTGAAACGTTTTAAACTAAGCAAACAATATTTCGCGGTTTTTGCCTTCAGACTCCTCGTAGCTTGGAAGCTTTCGATATATTCGAAAATTCGTATATAGAATATTACCAAAAGAATGATTCCGACTCCGAGTTGTGAATTCGTATAAAAAATTCGTGTATGTTTGCTCCGTTTCCAATAATACCGCAGAGTACGCAGAATATCGTATGATGGAAAATTTTTCATTTGCTGGCTGCCTCTTTTTTTTCTTCGAGGTGTTAGGTTCGAGCGTTTAAAGCGAGGGAAAATTTTCGAAAATATTTTTTACGGTCGGAATTGATATTTTGCTGGGTGCTTACTTTTTTTCTGATTAATAATGAAAATAGAATAAGCTACGAATTTGAATTTTGAAATTACGTAATAATTTAAAATTGGAGAATAATTTCTATTATTTTTTTCTATCGTTGGCAATGTTGGCAAATTCGTAGAAAAATAAGCACAGGGGTATTTAAAATAACCCTGGAATATTTCAAATTAGAAAAGAATTTTTCATTTATACATTTAACACAAAAACGTTAATTTTTACCCCAAGAATATTCTTCGTGTTTGAAATTTTGGGCCGAAGAATTAAATGGAGCTTTGTTCCGAGTAAATTTACCATTTAGATATTCTATAAAAATGCTCACGTATGAAAGATTTGTTGGTTTTTTTATAACGAATGAAAAATGCTACCAAAAAATGTGTTTTTTTCAAAAAAAGGGAAAATGACAGAAGATTTAACTCAACGTAGATATTAATTCTTTGGATTTTCGGTTGGGATTAGGTTGGCGAAATTTTTCAGTTTTTTTAATGTGCATTTAAAAGATGAAAAAACTTCGACAGCATTGTGTTTTATGTTAATTAAAAATTTCAATTATATTAATTTTTTGCGAGCAGCATAAGTATTTCTGAAAAAAATACCAAAATATGCATTTTATTTTATTTTATTTTATTTTTTTGTAATCTGAGACCTCGTGATTTTACGCTGAGAAAGAAAATCGAGAAAAGAAACTGATCCAAAATAGAGCTTTAGTTTTCCAGACTGGACCACACTGCAGCTTCATTTTATCAAGTTGGATTTCAATTTTTCAACCCGAATGAAATTTTCTTTTTTTTAAAGGAAGTTGATCCCTCTTTCTCCGGTTTAGAATTGCAGTGATCCTCTCGAGTTTTTAAAAATGGCCTCTCTAAATTGCTCTCTTCTGCTTTAGAAATATGACACTATTTTATCCCCTGATTGATAATAAAAATTGATTTTTTTCGATTTTTAGGGGTGGGGGAGATGAATATTTTTACTCAGCGATGCAATGAAAATTCATAAAGAGAAAATTTCTTTTCTTTTTTCTTTTAAAAATATACTTAAGCCAAAAATGTGGTATTTATTCATGTTTTGTTATGAAGAATCATCCAAAATGTAATTTATTCAACCTATTAATTTTTGTTCAAAAAATCTGAAAAGTGGATATCATTTCTGTTGTAAAAGAGGGCAAAGAATTGAAAAATAAACCGATAGGGGCTTTTGGTTCTCAAAATTGGGCAACCAGAGTTTCATTTAAACACAGTGATTTTCAATTTTCAAACACGAATGAAATTTCCTCTTTTCAAAAAGAAGACAACTTCTCCATCTCTCGTCTCTTCATTCGAGGATTTTTTTTTACTTCTAAGAAAAATGATTCTTTTTCCTCAATTTTTTGCCCTGAGCACTAAAAACAAGCCAGCAGTTTCTTCACAGATGACAAAAAAGGATTCTTCTTGTTATTGAGAAAAGAGGGATTTCATTTGGGGGGGGGGTGTTGTTATAGAGCAAATGTAGCATGTTGATTGAAAATTTCAATCATTCATTATTAGTCATTTCAAAGATATATTTTAGAAAAATACCAAAAAATATTGTAAATTTTTATCATGTTTTGTTCGTTTTTTTAAAAAGTTTGATTGTAATTTTTTTACAACAATTTTTCATTTCAATTGGAAAAGATACGGCGAAAGAAAATTGTCAAAAAAAAAATGATTCCCTAAATTGGGAATCGCATAGAGCATCATCATTTCCAATATCCTAAGCCCCCTCCCCCCGAAAAATTGCTTCTCACGAAAACATTTTCTCTTCTCCAATATCTCTTTTTTTGCCACATATTTGTTCGAAAAAATGACACCCCTTTCTCCACAAACGACACAAAAATACTTGGTAATTTTTCGTTCTCTGAATAAGTATTTTATAAATATTTATTCATTTTTTCCATAAAAACTTTGCTCACATTGAAAATTTTCTCGAAAACCCAACATCATCGAATGGAATATTTTTCGTTTTTTTCAGTTCCCACGCAAATCAAAATTGTTTGTTAAAATCTACCCGAGCTCATTAAAAAGTTTTTCCAAATTTTGAAAAACTATCCCTCGATTTGAAAATTAATTCGAAACCGAGTTTGTTTTCAATCAATCTTAATTAAGAGACGTACGACTAATTAAAACACGATAAATTCGACAGCACTTACGAAGTATTTCGAGGATAGAAAAAGCAAGGGATGAGCAGAACTCGAAATTTGCATCGAAGAAATTCGAACCATGAAAAGTTTTCGCAGACGCGATTTTTTTTCATTTTTAGTCTAGTCGTTACTTTTATGTGCCTCTGAACAAGTGCAACTACTTCGCAGACGATGGAACTTATGTAAAATTCAAACTCCAAGTCTGCATATAACGTCTTCTCGGGCAAATGAGTATATAACTTTGGAAAAGTTAATTTCATTCGCGAATAATCAAATACAGACTTCGATATATAGCTGCCCTCCAAACACCTATCAACCTTTAGAACTTGATTAAATCATCGGATGTAGAATTTTATCGACTCGAGGGTAGGGGAGAAGAGGGGAAACAAGATCTTTGTGATGTTACGTTCCTCTAGAAACACGCGTGATATTCTAATTAAAATGTTTGTATATTTTCATTACAGTTCGTTATCTTAGCCGCCAGCGTATTGGCCTGCACCTTGGGATCGCCAATTGCCCCGACCCCATACGCCACCCCATCCTACCCATCGGCCTACCCATCGCCGGCCGCCTACCCGTCTCAAGCTTACCCATCGCCAGCTGCCCCCAAATACGCCGCTCAACCCAAATACGAAGAATCGTACCCAGATGCGCCAGCCAAATACAACTTTGCCTACGAAGTAGCTGATGCTCACTCTGGTGACTACAAAAGCCAATCCGAAGACCGTGATGGTGACTACGTCAAGGTAAATATACTCAAATCAAACGCCTATTTCAGCCAGTACATTCGATCTGAGCAGAAAAGGTAGCAAAGGAAAAAAAATCTATGCATAGCTCGAGTAAATTTCCATCATAATGAGCACTCTCATCCTGGCAACTCCGCTCGTTCTCTCTCGATAAATATGAAACGTAATTTTTCAACTCGACGCGCCCAATTCTCTAATGTTGGCTAATTTGCCTATACCTTTGCGAAGGCCCTCTTGCCTGCTGCGAGAGATGCCGAGCTGGAGAAAAAAAAATCATCTCATTTATCTCTTAATTCGAACTCGGCGCCGGCGAAAAATACGCAACCGAAATTAATTTCTCGAGATGCGTCAAATTTACGCCGCTTGACTGTCGAGAGAAAAAAACACGCGGTACCCGTTGCGATGAGATGCTATTAAATGATCATTTTAGTCGTAAATTACATCGGGGGGAGAAAAAATTCGTTCCCTGTTTCGAGATAAATTACAAGAAGGTGGGCTGGTATTGTTAATTCGAGAGGAGAACGTTGAATGGAGAAATTCAAATTCTCCAAGTTGGTTTTGAAAAATACCAATTTTTTTCATTTTTGGCTTTGGCAGATTTTAAAATGAGTCTATGAACTTGAAATTTGTAAAAAAAAATTCGTATTTTTAGAAAATTCATAAAATTTGTACGATCATTCGTAGAAATCATGCTCAGCTACCATGTAAAAAATTTGATTCATTAAAAGGCATTTTCCTTAGAAAAATCATGTTCTGCTACTACGTTGAAATTCATACGACCTTTCGGAAAAATGCATTTCATAGAAAAACCACCCTCTGCTACGACTTCAAGAACGGTGTTTTCTCAGAAGATGGTTTTTTCAACAAAAAAAAATGAATAAATAACCATGCTCTGCTACCATTTCAAAAAATGTGTTTTCTTGGCAGTTGAATTTGAAAAATCGTCATTGAAAACCCACCTGTTACCTTCTAAGAAGATTTATTTTCTTGAAAGATGAATTTTTTCGAAAAACCATGCTCTGCTACCATTTGAAAAACCGAATTCTCTTGAAAGTTGGATTTGAAAAACTATAATTGAAAAATCATCCTCTGTTACCTTTTCTATTCTGAAACTTTTTTTTTTGAAGGATGGATTGTTTTTAAAAAAAACACACACTCTGCTACCATTTCAGGAACTGCATTAAAAAAATGGATTCGAAAAACCACGCTCTGCTTTCATCAAAAATAATGTTTTTCTAAGCAATGCAATTCATTAAAAACTCATATTCTGCTACCATATAACTTTTTTTCAAGAACCACCAAGAACTTACATTTCTCCATTATATTGAAAATTAGTCTGTTTTTCTCAAAGATGAATTTTATGAGAAAATGATATTCTGTTGCCACCCTGACAATTCAAAAAAGATGTACTTTTGAAAAACCACGCTCTGCTACCATTTTTAAAACTTAATCAAGTGAAATGTTCATTTTATCTACAAAAAAAAAAAGTTATTCTGCTACCATTTCAAATTTTTTCCACAAAAAATTCATTTCTAGAAAACCCATGCTTTTCTACCATGCTAAACATTATATTCATCAAACTTCTTTTTTTTTTCAAACAGACATTTTAAAGAACCCAGCTCTGCTACCATGTGAAAAATCCTGAAAAAAAATGAGCTAATTTTACCTCTCAAAACAGAATTCATTTTTAATTTTTACCCGCTAAACCTTTATTATCCAACATTCTACGACCAATTTCTAACCTGATTCTGTATCTTTTCCTACAGGGACAATACAGCTTGGTCGAACCCGATGGCACCAAACGTATCGTCGACTACTCCGATGATGGATACGGTTTCGTCGCTGTTGTACAAAAGGAAGGAACCCCATCCTACTCTCAACCAAAATCCGCCTACCCAGCTCCATCTGCCTACCCATCGCCAGCCTACCCATCGGCCGCTCCATCCTACTCCGCCCCAGCCTACAAACCAGCTCCATCTTACAAACCCGCCTACAAACCAGCCCCATCCTACGCTCCAGCCCCATCTTACGCTCCAGCTCCATCCTACGCCCCAGCTCCATCCTACGCCCCAGCCCCATCTTACGCTCCAGCTCCATCCTACGCCCCAGCCCCATCTTACGCCCCAGCTCCATCTTACGCTCCAGCCCCAGCCCCATACAAACCAGCTTACTAATTACCAACGTCTTCACCAACGACGCGGTAATCTAGTTTAGCTCATTTTTTCTACGATTCGTACTTTATAGTCTAAGAGTTACCTATACGCACATGCTAAGTCAATTTTACAAAAGCATGTGCGGTATTTATTTGTCCCTGTCTCTTGAAACTCGCTCCTCTCTCTCCCTCTCTCTTCCTTTTGTAATTTATAAGTGTTTTATTTATTTTCTATAGTAATTTATACGAATTCCCTGCTGTTCCTGTGACCCTTTTTTTGTCTTTACAAATAAGCGTAAATTATCTATACGATTGCTACGATCTGTCGACGAAACGAGAAACTTCGATGTGTTCTCGACGTCAAGCAGATTGTACGGAATCGTTTCCAGAGGCCGCCTGTGATCAGAACGCGGCCGCAACCAGCAAAACACAAGAAAGTCTACAGATAGCGAAAGCTGTATATTGCTAAATTTTGCTCTCTTCTTCGACGTGCCATGGTAATCGCGATAAATTCGATAAGGAATGAGATCGTTTATCATAAAGTTTCATGTATACGTATCTTTTCCTCGAATTGAATATTTTGATTTTTTTGTATGAATTATTTTAATAAAGAGATTTTTTTAATTCATAAATATCGTCTCGTTGATTTCCTTCGTAGATCTTTCGTAAAATGTGAACTATTCAGTTTCTACATCTGAGTACAGACAATATTTATTTAGGAAGATATAAACGGTAGTTACTCACTTTTTCAGCGAACGCATCGATGGTTTGAACGCTGATCCAAGACAATTTCTTCTCTTTTTGAATTAATTTTTTGGAAATAATTTTCACATCTGCAAAAATTTTCACAAAATACTTCAAATTAATAAAATAATAACGCATCTACTTCTTATCTAATTAAAAATAAAGTTTAGGTAAGTTCAAAAAAGACAACAAAAAGAGCTTTATTATGTCTTCAGTTTCAATTGAAAGCAAGCTTCTTCCTTTGGCCAAATTTTCAGCTACCTTAATTGATTCTCCAATTTTTAGCAAATTTTTCAACATCCAAAAATTTATTCATTTGTGATACAGATCCTCATACTTTCTACTTATTCATTTTCCCGACTTAAAAATTTCAAAAAGTAGTCTTTTTTTAAATTTTAAAACAATTTTTCATTTTTGAAATTGAAATCTCATCAATACTTGAGCAAATTAACCGGAGTAGTTGAAAATTCAGCTCTCTATTTTTTTTTTATTTTTTATTTTTGAATAACTTCCACAATTCCAACAAATGACAAACTATTTGCGAATAATTTTTAAAAAATTTCAAAAGTGAATAATTACTTTTTAATGACAATCGAAAAATCAATCATCAATGTCCAATTGTCCAGACTGAAATCTCCAGGCGTTTTGATCGATTTTGAATGAATTTTGAAAAAAAAATTTTAAAAATTTTAAAATCAGTTTCTTAGCTAAAAAAGTCAACTTTGAATTCTGAGAATTGATTAAAAAATCAGACTTTTACCATTTTATTTCAAGAAAAAAGAAATTGAAAATTTCAACTTTCACCAAAGAAATGTAAAAATTGATTCGAACAGTTGAAAATTTCACTGGAGGGAAAGGCGAACTTTTTTTTTCTAAAAATCGAAGATTTATTGAAATCAAGGTCGAACGTTTGAAGAATTTATAATTTTTTTTCCAATATGTTCCAAAGTACATTATAAAATTCGTTAATTAATGAAATTAAAGTTAAAATCTGCATAAAATTTTTTCCACCTGTTGACTAAACAAGAAACTTCAACGATGTCTAAAGATTTTGTTCTTGAATAAAACAAAGCTGCAAGAGGCAATGCAAAACATAATCTATAGATGGCGAAAATTATACAAAGTATGCAAACTTTGGCTTGGAAAAACATAAAACGCAATATTAAAATTTTTAAAGACGAGAAAATGAGCTTGAACAATAAACTGAGCAATTCGAAACTTTTTCTAATTTTTTAATGAATAGAAAAATTTGGACTAGAAATATTTGAGAATCAATAACGTTTATAATTGCATTCTTTATGAAAATTTTATACATTTTTTCATTAAAATTTTGTGGTTTTCAAAATATAGCTCAAGAAAAAGGGAAAGGAAGAATATTGAATTCGAAATAAAATTTAAAGGTGTTGAAATTTAGCCATCCACTCCCTTCCCTACAATTTTGTTTTAATTTTAATCAAAAAAGGGAGGAATTTTCATTGCTCTTTTCGAAAAAAGCAGCCTTTTACTTCTCGCTATCTTTACAATCTTTTTAGAGAGGAAAGAAAAAGAAAATTTGAATAAACAAGGCTTGAAAAAAGTAGAAGAACCCCAGAAGAAAAAAAATAACGAAAAATGAGAGTTAAAACTGAAAAATAACTCGAGTCAAAATAAGGGAAACAAAACAGGAAAAATACACTTGATTAAAAAAAATTCAAAACATTAGGAAAATTTTCCATCCAGGAATATTTAGGAAAATAAATTCGAGAAAGTTACAATCGTAAAATTACCCGAAACTTTCGCTTCATGATGAAATTTTGGATTTTTTCCAACCCCTGTTTTTTTTTCTACTACCTTTCATCAGATTCCCTCAATTATAAGCAGATACTGAGCTATTTATAAATAAATGAATTTTTCCATCTAGGTGATTTTCATTCAATGGCGAAATGTTTTCCTTCACGTCGAATCTAAATTAGGCAAGGAGAAGCGTAAACAGGCGCTATAATGGTCTGAAAAAATAATCATATTTCTCCTTATCTTCTAAAACGATAATATTTTCATTATTGTTCGTTCACAGCCACGAATTTATCATACGAGGGTACAACTTTTCAAAAGAAAACAGAAAAAATACCCTTAAATCCGACCAAATTTCCTCTCGTTGATTACCAAGTTTCAAATACCCTCGTCGGACCTTGCTCGTTTATTACCTACATTTACATCTTTTGAGAATCGAATTTATGTATAAATAACAAAACGCAAACGACTCTCATAATTCATTGCACTGCGAGCAAATTTTTCATCGCGCGCAATATCTTACCCTGCTACGTCATCGTACCCGAGCCCATCGACGGTAATTTGTAGCAAAGTCGCCAGGAAAAATAGCCATGGCTGGTATTCAAAAAGAGTGAGCATGGCTGAAGGTTTAATCTAGACGCTTTGATTATCTATTTATTACGATAGCTGTATCGTAATTTAAAATGTAAATTTCCTCCAATGTAAATAACCCATGCTCTTTATCTCCATAAACTGCGCGTTCCTTTCTCTCCATTCGTAGGTATAGAGCAGGGCACGAAAGGATATTGTCGTTGAAAATATATTTTAGTAGCAAGTTAACACATACTTTTGTAGAAACATGAAGAATCTACTAGGATCATTTCAATATTGATTCGATATAATACTGTGACTTCATATTTTTTAAAATTACCTCATCCATTTTCTACCTAACGATAAGTCTATTTCGTTTCAAAATTCAAAATATTTCTTCTCTTTATCTCCGTAGGTAGGTACAAGGAATCCTAGAAGGAGCGTTATTAAAAAATGAAATTCTTATTTCAAGCCTCAAAAAAATATTTATCGATTTGAAAATTTTATACTTAGCTCCACTTTGAATCATTTTATGAATGAAACAAAATTATAATTAATCTCATTTTCAGCAGGATTACATCAATTTACAAAATTTTCATTCATTTTTGGTAATTTTGGTCTCATAATGCAGCTCTTAAATTTTGATTCAATTTTCAATTATAATAAATCTAATTTGCAATCCACCCCTTTATTTCATAAAGTTTATTCAAATTACAAATTAGAACAGAATTTTCCTTTCAAAGAAAACGTATTTTTACAACTGTGGCTTACAATAGAGAGCACAAGACGAGTAAAATTTAATTTTTCTGGTTAAAATTTTTTTCATGAAATATTCTGATATCCAATAGAATTAGTCGTTTTACCTTCTTTTTTTTTGAAAATCCTATTGAGGAAGGGTATTTGAGAAATGGTGTCTAGTTCCACAAAAAATTAAAATTAATCATTTGTAACTTTGAAAAAAATGTCAACTTTCTAACAAAGATCAAAATTGAAAAAAATTGCAGAACTTTGAAACTTTTGAAAAAATTTTAAAATCTGAAAAAACTCGACTTTTTATGTATTTAAATTTTATAAATTACTTACAGGGAGAAAAATTGAGAAAATTCAAAATTGAAAAATTTCTCAAGAAAATTAAAAATTATAAAAATGAAATGTTGAAATTTAGCTACGATAACTTTGAGAAAAATCAATAAGGTACCTTGAAAACGGGAATAGGCATGATTTGAATCCTATTGTGAAATTTAGGTAATCGTGAATCATATTCAAATCATTTCCGCACATCGTGCTCTCTCATTTTGAATCAGTGAACATTCACTGAGAAAATCAAAACTGCAGCACAGGAAAAATCGGCGAAATTCTTTAATTTTCAGCAGATTTTCACTAATTTTTCAAAAAATTTAAGATATTTTACCAATTTTTCAGCGAATTTTCACTGATTTTTCAGTAGTTTTTTCACTGTTTACTTTCAGTGAAATTTTTTCACTGATTTCCTCCTGAGCTGCAATTCCAATTTTCGATAATTTTCACTGTGATTCGTGATTTATGATTCGAATTACATTGTACAAGATTAGAAGTGTTTCGAATCAGGAGCAAAAAAAAGTGTATACTAGAAAAGCAATTTTACATCAACTCGAACCAAAAAATGATGTCGAGTGTTTCGATTTCACTCAATTTTTCTACGATTTTTTGATGATCCAATAAAATTAACGCCACCAATTCATAAATCCATCATTATTTCTCTTCTAAATCTCAAAGGGGCCGGAAGGGTGGGGTCTTGTAATTTTCACGAAATTGTGATTTTTTGCCAAATTGCCTAACTTTAAAGGCTCATATCTCGAGATAGGTTATATTTGAAGGGAAATTGTTTGTGAGGTCTGAAAGAGAATTGATAAGGGATTCAAAAACGATAATCACATTTTGAGAAGCTCAAATTTGAAGTTTAGTGATGAAAGCTCAACTTTTATGATGATCACAAGAAATAAAAACCACCATTTAAAAATCTGAAAAAATTACTGTAAGTAGCCCTTTTTACCCTTTTTTTTAACCAGAAAATTTCACGATGGGATTTTCAGACCATGAGGGGTGCAAGGGGCCAAAATTTTGACCAAAATTCAAAAAAATTGAAAATGTAAGGTAGCACCTTGATTTCTACAGATTCTAAGGCTCTGATTTTGAATTTGTACTTAGTTTTTTCATCCAACTTTTCTGTCCCTCCCCGATTCCCTCCCATTCTCCTCCTTGATAAGGTTAAAATTTGAAAAAATGAAAAATAACGTGTGACCGGTCGTTTGGTAGGAATTTGAGGGCACTGAGTTCGAATATTTGATTATATTTTGAATTTGACCCTTTCAGTGTCTTCCTAGCGCCCCCCCCCCATTTTTGGGAAAATCATGTTAAAAAATTTAAATTACGTGTGACATATCGATTGTCACTAATTTGAGGGCGTAGAATTCTAATATCGACTTACTTTTTGATTTTACCCCTTTTCTCTCGCTCTGACCGAAACATATGTACGATTAATTCGAGAGGACATCAGTTGGAGCACGAAGAAGGGGGTGAAATAAAAAAAGTCGATATTCGAATTCTGCGCTCTCAAATTAGTGACAATGAATATGCCACGCGTTATTGAATTTTTTTAAATTCAGAACCTTGGTGCGGTGCTCCCAAGAAATGTCGAGATCCAATTTTGAAAATTTATTAGTTGAAAAAAAGGTAAGAATTGAGAAAGATTCTTCTTTGATCACAAAAGGTAGATGTAATATTTCTCAGAATAGATTATTTTATAACAAATGCAAAAAAATGATTGGAATCACAAATTTTGAGTCGGTGACTCGTAATTCGAAATTTGAATCATTCCCACACAATTATTTTTAATGGATCAAAAAATCACGAAAATTTTCATGCACTGAAAAAAAATAATAAAATTTATCAAAAAAAATAATAACGTGTCCCAATTCTCAAAATAGGTAAAATTTATCATTTCTTTGAATAAAATTTATTCTTTTTGGTAAAATTTATTCATTTTTTTGACAAATTTTATTATTTTTTCTGATAATAAATATTATTTTTTGGAACAAATTTCACCTATTTTGTGAATTGAAACACGTTATTATTTTTTGAATACATTTTATTATTTTTTTTATTAAAATTCATTATTTTGGTAAAATTTAATAATTTTTTTGATAAAATTTATCATTTTTGGGGTAAAATGTATTCATTTTCATAACTTCTGTTTTTTCCGTGTAGGTACAGAAGAAGAAACATTCAAATTTTTTTCAGAAAAGTTCATTTTTAGATTTTTCTTCATCGTGAACGCCTCGAAATATCAATTTCGATAGGTACATCTACATAAAAAAAACTAGATACCTATAACTTTTCAATCATTCCATCACATATCTGGCCTTTGATCGCGCCTATCTCTTGGCTCTGGTTCCTTTCGACGCACCAGCCGAATTAAATACATCAAAGAAGCATCTACAGCAAAGGTCGAATCAATGGTACAGGCACTGGGCCGAAATTCAACGTCGAATAAATTTTTCTTTTTATGTACGCGCCGCAGTACGCAGCGGAATCGGTACGTATATGAACACCAGACGACGATGGTTTTTCTGGCCGCGTTGTGGCGTGTGAATTACGAGAAACGCGGGAATTTATTATATGAACTCACGTTTCCTTTTAGCAATAAAAAGCTTATCTTTTAAACCATCCCTTTTACCCTGGTACTGGTCTTGGTCTTGCACGTATATCTGTGCGTTGGCAAAACTTGGCATTAAGTTGTACGATTTCGATCTACAAGCTAAATTTCTCGCATCTTTGGCCTGCGTATTTGATATACTCGCTGTGCAGGCCTAGGTAAAGGTTCCTGCTTACCTACACTTACATTTGTGGACTCAATTTTGCTTTTCGTAAAAGAATTCCCATCAGTCTACGTATAATATTTCGTATATTTCTGTCGTCAAATTATTTCTACCCCGTATCAAAAACATCATACAAATTGAATAATTTGTACGAAAACGGTAAAGAGAAAGAGGAGAGGAGTTCGAGATGTAAAATCTTCACACGAAGAGTAAAAAAAAAAAGACACACATGAAATATATCTACCAAAATAGTAAAGAAAATTCGTTCGTCTATGAAAGGGGTACCTACTGCCTGCCATCGATGTACCTAGACCTACGTGTACCTATTGCCTACCTACATATTTTTAAAACGAAAATATCTGTGAGGAAATATGTACAAGATACCGAGCCTATTTATACTCTCACACGTAGTATCATGTTCGAAAATATAAAAAGATTTGCTCGAATATCAAAGCGAAAGCTCCACCGTACCACATTATCTAACAATTTCAAACGAAATATTGTATTTCCTGTTTCACTTTGCCCCATTCGATTTCATCTCTTTACGCAACACATCGAAAAAGCGACAGAAAAAATCTAATATCTGTGTTCTATTCGACTGCGAATGCTATTTTGTTTGATTTGTTTATATTAAATTCTCGACTGGAATTGAAACCTGGAATATGTCGCCTGTATGTATTACGTACTTGTAGTTTCGCCAAAAAGATATTTTTTCCGCCCATGCATGTTCACTGCAGGTAAACAGGATGAAATTATCGAAGAGATAGAACATGATGTAATGACATTATCTATACCTAGTCGGGGTTCACAATTTTCATCTTGGAGATGTCCACGTCTCAGAATTCAGAAAGTAGTTGGCGGATGATTTCACGACATCGATGGTATCCTCACATAATTTCAATAATTTTTTATAACCCCTGAAAAAAAAGGCAACGGATTCTAGCATGGAAAAATCTAATAAATTGAAAAAATATTTTGCTAAAAAAAAAAAAAAAAAAGTCAAAACCATGAAAAGGATATTTTCCTACCTAATCAATGAAATCGAAAAAGCCCACCTTCTCCTTCTTTCAAAATAATAAACCTACTCGTAATTTCCTTCTTAATTTTTCAAGTGGAGGCCACCATAGTTTTTTTTTTTTTTGCATTGATGATTTATCTGACCAAGACCAAATTTACACAGAAAATTGCACCAAGCTTAGCATCAAAAATTAAAAAAGTTGCAAACGATCAAATTTTACGTGCATATTTTTTGTAATATTGGAAGGATTTTTTTCCTCGTCGATTTTGAAAAATGGCAAATAATTTTCCCTGTTGGATGGATTTTTTGTTTATTTTTTTTAAAATTGCTATTTTTCATCAGAAATTTTTAAGTTCATGTTTTTTTTAATGTTTTTGTTACTTGCTCCAAAAATTTCAATTTTCGTAAAATTTTCAACCTGTATTAATTTTATTGTTTTCAATACTTTTTAAATTCAAATTTTTTTCAACTCTGAAATTTTCCATGTTCAATTTTTCATGATTTTTGAAAAAAAATTTATTCCAAAAATTTACAACATGAAATATTAATTTTGCAATTCCAATCTAATTTTTTCAAGACATCTTTTCAAATTGAAGAAAATTTTTGAAGATGAAAACTGATGATGAAAAAATTCAAACCAATGAATATCAGTCAAAAATTGATTCCTGGCTCTGGAATGAAGAAGAAAAGTCAACTTCTGACTCCACTTTTGACTCTGGAGTCACTTCCAGACCTTGACTCCTCATCCTGACTCCAGCCCGACTCTTGAGTCAAACCCATACCTTGACTCTTGATTCCGACTTGACTTCATGATAAATATATGATCTTGACTCCCTGATTTCGGCTTGACTCTGAATAAGTGAAGCCGGAGTCAATTTGTATCAGTCAGTTTGATTCCGACTCTAGAGCCATCTTTTATCCTCTGATCCAAACTAGAAAAATTTTGAAAAATCTAAGATTTGATCTTGATGAACTTGAAAATTTTCGACATAAAAAAATTAAATTCCAACTTGAAGGAAATTTAGCCTGGAGATCAAATTTGACATTTCTGTAAAATTTTCACACTTCAATTTCCTAAATTGTCAATCGAATTTTGCGATTTTTTAAGAAAATTTTCCAAGTCTTCGAAAGTGCGGCAAAGAATTTTTGTAACGATTTGCAAATTTTTTCCACGTTTTTTAAAAGTACAATAAAAAGTTATCATTTCAGTTCACCAAAATTTATCCAAGTTTTTTAGCCTAGAAAAATTCCACGTCCAAGATGTTAAAAATTAGGTAGATTTCCAAAATTTAATAATCAATTTTTGCAACATATCCAATTATCCATGTTGAAATTGAAAATGGGAATTTTGAAATAATTGAAACCAAAATTCAAGATTATAAAAAATTATTATTATTTTTTAAACATTTACAAAGAAAAAAATTCACAGATGCCAAAAAATACATTCAATTGCATTTCGAGTTTGACTATTTGATTTCTGATGCATTTTCCTTGAAAAAACTTTCGATAGGTGACTTGGATCCAAACCAATAAGTAAAAAATATGAAAATATTGAAAATTTACTCCCGGAAAAAAAGCTTCAGAGTAGGAGATAATTTCGCATCAACTAACCCATAAACGCAAAAAGAGAAAAACATTAGAAATTAAGAGACGTACGCGATCAACGGATGTATACGATAGTTAAAATTTTTAAAAAACCAGAACTGTTTCAAACAAAAAGCATACATTGCTACCTCATTTTGCAAAGAAAAAAATTCCACTCAAACTAAATAATTCGAATTCCTAATCAAATTACTCGGAAACATTTTATTCGAACATCGCAACGTATCGCGGCGAGAGAAAAATTCCTACTTGGATATTTTATTCATCCGTTAAAAACGCAAATTTTCCTCGTTTTTTTTACCTAGCTACTCAAAGGTTCGAATAAAATGACTCGTATTAGGAGGAAAAATGCATTATTGAAATCACGTGTTATTTTACCGCAAACTCTTGGCGATACGACGACGATCTAAAGTCCATTTACAATGCATTTTATAATGACAAACAAATGGTCTTTCCTTTTCTTTCTTTCTTCCCCATTGTAAATCGACTATCGGTCAGAATAAAAAAATACGAAAGCCACCATCATCCAGAGCCTCCGTTTTGTCGATGCTGAATGTTTATGATGTACGTGGTTTTATTATCTGTTAAAGAAATCTTATGCTTGAGATGGTTTACTGTAAATATTTCGTTCACTTGAAAAAATATCCAATTAGATGGATTGAAAAAAAAACTGCGTTTACACGAAAAAAAAAAATTGTAAGTCACCGAAAACCTTAAAGTGAAGTCGTACTTTTTTTTCTTCGAGTCGTTTAAAATTGGGAAATTTTGAATATAAAAAAAAAAATTGAAAATTTCTCGCGTTTTCTTTTGAATAGAGGAAACACATTGGGGATCAGAGGAGATGACACTTGAAAAAATTAGAATTTTGAAAATTTTTTAAGTGGTATCTATGTCAAAATCAACACTGAAAAAACGAAATAATGAATTATATCCAAAAAAATGAATTCAGATCGTGGGGGAAGGGTTATCAGAACAAAAAAGAATGAATGATAGAAAATGTCTCGTAATATTTTTTTTGCTTATTTCGAAACGTAATTTTTCAAAAAAAAATCATCTTCATCTGCATAAAATCAGAAACATACACTCAAAAAAATAAAAAATGCTACAAAAAATGGATAATTTTTCTTGAAATTTAATAACGTGTCCCAATTCAACAAAAATGCTCCAAAATAGTAAACTTAATTAATACTTAGGTATATTTTATCAAATATTGCAATAAATAATTATAATTATTTTTGGAATAGATTTTGCCAAATTTTATGAATTGGGACAATTCATTTTTTTGGATATAATTCATTATTTTGTTTTTTCAGTGTTGATTTTGACATAGATACCACTTAAAAAATTTTCGAAATTCTAATTTTTTCAAGTGTCATTTCCTCTGATCCCCAATGTGTTTCCTCTATTCAAAAGAAAACGCGAGAAATTTTCAATTTTTTTTTATATTCAAAATTTCCCAATTTTAAACGACTCGAAGAAAAAAATAGAGCATTGACGATTCAATCGTTGAATTATCAATTTTTTGACGTCTTGTCTGATTAGTGAGAATAATTTTGGAAGTGAAAAAATTTAAATTTTTGAGAACATTTGAACTTGGAAAAAAATTCGAAAAGTAAATAAATAATCAAAAAATTTCAAAAAATTCGTAAAACAGAAACTGGTATGCATCTCTGGATTCTTTGACAACTCGAGCTCGGAATGTTTCATTTCAGACTCTCAAATTTTGACTCAAAGTCGAAATTTAAATCCTCGAGCATTTCGACTCTAGAGTCTCCAAATTCATAGACTCCGAGCAACTCTAAATCATTTCACTCAACGATTTAATCACTGATTAGATAATAAATTGTGTACGAAAAATTCAGTCGAAAACTATCTTTCGTGAACATTTCGTTTAAAAGTGAATCAATTTCAAAGAATGCTAAAATATGAATTCATGGTTCTCGAACGATGCAATGGAACATGAATCATAATCGTCTCGATACCGGTGATAAAAGTGCATTCATTATTCGTACATTTTGAAAACGGTTCGCGAATTTTAAAGGCATATTTAATCATCGTCGACATTCCCATGTTGTGGAAACGAGGCGAGGGACCGTTGAATCGCAAAAGCAGCCAGCAAAGGGAGCCGCACTGGCAGAGTATGAAGCCATTCCGACGATATATTTTTTATTACTCGCCGAGGAGTAATTATTTAACCGATAGCGATGAATTATGGTAAAGGTTGACTAATTATTAAACGCGTTTGCATTAAATGTCGTATTTCTCAACGTTACCAGCCTCCGCCTCCTCAGCCAAGCTGCGTTTTTAACTAAATTATTCCTATATCTGTAATATACTCTTTAGGTAGATAGGCCCAAGATAGGTGGGTAGGCAGAGGATAATATATCGAAACGTACACGACGCGAGCACGCATTGCATACCGGCTCGTTCGCTAGGCGTTGGCGTAAATTTAATCCGCGCGTTTCCTTTGAGAGAAATTTATTAAAATTATCTCGATTTACCAAAATACGAAATAAAGCGCGGATTATTTTTAATGGAGGCGATATTAATTTTATCGAATTGTTTCGCCTATCGTACATATGTATAAACTGAACATGGAAAACATACGAGAACGGTGGCTGTTCGTATTACCATCGTTCTTTTTTTTTCTTTTTAGAAAAATTTTCGAGGATACGAGAGACAGAGAAATACGGAATATGGCAAATTGAATGTGGAATTTTTATGGCTTGGAATTGGTTTGTCGTACGAGCAAAATTGGCGATGATATTGTTGCAAGTGGAAAAAACCAAGTACATTGTAGAATATGGTCGAGCATGTGAATAGTTCTGATGGCAATACGGTGTTTTGTCGAATGTGATTTTTATACGGGGGTTTTAATGTAATAGCTGGCGTTATTGTGAGCCGTCGATACGAATACTTCAGTGAAATTTACAATTACCAATTCGATTACCTAAACATAGAATAATAAAAATAAGGGAATTTCTTTGCGTATTTTCTTTCTAAGAACAAGGTTTAATGCGTTGTTACGAATTCGCCAACGAATTGGAAAAATAAGTTACGATACCTAAATTTAAAAAAAATTAAGGTATCTGGGCGAAAATTGGAATAAATGCCCGAGTACGCCTATTTCGATATAATGCATAATGGGTGCTTTCTTTCGCTCGAATCGTTTACGAAATGCGAACAATAACTACACGAAGCCGCAGACCAATTTTCGTAAAATGTCAGTGGAAAAACATTCATTTAATGTATACTAGTATTATTATTTATTATTAGTAGGTAAGGTACCTATCACCTGGCTATTTTTTGAAAGTAAAAAGTGCCTGGGATTTTGTCAAAAATTAGCCGAGCGGTCTATATTGAATTCTCAATCAATTTCCAATTGGTCAGAAAAAAAAACAATAATTCTTTTCGAAGGATCAGTAAAAAATTTCTGATTCTCAGTTATATGTATACAGTATGACACAAAAGTCTTATCCGCGAAAAACACTTCATGATATCTCGAAACTGAAAAGAGATATCGGGATGATTCAAAGGGCAATATGTTCCTGGAGACAAAGACATTGAAGATTGATAGTCAAATTTTCAGTTCTATCTACAGGGTGTCCACAAATTGAGAAACTGGTTTTGGTTAAAAAAATGGGGGTCTGGAGTTTTCATGGATTTGAAGTCTACACACTGAGACTATTAAAATGTGATAATTTTTTTTTTCGAAACCGGTTCGATAATTTGCAACCGGTTGTCAAAAACACCCCAAAAATCGAGATTAGAAAAATTTTCCGAATGAAATTTGTAGAGCTTTGTAAGCCAAACATGGTCATTGAACTCATATTTTGAATCGGTTCACTCTCGGAAACTTGACAATTTCAACAACAAAAAAAGATATGAAAATTTTTTTCAAATGAATGTTGAACACCGCACCGTTGAAAATCTAAAAAAATTTCATACCTTTTTTTGTAGGTAGTTGAAATTTCAAAAAATGAGTTCACTGACAATGTTTGGCTTACAAACAGGGATGATAACTGAAACCAATAACTGTAACCAATAAACCAATAAAAAACCAAGTATTTTTGGGAAATTTTGTAACCAGAAACCGAAAACCAATAACGAATTTTTTAGAAAAAACCGCAACAAAACCATAACTGTTAAAAAAATCAAAAAATTCTAATCTAACCAATAACCAATAACCAATTAAAAATTTGCTCAATTATTGGTTAATTTTTTTTTCACTTCTAATAGTAAAATAAACGGTTTCTTTTATTATTGACACATTTTAGTGATACATAAGTCAATTAAAAATCAAAAAAATGTTTTTCTTGTAAAAGAATTCAAAAAATTGTCAAAATTGTGTCATTGCATGTGATGAGTGATTTTTTTACGTAATTATGTGTTCTATATATTATTGACAGATGATGATTTTAGGAGAGAAAGAAGGATCGAAAATCGAAAATTGGACATACCACCTTTTTTTTTTTTGCTTCAAACTGTTCTAACCTCTCGAAATGAACCAAAAACCAATAATGAAACAGGAAAACCATAACCAAAAATTAATAACCAATTATCACGAATTTGACAATAAAAGTTAACCATAACCAATTATTTTTGCCTAAATCTTGTACCATAACTGAAAACCAAAAACTGAAATAATTTCAGTTATCATCCCTGCTTACAAAGCTCTACAAATTTCATTTGGAAAATTTTTTCTAATCTCGATTTTTGAAGTATTTTTGACAACCGGTTGCAAATATTCAAACCGGTTTCGAAAAAAAATTATCACATTTTAATCGTCTCAGTCATAAAAAACCCAGACCCCCATTTTTCAACCAAACCCGGTTTCTCAATTTGTGGACACCCTGTAGGTAGAACTGAAAATTTGACTATCAATCTTCAATGTACTTGTCTCCAGGAACATATTGCCGTTTGAATCGTCCCGATATCTCTTTTCAGTTTCGAGATATCATGAAGTGTTTTTCGTGGACAAGACTTTTGTGTCATACTGTATTTATTTCACATTAAGATTTAAGGAGGATATTGATTTTTTGTTCCAAAAAATTTCACAATTTTACAATTTTACAATTTTTTCTCAAATCTGTTCATGTATTATCATCGAGTCAGCCTATTGAAAACATCCTAACAATGTCAGTGCCATTGAAACTTTTTTCATTGAAATTTGGCCTCCTTCTCTCTCCCATTTTTTCTCGAATTCTGAGCTCCCTCTCTTAAATAATTTTCGGATGCATTTATACCTATGACACAAAAAAAATGAGGTGGGCGTACATTGGGGGGGGGAGTGAAAAAAAAACCATATCTTGGATTTCGACCACATTTGGTGGGGTGGTTTACTTTGAGTGGGAGACCTTCCAAAAAAATTTTGTGATCCCAAGGCGCAAGCGGAGGGGAGCCGGAGGTGCTCAAAGTGCACCTCCTTTTGAAAAAAAAACACAGTTTTTATATGTTTTTTAGTCAAGAAAAATTGAGTGAGAGGATGTCGTAGCACTTAAAGTTATACGATTTGAGTTTCTACGTCTCCCTGAACCATCGTCATCCTTCTCCGATCAAAACACAGAGCACGTCTAGGGGGTTGAAAAGTTGCGGATTGAAATATTCCAATAATACGAAATTTTCACGAAACTGGGATGATTTTTTTTCATCGAGTAATTGAATGAAAAAATTTTTTCAACCACTGAAAGTAAAATATTGAAGAAGAAAATTGAAAATTTTATACGCCAGTGCAGCCAACAGCGAATCGTAAAATTCCAAAATACGAAATTTATATCGACTTTAAATTCATTATTTTTTCGCTGAAAAAAAATTATGTTTTTTTTTTCAATCGCCAGAAGTACATATCGTCCCTCTAATGCTAAAAGGTCGTAACTCCAAAAGTTAGGAATTTTTGTTTTTTTGCTGAAATGGCAACAATGGGACATCCTCTACCTAGTAATAACAAAATTTCAGCCTAAACATCAAACAAATCCTTAAAATTAGAAAAAATATATTTTGGCGTAACTCCATATTCTGAAAATTTTGAAACTTTTTGGGCGTAACTCCATTAAAAATGCAAGAAGGTCATGAATCGAAAATTTGACTTTTTACAAAAGTGATAAAAAAACGGCGTTACTTATGATTTTTGAATTTTTTGAAAGATGTGACGATTTTAATATGCTTTTGTAATGTTCAGAATGAATTTTTAAATTATTTTGTTTCGAAATACAGATTTTTAACTTGGCGTAACTCCAAAAATTTTATGTGTTCAAGTGTAAAAGGTCGTAACTCCACTATAAAAATTAAAAATGGGTATTTTGAAAAAAAATTTTTTGGGAGGTCTCCCACTCAAAGTAAACGTCGAAATATTGAAATTTTACAATGTTAGAAATACCAACAAAAAGCTCACGTAAAAATCGAAGGGTTTCACATTGAAATTCGTAAAAATTGAAATAAGTACCTAAATTTGAAAAACGAAGTAGTTTTCAATTGAAATAAGTACCTAAATTTGAAAAACGAAGTAGTTTTCTTTTGCAGGCTGCAGGGAGCAGGGAGTGCAGGGTCGCATGTATCAGTAAGTCACCTATGAATTTTTTTCATGGTCTGATAGACCTGAACCCATTAATAAGAAAAAAAAATAAAGGAAAATGAGTAAACTTTTGATTTTTTGCCCACATCATAATTATTATTATTAAAAATAAATATAAACTCCTTAAAATTTTGGAGATGCGAATATTGCAAAGACAATTATCAACCCTTCCACACACTTCTCTTAGCTAATTCACCACAGAAAACCTGAATTAAAATTTCTCATCGCTGGTTTCGTTTTTTTTTAACTCGTACCGAGCCATTTTTCGCATCAAAACAATTACTCAACATGGTACAGACAACTGCGACGACTAATCACAACTACGAAGGGGATAAAAAGGAAAAAATTACGTAATTTCGTAAACTTCTCCGCGGTCGACGAAACGCGCGAAAATTCGCAATCACCACCACGCCATTAGACCGCGTACTGCGATGTGCATTCGTGAAAGGCGATTCGTTTGGAGCGAATGAAGAACGATATTTTCGACTCGGCCATTTAACCCGACACCTCGACGAGACGGCATCTTCGAGGTAATACTTTCCTTTATAACAAATTAGTACTTAATTTGACGAGTATTTTTAACTCGGACACTTACCTTTTTTCTTCATTACGTTCAAGCACGAAGTATCGTTATCGTTACGACAGAACAGTGGCCAGGGCGGGTACATTATCAATCCTGCAAAAATAAAAAATGATGTATCATTTAATTTGTTGGAGTAATTTGGTGTTGTTTTTAATTATAGAGTGTACAGGAAATCTCGAGATTGCGGTGTAACTACTTTTTGAAAATTTTAAAACAATTTTCAAAAAAAAATACGCGATTCTATCAACACTTTGAATTTTTACAACTCAACTTTTTCCACACTCAAATTTTCTCAAATTTTTTATAATTCAGAATTTTTTCAATCTTGATTTTTTCACAAATTTTTCCAGTTTTAAATTTTCTAAAAAAAAAATCAATTTCAGGTAATTCTCTGTTTTTTCAATTTTGAATTTTTCTAAAAAAAATTCCGATTCCTGATTTTTTTTATTCCAGTTATAATTTTGCTTAAATTTTATCAAAATTTTCCACATTTCGGAATTTTTCAATTTTTTTCCGAATTTAGAACTTTTAAAAGTTGTTTCCAGTTTTGAATTTTCTCGAATTTTTTCAATTTAAATTTTTTCTGGCTTTTTCAAATTTTTCCAAATTTAAATCTTCTCAAAATTTTTCACTTTGTAAAATTTTTGAATTTATTCAAATTTTTTTACTTTTGAATTTTCTTAAATTTTTTCAATTTTAAAATTCCTCAAAATTGTTTTGAATTTTTCTCAAATTATGATAATCCTATTAAAATTCTTCCAAGTTCACATTTTTTTAAAGATTAGAAATGCATGTAGGTATTGCATGTTTTATCCAAAAAATTTTTATGCAGCTCCAAATAAAAAAACATGAAAGACAAATTAATAATGCGAGAATGCTCAATTTATTTGCCTTTTTTCATTTTGGAACCAAAATTCGAGCTACATTACATGACTGGATTTGAAAAAAAATGTGCATAATTTTTTCAAAAATCAATTTTTCAAAAAAAAATTGATAAAAACTTGCAAAATAAATGTAGAGACATTCAAACTCTGAAAAATTTCTCAAAGAATCACAAAACTTGAAAAAAATTGTAAAAAAATAATAAATCTTGAAAATTTGAAAAAAAAATATTGGTAAAAATGAAATTGGCAAAGAATTTCTTAATAGTAATTGCGAAAAATTGTTTTAAAAAAAAGAAGATTCGAACCTAAACCGAGGAAAATTCTAAGAAAATTGAATCTTAAACTTGAAAACACGTAAGTGCATCACACGAACCGAAATCGTCTTTCCCATGCGAATAAACTCGCGTAAAAAACCACTCGACAAATGACAAAATACGCCTCCGAGAAATTAAACGTAAACATCGAGCGCCTTTTCTCATAAATCTTAATAAAAAGTTGGCATTTTCGTCTCGGCAGCAGCCGACGTGTTACTTAGCCATAAAGACAAATACTCGGCTGGCGAAATTGGAGCAGCACCGAAACCCGGAAATTCCTTATGTGGTTCAAAGTGCAGACGTGTGAATCCGAGGAAATCACATTTTTTGAAAGAAATTTTTCACACATTTTTCAGACGAATGAGCCAACTCGAAGAATATCAGATTTTAGACGACGTCAGTTCAGATTCTGGACCAAAATGTCGAATTTGTTTATCGACGACCGATACGGCTCGCATAATGAATCCGTGTGAATGCAAAGGTACGTGAAAATTAATTTTTGGGTCAGTATCACACACATTTTTGTTCGTGCACATTTGTTTTGTAGTTTTTTCGAATCGGTGGTCTGTGAGGGGGTGAGGAGGAGATATTTTGTCAAAGGTAAGGATATAAATAGTTTCGTGGAGTCTTTCTAGCCATTTAAGAAAGTAATCGTAGCCACAGCCTGGAGCTTTTGCATCTTCCGCAATCGTCAAGTTTAAATTAGCTCGTCGACGAGAGCCGCAATTACAAAAGCGAAATGGAATTCATTACGGAGACGGCGATATAAGAGGCTCGGACTAACTGGGTGGTGGTTTTCGGTGTTGATATTACGCGTCAACGTAGTTTCGTCATCGTGTATAGAGTCGTCAACGTTTAGTTTATCGACGATGACGACGAAAACGTAATCAGTCGAATTTAATATCCGCGTACGACGATGTTCCTTTTGATGCAAAGGCCGCGTCCGAGCTGATAAGTAAACATAACAAACGTTCGACGGCGTCAATGTACATATTACACGATGACGTACTTCTCTGTCTTGGATTTTAGTCGCACTTCGTAATACCGAGTTGTAATTGTAAACGAATGAACGTAATACGTAAATATTCGATATCTTTGCAATAAGCAAGAATTTTTAGAATTTAATTGGTACAAATAGTCAAGAAAAAAAATGGACTTGTTCGACTTTTTAAATGTCATGATTTTGAAACTTTTTTCAAATGCATTTAAAGGCTCCTGGTGTCTAAAAATTTGAGATAGATGGTAATTTTGAGCAAAATCAATTCCCACCTCGCGTCTTGGAGAACAGGGAGAGAAAAGAGACTAAAAAAAATGAAAATTCTAATTTCAATGTGTCGATCCGAAAAGGAATTTATTCAAGTTTTACCTTCACTAGGATGGGCTGAAAAATCAATATTTTAAATTTGAAACTTGTAAAAACATAATTTTGGAACCCAGCCTCGATTTTTAATCTAATGTCCCCTAGATGGTGTCCCATGATGTGAAAAAATTTTTGGGAAAAATTTGACCCCCCCCCCAGTCCCTCTATTTTTCGGAGCTATGGCCATTTTAATGCCTGATTTTCAAGAACTTTTAATTCCAACAGAAGTGAATGAAATTATCTGTTCTTTGGCACAATGTTACATCTCGTAAAGGTGTATTTAGAATAACTTTTTCAAAAATTTTGGTGCACTCCTGAGGTGTTGGCTATTTGAAAGAATCTATGTTTTAAAAAAAACACGTTTTGGGGATTTTTTCAAAAATATTTATGGTCTTTTTCACAGTTGAAAATTTCAAATTACCAAAACCTCATGAAGGAGTGGACCAAAGTTTTTTGAAAAATTTTTTTAAATACACCTCTACGAGATGTAACTTTGTGCCAAAGAACAGAAAATTTCATTCATTTCTGTTGGAATTAGAAATTCTTGAAAATCAGGAAATAAAATGGCCGCAGCTCTGAAAAGTAGAGGAGGCGGGGGTCAAAATTTCCCAGATTTTTTTTTTACACCATGGAACGCTATCTGGGGGCATTAGATCAGAAATCGAGGCTGGGGCCAAATTCACCCCTTACCCGGCTGGACTTCTTAAAACGGTATAAAACAAGAAAGGTTTTAAAAAATTGAACTTTTTGGTGACTGAATAAGTTCTAGAATTGACTTAATTAAATTTTGATTTTATTTTTTTGCGATTTTTTATAATTTTTGAAAATGTTGAATTTTTGGAGAATTTTGATGAATTGAAGATTCTGCGTGATCAAAAACATATGAACCGATTTTGATTTTTTTTTCAATTTCTCTCTTCAGGTGGTTTTTAGGCCCTTTCCACCCCTCATCTCTTCAAGAAAAATATTGGCAAAATCGAATTATAAGATCAGAGTGATATAAAATAACAATTTTTTTCAAGATTTGTACTAAAATAGTAAAATTTAAGTATAGTGGTGATTTTTGGGAGTCTCTAGGTTTACTGAGAAAGCTGAAGGGAAAGCTTATCTTCTGCCTTTCGTCAAAAATAGCAAAATAGCATATTTTTTGGTAGGAAAAATCATGTTGAAAAAATGGAACTGGAATTGGATCTGGAACTAAAATGAATTTCAGCTTTATACCAGTTCCAGCACTTTTTTGCAAATTGCAATTTTTCTTTTTTAAAATAGAATTTTTAATCAATTAAAATCATCTTCTCTTACATTACACATTCACGCCAAAAAATTTTTCGAAAAATTCAAGGTTTTGTCAACAAATTTCCAAATGAAGTGAAAAAAAACAGTAAAAATTCAAATTTTTGAAAATTTGAGTGAAAAAGTAGAAAATGTAGATTTCAATTTAAATTTTTTTACTAAAAATTGAAAAACAAAAACAACCTTAAGTAAATAGAAAAAAAAATGTTGTAGGTAAATTTGAAAATTCCATTCAACTCGCACACATTCCTCAAATTTAAATTTTTTTATTGAATAATTATTCAGGACTTCAGAAAGTCACGACCAGAAGTCATAAAATTTCTAAAAAATATTATTTCCCAATTTTTTTTTTTCAGAAATCTTTTGTGTTGAGCTTGAATATAATATGAAAAATGAAAAAATTGTACTTTAAAAAGAAAAGGAAAAACAACAAAGTTCAATTTTTGAGAAAATTTTGGATTTTTTCTTCTCTCAAAATTAAAAAAAAAAAAAATAGAATTTTGGAACTGGAACTAGAAAATATTGAGAACAGGAACTGGAATTGTAACTGGAAAGTTAAAATTTTGAGAACTGAAACTGGAACTAGAACTAATATTATTTCAGTTTTCCATCCCTGCTTCCCTGATTCCCTTCCTGTTTTCTTTTCTTGAAAGCAAATTTCTCCTCAACAGCATCAAAAAACAGACGGAATTCCGCAGGAATTCAAAACAATCTCGATTCACGTCATTCAACAAGCCAACTTCACGACTCAAGGCGAAAAAAATCCCCTTACCGAACACTACAGACGGACCTTCGACATACCTCGAGCGAATAAGAATAAAACCGAAAAAATAAGATCGTGCAGGGAAAAAACACCAAAAGACAACTTTCCATTACCAAATCAATTTCACGTTCGTTCTCCCTCCATTTTTCCAACCTCATCTCGCTCGCACCGAGAACACTCGGCTGATAGACGAAGCGGAAGGGAAAAAATTCCTGTTCGAAAATCTCCGAAAGGAGTATTCCTAGAATAGGTACAGTAGGGTGGAGTGAAAAAAATCGATGGTCTTCGATTTTGCTCATTTTTAAATATGTTGTTCCTTTTGAGTTGAAACCTCCCCAAAAAAATTTTTAGCCCCCTAGGTCACTCTGGAGGGGAGCTAGGGGGTCTCAAAGAGGGGTCATTTTCGAAAAAAACGCGGTTTTTCGCGTTTTTGACCCCGAAAACCCCCCCAAACAAAACTTGTTACGTCGGTTTCTAGGTGCGATTTGAGATTCTGCGTCGATCTGTGCAATCGGTTTTTCGATTTGAAGCCATCTTCCTTTCCCCACCCTCGCTTTTACATGTGCAGATTTGTGTTTTTTGAGTATCATAAAATCGTTTTTCGCGTTTTATGCAAAAACTAAGCTTCCTACGAAAAAAGTGTAATGACCAGGGAGCGGATTTTAATGTAAATACATGTTTTTCTGTGCTATTTTTACGTTTCAAGTCTTTCTGAGCAAAATGAGCCATATTTGTTACCGCATATTTTGCATATTTTCCTCTAAACGCATTATTTTGCATATTTTGGCCATTTTTAGCACATATTTTACTGTTTTAGAGCATATTTTCTCCATTTTCTCATTTTTAGTGCATATTTTGGTAATTTCCAGTAATTTCATTTTTGAAAATCGAAAAAATACACATTATTTTAAAAATATTTTTCACACATGCGTTGAAAAACAATGATTTTTTACTTCAGAGTTGAAAAAAATTATATTTTTTCATCCAGATCTTCAACCTTCGTTCTCTGCGTCTGATTTTGCCAAAATTTTGTGATTTTTACTCGTTTAATTGAATAAATCGTTTTTATCCCATTCTCAGCCTTTAAAGGTTAGAACTAGGTTCAGCTCTTTACGCCCTTTAAATAGACACCCATATCATTATCGCATATTTTTACGTTTTTAAAACATATTTTGAGGTTTTTTAGCGCATATTTTGCCCATTTTAACCGCATTTTTATCCGCTCCCTGGTAATGACCAATTTTGTAGAGCGTGAAATTTGCCACCTAGTACATGTAGTAATATTTATGTCGACTCGATATTACGAAAAAAAAAGCAAAGAAAACGAAAATTTCACAGCTTATAATTGCAAAAAAAAAAATGAAAAACAAACAATTTTTACGCATGAAGGTATATAAAATACATTGGTTCGCTTTTAGATTGGAATAATTTAATACACATTACTATAAATTTTATAGTAGGTACCTAATATGTATTAAATTATTCCTATCAAAAAGTGAACCAATGTATTTCATACCTTCACGTGTAAAAATTGTTTGTTTTTCATTTTTTTTTTTTGCAATTATAAGCTGTGAAATTTTCGGTTTCTTTGTTTTTTTTTTCGTAATATCGAGTCGACATAAATATTACTACATGCACAAGGTGGCAAATTTCACGCTCTACAAAATTGTTCATTACACTTTTTTCGTAGGAAGCTTAGTTTTTGCATAAAACGCGAAAAACGATTTTATGATACTCAAAAAACACAAATCTGCACATGTAAAAGCGAGGGTGGGGAAAGGAAGATGGCTTCAAATCGAAAAACCGATTGCACAGATCGACGCAGAATCTCAAATCGCACCTAGAAACCGACGTAACAAGTTTTGTTTGGGGGGGTTTTCGGGGTCAAAAACGCGAAAAACCGCGTTTTTTTCGAAAATGACCCCTCTTTGAGACCCCCTAGCTCCCCTCCAGAGTGACCTAGGGGGCTAAAAATTTTTTTGGGGAGGTTTCAACTCAAAAGGAACAACATATTTAAAAATGAGCAAAATCGAAGACCATCGATTTTTTTCACTCCACCCTAAGGTACAGTCAGTAGACGAAAGAAGACACGACGTTGACGGTACGAAAACCTACGTACGCTTCCATTTTAACGAACATCTGTTCGATTGGCGAAGACGGCGCTTTTCGCGTACAAAAAACACACAGAAGCGTAAAAAATTTCGACGAAAAGGCAAAAACGTCACATTTTTTCGCGTAATTACATTTCAAAACTGTTGTCGACCGGTATCTGTATAATAGCGATCTCTCCAGCCCCCTTTTCCCGTCTTCACCGCCAATATACATCTTTCGCGTACGAGATTTTTTTCCAATTCGTTCAAAAATTTATGCACCCTTCCACTTATTTTTTTAGCCGCAAAAATGCGGTAGAAATTAATTATTCGAAACGCGATTCGTACTTTTTTTCTCGTCGTTCGTTATACCAATTTCTGCGAATTAATTTAATTTTCCATTTTTTTTTGTCTGTTCCGATGTAATACGTATTCATGTTCCGCAGGCACTATCGGTCTCGTACACAGCCACTGTTTAGAAAGATGGATATCAATCAGCTGTACCGCACGGTGCGAACTCTGCTCCGCCAAATACCGAGGAAAAAAGAAATTAAAATACGGTGTGATTTCGTCGATACCGCGATACGTGTGGGCGCGTAAAAGTCATTGCGGCATGTTGTATTGTTTTGCGAAAATGTGGATCTATTTGTACATATTGTCGTCGTTGCTCAAGGATTACAAACTGGACCCGGATCATTTCACGTCGTCGATGATATTTTTACTATTTTTATTGACCTCTTTCTTGGTCGGATTGTTCTTATTGGGTTACAGCTTTGGTAAATGTGTCCGGTCGTGGAATCGTTGGCGAAGGTGTCAGATTAAGTTTATTGTGATCGATGCGTTGGAAAACGTGATTGTCGTAGCGCCATCGCTGGCTTCGAAATCAGATTCGCACCATTGATCTCAAAAATAAAGTCGGGGATTCAAAAATTATGGATGAAATTGGGTGATTTTTTTATTAAGTTACCATTCTTCAATATTACTTGGCGGTATGTGCAATGGATATGGTTGGTTTATTTTTTCTCCCATCTCCATTATTTCTATGCTAATATTGTTCGTTTCTATAAAAATTTTTTTGTTTGTTTTGATTGTTTGGTATTTTTTGTTTTAGTCAGAGGTTTTGATGGGATTGTACAAAAAAAAAAGTTCAATTTAATCTTATCAAATCTAATAAACGATGTGTCACATATTATACTATATTTTCATGTATGAAAAATTCAAAATGTACCTAATGAAGAACAGTTGAAGGGATGGTAGAAGGTCGAAATCGAAAAATTATTCAATTTTTGAATTTCGCAACGTCAAAAACATAATACTTGATAAACGACGTGTCATTCGAGTATTTTTATTTTTCTCATTTTTTGACCAAATTTGGGTAAGCATATATTGAAAAAATTTTATGAAACGTGGAACGTAAAGAACGCGAGCCTGTTTTACGGATCTCCGTAAGTTGGTGAGCGATTTTTTTTTTCAAAGTCCACATTCCGACGTTTTTTTTCTATCTTCAAAATTTTTCTTGACGAGGTCTAAATTTTTGACGATTTTTTTTCAACTTCAAAATTTTTCTTGACGTTGTCGAAATTTTTTTTCAACTTCAAAATTTTCCTTGACGAGGTCTAAATTTTTTACGAAATTTTTTTGAACTTCGAAATTTTTCTTAACGATGTCTAACTTTTTTATAATTTTTTTTCAACTTTAAAATTTTTCTTGACGAGGTCTAAAATCTCTAATTTTTTAAATTTTTTATGAAATTTCTTTTCAACTTCAATTAAATTCTTTTCCAAACTTTAAATTTTTTGTCAAGGTTACAATTTTATAACAAAAAGTTTTCAACGTCACTGCAAATTTGTAAAACAAGCCCAGGAGTCAGGTCAATTCTTCAAGTCAAAAATTTTTCCCAGACGATTTAAAAAAATGCAACCTTGACAAAAAATTTGAAGTTTGGAAAAATATTTAGAACGCGTCAAAAGTTGATAAGAAATTTCGTAAAAAAATTTAGACCTTGTTAAGAAAAATTTTGAAGCTAAAAAAAAATTGTAAAAAATTTAGACCTCGTTGAGAAAAATTTTAAAATTGAAAAAAATTTCGTTAAAAATTACGACTTCATCAAAAAAAATTTGAAGATGGAAAAAAACGTCGGAATGTGGACTTTGAAAAAAAAAATCGCTCACTAACCTACGGAGATCCGTAAAACAAGCTCACGTAAAGAAAAGACAAGAAATATAAAAATTTTGAAAATGAAAAAAACTATTTGCAAGAACGTGAGGTGCTTAATCATCCTCTGAACTTATGATGAAAAATATTATAAAAACCTTTTTCGCGATCATTTTGGGTTAAAGTCTCGAAATTCACCTTTTTCGCTAATTTTTCGTGACGAAAATAGCGAATTTCGCGGCCTAAAGTAGAACCATCACGAAAAAAATATTTTTTAATGGCAAAAATGCGAAAAAAGTGCATTTTTTGCTCATCGAGCAGTCTTTTCTCAAAAAAATTCGCCTTCGCTTCGCTCCAGCAACACTTCAATAAGTAATTTTGTCTTAGAAATAAATGATTTTTTACTGAAATTTCAGTCATAAATTACCAATTCGTGATTCTTCAATCGATTCCCAATTTGTCAAAAAAAAATCAATGATTTTTGACAGAAAAATCTGTGAGAAATAATGAATTTGAAATTTGACCCCCCCCCCCTATTTTTAAGTCTATGAAATTGTTTAAATCTGAATTAGCAAATAGAATTCAAATTCCATCTTTCCAGTATACATAGAAAAAAAATCTCAGAAACACATTCTTTCTCGCGAGAAGCGTGCGAATCATGGCTCATTCTTACACCCTTTTATCTTTTCTGCTTATACTACATTTTATCCTATTGACGAAAAACGATTTTGAATTTTCCAATTTGATTGCTGTTCAGAAATTCGTACTCTTTTCAGGAGAAAATTCTTTCAAAACTACTTCTTTCTCCTCTTCGATATGAATGGATTTTTAAAATTTTATTTTTATCAAATCATTTCTACTTTCTAAGATTCCCCGAACATGTTTTAAAGTTTTTTAATAATATTCTTTTCAACATCGTTCAATTGAAAAATGGGTATCTTTACATATTACGTATGAAGAAACCTACTCAACATAAAACGAATTATCTCCAAATTGAACAAAAGAAAAACATATCTTGTCGAGTGTAAACTAATATTTAGGGTGGAAATCATGAACCGGAATTCGATACGTAATATAACACACCTGTTTCCAAAATCCCACCCCTATCCTTTCATTCGGCTCATCGATCGATGAATTCGCCGTCTGCAGACATCGAAGAAACTCCATTTACCGCATATTGCGAAAAAGGGAATAGACATAGAAAAGGGGTAGGATACTAAAAAGCATAGGATATGTGCGGTAATTAGAAAAGTTCAACTGACAGAGTGCACTTCTGTGTACCCCTTTAGGCGCTACGTTTAACTTGGAATGCGACTACATTGTCAACGGCGGTGAACCATTTTCAAAACCAGCATTTCGAGTGGTACCTGAATATTTTTTTCACGGGGTTATCATTTTTCTCATACTTTGTTCTACCCAATTACGTAACCTAACCTAACTCAACAAAATACGTGTGCTGCGTGCTTGGTACCTATGCCAACTTAAAAATTGAAATTACGTGGCAAAAGTTGGGGATGTTGAAAAAAAAAAGTAAGATATGAGAAAAAAATGGCTAATGTACCTCGAGTAAGTACATTTATCGCTTGTATCTTTAGCACCATTTGCTAACCGTCATTTTCAGCTAAACCGATCGTAAATAAGTGAAAAAAATTCACGCTTTGGCAAAAAATTTAACGTAGGTAGGTCTAAAGTGCAAGAAAAAACAACACCGCTTATATTTTTTCCAAAAATGTAAACTTTCCTTGACCGTCTACGCCTTGAAAAAAAATTATCGTCGAGTATAATTTTTCTTTTCGTTTTTCAAGCTTTTCTTGCGTATTTTTCTATCTCCTTTTACCATGCAGAAATAAAATCGGTGGGTGTTTAACTGCTCAATACGTAAAATATGTCTGTTTTTAAAACATATTTCATTTCTGAACGGAGGTAAATATTATGTAGATATTCGTAGTCGCTGGAAAAATATCCTTATTGATGAAATAAGAAATGACGCAGATCAAATTTTTATAAAATGGTAAAAATAAAACACGAAGAATCCGGAAGAAGAATGAAAACAAAACAGTTTTTTTGGAGCGTAGCTTTTTCGCCTTCATTTATTAAACTCTGTTACTGGTACAGCATACGAGATGCGAAGTAAGTTGCCTAATCATTTTAATCAGTCCAACGAAAAAAATTCCAATTCAAGGTTTTTTTCGGCTTAATTGATTCGTTTTTTTTCGGACTTGTAATTTTTACGAGTTCAGCATATCATTCAACATTTAAGATTGTGTTGTCTTTTTCACACACCAGAGTGTCTTTATTGAATGTTTTTTTCTCAATTTTTTCCCCAAATTTTTTCCTCCCAAATTTTTTTCTCACATTTTTTCCAAAAAATTTAGGGGGAAAATTTTTTTAGAGAAAAAAATTTTACAGAAGAAAATTTGAGAGGAAAAAATTTGACAGAGGGAAATTTGAGAGGAAAAACTTTGAGAAAAAAAATTAAATAAAGTTGAGTAAAAAATTTGAAAAAAGAAAATTTGAGAAGGAAAGTAGTCATATTGACTCGGCTCGGTGACTTTAAAATTTCACCAAAGCCATAGAAATGAAGATAGAACTTTCTGGTATTTTGATTCGGAAAACCTACTTTTCATTTTTTTTTTCACCCCCATTAGGGGGATGAGCCAACATTGATTACAAATGTGACAGAGAAAGAAAAACGAGCAACATTTCATCAAAATATTTCACACCGATTTTGCGGATGAAAAGAATAAAAATTCGCGCGTTTGAGAGGGTATTCAGGGGCTTCTAAATCCATTTTTAGGGTCATTTTCACTCCAAGCCCAAATCAGAGACCATAGGGGCAAGCGGGATGGGTCAAAGTAAAAAAATTTTTTGAAAATATCGAGTATGATACCATTATCCATGGTTTTTCGTTTATTTTACAGAATCCGTTTTCGATGCCATTTTATCAAAAAAAATCCTACATGGGAAGGGGTTGAGGAGGGACCAAATTGAAAAATTTTCCAAAATATTGAGTGGGGTATCAAAATGCGTGTTTTTTAACCCATAGAATCCATTTCTGAGAGGTTTTTCATACTTAAACCAAACCACGATCTTTTGGGACAGTGAGGAGGAGTTTAGGAGGTTCTAAATTAATTTTTTTCAAATTATCAAGTGGGAGAGTCAAAATCTATGTTTTTCGACCCGTAGAATCCATTTCTAAAGTTATTTTTATCATTTACCGCTTGGATTTTTGGCTATTTGTGTTGAATTTGCCGGGTTTCACAAATCTATAATTTGTAAAAAAATCATTGGGCCCCTCACCAACCACTCCACACTATCCCAGAGGATCGAAGTTTGGGTTAGGAGTAGAAAACCACTCAGAAATGGATTCTACGGGCCAAAAAACATGGATTTTGACACTCCCATTTGACAATTTGAAAAAAAAAAAATTATTTGACCTCTCTCCAACAATTTTTTGAACATTTGACCACTTTTTATTGCCAAAAAAATTTCTCAGACAGGTAAAATAAATTGAAAATTTTTTAATAAAAAAAAATTGAGACAGCTCTAAGACTAGCTCGACTTAGCTTGACCTTTTCAAATGACTTTTTTGAAACCAACCGCAAATTTTTTGATCACCCTCTCCCCTCTTGAGTACACTTTTTTGTCCCACCCTCGAAAATACTCTTCTTTTACATACAAAATTTTTAATATTTATCAATGGTAAATGGAATTTTTATGATTTTTGAAATTATTTTTGAAAAACAGCTCGACTTTTTATGAGTAAATTAGTAAAAACAGCTAAACTTTTCGGGACCTTCTTGACCTGTTAAACATCCTGTGTACCGAATTTCAGTCTTTTCCGTTTATCAGATCAAACTTTAATGATTTACAGGACGATGAGGTAATTTTGAAATTTTAAAAATTCGCCAAAATTCAAAAAATGCACTTCAACTCTTAAAATTTTGGAAATTTTATTTAGAGTTGGGATACCTTGCTTATTACTACAAAAAAGTACTGTAAAAATCACGTTTTTCTGTTTCTTTGTTTTTTTTAAACCATTTTGCAACGAAATTTCAGGGTCCAATTTCAACATGGAAAAAATTGGGAAAATGTGAACCAAAAATTTTCACTAGCAAGATATATAATCTGTGAAAATTTCAAAAAAATTTACCCACCCTTTCCAGAGATGTCACGTGTTGAAATTTCGACATTCTGGCACAGGTGGGGCGAGGGGGTCAAATTTTTTAGGACGTTTCTATACCATAAGTAACATTTTGGGTCAAAAAAATGGAGCTGGGCCAGATAGAGCTGAGGATAGTTGGACCTTTTCCTCTTTTGAAAAAATTCACTTTCAGTAAAAAAATGATTGTACTTATTCCAATTCATTAAAATGTTTTTAAGGGTGGGGTAGGAGAATATGAATAGGTACGTAAATCAGAGTTAAATTATGTTCATCAGATTGTTTTCTTACTACCTCATCGGAAAATCTTGCGAGCGGACATGACCACACCAGAGCCTTTTGATGAAAAAAAAAATGTAACGATTTTCAAAGTTTATGAAGTCGAAAAGTAATAATATCAATTGAAAGTTTTTTTTATTCATTTCAATCAATTTATCACACAAAAAATCCAAAATTGCTTATTATCAAATTACCTATTTATAAATAAAACTCGAGGATAACCTGACGGTCAGAAATCCTACACGAAACCGAAGGGAGGGCCAAAAATTTGACCCCAATTACCGGCACCGCAACACATTTTACAAAATATGACGTACAACCCCGATAATGGAAACAAATTGAGCGAAAGGGAGATGAACGGCAGCTCAACTGGGAATCTGTTTAATCGACGTGTCAGCGATTGCCCATAAAAAGGAATTTTAAATGCCCCTCTTTCACCCCATCAACACCCCATAACACTGAAGTAGATCTCTCGAACGTCGCGAAGTGCATATATAAGATAATGTACCTAGTTTTCTCTCTAGATAAGGATAAAATCGGCCTTTCGAGGGTTCTTCTACCCGATATCGTGTCATTTGCACTCTAAATATATGTAAGTTGGAAATTCGCTGTAAAACGCGAATAGACCGAAACGGGGCGAAATACGCCTTCAGTAAATACCGCATCAGTGCGGAGCGCGGACAAGAGCAGCTTATTTGCAACATTATTGCATTAGTTAAAACGAAGATGAAAAGAATCACGATTATTTTTCGCCAGATAAATACGATTCTTGGAAAATTGCGGTCCTTTGGTTAGGAATCCTAGCGTTCTCTGTACTTTTTAATACTTATTCTATCGCGCAAAAACAAAGAGCTAAAAATAACAAGCCAGACAGAGAAAGCGAGAAACTAAAAGGCGCGATCGCTTTCGCGTTTTATTTTATATCAACTATTTCGCTAATTTCGGTCGGTCGAGGGTCGCACGAGGCTGACTAGGGTGATCGGGGAAGACGCGACAACGACGAATATTTTTCAGTTAATTAGAAAAGTTTTCCGCAGTATATTGAGGTACTACGTACCACCATGAGGCCGAAGCGCGTTTTTGCTGATAGCGTCGCGCTTCGCTTGAAATTCGCCTAAGCGTTTAGATTAGGTAAACAGAAAGAACAACACAGATCGTGCTGGTGAGTTATGCGATGCCACGAGTACGGTTACGGCGATAAATGACTGTTTGCGTAATTTCACTCCACGTCGCCGCGACCGAGGACTTATGTGACATGTACGACGGTGTGAGAATCGGGAAAGTATACACCGATGGATGGACACGGCGGAGAAGCCAGTAGAAGGGAAAAAACTGGCCAGAATGTGATTTACGAAGCGATACGATGCGTTGAAAATAGTAAGCCAGGTTTTTTTTCTCAGCTCAATAATTGAAACTTTGACGAAGTGGGGCTTTTTTCAAGCTGGACTTTGTATCAAGTCGAATTCGTCATCGGTATTTTGAAGATATACCTACGTGAATTTAAACAAAACAAGTTTTATTTTTCTATTTGAAAAGGTATAATTTGACACCGAAGCTCTGTAATTAAGAATGCTACCTAGGTACGTAGCGTGTTTCGATTGCGATATCTCCAACATCTGTGTTTCTAGTCTAAACGCAGGTAACTTGATGAATTTTTCAAAAAACTAATAATTAACGAGTTTCATTCTCGCCGAGCCACTGTCTGGATCTCCTCTTTTCTTCGCCTGGCTGCAACACGCGTTCGAAACTTTTCTAATATGCCCTTTGGTTGTACATTCGTAACAGAGTCAGCCTTTCCGATACATTACGAGTATTTTATCAACTGTAGATAATGAACGAATGCTGGATCGACTCGAATCCCTGTCCTTTTTTCAACGTGTCTATGAATTTCTTTTTCGGTGAACTCGACAATCGATGAAGAAATTTAGGGAAATTAAAATTCAACCGGATGCCCCTGGAAAACATGGGATAAATGTGTCGAACTTTAAAACCGAGAGTAATCGTTTCAAAAAAAAAAAAAAATGAATCTTTACACATTTTCAAGCATAAATAGGAGTATAACTGGTACCTACATTTGAAAAATGAGTGAATTTCTAATGATTTTTTAATTTTTATCTAACTTTAAAATTATTCAAAAGGGCAAAAAAATTGAAATGGAAAAATTAAAGCAAAATGAGTTTTGAAAATTATTTTCATCTCAAAAATCACCAAAAGCTTAAAAAGCTCGGGAAAATTGTGGAATTAATTTTGGGATGAAAATGTATTCTAAAAATCAACCTAGCTTCAAGAGCTTGAAAAAAATCGTAAACAGGGGTTTTGGAATGATGATTCATCTCAAAAATCGTCCCAAATTCGAAAGCTCGCAGAAATTACCCCAGACTTAAACGCTTAGAAAAATCGAGGTATGAATTCTGAAAATTATTTTCATCTCAAAAGTCATCACAGGTTTGAAAGCTTGGGAAAATTCTTGGATGGGTTTTGGAAACCATTTTAGCTTCAAATAAAAAGCTCGGAACATTCAAAGAGTGATTTCTATGAACGAATTCATCCCAAAAAACATCGAAATCACTGAATTAATTTCTCGTGATTATTTATCCAACTTTAAAATTAGTCAGAAGAGCGAAAAAATTGAAGGAGGATGAGTTTTGAAAATTATTTTCATCTTAAAAATCATCATAGCCTCTAAAACTTGGAAAAATTGTCGGATTACCTAATTTTGGGATGGAAATGAATTCCAAAAATTAACCCAGCTTTAAGAGCTTGAAAAAAAAATCGTAAAGTGAATTTTGGAAAAACGATTCATCTCAAAAATCGTCTCAGATTCAAAAGCTCACAAAAATTAACTCAGACATAGAATTTTAGAAAAATCGAGGTATGAATAATTGTGAAAATTATTTGAAAGTTTGGGAAAATTCTTGGATGACTTTTGGAAATCATCCTAGCCTCAAATAAAAAGCTCGAAACATTCAAAAAGAGATTTCCAAAATGAATTACCATCCCAAAAAACATTTTGATCTCAAAAGCTCAAAAAAATTGTAGTATGGCTTTTTGGATGAAAATAATTCAAGGAGTGATTTCTAAAATGAAGTAACTCATATCAAAAAGCATGCCAGTCTCAACAGCTTGGGAAAATGGTGAGATAATTTTTAGGATAAAAATTCATTTCAAAATCTTCCCCAACTTTAAAAGCTTAGAAAAGTCGTGAGATAATTTGTGGAAATGATTTTCATACCAAAAATCATCTCAGCCTCAAAATAAAGGGAAAAATTGTGGAATGATTAAAGAATTTGCAAAAAAAAAAACTGAAAAATTCATTCTAAACGTTTTTTAAACCTTCAAAACTGAAAGGGTTGAGAAAAAATGTTGAAAAAAATTGATAAATCTAAACGATAAATACATCATACGTTGAAAAAATCATTTCTAACCACTTTTTTGCCTAAACTTAAAATTAAAGGAGCTGAGAATGAACGTTGAATCGAAAGAAAATTTGAAGAATAATGCAGTTGGAAGTGAAAATTGTACATACATTTGAAATTCAGTACAATTTGTTCTGATGATTTTTTTCAAAACGTCAACAATATTTCAGAAACAGGTAATTATCTTCGATTTTTCCAAGTTTTGCAGACAAATTATTCGATATGTTCCAGACTTTTTACGCATGATTTTCAGGAAGCATGGGGTAGGGAGTAATTTTAACAATGATCTTGAATGAATCGTGTCTTGATGATTTCTTTTTCAAAAATCAATACATTTTACGAGATTTTTAGATGCTCTTTTCTGGCCACAAATACAACTCAAATTTAATTCTGAACGTTTTTGATCACCTTCCCATTTATAAAATTCAAGAAATTGAATTCATTACAGAAAAAAAAAATGAAAAGTAAAACTTCTGTAGAACTAAATTATAAAAATTTGAAAAATAAAACAAATCCGTGAGTGCGTCTACCAAATTACACAAGTAAAAATTCGGATTCTTCCAGGCAGCAGAAAATTTAAAAAATTTTTGCAGTTTATCGCTCCTCTTTTTCCCTCCCCCAAAAAACACGTACCTCAAATTTATAAATTCCACCTGAGGCCCTGCAATCTATCCGGCTTACCTCAGAAAATGAAAAAATTCAAGAGGGGTAAAATATCAATCATTTTCTCAAGTGAAGGAAGAATCATAAAAAATTTTGCGAAAAAAACTCCAAAAATTGAAAATTTATTACTATCAACACTGATGGCTCTCCAAATTTTGAATTTGAGGAAAATTCAGATGAGCATTTTATCAACATTTGAATTATTATTTAGAAATATCTTACAGCCTTTACACATAACACGAATCGCCTCCTAGTATTATTACCGATTGATATTACCGCACTTAAGTAATTTTATCCCAGAATAATACACAAATACTATACTTTGATAAAATATTAACTCGCTAGGTACACTTTAGACCGATGAATCAAAGGATCAACAATCAAAAGACCACATTCGAATATCCATTTACCAATTTACCTGCGTAACTTTATACGCCAATCCGATGATAATGCATTTGCGGTATCGATTCGTTTAAATATTCATAATAATTCGATGCTCCTTTTTAGCACCCATAGACCAACACTTGCATAATGTAATGAGTAAAAGGCTGCAAAACACGTAGGTACAACAAATGTCATCGTATCGCGAATATACGATATAATGGCATTGTTTCTCATTCCTTCGTATTATACCTACGTACACAGTCCTAAAGTAGGTATAATAATTTCACTACCTACATTTTTTTCTAATGAGCAATCAACACGCCATCCAGAAGTTATTATTCGTAAGTCGAAGAGTGTCTCGTTGAATGGATAATTTTTTTAAAAAATTTCTCAATGCGAGGATTTGTTTGCAAAAAAAAAATTCAACGTAGAAAAATAATTGGGAAGATTTTCCATTTTGTCATTCAACAGATGGATAAAAAAGTGTTTTTCCTTGATTGTTTTTCAGTTTTGAAAGAACGTCCGAATATAAGTGTGCTCGAAATTTTCAAATAACTGCGCACAGACCTTCAATTATTCATAATTCAACTACAGAAAGTAGGACGAACCAAAGATGAAAAATATACAGAAAAAAATACGATACAAAATCAACTAGTGCAATTTTTTCGAAAAATGTAACTCCTGTGTTTTTCTAAATTTCTTTGGGAAAGGAGAAATTTTGATGACTAGTTTTTTAAAAAAAAAAATTTAAATCATATCATCACTTAAATTAGAAGTAAGCTTTAATTTAGAGGACAGAAGGTAAAAAAAATTAAAAGGGAAACAAAGTGACCAAAATCGAAAAAATATCGACTCGTAATATTGAATTTTTTCCCGCTGAAATATAACTTTCTTCATTTTTTGTTCCAAGACAAAATTTTTTATGTAATTTTTTCGTAAAATGTTCCACTGCATAATTTTTTTCCAATGAAAAAGTTACGTAATAATTGAGTAGCTTGGAATCGAGATGAGACAAAATATAGACTTTGCATAGCACTATTTTTGTCTCATTTTGATACCAGGCTCATCAATTATTGAGCAGTTCTTTCAATAATTGAAGAAAGTATACTTAACGCAGCAGAGCTTTCGTTGATTTTTAGACTAAAAGTTTCTTTTTTTTTTATCACTATCAGAATATCTCAAATAGTATCTACGAGTAATTTTTATTGAACTCACGACAGCAAACATCATTTTTAATTCAGCGGGGGAAAAGTTTATTTGTGTGTGTTCAACCATTTTTCCAATTAAAATATGAAAGTAAATCAGTTCAATCAAAATTTTCAAGTCAAGAAATTGAATCGAATCATTCATCATCACAAAAATTAAATTTCTCCGGCCAATTTTTACACTAAGGTGTATTTTTGAATTTTAAAAAAAATCATTTTTTAAATTTAAATTTACCTATTTTAAAATTTTATAATTTTTTCAATTCTAAATTATTTTTAATTTTTTTTTGGAGGGAAGGAGTTTAAAATTCCAATTCAATTTGATAAAATTTTTCATTTTTTTTAAAATTAGAATAAAAATTAGATAAAAATTGAAATACTGACCGAAATTTTGTCTTTCAATTTAAATTTGTTATAAATTTACCGAAAATCACTGGAATACATTCAGAATCTAATTTTAGCACAGAGATAAAATTTCACTGAAAACGAATACTTACTTTGTGAAAAAAATTACCGGAAAATCAATAATAGGTAATTAACTAAAAAGTCACTAAAATGTCTGAAATTTGCTGAAAAAAATCAATGAAATGTTTAGAAATATCAACGAAAATCCACTAAAAATTAAGGAATTCGGCTTATTTTTCCTGTTTGCTGCAATTTTGACTTTTTTCGGTTACTTTTGACTGATTTGAAACGAGAGAGTACTTGAGTAAATTTTGATAATTCAAATATCTACCAACAATCAACCTCCCTAAAATCAATTCCACTTTTCCCACCTTTCTGGAATCTCCAGAACAGTTTTCATTTTCTCCAGTACATTTTTTTAAATTCCCCTAGAATAAGGTGCGAAAATTTATTATGGAACTCATGTTTCATTTCAATTGAGTAATTCAACAGGACCTCTTATTCGAAATTCAGAAGAAAACTATTTCAATCTGCAACAACCAGAAATTATGAAATTCAAATTTTAGAAGTCTGCACTAGATGAGAAACAAATTTTTCCCTCATCCACGCAGAGGAATTGGTCGTTTTTAGAATTCTCAATTATTGCTACTTTCATTTTCTAAAAAAAATCAAAAGCCGTCGATTACCATCTGTCTTGAATTCGTATAAACGTGAATTTTTCTATTGATAAACTATTCGAAATAGACTAGAATTCAGTTTTCGGCTCCTTCTGATTATTTTCACACTTTTTGGAAAAATTCAAAAATTTCGATTAGATTCAAATTTTGCTGGAAGCTCCAAAATGGTTGGAAAAAATGAAGTCGAGTTTTCGACGATTGATATTTGATCGGAAAAGGAGCCTATTTCTCATCAATTTTACTAAAACTTTTATTTTCAATGAGAAATTATCTCGCATATTTCGAAAATTCATCAAAAAACACAAAACATATATTTGGGCTGCCGAAATCCACGAATAAATTGGAGGCATACTCTACCAAAAAATCACATTCTCATTTTAATTCAACGAGAAACAAGAACTTCGAACGGCTCTCCTGGCATCAAATTACAGGAAAAATATTCGAAAAAACTCACGACTCGAAAATTCAACAATAAATTCTCTAAAAATCATCCATTCGCTACGATACCAACTCGCAAAACGAATTTTTCGCAAATACGGCGCCAAACCTCCCCTCGCCTTCTCCACCACTCGTAAAAAAAACTCGCGCTCGACCATTCGTACACATCTATCATCTCTAGCACACGAGAAATTCAACCCGAACCCATAAAAAAATTCCCAATATTTCACATCGAACGACTCTTAAAACTCATTCGCTCAAACTGTCACGTTTTACAAGACAAAACAGCTGAAAAGGCCACATCTTTAACGTACCCTCCTCTCTCATTATACAGTCGAATTGCATCCATAAAGCCACCACTGCCCCGATCCAAAAAACCAACTTCGAGACGATCGAGTTGGTAATTTCCATAGAGTATTTGTCAATTTTCACCATTTCGTATCCCTCTTCCTAAGTGGTAACCCTCTTCGCCAAGTCTAGTTTTTATCTTTGTACAACGATATCAATTCATTTTATAATTGAATAACCATCTCATTCGAAACCGTACAAAAATTGAAAAAATTCTCATCCAATTTAAAGCACGCGCAAATATACATATAAAATATCCCCCTACTTCTCTTCTCCATCGGTTCATCTGTCCTTTTCGAAGTATTTTCGCTTTTCTGAGACTCGACTCGAGTATTCAATTTACACGCCGCCGATGCATTCGCACGCACAAAATCAATATATCTTCTTGCTGCGATGTCCAATTTCTCCCTCCTCACATAGTCATAAATGCCGAGCACACATACGGACTCCCCGGTCGTCTGGGTCCTTCCAAACCGGAGGGAAAAAATTACACTCGTAAAAGCATACAGGGATCGCACACAGACACACGCTGGCCAATCGAATACCAAACTGCTCGCGAAACCCATCGAATATGTGCCAATAAAACTAAGACAATGAAAATGAAATCCCTGTTTATGGTCATATAGATGTGGCAGATCAACGTTTTCTACATCTTGGTCGTCGTCATCGTCTCCATCTGCCATCCCTTGCCTTTTCCCTTCTGGCTGGCCCCTCGACCGAGCAAATTACCCAATGAAATAATAAAGCAGAATAAAACAAAAACAGTGATATGGTTACGCGTGGAATACAAATAATATACGATTGAATCTAATTTTCCGCTTGTTTTAACCCTCTTCCCCTTTTCCCACTTCCACTGCCCATGGATAATCGCAAATACACGCGTCAGCATCGTATCAGGCTCCCAGAGCATGCTCGAAAAAAATTCTCTCACGAGCGAGGGAGGATGAAAAAAAAGGCTCTGGTTGCGTTGCGCTCTTTAATCCCCTCCCTTCGGTTCATCGTCCACCTGCGAGACGTAAACTTGCGGTCTTTTCCGGCGTTCGCGTCGACTACCCGCAGTATCGTCGTAACGTGTTCGAGTATCGTACGTATTTTTGGAGCTCTCGGTAGTGCGAAAATTTCGAAAAATACGAAAGTCGAAGTATAATTGAGGGAAAAAATTCTCAAGTTGTTTATTCCGAATGTCCATCACGTCTCGAATCAACAAGTAATTTGAAAATTTTATTGCTAAAAAATTTTTTTCCTCGAAAAATACAATTTTTTCCTCTGAAATTTCAATTTTTTTTCTCTAAAATTTCAATTTTTCCTCTAAAATTTCAAATTTTTTCTCTTAAATTTCAATTTTTTCCTCGAAAATTTCAATTTTTTCCTCTTAAATTTCAATTTTTTTCTCTAAAATTTCAATTTCTTTCCTCTAAAATTTCAAATTTTTTCCTCTAAAATTTCAATTTTTTTCCTCTGAAATTTCAATTTTTTCCTCTTAAATTTCAATTTTTTCCACGAAAATTTCAAATTTGTCAAATCAACGCTTTTTAATTTAATTTGTAGTTTTAATTAATTGCCGAACCGGTTTCGCCAAAATTTCGATAAATTCAAACCTCTGGTCGAAAATATCGTACACATTCGCGTATAATTTATACCAAGCCCCGAAGCAGGAACCCATATGCCGCCAAAAATTTACGAGATTAATTTCATCGCGCCATAAAGCTCGCCTTATCGCGTACGTAACACATATAAAAAGGCTCCGAAAACCGAGCAGCTCTTATTTATACGAGCCAGCCTCCTACTGCTGGAAAAAATACACCAAAACAGCCCAGAGCCTACACATCGTAGCATATTTTTTTCAAAATAAACTCGCCTCTTGCTGGTACACATGAATTATCTCGCGTATTTCCAAGCCTTTTTTTTCTCTATTTCGAAATCTCGTTAATGAGAAAGTCGCCGCGTGAAAATATGAAAATCACATGCTACCTTCTCCATCCGAGAGAAAAGTCCCACTGGTAAAAATTCCATTCCACTTCGGAATGAACCGCGAGCTTTGAGAAAACCTTTCGTAATCAAATTCCATTTACGAAAAAGAAAAAAATAATAATAGAAAAACGGAGTAGAAAAAATTATACAGAGGGAAAAAACCAACATAAACACGGGCAAAAAATAATTACAACGTCGTTTTCCTCTACTTCGATTCATCTAGACAGTCCCATCGCCCCTTTTTGTCGACTTCATAGACCGAAGAATAAGACAATCTGTATTCGTTTAACGTGTAAATTTTTTTCAACGCTCGTTTATACCTAAAGGTACTTCGCAGCTCGTAGCTTTCGAGGAATCGCGTACTATTTATACATTTTTACACGTTTTGCCCTTCTTTTTGTCGACTTCGCCGGTGAATTTTCCGTATTACGTGTTTTTCTTTCATCACTTTCATCTTGTATTTTAATATTTCGCTATGTACTTAGGTTGTATGCATCGTGCACGTAATTGTATTAAGAGGTTTTTTCTCTCTCTCGTTGTGTTGTACAGAATGACGTAATGAAGTTGACGAATCTCAACTATTTACTATTCACCTTCGTTTACGTACAAGCCACTAAACTAATTGAACGGCAAGAAGCGCCAGACGACGATGATGTTTCCGGTAAGACGATGAAAATACCTAATCTAAACGTATTTCGTAGTACGAGAACATGGTACCGGAGCAGTGTACCTGATGGGTGCCTTTTTGTTTTGGCTTCTTTTTCGATTTTCTGCAAGGGTATTACCTTTTTTCCGAGGTAGTTCTTTATTATGGCTTTGCTGATTGCTATTTCGTATTGTCGCGATGATTTTCTCAGCTTCGTGCATATATTCAATTATCTCCGGATCGTCGGGTTATTTCCTCGAAACGAGGAGTCGTAGTTGAGCATAAAACAAGTGGAATGGAATGCGAGCGAATTCAAGTACGAGTATTTGTTTTATCGGTTTGAGAAGGATTTCGACGTGTATTAAAATTTTGATCTAGATTTGGAAACTTTCAAAAGATATAATAGGTTGAAAATTAAAAAATATCACGTAATGAAAATCTTAAATATGAATTTTAAAAATATTTCGAGATGAAAATTTGAAAAAAAAAAACACAAAATTTTTATGTGAATATCTTGTGTTTTTTTTTCAAAAATTTTCAACTGAAAATCCCCATGAAGTACCCGTCGAAGATTTTTTTTGAAAATTAGCATTCTGAATCACAATTTTGAAAAATCCCTGAATTAATTTTACCGTTTCAAAAACTGATATTCCGAAACATTATCAACATAATTTAAACATTTTTACGAAATTTTGTTGGATTCGTATCGAGCGCCCTCCGTTATGCATTAGGGACCATTTCTGCGGAATTGATCGCAAAATTCGTACTCAGTTCAGAAGGGGAAATCCTCCCTGAACAAACCAAACTCGCGAAAATACCCGAAAATCAATCGTGAAAGAAGAATTGGATTAGTTCGGCCCTTGCATTTTTAAATTTTGATTAATTTTCCACCCCAATTATGGACAACGTTGATCTGTTTCGGAAAACTTTGGCCAACTTCAGATAATGTTGACCCATGAAAAAGTTGGCCTGTTCTGAAAAACGTTGGTCCGTACTGTAAAATGTTGACCGCAATTTAAAAAAAAAAAAAGAGAAGAAGGTTGGTCAATTGCAGAAAACGTAGGTCCATGAAAAGTTTGGCGTTCTAAAAAACGATGGTCTGAGTTGAAAACTGAAGGCCAATTTCAGAAAACGTTGGCCAATAAAAAACGTTGACCCATTCTAAAAAACTTAGGTGTGCATTGGAAAAAGTTGGCCTGATCAGAAAAACGTTGGCTCGTAATAAAAAAAACGTTGATCCATTTCAAAAAGCGTTGGCCCATAAAAAATTTGTCCCATTCTGAAAAATTCAGGCATTCTGAACAACGTTGGCTTGTTCTGAAAAACGTCAGTGTATTGGAAAACGTTGACCAACTTCAGATAACGCTGACCCATGAAAAAGTTGGACTGTTCTGAAAAACGTTGGTTCAATTTAAAAAACCGTTGGCCAATTTTGAAAAACTTCGACCCATGAAAATCGTTCGTCTGTGCTTCAAAGAAAAACAGGATGGTCAATTTCAGAAAAAGTGGATTAATTTTAGAAAACGTAGGTCCATGAAAAAGTTGGCATTTTAAAAAACGTTGGTCTTAGTTGGGAAATGAAGGCCAATTTCAGAAAACGTTGACCAATGAAAAACATTGGTGCGTGAAAGAAAACGTTGATCAATTTCAAAAAACGTTGATCCATGAAAAATTAGTCTCATTCTGAAAAAAAATTAGCCCATTCTGAAAAACGTTGGCCAACTTCAGATAACACTGACTAATGAAAAAGTTGGCCTGTTCTGACAAACGTTGGTTCGTTTAAAAAACTGTTGGCCAATTTTGGAAAACTTCGACCCATGAAAATCGTTGAAAAAAACGAAGGCCAATTTCAGAAAAACGTTGGCCTATTGTTGGTCTGTGTTGGAAAACGTTGACCAATGAAAAACGTTGGCCTGCTCTGAAAATGTTGGTGTGTGATAGAAAACGTTGATCAATTTCAAAAAACGTTAACCCATGGAAAAGTTGTCTCATTCTGAAAAAATTTAGCCCATTCTGAAAAACGTTGGTGTATTGGAAAACGTTGACCATTTGGCCAACTTCAGATAACGTTGTCCCATGAAAAAGTTTGTCTGTTCTAAAAAACGTTGGTTCGTGTTAAAAACTGTTGGCAAATTTTGGACAACTTCAACCCATAAAAATCGTTGGTCTGTGCTTAGGGAAAAAAACGATAGCCAATTCCAGAAAAACGTTGGCCCATTTTGAAAAATGTTGGTCTGTGTTGGAAAACGTTAGTCAACTTCAGATAACGTCGACCCATAAACAAAAGTTGGCTTATTCTGAAAAAAGTGTTGGCTTACTAAAAAAAAAAAAGTTTGTCCGTATTTAAAAAATATTAGTCAATTTCAGAAAACGTTGACCAATGAAAAATTTGGCCTTCTGAAAAAGTTGGTCTGTTTTGAAAAACATCGCGGTCTGTTCTGAAAAAAGCTGTGATCTGAAAAAGTCATAAATGTAAAAGTATTTTATTTTATTAAATTCTTTTCAATTTGAAATTTTGAGGAGAATTTGAAAAAAAAAACTCTTAGAAAACTGCATTATTTCTTTACGTGCATCCCTCCCCCACCCAAACAAAAATAGGTTCAATTTTTTGAATTTAGAGTTCAGAATTTTTAGTCCAAAAAATTTCAATTACTATCCAAAAAAATTGCAATTTTAAAGTTTTGGAAAGGAACAATAATCTAAATTTTTAACTTAGAAACTCATTCTGGAGTTTTTAGAGACATGAATATAGGTCGTCAGATCAATTTTTAATTTTTTTTTTCAAATTCTTGGTAAAATTTCCTATCAGAATAGGTGTAGACGATTAAATTTTCTTAAACTTGATTTTCTCGCAGAATACATTTTATAGGTAGCTTGAATTTTTTACATGGACCGTTGCACCTGTACATTTTTGAAACCATTTTATCATTAATTTCGCAAATCGATCGATTTTTCAAATAAATAATAAAATTAGTCATTTTCAGGTAATTTTTCACACAAGATGTCATGATAATTTTTCAATCCCATTGCGCCTCCTCTTAAAATCATTTCTAGATCAATTTTTTGCTCTTGTTTTTTTTTAAGAATATCGTTCTTTTTATAAACATTATCAAAATAAAAGCGTAAAAATACGAAATTTCAACCAAAAAAATGCATCTTTGCCCCAGACGCTCCAATTTCTTGGCATAAAATTACATTTAAAATCATAATCCTTGAAGCTCAAGCCAAACTACGACACTGCGCTCAATCCAGTTTGGAAAAAAAACAAGAAAATTTACGTTTTAATTAAAAACCAATTTAAAGTATAAATCCGCTGTAATGCTTGGCCCGAGTATTTTCCACCGTCCCTTCCAATACCATTTTTACCGCCGTATTACGCAGCATAATTTTTACACCAGATTGGCAGACTGGGGTAGGGAAACACTCCGCTACATGTAGACGTAGCTCGTATATAAAAGCTCCCTTCCTCTTCTTTCTGCACATAGAATACTAAAGGTTCCCACAGTCTACCGACACCAAGTACACTACACCGAGCAGCGATAATAATAATAATGGAAAGTTGAACCGAGCTAGAGCTTTTCTGTGCCCTGCTGAATGCTCGTCCATCGGCATCGTGTTCCCGGAAAATACTCGGGGGTGTATCTGCGACTTGTACCATATCGCAAGCTACAAGCTGCCTCGAAGGAAGCACCCGATTTAAAATATCGAAAGGAATTTCACCTGGAGAATTAATAATTGTATAGGTGAAGTATCCTCTCCGTCGTGCTTCAACATCGCACCATTTTCAATGTAATTCGAACTACGACACGGTGGCAACTTCGCATGCAAATATTTAGGAAACCGTTTAAAATTTCGTACAATAATTAAGGTCGTCGCCGTTGTCTTCGGTATCCCCGGCATCGGATTATATTGCTCGAATCCCAGCGCAGCCTGCTAATTACCTACGTACCCATTATTACAATATACGTAGTACGTTCGCTAGACTGTGTATTTTCACATCGTCGTAGTTTTTTATTCGCTTTGCCCAGTCGCCTGGTGCGGCGTCATCGTCCTCGTGGCCATATCTTCTTTTGTTTATTCGCAAACCGAGCTTCGGCTCCGGCTCGTGTACGCCAAGCCTGGTATTCGTGCTGCGGTGGCCGCAGGACTTTTGAATTTCAATTACGACCAAACGAGCCGGGCCTCGGCTCGTAATAGGAAATCTCATTTTGGGTGAAATAAAACTCGACTCTGACTGCGGCATCAAAACTACACAGCAGAGCTTATTTTCGGCCAAAGTTTATCAAAAAAATTCGTTCTGGCAACAACAGACTGTTTCTCTGCGTTGTACGAAAGTAGAAAAGCGTGTCAAAACAAACGTCAAACGCGGGCATCGGGCAGGCGAGCAAAAAAAAAAACGTAAAACGAAATACTAAGCAAACTAACTACACAGTCGACCTGGCGATGGCGCCTTGATTAAAATACCGGAAACCGAGATACCGGGGAGGGGGTGAAAACGCCGGAGAGGTAGGCGAGAGTAAAAAGAGGGCGAAAAAACACTAAGAAAAATGGAATTCGTTTGTCGGCGGTAAATTACAAGCTGGTAAACATCGAAGTAGGTATCGCGAAGGTGAAGAGGTAAACAGGGGGTTGAAATTTTCCACCAGATGAGTGCCGAATATCCCTTTTTTCCTCTGACGATCTGCCTTCGTTCTTCACGTCGGCATCAGCGTACTATTCGAGCCTGTCTTCGTATCGTCGTTTCTCCCTCTTGTTTGGGGATTTTCTATCGTATTCGCGAGTTTTTTGGTGGTGCTTTCGCCACGTTTGTTTCTCGCGCCCGTCTCGTAATTATCGTCTGTGTTTATTACGTGCGCATCGAGGTGAGGCAGAGGAGAGGGATTAGCGAAATTACACGATGAGATGAGATGCTGATTCCGGTGTGTTGGGGTGTCGTAGTCGGGCCATTGGAATTGTACGAGGTTTTGGAATTTTTCGCTGGTTGTTGGGGTTTGATCGGCGGGCCGGAGTATTTGAAAGGGTGCGATTTGGATTTTTGTGCTCGTATATCAACGTGAGCGAAGAAGGGGTCGAATGGAGTAATTTGACGAGAGGATTTGATAATATGAGGCGGTGAGGATCGAGCGGTGGGTGGATGGACGATTTCAACGAGTGTGGTGATTTTGGTTTATGGTGTATTGAGTCAATGATACGGGGAGAAAATGTGATGAGTGAAATTGAAGCTGAAAATTACGTTGATTGGAAAGCAGGAATCTGATTTTGATGAATTTGTTTGTTTTATAAGTCTCATCCTAGCATAAGTGAATTTCTTCTATTATTATAAAATTAATTAAACGACTGTGGGTGAAAAACTATAATTGAATTAAATTCTAAAGTTTTTATTTAAAAATTCAAATAATGGTAGAATTACATCCTCATAAAGATGGTCAAACAGAATATACCAGGAGTCATTTTTCTCTCTTTTTTTTTTTTTTGAAATTTGAAGAAGGGATTGCTGGGAAATTGTACCTAAATCTCAAAAATACGAAGTGAAAATTTCAATCTTTCAACTTCCTAATCATTCTCACTCATGGACCTTAAAATTTTACAACTTTCAAAAATTGAAAAAAATTGAAAAATGGGTACATTTTGATACTTTTGGACTTTCAATGAAATGTCAGATTTTGAGATATTTTCTTAGATAGGTGATTAGATGTGTTTTACAAATGGTGCAAAACTGACGAAGTATTTCTAAAATTTTGAACAAGATGCTGATAGTTTTCATTTAAAAACATTGAAGATACAGCAAAAGTGGTGCATAAATTATAAAAAATATATGAGATTATTAAAATTCATGAAAAATATCTGAAAGTGAGAGGAAAGTGTTTGCAAATTACTAAAGTCATTTAAAATGGTGTAAGAGTGAAAAAAAAAATCAAAAAACTTCATGAAATGTCAAATTAAAAATATTTTAGAAGAATGGAATGAAGCAATTGCAAAAATCGCAAAAAATTAAGTAAATAAAAATAAAAATTAGTTGAAAATATTACAAAAATCATTGAAAATATATTTCCAAGTAAGGCATCCTAATTGGGAGTAAAATTTTGGATTGAAATAAAAATAAATCAAAAAGCATCATAAAAGAACTCCGTATCCAAAATTTCAGGTGTTGAAGATCATTTCTCAAATTTTGGGAAATTTTTTAAATTTCAAAATTAACTCATATAGGTAATTTATAAAAAAAAAAAATTAATTAAATGCATTACCCTTCTTTCAACTTCCTAAACCGATTAAAAGCAGTTATAAAATGTTTTGAAGCCTCCAGAAAATTTTGAATTTCTCCAAAATGGAAGAAATGCTCATAAAAATGGTTCATATGAACCTTTAGCACCTAAAAATTACAGATTAAATAGGTAGGTAATCTGAAAGAATAATTTTTCAAAAATTCGTCACTGCTGGATTCAATTAAAATTTCTTAGCAAAATTTTTTTGGAAAAAAAAAATGAAAAATATTTATTATGCTTTAACTGATCTAAATTTTTAGGTGTGAAAGTTTATATGGACCATTTTTACAGTTCCTTCTTCAGTGCTGGAAAATTCTAAATTTTTTGAGAACTCCAAAACGTTTATAAACTGCTTCTATTTGAATTCTGGAAGTAAAAATTAGGGTATTTTGCACATCAGATTTCAATTTTTTCATAGATTGAATCTAATTTTCATTTTTTCAAACAATAAGGTATCTAATTTCGAAATTTCAAAAATTCGCCATAATTCAAGAAGAAACTTGAGCACCTGAAATTTTGGATGTGGGGGGTTCTTTTATATTCTTGATTTATTTTTATTTCAGACCCAAACTTTATTTTCGATAGCGGGATACCTCAGATGAAGAACCAGAAGAATTCATAAAAAATATCTGAAAAATTGAAAAAAATGACAGTAGGAAAAAGAAAACTGGATAAAAAATCTATGAAAATATTAACTTTTTTCATCGAAAATTAAAAATATACGATTTTACGACGGTTGAATTTTAGCATCTGAGAAACCCAGATACGCAAATAAAATGTACAAAATCTGTTTTATCAAATTTATGATCCATTTAATTCGAAATTCAAAATCCACCCCAACAGAAAAGGTTGTTTGGGCCTTTGGGCACAAAAAGATCCTCATCCAAATATAGATACACTATTCGCTTACAAGTAGCAATTTCTCGCAAATTAACGCAGAAATACCCTCCACGACCAGGATTTTCACTCCCCGGTTCCTACTTCGAAACAATCTCAACCCTCGGACGAATTTTTCGGTCAATTCAGCAACACAGTCCACCAATGTATTTTATACGACTATAAACCGAGCCATATCCGAACCTCCTTTTGTCGCAGCAAAACCGAACACCGAACGTATAAAAATTTCACAACGTATATCGCGTTTCTCGCTAATTGACCTCGCGTACCTTTTAAATAATTCCCATTGCGGACATTAACGCTTTAAATTATGGGCTTGTTTCTATTTCAAAGAAAGAAAACACCGACGCACCTCTCTGAGCGGTGCGGTAATCGTATTTCGCAAATGTATACTACAAATCGAACTAATAGAACATACGTTGGTCGTCGTTGTATGTCGATTTCATAAGCACAGGGTGTTTCATAGGTGACTGCTCCTTTCAGCCAATGAGTAGGCAAATCATCCTGAATCAAAGTATGTAAATTTGTCTAATCTTGGAATGGCAGGGGCTGAGTGATGCTTTTCGAAATATATTTGAATTTTTCAAACTTGTTTTTTTTTCAATTTTTTTGATTTTAAATTTTTTCAAAGATGTATCCAATCGCATAAAATTTGTCCAACAGAAAAATTTTCAATTCAAATTTACTTAGAATTCTTGCATTTAATAATTTTTAAAATTACTTTTCATTTTTTTATGGATTGAATTGGAAATCAGTTTGAAAAACATGGAGTTGGAAATTTTATTGAAAAATTCACAGGTGCAAAAAATTACAGGAAATTTTTACTCAAAAATGGTTTATATTATTGAAAAAAAAAATGGTGGGAAGTTGAATAAAATTGTTTCTTCCAATTTAGAATTTTTTTCATGTGTAAACTTCGTTTCAATTTCAATTCAAATTATTTCAAAAGTTTCCAATTTTATTTTATTTTTTTTTTTTTTTAGATTTTTATCAACTTCATATTTTTAAAAAATTTTCTTCGACGCGAAAATTTTTTCCAACAATTTCAATTTTTTCTCAATTTTTTTCAACTCTGAATTTTTTCTAATTCAACTTCGCGATTTTCAAAATTATTCCCAAATTGATACTTGCCTAATTGAAAGAAATTTTGTCAGATATAGATAAAATTTTAAAAAACGACAAAATAAAAATTTAAAAAAAGTTTGAGAAAATTTAAAAAATTTTACAGCAGGAAAAATTTTTCAATTGAATGCCATTTCAGAAAAAAAAAAAACTAAAAAATATTGAAAAAAATTGGAGTTGAAAAATTTTAAATAAGAAAATTGAGACAAAAATTGATTTGAGAAGATTAAAATTGACAAAAAAATAATGAATCGTGAAAAAAATTCAAATTGGATACAGCTTTTGAAAAAGAATTAGAATTGAAGAATCTAAAAAAAAAAATTGAGCTGAGAAAATTTGGACCAGGGTTGTCGAGATCCCATTTTTCGGCAGAATTATTTAGGAACCTTGGGGGTCAACAATTGGTTTTTGAGTTGAGTTTGCTCCTTGATTCCACTCCTCCTGAAAATCCTAAAATCAGTGTCAACTCAAAACCCAATTTTTTACCTTCAAGCACATGCATAAACGTACTTCAAATTTGAACATTTTTTACAGAAATTTCAAAAAAAAAATCGAAAAGCCCAATTCAGCGCCTGTTTTTTTAAAAAGTAGGCAAACATATTTACCCGAACTCAGTATCAGTTGCCTACTCATTAGCTGGCAGGAGCACAGTCATCTATGAGACACCCTGTATATCTCTTCGTATCAAATACAAATTCGATAACGTTAACAAAAAAAATACAGTATAGATTCGATTAATTACCTATTTTTTGTTCCGGCTTCGATTCGATTCCGTCTCCCTCGACCGTCTTCTTTTCCTACGGCAAAAAAATAATAATAAATTGGTTTTCATAATACTCGAACAGTAAAATAATGTACGTCGCGTCGCACCGTACACAAATCGAATAACAATATATAACTTGAAGCAAACTGTGCTCTGTGGCCAAGATAGGAACAGGGGTAAGTAACTTGTAGCTCGAGCAATATCGAACTATCGTCGATATTAAACCGCGCCACGCCGCTAAATTAAATCGCTTCCTAACATCTAAATTAACCGAAAAGCGAACGCCTCAAAGAGAAGGCAAAACAACCGCACAACCGCAAGCTTAAAAATAACGATAGCAATTTTCGCCCAAATAATCGTCGAGCAAATTTCCCCCAAATGGCGGGGAAATTTTCCCACAGCGATGGAATCTGGCTCGTTTGCCCATCAGCAGTTGAACGAATATTTCCCCTTATTTTTTCCGCGGAATATTTTCCCAAGATTTTTTTTCTCATTCTGAGCCACGTAAAATGTAGAAATATTCGAAAATTATTCGCGAAAAAGGGACCCTCGGAGGGTGCAGAAAATGGCCATTGTTATCACGCTAGCTTCGGATAAAATTATTATTAAATTTACTCCCCCGGACCGTTTCCATCTTCCGCTTGTCTGACTGTATTTCGGACGGTAGGAAAAAAAATCCGCACGACTGAGCGGATAAATCTGCTCGCGATAATTAGGATAAACTTTTCTCGCGGTTATTTGTTGTTGTAAATTAACCGCGTGTACGAGGATGCGAAAATTTCGACGGCCACGTTTACCCGGCCTCTCGACATGCTACAAGCGTAAAAGTTGCTGCCGTTGCGACGAATTTTCGTCCGAAAGTTTTGTTGTCGTGTGGTTTTGCAGGATGCGATGTGTACCTACGTACGTATGCGACTCATGTCGCTAGTTGGAGTCGAGCTTTTCATAACCTAATGAAATGTGATATATGGCTTGCTAATGTTTGGTTGAGATACGATGATGATGGCACGGCACGAAGCTGACACGTGTTTAAATTTTAGCGCTCGTTGTCGTCTCCAACACAATCGAGTACGCGGCACCCTTCTTGAACGTAATATGAGGTACGAGCTGAATGGTATGCGTATTTTTGGGCTTCATATGACACATTTTTACGTTTAAATTAAAATGATGTGGGGGAGGGAAATAAAATCACGATAAGCAGAATTACATAAATGTAAGATGGCATTAATTCAAAACCGAATGAATTATCTCGGAATCATTCAGTCATAAGAAAAAAAATAACGTTGAAAAATTGAAATGATAATTGTTTGAGAAATGAATTGAAAAATTCTCTTATGAAAACATCATCATTAGATAAGTTTGAAAAAAATGCAGAAAAAGGACGCAAATAACAATCAAGAAGAATTCTTCAAAATTAAATCTCAAAATCGAAATAAGATAGGGACGTCAAAATTGAAGAATTATTCGCTGAGATGAAAAATACTAGAAATTAAATAAAATTTATTATCACTCAAAAACATATCATTTTGTTGACATAACTGAAGCAATTCATGAAATATTTTTAAAAATGATCATTTTTTGCTTTCCAAAAATTCCCAATATTTCGAAATTTAAAAAAAAAACTGTACCATCAGAGCAAATTGTTCTTCTTAATTTTCATGACATATCCAGGTGCTTCAGAAGATTTCACTAAAAAATCATTTCACCTTTTTGTTCACCTTTTTGATTATCCTTCAATTCTATTTCCAATTCGATCATTTCAATTTGTGTTTTTTTTTTTTTTTAGAAAAATTATCATTACAACAAAACCATGAAAATCCGAACCATTTTTCCAAAAGTAAAACAATAAAATCAATTGACGAAAAATCAAAAATATTTTCCAAAAACAAGAAATTTTCAGGAAGATGAATGAAAAACGAAACTATTTTCAGAAAAAAAAACTCGACTTTTTTCAAAAAGAAAAATAAATAACTATGCATAGGACACTTTGGTGTCATCTTTCGAAATTAATGAGTTGAAAAATCAAATCGCATCAGTCTATTAATTAGATACTAGAGTTTTAAAAAAAATCAAATGAAAAAAGTAGCAATAAACCATAAAAAAGATCTAATTTCGGAAAGAAAAACAAAGAAAACAACCCATTAAAATCAAAAAAATCTAAACGATCTTTAAGAAAAACCCATCAATTTTCAGAAGCAATTAAAAAATTAATAAAAAAAAACCAGTCCTTTTTTGAAATCAAAAAAAAAAGATTTTCAGAAAAAAAAATACTTAATACAAAAATAAATGATTGGGGAAAAACGCAGAAAAATTTTCAAGTATCAGACAAATTCTCTCAAAAGTTTATTTGGGGGGGGGGGGTGTTCCAAAAACATCAAAAATGGAATAAAAGTCGAGAAGCTAAACCATTCATTCACCAAAAAAAGATAGGAATTTTACAGGGGGGAAAAAATTAACACAGCGCATCATTAGGAAAAAATCGAATCATTAGCATGATGTCACACAAAAAAAACTGGTTTAGAAAAAAAATCATTGAAATGAAAACAATTTTTAACCATTACCCTTCCCCCCTCGCCCAAAGGATCTAAATAGCTTGGTTTTTTCACAAAGAGCAAAGCATGAAAATACATTAAATGCCAATTACTAACACAATTTTCTTGAAAAAAGAAATTAGCGCCATTTTTAGATTTTCAGATATGAAAACAAAAAGTAATTTTCAAAAAAAAAAAGGTCGAGAAAATTACGCCAATTTTTGAATGCAAAACCAAAAAATCCCAATCACCTTCATAAAAAAAAAAAAAAAAAAAAAAAACTTATTAAATACAAATTTTTTATGAATTTTTTTTCTTTAGACGAAAAACATTAATTTATAAAAAACCATTTCAGGAAAAAAATAGGAAAAACACAAAAAATTGTTATTTGTAGAAAATCTTCAAGTTCATTAAAAAAAAAAAAGATATTTTTGAAGAAAATCCTTAAGTTCATTCAATTTTGGTTTAGTGAAATTTTCAAACCAAACAAAGTAGGACTTATGTATCTCAAAAAATATTAAAGCGAACAATTCTCAAGAAAAAAAGCCAATTTTAGAAAACGAAACCAAAAAATTTCAGACATTTTCAGTAAACAACCAATAAAAAAATATCATTTTCAAAATATAGATAAAAATAGGCATTTTCACACATATAAAAAATTGCTACCACTGGTCACTAGTCCAGCTCAAAATTTGGATCATTTCCTGAAGTATTCAGCTTTCGTTACTCTTTATTTGGTAGAAAACTGACCGACAAAACATACAAAATCCAAGTTGCCATCTCTGCTTAACAAAATTAAAATACGTACCTACCAAATGAATAAAATCAAATAAAAGTAAATCGATATTTGGATTCGACACCCTCAAATCAGTGACAATCTATATGTCACATGCCATTCAAATTTTTTAATATACCTTTCCCCAAAAATTGGGGGGGCAGAGGAAGCACTGAAGGGTCAAATCCAAAAAATAAGCAAATATTTGAACTCAGTGCCCCCAAATACCTGACAAATGACAAATCACACGTTATTTTTCATATTTTGGAATTTTTACTCTATCGAGGGTGCTATTAGGAGGAATTTAGAAGGCTCGAATGAAAAAAACTAGTAAATATTTAAAATCAGCGCCCTCTAATTAGTAGAAATCGATGTGCTACTTCACTTTTTAGATTTTTTCTAATTTTGGTCAAAATTGTGGGCTTGGAGTAAAATCTCACGCAGAAAAATGCCTGTAATTTGGAGGAAAATTGCTCAAAATGCAAAAACTAATACATTTTTGGAATCCTCTCGTCAAGCACAATCGAATGGTTTTTTTATCATTCAATTTCCAGCATTTGGGTGAGAGATAATTTTGTTTTGTGCAGATGGTTGAATGAGAAAAATACCCATTATTCGGTCGAGAATTGCTCAAAATGCAAAAACTAATACATTTTCAGAATCCTCTCGTCAAGCACAATCAAATGGTTTTTTTATCATTGAATTTCGAGCATTTGGACGAAAGATAGTTTTTTGCTGTGAAGGGTAGATTTTTGAGTAGGGTAGGCTTTCATCACCAAAATTCAATTTTGAGCTTTATAAAATGTGATTATCGTTTTCAAATCTCTCATTAATTATCTTCCATACCCTCCAAACAGTTTTCATTCAAGTATAACCTATCTCGAGATATGAGCCTTCAATGTTGGATAATTTGGCAAAAAATCGCAATTTCTTAAAAATTACGAGGTTCATCTTCATCCCTCATAAAAGTTAGAAGCGAAATTATCGCGGATATATAAATAGGCCATCAAGGGGAACTCGTAAAATAACATTTGAGCGAAATCAGAAGACCGGACTTCTAGTTTGGTCCGTTTTAGTATGAAATAGTCTCACTTACACTTACCTATTTCTAAAAATTTCCCACTCTCATCTTTAGTATTATACCAGAAAACAGAAAAAATACATTTCCTATCCTAAAAATAATCAAACCACGAAAGAAACCCAAAACTGAATTCGAAATCGAGCCCATCTCTAATTTCCCCACTTTAATCCTCCAAATGTGCGAAATGAAATACCAACGAGAGAGAAAATTTCGCTGGAATTACGACGGCGAAAAATTTTCATCGTTAAAGATTACCCCATAATTAAGAAGAAGAAAAGCGATGAGTTAGAAAAGGATAATACACGGTATTTATAAAACCACCCTCGCTTCCCCGATGGTCGTTTCACTTCACCTCATCCTTCAGACGATCCCTTCGCCCCGGTCATTCGTCACTAAGTGGCCCATGTTTTGATGGCAAAACATTTAATCGCCAACTATTTAACGACGAACGCGTACCGCCGCGGTCGAGGTCATTAAATAAATAATTCGCAGCTCGAAGCTCGATGCTTTTAAAGTGAAATTTTGGGATCGGGGGCGGTGTGCCGAAAACGTTGCCACCGTAATGATAATTTATTTCAAACGAATGTTACACGCTCCTCCGTTCGTATACAGAAAACAGAAAGGAAATTGAGGGTGGAGGTAGTGAGAAAGGTATGAAATGCGAATAACGCGTGCACGGTGCGCGATTTCAAACGTGATTTTAATTTTTACCAGGGTGTACTTATTATGTAGGCCTATATCGGCGTCGACGGGTAATTGTTATCGTAATGACGAGTATAAACGATACGACGACCGCTTGCCAGCTAACTTTTCATCGTTTGATATTAGTTAAATTATTATACGGGTATCGGTATGGCCAATGCGGGGTAAGAAGGGTAGGTGATTTAAAATAGTAATTTAGACGCGATACCTATCGATAGATTTTACCAAAATAATGCTTACGTGTCGTACGTGGACGGTGTTGGATTACCCGAACCCGATGGTCACAAGTAATGAGATATATCGACGACGTGGACCGATTCGACGATTAATTTCATTACTGTACGAGTTCGAATTAGAGATGAGGGAAATGTAGAAATTTATTGTTGCCTGGGAGGAAAAGGGAAAAGTCGGCCGATTAAAGAGGTACGTACAATCGCTATACAATAAGATATACTTATTTGAAATGATTGAAAAATAGGGAAAAAATTGTTCAAACGCAAAAATTGGAAAAATTATTTTGAAAATAGTTGAAAAATCGAGAAATTTTAGAGGGAAATGTTTGAACATTTTCGAAGAATTCAACTTTTCCTCCCTCTCCCCTTCATCTATGATTATCTTTTTATAAAATTTCATAATACATTAAGAGTAAATCCAAAATTTCAAGAAAAAAGACCCATATTCAGACTTCAGGCAATTTAGGGGTAATGAATTTTGAAAAATAGAAAATTTAAGAAACACGTTCTTTAAAAATTTGTCAAAATTATGGCCATTGAAAAGCTGAGAGCACAAAAACAGGCCCGTGCAGTGAGGGGAAAAGGAATAAGTAGTTCCATCCGGGCTCGAGAGTTTTGGGAGGCATGTAGAGGCTCGCGAAGGCCCTAGGACTAAAAAACATTCTTCGGTTATTAAAAAGTTATCATAAAATCTAATATTTTCAAAAAAATTCAGAAGTAATCAAAATCAAATTAGGAGATTATTTAGGGACTGTGAAGACCAAAATATACAATTTTTCGAGAAAATCGTTATTTTATAACATTTTTCAATTTAGACGAATTGAAGTGTAGGTACTCTCTAAATTTGAATCAGTTAAAATTGACTGATTAAAAAGCCTAAAGTTTGTAACTGTAGAAATCCGTGAAAATTTTACTGATTTAATCAGTGAATTTCAATTTTTGAATCAATAATTTTTTTCAACTACTGAAATGAATCAGTAAACATTTTTATTTACTGATTTAATCAGTAATTAATCACTGATTGAATTAGTAGGTAAACTGAAATTTTTACCAATTTATTTCAGTAAGTAATTAAAAAAAGATTACTGATTCAAAAATGAAAATTCACTGATTGTATCAGTAAATTTTCACTGATTGTATCAGTAAATTTTCACTGATTTGACAGTCAAACTTCACTGATTAACAGTTGCACACTTTTCGCTGTTTACCTAATTAGTTTTTGACTGATTCAGATTTAGAAAGTAGGCAATAGAAGAAATAACCAAAACTACAAAATAAATCTTGATTTTGCCAAAAATTTTACTTTTTGGTCTAAATAGTCAGTACTCTCTAAATTTTAATCAGTTAAAATTCACTGATTAATAAGATAAAAGTGTGCAACTGAAGAAATAAGTGAAAATTTTACCGCTTTAATCGGTGAATTTTCATTTTTGAATTGGTAAAAATTTTAATTTACTGATCGAATCAGTAAAAATTTTAATTTACTGATTGATTCAATGATTAATCACTGATTGAATTGGTAAATATTAAAATTTTTACTGATTCATTTCAGTAGTTGAAAAAAATTACTGATTCAAAAATGAAAATTCACTAATTGAATCAGCAATTTTTCACTGATTGACAGTTGCACACTTTTCGTTGTTTGATCACTGAATTTTCAGTTTTTCAACTACTGAAATGAATCAGTAAAAACTTAAATTTACTAATTCAATCAGTGATTAATTACTGATCGAATCAGTGATTCATTACTGATCGAATCAGTGATTCATTACTGATCGAATCAGTGATTCATTACTGATCGAATCAGTGATTCATTACTGATCGAATCAGTGATTCATTACTGATCGAATCAGTGATTCATTACTGATCGAATCAGTGATTCATTACTGATTGAATCAGTAGATTAAAATTGTTACCGATTCAAAAATGAAAATTCACTGATTAAATCGGTAAAATTTTCACTGATTCCTTCGACTGCACACTTTTGTCTTATTAATTAGTGAATTTTGACTGATTCAAATTTAGAGAGCAGATTTAGAGAGTAAGTAAATAATATCTGAACTGAAATTAATTAATTTTGAATTTTTGTAGAATTAAAAAAAAAATCAAAAATAGATACTTCTTGAATTTTTGACAATTTTTAACGAATAGAAGGTTCTTGTGCGCTTGGATGATATCAAAAGATTTTTATTTTTATTAGCTTTACAGTCTCCTTCTTTGCGCAGCACAGTAGGTATTGAAACTCCAAAATTACAATTTTGAATTCTTGACCACTTCCCCTCATTAGTAAGACCTCTTTTTGCTCTTAAAATTTTCCCCGGGCCCGGATTTCCTCTACACGGCTCTGGATGAAATTTTAATTATCTTCTGCTATATGCTAACTGATGGCGAACAGAAGTCGAATTATAACCAAACAAATTTTTTTTTTGAATTGTCACAACCGTTCATTAAAATTTTTAACGTTGAAAAGCTTAAAACGTAGGTAGATACATGAAAATTGTTGGATTTATAACCATTCAAAGTAGTCCAATTTTAAAAAACGTCTGTAGCAGGATTGCCATTTCGTGAAAAATTAAAAACTTTGACATAATTCAGTAGAGAAATGTCTTGATTATTATTTACGTAATTTTACTAAATTTTTAGAATCAATCCCTGATTTTTGAAATCAAAGTTCGTTAAGTTCAAAATTTGACCTTCTTTTTAAAAAACATGATTATTAAGCTACACTGATTCGCACTTTTTAAAAAGGAATAAATTAAATTTGAAAAAATAGTGAATACAGACCATTTTTATGGGCTTTTCTCCAGAGCTGGAAATTTCCAAAATTTTGTGGTGGCTCCGAAACACCTCAAAACCATTTCCAATCGATTCGGGAGGCCGAAAATAGGTGAAAAAATTGAGGGAAAAGTTTAGACCTCGTCAAGAATAATTTTGAAGTTGGGAAAAAAAATTGAGGAAAAAATTCTGACCTCGTCAGAAAACTTTGAAGTTGGGGGGGAAAAGTCGGAACAAGAAAAACGTATGAACTTCGAAAAAAATCGCTCACCAACCTTCTGGAATCCGTAAAACAGGCTCACGTACTTCAAACCATGGCAGATTATGCATTTAAAATTCACACAATACCTTCGGAAGAAAAGGGCGCCAACTAGCAAAAAGGCAGAGTCGAGGGGTCTTTGAGAAAACGAGTTGTTGTATTGTATATGCGGTGTCATCGTGGTGCTTTCCAATGCCACGGATGGCGGAGTTATCGGCGTACGGACTTGTCTTTAAAACGCGCCATATGCTCAGCATCTTTCTCTGTATGTTTTATTAGTTTCATTAAAAATGTTATATAACGGCAGAATTTAACTGCCTTATACCGAAGTTTCCTCTTGTCGTATATATGTATAAAGAGCAGGTACCTTTTGGCGCAAAATCACCGCCGCTGATTCTGTATACATTTTGTCGACGTGGCCCCCCTTTCCTTCTACAGCATCCCAAGCCACCCTCATACCGCCATAGTCACGGTTAAAATTTAATTTTGAATTTTATTAGAGAGACACTCTCACATAGTCAGACCAAAAAGCGAAAGAGAGAAGATTATTTTAATATTCTCACGAATCAAATTTGTTATTTTAAGGAAGAGAACATCATAAATTAGAAAGTTTCGCTTTTTAATATCGTGTACGTAAGCGCCGCGCGGTGTCCCGCGCCCTTCGGCCGGAGCGCCGACAAGATGACACCGATTAAATGCCTATGCTTCTTGCTCCAACGTTCTAGGCTCTTCGCAAGATTTTCTTTGTCTAAAGGGGTAACCTCTTATGTACGAAGGAGCCCCGAACCGTGCCTCGTCTTCAGACGTCGGCAGCCGTTTTAATTGCCAAAACGAACAACTTTCTGGTGCTGGTCTCTTTCCGCTGTAATACGCAATATTAAAAAAGTATTATATTACGTTGCTCTAGACACGTACTATATTCTGTAAAGAAACTTGCGAATATTTTGGGTCCGATTTTAATACGTATTATTGATGAGTCGATAAACAAATCCATAAAAATATCCCCGTGTTTGCTGATAATAAGTTTTGCAGGTGTGAAATTCTTCGAAATGTGTAATGTCAACAGAAAGGGGTTGACCGGATGAGGGGTAAATTTGGCCTCAGGCGCAGTGTTAAGATATTAAAATTGCAGCTTTCTCCAATCAGATCCGAAAACTTCCCCATATTTTTCTCAAAAAAATCATGAATTCCTCGTTTTTTCGTTCACTTTTTTCCTCATAAATTCCTAAAATTTCATATTTTTGTTGAAAAAAAAGAAAAGAAAAAATAACTAAAAATTAATAAAAATTTGCAAATTTCCCATTTCATCCTCGTTTTAATCAAATTTCCTTCAATTTTCCTTTTTTCTAATCTCTTTTTTTACTTCAAATTTTCCATGATATGGAAAAATTTACAAAATTTCCCAACACTGTCGCTAAATTTTTACAAAAATACTGAAAAATTCATAGAAATTTGTATTTCTCCCTTGATTCCTCTCCATTGGACGAATTCCCCATTGTTTTCCCCATGTTTGATCGAACTTCCCACAAATTTCCTTTTCCTTTTTTTTTTTTTCGTTCAAAAATTACCACTATAATATGGGAAATTACCCTCTCCCTCCCCCCATTGTATCTCATGATGGGGAAAAAATCTGGAAAAATTTTTGACGACCTCCCCACCCTCTCCCTTTCGGAGATATGGCCTGGAAATGAAGGAAATTCTCTGTTCTTTGGCCCAAAGCTACATCTCATAGAGGTGTATTTACCAGAATTTTTTCGAAAATTTTTATGCACTCCTTCGCGTTTTTTCGGTTATATTATGTTTTCAATCGTAAAAAACGCCCCCTCCTCTAGCCCTAGTTATGGAACGAAACGTTAATTTTTCTAGCCTTTCATTAAAAACTTTTATTTCCACGAGTTTTCTATCAAATTTTTTCAAATAGGTGTATTACTGGGTGGTTTGAGAAAATTTTTTGATGATTTCTTTTTTTTCTATTTGAAAGTCGAGTTTTTTGCATGATGTTTCAGCGGTTGCAATTTTGAAAAAAAAAATGTGTTTTGTATCTAGTCCGAATGTACAACGTTAAAATTGATCTTCAATTTTTCACAATTTTGAAATTTTTCCAACTGAACATTTCTCTAAATTTCTCTAATTTTAAATTTTTCAAAAAAAAATTCTCATTCATTGAACAATTGGAAGAAATTTTTTAAAGAGACAAAAATATGAAATTGAAAAAATCAAAGTTGGAAAACTTGAAGAAAATATAAAGTAAAAGAAATTACATTTGAAAAAATTTTAAAATAAATTTGATACAATTTTGAAAAATTCAGATTTGAAGAAATTGAGAAAAAAATGAACTTGAAAAAAATTCATATATTTAAATTATCTAAATCCAATTTTTTGATCAAAAATAATTATTAGGACCAAGAGCTTAGAATTGTACTAAATAGGCAACCAGACATGTATACACGCAAGGAGACATTAATATTTATGAAAATTTCTTCTCTTTACGTCTTTTGCCCTCGAGCCCCCTTCGTACTCCTCTGGTCTTGGTATCTTTCCTCTACGGTATGGCACATTCGAATCGTAAACATTGGAAGAGAGTTACCTAGCCCTTTTTCGTACAACGAAAGTGTGTAAGTGTATCTCTTCTCTGATACGTTTGGAGAATTTTCCTGTTGGCAAATATTCCATTCCGGCGTAGCAGTTGTACGTAGAACGTGCGTGTCCGCCTGGCTCGGATTTCTGCCGCTTAATATATTAATAATTAAAGTTTTATCGCGATGTACGTACGTCGCTATACGTGGAAGCATTTGAACGGAATAAATTTATACCGAAGGTGTTGGCAAATACGAGATTTCACGGGCTCGGTCGCTCCGGCGTGGCCCATCGAGAACGAGCAACGTTTCCGAATCGTATGAATTCTTCAGCAGCAATGTCTTCGTCACAGTTACGAAATCTGCCTTGTTTCTATGTACTGTACCATATGTAGGTGAATGTGTTTGAAACAGCGAAATTTAGTAGGAGCTGTGTGAAGAATCGTAGAGTGGATGAGATTTCTGTGTTTCGCTCACATTTGTCCGAGATGAGAGAGTTTCAAAATAGATTTATAACAAGAGAAACAGGTGTGGGAAGGGGTTTGAAATTTTTATGATATATTTTCAATTCTACACTTTGGGTACGTGATTGGAATGAGTTACAAACGCGTGCTAGAGGTGATCATTCTGCAACTTTTTTCGAAAATTAAAATGAAAGTAGCACTATCAATATGATAAGGTACCTAGAAATCGTATTTTACATTACTTCTCTGTACCGGACTCCTGAATATGTACAAATAATTTTGAAAAATTTAGAAAAAAGTTTGGTAATTGTGTTCAAACGTGGACCTTTTTTTATCAAATATCTTTTAGGGGGCCTAAAAAAGACACTTTCTCGTGTTTTTCAAAATTTTATGAAAAATCGTTTTAAAAAATGGAAAAATTTTCGCTGAAATTATCCGTTTTGGCATTTTTTTCAGATGGAGACATAATGATATTATATTGGATTTTAGAATGGGATAGTTGAGAAATTGGAAATTCAAGAAACTGGAAATTCGAGAAATTTTGGATGGTCGAGAAATTGGAAAGTCGAGAAATCAGAAAGTTGAGAAATCGGAAATTCGAGAAATTAGAAATTTGAAAAATTGGAAAGTCGAGAGGACCTGGGCCTGTCTATTCTCACACGGAATGAACAACAAAATGTAAATCGTTCGCTCGAATCACAACTTCGCAACCTGTCTCGTGACGTCGCGTTTCAACTTCGTAATCGTAAGCTATTTGAAAATTTGAAACCAAAATCAACAATTTTTCAACTCATTTTTTTTTTGATTCTCAAAAATATAGTTTAAATTTCTAAATTTCCTTTTCTCCAGATATTTTTCAACTCTAAAAATTTTTCCTCAAAATATTTTTCAACTCTAAAATTTTTCAATCTGGATTCTGGAATGAATTTTTACCAATTCTGAAATTTTTTCCTTCAATTTTTCATTTCATAACTATAGAAATTTTCTCTCAAAATTAAATCATTTCTCAAATTTTTTTGCTCAGGAAATTATTTTTCAACGTTCAATTTTTACGCCTTTTGATTTTTTTCCTCAAAATTATATTTGTTTTCCCTTGTAGAAAAAACTAGTAGTAAAACTAGTAGTTTTTTGAAAAAACTACTAGTTTTACCAGTAGTGCCGAAAAAACTACTAGTTTTACCACTAGTTTTGAAGAAAAAAAACTACTAGTTTTACTACTAGCTTTTAAAAACTACTAGTTTTACTACTAGTTTAAAAAAACCACTAGTTTTGAAAAACTACTAGTTTTACTACTAGCTTTGAAAAACTACTAGTTTTACTACTAGCTTTGAAAAACTACTAGTTTTACTAGTAGTTTTGAAAAACTACTAATTTTACTAGTAGTTGGCAAGTAGAGTACTAATTTTACTAGTAATTGCTCAATGATTTACTGGTATAAGAAAGTTCAAGTGTAGTCAAATAAATGAGCCAGTCACTACTTTTGTGAACATATTTCGAACTTTCAGTGATAAAGTTTGTTTGAAAAAAATCGTAATGATTACAAATTTTTCTTATCTGTAGAAATATTTGGCTGCTCATTTAAAAAAATTTGGTCTGCTTTGTGAAAAAGGTAGGATCTTTAGTAGGATACCTACAGGGATAATTAAATTTTTTAAACATATTTCAAATAATAAAATGATGAAATTTTCGGAACACTTTTGAAAAAAAAATATAAGGAATGTAAGAAATATATACTTTATAATAGAAAAAAATGTAAAAACTGAAATTGAGTATTTTCATTTCCAGCTCACAATTCATGGTAATTAATCGACAAACAATTGGTTAGCAACAGTCAAAGGCAATAACAGTTATCATTTCTGTTATCATAATTTGTTTCTTTTTTTTGTCAAGGTATTAAATGAAAATTTCCTAATATGTTTTCAACTAATTCATAGATAAAGGGTTCAAATTAAAATTTCAACAAAAAGTATGTTTTACTTTTTTCACAATTTTTTACCTTTTTAAAATTTTAGGAAAACTCCTTAATTTTTGAATACCACAATTAGGCATATATGTACATCGAAAACGTGATCACTCTAAGTTTAAAAATCTTTACAGACTTTATTTCTGTGTAAGTATTTTCTTTTTGAATGATAATTACACTTTTATCAAAGTGTGTATCTACTTTATTGCTAGGAACTACGTATAGGTAGTGGTAATTTTGTCAAGCAGTAAAACTACTTAAAAAACAGCACTAGTTTTACTACTAGTACTTTCGGCAAGTAGTAAAACTAGTAGTTTTACCAGAAAGGAAAAACTACTAGTAAAACTAGTAGTACCACTAGTTTTACCACTAGTTTTTCTTTCTGGTAAAACTACTAGTTTTACTACTTGCCGAAATTACAAGTAGTAAAACTAGTGCTGTTTTTTAGTAGTAAAACTACTAGTTTTTTCTATAAGGGTTAGCTCAACTGATTTTAGCTCAACTGAAATGTCTTTCTAAAATTATTTCCCAGCTCTGAAATTTTTAGAATAAAAAAAATGAAAAATATTTTAAGAAATTTAATGGGAGAAAAATCGAGAGAATGTCAAGTTTTTAAAAAGATCATAGAATAGGATTTCGCAGTTATTAGTTTCATGTACTTAAATTAAATATTTAACATAAAATGATAATTTTAGCAAAAAATAAGAAACAAAAATCGAAGAAATTGAAAAAACGTTTTGAAGCTTACAAAAAATTTTAAAAAAGAAAGTTCAGTGGAGGAAAAAATTGATTGGAGGAGTTGAAAAAAATTGATATTATACTCGTAAGAAAAATTTCGAAAGCTGAGAAAAATTAAAATTTTGAGAAAAAGGTACAGAACCTATGACTAAATCTACACGAAAGGGCTTCAGGCACGAAATTGAAAATACACTGCGAACGACTGAATCGTTCCTTTTTCAACTCTACGACTCACTGTGGTCCGCTTGTTTTTTTTACAAGTTCAAAATTTTTAAATTTTTTTCCAAGTTTGATTTTTTTTCGATCATTTTTTCAAAATTCAAAATTTCTTCAGAGATAGGAGATCGAGATACTTGAAAGAAAAAAGTAAAACACCAAAACTTGAACCTGTATAACAAACTTTTGATAATGTTAACGAATTTTTGAATAAATTTTGGGAATGAAAGAACAAGAACGACAAACTTTATTTGTATTTTTTTTTTTTACATTATCTGTAGTTATAAAATCGAGAAAAAATTCGAACTTGGAAAAAAATGTTGGAAGTTTGAAAAAATAAGAGAGAAAAATAGAAAAAGTTCAAACTTGGAAAAAAATGTTGAAGTTTGAAAAAATGAGCGAGAAAACATTTAAACTTGAAAAAAATTTTAAGTTTAAAAAAATGAGCGAGAGAAGATTCGAACTTGGAAAAAAATTTGAAAATTTCGAACTTAAAAAAAAAAACAAGCGGACCGCTGTAAGTCATAGATTTGAAAACAGAGGTATAAACAGACCCTTAAAAAGGAAGCAAAATCTCAAATCTCTTATTTTTTCAAAGAAAAATTGGATTTTTTGGAATTTTTGAAAAAAATACTGACCTTTTGAGTAAATTAGTCAAAATTACCGACTTTTACTGGCCATACTGACCTCGAACTTTTTCCAACCAAACTGAAATATTTTGTTGCTGAGTTATAATGTTTCAGGGAATTTTGATCTATGACTCGTCAAATTTTCAAAATCATAATTTCCATCGTCACGAATTTGCCTAAAATACGAATAAAAATCACACACAACTTCTCTTGAAAAATATCAACCAACTATAACTCCAAAATGACTTCTGAACTCATATGATTAATAGCACAACTCGTCCCCTTCAACTATCAAATTCGGCAAACCTCCTCACGCATTACTATTCGAAAACATAGCAGCAGGGAACTACAAAACGAAACACCAGCATTACGATATGGAAAAGTCGAAAAGTCGAAGAATAGAAGAACCAAAGGCAACAGGAGACGAGTAGAACGACGTTTTTCCGCAACGAGTGTCATCGCCTCGATACTTTCCTCATTTCCTGGTCCTTGCTTGAACCATCCACCTCGCCCTTTCTATCTACAAATTGACACGCTTTTTATGACGGTTACACCTCGTCAGACATCTATGATGAATGAGATTTGCTGACCGCAGCGCGAAAAAAGATATTCGTCGGCGACAATACGAATACCTTTCGTACGTGCGTCACCAAGTGACACCTTTTTCACATACACGATCGCGGAACCGGGTGACCACATTTTTAACGATTCGATTATAGAGAAAAAGGGATGAATTACCAACGTAATGAAGTTTCTGACCGGTGGTCTACCCAGCATGGTCATTTCGACCCGAACCACATTCGTAAATAAAGGTTGCAGATTGGATGCCAAGAGGAGGGCAGGGTATCGTGGGCTACGGCGTCGAAAAACACCGATTTCATTTTAAATACCCACCTAATACACTTTCTCGTTTAATTATACGCGTTCGTCGTAGCGAAAGATGGGCGGCAACGACGACATTGATGAATACGCTCGACGACGTCGAAACACCATCGCCATCGAAGCGAAACAATGAGTGTAAAACAGAGCTTACTTTAGCTTACAACGTTGACTAGGTGGAGAGCTATCGACGTGATATTTTAATCATTTTCTTTTCCCAAAATAAAATAAAAAAATGCCCGAACAAAAAAATCTAAACCTATTCGTCGTCTTTGTCGTTTCCGATGAAAGAATTTTTATTCGCGATAGAAAATTACTACGTTTTGGAAATGATTTCATTCGCGTCGTATTTCTTTTTCTGTGCTTTTTTTTTATTAATGATTCGTCATCGCAGCCGCTGAATTTACTCTTTTTCTATACACGATTAACGCTCCCCTCGCCCCCTCCCCAGGTTCATCTACCGTGCTTGGAAATATTAATAATGTCGTCGTTGTCGTAGTGGATTTTATTCGCGACGTGTTGCTCCCCTCTTCGTACTTTGTCCAGGGGCAACGTTGACGTTATGTAAATTGAATTTTTGAATATAAAATTAAATACTATAAAAAGCAATGAGAAGAAAAAAAATGAATATTCTTTTGAATAAATAAATAGAAGAGGGAAAAAAAGCTCGCGGTATAAAGCCGGTAGTGGGCTGTGAGGAGAAAAGTTTCCTCTAAAAAAGGCGACTTTTTTCGCCACACCGGTGAAAAAAAAACACACGGAGAAAGAATAACGATACGTTATTAAGAAATTTGTAACGACTTCGGCCGAGTGTGCGGTGCAAAATTTCCTTTTACGTGGTTTCGCGCCGCGTCAAATCCAGCACAGCCGATTCAAAGCGAGGCAAATTTTCGCAAAGTAAATAGCGGTACCACGTACTGAGAAATTTTTCCTTTTTTTTCCAAGTCGTGTTTTCTTTCTGGCGGAGTTTTCGCACTGCCGAGGAAAGCGAAACGTAACCTTTGGAGAAGGTACGAGAAGAGGGCTGCCTATCAAAACAATCAACTTTATCCGCCTCAAAGTCGTAACGGAGCTTTTGAGATATCAAGTTCAATAGTGTATAAAAGACGTTATTACTTGTTTTTTTCGACTTTTGCTTTTGGTTTACGTAGCTGCGTGAAAAAGGCAGCACGTCAACATTTTTTGCCCAAGATTTATACCGACAATGTAGAGTACAAGGACGTACGTATCTTTACACCGAAGTTCCAGGGGAAAAAGGTCGAAAATAACGAAATTTTCTCGTATTTACCTGTTTCCCTTTTGATGAATTTTGAATTTTTTTTTTGAGAAATTTTCCAACTGAATAGGTATATTTTCGTTCAGCAGAATGAAAACGAAAAAGTGGGTAAAAATCCAAAAATTAAGTTGATTTTCGAGCAGGGCACTTCAAAAAACCTAACAAAAGATACGCTACGTGTGATATTTTTTTTGTTTCAATTTGGTCACATTTTTCAAACTTTGTGTCCCTCTAAGGGCTAAAATTTCAGCAAGAAAATCATTATTACTCGATTACTATTAAAGAAACATACACAATATTTTACTCATTTCAATGACGTTATTGATTTTCTCACTTTTTAGTGACCTCAATTTCTCCCTAAATAGTGAAATACCGATCACTTTTTCGAATTAAAAAAATGAACAAAGTCAAATAAATAAAAAACATTTCTGCGAGTACTTAAGTACCTACCATAAATATTTGAATTTTTGGATTTTGGGGATAATCATTTTTAATTTCTTGCAAATGGGAAAAGTCATCAAAAGTGAGATGAAAATCATGATTTTTCAATGAACATTTTTTAGAAAATTCCATTTGAAAATTGAAATACTTTGGCGACAAAAAAAATTCATAACTAATAAGGTGAATATTTACTTACCATTATTTAAGCGGTCATATTATGGTCCGATCATGGTGGTATCTCGAGGTTCTTCTGCAAATTCATCTGATTGTTTCAATGTGTATCTAAAACAGAAACAAAATTAAGTAAAGAATTATTCGGCAATCACCAAAAAAAATACCGCAATTTGACAGCTTCAACGAAATTATGAAAATAAATGCAAAGATTCCCGGCTTCAATTCTTGAAAAAAAGAAGCAAGGATCAAAAACTTTCGAGACTTTTCACAGAATCGAAAATTTTTAAGACCTCTACGTAACCACAAGATGAAAATTAATACTGTTGTCAGACATCAAATTATATTTTTAATACAATTAATTCCTCACCCCCTCACCCCCCCCCCCCTCCTTTCTGAAAAAAGCATAAAACATATATAGATATTTGAAATTACATTAGTATCAAAAATCAGGATGAGAGGAAAAAACATTTATCCATCTTATCAACATTGTCTTTTAAAGGGAAATTTAGTTCATTTTTTCTCCTCGAAATATCCACTTTCCGACCATCCATCAACTATCCGCGTCTAAAAAAATTCATCTTTCACCCAAATGCTCGAAATTGAATGATGGAAAAGTCATTCGATTGTTCATGGCCAGAGGATTCCAAAAATGTATAAGTTTATGCATTTTAAGTAATTTTCCTCCAAATTATGTGCATTTTTCTTCATCAACTATCCACACAGCAAAAATCCATCTTTCATCGAAATGCTCGAAATTGAATGATGAAAAAACCATTCGATTGTTCATGGCCAGAGGATTCCAAAAATGTATTAATTTTTGCCTTTTGAGCAATTTTCGTCCAAATTACAGGCATTTTTCTTAATCAACTATCCACACAACAAAAATCCATCTTTCACCCAAACGCTCGAAATTGAATGATGAAAAAACCATTCGATTGTTCATGGCCAGAGGATTCCAAAAATGTATTAATTTTTGCGTTTTGAGCAATTTGCATTTTCAAGCCTCAAACTCAAATTTTGAAAAAAAAAAAGTAACTTTAGTAACCATTTTTCATGAAAAAAGTAACCAAAAAGTAACCTCAAAATCCTTAATTTTTAGGAGTTTCAGTGGAATCGGGAGGGAAGGGGGTGTAAAACCCAAAAATTTATTTTGTTTTTTTCTGCAAATTTCAGCAATTTTAGAAAATATTGAATTTTTGGAAAGTTTTGAAGATTTGAAAGTTTTTGCACGTTTGGAAGAATCATTTTCATTATTCTACTTTTTCCAGCACTTCAAAAATAAATTACAATTTTTAAATACCAGACGCGAAACTTTACTTTTGGTTTAGGAAGGGGGGGGTCCACAAATTTGCCGAACTCAAAGTTCTCCTCAAAACATGGACAAAAACTTTGGGGTGAATATAAAAAAGTTTGCGACCAATATCTCTAGGAAAAAAACCAAAACTTCTTCCAAAAAGTTGAATACTTTTAAAAATTCTTTTGATTTTTATAAGTACACGAAAAGAATTGATTTTTTCACTAGCAAATATTGAATTTTCTGGGCTGAAAAAGAAGAAAGTTTGAATCGCATAATATTATTTTAAAAAATAACCATATAAATTTACTGAGCCCGAGCGAAGCGAGGGCGAAAATTTTTTTGAAGAAAAATTCATTTAAAACTAGAATTTCTTCATTTTAATTGGTATTTTAGGTTTTAAGGGGAGGCAGGTGTGCCAGATTTGAAAAATCTAATAGTTCGTTTTGTAATGGTTCATTGTCTGAAAAATTTGCCGACTTTTCCAATGAGGAAAAATTTTGAAAATAGTAACTAATAGTAACCTCTGAAAGGAAAAAGTAACTTTTAGTAACCAAACTCGAAAAAAGTAACCAAGTTACTTAAAAAGTAACCCAGTTTGACCCCTGCATTTTGAGCAATTTTCCTCCAAATTATAAGCATTTTTCTTCATCAACATATCCACGCAACGAAAATCCATCTTTCACAAATTGAATGATTCCGACCATCCATCAACTATCCGTGCCTCAAAAAATCCATCTTTCACCCAAATGCTGATGATGATGATGATGATGATGATTATAAATATTGTCTACTGCATTTACACGAACCCGCGCTAATGCGCTATACTCGCTGCGCATTTAACAATTTGGTTATTAACAATTATTGTTTGAGCATTAATACATTTTTTATTAAATTTTGAAAAAAAAAAAATACTGCTCCTGAAATTACTAGAATAATTTTAGTTGAAAATTGTAATTTTTTGAGAAATACTCGAGTTGAATGGTAGAAATCGGAAAAAATTCCATTTCAGCCAAAAATTTTGAATTTCATTTTAGAAAAATTGCATAAAAGTGAACTTCTTGGATAATAATTAGTATTAAGAATTCCACTTGAGAAAGAACTAGAAAAAAAATGAAATTTCAGTCTCAAGTTGATAAACTGAAATCTTCGTTTTTATCAACTTCCACAAAATTTTCCACCAAATATCCTCGAAGCACTTCGATAAAAATGTCATAAACCCGCGTAGCCATCGAGTCAGCCAAAATTGAATTTTTTTATTGCTTCGTCTCCACCAGCCAACACAACTTCACAAAACCACCCCCCTCTCATCACCCACCTTTTAAAAAAATCAAAAAAAAACAGCATTTCATAATAAATAATGAATCCATTCACGTAATTGTGGAAAATCACTGTAACTTCGTACAACACGAATGAATCTGTTTATTCTACGTATCCACATAGGTCTAGAAAATACGCACACCTCACGTATCTCATTTCAGACTATAAACCAAGGGCGCCCGGGCCAGCCAAACTTTCACGCACATTTTTTTCCTCTTCTCTTGTTTTTAATATACCCGCAAACATTCGAATACGTACAAAGTTGAAAATTTTATTTGGAACTTTTCCAGAACGAATGTTACACCGCGAGACCGAAAAACACTTCATTTTAGCTAATAGGGCTTTAGATCAATTTAAAAAGCGGTACACCGCAGCGAAAATGCCGAGATGAACGACTATACGGCGGTGTAGAAAAGACGACACCGAGAGACGACGAAAAAAAAAAGAAAGAAAGAAAAAAGGCCACTAACGTATACGAAACCGCCCATTTCGTAACTTGACAAATGAATGTAAGTAATTTTTTCATCTCTAAGTCCTCTCTGGTCTTCTTCGGTGGGTCATTGCTCACCAAAAGTATAGTTTTTAATCACACCATTGTAATAGAATGAAAAAAAAAAAGGATTTTTATTCACCTGTATTGGTTGGTACGAGATGTGATATTTATTGGGAAAGATACGCTTGGCCGAATCGTCTAATAGAGAACTGAGAGATGAGAAAGTAGATTCGCAGGTTGGATTAGACCAACGAGAGAGGAGGCTGGTTTTGGTAAATTTGGCCGACTCAAGAATGGAAAATCGATTAAGTTTAATGGCGAAATTCGCAGTCGAGCTTTGATTCGCAAATTTATATTACATTAGATACCTTTGCTAGGTACGTAGGTATACCTAGACGTACCAATGGCGAAAAAAAGCATCGCAGCGTCGAAAACGGCGCGAACACTTCGATATAGATTGCTAATTCACATACTTGTTTGCCAACTCGGCTCGGTCTCCCTGCTCGTCTCCCTTCGCTAATGTATTAGGTTACTTTATCATTCAGCCGCCTATGTATACGAGCTGGAAAGAAGCATCGGAGGAGAGAAATTGCTAAATTACTCGACGCTGTAGCAGAGAAGACGTGTATGAGCTGAGGAGGAGCAGACGCCGAGGGATGAAGATTAGATTTAACGCGCGTTTTCGTAGTTTTCTCTTTCTTAAGCACCCTGCTCGCGGTGCCCGTTGCGAAGGTGGCTCGACGACCGAGAGTTTGATAAGTTTTTCTTTTTCGATATACGTGCTGTTTTCTTTTCCATTGAAATAGAGAGCTAAGTAAGGTTTTTATAGGTACGAACGAGCAGCGTCGTTCGTCGTAACGAACTCGATGCGAGGTTCTTTATGTACATTTCGAATAAACCGTCGAGACGTGAGGATGCGAGGAGAAGGGTAAAGCTGGAAAGGAACGAGAAGGCGAAAAGTTTACGCGAAATTATACATGTATACCTACACGTTAAGGTTTATAAGCAAAATAAACCAGAAGAGGAAATGTATGTGTAATATATATGCGAGGGGGAAAAAAACGAGGTTATGCAACGTGTAATACGCAGCAGTTGAATAAGGATAGCGGGATGTGCTGCTTCCACCAGCCCTTCGCGTCATTTGCCGACCAAAAAATTTAGTTTTAATACGAGCCATTTTCGCGCCACTTTAAAACAACGCTACTAAAATTTTATATACGTTTTAGAATATCTTATGGCGGATGGTATGGCGTATAGTTGGGTTGTATACTTTACCTAAGTAGACTGCCGAAGTCATACGATAAAGTGCACAATAAAAAGATAGGTAACGAAGAGTGTTATGGCGAAGCCTTCGTACTGTGGTGTTACCTCGTACCTAGGTATTTTTATGCTGGACTTATTATAGTATGAATCTGAGTAAGTGGCATTTATATGGTCGTCTGTGAGATGTATATGGCCTAGAAGATCGTTTACTTTTTTATATCAAGGTTTGATAGGTTGATTGAAGATCATTAATTAGACCCGATCTTTTGTACGTAGCACAGTGTACCGAATGGGCGAAATACCTGTTCATCGAGTTTTATTCTCATAGAAAGATCCCAAGTATAACATACAGAATTCGAAATTTTCCAAAAAAATTTCCCTCGACTCTCAAGGAAGCTGTCACTGACACCCATAGCAGTGGCGATAATGGAAAAAAAAATCTGAGGAAGAGGAAGTCTGAAACTTGAAAGAAACTGAACACTTTTCAAAATCTTTCGAATACAAATTAATCAAATAACTACTCAAAATTTAAATAGGTTCACGTTTCTTGTATTTTTATTAGGTACTTTTTAAAAATTTCTTTCAATTACACATGTCTTCCAAATGATCTTGTTTTTCAAAATAGATGTTGAAGAAAATCCCTGAAATTTAGTCATTTTCGAGTTGAACATTTTTTAAAAAAATCTGTAAAATGTTTTTCCTTAAAATTTCTTCAACTTTGAATTTTTTTCTAATAATTTTGGAAATTTCCTTTTTTAAAAAATGAATTTCAACTTCATGTTTTTAAAAAAATTTTATGAGTAAGTACATAAATAATTGAAAAGAATTTTCAAGAACATAAAATTGAAAAACAATGGAAAAAATCAACTTAATGTTTGAAATAATTTTATTGAAGAAAAAATTCAAAAATTAGAAATTAGGTAAAATTTTGAAAAAAATTACGATTGAAGTGATGGAAGAAATTCAAATTTGAAAAAATTTGGACTAAAAAAAAATTGGAATAAATTGGAACTTACATAGTTGAAATCTCGTTTATGGTCTGGTTCCAGGCAAGAATTTAATTTTATTTTCCATTTTTTCGAGCATTTTACAAAAAAATTGGTACTTGAAAATCTTAATCTTGGAGAAAAAATCGTTGGAAGTCTGGCTTCCCTAACTTCCCATGGAAAATCGCCTCTGACCCATGGTTTGGAAAAAATTTAAAAAAATCGATATGGGTGCGAAATTCAAGGGTTTTTAGGTCGAGGATTTCCAATTGCCTAAAAAATTCAATTTCAAGGCGATTCCTTCTTTTAACCCTATAGGTAGCCCCTGCGAAGATTTGGTCCAAAGTTATCTACGAAAGGATTCTTGAGATCAAATAACTTCAATTTTGAACAAAAATTTGGAGATTTTTGTAAACTTCAAAGATTGAAATGATCTACCATGAGACCTTTTTTTTTTTCAATTTTTCAAATTATTAAATTTGAAATTAAAAACCCCTAAAAATAGATTGAGCAGAAGAAAAAAATTACTTCGATGCCTCGCTCAATGAATTTGAAAATTTTATTTTTTTGTCCCCCCCCCCTCCCCCCTCCCCCTCTCAACCCCGAAAACCTAATTTTGTGTACGAAGTCGAAATGATTCCTAAAATAGATTCGAAAATTCAATACCCATCATGATTTGAATACCCCATTTGATAAAATTATTGAAACTGACAATTCTTTAGTTTCGCTCCCACTTTCTGTCTTTGAGGGTCAAATTTTTGATTTGATATTGAAAATCACCTTAGAAATGGATTTAGAAGCTTCGAAAACATTTCTTGAATTTTTTTAAACTAATTTTTCCAGCTTTTTACCACGAATATAATAATTATTGTGGGAGAAACAGGTCAATCTAAAAAAGAAGTTGAGATGTCTCTTTTAAAAAAATTCGCATCACTAATACAATAAAAAATTTTCAAAATTGAAAAACTTTAAAAAACATGGGCGAATCATCAAGAGTAAAATTTAAAAAAACTTGGGAAAAGTTTGGAATTGATGACAGCAATTGACATTTTCCAAATTTAGTTCAAGTTTTTAGATACCATGACCAAATTGGTTTTTTTTTGGTACACCAATCTAAATTTTGCTGTTTTGAGACACCACGTCCATATCTTGAATATTTTTGATAAATCCGATCCCAATTGTGGATGTTTCTGTTACATCATGTCCAAACTGGCTTTTTTGAGACATAATGTTCAAATTGGGAAAAATATAAGTTACCATGTTCAAACGGGAGGGGAGAATTTAATGAATTGTTTAAAAAAATTTAATCTTCAAAAATATTTCAGCTTTGGAAAAAAGTAATCGAAAAAATCAACATTTGTAGGACAAAAACATAACAAACATTGTATAAAAAGATGAATCTTTCGTGAAAATTCAACTTTCAAAAAAGTTTTAAAAGAAACTTTACCAAGGTACTTCCTCGACTTTTAAAAAATTCAACTTGAAAAATTAATTACGAAAATTAATTTGTGATAAGTTTTCTTCGTAATAAAAATATTTTAAATACATATATCCAATTTCCCGTAACTTCCGTTTTGAAAAAATTCTTAAAACGATGAACCATCTCAGCTTCTTTTCTGAGATCAACTGTTCACTGTTCAGACTATCAAATTCTTGAAAATATCGTAGGTACTTAACGTAGGAACACGTAGAAGTTGTTAATATTTAATATTTCATTTTATGCGACCCATGCAGGGAGATGGTACCTAAAGTCAGAAAACAAAATTATACGCTAGAGCCAAAAATATGAAAAATGGACGATTTTTTCTAAAAAAAAATTTCATTTTTAAGCGTTTCAGACCTCTGCGCAGCTTTAAACTTTTTTTTTTTTCGATTTTTATTTTTTGAAAGTCATGATTTTCTCATTTTCATATGCCTCTGTCTCCCCTATCATTTAAGTCAAAAAACTCATTTTTGAAAAATCCGACTTTAGGTATGTACCTTTTTCCAACACGGGTCATATATATTTTAGGAAAATTTTTAAAAATGGCCAGTGGAAAAATTTTTCTACCAAATTTTTCAAGTTATTTCAAAATTTACAAACGTAATTAAAAAACTTGGTAAATCATTTCTCCAAAATTTTAGGTACCAATGCGCTTAAAATTAGAAAAAATTGAATATAAAATTGAAAAGGTGAAAATTTTTCACCGCCTTTGGAATAAAACACCGAAAAATAAATCCCATACCAAAAGTAAAAAAAAATTCATCCACGTGTAAAATTTTACCCAAACGAGCTCATAAAATGAAGCCAAATTTGAAATTCGAAGCCACTGTTTCAAATTCAAAGCTAATTTTAGTACTCGCTTTTACGCCGACGAAAAATTTTCTATAATACAAATGGGAATCGCAATTTACATAGCTTAGGGGAAAATTTCGAAAAATTTTCGTTCGCTGTAATTTAAGTTTGAAAATTTTAAATAGGTATGTTTTCATTCTTACATCGTGTACTAAAATATGAAAATACAGATTTAAAGTTGAGAGAAAATTTTTTCACCTCGAGGACCATTATTGCCGAGAAAACTACGTGTGAGAAGAAAATCGACCTAATCACCTAGTCTAATACAACTGAAGAACATGATACCACGATGCACCTACTTCAAAATAAAAAAAACACACACACACAAAAAGCAAGGACGAAACTTGGGCAAAAATCCGAGCTGAAAATTAAAACTTTGCCGACTCATATTTTTTTCAAAAAAAAAAAACGAAAAAATTTTGTCGACCACTCGAATAAAAGCTGAATTGAAATGAGAAACGCATTTTTCGTGTCACTAATTCAACTTCTGAAAAAAATCCAGTACTTCCCCCTTCTGAAAAAAATCAAAAATTTTCGAAAATTCCATTCCAGATCGTGGAAGCGTTCGCTACCTCATAAACTTTTCATAATCTAGTTATTTTTTTCTTGTTTTCCTGCTCAAATTTTGAGATGGTAGAAAACAAAATTTAATGAAATTTGTAAAAATGGAAGTTTTTCAATTGATAGTCTGTCAAGCATGGATATCGCCGAAATAAAAAAAAATTCGCCCTCGTAAGAGGTGTCGACGAGACTTTGGGAAATTAGTTTCGATTTTCGATGCATGCCATTTTTCAAATTCTCCCTTTTTTTTCTTTTTTTGACATTAACAGTGCGCCTATTACGAAAATTTAATAAATTTTTAAAAATTAAAATTAAACAAAATAGATGAAATTTGGAGCTAGACCAAGCAATTGAGAATAGTTAGACATTTTCCTCTTATTTTGATCAATTTTCCTTCGCACATATTTTCTCGTTTGGGCTACAGTGAGAAAATAAATAATGTCGATACATGACAGGGATGGACATCCGCAGCCCTACCCATATCGAATGGGGTATCTAATCTCAAAAATATTAAAATTTTTGACAAAATTCTTCAATTTTACATCAAATCTTGCCTATTTTCAACAAAATTTTTCACTCAAAACAATATTTGTCGACTTTTTACGAAAATATCACTGAAGAGTGACCCTTCCCCACTTTGTTTCTTTGCGAACAACAAATATTTGAAAAAAATCGATCCAACCGGAATTTCCCTCACATCATACGATAATTTTTGTACATCCATATTCAGTCTGTCGAGTACATAAATACATCGCCATCGGTCCACATTCCACACCGCAGCGCAACCGAAGTATGAGATACGATACAAACATACACAGTAAAAAACAAATAAATTCGTCCTTTTCGAAAACAACCAACGTTGCAACAGCATTACTGTGTAAACGATTGTACGTAGCCGTTTGCAATACAGCGATATACGTGCGTTTCGGAGACTACAGTGAAGAGCAGAGAATCACATCGAGCAAAGGAAAAACGCGAGAAGTACTCTGAGAGCTGGTGGAGGAAGAATGCACAAGAGACCAGTATAAACGGAACGCGTATGCTTGCTACGTCCATTATAAATTCGAAAAATTCGCTTTATTTGCAATTCGTTTCGTTTATTGTTGGTATACAATACGAGCGCACGGTCGAGTTTTCGAAATGACGGTTGTAAAATTTTCCTTCTTTTTGGCTTTTTTTTTTCACGATGTGTTTTCGTTTTTGTTTTGAATAAGGAAGTCGACGTCTCTGTCAAAGATATTGAGTGGGCTGAGATCCGAAATTGTACATAAAAAGGTGTAAGAATGGTTTTATAGTGGGCGAAATTGCAGGTTAAGGTGATGAGAGAGGTTCGAGGGGGAGTTTCCCAGTATCGAGTCAATATAATACATAAGAATTGATCACTTTGTATAAATTTTAAGCTGACGGCTCGTGGATGGGATTTCTTAGTTTCAGGTCGACCGAGAAGACACCTAAGAGATTTATTTGAATACCTATCCGACGGGGCTGTCGTTTAAAAGGGAAAAAAGCGAAGAAATTGAGAAAATTAGGCGTATGGTTTTTTGTGCTGGTAAAATGTAAATGGAGATGTGATGGATTTGGCTGAGGCGAAATGACGACCGATACGAAATGACGACCGATACGAAATGACTCGGGTGTTAAACGACGACCAGAAGGATGTTTTTTACACCTTTTTTTTTTTCACGTTCGGCGGCTCACGAAGGAATTTTCTTTTTCAAGATGCGAACTAGGCTGAGGGTTTTCGGACGTCTCGTTTCAATCATTTTAATGTAATCAGGAACAGAGAAGGTGTCAAAATACGGCTCCGAAGCTCTGGATAAGACGCTAGGCGAAGTTTTGAAATATAGAGCGTTGGTTCGTTGATGGTTTTTGTACGAGCTGGCGAGAATGACCATTTAAATGTGATGGAATATAATTATATTGAGGATGATTTTCGGGTCAGTGAGGATTTATTTATGTGGTAGGTGATGAAATAACATGAGAAGGGAAATTGGCACGAGGTAAATTTTTAAATTCGCGTATCATTTTCTTGTTTATTTTTAAAAACTTTTGTAAAAAAATTTTCTCGAAATGCAAATTCTCATTAAATCTGCAGATTAACTTGCACACGTATTTTCATCTTTGCTCTCGTGCTCTCGATTCTCTTTCACCTTCACCATTTGTGCCAAAAGTACACATAAAAGAAACAGGAGCAAAAGTTTATAAAACTCTAGACATTCGTATGAGAGTAACTCACACACCACGTACAAAAAATACCTCAGTTTGTGGTTTTTTCCAACTCTCTTCATCCGAGTAAAATCAACTTTATAACTTGTCTCGTCTTTCGTTTTCATCTTCTGCTCGTCCCAGCTTCCTAATTAAGAACACGTACCTATGTATACGACTGTCGTGGGTAAGAAGAAGTACCAACCTATATTAAAAGTTGGCAAAAAAAAAATACATACACTTAGTATGCGTATCTACTTCATTGTGTGGTATACCTTGTCAGCGTAAATTAGATAGAATTATATCAAGTACTCGTACATGATATTGTGGTAAACATGCGGTGAACTCTGTTGAAAGTAAAATATAAAAAAATAACGTTCTGCGGAAATAATACGCAAAGTGGTTTTCGTATATTTACAATTTGTTACCAGCTTTTTTGACTCGATAACGATAAAAGTCGTTTTAATCTTTTTCCTTTCGAGATTAATTCTAGTCGAGCATACATTCGAAGACATATTGTACATGGTACTAGAATGAATTGTTTTTCCTTTCTTTTTTATTATTTTTAAATTGAATGAGCGAAGGAGTCAAGAAAATATCTATAATATTCAAACCTTAAAAAGACCTGGTGAAAATTTCATCTTTGACCTCTGCTCAATTGCATTAAAATTTTTAATTACACAAGTGAATTCGAAAAATTTAATTTTTATGGTGCCTCATTTTTCATGTACCTACTTAGTTTAATACCCCCCCTCCCTTTCTGAAAAACATTTTTAGTCAATCTTTCCTTCCATGCTTTTTGGGGGTTCATCAAATTCATTTAGGATTCAACATATTTTTGTTCGGTAAGATGAACTTTTTCTAATTTGAACTTCCAAAAAATCGACGTTCACTTCCCCCCCCCCCAAAAAAAAAACAACCCTAATATTTACGGTAAATTACCGTAAATATTTCAATAATGATGGTAAATTATCGTATGTATTACGTACGATAATTACAATAAATATGCTAATAATTATAATAAATTACTGTAAATAGTTCAGTAATTACGGTAAATTACCGTGAATGTTTCAGTAATTACGGTAAATTACCGTAAATGTTTCAGTAATTACGGTAAATTACCGTAAATATTTCGGTAATTACGGTAAATATTTCGGTAATTACGGTAAATTACCGTGAATGTTTCTGTAATTACGGTAAATTATCATGGATTTTCGGTAATTACGGTAAATTACCATAAATATTTTGGTAATTACAGTAAATTACCGTAAATGTTTCAGTAATTAAGGTAAATTGCTGTAAGGCGTAAATGTTTCCGTGAATGTTTCCGAAGTTACGGTAAATTACCGTAAATGTTTCGGTAATTACGGTGAATTACTGTAAATAGTTCAGTAAATACGGTAAATTACCGTAAATGTTTTGATACTTACGGTAAATTACCGTGAATGTTTCGGTAATTACAGCAAATTATTGTAAATGTTTCGATAATTACGGAAAATTACCGTAAATATTTCGATAATCACTGTAAATTACCGTAAATGTTTCGATAATTACGGTAAATTACCATAAATGTTTCGGTAATTACGGTAAATTACCGTAAATGTTTCGGTAATTACGGTAAATTCCCGTAAAGTTTCAGTAATTAAGGTAAATTGCTGTACTGTAAGGCGTAAATGTTTCCGTGAATGTTTCAGAAATTACGGTGAATTACCGTAAGTGTTTCGGTAATTACGGTAAATTACCGTGAATGTTTCTGTAATTACGGTAAATTACCGTAAATGTTTCTGTAATCACGGTAAATTACCGTGAATGTTTCTGTAATTACGGTAAATTACCGTAAATGTTTCTGTAATCACGGTAAATTACCGAGTAATTACTGTAAGTTATCCAAATGTTTCAAGAATTACGGTTTACCGCAAATATTTCATTATATTATGATAAATTATCGTAAATATTATAATTTTGGCATCATTTAACAGATCATTTTCATTTTGATTTAAATTTTGATCTTACTTATTTGAATCATAGCCATCGTTTTTTGGCATATTTCTAATGGCCGTTTGATTCGAATTTTAGTCTTTTTGTATTCGAATCCGAATTAATATCTAAGCCCTGTCGGAAAATTTTTTTACAAAAAAGTAAGCAGAAAAATGATTTTTAAAGGCAATTCTTCGATCTAAAAATTGATGGGAAAATGTTGGAAATTCATGCTTTTTGCGGCAAATGATCAAAAGTTTTGCTATTTTCATATTTTTTACGATTTTCATGTCCGGTAGACACCATGACAAATTTATTGCAGTTCTGCTATTCTGACTATTTTCCAGTGATTTTTAATCATTTTCACTGATTCATAAATAAAGGAAGGTCTTTCTCGAAAAGTAAATTTCAACCCACCCACCCCCTCCCCAATCATCAGATTGATCTCTGAAAATATATTTCAACAATCCGATTCCATATTACAAGCAGTACGCCGTTTTGAAATCTTCACGAAATTCGAATGCATCGCAAGTAAGACAATGACACACCTAAATCTTCTAATGGAGTTTGCTTTTGCAAAAGCACTCTCCAATACTCGCAATTTCATACCAAACAACGTCATTACGGTGACGAAGCACTGTAGTGGTTTTACGACGGTACACGAGAGGTGACGTGAAAACAGAAACCCCGCCAAGGAAATCTACCCATAGAAGAGAACAACAGACTTAATGCAGTAAAATTGATACATTTCGATAAACTACATAAATTCAAACAACAATGAGAATGGAAAAAGCCCCCTTGCAAATCATCTTCATCCTCTTGACTTCTGAACTGTTTCGACATCGTAACAATTACAAATACCCAACAATTGTAAATTAGCTCTTTCTGCTTACCAAGTATCTTTACTTAAGTACCTGGAAGTCCTCCTGTTTTCATTTCAACCTTTCTGCATCGATATTCTAGTTCAAATACTTTTAGCAGAATTTAAAAGGCTGGTTGATTTAATGGAGTTAAAACAATTCAATATTACTTTTTTTTTGATCCGACTAAACGAAACCGATAAAGAATCGAAGAAATAAGTCGGACAGTAAAATAAGCACAGGCTCGAGGTGTTTTTTCAACCCAGCCAATAAAATTGACAAAAGTTGTATTTTGGATGAGTGGCCACGAAGAAAATTGGATTTCGTTTAAAAGTAACCGAAGTGATGAAAAAACACATCGTCCAAGTTGAACCATCCTCCGGATCGAATCTCGTTTAAATATAAAATTAGCTCGTTCGATACGAAATGAAAAGCAGCTTTAGTTCAATGAGAACGACACCGAGTACAATGTTAACGCTGGCAATATTCGGAATATTTTTGGAAATTCTTTCGACGATGGCTCGAAAGTATATTTAAATTGATATAAAAAAACGCGAGGATGTCGAAAGAGTGCACCGTAAGTTGAGATTTTATTCGAGCCCTCCTCTTCTCGGCTCGAATAAGGAAGCTTTCATACTCGGTACATATGCGAGAAAAAGACGATACCAGGAAGTAAGGTAAAACGATAGAACGAGAAAGGCTTCTAGAGTATCCAAGTCGAGAGCAGAGAAACGCGAAATACGAAACGATATTATTAAAATTAACGAGAAGATAAATTAAAGTGGCATTGTTCGAGCGTCTAAAGCGTCTTCATCTTATATTCTTCATCGTGTGGCATAGCACCGCCGAATGAGATGCTTCAAGGTAGAAACTGCTTTAGGCTCTTCGCTCCCAGCCACGGCGAGCTTTTTAAATTAATTTTTTCGACGCGGTGCAGACCTCCGTCTCTCCTCGGTTTCCGCAGACATCGCCGAAACATGATACGCGTATAATATACCTTCGTCGTACGTAAACGATCACAACATTGGGGGATAGAATGCGACATTTTCATATACCGGGAGAAAAAAAAAGGCGCCAAAAGCAGCCGCAAGATTTCAAAAAGTCGACGTACAGGAAATACACCGGGAGTGATTGTAAGCTGAACTTTTGTACGCGGGTTCTCTTCTGAGGCTGGTGCGTTGAAGGATGTGAAGTCGAGGGGAAAAAACCAACGTTGAGGATACGTGGTGTGGGTTCAGGTGTGGTGATGTATGGGTATTCCCCTGCCCCCCTCTACGCCAGTATTTTTAGTCGGTATATAGCGAAATATATGTATGTAAAAAGCATTGTTTCAGTTCATTTAACGATTGACGCGGACGTGGTAAATAAATAAATAGGGAAAAGACGAAAGAAAGACGAATGAGCGTTGAAAGTGAATTGCGTTTTACGATTTGGATTGATTTTATTATTGGAATAGCGAACGAATCAAAAAGTGGTTTGGGTTTTTTTTCGTAGTTTTGTAAACGATTCGAAGATTTCTGGTATTAAAAAAATTTCGTTTTATGGAGAAAAATCGTGTAGATTTGAAACGTGGTGGGTAATAAAATCGAGTTCTAATTGCGGATTTTATTAGTCTCATATCTCGTCAGAGATGAGAATAGCCCGAGTAGAGATCTAGAGATATTTGTGTATCTGGAATTTCTCGAGATAAAGATCATCAAATTCAATGAAAATGTCCAATATAAGGTTATAATTTGGTGAAATTATTACTTCTTTTATTTTTTTCAATTTTCTTCCATTTTCTTTCATTTTTTTGTTGTGGAAATTGGTTTGCGTGCGTGGCTTTCGTAATATAATTTAACGGGCTTAACGATTCTATCTTTTTGAAGATTTCTATACGGATTTCATAAAGTCTTGAAATTTCTATTAGAATGTGTGACATTTATTATATTGATCTGCAGAAGGGCGGGCTATGTGCCAAAACAAATGATAGCTGACCAGAACTTTGAAATTAATCGTTTTCCATAGGAATTTAATTTTTTGAGATTGATTAGCGAAAAACTAGACCTCAATGAATTTTACTCCACAATTTTTCAAAGTGATTTGCTGAAAATATAAACAGTTTTAATCAAATTTTTTGGGATTGGTAATTTGGGTGAATTCGTCGGGCTTTAACCGAAATTCGATATCAGGACTTTCGAACCCACTAAACATATAAGTACCTCCATATGTGTGATTTTTTAAAATTATTTTAGCGCCCTTTCTCTGAAGGATAAAACCTAAAGATGGTTTTTAGTTAAATTTTACGAAAGTTATAAAATCATAGACTCATAATGATTCGAAACAGGGAGAAGCATTTTTCTTTTCAAGCAGATTCAGCAATTACGCTGTTGGCAAAAAAATTATTTCACTTTTGGAACATTTTTTAAAAACTTGAGAATGGAAATCAGGTGATTTTTTGAGACTTCTAGCTATACAAATTTTCTCCTCAATTTTTAGTTAGCCAACCTTTAAAAAGTTTTATTCGGCTGAAAACGTTGAATTTCGAGGATTCAGTAGGTATGCTTGAGAATTCTGTGATTTTTAAGCCATTAAATCATCAAAGATGTAATAGAAAATTATGGACATTTTTATGGAAAATTTCGGAATTTCAAGGATGGCAAAAATGAAAATGAGACGACTGAAGAAAAGCGAATGTGGAAAATTGTAACTTTCCTTACTTCTTTGATTTGAAAAAGACTGATAGAATAAGGGGTTTGATTAATGAATTTTCAAATTACAAGTGAGAATTTAAAAATTTTTGAAACCAAAATTGATAAAAACATGATTTAAAAAATAAGTACATACTTATAACTTTTATAAAACTTGATTTCATTTCTCTAACTTGAACAAAATTGAATGTTGTGCAAATTCTCAACATTTCATCAATAAATTCAAATAAATATCATATGCGTTCATTTAAAAACTCACCATTACTGAATATTTCATTTCCAAAATAATTTTTCAACATCATTATGTATAAGAAAGCGAATGTAAAAGGTAATTCGAAACTTTCACTAACCTGAAACAAACAAACAAACAAATATCGAAAATATTAATTTTATGAATTAAATTCCTCTTCTCTGCTCTAAACAGTAACACATTCAACTCATCTTAGAACTTTCATTTAAAATTTTAATAAATACGTTACTTGTACATAATTATACTTATATTCCTCTCAATTTTAAAATCTAAAAGAATAAGAGAACAATTTTTTTAAGCTGGACTAATGAACCTTGTGAGCTAGACCCATTAAAAATTTTTTTAAAAAGAGTCCAATTACAACCTACACAAAGCCAGCCTTGTTTCCTTATTTTACAAATCGCACTCTCCCCCCTTCTTGAAGTTCTTCTCCAATGAAAAAAAAAAGATAAAATTGTAATGGTTTCAAACTGGTTCAAAAACCTCAAATTTGAAAAAAAAAAATCATTAAAAATAAAATTGATATTTCATCAAAAAAAATTATTTAAAAATAACAAATTTATGATAGCTTAAGATGACCAATTGAAAATTTTAAAAATACAGGATTAAAAGCTAAAAAAATGATCAAGTATAAAAAATTATTAAACTATTTTGATTGTCACTTTTTTTCAATTTTTTGAAAATTTTCTTTACAAGAAGAACAAAAATTGTGCAAATTGTGCAACACTATTCTCGGTTAAAAAAGAAATTAAATTCTTATATTAAAAATCGATTTAATCTTTTTTTCAAAATTTAAATTTCAGCCGCAAAAGGTAGAGATTTGATACCTTCAGACATCGCTTACCTACTCTCTCATACTGAATCAGTGAAAAGTCACTAATGAACAGTCAAAATTGTAGCACAGAAACCCCCAACAAAATTCACTGATTTTCAAAACATTCACTGATTTTTCAGTTAAATTTATAAATTTCACTGAACTTTCAGAAATTTTCACTAATTTTCTAGTCTTATTTTCTAGTGATTCTTGCCACTAATTTGTTTTCAATGAAAATTTTTACGCTGATTTTTTTCTGTGCTGCAATTCTGACTCGTTCTCAGTGATTTTCGATAATTTTCACTGATTTATAAATGAGAGAGTACCTACGCTTTGTTTACAGAAACTGAATTCTGATAATTCATTTTGAACTTTTTTACAGATAAATGAATCCTTAACCGCCCCCACCCCCCTCCCCCATTAATAGGATCTCCCGAATAGTTGAATCGTTAAACATTTCAATTTTTACAGTAGTTCTCCTCATACTCATTTTAAAAACTCAAAAAAAAACTCAAAAGCAAATAAAATATCAATTTAATTTACAATTTTGAAGCAAATTTCTTTCCTGAATCTTTCTTACAACAATGATACAAAATTGTAAAATTTCACCTCTTCCAACTCAAAAATATCTTCTTATAATTTTTTTTAAAATTTCCAATTTTTTCAACTCTAAAATCTTTTTGAACAAAAATATCTTACATTTTTTCATTATCTAATAAAATTCCAAAAAATGATAAATACGCCTCTGAATTCAGAAATCAGTCAAGACAGAAACGAATGAATTCGATTGAAATATTTCAAATCGAACTGCAAGTTTCCTGATTATTTGTCAAATAGAAATACAATTCATCGGGAGGATCGAATTTTTCCAATAAAAATTTGAAGATTCTCAACATCAACCAATTTTTTTTTACATCCTAGCCTCAAATCTGATCACTGAATGCCCAATTCAACCATGGAAAATCTCAACCCACCCCCTGCCCCTCCACACAAATTTACTTCCAAACACTTGATATCGTCAAGGAATGAACAAACTCTTCATTACATTAGCTCATCAATTCAGCTCCTGCATCCCAATCTAAAATTTTCATAGCACTCGAACGTTAAAATTTTTCGCTACTCCCCGGGCCGTCTGGATCCCTCCGTTTGAAATATTCAAACGAACAAAAAATACGACTACAATGACGACCATCATACAGTCTGGAATAAACGCCAGAACGTACACCAGCACTAAACATATTACATACGCGGGTAAAAGCGTTTCAAACAAAAATAACAATTCACCTAGCTCAGTTTAATATTTAAAATTGAGAGAAAAAAACAAAACGCGTCAGCTATAAACTTTCTTCACTATTTTATAGTTTATACATACGAAAGTAGGCATACATAAGCTAAACCCTACGTACGTAGGAATTTCAATAGGTATGGTAAGGGTAGGACTTTTTTTCCAAAAAAAAGTACGATGGAACGAGGTGAACGGGGTAAGCATTCGTTCGCGACCCAATATGTAAAAAAATTCCAAGCCTTTGTACACGTTTGAAATAAAATTACTTGTATATGATACCTTTATATATATTCTATTATGTTGTGTTTTTTTTTTTTATTTCAGATGAAACTCACAGCATCCAGGCAGTTTTGAGTAAAACAACCAATTTACCATGCGATATCGAATCCAAAGATAAACAGAACGTCGTGTACATGGTGTTATGGTTCAGAAAAAACGACGATAAGCCAATTTACAGGTAATCTATGGGCGAAAAATACAATTTATTGGTACCCTTTCTCCTTCCCTCCATTATCTGCCATAATAAAACACATTCGTCAAATATCACTTTAAACGAGAAAATTTCATTAACGAATAAAACATAAAGTATCAATCGAGGTTTAAAACAGAAAAATATTCTTCATAAAAAAAAAAAAGTACATAATAATAATAGGTAAAAATTCGTATCACAGTCTGGAGAATTTTGATTGCCTTTGTTTTTTTTTCTCCTCGCAAAAAACTCTAAATTTTCGTTCGTATAGTCAAGTTTGAGTTAACAAAAACACAAACTGGCTTCGTCTCCAACTACTCCAAGCTTCGACGACGGTGGCAATGTTGAAGCTGATGTAATACACGAGTAAATTAAAGGTTATCAAAGCCCATAGTAAAAATAAGGACGACGGTTTCGGAAAGTCCGGATCGTCGACGCTGAAACCGTAATTTCCGATTTCCATATTCACAATAGCGAACAGTAACGAAGCCTGAATGAATACCAAAACCCTTGAGAAATTCCAGTTCGCCCTGATGAACGGTATTATTGACGTAATGATTCCGTATTTGAGTTGACGTTGACCTCGATACTTGCATTTGCAAATTTCGCAACACAACCGGCAGCTTACCGAAGCCCAGTGTTCCAGGCATTGCGCGTGAACCAGTCCCATTGTTCCTGCGATTAAAATATTGATTTTTTTTTTCATCTTGGTGTATAAATTGTATCATTTCCATATGGTAAATCAACCTTAAGGATGGAATTTCCGCTCACCTGCGCAATTACACGGCATTATAAGTTCGGAACTTTCGTCCGAAAGGCAGATACGACATCTTGGTCCCGAATTCACGCTAACGTTATCTTTACAATCCATAATTTTCCAGGTAGACTCATTTGAAGGAATTTTTAACGTCGCTGTGGCACGTAAAATTTATCATATCGGGTTGCTGAATTTCTACCGTATGAACGCGGCAGGTCTAGATTGAAAGAGAGAAATTTTTATCAAGAGCGTGGCGAAGGATGGGAGAATTTTTAATCATTTTGTTGTAATGGCCGAGTATTTTTAGATTCGTGATTGATTTTTTGTGAGTGAACGATATTTCTTGAATGGCAACACTAGACGAAAGTCATCAATAGGTTTTTTAAACAAGTTCAATAAAATTGCAGTTAAAAAAAATTGTAATCTCTTTCTTTCCAAAAATAATGGGGACAATTTTTACCCTTTTCTAAACAAAACTTTTTTAAAAAAATAAAAAATTACCTACTGAAAATTGAAAAAAATTGAAACAATTTTACGATTACTTCTCAATAATTTTTGAAATTTTTACTTTACTGTTGAAAACACCACATTTAATGGACGAAAAATAAAGAAAAAGTTCATTTCTTCTTGGAAAATTATTTGTTCCTTATTGATGAATAGACACACCTCTTTTAATAAAAAATACGAAAATTTTATGAAATCAACAAAACACATCCCATGATTTTATGACTTTTTCTCTGCTTTTTCTTGACCTCATTTTCTCATTTCGAAAAAAAAGATGAAAATTTACTACATCGATACGATTCTAAAAGCTTCTTCGCCTCAAAAAAAGATGGAGAATGGAACTTATTTTCAAGTTACCTATGTTAAGTAATGATTTATATAAGTTTTTAGAAACTTCGTGACTTTTTCATGAGCAGCAATGACCTTAGTTTCTGAAATGTGCGACAAAAATTAGGCCAGAATTTCTAAAAATTTACTAGAAAATTTGATTATAATATTCAATGATTTTTATAATAAAACAGTCAAAAATAAGGCCTTTGAAAATGAAAGTAGTAAGTATAAAATTCAATTTAAAAAATTAAAAAGGAACGTGGAAAAAATGGTGAGAAAAGTTGAAAATTTATGATGGAAAAATAAAAAAAAATCTCAAACTTACAAAATCACAGCAAATTGTTCCAAAAAAATTTATCAAAACGCGATAAAATGTTGAAAATTCGATAAATTTTATGAAAATTCCAGAAAAAATCAGTCTCTTCTAAAATTTTAATAAAGAAAATTGATCACTCAATCAACTCAAAATGGTACCTAAATTTTTTGGTTCCAAAAAACACGGCAATATTGCTAAGTGTATGAAAAAATTCAACATGTAATAAGAAATGCCAAAAATTTAAGTAGTAAAATTACATTCGAAATAACTGGTTTTAAAGAATTATGGGAAAATATCCAAAACTGGTGATGTTTAAAAATAAAAATAGATTCGAAAAATTTTATTAAAATGCCGAAAATTAAGTAGAATGTGTAGAGAATTATTCGAAAAAATAATATGCATTGATTTTAAGAAGGAGAAATGAACAAGCTGCAGCCCCTCGTCCCGACCCAAAAATAGCTCAGAAAAGTTTCATAAAAAATAAAATTTCTGAACTAATTCGATGACAAATTTCTCAAGAATTTGAAAATGTTAGTTTGAGAGCCACATTATTCCTTCAAGCGCTCAAAAAAGTAGTCCTGGCACAAAAAAATTTCAACTTTTTAATCCAATTTCAGTCTGAAATTTTTTCAAGAAACTGGAAAAAAGTAGCCTTAAAAGAGAGCCCACATTCAAAAATTGAGAAGTTTGGATTTTTTCGATAATTTTTAGGTTTGGAACCTTCGGATTCTGCGTAAGATTTTTCCTTTCCGCCATAAATTCAAAATATGAGATTGAAAAAAAATTCAAATACTTTTTTTTAAAGTTGATTTTAGACTTCTCTCTCCTCTCCCCTTCCCCTCTAAAAAAACATGCAAGCAAATTGAGAATAAATTCATGAGAATTCAGAATGAAAGAAAAAAAATTGAAAATGAGTAGGTACCTACTTTTCATCAAAATTGTTCAAAACGCTGTAAAACATAATTGGAGAATGGATAAAAATTCATGGAACGATGGAACAAGAAAATTTCATTGTACGTAATTAATTTTTATGACAAAAAAAAAGAGTTTTCCCAATCAAATTTTGACAAAATAAATAATTCACCCCCCCTCCTCACCATCACATTTTACTCTCAAAACTTTAATAAACAAACACAAAATTCACAAAATGATCCAAATTTCAAGCACACATTTGCTTTTAAAAGTGAAATATCAGCCTACGTCGGACCATATTTAACGTTCCCAACTCACTTCATAGCCTTTCAACGGCAGAACTCCCCCCTCCCTTCCGTTTCGAGTTGAGTTTTTTCCGAAATAGCCACCTCGGTATAAACGTCAATTAAGCATGGAAAAATTATCGGCGAAATTTAATCATCGCTCTCAAATGGCCGAACTAGGAACACATCAAAGAGCTTGATTGGATTGATGGCTTTTCACGCGCCGTTGATTTGGGCCAATAAAGTAACGACGGCGGACGGAGATTTTCTGAAAACTGGCCAACACAGTTTGCCTTCCTTTCCTCCTACGCTACGAAAATACCTCTTATCGAAGGCCAATTTAGCAAAACACGTTTCAAAATAATCGTAGGTAGGTAGATCCGGTAGGTACATAAGAAAAGTAAGCCGAGCGGATAACGTTTAATTAAAATATCCGCACCAGGAGGTCGTATAGAGTTAATTTTTCATCCTCGAGATTTTTTCAATTTTTAAAAAAAAATTTATTCGCAATCCGGTAATACAGCTTTACAAGCACGTGAACTTCTCGTCGTCGCTCGCGTTCTGGTAAAATGAAAACAAAATATATAAAAATTTCGCGAGTCGGTATTTTAACAATTGGTCTGTTCATTTCGAAGGCGTTTTTCGATCGAGTACGAATACGACTTGGGTTTTCATCCAGGCCGACCAATCGCGCAGCATCACCGAAACCAGCAAAGAATAATGAGGATTTAACATCATTGTCATCCAGCGAAACGCGATCGAGATGAATAAACGACATTTGAACGTATCACGGTTGCAGTATTTGCCCTTTTTATCGCGATAATCCTTCGTTTCTAGAATCGCCTGCTCGAAGAGGTAGAATAAAAATAGCAACGAAATATTCAGCTTTGGCTGGTACCATCGTGCTTGCAGGTATGGATATATGGAGGACAGTACGCCGTACTTGCTCATCTTACGGCCACGGTATCCGCATTGGCATACTTCGCAGCTGAGTCGCGAACTCACTGCTATCCAATTTTGCAGGCAGAATGCGTGGACGAATTCCATTGTTCCTGGAATTGGACGAATGAGGTTGAGAATACGTGGGCGAAAAAAATTTTTGTCAATTTTTTTTCACGGATTATTTTACAATGTTTAAACTAGTCAACGAAATACTTCCAAAAATGTATATTTTCGTCATCGTCTCCCTTCCAGTTAACAGAGTGCCTGAGAGAATTTTAGAAAATCAAAAGCTTCCGAATTTACCTTTTTTTTTTTTTTTTGCTAATGAGGACCATTTTTCAAAATTCTCCAATAGCCACACTGACAAAATTCTACCAAAGAACAAAAAAAAATTGGGAAAAAATATGCTTATCATAATGTATGGATCTACAAATAGAACCAGAAAAATATTTCAAATTGATAAATTGAAAAATATTCAGATTTTCAATTTTCGGTGATGTTTTCTAACAGATGTGGACAGTAAAATGGGAAAGTAATGATCTTTTTGGAAAATTTTCATTTTGAGCTGAAAAAATGGACAAATTGCACTTTTAGTGAGGAATATTTTTGAAAAATTTCATTTCGTGTGAAAATTTTCAATTTCTAGTCCTTTCAATGATTAGTCAGCTTTGATTCGTTTTTGATTGGAATAAATAAGTGTTTCGGAAAAACGATTGTTGGATTTGATACACGGATGGTTTAAAAAATCAAAGATGGAGCTTAAAAAAAATTGTTTTTGAAATTTTTTTGCCTAAATTTTTCAATTATTCGCCGAAATTCAATTTGAAAAAGTAAACTAAATTTTCAAGTACTTTTAATTGAATTATCACAAAATCGAGATATTTTGATGCGATGAAATGAATTAGACGTTAATTTTTTCAGTTTCCCATTTTCTCCTCTCGTACTCAAAGTTCTCACATAAAACATGAATTTTGAGAATATGAGTGAAATTAACGCAAAAAATGCGTATTGAGGAGAAATTTTATCACCTGAACATAGATATGAAATTAATTTTTCAATTGAGTAGTATCATTCTTCTCTGAAAATTCGTCATTTCAGATTTGAATTTCTAGGGACAAATAATTACTAACGTGAGTAACGCGAGACAAAAATTAACAGCAGATTTACATCCTAATTCCTATGATTTAAAATTCGTCAAAAATTTCATTTTTCTTGAGTTCAGAATTTCTGAAACAATTTTGCAGGAACGCAAATGACATTTCATTCTGAGTAAGAAAAACGAGAAATTTTTGACACTTAATTTCTATTCTTTTGGCAATAAATACAGCTAACGAGTTTCATTTTTTTTTTTTACCAAAATTAAAATACTAATCCTTCGATTTTTTGGACTCGGTGGATTTTAGGAAATCTAAACCATATTTTCATTTTTACCCACGAAATTTCAGTTGAATTCACTCATACAAAATCCTTCCTCCTTCGACCTCTGTAAAAGCAGAGTATGGAATTTCAACAAAATCAGGCCGAACAAGAGAGGTAGAAGAGATCAACTTGTCCTTTCCAATGAAATTTCTTGGCCAGCTCGACTTGAAACAATTTTCAAAAAATGATGACTTTTTGGAAAATCTTACTTAATTGAAAAAAAAAGAGAAATCTTATTTAAAGAAAAAAAAATTTAATTCATTTCGATGGGAAATCGTAGATTTTTATGTAATATTCGAAATTGAGTCATTCTTAAAAAAAAAATGCAGCCTTTCCTGCTTTCACCCCTCCCCCCTCCCCTCTCACCACCACCACCACCACCACCACCACAAAATGACATAATTGAAATTCTGCGTCTTCCTAAGTAAATTTTTGTTTTTTGATCCGAAATATATTTTAGTCCTCAAATACCTAATCTCGTAAAAATTCACGCATAACCAACGTTTTTCAATAATTTAAAATTGTTTTCATGTAAGAATTAATTTTACTCCCTCGTATATAAATCAATGGAAAATATCGAAAATTGCTGAAAAGCAGTCAAAATTGCTAGAAAAATCAATAAAACTCTGTGAAAAATCAGCAAATATTCGCTGAAATTCGAAGAATTTCGCTGACTTTTCTCGTGCTCTCAACAACCGAAGGCAATTTATTTTCGTAATTTGCCTAAATTCCGTACTTCTGTCGTTTCATCTTCAAAATGTCGTATTTTTGCAATTTTTTTCGGAAATTAGCACTTTTCTGCCTACTGCTCAACATTCATAACTAATTCATACCTTTTTCGTAGGTACTTTTACAATTTTCGTTCTAGAAAATTTTCTTCCATAGCCAGTCAATGAACTTTACAAAATTTTCAATATCCAATTGTCTATAAATGAAATTTTTTCTCTAATTTACGAAAAACTAAAATGTAAAGCATGAGACTAATGGTAGCAAATCGTACTCTGCGAAACATTAATCACTAAAAATTTCTGTGTAGATGGCTTTGATTTTACTCAAATCTGCAAAAAACCAGTTTGAATCACTACAAAAATAGTAATTTTCGATTTCAAATAATTCATTCATTTTTTGAGCTCAACTTGGAGCGATTGCAAATTGGGGAGAGCAGATGAAGAAACACAAGAAACTCTGGTTTTTTTATGAGCTTGCTTTGCCTAGTGAACGAAGCACTTCATCCCAAAAAAAAATTTAAAAAGGTTAAAATTTTGTATAAGTGAATTTAAACTCGAATTGTAGGTACCTACCAAAATTTTTTTTAAAATAATCATAAAAATGCAGGCAAATTTCAAGATTTTTGATCCTTTTCTTCTTTTTCTACACTGAAATACGTAAATTACACTACCCATGAAATAGAAATCAACGAAAATTACAAGTAGCCTGATGTAAAAGCTAAAAGCATACTAGTATCATTTGGCTCGAAGGTAAACGACGGACGAGACGACACTTTACATTTACCATGCTCAAATCTATACTCTCTTCTACGCCCCTATACTTCATTAACCACATCTCTCTAGGCCTAAATGTGTACCTACCAACCCCTTACATACACACAACTGTAAAGTATGTGTACTTAACCTACAATATACGCGTACTTACATTTACTAACAACTATGGCTAATAGACATACATCCAAGATAGCTACAATGCTGCAACCTACTGAATGATGAATAAGTACACAAGCGAATTATCTACACCATAGAACAAGATCAATAATTTACCGCTGCAATTACACGGTCTGATTAAGTGTTCGGAGTCCTGCGAGGATAGGCATATACGACACGTACGACTGCTGCTCATATTGCTGCCGATCATATTTCCGTTCGTTTTCGAATTGGATTTTGCTATAAATATAATTTTTTTAAATACGTATTACGACGGAATTTTGGATACAAAAATTTACGAGTTTTTTCGCTTATGCTAGGCGAGAAGATCTGTTCCGGATTTATGTGAATATTTACCATTGCGAATGGGTAAACAATGCCCTGGTTGATGCGGGCGAGATTCGAAGATAAGATCGTTGATAAGTGCGGGGTTTTCAGTGAAATTTTGGTAGCCAGTAATTTGCGAATTATTGGAAGTTTTTCGATGACGAATTGACCGTTCAATTAGGTTCAATTCAAATCGAAAAAAAGAGAGAAATCAAGGGAAAATGTAATTTTAGTTGGAAAAGGAAGCAATTTTCCCATTCTAAAACGGAAAAATTGCATTCTTTGTGGCAAAAATTGAATTAGTTTGACTGAAAAAAATTTTCAAAAATGATTACTTTTTTAGAAAATACACATTTGACTCAAGAATACTTCAAAAATTGAAACTTTTTTATAAAACACTGAAATTTTCTAAAAAAAATTGAAAGATTTACCAAAAAATGTCAACTTTTTGAAACTAAGAGAATTTTTTCCATAGGTATATGGAAGATCTACCAAAAACTGGAGAAACTCTCTGACAATTTTCTAAAAAATTGAGAATTTAAAAAGTCGAAACAATTTTTTAAAAATTATATGATTTTCTACGAGTAATTGTCCAAATATTGAAGATTTCTTTGAAAACTGTACAATTATCCACCATTTTCTGAAAATAGAACCACAGATCAAAAGAATTATTGTGACTACTCATAGACCTGAAGAAAATTCTATTGTGACAAAATCAGACGCAATTTTCGGAAATTTGAACAATTTTCCAGCTGGTCAATTTCTTTAAAACAGGGAAATGTTTTTAAAAATTTGAACAATTTTTCAAAACCAAGACAATTTTCTGAAAGAGTGAATGATTTTCTAAAAGCAAAGTGTTTCTCATAACTTGGACAAAATTAGCAAATATTTCATACCTTGAGTAATTTTTTTACGTTTAAAACTTGAAACGTTCTATGAAAGGGTATTCTCCATAATTTTTTGCCTACTCTTCAGCCCGCCAATTTTCATTACGCTTATGGAATTTTATAAAATTGAAAATCACTCAAAATGAGAGATAAGTCCAAGATTCTTCAAAATTTAATTTTTTTATTTGATGTAGGTAACCAGAAAATCATACGTCCAATTTTACAAACCATACGGAAAAATGTAGATTTCAAATTTTGGCCAATTTTATAAGGCTCAGTTCACTATAAAATCTCAAACGCTTAATGTAAATTGACAGGCAAGAAAGCGACAAAAGTTTTGGTGAATATTTCCTTTAAAATAATTGGACAATTTTTAAAATTACAATTTTTTAATGTAAAAGTAGGTTTTTAACGCATGAACGATATTTTTCAACCCTGAATAAAATTTTTGTTCCAAAACTCAATTGATTTTCCAAAAATTGGCATAAAAAACTTCTTTAAAAATATTGGTAAGTAATATTTTGAAAAACAAAAAAAATGCAACAAACAATTGAAATTTGAAACAAATTATTTCTTAATTCAAAAATTAGAAAAAGTATTTTAAAAAAAAAAACACAACAATTTTTCTCAAACAAAGTACTATTATGTTCCAAAGATTTTAACAAACAAATCAAATTTTTTCCAACAAATTGCTAAAATTTCGAGACGATTTGTCACGTTTTTTTTGATTCAATACTCATCTATCTTGAAAAAATGAATATTTTTCTAAAAACTATTATCGATAGAATCGTAATAATTACATCGAATGAAAAATTTCCTTCGAAACAAAAATTTTGAATTATTACATTTTCAAGGTGTCTAACAAACTTTCAAAACCCTAAAACAGGACCTCAACAGTACCTTTTAAAATCAATACTAATATATTTTGTACGACGACCCCCCCCCCCATCCGCACCAAAAAATTCAAAACCCTATTAAAAAAACAATTTTGGAAACGATTTTTTTCAATATTGTAAGAAAAAAGTAAATGTAAATTTATTTTAAAAATGATTGAAAAATAAACAAATACATTGAAACGAAAAAATAGTTGAATTCAATGAGCCCGAGCGAAGCGAGGTGAAAAATTTTTGAAAAAGGGGCACCCAGAATCATTTCTTTGTTAGGTAAAATTCGAACTTCTCGTGTTTTGTTCTGAATTCAAAAAAAAAACAAAAACGAATTTAAAGATTTGTTTTTTATTTTCTTTCCAAAAAAAAAAGAAACATTTTTGAAGATTGTAATGGAGATCGTTACTAGTTCTTTAATAAATGAGAACGATTTTTGTCATTTTGAAACATTAATTATCTCTCTCGGCTGGAAAGGAAGAAGTTTTGTAGGGTTTCAAATTTTTAAAATAAAATTATATAAATTTACAGCGCCCGAGCGAAGCGGGCATTCAAAAGTTGAAATTTCTTCAGACATCCTGTATCATCTTTCATCAGCTTACTTAGTGTTGTCACTGATGACATTTTAGATTTTCATTTTGGCGGGTGGAATCTCAAAATCGTCACAAAACAGGATTTTTCTCTTGAAAAGCTCTAAAACAGGACCAAACCAGGACCAACAGGACCTGTTAGACACCCTGATTTTTAAGGTGCATTTGGAATATTGATTTTCCAATTATTCAGGAACTACATACTTGGAATTTATTTCTTCAAATCCACAGTATTTCTCAAAAAAAAAAATCAGCTTTCAAGAAAAATTGGAGAAATTGTGCGATCATAGATCTTAAAATCTTGAACTTTTTTGGAAGCAGTAATCCTTTCATTCAACTTTCTTTCTTGGGTCATTATGTATTCTGGGTATTGAACTGAGTTTTTTTTTTATAAAGGATTGAAATGTACCAACCATTTATTGAACTCAACTCACTTTCCACATTTCTTCAAAATAATAAAATTATTCATTTTCCTTTTTACTTATAAATTTTAGAAAATGTCTTAATGATGAGCAGCGACTATTTTAATTTACTCATTTCAACTTGAGAAATTGATACTTGGTACCTGAATACTTCGAATTATCCTAAATTTATCTCTCTACATTTTCCACATCTTTTATTGATGTTAAACTTTTTTTTTTCAAATATTTCTTCATTAATTCTCTTACTTTGCCCGTCGAGACAGAATTTCACCTTCGCATTAGAGACGTTAATCTTTCAATGTTTCGATAAATCGAAAAAAATTATTTTTCTCGTTCATCCCAAAAAATCGATTCATTTTCAACCCTCCCAAAAAATTGGAAAAAATTACAATCAAAAATCTCTAAAGTAGGTTAGAAAAAAACGACAAAACTCAAAACCCTTGAACTTCGCTTTAATTTGTAAACCCAGCCTTTGTCTGAACTCCCTTCCCACCAATCATCCGACTTACGTTTACCCAACACAAGACAGCTCGGTTCTTTCGCTAGCACACCGAATCTCCAGACACGAAATTAGCTCGACTCGTGAAAGTTTAAAATTTGACCCTTTTTCTAGCCCTTTTGGTGCACATTAGTACCTTTGTCTCTGTACTTAATCCATCCCGAACGCTTACAGATGAAAATCTCGCACAAAGGAGACGAAATGCTTATTTCGGTGCTGCGTCTATTTCGTAGCATTTTCAGCAGCAAAATGGCGCAAATTTGCACGCAGTCAGACCATACCTTAACGCCATAGCCACTTAGGTTTGTGCAAGTTATCTAACGTGTATCTACTTTTTATCTATGTTACAGTTTCGATGCCCGAGGCCGAGCATCGGGAAAGGAATTGCATTGGTCAGACGAACGTAGCTTGGGACCCAGAGCGTATTTCGTAACACTCTCACGTCCGGCCAGTTTGCAGTTGGATAACGTGCAATTGCGTGACGAAGGCACATATCGGTGCAGGGTGGATTACCGTAACGCTCCGACTAAGAATTTTCAAATTCATCTCACGGTCATAGGTACGCGTAAAACATTTCCTCTCCTCGTCCTCACACCTGCCTATATACTTCGTTCTTGTACGTCGATTCAAGCCGCGCATACCTTTGCTTTTTTGCTTGCACTATTATTTGTTATAAACACGCCATTTTATGTGGTGGAAATTTCCACCGACGCCGTCGAACGACAGCAGCCCATCTACGCCTCTTGTAATTCGTTTCGAATTACAGAACGAGAGAGCTGCGAAAGCTCGTTATAACACGGATAGCATACTGTACGTTTCCAGTATCTAGGTATTTGTACATATGTAGTATGGTCTAGAGCCTACTTCACTGCAAAGAGGTAAAAAAAAAATTCCACATACGTATGACACAGCATGTTAAATAGCTCGCCACCAAAGCAACTAGTACGCCTATAAATACTCGACGGGTTCATCGATGCGAATCTCAATAGCTGGTCGAGTGTTGGAGCTCACCGACTCGAAACCATCCTCCAATTTTTAATTAAATCGCGACGAAAAAAATTACCCGGTTTGTTATATCGAATAAATCGTTTGAAGAGGTGCTCTTCTCTCAACCCGAAAAAAATACTTTTTAAGCCGTTCGAGTTCAGAATGAAAGGGACGACTGGTGTACAATTTCGACGAACTGTAAAAATTTCAAGTATTTCGAAATAATAAATTCAACGCGAGATTTTTTTTCCTTTCGAACACGAGCTGGAATTTGATTAAAAATGTAGATTTGTTACGGTAGGTACCTAAATTATTGTATTGTTACGTTCGATTATTATTGATATTTTTAGATTTTTTGATTCTATTTGAACGAATCATTTATTCGAAACTGACTATAGAATTGAAGGGCGAAATATCAGGTGAATTTTAAAAATTTCTCAAAATTTTCCAATTCAATTTTCAACATGACACCAAAAAATAAGAAAGAGTATCCTCAGTTAAGATAGGTGAATCGACCTAAGAGCAATTTTTGAAACTAACCATCAGGCAGGGCCCCAAAATATAATTTTAGGGCATATTTTCCACCTCCCTCCTCACTTCCTCTCGGTTCTCACCCTTTTTCCCGAATAAGTTTTCCCGAACGACCAAATTTCTAAATTGAAAAAATCACTAAAAATTAATTCCTGAATGAAATTTTCCCAAATGGACAAGAAATGGAAAATGTATACATTATTCGTTTTCAGTCTTTTTACAAAACGACGTTTTGAGGTCACGCTCAAAGGAATCAGAAGTCAGTCGTTGTTGAAATCGTATTCGAGATATCCCAGGGAGAGGGGGAGGAGAGGACTAAAAATTTCGCACTTCGGTCTTAAATAGTTCATAAAAGACCGAGCGTAGCGAGTGCGAAGATTTGAAAAATTGGATTTATCAATGTCAAAAAAATACATTTTTCACAAAAATTCTTGAGCTAGGTGGTCCAGACCCCTCCCCTCTGGCTACGCCCCGCCCTGACTGAAATTCAATTCTAAAAATGTTTTAACCACCCTCCACTCGCACAAAAACTGGAAAAATTGAATTCATTACAGAAAAAATTTCAAATTTAAAAAAAAAATCGTTTTAAACCGAAATTAGGTGCCTGAAAATTTTTGAAAAATGAAACAAATTATGTCAGTGTGTCTATATGTCTATACTAAGTAATCGAAAATTCGGATTTTACTGGACTAAAAATTTTTAATTTTCCTCTCAATTCAAAACACATTCCAGTCTTCAGCATTTCCTGGTAAATAAAAAATCGAAAGGATGATAAAATACTAATCAATCAATCATTTCGTTTAAATAGATCAAGCATGTATTGAACTCGAACGAGACGAGGACAAATTTTTTTGGAAAAAACTCGTTCAAAATATGAAAATCCCCCTCTGAAAAAAAATTAAAAACATAACATACTTGTCAAGCTTATAAATTGCACGAAACTTTTAGGAATTTTTTCAGCATGCCTCATCAAATAAAAAATATGTACATTCAAAAATTGGAAATTCATCACTTCTCTCTCGATTTTCTATCAAAAAGCTAATTTTGACAACTTTTTGTTTCGAATCCCATTATTCTGATGGGTGTCTAACAAAATTTTTGGAGAAAAAAGCTTGACCTTTTCGAATGACTTTTTTGACAATCAATACCAAATTTTTTGACCCCCTCCCTTCCCTGCGTACATTCGTTTTGAAAGAAAATTTCGAGCACTTTTTGTCCCTTCCTCGAAAATACTCTTCTTTTCCATAAGAAATTTCAAATTTCATGAATTTCTTCGTACCAAACTATATTTAAGGGAAATTTATTCAACACTAATAAAGAGAGAAGATATAGCGCTTTTTTCATTTTTTTTTTTTTTAATATTTATCAATGGTAAATGGAATTTTTATGATTTTTGAAATTTTTGAAAAAAAAAACTTGAATTTTTGAGTAAATTAGTGAAAAATCTTGACTTTTTAGACCAACTTGACCAGTTAGATACCCTGTGATCACAAACTTGACTTCAAAAATTTAAATTTCAGACTATTTCTCAACTTTTTGAAAATTCATGCCATTTTTCAAACACTCTTCTCCCCCCCTCCCCCCCCCAAAAAAAAATAGTAATGGAAAAATGATGTACTTAAAGTAAAATTTTTCCAAAGCAATTTTCCAGATCTTTTAGGTTTATTTTCAAGTTTTCTAGATTTTCTTACTAAAATTTACTGGGATTTTTTTCTATTCGGAAATTTGGTCATTCGGGAAATTGACCCGGAATCGAAAAATATAGTTAATGCGCCATACAAGCGAAAACCCCCCTCCCAAAATTTCTTCTCATAATTTTAAGTCTTCAGAGTAACTATAAAATTTCGGAAAGAGGTAAAAATTGAAACTTCGAAACTTCAGGTCGGTTTTTCTGCTATGCGGTGACATATTGTACCGAAGCAGAACCATATTCGCACCAAAACGACAAAATGTAGGGACCTATATTTTTCAGTTTTAAAAGCAGAGTATTTTTAAAGTTTCTGAGGAAGGTTTTGGCTAAAATGTGGCCCAAAAAATCTGAAAAATTCTCAATGTTGGTTACCATTCCCCCATATACACCATAAATAAATTTCAAAATTTTGTATCATTAGGTTGGATGGGATTTTTTGACGAAGTTCGATATTGGAGGGCAGAGTGAGGTGGGAGATGAAAGATGAACCCAAGATTTTTTCAAATCCTAAATTATGCCTTATGGTTAGTTTCAAAAAATAGAACGAATGTTGCCTTTTAGTTTTGAAATTAGAGCAACTTTCAAAGTTTGGAGGAGGGTTTTGGCTAATACGTATTGCAAAAAAATCATTAAAAATTCTCAAAAATTTATTACCTCTTTTCGTTCATGCCAAATACCCTGATTTCAAAATGTTTGATTACTTGAGATCGCAATTTTTTCGTTTATTTCCTATTCTAAAAAACTGGAAAAAAATAGGACAATATTTGTGTCAAAAAGAAAAAATATATGTCTTATATGTAGTTCTGAAATTAAAGCGATTTTAAAGTTTCAAAATGGAATTTTGGTTAGAAAGCGAAGCAAAAAAATCTGAAAAAATTCTTAAAAGTTGGTCACCACTTTGCCTGTACACCACATAAATTTCAGAATTTTCAATTTATTAGGTTCCAAGATGGATTTTTTTGACAAAAATTCGACTTTTGGGGAGTGGGGTGAAGGGGAGTGAGGTGGGAGGTGGAAAATATGCCCCAAAATTATTTTCTAGGGCATAGAGCCTATAATAATATCTGATCGTTAATTTAAAAAACAATTCATCTATCTTAACGGAAGGTACCCTTTGAAAACAACCACTTCTTTCTCCATCGTCGCAGAAAAACATTTCGAATTCGAAAACTGAAGCGTCATTAACGATGAAATTTGAATCTGAAATGCAACACTTTGAAGGGTTGAACGTATTCTAATTATTTAACAACGGGATAATCTCGAAACGCTATAAAATATTTACGAAAAAGGGAGCAAAAATACATCTTTTATTTACCAACTCTAGGTTCGATTCCACGCGTGGATTTTCTTGTCCACACTCTACAATATATTTTCAAAAAAACAGGCACGTGTATCTTCTCCAATAAACACGGCCTCCAAATTCGAAGCCAATGGCCCGGATACGTCGCCCCAGCCACAGCTACATCGTCCAGTCGCCACACAAAAGCATCTCGTATAAAATATCTCAAATTAATAAATTAATCGCGATCGTATTTTTCCACTCGTTTTGGACTTTGTGATTGTTGGAAAAGAAAAACTCGGCGACGTGATTGGAATCCTATCGATGATGTCGTATTTCGTGTGCTGTAACCCGATGAGAAGCTGGTAAATTCCAAACCCAGGATCTGCGAATAAGGTGTTCGGAAGAAAGATGGAGGGGGGAGAAAAAGAGTATTTGTAACCGCTGAAAAAGCTCGTTAATTAATTAAATACGCGTTTAAAACACGATTGCCTTTTTCACCAGCACACACACACAAAATTACAGAGAAAACGGTCCGATAAAATGTGTTTGGCAGTATCCCTATTCCCTATGAGCCGAATTGCCACGAAGGGGGAGCGAATGGACGCGGTAGAATTTATTTGGCGTACCCCGCAACCTGTCGTGTTTTTGTGCGTGGAACCGCGAAACAAATTGGCAAAAATATGTGTAACTTACCAAAGCGTGTTTCGTTTTGAGGCGATTTAACGACTGCGAGGATTTTGGGTTTTCTCTCTCGTTCTATGGGGTTTTACGCTGGCTCTGCGTGTGCTGCGGTGTTGTTTTGAAAAGCCAGGTAACGATTGCGTAGTAGTATTTCACGGCCCGAGTATTTAATTACGGTTTGTTTAGATTGGCGTTTCACGTCGCCGTGTGTGGGATTTTGTTGCCGAATGAGGCGGCGACGAAGTGCAGAGGTACCTGCGATGATAGTGCGTATTCGAAAGCTCGTGTCGTCGCAGACGTGCCGACAGTAGGTAACCTACTTGTTGCGTCGTCCAAGTTCGAGCTTTTCGTCGATCGACAATTCGCTGGGATGGAGGAATTGGTGAAAATTGGGCTTGATTGAATTTTTTCGGGGCTGTAATTAACGTTCGATGGTGTTGCGATAACGGACACGTGGGATTTTTAATTGAATAGGTGGCGAATAAATTATGACTTATTGGAATCGATCGAGGGTGTGGATGTTCGCGTTTTTCTTGTTTGACTGCTAAGCAGTTTGCTGAAAATTTTAATGGCTAAAAATGTGAAATTAGGTGATGTTGAAATTGAGATGAAAATTCAGCTCAAATTCGTGTAAGACTGAAAAATTAGAAAAAAAATATGGAAGTGTGTTTAAAAAAAGTTTTGGTCTGATTTGCAATTGGAAAAAACGTTGGTCTGAGTTGGAAAAAAAGTCGGCTTTTGTTGAAAAAACCGTTGGTTTAGGTAAAGTATATATTGAAAAACGTTGGTCTGCATTTGAAAAAGCGTTGGTCTAAGTTGGAAGAAACGCTTCTGTTGAAAAAAACCTTGGCCTGTGTTAGAAAAAACGTTGGTCTGTGTTTAAGAAAGCTTTGGTCGGAGTGAGAAAAAACGTTGGCAAATTTTTAAAAAATCGTTGGTCTCAAATTGGAAAAATCGTTGGTCTGGGTTGGAAAAAATATTGGTCTGTATCAAAAAAAAAAAAAAAAGCGTTGGTCTGTGTTTAAGGGCCATATTCATAAACGATACTTGAGTATCACTTGGATAAGTAACGAATTTTAAAAATATTTCCTTTTAAGATTAATGGAGCCTTGCATACAAATTTTTTATTCGAATCGAATAATCAGATGCATAAGTATCGATTTATCATTAAAAAAATCATGAAATTATCATTTCATATCTCGAAAAATTTGCGTTTTAAAATTCGTTACTTAGCCAAGTAATACTCAAGTATCGTTTATGAATATGGCCCTTAGAAAGCGTTGGTGTGAGTTGGAAAAAGAGTTGGCTAGTGTTGGAAAAAAATTGATCTGTATTTAAAAAATCGTTAATCTGGGTTAGAAAAAAACGTTGGTCCGTATTGGAAAAAACGTTGGCCATTGTTTTAAAAAAAACAGTTGGTTAGAGTTGGAGAAAGTGTTGGTCTGTTGAAAAAAACGTTAATCTACGTTAAAAAAACGTTGAACTTTGTAGGAAAAAAAACGTTGGCCTGTGTTAGAAAAAAACATTTTTCTTTGGAGAAAAAACGTTGGCCACTGTTTTAGAAAAAGTTGATTAGTGTTGCAAAAAAGTTGGTTTTCATTGGAAAAAGTTGGTTTTTGTTGAAAAAAGGTTGGTTTTTGTTGGAAAAAGGTTGTTTTTGTTGAAAAAAGTTGGTTTTTATTGGAAAAAAGTTGGTTTTTGTTGAAAAAAGGTTGGTTTTTGTTGGAAAAAGGTTGTTTTTGTTGAAAAAAGTTGGGTTTTGATGAAAAAAATTGGTTTTTGTTGAAAAAAATTGGGTTTTGGTGAAAAAAGTTGGTTTTTATTGGAAAAAAGTTGGTTTTTATTGGAAAAAAGTTGGTTTTTGTTGGAAAAAGGTTGATTTCTGTTGGAAAAAGGTTGTATTTGTTGAAAAAAGTTGGGTTTTGTTGAAAAAAAAAAGTTGGTTTTTGTTGAAAAAAAGTTGGTTTTGTTGAAAAAAATTGGGGTTTGTTGAAAAAAGTTGGTTTTTATTGGAAAAAAGTTGGTTTTTGTTGGAAAAAGGTTGTTTTTGTTGAAAAAAGTTGGGTTTTGTTGAAAAAAAAAAAGTTGGTTTTTGTTGAAAAAAAGTTGGTTTTGTTGAAAAAAATTGAGGTTTGTTGAAAAAAGTTGGTTTTTATTGGAAAAAAGTTGGTTTTTGTTGGAAAAGGTTGTTTTTGTTGGAAAAGGGTTGTTTTTGTTGAAAAAAGTCGGTTTTTGTTGAAAAAGGTTGGTTTTTGTTGAAAAAAGATGGTTTCTGTAGGAAAAAGTTGGTTTCTGTTGGAAAAAAACGTTGGTTTGGGTTAAAGAAAGAGTTGGCCTAAGTTGGAAAAAACGTTGGTCTGAATTTTGAAAAAAAAGTTGGCCATTGTTTGAAAAAACATTGCTCTATGTTGGAAAAAACGTTGGTCGGAGTTGGAAAAAGTGTTGGTCTAATTTGGAAAAAGTGTTGAATAGGTATTAGGATGAAAACAGTTGGGATGAAAATTCAGCTCAAATTCATCCCAAACTCAAAAATTTGAAAAAAAAAAACGTGAGATGAATATTGGGATTAATGTTCACCCCAATAATTGGAAATTTTGCAAACATGGTGTAAAATGTTTTTTTTTTTTTTCGTTAAAACGCCATCTATTGCATGTTTAATGGTGTTCAATAAAGTCATGTGCTGTGCTCATCCCAAACACGAAACTTCTAGTTAGAACATTTTTAATCCAACTGTGATGGCACTGCAAGTCAAAAAAGAGTGTATTTCAAAATTTGGAGTTAGGCCCTTTTAAATTCCATACTTCAATTATCATCCCAATTTTTTAAAAACTTTTAACCTGGAATGAACTTTTTCAATATTGATTCCACATTTTACCGAATTTCCAAGTCTGGGATGAACTTGGAATTGGATTAGAGTCAATGCACACTACTCTCTTAATTTGAATCAGTCAAAAATGCCAAAATTGACTGATGAAATAGAGAAACCCAAGTCACTGATAATCAGTCAAATTCCACTGATTCCCCAGTTAATCAGCGTCATTTTACTGCCAATCAGTGAAAAATTATACCGATTCAAATAGTGGATTTTTATTGTTAAAATCAGTGAAAATTAGTTGACTGATTGAAATCAGTAAAAATTTACTGATTCAAATCGGTGAATTTTCATTATTGAAACAGTGAAAAAAAATTTCACTGATTGAATCAGTGAAATTTTTATTTTTACTGATTCAGTAGTGAAAATTCACTGATTGAATCGTACTTTTTTCAACTATTTCCTACAGTGACTTGATTTTGTCGATTAGAATCAGTCATTTTTGACTGATTCAAATTAAGAGAGTAGATCAACTACTTACTTCTCAAGATCTACAAAATTTACAAATTTTTTCACCCATATTCACAACTCTTGGAAAGTTGGAAACCACTTCAATACAGAACTGAAATTACATAATTAAAATTTCAAAAACAATCCTCAAAAAACAGCTGCCAAATTTTATATCAGACACTCGACCCTTTGTATAAAAATTTCGATTAAAAATTTCATCAAATCACCCGTATAACTTTCAGTAATAAAAACATTCGAATTCCATCCAAGGTAATTTCTCTCAACGAGCACCAAAACAGGTTAAAACGCCTTTAAAACCAATTTAATCGAAAAATTTATACTCGTCAAAAAGAAAACATTTTCAATGACACGGTATCGAAAGGAGGAGGGAAACACCGCGTCCTAAAGCAACAGTAGTATAAGAAGTACTTTAGCGGATTATAGCACATAATACTACAAAAACTCGAGCACCGAACACTTTAGCAATTCGTCCAAAAAAAGAAAACCGTTCAATATTCGATCAGCCTATCCGAATTGCGCGTTTTATCTCGTTTAGAAATAAAAATTCGCTTTATTAACTCGACAACACGTATAATGCCTACGTATACACCTTTTTAATTAAATCCGTCCGATAAAAAACTTCGCCAATTGATCGGTGTATGGTCGTGGCTGGGCATACGACAGAACAAGAGGAGTATTCAAGTACCCGTTTCAAGTTTGAAAACTCACGGTCGATGGTGGAAAACCACGATCGGCTGAATTTCACACCGCTTTTACACATATCATCGGGATGGATTGATTTATCTGAAATTTCTCTATGGAAATGTATCGAATCGACGGTCCATTTGGCTCCGGCCTACGGGCATGTAGGCAATTAGGTGTATAATTCGTACGCGTAGATAATAAACGTGCTGGAATTTTATATTTTTTTTCAATTTCCCATCCGTACAGCTTCGCAGAGTTGATGTGGAGTAAAAATCGAACCATGGGCATCAACCTGGTACCCATAAAGTCGATCCAGCTTTATATATTATCGGTGAAATGTAATTTATATCGTAAAACGGTGGGCTAAATACACAGGTGTACCGTATTCTGCCTCCTGTGCTAGGTCGTCGCCACCTATCGTGCTGTTTCCTCCATCGTCGTGCTTTGGTATTATACAACCTGTCGCACAAACACCTTTAACCTGTGTGTGTCGATCTAGCCAAGCACGAGGGAACGCAGAGGCGACGATCCGAATTGCATCCGAGTGTATTTTACCCGCTATAAATCTGATGTAGGGGAGGGGGGAGGGGGTTGCGACCCCAGGGGCTCAGCGGTGTTTAAATTCTACTACGAATCACTTTCTTCTCTTTCGTATTCTTTCTAATGCGTTTTTCTCTCTTTATCGTTCATTTTATACTTCTTTTTCTTTATTTCGAGTCGAATGGCGAAGTGTGTGAGCTAAGTTCATGTAGATGTAGTTTGTTTCCGAAGTTGGATACGATGTAGTGGTAGAACAACGTACACATACTCGCTAAACCCTATTAAGAAAAGAAAAATTTCCCGCAGCAAGATTTTCGCTAGTTTATTCCGCGTCGCTTCGAGTGATTTGTTGCCTTCGCTATTTTTTCTTCTCTTTTTGGGCGCGTTATACGCGTGCAATACTTTTTTTCATATGGGTATACGCGAAAGTACTATGAGAAAACGTTTTCTGTATATGTACGTTTATATTTGAATTCGTCTTGTACGCAAATAAGCGACAAGTTTTTCTCCTTTTTAATATGTACGTAGGTAGGTTTAGATTCGGGGATCTTGGGCAGGTATTGTATTATTTTGAAGTCGTCGTAGTCTAAGAGGTTTTTTTCGATACACGTATTGCGTGGAAACTGCATTATCGCACATAGAACAAGTGCCTGTGAAAATTTTAATTTATTGGTTGGGGGTTTTTTTGTGAATAGAGATGTGATTTTGGATGAAATTTCAATTTTTGTGGTTTTTTGGGAGAGGAGAGGGGTATAACGTTTAGAACTAACTCGAAATTTCTAATAATGTTGAAAATTTTATAATTTTTACCTCATTCCAGCTATTTTTTTATTTTTTACTAGAATTAGTTTAGAGATGGGTTAAATTTAATAAATCGAAAATTATACAACTCAGTTAGAATTTTTCTTCAAATTTTACGTCGAGCCTTCCTCCTTAGATCTCTTTTTGTAATTTTTATTTTTGACAACTCATTCAGAATTCAGATGGTATTGAGAAATTCTAGATATCAGCCGGTGGAGTCACTTTCTGTATTCAGAAATGTAAATTCAGGGTGAGTTCAAAAAAAAAATTCAATATTACCTAATAAATTTTTAGCTGAGATATAGGCAACTAACAGAGCTTTTAGGTCACAAAAAAAATTTGAAATGTTTAAATTTTTTCGAAAATTTTCAATCTGAACTTCTCAGTGTAGTCAAATGACTCTGGAAAAAATTTAGCAGTCTACCATGAGACATTTCTTTGAAATATAAAATTTTTTCTATCTTCTCTGCTTTTAGAAGAGAAAATTTCCTAAATTACTAAAAAAATATGTACTTACCTAGGTATGAAAAAATAATAATACTTGGTATTTTCAAGCTGACTTATGCAAAACGTGCAAAATTCCATGCGGGTAATTTTACAGAAAATTTTAAAAATTCGTGAAGGTAAATTCTAAAAAAAAAAGTTTCAACTTGAAGGCAGATGAATAAATTTTATGGCGTTTCCAGCCCTACTTCCACCAGAATCCATTTTTGGAATTACATACATATTTCAAGTTCAAATTGAAGATTTGACCTCTCAAGGAAGGAAATAGGACTACGAGAGAAGGGACAAAAAATTTTGAACTTAACAGAAAAAAGTATCAAAATTCATGTGATTTGAGTTACGAAATCATATTTTATTTCTGGGTAAAAAAGTTGAAATTTTATCGATTTTAAAAAAATTCAGGTTTTTTGGAATTTTTAATCTCTTTTTCCAACACCTATTTCATATTTGAAAATTTTAATCGAATTCAATTCTGATTACATTTCATCTGAGGAAGTTAATTGGAAGATGAAAATAAATAAACATTTTTCAAAATTCAGAAATTCCGCTTCAACTTTTAGAATCTTTTATGGGGGCAAGTAGGGATTGCAGTAGTTATTTTCTAGCACGATGGAAAATAATCCACAGAAAATGTTAATTTTTTCATGAATAAAGATATCTATTTCCAAAAAAAAGTAAAATAACGACTGCTCCTTTTCAATTTGAAAGCTCCTGGCGCAGAACCCGCCTATCTCATTTCCCGTCTAAGTTTCACTAAAATGCATCCAATTCAGAAAATATAACATTTTTGGACCATAATTTAGGGAATGGAGCCGCATCGATGGTTGGTCTTCATTAAATTCAAGAATTTCGACGACAGAAATTCAAATTGTATCATTTTTGAAAAAATTAATTCTTATTGTGAATATTTTTTAGAAAAAGAGATTTGATTAGACATGATTAAAATTTTGTTGTTTATCTACATTTCCATAATTTTATTCAAAACGTCACTGAAATGTTGATTATTGAAATTGCTCAACAATCTTTAAATATTACCTACAACAATAACAGTTTGATAAAAATTAATCTTTATCAAATGTCAAGTCAATTAATTTCTCAACGATTGGAAAAATTGGACTAAATACTATTTGAAAATTTTGATGAGAAGTGAGAAGGTGAATGGCAAAGAAATATTCAAAAACTAATTTTTTGTTCGAGGGAGGGGGGAATATTCACAATGACAGTCACTTCTAGAGAATTATTTTCAAAATTACAATTTTTCGAGTTCTATGTATGTAAGTATTCGAGAGATATTGTCTCATTATGAATTTCTGTCGTCAAAATTTCTGCAATTTGATAGATACCAATATCGATATCACGATGAACACGATAAATGTAGCTCTATTTCCTAAATTATTGCTCAAACATATCATAAAAACTGAATTGGATGCATATTTGTAAAATTTAAACGGACAATGAGGAGGGCGGGTTCTGCGCCAGGAGCTTCCAAATTGAAAAAAGACAGTTTTTGTAACTTTTTGATATTTTCCCTCAAATTACAATAATAATTTATTAGTCAATATAATTTACATTTTTACACAACTTTTTGATATTTTTTTCAAATGCCATCATCTCAGTATGTTGAAATTTTCAGACATTTTTGAAGTCATTAAATCTGTGAGTTACAATTTCACCTTTAAAATTTGATCATTTATTCTCGAAGGCCACAAAAAATTCAATGACACTGGTATCTTCGGCTAAGAAATGTTGAATTCAAGGACTGAAATTATAAATATCAATTTTAATAAAATTTTGAACGTTTTTTTGTTCACTGCTGGAGAAGTAAAAGAGAGTAAAACTTCATAATGATTGTTTTCTCGTGAAAACGAACTAGAAAGTTGAAAAAAATATTAAGAAAAAATAATCGACAAAACATTTTCAACCAATTATAGTAAGTACCTACTCTCTAAATCTGAATCAGTAAAAAAACTGAAAATTCACTGATTAAACAGCAAAAAATGTGCAACTGTTAATCAGTGAAAAATTGTCGATTCAATTACCTAGTGAATTTTCATTCTTGAATCAGTAATTTTTTTTAACTACTGAAATGAATCAGTAAATTAAAAATTTTACCGATTCAAAAATGAAAATTCACCGATTAAATTGGTAAAATTTTCACTGATTTCTTCAGTTGCACACTTTTGTCTTATTAATCAGTGAATTTTACCTGATTCAAATTTAGAGAATAAGTTCACACAATAAGTTCATTAAAAAATGACAGTTCCTTTCAAATTTAGAAGCTCCTGGCGCAGAACCCCCTCACTCACTTGAAGCCGCAGAAAACGTTTTCAATTTCATCGACTTTTTAAAATAATACCAATGAATAAATTTCATTGAATTTTACCTCAAATTAACAATATCTTCGTTGTTTTTGTCTATTTCCCATTAATTTGAACAACGTTGGTATACGAAATTGAAATTTTTTCAGAATTTTCAACAATTCTGAAAATATTTGTAAAGAAAAGTTTTCTCGAAAAATGCGGAGTAGTTTGGGTAAATTTTTCAATTTTTTTAAGTGAAGATCATCCAATCAAAATAAAAATGGATGGAAAAAATTCCAATTAAGAAATTTAATTTAAAAAATTTTTTTCTTCAAAAAAAAATGTTCACAATTTTTGCAAATGTTCTACCTCGAATCCAATTTTTTTCATTTTACAATGAAAAAAAAACTTTATTATACTCAATTTTTCTCCTAGTTTGATTTTGCCTCAATAACAAGGATCTTATTGATTCTCATCTCGAAAAATGATCAATATTCAATTTTTCTAAATGTTAATTTTTCAACAGTCATTAAACAATTTGAAAAATGCAACAAAAAAAATAGGACCTACAGAATTATCAAGAGATGGTATAATTTTACAACTTGAACGATAATTTCGATTATTAGTCATTGATTTTCATTTCCGTTTCTCGACCTTTTTCTCATCTAAAATCAAATTTCTTTAAATTTTCACATTCCCACGTTCATTTCTCGACCTGCACACACACAACTCATCACCAAACCCCCAAGAATCTCATTCTTCTCACGAACATTGCTCGGTTTAATTAATAAAATTACACCTTGTCGAGCACGTAGCTAATAAAATATCAAACAAATTTCTCGGCAATCGTTTCCAATTGTTTATAAAATAACGAAAAAGATTAGAAAGCTAATTCCGCCGGAAGGATTTACCTTTTGGGATTTACCCAACAATAAGAATCCGACGTTTACGTACATCTAGCGTCCGTGCACAGTACAAATACGTACATAAGGTACCTTCGTGTACCATTCGTTTACTTGTACTTGTATTTGGGCGAGTAAAAAGAAAACGAAAATTGCGAGCTTTTATCTTCAGACAAATAATGCTCGGCGAGCACACAGCAAATGTCTACTTTAAAGCGCACATCACATACGAGCAGAATCTCATATACCATGTTAGAACGTAACACAACAAAGAACATGGCCAAGGATGGGTGAAAAAAAAACCAGCGCAGCACGAAACACAAAGGAAATTCGAGAAAGAATACACACGATCGCATCACGAAGCAAAACACAGGGTCGAATATTTCCTTATTTAATCTTAAATCGTATTCGATTTAAAATTGACCGTAAATTAGGTTTCGGTTAATTGAGAATAGAATTGAAGGTATAAAAAAATACATCGTATGAGGGTGAAAACGAACTAAAAAAAAGGCTGCGTTGGGCGATAAAATTTGTATTCTGTGTCGAACTATACTATACCGGCATTTAACCTTTTAACGCGTTTCGTCGTTCATTACTCGCGCACGAGTTCGCATTTCACCGTGCAGCAATATCCAAAAGGCTTTTAAAAAGGTGGACGAGACGTCGAATGGAAGGTCGTCCGCGTCTTTGGTCGTCGTTAATGAGTGCACCGGGGTTATTTATGCACATACGAATGTTCTCCCAAGAATTACCCTTTTTCGACGTGACAAAAAGACGCCCAATAAAAGCATCCAGCGTCTTCGGTATTCGCAAAAGAACAAGTACAGTGTTACGACCCGAATCACCATCGGGTCGTTGGGTCGACCAACGCGTGTGCCCTTTTTTTTCGTTCACGTACGACGAACGTTTCGCAAATACGAGAATTATCTTCGATTTACTACGCTCTTTTATATTTTTTTCGTTTTTCTTCGGAATGTTTCAGTGCCCCCGCATCAGATAATCCTTTACGATAATTCGGGTCGTGAGGTGCAGAATGTCGTTGGTCCGTTGCAGGAGAATTCCGATATGGTGCTGGTTTGCGAAGTTCGAGGAGGTAAGTCGAGTGTGGGGGTGTGAATTTGTATTGGTGTTTGATTTTTATGATTCGTTTGCCCAGGTAAACCGATACCGACGATTGTGTGGACATCGAGAGGGAAAGTTTTGCAGAATCAAACGAAAACTGCGGAAGCTAACATTGTCACGAGTAAATTAGAGATTAAGAATTTAACCAGGACTGATTACGATACCGTTTATAAGTGCAAAGCTTCCAATACTGATCTCATATTGCCATCTGAGAAACGAATACAGTTAAAATTGCATTGTAAGTTGTGAAATGATATTTTAAAATGACAGAATGTCAATTTTTCAAGGTCAACTTTTCTTGATGAGATAAAATTATGTCGATTTTTGAGACCAGAATTTGATTTGATAAAAGAATTATATTCAAGTATTGCCTGGACTAAACTCTGGAAATGGTAAATTTTAACTCGATTTTTCTACAAAATTTTACCTAAACTCAATGGAGGAAGTATGGAAAATTGAAAAAAAAATTGATCAAATATTATGAAAAATAATCGAAAAAACAGCAAGAGTCCTAAACGATAGTCAAGTATTTCTCTGCTACGTAAGTAATGAATTTTAATTCAAAATTTTGATTTTTGAATGAAAATTTTATGATTTAACAATGTAAATCAACACTTGAAGCTCTAAATATTCGATTATAGAGTAAAAAAATGTAAATCGAAAGCTTCACCACCAGTGAAAAAAATAAAAATAGCTCTAAAATTCATCAATTGGCCAAGTAAAACTTAAATATCGTTCATGAATATCGCCTTACATGTTCAGGAAAAAAATTAATTGGATTAACATAAAAATAGTAGAAAAATTGTAGAAATATCATTCAAATTTCCTTAAAATGCCACTAAAATCATTAAAAAGTCATAGGCAATTTTTTTAACGACACAAAAACTTTGACTCGAGTATTGACATTTGAAAAAATCTAGACATTAGAAAGTTATATTTTTTTCAAACTCCTTGAATTTTATTCAACAAAAAATCTTAGATGTCGAAACAATCAATGAAAAATACTTGACCGAATAAAATTTGATCATAAAGTTCAAAATTGAAGTAGGTAACGTTTTTATTACAACAAAAAACAGAAACTTCGAGAATCAGCTCGAAAAACCAAAACCAATGTTTAAAAATTGATGAGTTACTTGAAAAACAATGAAAATTTAAAATAGAAAGCGTCATTTTCAGAACAAATTGATAACAAGATTCACAAAATTCAATATTTATTTCGGAAAATTTGATAAAAAGGTTGGAAAAATGAAAAATAACAAATAAAATTGGAAAATAGATAGCTTTTTCAATTGACAAATGATCAATAAAGTAGACCAGTAGTTTAGAAAATGCAAAATAACCTAAAAATTGAAGATTAAAAACTCGAAAAATGTTTAAAATGTCTGGTTAGAAAAATTGAAAAGCACCTAGAAACATTTTTCAAAAAAGTCTGAAAATTCAAAAAAAATGACTGAAATAAAATTTTTTAGAAAAAAAACGAAAAAGTAGACTAACATTTTTTTAAAAATAAGTCAAAAAAATTAAGCCAGCCTAGTTTAGAATATTGACATGACAAGTTACCCCCCCCCCCCTCCTCCTCCTCCTCCTCTCAAAAAAATCGATCGAAAAACTGAAAATTAAGTCGAACAATTATTAATTGAAATTAAAAAGAGATTTATGAAACTAAAAATTGGCCGCAGAGAAAATTTCTTTTTTAAAAAATGCAGAAAAATCTTGAAAAAGTCGTCAAGTATTAAAAATTGTTCAAATAATTGAAAATCAACCGAATTAAAAATAGAAAAAAATTGAAAGGTAATTCAAATTACTGAAAATTTTTATAAAAATTTCAAGTCAGTGTACTTCAAAACGTTAAAAATATACCTAATAAGTAACTTTTAACGCCACAAAACGACTCAAACTTCGGAAATGTAAAACTTGACCCATTGAAAACAGATTCAAAAAATTGAAAATATTTTTATAGAACTGAGAAGTGGGTTCAAAATTGAAAAGAGTTCAAAAAATAAAAAAGCATGTAATTCTAAAAATATTAAGCATTGCGTTAAAAATTTACAAGAGCAACTTGTGAAATTGTGGCGAGTAAAGATTTCTCATAAAATAGATGACGTTTTGTTGAAATGTGAGATTTGACAAACGTTTCTCTTTTTCGGTTTCACAATTTTAAAATTACCAAGCGATTTCCATAAATTAAATTAGTATGTAAATGTGGCCTAATCAAGTAATCATATCGATTCATCAAAAAAAAACTCATTTCAAATCGCCAAAATTTTTCCAAGGTTTTACATGTTCAACAAAATTTTATTATATCAACGATCTTGAAAATTTGATCGCCAAAAAGTGGTGTAGAAAATTGGATCACGCATTTTATAAGATTTACACTCCTCTCCCCCCTCCCCAAACACACACCAAAAAAATATCCACGTTTATACTGAAAATTAGTGATCCGAATAATTAAAAATATTTTCAACTCAAAATTTTTTAGACCAAGTGAGAACACTTTTCAAAAAAATGGTTTTCAAATTTTGTGATTATTTTTCAGTTTTGAAATGATATTTTGATTCTCACTTGAAATTCTGATTTTTTTCATTTTGAATCGAAATAAGTCTTGAAAAATTTTAAAACAGATCAGAAAATTTAAAAGTAAATCGAAAATGAATTACGAGAATTAGAAGTAACTTGGAAAACAAAAGTAGATTAAAATAGGACCTTTTAAGAATTTCAAAAAAATCAAGTGTGCTCAAAAAATTGATAGTGACGAAAAATTCAAATTAAACGATTCGAAAGAATGGAAAACATTCCAAATGTGGAAATCCATCTTTGAAAGTCGAATAAGATTTCACAAAAAAAAAATAATAATAACACATTTCAATAAAGAAATATCAAATTACAATTCTACAATCTTCACAAAATTCGAAATTTATTTAAAAAATTCAAAACAATTTCACGACCTAATATTTCAGCCAATTTCAGTAAATTGGACACCAATTACAAACTTAGCTTTAATTTTTTTCCCCCGAAAATGTATTTTTCTACATTTCAGTTTTAAAAAACACACAAACCGTTTCAAAAAATCACGTCTCACAAATTGGCCAATTTTTCTCAACACGAAATCGACCACCAAAAACACTTTCCATACTCATCGCATTCCCTGCCTTCCACCTAATAATGAATTTTTCCGCAGTAAAACCCCTATACGCAAAAATCATAAAAAAATATCGCGAAATGATCGCCTACCAGGAATACCAGCTGACCTGCGAAACCTCCGGATCCAGACCACCAGCCGTAATCACCTGGTGGAGCGGCGACAGCTTATTAAACTACACCCAGGTAAGCCTAAGCCGTCAAATCAATCTCTCCACCAGTTCATTAACCTCTGTTAATCTCGCTTATTAGTAAATTCTCAGTAATTTCCCAAACCTTTTTATTTTTCCTCACAGTTGTATCAAAACAGCAGCGAAACTACCGTCACAATTCACACAATAACTTTCGAACCGAAACCGCGCCATAACAATATGCCCATCAAATGCCTAGCCGTTAATCCGCAAACTTATAATTTTACCAGAGAAGATTCCTTCAAACTTAATATCGTTTGTAAGTCGAGAATCCGTAACTTTAATTAACTTCATAAGCCATAATGACATCCACAGCTCTCTAAATCACGCTCCGATACTCCACATCAAAGCAATAAGGCGCCGCTGAATGGCGACTGCCGGGGGGAAAGGGTGGTTTTATTCTCTCTGAATCTCTATCACACAACACAGCTTCGAAAAAGAAAAAGGTGACATCTCTTTTATATTAATCGTTCGAATTAAACGTAAATTAAATCCAGATATTTGATCTCCGAGTCAAAATCGTATTTTGATTTTTATTCTTGTAAAATTAATTATCTCAAACTCAATTTTTACGAGGTAGATGTGCAAAGACTCCAACAATACCTATCTTGCGTTCAGGGTGTAAAAATATTATAAATAAGTCGCTTCGAGTGCTTACTCATACCTAATGTAATACTTTACACAACAATAAAAGGAAAAGAAAAGGGGAGACAAAAACTCACTATTTTTTTTATTTGGCCTCTTTCCAAGCCGTCATAATACCCGCAGCCGCAAAAGAATGGGAAAACACGAAAATATATTCTTTAATATATCTAAGAAGAAAAAGCACAGACCATAAAGGGGGGCACAAAAAATATAAAAAGAAAGAGGAAACGAAGGATCTATGCAAAATTGGGGTGAAAAAAAATTTATACCGAAGAAACACACAAAAACCCCACTCCGGCTATATAGTCTTTTCATTAAAAGTTTTTCTTAAGAACTTTAAACATTTCGCTTCCAAAATAATACCCTGGCGGCGTAAAAAACCCACTCTTGCGGATATTATTAAATCAAGATGTATTAACTGTTCTAATTATAAACGAAACAGTTTCTCAACTTTTTCCTCCACGACTATATAATATTAATCGTTCGCTCTCTCTGTCTTCCCTTCGTTTACTCTTATTTCACGTACTATTTCAACTCTTTTAGGTATTTTTTTGTCTCTACTTCACTTTCTCCACCCTTTTCTACAGTTCGTTTGAAGAAAATAAAAATAAACCGAGCGCATCGAAAAAATTACACCGCAGCGGAAAACAATTTACCCATATAAATAATTTAAAAACCCCGTCGCGCATTTAAAAAAAAAGAAAGACAAACGCGGAGAATAAGAAAGAGCCGAACATACGATACAATTATACGAAAATTGCGCCAATCTTTCGCTTTTAACTTTTTTCTCTCTTTTGGTGTGCACGAATAGATCCGCCAATAGTGACGTTGCAGTTGGGCAACAAATTAGACTCGAATCACATTAAAGAAAGCGACGACGTTTACTTCGAATGTAAAATACAGGCCAACCCTCCGGAATACAAGATCACCTGGTTTCACGACGTAAGTACTCGACTATTACATTAGAATACAATTTTAAAAAGGGATTCCCTCTTTGCCCCGGCTCGCTCACAGTCGTCGTGTGTACGGAAAATAAAAACTAGAACAATAACCCGGGTTTATACGCAATTGTCAACTAGACTTCTTTGAGGAAAAAAAACACCGACGACGAGTACGACATAGAAGAATACAACGACATCCGCACGAGGAAAAAATATACAATGAAAAAATACAGGGTGATTCGGAAACTGTACCTGGTTCCTTCCAACGATGATAATAGGCAATTTATTCGTATCTCGAGGTACAACTGTTGCGTAAAGGTGGAATTTAAGGAGCTCGGATTATTTGTTTTTCTGAACGAAATTTTTTATGGTGTAATTTCATCAAATTTATACTTAGTTTTAATGGAAAAGAGGAAAAAAGGATGAGCCACAATCACAAAAATGATTTGGACGAACTCTACGTTATGTCTAAAAAGTCTAAATTGAAGGGACTACAAATTTCTACCATCTCAATTGAGCCAATTTGGATCCTTCCATCTTCACTCCACTAATCTGAAGTAAAAATAATATATTCTGCAAATTGATTCAAATCTGTTCAATCCAAGTGCTAAATTAAAGTAGAAAAGGTGTACGACAAATGAATAGGCATTGCATTTTTTTTCTTCTCAAAAAAACATCATATTTTGACAAAAAAAAAAAAACATCAAATTTTGACCAAAAAAAGTCAAGTTTTAACAAAAAAAAAATCAAGTTTTAACAAAAAAAAATAAATAAATTTTAACAAAAAAAAATTAAATTTTAACTAAAAGAACTAAAATTTTTAACAAAAAAAAGCATCAAATTTAATAAAAATAAACTTTAATTATCATTTATTATAAGTTCAATAAGTCGATGACAATCAATTTTTTAAAAAATCCGGCATCAGACAGCAGAGATTCTGAAGACAGTGTTGCCATTTAACATAATTATGCCAAATTTGGCATAATTTGAAAATCATTTAGCATAAAAATATGCCAGAATATGCCAAATATCCAGAAAAGTTATTAAAATTTTCTATAATTCTTCTGGATTTTTGGCATATTTTGGCATATTTTTTACCTTCAACTAGCATAGTAAATTTTTCCGAGATGGCAACACTGAAAATCAGTCAAATGTGTTGAAATTTGAAATTTGTCTAAAATATCCTTATTTGAATTTTTGTAAGTAAAAATCTCTTACTTCAGAAAAAAAGCTTTTTCAAAATCTTTGTTTTTTTTTTAATTTTTTTTTTGGTTGTATTTTGAAACAGATTGAAATATTGAAATAATGTTTTGTTTTCCATCATTATTTTCTGCCCTGAATTCGATTCTGAGGTCCATTTCTACGTTATCACACTAAGCACGTTGATTTCTAACGATTTTTCGACTGATTGTATCTTTATGTGACAGGCGCTTTGCAGACGCGAAATGTGACCGGATTGATACCAAATATTTCCTTAGTTAACGAGTTAACGAATTGCTTTATTGATTTCATTCGAAAAAATGTTTTCACTCAAATTTTTGTTTTGGCTCTCCTGAGAAATTTGTTTGTAACTTTTCTTGGAGCGAATCATGAATAGAAAGAGAAACTCTCCTAAATGAAACTCCCAAGCAAAAGGAGATCTTAGAAAATCTCAAAGAGGAATCGTTCTTGAAAAAATAAACACCAAATCAAAGCTATACTTTGGAGCGGAGTTGGACAAAACATAGGCGCACCCAGAAATTAATTAAGGGAGGGGCTGAGAATTGGAGAAAAATGGAGAGGGGGTCAAATATTGATCGTTTAGTCAAAAATCATCAATTTTTTTGACAAACAGAGAATTTATTGAGAAATTAGTGATTTTTGACTGAAAAATAAGTCAAAAATCGTCAAGTTTTAAAATAAAATGATTAAAATTCTGCCCGAGCGAAGCGAGGGCAAAAATTTTTTAAAAAAATATACATTGAAAAGCAAAAAAATGCACTTTTTTAAATTTTTGCAGCAAATTTTTTTTTTCCGAGCTTAAGGGGTGCTCAAACCCCTTTAGCCCCCCCCCCCTTGAGTGCGCCTAGGAAACAAAATAATCCTTCTAGATTTAAAATCCAAAAAATCTCAAAATGTAAATTCTTAGATTTTGAAATTGAAACCAATCTAATAACGAATTTCAGATTTGAAATCCATTTTTGCAAAAGAATTCGGATTTTAGTTTATGTCTGTCCCTGTACCTGGATTTTATATTATAGATTTTGTAATTTAGATTTCAAATCAGATTTCTGGAAGAATTTTGGATTTTGAATTTTAAATTCTCTCATTATGAATGATTTTGGATCTGAAATTCATGATTACAAAAGATTTCGAATTTAAGATATGAAATCCTTTTTTCTCAGATTTTCCAAACCCTAATTTTGGATAGTGCCTTCGGCGGAAAACCTTGGTCAACCCCAAGCAGATGCAGAAAATTGAAATTATGGAAAATGAATGAAATGTGTGTGCTTTGAATATGATAATCAAGATTCCCTTACTCCTAACCTCACCCCGTACCCCCTCCCCCGAAATCGATTTTTATGGGACAAATTACATACTGAATTAGAATTTTTTTCCCCAAATCATTCAACAAGGACAAATATTTTTCCGAAAACAAAATTTTAAAAAAAGTGATTTTTAGCTACCAAAGTAGGATTTTTAATGAAATTTTTCAGGGATTTTATCAAAAAATTAATTAGTTTTTGCAAAAATGATTATTTTATCATTTATGTACAATTGTACATATTACTAGAGAACAAAGGCTGGGAACTTAAAATGAAAAAAAACACGAACAAACCCCTTCTCCACTTTTTGGGCCATAAATTTTTTTGCTCCCGATCAACATGCGAGGTGTCCAGTGAGCGGTTTTTTGCCACGGCGAATTCAATGGCACGACCGGTTTGGCCTCATCTCGCTTGGTTTTCAAGAAAATTGCTCATTTTTAAAATCTGCAGCTTTGGTTGCCTTTTCGCCGATTTCAAGGCGCCGGGAATATTTCGAATCACCCTGTATACATCCCGGAGCTTTCCAGCGTACATTTTCTTCGTCGGATCAAGATAATAAACGTTCGAGAATCTCGGTTAAAAGTGAAAGAAATTCCTAGAGGGGAAAACAAGCTCGAGAAACAGAAGGCGAAAAAAAAATACGTCGGAAAAACCTTAACCCATAGTCCGACGCAGCGAAAAATGTGTCGCAAACAGAACTCTCGTGAGAATGAAATGCTATTTGTGTGTGTGTATCTATGTAGATATTCGCACACTACACGTATAGTATCTATACGACTGCGAAAAGAACGTGGAGCTGGTGTCATCCTCCATGAAAAAAAATCCCTTTTTAAGTTATAAATTTAGGAATAGCCTGTCGTAAGATTTTTCAAAATCATTTTCGATTGTCTTTTACCACGCTGCCTTTTCATACGGTATACACATTTTATCGCCTACGCGTCAAAATGACACCTCATACTCCTATTGGTGCCATTACCTACACCATAAGCTGCATGTAATCGTACAGCCAATCGTTTCGCCGTGAAAAAGGCTTATAAAGGCGAAATTATCGGGGTTATCTTATCTGTGAAGCGGAAACATCGGTTTCGAGAAAGTTTCGGCGGCTTTTTACTCGTCGCTGGACCGTGCGCCGTTCGAGTACCTACATTTCGAGGATAATTTATCGTAATTTAAACACCGCCGACCGCGTCGTATCCTCAAGACGTCGCGTCTCTTTCCTGTATACCACGACGACCTTGACTATTGCTTATCTAAATCTGTAAATATGGTCCATTGAGTTTAAGATGCTTAAAAGCTAACGCCTATTGGAAAACGTTTCAATCTCGTACCGGAAGCTTTTCCGAATATTCTCCCTCTCGGTGGCGGTAATTTAATGCATTCGAGCGGTAGGAGTCTGATTTACTGTATTCTGAAATTTATGGAAATTTGTAGCGAAAATTTGTAGAAGGTCAACCAAAAAAATAATTTTTTTAGATATAAAGACCTATCTTTCCAAAAAACCTAGTAAGTATAATTCATAAATTTAGGTATTCGTAGTATCTTCTGTCAAATTTAGTCAAGGTAACAGTAAAGGAATAGAAATTAGGAAAGTAACTTAACCAACAGTAAAATTTAAGGCTTAGATAAAAATAAATTAAAAGGATATTACAAAATCCGAAATTCCCAGTGTTCAAATTTATTTCTCGAATTTTTGCGAATGAAATTTTAAAATTATTCCATGACCCTACTACAAAATATGAAAATTTGATTTAAGTACTCAATGTCAGTAGGTAATCGAGGGGGAAAAATCTAAATTTGGTACTTGACCTCCTGGACCGATTGGAAAGAATTTTTAGACATTTCGAACTTCAATTTTCCAATAATGAAGCAAGCTGCTCAAAAAAAAATTGTAATCGCGTGAAATATTTATATTTGTTACCTATTTAATCGATTAGAGAACAATCTTCTAAAACTCATGACGCAGAAAACGGATTCAAAATCTAAATTTCAAAATCCAAAATTTAGGGAGAGACGACAAAAAAAATTAAAAATTCCAAGATTCCAAACATTAAAATATGTTTTACGAACTATTTTTGGAAAAAGAAATACCTACCCTAAAGTTGTACTTATAGAATTACTTCATTCTGACTCGCATTCTATTTTTTCAGTTCTTAAATCTTATTCACCTTAGTTTTGTCCATTCATTACCGTAACCAATAAATCAAATGCCGTATTTATTTCAATGAAGAAGAAATGTCTTTAAATGTGATCGAAACGTGTCATCGAAATGATCTACCAAAGAAAAAAAAAGCGAAAGAAAACGATGAAAAAATCTGAAAAAATTGTAGATTGGAAAAACATTGATGTTTGAAAAAGTTTCGAGATACATATCGAAGTTGACAATGAAAAAATTTCAAGAAAATAACAAAAATTGAAAAAAAAAATGAAAAATTAATGTTACTCTTACTAGTTCAAGAATTTTGAAAAAGAATTGAAGCTGAAGAATAAAAATTGTCGAGGAAAAAAATTCAAGAAAAAAGTTGGGAATAGGAAAATTTTTGGGAAAAAAGACAATGTTGAAAAAAGTTACAGAAACATGACGAAACCGTAACAGAAACATTATGGAACCGTTACAGAAACATTCTGGAAAGTTACGGAAACGTTATAGAAACATTATAGAAACGTTACAGAAATGTTACAGAACCGTTATCGAAATTTTACAGAAATGTTATAGAACCGTTACAGAAACGTTACAGAAACGTTGCATAAACTTGATAGAAATGTTACAGAAACGTAACAAAAACGTTGAAGAAATGTTACAGAAATGTTCAAGAAATGTTACAGAAATATTTGAGAAACGTTACAGAAACGTAACAGAAACGTTATAGCAACGTTATAGAAGTGTTACAGACACGTTATATATTGAAGAATTGTGTTACGGAAACGGTATGGAAACATTATCGAAATGTTCGAAAAAGTTATAGAAACGTTCAGTATAAACGTTATCGAAACGTTACAGAAATGTTATAGAAACGTTACAGAAACGTTACAGAAATGTTATAAAAACGTTACAGAAACGTTGCATAAACTTGATAGAAATGTAACTGAAACGTAACAAAAACGTTGAAGAAATGTTGCAGAAGTGTTCAAAAACGTTACAGAAACTTAAGAGAACGTTACAGAAACGTTATAGCAACGTTATAGAAGTGTTACAGACACGTAATGTGTTGAAGAAACGTGTGACAGAAACGGTATGGAAACGTTATGGAAATGCTACAGAAACGTTATAGAAACGTTCAGAAAAGTTATAGAAACGTTCAGAAAAGTTATAGAAACGTTCAGAAACGTGATAGAAACATTGTAGAAACGTTACAGGAACGTTAAGGAGACGTTGAAGAAAATTTATGGAGACGTTACAAACCGTTATCGGAACATTATAAAAACATTATAGAACCATTGGGAAAAAATTGCAGAAAAAGGAATGGAAATGTAATAAAAACATTCAAGGGGCACAATAAGGTTAAAAACGTTTTAAAAAAATTTTCGAAAACTTTCAAAATTTAAACTTTTGCAAATGATTTCCATTCATAAAAACAATAAAAGTATAGAAAATGATATTTTTTTACAAACGTTCATGAAGACAAGAAAATTGATGACTTTCGGAACTGCTGTTCCTGAAGGTTAGATCAAAAGAATGGAGAGAGTTAAGGTGGCATAGTCGGAGTAACTTGCCTCAAAAGTTATTAAATTGCAATTTTAATTCATTATGCGTAAGAATTAGATTCAAGAAGGAAATCCAAGCAAATTGGTAAATTCTTTCGGAAAACTTCAAGTTTTAGATATAAAAACATTCCATTGTCGGCTTTTTCCATTTGATTTTCATGTCCTTTTTTTTGAATTTCAATTTTTGATTTCAACGTTAGAATTTCGATTTTTAAAATTCAATTTTCACTTTTTGATTTAATTTTAATTAATAATCTACCAAAGCAAAAAAGCAAGAAAAAATGGTACCTGTACAATTTTTTCAATTAAGAACCTGATAACTCGGAAATTCGTGTCATACCGATTACTTTCTCATTCCACCTACATCTTCGACGCCTCCACGTCAATAAAATTCGGATCAAGCGTACTCATTCACTAACAACACATATGTAAGGTACAACACGAACGAAACGAATACGCCACCAAACATACGTATAATTTACCCCTCGCCTGCTCATCCAGGGCATTTCATTTGACCACGTTTCTAATACTTTAACCCCTTTGGCGACACCTATATTAACAAAACTACATCTCAATACGCATTAAGCGTTTACTCTCTAATACCTTAGAATGGTCACCAACGAAACGACTTAATCCGCCAATAAATACCTCGCTTGGCTACCGGTACAATGATACATAGCACCCACTGCTACCTCTTCTCCCTTACCCCGTGCCACCTCTATCGATCCATAGGTATGGTACGACCATAATACACCAAACAAAACATATCGCATCGTACATTACGTACAAGTAGGTACCCCTACGTAAAATTTACACAACGTCCGGTGTTCGTTTCGCGGGTAAATTCTAATCTCGATTTATTACTCTGGTTCGCTTTTTATTTCGAATAAATAAATTTCACGTGAAAAAAATTAGGTGCGAGGATACGAAAGTACATACCAAGTATGTTATGTAGATATAGCAAAAAAAAAACTCGTAGTCGTCGGTTGACCCCCTCCCACCGCCTTTTGGTCCTCTTGAAAGTTCACATAAACCATACTGGTAATTTTTCTATCTTAATCGGCTTACACAGTCATATTATACTCGCAAAGTGGTACTTACGATATCAGGATTACGTTTTTTATAAAAATACTCGAGTTAAGGACAATTTTTTCCCTCTTTTTTTGCAACTAAATAAAATGCTATTAAGATAGGTACGTTTCACGTAGGAGTGTATATTTGGCTTTTTAGTTTCCAGACGATACGACGAGGGTATGATGTATTTAGGTCCGCGGCCGCGTTCTTAATAAGAAATACGATTTTCAGTTGGAAGATGCATTCTCGCTCGTTTGTCTCATACATATATTACATAAGGATGACGATAGCGTTTCCGATGGGACACATTATCCTCGTCTGTATCTTTCTCACTTATAAATTTTAATACAACTTTAAACAATCTGACGTTAAGATAAGACGTCGTCGGTCGATTCGTAGCTCGCGAAAATACCAATTCGGTTCGGTGTTACGTAGGATACGACGATACGTGCAGTAAAATGAAGTTAATGGGCGAAGTGTAGTGTAGTTTGGGTTGTCTGGGACATTTCGCGACCTTGCATATGCGTATAAATATTGTAGGTACGCGAAACTGGGTTCGATCTTTTTCGAATGTTTATTTTATGTATGAAGTAGAGTCGATGTGAGTTTGAAATGGCTCGCTGTCTTACCTTTTTCGATAGTCTGGGTCCGGATGAGAAATTACAGATACGATGCGGGATGAAAATCGATTCATATCTGGGGAAAAAATACGAAAAATTAACCATTTGTTATCTTGCAATTGCATTATGGAGGTATAAAAGGTATCTGTGGAATTATTTCGTACTGAAAACTAGATCAAATCAAAATAATGAACGAGGGCATTAAAAAAATGGATATAAATATTTATAGAGAAGTAGCTATAAATACGTGTGTTTGTGAAGTTCGAAGGGGTAATACTTTTTCATTAATATATCACGATTTTTATGATTTTTTTTTTCAGAATTCTCAAATAAATCAAAACATATCCTCCGGAATAATTCTAAGTGGGCAAAGTTTAGTACTGCAGAGTATAAATCGTCGTAATTCTGGATCATACAAATGTCTGGTTGCCAACAGTCGAGGAGAAACGTTTAGCCAAGCAGTTAATTTAAGAGTAAAATGTAAGTATTCTTTCTATATTTTAAGATCAACACCGTGAGATAAATGTAGAATATATCTAGATTAAAGATCAAAATTTCCTCCTCCAAAAACCATTAAAACTACTCGTTGGCAGTTGTAAAAGAAAACTGAGAATTGAAAAATACAAAAAAATTGATTGCGCGACGTTTTTATTCGAAATCTAAAAGAGAAGTGAAATCCAAAATTTTAAAAATTTTTGTGTGCGGAATCCAAAAGTTGATTTTTCGACACCCAGGATAAGATTTTAACACAAAAAAATCTTTATAATTTTTCAAACATAAAAATTTTTTTCCAATAATTTTTAATTATATTATTTTTATTTTTTTTTAAATTTTTAATAAAAATAAATTTAATTATATAATTTACTTTATCGAAAAATTCAAAACACACATTTTAAGGAACTACGTCACTTTTCGACATCAAACAATAAAATGCCCAAAATTTATCGTTCAAAAAACACATGTTTCATCTTTAATTTTCGGTCAAAAAACACATATTTAAAAAAAATTGGACATTCTTCATAAAAAATTACCTTTAATTTTCAATACCTACTGAAACTTATTTTATTTTCTTGGAAATCCAGGTTTCAACGACTGTTCTTTTCTGTCGGGGGGGGGGGGGGGGTAATGCCCTAAATTGGACATACAGGGTGACTTGGAATTTCAAGAACTCAAAAATTGATTTGTAAAAGAAATCAGATCTAACAAAAAATTAAATCTCACTTACGACATACCTAGTTGAAGCTCCATTTAAATATGAACTCATCCTCCGTTGATTCCAAATCACTAAAAAAATTGACTTCCTACTTTCGATTTTTATACCTACTTTTCAAAAAAAAAAATCCTTTACCTCAAAATTTCAAAAATCAAGATATCTGTGAATTTTGCGGGGAGAGGATACGTAAAGTCGGAAAACATAATTTTGCGCTAGAACCAAAAATATAAAAAATCAGCGATTTTTTTTTGCATTCGTAAGCATTTCAGACCTCTACGCAGTTTTAAACGTGTTTTTCTCGATTTTTTGTTTGAAAATCATGATTTTCTAATTTTCAAATGCCTCCATTTCACCGAAAAATTGACCTAGGATGCTCATCCAGTTCTAAAAATTGTTCTTCATAGTTTCCCCTATCATTTAAGCTAAAAAAACACATTTTTGAAAAATCCGACTTTAGGTACCCTTTTCCTGCACGGTACTCTCTGAAAACTGAAGTTTTGGATAAAGATTAAAAATCATTGCATACAGATTCTGACTAATGTAAGTAAAAATTTGAAGGGCCAAAAATTTACGAAAAAAATCAAGTTTTCGTGAAATTGGCGACACCGTCCCCCCCCCCCTCACTCAATCCTTTCTGGATATTTTGAGCAGGACGTTGGCATTACCTAAATCAGAAATCAGAATTGAATCATTTCAGGGTATGATTTTTTTTTGTTTAATCTGGTTTCACTACAAACCTTTTTTCTTTTTTTTCTGGTATATCTTTATTGCCACTTTCATTCTTGATCCATACTTCGAAAAATTCAAAAAAAAAATCCCCCTAAGTCAGTCTACGCCGGGATTCGTATTTCAACGAAAAAATTATTTCAAGGGAAAAATTAGAAACTTTTGAAAAATATATTCAAGAAATTAGGTACTCATCAAGATTCTCTCGAGATTTCACGTTTCTTTTTTTCAAAAATGAGAAAAAATGTTCAAAAGAAAATAATTCAAAACATTGGTCAAAAAATTATGAAATTTTTATAAAAATTTGTTAAAAAGTAGATAGGTTCAAGTACTTACTTAAGTCATTAAAATTGAAATTAAAATTTATGATTATGAAAGAAAAACAGAATCCACGTTTTGAAAAATTTTGCCTCAGTATTGAAAAAACCCTTCTATTCGATAGAAATTTATGTAAAATCAGAATTTTAAGTTGGAAATAACCAAAAATCTAGGATTTTGTTGGATAAAAAAATTCGTTATTTTTTTAAAAATTCTTGGAAAAAAAACTTTTTGTAGCCTTAAAAATCCTCGAATTCGAAAAATCTGAATTTACGCTTGGAGAATCAAAAATTCAAGTTTTTGGTACCTACTTAGGTATGTTACGAAAAAAAAAAAAATGAAAATCTGAATTTGGCGAAATAGTCCTGAATTTTCTCAAATATTTGAAGTCATCCTCCTTAAAAATTGATCAACTTTAATCTATTGAAATTTTACCACTTTATTGAAGGAAAAAAACGAAAAATTATTTTTACAAAAATCTATGTAATAACATAAAAAACGGTAATTTTTAATACAATTTACCCAACGACGTATTTTTAGTACCTAGCTTTAAAACAGGTATCTAGTATCAAACAATTTTTCCACTCTTAAAAGATTTTTTTGCAAATTTGCGTTTGTATTTTTTTTTTTTTTTTATAATTTAAACCACTTTTGTGCAGAAAATTATTGAGGTACCTAAATAATTTTAACTAAAAACTTCCAAGACATTTGAAATAAAAAAGTTTCATACCTTTTTATAACAACTTCATTCATTTTTAGTCTTTTACATACACATTCATTAATACTTGACCAAATTTTATGATAAAGTTGCATGATGATCAAATTAAAATGATCTAACCACAAAAATAGGTATGATGAAAATTTTGCAATCATTAGAATATTCGACTGAATATAAACTTCTAAACTTCACAATATTATTGGATTCTTTTCAATATTTTTATCTTTTACCCGATTTTTATTTCTTTATTCTGGCTGAATTTTTGGAAAACTTCAATAAACCAAACCAATTCTGCATCCATATTACTTATCTTCCTTTGTTTATGGGTACTCGAAAATAAATTTTAATAAACTCGAATTCGACTATTTTCTTCAATCATTAACTCCACTCGTAGCATACATACGACACTTCAATACAGACTTGGTAACATAATCGGATACTAAAGTCAACCCGGTACCAACACTCGAGTTGTTTCCCATTTCTTCATACGATACAGTTTTATATCCAATAGGTCACATATACGTTCAAAGCACCCCCACCCCACCCCCTCCATGCTGGTAATTTTCTCATATCGTTTCGTCCTCCGCCTAGTACATAGATCGTAAAACCATACCCAGGCAATACCATTGGCAATAGGCTACGTAATGCAATAATAGGTACAATCTGATGGAACGAAATATAAGCTTATCGAACGTAAATTGAAAAGAAATGAAACTGACAAATTTTGAGATACAGCAGGTGTATAAGTATGTATCTCCAGTCTACGTGTGCGGTGCGCTGCGTCGGGTTGTGCGGATAATGCGAACAAAATGATCGTTAAGTTTGTTTACCACCTCGCAATTCACCAGCTCGACGCGATAGTTCTCCGTCTATTTGGATGGATGAAGAGAGTATACGAGAGAGACTTTACGCCGGTATACCTCGCGCAACCCATAGAAATTATATTTTTAACGGCCTCGAAGAAATATCGCCTTTCGTAATTTAAGCTGTAGATCAAATCTCACGAGAGTATGTGTATCTTACCTGGTATAGGTAGGTTCGTATTATAGAAATCTATTACACGTAAAATAACACAGAACTGTCTCTCTTTTTCTGTGTGGTGATATAGATACACATATGCTATATAGGTGAAGTGCTACGGCCAGCCATCGCATAAAACTCTCTGACCTATATATTATTTCATAAATTTATACCTAGACCTACCTATTTGCAGTGAAAATACTTCTCGAGCGATGAATTCTACCTATTTCTACTGATTTCTGAGTAAACGGAATTTTGTTAGACCTGAAAATAACAAATAAATTCGACAAAATGTAAAAATTCTATAGATTTATTTTTTAATAAAGGGTATGGCCGGGTTAGAGGTGAATTTGGCCCTTGCTCCGATTTTCACTTTAACCCTCTTAAGTGGTGTCCCTTGATGTAAAAACATTCTAGAAAAATTTTTGACCCCCCAACCCCCTCCCTTTTGGAGATATGGCCATTTTATTGGCTGATTTTCAAGAATTTTTAATTCCAACGAAAGTGAACGAAATTTTCTGTTCTTTGGCACAAAGTTACATCTAGTAGAGGTGTGTTTGTGATAATTTTTTCAAAAATTTTGGTGCACTTCTTTATGTTTTTTCGGCTATTTGAAGTTTTCAATCGTAAAAAACACCATATAATCGAAGAGTGACCACCCTGGAAAAATTACTAAAAAACGTGTTTTTCATGAAGAATTTCGCAGTGCATTCGGTTTTGAACGATTCTTTGAACTAAGGGCCGAAAAATGCGAAAAACCGTACAGAAACGTTGTTATTTTAGCAGATTTTTCAAATTTTTAGCGTTTCACACAGAAAGAAAGGGTCAAATGGAAAAACCAATACCATATTCGTGTTCAGCAGTTCAAAATACTCCGATAGACACCCTTTTTGCAAGCGTTTTGCTTGAATTTTCAAAATCGACTTTTTTCACTGATTTTTTTAGGTAAAAAAGCTGGAAAAAAGTTGAATTTCGAGACCTCGAGAGAAACAATCGCGAAAAGAGTGTTAATCGGGGTATTTTGACCCACTGAACACGAATATGAGATTAGTTTTTCATTTTTGGGTGTATCTCTTGCATCAACACCCCTCCCCCCCCCCCATGACATAATCAATAACGAATGAATTAATTTTGTGAGGCGCAATAAGATGCCAGAATGAAAATTAAGAATTTGAAAACAAATCCAATCATCGTTTATTCCCTGCTCTTGTTTTCGTGAAATTTTTGCGATCTTGATCTTCTATGTTGCTGCTGGTGAAAAACTTGCAAAAAATGTTTGTTCAAATTCTGGTCACGCAGCTTTGTAGGTATCCCTTTGGCACGGTTCAATGTCAAAAACGTAACGTAAGTGCGATACATAACAATTTGGCATACGTATGCATGTAATGTGACTCTATCTAAATTCAATTTTTGACCAATTTTGGGTCGTAGAATAGGAATATCGCATTAATCATTTTGCATTTTAATTTTATTGCTCAAAAGATCCGATTTAAACTTAAAAATGGTGAATTTTCAGGGAAGAAATTACTAAATGAAAAAACCAATCCCAAATTCGCGTTCAGTGGGCCAAAATACCCCGATTAACAATCTTTTTGCGATTGTTTCTCTCGAGGTTTCAAAATTCAACCTTTTTTCAGATTTTTCACTAAGAAAAATCAGTGAAAAAAGTCAATTTTGAAAATTTAAGCAAAACGCTTGCAAAAAGGGTGTCTATCGGGGTATTTTGAACTGCTGAACACGAATATGTATTGGTTTTTTCATTTGACCCTTTCTTTCTGTGTGAAGCGCTAAAAATTTGAAAAATCTGCTAAAATAACGACGTTTCTGTACGGTTTTTCGCATTTTTCGGCCCTTAGTTCAAAAAATCGTCTAAAACCGGATGCACTGCGAAATTCTACATGAAAAAACACGTTTTTTAGTAATTTATCCAGGGTGGTCGCTCTTCGATTATATGGTGTTTTTTACGATTGAAAACTTCAAATAGCCGAAAAAACATGAAGAAGTGCACCAAAATTTTTGAAAAAATTATCACAAATACACCTCTACTAGATGTAACTTTGTGCCAAAGAACAGAAAATTTCGTCCACTTCCGTTGGAATTAAAAATTCTTGAAAATCAGCCAATAAAAGGGCCATATCTCCGAAAGGGAGGGGGTTGGGGGGTCAAAAATTTTTCTAGAATGTTTTTACATCAAGGAGCACCACTTAGGAGGGTTAAAGTGAAAATTTGAGCAAGGGCCAAATTCACCCCTAACCCGGCCATACCCAATTTTTAAAATTTAAAAATGCTTAAACATCCGATATTTTAACAAAAAAAAATCGTCAACTTGCAGGGTATCTAACTGATTTTTTTTTGTAAAATCACTACTTTTTCACTACTTTTCCACTACTTTTTTTTAAAAAAAATTTCAATTTGTAACCCCCCCCCTCCAAAAAAAATCGACTCTCTTTCCAACATACAAAAAAAACGATGACAATTTTTTAGAGAAAAAAAAATGAAATTAGAAAAAAATCTTTATTTTAAATGTAATAAATGAAAAAATGAACCTATATGGGCCTATTTTAAAGAAAATTTGGAACTACACAAGTAAGCACATTTTACCACCTCCCCCCTTCGGAACGAAACGGGCTCTGACTTTGGGAGGGGGGTGAATAGTACAAATTTGATGACCAAGCTACAATTTTAGATAATTTTAACTCTTTTTTATTTGTTCCTAGTGGTTTTGGAAGCTTTTTTGGAGAGAGAATAAAAAATGAGTATCAGGACTTGAAATTCCAGAAGGATTTTCGGGGGAGGTGGCATTAAAGTAGTATTTTTTTCTCGCTGCCGCTCCAAATATTCATATAGTTGTAATTTTGTTCATGCCCGAGCGAAGCGAGGGCGAAGGTTTGGAAAAATTAAGTTTTTAATGCCTAAAAAAATCGTTTTTCCCATAATATTTTGTTTTAATGCTTAGAAAATTCCTAGGTATCTGATGAGATTTTTTTGGGAGGGGGTGGTGGTGTACTATGTACTTCTCGTACCCTATCTTCCCACGCCACTATTTGTTCTCAATGAAGCAAGAACAGAAAATTTTGAAACAAATTATGATCAAATTTCAAAATTACATATTGTGTTTTAAGGCGAATATGAAAGAAATTGAATTTAACCCGAGCGAAGCGAGGGCGAAAATTTTTGAACCCCTCAAATTTAAGGTGCAATAAAATATTGTTTTGGATTTTGAAGTAATACTTGAAGTTGAATAAAAATTCGGCTACTTTTACTGTAAAACAATTAAAGAGGAATAAATACAAAAAGACCGAGCGTAGCGAGGCCGAAGCTGTTGGAAAATTGATTTTTGAAAATAAGTTTTAAAAGGGGAAAAAATAACATAAAATTGGTAATTATGATCAGGATACGAAAAAAGTCACTTTTGTAGGATTGGGATATTTTTTATTTTTTCACTACTTTTTTTCAAATTTTCGTCTGAATTCACTACTTTTCCACGACCGGCATGACCGGTTTTTCAAATCACTACTTTTTCACTACTTTCACTACTTTCACTACCCGTTCGATACCCTGACTTGTCTCATTTTTTAGGCATTTAAGCGAGCAATTTTTTGGTGAAAATCAGTTCAATGGATCAAAAAACTTCAAAAACTCGAGTAGCATATTTTTCAGGAGATGGCCGTAATATCAAACAGGTGGCACTTCTCAAAAATGGCGTATGATTGCGATTGCTTAAGAATGGCACCACTTTGAAGAGCCCTGACCCCTTACTCATCACAGCTAGAGGCTCAAAATTTTTCTGAGCAGTCTTCCCTCTTATCCCCTCCTTCAAAGCAAACTAATCGCCTCGCCAATTTTCATCAAAATTCGAGAAACGCATTTTTCGCCCCACCCTCAACCACATTTACCTATATAATCCATACTCTCGTTTCACGTCGTGTATTTACGGCGAATAAGTTAGGCAAATCTATTAACACGATTTTTTTCTTCGACCCAAATCTGTTGAAAATTCGACAATACTTCAGGTACCTAAATTATCCTCATATTATCGAAGGACATGAAGACAAGGTAAAAAATGGATGGAAAAAAATTCCAGCTAGAGTATTTATTTACAACACGCGCGCAAAATTATACACCAACGACCAACTAGTATAATGTAGTAAAACGAATTAAAATTTCGACCGAACCGTATCCAAATTAAGAGCACCCAGCGTGTGCTGTTAAAAGCTACAGAAGAGGAGCAAAAATCAAGCAAAGCATTATACTAATACCCGCTCGTTCGCAGGATATTTCCTTGGTTTTCGCGAATAAGAAGGATTTTAAAACTAATTTTCTCACCTCGCACATTTACCTAATACAACGAACGTATAACGTTCTCTCATATCCTCGTTTACTCCTAACTCACAATATAACCCTTGCTGCGTTCACTTGCAGATGTACCAGTTTGTCGGAATCAAGAAACTAGAATATTAGGAGCATCTTTAGGCGAAATTGTTCACGTCGTATGTTCGGTTATAGCCGATCCTACGGTAATCAGCTTTAAATGGGTTTTCAACAACAGCGCGCAAACTTTGGTCGTCCCGAGAGAAAAGTACGTCATAATTAATTCGACGACCAGCGAATTAGGATATAAGTTAACATCCAATAAAGATTTCGGCACTTTAACGTGTTGGACCAAGAATGCGATAGGCGAGCAAACGCAGCCGTGTACCTTTTACGTCATCAGAGCAGGTAAAATTATCATTTTGTGCTTTTGCAAACTGCCTAATTTTACGAGCGAATTAACTTTTCGAGCATCTGCGTCGAGGTGTTGACCGTTTCGCAGCGTTTGAAAGTTTGAAAAAACGTTTTTTAGACGTAAAAACGAATAAATTCGATGAGTTTACTCGTTATTACCATAATTTACCGGAATTACCGAAAACTTGGGGTAATTACCTTAGTTTGGAAAATATTACTGGTAAATTACCCGTGTGGTGGGTGTTCTGAAAATTATTATTGTAAGCGCATTTCAAATTTAAATTTGATTAAATTACCGGTAATTTTTGGTAATAATTCACTAATTAACTCGTTTTTGAATAATTATACTTGAAAAATGCACAGTAATTTTGAGGTAATTATTTATAATTACTGTAAAAACCATAATTTTAATTTCAGTTCGGATAATGAATATTATTTTATTATCAAAGTTTGGGCATTACATCAGTATGTAATTACCAGAATTACAGGTCATTAATTCTAATTACTCGTCATTACCGTAATTTTTTACGGTTTTTGGTAATTACCTCTATTTTTTTTACAGTTTTTGGTAATTAATCATGATATGGTGTAATTATGGTAATATTATTAGGTAATTACTGCAAATTTAAGGTAATGAGGTTGATACCAATTAATTACTGTGAGTTTAAGGATCAGGCAATACCCAAAATCACCACAATCATCCAAGATCTTATGTAATCAGTACTCATCAATGTTGTGAAAAAGGGGAAAAATTGAAAAAAATGTTTCCTTGAATTTAAAGAGATATATATTCGGTATTTTTGTTCTAAATTTTCTTTTGAAAAAAATAAGAACAAAAAAACGTTTTTCGCAATAATGAAAACGAAAAAAAAATTGAGTTGAACTCAAACGAAAACTGTATTTGGTCATACTAAGTTTTTCAAATTAAACCATTTTATTTGAGGAGAATATGAAAGAATATTACTTGAAGAAGAAGAATAAAGTCCATTTTTGCATGAATTTTTGATAGTTTCTATCATTTTAACAGTTTCTTCTATTTTCAAGAAAGAAGGTGCTACTTTTATAAAACAATGAAACTGGTGTTTTCAAGAGAAAACACACCCAAAAACAAAAAAACAAAAACATAATGTATTCGTCTCTCAAAATCAAAAGCAAAAAACACTCTTCATCAAAAAAAAAATGCAAAAATGAAAACCGCATGAATACCAAGACTTTTGTTCTCGTAACTTCGGGTAATTACTCGTAATTTGAGTAATTACTCGTAATTACGCGTAATTTCGGATAATTACTCGTGATTTTGGGTAATTACTCGTAATTTCGGGTAATTACACGTGATTTTGAGTAATTACTAATTGCATGTAATTTCGGGTAATTACCCGTAATTTTGGGTAGTGACACATAATTTGCAGTAATTACTCTAATTTTGGGTAATTACACGTAATTTTTTGTAATTACACGTAATTTTTTGTAATTACACGTAATTTTTGGTAATTACTCGTGATTTTGGGTAATTACACGTGATGTTGAGTAATTACTAATTGCATGTAATTTCGGGTAATTACCCGTAATTTTGGGTAGTGACACATAATTTGCAGTAATTACTCTAATTTTGGGTAATTACACGTAATTTTTGGTAATTACACGTAATTTTTGGTAATTACACGTAATTTTTGGTAATTACGCGTAATTTTGAGAAATTACACGTAATTTTGGGTAATTACGCGAAATTTTGGGTAATTACGCGAAATTTTGGGTAATTACGCGAAATTTTGGGTAATTACACGTAATTTTGAGTAATTACGCGTTATTTTGAGTAATTACACGTAATTTTGGGTAATTACACGAAATTTTGGGTAGTTACACGTAATTTTGGGTTTAGGTAATTACTCGTGTTTTCGAGTAATTACTCATAATTTTAGGCAATTATTCGTAATTGACTCGTAATTTTTGCCAATTCAGAGTAACTTTTGATAATTGTGGTCAATTATTATAATTAATTATGGAGAATTCTGCTGACTAATATCTCATTTTGAAAGAATACTGCAATCCTCGATTATTTTGTCGCATTTTTTTAACCTGGCTCGAATTTTTGACCAATTTTTTAGCTCGCTTGATAAATGTCTCAAAGTAACTGAAACCATTTCGATAAAATATGTACCTGCACCTAATAGTTAGTAGGTAACATTACCCGCTGAAATCTACGCAAAATAGTGAAAAAATTTGAATTGTTCTTTAAAATTCGGAAATTTCGCACCAATTTGGACTTTTTTTATCCCTAAATTTCATTCACCAACCGCGATTATGTTTAAAAAGACGTAATTTCATAGCCTAATCCGATTTCCTTCCAATTTGAATGACATTTCTCTATAACTCGAATAATCCAACCCTAGATCCTTGCTGACAAGTAATAAATATTTGCAAAGCAATTTTAATATAACCTAAGCAATATACGAACGTTTACCTACATCTAACGATATAAAATTGACACACCTTGGTAAAGTGTTTTCCGTATATCGCCAAAACAAACAAACCGTATAAATGTCATATAGCTCGCAAAGTTTACTCAGATAACATCTTCGTTTCTGTTTACCTACAGTACGTCCCAACACGGTAAACAACTGCAGTTTCCACACGCTCACCAACAAAAACGATCAACAACTATTAGAGATCCGATGCAGTCCCGGATACAACGGCGGCTTATCCCAACAATTCCACCTGGAGATCACTCGAAAAAACCACACTCTGGTTAATCTGAGCGTCGCCGATATGCCATCTTTTCACGTCGATTTATCGAAATTCATCGACGAATGGAAATCGGATTTGCGATTCGTCATATACGCTTCGAATATAAAAGGTCGTAGTGAATCGACTGTGATAGATGATCAATTACCGAACGATTTACGTGAAAAAATTGGTAAGTAGGAGTAAATTGTAGGTATTGGTGGAATCATACGAGGAGATTCGATTCACTATCTGTACGCGGGTTTCTTTCAGTAGCTCAATTAACCATGTCTCAACAGAAGAAAACTCAAAAGGAGATCGTCGCTTTATCAATAGTCGTAACTTTTTTCTTGGCTGTAACGGCGACAGCTTCGTTTTTCATTGTTTTCCTAGTCAAACGATCTTGTATATTGAAACGAACCGATTCGTCGAAGCACAATAAACTCAAACTCAACGCCGATAACGCGGATGAAAAGTTTATAATATCGTATCAGCTCAAGACAAATAAGCCAGATATATTGAATAAAGGTAAGTAATGAAATACGACTACCTATGCTTTTTTTACCCCCTTCCCCAACCGTATTTTGTTCGCTTTTCTCCGGCGATTTCTTTGTTCTATCGATAATAGTCGTGCGTATTTTTCATTCCTGCGAGAGGGTTATTCGCTGGTATACAGACGAATTGCAATTTCGAATACCCTGGATGCAGAAGGCCATTGTTGAATATCTATATTTTCATTCGCGTAGGTGCATACAGAGTTGCATAATTCGTCGCCGTGTCGTCGGTCGAGCTCGCAGATTTTATAATTGTAAACGTAGCTAGAGCGTCAGCTGTACATACGATGGAACGAGCTTTTTAAAACGAAGCCTCTGTTTAACAATACGTCATTGTGCGAGCTTTTTCATGTACTCGTACATGGAGCATCGTATACACGTACGCTCGGTTAAATATAACGTAATCTTTCGACTATTACCCGCGTACAATACCATTATTGTCTGCGTGAATTCGATTAAAAATTTTCCTCTTTCGTGGCCTTTATATCTAAGTTCAGCGTACAAAATGTACGTAGGGGTATTCGCAGTACTCGTAGAAAACACATTTATGACCTACGTACGAGTATACTTTGGCATAGCATTGTGAAATACCTATGACAGTGTACCGGTCGGATATTCGGTACATGAGAAAGGACGGACTTCCGGAAATAAGCGGATTTCTATTATTCGCGATAAATTTTTTGTTTACGATGGCGATCAGTTGAGAAATTTTCAACGATTTTGTAAAAATTTCAGAATTTAAATCGATCTAAACATTCTGATAGGATTTCTAGAGTGAGAATGGCGAAATTTCTCTGTTGTATTGTCTTCAGATTTTCACATTCTCATTGAACTTTCCTGGATATGTGAAGAAAAATATCATGGATGATCCACCATCTCTGAATCTTTTTGAATTTTTACAGATTCTTCAAAATCTGTTTCAATGCAAAAACTAACCAATATGCACAAAAAAAAAATCTGTCTCCAACAGAAAAATGGGTAAAAATTCCAAGACAAGCTCAAAAAAAATCGAAAAAGATGAATAAAATGCTCAAAAATTATAATTTTTTATTTTTGAATATTAGCTGTCAATCAGTGAAAAATAACTGATTCAATTAAGTAGTGAATTTTCATTTTTGAATCAGCAATTTTTTTAACTACTGAAATGAATCAGTAAAAATTTAAATTTACTGATTCAATCAGTGAATAATTACTGATTCAATCAGTAAATTAAAATTTTTACAGATTCAAAAATGAAAATTCACTGATTGAATCGGTAAAATTTTTACTTCTTATAAATCAGTGAATTTTAACTGATTCAAATTTAGAGAGTTGACAAAAAATACAAAATTCTCAACGTCTGAAAAAAATTTTTAGAATTTATATTAAAAATTTTGAAACCTAATGTCTACTGACCAGAGAAACACAAAAAATATAAAACGACAAGAATTTCATAGTACAAGATACCTAACTAAAAAATTGCAAAATTCTTGATGATTGCAAACGGCCAGAATTTTTAATATTTTCCTCCTGAATTTTTCAATTAAATGATTAAAAAATGATCAGTTTTTGAGCAAATTTATGGCAAAAAAATCCCATGAAAAATTCAGAAAACAGCAAAAATTTCATTTTTTCAGACCTAGTACTCTCTTAATTTGAATCAGTCAAAATTGACTGATTAAAATCGGCAAAATCAAGTCACTGCAGGAATCAGTAAAAATAAAATTTCACTGATTCAATCAGTGAATTTTTTTTACTGATTCAATAATGAAAATTCACTGGTTCGAATCAGTAGATTTTTACTGATTTCAATCAGTCAACTAATTTTCACTGATTCAACAATCAAAATTCACTATTTGAATCAGTAATTTTTCATTGATTGGCAGTAAAATGACGCTGATTAACTGGGGAATCAGTAGAATTTGACTGATCATCAGTGACTTGATTTTCTCTATTTCATCAGTCAATTTAGGCATTTTTGACTGATTCAAATTAAGAAAGTACCATGAACCATAAATATGTCCATTTTTTCTAAAAGAATCTATGCAAAAAAAAAAACTGCAACAGTCTTAGATTTTAGAAATTAAGAAAAAATCTGTTATTAGAAAGTGAAGACTCTCTTATTGAAATGATTTTTGGATAACTTTTAACAAAGAAAATAAAATGGCACTTGTGATTTTTAAAAAGCTTGTTCTTGACTTTGAAGACATTTTCATTATTGATTCGGTCAAGATTTTACTTCTTTATGAATTTTAAATAAGTATTTGCTTGAGAGAAATAATTTTAGAAGAAGTTTTACTCGAGGTATTTCGATTTTCTGCATCAAAATCTATGATTAGATTTTTCATTTGTTAATTTTTTTTAAAGCAAAAATATCAATTTTGAGAACTCGCGATGCTAAATTTTCAAAGGAAATTTTACATTGATTTTTTTAATTTTTATTAGTAGAAGTAGTTTGACAGGTTTGGCTACCGAATGAGAATTTCGAGAATTTAACCTCCCGAATCCGACTGAAAGCGGTTTTAAAACTTTTCAGAAACCCCAGAAAATTTTACTACGTTGAAATTCAAATTTTTTAACGGACATTTTTCATGAATATTTTTCTGGCAAACATTCAGTTTTACGCCCAAAATTTAATTTTATGGCCAAAAAAATTTGAACACAAAGTAACGAATTTCAGAAAATTGTGCTTTAATTGATAAAATAGACCACCAATTTTGGCAATCCGAGATCTCAATGTCTGAATCAGTCAAAGATGAAATTGTGACTTTTTGTTTCGAAATAAAAACAAGTTACTTTTTTACTAATTTTCAATTCTTTCAGTCAAAAATTAGTAAATTACTATTTTTTAACCAGAAGATAATTGATTGAAAAATGAGAGATTTTTGACTGAAAAATCACAGAAAAATCACAGATTTTCAATAAAAATTAATTTATTGATTCAAAAAGACATGAATTTTACCAAATTTGACTACATCATAAGTTCATTCGAGAAATTCATTATGTTGATTAAAACTCTAGGGTGAAATTTTTTTCTCCTTGTCAAGCTTGAAAGAGATCCTCGAGTCCCCTGCTTCCCTCTCCTTAAATGTTCCTATGGGTGCGTTTCATTATTCTTTAAAACAAATTCGAAAAAATTTCGAGGGCTTGAGTCCGTTAGTCGCCCCCCTCCCCTTGCAAGAAACTAAGGTACCCTCTACAAGTTTTTGAATTTTAAAATTTTTCAAGGTTCAACTTCCCTCCCTCTCTTTCTCCACAACAACAGAATCTTATGAATTCGAAAATACTTGCTTTTTGAAGTTTGAAATATGAAAACAGGAAGATTTACAAACGAGGAAACCCGTTAAACTCTCTCATTCTGAATCAGTGAAAAGTCACTGATGAACAGTCGAAATTGCAGCACAGGAAAAATCAGCAAAATTCACTGATTTTTCAGTGATTTTTCTCACCAATTCCTTTTCAGCGAAAATTTTTTCACTAATTTTCTTCTGTGCTGCAATTCTGACTGTTTTGCAGTGATATTCGGTAATTTTCACTGATTTATAAATGAAGGAGTAGGTTCAATTATTAGAGACGTCATCGCATCAAATTTTAAAAATCAATGAGAAATCTACCAAAATATGGTACCAAAATTTCAAAAAAAAGATTGTTCAAAATATTCTTACACGGAAAAAACAGAAGATACATTTTACCCCAGAAATAATAAATTTTATCAAAAAAAAGATATATTTTATCAAAAAAATTATTAAATTTTACCAAAATGATAAATTTTAATCAAAAAATAATAAAATGTATTCAAAAAAAATAATAACGTGTTTCAATTCACAAAATAGGTGAAATTTGTTTTAAAAAATAATATTTATTATCAGAAAAAATAATAAAATTTGTCAGAAAATGAATAAATTTTATCAAAAAAAATGAATTTTATTCAAAAAAATGATAAATTTTACCTATTTTGAGAATTGGGACGCGTTATTATTTTTTTGGATAAATTTTATTATATTTTTTTTTCAGTGTATAGAAATGTCTTTCAAATAAGAACCTCAAAAATCGTTGAAATGACATGAATTAAAATTTTTTTTCAAAGGGGCATACTTAAATTTCGCGACAATTTTCAGGTTATCTAATTCTTAAGTGAAAATTTCCATAAAAATTCAACTTTTTTCAGTACGTAAGTAACTATTCGAAACAATTTCTATAATTTAAACAAGTTATTTTGCAAATTTAGGATCATTTTTATCAATTTTTCCAATGGATTTCAAGATTACCTGATATTAAAACACAAATTTTCTCAAATTGTGATATTTTCATCAATTTTATTTGTATTTTAACGAAGTTTGTATTACGTTATAATAATTGAACAATTTTTTTTTCAGTTGTCGATGATACGACGACAACGACAACGACTACCACCACAATGAAATCCACCAATTCGAGAAGATCTACTGACATTTCAACAGATACATTTTCAAACACATTGTACCTTTCGAAATCGGACAACGTGTTCAGAGAAAACGTAAATAAATATAAAACTCATTTTCCATTTTCATTTGGTATTTTTCCCCAATAATAATATTCTGTAATTATATTTCACATGCAGCAAATACCAAAACAACAAGAATACGAAACCGTATTATCAAAAATGGACGATAAATGTTCCATATTGGTGACGACGCTAACGTCAGCAACTAAAAATCAACGTAAAGCGAACAAAAAAATCGACAATGTCAGCAGCAGCAAGCTCACCGATACGCTTTTCGGTCCTGAAAGTTCTGTTTAGAATAATTAACGTAATGATTGTTGATCTCCCTTCCTTTTTTATCCTTCCTTCAAAATTCCAGTGCAATATTCAAACTACCATGATGAAGAGGAAGGGGAAGTGCCATAATTACTTTTCACCTGTTCCTCCAAATCATTCAATCTTCCTTTTTTTTTTTAATAAGCTTTATCCCAATTTTCACAGGTGCTTTAAATACGTATCTCCCATGTAAAGTTCTTTTTTATTTCATGTGTATTTTATGTGTTTGTGTAAAAAAAAATATTGTAAGTAAAATATCTTCCTTTTCACCTTTTGTACGTAAAACATTGATAATGTTGTTGTAAATTATTACGATGTGCAATAATATTGTAATTTTTTTAATGTATTGTTTGTAAGTAGAATGAAATTTGTTTTGATAAATTTTGTGTTGATTTTGGAGAAAATTTTTGGTTTTTTACCGTTTGAAATTCGCCCACTTTGTCGTAATTTTATGTCGTTTCGAATAATGAACCGATGTGGGACACCCTGTATAATATTTGGACGATCTAGGTAAAGGAATATCGTCGTCCAGACATTATGCTTTTAATCTTTGCGCTAAATTTAACACGTTCTCTGTATCTCGTTGCATTTTACACGCGGAAAATAATACGTTATCCAATAGTCGAACGAAGAATACGCGAAACGATGTATATACTGTCAAAAGTCGATGATAAATGTTCTCTATTAGCAGTAACAATGGCGAGCCAGAGACAGCCACAAAAAACCAGCGCAAAGTCGACAAAAAAATTCAACCACGCAAGCTTTACGGTGTACGATGGTGGAATTACTATAGACATGATTTTTGGCCCGGAAATTCCCTAACTCTTCGTAGGTTTAAAATTAGTCCGGTATACCGCCTCGACCAGTGTCCTTTTTACCTCTATACCCCAATGTAATGCACATTCATGTACCTGTGAATGATGGAGCAAAGATACGAAAAGGAAAAGTAACATGAAAAGTAAAGAAAACTATACATCGTTTTTTCTTTCATCTTAGTCACGTATCTAAATTTATTTTATGTTTTTCGTTGGCTTATTAAATTGAAAACAAATCTAAATATTTTTTCAAAAGTAAAAAATTTTGAATAGGTAATCGAATGAGAAAGGTAATTTTTTTAATGGGAAACCTAGTTCAAAAAAGACGACACGTACGAGAATCGAAATTATATTACCTACGATAAAATAGGTACATCAAACTATTAGATAGAAATTTTTTTAGAACTCGAATGATTTTCTCAAAAACTGGACAGTTTTCCAAAATTTATACAAATTTCAAAAAATTGGCTCGTTTGTCAAAATTTAAGGAGTTTTCTAAAAACTGTGCACATTTCCAAATATCAAGGAATATTTCAAAAGAAGTAGTACAATTTATTAACAATCATATTTCATGGATTTCTAAAATTGAAGAATTCTCTAATAATCGTAGAATTTTTCAAAACTTGGACATTTTTCTAAAAATTGACCAACTTTTTAAAATTTGGATGATTTTTTTTTAAATTTATAAAAAAAAATCACATTTTTAAAAACATCCTAAAACCTGTATTTTTCCAAATATTAGGTAGAACAATTTTTAAAAAGTTGCAAAACTCTTTAAAACTTGAATAATCTAACGATTATTGGAGGTTTTCCTAAAACCTGTAAGTACAGTTTTTCAAAATTTCAACGATTCTTGAAAAAGTGGACGATATTGCTTCAAAAAAAAAAAAAAAAAAAAAAAAAAAACTGAAATGAAACATCCCAATTGAACCAATAAATTCAGCCAAATGTAAAATCAACTTTAAAAATTAGTGATTTTGGTTTGGTCATTTTTAATTTTTCACCAATTCCAGCGATTTTTGCATTCTTGGCTCCTGGAGAATTCTCTAGTGCTTTCCGATGCCCAATTTCAGCCTCCTTGACCTCCGGCCGACATCAGGGAATTTTTGATTTTGAATTTCACTGGCAAATCCGCTGGAACGATCCAAATCACAAAGTTGAGGGTATCGTTGGACTCGGTTCGTCGAGACGGTCATTTTGGTATGGTCATTTTTGAGTTTTGGTCAATTCCAGCGATTTTTGCTTTCCTGGGCTCCACAGGGAGTTTTTTAAATATTTTTCATCGTAGTGTGAGTAAAAGTGCACTTTTACTCACACTCGCGAATCGCTCGAGTGCTCAAACTCGCCTTTTACTCACACTACAACAAAAAATATCTTATGGAACTCGTGAGATAAATGATTTTCGACGATTTTGAATTATTTCCCTCGCTTCGCTCGGGCAATAAACCTCAAAATTCGTCGAAAATCACTTTATCTCCCTCATTGCATAATATACTATTTTCAATTTTAAAAAAATTTATTGGAAAATTTGAAAAACAAACTTAAAAAATCGAGCAGCAAGAAACATTTTTAAATCATCCAAAAAAATTTTCAATAGGAAGAAAATTTGAAAAACAAACTTAGAAAATTGAGCAGCAAGAAACATTTTTAAATCATCCAAAAAAATTTCAAGTAGGAAGAAATTTTGAAAAACAAAGAAGTTGACAAAATTTTTCACATCGCGATTGGAAACATTTTGAAAGAATTTAAAAAGCAAATCTTACGGAAAGAAAAAATTTGGTAAGGTATTAAAGTTCAACTTTATGTTTAAAAAAAATTCCAACTCGAAAATTTTCCTTACTTACAGTAATATTAGCATTTTTCATTTTCTCCTAGAATTTTTTAAACTTCATTTTTGAGAAAATTTATAATTCGGTGAATTTTGAAGTAGAAAAATTTTCAAAATTGGATATAGCTTTGAAAAAAAAATAGTATTGAAGAAATTGAAAGAATTTTAGCTAAGATATTTGCACTTGAAGTTGAAACTATCTTTTTAAAAAAACAACTATTGTCCATTTCAAAATTCAGACTTCATTGAGTTATTGTGAAAAGAAATTATCATCGAGAAAAATTTTAACGCCGATCATTTGTTCCCAAGTTTTTAGTCAATAAATTTACAAATAAGTTCTTATATACCATTTTCCATAAGACTATAATTTTTTCACAATACCTAACTCTCTGAAGGTCTGCAGTTAAAATTTCAAAATGGACTATGGTTGTTCTTACTTCTTAGACAGATGCTTCAATTAAATAGTCAAATTACATAAATTTTCATTTTTTGGCAAAAAAATTTGTAGGTAAGTTAAAGGTTTCAATTTTTTAAAATTCATCAAGTTAATCGACGATCAGCTAATACTGTAGGTAGGTAAGGGATACCTATTTTATATTTAAAAATGACAAAAATTTTCGAAAATACAATTTTTTAATTTTATGATCCATTAGAATTTGATTGCTCAACTCAATAGAAAAAGATACTCAAAAAAATGAAAAAATTTACCGAGTTGAACGAAAACGTTCGAATACAGCCGACATTGCACGATCGATATACCTCAATTTCTGATAACTTTTTCCCGTAGTCACCGTCACCGCTTATCAAAATCAAATAATACTACATAATACATATAACCTTCTAGAATTTCAAAATCAAAAGGACATTGTATTCATATCATCTTTCGACCGGTCTAACCACAAAGTGCATAATTAATCGCGTGTTTCTCATTCTTCATATAAAACTATTACTTTCCATAACCTCTTTACGCAGCATCGATCTATCGCAATTTGTTTCTTCGTATCTTCTAAAATGTTCAAGTTAGCCAGATCCATCGTTTCTAACACGGTTAGTATGATAATTATTCATTATCAATCTAAATTCTCGCTCGTAATAACATCTTGTACTTTCAGAGCAAACTTGCTCTTCAAATTTCAAGAGAAAACACATCGCGTCAATTTCCAGTATTAGCTGCAGCTGCACGAGCTTACAGTAAGTTGAAGTTACATCGTGTATTCTCACAATTTAATCAATACTAGGTTTCAGCTTTTAACGTGATTACTAAATTTAAATTCGTTTTTTTTACCAGGTGATAACGTAGTACCCAAAGTACAAAATCCAGCACCGGATTTTTCCGGTAAAGCGGTAGTAAATAAGGAATTCCAAACAATCAAGTTATCAGATTTCGCCGGAAAATACGTAGTATTGTTTTTCTACCCTTTGGACTTGTAAGTAGATGAAAGTTGGTCGAAAATATTCCTAATCAACTGGATGATTATGAATGAAATAAATATATACTTTCAGTACATTTGTTTGCCCGACCGAAATAGTAGCTTTTAGCGACAGAATAGAAGAATTCAAAGCTATCGATACGCACGTCATAGGATGCTCCTGCGATTCGCAATATACTCATTTGGCTTGGATTAATACACCGAGAAACGTAAGCTGAATAGTTCGATACTATTGAATTTAAATCGTTTAGGATTGAGAGTGGTTTGTTTTAATTCTAGCAAGGAGGATTGGGCGATATCAAGTATCCATTGTTGGCTGATTTCAATAAACAAACAGCTAAATCTTACGGTGTGCTTTTGGAAGAAGGTGGTATACCGTTACGAGGATTATTCATCATTGATCCAAAAGTAAGCAAATAACCATTGAATGTTAATTCAATGTGAACTTGACCATAATAATGGGATGTATTTCTTAGGGCACTCTGAGACAAGTAACCATTAACGATTTACCGGTCGGAAGAAGCGTAGATGAAGTTTTACGTTTAGTAAAAGCATTCCAATTCGTAGATAAACACGGAGAAGGTAATTGACTGTATTTTATTCGATAAGTTATTGAAATAACACAATTCACTGATGTGTTTTCCTCGATTTAGTTTGCCCGGCTAATTGGAAACCAGATTCGCCAACCATCAAACCAACTCCTACCGAGTCCAAAGAGTATTTCGGCAAAGTTAACAAATAAATAGATTAAGCATTTTGTCAGGGATATTGTACGTATTATTACCAAATATAATAAGTTTTTCGTACGTTTATTTATCATTTCGATTCACTTACCCAAAAGTTCTTGTTTAACATCAGAAATGGAAACTCGACCAGACCGATACGAAACTAAATAAACTGCACAAAATAATATTTAAACGAAGGTAATTTTGATCGTAAGAACGCGAATGCTCGAATACAAAAAATGACATAATCATAACACAAAACACGAAAAAATGTGAACAATTGAATGGCATGATTCATCGATAAAGCATCTCGACTCGAACTTCTAAGTTATACAAAAGGAACGAACTGATCGAGCATAAACATTGTAATTATCATTCGAATAATTCTATTCATCGAGCAATTGATGATTTCTGGATATAATTACCACGAGAACGAGATTAATTAGAGTTGAAGACGAAAAATCAAATAATATAACAACGCATACGATTTCAAAAATTCGCGAATCAAAATAAACATAAACACTAAAAATAAACAGTAGATTAGAACTTGGAAGGGAATGAAGGGAGGTAAACATGTGCAAGTTACTACAACCCTCGAAGATACCCGAACCGTCACGAATACAAGCGTAACCTCACGAAGGCTCATTCAACCTGTTATCAAACAATTCCGGCCGGAATTTGGACTATTTTCTGTCGTATTTTCATTGTAAAAAGGACAAAATAAATAACAAAAATACACACTAATAAAATACAAAGATTGTCAATAATTGTAAAACATTTTAAACTTGTGCACGTGCATCGTAAAAAACAAATAAACAACTAATTTACTTAATCTGATTACAAAACATCAAAAAAATTAACACCATCGATCATCGAAAAACAACCCAAAACGTAAAAAAATACACAGAATTCGGTAAGACGGTAAGAGTAAAACTTTACATCATGAAATAATCCTAATTATTTCTGAAAATGGACTATCTGGATGAACTTTTTCAGCCGATTGGAATGTAGCGAGGAAAGTTGCTTTTTGGTTTTCATCGGTCAACTGCAATAAAGCTCGAATTTTAGTAACATTTGACAAGCGGATAAAATTATCGACATACCTGAGAATAGAATTGCTTGGCAGCGATATTGACTATTTTTCTGTCCTCATATTCTAGGTAACCATTTCTACGTGTAACGAATGGAAATCTATGAGCGAATTAAGGTAAATTATCGGTATTCTAATAAAATTTACTATGTGTAGAATAAATCACAATGCAGAAAAAGGATACAACGCAATTAACCAAGGATTCGTGCTTGCACTGATGAAGAAACAATTCAAATAGAACACCGCTGTAGATAGAGAATATTTTGAAAAATTATTTAGTAGCGATAAGACCCAGTCTTGGATTAATTTAAGGTGTGATTGTTGTATAGCATTTTGAAAGACCTGAAAACATGGATTAATCAAAATACAAATCAATTTTCCAATCAGACGAGTGTAGTAATTTTTAGAATAGATTTAAATTTTACTTGAAATACGACTTCAGCCATAAGCTCAGTATGAGGATGATTAGGTGATAGGAACTCTATAATGACTTTATTCAGTACCTCAGAGACTGAGAAAAAATCGCAAATGATTTGAGGTAGGATATCACATATCATTTGGGTTTCTTCTTTGCTACTTTTCTTAATTCTGTAAAATAAAAAGGTCGAATTAAATCAAGTGAAGTCTAAATGATTAAAAACCACGAGTGTTAGATACCTTTCAAAGAAAATCGATAATTTTTCAATCCTTTTCAGTAGTTTTTCAGTATCGAACGTTGTTTCATTAGATGCTTCGGTACTTCTAGTGTCTTCGAAATCTCCTGAACAAAATGAATCACGATTATAATCCATAAAGAATGAATTCAGTCGCAATGAAAAGTCTCAATAATTTACCCGAAGAATACATAATCGATACTAGAATCTGTAAACTGATCATCGACACCGAAACTGTGCACTCCGATAAAGAGAAAATTTCTTTGACTAATTGCATCGGTGAATCAGTTTTTTTGACAGTTTCATTTTCGTACAAAATTAAATTATAAAATCCCTGAGAAACAGAATTTATAAATTAGAATCAATCAAAAACAAATTAATTTATAATTGAAAAATTATGTCTCAGTAAAATCACCTGCATAATTGTAGAATGAACTTTCCATTTTTTCAATTTACAAGCTCTAACGGAAAGTTTACACAGACGATCGATCACAATATCGGAGTTATCGCCACAAGCATTATTCTCAATCAAGTAAAATGCAATCGATATCACACAGCCCACAATATCCGAACTGAATCTGTGAAATAGATCATTCAGTTAGATATTCCGAAATAATCTAAATGCAGCTAGAAGCACTTACTTCTCAGATAACTCGATATCGAGATTTTCCAATACAAATAAAATAGAAGCTGATAGAATTCCATCTTTGTATTCTCCCGAGATGACTTCGTTTTTCTCCAAAACATCCTGCGATGAAATTGATCATAATAAATTTTCCACCGAATAAATTTCATGCAAAAATATGAATTAAATTTTACTTTTTTAAAGATACTCTCCAACAAATACAATAATCCGTGTAAAGCAGCTTGCTGTACAATTTTTCGAGTACTGTTTAGTCCAGATTTCAGAATTCTAAGGATTAATTTCTGCGAATCCGCATCCTAAACACAAACAGAAGTTAAGCTTGCGAAACTACGTCTGAATTTTCAAATTAAGCAAACTTACTTCTGGAGTTGCAATTGAAGATGATTTACAGATGATTATGGTCAAATAAGCACACACAGCGTCATCATCTCTGGAATATTTTTTCCACAGCAAGACTCCCGATTCCAAGAGCCACGTGAATTGTGAAAGTTCGGTGAATAAGTCGGATATGGCGAGCATCGAATTTAATATTTCGATTAGCACTTCGACTGATTGGTTATCCTGCAATATTACGATGATCGTAAAGATTTCAACATTTTAAAACATGTTGATGAGTAAAAATCGTAAGAAAATACCGGTTTCATGAGCCATCTACTATAAAACTCCATTAAAAAATAAATGCAAGAGTTTGTATCGATGCCAAGATTTTTCATGACTAAAGCTCTACTTTGATATTCGGAACGTAAACCTGAAATTGATCAAGTTAGTGGAAAATATTTCACGTTGAGTTAGAATAAGGTACTTTGATATTACTTTGGAAATGATGAGAGACTGGAACATCTTCTTCGTTGTTGAATCTGTTTGTGCAACTGAACGTCAAATATTCTATTGAGATTTGATTGAAACCGTATCTGAAAAAATAATTTCAGTGTAAATCAATTCAAAAAACAAAATACCTAATTTTATTTCTAAAAGATCAACTTACGAATTCTCATTATTGATTCGCTCAATATTAACGTTGATATTTTTACATAAAGCGTGTAATTTTCCATTTCTAACGTTAGTTTTGGCGAATAAAACGTTATTTACCACTTCCAACTTCTGCCTCCATCTAAACACAGATAAAAAAAATTGAATAGCAATGATGATCCAATAAATCATGAAATAAATATAATTAATAGTGAAAATATACCTGCATTGGATATCATCACAGAACTTATTTCTAGACACATGGAAGACATTCGGTAAAATTTTATTTCCAGGAGTTGGGTGATACATGGTTTGAACTAATAAAGAGGTAATAGCATTCACAGCCATCGTATTAATCTACAATTGAACAAAAATCATTGGTAAAATTCTCCCAGAAATTATTTTTAAAAATGAAAGTCGAGTTATACCTGAGATAATGCGAGTACTTCTTCTTCGGAAGATTCATACTCTGGTAACGAATTGAGAGCTACTAACAAAGACATCCAACATTCTTCAAACTGCAATCGGTTATTCCAACCGATTAGCGTCAATCTGCGAACAAAATCGAATAATTGAATGAGAAAGAGCAAAAAATCACCAATAAATTCAATAATAACAACGATATCTTACCTTGAAACGAAATTCTGCATTATTTCTCTATCTTGTAAAAAGCTCTCAGGTAAACTATTCAAAGTAATGCAACTGCCAACAGTAACGTCGTCGATGGCTACATGTTTCCAGACTTCTAATGGTATTCTGAGGTAATTATATACGAAAGATGATTGACTAAAGACTATAATAAGTTTCCTAGAAGATGAAAAAAACTTGTTAGTACCGAATTTTTTAAATTTTTTCATCAAATTTTGATGAGTAGGAAATTCTTACTTGATAAGACAATTAAATGGATTAGATTCGTCGCTCGTTGAAATAAGTAACTTATTAATGAAATAATCGATCAACGTTGATAGTAAATGACTAGAATGTATTATATCCCAGTTCTCGTGAGTTTTCAGTTCTTGTAAAACTGAAAAAAAATATTAAATTGGAATAATTTCTCGATTAAAATTAGTATAAATGAACAGTAAATATACTTACGAGTATTCGAAGTCACTTTAATAATTTCATTTTGATAATATTCAGTCAACTCGTAAACACACGAAATAATGGAACCAATTTGCGAATGTGTCAACAACTTCAAGATCGTTCTATCGCTCAAAATCGAAGTACAACATTTCAAAGCTGACATAACGATCGTCTTGGACCATTTTTTATTATTTCTTATCATCCAGTGAACCAACTGCAATTAATCGGGATTAATTACTTGTTTTAGAATCATTTTTAAAAAAATATTTCACGAAATGAATTTACTTCTAGGCAAAGGACTGGAAAATCAGCGAGTAATCTGAGCGATTCGTCGTTATCTAAACTGATTTTGAGTTTTTCAGCTGTTGATAGGTATTGGTCGATGGCTATTATTAGACATAAAATCGTATCGTTGAATTCTTTGTCAGCGAATAAGTTATCGATACGTTGACTGTATTGGGTTTCTTTTTTAGTTGGTTCTCTTTTGATTGGTAAGTAAACCTGGAAAAGTAAAATAATAATTAGGTTATCGTCTTCTGTCAGATTGTAAGCAAAAAAAACTTACTTGATGTGTTCGAGGTAATAATGATTTTAAATGTTCTAGATGTCGAAATGTGGCCAATCTAGCAGCTAAGTACAATCCTGAAGGAATTCCTGGAGTTTGCTCATCTTCTGATTTATTTTTCTGAAAAATATACATATCGAATTGAAAAATCGAAGCAATAAAATACAAAATAGAGGAGTTCGACGTTTATTTACTTGAAACGTGAGTTCAGCACCGACGACGAAACAATCACAGATAATCTTGTTATTGAAATTTTGACTTCTCATTATACTAAATATGTCTTCTAAAGGAAGATACCCAAGTAATCGAGCTAATATTGGATTCAGAGAATCATTATCTTGACAACACCTGTAATCAAAATATAAAATTTTTTCTCATTCACATCAAAAGTTGATATCCTTCGGATAGGAAATATTTTTTCTTCGTACTTGTACTTGACATGAGTAAAAAACCATTGTTTATCAGCAGTAAGTAATTTCAATCTATCGAAGCTGAGAGTTTTACGTTCATTGGGTGATAAAGGTGTTTGATACCATTTTGAAATCATATCACCGAAAGGTAACTTCAACCTGAGACAAAGAAGAAAATAATATATTCATAATAAAAAAGTAACGAAGCGAAAAAAAAACTCGAACTAACATTTGTGTTGAATATTTTGATTGCTTGAGATGTTCGGCGAGTAGCAAAACATCTTCTTCTTTTAAATATGTTTCAAATTCTTGTTGATCTTCTATCGTAGCCAGATACTCGATTTGTCTACGAAATAAAAATGAAACTTTGTATTTGAACAGATCTGATATTCTCGATATTTCATAAACGAAATACGAACTTCATTGCTAAATCATGAGCTTGATTTGAAACCAAAAGGCACGAATTGTTAAGTATCTGAGGATTACAGCATATCATTAAAACTTGTCCTTTGAATTTCGGATACGTCATTTCCAAATATTGCAACGTATGTTTCAGCCACGTATTCTGTCCATTGAAAACAAATCGTTTTAGCGCCAATAATGATCACATTTGGTTAGCATAATTCAATTTAAATCTTACATCGTTCAGAATTAAAGGTAACATATTTTGAATAACTTGTAACAAAATGTTACTTGCTGCCAGCGAAGACTGCACTTCGATCTGAAGCTGCTGAACAGGTGGTTCTGTGATCGAAATTAAATACTGCTTGAAATTAAATTCTAAAAACGTTCTGTACCTTTGAGCATTACTTAAAATTTCATTCTGAAAAAACAAAATGATCGATTCATCAAGGTCTCTTTACGAATAAATTTCTCGATTAATTTCCAAACTTACTTTTCGCTGAGATGTTAATAAGAATACTCCCAATTTAACCACAGAAACGCTCAAACAACATTTTTCTTCTTGCTGATCGCTGAACCAATTAGTCGTAGAGGATCTGCGAATAGATGAAGAAGTTTTCGTTACAAATTGCTACTGAAGTAGGCATAATAATGGTCCATTTGAAAATTCAATTACCCGAAAGCATCGTAATCGATGCTACTTTGAAGAAAATCGCCCCACAGCGGCGTATTAGTGCTTTTCAACGTTAATAAAATTTCATACCATCGTAGAACAACTATCGGACAAGCGACCAAGAGGCAGTTACTCAGATCGGCAATCTCTAAGCTGAATTTTTTACCGGTTTCGTTCGGATATTCGCTCAGTATTAGTTCGTTTTTGATTGATTCATATTTTCCTATATTGTTGGTAAAAAAAATTAATGATTACAAGATTTTTCAAAGTGAATCATCTCAAATGAGGAAATTTTTACCTGATTTAATCAAGAATGATATTATCAGTACAAATTCTGATAAGATTTTAATCGTCCAGGATTTATTCGTATCTTGTTGATCGTTCAGTAGTTTTGTCTCGTTCATGGATTGAAAAACTTGATAGATTACTTTACACAGAAACCTGAAAAACAGAAGTAAAACCGCGTTAGAATTTAATTTCGAATCATCGATGACTTCAGTAAAATATTCTCACTTCACGAAAGCTTTTTCTGGTACAACTTCGGTATCCTTGGCGACATTGATGAATACAGGATCAGAATCATCGTTATCGATAAAAACAGCATGACCTAACATCTTTTCTACAGCATTTAATAAAACCACTTCATCGTATAAAGCCATAATACGCATCAGCACAGCACAAATGGTCGGTAAAGATGCAAAATCAGCCTATTAACGATTTTAATTTCAGTATCAAGACAGATCAGTAATCGATAACATTAGAAAATAGGGTTCCAAATACCTGATGATTGATGTAAACGGTGAATAAGACATTCAAAATGTGTTGATCGTTGAACGACGAAGGATGTAAAGTGAATAGTAATTTGGTAAGATTTAAATATGATGTATCATCGTCGATCGGTATTCTACCTTCGATTAAAGCGTTAAAAAATATTTCAACTGCTTGACATGATCGTCTTAGCTTCGTTTCCTCGTCGGAATCGCTCAGAACCATTGATATCAAACGTAAGCTCTAGACAAATTTTTGAAAAAAATTAATATAGGTACAAAATTGAAACATATAAAATTAAAAAAATATGTGTACTCTTGGATCGTGTATCAGTCTTAAAAGCATCGTAAATGATACATCTCGTTGAGTTTCTAGTTCTTTGACTTCGGTGGTATTTGTGCCAGGTGAATGCTTCAAGAAAACATGCTCGACAACCGGTTCGATTGCCAAAATACCTGCAAAAAAATACACAAATGAGTACTTTTTTGTTTCTGGAGTACAAAGTGAGAAAAAATTGCTTACACTTACAATGTGGCATGGCTTGGCCACTAGCGATCAACGAATCACACAGCTGAATTACTTTAGGAACAGACATGACTGGTTTGGAATGTTTTTCGTTGGCTAAGTTGATCAGAAAACCGAACATCTTGGGTAATAGGTTTTCAATATTTCTGTAAATGAAATCAATTGGCAAATAGATCAAAAAACGATTTAATTTTAGTTTTGATAAAAGATTATCAAACTTACAATAATTGTCCTTCTTCAATGAGTTGAAATTGGCTCAAGACGAACTTGATAAACACCTGTTCGGAATCCAAAAGGCAGTAATTGGTTTTCAATTGAATTAGCTTCGTTAGCAATCCCAATACTTCAGCTTGTAGTTCGGTATCACTACTCACAGTGTATTGCTATTCAAATAATAATTTAAAAAAAAAAAAAAACAAATTGGTTACAGATTTCAATACTTGGGTACTTATTTTTTCGTGAGCTCTAATTTTCGATGAACTTACTCTTAGAGACTGAATCACACTAGGTTCGAAGCAATTTATGTACGATGGCAGCATATTGACAGTGATGTTTCGTTGAGGAAGCTGCTGAGCTGCAGAACTTTTGGAATTATCTTTGGAATTTTTACGTTTAGCAGCAGACCGATTCTTGGAATCTTTTTGGTTCTGATATCCGCAATAATTAGCAACTCGATCGAAAGGAGATTGGATGCAAGTTTTGAAAAATCCATCGATCGATTCTGATTTCGGAGAATTTGATTTTTTACCATTTTCCAAATCTTGTAATTTTTCAGCAACTTCGTTGATGCCAAAAACGCTACTTAGAAGCTATTCGAAAACAAACATTTGAATTAGTTTTTTGGTCGATGATTTGATTACAATATAGATTTGAAATTTAGCAGACGTACCTGCACAACGCACTTCACGCTGGACACAGGTATAAATACCATGAAATTACGTAAAAAAGATAGCAAATCTTTGGAAATTCGATCTGTTTCTGAAATGGTAGTGTAGTTCAGAGAGATGCCTATCGAATTTACCACTGTTTTCATGAATGTGATGAATTTTTCACTCGATTCTGGTTTCAATGTTACCTGAAACAAAGGTAAAGAATTAATTTGAACTTTCTATGATTAAGAATATGATGGGTATTTACCCTATAATTATTGTACGCAGATTTCAATAATTCAGCCAGCTTCACGTATAAGGGTAGTCGAGTGTAATTCACCAATGATCGTGGTTTTTCTTCTAATTTGAAGAATGATTTACCTGTAAGTATAAAAAAAAAGCGCCTTAAAAGAAATTCAGTGGCGTGAATCAATTTCCGAGGTCATTTTAAGCTCAACTCCAGATTAGGACTCCAGGGCAGAAAAAATATCATGATAAAAAAATTTCAGCAATATCAAGAATGTAATCGAAAATTCGAAATCCATTTTTTTGAGTCTTTTTCTAAAGTTATCGTTCCAAAAACACAAAAGGGGTCCAAGAAATGAGGATTAAGGAACCAAAATGGAAAAATGTACCAGTTAAATATCAAAATGATGTTTTTTGATCCCCCGAGAATCTATTTCTGAGATTATTTTGACTATTGAGGCCTTAAGCCAAACTAAGATCTAGGGACCTTTGAGATAGAAAATTTGGTCTTTGATTCTTCCCTTCTCCTCATCAAAAAAATTTGAAAGATAATTACATCTTTTCAAATTTGAAAAAAAAAATTAAAAAATTTGTGAGTGACAAATGAACTTACTTTTAACATTCGTTTGAGTACAAATTGAATAAGGTTCTTGTTTAGGTAAAATAGGTTGGTCGATGAGAAGAGGCCAAACGACCTGGTAAGACGTATTTAATGGCACAGGCGATTTAATCGTGACGTTGGTTACTACATCATTGAAAACGCTGGCTGTGCGAATCAAATGGAGCAAATACTGCTCCGCCAGGTCCTTCAACTGAAATAAAAGTCATGAGATTAAATTTCAATTTCGCAACAAAAAAAAATTCAACATGATGAATCAGTTTTATGCTTACTTTATTGCTCGATAAAAATGACCACATATCGATGGATTCTAGTTCAATATCAGAAAACTTCTTCAGTTTTAAATTCGACGAACATAAAGCTAGAGAGAAACCAGTACATGGAATCGATTAATAAAATCTCATAAATAAATATCAATTTGAGAGAAAAACCTCGCGGTTTAAAATTTTCAACTTACCAACAAATAATTGAGAACTCAATTTCAATAGCTGCAAATGGACATCGAAATTCAAAAGCAACGTAGAACTGGTCAACAACTGAACGAGCATCTCAAATAATTCGCAGGACAGACAACTAGAGCAGAAAGTATTTCCATCAATTAACCAGTTCTAATTAATTAAACTATGAACACATCAAGTCGACGAAAGCGAGTGCAGCACTAGGGCAAAAGTATTTGAGATAATTTTTCCAATAAAAAATTCAATGAAAATTTTCAGTGCTTCCCCTACCTTACCGTGCTCAAAACTCGAACAATCTTCTTCAGTAAAAAAAATCCAAAAATTGTATCTATTCAGTTTTTAATCCAAAAACTAAGTATGAATTTTCAAATCAAAAATAGAACCCATTTTTTAGATCAAAAATTGTGCTATTTGAGCTCAACTTTTTACATAATAATCAATAAAAGAAATCAGACTCAATTTTTGATCCAAACAATTTTAAAGAATTTTAATTTTTAATCTAACGATCGTGCTCGCCTTTTGATCTGCAAACATAATGCGTGCTTAATTATTTATAACCAAGAAATTTTTGGTACTGCCCAATTTTTAATCTGAAAATTTTGGCTCAATATTTCATTTAAGACAGTACCTACTCAATTGTTGATCCAAAAAAATTTTAGGAGAGTACTTAATTTTTTGATCCGAGAAATCTTGCTCAATTTTTGATCAAACAAGATCGGCTCAATTTTGATCTAAACAATTTTTTACGCTTTTTTTTATTCAAAAATTGGCACAATTTTTAATCTAAAAACTTGACTTATTTTTAACCTGAAAAACATGACTCAATTTTTGATCAAAAAAATTGCTCCAAAAAACTGAGCTAAAAATAATTTTGATCCGGAAAATTATTCTCAATTTTTGATTCGAAAAATTATGCTCCATTTTTGATTCGAAATATGCTCAATTTTTCAAAAGGAAGTACAGATTAATTTTTGATCCAAATATAATAACCATCAATCTTGATTTTTGAACAAAACGACTTTATGAAATTTTTAATTCAAAGATTGGGCTCAATTTTTGTTTTAAAACAATACTAAATTCCGATTCTTGAATCAAAAAATTTCAGGTACTATAATGAGAAATGTGGCTTAATCTTTAATCAAAAAAGTTCAGCTCAACTTTTGATCAAAATAATTGATCTTAATTTTTAATCGAGACAATTTTACACAATTTTTGATTTACAGAATATTCATAGTTACACTCAATTTTTAATTTCAAAATTATTCTTAATTTTCGAATAAAATATCAAAATTGTACTGAATTTTTCATTTATCAATTTTTGATTCCAAAAATTTCAGGTAAGTACTCAATTTTGGGTCCAAGAAACCTTGCTCAATTTTTAATTTAACAAGTTCAGCTCAGTTCTTGATTCAAACAATTGGTTTCAATTTTTAATCGAAAAAATTTTACGCAATTTTTGATTCAAAAATAATTCTCAATTTGAAAAAATAAACTCAATTTTCAAATTAAAAAATTGGACTGGATTTTTGATTGAAAAATTGGACTCAATTTTTGATACAATTTTACGCAATTTTTGACCCAAAAAATTGTACTCAAATATTGTGCTCAATTTCTGATCCAAAAATCGTGTTCAATAATTCATCCAAAAAATGTTTGTTCGACTTTTGATTCAAACAAATTTACGCATTGATCATGAGAAAAAAGTAAAAAAAAAAATCCATCACCCAAATATTTATTGCAATTTTGTATTTATTGATGAACATTTTGCTACCAATTTCGGGTCGAGGACTTCAAAAATTTCCATTCCATTTTACTTGGCTCACAGGTTGGTGTTTTCCGATCTCCCCTCTCCCCCCCCCTCATTTTGGATCCAAAAAATTTGGAAAATTGATAACTTCGGAAACAAATTTTACGGTTCACCTTGAATTTTACAAAACTTGAATAACCATGCCCAATTCTTCAAAAAAATTAATTTTCAAGTTGTTTTTTCGATTTTTATCAAAAATTTTCTAGATTTTCGAATCAAGTTTTCAGCGTTGCTCAAAATTTTTGAATTTATTCGAGTCTTCAAGAATCCTCAATGCTTTATAGCCGGGTCTCAACTGAGTTTTAGAAAAATCTAGGTCTGGGGCAAATGCACCTATTACACTCCCCTCTCGCCGACCCCGTCCACACCTCACTTACCTCGATTCAGCGACCCCTCCACACTGCCAACTGGAGGTAAATCTGACCGGAGGATATTCCGCAGCCAACGCAGCCATCGCTTCAACAGCACCAGCCTACAAAACCAACCGAAACGCCGCGTAAATAAAAAATATCCAAGGAAATATGAAATTAGGCGCGATCTCCCCATCCCAGGTCACATTCGCTTTTAAGCAAATATCGAAGCAATGTCGAAAACATGCTGTTCCGCGACCACAAAAGCGCGTAAGACGTTACCATCGTCGAAACCACGAGCCATCCATCCGCGCATACGTTTAAGCCTGTTTCCAAACGTACCACCTTACATTCGTTTCAGCTACACGAGTTCGCCTTCGTTACCTCCCCGAATGCGAAACGTTTTGAGATGGAAGCACAGCAATGTGATGCCGAACATTGTACGAAACATCGTCCGTAACACCGGTTTCCATATAAAGGACGAAAGCTATAAATGGACCGGCGTCTGGGGTAATCAGACCAAATCCACTATCTATCGTAAACTACTCGAACATCAGAAATTCAATCATTTCCCAGGAACGGTGGAAATCGGTCGCAAAGATTACCTGTGTCGTAATATCCAACGTATGATTAAACGACACGGCAGCAAACAGTTTCAAATCATGCCCCAGTCTTTCGTATTGCCTCACGATAGAGAGGAATTTCTACGGTGTTATAGAGAAGGTGAAAAAAACCAGCTGTGGATCGTCAAGCCACCGGCGAGTTATCGAGGAGATGGCATTAAAATTGTACATAAAAAATCCCAAGTGCCCAGATGTTCTCCGGTGATCGTCCAGAAGTATATTGAGAATCCGTATCTGATCCGTGGGACTAAATTCGATCTCAGATTGTATGTTTTGGTCACTTCGGTGAATCCGTTGAGAATTTATCTGTACAGCGATGGCTTGGTGAGATTCGCTTCGCAGAAATACTCGACTGATCTGGAAACCGTTGCTAATCGTTTCGTTCATCTCACAAATTACTGTATTAACGTGCAGAACGTCAAATTTAAAGTGGATTCCGATATAAATGCGTTCAAAGGTCACAAATGGACGTTACGAACGTTTTGGCGATACTTACAAGACGAATGTAACGTGGACGTCGAAAAAGTTAAACTCAAGCTCAACGATCTGATTATAAAAACTCTAATCTGCGGCGAGAACGGAATCACAAAATGTATCAACGATCATCTGCCATCCAGGTACGTTTAATTTTCCATCGGTAATATCTTTAAAAAATCTCGAAAAATCTAATTTTTAAATTTTTTTCAGATATAACGCTTACGAACTGTTTGGTTTCGACGTCCTTTTAGATGAAAACCTACAACCCTGGTTACTCGAAGTGAACATCTCTCCATCGTTAAGATCCTCAACTCCGATCGACGTAGCAGTCAAAAAGCCACTGATGAGCGATATCCTCAACATCGTCGGCTTCCATATCCCGATAGATAAAAAAATTGAATCTGATCTTCTACACTGCGAACTAGGCAAACCACCTGTATCGAGACTCTACCACGACAGCCGGCTTTACACGGTTTCGCTCTCGTTCAACGAGAAATACAAGCAATACACGTACGCTAACAAACTAAGACGCGAAGAATACCTGAATGCTATTTTGGAAAACTTGACACCGGCCGATGTACGAATGTTAGTCGCGTACGAAGACGAACTAGATAGATTGGGAGCGTTCGAGAAAATATTTCCCACTCGAGATACGAACCAGTATTTGAAATATTTCGAAAAATGTCGATACAACGATCAATTATTAGATGCTTGGGAATATAAATATGGCGAAGATAGGCAAAAGGCTATAGACATTTTGAGGCCACTTTGCGAAAAAGGAACACACCTTAGAACATTCAGAAGGTTTCCTAAAATTAAGGCTACTTCGAGAATAAAGTTATAGCTAAGTCGAACCGGACTGTTTTTCATTGCGAAATATTTTCCAACCATTAGGATATATTTTTGAAAAAAATATATCGTGGATTTTGATAAAAATAAGGACCTACTAAAAAAGTTTTTAGATTTTCAGCTCAACGGAAACATAGCTGAAGAAGGACCTCAAAAAGTGAGGTCTTTCTTGAAAAAAAAAAAACAGTTTTCTCCCAGATTCGGGTAGAGCTTTCTTCTGAGAACCTCGATCACCTCTCTTAAAGAATTGAAATTTCCACTCTTCTTTAAACCATTTATTTCAAAATTGAATACCATTTTCTGTCCTCTTCAAAGGAGTTGAAAGGTTGTGGATCGCAAATCCAACCGATTTTCAAATTTTTACCAAATTTAGATCACTCAAACATCTCAAAATCGAGCCAAAAAATTTCATAGTCACCGAGAATAATTTCTAATGAAATAGCAGGGCTGCCAACATTTTGACTAATCTAATTTTCATAAAATTTTAGTTGGCAGCGCGGTTACAAAAAATTTTCAAAAAAATGTATTGAATTCTATTTTAATGGGAAAATTAAATTTTGACCTATTTTTCAAGTTACAGGTTGAAAACCCCGAGTTTCGGGAAAATTCCATAAATCAAAATAGAAAAAATTGGTCAAATTTGCAATTTGCAACTTTTCAAATCCCTGTAAAGGGTAAAAAGTGGTATCCAATTTTGAGATCAATTATTCAGATAAGCGTTGGAACTCAAATTGTACCTTTATAAGAAAGTGACCGAGGTTTTCAGCAAATAGCATTACTCAACCTAGACAAAAAAAAACTATTTTTTGTAAAATAGACCCCCTTGAGAACTCCTAGCTTCGTCCCCTTCAAAGCTGAAGAAGCTTAAATTTTCTTAAATAATGGTCTCCAGTTGAAAGTAATCCAACCAGTCAATTTTCATCAAAATCCAGGATATTTTTCAACCCATTCTACTAACCATGGCATGTTTCGATAGTGGATTTTTCAACATTTCTTGCAATCTGTGAAGGGTTCTGGTGAGTGAACGTTCCAGCGATTCTGAAATTAATGGAAATATTTTCAGAGATATTCAATAAATATTTTAAAATAAAAAAAGTGATTTACCAAGCGACTGGTTACTGTTGTCGAAAGGTATAGTCAGCTCTGAATTCAACTTCTTGGCAAAAGTCACGCTGACTGGCTCGTGTTTATGGTCCAATGGGTAATATGCTGACTTGACAAACCTACAGAAACAGGTCGGAAAATTATTACATATAATGGCATTCAAAAGTTCACTCTCTGAGCTGAAAGGAAAGGTTTAAAATTAAAAAATAATTCGGTAAATTTTTTAATTTTGGCCGATCAATTTTTTTCCTATTCATCTCCCATCCTTCCGTCCAACTGAACACAATGAAAAAATGTCCTGCTTTCAAAAGTTTTCAAATTTTAAAAAATTGCCCAATGTTTGAAAAAAGAAAAGATTGTGGTAAAATATTGTCAAAAATTATAGAATTTTCCTCTTTTTCTCACTGGAAAGTATTTGTCCAATATTCTCATTTACTCTTTCTTGTATTTTTTCTTTCTTAATTAGCCATTACCTTCGACCTCACCTCACCCCCCCACCACCACACACACACACACACACACACCTCAACAAATAATTTTTATGAATACTTATTCCTACTGGTAAAATTTCGCAGAATTCCATACAAATTATGTACTCATTCAAAAAATAATTTGAAGGAAGAAACTACTTCCGCGATCAATTTTTTACAATGTACCTGATTTAAATTTTTTAGAAACATACTTTACTAAGCACGATGCAGCAGCACTTCTAACACGTCCATCGATATCTCCCAACAACGCCAAGATAACTTTTCTAAAAGTTCTATCTTGATACGAAGTGCTGTTATCGCCTACGTAATACAACAGCTCAAACGACACTTCTTCCAAAATTTCCAAAATTTTAACCTAAAAAATAGAACCAACTGCGTGAAAATACATTCATCGAAATAATCGTAATTCGATAGCAGATTTTCACCTTGATTAACCAATATGGATTATCAACGAGAGTAAACACAGCCTGTAGAATTGGTATTGTTGATTTATAAGCGGAACATAACAGCAGCGAATGTATACATAAGGAAATTGCTTGTAAAGTGTGCTTAACGCAAACCGACGATTCGTCTTCTAATCCCTGATCAATTTGAAAAAAGATAAAATTAAAACAAATACGTCGGAAATTTCAAGAAAATAAAACTAAAACGTACTTTCAACAAATAGCCAATCAGTTCATTGAGAAAAGCTTCATTCAAATGATCGGATTCGTTCAAAAGGTAATTATCTTGGATCAACGATGATAGGATGAAATTTCCAATAACTACACAAACTAGTCCTCGAACTTGCTGGTCTTCGTGAGACCCATACGAAAGAACAACTTGCAATAAATTCGAATACCCTGGGCAAGTAAAATCTATCATGAAACCGAACAAAATATTATAATTAAGATTCTAAAATAAATATATGTTCACCTTCGCAAGTTGAACCGCTTTTTTCAACTGGAATGTTGGCAATTTCAGGATATATTCGGAGTATTTGAGCAAAACAGCTCAACGTTAAGGACACAATACTAACTCGAACCTTTTTAGAGGTCTTATTCTCAAGTAGAAAAACCGATACGAGAAATCTGGCGCAATAATGCAACGGTATCTCTGCATCATTGACTACTTCACCTATATCAAAATCCTTCAGAAAAAAAAACAGAATCCATTAAATGAGCTAATTTGACAAAAGAAGAATTGAGAAGAATTAACATACAATGGATAGAGAATTCGACGAAGATGCGTTCGAAATCATCGATATACTGACGCTCTTCTCACGAGGAAACTGTCTGGTTTCTCCGCCATTGAATTGCTGCATTTGAATATTATCCAATGAGGTAGCTCTGAACGAACTTACTAATTTTGAATCTTCTTCGTTATTTGTATCTTCTGAAAATCACATGATTTTAGCTCAAATCCGATCACCATTTTTATCAATCTATTACCTTCATCACTATTAGCAAAATGACTAGTATTGATATTGAGCAAAGAAGAAGAAATCGATTCGTTTTCTTTACTCGGATGCTCATGTATCCATTGCTCAGTTCTTTGTTTCAATTCGAAATTCAAATCGGCGCAGCTTCCGCTGTTAGAATGAAATAAAGGAGTTCTTTTGCCAACCATTGATTCGATAAAAGCTCCATCATCAGTACGAGCTATCGTGCTGCCAATACTCATTATATCGCCTGCAAACGGAGAATTATCAAAAGAACGCAACAGGTGTTACGAATAGATCTAAAGATACATACTTTCACCTCCCAAAGACAAAGTAGACCCGAGAAAGTTACGTCGAAGTATCGTTGAAGTTGTCAGACCACCTTTAGTCGTGAGTCTACGGATCAAAGAAACGGGAGCGTCTTGCAGAAGCTGATGTAGGGTTTCTAAAGCTGCGGTGATCACATTATGGTCGTGGTACTTTGCATATTGCAAGCAAAGTTCGTAAACCTGAGAAATAATATGATTAAATACACGTCTAGATGGAAATTTTATCTTTTTCTATTACTTGTATCAGGTGTTCGCCATTGTTAGAAGTATTTTTGTCAAAATTTGGACTGGAAACATAAGGTAATATGTTTCTGATACACGACAAACACCCTTGAATAAGACTTCGACATTCTTTATCGGATTTCTGACAATCGCAGAGTAAATCTAAAACAAAAAATTGTATTAGAAATACGCTTTGAAAGTAAAATATCGATAGGGGTTCCCAAACTACCTAAAACTGTTGTCAAAATATAACCGAAAAAGTATTCCGGTTGTCTGGAATTTTTACATATTGCGATAATGCTAATTGCAGCAGCTCTACGAATTTCCGGAGATTCTGAATGTAAATTTTTAACGAAAGATTTCAAAAGAATCTGGAAAATGGTGATAGTTAATAATTTGATTGAAAAATTATCTCCGGTTTACAAAATTACTCACTTTGATATCGTTATCAGAACTGAATAACCCGATATGTTTAAAAATATTGGGCAAAGATTCGGCCAACGTTTCGACAATAGATTCCTCTTTTCTAGCAGCTATTTTACTGATGATCGGCACCAATGTTTGGACGTATATTTTACCTTTTTGAGGTCTGAAACCAAATCCGAACTTATTTCAATAAACTTTCAATCATAATTTACTTACGTCTTTCAACGACAATTACCTGACAAACTGAGCTAGTTCAGAGAACCGCCATAATGCAGCTTTCAAACACTTTTCGTGAGTATTTTTACCCAACACTTTCAACAAAGCGATTAAAACTTTAGCTACGTAGTTGGAATTATCCATAGAAGCCTGAAATAAGAAAGCACAAGTTGAAATGAGGTGATTTAGAGATGATGACATTGTATGAAAAGATTTCTTACTCGAATAATTTTATTCAAGCTTTCATCGATGATGAGACGAGTGTTGGAATCAGCATCTTCTAAAAGCTGTATCAACGAGGAAACTGTGAACGTAAGCAGTGCACTTTTTTCACTTGATTTGCAGACCAAATCGGTGATGGTTAGACACAAACTGACTTTTTCCTTTTGCCTGAAACAGTCACAGAGTTGAAGAATAGAAGTGGTTGAAACATAGGAATGAGTAAAATACTGACTTGTTGAGTTCTTGAGGTTTAGCGATGACTTTTTTCAACGAATCTAAGGCTCGATTCAGTTTGTTTAAGGTGGTCATTTTTCTGCTTCGATTAACCAAAATACCACGATGAAATAACCGAAATGATCAACGAGTGAAATGTTGAATGGAAAGTCACATCTTTGTGATTTTTTTTTGATTTTAGAAACGATTATTAATTAATTATTGTTGTATAATGATTCGAAATTACTCGTGACGCACTACACAATTCATATCACGCAATGTTATCATTTTTCATTATCAAACAAAAACAGATGCGAGATGCGTGCGCATTGTAGGCTGACAATGGTAAGAAGGGAGAGGGAGGGGTCAATTTTTCAAATTTCTCCGATAAATCAAAGATTTTAATTTAGCAAAATAAAATCGAAGAATTTTTTTGAAATATTTCTCAAGAATAAAATCACAATTCTCTCTAAATTCGCTACGAAGGAACAAAGAGCTTTATGATTCATTTCCAACAAGAGTGGCAAATAAATTTATTATGCTAAATAAATCAACACAATACTCAAGAGGCATCCAAAGAGGAAAAAAACAGCAACAATTCTTCAGAATTTTACTTCATAAAAACTAAAGTATAAATAATTAGAAAAAAGGCTCATTCACTTCACAACGTCAACATAATAATACATACACAAAAGTAAAAAAAATTCTCAACTATTTACTCGACCATCAATCTAGGAGCAATATTCATCGACATCAATTCTTGGAACAGTAACTTAGCAGCGTAAGGCAACTTTATCTGAGATATCTGAAAATAAAACAATTTGCATTATGTATGTAGATAAGACACAATAGAAACTTATTCGTAGTTAAAATCTATACATACCTGAGTCTTATTTTTACAACCTTTACATTCGAACGTGTTATTTCTCAAATTAGCTATGGCGATAAGGCCGCAGAAATTACACACATTGATTCTATATGGATCAGATACTTCGAATAAACGTTCGCGAAGGAACTGAGCAGCTCCGTGGGCAATTTGGCAATCTCGTTCCATCTCTCCGAAACGTAATCCTCCGTCACTAGATGTAAAATCATGCATTCATGAACAATATGCTAAAAAGTTGGGAGAATCTTTCAGCAGGTTTCCTTACCGAGCTCTTCCTTCCATAGGTTGTCTTACTAAAATCTGTACAGGTCCTCGAGCTCTCGAATGGATCTTATCGTCTACCATGTGTTTCAATCTTTGGTAATACGTGGGTCCAACGAATACTTGAGCATTTAACTTACGACCGGTGAATCCGTTGTATAAGACTTCGTTTCCTCTCAGATGGTAACCGTAATCTTGCAACAGAGTCGAGATCTTTTGCACGTTTACAACATCGTTGAACGGTGTGGCGTCACCAATTTCTCCTTTATTTGCAGATACCTACAAAATTTCAACGAATTGATTAGATTTGAAACAGTAGGTCTAAAAATTAAACAATTTGGCTTACTTTTCCTTGAAGGCATTCGATCAAGTGACCAATTGTCATACGAGAAGGGATAGCGTGAGGGTTGATTATAATATCAGGAGTGATACCTTCGCAGGTAAACGGCATATCCTAAAATTAGCCAAAAAGCAATTCGTTAATCGGTGTTCCTGAGTAGAAAATCTCGTAAAATTGTTAGAATTACCTCTTGTCTGTACTGAATTCCGCAGGTACCTTTCTGACCGTGTCTCGAAGCGAATTTATCGCCGATTTGAGGTATACGTACAGAACGTACTCTAATTTTAACGAATTTGTGACCGTCGGCGTTCAAAGTTAACATAACTTGATCAATAATACCGGTTTCACTGTTTCTCAAGAACGTACTAGCATCTCGTTTCGTGTAACGTTTCGTTGTGCCTTCCAACTGCATGAAAAATGTGTGATTAATTTCTTTCGAGAGGGAAAAATCGGCTAAAAAGATTGATACTTACTTCGTCTTCGTTGTCTGGTAACATCATCGTTTTACCTATGATTACATCGTCACCAGATACTCTCAAACCAGGAGCTATTATACCGTCGTCGTCTAATTTATCGTAGATAGCGTTTCTCATACCCTGTGAATAGGTTGAATCGAAAGTGAGTACAAGTCTAAGAGATTTCTTACGGTAAAATATTCGAACCTAGATTACCTGGCACGTGGCTCTATTCGGTTTTTCGAACTGTTCTTCTTTATCAGCGATATTCTTTGATTCAGCATCTTTGTAAGACCGGAAGAACACAGATCTGTATTTGAAGAAAGAATAAACCTATTAATATTAAAAAACCCCTCTTTCGGCCAAAAATAATTGTTTAGAACTTCTAATCACCTGAAAAATCCTCTTTCTACAGCGGAGGCGTTCAAAATAACACTGTCTTCTTGATTATACCCAGAATAACATAAAATAGCCACGATAGCGTTAATTCCAGCTGGTAAATCTCTGAATCGTAAATATTCCATCGATCGAGTGGTGACTAGAGGTTTTTGTGGATAGTACAATACATGTGCCAAGGTGTCCATTCTGACGTGATAGTTGGTAATGTATACTCCCATGGCTTGTTTACCCATAGCACTTTGATAGGTATTACGAGGACTCTGATTGTGATCGGGGAACGGAATAATAGAAGCACAGACACCCAAAATCATAGCTGGATGGATCTCGCAGTGGGTATAAGTGGTACAGTAGGCGCATTCTTTGTCTTGATGTAAATCTTCGATATTCATGGCGATCATGGTGGTTTCTTCTTCGAGCGTATCGATGTATTCGACTACGCCACCGGATACGAGGTATTGCCAACTGAAAAAAGGATTAACTTTTTAGATAGATCTCTAAAAATTTCGATTGAAAGAGCGATAGATGAAAAATTACCCATAATTATTGTAATCTCGTTGTTTCAAGTTATCGATATGAATTTTCTTCAACAGAAGGGAGCCATTCTCGACAATAAGTAAAGGTCTACAGATACGTCCTGCGTCTGTGTAAATACGTATTTCACGATCTCGAATATCTCGTACGATTGATACTTCACTGACAATGATATCCATCTGACGACGAAGTTTTCTCAACGTTCCCATCAATTGTTCAGGGTCTCGATGAATTCCGACCTAACCATGATAACAAATGTGAGTCAAAATACGAAATAATTACTATAGATTTGGTATATGCACAAACAACGTACCCAGCATCCATTAACGAATATTTTCGTAGCATCGGCGATAGCGGAGGGGGCAATTTCTTCTAAATTTTCCATACTCCATTCTTCCAAAAACTCCAAGATAGGAGACGGTTGCGATCCGACGGAAATATAGGCCATCAAAGCGAGATTTTTTACTAATCCTACAGCAGCACCCTCGGGAGTTTCGGCAGGACATATCATACCTATTGGAATTGAACTACGTTACAAAAAACGTCTAGAGTTGTTTTGGTGTTGAGATTGAGCAAACGTACCCCATAAAGTGTTGTGTAATTGACGAGGTTTAGCTAATTTACCATCTCTACCGATAGGAGAGTTGACACGACGTAAATGGGATAGAGTTGAAGCGAAAGTTAATCGATTTAATACTTGGGATACTCCGGCTCTAGCTTGATGGGCTTTTTTCTGATCACCCCAGTTTCCGGTAGCTAATGAGTAACGTAAACCGTCCGTAATGATTTTAGTTTTAATGGCTAATTCCAAATTGAAATCTTTTCCTCGGTCGATGAATTTTTGGGCGTACATTCTGACTTCTTTCGTTAGGGTTTTGAATAATCTGAAAATTAAACAAAATTAATACTAAATTTAGGAGAACGTATCATCAAGTTTTAGCTGTTTACCCTCTAAATAAGAATGCGAGCAAAGGTCCGGCCAAATCCAATCTTTTGTTACCGTAATGATCCCGATCGTCAAGTTCACGACGACCCAATGCTGCCAGTAGTAAACGATGAACCATGTATCTAAAGAAAATTTAGTCAATGTAATAATATTTTCAACTTCTTATTTCATTTAGAAAAGAGTTTACACGTACCCAAGGAAATAAGCTTTTTTCGTTTCACAAAAATCAGACACACCGACATGAGGTAACATTTCCTTTTGCAAAATTTCTCTAGCGTATTTTATTCTCTTTTCTTTAGTGACTCCCGGTCGAGCACCACGCGCACCAATAAAATTCAAAGCTACATTCTGTTCTTGAATTACGAAAGCTTCATCGAGCGAAGGTTTGACCTAAAAATTAGTCCAAATTAGATCGCTTTCAAATTTTTCAAAAGTTTCATCAAGAAAATTCACCATTTCCATCATTTCTTGGTCTTCGAAATCGTAAATAATGTGTTCCAAAATATCTCTATCGGCTACGAATCCCAAAGCTCGGAAAACAATCATGATTGGTATTTCTTGCTTAATGTATGGTAAGATGGCGATGATACGTTGACCAATAGCTGACTTTTTAATACTTTGACCACCTCGAGCTAACATATTCACCCATAATGTGCTGGTAGGACGTGATGTGTGTTCTAGGCAAGATCTAATTTCAGCTTTGTAAGCGAACTTGCTGTCTTTCATACTGAATACGTAGACTGTATTTGAAGCCATTTTCTCTTGAGCTATAAGTACCTGATAATAAAGAAAAGAATAATGGTCAAATAAAATACATCTCAATGGCAAGCGATGAAATTACTTTTTCAGATCCGTTGATAATGAAGTAACCACCGGGGTCAAGGGGACATTCGTTCAATTCAGTTAAATCACGATCGGTCAAGCCATTCAGTAAACAATACGTTGAACGTAACATAATGGGAATTTTGCCTGCAAAAAATATCGATTCATTAAAACAAAATTCATATTTTTAAGATAAACGAGAAAAAAAAGAATCATTTACCAATGAAAGATTTTTGATTTTGTGTTTCAATAGGTTCTTCGCCTTCGCGAAATATGGTTTTTGTAATATCGACGTATAAAGGAGCTGAATAAGTTAAATTTCGTAATCTAGCTTCGTTCGGCATCATAGGCGAAGGAGAACCATCTTTTTCCCAATGTGTAGGTTTTGATAGATAAATTTGTTCGAATTTCATCACATATCGAGGCTAGAATAAACGTAATTTCAGTTTATTAAGATTCTGTATCATGATAATTGCGTCTTCAACATACCGGTGTTTCGATCTCTCCTCTTCTGTGCTGCGCTTCAGCCTGTAGCTCTATCGATGGAGTATCTTCGACTATACGTTGAACAGACATTTGAATGAACTCATCGAATGAGTCCAGCTGTTGTCGGACTAAACCTTTCTCATCGAAGTAAGAATTGATGACGATCCAACAAGCTTCCTGCCATAATTCCGAAGATATCTCGGTCGAATCATCATCGTCGTATTGTTCTATTCGAAAAGAAGATTATTAGCGGTCTTGGCATCACAAACACTTGTTACACGACTGCACCATTGAATTTAAAGAATGCTTACCTTCTTCGAAGTCATACATATTGCTGAAACTGTGACGTATCTTATTTCAGCTTAAATATGACCATAATTATCATAAATAACTTCGATTAAATTTCCAAAATCTCGAAAATTTTTTCATCAGTTATTTTTCATTTTCCCAACAAACAAGATAAAAATGATTAAGTAGTGGGGATGGTGGGGATGAAAACACAGAATCTGGAAATATTTCGATCCACCAAATTTTACCTTAAGGTGAACATAAAAACGTTGTTCTTAAGATGTATTTTTGCAGATAGTAATTTCCTACCTTTTGTTTTTTCTTTCTTTGAATTGCCTCAAACAACAACAACAAACTTTGAACACATTTTGGAATATTTAGCTGAATTGTGAAGTTTCACCGGTTATTTCATAATTTTATATAATATTTTAGTTGATAAATTAATATTTAATCATTCCCTAGTCTTATTCTCACCCTCAACTCATATATTTTACATTGGTAGTGATCCTCAGTCAGCAAAATGTCGAAAGCACATCCGCCGGAACTCAAAAAGTAAGTAACACTTTTCATCACTTCGCGTAATAATCTCTAATAATTTTCTAACTCGATTTTATTTCGTCTTTTCCAGATACATGGACAAGAAGCTAACGTGTAAGTATATTATATTATCCATAAATAATCCCAGCTTCGTGTAACTATAAATCACTAATTCTGTCAACAGTTAAACTGAATGGCAAACGAGTGGTGAATGGAATATTACGAGGTTTCGATCCTTTCATGAACCTAGTAGTTGACGAGGCAATTGAAATAAGACGAGATAAAACCCAGAAACCTTTGGGAATTGTGGTAAGTTTTCCAAAAATAATTCTTTGAATCTCAGTTCTCAGCTTTTATCTCATGTCCATTAATCCATTTTCATTCGCAGGTTATAAGGGGGAATTCTATCGTTATCATGGAAGCTTTGGAAAGGGTGCAGTAAGCAACTAGACGTTTTCCATTTTGTACAGTAAGAAATAAGCATATGGTTTAATAAAGTTTTACATCTACTCTTGTTGAATTTCTCCATCATTTAACAAAACAAAAAACGAATTTTAGGTATTAAATAAATATATTATATAATCATTTGAACATACAAAATACAATTTTAAAATATAAATACCTTAAAGATTAATTAAAACATGAAACACAATTAAAAAGTATAATCTTTCGCAATGCTGATCTATGATACATACACAATAACGACACTTTCAACAGTCAACGTCTCATAAACTTGTCAAAAACCTTGAAATAAATTTTAAAAAGCTGTCTAAAAACTACATTATAATACTAAAACAAGCTACTATATCATTAAACTGCTCACGATAAATTTTTGTTAATCCTGTACATCGCTGATTAAGAAAAAAAATTTCTAAGCTACCTATAATACATTCGCTTGATTCTATTGCATGAGAGAGCCACTAGGAATGTGCGGAATAAAAGAGAAAAATTCAAATCGCGTACGTAATACGTAAAATGTGAAACTAGATTGTCTACATAGCAAAAAATACTTCTAAAAAAGATTTGGCAATTATCTATACTTATGTTATTTTTAAGTACCATATTTAAAAATCACACCTTTGATTAAAACATTTTCTAAAAAAATTTTCCTATTGCGACGTAATTAAGATATCTTAATATTAAACAATTATCAGAAACAACACGGATACAAAAAGACAGAGAAATCGGAACACAATATTAAATACACACAACATATATATGAAAACGAAAAAAAAAAGAAAAAGAAATTAGAGAAGAAAAAAATATCGAACACAAGATAATACGTCTTTTTTATACAAAAATACAATGGCTAAAATAAATCACTATAAATTTGAACTAAGTAGTGCTATGAAACGTTTGAGAGATGCTCGCATTATTGTATAGAGATATTCCACTCACACCGGGATTATTGCCTTGTGATTTGTTTTCAATACAGGTATTGAGTTAATTATTATACATAATACACGATCATCACGTTTTTAGAGCACTGGCTTCTTACATATGCGATGAGTATATGAGGAACATTATACAATGAGATATAAAATTAGGACGAATAAAATGAAAATGAATTAACGAGACACCTGCATCTCAAACACCTTTTCTTAAGCTTCTAAGCTCTTTTTAATGAGAATACTGGTGTATGACTGGAGGGTGGCATTTGAAACATTCAAACAGAGCTATATCAATTTAATTAACTATTTTTAACGAAACGAGAATAAAAATCTAGTTATTTTTGGTTTCCAGTATGCTATTTAGATTTGGATCATCCCTCAAATCTTATTAAAATTATTGAAAACAAAAAATACACTAAAATCTTCGAACGAAACTCCAAAAAGAGTATGCTACAAAGCCAGGATGCCACCCAATAATACTCGGATCTCTACGTTATCTTAAGATTATATTATACGTGTACTACATATCAAGTAATCTTGAGCTCGAGACCAAATCGTTCACGTTTAAAAATCAATTCTGATCTGAAACGGAACACACATTTTGCACTCTGCATTCGAAACAAAGCGAACACAAATGTGTCTAAAAAAAGATAATCAGTCTAAACTATGTAAACTTATTATAGAATATCGAATTCATGAATCGAGCAAACCATTTTGTTAAATAATCAGCCAACGGCTGATACGAAAATTATATAGGAACGAAAAAAATTATCTTTCCTAGTTCACATATTACTTATAATATCACGATTTTTTAAATTACTCTACGTGCTTACCATCGATTAGCGTGCTATCGACTTTTTTTAAAATAAAAACTCAAAAGACAGAAAAAATAAGAAATTAAAAATACACACAAAAAAAACAGTAATAAATCCTGAACATAAAGACACGGAGATCATAAATGACGATACACACAGATAACGAAATTCAATACTATACCAAAATATTGGTAAGCAAATTCGCAAATACAACCGTATTTTGCTTCCAATAATTTTGACCAGTTTTTTTGAAAAAAAAATAAATAAAACTTACTAGATAGGAATAGAGGGAATAAAATATCGACATTAATGATAATGACGTGATGTGATCAGTACATAGGCGGGTTGCGTTAAAAAAAATGGGATTACGAATCGAAATTAACATTGTAATGAGGAAAAGGAGAAAAAACGATTAACTACTTAAAAAATTAAATAAGTGCGTTAATTTTGAGAGAAAAAAAAGAAAAAAATCGCGCTAAACTTATGATAATACGACGCTTTCCTCGACAGAGGCGTTGTTCGTAGGGTTAGTTATTCGTTCATCTAAACTTAACTTTTCCAAGTCCTGTAAGACGCTTTCAGCGACCAGACTTTCGGGGATCACATTTTCTTGACAAAGGGCTGTCATGATTTTAGCTCTGAAATCTGTGGAATGAAATGCATAATATTTAATGAACATAAAAGAATTTGGCTAGTAAAAGATGGATGAGATTTTATACCTTGAGGGTTTGAATACTCGTTTACAAAAGAATCAACAGCTTCGACGCAGATCTTCTGTGACCTGTGACTGTCTTTTACGTAGCAACCAAGTATTTTACAATGTCTTTTGACCTTTTCGATATCTAATTCGTTCGTTGTTGTATCTAAATAAAAATTTATTAATTAGATCAATTTTTAGATTTGTTCTCCTATATAAATTAAGAATTATTCGAACAAGCATGTCACATTCAATGGAAAATTTTTCAAAACATTTGAAATTTTATTAAAAATCGGTCAATTTTCAAAATTTGGATTTTTTTAAAAATTGGATTACTGTTCAAAACTTTGATCATCTATATTCAAATAGTGGTCATTTTTTTCCAAATATCAAATTTTTATTTGGGTGAATTCGGTCTGAGTAATCACATAAAAAATTTCATTACATAATAAGTCACTCACTCAAACTAAATTCACAAATGGCTAAAGTTAAAGCTGTCAAAAACTCCGGGGTATCGATTTTATCGCCGATGTGATTCTGAAATCATCAAACAATTATTCATAATTGAAGTTTGAAATACTCATTTTTTATTGAATTCCCAAACTTACTTGACTCCATTTGTAAATTCGTGAAAAAGCTTTGTCTTCGTCTAAGTTGATATAATTTAGTAAAATAGTTTTGACATTTTTAACTGCTAGTTCTTTAGTCATCGGATCCATAATACTTGCTCGACTAACCAAATAGTTCAAATCCTGGTAAAAATTATTAAATTTTAAATACCAAATTTTTTAATAACACAACGTCAGGTTGAAATAAATCAAAAAAATTTACAACTTACGAATTTATTAATGTAATATCTGATCTCCATAGGAGCGATAAAATCTCCCAATGTCATGATTGAATTATCCCAAGCTACGAGCTGAACCCATACTTCACCCTTAAACAGTATCATTGCGTGTGAGACCATTTCAAAAAATCGATTTCTTCTTCAATAATTCAAACTTACCTCATTGTGTCTCAAAACTGTTAATAAATTACAAACAAAATTAGCAGATCCTTCGGTTCTTTTAAATCCAGCCGTTTCGATAGCAGCCTTCAAATCGGGCAAAGTAATATATTCTTCTCGGATCAATGAATCTGCAATTATACCTGGAGTTAGTTACGGTTTCTCAACCATGTATTAGCAGGTTTCTGACGCACTTACTGTATAATTCGCCAATATTATACCATAGACAGGGTATCTCCAGTAACAAATGTTGCGATTCGTTGAACAAAAATATTAACCTGAAAATAACATAGCACGTGAATTTAGAATTCATCGATATTCGATTACTATTTATAAATAATTTCCTGGCAACTTACTGCTGCATCATTTGATGCGGTTGATAGAAATTCAATTTCACCAAATCAGCCAGCATTTCACCGACGGCGTATCTATAAACGGATCCTTTATCGAGGACGTATTGAATCAATTTGGTCAGGAAGACGTTCTTTTTATCGCTGCCGTTGAAATAAGACTCGATATACTGAGTGGTTCGCTGTTAAATGAGAGAAAATTTATATTGGAGGATATTCTACACTCAAATCAATATGTAACGATTCGACTCACTTTGAAATCTTTTTCTTCAACTAAATCTTCAACAATGTCGATGACAATATCCATGATTTCATTCTTATGGGGACATTCTTTCGTAATTTCTCTTTTGGGAAAAGTTGACGGAGAAATAGTTATATCACTTCGTCCAACTAAGATCAACAAAAATAAATTAATGCATATAATCTTCTATATGGTGAATTGGTGAGTTAGCCCTAGAGGTATCTTACCTCGATAACAATAATCTTCTTTATCATTAGTATCAGTTTCGGAGCAATCTTTTTCAGGGCCGCATTCTTTCGATCTTCTTTCACGTTCCTTTTTCAATCGTTTCTTTTCCTTTTTAGCTTTCTTTTTTGCCTCTTGATTTTTCTGCGCTTGTTTTTCAACGTCGACTCTGATATCCCACGTCATCTCACGTAGGGCAGCCAAACGACGAGCTTTGTACGCAACTTCATTGCTGATATTGAATTTTTCGTTATATACTGTGACGATATTAATGCTGCTGAAGTAGAAATCCATTGCTTCACTTCCCTATTAAAACATAAGCACGTTATAAAGATGTTTTTCAAATATCGAAGTCGTCAATAGGTTACCTTTTTCCGTAAATTTTCTTCCAATTGTTTTCCACATGTACTGAGCAATGTGCAGAGACAATCCAAAGAGAAGTCATCGTTCGCTGTGAGTAATATATCGATACATCGACAAATCGCTTTGGATGCGAGAACTTTCAGAAGAAAAAGTTCAGCGATGAAACTGCGCAGAAAAATACGAATCAATATACAATTTAGAAATTATAATTTAAAAGCTGAAGTGATATTTACCCGCATAGTCTGATTGTTCCAGCTCTGAGTTTGTTTTCTTCTTCGATATCTGACGCTTCATCATTCAATAACTGATAACACAATTAGTTAGTGTTTGGTACGTAAAGAGGTAATTTTAAACGTTCAAATTTAGAAACTTACCACTCCTCTGGTCATACTCATGAAGAATTCCTGATGTCTGGATTTCATCCTAATATGCTTATCAATAAATTTCTCAAATTCGTTTTTACAATTATCCACTAGAACTACTTTAAATACGTCTATTTCCTGTAGAGCGGAACTAAGTTTGGCATATTCTTTGGCCATATCTGGTTCAACTACAACCTATAACAAAGACGATTTCAGTAATGGTTCCGGAATACCGATGATATGACGTAGGCCTACTTTTGTCTCAGGGCACTGACCTTATGTAAGATGAGATTAGCTAGATAATTCAAATTTGGCGGATCATTCAGAGATAAAGCTTTGATTTGCTGTACACTTTCATCCAAGCTACTTGGCGTAAATGTTTCGATTATAGCGCTCAAAGTCTTTTGAGTATCCTGTGAACAGTAATTATGCATAGATAAGAATTTGATAAATGTAAGAATTGTGTTAGAAAGGTCGTTAGATTTGTTAAATAACGAGGTAAGATGAACGTATAAGCGAAGTAATGCTAATTACGTACAATGAATAACCTATAATAATAATTAGAACAAATTACCAACCATTTTATACAAGACTTTGCCCACTTCAAGATTTGATTAATTGGATGGAAACGCTGGCTCGCGTCACAAGTACACTGTTAATTTCATTGTGAATAGAAAATGAAAAAAATTATACGTAAAAACAAAAAATTACTTAATAAAAAATGAAAGTTGAAAGAAAATTACTAAATCTATGAATCTATTGTTTGTTTTCATCACTGTCACTGCCAGTTTTCCTCTTTTCCATTTTCCGACCATTGTTTCGAAACTGGTAGGTAAAATCGAAGAAGGAAACTACAAAATGGAGTACAGTTTGCGTCTTTTGCAATAGGTGGTATTTACTAAGTAATTACCAATAATCACTTCTATTAAAAAATCTTTATTTATTTTTTAAATTTTTTAAAAATTAAATCCCAACATTTTAGACGTTTTGACTACTATTCCATGGACTTTCCAATTTCCTTTTCCTGGATTTTTGAATTAATTCAGCCACAGACAGCCACAGCCTACTATTGAAATTTCTACGTTGAAGTTTTGGAGTTGGAGTGAACGGACGATTATTTAGATGGCCACTTCTATATCCAACATTGGGAAAGGGAACACCTTTGACAGACGTCGACTCGTACGGCTTCGAGTAACAATAAGCGTAAGGCTAAAAAGTACACAACTGTATTCAGAAGTATTCGATACCCTAAAAGATTTCGAAGTACATATAATATACGACATACTTTGACACAAGGTGGATCCCAAGCTTTGCGCCTCATTGAAATCAAATTGGGTCTTCGCATTGCATTATTTCTAGGGTCATTCCTAATCTTCTGCGTCATGACGAAATCCTGCAAAAAAAAAATGTAGTGTATCACGAATCACGACTGATCAATCAATATTCAATTCAAGAATCATCCGTCTGATGAAATGTTTGTAATAAAATCTACTTAATTACTTGAACCTACCGAACGAGAAAAAGGTAAATCAAATTGCAATGGGAGATCGACATTTGGTTTCGAAGAATTTCTCTCTTGGTTCTTTCCCATGGGTGGTTCTACACGAACAAATGAACAATTAAGTACAAACTTGATTAAACAACTTTAAACATTAAATATCAAGTACACCACTGCAGAGTTACTTTTTTCAGAAGGAATATCATACGATTCTTGTTTCTGAACAACCATTTCGGAAGCACAAGTATTTGCAATCGTAACAGGAACAGGATCTTCTATTACTTCAGGTTCAGATTTGATTTCCAAAGAGAACGACGTATCAAACAACTCAACGCTTCGATTTATCGGACACCAGCTATTTTGTTTCAATTCGATAAGATCTAACAAAAGAAAACGAATCCGAGCTGGTAACTCTTGTTGATCAAATGCTGACTTAGCTTTTTCAAAATATACAGAAGGAATATCGCCCTGTAGGAAATAATTCGAGTGATCTAATTAAAAACACGAATTTCACGTTAAAACGCCAGAAGTATTAATCGAACGTGATAAATTAACTAACAAAATGTTTTTCATAAAATTCGCCAATCGTGATTAAAATAGCGCAGAGTGATTCTACAGCCACGTTTCTTTTCGATTTCAAAAGGCGATCCAATATTTGTAACAAAGCATCTCTATCAATCATTTTCAATTTGAATAATTCACCGATAAAACTGAAAATAAACAAAAGATCAATTATTTTTGTAAACTGGAAAGTGGAAACATTACTTATTAAAATAATGAAAGCAATTGCAATTTAATTACTAGCAATTTCCAACACATTGATGGTAGTGTTTCGTCTCATTTTCTAGCACATCTCTGAGCGAAATCTCTTTCACGTCCTACGCAAAATAATCTAAATAACTATTCTAAGACATGTGTAAGTGTTTTAAGAAAACGAAAGTCATATAAGACGAATTTATAGTTATTACCTGGCAATCTATTAAATTAATTTCGTATTTCTGCCTCTCAAAGGCCACAATTTCATTAAAACTAATTTCGAAATATCGTATGCATTTGTCTTCCAAAAATGAAGAAAATGTTCTGGAAATCCCATTTTCATCGACGATACTTTTCTCCCTTATAAATTCGCATGTTTTTACGTAGTAAATTCGATATTTATCGTCATTTATGGCCTTGAACAAAATACAGACAGAAGTTGAAAATATTACCTAGTATACCTTAGGTATAGATAGGTATTTTAAAAGCACTGATCTGATAAGACACTTACTTTTCGATGAATCACACTGACAACTTTTTGCATTTTGATAGGCGAATTAATTGGCAAATTTCCAATCTTCGTAATCAATTTAGAGCAATTATCCGATGTTAATTTATTCAACATGCTGGTCAGTGATCTGCAGAGGAACTAAGTATACAAATGATCGAAAAGAAAGAATATTAAGCAGATGAGAAATTCAACGTTAACTATTTGATAAATTACTTCAATCAAATTTACCAATGTTTCTTTTTCAAGTTCATTTTCAGTCACATCGAAAAGCAGCGAGTCCATCCGAATTGGTTTCCATTTGTTATTTTCACTGGCATTTTCAATGTCAAGAGTATCGTCGATCATCGCTATTTCAAATACAGAAAAGTAAATTGTAAAGAAAAGAATCAAAATATTGCAAATACCGAAGCAAATGTTCGAACTTACAGTAGTACATTGTGAAGCTGATGGTCGTCATAAGCTCAGTCATTTTTCATATTCAGTACTTCGAATGAAAACTTGAGAATAATCAACTTCCATGCGGATGGAGCTTTATCATCAGTACCGTTAACCTTTTCGGAATCCAAAGATAAGCAAAAAAATCCACAGTCGCACATTCAACACAACAATCTTTGAATACCTAAAGCACAACAAAACACAATAGAATATCAACACTTTACCGGAGCTAAGATTCTATATCTATTCTATACTTACTTACAGTACAGTAGCATGAAAATAAATCACGTGTTGGTATGCATTTACGCACTATTCCAGTATAGTTGTCTAATAGTCTAGACACCTCTGTTTCGATAATGGAAACGGACGAATTCGAGGAATAGAGATAAGATATGTATCGGTAATCCAGCTGATAATTTGATAATTTTTTTTTTTTCAAGTAAACTACATAAAAAATCATGGACTACCTGCTGCTTTTTACGATTTCATGATGAATCAGCCTGAAAAGTAAACAATAAAAAAAACTATTTTCAAATCTCAAAATTATAAAACCCATTGCATGAATGTTCAACACCATTAATTTCGATGAACTCAGAACTGAATAAGTTTGGTCATTAGAAAGGTTATAAATGTTATAATTAGTTGTAATTCTCATAATGAACTTACTAATCTGAACATTTTTTACTCATACATACATGTTATTTATGGTACATTCAACCGTTGAGGATTTATTTCAAAAAGATCCCTAAGACTCGTACAAACAATTTCAAGTTTCCTTTCAATTCTCTTTTCAACTGTGTACGCAAAACTGCTCCAACTACCACCAGTTTTGTGATCCAATTCAAGACATCAAATAAATTTGATATTTCTATGAAAAATCGCAGAGCTAAAACCCAACGAAACTCTCTCCACCCCTTGAGCCACCGAAAGGACTACAACTCACAGATGGGAGAATTTCGTAAGAAAATTTCAACGAAAATCTGACGACTCAAATTTAAAGTGGCTACATTAGATGTATGATGACCCTGAAATTTTACATTCGACTCCTTCCACACACATCATTTGTCTGTTTTCAAAAAAACAAAAGAATCAAAAATGTTAGTTTACGTCTGATGAAGAAATCTTTGCAGAAAGTAAATTTGGAATCTTTAATTCTAAATCAAAATTTTACATTTATACCTACTCAACTAGGTAGATATGCACATAACTTTTTAGAACAGTTTCCAAAACTCCTCGCATAAATTGCCTATCTGCAAGAAAGTAATAAGAAACAAAACATGTTTAAACAAAAAATATTTCTTCACAAAACATATTTTCAATTCCAAGTAAAAATTAAAAAAACACGATAAAAAATCAATAATAAAACAAATCAGTACCTATTAAAAAGACTTATAACGTTAAAATCTAATGAGAGCAAAATTTCAATAATATTACTTCCTTAAAAATAATTTTAATCACTAAAATTGAATGACTTGAGAGGAATATCACATTTCTGATTCGTTTTCATTTCATTTGAGTATTCTACAAAAAAAATTATCGTTTAATATAAGTAGGTACATCAAAATAAATAAAACACTGTTACATGAAAATTCAATATTAAATCTTACTTTAGTTAATTTATATTCTTGAAATATCGACGAATTCAACATTTTAATGATTTCTGATATTCTATTCGACACGAAAGTGTTCTTGAATTGAACCATTGATTGGTAAGAAATAATTCCATATAAGAAGAAAAATTCGAAGAATTTTGAAAGAATTCCTGTAAAAAACATGATAATGCATCAAGGTAGTAAAACATCATTCATAATACATTTTCTCACGAGTAAATAGCATATAAATAGGTAAATGCTACGTTTAAGTATTTTTCTAACCTGGTTGAAAATTTGACATTTTTGTAAATTCTAAAACAGTATTAATACAACGTGATTCAAACGATGGAACATATTTACTGAAAATTTTCAATAGCAAAGCATACGAGAATTTATCATCGTCACTTTCTGATCCTTGTACTGAAAAAAAAAAACATAAAATGTGAACGTTTGAACGTTAACAAACGAATTAACTACAGTTAATTCGTAACAGTCAATATTAATATAAAAAAAATTACTTTTCAGATTAGAATCAAAGAAAGAACACAGTGATTTGATTGTGGAGTCAATGAACTCGTCGGGATTTTTACGTTCTTCTTCAAAACATTTCTATTAATAAAATATCATGATGAGCAATTTTTTTCAAACAGATACTTTTTTGAACAGAAATGAAAAAATAACTTACGATAATATTTTCGATAAAATAAGGTCTCGTTTTCAAGAAAGAATCTAAATCTTCACCAGGACTAATTCTTCGGTTTTCTGGAACCTACACACAAAAAAATTCAATCGTTTATCATTTTCTAATATCCACGTCAAATAAAAATCAAAAATTGACAAATTACGGACCTGATCTGGTTTTCGGAAAGAATCAATTCCATTTTCATTTTTCTCATCGTTCGCTTCGATTCCTACGTTGATTTAAAAAAATCATAATCTCAATAGTTTTCAAACAGCTATACAAAAATGAAACTACAAGCAATTTTGTCATAATTTATAACAATACTTTTTTCAGAATGTTCTGGATAATTCAACCCATGATCGTATTTTTGGAAATCGATCATCTCTTGCAAAAATTCAATCATTTTCAACATAACGTTGTATTTTTCAAACTCCGGTGATGAACATCCTATCACTTCATGTGAACCAATCTGATTACCTAGAATTTCCTACATAAAAAGGTCTCAAAATCACTATTTTGATAAAATTAACGCTTCGCATATTCGTATCAGTCAGAAAAACATCTTACCAATTTCAAATTCAAATCATTCTTGAAAATTATTAAAAACTCGTTCAAAATTTCCATCACATCTTTATCAATGGGATTTAAGAGTAATAATTCCAAAGCAGGAACAATTGATAAATCTGAGCCAAAAAATGGTGATTTTAAAAATTCCAAAAGAAGCCTGTTAAAATAAAATAAAACACGAGTATTACAAACATCACACCTAAATATAACATTTATTTTTGCTTGGTCGTTAATGTAGGTACTCACCGACAATATTTGATTACAAATTCATGGTAATTTCCAGGTTCCTGAAAAATGAAAATACCTACATGGAAGTTCAATTTGGAACCTTTTTTTGAAAATTAAAAAAATTTAACTCAGCTCTAGGCAAAGTGCTAAACATAGATAAGATTTTCCAAAGATTTCACATTTATCAGATCATCAACTCACCAATTTAGCACTCTCTAGGTATTCTTTAATTTTCAAATTTAGTTGATAACGTCTTGAATGAAGCACTGCAATCAGTTGGACTTTGAACACCGCAACTTTTCCAGTATTCCTATCAATGATACTCCAATTCAGCAAATGTTCACATAGTACGACATATAATTTACTATTATTATAATCCTGCATTGCCTGCGAACAATAAAAACAAAAAATATTTTTCAAAATTTGTACAATGTACATTATATTAACCGATGAAATAGAAATATTATGCTACTCACTTTACTACAAATACGATGAGCAATGTCAGCTAATCTTGCTTCTCTTTCAATAGGCATGCTAAGCATTCTTTGCGAAAGTTTCAGGAATGTGTACGGACATAGTTGTAGTTGATTCAGTACATCGGTTACGATTTCGTTCATTTCCTTTCAAAAATAATAAATAATTAAAAGTAATCAAAATTGCAGTTTTCAATCTATTTTATTTTTCAGAAAGCATTGATAAGTTATCATACATACCTTATGAGATATTAAAAAGGGTTTATCACCGGCCGAGGAAGCAGTTGAAACCTACAAACATAATAATTAATCTGATTGCATCACCATAGGAATTCTTGAAGTTGGGACAAATGCTTACAAAATTGCTATTTTGATTCTTCGGTAGTAGGTTTGAATTTGAGGTACTTGGTTCAGATTGATTATTCGATACGTTGGAACGACAGTCAATAGATGGAGTCTGATTCTCAACAGGTAAATTCAAATCAACGATACTTGAAGAACTCGTCTTGTCATTTTTCTTCTTCTTTTTCTTCTTCTTTGGAAAATCATCCAAATTTTTCAACTACAACAATACAAAGAAATATTAGTTTTCCTCTTCAATATTTCTGTCTATTTTTAGAATTCAATCAACAATAATGCTGACAGCATTCTTAGGCATGATTTCATTATTCAACGTTTTGTCGACGATTGGTTCTTTAAAGCATATTGAAGAATTTTTCACATCATTTGGCACATTTGATGGCTGAAAATTAATAAAAATGAATGGCTTTACTTTCAAATTATCACGATTTCAAAAAAAAATTGATCGTAATTACCTTGACCACTTTTTTTTGTAGATCGATTCCTTTATCAATAATACCAGTAGCAGCAACTTGATGCAAATTTAGATCTAGGAATTGAAAAAAATTAATAAACTTGGAAATTGTAGAAAAAATAATCTCGAAGGCAGCGAAATCAATCGATAAAAACATAATTACTTTTCGAAGGTATGATTTTAGAAGAAATTGAGATTTTCTTCGCATAATCCTCAAATACTCTTTTCAACATATTTTGAAATTCAATTTCCAATTCGTTACTGGATAATAATTCAGGAATATACGATTCAAAAAGTGATTTCTGAAACACAAAATTATCTGTCAATAATTTCAGTACCGAGCCAAGCAATAATAGATTTCAATCAATTCAATGCATTTTTTTTACCTCGAATCGATCAACTGTATACTCCAAGAAATAGTATATTTCGCATAAATATTCAATTTTACGAATATCCAATAATTTTCTCAGTATACGTTGAACACTCACATTGGCAGTTCGGTTATTCAACTTATTCACCAATAAAGAGAAAAATCTATCAAAAAAAATTAATGCGAGAGAAAAATTTTTACGAAAGAATAAAAAAAATGTCAACAATTTACCAACCTACAAAATCCTTTCAATTTATTTTGTATAATTTGATCACTAGAAGTCTCCTTGGGGAAAATTTTCTGATGAAAATATGTATGGCAATCTTTTATCAACACCATCCAGAATCTAATTTTTTCAGCGGTCAACATCAGCATAGGACAACAGAGACCGAAGAAAAATTCATACAATTCGGGTTTCTTCTCCACCTGGAATATTTATACGAAAAAATATTTTCAAGAAAATGAATTCCTTTGGAAAATTAACTAATAATTAATGTATACCCTTTCAATTATACAAAAAGCTGCAAATTCCAACTCGACGATTTTTTGAAACGGCATATTTTCCAGCTTACGTTCAAACGAAGGCAATTTGAAATTATAGGGAGTTACTGTTTTTAGAAGATCGTTAATAAATTGCTGAAAATAAATACAATGCTAAGTGAAATTTCACAAAATAGCCAGTTTTAAAAATTATATGAAAATCTTTACACGGGTTGACTTCGGTATTGCATCGAATTTGGAGTTTGGTACACTTGAATCGCTGAAAAACGGATCGGAATGAGATGATGGAGGAATAAGTTTTTGCTGACCTGTGAAAAAAAATATAAAATTAATCGAGCTATTACAACGTATCAATTGGAAATATCATTTGAAATAAAAACAGAGAAAAATGAGTATTAAAAACAATAAAAATAATTTAAAAAAACTGGTTCAAATAAAGCATCACAAATGGAAAAAAATTGGGATACTCTGCACCAGGTCAAGAAATTCGTTAATTTTTACCAGGAATGGTTTGCAATTTCGGTTGAGAACCAGAGGGTAAATTTTTCTTCTGTTTCTTCGGTGCTGACTCATTTTGCGAAATAATCGTGGCTTTTTCTTTATTCTGAGCGAATAGAAGTAAATTAATTTCACGAAATTTGGAAGAAATATGAGAACTGAATTGTGAGAAAATTACCTCGATTGGTTTTACATCCGAATCACTTTGAGAAATGGTATTGAGATCGTGAATTTTCAGCAAACCTTTTTTGAATAAAGGGCCTGTGAACAAATTTAATAAGTTTTCAGTATTTATTTACTTGAAAAAAGACGTATTCATTTTTAAATTATTTATTTACTCAAAACAGGTTCCAGTTTGGCCAATACTTCTCGGTTTTCAACGGTATTTAAAAAATAGCCAAGTCTGAAATAAATTATAAAATGAGTTGAATTTTCAAAATTGAAAATTGTTATAAATTATTTCAACCATTAATTTAATTACCCTTTGATAATAACGCTGGATTGAATATCACCTTGTTCAATTAGATGGGCAAACATTAAGCCACATTTTTCAGCAATCTGAGAATCAGATTTCATAACGAATTGGATTATTTCGGATACAGTTCCAGGAAGTAATTCCGAATTCAATCCGTGTTTTGTAGATTCGAACCAATCCTGAGAAGTGATTATAAAATTAAATAGTCAATTGAAGGAATAATATGATTATAGATTTATGATAATTACAGGAAGATTTTCATTCAGTATCCAGTGATTCAACACACTCCTAAGAATTCTAAACAAGTCGGTCGGACGATCTGTAAAGGAAGAAGAATGCTTACATTTTACTGATTTCAAGAAATTAAAATATGATGAAATAATTCAATCAGTACTTTTAGTGGAAATTTCATCTTTGTTTTTCAATGTTCCATCAGTCGATATTTTAAGTTCTTGACCTCTGATTTCTTGGTTCCGTTCATCTATTAAAATAAATAACGTTATTTTTTAAAAATAAACTCAATTTATAAGATTTTTTGAAACTATATTTATCACAACTCACCAATTTTTTCAGAATTACTATTTATGTTGATTTTTTGTGCAGGCACTGGGATCCATTGATTATTCATTAAATTAATCACGTCTTGTAACATTGATCTGACTTTGGGCGATATTTGATGATTTTCATTTTTCGAAATGTCTTGAATTTTCTTAAAACATAACGTGAATTTTTTCTCTTGTTCTGGGCTCAAATATTCTCCAATAATCTTCAGCAATGTGCATAAACATTTCAACGATACGTCATTCGCTAATTCTAATAATAAGTTTGTCCAACGAAGGATGAACTCAACAGTCAGCATATTAAATTTGAATGCTTCGCCAACGAATCTACAAACAACATAAATTGAAAAATGACGATGACAAAATGTCAATAATGCATATTTCTCTATGTCTACATCCTTATTTCTCACCGATAATTAGCAATAGCTTTCTGATGAGGTATGCTTTCATAATTTTCAAGTACGATTTCTAATTCTTGCTGACATTTATTAATCAAAAGTGTTCTAAACGTTTTCATGCTACAAGAATCAGCATCGCAGACAGTTATATCACCCATCAAAAAACACAACTCGGCGCAACTTTTACAACTGGTGGGTTCGTTGACAGCCTGCAAAAAATGAATAAATTTTATTCTCATTCAAATTATTCGCAGATATTTCATTTCGTACTCACCTTACTGTGAATTAAATCGATAACGCCTTGTAATTTGTGAGCCTTATTTATCGGTAATTCTTTAATTTTCTTCTGCAGCAAATATATTGTTGAGGAGGTGAATTCATTCAAAATTTCAGTTACGGATTTGTACAGCTCCTGAAAATCAATAAATTTATATATTATTTCATTTTTTAGATGATTTTTTAAAAATTTGCAGATCACAAAACTAAAAGAAAAAGTGTCCGGTTTTTGGAAAACTCAAACTATTCAATTATTTAAAAAATTCAATTCATTCATAAGTTTTTGGAAAATATCCACGTTTTGGAAAATTATTCAATTTTTAGAAAGTTTTCTAATTTTTAAGGGATTTTTCAAAATTTAAAAAAATACCAATTTTAAGAAAATCATCAAGTTTTGAAAAAAAAAATCAAAATCAAAAAAAACCGCCCAAATATTAAAAATCGTACATTTAAAAAAAAATTCAAATAATTGAAAAATTCTTCAACTTTGACAATTTTAAAAAATCGTGCAATTTTTCGAAAAGTCCAAAAGTGTTGAAACGCCGACCAATTTTTTCAGCAAATCGACCAAGTTTTGAAAAATTCTCCATTGAATAAAAAAATGCGCGATTTTCCTCATTAAAAAAATATAAACAGGCACAGCCGTTCACGTTGTTCAAGTCCGCCAATGAACATCTGACCAACTTCGACTTACTTGAGTTTTTTTCTCATCAGCCGACAAATTATTCAAGTTTGGAGCCAGTGTCGCTGATATCTGGACATTCTCAGAAGAGTTTGAAGGATTCGGTTCTTCGTTATTATGAAAAAAATTGTTAAATCAGTACAAAAAATTATACCACATTTTTTCATCCAACAGGGTTTTTTCGAAATAACAGGACTCACCATTATTTTCAGGAACCGATATCCATTGGTTATTTTTTAAATTTATGACGTCTCGTAACATTGATTTGATTCTAAACGACATTCGGTATTCATCATTTTCCAACAATTTTTGCAATTTTTCAAAGAACGATGCAAACTCCTTCTTTTGGAAAGTACTCTGAAAAAAAAATGCAATTTCCATTTAAGAATACTTATCCTCCATTGCAATTTTCTATAATAATATAATGAAAATTTACTAATTTAATTTCCAACTCTTTTCCAACAATTTTTAGCAACGTGCATAAACATTCCAATGATACGTCGTCCACCGGAGGTAAAAATTTGGTTAAACAACGAAGCATAATCTTGGTAGTCAGCATTTGTAGCTTGCACAGTTCACCGATCAATCTAAAAATGAAGTGAAATTTTACAACGATGAAAATACTTCAAGAAAAATTCTTTTCGATAACCTTACCGACAGTTTCCAACCATTTTCCGGCAAAATTCTGATTTATTTTGCTCGTATAATGATTTCAGTTCTTTTTTCATTTCCTATCAACATAAATTCCAAAACATGCTTAGATAAAATTAATTTTAGAGCGTGGCAAATAAATTATATTTAAAAATCGCCAATCAGTTCAAATTTGGGTTTTTATCGCCCAGCAGGTTCACTCACCGTATTAATACAAGTACCGATTTCTTCAGGTTTCTTGAGCTCATCCAATACCACAGCCATTCCACTTTCAAATACCTCTTGGCATTTATTAATTAAAAGTATCCTAAACGTTTGAAATTTGCCACTTTCTTCATCGGGCAAATTTAGGTTCTGCATCATTCGACACAATTCGGCGTAACGTTGACAATTATCAGGTTCATTAATAGCCTGCCAAGAAACACCAGAAAATTAGATTTTTTTAAATGTAAATTAATTCTCGTTAGTTTCTTTTTCTTGTAATTTTGTACTTACCCTGTCGTAAATTATATCTAATACAGAATGTATTTTGGAAACGTGATGGATTGCTAACGAATGAACGTTCTCAAACACAAAACCAATATTTTTGGAAGGTATATCGTTCAAAATGTCATTTAAAGAGTTGCGCAGATTCTAAAAATTATTATAGACAATTGAAAAAAATAAAATTAGTTAATGGCATCGCAAAAGATCATTAACATCAGGCCATCAGGCCAATTCCCACGTACCTGAATTTCTGCCTGATTAACGGGTAAATTTTTCGATTTCAGAGGCAGTTCGGTTTGTGTTTGATTATCCTTAGGCGAATATGACAGAAAAGCGTTTGGAAGTGATGAGGTGACACGGATTGAAGGCGGAGGCACGTTTCTTGGCTCGTTTTGTTGATTTTTACGCTTTGAAGTCTGTGCAGGAACAATTAAAAATTATTCAACGAAAGTTCCAAAAAATTTATAAAATGGACATAATTATTAAATGAATTAAGAAGAATGGATTTTGATGACGGAAGTTTCTCGTTTGATAAAGAGGAAAAAAACTATCAATGCACATTATAGGAACTGAATACACCTCAAATCAAATTTTTAAGTAGAAAACCTACCCAGATATGGCAATCTGAATACATTCCATCTGGTATATTCACCTTCAGCAACCTTTTAGATTCGGGTACATCACGCAATGACTTGAGAAACTCTACGGTATGCTTTTTTCTATCTTGAGAAACGAGATTTTCGTTCAGTTTTTTAGAAGAGACAGATTCCTGAAAAATAATCATACAATCGAATCATACTTTCGCAGTCAATGGTGGAAAAAATTAACTTGATAAATTTTTCATTCATTGATGTAAAATTATGGCAACTACAGAAAAACCTACCAAGGTATGGCGGTCCGAATACATTCCATCTGGAATATTCACCTTCAGCAACCTTTTAGATTCGGGTACATCACGCAAAGATTTAAGAAACTCTACAGTATGTTTTTTTCCAGCATGAGAAACGAGATTTTCGTTCAATTTTGTAGAAGGGACAGCTTCCTAATGGGGAAAAAATGATACAACCGAATTACACTAAAAACCTAATCATTAAAACACGTTATGGAATTATTTATTTGAAAAAAAAAAAAATACCTTATCGACAGGTTTTCCACCAGTAAGTTCAGAGCGGTAAGATTTTTCAGGCATTGGAGAAAGTTTTTCAGGACTATTACTCGATAATTCATCCACTGCATTGGCACCTGTTTTGAAATATTCGGAAGTTGAATTATCCAGAACACTAGAATCTGTGGTATTCGCTTCTGGCTGAACAATATTCTAAACACGAACAAAAATCAAAATTAATACAAATACCAATCGTTGATGAAAATTTAAAATTTTTTTATAGGTACCTCAACTTGCTCCTTATCTTCATGATTTTTCAAAGGAACGATTCCATCAACAAGTTGAGCAGAAATACATCGCTCCGGTTCTCTGATCGTAACGTCCTCCTGGCTTCGTCTCATACTAATTAAATCTTCCAACAAATTTTCCATCTCAGATGACATATTGGAACGATTTTCTTCAAGCAAAACCTGACATCTATTGATTAATTTTTTCGTTTTTGAATTGTCTGTATTTTTTCTACCGCTTTCCTCTTTCTACAAAAAATAAATAACTCCGGTTTAAATTCAAGTCAAGCTCGTCTCAGACTCGACAATACAAATTACACGATACCAATTCAGAATAAAGTCTTTTGCCGGCCACATACAGCAATTCGTATAAACATTCTAAACACTTTTTGTCTGGTGATTTCATCAACAGTAATTTATTAACGCAACGAAGTAGACTGACATTGTTCAGCACTTGAACTTTATATAACTCGCCCATAAATCTGTAAATAAATATGCAAAAAACATACAGGAGATTGATAAATAAAAACGAGGAAGGAAATATTAGATACTGACCTACAATTAGCGAGTGATTGGCGGTAAAATTCAGTCCCATAGTCCTCCACTTTTAAAGTTTTATCACAATTAAATCGACACTCGCATCTTTGGACAATAATTGTTCCCAACATCGAACCAGACGAGGAAACACGTGTATTCTCCAGAGCATGGCACATTTCAGCATATAATTTGCATTGTTCAGGTTTATCCAAAGCCTGAAAAATAAAATTAGTGAAATAATATTTCGTACGTTTAAATATAACTAGATAAAAATAAAAAATTACTTCTTCATGTATCGAAATTGCAATAAAATTCAACTTAGACTGCTTATTAATGGGTAACTGCTTCATCATTTTCGTCGACCATTCTAAATTTTCAGTCGATAGATCACCTAGAATCGCGCGAACAGAATCTTCAAACGATTTTTCGCTGAGATCTGGTATCTAAAAAAAAACAGTCAATTAAATAATAAAAAATAAAACAAACTTATGTAAAATCGTATCGAAGAGATTATGAGTTTTCGTACACCGACTTGAATTTCATTTTGATTATTTTCTGTCTCAAAAACATCATCGTTGAAAAAATAAGTAGAAATTTTGGTCCAATCTGTTGAAAAAAAATCGATTATATTGATGTGAATACTGAAAAACCATAAAAATCAATTTAAAAAACATACTAGCAAGATGAGAGTGGCTCACGATTTTACCAACATCTCCAGTACTGTTTTTTAAAAAATAATCGAGACGAGACATAGATTCGGATAATTTTTGATTTTTTTCTCCTTCTATTAAATCTCGCTCGATCTGTTCCAATGTTTTTGGTAACTCAAGAAGCCTTCTAGGACGCCAGGAATTTTTCTTCAAGTCTAAGACATCCTGAATAATGAAACGAATTCGTGAAGGTATCTGACCATCCAATAACAATAATTCAAGCTCATGGAAATAAACTGCAGGTAACTTTTTCTGAAAACAAATACAAAATTTGAGGTAATCTTCAAAACCAAATACTTGAATAAAAAATAAAATTATCTTGTTACAATTTTTTCTTCGTAAAAAAGTCCAATCGTAGTCAAGAGAGCACATTTACATTCCACAGCCAAATTTCCGTGAGATTTAGAAAGTTGATCCAATATTAAAAATATGATTTTAGGATGTATCAAGTATACTTTGAAAAGTTCTCCAATGAATCTAATAAAAAACCGGTAATGACACGGTAGAAAAAAAAATCATAAAAACTAGTTTATTCTGAAGTAATTACTCACTGGCAATTACCGACAGCTTTTCGTCCGAAATCGCGTTCATTTTGTTCGTTATCTCTAACTGATAGTTTTTCAGTTTCCTAAATGAAGAAATCGTATAATTAAAAACCCTGAATATTTCATGTTTTTCATTGAAATTTATGATCGAAGCATGAGTTTACTTCATTTTTCTGTCTACCAAATCGAAAATCTTCGGATAAACTAGTCTGAAAGAACGTTTCGCATTGAGCAATCAAATGTATTGAGAAAGCTTTTGCGTCTCCATCGTCGACTTTAACATCTTGCATGAGTTCGCAAATTTTAGCATATAAGGCACGAAATTTCCATTCCAGGATAGCCTAGAGAATATAAATACTCATAAATTGACTCGAAATAGAAAAAAAATAAGATAGAAAATGGTTACTTTGGCGTGAATTATCTCGACAACTTGTTGCATTTGAACTGATGTATCGATCGATAATGCTCTCATTTGTTGCGATAACGTTGGGAAGTTTTCAGGCGTTAGTTTGTTCAAAATGCTGATAACCGACCGACGAAGAGACTAGAACAATTTAATGACCGTTATTTTACAATAAGTTACCATGGGTTGATCAAAACGTCAAGATTTTACTTACCATTGTTTTTCTATCATCTTCATTCAGTTCGGCAAGAGCCGGATTTAGTCGATCTGGTTTCCAAAATTCGTATTCTGACGTATGACGTTGCATGGTGATAGCTTCTGTATCATTGGATTCTAAAAAAAAAATGATTTTGAATGCTCATTATGAACAGGGAATGGTGATGAGAAATATTCAATCTATGATTTTTTCACTCTTACCGGAAGCTTCGGATTGAGCCGTTGATTCGTTCTGCCCCATCGTGAAAAATTTTCATTCCAAAACGTAAAACCATAAGTGGAATAAATGAATAATTCTCTGAAATGTTCAGGTTGTAATGCCATATTTAGATAACACGTGGTTTTAATGATTACCAACACAAGTGAGAGAACAATCATGAAAAATAAAACTTACCATAGAATTGTAGAATACAATTTGTGTTCGTCCGGTGACTAGTTCTCTGAAATGTATCGCTTTCTGCTGATCGCTGCAGAATAATATTCCGTTTCGTGCTTGTGCTTTAAAAATAAATACGCTACGCAACGGATTTTTTCTTGTTATCAGTATTTTGATGAGATGATTTTCCTCTTCCCCGTCTTTCCCTCTCGAACATCGATGCACCAATAGACTCGCAGCCACGTGAATGTTTCAAGGTCAGCACATGGCATTCTGTATTACGATTGGCTCATGAAAGATCAACAGCTAATCAGTGATTTTTAAATTTCATTTGCGCCATTTGAAAAAATGTACCGAACTAACCTGAACTAAAACTGAATTATTTAATTATTTTAATTTCTAATTCTAAATTTATTTATTATGGAATTAGAATCAATGAAGGGGCGACGAGCTTAAAAAATACTCAACTAAGTACACAAAATTTTCTGCGGAGTAATTTGAATCATTTTGTAGGCAGGGAACAGGGATAAATTTTTCGAGCAAATTTAATAATGGGTTTCAAAATCAGACTTCCAATAAATATGAAGAAGGCTTTTTGTTTTGCTATGCGTTCAGAGCCATTTATTTTCTGGAACAATTTTTTGCCCCATAAAATTTTTTCAATATGTTTTCAACTTCAACTCTAAGAACTCCACCAACATTTTTTTCTCAATCCTTGAAATTTTTACTCAAAATTGTTTTCAACATCGAAAGGTGACTAATTTCGAATTTTTCAAGTCATTCTCGACTAATTTGCGATCGCTGATCATGAATAAGCCACTGATTTTTCGCAAGGATTCTCAGTTCGCAAAATACTATGATTACTTTCGACATCCCTTTAGGAAAACGTATTATCTTAAAGGTTACCTATTTGCAGAAAGATTGAAAAAACAAAACTCATCACATAAAAAATATTATTTTTCAAACGAATTCTGAACAAATTTAAAGTAAAAAGGAAAAAACACACTAAAAAATGAATATAAAAAAATCAGAAAAACAAACTTATAATAATCAATGGTGAGCAAAATTTTAGTAACTATTCTTCTCCTTAATGTTAAAATGAAAGACTCGTGAGGAACACAATATCAAATCCTATTTTATAATCATTATTCTTGAGGGCTCTGCGAAAAATAGCAAACATTCTAGTCAAACTGTCAAACACACATCAATGATAGATTAATCAAACTGAAAATTTAATATAGTACTTACTCGAGACAATTTATATTTCTTGAAAGTCGAATTGAATATTTTGATAATTTCCGATATCTGGTTCGATAAGAAGAATTTTTCATATTCAACGAAAGATTCATACGGTAGTACATCGAACAAATATAAACATTCGAGAACATATGGTAATAAGTCTGAGGGAAAACAAATACACACATTCAAAGTACAAAATAAAGTTCAAATTTGCTCGCAAATAAATAAGGTATATACAATTCCAACCTGCTTGAAAATTTAATTTTTTCTTAACTACGAACGCAGTTTTTATGCAATGAAATTCCCACGAACATGAAGTGATTTTTTCACAAAAATATTTCATCATTAAGGCGAACGTGAACAAGCCGGCTGCATCTTTTTCGGGCGTTTGTTCTGAAATTTAAACAAAAAATGGGATGAAAGTTTACAAAAAAAAGTACCGTATACACGAAAACTAAACTTACTTTCCGAATTACCATCATAGCATTTATACAGCGCTCCCATTACCGATTCGATAAGTACTTCAGGATTGCTATCGGTTTTTAAATGTTTCTGGCGGAAAAATAAAAACATCAGAAATATTTTCCTATTCACTTGCCTATTCAGAAGATAATTTCAGTGGGATAAATGAAACAACTTACGGCCGCTTCTTGAATTATAAAGGGATGTTTTTTTAAAAATGAAGTTAAACTTCCGGTGTAAGTAGTTTTTTTTCGAGATTGGACCTACGAACAAATAAAATATATAATCAATTCGCAATTTCTCAAAAGAAAATATTATACTTCAATAATTATGAATTAAAAAATTGCAGACCTGGATTTTTTTTCGAGATATAATTCCTTTCTCGTCTGCGCACATAAAAAAAGGGGAAAACTTGATTATTTTTCAAATTTTTCAGAAAAAAAAAACAATAAAATTAATTATAGAGTTACTCGAACTTGAAAATCGCACAGCAATACGACGAAAAATACAAAAGGGGAAATTTAAAACCACTTCTAAAAGGATTTCCAAAGCTATCGAACCCATTTCTGGAATCATTTCGATCTCAGAAAACAAAAACCGACTTTCGAGTTTCGAGGGTCGAATGTGACCAAAATTGAAATTTTTTGTCAAATAAGTTTTCGATTTTAAATTTTTCTGGATTTCAAAAGGGTCAATTTTTGGATTCGAGATTAAAATAGCCTCCAAAATAATTTCAAGGAATTAAAAAACAGATAATTTTTAAATTTAAATTCAAGCTGTCATCCTGACTTTTGGGGCTTAAGGTCAGAATAATTCTTTCTAAAAAAATCTCTTTTTGTGTGTCTTTAGGACAACTTCAAGTTCAGGTAACGCCATAAATGATAAATCCTATATTTTTCTAGAATTATTCAACTAATAGCACTCACGGAAATTTATCAGTTTTTGCAAATATGCCGTCATTTCGAAAATCGTGTTGTATTTTTCCAACTCTTGAGTTGCCAATTTCATATTTATTGCTTGAGATGATCGCAACTGATATTCCAAAGTAGCCTGGATGAAATCGACAGAAAAAAATCAATATTTTCATTGCTTTAAACGCAATGGACAACGTAATGTGAAAATTACCAATTTAAAATCCAAATCATTCATGAGAATCTTCAAAAATTCGCTCAAAAGTCTGGTGATATCTTCGTCGATGGTTTTCAATAGCAATACGAGTTCCATAGCAGGAAAAATCAATAACTCGGGACCAAACACTGGTGATTTGAGGAACTCAAAAAGAAAACTTCACAGACCAAATAGACAGAAAAATGATTAAAAATATGTCAACTTGAAAAAAAATATTCTGTAGATAAGATTCATTAGAACCCACCGATAATATTCGATGATTTTCCCACGAAGATCGTAGTGAGCTTCTTTTTCCTAAAAAAAAAATATACTAGAGTTCAAATTTCAAGTCTGATTTTTTAATCTTTCACCACACAGTTTTCAGTAAAGTTTTCAAATAAAAAATGTATAAAAATCAAGTTGGAAAATTCAGAAATCTTTAAAAAGAATTCCAATTTGTAAACTTACCGATCTGCCATTCTTTTCGAACTCTCCAATTTTGAATTTCATTTGGCTGCATTTTAAATGAATCACTGTAATCAATTGTACCTTGAACGAGGCTTCTTTTCCTGTCTTCGTATCAATTATACTCCAATTTTGCAAATGTTCGCATAACAAGACGTACGATCTGCCAAAGTTGTCATCATTCGTTGCCTGCAAATTTGAAATAATCCGAAAGATCATTTTTTTCAGACGTATGAAAATTAAAGTGGAGAGAAACAATATACATAAATACATATACTGAATTTTGACGAAAATTGGTACAGAAGATAAAGGTAGGCAGCTTCAAAGAGGAGAATTTTTGAATAAAAAGGTCCTTGCCACAATTTTATATTAGTTGACAGCACGGCTATGAATTTTTTTTTGAAAAATATCATCAAAAATAATTCTGAATGATAAAAAAAAGTCAATTCTGCAAGGAAGGCAAAATCTTGGAAGTTTAATTTTCAATTCGTGTAATGAGTTCAGTTTCAAATTTTGAGTTTAGAAAATAAAAGTTTGGGGTTTAATTCGAATTTCTAAATTTAAAATTCTAGATTTTTTAAAAACCAATTTTTTTTAATCCGTTCCCAACGGCAACCCGGCGCTGAGAAACAATACGAAAAAAAAAATCAAAATAGGTAAAAATATTGAAAAGTTTCGATTTAGAAACTTTTTGAATTGAAAAGGGTCTTGAAAAAACCAACATTGGTAAAATTTTTGAAAAACTTCCAAGCTTGAAAAAATATTTGAATTAAAGAGAATTTTGAAAAAAAAAATAAAATTGAAAAAAATTTAGGAGTAAATCGAAAGATGAAAAAATATTACCTACAATTGAAACTTGAAAAATCTCTAATTGAAAAAGAATTATAAGAAATCTTAGGGTTGAAACGATTTTTAAAAAATTTAGGATTTAAATTTTTTTAAAAAAAATAATCAAAATAAATTTTCTGATTTGAAATGAAAAACAACCTAGCAAATTTTCGTCAAAATTCAAGACGTTTTCCTCTACCTTGTCGTAAATTTCGAGAATAACGTGAATTAATTTTGGTTCTCTATCGATAGGCATGCTACTTATTCTTCGAGCAAGTTCAGTTAAAGAATTCGGATGTGACTGTAATTGATTCAATACGTCGATTACGGTTTCGCTGATTACCTTCAAATAAAATAAAATAAAAGAAAATGAAAACAAAAATAATTAAATGTCAAGTTAGATATCCATATTTAAAATTTCAAAAAGAATTGAATAATTAGAAAACATTTTACATACATTACGAGGAATTGAAAATGATTCATCATCACATTTCGATACATCTGAAGCATTTTGCTTCCTCTTGTGATTTTTTGGAGAACCACTGTTTATACTTGCCAACTGTAATTATAAAAAAAAAACATTGATAAGTTTGGATAACTAAATTGATTTTTAAAATTCATGGACATTTAATTGAATTTTCATTTCTAGTATTTCATGTCGTACGAGTAATCTGATCAATTTTAATTGAATACTTACAGAATTCTGGGATAAGTTTTTAACATTTAACGAAACGTTCATGAGATGCTGCTGTTGGTCTGGAAACAAAACAATAAAAACACAGATTGATTATTATTTTGGACTTACCAAGAAAAACAGAATTTTCCAAAATCATTAAAAAAATTATTACTTTTCATCTTAGCTAGGAGTTTACCACCGCACGTAATTCGTTTTTTATAATCGTCTGCAACTCTTCTCAACATATTTTGAAATCCTTTTCCCAACTCTTTACTGGACAATAATTTAGGAATGTGGGATTCGAAAAGTGATTTCTAAAATACAATTTTTGTTTTCTCAATACAAATTTAAAATTCATCAATCATAATTTTCACTTGAATTATTTTACCTCGAATCGATCTTCGTTAGAATCCAAATGTTCGTATATTTCGCAAAAATAATCAATTTTACGAACATCGAGTAATTTTCTCATGATGAGTTGAACGCTTTCATTGGCAGTTTCATTATCCAATTTATTCACCAATAAAGAAAAAAATCTATCAAGAAAAAATATTGAGTACTACAGAAGCAGAAATTTTCACCCGAAGTAAATATTTCGAATTTTACCTGCAAAATCCCTTAAATTTATTCTTTTTATTTTCTTCTTCGATTTCTTCTTCTGGAGTCACAATCACGAACATATTTTTAGGTTTATCTTCGGGAAGAATATTTTGATGAAAGTACGAATGGCAAGCGTTCATCAACATCGTCCAGTATTTCTTGTTTTCGACGGTCAGCATCATCATAGGATCACAGAGATCAATGTAGAATTCACATAATTCAGAATTTTTCTCAACCTGTAAAAATTATACGATTAAAATACAATTTTTAAATATATCTAAATCAATAAATCTACGAAATACCATTTTAATCATGCAGGAAGCTGCTAATTCCAATTCTGCAGCTTTTTGGAGACGAATTTTGTTCAGTTCACGTGAGAATTTCAAGGGATTGAAACTTTCGCGAGTTTGTGATTTCAAGAGATTTTTAATCAATTGCTGAAAACAGAATACAGTATTGTTTGAATAAATATTTTACTGGTTGATTTTCTAAGAACGATGCGAAAACTCGTACACGTTTTGTAGGTTTTTCAACGATATTTTCAGCGTTTCGTTTCAAATTATTCGTGCCATGGGTTGCATTATTATTTTTGGTCTTTTTTACGCTTGGTTTACTCGAATTAGGTATTTCCTTGATTTTTTTGACTTTTGATTGACTTGATTGGCTCGTGGTAGGTTTTACATCCGTATTTTTGGAAGTTTGTAAAATTTTATTGGTCGCAGTCGGTTTGGTTTCTGGATTTTTAGCGGTTTGTGCTTTTGATTTACTCGCTGTAGATTTTTTATCGTCATTTTTAGCTTTTTGCTGATTTGAACTGCTCGTGGTAGATTTTACATCAGGATTTTTGACGGTTCGTGCAGTTGAATTATTCGTTTTAGATTTTAAATCATTTGAGGCCTTTTGTACGTTTGAATTACTCGTTCCAGATTTTACATCAGTAGTTTTAGCTTTTTGTACATTTGATTTGCTCGCGGTATCATTTTTGGCGGTTTGTAGAGATGAAATGGTCGTAAGTTTGATATCAACATTTTCAGCTTTTCGTAGAACACTCGAATAACTCGTGGATGGTTTTACATTGTTTCGGATGGTTCGAGTGATTTGATCCTTCATGGCAGGCTTCACATCATTTTCGAGTTTTCCTGCGCTCAAGTTTATCGTTTTAACACAGGCATTATCGTTTTTAGCCTTTTGTGTACTCAAATTCGTCGTTCTAAGTTTTGAATCATCATTTTTGATGTTTTGTGGAATAGGATTCTTCAAGGTAGATTTGACATCGTCAATTTTGGCTTTTCCTGAGCTCGAGTTAATCGTTTTAGATTTTGGATCATCGTTTTTGACATTTTGAGCAGTGGAATTGTTCAAGGTAGACTTCGTAGTTTCAGTTTTAGCGTCTTGTGCACCAGATTTCTTCTTGGCAGGATTTACATCATCATTCTTGACGGCTTGTACATTCGAATTACTCTTGCTGAGTTTGACATCATCTTTTTTGGCAGTTTGGACATTCAAATTATTCGTGGTAAAATTCACATCATTTCGCAGGATTGAATTACGCCAGCTTAGTTGGACATCATCAGTTTTGTCAATTCGTGCATTCAAATTATTTGTGGTAGATCTCATATCATAATTTTTGCCGTTTCGTAGATTCGAATCACGCCAGTTAAGAGGGAAATCATTATTTTCGACGTTTCGAGGTTTCGATCTGCTATTACTCAAGTTTTTGGTAAAGTTGAAAAATGGGTCGAAATAAGATGATAAAGGGATGAATGTTCCATGTCCTGAAAACAATCAAATTTTACTTCAAGTATAGAAAATAATTCGAATTGTGGTTGCAACGTATTCGAAAATTTTTTTCAAAAAAATCAACCATAGTGTGAAATAAAATTAAAAACTTAAAAAAACAATTGGATTTAAAAAAGAAAAAAATTCCCATTGGCATGAACCCGACCAAAGGCGAAAAATTTTAGAATACGTCGCAACTGTTTTTAAAAAAATCGTCAATTCGTACCAGGAACAATTTGCATCAATGGCGGTATAATAGGAGGATTTTTCGCAATTTCTTGGTAATTTTTTGCAATTTCTTTCGAAGCTGATTTTTCCTGCGAAACGGCAGTGTCTTTTTTCTTAATCTGCATAAAAAAATTAAATAATTAGCAAAAATTTCGAAAATGATTTTTTTTTTAAATGTAACAAAATTACCTCCATCGGTGTTACATTTAAATCATATTGAAAATCAGATTTGAGATCATCTGGTTTCATAAAACCACTCTCGAATAAAGGATCTGCAAACAGAATTAGCAAAAAGTCAGCAAACGATATCTGAGAGAAATTTCACTCCTCGAGTTTCTCTCCACTTACCCAGAAAAATCTGAACTTTGGAGGATATTTGACGATTTTCAACGGTATTCAAAAAATAATCAAATCTGAAAATATAATAAAATGGTTTGAAATTTTGTAATATTATCGAAATATACCCAGGAAAGAAATGTGATTACCCTCTAATAACAGCTTTAGATCGAATATAACCGTGTTCGATCAGATGGACCAACAGTTGGCCACATTTATTAACCTGATCGGGGTAATTTTTTAAAACAAATTCGATCAGTTCGAGAACAATTCCAGGATGTAATTTGGATCTCAGCTGACTCTTCGTTGATTCAAAGCAATCCTGAAAAAATAAATTGTATTAGGAACAGTTAATAAATTGCAAAAATAACAAGTAATTTTGAAAATTACAATTATAGGAAGTTTTCCATTGGATGCCCATTGTTGAAATGAAATCTTCAGCCACTCGAATAATTCAGCTGAAGTAGGATCTTTCGTTAAAATCTTCTCGACGACTAGGTTCTCTGAACATGAAAATAAGTTAAGAGGGCTTGATCAATAGTCAAATTGAGAGAAATACGAAGAAACGTAATTCAATACCTTTGAAAAGAATTTCAGCATCGTTTTTCTCAGAAAACAAACTAATATTTTCTTCAAATTGTTCATCAGTTGTTGTCGAAGTATTCAGTTTCAAATTCAATTCAAACATTTCTGGTTCATTGATTTTGTGGTCAACTTCGTCTGCAAAAAGAAACACAGGAATTCAGTCAAGTTTCTCCATTGCAAAAAAAAAGGATTATGACGCTTATTACCGATTTTTTCAAAATTATCGGGTTTGTCTCCTTTTTTCGATACTGGTATCTGAAGTTTGTATATCATTTCGGCATAATACTGACTATTATCAGGTTCATCGATACCCTGCCAAAAAATATTGAAAACATGAATTTTTTAATTAACTTGTGTTTACCTTTTTTTCATTTACTTTGAACTCACTTTATTGTAAATTAATTGTATAACACCGCGAAATTTAGATGGATTATTGATCGGTAGATTTTTAATTTTTTCAATAAGCAAATCCAAGTTCTCAGGAGTAAATTCGTTCAAAATACTGGTAACGGAATGGTACAGGTCCTGATAATCAACATACGAATGAATTTAAAACATAACGAGCCATTGTCATCGCACATGAACATCAACAACTTCCACGTACCTTATTTTCATCATCTGACTTATTCTTAGATTCTGATGCGGATTTGACTGGTATCTGAGAATCGGCACAAGAAAATGAAGGAGCGTCATTTTCAAGTGATGATCTAAGGTGGCTTGGAGATTGTGATTTTTTTTGTTCATCTCGTTGATTTATTAATTCACGTAATGATTTACAAAAATCTTCAGAGTACTGCTTCTGACTGGATACGGTCACATCGACTGTTTGTTCTGCGCAAAAAAATAACCAATAAATTAGACAGGGGTCACTAGTGAATCACTGAAATCAGCATTCAGAAATTACGACTTACTAGTCTTTGACGAATCAGGCGCTGAAATTGTTCGCGTTGGAGGAATAATTTGTTTCGAAAAAAGTCCATCATTCGATTCCACTCTGGAAATATTCTGCTGAAAATCAAAATTATGCATTAATATTTTCTGCCTGTACCAAAGAATAACGTAGAAAATTGGTCTAAAATGTTCTCATTAAATTTCGTAATCATCAATGTGAAATTATGACAACTACTCGCATCATATTTGGCAACATAATCATCGAAACAACATGCGAGAGATAAAACGTCCATTTTTGTGAATTACCTCATTATCGACAGTTAATTGACAAGAATTAGCTTGTATGACGGATTCGAATGGCTTTTCAACACTGTGAAATTTTTTCAACGATGGGGAAGTTTTCTCGACATTATCTGACGGAACAATTGTCTAAACACAGCAAGTAAAATCAAAATTAAAAATATCGTCGATAGAATTTCTAATTTTCCAAGATGTTCCATACTTCAGCTGATCCCATAATTTGACGATTTCTCGAGCTAATGACTTTAGAGAACTGGGCAGAAATATAAATCGCTAGTTTTTTATCGGTGGCATATTCAATACATTTTACAGGGTTTTCGATCTCCCTCATACTGAGCAAATCTTCTAATACCGATTTCAGTTCAGGTGACAGATTGGAATTATTTTCTAGTAAATGTTGAAATTCATCAAATAATTCGTTCAATTCTTTTCCTCGAAGCTCCATCTATAAAAAATAGATTCGTTTCAAATTCAATAGTCAGGTATGTACTGAAACTAGACAATACGAAAATAGGAGATGTACCAATTCGCGAATGAAATTTTTTCCGGTGACGTTTAATAATTCATATAAACAGTCTAAAGACTCTTTGTTTGACGATCTCAGTAGTTCCTTAACACAATTTAATATAAAAATACTGGACAATACTTGCACGTTGAATAATTCACCAAAAAATCTGCAAACAAAAATACAAAAAATCAGAAATATACCGAACGAGATAAGGTATTCTTCCATTACACCTATTTTCGAACCTTACCTGAAGTTGAAGACTGATATTTGGTGAAAGTCACCTCGATTTTGTTCTGAAATTAAGGCCTTATCGATATCAAATTGGTTTTGACATTTATCAATGAGAGTTTTCAGCATCGTATCTCCTCCATCAGAAATGCGAATATTCCTCAAGGTGCTGCACATTTTAGCGTATAATTTGCAATATTCAGGTTTATTTCTGACCTGGAAAATTAATCGAGTTGAATGGTAATTTATCGTTCGTTAGAACGATTAGTTTGATTATTTTGAAAAATCACTTGTTCGAATATCGAGTCTGCAATACAGTTCAATCGAACGGCATCATTAATTGGAAATTTCTTCATTGTATTGGAAAACTCCGCGAAATTATCAGGTGACAAATTCTGTAAAATATGGCGAACAGAATATTCAAACGAATGGACTTTGGTGGCAGGAACTGACATCTGGAAAAAGGTGATTAATTAACCAACTTACAAAAATATTTTCAGAGTAATTATGAACATTTTCACACTTTGGCTTGATTTTCACTTTGAATATTTTTCGATTCGAAATTGTCGTTGGAAAAATTCTTGGAAATTCCGGTACATTCTTCTTCTAAGGGGGAAAAAATCAATCACCAACCACATTTCAAAAAAATAATAGGTACATAAAATGAATTTGAAAAACATACCAGAGCGAGGTTTGATAATTTTCAAAATAGAATCAAGACGAGAAATTACACTCATCTCTTGTTCAATCTGTTTTGATGTTTTTGGTAACTCTGGGAGCTTTCTCGGACGCCAGAAATTTTTCTTCAAGTCCAAAACATCTTGAATCAGGAACCGAACACGCGGTGTTAGTTTTCCATTTGTTAACAATGATTCAAGCTTGTCAAAATACACTGCAGGTAATTTTTCCTGCGAACAGTATGAATTTAGAATAACACTCATATTTGAATGAATGAAAAATAAACCAATTTATTACATATTTTTTTTCGTAAAAAAGTCCAATCGTCGCTAAAAGAGCACAAGTGCATTCCACCGCCAAATTTCCATCTTTATCCAAAAGTCGATCCAGCATTGAAAATATTATTCCGGGGTCAATCAATTGTACTTTGAAAAGTTCTCCGATGAATCTAAACGAGAAATGATTCGATAACTCGCACCAGCAAATACGAATGGTTCGTTGTGAAACAATTACTCACTGGCAATTTCCAACTGATTTTTTCCGAAATTCGAGTTTTTTTTCTTCGTAATCTCTCATCAATGAATTTTCGATCTCCTATACGAAGAAATTGTTTCATTAATTGAAATTGATAATTTTTATTGGACCATAAGATAATATGAAATTACCAGATTGAAGCACAAATTTATTTCGTGCTTTTGTCCACCAAATCTAAACTCTCTGGATAAACTGTTACGGAAGAATATCTCGCAGTGAGCAATCAAAAAGAATAAAAATGATTTCACGAGTCCATCTTCGTCGACAACTTTAATTTCTCGCATGTGTTCGCAGATTTTAGCATACAAAGCGCGAAATTTCCACTCGAGAATGGCCTGCGATAAAAATACGTTATAAATTGATTTGAAATGAGAAAACAAAGCTAAAAGTAGAAAATTATTACTTTTTGATGGATTATTTCGACTACATGTTGCATTCGAATTGATGTATCGATCGGTAATGTTTTCATTTGCTCTGATAACGTTGGCAAGTTTTCGGGTGTTAGTTTATTCAACAGGTTAGTAACGGATCGACGAAGATACTAGAATAATTGAATGGTTATCATTTTACAATCAACCATAAGTTGAATGAAACAAAGATTTGACTTACAATTGTTCTCCTAAGATCTTCGTTCAATTTGGCGAAAGCCGGATTCAGTCGATCTGGTTTCCATATTTCGTATTCAGGATTATGCTTGTGTTCGGCGATAGTATCAGTATCACTGGGTCCTAAAATAAACAATGCTCAATACAATGTATCATTTAATATTCGTTTACTTTACATCGTACTCACCGGGGACTCCAACTTGTCCCTTCGTTTGGTTTATTCCCATCGTGAAACGATTCTATCTTCTATTCTAAAGCAATAAAAACGATATGAAAATTTAATAGCGTGTTTACGTGGAAATAGCAACACGTGATTTGAAATACAAACAAACACGAGCGTGAGAACAGAAAACTTACCACATTCGAGAACAGTTTTGAATTCATCTGATTCCGAGATTAATTTCTCGAAATAAATCGCTAATTCGTCGTGAATAACTTCGTTAAAACTTCAATAGATTTCAAAATAAACAACAACCAACAACGCAATAATGAATATTGAATACAACATGAAAATTCGTTTTCACGTTATCAGCCGCAGCGTTATTGTTGGGTCAGTTCTGTGCTGTGATTGGATGATTAATACCGGTAATCAGCTGGCTATTGGTCACCGGGTTATTAACATTGATTTATTGGTTATTACTCTTATCAATAAAATTTAAAATTTTATGAATTCACTTTGGATTCACTTTCACATTCTCGATCATGAATTCATCATAATATCATACAGTTTTGCGTTTTTAAAAGAATTTTGAAAATACTGATAGAAACAGTTCGGTCCTTCGGTCGTTCCACAATCCACATCCACAAAAATGCGGAAGTCAGAATAGCGATATTTTCTATCAAAATTTGATCACAAAAATAACCATTATTCCTGGACATGAGAGAATTATTGCATTCATAACAGTACGAAAAAAAGCTTCTTCTTTACTTAACTCATCAGTCATTACTACTTCTATTTTTCCAGAAATCCAAAATTCATGAAACCATAAGATATACCTAACTATGGAAAATCGCTCAACTGAACCTAAGATGAGTTGATGACCATTGGTGTTCCGACGTTTTTCAAAAATCAAAGTTTCTCATAAAAAATGAATCAGAAAAGCATATAGAAGCCTTGAATTTTTGTAATATTCAGCTTACAAAAGACACTCATCAAAAGAATTAATCAACTAAAGAAATATTGATTCTTTTCCGTTTGAAAAATTATTACTTACTCGTTTCAATTAGTTTAAAATAATTTTAATCAAAATGAAAAATAACAAAATCATCAATTCGATAATATCACAAAACAGAAAACAGTCTTACACTTAAGATAGAAAAAAAAGATGAAACAATACTTCAAAATGATTTAAAAATTGTCGACGGTAATCTTCGAAAATTCCTGTCACTTCTGTCAGGTCTCGAATTCGGGGTTGGATATCCACCGTAGCTGAAGATTCCATTACTCGAAATACATTATCCTCTTTATTCAGAACATTCGACGACTGTGAAATATTTTTGCCGCATATTTCTATCTATTTGCCCTGAAAGTTCAAAGCACTGGTTTAGAAATTGTCGATGAAATTAAAAACAGAATTAGACAAAAACAGTAAAAATATTACTAACTTCGATAGGAACCAATTTTTATTAAGTTCAGCAGGGATTCTCGATTGTTTTCATATATTCCTCTTATTAGAATTAGTTGAATTTTAATCAATGGTGATAATTTCAGTCTAAAAATTAAACAGCATAAAATTATTCAAAATGTACACCAGATCTTCAAAGTACGAAAATCGAATTAAATTATACTTACATCGACGGTAGGTAATTTTTGAGGAATATCGCAATTGTCTCCAGTCGGACCACCTGTGAAAAAAAAACCAAGTCCACAAAGACGGATGTTTAAAACTTAATCGATGAGATAAGGATAGTTACAATGATTATTCATCACCTAGGAAACTGAAAGAATTCTTTTCAACTCTCAATTTTTCAATTTATTTTCTTTCAATTTTTTCTCAAAATTGTAAGTATCCAATTTTGATTTTTTCAATTTCATGATTTTAAAATTTTTCAATTAAGTATTAGTTGAGATGAAATTTTGAAAAACGTGAAGTATTTTTTTTTCAAATTCAAAGTTGGAAAAAATGAGGGAAAATTTAATATTTTTTGAAAAAAAATTTAAAAAGTCGAAATTGAAAAATTTTCAAGGAAGTTTGATGAAAAAACTGGTTGAAAAATTTCGGTATTGAAAATTTTTAAAATTTCTTACAGCTTGAATATTTTTTCCAATACTTTATATAAATTCTTCTTCAATTTTTCTCCATTTTATTATTTTTTTGAAAAAATTTAAATTTAATAAATTTTACAGATGGGTAAATTGGAATTGTACGATTCTATATCAAAAAATGGTTGAAGTAACAAAGAACATGGAGTAAAAAAGAAGGTAATACATAAAGAAAATGATAATTACGTTTTCGAGTATTTTCTTCTACTTCAATAGCGTCTCCATTTCTACTGGCAAAATCTTTCACAACTTTCTCCAGCGCTTCTCGTAATTCTTTCTTCAACGTTCCCGTCGATAGTAATTCAGGAATTTTTACATCAAAAATTAATTTCTAGAACATGAATGTTTTTAATTCACAGATTATGAAAATGTAAAAAATATAGCTTAGTTTTCAATCAAATACCTCAAATCGATCTTGTTTCCAATTCAACCGGTAGTATATTGGTAAAAAAAATTCAATTTGATGGGCATCCAGCAACCTTAGCATCAAACTATTAATGGACTTATGGGCGGTCTCATTATCTATTATATTCACCAGCGTGGAAAAAAATCTAGAAAAAATCTCAATTACAAATGGAAAAATTCCAATCAAATGACCTCTCTTCCTACCTGCATAACGTTGTCTTTCCATCATCTTGGTTTTTTTGCGCGAATGGCTTTACAGGAACGTTATTTAGCTTGAAATTGACTCGTGCACACACACATTTCATTACTTTATCAATAGATTCCATTCTCATTTTTGTTAATTCCCACTGATCCTCTAAAACTTCATTTTTATTACCACACGCGGAACAAACAGGAGGCGCGCTGAAATCGATTGTGTTCGTTATTGCTTGATGTACTCCTCGCGGCATATAAACAGTACATCGAGGATTGTTATCGGCAGAACTTGTGGCAGATTCAGTTTGCTCAGGTATTGGACGAATCAAGACTTTTTTCTGAAAATTTTCCATAAATGATCGATAATACGTTTCTTTCTGTTTAATTTTCTTCAACTGGATATCCACAGTTTCGGTCGTCGAGCCGCATGAATGACAGAACGACTGCGCAACGTTGGCATCTACTTTATTCAGCTGATTAAAAGCTTCAGAAGGCACGTCAATTGTATAACGATCGTTGGCCTCGGTCGCTGAATCCGTAAATACCGCCTTGCTTCGTCCATCCGAATCCGTTATTATCACCGCCATAGGAATGAATACGAGTGAATCTTTTTCGGGCGTTTTTTCTTCTTTCGAATTGTTCTAAAATTATAGGAATCAAAGAAGAATACAATAGAATAGGTTTGAATTGAATTTTCAAGGTCTCAACCTCTGAGGTGGTCTATTTCACTCTAAAAGTGGGATTCCCAAAAGAGCTATGATCTCGTAGTTCTTTCTCCCTTCAAAAATGACGTTTTTAGCCATTTCATTCTACGTTAAATGTCCCCTCTCCCATCCATCAAAAAAAGAGCCCAGGACATGGCTCCTAACAACTAAGATGGCTAAAATTTTAAGACCCTTATTTTTGGAAAAAATGGGCCAGGTATGAGACCTCTCTAAAATTTAAAGAAACAATTTTCCTACGCTATGAGAAATATTCTAACTCAACGCAAAACCAAAAATGAAGTATGGTTGTCTGATTTCGCTCAATTTTTTTTTACTAATTCTTCTTGATGATCTTTTCATATAACGCCATCATTTCCTTCCAACCGTTGAAGAGGTTGAGGACGAGCCTTAAAATTTTTATGCAATTACAATTTTTTGGCATCTCAACTTTGAAAGCTCATATTTCAGGATTGGTCGTGCTTAGAGGGAAACTGTTCACGAGGTATGAAAAAAAAATTATACATGATTTAAATATAATAATTACATTTTAAAAAACTCAAAATTGAACTTTTATGGTGAAAGCTCAACTAAAAAGATGAAAACTACAATTATTTAGAAATCAGAAAAATTACAACGGAGAACCCTATTCACCTTTTCTTCGATCAAAAATTTTTCAAAAAGTGATTTCGACACACCTGAGGCGCAGGAGTTCTCATATCTTGACCAAAATTCAAAAAAATATGAAAAGTGAGGCAACACATCGATTTTTATTATTTCGAAAGTGCTGAGTTCGAATGTTTACTCACTTTTTTTTACCCAACCCCTCTGAACCCTCCAGCCCCTGATTAGCCCCTTGATGTCTCTTAATGAGGTCAAAATTCAAGAAAAAAAAATGAAGGTCAACGTGTGACGTGACGTTTGTTAGGTTTTCAAGATCACTAAATTCGAATGAATTCTCGATTATTTTTTAGATTTGACTCCTCAGTGTACTCCTCCTAATCCAGAGATGAAACTTCACTTTTGAACAATTTTTCCTACTCAAAAGCTATTTTCAAAACGTGGACAAAAATCTCGAAGTGAATACGAAAAATTCGGCGACTAATATTATTTTTTTAAAAAGTGGGAATATTGCCGCGACTTGGCGCATTGAAAACGAAAAAAATAATTTTGTACTATTTCGTGCTACTTTTTCAACTTCAAAAAAAAAAAATTCAATGAATTCATTTCCTTCCAAAAAATGATTTTTTTTTTTAAATTTCATTGGAAGTTTGATTATCATTAATGGACAGAATGATTTTTTTCATGTGAAAATATTGAATTTTTTAGACTGGAAAGGAAAATAATCTATAGCATTACTTCAAAAATAAAGAAATATTTTTGAAGAAAAGGGCATACAAAGCTGAAATTTCTTCATTTTTCAATTTGATGCTTTAATTTTTATGGAGAGGTGAAATTTTCAACCCATATTTCTCGTATATAATATTGCAGACTTCACATGCCTGAGCGAAGCGAGGGCTAAGATTTGGAAAACAGAAAGAAAATAGTTCGTTTTGCCAAGGTTTGTTGCCTGAAAGAATTCTACTTTTGAGAATAAAAATTTCGAGTTTTTCAGTCATTCTTTAAGAAATTTTGTGCTTTTTCATGTTTTTTTTTTTTTGATAGTACGTGTTAAGTTTTGTTTTTTTATTTGATAATTTTTCGTGCATATTTTCATTACAATCTGCCGACTTTAAAAAAAACTTCCTCAAAAATTTGACAAATTGAGTTGTAAATTTTTAAATTTTCTCGAAATCAGAAAATTTTGTTGAAACGAATAATCAACTGAACACAGAAAAAAAGTGAAATGGGTCTCAAAATTTTCAAAATTTGTTCAATTTTTGCAAAATTTTAAAATTTGACGATTTATATTTTTCAAAACTATCACTTCATTTTTTTTTTTTTGGGTATTTTAACCAAAATTGAAGACTTGAAACTCCCTCTCCTCCCCCCCAACGTGTCATAATCTCACTTTAAAGATTTATTAGTTGAAAAAAAAAACAGCAATTATCATTTTTGAATTTGCAATCAATTTTCTTTCAAAGCCTGCTTACAATTTTTCTCCAAAGAAAACCGATCTTGAGATATGGTTCTTCAAAATTGGGTATTAACCACAAATCGCAATTACATGAAAATTTCCAGGCTCACCCCTACCTCCTTAGGGTTAGAAGGAGAATTCGAGATTTTAATCATGTGAATAACAGGAACTCGTCGAAAAAAAATAAGGGCAAAATCAAAAGACCCTAATTCATTTTTGGTTCGAGTTGAAAAAAAATATACTTACAATTACTTTCACCTCCGACGAATTTTCTTTACTTGATGATTTATTCGACGGAAAAAGTAATCGATTACAATATTTATCGCAAGCTATCACCAGCATCATCCAAAACTCTTTTCCTTCAACAGCCAGTTTTAATATTGATTTGCAGACTTCAACATAGAATTTATACCTTCGAACGAAAGTCAGCATCTGCGAATACAATCAAATTGGTAAATGATTTTGTACATAAACTGAATAAAAAAATTCAACATCAAATTACCCTTTCAATTATTAACGAAGCCGCAAATTCCAAATGATCGGGTTCTGTTAAACAGTTGCTCATTTGACTTACGAATATATTCGAGTTGAAATGTTCCGGTACGAGCGTATTTATAATTTGGCGAATATTATTCTAAAAAATTGGTATAATTTTTCGTTAATAATCAAGCCATCGTCTCACGAATAAATTTCGAAAAAAAACTGATTAACTTTTTGCATTTCTGGGGTTAGAATCTGTACAATTGGAATTTCCGTGAATTCCGGTTCAGCTTGAATTTCCATAAATTGCGGTGCAACATGAATTGTCATGAGTTTCGGAATTGAAGTAATTTGTGTTTCCATGAGTTGCGGAATCGAAGACACTTTTTTTTTCTTGCCTTTCGATTTTGGAGGAACTTGTGGCTTTGTATTTGCAACGATCGGATTCGCATTCACTGGTGAATTCGTAGGAGGTTGCTGAATTGGCAATGGCTTCGTATTTAAAGGAACTTCCGCGGTTACTGGGGTTTGAACAACATTGGTTTCGAATAAACTCGGGGGCATGACTTTTTTCAGATCATCTCCTTTAAAATGTCCGCTTTCCAATAGATTATCTGAAACGAATCAATCAAAGATTCGTTTATCGATTTTACAAAGCATTTTCGGTATTAGTTACTTACCGTAAAGAATTTTCTGACGACCACGTAGATTTTTCTTTTTAGCAGCTTTTTTCGATACAATCACGTTGTTGCAGTAATGAGAAATCCTGAAAATAAAGGCGTTATTTTTTTCCCTCGTGAATGGAGTAAGTTGACTTCCGAAATCTATTTACCCATCAAGAATTTCTTGCGGCGAAACAAAATCCCATTTTATTAAATAAATTAAAAATTGACCACATCTGACAGTTGACGAATTATCATTGATCGATCCGTGATTAAGAAGTAGGGAAACAGCTTCGGGTAAATTTTTATTTGACTTTATCCTCTCCTTTTGAGAACTAACAAATTCCTGAAAAAAAAAGTACCGTAAATTTTTCAAATATTATCTACATTTGTTTCTGAATAAATTCGAATTACTGGAAGTATCTTTGCTTTCAGGTTACAATGATGGAAGAAAACTCTGAGATACCAGAATAATACAGCTGCGGTAAATTCTTTCAACGGAGGTATTGGACCTTCATAAACTGCGAATAAAAATTTAAAATTTGGCTTGGAATTCATCGTACAAAATATTAATACAAAGGTTCAGTTACACAGTAACTCACCAATTTCTTGAATAATAGATTCTTTATCGAATCCATAAATGGAGAACTTAATAGAATCTCTTATTTCACGTGAAATTGATGAACTGATGAATTCTTTACCATCAGCTACACTTTTTATTTTTTCGAAGAATTGGAATATTTCTTCATATCGACGTTGTTCTTTCTAAAAACGGTAAAAAATATAAAATTGCGGTGAAAATTAATTACAAAAGTGAGATCGATTAACTGAAGAAAGATTACCAATTCTGATACAATGTCTTTCATGTAAAATCTTAATAAGTCACGTAACCATAGAGATATTACTGGATTCCGTAATTCGAGTAATTTGGTACAAAAATAATAACTGCATTTCACTGTTGAGATTTTCAATTTGGTAAAATCCATAAGGAATCTGAAATGAAGGTATGAAATTCAGAAAAATACGAATATTTTCAAAAATACAGATATTTTTTTAAAAACCAATGTAATATACACACCGCCAACTTCCGGTTGATGTGAGATGGGTTTTATTATTACTTTCTAATGGATATGGAGGCTAAACAAAAAAAAAATCCACGAATAATTCAAAAATATTCGTACTAACGTAAAAGAATTCAAAGACCTCTCACAAGAGAACCATTTAAAGTGTCAGCCTACCAACGAAACCTGACCATGAGTTATTAGGTCAAAATTTTCAGCTGCTATAAATTTTCAAAAAAATTTTAAAAATTGATGTCTTCAACAAAAAAATATAATTTGAAAAAAAAATTACCAAACTTGATGAAATCTAGATCTTGGGAAAATAACGACATTTCGAACTCAAATTTGAAAGTTTTTAGCTTTCTGTGACATGGCACAGGCGTTCATTCTGAAAAAAATTACAATTTGTTGAATAAAAAATTCATTTTTTTCAATCGACGAGTAAAAAATATCGATTTTGAAAACAAAAAAACAATTATTCAATAAATATTTGTACGATCAATTTCGATGATTTTTCCAGTACTTAGAACTTGAAAAAAATCAGTATTTTTTTAAAATTTCAATTCTGGAAAACTGTCCCAATCCAATTTGCAATACTTGGAAAATTATTCAATTTTTGGACACATTGTCGTTGTCCGGATTTTTGGATAGTCATCAATTTAGAAAAAGTTGTAAAATTTTTAAATTGCGCTTTGTTTGAAAATGCATGATTTTCAATGCTTGGAGAAATTATACACTCTTTAAAAATTAGATTCAATTTTGAAAAATTTTTCCAATTTTAGAAAATTTTTTTTCGAATTTTGAAAAACGCTAAATTTTAGAAAAATCATTCATTTTTTAAAACTGTTGATTTTTGAAAATAATCAATTTATAAAAAATGTTATTTTTAAAAAAAATTAATGAAGTATGTATTTTAAAAAACTTAAAAAGTCAATTTTTTAAAAAAATTAATTTTTCAAAAAAAATACATTTTTTTAAAAGGTTAATTTTTTTTAAAAAAAAACAAATTTTTCAAAGTCAATTTTTTAAAAAAGTCGATTTTTAAAAAATCAATTTAAAAAAAAGTCAGTTTTGAAAAAAGTCAATTTTTTTTAAAAAATGTCAATTTTTAAGAAAATCTTTTCACACAGATTTTGGAAGATTGAGTAATTTTCAAGAAAAAATGTGAAAAACTGGAAATAAAAACTCTCAAATTTGAGAGCATTTTTTCTCTCGAATATGGAAACCAATGAAATTTTTTTAAAAATAAATGACACCGAAAAAGGGTCGAGAGTCAAACTATGAAAAATGGAAGGGGAATAGCTGAACATCTCATCGAACCTCCAACTGCCCCTCCTGTGGGGTTTGGCGATGGCTTCCCGAGCTCAAAAAATTTCTTGTGGTATTTTTCATTCTCATATCAAATTCCATGTCTTTCGTATAACTAAATTTGTCATTTGCGGCCAAATTAAGCACTTATCTATTGAACTGTTGAAAGTAAAACAGAAGAAATTTTTGGGAACGGGAGATGCATCCCTGAGGTGAGGGGTGAGGGTACTAACTTTCAAGAAAGAACTTCAACTTGAATTTTTTTTCGTAAGATTAACAGTAAGAGAACTACATTTACTTTTTTAAGAAAAAGGATGGACCCTTCGAAGGGAAGGGGATAAAAGAAATGGCACCAAGCTCATTATTTTTTCTAACTACATTTTAGATAAAGAATCAGTCGTCAAATTACTTTCAACATTCTGAACCATTAGATGCAATAATTCGATCATACTAATTTAGAAAAATTTTTAATAAGCCCCAAAATTTACTCGACTAGTTGAAAATTAATTCTCATTTCCTTTCAACTATTTTAACGGCAGTCTCACTTTTGGCCCAATTTTTAGGTATCTCGGATTTATATTTTTGACCAGCCATCAATTTGGTCAGAAATCGAAATAATTTAAAACAGAGAAATCGTCAAACTGCCTCATCGAATATCAACCTTTTGAAATCAAATTTTGATAATTTTCAGTACTCTGGAGTCTCTAGTCAATTTTCGAATTTTTCCTAATTTCGTAATTGAAAATGTTTTTCTCAATTTTGGTGATTTTTTAAAATTAAAAATATAAATTTGAGGAGTCCCTCTGAAAATCTAACGAAATCGTTGAAAACTAAAGAAACCAAAGGAAGCAAGAAATCATTATTTAGCAGCTCAACTGCTCAAGTTGATTTGAATGCCTTCCGTAAAAATTCGAACTCTAGGCTGAAACGTCCAAAAATCGTTAGAAATATTGAAATTGATTCTCACAATTGTAAAAGTTCATTAAAAAAAAAATTCAACATCTCGTAAAACAACAAATTTAGGCAACAAAGTTTTCAATCCATATTCTTTCCAAAAATCAAAATTTAGTTCCATTCAGAGACAAATTCATCAAATGGTTCCCTCGTCAGAGGTTCTTTTCTTTTTAAATTTTCCACGATCACCTGACGTACCATTGGCCTGCTTAAAAGATAATCGAAGAACTTCATGCATTTGTGCGACAAAACAGTCCTAAATTCAATACAGCCGAATTCATCATTCTCACTTGGAACGCGATTAAACTGCAAATGTTCGCAAAATTTGACATACAACGCATATCTGTCAGGATAGACGATGACCTGCAAAACGTTAAAATGAAGATAATTTTCTATACGGGCGAACTTGATGAAAAAAGGAGAAAAAATTGCTCACTTTTTCAAGAATTGCATCTGCGATTTGCTCGAACTGAGACACTTTGAAAAGTGGGTACATTAAATTGGCCTGAGCACCAATATTACCCGTTGTCAATGTATTCAAAGCTCGCGTAATGCGCTTTTCCAACGATTCCATACGTATAATAGATGCATTCGGGATCGTAATCGGTTCTGCGAGATTATTTACGACTAATTGGATTTCCGCTAAATCAATTTGTTTTCCTTCATTTTCATTCGGTCCCGTCATCAAATCATCTGGTATAATTTTCTTGAGATCGTCATCGGTGAAAAATCCACTTTTACGTAAATCACCTGAAAAAAATCAATCCAATGTTTATTTTTTGATCGCGCGAAGTTGCTTCGCCATTTCAACATTAATTACTTATAACAAATCTTGCACGTTTACGTCCTTTAGCCCCAAGATTATAGTTTTTGAAGTAATGCTCAAGTCTGAAATTTAAATTAAATTTTTTTTTATTCGATACAAAGAGAAAAGCTATATTTTGTTAGTTTGTTTACCCATCCAGAACATTCTGTGGCGTAACTAACTCCAGTTTCATTATTTCGTTAAGGAATCGACCACCTTCGGCAGCTGAGCAAGCATTTTTCAACAGCGCGTACGAGATAAGTTTGGCAATAACTTCGGGCAAGAATTTATTAGAACTGAACATATCTTTTTTCAAAGTGACCCATTCCTGAAAAATAATCATGATGTAGTTTGCAAGAACATGAATCTGATTTCATTGATAAATCAATCGAATTACTGGCATTTCCTTTTCGTCAATGTGGCGATGGTGGAATAACACTCTGAGATACCAGAATAACATAATTGGAGTGAATTCATTTAATGAAGGTGGCGGACCTTTGGAACCTGTGAAAAAAAATTAAATTTCAAGTTGAAAACGATTTTATAAACGAATATTTGGCCAAAAAATCGAACTAGTAACTTACTAATTTCTTGCATAGCAAATTCATTCTCAAGTCCGTAGATGTATCTGACCATCGTACGTGATAAATCAGCGTATTTTTCTTCTTTGAGTATATTTTCCAGCTTTTCGAAGAACTTGAATATTGTGTCGAATAAACCTCTTACTCTCTATCAATAATGAAAATTCTCATGAATAAAATTTATAAAAATTACGCCCAAAAGTACCAATGTTGACTGAGCAAATATTACCAATTTCGATATAATTTCATTCCAGTCGTTTCGTAAAGGATCAACCATCCAATCGAAAAACTTTTCTTCGATACCGAATTCGATGATTTTGGCACAAACGTGAATCATGATTTCCGAATCTACGGTTTTCAATCCGCATAACTCAACAATGAATCTGAAATTGAAGAATAAAATTTACGAAAAAGTTTAGTCACGTTTTCAATATTAAAAATGATATTTGATACATAATTAGATTCTTAGCGTCTTACCGACAACAAATTATCACTTTTTGGCGAATTTCAGTTTCACTTTCTTCGGATGAGTATCGACTGTAGCCTCTTTCCTATACAAAAAAAATTTGTAAGATTGAATGCCTACATTTAAATATTCTGTAATATCTGCAACTGAAAACGAATTCACTAAAGATTTTGTACATAAATCAATTCACGAAGAGCTCAATTGAATCGTCCCAAAAAAAGAGACATTGGAAATTTAATTTCACTTAAAAAAAGGTATGAAACATCGTCACTTTCGCATGTAGCTATTTTTCTATACATTTTTTTTAATTCTAAAAAATTTTTAATAATTTTTTAAAAATTAAAAAAAAATAAATAATTTTTTAGAAATGAAATTTTTTGAAATTAAAATTTTTCTAAAAATTAAAAGTTCTTGAAATTTTAAAAAATTCAAAAATTTTCTGAATATTGAACAATAGTTTTCTGAAAATATCATAATTTCACAAAAATTAAAGTTTTTTAAATAATGGACGGGGTTATAAGAATTATATGATTTTCCGAACATTGAATGATTGTTTCCATAAAATTGGTAATTTTTTTTTTTTTAATAAAGAATTTCTCAAACCCATGATACGACAAAATAGGATTTTATTGACTTTCAACGAACATTGATCCTCATTTGTTCCTCTCGTTCCAAAGAAAACTAGAAAAAATCAACTCAACCCAAAATAATGGCAAAAATCCGCGTTTAGTCAGGATAGTGAGGGCTGAGTGGTAAAAGATGGAAAAATTCAGTTTAGCTCAAAATTTCAAATTTTTTCCACTCCAATGAGCCATCAGTTTCAATTCATGTCACCCAGACAAAAATTGTCATTTAAAAGAACAAAATTTGAAAAAAATTTAAAATTGCAATTGTTTCATTTGTATTAAAAACTGTACGGATCATGGATACGTTATCAACTATTTTTCTTTAAATTTATTATTCACCACCTAGAAAAAAACATACCAGTTTTTTTAAAAATAACAATAAGTACACTTCAAAAAAAATTTCAAATCCATAATTCAAAAAAAAATCAACTTGAAATTTTTTTAATTTTTAAAATAGATGGCGTTATATTTTTTAAAATTAAATTTTGTAATCATTTCTCATTGATCATCCAAATTTTTTCCATAAGTCCAACAAAATGTCATTATGTCAATAGTGGGAAAAATTTCAACATAAAAGACTTTAAACGTTACATCGCAAAAACATTACTTTCACTTTTCAAAAATTAACCCTCAGGTCTAAAACAAATTCAATATAATCATTTTTTAAATGAAATATATTTCAATTTTTTTTCTCAAAATAAGCCTTTTTTCGAATAAAATATATGCCAAAAATATTCATTTACCTTCAAATTTTTTGCTGCATTTTTTCCAAATAAAAATTTTAATTTCATTTTGAACCAGATTATATTTCCATATCTGATAAAATTCTTTCAAATATTTGAAAATGGTGCCCAGGTTTTTAAAAATTCCTCAACTTTAAAATTCTCAAATTTTGACAATCATTATAATTTTAAAAAATTGTTCGATTTTTGGAAAATGAACCATTCTTGAGTGAAACGAGAAGGGGACAGTTGTACATTTCACAATAAAAATTAAAAACTCTACAGAACGATCCAGATCCGTTCGAAATTACTTCCATCGAATCAGAAATTCACAAATTGAATCAAATTTTCAATATTTTACATTTCTCCAAAGCCATAAAGTTTTAAATTTTCGAAAATTTTCCAAAATCCAAAAAACTAATTTTCATCGCTTGAAATTTCGAATGAGGGAAGTTACAGGAACATACTTTTCATAAACTCTTTTTCAAATCCAAAACTTCACAACCAGTTGAGATATTTTCACCTATTACCAATCGTCTCACATACCGATTCATTGATTTCAAATTCATTCAACAGCTGATATCCTTTGCGTAATAAAACAGTGCTAAACTCGAGCTGGGTTGTTTCATCATCCTCATTTGGAACGGAAAAACTCCACATGTCTAGGCACAATTTGACGTACAATTCGTGATTTTCAGGTTTACTAAGGACCTATAAAATATAAAAATGGAGATGATTTTCCAAAATACTCGCGAGTAGAATAAGAAAACGAGAAAATTTACTTACTCTTTGAAATACTACGTCGGCGACGTACATAAACTGAGGCTCATTCAGAAGCGGGATCATTAAAAAGATTTGATTTTTTATATTACTGGGTGTCAGCGTATCTATAGCTTTACGAACGCGTTCTTCAAACGATGGCTGAAGTTGAATTTGATCTAAATTCATTTTTGAAATTGATTTCTCCGATTTTGCGAAATTATTCACGGCTGGTTGTGGTTTTTCTATATTTCTGAGCGCTGGATCCATAAGAATCCTCTGTGGTAAAGCTAGTCTGAGATCATCGAGTTTGAAAAATCCGCTGTTGAATAATATAGCTAGAAAAAAAAGAAATCGAATCGGTCCAAAGATTACTTTTTTCATCGAGTGAAGTTAGTTAACACATCGATTTATTACCTGCAATAGATTCAAGTTTTTCTCGAGTTTGTGGCGTTGTAGGGGTTCTCAAGAAATGCGTAATTCTGAAAATAAAATCTCGAATTATATGCTCGATAAAAATTGGAAAAATAAATTACCAAAGATTAATTACCCTTCGACAACATGTCCCGGCGAAATCAAGTTCCATCTTATCAACCAAACTAAAAGAGAGCCACAGTTTTCAAACTTTGAGGGTTTTCTTTCAATTACATAGGTGAGGAGTAGTGAAATAGCAACAGTTAGAGCTCTACTAAAACTAAACATTCTTTGTTGCGATACGACATATTTCTGAAAAAAAAATTATAATCATGTAGGTAGTTGATGAAAATATTTTCTAATTTTATTAATAAATTGACTGAAATTACCGGAAGTTTCTTTGCAGCATGGTTGCACTGATAAAGGTAGACTTTCAGGTACCTGAATACTGTAATTGGAGTGAACGTTTTCAATTTAAGTTCCACACCTCTCATAACTGCAAATAAAAATAAAATTGAAAGTTGAAAATCATAATTTTGATTACTTAGGTACCTACGATGAATTGCAAAGTAATTTTTTTTAAAAAAAACTTACCGAGCGATTGAACAACATTTTCACCAGCTTCAAAATAGATAAAGTCTTTCAACGTATTTTTTGCGTTGATTTTTGTTTCGTATTTTTCATCTCTAAGTAGAGGTTCTAGTTTTTCGAATAGCTGGAATACTTCGGCCATTCGATTTTGTTCTCTCTGCCAAAAGTAAAAAATTCAATTAAATGGATTCCGAATCAATTCCGAAAAAATTACCTCAAAATTTATGAAAGCAATAAAATAAATCAACTGCAGATTATTACCAGTGCTACTAAAATTTGTTTCCCGCTGGATGATATTATTGCACTCAACCAATCTATCGAAAATTTGATCCTTAATTCGATTATTCTTAAAATAAGAGGATACATGATTGTGGGGGTCAAGATTTTCAACTTGCATAATTCAGTCATCAATCTGAAAGTAAGAAGGTATAAGATTACGAAAAAACAAACATTTTTTTTTAAAATTGAAGATAACCTTCGATACACAAATTAATTTTATTTACCGGCAATAATTCATTGATTTTCTAAAAATGTCAATTTGGTCTTCTGGAGTTGAACTTCGTGCATGTGATCTCTAAACGTGAAAAAAAATCTCAAGATTAATAATGCATTTAAAAATTTTTGCAGATTCGTAAGCAACGTAGATACTCCAAAAACCAGTGGAATTTCAGGCAGAAAAATTTTTTAGTAAATTTTTTTCAATTTGAAATTACCACCTAGTCGAGCAAAAATAGGAAAAATGAACTTGACTCTTTGAATTTTGGAGAATGAGTTCTTTTTGGATGTTTTTTTGAAAAACCACCTTTAAATTACAAAAATTGAGTTTTGAGTTGACATTGATTTTCAGAAGGAGTTCGAAAATTTTCAAAGTTCGATATTCTAAAAGCTAAAAGTAGAATACTGGCAGAAGTTTTGAGAGCCTCGTTTAAAAATTAAAAAGAAAAACTTTTCGCTTTCGAAATTTTTGATCTGATTTGAAACGGGGGTGGTAAGGTTCAAAGAAATTCACAATTTAGGTCGAAATTGGAAACGTTTTTCAAGATATTGAGTTCGAGTTGGTTTTCAGATTTCTCTCTCCTCGGTATTTCTCCATTTAAACTCAAAAAATGTTTCAAAAAATTGTCAAATTATTCAAAAAAATGTAATTTTTTAAAAATTAGACATTTTTTGAAATTTTTAAAATTTTTTTTAATACTTGGAAATTGTCTGATTTTTGGAAAAAGAAGTGTTCCCGTCTACCCAATTTTTTTTGGATATTACCATATAACCAGACCACTAAAAAAAATCAAGGTAAATACGTTGTCGATCTTAAAAATTGAAGAAGCAAATTCTGCTTTTAAAATAATCACGTAATTTTTTTTCAATTTTTGAAAACTTCATTTTTGGAAATTTTCAACATTTTTCGAAGGCTGCAGCATGTCTTGAAATCTTTTCCAATCGCTTCAGAAGGTGGAAAAAAATTAGAAAGGGTACCGGCGGTTAAGATAGGCGAATCTGCCCCCGAGCTGAAATTTGAAACTAACCGACGGAATTTGGTCCTTAGGGTCTGAAAACCACCTGGTAAAAATTTTGGCTCCCTACCCCTCCCCTAACCCGAGTTATGGGGCAAAACGTTACTTTTTTCAGCCATTTCATTAAAAATTTTTATCTCCGAAAGTTTTCAACCAAATTTTTTCAAATTTACGTGAGTTATACTCCATACTGAGGGGTATTAGTGGGTGGTTTGAAAAATTTTTTTTGATGATTTTTTCTAGCCAAAAATCACATTTTAAAACTTGAAATCGAGTTTTCTACATGATGTTGCAGAGGTGCAAAAATGAAAAAAATATATATCATGTATCTGGTCCCTATCTACAACGTAATATTTTTTTCAGAATTTTTTAGGTGGGTGGAAGACCTTCAAAAACGCAAAAAACCGCCTTTTTATCACGTTTTTCGCTCAAAAAATGGTCATTTTTGGCCGAAAAAATTTTTCGAGTAATAATATTCCAAAATACGTATTTTTACGCCACTTACCCGATTTTCACTTCATTTCATTCTTTTTTGAATGATTTTCGCAAGTTCAAGTAACCTAAAGCGCAAGACTTAAAATTGTATATATGTAACTTTCCTTTTCCTTATACCTGTATAAAATTATCATACGGAAAACACTGAAAGAAAATTTGTGTTCAGTAGCTCGAACTACCTTTGAAAAATTCATTTGCATGAGCAGAGCACTCAAATTTCGAAAATTCACTTTGTAATCAACAAATTTTTTTTGCAACAATACTTACGTTGCTACCAATATCATTATCAACAAGAGGTATGGTGAATCTGCCTTTGAAACCAGTTTTGACCGCTCCTACCCCCAAAAGGTCAACCATGATGAAAAAACATTCCAGAAAAAAGTGTTTTCGGAGAAAGGGGCCAAAATGTGTTTTTTCAATGGATTTTTTCGTATTTTTGTGGTTTTTTGCTAAATGTAGATAAAAGTTTCGAGTTTTTTTTTAGATGAATTTTAGGGAGTTGGAGGAACCCTAAAAATTTTTTTCAAAATTTTTGGTTCATTTTTTGCCGAGTTATGGCATTTTAAAAGTTTTGAGCGGCCATTTTGTCTTGAAAGGACAAAGGTACAATAGAACTTTTTCCCCCAAAAGATGTGCCATTCATTTTCATAGATATACCACAAAAATTTCAAAAAAATCAAATTTGATTTTTTTCATATTTTTTTGCTGTCTTCGTTTTTTGAGTTTTTTCACCAAGGGCATAGTCATTTTTTAGAATAATTCAGATTTCACTCAATGTTCTCGAGGTTCAGACCAAAAATAACTAAGTAGGCTATTTTAGTATTTTTCAATTTCTTCATTGACATGTTATGAGTCCGTGAACATCGTACTTCCCACGAAAGTGCCTTGGGAAATACATTACAACGTTACTGTACGCGCTACATGCGAGGGGTGGTTAGTTTTTATTTTTTTTGACAATGCTCTACCACTTTGATTTTTTTGAAATTTTTGTGGTATATTTATGAAAATGAATGGCACATCTTTTGGGGGAAAAAGTTCTATTGTACCTTTGTCCTTTCAAGACAAAATGGCCGCTCAAAACTTTTAAAATGCCATAACTCGGCAAAAAATGAACCAAAAATTTTGAAAAAAATTTTTAGGGTTCCTCCAACTCCCTAAAATTCATCTAAAAAAAAACTCGAAACTTTTATCTACATTTAGCAAAAAACCACAAAAATACGAAAAAATCCATTGAAAAAACACATTTTGGCCCCTTTCTCCGAAAACACTTGCGCTAGGGGTCTGAAATTTTTTCTGGAATGTTTTCTCATCATGGTTGACCTTTTGGGGGTAGGAGCGGTCAAAACTGGTTTCAAGGGCAGATTCACCATACCTCTTGTTGATAATGATATTGGTAGCAACGTAAGTATTGTTGCAAAAAAAATTTGTTGATTACAAAGTGAATTTTCGAAATTTGAGTGCTCTGCTCATGCAAATGAATTTTTCAAAGGTAGTTCGAGCTACTGAACACAAATTTTCTTTCAGTGTTTTCCGTATGATAATTTTATACAGGTATAAGGAAAAGGAAAGTTACATAAATATATACAATTTTAAGTCTTGCGCTTTAGGTTACTTGAAATTGCGAAAATCATTCAAAAAAGAATGAAATGAAGTGAAAATCGGGCAAGTGGCGCAAAATACGTATTTTGGAATATTATTACTCGAAAAATTTTTTCGGCCAAAAATGACCATTTTTTGAGCGAAAAACGTGATAAAAAGGCGGTTTTTTGCGTTTTTGAAGGTCTTCCACCCACCCAAAAAATTCTGAAAAAAATATTACGTTGTAGATAGGGACTAGATACATGATATATATTTTTTTCATTTTTGCACCTCTGCAACATCATGTAGAAAACTCGATTTCAAGTTTTAAAATGCGATTTTTGGCTAGAAAAAATCATCAAAAAAAATTTTTCAAACCATCCACTAATACCCCTCAGTATGGAGTATAACTCACGTAAATTTGAAAAAATTTGGTTGAAAACTTTCGGAGATAAAAATTTTTAATGGAAAGGCTGAAAAAAGTAACGTTGTGCCCCATAACTCGGGTTAGGGGAGGGGTAGGGGGCCAAAATTTTTACCAGGTGGTTTTCAGTCCCTAAGGACCAAATTCCGTCGATTAGTTTCAAATTTCAGCTCGGGGGCAGATTCGCCTATCTTAACCGCCGGTACCCTTTCAGCTTTTTTCCCTTATTAAACAAAATTTTCATAAATTTCGGGCAAATTGGGTAATTTTGAATTTTTAAAATTCGAAAAATGAACTTCAGCTCTAGAATTTTGTGAAAGGGTAATTTTGAATGTACTTTCGGCATAATTTTGTTCAATTTCAAAATTTGTTGGGATATTCTACGCGACCGAATTTTCTGTTTTTCACCGTGACTTCACATACCCACTCGCTGGGATCCATTTCATCCACGAACTGCTGACATTTGCGTAATAAAACAGTCTTGAGCTGAGTACAGCTGTTTTCATCATCACCGTTTGGAACGCAAAACCACAGCGTTTCGCTCAAAAATTTCGCATATATCTCGCAATTTTTAGGTGTAATCGTCATCTATAAAATGTTGAAATGAAATGTAATTCTCTGCAGGTGCGAATGTAATAAAAAACGAGAAGAAATTGCTTACTTTGAGGAATACAACATTTACGATGTACTCTAATTCGGCCACATTGACTATTGGGCTCATTGAAAAGATTGCGTTTTTCAGAGTTTCGCGTGACAATGCATCCAGAACTTTACCAACACGATCTACAAACGATGGCTGAAGCGTAATTGTATATTGATTTTGAGTGGAAGCTGGTTTTATAACGTTATTCGCCACTGGTGTGGTTTGAGCATCATTAGTTTCTGGTTTCGGAGCTGAATTCACAGATGGTTTTGGCACCGAATCCACAGAAGGCTTCGGAGCAGAATTCACAAGTGGCTTCGGCGCCGAATTCGCAGGTGCCTTTGGAACTGGATTTAAATTCACAGGTGCCTTTGGAACTGGATTTAAATTCACAGGTGCCTTTGGAACTGGAACTAAAGTTTCAGTTGTCATTGGAACAGGAACTAAATTCCCAGCTGCGTTTGGAACCGGTTTCGCAGGTGGCTTCGTGGTCAAATCCATAAGAGGCTTTAGAGCTAATTTCGCAGATTGTTTCGGAACCAAATCCGCAGGTAAAACCTTTTTAAGATCATTGTAATTGAAATAACCACTTTCAAATAAATTACCTAAGAACATAAATTCATTGTTCATTTTACGATCACTTGAGAAGTTGAGAATACTTTGCCACAGCCTGAATATTAATCACTTACGTGCAACGATTTTCAACTGACTGCATCTCTTTTGCCATGGAACCGTTTTAAAGAAAATCGAAAGCCTGAAAAAAGTACGATCAGTTTTTCAATTCAGATGCAAAAAAATAAACGTTCCAAGTATATTTACCCATTAATGACATCCTGCGGCGTAATCAACACCCATTTCATTAAATAAATGAAAAAATGGCCACTTCTGGCAGCATTGTAACTATTCACCGCCAATGTGTACTTGAGCAGTTGAGAAATAGCTTCGTGTAAGGTTTTAGAAGAGGTAAACATACTTTTCTGCGAAGTGATCCATTTCTGAAAAATGAAGATTTTTTTAATGAAAATATCAATACAATTAATTCATCGATAAAATAATTTGAATTACAGGAGCTTGCTTCGCATTCAAGCGGGATTCATTGAAGAAGACCCTCAGATACCAAAATAACGTAGTTGCATTGAACTCTTTCATGGAAGGTATTGGACCTTCATGAACTGTGAAAAAAAAAAGAATTTTCAAGTTGAAAAAGATCATACCGCAATTGAACCACCATAGAAAAAAAATCGAGCCAACTCACCGATTTCTTGTATAATAAAAAATTCATTTTCAATTCCATAGATGAATTTTCTCAAATCAGCTTTTACCTGAGACTCGAAAGGTATACGACTGTATTTTTCATCCTTATATATATCTTGTAGTTTATCAAAAAAATTGAATAGTTCTGCATATCGACCTCGTTTTTTCTACAACGAAAAAATTTCAATTTGAGTCAAATTTTTTGGCAATAATAACACAGATTGAGCAGCGAAAAATTACCAATCGTAATAGAATTGCTTTCCCATTGGCTGTCAGGAGATCACGTAACATCGCCAACGATTCTTCGATCCTTAATTCGATTAATTTCGTACAAAGTTGAAAATTAAATTCGGGGGTGAAGATTTTCAACTTGGACAGTTCAGTTAAAAATCTGGAATTTGGAAAATATGAAATTTTTATGAAGTTACGCATTATCTTCGATAATGAAGGTATACGCCGATACGTACGGACAAATGATAGTTGCTTTTCGGCGCATATCATCTTCATCTTCTTCAACTAAATATTGCATTTGTTGCCCTTTCTGAAGATAAAAAATCGTAAGTGTTATTTTACAAAAAAAAATAATGAAAAATAGAGAATATTATTTTCTCTGTGTAAGAAGCAAATCGACGGAGGTGTTAGAAAATTCGAAATTTTTTTTTGCAACACCACGTACCGAATCTTGGGTGCCAAGTTCATCCAACAGCTGCTGGCCTTTCTCCAATACAACTGTTCTAAACTCTAGATAACCGGATTCATTATCTGCAGGAACGCGAAAGCTCAACATGACATTGCACAATCTGGCATAAACCGCACAACTGCCAGGTTCCCAGCTGGCCTGTAAAATATTAAAATGGAAGATGAGTTTGTATACGTGCATGTATCAAGTAAGTATAGTAAAAAAAAAAAGAAAAAAATTGCTTACTTTGTCAAATATTGCATCTGCGAGGTACTTTAACTCGAGCGCATCACCGAATGGGGTCATTGTCATGACTTGAAGGCCAATATTATGGGGTGTGAGTGCATCTAAAGCTTTACAAACACGATCTTTGAATGAAGACTGAGATTTTAATTCATCTTGTTTTATTTGTGACTCTTGGGTATTTTCTCTTCCCAAAGTGGTTTTTTGATTAGTTTTAGATTCTTGGACACTTTTCTTTGGTACAATGGTCTCGGATTTTTTCACTTCTGATTCTCGAATACTGTCTGTCCGTGAAACAGCTGCAGGACTTTTTCTACGTTCTTTTCGTGAACTAGTATCATGACTTCTTTTCGATTCATGAGAACGTTCTTTTCGCGAACTAGTTGAATGACTGTTTCTAGATTCCTGACTGTGTTTCTTTTCTGAATCTTGAATACGTTTCTTCTGTGGAATAGTTTCACTACTTTTCGATTCTTCAATACGTCTTTTCGTCGGAGTACTCGCTGGAGGTCGATTTTTATCTATTCTCGATTCACGAATACGTTCTCTTGACAGTGTTTTTGGTCGCCAGTGACGATTTCTCAGATCCAACAGCTCGTGAATGTGGTACCGAACCCACACAGGTACGTCGTTTGATTTCAGTACTGATTTCATTTTAGCAAAATATTTATCAGGAAATTCACCCTACAATTAAACCGAATTAGTAAATTGAAAAAATAAAACAAGGTACTTTTATAAAAATCAATGTACTAACAATGCATTCGTCGTAAATAAGACCGATAGTGCTTATGATGGTGCAAATGCATTCTACGGATACAAACATGGTTGCTGTTAAAAGTTTGTCCAACATATCGAATATTACTCCGGAATGAATTATTTTCATATTGAAGAGTTCTCCAACAAATCTGAAAATATTCAAAAAATAATAATAGTTCAGCTGCCAATTCGATTAAAAATTTGAAATTTATACCCGTAACTCACCTGCAATGCGCTACTAAATTTTCTCTAAATATTCTTTCTTGCGTTTGGTACTCTATCGTCATTGCTGCTTTAAAATCCTATTTCAAGTAAAAAATGAAAATTCAAATCTTGAATTATAGACAAAAAAAAGTATTGCAAATGACTGATTACTCACTTTATCATCGCACGAATCTATTTCTCTGACACGTTCAAGAAGGTCATCATCTTGGCGTAAACTTCGAGTAAAAAATTCATCGCATTTTGAAATCAAACACGTGGAAAATGGTAAAACAGATTTTCGTTCCTTATCGGCTTGAGCTCTTCGTAAGACATCACACATTTTGACGTACAGAATGCTATACTTCCATTCGACTACAGCCTGTGTGAAATAAACGATTGGAAATAAGCTTAATGATAACAAAGGATTGAAATTATTACAACGCTTTGGAAGAAAATCACGTACTCTTCGATGAATCATATCAACAACAAGTTGTACTTTTTTAGGAGTATCAATTAATAAATTTTTCATTCTTCCTGATAACTTTTCGAAATTTTCCCACGTGAGTTTGTTCAATAATCCAGTTACAATTCTACAGAAGAACTGAAAAATTTGAAATTTTTATAAAATATTCGAACGGGTACGTAGTTAATAGTCTAATGGATTATACCAGTGATTCTTTTGCATCTCTATCCATACTAGCAATAACAGGATTACGTTTATCAGGTAACCATGGTTCAAACTCGGGCTCCGACGGATGGATAGGAACTACTTTGGTTTCATGGTTACCTAAAAGGTGAAATTTTGGTGTAATAACTTCATTTTCAACGATTGGAAACAAAATAGGACATGAAATGCTAAGAATAAAGTGACTGATGTGCTCACCTTGCGGCTCGACTTTTTTTCGTTTCCAAGGAGGGCATTTATCGATCTCACTCATTGTGATATGTTTATCCAACGTTTATTTGAATCTTATTTTATTCAACCGCTAACATTTCTTCATCCAATATTCCTGAGAACAGAAAAATTTCAATTTGAGATGAAAAAGGTCCACTTTTTATCGTGATGCAGGAAACTTGCATCACATTAAATCAACAAGACCGGCGGGACAACTTGAAAATGAAGTGCAATCTTACTTCCAATCATGTTTATGTATTACATATTTGCAATTTTTTCAATTATTTCGTCAATTTTCAATGTAAAACTAGAAAAATTCTGAATTGTTCTGAATTGAGAAAATATTGAAACAATTTTTTTATCATCAAGAGTAACTGAGACTCCAATGAAAAACAACAAAGCTTGAACATTTTTTTCAATTTAGTTTACAAATACTGAGATAGAAGCGCTAACCAACGTGGGCTTCGAAAAAAATTCAGGCTTCAATGATTTTTCTGGGATCGCCGTATTTTAAAAAATTTCGAACTCGGGAATATTCAGGCTATCTTTGACGAATTAAAGTTTTAAAGGCAAATTCAAGTATTCTAAACACCGAAATGCTTTTTTCCTTGTAATTTATCGACTTTTCAAGCCCATTAACGTTAATTTTTCTCACTTTGAAGTCAAATTGTTCGCTATTAATTTGGAAATGATAATAACAAATTATTTATTTTCATAATATCACAAAATGGTTTCACTCTTACGATATGACAATAAACTTAATTATTTAACATTTCAACGATAAAAATGCGTACTTTTCCGAATAAAATTGAAAAAAAAAACACATAAAATCGAACACTACAGAGTAAAAATTCAATGAACTAAAATAGTACTCGCAGGGTAAAAAGTAAAAACTAAACCAAACTTTTTACGCGATCAAAATTAAGAACACATCTATTTAATGCACGATATTTCGACACGGCTGAAATATATCAAATTCAAACACATCATTACTCGGACCCAATGAGTAATGAAAGTTCAAATTATAAGATATTATTTTAGCCTAATATTTGAATAATTTAATGTACCTAGCTACCTACGTGGTACGATAGATAAGTGAATCGATTTTGGTTATCTACTTACAATTATCTATTTACTTGAAGGAATTCATCGTATCACGCATTTTCAATCCTTACGGCTGCGAGAAAAAAAATTAAAATCAACAAAAATGGAAATTACGTATGTATCAACTAATTAATAAAAAATTAAAATAATAATTACGTTTCCAGATTGTCTTTTTTCCAAGTGCTTGCTCCTTTCGTGCTCCACGCAAATAATCATTCAAAACGTCATCTAACATTTCTCGATGCTCGTAATCCAAATCGTCGTTCGACAGTACTTCGGGAATTTTCACAACGAAAAGCGATTTCTGAAAAATCATTTTTCATTCGCAAAACATCATAATTTTTTTTCAAGTATATTCAATTTACAATTCGATACCTCAAATCGATCCTTTTTTCGATCCAAATTAAAGTATATTTCGCAGAAAAAATCTATTCGGTGAGCATTCAGTAATCTTCGCATTAGACGTTTGATAACGATATCTGCAGTCTTATTATTCAGTATATTAACCAGCTTGGAGAAAAATCTAAAATAAAAATAATTTCGATTGAAAATGAATAAGAAAAAAGATGAGAGAAGTTATCTAAGTATCTATTTACCTGCACAACGCTTTTTTTCTAATCGATATCCTTTTTTTCGCAGTTGCTTCTGAACGTTTTCGGTCGTCTAGCTTAAAATCGACTTGAAAATTTATGTAATCCAATACCTTTTCAATGCATTCCAATTTCAGTTTAAGATTATCCAAAGCTTCATTTCTAAAACCGCATGAAAAACAAAGCGGTACAATGGTTTTGCTAATTTTGGACTTCAGAAATTTATAGTATTGTTCTCGTGGCATATAAATTGTGCATATATTCCTGCCTACAGCAAAAGAATGAATCTGCTGTATTGATTGGACAGAAACTCTTTTCCTTAAATGTGCCATTATCACTCTATAAAATTCGACTGCTTTATTAATTTTTTCCAATTGAATATCACCGGCTGTAGTTGTTAAGGTGCATAATGAGCAAAACGATTCTGTACGGTTTATGTTCATTTCATTTATCTTATTGAATTCTTCAATAGGCACAAAGATGGTACGACGATGCTGGTTCTCAGCGGAATTGGGAACTATCACCGCCATAGAAGCTGACTCTGAAATCAATTCATCTGCCATGGAAGATTCCTGAAATTATAAAAATTAAATGAGATAAGTGAAATTTTTTCATTCCAGGGTGGTGGCTCTTCATTTGTACGGTGTTTTTTTTTTTAATTGAAAACTAACGCATGAAAAAATGTACCAAAATTTTTGAAAAAATTATCAATAAACTTTTGTCTCAAAGAACAAAAAATTTCCTTCACTTCCGTTGAAATTGAAAACTCTTGAAAATACTGCAATAAAATGGCCATAACTTCGAAAGAGAGGGAAGTAAGGGTCCAAAAATTTATTAGCTATAATTTTTATTACGAAAAAAATTTGATTACCTCTTCATCCATAGAACTTTCATCATCGGATGTGTTATTTGTTGAAAACAACAATTGATCGTAATATGTATCACACACATTCAGTAACACCATCCAGAACTGATTTTCTTCAATAGTTAGTTTAAATATCGAAGGGCAAATCTCGGTGACATAAAATTCGCACAAATCAGGATACTCCATCATCTACAATTATAAACCAGTTGACGAAAAAAAAAAATAGAAAAAATAATATCACGAAAAAAGTGGAAAAATTGCAAAAAAAAAAATCGTCATAAAATTTAAAAGGTAAATTGAAAATTCACAAAAAAAAAAGAGTCCTATGTCAAATTACCACTTCAACTAGACACAAAGCTGCAGTTTTCATATCTTCTACATCGAACAAAACATTCTCTACTTGTGATTTGAATTCCAATGGATTAAAACAATACATTGACGGAGGAACATATTTTGATGCATCGAGGAATAATTTCTGAAAAAGCGTCAATTCGATTAATATTTTAATTAGGTATCTTTTTACGAATAATATTGCAATAAGTATTAACCTTCAGCATCTGTCGTTTTTCAAGCGTTTCGGCGAGCTGGGGGATAATAGGAGCATCTTCAATGAAGTTTCCTCTTCCATTTCGAAGTGATGACTGCGCATCCGAAGTCTTCGATGAAGTTGTAGGAATCTGAGTATCAGGAACTATTGGTTTTCTAGGATTCGGAATTAAATCCTTAAAAAGCTTTTTAAGATCATTAAATTCGAAATATCCGCTGACAAGTAAATATCCTGAAAACGAATCCAAGGTTAATTTATCATCATTCGAAGCAAGTTTACAACTGATATACTATTTACTTGAAATAATTTTCCAACGTTTAAGTTTCTCCCTTTCCTGAATAGATGGGACTAAGATAGAAGAAAGTCTGAAAATGAAAAAAAAGAAATTTTAATTTCAATACGAAGAAAAATGTAGCAACAAAAATCTATATTTACCCATCGATAACGTCTAGCGGTGAAATTATGTACCATTTGATTAAATAAATATAAAATTGACCAGTTCTATGAGCTATGAAATCATCATCTAGAATATTGATTGACATATTAAATTGCAAAATAGCCTCGGGAAGGGCTTTGCTGGAACTCAGCCTCTTTTTTTGTGAACTGACCCATTCCTGAAAAATGATTTTTTAAAAATAAAAATAAAGTAATTCCCTGGATTCAAAAATGTGTTGATTGAATATTCGTTCTTCAATCATTTTTACGTAAATGGAATTACGACGATCGAAGTCCAAATTTATTCCAAGCTCAAAATTCTTCAACTTTAAAGTTTTTAATTTCTTCAATTATCATAATTTTTTTTAAAAGCTGTATCTGATTTTTTTAAATTTCTTTTTTTATTGCTTATTTTAAAATTTTTTCCAATCGATGATTGAGTTGGAAGAAATTTAAAAAATATGAAGTTGAAAAAAAATTAAGGAGAGAAAGTAGGAAAATTTTCAAGAAGTACTAAATTTTTTTTCAATTCAATTTTTTTACAATTTTAAAAAATCTTCCTCAAATTTTTTTCAAATTTGAATTTTTGATTTTTTTAAATTCAATGCTAGGAAGAAAATTTTTTGAAATTTGAAAAAATCAAAGGTAGGAAATTTTAAATTTCATAATCATAGATATTTAAATACTTATTATTTTAATTCAATATTTTTTATTCAAAATTTCTGAAAATTTATACTTTAACAAACTTAAAATTTAAAAAATCTGTTTTCAAACTGCATAGAAATTATTTCAAAATTGAAAAAATTTGGAAAAAAGTTGGAATTGAAAAAAAATACAAAGAAATTAAGATCAGAAAGAATTCAAGAAAAATTCCGAAATTGAAAATAATTTTAAGAAAATATTTTAAAAGTTTAAAAATAAAAAAATCTGCGAAAATTTTAGGTTGAAAAAAATTTTGGCGTTAAAAATACTCGAGCACTGGAGAAAAATTGAATGGAAAATTTAGTTCAAATAAATTTTTTAGAAAAATTGGAAATCAATTGCAGCTATGTATTTGTAAAGAAATATTGATAATATAATTAGAATTACCGGAGGTTTTTTGGCCTTTAAGTGACAGTGATTAAAGCAGACTTTGAAGTACCAGAATAAAGTAGTTGGAGTAAATTCTTTCAATAAACTGATCGCACCTTCGTACACTGCGAAAAAAAAATGAAATTTCGAATTAAAATCGATCGCACAAACGACAAGAAAATTAAACCAGTGACTCACCAATTTCTTGAATAAAGCATTCATTTTCGATCCCATAAATGAATTTCCTGAACGCAGATTTCCATTGAGTATCGGACGTTGAATTGTAATTCTCATCTTTAAGTAGATTTTCTAGTTTATCGAAGAATTGGAATATTTCGTCATATCGACCTTGTTCTTTCTGCCAAAAATGAATAATTCCATACACATAACATAAGTTTGCAAAAGGAGTGTCAAGTAATTAGAGAAACTTTACCAATTTTAATAGAATTGTTTTCCAGTTAGCTGGTAGTAGTTCACTTAACCATTCAAATAATTCTTCGTTCCTTAAATCGATTAATTTACTAATAAGAATAAATATGAATTCTGTCGTGAAAACTTTCAACTTGGATAATTCAACGATCAATCTGAAATTAAAAAAGAAAAGTTAATTCGAAAAGCTGAATTTTTTTTTTTTCAAAAAATCGTCTATCTTTTGTAGAATCTTCAATCGTCTTCTAAAATTCTTTAATTATATCAAATTTTCAGAAATCATTCAAGCAACGAAAATTTTTCCAAGTTTCAAAAAAACATCATCAAGTTTTTAAAGAAGTATTTTGTATCAAAAAACCGATCATAGTTTTGATTTTTTTCGAATTTTAAAAAACCTCAACATTTTTATAAAATCCAGGGTCACTAGTGACCCTTTCCCATCCCACCCAAATTGTACAATTTGTAAAAAAAATTTACAGTGCAAAAATTTTTATTCGTTTTTTTTTTCAAATTTTTAATCATTTTGAATAATCTTGCAGACATTTGAATAACCAATTTTATTTTGTACTTAAGAAGGGCTTTAATAATTATCAGAATTTGAAACAAATAAATTGAATCCAAAAAAAAGCGATCCCCACGAGAGTTTCTGTATTATCTGGTATTATCAAAAAAGGTACTAACCGAAAATTACCGGTTGCTTTCCTGTGAATTTCGTTCTTCTCTTCCACAGAAAATTGAATCTGTGCTTCCTGAATAAAACAAAAAAATAATAATTAAATTAATCATATTATAATGGATACTCCAAACTATCAGATCACATACCCATTTTTTGGTCTCAAATTCATCCAACAATTGCAGACATTTACGTAACACAATAGTCTTGAACTCAACATGGTCCAATTCATCATCCCCATTCGGAGCACGAAAACTCCACATATCATAACACAATTTGGCATACAATTCACTTTTATTAGGTTTACAGATAGCCTAAAAAATGTCAAAATAAAGATAATTCTTCGTACGAGCAAGTGCAGCACATTTGAAAAAAAAATACTCACATTTTGAAATATTGAATCAACGACGTACACAAACTGATGCTCTTTAACGAGAGGAATCATTAGGAAAATTTGATTTTCAATGTTACTGGGTGTTAATTCATCGATAGCTTTTTGAACACGATCTTCAAACGACAACTGAAGCTGAATCAAGTCTTGAATTAATTTCTCCGGATTATTTGCGATTGGCGGAATCGGAGCAACGTCTGGTTCTATTTTTTCAATTTTAATATCGAGCTTTGGAAGTAAATTTTTGGGTAGAACTTTTTTAAAATCTTTCAATTCGAAATATCCATTTTCAGATAACAAACCTGAGAAAAAAATAATCCAGTGTTTATTTTTCGATCACTCGTAGCTATTTTACTACTGCATTGATATTAATATTGAATTACTTGTAATAATTTTCGGAAGATTTCTTTTATTTTTCTGCTGTACTATTGATGGTAATAAAATCGAAATTCTGAAAAATAAAAACTTGAATTATTTTTTCTCAATATAAATGAAAATGATTGACGTTTCGAGTTTAATTACCCATTAATAACATCCTGAGGCGAAATTAAATTCCATTTTATTAAATAGATAAAAAATCGACCAGTTCTGGCAGCTATGAAATCATTTCCCAATATTGCGTATTTGAGAAATTGTGAAATAGCTTCAGGTGAAGCTTTATTAGAGCTGAATATATTTTTTTGCAAACTGACCCATTCCTGAAAAATAATTAGATTTGTAAGGAAAATATATCAAAATAATTAATTTGATGGAAAAATAGGAAATTGAGATTACAGGAGCTATCTTTGCCTCCAAGCGACACTCATTGAAAAAGACTCTCAAGTACCAGAATAACGTAGTTGAAGTTAATTCTTTCATTGAAGGAATTGGGCCCAAATGAACTGCAAAAAAAAAAAATGAAATTTCAGATTTTAAACGATTTAAATATCGAATACCTTATTGGAATTCATAAACAAAAAGATAATGAATAATAATTTACCAATATCTTGAATAACGCAACATTCATTTTCGACTCCATAAATGAATCTTTTCAATTCAGATTTTATGTAAGATACATAAGTTGTACTTTTGCATTTCTTTTCATTTTTACTAATATGATGTAGTTTATCGATGAATTGGAATAGTTCTTCATATCGTTCTTGTTCTTTCTACAAAGGGAAAAAAATTATTCAAATCAAATTTGTAAGAACTATGCTAAAAATTGATGAAAGCAATCATTGGTGGATCCGGACGACTACAACACCTCTGCAAATTTTGTTCAGGGACAGGAGGTTTGGATTATTTTTCTACAGATAAAAAATGTACAATTTTTTGAAAATAACAAAATTTAAAAAAAAATTGCATCTTTTTTAAAAAGAGCACATTTTTACAAAACTCGTCAAACTGCTAAAAAATTGGTCATTCTCAAAAAAACCATAAAAAGTTCTACAATTTCAAGAATTTCCAAAATTGTAAAAATTTTTATAAGAAAAATTTGTAAAAAAATGGACATTTTCCTAATAATTGAGCAGCTTTTCAAAAATTGCACAATTTTCCAACATTTAAATAATTGACTTTTTTTAAACAAAGTACAATTTTTCAAAAATTTGAGTCCCCATTTTTAAAAATTTAGACAATTTTTCATAAATTGCATCAATTTAGAAAAAAAACAGCATTTTTCAAACATTTAACAAATTACCAAAACTTGGACAATTTTTTAACAATTGAATAATGATTTCCAAATTTTTCAAAAAATTTCTAAAACTTGCAACAATTTTCTAAAATTTATAAAAGTTGGGTTGTTTTATAAAAACTGCAAAACCAAATTTTGAATGTTGAGGTCCATTTCTTGGACGATTTTTCCAAACAGATGACAGTTTTCAATATTTTGCACCTTTATAAATAAAAATTGAGGAATTTTCCAAAACTTTTATCAATTTTCAAAAATTGGTTGATCTTTAAAAAAAAATCAAGAATATTCTTAAACTTGACTTTATAAAAAAGTTGTCGAAGCACACGGGAATACGACTGGATCCGCCAGCAACAGCAATAAAATAATTAACTGAGTAATAATTTACCAATTTCAATAGAATTTCTTTTCCGTTGATTTTCAATAAATCACGTAACCATACAAATTCTACCAAATCTTCGATCCCCAGCTCGATTAGTCTACTACAAAGATTAAAATTGAATTCTGGTGTCAAGATTTTCGCCTTTGATAATTCAATAATGAATCTGAAATTTAGAAGGAATGTAATTTCAACAATAAAGAAAAAAATCTTCGATATCAGAGATCAGAGATGAAGATATACTTCGATAAAAAATAATATGTACTTACTGGTAACTATTGAGCACTTCTCGACGAATTTGAGTTTTATCTTTTTCCTAAACACAAGAAAATCATGAAATTGAATTCATCAAAAAATAAACAATTACAAAATATTGACAACTGAAAATGGATTTGTGGTATGTAGATTTCATGCACAAAACAATCCACAAACATTTTAGCATTTTTCATAATTTTTTTTGCAATCGCCTGATTTCTTACCAATTTTCTGGTCCCAAGTTTATTAAACAGCTTCTGACATTTTTTCAATACAACCGTCTTAAATTCAATATCGCACGATTTATCATCTCCAATGGGAACGCAAAAACTCTCCAAGGCATTACACAATTTGGTATACATTTTACATTTATTAGGTCTGCAGATGGCCTACAAAATGATTAAATGTATTTTGATAATTCATAATTGTAGACAGAATATTCAAAAACGACAAGAAATTGCTCACTTTTCGAAATATTACATCTGCCAGGTACTCTAACTCAAACATATGAACGAGTGGAACCAAGTTCGTAATTTGGATTTCAATATTATTGAACGTAAGGGCATCTAGAGCTTTACACACGCGATCTTTGAACGATGACTGAGGTTGAACTTGATCTTGATTTATTTCTGGTTTCTGAATAATTTCAATAAATTGTACTTCATCTTGATCTATTTTTGATTCCTGAATCAGTTCTGTTTCTGAAATAGTTTCTTGAATTTTATTAAATTCCTGAACATGTTTCTTTGGTGGAATAGCTGTTGGCTCTGACGAATTTGTTTTTGAAATAGTTTCTTGAGTTTTATTAAATTCCTGAACACGTTTCTTTGATGGAATAGCTATTGGCTTGAACGAATCTGTTTTTGAACTAGTTTCTTGATTTTTATTAAATTCCTGATCACGTTTTTTAGGTCGAATAGCTGTTGGTTTGGCCAAATCCATCATTTTTCTGGAACGCCAATTACGATATCTCAGTTCCAGTAGTTCTTTAATATGGTAACGAATCCAAACTGGTACGCCTTCTGATTCCATGACTGATATCAGTTTATCGAAATATTTTTCAGGAAATTTTCCCTGCAAGCAAAAATTAAACCTGAATTAGGAAATTTTTCAAAAAAAAAAATACATCTTTAAAATGAACACAATTACATTTTTTTCTTCGTAAAAAAAGCCAACGGTGGAGATAAGAATGCAAATGCATTGTACTGAAACAAATAAGGTTGCTTTCAAAAGTCGGTTCAACATATCGAATATTATTCCCGAATGAATTATTTTCATATTGTATAAGTCTCCAACAAATCTGAAATACCATCGATTAAAAAAATCAATCCAAGAGTCATTAAAATTAAAAATTTTTAAAACTATAACATACTCGCAATTTCCTACTAAGTTCTTTCTGAATACATTCTCTTCAAATTCGTATGCTTCTTTCGCTGATTTCCTTAAAATCTGTAAGAAGCAAAAATAAAAAATTTAAACGTTCAGTGGCGTAGGTCTCCATGTTCAAAGTTCAACCTATTTCTCCTTCAATGTATCTCTTAGCTTCATATTTTTTTCACTGTAATTTTCAATTTTCTTGACCTTTGAAAATGTTCCAAACTTGTATTTTCTCAAAATTTCTTTTCAACTACAAAATTTTTCTCAATATGAATTAAATCTAAAGAAATTAGAAAATTGATACTTTAATGCCTGGTCCACGTAAAGAAATTTTGCAAGGGAAAAATTTCAATTTTTTTGAAATATCAAACACAAAAAAAAGGAAAACAATTCGAGAAAATTGGAATTAAAAAATGTTTTGGATTAAAAAAATGAAAAAATTCAACTTGGATGAAAATTTGAATATAAGTAAGTATACAAGAAAAATTTCAAAGCTAAGAATTTTTGTAATTCCGGAATAATTTGATTTTGAAAAAAATGATACGTTTGGAAAAATTATATGATTTCAAACTAGAAAATTTTCAAGTACCTACTTACATAAATTTGAAAAACACGAAAAAAGTCTTAAACGGGGAAAAATAAGAACTTTTGAAAAAATTTAAATCACAAACGAGATAAGAAAATATTTATCATTTTTAGGATTTTTTACACTTCGATAAATAATAATTTTTTTAAAAATGAAAAATCTCTCATTAATAGAGAAATGCGCAGAGGTGAATGATTTTGTTCCCAGAATTTTTTCCTGTTGGTGTCTGATGAATTTCCGAGATTTAGCCATCAACAACGATCCCTTCAGCCTGACTCCACCACTGCACAAACAATATCAATAATGACTGATTTCTTACTTTATCAACACACGAATCGATCGCTTTCTTTCGTTCATAGAAGTAATCATCTTGGCGTAAACTCTGAGTAAAAAATTCTTCGCATTTTGCAATCAAACACGTGGAAAATGACAGAATGGTTTTTCGATCATCGCTGACTTGAGCTTTACGCAAAACATTGCACATTTTAACATACAAAATGCGATAATTTCCCTCGACGATAGCCTGCAGAAAATGCACCTTTGTAAATTCTCAACGATGATAAAACATTAAATGAATTTCTTGGGCAAGTTAAAACTTCACATACCCTTTTATGAATCATATCAACCACTAGTTGGATTTTTGTGGGAGTATCAATTCGTAACCTTTTCATATTTTCTGACAACTTTTCGAAATTCTCCCACGTTAGTCTGTTTAATATTCCCATTACAGTTCTACAAAGAGCCTGAAATAATTATAAATTATAATCTAACAGCGATGCAGGAAGTAGATCAGAGTAGAGATAACATACAAGTGTTTCTCTGGCGTCTGGAGATAATTCAGCGATTACATGATTCAGCCGATCTGGTATCCATATTCTTGACTCAGACTCTTGATGAGAAACCATTCCATTTCCTTCGTCACCTAACATGTTGAAATTTATATGTTAAAACTTGCAAATGGAAGCAAAAAATATAGGAATAATGAAATTAAAATGACCGATAGCTTACTTCGGTGTGTGACTTTTCTTCTTTTCCAAGGAGGACATTCTTCAGTCTCATTCATTTTAACGCGATTGTTCTACGATTATTTGATACTATTCTATCCAAAGTTCAACATTTCTTCATCTGAGATGGATATTTGAGAAAAAAAGTACTTTCGCCAGCTTCGGTACTGAAACAAGAGAAACTTATATAAAATCATCAACGATCGAAAGCATGAAAATTCATCACAAACTTACTCGCGTGATTCTCGTATTGTTATTTTGCCATTTTCTCCCGTTATTTTAAACTATTAATACAGAATAAAATTATTTTAAAATTTTCTGAACAGCAAAAAAGAAATTTTTTTGAAAATTATCAGACTGACTACAAGTACAACAAAAACAACTCAGCATGGTGCTTTTTTAAAAAATTAGTTCATAAATCTACGATAGGAGCGCTAAGACACAAATTTGAAACCATCGTTTTTTTTAAAAAAAATTTCTTTTCAATTTTAAATTTTTAATTCATTTTGCATTTTAAAATTAAGATTTAAGTGATTTGGACAGTTTTTTCAATTCAGAAAATTCTAAAATTCACGAAAAAAAATCTAGAAATAGAATAGTTTTTTAGATTTTAAAATTGATCATGATTCATGAAAATGAAATTCATCAAATTCATCATCACGCCGAAATAAATATAAAAAAATTACCACCTCCAAGATTTTAATAAAAAAAATTTATAAAATAACAAAACAATGATTACTACAATATCACAAAACGGTAAGAAAAACTTGGATTCTTAGTATTTCAGTTAGAGAAATTAATCAGTTCAGGTTCAGAATAAATAACATCACAAACAATCGTAACTTGAGAAATTCTGACGGGTAAAAAGTCTAGTGTTAAATAATAAAACAAACTTATTCTAAAATCGTATCGAAGAAATTAAGAGTTTTCGTACAACGATTTGAATTTCATTTTGATCATTTTCTGTCTCGAAAACTTCATCGTTGAAAAGATAAGTAGAAATTTTAGATCCAATCTGTTGAAAAAAAAAATCAATGAAATTTGATGTGAATACTGAAAAATCATGAAAATCAATTTTAAAAAACATACTTGCAAGATGAGATTTGCTCACGATTCTGCCATCATCTCCAGTACCGTTTTTTGAAAAATAATCGAGACGAAACATCGATTTGGATAATTTTTGATTTTTTTTTCTTCTATTAAATCTCGCTTGATCTGTTCCAATGTTTTTGGTAACTCAAGAAACCTTCTAGGACGCCAAGAGTTTTCCTTCGAGTCTAAGACATCCTGATAATAATTAAACCAATTCGTGGAGATATCTCACCACTTGGTAACAACAATTCAAGTAATGAATTAAAAAATAATATTTTTCATAAGTACGTAAATGGCACAAAAAATTTAAAAAAATATACAATTCATAAATAAAATATTAGTCAACTAAATTTACAATACTCCATACATATAAATTATTTATCAGTAACATTTAATAGTTGATCACAAACAGCTTTCGTCGAATCCACCGTATCTTTATTAGAGTCTAATACTTCAAAAATCACTGTCGTTTCTTTTTTCGTTTTCTTCTTCTTGTTTCTGTTCTCAACATTAATTCCAAGCAAAATGTATTTTTCTAAAATTTCGTCATCGCCTTTGATAAATGTGCGCTTTTCTGCATCCATATACGCTTTGTCTCTTATTTGATCTATGGCTTTTTCAGCGGATTTATTGTATTTTAATTCAATGATTATAAGACAGCCTTGGGAATAGAATACGGCATCGCAGCGGTAGCTATTTTTCACCTCTTTCACGGGGAATTCGAATACCGCTGTTCTGATTTTTATCGCCGTTTCAGATGTAATTATTAATATTAGAGCCTGCATGAACGAATGGTTTATTTTGTATTTTGTTGAACAGCTGGGAGCAAAGCATAGGGCATGGAAAGACTTGCAAAATTTTTTAACGTTAAAGTTGGGCGTAATTATTCGATCGAACGCCTTTCTACACAGCTTTACTTTATCTTCATCTAAACCGTAAGCTTTGATAAAATAAGATGAATAGAAATCTTTCAACAATTTGCATCGGATTTCTTCGTTTGGCACGCGAATGGTGCTCTTATTTGATCCATGACTAATCCATCCCATCTGATAGAGCAAACTATAGAGGGGTGAGAAGTCTACCAACATTTTCGATTCATCTTTGGTACCGATGGCCAACTCGGAAAGTAATTCTAAATTGATCATGGTATAAAAATCCGTCGTTTCACACTCATATTCACGACCTTTAACCAATTCTTTGATCATTTCTTCGAATTCTGTACATCGTAGGTATGGTTTAAAGTTCATGATCAACGTTGAAACCGTTGCGAAGAATGGATCGAGTCTGTTGCCGTGGATAGATTGTAATATGCTCCACGTGTTCAACATTTCAGTTGAATTCCATTTGTATCCGTTGTAATAATCACACAGCTCTTTAAATGTCATTTTTGTAACATTTTTTTTCAGCACATCTTTCAATTCGCTTTTCGAAATACCATAATAAGGAGCATACGGGTTATTGGGATGTAGAAAGGAATAACGCGTTATGCCCAATAATGAGGATGTAGCCACGCAGCATATATCAGTAATTCCTGTCAAAATAGTTTTGGCTAGTAATTTATCGCCATCGGATGACTTTACCGCCTCACCCAAAATTTTATCTCGAAGAATAGCGATTCGTTTTAATTTGGCAGGGTTTTCTTCTGAAAACATACTACTTGTAATCAGAGCATCGAATTCATCTACTAACAGCACTACTTTCAAACATTCGCCGCTGTAACGGCGGTGGTGATTGTGCAACTTATTTAGTAACCAAAACAGACTCCCTTCTAGAATATCTTTGGAGATAATGGAATATTGATTGGTAAACGTCTTAAAATGGTATAGATCAGCGCCTTTTAGATAGTTTTCGAGATAGCGGTGTTTTTCATACGCTCTTCTAATTGATTTTTGCATGTTCCGAAACGCTTCCTCGTAATTATTCACCGTTCCATTTAAATCAATTTCAACAGTTATATATTTTTGATAATGTTGTTTTACAAAGTTTATATCCTTGGCAACATCGGTACCCTCAAACGCAGACTCTTTTATATCCGTACGAGGTAATAGTTTTCCATCTTCCGATATGGGTCTTCTTAGAAAAGAAGACGTCATATTTAAATTTATCGATTTGCCAAATCTGGCAGGAGCCGTAATTAATACGGTTTTAGCATTATCGCGCATAAATAGTTCTATCAGTTTCGTTTTGTCTCTGAAATACGAAGAGTATCTAATCGAATGAAAATTTTCTGCTCCAATAGTTCCTTCATTGCGGTAAGACTGTGAAACGAAAACGAGGGAAAATTGAATTACGCCTCAGTTCCATACAAAATATTAATGTAAAACTATAGCAAAGAGTATGAGAGGAATAAGAGGCTGAAGTTTTTACCAGGGATTTTTAACCCCCAAAGACCAAACTTCACTGGTTATAGCATTAAAATTCAGCAAGAAAACGACTGGTCTATCTTTGATACTGGGGTGTTGACTGAGAACGAGGTATTTTTTTGAATTTTTCGCCTAACGTAAGGAAGCCCTGAGCAAGATTTTGTTTCACCCTTTGGTTCCCGAGGAGAAACTGCCGGATGAATTGAAAAAATTTTCATATCGCTGAAATAGGCAAAGGGCCGATAGATGAAAGATAAAAAAAAATTGACCTCAAATGCAATTTTTTTTGGAAAGAAGCACTTTTGAAAATGTACCTATTTTCATTTCCAAAAAGTTGAAGGCTACAAGCGAAAAGAAGAGTGTGCCAAATTTCACAGAAGCAAGTAACTAGTAAGAAAATCAGAAAATAATAGTCTCAGTTCAAGAGCTTGTCCCTTTAAAAAAGTTTTCGAAAATTTTTTCAAAAAATATGAGCTGCACGCTGTAGAAAATGTCAGAACTTATTCATACTATGAATAAGTGAAAATATAACTTACAGGCTGCGAATTTTCGTTTTCAGTATTTTCAATAGCGATTGATTCTGCGGACAAGTCGATATCAACCTCTGGTAAAACCTCAGACGATGAAGGTTGATTGAAATCTAAGGAATCAGCTCCAAACGGCGCTCTGCTCAGTTTCAGTTTACCTCTTCTTCCTGAATAAAATTTTAAAAAAATCTTAGCAATACAAATCAACCTACGTATAAAAGATTACGTGTACATTAAAATCTCTACTGAAAAATTTGACAGCACGGTGTGGTTATATACCGGAGGAAAAACTTACTTTTTACTGGATGTACATGCCATTTGTTGTTCGACGATGCTCTCTTTACAGTCGGATTGCATTCTCTGCCGGGCATGCCGCAATTTTCTTCGCGAAATGTGTTGAGTGGAATTTGGCAGTTGAGATCGTAGGTCCTAAAAACATTAAAAAATTCACAAATATTTCATTGAAAAAATAGATTGGGGTGAAATTGGGTTAATATTACGAGCTCTTGACTCCGGGAGTCACGCCGAAGGGAAATTCATCGGTGGCGGCGCAGACCTCCTCTATTAGTCACGTGTTTACCCTTAGCACACTCGAAGTCTTGAAGATGGGAAATCACAATTCGTGAAATTTCGCCATTTTTTACACACTAACAAGTTGAAGATGTCACTGTTCAATATAATTTTTTTTAAAAATTGATATCTGAATAAAAATTTGAAAAAAAACATTTTTTTGGCAAATTTTCGGCTTGTCGCAAGAAAATTTTGCATGCGACATGTGCGACACGAAAGTTTCCGCCCTTGCAGTAACTCCAAGTAGTAAAACTACAGTAACTTGAAGTAATATTATAGTAACTCCAAAATAGTGAAAATACCAACGTTGGCGAACCAATAATTAGAATAAAAGGAAATTTACTAATCTATTCACATCAAGTTTAGTACATCACCAAACACAGATCCAGTACTCGTCGAGATTGCTTCTTTTATACATAGATTACAGTCAAACACGAAATAATAAGCTTTATAGAATCCATTTTTAACGCACTCGCGTTTAATAAATAATTAATAATGAAATAAATAAAATAAATTATTAATAAAAATTTTGAATTTTCCGTTATCGTCAAAATAAAACAAAAATTTTGAAATTATACAGACTCCAAGTACAAAGAAAACAATTCAGCATGGTGTTTTTCAAAAAAATTAGTTCATAAATTCTACACTAGGAGTGCTAAAATCCAAATCTCAAATTATCGTTTTTTCATTTTTAAAAAATTTCGAAAATAAAATTCCAAAATTCATTTTGCATTTTAAAATTAAGAGTAATTTAAATTTGGATAGTTCTTTCAAATCAGAAAATTTTGAAATTCATAAAAGAAAAAGCTAGAAAAGTAGAAAAAATAGCTTTCCAGATTTCAATTTCAAAATTGATTAAGAAAATGAAATTCATCATCAATCATCACGCCCGCCGGAATAAATATAAAAAATCTATCACCTCCATATCGTTAAAAAGGTTTTAATAAAAAAAATTATTAAATAACAAAACAATTATTACTACAATATCACAAAACGGTAAGAAAAACTTAGATTCTTAATATTTCCCGTTGAAAAATTAATCAGTTCAGGTTCAGAATAAAAAATAACATCACAAACAACCGTAACTTGAGAAATTCTGTAGTCTAAAATAGTGAATATTTGTGAAAAATGAGCCGACTTGTCTCAAGAAGTAATCTTCAACAAATTGCTGGTAGAATTCCTGCAAAATGCTAGTCCGATCTTCAGGTTATCGTCTTTTGAAAGTTATTACTTCGATAGGAACAAATTATTAGTCATCGTTACTGCAGGGATTTTCGATGCTTTTCTCAGTATTTTTTTCATTCGAATCTTCTTCGCTTAATTCATCGCCGGAACTTTGCGACTGAAAAATAATTACGATCGGTTAACACTGACTTGAATTTCAATAAAGTATCAACGTAAAATGAATCAAATTCAATCATATACTTACATTGGTGTCTGATTTCTGCGACATTTCGCAGTTGTTTTCAGACCATTCAACTGAAAAAAAGAGAATAGATAGAAATCAATAAAAATACACATAGATAATGTACATAAATTCACACGAATCTGTTCTGACGTTGAGAATTCAAAATATGTACAATTTTTTCCAAATTAAAATGTAAAAGTGATTATAATCTTTGAGAATTTTTCAACTCAAAAGTCAGTTTTTCACCTTAGAAACGGAAATCGATTATTAGAGAGGTAGGTGGTCCCTCTTGACCTTCGTTCTGTCCGATTTTCATCTCCCCTTCCCCACATTCTTAATGTAGAATTTACAAAAAAAAAAATATATATATAAATCGTTATCCCGAGTAATTTCAATTTTTTTTTCAAAAAATAAACTTTTGGGATTTTTTAAAAATAAAAAAAGTAGGTACAAAAAGGAACCAAGAACCAATTCAAAAAAAGAGTACCAAAGCCCTAAAAAGACCTTGTTAAATTATCAGTTTCAATAAATTGAAAATTAATTACTTTTTGTGATGATACGGTGGGCTCCTTCATTTGCAAAATCTTTCGTAACTCCTTCCAGCATCCGGCGATGCTCTATTTTCAACGATTCATTGTTCGATAATATCGCAGGAATTTTCAACTTGAAAAGTGATGTCTGAAATGAACATTTTTCATTTTGTAGATCACAAAAAATTCAAAAAAATACAACTCCGTAATCATATTAACTATATACCTCAAATCTAGCTTCTTTCCATTCCAAGTGTAGGTATATTTCGGAAAAAAGTTCTATTTGCAAAGCATCCAGTAACTTTCGCATTATACGTTTAACGGCGAAATCGGCAGTCTCGTTATTCAATACATTTATCAACATGGAAGTAAATCTAAAAACAATCATTATTAATAACAAATCGAAAAAAAAATCAATAAAAAGTCATATGTTTACCTGCACAACTCTATCCTTTTGTCTTGAACCTTTTTTTTCACTTCTGGCAACACAGGATGTTCGTTTACCTTGAAATCGACTTGCGCATAAATATACGCCATCAACTCGTCAATAAGGTTCATTTTTTCTTGAATGGCTCTGTATTGGGCAGTTAAAGGCGTATTCCTGCCATAACACGTATAACAAAGCATTTTTAGGTTGAAATGTGTTTTGGTCTTCAAAGCATTAAATATTTCTTCAGACACATAAACGGTGCATCGACCACCGGAAAGTTTCTTCAGATTCTTGCCAGTGACGGCTTTCTTTCCCACTTGACGGAAAGAGACTTTTTTTTGTAGTTGTTGTATCAATTCCTTACAATACGTCACTTTTTTTTTGACTATGTCTAATTGATTCATTAGGGTTTTATTCAAAGTTCCACATAGAGGACAAGCCGATTTCATTGGATGTTTGAAGTCATTTATCACAGAAAAGCCTCTTCCTGGCACGTCAATTCCACAGCGACTTTTTGGTTTCGATGATTGTGGAACCTCTACCGTTATAAAAAGAGATCCATTCAAATCATTACTACAAGGCTGGGTATTCGCTTCAGATGATGACTCTGTGATCTTTTTTTTTGTAGCTTTACGTTTCTAAAAATTATTCGAATCAAACGAGAATATTAATCAATTGTTTTACATCAAAAAAAAAAAAAATGCCCATGGTCATAAATAAATAATTCAATACCAAAAAAAAGTATTACCATATTTTTCGATAAACGTTTTTCTTCCACAAATGCGGTATCGCTAACACAAAACTGGTCGAAATATGAATCACATGATAACAGCAACACCTCCCAGAACTCTTTTCCATTAACAGTCAGTTTCAATATTGGACAGCAAATTTTAATATAAAATACGTACAAATTAGGATTCTGGTTCACCTATAAACATAAAACCATAAGTAAAAAATTAATTCTCCGTATCGTCTGCGAAGAAAAAGAAACACAAACAAGTCACCAATTTAATTAAAAACGAAGCTGCCATTTTCAAATGTTCAACTCTGGTCAGAATATCGTTCAATTGACTTCTGAATTCCGCTGGGTTAAAATCGTATGGATTGAGGTTTGTTAATATATTATGAATCAAATTCTAAAATTCAGCACAATATTTTAGTCATTGTTTTACGTTCAATATGTAATAAATTATAAGAATTTAAATTCACTTTTATCGATCTCGAATTTGGTTGACGTTGTTTCACTTTCAACGTCTCTGACGGAAAATTCTCCACAACTGACGGATCATCAACACTATCGACATATTTCCATCTATTTTCATTAGCTGGAACCAAATCTAAGTGTTCGGGTGAAAGCATAGTGAGATTGTCACCAGTGAAAAGTCCGCTTTCGAATAAATAACCTGAGAATGAACCAATCCGAGGTTAATTTTTTGATTACCCCAAGCTACATCATCACTTTTTTTGATATTTACGTGAAAAAGTTTGCAGATGTTTACGAGTCTTCTCATATATACCCTTGGTTAAGAAACTTGAAAATCTGAAAAAGAAAATATCAATGAATTTCTTTCCAGTCCGATGAAAAATATCAACCCTCTGAGTCTATTTACCCTTCAATTACGTCCTGCGCCGAAATTACATTCCATTTAATCAAATCAACAATGAGCTGGCCACTTTTTTCAGCCACGGGACCGCTTTTTAGCATTTCGATCGATAAAAGATCTCTAATTGCTTCGGGTACGTTTTTATTCGATCTAAACATGCTCATTTTTGAAACGATCCAATGCTGAAAAATAATAAAATAATGTAGTATAAAAAAACATCAACATCATTCAATTAATCAATCAATTAAAATTACAGGTGGTTCAATTTCATCCACACGGAGCTTTCTGAGGAAGGTTCTGAGATACAAGTGCAACGTAGATGGAGAGAATTCTTTCAACGGAGGTATCGGATTATTGATAACTGTAGAGAAAAAAAATAAAATTTCAATTTGAAAACGACCATAAGTCATCTACGTTGAACAACGGTAACCTGAAAACGAAACAAAATGGCTCACCAATTTCTTCAATAACAGATTCGGCATCGGGTCCGTAGATAAAACGTCTCAACGCAGTTTTCGGTGGAAATCGACGACGATGTGTGTATTTAATATCCCTATTTGCAGATTCCAGTTTATCGAAGAATTGGAACATTTCTACAATTCGATTTTGATTTTTCTACAGAGAATAAAAAAATTGATATTAATCGAATCCTTTCAAGAATGCAGAACAGTAATTATAGCGAGGTCATTCCACGTAAATTCAATCAATTTTTGAACTCTTTGAGTTTTCAAATTTTGCTCAAAATTTTTATGAGGTTTTCCATCTTTACAGATTAGAAAACAGTCATCGTAGGTTCGTTGATTTTCTGCTTCGACGATTTTTTCATGAAAATATACAATCTCAATTTCTAGTAAAGGTGTATATTAGGGTGTTTCATTTTTATATGGGAAAAAATTTTTTTCGATATTTTTGACGTGCCGCCCACTTAAAATGTTCATTAGACCTAGAAAAGAGGAAATACCAAAAATCAGCCCAAAAAAATGATATTAAGTGGTGGCGCAAGAAAGGTAAAGTTACGAATATGATTTGCCCGATGTTTGCATGAATCGCCGCGACCAACCGTGCGAATTTAGTGATCACACGCGCAATGTTCCGTAAATCTTTACAATGATATAAAATGAATTTTTCGTTATTCTTTTGAAAACATATTTTATGTTACTTGTTGTTAAACAGTTTTTTGTATTACTTTCAATTTAACTTGAGAAATTGACCTACCGAATAAAATGTCGAATTTTAGACCTTTTTTTTACATTGTGTTATATGGCAAATTTTCAGCTTGTTTGCGCCACCACTTAAAATAATTTTTTCGAGGTAAAATTTTTATGGAAGTCTAACCTCATCTGGAGAAACAAAATGAGAGGGCGGCACGACCAAATTTCGAAAAAAATGTTACTTGAAACACCCTAGTGTATATTGAGGATTTCAATGAAAAATTGCACAAGCAAAAAAACAAGACGCCATAGGAGTTCTTAAAAGAGTTCGAACTAAGAAAATCATGATTTTCTAACATTTAGGATGCAAATTCCATAAAAAATTTTTGGACAGAATTTGAAATCCTGAGTTTAAAAAGAAATTGAATTGGCAAGGAATGACGCCGCAAAAAACCATCAATTACTAGTAAAATATTACCAATTTCGATAAAATCGGTTTCGCGTTGAGCGGCAATAAATTACGCAACCATGTAAACACTTCTTCAGATTTAAATTCGATTAATTTAGAACTGAAACGATATATTGTTTCTGGTGTCAACATTTCCAACTTGTGTAGTTCAATAAGAAATCTAGAAAAAAATTTAATTTTTTTAAAAAAAGAACTTCTTCAATAATCGAAAAATCTTTGGATGACGTACTCACAGTTCAATGCATACTACTTTCTGGTAACTTTCACTGTTGGTATCTTCGAACGAATCTGATTGTTCTTTTTCCTAAACATACGAAAAAATTTATAAAATTAAATTTGAAAATTCATTTTAAAACAACCGTTGGTAAAATGAATTTACGGCAGAGAGCAGATTACCAATATGTCATGTGGGGATGTTTACAACCTGTTCATATTGACTGAGCCAACATTATACTCACTGAAAGAGTATATCACACCTTAAAATAGAATTTTGAGCAGCAGAAGTGATTTTTCAATTTTTGACAGATTTTGGACAAAATCAAATTGAACCAAAAACCAGTTAACAGAACTAAAATCGACCTCAGATCTAGTTACAATGATTTTCCAGTCGATCTGAAATCTCCAGTCAAAGACGACCTTTTTTCCAGCGTACTACAGTTCTTTGAAGTTGCTGTAATCACCTTGGGATCTCAAAATCTGGTTATGAGGTGTCGATAACATAGGTACCCTTTTAATGAACGAAATTTCGGCTCAATCAACAGAACGAGTTGAGAAAGATTCCCATGACACTAATTCTTTTAATTTTCAATAATCACCTCATTTGGCAATATTTCGGTTTTTAGTTTATCCAACAGCTGATGACATTTGTGTAATACAACATTCTTGAATTCAACATTGATCGATTTATCTTCTCCATTTGAAACGATACAATTCCACAGATGCTTACACAATTCGGCATACAACCGACAATTATCAGATTCACTGATGACCTATTAAATAATTAAAATTCAGAAAATTGTCTGTATGTGCGAGTATTAATGAGAATGCCAAGAAATAGCTCACTTTTCGAAGTACTGCGTCGGTGACGAGCTCGAATTGTTGTACATCAACCAACGGCAACACCAACTCGATTTCTAGAGCTTCACAAAGGCGACTTTCAAGCTGCGCTTCAGACAGGATTGGATCTTGATTCATTTCTTCCTGAACAGGCTCTTCTAGTGGAGCAGTTGCTGGTTCAACAATCTGAGGTGGAATCTGGTTTACTTCTAATTCCCGAATAGGCTCCATTTGTGGAATATTTGCCGGCTGAACGAATTGGGGCCGAATTTGCATCATTTCTGCTTCTTGAATACGTTCGTGTAGCGATATAGGTGCTGGCATAATCGGTGGAAGTTGGACTGGTTTTTGATAAATAATTAATTCTTGACCAGGCTGCTGCATTGGCATAGTTACTGGTTCAACTCGATGGGGTCTAACTGGATATTGATTATAATCTTGAATAGGCTGCTGCATTCGCATAGTAATGGGTTGAACTCGATGGGGTCTAACTGGATATTGATTATAATCTTGAATAGGCTGCTGCATTCGCATAGTAAGTGGTTCAACTCGATGGGGTCTAACTGGATATTGATTATAATCTTGAATAGGCTGCTGCATTGGCATAATTACTGGCTCAACTCGATGGGGTCCACCTGGATATTGATTATACTCTTGAATAGGTTGATGCAGGGGAATAGGTACTGGATCAACTCGTTGAAGTCCAGCTGAATACTGATCATACTCTTGCATAGGTTGGTGCAATGGAATAGGTACTGGCTCAACTTGTTGAAGTCCAACTGGATATGGATTATATTCCTGAATAGGCAGCTGTGATGGAATATTTACTGGCTCAACTTGTTGAAGTTCAACTGGATATTGATTATATTCTTGAATAGGCAGCTGTGATGGAAGAGATACTGGCTCAATTTGTTGAAGTCCAACTGAACATTGATTATACTCAGATTGTTGAACACATTCTTCTTGAGGGATAGTCACCGGTTCAGTTTGTTGATTTTGAGCATCATCTTGAACTCGTTCGATCCTTTTTTTGGGATCCCAGTTATTATTTCTCAAATCCAACATTTCTTGAATAAGAAAACGAATCCAGACAGGCACATTATCTGATTTCAACACATATTCACCATCACTGAAATACTTTTCAGGTAACTTTCCCTAAAAAAAATCAAACAATTGAATTTTTTCTTTTTAAAAAAAAGGAAAACACATTAAAATCAATATAATTACAATTTTTTCTTCATAAAACTGGCCAACAGTGGTTATCATCTTGCAAATGCATCCCACTGCCATACATAAGGTTGCGGATGAAAGTCGGTCCAACATATCAATTATCTTTTCTGAAGAAATCATATTCAACTTGAACAATTCCCCAACAAATCTAAAACGATAAAAATAATCAATTTGATTTTCTAAACGATTTAATATTTCAAACATTAAAACTTACTCGCAATTTCCCAATGACTTTTTTCTACACATGCTTTCTTCCAGTTTACATGCTTCTAATAACGTTTTTCTTAAATTCTGTAAAAAAAGGATTAATTTAACTACCCAGATTCTCAATATACACAAACTAGACGACAGATCTCCGACTTCTTACCGTATGGCACGAATCTATTCCTCTCTTTCGATCATTGAAGGAAGAATCTTCGAGTAAACTCTGAGTAAAAAATTCTTCGCATTTTGAAGCCAAACACTCGCGAAATGATAGAATCGAGTCTCGTTTATTTACGATTTGAGCATATGTCAAAACACCACACATTTTAACATACAAAATACGATGGTTTGATTCGACGATAGCCTGTAAAAATTTACGGTACGAAATTAGTTTACGGAAAAAATTTTAAAATTTAATCGGCATATGAAAAATTTGACGCAAAAATTGATATACAAAGATAATGTTTCAATTAATCGTAATTTCATAAATTATTCATTTATCAATTTCTTTGTTTACTTAAAATCATTTTTATACCCTCTTATGAATCATATCAGCAACTAGTTGAATTTTTTGGGAAGTATCAATTTGTAAATTAAATATTTCTTCGGATAATTTGTCGAAATTTGCCCACGTCAGTTTATTCATTATTCCGGTTACAGTTCTACGAAATACCTAAAAACATAAGAAATTATTATTCATCATTCAAACACCAACGTAGTCAACAGTGTTAGATGATCATACGTGTGTTTTTACCTCATCTTTGTTCAGTTCGGCGATTGCTGGATGTTGTCTAAATGAAATCCATTTTTCAAATTTAGGAACACGATTGGAAATTGTTTTGGTTTCGTCGAGACCTAAAAAGGTAAAATTTATATATTTCACTCAACAAACAGAAGCATAAATCATTAAAACGTTGAGCTTAAAATGGTCGATAGCGTACTTGGTTGAGTGAGTTTAATCCGTTTCCAAGGCGGGCATTTCTCGGTCTCACTCATTTTAATATTACTGCATAAGGATTTTTTCTACTTCGTTCAACTCAACTTTAAGCAATTCTTCATCTGAGATATCTGGGAATATGAACATTCGATCTTAATTAGGAATAAAGAAAAGTGTACTTTTGACACTCGTACATAAATCTACGAGGCCAGAAAACACGAGAATCTGTCACAAATTCACTTTCACAAGCTTTGTATTGTAATTGACAATATATTAAATTATTTTTAGTTCGTTTTCAGCACAAAATCAACAAGATTTTGAGGAAATTTTAAAAAAATTTTCCTTTTATCAGAATCAGAAATCACGCTTGATTGTAATGCCTCCAAAATAAACTAACTTGCCTGATTTTTTGAATTAGAGTTTAGTACTTAAATTATACACTAGGAGAGCTAGTAGGTATCTTCGGTCAACTTTTTCGTTTTTTTTGAGCGGAAAATGGACAACTTGAGCTTTTTTAATTTTCAACTTTCAAATCATGAACAGGAAATTTTCTAAGTACAACAAGGGGTGCGATGATTCCTTCAAGTATAAGAAAAAAACACGCCCCTCCCCAATCCAATCCCCCCATCTTCAATATAAGAACTTTTCGAAATTTTTATTCGTTTTTTATTTTTTAAGAAAATGGATAAAGGAATCAATATCTATCTACTGTTAGAACAAAGGGTGAAACTTCATAAAAAATGCTTGAAAGACGAAAAAAATTATAATTTTGGATTTAAAAAATGGTTTGTACGACTTGGTAAATAAGATAAGAAGATAAGATACTTCGATTTCCCCCAATTATTCATGTCTGATAAAATAAAAAATTTAATTCGCTGTCTTTTGTAAAAATCCGAGAAAAATACAAATTCCAAACTGTTAAGTCTTCTTGGAAAAAATTTCTCAAAATTTTCAATGTTTGATTTTTATTCTTTTTTTTAAACTGAGAAATTCAAATCCCCACTACAAAAAATTATAACTGGTAAAAAAAAGCTCAAAGTATCATAACCGAAATGAGGTTATAATAACTGAAAATCCCCTGTTATTTTTCATTATTTAACAAAGAAATTAAAAATTCCCCGTTTTTTTAAACGTTCAAACCACAAATTCAAGCATTGAAAACATCTGTCTTTGATTAAATGAAATGTTAACAATAATTACGTTTTGGGACATTACGATGGGCTCCTTCTTTTGTAAAATCTTTGGCAACTTTCTTCAGCATTTCACGTTGCTCGAAATTCAATCTTCGATCCAACATTTGAGGAACTTTCGAATCAAAAAGTGATTCCTGTAATAAAAAATTTTCATTTAAAAATTGCAAAAATTCAAATGAATACATTTCGGTTATCGATTTAATACCTCAAAACGATTCTCTTTCCACTTCAAGTTCAAGTATATTTCGCAGAATAGTTCAATTTCAAAGGTATCCATGCATTTTGATAATATACGTTTAACAAGGTCATCGGCAGTATCATTATTTAGTATATTTACCATCGAGGAGAAAAATCTAAAAAAAAAAAAGTAAAATCATAATTATACAAATCCAAACAAATTTCAAAAAATTAAACCAATTTGCTCACCTGCAAAAGGCTTTTTTGCCGTCCAGATTAACTTTTTCCAGTTCATGGCCTTTAATTAACTTGAACTCGACTTGTGGACGTAAGTACGTCATTAAATCATCGATAGATTGCATTTTTGTTTTAGTTGATTTCCATTGACTCTCTATAAGTTCATTTTTACGACCACATTCAGAACAAGTCAATTTCAAATCGAAATCAATTCTGGTCCTCATAGCGTTATACATTTCTTTCGGCAAATTAACTATGCACTCGTCACCGTTTGCATTACGAAAATCTGCAGCCAATAACTCGGGAGGCACATCTGTCTGTATTGGGTGGACAAAGGTTTTTCTCCGTAACACTCCAAGCAACTTATCAAAATTCGACACTTTACTTTTAATTTGGTCCAATTGTTTCTTCAACGTTTCACTTTCGTGACCACAATTAGGACAATACGATTTCAAAAAGTTTTCAGGTTTATTTCTCATGTCGTTGTGTAGTTTTTCAGGCAAGCGAATAATAAATCCTTTATCGTTCTTTTTCGTCGACCGCTTGACTATCACCGTTACTACATTTTTACTCCAATCATGATCACCCAACTGTGAGGTGGCTGAGGTGGAAGGAGTTGGGCTGCATTCCTTAAAGTAATCAAATGAAAATATTAATGACGTCGAATAATCAGAAATATCATAAATATCGACGAGGCGAATAGAGCGCCAAACACAAAAACTTACTTTTTTTGTTGTGGAATTTCCATCATCAGGTAACATATTTTCAAAATGTGCTTTAAACTGTCTAATTAAAACTTTCCAAAACTGGACTTCTTCAGCAGTCAATTTCAATATCGGAAAGCAAACTCTAACATAAAATCCATCCCAAGTAGGATTCATCATCACCTACAAGGATAAACCAATGAGTAAAAATATTAATTTCCCACGTTGACTGTAGAAAAAAATAATTAAATGATAAATTACCAATCTAAATAGACACAAAGCTGCAATTTCCATACTTTCAGGGCTGTTCAAAATATCTTCAAATTTACTTTTGAATTCCGCAGGTTTAAAGTCTTCTGGAGTCAGATCCGTCAACTTTTGGCGAATCAAATTCTAAAATTTCGTCAACATTTCAGTAATGATTTCAAGAGCAATATTTAAAAATTTGAAGAACTTTTACCGCTTGCGCAGCTGAAACAGTTTTCCCGGTTGGTGTTACTTGATCAACGTCGCTTTTCATTTTTCGTCTCGGTTCCGATTTCGCAGATAAAATCGTTTCGAAGTCACCGGGTTTGAAAAATTTAGTACTTTGTAAATGCTCTGAAAATGAATCAATCCAGAAATTACTAATCATCAATCGAAGTTACTTTGCCATCAGTTGGATAAGAATAATTTACCTGTAATAATCAGCAGATGTTGACGCTTTTTGTTCATTTCACAATGTTTCGTAAAATACATGAGTCTGAAAATAAAAATTTCAATACATTTTTTAAAAAAGGACATTTCAAGCACTGACTGATACATCTATCGAACTTGAAGGATGTTTGATTGACGTTCGACTTTTCTCAAAAAGAGGAGAAACTTCAAGTTTTAGATCAATTAACTATCTTTTTCAATTTTCCCTATCTGAAAAAGTTGGCATTTTAGAAAACAGCACAATTTTTAAAAAATTGTACAATTTTTAAAGATCTATTCAATTTTTTCAAAAATTTTCATTTCATTAAATTTAATTTTGTTTTAAAATTTTATTCAAAAAACTCTCTAGTTGGAAAATCATTCAATTTTTTTTAAAATTATTCAACTTTTGAAGAATTTAGTCAATTTTTAGAAAAAAGTAAAAATTTTGTGATTTTTTAATAGAAAACGATTCAAGGTAAAGTAACCCATTCAAGTTTTTTGAATTTCTAATTTTCAAAAAATTGGAAAAATTTTCAGTTTTTTTTTTTAAATTCTTGACAAAATTTAGGCAAGGTCCAGAAAAATTAATCACTTTTCGAAAAATCGTCAAATTTTTAGAAATTTGACCAATTTTTAAAAAATAAGTAATTTTTAAATTTTTTGGAAAAATTATCCAAGTACGGGAAAACATTGTTCAAATTTTAGAATGTCCAAGTCCGCCAATGCTTTTGAAGCTACCTACCCATTTTTGATATCTTGTTGTGAGAACAAATTCCATTTCAACGAACGATAGAAAAAATGGCCAGTTCTGACAGATCCGCGTAATTTATGTTTGGCTACGAACTCGATGAATAGTGAAATAGCTTCGGGTATAACTTTCTTGCAACGAAACATAGCCATATGATTAAAAAGCCATTCCTGAAATACAATAATGACGAGACTTTTTCAAAAAATCAACATGAATTCATTATTCAATTGATTAGAATTACAGGTATTTCTTCGCCTGGCGTCTTGCAAATGTTGAAAATTACTCTGAGGTAGAAGAATAACGTAGTAGAAGAATATTCAGTCACTGAATGTATCGGACCATTAACAACTGCAAAGAAAATTGAATTTCAAGTTAAAAGCAATTTGAGACAAATAACGAATTACATTGAATAATAAGTGAGTGAAATTAAACGAGAGGGAGGACAGTAAGATGAGTTTTTCGAGGAAAACAAATTTGAAATCATTTCATATTGTTTGGTAAATATTTTATAGTATTTTATTAATTGTTATATTTTTACAAGAAATTTCATTAAAAATTCGAAAAAGTTGATTTGAAAGTCACATTATGCTCTCAAAGCTTTAAAAGAGCCTAATTATTCAAGAAATTCAAAAAATTCAGATTTTTTTCATTCAAATTTCCAATTTTTAAGATTGAGACCGTAATTTGTCGCATTCGAAACAAAATTTTCGAATTTTTAGTCAAATTTCTCAAAATTAGCAATAAAATTTTTTCATTTTTTAAGGGAGCATTTTTAAAGCACTAAAGGCAGCTTTTTCAATCGATTTTCTACGGAAATTGAGAGAAAAATCCGATAATTTTGAGACCACGTCACGTATGAAAGTATAACAAAAAGCTCACCAATATCTTCAACAATGCACTCAGCATCCGGTCCGATGATGAATGATGTCACCTCTTTATAGAGTTGATATTGCGAGTTTGCATCAAATCTTTCATCTTCAAGTAGACGATGTAATTTACTGAAGAGCTGGAATAATTCTACATATCGACCTTGTTCTTTCTACCAACAATACAGAATTTCATTTAAATAAAATTCTCAAGAAATTGAGAACTAGGAACTGTGAAATTTAATCACAGCAATAGAAAACACAGATTAGTAAAGCATTACCAATTTTAACAGAATTAAATTTCCGTTGCTTTGCAATAGATCATGTATCCATTTTAATGATTCCGTAATCTTCAATTCAATTAATACGATAATCAGCTGATGCACGACTTCTGGTGTTGAGATTTTCAGTTTGGAAAGTTCAGCAATGAATCTGGAAGTAAAAAAGTACAATATTAGTATTTGAGGTACTAGAGCATACGATTACAATCACGTGCCCATTTCACAACCCATGATCCACGATCATGGGAAATTTGAAGGTCACAAACGTAGAAGAAATTTTTTTCCTAAAAAAACGATTTTTTTTAAATTCCAAAAAATTGTTTATCTTTTTAGAAAAATTATCGTTTTTGCCAAAACTTTTGGATATTTCATTTTTTTTTTAAATTAAATTTTTCAAAAACGTTGTACTTACTGGTAAATAGCAATGGCGATTCGACAAATTTTATCATCATTTTCAATTGGAAAATGAGACTGTTCTTCCTGAACATGAAAGAAAGGCAAGAATTAAAGTATTGTATCGACTGAAATCTCATGTCAGTATTTTTTTATTCAAAATCAACTACCTCATCTGATTGTTTTTCAGGTTTCAGTTTATCCAACAGTTGTTGACACTTGCGTAATAAAACAGTCCTAAACTCAATATCATTCGATGCATCATTTTCATTTGGAACGGAATAATTCCACATGTAATTACACAATTTGGCGAACAACTCGCTGTTATCAGCTTCAATAATGGCCTGTAAAATGTTAAAATGGAGATAATTCTCTACACCCAAAAATATTAAAAAACGTAGAAAAACTCACCTTTCGAAGCACCACATCCGCGATGAATTCGAACTGAAGCACATCATCGAGTGGGACCATTTTAATGGTTTGAATTCCAATATTATGGGGCGTCAGTAAATCTAGAGCTTCGCAAACACGACCTTGAAAAAATGACTGAGGTTCAATTGGAACCAGATATTTTTTCAATTCTTCGCTGCATTCTCTTGGTGGCGGATTATTGGATACCTCGAACCTTGCCTCGAACCACGGTTTGTCTATTTTTAATTTGCTTAGGTTTTCTTGTTGTCTCGTAGTGGGTGGGTTGACACGTTTAGGTAGAATCGGATCTTGATTTATTTTCAAATCCGGAATAAGTTCTTTTTTTAGAATAATTGCTGGCTTGAATACATTCGATTCTTGAACACTTTCATCCAGGGGAATAGTTACCGGTTCAATTTCTGGAAGCGGAACTTGATCCTCATCGGTGTATAATTCTGGAATACCTGCTGTTTGCGAAGTCAATTCTTGTGAAAAAGTTACTCGTCTTACTCGTTGACTTCGGATTGGATTATTATTAGTTACTGATTCTTGGACGCGTTCTCTTCTAGTAATATTTGCCGAGTTACTCCAGGGAAATTGAAGTTCATCTTGATTCATTTTCAATTCCTCAATACGTTCATCTTGTGGAATATTTGCTGGCTCAATCACTGGACGTCGAATTTCATCTTTATCTTGATTTGTGTATAATTCTCGAATAGATTTTTTTTGAGGAATCTGAATTTGATCTTGATTAGTTACCGGACTCACAAAAATCTCTTTATTTGGAACAGTGGTCGGTCGAACCCAGTCAGATGAATTTTCTTGACGCCAGTTACGATTTTTCAGATTTAAAAGCTCTCGAATGCGGTAACGAATCCAGGCAGGTATGTTGTCTAATTTTAATATTGATTCAAAATCAACGAAATGCTTTTCAGGGAATTTTCCCTGGAAGAATACAATTGACTTAAATTAGTTAAATACAAAAAAAAAAGAAGAAAAAAGGCAGAACAAATCAATAATTACAATTCTTTGCTCGTAATAAAGGCCGATAGAGTTTATTATGGTGCAAATGCATTCCACTGCCACAAATAGAGTTGCTCTTGAAAGTTGGTTCAACTTATCGAGTATCATTTCTGAACTAATCATACCAAGTTTGTACATTTCTCCAATAAATCTGGAATGATGAAAAAAATAAATTTAAACAGTTCAACTGTTTTAAAAATTTTTAAAATAATAACTTACTCGCAATTTCCTACTAAAATTTTTCTGGACGATTTTTCTTCTAGTATATACTCTTCTTTCAAAGATTTTTTCAAATTCTGTCAAAAAGCAAAAAATGTAAATTTTAAATGCTCGATATACGCAAACAATATCGTGATGACAGATTTCTCACCTCATCAACATGCGAATCTATTGTTCTCTTCTGTTCGCGCAAATAAACGTCTTGAAGTAACCCCTGGGTAAAATATTCTTCGCATTTTGAAACTAAATATGTGGAAAAGGACTGAACATCTTTTCGCTCATTTACTATTTGAGCCCTTCGTAAAACATCACACATTCTAACATACAGGATACGATATTTATCTTCAACGATAGCCTATAAAAAGTGTTCCGTTGCAAATTAGTCTGATGATGATAAAATATCGAAACGATTACTCTAGCATGAAAAAAAATGTTACTTACTCTTATATGAATTATATCAACAACTAGTTGAACTTTTCTGGAGGTATCAATTTGTAAATTATATATTTCTTCAGATAATTTTTCGAAATTTTCCCACGTTATTTTGTTCAATATTCCGACTACAGTTCTCCCAAGTACCTAAATATGTTGAAAATAATCATTCGATATTCGAACACGTCAGCGATATACAGTGCAGAATTATCTTACGAGTGTTTCTCGAGTATCTGCATCTAGTCCAGCGATGGCGCGATTTTGCCAAAACGGCTTCCATGTTTCATATGTAGGTACACGAAGTTGAACTACTTCTGTTAGTTCGGTTTCGCAGTTATCTAAAATGGTAGAATTCGTGTGAGAACTTCTCTCAACGATGGGAAATGAAATCATTCGAATATTGAAACGTTGATAGCTTACTTTGTGGTTCGATTTTTTTACGTTTCCAAGGAGGGCAATTATCGGTCTGATTCATTTTGATATGATTACGTTAGGTATTTTTGAATTTTGTTAGATTCGACTTTTAATATTTTATTCATCCGACGTATCTGAGAACATAAGAATTCATTAATTTGAATCAAGAATGAAGAATGGCATGTTTGTGACATTCCTACTACAATGGAAATTTTGTATCAAATCATTACCCGCAAAGCCGGAGGACACAAATTCACATTAACGATACTCTTGTCTCGTTTTCTTTTCAATAATTTTGATCAACCATCAAAAATAAATTAAGATAATTATGTACAAAACGTGAAAATTTTCAAGAAAATTGGAATTGGAAATTTTTTTCGGTTTATCTCAAATGACGCCAATCTAAACAACAAAGCCTGGTGATTTCGCTCAATGTAGAAATGTAGTTCATAAATAATACGCTAGGAATGCTAATATCTTCAGCTCAAATTTATTTCTTTTTCATTTTTAAAAAACATTGTAAAAAATTAAATAAAAATCATTCTATACTTACATGTTGGTAAAAAATGATATAAAACCACACGAATACAGTAATCGAATAAATGGATCAATTTGGTTTTTTAAAAGAGGGGACAGGCGATTGTAATGGGGAGGGAGAGGGAGAGGGAGAAGGGACGAGATAATTGACATAAGGGATAGGATACCCATAGCCCATTATTTATGAATCGAATTTTATTCATTCGTCATTACCACCAATTTTAATATAAGATTGATGGTTATTACTTCGAAATTTTTACCTGTTTGGTTTTAGAGGAATTTCACAACCATTTTCAGTCGAACCACCTATAAAAGAAAAAAACTATGAGTAAACAAAAGAGAATGCTCAGCTTAAATATTGGTTGAGATCACAAATCACAATTTTTATTCAATTGATAAAAATTCAAGTATTTCGAAATTTTGAAAATACGTAACAAAATTCAATACAAAAATAATAATTACATTTGGTGATAATTTTTTCTCCGGTTTATCGATTTGCATAATCTATTGCGACTTTTTCCAGCATTTCCAAAAGTTCAGTCTTCAACTCGTGGTTTAATACTAAATCAGGAATTTTTGAATGGAACAGCGATTTCTGAAAGATGAATTAATTTTTTTTTTGAAAATCACATACAGTTCAATGATATTTTCCAAAAAAAAAGTGGACTACAGGGACTTTGTTTCATCAAAAAAGATACAAAAATTATCAATGATCAAGTTTTTTTCGTGTATCATTCGAAAGCAAAATTCAACTCAAGTTGTCAAGTTCTCAATTCTGATCAAAGCTTAGAAAGTAATGAAAAATTATATTCTCATAAATTTTTTTCAATTCTTTTAAAATTAACTGACATCGAATTAAAGAGCTGGGTTCGAGAACTTATAACACATTTCAATTCCTCAAGTGAACGTCGATTTTGCCAAAAAAAAGTGATAGAATTTTATTCCACAAAACGGAGTTTTTTGTTTTTTATCACAAAATTTTAATTTCAATCAAACCAGAAAAGTTATAATATTTTCAATTGTTTTCGAATTGAAAATTTTAATTGTTATCATCAAATACCTATATTTTCTGAATGTTCTCGTGAGTCATAAAACCTCAAATCGGAAATTTATTTTTTTCAATTAGGAGAAAATTTTTAAAAAAATGGATTTCAAAAATATTTCAATAAAAATAGAAACATATACGTAGATGATAAAAAATAATAGTAATAATATATAGTTCAGTTTTCAACTGGATACCTCAAATTGATCCTTTTTCCAACTCAAGTGAAGGTATATTTCACAGAAAAGCTCTATATGATGAGCATCTAGTAACTTCTCCATCAAACGATTAACAAAGCTATCGGCGGCTTCTTCATTCAACTTATTCACCAGCTTGGAAAAAAACCTACAAAAAAAATTTCAAGAACATACAAATCGAAAAATGTCAATAAAATAAATCATCCATCTACCTGCATAGCGCTTTATTTCCATCTTGATTCTTTTTCATCACATTTTCAAATGAAGGAAGCTCATTCAGCTTGAAATTGACTTGATAACTTACGCATTCCATCACCTCATCAACTGATTTTGTTATTAATTTAAGTGCTTCCCATTGTTTACTTAAAATTTCATTCTTACGACCGCATGCAGAACAAGATAATTTTACGTTGAAGTCGATTTTGCTTGTTATGGCGTTATAAATTTCGTCTGGCATATAGATTGTGTATCGATCACCGAGAACATCATAATAACCCGTTGTCTTTGCCCTGGCAATAGCATTTGCTCGTCCAACTAGATGAACAGGCCCGGTTTCGAACAAACGCGTCGTCAATGCTCTGGAATACGTGACTTTTCTATCAATTTTCTGCAATTCATTATCCACTGCTTTATTCATTAAGCTGCATTTAGGACATTTCGATGTCATCTCGATATCGTTTATTCTTTTTATCCTATGAACCGCTTTTCCTGGGATTTCGATTAAATAACGACCTCTCCTCCAAAGCACTGGATTTGTGATCGTCGCTCTTACAGGAATGGATTTGTAGAATTCTTCATTATTATCATTCGTTTTTTTCTTTGTCAAATTATCCTGAAATGAAAACATTGGTGAAATTATCAAAGAAGAATAAAATAAAAATGTAAGTTCGCTGATGAGAAAATAACTAAATTACTTTTTCTCTGGCAAAATGTGTAAAAACATACGGCTCTTGTTTTGAAAAAAAGAATCGTTCAAAAAATTGGTCACACGTTTCTATCAACACCATAAAGAATTGTTTTTCTTCGACAGTTAGTCTCAATATTGAAAAGCAAATTTCAGAATGAAATTCGTGCAAATCAGGATAACTAACAACCTGTAAACATGGACCAATCGGCGAATAATTAATTCTCTAAAAATAACAGTAGAAAAAAATCAGTTTAATATTAAATTACCAATTCGACCAAATACGAAGCTGTAGTTTGCAAATGTTCGACTTTTGACGATACTTTTTTAATTGTACTTTCGAATTCTAATGGATTAAATTTGTCCGGAGTAAGGTCCTTCAATGCGTCGCGAATCAATTTCTGAAAACACATTCAATGTTTTGTTAATATTTTTTAGAGATTATCAACTTGGAAATAAATTGTAATGGAATAATTCCATCTAGATTCAGTCAATTTCTACCACTTGAGAGTTTATTGGATTCGAAGTCAGAATGACTCCAGAATTGGATTCAAGGAATTTAAGGACCGTGTTTTATTTGATGCGATTCAAAATCATTTGAGTTTTTTAGAATTACATCAATTTTTTCACTTCGGATTTAAGAGTCATGGGGTTATTTTAAAGTTTGAAAAATTCATCAATATTCGAAACATGAACTTTAACATTTGAAATTTTGTATATGTTTTTTTTGGATGTATTTTCAATATATTTGTGTTAAGATTCAATATTTTACTACCGGGGTAATCTCCGCTGTAAAAATTTCCAGTTGTGAGACAAAAATCTCAAAAATTTTGGGTAAAATCGAAGAAAATAATGCTAGAGGCAGACTGAATAGAAATGGAATGACCCAAAATATTCAATTGGAATTTGATTAACTTTTGTCAAATCCGAGTCTGCAATATTTGGTTTGATTAGCGGTTTTTGAGCAACGCCGACTTTCGTCCTTTTAACGTTCATGGCCGGCTTTACATTCGATTTCTTAGATGAAGCGATTTCGAGATGGGAATTTGAAGATGAAATTCCTTTGGGATCCGAATTTTTAGATGAAACCATTTTGGGATCCGGATTCGCAGATGAAACTTTTTCAGGATCCGCATTCTTGGATGAAACCATTTTGAGATCCGGATTTACAGACGGTAACAATTTGCAATTTGAATTCTCAGGTACCATTTTGAGATCCGATTTCTCAGATGAGACCATTTTGCGGTTCGAATCTTCAGAGATCATTTTGAGAGCCGAATCCTCCAGTGAACTCATTTTGTGGTACGGATTCTCAGATGAGGCCATTTTGCGGTTCGAATCCTCAGATATCATTTTGAGAGCCGAATCCTCAAGTGAAATCATGTTGTGGTACGAATTCTCAGGTACCATTTTAAGATCCGATTTCTCAGATGAGACCATTTTGCGGTTCGAATCCTCAGATATCATTTTGAGAGCCGAATCCTCCAGTGAAATCATTTTGTGGTACGAATTCGCGGGTATCATTTTGAGATCTGAATTTTCAGATGAAACCATGTTGCGTTTCGAATTCTCAGATGATATCATTTTGAGATCCGGTTTCTTAGATGATACTGTTTTGAGGTCTGGTTTCTCAGATGAAACCGTTTTACGCTGCGAATTCTTCGGTGAAACTATTTTAGGATCCGAATTCTTAGATGAAACCATTTTGGGTGGCGGATTCTCAACCGGAACTATTTTGGGGTTCGAATTCTTAGATGAAACTATTTTATCATTTGAATTCTCAGATGAAACTATTTTGGGATCCGAATTCTCAGTTGAACCCTTTTTGAAATCGTCGGGTTTGAATAATTTACTATCAAATAACGTACCTGAGAACAAATTTATCCAGAAATTATTTTTTAGTCACTCAAACTTACATTATCATCACTTCGATTATTTACTTTTAAGAATTTCCGCATTCACTCGATTGTTTTCAAATGCAGGTGTGTTTGAGAAACGCATAAAACTGAAAATGAAAAACTTTGATTATTTTTTTCGATACAAATGAGAAAAGCCAAAGTTCTACAATTAATTACCCATCGATAACATTTTGCTTCGAAAATAAACCCCATTTGGTAAAATAATTAATCAACAGGCCACATCTGGTACATAGAAGCGATGGTTTTCCAATTACGAATGTGATAAGTCGTGAAATAGCTTCAGGCAGGTTTTTATTAGAGCTAAAATCGTCCTCGTGTAAATGGATCCAATACTGAGAAAAAAATACAGTACTTAGTTTGCAAAAAAAAAAAATCAACAAAATATTACTGATAAATTAATCAACTTACAGGAACTTCCACCGAATCCTTGACATATCGGTTCAAGATTAGTTGGAGGTAATAGAATAACATAAATGGAGTATAATTTTTCAACGGAGGTTTTGGCCTTTTTTCAACTGCGAAGAAAAAAAATCAAGTTTAAAGTATCCATAAAAATTGAAATGGAAATGGAACAAAATGACTCACGAAAATCATTGATAAAACTTTCAGTGTTAGGTCCATAGATGAAATTCTTCAACACCGATTTCCAATGACAATTTGCTTGGTATTTTTCATCCTCAAGTGGTTCATTGAATTTTTCCAAGATTTGGAATATTTCATCAACTCCATTTAGGTATTTCTGAAGAAAAAAAATTAGTTAAATTTGTAAATTGATCACAGTAATAGTACAAATTAGCCAATGAAACATTACAAAGTGCAATATAACTGCTTTCCCATGAGTTGCTAATAAAAATTGTATCAATTTGAACGATTCCTCGATTCTCAATTCAATTATTTTGAAAAGAAGTTGAAATACGAGTTCAGGCGTCAATTTTTTCATCTTGATCAACTCGGTCATGAATCTGGTATTGCGAAAACAGAATTTCCGATTTAGTGATGAAGATAATACCTTGAGACATTATAGCTAAATACGTAATGTACTTACATAAAAGTGTTAGTGATTGTATCTTTATTTCCTTTGGATGAATTTTGAGTCGGTTTTTTCTGTTTTTTTGCCTGAAAACAAAAAAAGAAGTAAGATTAAAAGCATTTGAAAATTCTACTCGAGTTTTTAAAGTTTCCTTATCAGTAATTTTCCCGATTTATAATAATCACCTGATTCTCCTGTATGATCTCCTCAGGTTTCAGGTCATTCAACAGTTGCATACATTTACGTGCTACTAAGGTTTTAAACTCAACAGGGTTTGGTTCAGTGTTTCCAGCCGAAACAAAAAAATTCCACATGTAATTACACAATTTGGCATACAACTCACAATTATCTGGTTTACTGGTGGCCTGTAAAATGTCAAAATGAAGATAGTTTTTCGTACGAGCGAACATAATTTAAAAACATCGAAGAATTTCCTTACTTTTTGAAATATTATATCAACGAGGTAATCGAATTGAAGCGCATTTTCAATTGGTATAATTGACGCGACTCGAGTGGTAATATTTTCAGGTGTGAGTGTTTTCAGAGCATTGCAAACACGTTCTTCAAACGGTGGCTTAGGTGGAATTGGTTTTTGATCCTTTTCCGGTTCTGGAATAGGTTCCTTTGGCGGAATATTTGTTGGCCTAACTGAATATATTCTATTTTTCGGTCGCCAGTTACGATTTTTCAAATCTAGTAACTCTTGAATATGGAAACGAACCCAGACAGGTACATTATTTGATTTCAATATTGATTCCATTTCAGTGAAATAACTATCAGGAAATTTCCCCTGTAAATATACATTCGACTAGAATTTGGAATTTTTACTCAAAAAAAGTACATTAAAATTGATATAGTTACAATTTTTTCTTCGTAAAAGGGACCGATGGTGGTTATTATGGTGCAAATGCATTCTATTGCCACATTTATGGTTGCTTTTGAAAGACGACTAAATATATCAAATATTATCGCTGGATGAATCATATCGAACTTGAACAATTCTCCAATAACTCTGAAATAATAAAAAGAATAAATAATTCAACAGATAACCAGATTTTGAAATTTGAAAAAATAACTTACTCGCAATTTGCTACTAAATTTTTTCTGTACATATTTTCTTTCTGTTCGTGAGCTTCTTTCAATGATTTACTAAAATTCTATTACATGTAAAAAATGAAATTTTAAAAAGAAGATACACAAAGACACCTAGTAAGTGACTGATTTCTTACTTTATCAGTACGTGAATCTATTTCTTTCCTTTCTTTACAAAGGCAAGCTACTTGATTCAAGTTAAGACTAAAAAATAATTCGCATTTTGAAACTAAATACGAGGTCAATGCAGTTTTTTGATCATCTGCGACTTGAGCTCTTCGCAAAATATCACACATTTGAACATAAAGTATACGATATTTCTTTTCGGCAATAGCCTGCGAAAAATGTACAGTTAAAAATCTTCAATTCAGCGATGATTAAAAAAAATTGAATAAATGTTAAGGTAAGAGAGAAACTAATACCCTTTTATGAATTAAATCAACGACTAGATGAATTTTTGCAGGATTATCGATATTTAAACTTTTTACACATTCTGATAACTTCTCGAAGTTTTCCCACGTTAGTCTGTTTAATATTCCCGTGAAAGCTTTACAAAGGAACTGAAAACATTGGAAGTCATTACTAGATATTCGAGCCGGAATTTAGTAAGATGAATAAGATGATCATACAAGTGTTTCTTTCGCGTCTGGAGTCAATTCACTGAGTATGGGATTCAATCTATCTGGTTTCCAAATTTCATATTCAGGGACACGAAGACCTCGAGGAACCGCATTCGTTTCGTCGTCACCTAAAAGTGTAGCATTTAAGAGTGAAAACTTCATTCAACAAGCAAAGGTTGAAATGGCTAATCGCTTACTTGGCATTACGACTTTTATTCGTTTCCAAGGGGGGCATTTTCCAGTCTCACTCATTTTGCCAGAATTACAACGTTTCTTTATCTTTGAGATCTGAGAATAAGAGCTTGTGATTTGAATCGGGAATGAAGAAGTGTGCTGATGTGTTAACAAAGGAACCACTAACTAGTATCAAATTATCGACGACGGGAAACCTTAAAAATATTATCACAAATTAATTTACACGACTTTTCATTAATTTTTACACCTTAAACTAAGAAAATTCATCAAAACTTTGAGAAATTCAAATTCGAATTTTTCTTGTTATCAAAAGATGCACGATTTTCATGACGCCCAGAAAAACTAACAAAGCCTGGATTGTGAATTTTTTGTAAAGTAGTTTATAAATTTGACGCTAGAGATGCTATAGTATTGATCGGCAATTTGAATTCGAAATCAAAAATTTTTAATTTTTAATTAATTTTTTTTTACTTGAAAAAAATTGAAAAATGATAAAATCTTGCTTTTGTTGAACACGTCAAAACTAAGAATATTGTTGGAATTACTTTTCTCATCCTCAAATTCAAATTCAAATTTGAAATTATTTTATCTGACGAGTGACGAGTAACGAACTGACAGAAGAATGAGAAAAAAATTACTTCAATTTTCAATGTAGCAATAAATAGTTTATTTTAGATTATTTAAAATAATAAATAACAATAAAAATACTCATATTTTTCAATTTACAAAAAATAAAACGGTTGAATCAGTCTTACTTATGATGGTAAAACATCAAACCAGCTCGAACCAATTATAATTATTCAATATTCATCGAATCGGTTTCATTTTAAATCCATATTCGGCATATTCATTGCTATTTTTATGAAAAATACAAACGTAACACAAAACATGATCCTGAGCCAAAGTTGAAACAAAATTAATATGTGATCAGCAGTATCAAGTCATCATTCATTGGTGTTGGTACTGAGGATAAAACTGACTGTAGCTTCATCCTAATCAAACGAAGACAAAAAATTCCATCAAAATTTCAATTTAAAATTTTTAAAATGAGTACGAACGCCATAATGAATAAAATCAACTCACGATAAGCGCCTTTGTTGGGTTTTTTCTTATTTCTTTTAGATTTATTGACATTTTTCACACGAGCCTTAGACGATCCATGCTGTTCCGTATGGTTTTCTTCGTCCAAGAAATCTTGTTCAATTTGTTGTAGAGTTTTTGGTAACTCGCGCTGAATTCTTGGACACCAAGAATTATTCCTCAAGTCTAAAATATTCTGTAACAGGAATCTAATCCGAGACGATAGTTCTTCATTTGACAACAACGAATTGATTTGTTCGAAGTATTCCTCGGGAAATTTCTCCTAAAAAAATATATGAAATGTATGAAGTGTTGGAAAAATACCAAAACTAGACAAGTGACGACGATGATTCGATACGTACGAATTTTTCTTCATAAAATTGACCAGTTGTGGTTAAAATAGCGCAGCTACATTCTATAGCCATATTTCCGGTGGATTCGAAAAGCTTGTCAAGCATTTGAAATATTCTGTTACGATATATCATATCCAATTTGAATAATTCGCCGATAAATCTGAAAAATAACACGAGTAAATGAAATGGATTGAATTGAAGGATTTCATATGGATAAAGAAATCAAAATTACTCGCAATTCCCTACGCTTTGTTTCCTGAAATGGCATTCTTCTATATCGTATTCTCTCTTCAAGAATTTTCTCGTTTCCTATAAATGAAAAAATGTTTATTACACAATCAAACGAAAAAATACATTACAGTTTGCAAACGATAAGGCAAACAAATTGTATACCTGATCATCACACGTATCAATCGCACGTTTTCGCCTTTTAAATTCTAAATCTTTGACTAAACTGTTATCGAAATACATCGCGCATTTGGTAGTTAGAAATTGAGCAAATTGTTGTACAATTCCTTCTTCATCAACGATTTGCACGTCTTGCATAAGGCTGCATAATTTAGCATATAAGGCACGAAATTTCCATTCATTTATAGCCTACAAAAACATACATTTTTGAAAATATCCTTTCAATTTGTTTAAAATTTTCAATCTGAAAACAATATTCACTTTTTTATGAATTATATCTACCACTCCTTGCATTCTTGTTGGAGTATCAATTGATAAACACTTCATTTTATCTTCCAACTTGGAAAAATTTTCCGGCGTTACTTTATTTAATACACTGTTGACTGTTCTGAATAGCAGCTAAAATATCAGAGCAAAATTATGAATTGAAAACTCATTTTTAAATTCGAAATATTTATCGAAAGTGTTTATTTTACCACAGTTTTTCTGTCATCTTGATTCAATTCTGAAAGAGCCCGATTCAATCTGTCTGGTTTCCATACCTCATAATGCGGTTCGAGTACTGTCGTATTTTGAGTTTCGCTTTCGTTTTTAGCTTCTAAAAACAAATTGAGAATTGCAATAAGATCAAAGTGGAGTATCATTTAGTACTTAATTTCACTTCGTACTCACCGCAAACCTTGGGAGGAAGTTTGGTTTCCCCCATTGTAAAATAAATCTATTTTCGGAATTGAGTTTCAAATCGACAATTCATTTATTCAGTTACGATCAAATTTTACTGGAATTATCAACTCGGCTGGAGGAAGAAGTTGGTTATAGACGATGCTGATTTCAAAGTCAAAGTAGCATCTTACTTACACTTACTTTCTAATATAAAACAAATCATGAAAGCAGTCGAACTTGCAATTTCAATTCTACGGTCCCAAATTTACACAAGCAATTGCATTTTTTTGATTTTTCATGATTTTTCCAAAAATATTTCACATTTTTTTTTACAAAAAAAATCTTTGTTTTCCTCGCCAAAATGTGATAAGCAAGAAAGAAACCTAGATTTTATATTAAACCTGGTTATTTTCTTTAAAAAATCAAAATTTATGAGAATTTTTTTCCTGGCCGAGCAAAATTTCATCAAGGTGTTTTGAAAAAAATGATAAGATAATGAGATGACCGAAAAAAATTGAATATTTTGCTAAAATGCTCAAATATTTATTGAATTTTCAAAGTTAACCAGATCTATTTTCAGTGAAATCATCCATTTACAAAGAATAATGCCAACATGTCGAAATCCGAGTACGTATCTTCATATTTTATCTTAATTTAGCATCCACTCTCTAGAAATTTTCCTCTTTGATTGTCTATTCAGGGTGAAAATCTACCACGGAGCAGTCGTCTGCAAAGAAACCAAAATCCGAGGAGATGTGACTATAGGATCCATGACCATAGTTCATCCTTGCGCTTCCATAGTCGCAGAATCCGGCCCCATCGTCATAGGAGACGGAAATATAATCGAAGAACAAGTCCTGATAATAAACAAGTAATCCTCTTTTATTTCCTCTCTTTCATTTCAATTAGATGTTTATTGGCTCTACAATTGATTTCTAGTGCTAAAAATGCTCCTGGTGAAGATCCTCCTACGCTAGTCATCGGTAATAATAATGTATTCGAAGTGGGCTGTAAAGTAGAATCAGCCAACGTCGGTGATAACAACGTTCTCGAGTGTAAAAGTGAGTCAGTTTATTGATATAGGTCATATTGAGGTGTATTAGGATACTAATTACATCCTTGTACAGGTTACATAGGACCAAAGGTTGATTTAGGAGTAGGCTGTGTCATAGGAGCAGGCTGTCGATTAACCATACCAGAACAGATCCCAGATTACACTTTAGTTTATGGCCAAAAATGCACTCGTAAAATGCTATCTGATAAGCCTCCTGTAAGTTGAAATTATCAGTAACTAATTCGCCTCCTAATTACATCTCTCATCACTTCCTTAATTACAGAACCAGAATCTCCAACGAGATTTTCTCACTAAAATGCTACCGAATTATCATCACTTGAAGAGATCTCGTAGCACAGCAGTTGCTGCTACTGCAGAGCCAACACCTCAAGAATAACTCTCCTATATTGTATTTTCTATTTGTGCGATTGTAAATAATTTCTTTTTTATTCTAATACATTCTCAGTATTACTTCAATACCTTATTTTGAAATCTCCAACTCCATAGTGCCTACATTTTGAAAAAAATCAACGCTGAATTCCAAGTAACATAGTATTTATTTGACAATTACAAAAAAAAAAAAAAAATACAAACAAACTAAATTTCATAAAACAAAAATCAGTCCTTAATTTAAAAAACAATCATAACAATTCAAGCCGCTTGATGATACGTACGTGATTATATACAATGTTACTTGTGAACAGTTCACTTGGTTTATCTGCAACAAGAAAATTACAATTAGAATTCAATTTAATTAGTCAATTATCAGAAAAAAACAAATTTGAAACTCAAAAATCGACTATCAGCATTGAAATCATAATCACAATTCAAATCAGTGACTCCAGTCAATTATTTCATCACAAGTCGATCACAAATTATGCCATTTTTTTCAACTAGAAAAACCCACGATATCAGCATTGAAATCATAATCACTACATTCAAGTCAGTGACTCCAGTCAATTATTTCATCATAAATATAGATCGTAAGTCAAAAGTCAAGGTCATGGCAAACACTACGTTCAAAATTATTCTCTTTTTTCTAATTATAGATTTGATTCAATCACAATAATAAACCTCAGATGACAAAATCATTCACATAATCAGTGACTCCAGTCAAAATCATCACAGATTCTATACAGAAAATGTTCTCAATCTAAATAAGTTTACTTACGCGAATCACAACGATTAAATCGTTCCCGCAATCAAATAAATATGTAAACTGACGTCCAATCATACAGCAGCGGAATTTCATACAAGTCTCACGTCCGTTAAATTCATTTAGGTAAGTCAGTTAGGACAAACTGTCTGTAAAAAGTTCAACAAAATTAGAAATGCAGTTGGCAAATGAGTGCAGACTGTAGAGGTGGTCGCTGGGAAATTTTTTTCGAAAGTTGAAAAGAAGAGGTGCTAGGAAGTTGATTCAGGATTTCAAAATGATAAGAGAATTGTTTCTATTCTATCTCACTGAATTCATATCTACTCCTCTACTCCTTTCTACCAGACCTTGAAATTTGATCTTTTGATCGTCGAAAAATGGAAAAAATCGAACTTTTTTTTTCATAAAAGTATGGATATCTATATTCGAAAATATTATTGACATTCATTTTTAATTTTTAGGAGCCCATCAAAAATATCAATTTTCATGATTCTTTCTTTCAATATTTGAAAAGCAGGAAATCTGATACTCCAGGGCAAATACATATTTGAAAAATAATTAAAATTTCAAACCTTGTGGGGAGGAAAGAGTCAGGATGGTAAAATTTTCACTGCCTTACTTGGACGTCTAAACACAACTTCCCAGCTACTCTACTAAATAATCTACACAACTTCTACACTTACCAGGATATTTAAAATCCCAAGCAGTTTGGTTGATTGTCACAACCAGAAAAATTACACGTCAAAAAGCTTTGTCGAGTAGTACATTCGATGTTTGTAGGAGAATCAACATGTGAGGAATCTACAAAAAAAAAAAAAAGACAAATATTAATATATTTCATCAAAATAACCTATCTACTACTTCAAAGAAAAGCGAATGGAGATCAGTCCGACCAATTTTTTCAAAATTTCGATCTATTTCCAGATCTAACACATAAAAAGAGATTCAATCTCGCCGCCGACCTTTTCCATCCGCCACTTTCCATAATTTCTAAACTCCCAACTCACCTAACTCCGCACATATCCGCATCCCCGGTCATTTTTCTGGCACCATGAAAATTTTTAAACATCCAGTCCAAGTCATCGCTGCGGTCGTCCAATATCCGTGAGCAAATTGAATTCATCATTCGAACGAAATTACAATCACAATAAAGGGCGCGCACGCGAGGGAAAAAAATTACATACAAAATATTCGTCGACAAAAAATCACGATTTATAAAAATACAAATATAAAATAAAATCGTACAATTATCAAAAAATATATACGAATACGCCATCTACTTCACACTTCACCGAACGCTGATAAAATAAATTACAAAAATCTTATATTTGATTATCTCGTTAGAGAAATGAGGGACAGGGTAAGGCAAAAAAAAATCGAGGAGTCTTCGAGTCGAGGAAAAAACGTAACTCGAGGATAAAAATTAAATATATATTACACGCATGATCACAATTTAATAATAAAAAAAAATCCGTCATTTACAACACGTACACCATTTTTCAGGCGAATCCCAACTTACAACAGTACAACAATCAAGTCAACAAAGAGTTTGATAACAAAACGCGAGCAAATCACAGCGTTTTTTGAAATAACCGAGAAAAAACGACCGCTACTCCGGCTACAGAACCTTACCGCATCGATTCCGATCACCGATCGCAACGTTCGGATTTTCTCGTCTTACAAAAAAAATCCGTATTTTTTTTTTCATTTTTTCAATATAATAAATTACACGTATATACGCGGGTTGTATTCAAAATAAATATAACTTCGTACATATATACTCGACACTTAAATCTATGGTAGGAATATATTTATAAATATAGTAAATAAACCTTAAAAAATACCTATGTACAATTATTCGTTAAATAAATTAACCTCTTTTCATTCCTTTAATAAACGAAAAAAAAAAACAGTAAGAAATTGCGAACGAGATGCACATTCACCGGATATTTTTTCCCTTACACAAAAATTTTTCAACGACCAAAAATTGAAATAGAAAAATACCGAAGAAAATAAAAACACAGATGAAAAATAAAAATTCAAAATACGAATTTGTAACACGTGTAGAAAAAAATCATCGATTATCAGGTCATGTTTCGCCAAGGAAGAAAAATATACGAATAAAAAAAAGATAAAATATACAAAAAAAAAAGAAGAAATAACGAGCGTAGACGTAAAATTTAGAGAACCTTAACGACGAAATAAGAGCAAAAATTGCGACGGCGATAAAATTCATCGAAATACGTCTTAGAAAAGAAAAAGAAACCCAACACGTAGCGTTACGATATCGTGCGTACATAAACCATCGAAACAGGTAATTACAAATAATTAAAATTCGATAAGTATAAAAAATTCGTATGTAATATTTTGGCGTTTTTGCATATATTTTATAACGAAAGAAAAAGTCGATAAACTTAATGCGAACAGCGAGGAGAAAAAATCACACGAAAAATCAGCACGCGAATTGCGTATTTTTTTTTACATTTTTTCCACTTCCAAAATCCATCATTTTATTACAATTAAAATAATAAATTAACCCGTCGTTGAATCGTACGACTAAAATGATACAATTTTTAAAACATTTTCTAACGATTAATTTTCATTTTTGTTTATTAAAATAACGCGTGCGTAAAAAAATAATACGAAATTCCACGCGTTTGGTATTTTTTTCTTTCTCTGGTTATGTAAGTGGCTGCGACGACGACAACGTCAACGCTCATCAATGATTCGCGTTGTCTTCGTTTTGTTGCGTATCTGAAACGAAGACAATGATTCGTGAAAATTTGGTCGATCAATTGGACAATGACCGAGGAGATGATCATCTAACCTCCTAAAAAGTGGAAAAATTGCTTCAACTGGGCCATCGCAACTCCAGGCGTCGTGTCGGTGTTTTTCCATTGCATAAACGAATCGTACGAGATTAATTTCAGGTCGTACATTAATTCGAGTATTCTTTGAAGTAAGCCTGCGTCAACGAAATTGAAAAAAAAAAAAGGATAAATTGAGAGAACTCTGTAATGATTCAGGGATCAGGATGTCGAACTTACCTCGCGGATAACTCGCTTTCGCTACATATTCGTGCACAGCCAATAAACATTGCATCTCTAGATCGCTTTTGTTTTCGATATAAATTTTAAATAATCTCATGTATTTTTTCATTGTTTCTTCGATGGCTAAGCTGTCGTCGGCTTGCTTGCCTTCCTCTGAAAAGTCGACAGAAAAAAATTAGGATCAAGTGGAAATTCACATCGATGAAATTTCTGCTTTTTCCTGGGAAAATTGCTTTCGACAGGAAATTCGTGCAGCTGCGAAGCACGAGTATATTCTAAAAATAACACTAAAATCGTATTACTCACTCTGCCATTCGTCATCAATAATCTCACAAATCATTTTTGTCAATATGGATACCAACGCAGTGGAATTTCGACTGTTCTCGAAATTTTCCTGTAAAAAGAAAAAGTATTTAGAAAGGCAATTTGAGAAAATTGAATACGAATAAATTTCAGAGGCAGACGACATGCTTGAATGATGAAATTTTAGATGATTTCCCTCCTACCACCCTGAAGTTTTTAACAAATCAAATTCAAAAAAAAAAATCAAAATATTTCACTCATTTTAAGGAAATTCTATCATGATTATCAAAAGAAACGGAATTTATCGCTAATTTTGGATCATCTGATTCGAAACTTGAAAACAAATTTAAAAGTACAGAAAAAATGAGAAAATGCCAAATGTATTTCCATCTACATTTTGCCCATACTTACATCAATCCATTTGATTATCTCATCGGAATTGTCCGCTTTCAAACAGCCTGATAAATGTTTCTTTAAAATACTATTTTTATCTACAGGAGCCTGAAACAAATCAAAAAAATATTCAACATTCCATTACTCCGATAAATCATTCTCAAATCATTGATTGCAAGTCTGAGAATTCGTATTTACCTCGTTACTACTTTTAATATGATCTAGCAACGCTTTACTCGGAATTTCAGTCTGTAAATCGCTAATTTGTAAACAGTCTTGGGCAATTAGTGGATCTGAACAATCGAAAAAAGATAACATTAAACATCGATACTTTCAAAACAACACCATCGACAACAAGATTTTTTTCTCAAAAAAATACTCACTTGAAATTTCAGCCAGCGAGATCCACATATTAGGACAGTCTATAATTAAATCTTCGGCCAATTCATAGAAAAATTTTCCCCTACAGGCAAAAAAAATCAAAAATTAACGCATTAATATCACAAATCATATTCCACCAGGGCACTAAACACCCTTCGTTTATCCATTTAAAACAAACCAATTTCAAAATTGATACTTACGCTTCCATAAAATGCTTCTTGGTAACACATCCGCGTTTGATTAAATTAGCTAATAATACTCCGCATTTGGCGGCCGATTTAGGTTTATTTTCTATAATATAGGCCATCATCTCTTGCACAGCGTCTGATATTTGTTTAGGATTAAATCGTTCTTCGAAAGTATCAACGCTATCCTGTGATCAAGAATAGAAAGCATTAGCAAATTGATCACACAGCGATCTAACGTTCAACCCAGATCATCAAACTCACTTTCAAATCATTATTACTATCGAATTCTTGGAAAATGGTAACGCTAGCTCGTTTAATTTCGTCGGCGGACAGCATCGCAGGCGCTGACGACGTAGACGAAGATGTCGGCGGTCTGGCGCTTTGAGATGCGTTTCGCGACGGAGGCTGCTGCCTTGGTACTGAGCTTTCGCGCGAAGACGGATGAATATTTTGAGCGGATCCGCTGCGCGAGATTTTGCCAGCTTCGGCAGCTACACAAATAAAAACACGTTCAAAATAAGATCGTATTCAAGAATCGAACCGAAAAAAACGCGAATTTGCTCACCATCTCTATTAGGATACGGTTTAGGTTTCTCCATCGACGACGACGGCGTCACCTTATTCGATAAACTTCTGAAACTGAACAAAATCACAAAGGAATTAGATCAAAGTCGAATCGACCATGAGCAAAAAACTCTTGTTAATTTACCTATTATTAGAGGATAATTGCGGTTTATCCATCGAGAACATTGCTGGTTGATTAAACGAATTCTGAACACTCTTTTTATCGCTAAGTTTAGTCGACGCAACACCGAAGCTCCATTGCTTGAAGCCACCGGTAGGGCCTAACGAATCTGATACCTGCGTCTGATTCGTGCTACCGATCGCGTTAAATTTATTCGTATCAACTTTATAATTATTCTTGAAATTTTTGCCGACGGTTTTCCATTCGTCGTCGTTCTGGCTACCGGTTCCTATGAACATTGGACAAACAGAACATCTTTAAAACCAATTCTCGAATAAAAAATTAAATCGTAATCTAGCTGTATAAAATACGTCATAAAAAACCTCCCAATATCAAATCAGCTTATACATTTCGCGTTATCTACATCACTAATTAAGAGAGAAGATTAGCTATTTAATTCATCATCGTTCGATTCAAAGAGCCCATATTTATAAATAGATCATGCTACTTTAATATCAAATTTCACGTCTACTCACTGGTGCCTTTCTTATTAAAGTCTCTGTTTCTATTATTGTAATAATCGTCGCCACCACGACGCTGAGGCGGTTGCAAGTTCATCATTTTGATTTCATGTTCTTTGCGTTCGTGTTCGGCGTTAATTTGCTCGATTTTCTTAGGATTATCGGCTTCGCGCCTCGGAACCCATTCGTTCTTCCTTAAATCGATCACGTCTTGTAACATGAAGCGAATTCTGGACGACACTTTGTGTTTCTTGTTTTCAGACAGATCTTGCATTTTATCAAAATACGATTCTAATTCTTTCTTTTGGGTTGATGCCTGGTTAGAGAAAGAAATATTACAATTAAATATTAATTCAACGAAATGAGCAGTGAGAGCAACCAATGATGAAATATTTTACCAGTTTCGATTCTAAATCTTTTCCGATGGTAGTTAATAATTTACATAAACATTCCAACGATTCTTCGTCCGTTGATCCTAATAACTTGGTAATACAACGAAGCATAATCTTAGCGGTTAACATTTGTAATTTGAATAATTCACCGATGAATCTAAAATCATAATAGAATAAGAAATAGTATTACAAAGGTATTTCTTCGACAGCGGATTAATTTTTCACACTCACCGGCAATTACCGACTGATTTTCGTCGAACTTTACGTTCGATTTCTTCGAATAATAATTGAAGCTCTTTTTTCTTTTCCTGAAAGCATAAAATATTCGCATAATGAATAATTAGAGGGCAAATAAAAATCAAAATACGTTCAAGCGAATAGCAATACCAGGGAAAAGTTCTAGAATTGGACATAATCATCTAAAACATAATTCATATCTCAAAACCTCACTCACTTATTCAAACAAAAAAATTGAAAATTCAGCCTTTCGTAGGAATTTTTTCCATTTTAAAAATCAACATAATTTTTCAAAAAATTGAGAGGTGAAATCAAATTCAAATCATTGAAAATTTGACTCAGAACTTTATCGAATCATTCCTCGACAGCTGATTCAAAAACTGCTTACGAGGGAAGGATTTTTATAAAATTAGTAAAAAAAATATCACAATACTAACAGGGTCAGTACAAGCATCAATTTCTTCTTGTTTCTTTATCACATCCAGCTCTTCAGCCTTATCTCGTTCGAATTGCTGCTGGCATTTATTGATTAAAAGTATCCTAAACGTTTGCATTTTTCCGGTCTCTTTATCGGGCACATTTAGGTTTTGCATCACACGACACATTTCGGCGTACCATTTACAAAAACCTGGTTCGTCGATAGCCTACGAAAACAAAATCCATCGTAAATCATCTTCTGTTGTACAAAATCGTCTCATCTTCTCATACGACCAAACCCACCTTGTCGAAAATTAAATCTATAACACCCTGCAACCTGGGCGCATTATCAATTGGTAAATTCTTAATTTTTTCAATCAATGTATCGAACTTCTCCGGCGTTAATTTATTCAAAATACCAGTAACTGTTTTATACAGCTCCTAGAAAATATTAAAAAAACACACAGATTTGAATTATCGTCGTCGTAAATCATTATCTAACCACATGACATAATCTCGTATCCGGCCGACTCCCACGTACTTGAGTCTTCTTCTCATCGTTCGACAAATTCTTCATATCTGGGTTCAGTCTGGCCGGTTTCCAAGCATCCTTCGAAGAGCGTAAAGGAACGTCTTCCTTAAGCGATAAGGTAACATGGATTGGAGGTTGCCGTTCATTTTTCGGCCTACCTTGTTGGCTTTTACGCGTTGGTAACGTCATCTGTAGCCAAAAAATCAAATCAAACCTTTCGTTCGTGACTGACGACGAATCACTGCGAAAAAAATATCTTACCGAACCACGTCCCGCATTCATGAACGCAGGCATCATGAAATTATTACTAGGCACGGAATGGTAAGCGCTTTGACTTCGCATCATATTCTGTACAAAAAACAAGATTAATTAGCTGACTAATTTTGCAAAATTCGAGCTCAATTCTCCAGTCTGAAATACCCACCGGGAATCCACTATCCGAATACAAGCTGCCTGGTAGATTATCAGCCACTTTGACTGATTTCTTGCATTGTGGTAATTCACGTAACGATTTAAGAAATTCTACGGTGTATTTTCTTGGACGAGATTCGACGACAGTTTGTTCTGCGAGAAAAAAAAAATCAAAATGACGATTCAAATATACCAAATATATCGTTAGAGAATCAACAGGTCGCTGATATAGACTCACCAGTCTTTTGTGAATCAGATGTTGAAACTGTCCGCGTTGAAGGAATGTTTTGTTGAGTAACGAGTCCCTTATTCGACTCTACAGCGGAATTATCCTCCTAAAATACAAAATTCACCATCAATAGTACATATTATCCAAACACCAACGCAAATATCAGTCACTTTCTCAAAACATTATCTATTTCTAAAAATTTTATACTAAAATATAGGTCAGCAACGTTTCTCATCAAATTTTATACTCATCACATTAAAATTATGACAACTACTCGCATCATAATTTGATATAATCATCGAAACATTTCTGACGTTGAATTACCACACCGTACGAATTATTTACCTTATCATCGATAGGTTTCTGACTAGAATTAGTTTTACTGGAACGATTCGCAGTAGTATTGTTAGTTTGTGCGGCAGCAGCCGGCGTCACTTTCTCATTTCGAGCCTTCTCCGGCGGCGAAGCTGGCTTCTCGGTAAACACGTCCATATCCGATCCTTCCTTCTCGGATCCTTTCTTATTTATAAGCTCCTTCTTGGAAGCTTTCTTGTTTTTCTTCGACTTGCCTGCGTAACACATAAAAAATCAACCTTTAGAGCCTCATCATCGCCAATATTATCGCTAATCAACTTTATCACTGAGGCTAACATCGACATTTATTATATACGAATGTATGACGACGCAGAGTAGATATAAGTAAGTATTAAAAAATTCCCTTCAATTAATACACTTGTAATATGCTCACGCTGATAACGTTGCAGGCATCTTTTTTCATCGTCGGTAATTACCCAGCGACAGAATCGTCTCGTGACGTTCAACTTAATCAAACACCCAACTCCATCGAAATATTTTACCCATAACATCGTACCGTATTAATATTAATACAGTACGTGTAAACAACACTATTACGTATATAGACCGACGTCAAAACCTAGCAAAATCTGTATCAGCTCGTGAAATCTGTCGCGACGCTCTCCTCGTGTCTTCGCTCTAAGTGAACTCTAAAAATAGCTCGTCGGTACGAAAAACTTGGCTATAACAGAATTCGATATACGTATACGACCGCACCAGCTATACCAACAAATCACACCCATTTTCATGTAACAATATACCGAGGCAAATACGGGTTCGGTAATTTTCGAATATCGTCTGTATCTTACATAACCGGCGAAAATTATACCGGCTACTCCCACGTTATCGGTTAGCCGTCCCATAGAAAGAAATTTTTCCAACTCTTACTCGTCATTTTGACATTCAATTCGATACGTTGGCAATCTTCGACGGGATTTTTCACTTTCATCAAACTGCGACTAGATCGGTTGGAAATAATTATTCGTCTCGTTATATGGATATGGCACTTTCGATCCCGCGCATTTTACCACTCCGACACTAAAAATTTCACTTTAACTAAGCCGGCTTAGATTATCACAGGAAATTTTCTACAACCGGAGTAAATCCGATGGCCGAGTCCGAAATAAAAAATTTTACGAGCCGAAGTCGAAAATATTCATACGAATGCACATTGCACCGATGCAATGCCCGCACACCACACACTAGTTAAACACGTGCAAAGAAGATCGATACTCGTAATTATCAAAATGGCCGGCAAATACCGAAAATCCGCCACGAACGAAACGGAACCGCGGCAGTAAACCAACTAGCAGCGTTTTTAAAAGATGACCTACACTTTCGTTTCAATAAGTAGGTAGTTTCAAGGTCGTCGTATTTTTCTTCTTTTTTTTTTCAAATAAAGCGTACGATGCCACGAACGAATGTCGAGCTCGTTTGGTAATTCTAACCGATAATATTTTTACAAACGATCGAGTTTATTTTTTCCGACCGAGTAGAGAAAAATAGTTAGACGAGCTAATTAATAAATTTATCCAAAATGACACCGGAATATCTATTTTAGCGAACTTTGAACTAACACCAGCGGTCACACAATTTTTCTCTCAATTATATGTTATTTTACCAAAAACAGAATTATTCATGAATTCTTCGTTCAACCGATTACCCCCTCTTATTACTATCATTCGATAAGTCTTACCGGTTTCACAATTTCATTATCTATTCCAACGAGTTAAACAACGCTCAACGATTGAAAATTTTTTGAATATTACATTACACAGTACGTAAACATTCAATCCTAAACCTACATTAAGCCGAAGTACATTTCTTTCTCGACAGATATCATATTCGAGAAAAACTTACATTTTGTCGTAAAAATCTTGAAATTTTTATTTCTACTATGCACCGAAAACGGTGCCGGTTTGACGCTGCATAAAATACCGAAAATTTTCGAGGACACGTCCTAAATTTCGAGTTAACAACGTAATTAAGTATACAAAAACAATACGAAATTATCGACGGCGACAGATACTACAAACGAATCGACAATACTGAGAAAAAAATCGTAAGATTTACGACGTTAAAGACGTTAAAATTTTTTTCGCCACGGTGCACCTCGTAACGCTTATCTGAGTTTCATTCACGAATATCAATATCTCAGCATTGAGAAAGAATGTCTTGCCAAATACATATGTTATAATATCTATCGCATACATCACAATGAAATTTTTTAAAAAATTGACTTTGGATACCACAAATCATTAAAAAAAGAGCCATAATTATATCCAGAGTTGAAGAACGAATTTTCTAGAAATCACTATTCCATTTCCCCTCAGCCAGAAATAAACACCGATCATTATAAAAATGAAAATTTCGCTTCAAATATTTTTTAAAAAAATGGAATGAATCATATTAAATTTGCATTTCCTTCAACTTCTTCATCTCTCCCCTTCCCCCACCTCTCCACAATAATTTTTCAAACGACGCGACGTCATGTTTTTTCGGTTTTTAATGAAACAGAAAACAAAATCCAAAAGGTTTCACAAAACGTCAAGTTCAGATATGGATTCATTTTTAGTAAAAATTTCATCAACAGGCTCGCTCCAATTTTCAAGGCTCTCGAAACGATGCATGATTTTACTTTTCAATGAGTTCAGTGTCTTATATTTTCAAATTTTTAGGTTTTTTGGTTCTAGTTGAACGCCTCTTTTCCTCCGAAAATTAGGAATTAAAGCTTTCAAAAATTAAAACCACAATTTTCGGGTTAGAAATCAGGACCAAAAATTGATACCATTTCAAAATTAAAAGCCTCAAGTCTTGGAAAAAAGTCTAGAACTAAAAAATATGAAACACTTCAAGATTGCAACTTGAGACTAAATTCCAAACCCATTTTAATAGAAAAAAAAAAAACAAAAGAAAAATTGATAAAAAAATAATCATTTAAACTCAAGGTCAAAAATTTAGACCAGGATTTCATCTAAAACGTCGATACTGCTCAAAAGTTTGAAACCACAAAATAATTCAAATGAGACCAAAACATACAAGTTACAAGATGATAAATTAGGGCCAATTAAGACTAAATTTCAAGCACAAAATTTCAAAGCCACAGCCTCAAGTCCAAAACTTCAAACATTTTTCACTTCTATGTAGCAATTTAATACCTCCATTTTACAACAAGATATTAAATTTTCACCAATTTTCATGAAAATCACAGGCATTCATTAAGACGGTTCGTGGAAATATAATTAGCATCTCCCTCCGCTTCAGTCCCTCTCCAGAAAAAAAAACAAAATTCAGAGTATGGTAGAGGAGAAGGGGGAAATGTTCATAAAAATCAAAACATATCCAACTTGAACGAATTTTTTTTAGTTTTAACGACTTAGAATGTTATTATTCTAAACTTCTTCGCTAAAATTACCCACATTTTTTTCCTGAACTTGAAATGAAAAAGAACCCATGTTTACTAAATTTCTCTCTCAAATCTTATTTTTTCACATTAAAAAAAAAAATGTAATTTTCTCATCAAGTAAGTAGGCAGGCAAGACAATGGCTCTAATCTCAGTTCAACTCATTTCCTTTTTTCCACCTCATTCCATAAAATTTCAAATTTTCCTGAAAATGTTTTCCATATTTCAAAAAAAGGACCAATTTTAACAAAAGGAACCTACTTGGCCTGCCTAACCTGTTTCCCAACTACGAAACACTCAATGAAACACAAATTCCACCCCACTCAATACTCATTAAGTTGATGACTACGGATTACCTTACACCAAACGGTATCTAATTCGTTATCAAAATAACAAAAGAATTTCACAGATTACCATATTCGAAGCGATTTCGCCATTGGTAACCACGATCAAGGTTAAATTTATGTTTATTTTATCATCGCGTGGTCGCCTCCATCGACACCTACCAGTGATCTACTCGCCGTTGAATTTCATTATGCACCATCGTCCAATTACAAAACTACACCGAACCAAAACCACTACTTCATTCGTGTGTACGATGATTTTCAGCCAAGATATTTATTTCGTAGGATATAAAAAAAAAAAAACCGAAACGGTGAAATGACCAGCTGAATGTATAATTTAGATAGAACGTGTTACACACACGATTACCATTGTCCATCGTCGCGGCGACAACCTTAATACGATTATTAACATATTCCGTCCTTCGTCGATTCACTTTTCAACTTCCTTCGAACTTTCCTAAGCGACATAACTCTTTCTCAATGAGACGTGTTTTACGATGCACACTTATTATTTGATTCATCGGTGTGGTAGTTTATTTTTTCTACAACTTATGTAATTTTATTACGAGCACGAATCGGATTGGATGGATTTTTTTTTCCAGTTCAAATGTCGATTTTGTATTCTAAAGAGGTGATTTCTCGTAAAGGTGAATCGATGTTCAGAAAAACACAGCCAACGTATACTCACACATGCCTACGTAGACGTACCGACGTCATCGTGCGTAGTATCACGTACCTTGTAAACATTACCTACGTAGGTATTCGAAATTAACGTAATCACATCCACGTTGCTGCATCATGTGCAGTAAACAAAGGGCATTCGTCGAATGTAAATCTACCTTGAACTGATTTCCATCCAGGAACGTCATCGGTACAGGAAAATTTAGAGGAAAATTGGGTCGAAAATCAGGGATCCGGAATGGAGCCAGAGGGAAGACGGCCCTTTTCCAGACGACTTTTTCGGGACCGGAACTAGAGCCGGAGGCACTTTCTGAAAAATCTCGGAGCCGGAGACACTTTTTGGAAATTCTTGGAGCCAAAGGACCTCTTAATCGAAAATCTCGAGGTTGGAGCCGGAGAGAAAAGGGCCCGTTTTAGACGAATTTTTGTAACTGGAGCCGGAGCCCTTTTTTTAAAAAAAATTCAGATCTGAAGCTGAGGCCGGAGGCACTTTTTCAACCACCTTGGAGCCGGAACCGAAGCCAGAAAGACTTGATCAAAAATCTCGTATCTAGAGCCGAAGGAACCGGACCCTCTTCCTCTGGATCCCTTCCTAAAACGAAGATACGTCGGATCCCAGTGAATTCCCACCCCGAGCTCGACTCGTACATCGAACCGGGAAACCGTCTCAGTCACCAATGTCGATATTAGCCAACAATTCAAGCACTTAGTTTCACACATCAAACTTACCGTCAGCCCCACCTTGAGGATCAGCAGCATCACCATTCGTTTGCTTGGAAGCGGTTGCAGGTGCCACAGGAGCGGTAGCTGGGGCATTCTGGGCAGACTTGGCCGTCGTCTCGGCATTATGATGCTTCGCTGGCGGCGCACTCTGCGCATTCTTCTTTCCGGCCTGATCTACGTTCGGTTCGGCATTCTCCTTCGAACGATTTTTCGTTTTGGCGGACGGATTCGCTGCTTTTTCGTCTTTCTTATCACTCGCGCCGGCGACGTTCTTCTCAGCCGCGGCCGCGGCCGGAACCGTAGCCGGGGTCGCAGCCGGAGCAACCGCCGTCTTGGACGAGAACGGCGGTTTCTCGCTGACCGGTCCGGACGTTTGTAACGCGCTGGCCGATGGTTTCTGCTGCGACGGTACCGAGCTCGTTTTCGGATCTGTTTTCACCGGAGCCGGTGTCGGCGCCGGAGACCCGGCAGCCGCACCGCCGGAGACTGTCGGACCGGCCGAAGGCAGTGATTGACTCGAGGCGGCAGCCGATCCGGCGAATTTCGCTGGCTGCTGCGGTAGCGCCGGCGACGCTGGCTTGGCCGTCGTCGCATTGGCCGCCGAATCCGCTTCGTCGGTCGGTGCAACGCTGCTAGTACCCTGTTTAGCGTTAGACGTCTTCTTACAGGACGCCGATTCATTACTATCTTCTAAGACTACGGTATTGGTAACGGAAGGTGCTTTTGGTCCGTCTTGCGACGGGGTAAGACTCGGTGCATTCGTCGGCGCTGCGGCTGCGACCGACGATTGCGTAGATCCCGCCGATGTGACCGCCGGCGCGGCGGACGTATCGGCGCTGTCTTTCGGCGTTTTCTTGGCGGCGGCCGCCGGAGCCGAAGATGTCGCCGGAGTCGGCGCCGTCGAGCCGACCGACGATTTCGGTCCGCTGGCGGGCTCGGGCCACGACTGCGATGGTTTCGTAGTCGGCGCGGCTGCCGGCGTCGTCGACGTATCCTCCCTCGTCGGACGTTTGTAATCCATTGGTTGCTTAGATTGGTTCGCGTTGGCGGCCGCGTTCGACGAAGACTTAATAACTGAATTGACTACGGGAGCTTCTATACTATTACTATCGTTAACGGGAGCTGCGACGTTTTGAAAACTATTCGCAACCGCCGAGCTACCGGTACTCGGCAGCAAAGGTGTCGACGACTTGCCGGAACCGTAGTCGGACTTGGACGACGCCGCTACATACGACGTGGTAGTGGTCGTCGCCGGGGTCGGCGTTGGAGTCGCCGACGTAGCCGCGGAAGCATTTCTATCGGTACCGTTGACGGCGCCGCCGGTTCCGGACGAAGATTCTTTTTTGGGCGCGCCGCTACCGTGAGTTATCGAGCTGTTCGACGGTTCCAAGGCGCGTTTGCCTACCTCCGTCGCGAATTCTACTCGTACGCTGCTGGCGTTCGACTGCTGCAAAAGAAAAAAATAACACGTTAATATATTTTTCTTCGTCGGAAACGAATTTGAATTCGTTAGGCTGACGGCGGATTTCAGAATTTTGCATATTAGAGATAATTTTTTTGGGATCTTTGAATGTCTTAAAACATCTCACTCCTTTTCCTTTACCCCTCCTGCTAAAATTTTTGTGGATTATTTTTCGAAAAGTTTCGAAATTCATATAATATTTCCGATAGGCTTCGAAAAACAAAACATCACATTTTTTATAGTTCAAAATCAAATTCCGTCCAATTTTTCGAATATTTGGAAATGATGGCGAAACCTGGTTTGATCTTGATTTTTCTTCAGATTCGTGCCTGAATTCTCCAAATTCCTAAATATTTCCAAAAAAGGTACAACAATTTTTTTTTCCTATTTTCAACTCAAATTCGTTGAATGGCTACTTTGAGAGAAAGGAGAGGAGCTACCTTCTTACTATTTCTGCTAAAAACGAAACTCAATGATTGGTAAACGAGAAATCAAAGTACATAATTTTTTAAATCAAATTTTGCACCCTTTTTTTGCCTTTTTGACACATGCCTAACCAAGAAATCCGCCGCTATCGCCACTACACGACTAAGTACCTCGGTATCTTCGTTTTTCACACTAGTCTTATCGTTTTGTTGCTGTTGTTCGGGATTCCCAAAATCTATCTCTTCGCCAGTATCCGGATGAACGATTTTAATACGATTTTTACGATCTTTAACCGGCGCTTTGACAGTCTGCTGTTGTTGTTGTTGCTGCTGCTGCTGTTGTTGTTGCTGTTGCTGATGCGTATAATGAGTTATTTGACTTACTGTGGGCATATACGTCATAGGAGCTTGAACGTTCGAATTATTATAAACCGGCGTCTGACTCGCCGATCGTACACCGGTCGCCGCAGGCGGTCTTAGAGCTGCTGGGTAAGCTGACATAGGATCTGCAGGACAACAGAAATACGTAATTAAATACCATTCGGTACGAATTAAAAGCGAGGGATGGAAGAGCGGCGATTTCCTCATCGGCTCATCTCCTGTCCACAATTTCAGAAATGATTTCCCTTGACTTTTTCACGTTTGCCGGATCAATTCTTTCAAGTTTTTCCAGATCTTTCAAGCATGATATGAATTTTTTAAAATCAATATTTTTGCGAGATTTTTAAACGCTCTTTTTCGGTCACAAAACGACATGAATTCAATTCCACAAATATTTGAACTTCTTCCTCCCCCGAACAGAACTGAAGAACACAAATTTATTACAAAAAAGTTCAAATAAAAAAGGATATTTGAGTTTCAAGGTATTAACTTTTTTTTTTCTTTTTGAAAATCAGTGAGTACGTTTCAAACCTAATTTCAGAAAATTTTCAACTCGACCCCCCCCCTCCCTCCCTCCCTCCCTCCCTCCCAAAAAACATCAACGAGAAGACCAAATTTATTAGAGAAAAATGAACAATTTTTTCGTTTTTTTTTCAAAATGATTTCGTGTCTTCTGTGTTTTTTGTTTCATTTTTACAGTACTTTTTTTTTTTTGAAATTTTGACTGAATTTGTTACTTTTTCATAACTTTACCACCAGTTTTTTAAAATCACTACTTTTTTCAATTCGGATTCATTACTTTTGCTTCTTGCTCGCTCTTCCATTAGTGATTAAAGATGTTGGTCAAACTACTTACAAGTTTGCGAAGTTGGAGGATTTTGTTGCGAAATATATAGACTTTGAAACTGATCATTTGGGTAAGGGAACGCGACCGTATTATTATTTGGATTTGGTATAGGCGATGCAATCTGTAAACAGAAATTAAAAAATTATTAGAATACCTACTCAAGAAAAATTACTATCGAGCAACTTATGAAAGTCATAGATAAGTCTAATCCGCAGCAACGATGACCGATCGATCTTTACAAAAAAACAAAAAACAAACTGAAGTGATTGAAAAACGATTTCAAAACTAATTACCTCGTATTTTCACAGATCAAAATGGAAATGAAAAAAATTCAGTATAATAACGTAATAGTACACCTAAATACATCGAAATAACATTCCATATTTTGAGAAGATAAATTTCCCGAATTGACGAATTTTGCCAATTTATTTTTTTCCCTCTTCTTCCTCTCTTTCAAAAAAAAACCGAAACATGTAAAGAGAAAAATACTCAAAACTGAACGAAAATTCAATAAAAAGGATTACCAATAAAAAAAGAGAATCACGAGGGAAAAGGGAGAAGAGGAAGGGGAGATTTCGAAGTGAGAAATAACTAGTAAAAGTTGAAATTTTTTTTTTTTTTATTTTTCAAACAAAAATTTTTAGAAAAATTTTCCCTCTCGTTTACTATGAACGAAATTTTGGTCTTCATTTACAAAAAAAAAAATCAAAAGCTACCTTATTTTGTTGGTTAATAAAATTATTGCGATTTTAAAAACTAGATACCATCTGAAAATAAAGGAATTTTGTTCGGCATAAAATTTGAAAAAGAATTAGATCCCTCGCTCGTGGGAAAGGCTTGAAAAATTTCACTCGTTTTTATAAGTAGGGACGGCCAAAATTATAAATCAGCGTTTACCCCGAAAGACTTTACTGGACCTCAGGATAGGAGAAGAGGTCTAAAAAAAAATTACAGCATGACCCCTCAAAATTCTAGTAAATATTCAGTATAATCATTTTTAGTAAGAATTATCAAATTTTTTGAGCTTGAGCAAAGCAGCGGTGGAAACTTGAGTCGAAATTTTTGAGTAATTTAAGAACATTAAAAAGTTCAGCTTTGGTAAAAATTATCAAATTCATTCAATAGATGCAATTGAAGGGAAAATTTTTCACCGAACTGATTTCTATGTCATGAAATAAGTTACGACCGCACGCAAGAGTTACCTTTCTTTGAATTTATCTTGCACAAAAATAATGAAAATATTCAACAAGCTACTAAAAAATAATGGGTAAAAATAAAATTCAAGTCGATGCATTAAAACAGAGATTATTTTTAAAAATCCTAATTTCAAGGTCTAAAAAACGCCTAAATTTTTAAAAATAAAATCAAGAGCTGAAAAAACATATTTCCAGAATTTTTAAAAAAAATAAGCACTCGTTAAATTACAATCTCTCCTCCACCCTCTTCCCATTAAAATCAAGTTTCTGTCAAAGTCATTTTGAAATGCTGACAAAAAACGAAAAACAAAAATCTTTCAGAACCTATTGAAGCTGGCAAAAAAAACACGATTCATTAAAAATCCATGGATTTTTTTTCAATGATAACAAATAAATAAACATTATCGATGAAAATGGGAAAGAGGTACAAAACCTTGGCTCCTAAACAGCTTATAAAATTTCAAAAAAGCACAAAAATGTTCAATAATAATTTGAAATCATTCAAAATCTGGAAAAGTTTCAAAAAAGTCGACAATTTTTTAAAAAAACGATCAGATTTTTCATTTAAAAAAATGGATAGAAAAATATAAATTCAACTAAATTTTCGACATTCAAAGTAAATACCGAAAAAACGTCTAAATAGAGAAATAAAATTTAATTTCACATACAATTTTGAAAATTCATATATTTTATTTCTATTAAAACTGCATTTTTTTTCAAAATTTTTATTAATTTTCATCATCAATTCATTGGAAATGTGATCTAATGCTTCGAATAGGAGATAATGAAATAAAGTTGAAAATTTTGATAAGAATTTCTTGGGGAAAAAAAGAGAGGATTAATGAAGTTTAGCACCGCACTGGGACCTGTGTCTAAAGTCGAGACTGGCCATTTTCAACGTTTCTGATGAAAATAAAGAACAGAAAATTGATAAAATAAAAAAGTCAAGGTATGAACTGTCCTCATTTTTTTTTCAATAGCAAAACCATAATTTTCCAAAAGAATTTCAGAACACCTTCCCCTCCCTGCCATCCGTGTCAAACATAAACTACTTTTTCCCCCCAATTTTTTTAGATAGATATTAAATGAAATAATCCTCAAAATCCATTCAAAAAAAAAAACATTTTCGACGAAAAATTGAACCAGCCTTTGAAAATTTTCCATTCGACTCTTATTTTTTCACGAAATAAAAAAAAAATCACATCTTATTTTCAATTACTCTTTCAAAATTCCATGAAAAATTAGACTGCATTGCAGATTTTTTGTATCTTATCCATCACTGCTGCCATCTGTTCGAATCAAACTTCTTGAACGAGAGAGAAGGTCAATTTCCTTCAGAAAATCAAGAAAAAAAATCAAGACCACCGAACACAGCTTCAATTTTGAAAACGTCACAACCTCAGGAACCAATTTTCCTGACAACTTGATCCTCACTCGAACCTCAAATTACTCAAAATATGTCACGAATTTGAGTAAAATTCCATTTTATCAATTCTACCAACTTCCTGAATCAGATTTTCAATACGTGATACGTTCACGTTTCACAATCGTGAACCAAAAATTACGTTCATTTAAATTATCGATAAGTCATCGTTGCGTTCGGCAGGAATATTTTCTCCTCTTCTTCATTCGCGTATCAAATAAATTACTCACCAGTGTTGGTATTTGCATCGTGTATTGATTTGGATAACCCTGAAATAACGAGAAAAAAAAATCGTAATTAATATTTCGTTTCAGTTTCAAATCAGAGATGTTCCTTAAATTTAGCTTTTTTTTATTCGATCGGAAATCAATTTTTCGATTCAAAACCGTAGTTTTTTTTAAATAAAAAAGCTAAATTATTGGATTAAAAATATCAACAAAAAAAATTCAATGAAAGATTCAAGTAGAAAAGGCCAAAAAAAAATAGATACGAATTTCAATTGAAATCAAAATCTATTTCCTAGGAGACGACTTTTTTCAGCCTCTTTTCAAGTTCTTCTTTTTTCTCCTAAGAAAAAAATCACAAATTCTGACCAATTCCTTCGACCAGGCCTCAAACTGAAATTTTTTTTAAAAAAAGTAACTTTAGTAACCATTTTCCATGAAAATAGTAATCAAAAAGTAACCTCAGAATCGTTAATTTTTAGGAGTTTCAGTAGGATCGGGGGAGGGGAGGAGGAGTGCAAAAACCAAAATTTTGATTTTTTCCGCACATTTCGGCAATTTTAGAAGATATTGAATTTTTGGAAATTTTTGAAGATTTGAAAGCTTTTGCACGTTTGGAATAATTATGGTGAGCAAAAATACTGACTTATACTGACCTCTTTTCTAAATCCCCCCCCCCCCCCACACAAGGATAGAATTTTTGGTAAAATTTTTTTAAAAAATGAATGAATTTTCTGCCAATTTTTCATGTTATTTCAAATCTGTGAATTTTCGCTGATCTTTCAGTCAAAATTCTTATTGAAAATCAGTGATATTTAACTGAAAGATCTGTGAAAAATCATCAGTTCTTAAAAGAAAGGTAATTAAAAACCGCCCGAGCGAAGCGAGGGCGAAATTTTTTCAAAAAATACACTTTTTCACATTTTTTATAGTAAAAAAATTCTGCCTCCTTCATAATTGAAAAAAATGAGAGCCCGGTACAAAAATATTCTCCTTTGTACCTCCCTCTCGGCCTGATTGAGCTCAGACTGAGCCCGAGCACAGCGAAAGCGAAAATTTTTGAAAAATGGGCACTCAGAATCTGAAATTTTATTATCAGGTCAAACAAAATTGTGCTTTCTTCGTGGTTTGTATTGACTTCTAAAAAAACGATTATCTATTGACTCATTTCCCGATCTCCTTCTAAAAAAATCGAAACATTTTTGAAAATTCCAATCAAAAGTATTACTGCGTTCTTTCGATAAATATGAGAAGGGACAATTTTTCTCACTTGAAAATAATAATTGTTTAGGTTGGAAAAGAAGAAGTTTCGTACAATCATTTTGAAAATGAAATGGTGTAAATGTATTGTGCCCGAGCGAGGCGAGGGCGAAAATTTTTGAAAAAAAAAGACATTCAACAGCTCAATATTTTTTCTTTTTCTTTTAAAGGAAAAATTTTGAAAATAGTAACTAATAGTAACCTCTGAAAGAAAAAAGTAACTTTTAGTAACCAAACTTGAAAAAAGTAACCAAGTTACTTAAAAAGTAACCCAGTTTGACCCCTGTTCGACATTTTCTCTCTCTCACCCAAACCACTCTAAAAATCTACCTCCAAAGCCCACCTTAGTCAAGTACACGTCACCGTCACATATTCATTACACACGTCACACATTAAATCCGCACCTCTTCCCCTTGCTTGGCAAACAACACAGGTATCCACGAGGCACTATCGGCGGTAAACAGTACTTACATTACGCCATTGTGACTCCCTGGGAGCAAACTCCAATCCACAATCGTACATAGGTGATAAATCGATACCCCAGACGTTTGTACATAACATACAGAAGATAACAAACCATCAAACCGAGAAGTATTCCTATTTCTTTCCATATTCCGAACACGTTTCCGACCAGCTCGAGCTATAAAAGCAAGCGCAATCGTATCGCGTGTGTATTCGGTGGCATCGCTCGTACACCGAAACCCACCACAACGAGGAAATTTTTCTTTAAATAAAACTTCCTCATTATGATCTAGGTCAAATGGCAATACGAATCAACATCATGGTTCTCTGCACCAAAATCAAACACCTATTCGCCCTGCCTCCTTCCAACACGTGTACTCGCATCAAATTTACGTATTAGTCCGATATTATACCTACGTATAAAATGATACGTGTCGTATCATTATTCTCATCCTCACAGATACTTCCGAGGCTATAATTTTTCATTATTTTATAATTCAAGTACCGAAATAACCTTTAGGTTATGGCAACCACGCCACATTCGAACCATTTTGAAAAAACCATGAATTTATACAATTTACACAACGTACCGGTATCGATACACATTTAGAAATTACACAAACACCTTTATGGCACTTCTAAATACGTACAATTTTCGCTACACTTGGCTAGACATATTTTTAGCATACTAACACACAATCGGACGGCCATGGCGATCGTCATCGTACCATACGCCAACACTCGCACCACTTCAAAAATTCCTCGTATCGACACATTCCCAAGTCTCCAAGGTACATAAAGCAACCGCCAATGGTATCGCTTATCATCGTATCGCATAAGTCATCAAATTTATTCTCGAATGACGACTCATTGTTTCCACTTGAATTTTCTCTGCGGAGTGGCAAATTGATTTTCATGGGAATTTTTTTTTTCGCTTTCGCAGACATTCCGGCGACTGAAATGTCTATAGAGTAAACTGCTGAATCCTGTCTGCTTCTTTCTACTTGAATCTTGAGTGACAGAAGAGGTGATATTCGAGATCTCGATTAAATGGATAATGACAAGGCGTCTGTTAGATGTAAAAAATGAAAATTTTTGCTACTGTATGGATTTTTTCAGCCATTTTCGTAATATTTTTCTTGGTTCAAAATTACCCAAACGCCTCCCATTTTTTTCTCGTTTTTTTTTTTTTTTTTTTTTTTTAGAATAAAATGTTGAAATTTTTTGCTTTTGGCAATGAAATTATCAAAATTATTCCCATTTTCTGGTTTTCTCGCTACCAAAGACAGTAGTGCAAATAGAGATTCTTTGAAGGGGGGAGGATGAAGAAGAGGAGGAGGAGAAAAATAGAATTAAGAAAAGGTATTCACGATGTTCAAATTGTTGAGGAAGATGTAAAAAAAACCCTGACAAGTCAAAAGTGAAATTTCAATTCAAGATATGCACGAACTCAAGCGAACTGAGACCAAAAAATGTTTCAGAAAAAAACCTCATAAGTGCCAATAAATTGCCTGTTGATTAAAAAGCACAAACTCAAACGAACTGAAACCGAAAAAACCTTCAGAAGAGCCAAGAATTTCTTACTGATTGAAAAAAAAAAACAAGAGTGCGATGAAAGCAGAAGAATTCTTTTACAAAATGTTTCGAAATGTGAATAAAATGGGATTTTGATTTTGAGGAATTTTCTCAGCTTTCAAAGCGTAAAAATATCAATTCAAATAAAACTCGAGCGAAGCCAGAAAGAAAAACTCCTCCTTTCTATTCTTCGAACAAAAAACTCAAAAAATGGCAAAATGTTGAAAATTCTCTCTTTTTGCAATAAAGTACCTGGATGAAAAAATTTGGAAACAAATTTAGAAATTAATAAAAAGGAATAAAGTTGGAAAAAAATATGAAGATAAAAAACGCTGAAAAAGTCAAACTTGGAAAATTGAGAACGTTTAAAATGTAAAAAACTTTCAGGGTTCAAAAATTTACCAACTTTGATTTCTTCATCCATCAATTTCATATTTTTAAATTTTTCTCCCAACTCAAAATCTATTCTTCAAATAAGTTTAATTTTTTTTCTATTTGAAAACTTCTTAAATTTTGATCCAACGTCTTTTTTTATTCAAATGTTCGATTTCGTTTCGTTCAGTCTAATTAATGTTTATTTGAACTAAAAACGACAGATACTAACTGCAATGCTAACAATTTTCACTTATTTCAATTCAAAAACGATTTAATAAAATAATTGAAATTTTATCCGAACGATTGTATAAACAAATTTGAAAAAAAAACAGATATCAAATTTGAGTCAATTTCATGCATTTATTTTATTGATTACTTTTTAATCAGAGAAATTTCATAAACCAATGTTTGGCAGATGAGAAGATCGGCAAAACAAAAAAAAAGTGAAATATTCCTCGATAAATATACTTTGACTACCATTTTACCTCCTGTTGACATCAAAAAAAGCAGTGTAATATTTCATTAAAAAAAATTTTGTTCACATCCGAGCACATAGAATCCAACAAATCCACTTTCAATTTCTTCAAAAAAATTAAATTAAGCAAAGAATCCCTCCAAAATAACTCTTCCAATTGAAACAGAAAAATTAAAGGTGATTGAAAAATAAAATTTCAAAAAATTCAATACCTCGAGAGTCCAAATTAATATTTTTTGGCATTGATTAAAAAAATATATCCAAAAGTCACTTGAAAATCAAACCTATTTCTAATCATTATTTACAAAGAAAATTTCGACGAGTCCAAACGATTTAGAATTTAAAAAAGCAGAAGAGGAAGAGGTAACACAGAAATTTAATAAAATTTTCCAATAGTCTGCGATGGTCACTGAATTGAGTGCCTGCTAATCTGGCCAAGGACGCACTTGAATCTGGCCTTTTCTCGTCGACTTTTTTTTCGGAATAATTCAATAAGGATTATTTTGGAATTTTTCGCATCAAAAAGAATTTTAAAAAAACCTCTCAAATAATCAATTTTAAATTCCTCACGATTGGAAGATAAATTACTGCATTCACATGCACAATAACTTCAAAATTACAAAAAATTGTAAAAAATCAAATGATACGTCACATTATGTTAAAAATTGTTTTTTTTTCTCGAGCAAGTTTATACTATTTTCCAAAATTGAGTACTTTTCCAGTTCTGTAAAAAAAAAAGGTGCACAAAAAAACTTCCAACGCTCTAGATTAGCTTATTGAATTTTCATGACTTTTTCACGGCCCATTTTTATTCTTTTCCTGAAACAAGTTGTCTACAATATCTCAGAAATGATTTTCCCTGGCTTTTCTGATTTTCCAGACCAATTTTTGTCAGTTTTTCCGACTTTTTCAATGGGAGAATATGAAAAATCATTTGCAATGCTTGAATGAAAATTACTGAAATTCTTGGAATATTTTTCAAAAAAGTTTACAATCCATGACATTTTTTTCAATTTTTTTTTTCCATAATCAAATGACATCCTGCTCAAGCAACAATATCAAAATTCGATTAGAAAAAATGATCAATGAAACTTCATGAAACATTTTCCTCAGCGATAAATTTGCCATTTCCTGAGAAATACAGCAGCTAGTCAGGAAAAAATAGAAACAATATGGAAGGAGAGGAAGGTTGAAAATTTACACAATTTTCCTACGCAAAACTCAAACTTCTGAAAGAAAATTGACCAAAACCCCACCAACGAATATCACCTCATCATCTCGTTAACTCCCCATTCATTCGACACCTCTGTCAACACCGATCAATACTCACTAAAAATGGGTGTCTTGTTCCACTCAGGTTCGGCATTCCTCTGGCACTTTGGTTATGGGGGACAGTTCTAGGATTATAATACATCTGCAAATGAATAAAAAAACGACCACATTACTTCCTCGAATCGATTCGACAACCACTTCAATCTCTCTTCCAGAATCTCGACTTACCCTGGCCGTAGCACTATGATTATAATTTGTATAGTTCATATGCGGTTGAAAAGATGCTGCTGGAACAAATTAAGCAGAAAAAAAAGCACACTCATTAGCATTTCTGTCTCCGCAAAGGTCCAGTCGTCTACTACTAATCACGTTACTCACTTGGTTGCGGATAATGAGCCGTGGTTTTTGGATCATTAGGGGCCGCCGGTGGAGTACTAGCCGGTGTGGGGCCCTGCGAGTGCGAGTGTTGGTTGGGCAACGACAGGACAGTCGGCGTCGTCGTGGTTATACCTCCGTGCTGCGTCAATCCGTGCGCGTTAACTGTTATACCGGAAGCGACCGCCGATGTCTGCAACGAGGGGCCTTGCACGTAATGCGACGTCTGTGGAGGCGCGTTACCTGCCGACGGTGCGGCTACCACTGTCGCCGCTGTATGTACTCCCACAGGTAACGAGTTCAAAGACGGATAATTCATGCCATCTCGCAGATTATGACCTATGAAGAGAGCAAAAAAACCCAAAAAATTAATAATCGACCGAAATCTAAAAAGTTTTAAAATCTATCAAACCTACGTATACCTAGACTAAAGTTAAGGTAATAAATATGAATTACGAACGCAGACACGTTCAGTCGTTCACGTCATGAAAGGGTTAACAACAACCTGCCACAGGGGATTTTCATTTATGCCACTTCCACGTGGATTTTTTTTCGTAAAAACCACCTTGTTCTAAACGACCGACGGACTAAAACATTGAACACGTGCGCGTGTCCTGTTCACCCCTCCCCCCCCCCCTCCAGCCTTTGTCAAACCCTGGAAAAAATCGAATACATGGTAATTCGGGCTCGAACGTGACAATCTCCAGTCGCGTTGTAATTTTCCCAAGTTTATGACGAGTTTATCTTATAAATGGGATTTTATAGATGAATTTTTCAAAAGCTCCAGAACGAAACGTAACCAAATATTTGCTGGCAAAAGAACATTCACATCACCGAAGTTGATCGAAACCCTTTTTTTTTTTTTGAAATTCAGCAAGGTAAGCAGACCTGCACGAAAATGCGTGGGTATTCGACGTCAATGATTTATACTATAACATTTTTGAAAAATTGCAAACGAATTCCAGTAAATTAGGATTTTTTACAAAATTTGATATTTTTTAAAGAATTTTTTCACATTTTTAGATGATTTTTGATCTTTGAAGTCAATTTTTTGAGCAAAAAAAAAGTTCTACGAAAAAAATAAATAGTGAGGTGTGAAATTTCCTTTCTGAAGAGTACAATTTGTTTCTTAGCTTTCGAGATATTCCAATCAAACGTTCAAAGTTCAACTTGTATTGAAAATACTTCAAAAACTAAGCATCCTAAAAAAACTAATAAGACTCTACTGATGAAAAATTTTCACCATCTGTCATTTATGTTCTATTCATTTTTTTCGCAGGGCCCTTCTTGAGTTCACAAAAATGACTTCAAGCAACAAAAAAAAAATCAACAAAAAATTCCAATATACAGAAACCCTGATATGATGGAGAAAAATTAAAACCACACTCGAACTCAGCACTAAAAAGTAAAAAGGAATCGTTCATCATAATCGATCAAAATTGATCAAATGGTGACTTGTGATTCAACTGTTAAGAAAAAAAAAGTTAAAAATGTAGGTTGAAAGAAAATTTAGTTTTTTTTTTTGAAAAAATCAAGTTTACTCCCCCCACCCCCACAAAAAGCATAAATAGAAGACAACGTGAATTTTCGTTTCTATGGAGTCTAGATAGATTTTTTGCAAAAGCCTTAGTTTTTGAGATCTGTATTTTCAATAAGAGATACATGTGGAACTTTGAACTTTCGGTCAAAATATTTGAAAAACTAAGCTCTTCAGACTAAATCAAATAGAAATTTACAACAATAAAATTTTTCGCTTTAGAATTCATGTCTTGTTCATTTTTTCAGTAGTAAATGCCCCTCCTTTGCCCAAAAAAAATTTCACCAATTACGAAAAATTGCGAAAAATTTTCAAATAAAACATAAAAAAAGAACAAAAATCATAATCATCAGTTTGGGTGAAGTAATCGTCCTTAGGTGACGAAAATTGATTTTGGAATTGACACTGATATTGGGCTTTTTAGAAGGGGTACAATCAAAGGGGTAATCTCAGCCCAAAAACCAATTTTGACACCTAAGGGTCCAATTTTAAAGTAATTCACAATCGAACGTAAACTTTTTGCTAGAGCATAAAATTTGCTTCGAACTCAAAAAAATTTAATATGAATTGGTGCAATTGATACAGTCTTGTTCAAGTGTAAATAGTTAAAAATGTAGAAAAATTGATTCAAATTGACTTGAAAAATTGATTAAAATATGCTCTGATTATGTTCAAAATGATGAAAATACATTAATGTATTCATAAAGTTGAATAAAAATAGAGAAAAATTATTAAAATATTTCAAAAATTAGTCAAATGCACAAAATTTTTTTTAAAATGAAAAAAATTTAAATCACCACAAAATTTAGATAGAATACAGAAAAACATTATTAAGAATGCTGAAATTGTTCAAAAATATTACAACATTTGTCCAGATTGTTAAAAAATCGTAAAAATTGAACAAAACTTCAAGAATTTTATCAATTTTTAAATGAAATTTTGTGAAAAAATTCCATCAATTCAAACACTTTACTTTATAAACTCATCAAATCATTTTACAAAACGTCTAAAAATGATTTCAAAATCAAAAAGTCGACTTTCGCAAGACTTCTGAACGTCTTCAGAAATAGTATCCCTCATTTGAAAATCAAGGGGAAAAAATTGTCGGAAAATCAGTGGAAATTCGCTTAGGTCAGAAAAATAACAGACATTCACTGAGAAATAGTGAAATTCTTCGAAAAATCAGCGAAAACCCACTAAAAACAAAGAATTTTACTGATCTCCTCTATTCTGCAATTTTGACTTTTTTCAGTCATTTTTCACCAATTCAAAATGAGAGAATACTAAAATGGAAATCACGAAGCTGCAAAATTTGTGATTTTTCCGATCAATTTTTCAACTACCTGTTACATAAATTGATCCAAAAATTGACCTCTTCTCCTCCTCGTATTCATTTTTTTTTTCATTTCACACGCAGCTCTATTTCAAAGATATCAATATTGATTAATATCATAACCAACTTCATAAAATTTGAAGAATCCCACAAAACATACCAAAAATACCCCTTCTTTTTTCAAACCATACAACACGTAAGACACATAAACTTCCACTACATACCCAGACCCACACCTCAACACTGCATGCACCATATAATTCGAAAAACGCGTCCAAATCATATCGCAACAATTTTTCTCACGCTGCTACCACCGGTACCGGATCAACACACGCTCTCGTTTATCCTTCGTGCCTACGCGATTTTCTGCCAACGACCGCGACCCTTACTCGATCCACGAAACGAATATTTCTCGCAGTCGCAGCCGTCTTTCTCGCCAGCTCATCTGATTTTCTCGGATGTCTGCGTTTACCCCTTTCCTCTCTCCTTAGTGGTCTTTCCTCGAGCACATACAAGCAGGTATACATTTCACTGTACTACCGCGATTATTCCTATATCTGTGTATTTTTTAAATACATCACCAAAAAATCGACGAAGGTTAACGACTTCCAACTCGCGGCCAGCTCAAAATATAATCAATTCGATCACGCGTGAATTTTTAATCGGTTCTTTTTTACACGTTGTTCTTTATTTAACGCCTCTACGGATCGGCTTCAATGGTTTTCATGGAATATGTTCGAGAAATACGTTTTTGATAGTAAAATCGTAATACCTATTGAAAGACTTTTTTACGAAGAGCCGATGACAGAATTTTAAAAATAGAGGCAATAAATCAGTAACAGGGTGTCTGCAAAATTTCAGCACTCCCTCATCTAGTAATTAGTGAAAATGGTCGAAAATCACCGAGAAACAGTCAGAACTGCAATACAGCAAAAAATTAGTAAAAATTCATCAAAATCATCAAATATCCGAAATTCTTTAAAGAACCTGAGAAATTTTCCGAAAAATTAACGAAAATTTACTGAAAATCAAAGAATTTCGTTGATTCATAATGAGAGAGCAATGAATTTCCGGACTATTTTTTTTTTTCAAATTTTCCAGATCTTTTACATAATGATATCGATTAAACAAGAGGAGAGGGAGAATTTCAAAATCAACCCCCTGACAATGGTCAAGGGCATCCATACTTAATTTTTTTTTAAAATCTATTCAGATAAATTAACATGGATATTTTCAATAAGAAATATGATTTTTGCATGACTAAATTTCTGTTTTATCAAACAATGAACCTCTTTTTGAAATGAAAAATATTTTCAAAAGGTGAAATTATTCTTGTCAATTTTTTTGGATAATCTCAATGGTTTGAAGTACAAAAAATCAAAAATGAAGAGTTTTTTCGAAAGAATTTTCTAAAATCAAAATTTACATTAAAAAAGGACAGAAACTGAAAATCGAAAAATGAAGCACATAATTTTTTGAATTGGGAAATACTTGGAAAAATTGGGATGTTTAATATCCAAAAAAGATTTTTACGAGTTAAATCGCTGTGCGAGTGCGATGGCTGGGGGGAGAGAGGATGCATCTTTTTCTTTGAATCCAATTTTCCGACTACTCGAGATTTTGAAGAAAATTTATGATTATGGTGAACAACTTCCATTTTTCCTACTGTTCCATCAAAATTTATTTTTGAAAAAATAGAAAGAACTGAAAACGAATCTGACTCGGGTTTGAAAATTCAGAAGTTTGAATAAAGTAAGAAATGAAAGACCAAGATTTTTGAATAGAAATTTCATGAGATTTTTTTATGAAAAAGGAAAAAAACAGAAATTGAGTATTCATACTCCATCTGTTTTTCAATTTATTTCACTTTTTAATGGATACACATGCTGAATAATTTTATATTGGATTTTTCTCGCCATTTTCGAAATATTTTTGGTGTATCAAATTTTCTCAAAAATACCCTTTTTTCATACTTCTATGTTTTAAAAAATTTCAGAAAAAAAGAGAATCTTGAAAATTCTTGATTTCTGCACTAAAATTACTAAAATTCGTTTCATCCTTCAGTTTTCTTATTATTAAGGAAAAGTTTTAGCGACCTACTTCTGGCTTTTTTTTTGCCTTTAAGCATTAAATAGAAGAATTATGAACAGAGAAACGATCTTTCATTCAATGAATTAGCTTTTTTTTGAATTTTCACAAAATTCTCAGAATTCTAAAATTCCTCGACGTTTCCAGAGTTTCCAAAAAGTAGACCCCCTAAACAACCAACTGAACGGTAAATAAAAATCACGAGAACGTCTATCGCCAGACACCCGAGGTAAAATTCTTGATAAAAATCTTATCTATCAAAAAATGATGTACAAATATCTTTTCAAAGATAAAACAGCCTTATCCTAAAACTCAGATACGGATACGAGATGAGAATTTCAAAAATCTTACCAATTTTCGCTCGATTAACTTCTTACCACGGGACCAAAATCGTAAATCTGCTTTCTTCATTGCATAGAAAAACATGAAAAAAATTCGGAAAAATCTACCCCGAAACATAATTCAAAATTCAAGAAATTTAAAAATTTTCATAAATTTTCCAATAATAAACTTTCTTTTACTCCCCAAAATCATACTTTCGTCTCTTCAAAATACACAGAACCCCAAAAGAAAATATTCACGCCCCCCCCCCCATAATTACGATTCAAAATCCAAGAAAACTTTACTTTCACACATCGTCCTCGTTTCAGAAACACACCGCTGAATATTTCGTAACATTTCACAATCACACATCGCTCGATTACCGTTCTCATTTGTACAAACAAATAAACACCAATCACAATCACACCAGCTACGCGTACAATTAACCAAGTACCATATTTAAATTTACTTCGCTCTCTTCTCCTCGCCCCCTGCACTTAAATGCCATCAAGAAAAATCACACATACGTTCAATGGGCTGAATTACGAGTACATTACGTTTTCGCCGATTTATCCCTATCGTAGGCTGTTATTCTGTTTGTCCTCGGCGCACAACCGACAATTTCCCCCACCGAAGCTAGAAAATTTCGGAACCACGATTAAATATCGTAAATCCGCATCGATCGAAGCTCCGAATACGTAAGAGAATGATTACATTTGCTCAAATATTACGTACATCTACATAGGTCTAAATACTGGTATGCGTTTATTTCACTTTTCCATTCAGTCCAACTTGCAACAGTTTTCGCATGAGTCATGCTTGACCGGAAATGATACCGTCACCTCTGCCCCCTCTTCAACGCAAACTTCGCTGTTCTCTTCATTCTGATGATGGAAAATTAAAAATTATCCACATGCATTGTCATCGTACCCTTTTCCTCAGCATTACCGTCTACTTCACCGGATAAGAATCGTTATCTTCGTGATTAATCTTTTCGCTAGACAAATTTTTTTCTCGACATTAACATTCGAGTTACACGATTCGGTTCGTCATAAAGAAATGAAAATCGTATGTACAATTTCAAAGTATACGATATCGACGACAGTAAAAATCAACAGACAGGCGATATTATGTGTTTACATTGTCGTTCGAATCGTCAGCTCGAAAAAATTTTCAAAGCGGAGCCATACTGTTGAATTTACTTTCCATGTATTAGTTTGAAAAAAGTTAGAGGAAGTTTGACGAAATTTACATCCAAGGTCGAAATGGTTTCAATGTAGGTGAAAATACCTAGTATTTGTAAAAGGCCATGAAAACTAGACCGGAAATTCGACGATATTCGGGGAAAACTCTCACTTCGTTACGTCCAGCGGTGCGAACGTAAACGTCAATTTCGTAGGTGACTTTTGACCCGACCTATGGCTCGTCGATACTCAAAACAGGTAAATTTCTTGATGCAACAATGTTCTCGTTGTACCGATACTTTCACGAGAACACCCTGCTTTTTATGCAATCCTGATTTTATTCGAAAGTTAATTTTTATCGTTTGAAAATTACCAAAAAATTGGATTCTCGAAAATTACAAGAGGCGTTTCTAAGTAAACGAAAAAAATTTTTTTCAAAAATTTCGAACAACACGAATTTTGAAATGAGAAGTTTTCTACCAGAAATTATTTTGGCGATTTTCATAAATGTGAACAATTTTCATGTTTTGAAAAAAATTTGACATTAGATATGAAAACAATTTTCAAAATTTGAATTCAATGAAACTGATTGTGAATTTTTTTCCACTTTTTTTGGTGTTCATTGGAACTGAAAAATCGTTATTTTCTGTGATTGTTCCTCTAGCTAACAGACAGTAGACACCTTGAAAGAATTCCAAATCATGAAAACCGTGAAATTGAGACATTAACAATTCATGTCGATTTTTCAGAAAAATGTCTATTGATAGATACAAGATACATACAACTTTCAAAGATGATAATTATTAATTACCAAATACCCACAACTTTGATCAAATTTACGTTTTTCTATAAAACTGGTGAAAAATTGCATCATAAGGAGAAAGCGATAAAAAAACCCCGCTGAAATATAATAAAAAAATATCAGTGAAAGTCGGTAAAAAAAATCACTGAACATCAATTAAAAAAATTAGTGAAAATCAGTAAAAAAATCACTGAAAATCCTGAAAAAATTACTGAAAGTCAGGAGAAAAATCAGTGAAAATCATTGAAAGAAATTACTGAAAGTCAGGGGAAAAATCAGTGAAAAAAATCACTGAAGATATCAATGAAGAAATCACTGAAATGAGCGAAAATCAGAGAAAACAATAACATAAAATCTCGAAAAATGAAAAATCACTGAAAAATCGAGGTGCAGGTGCAACTGGGATTGAAAATGAAAATTTTTGCTATTTTCGTATCATTTTTCTATGTAGTTCTAAATTTACCAAAAAAAATCATCTTCATTCCTTGATAAAATTTTCACTTTTTACAGTAATACATAGGTAATATTATTAGATCCTTATACCGATCTCTGAAGGTCAAAAGTAAGTATACGAGATGTCCTTATTACATAAGACAATTTTGGTCGAATAAGTACCGATTTTTTACAGATCGAACCAAAGTGATTTCCAACTAGTGAGTTTTCATTCGCTGAATCAAAAGATTAGCGCTGATGATCGAGAAATCAATCAAAGATTACTAATTCAATCACTGAAAATACATTATCTAATTTTGAATTGGTGAAAAATCACTGAAAAAAAAAAACAGAATTGCAGCACAAGCAAAATTCTCTACTCTCTTAATTTTAATCAGTCAAAAATGACTGATTAAAATCGACAAAATCAAGTCACGTAAAAAAATATATGATTCAACAGGGTATCTAACTGATTTTTTTTTTTGTAAAATCACTACTTTTTCCATTAAAAAAATTTCGAATTTGTACCCCCCTACCCCCCACCTCCCCCAAAAAATCGACTCTCTTTCCAACATTCAAAAAAAAACGATCAAAATTTTTTAGATAAAAAAAATGAAATTAGAAAAAAATCTTTATTTTAATAATGCAATAAATGAAAAATGAACAATTTTTGAAATTTAAAAAAATAAATTTCGCGTCTTTGGAATTTTTTTACTTTTTTGCTACTTTTTTTCAAATTTTCGTCTGAATTCACTACTTTTCCACTACCGGCATGACCGTTTTTTCAAATCACTACTTCTTCACTACTTTCACTACTTTCACTACCCGTTAGATACCCTGTTCAATCAGTGAATTTTCACTACTGAGTACTGAATCAGTAAAAATAAAATTTCACTGATCCAATCGTTAATTAATTACTGATTCAATCAGTCAACTAATTTTCACTGATTCAACGATCAAAATTCACCACTTGAATCAGTAATTTTTCACTGATAGGCAGTAAAATGACGCTGATTAACTGGGGAACCAGTGGAATTTGACTGATCATCAGTGACTTGATTTTCTCTATTTCATCAGTCAATTTAAGCATTTTTTTTGTCTGATTCAAATTAAGAGAGTAATTTTTGGCAGATTTTCATAGACTTTTCAAAGAGTTTAATAGATTTTTCAAAGTGTTCATACTGATTTTTCAGCAAATTTTTGATAATATTTCACTGATTTTTCAGCATCTTTTTACTGTTTGCTTCCAGTAATTTTTCACAGATTTCAGCATTTTTTCCAGTTGTCAAGACCCAAATCTAGAAAATTTTAAAACAAATTTCCAATTTTCTGGCATTTTTTGTGCATTAATTTTTTTTCCGCGTGAAAGTAGAAGAAATAAAATGATATGAAATGATTTAAAAATCACATAATTTTCAATGTCGAATCTTATCTAGCTAGAAGCTTCGAAATCAGTTTTCAAATCATAAAAAAAGGAATTTAACTCGCGATTTGAATTAAAAAAGATTCGAATACTCCCTTAATCTGAATCAGTCAAAATTGACTGATGAAATCAACAAAATCATGTCACTGCAGAAATCAGTTGAAAATTTACCGATTCCATCAGTAGTTAATTACTGATTCAATCGTAAAAATTACTGATTCAAAAATAAAAATTAACTAATTGAATCGGTAATTTTTCACCGATTAGTAGTGGAATCAGGGAGATTACACTTTCAATCAGACAAAACAATTTTTTAAAAATCAGGTCCAATATTTTGACAATTTCCAAGCTTTTCAATTGGATCAGTCAAATTGACTGATTCAAATCGACAAAATTGAGTCACTGTAGGAATCAGCAAAAAAATTTACTGATTGGCAATAAACTGTCACTGATGAACAAGAGAATCAGTGGAATTTGACTGATTGTCAGTGACTTGATTTTCTCCAATTTATCAGTGAATTTAGGCATTTTTGACTGATTCAAATTCAGAGAGTAAGCCAAATTTCATCATTGAAATACTATAAAATTCAATATTTCCTCTTCATCTTCCTTTCCTGAACCAAAATCAACGATACATCCGCAAAAAAAACTACAAGACTACAACTTCCTTTGACCCCCCCCCCCCTCTCAATAAATTTCACACACAACGTTATCACCGTACATATAATACATACACATACTTCAACGTCAGCGACACGAACCAGCTTCGACCTATTTTTAGAAGACGCGGGAAAAAGAATATCACTCTTGGAACGCGTCCTGCGTCCGTCCGAGCCTCCGAAATCCCATTTTAGACCATAATACTTCATACCGCGGCCTCCTCTGTACATCTCTCGGTCTCGGCTATGTATAAGTATTCCGTATCCACACACACATTACAGCCAGACCGACCGCGACCATTCGACAATTCGCAGCCGCCAGCCACGGTGCTAATTTCACCGCTCTCCGTACCCCGGCCTTCTACCTCGCTGCCAGCACATCGCGATGGTCCATCTTCGACATTGTTGCAAATAGCATTACACGCTGCTGCGCCCACCCATTTCGTATATTTTCAATTCGCGAATACAGAAGACGTTGCCACCTTGCCACTTGGTATGATTCAAGCATTCCGCGTACCTAGCTTATTTTTTCGCACGAGGTATTCCCCTTCTTCAAATACGAAACGTGCTTCTCTGTGCTTCTGACAGAGTCTCAACAATGTCTCTGCCTTCTTGGCTCAAATCATTTGGCGTATTCGCACGTCGCTCGCGCCAACATACCCGCGTCCGCGTATCACTTTGCCGCATTCTATTGCGGTCGAGAAGGCCGCAATCTACGCCGATGAAAGTGTCGTCGCCGTAGTACCAACATCTCTCCCGCCATAATTTTCATCTCTCGCCGCCGGCCAAAGATCTCCCGCTATAATCGTCGTACAAGGTACATTGACGTGATACCCAAACCCGTCTTATGTGCGTGCCGCACTCAATGCGCGCCCAAAGAACAAGTAAAAAAGACCACAGCGAGGAAACCGGTGCGACGGTGATGGCATTTACGGCATCTCCAGCCCAGCTTCCACGACCGACGGCGAAAATTCAACTATGACGCAATCGTTCGGGTTCCTTCTTCGACTCTCGCTGATATAAACATATCCCTCTCGATAATCTCTTATTTTTTTCAAACCAACAACCGTTAGTCTACAGTCCAAGTGGCAAAAAGTGTTCATTGAGCGTGCTTTTCTGGGGCGCAAAAAAATCAGTTGGTTTATTGTTGGTATGGGTCCCATGGTACGAAAAAAGTGTATTTTGGATTTTTGTCCTTGCACAATGGGGAGCTGGGGCCTAAAAACCCCCATTTTTTCCCATTTTTTCAACTTGATCGGGCGCAAAAAATTTTTTCACAGTGTGATAGCAGACACTCCCCCGACTCCAAATATATGTCACAACCCTTGGGCCACTTGCACAATGGGGGACTAGGCCCCCCAAAGTGCGATTTTTCGCCAAATTCGACCATTTTTGGCACAATAATGCCTCTGTATGCGACATGTGGTCTGGGGCGCAAAAAAAATCAAATGTAATGTATACCCACATTCATTCTGCATCTAATGAGCCAAAGTTCGAAGAAAACGGTTTGCACAATAGGCCGTAGTGAATTTTCAAAGTTGAGAAAATGAGTAATTTTCACCCCCCCTTCATCATGAATAAGTTCTTAAAAAAATTATGAAACTTGGGTTGCGACCTATCAAAATGGGTTAAAATTTTGCAAGAAACCCGAAATTTTTAGTGAAAATTGAATTCAAGCCCTTTCGACCCTTTTTGAGCCCCAAATTGGGCCCTATTTTTGAGTTTTTTCCAAAAATGGCATGCGACCTATCAAAATGGGTTAAAATTTTGCTAGAAAAACAAAATTTTCAGTGAAAATTAAATTCAAGCCCTTTCGACCCATTTTGAGCCCCAAATTGGGCCCTATTTTTGAGTTCTTTCCAAAAATGGCATGTGACCCATGAAAATGGGATAAAATTTCGTCAAAAATTCAAAAATGTCATCCAAAACCATTTTTAAGCAACTTTTGAAAATTTTGAGCTCCAATAAATAGGGTCAATTTGGGTGTTTTCAATTAACTGGTGTGTGACCTATAAAAGAAGGGTAGAATTTCACCAGAAAAACAGAAATGTCATCTAAAATTATTTTTCCACAACTTTTGAAAATTTTGAGTATTTTTGAGCCTGCAAATTTTCTTTGTATTTTCAAGAAATTGGCATGCGTCTTCTAAAATTATTTTTCAGTGATTTTGGAGAATTTTGAGCTTCAAATGGCGGCGATTTCTTTAGTACTTGAAAAACTTTGGCACGTGGCTTGTGAAAATTGGGTAGAATTTTGTGAAATATTTAGAACTGTCATCTAACACCGTTTTTGAACAACTTTCGACTTTAGAAATTTTCAGTTATAAAATATTCTCCTCTTAGATGACAAAAATGAACGAAGAAATGTGTAATACATATTAAATGAAAAGTAGAACATTCGAAAGAGTTTTGTTCATGATGGTTGATTTTCCTAAGAAATTTTCACCCATAATAATGGGTTGCCTGATGATTTTTAAAATGTGTCTCATAAAGTTTACCTACGTAAGTAGATAAGTACAGAATTTGAGGCTCAAAATTTTCAAAAGTTGTGGAAAAATAATTTTAGATGACATTTCTGTTTTTCTGGTGAAATTCTACCCTTCTTTTATAGGTCACACACCAGTTAATTGAAAACACCCAAATTGACCCTATTTGGAGCTCAAAATTTTCAAAAGTTGCTTAAAAATGGTTTTGGATGACATTTTTGAATTTTTGACGAAATTTTATCCCATTTTCATGGGTCACATGCCATTTTTGGAAAGAACTCAAAAATAGGGCCCAATTTGGGGCTCAAAATGGGTCGAAAGGGCTTGAATTTAATTTTAACTAAAAATTTTGTTTTGCTTGCAAAATTTTAACCTATTTTGATAGGTCGCATGCCATTTTTGGAAAAAACTCAAAAATAGGGTCCAATTTGGGGCTCAAAAAGGGTCGAAAGGGCTTGAATTTAATTTTAACTAAAAATTTTGTTTTGCTCGCAAAATTTTAACCTATTTTGATAGGTCGCATGCCATTTTTGGAAAAAACTCAAAAATAGGGCCCAATTTGGGGCTCAAAAAGGGTCGAAAGGGCTTGAATTCAATTTTCACTAAAAATTTCGGGTTTCTTGCAAAATTTTAACCCATTTTGATAGGTCGCAACCCAAGTTTCATAATTTTTTTAAGAACTTATTCATGATGAAGGGGGGGTGAAAATTACTCATTTTCTCAACTTTGAAAATTCACTACGGCCTATTGTGCAAACCGTTTTCTTCGAACTTTGGCTCATTAGATGCAGAATGAATGTGGGTATACATTACATTTGATTTTTTTTGCGCCCCAGACCACATGTCGCATACAGAGGCATTATTGTGCCAAAAATGGTCGAATTTGGCGAAAAATCGCACTTTGGGGGGCCTAGTCCCCCATTGTGCAAGTGGCCCAAGGGTTGTGACATATATTTGGAGTCGGGAGAGTGTCTGCTATCACACTGTGAAAAAATTTTTTGCGCCCGATCAAGTTGAAAAAATGGGAAAAAATGGGGGTTTTTAGGCCCCAGCTCCCCATTGTGCAAGGACAAAAATCCAAAATACACTTTTTTCGTACCATGGGACCCATATCAACAATAAACCAACTGATTTTTTTGTGCCCCAGAAAAGCACGCTGAATTCGATTTCTAGAGCACTTTTTGCCACTTGGACTGTAGACTACGTACAGAGCGGTACTGGAAGCCATTGAGGAGCCGTTGTACTATACTGAGCGCGCGCACGATGCCTTGGCGAAGGGAAAAACCAGTTGAGGTTCTGGACAGAGGGGCGACATCGTCCAAGGTAGCCGACCAGAGAAACCCACGCGGTCATCGGTTTCTTCGGTGTCTTTTACCCTAAAATATTGCGGTATCTAACGCCATCGGGAAGGCATTTCCGTTCATAGCCGACGCCGGTGTTCGGAGCGTTCAACTTTATTCAGCCTTTATAGCCAACATTGATCCCTGAATAAACCCTTGCCTAAACCAGAATTGCTTCATTGCATCAGGAAATTTCATCGATTTTTCAGTTTTCAATCGACTTATGTGGTCTTCGAAAAAAAAAAAGAAAAGAGAAATCAGTAAGATTTTTAAAAATTTTACAACTCTCTTAATTTGAATAACTCAAAATTGACTGACATAAATCGACAAAATTGAGTCACTGTAAGAATCAGTGAAAAAATTTCTCAATTCCATCGGTGAATTTTTTAACTGATTCAATAATGAAAATTCACTGATCTAATCACTAATCAGTAAATTTTGACTGATTTCAATCTGTAAATTTTGACTGATTACAATCAGTAAAATCAGTGAATTTTGACTGCTTTCAATCAGTAAAATCAGTAAATTTTGACTGATTTCAATCAGTAAAATCAGTCAATTTTGACTGATTTTAATCAGGAAATAAATTTTGACTGATTTTAATCAGGAAATAAATTTTGACTGATTTCAATCAGTAAATAAATTTCGACTGATTCAACAATCAGAATTCACTGATTGGTGGTAAAATGTTGCTGATCAAGAGGAGAATCAGTGGAATTTGACTGATTCAAATTTAGAGAATGCACTGGAGTAATTCGTAATCGAGATTGAAATTCCCAATGTGAACTTTCCACGGCTATTGACGCTTTCTTTTTATTTAAAATTGGAAAAATGCACTCAGATTATTTATTCACAATAAAAAGTAAATCAATTGATAAAGGTGGAGAAAAAATAGAAATCAACTTTGAACCATCTTCCTTCAATTTATCTTGAAAAAATCAAATTTTTTATTTATTGAAATATATTTCTCACAGGGAAAATAGCGTTCAAGGACTTTTTTTCTTCTGAACATAAAATTTCCTCACTTTTCTCTCAATTTAAATCTAAAATTACTATTTAAAACAGTTGAAAAATAAATTAGTGAACTGTCTTTTCATTATGAAGCAATGTAAAACTACTGATATGAACTGCTAGCATTTAGGTATTGCCCAACAAGAAGATACAAATTCAATGAGATGAAAATCAGCCAATTTTTCAATTTTTTCTATGCTATATCAGAGATTTTTTTTATAGAATGAATGAGTGGAGTTCAAATGCAAAGGTAAAAGTTTTACAAATTTGAAAAAAAAACTTTCATGAACATCATAAATTTTCAATAATGAATTCAAAGATTTAAACAATTTTTTCTCTCATCGAAGAAATGTTGAGAGTTTTTAAATTGCAATTTTCAGCATTTTAGATCTCGATTTCCATGATGATTGTCTTTTTTTTTTTTTTTTTTTTTTTTTTTGGAAAAATATAGCTCACGAAACGAATCAAAAAAGATCACAGAAAATTCATGAAAATACGGAGTCAATTCAGTAGACATCATTACTTGGATAGTGGACTAGGACTGAAAATAAAAGAACCGAAAAAAAAAGACATCAAGATGGCCACCAGTCGAAAAATGATCATTTCAAATGAGAAAAAATTATGAATTATCATAAAAATTCATGACTTGTATGATTAGTAGACAAACTGATTTCATGCACTATTTTGTTTCTCTATTTCACCCTATTAAACTGATGTTTTCATTTCAAGATCAGATTTCAGTTCTCACCATTCTTGTAATTTCAATCATGTATTCCAATTTGAAAACCAATAGAGATGAAAACTTGAAACTGAAACGAAAAAAACTGCCAAAATTTCCCAATTTTCCGATCAAAAAACTGAAGCCAGTTTCAATTTTTCAGCATACAATCATAATAATTAGATACTGCCCGAGCGAACTGAGGGCGAAAAATTTCATGAAAATCGTGTTCGAAAAACAAAAACATTTTTCACATTCAGCTTGACCTCTTTGTCAAAAACTTGAATCATCTTGACCTTCAGAACTTAGCCTGGCCATGATCAGTTTTTTTTTGTACGTCTTAAGTTTCAATTATTTTATTATCCTTTCCAAGTTTCGATTTTCTTTTCATCGGATTTGACTTCTTCTTGTGAATACAAATCTTCAATTTTAAAAGTTGAAAACTTCAAAAAACATTTCGAATGAAAAAAAACTGAAGGTTTATACGTTCAATAGCTAAAAAATAATATTAAAGCTGAAACTGAATCATCCCAGTTTTCATTATTATTTTTTTTTTCATGACCACTCGTAAAATTAACACTGTGCACACTACATTTTCTTTGAAATAAGCTCAAGATCACTTCCATCACCCATCCACATGTTTTTTGCTTTAAACCCATCTTCTGCTACATTTTTCCCCAATCTAATTTCAAAATCTCCAATCCGAATCAAGATTTATTTTTCGACAAGAATTTCGCATCCGTTGATCACGTGGTCTACACAACAACTTCTCTAAAATCATATCACTACATTTCCAAAACATCCCAACGATCTCCTCCCCAATCCTGCTTTCCAAATACACCAAAATCGTCAAAAATTCATCTCATACCCATCGATACATCCTCATACATCTTATTTCGTCTTCATTCAACGCATGCAACTCGGCGATAACACGACACGCATATCTTTCAGCGGGGCAAAGGAGGCAGCCACCGTTGCTGTTGTTATCATACTCATCATCACCATTGTAGCGCGCAACAAATTTCAAAGTTGCCGAGTTCAATGTCTGATGCGCGACGCAGAGGTCAACGACTCCGCACACGTTGTTGCCTTAGCACCGCCACCTCTCATTCTTGTCACCGATATCATAATATTATTAATTCCGAAAGACGAAGACGAGCTGAGACTACATAGAGTAATATTTACACGTTATTTACCGCTTTCTCGTTCCTCCGCAGTGTCGTCTCTCTCTCATGCTAAGAAAACCTGCACCATCGCGACGTAAGACGCAATACTGCACGAGTTTATTATACACCTGCTCATTACTACGCATACACATTACCAGAGTTTTAAAAGCTTTCGGCTCCGGAAAAGGGTTCGAGAAATTGAGCATTAACAATGGCGACGACGGTCGAACGCCAAAAAAGAGGGGAGATTTTCGCGTCGAAACTATCAACGGGGGATTTTCGCCGGCTAGATGAGATACAGAGTGGTTTACGTGCGGCTTTGATGGGTATACCGCCGCAAAACAGTCCAGATCCCTATTTTATAAACGAAACACGTGAAAATTGGATCAGTGCTGCCGCCGATGTGCGAGAATTTTCCACGTGGCGATATACAAAACATCATCGAGGGGTGAAAAATCATATAGTTTGGTTCAAAAATTATATAAATTCAACATCCAGCTATCTCTAGAATTTAGAAATATCAACTAGGACACTTGTCTTTCTCCTATTAGCTCCAAGGGACACTTGTCCTTTTCCTTCTTGCTCCTAGGGACACTTGTCCCTTTCCTTCTAACCTCCTGGAGACTTTTGTTTTTCTCCTCCTGGCTCTTAAGGACAACTGTCCTTCTATTAAGCTCCTTGGGACGCGTGTCCTTCTCCTTCTAGCTCCTTGGGACACTTGTCCTTCTCCTTCTAGCTCCTTGGGACACTTGTCCTTCTCCTTCTAGCTCCTTGGGACACTTGTCCTTCTCCTTCTAGCTCCAGGGGACACTTGTCCCTTTCCTTCTGGCTCCTAGAGACGCTTGTCCTTCTCCTTCTAGCTCCTTGGGACACTTGTCCTTCTCCTTCTAGCTCCAGGGGACACTTGTCCCTTTCCTTCTACCTCCTGGAGACTTTTGTTTTTCTCCTCCTAGCTCTTAAGGACAGTTGTCCTTCTATTAAGCTCCTTGGGACGCTTGTCCTTCTCCTTCTAGCTCCTTGGGACGCTTGTATCTTTCCTTCTGGCTCCTAGGGACGCTTGTACCTTTCCTTCTAGCTCCTAAGGACACTTGCCCTTCTTCTTCTAGCTCCTAGAAACACTTGTCCCTCTCCTTCTAACTCTTAGGGACATTTGTCTTTTCCCCACCACACAAGATACAAATTCTTTACTCAAAACTCCTTTCAACTCCCTCTAAAGATCAACATCCTCGTCAAATACCACCGTCGAGGTTTTCAATTTCAAGCATGACTCAGAACTGGACGCCACATAAAACACCACCTACTCGACTAGACGATCCTCTGTATTCTAAATATTTACGCGACCGTCGACCAGCTGAATGACCTTAGAAGAAATTCGACCGAGTGTAACAGGTACACGAAACGAATGCTTCGCAAAAACCCACCTTGAAACATCCTCGGCGAATACTTTTTACAAGAGCCAAAACCTGGAAAAATTCGCCAACCAACACGTATTTTCAATGCTACCTCAAAATCCACGGATCATTTTCTTCTCAACCAACTCTCCCGCATGACCCAGATCGTCAGTTGAATTTCCAAAATTACATTATCTCATCGACCATTTTGGAACGAAGCAATCACTTCGATCATCGTTCAACCGCATGATATTGCACAAACGGCGAACACATTTTTGAAACAGTCAATCGTAAAAATTCTTATCTTAATTTTATCGGAAATTAACGCTCGACCTTGGCAAGAATTTCATTTAACGCAAAGTACTACGAATAAGTATATTCGAAAAGTACGTCATGGGCGCCATTTATAGAAATAAAAAAAAAACCTTATGAAGGTTTTGCTACGATTTCGCCGACAGACCGAACCATGCTGAGACACATTTGGACAAATTGCATTGCAAATTGGAGGTTGTTTGCAGTGTCTTTTAATGATCTGCGGGCGAGTTTGACTAATTGGTTGGAAAAGAGAAGGGATAATTAAGCTGAAAGTCACGACCGATATGAATTGGCGGAATGTTGAGGTAGTCTTAAAAAACCGTAAATTAGAAGGGATTTTTTTCGATTTTTTCAATACCTTTTTTTTTTTTTTACAGAAACCAAATTTATTTTAATAAAATTTTACCAAAATTCATCTATGTACTTGAAACTGAAACTTTGAGAACAAATTACAAAAAAAAAACACACAAAAATTAGACAAAATCCGATCTATAAAAATAACTGCCCCTGCCTTGGTGATCGAGGCGAAATTGTTAGATCCAAAAAAGTATGAATTTTCAGTTTTTTATTTCAATACAAACTCAGCTCTCGGATTTGATCTCTTCCGAAATTTTTGCAAACCAAAACCGATCCAGCTACCATCACAAACATCATCACCACCCATCAAAATTCCAAATTCCACAAAACAGAACCACCTCACCACATTCATCATAATATTCTCTTATTTTGAATCAGTGAAAAGTCACTTATGAACAGTCGAAATTTCTACACAGGAAAAATCGGCAAAATTCACTGATTTTTCAGCAAAATTCAAAAATTTCATCAATTTTTCAGTGAATTTTCATTGATTTTTCAGTGATTTTCATTGATTTTTCAGTGATTTTCAGTGAATTTTCAATGATTTTTCAGTGAATTTTCAATGATTTTTCAGTAAATTTTCAATGATTTTTCAGTTAATTTTCAATGTTTTTTCAGTGAATTTTCATTGATTTTTCAGTGATTCTTCTCACTAATTCGTTTTCAGCGCAAATTTTTCACTGATTTTCTCCTGTGCTGCAATTCTGACTGTTTTTCAGTGATATTCGATAATTTTTAACTGATTTATAAACGAGAGAGTACTCTCAACCATCATCCAGAAATACAAATCATCCTCCTGTTCCTCTCCAAACCGAACCTAAATTGACAAATAATCCACCCACGCATCTCCACTTCATCTTCAAACAAATCCAATGTAAACCATTCGGCAGTTACTGACCTAGGCCGACTCGATCTCGTCTTCGCTCTTCACCTTTCCTTCTTCTGGTCTTGGCCAATTCACCACTACGCCGATTTGTCTATCCCCTCATTCCTCCTCTCACTCGCCAACAACCAAATGGAATACTTTCACATCGCCATAGGTACACACAATGTTAGCCTGGCGACTGCGACACGGTCAAAATTCCCCAAATCACCATTACGACGTCTCCTGTCGCTGCCGCCATCGCTACCGCGTTGATTAACCGCATTCCATCGGCGTCCGTTCTGTCGCTGGCATTTCTATACATTCGTATAATTACATACGCAGATACAGACATATACAAGCAAAACCGTTTCCAAATCACGACCATCCGACCAAACACTCCGGACCGAGTCAGCGATCAATGGCCTTGCACTCATTATGGTAGTCCGATCTTTAGTTAGAATTCAGGAATCGTCGTACAAGTCCAATTCCTTTCAAGATATGTACCTTATTCTTTTAAAAATATTTTCGCTCTACCACCGTATGTAGTCGACAATACCTCTCACTTTACCTTCTCATGACATGACAAATCGTAATGATCAAGAATATGTGCGAATTTCCGAAGAAAAAATCCATGAACTTTCAAGTTGATTTTTGATAATTTTCACTGGTTTATAAATGAGAGAATAAGTACCTAACCTACCTACCTATGACATTTTTTTTGAAGAAATTAAAAATTTTCAAAATAAGGTGAAATTGTTCCAAGAATTTTTTTTGAATTTTCTCAATGACCTGAGCATTGATGAAAAAAAAAGTTTTTTTTTCTAAAATAATTTTTCAAAATCAGGATTCATATCACGTATAGAAATTGAAAATCGTAGTCCTATGAATGACCTAATTCTCTGGTCGAAGATGAAAAGTTTTCTTTTCGAATTTGTTCACCCTAATCGAAGCAACGGCGTATTTCCTTTTCCTTTTTGAAAAAATTCGCAATTTTTGGTAAATACTCATTTTCAATCAATGAAAAATCACCGATGAATAAAATTACAGCACAAGAAAACTCAGAAAAATTCTCCAATTTTCAACAGATTTCCTCTGATTTTTCGAAAAATTTCACTGATTTTTCATCAAATTTCTGATTTTTCAGCCAATTTTTCACTGTTTATAATAAAGTTTCACTGATTTTCCAGAAATTTTTCACTGTTAGTTTTCAGCGAATTTTCACTAATTTTTCACTGTTTGTTTTCAGTGAATTTTCACCAATTTTTCACTGTTTGTTTTCAGCGAATTTTTACAAATTTTTTACTTTTCAGTGAATTGTCACTAATTTTTCACTGTTTGTTTTCAGTGAATTTTCATTAATTTTTTGCTGTTTGTTTTCAGTGAATTTACACCAACTTTTCATTGTTTGTTTTCAGCGAATTTTCACAAATTTTTTACTTTTCAGTGAATTGTCACTAATTTTTCACTGTTTGTTTTCAGTGAATTTTCATCAATTTTTTACGGTTTGTTTTCAGTGAATTTACACAAATTTTTCACTGTTTGTTTTCAGAGAATTTTCACTAATTTTTTACTGTTTGTTTCCAGTGAATTTTCACTAATTTTTCAAAGTTTGTTTTCAGTGAATTTTCACCAATTTTTTACGCTTGTTTTCCTTTTCAGTGAATTTTCACCATTTCTTACAGTTTGTTTACAGTGAATTTTCACTGATTTTCCAACAATTTTTGTCATTATTTGTTTACAGTGAATTTTCACTAATTTTCCAACAAAATTTTCACTGTTTGTTTTCACTTTTCACCGATTTCCCAGATTTTTCAATATTATTTGCTTTCAGTGAATTTTCACTGATTTTCCAGGAATTCTTGTAATTGTTTACTCACAGTGAATTTTCACTAATTTTTCACTGATTTTCCAGCAATTGAAATTTATTTTGATTTATTATTGTGCTGCAATTCTCATTGTTTTTCAGTAATTTTCGATAATTTTCACTTTCCAGATGATTCATCCTTTTCCAAATTTTTACATCATCGAAGATGACAAAATTTCTCGACTTTTCCAGGTTTTTCAGAAAGTGGACATCTTGAATTACAGACTAAATCCGTTGCAAATGCAATATGCACCTCTTACACATTGGTTAAACCGTATAATACACTTTGGTAACATAACCGTTCGAGAAATTGATAATTACAACGTTAATTACGTGCTCGCGTTTTTTCTAATACTCCAGTAAGAAGAAACCACTCGATGGTTCTCATTATGCCCTCTCCCGTACTATTTACTCCGGCCAATATCCACGTTCCCCACTCTACGTACTTTTACACGGTGCGGTATATGTATAGTACGAATAAAAACCCGGATATCCCTAACGAACCTCTAATTTCGCTCATTTGTACGCACGTACCTTCAACTTCATCGTCTTCATCATCATTACCATCATGCTACTATTACAACTTCACAAAACGTATAAATCGTTGGCAGGTACGTACACAGGTAAAACTGAGAAACTCCGGAGAAGGAAAAAATATAAACCATTTTATCAACCACTACCAAAAGCCATCATTTGATTACTGAAGAAGGGTGCGAAGAACACGTGGCTAACGGCGAATTCGTGCTCTTCTTTTCCAACTACCGATAGACAGAGACAATAGGTCGTATTTTATCAGTATTCTGTATCGAAGATAGAAAAAGATACGATGTTGTCTCGTATGTATGTAGTTTTCAAAACACGCAGCAAATAAAATCCGTAATAATCTGCACATTCGTTGTCACGATCAAAAAGGTATTACCGAGTAAAATTTTCGATCGATGGTGGCGCAGAACAAGAAAAGAGAAGTTCACCTCGGATGGACACGTGTTACCTCGAATAATCCGCCAGTTGAATTAAAATTTCAACATCGTACAAGCCGAACTTTTAATCACGATTCGAGACTTTCCGAAAACAATTTTATTTTCGGTGGCGTAAATTTGAAAGCTGAAAATGTTTTCCTCGAAATTGAATTTTCTACGAAAAATTATCAATTTTCACGTGATTTCGATACACTGCGCAAATAAATTTGAAATACGATGACTCAATAAATTTTACAATATTTTTTCGACGGCAAAATATTCGATACTCGGAATAGTATTTTGTTTTGATAATCGATTAGTCATTCGATGAGGAAAATTCCGAACAATGATAAAATTAAATCAGCAATTTCTGGAACCGGCGTTTGAAAATTTCAATTCATTAGGGTGTAAAATTAAAATCATCTTGAAACCTCTTCAATTTTTTCTCAAAATAATTAATTTTCCAAAAATCTTCCAACAGTAAAATTAATCATTCTGGTCAATTTTTGAGTGAAGTAAGTACATTTAGGTGATTTTTGTTGAGTGATTGCATAGAGCAAATTTTCCATCAAAGTTACAAACTTCTCATTAAACTCTCACTTTTCAAGGTTACTGAAATCTGAGTCCTTATACAATAAAATTTTGAAAACAAGTAAAAGAGGACTTGATTAGGATTCTTTTCGAGTTTTCCGAAATTAAACAAAATGAAAAAGGAGGAAGGAGGGTCTAGTTAAAGATATTTTCAAATTTTAAAACAGTTGAAATGAAATTGACAGTATGGGAAAACCTTTAAAAAACCAGTGAGTGTTTTTCATGGGTTAAAAAAAGAATTTTGTTAAATTCTGAAAAATTATTCATTATTCTGAAGAGGAATTGCAACCCACGCCCGGATGGGAACACCCAATAGGTGAAAATTTAATGGAAAAATGTAATTTTTTGAATCTGAAAGACGAAAAATCCCATGATATATTTTTTTTCAAATTAGAAAAAAAAAGAACCAAAAGAGTTGAAATTATAATTTTTGAGTAGCAATATCACAATGGGAAAAAATTTTATTTTGAAAAAACAAAAAAATTGGGAAATTTTTCAATCAATCATTGAACAACTTTTGATCACAAATACGCCTCAAGAGTTTTCCAAAATTCGCTCAAGTCAAAACTTCGAAAAATTCCTAAAACGATCTCAATTTTTTTCGGGCTAGTTCGGTGACATCTAATCTATTCAACCAAGAAACAACATTTTCAGTTTTGAAACTAGAAACAGGTACAAAATACTGATAAAAAAAACTCACGTTTTTTTGGAACTTTTAAAAATTTTTCAAATTTTTGATTGCAATGAATTTTTTGGCAATTTCAGAAAACTTTGAGATTCATGGTTGAAATTGACTGGAAAATATAACAAATTTTTTCTTCTTTTAATTTTTTCAGCCAGTCAAAATTGCCAGAAAATCAATATTTTCAACTTTTTCGATCCATCCCATTGCAGAACCAGCCAACATCCCGAAAGAAAAAATTCTGAATTATAAAATATTTGAAGGAAGGGAAGTGTTTCAATGAAAGAAAGTTTGAGGAGGAAAACAGACATTAGATTTCTGTTTCTCGACCTTGAATTATTCGAAATTCATTCAAACACGATAGATTTTATAAAACTTGAGAGATCTTAGAATACCTACTTAAGTTGATGATTTCCTTTCATTTTTTTTGACGTTTTTCATAGAAATAATTCTGATTTCTATTACAATATCTCACACAGACCTAGTTCTTTTCTCGAATCAACAAATAACAAAGAAGTTCAACGATACCAAAAAAATGAGATAACATCCCACAATATTTTTTTGCCCATCAAAGCATCAACATTCGAAAAACTACTTCCACAAAATCAAAGTCGTCGAAATTGAAATACACCAACTTCAACGATTTTCCAGTATTTTCACCCACAAACGCCATTTTTCTATTTTCTCCGCTACCGAAAAAAAAGAGAATCAAAAGAAAAGCGAAAATAGGAAAAAGACGTTAAAAATCAATAATAATGGACGTAGGTGGATGTATTTTCGATGGTGTAAATCCCAAGAGAGTCTTAAACGAATCTTCACGAAGCTTGCGGAATCAAACCAGCTACCTCTTTCCCAGCCAACCCCACAATTTAATAACTGATAATTTTTCTACACTTTCTGATTCAATTTTCACCAACTTCGAAAAAAATTCCTCGTAGAAAAACCTAGCCAATATTTCTCCAATTTCTTAATAAAATTTCCAAAAAATTTTCATTTTTTTCTAGGCCATCAATGAAGGAAAATCAAACATTCATTCAAACGACAACGACTTTCATTCAAATTAAATCATCTCGATCGAAATTCGTTCTCGGTTCGCGGTCGATCCCAGGCGAAGGTAGCGAAAGTACTCTCGGTATGTGGTCAATGAATGTACTTATAGCTGCAGGTACATTGAACATAATCTACCAGCAATACAAGACCTCATCATTTCGAAGTCGACGCCATTAGCCTCTTTACATCGTTGCACAAGATTGGAAAAAAATTCGCCGAATTCCTCTCCAATTTATAAATAAAATCGAACTTGACGATCCACAAACGCCACTCGAAATCGTACGAAACAAATTCGACGCTCGTGCAAGTTAAACACCAAACTGAAAAGAGTGACGGGGGGTACCAGATAGCTGTAAAATATCGTCTCATTACGACCTTCGACTTGGCGAAGCCGGTCGCGAGATACAAAATATCCATAAATTCTGCATAATAAGCGTCGATTTTCATTCGCGTGGTAACTCGTACCACCTGCACAGACTTCCAACATTGGAAAATTTTACACATTTAATTCCAAATGAGAACAACGCCGGCGGCGAGAAAATTTCGAGCCATTTACACGAAATTCGAATCACCATAAAATGCTGCCAGAGACGAGGCGAAGGAGGAACCTCAATATAGCTTTTGGTACGCACGAGATTGCTCCACGCAATACCGTCTAAAGTATCGATTCTCTCTCGCAGACTTATTCGTGAACTTTTTTCCTTGAACTAGTCCTCGAGAGCGGAAAGAAAGCGAGAAAGGGAACAAAATCGAGCAATATTGCCGCACACATACGTAAGACGCGACCGACAACTCCTTGCCCGTCGCCCGAATCAGTACACCTGACCACAGGTAATTACCGAGACGACATTTTCTACACCTATAGCAAGCCAGATCTACACAATTGAACGTCTCGAAGAAAAACGTTGAAACAGAAATCGACGCTAGATCGTTCTTCGTCGGTAGCAGTAAATTCTAAGGTCATCTGTACTGATCGTTTACCAAGGGCATACGACCACACGTTGCCAGCAGCATCCACCGAGCCTGCGACCACATCGAATCTTACGTAATCCACCTCAACTCTGCCCCTCACCTTGCTAATTTCAAATCTACAAAAGCTCGCCCATTTTCAAAAAATCGAGCTTCGGACCATCCGAATGGCGTCGGCAGACACATCGATTCGCGTATCCGACAGAGATGGAAAAATCGCCTCATAACCGCAAGGTGAACCGGTATCAAGTCGTGTAATCTGACTCCGTGCACGGTATCGGTACCACACACATCTTATCACACTCTTCAGACAATTCCGCCAATCCTAGAATCAAACATCGTATTCTATTTCTCCATCCACGTTACCAGCCATCTCCGCCTCGAAACCGGAAACGAACGAAATTTCTTCGACGAAGAGAATAAAAATAAGAACAATCGATTATTTGACAAATCGCCAGCCCACGTCGTCCGCAATATTCCATTCAATGATTCGAAATTTCGAAAAAATTTTCAAGCAAAATAGCGAACTCCGGAGTTCAACCAATAGCATTCGTGAAATTTTCTGAACTCGTTCCAAGCCAACAAATCGAGCTCGTCTTTTCTCTCAAAGGATTCGAGAAAGAAAAAAAAACGTGATTTACACAAGCCAAGTGACGTAATACGCAACTATCGTGTTGGAAAACAAGAGCTGCGTGTTTCATGCTCCAGTAAAACAGGTGATACTAAAATAGCTAGTAAGGGTGGAGGAAAGTTATAAAAAAAGAAAACTCCGCCAAAATTATCGCATATATTTGTCAAAATATCATACCTTTCGAACTGAAAATAAAACATATGTACTTACTATCAATAGATTTTATTTGTGAACGATTTCATTGAATTGGAAAACATTTTAAAAATAAACCTGTCACATTCAAGCGATTTTCATTTGCTGACACGTCCCTTAACAGAATTCCCGTACGATATTATCCCAAGATTTACTACGAAATTCTTCCATTCATTGAACATATTTCGGCTCTTTCGAGTTGAAATAATATTTTGGTTATTCATATTGATTCTACGGATCGAAATAATTTAAAATTGCAAATACCGAATTATGACTATAAAATGCGTTTTTAGATTTAGAAATAATGTAAAAAAGTCTAAATATAGAAGGGAACGAGAACCAAAATCTATTCATCTATCAGGACCTAAAACAAGATAAAAAATCACCAAAAGAGGTCAAAAACTAACCTGAACTGATTTTTAGACAAAAAATCGTTCGAAATGATTGAAATTTACACGTATTTGCAAAAAAAACCAACACATTTTTGATGAATTTGATGTAATATTTTCAATGCTTCAAAAAATTCAAAGATAATTTATTAGATTTTCTTATACGAAGTTTCATTAAAATAATAATTTCACTACTTTCCTGAAATTTTCCACTATTTTGATAAAATTTCAGAATGTGTTGCACATTATTGAATAATTTTAATAAAATAATTGATTAACCATTTTGATGACGTGAGCTATTTCGACGACTTTCTTGAATTTTAATTTAAAAAGTAATTTCTAATGAAACTTTGAATTAAAAAAATTGTCCACTAAAATGCTCTACTTGATACGTTTTTGCTCTTATCGCAGAATTTCCCTTAAAAATTTCAAGGAAGAAATTAAAAATTTTCCAACAACAATGCCGCAACAAAAATTTCCCTTTTTTTAAAATTTTCACAACAAATGGTTGAAAAACTTCAAGAAATTTTTGAAGTACGAAAAATTTATTAGAATTTCAAAGTTGAAAAAATTCAAAGAAAATTCAGAAACAATCGAAAAAATTCGTGAAATTTACTTCAAAATAATTATAAATTTAATCATTTCAACAGTTCTTGGTAATGAATGAAAAAAAAATCATAAAATTCATTTCAATAGAACGTAAATTTAATGATTTCCACGATTTCCAACAATCTTCAAGAAGAAATTTGAAAAAAAAAGTCCAAAAAATTTGACAAATGAAACTACAAAAATTAGTTTTTCTATTTTTTCATCTTACCAAAATATGGACTTCCATGAGAAAATCACATCAAAATTTTAAATTTTAAAAATGAGATTTTTACTGTAATTGATAGTTTTTGACGTTCTGAATTCATGGCCGCGGTATTGAAAATGTTCGTGACCAATTCATCTTGTTGTTAAAATAGGGGATAATATTTTTTTATGGAAACTTGAGAAATTCGTGAAAAAAATTGTTTTTCAGTATGTTGCAGTAAATTTCATGTAACACATCTGGAATAATTTTCAGCTCAATCCAACAATTTTTGGATGAGTTATTGCAGTTTTTACCTTTTTACAGACGGAAAAATAATTTCAAAAGATTCCATTTTGGTGCTAATAGCGAAAGTATAAAAAAGAAATACTGAATGAAGACCAAAAATTCGAAATTTGGAAAAATTCAAACTCAACTTGTTCAAGGATTCACTTCTTTTTTCTTCAATAAAAATTGAAAACTGTATATTTTTTTCAAGTTGGCCCTACCCCACCCCTTTAGATTTTTTTCACGATGATTTTTCAAAGTACTCTTCAATCAGAAACTAATAAGAAAAAAATACAGTAGACCATTGGAAAACTGATTCCACTTTTAATTTCTATTATTTTCATTACAGATCAAAAATTTAAAAACCATAAAATTTTTGCAACACGAATCTCTGGCCATAAATTGAACAATTTTGAATCTCGACAATAATTTCACCCTCATCCCCCCCTATACAAAAAACCCTTCCAAGCAAAAAAAACTAACTAAAAAAGAACACTTTTAACGCTATTTAATGAAATTTTTAATTCAGCACTTCCTTCTCATCCCTGCCCCTCACCTCCTTCGATTCCACTTCGAAAAAACTCTTCATACCTCGAAGCTACACCGTCAAAATAATTTCACACAATAACAACTGAAAAACGTTGGCATTACGAATTTCAAAAACTACATTATCAAGAAAATGGAAAACAAATCAAACAAAGTGAAACGAAAATAGCCACGAGGTTCAAAAACGTCGGATTTTCTTTCCTTCTCTCTCCTGCCAGCAGGGGCTTAACACGGCGCCGGCGTCGATTTCCTGTGTTTCCACAGTCAATTACACTACACGTACTATGTACAAGAACGACCCAAGTACAGAGAGAATACCTCCCACGTGCAAAACATCAATGGCGTTTCTAAATGGCCGCCTGATACCGAGAGAAAATTGGGTAAAATCAACCAGGCGTTAATTTCATTTCGCAGAATTTGCTTACGTTCTCAACCACTCGTCGATACCAACATTTTCAATCATTCGCATTACTTACAAACGATGACGAAAACACCAAAATCCGAAAGGGTAGTAAAACAGACGCCTCGTAAGTACGAAATAAAGATCAATAGCCTTTCGCCAAGTTCACCGACCAATACTTTTTACGTCTTCTTTTCATCCTTCCTTTCTCTTTCCACCTTCAACTACCACTTATCATTTTCAAAATAAGAAATTCCGACTTCCAGTTGACAACAGTCGTATTTTTTCTTCACACTGCGATATTTTCCCATCTAAGGTTACAAATGTACGTATTTTTCCCTCGTTACTCGATACCTTGACGATATTTTGACAAAATTATATCGACGATACCGACGATGAAAACAAAGCCATTGTCGAAATACCACACGAAAACATCTCTATCTAATCTTCCATACGTTGGTTTTCCTATTTCTTGCACATTATACGACACTTGAACGGAATCGAACAGTCTCGTGTGTTGCAAATGAAAATTTCCAACCCCCACAATACCGCATGGCATGTGCAAACGAAACACACGACGTAAAACGAGCCGGAGAGAAGAAAAAAGAAGGCAAGAAATATAGGGGATCGCGCTCTACACACGATATCAACCCTACGACGATTCAACACCCTGCTCCCATCCCTCGTCGCCCATTTACCCCGTGTCTCGGTACTTTGCCTCTCCGTCTCTTTCGCTCTTACTCGTCTACCAAAAGAGAGCAGCTGAATTGCATGCTTTTTCCAGAGTTCAACAACCCCACGAGTAGTACATAGTAAATATGACGTAATTCCCAAACATGTTAATGAACGACGTCTCGCAAAAGGCGCTACGATGCGACGCAGTCACTTCTTTTTGCCGGCGATGTTGCCGTCGCCACCGACGCCCGGATGAAAAAAAAGCCCAACTATAGAAGTTTACCGGTGTTGCATTATCGAACCATCTTATATATTTCCAAAATAGGCCAAATTAATCGAAATTTTGCCAAGTTTTGTCATCTAGCTTGAATAAAATGGAATTTCCACTCGACAGTTTTTTCGAGTGAAGAAGAAAAATAATAGAAAAAATTATGATTATTTTCATAATTTTGATACAACAGCTTTTGAACCTAATTCGAGTTTTTGAAAAATCTTAAAGATTCCTTTCTCAAATTTTTAAAAATTTAGACGTTTTTACGTTTTTTTTTTTTGAAGAATTTCGAGATACTTTTAATTTTTTTTTTTAAATAAAAATTTAATTCTTTTCTTTTCCATCAGGTGAAATCATTTCCAAATTAACTTTGAAAATTTTAAAATACACCACCGTCTTGATAAAAAATTTACTTAAATGTAAAATTTTGCACTCAATTTTAAAATTTTCCAAATTCGGAGAATTTTTATGGAAGCAAAGCTCGTTACAACTTTCAAAGTGATTAATTTTGACTCTTTATTTCTGCATTATGAACAATTGAACATGTTTCAAACGCATTCAAATTTTTCTACGAAACTAAAATGCTAACTTACTTAATTTCATACCACGTAAAAAATATTCTATTCCATTCACAGGAAGGAAATTCGGCACTCACCTGAAACAAAAGAACAAAATAAATATTTGATTAGTCGATTGTCAGCACAGCTTATTCGAATTATCAAAATGGAATTTCTATAATGAAGATATTATCAAAGGTCATTACGCAATATTGCATCCTCATGAAATTTTGACAGAAATATGACGATAATAGTCAAGTAAGGAATCTGTCAAATTCAGTTCAATCAGAAGATTTCACACAGGACCCCGACATTCAAACTCAAAATTGAATAAAATACAGCGAAAATCTTCCCACAAAATACTACAAAATATAAATTGAAAATATCAAGAATGATCAAAAATTCTTCAATGCTCATAAAATCATCGAACAAACAATACCAAAAAGTTCGTGTGCCAATAATCATGCAAAAATCGATAAAACATCTTGAACAATCCATAAAATTTATTAAAACCAAGAAAAATTAGGAAAAAGTAGTTGGGTCATCACATACAAATATAAAATTGCTTAAAAATCTTTAAAAAATTGTTCAAAAAAAAGGAGGAAAGAGTTGAATTTTCATCAACATCACGTAAAAGTTGATTGAAATAATACAAAATTTTGTATAAAATACCTCCAAATAATATTTTTAAAAGTATTTAAAAAACGAAAAGAGTTTTTGAATTTTTGTACCTGCCTAGTTCCATAATAATCACATAAAAGTCGATGAAAAGAATTCAAATATGTAAGTATTACGAAAAGTTTTGAAAATATTTTACAAAACTCACTGAAAATATGAAAAAATATACCGAGTAGCCATAGAAATTGCGAAATTGTAGTAAAATTTCAGAGAATAAGGTTAGTTCACCATGAAAAAAATCTAATTTTTGCAAAAATCACACAAAACGAATAAGTTGATAAAATATCATAAAAACGATGGGATTTTTATGAAAATTCTTCAGAAATTTTGATCAAATCTCACGAAAATCGTTCATAGCGTAAAAATTATAAACGCGAACAAAATGGAAGAAAAACTGATAAATTGGACAAATTTTCTGTAAAATTTAAAATATTTTATGAAAAAATGAAAAAAAAAATAGTAAAAGTTATTCTCAAAACAAAAGAAAAATGATACAATTTTCGTGAAAAAAAAATGAATCAAGGCATAAAATAAAATAAAATTTCATCAGAATGACTAAAATACCAAAAAATTTGAACCGAAGTAATTTTTTTCAAAAATCAGTCCACAGATGAAAAAATCACATTTTGTGATTCAATTTTCAAAACATTTACGATGATTTGAACGATTTTATTCAAACTTCCAACATCTCTGAACGTCAAACTTGATTTTTTTCAATTTGAATATTCTTCAACAATTTTTAATTTTTTTTTTCAAATTTTTGTACAATTTTGAAAAATTTTCAGATACTTTTCAAGCATATTTTAAAATCAAAATCAACAATATTCAACTACTGAATTACTAGAAATAATTTTCATAAAAAATATCAACAATCTATTTAACATCATTTTCTCATTGACTAAAAAAAACCACGAACCTCCTACCACTTGACCTCAAATTTTCACGAAAAAAAAATCGAATTTAAATTTCCTTTCATCTGCGTCGAATGCATAAATACCTCGCTGCACCTCGAGTTCACTTTCTATACCAGCATGTTAACAGGTTGAAAGAAAAATCCATACTGGTTATCATCGTCAATTGCAGTCTCCTCTGTACCTGCACACCATGCATTCTTGCTAATTGAGCATTTCACTTCTAATAGTCTGGATGTGCTCATATTGTGGTACTTGGAAGAGAATATGGCGACCCATGCCGCGATTCCAAGTACCAAGAATTATAGATACACCTTAATATTGCTGGTAAACAAGGAATTCTGGGAAACATACGTAGAGATAGAGACCTACAGTCCCAGATAAGTACGTGGTATAAAATTCTACACAGGCGATTAGCTCGTTTTTAGTGTTACGAGGGAGAGGAGAGGGGAGGTTTCTTTAATTTTTGGAAAAACACGATGCACGTACGAGCGATAGATTTTTTTCAACTTCGATCTACTCGAACATTTTATCAATTTTATTTATTGGTTCGTTCGATTTCGATTTTCCATTCGAAAATTCATTGAAAAATAAATCACAAATGCCTTCATAATTCACATAAGAATAATAATTTGTTGGTATTCTTGAAGAATATAAAAATCAATTTGCCATTCCACGAATCAACTCTCGTCAACTCGTTTCAAATAACACCTCATGTTACTTTCGTACCGGGTAACAATACATTTATAAATGGAAACACAATAAATGGAGTAAATCACATTTTGATCCGGCAATTCCGGACATACCATACTTCAGCAATCGAATTCAACACCACAAGAATTTCCTGTGCAAATTCTCACTCGAGATTTCTTCATCTTCTACCAACGACATCTCTGCTCAGCGCATCTTTTTTTTCTCATTCGACCAACTCTTCATTATTTCCACTTCCCTTTGGCCATCAACGAACAACAATTCAACCACCTTTTCCAGCACCGATACAGACGTTCGATCACGATACCTCTTACACATCCATACGTTCGTAAGTATATAAAACACAAACCGTTAGTTCTTGGCAACGGCATCGATGGCATTGAAAAATACGACTCGCATACACAATGAGAAATTATGCGCTATGATTTTAACTTCTTTCTTCTTGGAATCGCGCCATTTACACCGCGAATTATCACCGGTTATTCTTCGCGTGGCCTGGTGGATACCGACCAAGCACATATAAAACGACTTAGCCGACATGAAAAATTAACGACGATGGACGTTCGAGATAAAACGTAAGTAAATTACCAACGAGCAATTGTAAGTCGCCAAATACTAATTACAATTACTTATTTTAGCTGAATCCAATGAGTTTTTTTCATCATTATTCATCGTTAAGAGTTTCCTGAGTGTCTATTACAAGATGACTTGATCATGACACTAATGCCAATTTTTATGACCATTTCGTGACTTTTTGTCAACTTCTATGACTTTTTTTGAGGCTTTTCGTTAACCTTACTGATTTTATGTGACATTTTCATGCCTTTTTTTTTGTCAATCTCTGCGACTTTTTAATGATTTTTTGTCAATTTTTATGACTTTCTCATAAACATTTATGACCTTTTCGTGACTTTTTGTCAATTTTTATGACTTTCTCATGAACATTTATGACCTTTTCGTGACTTTTTGTCAACTTTTATGACTTTTTTGTGACTAATCGTTAACCTTTACGACTTTTTGTCAACCTTAATGATTTTATGTGACTTTTTGCCAATTTTAGTGACTTTTTCATGGCTTTTTGTCAGTTTTCATGACTTTTACAAGACTGTCCGTCAATCTTTATGACTTCTGTCACTCAGTATGATTTTTGATTTTTCTTTAGAACCTTTTCATAGACGTATGTCAATCTTCATGATTTTTTTTGATTTTTTTGACGTGACCTTTTGCTAACATTCATGACTTTTTGTCAACATTCACGTCTTTTTCGCAACTTTTGGTCAACATTTATGACTTTTTCATGATTTTTCGTCAACCTTGATGATTTTTTGTGACATTGTTGTCAATCTTCGTGACATGTCAATACTTATGGCTTTTCCAAGAACTTTGCCAACTTTTGAAAACTTCAATGACTTTTCTTCGACTTTTTGTCAGATTTTTGACTTTTTTGGCAACTCTAATCACTAAATGACTATTTTATGGTCATTTGTTAATTTTTATGACTTTTTCATGACCGTTGCCCATTTTTACGACTTTTCATAAATTTCTGTCAAACTTGATGATTTTGGTAACTAGTTATGATTTTCCATGACTTTTTGTTTTTCTTTGTGACTTTTTCATGAACATTTGTTGGTTTTTGACTTAATCATCATTTAGGACTTTTTCATGATTTTTATGACTTTTTCATGATTTTTATGACTTTTTCATGACATTTCATCAATATTTCTGCTCCTTTCATGAATTTTGGTCTACCTTTAAAGCATTTTTTATTACTGCCAATATTCATGACTTTGTCAATCCTTAGCACTTTATTCTATCACTTTTCATGACTTCTTGTCAACCTGAATGATTTTTTGTCAAATTTAATAACTTTTTAAAATTTCGCATCTTTCACATAACCTTTCATCAAATTGCATAAATTTTCCAATTTTTTTTGACAACAAATTTCATGACTTTCATTCAATTTCCATGATTTTTCATGACTAGTTCTAATTTTCAAATTTTATATCTTATTCATGACTTCAGCGATCAGTGCCCCCTCCCCCCATGAAACAAATTTTACTTTTTCAATCAAATCGCTCTGAATTAAAAAATTCACCATTCGACGTAAAAATTACTAACATCGATAACACACTCGTCTCGCTTTGTTTACACATTTCAACGTCGAAGCTGGTGAAAAAAATCGCCATTTCGCGATAACCCGCGCTGGAAAAAATTCTACCGAACGTTTCCCGATGTTAGTAAACGTCGTCATTCTTGAATGGTAAAATTTTGCGCGCCAGCCATTCACCTCTCTTCGTCCGCCTCTCTGGGCTCTTTCTTTCTCGACAATGAAACCGTATAAACGATCTTATCGTTGCACAATTGTGCAATACACACAAATGTGGCGGAGGTTTATTTATAAACCAACATAATGACGCGCGAATGCAACAACATTTACAGTACAGCACGTCGCAATTAGTACGATGTGCGAGTTTTTTTTTTCTTCATCATCGTCACCTTCTTGTACCGTTTTTTCTCCTTTGTCGTCTTGGTGCTTCTTAATAAAACACATGTACGTATCAAAACTACGTATAGTAGCGACCTTGCGAAAAAAATAACACATTTTTCGCTTCTTTGCTCAATGAAATTACACCACGGAATGTAAAACGTAGAAATACAAAAGCTAGGAAATGGAAAAGGTTGGGATAGAATAATAATTCAATTTTTCACATTTATACGTACTTGAAAAAAAAAAGGATAAATGGAGTGATTTTTCAGCTTTAATTAAATCAAAATTTAAAATTTTGGGAACCTTAATTTTCTGGTGCCAAATTTAGAAACATATAATTTTCCATAATTGATACATGTTTACTTATTTGAGCAAGGTTTCTTTAATGAGATAGCAGATAGCATACGGAATAATACCCACAAAATTCTAACTCCTAGCAAGATTTACAAAATTGAGACTAATTCGGAAAAATATGACATCAGCTAATATACTCAGTAGATGAAATTAACATAAATCAACTTGGGATAGGGCATTTTGGCTCGAATTAGGCAAATAAAAAAATTGGATTTGACTTTTGAAATGGCAAATTTTTTCAAATCAGGAACAAACTTCTTCAGTTTCATTTTGGAAACATGCACTTTTCAAAAAAGTTAAGGAGAGGAAGAGATGCCATGATCGGCAGCATTTTCAGAGGTAGCCCTAGACGGCTGCAATGTTGAAAAAACTGTAAAATATCAGCATTCGAAGGATATTTTTGGAATTGAGAAACTTTCTCAATCAGAAATTTGGCGATGTTTTTCATCATGAACTTTTTTCTCACTGTTTTTCGACCAATAAAAATGAAAGAGGAGAGGGAAGATATTATTTGTTTCTGCTTATGCAAAGTCTTAGCTCTATTCCAGAAACTTGACAGAAAATGGTAAAAAAAACATATCCATGTTAAAATCATCAGCCATAATTTTTTTAGTGAAATAAGGAAAGACCTTGAACATTTACTCACAACTCAAGGGTGGGTTTTCAAAACCCAAGATGGGAGAGGGGTAGAGAGGGAAACCAAGATGATAAAGGTAGTGAAAAGCACCAAGTTTTAGAGATTTTACATCAAGACACCATTACACTTTTGAACGGGTTCAATAAACAAAAGACGGAAATGTTTAATGATGGCCCTTGGAAGGATATATTCAATTCGAAAATTTCACCCATCAACTAACTCGAGAAAGGAAAAAATAAGCTTTAAAATTATTACGATTACGTTTTGATTTCGCGCAATTTTCCCATTTTATGACGTCACAATGATAAAAATGCAATTACATAAAAACCATGAACGAAATCAAAAAGTAATTATATCATTTGAAAGCTTGTTTTCTTGTATTTCAAACAATTTATCATGAAACATTTTCGATATTACTTCCTTTACGAAATAATTTGAAAGAATTATTCTTAGAAGAAAAACTTTCTGATTTTTCATCATTTTCAACGCAAAAAATTTATTCCCACAGTATTTCAAACGTTCATCCGTCCTGCGCGGAAACATTATTGTAGAGCGTTAAATTTCCATTTTTTATGCTCTAATTAGAATTAGGAAGAGATTACATTTTTTTAGAATATATGAAGGAGAAAAGATTACATATTAAATTTTCATAAATTTGACGAGAAAGAAAACATCAAGTAGGTATCTCAAAATCTGAGCCAAAACATTGTTTTTTCAAAATAATTTTGCATAATGCAGGAATGCAGGAGAGTAAATGACATCTCTTAGACGTTTAGGAGGGGAGCAGCGGCAGCAACAGCAACAGGAAAGTTTGCTTCCAATCACGGCAAAATTATATGCAGAGATGGAAAAATTTCGATTTCGAATTGAAAAAACTTAATGTTGGCAGAAAATTTTCAATTTTACTTTTCATTTTCAATATTCATACCCTAGGTCAAAAAAATTCAAAATTGACCTACTTACTACTACATATCTTTGCAAGCTATCTTGAAAAAAAAATTCCGAAATGCAAGAATTTTACAGCGCTTTCCAGTATGTTTACAAGACCTCCAATAAATTATTCTATTCGTCCCAAAAAAATTCACCAGAAATAATTCAAAAAATCTAGATATTTCGCAAACATACTCAATTTGAAATTTTTTTTAGCAATACAATAGAAATAAACAAAATATGAGCAAAACAGAAAAATCGACAATTCAATGAATATAATTTTGAAAAAAAAAAATCAGTACAAAACGTAGATCTTTTTTAACACTTTTTCATTTTTTTTTTTTTTTTAGCACCAATTTGGCGACTGTTGTTAATACCACGTCCTGGCAAACCCTTCGATTCAAATGTTCATTTAATTTCTATGTTTTTAAAAAACAGACTTCAGCAGAATTCCATTTCGAAGGGACAATTCAACGACCATTTTGAAACAACATCTACACTAATTTTCATACACGAGGAATATAGAACCGTCTTTGAAATAAAATATCAACACCACTCAGAACAATTTTCAACGATATCACTTTACTTTGACACCAGCTAATCTCAAAATCCATATCTCGACTCATTTCAGCTCGCACCGCACCGTTGACACACCAAGGTCGAAATCCTACTACAGCATATCAGCGAGACAACCCTTAGCATCATTAATCACCACCAGCTTTCTATTTTCTTCGAAACAATACAAAAAGAATCCCTTTACCCCGGGCTCATTTCTAGACAATAATCCTTCGCACGAGCGAAAAAACCAAGTCAAAATAAAAGAATAAATTCAAATAAAACACATTAAAAAATACTACAAAACTACAAAGATCGTTCTGAACTCGAAGGTCATTTTCAGTATCGACATTAGTAGCTGACAAATTACCAATGCTATACAGTCTTCTCAGCTACAGATCGTTTAGAAACATGGTTTTTTTTTAGTCGCGATTCTCAGAACTACTTATCGATTCAAGCACGCCATTAATTTTCCGCAGCCCGTCAGGACGGACCGACGTGTGTACAACGACCATGATTTCCTTCTTTACCCTCTTCTCTCATATCCAGTCATTCGTCTTTAGCCTCAGTACCAAGTGTCGACGGCCAATCACACATAAGCTACGATGGCGTCGAATTCGCGAAAAATCCTCTACCAGCCTGCTGCCAGGGCACAATGACCTCGGAACATTGCCTCTTAGCTGTTTTCCTGCTGAAAAACCACCAAGACGTGAGACACGTGCGCGCGCATTCCGAACTGAAAAACATCAGCTACCTTTACTCACTATTTCTGCGGATCTCTCTCGAAAAAGATTCAGGGAAAGGGTTGAAATGGAGAATCTTTTTCTCAAATGGTATTTTTTGCCAAAAATTGGCCAAAAAAGTCCACATTGGACCCTACACCAAGATTTCCTCATAATATTACTCTATTTCTCATCCACAATGGCAGGTATACCTTCGGCACACGTTGTCTCCGCGATTCAATTGGCAAACGACGTCGACAATGGTGTCGGTCTCGGTGAAACCAAACGACGTAGAAAATTTTACCTTCGACCAGGGTCAGTGTTCAAGGTTAGCACAGCGCGCAGAAGAGAGGTTGATGTTCGGCTTCTACGTGTGCATGTGTATCGTAGGTATGCTCGGAAAAGAAGAGCGTAGCCAATAAATTCGGGCTCTCGACGACCGACGCGGTCCGCGTTTTTCCTTCTTATCGCCACCACTTGCCGATGCCCTTCCTCTCGATACATAAAAGTACGCACTCGCGTACACCAATTTTACACACGAGAAGCTCGAGTCGTATAAATACGTCGAAAAAAAATCTCAAATACAACCACCACACCACAGGTTCAAAGATAAACGACCTATTAGTCAGCCATTTACGTTTATTCGAGCAATCGGATGCAAATCGACTCGCGTGTACAAAATTTTCACTGATATTTTTTTTCCACTTCGGCGTCGCGAATCACACACAAGATTCCGCCATTAATTACACCACAACCGGAGTCAACTTCGTAGTACCCCTTCGTCCCCCGCCTCATCCTCAATGGTAACATTCTCATTCATTTTTTTTCTAAAATGGAATACCTTCGGTTCGTCGTAACCAGATATTATGTTGTATGCGCTATTTATTCGCATACAATGCACTCTCCACTCCTCTCCCATGCACCAGTCTCATTCATATCCACTGAGACATCCATCCGCGTCTACTCTCGCTACTCTTAACACGATATAACATCTATTGCGGATTTCGTTGGCCCACTTTTCCACCATCATCATTATCAACGTTGCCTCCGCCGCCAGTCAGCTTCTCTGGTCGCTGCCGCCGATGCACTCATCATCCATCGGCTCGACAAAATACCTCGTGTAGGTAAAGGTAATATACTCTTAACACGAAACCGAGATTACATGCACTTGTTGTGTACCAAGTACCATCCGAGCCGACTCGCTCTATTATCTCTTCGTACGTTTTACCTCTCCATTTACGACTTTACCTCTTGTAAGGTCGATTCGACCTTCTTCTCAGTTCATATACCTACTAGCTCTACTACTTACTATTATTTACCGCGTATAACTCAAACCGAAGGTGTATTCAACTTCCCCCTCCATCCAACAAACTCGTCAACCACCAATTTTACCATCGTTTCGTTTTTTCTCACTTTCGAAGATCAATACTCGAAAATGATCCCAAGATCCATATCTTGAAGATTATTTTTCTCGACATCCAACAGAAAAAAAAACGCGAAACTGGCGACGATTAATTCTAGCTCGTTCGAGTTATTTCCAGTTTCCAGTGGTAAATTCACTGCGCCGCATAGAATGATAACCAGAGCGTCCTATACAGCAAGGCCGAGTATCCTGGTGTACGCCATGCAACGACCTCGATCAATCAAATATACACGTTTGAAAAGAAAATACGATGAAATGGAATCGCCATTTGATTGTTGATCTTGGACGACGCGACGGTGGCGAATGATCTTCGGTCTGTACAGTTTCTCGAACCAGTCTGAGTCGCCAAATAGTCTCGCACTCTTCCATTTATAAATCAGTGAAAAAAATTGAAAGTGAACACTTGAACAGTGAGAAAAATTGGGAAAAAATCAGTAAAAATTCACCGAGGCCAAAAAAAATTGAAATTCGTTGGAATTGGTGAAATGAAGATTTTTCCTGTGCTGAAATTCCAACGCTTCCAGTGATATTTCACCGATTCGAAATAAGAGAATAAATCGTCCATCTTTGGAAAAGTGTGGCTGGTGGAAAGTACTCGCTCATTGATGAATCAGTGAAAATCATGGAAAATCACCAAGTAATAAATCACTAAAAACAACCAAAGTACGTAGTACAAATAATTGCTGAAGAATCAGTGAAAATTCGCTGAAAATCGGAGAATTTTGCTAATTTTCTTAGTGCTTCAATTCTGAATCAGTGAAAATCGTGGAAAATCATCGAGTAATAGATCACTAAAAACAATCAAAATACGTAGTACAAATATTGCTGAAAAATCAGTGAAAATTCGCTGAAAATCGGAGAATTTTGCTGATTTTCCCAGTGCTTCAATTCTGACTAGTTTTCCAACACTTTTTTACTGATTGAAAATGCTGGGAGGAATGAATTTTTGAACGAATTTTCAAATGCTGAGTGACTTATAAACACCAAAACTGTTTCTTTTACATCAAATTTATGACTTTTTTAGACCAGAAAGTTATGACTTTTTTGCAAAAGTTCCGACTGAAATTGCGATTTAGTCAACATCAGATATATTTTTACCCATTTTTTAATCAGCATACGAATTTGAAAAACACCTTTTCAAAAAACTGTCACGTTTGGAATCAACGTCATGTTTAATAATAGTGACCTTTGATCAACAATAAATTGAGACTTTTCAGGATAAATCACTCCTTTCATCATATCAACTTTTCAACTCGAAGAATTATTAGTCAAAATGGTCACATTCTGCTTCAGAATTGCGATGTTTAATATGAGACTGACTTTTTGTCAAAATTTGTACTTTTTATATCATCACATTACAACTTTTCCACCAAAGTGATGACATTTTCAGTCACTTGCTTTTTTTTTTACTTCAAACTGGAAACTGAAATGTAATTTCTGTTCACATTTTGCTCTCCTAATTTGAATGACTGATTAAAATTGACAAAATCAAGTCACTGCAGCAATCAGTGAAAAAAATTACTGATTCAATCAGTAAATTTTCACTACTGAATCAGTAAAAATAAAATTTCACTGATTCAATCTGTAATTAATTAATTACTGATTCAATCAGTGAATTTTTTTTTACTGATTCAAAAATGAAAATTCATTGATTTGAATCAGTAAATTTTTACTGATTTCAATCAGTCAACTAATTTTCACGGATTTAACAATCAAAATTCACTATTTGAATCAGTAATTTCTCAATGACGCTAATTAACTGTGGAATCAGTGAAATTTGACTGATTATCAGTGACTTGATTTTCTTTATTTCATCAGTAAATTCAGACATTTTTGACTGATTCAAATCAAGAGAGTGAATAAAAGTGATTTTATGTAAAAATGCCATTTTTTGTCAAAACTGCGAACTTTCATTTCAAATACTTAATAGCTTTTCATCAAAATCACTATTTTCTCGTCAAAATTATAACTTTTTGGTCAAAAATCACCATTTCCCCCCAAACTTTTGAATTCACAGATTCATTTTTCAAAAATTAAAACATTCTGTAACGGTGAAGTTGAATTAGAATGACTTTTGTCACCATGGCCATGGCGCCTGTTTATCTCAAAATAGCGATCTTTAATCAGAACTGCCACATATCTTTCAAATGATAATGCTGCTTTCTAAATTCAGTATTCACTCAAAATTTGATCACTCTCTCGTTTATAATTCAGCGAAAATTATCGAAAATCACTCGGAAACAGTCAGAATTGCAGCACAGGAGAAAATCAGTGAAAAAATTTTCACTGAAAACAAATCAATGAGAAAAATCACAGGAAAATCAATAAAAATTCACCGAAGTCAGTGAAATTTATGAATTTGGCTGGGTTTTCCTGTGCTGCAATTCTAACTGTTCATAAGTGACTTTTCACTGATTCAGGACGAGAGAGCACATTCGAATTTACTTACACATGAACTAAAATTTGTTCAAGAAATCGAAAAATTAAAAACTGAATTCTACATACTGTATTAAAGATCAAGAGTTGAATAAATTGAGTAAAATTATAATGAAAATTTGAAAACATTCTACAGACTACAAGAGTAAGAATTCTTATTCTGAACATAGGAAGAAAAAATTTCAAGATCAACTTGAATTTTCCTTTCAAAAATTGATGTTATAAGCTAATCTGAGATCAATTTGAATTTTTCATAAAAAAATAAAAATAAAAGCGTCATTTTTCGAAACGAAAGAAGATTGGAACACTACAGATAAAAACTGTTTTTCGTGTTGAAAATGTAGGAAGCAAAAAAATAACTAATTTCTTTTTTCTCTCCTCCAGACATTTTTTTTTCAAATTTCATCAGATGATAAGCAAGTTTCCTACATAATGGCAGATACACCTAGTTCTATTCTTCCTATCAGTACCAATCCAGCATGTGAAAACTTCACCACCTCACACATGTTCTCCGAGAAATTCTAGGGTGAAAAAAATACAATTAAATTCACCTTCGAATTTCGAAGTACCGTAACGAGCACACCACGTTAAAAAACTTGGAAAAAAATCCCACCAACGAAAACAGAAAACCAGACAAGATTCACCTGTCGATAATGATTTTCCCATTTCGCCATGTCATCGGCTGAAAGAAGGAAAATGGTAAGCAGGAAGAGGCACCACCGTGCACTCGAGTACAACAATACAACTCTTTCGGATCTTTCTTCCAACAAAACAAACAATAACGCGACATCACCCTTTAGCACCTCGTCATCTGTCACCACTCTTCATTCCAGTAGGATTTTCCCTGCAATCTTCACACGTGCTCCATAGATTGTGTCATAAAACCCCACGACAATCGCAGGGCAAGGGAAAAGCATGGAATTAAAATACGAGAGGCCAAAAAAAAAACCCACACAAAACAAAATCACGTCGCGTCGTTATCAACAAATACACCTATGGCAACTTGAAAAACAAAAGCTGGCGAAAAAACTACTCGAGGGAGAAACTGTAACACTCGAATCAAGGCAGACAGTCCATTATGTGGAAAGTTTCCCACAAGTGTAGTTCGTAAATATCACGTAAGTACGTACTGATCTACCTCAACATTATACCAATTCACCCAGCACCCAAAAGCTCGAGTTTTTTTTCTCAACTACGTCGATAATCTTACAAATAGTGGCATTCAAATGCATGTTACCTGCTGCGGCGGCCGCAAAAGTCGATTCGAGATTCATCGTCGATGCCTCGAATGACAACTCACAGCCTAATATTTAACGTAGAAATGGATGGAAAAAATGCCTCTTTTTCAACTACTGGTCGCTGATCATTTCGAATTCTTTTTCGGCACTCCTCATCTCGTCCAAGCACAATTCGTGTGAAGGGACGGAAATGGCAAGAAAATTCCAATATGCCGACGTTCGATTCGATTGGGATAAAAAATCTCGAATACACGAACCTCGATACCGAAATTGGTTACACTGATAGCGATCTAGCTATCGCAGCCAAATCGTGTTCATGGCGCGAGCCACACGCCGCCATTCATAAAACTATCGTACCGCGAATTTCAAAAATAATCGCGAGTAATGCCGCCAAAAATCAATGGCCACTTCGCACCAGGATTTCACAACACACCACACTAAAACACCGATCACAACACTTGAACAATTAGCTTGTATTTTCTCCTTATCAGTTGGGGAAACAATTATTCAAGTACATCGAACACGGCGCACAAATTCGCACAACGTGTTCACGCCACATTTACACACATGAAATTATCACCGCCGGCGCTAATTTTTCGCACAGATTCACAAATTGCAATTTACACAACACAAATAAATAAACGTTGACAAGTAATCGTACAAATTAGTAAATTGAAAAAAAAAACGCAATTCGGAGAGTATAAGCGCGCCAACGTGAGTGCTGGAAAGACTAGCCAAAAAGATTGTTTGAACACCGTCGCTACATAGCGGATCGGATTGATAACGGAATGCCAAACCTCACCGCGCACCTTGCTTAACCCTAAACCCAATATAAATAGGGAAGAGAGACGAGGAGAGTAAACTGCTTCGAGGATATCGCTCCCCACCTCGATCATCCACCACCTCTTCGTCTCTTCAGACGCAAGGGGGGAATCTGTACTCCCGTCGTCGACACGAATACACGTCTTCTTTGCAACGTCGTAGCCGTTCGTTTCCCTTTCCCCTTTACCATAGTTTACGGCGTACTCTCAAAGCAGCGTTTTGAGCGTTTACACCGGAGAAAGAGAAACATACAATGTATGTAACACAAACACCAAAGTGTACATTGTCATCAGCAAGACTGTAGAATCAAAGTCCAAAGAACAGAGAATACTGTAATCGCGAGACATGAATGCAAACAGAAGCACAGTACTAATACATGAATGACATGTTTTATCGACTCAATCAATGACTCATACCTATACCTGTAGATACTGATACTGTAAGTGCAAAAAACTCACGCAACTCAAACAGAAACACTGCATTTGACAACATTAGGATGACTAGTGCATCCAAATCAAACATTTCAAACACTGATGCTGTAAGTGCAAAAAACTCACGAAACTCAAACAGAAACACTGCATTTGACATCAGGATGACTAGTCCATCCAAATCAAACAATATTTCAAACACTGATGCTGTAACGCTGTAAGTGCAAAAAACTCACGAAACTCAAACAGAAACACTGCATTTGACAACATTAGGATGACTAATTGAACTCACAACGTTTCAAACACTGATACAGACAGAGTCATGTATAGAAATGTAGTGACACTAACTCAATTATTTTTTTTTTAAATTTCAATTGGACAGAAACCATAAATAATAGTACATATTTGCAGCGGCGTTTTCCATTGATATACCTACATAAATTTTGGTTGAAGCAGATATTTTACAAATTAAAAAACTAAAAAAACGAGGAAAACATATTTATTGAAAAATCATGCCCTCAGTACGATGGTTCGGAAAAAATATAATTTTTAGCTTCCAGTTTTTCAATATATTGCATACTTTGCGTAAGACATCAACTATTTAAACAAATGTTGAGCTGCAGTATTGTGGGGGGGGGAGGGGGAAGAAATTGATATGAGCACACAGTGTCGAAATCATCTGCAACATCCACGTTGCACGCTCATTCAGTGCAGTTTTATTCAATCTTTTAAATCATGATTTCTGAAAATATAATCCACAAAATCACCCCCCCCCCCCAAAGTACTCATATTTTGCTTTTTTGAGACAGACAAACAGTGGAGAAAAATATTTGAAAAATTTTAATTGTAGAAGGTTTCAGTTTCTGATGTGATTTTGGACCGGAGCTGCAAAAATGATGAAATTTTGGTTCACGTTTGGTTTTTGTTTTCAGAAGTTATGGTTTGTTGGGTTCTGGCTTTTTTTTCATGAAAATTCTTTTTTACTATTCTTGTTCTTTAAAAATCTGTATTGTTCATTAAATTTTTGGTTTTGAATCATCTATGAACACAATGAAAATAGGAAAAAAACTTGATCAAAAAATAAGGTGGGTAGTACCTTTAGCTTTACAAACAATATCTACTGAATTTTTTCCATTTTTTTTTTTGAATGTTGAAAATGAAAAAAACTTGCGAAGAGCGAAAACGAAAAAGAATGCGAATTTTTGTCGAGAAAATGAAAAAGAATCACTGATTGGAGATCAAAGAACCACAGAAGGAACGACATCGCTCTGCCAATCAGGAACACAAGAGCGACATTCTGCTCTCTAAATTTGAGTAAGTCAAAATTGACTGATATGAATCGACAAAATTGAGTCACTGTTGGAATCAGTGAAAAAATTTACTGATTTAATCGGCGAATTTTCATTACTGAATCGGTAAAATTTGACTGATTCCAATCATTTTATTAATTTTTACGGATTCAATGATGAAAATTCATTTACTGAATCTTTAATTTTTCACCGAGAGGCAATAAAATGTCGCTGATCAACAGGGGAATCAGTGGAATTTGATTGATAATCAGTAACTTGATTTTTTCCATTTCATCAGTCAATTTTGGCATTTTTGACAGAGTCAAATTAAGAGAGTGGGCACAATTTTGCAAGTTGATAGGCACAATTCTGCAAAGTTGATAAAAATGTGGTTTATCAATGAAAAAATTATGATTCAGATTTCAGAAAATGAAATTTAATCTTTCTTAATGCTTTTGAATTTCAATCTCAGAAAAATTTGTTCCATCATAACTGCAACATTTTGTGTTTCACGGTTTGCATTTATCCACATCTCATTCAGCATAATACGTTTGTTCCTGTTGCACTTTCTTCCACATTCACATTCACCTTCATATTTTTTCTCTTCCTCACTCATACTGATAATGCAATGCAACGTAATGCAACATTTCCACACAAAATAAGTGGAGAACGCGGAAAGAAAAATCAAACCAAGTGAAACGTACATTCTGTCGAAGCATACCACCCCACCAATCGTTCATCTTCATAGATACTCCATCGTAAGCATACAGAAATTGAGATGCACACAGATAACCACGTGTCGCAGCATTACTACAATGATGGCAACATTTCTCCCACCAAAACAAGACGCTAATTTACTGGCAATCGACGAAGGTACTGGTAAATGCAACAAATTACATACCAGCTGCATAATACTAGGCTTACATGATACATAGGTAGATGAAAGTTGGACAATGAGCATAGCTTATGCGTATGGTGGTGTAGTACACCTGCCTGCAGTGGCGGCAATGTCGACATCGCGGTCTTCCCCACTTCTCTTTTTCCAGGCCAATGTCGCGAGACCTTTTACCTTACCATCACTTCAACGTCAACTTAACGCAAATAAATCTTGGTTTTATTTTTCTCGTGCCATATTTTTTCTATCTAATTACAAAATTAAACCGAGCTTACCGCGATTTTTAAAAAATGAATGCCAATGATTTTGATGGGTTGGTTGGGTAGTTTTGATGACACTTCGCGAGGAATTGAAAATTTTTCAATTCAAAATTTCAACATTTCTGAATGGGTTCGACTTTCTACTACATTACCTACTTGGTTAAATTTTTTTTTCATTTTTTCATGGGATTTGATAACCTGAAATTTTTATAATTTGATACTGGCTAAATTTTAAATGCAGATGCCTCAATGATATTTTCCCCATGAAAACATCAGTTTTTCTGGATCGATGCAGTAATTTCTTTCAAAACTTTAACCTTCCGTGATTTGCTTATTTTTGAACGAATCTGACAGTTCTTGCAGAGTTTGAAGAAAGGGAAAGGTTTAAATACCTCTACCTGTGATCCCCGGAAGGACGTCTTCAGGTTCTGCAATCATCCCATAAATCTAAACTACCTCTCAATGCCATCCTTAGATAAAAATCTTCAGCTTCTCACCTAGATTGGGTGAAAAATCACTGATGAAAAGATGCAAATTGTAGCAAAGGAAAAAAATTAGCAAAACCAATTGATTTTTTGAAATACCACTTCGCCGATTTTTCAAAATCAAATTTCAATCAATTTCTATTGAAGCTCAGCAAATTTCACTGCATTTTTTTCACTGCATTTTTTTTACAAGCGATCTTTTGCTGAAATTTCAACAGTTCCAACAAGTTCTACTATTTTTTACTGATTTATCAATGAAAGATCAGACTTCCAACTTAATCAATTTCCATTTCCTTCACAACCAGACTAATATGGTATCTGTGATGTAGCCAGGGGGAAGGGGAAAGCCAAGAAGTCTAGACTCCCTCCCTTTTCCCCCAACGAGGTCAAGGATTTACATGAAAAAGTTTGGGTTGGAAGATATTTGTAACCAAATCACATTTTCATCAGTCTTTTTATTAAATATTTTATACAAAATCACATACAAACACTGAAACTCATTCATGAAAGTGATTAAAAATTTGAATGTTATTTTCTTATAGCAGTAAAAATTGGGAGGGGGAGGGTTCAACTTCAAATTTCTCAAAAAATTATGAAAATTTGGACTTCACTCATGAGGAATTCTTAGCTGCGCCACTGGATTGCGCATATTCTTCAACCACTTCTGCCTCCACTTTCATCTCCAGTTTCCAAATCTGAATTAGTGAAATCAGGAGCAATTCTGACTACTTAGGATTAGATAAATACATTTTTCATTGGAAATCAATGATATTTGACTGCAAATCAAAAAATTGTACTAATAATCAGTCAAAAATCACTCATTTCCAATGGAAAATACATGTACATCGGGTATTTCTCTGAAGTCAAAGTCTTCAGAATTTTTCCCAGTTTCATTGAGTAATTCAGATCAAGAAAACATCTGAAGAATTCAGCAAAGAGCCTTTCTGCCTCAGCTAACTCTCGTCTTACATTCACTTACAATTTTCATCACAAGTTGGCCACATAAAAATGCAATCAGCCTTTTCTAAAAAGGAAAAAAAACCACAATCTAGCAAAAATTATAAATGATCACTTCATGCTCCACACATTCTCAATCCAACACCCCACTCCAATCAAGAAACTTTCAAAATCCACACACAATCACGTACCCTACACCTATCTGATCAAACACCGAAATAAAATTACATCATACACTTGAAATCCCCCACCCAAACTCCGGCATATCCGACTACAAGCCTTATCAGCTATCAAACCTAAAAAAAAAATCGTTTTGCAAATTAGCACCACTGTGTGCACCTTCAAATTAAAAGAAAGCTCGCTCTCTCGTCGAAAAAATTAAAGGAAAATTACATTATCGAGGTCGGGTATGTAATTCGGTACACGGTAAAGGACACACGTTATCCTCTCGCCACTCCCTCTCCCAAGTAGAATCAGTTACGTCACCAACGATGCACGTATCACTGCTGTCGAAACATTCGTGACGTGTACGTAACGTACCAAGCTTAAAATTTCTTCCCGGTTCCCTTCTTTGCCAAGTTCGCTGCTACATTCATTATCATCGACGCGTTACTCGGAAATATTCATTTTCGATACGTCGACTTTGATGCTTTTTACTACTTGAAGTGTTCTGATGGGCATGCCGTATCGTTCAAAGTTCCACGTTCCGTTTCGTTGTCATCGCCAACGTGTACCACATCCGACAACGTTGCTTTTTCCCCCCATATAGGATACGTGGAACTACCTACCTATTCTGGCGCACACTCGTCATATACCTACACGGTGCGATACAGAAACCGAAAAAGAAAAGACTGAGTACCGCAGCAAGAGAAGGACGACAACGGAAATAAAACCACTTCTCTTCGTTCTCACTTTATTACCAAGACTTTTTTTTCGCCACACGTATGTACTTCCTCCCCCCACCCTGTCGGACCTCATTCGCGATACATAGTAACAGGTTAACAAAAAGTACATTTTACACGTTTCCAGCACCATCGTCGTCAATTATCACCGGCATGTACAAGTAGCACTTATCTATGCATTAGATAACCAGCGTCGACATCGACAGTGACCGAAATCGCCAAGACTCCACTCATGGCCACAAATACCGGCACGACCGAACGAAATTACTATCCAGAAACTCGCCGCCATGCCCTGCCACAAACACGTATACCAGCGAAAAAGAGAAATCATACCGCAGAAGCTGCAAAGTGTAAAATTGCAACAAACGTGAGAGAATTATGAAATGGAATGCCATTCTGAAGACGATTTTCGCACATTAACGCGCTCCAAATCCCCAGCAATGGTGGGGGTAATTTTTTCTATACTGGCTCTCGTCGAATAAAATTTCTCGCTTTTTCCACGACCACGTCAAAAATTATCCTTTTTTACTATGAAACTGAAATCATTCATCTTGTTGAAGTGCTTTTACAGTGCAGCTTCTCTATTCACATCACTCTTAAGTAAATGTAAGGCAACAAGTACGAAATTTTTTCCTCGTTCGAATTACCCGTATTTACGGACATTTTAAACGAAAAAAAAAGAGAGACTGATGAAATTGAAACCTTTTTTCATATGTAATGCGTTGAAACCCCACGAATTATAATTCACCGAAATAAATCAAAAAAGCGAATTAAATCGAACAAATGCTTTTCTCCAGTTCAACTGGCATTCGTCTTTTTCTGCTGTACGAATTAATCTTCTTATTTTTTCATTATCTATAAAACTTTGGTGAAAATTTTTCCACGTACCAATTTATACGAACTAATCTTTACGAAGTTTAATGCGATAACCTTGACCCTGTTTCTTAAATTACCGTACTTTGAGAATTCACTCGGAAAGGATGCTAAATTTAAATAATTCATTACCATCTCGAGTCCATTATCTCATCCTTGCATTCTTATCCCTTCGCGGGATCAGTTCGTCTAGCTTTTCTTCATCTACACCTGGAATCGCATCAGTTTTACGGTACAAATTACGAAGAACAAATGCAGCAGCCATTCCAACAGACGATAAAATTTGTACATGCACAATTTCCTTATTCCTGTGACCTAGTTTTTTCCACTCTAATATACTTACACGGTGACGCGTTTACTCGATAATAAAACAGGCGATTTTTACGAACGCTGGAAGGACGTAGCGTAGTCGCGCTGTGTGCTAATCTGCTTGATGAGAAGCCGGACAAGAATCCGACCCGGGTCGATTTCCTGCCAAGTAGGTAAGACGATACAACTTTTTATTATTATTTTTTCCTAGCTTGGATCGAAAAAGGTAAATTAGTTTGCGATGTCTATAAAAAAGGGCTCAAAAAAACACTAAATTTCGAATCTATCAGATGTATTGATTGCAATGAAAAAAAAATCAGTCGAAAATAAACTTGAAGATATCAATGGCAAGGATATTCAAAGACATAAAACACTTTGCCATGGAAAATGCATGAAACAACAAAGAAAATTTCACGATCATATTCTAATGCTGCTAAGTGCTCCTTCAAGATGAAATACAGGCAAACAGAGCATCACGTACAATTTGCATGTGGAATGTTAGGCGTTGATTACAATGCTACTGGTGCTGCCTTCAAACTTTCTGAGAGAAATTATAGAAAAATTCAATAGGCAGAATGAATTCTAGAGAATCAAAATTTTATGAAAGGGATTTTCAATTTCATTATCAAAATTTCTAAATAAGAATCTTCAAACTTTTGGAAATCGATGGTGTAGAAAACGAATGATTTTGAAAATTTTTGAATTAAGTATGTTTTTTTTTTCAGAACTACGGAGCAACCGAACAATTTTTCTATTTGAAATGGAGATTCTATAAATTTGTCCAAAATCATACTTTCAAAAATCATCGAAGAACAAAAATTGTTATTTTTCATTAAAAATCAATCTGAATTTTCAAAACAGAATACTTAGTTCTTTGAAATAATTTTCAACATGTTTTTTTGGATATTTCTAGATGCAAAGACGAGTTCGTAAGTTTGTGAGGAATTCATTTACAAATCAGCGAAAAAATCACACAAAAAACAAACAGTGAAAAAACTGATAGAAAATCAGTGAAAATCTAAAGGAAAATTAGTAAAAAATTACTGGAAAACTCAAACAAAAAATCAGAATCTACTGGAAAATCAGTGAAAATTCAACGGAAAGTCAATGAAAATTCACCGGAAAATTAATGAAAATTCACTGGAAAATCGGTAAAATTTTTGAAATTTCCTAAAAAATTAATGAAAATCTACTGGAAATTCAAGACTTTTCATTTTCTCTGTGCTGTAATTCTGACCATTTCTCAGTGATTTTTCACTGCTTCAAAATGAGTAAGTATGTTGGACGATTGAGAGTGGTCTGATGCAACTGTTCAAATATCGAATTGTTTATTTTATTTTATAGTTAAGAAGGAGGTAAGTGTGTTGAATTTGAGTGAAACAAAGAAGAAAATTTTTGCAGAAAAAAGCTTACAAAAGATAAAATGTCAACATTTTAGTCGTAAAAAAATACAATATTTTTACCAATTTTTTTGTGATTTGAAAAATTTGTTACTTTTAGAAACAAAATGAGTAATTTTTTAACATTTCGTTTCTTAAAAAATGCTAGGATTTTGTTTTCAAAGTACATATCAATACTTTCTGTGAGGAATTTTATATTGTTAAATTATTTGGTGTTCGAAGATGAAAAATTAATAAAATGTTTGTAAAAAAATTGGCAACAGCGCCAAATGAAGAAAATTTTTTAAAATCTACCTATTTCAAAAGCTCAAAATTCAATTTTTTTGGAAAATTACTGAATCAGGATAAGTTCATTGACTTTTGTGACCAGTGGAACCCTTTGTAGAGATATTCCATACTAAAACGGGACAAAAATGAAGTCGGATCTTCCAATTCGCTCAATTTTTTTACGAGTTCGCCTAGGTGGTTTATTCAAAAAACCACGATCATATTTTTTCTAACCCTCAAGGGGGTGGGAGCACTGGGAGCCTAAAAATTTCTATACAATTACGATTTTTAGCAAAATTAACTAACTTCGAAGTCTTTTCTCGAGACAGGTAGTACTTGGAAGAAAACTGTTGAGGGGGGGGGGTGTTTCTAAAAGAGAATCGATAGGAAATTCAAAATCGATAGTCACATTGTGAAAAACTCAAAGTTGAACTTTGGCGGTGAAAGTTCAACTTTCATAATGAAAACAAAAGATGAAAGCTAACATTTAAAAATCGGAAAAAATTACAATAAGCGACCCTTATAACCTTCGCTTCAACCGACAAATTTTCAAAATCGGATCTCCAAACCCCTGTGGGTACAAGGGTCCACAATTTTGACCAAATTAAAAAAAAAATCGAAAAAATGAAGTAGCACATTGATTTTTACTAATTCGAAGGCGCTGATTATGAATATGTACTGGGTTTTTCCATCCGACCCCTCTGAACCTCTCTATTTACCCCTCTTGAAGGGGTAAAAATTCGAAAAAACGAAAAATAACGTGTGACCTATCGTTTGTTAGGTATTTGAGGGCACTGAGTTCGAATATTAGCTTATTTTTTGGATTTGACCCTTCGGTGCCTCTCTAGCCCTCCAATTTTGGGAAAGTATGTTAAAAGTCAAAATAGCGTGTGACATATCGATTGACACTAATTTAAGGGCGTAGAATTCGAATACAGACTTACTTTTTGATTTTATTTCCTTCCTCGCGTTTTATCGACTCTCTTCCTAATTAATCGTACATATCTTTCGGTTAGAGCAGGAGAAAAATGGTACAAACCAAAAAAACCACTAATATTCTTTTAAAAATAAAATTTCCATTTTATTTCACAATACAAAATTTTTCCAGTATCCTATTTTCATGTCGAGAAAATTATTCATGTTTACTGTTCCCTTCCTCAAATTTGCCTCCTCAAGCTGAAACTACGAAAATTCAAGAGAACGACATTTGAAAAATCTAGCATAAAATTTCCAAACGAAACTGACCATTTTAACGACGTTTTTTCCTATTTTCATGACCTGCAGATACTACTTTTACCTCTACAACCCTCTTCTTTCAACCTGACCTAATCCTATCACAACTCTTATCAGTTCGATCCAAGCCACCTCATAACCTCCTCACCTCAAATACCTTTCCTGGTTAAATTTATCCCAATCTTTCATCAAATTCACAACCACACCCTTTCCCAGACCACCAAAACCCATCAAACTTCATATCACGTATTTCTTGCCAAACTCCAGCACCATCCCATACCTTCAAATTTCCCACCACGGTGAAAAAAATTCCCATCTATTCCGCATCTCCAATCCTTCGCACCATTAAACTCGGAGACCGAATGGCGTGCGAGGCGGCGCAGCTCGGCGGCGGCGTCGCAACCAAGATCAATAATTCAAATTCAACTATATAGGTCAGTGTGTGAATCCAACCTACCGCAATCTGACGCTCAACTAGGAAAGAATTTTAAGCCTGGTCGTTGCACGCTAATACACCGGTATCAATATAATCCCAGCAATTAATATCCGATTAGCCGAAAATGAAAAACTCCATAATCGAGACATCGTCGAAGAAAAAAAATTCAACTCGAAACGGTCGCAAGATTACCCTTTTTTTTTCGTGGCATCAATCGACAAACGTGCGTGCGCTTACATTCCATGTCGTTTCCGTTTCTCCGGCTTCTTCTTTCTACTGTGATAACACGATTTAGCCATCTTTTCGTGTCTACGTGTAAGTTCGCCTCTCACGCTACGCCATACCAGGTCGATAATTGATTCCTCCTCGCGACATGACACCGGCGAAAAAAAAAAAGAAGCCTACTACAATCCTCGGAATTCCGCTAACTGCGGGGCAAATTCCTTTTCGTATAATTTCGTCGCGTCCAGCACTTAAAATCCACACCTAGCGACCATTCGGATTATCGACAAACCTGCGGATCCACCATCTTCATCCGTCGCCTTCACTTTACCTCGCGATTACACCTCGAATATTAATCACATCTCGCTAAAGGGAAATCATCATCGATCAAATTGTTACGGAATTCGCCCCTCTCTTCCTTTCTCTCATCGTTACATCGACCACGATCCAGTCTCTTGGAAGCTTCCGCGTGTCGTTCGCAACGTGCCCTAATTTTTTCTTACCTCCGACCGAACTATTTCTTAGGCTGAGACGGCCAGCCGGCCAATCTGATCGCAGCTCGGCCAACTTGCACGTTACTGTCTTATTTTCATTTCAAGGTCGACATGATCAGCGTACACGGTACAGATTGCGAAAAAAGTATGAAAAGAAAATGGACTGGTGCTTTCACCTACGCCTTCGTTCCGACCATTGTCTACGATTACACCGCCGGTTACTTATGCCTTCGTCTACCATCTCCCTTCCATAAATTGTTATACTTTTCGCCAGCCAGCAGCCGCCATATTCGTTGCATTGCTTCAAAATGGCCCTCTGGATTCCCTAAAATCGAGCCTGCTGCGATTCTACTAAACTCTATTACAAGAGAATTTCAATTTCGATATTCACAGCTGATACTTTTCCTCGTATTTTTTTTGTTCCGAAGGTTATTGGTATATCACGTAATGACGTACGGTGAGCCTCCCCGTATGCATTCCTCAAGGTCTCCGCGAGCAAAAATAATTTTCCAATTCTAACGCAGAAGGTTCGTAAAACGTTATTATTGTATGTAATGCACAGCAGCTAATTGCCAACGACTACATACGTAACGAGCACGAGTTACGTAACTTTCGCATTTTAATATTACTTTTCTCTCGAACTGGTTTCGTTTTTCTTGCTCCGATTTCTTTGCCATCTTCGACCCAGCTACTCCCCCCAGCTAAGGTCTTTTCCTTTACGTCTCAACAATTCCCTCACGTTGGTCAGAAATTCAGAATTAGCCGAGTTTGGGAAATTCCCATCCGGATCAGTTCGATTTTCATATTTTAAAATCGAGATGAAAATATTCTGTCTGATGAGAAGGCATCACCTTCGGAAATCACAAGGGCATAGCGATGGTTGAATAACCAGAAGTTGATTATGGCAGCTGAAAAGTTGCCATTTGGAAATTTCACCAGATGACAAGTGCTTTGCCACCTTCCTTCTTTTCAGTTTTTCGTTTCAAACTATTTATATAACTAGTATTTAAATATAGATACTCGACTATAACAGGGTGTCTAATGAAATTTACTGGGCAAAAAGCTCGACTTTTTTATGGGCTACTCCCTTCCCTTCCCTCCCATCCACCAAAAAATCAATTTACACCAAAAACTTCAAAAAATCACAATGAACTTATGAATGAAAATTTTTACGAACAAATTCAAACAATAATTATCTAATTGATCAAAATTTTGTTTTCAGTTCCCATTCTCTTTAAAAATTGTAATTATTTATCAAGAATAAATAGACCTTTATTTTTAATTTCTGTAAAAAAAGTTTGATTTTTGAATCGAAAAATTTGACTTTCAAAAACTAGCTTGACCTCTGAAAATTTCTAGGTCAAAAGCTTGCCTTTTTTGACCAGCTTAACTTAGCTTGATTATTAGACACCTTGTAATGAGAAAAATAACTTCATACCCATTCAATCGAAATCATTCCATACTTTAAATTCAGTACAATTTTAAAATTCGCAAGCTTACCTGAAACAAAAATAAAAACAAAACGGATTAGATACACGAGAGAATTGCACGAGTACAAAAGCCATCTACAATATCGATTATTTCTACGAGTAAAGTCAAACGGTAAATGAATTCTCAGCGGATGAAATTTGATTTTATGCGTATGATTTGGCATGTAAATTGGGTATACGAAAGTTGGATGAATATTTCATTCGAAATTTGACAACTACAAAGAAAGAAGTTACTATAATTTCGATTCGAATCGAGTTTGGAATGGTATTTCAAACTATTTCGGTCCAGAGCCACGGATTTGAATTCGACCAGTTTGCTAAGATGAAAAATACAAACGTTTTCATCATTTTGATTTAATTTTCAGATTTATTCAGTTGATTGTAATAGATTTGTTTCTTATTTAATTGGATCAATTACGGGGTTGGGAAAAAATGTGGGCGATGAGAGAAGGGGAGAGGGAATACACTGAGTTGACAAGGAATTGGCAATTCAAAGCATGGGAGTGTTGTCGACAGATTGAACAAAATCTGATTTGGGGAAAAAAAAACGAAATCCCAAGTTATTTTTGTTTCTGTTTTAAAAACATTCAATTCTAAATATTTTCAAGACAAAATTACCCATTTTGAATGGGATTTTCAGAATGGAAATAGAAAGGAAGATCTTAAGAAAGGGTACTAAAGTTGACTGGAATTTTTTCAAGATTCAAGATGGTAAAAAGTGGACTTTGAATTGAGAAAAAAAAAACAAAACAAAAAAATACGTAATAAACATGAAACAAAATTCTTTTGAAAAAGATACCTTTTAAGACCAATTTTGATCGAAAAATTAACCTGAGAGAAACTAATAAGTTAAATTCAATTTTATGGTTGGCTAAAAAATTTTCATTGTACCTACAAACATTTTGAAAATCAACTAAAACAATTTGAAGCAACACTTTTCAGAAAAAAATTTCGAAATATAGCAATCATGACTTGAAAATGAGAAAAACGAATATTTTTTTTCCTAATGATTGGAAAAACTTGACCTTTGAAATGTAAAAAATCACTAAAATCGAAAAAAATTACCCTGACTTCTCTATAATGCCTTTATATCAGCACGTGATTAGTTTTCTTCCCATCAAATTTTCAATTTCGAAACATTCAGTAATAAAAGTATACTCGTTGAGTGTGAAATGAAATTAACATACTCAGCCCTACTGATACAAGAATGCGAATAAATACATCAAACATTGGCACAATTTTTCTACTTGTTGAGCACGTGATAGCTCTTTCAATTTGACAAAGATGTAACTATAACCGGACTAGTTTTGGATAAATGACAGAAAATACGGGGAATTGAACTTATTCCAAATGAGTTGCACTCGAGGTCAATTTTTTCTTTGATAAAAATTTCAAATACATGTGTAGAGTGTCTCGTGAAATCTCAACATCGAAATTAACTAATAATTCTTCGTGCGATCTTCTCTTCACATCCTTCCGCGAAAAACAATAACATAACAATTCGACGACGAAAATTTTCGTGGCATGGCCTCAACTTTGAATACGTTTTATTTTTTGTATTATCAATGAAAATTGCCCATATCTTCGGGAGAAAGGGGAAGGAGGTGGGGAATGTGAAATAGTAACTCAAATTAAAATTCAAACTTTCAATGGTACCTTTGATGAAATGTTTCTCAAGTCCCCACTCCTTTTATTTAAGGACAATTCAAGAAGTGATTTTTATACACTTTCTGTCATTTTGAAAATTTTTTTCGATTATTTCAATTTTTTTTTTGCACAAAGTATCTAGGTACCTAAAAAATATTCGAATTGAAAGATTTTTCCGAAAATTTTGGTAGTCTCTTACAAGATATTTGTATCCTCTTCCTCGAAAAAATTTCACCTTCAAAAAATTAAAATTTCAATGTTTTTCCAACTTGCTCAGATGAAAAATTCAATGTTTTCTTCAACTCTTTTTCATTTCGAGTGATGAACTGGAAGAAAATTTTCATTATGATATAATAAAAAAATGCCAACATTTTGAGCCAAATTCAGGAACTCCCAATATTTATATCATTCGTACCATTGTTCTGGTAGGACTTATCAAGCATCTTGTTTTGAAAAAATTCAAAAAATTTTCGGGATACTCAATAATTTAAATATTTCCTGCGAACCTAGCAATACTTCCAGCACCGATATTTTTTAAAATTTCAAGTAATTTACCATTTTTAAGTTAATTCAAGTAATTTTAGACATATCAAATAATTTTTCGACAACAATATTAGTAACATTATAATGATGAAAATTCAATTCGAAATATTTCATCACTCTTTAGCCTCATTTTCATTTTTTGTCTGCATACTCATATTTGTTTAATTTATGTACAACGAAAGTGACAATTGGCAAGATTGGCCAAAATTTAAAAAATTAAGACTGCATTTTCTGCTTTATACAATTCCCTATTAATCATCAATTTAACATAATTCGAATTCAGATAATTATTGCGGCTTGAATTTTTCTTTCTTAGCAACGAAAAGTTTTTCGATTTTACTCATTTTCAATATTGACTCGAGTTTGTTTCATTTTCATACATTCAAAAGATTTGAAAATGCCAAATCACAATTTTGAGTCGATATTCACATTTGCGCTCCCCTCCCTTCCAAAATGACTCCCAAAAATTGAAATTATACTAATGTTTGTTCAACTGAAAAATGTTTTTTAAAATATTCTCTTTAATTATTCCTCATTTCCTCAATTAATCAGATTTTGATTTTTTTCTTCGTCTCGTTCAATTTTTTTGAAAAACTGTGATTTCTGAAAATTTTCTAGAAAATTGATCAAACAATAAAATAACTTCAATTTTGGGAATCAGGGGGGGGGGGGGGGTCCGACTTAAAATTTTGATTTGAAACTTTTGAAAAAATTCTCATTTTCAGACCCGTCTATCACTTTTACCACTAGTACCTCTTACGTCCTTTGAACTATTCAGCAGAATCGAAAGATAATTTCAACAGTCTTTATTCAACAGAAAATTTCAATTTTTCCATTCTACGTTCTTTGAAAAAATATTCAATTCATATTTTTCTGTATTTGAGATAACATTGCATCTGCTCGAGATTTATGAAATTCTGAGAAGATTCAATTTTGCATATTTTTACACCTTTCAAATATCTGAAGTGCATATTTTACTACTCTGTAGCGCATATTATTCCAATTTCAAAAAATTAAATATTCCATGGGCTCGAATACAGTGGAAATAGCGAGGCAAATAACCGCACAAAATACCCACGTGGTCGGCGATTACCTCATGAAATTCACACCAATGACGTCAAAAAAGTCTACCTTTTCACACTGATAACCTCGATAACGTCGTCAACGAAAAGAAAAAAAAAATCAAAAAACCAACAACTAAATTTATGACGAACAAACCATTATGTAATACCGTCAAAAGAAAAAGAATTATTTTCACTCGACTTCTAATCGGTTTAATTTTTCATCGAGTTTCTTCGACTGAATTACTCCCTTCTCGTAAAACAGCCAAAAACACAGGCATCTATATTTTCACATATTCTTCACTCCAGACCATCCATTTCACCTTTTTTTTTCACCAGATAATTTATCGACACCAGACAACCCTTCATTCTTCTCCAAATTTGACCCAATTTCAAGCTCACCCAAGCTCACTCGAACCAATAAAACCTATCCCATCGTAGAAAAAGTCAACCGCCAGACATCGGTTGGAAAATTTTTTCCACATTTTCCGAAATAAACCACTTCGCCGCGTTCTCAAGGTCATCGTCGGCGTCGCCTTTACCCTCCGCCCTCGCCCAGATTCTTTGTACCGACCGGCAGCTGCGGCCCAACGCCACCCACACGAACACGAGGCCTCGTTCGGATCGTTGTCGCAGCACCACCGTCACAGTCACCCAGGTAAGTAAACTCGGTAACCACACGAAAGAAGAAAGAGGCGCTCACCCCCCCAGCTTTCATCCTTCCACGAACCGCCCAAAGTCGATTCAATCAGCCGGCTGGCATATTTCGCTGGCTCTCTCTCTACAATTTAAAGTCATAACCGAGCTACCAATCAAATAATCGCGTGCATGTGCGTGACGTGCGACACGTGTGCTACAATGTAAAGATTATTCTTTCTCGGAAAATAAAAAAAAAATTGATAATAAAGAAGAAAAGGAAACCGAACACGTGCTCAGTACGCCAGACATATTATAATTTGGCCTTCTGATGAAAAAAAAAAAAATACTCATCCAGTGTAAGTATTTTCACTTCTATACGAATATATCGTGCAAGTACACGACGATTACTTCAACTTCACTTATCATAAAGGTAACTGTCATACGTGTACACGTAATACCACATATCGCTATATCAATGCTATTTTATGAAATGCCCATTTTTTTTCGTTAGTTTGGGTATATAAGGGTATACCGAGTATCTACAGCTTTGCAGCTCAAAATGAGCAACGTCCATTGTGCAACGACCTTGCCAGCACACTACTTTTTAGTACCTACGTCCGATTTTTTTCGTAATTTTTATTTTATCGCGACATTAAAAAAAAACCACACAGCACCTTCGTCGATCGGTTCGAGAAAAAGAAACAGAAAATGCAATAAAATAACTACACAGTACTACATGCAATTTCAAACTCGTAAAAAAATATAAAATTGAAAATACGGCGGCGTATACAAGTCGAGGGCGAGGAGGAAAAGCGAGCAACTATGCCGAAAAAACCGCACATAATGTCGATAAAAACCAGTACATATTTCGAAACACTCTCTACGTCATTGTCGGTCGTTTCGTTCATTTAAATAAACCAATTAGCTAACTGGCCAATGATCCAATCGAATATTGGATCGGGGGAGGTAGGGGAGAAATCCAGTTCCATCTTTGGTACCAGTTCTAATCTAATTTTGATCGTTAGTGTCCATACGTCAGTCATGTCATTTTCTCTGAAAATTGACAGATTGTCGGATACTAATTCGGGTAAATTCTATGAGAAGGAATGGGGGAGGGGAGAAATTTAGATGATAATGTTCCACAGATGGAGAAAAAATATCAAATCACTGGCTGCTTCTTGAATGAGGGCTGTTTGACAGATACGAATCAGACAGAATATTCTGATTAATTCGTAATCAGAAAACAAAAGAATGAAAATTTAATTTAATGAATAATTTCGTATAAAAAATTCGCCATCGAAACGACTTCGAATTTCTATCTCAACTAAATTTCAATTCAAGAACCCTAATTAGCTGACTTTATCAAATTGCACAACTGACTACATTTTTCACCATAGTAAATCCAAAAGGGGAGATGAAAGGTCAACAACCTCTGATAACTACGGGGTATATTAAATTGAGGAAAACATAGATTCATTCAAATTTGAGACAAATCGCGGCTGGAAAATGAGTACTCCAAAAAAGATAGAGATTGAACTAGAAAAGATGGAACTAAAACTGAAATTGCAGCGTGTCCATAATCTCAAAATGGATTTTCCATGATATTTCGAAGTTTTCCAAACCAATCTTTCCACATTTATAATACGCAAAAAATAAAATAAAAGTTCAACTCAATGTTGATAGAAATAAGGATAAGGTCAGGCAAAATGAGAGGCGGTAAAAATTAGGAAAAATGACACTTTCAAAGAATAAAAATGTATTTTTTAAAATCACAAATCATGATTATTTTGAAAAAAAACAATTTTTCACAGAAAAAGATACATTTGTCAATTTTTTCTTAATTATACCAAGATTTTCAAAAACTGAACCTTCATCTTCAGCCAAAACGAAATTTTTTAAAAATTAGTTTTTGCACATTTTTTACGTTTTCGAATGAAAATTATGTCTGCTGTATTTTTTTCAAATCAATTTTCGACCTTAAACAGGGTGTCTGAACAAAATTTTATGATAAAAAAGCTCGACTTGAGCTTGACCTTTCGAATGACTTTTTTGACGACCAACTCCAAATTTTTCAACCCCCCTTGCGTATATTCGTTTTAAAGGAAATTTTAAGCACTTTTTGTTATCCCTCCCTCGAAAATACTATTCTTTTTCATAAGAAATGTTTAATAATTTATCAATGGTAAATGAAATTTTTATGATTTTTGAAATTTGTGAAAAAATCTCGACTTTTTAGAACCAGCTTGACCGCAAGGCAAAGAGCTTCACTAATCAGACAGCTTGACCTGTTAGATATCTTGTTAAAGGGCAATAAATTTAATCTTTCAAAATTGTCAAAATTTCCAAACTTTTAGAAGAGAAAAATCTTATTGCTTCATAAAAATTTTCCTACCCTGAAATAGTTTTTCTCAATTGAAAAGGGCAAATCCGACATTGGTAAAAAGACAAACTGCTTTATGCACCAATTCAAGATTTATTAAAAAATTGCAAAAAATTGGGACTGAACGCAAAAAAAATTAGTTTCCTAATTCCTATTTTTATTGACAGAGGGGAAAAAGAAAATTCGATTGATAAAATCTAAAATTGAAATGAAATAAGTCTACTTTTAAAAGTTATTTTCAATTTCAAAAGACAAACCATAAGTTTTTCATTTTCAAAGAGAGAAATGGAGGAAGTGAAAAATTCTGGAAATGAATTCGAAAAGATATCAAAAACCTCGAAATTGAAATAATCTCAAAACTGAAACTTTGGAAATTTTTCAACGTTTGTCATTTTCAAATGAAGGGAAGTAAAAATTTAAAAAACAAAAATGAAGAAAGAATTAAACTCAGAAAAATTTATAAATCGAGAATTTCAAAAATTTCCCCAAAATTGATGATAAGAACACTAAAATAAACGACCAGATATGCCTCTAAATTTAAATCAAGTCATTTTATTGAAAAAAGTAGCAATCTTGAAAAATTACAAAATCTACGAACAAATTATTGCTCAATTTGAATTTATTTTTAAAACTAATCCAAGATTGTTAGATTGTCATCATAAAAATTTTGCATTTTTATAAAAACTTGATCTCAGAAAATTATTCTAAATTTAAAATCATCAAATCGGCAGAAAATTGATACATTTTAGATGGCATTAATAACCAGAAAATATTTGAATAATAAATCATGCAGAATTGCTGATAAATCGGAAATCAAATAATTTTCCGCGTCGATCAGAATTGCTGATTTTCAAAATCAACCGAGCGATGCAGATATTGCAAATCAGCACATTGATTAAACGAACAAACCATTTCTGAAATCGATCGAAACTAATTTTCAATATCGAGAAATCTCATCTCACAGCAGAAGGGAAAGGAAAAATATGCTTTATCACGTATATAAATTACACCATATCATAGAAGCACGCTTTGCGTTACACTTCACAGATATTCACTTAACCATCCCCAATTTTAGGGCCCACTTACCCTTCGCTAACCAGGAGTCTGGCTACGACAATAGACAACACACCTCGATCACCCTGCTTACCTTTCTCGTACCCGAAAAGAAACCGGAAAGAAGAAATCGACAGACTAGAAAAAACCTTCACAATACAAATCCTTTTCGATCCTCATCTTGCAAAACATTCAAATTCGCACAATAGCTTCGAGTTGGAAAGATACCCGGCTCATTCGTGCCAGCCGACTACGACTCCACCTTTCCAGCTTCCCACACAATTGCACGATCCAGAATACGAAAAATTTTCAAGCGAATTCCTCTCAATGTACAAAACGTCCGATAAGCGAAGTAAACCTCTGAATTCCAGTATGAGCCACCTCAACGTGTCCGTGTCGTCCACCTTATCGACCCATATGACTGTTTGACTGGACAAGTTGTATAATAAATTACCTCGTATTATCGTCGCATAATTCTTTTTTTCTTCAAACCCTTTTCCTCACTTCCCTCTTTTTTCTCCATTCGGCTCTTTCTATTTTTTTTTCCTACAACGATCGTTACTCGCAAACGAGGGCTCATTGGCCCCGATAATATGCAGTTTACAATTATTACAATGCAACGCAATAAAATCAAATGAATGATATTCTCGTTGCATCGCATTGTAAATGAAATTACCACTTCTTTCCATTTCGAAATGATGGTCGTGACATTGCTGCGGTAGAATTAGGGTCCGTTGTTGCTTCAATTCACTCAATGAATGTATCTCAACCAGATCAGTCTTTCAATTACTTTCAACGCTGGGTATTGCTCGTTTCAAAGCTGCTAACGAACACCTTAAAGGTGATAATACGATTTTTATGGAATGAAAATCATCAAATCTGGGAACGAAAATCACCCTTACTACTTCACAACAGGTTCTTATCAACTTGATTTAGGAATATTCCTGAAAAATGAATTTAAAACGAGCAATTTTCATTAAAAATATCGTTGAAAATAATGGCAAAAAGGGTGAAAGATCGATCTTTCAATCTCTCTCCTTTTACCCCTTCACAGGTCCAATTTTGGCAATTGATTTTGAGAAATTGTTGATAAGACATTCGAATTATTTGAGCAATATTATTCACTTGCCCACGTCTCTGATTTTCGCTATCATTTGACAAAAAATAAACGAGTTTCAGTGTTTCACTATCACACGCAGCACCGGCAGAGAATAGCTGATCAGTTCCAAGTCCATCGATAAGTTATTATCACAGACTCGCTCCCAGCAGAATATAAAGATAACGTAGACGAAATTCGATCGCGCGATATAATCGCGTGTTTTCAAAATCAAAACACTTGACAGGATCGAATCAACGATGCTCCAAATACAAAAAATAGGGAATCTGTTCGTTATCAGAGCGTCGGTTTCGGGGTTTTTCCCATGGAGATTTTTTAAACCAAAATGAAGAGTTAATTTCAGCTCGAATAGAAATACCCAAATCGATACTTGGAATACACTGAAGACAAAACAAGCTAACCATAAATAGAAGCAAGATTCCACAAATTATAATCCGCCAATGAGTCATAATTTCACGAATGCGAACGGACCATTATGAATCAGCGTAGATGGCGCTGCCTGGCCAATTCAATGCCACGACTGAGAAGTTCGGATGAAAAATCACCTCGATTTCGGATTCCTCAATCCTTAGCTCAGGTTCAAATTTGAATTACGAAAGACCAAACCAGGAAATCGGTCAAAGGATAACTATCAGGTCGATTTCTTTGGCCTAAATTCAATCCACGAAGACACCGGTGGCTCGATAATTTGTCGAATTGTATGCACCGATTTTATTGAAACAAATCGTTCTCGAATTATTGATGCTTTGAAAATTGGCCAACGGTGGAGTAGGAGGAACCAAATTCACAGACAGTGGTCGAATATACATCGAGAATATGACTAGATCAGTGCAACTTTCAAATCAGCTGTTTGAATCGCGTTACAATGCAAGGTCACAACTAACACGAGACAATCTTGATCAAATTTCAGAACATAATCGACATCTGGCGGATGAGAATGCTGGCAAATATGGCAGAAAATTGTTTCCATCGAGGAATCGAACTAAAACACGGCGATAAAATATAAGAAAGGAAAATAACGTGCAATTAAATGTAAGCATATTGTATAATAATTTAGTTATATGAGGAAAAAAGCTCATATGATGGAAACTCGAAATCAATTCGAACCGATACTTGATCCTGATGCTTGGATAAAGCTGTACAACATATTGGAAAGCCATCAGAGGACGAGGTCGTCAAAGCTACAAGCTCTTTCAAAGCCATCAACTCTAAAAGACTATAGAAAAAGCAGAACGGGTATACTTATTGGAATACTTGATAAGAAGGAACACAGCTACGGTAATGAACTACAAGCATGAACTGAAAATTTGCCCAATACTGTGAACAACAGGCCGGCCAATTATTTGAGTAGAAATAATACCTGAAATACTGCAAAAAGTGAAACGAACAGAGACACTTCCAGGTCGCACAACTAAAACAAAGTTTTCACTTTAATTAAACATTGCGTGTATATAATTTTTAAAACTATATAAATATTCAACAAAACCACAATCAAAAGCAACCAGCAAAAACAATCGCAGCTGTGTTCGAAAAAATTCCTCATATTACATAATCAATCCGATGCGGATCAAATTTTACGACAAACCCATCATTTCTTCCAAACGATTAATCTCTAATGATGCAATCTACCTAATCACACTACGTCACATAGTTTAGGAAATTTCAAAAAACACTACCAATTCACTCAATACAATTGCAAGTTACCTCAATCCTTGTAACACATGTTAGCCAAACACATTTCACAATATTATCACTCGGATAGCGAAAATTTGCACGAAATGTAAACTTTAATCAAACCGAGGAGGGAAATTTGAACAAAATATATTGAATCGGAATCAAATAACGTGGTAATTGATAAAATTGAAATTATCGAAGAGTGCAAATCTGCGTTATTTTTAGGTCATCTGTGTATGTAGAAAATTCATCAATATTTGATTCCAATTATCTGTATTACTTACCAATAAATTCGAAGATAATAAGTGTTTGAATTAAATAACAATTAAATATACACCGATAACCAAATCGACTCTCAAAACCGATAAATATTCGAAAATATTACGAGATGAGAGGAAAAATTGGGAAACGTACACGACATATAACACACGTGAGTAAGTTACGTTCATACGCAAACTTAACCTTAAAATTTCAACGACACTATGCGTAATGCCACGCCTATGAGAAAAAACAAATTAACCAGTCTGTAAACTGATAAATAAATTCGTATTTGTAAACGAATTTAATAAAATATAACCAAAAATAGATAACTAATTTCACTAACCATGTTGCGGAGGTATCCCATACTGTTGAAACGTATCTCTAAATTGGTTACCACTTTTTCGAATTGACGTATTCATTCCATTAAATTGAGCGCTGTTTCACGCGTCCTCATAGGACTTGGAATTTCTTATCATTCGTAAAAAAAATATAAAGTAATAGAAAATTACTATTAATTTTACAACATTTAGAAAATTTCAACTAGTTTTGAAACAGAAAAAAACTTGAAACATGCGGATGATTTACACGAAATTATATTGTCAAATGAGAAAAGGTCTCTTTTTAAGGAGATAATTTTCGTTCATTTTCGTATTCGAGTTCGGTTGCAATCGGTATGCAAAATGATTTACAAAAAATACATCACAAATTAACGATTAATTAATTAATAACTATTTTTAAAAAATAATTGCAATTAAAATTCTCTATGATACCGTATCACGAGTACAGCGAATATAAATTTTTATCGTTTCAACAAAATACAACACAAACGGTAGCCATTTAAATAATTTTTCACAGATTTCAAAGACAAAACAACATGGTCTCACACCGAACCGCTTTAGTTCATACGGTTAGAGCGCTAGTGAAAAATCATCAAGTACCTACTCATTTCTATTATTAAGTAGGTATTTTGGCAAATTTTTATTTTTTTTTAGTTCTATTCTATGAATTTTTGAATTTTCGAATTTGAGGTGTTTTGATTTTGATGAATTTCATCAAAAACAATGAAAACTTCATAATTATTCCGATTTTTTTTTGATATTTTTATTTTCAGGTATCAAATTTTTTTTGAAGCTATAAATCAATATTTATTATTGTTCAAAAGGAAAATATATTTTTTATAAAACGAATTTTGTATTCGTCATCGATGGTATTCGTACACTGAATGAAAAAATTCATGAATGTATTTAGATTCATCTTCACAAAAATTCATCCTTCCAAAATTATTTTGAAAAATTAGATTTGAACAATAAATTATTCCATACAGCCAAATGATTAATTGCAAAAAATACACTCGAAAAATTCAAACTTGGAAGTTTATAATTATCAATCTTTACAAGACACATGACAGAAGACAATATTTAAAAAACAAATTGAAGGAAAAAACAATAAATTACAAAAAGCAATACATCTTTTCTCGTTTCCGAAAATAAAAAGCGTTAAAAATATCGAATAAAAAGGAAATAGAAAATAATACAGTGGGATAGCAAAACGAAAAAAAAATGATCTATGTACAATGTACATGGGAGTTTGCTCATTCCTGTATCTATGATTCTAGGGCAAAAATCAAAATCGAAGTTCCAATTCAAAAAGTAGTTCAAAAACGTTAAAAATCATAACGATGACAACAAATTATGTCGAATTTAAATAACAAAACTTTCAACGATATTAACACCTATACAAACAATCGCACTATCATACATCAACGCATAGCGAACAAGTGGAACAAATGTGGTTTTTATAGATAATACTTTTTGAAGCGATGAGATTTCAAGTATTGAAATTTGGACGTTGGAATGAAATATCACATTGATTACTGAGGAACATCAATTTCCATGGAGATCATTAAATCGATCTTACTTTATTCGAAGATTCATCGTCCGATTTGTACTGCAAAATATAAAATCAAGATACTCATTAAATAATTATTGAGATATCGAGAGTAGGAAGAAGTTATAATCAATCATATCATAATTAATATAGATTAAAAAACATGAGTTTATCAACAATATAGAATAGATAGTAGATACCTTGGCTAATTTGTACATTTTATCGTATTCCTGCGCCTTATTATACAATGTAACTCCAACGATTACTATCACAGTTCCTAGACCACTTAGAAATGTTACCGGATTGCCGAACATTATGACTGATAACCAAATGAGAAAAGCTCGCTTCACCGTATTGGTAACACTAATGGAAAAATATCACAATAATTATCAGCTTGTTGCGAATTCACTTTGTCGTCTAGACACTGCATACCTGTGCGTTACTGGACTAATATAATCCATGAGAACATATGCTGTTATTGACTGAAAATGGAAGAATATTCCGTTCAATATAAAAGCTAAGTACGTATGAAATTCCGTCGTACTTAAAAATTCTTTAATATTGACTAGCAAGAAAGTGGCTGGTATTTGTACAACGATTGAAGCCATACTCGTGTAGAATTGTAATTCAGCGGGTCTGTAATATTATACGCAAAAATTGAGTCCTCAAATCTGTCATTAATAAGAATAAAAACAATTTAGAAGTCTGCTTACGTAAATCTAAATTTTTCTCCACTTATTAACATTTTAGAGTAGACGTTCTGCAAGCTGAAATAAGAAGAAATATGTATAAGTAGTTGACGACTTTCTTAATATGTGAGCCTGGATATAAAAACTACCCTTGGGTGTCAAAAATAGGTTCTCGAGTTGAGGTTCTTCTCTGATTCTACCTCCCCTGAAAGACCCAAAATCAGCGCCAACTCAAAAACTAATTTTCGCCACCTAAGGGTGATTTCTATATCAAAATTCAGAACATAATGAGGTAAAGAGGAATCAAAATACCATTCTGTGAAATTCGTTGCCATTGCTGCGATAAAACCAATGAAATTGAAACTCAATTCCGTAACCGAACATAAAGCTAAACCACCCATGACTGGAATCAAGGATAAATTAACGTAGAATCCTGTTTCTTCGCCTAAAAAAAAATCAGTGGATAAATTCTTGACTTACCACTGTATTTTTCCTGAATTCAATAATTATATACTTAATTATTACTCACCCAAAATAATCCACGATATTAACACAGTGAAGATCGGTGCCGAACTTTTTATCGTTTCGGTGAAACTTACAGCAACATAATCGATAGAAATTAATCCTAGCAGTACGGTTATAAATCTACGAAACAGAAACATTAATCAAGAACACTGAATAGAAACTATTCGATACAAAATTGGCAACATTCATTTACCTCGTACAACCAACAAATGTCATGTGTTTGTAAAATCCTGGAGGATGACTGGTACGTTGAACAGGGCTATACATTCCACACGGAATAAACAATTGGATAAATCCGCAGACTGTTGTCATGAGCATTTGAAAAGTGCCTTAAATCATAATGAAATAGTTTTAGAACCTCAAAACAATCAGATACAAACGAAAGATGAAAATTGAACATTAATTTACCCAGTATAGTTGGATCTCCATTCATGTACGATAAAATGTACTTGTTCAGGAACAAAGTACAGCCACTGAATATATACCATAAGACGAGAAAAAGGAACGCCCGGAAATTACATAAACCTTTTGGATCGCTGTTCCTTAGTCTGATATTTTTGGCAGGAATGTGATCTCTGGCAGCGGCGGTGTTTTGGAGTAACTCGGTGGTATCATTATCTTTAAATGATTGACTCATGGTATCAATGGATTGTTCTTCGTTCATCTTCAAAGCAAGCTGAATTAATTCCACTCTGGTTCATTATGTTTTTAAAACGTAAAACTTTTGAAACACACATCACATTTTTTTCTATTCTTTTGAAGTGATAATAAATTTTGCTTTTGGTGATTACTGATTACGCACACACAAGTATAAACTTGGTCAGGGGTTCCCAAGTTTTGTTATCGATGGGTTGTAATGTAATAACGAGAATTTCGTTGTAATTTCAAAATCTTCAACATATTCATAATAATAAAAATTTAAAAAAAAATAAAAATTGGGGATAAGAAAAAAATGGAAAGAATTCAACTTTTGATTCAACAAAATTTTCCCAAAATAATTTTTTGTCGTTTATGAAACACTCGGAAAACTAAAACTAATAAGTAGTGATTATCTGCGTTTGAAAAAATCAATGTCGAAGGTCGAAGACAAACTCAAGGATTTTCTAATGATTAGGAAATGGAAAATAAATCTAAGATACCGACTAAATTTTTTGGTTTGAACATTTAAAAAAAAAAAAATAGAAATGTGTTGTTATTTAAATTGCCAGAGCCAGAGAGCCAGAATAAAGAATAGTTATCCAATATTTTCTTATTTTCAAATTAGGTAACCTATATTTATCTTGAAAGGAAAGAACATCATTTTGATCATTGTTCAAAAATGGTATCAGTTTTTAAGAAATTGTATAGTTTTTCACTTTTCAAAAAAATGAGTGAATTTTTTAAAACTTGTAATAATTTCTAAATATTGAGCAATTTTTCAAAAGTAATTCATTTTCAAAAATTTCTCAGCTTTTTAAAAACTATTTTCACATAATTAAATGAACGTTTATTCAAAGTAAAACGGATTTTTCGAAATTGAAGTCTGAGCAGTTTTTAAAGGCTGATCAGTTTTTTTCAAAAATTCAAATACATAAGCGATGGATATTTTTTATGGTTCAAGTTTGAATCCGTTAATCGTGGATTTTTTTTTGATATCGAATTACTGCATGCCACTTAAGCATTGGCTTTGAAACGAATACCTACTCACTTAATCCAAAAAAAAAAAAACACAAAGTTTCTTATCAAACAGTTTTCGGAAAAAATGAAAAGACTAAACCAATCAACCATACTATTTATAAAAGATGATATAAAAATATTGAACAAATAGTTTACAGGATATTTTTTTTAAATAGGTACACATTCATATTCGATTGAAGAAATACATAATTTTACTCTGTTTTCACGAAATGGCCATTGATAGGTTGTTCATTTGGAAAATTAATCATCTCTTGAGGAACAACAGAACTTTCTTCCACGCTGGTACAAGGTCTACACATGCATTCCAGAGGTGCTTTTGTTGTTACCTAATGGCACGATGGACAAAAATACATTTCTATTGTTACTCTTCCCACATAATTTATGGATTTAAAAAAAATAATAAGCTGATTTAAAATAAAATTTAAAATGGATTTTTTCATTTTAAAACTTACTTTTCTAAATTTTTTATCTCCTTGTTTAGCTTTAGGACAGAACAACGAAACCGATGCTTCTCTTTCACCACTTTCTTGACAGCACATGCAAGATCTTTCCATTTGCCAAATTTTAGAACCAGATACCTTTGATATAGAAAAATTATCGCCAAGTTGGACAAAATATTGCATCGTTGGAATTTGTATAAAATTTTCCTACTTGTAAATAACTGCTACATCTCCCAGTGCAGGCAAATGATGGTATAGGTTTCGGTACACATCCGGGATATTGTAATACATGAATTACTGGTGTGACTTGGCAATCTTCACTGGAGGATACTCCATTGGTATTGGTATTTTCGCCATTAACGATTAAACTTATTGTTACGAATAGCAGAATAAAAATTTGTGCCAAATCACACACTTTATCTAAAAAAAATTGGCTGATTATCTAATCGATAATTTCTTTTTAAAATAATGCTTGAAATAATTCATCTTCTTACCTGATAAATTAAACTTAAAATAAAACATTGTAGCGAGCTAAATTTCGTATCTAATTTTAAATGAAAAATCGTTCGTAAGGTATAACTTCAACTGGTAAACTAAACTTTATCGATGAACGTTGTCGTTTTGAGAAATATTGTCTGGATATTTTTGCAGACTCCATGTGGAGAAAACATACATCGTATTTTATAAACGACGGGATGCTTTCGCACTTGAGTGTACTGATTTCATCGAAGTGTACTATTTTTTTCCTAGAAATATTCAATTTTAGGTTACATTATTCGTAGTTTTTCATGGAATTAAAAAATTTACATTTTTATGAGCCATATTTACTTATAGCAGCGATTCAATAACTATAAATTCTTTCTTAAAACCATAACGTGGTTTTAATCAGACCATTCCTCCTGCAGCTGTATGAGGTTTTTCAATTTCTCAACATTTTATATTTGATACTTGAAGTATTGCCCTATTTTCAAAACTTGCGGTTTATCTTGTTTCATTTTGTGAAACGAAATAGGTATTTAGATCTTGAAACAAGCAAAATTCAATTTAGCTTTAGAGAATTCGTTTTTCGTAATCCAACACAAAGTTGCTAATTATGAATGATAATTACGAATTATAATTTCTTTCAGAAGGAAATTAATGTTACTGTTTTAGCTTTAGCTCTTGACAAATGCGAAGATTTTCTGTACCTGCCAAAATTTATACCTACTTAAACACAAAGCAAAGGATTGGCTAGGTTTTTTCACGTACCTGGCCGCGTACTCACAATTTTTCTTGGCGTTTAATCGACACACGAGAAGTCAATTTTTAAATGCAGTAGACAAGAATGTATTTTTTTTTTCAACTTGTCGATGAACCAAATCAAACAAGAATTTTAATGGGATACACTAATATCGAAAAATTCCATGAAATACGACACGGAATTTTACTTAAACAAGATGCAAGATTCGTTTAGGAAGTTCATGCTGTTCTACAAAATTATAATCCATGTTTTTATTTTCCTTCTCTTTCGGCGTACTGTAGACTGAACGGCGACTTTTAATGGGTTTTGTACTTTTTTACTCTACAATGTTCGCGTGTTTCTAATTAAGATGAGAGTTCTTTTTTTTCGGCTGCAAAAAACCGAAGTAGTTTTGATAGGTACTTAATTAGGTTGAAATTTTCATTTTTTTTCTCAACATAGATGCGAAGGAATTGTGTTTATCTATGTTTTGTTGTGAAGTTTTGTGGATGAATTAAGATAGAATTAAATTTTTATTTAATTACTTTCTTGATTACATAGAAATAACATTATGATTGATGTTTAGACCTACTCAGAAAATTTCACCAAACAAGTTCAATCTTTTAAATACATTTAATGTGGCAACTAGGTCCCTATTTATTTTAATTTTAATTAAATTTATTATAATGTTGATTTGTATGCTGCTAACTATAAAGCGAAAGATTTTATCTTTAGATACCTATCTTTTCCAACTAATCAAAGTTGATTGTTCAATATCCAGATAATTTTGAAAATTTTTCAAGTAGGTAAACAAAACATCTCAAGCAGCATCGATATAAAATAACTCAGCAAAGTTGAAATAACCGAAAGAAACTTTATTGCACATTTTTACTATTTATTCCGTTTTCACCGAAGAAATTCGTAACACACGGTGCAACAAATATTCATCATAACAGAATGAAACGTTAATTTCTAATGTAGCTGTAAAAATAAATACGAAATTCGCGCCCAATAAATTTTAATGAAAACTAACAGAACAAAAATTCATACTTTCGATAAAAGTTTTACAAACTTTCGACTACAATATAATTCTAAAACTAAATTGGACTATTTCCACATTTCGAACATTTGCAGTTCGCTGGTTCCCTCAATTTAACTTCCATTTCCGATAATTTTTCGGCGGTTAATCGTATTCCATCCGGATCATAACAGTGATTTAATGTTATAGTTCGTTCTTTCAGAAAACTCTCTCGGCAGCAGTAGCATTCCTGTAATTATACGAAAATTTAGTAAAATGAGGGTTCTACGAGGAATTTAACTTAATTTAGGTGAAATTAATCAAAGGTAGTGAATTGATGGTAATTGAGGATGTTTTGTGGTGGAAGTAATGCCTTCCATCGAGTAATATGCAACACATGATAAATTTGGGTAGACATGTTTGCCTCTCTTTAGAGCTTAAGGGATAAATTATTTTTGTAAAAAAAACTTTCGTTTTTAAACATTTTCAGAATACCTATAGTTCAACGTTTTAACTACCAGGATAAGTGGAGAATTTTTTGAAATAGCAGGTTCAAAATTACCTCAACATTTTTTAAAATTTACTTTTACTTACAAAATTTGTTTTACGGGTTCGCTTTGAGAAGATCTTCAAAAAATGTTGAGCTCTTCCCTCTATTCCAATAGAGAAAAGGAGCTCTAGGACCTCAAAGTGAGACCATTTTCAAAAAAATAAACAGTTTGGCTCATTTGGGGAGAAGCTACCCGCTGGAAATCATGGTTACTCACTGAAAAAGTGTTATTTGAGTTTCTTTACCTTCATTACTCATCGATCTCGAAATTGAATACCACTATTTATCCTTTACCGAGTAAGTAAATTTGAAGATTTCTTGAAAATCAAGTTCATATTTTTTGATCACTGAAATGAATTTAAAATTTGAATAATTTTTTTGTAGCAGTGCTGCCAATTGAAATTTTTTGAAAAACGCTCAACAAAATGTAGTTAGCAGTACCGTCATGATTTTTTTTTTTAAATCATCAAAAATTATTCCTGGTGGTCAAAATTTTGGTTCCATTCTGATGTTTTTGAATAAACGATATGATTCACCTATTGAAAATAAAAATCTCGTCGAATTCGCGATCTGCAATTTTTTTCACCAACTTGTAAAGGGTAAGAAATGGTACTCAATTTTAAGATCCTTTAAAAAAATTCATTCCGGTTACCTATTATTTTAATTAGACAAAAAACAATACCTAGCCATTTAAATTTTTAAAAAAATTACAACCCATTTTTTTTATTATTCTCCTTTCTTCCTTTTTTAAAATAAGTATGAAAGGTCGTGGATTTTTGTATGATTGATAAGAAACCTAGAATTTCCATAATTACGAGTAAAAAGAACAAACAATCATGAAATAAGAAAATTTTTTGGGAAATTTGTACAAAAATTCGATACGTTGTATTTAGTCTGCCGTACATCGCCCTCTGCCCTGCTTCTTGCCTGGTATTCTGGTCCTTGAGCTAAATAAAACGTAAATTTTGTTTCAAAAATAATTTTTTGTTTCTTCAGCACATGAGGTGGCAAACCTACATACATTGACTCAGTATGAGTTGTATATTATTGAATATAGAAGGCTTAAATTTTCTCCTCATTTTTTCAAAGTCTAGTAAAACGTCAAGATTTCAAGATTTCAAATAAATTTTTAAATATTATGCTTGGGATTGTTTAAATAGATCACATTTAGAACTAAAATTTTGCCAAGAATTCGTAAAAATTATTCAAAGGCTGTAATATACCCCCAAGTGTCTCAAAAAACAGCCTTAAATTCCACAGACTTGAAAATTTAAAAAAAAGTAAATCAAAATCTCTTTAAAATTTTAGGGGTTAAACCTTTTCTAAATCAACACACCATCTTCTAACTAATTTTTGTAAATTTTTGTACAATTTTAGTCTAAACTCGAAATTAAAAAAATTAAATTTTTCAAAATGTAATATTTTTTGGTACACAATATACTTTTTGAATTCCTAATGAAAATTTTCATCGAAATTGGTGATAAAAAATTTGCTGGGGAAGAAAGAAAATTTTTAGAGTGTTTTTGGGGTATAATTCCGTCTTTACAATAAAGTATTTAATTTTTCTTAAATTACTATTGGCAGCTTTACCCCCTTTTTTTTGTTATCAAATGTCCACGTGAAATACTGAAGACTATAAGAAACAAGATAGGTAAAAAAAAAAATCAGTTTATCTATCAAAATAATTGTTTTCTTTTCTAAAAGTACATACAACCTACCTTTAGGAATCCATTAGGGGTTATCACACTTGGCTGAACTTGTGAATTACAAGCTCCTTCGCATTTATTCACAAATATATCTCCACTACAAGTTCTTATGAGTCGTCCTAATTCATCAATTTCCTCTAAAAAAAATGGTACCGACTGAAGTAAATAATATAATAAATCGTCTTATTTTTTTTTATTTTATACTTTTTTACTCATTGTAGGTACTTCGATTATAAAAAATCAATTATGTACCTAAGTACAAAATTAATTCGAGTACCTACCTAAATTTTAACTTTCAACACAAAGATTTCTAATAACAAAAAAGTTGATCAAAATTACCTTTTGTTATGTGTATTTCAGACTGTAACGTCTCACAGGCTTCTTCTCGAAGTTGAGAATCAACTTCAATTATGAAAATCGTTATAAAAATTGGAGCTGTTAATATAAAAATATTTTGTAACACTGCAATACAAAAAATTCGCATTATTTTCAAAACCAGTTTTCTTTGCTGAAAATATTTTCAAATATCACCAAAAAATACTTACTTATTAAAATTAAATCTACGAAAAAAAAAAGTATTGTACTGGTTTATCAAAGCATATAAGAGAACAGTTCTAAACAGTGTGAAAGGTTTTCTACGACTGATGAAAACGTTAAACTCTGGGGAACTTATTTTTCTGCTTTTAAATATTTCTCGTACTGTTATAGTATTAGAAAACGATAAGGGTGAAAACCACCCATTATAATCTCACTTTTGATAAGTACTTTTACGTAGGGTACTTCCAATGATCGTCGTAAGCTTCGGTATAAGTTATTATTTATATTTCAACTCTTATCAATGTCCATTGTTTTAATATAGGTAGGTGGGAAGTTTCTTCGCAAGTCGAAATGTAATTCACCATGGCGAATAGATACTCGAAGGAAGCTGCCTACTTGACTGAAAGTTTATAAAACTTTTGGTTCCTTCAGAGTTATATTTTCATTGTGCGGTAAGAGAAAGGAAACAATTTTCGTAAGAAAAGCAGGCATCTAAATGTTTGGCTTAATCTTGGTATGAGTTTATTTGGATTTCATTAAAATGATGAAATGAAAGACCCACATAAACTAATAAATATTGACTTTGGTGGATGTAGGTAGTGAAAAGTTTACATATAATTTTTAAACCAACGACGATATGAATATTTATTTATTTAGAGGGACATAGGAATCGATACTTGAATAGCTGTACTGAAATGACACATGTATTCAAAAATCGAGCTACTTGATATAGATTCATAAAAATTAAATAATTTTAAACATTTATTGTATTTAATTATACAGTGTAAAAATTTTTGGTACATTACAGTAACAATATTTCACTTTAACGCACTGCATGGCACATATTTCATAGAGAATTTGTATACAATGAAGCTTATCATCAACAAAACAAAGTGCCTACAGCTATAGAGATATGGTAAATGATTTCGAATAACAATTTTCGCTAGTAAATTTTCTACATGAAAACATTTCAACAGGAACGTAGAAAGGTACTCGTTTCATTATTTTTTACCGTACAAAATGTAAATAGGTAGGTAAATAAAAATTCCGTTCCATATAGACACTTCTAATTTTAAAATCGAATTTAAAAAAAGTAACATCGAATAAAATAATTTACAATTTACATACAAAATTTCAACATTGGATAGGGCCTTTTTATATAGGTACTTCAACGAAAGTTCACTAGAATTATTTGCGTTTTCTTCTCGCAGCTTGATAATAAGTTTATTATGATGCTATTTGTTTATGTTCTTAAAGTTTCTGTTAGGCTACTTTTTGTCTTAAATATTTATTCTTCGTATTTTATACAATTCACTTTAAAAAGTTTTCATTTTAAAATTAAAATAAGCAAAGAGAGTAGGTATGATGGTATTTCATTCTGAGTGTTTTTTTTGAATCACGTATTGCACGAGGCGGTAGCCTCGAAGGATCGTCAAAATCGAGTTATTTTTATTATGAAGTTTAAAAGTATGAGATTTAGTATTCTTTTTTGAAATTTCGTGGAAAGTAAGTTTAATAAACAGAGTTACTTTAATAGGTATAAATCCAGATATTTGTGTAGAATTCAAATAATAGTAATTTGTAATTGAATTCAATCGTACAATATTTAAATAATATACAGACGTACAGCATACCTATAATCAGAATCACAGCTTAATTTACATATAACATATAATAATAATTATAGGTTTGAATTCGGTTCAAAAAACGTTCTACTAGATGGATCAGTTTAAAAATGAATGATGAGATCAAAAAAAAGAACGTAAATTTTGAAAATGGATGAACAAAGGAGAGCATTTGAAAGTGAAACGTAAACACAATTCAATTTTAAATAAAAATAGGTACTTGAAACTTGATTTTTTTCCTTTTCAAAATTCTAGCATACCTAAGTACCATAAGTATTGTAAAATTAATTCGAAAATTGATTTTGAATAGATTAAAGTATCAGTGGTTTATTTTCCGTAACCTATGATTTAAACATTCCATAAAATTAACTAAAAAAATCATCTGATATGATAACAATCAACAACCATAAAAGTTTTTTTCCCCATAAAATGATATGTATCTTTTTATCGAAGAAAGAGCCATTTAAAAATTTTTAGTTAAAACCTGCTGTTTCCAAAAATTGAAATAAAAATTCAATCGAGTCGAACATTTGAAGTGGTTCTTTTGTAAAAATGGTTGATTTAAAATTAATTTTCTGTAACATTCGGTCGAGTCCACAAACTTAATTTTTTTTCGTACCAAATTTGACAAAAAAAGATAAACAAAATAATAATTAGATTGCGTGAGTACACAATCCAATTTTTTATTCTAATTTTTTTCCAAACTTAAAAAAAATCACAAAAAAATTTTAAAAAAATTTGTTACATAACACAACACTGATGCATTACTGCAGCCAATTGCAACCCTTAATAAATGTGACGTAACCAGAAAACCGAAATCAGGCAATTTCATTGGTTAAATTGTGCAGGTGGTTGTTTGCATACCTGGTTGCATTTCAAGTCATGTAATTAGTTTTTCTGTAAACGTGGCGGATAAAAATGTGTTCGTTCGGAGTTAAGTGCTAATTTTAATTAATTATTAATTAATACGCTCTTTTATTTTAAATTTATGCATTTATTATTAAATTATTCGGTCTCTGGGTTGTGTTGAATTCGTTTTCTCGAATCGCAACTGCTGTGAGTTCGTGATTTTCATTATTTCTTATTTCGTTTGTGTGTTCGCCCGTTCACCGGAGATTTCGATCGATCCGTTTTATCGTGTGTGTTGAAAATGAGTAATTAATGTAAATATCCTTATTATCCTATTTATAATGAAATCATTCGGGTTTTAATTTGTGTTAATTCATTTGGTCAATTCGCAACGGCATGTCAGTTCGTGATTTTCGTTATTTCTCATTTCGTTTGTGTGTTCGCCCGTTCGCCGGAGATTTCGATCGATCTGTTATACCGTAGATATGTGTTGAAAATGAGTAATTAATGTAAATTATCCTATTTGTAATGAAATCATTCGGGTTTTAATTTGTGTTAATTCATTTGTTCAATTCGCAACGGCTGTGAGTTCGTGCATTTCGTTATTTCTTATTTTGTTTGTGTGTTCGCTCGTTCGCCGGAGATTTCGATCGATCTGTTATACCGCGTGTGTGGAAAAGGAGTAATTAATGTAAATATCCTATTTATAATGAAATCATTCGGGTTTTAATTTGTGTTAATTCATTTTTTCAATTCGTAATCGCAACAGTAGTGAGTTCGTGATTTTGGTTATTTTGTTATAGTGTTCGTTCGCTGGAAAAGATTCGATCGATTTATGTTTCATTGTGTGTGTTGAAAAATATGTTTGAAATAGGCAATTTTTAGAATTTCGAGTTTCGATTTTCGAGAATATGGACCCGCCGACGTCGTTGATGTATTTCCAGCAGGTCAGTTCATGAAGTTATACTTAGTAGCTTTGTATAGGTATACATAAATATTATTTCGTAGCACTCGAACCTAGTAATCGTTGATTAGTATGGCGATGGAAATAATGAACGAGAAAGTAATTTCGCGTCAGTTGGAAAATGCTTCTTCCATCATTCATCATTCTTTTACTTGATCTGAATCAAATCTAAAACCTAAGACGATTTCAAATTCGGTGGTGGCGTCCTCGAGACGTTAAATTTAACCGCCACGCCGATCTCTTTCCTCGTTCGTTGGCTGAACGCTGAAGGTGTATCTCTGTGATTAAAACTAAATCTCGATGTTTATGTTCTTTCCATTTTTCATTCGTAATCCTAATTTTCATTTTTCAATTTGTAATGAGAATTACCAGTAGATATACATTTTGAAGGACATTTTTTGCTTTTCCAACGTAGTTTTTTCAATTTAATTTTTGAAAAATCCTTTTAAAATCTATCCCTATCCATTTTTCGACTTTTTGTCACAGAAATCGTATTTTTTGTTATATTTTTATATCATATTCGATGTAGTCGGTCATGATACGGATTTTTCTGAAAAAAATCAAGAAAAATTTTTCGTAGCGAGAAATTACATGTCTCTACTCCCTTCCTTATCCAATTTTTTAAAATATTTGTGTGAATCTAATCGGTCCTGAAAAAAAAGTCACGTTGTAATGGTTTTCGTTTCTTTGGGTTAGTAATTTTAAACACACAGTTGGTAATTTTTTGCTCACTTTTCTCCCCCTCCCTCACCCTGAAAAATTACTCGGGCTCGTCACTGAAAATAAATTCAACTAGAAAATAGTGGAAAAATTTGTCAATTAATAGAAATTGATGAAATTGTGGCACCTGGTTACGTACTTATTTTACTGCGAGTTATTTTTTTTGGTTCATTGGTGTAATTTATTTTATTTGTTCGAATTTGAGAGTTTTTCCCCTTTTCGTGCAATATGAATGCATTAGGGTACGTATCGTAAATTTCGAGAACGCTTTTCAAAAGGATGCACAATAAGGAAAATTTTGAATAAATTTTTCTGTAGTGCCTATTTTTAATCGAACATGTTCAAGGTTTAAAATCAGACATTTCAAGTAGTTTCTAAAGGCTATCAAATAACCGACCCCCTCCCCCCACCAATTTAGTTTAAATCTTCACCGTTTGATGTTATCAGGAAAACAAACAGTATAATGAACAATGAACAATGCAGAATGTTTTCAATGTATTGAACAGTGGTCTATCATTTCACCAGACTGTCGCCGTCTGCTCTTCACACAGACAGAAGTTCCGGCTGCCACGATAACGTTTCCAAACTAGTTGATCGTGATATGTCTCTGGTTCGTTTTTTGAATTTGCAAACCTCGATTAAATTTTCTCGTTTGCGTCTGCGACGTCTGATGGATTTGGCGTATATTTTCAATATTTGACAATTACATGTAACCGCTATGGCTACTAAAAGGCCCTGAAGTGAATGTTCGACGTTGAAACTGATCCACGCGACGTTGTAATGCGTTAGACGTGCGATTGCGCCGCAAATATACGTTATCGTTAACAGAAGCGTGATTTTCACGTATAAATAGTATTGCAGCAGTCGAGCCTGTCGCATTTTCTCCTTTACTTTGTAATCCACTTGTAATGCTACCGAATATCGAATTATTATCCATGTTTTATACATTCTGTGCGCGATTAATACTAATAATATGGTAACTGGGATTACGTAGCTGTAGATGTAGATTTTCTCGTTCAAAAACCTGTAAAAAATTGTGAATTAGTGACTAAAAAGTTGAACATTTTTATTCCAGAATTGTACTAGAGAATTGATTTGTTATACCTATACTGAAATATCGTCTGGGAATTGGGTTTTTTATAAATTCGAACATATGGGTAGCGAGTCGAGATAGGGCTACTCGGACTTACATTATTTCGGTAATGCCTTCGTAGAGTTGCTTCAAAATTATCTACGTTTTGCCGACCATTTTTATAGACCTTTTATTACTTATGACGGGCTCTTGAATTTTCTCATCGAAAAGGAAACTTTATTTATAACCGATACATGTTGTAGATTCTTAACAAAAGCGTCGTACGTGAGTTGATTATCGAATAGATTAACGAGCTTTCCAACTTTTTAAATTACACTGTGCTACATAATTTCGAATTTCTAGAACGATAGTTTTTTGAAGAACGTGTTTTTTGCCAAGTTCATCAAAGAGTTGTGTGTAGAGGGGATTCAGATGGTTTTATAGCAACTGTATCTATTTTTTTTCAAGAACCTGGTGCTTGTTCCTTCTCATAATTTTTAGTGTTTTCCCTCCCTATAGCCTTATCATTTTATTCGGGACTTTTTTTTTATTAATGATTTTAATTTTCTCAAATACCTGTAAAAAAAAAACAAACGATTTCAATGTCTTGAAATTTCAAAAAAAAATCTGAAATTTTGAAACGATTCATAAAATTGTAATTTTATTTTCACATTTTGAAATAAATATTTTTGGTTTATTTTTATAATTACGTAAAATTTTTTGTGACTTTTTAGTCATTTTTTGCTTTTTGTTAGGTCAAGGTCACCAAAGTCACTTTTTTCTTTCAAGAATTTAAAATTATCTTTAAAACTATCGTGTCTTAAGTTGAAACCATCAAATCGTGTTTTTTCTGGAAAATTAATAAGCGTGGGAATGCAGCGGATACATTGAGGAAGAGAGAGCGAGGGGGGATTACAACCTGAAATTAAATTTTCAATGTATCGAAGTTTGTTTGAAGTGTTACGCTCACGTTTGGAAATTTTTTCGTTATTTTGATCAGTTTCTCGTTGAAGGTACAAAAGACCTCGTCAAAGATATTAAACCTGACTTTTTTCTAATCTTTCATTTTCGGTATAAATTTTTCGCAATTTGCCATGATTTAAATACTTTGCAAATGTCTCTGTTTCAATCTACCCAGAGTCATTTTAATTTGAAATTTCAACCATCGTTGTAACTTTTTGACCTCGCTGCGCGTCCAAATAGCGAACGTAATTTATAATTTTTACATTTCAATGACAATATAAATTTCGAAATTTCTATCAAACCTCCATTATCGTAATTATACCCAGAGAGGGAAAAACGAACCGAAAATTAATTTCGATTGGAAAGAGCTACGTATGCGAGTTTGAAACGAAAGTTGCCACTAAAAGCGCCATCACCGTTCTCGAGCATACATTCGGAGCAGATTTTATCTGAAAAATTAACTTCTCGTTTGTGTAACTGTTGGACGGCGTGTGGTTGGTGTGGAGCTTTTGCGAAGAAAAAAATTTATTTCTCCCTAAACGAAACTTTTGAACGGGCTATTGTTATCTTTTATTATTCGCGTGAGTCTGCGAGCAAGTAGCTTGTGTTTTTTGTACGTAGAATAGAAATTCTTCCTGTTCCCTTCGAATGCAAAAAAGTCGTTGTTGCCGGATTTGAAAATTTTTTTTTGCTAATGTTATTTCTGGATAGAATGGGGATTTTACACGACGAAAGTGGCTACGAATTTAGAATCGTGAATTTTTATGTTATGGGAAAATTGAAAAAAAATTGTAAGGCATATTCAAGGTCTAAGTAACTAATTCCAGTTATGAAAGCGTCAATTTAAGAAATAAATTTTAGAGCTTTTTTCGATAATGAAGGTAGACAAAGTGTATATAATTTTTTGTGGCATTTTTTTTCTTTGCTAAGTTGGAAAAAATTCAGGACTGGAGATTTTTAAAATTTGAGAATTCGATTAGAAAATCAATTTAATTAAAGATTCAGATTGAAGAGTATGTAATTGAATAAATTTTGTATGAGGTCTCTTACGTAAAATTTCATTTTTATTTAAATATTGATGGAACATCTTTTACAAGGGCATTTGTGATGAATCGATTTTGTGATCTTATCATAATTCGAGTTACAAATTACAAGTTGTGGTAGATACTTTTGTGTAAAAGCTTCATTCTACCTATGTGGATTTTATGGTGTTTATGGTGTTGGTACGCTCGAGTAATTCGGAAATTGAAACGGAATCTGTGAAATGACTCGTGAAGATATAGGATTATCAGAGGGTGTTTTTTCTCTCGAAAATGTGATGTTTTAAAACTTATGATTGCAACATTTCGAACGCTTTAGTAATTTTTATGACGTTTTACACATTTTCGTTACGCTCTAACAACTTACAAGCCATTTTAAATAATTTTTTTCGTCATTAAACATTTTTTGGAATACCAGAAAATTTTGATAAAATACAATTTTACTCCGGTTTTTTCACCATTTTGTTGATTTTTAAACAGTTTTGAGCAATACGTAATGTACGTGCGGTTTTGTATTTTTTTTTTTCAGTTCTTGCTGAATTTTTTTAAAATTTGGGTGGGATGCCAACTATTTAGATTTCCACCTGGTTAAATGAGAGAAAGAATTTGGAAGATAGCATTCTCAATCCCCTTTCCCAACGTCTATTATAGTTACTGCTCTTAAAATTGATTTAAACGTATTTTTGGTGAATTTTTGACAAATTTTAAATTGTCATTTTCTTATAAAAATGGAGACAATTTTTATGAAAAAAATCATCTCAAAATTGAAAACGATGAAAAGGAAGACTCCGTTAATATCTGCGTTCTTAAACAGATTTTTTCATCATTTTCAATGAATTTGAAGCCTCCAGCGCGATACCAATTTTTTCCAGTACTTTCAAGTTTCGAATTGGTACCTAGGTATCTTTTGAATAGATATTTTTCAACTGTTTTGAAATCTTCAGCGATATTTAAATTTTTCTTCGATGTTTTCCTAGCGAGTATCTCGAATGCAATTTCTGATCATCGTTAATTTTTCAAAAAAAGTGAAAGTAGGTATTGAAAACTGAATTTTTGAAAGAAGTAAAAGTATCTAAATCGAAATCGAAATCTGTCAAATCGACAGCCATTTAACTCGGGAAAGGAAGTAGTGGCATCAAAGTACCAACCTCATGAATCCAAATTTCACGATTTTTACCATTCTGTAGCCATCAAAGAGATTCTGATTTTCTCCGATGTTTTCATTTTCAAATTTTTTAAAAGATGAGAATTCATTTATATGTTTTGTTTTCTGGAATAATAATAATTCATTCGTTTTTTTTCGGAATTCTGTGGTTTTTTTTTTGGCCAAATTTCAAATATTCTAAAAAGCTAACGTATTAAGAACAATGGAATTGGTATGCTATCTGCTGTTTATCCGAATCGAGAAAATAATTATGGTCATCTCTCAACTCTGAAGTCTCTTTTCTGTCAAAGAATTGTACCATTTTCAGCCATTTTGAAGCTTTTAGTGCGGATTTGATTTTTTAATATGTTTTTAAATTTTTCCTCAGATGTGAAAATCAACCTGATAGTGGAAGATTTTTGATGAATTATTTAAAAGAAGTCGAAAACTCAATTTATATGACTACCAAAGTCGATTTCTTATATGTACCATGGAAAAATCTAAATTTATTGTAAAATATTACTTGAAGGTTTGCGGGAGACTTCAAAATGGCTGAAAATAATGAAATTTGGATTACAAGAGGTTGCTATTGGATTGGGAAATGCGGAAATGTTTTTTATTCAAAAATTTATATTCATCATATTTTCGCTGAAAAATGATGATTTTCAATTTTCAAAAATTCGTCAAAAATTTCAAGATCGTCTTGAAATTTTGGAATTTTGATTAGAGGCGGAGGAAGAAAAGGGTAGAACTAGAAGCTAGAACTTGTTTTTTAAAATATATGTATATTTTATTCGAAGTGAAGGAAGGTCTAGAGTAGTTACTTTTTGTGATAAGTCTCGAATAGATTCAAATAATTATGTTTTCATTATTTACCTATACCTACGATCTTTTTTCAAAATTTTTCTCAATTTTTTCTTTGAAAAAAAGTTTAGCAGAATTTCCTAAATTTCTGTTAATTTTTTTAAAGATTTCGTTTGATGGATACCAAACTATGCTGAGAAAATCGAGGCTCTTTGGGGAAAAAAAGGGTAATAAGAGCCAAAAAAGGGCTTTCGAACGTCGATACGATTAGAAGTGGTTAAACCAAATTTTTTATTTGAAGGCTCTTGTGGTGAAGACAAGAATTTTTTTAGTTCTCCCAAAGAAACTCGAGCCCGGAAACAAATCACCACTCTTTCCCTAGACAGCACAGGCTTGGTTAGATAAAGTTCATTCAAATATTTGAAAAAGTTTTTATAGAACTTATTGTTTTATTGTAAGTACCTTCAGAATGAGCAACATTTTTTTAGTGGCGCGGATGAGTGGAGAGGGGGATGAAATAATGGGATTTCAATTTGAATTCGGAGTTCGAATATTTTTTGAGAGTTTTCTTAATTTTTTTGTTATCTGAGAAAAATATAACTCTCTTTCATCTTTTTTGAACTTCTTTCAATGATTTTCACGATGAAATTTTATTTTCCAAACATACATTTCTTCTTCACCTGCTTTTTTCCCATCTTCTCTCCAAGTGATTTTTGATTTCTGATACTCCAAAAACTAAGAATTGGATATATTACTTACCAGCAATTCAGATAATCAAATCTGAACGTTTCGTGCGAATAAGGCGCGTTGAATTCGCGATGCAGCCAAAATCCGAACAATAAAAACAGCACCGGAGTACCCCAGCCGAATAAGCTGTACTTGACGAACGACGGTACGATTTTGTAATGCGGAGAAACGGCTATTAAATTCAAATTCGTACGGAATGTATGGTACATGTTGTACGTGAGGCTCAAAAGCCAGCAAAATTCAGCCAAGTGGAAGTACTGCAACGCAAACGCCAAAGATATACACAGCTCCGGATCCTGCCGAATATAAGAAAAAAAAATTATCCCCGGTAATTTAATTTTAATTAGTCGAATCATTCGAGTATCAAATTACTCGCATTGTTGTTTTACATAGACGAGCTTCGCCTCCCGCCCCAGATCGTCTATTGAAATTCGTCGTAATCGCTCAACCATAATGTAATTTTCGTTCCACGGGGAATCAAGGTTTTGAGGATTTTTTTTTTTCGTAGGTACCCTTTTCGTTTTTTTTTACTCGGCTGCGAAATCTAGGTAATCGAGCAATAAGGTAGACGTATAAACAAATAATGGAATTTACGATACGAATTACGTATTTAATAGAAATCGTAGCTGCGATTTGAGCGAGTATGTGTGTTTTATTCGCGCGACAAAATAAGAAAATCGTGAGAGATTGGCATTTGATTATTTTTCTCATTTAATTAATTTAATCGTTTTACGTCGACCCGGAATTGCAAACTCGACAGTCGACGTGGGAGACTTGAGACGTTTAGAGATCGTATGTCTCCATCTCCCCCGTTCGCCTTACTGTTAGCTATATACTTGAATTTATTAATCCAGGTTTTTAAATCTCCTATTTCCAACCGATTTGTCGTGTTTTTTGGGGGGTGGGGGAGGGCGGACGAGGGAATGGTTTCGAAAGCTTTTTGTCTCCGAACCGCGTTCGGTAATTTAATAAAAATATCGTCGAGGTATCTCGATACGACGCGACTATTTCTCTCATACTTCTTCGGTATTTCTCTTTTATTCTATTTTTATTCTCAAAAATGGGCTCGAATAATTTAAGAAATACGTCAACGCGAGTATAACGATGGTAATGCGCGAGAAAGTTTGAAAAATGGTGGCACGTTAGATACGGTGTCAAGTTTTTACACCATTATACCTAAAGCTCATTTCGAAATAAGTAATATTTCACGTCTGCAAAAAGACTCCGAAACACATTGAAAGTATCAGCCAGCAACGTGGATGTTATTAAAGCATCTAGACCTAGATGCCTGTGTAGTTATTATAACTCGTCATTCGTCCAATTTAGCTCGCTCTCGTATACAGCAATTTTCGCCACATTTGTTCGACGAAGCCAAAGGTACGAGATCTTGTAACCTTATGTACTGGAAGTGGTTAATAATTTAAGTTGTACTTCTACTCATGTGCTTATATTTATGGAGTTATTAGGTGGGTGTTGTGTGATGCTTTTGGGTGTGCGTGGAAGATCGAAATATTATATTGCACTGTTCGCCTCTCTCGGGGTTGTTTTTTGAGAAGGTGCGGGGAGGAAGGGTGGTCGAGGTGTAAGAATGTGTAGTACGATTTGGACTGGCGTTGAAGGGTAAATTATAGGTGTGAAGGAATCTTTGTTAGGGTTCAGTTTACGAGCTAGTGATAAGAATTTCATAATATCGGTTTGTAAGAATTTGGTAAATAGCCAACTGAAAATTTATTCCGGAGGTTATCTGGCAAAGGTGGGTGTGGTGGAGGTTTTGATGGGTCTAGGTACAGCTTTACGATGAGAATATGGTTCGGTCAAATTGTCGAATATTTTTTAGTATATTAAAACTTGAAAGTAGTCTCTTTTTTTTGAAAATTAGGTGAAAAGTGGCTTGGACGTTGCCTTATGTTTAGATGTCAAAAACAAGATAATGAAAATTGTATAGAAATTTTTTCAGGTACATATCTTAAGAAGTTCTATATTTGACGAAGTGAGATTGTATGTGGAAAGTATGCTGGAAAAAGTCTTGCGTTTTTGATTATTCATTTCAATTTTTAAAAAATTGCATACAAGTACTTGGAATTTTCATCTAAAAATCGTTGCAAAGTATCTACTTACTGTAAAAACGAGACATTTTCTTAATGGTTATTTATAATAATTATTATAACAAGTTGATAACTTCCTCGTAATTTTTGACAATTTTGACAACTTTTTGATCATTTCTATATTTTTTTTGAAAATTTCAATAACTTTTTCAACAGTTTTCGAATTTTTGTAATTTTTTGACTCTTTTAATGAAAATTTTCAATATTTTTTATTGAAAATATTTACAAAGTAGGCGAGTGCCTACTTGACAATTTTTTTCGATTTCAAAAAATTTAGACAGTTTTTTTTTCACGATTTGACATTGAATTTTGGGAACAGTAATTTATACCTATTATATTGCATTTCGGAGATCAGAAATTCACAATTTCTCAATGCCAAAAACGACAGAATTTTCAACTTTATTTTTCAAGAAAAATATTCGCTAAATTTCATTCACGTATAGGTGCAATAAACTGTTCTAACCCATTTTTTCGAATTCGTTTTCCCGAATGAGCAAATTCCCAAACAGGAAAGAATCCCCAAAAATGTATTTTTGAATCTGTTTTCCCGGATGAAATTTTCTCAAATGGACAAGAAATGGAAAAAAATGTTTACCTTCATAGGTTAAATTCAGAATCAGCATTATAATAACCGTGATGGAAGAGGGGGATAAACCTGGAATAAAAATTAAAATCAAAGGAAATTTTGTTGATTGATTTTTCACCAAAAAGCAAATTTTGAATTTTTTTTTGTTTCGAATCTAATTACTCTAATCACAAAGTCGTATCAAAATTCAAAAATTTTAATTTACGATTTTTTCTAAAATTTTTGAAAATTTACATCATTTTTAGCACGCCCTCCTTCTCCAAAAATACACGAGAAAATAATGTAAGATTCAATTTTTCAAAACAATTTTACAGCTCTTTTAGATTTTGTTTTCAAATTTTCCAGATTTTCTAACTAAAATTGACACCAAGTTATCACTTGCTTCGTACTCTCTGATTCTGAATCAGTGAAGTCACTGATGAACCCTCAGAATTGTAACACTGGAAAAATCAGCGAAATTCATTTTTTAAATTTTTAAGCCTGGGATGATGAACTTGGGATAAATTTTCAGTCTCAATATTCATCCCAGATTCATCCCAAGTTTTTTTCACAGTTATAAGCCGGCGATGAACATGAGATGAGATTTTTTCAATATTTTTGGACCTGGGATGATTTTGATATTCACCCCAATCTTTTTTCGATTTTTTTTTGGGGTCTGAGATGAACTTGGGATAAATTTCATTCCAATGTTCACCCTAAAAGCTTTTTTTGGATGTTTAAGTCAGGGATGAACATGTGATGAATTTTCATCTCAAAATTTATTCCAAGGTTCTTTTCAAATTCTTGAATTTGGGATGATTTTGTGATGAATTTTTATTCCAATATTCATCTCAACCTTTGGAGCACCTCGTAGCGTAAAAAAATAACAAAAACAAAAGATCGTAAAAGTTGGAAATTGTTTCGATAAAAGTTTCGATATTTTTTCAAAATTTTAATACATTTCAATTGAAATTTTTAATCCTTAAATGGATAGTTCAAGTCTTATTTCCATTTAAAGAAGGACGAAGCTCGGAATTTTGAAATTTTTTCTGAATATTTCTGTTGCAAGGGAGTGAGATGGAAACGAGGAAGGCCTGCAGAAATTTCAAAAATCTCATTTTCAATGATTTCCCGCCATTTTTTATTGATTTATATTTCAAAAATTGATTTTTTCGTTTAAAAAAACTCCCAAACCGATTAAACCTATTTAAATTGCAGAGATATTTCATCTTCTCTTCTTCGTTTTGCTTCATCTCTTCTTGCAAGAAAAGCATCCAAAATGGATGATTGATGAATATTATTTCTTACGGTTAGTCGAATACTTGGTCTAATTACGAACTTATGTATACACAATTTTACGCCAATTAAGTGCTCACACGAATTGCCAACTTGGGATTTGAAGATAACTCACCTGTGTGCCTCCAACTCCAATGACATACATGAGTTGCGTCATAAAAAGCGTTGCCAAAAGGTTCATGATTAATGTACCCGACATGCTGCGTAAATCTGAGAATAAACTGCAACAAAACAAAACGAAAAAAAGTTGAAGTGAAAAACAGTATTGAAAAGAAATTTTAAAAAAATTTATAATGATATATAAATCGTCATAATGGGCTCTCCCAACCTTCACCCAAAGATTCGATCAATTCATTTGTATTTTAAAAATTTTCAAAGTCATCTTTTGTAAAGAAAAAAGAAGTCAAGACTATGAAAATTTCTTCTCATTAGCCGATAATCTCTCTCGAATACAAAACAGGTACTTGTTTTTTAAACATCTGCACTTTTCATCCCTCAGTCAACTCTACTTATTCACAATACCCAACGACGTACTCCATGAGAATCGTTTGTTCGAAACGTATCCAACTTTTACGTATCTTTTTTTCGTACTCAGAATGACGCAAGTGGCAAATACTTACGACGGGCAATCATCTTCGATCCATTTAAATTCGAATATCTCAACCGACGACGGTATTGCTCTCGTCGGTACAGTACTTAATGACGACCCGGCCACGTCGTCTTTTAGGAAACAGGAAAAGAAAAATGGATTTCAACGAGTCAAAAAGTTAGCAACGTCGTCGTCTTTAAATCTCTCACACTTAACGCGCGGCTATTCTCCTCGAGACGTTCGCTTACGCGAATATTTTTCATTTCCTCTTTTTCCGTCCTCGTATTCTCTCGTCTCGCGTAGAAAAGACCAGATCTCTCGTACCATGACTGGCATTAACATTTCACCGTTTCTACCAACGAGTGCCGGAGCTTCCTGTTTCTTGAGCTACGATTCGGATAGACCCTTGCTCTCGACAGCCAACATGAGAAAACTTTCCTAGCGTCGGTCTTCAACTTCGAAACAATTATAACGGAAAGTAGCATCTTTTCAAGAAACCATCATAAACAACGACCCGATCTTAATATATTCGAAATCGTCCTTCAAACGAGACAAAACTTGCAAAAGGAACACCTTACCTCGTTCGACATTCGTCGTAATAACGTTAATGAATGATCCAATTTGCCAAGTTCAATTCGTCAAAACGAATTAATCTCGGCGAGACGCGATAAGAAGCGGATATATTTCGAGGAAGAAAAAAAATTACAATTCCTGCCGAGTAAAATATCACACTGGAAATCCGCTCATAAATCATACCTACGAGAATTGCCACGCCGCAAAACAACACACGTTACATCTCAACCAAAAATGATGAAGTTTATCGCCTCGTAGAAGCCAAATCCACATACGCCATGTGACGTGCAATGCCATCGAAATTAACACCCAGATTGCGAATGGTTTTTCAAAAATACCAAACAGGGAAACTTGGATCGCGGAATGATGACGACGTTTAAAAATCTCGCACTTGGAATAAAACTCAGCACCATCTCGAGGTAATTTTTGTAATGTCTAATTAAAACAAGCTCATTTAAGATGACAAAAAACGTATTTAACCCTGGCCATATTTCAGGACAAAAAATGATAATACGGCGACAAAAACAAAGCTATCTTCATTATTAATTTTAATAATTTGGCGAATGCGGTTCACTCTACACGTACCAAAAACCGACCAGCTTTTTAAAGACAATAAAGCTACTTAATTTTTTGCTCGTCTTCGAAATTAAAACAGTCGTTCGTTTGAGAATCGTAGCCTGAAAAAAATTTCGTTCGACCTCAATGTCGGTGCCAAAGTTGTACAAAAAACTTCGACGGAGACATCTTCGTTAATTAGAAATTTTCCACGTCGCAGTCGCAAAAAAAACTTTGATTTCTTCCAACCAGAATTAACTTTCCTTCGCGGTTACAAAAATTCAAGATGGAAATGAAGAAATAATGCTTTTGTTGCGTTGTCAAAGAACGTTTTTGTGTATTGACGATAAATGTGAACGTAGGTTTTTTTTTTCTGAATTGTAGGAGTCAAAAATTTTGGCCCCTTATTAATTAGGGGCCATTTACCGGAGTTTTGATTTTTTAATGGGATATTTTGCTAATCAAGATTTTTTGACGATGGAGGGGGGTGTAATGCAAAATTTCCAAATATTCTTTGAAAACCTAGATCTCACTTTGAATTGGTGAAAGTCGCTAAAATTTATCAGAATTGTAGGAATGAGAAAATCAATGGAATTATTTGATTTTTCAAAGAAAATCATTGATTTTTCAGTGAATTTCAGACATTTTACTGATTTCAATGAATTTTCACAGATTTTCCAGCATTTTTTGTTCACTGTTTGCTTCTAGTGAAATTTTTTCACTGGATCTTTACTTGAATAATAGAGCAAGGAATCAGGAGCGTGACAATGGTGGGCTAGGTCTATGTTAAAAAAAACCTTGAGATTGGCTCGGTCAGTTATTTTCAAACCATGATTTTTAATTTTTTTTTTGAAAAAAAAAATGGTAATAAAAAATGGACTAATCACAATTTTTTTTATAGATGAGCTAAATTTTTATTCTTCTTGAACCTGTATTCAAAGTTTCTATAAAGGATTACTTACAGGAAAAATGATAGATTTTTAAAAATTATTTGTATGTAAAAAGAAGCTGTAACATGTGTGTCAAAATTGAAATCTGAGAAACATGTTCAAAAAATTCCGAAAAAATTGAACGTTTAGAATTTGATGTGGCGGATTAGAGTCAAAAGATGATTTTAAGGTGAAACTTTTATATTTTGCTTTAAATTTATTCGAAGCTTAAAATTAATTTTTTCAATAAGTATTTCATCAATTTTTTTGAAAAGTTGTATTCAAATTGAAAATTTTCTCATTCTCTTTAGTCAGATGAGTTAGAATAAATTTTGAAAAACATGAAGTAAGGACTTACTTACCTAGAAATTTTTTGCAATAATTGAAAATTGAAGTTTTTCTTGGAAATTCTCGATTGGAGAAATTTCTTTACGAAGAAAATTTTTTTGAATTATTGGCTAAAATTTTTAAGCAGGAAAAAATCTGAAAAATTTCCAATTCTGAATTTTTTTCAATTGATGAGTATTTTCAAAAAAATTTCTTCCAACTCGACAATTTTTTCAATATTTTTTTTATTTTTGAACTATTTTTTAAAAATCTACCAAATGTTTTTCTTGAATTTATTGAAGATAATTTTTATAATTTCGATGACCAATGAAAAATTTTCAGCGTTTTACAATAATGGAATGGTTTGACCAAACGTTTGAATTCGGACCAATAGTTGAAGAGTTTGCTTTAGATGATTATTAAAAACAGACGAATTGTTTTTCCATTTGTTTTCTTGAAATATTATTTGAGATACAAGTTGATCCCATCCTCCAGATGCATTCAAACATTTTCCTCCAATCTGGGAAATTAGCTCTCTGCGTTTCCCCTCCTATATGTGTTTAGGACTATTACACCCTTTCTAAAAACTTTGCCACTGCGAAAGAATTATCGCTTAGTGAAGTTCTCAGAGCCTCAAGTTATATATTTTAACCATTTTTACCTAAATTAATTGAGGACTCTTGAACCTCTAGAACAATTCCTCGAGCTCAAAGTTCATCCTTGAAAAATCAAAATTGAGGCATATTTTTAGATAAATTGAAAACTTTACCTAATTTTTTCTCAATTTTTTTTATTCTTAGAATGTCGTTTTCTGCTTAGTATAAATACTTACCATATGTAAATGATATTAAATTCCGCAAGAAAAAAAGAGTCACGTGAATGGCCCCAAAATGATGTAAGGAGCTAAAATATTGAGAATCTCACTTTCAGACGAAAGTTAACTGCTCCAGAGAATAAGACCTTCAAAATTGAAAATCGATTTAAGACACATGCTAATTCTGAGATATCGTAGACCCGATCGAAGCATTCTTATTCATCAACGAAGCTGTTTGTAAAATACGACCGCATCGTGTACCTACTTCGATGCTCAATTTGAGAAAGTTTTGCGAAACTTACAAAGATTTGAAGATATTTATGAATTATTAAATGAGCCGAAATCGAAGTAAACGTTCGAGTTGGAATAATGAATCGATTCCATAATCCACCAAGTACCACTCCGTCATTGTTCGCCCTTTTCCAACTTACGAAACACTAGCTTTGGATTTAATTTCACGTTGCGCACTTTTTAAATACGTGAAATTAAAACCTCATTCATTGAGAAACTATATCGTAAAACACTACGTCGTCGTATCGTATTTCTACGCATACTTAACAATATATCCAGCCAGAAAAGACGCTCGAAGAGGAATCAATTTAACTTTATACCAAAAACAACAACACAAAGAAATCACGAAAATTAATACTCTCGTCTTTTGAGAAAAGGCAGGCGGTAGCTAAGCGATGTTTTCTATAAGTTTGTTACTCTCGTCGTTGCCTTTCTCTTTTCTCCGAGAATACAGTACCTACCTTTATATTATATAGCTTTTCTATAGCATCGGTGTAGTAATTATAGTTATACGAGTACTCTCGTACTATGGTATTAAAAGTATTCTCGATCTCGACTCCTTCGTTCGTAATTAAACTAAAAAGTTTCACGTGATTGGCGTCGCTCGAGCGACGTCTTCGAGTAAAACTACGATAACGTCGACGACGACAATGATTCAATAGGAACTCGAAATTAAGAAAATTTAAACGATAAATAATTCCGAATTGATTTCTTATACACAATGTATATTATATAGATTTCGTTCGTGTTTTCTCACGTTTTTTTTTTTTGACGACTAGGGTAAAAAGTTGGAAATTAATTCCGTCTTCAGGAGACGTACCTAAAAAGAAAATATCAAGTGATCTCGAGGATTCGACGAAATGACGAAAGAAAAACAATAATGATCCCTTCACAGTCTGGTGCTCGTATTTCAACCGATTAAATTGATAGATTTACTTTTTTACTCCTTGAAACAACGCGAGGGTGTGATTTTAATTGAATAGATTTGCAAGTCGTCCAATTTTACCATCGTTGGTGTTATAATGACGTACTAAGCTGAAATCTAAGCTGGGTAAAACGTCGAAAGTCGTGAAAATAATTTGAAATTTTTTATTATTTCTCCGAAAATAAATGGAAAATGATTGAAAGCTCAAGATGCTGTTAGATTTTTCAAAAGTGATTCGAATTTGGTAGGAATTAATGATCAATGTGATGAAATTGGTTTCAAAATCAAATCGTATTTTTACATTTTATAACACATACTCGTAGATAGCTCTTGAAATTTATGTATAAATTGATGAAATTTTGATAGAATTTTTTAAAATATATCTCTCGGAAATGTTTTTAAATTATGCTGAAATTTTCACCAGTGATTGTTGAAAATTAGTTACTTAGGTAATACTTGAGATTAATTAAATTTTTTGTGAAGGGCATTCGCTAATCCGCGAATGATATTATTACGTAAAACAAGTGTGGTTGGCACTAAAGTGCCAGTCTTCGCTACTCTGCGAAGTTTTTTACCTTTGTTGGGAGGATCCCATCTAATCCGACGGGTCCAATATTACTTACAACTTTTAAATACAATCACAGTTTTTCCTGGACGGAAATGATGACGGCGTAATACTGTTGGAAATTATTTTCCTCTTCAGATAAATCCTGGGGGTGTTCCGCGCCTGGGATCTTCTTGTAGACCCACGACTAGAAGGGCGCCACCGATTCAATAAACTCATCCAAACCCATCGAAAAGCAGCAGGTTGGATCACTGAACTCAACAGCTACGACCTGCATTACGATATAAAAATCCGGAAAAAACAGCTTTTCAAAGTCCAAGCTCCCGAATTAACACTATTTTCGCTGGGATGGACGAGTTTACGCCCGTATGACATCAATTTCACCGCAGCACTGGTAGACGATCTCCACAACTACCTCGAGAACATCCATCTATTTCAAGAAAACGATACCAGTTGCATGAAAATTTCGGAAATTTTGACCTCGGAGGATACCAGCTCGAAATCAAAAACTCGACAAAATTCGACCAAAAAGAAATTTAAACTCGAGGAAACCAAAAAAGGTGTCAAAATTTTGTATCGAATATACGAAAATGGTAGCCAAGTACCGGTCATGCCCGAAGAATTATTCTACGATACCATCGATTACCTCCACGATGCGTATGGGCATGTTGGCGCCGCAAAATTGGAACTTATTTTCAAACGACTTTATTATTATCCCAACGCGATGAAATACATACGAGAAATTACGAATTGTTGCATAATCTGCAAAGTAAATAAAAACTATTCGATGAGAAAAGTATTCGAATATGCTCAAATTGAAGCCTACGGGCTAGGAGACGTACTATCCGTCGACCTATTCGGACCCGTCGCAAACGAAAAAGGTGACCCAAAATACCTACTTGTCGTGAAAGATGTATTCTCATCTAAATGTTGGCTTCGCCCACTTCATAACATAAAAAAGCAAATCGTAATAACGAATATGGAGATGATTCTCAAACGAATTGAGACTCACGGAGTAAAAGTTAACAAAGTGATCACTGACAACGGATCACAATTCACCAGCGATAAGTGGAATCTCATGTTGATACAAAACGGAATCAAGCCTGCGCACACCACTACGTATAATCCGCAGAGCAGCTTAGTTGAACGTACGATGCGAGCAATTTCGGACAAGCTTCGTATCAAAATTAACACCTATCATGACGACCACAGGTGCCATTGGGGATGGCACGAATATATCGCTGAGATCGAAGACGAAATAAACAATACTCCGACTCCATTCGGAATAAAACCAAACGAGGCCTGGGGCATCCCCGATAAAATCAGCAAACAACTGCCTACGAAAGAGCAGCCTACCAACTTCAAACACGAATTAAAAGCCCTCCTCGAAATTCAGGCTAAAAATGAGCTCAAAACGAAATCATCAAAAGAACTTCTCGAAAACAAGATGGAACTCGACGATTTCATTGTCGATTCAGATGGTTACTACCATATCACCGCTGATGGAGCATGCTCCAGAAACGGTGACGACGATGCAGTCGCCGGAATCGGTATCTGTTTCCATCCTGAACGAGAGAAGAATGTATCCGAGCAAATTAACATCGAAGGATACAAAAATTCGAATAATTTGGCTGAAATAGTTGCAATAAAAGTTGCCATCGAAATTGCACTATTTAACAACATCACAAAATTAATGCTATTTTCGGACTCAAAATATGTTATTAAAGCCTTGAATGAATATATTCCAAACTGGAAAGCGAACGGATGGAAAAATGCAAAGAAAAAGCCAGTACTGCACAAAGAACTCTTTGAGGAAATTATAAAATTGACTCAGAAATTCGATGAGTTCCAAATCCATCACGTTCGTGCCAGGAAATTCGATGTTACGAATATCGTAGCTGATCAGTTGGCGAAACAAGCTGTTTATACCCAAGAAATGAAAATCGAAAAAATCGACGGTATGACACAGCAAGAAGCCATAGAAGCGTTTATTCGAGAAAAACGCAGGCTCCAACGAATACATGACGAATACAACTTTAATAAAACCCACGGAGATCCAAAAACGCTGGATCCAGGTGACATGGTGCTACTCACAGAGCATAAACAATCGAGCTTTGCGAGGGGCACGTCCCAAAAATTGTACCCAAAACGTCATGGTCCGTATATTATTCAGCAACGATTAACACACAACTGCTATATCATCAAACCAGCAGAAGGCGATGAGCCGCCCAAAAAAGTCAACTTGCGGCAAATTACTCTCTTCTTAACAAAAGATCAGCTTGAGAAACTAAAAACGGACCCCTGTATGATTTCGAAATTACAACACAGGGAGGTCGAAGATAAAATTCGAGAATATCTCACCACGTACAAAAATATACCCTATGACGACGACGAGGATGAGATACCAAGAGCCCAACTCGAAAAAGCGACAAAAAAGACTGCTGACCAACTAAAACGGGAAGCAGATAACGAGCTACGCGAACTACGCCGGAGTAAAAGGCAGCAGATAAATCAAGATATGGCACCGAAAAAACCAGGAGACCTTTTGACCCCGGTTACTCCTGACGAAAAGAATAAAAAATTTACCACCATTGAAAGAAAATTGAGAAAATCAACCAAACCAAAAGACACCGAAAAATTGGAAAAAACCATCAAAGAAGCAGTTGGTACTCCTGAACGTTTTAACCAACTGAAAGAAAATGCCACAGAATACATCCAAACACGTGGCAAATCTCGAAAAAAGGATCAAGAAACACCAGACGATCCTAAAAAGAGAGAGAAACCGAGAAAAGAACCTACTCGAAAAAGCAGCAGAAAGAAAAAACTGACGCTGCCACTCGCCATGTTAAAATATATGGATTATGACGAAAAATCCCATATTATTGACGCGTATGAGAAAGAGTATCAATACTACGGAACCAACCACATCGATGATGACGAAATTTCGAGTGATGATCCTCCCCTCATACCCCCTCTACCAGAAATTCATGTGACAAGAACATCATCAACAGTCACAACGCACACTGGACCCAAAATTCTGTTGATTCCGCCATCAGCAGATAATGAGTCCAGGGGCAAGGCAGACCAACTCGCCAAAGAATTTCTGAATATGCCCTATGAAGAATTTTGCAAAAAATTAGACCCAATAAACGAGAGCAATACAACATCAGAAAATTCCCCAGTCGAAATACTGGTGGAATTGGACCCCGCTCAAACATCAAAAGCAAAATACTCATCGGACATATTAGACCCTCAATTTGCAGGAGACATGAGTAATTTACTCAAAGAACTCCACGTCACGTATATACCACCAGAACATCTAGAAGAATTACGTGACGAATGCTATAAAAATATAGACCAGCTAGCAGAAAAATCTGAACCAACAACAACAACAGCTGAGGTCAGAGAGGCGCTCCAGCAACACGAAAATGCTAATAAAGTAGCCTGGAGTAAAAAGCCTAAGAAATATCGGCTAGCCGCGAGCTTCAGCACATCCAAGCTCGCTAAACCACCGAATTCGTCATCCGAAACAGCTGGCGTGGAGCAGACAGTGACGGCGACACACGTCACCTCTGTCCCTGCCAGCCAGACGGAGAGAAATGTGCCTGTGATAAACCAACAACAGACACACAGTACAGGTAAACGGGAAGGACAGAGGATAACGATACTACGTCGAACTACATCTGTTACCTCTAACCCCGCACCAAACACCTGTACAGAAGTACCGCTATAACGGGTACTCGCGCCGCGCACGTGCGCAGCGCCACTGGTTGCGAACTACCACCAGCAACCACCCCTATACTTTCGATTCTCAGTTATCAGTCTGTCTTGAGCTTGCATAGTAAGATTTTTTGCGAATTCAAAGTCGTGTGTATTTCTGTTATCTATTCCGATAAACGTTATAAAAAACCATCAAACTGTAAGTATTATGCATTACAATAGCCCAATTCGCGTCGCGAACCATATTTGCATGCTTTTTTATTTACTTGTCATCTAAAATCAGTGTCTCTTATCAATATCTCGTACCACGTGGCGAATCCCGCACTTAGACCATTTAGTATTACATAGACCGCGCTATGTAATGCAAATTCGAGTTATCAGTGGCTCCAACATATGGGGATTCTATAAGTACGGCGGTTGACAATACATCGGCATTATCAGTATTTCGTGTAGATTAAAATTCGTAAGTGCGACATGAAAAATTGAAATAACTGTAGAATTTTAGCGAGAACATAGTTGTTTGAGGTGTGTAAAATAATCTACGTTAAATTCTCTACAAAATGAAATAGATTTGAAAGTTGTACGGTCATCCGATCGAAAGTTATTAACGTTCAAAGTTACGAAAATGAGTTTTGATTGCGAAGTATTTCGTCTTTATACTGGAATAACTCGAAATTTTGAGTGAGCACATACATGTTTGAAATAAGGAAAGTAATCTACGTTGAATTCTCTACAAGATGGTGTAAGTTTGAAAGCTGTACGGTCAACCAATCGAAAGTTATGGAAGCTCAAAGTTACAAAAGTAAGTTTCAATTTTGCAAATACGTTTAGTGCATTTTATCAACTTAGCGTTAAAATAACTCAAACTTTTGAGTGAGTACAACATTGTTTGAGGTAAGGAAGTAATCTACGTTGAATTCTCTACAAGATGGTGTAAGTTTGAAAGCTGTACGGTCAACCAATCGAAAATTATTAAAGTTCAAAGTTACGAAAGTGATAAGTAAAATTTGCAATAAAAACTTACTTTTGTAGCTTTGAACTTCCATAACTTTCGATTGGTTGACCGTACAGCTTTCAAACTTACACCATCTTGTAGAGAATTCAACGTAGATTACTTCCCTTACCTCAAACATTGTTGTACTCACTCAAAAGTGTGAGTTATTTTAATGCCAAGTTGATAATATGCACTAAACGTATTTACAAATTGAAACTTACTTTCGTAACTTTGAGCTTCCATAACTTTTGATTGGTTGATCGTACAGCTTTCAAACTTACACCATCTTGTAGAGAATTCAACGTAGATTACTTTCCTTATTTCAAACATGTATGTGCTCACTCAAAATTTCGAGTTATTCCAGTATAAAGACGAAATACTACGCAATCAAAACTCATTTTCGTAACTTTGAACGTTAATAACTTTCGATCGGATGACCGTACAACTTTCAAATCTATTTCATTTTGTAGAGAATTTAACGTAGATTATTTTACGCACCTCAAACAACCATGTTCTCGCTAAAATTCTACAGTTATTTCAATTTTTCATGTCGCACTTACGAATTTTAATCTACACGAAATACTGATAATGCCGATGTATTGTCAACCGCCGTACTTATAGAATCCCCATATGTTGGGCCTTGTTTTTATCACTCAGCGCGGTCTATGTTAATACTAAAAGGTCTATGATCCCGCATGTCAAACTCCTAAATAAAAACTTTTCCTCAGTAAATTCCTTAACTTCTAATCCTATGACCATATCCAATCCCACATGTCACGTGCATATTTTTTAAACGATGTAACTAATGAATCAAAAATTTTGCAATGCATTATTATAGATAATGGATTTCATCAACAAAGTACTAAGCAAAATGTCCCTGGGCAATTGTCAGAAAGAAGTGCCCGTGTGCCGGAACCTAGGTTCCTTCTACATCATCGGAGAGTGGGAGGGTGTCCACTGGCTCGAATACGATGGAAACATCGCATATGGAGTCGGTGGAACTCTCCTACTCGGCGACGGACACATATTCCGGTGCCTGGAAGGTACCATGGACGGCGAAGGCAACCGGGATTTCTTTAAACGAAGCCCATATTATGCAAGAAAAATGACCATCAACTCAATGCTACTGATATTAAACAGCATACCGGAATTGCCGAGACAAGTAATGTTCTCCGTATCTATCAAAGGCATGGACCGCGTCACACGGCGCCAGTTCATCGCGTTGCTACGTACGTTGCACGTGAAGGGCGCGCGCCGTGTGACCGCGATAGCCTCACCCTCATCTTTGCCCTATGCGGACATCGTATTCGACTGTCCTTTCCGCATAGGGCAAGGATGGGATTATAGATACGAGTGGAATATCCACCGCATTCCGTTGGACGATACCGAATTGATCAAAGGACACTTAAACGTCATCACATCGGAGTAAAAGAAAAGCTAAAAACCAAAAATCGTAATAGAAAACACCATGTTTCAATAGTCCAGAAGAATCCAACCATGCTACAGATTTAATCAAAAATTCTTTTCACAGCAATAATAATATGAACTTGTGTGAATTTCGTCATGCATACATTTGTGATATTTTTTGATATTTTTAGATGTTTTTAACCTTTTCCTAAAAATTCCTTTTCGAAAATTCCAAATTTTACATCTCCATGTGTAAACTTTACCATGCCCCATCCTAATAAAATTTTCCCTTTTTGATAAATTTTCAAAAAATCCCCCCCTGTTTGTTTTATTTTTGACTTTTGCATTCTTCATCTTTGTGCATATTTTTAAAATTCGTAATAATGTATAGAAAAAGGGCAAAGCCCACCATGTTAAATTTAGAAATTTATTTTTTCCGAAATGTTTTCTTGTAAATTTTGTAATATATTTTCAATATTTGTACCAACCAAAATTTTGTGTTCCTGATTTGCAACGAAATCCAAAATCCAAGGATGACGACCTTACTTGACATCGCACCTGTAGCCCATGCCATGTGTAACGTACGAATTCCATGTTACATGATAATTCCATGGCCAATTTCATCAGCGCAAGTGACGATCGATGTGATTGATGATCCATCTCGACTATGTAAAAATTTAACCTGGCTGTGTCATAAAATATTCCGATTGTGAAGGAATGTTAAGTCGACCTATCATTGTTGTAAATAGTAGTTCTAGATTTTTTAATTTCTATCAAGCAGTCGTTAGGTTAATTTTTACAATTTTTATGCATCATTTTTTGCATAATATTTGCATTTTGCAAATTTATTGACATATCTACGATTTCGAATAATATTTCATGCAGTATCTTCCTTGTATATTTTTTCCTGAATAATTGTGATTTCAATATTCTGCACAAGGAGTACTATTACACCTACATATTGAAATCACCATTCTTTCCTGTGTGTTCAAAATCTTTGTAAATTTCAACACCATGCACAAGGCGTACTATTACACCCTAGTGTTGAAATTACAATCCTTTTCAAATTTCATAAAATCTGCATATTTTTGAGTCGTTGACTCATGTCGAATCGTATGTCACAATATGTGATCTGTGTTTTCTGCAACATATGTCGATCAGTAGACTGTTTCTATTTGCCATCACCCTAACCTCGATAATAGACTCATATACAGTACAGCCATCACTACAATTATCTGTCAATTATACCACCTGTGTTCATTACAATATTAAATAGTCATACTCGATATCCATGTTAACATATTTTTAACCATAGAAATTTGAAATAGTTGATTTTTTCAGTGCCATAGTCATAGAATCCACGTCATATTTCATGTAACTCGATCGCATATTCTCCTAGTTGTATTTACCTAGCTGTATTTTCTAGTTATACTTTCAATTTTTCTCTATCTAATCGTAGTATATTTTTATGCCAATATTTTCACATAATTTCTCTGTACAGTTTCATGTCAGTGTCATGTGACACTTCCCACGTCCCCCCTACTCTGTAACATGTTCTGCATGATCCCTTATCTATAAATTGCAACTTAGTATTAGGTCCCAGTGATTGTAACACGTAAACGGCGTGATCCCCAGCTTAGATTTAGAGAAACTTTATATTTCTATATTTTTCAATATTCTCATGTATGTTTCAATTCGCGCGCCATGTCTGTATATAAAATGTCCATGTAACCATGTTATTATATAAATTCGCCGTGTTCAGGCGATCATTTTTTCTCATGTCTATATATAATCATGCATTTGTAATACTACCTATATTTGCATATTGTTCATATGCCATGTTACTTGCATTGAATTTCTCACGTGTCTATTGATAGTCTTATACACGGTTCATTATTTTCAACCCCATGTATCTTTCCTATCCGCTTTTGCTCTTCTTTTCGTGATATTTCGATACCCTGCACTTGATTGGTTCCTGCTAATCATAGTATCGAAATTCACAGCTTAAATACACTGCCCAACTTTCTTTAGCTATGATATCAGATACCACGTTGAGCATTGGAATATCTATATCATGGCAGACTTTCCCTTATTTTTAGATTCTAGTCACTCGATTTTTGCACTCAAAATTTGCTTTATTTTCTTTTTTGTTGACTTTTGATTTGCACTACAGTACCTCACTTGTGTAACACGAATTTCTCTCTTCAAAATCGACCCATATTTTTATTTTTATTTTTGTTTTGGCCCCAAACTGATCCAGAACAGGCGACGAATCGCACCGGTGCGTGAGTCATAGCTTGTGTTTGGTGGTTATATCTCATATACAGTTTTGCCATCACCCTTGAAAACCTCGAAGGGGCATGTGTCGAGGGGTTATGTGTCTCCTTTGTTCGTGCTTTCCTCGGGCGATGTTTTGGTTCATAGCCTTCACAAAGCTCGAAGGGGCATGTGTAAAGGTTACACATGGCCATCTCGGTTACAAGGGTGGCAACCCTGTAGGCTGAGATCTCTGGCCGAACCATCTAGCAGCTCGTACGCTGGATGGTAAATCAGTTCTCCTATTCGATCCGTGGTCGGTGGTCTTCCGCGTTTAGGTGAATTCGTGTTGAGGGCAAGTGGTCGCGGTGCACAGGTCGAGTGCCGACTGCAGATAGTTCCTTAATGTTAGATATTCGACTTAGCAATTCCTGCCGTGTCGTTATAGGCATCATAACCAAGTTCTCAGATATGCTTGAAACTTTGACAAAATAAGGTCTAGTATACCAGAAAACCACTCCAAAAATTATTTTTCAAAAAGACCTCATACAACATTTTTTATAAACGATTAAATGTTGTTGTCACAAAAATCAGACCCTTGCGGAACACACTGTAGACGTGACGTCAGGATATTGCATAAAGCATAACGACAAACGCGTGTTCTATTAACAATCAGTATTTTTCTCACTTCACATTAGATTAACTCAAAATTTTGAGTGAGGACATAGGTGTTTGAGGTAAGGAAAATGATCTACGCGAAATTCTCTACAAGATGGGATAGGTTTGAAAGATGTCCCGTTCACCAATCAAAAGCTATTAAAGCACAAAGTTCTGGAAATGCATTTTTATTCCAAATATTCGATGTTTTATTCACTTTAGATTGAAATCAGGGATGTGTACCGATACCGATACCGATACCAGTACCGATACCGAAACGTTTTTTTTGCGAGAAAAAGCTGTACCGATACCGATACCATACCGGTATTTTATTTTTGCATGGTTCCGCTACCGTTAGCAGTACCCAATGTATTTTTGGAATAATACCGATACCGATATTTTTAGCGGTATAATCCCGATACCGATATCGATACCGGTATTTTTAGCGGTATAATCCCAATACCGATACCGATACCGGTATTTTTAGCGGTATAATCCCAATACCGATACCGATACCGGTATTTTTATGGTACGGTACCGATACCAATACCAATACCGGTATTTTTAATGGTACGGTACCGATACCAATACCAATACCGGTATTTTTAGCGGTATAATCCCAATACCGATACCGATACCGGTATTTTTTACGGTATGATACCGATACCAATACCGATACCGCAGAAATAACGGTACACATGAGCGATTCTCAAGATTACGATCGTTTCGTTCTCGTTTGTGTGTGAGTGTTCGTTTTTCTTTCAACAGTTTCAATTTTTTTTTTTTCAATGTCGCTAAAAATAGATACTTGAATCATTTTTATTTTTAAACTTTTTTCGACTTATTAATTTTTTTTCACCTCCACTACCTCTAGATTTTATATTTTTTCCAATCACAATTTTTTCTCGAAATCTTCGTACCTTTCTTTAAAAATTTTTAATCTTGAAATTATTTTCTCAAAATTTTTTACCAAATTTTGTAATTTTCCTCAAAATTCCAAAACAGTCAAAGTCAGGGAAATGAAACGAGACGTTATTTTTTGCAAATCTGAAGAGTTTCACTTTGAAGAGCAAAATGACTGATTCTCTCAATTACGATCGTTTCGTTCTCGTTCTTGTGTGCGTGTTCCTTTTTCTTTCAACTTTTTTTTTTTTTCAATGACGCTAAAAATATTTTCATCATTTTTATTTTTAAACTTTTTTCGACTTACAAATTTTTTTCACCTCTAAATTCTTTCCCAATCACAATGTATTCTCATTTTTTAAACTCTTCCAAAACTCAATTTTTTTTCTTAAAATTTCTTCTTAAAATTTTTCCAATAGAAATTTTAAAAAAAATTCAACCAAAACTGTTTTTTTCATTTTTTAAAAACTTCAAATTTTTCTGTTAATTCTTTTCAAATTCCGAATAAGTTTCATAATGAATGTTTTCTCAATTTTTTTAATCTCATGATTTTTTCTCAAAAATGTTTCACTCAACATTAGTTCTAAATTTTCTCAACTCTCCTTTTAAATGAATTTATATCAATATTTTCATTTATAAAATATTTTCAATCACTTTTCGAAGTTCAATTTTTTTTATTTAAAATGTATATGTATATACCACGATTTTTGTTCGAAATTTTTCATTTTCTCTAACTTTTCAATTTTAGGTAGGTAGTTGGAAAAATTTTGATTAAAAAATTCGGTGTTTTGAAAAATTTGAGAACAAGTTCAAAGTTTTGAAAATTTTAAACAAAAGAATTCAAGTTTTGGAAGAATGTCGAAAAAATGATACCGATGCGGATACCTGTATTTTCGCGGTATAATCTCGATACCGATATTATTTGTGGTATGATCCTGACACTGATACCGCTACCGATACCGGTATTTTTTTACGGCATGATCCCAATACCGATACCGATACCGGTATTTTTAACGGTATAATCCCGATACCAATACCGATACCGGTATTTTTAGCGGTATAATCCTAATACCGATACCGATACCGGTATTTTTAGCGGTATAATCCCAATACCGATACCGATACCGGTATTTTTACCGGTATAATCCCAATACCGATACCGATACCGGTATTTTTAGCGGTATAATCCCAATACCGATATCGATACCGGTATTTTTAGCGGTATAATTCCAATACCGATACCGATACCGGTATTTTTAGCGGTATAATCTCAATACCGATATCGATACCGGTAATTTTAGCGGTATAATCCCAATACCGATACCGATACCGGTATTTTTAGCGGTATAATCCCAATACCGATACCGATACCGGTATTTTTAGCGGTACGGTACCGATACCAATACCGATACCGCAGAAATAACGGTACACATCCCTGATTGAAATAACTCAAAATTTTGAGTGACGACATAGGTGTTTGAGGAAGGTAAAATGATCTACGTGAAATTCTCTACAAAATGGGACAAGTTCGAAAGCTGTCCCGTTCACCAATCAAAAGCTATTAAAGCACAAAGTTCTGGAGATGCATTTTTATTCCAAATATTCGATGTTTTTTTCACTTTAGATTGAAATAACTTAAAATTTTGAGTGACGACATAGGTGTTTGAGGAAAGTAAAATGATCTACGTGAAATTCTCTACAAAATGGGACAAGTTTGAAAGTTGTCCCGTTAACCGATTAAAAGCTATTAAAGCTCAAAGTTCTGGAGAAGCGTGTTTATCACAAATATTTGATGTTTTTTTCACTTTACATTGAAATAACTCGAAATTTCGATCGAGGACATAGGTGTTTGAGGTAGGGAAAATGATCTACGTGAAATTCTCTACAAGATAGGATAGGTTTCAAAGTTTGCCTGATCACCGATCAAAAGTTATTGTAAGTTCAAAGTTGCGAAAGTACCTAAGCAGTTTTCTTTTTGCAAAATTTTTTCATCACTTTTGCAACTTCTAACTTTAATAACATTCAATCGGTAGAGAATTTTACGTAGATCATTTTCCTTACCTCACACACCTATGTTCCGATCGAAATTTCGAGTTATTTCAATGTAAAGTGTAAAAAATACAAAAATATTCGCAATGAAAACTCTTTTTCGCAACTTTGAACTTACAATAACTTTTGATCGGTGACCAGGCAAACTTTGAAACCTATCCTATCTCGTAGAGAATTTCACGTAGATCATTTTACTTTCCTCAAACACCTATGTTGTCACTCAAAATTTTGAGTTATTTCAATCTAAAGTGAAAAAAACATCGAATATTTGGAATAAACACGCTTCTCCAGAACTTTGAGCTTTGATAGCTTTCGATCGGTTAATGGGACAACTTTCAAACTTGTCCCATTTTGTAGAGAATTTCACGTAGATCATTTTACTTTCCTCAAACACCTATGTCGTCACTCAAAATTTTGAGTTATTTCAATCTAAAGTGAAAAAAACATCGAATATTTGGAATAAAAATGCATCTCCAGAACTTTGTGCTTTAATAGCTTTTGATTGGTGAACGGGACAACTTTCGAACTTGTCCCATTTTGTAGAGAATTTCACGTAAATCATTTTACCTTCCTCAAACACCTATGTCGTCACTCAAAATTTTGAGTTATTTCAATCTAAAGTGAAAAAAACATCGAATATTTGGAATAAAAATGCATTTTCAGAACTTTGTGCTTTAATAGCTTTTGATTGGTGAACGGGACAACTTTCAAACCTATCCCATCTTGTAGAGAATTTCGCGTAGATCATTTTCCTTACCTCAAACACCTATGTCCTCACCCAGAATTTTGAATTATTTCAATTTTTCCTTTTGAACAATTTGTAATTTTATACGATTCTTTATTAGTGCTGTGACGATCATGTGTCTTGCAATATAGTGACGTCATACAGTGTGTCAATAAGATATCACAACGATTTTTGGAAGGTCGCATTTTCGCGACTTTGAGAATTTATTTCTTGGCTCACCATGATCGTATCTCCCTCAGAGTGGGGTCAAAATTTTTGTTTCGACTGGGACTACAACATATATTTTTTTGAAAAAATGCTTATGATGCCTATTGCTAATGTATTAACGTAATAAATAATTAATGAAACTTTCGCCGTGTGTTAATCACTGTGTATTCTTGTATTCGACTTGCAATACACTTCGGTTTTCGCCCGAAGACGTGCGTCTCTGGCTACATCATTTCAACCACCGGATCTATAATCCTGGTTCGCGATCTTTTGTACCTTGGGGGCGTACGGGTGCCCGTAAAGGCTACTGATACTGGCTGTGAGGGAGCTGGCCGATAATTCCACAGCAGTATCCGGTAGAATTCCGAATGGGGGCACGATGGTAGAGGGACACTGGGCAGATGCCTCCCGGCTTCATTTCTAGGACTGCAGCCACGACTTGGACCTTGGGAGTGTCACCGACATCGCGGATGTTCTGGTTAATTGGAGTTTATCTCACAATTTCATCTCCACCACTGCTCTTGTCTATCATCTAAACCTTTACATTTTAATCGATATTTCAACATTTTTTGAATAATTTTGATGAAAGATTTTCAAATTGTTGAAAATTACATTTTTCAACAATTAAAACCGACTTTCGATGATGTTATGTAATTTTCATCATTTTGAAGGATTTTCATTTATATTTCGATGAATGTTCTTCTATGTTTTGAAAAATAATTTTAACAAAACCTTGGCAAATTTTATTATACAGTATGACACAAAAGTCTTGTCCACGAAAAACACTTCATGATATCTCGAAACTGAAAAGAGATATCGGGATGATTCAAACGGCAATATGTTCCTGAAGACAAGGACATTGAAGATTGATAGTCAAATTTTCAGTTCTACCTACAGGGTGTCCACAAATTGAGAAACCGGTTTTGGTTAAAAAATGGGGGTCTGGGTTTTTTTATGGATTTGAAGTCTACACACTGAGACGATTAAAATGTGATAATTTTTTTTCGAAACCGGTTCGAAAATTTGCAACCAGTTGTCAAAAATACTCCAAAAATCGAGATTAGAAAAAATTTTCCAAATGAAATTTGTACAGTTTTGTAAGCCAAACATGGTCAGTGAACTCATTTTTTGAATCGGTTCACTCTTGGCAACTTGACAATTTCAACAACAAAAAAAGATGAAAATTTTTTTCAAATGAATGTTGAACACCGCACCGTTAAAAATCTAAAAAAATTTCATATCTTTTTTTGTTGTTGAAATTTCAAAAAATGAGTTCACTGACAATGTTTGGCTTACAAAGCTCTACAAATTTCATTTGGAAAATTTTTTCTAATCTCGATTTTTGGAGTATTTTTGACAACCGGTTGTAAATTTTCGAACCGGTTTCGAAAAAAAATCATCACATTTTAATCGTCTCAGTGTGTAGACTTCAAATCCATAAAAAAACCAGACCTCCATTTTTTAACCAAAACCGGTTTCTCAATTTGTGGACACCCTGTAGATAGAACTGAAAATTTGACTATCAATCTTCAATGTCCTTGTCTTCAGGAACATATTGCCGTTTGAATCATCCCGATATCTCTTTTCAGTTTCGAGATATCATGAAGTGTTTTTCGTGGACAAGACTTTTGTGTCATACTGTATAATTTTTCAATTTTGTCATGATCATGTTCACATTTTCCCTTTTTTTTAAAAAATCAGTAATTGGAATAATTGGATCAATTTTCTGAAAAAATAATGTTAAAATCGTGTAAAATTCACGAATGAAGTTGAATAAAAGTCTGAAAGCACCATAAAACTGAAAATGCGGAGTTTTAAATGTAAAAAGTTGTGAAAAAATTCTTGCATTATTGAAAAAATATTAAATTTAGGTACTAATTCAGTTTTTTCAAATTAATTCACGATTTCAAGTAGGTATCAACAGAAGTGAAGAAATTAATTGTTTTTCGCATTATTTTTTATTGTGATGATGAAATTTTCAAAGAATTTTGCTCTCGTTTTACTGGAGTCACGATACCCAGCTTTTTTTTAAAAAAAATTGAAAAATCTGAGAAGTACAATAGATACCATATTTATCAAAATTTTTTCCAGTTTGCAGTTCTCAGCAGAAATTGACTCAAATTCATCAAAAAAATCGAACGCAGTTTTTTTGTGGAAACTTCGAAAATTTGAGAAAATCATCAAATTTTTGGTACAGATTTCGAATCCATATAAAAATTTTGCTCTTCCTCGTTTAAAAACATTTTTGACTCGTTGTTGGTCACCAAAAAATTATCAACTTCAGAAAATTAGGATGTTTCATGAATTTTCCATCGAACTTATTTTTTTGGATACACCTAACTGAGTACCACTAAAAATTTTTTTGGACGAACATGTTGTCCAGCTTGTAAATTGAAGGAGCTGTAAAAAAAATCTCCTAAAAAGTTCTAAAAAAATTCACTAATCAAGAGATTGTATAATGTATATTGAAAACGGAAGAAATTTTGTACTTAATGAAGATTTTTGCCCAACATTATAAATAATGGGGCTAAGGGTCATCAGGAATTGCGAAAATTTGAGAATTTTCTGAAGCTCATCTGTTTTGAGTAACTCGTAGCCGCTTCATTTTCGATGTTGAGCAAAAGTTTACAGAACAAAATGTTTTCAGTTTTCTATGTATTATCCATTCCCTTAATTACACATAGTTCATTTTTTCAGAACTTTTTGAACATTTTTTTTGTGACTTCTTCAATTTTCAAGTAAGGCAGGAAGTCATGATCATGAAGTTAAATGTAATTTGTTTAGAAGGAGCATTTCTCTCTTCAATTTTCATTTTTTGGACACCTTGTATGCAATATAAGATCGAGTTACTTATGTATTTTTATCGTCCAAAAATTTGCCAACTCGAAACGGAAGAAAATATTAAAAAAAAAACTTCTATTAGATAATAACGAAGGTATTTTTATTTCACTAGTTTGAGTCTATCCTTTTGTTAAAGCTATACGATGATTCACGAGTATTCAGTTTGACGGCACACCAATGATGAATCATTCAGTTTTATCGACAGTATGACTCAATCATTCTGAATTGAATCAGTTTAATTGTTATCACTTTATCAGTTGTTGGATTTTTTAAAAAAGTGAAACAGGAATGTCAAAAATGCTAAGGATCTAACCGCTAGTATTTTTCATGAAAAAATCGACATTTTTCACCCTTCCAACTTCAAGTTAAAAATAAGTATTTTGATGTATGTTCTCATCATCTCGTTTCTCATCAGTAATTTTTTCCACCACAGCTCCATTTCCTCTGTTGGATTTTCCCCAAAGACGCGGCAGGGGTTTAAAAAAATCACTAAATCGAAATACTCGCAGAAAATTCCTCCCTCGAGTTACTTCTTATAATGTACTTTTTTAACCTACGAAACGCATCAACCTATAAAAAGAACTCGTCGCGATACCTATAATAAAAATATTTCATCTCAACGTGAAAAAAACCATTCGAGTGGAATGAACAATATTGCAAAAGTCAAATTCATGTACTCCCTTAGGAAACTACATAATATCTGCGGTGCCTTATATATATTTTAGTATACACCACGAGGTAAAAAGACGAACTAGAAGAAACTTCTCCCTTGTAACCCACCTCCCACGCATCAAAATATATAACTAGTTACGCGTCATCGATTATCCCAGAATTCGATGGATATGTGTAGATATTTTTTCAGATATACCATCAGTTTGCATATTATCGAAACCTTCGTGCGCTGTCTTTTTGTCTCAACTTACTGCATATAGCGAATAAAGCCACGCAGCATTGCGAGAACTTGACAAAAAGACAGTTTCAAACAACTCGCTAGTCGGCACATATTCTCTACTTTTGCACACCAGCACGCATATGTTACACGGCTCAAAACCTCAATAGGCAAAGAGGCAATAAATGAAAAAACTTGAAACAATAGGGGTTTCCAGTTTTTCATCTTGAATCAATACGAAGAGAAAAATTTTAACGAGAAAAAAACACACTTTCGAGTTGCCATATTACAGATAACCGCGCCATTATCATCTTTTTCGTCGAGCCAAATAGACTAAGGGAGAAAAACCACTTGAATATATACGTTTAAATTTGCATAATATTATAAAATTAAACCGATTTTTATCTTTTCTCTCTCGAAACAATAAATGGTTCTGGAACAATGGTATTTTTAAGGAGGTATTCTCTCCTCTCATCAATGATAACCTGGGATGGGATGGGATGGGATGGGATGGGATGGGAACATGTGCTATTCGTTTGTGTTGGTCCTTATTTAAATTCAATTTTTTCCATCCCCAGCCTTTCAAAATTGTCTGTTTTTGACCGTAAAATTTCTTTCGATTGCAGCATCTTGATTTAGCAAAGTTATGATTCTGAGATTCTAAAATCCATTTTAAAAAAGCATTTGATTGAAAATCAAAAAAATTCAGATTTTAAATTTTAAATGCAGTTTTTTTGAACAGGAAATAGCATTGAAAAAATTTTCTTTTCCAAAATTAAAAGTTAGAGGCTTTCAACTTTCCCATTATTTTCAATTTCAGGGATGCCCAAAAAAAATCAAAATGAATGTTGATCAAAAATAGGATTATGTCATTTTTTAATATTGAAAAAATAATTTTTATTTTATGACAAAGGATAACCTAGAGAATGTTTCTGAGAATAATTTGAGACTACTCAAGCTGAGCTCGAATGAAGTGTTTTTCAAAAAGTTGACGAATTAGTTATAAATGTTAGATTGAGGAAAAATTTTAATGAAGTTGAATGGAAAATTCGAATTCTACGATCTAAAATTAGTAAAACGTATTTATTTCCATTTTCAAGGTGTTGAAAAGGGATAAAATAATTCAGTCAGAAATGTCAGCAAAACAACCAGCAGGTATCGCGACTCAATATAAAAAAATAATTACCTATTTCAAAAAATGAACAAAAGAAAAACTGGAAAAAATATTTTGAAATACTACACGGAAAAAACAGAAGATACATTTTACCCCAGAAATAATAAATTTTATCAAAAAAAAAGATATATTTTATCAAAAAAATTAATAAATTTTACCAAAATGATAAATTTTAATCAAAAAATAATAAAATGTATTCAAAAAAAATAATAACGTGTTTCAATTCAGAAAATAGGTGAAATTTGTTTTAAAAAATAATATTTATTATCAGAAAAAATAATAAAATTTGTCAGAAAATGAATAAATTTTATCAAAAAAAATAAATTTTATTCAAAAAAAATGATAAATTTTACCTATTTTGAGAATTGGGACGCGTTATTATTTTTTTGGATAAATTTTATTATATTTTTTTTTCAGTGTAAAAAAATTAAAAAATATTTCAGTAAATTGCCATTTTGAGAAAAATGTATGAAGTCATTCTTATCTTTATTTCTTCCATTTCCAAAGTGAGTAAATTTTTTGAGCGTATTTGTGGTCTGAGTATTTTGACCTAAACGGAAAAAGTGTGTTAATATTTTTGTTCAAAAAATTTTACCAATTTTTTAGCAATTTTTTTCTATTTATTTGCTTTCAGAAATGCTTGCAACGTTATGTGCTCTCTTGAGTAAAAAAAAAAGTCAAAATAACCTCCTACGCATTTCTTTGATTTTTTTTATTTGAAAAAATTCTCAATTCAACTTTTTCTTATTTTTAAATTTCGAATATTATATTGAAGGAGGGGCCTAAATCCAAAATCGCAGTGATCGGGTATTGCACCAAGAGCTAAAATGATTTCAACCCTTTTTGATCAAAATCCTGGAAGGATAATTTTTTGTACACCCACAGAAGCGAAGAAAAATTGAATTTCTATTTTTCGTATAGGTTCAAGGTTCATTTACTCTAAATAAAGGAAAAATAAAAACACCGAGGGAAAAATTTATCCTAAAATATTGGAAGTGTTATCTTGTTAAGATCACAGTGTTGATATTTTCGACAAAAGAGCAGGATATTTTCAGAGAAACGCTTAGTAAAAGTCATTTGCATAAAAGTTTTCATGAATTCGGTGAAAACTTTCGTGTTGAACATGGTTTTGGAAACATTTACAAATTTTTTTAATTTGTAAAATTTGTCGAGGTTTTTCTTCGTATATTTTAATAATTTAGATATGTAAATTTTGAAAATTTATAATTTTTACAAATTTTGCCCGAGTGGTATTTTAATTTTTTCAACCGTGGTTCATTCTTCTTCAAGTAAAAATGCGAGAAAAAAATTACAAAAATATTTGTCAAGAATAATAGAATTTTAATGTTTGAAAAAAGATACTGTTTAAGAACGGAAATTAGATATCCACTTATTTTTTTTTCATCTTTGAATTTTCTGATAATTTCCTCTTCAATGAGCTTTTAATCTAACATTTTTTCAGTAGGTACATATTTTAATTTTCATGATTTTCGTTTCTTTCGAAGGTACATTGAAAACCAATTATTATTTCATTATTTTTTCATTTCTCGAGTTCGAAGCTGGGAAAATTCTAACAATTTACAAATAAAAATTGTCTAGTGTCAAAAAATTTGCCATTTTCAAATTTGCATATTCAATGAATTCTATTAATTTTTTTTTTTTTGTAAATCAATAATTACTTAATCATCATATTATTCATTTAAAATGATTTTAATTTTAAATAAATTTCAATTTGAATAAAAATCAATAGACAGTTAATTAGAATTTTTTCTTGGTAATTTAGTTTGTTTTTTTTCTTTTCCCATTACCTTTTTCACCTTATCACATCAATTTGGATATTTTCTCGAAAAATTTCATCTTCTAGAAAATTATTCAATCAAAGCAGATCTTTTTTCAACATATTTTCTGTGATTTTTGCAGCTACTTGTATTTATGCAGAAGTTAGGCTTTGTTCGATTTGAAAAAAAAAATCCATTCAATTAAACTAAGGCTGAACACTAAACAAATGTTACAATCAAACTCGAGTCTCGAATAAATAATTCCCAAATGACCGATTTTACCAGCTCATTTCTTATTCATCAATTTAATCGCTCTATCAAATGAATCACGAACGACTAAAAAATTATTTCGAACGTTTCTCTTTTATATTTCCATAAGTAAATAATCCCTTTCTCGTTAAAAATGAACTCGAGAATCGAGGGGAAAAAATTCTATCGCCAAAAAATTATGCACCATTTAATCGTTTTTCTCAACGATAACCCTACCTTTTCTCTTTCTTCATTTCACCAACGTTGCTTGAAGTACTCGAGAAAGATAAACCACCTACATAACCGTTTGAGAAATCACATCTCTCAGCGTAATGAAACTTTCGGGGTAATAATCTGCATTAACTTTAACCAGCATCAGATATTAAAAATTTTCTCCTGCTCAGCATACTATATCGTTGGGTTGGCTGCAGTAATCGCGATTTTCATTTATACACCGAAACGTATTCCCCGGAGGTAGCGTTTTCTAAATCAGCTTTATCAAAGTACACATTCGCGTAATTTATATTTACGTACTCTCGTCGCACGGTAGGGTACCACACCACTACACAGAATATGCATAGCTGTACGCATTTCATATTATCATTAAATATTCTCGTATATTTCGAATTCTTCCCTATCCTCGGCATCTTATCGCTGAGTAAACTTTCAAGTTTCGAGAGTAGGTATAAGTAAGGCGAACAAATAGGTAAATTTTAGCTAAAATTTAGCCACCGCTGCGTTTACGCGCTAATTACTGTACGTTCCAGAGTCGAAAAGTAAAATCATGTCGTTGAAGTTTTGTTTTCAGAAATTCCCATTTGTTGGTATTTTCGAATTTCTAGCCTTGGTTTCCACGCCTTACTATTTGATTCGAGCGTGCCATTTTACGCGGAGAAGTCGGCTAGGGGCAGAATGGTGTGGCTTTTTTGGCGGAAAATTTAGGTTTATTTGTAAGATTACCCTTGGAGAATACCTACATCGTGTCGGTGTATTTGTATTTTCATGTTGTGCAAGGCTGGCGTAGTCGTTTTAGAAACGTAGATTGTTGAGGTTGAACAGGTACGATGGCGAAGGCAGTTTATGACAATCGTTAATAGAATCGTCGTCGAGAGGAATAACCACGCAGATAATCTAATTGCGTGTTGAATGTTCCTCTTTGTATCCGTATGCTTTGAGAAATTTTCGAGCGAAGTGGCGAATTTCTTATGCTTATTACTTACGTACCCTATCGGATGGTATTTCGAATCGCAGTGGTGGTTTGAGTTTATATCCCCCTTGTGATTTTTGTTATTTTTGTACATCTGTCCGAGGCGAAGTTTGTCCAATTTTATCTGATGGGAGGGCGAAAGAGAAGGAGAGGCTTTTTGTAGTCCGCTTTTAATGAATTTTAATTATTATTTCTGTTGATAGTTTTTTTTTGGATCACTTCAAGAACCTCTAGTAATAAATATTGTAATTCAGAAATCACTGCTTGATCAGAAAGAAATTGAAGGAACTGAGGTTTTTTTTGGGAAAGTTTAGGAGGATATTAAAAAAAGTGTATGTATTCAGTAGGATAAAAAACGAAAAAAAATATGTGGATGAACATTTGAACTCTTTCAGTTGACCCTAAAGTTTTAAATTTTTGCTGCAAAATTAGGTAGCTTCAAAATCATTTTTTTTTTATTTAAAAAATTTTGAATAAAAATATTGCAGTAACGAATTGCTGTGTCCAAAAAACAATTAACGGTGGTTTTCTACTTTCTTGTTTTCCTTTCCAGACATGAGACGACGTTGAAGAATCATTTTTCTGCGTTTTTTAAATTTTGCAATTAAGTATGAAAATTTTTTTAAAAAAAGTTTCAAAAAAATTAAATATTTACGTTAATTCAAGTCATCTTGATCCAAAAGCATTTTTGACGAAAAATGTTTATGGTGACGCTTTTTTTGATGATGTTTTTTAAAAAATTGATTTCTTTAAGTAAGTATATTTTTTGACGTTTTGCAAAAAATAATTGTATTATTTTTTAGTGTATTATGATTCTAGAGATCGAAAATTTTTGACCAAAAACACGTGTTTTTGACGTTTGAAATATTATATGTAGTAGAAAATATTGTATTGAGCTTGAATAGTGAAATTAGCTCAATCATTTCAGTTTTCTCTAGATTTTTTTTTCATCTCAACCATGGAGATATGTTTTCCAAAATGGTCTAAATTAAAATAGTAATTTTTTTTTTTCAGAAATCGAAAAGTATATGTTCGTACTGTACGCCTTCGAAGAATTTTACCTGCCACCAAACTAAATATATTGTGGAGTTGTACATTATACCAAAAATTTTGTGAAAGTCCTAATCTGCAAAAATTTGATTTTCACGAGCTATATGACCCTTCATAGTTGATGAAGTCATTTTTTTTTTGCAAAAAATGACTTGGGCCACTTTGGAAATGCTGCATACCAATTTTCGTTTGATTTGCAATACCCTCGAAAAAAAAATGAAATAGAAAAGGTTGAGACAAGGATGTTGAATCATTCTTTGAAAATTGAGGTAACTTTTTAATGGTTTTAAAGATTTTTTTTTTGATTGGCAGAAAATTCGATTAGGAAATTTTGTGGTATGTTTTAACATTTGGACCTCAATACATATTAAACTGTTATTTGATTATAAGAATCTTGAGAGGAATCGAATATTTGGTTTCCATTATCACCAAATTACTTCCTTTTTTTTAAAAAAAAATCTGAATTCTCATTTAAAATGTATGAATGAGAAGAGGTGGAGAGAGGGTGGAAGAATTCGAATAAAAAGACCGTATTAATTTGTTCTAAGCGACTGAATGGCAAAAAAAAAAATGGACAGATCTTTTCTAAGACCGAGGTACGGAGAAGATAGACCCCCCGTGGTGTCGACTCGAAGCATGATAATGACATTTTAAAAAGGCATCGTGGTGTAATTGGGTGATTGTATAATGATCAAAGAATTACCGAAACAGTTTTAAAACTGAAACTTCACACTCAAGATTTACAATTGGAGATTCCAGTGAAAGGAGCATATCATTTTTAAACAATTGAATCTTTTTTTTTCCACTGTATTGGTAAAGAGGGTGGAATAGAAAATAGCCAAGTTTTTGTTTGTTCACATTCAAGATTATTGTATTCCCGGACTCGAACTGGTTCAGGTTTACAGATGAAAAAAAAATGAATTTAAGGGGTCTGAAGTCATTCTTTAGGTGATTTTTTGTGCTGAACGGACCAAAAATATAGATCTCGGGAATAATTTTTGTGGGCTATCGCAGGAGATGATGGGTAAAAATCACTTTGCATTTTTTTTGGATATAATTATGTTCATGTTGGATTTTATTTCGAATTTTTATATCATTTTTTCGACATAAAATAATAATTTTTTCTTTTTTTTTTGAAAGTTGAATATGTAAGGGAGGGAAACATATTTTTTTCAACCATCATGTCAGTACAACTTGGCAAAAATTTCATCCCTAATTTCACTTTTTAAAAATAATCTAAATCAATAAATTTTGAAATGTTCCAAAAATAATTTCAAATCAAGCAAATGAATAAGTAAAACAAAAAATTATTCATTTATGTTTTAGTTTTTTGGTTCATAGGTTTTTTCCGGATTCACCAGAATTTTGAAATCAGGAACCTTTAAAATCAATAAAATGACATGCAGCTATTTTAAAAATAGTTCCAATTTCATCCTTTAAATTAAGGTACGATCTAATTAAGCGAAAGGGATATATGTACATTCTTTGATTCGGAACAATTTTTCAATTGATTAAAAAAAAATTCAATTTATTGCGTTCACGAATTGAAACTTTCACTTCAATTGGAATCTACCGTCATTTTTTGTGCTTATGAACTCAACCGCTACTGTACCCCTTTGAAATTACGGTGGGTTTTTATTGATTAACGGAAGCATACCGTGTTGCATATAGTTTTATATGTTTTCAAGGTCACCGATTCCGAATTCAGGGTGATTTCTTTTTTTCGATTAATATAACGAGCAAAAACTTGACTTTGGCGATTTTCCGGTTGGTTTTCTAATAAAAAATAAATTATTTTTTGAAGTGATACTCGATTTATTCTCCATCGATTCATACCTTTTAACTTTTTTCGCTCGATATGCTTCCTATATTTTATTCAAATACAGTTCGCCTTTCATGAAATTTTAAATGGTCCTCTTGATAATTTTTTTACCAATTTTTCTTTCTATACGTAAATTTAACGTAATCTCGATCGATTCATATCTCGAAACTGTGTCAATGTCGATACGAAATTCAATCCTTTCAATTCCTCTTTCCTCTTTCGCGTGAAAATAATATTTTTTCTTAATGCTTCGTTTTTATACTTCGTCTCGATGCTTAACAATAATGCTTGGTTTTGTATCCACCCATATGAATTTTTCATAGTTGCACTTGACACTTTGGTATAATTCAAGAGGATGGGGAAAAATTGCCTGAAGTAGAACTAAGTTAACATGTGGAAGGTCTATAATGAGATATCCCATGTGAAATATTTATTCAGAGGAAACAATAGTCCGAGTCCTTGACGTAAGGTACCTGTATTTTGCGTACTTGGAGAAAATGTCTCGACATTTGATAATAATTTTCAGCCCCTTAATAATTTTGTTATGGGTTTATTCTCAAACAACGCCGTATGTGAAAATAAGGCCAAAATGAGTGACCGCCTACAAAATATACGAATTGTCCCGCAGTAAGGTCGGCTCATTTTTCACCATTTAAATTTTGATTATGAAATTTCGTTCAGCTATACACTCTACTCGTAAATGATCTTCGGCGTAGGTTGGCAAAATCCCTCGGAATCCCCGTAATGACGAATATTTCGCCAAAACGATACGAAGGTAGTTGCAAAGGTGCCAGAGGTTCGGTGTATAGGAGATTAGTACGACGTAAACGACTGCCTAAATAGTTGAGAAGTATTTTAGAGAATTACTTTACTTTAGGTATCGTCTAGCCATTAATTATTTGTCGTTTTCCATGGGTGTACGTAAAGTAGCACAACAAAACGTACGTGTATCGCATGTGCTACGCTATTTAAAATGGCAGCACGAAATTTACTATACGAACGAGTCTTGTATACGCTATTTATTTAACAAATGGCACGGAGGAGTCTCGGAATAGTAAATTTTTCGTCGAGCCATGTAAATTTCAACGAAGCTTGTTTTTTCTTTCGTATATTAACGCGAGTTACACGAGCATTTCAGAGATGGCAAGGGTAAAATCAAATTACACGAGTTCGATGTTTGATTGGCTGTGTTGTATTTCGATTCGTCAAATATTTGGCGGGATCCGATTGAACATATGATATTTTTACTTTAATTGAAGGCTTTTATCCCCCGAAGCCTTCGAAATGAACAAATAGGTAGTCGTGTTTGAGGATTCGGTGGTTGTTTTTTTTTTTCTTATATTGGGCTCAAAAAATGTATAAAATCAGGTTGGATACGCGAAATTACATAGGACTCTTTTTTCTTATACTTAAGAAAAATTTTGGCGAATTTTTGAAAATTTAAAATATGTAACTTTATGAACATTTGACCCGTAGATAGGTTACCAATGAAGAAAGCTGAAATTCGGTATTCTAAATTTTGACTTAACAAATCCATTTGAAGTGATTTCAAGAAGTTTCAGAGCCTCCAGAAAATTATTGAAATTTTTCAGCGCTGAAAAAAATTCATAAAAATGATACGTGATTTTTAGCATCTCAAAATGCTGATTATTTTTATCGATGATCTAGATCGATCAAAGTTCAATTTTCCAAAATTCGTAACTGCTGGTTCTAATCATATTTTTTGACAAATAAAAATATTGGCGAAAATTGAGAAAAAGACCATTATCTAACTCATCAAGGTAAAAAGCTGAAAATTGGTAGGAAACTGATTTTCGAACTACCGAATCGAGACCTCCGTCAGGAGACCTCTAAAAATGGCTAAGTAGGTACATCTAATTCTATATTTCAGTACAGATTTAAAAAATTTTTAAATCCTAACACGCTGTATGTATTCGTGGGCTGTAGAATTCAAATTCGGCGAAATTTTTCGTCCAGGAATAAAAGATTGAGCGTGAGGAACATTTTGTTGTTTCAAATTGAGAGAAATATATTTTCCCAACTAATGAGGTTCACATTTTCTTGGTATGGCATGTTTTTTGAGGCATTGAACACGAATTTGAAGTCTGATTTTATTCCAACTTGTGGCTTTAATGAGGGGGTAAAATACAAGAAGAGAGAAGGTGAAAAAAATCTGTGGTACCCTCTAAATTTGAATCAGTCGGAAATGCCCAAATTGACTGATGAAATAGAGAAAATCAAGTCACTGATAATTAGTGAAATTCCACTGATTCGCTTTTTAATCAGTGACATTTTACTTAGCCAATCGGTGAAAAATTACTGATTTAAATATTGAATTTTGATTATGGAATCAGTAAAAATTGATTGACTGGTTGAAATCAGCCAAAATTTACTGATTTGAATTGGTGAAAACAAAAATTCACTGATTAAATATTAAAAATTCACCGATTTAATTATAGTAAATTTTTGATTCCAACAGTGGCTCGATTTTGTCGATTTAAATCAGTCAATTTTGACTAATTCAAATTTAGAGAGTGAGTGTAATATTTCTAAATCTACGTGTTTAAGGTCGTAGAATACAAATTTGAAAATTTTTTCTATTCGTGGAACAAGGGGAGGTGGTGGAGAGGATGGAAAATCGAAATTGCTTCTCTACCTCAACCCCCTGATCATCCAATGAAAACGTATTGCTCAATTTGTGTTCTACGACCTCTAAAATGAGAATTTTAACGCATACTAATATGCTATAATTATTCATAAATTTTCATCTCTCCCTACCCTCACTCCTACCTCCTTCTCAAAGGTGCTGGCAAATGCAAAATCTAACTTTAAATTGATATTCCACAACCTCGAAAACGTGGATTATGTTTTTCTTATTTTGAATCAGTGAAAAATCATTGAAAAAAAGGTCAGAATTGCAGCACAGTAAAAATTAGCAAAAATTCTTCAATTTTCAGTGGATTTTTGCTGATTTTTCCAAAAAATTCACTAATTTATTGAAGAATTCCACTGATTTTTCAAAAAATTCGAAATATTTTACTCACTTTTCAGTGATTTTTCGTGATTTACCAACAATTTTTCTACTATTTGTTTTCAGTGAAAATTATTTACTGATTTATTATTGTGTTGCAGTTCTGACTGTTTTCCAGTGATTTTAAATAATTTTCACTGATTTAACAATGAGAGAGTACCTCAAAAACGTATTATCAGATGTATTTATTGCACGCTACATATTTAAAAATTCTTCACTCCTTTCCTTCTCCTACTCCTGATGGGGACAGATGAACGCAAAATCGAATTTAAATTCGTATTCAGTTACTCAAAACATCATGCCCCATAAAAACAGGGACCTCATTCCTTGGAAAAGTGCTATTTTGTTTAATTAAAAAAAAGTACTTGCTCCTGGGCAAAAATATTTGTAAAATTTTTTCCAAATTGGTGCCAAAATATAAAATTTATCGTAGTAATTTTTTGGGGGGAGGGATGTCTGTTGGTTCAGTGTGAGACATATTTTAAAATATTTTCCAAAAAAATCCTTTCAAAAAATATGGATTTGAACTGGAAATCGCGAATGGTAAATTGTGCCTTGATCGATCAAAAAGATCATCGATGGGTAATCCACGTTTCGAGGTGCTAAAGTTAGTACGGACCATTTTTTTTATTTTTTGAATTCAGGATTAGTTAAAAAAAACTCTCATATTTTCTAAAAGCTCCGAAACACTTCAAAATCACTTCTAATCGATTTGGGAAGTCGAAAATAGGATGGATACCAAATTCCAGATTTTTTCGATAATTAGATCGAATTTTTACATTTCGCATTGTCACGAAGTAGCTAACTTTAAATTTTCAAAAATTCACCAAAATTTTAGAAATGAATTTCAGCTATCAAAATTTTAAATTTGGAATAAATTCTTTCAAGATTTACTCTCGATATTTCGTTTCGAGTCGAAATTCAACCGCTGTTTTGGATATAGATACTTCTCTTGTTCAGCTCAAAAATGTATAAAATCATCTCGGATACTCGAAATTAACCAAGATGGTTGGCGTATTTCAAAACAGAATTCCAAGTTGGTCAAATAACAAAATGGAATCGAGCTGGAGGTTAAAATCGTTCTCAGTACGAAGGTATCTGAACTCTTCGTAATGAGGATAGGGTGTGAAAGGCAACACAAGTCGCATTAATTTAGCCATTGTGTACTATAAGGTTGATAAGTGCTGGGCAAAACCATTGCGAGATAATTTCGCTTGTTAATTTAATTTGTTATAACGATTCTTCAACGTTGAACTAATGTACATAGCGGATTAGCTGTATTTCCCTATGTTCTATGTGTATCTACCTTGGAAGTGTATGTTTTCGGAAGTACTGCGCCGAGTCGTCGTAAATTTCAACTGAAAATGAGAAAACTTTAAAGCGGTGGGGCGTATTAAAAATATTTCACGTTACGCGCGAGCTTTTTAAAAGCTTTTTTTCCACGTAGCTAAGAAGCAATGGTAAAGTGTAATTGGTATGTGTTACATAGTGACCTTTTTCCCCCTGCGTATAAGAGATGTTTTTTTGTAAATGAGCTTTTATCGTAATTTTTTTCTCTTTTTTTTTACGATTCACTGATGCGGGAAAGATGGGAGAATTACGATGTAAAAGTATAACAGGTGCTTGTTTTAGTCTTGTTTTTTCTCCATAAGCTAGGTATTTGAATTTAAAGGCGGCCCGGGTATATTATTTTTTTATTGCGTTGCGAGTATAATACGACACGTCGGGTAATTTTTTTCGATTTTTATCGTTAAAAGTACGCTGTTTAGATTTCAGATTGTGCGCTGTGGATTATTTGGCTTTACTTTGTAATAAAATTAACCCTGAAAATATGGCGGTTTTATGTCGAAGTGTTTTTTTTAAGGGGAATGGATCTTATTTGCTTTTGCGGGTTCATTTCCCGCGATGAATAAATCCTACGAATGTGGAAAATAAATCATTTTTGGAGACCTGACATGACCTAAATGCTTTCTAAAAAATTTTATTTTGTTTGAAGTAGACTTTTTTTTTGAAGTAGCAGATGTTTTTTTTTCGTAATAAATTTATTGTGTATTTTGACAGTTTTTAATAGGAAATCAATTCAGTGAGGTACAATTTTTCAGGTTTTGAAGGTATTACTGTCCAGCATCGAGCATGAGTGAGAGTAGTGGAAAAGGTGTAACATTTTTTTGTTGAATAAAGAAACATTTTTGAATTGAGGATGAAGAAAGTCTGTAACTTTCATATTGTCCGATTTTTTTCATCATTTTTTCGACTTTTCAACAATAACTAATGTTCCATTTCCTTCTCATTTAATGCTGTATTTGATATATTAACCAAAAGAAATTGGATCGTGATTTATTTTTCAATTATTAAAGTTCCGAGTGGTAAATTGTCAAAATATTATTGTTGAATTTTACAATTTTTTTTGTAAAATGTCAATTTTGAATGAGAGTAAAAATTATTATGCAATTTTTTCTATAAATTTAAATGAGAGAAAGGATTGTTTGATTGGAGGTAACTTTGGGGGTCGTTTTCAAATTTTGAAAAATTTGGCTAAAATGGGAGTGTTTTAAAGAGATCTAGTGGACATTTTCATGTTTTTTGAATGTTTTATAAAAAAAAAAAAGTGAAATATGTTCTTAGCAAAAATACTTTATAAGTAAGTACTCACTGTTGTTTCCAAAAAATCATCGCCGAGGATTTTCTTTCATTTTCTCAATTTTGGTTAATCCACATAATTAATAAGTAATGAATTTTTCGTTTTTTTTTTGTTTCAATTTTAACAAAAAAATTTGAAAGATATCTTACCAAAACTGATTTTTTTCAAGTGATTATTTCTTTAAAAATTGTTTATATTTTACAATAAAACTTGGAACTTGAGTGCTCATAACCAGATAACTGTTGGTTGAAATGCCATCAAGTATCAAAAGAATCATTTTTCGAGTTTTTTTATAGTTTATTTTTTTCCATTGTCCCTAAATTTTAACTATATCTTGCCAGAATTGGGGTCGAACTAGTGGAGAGGTGGGAAAATTTATCAAAACAAATCCAAGTCGACTTCTGACTAAAGTTTTTCGAATTATCCCGAATAACGTTCTTCAAAATTTCTAAACAAATGATTTTTTTTTTTGAAAAAACACGATTTTTCACAATATTTATTTTTGATAAAATTTTGAATTCCAAGTAATCAATGAAAGAATTTGGGGGAAGAAAGGGGATGATAGGATGACACAACATAAGATAGGAAGTTGCAATAATTTTCAGAAATGCTTATTCGTTTAGTACATGGAAAGTCAAAGTGTGAATTTTATTTGTGGATTCGAGAAATTTTCTTTTTTTTGAATCATGATTGAGTCTAAGTGAAAGACTTGCCATCTCCCCCCTCCCCTCACCATTGATATAAAAATATTTTCGGGCATAAATAAAGAGAATTGATAATTGATTTTTTTTACCCCTGAAAAATGTACAGAGTTGAATTATATTGGAATGACCTCGAGGGAAAAAAATACATACGTGTTAAATTTTTGTAGAAAAAAAAACAAGGAAGCAAAGATTTTTGTCCTAAAAAAATAGTAAGAAATCATGGCTATAAATTTTCTGTTCTACCTGAAGAAAATTACATTTTCCTTTTTTATTTTTGAACCACCCTCTCCACGTGTCTAAAAAATTTGTTAATTGAGTAGGTATGTATATTTTTTCGTGCCTAAATTGTATGTATTTGATGTTTTTTTGTGAGAACAAAGACTAATAAAATTTTTCTTTGCCGAATATTTGTAGAAGAGTCAATGTTTCAAAATCCTAATTTTTTTTCAATTTCTAATTTTGAACGATGCATTGAGGTGATTTTGTTGAATGTAGAATAATTTCAAAATTAATTTATAATTCTTTATGTTATTTACTTGAACTGACGTGCATTTGAAACGAGCCCAGTAAAAAAATTTTCTATTCGATGAAAATATAGAATAAATTTTATATCACGGTTCAATAATATATTTTCAATAAATCGACTAACGTGACAATAAACAAATACCTAAATCAATTTTTCGCGCGAGAAAAACACGACACGAAAAATTTTCTTCGCATTTTTGTGTGTACATTTGGATAAATTTTTATATTGACATTTTATATACGTTCGTTCAAATTACGTATTTATGAATATAACTCTTTTCTTGATTTTGATTGTCGTGTTACTCTCGTCGTTATCTGGGTCGTTCTTCTCAATCAAACTGTATATTTTTACGTACTTTTATTCGATAAAAGCATCATTTTCAATTCAACTTACAAACCAGAATGAAAAAAATGAATTTTAAATTTTCCTTCAATTCCGAAGTAAAAAAACACGATGAATATTTCAAGGTTCACTCAATAATAAGTTTAGTTCAACCAGTCGACTCTCGAATAAAACAAAAATTTTCTAGAAAACAAAAACACTTTGCGAAAGGAACGCGAATTTATACCTAGACCTATCATGCTCGAGTATATAATAAGTACAATCAGAATTTCAATATCGACAACAAACTTCGTACATAGTTTTTCCATGATTGATACGTATTCTTACTATTCTTGTAGGTATACACATCGCATGATTGTTTTTCGTTATTGAAAATTCACTATTCAGTGGGTTGAAATTTTTGTCTCGAGATAGAAACGTAAAAATATGGTATTCAAGGTCCCTCGATACAGAAAAAGTGTTAGCGTGACCGCCACGTGTTAACATTACGAGGAAAACCACCTGAAAATTATTCGACGTTAATTATAATTTTCAAATTTTAAATTACGTCGTAGTAAGGTTTTCCAGTTGTGTTTATGATTTGTGAGAACGGCTGTTGGCTGATGAAACTGTTTCAAATCTTTGTTTCTACAGATTAAATGCTTAAAATTAATAAAGAAATGAGTTTCGTTAATTGGCTGTATTTTTTTGGCATTCTGGTTAGAAATTGTTGGTTTGAAAAGAAAATGGTGGATTTTTTTCTTCGAGGCATTTTTTAATTTCAATTTTTTTTTTGAGAAAAAAATTTCAGTTTTTTTTGAAAATTGCTCGAGGATAGTTCCGATTTTTTTTTTAAATTGAATTTTTGGCTTCTGATTTTTCAATAAACCGATTTCTGCTATTCAGCTTATTTTGAGATTTGAAAGAGTATTTTGAGGTATATTTTTTCATTAAATTATTTTGAAATGACCCATGCCACGGAAAAAATCATTTTGTAAATTTTATTTAATAAAATTTGGTATGATTGGGGCTGATTTTTTGAAATTCTTGGAGGAGTAGTCCTTTGGTGATTGAGGATTGAGACCATCTCAAAAAATCATAGTAGAACCTTGTATCAAAATTCAAAAATCAAAATAGTATAGTTCGTTTTCCAATTAATCCATGCTAATTACTTTTCCATCTCGAATCTTACGTTTTGAATCTTCGAATCTATTTTGAACCCCACTTAAAATACCCCGAAGAAAAGAAAACGCGTAAATCGACGACATCGGTTAAATAGCGGAAAATATTTTCCAAGAAATTCGTCTCGAGTTTATTTTGCGAACGCTTTGATATAACTTATGATCAGGTTTATCCGAAAGCAGTTTTCACATAATAGTAACTCGTACCTTTGAAAGTCGTTTTCGATATTTTTTCATACCTATAATGCATACAACACGAGAGAATTTCGTTCAACGACAACGCCGTAGCATTCTGCCTACTCGGTTCGATTCGTGAAAATCCACCGCAGTTAAAAATATATCGCTGTTTGAACTTGCGGTCTCATAAACGCTGACGTCGGAGTTATTGGTCGCGATTACGTTGAATGAAAACATCCCAGTACTATATTCCAGCCTAATCCGGCCATAAATTCCAGAACCAGCTTCTCCACGGCGGCTATAAGAATAGAAAAACCCTCGAATACCTCCTCAGCTTACGTTAATTACCTCGAATAAAATCATTAATCGAGGGGTTCCTCTTAACCGTACACAATTTTGGAAAAATTTTTCCAAACAGCTCACACCCGAAGATTATGAAAAAATACGTGGCAATCTCGATTGTGCGGAATACGAGAATTTTTTCACATCCTTTACGTCACGAGTCTCCATTTTTTCTATCATTTGTATACCCCTCGACGATCGTTTAACCTAAGGCGGAAAAAATATCTTTTTAATCCGGCCTTGTTGCACAGTTCTTGTTTCTTGATGCGTAAGCGAACGTGTACCTCGGATGGGGATTTTCGCAACTTTTTCTAGCCGAGTTAATCCAACGTGTACGTAAAATAATTGCAATTTTTTTCCTCCAGTTTTTAAATTATGAAAATGGTAAACATTGTTCAGCGATGTATCCTCATCGTCGTCGTGTAGATATATTTTACTTATTACCCGAGTAATTTTATCTCCGGGTTTGGTTCTTTTTTTTTTATATCCTGCAAACTTGCATTATGGTCTCTTGTTAAATGAAGAACACTCTTGGTCGATGGTGTACTTCCAAAAAGCTATTCTATATAGGGAGTCTAAAACGCTCTAATTAGATTATCAACTTGGTTTAATGCTGCTGGGTTTCTCAATTCAAAGGAGAGCTCTAAAATCACGTAGATTGGTGTACCTTTTAAAGCAGCTGGGGTTCAGGTACATTATACGTATTTATTGTTATCAATTGCCAGAGTTGGTCAGCTATTTGAAATTCTATTTCGAGTTGCATTATGTGGACTTGCTCAAAGGACGATTTATAATTACCGTACGTATAAGTGCTACCAATTAGGAAAGCTGCATGAGTAGTATGAAACGAGTAATTATCGAGGGTACTGAAAATGCATTTCGCCAGTGATACGATATAAATTCTTGATTAAATGCAGTCGAGAATGTAGCCACCGAACTTTTAATTATTCTAAAGTGCCTCGAAAGTGTGGAGTGAAATATTGAAAGCAATTTTGATGTATGAAAGGTAGAACGTCTCTTTAGTATTCAAAACCATACTATAGAATATTTATCTATGTCCACTGTCAAGGCTAGAAAAAATTGAAATATGTATCTTAGTTGGATGATTTTCTACTTTCAGGTTTTGTTGAAAATGTCAAATGTACACGAATTGAGAATTTTTCAATTTAAATGTTGTTTCAAAAAGTTAAGAGTCATTTTGGAAACCGAGCAAGTTTGATTAATGTGATTTTTTGTACGATGACAGGACTGAATAAAATTTTTGTAAAATTTTTGAAAGATTCAACTTTTTTAAAAATAAATTTTACGTTCCTAGAATAAATAAAACTCGGCAACTCAAGATTCTCAAATTTATTGAAAATTAGTCAATTTTAATATGTAGGTTTTTTATTTTCTATTTGCAATATTCTGACTGTATAATCCAAAGCTGGGCCGAAGAGGGGCGCAGAGGTGCTGGGATGGTGGGGGGGGACATGCCTTTGCAATATTTTAAAATTTCAGTTCAATCGGAAAATTCAGTTTTCGAAATCGGAGAATTATGGTAATTGATTATGTTTTTCCCCTCTTGATAAATCAAATCGGTATATTTGAAGTTTAAAAATTGAAACATATATTTCCAGTTCAACTTGAAGATTGCGAATTGAAATCCCATAATAAATAATTAAAATGTATAATTCTCTAGAAATTCCTGCATTTTTCTCTGATTTTTAATTGTTATGTTTTTCTTTCTCTGTTCTCAAAAAAAAAGCCAAAAACACAGGCTTATTTAAAATTTTTAATTTATATTATTTTTTCAGAATTTTGAAATTATAGGCTCCTATGGAGTTCAGCACTTCAAATTTTTCCAATTATAAATTTTTTTCATTTTTTAATGAGTAGGTAGAAAATGTTTTCAATTTCTGCAAAAATGAAGAATTCTTTTGAAAAAAATGTTCTGTCAAAACATAAACGCACTCAGAAATTGCGTTAAAGGGTCAAATCGAAGAAAATGAGGGGGGGGGGGTTGTCAAAAACTTTTGGCATATTTAGTGATCTGTTCTTCAAGTGGCGTTTTTAAAACACTTTGGGTAAGCTGATGATACTCGTACAAGTACAATACAAATTGGTGTGAAAAAATTGAAAAATTTTGTGATTTTTGAAACAATCAATCATTCCCCAAAAAAACAATGACCTTTTTTTCAAAAGTGAAATTCTTGAAGTTTTTTTTGTTGAACACTTTTGTACAGGGGTCATATTTTTTCTTAAAAGTCTTCCATTTTGAGTAAATTAACCAGCGAATTTTCATAAAAATACAAAGGATTATTTTTCGATTCCTTCCGACATCCATCCATTCTTTCCTTTTTTCCCTATCCCCCATCTTCCTAGAAAGGGAACTATTCAAATTGGGTAAGTATAGAAAAAGAACCTAAAAATTTAAAATTTTTCAAAAAAAGTAATTTTTTTCCAAAAAGTTTTAAAATATTTAAAAATTTTTTTGGAAAATTTTTTAATTTTTACCAAAAATGTTTAAATTTTTAATTTTTCAATTTCTTTATCATGTCAAAATCCTTTTCAATATGAATTTGGCATTATTTGTTTCGTGGGGATAAAGGTTTGAGATGCGGAGACAAGGAACTTGAAAAAATTTTAATTTTACAATTTTTCCGTATGATAATCAAAATCTATGTTTTTGAATGTGTAGAATTTTCTTCCAGGTTGGAATTCTATGGTCTTAAAAATGTGCATATTAATGAATCACGCATGAAAATGAGCAAAATCTTGATTTTTTGCTTCTCTCATATCTCACTCCCGCCCCGCCCCTTCCTCCCTCTCATTTCTTACCCTTTCTCCCTTTTTCTCTTGTCTTTTATTTCTCCCTCTTTCTCACATTTCCAGATTTGAAACTATTTTTTACGAGCTCTAAAATATACTTTTTGTTCTGTCGCTTATAAAAATTGATCAATTTTTGATTTCCCCCTCTCCACAGTTAACCACCACTCTTTCCCTAAAAATATTTTTAGATTCAGATTCGAATTTTTTTCGATCTCAAAGACGTAAGGTGAGACTATTTTTCTAATGATACCATGGCATGTTGAATTACGTCCTTTTTTCAGGGGGGGGGGGGTGGTGGTGGTGGAACCATATTTCAGTTTCCCAAGTTGGATTTTTTAATTTAAAAAAAAAAAATTTTGAAAAAATTTTTATCCTATTTCGGACAAATTCCCTCAATTTTTTTCCAAAATCGTTTTATTCCTAAATTTTTTGGGGAAAAAAACACAGAACCGTCAAACGCACCTAATATGATCTTCACATAAAGTTCGAAGTCCTATTCCAAACGATCGAATTACCATGGTATACAATAATAAAATTCGAAAACGGCTTCGAAACATAAATCAAATCAAAAAGTTGAGATATTTTTCACGTTTTCTTTCTCAATCACGATTCACTTTCACGAGTACAGGCAAGTGTAGGATTGGCATTCCTTTTAAGGTATCCTGACACCGGCATCTCGCTCAAAAAAATATATTCCGAAAGAAAATTAAATTCTGTTAGTATTTTTAACGCTCGAGCGTATTTTTTAAATAAGCTCGACTCGACGGATCGGTGAGAACGTATATAAAAGCGAACACGTGTACAATGAACATTGTGCGTATTACAGCCGCCGGTAATCCGGCAAAAATCCGCGTAAAATTCCGCCATTCGATTAAGGATTAGCTATATTTTGAAACACGACATGATAACAAAACGATGGGTCAACAAAGGATCTGAAAATCTTTCCGACGAAGCGGTGCAAAAATAAACCAAATAGTGGTAACCGAGTGGAAAAACCAGTCGCATTTTTTTCGCATCGGTCAGGAAAACTTCCAATAAAAACGATTCCTTTCGATAATTAAATTATCGCCGATAAGGTTCGTTTGCAGGAAAACTTACCGCCAGCGGTAACGAGGTAACCGCTGCGTGCGAAGATGGGCGAACGTTAAATTAAAATCAAATATTTGTCGTTGGAAAACTTTCTTTTGGAAATTTAATAAGATAACGAATATTTTTACCCGGTCGGTAAATTTAATTACCGCGAATTTCCCGTCATTTTCCAACGGTCATCCTTTTTCCATCATCTAATGAACTTGGAAAATACGTATCATGCAATCTTATACCTAATCCGTTTCCAAAAAGTTGAGTTCGTTTCTTGCGAGAAGCTTTTGGTAACCGGATCTAGTCTCATTTTAAATTAGTCGGCGGAATTAGAGTGTACGTTAAGCTCGCGTCAAAGTTCGTCCCGTAAAATCACTCCAATTCTGAGCAGACTGTGAAAAATGAAAATTAAAAAAACCATCCAGGCTTAGACAAACTTGTCAATTATTAATGGTCGAGCTTTAGTCGCGCAGCTAAAACAGACTTTATAAAATTACTCTTCGAGCGAGTTCGTCGGTTAAACGTGAACATTTGCGGTTTTCTGACACCGTAAAATAAATCTCTATTCGTAAATACACAAAAGACCGAGACTTCGGCGAGGCAGAAAAAAATACGCCGATAGTTTCTCATAACCGCAGAATCGTTTTCGTTCGGTGATTGTACCCTCGAAGAAAGGTTCAATTTGCAGATCCGGCAATGCACAGAATGTTTTAAACAACCAAACTAACATGTTCGCATGGAAAACGTATCGTGCTTTTTTCTATATCGATGGATTACATACAGTAGAAGGTGAAAAACACTCGACATGGTTTCCTTTTTCATTTAAAAAACAAAGAAACAGCACGATTGAAATTTTACGTACAATGAGAAACCGTAGCGACGTTTTATTCGAGTTTTGATTTTTTTTTCATCTCGATTTTAATATAACAGGTAGATATTGTTCTTTTCCCAGAACGTAGGTCTGGGTACTCAGCATGGGCAAAAAATATTAAAAACTTGAATCAGACTCGTATGAAATGTCTAAATAACGAGATTTTTCTTCATTAAAAGGGCTGTACGTAATTCGACGAAAATAAAAATTTTATTCGCGAGCTTTTTCAAATCTCAGATTGAAGAGTTTGTAAAAAAAACACTCGTATTGTACGACTTACGAATTGGGAAATGAATGAATTTGGATGATTTTTTTTCCATATCTTTGAAAACTTACAAGAGAAAATTTGTGTAAAAAAATGAAACGTTTAATCAAAGGAAAATTTAATAAAATTCTAAGTAAGTAAGTTTAATTTTGCACATTGATGCTTTAAATCTCTAGATAAAATTTTTCAACTTATAATTACGAATTAATTGTGTAATTACCTACTCCAGAATCTGAGCCATATAATGACCCATGCACTGGATTACCGGAGGAGGGGGAGTACTACGTTGCGAAATTCAACATTTTCCAGTAAAATCGAGTTAAATATCAAAATGGTGTTTTTTGACTTCTCATGATGGAATATCATTTCATGAAAAAAACAAAATTAGGCCCAAAAGTGAAGGAGATCACCTTAAAATTCTGAAAAAATTCATCTGAGGTACAAAATATAAAAATCTACTTGGGTTTATACCTATGTATTTTTATTTACACCTGGAATCAACTTTCCGAAGTACTTAATTATGAACCAAAAACGTTGAACGAGTGAGGAAAGTGGATATTGGTCGAAGAAGAATACCAAAAATAAAGTTTTTGATATCATCGAGCAAGGTATTTTAAAATCTACTTTTGTTCAACTCACACCAAGTAAAAAAAATGTTTAAAACCCTATTTTCGTACAGAGTTTTTGTTTTTGTATCTCTCTTAAATTCCGGTTCATTTTTAAAGTTTATAAATTCTTTGCGAAATAGCAAATATTTTCATAAGAATTTACTCAGGAACAAATAAGATTTTCTTTTAAATATAAAAATCGTTATTTCCACTTTTTTCTTTGCCGTTTTTATGTAAAACCCCTTTTACAAATATACTAGAAGAGGTTTCAGGTCCCCAAAGATCAATATTAACCGAAGTGTAATGAAAAGAACCATCAACCATCTGACCAAGGAATCAATTTTTACTCATTTGACTGGGTAAATTTTTGTAAAAATTCTCGGAAACCTGTTTTTTGGTCTCTAAAGTCGAAAGTACAGAATTCCGAGTGCAATTCTAAGATAAGAGACTTGAAATCGAGGACAGTTTCATGTCCTTTCGAAATTTGAAATCTGTGAGGAAGTCCTAGGAACTATATGCGACAATTTTTTTTTGTTGCTTTTTTTGGCTATTTTTATGAAAAAAAAAAACCTCAAAAAGTACTCGAAGTGGTTTCACGTCCTAATTTTGAAAATTAACTTCAAACTTTGAACAGTTCTCTTGCAGAAAGTTAGTTTTGGTCTGTGAATCCCTTTTATTAAACGCTGTCAGAAACATTTCAGTGGAATTAAAACCTCATTTTAACAGACGAAATAATGTATTTTTGTAATTCTATAGAATTATTTATTAGTTTGTTCATTAAGTGAAAATCATGATTTTACAAATCTTTTCCAATTAAACGAAATCTTTTTCATGAAAACATTCACGATTTTATGGTCATGATTTTTTCGTTATTTTTCACGAAAAATAATTTTTGTATCTACCAAAGATTTTAAAAAGTTGAGATTTTATGAATTTTTCCACGCGAATCTTTCAAAATTTTAAGATCAAGTTATGTTAGGTAATCAAGTTTTGTGACTGAGAAAAAAATTTCAATTATAATGTTTTCGATATACACCCTTTTTTAAATTTTTTTCACTCGAACTAGATTGATTCATACGTATATTGTTGAGAGTATCATAAAAATGGTTTTCAGTCATAATTACCTACGAATATTCTGAGATTTAGAAAAAATATCAATGATTTTTGTGAATTTTTCCAATTATTAATAAGGGGTGATTCTATTATCTATTTTCATTTTTGATAAAAAAAATTTAGATAAGAGTTGGAAATTCACGAAAGAGAAAACTTTTTCTGGAATTATTTGGGAAATTTTGCATTAAGAAATAAATCGATCGAAAAAAACTTTGAAAAATAATCCCAAAATGAATTATTCAGGAAGGTCGATCGTTTGCACTTTTTTTTCAAATTGATGGGGGGGGGGGTAACTAGGAAGTTGCGCAGAAACTTGAAAACGACATAATTTCCTCTCCCCCATTCCACATTTATTACCCTTTCGACCCTGAATTCTAACAGTGTTGAAATAAATTCTGAATAATTCTGAAAAATTGAGAAAAAGTCCTGTTTTTTTTTTTAAAATTGTTTTAAAGTGAATTGACATGTTTTTTTTCATCATCTCAGTTTTCAGAGAGTCCTTTAAAATATCACTTTTTTTTGTTTTTTCAACATTAAAAGTAAAAATTTTTAAAAAAACACGTGGAAATTTTTTTCCTTAAAATGATATTGGAATGTAGATGTGTATTTTAGCTCATAAAATTCGTCAGCACCAATTTTCCATGATTTTTTTTTACAGTTTTCGAAAAAACACGTACCTTAGGTACACAATGCATTTTCCTCATTTTCCTTCATTGAAAAAAAAAAAATAACTTGAACGGAGGTCAATGGTGCAAAATAGGTTCCGATTATACCTATCAATTTATTGGTGTAAAATAAAATGTAAAATAAAATAAGAAGAAAGAGAGAGAGATAGTCGCGGATTCCATACGTTAGAGTGAGACAGTCGCGGATACCTAAATACACATATCCAAAAATCTATTGTTACATTGGTTTAAATATTTATGCGATTTTTTCGTGTTTTTTTTTTTTTCAAATTTTCTTTCAACTTTTTTCCAAATTGGTATTTTTTTAAAAAAAAAGCACGAAAAAAATGATATTTTTGCAGAACTCCTGAAAAATAGGATGGCATAATGAAAACTGGGTATCAATGGTATTTTTAGGTAAAGACATTCATAATAAAGCCAAAAAAAATCAAAGTGTTTTTCTTCAATTTTTCAAATTTTTTTACCTGAAATTTCAGAGTTTGATTGCGGGGGAGGGGGGGAGGTGAATGTATCGTCGGGAGTATAGTGAAATTCGTCATTTTCAAGTTCATGCACAATCTTTCTCGCCACCATTCTTAATCGTTAAAAAAAAATTAGCACAAAACGACCTTAGATATCATTTACCCTCTCTTTGTTAAATTCAAATCTCCATTTTCGGTGCTCATTTTTGCATTACGATAAATGCAAGTTGGATTGATAGAACTTTTTTAGACTGATTGACTATTCAAAATTCAAATATTCCCAATTCTCAGTCCCTGGTTACCATCAGAAATGGACAAATAAACATTGTGTAGGCTTTGAAAGTTACGTGTACACGAGCGTGGGTATTACGCTGCTTTATTTCTTCCTACTGGGTATCAATAAATGAACGTCGTACGTATTACTTTCACATATACGGTAAAATCCTCATGATAATTCCATTCTATTCTTTGAAATAAAAACATCGAATGTAAATTTCATCCGTATGTGTTATTTCACAGTTCAAATAAAGTTTCTTTTTCCAGCATTCTAGATTCTCTTTTTCACGATGAAGATATTTAAAAAACGCTCCATTTGTGTACGTTACTGATAAAAAACAAAAAAAGTACCATAGATACTGTCAAATAGTACCTACCACGTATCCTAAGAAGACAATACCTGTAAACAGATGGTCCGCCAACCCACAGGGATCAGCGAAATTTATGTAAAGATTTCGTTGCTTATTTTAAGTTTGAAAGTGGTTGTAAAAGTTCCAAGTTTCCTTTTTTTTTTTTACTTCTATCATATTCATTTGCATTCTTTTATTTTTTTCCTTCGTTCCGTATTGTTCGATATCTTATTCTTTTCAAATTTCACGCCACGAATGAATACGTAGACTGTGTTCTCATTCTTATGGTTTGGATTGGAGTGCTTTGGAAAAAAGATATCTTTATCGTATTTTTTTTCCTAATGTTTATTTTCTTTTCAACTTCATTTCGGTTGGAATTGAAATTAAAAAACTAATCGTGGATATTTTTTTCTTCATTTCGAGTAAATATCGCGAATTAATTGTGAGAAATTTTCGCCTTTTGTTGAGAATTCTCCTTAAATTTACGCAAGCCTGGGAAAAGGCGAGATCGCGGGGTAAAAGGTATAAGCTTTGAAATTCCACTTTAAATCATCCGCAGGAAGATTACATTTTACGTTGTAGACATTTTACGATAGGTTTTTAAATTGATTTGCCAACATAAAGCCAAAAAGTTGGGTAAAAGTTGAATGAGCGATGAGTTTTTAGCGTCAAGTTTTCGTTCACTCTCAATATTCCTAACGCATAAGAGGGAATGAGTAAATTTACCAGGTAGGCGAAAAATAAAAAGGCAGCTATGGCTCGTATTTCGTATAGTAATAAGTTTCCAGCCAGGTATCGAGATTGTAGAATTTGAGTGGAAAACTATCTCAGAAGTACTCGATGGCTTTATTGACGTATGGTAATTTCAATACGTTCTTTGGAAGGATTCCATTGACTGGAGCTCATTCTACGATCCAGATTACTTTTTAGCATCTCTGTTAGTGTCGTTAAATTTGATAAATTCATTTTTTTTTTTGATCGAATGACCTTCGTGATATGGTATCGATAAATTATACACATTCGAGTATCTGAAACGAGCTGGAAACCGTATCGTTGGCGTAAAATGTCAACTCGACGTTAATAAACGAAGGTCTTGGAATAAGCTCATGTGTGAGTCTGGCCATATACTTTACTCGAGCATCAACCCTATCAGATACAAGAACATCTGCGGTATTTAGGAAATACCACGACACCGCAGTCAACATCGTTTATAAATTTTTCACGAATTGGCTCGAAACCAAAAACTTTTCAAGGTATTTCGTTTATTACCTTTTTTTTTTTTAATTAAGTACGCGAAAAAGACGAAAGTTCTGTTCTTCCTTGCGCCGAGACCAAAACCGAGGTTGGAATACTTGAGAAAAAATGTTGATTAACGCGTACCTCGTTCGCCTTTTCATCGAGTCTGGTTTTAATTAAAGTCGATTTTTCCCAAACGCCTTCTCGATTCCGCTGCTTTTCTCGACGATTGCTGCGCGATTAAAAACCACACGTTTGTGTATCAACGTAAACAATATTTAGACGATTTGAAAACGGCCCACTTTGAGATAATTTCCAGCGAAGAAATCGCCAATTTGGACGTACAATATCTAACGCAGAGTAAACTTATGGTTCTTCGATATAGCGAAGGAACCCTCCATAAAGGGAATTTTGGCGAAACCCATTCGACGTTAGGTTCGTTTCAAACGAAAGTACTTTTTTTCCAAAAGATTTAAAGGTTACTTTTGCAATTCAATTGCTCTTTTAGCAGTTTTTATCACACGTGACGTCCGCGCGTAAACGGTAAATTGAAATAAATGAAAAAGCTTTCGCGCGCTGGCTCGCTTTCGAGCTCAAGTTGCATTCGGCCACGATGCTGTCCGACCAAATTAGATTTTAAAAGAGGTCCGAACCATATTAGCTCGGCCAAATATCCGCTACGCCGTTGGTTTTATTGCTGCTCCTGGTTTTTCTCTTGAATTCTATACTTTTTTCTGCCAACGGTTTAGCCTGCGTAAGCGTCTTGGGTTATTCTTATGTACGCCAACGACCTTCCGTTAACGATTACCCATCATATTTTACGAGTGGAGGTTCTTTCTGCGAGGTTTGGTTCCGGGTGTGTGGGAAAAGGGCTGCTGGAAAGTGGCCGTTGGTCTATTGCTGTGTTCGAGGGGTTCAGTAGTGGGGTGAGATTAGAAGCTGAGGACCTGGGCGAAGATTTTAGAGAACGTGAAATTTTTCGTGGCAATTTTTCGGATAATTTTTCAACGTAAAATGTAAGATATCTGGATAGCGATAGAACTGAAGTCAAAAAATGAGGGTAGTATGCAATAAAAATGAAAAAAAGAGGTTTTAAAAATTTTTTCGAATGAGATTTTGTATGTGTTACTCCTGATCCATATAGGTAAAATTTTCGCCTAATAATTTAATTTTACCCAATTCACGTGAGTTTCAAAATTTAGTTATTGGACTAACTTAATTAGAGAAGTTTTAAAGCTAATTAAAAAATTTAATAGATGGAGAAATTTTCATTGTTGTTTAAAAAGTTATATTTGAAGTAACCTGATGATTTTTTTTGAACTTTGACTGTTTTGAATTTTTTCTTGAAGCATAAAGTAAGTGGTAAAAAATTTGCTGTTGCCAAAAGTAAAAATGAAAATTTTTTGGGCGAAACAAGAACGATTTTTTTTTGAAAAATTGTCATGAAAGTAAAAATAGACTTCTGACGAATCTTTTTTAACATTTTTGAGAATATATTTTTTTCCTTTCCCTCTCCCCTTTCGTTAGATCCGAAATTAATTTTGGAAGATGTTTTTGAGTTAGTTGGAAAAATATCATTAAAGTTATCAAATTTTTTTTAAAGATTGATTCAAAATTTTCCTTCAGGGAGAATTTTTTGTGGAATATAAAATTATTCAAAATGAAGTTAAGTTGAAACAAAATGAATGTATGTATTACAAAAATGTGTGAAACAAAGTTTGAAAATTTTGTAATACGTCATTGATATTGTTCAAAACAGTAAGTAGACCGTTCAAAACAGTTTTGAAAATCTAGAATTTTGGTATAAAAAATTGTTTTAAACGGTATGGTATAAATTTTGCGTATAATTGAAAATTATTGAAAATATTACAAATATTATTTGAAATATCTTCGAAGTTCTAATTATTGGAAAAAGATGAATTTCCATTGAGATGAATTTAAAAATCGAAAAAAATGGCAGAAACCGTGGATAATTTCGTAAAAATAGTTTTGAGAAGTAAAAATATGAGGGAGGTTGTCAGAATAGCTTGAAACGTTGTAAATTTTTTTAAAAAATCGTTGAAATACAGGAACGTCTTTGAACATTATGCAAAAAATCTAGAATTATTGTTAAAGTTGTAAAATATTCGTAAAATTAGTTGAAATTCTGTTGAAAACTAATTTAAAGCATTGAAATAGATCGGAACATTGTAAACAATTGATGAAAACGTTTAAAAAAAAATAATTTCTTTAATTCAAAATTGTAGTGTTTAAAACAATTTTTTCGCGATATTCTGACCAATTTTGATGTTTCTTTCATTTCAACGAGTTCGTCATTTAATATTTTTTTCGTTTGGGAAATTTCGAGCAATTTTTATGATATTTTATTTATTGTATTCAAAAAAATGTGAAATTTTAATAGATACGAAATTCGTTTTCTCAAAAACCTATAATTATACGGAGGTTTTTTTTCTGTGGAGAAAGCATCAAAATCATGGACACAATTTTACCATCTCGACCCTTTCATGTGAAAAATGAACTGATTCAGTAGTCGATAGACATTTTTCATGTATGAATTTACACCTGAAAAAAAATTGAAAGGAGAGAATTGATGTAGCTGAAAGACTGCTTTGGAAATGATGTTTGGATTTTCAATTGCCATTTTCAATTTTAATTCGGAATTTAATTTTTTGTCCAATTCCTTGTTTTACTCATTAGAATGCAGGTATAGGAAGAATAATTGAGGAGAAGGGGAAGATTATAGAGAAATCGTTGCATTTTTTAGTCTTAGTTTTTTAAAATTTGATTCATTTTGTTCAGATTGTGAAAGTTTTTTTTACTTTTAAAATTTCGAGATGCAAATGATCAGAAGATAACTTCTCTTTTTTTTTTTTTTTTAGAAAATCGTTATCTGTGCGATCAACACACTGAAATTTATTGTTTCGAATTAAATTTTTTTTATTTTCAAAAAACGATTAAAAACGATTGTTATGTACCTAACCTTACTTCATTATTGGTATTATTGAGAATCACTTTCGACCAAGCTTTGGTCAAAGAAAATTTTTTACATCTTAATCGTTGAAACTATTGAAAAGCGATTGAAGTCTCGAATCCGAAAATTCTTTTCAATACGTTTTATTTTTCGATAAAACTCAAGTAGACGCTACAAATATAATTCTCCGTCTATATTTACTTCAAATATGGAAGAAATTGTTTAAAATTATTGCCTATATTTAATAGCTACGCACCACAAAAGCGTCAAATAGGTATACACTTATACTTGTATAAGGTTTCAAAACCCTTCAAAATCTTTTCAAATATCCAATCCCGAGTCAAATTTCTCAATAAAGCTGTTTTAAAAATCGTCAGATACCTTGAAAATCTCTCGTCAACGTTTTTCCTCTCGTTTTCAACCACTCGGTGAAAATACCAAATGCTACGAAAGTAAGAATGATAAAAGCTGGCTATATAAGATTTTCAAATGACATTGTTATCTTCTCTAAATACTGGGTAAATTTCAAATAACGACGCTGATTGACACAGGTACTTTTCATCGGTCTCTAGTCACGTCTAACGAGATATCTTCGCCTTTATTATACCTTCAATTTACTCAGACAAATCTGCGAATGTATTAAAATTACTTTAGTTGGTATAGACAACCCCTACATAGATTCAATTTCGCATCTGTTTAACTTCGTCGACGTCTAAACCGTGAGAAAATCCATCTCTCTCATCACATCGAACGTTGATATTTTAATCCAAGGTCATCATCAATTTGACATTAATCCGTATTCATTCTCGAGTAAAAATATCAAATTACAGTTTCATCAATCAACGTTTCATTGATATTATATATTCATAGATTTTGGAAAATGATTTCAGCATTTGTAAGCAAAAAAACTTATCAATCCGATTACTCCAATTCATGAACGTAAATCGTCCACGTTGCACCAAATTATTCTATATCAGAAATCGTAAATTTTCCTATATTTTACACCGTTTAAACGTAGCATGGCATCTTTTCGATATCCATGGTATACGACAATTGTAAAGGAGAAAAATACCCTCATAAATCGTTTTACTTCATAAAATTCGCTTTTTAGTATTTCTCGTGTTACGCTGGCGCGAGCTTATCAGCCAATAAAATATTCCCTTTCGGTCGTAACTGACATTCGAGTGTTTATCATTTTGGAATACGAATTGTGAAAAATTATTTTTTTCCACGCTTCTGTCGAGCGATAGGAAACCGTTAGTAATATTATTGCAATGAAAACGTGTCTAAGGGCTCGAAAAAAATTATTGGAGAAGAGAACTTTTAAGGCCGGTTTTTATTCTTAATGGTGGGAATGTGCGAAATTTCTCTATAGGTTACTTGAAAAAATATAAATTTTGGCATAGAATAGAAAAAAAATTTAATGATTTGGTCCAAGTGCGCTCAATTTAGTTGTGCATCATGTTCCACAACCTCGATATTTTGACGTGGGTAGTATCAAAAAAAAGAAAGAATTTTGGCTATAATTAGATGTGCCCAAAAAATTTGGACATACCTAGTGTCCCAAAAAACCTCTATTTGGATGTTGTTTCAAAAAAAAAAAAAAACAATTTTGTCATTTGAAAGACTCTCAATTTAGTCAAAATGCCCTAAAAAATCTCAATTTAATATACTTTAGCATCTAGTAAAAAAATATTTTGGGTATGATATCTCAAATCGATACGTTTTGTCGCATTTTAATGTTGTAATATTAACAATTCATGCGATATCATTTTCGTTGTCTAGACCACAGAATATTTGATTCGTGGTTGAATTGCGTAATGTTGCTTGAATCATACTAAATCAAAATTCCATTTCCTAGGATTATTTGGGAAAATTGAAAAATATATTTTGCCGTGTGATATTCTATAATCCAGTGCGACGTAGTACTTGAGTTTTCACCAAAAATACCTTGAACAATCCATACCTTTTCGTACCATTTACAGCAGTCACCTCATTCGTTCATTTACTCGTACGTTCACTTTACAGCCTCTTATCTCAGCCAAAAAGATCTCGTAAAAAGTTATACGATCAGTCTTTTTATTTTAGGTACTTTTTTTTGGTCATATTATGAACATCATCAAGCTCTACATTGCAATATTTGCTCGGTAGGTATTTTTGGTAACTGAAAAATTTCGCTTCAAAGGTTTCACCCTGAAATAAGATATTCAACTTACGTAGCTTTAGAGATTTTGTAAATGTATTATCACTTTTTAACGTGTTCAAATGAGCTATTGCTAAGTTTTCATCAAATCGATGATTTTGCTGGTATCGGGAGGGGCTTTAGGCTTCCAGGGAGGTTTGAATTCGTTCTTCGTGGCTTTAATGAATTAAATAACCGTCCCACGAAATCAAAATATTTTCTTCTTGAAGATGGTCTGTTTTATTAATTACTTTGTGTGAAATTTTTAAATACATTCGATAAAATCATCTGAATCTGAGGATTTTTTTCATATCTTCCTCATCATCCAACTTGTCGAGATCAAGAATTTCGAGTTTAAGTTTGGGTTAGATGGAGGGGGGAGGGGACGAAAATTTTCCTAAGAAGGCATAGAAACGTCGTAAAAAGCAGAGATCTTCAAATTGCCTCTGAAATCCCTCTCAGTACTCCAATTTGCTGCCGAACTGTAAAAACCTGAAAATTTCCTTGCAGTAAAATCATCGAAAGTTTTTGTATCTGATTTGAACGAATATAATTTTTTTTGAAAGAGCATGTTCCAAAATTAATCCATTAAATTTAGTTGCTTAAATCGATTTTTTGGTAATTTTAAAAACTTATTTGAAATTGTTGTTTTTTAAAGCAAAAATGTTACACCTACTTATTATTGAAAATTTTTTTTTGCTATAAAATGTATACCTAATAAAAATTGGATTCTTATTTGGTAGAAATTGAACCTCTCGTTGTTTGCAAGAATTTTATTTTCTTTGCTACCTTTTCACATCTGAAAAAATCTTCTTGATCTGCGTGTCTGCGTCGGCATTCAAAATTATGAAAATGAAAACCTGGAGTATTTTTTTTCGACCAAATTTCAAATTTGTAAAAAACGAGTCAACTGCATTGTTCTGGACAAGAAGAAAAGAAGTAATTTTTCATTCAATATCAATCCTTTTTTTTTTTTTTCATCATGACTTTTAATTTTTTTCTGTCGTTTTGTAGCAGCATACAGAATTTCAATGTTAAAATCTATTATTTGTTTCAATTGTGGAAGCGTCAAATTAGGATTTTAACGAGCTCAGTGTAAGAAAAAAACCGGGTTGTTATTCTGAACGAGAAATACAGAAATAATTGCCTTTCATTCAATTTTAACCTGCTTCCCCCCCTCCCCATCGAGAATTTCACAATTTTACAATCGTTATACATATGAAGCCTTCATTTTTTCAGAGTTTCAAAAAATTTTAAAATGGATACAAGTCAATTTGGGACCTCTTTTCGAGGAAAAGAGAAAAAGAGAAAGAAGAAAGAAAACATTTGAATTTTTTTAATCCAGTTTTTGAGTTTCAAATTGTCAGATTGAAGGTTGATTTTAAAAAAATGGAAAGGAATTGAATTCATCCAGACTGCAAATTTTTACAGATCATTTTACGAGGTAAAGTCTTGGAGCTGTTTGAAAAAAAAAATGTTGGTATAACTAAGTACGAAAATTGGATTTATTCAATTCAATTGGAAAAAATTTTAATACAAATTTTTTGTCGGTAATGTGAAGTCAATTTTTACACGACTAAAAATTATCCTCGAAATTTTTCGCAAAAATTGTGAAAATTTTACGAGATAATCTTATTGCATCAGGTCGTCTCAAATTTAAAATTGAAGTTGCTCCATGCAGAATTACCAATGTGACCCTGCCGTAAAGAAGGAACCTTGTGTAAAAAATCTATGTTTTTATTTTCATGTGTTTGGTTCAGATTTGGTATCATTTGGATCAAAAACGTGAAAAATGAGACATTGATTTTTGGATTTTTTTACCCTAGCTCCCTTCTTTATGGCAGGGTCATCTTTGCAAATTTTCAATTTTTTTGAAAACCTTGAAATTATTAGGTACTTCATTCCTTTAATTGCGAAAGTTGATGAATTTTCATGTATTTGTTCAGTTTAAATCCATTTCATTGGAATACTCTTGGTATAATTCGAAAATTTTTAAAATAAATTTTAATCTAGATCCAAAAAATGTATAAAAAGCCAACAACATTTTGAACCACACACATTCATCAATTTTAATACCTTTACCCTCGAACTATCCTTACTTTCATCACATTGATTTCTTTTCGCGAAAATAAAGATAAGCGCGAATAAATAAACCGTGGCATTGAATTTATCAGTATCAACGTATTTCCTCCGTCCCCTCCCCTTCCCCTTCATCCTCACCACATAAAAAAAAAGCTGAAAATCAATTTGTTCGATTACGTACGTTGAATTTGCTATATATCTTTTCACATTTCGGGGTAATTTTCATTTTTCGACGAGAAATAAACGTGGCCGTGAAGAATAAAAGCATCAAGGGAGACGACAACGGAGGGAAAAGATGAACCGAAGGATTTAAAGCCTCCGGCGATTATTCTCCCATGTAACGCGTATTTTTCCACAGCAGATATTTCGTGTCACCGACGATATAGTTTTTTCGTTGGATCACATTTTTCCCCTGTCTATCGTCAGTATCTATCGGTTCAAGTAGGTATGAGCACGTCTTCTTGAATACAGGACCAAGAGGCTGGGCGTTAAGCCGCAATATGTAATAAAATATTACTTCAAAGCCTTTCCATAATAGATATCGCACGGTAATACCGTAAAATAGAATGATTGATCTCGGTGGTTTTAATAATTTTAATGCGTTTCCCTAAGAGGGGATTTAATTTAGGTTGATGTATGAAATGATGAATCAGTAGATGGGTTTTAAATGTCGTTTTATACGTGAAAGCTGCGTCGAAACTTTGCACCGGATCGAAAATTCTTTCAAATTGCATAGTTGGCCAGATGCGACTTCATTATCTGAGAAAAATTTTGCCACCAATTTTTTTCATTTTTCGCAGGTATAAATTAGATAAACCAAGTATTCGTTTTACCAGGTTTCGTTGTATATAAAAAAAAAGACGTCAGTCAAGTGTCAATTTTCAGCGAATTGATTCTCTAAGTGTATTTCGAGCACAAGTTGAATATAATTTTTTTCGAACTGTTGCGTAAAATCTACTTGGAAAGAAATATTATCAAAATTTATATTGTTCTGAAAACAAGAATCGCTATGATTTAATGCGATATTCGTGTTTTATAAAAATTTACGAGAGTTTTTCTTCTTCTTTATTTTGTCTCGAGTAATTTCGTTTCCAAAGCTTCGAATTCGTATTATAGGAAAGCATCTTGCGAAAATTGTTACATAACGACGAATAAGCTTCGAGTTTTCGAAATTTACGTCACGTTTAAATTAAATAACTCGATCAGTACTCTAATAAAAAGTACACTTCGGTTAAATGGCGTATATTCTAGTTTCTCGCGACGGTTTTTTTTTTCATCGACAAACAGCTGTCATATATTTTTCAAAATATTACTCCTAAATTCGAACGCTATTCGACGACTTGGTCAACAAAACTAAATGAGAAAAAACATCGAATTGACGTGAAACTTGACACTTTTGGATTTGATTTCTTTCAGTTGAGGATTTTTCTCGGTTATTTTCAGGCACCGATAATTTTGATGGATTACTCGGTAAATACTGAATACAGTCTTGGCTCTCTAATAAATTATTATTTTTTGGATAAGACATTTCCTCGAGTTTGGGGGTTTATTCGTTAAATTCACTTGTCAATATTTTGAACCTTTTTTTTTCAGTATTTTATTAGAACACTGCGAACTGAATGAAAAGATGAGTGAATTGTTGTACCAGGTATTTCGTTTTTTTCAAACATAATTTATTCTTTGTTCGTTAGCGCCAGAAAAGAGGAAAAAAGATGCGAAGGTGTTTTTCACTGTTTTGAAAAGAAAATTGAACGAGACAAGTTCATCATATTTTTTTCCTCTATCGAGAGCTAGAAAATTGGAAAATATACGTTTTTTATAAGATGGAAAGTTTTGGTCGATGTGCTGAAACTGGGCGGTTTATTAATTTGACATTATAGGAAATATTTCGCGAAATGTGAGTGTTTTTCACATCGTCGCTTGTCCTTGGTATTCTAGGGTTGTCTGTTAGCAAAATGGGTTGAAAAAAATTCTGCACTGACAAAAAATAGTGAGCTAGTTTTCTTCGAGTGAGAGATCTCTTGAAAATATTTCAAGCTTCCTCTCCCCTCTTCTCAAAGAGAACGAAGCTAAAGAACCTCAAACTGAGGTAGAATTTGAAAAAAACACGAATTTTTGTTTATCTTGTATTGCAGGGTGTCAATTTTCTGAAAAACCTGGAAAAGTCAGGAAATTTCGATTTTCCGAAAAAATCAGAGAATTTTGACTGTTTGAAAAAGTCAAGGAATTTTGTAAAACCCAAAAGGAAGAATTATCTGAATTTGTTTTGCTTACTTTGTTGAAAAATGTTATGCCCCCTCCCTCACTCAAGCCCAAATTCACTCTACTTTTTAAAATATTAGTTCTCGTGCTGCATTTGGAATTAGATATGCAGTAACATTTTCAGAATAAATAAAAATGCTCATGATTTTTTTATTCAAAAATCTCACTTTTTAAGTAAATTTTTTGGTAAATGTTTCGAAGCAGAAGATTTTCCTAAAATTGTATAATACTTTATCGTTACGATTTTAAATTTCGATACTTGATGTTGATTTTAGATAATTCCACCTCCTCTTCAAAATCTAATCTCATTACAGAACAAAGCATATTTCAAGTACCTAGTACCCAGACCTACCTACTAATTTTTTTTTTTGTTTTTTTACTAATATAAAATCGGATAAATCAACTTTGATCTAAACTTTTCTTGTTTAGTTTAAATCAATCCGAATCATCCCATCATTCAATAAAATGAATTGTGGACACCCTCGATCCCTTGGATTATGTTTTAAGCTGGAAACTTCTGTCATCCCTCCCTCCTTGAAAGGTTGCGATTGATTTGATTCTCTATACGTCGTCTCCCTAAATCAGAAGCTTTGAAATTGAGTATCATTTTTTGCTTTCTACAAAAAGATGAAAAATTAATGCAGATGGAGAATTCGACGTATTTCTGATTTTTGTCAAATTCTAATCGCTTCTCAAATATAAAAATCAAAACAAAAACTCTTCGTTGAAATTTTCACAGTAAATTTTGATTCAACAATTTTAATAAAATTTCAGTTTTCAGAACTGCTATCAAAAATTTTTAAAAATTGATTTTAATTAATTTTAATGTCCGAAATAAATTGGTGAATTTTTCAAGTCACTGAATGAAAAAATTGAATTTTATGAAAATTGTGTAAATCGATATCGAAGGGCAATCGGAAACACTGCCATGAATATTTTCTGAATAAAATTCATCAAAAATTATTTTGGATAATTGAAAAAAAATTTGGCTCGATTTTGAGGTGTGGCGAGCGATTGAATTGCTTGGTAAAACTTTTGATTCATCAAATTCGCGTTTTGTAACGTTTCAACCTCCTTGTCCTTGTAAAGGGTAAAAAGTGGTATCAAAATCTGAGATCAATGGTGCAGAAAGATGTGAAAACTCAGCATCTAATGATGAAAAAACCTTATTTTTTTCAAAAATGACTTCTCTTTGAATTTTTTACAAAAATTCAAATCAAGTATGTTTTTTTTATTCATCCTATTACTTGTGAGACAGAATACTGGAAACAGCCTCGTGTGAAGTTTTATGTACTCAAAATACGCTCGACTGACTAGTTAAACATTGAGGAAAAATTGGCTTCAAGCCGTAGCTCTTTTGTTGCAAAAATATGATTCTCAACGAGTTGTTTTGCGTGGTATCAAGATTGTTTGAGACGAAGATTTTGTAAGGTAGGTCACGATTCAGAAAATATTGAATTCCTAGTTTTTATCCTGAGAGTGTTAGAGAAACTAGTTTCGAGGTCTCACTTTTCAATTATTTTGAAAAAACATATCCCGAAGGGGTTTCTATCGAATGGTACTTTTTTTTTGCCATGTGAAAGGTACCTTTATTACTGTATTTCCTGCGAAGATATGCTCCTATATTGTTATTGGAATATTTTTTTCCTTTCTGAATCGATCGAAGTATCCGTAGGATATCGAAACAACCATTACCAGTAATTCGTTTTCGTTTTAATATCGCAGGTAAAATGTGTATTTTTAGAATAATTTCGTACCAGAGAAAAAAATTAATCTAACGAGATGTTTTTTTTGGTACAGTGAAAATTGAAAAACTACCATAATACAGATTATAAAATGTAAACTGTTAAGATTTTGTTCTTAAACGTCGACAAAAATTATTTTCCGAGTGCAAAATTTATTAAAACGCGTGAAGATGAAAGTAGCTTTTTATGAGATTTTTTTGCTTTTTTGCTTTCTTTATTCTATCGTTTTGTTGCCTTTTCTAATTAAAGACGCTAAAAATTCAAAGTTTGTTTGCCATGTTAGCGCGCGATAATTACGAAAAAATAAATACCGACGAGGATAAAAAGTAAATTAAAAAGAGTAGATGCGAAAATTTCATTGCGAAATGTTCCGAAATATACCCCTTCCCGCCACTCTGCCACCATCATCTCATCAGAACTTGTAAGATTTTGAATACGTAGGAATCTACAAACTTCAATGAAAACAAAACTATAACGCCGGAGGCTAAATCGAGAAGGTAATTTTCCTCTTTTTTTTTCGATGAATGACGATGTAAAAAAAAAAAATGGAAGAAAAGAATCCGAATCGAAATTTCAGCCTTTGTCCGAGTTTTCTAGCTCCCTAACGTATAAACTGATCTTACATTTATACCATAAGCGGGATAGAATTTAGATAGAAAGTTTCGCCGGAGATGGAAACTACGCGTGTTGTAGAATTTCTAGTTTCTATTTCTACCGTACGCGTGGAAAACTAGATGTGCAGATTTACTCGCTTCAGAAGGGAATTAATTTTTTAAATTTCAAAAAAGTTTACCCCTGGGGAAAGCATAAGGTATGAAAAAAGCTAGGCTGCGTGGTGTTTTGCCTATGTCTTGTGTGGAAGGGGTATGAGGGGTGAATTTTTTTTTATCGTTTTAGTATTGTCGTTGTATATGTGCGAGAATTTAAAGAATTGAATGGCAATTTTTTTTTAATTTCATTTTTTCGTGGATAAAAAATGTGAAATAATTTTCGAGTGTGCAGAATAATTTTATTTAAATGCCATTTGAAATGTTCCATCTAAAATAGAATTAACTGTGATTTATTTTCAGTAGATATATTTTTTATTTCGCATCTTGTTTTTCAATATTGAAATAAAAAAAATTGTAATTTATAATATGGACGATTTCTTGATATTTTAAAACTCATTAAGAATAATTTTATTTGTTTGTTTCAGGTGAGTGATCGAAATTTTGCTAAAATGCAATAAACCATCAATGCAATGAGAATAACTGGGTACTCTGAATGAAATGTAAAATCAGTAAGTTTTTCGATATTGTTGTAAGAATAATTTTCACAATTTCTTTTTTTTTCGGTAAAACTGCTGGAGTTTTACAGCAAGTTGTGACGATTCCCCTAAGAATTGAAAAAAAAAAATACTCTCCTAATTTGACATCACATGGAAGTTTTTTTTTTTTGAAAAACTGGTATAATGTTCTTATTTTCTTTTCAATTTTATTGGCTCTAACGCCATATCATTTCCTTAACCAGTGGGTTCGGAACTTAAAGTACAGGGGATGTTTGTACTCCTCCCCCCACAGATTGGTAACTGGCTGGTGATGTACATACATCTCTCTACTATATGAAAAAAAGTCTTCTTTGGTCCTTGAAAATTAACAGGGTGTCTAACAGGTCAAGCTGATCTGATAAGTCAAGTTTTTTCAAAAATTTCAAAAATAATAAAAAATGATAGTATTGACTCTTTTTTTCTTTTTTCTGTTCTAGATAATTGAATGTTTTGAAAACGAAACATTTGCCCCTCCAATTTCGATTTTTTTTTCTTGTGAAAATTCCATCTACTCTTCATTAGTGTTGAATAAATTTCCCTTAAAACGTAATTTGGTATGAAGGAATCCATGAAATTTGAGATTTTTTATGAAAAAGAGGAGTATTTTCGAGGGAGGGACAAAAAAGCGTTGAAATTTTCTTTAAAACTAATATGCGTGAGGGAGGGGTCAAAAAATGTGGGGTTGGTTGTCAAAAAAGTCATTCGAAAAGGTCAAAGCTAAGTCAACTTTTTTTCTCAAAAAATTTTGTTAGACACCCTGATTAATTTTTTTAAAAACTTCGTTCAAGTATGAACAAAATCACAAATTTATGATCTATCTGAGATGTTCTTCAAAAAAAGACGTCACTGCTCCTAAAATGCGTGTTTACGAAAAAAAATCGAGTGAATTCATAAAGAAGTGCTTTTCAATATTATTTCTCAGCGGAGCAAGAACGAAAATTTGTTTAAAAATCTCATGCTTCGAAGGGTACCTAAAGGATTGTATTTTAATCAACTCCATTTTCCACAATTTTTTAAATGAAAGTTTTCATTGAAAAGAATAGGTAGTAGGGCCTCCGTCAAAAAAATTAACAATTATCATGTATGTTATTTTGAATACGAGTATTTTCAAATTTTCTGAAAATGGAGGGGTTCAGCCTGAGCCAAGCGGGGGCGAAAAGAGTTGAAAAATCATTATTTTATTTAATGAATAAAAAAAAAAGTTTAAATAAATTGGAGGGCACGGGGGTAGTCTAAAAGTGAAATTTTTTAGAAAAAAATCTAAATTGAAAACATTATCAAAAAATGTATACTTGTTGGGGGGGGGGGGGGGGAGAGGAGAAATTGGATTTATATTTTTGGAAAGAAATGTATATTTAGAGGAAGTGCAAAAAATCTTTTAAAATCCCTATTTTCAGAATTTCATCGAGCGCTCTTGTTGTATTTGGTATACAGCTCAAAAATACATTGGACGACATGTCTGGTGAAGTTTTTTTTTGAAATTGATTAAACTGTGATTCCTGTTCGAAAAAGGGAGTAATGTTTTGATTTAAATAATTACTGAAGAAAATTAACAAATTTTGTTCTAAAATTCGTAAAATCATAAACACAAATTAGTTTCTAGGATTGATATCAGACACGACTTAAGCGAGGGGTAAAGGGATAAGGAAATGTTGCAAAATTTGAAAATATCTGGTGTGACGTAGGATTTTTAAATGAAAAAATTGACATTTTTTTTCAAACGTGACTTAGAAAAAATAGTTTTATACATTCACTTATTTTCTTTTTTCTTTTCATTTCCTGAACTTCTTCCATTTTGATTTTACGTCAAAAAGGTACATGTGATATTTGTTTTTCTCACTCGCGTATACTTACTCGATGTGAATTTTTCTGCTTGATAATTTTTATTTAAGGTATTTTTTCGAGTCTTGAAATTTTCATTGAAGGAAGCTCGAATTTATTGATTTTCTATAATTGGCATTTTATTCTTATAGATTTTTTGTTGGCTTAAAGGATATTTCATCAGTATAATATTCGGGTTTTTATTCAAATTTTTATTTTTCAAGTCCTTTTCTAAATATGCAATTTTTTAGCCAAATTAACGAAATAACGTAGCTATTACACCATAAGATTTTTTCCAACTTTGAAGAGAAAAATTGCTGAATTGACTTCTTGAAATTGAAAACGAGGTTTTCGATGATCTCATCGTCTGAATCCATCGAAAATTCATAAAAATCGGTTGAATTGGATGTTTTGGAGTGTAAAAAAATCCTGTATTGATTTTTGGTCTGCCAATTAGAGACTTGAGGTGAAACAGATCCAAACTATTTCATATTATTTTTACTTCGTGGAATTACGTAGAAGTCGTAAAACCGGCGTTTTAACTAAGAATAAGAATAGACACTTTTATTTCGAGTAATTTATGAATTTCAGATAGAGGAAAAGTACATAATTGGTTATTAAAATTTTTCCCGTTCTTGTGCGAAAAAAACGTTCCCTCTCACCTTTTTCACTTTTCGTATACGAATGTTTTTATTTTTCTGGAAATTTTACTTTCTATAGCGTAAGAATAACAACGAGAAAAAACGTCTTTTATATTCTTCGGTGTAAAATTTCAAGAAAAACACAATCTTTCGAAATAAAGGTCTGAAACTTGGAAAAATCTCATTCAAACCGTGGCAACTTCCATTTCCATAATTACACCTAAAAAAATGTTTGTAATTATTAAAAATACGACACTCTTATAATTAATTCCAGATAATTAAAACTCCGTTATGTCGACCTCGTTCAACCAGAATCTTCTATTTTTGAAAATTTCCCCCGATATCTCTGATAATCACAGCATCTCTGTTCTAATTTCAAGTCTAAATATATTCCAGCTCATCGATAACTCCCACGATCCACGATTTCGAATAATTTTGATTAGCTCAGATTCCCTGTACAAATAGCTCAAACAAACCCCTTCTATTTTTCAAAAGACTATGCAAAGAAAACCATCGAAACTCGGTTTCATTTCAAGTTCATCATCCCAGCGAAACCTTCATAGGAGTATTTTTCAACTCGCACGTGTTCTTTTCCTGGCTCATCGTTTACACAAGTATTCAATTTCCCCGAAACAAAATACGTACGTAGGAAAACGTATTTACTCGCGGAATTCGCGTATCGCGACTCGATTCGACGAATAATTAATGAACCCGTATTAATCAACCAAGCATCGTTGTGTTTATTAGTTTTGAAATTCGTTTAATGCGTTTGTTTAGTTTAACGAAAAATTAATCAAACTCGAATCGCGCGGCGGCGATAAATCGATCAGAATTTATACGAAGGTTCCAAGTATGGTAAAACACAAGTCCATAAAGCCCTTTCGGAGAGGCGAATGCCAAATGGACACAAGGGTATTGTGCGTTCTTGGTTTGTACGTATCGTACACGCGAAATCTTATTAATATTTATAAATCACTCGTGTCGTTTCTTTTTGGCCAAAATTCCATACCACTCGCGAGTTTCGTAATTAACAAAGATACGTAGAATGGGGTTCGCGTCCGATTCGAGTACATGTTGAATATACCGCAGAGCTAACTCCGAACTCCGAAGTAGATTTTATTTCGAATGAATTTCGTTTCTAGCGTCCATAAATATTACATAATGGAAGCTGGAAAACATCCCGTTGAAAGCAACCTTAATGAAGCTATTTTGAACTCGATAAACGCGCTTTATTTGTTGCACTGCAATGGTTAAAATTAATGAAGCTAATACGTATTTTTAAAATACTTCCGCGTATAGAGCAAAGGTACTCCATAAAATGGTTCTACTTTTCCATATGTGCTCGATTCTCGTATACATTTGTGCGGATACCATTTAAATATTTGCGTAAAAATAATCATCCTTTGATAAAATACTGGGAGTTGTGTTGTAGGCTTACGTAACAGCATCCTGTATGACATATTTGTGTACAAATGTACCCTACAAACGGTTGCGGAGGGAAAGATCAAGTTTAATTACAGAACAGCACGACTACTAAAAAACGTACGCCACCTATGTCCTTATGGCCTTGATGAAGCCGACACCGTTCTGTTTAATTTTTCCCATTGAAAAGCTCGAATTTATCAGGGCACCTTTATAATTTGCAAATCAAAGACCATTTTGCAGCCCTTTTCATACCGAATTAATTCGTTGTTAAACGACGGGAAACTACGAAAAGCGAGCAATTCGCGGATATTACTGCTAACTCCAATAAACCATACACATTTTAGATGGCAGTCGAGCTTTCTGTACGGGTTCGTTTTATGGTGCGAATTTTTTTATTTTTCGAAATGAAAAAAGCAGGGAAACGGTAACTCGAATATTTAGCTTCTATTTGAATTAAAAATAGGTGCCAGCGTTTATCGATTTGGTTTTTTTTTTAGACGAGTGGAGCTTGATTTTTTTAAGATGCTGAAAATTCAAACAAAAGTGGTATTTGTGCAGTGAGTTGATAGTTTTGTGGGAGATATTGATTCGGTTTTGTGTATGGGTTGTTTCGAGTGATCGGTCAGTTAATTTGGTGGTGCTTTGGACTAAAATATTCTATCTTTTTTTTTTGGTTATTCGGTAGGTTAGGTACCTATTCTTCTTACACATGTATCCCAATGAGAATTAAATTTTCAAGTCGAAATAAAAATAAAGAAGCTCATATTTAAAATTTCAGGTGCCAAAGTTAGTTTCTCGAATTTTGGCGAATTTTTGGGATTTCAAAATTATACAACATTTTCCTTCAAAGTACGAAAATTTGATCTAATCAAGAAAAAAAAAACTGAAATTCAGTATATACCTTAATTTTGACCTTCCGAATCGATTGGAAGAGGTTTTGAGACGTTTTGAAGCCTCAGAAAATTTTGTAATTGTCTAACACTGAAAAAAAGTTCACAAAACTGGTCTAGAACTTACAGGCTGTATATTTCTTTGAAAATCTAGAATTACACAGGTCGACCAAAACTTTCTTGCTCTGTTTCTGGGTTCTCATGCCGAAATTTTGATTCTATAGACATCAAAATACATCCACTTGCTCAATCCTGACTTCCAAAGTTTGCTTTGGAGGGTAGTTACAGCTCATTCTTTCCAAAACTGATGGAGGTCTGTGGTTTTGCGGCATTGGAATCTCCGCGAAATATTTCCCTTGAGAAATCAGTTTTTTGGTTCCCCCCACCCTTCAAAGAAAATTTTGTCAAAAAAATTTCCCATAAAAGCAACCTAAATTTGGCAATCGAATCGAAATCCAGAAACAAAAATCGTGTCGTGTTATCGAGGAATTTTTTGAGTCTGGAAAAAGCGCCACATTGAATTGGGGGAGGGGGGTTGTGTTAAATAGTGAAGTTGTATTTTCAGTCCGAAAAAATTCGAACTTTTCCTTTCATAATTTGGAAAATCGGAAAACACTTTGATGTAATATTTGTTTCATTTTTCAAAACTTTTTATTACGTATTTGCTTTGAAATGAAGTTTTTCTTTTTTATTATTGAAATGTTTTTCTGTTAAAAGTTCTCCAGTTTTTGTGCCGAAGGAAAGAAGTGATGTCAAAAATTTTAGAATTTAATTTAGGCCATTTTGGTAGCCAGAAAAAGGAGAATGTATAATTTTATCATCATCACGTCAAAAAACTATTCTCCTTCTCCATATTTAATGCATATAATTTTTCAAGTCTGGAAAATTTTGAAAAATTGGTCTAGAAAATATGGAAAAGGCAGGATCAATCATTTCTGAATTTTTTTGGGCAATCCGACTTCATTAGTACATGATTCAGGAGGTCCTAAAAATTTTACAGTTGATTGAAATACCTTCCTTGTTGGAAGGGGGAGAGGAGAGGATCATTTAAACGAGGTTGTGAGAAAGATTCAAGTTGAAACCAAAGTTTACTTACCATTGGTATTTTGGAAATCGAAATCGGAACTAAATTGTTTTTCATCACGACCAATTTCATTTCTCTTGTTTTTTTTGCTTCCAATTTTCAAATTGATTAAATTAAATTTTTCGGTTAAACCATTTTAAAGTTTTTATTTCTAAAAATATGAAAAAATTTAATCCAACTTTCAGGCAAATTGATATTTGGAATTGAGACGTGATTTTGATCATGTGAACGACGACATGTTTTGTAATTTTTTTCAAAAGGTAAATGAAAATCCGCGCCTAAATTTTGTTTAAATTTTGAAAGAATTTGCCGAAGATTTTCCCCGCCTTACGCTGTCATTTGATCTATAAATAAAAAAATGAATCGACATTCGAGTTGAAATTTACTCAACATTTTTTTTTTCGATTTCCAGGATATCTGACCTATGAGCAGGAGGGCAGGGGAGCAAAAAATATCCACCTATGTATAGGGCTGTTTTTGAAAAAAACTACTGCTTTTCGTGTTAAAATCCTCTCAAACTTCAATGTTTGAAATCGTAATAGTACTAAAAAGATACGAGATACGATTGGAAATGCCGAATCTCGCGAAGTATTTTTATTTTTCTTCAATATTGAAAGTAAATTGCTTCCCCTCCTTTAATTCTGCGATCATGAATTTTGAGATTTTGAATAGAATGGCCACGAAAATCATGTATAGAAAGAGGGAAATTGTTCTGTTCAACACGAATCTGATGCTGTTTCCATTTTTGATCTTTTCTTCTCTTGAAATTTCCGATTTTTAAATTTTTCTTGAAAGTCTTATCATACAAAAAAAAATTGTTCGTTCATACTTATTTTTTTTCTGTGCCTGCCTGCCTGCCTGCTTATTCATCTATTTCTATTCTAGTATCCAAAATTTTGGTTTTTACTAAAATTGAGTTCAATTTTTTTAAAAAAATTTGAATTCCTAAGAAAAGTATTTGTGATGATCAAAACTCCCAATTTTAAAAAAATATTTAAAATTGTTATTTCCTTTTAAAAAAGTTCTAAATTGAAATTCTATTTTTCTGATTTGATTAGTATGGAATAGTTGAACGAAGAAATTTCAGTGGTAAAATTTTGGCTCTCTCAGATGAAAGTTGATGAACTAAAAGATGAACGAAGTTTTAAAAAATGGGAAAAATAAAAAATATCAACATCTTAATGCAATTTCAGATCAGAGAAAATTTCCGCAAGTTGTTTTCCAATTAGAAACATTTTAAAAAATACTTGACGTGATTTTTAATGTATTTTTTTTTTTAAATTTTAAAAGTTCAACTTGCTTTAAACTTTGTCAATCGAGGTTTTTAGGCACCAAAAATATGCGAAATACCAACCACTCTGTTTTAACTTTTCACCCTACGAACTCAGCTCAGACCTAAATAAACATCACATTTAAACACGATTAGGTACCAGAAAACCCTCTTTCAAATTGCAATTCGATATTCCCTTCTAACTTGGAAACCATCGTATGGGGTAAAATCAAGCCGAACTGAATTAGTGGAGAGCAAAAAATCCACCAATTAATTTGAGAAAAAATTGTTATTTCGGCCGGAACTGTAATTCTCCAAAAGTTGTTTAAATAGAACATAGGTCGGATGACGGAACAGAGCGCGAGCGGTCGGATTCCTAATGATAATACGATTTTGATGGGCTCAGACGTGTATTCGGCATCTGGCGACGTAATGTACAAATTGCCCATATCTGGCGTTCGATGTATTGAATATACGACTATGTCTGTTTGGTTTCGCGATAATCTGCTTATACCTCTGTATGGAATACAGCTACTGGTATTATTTTATATCCATATATCACGCTGATGATTTAAAATCTCCTAGTTCCAATCTCCACACTTTGATAAAATACAAAATGACCAATAATTAACAACCCTAGCTGTATACAGAGATACGTAATATGTGCGTGATGCGATCTATAGACACAAAAGGATTTTTAAAACAGGCTAATTAGCGTATTTGGTCTGTTAATCGAACTGTAAAGTCATCTGTCGACGAAAAATTATTTATAGGAATTCGATTTTTATAAAAAAAATCATGATGTTTTTCACGCTGTCGGTTTAGATTTTTGGTTCGAATTTTACATCGTGAAAAAAGTTGAAATTCGAGGTCGCCTAAAAAATCACGAGGACGAAAATTTCACGGTCGAAAAATTTTACGATGACGTTCGATGTAATTCTTAATACAGAAAAATTACACGTCGTGAAGAAGAAAACTGGCAGGGTGTTCGCGTAACGTAGTAACAATTCCGAATGGTTGGATATCGCAGGTATACGACCTTTGTGCTCGACCTTAAAACACCATAGGAACGGTATAAACGTAAACATATAAGGCATTTAAATTGATTATTCTACGGCACAAAGGTAATGGCGAAGAAGAGCCGCGCGAATGCGTGATTTTGCTTAAAATTAAATCGTATGTAGATTCAATTTTTTGGCATCACGTAGAAATCTTTAAGTATGTTTGTGTTTCAGCATCACCAGTTGCCAATTCGTTTCTATGTAGGAGTAATTGTTTTGCAATTTTTTTCCAAAATTGAATGGGGAGGAGGTCTGTCTGGGGAAGAGAAAAGGGTTTCCCGGTCTCGTTTTATATCAATATCGTGAGAACCATAATTTTTCAATGTTTGGGGCCCCCTTATGTGCTCAATTTTAAGTTCTGAGTTAAATGAGTGCCAGAATGAGATTCACCAACCTTGGAAACCTACATTCTGATAGCCATTTTATTGTATTTTTCAAAATTTTGAGATCCTCTCTCTCCTTGGGGATTGATTTTGATACTAGGATTAAATGAATGCTAAAATGAGGTTCAACGCCGCCAAAAACCAATATTTCGATAGAGCTCTTAAAAATTTGTATTTTTATTGCGAGGATCCTCAAACAAAAAAAATTAACTTATTGTTCATATATTTTCCCCCCGGACCCTGATTTATACTTTTTTACTGATCCTAATGAGCTAAAAAAACGTTACAAAATTTGAAATTTTTGGATTTTTAAAAAAATTTTCAGTAAAAGTTTATAAAAAATTTATTTGGAATTTCGACGGGCTCAGATCTGAATCAAAAATATTCGAAATGGAAATGTAAATGGAAAATGAGGAAAACTAGGGTGTCTAACGGGTAAAGCTGGTCTGATAAGTCGAAACTTTTGCCTTGCGGTCAAGATGATCCTGAAAAGTCGAGCTTTTTTACCAATTTACTCAAAAAGTCAAGATTTTTTTAAAAATCATAAAAATTTCATTTACCGTTGATAATTTCTTGTGAAAAAAAAGAGTATTTTCGAGGGAGTGACAAAAAAATGATGGAACTTTCCTTTAAAACGAATATACGCAAGAGGGAGTCAAAAAATTTGGGGTCGCTTGTCAAAAAAGTCATTTGAAAAGGTCAAGCTAATTCAAGCCTTTCTCTCAAAAAAATTTTGTTAGACACCGCGAAAACGTGAGAAATCGTGACTTTAAAAAATTATAATGCTACCAAAAACTATAATTTTTTTAATTTTTAAATTTTGGTTCTGAGAAAATCCAAAATAATCTTTGGTGATGATTTTTGACCCGTGTTTCTTTTTGATAAGAGGTTGAAAAGTGCGATTTTTAATTTTTTTCCTTTAAACTCAAAAAAATTGGAAATTATTTTTGAGCAAGCTTTCCTGGTAATGACTAAAAATCATTGAAAGAAAATTGCTACTCTTTTGTGTGTTTTTCACTTTTTTTTTGATCATTTTGAAGAAATTTCAATTTCAAAAGCCTATAATGCGTTATAAATAACATAGGTTTTTTCAAAGAAAAAAATTCAAAATTTTTTCCAGAAATTTATTTAGGACTCTACTTATGAAAAAATCAGAATCAACGCGATTTAATTTAATTAAAGTAACGATTCTAAAGATAAACTTTGAATAAATAATTGAGCATTTTTAATGAAAATAACCCATGATGTCTTAAAACTTCTAATAGGGGTAAAAATCCAAAAGAAAAAAATACTCTAAATAATCTCAAATTAAAAAAGAAATTTTCATCGTGCCCATTTGACTTCTAAGGTCTTTCACCTTTAATTTTTTCTCATCAATTTCGAGAATAACGAAAAAATATTGAAGATGGCATGTTTTGAGTAACCCTCAATGATGTCAAATATTAAGTAAGTGTAATTTTTGTAAACTTTTGTATAAAAATAGGTTCGTTCGAGCGCTTTATAAGATATGAAAAAAAGATATGAAATTCATAATTTTCAGAAAGTCTCAGGGTGCATCTCCACTAACAAGGGCTGCCCATTACTATTCACTTTATGTACGTAAAATTTCATTACCATTTTTTCGATGATATTTTGTTGCAGAATTTTTTTATTGTCGATAAAATTATTGCTTAAACATTTAGAAATTAATACACGAAACTACACCTTTCAATTTTTATCAATTTTACTGTAAAAGATGTGAAGGTTTAGAAAAATAATGATAGGTAACCATTTATTTTTACACCATTGGCATTTGGTGAGAACGCACCTTTGGTTACGTAAACAAAAAAATTATGAATTTCATATCTTTTTTTCATATCTCATAAAGCGCTCGAACGAACCTAATTTCATTGAAAATCATTTTGCTCTGTATATTCAAAAAAAAAAAAAATGAAAAATAAACAAAAAAAAATAATTTTAAAACAGGAGGAGGTAAGATGCGAAAAATTACCAGCAATGATTTTAATGACCGAAGATGCATATTCTTAGAACAGTTTGCTCAAAAATAATATTTTTCAATATTTTGAGCTCCATTGAAAAACCATGAAGAAATTTTCTTTTCAACCTCCATCAAAAGCAGACACCAGGGGTCGAAAATCATCATCAATATTCATTCCATTAAGAGTATGCAATCTCAAAAATATGTTTTGGACTCCCCCCCCCACTTTTTAGAATTTTACTTAGGCTTTAGGTAGATTTTAAAACTCAATGGAGAGAGATAAGTATGAATTCAAGGGGTGAAATTTTTATTGCGTAATTTTGAAATCCAGACACAATTTTTGAGCCATCTCGCCCTCTGTTTTATCAAAAAAAGTTATAAAAACAATTACCCCTAGCTCGTCATTTATAACTCGTCGAGAAACACTTATCAAAGTTAAAATTCAAAACGGAAAGCATTTAATTAATTGCCGCAGCTTTTAAAAGACGCTAAACAAAATTAAGGATGAAAATTAAACACGGCATGTGCTACTTTATATACCATATTTACGTATAATGTACCAGAGCCGCGTCGCGACGCCCTCTCATTTATATTCTCGTGACGATGGTCGAGAAGGAAACTCGAATTCATAACCTAACCCACGGATTCGTTTATAAAATATGCAAACCAGTCTGGTGTAAAAGTTTGGCGTAAATTTTCGACATATTGTTGGGAATATTTTTGTTGATACGTTTCATCGTACGATACCTCCTTATACATTTTGCAAAAATAAATTTCATTTAGCAGCTTATACAGATGTATCCAGGTAGCATACCTGGCGCCATTATACGCACGCGATGATTATTTCAAAAGCTTCGTTCCGAGTGTTGATTAAAGAGAAGGCGGTACACGAATGTAAGATAAAAGATTCAGGTATATGGAGGCGGCAGTGAAAATGCACCAGGCAACCAGGCTATAAAGTGTTACACGAAAAGTCGTATTTTTCCGGATAAACTATAGCTGCTCTCGGAATTACCTAGCTTTCTATTTAAAAGACTACCTTTTAGAGTAACGATCACTGAGACTAAATGAAAAAGGAAATTAAGCCAGAGTTCCATTTATTTTTTTCGCATTCGATATGACCGAGTTGAGGCAGATATTGTGGGCGGTTGGATTGTAAAGAAGTTGAAATCACTGCCACCGAATCATCTTTCTTTTTAATTTCAAAGTTGCTCGGCTTTTTCGCCGGTACGCCAAGTCATTTCATCTTTAACCGTAGAATGACATCCGGTGCTTGGATAAAGTAGATTTTGTGGCTGGGTTCGATATGCGTCGTACAAATTTTACCATCGTGCTTTTGTGTTTTTTTGAAAGAAAATTTTGAAATTAGGATGAACGTGGTTGGAAATATTATAGAGGGGGGGGGGGGGACTTTGTCGTATAAGAAAATTGTTTGTAGCAAAGTCGAGAAAATTTGGGTTGAAAATTCATAAACAGGATTGAAAACGTGCAAAAATTTTCATCGTACTGCTTTGAAGGTGCACACAATATTTTTTGACATTGAAAACTTAGATGTAAATTTCTAATCATCGAAGTTTATGAAAATTCTATGTAATTTGAATTTAATCACCTCAAGAATAGGAGTGTAATTTCGACTTCAATTATCTAAATCGATACCAGATATCGAAGTTGGTTTCAATTCTCCAAAAAGTCATTTCCAAGGCAGCAAAGTTAAAAAGTTGAATTTTTTAAAAATCATTGGAAAAAATTGAAAACAATGAACCGTTTCACATAAGGGTCAAAAAGGTCCTTTATTGACTCCCAAAATGTTACTTTTAGTACATATAAAACCACCCGAAATTTTTTTGACCTCCTCCACACATCTTTCCGGAATTATTGCACACCGCATGTCAAAAATTAAACAGGCGCGCGATATCTCTGGAAGAAGAGGATTTTTTTTTCAAGTTTTTATAAATTGTACGTCTTGCCAGCTAGTGGAAATGTACATGAGAATTTTTTTGAAAATTTTCGGTTCAAATTTTTTCATTTTTTTAATGTTGAAGTTTTTTCAAAAAAATCGATTTTTTCGGTAAAGGGGAGGAGAGGAGCAATGGCTGGAATTTTTTTATCGGTTGAGTTTAGTAGGCACGTCACGTATCACATTTTTTTTTTAGTTCCAAAATTGGGTGCAACATGTTCAAAGAAATCAAAATCAAAAAAACTTTCATTTTTCACTTTTTTAGGAACTTCTAACAAAAGGAAGGTATCCTAATTCAAAAATAAATAAAATTTTGAGACGAATCAAAAATAAATTGAAAAAGAACGCCAATTCTAAAATTTTAGGAGATAAAGTGCACCTCTTGAATTTTGGCGAAATTTTTGAAATTTTAAAATTATCTTATTGCCCTGCAAAACATGAAACTTTGATCTAATCAACGAAAGAATCTGATGGTATAATACCCCATTGAAACGTTTGAGAGCCTTTGAGAGACTTTTAAACTCTTCTAGCGCTAAAGAAAGGCCATAAAAATGGTCCATCCGGTTTATGGGAATTACCTATGGCAAGGATCTCATGCTAATGAAGAATTATAATACATATTTTAAGGAAAGAATTGAAAAATGAACTTCAGATTTGTGTTCAGCAGGTCTAGATTACTTCTTTACACATTATTTGGGCGGCCATTTCGTTCAAAATTTGAGAATAATTTTTTTCATTTGAGGGTAAATATTGATCTAGGTATTTACTTATCAAAAAAAAAAAAATCGAGCAGATCAAATGTCAGCACACGATGTAGTTAGAATGAAAATAATACTTACTCTGAAATAAAGAATAGATTTTCGATTTCTTGCTTATTTGATCAAATATTCAGGAATTCATTTTTTTGGGAGCTTAATCTGGAATTCAGTCGGTTGGAAAAATGTATTCAGGAAAATTAGTTGATCCAATCTTCATAAAAAGTTGACAACAAGTTAAAAATTATACTTGGACTTTTTCATCCAAAAAACTATTGAAAATGTAATTATTTTGTTTTTTAAAATCAAAAATTCTTTAAATTTCGGCTGTTTCTTTGCTGGGAAATATTGAATTCTTGAAAGGAATGAAATTGTCCGAGCTTAGAATGAAATTGGTACTTTCAGTTTTGGCGATTTTGGTATTTTCAAGTTCCAAAACCAGAAAAAAAATTCCACGTAAGGTCCCTTTCTACAGAGAGCGTCACATGTAGAAAGCCACTTTTGATTTTACACGCCTCAAATCTGATTTGACTCATAGGTACACTGAAAAATTCTTAAAATACTCACAGAAATAGGACATTTTTTTAGTTTTTCGTTATAGTCTTTTTCGAGCTTGAAAGTAGCATGGATTTTTTTCAGCAAAAACGTCGTTATTTACGTTCTTTCAATTCAAAAATATTAAAAAAGTCTCTAAAAAGCCATAAAATTCGTTTAATGACGAAAAATTCAAATTGAAAAAAAATTATAATTATGATTTTTGGTAAAATCTTTTTTGAAAAATTACAAAATAAATTTATTGAATTTTTCATTTTGAAAATTTTAACGTTTTCTTCCATAAAAACTCTTTTTTGGGTACCCAATTCTGATTTTCGTACCTTCAAAAGTCAGAAATTGATTTTTGAGTTGAGGTTCCCTCTTGATTATTTGGTTTCTGCAAAGCCTAGAATCAGTTTGAACTCGAAAGCCAATAGTTATGTTGCTTGTGTACTTTTTGGGGGAGGGCGGTAGAGAGGGTGAATCATTGAAAATGAACGAGATTTTCGGAGCTTCGAATATACTTAATTGACTCAGTTGTTCAAATCTTTAGACCTGCTACAGTGCATAGATGTATTAAGAAACTCCTGTACTACGAAATTAGAGCAATTTTTCTTTTCTTTTCACTAAAATGTGTAGAACTTTACCTAGTTTATTCATCAAAAATCATTACGATTTATTCTCGAAAGCTGCCAGTCAAGTCTCGTATACCGAATAGATTAAAAATAATAACCAAATATTTTCATTCGCTTGGCATCCAAACTTTAGGACAAAACACGAAAAAGTTATAAGCTGAAAAAAAAAAATGAAATCCATTCGAGTCGATAGGATCCCTCGCGATTTGAAAATCCATAGAAAAAACTTTCATATCTGACGAGTTTATCAAAGTACGGTAATTTCAATTTTTTGGCCTGTTCAAACATCTTGATTTATCGAGAAAACTGAAGCTCGCTCGCAAAAAAGATATTAATTGGGAGATATTCCCACTGAGCATCTCGTATCGCTCGTATTTTAAATACGGCAACGATGTTTCAAGTTTGACGAATGGTATCGAATTAATCCGAATATAGTTGAAGTTTCGCGAAAAGATAAAAAAAAGTTTCAAAAAACCAGCGATCGTGCGGTAATTCCAGCTCGTTATCTGTACTCTAGAGATACTCGTTTACTCTGGTGTGAAAAATTATATACTGTAAGTCTCGCTGCGAGATTGTGTACGAAAAGTTGTATGACTTTGAAATACGTATACCAACTACGCAGGTATATTATTCACCTACAGCGTGCTCTTTTTTTGTGGTCCTACTTCACCCAGCTTGTGTTATCTCGGTGTTAAAATTTAAACCTAGGGTATAATTCAAGACCGAGTTGAGTGATTCCTGTGTAACTTCGCCTAAATGCGGTTTTCAGACATGAGCAATGAAAAGTGATAAGGTTTTGAAGGTTGTGCGTAAAATAGGAAAAAAGTGTGTCAGGAGAGACGTGTGCTAAACATGTACAAATAAGAGTTAACGTCGTAAACGTGATGTTGAATATATAAAATAAGGATATGAAGAAAAGGACACTTTTCAACTACAAAGTGTGAGATCCCAAAGGTTTAAATTTAAAATTGAGATTAATGACAGTCGATATGTCAAAACAGCTCGTATTACCATATCTTACGACTTGATCGAGAAGCGAAACAGTTACGTACGAAATTTCAAATTTTTTCTCTCTCGAGGAAGATGAATTTGTTTTCGCGAATCATATTACAGCAATAAAAAATTTTTACTTGATGGATTCATTCTTGGAAAATTTTTTTAAAAAAGAACTTTAGCTCCACTTAACAGGGATGAAGAATGTTATTTGTTGGAAAAATTTTCTACTGATTTTTACAGCTCCTACTGGATCGAATAGTGCAAATAGAAATAATTAAAAAATTTCGTTTTTTGACATTTTTTTAAAATATGAATTTTAATTTGAAAAATTTTTCTTCAGAAATTCGAAAAAAAGGTTGATTTTTCTATCACATCACGAGAAAAATACCTTTGATTAGGTATTGGTAATTTTTTTATACGAAATACTTTTCTGAACGTAGATTGTTACGTAATTTGGTATGTAAGTCTAAGTACCTATATTTCAAATATTTTTACTGGAAATTTAAAATAACCTATTATTGCCATAAAATGTGTTTCTATTTAAACATTTCACGAGTAAAATAAACGATTCTTCGAATTTGTATAATTTATGGGGCGTCTAACGTCTATGCATTATGCAAGGCAGTCGTAAAAGTCACAATTGTAACAAGAATAACATTATTTTTCATCGTGACAAGGCTACAATTCTCAAAAATTAATTACTCAAAACTTGCTATAAAATATCAAGTTTTCTAAGTGTCTTTTAAGTTATTTAGATGAATGAATTATTGTACACTAGTCGTTTCGGGGCCAATTTTCTGGTTCATGAATTTTGTCCAGAAATATGATTTTCTAAAAATTAGACATTGGAAAACGTCGCTTTTAATTTCTGAATTTTTTTAAAAAAATAAGAAGTAGAAAAAAACTTACTTATTCAAGCTTATTGTCATACTGCTAAGATGAAAATTTTATTCGAAACTCACCTGAAACAAAACAAAAAAAATATTTCATTAGTGTTGTTATTACTTGGTGTATTTTTTAAAATTGAATTTGACCAAAAATTTTTTAAATAAATTTGGTAAATATAAGAAGAATTGTTTGTAATTTTGTCTAGTTATTTTTTTTTTTTTAGTAGAGTTCTTCTTCGAAAGGTTACTTTTTGACTGAAAATGGCGTTTTTCTGAAAAAAGATTAATTGATTCTGTTCATTTTTTAGAAAATTATTGCATATCATGGAAGGTATTTTTCCGCCCATTGCATTATAAATTTTTCAAAAATTTTTGCCCTCCCTACATTCGAATCAAATTGTTGTTTCTCGATTAAATTAGACTTTTCCATTTTCCATTTATTAACTTGAATGCACGAAAAAATTAATTCAAAAATGAAAAAAAGGGTCGAGAAAAAATTTACCGAAAACTTGTCGAATTAGTAAACACCTTGAAAATTGAAATTTTAAGAGAAGAAGGGGAGGGGGAGAAAAATATGATTATGGAAAGTGATGTTTTCAGTTTTTTTCTGTTACAGGGCGTAAAAATCTTGGCAATTATACACGCCCAGTATAAAATAACATTTAAAAAAAATCGTTAAACACTAAACTTTAAAAGATAGAAATTATGAAAACAGTATAAAATGAGAAAATTGGAACAAAACATGCAACAATAAATACAAAATTCAAGATTTTGATTTTTTCATTCCTGAAAGCTGAAATTCCGAAAAAATGATTACCAAGAAAAATTTCCTAAATTTTTTTTGGAAAATTTTGAGTTTGATGATGAATGATTTTTTGAACACCATTATAAGAGCTGCAGAAAAGCAGGGCGGTGCCCTAGTTTCTCTTTTGTACTGGAATGATTTTTTTTCTCTGAGTAAAAACTTCAGTGTTCAAATTTTAAACTATTCAAAGTTTTGTCGCGAGATTGGGAGGGAAGAAAGGAATGAGGGGGAGGGGGAAGATGAGACACGACATAGTTGAACATCACTGTATTCAAAATGGAAAACATTTTCTTGATTAAATGAAGGATTTTAACGAGTTGCCAATAATTTCTTCAAAAATTATTTCATCAATACAAGTCAGAAAAAAATTGTGGAACAAAGGTGGTGAAATTTTAATTCTGTGTAATTTTTTTTGAAACTTCAATTGATCTTTCCTTCAAGATGTCTGAAAAAAATACAAAAAAATGTTGAAAATCTCAAGATTTTGTCTTTTGGGGTAATGTCTTTTGGAAAAGTGGATTCGGAAAAATGAATGGATATACTTACTTGCAGAGAACCTAATAAAAATTAACCATTTTTTTCGTTAATTTGGGGTGGAAAATTCACTCAAATTTCATGTAATTGAAATAACTTTTGATGTTTTACAATATTCACTGACATTTTTCTATGTTTTTTCTTTGAAAATTGCTAAATTACTTAAAAAAATGAAAAACACGTGCCCATGAAAATAGATGTTATTTTTTTAAATGATTTTTTTTTTTTAACATGAACATACCTAATATTTTTTTCTATAAAATTAAAAGTACAAAAAATTGATGAATTGAAAAAAACTAAAATTTACTTTATTAATTTTTTACCTGAAAAAAAAATGGAATTCTTTTCTCTGGTTGAAAGAACACACAATAAAATTGGTTGAAAATTATCAAACCAGTTTCAAAAATTGATTATTAGAAGATAATTAATTTGTAGTAATTTACAATAACGTCTGTTTGAAACTTTTTAAAATATTTCCATTTTCTGAAAAAATGAACGTAAACCGATTGAAAATTGCAAAACCAGTTTATAAAAAACTATCGTTATTTGAACTATTTCTCAACCTGATCAGTTCAATACGTCGCCGTTTTGTTTGAATTGTTGAAGAAACCCCGGCCTGTGGTGACTTCTTGGTGTACTTTTTGGACATCCTGTAGAACTTTTCACTTCTGGGGAATCAGACATCTCAACTGGTCAATGTTTTGATATTGATCGTTTAAGGTTACTATTGAATCACTATTTTCATTACTTTCCTTGAGAAAAAAACCCGAATTTCTTCTTGATTTTTAATTTGTTCATTTTTTAATAATCAACATTGGATTATTTTCACTTTCTGATATTTAAACTTACTTTTTATGATGCACTGTACTTCTTTTCATTGAAATAAAAAAAATTCAGATCAGGTTTTCTTTTTTACCTGATGAAAAAAGGCCATTACAACCATTTTTTTAAAATTCAATTGGAAATTTCTACGAGAATTAATGAACATGGCATGTCACCTAACAAACATAGTCGTCTCTCCCCTTCTGAAAAGTAGGTCTAAAACATTTTCCCCTCTTTTCAACGTTACGAGAACTATTGATTAGAGGACTATTACCTGCAATTTTAAACCAGGCCTCTTGATGGAATTTATTTCGACAGATGTTCACTCATTCACTGAATTATATTCGTATCTATATCTACCTCTTGTTTCGCCAAATTACACGCATGCTGGTCTCGTAAATGTGCGCTAAATTCAATTCGCATTATTTTTCGCCTTCATTTAAATACGGTTCACTCGGTTTGTGCAAAAATTAGACCCCTGGCTACATCGAGCTTTGAATTTGAAAAGAATTGTTCCATCGGTAGAGCGAACTTCCTCCTCTGGAAAAAAGGCTATGAACCGTAATGGACCGGGCAACGACATCGTCAAAATAATTCCAGTCGTTTATTTACTTAAACAAATTTCAATGTTTGCTTAACATTTGAAATCATTCGCCTACAGGTTCACGAGATCACACTGCATAGGAAAAAAAAATCCCAATCGAGAGTTTCACGCTGAGCAAAATATTTCGAATAAAAACACCCTACACGTCGGGGATACCCACATTACCCAGCCAGCGAATTGATATTTTCGCTGATACGCCGAAAAAAAGCATCGACGTGCCGATTCACGGTGGCCAGTCCTTCACCGCGTTGTCACAAACATTATGAAACCAATCGGTAAATATACGCGACGACGAATCCCCGAAGAATAATCTTCGGCCAGTGGTCAAAGACTGGGTGGATTTCGGGGAGTATGAAACCGCGCAGACAAAATTAAACCTTTTCTATATCCTTGGCTGGTCTATACGGCTATTTACTGTAAACGCTTTTCGCCCATCATTTGTCCCATGAAATTCACCAAAAGGGTCCGCGGTGTATTTTTTTTACATCTCCGCCAGCTATCTGGATTCGCATCGAAAACAACCGCATCTTTAATGACGCCTGTAGGATTTCGACACATAAATCGCTGCTGGATTTCGTGCAGTTGTGTAGATACACCGAATAGATACCTATTTGGACGACCGACACGCGTGTCCTACTTAGCGAAACTCTTGAAAAATTCAACGCCGTGGTAAAAATAATAAACGATCGAAAAACACGATTAAAAAATAATAATACAACTTTGATGAAAAAACAAAGAGACCGCGATCGATAATTTTATATAAATAGCGATCGACGTCTTTTTCCCGTACTTTTTTTTCGAGCATCTAAAATCGAAATTTTCTTTCATTTACCGGAGTTTTTTTTCCTTATTCGCGCGAACGAAGCGAAAAAAAAGGTGACTTTATACATAGTTACACCTCCTTTTATACAGACGCCGCAAATAAATACCGCTAAAGGTTTCATAATTTTAATACAGCGTTTATTTAATGAAAACCGATAAAAAAATTCTCCGCCGAACTAGCGAATTGGAAAAATTGGGAGCGCGATAGCGTCGTTAATCAACAAGAAAAAAAGTTCCTTTGTAAAGCACGTCGACAATATTGATTATAGTTTTTTTCATTTATTTTTTCTTCTTTTTTTTTCGGTTGTCGACCTATTATCGAGTAATAATTCGTTCGCAGAAATGGATAAAATTCAATTTGAACGGTAGCAGATTTTTTGTCCTGGATTAGGAAAAAAAAGAAGATAGTGTGTAATCGAATGTACCGGAAGTGCTTTGAAAATATCGAGTATCGAAAAATTCAACCGTAATTGAAAAATTTAACAGTTTTGGAGTAATTTTGTCCCTTCCGGGGAATCGTATCGCGGAGGAATTTACCGAAAACCTTGGTATCTTATTTCAATTAATTCAAGTGTCGAATTATTTTTAAATCGAATGCCGATGGTTCGGTTCTTGATTGGAAAATGAAATCGTTGATGGATTTTGCTATAGGTACGTTGAATTATTAAATGAATGCTGAAATTGAGCAATGGAATGATTTGTTTTGTTTTTCGTGAAATGATTCTTTCGAAATTCGAGAACGATTAAGTAAATTTTAAGGTTTACATCAACTTATCATTTCGTTACATGGAAGATTCTCTCCAGTTCTGCAGCTCGGTAAGAGAATAATTCACTTGAAATCAAGAATTCTGAAAAATTATTAATGGAAGACTTGAATTTTATGCATTTCAGATGATAAATTCTCATCAGTGATTGATTTTGTCGTTCGTGAGTGATTCATGCCAGAAACGATTATTGGTTGATGATTTATTTTGTCATTCGTAAATAAATTACTTTAGCTGGTGAATTTTCATTCGTGATGAAACTGATCGTTCGCGAACGATTCACATGATTTTAAATTTTTTTACGAGTGATTCTTCTGATTGTTTTCGAATGATTTACTTCAGTTCAAAATATTTTATGAAAGACTCATTCTGAAATTTGCGAAAGATGCAATTCTGCTTACGATTTTTTTTAAATGACTCATTCTGCGTGTAGTTCGCGAACGATTCATTTATTTATCAAATTTTTTAATCAAAAAATTTCATTTTGCCGTTCGTGAACGATTCATTTCAGCTTAATGTTTTTCACGTTCGTTTCATTTCGTCGTTCGCGAACGATTCATTTTAGCTCAGTATTTCTGTGTAGATAATTCATTTTTTTAGTTGTTTGGGAAATTCTCTTTTTTCTCAAGATTGCTTATGAATGATTCATTTAGTCGTTTGCGAACGATTCACTTTGGCTGAAGAATTTTCTCTGGTCGTTCGCGAAAGATCGACCAAAGTATGAATGATTCATTTTAGCTCGGAATTTTTTGAGAATGACTCATTTTGACGTTTTCGAACGATTCGTTTCAATTATGAATTTATCATCTACAATTTTTGTATGGGTTATGAACGAGTCATTTTGCCGTTCGCGAACGATTCATTTTAGCATGAAGTTCTTCTTCTTATGAATGTTTTATTTTGTTGTTCGGAATCGATTCGCATCGGCTGAAAGTTTTTAATTTTATATTGTATGATCAATTTGATCGTTTGCGAACAATTCAGATTGTTTTTAGATTTTTAATGAATGATTCATTTTGTCGTTCGCGAACGATTCGCATCGACCGAAGGATTTCATGTGCGATTCATTTGATCGTTCGAAAACGATTCAGATCGTGTCTGGATTTTTTATGAATTATTAATTTATCGTTCGCGAACGATTCACGTTGACTGAGAATTTTCATGTGTGATTCATTTGATCATTCGCGAAGGATTCAGATCGTTTCTGGATTTGTAAATTGAATTATGTATTCATTTTAAGAGTTTTCATGTAGTGATTTATTTGATTTGATTGTTCGCGAACGATTTAAATCGTTTTTAGATTTCCTACAAATGATTCATTGATCGTTCACGAACGATTTACTGCAGTTGAAATTTTTTATGAATGTTTCATTATGGTCATTCACCAACATTTTACATTGGTTCAAGGTTTTTTCTGAATAGTTTCTTAAGTCGTTCGCGAACGATTCAATTCGGTTCAAATTTCTTGAAGATATATTTTTCATCGTTCGCAAATGGTTCATTTTTATACCGAATTTTTCGCTCGTGATTTATTCTCTTAATTCGGATCAATGTATTTTTTCGATCACGAACGATTCATAAATGTGGCCCACCTACTCCCTTCCTTCTCTCTTTCTTCTAAAGAGATTACAACAAAGAAGCATAAACGCTGGATTCTTTGTAAAGATGAAATACCACGAATAAAATTTCTGAAATTCGGAAAAAGTTATCGTATTTACTAAATGCTCCAATTTCGTAGAAATTCTTCTTCATTCAGCGGTTTCGTGGTTTGATTTTAAGCCGAAATATACCAAGATATCGCGAAGAAAGAAATACTGGCTAAAGTACTAAAGCAGAAACTCGAAGGTATTAAGCAGGCAAAGAGAGGGCCTTGCTCACCAGCGGTGTAACATATCAAAGTTATATTCAAAGATAAACAATACACCAACGAAGGAAAACTCAGCATTAACTTGTTCCTAAGAACTTCGACGGTAAAAGGAAAAGATGTAGAGCAATGTTCTTATTCAAAATTTCATACAACAACAGAAGGCACAGTACATGGTGGGCTTATGTCTGAAATAAAATTCACATCGTTTTCATTTTTTTTCCTTTTCATCACTCCGTAAAAAAAAAACCAAACGAGTCGACTGCATGATGAAAAGAAAAAAAAACACCTCCGCGTTACGATGAATTCATCCTTAGCAATTTAACAGGGTGCGAAAATACAAGAAGGAAAAAAAACTGGCAACAATTTAAATTAATTATACACAAAAAGACGACATTTGACGTGACCGTTCCGGGCGAAGGCAACAAATTTATTTTGTTGACTTTTGAAATATTACGACCAAAAGGCGAATTAATTATTCAAACGAAAGCCTCTAAAAAAGTTCCTTGCTTGTAATTGATTTTATTTTGAATTTTTTTTTTCGACTTGCTGAATTTTCAACTCGGTAGGTAGGCGGATACACGCGCCAAAAGGTGCTATGTTTCAAAGGTACCCCCTTTTTATTAATAATTAAATAGATAAGAATTCATCAGCGTCGTTATATTCAAAGAGATGGGGGGAAAGTCCAATTTCCTGGTAGTGGTTTTTGCTTTTTTTTAATTTTCTCATTTACGAATTGAGAAGGTATTCACACCTAGAGATGGTTACGAAAAAAATGGAATTATTAAGACTGCCTTTTTTTTTCGGTCACGTCCTAACAAAAAATTTTACGGTAAACGAGAAGATACAAATGTTCTTGGTAATTAGCGAGGATATTTTACAAGAGATTATGCCTTCTTATTAGAATTTTTTGGGAAAGGAGGAGCGGCTGTGACCCAAATGGTATAAAAAATTGGTATAATTTTCGTTTTAGAATATTACAGCTCTTGCTTGCTAGGAATTTGCCTACGTACACCCAAATGAAAACATCGAAGGTGTATACGAAAATATGACGGCGACTAGGCGTTAAGACTGCTGCTCGAATGTATCAAAGCAACGACATCGCCTGGTAAATTAATCATATACGCGTATTTCTGGGCGCCGCAATTTATTACAATTAGCCCCGGCTGACAATGTTATAAACTTTCGAATATACTCGCGCATTAATTTTACCTACCACGCGTAGGTACCAACGAAATGGCAATTTCTATACTAACAATTCCCATTGTTGAGGTGAAACTTTAAGCTGACTCTGAAATATTAAAGAAGCCTTTTCTCGACGTCTGTATTTGCCATCCGGCAGATGAGTGTTCGATTTTTTTCCCTTCCTGGTTGCCCCGGTTGCGTGAAACCTATTGCGGTGGAGTAGTCTTAATAGAGGTTCGCGAGGTGTAAAAAAATACCGTTGATGATAAAACAAATTGTTTTCGTTTAGTCGAACGAATTACCTGTCGTATATCAAGCAGTCACGTTGATTTGGGCTGTTATCGTACGTGCTTCAACGAGACTAAATTTCGTGCTTGACTGCGGTGATTCGTGCAGCAAGGTGGTTGTAACCATAGGCACGTTTCAGAAACGTTTTCCAAACTAATCGGTTAGTTGAGCAATACCTGCTGGGTGAGGTATCAGATTTCATGGACGCACGAGTCGTTAGTACCTATTTAGTTACAAAAATTCAACTATAAATTTTATTTTTTCAAAATTTTTTAAAACTGTTGCAGATTTTACATTTAGACTTATTTTGATCGACACCATATCCTCCATTTTCTTACAGTTCCAATAGAATGAAAATCGTCAACCTCCCCTACCACCAAAAAAATTGCCAAATCTCTTTGCCAGAATTGAAGAAGATTAAATGATTGAATCACAAAGGTTCAAAACTCGTTCTGAAATACGTTTAAACACGTGTTGTACACGTATTTAAACGTGTTGTACACGTGTTTAAACGCGTTGTACACGTGTTTAAACGTATTGTACACGTATTGTACATGTGTGCACACGTGTTTAAACGCGTTGTACACGTGTTTAAACGTATTGTACACGTATTGTACATGTGTGCACACGTGTTTAAACGTATTTAGACGTGTTTTACACGTAACCACACGTGTTTGAACGTATTTAAACGTGTTTCACACGTGTCCACACGTGTTTGAACGTATTTCAACGTGTTTTACACGTGTCCACACGTGTTTAAACGTGTTGTGCACATGTCCACACGTGTTTGAACGTATTTAAACGTGTTTTACACGTATCCACACTTGTTTGAGGTTGTACACGTGTCCACACGTGTCTAAACGTGTTGTGCACATGTTTAAACGTGGTGTGCACGTGTTTAAACGTGGTGTGCACGTGTTTAAACGTGTTGGGCACGTGTTTAAACGTGTTGGGAACGTGTTTAAACGTGTTGTGCACGTGTGTACACGTGTTTAAACGTGGTGTGCACGTGTGTACACGTGTTTAAACGTGGTGTGCACGTGTGTACACGTGTTTAAACGTGTTGTGCACGTATGTACATGTGTTTAAACGTATGTACATGTGTATAAACGTGTATGCACGTGTTTAAACGTGTTGTGCACGTACGCACACGTGTTTAAACGTGTTGTGCACGTACGCACACGTGTTTAAACGTGTTGTGCACGTGTTTAAACGTGTTGTGCACGTATGTACATGTGTATAAACGTGTATGTACATGTGTATAAACGTGTATGCACGTGTGTATAAACGTGTATGCACGTGTTTAAACGTGTGTGCACGTTTCCACACGTGTTTAAACGTGTTGTGCACGTACGCACACGTGTTTAAACGTGTTGTGCACGTACGCACACGTGTTCAAACGTGTTGTGCACGTGTTCAAACGTGGTGTGCACGTGTTTAAACGTGGTGTGCACGTGTTTAAACGTGTTGTGCACGTGTTTAAACGTGTTGAGAACGTGTTTAAACGTGTTGTGCACGTGTGTACACGTGTTTAAACGTGGTGTGCACGTGTGTACACGTGTTTAAACGTGTTGTGCACGTATGTACATGTGTATAAACGTGTTGTGCACGTACGCACACGTGTTTAAACGTGTTGTGCACGTACGCACACGTGTTTAAACGTGTTGTGCACGTACGCACACGTGTTTAAACGTGTTGTGCACGTACGCACACGTGTTTAAACGTGTTGTGCACGTGTTTAAACGTGTTGTGCACGTATGTACATGTGTATAAACGTGTATGTACATGTGTATAAACGTGTATGCACGTGTTTAAACGTGTGTGCACGTTTCCACACGTGTTTAAACGTGTTGTGCACGTGTTTAAACGTGTTGTGCACGTACGCACACGTGTTTAAACGTGTTGTGCACGTACGTACACGTGTTGTGCACGTACGTACACGTGTTGTGCACATACGTACACGTGTTTAAACGTGTTGTGCACGTGTTTACACGTGGTTAGACGTGTTGTGCACGTGTTTAGACGTGTTGTGCACGTGCGTGCACGTGTTTAAACGTGCTGGGCACGTGTTTAAACGTGCCCAGCACGTGTTTAAATGTGTTGTGCACGTGTTTAAACGTGTCTAAACGCGTTTAAACGTGTTGTGCACGTGTTTAAACGTGTTTAAACGTGTTGTGCACGTGTTTAAACGTGTTTAAACGTGTTGTGCACGTGTTTAAACGTGTTGTGCACGTGTTTAAACGTGTTGTGCACGTGTTTAAACGTGTTGTGCACGTACGTACACGTGTTGCGCACGTGTGTACACGTGTTTAAACGTGTTGTACACGTACGTACACGTGTTTAAACGTGTTGTGCGCGTACGTACACGTGTTTAAACGTGTTGTGCACGTGTGTACACGTGTTTAAACGTGTTGTGCACGTATGTACATGTGTTTAAACGTATGTACATGTGTTTAAACGTATGTACATGTGTTTAAACGTGTATGCACGTGTTTAAACGTGTGTGCACGTGTCCACACGTGTTTAAACGTGTAGTGCACGTGTCCACACGTGTTTAAATGTGTTTTACACGTGTTGTGCACGTGTGTACACGTGTTTAAACGTGTTGTGCACGTACGTACACGTGTTGAAACGTGTGTGCGCGTGTTTAATCGTGTTGTGCACGTATGTACAGTAATATCTGCCACCATGACACAAAATTTTTTGTTTTGGCCATAACTTTGATAATTTTTGATGAATTTTGGATTTCTTTGCGCCATTCGATAGATCTATACATAAGGTTTATTGGATAAAATTTTCAGACATTTTGCTTCATAAACGTTGAAGATATGACAAAAATAAAAAATAAAAATTTCTGTGTCATGGTGGCAACACCATAGGCCACCATGACACAAGCTGTTGTCACGTTGACACAGATTTAAAATACATTGGTTTTATAGTTGCCACTATGACACAAACAAAAATTCAAAGTGTTCACCATGACACAGTGCCACACAGTTATTTTTGGTGATACGAATCCTTTATTGAGGTTTTGGTTGATTTTTTCACTATAAAAATGTGAATCAAGCTAGAAACAAACATTTTTATACGAAAATGAATGAAAAATCAAAATTTGCATCATAATCGCAATTTTTTCTACTGTGTCATTGTGGCAACTACCAATTTGTGTCAAGGTGGCAACACAGTCGAATTTTTTTTAAAGCAGTATTACCAACCTACCAAGTCTTCATTTTCAACTCTCTTTTATGCCAAAAGATGCGCAATTGAATGACGATTCCAACGAGATATAACATTTTTATTTTATTTCTCATTGGGCCTCTCCAATGCAAAAATTAAAATTGAAAAAAATATACTTTGGTGAAAAAATTTTCATTTTTTTCATAAAATATTTTTTCTTTTCAAAAGTTTTCCATGGATCTCTGCGAATGATAGATATATGATGGGTCATATCATTTTACGTTTTGTAATTTTTTTTTCACGCCAGGAGCGCTTATAGAAAAAAAGTTATGAAGGGTGTGTCAACGTGGCAGATGTGTCATGGTGGCAGATATACCTGTACATGTGTTTAAACGTGTATGCAATTGTTTAAACGTGTGTGCACGTGTTTAAACGTGTTGTGTACGTGTCCACACGTGTTTCAACGTGTCGCACACGTGTTTAAACGTGTTGTAACACGTTTAAACACGTGCACAACACGTTTAAACACGTGTACACTGTCATGTCGAAATTCTGATTCTAGACATCAAAATACATCATTACCTTGTTCAATCCTGGCTTCCAAAGTTTTCTTTGAGAGGTGGGGGGGGGGCAAACCCCCGTTTTTTCGGGGCAATAAACCTGAGCTTTACAACAAAAATTGAAATTTTTTTTTTGACAAATCTTATAGACAATTTTACGGTGAATCCAATGCCGCAAATTTCGGACCTCCATATCTTTTAGAAAAAAAGTTACAGATCATTTTTTTCAGAATTCTTTGAAAAAATCACATTTTTTGGGCCTTTTTTGCGAAAAAATGAAATTTGAGCGAAAGTAAGGGTCTTAAGGCCATAATGACCAGGGTGAGAGTTGTAGAAAATTTTTTGGCGAATCGAATGCCGCAACCCAAGGATCTCCATCTCTATTTAAATAAATGTTACAGCGCATTCTTTCCAAAATTCTGTGAAAAAATCACATTATTATTTTTTTTGTGAGAAAGGCACAAGAAAATACGATTTTCTCACAGAATTTTGGAAAGAATGTGCTGTAACTTTTTTTCTAAAAAAGATGGAGGTCTGTACTCGAAACTTTGATCAACGCGACAACCAACAACCTTCCACTGCCACATCTCAAACTCTACAAGCGCAATGATGCGCAGACAGATGCGCAGCGTGCTCTGTTCTTTCGCTTAAATCCCCCTCTTCCGCGCGGCCACTTATTAAAACATGCTAAACCGAAGTTAGCCAAACAATACCGCAGCAAAAACTCATCTCATGGTTTGTTTACGCAACGCCATCGTCAATGAAAAATTCTCGCGTAAAGCTTATTAAATTTTATCCTCCATTTAAACATTACCGAACAGATTCGCTAAAACTTCATCTGTATAACCTTTACGCCATAACCCATCATCATTTCGGGTCAAAATATCCAATTTTCAAACTTCCGAATGAGAGGAAAAAAAAAAATAAAAGCCTATCATTTATCCCATCCACGAACCCTTATTACAATTTTCCTTTCATAGCCAAGAAAAACAAACTTGGAATATCTTCAAATATCCAAAGCACTTAAAATCGAAAGTACACAAACTGCACCATTACACTGGCAAACATTCTGAAATATTTCATAAACGCGTTTCGAGCTAGGAAATTCCGCAAAAGCGCGTATTTTTCATTTGTATTAAGCAAATATTCGGCGGTAGGCTGTTTCGATTGGATTCCGCGATGAATTTCAGCGGTCCGGCGGTCGTGCGTGTAAAAACTTCGTCTCGACGATAAGCTGGCGTAAAAAAATACACTTTAATACAAAATACCGCCCTAAATTATTTTTAGGAGCTTCGTTGACCGAATACAATTTACATAAAATCCGAATAAACGAGATATTTCGAGGTGCCATTGATATAGGTAGGCTTATGAAAGTTTCTTTGAAATACATTTCGAGTTTCATTCATTGTACGAGTCTAGTTTTCGTTTTTATATCGCGTTAGCAGTTTTTATCCGACGGTCGCGAAAAAGGCGTTTTTATTACGCGTTTATGTGCCATCAAATTTCGACTTATCGTTGGGAATTTTTTTTACCACTCGAGTATTATTTCGAGTACATAACCGTACCTATTCTGTTTAGTTTATTAAAGGCGTGTCCCATTCCCATGCGGTGGTCGCACGAAAAAAAAAAAACCGACCATCAAAAATAAAAACGATATCATAGGTAACGATGAGCATTTCAGTTGCTATGGAAAAATTGATTCGTATAATAATACGGGGTAATTAATTATACAATATTTATGTACTATCGACTAATACCAGTATATATCATTTTCGAAAGCTCTACCCCACTTCGAAACTGAAGTCTGAGTATACCATTACAGCCAGGTATATCGATTAACAATTTACTTAATTAAAAAATTTCTAAATGTTTTGTACTCGAGGTATCACATCGCTCGGTTAAAGTACTCGTACTTGTAGGTATTTACGAGAAACATAAATATGTCAAATGAAATCGTATTTATACAATCGAATAAGCAGCACTATATTTTCCAACTGGATACTACCCAGATTAGTACGTTGTTTCACTGGTTGCTCTAGCCATTACACAGATAAGTACAGACGCTACAGAGTTAGTTACATTTCAAAGGGTAATTTTAGACGTGGTTGCCTTGTACAATGCAACCGTTTTCTGATAACCAATTTAACTCAAACGGATACGGTGCTATTTATACGTTTTCCTTTTACCATCACGTTGCCATCGTGAGAATCAACAATTACTTCGATACGATTGTTTCTCTATTTTCTTGGTAGACATTGAAATAATATTTCATCGATGGTACCTATATAGATTCTCTAACATGAGATCAAGTTGGTTATTTGAAAACAACAAAGCGTTGGGAAAAATTTCACCTTCGGGAATTGAAATCAATATACGTTGATCTGAGTAACATTTTATGTACTTCGAAAATCCGTTTTATTGTTATTTAAATAGTGATTGTACAAATATAAAGAGTTTGCGTAGAATGTTTTTTTTTTTTTTTTTTTTTTTTTACGAAATGTGACCTCGGTAAGAGGCTTCTTTTTCTCATTTCTTTGGAAATTTTTTCTCGTTTGTAGCCAGAGTTGACCGTTTTTTGTAAAATTTCATGAGAATCTGTGAAATTTTCAACTATTTTAAATGAAAATGTGAATTTTATTGGAAAAGATTGCGAAGTACTTGTACGTATATTTTAAAAAAAATTAGGGTATCCATTTTCTGAAAAATTTGGAAAAGTCAGGAACTTTTGAAAACCAAAAAAATTCGGAACTTTTAAAAATGAAAAAAAAAAGGCCGTGGAACTTCGAAAATCATAAAAATTCAGAGAATTTTGAGAATTAGGAAAAATCAGGAAATTTTAAAAAGCAAAAAAGCCATGGAATTTCAAAAATTTTAAAAATTCTGGAAATTTTAAGGATTAGTAAAAAACAGGAAATTTTGAAAATCAAGAAAGGTCGAGGAATTTTAAATATCGAGAAAAATCGAGGAATTTAAAAATCAAGTAAAGTCAAAAAATGGTCTAGAAATGTTTTTGTCAAAAATCCAAAAAAAGCACTAATCATTTCGAAAAGTAATTCTTGGCTTATTTCAGGATATTATCCAAAAAAGGAAATTAGGCTCAGTATTGAGTAACTTCATAATGACAACAAAGCTACAAAATTACAGAATTCGATATTTTATTGGTAACAGCTTTCTCTTCGTTTCTCTGCTTCCTTGTCTCTGTCTCATTCTCTCTCTAGCGAGGAGCTCTGGCTGGGCCAAGTCCTCTGGTTACCAGAGAAAGTCGAAAAGATGGCAAGCGCTTGCGTAGAATTTATCAATTTGAGACAAGTGTTTTTTCTTAAACGGAGGGAGAATTTCGGAAATCATTCAATTCAAATCATTTTTCTGTCCAATTTTGGGATGTAAATTCATAGTGCGAAAAGTTTCCCTCCACCCGCTGTACCTCATAAATATCACTTGTTAAAGATCTGGAAAACCTGAAAAAATTGGCCAGGAAACCCTGGAACAATCAGAGTAAATTGATTCTAAAATTTTGTGGACTCCCTGTAGTAAAATAAAAATATTATTTTGAATATGGTGCTACTTGTTGGTTCGAAGAAAGAAGGCAAAGTCCAAAAACGGATCCTGAAGATTGTTTGTTAAAATGTTTAGGTGGGAGAGAGTGGAGAGGGGGTACATGAAATGTTCATTTCTTTTTGAAATTATCTTGATGAGAAGAGCGATTTTGATGAGTTTCATTAAACACGAGAAATGAGGAATTGACAGGTTTGATGATGATTGATGACAATTTCAAAATTTTCCTAGTACGATAATAAAATGTTTGAGATTTCAGGAAGAAATTTTATAAGCAGTGACGTGAATTTTTTTTGAATTCTTGAATGTTGATTGTAACTTAATAATGTCTTATTTGTTTTTTGTTTCAGGTGAGTTCAATTTTCTTACGGTTTAAATGATGCATGCGAATGGCAGCGCAATGGAATAACTTGAAAATTTTCGAGAGACTTCTGAACTTCTTACTTTGTAACTGTCTAGTTTCCCGAATGCAGGTAAAAATCAAACATTCATTTTATTAAATTATTTACAAAATTCGTGCAAAATTTTCGAACTGTTTTTTTTTTTTTTTTTTTTTTAAAATTCAGCTTTTTTTCTTGAAGTGCAGAACTAATAAATTTTAATATTGAGAATAATAAAATTAATTAAAAAATGAAATTTCATAAAATTTGTTGTCTTTCAAAAATATTTTTTTTATTGAAACCGTAGAAGAATTACAAAAAATTAAATTAAAAATATAAACTTCGGCCAGAATTTTGACGTACTTATGTATTTTTGAATTTTCTGATAAATGGGCAAAAAGTCACTAACCATCATAATTATGATATGTATATCGTCTGAGTTCGTATTTCGTTGCTTCAATAGACAGACGGACCTTTTCAAAGCTTTATACTCAAGTGCAGTTTTTGACAATTTCGAAAAATTCTGCCTCCTGGCGCAGAACTCTCATCAATTAATATGCATGTAATAAGTAGGATTGAGAGAAAAATCATGTAAAGTAACTTATCAATTATGTAAAATATCATCATAATTTTCAATTTAAAGATTGAGTTTCTTATTGCGGAAAAATTTGAGAATATTTCAACAATTTTTTTTTACAATTTTGTTGAAATTTCAAGTATTTCATGTCCTTACTTACTTGGATATTCAATTTTTTGGTCAATATTACACATTTTATACTTTCGATTTTTGAATAAAATTAACGCCAAATTTCTTCTATTTTTTAGTTTTTTTTTTTTGAAAAGTTTCAAAAGTTTTCTGGATTTATAGCTTTAGAGTTGACATTTTTTTGGGAAATATGATTATGCAGTAGAAGGTTTCTCTGTGTTTTATTAATATTGAAAATTCCATTACGTGGCATGCTATTGCACAAGCTGCAAAATTTTGGAGAAAAATTGATGAATTTATGGCAGAGGGTAAGTTTGGAAAATTTTGAGGCTCATTCTTTCTTCAGATACATACTATTTCGTCACACTTTTGAAATGGGGTTTTCTAGAAAGAAGTGGACACTTTTCAGTTTTCAAGCTAAATCTCCTAAAATTTGAAAAAATTGAGTTTTTTTGAAAAGTTACGAAATTTTTCAATTTTTTGAATTCCTCTTTTCCCTCTTATCAACTTTTCATCGTAATTAAAATTCCATATGTTCGACAAAATAACCATAAAAAACGAAACTTTAGCATTTAAAAGGGGAAAAAACTACGGAAAAATGACGGAGAGATTTTGAAACAGCATAATCACCTAGCAACGTTGACTCTGATTCCTCAAACGCTCAAGGCGAAACAATAAAATAGCATTCATTGAGTCGAGAAAACGACGACGCGACGTTAGTTAGCAAAATGAAATGCGTATACAAAGATTTCGCGACATCAACGCTAACCTTCGTTAAGGGAGCACGCCAGGCGAATTTATAAACTCGCCGCACGCCTTTCGCTGTATAGATAAAATAAAGTTCATAGATCTCGTTGCTTTTCTTAATTAAAGCACAATGACGAGTTAATTACACGTTTCTTACTTTCTTAAAAGATGTGAAAGCTTCAAAGGAGCCCGGCGGCCGATCCATTTACGTATATTTTTCACATACGTGCTTAACAAAACGCTCCACTCGTTTCCTCGCTTTCACATCCTGCTCAAAAGCTACTTACCTATTTATCTGTTTTATTCGTTGTATATTTGCGATATATTACGCAGCAAAGCAGCTGTGTATTAAAGGCGTGTACGAAACGAGAGAAAAATCCTACGCGAAAAGGAGTACTTACCTAATATTCGATTGAAAAGGTATTTCTTTGGCCGAGCTCCTGGAAGTGAGGCTTTTTCTCGCGAAGAAAGGATCTTCGAATAAATATTCATTTCGGAATAAATTACAAAAGCCGGTTGCTCCGGTAAATTCCACTTATTATACGGTTCGAGTCGGACGAAATTGAAAATAACTGCCGATAAATGAGGAAGAAGAATATCGAATTCGTGATGTTACATTTTAATAATGAACTAAGCCGATTTACAGCCGGCGCTGGATCGAATTCGTGCCCCATCTTGTATTTCCCCTTCCTGCCTCAGAAATTAGCATTACGTGAGATCGAAATTTTCGGTCGTGTTGGTATGGAGCTGTGGACCTTTTCGTGAGCTCGGTAAGTACATTTGCCTGGTTTCGAGGTTGCGGTGGCGCGAAGAGTATTTACCAACAGTATGCTTTTAATTCGGTGCTCGAGACGGAGATTACGTGAGGATTGTTAACGTCCGATTGCGATTGTTTTAAATTTTGTCTATATTATTAATTAGATTTACGTATACGGGGGTTAAATTCTCAACCGATGGTGATCGTGTGTTTCCGTCATGCTATTAAAATAGAGACAGAGGGTGTCCATAATAATTTACGGTAGGTCGTAAATAGAATTTTTGGATTTTGCAGATCTCGATTCCTGAAATGATTCATTTTCGTTTAAAAATGAGATTTTCTCTCCCCCCGCCCCCAAAAACGTTAAATTTTCAAATGTCTGCTCTTTAGAAATCTCATGATAGATATTTTTGCTGTAACTTTTTCATATTTTTTTTTGAAATTTGAAAATAAAAAGTTTTTTTGAAAAGTTAAAAGAACATAAATTTCACGGGCGTAGTATTTAAAATTGACAACTTTGACATTCATAACATAAATAAAAAGCAAAATGGTTCTGAAAAAAGTTCGATTTTTAGTGTTTGCAAAATCAGTTATTTTAATGGAATGCGATTTAAAATCTTTTGAATTTTTTAGAGGTGATAATTTGTGATTTTGAAAAATTCTATGAATTTAGTGGATAATCAAAAAATTGAAATTCGGTTTCAGAATTCTAAAAAAAATTATAATAACAAATAGTGATTCAATCAATATTATTAATTTTTTGGGAGAGTTAAAAATCTCCCTGAGCCTGAGTGAGAAATGTTTACGGAATCAGCTCCGTAGCTATAGCAGATGGGGAGAGTTCCCCTCCTAGATTTGCCACTCTTCACCTGGGAGAAAATTGTCAAAAACTCTCCTTTAATGCCAGTCATGTGCAAAACGCTTTTATACCATTCTTCCAATTGGTAATTTTATTCACTATGCTCAAAATCGCGATCAGAATAAATTTTTAGTCTATATATCGGAAATTTTGAAAATTCTTCTTGAGATTCTTTAATTCTGATACATTTCTCTAAATATCAAGGTTGTGAAAATTTCATTTCAAATGATAGCTGTTTTGGAATTCCTGACGAAGATTAAAATATTCTGAACTTTTTTTTTTACAGTTTGGTTGCACTCTTTTGAAACTCTCGAGATGAACTTTCACAAATTTTGATCCAAGTTGAACGATATTATGATAGTTTGTTTTTGAATTTTAAATTAAAAAAATATTAGATCTGGAAAATTTTTCAAATTTTTAATTTTTTTGAGAAAAGTCAAAAAGCTTTTTCTCCTTTTTGCTTAGAAAAGAACGAAGCTAGGAATTAGGAAACCTCTTGAGTTTTGTCATAAAAAAATAAATTTCTGAATAGTACCGCCTGCTGGTGAAATTGGTCACTCTGTGAAAGATGCGATTCGAGTTACTACACTTTACCCACAATTCACTTCGAAATTGGATATTTTTTAAAAAAACTGGCTGAAAAGTAGAAGATCTTGAATTTAAGGATTTTTAATTTTTTACAAAAATTTAAATTTCTCACTTGAACGCATCAAAAATTTCAAATTAAACGTTTTTATTGTCGTTTGATATAATTTTTGGTACAATTTTCAAAAAATGTTCGAAATTGTATTAAATTTTGCCTCTTGTAATTTTCATTGTTGTTCATTCAGTAGTTTGGAAAGTAGACCCAAAAATTTTTAAATGATAAAGTTGGGGTGACTAAATTAAATTTTAGAGAAAACAAATTCTTTCAACTTAAAATATGAAAGTCAATTTTTTGTGAAGGGGGGGGATTGATTTGATTCATTCTTCTTGCTTTGCCTGAAATATCATTTTCCTTCCTTTCAAAATAATCTGGCTGCGGATCTGGGCAGAACATAAATGCCAAATAAAAAATTTCTGGGTAAAACTGGAAGTGTAGTTTTCCTAGATGTTTTTCAGTTAATTTTTATATCACTTTGAAAATTTTACCGATACCAAATATTTCAAAAAAAGAGGAAACGGAACCTTGGATCGAAGAAAAAATTAAACTACAAAAGTTTCAATAATCATCCTTTTGGGCAAAATTAATCATTCATCGCACAAGTTTTCAGTGAGCGGATTATTTGAGAAACCTCGGAGACTCAAACTCAAGTAACTTTTTTACACTCCCCCCAATTTTGGGCCAATCACTCTAAAAAAAATAATTCGACTAGCAGAAGACTTCAAGATTTGAGTATCGTTTTGGCTCTAGAGGATTTTGTATACTTAATTGCTCACAAGTGACCTACTATCCGTTGTTATGGGACATCTTGTCTGTTTGAACGCGAATATGAAGCTTTCTGATTGATTTGAAAATCCTCACCAATTGAGCTGATACGAAGAAGGCTCGTTTAATTGACAGAAAAATGTACCACTGTCCGATAATCGGATTATCTACTTTGACAGTGACGCTGCTTTTATTCCAAACCACCCAAATATGTACGTACATAGCTTGGAAAAATAACACATACTTTCCTATATGTAGATGAGCAGCGATAGATAGAAATCTAAGTTGGAAACTAGCATTTTTTGACGGATTACCGTTGGTCAGAGGGAAGAAAAATTTGACGCAATGAAAAACAACAACAATAAATATTAAAAAGCCAATACATTCGAAACGTTATACGATAAGGGATTTCCTGCTACGTGATATATTTTCAAAATCGGCGTAAAACTTGGACAAGCTTTACCATCTCCGTACATTTTTTGAATCGGTAAACAGTTCGAGTTTATTTTTATTTCTCCAGCTCCAAAAGACGCAAGACAAACATTGGGGAAAATATTCGTCTCGTCAACTTTCCCATGCAAAATATCTCCTTCTTACGTAGGCATACAACAATGTTAATCGATTCTTACAATAAACTCGCACGTACGAGATACCATACTTTTCAACGACGAAAATAGCTCGAAAATAGACGCGAATTTTAATTTATCAAAAGGTGCCATTTTTTTTTTACCCCAGATATAACGTTTTAATTTTAGGCAAAACGTTACAGAAAGGAAAAAATAACGAATCAGATGAGGCCGATGAGGGAAAAAAACATCGAGGTAATTTTTTATACACCAGGCTAAAGAAAATATTAACGTTTGACGTAAGATTGATGCTGATTGATTGAGACGTGCGAGGGTTTATTTTAAAGAAAAACTCGCCTTTTTGTTCGTAGTGTTAAATAATTTCCGAGACAGAGTAAAAATTACAATGGGGCAGCGCGTAGTGTTTCGTCGCTCGCTCGCGCCGAAAAACTTTCTTTTTCGCAGGTAGACTGAACATAAATTAAACGCTGTTCGGTGGTCCTTTTGCGAGAATCTTTTGCGAAGGCATAAGAAAGAAAACTTTCCAATAAATAGAGTCTCGAGACGACAGTGAAAAATGCGACGTTTTTATATCTAACCGCCTTAATCAAGGTTTTAGTTGGGGGTTTTTTGCTTGTTTTGATGCCGCAGCTAGCGTCGTATTTGGGATTTGATTAATAAAATATTTTATTCGGAGGAGAAGATTGTCTGATGAAGTCTAATTTGTAAGCAGAAGTTGGGAAATTTCATCAGGTCGAGAAATATCGTGTAATTGGTGTAAGAAAACTGAAGCAAGAATTTCGTGTTGAAAATATCCTCCTTGGGGTAGTCTTTGTATTATCAAAATTTGAAAATCGGCGTATTTTCTACCCTTCCTTCAAAATTATTCGTTTTTTTTTTTTTGAGAAAATTATTTCTTTTCCTTTAAGTGATGTGCCTAAAATGTCTAAGGAATAAAATTTCGAAATATGCGAAAAAAGTGAATATCAAAGTATTACGATTTTTTAATTTTACTTCATCAACTTTATTTCGTTGAACAGAGAAAGTTGATGAAAATATTTCAGCTTATTCCCCAGAAGAAAAGGAAATAAATCATTCATCATCTTCAATCTTTTTAAAAAAACTGAAAATACGTTTTCGAATTGATGAAATTTTGTTACATTTATCAAATTTAACCCCATTATAGTCTCAATTTTTGAAATAAAAAAAAAGTTTTATAAAAATTGAAAACGAAAACAATGCCTAAATTGTTTGTTTTAAAAAAAAAACCTACGACGATTTCTAGAATTCAGATTCAATAATATTTGAATTCTCTGAATTTTTTGGTGTTTCGTTGGATTTGTGCGTGTGTGTGTGTGTGGGGGGGGGGGGAGAGGCAAAGTATTCATTGAAAGATTAAAAAAAAAAAACTTGATGCAGAAAAGCTCAAATTTTTGGTTTTTATTTTCTTTGAACTTGAAGTCTTGAAAATAGCAATATCCTTCTTTTGAAATTATCTTTTTGGTTTTCAAAAAATGTTGTTTGAAAAATTTAATTTTTCTTTCATTTTAGTTGTTAGTTTTTTTTCTTCCTCTTTCTGCGTCAGTCAGAACCATATAATTCATTTATGATCAAAATTTCACTGTATCTCGATTTCCTGTGAACACATGTCTTTCAACATTCTTTTCAAATGCTTAAAATTTTTTTTTATTTCACAATTTTTATTTAATCCAAATTCCAAAATCGTATTTCTTTCTGAGAAAAAGAGAGTAGATGGGTGATGGGAAGAAGAAGGTCGGTGCACAGGGGAAAAAATTCATATTTCACATGATTTGATCAATTTTTATGAAAGGAGAAAATTTTTCCAGTACTTTTGTGTAATGTTATAAAAAAGTGTTAACATTTGCAATACAAATGAATTAGTGAAACACTTCTCAAGGTGACAAATTCAGACGAGAGGGAGGTAGGTAGCTAAGTACCTTTCAAAACACAGCTCAGTTTTTTGTTCATCATAATGGTGGGGAAGGAGGGAGGGAGGAGAATGAAAAAAATGATGAAAAATTTCATGAGTTATTATTTAGTCCAAGGTGTATCATTTCAAAGTAAAAGTCAGAATTTTCAACATTTCTTTTTGAAATATTCATGATTGAACAAAAATAATCTCTCATTTACTTTTTGTTTGTATAAAATAATATTGAAGGTATGCCAAGGTAATCCTGATTGATTAAACACTTTTTTTTTTAGAATTTCATTCAAAAAGAGTATGTACCTATGTAAATACAAGATGAAATTAATTTTTTGGATTTTTTTGGTAAACTTAAACCATAAATTTAAAAAAAATAAAACTAGAAATAGGGAAATATTGAATAATGTATTTTCATTTCTGGTTTTATTCTTGATCTAATATCGACCCACTAATATTCTAAAAATGTCTAAGTGCCAATTTGATTTTTTTTTTTTACAAGAAAGCCAAAAAACGTAAACAAAATTTACATTTTGCGCTCATGGACATTCCAGATTTCAAACTGATCTGGATTGGGTTTAAATTAATTATTTTAGATTATTCTGAATTTTAATCGATGCAGCTTGACTCACTGAATCCGAAACACTCAAAATCTCAATTTTGAAAAAAATGGCACTCAAGACACTTTCAGAATTAGTGGCTCGATATGCAGAATCTCTTTTTGATATGGCTGATGCCAATGAATTAAATTCGAAACTGTTTTTTTTCAAAATAAACTGTGATGTCTGTTTTAAAAGAAATTATTACTATATCTGCTTGAGTAAAATGTAAAAAGAAGTTCTATAAACAAATACCTTGAAACTTTTCATTGATGAATGAAAAAAAACACCATCAAAAAATTGTCCATCGCAAATGAGAAGGCCTTATTCAAATTTTTTTCAAATTTTGTCTCATGAGCTCGCAACCAAGGGATAAAACAGCTAATTTAAAATTCAAATTTCAAATGTTTCAGATAGAACTTTCTACAATTAAATTTTACCCAGTCCCTCTTTTTCAAGAATTATTATCTAGATAAATAAGTCTGTAAAAATATACTTTTCGAGAATTTTACGAATCCTATGACCTTACGTTTTCAACTTCACGGTCATCTTTTTTTTTTTTTTAATATCTTGTTTTTTTTACGACCGAAGTGGCTCTTATCTCGAACAAATCTGAGACGAGGCTCTGTTAAAAAATATGGTTAAAGATGACGAGGAAAGGATGAAATTTTCGAAAGTTTTTCTACTCGGGCTTTAGATTCGCGACGACATTATGATTCAAATCACAATTAACTGCAAATACGATCGGCCTCAATTTACTCAAAAGTATCGCTTTTCAACGCATTCGCTTTTGAAAAAACCTTGATAAAAAATTGCGTTTTCGCTTCAATAACCTCTTTCATTTCTCGTACCAGTAAAAATTTCGTTATCGAAGAAAAACTGAAAATTTCATATTTTGGAGAAAAATCCACGTTCAAAATATTTCACAATAAAGTTTAAAAGTTGTACGTGTTTATTAAGATTCAAATATACGCGTTATCTTTTGGACGTCGTTATCATAAATTTCCACTTTTTAGTTTTAATTTACATGAAAATATCGTATATAATATAGTTGTACATTTTCGCTTTCTTAATTTCGTACAATCGTCGGAAAAAAAGACTCGCGTGGGTTATTTACGCGAAAAGAATCAATTTTACGCGAATCATTCAACCTTGTAATTATCACGAACAAACAAAGAGAAAAACAGGAAATACCTTTTAGGGTAATTTGTTTATTCGAGTCGCTCTTCCTTTCGAGTTATCTTCAATTGATATAGTTCTCGAAATGATGAATTTTTCAAAAAACAAAACAAAATACCTCGTGAAATATTTCGCTAAATAACTGTGAAACTTTTCGCGCGAACAAATATCTGGATTGTGGAAGATATTCGCGCGGAAATATTTTTGCTATTCTTTCGCTCTCTATCGAGTCGCCCTTTCGCTGGCTGGTAACTTTTCTACACCAGTGAGTGGATAATAAAAACGTCATTATTATCGATAATAAAATTTCAACTCCTTAAAAACGACGTTAAAAATTTCCCGCCAGCAATTTAGAATTTCCAAATCGAATTACATGTGTTACCCTGGCCCCGAACGAGTCACTTCAGTTCAACATAAACATCCAACATCCCAAAGATATAATAAACTTTTAATTCGTACCGTATAAAAGGTACTTTTGCCATGTAACGTGTGTTATTTTGCAGAAAAAAAGAAGGAAAAACACGTTCCTATCTCGTAAAACCTTTCTCACGCGGAGACCAACAAAACTCGTGCATGGTATTTGAAGGAGAACAACAACTTGAAAAAAAATAAGGGAAAAGAAGGAGAGGTCGTTGTAATCGTAAAATAATATAGACTTTCGTTAATTAATTAAAACTTTATGAAAAGTTTAGATATTTTTATGGGTTTTGTTTTCTTTCGTATAATAACTCTCATCATTAAAAAAGTTTGCCCAACCGTTGCGGCCAACTTTTTATCATCGTACGAGTTCGTCGAATATTCTTGTAAACATTTTTCATGGTGCCCGATAACCCGAGCGTAAGTTTTCGCATATTTTATAATTTTTTCTGCCTTTTCGGAAGCCACTCGTGTCACGAAGAGACATTTAATTACCCTAACAAATTACTGCAACGTTTCAATGAAGGAGATACCCCCTGCCTAGACTTCTCTCTGCGAATCTGCAACAATCCTATTCGTTCGGAACTAAATAAGCCGCACGTCGAAAATAAAATCTACGGTGGTTTTTTTTTCTTCTTTAAAAGAACTTGTTGAAACATTTAAAAGTGCCATTCATTGAGAATAAAATTACCTTCGATCTTTCTCGACGAGTCGTAAATTCCATTTTATCGCGCCACAGGTAATTTGTAACCGATTTTACGCTTCCATTTGACGCGTTTACTGTTCTTCATTTTATTCGAATTATGTGAGTACGGATCTGGATGCTCGCGGTATTGTATCTTTTTACTTGTACATATTTCAAGAGGTATAAAAAGAGATTGCTACAATTTGGATATGGATTTTTGCGTGAGAAAGCAATTCTTTGGAGAGGAATGAACTAAATTGAATGAATTTTGGAAGCATTCATTATGATTCAATGTAACACTATTTTTCCGATAAAATTTTAATTCATTTCTTAATTTTTTTGAATTTTTCAAAAATTTGAAGAAATGATTGTCTTTTATTCATAAATAATGTAAAGCAGCAAAAAAAATTTTCTGAAGAAAAATCTGAAAAAGTCTGGAAAAATCATGTTTTCCTTAAAATCAGTGTGTGATACTTACCTGAAAATTAGGATTTTTTCATTGATTCAAAATGATAGATGATGATGTCGGAGTTTCAGCAGAATAATACACAATAAACTCTGCTTTTTCAGTAGAAAAAACTCAATCATTTTTTCTGTAAAAATTGTTGTTGCTTTTTTTCTTGCGGTAGTTTTTTCAATTTTAATCAATTTTTAGTGAAAATTTTAATCAATTTTTAGTGAAAATTTTAATCAATTTTTAGTGAAAATTTTAATCAATTTTTAGTGAAAATTTTAATCAATCTTTAGTGAAAATTTTAATCAATTTTTAGTGAAAATTTTAATCAATTTTTAGTGAAAATTTTAATCAATTTTTAGTGAAAAATTTTAATCAATCTTTAGTGAAAATTTTAATCAATTTTTAGTGAAAATTTTAATCAATTCTATCAATTTTTAGTGAAAATTGTAATCTATTTTTAGTGAAAATTTTAATCAATTTTTAGTGAAAATTTTAATAAATTTTTAGTGAAAATTTTAATCAATTTTTAGTGAAAATTCTAATCACTTTTTAGTGAAAATTCTAATCACTTTTTAGTGAAAATTCTAATCAATTTTTAGTGAATTTTCCCCAATTTTTAGTGAAAGCTTATAATTTTTTGGTTAACATTCTATCAATTTTTAGTGAAAATCTTCATCAGTTTTTAGTGATTTTTTCTAATTTTTTTGTGAAAATTTTCATAAATTTTTGGTAACATTTTTCATTGGTGTTCAAAAGAATTTTTCAACCGATATTTCATTGACAATTTATATCAGTTTTATTACTAAATTTTTCTGTGAAAATATTCATCAACTTGTGAAAAAATTATTTAGCTGACTTTCAACAATTTTTTTCATCAGTGAACAACTGAACACTACACTCCGTTAGATATTTTAATCAAGTCTCACCGCTTTTGTACATTATTTCCAGTAAAAATGTCACCAAATTTTCTTTCAGTGAAATGGTCACCGATTTTCAGTTGATTTTCCACCAATTTTCAGTGAAAGTTTCATTAATTTTCGTCCGAAGGTTTTTTCATCCAGTTTCTTTCTGTAAAATTGTCATAGATTTTCAGTGAACTTTCCTCCAATTTTCAATCACATTTCCACTAATTTTCAGTGAAATTCTCGCTAATTTCTAGTAATTTCAGTGAAATTTTCATCAATTTTCGGTGAAATTTTCACAAACTTTCATCAACGTTTTCTTCAATTTTTAGTGAAAATTTCACCAATTTTTTAGTGAAAATTTCAACCGCCATCTCTATGTAATTTTTTCATCTCAGTAAAGTTTTCGACTGTACTTCTTGTGAAATTTTCACTGTTTTTTTTTCATTGGAACGTTTAATGATTTTCTTTTAGTGAAATGTTCACAGATTTTTTTCTCTGACTTTTTATTCACTGATTTTTTTCAGTAAATGTTTTTATCCATCCAACTAATGTTTTGTTTGAAAATGTTCCAATTGACACCATTTCACTTTCATTTCTTTCTGTAGAAATTTTTATTAGTGTTTTTCAATTTTCTTTTTGTGAAACTTTTCACCAATGTTATCCAGCATTTTTCAGTAAATTTTCTATCATTTTTTCCAGAACAATTTTTTTTTATTGATTTTTAGTAAAATTTTCATCGATTTTTTTTCATGGAAACAAATTTTTAAAAGTGAGTTTTTGTTCTGTGTTTTTTTAATTACATAAAAATTTTCAATTCCCTCAAGATTTTTGAAATTCTGCTCAATTTTAGATTCTCATCTGTACAATTTGTACAGAACGCTTTTGATTTCTGCGATCCGCTTTGACTAAAAAAATTCATCATTTCTCCTTTCTCTTCTCTGTCGTTTTCTTTCAATTCCTCGTACCTGGAATTTCAACCTCAATAAGTAAAATCGTTGGCTTCCATCAAACTCTAACCCCTCCCCACCCATTGAATTTCTAATTCGCGCCGATTCCGAGCCCGGACCATGGCACTGTCATAAATCTGCACGTTGCCTAGCACTTGTATTCGCCGGCTATTTGATTTATTACACCGGTACTTCTTTTGACATTCGGTGTACGAGCATCGAATCGGCCAGTAATTTATCACAAATTGTCCCGATTAAAATTACATTAAATTAATTGTGTCGCGAGCGCGGACCAAAATAGAGATTTTCGTTTTTGCAGCGCAGCATCCAGAACCGATGGCGATGATGAAGCGCTTAAGGCGAAAAAAAAAAAGAGGAGAGAGCTAAAATTACGTTAAATAATTTATTAACGTCAGTGTACACTACAAAAGGGTAATTTTCGATTAATGGACTTGATGAATATACGATATAGCGGAAGCGAAAAATTAATTCAAATTAACAACGATGAATACAAAGTATATGCTTTGTAGTTTTTTTTTATTCGAGATGAAATTGTCGACGTATCTTACCCCCGACGTGGCATAGAATGGTCGAGTGAAATCTTTCGTGAAAAATTAACAATTTCGAAAACTTGAGGTTTTTTCACCCTTTGGTATCAGTATGGTGTACTTGACTCACACTGGAAACGCTCGATTAGACGGAAATTACTTTACAGGGAGTTAATTTAATTAACACGATGGAATTATTCGTTTCGATGCAGTATCCTTAATTAATTTTTAACCTTATGAGAGGTTTTCGCGGTTTGGTTACGCTTACTGTAAGGTCCCGGTCCCATTTATAGGTATAATTTGATTCTCAAAAGGGTATTTAGAGTGCCTTATACGTGGTGAAGGAGTTCTATCGTACAATTTAATAACAGAGGGAAAAGAAGGGTAACCATTTTACGACGAGTTTCGTATCGAGAATGATTTTCAGTGAAGCGAAAAATAAGCACGTATAATTTTTTTACTCGCAAAAATTCTTAGTTTTAAAAATACCTACCAGTTTTTTTTCCCTACAAGGGTGTTTGTTTACGAATAATATTGGAAGGATAAGACGATGAAAATTTATAAATTAGGGTAAATTGGCTTCCGAGGCGAAGACGAAGACGATGGTGTCGAGTACGTTCGCTATTTTATTGCTAAACATCAATCATGTGCACGAATTATGGAAAGGGTTATTTTCTGGTCTAAAAACTCGAATCACACTAATCACCGGTATAAGCCGGATTTTCAAGCTGGTTTGCTAATGAGATGTCAGTTACAAACCTTCTATCCTTTATTCATACGCGTTCGGTTGCTCCCGTGAACGGAGTAAATTTCGCATTCATTTTATTAAACGCATTTTTTGCCATTTCGCCTGGGTGAAAATTTTTTGTCGAGGATTAGGAAGATGTCGGAGCGAAAAAATTTACCAGCTTGAAATTGGAAGTTTCTGTTCAACTTTGGAAAATTAATTTTTACGTGCAATTTATTTTCCTACAGTTGGAAAATTTTAAGGAAAATAGGAAAAAAGAAGGCAACGATGGGCGGAGTGGGTTTAGGAAGAATTGAAAAAATATCTTGGATTTTGACGAAAATTGGCATGAATGTTACTTTGAGTGAGGGATTTCTGAAAATTTTGGATCTTTTTCGGCTCTAAGGGAGGCGGAAAATAAAAGATTTAAAAATTGATGTAATTTTCAATGCCATTTTTAGGTACCGCCATCTGCTGGAAGTCTTTATTATCCCCTCTCAACTTTTTCCTAAATCGTCGATCTCTAAATCAGACATAATCTTTTGCGTTTTACCATCTACCACAAGTTGAAAAATTTCAGATCATCAAATTTATTTTTTTTTAAATTTTACCAAAAACATAAATCATTCACTTAATCAAATATCCACAATTGAGTTGAAAATTTTTTGGTCATCGGAATCATCGGAAATAACTAATTTTTGATGGAATTGTCCGAAAAAAAAATCAGGACAGTGTTGCTAACGTGCATTTTGGCTCACGCAATTTTTATAAAATTTCCAAACAAATTTTATTTTGTATTTGAATGATGCATTTTTTTGGCTCACTTTTCAAGCCACAAAACGAATAACTTGACTTTTTTTTTGAAAATTATGTACTTCTACTTACATTAAAATAGATACATTTTTTGGCCACTCGTCCATGAAAAATTTCTCAAAACTATCCAAAATAATTAATACAGTATTATTTTTGATGAAAGTTTTTTTTAGATGAATTTTGATGAGTTTGATTGTGAATCGAAGGTAGGGCAATTCGCTTAGCGTGAAGAAAAGTCACGAATCACTTTTGAATTCGATTCAGAATTCAATTTTTAAAAAATTTGAATCACACGGCGCGATTTATTTCATTTTGCGCCATATAAAAAAAAAGAGTGTATTCCATTGAATTTTTGTTTGAAAACTGTGATACAGTAGAATCCGCTTAATGTAATCACGGTTGTCTGAGACAATATTGATCACATTAACCGGCTGATTGCATTAAACGAAAAAAAATTTTTTTGTAAAAATATTCACTTTATTGCACGTAGGTACAAAAATAAACCTTTATTTTTTGAAAACGTTCCATACCTAATTAATGTGATTAGGCTGTTTTAAATCAAGAATCCGCTTTGGTTAAAAGTAAGCAATAAAAAAATTGCTGGATAATCTGTAAAAATTCTGTAGAAAATCAACGAAAATTCACTAGGAGTAGGAAAGCAGTGAAAATAAAATTGAAAATATTTGAAAATTCACTAGAAAATCTGCAAAAATTCTCTAGAAAATCAGCAATGGGTATGGGCCTCGGGGGAGGTTTCCGGTCCCAAATCAGAAAAATGCGACTTTCGCCAAAATGACTGCTAAGGTCCTTTTTTTTCCTGAACCACCATATAATCAGGTATGCACAATTGTGTCTTCAATGAAAAAAAATGAAAGAGAGAGGCAGATTTGTCGGAAATAGCGCACTAAATTACATTTTTTTCAATGAAAAACGGCTCGAATTGTGATTCCAATAACCGGTGGTTTGATCACATTAAACGGCGTAATTTATGGGTAAAAAGGACAAGAAATCGGGACCGAAGCATTTTGATTACATTATCCGAATGATTCCATTAAGAGGCTTTCCATTAAGCGGATTCTACTGTAATTTTCAGTTTCAATCAAGTTTACATGATTTTGTAACATGGTTTCAAGAAATGGCAGCGATCAGGGCGGGGCAAGATACTAGACTTGATTCTTGAGGGGGGGAGGGGGGGTCTTGACACCTGTTTAAATTTATTGCAAATCAAGAGAAATAGTTGAAAGGGTGGTTCTGTCCTTCAAGCGTTGCAAAAATAACCTTAAAAATGATCGAAAAAATTCATTTTTCTAATACGGATTCTGATATGGATGTTGCAACAAATTCGGAAAAAATTGATTTGAATATTGTACTCGTAATATTTATTGGTTTTCTAAATATAGTTTATGGCCTCAAAACTTTGAAAATACCAATTTCAGTCTGTGATTTCGATTTATTGGTCACGAATTTACAGAAAAGTTAAAAAAAATTCATTAAGCAGCTAAATGCCTACCTGGCTACCAAGTATTTTCAAAAAGTCTTCAGCCCCAAAAATGTGGAAAACGCGAGAAAATGAATCGAAATTTCAATATTTTGGGAATTGGTGTCCATTTTGAGCGCTTGCAGGCCTTTATGTGACCCTGCCGGAAAGAAGGGACCCTTGTGTAAATGAAATCGATGTTTCTTTTTTCACGTTGTTGGTCCAAATGACATCAAATTTAGACCAAATACATGAAAATAAAGGTATCGGTTTTTTTTTTACACAAGGCCCCTTCTTTCCGACAGGGTCACATTATGTAGCAAAGAGAAAAGTAGAAAGGTATCTATCGAGTTTAATTTTAAAATAGTAACAGAAAAATACGCAATTTTTTTCTAAACTGTTTTCCTCGTAAATTTGATTTCACAGCTTATTTTCTTTGTAAAACGATAGTTCATTCACAAAAAAAAAAAAAGAATTTCAAATGCATTGAATTTGATTCATATTTTTTAAGAATCTCAAATTTTGGATTCAATTCTCCTTTTTTTTTAAATTTTGAGTTCAATAGTTCAAGGAGATTTGGAACCTCAAACTTGTTTTAAAGGAAAGGGGGGGTGACTGAATTGCACTACCCAAGAGTAGTAAAAGCCCCCATTTTTCGTATAGTCCCTTTAGGCTGAGGGACTTGGGATTTCGGGGAGCTCACCCACTTGAAGTAAATTACCAATTTTTGTCGAAATTCAGATTTTTTCTCAAGCTACCCAATACATAAATGTGTCATCCAGATGCTGAACAATTCATCAAAATATCTGGTTCTATTACCCTCAAAAAAATGTAAAATTTCTATGAAAAAAGTCATTATTTTTTTCATCACGCTGATAAAACAAACTTTACCATTAATTTTGAGTCGAGTAGTTCGAGTACCTTATTTTAACTCCGAATCCACTTCTATTGACCTATTTACGCGGGTCATTGATCGAGTAATTCATTCCACGACAACGACTTCTCAACTTTACTAGTCCAATAATGTTCGCTAGAATTGGTCTCGCCGAACTTGAAACTTTCTCCTTCTGAAATTCCCCTCAATCGAGAAATACGTGGAAATTTTCAACTTCGCTCTTCATTCGCCACTAAATAATTCCTTCGCGAAGTGATCTACCAAGGTAGACTTTTACCAAATCGTATTCCATTATTGCGGCACCTACACGACCACCAACCGGTATCTAATTCCACATTAAATCGATTACTCATTTTACTCGACCGAGTTGGTATTTGTACCAGCAACAACGCATGTTATACAATGTATAATATGAAATATCGCGTAGCGTTTTCGACTTAGAAGTTTGAAACTACTTTAAGGAAATTTCCATAACTACGTGTTTAGCATCGGAATATGCAAAAACTTCAAAGATACTCGGTAAATATCCTGATTGAGTTTTATAAAATTGACGTAGGTACCGAAAGTTAACGTTAGAGCTACCTACGAATTACAAACACCAGAACTAAAATCACCGCGGGCTAATCCGCATCAGTCGACTCATCGCCCCAAGTTGAAGTAACACGATATTTAGTAAGTCTAGGTAAACCTTTTTATTCGTATTTACGTGTATGTTGATATTCGTATTTATTTGCATAGTAAACGGATTCGCCTCTCCTGCGACAACATTTTTCAAAGATAAATACCTGAAACAGAGCGAGAAAAAAGAGGAAAAAAATTAGCTCGACTAATAAACGGTAAAATCCTTTTACGATTAGTTACGAAAGCTGAAAAAAAAAATCACCCCTTTCATAAGCGTATTTTAAGGGACAATGAACGACGAAAATTCAGGCTGTGTGTAAACAATGGTATTTATAAAGCGATTCTATTGTTCTATCGAATATCTGTGCTCTATTTGTTGTTTGAAAACATCATACAGGGTTGTAGACCCTGTGTGCGGATAAGGTACACGTTATTTCGAATACTTTTTAACATCTAGGTATCTGGATTGCCTTTCTGCCTTAATTTCTCTTTAATTATACCTTTTGCGAGGGCGTAAAAACGTCTGCAATTTGCGAACAGTACGTGTATACAGAACGCAGCTTTGGAAGGCGTTATCGTACTAATGCCTAATATCGTCTTAGAATTAATTAGTACTAGGTATCTGAAGTTTATGTGTACCCGTTCCATAGGCGGAATATTGTTGATTACGTTTTGCAAAAGCGAAGCCGGTGTCATAATTTCATTAACATGTTTTCGACAACTTTACATCGCCCATTGCATTTAATGAATTTATTGTTGTATTATTTAGAGGAGATGCGCGACTCAGGATGTAGCTTTTTCCGTCACATCTGCTGATTTACACAGTTCGTAGTGAATTATTGAATAGAATGAAGCGAAGGGGGTCTTTTCGAAAGACGTATGGTGTCTTTTTGTTGTATGGAGGAGTTTGGTGATAATGTGCTAGCAGATTTTCTTCGTTTTAGTTTTCATACGAAAATCAACTAGAGGTATTTGCATTATCCAGAAGTCTGGAATCTGGATTCGTTTCGTTGGTATTCAAAGTGATTTCGAGATTTGTTTTTATGATTGTTGGTCGTTGAGAATTTTCAAAATCTTCGCTTATTCAGTCAGAGGCGATTTTCCAAAGGAAATTAAGGAAATCAGAATTTCATTGATTTTTTTATAATTTGAGATTTTTTCGAGTACCAATTTTTTTGGTAAAAATGTGTCCTGAAAAATATGTATCTAAGTTGAATTGAATGAGTTTGGTTCGCTATAATGTGCTATTAAAACACTTCGATTCGCAGTCAGAGGTTTCTACGCCTTGTAAATCAACTACAGGTGATTTTTGTTTCGTTCTTTTGATTTTTCGACTTGGAAGATTTTTTTTCAGTATCATTTCTTTGACTTTTGAATATGGTATTTCAACGATCCCAGTCAAAAATTTTAATTTCCGAGTTCAAATTTCTTCATAACATTAATTATCTATTTTTTTTCAAGATTAAATCCATTTTCCAATTTTAACATTTTTTCAACAACAAACTTGATATTACTAAAAAAAATTTAATTTTGATTTCTTTCTTTTTTATTTTTAATTTTATGCTCTTAAAGTTCCTTCTTTTCAACTAAATACCTATTTAGTTGAAAGGAATTTTAAAACACACGAAGTTGATTTTTTTTTAATTGAAAAAAATTGGGAAGGTATTGAAATCAGGGGAAAAAATTTTCAAATTGGAGAAAATTTGAAAAATATGAAGTTGATTTTTTTTGAAAATTTAAAGTTGGAGAAATTTTGATAAAAATTGAATCAAACATGCATTTTTAATTTCTTTTTAAAAAATTTCTGGCTTGGATTTCTTCATTTTTTTCAACTCATGTTTTTTGAAATTTCTTTCAACTCGGCTAATGACTGAATGTTTTGGAAAAGTTTTTCACTTTAAACTTTTTTTTTCACTCAAGATACGTAGACCTATTCTTATTACGTGGAATTTTTTGATAAATTCATATTATACAGATTTTTAAAAAATATATAGTTTTTTTTGAACTTTCTGATTTCCTCAGATTTTTCCTTCCAAAATTGCCACCACTTTTAGTTTATATTTCGTCGATCTTTTTGTCATGACATTTCTCTATCAGGGACACCTTCAAAAAATCTGAAAAAATTCTCCGAAGTACAACTTTACATGCTGGTATTGCTGGTTAACATATTAAAAAATCGAGCTGATGTTTTTTCGTATTCTCGATTTAAAAAATTCCAAAGATAAGAAGAAAATAGACTTTTTTTCTACTTATCTTTATTGACCTGAAATTGAGTAAAAATCAATTTATTGCGTCGTTATTTAGGATATGACTTTGGTCTTCTCCTCTCATACTTTCTTCCACATTCAATCAAAACCACTTTTCGAATTTTTTAAATCCAAAAATAAAATTGATATTTTTCCTTGAAATTAGAAATACAATTGCAATTTCCTCATTTCACTAGATCACGTATTTTTTCAAGAGGAAAGGAAGAACAATGAATTTGTGAAAAGTTTTCCCAAACTTTCAATCGCATTATTTGGTAGATACCCTGATGCCGTTTAGGTATGTAGATTTTTTAGCTTTTAAAGCTTTTCAATTTCTCTTTAAATTGAAGTTTTTCCTTTTTAGGTACATATTTCAAATTTTTTTCTGTAATATATTCAAATTCCAAAGTTATTATGAGATCTCAGCACGTCTTTTCTATTCAAAATTTCAAAATAATTCAGACCTTGGTGTACACCCCTCCCCCCTATTATGACATTGATTCATCTGTTGCATCATCCAAAATCTGGCTTCTATTTCGACCTTTGCTGTTTTTTTTTTTTTTTTTGCAAATTTTTCAAAATTAAATTTTCATCTGTTTTTTAAGTAGTTGATTAATTTGAAATTATTTTACACGATTTTTCAGAATATAGTTTAGACGAGTTTTTTTTGTCATTTTTACAGTCATTTTTCGAATTTTTTTGGGGAAAAAAAATCTTGACCTTGACCTCTCTCTTGCATCTGTCAGAATATGACCTTGATTTCAACCTTTAATCACAATTTCTACAATTAATCAAAATAAAAACTTGACCTATCCTTCATATCATTCATGTAGGACCTTTAACTTGAAACTTGGACATCATTTGACTGTTGCTTCTGACTTCCAGTACATGACCTTTGACCTTAGAATCTTAGTCTCAACAACTGTTCTCACATTTTTTTTTTCTGTCAAATCAAAGGAATGACTTTTACTGCCCATATCATTTTAAAAAACATTCGATTCTAGAGCTGACGGAAAAACAGCAATAGATTATACCAGACACCATTCTTAGGTGTGAAAATTTAATTTTTGAGTAGAGGTTTCTCTTGATTCTATTTCTTTTCGAAGGCTCATAACCTGTGATTATTCAAAAGCCAGTTTTTGTCAACTAAGGGTGATTTCTATATCTAACCCTACATTACAGGTAATGTATCAAAAATCATGAAATTCTACTTGAAAAAACTTCAAAAAGCGTTAATCTCTCACCAAAATCAAGTAAAATCCCCCCTCCCCCCACACACAGACAAAAAATAATGATCCGTGACAAGGCGTTTGAAACCTTCCTCGCCAATTTTTCGTTAAAAATTCCAAAACCAACATTTCTATGCATTACCAAACTTTGCTAAAATAGTGGTAAAATTCCAGTTCTGTAACTAAACATGACAAAAGTAGAAATTTTTTTCAAAAAATAAGAACGTCCTCTGCGACACCATCGACCTTGACATTTCCATTCCAAATCCATCTTTCGATTGTGATACGTCTGGTCTTATTTTGACAGTACATAAGAAAAATGTCACCGAATATATCGTCGGGTTTTTTCTGCTCTCAGTCGAATACGAACTGATAATTCGACATTTGTAAAATCGAAGCACACAAAAGTTACAACCTTGATATTAAATTGACACGAGAGAGAGAGAGAAAAGGTAAAAAAACGCGAGTACAAATTCTCGCCATGACGCAATACAAATCGTTGCATCCGAATTGGGAACTCATCGGCGGAGAAATAAAATTATCGACAGCTTAGAATTTTCACTCTTTCAACTTCATTACACAATGCCAAAACATCGGCGTTCTATTCGAATTAAAGTCAATTGCACTTAATTTTATCGCCATTACGATAATCGTATTTCCTGTTGGTAATTTCTCGCCGCTTCGTTAAAACTTTCGCAGTACTGGCAGGCAACTTAATTATTTTACATGAATTGTACGACTTAGCCAGACGAATCCGTCAACCATTTTTATCCCGCACTTCGTGAAAGGCTGAAAAATGATTTTAAACTTTTCAAAAACGTTATACAGTAAATGTGTTTTGTATTCGAAATGAGATTCCGTACGAATCAATAAGTTGAAAAAATGCAAATTCCTTTTCATTAATTTTACAGTCGAACGTTCGAAAGTCTACGTAGCCTTAACAGAACCGCACCAAATTGGTTTCATTTTGCTACATTTCGATATAGCTTCGAGGAATAACGCACGTTCGATCTTAAGCTTTTCGACTTGGTTCATTGTCTTTACATCGTTTAACCTCAACAATCTGCCCCGTGTAATGGTTCACGTCTTTTAAAAAATTTACTCTATCAATTTTCGCGTATCTTTTAGAAAACAGCTTGGTCGTTTTATCTCAAGCGAGCTCCTCGTGATTTTACGCACGAAATCGAGTTTCTTCCCTTCGAAAACGAAAGTTGGCAATGTAGAATTTTGTTATGCTGTTCGCGATATTACACCGAGCCAACCGCAACCATTTACGTCGATTTTTCACATTTCTCAGTTAAACAAAACAGCTACCTATGGGTATCGAATTTCGCAGCGAGAATCTTCAAATGTGAAATTCTCCTCGTCAATCTTACGCTTTAGATGTCAGTCGAGTAAAAATTTATTTTCCTTGAAGCCTACCTACCTTGCATATATTAACGAACGAGTCGACAACCATTAAGCAAACGTTAGTCAATAAAACCAAACGATAAATTTACCTACCTATCATGTGTTTACTGTATTAAGATATTTTCATCTAAAAAGAAGATATCAAAAATAAACTGTCTGGAATAAAAGTTCTTTAAAAGCAAAGTAAACTTTAAAAGCTCATTCAAAGGTTTCATTTTAAAACGAAGAGAAGGAAGTTATTTTTTCCTAAAGAAAATAAAAATTCTGAAGGGTATAACCTTTTTGAAATTCGTCAATTCGCACGAATTACGATTAGCCGAAGAATTTCCATAGTAGAACGAGCTCGCAGAATGTAACCCCCTTGAAATAAATTCAAAATCGTCGTATATTTTCATAAAGAAATTAGGTTAGTAAATTGAATTTATTTTTCGATTTTTTTTTTCCTTTTTTTTGGAAAGAATGAACCGAAGCAAAATATTACGAATAGGAAAGAAAATCAAATAATATGTAAATCATCTCAGTGGTGTTGGGTGATAATGAACGCATGAATTGTGAATGCCTGAAACTTTCGTTGCGACAATTGGTGGAGGGAAAAAATTTAAAATACAGTTGAAGTGATATGACGTCCTGAGAGGTACTGAAACCCATTCCATAAACACAAGTTAGGATAGTTGAATGTCGATTCTATTTCTGAATACATTTGGTTATTTTATGATGGAACTAGTGAGGATTCTGGGGTTTAAATGGACACTACTTCCGATTTTGAAAATAATTTCATCTCTGGACTCAAATTCACTGACACAAAGGAAATTTGAAATCTCACCAAATTCGATCATATAGGTATCGACACAAAACTTTTAAAAATTTGCTGTTTCAGATTTTCGGAAATACTTAGCCTTTGATCCCAAAATGGGCTCCAAAATGGAGGAGGAATGTTGAAATTTGAAATTTTACATAATTGAATGTGAGTTTCGAATTGACTCTGACTCACCGGTTGAGCCCCTAATCGGAAACAAGGGTTCGAAATTCAAAAATTTTACGATTCCTTTTTTGAAAATTGAATTCTTAAGCTGACACGATTTTTTTGTCTTATTCCAATTGCCAAATTTTGGTTGCTTTTATGTAATTAATGAAGGGAAAAATAATTTCTTTGATCTAAGTTTGATTTTAGGGGATGAGGTATTGAAAAATGTAGTTTTTCAAGAACAATAAATACAGGTCTAAGAGAACAGGGTGTCCATTCTCTGGAAAACCAGGAAAAGTCAGGGAATTTTGAAACTTTGTGCATTCCGCTGGAATTTCATGAAGATCCAAAAAAAGAATGAATTTTATTCGATGTTTCTGGACTCATTTTAATATAAACTTTTCCGAAAAAATTCCCTCCCTCCGCTCCACAGTGGGATGAGTTAATTTCTAGGTGGCCAAAAATTATAAACCAGGTAATCGGGGGTTTTTGGATGCGCTAAATCCATTTTTCATATTATTTTGACCCCAAATAGCAAAGGGGGTGAGGGGGGAGGAGCTAAAAATTCAAATTTGTGAAGTTTTTCAATGACAAAAATGACAGAGAATTAAATTTCCTATCTGGTAGTAGAAGTTGTTAGTTTTATCTGGGAAGCATATCTAGTTTTCAAGGAATTTTCAAGTCAAGTTGAAAATTGCTAGTGGAAATTGAGAAAAAGAAGAATGAGTAAATTGTAGGAAAGTATTTGACAAAATTGATGTGAAATTAGTAAGAAATCAGTGTCGGAATGTGGTATTTTCCCAAGAGAGGGAGGGGTAACATGTACGATTTTCTCAACTTCAATTTATTTTGAAAATGAAATGAATTTAAAGCAAAATTTTGGTTACTTAAAATCAGTATAAAATAGTGTTTTGGATTAATAAACTTGAATGAAAAATTGGTCACGTTTACTTTGAAATTATTGAGTGAGGTCAAAGCGTTTAAAAATTTTGTTTTTTAAAATCAAAAATGATAGTTTTCGAAAGAAATAATGAAAGTGGTTGGAATGTGAGGCCAAAATTTTCTAAAAATTTAAATTCAAGAGGTCATTCTACTGTTGGATTTGTGATTTTCGAAAGGGAATGCTCCTCTCGCCAAAAAAAAAATTATTTTAAGGTCAATCTTTTTTTGGTCAAATTCATCAACTTTCTTTGAAATTCCATCCATTATAATTTTTTCGGAATATTTTGATTAAAAATAATTGAATCATCCGTGATTTTTTTCATTAGTTACGTTTCAAAAATTCTCCCAAAAAAAGTGTAATTTTGATATTTTTCATGTCAAGGAAAAATTCAATTGAATACCACCTTCCAATTTCTACCATCATGGTAAATATCTCTCCCATCTTTCTTTTTCCACCCTTCCACTCCAATCAAGAAAGCCACCTACAAATATCCCATCGATTCCGAAGATGAACCAGAAAAGATGCCACTAATCAGCAGAATTTATTTTCCAATCAAAACGGCGGATCCGTTCAAACAAAACCTAAACCATTACGGTCATTTACGTTATTGAACGACTATCGTAAATCTCTTGCAGCTTTATATTTTCCGGATTCTGCCGCCCACCGCATAACACAGCGTGCAAAATTTAATATCATCGAGAAAAACGACTCTTTTATTTTTCAATTTCACTTCCAACTGAGTATAAAGATATCCGAAGCGTATTTCATATCGGCTCATCTACTAGACAAGACGTGGAATTGAAATATATAAAAACCACCAAACTATGGTCAATTTCGCAAACGCGCCAATATTCCAAGATTCTTGGTCGGTTGCGAGGAAAATTTCATCGAAATATCCTCGGTACGCTCTAACTACATAACTTTACAAGTGGAAGATAGGAAACTGTTCGATTAACACTTGGGCCAATTTCCTGCATTCGTTTATTTTCATCTTTGCTCTTAATACTTCGTATTTTGGTATTTTTATTTTTTTTCTCTGACAAATCTACTGCAGTTCGGTTTAAATCTAAGCTATCAACTTAAAACGTCAATTTGGACTGATTTGCCTCAAGAACGCCATTTGCAAACTATTTCAATTAGTCTTTAAACGTCGAAGTCGTTGAAAATTCCACCAGTTTACAACTTCTCCATCCAACACCTCTGAATGTTTATTTGTTAGCGAAATATCCGACACTTTTACCCTTCAATTTGAAAAATTCAATTACACTTTATTCTCGAGTTGAAAATCTTGGCATATTTGTCGAAAGTTTTGATAAGCTGGCTGACAAGGTTGCTGGACTTGGAAAATTTTCCAAACTGTTCGAGGTGACGTAAAACCGTGTTTTTCATCGATACTTTAATTGACTCCGAAATTATAAATCGATTTCTATAAAGCTCGGAATGCGTTTTAATTTTGCGTCTCGAATTTCGTCTTTCAGGAGTAAACTTACTCATCAGATTTATGTGAAATGTTGAAATTGATAGGTATAAATATAGCTTTTTATTATCTTCCCAGAGAAAAGCGTAGGTACCTTCGACTAATGTCAACATTCGACCATTAAATTTCGATTTAACGTAGAAAGCAAACATACGATTTGTAAAATTTACCAAGTATAATGGGAATCGAATCCTTCGAGCCATACGAGCCGAAAAAATAACTCATTGTGAATGTACCACCTATGAAAAATCCTTATTGATAATCTTTTCTACGTATAATGTCGTATTGTCGTCTCTTCCAACCACGTTCTTGTCGTATTTACGGCAAATCAGATAGGCAATTTGTTATACATATTCTAACATTTTCGGCTCCGTATCTCACAGCTATTGGCTGCGGACAAAACCGTGATTTTGATGGCAGGGCGTGTGGAAGAGAGTTCTCGTTTTCAGATTTCATCTTGTAAACGTCGCCGTACGAGAAATATTAAATTTTCCACTCTGCTGCGTATCTTCGGCTGTACGACGTTGTGAGGGTAATTTGAATCGAAACACGATAACTGATCCGGTTGGAAAATTTTCCACGGTTTCGTATTAACTCGAAAATTTCTTCGACTATCGAGTCATCCAGCACATATGCACAGTGCGTATAATATTTTAGATTTTCTACATTGAATTTCGAAACCAGCTGAGTCTATTTTGACGATTTAAACGTTCCTGTGTACGCTCGATTTACGCCAACTTTCCCGCAACTTGTTCCATTTTCAAGGTTTGGGAAACATTTCGAGTTCTCGACACGTTGCCTTGATTCGCAAACACATGGCAGCGTCGCGACGGAAACATTAAATGATACGGCAGTCTATGAGCGAAGGTGTTTCTTCGACTTGACTCGTTTTTTCTACTGAAATTCAATCTCCCGATGTGTAATGTTCGGCATGTTTCACGCCACGAAGAATAAATACGCACGAGAAAATTCTTGGAATTCTGTACGCCTGGTGCCTATCTTAAGACATATTCTCGTTCGTGTCTTAAAACTATACGAAGATCGACTTTGTAGGCTCGGTTTTTTCCTCGCTCAGTTCCGGAGTTAATGGAATGCCTTTTGATGTCTAATTCGATTGGCTGTAATGTTTGTATTCTACGTGTATCTTTATTCTGCGGTATCATGCGAGACCTGCCGGATGGTGAATTCGCCTAATACCGTATCCAAAGTAAAAGTGAATTAGGTGAGATTAACATTTTTGCCGGAGATGAGGAAACTTTCTTACGTTGCGGTGTAAAATTATTAGTTTTGGGTTTCCGTATCATTGGCAAGAGTTCTTTTAGTTGTCGAATTTTTGTAAAATTGAGGAGAAAATAAGTTCTAAGGTTATGAAATTCAACAGTTTTAAAAAAATCTCTTTCTTACATTGAACAATAAATTTTACTAAAATTGATTAGTTTTTCAAATTCCAAATATGTACTGCATAATTTTTCAATTGTGAGCCAGTTTTAATATAAGTATTTTCTGTGAAAAGGAACCATTCGTTGAAATGATAGAAATATAATTTTGTAGCCCCTTTTCATATAAGGGAAGTAATTCTGAGCATTTTAAAATCAGAAAGCGAAAAGCATTTAAAAATTGGTCGAAATGTACCATTTAAAATTGAGATATTGAAAAATGAAATTTTGAGAAAATCATGTTGTAAAGTTTTCTATCATCTTTGCGAGCATTTAGCCGCGGTAACTTGGAATTTTTTATTTTTTAATGTATTGCTTGAAATTTTTTCATACAAAGGTAGGGTTGCAAGGTCTAAAAAAAATGGCGTGGGGCATTCAAAATTCAATGAAAAAATTAAGTATTCGAGCCTGGTACCTGCACTGCTTTTAGTGGGCCCCCATTTTTCAGATTATTTCTTGAGTGTAGATGTAGACCTAAGTGTCATTTTGAAAAAAATCGTTTTTTTTTGTTTTTGAGCCAAAATCCTGAAAATATGGAATATACTAGTGAGAATTTTTGGTGAAATTTTGAAAAACAATGAAATTTAGACATAAAAAAGTGAATTTTTTATTCATTTTTCTTGTTATTTTGAAATTTTTTTTAAAGCGTTTGCGTTACTTACCTTGATAATTATTCGATTCGGAAAGAAATGCGGGCTCGGTGCAAATGCACCCCATACATCTCTTTCACAACGGGTCTGGTAATCTTGATCGATTCGGATTTTTTTTTTTAAGAGTAATAATTATCATGGTGTCTACCGAGCAGGAAAATCATGAAAAACATGAAAATAGCATGCAGTTTGATCAGTTTTCGCAAAAGCACGAATTTTTAACATTTTCCTCTCTATTTCTAAATATAGAATTGTTTTTAAATCATTTTTCAGCTTTCAGCTTCATTTTTTTATAAAAAAAATTCTGGCCTCCCATCTCTCGGACAGGGTTCAAATCTTAATTCGGATTTGAATAAAAAAGACTAAAATTCGAATCAAACGGCAAATAGAAATAAGCTTAAAAACGGTGGCTCAGATTCAAATAAGAGTAATTATTAGAATATTTACAGTAATTTTCCATAATTATTGAAATATTTATCACCATTTACCGTAATTACTGAAACATTTACCGTAATTTACCGCTATTATAGAAGAATTTACTGCGATTTACCGTAATTACTGAAACATTTATGGTAACTTACCGTAATTACGGAAACATTTACGGTAATTTACCGTAATTACGGAACCATTTACGGTAATTTACCGTAATTACGGAACCATTTACGGTAATTTACCGTAATTACGGAACCATTTACGGTAATTTACCGTAATTACGGAGCCATTTACGGTAATTTACCGTAATTACTGAATCATTTGCGGTAATTCTCCGTAATTATGAAAAAATTTCGCAGCACATAGGTCAAAAAATGCCAGAATGTGAAGGATTGAACGGATCACTTTAGAACACTAATGAATGAGCAAAAGAAAATAAAAGAGTGAACTGAACTCTCATGAACTCCAGTGAACAAGCGAATGAAAATAAATCCATTTGCAGCACATTATCACAATTATATAGAATATTTTGAAAAGGACCACCAAAAAATCTTGAACGAATTGTAAAAAAATCGCGAGTAAATCTGATTCTGAATCGAGATTCTTTTCAAAAAAAACTGCATTTTTGGAATTCGATTCTTCAAAATTGGGGAATCTAATTTTGCCAAATCCGATTCTCCAATTCCAAATCGAAGAATTGCCCCATGTCTGCATGAATCCTTCCTTCTCTTCAATACTTTAGTATTCAAAATTTTTTTGAAATTCTGAGCACACATTTGTTCCGTTTTCAAATGATAACGATTTTTGGATTTAGGTTATGAAAAATATATTTTTGAAGCTCGTTTTATAGAAAAATGAGAATAGAGAAAAAATAATCTTTGGTTCTATCAAAAAATTTTCTCAAGGTTGGTTTTTTCGGCGTATTGAAAAGTAGGTACCATATCAATTATTGAACACTTTTTGTCACACATCACTAAAATTGTTTTATTGAGTTGAAAAACTTTTTTTTAGAAAGGTATAATTCTTTATGTTATTTTTGAATTTTTAGACAAAAAATAAAACTTTGAAAGTCTGAGGCATTAAATAAAATTTTCAAAATTTTGTTCTCCGGCAGTATCTTTTTCATTATTTTTTGAATTATGAAATTTTTATTCTGTTTTTATTAACTTTTTTGTTCGTTACTGCTTAATTGTATTTTTATTCGCATCAGTGAGAAACAGAAGAAAAAATTTTCAGAACCTCGAGTAGGCGTAATTTACGAAAGAAGAATTCATTAGTCTTACATAAATACTTTGGAAGTCTCATTAGTAACTTGAATTTTTCGTGCCGAAGATTAATAACTCGCTGAAAATTGAACTAAAATTAATTATTGAAACGCCCCCTCACCCCCTTAAAAAATCGAGCTTTTTTTCTTCACCATTTCGAATGAAATTTAGTCGTTGAGTTAAATCAACACGATATATTTATCGAAAGAAAGTTGACTTTGACGTTTATTAGTTTAGGACGAATGAATCCCTATATTCGATGTGGTGTATTCGTCATCGTCATCGACGTTTATTAATTAATTTATACCGTGCGATGTCGTATTGGAGGAATAATTTGTACGTTGTTGATGAATTCTTCTTCGTTTGCCTTCGAACAATAGACGTGTGGGTGAATATATGCCCGTATGTAAATGAGTTGAATTTTCAAGATATTTGATAATGGGCATTGCCTTACCGACCGGAAATTTTTTATGGAAAATCTTTCTGAAGATAACACTCTTTCCTTTTTCCCTATTTTTTCAAAATACATTTTTTTAGTTTTTTTATAATTTAAAAAAAAAAATTACGAGACATTTATTCTACTTTACATTTTTACATTTTTTTTTTGCAGATAGGTAATATACTAATGCACTTATAAGTACAATTTTTTATATTTTTTTTATCATCATTTTTTCAACATTTCTGAATACTTTTTTCAATTTTTTTTTCATTTCAATTTTTTTTTTTAAATTCACCCCATGGAAATGGCAAATTTTTTAGTTCTAATAGCACGTAATTATGTCATAATCATTCAGTTTCATTCGAAGTCTTTCGAAGTTTTTTCAAGATGGTCAAAAACACTCCAAATCTAACTTGAGAGAAAAAAACTTTATTTTTTGAAACGAAGAGGAAAAGTCTCGCGTATCGCGACTCGAAGTACGTAATACATTCAAGATAACACAGAGATAGGTATATTTAGTATAAAGTTGAAGTATTAATCAATCTGTCAACTAGGGTATCGAATTATGTACAAATACAAGACGGTGTCGCGACGCAGTTCGGTTTATCCTTGCGAATGAAACTTAACACGAAGCATGGTTTTCATCTCGGGTTATTTGTCTATGTTTTTGTAACGGTTATCTTTAAGTATTGAAGTCGTCGATGGCGTACTAGCAGGAAAAAAAATTCCTTTCGAAGATATTTCATTAATCCTAGTGCTTTGATGGATGACGTTTTTGCATGCGGGTACAAGCACGAAGACCCAATTTGTCGACTAGTTAGGGTTTTATTGTAGGCGACGATGTCTGCTACGAGAACGAGAATATCGTACCACGAAAAACGAAGGTATAAATACGGAGAGCATCGAAAGAACGTCTCGTCTTCATCGCGAGTACAAATTAAATTTTATATATTTTTTTACAATTGTCACGTTTCGGTATTCGTGCAACGCGTATACGATACGCGATTGGTAATGTAGAAAAAGCGCGTTTTTTTTGCCATCTCTGTCGGGCAAAAGAGAAGAAAAAATGTATTCAGAAAGCGAGCGAAAAGGCAAAAAATGAATTTAACGTTTAAATTATTTGAACGGCAAATGTCGCTCGTTTCCGTTGATGCATTCGTGTTTGGCGCGGACACAATTGCGAATACTAGTCACGTAAAGTGCAGCTGAATTCGCAGATAAAGTGTCGCTAACTCGGAGCTGCCTTTTTGCTGTGTTTATTTACAATTTCATTAACATAGTTAATCCATTAGTAAAGTAGAACGTGTTTCGGCGTTTGAACGGATTTTTTATACGACTGTAATTCCATTTTAGTCGGCTGTGTCAACGAAGGATGTGCGTTTTAACAGTTGCGCTCGTATGAGTGATGCGGAAAGTTTCACAGGATGTAAAAGTAATATCCGGATGAGTAGGGATAGGGCAGAGCAGGGGAAGAGGGGGTAGCTTGCTTCGAAAATGACGAAAGTGCATTTCTGGCAGAGAAAAATTGTTAAAGAGATGACGTTTTTTATCGTAATATTTGCATTTTTGCAGGGAATGGAAGTCTACATCGGAATCGAACCGACTCCAAATTGACTACAACCTCGGCTTGACCCCGGAATCCAGCTGGAATCAAGGAGTCAAGGTCATTGATTGACTCCTGAGTCAAGAGTAGAGGTCATATATTGGCTCTGAAGTCAAGAGTCAAAAGTCATGGATTGACTTAGGAATCAAGGTTTGAATCCAGAGTCAAAAGTTGAGATCGTAGATTGACTTCAGAAGCAAGGATCAAATTCATGGATTGACTTCAGGGTCAAAAGTCAAGATTGCATGTTGACTCCGGAGTCGAAAGTTAAGGTTGCAGATTGACTCCAGAGTTGAAAGTCAAGGTCATGGATTGACCTCAGGGTCAAAAGTCAAGGTCATAGATTGACGCAAGAGTCGAGGTTATAGATTGACTTCAACGGCAAAAGTCAAGGTTATAGATTGACTTCAGAGGCAAAAGTCAAAGCTATGGACCGGCGATGACAGGATCAAGGTCATGGATTGACTCCAGAGTCAAAAGTCAAGGTTGCAGATTGACTTCAGAGTTCAGATGCTAAAGTCAAAGCCATGGACTGGCCATGGGATCAAGTTCATGGATTGACTCCAGAGTCAAAAGTCAAGATTGCAGATTGACTCCAGAGTTGAAAGTCAAGGTCATAGATTGATTCCAGAGTTGAAAGTCAAGATCATGGATTGACCTCAGGGTCAAAAGTCAAGGTTACGGATCGACTTCAGAGTCAAAAGTCATAGACTGGCCATGAGATCAAGGTCATGGATTGACTCCAGAGTCAAAAGTCAAGGTTGCAAATTGACTCCAGAGTTAAAAGTCAAGGTCATAGATTGACTCCAGAGTTGAAAGTCAAGATCATGGATTGACCTCAGGGTCAAAAGTCCAGGTTACGGATCGACTTCAGAGTCAAAAGTCATGGACTGGCCATGGGATCAAGGTCATGGATTGACCTCAGGGTCAAAAGTCCAAGTTACGGATCGACTTCAGAGTCAAAAGTCATGGACTGGCCATGGGATCAAGGTCATGGATTGACCTCAGGGTCAAAAGTAAAGGTTACGGATCGACTTCAGAGTCAAAAGTCATGGACTGGCCATGGGATCAAGGTCATGGATTGACTCCAGAGTCAAAAGTCAAGGCTACAGATTGACTCCAGAGTTGAAAGTTAAGGTCATGGATTGACTCCAGAGTCAAGAGTCAAGGTCATGGATTGACTTCAGAGACAAGAGTTAAGGTCATAGATTGACAGGAGGTCGGAAATCAAGTTTTGAAATTGAATTAATGGTCAACAGTCATTTTTTAACAGGGGGTAGTAATTGACTCTAAAATCGAAGTCAAAACTGTCTTTAAATTGACTACTGCTTGATTCTATGTAGAGTCAAGCCGGAATTAAGATGTCAAAATGGGCTCAGAAGTCGGGATGGAATTTGACTTTGAGAGTCAGGTGAAATGAGAAGTCGACTTTTGATTGAATTTTATTCCCTGAATTTTTAAAAATAAAAAAATCATCTGAGCTGAGAATTCTCAATTTTTTGCCTCTCAGTATTTAAGCCAGGCAGGTGCCTAGAAGTGTAAATTGAAGAATTATAATTGAATAAAATGATCCAAATAGGAAGGCACCTAATTAAAATTATTCATACTTCTGTTTATTTTCAACATCCAATAAGACCTTTTCAACTCGGGAACTTACGTGAAAAATGATCCATTCAATCGAACAATATACGAGTATTATACAAAAATAAACAACACCAAAAACGTCTCGAAAAGACCAACAAAATCAAGTCGACAAATAGCGAGACACCGAAACGGTTTAGGTCGCAGAAAGACGTAACCGAGATAAAAGTCAACCATCGGTCAGTGAAATGGCAATGTACCCGAGACCCTTTTTATTATCTCGCCACCAAATCAAGAAGAGAAACTCGATACTAATTGTAAGCTCGGCATAGCTCGTCGGGTAATTCGTATCACAATAGCGCCCCCTTTCTAGAAATGCTTTCAAGCGATGACACTTGTAAAAACAAAACGCAGACGAATCCAACTCGTAATCGTAACCGGCTTATCGTATTACTTTAAATTACAAATTAAAACGTTGAAAATATTTACATACGCGTAATCCGGGCTACTCTACGCTCGTAACTTCCAAGCGTATCTACTCATCTTATGTACAATGCTTTTCAAAAGGATTAATTCATCTAGACTATGCGAAGGTGGAACAAAATGGCAAAATATACGTTGACGTTGCACGACGAACCATATGTTTAGATTTAGAAAATTTGAACTTTTTACAGATTGTCCATATTCAAGAAAACGTGGAAGAAATTTTCGCTGGAATTTTGTGTAAATCCAGAAGGATAAATTACCTATGTGGGAAGTGTTTTTCGTTCCCTTTGTAGTACATAATTGTTTTCTGTTAATTTTCCCTCGCTTTGCTCGTCCCAAATTCCTTCATTTCTCAATGGATGTGATTTTTTTCATTTGACATTGTTAATCTTATTGAGGAAATAGGAAAAAGATGACCAATTTTGCTCTGAATGTAGAATGAAAGATTCGAAAAATAAGACAAAAAAAACTAACGATTTTTCAATGTACATATTTTTTTAAAAAATCTGAAACAGATGTCTTTGCCTATTAAATTAACCACATTTTAAGACGAATTACCGACTCAACTTATCTGTTTATGACACTTTATGACTTAATTCAGCGAAAAATCTGAGGTAATGTTCTAGGAGAAGATATTATGGCGGTATGAATTTAAAAAAACCTTACGCATTCTGCGTAAGGTAACCGACTTTTCCACAAACGTCGGTGTAGAAAATTAAATTTACTTTCGTTCAACTATTCACAAATATTGAGTATATTGAAGAGTACCAAACTTGAAATTTTGGACTCCTAGGCACCCATGTACACTAGGGTATCCAGGGAAGGGGCTCAAATCGAAATAAAATAAGTTTTAAAAAAATACCAAATTCGAAATCAGCGACCCAAAAAATATCAAACTGCGCCGTTTTACAAACTTTTTAATGCTAATAGGTATTCAAATTATTTACGTTTCAAGCTTGCATTAAGAAATTAAAAAAACGGCAGTTCACAAATTTTAAGCCTACCGAGGGACGACTTAGGAACATGTAGAGGATTCAAATCGAAAAACAAAGAACTAATTCGGAATCAGCGACCAAAAAATCATCAGTTTATGCCCTTTTACAAAGTTTTTTTTACAAACTTTTTAATGCCAGAATGCGTTTAAGCCTACCGAGAGACGGTGTACCTCAACCGATCGGGCTGAAAATTTTTCTGTAGGGTCCTCAAACCTTTCTTTGCCAATCCTGAAAATTTCAGCTCAATCGGTTCTGTAGTTTTAGAGAAATCGAAATTTTAAGCGCAATGCAACTTTTACCTTGGTTGTTTCAAATTTCGGCTAAGTCCCACCTCCAACCCCTAAAAAACATCAACAGTTCAATCTCTCGAAAACGGCTGAACCGATTTTAAATCGGTTTGAAAATCTCAAAACTACATAAAAAATGCTATCTTTTGGGATCATTGTTCCCTTCTGGAGCTACACATCTTTTGAGTTTAATGCGAATTTCGAGTATTGGACCCTCCTTTGCATCCTTTGAGGATCGTTTTTGACCGAAGGAGGGGCCTCCCAAAAAACGCCTGTATAGCAAGTTGTAGAGAATTAAATTTGCTTTCGACAATGAGTCATTAGATTTTTTTGAGGATGCCTAGTTTTCAAATTATTCGAGCTTCAAGTTTCAGTAAGCTATTAAAAAAACTGTTTACACATTTTAAGCCTACCGAGAGACGGTGTACCTCAACCGATCGGGCTGAAAATTTTTCTGTAGGGTCCTCAAACCTTTTTTTGCCAATCCTGAAAATTTCAGCTCAATCGGTTCAGTAGTTTTAGAGAAATCGAAATTTTAAGCGCAATGCACCTTTTACCTTGGTTGCTTCAAATTTCGGCTAAGTCCCACCCCCAACCCCTAAAAAACACAAAAAGTTCAATATCTCGAAAACGGCTGGACCGATTTTAAATCGGTTTGAAAATCTCAAAACTACGTAAAAAATGCTATCTTTTGGGATCATTGTCCCCTTCTGGAGCTACACAGTTTTCGAGTTTAATCGCGGACAAAATTATACATAAACATATAAATATATAAATATATATATATATATATATATAAGGAAACCTCGTTCTCAACCACACGTCCTATCGTGTTCAGAATGTCCGAAAACGTAAAAAAAAATCGTTCCCGACGCTCCCTTCAACTACGATGAACAATTTAGTACTCGACTTTTCCTAATGGAAAAGTCGGTAAAATTGACTTGAAAGCTAAAATTGAAAGAATATAGCTAAAAAACAATTTTCAAAACCTCTAATTTTTTGCAAAAAATTTTTTTGCCTAAATTTTGAAATCGTTTTTCAAAAAGTACATTTTAAGCAAAATTAAGATGCACCCCAAAAAATTGAATTTGATAATTTCACCCTATTTTTAAAAAACCTGTTCCTAAAAATAATTCTTTCAAAAAATATAAATTCAGCCATAAACAGTCATTTTTTCAGTTTTACGATTCTGTAAGTCATACCTTGAAAATTCATAATTTTTTTTTTTTTTCAAAAACGTCACTCTCTTATTTCGAATGATTGAAAAATCACCGAAAAAAAAAAGTCAAAATTGCAGCACAAGAAAAATCAGCAAAATTCTGTTATTCGCTGAATTGTCAAAAGATTTCTTATTAAAATTCAGATACCTATTTTGCCAATTTCAGTGAATTTTCACTGATTTTCCAGAATTTTTTTCACTGATTGATTACTTACTGTGCTGTAATTCCGAATGTTTTCCAGTGATTTTCGATAATTTTCACCGATTCATAAGTGAGAGAGTACGAATATTTTGACCAGTTTCACGCGAAGGAATTTAACTATCATGTTTAACAGGTCTAGAAAATTTGGAAAAATCAGCTTAAAAACCGCGGAAAAGAAGAAAAAATGATTTCTAAAATATTGCGAACATCCTTTTTCGAAGCTCGAGCCTCAGCCGAGAAATAATTTTCAATTTGTATCTATTAAACGTTTAGGTAGTGATCGTTTATGTGAGGGTGGATTATGAACGGTGTTTTTTCGGACACCGGTACGTACGTTTAATACGAACACGTTTTAAATAGAGTTTCGGGTGCCTGCGAGAGTAAGCTCGCTAATGAGTTCTGCTTCAAAGCTCATTTATTATAGTTACCATCTTTCAAGTATCCTATGCTGTAACTACCTATTTATATAGAGCTCGTTATAGGATAGAGCTTTTTTTCATCATTTATAAATTGCTACTTAATCTGTTCCTAAATCTTCTCGTAGTGGTTCTAAAAATCGCGTCTTTAATTACCAAACAATCGTTTCACCATCTGGTACAACCCGGGTAATTTTTACTTTCTCGAAAGCTGCCGGGTATCGCGATTAAAACCCGGCGAGGTCGTGTAATATAAATAAAAGAAGCGTTCTACAAAAGGGCATCGCGATCGCTATACCGAGTTAATAAGCGAACGACATGCAATCAAAGGGCGTTATTAGACCCCTTGACGCGTTCGATTTGAATTTTCTCACTTTGTTAAAAATCCTCACCTCGCCTCACCTGCCTTATTTCCTTTGCGAAATGTTACGACGTAAAAACCAAATAAACGACTGTTTAATGCACAATGTTCCGAAACCAATATCGTCGAACTTGGTTTTTAAGCTTTGGCCAATTGAAAGCGTTACGTTGCTGAGTATTTTAATCTTGAATAATGCCTTCGTCACACCAGACCCATTCGTTCTGAGGTCTTCTCTTCGCTCTTCGCTGTATATTAGATTTTTGCTCACTGACGGCGTATTATATAAAGGTAAAATAGGTTTCTTTTTTCTCGCCTGCTGTAAGAAACACGCGCCTTCGAACGACTCGCAGAATACGTAAAAAGTTCTTCATTGTAAATCGCGGCGCTCGGCGGGCCGCCGAGTCGAATAAATATGCGCGAAATATACCTATATATGGGACGTGTGTGGTATAGACTTTTGATACCGAAAACCGCCGGCATGGTAAAATTCGTCCGTGGCGGGTTATCATAGAAGGCTTGATGAAGGGGTCTTTTTCTTGGAGGTATTATTTGGTCGTAAATGTCAACTGCAAGAATATACAGGCGAGTAGTACGTTGAACTTTGTGCTTATGTAAAATTTAGCTGAGAAGTGAGTGAATTTTTCGGGCAAAGGTATCTCAAAGAACCTTATTGTATTAGGTGTTGAATATCAGGTAAAAAAATTTAGATTTGGGGGTATGGAAAAGAGGAGTTGTTCAGGATGGTAGTCAGAAATGATTCCTTTTTTCACTTGATGTCATCAAAATTTTTTTTTAACTAAAATCCTCTTATAGTTTAATTTTTATTTTTTTGTTGTTTCGTCGATTTTAAACTATTGTGAAAGGTGATTTGAAGGTCAGGCCTTGAACGAAAGCTCACCTTTATACCCTTCGTCTCAAAAAGCTTGACGAATGATGTGCTAGGTCATAATTGATTTTAAACATTTTTGGATTTTGCCAAAAATTATCAAGAATTGTGGTAGCAGCCGCAAATCCAGACGAAAAAAGGGAGGGGGTGAAAATGAAATAGATTTTTTTGGTTTTTCTGGAAGAATAAAAATTTGTTGAAAATTGAAAAAAAAAATGAGGGCTTGGTAAAGAAAAAAATTAAAAAGATGTGTTTTAAGAAAAGTTCCCGAAATGATGATTACGTTTTAAGTGGATCAAGACAAAAAGTGAAGCAAAACGTGTTTGGATTCCATGATTGGAAAAATATCGTTTTTTTTTTTTTTTTTTTTTTTGTAAATAATTGTTTCTAATTAGCTGTAACTTTCGAGTTCAAATTTTTCCAACCTCTTCAGCACCAAAAATTTTCTCAAAAAATCAAATTTCTACAATTCGTTGAAAATGAAGTATTTTTTCAGCTCAGTTTTCCAATTTTTTCAAGTTCTCAAAGTTCTAGGTCTATGAAATATTGAAGTGCTGTGGGGTAATTGCGAACAGTTTTTATATTAGTGCCACTTTGGCGGCCCACTGTGACCACTCTGTAGCACCAATCAACCTCAAGTTCTGGTCACTTATACTTTGCGAGGTTTTCGGTTGACAAAAAAATTTGGAGGAAAAATTTTCAAAAATTTCAAAAAAGACAATTTAAAAAGTTTTAATTACGTTTTTGCATTGAATGCAAAAACCCACTATTTTTTACTTCTTTTTTTCCGATTTCGACTCGAGATGGACATCTACAAGCAATTTTCCAACTTTAAATGCAATTTTCATCTTGATTCGTTAAAATTTAACAAAGTAATGGAATAATATGAAAAATTTTCAAGCAAGTGAAAAACTTCTCAAAATGATTTTTTTTAAAAAATAGCTGAAATGGTCGAAAAAAGCAGTACCTGAAGGTATATTACCTACGATTTTTATTGAAAAATTCAGTCGAAATGTTAGGAGATGGAAATTTTCATCTTTTTAAGAACTTAATTAATATGTATTTTCATATTTTTGAAGAACGTGTCCTCCAATCTAATATGATTTCGATTGTCTGCTTTCAGTATTTCGAAGTTTGGCATTTTTTTTCTTATGGTTTCGAACCATTTTATGGCTAAACATTGGAAAAAAATTATTGGAGTGAATGCAAAACAATGAAATTTTTGATTTTCTTATTGCCCTTGCTGGAAATTTGCCTGAGGTAAATGAAAAATTTCATTTTTTCGCTATATAGACTAATGAAAACTTTTCAAAATGAATGGGTTTCTCTTGAACTTTGATCAATTTTTCATACAAATAACGCAATTTTTTTTAAGATTAGAATTAACATTCTTAGCTTTTCAAGTTTTTTTAAAAAAAATTTCAAACATTCAAAGCTCGTACAAATCGAACAAAATCGAAAGATCTTATTCCCAGAAAAGTTTGATTTGAATCTAAACAACCTCATAGAAAATTCAAAAATTTGCTGAAGAATTGAGAATTTGAAAAATAATTTCCAATTGTCTCCTATAAAAAAAGAGAACTTGGTCATTTTATAGATATTTTCAGATGAGAGCTTTATTACAAATTAAAAAAAAAATTTAAGCTTTTCTAGGTAGGTTCGTGTCTTGTGTTTTTATGCGAGTTCAGCGTAATAGATTTCCACGGATTAGAAAAACTGATTCAATTTTGCCAACCCCTGCTTTTTTCTCCCATTTAATAAACTGTCAAAAAATATCAATTTTTTATCTAAACTGAACGTAATTTATTTCGAACATTAATTTAATTCTAAAACTTTATCCATTCAAATGTTCACCTTTAGCTCGCTAAACTCGTTAATTGTTGCGGTGCGGTCAAATGCATAGATAGTGACTCTTGGAACCCTTCCTTTTGCTAAAAAATTTATCCCAACACTGGAATAAAAATGAAACATTTTTAAATCGTGAATATCTTTCGAATAGTTTTCCAATGCCAAGTACTTGATTACATATCTACCAGTTACATTGAAGAAGGTACATATCTTCTCTATTAAATAAAGAAAATGAAGTAAAATAATTTTTCGGTAACGTTAATTTAGAGCACAAATTTTGATGAAAAATACAGAATTTTTTTTTTTTTTGAGAATTAGATGAAAATCTAAGATCGTTTCAAAAAATAGAGTCGATTGAAAATTTTTTTAATGAAAAAAAGTGATGAAAATTGTAAATGAAGAGAATGAGACTTGAATTTTGAAAATAGAATCGAATATGAGGGTAAAAATACATAAATTATGAAGAAAAAATATGAACGTAAACCTAGGTTGGATTCGAATTTTTCAAAATTCAATATTACTACGTTCAAAATTTTTCTTCCTAATCGATAAATTCAAAATAGTTAGGTAGATATGGAGCAGAATTTCATGAATTTTTCTTAATTTTCATTCAACGTAAATAATATTCAATTTTGATTGTTCAAATTCATTTTTTGAAGGGCAAAAGATCTAAAGCATTATGATTTTTGAATTCAGTGCAAAATTTTCCACCATTTCGAAACCAAATGAGATGAAAAGTAACATTATTCAGTTTTTTTGTACCTACGAATAAATTTTTAACAAGATAAATTTTCAAGTTTCAACTAAAAATATTCTACGCTGACCTTGAAACTGTTCTTATCGAAGGTTTTGACGAATTTCATTCGTCCAGGGACAATACTGTTGACGAAGGTGCTTCGTCGCGCTTTGGTAGCCAGCGACTTAAAGTTTTACTCGAACGAAAGGAGGCATTGCATCCTTGAACTTCGATAATTTGGTAATAAAATGCCAGTTTTAGTTTTAAGAGGTACCAAGGGTATAATTATTGAAATGGTCCGGAGTGTACAAAAGTTTTGAATTTTTTTTTTTGCTAAATTATCTCCTCAATTTATTGAAATAATTATCGATTTTAAATTCTTCCTTACAAATTCTCTCTTTTTTCAACTCTTTAAAATTTGTTTTCAAATTTTTCCATCGTAGGTATTTATTTTGTACTTTCAAATATTACAAAATTTTACGTAAAATTGTAAGATCGATTCAGCATTCAAAAATTCCATCTTCCATTGCGTTTTCACGCCTCGAGGAAAAATTCCACCTTGACTCGTTCTTACCTCTACATTCGCATTTCACCCTTCCAACTTCGGCCTGAAAATTGAACAAAAACGCCAGAATCTAAACAACATTAATTTATCAGCCGAATGCGATGAGATGGTAACTGAATATCACGAAAAACACTCGAAACGCAATCACCGTTTCCGTACCTTGGTACCTTTCTCAATTATCGATATCGAAAACCAACGAAAACAACATTTATGTACAGCATCGAAGTCGAACGGTGGATACGAAGCTTACACCTATCCTAGGTAATACCTTCGTGTACGCTGTTAAAAGGGGATCGAAAAAAGGTAACATTTTCCATCGAAACACCTTCAGACAGGACCTTTCCGTTCAATAAAATTGATTAAGACAATTCCACTAAATCCAAACGTCAGTCGCGTTCTCACATCCGAGCTTTTAATTAAGTAAACGGCGAACGTTGTTGAACGCCTGGAAACATCATCGTGAAAAAATAATGCACACGACGAAAATGCGTTTATCACCTTTACCTTTGCGATGGCGAATGGCGCAGCGTAAATTTACGTCGACTTTTTAAATGAGTTTCTAAGCTAATTATATATCTTTATCTGCTTTAAATTCAAAAACTGTTCGCCGTTTGCAAGTGTCGCAGACAGTTTACTCGCGTATAATATTCGTAAATTTACCAAACGCGAGTGCCACTTTGATGAAGCGAATTTCCCTCGTAGTCGGGTTTTCTTTTCGCAGGCGGTGTGTTTCTCGATAACTAGCATTTATTTCGTTTGTATATACAAATGTATGGTATATTTTAATCTTACTTGCATTTATTTATTTGCTATTTCGAATGCATCGTGAATATCTCTGTGATGTTTTTAACGAGTATTATTTTTTTCTCTTTACAGGTAAGAATACTTGGAAGGATACCTAACGAACTGAATTCATCATTAGTAAGTCTTGAAGTACCAGCTTTAGTTACTTTATACTCATCATCTTTACGAATTCGTGTTCATCTTTGATTATCGTGTTCGAATGTAACACCGTAGTCATTAAAGCTTCCCGCAAACTATCGTATAAAATTTTTCATTCATGAAAAGTACGAGCTTTTTATTTTTTTTTTACTAAACGCGAAGGGTGAAGAGTGAAAATACATTATAGCGAGCTTTATCTTTATTCTAATATTTTTTAGTTCATCGTTTCCGCGTAATAATATGCTCCATAAATTTTGAACCACCGTGTAATAATTTTGGAAAAACAAAAACCAAAAAAAAGTACAGTTAACCGCGTTAAAATTACGATTTATTTTTTCTCGCGTGTACGTTTTTTAATTTCCTTGGCAATTTTATCATTCGTTGAGCGGAGCTTTTGAATTGGTATTTTTTGATTCTGTAAAGTACCCGTGTAAAATTGATAATTGGAAAAATGATAAGAAATGAGAGGGGAGAAGATCTTTACTTGAATAAAAAAATGGTCCATTTGAAAATCAAAAAAAAATTTGAGTGGGTTCTAGTTTTATTTAGTTTTTGTTTTGGAAAGATCGAAAACATTATAGGTGAAGCAAGAGAGGAGAAAAATTGAAATTTTATTATAACGATTTTAATTAAAGTGAAAAATTTGAGGAATGAAGAACCTCTTTTTTGTAGTGAGTATTGAGTATCTGCTAGTTGAAAAATTTCATTGTTATAAAGTTCTTTTTTCGATGGAAAAATTGTGAAAAATTCCATAAAACTGATGTTCAACTTTTTTCAAAGTCAAATTATTGTCGAATTCTTGAATAATTTTTTTGAAAAATTAAGGGAAATGGCGGATTTTAATCGAGATGGTAAGAGGGATGGTGGAAGAATTGAAAATTTGAAAAAAATTTCTGATTTTTGACTCAAAACAAATTTTTTAAATATATTTTCCATTATATTTTCTTACCAAGGTCATCATTTTTTTAAAAAATTTTGAATTCAATTTTTTTTGCCAATTTATGGGGTTTAATCAGCAGAGCGGAAGGATAAGTTACCTCTTTCAATTGTTCTATTTAATTTAATCCTAAATAAGTTATTAAAAAAATGAACACTTTTCTGGAAAATTTGATGCAATTTCGGTGAGTGGGCTCAAATTTGATTTTGTTTAAAATTGATATTGAAAAAAATTACCAAATTCAGTGGTTTAAAAAAATGAAAAATTGTATTGAGAAAATTTCCAATTTTTCATGATGGTGATTTAAACCAGCAACAGAAATTTTATACCATACTCCAGTCATTCGGTTTAAATTTCAGTTTCACCACAGGTTTTAATTTTTTTTTTCAATTTACCTAATTGTCAAAAAAAAGTCTAATCCAAAAACCTCGCATAAGTATTTTAAAAGGGAATAATTATATGGGTGTAAATTTTTTCTCATGATACCTAATGAAACGTCTCGATCAACAAAAAAAAAAAAAAAATGCATCAAAGTCATTTTTTTATTACTCTGTTTTTGACTTGATTTTTTCTCAATTAACCAGTTCAATTGAACAAAACAGAAAAGAACGTGCAAAAAAAAATATACTCATACAAGTTGAGAAACTGAAAAATACTTATAATAAGTCGGGAAGGTATTATTATTTGAGAGGCGAGGGAAAAGGTGCTAAAAAATGGAAATTTTTCTTTTTAGATAATTTTTTTTGACTTGTACAATGTACGTGGCTAAAATTTTTATATTTTCTGCGGAATTAAAGAAGTCATCGCATTTGAACATTTTTTGCTTATAATTTCAAAGTTTTCAGCTAAGAATTTTCTTGTTTTCAAGGGCTCAATATATTTTCCACTCTCGTTTCTCCTCATCAAATCTCAAGATTTTCCAAATAAAATTTTCAACGGTCCATCAGTCATTTTCGATACATTATACATTTGAAAATTTTATGATGTGCTTAAAGAGTCATATTTTGTTTTTTGAACATCATTTTTCGAAAAAATTGACCTCGCTTCACTCGAGCAGTACTTAATTTTTGATTTTTAAAAAAAAAAATTAAATATAAGGTACCTTAGATATTTTTAAATTGTAAATGTTTTAAAGCAGAAGTTTTTCCAAAATTTTGTGCTTTATCGTTGCGATTTTAAATTTTGATATCGAATCTTGTTTTTAGAAAATTCTTTAAAAAAAAAAACACATTTTCAGTTTTTCATCACTCAAACTATTGAAAAAATCTGAAAACAGTGATATGAGTTATTTCTCCTCATCTTCAAAATTTTTTTTTCATTTCAAAAGAAGGTCATTTGTACTAAAAATAATTGTTTTGTTTTTGTACTGATGAAAAATCGAAGAAATGCACTTTGTTCTACTCACGTTTTTCTCGTTCAATTTAAAACAAAATGAAGTTTCATATACGTACCTACTCTGTTTAAAAAGACCTTCATTTTCATCTCATCGTGGCATATTTCTTCAAATAAAATCCCCCTCCCTCTAGAACAATGGGAAAAATTTACCTAAAAAACCTGAAAAAGTCAATAAAAATCATCTCCGAAATATTATAGACACTCAGAAGTAGGTTTTATCATTTTTTCGAAAATTTACTGATTTTTACTTAGAATTTTTCAATCTGCTATTGGGTCAGAAAAATGTTTTTTTTTTTGCTTCTCCACCATTGCCTGCAGTTGATTTTTCTCATAATTTCAAGCCTTCTTTATTCAGTAAGAATTCTTTTCAAAATATATGACCCTTCTTGTGTAAGAAAAATCGATGTCTCATTTTTCAAGTTTTTGGTCCAAATGATACCAAATCTGGACCCAACACATGAAAATAAAGACATCGATTTTTTTTTACACAAGGTCCCTTCTTTAGGCAGGGTCACATTACGTAAAAGCTGTGTCAATTTTCGTTTTTAGTTTTAATTTTAGTTTTTCATTGCTGATTCAAAATTTTGAATAAATTTTTTCCCTTATTTTCTTCTTTTCATTATATGAAGTTCCTAGTAGAAAAATACCTGATGTTTCCAGTTTTCAATGTCTCAAAATTTGAAAAATTTGAGGAATATGGGTTAAAATTTTCACCTCGAAATTTTCTAACCTCAAAAAAACAAATTTGATCGGTTACTTTCGAATTTCAGCAAGGGAAAGATTATTTCGGTATATCTTATCCGCCGATAACTTTCAAAATTTTCATTTTTGTGGGTAGAATTTGAAAAATTTTTCATTAAATTAATTTTTTTTAAAAAAAACTTCATTCATTCTACAAAAAATATAAACGTCAATTTCAGCCAAATATATAAAACGTACTTTTAAAAGCAAAATCATGTTCAAATTGAAGAGAAAAAAATCGAAAAAATTTTAATTCACAAAATAATTTTAATATTTTGTATTTCTTATTTCTCTGCCTTATTAAGATCATTCACGATTCCAGTATTATACTTATTCTCTTTTTTGCGAGAAAATACTTTCATCTTATTCACCAAGCTGCTCTCGACCCTTTTAAGAAAGATGATTCAGCTTCTAATTATACAAATATTACTCGCGGAAGGAAGAAAGTTACGCTCGCAGACTTCACCTTTTTCACACAGCCTGCACCATTTTCAAAGACCTACTTCGGTTTTTACCCCTTCCGCCTTTTGTATTTTTTGCTCTTCCAAACTCATACACTTGGTTGCACGATAATTTCAAAATCTACCGTCGCGACTACCGCCATCACCTTGGTTTTGCTAACCACCTTTTAGCAAAACCATCGTGTAAAAAGCTCTCTGCATGGAAGCCCATTTCGCAAAATTACTCACGCTCGCCGCCGGTACACGGCGCAAAAACAACCCTGCTTCGCCGTCGAGGGCAAAAGTTACATCGAAGTACTTCCCATGAATGATTTGTGGGTATGTGGCCATCTTACTTATACAGATAGCAAGTCACGAGGAATTATAAATGAGTTACTGCGGCGACGTGCGAACCAAAGCCACGTAAAAAAGTACCTGGCGAATTTGTGTACCTAGACCTTAAAGGTACACGCAGATATGCCTTTGGACGAATGAATTATACGATAAAGACGGTTCGCTGCGAAGAAATCTGTACGTCGAGTCGTGTAAACAACACGATGAGCCAACAAAAACACCGTATTGCCTTTACCAGCAGCTACGAAATGATTACGATCTAGTCGTAAAAACGTACCCTGCACGGAGGATATTAATTCGGGTACTCGATGTTTGCCTCAGCCGCCGAAAAACCTCCTCCAATCACGTATACGCAATAAGATTTATAAACGTATAATTAAACTATACCGTAGGATAAAAGTTTCTCCTTTACCTGTACGTGATGAAAGCGAAAATTAAACCGACCAATGAAATGCTACTGCCTAGTACAACGATCAACGATAATATGGCTTCTTCGCGATTTATCTGCACGTTCGGCAAGTTTGTGAGCATCTTGAAATCGGGCATGTGCCTGTTGTATTTCGCGTAAAAATTCTCCATTTTTGTTATTCGAACGCGGCCGAGGAATCGAGGAGAGAACGTGAGATGGTCTCTGTAAAAACACAACGAAATTAAGTATAAAAAGTTTTATACATAGGCTGATGGCTGCTTCAAACGAACGGTTAAAGTTTAATACGAGAGTATATTTCATAAAAACTGGAATTTTTTTTCCCAGCCCAGGTTCTCGTTTTGATGCCAAACTGAGCGAAAAGGTATTTCGTGACAATGGGGGGGAACGAAAGTATATGCTTGGAAAGTATATTTACTCGTGAGGTGATACCTCCTTATACCGTTCTGCCTACGTATTCTCTATACTGTGGAATTGCGATGTGAGACGAAGAAGGAAGGGCTTGTTGATATAAAAATTTTATATACGATGTTTAATTCTCGAGCAGCAGGTTACGTACGTCCATGGCGAGAGTGGTGGCGAGGATGGAAAGTAATAAATTTATAAGTTTTGACGTATGTACCTTACATTGTACACGCAGTTTACCATATATTAAAAAATTTCCCCTGTTGACATTTGCAGTTGAAGTATAAGTAGGATTTTTCACCTTGAGCCTTTTTTTTTTTTATTCGAAGTTTTTAACAAGCTGGGTAGTTTCGGAGACGTGAAATTGAAATCTTGAAAAGTTTCAATATCTCGGGTTCGAATACGATTTGGATTTGTGGATTGGAGTAGATGATGGGAAATTGAATTTTGTTTCGATTAAATTGTATTTTTGTGTGTTTGAAGGACGATTATTACGTTCGGAGCAGAGTTTATTGTTTTTTAAGGGTTGAAAATGGTCATGACTGGAGTGGAGGTAGTAAAGATGATCTGTCTACTAAATGACCAATTTTTTTTTTTGAGAAATTCGATAATTTACAAAAAAAAAATATTGAATGATTTTCATGGCGTACAAGTTCATCCCGAGCATGGAAATAATTTTAAAAAAAAGAAGAAAATAGCATGAATTTCGGGTTAGTGGCTTGAAAACATGAATTTTGATCATTTTCGACGAAAAGCATGAATTTCTGACATTTTTTAAATCAAAAAATCGCCTTTAAATAATTTTTCAGTTTTTATTTTTTGTAAAAAAATTTCCGCCGACGCTTGGTTTGGGCAAGACTTCCATCTTTATTTTATTTGAAATACCATTATTTGACTTTTTCAATCAAAATCATTTAAAATTATGATTTTTTTGGCTGAATTGACCATTGCTTTCATATTTGGTTTCCTATTGGTACATACTTGCTGTAACTGCCATGATTGGGCGAGGCCAATTTTTTCAATTTTGTTAAAAATTGATAAATTTTGTCCTTTCTCAAAGCTTTTCCATGCTATTTTCAGGTAATAAAATATTCATGCTCAATTGCTCAGCTTTTTTTCTGTGTTTAGGTGTTTGATATTTTGTTTTTTAAACACTTTTGCTTTGGCTTCGCTCGGACCAAATTATTACTTTTTTTTTCTCCCAAAGTTCGAAATTTTGATGAATTTTTAAATAGAAAAAGTGTTTATGAAATTCATCCCAAATGTCAATAATTTTGTGTTTGAATATTTCTCATTTTTGGTATTCATGTTGAATACTTTTTTCTGTTATTAGGTACCTATGTAATATTGATTTACAAAATCCGTAAAATTCATTCAAAGAGTATTAATTTTGAGAATTTGTTAGACTTACTCTCTAAATCTGAAGCAGTCAAAAATCTGAAAATTCACTGATTAAACAGCGAAAAGTGTGCAACTGTTAATCAGTGAAATTTGACTGTCAATCAGTGAAAAATATTACTGATTCAATTAGTGAATTTTCATTTTCGAATCAGTGATTTTTTTTCAACTACTGAAATGAATCAGTAAATTGAAATTTTTACCGATTCAAAAATCAAAATTCACCGATTAAATCGGTAAAATTTTCTCTGATTTCTTCAGTTGCACAATTTTGTCTTAATCAGTGAATTTTAACTGATTCAAATTTAGAGAGTAGACACCTCGAATGTTTTATTTTTGCTCATTTCGTATTATTCTTCACCCAATAGATACCAGAAATATCTCATCAAAATAAACTGCTAGAAAAATTCTTGAAATTTGCTTTCAACCAGAGAGGAGGGAGGGGGACTCGAGTCGACTGTCGCTTTTCGTGTGTTTTGATGATCAGCTCAAAAATCAAGTTATTTTTTGTTTCAACTTTATACCGGGGGGGGAGGGGGTAAATCTTTTGAGCGATTTTGGGTCATGAAAAATTATATGCAAAAATAGCATGCAAAATATTAAAATACCTAGCATGAATTTTCATTTTATAGAGTCAGTAGAAACCAAGAATTTTCATATTTGGAATAATAACCGATAAAAAATGCTAATATGATCCATCCTGTAATTTTTTTTTGCATAACTTCAATCCTTTTTATAAATTTTTCTTCCGCTTGATTTTAGAATCAGTAGGGGTCACTAGGTTGACTTTTAATATTCAGCCTCAATTTAAAATTGATTGAAGAATCAAAATTTTTGATGCCCCTATCGATATTTTTAAAATTTAAAATTTTTCTTTCTTTCTAAAAAGCACATTTTGTGAAGAAAAGTAGCTATGTTTGAATTGAAAAATTCAAAAGTAGAAGTTCTGAATATCCCTGCTTTGATATTGCATCAAAATTCTCAAAATTGAATGAAAATATCTTAATCAGCGTCTCTAAAAACCTATTTTTTGATACCTAGGTACCTGTGTATAAAACGAATCGAATTTGAGACACCGATTTATGTAATTGAAAGAGTAAAAAAATGATATTTTTTCAACTTATTTGATTTAGGTTTTTCTATTTGAAAATATATTTTAAATGTTATTTTTAAGAAAATAATACTTAATGTAAAGACGATTTTTTAATATTAATATTTTCATAAGGATACTCAATTATTTTTGAACCGAAAAGGCTAAAATTGAAATATAAATAATTTAAAAAGTTTGATGAAAAATTCATGAGCAAATAACTTCTTCGAGTAATCACACAATTCAGGCTTTCAACTTCTTCAGTAGGTACCTTAGTTTGTAAGTAGGTGAAAAAAAAAACCAAAAAACTAAGTACTCCAGAAGGTGAAATTTAGTGATATTGAACAATCGATATTCCAGATATAAATTATTCCTGATTTTTCGAACGTAGAATAGATTTATTTCCAACTTTTTTGCTCAAATTCAAAAAATTTCTCAAAAGGTTATTCACTTCTGTAAATCTTTTGACTCGAATTTGAACGATAAAGTTTCTTCAAATAAGAACTTTTCCACAAAATCATACTTTTGAGAAAATTGAAATTTAATTTTCAAATTCAATGAAACATTTTAAAAAGCAAAAATTTCTCGAAACCAACATTCTGTTTGTGAGGTTGTTCAATTTTGATGTACACAAATCGTAAGTAGAGAGGTTATTATTCGGAATAACTGTTCAATTTTTCTGACTAAAAATTCAGTTTTGTGTAGCTAGGTATTCTTTTTCTTTTTTTAGTTCAACTTTGCACTTCGGAAAAAAGTTCTGAAAATGATACATCATGTTTTCCTCTTCACAGACCAACTTTGAGATCGAGGGTAAAGTTTGAAAAATTGTGAATATCGTTCTAAATATCCCCGGATTAAGTACTGATACTGAATGATAGAATATTTTAATCTGTAAATTTGTTTTCACCTGTTGATAATCAAACTTTTAAAAATGTATTTTTTTTATCATCAAAAAATTTAATTGATATTTTGATTATAGTCACTCTGATTCTCCAAACACTCAGCTCAAAGATCAACTTTAGTACACTTTATATTTTTGTCTCATGCGTACTCGTAATAATGCACTAGTAATTTTTGGTAGGTACTCATTAGGAGATCAAAATTAAACACAATTAACAATCAAAAAACCAAAATCTACATAGGTATAAATCATATAAGAACTCAGCAACATGTAAATTCATTCAAACCACTTGAAAAATTAGAGACTATGAGCGAGTTTTCGTAAAAAAAAATCGCGAATATTCAACCACACTTGGATTTTAGCGAAGAGAAAAAAACCCACCTCATTTAAACAGACGGTACCTACTTCAAGTAGGTACTTTTCATACGATTTATCTTCACGCTACTCGTTTTTTTCCTGTTTATTCTATCGAATTCGAGTACATTTTTAAAAATAGATACATTTTCGTACGGTCATCGGGATTTTACGTATACTTCGCATTTATTCAAGTCATTCTGCAATAAATTCATACTAAAAATGAAATAAAACCCAGCCCGGTTATAAATTACACACTCATAAAACACAAAAAACAACTCCAATCCCGAAGGAACAATGATCAAATAATTCATACAAATCAACAACTCGACATCATTTAGAATTTTAAAACACTTTCTTTCGTATTCTTTTCAAAAACATACGAAATTAGGTAGGTATCACAATCAAAGGTCTACATTCAATTCCCTAAAATTCCCCATCTCAGAAATACCTTCTCGCTGCACAACCTCGTAAAATACCCGTAACTTCATAATTCAACACTATTTCAATTTTACATCCCAATCATGGACGTCGTCACCAAGGTCTCAACCCTCATGCATAAAGGAATATCAACAACGGAACAAAAAATTTGAAAATTTTCTCCCTCCATTCTCTCGTGGCTTTCGTGCCAACAAAAAGTTCACCGCCGAACAATTGCCATACAACTCCATATATTAGCTAAAGGAGGGAAAAAAGAACCCTCTTTATTAGGTCGGAATTTTTTTTCCAACAATATACATAATCACGCAAATAAGCCAAGCCACATTCACGCGAATTTTTTCCCACCAGCAGCACCCAATAAGTCGCGCCGTCGAGAGAGCTTTGGCTAATAACGTCATCGATTCGGATTTTATGAATGAAATATACCGTTTATAAATTGTCGATATTTACGTGAAAAGTTATATGTACTATACGAAATTGAATCGTCGCTGATGCGATGTTTGTAATCTTCATCATCTATAATACCTATACGTATCCTTAGGAACCATTATTATATTTTATTATCGTACTAATAAAATATACTCGTGTATATCGCTGGTATAGTGTGTTCATCAAGTCCTGACCATTTCCAGTCAGTTTTCAGATTGAAAATAGCGAATTGATTTTGATGAGGTTGGATTTCTGGTGGAAGATGCGAAAAATTTTATTTTCATTTACAGGGTGTCCTAAAAAAATCACGTGACTTCTTTCCTGATAAATTCAGATGAAAAAGTGAATGTCAAATTCACACATTGATCCACTAAGTTTTATGAGATTGGGATTTAAAAACCAAAATGCATATAGGACATTCTCAACTTCATTAGGTACCGATTTCAACCATTTTTCAATCGATTTTTTAAAAATATCTCCGTAAATCTTGACGAACTATCCTTCAAAAACATTAATTTTGTTGAAAATGAAGAATTAACGAAAAAAATCCAATCAACTCCAATTCTTTTTAGTCATCAAAATACTATTCCACCTACTTTTAGAGCCTTTTTTTTTTTAAAAAAAAAAATTTTATTTTGGTTGATTTGAAAATTTTCTGATACCCTACTAAAAAATTTGAGCGAGGAAAAAAACATTTTTTTTTAATATTTCATTTTTTTGAACTTTTCTTATCGTTTTCAATCAATTTTTTGAAAAGAATATCTGCAAATAATAGAAAAGAATTATTTGGTACCTAAAAATAAAACAAAAAATGGTAGGTCAAGTGCAAATGTGTTTCAATTTATTTTTCAGTTTTTTTCAACGAGAACTCAAAGAAACTAGAATTTTACTGCGATTCATTTCGATAATCTAGTATTATTATTTCATCCATTTTTAATTCATTTTTTTGGAGAATGTTTCTACAAACTTTGAAATACAGTGGAATCCGCTTATAAGCAATCCGGTTATAAGCATAATTCGGTTATAAGCATCAAAAGTGGCTGGGACGGAACGGTTCTATCTTTTTGCATGTAAAAAATTTCGGTTATTAGCATGACTTTGGATGAATGAAGCCGGTTTTAAGGATTGAATATTTATCAGAAAACATATAAAAATCACTGAAATAAGTTCATTCGCACGAATATTTTGTAAGATTATCGCTATATGATCCATTCTTGATGCACTCGTTCATAAATTTTATTCAATTTCATTCAAGTATGCGAAAAATTCCCTTCAATATGAATTGTGAACTGTTCTTATCAAAATGAGTTTTCATTCTATCCAAAAAATTGAATTTACTAAAAACATTTTGATGAACTTGGTGCCCTGAGTCAAGTAGCTGTAGCATCTAAATTGAGGACATCGCGTCTATGTTTTGTACATTAGATGCTGTAGCTGTACTGAATAGAGGTGTTCACTTCTATGTAGAGCCCTTTGATATTCAATATAATCACATAAAATTCATAGAAAGTATGCCATAAAGGAGACTTCCAAAGAGTAGGAAAAAAATGGACGATTTCATCTAAAAAAAAAATATTAAAATATTCACGTTTTTTTTGTAAAAATTTTGGCTCAAAAAATATTTTTCGGTTATTAGAATAATTCGGTTATAAGGATTGAAATCACCCGGTCCCAACTCGATCCTTATAAGCGGATTCCACTGTATTATGTAAAAATTGGATACTCACAGAAAGAAATGTAAAATTTTTGAAAATTAGGGCCAAAAAATTGAAAATTTTCAAAAATTACAAGGAAAATAAGAATTGTTATAAATCTTAAATGTAATAAAAACTTACCTTGATACGAGAGAAGTAGTTGGATTTATCGAAAAATTGCCGTACGTAACATTGTTAAAAATTTGAAAAGGTGCACTCACGGATTCAATTTTTTTTGACTCGAAACGGACTCGAAAACTGACTCTACAAGTCCATTAATACTGATAGGGGAGGAGGGAGGAATTCAACGATTTTAAATCGTATTTATAATTCCCCTTCGAGTTCAAAAATTTTGTAGTCATTATACAGTAATTACTCTTTAATTTAAAAAACAATGAAAATGATTAAAAATCACTGGAAAACAGTCGGAAATTCAGTACGGTAATTATCAGAAAAAAATTCTCTGAAACCAAACAGTGAAAAAATTGCTTGAAAACCTTGAAAATTCATTGAAGAATCAGTAAAATATTTGAAATTTACTAAAAAATCAGTATTTTTTGAAAAGTCAGCAAAAATTCGTTGAAAATCGAAGAATTTTGCTGATTTTACCTATTCTGCAATTCTGTCTTTTTTTCCAGCATGACTAACCACTGATTTCAAGTGAGAATATGTTTAAAAAGGCCCATATGGTATGGTATGGTATGGAGGTATCAAAATGAATAATTAATTTCGATGAAGGTGCAAAAGTTTCTCAGGTCCATTGATAGAGTGTCCAAAAAATCATTAAGATGTTTTTTTTTTCTTCAAATTGATATTGAAGGTGCTATAATTTGATCGAGTTGAGATATGATATGAGCTATGGCGGTTCTCTTGAGACCAATAAACTTTGAAATCAGTTCTGTAGTGATAATAAATTATTTTTTTAATCAATAAAATTCATGGAGAAACTGAGGATGTAGAGCAGACGTTCAAAATTTTCCCCCAAGTGTGAATCATCTCCCACAAACTGCAAAATAGGAAAAAATTAAAGGGCAAAAAATAATAAATTTATTCTTTACTCTTTTTTCTGTTTAAAGCCTAAAATGAAGTAGCTAGATAAGATTCATTCTCGGATCAGCGATACTTTGTTGGATATTTTCCTTCTCAAAAAGAGCTCTTTGAATTTCTTTATGAAATTGAGAGGAGACGAAAAAGAATGTTTGATTGAATTTTTTCAAAGTAGTGTTATTTTTTTAATATTAATTTTATTTTATTAAATTGCAATTTTTCAAATCGAATGGAACGAAATTATTATTATTTTTTTTTACCAACTACGGAATTTCGCTTGATAATTATCTATAATTTATTAATAATTAAAGTTTTTCAAAGTAGTGGTGTTTTTGAAAAATATTGATTTTATTAAATTAGAATTTTTCAAATATGTAAAATTGAACGAACATAATTTTCTCAAATTTTTTTCCAATTTTGTGCAATGGAATTTCACTTGATAATTTTCTATAATTTATTTTTCAAAGTTTACCGATTCTTTTGATTTGTAAATATGAAAATCTGTTGGATGATTTTTTTTAGTATGAATACAGAGGAATAAAGTTTTCTCCCTCTTCTCATTTTTTCATATTGGGTGCTTGAATTTTTAAAAAAGTCTACAGCCTGATTCATGATTCTGAAATTTTATACCAAGCGATAAAAAATGACACGTGCAATAACTCCACCTTTATTAATTTTATATACTCTTGAAAAATATGTAGCTCCTTCGATACAGAATAAAGACTAAATTCTTGCATAAACTTTTCCCATACTTTTCGCATATCCTCTCATATACCTATTAAAAATGAAGCAATCAAACTAGGTCGTTCCCATTCTTCTCACTGCTTCGGTCTATCTACCTGCACCACGACAGAAGGGTTGAATTAGTTTAAAACTGAACCGGAAAATATTTCGACTGCGACCCTAATCGTGTCGGATACACGAAACGAGGAATTTTTAATTATGAAAATGAATTTAGAAAAATTTTTCCGCCAACAAAGCACCATACGAGTTATGCATTTTTCAAAACATTAAGAGCAGTGTCACTTAAATACGAAACAACCGAGCTTGTCATTTTAATAGCCTACTCGGTGTATTTACAGAAAAGTGATAATTCACGTTTTTTTTTTTCTCTCTGGCTATTAGAAAAGACATACTTTTTGAATTAAACGCGTACATATTTATGAGCGTAGTGTACTTTATTGTATATGGTACAGTTTCAGGATAAAAATGAATTACATTGTTTTACTCGAGTCGAAAACACCGCACTGGCGATATAATGCGAAAGTTTTTTTCTCTCCTGGTTGTTTTTTTTTTTGTTCTAAAGAGAGACAGGCGATGGCAAGCAGGCTTTCGTAGGGAGGCGAATAAAAATGAACATACAATGGCGAGTATACGCCTTCAAAAAGATAATTTTATTTCGCGATATCCCTTTACAAGTGGCTAATTAATTTTTATTAGATTCGTTAAAAGAAGTTTTCGAGGAAAAAAAATTGGCCGGAAGAATTAGTTTAGATGGCTGCTGGGATGAGTTGCAACTACACAGATAAACACATTCTACGTAAACAGAAACACACTCAGATGGGAAAAGTAAAAAGAGAGAAATGTAAAATGGGCGTTAATTAAACGTACGATATCATTGAGTTTAAAACGTATTAACCGAATAATTTATTCGAAATGTTTCGCGAGTATAGTGAATCCATCCAATTAAAAGTTTTTCTCGATATGGATGAATTATACGTATAAATAAGTCGAAGTTGAAATTTGAATTTACCATTTTTTTAAAAAACCGAATTAAAGATTATCGAGTTTCAAGGTGTGCATCTTTTCAGGCAAAGAGAAACAGAAAATACACGAGACAGAAATTCAACCCGACGAAGGGTAGTTTTTTTTTTGTTTTATCAGTTTCACGTTTTCTTTCGAATTCGTTCCGCACCTTATGAGGTTCCCTTTTCGGTTTAATTTAACAGTTTTATTCCCAATAGCCGGATTTTTTTACTCGGGTGGATTTTTTCTACGGGATTTCAACTCGTCTAACGTGTGGGATTTATTGAAAATTGAATGAGTTTTTCCTTTTTTTTTAAAAAAAAGAAATTAACATTTTTTAACGTCTATATAGTCTACGTTTGTTTGTAGTTTTGCCGAACGGTTCTAGTTTTTTTTGAAACTACGATGAAAAGATTTTATTAGCTTACTTGGAAATCGAAGGTAGATTTCTTTAGAGTTTTTACAACGGCTGGTATACTTATTGCGTTATTGCCAATTCTTTTCGAGTAAATTGTATTATTGGGTCTTTATAATAATGCAAACGTGGCCTTGAAATTATTAAAAAGGTGACTGAAAAAGGATTTTCAGCCGAAAGAAACAGATTGGAATAAAATCGTTATATTTCATTTTTCTACTCGCTATGGCAATTACGTACCAAGTTTTCAAATGCCCTGTTGATATTTTTTAAACGAAAAAAATTGGAATTTAAAATGTACGAGTGATGATAAAATGAATTTCAGTCTTGAGGATCTACGGTTGGATGAAAAATTGTCCCCGTAGTGTTTCGAAATTATTTAGGTTTTTTGTGAAAATTTTCGAGACAATTGTCTGGCACGTGACGTTATTTCATTTGCAGTTATGTATGAAGATAGAAATGTGAATTTTTTTCATAGATTTTTGATTGCGATTTTATTTGATGCTATTTGTTGAAGTAGGACCTACCTGTGCTTTTGATGGAAAGAGGCTCTTTTTAAATCTACTCTTTTGTAGAGTAATTAGGTAAGTGTTGGAGGTGAATTGATTTTCAAAATTTCGATTTGAAAGAAATAATTTGGTATTGAATTAATTTCCAGTTGATTGTAGGTGGATTCGATAATTTTTTGAGAAAAATTTCATAAAAATTGAAAAGACGAGAATTTTTGAAGAAAAGGAAAAATCAATTTCCAAAAAATATAAATCTTTCAGGTTTGTCGACACTGAATCCGCATCAGATTGAAAGAATTTTCACTATTTTTTCTCTCTCCCGTCTCTCTCCCCTATCTCCAAAAAATAATCTTAATGATAGTTTTCTTTGCTTTTCCAAGCTTCTTATTTTTTGGAAAACTAGAAGAACTAGGAAAAATCAACGAATTTCAGGACTTCAATTTCAAAGAGAAGAAAATTTTTCAAAACTATAAATTTTTTCCAAAAAAAAAAAACGAATATTTTTCAATTTTACTTCGTATTAGAAATATTTAGAAAATCCGGGTTTTTTCAAGCCCTTATTTGTATAATTTTAAACCTTCATTATTTCGAAATTAGAGATGATTTTAACCTTGAAACTGCAATGAAAATCAAGAAAACAATTGATTGATATGAGAGTTGAAACCAATTAAAAACTTTGTTGCAAAATATACCTAATTTTGAAAAAAAAAAATATTTTAATGAAATTTGGGACGAGGAAGGAATTTTGTGTCATTCGCAATCATGATGTTATTGAAAAAAAAAAAGGTGAAATGATCGGTTGTTGTTCGTAGGTAAGAAGGGCTGGGATCAGCAAGGAGAAAAATTCATGAAAATAAAGTCCTCAGATGTTTTGGGCCTTGGGAGATCTCGAAAAACTTTTTGATTCGTCCTTGGTTACCAAAAAATCATCGATTCCAGAAAATTTCAAACAAACTCGTTACTTAATAGAAATTATAAATTAGGTATGAAGAACTTTAAACTTTATTATAGAAAAAAAATCGAAATTGTATGTACTTCTTCTAAGTATTTTCAAATTCTCGGGAGAAAAGTTCTGTGAAATTCGCATAAAAAATTTATTTTTGAATTTTGAGTTTTTTGAGAAATTTTTGCAAATACCTATTCCGGAAAATTTGAAAAAATTGGTCTAAAAAACCTAAAAAATGCAGAGAAACTAGTTTTTTTTTTACAAAAATATACTCTGTTTTCTCTCTTTTTTTTTGTTCGCAATGTTGCCGATTCTAATATTCTTATTTGGAAAAAAACCGTCACCAGTTACCTCTTCTTCCTCATTGAACGACAAAACTAATTTTAATTTATAAAATTTTTACGTTGAATACAAAATAAAAATCTTTAAAAATAGTAATGGTATTACAAATTTTAAAGAAATTTTGCCCATTCTAAATTCTACGTTTACAAATATCGCACTATCAATTTCACATCACACAGATGAAATTTCATATTCCCAAATAGATCATATCTCCTTCTCGTATGATATGATATCGAAAAAGAAAAACGACCACTCTCCTCTAATTTACTTTCACGTCGAATTTCAGTCGATTTAATCCATCACGCAATAATGAGAAAATCAAATATAACCGAGCTTCAATAATTCAAATTCTATCTCCAATTACGCGCTATAGGTACGCGGTTTCCACGGTTTATCTGTGTAATATACCTAAAGGTTCTCATTTCCAATCCTCACTTTCCACATGGCAACCGCCAATAAGCGCCAAACAATATTCGAACGTAAATCTTTGATCAGAAATATCGTCTGCAAACCACTCTGGTGGCCTGGTCAAATAACTCAACCTTCTCAGTTCACAAATCGAATGCTTATGACGTTGAAGTTGAAATTCATCAAATCAAAACTCGCTATCGAGCTCGAGACAACAAACTTGTACCTAGTTTGGTGAAATAAGAAGTATGGCGATTTATCAACAATGAATCCTAGGTATTAGGTATTTTTATCCGAGATTTGATTTTTTTCCCCCCATTCTTGCTTATACTCGGCTTATAAACTCGTTCGGATTATATCAACAAAAAGGGTGAAGTTTTCACGTTGTCTCATCATACCGAAAATCCAATTTGATTCGATTCCTTGCCCACAAAACTTCGCCCACTGTGAAATACTACCCTGCTGGCAAGTTTAAAATGTGATTTTTTACTTCCTTATTCAGCGGCTGGAAAACTGACTCGTATAAGAAAAAAAAATTAACAAAATACGTCGCTGGGCGGATTTTTTGCTTAATTGTTAATACGACTTGGACGAAGAGTTGGTTCCTTTTTTTTGTAGTTTGAAAGAAGCTTATTTCGAGATAATTTGTTTTAAAAAATTTTCTCCTTAGAACATCTTTTATCAATATCGTTGCTAATTTCAAAGCACCAGCGCCATTGTCTTGTAAAGTTTTTTTTTCTCTTCGCTTAACTATAAAATTTCCTAACCTTCGTTTATTCTTACATCGCCTCGAGCTTAAATTCAACGAGCTGAACACTCATTCAGGGTTCTCTTTTTTTTTCTTCTCCGACTTCTCTATGAATATTTTTTCATCGTTCATCGCTTCTATGTACTACGTTCTAAAGTTTCGCTAAAAATAACCTTATCATGGATGAAAAATTTCAATTACTTTTAGACATCCAGTCAAAAATTCATTGTTGCTGTGAAATTATCACTTAATAAAGTTTACATCTTGTAGTATAAACCATTCGAAAGATGTTGTTCGTTCCCAAAGGATAACAATATTTCGAGGTAAAAAAAAAACTAAAACAACTTGCGAGTACTAAAATGTTTCTAAATTTACCATCGTAATCGAGTAGCGTATTTTCCAACGAGGAAAAAATTGAATAATCATCGTTGTTAGGAAATTGTTTCAATTTACTCGCGAATAATGTATGCTTTGGATCGAAATGTAGGAATAAATTCAAGGTAAATATTTTTCTTCGTTTTGAACTCGTATTGAATAGCTTTCTTAAAATTTGAAAGTAATGATGCTCATGGTGTAAGTGTGGTTTGATGGTGAAATGAGATATGTTTGAGTGATAGATCAAGCATGGCACTTGTATTTTTAATTTTACATAACTGCGTGAGTAGTGAATGCATATTTTTTTGCATTGAATGAATAGAATCAAAATCGAATGGCGAGGTTTTCAGATTTATATTGTTCATTTTTTAGGAGTTTTGGAATTTCGTTGGTCTTTCATAGAATTTTAAGCACCCCTCCCCCCTCCCCTGAAAAATGTGCCCAATGAACTTTTTTTTTTAAAAGAAAAAGCTTGGAATTTTTGAAGCTGACTCCTGAAATGAAAGTCAAGGACTGAAGAAAGAGGATATTTAGACAAGCTAAAAAATTGATATTGAATGATTTTAGAACTGTTTATTGGATTGGTATTTTTCAGAAGAAGTTCATCAAACGAAGAAGTTTTCAATTTTAATTTTTTTAAATGTGAAATACCTAAAACTTGAGAAATTGACTTTTTTTGGTTGGAGCCAATTTTTTTTTTGTAGATTTGCTCGTAAAATTGACTCCTTTTTTAATTTTTGAAAAGTAAGTGAGGAGAAGAAAAATATTTATTTTTTATTTCAAGGTGAAAATTGTTTTTCATAGAGACGGAAATTGGAAAAATTGCCTGAAATACCAGGAAAAGTCAAGAAAAGTGCAATTTTAAATTCACTTCGAATATGAATTTCTTGAAAGTTTTTCAAATAATACAACATACAACCATATTCCTTTAAAATTTTATTGAAAATGATTACTGAAAATTGAAAAACCGAGGTATAGTGCAAGGAAAATTATTGCAGTCAAATTTTAAATAATAGAACTAAAATGCTGAATTAATTTCTAGTTTAATGTTGAATTTCGTTTATTCAAAATTCAGTTTTACCTCCTCATATCCGAAATTTGGACCAAATTGAATGATTCCAAAAATGGATTTAGAAACTTTTGAACACCTTGGAAGGCCCCTTTTTAAAATTTTGGCTAGTGGACAACGTTGTCCAAACCCATTCAGAATAAATACTCGAATAAATATAGGTACCATAGGAAATAAAGTTTTCTAAAAATTGAAAAATCAGTTGAGTCATCAAATTTGTGGAGGCAAAATTTTTAAAAAACAGTCATTTTAAATTTTTTGAGGTACTTACAATGAAGTCTAAGCCTCAAACCTCAATTCAAGCTCATTTTTCAAGTTTGTTTGAAAAAAATTTTCGTCTACTGAGTCTGGATAAATTTTTTTCTCATTGGACCTTGCCTCTAGGCACTTCGAATGCTATTTTTCACTGATTTCGGCCATGTTTCGTTTATATATTGGCCCGAAACGATTTACAGCTTTTGAAAAAAGAACGCCGAATTATGAGTAAATGGGTTCATTCTGTATCCAAAAATATCAAGATTTTGAAAAAATGACTTATTTGGTGAGTTATTTTCGAACGAATGAATTTTTTAAGTTTTCAAGTTTAATGTTGAAGCAAAATCATCAGAAAAATAGTTCACGATAAAAAATTATCGAGTATAGTTTTATGACCTATAATAATGGTAAACCTCGATGTTTTTTTCATTGACTGGTTTTGACAACTATAAGTATTTTAATTGAAAAAAATCAGCCAAAATGGTGTTGAATTGATGGAATTTCAAAAATTGTTCTCATATAATAAGATCTCAGCTTGGAAAATTTATTGATTTTTTTTTTTGAATCTGAGACAGGGACAGAGAAAGAAGTTTGAAAAATTCAAAGTTGAAAAAATCGGTTTTTGATGAATTGTCAATTTTTACCTACCTACTCTTTCATTTTTTCCCCTTTTTTCTTCAGAATAATTTTTTGAAATCCGACATTAATGATAAAAATGATGATACGAAGTTTTTAAAGCGGTTGAAAACACATATTGCCTGTTTTAGAATCCAAACGAACGCAGTGGTCTTGCAAAAATTACATAAATTGACGAAATAATTTCGAAACCTTGGTAAAAAATTATTCGCGTGATATTTTTTCAAATTCATTGCGTGTACTTTTCGTTGGTAGGTCTGAAGTTTTCACCAGTTGTGTATTTCTATAATTTTTCTATGTATTTTTCACTTTATTACTTCGCATGATGGCCCATTAAGTAGAATAATAATCATTTGACGAATAAATTTAAATGTTTAAATTTCTATTATTTTTCTCCTTTCATACAGCTCCCTCTCAAGCATAAATAAAGTACCTATAAAACACGTAAAAATATTCATAATGGATGTACCAACTACAAAGGCAAATTTGGGACTCGTTTAAAGAGATTATTCTCATTCCAAGTTCCTCATCCCTTCTTTTACAAATTTTCGTATTACGAGCTCGACAAAACGTAATCACATCTTCGAATATTTTCGTCGTATTAGCTTTAGAGTTAAATTAAATGAAAAATATTGAAATACAGCAATCCTCTTTACTAAATATTATTTCTTGTTTTCAGGTAAGCCAATCATATGATTATATTGCATGCTGAAAACGACACGGTGACGAAGACAGAATCCTCGAATCGGTACGTCCTTGAAACTAATGTAATTCTTCCAAGCTGTCGAAAAATTAGCATCGAAATTCTCTAATCGTCTTGACTAAAGAAAAATCCTGCCACTGGATTCTCATCTCTCAGCAAAACGCATCAGAGTGTGGCACATTTGTATAAAAAGACATACCGAGTCGTTGAGAAATGGAAACTCTATAACTCGACGAAATTTATTCGTCAAGTGGCAAAGTACTTACTAAGCATATTGCGTATCTAACTTTTCTTCTGAGCTAATGTTACTACGATGAAGTTTATCGAGAGATTCGAAACGATCGTCTGACTGTATTCGAATTTTTTCTCCCAGCAACTGATACTTTTTACGTCAAGTTGTTATAAAAAAGTATAAAATATAATCGCTTTGGCGAAGGGTGCTCTGGGATTTTACGAGAAGTGTAAATTTTAAAGTTATGAGTAAATTAATGGCGTATTTCGACGATAAAAATTATCCATAAATTTCAATATTCGCGTACACGTGGCTGATACTGATACCTGCGAGATAATTTTAACTATCTGAGGGAAATTTATCAACTCGAATTTGTTTTTGTAGGAATTAGTGTCATTAAGTAGATATAAATTTAATTTGGCCGAACGAGGAGGAGAAAATGGAAAAAACCGGTAATTGAATTTTTTAAACGATATTTCTGATTAAAAAGGAGGAGAAAAAATATTGAAAAAATAAATACCTGTTTTGGTATTGCTTTTAAAGCAAATAATGGAGAAAATTACGAGTACGTCGAGCTATGTAATTTCAGGCATGATCGTAAAAACACGTGAATAATATTCGAATTCTTCGCGAAATTTTTCGAACGACCGAAATACTGAGGGAAAAGCTGACCTGACGAAACACCTTTTATTTGTTGAACTGAATCAAGTCGGCACGAGATATAAGCTACCTTGTGACGCGCCGTTAATACAGGTTGGCTTTTGCGCGATAGCGACCGAGTAATTATTTATTCTCGACGACTTAGTTATAGGTATTTCTCGTCTAAGGTTTTTTTTCTGCACTCTTTTATGTAGAAAAACAAATTGAAAAATCTATCCGACCAAAATACAAAGATGAGCAAAAATTTCCATCGTTTTGGAAAATAATTCGCGATGTTTGTAAGGTTCAAAAGAATCGCCTGTAATGGTTTTTTTCCCTTAGCGTGAAAGTGTTTTGAAAAAAATTCATTTTCAGTCTTTCTCGTGGGATGGATAAGAGCCTTACGATTAATTAATTCGAAAAAGCTGTAAGGAGTTGAAAGGAAAAGCTTACTTTAACCATTTAAGGCGTCCTGCTGCGAATGAGCGTGTAAAATGCACACAAATATTCGATAAATCTATCGACTTGCCGGGTCGTTGTGTGTAATTTATTGGTGATGTTGTATAACTAACAAAAAAGGGTTTCGATGAGGTGATTTTTGGAGTACAGGGGGAGGGGGAAAATCGAATGTTTTAGTGTGTAAGCCTAGATATAGAAACCGCCATTGGGGTCAAAAATCGGTTTTCGGAGTGAGGATTCTCATTGATTCTTCTCACTCTAAAAAGTCTAAAATCAGTTTCAACTCGGAAACTAATTTTTTGATCGGTCAGGGTGGTTTCTAAATCCAGGCTCAAATATACCTACTTATCCAGTTGAATTGAAAAAAGTAAGTAAGAGATTTTCTTAGATTTCAATTGAAGATTTTCAAATTTATGGTATTTATCAGATTATCAAATTAAAATTTTCAATTAGGGTCGAAAAGTAGGAAAAACAAAAAAAAAGTTTTGACTATGTATGACCAGACTGAAGAGGAGGGAGGAAGATAGAAACGGTCGGATGGAATAATTTCGAAATCGTGGCACTTTTTCGAAAAGGAAAAAAAAGAAAGATTTTTTGAATTAAAAAATTCAATACTCCATTTTAATCAGAAATCAGGTTTTTCCGCCAACGCATCCATGAGCCAAAAAATTTTCAACGTGAAAAAATTCAAAAAATGAAGTTGGTAAAGTAAAGTTAAAAAAAAGTTGACAGTTGTAGGTTGAATTGAAAAGGAAATACATATTACATACATTGTTCTACAAGGTGACTAACGATCAAACTAAATCAAGCTTTTGATCAAGAGATCAAACTAGTTATGAAAAATCACGTTTTTGTGGTTTAAAAGGTCCAGCTTTTTTCAAAAATTGAAAAAAATTCATTCCTCCTTGAAAAATCAAAAATAATTAAAATTTAAAAAATGTATTTGAATCACATTTGGTTGAATTTGTTGATAAAATTTTAATTTCGAAGTTCGTTGTATTTTTTTTAAATCATAATTTTAAAAAGTTTTTTGTAAAAACACTTTTTTGGGGGGAGGAGGAAAGGAGGGGAGGAAAAAGTCAAAGAAGTCTTGCAAATTTTTTTTCGTGAAATCCAAGCTGAGTCAAAATTTTTGCTAACCAAATTTTGTTAGACATCCTCTATCGAAAAAAAAATTAATGAAGTAAGTACAAATGACGATGTACTGTTTATGGAAAATTCTCAATATTCTTAAAATTGAATGTTGTCTTTTGCCATCATATCTGATCATTTTTTTTATTTTCGAAAATAGGGATGATTACGAAACTTGATCATTTTGTGGATTTGGGCATTGAAAAACGATTTACATTACTCCTCATTACGAATCACCTATGGTGGACAGCGGATACGATATTACTAATTTTACCAGAATTAATCCGATGATGGGAAGAGTTTTTAAGGATTTTTTCAGTAGAAACTTTCCGTATTTCACTTAAATCTACAAATATATTATCAGTTTTTTTAACTCAAGATGTCTATCAGCCAAAAAAGTCATCATTTTTTTCACAAACAATTTAAAATATTTTCAAAAAAAAAAAAAAACAGTTTTTTTGTGGTAACATTGATTGTGTTTCTGTTGTGTTTGGCCCAGAAAACAAGAAAAGGTTATGAAAAAATCCAAAGCAGGTAAAAAAATTGAAAAAAAGTTTGGAACCTTAAAAATTACTCAAAACATGACCATTATTCGAATCATTAAATTTTTATTAAAACTGAATAAAAATGCAAAAATTATAACATACCTACATATATTGATGCAACGAATGTTGGAAAATTTTGATACCTAAATTATTCAATTTTTTTTTGGAAAATTTTAGTGAATCAATTTTTACGACGCGACGGTTTGAAACAATTCCTTTCTATTTTTCAATTTCAAAAAACCGAAAATTATTCTCAAAATGTTAAAGAATTTGTAAGTGGGAGAATATTTAGCAGTTACATCTTACATAATATCGTTTTTTACAATTGCTTAGAAATATGAATATTTCGAGTGAGAGTCTGAGCAAATAGAGAGGAAGAGGTAGTTTATTATCAGCTGGAAAGCGTCCAAGACATTCCCATCATGATTGTTGTCACCGTCGCCATCTGCGCCTTCATTGCCATCACCGTCGCCGTTACCACCCGCTGTTACCGTCATTGTTGCCGTCGCCGTCACCATTACAATCGCCATTGGCTTGGTTGTCATCACCGTCACCATCGCCATCATCTTGGTTGCTGTCATCATCGCTTACCAGATCAATGATCGGTGTTGTCATGTACTTAATCTGAAATAGTTCCATCAAAAACCCTGCGCTATGTATTATTCATCGGTACTTTTTCATAACTTCATATCGTTCATTAAGAAAATGATGGAAAGATTTAAATTTTTATCAGCATCGTGAATAAGTACTTCGTTTTTGTGATTCTTTAAATAAGAGTTCTTTACTGTTTGGAGTATGAAAATATACAAAGAATATTTAGCAGTTACATCTTACATAATAGCGTTTTTTACAATTGCTTAGAAATATGAATATTTTGAGTGAGAGTCTGAGAAAATAGAGAGGAAGAGGTAGTTTATTATCAGCTGGAAAGCGTCCAAGACATTCCCATCATGATTGTTGTCACCGTCGCCATCTGCGCCATCATTGCCATCACCGTTGCTGTTACCGTCACTGTCACAGTGTCACCATCACCGTCGCCGTCACCATTACCTACGATCGCCATTGGCTTGGTTGTCATCACCGTCACCATCGCCATTGGCTTGGTTGCCATCGCCGTCACCATCGCCATCATCTTGGTTGCTGTCATCATCGCTTACCAGATCAATGATCGGTGTTGTCATGTAATCTGAAATAGTTCCATCGAAAACACTGCGCTACAATTGAATGGCTGCTGATTCTCATTGATTCGTCTCATTCTAAAAAGTCTAAAATCAGTTTCAACTCAGAAATTTTTTGACTGGTCAGGGTGGTTTCTATATCCAGTCTCAAATATAAAACATATACCTACTTATCCAATTAAATTGAAAAAATTAAGAGGTTTTCTTAGATTTCAATTGAAGAGTTTCAAATTTATGCTGTTTATCGGACCAGAAAATTAAAATTTTTAAATAGGGTCGAAAAGTAGGAAAAACAAAAAATAGTTTTGACCAATTTTAAAAATTTGAAAAAAATCTCTAGCAATATTTTTTTATGGCGTTCATATTTTAAAAGTATGTATGACTAGACTAAAGAGGAGGGAGGAAGATAGAAACGGTCGGATCGAAAAATTTCGAAATCGTGGCACTTTTTTGAAAAGGAAAAATAAGAAAGATTTTTTGAATTAAAAAAGTCAATTACTCCATTTTAATCAGAAATCAGGTTTTTCCGCCAACGCATCCATGAGCCAAAAAATTTTCAACATGAACAAATTCAAAAAATGAAGTTGGTAAAGTAAAGTCAAAAAATTGACAGTTGTAGGTTGAACTGAAAAAGAAATACATATTACATACATTGTTCTACAAGGTGACTAATGATCAATCAAGCTTTTGATCAAGAGATCAAACTAGCTATTCACGTTTTTGTGGTTTCAAAGGTCCAGCTTTTTTCAAATTGAAAAATTAAAAATAATTAAAATTTTTAAAAAATGTATTTGAATCACATTTGGTTGAATTTGTTTAAGTGTAAAAATTTCAGTTTCGAAGTTCATTGTATTTTTTTAAAATCATAATTCACATTTTTTTTTGTGAAAACATTTTTTTGGGGGTGGAGGAAAGGAGGGGATGAAAAAGTCAAAGAAGTCTTGTAAAATTTTTTTCGAGAAATCCAAGCTGAGTTAAAATTTTTGGTAACCAAATTTTGTTAGACATCCTCTATCAAAAAAAAAAAAAATTAATGAAGTAAGTACAAATGACGACGTACCTACTGTTTATGGAAAATTCTCAATATCCTGAAAATTGAATGTAGTCTTTTGCCATCTTTCATTCTAGAAATCAATGAAAAAATTGATTCAATACTAAATTTTTAAAATTATATTGGGAAATGAATCATTTTTCAAGTCAGTAGATGTCTGAGGGAGGGGGGGAATCCGAATTTTTACGAATTTCAATTCCTTAAAAAGGATCGTTTTTCAATTTTGCGGAATAAACTTGTTAAAAATTAAACAAATTCCATTTTTTCCAGCACTTTTCACTCACAAATTCTTGAACATTTTGAGAATAATTTTCGGTTTTTTGAAATTGAAAAAGAGAAAGGAATTGTTTCGAACCGTCGTAAAAATTGATTATCACTAAAATTTTCCAAAAAAAATTTTCCAAAAAAAAAAATTGAATAATTTAGGTATCAAAAATTTTCCAATATTCATTGCATCAATATGTATGTTACAAGTTTTGCATTTTTATTCAGTTTTAATAAAAATTTAATGATTCGAATAATGGCCATGTTTTGAGCAATTTTTAAGGTTCCAAACTTTTTTTCAATTTTTTACCTGCTTTATTTTTAAATTTTTGAATTTTTTGTTACTTTGATAGAGTTTTTATTCGATTATAGAAACTTTCCGTATTTCATTTAAATCTACGAATATATTATCAGTTTTTTTTAACTCAAGATGTCTATCATCAGCCAAAAAAGTCATCATTTTTTTCACGAACAATTAAAAAAAAACAGTTTTTTTTTGTGGTAACATTGATTGTGTTTTTGTTGTGTTTGGCCCATGAAAACAAGAAAAGGTTATGAAAAAATCCTTAAAAACTTGAAAAGTCAATTCATGGTTTCCTATGGATAATTTTTATTCAAGAATTATTTTTTCTCGGTGTTATTAAAAATTCTGCAATGTTTTACTTAATTCTGATAATTTTGTATGAACTCGAATTTTATTTAAAAACTTGAATGTTTTATAGGTATCTTTTAATTATTCTCATTCTTAGCTTTTTTAAAAATCACTTTTTGTTATTTCGAGTGGGCATATTTAAAAAAAAAAAATCGTTCCTTCGAGAAAGTTCCAGAGCACCCTGTCTTTGTATTTTATGATGGAAAATACCTTCAATCGATTAAATCTTGGAATTTTATTTCAAAGAAAATTGCCTAATAAGATTGAAATTATGTTTCTGACAAAAGGGTTAATACGCTGTAGAGTGAGTTACTTGTACTTTTAAACTTTCCTACAGCTTCGTAGTGAAAATGATGGCTCGAACTTTAAAGGTTACTTCGGACTACGAACTTTGTTCATGTAATTGTCATTTATACCCGATTTACCTTGCTAAATTTGCTTTGAGATACTAAAATACAAGTTAGCAAAGTGTTTTAAACTTATTCCCGGATAAATTCAATTAACTTGATATTCATTTGCTTAGTGGGTATATTAATTAGGCGCATTAATCTTTGGAAAAAATTGTAGAGTTTTGAAATATCGACTGCTTGGATTAATTTTATCAAATTTCGAATAAAAAAATAATCTCGAATCGGAAAACAGATTATTTTTCAAATGTAGATATACGTACTGAATTTTTATATTCGAGAAAGGAATCGTATTAACATGTCGTATTTTAAATGTCAATATACAAAGAAAATTTATAAACAACTTTCGTCCCGTTTTCCATTTGAATGATGAATCAGAATGAATTATTCATTGGTATTTTTTCATAACTTCATATCGTTCATTAAGAAAATGATGGAAAGATTTAAATTTTCATCAGCATCGTGAATAAGTACTTCGTTTTTGTGATTCTTTTTTGGCGAATTTGTTAAGTTTAAAGAAAATATGGAAATTTTTACGAAAGAATACGAATTATGTACAGGAGGTTCCACTGAATAAGCTTAAACTTTTCAGTTAATCGTAAATTTTCGTGTTTTTTTTTCTTAAATTTGAAAATTTAATTTTTAAATTTTAAATGAAAAAATGACGGAAGATGTCGAACCGAGGAAATATTTATTTTATAAGGTTACCTGTGAATTGCATGGTTGTTGAAAATGTTACCGAATAATGCTGAGCTGTGCAATCTGGCGGAATTCTCGTCAACAATTCTGCTATTTGCTCAAATGTAGAAAAAATTCGATTGTTTTAATGACCTTTTCAGATTTTTTTTTTTCCTTTGAACAATTAAAAACACATGTTTAGCCATTATTTTAAAAGATGAGAAGTTATTTTTCGTTATGTGCTATTTAGTGTTTGAAAATTTTTGAGTGGTTTTCACATTTTGAGTTGATGATGTGTTTATTTAAACGTTCAAGTTTTTATAATTGACAAAGAGAATGTCTGTACATAATCTGAAGAGTTTCAACGCGTCAATTATTTGTAATGGTAAGTTGGAAATTATTAAATATGAAATTTCTTTGTAAATCTCTTACTGTTTCACTTTTTTAATTTTTTAGGTCCGATTTCAGAACTGGATTATTTGTCGTCTGTATTTGATGTGAGATATTCTTCTTACAAAAATCGAGAAAATATAATTCCGAAAATTTTTTGTCCTTCAGAAGAAATTAAGACCACTCACCAAAGCGGTATTTTCCGATTTATTTGGACATTGATAATTTTCAAGGAAGCACGAGGCACTGGAATAAAAAATTAGTTCGATTTGCGTCACATATCTACTCGAAAATATTTGAAGTAATGAATTACGATTTTTTAATTAGTTTTAAAGTGCTCCAAACCTAAATTCACACTCGAATGGATCAAAAAATCCATCTGAAGAGTGGTTATGGTGAAATTTTACTCTCGATATTTTATTTATTTCGATATGTTGGGTGTTAATTGGTTCGAGTTGACGATATTTTATTTTTGGTCAATATGATCATCCTGAAAGAGAAGTGTTTGAAAGTTGATTCATTGCAATTAATCTTCGGCTTAGTATTAACTATAAAACAGGCATGCAACTTGGATATTTTTCAGTTTAGAAGAATTCACGGTGGAAGAATATTGGTATATTCTGGATTTTTCAGTGGATCATTTCGAACATTTTTAATAAATTTAGTTTGTGGTTCATTTTGATCGACGAGAGTTTTTAGGTGATTTTTTCTGAAATTTTATTCTCTATTTTGGATTTTCAATCAAGATGAAGAATTTACTTTTGACGTTGTGTCTGATCCAAATTTCTTGGTGTCAGATTGATAAAATGTGGTGGAAATATACCACTCTGTACGAAGTTTTTCTACCATCTTTTAAAGATGGGAATGGCGATGGAATGGGTGATTTGAAAGGTGTGTAAATCGAAGCGAAAAAAATCCAGATTTCTGCGAAAAAATATCTGATCATTTTTTTTATTTTTGAAAATAGGGATGATTACGAAACTTGATCATTTTGTGGATTTGGGCATTGAAACGATTTACATTACTCCTCATTACGAATCTCCTATGGTGGACAGCGGATACGATATTACTAATTTTACCAGAATTAATCCGATGATGGGAACGATGGAAGATTTTGAAATGTTAATCAAAGAAATGAATTCCAGAGGTAGAATTTTATTGATTTAAATATTTACATTGATATTGGGTAAGTTTGAAAATAATGGAATGATTTGTTCTGTCGAAGGATTGAAGCTGGTGATAGATTTGGTGATAAATCACAGCAGTGATGAACATCCTTGGTTTATTAAATCGGTCCAAAGAGAACAACCTTTTGCTGATTTTTACATTTGGAAAGATCCGAAAGGGTATGATTCCAATGGATCGCCGATTCCACCAAATAATTGGGTAAGAATTTGGTCGATTTGGTCAATTTTTTGATTCTGAATGAAAAAAATTCACGAGGAAATTTTTATCCAATTGTAGCGCAGTGTTTTCGATGGAAGTGCTTGGCAATGGAATGACCAAAGGAAGCAGTTTTATTTGGCTCAGTTTACAGCAAAACAGCCAGACTTCAATTACCATAATAAACAGATGAGGACTGAAATTAAGGTATTTTTTTTGGCCACTTTTCGATATTTTTAATAATTTCAATTAGATTCTAAATCTACGGTGTTTTTTTTTTTTTTTTTTTAGAAAATATTCAAATTCTGGTTGGACAAAGGAGTTGCTGGATTTAGACTTGATGCAGTTAGATATCTGCTGGAAGACGAGCAATTCAGAGATGAGCCAGTATCGTCTCCTGATATAAAAGTACCTTACAAGTTTCAAGATTTACAGCATATTTATACCCAGAATTTATGGAATTCTTATCAACTGCTCCACGAATTACGGAGCTTCTTCGATAAAGTTGCCAAGAAGTTCACAGATTTTGAAAGGTGAGTCGATTTTGTGAAAAATTTCCATCGATATAATTTTTTCTAACGGTTTTGTGTTAATTTTTTTGTTGGTAGGATTTTAATTACTGAAGATTACGTCGATGGTAAATTTTTATACCAATATTATGGCACAGAAGATTATAAAATTGCACATTTACCTTTGAATTTCGTCTTGGATTATGTGAATGATTTCGAAAATGCTTCTTTTTACCATAAAGCCATCAATAATTATTTGAATGGGTTGCCAGACGGAGCTACTCCTTCGTGGAATGTGAGTTATTATTTTTGTTAATCTTATTCCTAGTCGTAGTCGAATTGTATTTTGTGACTGTGTGGATTTTTTTGTGAATTTTAATAGGCAGAAAATCACGATAAATTTAGAAAAGCTTTTGTTCTAAATGAAGAATTTGAATTTATATTTGCCTCGCTGGTTATGATGTTGCCTGGTATGGCTTATATTTATTATGGGCAAGAAATCGGCGTTACAGGGTCTAAAATTAGGCAGGATCAATGGATGAATAATTTTTCGGACGATTTAACGCAAACGAGTCGAGATTATTTTAGGCATCCGATGCCATGGGATGATTCGTTGAATGGAGGTGAGAAAAAAAATTGGAAAATTATAGTCGGATTCGACCGAAACTAAATTTCGTTTTGTACTTTTATTTCATTTTAATATTTTCGAATGCTTAAAGGATTTACAACTAATTACAAAACGTTTTAATTTGATTGTTTTCGAATGCTTGAAGGATTTTCAACTAATTACAAAACCTATCTGCCTGTGAATCCGAATTATTGGAGAATTAATGTGAAAAATCAAAAGAAAAATGATCAGAGTTATTATCAGATGTTTAATAAAATGGCCAATCTGAGAAAAACCGATACGTTGAAATATGGAGGCTTCAAATCGTATGTGATTTCCACTTGGGTATTTGCGTTTTCAAGGTACGAAATGAAATACTCAATTTATTCCAGTAATGAAATGGATAAAATTTAAGCTTATTACCTATTATAATTTTCAGTGTATTTTTGAATAACTTTTGACTTTTTTTTTCTTAGAACATTAAAAGGGAAAAAAACTTACGTTACGGTTTTCAATTTTGGCTCCGAAACGGAATTTGTCGACCTTTATAATTATATCGAAGGCGTACCTGAATCAATGACTATCGAGGTTGCGAGCCCAAATTCCGGCTTCAAAATTGGGTAAGTTTATTTTGAGTAATTTTTAATAACTTTTGTACTAAGTATTCCTTTTTCTCATTCTGTTTTTTTTCTTTTTCTTTTTTCATTTTAACTTTTTCTCATCTTAGAGAGGAAATACCTATGACGCAAGAAATCCCAAAAATGTTGATGTTGAGACCTTTGACGACTTTGGTTCTCAGCACGAAATCTCGTGAAGAGTAATTTTCCCAGTATTAACGTTGTAGTAATGCATGTTAACCAAGTATGTGAAGAGCCAAACGAACAAATTTATTATATTAATTTTTATTTAATCATCAGCACCGAATAGTCTCTAATTTTAACATAATCTAAAGCACCTTTTTACCGAATAAATATTCATCATTGAAAAATGTCTCATTATTTTTATGGTGATGACTGATGAGATATGGGTGTCTGCTTTGCCTGAAATTTCTTATTAATACTTCTCTAGTAACCGCCATGTATGTGCTATTACTTTCTTTCGTTTTGAAGGAGCAGTTATTTTTCAAATTTCCAAGTACCTACATAACTTTGTTTTAAATATTGGTGATATTGGTCACGAAGGTTGTCATATTTGCATAAGTTTAAGTATGATTGTTGGCTCAAAAACAGTTGATTTGTAATTTTTGGTGAATTTAAGGTTGATTTTTCTGCAAAAATTCTCAAATTGAAAAAAATATACATAGGACGAGAAAATGTTCCTAGAAAGATTGTATGAAGCCAAATTTCAAGTTATTTTCGTGATTCTTGATTATATTAATTTTCAACTAATCGTTTAAATTGTTTGAAAAAAAGTCTTGAAATTTTTCAAAATCATAGAAGCCAAAATTACCCAAAATATGGCAAAATTGACTGATATGTCGAAAGGAAAGCCGAATACAGTACAAGAATGTTGAAAAAATCAATTTTTTAATTTTAATTTTTTAAAATGAGATGTTCTTATATACTTGAGGAAGTTTCGATTTTTTTCTACTTGAACTTACCGTACGGATTTTCCAAAATTTTATTAATGAAATTTTGAGATGTTGGAGAAGGAAATAAAAAAAAAAACATGATGAAAAATTTGTAATTCTTGTAAAATAAAAATTGAAACTTCTGAAAATAGAGAGATATATAAATTACGGTCGTTAATTAATTTAATTAAAAATATGTATTAGGTGTCTAAATAAATTCGGATTTATAATCGATAATTTTTTTTAAATCGGACTTCAAATTTCGTAATTTCACTAGAGGGCATATTAATAAATGAGAATTTTAAAAAAAAAATAAAGTTACATAATTTGATATTACAACATGGAGAAGGATTTTTTTTCAAAATATATGATCATGTGTTAGTTTTCTATGGCCGATTCAAAGTGTGGTAATATTTTAGTTTGTGAACTACAGTTGATATTTGGCATTTAGTTGAAATTTTTTGTTTTGTGAGAAATAGGTCTGAGCCAGTTTGCCTGGGGTGTATTATTATAAAGGTAAGGTGCCCTATTTTTTTTAAAAAAAATTGTTTCTGAAAGATGAATTGATGGTTTAGCGATTGATGTAATTGGTTTTGAAGATTGGTCGCAGATTTTTTTAAAATAATTTTTTCCAAGAGTATTGACTGTAAGGTTATGTCATTTTGGTCTCATATTGTTTATCCATAAGAAAGGAACATAAAAAAACATTTTTCCAGCGAATCGGGTCGTCATGTCGACGAAATAGGGAGAAGGTTCGCATTAGGAACCCAAATCTTCAAAATCTAATTTCGACTTCCTTCGGGGAAAAACATAAATATTAAAAACATTTTCGGGTGCCAAGTTTTGGGGAACTCAAGGTAGACACTTCAAGGTATCTTTTAAGCCCATTTCGAAATTTTTTCACCCAAAAGACTCGAAGTTGGTGACGTTTTATTAAATTAGGGGTGGGGCACATTAGAGGACTTACCCTTATTCTTGATTCCATAAGTTTTTCATGTTCAATTTTACTTGGGATTTAAAATCGAATAATATAATGTCTATAGTTACTCCTTCAGTTTAATGATTATGTGAACAGAATTACATTCGAACTCGAAGGACTCAAAGAAAATTCCAAATTTAGAATTGGAATTTCATTTCATTAAGATACTCGATGAAAAAAAAATTATTCTTGTATTTATGCAATTTTTATTAATATGGCTTATTACAATACTTATTTTTTTATTGTTTATTGTGAATAAGATGGCTTTCTGATACGAGACTGAATCGATATATTGTATCCGTTTATGAGATCGATCACAAATGACATATTTAATTTAATATCTTCCATTGTCATTGATGTGTGGAAACTGAAATTTCGTAATAACGCTGATAATATCAGTTTCATTTCCAATATAGCAAAATTCTGACCTGAAAATAATTAAAATTTTCATTTTTATAATTTGACTTTATGAAATTTTCATAAATTAATTTGGTTAAAGTACCTTGTACTCATGATCATTATTGATTAATCATTCATATTGTGTACGTCCCAACATAGAGGGACAATCTTGTCGGTATAAAGTTGAGCCCAGATTCTAAAACTAGATAAAATTACCTACAAAATAAGCCATCATGGAAGTCATAAGGTGAAAAATTGCCTTTTCTAGAGAGGTTTGAAAACTGAATGTTGGAAAACACGATTTCGAGAAAAACGCATTCAAAGTTTTGCGAACGTAAAAAGTGAAAAATTTCGAAAAAATTTTCAGTGAAATCATGATTCTGATGATTTTACAGTGGAAAAAAAACAAAAAAATCTTGACCAACAAGGTGGTCCCTTCCCCCCCATTTTATTCAAAACGATATTGCGGGCAACTAGAGGTAGTTTGGGAAGTGGAGTAACCAGGAAATGATATAGTGGAGTTGCCTCCACAATAATTGACAAAAAACCCAATTTTGGAATTTTTGATCCAAATTTCGAAAAACGGCTGTATCTTGAAAACTAAAACTGACGAGATGGTCCCTTTATGCTGGGACGTATACTTTTTATTCTGATTAATTGATAGGTAGATCTAGAAACTTGTATTTCTCGCCTCCAAATGAAACAAAAGTGCAATTATTCTATTTCAATTGATTTGGTCGACAAATATTCCAATTTTTAGCAAATTTTTTGAAAATTTTAAAATCTTTTCTTCCGCAAAAATATTATATTTTTACAAAAAATATTTTTTAAAATCAAATCTGAAGAAATTTAGATCTCTATTGAATATCAAGTTCTCAAACTCTTTGAACATTTCGAGTCATTCTGGAGCATTTCAACGCAAATTTCAATTTTCTCGGTTTCAGAATGGCTGGAAATGGTCTTTAGGTTTGGAAAAATTTTAAGTATGAAAAATATTGCGGTTTTGAAAAATGTTACAACTTGGCTGAAAAAAATTCAGTTTTTTAAAATTTTTTTAACTCGTCAAAAATCAAGACATCAATAATTTGAGTTGCTTGCTCTTTTTAAAAATTTCAGTCTCGTCTGATTTTCTTATTTACTGTACCTATACAGTTTCTGGCTCCGACACTGAATGGTATAAATGCAAGTTTAGGTCGATTCTGCACTGCTTCGGAGTTGAAATTTTCCGGATCAAATTTCCAAGGATTAGGGTAATACTCGGGATTAAAATGAACACCAGCTATTGAGATTAAAATTGTAGTCCCAGCTGGAAATACACGATCTCCTAAAAAAATATAATTTCTAATTAAATAGGTGTTTGGACCATTGTATGATTTTTTAGCTATGCAGAATTTACCAATCTTGCTATCTTTCTGGACACCTCTTAAAACGAATGGAACCAAAGTGAATCTTCGCAGTGTCTCTTTCAATACTTGATCAAAATATGATAATCGTTTGATATCTTCTAGATCAGCGTCCCGATCACTGTCTCCAAATACCTCGTAAAGTTCGTCGTATATTCTAACCTGAATTATATCCAGTTATCGAATACGGTACCGGATGGAAATATTTCAAGATTATTACTCATTTTAGTATAATTTTTCTCCGTTTCAATATATTTTTCAGTCTTACCTGAATATCTTGATGAATAGCCACTGCTAATAAAAAGAATGAGAGCATACTTGCTGTAGTATTTGTGCCCTGGATTTTAAAATTCAAGCTTATTAATTTGTATATTTCTTTCAATAAATTTTTTTCGATATGATCACAAATCACAACTTACTCCAGAGATAGCATTAATTATTTCATCGTGAACGACTTTTTCGTCATATCCTTCATTGAGTAATTCGTAGGCACTCGTTAGAAATGATTTTGGTGGTATTTCTTCTACAGGTATTCGATTGGGGTTTTCTGTATGAAGCTTTATTTCTTTATTTATTTGATTCATTTCATCATTCAGAATCTTCAAGGGAAGAAAAAAAATGAATTAATGATCCCAAATCAGCGTAAAATTTTATATAGTTAGGTATTAAAAAATTCACGAAAACCTTTTTTGAGAATTTCAGTATTTTCGTTTGCACTTCAACAATTTGTTTCTTGTACAAATATTCGCTCAAAAATTTCAAATGAAGCCAAGGGTAACACGTCTTCTCGAATCCTATTTGTATTCCTCTTAAATTGAAACGAATTGTTGTTACCGAGGTGTTGAATTTTTCACACTCGTATTCAATATTTCGCTTACTTTGCCATACTTTGACGAAATTGTATTGCCAACGGATTGCCCAAGTCGAATTCAACATTCAGCATTGTTTCTAAAATTTTGTATAAGAGAATCGTCGAAGTGAAGTGCCTAACGTGAAACGTAAATATTATAAATTTACGCGAAGGTCGAGCTGTATTTACCTGTCATGATATTAAAAGATAAATCAGGCAGGTAATCCCAAGCATTGAATTCTGGACCGTTGACTCGTTTTTTCATTATTTTTATGGCGTTACGTGTTGAGTTGTTTATTTGAACTGCGTATCGCCCGAATCGATTATTCCCAAAAGCTGGTGATAGTTTTTTTCTATTCTTTTTCCAAATTTCCACTGGATTCAGGTAATTATTGGTATTTTATTTGAAATAAGGTACTTATTCGTAAATTAATATAGTCTTGGTGAGGAAAATTCATATTTACCAGATGCTGTGAATAGTCCATCGCCCCAAAAATCATGGAAAGGTTGGAATATTTCCGGTTTTGCGAGCATTTCCGATTTCATAAAAACTGCCTGCATCGAAATTCGATTATACGAATTGAAAAAAGGTGATTTTTGAAATCATTTTTTTTCAGGTTTGTATTCTTACTTCTAAATCTTCTATTTTTGATAATCCAACGAGAAGATGCCTACCGAACCATAATTTATACACGTGGCCGTATTTTTCTAAATATTCTGTTGCTTTTTTTAGTGAATCTGATTTGAATGAAAGGATGATTTTCGTAATATTTCAAGTATTTGTGCCAATTGCTGATACATATAGAAAAATTTACTTTCTCCGTAAACGAAGTCTCCGAAACTTCCAAAAACTGAAGACTCGGAAGGGCCTGGTATCGTCTCAGCAAATTTAACCAAACGTGGATCTCTTCGGTATGTTTCGATAATGTATTTTATTATTAATACGATGAGGATTATTAGTAATGAAGTAAACATTGCAGTGAATGATTGGAATGGAAGTAAAATCGAAGACACCAACATCTGAAAAAGGGATTGAGTATGTATAAATAATTTTTATTAGATGTGATAATAAATTAATCGTACATATTGATCGAATTCTTACCCTGTATGTAGAAAATGCGAACAATCAGATATCTATTCTATAGCAACATTAAATGAGAATTTTCTTTTAAAAATATTGTCAATTTCAAAATAACGTTCACTTTTGATTGATTTAATGCGATTTTTTATAAACAAGTCGCTTGATAACTCGTGCCGAAATTGAAGTACTTACCTATTATCTTTATATTATATATTTGTATTAAGTACATATATCTTATCAAACTGCCAAAGTACCGAATAGAGATTTGTGAAGTCAAGTGGGTAGGTAGGTCTAGGTAGGTAGAGCTAGGTACCACAGTCCTGCACGTTAGATACGATAACAGAAAAAAAAAAAAATCTAATTGGAAATTACAAAGATGATAAAAATTAAAAAGTATTAAAATCCAATCCTAAACAATTATTTATTTGGATGAGTTGAACAATTATGTTAAAAATAAACGTGATGATGAAAGCATCGTGTTACATTATCTGTGATTTTCCAAGTCAATTTATAAGATTAACGATTAACGATTGGAAACTTTGTTTTTTTATCGGATAATTTCAATTAGTTAGTAAATAATCGAAAAACGTTTTGGTTTATCAAAGAAAATTTTTCATTTCGTAAGTTTTTTTTGAAAATTTTCTGGATTATGGAGAAATTTTTTTTATAGGTAAATATTTTTTGGAAGTTGAATATGTATTTGGAAGAAGCAAGATACGTGTTCGAAAAAAGGTTCTTGAAGAGATCAAGACACATCAAGGTTGACAACTAAAACCATTTCATCCTAAATCTAAAACCCTTGCTCGATACATCGATGTTTGGGTAAGAAATGTTCGTAAGAGGGTAAAAAAAAACAAAAGAAAAGAGAAATCGGTCAGTTTAGGGATGTGTTGCAACCGGATGTTGAAGTAAATGAGAGGCGGGAGGAAGGAGAAAGGGTTCGGACAATTCTCATACAAACCATACTTGGTAAAATAATGGAGTTTCTATGCAAATGGTACCACAGGGTGTGTCAAAAGTAAGTTAACTTTTTTTGAGGGAAGTGGTACAAAATTTTCAACGTGATTTTAAAACATTAGATGACTACAAAATCGTCTTGAATTATCGATATTATTGAGAAAATTAATTAAATAGGACCGTCATAAGATTGGAGTCCTCAAGAATTGGCAATTTTTTGAGAATTTTCAACCATTGCATTTTTTAAAATCATTTTTTAACGATAAATGGAAAAAATAAGGTGGGAACTAAATTTTCGTACGTGTGAATTTACTTTTGACGCATCTTATACTATGAAAATTGTTTGAAATGTCGTATAATTTGTTGTAAATTAAAAAAAAAAAAATTGACGAAATTGGTAGACACTTACACATATTATTCGAAATGTTACTTTTGAAATTAGTCTGATACGATAAGGAACTTTTAAGGTTAGGTACCATAATTTTCAAGGAATTATTCAACATTCGGGCCATGGAGTTAAAATGTTTGCTTATTTTTTGGATTCGATCCTTCATTGTTGTCCTCACAAATCAACCAATTTTGAGAAAGCGCTCGTAAAAAAAAATATGAAAATATGTATTGTAAAGCACACCTACTTTTACTAAATTGAGGTAATCGAACCGAATTCGAATATTGATCTAATTTTTCGATCTGACTTTCTCCCTTCGCCCTAATCAGTGGCGTAGCCAGAAGAGTCCGACGGGGGGGTCTGGGTCGGAAGCTTTTTTTTGGGTGGCTGCAAAATGAGTACAGAGACTTGAAAAACGAGTAATTTTTTGGGGGAGGGGAAGAGGGAGGGGTAAAAATGAGCCTTTTTTTGCATTTTAGTCTTAAATAGTCATAATAGTGATTTAATTTACGCCCGAGCGTAGCGAGGGCAAAGCTTCGAAAAAATTGGATATTCAATGCCCAAAAAAGTCATATCTGAATGATTTTGTTGATGCCCGAGCGAAGCGAGGGCGAAGCTTTGATAAAAACTAGATTTTTTAATGTCTAAAAAATACATTTTTTACAAAAATTCTTGACCTCAAGGGGGGGGGGGTCCAGACCCCCCCCCCCCAGGCTACGCCTCTGGCCCTAATCGAGGTCCATTGTAATTTGGAGAAGGATGTTGGTTTAGAGACTTGGAGTTTAAGGATGTTATTTAGTAAATTTAAGACCCCTGTATCCTTCAGGGATGTCAAGATTCAATTTTCAATTCTAAATTTATTGGTTGAAAAGCTTTTTCATTGATATTTTTTTCAGGTTTCTAAATGATGGCTTACTTTTTTTGTATCTAAGGATTTACCATCGAAGTTGAGCTTTCACGAGAAAAAAGTAACTTGGAGGTTTTCAAATATCAATTAGGTACTTACATAACGATTTTTAATTTTCTATTAATTTCCTTTAAAATCGGGAAAACTGTTTTCCCTCGTGATATTGTTTTTCAAAGGGTGGTTCGGCAAAAAATCATGTGATCTATCCCATTTTCGCGATGATTTCTTTACCGATTTTTTTTTTAAATTCATAAATTTATTAGCAATTTTACATTATGAAAAAAATTTCCAATCAAGTAAATAATTTGTATAAAATACAAATTTTTACTTTTTAACAATTTTAAAAAAAAAAAACATCAAAAGCATAGATTTCTCGCGATGACAAGAGAATATTAAAACAATTACAAAAAAAAAAAAACTTTTATAAAATTACATTCTTATTTGGAATTTTGACATTTATCAATTTCATTCTTTTAGGGTTCGAACTCTGACGTACAATAGTATACTTACCTAAGTCATAAATAGGCAGACTTGGGAATAATATCTGGTTTCTGAATGCCGAGTGAACAATTAAATACAGCTGCTTCATTTATTGATTTTTTTTTCTTTTTCATTTGCAACTTGAGTTATTGATGTCATTCTAGTTCTCAACTGCATCACCTGGATACTCTCTAAATCTGAATCAGTCAAAAAACTGAAAATTCACTGATTATACAGCGAAAAGTGTGCAACTGTCTTAGTCAAAGGCAACTGTTAATCAGTGAAATTTGACTGTCAATCAGTGAAAAATAACAGATTCAATTAGTGAATTTTCATTTTTGAATCAGTAATTTTTCTTTAAGTAACTATTGAAATGAATCAGTAAAAATTTCAATTTACTAATTCAGTCAGTAAATAATTACTGAATCAATCAGTAATTTAAAATTTTTACTGATTCGATCAGTAAATTAAACTTTTTTTGATTCAAAAATGAAAATTCACTAATTAAATCGATAAACTTTTCACTGATTTCTTCAGTTGCGCACTTTTGTCTTATATGATAAACGCTATTTGACAAAATGATTTTCATAGATATTTCAAAACAAATAATTGTATCGGAAAGTACCTACTCCTATTACCACTTAAAATGATCAAATATTATGAATGACTGGAAATTTTGTAATCATACGAAAAAGTTATTGACGCAAAGACTCGTAAAAATTTAAAATTAGAGTTAGAAGGACACCGAATCATAATTTCAATAATTGAATTAATGAATAAAATCTAATTTTAGTCGATGATAGTTAAACAAATTTGAAAAATGACGATGAAAAATTTGTATCACTCGATCATATCGTATAATTTAATAAAATTGGAGGGTATATAAATTGAGATACTTTTCAATATCATTTCAGTCTGAAAATATTCACGTTTTGTAATCCAGTTGACAAAATTTCAGCATTTATTATACATAATGAAGTCGTTAATTTGTTTCGCGATTCTAGTTCATATTGCATTGGCTAAAATTGACCGAACGTGGTGGAAGCATACGACCATTTATGAAGTGTATTTGCCATCTTTTAAAGATAGCGATGGTGACGGAGTAGGCGACATCAAAGGTAAGAAGATAATTTGAAAGAAAAATCTGTTGAATGCGCGGAGCTTTAAATAGGTTTTTTTTTGTAGGTCTTACATCAAAACTGGATTACTTGAAGGAATTGGGTATTGAAACGGTGTATATTTCACCTCATTACCTTTCGCCGATGAATGATGGAGGATACGATATTACCAATTTCACCGAAATTAATCCGCTTTTAGGCACGATGGAAGATTTTGATGAATTGGTGGAGGAAACCAAAGTTCGGGGTAAGAATTATGAGTACAATTTTGGAAATTGAGAAAAAAACTATCTCCATGATTTTTTTTCTCGATCAGTATTTCAATTTTAAATTTTTTTCAAAATGATTCAGGTTTGAAATTGGTTGTGGATATTGTGTTGAATCACAGCAGCGATAAACATCCTTGGTTTATTAAATCGGTTAATAGAGAAGAACCTTATACAGATTACTATGTTTGGAGAAATCCAAAAGCATACGATTATAATGGGAAGCCCATACCTCCCAATAATTGGGTAAGATTGATATTATTCTAATAGATTTGATTAGTTTTTACATTCGTTCTTTTTTGAGAATTACAATTTTGTTTTTGAAGGTGGGTATTTTCACAGGAAGTGCTTGGCAATGGAATGAACAAAGGAAGCAATTTTATTTACATCAGTTTACTCTTTACCAACCAGATTTCAATTTAAGGAATAAATTTATGAAAGATGAAATTAAAGTAAGTTTATTTTATTTTTATTCTTCGTTAAAAAAAATTGAAGTGTATTAGTAGAAATTCCAAAGTCAATTTAGGTAACTGTTTTTTGACATTGTATCTTAAGATTTTATCCAATTTTTTTTTATTAACGAAGTTCTTCATTTCACAGGTTAGAAAATCAAATTTTTTCGGTTCCAACCTTCTGCTGCCTCCAATGGAGGATAATGTTGGTTTTTTTTTGGCTTATATTACATAGAAATCGGTACCCAACTTCGATATTTTAGATCTCGAATCGACTCGAAGCAATTCGGATTACGGTGTTGGATAGAGAATGGAAATAAGACTCAAAATTATCTGTTTGTAAAACATTTTTTCCAAATTTTACCCAGGAAATTGGCTTGGTTTTCTTAAATTTCAATGTTGATGTTCAGGGAAGGAATGCAACGTTTTATTTGAAGAAATTGGTAAAATTATTTTAAAATTATTTTTGAACATCATTCAATTGGATCATGAGGTGTCTTGCATGATCAACAGATTGAAATACCAAATGCGTTAAAAATTTTTATGGGACATTGGATCGTACCACAAAGCATCTTAGAATATAATTTTCATAATTAAGATGAGTTTTGTTCTTTCAACGAAATATTTTTCAAAATTAGTAACTATTTGCACATAGAATTTTCTTTCAAATAAGATGTCAATGAGCTTTCCAACTGTTGAAGTTTTAAAATTATGATGATGATGATGAAAAAACGTATCAAAAAGTTGAAAACTCATTTCCTCAAAAACTTGTTTTTTGAACTTTCCAACTTCGAAGGGTTATAACTTGGGTCAAAATCAACAATTTAGCCTGGGGAAGGTCTTAAATTATTGGCAATTTCATTCTCCACCACGTGACGGTCCCAACACCATTTTGCTAAAGTGGGACCTTTTACCTTGAAATGACACAAATATGGGAATGTGATACATTTAATTATAATTTTTTTTTGGGGGGGGGAGGATGTCGTAGAACTCGAGCTGGACAATATTTTTTTAGTACCTATTTGCTTCCATGGTTGATAAAATCACCAATTTTATTTGAAAAAAATTAAAATGTCGCTGATTTATTGAATGATTTAATTTGTGATTTTTATTATTCATAATAACCGGTAATAACCCCCCCCCCCCCCATTTCAATGAAAAAAAAATAGATTTTCAAATTGTATTCTTGATCTTTCGCGAATCGCTGAAAACTCATTGTTTTGTTGAAAAGATCAAATTCCAATTCAAAATTTTTTGTGATCGATTCTGAGTCTCCTTTCAGTCTTTTTTTTTTTGAACTACGTAACCTGAGTTGCTCCTAGTTTCACAAATTTTGATACAAAAGACCTCAAAATTAAATAATAATGTTATGAAAAATTACAAAGAGAAAAGGAGCTGTAATATCCCCTATTTCTCCCCTTCAGCGGTTCCAGGGAACTGGAACTAAAACAACGATGATGATTTTCTAACCTTCAAGAGGAGAGATAATCGTGAAAAATGTTCAAAATCTGAAGATTGTGGTCAAAACGTAGAGAATTGACTCAAAGACATGGCATTACTCTACAATATTTTTATTCGCAGAAAATTTTCAAATTTTGGCTCGATAAAGGAGTATCCGGATTCAGACTCGACGCTACGAATTATTTGATAGAAGACGCAGAATTCAGAGACGATCCGGTCACACCTGGTGTCACTGTGCCATACAATTACCGCGATGTTACCCATCTTTACACAGCTGATTTATGGGAAACGTATCAATTTTTGCACGAAATTCGAGTGTTCTGTGATAGAGTTTCGAAAAAATTCACCGATTATGAAAGGTGTTCGAATAATTTCATCAAGTTTTCGAGAAAAAAAGTAAGTAAATAGAATGATTCAGATTATTAAAACATCATATCTTTTATGTTTCAGAATTTTACTTCCCGAAGCTTACGGAGGTGGTAAAATGCTGTATCAGTATTACGGAACGAAGGATTACAAAATAACACATTTCCCTTTGAATTTTGCGTTCGTTTTAATTGTCGATTACAAAAATGCTTCGTTTTATCATAATTTGATCAATAATTACCTGAATCCAATTCCCGAAGGAGGAACACCATCTTGGAATGTAAGAAATTTAATAATTTCCGAAGATATCAATAATTGTTTATTACCCATTGCTTATTAATGGTTTTCTTCTTTTTCCCTATACTTAGTCTGAAAATCACGACAAGTTCAGGAAAGCGATGGTATATAATCCAGAGTACGAATATATTTTCACAACGATGGTGATGCTACTTCCTGGAGTGGCTTATATTTATTATGGACAAGAAATCGGCATGATTGGAGCCCGAATTCGAAGCGATCAAGAGAGAGATTTAAATCCAGACGATTTCACCGAAAGTACCAGAGACAGCTCTAGGCTTCCCATGCAGTGGGATGATTCTTTCAATGCAGGTATATAAAACTTGAACTGATCCATCAATCAACCCTTTCTTTTTATTGCCATTGGGTAATAATTTTTCGAATTGTGTGACTCGTTTTTAGGATTTTCCACCAATCCAAAAACATACTTACCCGTCAGTTCAGAATATTGGAAAATCAACGTGAAAAATCAGAAGAGTGATGAAAATGAGAATAGTCATTATCATATATTTAAAAAAATGATCGAGTTAAGGAAAACTGATGTTTTTAAAAATCTTACGTTGTTTCGACTTGGGTTTTTGCATTTACGAGGTAGGTGAAACCCGAAGGAAATTTACCTACATACTTGTATTTTTTTCCTCCAAGATCAAATTATCGTGTAACTTACTTGATCAATTTGTAATTGTTCCGATTAGGATTCTAAAAGGAAGAGATACTTTTGTCGTTGTTTTAAATTTGGGCAGCGATTCTGAAGTAGTCAACTTGAGGAGCATTATTCATGATCTGCCCGAGGTGATGAGAGTTGAATTGGCGAGTCCTAATTCAGGATACAGAATTGGGTGATTATTGATTATAAATATATGTTGAATAGGTTCAGAATGTAATAATGTTAAATTGATTTTAATAATTTTATTTTCTTTGCTTAAAAATATTTTCAGTGATGAAATATCAACTTCCGCAACGGTTCCAAATACGTTCATCTTGAGACCTTTCGGCGTTGTGGTGCTGAATTCGAAGGCTGTTGGATCTTAATAATTAAATTTTTTGATTATAATGTGAATAAACGTTATTACTAATTTATCTATTAAATATGAAGAATGATAATGATGTCGTATTTTTACGGTTTGAAGTTTTTTCCTTCCATTGACAACTTTTAAAAAATTGTATAAATCAACTGTAGCAATAAAAAATTCAGAGCTGCGCTCCCAAGTATAAGGATCTAAATTTTCAAGTCAAGGTGACAGAAAAGTCGTAAAAATTGTGAAAAGGGGGATTTTTCGGACGAAAAATTCGTTTCGCACAAGTATAATTATAAAGTTTTATGAAAAAGTGTATTTTTTAAAAAATTGTCACATTTTCAAAAGAATGATTTTTTGAAATTTTAAAATATTTGTCAAAATTTGAGACATTTTTTGAACAGTTCAACTTTCAACATGAGTATAGTGCAGTATTGGGGGTCAATCTGTGAAATGGAAGATATATGTATGTAGTTTTTAAAATAAAATTTCAAGTGGGAAAATTTACGTGTTACATGAGAAAAAAATTCATTTTTCGAATTTCAATCATTTATTTATTCGGCAAACAAGAGAGATGGTAAAACCTCAGATTATGATATTTCTCATTCTTTCTCCAACTTGAAACAAAGATTCCTTCGCGAGGCTGGTGTCGATGTCAGATTTCAACTAAACTTGGTGCTCTTCAGCAAAGTCGAACACTTCAAAAAAAAAATGTTGACGAAATTTGCATTAAAAAATTTTCCGTGACAGAAAATAAACGCGTTTAGGCGATTCTCGGAAAATAGCCTACTTGTAATTGAACCCCCTTTTTGAAGCTTTTAATCGCATAAAATCCTGATAACAGGTTTACGTATCATCTGATAATTTGAGCCGGTTTTACTATCTTCATTAAATGACTTTATGATTATACTCTTAAGTATCTACATTCTACATTATATGATTATACCTACTCTTACTTATGTACATGATCACGTGAAAGTTTTATGACATTGAATAATTGTGCCAATTTTTTTTTTTTTTTTGACTAAACCTATCTAAGTATATTTGGTCTCAATTGGGTACCTATTTTTTTTCACAATTTCATTGAAATCAACTAAAAATCACACGATGAGGTTCATTCCGTAGTGATCTCCTCCTCTTCCAAAATGGCTGAAAAATTTTTTAAATTCCATTCGAGATCACAACCAAGTCCATAGATGAGTTAAGAAAATTTTTTCTTTCAAAATATTCAATTGTCGAATATGAGGGGGAAAAGAATTCATGATATCGTTCTGAAAATGAATTGTGTGAATTCACTGAACCTAAATACAGTGGAGTTGAAAACTTTTTATGAAAAAAGCATGCAAAAGTTGAAATTCCTCAATTTTTTCCAAAATTTCCCAACCATTCTAATGATCTTGAATTTGACTTTGAAAATTTCAAATCGTTCTGGAAGACATAAATTTTGGAATGGGCACAAAAATAATTTTTTCCCAAAGTTTTTGTATGTCATCTATTTACACTTTTCAGAATTTTTTCAGTTTCTTTCAAGTGGTGGAAATTGGTCAAATATTCGAAAAACCGACGTAATTAATCAGTTTTGTTCTTTAAAGTAAAATTACTGCTTTTTATCAATTTTTCACGGATTTTAAATTTTCGATCCACTTCCACCACTCATAAAAACTGAAAATATCCTGAGAAATGTGAAATACATTGAAAAACTTCGTCAAAAAATTTTTTTCTGACCCATCTCGAAATATAATTGTCTTCATCGCGATTTGAAATTGTCGAAGTCAAATTAATGGTAAGTGGTTAGAAAAATCGGAAAAGATTACATCAGTGTACATTCCTCTAATACCACTACGGCGTGCCAAGTCTTCTGGAGGTGAGATGAAAATTCGCTTATACGCTCTAAAACCATCTACCATCAAGACAAATTGAATGGCATGTAAATTTTGATCAAGTTACGCCAGAGGTCAAATTATCCCTTATCATACCGCAGCCTTTTTTCAAAAAAAAAGAGACATTTTTCGTTGTGAGTTGGCACATTCTCAAAATGTTTTCAATCTGTAACAGAATTTGACGACGTTTTGAGAAAATATGGGCTGGTGTGACTTTCCCATACCCTCTATAGTTTCTTATTTGGTAAAGAACGTAGGGACTTCAAAAAATCTGTTTTTGTTCCATGCTTATAAGTACCGATGCATTGAATCCGATTCTGGGTACAATTCTAAATATCATTAAATCTTCACGTGATCAGGTAGGCGTAATCGTATAATGCAGGTACTTGAAATGGTAGTCAAAAATTAATTAAATTACGATAATGCATTAGTGTAAAGTTATTAGATGGTGCCTAATATCATCATTTTTACAAATGGAAGTCTTAAAAGATGATCTCTTAATCATCCATACAGATGCATATAAATAATTTAAAATTCGCTGAGAATCGCGTAGTGTGCCTAGATCGTTAGGTAGTGTTTTTGAAAAAAAAAAATAATGAAATTTTCGAATAACACTTCATTATTTTAAGTCAAGTATTCATAAATTTTTTTGTAATTTTTCTTAAAAATGAAGCTGTTCTTAGTATTGGCTTTTTGCCTGATACAAATTTCTTGGTGCATGGACAAGACATGGTGGAAATACACCACTATGTATCAAGTATTTTTACCATCATTTAAGGATGGTAATGGAGACGGAACGGGTGACCTAAAAGGTAAGAAGCTTGGCTGGTTTATACCTATGACTGACGATTATTTCATTTTGTTTTATTTTGGAATGGCAGGATTGATCTCAAAACTCGATCATTTTGTGGATTTGGGCATTGAAACGGTGTATATTAATCCTCATTATGAATCTCCGATGGTGGATAGTGGCTACGATATCACGAACTATACGTCTGTTAATCCATTGATGGGAACGATGGAGGATTTCGACAAATTAGTCAAAGAAATCAATTCCAGAGGTGAGTACGAAGGTGGGTGGGGTTTTTTGGAAGTTGAATGAAGGAGGAGGAGTGGCACAAAAGGTGAGGTTTACCTTGGAAAAATGTAATCGACTGGTGAAAATTTTACCCCTGACCTTGCCTTTACTTCCAAACCAAAAATTTTCCCGAAATATTGGTTCAAAAATGTAACCTGAACCATTACCTGTGATCAAAAATTTCTAAAATTTTAAAAACCGGTTGATAACCATTTGAGAAACATTTGAAAAACTTTTTCAAAAAATTCAAATTTGAACAAATTTTATTGAATATGAAGTTGAATAAAACTACGGTAGGAAAAAATTTTAAAAATGGAAAACATGTTAATGACCATTAAAAATTTTTCAGCTTTGATTTATCTTCAAATAGCTTTAAAAATCGTTTTTGAATTTTTTTTCAATGCACAGTGGACCGAATAGATCAAAACTTCTTAGACCGCTCTGGACCGGTAAATCAATCGCATGAAATTGTGTACTGAAGTGTGGGTCAAACGATGCCTATCAGTTTTTTTGCTCGAAAGGTGCGTTTTTTCAGTTATTCAACAATTTAGCAATCAAAAAATGCAAACCAAACCTGTATTTTTTCAATATTTTTAAAATTTGATGTTAATTCCTCCTCTGAAGGATTGGGAGACAAAATATTCCCAAATTCTCTACTTTAAAACCCCAGAATTTCATACTCATATCGCATTTTTTAAAATTTTTTTCCCATTGCACTGCCCTCCTTGAGGATTGAGAGAAAAAATGACCCCAAAACCGAAATCCTCGACCTAAAAATCTATAAATATCACACCCATGTCGATTTTTTCAATTTTTTCCAAATTGGGTGTCCGTACTGTCCTCCTTGAAGGTCGAGAGAAAAAATTTTGAAAATTTTGAATTCAGTGTGTAAAATTAGTGTGGTGTGTGAAATTTTTCCTGTTCTTGGGATTTTTTTATAAAAAAAAAACGAACAGATATTTTGCCTTTTCGGTCCACTGTGCAATGTTCCCTAAACTTGAAAATTTTTCTTCAGTTTTTTTTTCAACTAAGTAGTTTTTGAAAATTGAAAATATTCAACTTCATGCTTTTTTAAATTCATAAATTTTGGAAAGTAATAAATGTTGGTTAGAAAAATGTCGAAAAATTGAAAATTTTCTCAATATCTATGTTGATTTTTTATCATTCTGTTTCCCATATTCTTACCACATTTCTTAAGTATCTTTATAAAACATTTCAACTCTTTCGACGTCTACCAAAAATTAAGAAAAAAATTTTTTCTGACTTCAACTTAATTTTTTCAACTTACAATTTTTTTGGTAGAGAAAGTTGCCTCCATTTCCATCTCCTACCAGAAAAAAAAACTTCAAGCATCCGATGTTCTAACTAGAAGTCTTCAGCTGAAAGAATTTGATGGTATCTGAATTCTGGCATTTTAATGAAAAATCATCTTGAATTTGTTCGAATTTGTTTTGTTTTCCAAATTCTGGAAACATGTTGAAATTATCGTTGGAATTTTCAATTTCATTATAATTTTTCACTTTATTGAAATTTATTAATTAATAGTACCTAATTTTAATAGAAACGGCTAAAATACCCTATATTTTGCCAAAAAGTCGTCAGAACTGAAAAAATTTAAATACCTATTCAACATTTTTTACTAAAATTTATCTGTGATTTAAAATCTTTTTCTTTAAAGCAAAACTTTTACAATCCTCATTGAAAGACCTAATGTTATTGTACCAAATTCAACACCCCTGTGTCTAATTTGTAAAAAAAAAAAAAAAATGCATAAGTAATTGAAAAAAAACTGGTTGGTTAAAAATTATGCATTTTTTTAAACCTCCACTCTTTTGGACCAGTCCATCTTGAAAAATTGTGTACTTACTAGACTGGCTTATTTTTCTGGACCTGGTGGCATGTTGGCGTGATACCAGGGGAGGAAGATAACCAGAATGGAAGCTAAGTCATGGATTATGGAATATCATTCTTCTTAACCACTTGAGTTCTAAGAAAAATGTTTCGATATTAATTTTGATCAATTGAAATTTTTGAGTATTGTTAGATTTTAACACCGATGGAAAATAGTGATAAGGATGAAGTCAAGATGTAAAATTTTTACACACCCTTAGACAATGTTTGTGCCATTCCCTCCTTTCAGTTCAATAAAAACAAAACGAATGCCTTGTTGGTAACTTGTTGTGCTGGCTGAAATTGAATCAATCCTACTTTTGATACTTGGTAAATATGTAAATGCTTATATATTACCTACGATTACTGTCGTGAAAGGATTGAAGTTGGTGGTAGACATCGTAATAAATCACAGCAGCGATCAACACCCGTGGTTTATTAAATCGATCAACAGAGAAGATCCTTACACTAATTTCTACGTGTGGAAAAACCCAAAGGGATACGATACTAACGGGCAACCGATTCCACCAAATAATTGGGTAGGTAAATTCGTATTAATTATTTTAATAGCTAGAGGTAGGTACCTCTTTAGTTACGTTATTTCATGATTTTTAAATGAATGCGACGTAAAAACTTGAATTCATTATAGATTTGCGTTTTCGATGGAAGTGCTTGGACGTGGAACGATAAGAGGAAGCAATTTTATTTTCATCAATTCACTGCTCAACAACCAGACTTTGATTTACGCAATAAAGCCACAGAAATCGAATTCAAGGTGTGTTAATTGAATTGGAAAAATTTATAGATTGTTTGTGTATTGATACTTAGCGATGTACTTAGAATGTAAATATCTGTTTGATAGGTACTTATGAAAGTATTCATAATTGTTATAATTTTACAGAAAATATTCAAGTTTTGGTTAGACAAAGGAGTGGCTGGATTCAGATTAGACGCTACGAAATTTCTTTTAGAAGATGTTCAATTGAGAGACGAGCCGTATTCCTCCCCAAATATCACAGTACCGCGAAAATACAGCGATTTAAACCATATTTATACTACAAGTATCTCGGATACTTTCAAGTATCTTCACGATTTACAAAGATTTGTTGACAAGGCTACCAAAAAATATCCGGATTTCGAAAGGTACCATATCAGACTAATTCAGTAAAACATGGGTAGTTTTTCTCAACTTAATTATTGTTTGTATTGGTTCGCAGGGTGCTAATTTCGGAAAGTTATCTCAGTAATGAAGAAATGGTTCCTTACTATGGTACAAAAAAGTACAAAATTGTGCACATTCCTTTAAATTTTCTGTTTACTCTTGAAGGGAATCGTTACGAAAATGCAACCTTTTATCATAACATCATCAGTGGTTATTTGAACAGCGTACCAGACTGGGCTACTCCTTCATGGAATGTAAGTTCTTGCGTTTAAATAAGAAATGACCTTGAAAATGGGGTTTCGTGGAGACAAAAATCATGGATTTAGAGGCCTCACTTGATATAGCCGGAAAATTTTCAATTTTTGTCTTATTTTCTCTCCGTCATGGATTGACTTTTGGGGTTTTCAGAAATGAATTTAGAAACTTTAGAAACACCTCACATCAAAATACTTCAGGCTAAATGCTTTCATTGCTTTCTTAGGTAGATTTTTTTTTTGAACTTTTATCCCTTGTTTTTTTTAATGATTTGCTCATTTAATGGACTCCACTTCCTGAAGTTGAAAAAATTATTTTTTCTACTCGAAAAATCAAATGTCCCATACCTAAAATCTCTTTTTTTCCAGTCATTGCGGGACCCAACACTAACAATTTCTGTGACCTGTGACAACGTAGTGATTTCTTGTACTTTTTTGCGAACATGTGAGCCAATGTCCCATAAATATGTTGAAAAAAAAAAACGTTCTGTCTCAAGATTGAACTACTAAAAATCTCGTTATGTATTTTAATCCTTCGATCGTAGGTGATTCGCCCCTCTCATTTTTTTTTTTTTTTTTTGATAAGTCATAAATATGCATTTTTCAATTGGGGAAAAAATTGATATAGAGTCCTTGAAAAATGTAATATGATAAAGAGATGATCAAATTCGTGACCTGCTGAAGATGAGAAATGATTGAGTAGAAAAACCAACGCTGGGTTTGTGTTCAGCAGGCCAGATTATCTGTTTGGACTGCATTCAACGGCCATATTGATTGAAGACCTGAAAATTCATTTTTTTTTAAATCTGAAATTAAATACTGATTTGTGACCATTCAAGATGAAATTGGAGACCGAATAACTTGATCAAAAAACTAAACATACATACTTACCCACTTCATATTTTGAATTACATTTTTTATTTTCATCGCATAAGAAAATGATCATTCATCATTTTCTTATGTGATAAGAATTTTCTAGACGTAAAAATTTTGAAAACTTTTTTTTTCGAAATTTGCTCTACTTTGAGGTACTTTGATTCTTGCCTCAAGCATAGTCACTGTCAAAAGTTATTTTTATGAGAGTTTCAACTTGAACTATTATGTACTTATCAGGATTATGGACAAAATCAAAGAACTTCCAATTTTTCTACAAACCTTACTTCAAGTACATTTCTGGATATGAATTTTTACAGGCAGAAAATCATGATAAGTTTAGAAAAGCTTATATATTGAACGAAGAATTCGAGTTTATCTTTGCTTCACTGGTGATGATGCTACCTGGCATGGCATACATTTATTACGGACAAGAAATAGGAGTTACTGGATCTAGAATGAGAGAGGATCAAGTTGTAAATAAATATGTGGATGATTTTACGCGTACAGTCCGAGATTACTTTAGGCATCCTATGCCATGGGATGACTCATTGAATGGAGGTAAAAAATAAATATACTTCTAATTGTTCAATTGAAATTTTTATTCGTAGTGTAGAAAAAAAATTACTTTCTATGTACTTATTTTTAAATTTGTACGAGTAAATTTTAGGCCAAAATTTTTAATTTTTCATTCAAGGATTTTCAAGTAATCCCGAGTTGTATTTGCCATTAAATCCTAATTATTGGAGAATAAACGTGAAAAATCAAAAAGAACAAAAGAACAGCTATTATTGTATGTTCAGAGAAATGTCAAATTTAAGGAAAACGAAAACGTTTAAACATGGAGATTTTAAATCGTTTGTAATTTCAACTTGGGTGTATGCGTTTTCAAGGTAATTATTTTACTCAAGTGATTAAGTGTATCCACTTATTCAGGAGGCAGTACTCAAGTTCTTGATAAAGATTGTGTTTGAAAAATTGTTAAATTTTTTAAAAATCTATTCGATAGGTCATTCGAGCGAAAAACTAGCCTGGTAATTATTAATTTTGGGAGTGGAACTGAATTTATCGATCTTCACAGTGCTGTTGAAGAATTGTCTGGATTCTCAGCAGTTGTGCTAGTAGCTAGTCCCAACTCAGGTTATAATGTTGGGTTCGTATTGCATTTTATACCCAATACCTAATTACGGATTGGAGGTTGGTTTTGAATAATATTTATCATTTTATTTTTTGTTTTGCTATTTTTTCAGTGATAAAATACCCACGAAGCAAGAAATTCCAAAAATATTAATTATGAGACCTTTATCAGTTTTGGTTCTCGGTACAGAACCGGAATATTAAAACGAATAGTTGTACTAAATGGGTAATTATAGGTATCCATTTATTTTAGTCCAAGAGATTTTGTGTACATTATCGATTTACAGCTTTGGTCTAGATACACGTAAATAGCTTTCGAAATGAATAAATGGTTATTTTTCAAATGCTGTGATTATAAAATGAGCACTGATAAGACACTTTCAAAAATCTTTAAATTGAACGAAAGTTAGTACCTAAAGAATTTAATTTTAAAAAAATTGAATCTTCTGGCTTGAAAAAGGATAGGTAGGTAGGGCTAAGGGGGTCTCAAAATAATATCACTTTGAGCACTTGATTTGACATTTTTGAGTGTAGTCAACTGCATGATAGCTTGGTTAACCCACTCTATAAAAAAAATCAGATTTCAGTTTCCATATCTCGCTGGTTCATTCGTTAAAGATTGAGTGTTTGAGAGCTTTTTAATCGCTCGCCTAGTTACCTCAAAATGCTCTTTGTTGCCTTTTTTTAATTGAAAATTTTTTAAGTTGAGAATAATTTTTTCGCCAAGGGGAACTCGTAAAAAAATTGAGCGAAATCAGAAGATCCGATTTCATTTTTTATTAGAGTTCAGTGGCGTAGGAAAGTGGGGTACAAGGGGTACATTGTACCCCCCCAAAATCTGGACGGGGGTACAAAGTATCATTTGTACCCCCCCCCCCAAATCGTATGAGATAAACTTTTCAAAGCATTAAAATGTGGGAAAAATGATTTTTTGAGCAATAAAAACTCAATTTTTTCAAAGCTTCGCCCTCGCTTCGCTTGGGCATGTACACAATTACAATTATATGAATTATTTGAGGCGACAGAGCCCAAAAATGCTTCTTTTTGCCCCCTCCCCTGGAAATCCTTCCGGTATTTGAAGTCTTGGTACTCATTTTGTACCCTCCCAAAAAAAAAGCTTCCTACGCCACTGTTAGAGTTGATATGAAATGGGTTATCCATTAATCCAGTAATAAGTACATTAGTCTTTTAGGTATTAATTTTCTTCATGATTTTTCTCCAATTTTGCGTACAAACTTTTTCGTGAATTAATTACCAAATTTCACATTTTGAAAAAATTCCTAGTCAAAGGGTTTTTATAAAATATGTTTTACTTTTGAATTTTTTTTTTGAAAAAATGTTATCAACATTTTCCAAGTTTTTTTTTTACACGTTTTTCGCGGAACATTTTTTTCATAAAATTACCTGTTGGAAATGTTGACCTTTATTTAATTTTTCTTCCTGATTCAGACTCCGATATACAGTATGACACAAAAGTCTTGTCCACGAAAAAAACTTCATGATATCTCGAAACTGAAAACAGATATTGGGATGATTCAAACGGCAATATGTTCCTGGAGACAAGGACATTGAAGATTGATAGTCAAATTTTCAGTTCTACCTACAGGGTGCCCACAAATTGAGAAATCGGTTTTGGTGAAAAAATAGGGGTCTGGGTTTTTATGGATTTGAAGTCTACACATCGAGACGATTAAAATGTGATAATTTTTTTGAAACCGGTTCAATAATTTGCAACCGGTAGTCAAAAAATACCCCAAAAATCGAGATTAGAAAAAAATTTCCAATGAAATTTGTAGAGCTTTTGTAAGCCAAACATTGTCAGTGAACTCATTTTTTGAACCGGTTCATGCTCGACAACTTGACAATTTCAAAAACAAAAAAAGATATGAAAATTATTTTCAAATGTAATGAAAAAAATTTCATATATTTTTTTGTTGGAGTGAACCGGTTCAAAAATGAATTCACTGACAATGTTTGGCTTACAAAGCTCTACAAATTTCATTGGAAATTTTTTTCTAATCTCGATTTTTGGGGTATTTTTTGACTACCGGTTGCAAATTATCGAACCGGTTTTTTAAAAAAAATTATCACATTTCAATCGTCTCGGTGTGTAGACTTCAAATCCATAAAAACCCCAGACCCAGACCCCTATTTTTTCACCAAAACCGGTTTCTCAATTTGTGGACACCCTGTAGGTAGAACTGAAAATTTGACTATCAATCTTCAATGTCCTTGTCTCCAGGAACATATTGCCGTTTGAATCATCCTGATATCTCTTTTCAGTTTCGAGATATCATGAAGTGTTTTTCATGGACAAGACTTTTGTGTCATACTGTATAACTACAATGCACCCAGACCTACCTTGTGGTAAACAAATAGATTTGGGAATGATCTTCGATGTCTGAATGTTGAATGAACGATTCAGTACAATTAGGTATGTGTGAGTTATTTTTTTTTCTTTTTCAATTGCTCTTTGTTCGTAACTTAGATATGCGATGATACGATCTATGAAATAAACTGAGTTATTGACGTCATTGTAGTTCTCAACTGCATCGCCTACTTACTTCATTCAATGATAAACGCTATTTGATGGAATGATTTTCATATTTCGAAACAAATGAATGTATTTGAAAGAACCTACTCCTATAACCTCTCAAAGTGATCAAATATTTTGAGTGACTGGAAAGTTTGTAATCAAACGAAAAAGTTATTGACGCAAAACTCGTAAAAATTTGAATTGCAGTTAGAAGTACACCGAATCGTAAGTTCAATAATTAAATTAATGAATAACATCTTATTTTGGTCGATGATCGTTAACCAAATTTGAAAAATGACGATAAAAAATTTCTGTCACTCGATTTTATAAGATCGGAGGGTATATAAATTGAGATACTTTTCAATATCATTTCAGTCTGAAAATATTCACGTTTTGTAATCCAGCTGACAAAATTTCAGCATTGATTGTACATAATGAAGTCGTTAATTTGTTTCGCGATTCTATTTCATATTGCATTGGCCAAAATTGACCAAACGTGGTGGAAGCATATGACCATTTATGAAGTGTATTTGCCATCTTTTAAAGATAGCGATGGCGACGGAGTAGGCGACATCAAAGGTAAGAAGATAATTCGAAAAAAAAGTCTATTGAATGCACAGAACTTTGAATAAGTTTTTTTCTGTAGGTCTTACATCAAAACTGGATTACTTGAAGGAATTGGGTATTGAAACGGTGTATATTTCACCTCATTACCTTTCGCCGATGGAGGATGGAGGATACGATATTACCAATTTCACCGAAATTAATCCGCTTTTAGGCACGATGGAAGATTTCGATGAATTGGTGGAGGAAACCAAAGTTCGAGGTTAGAATTATGGATACAAAATTTTAACATTACATTGAAAAAAATTGAGAACAAAAACTATTCTAATGATTTTTTTTCTCAATCAGTATTTCAATTTTAAATTTCTTCTGAATAATTCAGGTTTGAAATTGGTTGTGGATATTGTGATCAATCACAGCAGCGATAAACATCCTTGGTTTATTAAATCGGTTAATAGAGAAGAACCTTATACAGATTACTATGTTTGGAGAAATCCAAAAGCATACGATTTTAATGGGAAGCCCATACCTCCCACTAATTGGGTAAGTTTGATATTCTCATAGATTTGATTAGTTTTTGCATTCGTTCTTTTTTGATAATTACAATTTTGTTTTTGAAGGTGAGCATTTTCACAGGAAGTGCTTGGCAATGGAATGAACAAAGGAAGCAATTTTATTTACATCAGTTCACTCTTCACCAACCTGATTTCAATTTGAGGAATACATTAATGAAAAATGAAATTAAAGTAAGTTTATTTTATTTTTATTCTTCGTTAAAAAAAAATTAAGTGTATGAGTAAAAATTTCGAAGTCAATTCAACTGTTTTTTGACATCTACGAGTATCTTCAGATTTTTTTCAATTTTTTTCATTTACTAAGTTCTTTATTTCACAGGCTAGAAAATCACCATTTTTTTTAGTTCCAACCCTCAGCGGCCTCCAATGGAGGATAATGTTGTTGTTTTTGGGTTCATAGGTACATATTACATAGAAATAGGTGCCCGACTTTTATATTTTGAATCTCGAATCGACAAAACTCGAAGCAATTTGGCTTACGAAGTTGAATAGAGAATGAAAATAAAACTCAAAATTATCTGTTTGTAAAAAATTTTTCAAAATTTCGCACAGGAAGTTGACTTGGTTTTTTAAAATTTCAATGTTGATGTTCAGATAGTTTTACTAATTTTGAGGCATAAGACATCAAAATTGAATAATAATTTTATCAAAAATTACAAAGAGAAAAGGAGCTGTGATGTCTCCTATCTGTTCCCTTCAGCGGTTCCGGGGAACTGGAACTAAAACAACGATTATGGTTTTCTAACCTTCAAGAAGAGAGAAAATCGTGAAAAATATTCAAAATCTGAAGATTGTGGTCAAAACGTAGAGAATTGACTCAAAGATATGGAATTACTCAACAATATTTTTATTCACAGAAAATATTCAAATTTTGGCTCGATAAAGGCGTATCTGGATTCAGAATCGATGCTACGAAATATTTAATAGAAGACGCAGAATTCAGAGACGATCCGGTTAGACCTGGTGTCACTGTGCCATTCACTTACCGCGATGTTACCCATCTTTACACAGCTGATTTATGGGAAACTTATCAATTTTTGCACGAAATTCGGATGTTTTGTGATAGAGTTTCGAAAAAATTCACCGATTATGAAAGGTGCTCGAATAATTTCGTCTAGTTTTCGAGAAAAAAAATTGAATGGAATGATTCAGATTATTAAAACGTCATATCTTTCATGTTTTAGAATTTTACTTCCCGAAGCTTACGGAGGTGGTAAAATGCTGTATCAGTATTATGGATCGAAAGATTACAAAATAGCACACTTCCCTTTGAATTTTGCGTTCATTTTAATTGACGATTTCAAAAATGCCTCGTTTTATCATAATTTGATCAATAATTACCTGAATCCCATTCCTGAAGGAGGAACACCAACTTGGAATGTAAGAAAATGAATAATTTCCAATGATATGAATTGTTTATTACCGAAGTTATGTTGCTTATCAATGTTATTCTTATTTTTTTTTTAATTTTCAATTTTTTATGCGCCTACTTAGTCTGAAAATCACGACAAGACCAGGAAAGCGTTGCAATATAATCCAGAGTACGAATATATTTTCACAACGATGGTGATGTTGCTTCCTGGAGTGGCCTATACTTATTATGGGCAAGAAATCGGCATGATTGGGGCAAGAATTCGAAACGATCAAAAAAGAGACTCAAATCCGGACGATTTCACCAGAACTACACGAGACAGCAGTAGACTCCCTATGCAGTGGGATGATTCCTTCAATGCAGGTATATAAAACTTGAGCTAATCCATTGATCAATCCATCTTTTTTCTTGCATTGGAATAATTTTTTGAATTGCGTAACTCGTTTTTAGGATTTTCCACCAATCCAAAAACATACTTACCCGTCAGTTCGGAATATTGGAAAATTAATGTGGAAAATCAGAAAAGTGATAAGAATAGTCATTACTATATGTTTAAAAAAATGATCGAGTTAAGGAAAACTGATGTTTTTAAGTATGGTGATTTTAAATCTTACGTTGTTTCGACTTGGGTTTTTGCATTCACGAGGTAGGTGAAACGTGAAGGAAATACACACACGTGCTTTTTTTTCTCCATGATCAAATTACCATGTGATTTACTTAATTAATTTTTAATTGTTCCGATTAGGATTCTAAAAGGAAGAGATACTTTTGTCGTTGTTTTAAATTTCGGCAGCGATTCTGAAGTAGTCAACTTGAGGAGCATTATTCATGATTTGCCTGAGGTAATGAGTGTTGAATTGGCGAGTCCTAATTCAGGATACAGATTTGGGTAATTATTGATTATAAATACATGTTGGATGTTGCATAGCTTTAGGATGTAATGTTGAATTGATTTCAATCTTTGCGTAAAAATATTTTCAGTGATGAAATATTAACATCGGCAACGGTTCCAAATACGTTCATCTTGAGACCCTTTGGAGCTGTGGTGCTGAATTCGAAGATTGTTGAATCTGAATAATTTTTTGATTTATATGTGAACAAATGTAATTACTTACTAATATAATCTATTGAATGTGAAGAATGATACTGATGTCGTATATTTTTACACCTTGAGATTTTTCTTTCATGGCAACTTTTTATAAATTTTATAGCAATAAAAATTTTTTAGAGCTGTGCTCTAAAGTATGAGTCAATCTTATCATCGCTGGCAAAAAAAACGCGTAGTTTTTTTTTCAACGAAAATTTTTTGAGGTTTCCTCGCTTCGTTTCTTTTTTGACTGGGAGGTTTAGTAGAAAAGAATTGAAGATTATTTTGGTGAAAATTTTTTCGCCAATGGTGGGAATGATAGAATTTTACATTTTTATACTTATTTCAATTCTTCTAAAATAGATAGCTATTTTTTGCTCTTTGAACGTCAGAGGATGAAAAGTTGCAGGTTGCAAATTTCAATATTTTTTGAATTTTTAAAAATATAAATCGTTCATTTAATCAAACATTTTTTGGTTTTCAAAGATAATTTTTGATTATATTTTTTGAAAAATCTCATAAAAGTACATCTAACTGTGCTTTAATGTGGATAATTTTTATCAAACACAAGTTTCATTTAGTGGCTTGAAAAACAAGCCCAACATATTTCCAATCGTGGCATAAATTTCATTAAAAAAATAATATATATATGGAAATGTACCTATTTGGAATTTAATGAGTTTGAAATGATTTTCTAAAAGATTTAAATTGGCTGGAAAGGATAAAGTTAGATTTCAAGCAGTCAACCTTGGTGTAGGGTAAGGATCAATATCATTGATCTGGTTCGGTGGCTCGGCGTTTAATCGCACGCCTGGCGTGTCAGTCTAAAACTGAGCCAGGGGTTTTGGAATGGTTAAAATTAGTCGAAATGTCGATATTTGGTAAAAAAAAAAAAAAAAAAGGTTTCAACGTTTCAAGTCAAAGTGTCTAAAAGGACGTGACATTTGTGAAAAGTGGTGATTTGTGAGGGAAAAAAACATTCCCCATATTCATCAAGAGGTGTTTTTTTTTTTAAAAAAAAATTAAGTCACTTTTTCAAAGAGAGATTTTTAAATTTTAAATATTCGTCGAAATATTGATCTCAAAGTATGTTTTTTTTTTCATCTTTCAACTGCTTGAAACTAATGTTTTCCAAAAAATGGCCACTCTCTTTAAAAAAATTTTTGCCTGAAAATGAAATCTTTCCATTAATGAGAAATAATCTACAGGTACCTTATCTGCCTCTCTCCGGCTCAATGAAGCTCTAAATATTTAATCAAAATCACCAATCAAACTTCTGAAAAATAATTGGAAAACATGAAATTTTCAAAACTTTATTTTTCAGGTATCATTCAAGGACCATTAAAATTACAAATTGCAAATTTCGAATGAACTCTTCATTTTTTTTCCATTCCCTTATTTCAATGCCAAAAATAAGTAGGTACTCTTATGGAAGAACTGTATTTTGTTTATACGAGCGGACAAGGAAAAAGTGAAATTTTCTACATGGAAAGGATTTTTTCTGAATAGTTTCAATTCAAAAGTGACTTCGATTCTCTCTATTTTTCACAAAATGATTGTTATTTTCAAAAAATTCTGGTTCAACTTCATCTGTTAGGCCAAAAAATATCGTTTCCTTCGATCAGAAACTTCATTTTTCATAATCAATCTTTTAAATTTCATACTAAAATTTTCAAAATTCTCTTCAACATTTTTGTTCCCTTCAAATTCCAAACAGAAGGACATACTCTCCGAGGCGAACCAAAATTGGTTTATTAGAAAGAGCACGGTAAAAATGGAAGTTACGAAAACGAATACATTTTACTTACCCAAAAAATAATAAATTTTATCAAGAAAATGAATAAATTTTACCAAAATAGGTACATAATTAAATTTTATTCAAAACATAATAAAATTAATTCAAAAATAATAATGACGTACCAAAATAATTAAATTTTATTCAAAACATGATAAAATTTATTTTAAAAAAAATGTGTCCGAACTCCCAATTCACAAAATAGGTGAAATTAATTCTAAAAAATAATATTTTTCATTTAAAAAAATGATAATAAAATTTGTAGAAAAAAGAATACCTACTATTTCTGTACTTACTTTTTTTGCATACAATCCTAGTGAAAAATCAACTTCGCCGATGAAATGAAATAATCAAATTTCATAAACCCTTCCAAACTACACTTCTCTTTGACTTGCAGTGTCATCACAGTCGGATTAAATTGTTCTAACTAGAAATTCTACGTTTGGGATGAGCACTTCGACTTTATTGAACACCATTAAACATGCAATAGATGGCGTTTTAATGTAATAAAAAAAAAAAAATACATTTTGCACCAGTTTACAAAATTTGAGGCGTTAGGCCCTTTTCAAATTCCATGTTTCAATTGCCTTTGTTTCAATACGCAGTAAGTTTAAGAAGCAAGTACTTATGGTATCAAGTAACTTGATACAAGTGCACTTGATGTCTCTGAATCAGTCTTCGGTAATTGTTTCAAGAGATTAGCGTGATCAAAACTTTGGCTTTTCTATTCTCAATCACTTCATAAAAATGCGCTTTAAAAATTTCTCCGAAAAAAAAAAAAACAAGAGAAGCATTGGAGAGACATATTTGATGATTGAGTAGGCACTCAAATATAAATATATGAGTAGTAACATTAGATATCACTTTGAAAATTGATTGATTGTACGAAATAAATGAGCAATTCATTCGGTTGAGTGCATTCCTTGGATATAATCATTAGAAAAAAAAAAAAGAGAAAAGCATTGGAGAGAAAGTATAGTGATCAAGTACAGAAATATAAAAATACATATGACTGTAACATTTCATATCGCTTTAATGATTCATTAATTGTAAAAAATAAATAAGCATTTATTCAGTTGAGTGCATTCCTTATATTTTACTTCTATTACTCATTATGGCTATGGGTATATAAGTAGAAAAAATTTCCTCAGAATAGTATTATCGCCTATGTGTTGTTTTTTTTTTTTGAAAAAATTTTCCTCAGAGTTGTTGAATTAGAATTTGAGAAAAATGAAGTTATTTTTTGTATTAGTTTTTTGTTTGTTACAAATTTCGTGGTGCAAGGTAGACAAGACATGGTGGAAGTACACAACCATGTATCAAGTATTTTTACCATCTTTTAAGGATGGTAATGGGGATGGAATAGGTGACTTGAAAGGTAAGCAGCTAGATTTATTAAACTTGATAATGTGCATTTTTATACTCAACTTGATAAACATTATTTACTTATTTATTATGTACTAATTTTATTCTTGAATGAAAGGTTTGATTTCAAAGCTTGATTATTTTGTGGATTTGGGTATCGAAACGATATATATCAGTCCTTATTTCGAATCGCCGATGGTGGATGCTGGCTACGATATCACTGATTACATGTCTGTTAATCCACTTATGGGAACGATGGAAGACTTTGAAACGTTGATTGAAGAAATGGAGGAGAGAGGTGAGTTCTTATTTGAAAAAATATATTTATTTGTAGATAAAATTATTTGTATTCAATTTGGTTTTGTAATGAATAATTATTCATTATATCAAAGGGTTGAAGTTGGTGATAGATCTTGTGATAAATCACTGCAGTGATCAGCATCCTTGGTTCATACAATCGATAAATAGGGAGAAACCTTATGATGATTTTTTTATTTGGAAAGACCCTAAAGGATACGATGAAAATGGAGTGCCAATTCCGCCCAATAATTGGGTAAGTATGTATAATGTGACCCTGCTGGAAAGAAGGGACCATGTAAATAGAATCGATGTCTGTTTTTCACGTTTTTTTGTCCAAATTACACTAAATCTAGAGCAAACACGTAAAAAAAGACACGATTTTTTTACCCATGGTCCCTTCTTTCCGGCAAGGTCACACATTCAGTGGGAATTTAGATTCAGTATCTCCAATTTATTAATTTATTGGAATGTTGAATTATAGATGAGTTGTTGATTCCCACCCAACGAAATATTCATGTCAAGAAATAGTCGAACTTGCTTCCCTTTTTCTTCATGGTGCTTACGTACGAATACTCAATTGATTCTCCCTTTTTCCCAACATTTTTTCCTACTTTAAATTTCTTTGCATTTTTGTTCGCCAAACTTTTTTAAAAATTTTTTCAACTCTTAAACTATTTCCATAAAATTTGAAAACTGCTTTTTAGAATTTAGAGTTGGTTTATTCTTGAACTTTTGAAAACGTTTCAAATTAGATAAAAATATTTAATTGAAAAAAATCCGAGAATGTTTTAGTTGGAAAAAATTTAGGCGATGAAATTGTAACATTTTTTGAGAACAAAATGAAGTTGAAGCAAATTTCAACTTTTTGAAAAACAGTTTTGAAGTGGAAACAAATAATTTTGAAAAATAAATGCAGAAATATAAAAATTCTGATAAAATTTCAGCTTGAAAGCAATAAAAAATCGGAAGAAATTTGAAGTTATTGACTTCGAAGCAAATACTTCAAATTGAAAAGAATTTGATGAAAAAAATAGGGTTGAAAAAATTATTTGAACTGGAAAAAAATATATTGAAAATATTTTCTCGCGGTTTCTCTTGGGTCACGCTAATAGGCTGATAAGAGGTTCGAAAACAACTATGGAAATCAATTCACTCATTGAATTTAGGTGATCAGCTCGTCAAATTCCAAAAATTTTAATTATACCGGAAATATTCAAGATATAAGTATTTAAGTAACCCGAATAAAAATTAATAAATAAATTAACAGTTTCATGAAATTTCAGCTTAGTTATTTTGGAGGAAGCATGTGGACGTGGAACAATCAAAGGAAGCAATTTTATTTTCATCAATTCACTCCCCAACAACCAGATTTTGATTTACGTAACGAAGCAACAAAAACTCAGATAAAGGTAAGTATATTATCCATTTCAATAAAATTGCGTGTGTTCTACGTATTTTAGATCCATTGTATAAAAGTAATGAGGTTAAAAATCCTGAACGTGATTTTCTTGGGAAACAATATTTCTTACTAAGTATTTTTATGTAGTGCCCTTTACCTACATGATACAAGAGGGCTAACTTTTAGGGTACCTAAATCAAACTTTAATGTTAATCCCTTTCCATATTAGGCAAAGGAAAAGAGATGGGGCGTTTGGATTGATAGAATTGAATTTCTTGAAATTTTTTAAGTTTGATGGGTGGTCATTGGAAATTTTTCCAGCTTCTTGAGAAAAGATTCGAAATAAAATTGCTAATCAAGTGGAAAAGCGCAGGAAAAATCGATGGAAAAATTTTCACTGAAAACAAATCAGCTCACTGGAAAATGAGTAAAATTTATGAAATTAGCTAAAGAAAAATCAGTGAAAATTTGCTGAAAATGAGTGAATTTTGCTGGTTTATCCTGTGCTGCGATTCTGACTGTTTTTATCAGTGGCTTTTCATTGGTTCAGAATAAGAGAGCAAGTGTTGTTCAAAATTTAAATCCTTCCAATTCCATTCCTCAGATTTTTCGAGGGAAACCACAAAGAAAAATACCAAAAATTTTAAAATGGTTGTTGGAGGATTTTTAAAGCGAAATCCATTGCTGCCATAATTGAGGCGTGTAGAATCAAAAGTGGCTTTCTCCATGCGACACTCTCTGTAGAAAGGGACCTTACGTAGAAAATTTTTTTTTCTAGTTTTGGCGATTTTGGTATTTCCAAGTTCCAAAACTTCCAAAACTAGAAGGAAAAAAATTTCCACCAAGGTCCCTTTCTACAGAGAGAGTCGCATGGAGAAAGCCACTTTTGATTCTACACGCCTCAATTTTGACGTGAAACCCAAAATTTGTTCTAAGAAAGTGGGAAGATTGCTTTTATATTTTTCTTAAATTATAATCGAAGGATCAAATAATCACCTAATGAGCACCAAATTTTATACACCAAACAAAGAGAAATCAACAAAAACACATTCGAAAATATTTTTCAACGTGACTAAAGTATTTTTGCACGAATCGCCTGAATTCATTTCTGGGGTTATTTCGGCATCAAATCCAAAATTCACTCTTGTGGAGGGCGTGGAGTGTGGAATCAAAATTACCCTTGATACAGATTGAGGGAGTCATAAATATGAAGATTCAGAAAGAATAAAAAATGCATAAAAAATTGTAAAACTTCAAAAGTAGAAATAAAGATTTGTTTTTGAATTTTTACTCCTAAGTCATGAAATTTTTTCAAACAACTATTAAAAATAAACTTTTTTTCTCAATATCACCAATTTTTCTAATCTTGGTAGGTAGGTACTCAACTTGTGAAGCTCCAAGTCATAGGAAGATCTCAAAACTTTTTTGCAGAAATCAGAGAAAATTATTTTGAAAAAAATAGTGGCCACTCAGAATAAAATTTTCATTCATTTCTTGATGGAGTGGGGGGGGGTGTCAAATGAGATTATTCGGTTGTCAAAAAAGTGGGTACCATGAGGAAAGCACAAATTTAAGTTTTTTATATCAGTATAAACCCTGAAATTGAAAAATATTTGATTTTGGTTTCTACTGGTCTCTTCTATTGTTCACTTTTGTAGCTGAAGAAAAGATAATTCCAGAAAATCATCTATGGAATAGATTGAGGGTCAAAAAAGCAAAGAATTTAGATAAATATTTCAGTCGATTCGGCTGAGAATTTTTCATTTTTGACGCTAGGTGTAGGTATACTTTTTAATTCTAAGGGAGATTAGATTTTCAAGTTTCAGGTCAGAAAAAAAAATTTTAGATTCAAAAGTTTCGAAATTTCCTCTCCGTGATTTTTAAAATCTATTTCGAACACAATTTTGAGTTTTAGATTTAGACTTGATTCGAACCTAATTTTATTGAATTGTATTTATAGAAAATCATCAAATTCTGGTTAAACAAAGGAGTGGCTGGATTCAGGGTGGATGCTGCAAAGTATCTCTTGGAAGATGCTGAATTCAGAGATGAACCACTCGTTTCTCCAGATATTAAAGGGCCTCTTGAATACAAAGATTTAGAACACATCTACACCAACAATGTTCCGGATACTTACAAATTTCTTCGCGAATTACGAAGATTTATTGATGTAGCTGCCAAAAAGTATACTGATCTTGACAGGTACCTGTAATCAACGTATTTTTAAGCACTTCATATCGAAATATTTTCATTTGGTAACCATGTTCGTTTTTCGTTCTTTTTTCCGCCCGATTAAGAGGAATATTGATATCAGAGAATTACAGCGAAGGTGAAGAACTAGTTCGCTACTACGGTACTGAGAAAAATAAAATTGTACAGCTTCCCTTAAATTTCAACCTGGTTCATGTGGGATACAAGAATTACGAAAACGCATCTTATTACCACAGAATCACCACCAGTTATTTGGATAGCTTACCGAAGTGGGCCACTCCTACCTGGAACGTAAGCCTAATTTTTGTGTATTTCAATTTTTACAGGTATTCTTCCTGGCTGATTTTTTCTTTCATACACCGGTTTTTGAATTTTCATAGGCTGAAAATCATGACAAGTATAGAAAAACTTTCCTCTTACATGAAGAATTCGAGTTTATATTTGCTTCGATGGTAATGATGTTGCCTGGTGTCGCCTATATTTACTATGGACAAGAAATAGGCGTTACTGGCTCCAAAATTAGACCCGATCAGAAAGTAGATTATGTTTTTAATAATTTCAATGAAATGAATCGGGATTATTTTAGGCATCCTATGCCATGGGATGATACGCTTAATGGAGGTAAAAACAAAATGGACGATTCCAGCGAATACTCTTTAGGTCCAATTTATTTAACTATTTGCAGTAATCTGCCCATAATTTCAAATTAATTTTTTGTTTTAAGGTTTTTCAAATAATGACAATCTGTATTTGCCCATGGATCCTAATTACTGGAGAATTAATGTGAAAATGCAACAAGAAACGGAACACAGTTATTATCATATGTTTAAGAGAATGGCGACGTTGAGGAAAACTAAAACGTTGAAGTATGGAAATTTCAAATCGTATGTAATTTCTACTTGGGTTTGGGGATTCTCCAGGTAGGTTGAAAAAAACTTGAGTTACTGATATAGGTACCTAACTGGATCAACTTCTTTCAAGTTTTAATGTCATTATAAATATATCGTATCTATGAGCAGGAAATTGGGTGATCAAGAATCATATTATGTTATTTTCAATTTCGGTACCGAATCGGAATTCATTAATCTTCATAATTCTATCGAAGATTTACCCGAATCGCTAACCATCGAGATAGCCAGTCCTAATTCGGGTTATAAAGTTGGGTAAGTAAATGGAGTTTCGTTTGTGTGATTGAATGTTTTTTGAATCATATGTAATTCTATTATGTTTGTTGTTATTGTTTTAGTGAGGAAGTATCACTATCAACGAAGCAGCAGATTCCAAAAATATTGATTTTGAGGCCTGTATCTGTTGTAGTTCTCAGCACAAGAGATTTTAAACAGAGCTCGATTTAATATTGTAGTATTAAGTTCATGTTGTTGCTAGATGAGAATTTTTCGAACAAGGTTGTTTTCGTAGGTCGAGCTCAAGAGTTCAAATATATTAATTCTCAGGTACCTAATATTATTTTCATTAAAATTTCGAAATTAGAGAAACCGAAAAAATAAATATTAGGTACTTATCATTGATTTATGCGGGGATGTTCCGAGGACGTATGGCCAGAGGAGAGGGAAGAGGGACAAATTTTGTGGAAATACCGATTCAGCAATTGAATTCTGTAGATTGAGCGGGTCGCGAAAAAAAATCGCCACGCGCGTTACATGGTTGTGACGTCAGCTCCTTGGATTCAAACGGGAACGAACCAGCCGTCGCGTTAAATTATCGTGATTTTTCGATAATTTAATGATGAATCGTACTTATTTGTGTTACTTAATTTTTCCATTTTTATTCTTTGATTATTAAGCGATTAATTAGTGACCATGAATGATGATAGGGTATTTTCATTTTTTTTTCAAATTGATGTAAATTTGAGCTATCGTGTATTGAAAGGGGTAAAAAAAATTCAAAATCGAATTTTGAATTTCAAAAAACATACATTTCGTTGACGAGAGAAATCAAAATTTTTCTGGTTTTTTTTTTGATTGCATGTTGAATATTTTTTTCTGACGCGATTTCTTTCGCCAAACTGCACAGATCGGGCTGAAATTTTTACAGCAGGCGTAGATCACATTGGAGAAAAGATAATTAGATTTTGGTGCGATTCTGTGCCCAGGAAGCTGAGCTTTTGAGCTTTATTTGTCACGAAAAAAAATCGTTTGACTCACCTGTAGGGCCAAGTGGAACGATTTTTCCCTCTTCAGAAATAAATTCTTAGCGCGGAATTTTATCAACCAAAATTGAAATGGCGGGGGGGAATTTGTAGTCAAAAGATGAGGCTTTCGAATGAGCCAAAAACAAAAATTCTATCTTTTATAGGGAGCTCACAATTTTGATTTTTAAAAAACTCGTTCCACTTGACCCGAACACACCCCTAATTAAATATCGATTTTGTTTTTCCAATGATAAATCGATATTTGAGAATCTAATTATTCGATTCAAATAAAAAAATTTGGTCCAAGGTTCTACTATTCCTAGAAAAATAATTCTAAAATTCGTTACTTGGCTAAGTAATACTCAAGTTTCGTCTATGAATAATTGAATACGGCCCTGAGACTCGGATTTACGTTACTTCAAAATTAGATTTTATGGTAAGAGCAATAATCATTGATACCGTTAAACCTATCTATCGATAGATAAGCACGGAACGTAATTGCAATCCAAGTTCATTAAATCATTTAGGTAATAAATATTTGTTCGATGAGTAGGTATAAGGCATTATCACATTTTGAACTGAAAATCTTTGAAGATGGGATTACTTTTATTTTCAATTACTCTTATGTTTAACTACGTTTTACCACTTTGCATCAAACCTGGTTCGATCAGCTATTTTTCAAATTTTCTTTGCCTTGAATGAAGAATTACTTAACCCATCAAAATATTCATCACTTGCTATTGTGATGGAATAAGCCCACCTAGGCTGAAATCGCGCGCATCCTAATTTCCAAACTAGAACCATATTACTCAAACCAAGAGGTGACCAGAGTCGTATTAAATTGGACTCACGAGTCCAAATTTAGGAGTCTTTAACCCATTGAAAATGAAAATTACATTTCAGTTTTAAAAATACAAAAAAAGAAAGAACAAGAAACATAACCTACTCCCAAGAGTTGACATGACTCTCATTGTTACAGTGGGAGATTTCAGGATTTGAGGCTCCAAAAATACGTAGAATTTCTGAGGTTTGGAAAAAATGATTCGGTGAACAGGTTTTTTTGTGTATGCTGAATAGATTTTGAACTTACTTTCACCCCTTCTGCTATAACTAACCCCTCAAATTATTGAAATATATTGAGAAGAGCGTCGAAATATGTTTTTTGGGGTCTGAATAAATCCTATTTCAAACTTATTTTTACCGCTTCTGATGACCCACCCCCTATTCAGGGGGATGAAAACTCGAATTTTTAAAGATATTCATGTTGGGTGTCGAAATGTATGTTTTTTGAAATTCAAAATTCGATTTTAAATTTTTTTACCCCTTTCAATACACGATAGCTCAAATTTACATCAATTTGAAAAAAAAATGAAAATACCCTATCATCATTCATGGTCACTAATTAGTAATTAATCGCTTAATAATCAAAACTGCAAACATATAGGTATAGTATTCCGATAATGAAGAGTAAAAATTTGAGTTTTCGTCCATTCCTCTGTGCAAGAGATGGGTCATCAGAAAGGATGAAAACATTCAAAATCGAATTCAGCACTTCAAAAATCATATATTTTGACACCCAACATGACATTTTCAAAAATTTTAGGTTTCATCCCCCCTCCCGTACAGGGATGAGTTTTGAGAAGGAATGAGAATAAGTTCAAAAATAATTTCAGAATACCAAAAAACATATATTCTGACCCCTAACACGACAGGTTCCAAAATTCTGAGTTTTCATCCTCCACCATACGAGTTCTGTACAGGGGGTGGGTTAAGATAAAAAGCTGAAAATTAGTTTAGAATCAAATGCCCCAAATTACATATTTTTTGACACCCAACATGACATTTACAAAAATTATTTTTTTCTCTCACATCTCCATACAGGGGTTGATTTTTCAGAAGGGATGAGAATGAGTTCAATAATGAATTCAGGATAACAAAAACAAATATTTTGACACCAAAAAATATACAACATGTTCCGAAATTCTGAATTTTCACCCCCTTCCCCTCCAGTATGAGTCCTGTATAGGGGTTGATTAAAAGAAGAGCTGAAAACGAGTTTAGAATCGAATTCAGCTCCTCAAAAAACATAAACGTATCTATAGTTTATTCCATCTAACGGAGTGGCCACACCTAGCGTCGAGCAGCGTTGCGTTGCGTTGCGTTGAGGAGCGTCGCGACGCGATTTTTTTATCGCTACAATTCTTTATCTCTTCCTATCGACTCGATCAATTTGAGTGAGAACGTAGATGTTTGATGTAGGCAAAATATTCTACGTGAAATTCTCTACAAGATGGTATACTTTTGAAAGTTTTTCTGGCAACCGATCGAAAGTTATTAAAATTTAAAGCTACAAAAGGGAGTTTTTATTGCGAGAATTATGCATTTTTTTTCAGTAAGGACATAGGTTTTTGAAGTAAGGAAAATGATCTACGTGAAATTCTCTATAAGATGGTGCAAATTTGAAGATTTTTCCGACAAGCGAACGAAAGTTATTAAAATGCAAAGTTAAAAGGTGCATATTTAGGGCAACAATTATGCATTTTTTCAACGTTACATTGAAATAACTCGAAATTTTGAGTGACGACGTAGGTTTTTGAGGCAAGGAAAATGATCTACATGAAATTCTCTACAAGATGGAATAGGTTTGAAAGTTGTCCGAAGTTCAAAGTTACGAAAGTGAGTTTTTATGGCCAAAATTGTGGATTTTTTCAACTTTACATTAAAATAACTCGAAATTTTGAGTGACAATACACAACAGTGAGGTTGATATTTTGGAACAAATAATATGTGGTTAGTAAGGTCTCAAAACTCACAGTTTCTCTAAATGTGTTTGTATGTACCTTCTTAGATGGAATAGACTATAGGTACCTATTATCGTGACAGCAAACACAACTTTTCTTGAAAATCTGATTTTTCAACCCTCTTATTATTTTCTCAATATTTTGTTCGAAAAATTAAATTCTTGCCATTTGGTGCCGGTAATCGCAAAATGCAATTGGTGTGCTCTTCTCTTTGGCGTTAAAATTAGGAGCTCTACTAATATGAGAGCCCACATTAGAATGTTTCATTTTTATATGGGGAAAATTTGTTTTCGATATTTTTGACGTGCCGCCCTCTTCAAATGTTCATTAGACCTAGAAAAGAGGAAATACCAAAAATCAGCCCAAAAAAATTGTATCAAGTGGTGGCGCAAGAAAGGTAGAGGTACGAATATGATTTGTCCGATGTTTGCATGAATCGCCGCGACCAACCGTGCAAATTTAGTGATCACACGCGCAATATTCCGTAAATCTTTTTAAGGGTACTTACCCGGTATGCAAGGAATTGGAGAATCCCCGGCGATTCGCCGGCGAATCGCGGGAAAAAACGCAGATTTTTAGGCGCCGGCGATCCTGCAGTGATTCGCTGGAGAAACGCTGATGAAACACTGATGAAAATTGCCGGCGAATCGCAAAGAAATCTTCGACACTTACAAGTCTGTGATTTTTTTGCTATTTGCCGAAGATCAATCTAGTTTATAGTAATCCCTGTTGCACATGAATAATTTAATTTCGAGGAAAAAATAAAGTTACAAAGAAATATTACAAGAAATTTGGTTTAAAAAAAGTATAATTGAAAGAGAAAAAGTTTTCCAATATTCCAATCATTTTTCTTCTTAAATTTTTCAAATCTCCATTCATTAATTTTTTTTGTTTTCTCTGAAACAAATCATTTTTAAAACCAAGAGAGCATTTAAAAAGAAATCATGTAATCATTGTTCATAGACTCTTTGAGAGAAAAATTTTGGTAGTTTGAAGGAAAATTTTTACTCTTTTTGATCCTTTTTTTTTTTTACAAACTTTCAGTTTGTTTTCCAGATCTCACGCTATGCAATCAAATTTTCTAAAAAAATTTATGCTTCGTTATACTTCACTTATTTTCAACAAAATGACTGTTGATCAAAATAATTTTTTAAACGCCATTAAAAAAATACCACCACCTTCGAAGTCTAAATTTCAGATGCTGAAGTTTATTTTATTAGTTTTAACAAATTCCTAAATTTTCAAAATTGTTTAGGTAGGTACTTCACAAAAATAAAGCCTCAAAGTAAACAAAAAGTGAGATTTTTTGTAATTTTCCATTCGCTGAATTGATTGAAAGGGTTTTAAGACATTTTATGTAAAATAAAGAATTTTTTGTTCAATTTTGAGGCAAAAAAAATGACAAAAAATTCCCGCCACTACCTGGGCTTGAAGGCCCACTGCTTAAAAATAAGACAATTTGCCCTGTTCTTTCACCTGTAGTGGTGGCGTACTCCTGTAACTCACGGAAAGTCCCGTTAGATTAGCCTCCCGGCGATTTTCTGAATTCTTTGCACACCGGGTATGCTTTTGTTTTTTGTTATCAATAAGTAAAATTTAGGATCGCGATTTCTTATCCAATATCGAAAGAATTGTTATGAAATTTTCGATAAAAGCTTTATTAATGCACTGTCTTTGGAGGACTTTTGCGATATTTTCAAAAAGTAGGTATTATATTAATCGAAAAAAAAAAGATTTAAAAGAATAATTTTGCAGACTGGTGCAGACTTTTCCACTATTTTATGATTTTTGTAACGTAATTTTTTCAAAATTGGAAGGATTTAGGTGAAAAGTCTCAAAAGTCCTCCAAAGATCTCACTGTACAGAAACGAAATATTTAAAGATACATATTAGAAAAATGTTGAATGTTTTCTGAAATATAACGATCCTAAGTTGTCTAAATTTACCGAAAGCATACCCTTAATAATGTAAAATGAATTTTGCGTTATTCTTTTGAAAACATATTTTATGTTATTTGTTGTTGAACAGTTTTTTGTATGAAGTACTTTCAATTTTAACGTGAGAAATTGACCCACCGAATAAAATGTCGCATTTTAGACCTTTTTACACATTGTGTTATATGGAAAATTTTCAGCTCCTTTGTGCCACCACTTGAAATAATTTTTTTGGGGTAAAATTTTTATGGGAGGCTTATCTCATCAGGAGGAACAAAATGAGAGGGTGGCACGGCCAAATTTCGAAAAAAAATGTTACTTGAAACACCCTAGCCCACATACTAAAAATGGGCCGAAACAATTAAAAGCTGAGAGGCTGGGACCTGTCCCAAAAGTTAGTGTATGACTCTCTATTTCGAAAACCATCGGTCTGCCGATCCGCACCTGCTGCTTTTAAGCACAGTGAAAGCTTAAAAGTTCACAATTTTAATGAACTTTCGGCCAAAATCATTGATGGTCGAAATTTCATGTTCGCTGTGCTTAAAAGCAGCAGCTGCGGATCGGCAGACCGATGGTTTTCGAAATGGAGGGTCATACGAACAGGTCCCAGCTTTCAATTGTTTCGGCCCATTTTTAGTAGACGGGCTTTTGGACTATACAGGAAAAGGTCTTTCTATGTAGAAATCAGTAAAAAAATTTATTGATTCAATCGGTGAATTTTCATTTTTTGAATCAGTAATTTTAGCTCAACTACTGAAATAAATCAATAAAAATTTCAATGTAGGTACCTATTGATTCGACCTGTAAGTTGAAATTTTTCACTGCTTCATTTCAGTAGTTGAGTAAAAATTCCGGATTCAAAAATGAAAATTTACTTGACTCAGTAATGTTTCACAGATTGGCAATGAAATTTCACATGATTAGCAGTGGAATCAGTGAATTTCCACTGTCAATCATTGACATAATCTCGTCTCTTTCAATCAGTCAATCTTCAGATTTTGGCTGATCAAGTTAAGAGAGTACTTCAGTGAAAAATTTTTACACCTCCAAATTTGATGCCACCACTCCCATCCTCGATGATGCCCTGAATGTATTTTTAATTTATTTTGACTCCAAACCAAACTTGGAAAAATCCCAACTACATAGATTGAAATATCCGAATGAATGTTGTTCCATCCTATCTGGAAAAAATTTTGAAAACTTCTTCAGAAAATACTAAACTGTTTAGAAATAACGTAAAGTAAATATTCTGGACTTTAAGGGGAAAAATCGAAACGTTATTCAGTGGTGTGTCTGAATTGAATAGTGATGTCATGAAGTTTCGAATTCCAGTTTGATTGGCTTGTAACTAAACTGGGAGAAGAATTGCTGAAAAATCAGTGAAAATTCTCTGAAAAGTGTCAAATATTGTGACTTCGCTGAAAAAACTATAAAATGTAGTTAAGGAAATTATTTGTCAATTGTTCGACTATTGAGATGAGAGTCTTGATCCGGAATGATGGCGACCTCGTTTTAATTTTTTTGCTTTTCTTTTATCACCGTTACAGCACTCATGCGAGAATTTATTTCAAGATTTTAATTGATCCTTAAAATGCTGTTAGTCATTTCATTGCACCACCTTGACTATGTATCTTCAATGAAGATAAAGGTTTCTTCCACGTATCTACTTGAATGATTTTTATGTTTAAGTATATGATGCAATTATGAATTGTCTATTACCAAGAATAATCTTTTTTGTAGGATTTAGGAAAGGTCGTAATTTTTGAAGTAGATTTTGAAATCTTACTACGTATAAATAACAAATACCTATATCTAAACGTGCTTTGTGATATTTTACGCATTTCTTTCACAATGTTTATCGAATAAATTGAACTTAAAATATTTTTATACCAAAATGAAGTTGGAAATGAAATTTATTGTAATTTTATACTCGTTGCATTTCGCTGTTGGTGAAATAGATAGATTATGGTGGAAACATATGCAAGTTTACCAATTACTTTTGTCCACTTTCAAAGATAGCGATGGAGATGGAGTAGGCGATATAAATGGTAAGTTTGAAGAATCTATAAGTATGAATTGGCCCTTATAAATCTATTGGTAGTCGACTAATTTTTTTTTTCAATGATAGGATTAAGTTCAAAACTTGACCACATCAAAGATCTTGGAATAGATGCCATTTACATAACTCCTCATTATCCGTCACCCATGGTTGATAATGGTTATGATATTGCAAACTTCACCGATGTAAATCCCATGCTTGGTTCGTTAGACGATTTTGACAGGTTAATGGATGAAGCAAAAGCTAAAGGTGAGAACAGGGTTGGTCGTGTAACGTTTTTTAAAAGAGGTTTAATCAGTGGCGCATCCAGAAATTAATTAAGGGAGGGGCTGAGAATTTGAGTAAAATCGGAGGAGGGATCAAATTTCTATTCAATCATTTTTTTACCCATCTTTTAGATAAAAATCATTAACCATTTTTTCTGACTAAAGTGGCAATTTATTGATGAATCGGTGATTTTTGACTCGAATACATTGGTCAAAAATTATCAATTTTCAACATAAAAAAACTAAAATGCTGCCCGAGCGAAGCGAGGTTGAAAATTTTTTGAAAAAATACTGTTTGAAAAACAAAAAAAAAAATGCACTTTTTAAAATATTTTTGCAATGAAAAAATCTTTCATGGTGAATCAAATGAGGATAAATCTCAAATGAAAATCCCCATCTGATAGAAGTGGTTAGATAGTTTTCAAGATATTTTCGAGTAAAGTTAAACATTCCTGAAGGTAGGTAGGTACCGTACTTCATCAAGAAAATAAAAAAAAATCGTTTTATTTCTCAATTTTCTTGATCAATGTTCAACTTCTTTACCCAAAAATATCTTGAAAACTATGCCTGCCGGAATCTATAACCACTTCTATCAGGTAAGAAATTTCATTCTTGACAATTTTTGTCATGATATTTACAAAAAAAAAGAGATTTTTTCACAAAATTTAGGAAATTTTAAGCTGTAACTTTTTTTTCTAAATGAGTAAGAGTTCTGGGGGCTAGCATCCGATTCACCGTAAAATTTTTCGTAAAACTAGACCAAAAGAAAAGTTGAATTTTTTTCCCGAAGCTTGTGTTTATGTTCTCAAAAAAACACATTTTTTAACCTCTCCCCCCTCTCACCTCCGAAAGCAAACTGGTATTGAATTTTTTCTCTTTATTAGTTATATAGGGAAGTACATGAAAGTAAGCAAAATTTGTCAATTGGAACCCAGACAAAAATCGTGTCGACTTGTGCAATCATAATTTAATTGTAAAAAAAGAAACATCGAAAAATCATTTTTTTTCAGTTTTCAAATACTTGGGTGACTATTTCTTTTTATCGATCAAATTTCAACGGTGGCTGAGGAGTGAAAAAGTTTATTTAAGGACGGGAACGTGGGGTAAACAATTAAACCTATGTAATAAGTATTATTTTTAAAGCCTATTCCATTGAACACAGTTTCCTAGCTATAGCGCCCTTCCATTTAGCGCTCGAAGAAAAGAACAATACGATTTCCGACGCGCAGTGCAGTCTAATATTTCAAAAATTGTTTGCTTTCAATGATGCATGTGTAGAAACGGATAATTTTCTTCATAATTTTTTTAGGAATAAAAGTGATATTGGATATGGTAATAAATCACAGTAGTGATGAGCACCCATGGTTCATCAAATCAATCAAAAAAGAGAATCCATACACCGATTATTATGTGTGGAAAGATCCGAAAGGATACGATAAGGATGGAAACCCTATACCTCCTAATAACTGGGTTAGTATAGCAATTTACATATTGGTCTAGGTATGCCGCTATTTGATGATGTGTGGGCAGTAGATAGGTACCTATACCTACACCTAGTACCTACTACCTACTTGCCAAATGATTATTTTTATACCTACTTTATTTATACCTTTGATTTTGATCCAAAGCTGAGTATTTTCGAAGGCAGTGCTTGGGAGTGGAATGATAATAGAAAACAGTTTTATTTACATCAGTGTGCTGTACAACAACCAGATCTCAATTATCGTAACAAAAAAGTGATTCACGAAATAAAAGTAAGTAAAGGAATTCTAGAAGTATTTTTGTTTGGATCTAAATAATTTTTTAATGATGGGCGTTTGCAAAAAAATGCTCGAATCAAAATAGGTATATTCATTTACTTTTTCCTTTACATGTTGTTTTTTTTTTCCATTTTTGAAGAAAATTTTCAAATTTTGGCTCGATAAAGGAGTAGCCGGATTCCGGCTTGATGCAATTCAAAGATTGGTTGAAGATGCTCAATTTAGAGACGAGCCATCTAGACCTACTGTCAAAAATCCGCATGTATTCATGGATTTTCAACATATCTACACGATTGATCAACCAGAAACATATGAAATTATTCAATCTTTACAGATATTCGTTCGTAAAGTGACTAGAAAATTTGGCGATTATGAAAGGTAAGATTTGTTTTTCATTGAGATAGGTACACTGGTACAGTTATGAAAATTTCTAAGTTGAATCATATTATATTTTTTCTAAATACCTATTTGACATTTCAGGATTCTTATGGGAGAACTTTTTTCTCAAGGTGAAGCATATCGCAAATATTTCTCTATGAATGGTAAAAAAGTTTTACATTTCCCTTTGTGTGCTGCATTGAATATAATTAAAGAATACGAAAATGCAGAATATTATCGTAAAAGAATCGTTGATGAACTACAATTGATACCGAAAGAAGGAACACCGAATTGGAATGTAAGTAGATAATTCAGGGATGTAATTCGCGCAAAAAGCCGAAACAAGGAAGGTACTTTGAATTTCACTGAAAAGTGGGAAAATTTTGATGCTAACATCTACGAAAAATATTAAATATGGAAAAAACATGAATTTTTACTATGCAGCAAAAAAAAGATAGGTAACACGAAAAAGCACCATTTTGTGAAAAATAAATAAAGAGTCAGTTCGAAATTTTAATTTTAAAGTTAAAGAATTTTTTAGACAACCCGTTGAAAAATGAATCAAGTCGGTATTTATTATTTGAAAATCATCAATTTTTTACATCTTGGTCCGAGCTTTGCTCGAACATAATGCCGAAATGGTCAAGATTTTCGCTTGAAATTTTTCAAGGCTAAATTTGAAAAGTACGTAGGTATGTCTCAAAAATCTAATTCTTTTCTGTATTGAAGGCGTAAGCGCACGTAGAAATTAGACTAATTTCGATTTTAAAAATGAAAAATGTTGCCCTTTGGATGGATTTTTCTTGAACAATTTTCATTCGAGCTCAGAAAGTTTACACAATTTATTTTCAAAATGATGGTAGAAGCTTCTGGACAATTGAATATTTTCAAATGAAAACAATTTGTCCTTCTCATTTATTATAGAAGTTAGTGATAGGTACCTGATCTCTAATGGAAAGGTCAAAATTTTCAGTGGTAGGTACCTGATCTCTAATGGAATGGTCAAAATTTTCAATTTTTTTTTTTTGAAAGAAAAGTAGATCATCATAGAATATTGACAATTATTTTTATTTTATACTTATTTTTCAACATTACTGACTTTTTAAAATTTCTTCTTTGAAAATCCAAAGTTGGAAAAATTTTGTAATAATTTCCAATGGAAAAAATTTCATACCTATCGGTGAAAAAAAAATTGAAAACATGCTAAATTTTTAAATTATCCGAAACAATAGGCAATTTCATATAGTTGTAAATTCAAAAAATATATCAAGTTGAAAAAAATGAATAAAATTTAGTCGGATAAATTTTTATTAACTACCTAAGTAGATAAGTACCTACATGTACTAGAAGTTTCCACTTTGAAATTTTTTCCACTGTGTAATTCTTTCCAATACTTACCTCATTTTAAACTTGTTCTTCTTTTTTTTTATTCAATTGAATTTGAAAAAATTTTCAATTTCGCGTTTTTCGAAATTGGATAAATCTTAAAGAAATCGAAGTTTAAACTGTTGGAAAAATTTTAATGTCTATTGGATTTTGTAAAGCAGACTTAAAGAAATTATAAAAATATTGAATTAGAAAAATTCGAACTAATCGCTGGATTCAAGTTTGGACTTGGAAACTTCGATCGTCAGAATCCCAGTTTTGTGAAAATGATTTCAAAGCTGTTTAAGTGTTTAAGTATGTGATTCTTGGCTCCTTTTTGCAGAGGTGTGACGACCGATGGGTTTGTGGGGGAGGGGAGTGACACCCCTCAGACGATCCCAAGGTTGCAAAAAGTTGGAAAAAATTGAGTAAAGTTGGAATTCCCAACTTTTTCCCAACTAGTCCTAACGTTTCCCTTTGGATTTGGATAATTGGATAAAGTCGAGAATATTGTAAAAAAATTTCGGGCAGTGTTTTAATTCCTTTAATTTCAAAAATTGATAATTTTTCAGTCAATTCTCATTTTGTTGGAAAAAATTATCATTGTGAGTGAAAAATTATTTTTAAAAAAATGACTGATTTGATATTTGACCCCTACCCTCATTTTTTATCGAATTCTCAGTCTCTGTTGATTAATATCTATTTTTCGGGAAATTAGTTGGAAAAATTCGAGGTACTCACCTCCCCAGAATAAATGCATCGCTTTGTCAGGCCTGTGCCTTTCTGTCAATTAGATCTTTTGCCACCTGATGGCGACTTATTTGGCGTAATTTTGTTGCTGAAAAATATGCTTTCATGACTATGCGATAAAATTTATTTCATTTACAGACAGATAATCATGATCGATATAGGAAAGGATTGGTGTTTAGCGAAGAATACGAATACATGTACGTAATAATGGTAATGTTACTCCCTGGCGTGGCATATCATTATTATGGACAAGAGATCGGTATGTCAGGGTGTGAAGTTAGAAACGATCAGCATCTAGATACACATATGGATACGTTTAGCAAGACATTTAGAGATGCTGCTAGAACTCCGATGCAATGGGATGATTCCCTCAATGCAGGTGTGATCATTATATCTTCAAAAAAAAAAAAGCTCCGATGACAAAAAATTATGGACCGTGGAAAATGTTTGTGATTCTATTGCAGGTTTCTCAAATAGTCATCGAACGTATTTACCTGTATGTTCAAATTATTGGAGAATAAACGTTGAAAAACAAAAAAATGAAGAAAATAGCCGATATAATATGTTCAAGAAAATGTCTCAAATGAGGAAACACAAAACGTTGAAGTATGGCGATGTTAGATTACATACAGTGTCTACTTGGGTTTTGGCTTTGACCAGGTGCGTGAATTAGAAATCCAGGAAATCCTCTATCGTTTGGTTCGTGGTATGAAGTTTTGTCAATTGATTGTTGAATACAGGTCACTAGACAACTATGAAACGTATTTGGTAATTATTAATTTGGGCAGCGAAACTGAAATTGTTGATTTGCATATTTCAATTGAAGGACTTCCAACAACCATGAAAGTTGAAATCGCCAGTCCGAATTCTGGTTATAAACCTGGGTGAGATTTTATTACCATTTGAATGATGTTTTTCCACTATCAAAAAAATTATTTACTTACTTTTATTCTATTTTTTTTCAGTGATAAAGTACCAACCCATCCCAATACAAGAAATGTGTTGGTTTTGAGGCCTTCGTCCACTGTTGTCTTTTCTGGAATATAAAAATGCAGATTAATAGATACTTTATCTGTGAAATGAGAAAACTTTAAACGCTTAAGAGAATTCAAGTTTATGTTTCAAGTGTTCTCAGGTTTTGCTCGTAGCTTCAAAAAATTGAAAACAAAAGTGACTGAATGCCTGAATGGTTACAAAATTATCATTTCAGATTGCTGCACAAATAAGTAGTTGTTGTACATACGTAGCATGTAGCATGTAGCATGTACCTATTGTTCAAAATGTTCTTCATGTTTTCGCGTTTCGGCGAAATAAACAGTTTCATACGCATTTGTGATCATACAAATAAATGTTAGCACTTTCTGGTTTATGACATTCTATTCCTTGTAGTAGGTATTTGTGGTCGAAAAAAACATTTTTCTGATTTTTGCCTTCAAAATCTTCATTTTACATCAATGCCAACCATAACAATTTTCACGCTTCCATCAATGACTGTAAGTGATTTTTACAAAAATAATGGAAAAGATAAAGAAACCGAAAATTTTATCGGTTTTCTTTTTTCGAGAAGGCACTTAAGAGCGTAGCGAATTTTTTCTGTAGAGGGGAGGGGGGTGATGATCACGATTTTTCCAACTTTGAATCTGGAATTTGCCAACTTTGCAACTGAAATTTTGAAATTACGCTATCGTTCTATAAAATATGTAAACCGTATTTTCATTTTCAATTTCCCGACGGTTCTCAAGCCCCCAGAAAATGTTGGAATTCTTCAGCGCGACGAAAAGCCTGTAAATATTGCCCATGTGACCATTAGGGTGGAGTTAAAAAAAAACATATCTTGGATTTTGACCAAATTTGGTGGAATGCTGGTTCACTTTGAGTGGGAGACCTCCCCCCAAAAAAATTGAGCCCTCCGGGTGTAAGGGGAGAAGAGCAGTGGGTGCTCAAAGCGCACCTCCTTTTGGAAAAAACGCTGTTTTTTGAGTTTTTTAGAAAATAAAAAATTTTGAGAGAACCCGTCACAGCACTTAAAAGATGCGATTTGAGTTTCTACACCTCCCTAAACCATCGCCATCAAAATTCAGACTGCTACCAGGGGGGGGGGGTCTGAAAGTTGCAGATCGCAATATTCCAGTACATAATATGAAATCTTCACTAAGGGACCGATCAGATATGTTCCTCGCCAATCAGCTCGAATGGTTGCCTATGTTGAAGTTCCTCAGTAGTCGCCTACCCCCGCGACACTTGAATTTCATCTGACACGGGCCTGGTTTTTTTGTGGCAGGGCTGCCAACATGAAAAATTTGTAGTAATGGAAAACAAAAATTTCATAATTTTGAAAAACTAAGGTGAGGGTTGGGTAGAGGTGGATAAAGTGAGTAAAAATTGTTATACACATACATTGCCTAACTCAAGTTATGAAGGAGCACTGACCCGAAAAATAATCAAAATTTGTTTTTTGATCAAAGATTCTTGTTCTGCCCCCTCAAATTTCGAGTTCGGCAATCTATGCGTATTACAATTTTTACTCACTTTATCCACCTTTACCCAACCCCCACCTTAGTTTTTCAAAATTGTGAAAATTTTGTTTTCCATTACTACAAATTTTTCATGTTGGCAGCCCTGCCACAAAAAAACCAGGCCCGTGTCACTGAGGAACTTCAACATAGGCAACCATTCCAGCTGATTGGCGAGGAACATATCTGATCGGTCCTCGTAAGCTGAAATGATTTTTTTTTCATCAAATAATTGAACAAAACATTTTTTTACTTACTGAGAGTGAATTTTGAAAAAAAAAAAAAAAAACGAAAATGTTATACACCAATGCAGCCAACAGAGAGTCGTAAAATTTCAAAATACAAAATTTAGGTACAGTAGAACCTCGATTATCCGACCATCGATTAAGGGCATAGTTCCCATAATTTTTTGCCTGCTCTGCGCCTGCCGATTTACATTGGTCTTATGGGAGTTCATTAAATATTATATTACGCATAATGAGAGGAATGAAATTGGTTCAAATTTGTAAATCTACAATTTTCAAGATGATATCTGAAAACGTACGCATGGTTTTCTCGTTATGTAGAATATTTTACGAAAAAATTGAATTTGAAAATTGTTGGATTTTTGCGTGAAAAATCCAAGATTTTTCAAATTCAATTTTTTCGTAAAATATTCTACATAACGAGAAAACCATGCGTACGTTTTCAGATATCATCTTGAAAATTGTAGATTTACAAATTTGAACCAATTTCATTCCTCTCATTATGCGTAATATAATATTTAATGAACTCCCATAAGACCAATGTAAATCGGCAGGCGCAGAGCAGGCAAAAAATTATGGGAACTATGCCCTTAAGTATCCGATTTCTCGATTATCCGAGCATAAAATTCTATCTGATTTTACTCGGTTATCCGACTTTCAAAAGTCGGATAATACTTTATTATCCGACTTCTTTTAAATTTAGCTCTTTTTAAGCTCGACAAACATAATATTTTTCAGCTTAAAAATATCACAAAATACATTATTTTCTGTCCTTCAACTAAGATTTTTCAAAAAATAATGAACAATCTTGAATAAAATAAATTACGTACGTGAAATTCCTGTCTTTTTGAGTGAGTGAAATAAATTTCATGAAAAATTCATGATTAATTCACTGATATTTTAGTCAAAAATCGCAGATTTCTGATGAAATGCAATTTCTCATCAAATTTTACTGATTCAGATTTGAAAAATTAGTACCTTGCTTAAAATCTGTATTATAAAAACACATCTGACTACACCACTGAATAAATTCTTACTCTATGATACTGTGTAAGTATGTATACCTACTCCAAGTACTTAAAGTGGAGTGAAAAAAAAAACATATCTTGGATTTCGACCAAATTTGGTGGGGTGGTTTACTTTGAGTGGGAGACCTCCCAAAAAAAATTTGAGCCCCCAAGGGGCAAGTGGAGGGGAGCAGGGGGTGCTCAAAGTGCACCTCCTTTTGAGAAAAAACGCTGTTTTTTGTGTTTTTTTAGTCAAAAAAAATTGCGTGAGAGGCTGTCGTAGCACTAAAAAGTTGCGATTTGAGTTTCTACGTCTCCCTGAACCATCGCCATCCTTCTCCGATCAAAACTCAGAGCGCTACCAGGGGGTTGAAAAGTTGCGGATTGCAATATTCCAATAATACGAAATTTTCGCGAAGCTGAAATGATTTTTTTTTCGTCGGGGAATTGACTGAAAAAATTTTTTAACCACTAAAAGTAAATATTGAAGAAAAAATTTGAAAATTTTATACACCAGTGCAGCCAACAGCGAATCGTAAAATTCCAAAATACGGAATTTAGGAATATCTTTAAATTGATCATTTTTTCGCCAAAAAATATTATGTAGGTATTTTTTTTTCTATCGCCAAAAGTATAGGTATTTTGGAATTTTTTTGAAAAATTTTGTATGTCAGTGCAGCCAGTTACCAAATATGACATGCGACACTGTGGAATTTACGTCGATCAAGAATTACGTCACAATTTGTAACTGGCTGCACTGACATACAAAATTTTTCAAAAAAATTCCAAAATACCTATACTGAAGGATGGCGATGGTTCAGGGAGACGTAGAAACTCAAATCGCAACTTTTTAGTGCTACGACAGCCTCTCACGCAATTTTTTTTGACTAAAAAAACACAAAAAACAGCGTTTTTTTTCAAAAGGAGGTGCACTTTGAGCACCCCCTGCTCCCCTCCACTTGCCCCTTGGGGGCTCAAATTTTTTTGGGAGGTCTCCCACTCAAAGTAAACCACCCCACCAAATTTGGTCGAAATCCAAGATATGTTTTTTTTTCACTCCACCCTGAAGTACATACCTACTTAATTCCTTTTCGATTTTTACGGATTTTTTTTAAATTTTTTGTTGGGAGTTGTTTTTTTTTCAAATCCGGGGTTTTATATCTTATTTGAAAGTTCATGCATGCCAAAAATGTTTTAAAAATTTCAAGTAAACTCATTAATTCCATTTTTTCCTAAAAAAAACTGAACTTTTTGATTATCCGACTTTTTCGCACAACCGAGTTTTCCCCGCCCCAATTAAATCGGATAATCTAGGTTCTACTGTATATCGACTTTGAATATTGATTTGACTATATACACTGAATATTGATTATTTTTTCGCTTGAAAATATTATCTAGGTACCTGTCTATTTTTTTTTCACTCATTTTAGTGCCAGAATCCAAATTTCGACTCGAGGACCCTTCGCCTCAACTATTGGACCCTTGTGACCCCATGCCCATAGGGGTATCTAGAGGGTCACAAAATTAAACAAAACAAAACACGTTTCCACTTCGTGGAAAAGTAGGCCCAAATTTTATATAAGCAGCCTAAATTCCTTAAGGATGTGCCATTTTTTAAGTTATTTCGCAAAATTGAAATTTTGGAGGCATTCTATGTTCCTAGGGGACATCTAAGCAATTCAAATCGAAAAACAAAGACCAAATTCGGAATCAGCGACCCAGAAAACATCAGTTTATGCCCTTTTACAAACTTTTTAATGCCAGAATGCGAATTTTGAGTATTAGTCCCCCCTTTGTGTCCTTTGAGGACCGTTTTTAAGCGAAGGAACGGCTTTACGAAAAATGTGTGAGTAGCAAGTTGTAGAGAATTAAATTTGCTTTCGACAATGTGTCATTAGATATTTTTGAGGATGCCTGGTTTTCAAATTATTCGAGCTTCAAGTTTCAGTAAGCTATTGAAAAAAACTGTTTACACATTTTAAGCCTACCGAGAGACGGTGTACCTCAACCGATCGGGCTGAAAATTTTTCTGTAGGGTACTCAAACCTTTCTTTGCCAATCCTGAAAATTTCAGCTCAATCGGTTCAGTAGTTTTAGAGAAATCGAAATTTGAAGCGCAATGCAACTTTTACCTTGGTTGTTTCAAATTTCGGCTAAGTCCCACCCCCCAACCCCTAAAAAACACAAAAAGTTTGATATCTCGAAAACGGCTGAACCGATTTTAAACCAGTTTGAAAATCTCAAAACTACGTTAAAAATGCTATCTTTTGGAATCGTTGTCCCCTTCTGGAGCTACACAGCTTTTGAGTTTGATTTCAGATAAAATTGTACATAAACATATAAATACTCTCTTAATTTGAATCATTCAAAAATACCTAATTTGACTGATGAAATAGAGAAAATCAAGTCATTGATAATCAGTCAAATTCTACTGATTCCCCAGTTAATCAGCGTCATTTTACTGTTAATCAGTGAAAAATTACAGATTCAAATAGTGAATTTTGATTGTTGAATCAGTGAAAATTAGTTGACTGATTGAAATCCGTAAAAATTTACTGATTCAAATCAGTGGATTTTCATTATTGAAACAGTGAAAAAAAATTTCACTGATTGAATCAGTAATTAATTAACGATTGAATCAGTGAAATTTTATTTTTACTGATTCAGTAGTGAAAACTCACTGATTGAATCGTACTTATTTTTTTTACTAATTCCTACAGTGACTTGATTTTGTCGATTTTAATCAGTCATTTTTGACTGATTCAAATTAAGAGAGTATATATAATTGCCCATAACCCTACAATGTCAGCCACTTTTCATATAATATACTCGAAAATTTTCAATTTTTTTTTCAAATTTGTCTCATTCCTGTGCTAATTGACTGATCGAAATTCCAGTTGCAGATTCATTCTTAGCAATACAAAATTCACCTTGGCAAAAAAATGGCGTTCCTACATGAAGATTTTTGAAAAAAAATTACAAAATTTTCTTTTTTAAGAACCCTTTTTCGTATCTGTCAAGACTGTAGACTAAAATAATAAAAAAATAATCAAGGACAACGTAGTTTATAAAAATGTCGATTTTTTCAAGTATGATGTATTACATAGAAAATTTTCAAGAATGTGCCTCTTAATTGCCTGCTTAATGTCGATATCAGATCTCGCAAATCCATTGATAGATAGTAGGTACATAATTATCAGCGGTATGGTGTGTATTGTGCACCTATGTCAAGTATAACTGCGATATTAAATTGAAGGACTGAAAAAAATAGGAATGTCAATACCGTATGGCTCAAAAGTCTTGTTCACTTGATCAATATCTCGAGACTGAAATAAAGAACAGAAATGGTTAAGACGATGTACAACAGCCGAGTGTTTTTGAAATTTTGAAGATTTTTTTGCGCACATCAATGGTTTCTTTACGATTCAAAAAATTCTGCGTACATATTTTGAGCCCCATACATTTGCGCATATTTTCGCATCCTTTGAGTATAAACGCATATTTTTACATACTTATTTTACCATTTTTGGCGCATAATAGGTCATATTTTACTCATTTTATCAGTTTTTTACTCTTTTTTCGTACTTACCATCCAACATTTAATTTTTTAATTTTTTTCTGTCTGATAAATGAAAATGCATGTTGCAACTTTAAAAAATGAGTTACTTTTGATTTTGAATCAAAAGTCACTTCTTATCAATGAGAAATTATTGATATCAGTCAAAATTGCCTAAAATAAATCGTATTTCATCACTTTTGAGTGCAAATTTAATGACAGGATCGAAAAAAGCTGTTTTTTGGTACTCATATCGTATTCACATATTTTTATATATTTTACCCTTTTTTAGCGCATAAAATAATATGTATATATTTTGCGTTTTTTAGAACATACATATCTGGTCTCTGCTGATGACAAAATCAATAAACTGGATTCAAAAAATACACCGTAAGTTAACAAATCTCCAATGTCAAAAAAAACATTGTATTTAGCGAAAATGGCGTAAAAATTCTATTTTAAAAAATTATAGGTACCGTATTTACTTACATTAACATTAAAATTTATTTACAAGTACAGGTACGGTACATGCAAAATAATACGAACGCAAGCGAAAGGTATAAACAAGGCGAGAGGAAAATGTCGGATGAGCTATGCACCTGTGGGAACTGGTGGATAGAAGGAAGATAACGCGCTTGAAAATGCGTATAGGAACAGAGGTGGACTCCTGAGTATTTTTTTTCAATGATGGAAAACTAAAATGATATTACTTACATAGTTCTAATTCCAGTTTCAGTGCTTAAAATTTTAAATTTCCAGTTCCAGTTCCAGTTCCAAATACCAGTTCCAAAATTTCATTTTTTTCAATTTTGAGAGATGAAAAAAATTCAAAATTTTCTACAAAAATTGAGCTTTGTTGTTGTTCCTTTCCTTTTCTAAGTACAATTTTTTTCATTTTTCATGTAGGTATTCAAGCTCAGCACAAGAGATTTTTGGAGAAAAAACTCTGGAAAATAATATTTTTTAGATATTTCATGACTCTTAATCAGGTCCTGACTTCCTGAGTCCTGAATGATTATTTAATAAAAATATTGAAATTTTAAGAATGTGTGTGAGTATGTAGGTTTTTAATTGGATGGAATTTTCAAACTTACAATTATATTCTTTCTTTATTCATTTTTCTACATAAATTTTTAACGTTCGTTTGAGGTTGTTTTTGTTTTTCAATTTTTAGTAAACAATTTATAATTAAATATTGTACATCAAAATTTTCTACTTTTTCACGTAAAATGTCAAAAATTTGAGTTTTTTCTAGGTATATTTACTCCATTTGAAAATTTGTTGACAAAACTTTGAATTTTTCGAAAAAAATTTGGTGTTAGGTATACTGTAAGAGATAATTGAGGAAAATTTTTTTTAAAAAAAAGAAAATTGCAATTTGCAAAAAAAATTGCAACTGGTATAAAACTGAAATTCATTGTAGTTCCAGTTCCAGTTTTTAGATTTCAGTTCTCATAATTTCAGTTCCAGTTCTAGTTTTTTTAGTTTTAGTTTTTTTCAGATTTTAGTTTCAGTTCCGATTTCAGTTTTCCATCACGGATCACTGTTTTTTTTTTTACAGTCTCGCGATGTTGAGAAGTGTCTCAAGCGGACAAGACTTTTGGGTCATACTGTATAATGTACTTTGATAAGAAACAAGTGAAGCTGATTAAGTAAGTATTCAAGTACAGCTCAATTAGTATCATAGGGATTAGCGTAAGTGGTTGATAACGGCCCATTTTCATTGTCTTTGCCTTAGGTACGCATATATCTAATTACATCTTCTCTGTCTTTATAAAAGACAAATGAGAGAGCGCTGTCTAATCATTTAAAAGATTTGTACAGCTGATGGAATTGTTCTCGAGTTGAAATGAAGAAATTATTTTTGATCTTGTGTTTGTTACAAATTTCTTGGTGTAAAGTAGACAAGTCATGGTGGAAATATACAACTGTATACGGAATATTTTTACCATCATTCAAGGATGGCGACGGTGATGGAATGGGTGATCTTAAAGGTAAATAATTTAATACAAAACACGATTAACTTGAAACTATGCCTTTTCTTTTTAAAATATAGGATTGCTTTCAAAACTCGATCATTTTGTGGATATGGGCGTCGAATCAATTTACATTACTTCTCATTACGAATCTCCAATGGCTGATAGTGGTTTCGATGTAACAAATTTTACAGCTGTCAATCCACTCATGGGAACTATGGAAGATTTTGATATGTTAATTAAAGAAATGAATACTAGAGGTATGTGATAGGTTGGTATACCGGGTGTTCGATTAATTCTGGCCTCCCCCCCCCCACCAATACTTTTTGTGGAAAAAAAATCGTAAGTTGGCAATACTTTGTATTTGTATATTTCGTTTATGATTGGATCATTTGAACGAAGTATCATCAACTTACGATTTTTTCTACAAAAAGTTTTGGGGGAGGCAGAGGCGGAACGATGAATGGGAGGGTATAGGGGTGTAATATCCCCCCAGTCAATCCTCAGTCGGCATAATCGGCAAAATTTTGGGACATATAAAGTGAGTCGGCAAAATCACAAGAATTTCAGTGAATTAAAAACAATTTTTAGAAATTTTGCAGCATGACTAATAAAAAACTGTGCTTTGCTAAATTTCAAGTTTACTGTCCTCCTTCAGAAAACACAACCCAAATTCAAAATTACTCACTTTCCAGACCAACATTTTCTAATAATTTCGGCCTCGCTACGCTCGCCCTTATTGAGTTTTTTCTTCCGTGATTTTGAAACATCCAAATCTTACAGAACTGATATTTTTCCTCAAAATAATTTCAACTTCTTTTATAGAATTTTTTCTCATCAAAACTCATTTTTGATGTCTAAAAATCAAATTTTTCAAAAGCTTTAGCCTCGCTGCGGTTGGCCTTATCGTACTTCTTTTTAAATATTTTTTGGGAACAACAGAACAAGTGGTCAGTTTTTTTTTTTTATCAAGTTAGATGATCAATTTATATAATTGTTTTATTGAAACTGAAATTAAAGTAAGTATTCTATTTAAAATCTCCTATTCACATTGAAGTAACTTCGAAACCAAGTAAGCTGCTAAGACCAAAAATTCTCCGATCGTCAATACCCCCGAATAAGATAGGCGAATCGGCCTAAGAGCTACTTTTTGAAATTGACCACCGAACATTATTAAGGACCCCAAAAAATGATTTTAGGAAATTTTTTCAACTCCTCAACTCACCCCCTTTACCCCCCCCCCCCGCAAAAAATAGCGAATTTTCGTCAAAAAATCGTATCTCCGGACCTAATGGACCAAAAATTCTGAAATTTATGTGGCGTATACAGGGAGTGGTGACCAATTTTTGAGAATTTTTTCAGATTTTTTTTGCACTGCCTTCTAGCCAAAATTCCACTTTGAAACTTTAAAATCGCCATAATTCTGAAACTAAAAGATCTGCTTTTTTTTCTTTTCGGTACAAATATAGTCCTACCATGGTACAATATCATGATATTTTTTTCAGATTTTTCGAGTTGGTAGAACAGACCTAAAAATGCGATTTACTGCTCAAAAAGACCAATTTCGCCATTCACGCAACGAAAAATTTTGAAATTATTTATGTGGTGTATACGGAGACACGGGGAGTGGTGACCAATTTTTAAGAATTTTTTCAGATTTTTTTTTCAGTGCATTCTAGCCAAAACCCCACCCTCAAACTTTGAAAATTGCTCGAATTCCAAAATTAACGGGCAAACGTTTGTTCTACTTTTTGAAAATGACCATCGGACATAATTAAAAACACCCAAAAAGCCTTGGGTGCATCTCCCACCTTTCACTGCATATCCCCCCCCCCCCCAATATCGGATTTCGTCTAAAAATCTCATCTTGGTACCTAATGAACCAAAAATTCTGAAATTTACGTGGTGTATACAGGGAGTGGTGACCAATTTTTGAGAATTTTTCAGATTTTTTTTGCAATGCCTTCTAGCCAAAGCTTTGCTTTGAAACTTGTATATCAGATCAAAAAATGCGATCTACTACCGTATTCATAAATACCCATTTTGTCATTCGCGAAACCAAAAATTCTGAAATTCATGTGCTGCACGTGGTGGTGGTAACCAATTTTCGAGAATTTTTTCAGGTTTTTTTGCAATGCATTCTAGCCAAACCCTCACCCTCAATCTTTGGCAACTTTTTTGAATGAATTTTCCAAAATTTCCATTTCTGTACAAAGTTCGTGAGAAATTTTCGAATCATTCTTAAGAAATGTAAAGTAACTATATCAAACTTTATGAGTGTTGGAAGTTAGACGTTAGACATTTTTTTGTTTTTTGAAAATTTCATCCCTTCACTAACCGGCAATTGTACTTATGCTATGGATGTACATATGTGAGGTGTAAATACGTGGGTGGCCATTTTGTAGGGATAAAAAATTGAAGCGTGATATACCAACTAGGTACTTATTTGCTGGTTTTTGCCCCTTGGAGAAGTACCTATACTTGCAGCGTAGATTATAAAAGAAATTTTTTTCATTTCATCTTGATACATATTTTTTTTATCCTTGTTCTACTTCAGCGATCCTGAAGTATTTAAATTATCAACTACATAACTTCTAATTTTTTTAGTTGGAATTGGACCGATTTCATAGTTTGAGGATGGGGTTTGGGCTAGAATGCTTCAGAAATTTTTTTTAAAAATCTTCAAAATCATTTTTCACTGATTTTTTATGACAGAAATAGCCTATTTCAAGGCTTCAAGTAAAACGATCGCGAAAAAACTTTTATTGAGGTATTTCGACCAACTAAATACAAATTCGACATTATTTTTAACGTTCTAAACTCCAAAATGGAAAGGAGAGAGTCCAGAAATGTTTCAAAATTTTTTTACATCAAGGGTTACCATCTGGGAAGGTTAAAACGAAAATTTAACCCAGCGCTAAACTCAACCCTTATCCAGCTAGACCTTTGAACAATTTCAAAGTTGGAGAGTGGGTTTTGGCTACAAGGCATTGCAAAAAAAATCTGAAAAATTCTCAAAAATTGGTCACCTGTATACACCACGTAAATTTCAGAATTTTTGGTTCATTAGGTACCAAGATGAGATTTTTAGACGAAATCCGATATTGGGGGGGGGATATGCAGTGAAAGGTGGGAGATGCACCCAAGGCTTTTTTGGTGTTTTTAATTATGTCCGATGGTCATTTTCAAAAAGTAGAACAAACGTTTGCCCGTTAATTTTGGAATTCGAGCAATTTTCAAAGTTTGAGGGTGGGGTTTTGGCTAGAATGCACTGAAAAAAAATCTGAAAAAATTCTTAAAAATTGGTCACCACTCCCCGTGTCCCCGTATACACCACATAAATAATTTCAAAATTTTTCGTTGCGTGAATGGCGAAATTGGTCTTTTTGAGCAGTAAATCGCATTTTTAGGTCTGTTCTACCAACTCGAAAAATCTGAAAAAAATATCATGGTATTGTACCATGGTAGGACTATATTTGTACCGAAAAGAAAAAAAAGCAGATCTTTTAGTTTCAGAATTATGGCGATTTTAAAGTTTCAAAGAGGAATTTTGGCTAGAAGGCAGTGCAAAAAAAACTCTGAAAAAATTCTCGAAAATTGGTCACCACTCCTATACGCCACATAAATTTCAGAATTTTTGGTCCATTAGGTCCGGAGATACGATTTTTTGACGAAAATTCGCTATTGGGGGGGGGGTGAGTTGAGGAGTTGAAAAAATTTCCTAAAATCATTTTTTGGGGTCCTTAATAATGTTCGGGGGTCAATTTCAAAAAGTAGCTCTTAGGCCGATTCGCCTATCTTATCCGGGGGTACCCTTTCGGAATTCTTAATCAGCAATTTTGAATTTTTTAGTCGGCGTTTTTGGACATCATTACCCCCCCCCCCCGTTTATGTTCGAACCACCTCTGGGGAGGCCAGAATTAATCGAGCACCCGGTAGGTAGGTACAATATCGCAAAGTTTTAGTCTAGCGACGCGACGGATCGTAATTTTTTGGACATAGGCGACAAAAACGGTGGCGTTTTATTCAGCACCATAGATATGTTCAACACGGTGAACAAAGAACATAAGAAATTTTTGAGCCTGAAGGCAATCACTTGACACCATATAAGGGTAGGAGGTCCAAATGTGAATTCGGTCCTTTATTTTCGAAATTGGACTATCGGTCTTATTTTTATGTCATTTTTCATATAAGTATAACCCAGCAGAAATGTACTTTGAAAAAAAAAAATTATATTAATCGTAATTTTTTTAACTAAACAGACTTCCACATAATGTCCAATGTTTGTAATGGAAAAGTTGCTCGAAATATTTAAAAAAAAAAAAAAATGATAGATCGGAAGTACATGTTAAAAGATGAAGATTTTTAAAAAATCGAAAATTGGTCTATTAGGAGTTAGGACCCGCACCCGCGTAATGTTTTTTTGAAAGTTGTGTTTTTTCGTAGCTCTGAAAACGGTGGCGTGGTCACTGTGACTTCAATAATTGAGATTTTATTGCATATACTTGACTGGTGGGTGTATAAATGATGCGTATTTTCTAAATATGGAAGCAAAAACTAAATTTTCATACGTGCTTATCACTTTAGTCCTAGAGCCCACCCACTAAAAATGGGCCGAAACAATTGAAAGCTGGGACCTGTCCCAAAAATTAGTATATGACCCCCTATTTCGAAAACCATCGGTCTGCCGATCCGCAGCTGCTGATTTTAAGTTCAGCGAAAGCTCAAAAGTTCACAATTTTCATGAACTTTCGGCCGAAATTATTGATGGTCGAAATTGGTGTCAAATTATAGGATTTTTCACGCTGAATGCGAATATGTGGGTCTGCCGACCCGTAAGTGCTGCCCAAGCCCCGGCAGACCGGGTAAAAGGGGGTGAAAATTCGAAAAATTCGCATATTTTAGGTAAAACCTCCATAAAAGTCGAAAAATTGAGTTGAGAACGGTTTATAAATGGTTCTGAGCATCACTCAGGAATAAGGGTGAATTTTTACTCCAAAAATTTTACAAAAATGCCATATTCAGAAGAGGTGGGGCTTAGGGGTGCATTGAAAAACTCATACTTATGGGCATGTGGCACATCAAAATATATGTTTTCTTGGTCGTAGAACTCGAATATGACAATATTTTTTTCATTAGGGGTGAGGGGGTGGTACCTGTTTTCATGAATTACTGATAGAATTCTAAATTTTCTTTGAAGAAATCGTAATCTTGCGAATTACAATCATTATTTGGGATTCTATCAGCAATTGATGAAAACAGGTACCACCCCCTCACCCCTAATGAAAAAAATATTGTCATATTCGAGTTCTACGACCCAGAAAACATATATTTTGATGTACCACATGCCCATAAGTATGAGTTTGTCAATGCACCCCTAAGCCCCACCCCTTCTGAATATGGCATTTTTGTAAAATTTTTGGAGTAAAAATTCACCCTTATTCCTGAGTGATGCTCAGAACCATTTATAAACCGTTCTCAACTCAATTTTTCGACTTTTATGGAGGTTTTACCTAAAATATGCGAATTTTTCGAATTTTCACCCCCTTTTACCCGGTCTGCCGGGGCTTGGGCAGCACTTACGGGTCGGCAGACCCACATATTCGCATTCAGCGTGAAAAATCCTATAATTTGACACCAATTTCGACCATCAATAATTTCGGCCGAAAGTTCATGAAAATTGTGAACTTTTGAGCTTTCGCTGAACTTAAAAGCAGCAGCTGCGGATCGGCAGACCGATGGTTTTCGAAATAGGGGGTCATATACTAATTTTTGGGACAGGTCTCAGCTTTCAATTGTTTCGGCCCATTTTTGGTGCGTGGGCTCTCATACTACTTGTTATCAGTGAAAATTCAGTCCAGCAGCCAAGTATTTGCAATAAAATCGAAATTATTGACGTCACAGTGACCACGCCCCCGTTTTCAGAGCTACGAAAAAACGCAACAATCATTACGCGAGTTTTGATGAACCAATTTTCGATTTTTTTTTAAATTTTCATCTTTTAACATCTACTTCCGATCTATCATAATTATTATTACTTTTTTAAATTTCGTTCAACTTGTCTATTAATTTGCACCGCCTCAGTCTCCAACGCTTTTTGAGGAGGGACCCCTTATGGAAAAAAAATAAAAATTGTTCCGCACCGATTTCGCTCAAATTCAAATTGAGGGCTATGTAGCTGTAGAAGTAGGTAATACTCCCCAAGCTGTTCTCGACCTCAGGAAGCTGATCCATTGCTTCCCAAAGTTGGACATTTTTTTAGCTGAGTCGGAAGTAAACGTTTCGAGCTTTCGCTGAAAATGAAAAAAAAAGTTTTTATAAAAAATTACAAATTTTAGACTTAGATGCTTCATGAGGTCTCAAAATTACCCCTGTGACTAAGTAGGCAAAAAAAAAAAAATCGGAACAAAATTTCCAACTTTAGGTCCAGGTATCGGTATGGGCGTCATTAATATGACTCCTTTATCGTGCACAAAGCGCTATAACTCTCAAACTTCGGATGCTCTGGAAAGTTTTAGAATGTAAGGAATTCGCCCCTTTATCGAAATCCGCAAAAAAATCAAAATCGATTTTTCCGACTTTAGGTCTGGTATCGCTGGACGCGTCACTGAAAAACTTGTCATTTTCTGCATACACTTTGAGATGACGAATCTGAATGCATAAAAAAAGTTTCGTGCGAAAAAACTGATGAAAGTTAACAAGCGCAATATTTACCATCTATCTGTAATTTATTACTAAAAAAAAAACTTTGCTGAATCTTTTCTGGAAAATTTTGCACTTAAAGTAGGTAAACTAACTCGTTAATTTTTATCTAAACCAAAGTGTTGAATTCTAGGATTAAAGTTGATCGTAGATTTGGTATTCAATCACTGCAGTGATGAACATGTATGGTTTAGTAAGTCTATAAACAGAGAAGAACCTTATACCGATTATTTTATTTGGAAAGACCCTAAAGGTTATGATACCAATGGACGACCAATACCGCCTAATAACTGGGTAAAATATTAAAATAATTTTAATTTTTGAATTCATGTTCCAATAGTAAAATTTTCTATAGTAATCTAATTGAAGATTATATTTGATTACAGGTCAGTGTTTTTAGTGGAAGTGCCTGGACGTGGAATGATCAAAGAAAACAGTTTTACTTCCATCAATTCACGCCAAAACAGCCAGACTTCAATCTACGTAACACAGCAATGAAAAATGAACTGAAGGTACCTACCTACTTTCAAAATATCAGTGTTATTTTTGTCTTTCTCTCTCTTTTTTTTTAATAAGTAAACCATCTACCTACCTCTTTTTACGAATGGTTTATAAAAGAGGAAGAAGGTGGGAAAGGCTAACAGAAATCATTAAACTTAGTATAAGTGAAAATGATATTATAAACTTATCTTATTCCAACAAAAAAAAAAAAAGGGTCACAATTTGTACAATTTTATCCATTCTTGAGTTGAAAAGCAACGCATATGATATCTAGAATCTAGATTCAAGGTTAATGAGCTATTAGAGAATGGTGAAAATGGCGTTTTAAAAAAATGCATCAATTTGAGAGTTCCTAGGTACCCTCTAATTCCACATTCTTCTGCTTAAAATTTTTCTTACAGTGTTGTTTTATTTTCGTAGAAAATAATTAAATTCTGGATGGACAAAGGAGTGGCTGGATTCAGGTTTGATGCTTCCAAACATTACTTGGAAGATGAACAATTCAGAGATGAACCAGTCTCATCCTCCAATATTAAAGTACCATTTCAGTATAACGATTTAGACCACATTTATACAACTCATGTGCGAGATACTTATCGACTAGGTCATGAATTTCGCAAATTTTTGGAAAAAATTTCCAAGAAATTCACGGATTACGAAAGGTATCTAAGCGCCAAGTGGTATGCCTAATTGACGCATCCCTTTTTGTGTAAATGAATTTTCATTTCTTTTGTAGGATTTTTATTTCGGAAGATTACGCCGAGGGTAAATTGTTGTATGATTGGTACGGCACAGAGAAGTACAAAATTATGCACCACCCATTAAATTTTATTTTGAATTACGTCATCAATTACGAAAACGCTTCCTACTATCATCATACAATTAATAAATATCTCAGCAATTTACCTGAAGGGGCTACTCCTAATTGGAACGTAAGTTATCTATGTACCTAGTACCTGCATAGTACATACGTATTAGGTACTTTGTCGTAGGAGCCTAGTACCTACTCGATTTATTTTCACGTTTTTCAATTTTATAAATTTACTGTAAATTTTTTACAGGTGGAAAATCATGATAAATTTAGAAAAGGATATTTATTCAATGAAGAATACGGGTTTATTTTCACTTCAATGGTTATGATGTTGCCTGGTATGGTTTTTCTTTACTATGGGCAAGAGATTAATGTTTCGGGATCCAAAATAAGACAAGATCAACTGAAAAATCTATTTCTTGATGATTTCACTTTAACGTATCGAGATTATTTTAGACATCCTATGCCTTGGGATGATTCGTTAAATGCAGGTGAGGAACATTTATGGACGTGACAAATAAAAACTTAAGGGCAAGGCTGATGAAATGGTAGCCCTGTCCATGAAACGAATAGGGGCGTCCTTCCCTACCACACAATTAATCTATTAATGTAGCGGAGTCACCTTCCTGAATGGTTAAAATTTGAAATGAAGGTATCTACATTATTTTCGGAATCGACGCAAAATTTTCATGAATAGTATGTAGGTACATATAAATGTAATTTTTTTTGGTTCAAATCCAAAAAGGAATTCGCGGAGGGGTTGTAATGAAAAATAGACATGCTTTTCGGATTCTACGCGAAATTTTAATGCTCTTTGATATGTCGCACGGTAACTTCTGATCAGAAATTACTCATCTAGATTTTAGTGACTGGGAACCCCTCCCCCTCTGAAAGGTTAAAATTAACAATTGGAATGATTTTCGGATTCTACGTAAAATTTTACTATTGTGAACAAATCGCGCTGTGAATACCTAAATTCATGTAGCGGGCTGGAATTTCCGACAATAAAAACTTTGAATATTTAGCCTCACTATAATAAAGAACTTGAGGTTCTTTTGTGGAAGTTTGATGAAAAATTTGGCGAAAGAAAAAACATAATGATAAATTTTGATTTTCGCGAATTTTAGGTAATTTTCAAAATTCAAGAAAAAATAGAAAGAAGAGAAAAAGTTGTTGTTTGATGCATTAATTTAGTTCTACGGACATTCAAAAGTGATAAAATTCATTATATTACGGTTCGTGAAGCTGAAAAAATTAATTTTCTGTAGCATTTACAAATACCTATCGAATTTTTTTAGGTGTGGGATAATTGTGAACAGTGTTTTAAATGGGATTCGCGGATTTCAACTCAAAAAATCAATTTCTTTCCATTTGATTTTTTCCCACAATTGGATTTTTCTAGTTGTCAGAATGTTTAATCTATATGAATTTTTTTCCAATTTATGCAAAAAGAACCTGTAGTTGGGTTATGAGATATTGAAATTGCAGGTTTTCCCTAACCAGATCCTCAAATTTCCCATATTTTCCCATAAAAAATTGTAAAATTCCATGTTTTTGTTGGAAAAAAATGAAGAAAATTCCTAAAAATCAATGAAAATTCATCATGATTTTCCCCATTTTTTCGCTCAATTGAGCATCCATAACTTCCCTTTTTTCCATTCTTTTTTTTATCTGAATTTTCTCACAATATGGAAAATTTTACAAGATTTTCCAACAATGATACTAAATTCTCATAAAAATACTAAAAAATTCAGAAAATTTTGGATTTTTTCCCCTTTATTCTGCTTCATTGGGCGAATTCCCCATCTTTTTCTTGCGTTTCATAGAATTTCCCATTTTTCCCCATGTTTAATCGAATTTCCCATAAATTCCCTTTTTCCCTTTCATTTTTTTTCGCGCGAAAATTCCCATGATATGGGAAATTTCCCACATCATCCCAACTCTGGGCCGCCGTTTTTTATGGTGTACAATATATTATGTATTCACATTTACCCCACCATGGTGGGGTAAATGGGAAAATTAGAAGTGCAATTGTGAACGACATGACAGCTATAACTTTTGAATGAATTATCAAATCGATGAAAACAATCCGCCATATTACTCCTCAAACATCCATTGACACATGGAAAAATTTTGAATTAGTTAGCTTTTATAGTTACAGAGTAAAACTAAGAAGAGTGTCGCAAAATAGGTTCAATTTTTAGAAAAATTAGCAATTACCCCACTTGACCTTACTTTTGATAAAAGGTGACAAATTCAGATTTTAGGGGCGACCCCCCCCCATTAAAATTAAAAATGAACGTGTACCATCTTACATAACATCCTACCTACAAGGAATATGTGATGATGGATTTTAGCGTACTGTCTATCTGTTATTTTTTTAAAGGTTGATGAGGGGGTGAAGGGGGTAGCACAAATGTCGAGAAGATCAGCACAAATGCAGCATACTCCTACCATATGTGTTTCAACCCTTTACAGGGCTGTCATTTCACTAGTCCTACTTATATTTTTTTTAAATGAAAGGGTCCGAAGGGGCGAAGGGGGTAACACAAACGTCGAGAATAGCAGCACAAAACCGCACCTTGAGCAAAATCATGCAAAATACATAGGTATGTATAGTATATATTTCAAAACTGTGGCACTGATTCAATTAGTGAATTTTCAGTTTTGAATCAGTAATTTTTTCTTCAACTACTCTCTAAATCTGAATCAATCAAAAAACTGAAAATTGACTGATTGAAGATTAAACAGCGAAAAGTGTGCCACTGTTAATTCGTGAAATTTGACTGAATAATTACTGATTCAATTAGTGAATTTTCATTTTTGAATCAGTATACTTAATCTTTTTTCAATATACTAAAATGAATCAGTAAAAATTTCAGTAGTTAAAAAAATTACTGATTCAAAAATGAAAATTTACAGAATTCTACAGTAGCACACTTTTGGCTTTTTAATCAATCAATTTTAACTGATTCAAATCACTTATTCAATGAATAAATTGAAATTTTTGCTGATTCTATAAGAAAGAAAATTTTGATTGAATCAGTACCGTATTTTTTTTCATTGATTGATAGACTGAGTAAAAGTCGAATCGATGTAATTCTACTACCAAGCAGTAACTCAATTCTGTTTATTTCAATTAGTCAATCTTCAGTTTTTAACTGATTTAAATTAAGAGAATGGAATGCAAATTGCAGAATTACGTTATTAGGTACATACATTTTTCTCTACCGAAATTTTCATGACGATGCTGCCAACGGCGTCTTAGTTTTTCATTCAATACATTGAATAGTAAGCTATGAAATTTTTAGTCTTGAGAATAATTTTTTGTAGTAAAGTTACAAGTTGAAAGGCTTTGGGCCGGTAAAGGGGCCATTTAGCATCTATTAGTAGAACTTAGTCAAAAGGCTTCCATTCGATTTGTTTTGGTAGAATGATGATTTTAGAGCGCATGAGTGAATTTTCATTTCACTTCTGGAGGCCTAGAACATCAACATTATTATAACCTGGACCACCGCAAGAAATGGGCGGGGAAAAAATGAGGAGCGATATTCCAAAACTGGCTCGTGTCCATTTTCTTTTTCGGACTTCGTTTTGTAGCGCCGTTGGGTGGAAACAATATTAATAAAACACATTTCTACCAAGGAACAGAACGAGTTTCGATTTTTTAATTTTCCTATTACTTACACAGTTCTGCAAGGATTTCGCGCTGATCACAAAATAAATAAAGGAAAAATTCCCTCACTCAAAAATTTTCACGATTTGAATTTTTTGTTGAACCGTTTTTCTATCTTTTTTAATTGAACCTTTAAAGTCGATTTTACGGTGAAAGAAAAGGTCCTACAAAAAAAATGGAATATAATATCAAGTGTAGAGCGTAAGATTTCCGTTCATTCTGTGAAGTTCGAATAGTTAAAACGAAGTTTGGAAAAGAAGATGAACAAGAGCCGTTTTGGAATATCGCTCCTCAAATAAGTATAAAAGCATCGATTTGCAACTTTTTCAACTTCCTTTTGAAAGGGAACGCATCTTGAATCAAGGTTAATGGGCTAGAGAGAGAGGTGAAAATGGTGTGTAAAAATTTTTAAAAATTATACCTATAGTTTTTCAATCAAGGATTTTCTACCAGCGACGAAATATATTTACCATTAAGTCCGAATTATTGGAGAGTCAACGTAAGACGTCAGAGAGAAGATCCGTACAGCTATTATAATATGTTTAAGAAACTAATAAATTTAAGAAGAACGGACACTTTGAAGCAAGGGGATTTCAAGTCTTACGTGATTTCTACATGGGTATTTGCATTTACAAGGTGCGTCTTTAAAATATATACCAAGTTGAATTTTATACGAATAGATTTTTAGATTTATTTTACAACTATTTTACTGTCATTCATTGTACTAGGCGGTGATTTCAAAAAAATGTACATACATATATGTGACCCTGCCGCAAAGATGGGACCTAGTGTAAAAAAAAAATCGATGTCTCATTTTTCACGTTTTTGATCCAAATGACACACCAAATCTGGACCAAACACATCGAAACAAAAGCATCGTTTTTTTTTTTACATAAGGTCCCTTCTTTACGGCAGGGTCACATATATTATACTCGTTAGATATTTTTAGCCGAAATATAATTATGCATAGGTATGCTTAATCATAATAGTTTTGATCTTCGCGCATAGACGGATTTAGAGGAATGGATCGGGGGGGGGGGGGGGGCTAAGCCCCAGGTCGATGATATCGTAAGATTTTTCAGAAGGGTACAGACTGCAAAGTGGGTACAAGGACTTGAAATGCCAGAAAAATTTTGTAAGGACGAAGTAAAGAGGCAACATTTTTATTCATTTATAATAGTGATTTAATTTATACCCGAGCGAAGCGAGGGTAAAGCGTTGAAAAATTGGATTTTAAATGCTCAAACAATTTTTTTTTTGTATTTTAATGCTATCAAAGTTTTTATTTTTGATGTTATTTTAGGGAGCGGGGCGGGAGAACATTTATTCGCAAACAGTGGGGTTGGAAGCTTTTTTTTTGGAAGAGTGCAATTGAGAACGAAGACATGGAGTACCAGAAGGAGTTTTGGGAGAGTAGAAAAGAGGAGCCTTCTTTCGCAATGCTAGGTACTTCAAATAATTTGCTGAGGCGTGATTTTGTTTGTGCCCGAGTGAAGCGAGAGCAAATTATTGAAAAAATTGGTCATTTAATTTGAAAATATTGGACAATCAAACACGAAAAGTTTTTCGGGACTAATTTCACTTCCGGGGTGTTAAGCTCCCCCTTCCCCTTGAATCCGCCTATGCCTTCGCGATCAAATTTGAGAAAATGGTGGTTTTTTCTGTACTTCAACCACTTACACGGCCAATTATATTGATTTAGAAGTAAAACCAATAGCGTATTCGGAATCGGCAAACTTTTTTGAATTTCAAAATTTAAAAGTCATTACAAAAATTGTGCGCTCCGTTTTTAAAAATAATAATAATCACTAATCAGACTAATTTCCTTCCCCCGAATCTTCATTTTAAATAAAATACAAAAAGTAAGTAGTTATGTACCTACTACAGCGGTTTTATTGCGCGTGGACAAAGCGCAGGCAGGTTCATTTACAAATTTCTTTACTTTTATAGGACTTTAAAAGGACGTGAAATTTATATCACAATTTTCAATATGGGAAGTGAAACCAAGTTCATTGATCTTTTCAATAATGTTGATGATTTACCCGAATCTATGACAGTCGAAGTAGCTAGTCCAAACTCTGGTTACAAAATTGGGTTAGTTATTTTTCCACTTTCCAGTGGCAGATTGTAAGTAGATGGCAAATAATGATAGAGTTGTGAAATTTGATATGATGAACAAGGACATCATAAGGAATTTTTCAATCCTAGAAGACATTCGTCAAACCCCATAGCAGTGAGCAGGGGAAGGTTTTAAGGGGGGTTCGGAGCTCCATTTTAAGAAATTACGGTATCGATCCGATTTTGGTGTCATTTCCATCTGATTGAACCCCGCTGAGTTCAAAAATGTCATTATTTTCGGAATTCGAGGGAGAGAACTCCCTCAAATTTTATACTTGATTTCAATTTTACGTTTTCGCATTTTTGCACGAAACTGCATAAAAATTAATTTTTTCAAAATTGCACCACCTGCCAACCTTCCAACCAAATTTTTATTATGATATTCGAACTCTACGAGTAAAATACCATGTACAATATACATATATCAATCTTTTGAAATTTCTCAAACCCTTGAGTGAATGGAAGGGTCTAGAGTTGCTAAAATGGCCGGGGGCCAATTTTTCACGTTCTTGGATAAAAATCGCGATTATTCGATTATATTCGAGATAAAATTTATTGGTTGAAGTTCTTTTGCACGATGTCTGACAAATATAAGGCCCAGAGGCACCTCGAATTCCACCTCGGGAGGGTTAAGGGAATCATTTTAAACCTCCCCTTGCCGTTTCCTATGGGACTTGGCTTACCAACTTTCACAACTCGATCATTTGTCGTTAATGTCCAATAAAAAAATTGCAATCTGCCACTAAACTATTAACTTCCTTCATAAATTCTTCAATAAAAATATTTTTTTAATTTAATGAATGTTTTGGTTTCAGTGATCAAGTACCAACGATTCAAACAATTCCCAAAATATTGATGTTGAGACCTTTGACAGTTTTGGTGCTTAGTTCAAGGCTGTTCAGTGTTTAGTGTTTTTGTTAGTTAAACTTTTCACTTTTTTGTTGAAAAACAAAGCTATTCCATACTGAAAGAAACCAAAAATGAAGTCGGGTCTTTCGATTTCACTCAAACTTTTTAGATAACTCGAATTACTTTAGGTAATGAGAATACTTTTTTTTTGTTAATGATTTTTTCTTCAATCCGTTTCATTTTTTTTTTTACAATTTTTAGATTTAAGTAAAGTACCTATCTAAGTAAATTTAACGAATTGAAAAATATGAAAATCTTTGTAGCTCGATACCTATCACCTGTGAAGATGAAAAGGGGTTTGAAACATATCTGTACTGCAAATTATAAATATTACCAATTGAAAAAAAAAAATGTTACCTGCCGTAAAGAAGGGACCAAGTGTAACAAAAAAAAAATCGATGTCTCATTTTTCACGTTTTTGGTCTAAATGACACCAAATCTGGATCAAACACATAAAAATGAAGGCATCGATTTTTTTTACACAAGGTCCCTTTTTTGCGACCGGGTCACATGTATATATTATATAATTGTAAGATTTAGAAGGAAATGAAAATAGTCTCACGAGTAAGGGAACCACTTGAAATATCTACATTCAATTGAAATAAGACTTCGATTTTTGAAAAAGCTACATCTTAACATTTCCGTGATCAAAATTTCCCTTTTTCAAGTTGATATCTCGATTTTTAGATAATTTTCGAAAATTTGAAAATCAGGATTTTTAACAAAAATACCTATGATATTTGCCTAGTTTGAAAATGAGTAAGTTTTTGAATCCAGTTCGACCATTCATGCCTAAACTAGTTGTGCTGGGGTTTATTATTTTGTAATACGTGCCAACGTACTTGGTATAAGTACTTGAGTATTTTGTAAACGTGATGGAATAAAAGTGAAATTTAAAAAATGGTTTTCTTTGTCGTTGAATTCATTGAGTTACAAGTCAGATTGGTGAAGCCAAATTACATAAGAGATAAGATATGGCCCAGACTGGCTACCTATTTTCTTGACAAGCACCCTCGAATCAATTAATTACCAGTTTGTAAAATTAATTTTCGATCTGGGCACGTGATGAAAATTTTCCTCGTTTTACACGAATCATTCAGTTGACGAATACATGATTTATTACTTTTTGATTATTGATCACTTATCACCGTTTTGTGTAATTTTCGCAATAATTTAAACCGAAATAATAATATCGAAAGTAATATGTGGTTTACATCGTCAGTGAAATAATCCTACTTAAACTTACTGCAAGCCTATACTTGAATCAAATCATTTTTTTTTCCTAATCAGTAAGAAAGACTGAAGGATTAGAATGTGGATTTTTTTTTTTACAATTGTAGGTAGGCCATATCATCTTATATAAAAATCAGAAACGATTAATTCATTGAGTAGATGTTTCTTCAGCTCATGAAGAATAGGATCAGCTGTTAGGGAGTTTTTCTATCGAGTATTATTGTATGTTGAAATTTTATCTAAATTGCCTATTGAAAAAATTTTAATTTGCAATTTTCTGTGATATTTTAATCGAAAAATGAAAAAATTATTGTTAGCGTTATGTTTGGTGCATTTTTCGTGGTGTAAAATAGATAAAAGTTGGTGGAAACATACCACCATGTATGAAGTATTTTTACCATCTTTCAAAGATGGTAATGGTGATGGAATGGGTGACTTGAAAGGTACGTAGATTGAATTTTTTTTCTAGGTATAGTTCAGTTTTTATTAGAACTGATTTTTATTGTTTTTTAAAAAACAGGACTAATTTCAAAACTCGATCATTTCGTGGATCTGGGAATCGAAACGATTTATATCACTCCTCATTACGAATCTCCGATGGTGGACAGTGGATATGATATCACCAATTATATGACTGTTAATCCACTAATGGGAACGATGGATGATTTTGATACATTGATTAAAGAAATGAGAACTAAAGGTTTGTACGTACGTTGCTGGGTATTCTTGAATAGGATTATTAATAATAATGCAGATTTTAACATTTTTTTATTGATGAAAAATGTATTTCTTTAAAGGGTTAAAGTTGGTGATTGATCTGATAATTAATCACAGCAGCGATAAACATCCTTGGTTCATAAAATCGATCAATAAAGAAAAACCATATGCTGATTATTTCATATGGAAAAATTCAAAAGGATACGATTCGAATGGATCTCCTATACCACCCAATAATTGGGTAAGTGTTGTGTACATTTAAAAAAATAATTAATATGTGGAAACATTCTATGTCCAATGTGGGTCAGAAGTTTCCATAAAGTAGGTTTTTTTTTTAAATGTAAATTCAAGATGTTTGAAAATTTGCGAATTATTCTTGATGTTTTGCAAACTTGTAGCTCAACGTTTTCGGTGGAAGTGCGTGGACATGGAACGAACAAAGGAAACAGTTTTATTATCATCAGTTCACCGAAGAACAACCAGATTTTGATTTACGAAATAAATTAATGAGAACTGAAATAAAGGTGAGAATTGAGCCTTGTAGTGGATCGTTTTATAATTTTTTCGGGGAATTGGATGTTTAAACTTCAATTCGACCTAGTAAAAATTTCACTTTTTTTTCTCTAGCATTTATTCAATGCATTTTGATACATTTTCATCGGTATAGACATAGGCGCATCCAGAAATTAATTAAGGGAGGGGCTGAGAATTTGAGAAAAAATGGGGAGGGGGTCAAATTTCAAATAGAGCCATTTTTCACTGATATTTCAATCAAAAATCATCAATTTTTTCTGACAAACAGAGAATTCATTGAATATTTGGTGATTTTTGATTGAAAAATCAATCAAAAATTGTCGAGTTTGAAATAAAAGTACTAAAATACTGCCCGAGCGAAGCGAGGGCGAAAATTTTTTGAAAAAATATACTTTGAAGAGCAAAAAAATTGACTTCTCATTTTTGAAGCAAAAATAGATTTATTGAAGAACACTTCAGAAAATCACTTTTTTCGTATTTTCAAATTATTTTTACAAAAAAATAAAAAAAGACGTTTTTTAAAGACTGATTTTTGAAATAGGTTTTATTTGTGTTTTTTTTTTTTCAAAAAATAAGTAATCTGTGTAGATTTTTCTTTACCAATCAATTTATTCTTCCAAAATGAGGAAAAATACATTGCAATTCTTTAAAAAATAGTAATTTTGGTTTTGAAGTCTACATAAAGTGCAAAAAGTAGGAAATAAGTGTCAATATTGAATATGCAGTAGGTTCGAAAATTACAAGAAATTTAGAATTTCTGAAATCTTTGCGGAATTTTATCATCTAAATCATATTCAATATTTACGACTGTTTTCTTTGAAAAAAAAACTATTTCTTTTCAATAGGACAAAATCTTTTGGGTTGGATAAATTGTCTGTTAAAAAAATTATTGTTCGTGCCAACTTTTTTGAAAATTCATTTTAAATAGATATTTGACGTGGGAAAAAATTTATTTATGCGTAAAAACTTCAAAGATGAAGTCTGAAATAAATCTTGAATAATTCTGAAAAACTTACAGATTAAATCTTCAACATCCTAAACTTTCTTTTCCAATCGAAACATATTTTAAAAAATTGAAAGCTGATAAAATCGTGTTCATTTTTCAGTAGATTTTCAGTACGAATTTGTTTTGAAGTTTTTTTTTTCAAATTGAAAAATGATCTCAAACTCAATTATGGATATTTTTAGCCTAAAAAAAAATTATAGTGACCGTTCTGTCGTTATTTTTCCCTTTTCCCCTTTGCTTTTTTTTTTGAAAAATTGAAGAAGGTAGGATTCTTTTAAAGAAAAATTGATATAAAATACCTACCTAATACCTATTGATTTTGTACCTACAAAAATGTTGTTCTCAAAAAATATCATTTTAGGACTTTTTTTTTATTTTGAGGGAGCCGGCATTTTCATGTTTTTTTTTCAATTTTCGAGAGAGAAAACAAAATAGCACCTATTTTGAAAAAAAATTAAACGAATTATCCTCATTTTTAATTTTTTCTACTCAAAATAATCATTTTTACTGATTTTTTTTTATCTTCCCCTCCTTCCTTCTTGTCCATTTTTTATTTAAAAAAAAATGAGTTTTTATTTTAAAAAAAATGAGTTTTTATTTTAAAAAAAATGAGTTTTTATTTTAAAAAAAATGAGTTTTTTTTTTAAAAAAAAAAACTAAAAATTGTCGACGATGATTTTTTGAGATAAAAATATGCATATCAAGGTATTCTCCATGAAAAAGTCACGAAAACGATTTTTCTTGATTTCTTTATTGAACTAAGTGCACATTTTCGGAACTTACTTGATCACATTTGAAAATAATTGTATTAAAGAGGGGAGAGGGAGTTACATTTTTCACGAATCGTTTTTGAATCTGGACACAATTCTTGTGTCCCCTTCCTCTTCGTTAACAATTCGAATGAGCTCCAAATTATATTTTCCAATAAATGCAATGTACAAAATTGCGTTCGATTTCGCAGAAAATATTCAAATTTTGGATAGAAAAAGGTGTTGCTGGATTCAGACTAGATGCTGTGAAACATCTTCTGGAAGATGCTGAATTTAGAGATGAACCAGTTTCTTCACCCGATATAAAAGTACCTTACAAATATCAAGATCTGATTCATATTTATACCCAGAATTTATGGGATTCTTACGCATTTCTTCACGAATTACGAAGTTTCGTTGAAAGAATTGACAAGAAGTTTTCGGATTTTGAAAGGTAATTTTTATAATACCTGGGATTGGGCTTTTTGAAAAAAAAAGTCTTGTCCATTTTTTTTCACTAATTTGAATTTTGTGCTTGAAAATTTTTCATTTCAGGGTACTCATTTCAGAAGATTACGTCGAAGGTAAATTATTGGCCCAATATTACGGTACTGAAAAGTACAGGATTGTCCATCTTCCATTGAATTTTATTCTGGATTACATTATCACTTACGAAAACGCTACCTACTATCATGACGTCATAAATAATTACCTCAGTAGCTTACCAGAAGGAGCTACTCCTTCTTGGAACGTGAGTACCACACCTAATTTTTTTTTAATTTTTAAAATTTTTTTACCTTTTAATCTTTTTCAGGCTGAAAATCACGATAAGTTTAGAAAAGCTTTCATTCTCAGTGAAGAATTCGAATTCATATTCGTCTCGATGGTTATGGTGTTGCCTGGCATGGCCTATCTTTATTATGGACAAGAAATAGGCTTAACTGGATCTAAAATTAGGCAAGATCAAGTCGTTAATAAATTTCCAGACGATTTTACGCACGTAAATCGTGATTTTTTTCGACATCCTATGTCGTGGGATGATTCATTGAATTCTGGTAAGTTGAGAATGTGAGCCGATGTGATGATTTCATTGCAGTTGGGCAATTTAAGAGATCGTTTTATTTACAACAGTCAAGTTTTTTTTTAAAAGGTTTTACCACTAATAACAAAGCGTACTTACCCTTGAATCCTAATGCCTGGAGAATCAATGTGAAAAATCAAAAAAAAGACGACCAAAGTTATTATCAAATGTTTAAAAAAATTTCCAACTTGAGAAAGACTGATACTTTGAAGCATGGGGATTTCAAGTCTTATGTTATTTCAACTTGGGTGTTGGCTTTCTCAAGGTGAGTTGATAAAATGAAAATTTCATTAACTGCAAGTGACCTCTAATAAATTTAATTGATCTGTACAGGTCATTAAAGGGGCACACTCGTTATATCATATTGTACAATTTGGGAAGTGAGACTGAATTCATCGATATTTATAATTATATCGAAGATTTACCCGAATCTATGACCATCGAAGTCGCAAGTCCAAATTCTGGCTATAAAGTTGGGTAAGTGGTGATGAATTAATCAGCAAAACATACCTCTTGAAAATTATATCTAATCGTTTTGATAATTTTTCGTACTTTTTCAGCCATGAAGTACCAATTACGCTCGAAATTCCGAAAATACTAATACTGAGACCTTTCATCACCTTGGTCCTTAGTGCAAAATCTTCACCCCAAGCTTAGGCCTTCGCATCTGTAGAAAATCTGGATCCATCGTTCGGGGAAAAAATTGAAACTAAAAATCTACATATTTATGTCTGTTTTATATTCAATTTTTTTTTTTTTTTGAATAAAATATACAATATGAAAGTGAAAAATAGCGAAATTAATTCTAAATTACATAATTCACCGTGTACACGACGAACAACACAGAGAATATTTCTGGAATATATTTAACAGCCGAATTTGGGGGTGGTCTCGGTTCATCGGAGCATTTATTATTTACACAGGTACAAATGTTCGCTTTCGCAGCTTCGTCTGTAATTGAAATTTAATAAAATGTTGACCAAAATTACTCGTAATTTTATTTAAAAATATAAAATTTTCGAATTGACTGAGTATATCTTACCTTTATTGATTTTCAAACATTCAACTTGGCAATCGGTCAGTGGCTCTTTTTTGTCTGTAAATACTTTACAGGTTTGTTGCTGATCATGCTTGGGATCTTTTTTCGCACAGGATTGTTTACATTCCAGTAAATTCTTCAGGTAATTCACGTCGTTAATTATATCGCTGGCTGATATATCGGCCTGATTTTCGTGAACGTATAAAACGAAAAAAAGAACGAGTATGCCGAATTTGTACATCTTGCTCGCGAAAAATACTCGAGTACGGAGGAAAACAGAACGACAACACCTTTATGAGTGATATTCTGGTAGAACTGAAGCTCGTTTAGATTTTATTCGTTATTAAGTATCGTGAAATTATTTACCTTTGATAATAGGCTATTATGTACCTATGATATTGAAGATATGAGTCATAAACACTCGATGGATAATGATTCTAACAATTTTTATGTGTAATATATGTAAGTTTTGAGTAGAATGAGTAATGTAGGTATTAAATCTGAAGGTGAGAGGTTGAGGATGTTTGTTGTATGAGTTATGCGGTGTGTTTTGAGATTTGCTTTAGAGTTGTTTATTTTCAAAGTTGCGAATTTTTTCGAAATTTGGATGTGTTGGGAGAATTTGAGTGCTGTTTTCTTAGGTTTTTATTTTCTAAAAAATATTTCCAGTAGTAAAAGATTTAGTTGAGAAAATATTCCTGATAATTTTATGTGCCGGTTGGAATTTCAGAAAATTTTATAGAAATTTGAAAAAAAAATATAGGTGTAAATGTATAATTGCGAATCTACTTCGGTTACCTGGTTGTTTATTTAATTTAATTATTCATTTTTTGTTCGCCTAGTAATTTGTCGTAATTCTTGTACTTATCAATTTTCGTTTCTTGTAGAGTCAAATTTTTCTGTACATTTTAATGGGAAATTTCGTTTTAAAAAATAAAAATAATTATTTATAATAGACGGGTTATATCGAATTCTGATTTCTGATTGGCCAATTTCAGTAGGTATAGAAAATGAAAATTTTTAGGTGAATTTTTGTAAAAAAATGTGGCTATTGCAATAAACACTATGAATCTATTTTTGACGATTTGTGACCCTGTGCTGTGGTACTAAGTGTAACTAAGTTCAGTGGGTTAAATAAAGTCAAATTGGGTTGATAGGGTCTTTATGCTCACAGGGATGATATTTCTTCACAGAAAATTGGGAGGTGCAGAGAGTTGAAAACTACATTTTTTTTTACAAAATCTTTAAAATTAATCCATTATGATTTTATTTGAAATTTTTACCGGTGGTAATGATCTCTGTGATCTCTTAACTTGGCTAAATTTTGATTTCCTACATAGCTTATTCCATTTTTTTTTTTTTTTTTTTTTTGAAATTCAACGACGTAAATTTGCTCATGTACCTAAGTACCTATTTATGAATTTTATTGACATACAAGGGCTGTTATTTTGGCTAAAAAAAGAAACACCGAGATTTCTTCGCAATTGATTTTTGGCAGTGATGTGTATTTTGAGAATTTTGATCTCCAAGCCTCTTTTGGTTTTGTCTACGAAAATTGGTACATATTTTTGTAAGAAAATCACTTATTTTTTGAATGGCTTTTGGTTCTGACCTTCTGACAATAAGTAAGTCAATGTTATTTCTTTCGCTATCGCGATTTTCATCTGTTTAAAAAAAAATTTGAATTTAACTCATTTTTTTTAATAAATATCTGAACTTTTTTCTCTGTTTGTTTTTTATGATGATTAAGATTTTTTTCCAAAAATGGAATTTTTGTTCCGGTATGAAGAATTTTTAGCCAAAAACAAAATAAAAAAAAAATAGAAAAGGATTTTTGAGTCAAAAATGAATTTTTTGGGATGAATAATAAATTTTCTGAGGTTGAAAATGAGCTTCTTGGGGTTGAAAATTATGAAATATGGAAATGTGTCGGTTCAAACATGAAATTTTGGGACAAGCATAAAATTTCTGATCTGAATTGAAATCATAATTTTTTATGTTTTTTCCTATCATCAACTTGGGTTGTCCCGTTGTTCAATCTGCAAACAATCTAGAAGACCAAAATTTTCTACGTTGAGTCAATTAAGCTCAATAATGTGCTTTGTTTTCGTAAGAATTCTAAAACGAACGTTTAAAATTTTCAAACAGCTTCTCGGTTTAAATTTTCTCTTTTTTTGAGGCTTCAAAACGTGAATTTTCTCCAATTCGATGAAGGTTTCAGTCTTTGAACTTGAACTTCTTCTAGACTCCTTCCAAGCAAAAAATTCTAATTTACATTTCTCCCTCCCCCCCCCTTCCAGATCTAATTATAAACGATCTATATTGAAAGCCTAACTTTTATACTTAGTTTAGATCAGCGAAATTCCCAAAAATATCTTTTTTGAAATTTTGACCCACGGGTCCCATTTTATTACTTTTTGTCTTGTAAGGTCCCAAAAAAAAATTTCTCGAAAATTTTTTGATTCTGTTTTACCCTTGCCTTATTACAGAATCTGTAATTTCTATGAAATTTTCTGAAAAAAAAAAACTGGTTTAGATATTTATAAAAATCTCCCAACTTCTTGAGCTTGAGCGAACCGGAGACAAAAATTTCACAGGAAATAATTTTCAAAACCTCATATTCTATTATTTTTTTACGCTTCCATGTTCGTTATTTTACATTGAAAACAAAATTATACACTTTTTTTACTTTCTCTTTTCATTTTCATCTTTTGATGAAAAAATTGTAAAGTATGTATGTCCAAATGAAGTGTGAAAAAATTTTCAAAAAACTTTGATTTTTTGTGGTATCATGTTTTTTTTTGAAGTACCTATGTTTTATTTCTGCCGTCGAATTTTCCAACCCCTGGGTATGTGCTGGAAGATATACCTATTTCGATGCTGTTAATAAAATTGCATAACCAGTTCGCCGTAAATAAAATAATCAATTTTTTTTTAATACTGCCAGATCTTCGATTATTGTTCAACCTAAAATTATGTGGCTGCAGCTTCTTAATTGAGATTTGGAGGCAATATCTGTATTGGGAGCTTGAGAGATAATTTTTATAGCATTGATATTGTGCTTTCAACTTTTGAGCTTTCGAAAAAAGGGAGGGTCACCCCATTTCTAACTTTAATTAAATTTTCAAATCATGTAATTTATCTATTATCATGTTTTCCATGCTGTCAATTTTGAATATCATTCAATTTTTCGAAGGACCTCTCTCCACCACCATCACCACCGCCCCCGCCCCTATACTCCAAAATTTCAAAAAAATAAAATAATAAAAATTCGTGTGACGTGTGGTTTGTTAAGATTTCTGATACGTTGATTTCGAATTTCGCATCAGTTTTTCGATTCATCGTTTTCTACGTTTTTTACTGACCCCCTTACCCGTAACCCTGAATTTTGAAAAAAATTACGTGACATGTGAGAGTGATTTTATGGTTTTTCTGTGGTGGTAATTTCAAACTCGAATATATAAACTGCTTTTTAATTTTTTGATACCACCCCTCAGTCTTCCCACTGGATAGAGCTTCTTTTTCAAGATTTTTACCCCTCCCCCCAGCCCGAACCATAATTCCAAAAAATTTAAAAATTCGTGTGATATATGGTTTATTTGGTTTTCAGAGACGCTGATTTCGAATTGCGTATCCATTTTTGGATTTAACTCGTTTCACGTTCTATACTGACTCGTGACCTGTAAATTTTGAAAAAAAAATGGACAAATTCTTGTGACATGTCGGTATGTGATTTGTTGATTTTTCTGTGGTGTCAGTCTTGGATTGAATTGAAATATCAAATATCTACAATTTCACATGATTTTTCGATACTACCTTTGCTCTTCCTCTAAAATAGGATCTCCCTCCCATTTCAAAAAATTGACAAATTCGTGTGATTTATGGAATAGCTCGTTTTCGAATGCGCTGATTTCAGATTTCACATTGATTTTTCGATTTAACTAATGAATTTTGAAAAAAAAAAGGCGATTTCGTCTTCATTTCAGGTGCATTTCCCCAGCACCCCCACCACCACCGATTGAGTTGAAAATGGGCTCATTCGTTTGTGCTTCGTTAGTGCTTGTTTGTGCTTTAAGTCCGGTCGTTTGTGCTTCACCCCCTCCAAAGTTCTGGGGGAAAGTTTGTGGGGGTGCTGGGGAAATGGCAGCACCCCCACCACCACCGATTTGGTCGAAAACAGGCTTATTCGTTTGTGCTTCGTTAGTGCTTGTTTGTGCTTCAAGTCCGGTCGTTTGTGCTTCACCCCCTCCAAAGTTCTGGGGGAAAGTTTGTGGGGGTGCTGGGGAAATGGTAGCACCCCCACCACCACCGATTTGGTCGAAAACAGGCTTATTCGTTTGTGCTTCGTTATTGCTTGTTTGTGCTTCTACTCCGATCATTTGTGCTTTAACCCTTCCGCCGTGAGGAGGGGGAAAAGGTGGGGAGCTCATTCAAAAATAGCCCGAACGTTGTAACTCGTTCCACGACGTTACGCGGGAGTTCAAACAAGACCGGTAACCGGTTTGTTCGAGCTCTCGCGTAAGGTCGCGTCGTGGGACGAGTTTCAACGTTCGGACCATGATACTCTCTTAATTTGAATCAGTCAAATATGACTGATTAAAATCGACAAAATCAAGTCGCGTAAAAAAAGGACGATTAAATCATTGAATTTTCACTACTGAATCAGTAAAAATAAAATTTCACTGATTCAATCGTTAATTAATTACTGATTCAATCAGTGAAGTTTTTTTCACTGTTTCAATAATGAAAATTCACTGATTTGAATCAGTAATTTTTTACTGATTTCAATCAGTCAACTAATTTTCACTGATTCAACAATCAAAATGCACTATTTGAATCGGTAATTTTTCACTGATGGGCAGTAAATCGACGCTGATTAACTGGGGGAATCAGTGAAATTTGACTGATTATCAGTGACTTGATTTTCTCTATTTCATCAGTCAATTTAGGCATTTTTGACTGATTCAAATTAAGAGAGTAGCAGACTAGCATATCGGATTATTTGATGGGGTCGGAGAAATTATTCTTGATTGAAAAACGAATGGGAAATATACGATGTACCAATCATTGTGGTTTGCAATTTTACTCTCTAAACTTGAATCAGTCAAAATTCACTAATTAATAAGACAAAAGTGTGCAACTAAAGAAATCAGTGAAAATTTTACCGATTTAATCAGTGAATTTTCATTTTTGAATCGGTAAAATTGCAATTTACTGATCGAATCAGTAAAAATTTTAATTTATTATGATTGAATCGGTAATTAATCACTGATTGAATCAGTAATTATTCACTGATTGAATTAGTAAATTTCAATTTTTACTTATTCATTTCAGTAGTTGAAAAAAGATTACTGATTCAAAAATGAAAATTCACTAATTGAATCAGTAATTTTTCACTGATTGACAGTCAAATTTCACTGATTAATAGTTGCACACTTTTCGCTGTTTAATCAGTGAATTTTCAGTTTTTTGACTGATTCAGATTTAGAGAGTACAGTCATTTCGAATCTATTATTTTAACGATGAAGCATTTGGATTTGTGACATTCTAGTCTTCAAAGTTTTTCGAGTCAGATTAGGTACCTGTTATTTAAATCTTCTATTCTTTTTTCGTGGGACCCTTTCTTTTGCCGGAAAATCGACTTTAAGGGTCATAAGTAATATGAAAAAGTGTAAAAAATGTTTAACCAAATGTGCAAATACTTGATTAAAAAATCCTGACGTAATGGAGTAAAACTGAAATAATATTTGCACTCGGCACTAAAAAGATCAGAATCATCAATCAAAAATAATTATGCAGAAAAAAAATTGTTGATTATGGTCATACTTTGGTATTCTCATTGTTACAAATGGGAAATGTTTTAAATAGGGTTCATTACAGAAAATCGATTTTCTGATAAAATCAAGCCTCCTAACAAAAGTATGAATAGAACAAGAAATAAAGAACGTAAAATTTCTGTTCTGTGTAGAGTCAAAGTAGTTTTTCCATAAGAGGACTTAGCTTTTGAGATATCATCAAAAACAAATTGAGCTTTAAACTTTTGATCTACGCCTTCTAAGAAATAACTTATTGTATCTGCTATACAGAACTAATTTTACGCCCTACTTATGTTGTATTCCATTTTTGGGCAGAGCCCTTTCTTTCCCCGTAAAATTGACTTTAAGGGTTAAAAGTCATCACAAAAGGTTGGAAAACGGTTCAACAAAAAATTTAAATTGTAAAAAATCCTTGGGTGATGGATTTTTTTTTACTATTTTACTCGTGATTTTCGCGAAAAATACTAAATAAATCACCCAATAAAGTTCAATCAGCATTTTCTAAGCAGACTTGTGTAGCTACTTACCTAATTATATAAAACTTCAAAAAAGAGAATATTTGAAAGTGTTGAAAAAAAAAAACTAGACACACTGTGTCAAAAGAGCGGACTTCCTAACATATACAAACTGGTGACTAATCGCAAGAATTCAAACTTTTAATTCATTTTTCTCCAACACTGTGAGCTTTTCAGACCAATTCTTTTCTCTTGGCATCCATCCAAACTATTCTTTTAGTCTCTGTTTTTCCCTACAAAGCATCGCTCGTGCGAAGTACATATTTTCAAAAAGAGAAATAAATTTTGAACTCGAAAAGCTCAACTTTCAATGCTTTTGGCCTCTGTTTTTCTTTACGATGCACCGTTCGCGAGATATTTTTGAAAAATCAGTTTATTAAGAAGACACATTATAATCAGAATTGACCAATCACAAGCCTTCAAACTTTGAAATCAGTTTTCTCATAAACGGTGAGCTTTTAAGAAAAGTTTATGAGAACCAAAGTTGTAGAGAGTGAAATTCTTGACCATCATTATGGCCTTTGTTTTTCTCTACGATGCACAGCTTGAGTGATATTTTTGAAAAATCAGTGCGATTAAGATAACACATAATCAGAAGAATTGACCAATCACAGGCCTTCGAACTTTGAACCCAATTTTCTCGAAAACGGTGAGCTTTCGAGAAAAATTCATGAGAACCAAAGTTGTAGAGCTTGAAATTCCTGACTATTCTTTTGGCCTCCGTTTTTCTCTACGATGCACCGTTCGCGAGATATTTTCGAAAAACTGAATAAACTTTGAACTCGAAAAGCTCAACTTTCAAAGCACGGATCGACTTCAAAATTTAATCAGCTCTTCTCCTATACACCTTCTAATCACCACAAAAATTTCAAGTCGATTGGTCAACTCTAACGTGAGTTATCGCGTTAGAAAGAAAAGTCCCAAAAATGAGCTTTAAAGTTGAAAAGCTCAGCTTTTTCTGCACAGAATTGCACCAAAATCTAATCAGCTCTTCCTCTATATGATCTGCATCTACTGTAAAAATTTCAGCTCGATCTGTTCAGTTTAACGAGAGAAATCGCGTTAGAAAGAAAGGCTTCAACAAACAAATAAATAAATAAATAAATAAACCCTTATGATTGCAATAGCGGATTCCCGCTAGGGCGGGAAGTCCGCTAAAAAATAGAAAACAATGCATTTATGTTCTAATAAAAAGTTATACTTACCTAAAGCGGGATATTTTTTTAAGAAAAGAGGAAGTGTTTTAAAAAATGAGAAGAAACATAGAAAATTTGTGTAACTTTTCAGATAAAGACTTCATAATAATATGTCAGGCGAGGGGGAAAAAAATTTTAAATGGAAAAGTGGTCTGAAATGTTGAATTCTTCTAAGAATATCTAGGTAAATTGCCATTTCTTACCTCATGTACTTACAAACTTGAATATAAATAAATACTTGGTTCAAAGTTTTTTACTTTAAAAGGAAAAGTGCGATAATTTCCTCATTACATTGAAAAAATAGGAATGTCGGTCAATTCTTTTTTGGTGGAAGGGGGTCGAGGGGGAGGAGAGGGTACCTAATCCGACTCGAAAAACTTTGAAGACTGAAATGTCACAAATCCGAATGCTTCATCTTGTCCGAACGCTGAAACTCGTCCCACGACGCGACCTTACACGAGAGCTCGAACAAACCGGTTACCGGTCTTGTTCGAACTCCCGCGTAACATCGTGGAACGAATTACAACGTTCGGGCTATTTTTGAATGAGCTCCCTACCTTTTCCCTCTCCTCACGGCGGAAGGGTTAAAGCACAAATGATCGGAGTAGAAGCACAAACAAGCACTAACGAAGCACAAACGAATAAGCCTGTTTTCGACAAAACCTCCTATATACAAGGCCTGAGTGCTGGATTAATGACGTCATGGATGTGGTTAATTTTCTGTGGTATGTGGTAATTTTCGCTCAATTCACACCGATTCTGTACGTTGTTGTTTGTGTTTTCATCATGTAAACAAAACTGTACGGAGTGTGAATTTAGTGAAAACCTATGGTTAACCAATCAGAATCGTCAAAAATTAACCACGTTGATTACGTCATTAATCCAGCACTCAGGCCTTGTATATAGGAGGTTTTGGTTTTCGACCAAATCGGTGGTGGTGGGGGTGCTACCATTTCCCCAGCACCCCCACAAACTTTCCCCCAGAACTTTGGAGGGGGTGAAGCACAAACGACCGGACTTGAAGCACAAACAAGCACTAACGAAGCACAAACGAATAAGCCTGTTTTCGACCAAATCAGTGGTGGTGGGGGTGCTGCCATTTCCCCAGCACCCCCACAAACTTTCCCCCAGAACTTTGGAGGGGGTGAAGCACAAACGACCGGACTTGAAGCACAAACAAGCACTAACGAAGCACAAACGAATGAGCCTATTTTCAACTCAATCGGTGGTGGTGGGGGTGCTGGGGAAATGCACCTCTTCATTTCTGCCCTTTGACTTTGATGAGCTCGAGCTCCTCTGGTAAGTGTCGCGGAACCACGAGCCCAAAAGTCATACTATGCTGTTGTCATTGTAGCAACACGCATTCGGTATTCTCTCTCGTTAGAGTTAAGTTCAGTTTACTTACGATGTGATATTTTCAATGTTGTGTAATAAAGTTATAAAAGTTCACAACTTTCATTTATTCATGAACACAACTTTCATGACATGGTAGCAGAGAACGTAACGATCCTAAAAAGTTCAACTTTTCATTAGAAATACATCATAAATGTATTTCTCCGGTTTTTTTAGCACATTGTTTGTGCACCACATGTGCAATTCGCGATCATCTCACGCCTCGTTATGGCACTCAGTTCGTTTTTTCGCGTAATTAATCATTCTCCTTCACGTAAGTCATTCAGTTTCTGAGGAAACGCCGCATTTTTCAATCTCACAGTGTCTCGTTTGACATACATTCGCATTCAAGATGAATGCATCATCATCACAGGCAATGTTGTTTCAACATTGTCTCAGCAACCTCATTTCATCCAATTCAGCTCTCGCCTCAGTTTTAAAAGCATCACCCATTAATGTGGATCAACTTCGCCTCAGTTTCGTAAAAAATCAATCGTACTCCATTCAATTGGAAGCATTTCGCCCACGTTCGGACTCAACATCATGTGATTACGATTTCATCACAGCTTTGAAACCCCTAGCTGAAGTAAAACGCTCAGTACCCAAAATAAAACGTGTATTCGATCAATTTGGTGAAAAAATGCCAGAAATCGCTCAGCCAGAACCTGTTTTCATTCCGAATCAATCAATCAGTGCTGAAATTTCCACCACACCAGTTGCATCTGTTCTGCAAGCATCCGAATCTCACTCAACGGAAATTTCTCACGCCTCATCTCATGTAAACAGTGTTCAAAATCAACCAGAAAGCATCGTTATCACCCCAGCTTCGAACATCGGCGATCCTGTTTTGCTAGCTGTCAATTTTTCACTGGAAAATACATCGTTTTCATCCGGCAATGATTCTCAATCAATTCACACCAGCTCAGCTTCATTATCATTCGAAAATTCGCCACCAGATATTTCAAACCAGCCAAAAGAATTCGTTTCCCTTTCCGACTACAAGGTAACTCATTTTAATCAAGAAAAAGGTAATCAGCTGCCTGTAAAAGGTCCAGATAAAATTCGTTTCAATAAAGTTCAGATCCAGAGACCACGTTTATTCAAAGGTAATCATTCAAACATGTATTTGTTTTCAAATGTTTCATTTCGTTTTGAGTTGAATTTTCGTCAGTGGTTTTTAAAACAAACCCAATTTTCATTTGATTTTTTGATTGATCTTTTCAAGTATGTTTTTAAAGAGAATTTTTCTTATCATAAATCCTGTGTTTTATTTTATGCAGATTTGTTCAGTGTGTCTACTTTTATGTATCCTTATGGATAATTCATTATTTTACATGACGTTTTTGATTATTTTTTTCATTAATTTTATAATTTGTGGTTTTGTACCAGTTTAGATTTACAATTTATTTCATTCGTTTTTGATTTTCGAAATCCTATTATCAATTAAGCATTAGGATTATTACCAGTAAATTAATGTGTAATTACTTTACTCATTTTTGACATTTCTTCATGTTTATAGTTTATATTAGCATTATCATTCGTTGAGCTTGTTATTGCTCTCTATTTTTATTCAATTTTTCATCATTTTTAGTTTAAAATGTTCAATTTTCATAAAAATTTCAGTTTGTTTTGTTATCATACATAGATTTACATAGATTCAATATTCATAGATTTAGATTTCACATTTAAAAAAAAATTACATTTTTTTTTTTCTCGTTTTCTGCGGAGTGTCGCGGAACCACGAGCCCAAAAGTCATACTATGCTGTTGTCATTGTAGCAACACGCATTCGGTATTCTCTCTCGTTAGAGTTAAGTTCAGTTTACTTACGATGTGATATTTTCAATGTTGTGTAATAAAGTTATAAAAGTTCACAACTTTCATTTATTCATGAACACAACTTTCATGACAGTAAGTACAGAGAAATTCGGCTCTTATTATGTACAGCGGTTGTCTGCAACTATTTTTTCCTACGAAGTCGAGGCATCGCTCGTTTTGACATTGAAGCCGATTTTTGAAGGAAAAAAAAACAAAAATAAAGTCGCAAAACCGAATAGTAACAAAACGATCGATAACAAATTTGTTTTCACCTATTTTTCAATTGGAAATAGAAAATATAATATTGCGAGTAATTAATTTAAAATTACTTAAAAGTGTGGTTAAACAAATGATGTTAATTACGAATAAATCATATTCAGATTTGAAGGATTCTTTGATGAAAACAGTAAGATCGAATTTTGTTTATCAGTAATTCTATATTGTTAAACTTCTAAAAGCATCTTTTGAAATTATTTCGCTTCAAGTGCATTTAATTTTAAATGATGGTTTTCTACTTTTATCATTTTAATTGCTAATTGACCTTTTCAGAGTCAGATGAGTACTCTAATACTTAGATTTATAAATTGATTATCATTTCACCGCTAAATTGTATTTTGTTTTCGAATTAGATTTGGAATTTGTACGAATTTCATTATATGGACGTATTCATGATGATGATTTCTGAAACTTATGGAACTACATTCCTCGGTACTGGTAAACTCCAGCAGCTCATGTCGTTGATGAGCTCCATGGTTGGTAATCGTCTCCACGATAACGATTTCTTGACCAATATATCCGCTGAAATAGTCTGCAATGAGTTTCGTTTCACGGAACATGAAAAAGATGTCGATTTCATTACAGAAATCGTAAGTACATTTTCGAGCATACTCGAAACATTCGTACCTCGTACGATTAATTCGTCTACAAGAATCGAGTGTTTGCTCGATAAGATATTATACAAAACACCAAGTACCAGGTACCTCGATCTTTTCGGATTAACTAATATTTGTATTATTATTTACAGGCGAAGACGATGATTTCTTCCACTAACAGTCACGTTCTCGTCATCGTGGCTAATTCCGAAGGTAGAAAATTCATATTTTCTACCGAACACTTGAAACCCTACATTACCTCGCCGGTAACCAACAATTTCATCCAGAAATGGATTGGAAACCCGTTGTACGAATCCGACACTGACGTTGATAAATAGCATTTAATTTCTCAGCAGCTTTTGCTAAAGGTGATTATTATTTTCCAAATTGGAACCGATCTGATATCGAATAATTTAATTTTTTTTATTATTTTGTTTCAGCTTTGCATCATATATTCGCATAAAAATTCAGCCTTATGACAAAGGTAGAAATAGGTACTCCTCCATGTGATATGCTGTTTACAGTGTCGTGTTGTGTTTTTCCTTATTCTTTTTTCCTTTTCATTTATTATTTTTCTTTTTCATTTATCTACCAATATTTTTTAGTACCATGTTTTTCTTTTCTAAACTTACTTGTGTTTTATCGAGTCCGGTCTACGTTAGAATGATCCTTTGAAGTAACGTAATCGCGCTTGTTTTCGAAAACACTTCACTATCGTCGGATAGAAAATATCGACGAATTTCCATTTTTCACTATTATTTTTTATGTCCAAATTATTTTATAGTCGGGGTGTACACTAAGAATGTGAAAGTTATCGAGGATAGCTTAAAAGCTACCCTCTGAATCAAGCATTTAAAAGTATTTCTAGTCGTTTTTTTTTCTTATTAATCGTTTATTTTTTAATTGAAATGTCTTGAAGCCGTTTTGATAGCTAACATTAAAAGCAGCGTGTTTTTTTCTGCGTTTGATTCGATTTTTTGAAAATTTTCGAGGGAAGTTTTTCAACTGATTTTTTTTTTGTTTAAGATGATGTGTTTTGTGTTGAATTTAATTATTGCTTATTTTTTTCTGAAGCGGATATTTTGAATTTCCATGGTGAAAAAATTTTAATTGGTTTATGAAAAATGATTTGGAGCTGGAAAAATGTCAGGAATAGGAAACTGGAAACTAAAAAATGAAAAACCCCATATAATGTTGATATCTAAATTAGGATTTTTAAAATTTGAGTTCAAGGAATTGTGAGCAGTCGTTTTTTTAAATTGATTTGTAAGCCCTAAGACCAGTTTTTTAAAAAATTTCCAATTCAAATTTTCTCAATTTTTTAAAATTAATTTCTTAATTACATCTCTTTTAAATTTTTTTTGTAAATTTTGGATCTATAATTTTCTCCTGTCCAGAATTTCAGTTTAAACAAATAAGAGGTTCAAAATTGAATTTTTTTTTAAATGTCAAATTCTAGATTATTTTTGATTTTTATCAGTTTTGAATTTTCCAAAGTCCCAAAATTATTTCTAACCCGTCTTTTTTTTTCAAATTTTTATTAAAATGCTTTTTTCCAACTCATCAACTTCGGATTTTCTTAAAATTTTTTCCAACTTTGAATTTTGTCGAAATTTTTACCATTTTTGAATTTTTTTTCAATGTTTTTGACTTTGAAATTTAAAAAAAAAAAGTGTTGCTGTTTAAATCTGATCGTTGAAACGTACGAGTAGAATCTCGCTCCAAAAATTCAATTTTCAATTCCTGAACTGAAAACTTGAACTGAAAACTGAAATTTGGTTCTATAAACTTGAAATTTAATTTTCAAAAAAAAATCATTTTCAGCCTAAATTCTAAATTTTTTCAACTTTTCTTTTCTTTTCATTTCATTTACTCAAAATTTTTTTGATAAGTATAAATTTTTTAAAAAAAATGATGCATTTGAATTCTCTCAAGTTTCCACAAAAATTTTTATTCTGAGCTGATTTTTTTTTCAACTTCTACAAACCAACTTAAAAAAATTTTCCAATCCGAATTTTTTCAATTGTTTCAAAAAAATTTCTTTCAACTTTGTATTTTTTAAATCTCGAACTTCGTCAACATTTTCACCATTTTTGGATTTTAAACTACTCTGAAAATTTTACTTTTAATTTTTCAAACAATTTTTTTCCAACTTTACGGTTGCTGTTGAAACCAGATTAATTGGTTTTGAAAAATCCAGACGCATAAAAAAATCAACTCATCTATCCTGAGCTAAAACTTGCATTGAACCAAATTTTGGTTCCAAAAACTTGAAATTTAAACACCGAACCAAATTTTTATGCAGTCAATTTTGCCATCCCTGAAAATTGTCCTTTTGAATTGAAATTTTTTGAACTAAAACAAATTTTAATATTGATTACTTTTTACTTTTAGTTTTTCAGAATGTTAATCTCATTTTAGCAATTTCTTCATTCATTTTAATGGGATTTTTATTGTCCGTTTCTTTTATGAACTTTTAAAACAGAAAAAATTACCCATGTAATATTTTTCTTATCCTAGTCACAATGAATTGAATTTCCATTTATTTATTTTTTATAATTTACGTTCAAAAAAATGTCGAGCATCAATTTTCAATTTAATTCCATTAATTTGTGAACATAAAAATGATTTATGGATAAAATTCAAGGTATCTGCTTCTTTCCATTAACACATTAATTTTTTCACCCTCTAAAAAAATATTAATCGAAGTCCAAAAAAGATCCATCAATTTTATTTCAGCGAAAAATCCTGTACAATTTCTTTTTAATTTTATACTTATCATTTGTACGCATTGATTTTGAGTTGCTTTCTTTGTACATATGAATATTTTTGATATTTTTTTTCAACACGTTGGATGCTTTGGTAGCATTTGGAACGGGTTCGTATTTAAGTTAATATTTTTCTGATCTCGCCTTCAATTAATTTTACTTCGTTGTAAAAAAAGAAAGGTTTAATTTTTAATTTTTTTTTTCCTTTTATTTTTTTTAATTTTTGTTTTCGTCGTGTGATGTACCTATTTCTTTGCACAGCTTGCTTTAAATAAGTTTTAATGAACAAAAATGTTAGTAGAATGTATAATTTATGTCTAAGTTGAGTGTCTATTTGCTAACGCAGGAGTAGTTTAGCACCCACTCGGTTCAATCGGATCGATAGTTTAATTGAAATCGATCATATGTATCTTCCCAGATAATTTATTAACGCTAAGATCAGAAAAATTGTGCTAGTAATATTACTAATGGCTTTCAGAGTTGCGTTTATTATTCGAAAGGCTTATCGTAAGTTCGTCGAATAAGTTTCGATAATAATTGTCATCGAACTTATGATAAAAAGTTGGTCATATTTCCTAATATATTTTTCTTAGTTTTATATCGTTTTTTATTTTAAATTTTTGCCTTTGATTGCAGAACGTCAAATTCTCTCCATCAGTCTGTAGAATTTAAATTTCAACACACGCCCGGAAAATTTATTATCCGAATACGTCCATTTTTGGTATCAAATTTTGGCACATCGGATTGGCCAATCGGCCATTTTAAAAACGCTAGTTATTAAAAATGTAATATTCGCGAATTACCGATCGAATATGGTCATCGGTACGAGACACGAATGATGAAAAAGTTGAGCTAAAGTTGACAATATGTAAAATCCAAGGCCAAATGTGAGAACGTTTTTAAAATACTGAATACTCCCGAGCCCGATTCCAAAATTCCCACAAGACGGTGTCTCAGGCTGATAGAGGATTTCAGTGGTTGGCTTCCAACTCTAGGCGTGGATTAATGAATACGATCTCGCGGAGTTCACCTTGCACGCCCCGGTATGGTTAATGGAAAAATGGCAAAATGGAGAAAAAAAAATAGCACATCTGAAATTCAGTTGGTGCGTACCTCGTGCCAGTTTCGATCTCTAAACGAGATACTTATCGGTGCACCGTCCTTTTAGTTCGTATTTCTCACAGTAACTCGAGTGCGTTTACCTGAAACCCAGAGCTTGCTAGACTTATGGACGACCGGTGGACTTGATGTGCCCTTATTTGTCTTCCTAATAAACGATTCTCGACTACGTGATGTGATTGTCCAAGCGGTATGCTCGCATTCCGAAAATTTATTTGTAAAGATCGACGATGGCGAGGTATTTTGGATGAAATTTAGATCCCAAGATGGATCTGCTTCATAAGATAGAATGAATTTTATCAAATTCTTAGATGATTTCGAAAAGATTCCAAATTTATTGCGAGTAACTTTAAGAATCGATCCGGAAATGTGATCGATTTGCAATCTCGAATCGGTTTTCCCACCTCGCCATATTTTTAATTGGAAAAAAATTACTGAAATTCTACCATTTGTAGAACTCATCGAAGGCATTTTTTTCCTATTAAAAAATGATGTAACTCGACGTGTTCGATATAATTGCTTATTCTCAGCCATTGCCACTCTGTATTCAATGTCAAGTTGGAATTTTCCCCTCACTTGCAACTTACTTTATTTCGCAGCATAAATATAGAAGTGATAATTGATTAAAACATCAATTTATAACACGGTGGGTTTTTTTTTCAAACGTTGGAAATACATATCTCATGTTACACCTGCGACTGAGATTTTTTTTTCGTCGAAGTCTCGAGTACTTTTGACTCGTGCAGTTGCAATCGAATGAATTGGAACTATTCACCCGACACTATTTTTATACATTTTTTATGTCGAGAAATACAGAAAGAAATGATTATTTTTTGTTGGCGTTAGTCGGTCTCTATTTTTGGTGGAATCGTTGTTACTTCCATTTGAAGTTATTTTTAATACGACGACAAGCGTATTACGTCGAGTTCGTTTCTGTACTACGAGCTCGATGTACGAATGTTTGAGCTGTGAGATGTAATATGTCGATGTTGAGAAGAGATTTTTACTCGGCGTGTTATATTTCGATACTAATTTATGTTACCTTTCTGCCTATATTATCAAAGTTTCATTTAAATGATCAACTTTATGGGGAAATTTTCCGCCGAGAGATAATTAATTGGAAAACTTTATCTAACGTTTCATATTTTTGTTTCGTTTGTTTCAGGTTGGTTTGAAATATTACTGTCAGGATACTGTGGCTTGTGTCTTTGTTGGGCTTGAATGTCGTGTACTTTGAAGATATTCCATCGATGATGAGTCAAGTTTCAAATGAATAGGTAGGTGAATTTCAATCATTGGAAGTTGGCTGGAAAATTCGGTTGAATCGATTTCGAGAACTTCGACATTGTAGTTTTAAACATGTAGGTGGTAAATCGAATGAGTAGGTTTGAGTAATCGATGATGAAAATAATTGATAACCCTGCTTATTGGGATGAGAGGTGTTGGAGATTTTTCTTCCCTTTTCTACAGCCCTACAAATTGCAATGATGGGTGAAAACGGTCTGCCAGTTTCAAATGTTCAAAAAAAAGGTCATTAAGTCTAAAGTCTCTTCTAAAAAATGGAAAAATTGGGGGAAAATGATACATTGAAATGTGTATCATGCAATTTTCAACTACAGAACACCTGCATAATTTCAGTTTTACACATGAAGTGATTAAATCTTAGCCTAAAAATTGGGAAATTTTTAGACTAGGCTAAGATTGGCAATATTGATGGAAGATTTGTACTTTATTGTTACGAATAGAAAAAAAATCAACGATTCTGATTCAAATAATAAGAAAAATTGTGATATTGATTCATGAAGAAAATTTTTAAGAAATGAACAGGCTTCAAATTTCAGCTGTTAAGTTTGTTAGTTTTTAGATTTCAGTTTAGTGTTTGAAAATTGATAACTTTCAGCTTCGAAGTGACCATATTTCAGTGCCTAAATTGCTTAGTTTCAGAAATTCAGTTTTCGAAGTTGGTGGGTGAATTTAAGCTATTAAACTTTAAAATTGTCAAATTTGAAATTTTTGGTTTTCAATTTCTACAATTAGGGAACTGAGTATGTTAATTTTCAGCGTTTTAATTTTTCAGCTGGTCAAATTTTATTCAGGAAAAGAATTTTAAATTTTAAAATTTCAGCTTTAAAATTTTTTAGTTGTTAAATCTCAGCTTTAAAAATTTTTTAAGTTGTCAAATTCATTTCTTGAAATGGAGGGGGGTTACGTCGCGTCGTTGAACTTTAAAGTTGTCAAACTTGAAATTTAAGATTTTTAATTTTTACATTTGGAAAATTTCGATTTTAAAAGTGCCAAGTTTTCAGCGTTTCAATTCTTTAACTGGTCAAATTTCAGCTGCAAAGCCTTAAAATGTCAAATTTAAGTTTTTAAATGTTTTCAGTTAAAATTTTTTCCGTTATGAAATCTATTGCAACTTTAAAATTGAAAAATCTGAAATTCAAAATTTGTTCAATTTTTAATTTTTTACCTTATCAAATTAGAATTTTAAAAATTTACCGGTTTGTCAAGTCTTAATGATTAAATTTTAGTCTCGAAATTTGCAAGCTCTTATTTTTTAAAATTATTACGTTTCAAAGTTATGAAATTTCAGTTTCGAAATTCATCAAATTCAGGTGTTGATATCTCGAAAAATCCTATCTCCAACGGAAAAGTTTTCAAGTTATCGAATACTTACTTACATTTTCAAGTTTTCAAATTATTAGAGATTTATATAGCCAAATTCTTATTTTGAAATTTATCTACCTGCCAATTCCGCGTAAAAAATCTATAGTTTGACAATCATTATTTTCTAATTATTGTATTTCTTATAGAGTTATAGAAGAATTTTAGCCAGTGGCGCGGCGTAGCCAGAAGAGTCCGAAGGGGGGGATTTCTTAATGATTTTGTTAATGCCCGAGCGAAGCGAGGGCGAAGCTTTGATAAAATTAGATTTTTTAATGTCTAAAAAATACATTTTTCACAAAAATTCATGATCTCAAAGGGGGGTCCAGACCCCCCGGGCTACGCCTCTGATTTTAGCTGCAAAATTTGAAAAATTTCGGTATCAGCTTATAAATTTATAAAGACTTGAAATTTTATCATTGCAATTCTAAAGTTTTCAAATTTTACTAATTTCACCTGTCGAGGTTTAAAAATGTTGAAATTCAAAAATATTAAATTTGAGCTATCGTGCTTTCATGTTGTCAAAATTTTAGCTCCGTAGTTTTCAAATTTCGATTTTAATTTTTTGTTATCCAATTTCAGTTTCAATATTGAAAATTTTCAGCTTCAAAATCTGGAGCGCACTCAAGGAGGAGAGCTCAAAAGGGCTCGAGCCCCCTCCTTAAATTCGGAAAAAATATTTTTTATTGCAAATATGTAAAGAATAAAATTTTTTTGTTCTTCAAACAGTATTTTGGTAATTTTATTTCAACTTTGTACCTATTTCCGTTAACTCAAAAATCGGATTCCTCAATAAATTCTCAAATTGTTGAAAAAAAATCAATGATATTTGACTGAAAGATCATTAAAAAATGACTAATTTGAAATATTACTCCTCCTCTCCTATTTTTTCTCAAATTCTCAGCGTTTTCTTTAATTAATTGTGCGCCTACATTCAAAATTGAAATGATTGTCAAACTGTAACAAAATTTTGAAGTTGCAATTCATTGTCAAATTTCATTTTTTTTCTTTTAGTTTTTACCGGATTTTAATTGTTTGCTCAAACATCTCAAAATTGGATTTAAAAAATTTCAATCAGTTCAAATAATAATTTTCAACATTTTTAAAAAAATTGCAGTAGTGTTACGTTACTTACCAGCTGAAATTTCATGAAACTTTCGTAAATCAAAGTGCAAATGGCAGCAATGTCTTGATTTTTTTTAGAAAATAAAATAAATAGGTATCTAATTACACACTAAGTTTCTGACTTAATTTTAGGATTTCTGAGCGAACGACTTGTATCAGGCAAATTAGTAAAAATCAGAAAAAAAAAATTCAAAAGTTCAAATTTGTATCCACAATATTTCAATCTCTTTAGAGAGAAAAAAATATAGTGCCCATTTTCATTATCAATGCTTTTTTTTTTGAAAAACTCCAAATTTTGAGATTCCCTTGATCCATTTTTCTACTCTAAGCTCAAAATTTTCTTGAATCGTTTTCTACTTGAAGTAAATTATTTCACCAATTTTCGTTAAACTTCAGAATAGGTACCTGTTATATATTTTTTTCAATCCACCTCGATATCTATTACCTACCTATACTACACATCGATTAGCTTAAAATTCCAGTAATTAGTATCGAATAACAAATCACTTAATATTAATTCAATCGAAACTTGCCAACTGATGAGTACTTCCACGAAATCACTTTTTTGTTTAAAAGTAAAATTAATTTTCAATAGATACCTTAGTATCCAGGTAAATTTACACTTCGTAGAAAAAAACAATCGATTCCAGAGTATGCATATTCATCACATCGCTGATATTTTATTTCCCTACTAGTAGTTCGAATTTCCCAAACCTTTTCATTTCCATTCCAATTCACACGCATCGAAGTATTTAAAAATTTAACTCATCAACATTTTCCTTCGCATAATACGACGAATCGGCGACACCGCAGCCTACAACAATTGGAAATTCTCAAGTTCGTAGTATAATTTTACGAGCTCATTGTAAAGTCATATCTATACAGTCGCCCAACAGGTGAATAAATAATGACCAAAGACCAAAGTTTCACGATGATGGTACGTACAGCATTGGAGGAAAAAAAAAATTCACGTAATGAAATCCGCCTTCTCAATAATAACGTAAATTTGTATTCATTTGAAAGATTATCTCCTCTCTCACTTTGGTCTTCTTTGGGTTCTTCTGCGTGCTGTGAAGTAAGTATAGATATTTACCTGCCTACCACACATTAAATTGGCGCCATCCTTATACCGGAGAAAGCTGTATGGGTTGGGGAAGTAGTCAGAATGTTCTGAAATTTTTTTCTACAGATGTATCGTTACTCAAAAGCTTCATCAACGTAAAGAGGTCATCATTTTGGTATTTTTGTGGTCTACCTGCTGGTGAAAACATTTTCATCGTTGAAAGATTTTTAGACGCCGGGATATTGCGGTAGAATAGATTTTCTTATCATTATAAAACGAATTTGATGAAAATACAATACGAGGAGTACAACGGAGACACGAACTGTGAATAAATTAAATATAAGTAGGAAATAGAGTTTGCAAACAGCAGACAGCCTCCTTCAGAAAGGGAGGATCTAAGTATACCGTAATAGGTGAAGTATACCTAATTTGGCATCAGCAACTACTAAATACGGAATAGAGAGGGGGAACAACTGTCAGTTTATAGCTATGTTATTCCCTTTTCGTTCACCGTAACATTGTTTATGATACTTGCAGCAACCGCACATTTTAATACCCATTTCACTTTTTTTAATCGTCCAAATAATGTAAATAATTACGATGTAATTCGAATATCCGCGCCCTGATGAATTTTCCATTTTTCCCGAAAATTTTCCACAGTGTGGTATTCGGCAACAGTGCGTTATCAACGAGACGACAGGTCAGATTACCTTTCGATAGTAAATATAAACAATAGATTGCGCGCGTTGCATTCGGTGTCCGTGTTTTTTCATTTTGTTGGCTCATAATTTTATCAGTTCCGCGAATTATTGAGTATTAATTATTTCGAATTCGATATTGTGCGCGAGAAATGTGTTGTATTGATGGTTCAATGTGGTATACGTTCGAATAATGCTTCGGTGGTTGTATTGTGATTGATAAATAATGGATACCCCATCGAATGGGGGAAGAGATTCCCGTTTCATGAATAGCTACGATATGCCGATATTAAGCGGCGAAAGTGCATCGGAAATTTACAACAGTAATATTCTACATAATCGGCCGACGTCCATTACTTCAGGCTTATCCAGGTCTTCGGTATCGATGAATAATTCCTGTACTTCTGGAGCTCTACCTCGAGGTATCAAGAGGCCATCGTCGGAATTATGTTACGATCAGAATATGCAGAATAGATCGATGCTGAATGTCAACGATTGCAGTAACGATATCATGGAGGATAGCTATTCCCCAAGTCATCCAAAAAATTCGCCTCTTTCCAATGGTAAAAAGACCAAAGGACGTGTTAAGATTAAAATGGAATATATCGATAATAAACTAAGAAGATACACTACGTTTTCGAAACGTAAAACTGGAATCATGAAGAAGGTAAATCTATCAAATTGTACGTTAGGTTAACACTAAGCCATTTCCGGCAGCTCTCAGCTAGCTGCGGTTCGAGTATCGTTAGATTTCTATCGTATCTACGAATTGTTTCTCCATCATTGATATTATATTCAAAAATCATCGTCGTAGTACCATTTCTACTTGCAGAAAACTTCTCAACAGAGTACAGCTGCGTCTAGCTACGGTTCCAATTCTAGCTCTCATACGGTTTGCCAAATGTCATCGTTGATCTACTTCTTCGAACTGTTCGTTATTTCGTGCCAGCTTTACACAGCTCTGAATCGATACCATATCTGAATTTTATAACGTTCTAGTGCTATTTTTCCCAATACTTGAACTTCTCAACTTGATTATCACAGGTGTACTTGATAAATCATGCTAGCTTCGAATGATGATCGTTTATCGATAAGATGCTCGCTTCGTATGACTCATTTTCCCATACCTAAGTTGAAAAGTATTGTTCAATGTTCAGATATGTCTGAAGGGTGAATTTAGATTATTTTCGAATTCCTATCGATGACTATTATTCAGTTTATCGTTGATCTATGTATTAGAAGAGGTAGACTTTCATCGATATCGTAGCGTTTAACGTTGATCTTGATCCGCATACTCGTCAACGAAAGCAAAACTTTCGTTAATTAGAATTAAATTCTTTACGAATATGATGGCTAGCTTGTTTCAATCATGTGAAATGATAAATTAATTAAATCAGTTCGAAGTTGAAGATTCGAGTTTGTACATAAAAAGTAATGCTTCTGACCGGTGAAAGCACCGCAGATGGTAATCAATTGTTTCTAATCCGTGTTCTAGTCATATCATTAACGATGATATTTGTAAACTGTTTGAGTTTATTTAATAATGAACAAGCTGAGTTTAGAATATTGATCGGAGGGTTTTTCAATAAAATGTAATTTTGCTGCATTCTGATTCAAGTAGTTAGATACGTCGTAATACAGGTCCGGTGGTAATACGAGATAATGATTCGCGAGGAGTTGAAATGATCATGCGTTTGGGGTGACGGCTGAATAGCGAATCTGTTCGAAGCGTAGCGTTACGGTTTGGGTAGCGTTAGGTGTTGGAATTTTTTGAGGATTATTTTGAGTTTTTTTGGGAGTTGGGAGTGTAAAACGTGAGTGTGAGGGTGGAGTGGGATTTTTATGAGCGTGAAGTAATGAATATTGGTGGAGTGAGTGGTTTTGTGGTTGAATGAACTCGAATGAAAGTTTTTATTTTTTTTTCTGGTTGATCTAATATTCTAAACTTTGAGTGATAAGATCAGATAATTTTTTATATTTTTTATTTTATGGTTTGATCTGATTCAATTTGGAGTAGGTAGGGGTTCACTTTAAAGGGTTGAGGGGAAAATGGGACAATTGTTCTTTCCATAAAATTGAAAATAATTCATTGAAAGTTTTCAAAGAATACTGAATACATAGACAGTTTTTCCTTTTTTTATTTAAAACTTCATTCGAGCCATAATTACATCCAGGTTCAGGGCTGCAGGTTTTCGTCCTGTTCTCGTTCTCACAAGTCCTGGTTCTTCGATTTTTCGCTCTCAAATTCCGTTCTCGTTCTCGTCCTTGTTCTTGTTCTTCAAAAATATTTTTCATTCCTGTTCTCATTCTGTCATCCTCGTTTTTTTTTTAAATTTTGGTCCTTGGTTCTTTGTTATTTTTGCACCACTAACTTGAATATTCCGTTTTGATGTAATTATTTTTTTGAATCTCAATCGTAAAAATTTGAAAATTTTCCTCTCGAGATGTATTAAATCTAAAAACATGAAAATTATTGTTCTTCAGATTTTTGGTTCTGAAACCCTAAAAATGAGATTAATTTTGAATTAACAAAATTGCTTTGTAAAGGAAGTATTTGAAGTATGTCCAAGATTTGAAAGTTTTTATTGTGTAGCAAAATTTGAGTCATTTTATTTATTTATTTTACTTTTGAAACCTTGTAGTCATAACCTGTGATAAAAATTAATCACAGATTCATATGTTATTACTCAATATTATGAAAATCAGAATTTAGTCTGAGTTTTGATATGATTGATCAAATTTCATTTGTAGATTAATCAGATACTTCATTTTGAGTGAGTACTTGCAGTTGCAATGCATACAAGAGAGAGAAAATGTGTATTTTTGGGCCCCTTTTCAGTCCTCGCTGAAGCTGACGTGTTTGAAATTTGTTCAACTGCAACTCTAGTTCACATTTTTTGAAAATACTTGGTGCGAGTGATTTTTTGGATTTTGATTTTTGTGAGCCTATTTTCGATTAAGAACCTAAAAAAAACGATACCTGTGCTATTACGTTGTTTTCAATTTTTCGCTTCTGTTTCGAAAAACTTTTATGCTTTGAAACCCATCGGTACAATTTGTCAAGCTAGTTTTTTTTTTCATTTTTATTGGTCGTTAAAGTTGTGAAATTTGAAAGCAAAAAATTCATGAAAACGTCATAATTTTTAGTAATTTTTTCTATTATTTGAGCATTGCAAAAAATGATAATTCTTGATGCAAAAAATAAACTCACTAACTATATGGGAAATTTTGAAGACTAATTTTGTAGACATCTCGTCAAAATTTTTTCAGAATGATTAAATTAGTATATCGACCTTTAAAATTCAAAATTCAACTGATCCCTAATCCCTGAAATGGTGACTGGCGAGTGATGACCATTTAAATTCTGTAGAAATATTATTTAAAAAAAAAAAAAAACAATGATAGGTACATATGTATTAGTTTTTGATTGATACAGTTTTTGAAATTAAATTATTAATGAATTAAATCATCAACTTTACGGTTTGATTCCAGAGATAATTTGGGCAAATTTTTGAATCGAAAATAAATTGTAGGTATTCTAAAAGAGCGGCGTGAGCGTATCAGTTTTTGATTTTTTTCGCAAGCCTAGAAAACTTGAATAATTTTTCCTAATAAAAATCATGTCATATGATGACAAAATTTTCAAAATTTTATTGAATTTTGGAACTAAAATTTTCCGAATGAATGACTAAAGGAGGCTGTCGTCATCATTTTTAGGAATTTTCTGTTTCGTTATTTTTTTGTTTCACTTTGATAGGCATGTTTGTTGATTGTTTTTTTCTCGATAAAAATTGAAAATTTATTGTTGGACAAACATTGAAATTTTTCTCGAATTTCATCAAATTTCTGTTTCCTTTTTTTTGATCGTTTCAAAAATTAATTTTTTAATTCTTTGGTCATTCAATTGCTCTTCAAACTGCGTTTTGCTTTGTTTTTGTTTATGTTTTTTTTTTTTTTTTGAATAAACTCTTGGTTTATGATTTGTTTTCTTTTATTTAGACATTTTCGTATAACGAATTCAAGTCTAAAAAAAAATTTTAAAATTGAATTTTTTTTTTTGGGGGGGGGGAGAAAGGGAGAAAATTAGTTGATACGAAAAATAGTAAGAAAAACTACTGATTTTTGCCACAAAAAAAAATCACTTGCCAATATTCTATTCTTATGATCTTAAAAGTTTGCAAAATTCCAATACTGAATAATCCAAAAGCGATAAAAATTACACCTCGTGAACCTATTACGTAATCGACCACAACCTACATTCCTTTCGAATTTACACAAAGCCGCGTAGGGTCATTGATTCAGAATTTTTTTCATATTTCTCGAAACACGAGCCACCGATCTACGTATCTTTCAAAAGAATTAAACCAAACACATGCGTTCTGATAAATCTGATCATAATTTTTCTCAAAAAGGATATCGTTCGCGGAATCCGACGCAGATGTATTTTTCAAAACGTCACGTACCGCGATCGATTATTTTGTAAAAAAAAAAATTAATAATAAAATCATTTCAGGATGAAAAATAACAATCTACCAAGTGGAAACTTGGTCGATTAATCGTATTAGTCATTTAATCGAAATAACGTTCGCGATATGACCGGCCACTGAGCCGGCGGCGGTGACGAATTTTTGAGCGAATTTATTAATTTAGAATAAATGTTTGGGAAAAATGAAACGCGCCGAGCTCTCGACTCGAAAACGCCGCTGCGAAAAGAACAAATAAACCATTTGGCGTAGAATAAACAGCAAATATCCCATATGAGCTGTTGTAATCTACTAAGTAAACACGACGTAGCCATTTTGTACCCACTGTGCAATGTACAAATTGAAAATATTTAGCCGCACAAAATACTGATTAAAATTATATTTTTCCGAGTCGAATTGGACCGGCTGCGGATGCCCCATTTGGGCCGAGGCGGCGGTATCGGCAGCTTATTTGCTTTGTACATTTCTGTACGAAGTCTTCGAAGTTGCGTAGGATGAGCCACCGCTCATTCATGCCAAATTCCAGCTAAATTGCAATTATTACTATTTTTCTTCGTCTATGTAAGATTCGGTTGTTGGGATGTAGAAATTTGTACCATTCTGAAGGCGATTTTCAATTGCCCGTGTAACTAAACAACATATGTAGTGTCATATTTTCGACTTGAATGTATTTACGAGTCAAAAACGAGTTGAAATTTTACTCATTGGGTACATCGCCGACGGTACATTGCTCTGATTTTATAATAAGTATAAACGAGATATCGTCTTTTGAATATTTATCATATTTTTTCACTGCTTTTAATTTATACGCCTGCCGGTGGTATCAAAGCTGTATAATTTTTGTAAAATCGCGAGACGCGAAGCGGCCAGAAACCGTTTGGAGAACTGAAATTAAATTCGATTAGTGAAATTAAATTGATTAATTAGCGTTGTTGGTTAAGAGGCGCGAGATTCCAGATGCCGAGAAGAATACCAAAGGTTTTTTTCCCTCTCCTTTTTGTGAAATGATCTGACAGTACCAGGAAGTCGAAAAGTTGGAGAGGTTCGATTCGAGTGGAATTAATTAGAATTTTTTTCGAGCTGCCAGAAGGGTGATATTTTTTATTAATTTTGCCCCCGTGTTGCGTATTGTATGTGGGTTTGTGTGTATTCGGAGCTATTGGATTTAAGGGGTTTTAGTTTTTATCGAGTCGAATTAATGAAGCTGGGGGTTTAGGTGGATGATGTATTGGGTATTAGTATTTTGATCAGTTGGCTAAATATTGGCCAAGTTGAAGGATTGATGAGGTGTTTTTTGCAGCGAAAAGTATTCTAGGTGGTTGCGTTTTTGTAATTATTTTGACGACGGTTTGAAAGTTGGAATAATTTTTCTGGATTTTGAAATCAATAAGAGAGTATTTTTTCTAAACTTATTTCTCCTAAAATTAAGAAAAGTTTGAATTTTAAAAAGGTTCGCTCATATTTTTAAATGTATGAAATAGGCAAATTTCTCTTTTATTTTTTCTTTCAAATTCTGAATATGAGAAGTCCAAGGAAGTTGAAATTTGCAGCACCTAAACTCCCTGTCGAAATTTTGAAATGCTCTATTTGGGCCTATTTATAGCCCATATCGTACAATTTTCGTAACATATTGGCATGAAATAATCCTATTTCGAATTTCAGAATTTAATTTTGAAAAAGGAAGTCGTGTTTTTCCAAAATTCATACTTTTTGAATCGTATAATGTCTTTCTGAAATTTCAATTTTAAAAAACGATGAATTTTCATGTTTGAAATGAATATCAATTTTAAGCAATAAAAATATTTTAAAAGTAGCATATTAAAAATTGATTGATGGAAAATACGTACAATGTGAGCCTGGATGCTAAATCTATCCTGAAATGTCAAAAATTGGTTTTGGGTGGAGGTTTTTCCTTCGATTCTAATCTCTCTGAAAGGTCTAAAATCATTGTAAATTCAAAAATCAATTGTTGACTCCTAATCAGGGTGGTTTCAGCATCCAAGCTCACATATGTTTTTTGACAAAAGGTCAAATCTATCTGTTAAAAATCTGTCCAGTTTATTTACCTCTCTCCCTCTCTTTTCCTTTCTCCAATTAAGATTGACGATTTTTTGCTATTTTTTGAATTTAAATTGAAAGCATCGATAGCTTTTATTTGTTTTGTATTACTTATGCAAGGTGTTTGAGTATTTCGTTTTGAAAATTTCCGGCTGGATGATAGATATTTCATATCAGAATTTATACGATCATGGTGAGAAGCCGAAATATTTTAGGTACATATTTTGTGTGAAATTTATCCAATTTCTATGCATTTTGCATCAATTTTCGTGCTCAAGAGTAAATTTTAAGTGAAAATTTGTCAATTTGAGCATCATGGAGGACTATTTTTTTTTAAATCTTTAATATTTTTTGTTTTAGCGATTTTTTTTTGCTTTTGTTATCGAAAACTTATTCTTTTATGGCTTTTTTTAAAGATTCTAGTTTTAAAAGAGCTAGTTCCTGAAAAAAAAATCAATTTCTTATAATTATCATACCATATTTTCACGACAATTTTCTTACTCGCCTTATAAATTTCCTGACCCCTTTCCCCATCCTGATCTTGGAAAGAAATTACATTTGTGATTAAGGTCTGTGCAATTAAAAATAAAAATCGTCCTTCCATTTTTGAAATTTATATTTTGGTAAGGTATTTCAAAATTTTGAAAAGAAGCTCTTTACGTTCGTAATTTAGCGAATTAAGGGTGTCATAATTTTACCTGATCGTTGTGTGAACTTTTTGGGAAATTTTTTAAATCAATTTTGCTACCTTTTTTGATCCGAAAAGTGACTTTCAAGGTGGAAAAATTGAATTTACTGACGATTTTTTTCTTTTAAAAGTACTTACTGAAAAAAATAGCACGTTATGTAATGTTGGTATTGAAAAATTTTAAAAATTCAACTTAAAACATACTTTAGTCTACATTGTTATAATTTACACTAATCAAAAAAAAAAAATCGTCAAGTATGCTATTTGTAAAAAATGAACTGATATCAAAACGAATAATGACAAAAATTGTAAAGAAAATCGGTGAAAAATGCTTAATTTTTGATGATTTAAAGTAGGAAATTAGAGGAACGAAAAATCTTGAACTGTCGAAGCAAATTTTTTCAATTAAAAACGTGGTTACAATTTTTTCCTTTTCTTTAAATTCAAAAATGAGAATTTTCTCATTGAAAAAACTCACCTTATTTCGAAAATTTTTCTACATAAACCTAATTTTTTCGGCCACGAAACCATTTTTTTCATCGTGAAAGAACAATTTATATTCTTACCCCTCTCCCTCGTCTCTTCGGGTTTTTATCGTAATGTAGTGATTTTATGAGCACATATTTACAACAGATGCACTTTTTCATCTCATTTGCAGTGTACTTGGAATACTATTATTTTATTCAAATTTTCTGAAATGCGATAAATGTTTCTTAAATTTTGTTCGACCTTGTCAAATTAGTTCACCGAATCTAATGAATTATAGTCCCAGATTTTGTAAAATGAATTAAATTTTCATCATAAATCTCTGCATTCCACAAAGAAATTCGTTCTGATAAATGTATGCATATTTCGTGTTTGTCTTTCAAATATGAAAAAATTAGTCTCAGATTTTTGTTCAAAATGTCAGAATATTTCAATAACACGCTTGTTGCGTTCGATTTGACTAATTTTTCAAGAATTCTTTTTTGATTCGATAAAATGACGATTTTCAGTTTTGAAAAATAAGGCTCAGAAATAAATTTTGAAGATGTGAACAAAATTATCGTAGGTCCTAAAAAGTCAAGATTTTTTTCAAAAATTTCAAAAATCATAAAAATTCCATTTACCATTAATAAATATTTTTTTAAAAAATGAAAAAAACACAATATCTCATTATTGTTGAATAAATTTCCCTTAAAATGTAATTTGGTATGAAGAAATCTATGAAATTTGAAATTTTTTATGAAAAAGAAGAGTATTTTCGGGGGAGGGACAAAAAATGGTCTGAAATTTTCTTTAGAACGAATATACGCAAGGAGGGGGGGAGGGGATCAAAAATTTTTGGGTTGGTTGTCAAAAAAGTTATTCGAAAAGGTCAAGCTATGTCAAGTTTTTTTCTCAAAAAATTTTGTTATACTTACTGCCAGGGTAAAAATTGTCAAAAATTTTGCGATTTTGATGTTCAACTAGAACTCGAACAGAATTTTCAATTTTTTTTATCAAAATTTTCAAATTTTTTTATCAAAATTTTCAATTTTTTTAATCAAAATTTTCATCTCTTTTGATGATTTTTTTTGCTCATCTTGGCCCAAAAAAAAGATTTAATCGAAAAGCCTTCTTTTTCCGTTCAATACCATATCACAAATACCCTCCATCGAATCGATTTCGAAACTCGAACCATTGCACAAGCTTGAAATCCGCATCGAATAAAAGACTCGAAAATTTTCGCTTCGAATTTTGATCGTCTTTCGCTATCGTTATTCTCTCTTCACCTGTCATAGAAAATTTAAAGCCTTAAAAGATTAAATTACGATTTACGATTCGTATTGTTCGATTTTCATTCTTCAATAAAGAAACACAAACACATACGTACATAAACGCATATCTCTATAGGTACCAGCCGACTAGCAATACTTGAAAAATTCCTCTCGTACACTGCTCCTCTCCCCTTTGCCATCTTATTTTCAGCACTCGGCTTGAATTTTATCACATTTACGTCGTTCGCCGTCTCCGTATGCAGCGCATCGTATTATACACACGTTAAGTACTCTATTCTCATTCGGCTTCGACATCGACAACGGCGGCGCAGTGGCAAAAGGCGAATACTATACCACGAGGTACACATAAAATGGCGTTAAAAAGTTAAAACTACCATAATGGAATTTGTTTTATGTATACGACGACGAGGAGGATGAGAAGAGGCAAATGCTCGTCATTGTGCGAATATAGACAGACAGACACACTCGCACACCGCGAAGCTTACGCGTATGGTTTATAACGTATACTATTATGGATTGTCATATACATAGACATACGTGTGCGATGAATTGATGAAGAGGTACAGTAGCGTGAAAATAACTATTCATATCGCACATTTGCACACTTTCCACAGTGTTGTTGAGATATTGTGAATAAAGGCCGCAGAGTGAGCGAGCGAGGTAGAAAGAAGATAACAGCCTATCGTCCTTCTCATCCTATCTGTGGTCTTACTGTCTCGTATAAAAGTTGAAAAAAGAAATACCGGCGATTTTCTGCTGAATTGGCATCCATTTAATACTTTTTTTCTCTGTAGTCCAGTCAGATAAGGAAAAAGTGTACCATGGGTCGAAATAAGTCAATTCTGATTGTTGTTCGGGTTTTTTCGTATATTGTGGTCTGCTAATCAACTTACTAAAATGTCTACTTCGAAAAGCACCTGCTGTCTCCAGAAGTTGGGGAGGTGCTGGAAATTGATTTTTCGTGAATATCTTCTCAATAATCTCTAAATTGAAAAATTGTCAAAACTGTTAGTTTCTATATGTAATTTTCTTTCAAAAAAGTTCAATTTATTTCAAAAATCTCCACTTTTTGGTCCAAAATTGAGAGTGAAAAATACCTAATTTTTCAAACAATAATTGTGACGCGCCATGAGAAACCGACCCTTAAGGTGAAAATTGAAATTTCGCGAAAAACGCCAAAATATCAACTTTTTAACCAATTTTTGCGTTTTTCTCAACATTTTATTTTTCACCTTAAGGGTCGGTTTCTCATGGCGCGTCACAATTACAATTAGTTGTTTTGAGGTACTGGAAAGAACCAACAAATGATCATGAAAAATGCCATCAAACTGTCCAACAAATAGTAGAAAAACTTGAAAAATGATGACTTTTTGGAAACATGGATCTAAAAGCAGCAAAAAATGAAAAAAAAACACGAATGAACAATAAATTATTGCTTTCTCCTTGAAAAATAATACAAAGAAGGTGAAATTTCAGCGATTTTTTTTTTGCAAAACCCGAAATTTTTCAAAACTATAATACTGAAAAACACTTACCAAATTACCTATTTAATTAAGTAGATAAGTCACGGAATTAGTCAAGATTTTTTTGTAATTTATATCACTTTGAAACATATGTTTTTTTAAAAAACGTTTAAAGTGAAAAAATGGTCGAAAAAATTTAAAAATTTAGGATTCAACCCCCCTAATTTTCATTCTTTATTCTTGTGATTTGGCAAGTACGTACCTTTAAGTACCTATACAAATTGTTTCATTTTTGAAAATTTTTCATCGTTTTGCTTCGAAATGAAGTGCTTCCTATTATGTGGATTTTTTCTGAGTTCATAATTTTTTAGACTTGCGTTTGAGTTAGATTTTTGAGCAAGAGAAAAAATTGCTGAAAATTTTGTAAGAAATAGTGAAAAAATTGTAATTTTTGAGGGGGAAAGTTGGATCTCATGGGCATGAGAAAGTCGAGACGCGAGAAAATTCGAATAGCTATAGCTAATCAAATGGACATCTTGATTTAGTCTGAATCCTTGCTTCGTTTAGATATAGAAGGCTGTTGCAATGGAATACTGAGAAAATGGAGAAATGGGGCTTTTATTATACTTTTTTCGAGGTAATTTTGTGTAAATTTTTCATCCTCGTTCGCTCGTTCAACGAGCTCTTTTTATTTTTTACTACAAAAGAAAATTAATTCTTGATGAATATTTTGAAATTTGAAGCTAGAAATTTTATGAAAAATCGCCTGTACTCATCGAAAATTTAGAAGTTTTTGGCTTTTTGGACTTCAAAATAATCACTCCTGCTCTCTCTTAATAATCTAAAAATTGAAAAAATTGACCCGAAAAATGTGGAAAACTTGCAGAAAGTAATTTTTCAAAAACAGTTTCGAGCTCTGATTAGCGAACTAAGTCATCAAAAGGAAATATTCATTGAAAATAACGAATTTCAGCTTCTGTGTATGAACTTCATTGATATTGAAAAATTCTTTCGAAAACCATTTTTCATATTTCTTTATTTTTCATCGTACAAACTTTTTTCTCTATTCATGTGCATGTTTCGCTTCTTCCCGAGGAAATCGTAGAATATTCTCAGAAAAATTGACTTGAAAAATTTTACATCCATGAAGGCAGAATTCGTGAAAATTCGGTCTTTGGTTTTTCCAGTTTATTAAACAGTGTATACAGTACTACTTAGTAAAAAAGCCAATCTTGCTCCTAAGTAATGGAAAAATGAGGAAAAATTTTTTGGGCCGCAGATTTCGAAAATTTTTGGAAATTGGATTGATGTCACTTTAATTTTCTAGAAATTGAAAAATTGATATTTTGAATTGAAAAATTCGTACAGTTCATAAGTGAGAAAAAAGTAGTTTGGGAAAATAGAAAAAAGGTAGGTGCTACTTTTTTTCATAGAAAACTCAGCTTTTACTTCTTTTCCCATTTTCTCTGGAACTAATCGACCGATTTTTTTCATTTTTTGTTATTAGGTTCAGAAATGTTTTCTTTTCAAGTCCACGGGAGGATTTTTCCCGATTTCAATTTCTTTTGTATTTTTGTGTTCAATTTACTTTTGTAATTGAACACTTATTTGAATAATTTTACATAAATTTTGCGAATAAATTGGTATTTTTGCAAACACTCTCGTTGAAATATTGCTGGAATACCCCTAAATAATGGGTACAAAAATTGATTTTAAGGATCAAGTAGCTTCTGAGAAAATGGGTTATCACAAGAAAACTGGTTTTTTCCATGAAAAAAATAGTACTCTTTTTCCATTTTCCTAAACCATTTCTTTGCAGTTCTAAAATATTTCCACAAAATTCAAAATTTTGTAATTTCTTTTCTCACTTATGAACTGAACGGATTTTTCAATTCAAAATATTAATTTGTCAATTTTTTGAAAATTAAAGTGATATCAATCCAATCTCCAAAATCTCTCGAAATCTGCCAGTCCAAAAAAATTTTCCTTATTTTTCCATTATTTAAGATTGACTATTTTCCACTGTATGTATTCAACCCATAAAATTGCATGATGAAAATTTTTCGAGGGACCATTTTACATGAAATGAAAGTCGACTCCGGCTTTCGAGTCAAGCCGGAGCCACCAAATTGACTTTGAATCTGCAATTGCTCCAGAGAGTCAAATGAGTTTGACTGTGGAGTTAAACTAGTAAAATTCTGAAATCGCCTCTAGAGTCGAGCCAAGTCGCAGTCTCAGGAGTCTTTATGTACGATAGACTTCAATATTTAAAATAAGGGAAAATGATTTATTTATAACCGTGGAGTTGTAGTCAAATTGACTACAAATGAACTTCCGATTCCAAATTGCTCCGAAAAACCGGAATCAAGAGTCAAGATCTTAAATTTGATTTCGGAGTGAAGCTGAGGTGTGAGATTGATTCCGGAGTCAGGCTGAAGTCAATAGTGAACTTTTCGATTGACTCTCATTACCTACCATTTTGGGCCCAGGAGGGGGGGGGGAATAAAAGTCAAAATTGCAATCAGCATTTTTTGAGTCATATAACTTTTGATTACCTAGAAATGCATTTTGGCTATTTGTGTGAGTGTAGCAAATGTCTCCTAGGGTAGATATTTTAGAAAGTTGATCAGCTGACTATCATTAACGAAAATCAAAAAAAGTTCCAGATTGAATGATTTCAAATTCAAAGTTTAATTTTGATGTGACGAGATTTCTAGAGAATCGAAAAGATTTTCCAAATAGATTAAAACCAAAGTATTTATTGAATTTACAGTTAGTTCGGCGATAGTGATAAGCCTCGGTACAGGGCAGTGCTGGCGGTATATCGTAGGTCGTATTAAAAAATACTACCAGTACTACTTGTACTATTACTATATGATACCTTGGTACTGTTCTTTTATTTAGCCGTTTTGTGTGGTGTATAATACCTATGTACACGTATGTATATTTTACGGATGAAAAAGATAAATGTTATATTGGTGGAGAAGATACGATGCGCTGTTTATAGTATCGGCATCGGTATATATCGTATATCGATGCATTGGTGGCTATGGCTATTAAAAAAGAACACATGTTCGTATTCATAGATATACATGTATGCAGCAGCCAAGGCAAGGAACAGCAAGGAATATGTAACCTTTGGTTTTCTGGCGTGTGTAGTTATGGATACCTCTGTACGAATGTGTGTTCGCATTTACGCGTATGATTACATTTATTTTACCGAGTCGTTTAGTGCGTTGCGAACGTTCATATACTATAAAAATACGCTCACGATGGTAAAATTATTGTTTACGGTACGTTTACCTATAGACGTATGTGCATGTGTTTTATCCATATGGTCTAGGTGTGTGGATTTCCATGTATCGGTAACAGGGTCTCGGCTGCTAGCTGCTTTCAAATTATTGGTAAATTGATCCCTGGCAAGGTGGCAGCTGAAACTGAAATTTTCATGGGAATATGTCGTAGAAAAATTATCCAGTTAGAATTTTCCATTGTGTATTTTTAATTGAGATTTTTTTTTAGAATTATTCAAGTTCGAGAGATTTTTTAGTTGAATTTTCTTTTCTGGTAACGAATTTTTGGAAAAAAATTCCACGATTGGAAAATTTAATAGCGTGGAAAAAAAAACTGGCTTACTCTCTAAATTTGAATCAGTCAAAATTGACTGATTTAAATCGATGAAATTGAGTCACTGTTGCAGTGAAAAAATTTACGGATTCGTTCAGTGAATTTTAATTTTTACTGATTCAACAATGAAAATTACTTATTGAAGCAGAAAATTTTGACTAGCTTCGATCAGTTAATCAATTTTTGTTGATTCAATGATGAAAATTCACCAATTGAATAGGTAATTTTACACTGATTTGCAGTAAAATGTCGTTGATTGACTAGGGAATTGATGGAATTTGAATAATTATCAGTGACATGGTTTTCTTTATTTTATCAGCCAATTTTGATATTATTGACTGATTCAAATTTAGAGAGTTAATCGTTTTTAGTCGCTTTTTGGGAATAAACAGATTTGATTAAAATTCAAAGCAATACTTTGAGTGAGTTGAGAAATTTTCAAACTGTCGTTTTTCAAAGAAACGACAGGAAACGACGGATCAAATATACCTAAAAATGATCGTTTTTAGTCGTTTTTCTAAAATAAAAAATGTTTGAGTCGAAGCCATAATTTCAGTGTGTTGGAAAATTTTCAAATTGTCGTTTTCCAAAGAAACGACAATAAACGACGGATCGGATATACCCAAAAATTATAGTTTTTAGTCGTTTTTTTTTAAATAAAAAAAATTTGAGTCCAAGCCATAATTTCAGTGTGTTGAAAAATTTTCAAACTCTCGTTTTTCAAAGAAACGACAGGAAACGACGGATCGAAAATACCTAAAAATGATCGTTTCTAGTCGTTTTTCTAACATAAAAAAGATTTGTAAAATCGGTGAAAATACTTGAAGAATTAGTGAAAACATTGAAAAAATCCGTGAAAATACTACCGAAATAATTTAAAATACTGAAAAATTCAGTAAATGAAGAAAATACTAAAGAAATTGATAAAAATGCTGATAAAATCAGTAAAAATGTTACAAACTCGTCAGAGTTACAATAAATGTGTAGAAATACTAAAAATGAGTGAAAATACTGAAAAACAGAGAAAATTCTCTGATAATGAGTGAAAAATCTAAAAAAAAAATCAATCATGAATTACTTACTCTCTAAATCTGAATCAGTCAAAAAACTGAAAATTCACTGATTGAACAACGGAAAGTGTGCAACTAACTGTTGATCGGTGAAATTTGACTGATTCAATTAGTGAATTTTCATTTTTGAATCAGTAATTTTTTTAACTACTGTAATGAATCAGTAAAAATTTGAATTCACCAATTCAATCAATGAATAATCCTGATTCAATCAGTGATTAATTACTAATTCGATCGGTAAATTAAAATTTTTACCGATTCAAAAATGAAAATTCACTGATTACATCGGTAAAATTTTCACCGATTTTTTCAGTTGCACACTTTTGTTTTATTAATCAGTGAATTTATTAATCAGTGAATTTCAACTGATTCAAATTTAGAGAGTACTTTAAAATTGATGAATTTGACCTGCAGTATCTCAGACAATTGAGTGCCACTAATTGAAACAAAAAATGTTGTGATTTTTAGTGAAACTCGTCAATTTTTCAGTGAACTTCGTTGTTTTCTTTAAAAAAATTTATCTGATCTAATTTTACCGATATCTTCAAATTTTTTTCTACACTGTGTTTCTCGACTGTGAAAATATCATTAATTTTTACTGTTTTATAAATGAGAAATGAGAGTATTAAATATCATGTGGTTGTCTCAAGTTTTGGCATTTAAAAAAAAATTTTAATCCTCATTTATTTTATTAATATGAATCAATCTTCCACTATGTGATGGTAAAAAGTATAAAAAGAAATTATCGATAATTGATAAGCTTTCAATTTCTATTAAAATGAGGTGGTGAAGGGGAACCAGGTGAGAAGAAGTGTTTAAAATTCGGTGTGTTTGGTGTGATTTTTAACAAATTGGTAACTACGTCAATGTATCCGCGTATTATTTATTTTAAGAATTTTTTCAGCTCTTGTAATTCGGTAAATAAACTCGAGAAGAAGTTACGTCAAACAAATATGATAAATAAAATACTTGGAAAAACTTAAATGAAAAAATAAAAAGAGCTTTGAACCAGAATTAGGTACCTAATCGAATCATAAGCAGCTTTTTAACTGTTCTGTGTGCATGGTCATTGTTGCTGGCCATCTGTAAAAAATTTCTTTGCAACGAAAAATCTCTGAAATCCTCTTAAATTCTACTTAATCGATTCGATAATATCAACTTTCATTTTTTATCGAGTTATTGATACAATTACGAGTAGGTAGATATATACTTGGAATAGGTTTTTTTCCCGACGTATACCACGGACGAGTGTTTTCTGTTCAATACAAACAGTTGATTTTTAAAAAGTAATTTTTTATTTCTTTCTTCTATTTTTGTTTTTTTTTGCTTGAAACTACATGACTTGTAATAAGTAAATTTCCTGCAAAAGTAAAAAATTTGGCTGTTCGTTTACACGGCATAGCAGCTTCAATAGATTTTTTTCTTTTTTTATATCTATGTAGACGAAAGTACGTGGAAAAGCCTAATTTATGGAAATTCTCTGAAACCATCGATGCGACGAACCTAAATTGAATATATATTTCTATCGTTATATCGGAGTAATATACCTATGGTATTCTACAGGATGGATATCAGATACGAATTACGAACATTTAGAAAAAGGAGATGAAATTTTTTTCCTACGTGGTACCTATTGAACGTTAGCTTTATAGATTTTTTTTCCCATCGTCGTTATGGGACTAGATCGAATATACCGAGAGGACTAGGGAATTGGGGAAGACGATTGTATGAAATTGGTAACGGAACAAAGGGTCAGGAAATTATGTGGTTTGGAGGAAAAAATTGCAGAGGATTTTTTTCAACGAATAACCTTTTATTGTACGAGACAGGCTGATGAGGTTTTTTGAAATTAAAATTTTTTCAGGATGAGAATTGGAAGAAAAAAAATTGAAAATTGTGTGATTTTATTTCAAATTTTTTTATCCAGATGATTTTGTTAGATTTTTTCCGAAATGATAATTTATTTGTACCTATATTTTTTGGAAAATTGGTCAAATTTAGCTTTTCTGAAACCCTTGCACCCTTCTCCTCTCCCTCCATCCTTCTTGAAAATTTCGATTCTTTTAGAAATAATAATTTACGTAGTGTGCATTTAAAAAAAAATTGTTAAATTTAACTCTTCTGTGATTTTTGCACCCTCCTCCGTCCTCTCTCTCATTGACGTAAAATTCAGCTCAAATTGTTCTGTAATTCCCCTGCAAATTAATTTTTCAACCTATTTCAAATCGAATGTTTCGATTTTTTTTCAAAATAATGATTCATTTATTTATTTTTTGAAAAATTGGTCAACTTTAGCTCTTTTGTGATCCTTGTATCCTCCTCCCCCCCCGCCCACTGTCATGAAATTGAGTTTTTTCTGCATATGATTTATTTTGTGCTTTTCTGTTCATTTTAAATCAAAGACTTCAATTTTTTCGTATTGAAAATTCAAGCATATATTTTTTGAAAAATTAGTTAGTTTAGATTTTCTAAAACCCTTGCAACCTCTTCCTTCTCCTCTCCCTCCATCTTCCTCGAAAATTTTGATTTTTTTTAGAAATAATAATTCTCGTGGGTGTGCATTAAAAAAAAATTGTTAAATTTAACTCTTCTGCGACCTTCGCACTCTCCTTCCTCCTTTTCTAAAACCCTTGCAACCTCTTCCTCCTCCTCTCCCTCCATATTCCTCGAAAATTTCGATTTTTTTTAGAAATAATAATTCTCTTACGTGTGCATTTTTTTAAAAAAATTATTAAAAACTCTTCTGCGACCTTCGCACCCTCCTTCATCCCATTGAAGTAAAATTCAGCTCAATAGGGAACCGCAGCGTGACGTCACAGTTTTATTTGTGTGTGTTAACAACGATATTGTGTGCGTAAATACACAAACTCGTTTGGTCCAAACCGAAAACGTCGTCCCATTTAATCGCATGTAAAATTGCGAGTTTTCAATTTCAAATTTCTTTGCATTCAACACAGCGATTTTATTGAAACAAAAAAGATTTTAAAGGAGGACGATTCTTCTTCAACATATCTAAGTTTCAAAAAAAATCGCTGAGTTTAATACGAAGAAAAATTAATTTGAAAACTCACGATTTTACATGTATTTAAATGGGACGACACTTTCGGTTTGGACCAAATGAGATTGTTTACTTACGCACACAACTTTAGGCTGCGGTTCCCTATTTGTTCTCTAATTCTCCTGAAAATTGAATTTTTGCATTTTTTTTGCTCTTGTGAGCCTTCTATCTTCCTTCTCCCCCCGCCGCCTCCCATTGACGTAAAATTGAACTAGGTTTCTTCTCTGATTTTCCTGAAAATGAATTTTTTTTGTACTTTCTTATTTATTTTAAATCGAATATTTTAATTTTTTCCATACTGAAAATTAATTTATATATTTTTTGAAAAACTTGTTTGATGACCTTTGCGACCCTTTTCCCCCTCTTACCGTAAAATTCGACCCAATTTGTACTCTAATTTCTCTGCAAATTGAATTTTTGTACTTTTTATGCCTGTTTCAAATCGAATATTAATTTTCTGATTTTTTTTTCTTGTTCGCAGGCGTACGAACTCTCGACGCTAACCGGCACCCAAGTAATGCTGCTGGTGGCTTCGGAGACGGGTCACGTGTACACGTTCGCGACCCGCAAACTGCAGCCGATGATCACCTCGGAATCGGGCAAAAATCTGATCCAGATGTGTCTAAATTCGCCGGACCCGTGTCCCAGCGGTTCGGGCGACCAGCGTATGTCGGCTACAGGCTTCGAAGAGACTGAACTATCGTACAACGTTGGCGACGACGAAAAAGTAAGACAACTGGTGTATGGAGGCTCGCCTCATTCTCATTTATCTAGTAGTCACCAGCTAGCTCCTCATCCAAATCCTCATCATCAGCAGCATCTGCATCCTCATCAGCACGCGACCTCGTCTCCGCACATGCTGAGCATGTCGCATCCTCATACTCAGTCTCCTCCTTCGTTAATCCCTTGCTCTAGCCCTAGTCCGATGTTAGCCAGCGCCGGCGGCTACCATCAACACCCTTCTTGTTCGTCTCCACTTCCGCATTCCATGTATCCACCTCATATTCCGCATTCGCATCCGCAACGGTGATTAGCTTGCATGAGATAGTTTAGTTTTCTATTCAATTTTTTTTTTCTTACAATTTACCGTCCATATGAGATATTAGGACGTTGGTTTTTTTTTTAGTAGTTATTTTTTGTAGTAGCATGATTTTGATGGTTTTGTTTGTGTGTGTTTTTTTTTTTTTTTCATTTTCAATTTAAAGTTACTATCTAAGGTTCGATTAAAGGTAGACCTACCTGTACGACGTACTCGACTAAATTTGGTTTTGATTTCCCCTCTGTACCTTGACCTTTCGCAAATATTCGTTTATTTACTTACCCATGGGCACCGATAGATGTAGTATTTGTATTAATGATACCCGCGAATTTGGAATTTTTTCAATTAACAAACCGCATATAACGACGAATAATAAACCCGCGGTACAGTTTTCGAACCGTCTTCGGTCCTTTTTTGGTATTACCCACCGAGATACAGGCGACCGAAAATTCATAACCGAACGAGTTGATGAAGTACCTGTAAGTATCATTAGACGTTTGAAATATATAAAGCCCTAAAAAGTAAGCTAAGTCGTGTAAATGATGGAAATAAAACAATAGATCTTTGCGCTCTAATTTATGGACGTTATTAATCAAAGTGTCAGTCAAGAATTGGCTCTAAATGTTTTACCTCGACTGTGCGCCGGACTATGGTTGAGTTTTTTCCCAAGAGTAAGTGTTTGGGTTTGGTTTTGATGGAGTTTTTGCGCACGATGATGGTATGGAAATGGTGACAGGATATGTAAGAGTGTAATATCTTTTAGCAGTGAGATGGCGAGTTGAAAGGGAAATCGTGTTTGAAGGTTAGGGCGATGAAAGAATGGATGAAAAAAGTTTTTGAGGTGAAAGTACCAAGATATTTGAAAATTCAGTTCTTTGAAGAAATTTTAAAATGAATTTTTATTAATTTTTTTTTTCAATATTTTTGGAAAAAGCCTAAAAAAATCAAGTTGATTGGGGTTATAATAATAAATTTGAAAAAATACTCATTTTTTGAAGGTCAATTTAAAACATTTTTGGTTGTAATTTTTTTCTCGAGGTTTTATTAATAATTTTATTCTTCAAATAGGGAAACCGATTTAAATTTCGAAAGTTAATTTTCATTAATAAGTCTCAAGATTTCAGAGAAATTAAGAATAAATCAACGAAAATTAAGAAGCATCCTTTTTTAATTTAAAAAATTAATATTTCCAGTTTTTACCCTCCTCCCTCTCCCGCTCTCAAATCATTTCGTTTTCAAATAATCTCAATTTATCTCATTTTATTTTTAGTGTTTTTGATTTCTTTGAAGAAGACGAGGGGGGAGGTGTGCAGTGTAAAAAGAAAACTGCATTTTTTGAATTCATTCCATTTCCCTGTACATCTGTTTTGAATCATTTTCAAACAATTTTCTTTTGTGATTAAAAGTTCTCATTTATTGGAAATATAATAGAATTGAGAGTAATCAAAAAAAATTCGAGGATGGGAAAAATTACAGAAAGTTTATTGTTTTTATCATTTTACATTACTTGATTTCTGTTTGATACCTTCTGTGGAGCTAAGAGCCGAAAATGGTACCTGAAAATTTAGCAATTTTTCCTCAATGTTTTTTTTTTGATTTTTTTTTATGTTAGAAAGAAAAATTTTCCAAGATGTTATTACTTTTGTAAATTTTCCATCCTCGAAATTGAAAGTTTCTGAAATACTATTTTTAATGTAAGGAACAGAGTCTAAAGACCTCTTTTTGCATTCAAAAATTTTTGTTCCTCAGTCTCCTCGGATTCTCTTTTTTTTTCAACACTGTAACACAATTTTTCTCTTGCTCGAAATTTGATTATCAAACAGCTGTTTAACCCTTCTTCAGTTTCCCTTCAACCTCAATAATTTGAATATTTTAAATTTAAAGCAAAGAAAGTTTGCTTTTTTTCTATTTTATTGAGGGACCTGATTTGTGTTGAAATAGAGCTAATGGAAGATACTTCTTTCGTGAGAAGACCTTTGAACAAAAAAATTGCTTGGAAAACCTCAGAAAGTTGGTGAAAGTTCTTTTTGAAAAATTATTGATTCCGTGTGTTAACGAAATCCAGAAATTTAAATTAATTTTTTTTAGTGTTTTGGTAATTTTTCTCGATTTTATGGGTGCAGGTTGCTTTTCTCTCATTTTTTTGATTTCTGTTCAAGTCACAGTTATCTGGATAGAAATATTATTCATTTTTTAAATTCCTTTTCTTATTAGCACCATTAAAATTTGAAAGTTTCATGGGAAAAAATTTCATTTTGTCAAAAAATCCTAATTATTGCCAAAAATATTAATATTTTTTTTAAATCATCATTTTTTCAAAAAAATTTCATTTCTGTCAAAAATTATCAAATTTTTGAAAAATTCTAATTTTTTACTTATAAACCATTCAAAATTTTTCAACATGATATCTATTATACTTAATGAGTTACTAATCTAAAACCAATTCTAAATTTTCCAAAATACCTCACAATTCATAATCCGTAGAACTCGGTAAGTAATACTTTTTCGAATAAATTTGAAAAAAAAAAACTGAAAAAAATCACAAATCACCAACTTTTGTAAAGGAAACTTCTCCCAAAAAAAAAAAAAAAAAAAAATGGAAAATTGTAGATATAAACACAAATATGAACCAAAAACCTATTAAACAAAAAACAAAACAAAAACTTTTCCATACCTTCTGCAAATTTTCCATCACCTTATTACTCATAAAAACCCTCCATCTACTCTGACATACCGCCATGTTCGACTTCTACGACATTCGCGGCTCGATTAGCGAAATCAGGTCATAAATACGCTCATTACCTCCGTCGTCTCCAAGACACAGAAAAAGAATAGGTAAAAAGGTTATAATAATAAAAAGAAAAAAATTTTCGACTCGTACGATGCATGCGTACGTTGCTAATGGCAAAAAAGAGGCACGCGAGGAAGGCGTGAATAAAGAGTAAAAAAAACTGCACGGATTTGGACGACAGAAGGAGAAGTGAGGACGGGAACATAATTCGCCCCGTCAATTTACACCGTCGAACAATCACGACGTGATCGTGTCGCTAAATTAATTCGTTTGTAGAAATATAAAGGTGTTGCGAGATGGGAGAATGGAAAGAGATGGGTAGCAGTCTCTCTTTTTTTTTGGCAACTCGTAGATTACTTATACGATGAGTGAAAAAAAGCAGCATCAATATTTCTCCCTTCAGTATGATAACAATTTTAATAGGTGAACTTGTTTCGTCTGTGTGTGCCGATGTATTCGATGAAAAAAAAGTATTTTATGACCCCTTAGATGGGAAACGAAGCGGTATATTAGTGAAAAATTATACGCCAAAGAAAGAGAAAGAGGCGGCAGGGCGATTATTATGATTATATCGAGTTGGACTGGCGCTAAGCCGCCGGAGACTATATGGTACTATTACACCTGGAAGGCTATGGTGCTATAGAGTGAATTGAATACGAGCGACGTACGCCTTCGTCGTTATATTGTCCCCCAAATATGGTATGTTGAAACTATTTACTTTGGCCGCGTGTTGCCTGCCTGCCTAGTGCTGTACTTCCTGATCTGCGAGTACGTGTGTGGCGACCTTTTCTTTATAGCAGGTTGCCGGCGAACGCGGATAGACCGCGACGGGTGCTCTTTGACAAATTCGACCAACATCTGGGATCTGCGCTTTCCCTGAAATTTGCTCGTTAAAATCGTGCTGTCTATGCCGGGTATGAAAAACATGAAAATAGTATGGATTTTGATCATTTTCAACGAAAAGCATGAATTTCTTACATTTTACTTTTGAATTCTTGATTCGAAAAATTTCCCTGAAAGAAATTTCAAAACAGGATTTTTTGATATTTTCGGAAAAATTGTGTGATTTTTTAAAAATTATCTGGGTTTTTATAGTGTGATAAGTTTTTCCAACTGGTTCATAGGCGGATTTATGAAAATGGATCTGGGGGGGGGGGCTTAGCCCCAGATCAAAAGCATTAGAAGATTTTTTGGAAGGATGCAAACTGCAAAATCGATACAAGGACTAGAAATACCAGAAAAATCTTACATGATGAAGTAGGAGGGGGCCTTCTTTGACACTGTCACCTCAAATAATTCGAATAATTATGATTTTATTCATACCCGAGCGAAGCGAGGGTGAAGCTTTGAAAAATTGAATTTTTAATGGCCATAAAAGTGATTTTTTTGTATATTAATGATTTCAAAATTCCTATTTGATGTTATTTTAGGAGTAGGGAGAGGGAAAACATATTCGCAGTCAGTGGCGTTGGAAGTTTTTTTTTTGGGAAAATACAAATTGAGGAAGAAGACATGAAGTACCAGAAGGAATTTTCGGAGAAAGGCGCCTCCTTCCTCAATGTTGCCTAAAAATAATTTGTGAATCGTGATTTTGTTCATGCCCGAGCGAAGCGAGGGCGAAGCTATGAAAAAATTGTGTACTTAATGCCCAGAAAATACATTTTTTTCATGGTAGATACATTCGAGTTTGATTGTCAAACAATTTGACAATCAAACACGAAAAATTTTTGGAGGGGCTAATTTCACTCTTGGGGAGGGGGCTAAGCCCCCCGCGCCCCCCTTAAATCCGCCTATGAACTGGTTTTTAAACCCTGAACCAATTAATGAAATCAGTTTCAGTGATTTTTGGGAAACCGTTATTGGTTGATTCTTCACTCGTTACCCTGTCTCAAAAATTCTCCGTTTTTTCGTAGTGTGTAATTTTTGAAAACTGGTTGTGATTGTAAATCGTTGATTGTTCACAAAACCGGTTTCAATTTTTTTCAGAAAGTGATTGGTTGATTTTATTTGCATTCTTCACCATTTTCTAATGATTACTTATGGTTTTGTTGATGTTGTATAATTTTCAATAGCTGGTTTCCAGTCACGGAACCAATTATGAAACCGGTTCAATGTTTTTTTGGAAACCATTGCTGGTTGATTTTTCACACACATCACCATGTCCCAAAATTTCTCAATTTTTTCATGTTTAATTTTTGACAACTGGTTGCAAATCGTTGAACCATTTACGAAACCGGTTTCAAAACATTTCAGAAAGTGATTGGTTGGTTTTTTTGCATTTTTTCCTATTTTCTAAAAATACTTTCTGGTTTTGTGGTGTTGTATAATTTTCCATGACTGGTTGCCAATTACTGAACCAATTATGAAACCGGTTTTAATGATTTTTGGGAAACCACTGCTGGTTGATTCTTCACACGCATCGCCATGTCCCAAAGTTTCCCAATTTTTTTCATGTATAATTTTTTACAACTGGTTGCGAATCGTTGAACCATTTACAAAACCGGTTTCAAAATTTTTTAGATAATTTGGTTGGTTTTTTTTTGCATTTTTCACTATTTTCTAAAAAACATTCTGGTTTTGTGGTGTTGTATAATTGTCCATGACTGGTTTCCAATTACTAAACCAATTATGAAACCGGTTTCAATGATTTCTGGAAAACCGTTGTTGGTTGATTCTCTTCACATCTTCACTCATTACTATGTTCCAAAAATTATCCGTTTTTTTTTTTGTATTGTGTAATTTTTGACAACTGGTTGCGAATCGTTGAACCATTTACGTAACCGGTTTCAAAACTTCTCAGAAAGTGATCGGTTGATTTTTTTCATTTTTCACTATTTTCCAAAAATACTTTCTGGTTTTGTGATGTTGTTTAATTTTCTATGACTGGTTGTCAATTACTGAACCAATTATGAAACCGGTTTCAAGAATTTTCAGAATACTATTTTCTTTTTGGAATTCATCTATAATTTTTCAAATCTTGGACCTCGCTTTGCTTGGGCGTATAAACTTTAAAATATATATCAGAAATCCAGTTTGACAATTTCACCTCTCCTTAAAAACTGAAACTTCAATTTAAAAAAATGAAGAAATTATCGCTTTAAAATTTTTTCGTCAATTCATTCATTTCATTCATGAAAATCAAATGATGTGGTAACAATGTCGAATGAAATTTTCAAACAAATTAAATTTTTTGGAACGAGATGAACTAAAATGTTATAAAAATGTTATGCAAAACGCGAAAATAGCACGATTCATTTCTGTCTCTAATAGACGCCATGTAAAAAGGGAACACTCCGTCGGTGATTTACGTATTCACTTTTAATCGCACCAGTAAACGTAGCCTTTTTCACAATTCATTCGAATGTGTGGTCAATTAAACTCGTCCGGTGATGTAGAAAGGGTATCCAGCGTGTGGAAGATCAACGTAGGTAATTAAAGACTCGTAATCGTGGCTTCGAGCCTTGTAAATAGAGAGAAGAAAAAAATCGACGAGTAGGAGTATTCGACTTATATACCTCGGATCGATCATTAAAAAAATAGCGATCGTCGTCGTATGTGTTTCGGATGATCGTCGCTCAATTATCGATATATTATGCTAGCCGGTGTGTGTTCAGCCATCGCCGCGATCAGAGAAAGAGGCAATATTGTCCCAAGAGGAAATCGACCAAAGGAAATACTATACGGTATTATTTGAAACGGAATCATACCCGGAATGAGACAGCCAGGGAAAAGGGGGGAAATTCGAGAGAAAAAGAAATAGAACTACGCGAAGGTAATTAGCAATGATAGATCGCCATCCGGTCGCTGCACGTTATCTTTGTGGCGCGCGTTAAAAGAATGTTAATCACGATGACCGCCGTCGGCAGAAACGGTGGCCACTCGCCGATGTACATCTGGAATAAATTATCCACACCTTCTATCTTGACTATATGTATGTAAGCTGTGTAGTACCTTACTTACTTAGGTACCTAAGTACGACGCGACGACGGTTTACTTTGTTGCTGCCATGAGTATGAGCATGAGATCCTTTTGTGTGGCGCTGGTATTAAATATGTGCGATTACATCTCCTAGGTACGTGTTTGGTGGTACTTTGCTGGCGGAATCGTGGTTGTAGGTTTGCCATTGCGGAGGTCTGGAAATCGGTGAGAAATGGATTTGTGAGTTTGATGCAGTTTTTTGGATAAGGTTGCGGAGATGAATGTGCCAATGAGAGGTATGAAGTGTTTGTGGGGAGTGGAAAATGGTCAATTTGTCCTTTGTCCGAATTTAGAGGTAGCATTTGGTATTTTGTGTCAATTTTTGAAATTTTGAGGTTGATTTGGTGAGAAAATGTTGAAAAATTCTTGAAAACAGAGTTTCTAATCAAATCGGGTCAAATGTTCGAATTTCAGTAAATTTTTGAAGTTAAATTACATTGAATACTTTTTTCACCAAAAATCACAAAAATTTGATCGAATATCGAATTTTTGGAATTGCAATTTTGGGTTTTTGAGTGAAAAATAATTAGGTGAGTGAGAAGATGAGAAAATTCCTAAAAAATCCTACGTGGATAAACATTTCAAAAAAAAATTCTGAATTTTACTAATGCTGAAAATAGAAAAGGTGCTGAAAAGGTCTAGGATTTTTCTGTAAATGTCATGTATTTTTTTTTTTTTTTTTTTTAAATTCAATTCATGTGAAGTCACCGTTGATGGGGTACTTGCTACTTACATATTTAAATAAGTTTTACCGAATTATTCAAAGTTGTAATTGTGACAAGAAAATTATTTTTGCAAAAAATAACCAAATAAACCTTTTTTTTGAAGAAGGGTGGGAGGGGTGAAAAATTTGCTTAAACAATTATCTCAATTTTTATTACTGTAATGATTTGTTTTAAATAATTTTTTTCTGAAATCGGAATGAGGAGGTGAAAATCTGATTTTAATAAAGTTGTCAAAATTATCACATTTGAATGAAGATTTTAAAATTTTTTTTTCATATTTTTTGAAGAACACGAAAAAATTGATTTTTAGTAAGAAATGAGGGTAAAATTATCAAAATCACTCCCATTCAATGATTTTTTGTTTTTTAATTTAAAAAAAGATTTGAATAACGTAGGCATCTAATATGTATTTAAAAAAATTGAGTTTTGTGCATTTCTGAATTGTGGTGGGGAAAAGGGGGTGGAAATCTCGTGTTTTTAACTAAATTCTCCCCAAATTAAAATCTTTATTGAACTGGTGAAAGTCTGTCAAAATCATTCAAATTAAGCAAGTAAATAATATTTTAATGGAAATCGAAGATGAATCACAAAAATTATCAATCTCTCGGAGTTGCTGGTAAATTTTTTTTCTGTTTTGAAAGATATCGATTTTTTCTTTATTTTTTGTTTTGCTGATAAAATTCATACTTATGTTAGGCCTTGAAAGTGACTGAAGATCAAAAGAGAAGGCTTCGAGGAAAATTCAAAAATGAACGATATTCGTTATTTTTCATATTTAAAAATCCAAAATATGTACCTATCACATTACAAGATATTCAACAGTTTTCTTGAATTTGAGAAAATTTTTTTGTTTTTATTACCGTGAGAATTGAATAAATTGAACCATCAGAGAAAAAATTCGCCATCTATAATTTTATGGATTATGGTCAAGTACAGTTGAAATTCATCCCAACCCATTACTAAAATTGAACAGTCGAGTACGTCGTAAACCTAAAGTTGAAATTTCACCTCAACTGAATATTTTCCATTATTCATTCGAGTCGTACTACTTAATATACCTACCTACCATATTCTAATCTAAAACAAATTGTATACATATTTCATGAATGGTAAATTTCAACTTTATGCCACGCTTGTTGTTATGTTTCTGCATGCCGCTTCTTTTTTCTTTTTTCATATCTTTAGTTTGTTGCTTGTTTTTTTTTTCATCTCGACTTTTGAGCGAGAAAACGGTTAATTTTTAAGCAATATATTTATTTCTGTACGATATCAATATCTACGTTTACGTACCAAGTACGTAGTACGTACATTATAATATGAAACATACGCGTCGATGACGAAATCCAGTATATAAGAATACTTAATGAAAGAATACGAAAAGAGCGAGAGAAAAACTTAGTTCTGGCTTCTGTTTGTCTTTTGCATTGCAAGACGAAGACGAACGTAGCGTGTGCAGAGCCACAGAGCAAATCGCTGGAGCGAATTTTTCTATCAAGTTGAAGAGACTCGCTTGGAAAAATATTCTCGATAATTTTCATGCAATTTCCGTTCGTTCGTTGGTTCGTTTTACCTTTTTTTTCATCTCTCTCCCTGACGTATACGACTCTGAATCTACACTATAGTTATTTACTTATTCGAAAAGCTATTCGCGAATAGCGATAATGGTATCGATAATGAAAAAAATATCGAAATGTGGTCTTGATGGAGGTAAAAGTCAAAGGAAATGGGAATTGTGGGGATGATTTGAGTCAGAGTAGGGGTTCTCACTTTTTTTTGATGTGTGACTTGTTTGAATTCAGGTGATGGGTAATTTTTCTCGGGGGAGGGGGACAGGATCTAGGTCTTGCAGGGTGTCCACTTTCTGGGAAACATGGAATGCAAAAGCCAGAGAAGTTTAAAATTGTGGTAAAGTTAATAATTTTGAATTTTTTTCAGAAGTAACTTTTATTTGCCATTTGTTCGACCGGCCGGATTTGGCCATCCAAAAAATTCATATTTAAAGACATGTTGTTTCTATTAAATTTTGAATTTTTCAAAAAAAAAAAGTTACCCTTGAGAGTCCATTTTACAAAGTCATATAGATCATGTAAAGTCATATTTTTGACCAAAAATTTTAATTTTCCCCATTTTTCTTTCCGTTTACCGAAGGTCGAAAATCTGTTTTTTGCTTCAATTATAATTTTTCAAAAAAAAATTGAACTTTTGCTTCGCTTGAACTGAACAAATTTTTCTTTTCAAAAAATATTCAATAGAAAATTATCCAGCATGTTTATTACTTAAAATTGGAGTAAAGAACTGAAAAAAAGTTGAGTAGATGCGTATTTTGTTTGAAAAAAATCAAGATTTTTCAAGTCCTGTAGTCCCGATTCATTTAGAAAAATTAAACCAAGTAATGCAATATCATTTTCAAAAAAATTAATTTTTTTTTCAACGTTATTTTTTGTAAAAAAAATTACTCCGGTAATAAATGATTCCACGATTCGTTTAAAATGCTTAAAAAAACTAACAGAATTTTTTTTCAAAAATCTTGGTAAATATTTCAAAGCAGGAGATTTAAAAAAAAATCATGCTTTTTTGAAAATTTTAAAATATTTGACCATGATCCCTTTATCATCACTACTCCTACGAACTACATTTCCTTCATCGCTTGCAAACTTAATTTGAAAGTTTTTTAAAAAATTGAAGAAAAAACTGATTCTAAGAATTTAGAAAACACAAAAATTAATATTAAAAAAGTTTTATATTCCTGATCAAAGAACGAAGTCATTCAAGGAGTAGGTACAATTTCCAATTGAATGCAAAAATTGATTTTGGAATTTTTTTTTTGAAATAAACATTATTTTGGGTTCTTGAAAATTCTGTCTTACAGAATCAGAATCATACTCTTTAGTTGAATAATACTTTGTGAAACATTTCGACTAGTCTTTTCAACTCGTTTTTTTTTTTTTTTTTTTTTTTTGAAACGTGTGGATGCTTGCGACCATTATAACGTGGATCTCGTGTTAGTTTGAAATTCCCCCTTCATGCTTCATGAATATCACGTTGAAAAATCTGGAGAACTTCGAAAAATTAGTACGGAAAACCAAGAAAAGTCAGGAAAAATAATTTTTAAAATATTTTGGACATCTCGTCCTAAGTAGTTGAATCCTTCTGGATTTAAAATCAAAAAATCCCAAAATCTGAATTTTTGATTTGAAATCCGTTTTTGCTCTAAATTTTAGATTTTGGATTAGAAATCATTTTTCTTTTTTTTTTTTTAATATACAAAAGTATCTGGTGATCAGTGTTCAGGCTTCAGGTTCAAGCAACTTGACTTTTCGTCTTGTAGTCATGCCTAATTTTGTGATAGATTTTTTAATAAAAACATTTCGATGATTTCGAAGATCAATATTTTTTTCATTACCGTTACCCAGATTTTTAATTCCGGCTTCTCAATCCACTTTGCCTAATCTGGATTTGAAAAGTCATATTTTTTTAAAACTAGCTAATAATCGAGGGAGAAAAGTTTTTTTTTTTTTGTATAATTTCCAAGGATTTTCAAATCTTTTTTTGAAAAATTTCCACTCAATGTCAACAAGAATTTTAATTTGTTAAGAAATCGATCATTTTGTTTAAAATTTTCGAGAATATTTTTCCTTGTGAAATAGATTCAATTTTTTAAAATTCGCTCTGAATATCTTCTTATGAACTACTCTCACAATTTTTTTTGATCTCATCATTAAAAAATCGATTCCCCCTCTCCTGAAAATCACCGTACTTCCTATTTTTGTGCCATTATGTATCTCTATCGAAGAAAATACGATAACAACGTGTTCATGGGTGGGTACCACGAGTCGAATAATCGAACCAAGATACAATTTCCCTCACCTATCTACGTTTACCTATCAGCAAAGACAAAAATAGATATATAATCAAAATAACGTGCATTTTTCTACATACACCTGCTATAATTCCTTCCTCGACAATAATCTATCGCATATTTTTCTTTCAACCGACCGGAAAAATCGCGAATTACACCGGTAATATCATTTGCTCGAAAGATAGAAAGAGTAGTTCCCCGAATACATCCAAGCAATGTGCGAGAAAAAACATTACCATGTTGCGAGTGTAAAAAACAACCGGTATTATGTATTTTTTTTTGCCCTACACGAGGATTCTAGATGGTATACCTTTACCTGGGTGGACGATAAAATGTGTAGATTATTGTAAAAAGCCTAAGATGCGACCAGCTGATTAGAAAGGAACGCTAGATTCATTGGTATTATCTCGGGCCGGTATTTCATTGAATATATTTACTCTCTGCAGCGTATCCATAAGTGAAAGTACCTATATATAGAAGATATCTTCCCAGAAAAGATCCCTCTATCCCTCCAAGCGAGGAAAAAAAATCAAATTCGTGTATTATTTTTAGACGACGACGAGCTTTACCAAATATTCATCGAAAATATGGTATTTTGTTGAGTTGTTTTATTTTTTATTTATTTCTTCTTTTTTTTTTTTATTAGCAAATTTTTTTCTATAAGGAGTTGTTTTTTTTATGTATATAAAAATATTGTATGTATATAAATGGTTAGTGATGTAGCGAATTATTATGTATATATGCGTAACTTTCTGCAATAAGATGAACTTTTTTTAGAAGGATAGACAAAAAAAAAAAAGCAACAGAGTAAAAAAAATATAGCGCTATGAAATATTATACGAGCGCAACACGATATACTACGGAAGACCGCAAATAGAGGATTCAATATTTGTAGTCGACTTTTTGTGATATTGTATAATTTAAAGGAAATTTTTTTCTTTTTTTATGAATTATAATATACGTGTGTGTTTTTTTAATAAAATATTTTTTTCGTTGTTAATTGTAAAAAAAAAATGCGAATGTAGACTTTGGCTCGTATGGTTGTGGCTCGGTAAATAGGTCGGAAAAGGGTTGCCTGTTCGACGGATTTCCGATTACGGCCAAGTATTTATAAATTTTATTTTTAGTCGAAAACGACGCTAGTTGTTTTCTCCGAGATTAGGTGTAGGAGTGAGGCGAATTGGCTGCCGTTGGTGTTTGAAAATCACGCGGTGGCAGAAGAATTTTAACAATTCTGAGGAACGATTTGAGAAGAGGGGGAGGGATTAATTGCGTGTAGCTTTGAAATACCTAATTATTGGACGATGGTTGGAGAGTCGAGCTAGAAGTTTCGTAGAATGTCTGTTTTTCATTTCGCAAAACTTTATCAGTTCCGTTATCATTTTTAAAGTCCGGTTTTACATTTTCATCCGGATTGTAACGTCTGTGTACGTGCTCGTATATGGAATACTATGTACCTATGGACGATTGATGATTGTAAAGTGGGCTGTAAATTTATCCCAGTGCTAGATTCGGTCGATTTTTTGAGCCAGACGGTATTTGAAAATATTTTCGAGTCTGGATTTTGAGCTCCATCGTCGAATATTTATTCGTCGATGGATCATTGGATGATATCTGAGGACGAAATTAACGTAGGATGACTGTATTACATTGGGTCATCGTCTAGCGCCTAGTTTGATTACTCCTGGTTTACTTGCAATGAGTTCCGAAGCGCGCACAAGTGACCATATGGTCGAACATTCCTCGAGTAACGCGTTTAATACGCTGAAACCGTCCTATCCTCTGTACCACGAAGGAAGAGAAGTATAGAAAAAAAAAAAAAACGTTAAAGAAAAAGTATCTATGGAGAAAAAAAAAACTAAAACAAAACTCAATCGTGTACTGTTCCTTGCGCTTCCCTTTAGCTGTCAGCTTTAGTTTGTAGATATCACACAACTCTCATCAGTATGTTATTCTCATACATGATTCATTTTCCACCTCCATTGTTCTCGCTACTAGTCTGCTTTAATTTGCTCCGGTTTTGCTGTTTTTTTTTTCTTTCATGGTGATCGAAGTTTCGTTCTGTTGATTCTTCTGATGTTCTTTGGGCCGAGATGTGGTTGGTTTAGATCTTGGTGCGGGAATTGGTTTCGAGAGGTTTGTCATTCGAGGTCTGGGTGATTTAGAGGGTTGGGGAAGTCCTTGGCTTGTGTATGTGGTGTCGAAATTGTCGTTGGAGTTGAGAATGGTTCCGGAGTCGAGGTACGATTTGGTGAGTGTGTCGAGATGAATGAGGATGGTCGAAGGCGAGTTTTGTTGTAGTTTTTTTTAGAATTCGTTTGAAAATTTGAAAGAAATTTGATGTGAAAAGTTGAATTGAAGGTGTGCTATTTTTTAGATGAAATTTTGAGTATAAAAGTTGTCAGTATGAAGTCTTCGGAAGTACTGTATTACATATTTTTTTGAGGAGGAGGGGGGGGGGGATTTTACGAATTCTCGAAATCTGAATTAGTCAAATTTAGTGGGCAAAATTTTACTTTTTTGAATAGGTGAGATGAATTTCAATCAAAATTGATGATTTTTTTCACTGATTTTCCAGTTAAAAATTTTAATAATTTTTTTTGAAAAATTGGTTACTGATTGTGGGAGTTGGTAATTTTTGGTTACAAAATCAATAAAATTATGCTCATTTTTTTACTGAAAAATCACTGGTCTGGGAGGAAATGTGTATTTTAATAAATTAAAAAAGCAGTTCAGATCGAGGGGAGTTCCCATGAATAGGGTAATCTGTGTAAAAAACGTTTAGAATGTTTGAAAAATTGTAAAATTTTTATTTTTTTGAACAGAAAGGAAAATGTGCTCTGTACCTAATATTGAAAAATAAGTCGCGAAAAACCCATGAAATCAGCTCATAAAATTGACTTCCTAAAATCAGAATGGGTAGGTCTAAAAAATCCAAGAAATGAAATGAATTGTAATTTTTTGTGAACAAAATTTGTGTGTGTAGGTTTGTAATCTAAATTTGTCAAATTTGGTGAAATGATTTTCATTAGAAAATAGTGAGAAAATTTTTACTAGAAATCGGTGAAATAATTTTCTCTAGAAATCGATAATTTTTCACAAATTTTTTGAACGAATTTCTGTTTTTTTCTGAAAATTTAGGAACAGACTTAAAAGTTGATAATTTTTTACTGAAAGATCAGTGAAGAAAAATCCCTGATTTTTAGTAAAATTATTTCTCTAATTCAAAAAAAAAACACGAAATTTCACCTAATTTGCCTGATTTAGATTCTTAAATAGGTAAAAGTAGGTAAGCCGGGAATAATCATTTTGAAAGAATAGAATAACCAAAAACCAAATGACGCATATGTTGCGACCAATTCGCCTTTTTTTTCAATTTTTCTCCCAAAAGTCAATTTTTATTTCTTAAAGAAAAAAATTTTTCTTGAAACCAGAAAACGAGCCAAAACTATCAGAATTTTGGAAAAAATTTGAGTTCTTCCTTCATCATTGAAAAAATAAGAGATTCTTCATTCTTAAATTGAAAATTTTTGTTACGATTATTACTTTTGTGAGTTCTTTTGGCAGTGCTGTTCAAATCAATTGGATTCCTATATTTTTTTAATACAAAAATTTTCCAAATTTTTGTTTTTCAAAACTTTCATCAAAAACATAATAGAAGAGTTTTGAATTTGTGACCCTGTCGTAAAGAAGGGACCTAGTATAAGAAAAAATCGATGTCTCATTTTTCACGTTTTTGATCCAAATGAGACCAAATCTGGACCAATCGTATGAAAATAAAAACATCGATTTTTTTGAACGCAAGGTCCCTTCTTTACGGCAGGGTCACATTTGCTTCTGAATATCTCAGAAAACACCTAATGAGAGGAAGTAAATTTGAGCTGTTTTAGTTGTGGAGGGGGGGGGGGCAAAATGAAATAAAATGATTTTCGGCTTCTTCAACGATGAAGATGAAATTTTCATCAGATTGGAATCCTAGACAACCTCATTTTGATGATTTTTCTCGACGAATTTTTCAAATTTTTTATATGTATCACCAAATGAGGTTTTTTTCAACAAAAAAATACTTGTTAATTTTCTGAACAGGTACATAAAATTTTGATTTAAAAATTCTGATTCTATTTTTTTTAGGTTATCAAAAAATTGCATCGTTTTTCTTGATTGAAGTAGTCCATGTGAAAAGAGGGATGGGGGAGGAGGTCTCGATCACTCGATTTTGGAATATTGGAATATTTTACAAAAGTCTCGTGTTGTAAATAATTTTTCAACTCGATTTTTTTTAGAATTTTTAGAATTTGTTTCATTTTCTAAATTGAATGCTGGTTTCATTTTGTTGAAAAATTCCTGATTTGATTGTGTAATTTTGAGTATTTGAAGAAAATCAGTATAAATCCCCCCCTCCCCTCGAACCCATATCATCCTCTTCATATTTCAATGATTTTTTCGTCATTTTTGAATTTGAAAGGAGCTTCTGATACATTTCCAAAATCGTAATGTGAACTTTTCTTTCTTAAAAATTTTGAACCAATTTTTTATTTTATTTTTGGGACCCTGTGATTTGGAGAAGGTTAGAAAGAAAAAAAATTCAAGAAATATTTTGGCTAATTTTAGTCCAGAAATAACTTACTTATATAGAAATTTTTTGCTAGTAATTTCAGTTGAAAAACAAAATAGATTTGATTGAACAGAAATTTTTTTTAAATCCAGTGATGCATTTTTAAAAATTGGATTTTGAGTGAAGAATCATCTGTTTTCAGCCCATAAAATTTCGATTACTTTGCATTTTTTTTCACCCTAAAACAAAAAATCGTACACATTTTTCCTATCCTAGAAAAGTCTGTTTTCAACGTAGGTATTTTCAATTAGGTACGTTTACGTACGAATGCATCGTAGCACGGTGGAGTATCGGTCGTTAAAAGAACATTTGAATGTCGTCTCGAGGTACGTTCATGTATGGTGCACGGAGGTAGGAACGAATGACGTAAAAAAATTTCAAAATTACCATCTATCGTAATAAATTGTACGACAACGAAGAGCAGACGAGACGTTGAAGTGAAACGTAAGAAAAATTTCTACGAACGAGGCGAAGAACGACGGACGTCGGTGTCGGGAGCGATTGCAATTTACTTACCTGTGTGAGTTGCATAGTGCAATGTGTACGTACAAATATACCTTGCACGTGCATAAGACGTTTAAACTCGCGCGACCAAGCGAAGGACAAATTACCTACTTGAAATTTTCTTATTTTTATCGATGGCTCGGTGTGTAATTAAGCACTTGGGAGATGGTACGAGTTCAGCTATAGGTCGAGTGAATTTGATGGCGCTATTGGTATGACTTTGTGGCGGAAAAAGACAGCGGCGAGATGGGAACGCTGGTCGGCGCTTATACGAGTAATTTTTTGCGGTCGTTTATGTTGTCGCTGAAAGGTTATTAATTTTGTCAATCAGCTTTGAATGGTCGGCCGACAGAAACATGAATACGACATGCTTTGTGAGCTAGCAAAACGAAAAATTATTCTATGAGAACCAACATATAGTACAAGATCTTAACGCGTTTTGAATTCGTAATCGATTGCGCTGCCAGTTAATCATCGCTTCTTTCTTGTTCTTGTACACAATACGTGTAGGTTTTATGCGTAGGTATTTTTACCTGTTGGTTTGCTAATAAGTAAGCTATTTATTGGGATGATATTGAATTGCAACATTTATTAATTATCGTAATTCTTATTTCAATGCTAAGGCGAGCTTTCATCAATGAAATCGTAAGTTCACCTGTTGGTCGCCCCTCTCCTGGCCCGGTATCGTGGCACATGTGGTTTCGTTTGGTTTTTGGTAATTATCGTTTGCCCGCAAATGAGGATTGCCCACGCTGTAATTTTTCGACAAGGTTGAGAAAAAAAGTTGATACGATGGTATCTACTTCGTTGGTGATTTTCGTGCTGATTGGCAGCTCGAATTGATCAGATGATCACGGGATCGAAGTAGTCTCTGGTTTAATGAAGCAGCGTCGGTAGATTCGAAGATGGTCGATGAACCGACCATTTTGATCGATTTTTTGTCGTCGATGTGTCTGGAAAGAGGTCGAATGGGTTTTTTTTGGTGTGATTTCTCGGAAGGATTGAGCGATGCTTTTTTTGGGTGAATTGATTTTTTGATCGAAGATTTGAATTTTTTTAATTCGAAGAATTTTAAAGTGGTCTTGGGTTGTCCCCAAATATTTTGATTTCAATATAATTTTGTGAGAGTTCCTGATTGGCAGATTGTTGCCTAAAAATCGTCGTCCAGTTCAATTTTCTACCTTCTCGTTCGAATTTATCGATCTTGAAATTATCTCGATTTCATGATTTCAATATTTTGAGGATTTCCTAAAACGTTGATAACTATCCCACAATTGGAAACTTACCTTTTTCATTTTCAAGGCGAAAAATTTTTGATTTCACTTCCTTTCTCATCATAATCTTCGAGTTCAAAATCATCACCAAATCATTTGAATTCGAAGGATTCTGAAGTGGCCCACTTCTCTCATTTCGAATCAGTGAAAAGTCACTGAGAAAAAGTCAAAATTGAATCACAGGGAAAATCATTGAAATTTTTTGATTTTTAGTGAATTTCGTTGTTTTTTCTAGAGAATTTCTCTGATTTTTCATAGAATTTCACCAAATTTTCAACAGATTTCAGATATTTCACTGATTTTTCAGTGATTTTTCGCTGATTTCTGTGAACTTTCATTGACTTTTGTAAATTTTCCCCAACTTTTCAGTGAATTTTCAGTGATTTTCTCTGATTTATGAATGAGAGAGTAAGTCATCTCCAGCTATTCTGATATCGAATTATCGATGTACTTCTGTAAGAGCCCATTTGTGGCCGATTTGTGCCAAAAAAATCATCGCCAAGTTCTATTTCTTACCTTCTTGTTCCAATTTATCGATCTTGAAATCGTCAAGATCTCTTGATTTCAGTATTTTGAAGGTTCCATAAAAGTTATTTATTTTCCAAAATTTGTAAACTTTGTTTTTTTCATTTTTGAGGCGAATATTTTTTGATTTTTTCCATCTTTCGATCAAAATAATCATTGAATCGGATTCAAAGGATTCTGAAATGGTCCCAAATTGTCCTCAGCTATTCAGATTTCGAAGTAATTTTGTGAAACCCCTTTGTGGCGGATTATTGCCCAAAAATCATCATCAAGTTCAATTTCCTACCTTCTGGTTCCAATTTATCAATCTTGAAATTTTCTCGATCTCTTGATTTTAATATTTTTTTGTAGGAAGTTTTCAAAACCGTTGATAATTTCTCAAAAATTGGAAAATTTTCCTTTTTTCATTTTCATAGCAAAAAATTTTTGATTTTATTTTCCCTAATGTTTGAGTTCAAAATGATCACCAAATCATTTGATTTCAAAGGATTTTAAGATGGTCCTAGGTTGTCTTCAACTAGGTATTCTGATTTCAATATAATTTTGTGAGATCCCTTTATTGGCAAATTATTGCCCAAGATCATAATTTCCTGCTTTCTGGTCTCAATTTATCGATTTTGAAATGTCTCGATCTCTTGATTTTAATCATTTTCGCTTATGAATTCCTCAAAATGTTGATAATTGCTCAAAAATTGAAAAATCTTTTCTTGTTTTCGAGGTGAAAAATTTTTGATTTCGTTTCCCTTTCTATCATACTCAATCTTCGAGTTCAAAATTATTACCAAATCATTCGAATACCATGGATTCTGAAGTGGTCCTAAGTTGTCCCTAGCGGTTCTGACTTCGATACTTTTTGTGAGAATTCTTCATTGGTAAATTATTGTCCAAAAATCGTCATCCGGTTCAATTTATAGACCTTGAAATAATCTCGATCTCTCAATTTTTATGTTATTTATTTTTTCTCTTGGAAATTCCGCAACCAAAAATTGAAAATTTTTCATTTTTGAGGCCAACAATTTTAGATTGTCTAAAAATCGTCATCATGTTCAATTTATCCGATCTTTCGATTTTTATATTTTTCTCTTAAAGATCCCCTCCTCCAAAAATTGAAAAATTTTCATTTTCGAGGCTAAAATTTTTGTATTTTATTTCCTTTTCTCTCATAATCCTCGAGTTCGAAATACTCACCAGATCATTGGAAATTGTTTTGAAATCCCTCCATCAAACTTCAAGCTTCATTTTGCCTCAATTTATTCGTTCGATTACCCAATCCCTTGAGAAATTACGTCACATCGCCCAAACAAGGTGAAAAACGTCGTTGTCATTCGTATCGACATCTTCACTCCATCGAATCAGAAAACTCCTCGACAAACGTAACAATAAAAGAAAACGAACGCAAGTTTCCATAATTTTATTAAAATATCTTTTTTCCAACATTTGTACTCTTACGAAATACTGGACGACGGTCGTCTTAAACATTAAGCGTAAAATTATTCAAATCTAATGGCGACAAAGCGATAGATTTCAAGGCGACGTCTTCGCTTACAGTTGATAATTCAAATTATACGATTAATTTTTTATATTCGAGATTACCAACGGGAGGAAAAAAATTCTATCTTGACGGACACAAATAACAATCACGTAATTGCCCAGTTTATACGTACGCGACGAGATCTGTGGGCTTATTTAATTAGACTTTCGAACATATTTACGGCCGTTTAAATTTCCTATATCTTGTGCAACGCTGCATCGTATTCGCGGTCAGCGTTATTTTCGCCTGTTTTACCATCTGGATCGTTGTTGTGAACATGTGTAGTATCGATTTAAACGGTTTTATTGGATGGCTTTATTGAAGCGAATTAACGTTGACCAGTTTCCGAGCTATTGATTATTTTTAATTAAACAGGAAGATCGAGGAGGCGTATAAGTTGAGAAAATTCGTAGAATCGGCCGAGCTCTGTGATGGTTTTTTTTCTCTATCGGATGTAATGAGATAATGTGACGGTGATGGAGTGCTAATTGGTTGGATGGTTTGTGTCAAGGGATGTGTCGATTTTATGCTTAACTTAGGATAGGATGGTCGAGTGATGGAGCGACCTTCTCGGAAATTTTTCCTGAACGGAGCATTAGCAGATATGGAAGTTGGGAAATTTCTGTCGAATTCTATTAGGCTGATGATTACTTTTACTAAGGTTTGACCAATGTTACAAGCAACTTGACGGATTAGATGAAACAAAATGTGTTTGTATTTTGAAATTTTAAATTGGATGCTTTGGTGATCGTTTTTTCTGTTGAAAAAAATAAACGATCTCTGTTATTATTTTTGATATTTTTCAAAATCTAAGGTTACATTTCACAACCATGAAGGATTGGTGTCTTAGATCTCGCATAAATTTTTGAATTTTTCTTCTTTTGACTATCGTGAATTGGGAATATCGAAATAACCATAAATTATGACCTTTTTTTTAAAATTTTGTTAGTTTCTAGAGAGAACCAGAATTGGATATCTGAGGTAGTAAGAAATGGAAAATTTTGAACTGAAATAATATTTTTTTCCTGATTTTTCTGATTCAAAAGTGCAAGTTTTTTCATTTTTTCCAACTTGTAAAGGAAAATTTTACGTAAAAGCCATCATTTTTGAAAGTTTTAACTCAAGTTGGCCTTGACCTTTGGATTCTTCTTCTTTCGTCTGTTGTAAATTTGGAGTATCGAAACAAGTCAAATTTTGACATGAAAAAAAACGAAGTGGGCTGTTTGAGATAGGTAGTAAAGAAATGGAAAATTTCGGACTGAAATCAGTTTTTTTTTCATTTCCTCGAAAGTCAACCTCAATTTTCTTGAAAAAAAGAATTTCTCTCTGATTTCATTCAATGTGACCCTGTGGATTTCATTTTTGTTGTGAAAATCTGGTGCTCATTTTTGATCGAAGTGACCACATTGTTGTGATCTTCTGACCTTGAATAGTGGTGGTAGGGGTGGGGATGGATCTTGGTATTTCTACAAGTCAAGTTGAGTTAATTCAAGTTATTTTTGAGACTGTCCAAATGTGATGTTTTCACTTCCCTGCAAAAGGTTCATTTTTTTAAAAAAGATATTTCATTTCCTTGTAATCAGAGCCATGCAAACAAAAATCAGTACTCCAAGAAAAAAATATATGAGCAAAAAATAATTTTTTCATCTTGAAAAATTGTTGAAAAAAATCAAAATCTGAAAACTTTTTGAAACCAAATTTCATTATTTTTCCTCGGCGTTTTTTCTGGTTCATGGAGTCTAAAAATTTTTAGAGTTCAAAATTTTTACAACAATCTACTAAATGGTGAGAATTTTCCATAATTCCTGAGAAAATTGTAAAAATTTCTGCGAAGCAAAAAAAGTTTTAAGATAATTTTTACCATTTTTGAGAACCTTTTCGCAATTTTTTTTCTCAAAGAATTTTTCAACTCTGAAATCTTTTTCAAGTTTGAATTTTTCCAAAGTTTAAATTTTATCCAAATTTTCTTCAGCTCCAAAATCTTTTTCAAGTTCAAATTTTCACATTATCCTCAGGTTTTTGAAAATTTCTCATCATTCTTGAAATTAGGAATTAAAAAAATCCAAATTCTAAAAATTTTGGGATAATTCAGTTGGAAAAAATGCTGGCGATAAATTTAAAATTTCAGCTTAGAAAAGAAATGTGTTTGAATTTCTTGTAGGTAAAAATATCCGAAATTGAATTTTCATAAATTTCCAGTAAAACCTGAGCAATTTAGGAGCAAAAAAATAGTAGTAATTAGCTCTGAAAAATTTAAGCAATAATTTTTCTCATCCTGGGCTCTTGAAAATCCTCATCAATGAGTTTTTGTTGCTTCGAAAATCGTACAAAAATTTCCAAAAAAAATACCGTTCCATTTCACCTCGTTTGCCATTATTTTCAAATTTTTCCCCTCCCTCTCCAATTCGAAAAACTAGATTCCACTTTTATAAATATCTTTGAAAATTCAACGAATTGATTATTCGACCCGATTTATACCATACTTACTTTTATGTTGAACCCTACTACCTTTAAAAACGATCAAGATCAAAACTAAAGGTGAAAAGAAAAGAACACTTCAACTAACATCCTTCTCATAAACCTACCTGATTACGACTGACGCGTTTCCTGCGCAGATCAGATGCGCAGAAGTTGAAGTAGCATCGAATTATTTTATCTGTTGCTTCATCCAGATGTTTTTCAATTTCTGGACAATGTTGTTTGTTATCCTTAAACTTACCCAGCTGGTAACACTGGTCAAAACCACCAATTCTAATTACCAAGATACAATCGGGGTAAAAGTAATAAGAATACGATTGCTGCTTATCGACTCGGTTAAAATGTAACTCGTAAAATTGAACTTTTCCAAGGCTAGTTGTAATTAGATTTCAAGAAGGATACATCTCGTGTTGCGTATGCTTGGCCTGCATTCAAAGGGAAGAAAATGTCGCTTGCGGCGAAAAACTTTCACGGTGGTTTGCGCCGCACAAAAATAACCAGTCGACGACTCCTTATTCGTCCATTTGAGAACTCGTAGTACAAGTATGCGATTACATGGTCTTAACTTATTCGAGCAATAAATAAGATCATCAAAATGTAACTTGCAGTTAGAAGCTGAAAGTTTTTTGTTTAGTTTATTTTAATGGCTGGAGTTTTTGCACGGTCGAGTTTCCTGTATCTCTTTTGTCATAACTACTTCTGAATTTAAAGGAATAAAAATTATGAACGGTTTAATCGTCGTAAAGTTGCGGCGAATTTTTTGTGTCCTACGTTCTTGGTTGATGGTTGAATGTTTTCATAAATACAGAACATAATTTTTTTCTAAATTTTAAATCAATTTTATAGGTTGCTATGTCGATGTTATCATTGGTCGCCGGTAGCGTGTTTGCCATCTTTGGTATTTGAAAAGCTCGCTCGTGGATTTCATCCGGTGATACAGTTTTCTTACACGTTCCTCTGTGCCGGGTAAATTTGTCCTCGATATTGTCTTCGCTCGATGGTCACGTATTCGTGTATCGACCACGTAAATTTTTATCATTCTGTAGGTTCATTTCCTGTAACAAATAACAAAACGTTGCGATTTATTGCGAAATGTACGGAGGCTTAAGGTATTGTAATCGTAGAAGAATCCGCGGTGGTATTTTAAGGTATTGGAAGGGGATTGGTTCAGGAGTGTTGAGAGGTTCGGTTTGATTTACTGGTGTGATCAAGATGGGTTTAGCTTATTTGATTGAGGATTTTGTTTGATCGATGTTGCTGTTCTAATTTTTTTTTAGGGTTTCAAATAGTGGTCAGGCTTCAAAACTTTTATAAGTACTGAAGTCATTCGTTTTGAAATGAAAATTATTTTCCAATATTTCAGATTCATTTTGCTTTTCATTTCCAAGCTTTATTCATTGTTCAGCAACAAATTTCGTATTTGGCTGAACTTTTTACAGTGTTCGACATTTTCGTGTATTTAGGTGTAGGTTAAAAATACTTTTTCATCTTCCCATTTTTGTGCATGAAGCTACTTCTTCATTTGTGAATCAGTGAAAATCACCGAAAATCATTAGAAAAAAGCCTAAATTACAGCACAGTAATAAATCAGAAAAAATCTCGTTGAAAACCAATCGTGAAGAAAATTGAAAAACCTGTGAAAAGTTACTAAAAAGTCATAATAAATCAGTGAAAATTTTCTAAACTCTGCAAAAATAGCGAAATTCTCTGAAAATTAGTAAAATTTTCTAAATCTGGAAAATCAATGAAATTCTCGGGAAAATCAGTAAAATTCCCTGATAAATAAGTGAACTTTTCTGAAAATTGGTAAAATTTTCTTATAAATTAGTGAACTTTTCTGAAAATTAGTAAAATTTCCTGTTAAAGTAGTGAAATTCTCTAAACTCTGAAAATTTGTGAAATTCTTTGAAAATTACTAAAAACTTTTGAATCTGAAAAATCAGTGAAATTCTTTGAAAAATTATTAAAAATCCACTAAAAATTGAAAATTTTTGGTAATTTTCTCTGGCGTTGCATTTTTTACTATTCATCAGTGACTCTTCACTGATTCAAAATAAGAAAGTAGAAATTTTTTGAATTCAATTTTTTGTCTCTGAATTTTTTCCAATTTTTTTCTTTTATGTATGAAAATTAGTCTAGAATTTCACTTTGAAATGGTAGTTTTTGTAAAAAAAAATTTGGAAATAATTCCCTTTTCAATAAAATTGAAATTAAACTCAATAAAAAAAAATCACTGATTTTCCAGCTAAATTCATTAATTTTACTGAATTTTTAGTGAATTTTCTCTGACACTCCAGTGATTTTTCACTAATTTGTATTCAGTGAAAATTTTTTCAGTGATTTGCTCCTGTTTTGCAATTTTGACTGTTTCTCAATGATTTTCGATAATTTTCATTGATTTAAGTATAAATGAGAAAGTAGAATTCAAAAAATAAGTCTGCAAATTCTCAGAAAATAGAATGGATTTCATCCTAACCAGCTTTCGAGTTTTTTGGAAAATGAATTCTGTGAGAAAGTCAAGTCTCAAATCCTTGATTTTTTTTCATCAAGAACATCATTAAACCTGATCAACACATCTTTAAAAATTCATCACAATTCTGAATTTTTTTTTCATCTATCTTGTGTCATGGTTTTACGAAAGCTTCCAAAAAGTAGATGAAAAAACATCTGCTGTTGACGAAATGATTCCTTACTGCCCTTTAAATTTGTTAATTTCTATCAAAAAAATCCAACTTATTGTTATCGTCTTAGTGGTGAGAGGAACTGCCAAAATTGTCTCATTCTTGTTTTAAGAGGGAGGGAGGAGGGGATCTATCAGAGACGAAATTGTGGTTGGTCAGAAATTGTATTCAAATTAGCATTTTTTTTTCTAATAATAAGTAAATTTTGATAAAAATTAGTCAATTTGTTTGAAAATTGTAAAATTCCTCATTTGCAGATTTCAAATTTTTGACCAAGTCTCTGGGGTCCATTGAGGGGCCAAAAAATTTCAAAAAATCAAAATGTAATGTGATATATCATTTGTAAGGTTTTTGGGGGTGCTGAACCCGAATTTCAATTCGGTTTCGTGATTCGGCTACTTCAACTCTCCACACATCTCCAAAATTAGTCAAAATTTTGAAAAAATTCAATCATATCGTTTGTATGGATTTCATAAATTCCGAGTCCTAATTTCAATTCAGTTTTATTATTTTTGAATCCCCCCCTTCTCCCGAAAGTTCAAAATTTTGATTTTCCAAGTTTTTTGTTCAATTTTTAAAATCTCGTTGAGCTCTTAAGTTTCATATTTTCTTATGAACTTTTCCATGCTCCAATTTCGGATGGATTGACTATTTAATTTATATTTTTGGCTTTCTCGTCCCTCAGGTGTCATCAACTGAAGGTGGGAAAGTCATCGTTAACGATGAAATACCTAGATTCGATTCTGACTTTGTTTCTGAAATATAATCCCACATACCAACTTATAGCTTTTGATCGAATAAAAAAATAATTACTAGTAAAGTCTAGTTCTTTATCCGCCTATACGCTTCACTCTACTCGATACACATACGCGACACGAGCACAGTGAAAACCGATAGCGAGAAGAATTTAGCTTGTTATATCGATGTTTTCTCGTATCATTACGACCAACGAGAGGTATTTTTTTTTCGTTATACGCTTTTGAGTGACATTAGTATTTGAAAGTGGTGAGGTATTGTAGTCACGTAATAATTCCCTCGACCGAGTCAATTATTCGCGTCGTTGAAAGCTTTAACTTCGTGTAATGATTCCATAAGCGCGTCGTAAGCCGGTACGCGGGCCGGGCCGTTCCGGGGGTGAATTTTCATCTCTTTTTTTTTCGGTAATTTCCGCATCCAGAGCAGCATTTTGGTCGAGTGCCGCGGGTTTTTAACCTCTTAAGACTAGGGGATTCGTGGTATTTGTCCATGGCTCGTGCTAGACTGGTCTAAAAATTGCTACTTGTTCGGCGTGGCGGTTTTTTATGCCCCCCTTTGGAAACCGCAGTCACGTGCGTTGCTACCTGTATTTTGCGATTGTTTGTGTCCGGTTTGCCGGCACATTAGGTTTGTTTGAAATCCATCGAGAATACCGCTCATTGTCTAGTGTCCGAGTTTTGAAAAAAACTCTGTTCCATTGTTTTTACCCGGCTCGTCTTTTAGTTTATTGTCTTGGAGTATAACCCGATGCGATGGTTTACCTCCAGGCTAATCATTATTGCGATTTGCTTTCTGCTTGTCCGACACGGCTTCCTATTACTATGGTTAATTGGCGCGCGCGAAGAGGTAATCGTGTTCTACCTGTATTCGCCACGAGTATTTTTATTTCATTTTGGGATGAGCTGGGGCGTTAGTACGGTGTGCCCGAGTGGTATTTTTTTAAATTGTTGATGTGACGAAAAAAAAGTAAGATTGCTAAAAATTTAATTGCTTTGACAACCGTCGTGAAGGTATTGCATTTTTTGAAATACCTGTGATCCATTTTGTTGAATTTTTTTCCCCATTTTTTTTTTGGAACAGTCGAGGACCTCATTTTGAAAAATTTTTGAGTAATATATGATTTTTCCATTCGATTTTTTAAATTTTTGTAGAAAATCATAGGTATGTATCTAGGTAATTTTTTTCAATGTAGAAATTTGATTTTTGTTCAATTTTTTTTTAAATTCCGTAAGTTTGAAATTTTCTATTGTAAACTTTTAAAAATTTCCACCATTGGCTAAAATCATCAGGATATGGTCCAGACCATGACCGTTCAGACATCATGCAAACTCAATAATATGTCGCGAATGTCTGAATCGTTCACTTTTGAGTTGAATTTCTTTTTCAACTTTTTCCTCATCAATGATTAAAAACAGACGTACTCGTATTTTCTTTATTTTTTGTCTTTTGGTTAAAATTTTCTCAAGATTTTGCGTTTACACTTATTTTGCTGGTTATTTTTCAAAGTTGTTGACTTCGAAAATTTTCAAGTTCATGTTCGTAATGTTTTCAACATTTTTTCAAGTTTCAATATTTTCAAGTTCAAAGTTCAGCTTTTCAAATACTCTCAAAAAATTTTCTTTTAAGTTTGAAGATTTTTCGCACTGGACTTTTTTCACATTTTTGAGAGAAAATTGGTAATTTAGCTGTGAGGGGTTCTCTTGAATTTTTGAAAATATGGCTAAATTTTCTAAAATCTTCGAAATTTTATTCAACAATGCCGCTTGTTTGAATTCTGAAAAATCATCTTATTCATTCTTATTCGAACGTTTATTTCATCTGAATCGACAAAATCTACACTATGAAATAATATGAAAAGTCGAATTTGAAAATTTTCAAGTAGAAAAATTTTTTATTCATAAGAAAATTCTGATATGAAAGATTTTTTAGAAAAAAAATGATTAAAATTTGAACATAGAAAATTTTTGGAGTGGAAAAATGCAAGGGAAATTGATTTTGAAAAATTTAGGAGTAAAAAATGGGAATTTATGAGAAAAATTGAATAATTTGGATATGAGATTTTATATGAAAATTTGAGCTCAGAAAATACAAAATGATTTGAAAAAATTATAGAAATTTGAACTTGAAGGTTTTTTTTGTTGGAGGGAGAGGTGAGAGAAAGTGAATTTGAAAAATTTTAGAGAAAACCCCGTCAATTTTTAACGGAATTGTAAAATTTCAGCATTAAAAATTTTGAACTTATCAGAAAATGTAACCTTGGAAAATATGAAATGATGTGAAAAAATTATAAAAATTTAAACTTGGAAGATTTTTGAAATTGGAAAAATGGGTAAAGGAAATCAAATTCGAAAATTTTTAGAGTAAAAAAATGTAAAATTTGAAAAAAAAATAGAAACATTTGAATATGAAAAATTTTGAATTTATAAAAAAAAATTGATCTCAGATATAAAATAATTTGAGAATTTTATAAACATTTGAACTCTGTCGAATTTTTGGAGTAAAAAGGAGTAAAGGAAATATTTTAGAGCAAAAAATAAAGTGCAAAATTTTACAACGAAAATTTAACCTCGGAAATCAGACTTCAGAAAATTATTGGGAACATTTTTGGTTGGGAATTGAAGTGTAAAAATCAAATTTGAAAAATTTCAGAGTAAATAGTGTAAAATTTGAATACTTAAACATGAAAAATTTTGAATTCATGAGAAAATTTGATCTGAGATGACATCCGATAATTTGAGAAAATTTATAAAAATTTAAACTTATAAAATTTTTTGGAGTAAATAAAATGTAAGAAATTGAGTTTCTTGAATTTTTGAACAAAAAATCGAAAATTTTAAGAAAATTCTAACCGAAAACCATTTAAAAAATTATTTCTCAACATGAAAAATACTCTCATCTTAACTAGTCGATTATTAATTTTTATAGATATCGTAATTATTAAAAAATTGTCAAGTCGTTGGAAAATTTTCCATTCTCCAATTTTTGAAAAATAGCGCGATTTTTGTCAAATTTTGTCCAATTTTTAGAAAAACTGATCAAGTTTTAAAATAAAAAATGAGCCAATTTTTGAAAATTTGACCAAGTTTTTATAAATGTCTCAATATTTGGAAAATTATCCATCTTTTGAACTTTTTTTCAGTTTTTGGAAAATTGTACCTACTTACAAGTTCAAATTATCTAGGTATTTTTTGAAAAAGTTCATTTTTTTGAAAATCGATCATGTAATTTTCTTTTAATTTTAAGAAAACTGTCTACACGTTTGAAAAATTCTTCGATTTTTAAAAAATTAAGTTTTGGGAAATGTTTCAATTTTTGTCAATTTTATCACGAATAACGTATGAAAAAATCGTTCAAACGTCCTATCCTTGGAAGAATTATAGATGAAAAAATGCCTGCAAAAGTGAAGATTTTTCATCTCTTTTTCATAATATTTTTTTAAAGAGAATTTCGATCTGTTTGGTCACTTTTTGGGGGGGGGGGCATTCAATTGGACATTCTATTCATATCAATGCCTCAATGGATCTTGAAGAATCTGTTCGTGATGGCAGCTCAAAATGAAAAATTATTGTCATGCACGTTTTCCTCCGCTACAATAAAGACCAAGACCTAGCAGAAGGTGCGATAAGCGATATGGATATAGTTTGAAATTTCTATATACTGTCACGAATATCGTTCTAGTGTTGTTTTTGTCATACATATGCACATATTTCACTTTAATAGTGATTCAGACTTGTCGTCCCAGGTTGAATGTGTATAGTGGTTTTTAAGCTCGTCTGAGGTCTTTCATATATTCGTACGTCGGTTCTGTACATTCGTACATGGTACTTTATTGATTCCAAGGGACATATTCTCACGGATTACGCTGATATGGCGAAATAGTCCTAATTAGGGTACTATTATGACAGTTAATTGCCTAATGATAAGGTTTAACAATGAACATAATCGTACCTTTCGGTGTATTTTCGCTTAATCATCGTCATATCGAGTTTTCAAAAGCAGATGGGCGCATGCTACATAACGACTCCGTCCTTTCCAAACGTTTGGTATGTTTGTAGCTGTATTTACGAGTGGAATTTTTTTTATTCGCGGGGTAATTTTGATTATTTTTCGGATTCGTTTAGTTGTAGAAAGTCGACAAGGCCTATTTTGCGGTCGTACTCGTAAAACGTGTTTCTAAAGAGTGTTCCTTTTACTACATAGTTAGGCTTGGTATTGTTTCATATTGTTGTGACATTTACGATGATAATCACGATTTGAACTTTTATAGTATTATAGAGAATGAAGACGAACCGAGTATTATACGAGTTGTCATGTTTGGCAGTATATTTCAGACTTCTCATATTGTTACTTTTGAAAAGTCATTTTTTAAAGATTACGAGATATGTGTCAGTAGTGCTGCGTTCGGGACTCCCGACAGAGAGACGAAGCGAGGGTGAATTATTCGTATTCGTATCGAATCATGTGTGCTGATAGGAAGTGGAACGTGGATCAAAGTTTTATAGGTACTTTTGGTCATTATAAGATAGGTAATTTGCTAATTAAGCGGACGCCATGGGTGTCCAAAAGTTATGCATTAAATGTGATTATATCGATATTTGAAATAATCTGGAGGTTTGATTAGGTATGTCGTCGTTGGTGTCTTTTTTTTTTCCACTGGTAACCGTTCTTTTATTCTTTGTGTATGGTGAGTTTGAGTACCTCTATGGTTGGAGATCGTATCGTGATTCGGATTTCATTATGTGGTTTAAAGTAATCATATACGAAGTTGGGTAATATTTGCATTTCGAAATTTATACCACCAATCGCATTTGCATACGGTAATGGAAGATTTAACTGGTCGATGGTGTCTCGATTTGCTTTGCTATGTGGTGTCACCGTCTCCTTCCCTGGTTTTATATAGCGGTCGAAAAGTTGCGATTGTTGGATGTGTGGATTGGGTAGAAGCGAGCTGGGTGTCAGGTGTATCGAATGTAGAGGCGAATTTCACGCTCGAAAGGGATGAAGGGATTGAAGAAATGGTTTAATGAGTTTTTCGATCGGAATATGGAAAGTTGAGAGTGGATGGTTTGTTTGAGGGAGGGGGGATGACATTGAGGTAAATTTTTGTTTTAGAAATGTAAATTTTCAACGTAATTTGTGAGATTTTTCATTTGTCAAAATTGGGACGCGATATGATAATTTTTTATTTTGATTGAATCTATTTTTTCCCTTTCTTTTTATGAAATATGTAATTGAGGAAAAGTATGTGATGAATTTCAAGTTCACAATTTTGGTTATTTTTTGGTAGTTTTTCTCGTGAAATTTTGAATTTTGTAAGAAGATTTGATGATATTTTGGAAATATTTTATTTTTACGTTCTGTAGGTATATTTTTTATTTAGTAATAATATTGATTTTTAGGAAAGTTTTTGAATTAGATTGATTTAATGGAACTAATAGAATTGAAAATTATTAAATGTAGAAACAAAGGGGAAAATTGCAGATTTGGTTTTAAAAAATTTGAAAGATACCATTTCTATTCTTTGGAGGGGGGGAGAGGAGGGTGAAAAATTTTCGTTCAGACTCCAAAAAATAAAAGTTTTGAAAAATTCTATGTAAGTATTTCGCGTTTAAAATATCTGAAAGAAATCGATCTCAATTGAAGGTTTTAGATCTTTCCCCCCCCCCCCCACTTCATCAATTCTTCTTGAGATTTTTTGATACCAACCCTTCATTTTTTAAGATTAGTAATCATTTTCTGAAGGAAATTAGATTCCTCAATCGAAAATTTGATTATTAATTATTCAAAATTGCCATTTTTTTCGTTCCTTATCTGTGAATTGTTTTCTAAAAAGTTTTTCATGTTTGAAAATTTATACGTTCATTGATCAATTTTTTGAAAATTTTTTAATCGGAAATTCGAAGGATCGTTCTTTGTTTTTTCATAGTTTTTTCAGTAACGCAAACAGAGAGTGGGGTAAAGGGCTTCTTGCCTCTCTGCAAGGAAAAATTCTTGTTTTTATTGGAAAAACTAAATTCAAGTGAGAAAATGTTCTGAATTTTTTTAAAGGAAATTTTTGTTTCGAGTTCAAAAATTTAAAAATTAGGTTCGAGTCAATCAGCATGTTTTTGGTTTATCTTAATAATTCATTGAAACGTTTTTACATCATATAGGGAATAAAACGCTACTTTATTCCTTCTCGCAATCGCTCGAGTGTTTAAATATTCGTTTTATTCCCTCTATGACGTAGAATATCGTATGCAACTCGGGAGATGAAATTATGATTTTATATCATTTTGTTGCATATTATGCTAATTTTTCCCAGAAAATTAATTCTTCTGTCCAAAATTTTATTAAAAATATCAAACTTTCAATTTTTCAAGTCTATGATTTTTTTTTTAGTTCATCGAACATTCAATTTTCTGTCCAGTATTTGAATGGCGATTTTTTTTCAAATTTTCAAATTTGAGGTTTACCTATTGATTTTTCTAAAAATTTCGATTTTTTTTAGCATTCAAGTTTAATATTTGGTTGTTTTTCTTGAAAAACCATATTCAACAATCAAAATTTGATTATTGATTTAAAATTGTCAATTTTGGAAATTTCTGGATTTGTTTCTGAAATTTCATTTTTCTACATTATATGGTTTCCATATCCTGACTCTCTCGTATCAATTTTTTGGAAAATATAATTTTCAATACTAGAAAAATTGATGACTGAGCCAAAATTGAAAAATTTCGAAAATGTACACCTAGTCTACCGTTTTGAAATGACTTGAATAATTTAAAAAAAATGGTCATTTAATTAGGAATTCTAATTTTATTGATCTGAAATTTGCGATTTTAAAAATTTATCCATTTTATTTCAAAATATCAGTTTTTTCAATTTAAAATCAATCAGAATTTCTATTTGGTTGATTTTTTTTTTTTAAATTGACTTTTTCGTAGAAATTCGATTTTCGATTCTAATTTCAATTTTTTTCAAAATCTGTCGATTCTTCTCAAAATTAAATTTTGTGAAACAATTTTTTGATTGATAGTCGGTTTATGTTGTCAATTTTAGACATTTATCTTTGAAATTCGATTTTATTCGTATTAAGAATCAATTTATTCACATTTCTAATTGATTTTTTTAGAAAAATTTTATTCTCTTGATTATTTATGTCAAATGTCAAATTTGAAAATTTATCAATTTGTTTCCAAAATTAAAATATTTCGTGTTCTAAAATCAAATTTTCCATCGAAAATTTAATTATAAAATTCTAGATACTTTTTTTGTAGCTTTGAAAATCTTGAGTTTTTTCCTAAATGTTTCGTATTTTTCATTTCATCAATTTTCAGGGGAATTTATCGATTAAAATAAACTATTTTTGATATTTGACTGAATTTTAAAATTCAAAGATAGCCGTTCATTGATTTTTTGGGGAAATTTTTCTGCAATAATTGTATGTACCACCTATCGATTTTATCAGTGTTTTTGTTCAACACTGGATTGAGTTTCCTATAATTCAAATATAGTTCATCATTGATTTTCCCGGAATATTATTTTTCTATCAAAATTTAATTATCGATTGGTTGTGATCGATTTTTAGAATTGATCGTTATTCTAGGGAAAAAATGACGTAACAAATTAGCTATTCTAACTATAAATTAATCTACGAGTATAATTAACTTGAATTCGTATTCCTTTGGGAATAAGGAATTCGATTTTTTTCCTATCAAATTGTATGTTCAAAAATCTATTATTAGACAAATTTCAACTATAAAAAAACTTACCCCATTTCATTGTTTTCAAAATCATCGAAAATTTCCTCCTCAAAATGTTTCTTTCTTCGCAGCACCCAAAAAATCATTCTTCTCTCAATCATCTGCTCCAACTTCATCCAACTTCTCACCACACACTGACAAAGTATCAAGCTCGCGATAAAATATTAATATACGATAATATGGTTAATTTCATAGACATCGTTAAAAGCATCATGATGGGTCGGCGACGAACGGACGGGGATTTTCAAACCGTACGTGCTAGATTTTGGAATTACATCATCGACGAATTTTTTTCAAAGAAGAGCTGAGTCGCCTTCCTGAAATTACAATACATACGTTGGATAATTTCAAAGTATAATGTCGCACGAGCGTGATTCATTTTACATGTCATTGTTTTTCCACCAAAAGTATTTCGATTGTTTGATAATTACTCGCGTCGCGAATTGGAATTGGCGATAAACGAGACAATTCTAATAATGTGAAAGGTCTGAGACAGCGTTCTTCCAATTTATCGTTATACCTTGTTTATTATAAGTATGATTTTTTTTCTTTTTTTGAAAAAGGAAATGGAAAATTTACACTCGAGAATGTACTTGTAGCTTACATAGATAATAATTTCCATCGTATCTGTGTGAGAGTACTTTGCTGGAGAAAAGGAAATGAAAGAATCATTTCGGGCGTGAACTTCCCGCGAACTCGATTGTCAGGCTGCGAATTAATAGGATTGGTTTTTTATAGAGCTTTATTTTTGTATTTTTTTTTATTCTTCGTCCCATGTCGACGTTTCATTGATTAAGAAAATCGAAAGAGAGGAGTGAAACTGGTTGTTTAACGTAGATATTATTTCTGATACGAATGTCCTGGTCGTTTTTTTTTTTATACTATCGCGTATTTATATGTAAATACTTACTAGATTTTTCGGCTCCGATTTCCGGCTAGTCGGCGGTGGCGGATTGCGTCACGTGTCTGCCCAAGGTACCCGTAATCCGGCCTGCAAGCGAAAAATGACCGTAAGATAAACATATGATACGTATTCGAGTTAAATACCCGATTGATAAGTTGAATTTGGTAATTTGGCGTACAATGGCGGACGGTATTCGTGATCGTGTCTCGTTAGCGGTAAATGACGCGCAATCAATATCAATACGTCGATTTATAATACGAATTAAATAGACCGAATGTTGTTGAATGAAATTATCATGTAGGCGATTCGCGTAGGATTGAATCATATGACGAAGCTGTACCTTTACCTAGATAAGTCGGTCATGTAGTATTTGCGGCGAGGGAGGAGGGTAATGGCTGGGCACTCCCTCGTGGTCCATGCGAACTTACACTTAATCACTCTTATTCATAATACGTGCGAGTTTATTTGGCTCCTTTTCTCATATACACGTATCAGTTGGCTCGTATCGATGAAAATGTAAATAACCAAGATTTCGTATGAATGGATCTATGTAAGATGGTCTGAATGAGTTCTACCTTGGTCTGGGTATCATTCTCGATCACCAGACTTCCATGTAGAAGAACACGAAGCCAATGATTTGAATATCGTGATCTTGTATTTTCTGTCTGCCTCGCACGAAATCGATAGAGAAATACGATCCTGATGGGACCTGGGATGAGTTTTGGGATAAATTGGACGACCGCAGATACTTCAACGAAATATGCAACAAGGTGGTGATAATTTGGGTATGCTGGTGCAGTTCGTCGTTGGTATTGAAACCAGTTGCGAAGTTGCCTACTCGGATCAGTTTACGATTTGCAATTTACACGTATGTAAGAATTCGATCGCTAATTTGCCAAGTGTCTAATTCGCGTATGCGTATTAATGTCGAAATCGAAGATGTTTGTTTTGGAGACTCGAGTGGCGAATTAGGTGTGATCTGATGGGTTTCTCTTTCTAAGGTGGCTGGGAGATTGGTTAAGTAATGTGGTGTGTTGTTCGGTGGATGTGAGGGCAGATTTTAATGGTGATCGTGGAGTTGGGAGAAAATAGGTGAGAGATGGTGTGGTGGGTGGAGAATTGGATGGGGCATAAAATCAAAATTTTCGATTTTTGAAATTAAACTCGATTCATATCTTTAGATGGCGTAAGAGACTTCAGCTATTTAAAAATTGCGAAAATTTAAAATTTTTTAAATTAATTAAAATTAGTTTTAGATTTTATTTAGTGACGATCTGAACCAAAACTTTTTTTTTTGGTAAAATCAATGTTTTATAATTTTTTCAATTATTCATTTTCTTCATAGGTCTTGGCAAAAATTGAATAAAGCTACTCTCTTCATCTGAATCTGTCAAAATTGAGTGATGAAATCGACAGAATCATGTCATTGTAGAAAGCAGTGAAAAATCCACCGATTGAATCAGTAATTGATTACTGATTTAATCGTAAAAATTACTGATTCAACCAGTAAATTAAAATTTTCACTGATTAATTTCAGTAGTTGAGCAAAAATTACGGATTCAAAAATAAAAATTTACTAATTGAATCCGTAATTTTTCACAGATCAACTGTGAAATCAGGGAAATTTCACGGTCAATCAGTGACATGATTCCGTCTCTTTCAATCACTCAATCTTAAGATTTTGACTGATTCAAGTTTAGAGAGTAGAAAACGAATGAATTTTTCAAAAAAATGTATATTTTGGTTTGGATTGTCAGTAAATAAACTGTAAAACTAATTTAATTTAGTTCTGATTTTTTTTTTTGCAATTTTTAAAAATTTTTTGGAAGTGTTGAATTTTGGGAAATTTTCTAAGAATTGAAGGCTATTGAGCGATCTGAAGATACATATGAATCGATTTCGAAATTTTATTCTTCTAGTCTGCCCAGCGAACAACTTTTACGCGAGGTTTTATATGAAAAATTGAAAATTTAAGTTTTTTCGCTCATCCTTTGGGTGGTGATATTGGGGTGAGGGAGGGGAGGGGGAGAAGAGAAATACCGAATGAATTTCATTTATGTGCAAAAGACATAGAAAACTTGATGAGAAATGTATTGAGTTCGAAAAATTTTAATAATTTTGACCCCCCTCTCCCTTCCTCTTTTTTAAGATTTGATTACTGCTGAAAATTATATTCTAGATTTTGTAAAAAATTACTGAGATAGTTTGCTTTCAGTGCATGATCTCCTGGAAAATGTTGAGCTCGCCAGTTCAAAAAAAACGAACGTAGGGATTCTCAAAGTACAGTCATTTACAAAAAAAAAATACATTTTTTGCGATTTTTGGATATCTGGGTGCTTTGGTCGTTTCCCTAAAAAAATGCATCACTTTTTTCGCTTGCTGGTTAGTTGTAAATTTGCAGATTGTCAATTTGAATATTTTTTAATTTTTATAAAATTCAGGTTACATTAAACTAAACCAATTTTTCGTCATCGAGATGAATTTTAGATGGAAATTTTCGAAAAATCTCTAAAAATCTTCACAGCAGTGCTGCCAACTGAATTTTAATTCACAAAATTTTCATAAAATTCAAATTGTTCATTTAATAGTAGCTTGAAAAGTGAATCAAAAATTTTCTGAGTCAATAAAATATCGAATTTTTGGATTTTTTTGTTGCACTGCAGTCAACTAAAGTTTATAATTCCTTATCTGAAATTTTGTAACTCCCTTATGAAAAGTAAAAAAAAGTTATGTATTGGAGTTATTGAATATTGCTTTGAAAAAAATTAATTGAAATTTTTTCGCGATATTTTGATATCTTGTCTTCGTAGATATTGAAATCCAGTAATATTTAGATGATGATTTTATCATTCCCCCCCCCCCCTAAGACTTCTTATTTTCATTTTTTCGATGTTGGATTATGGACAATGGACAGTGCATACGTAGTGAAGAGCGAGGTGAAGAGGTATGATTTAAAGAAAACTGGCAATTTTTTTTTACAGAATTCAAGCTTCGTCTCCTCTCCCTTCTAATGATGGTAAAAGTGAAAAAAATTCAGGATTTTGAGATAGATTTTGAATATTTTTAATATTGTTATTTGATAATTTTTCACCATTTTCATTCTTGAATTTTTTTCATGAAAAAATTTGAAAAATGCATCTTTTTCGTCTTATTGCCTTATAATAAATTAGAAGGACGGGGACTTTCGTTTTTCAATTATATTTCGAGCATCATATCGACCCTGATCAAACTGCAAGTTGCAAAAAAGTAAAGAAAAAAACCACAAAGAGGGCTTGATTATGTCACATCAGCTATACTTTTTTTCAACTCCTCTCGCTCCACACGTGCTATTTGCGACGAGTACGGGTACTGGAGAATACGAGTATTACAAGTACAATATTCTTCGTCGGCTTCGGTATTCACAAGAGGAAAATTACATTAATAACCACCTGAACGCTAAAAACCATCGCACCACTTTGGTAATTGACTTTTAATCGCGTCATTTTCGTGTTCGAGTGTATATTCGACGTCGGCGACTCGACTTGTGATTTTTTTCTCCTCTTTATGAACCTTTATAGGTATTTTAAGTGAGTTATCAAAACGTGTAATTTACTCAATTCGAGTCCGGCAGGCAGTCAAATCGCATGCGGTATATTAAACTGCATAAAAGCTAAAAGTAAAAGATTCTCTCTATATACTTATTGGAGACTCTTTTCTATCGTAAATTAAGTTAAAACGATAAACGCCTAATGGTTCGAAACGTCAGGTTGTGCTGCTGCTTTGGCTGCGGCGGTGGAGGTCGTTCGTGGACGTAGGTAGATTCTCGGTCGTCCCGCGTACACCTATGTTGTGGTCGTGTGTCGGCAACAGAATCTCATTCATGCCTACGAGTCTCTCGCTGTCTCTCTCTGAACAATGGATGATGATTGGATTTCGAACACGAGAGGAAAATTGGTTTACGAAATGAATTTCATCGAATTTGGGATTTTTTTACGTTCAAGAATGATCGAATGTCGCTGATTGGTGGAGAGAAGAATGAACGCGCGAGTCTGAAAATTTTTGGCTTTAATGAGAGGAGTCTTTTTTTAATGGATACTTTGTTCAAATTCAAAAATTGGATGAGTGCCACTTTTTAAGGATCGGAAAATACAACAAAACAAAGAAAAATTGAAAGAGGAGAGAGAAAGACGGGGATCAATTCGTAATTTTGGTGGAAATTTCATGACAGCGAGAAGCTTCGTTAATTTTAAGGATGGATATAGAAAATAGCGAAGTTGAAAATTGTATCAAGAACGAGCTAAAAAAAACCATAACGAAAGTATGCCAAGATCAGCGAAGGAAAATGGGAATAATTTTTAATTTTGAAAAAATCTTGGATGATTTTCAGGCCAAAAAAATAATTTCTTATTTTTGTTAGATTTTCTGAATAAAGAATGAGAAAATGGTAAACCCCAGTCCTACATTCGTATTCAGTGGATTTAAAGTATTCCAATTATGACTTTTGGTGATTATTTTGACAAAATTCTCAAAATTTCAGCTTTTCACATAAATTTTTCCAAAGGTCCTGGAAAAAGAATATTAATTTTTTGGAATTCGATCGAATTAAATGATCGTAAAAGAATGATTATTTGGAATATTTTGACTCATTGAATACGAATCCAGCGTTGATTTTTTTCAATTTTTTTTCTTATAAAGTGGCCAAATTTTTAAAAAATTCTCGAATGAAAAAGTGTAATTTCAGAATTCGAGTGAAATAGCTGTTCAAATTACGTGGATGTTCCAAAAAAATGGAAACTTATTTGATTTGCTGAACACGAATCCAAAGTTTTTCCTTGCTGTTATTTTTTCACCAATTGATCTTTTTTTAATAGGTATTTAAATCTGGCATTTCAAGGGCAAGGAAATCACCTGAGATGAACATGAATCTCAAATTCGCATTAGGTATATGACTTCGAATTAATCAAAATTCGATTTTTTTTCATATTTTGAAATTTTAGAGTCAATTTTTTTCAATAAATATGAAACAAGTCTATTTTAAACAGCCACTGTACCCTTCCAAGTTGAGTAAAATTAATTTTCAAATTTATTTTTTGCTGTACCAGAATCAGAGCTAGAAAATTTTCATTTCATCCCCGAAAAATTTTGATTTCAATCGCGGTATCAATATTCAATAAACGAAGAAGACAGAAACTGTTATTTTTTTCGATGAGAAAATGGTGTTCTATTTTTACAAAGTTGTACCAAAATCACCAAAAATGTATTAAAATCAGTGATTGAAAAATTTCAAGATTAGATTCGAAAAAATTAGATAAATACCTCACTAAAAAGTCGAAAAATTTTAAAAAATTTAGTACGTAGGGATAGGTCGAAAAAATCATACTCAGAGTCAAAAAGTTGAGAAAAAACTTCATTTCAGTGAAAAATTTTCAAAATGTCCCCCCCCCCCCCAAAAAAAAAAAGTTGGTTAGTCCTCTAGAGGAAGATTTTATTTTCAAATTGCTTGGAACTCAAGATGGAATAAATTGAAGCTTCGTTCTCCAGTCATTTCTCAAAACCAAACATTTTTTGAAAATTGAAGATTCTGGGTGGTCTGGAAGTGTAAACTTTTTTCTATTCTCTTTTTCCATTATACTAAAACGTGAAGTTGAAAAAAAATCAGAGTTACACAAACAGCCAAATCTAGTTTTTGGTAATTTTGACCCGTTTTGAAGATATCTATGTCCTTTTTTTTTTCTTTTTTTTGTAAAATTATTTATAAATCAAATTTTTTCATTAAAATTATCTTGATTGTAGTTTTATAATTTTTTTTATTCATTTACTGTAAAAATATGGCAGAATTTATTCATTTCATTTTTTTTTTCAATGTTTTTTTGATAAAAAGAAACTTTTATTTTTCATTCTGAATTATTTTGAGGTAATAGGTATTTAGTTGAGAAAAGCTAAAAATCTGATGTTCAACTCGTTTTCGATTTCGAATAAAAAGTGAAAAATTTTCTAGCTTTCCAAAGATTTTAAAGTCTGAGCCAGTTTTTTTTTTCAGCAAATAGGTGTTTTCTTCCGTATGATTTTTGGACTCTCTCTTCTCTATATAATTTCATTTTATGAGGATCATAAGACTGAAAATTGATGGGAAATTGATCGCTGATAAAAAAAATTAAAATTTTGTTTTAATTCGTTTGACACAAATCCTCCGGAAATATGGCTCTTTGGAAAAAATGCAAGTTTTTAGTGATTAAAATTTGAAATATGACATTTTGGACTACATTTTTCTCAAGTGTGAAATATATTTTCTACAAATGAAAGCAAACCAATTTTTTTGAAATTTTGAAAAATCAAAATTGAAAGACAAAGAATGACCACTTTTTGAAAATTTCACGTGACATCCCTCCAATAAAAAAAAAAAACACATTTTGTTTACAGCGAGAATAACGTCTGAAGCTAAAAAAATTACACAATTCGGGCACCATTTCTGATTATTTTTTTTTTTTTGCCTCGAGAAATAAATCAAAGGACCAATTTCCCAATTAAATGGAAAAATACTGTTTCAGGGAAAACAGTAAGAAAAAAACACTCAAATCTTACGTTTTCTCAACTCGGTACATTCCTTCCTTGAACGAAACAAGTTTAGATTTACACTTTAACTCGATACGTATAGGTATTACCGCATCATGACGACGGGCGGATGGATGGACGGAGAAGGCTAAAAGGCAGGCTGGTGAAGAGGAGGACGAGCAGTATACGCGGCGTACAGTTGTGTGTAGTAAATGTTGGAAATCATGCCGATAAACCAATTACACGACTTACTCTGTGACTCATTTTACCAACTCTACCCACACACCTGTCCATTTTTGGCGCCGTTTGCCCCATACCGGCCAATTTTTTGGCAATTTTTTTCCAAATCCGATCCGAGTCTCGGATAAGCGTATCGTTTAGTGAAATTTTTACGCGAATTTCGCAACCGGTTCGCGACAGATAGGCGATTTTACACGTCATGTGTAGTAACAGACGGTACCGGTGATCGTAGGTTTTACTTTACGTTCTTCTTATTGCAGAACGCAGATAGATAAATGGCGCCTGCGAGACGTTGAAATGTTTTTCGAACCAGCGCTTGTCTCTATTTCCGTCCGTGTGCTTTGCCAGAGTCACTCGATGCTAAGTTGGTCGTCGATTATTTGGTTTACGACTGCGGCCTGATCGGTATAAAAGTTCGTGATTGTAAAGTACATACGGGATTTGCTGCTTCGAGGGAGCTGGGCGCTTCGAATGGTATTTTGTACCGAAGTTTGTTCGGTGTACGGATACGATGCAGAAGCTCGTGCGCGAGAACGCTGTGTGCGCCAGACCTCGAGGCAGGGTTTTCTAATTGATCGCAATTGTTTGATAAGAATGGGTCATGATCGAAGCTGGCTACATATCGATCTCGATTAACCGACTAGATTGTCCTATAGGATACGTAGAGATTTTTTCTCGTATTGTCGAGCTGATTCGTCGTCGTGCCATGGCTTGGCAACTGGCAACTTTATGTTTATCTATAACGACCCTGTGGTCGTGATACGACCCAGAGCGAGATTTGTACTGATCGAGGAGTACATCTGCATACTATGGTTGGATTCAGGTAGAGTTTTCCTGGTTTGAGATTGTCGATAATGCCTGAACAGATCGGCGATTGCTGAAGATATTGCAGATGTTGAGAGATCTGGAGAGCAGTAGCAGGGGAGAGCATCTTGTGACCTTTAAGATGGAAAATTGATCCAAATTTTGTCGAAAATTTACTAAAAATACTCGAGTATTTTCGCATTTTTGTAGAAACGAAGAATAAAGTGCCGAAATATTGAAAAAATTGTATAAAATGAAGTAAAGTTTTCTCTGAAAAGAGAAATGTTATCAACATGGATTTCTTTCTTCCTGTCATCCTGACATTCTAATATTAAGTCAGTTTTCAGTTTCTGGCTTTCTGATATTCATAGTAAGTTGATTTTGAAAATATGAAAATTTTTAAGTTTTCAAAAGTCAGCTTCTGCCCTTCTGATAACAAGCTACCAAGCTGATTTTGAAAATATGAAAATTTATAAGTTTCTAAATCAGCTACTGAATTTCTGATATTTTTTCTGTCATTCTGATTTTCTGATATCAAATCAAATTTCTAAAATAGTGTTGAATAAAATGATATCGATCTGTGACTTTCTGACATTCTTATATAAAGTCAATTTCAAAAATATTAAAATTTATAAGTTTTCAACTTTTGGTCTTCCAAAATAGGGCCTCCCAAAATAACGTCTTGCGAATTAAAGTCTTTCAAAACAGCGTCTTGAAAATTTTGCATTGACCCCTCCCCCTTCCCCACTCCAGAGGAAAAAAACATCCATGTTGAAATGCAAAAAATTTTTTCAAAAATGAGAAAGTCGAATGGTATAAAATTTCTTTAAACTTTTTTAAAAATTTGAAAAAAAAATCTGATTTTTATCAAATTCCATAGGTACTTCAAGATGGTAAAAACTGATTGCTGCAAAATCATTTACATCATTCAGAATTTTGAAAAATGTCAACTTTTTTTTAGGAAAATTATGAAAATTAATGAAAAAATGTCAAACTAAATAGGTATTTTATGTACATAATACCTACTGTTGTACTTGGATATTTAGCAGAATCCATGAATCACTGAAAAAAATTATTTTTCATATTTTTTTAAAATTATATATTTTTGAACATTTTGGACCTTTCTTTCTTGACTAGTTTTCATGAATTTCAATTTTTTTCTTGATATTTCGAACAATTTTTTCAAATCAAAATTTTTCGAACCAGTTTTGAATTATTTTCAACAATTTTTGCATTCGATAGGTATTTCAACATCTATTTTCATTGTTTTGAACAATTCTCAGATTTATATCGTTTTTACACATTTTTAAGTCTAGATGCCGAAATCACTGACAGTATACTCTTTCCACGGTAAGAAGAGCATGACGTCAGATAGGTCAGACCAACCATTCTGCACAATTCACAATATTGTGCAGATCGGTTGGTCTGATGTATCTGACGTCATGCTATTCTTACCGTGGAAAGAGTATAGTAAAAAATTGATTTTTGAGCTAACACTGATTTTGAGCTTTTCAGCGAAAGTTGGATGTAGGAGGGGCCTCGATGCCTCGATGCAAAAACCAATTTTTGATTTCAAAGGGTGATTTTAACTTCTAGGCTCACATTTTTTGTTATACTCTGAATAATTTTTAAAAATTTCGAATCAATTTTAAACGATTCTTAGATTGTTTAAATGTATTTTGGACTATTTTTGTGTTATCGTGATTGAATTTTAATTTGTTTCAATTAATTTTTCGATAATTATATATCACCTGTTTCTGTGTTAATATGAACTCCTTTTTTTGTTTTTACAATTTTTTACGATTTTTCAGAAATTTCGCGTCACTTTTGCATGATTTTGAATATTTTTTTTCTATGATTTGAAATTTTCCAACAAATATTTTATCGTTTTTCGAGATTTTTACTTAATTTGATCAATTTTTATAATCGTAAATTTGAATATAATTGTGACCTTCCAGGAAAAAACCGACCTTCGGTCCGAAAAAAAATTTAAAAAAGTTTCCCAATCAGTCCAAAATCAAGATTATCATTTGTTTTGGATTGATTGGGAAACTTTTTTTTAAATTTTTTTTCGGACCGAAGGTCGGTTTTTTCCTGGAAGGTCACAATTCTAATTTTCAAAACTTTTTTTTACATTTTTCTCCAATTTTTGAATAAACTGAAAATTATTTGAAAAGTTTTGCAGATTTTTCGAATTAGTTTCGACCTATTGTTATCATTTTATTGATTTTTATTACATTTCGAAATATTTTCATCGATTCTCTCAATATTTTGACAATTTTTGTATCATTTTTCTCCCTTTTTGCATAATTTTAGCGATTTTTACCCTATTTGGATTTTTTGTACTATTTCGGCATTATTTTGAACAATTTTTACATCATTTTGAACGATTTTTAGAATATTGGGCAATTTTTATCTTGAATTGAATGTATATTTCGAGTCGCTTTTAACGCTCGTTGGTTTATTTGATTCCTTTGAACAATTTCGTCACTTTGGTTTGTTTTCTACTTTCTCATTTCGAATCAGTGAAAAGTCACTGAAAAAGTCAGAATTGCAGCGCAGGGAAAATCAGAAAATTTTTTAAATTTTCAGCATTCATTGATTTTTCAAAAAATTTTATATTTCTTCTTTTCGTCCTCTTTCTTTTCTTATACCAACTTTTTCTTACCTTGTTTTAATATTCTGAATTTATCAAAGATCAAAGAAGTTCTACTTCTTGAAAATTCAAAGACAGACATGGAAAATTTTCCATTCAAAGTATGATCTTTGCAACATTTATTTTTCCATTTTCTCTTTATCCATTTTTTTGATCAAAACTGGCGTTCCTTTTTTTTAAACGCTTTAAAGGTGTAAAATTTAATGAAATATTTCCATTTCTCCCTACATTCTTACCCTTCTTCATTCATTTTTGTACTTTGGATGAAAAAATTGACCTTTTTAAATTTATGATATGAAAAAATAATCTGATAGAAAAGTTTCAGTATCAAGTAAACTTTTCTCTAGATTGGAATTTTTTCTATTTTTTATAATGGCAATGTGGTATTTCTCTCCTTCGTTGATCGACGAATACATGGTACGAGTGTGTTTACACTAATCGCGAAAAATTCCAGTGCTCTTGATGGTATGTTTTTCTTCTTACGTATACTGATTTCATGACTCATGTCATCAGTCAGTCACCTCGCTCCATAAATCACCCAATACCCGAGCAGCGCTGCTTCGAAGTTCTAAAATGTGTACGCAGATATTCTCCATCTTCGACAGACTGATCGCAACTAGAATATCCCAAAGGTGCACACTTTAGTAATCACTGGTGGCGAGTTTATTCACTGAAGCGCATTTCATAGCAGATATCGAGAGGATGTTGTTGATTAATCTGGCGCGCGTACATTCGTGTCGATGATTAGCGGTTACCTGTTGGTACATTACCTGTTGAAGTAAAATGTACCTACAATCTACGCTGCCTAATGTCATGTCTCATTAGTGTAAATGATTTGCCCCCTTTCTTATAATATTCGGCGCATCGCGTCTTCCAAGTATATGCGGACGCCCTGTGCCCCGTCTCGGTTCATTTTTTAATTTCACTTAGAGAAATTGCTATTATTAACGGGGTACACCCGCGGCGTTCTGGTACTTAAGAGAAAAAACTATAGGTCGCCGCACTTCGGTGGTTTTCTTTTTAATTTTTTTTTCTCTTCTTTTTTTCTATTTGGTCTTTTTTATTTCTACGGTGCTTATTCTTCTTCTTAGATTCTTCGTCATTCTCACTTATGCAGTTTAATTTTGATTACGCGATTTATCATCGGGTTAAGTATGTATATTCTATCCAGCTGCGAGAACTCGACTACGAGTTTGTATAGCGAACGAAGCGCGCCGAGGAGTCGAAAAATTTCTTCATTGTGGCCTATCTCGAGGTACTACAATGTACATATGTAGATGTACCAGTACTTTGTCAGTGGTGTTGGAACAAGAGGCTGGTTTGTGTGGTGGGTATGTTGATCTTTTTCTGAAAAAATTGAGGTCAGTCGAAGATTCTGGAGTGGATTTTGTTGGAATATTGGCATGAAATGATGAAGTGGAAGAGGGCGCATGGGTGTAATTTGGCTGATATTTAAATTTTTATTTGCGATGCTGCATTATTTTTATGCAATTTGAGAGAATTTTTTCAAAAGAAGCAACATTGTGTTTTTGTTTCAGAATTCGATAATAAGCGCTGAGAGAGATTTCCTTACTATTTGCCAGTCATTATTTTCAAAAAATGGTGTAGTCTGATGAAACATGTTCAATACCCTTCTCCCCTCCTCTCGCCTCCCCGTCACCTCGCCCTTTCCTTACTCGCGTGTGATCATTCGATGAGAAATTCCTCTCTGCCAAGGTAATCAATGGATTGGGTTTTTAAATTGACAAGTATTAAGCCCTCTACTCTTCCAGGACGTTCAGCTGTCAAGCTAAGTCAAGCTTTTCAACTCAGAAGCCAACTTTTTTTTGAAGATGGGAAAATTTTCATTCGTCTTTAATAAATGCTTTGAAGGAGAGCTTATTGTGATTTTTTTGTATCCTATTTCTTCAGATTTATTCGTAAAAATGTGAATTTAGGAGTCCTATTTTGACTTTTTCCCCCGTGAAAATCGAAATCTAGGAGCTCATTTTTATTTCTTTAAAAATAAGTAGTTGTTTGAAGTTCTTTTAAAAATAATTTTTTTTGGAGTGAAGGGGAGGGTAAGAGGTGGTGTGTGAGAAATTCAGACAAATCATGCAAATATTTCAAACGAAGTTGAGCTTTTTGCTCAACAAATTTCATGTGACACTCTGCTCTGTCTTTGATTTTTTAAGAAAAAAAAGATCTGAATTTTTAATGAAAGTTTTATTTTGTTTGAAGAATTATGTTTTATGTGGAGAAGAAAAAAATTCAAAAATCGATATTGGGCTTCCATTTTCAAATTTAAACGTTCGGGTATTCAAACGGCTGCAAATGGATGTTTGAATCAGAGGAAAACTAAAGTGGCAAAAAGAAGAGGAGGAGAAATCTAAAATTTCTTATTGGTTTGGGGGTTTTCATGTAATTTCTTCTCTTTTTTGGTCTCAAAAATTTCCTCGTGTGAAATTTTGGAAATTTAATAATACTGTGTTTTTTTTTTTTCAAACTTGATAAATTCAATTTCCTAAGATGAGGAAATTTTAAAAATCATGTTTTATGGGACATCTGAGTTACATATCGAATTCTTCCTTGGAAAAGTTCGAAAAAGTTTCGAGTCCGTGTTAATTAATTCTTAAAATTTTCATTTTTTTTTTCAAAAAATTTTTTCTCGTAACTTCCTTTGGATGGTACTTGTGGTTTCAATTGGAAATAATGTTTTTGGAAAAGAGCAGGAAAGAGGTGAAAAATAGATGATGAAATGAAAAATTTTTATAAAAAGAAGAATGTGAAGTTTGAAATTTTGTAGTTGAATTATTGTGGAGGAGGGGAGTGGGTGGGGGGGTTGGTCAGTAAACGAATTTGTCTAGAGATAAGTGTAAAAAAAGAGAGTTGAATCTAGATTTTTAATTTTTGTAAAAAAAAAATACGAATTATTTCAAGTAGGTAATTTAAATTCCGTATGATTATTGAAATCTCTTTTGTGATCGCTAATATTTTTATGCTTCAGAGAGTAAGAAGGGAGAGGGAAGAAAACATGTGACGAAAAATCATAAAATTTGATGGGCATTTAAAAATATGAACGATTTAGTGATTTATTCCAAGAATTGGAGGAAGCAGGAGGAAAAAATATCCCCCAGATTCAAAAATAGGTAAAAAAAAACGACGAAGTCTTCTAAATTGAAGTTCTTTGCTCTTTTTATTCTGTCTGTACATAATGTCCCTCCTCCCCCCCCCCCATTTTTAAAATCAGTTATTAAATTTTTGCCTGGGCCACGATTTTTTCAAAAAATTTTCTTATTCTATTGGATTTTGAAAATGGAACCTCCCTTCCCGTTAATCCTCTTTCAGAATTTCCTTGCATTTGAAGAAGTTATTTAATTGTGAGAGGGGGAGGAGAGAGCTGCTCCGGTACTCCTTTAGAACTAGGAGAGATGGCCGCACATTCCCAAAAACGTTGATTCATTGTTATGAAAAAAAAATCATTCATTTCAATTTCGAAATTTTTTTCGTCACTCTCTGGTCTGGGGTTCGCCATTTTCAAGAAGAATTGAGATTTTTAAGTTTATTGATATCAATAGACCTCAACCGTTCTGCTGAGTAGAATTAATTGAAAAATTCTCACCTTCGAGTTGAAAAATTTGCGAAAAATATTTTTTTGGAAAATGAAATATTAAAAATTGTATTTTGGAAATTTAAGAGCAGTTTATGAAATAATTTAAATTTAGTTTCATCAGTTCTGTTTTTTTTTTTTTTTTTTTTTTTTTCAGTAGGCTTCTTTTCACGAATGAGGTGTATCCCAATTTGAAGAGAAATTTTCAGCCTTAACAAAAATAAACCAAAAATACACCGTAAAAGAACCTCATATCCAAAATTTCGGGTGCTCAAGTTCATCTATCGAATTTTAAAGAATTTTAGAACTTTCCAAAATTATTTGATCACCCTGCCAAGTACATGATAATTTGATTTAATCAACGAAAAAAGCTGAAATTGGGTATATATACCTTATTTTTAACCCTCTAAATTGATTGAAAGTTGTTTGGAAACATTTCGAAACTTCCAGAAAAGTTTGAAAATTTTCAGCTTAGGAGAAAAACCCATAAAATGATCCATGAATAAAATTTGACGCGTATGATTGCTGATTACTAATATTGGTGACCTATTTGATTGATTGAAGCAAATTTTTATATTTAAATTCTTCACTTTCCGTTCAAATTCATTTTTTTTTTTCAGAAAAAATTCAAAATTTCGACATCAACGTACGCACGAAAAAAACAGAAGTTACGAAAATGAATACATTTTACCCCAAAAATAATAAATTTTATCAAAAAAAAAGATAGATTTTATCAAAAAAATTAATAAATTTTACCAAAATAATAAATTTTAATCAGAAAAAATGATAAAATTTGTCAAAAAAATGAATAAATTTTATCAAAAAGAATAAATTTTATTTTAAAAAATGATGAATTTTACCTATTTTTAAAATTGGGACGCGTTATTATTTTTTTTGATAAATTTTATTATTATTTTTTCTTCAGTGCGTAAAAAGCTAAAATGTGGTATATGTATTGTATACCTTTTTTGACCTTTCGAATCGATCAACAGTGGTTCCAAAATGTTTTGGAGCCTGATGTATAGAAAATAGATTTTTTTTAAAATTCCTAGAGGCTCCAGAACGTCTTGAAATTACTTCCAATCAATTCGAGAGGTTCAAAATAGAGCGTAGGTATACTAAATTTCAGCTTTTTATGTTGTTTACATCAATTTTCTCTATTTGGCAGGGTGATGACGTGAAATTTCAAGATACCTATTCAAAATCTACCAAAATTCGAGAAATGAACTTCAATGCCTGAAATTTCAAGTAGAAGGTTTTTTTTGGAATGAATTTCCATTTGTACGTATGTTTCAGCTCAAAATTTTACTACGTTGAGGTACCTCCCTTGTCAATCCCCATACCTCAAATAGAATTTCACATCCAATACATTATCTGCAACGACGATGAAACACCCATAAACTCAAATCAATTTACCAACAATTCGATACAAAAGAGATCTTTTTTACGCACCGATGCTACCGAGGCTATTACAAAATAGGAAAAAAAAAATTCATTACACGATGCATATGCAACTTCTGCATATACATCAATAAAGCTAGATGCACTTGCATCTACGAATACGCGTAATTTGTTGGTTGAAACCGACACCGCATGTACGCAGTTATTTTATTCAAATTAGCAAAGCCGCGATTTGACATTCGCTTCGGTCTTCGGTCTACGCGTTGCGTAGTAGCCAACTAGACGTACACGTCTGGTTTCGGTTTATTGACAAATGGTCGGCGGCGGCGGTCATCTAGGCGGTCGTAAATTTTCTAAGGTGGTCAGAGAGATAGATAGGGAAAGAGAAGATCGCCTATCTCGCGGATACAGCGTCTTAAACCGAAACAAGTTAATTGGATTTTTAAACGGCTACGTACCATGGTTGCCGCAGCCTGGCCCCGAATGAATGTAAAATTACAAGCCGATGGTGTCGATACCCGGTAGCGCACACGATTTTACGATCATTGTAAAATACACACAGCAAGCCAGGTATATATTGAATTGGAAACAGAGACGTAGAGAAGAAGAAAAAAAAACCTAGCTACTGTTTAAATATTACCTCAACCCGGAGCTATTTTGCCCTATAGGCGTCGTGAACTTATATTTATACAATGTTATACGTATAATCTATAGGTAGGTCTATATACCTATAGATTTTAAGGTAATATTCCGATGCTATAGTAAATTAATTAACGTTCTTCGGTGCCGCAGCAGCAGAACCAATATACCTAGGATACACAAAAAAAAACCATATGACCTTTTTGTAACACTAATCTCGATGTATTGTTTTAAACTCATAGGTGTCTGTGGATTTTTTTTCCTCGACGAGACGATGATCGACCCCCCGTAAACATGAGCTACGTCGCCTTGGTCGACTCTCTGTAAATATTGCAATGTTTGTTTTATGTATTGGTATTTTTTTATTCTTGTGTACTAAGAGCTGAATTCAAATCTTTGTTGAGTCATCGAAGCTTTCAATTTAAGTACCGTTAGAATTCTGGTCGGGTTTTTGCGAAATATTGCGTATGGAGAGGTGTCGACTGTCGAGGTTGGTGTAGGTCGATTTGATTTCGGGTCTTGGAATTTGGCCGAGAAAAAATTTCGGATTTGAAAGGAAGAATTTTGAGTGTTTTTTGTTTTTGCAGTGAATTTGATGATGGAAATGTATCGAAAGTTGCATTTTCATTGGATAGGCATTAGGCAATGAATCAATTGGTATCCATATTTATATGAGGACTATTTTTTTTGTCGAGTTGCCCATTTATTAATAGTTTTTGAATTTTTATTCACTGCTTTGTGATTTTTATGGGAGTTTCCTTCAAAAATGTGTCCTCATTGTTGTTGAATTGATAATTTATTTCAGCCTTCTCCACCTCCTTCAACTATCAAAAAGCCAGGCATCAAGCAGGTTACTTTTTAGTAATTTGGTCAATTTTTTCGGACTTCGTAATTTTTTTTTTACTTTTTTGGCTAAAAAGTTATCACAAACGTTACTTTTTTTTGGCGAAATGGCTCTTCTTAATAAAATGCATATTTCTCAAAAAAAAAAAAAAAAAATGCAAGAAATAAACACTACTTGACGGATTTAATGATTTTTCATCAGAATCACGATTACTTCAAATTGATCAAATCACCGTTGGCTCCTTTCTGTCCGAAGTTAGGGCTTTTTATGACATCGAATCCCAAATGGAGAATAATTCTTTAGAATTTTCCAACGAATTTTGGGTAATTTTCCCCTGTAAAAACATATTCTTCTACTTAATCTTCAAATTTTCTATGAATTTGGCCTCAACGAAATGAAGACGAGAATTTTAGGAAATAAAAATTTTCAATTTCCAAAAAAATGCTCTTGGAAGATATTTTATAGATTTTTTTTACGACGCCGCGACGGTGATGAAAAAATAATGTTTTGAAAGGTATAATTTCTGTTTGATGACTGAAAATCTAAAAAATTGAATTCATTTCATAATCTGAATTTCTGCTTTTATTTTGCACTCTTCCCAGTTCCCTTTTTCAATTTCCAAAATTTAGTCTCGTAAGGATAAAATATCACTTTTTAAATAAAATTTTTTTTCATTTTTTTTTCGAAAAGTTATAAGATTATTTTTGGGATAAACGTGGTATTCAACGAACAAAAAAATTTGTCGTCAAAAAAGTAATGAAAGAATGAAAAAAAAACATATTTTTTGGTTGACTTTCATTTTTTTTTTCAATTTTGAAATTTTTCTGTCATAAAGTCGAGTTTTTGTTTTTTCAAAGAACGAGGAGTTTATTTTTTTCATCGCAAAATTTTTTGAATTCTATTGAAATCATGAGAGAAAGGGGGAAGGCCGTTCGTCCAACTTTTTCTAGAAAACTGGAAAGAGTGGCCAAAATTTTGTAATTTTGAAAATTTTTGCTAACGTGAGATGGAAGAGACGAATGAATCTATTTAAGTCTTAAAAGTTTTTTATTTTTCAATACTGTGAGTGCGATTTTTTTACCTGTTGAGATTTTATAAATTTATCAGTCTTGCTTAGATTCGTTTTTACAAAAATTCATGAAATTACAAGTAAAAAGTTGTCCATCATGTTTAATGAATCAAATGAAGATATTTTTGAAAATTCGCGAAATTCTAAAGAATTGAAAAAATGTAAAGAAGCCATCAAAGAGAGAGGGGACAACTTGTCCCTTTCTTTATAATGAAAAATAACTAACATTAACGTTTGAATTGAAAACATATTTTCTAAAACGATGTTATTTTTTTCGAAGTTGAAAGAAACGAGAAATAAATATCTCAACCAAAATTTTCCCTTACACTTACTTCAATTTGCTTTTAAAAACATCAAGCTCAAAATTCAAAATTTTGGAATGTTGCGCGAATCGTGCGGAAAATGATACAAATTTGAGTGGGAATTTCTTGAAAATGATTGTAGAAAAAGTATCGGTTTTGAGGAACGTCCTTTTTAGGAACGGGGGAGGAAGAGGGGTGTAAGCATTAATTAGATAATACCTGGTTTTGAACAAATCAGAAATCATGTCTTCATAAATGAAATAAGAAGGTATAAAAAATTTTAAAATTTTATCCAGTTCTTTTTTAAAAATTGTGTTTGAGAAAGGGAGGAGAAAATTCATAAATTACAGAATTACTCAATAGTAAGAATTGTTTTCAATGAATCTGATTATTTGAAGTAGAGATGTCGACTTCTAATTTCAACGAAAGTGGAGTTTGTTGAGAAAGGAAGTTACAAACCTCTAATTACGAAAATTTCGAGTAAACTTTTGAAAATCTTCAACAAAATTGTCAATTTCTAGTTAATTCCTTTGAAAAATGACAATTTGTGATTTTTTTTTTTTGAAATTCAGCAATTTTCCACTAAAACTAATGAAAAAGTTTCTACATTTTTTTGACGTTTTCGAATTTTCTAGGAGCTAAAAAATTTACTGTCCTTTTGAATGGTTCAACAGAAAAATTAGTCTCTAGGTAGATTTCTAGACTTTAAAATCTGATTTAAAAAAAAAGGGTTTTGATTTATTTTCCTGGAAATTGCAACAATTGTAAATTCTCTTCTCAAAAGAGGGGAAACTTGGATTTTAGAATTTCAATTTTAACACCAGGTTTACCAGAAAAATTCAAAAATTCTGAAAAAAAATGGAAAATTTAATGGAAGCTAAATTGAAAAATCGATTTTATCAACATTTTTTCTATCTTTTTTTATTTGAAAAGTACCATATATTTTAATTCAACAAAAAAATACATTTCGTTGAGAAAATATAACGATATTTCAATTTTTTAAAAAATTGTTGAAAATTGAGAAATCATTTTGAACTAAAATTTATATTTTCGAATTATAAAGATTGGCAAATCTCTCGAGTGATTTCATTGTTAAATTTGGAAATTTAAAATGGCTTCATTTCGAATAACTTAACTACCTAGTTCAATTTTAAATTCAATAAAAATTTTTTTTTTAATCCAAACGTTCTATTTTTTTACCCAGGCTTGAAAACTTTAATTAGGCTGAATTAAGCTTCCCATACCTCTGTTTTAATTACACATTTTATCGTACTCGTATATTAGGCTAATGCTCCAGCTCAGAAACAGCCAAATTCTCAACGATTGCCTCCCGCCTCTCCCCTTCCTTTTCACCTTCTATAATTTTATAGCCTACTAAAATTCACTCACATTCGAATCATTTCCCGCTCTTACCTTTCCATTCCTAAAGCTCACCTAACTCCGAGATATCTCTCAAATTGAAGCATCCCTTCGATGAAACATCCGGCCTTCCTGGCTGATCGTTTTCAACTTATTACTCATCGCGTCTTCGCAACCGAGTAGTTTTAATTTGGCGAATTTAAACGTCTCTGTCAACTTTGCCCGGATAAGAGTACACAGGGATGAGCTAAAAGGTCGTATTTTAAAAAGGCTCGGGGTGGCAGGAGGCAGGGGTTTATGACGCTAGGGCGAAAAACTCGCTATTAGTCGTATTTCTGTGTGTACTAAAAGGTTACGTTGATCTGGCTCCTAATATTGTTTTAAGCATCTTAAGTTGGATTTATGTGTCGGATAAATGTATCGTATCGTATAACAGTAATTGGTTTTTCATGCCTTGCTTTATAAAATATATCGCGAACGTTTTCCATTTTGAATAGCGTATTAATGAGCGAAAACGTCGCCTATTGCGCCGTACCACCCTCCCTACTCACCCTTTCCTAGATAAAGTAGCAAATTCTTCTTGGAAGTGGATTGTATATCTGTGTGCAACTAGGATGCGTGTTTTTTGCCTGAATATAGCACGCGTGAGATCTCGCCATGAAATTTTTTACACGTGTGGCAAAAATAGCATGATTCGAGATAAAGCTTCGTGATCATCACGAACATACCTGGTACCAATTCATAAAGGGAGAATGAAAAATCGAGTAGGTGTTAAGATAACTAATTTTCACAAAGAATTTATTCAATTTTTTGAAAAAAAAATTACGAATATGGATTTCCAAAAAGGTCTACGCCTACGAAAAAATCAACCAAGGTATTTAATTTCAAGATTTGATTCAATTTTTTTTGGAAAAAAAGTTTATGATCGTCCGAAAGGTCTACAGTTCTATACCCACGAAAAAATTTACACGGGTATCTAATTTTTACACAAGAATCGATTCAATTTTTGAAAAAAAAAGTCAACAGGGCAGCTGAAAATGGGCAAAGAAAGGGTTTTTAGAAACGATAAAAGCTCGTAAATCTAATTACGAAAGCTCGAGTTGTAATCGGAGCCCGAGCCTAGGAAAGGTCTCCACCACGTGAAAGGTTCGAATTTTCCAAAAGGTAGACGACATCGAGGACGCTGAAACGTGTCCTTCGGTAATTTGGTAGTCTCATTTTTGAACTCGTGACAAATTACGATACGCTAATTTTTACCAATAAATCTGTAACGTTTCAATCAAAAAATTACCCCTCTGAGGCTTTCTCGACTTGGCCTGGGAGAAAGCTCGTCGTCTGGGTACGATGGGTATAAATTTATACGTGTAATTTATTAACCGACGTGGTTGGCTTGTGTTACACCAATGATAATGATATCTTGTTCGGTTGAAATTTCGCTCGTATTAGAGCAATCGAGTTATTAATCATCGGCTCAGAATTCCGACGTAGCGATAATTTACGTTCATAATGAACTTTCCAGCTATGTCATCGCATATGTGACTAAATATAATGTGAAAAATCAATCGTACGGTTAATTAAGGTGCAAAAAAGTATCGATTTTAACCACCTATAAAATTTCCAATCATTCTGGTACCAATTTCCAGCCTAAATTTATATCTGGAAGGTTAAAGAGGGGGAATTTGGTTGATTTTCGAACCATATGGGGGGGTAATTGGAACCATATTGGGATCCGACTTCCCATGGCTGAACGTACGACTGATTTTCTAATATCTAAAATTTGTATACAAAAATAGGCAATCTTACCGGTAGGAATTTGCTGGTGATAAGGCGATTTGGCATATTGTTGGAAGACGATTCGGACGAAAAATAACGTTCGAAGATACGCGCCGATCGGTCGTCTTATTCGCGTGTAAACATTTACAAACTGATTGTACGAGAACGGTCCGGTATAGGGATTGGAATCGAGCCGTAATCACAACCTGTTCCACGGTGCAGCGCCATGTATGGACGCGGTTGCGCGACTCCGCCGTAGCTAACCGGTTGCCTACTCGAGTAAGGCTCAGGCGCCGGCCGTCGGTATTTTTTCCCACTTATACAGAGGCGGATTATTTCGATCCCTCTACGTTCATTTGTAGGTGGTCCTTGGCTAATTATTCGTCACGCCGTACACGAATAGGCAATCGGTTTTCATAGACGTGAAGAAATTACGAAAGTTTGAGCGGCGGATGCGGAGGCTGCGAGTAGCTCGGACGTGCGAGTGCGATTTTGTGAAAGTTAATGGCGATTGGGGATCGACGGTGGAGAAATTGCCATTGACGAGATGCCGCCACTGTTTCCTTCCGTTTTGGAGGTGTTTTTTTTTTCAGTATTTGAATATAGGTACGATTAACGGAGGTACGTGTGGAGTGTAGATGACTAGTTTTATGAGGTTATTTCCGGAGTTCGGTATCGATGGTGTGAATTCGAAATGAGCTATGGTTTGATGTGCAGTTACGTACGGTCGTGTGGAGATTTGAATGCGAGTGATGGGTGATGGTGACAATGTCGGATTGATTTGATTGTGTGGTATGAATAGGGTCCGGAAGTAAGAGTGGTTTGCCGGAAGAATGATGAAATTCGAGTTGGGTTTGAGTATTTGAAAATAGGGGATTTGGTCTAGTTGAGAGTTGAAGTGTTGGATGGATCGAAATGAAAAATCTACCTTGGATTTTGACCTATTTCACTGAGATGATTCGTTCTGAATTGGAAAATCATCGTGAAAAATTTCAGCCTTCTGTCGTGAAAATTAAACGAAAAAGCTGAAAAAGTGCAATTTGAGTTTCTGCATTTTTCTGAACCATTGATGGTTTAATTCTTTGATTCGATCGGTGATATGGTTTTGGATGGTTCACAGATCTTTAAAAAATTAGAGATTCTTGAAAAATCGAGATTTTTTTGGTTTCCTGAAGAATAAAATGGCGTGTGTAACTGCGTACCTCTGATCACCAAAACTCAATTGATATTCAAAAAATAACGTAAAAAACTATTCCGATGTAAAAAAAATCAGAAATTTTTTTTTACTCATTGCAGCATCAGAGAAAATTTTAAATTTTTTCTCTTGAAATAATGGGGTTTTTTACATTTATTTCCGACTTTGATAGAAATATTTCTGATTGATCAAATTTTTCCAATTTTTTGTCATCTCTTTACGAGCAGTACAAGACAAATTTTTTTTTGAAATAATGTGATTTTTTTACATTAATGCTTGAATGCTGGTTGAGTTTTGGTGACTAAAAGCTCGGATTTTCATTTTTTAATGATGAGTGACCACTTGGAAAGAGATTCGAATTGAGCAGCGAAAGGTTTAGGGAGGTGTAGATTGTAGACTCAAATTGTAAGTACTTTTCGCCTTCCTTTCCTGTTTTTCATCCCATTTGGATTGGAATTTATTCGTGAAAAGTTGCCATTTTTCCAAAAATGACCTCAATACTTTTCAGTTATTTCTAATTTTGCATCTTTTTGAACGAAGAGAAAGGTTGAAATTTTTTATGGCAAGTTTCCAACTTGAAATAAGTCACTGCGAATTTTTCGAAATCCAAGGTATGGTTTTTAACGATTCGTCCTATTAAAGGAGTGAAAATCGTTGAAGAAGTTATCTGAGGACGTTTGTCCCAAAACTAATTTTTTTTGAAAATGTACAGAAAAAAATAAAGAATGTTTATGACTGGAGCTGGAGTTTTCATTCCCTGAAAACCCAAAATATGCCAAAATATTTTCTGTCCAAGTTCTTATGGCAGATGTACCAAAAATATTAATTTTTGTTTTTTTCATTGTAAATATTTTATGAACACAAGGCAGTGTTTCAAATTTTGCTATTTGGCCAAAAGTGTCAAAAAGTCCTGATTATTTGCCTGTTTTTCTATTCAAACTTTATTTAAGAAGGGCTAAAAATTCAAGAAGAAATGCTGTTGGGAAAGGGTACAGATTTTAGCGAAGAAAAGTTGAGAAATTGTCGTTTTTTTGGAGTAAGCCATCAATATACTTTCTGAATTAATCAACTTCAATCTTTTTGAATCAGTTAAATACATTTTGGCAAAAGTCTGTGATTTTTCTTATTCTTTTTGATTTTTTACTGAGGTTTCGCCGCAAAATTGATTTTTTTATCAATTTGGAATTGATTAATAAATCGTCAAAAATCATCAATTTTCATTGTGTAAATTATTTCTTTGATAAAAAAAGCGAAATTTGGTTACACTGAACAGATCCAAATTTAAAGAATTGAATGTTGAAGAAATATAAAAATGCACTTCTTTTTACTGCTTTCTTGCAAAAAATTTCCTTGTCGGGCTCAGGAAATGAAGAAGCTCGAGTTATTTGTGTCCCTCCTTTGAGTATGTCTATGAATTTTTTGAATATTTTTGAGGAAGGCTTTAGCTCAATAGCTACCTCCTGCGTGTGTTTCTGGTAGATTTTGCTGAGGGTCAATCAATGAAATGGACGATTCTGAATTGTGATACACTGAAAAATCAATATACTTAATAAATTTTATTCAAAAAAATAATCGCAGTACCTCATTTACAAAATTGGTAAAATTTATTCTAAGAAATTAATTATTATCGCGAAATTTGGTAGAATGTATTTTTATGCAACAAATTTTATTAAATTTCACGATAAATATATTTTTTTTTAGAATAAATTTTTCTTAATTTTGTGAATGGGGCTCCTTTATCATTTTTTTTTTTTTTTTTTTGGATAAACTTGACTTTTTGTTTTTTTTTGTTTTTTCAGTGTAGAGTTACCTTTTATGCAGAAAAAAGTCCTATAAAATTTCAACAAATCAATATATTATGTATTATGTACTTTTTTAAACTTTTGAAATGAAATTTTTTTGGCTTTTGATACAATAACATGAAAAATTAAGATACGGTGATAAAGTATCAAAAAGTAACCAACAGAAAATTCAAGCAAGTATTGAAATTGCAGAAAATTCAAGCAAGTATTGAAATTGCAGAAAATCGTGTGTGAAAATTGGTTCCTTATTTTTCATAAATGCTTGTGAATTACTCCCCTCCCCACACTTATTTCGTTATTTTGTAGGAGTTTTTCTATCAATTATTTTATCTATAATTTTTATTTTTATATTTGTATTAATGTTTTTGAATAATTTATTTTCTTTACGAATTTTAATATTGAAATGATATCTTTTCATCAGTGCACTAATGAACAATTTATTTTGTTTTTGTTTCAGGTGAGTAAAGAATAGAATTCATGATTAAGATAAAAAGTCCATGTGAATGGGTGAGTCAATTTTAATGATTTTTGAAAAGATCGTACCTATATTTAGATAATAATGGAATAAAGGAATTGAAAAATTCTACAGTGATGAAAAAAAAATCTTGTAATGGATTAGCATGAAAATTATCCCAATTTGAAGAAAAATTTTGAACCAAAACAAAAATGAATCGAAAGTGCATCCGAAAGAACCTAATATCCAAAACTTCAAGTGCTAAAACTCGTTTCTCAAATTTTGGAAAATTTCGAAAATTTAAAATAATATCTCATCGTCCTAAAAAGTATAAAAATTTGATCTAATCGACGAAAAAATCTGAAATTTGATGCATATTTTCAATCTCTCGAATCGATTGGAAGCGGTCTGCAGAAAATTTTGAAATTTTTCAGATCCGGAGAAAAGCCCATAAAAATGGTTTGAAGGTTCCGAAAAACATCAGAAAGGAGTAATCCAAATTTTTCAAAAATGAACTTCGACATGACTTGCCCCAAAAGTTCAGTTTCACGATTTTCTGTAAGAATAGTGTTTTATATTTTAGATCGAAACGAGAATTAGAAATAAGTAATCACTCAAAACTGAGATATTGAAAATGGGTTTACGGATGGAAATTTTTTAAAAATATGCGATGAATTTCGAAATGATGAAATCGATTCAATAAATTTTCCTTTTCTACTTTTTCAGCCCTCTTCTATCTTATACTTCGTATCGTATACCTAATGATTGTTTGGACCCTGTTGGATCATCTTGTTGGTATTTCCTTTTCGAAAAATGGGCTGGGAAAATGAAACTAGACTAAAAATAAGCTCTCCTAGTAATTATGATCGTAAATATGCAAATAAAATTCATTTTCTCGATACATTCAAGTATCAATATCGTTCTCGAACTCGAACTATACTATAAATAAAGACTTGATATAGATTAACGTATAACCGACGCCTCTTCGCGATGAATTTTTCCACAACCTGTAATTGATCTCGGCTTCATCATCGCTGTACGATTCTAAATTATGTACCATCGCGAGCACCGGCTCTAAAAAGCGAGAAAATTTAACCATCGGAGGTACCTTGTGCCTACGAAATAAAACAAAAGAAAAATACGTCCATATCGGAGCAATTCCGCTCGTATTTTTTTTTCAAATTGTTCTCCCAACAACGTGTAATAACATTAGCGAAGCATATATGCAATAATACGTGCCGTGTAATTTTGTTCCAAAGAGCGCAGAAGTGTTTTTATCGTTGAATCACCATATTACCAGTATATTTATGCGTGTAGGTGTATTAATTTCGTCGAAAATTACCACAACGGATTTTTTTCCACTATTTATTCCCGAGAAGAATTTTTTATTTACGTTTAACAGGTGATCAAACGCGCGAGGTTGTTTTTGCGTCGCAGAAATTTTTTTTACTTGAGATTGCAAAGCAGTAGATGTGAAGAGGTGGTGTAGAATGCAGAATGGAGACATACGGCGGACCGGCGCCATATTTTATGCTTGATGGGTTTTCATTTTTTTTTTTTGCACAATTTATTGTAGTTTTTTGAAGTCGGAACGGAAGGTTTTTTCGGTCGAGGGTGGTTCGTATACCTTGAATGCAGATAGGGAGTGAGAAAGAGGTACTGAAGAGGTGAATTTTAAATGAAGATTTGTTTCATTTCCTGGGTTTGATCGTGATTTAAACACGAGCTGGTAAAAATGACCGCGAGTGGATTTACCCAAGCGAAGTAACGTAGGAGTCGAATTGAAATGAGTAATTGAGATGTTGAGAGATTTTTTCACGAGTTTAGTTTTACGAGTTCAGAGAAAAATACATTTTCAAGACGAAATCGTAGAGATTAGTTTATGTTTCTGGGTCGAGCTCAAAATTTTGAGCCATATTTCTGGTAGTTTTCAAAAAAACATTTAGCTGAAAAAAAAATTAAATTTCATGTTACCAAAGAATTGCTGATCACAATTCCAACTCGAGGGAAAAGTAAAGAAAAATTAACAGAAATAGACCAAACATGAGGCAGAGAGGCAGATGTAGCAATTTTTCCCTCTTCAATAATTATTCTAAAAAATTCTGTTTAAATTGGCAATTTTTTCAAGATTTTTTTTGAAAAGAATTGTTAAAATTGTACTGTGAGTTGAATTAATTGAAAAAATTTTGTTTCAGTCGAAAAATTTGTTTTTTTTTTTGCCTAGGGAGGCTATGAAATTTTTCAAAAATGGATTAAAATGCAAAAAAAGATGGTTTAATTTATGAAATTTGTCAGAAAACCCATTTCAAAAGACTTGAAAAATTGAAAAGATTTCGGTTTTTCTATGGGAATTAATTCAAGAAGTCATAGGTACCTAAATACTGGAGAGCATTGCTGATTTTTTCCCTAAAATTTTTCGATTTTTCTCAATTTTCCTGATTTATGAATGAGAGAGTATTTTTTATGAAGGAAATGTAGAAAAAAAACGAAAACTTTTTTTTTAGAAAAGGAATGCAGAATGAATTTGAAGACGCGGAGGAGTAAAGATTGACTGATGAAATTATGAAAAGACTAGGAAAATATGCAATTTTGAATCTGAAATCCAATGCGAGGTTCATGGAGAAAAAACGAAAGAAAAATAGGAATACCTATGTGTAATTTATTGTGTATTGAGAACTTTCATTTTCGAAATTGATGAAACTGAAACCATTGAAATTTCAAAATCTTTTAGAAGTAATAATTTTCTAGAGAATTCCTAATTTGATTTTGGAAAAATTATAGGTAGGAGTACCTACCTACCTACTTCGAGGCGGAAAAATTGGATAAAATTGTATCGCAGTTTGATATTTTTGTTTTCCCACCCCTCCTCCCCCTCCTCCGGCATGGAAAACTGAAATGATCGGAGTCCCATCAGTTCCTCATAATTCCTTTTCTCCTTCCTTTTGAAATCTACTAGTTGAAAAAAATTAATGAAACATCAACAACAGAATAATAAGTCTAAATTTATTATTATTTGGGATGGGAACAGATTTATATGAAACTGCATGTTTTTCATGTCAAAGATGATGGAGTATGAGTTTGAAATTTTTACGAATTCAAAAATTTCCTCTAAAATGAGCTTGATTTGATAGTGCATATTATTTTGCTTATTTTATACTGAGCATATTTCGGCAATTTTTCTCTGCTTTCTTGCATATTTTGCAATATTTCAAAAATAACACTCCAAAATTTTTGTTTTAGTTATTTTTTACTAAGTAGAAAAATTGACAATCCTATGGAATTGTTTTTAAAAAATATTTTTTAATATTTTGTTTAATTCTTAATTTTCTAAAGTAAATTTTTATGAAAAATAATTCGATCAAAGTGTTCTTGACTAAATTAAACGATTTTTGATGATTTTTAATTCTTATCTTGTTGCATATTTTGGACGTCAAAAATGCATTTTTTAAAACTGTTTTAGGGCATAAAATTCCTTTCCCAAATTCGAATTATTTTCTCGATAGAATTTCGTCCAACTTATATTTTTGAAAATTTCTGCCAACATTTTTTCAACTTTAAATTTGAAAAAAAATCAAATTTCTGTTTTTCAAAAAAAATTTCAAATATAAGTTAATACGTAAAAATTAATTGGAAAAAATATTTTGAAATACATATAAAATTTTGATAAAATCGAAGTTTGAAAAGATTTTATGTAGGTACTATTGGAAAAAGTTTCAATATTGGATGCAATTTCGAAAAAACTAGAATTGAAGAAATTGGAAGAATTTAAATTTATAAATTAAGATAGTAATCAATTTGAGAAAATTCAAATTGAAAAAAAAACTTGATGAAAAAAGTTTAAAATAAGGTAAAGCTCTGAGAAAAATTATTGAAAAAAATTTAAAAATTGAAGATTTGAAAAAAAATACGATAAAAGGCAAGTGAAAACTACAAATGTTAGGACTGATATGAAACTGAAATTCATTCCGGTTCTGGTTTCAATTTTCAGTTTTTAGCTCTCATAATTTCAGTTCCAGTTTTAGTTTTTCATTTTCAGTTCATTTTTTTTTTTTCAAATCTTAGTTCCAGTTCTCTTTCCAGTTTCCCATCCCTGCCCCTCCTCTAACCATCTCCAATTCGTTTCTGAATTACTATAATACCCATACAATTTTTAAGTAAATTTAAAGAAATTTAAAAATTTTAATACTTGAATAGATTTCTACTTTCTTTTCCTAGTATTTCACACAGAATTGCATTCTAGTTGACAAAATCGGTATATTCGAGTCGAAAATTTGGAAAGTGAGGTTACCCATTTTCGAAAAAAAAAACAAAACTGGCAATTTGAGCTGGAAAAATTATGCTTTGGTTTTGAAATTAGAAATATCAGAAATTTTACTTTTTTCCCCTTGTAAAATATCGAATTTCACTGTTGTTTTTTTTTACAAATATCAAAATACCTCAAATACCTGCATCAATTCCTCAATTCTCTTGAATTTTGAAAAAAATTATTTAAAGGTATTTTCAGACATTATAAAATCAAAAAGTGAACCAACAAATTCAAATCACACACTTCACTGGAACTCCCCCGTCCCCTCCCTGAGCATCAATCCACCTATCTCATTTGTACGAATATCAAACACACCGCAGCTTACGTTAGATTCAATTATTCGACCACTCGAGAGTCGAGATGATACAACTGAGAGAAATTATCTTCTCTCTCGTACCCATCCCAGGCACAACTGCAATACTCGATCGTTCCATTCGCAAATTCTCATTTAAAGTTAAACTTTGAATTGCATTCGGTTGCCAAAGTACACATCCGCATACTTCATCGATTCTCATTTTTCTCATTCGCACGTGGGTAATTCACTAATTGAAATTTCGTTCGTTAATTTAACTCAGCGACTTGGATAATCTCAGATCGATGCCTCCGTCTACACTTTCCCCCTCGGTTTTCTAATCTGTACGAAAATCTTCTCGGAAATTTCTCCTCAAACGTAGAATTTCTGTGCTCGATTACAATCAAAGTAGAGCTTGCCACATCGAAGCTGCGGAGAAATAAAAAAGAATCCGAGACGGCGTTTCTTTGACGCTGATAATCTTTTCCTAGGTAGTTTTCAAATACCAATGATAGACAATAATTTATCGTCGGTTGTAGCTTGAATGACAACAGGCACAGTGCGACGGGATCGTCTCGCTGGCGACGTTTTCGCGTTTGTTTTGTATGGCGCTCACAGCTACGATAATGTTTGCGAAACCGGCGCGAGAAGTGAAAAAATTCCCTCGATTGATTTACATATTATTTGACACGTTCGTATAAATTATACCCGGTTCGCGAGATAACTTTGCGAAAACGTTTCAATAGTCTTCGCTCAATCGAGCCTCTGCCCTTCGATCATTTGGTCGCCGGTGACCATCGTGGTCGTAAAAAAAATGAGACGTATTTCAAATTATCCATTTTTTCGGTACGATTTAATTGCGGAAAATAGAGTTTGGTGGAGTTCGTAACTGAAAAAATATACCAGATGAAAATAAAATTACGACCGGAGTTTGTTACACGATGTAAAGGTGTGTCCCAAAGACGCGAGGAACCTATTTTACCGCTCGCTCCTGCGCTGCCACAGCTCGGGTTTTCTCTATTAAAACTTTTTTTTCAACTACCTACGATAATTCCCACGCGCGAACACCCATCACCTGTGTACAGCGTGTACCTCGATATTCTCTTAGACCACTTAACGTCTTTCAAAAAAATATTAAAAAGAGAAAAAAAAACATTAAATAAGAAGGCCATCGCGGCAGCCAGCTACCAAATATTATAAATTATATAAACACAATATCTGCGGCGTGCCACGCCACAGAAAAGCCGCCGTCTAAAGATACACCTTCGAGTATTTAGACCTGCAGAGGCACTGCATACGGTAGTTACAGGTCTCTATATTCATAGCTGATATAAAGTATATCGTAATATCTGTATACGAATATACTTTGTCATGAGACCGAGCTTCCTCCTCCTCATCCTCGTGTACGACTCACTCGACCGCGATTAATAAATATTTAATTTATGTATCGTCGCGCACCGTATTATACTAGATGTATTTATTAGATAACAACTTGTAATAAACCTATGTATATTAGCCAAGGTGGCCCTTGTGCTAACACTGGCGATGGCGGGAGCATTTTTATAATGTACGTAAAACGTGACGGTAATTACCTCCAATTTATTCTGAGTAGGAAAAAAAAGGTTTAGTTGGGAGGAGAAAACACCCGGAAAGTGTCGTCGGAGTTTTTGCCAGTGAATGATTTTGAGGTAGATATGGGAAGAAGGGAGGTATTGGCGGGGAAAGAGATGAGGTAGACAGAATATGCAGTCTTTTGAGGCAGAAAAAAGTTCAATATTTGAGATTGTATTCAATGAAATGTTTTGCAGGGTGAAATGGGTGATATCACTGATATCGGTCCAAGTTTCAATTTTCGATCCAATATTCTCCTCCATGAAGTTCCTTGATGTAAAAAAATTATTGAAAATTTCGGAAATTTCGGTTTTTTCATTTCGAATCAAGAAAAAAATCACTGAAAAAAGTTGAAATTGCAGTACAGAGAAAATCGGCGAAATTGTTTTTTTTTTTTTAATTGTTAACCCTTTGGTTCCCGGCGAAAAACTGACGTATGAAATTGAAAATTTTTCACGCTGCTGAAATACACCAAAGACCAATAGCTGAAAGCTCAAATAATATTCGATTTCTTTGGAAATAATAATTTTTAAAAATCTTTGAAATTTGGCTATATTCGTTTCCAAATCTATAGAAGCTCCAACTGAAAAGAAAATTGCGCCAAAATGTAAAGGACTGAAAATTTGATGAGATATCGTGAAAATAATACGTATTATTTCAAAGGTCGAATCACCAGAAAAAGAAATTAAAAGAAATTGAAATTTTTTTCAGAAAAAGTGAAACCTTTTCCGCCGGAAGTATCAAAATTTGATCATGCTGGAAGCAAAATTTTCTGATAGAAAAATATTTCGTGGAAAATTTGAGATATTTACAGAAGGAAATTTGTGTAAGTATTGAATAATATTTGGAAATTGAGGTTCAAAGCTACATTTGACAAAAAATTGAAAAAATTGATAAATTTTTTTCAAAAAAAAAAAAAAAAATTGTTTTTGATGTTGGGAAAAAATTTCATTTCTAACCGAAGTTAACTCTTCATTAATTGAAAAAAAGTGAAAATTTTCAACGGAAAAAAATGTTTCATTTTTTCGATAAATTTTTCTATGCATTTAAATGGGCCTCAGTGCAATCTTAAAATCTGAATTCCAAAAATTATTAAATACTGATACGAATTTCCTTCTGTAAATGTCTCGGTTTTCCCACAAAGTATTTTTCTAACGGAAAATTTTGCTTCCAGCATGATCAAGTTTTGATATTTCCGGCGAAAAAGGTTCCACTTATTTTTGAAAAAATTTTCAATTTCTTTTTCTAGTGGTTCGATCTGTGAACAAATACGAATTATTTTCACACTATTTAATTAAATTTTCAGTCCTTCGCATTTTGGTGCAATTTTCACTTCAGTTGGAGCTTCTATGGATTTGGAAACGAAGATAGCCAAATTTCAAAGATTTTTAAAATTATTCATTTCCAAATGAATCAATTCACCCGAAGCAAATATTTTTTTGGCTATCTAATATTGGACTTTGGTGTATTTCATCAGTGTGAAAATGTTTCAATTTCATCCGTCAGTTTTTCGCCGGGCACCAAAGAGTTAATGGATTTCCGCTGATTCTTAAAAGAAGTTCATTGTTTTTTTTAATCCCGGGACTAGACCAGTTAGGAAGAAGAGAGAAGGAAAACCGGTGTATTTTTTTAAAAATTTGATTTTTTATCTTGTAGAAGCGTAAGGTAATTTTTTCAGCAATTTTGGTTCACTTTTTCATGTATTTTTGGCTATTTAAAAATAAGAGGTAGTAGATAGTGATTTTTAAAAAGTGTTGGGGCAGTCTGAGTTGAGAAAAATAATCGTTTACCATTTCTAACATTATTTCATAATGGAAAAGTTAGGCAGGACATTTTTCGAACATTCACGATTTTTTTGGACGGAAAGGGTAAAAAATTGCATTTTTTGTATTGACTGAAAAAATAAACGGAACAAATTTCAAATAAAATACTTCCGGAATTCTGGAAAAACGAGGAAAATAAGTTAAGATTTCCAAAGCCCGATTTTTTTTTAAAAAAACACATGCAATTTCGGCATTTTCGTTGAAAAGTGACGCCTTCCAGGAATGTTGGACATCTTGTTCTGCATTCAGGCTCACAAATTTAAACGTAAATTTTTAGCTATTAAAATCAAATTCATTTCTTCGATTTTTGGAATTCCAAGTTTTATCGTACTTGGGTACTCGATTCTCGCAGAATTTTGGCATTTTCAACCATTCAAAAAATTACGATGAAAAAAAAACTTCAGGCAAAATTTCAAATCAATTCAACAAAAATTTTCATTCGACGAAATTGGAAACGAATATGTTTGGAATTTTTGAGAGGAGTGAGAAGAGGGATCGAATTAAAAATTTCCAACACAATTATATTTTTTCAGTTTTGGAATACGAACTTCTTCCAGTTTTTCAAAATTATTGTTTCCAACTCCATCGATTTCGAAAATGAATTTTTTCTTTTTTCGTTTGCTTTGATTTATCAATCTGGTCACTGGATTCCTAGGAGGTTCAAAATTGAATATTTTGTTTTATTTTCAAAACTTTGTCAATTTTTCTTTACAGTTTTTTTTTCTAAAAAAAAAAAAAAATGCCTAACCCGTTCTCCCATCTACCAGATTTTGTATTCCTCGAAATTTCTATCGTGAAAAATACCCTAATCAATTCCAATAATTTTAATTTTGGTTTGAAAAATTTTTCCAAAATCTTGAACTTTTTTAATTTTTGGACCATTTTAAAATTTTGGCTTGATCTGTGAATGTTTTAGACGTCTAATTCTGCCTGGATAACTTGACATTTTTTCCCTCTTGATTACTCCTACTTGAAAATTTTCTTTCACTTTTCAAACCGATTCCAATTTTGCATTAACAAATTTTGAATTGAATAAAATTGAGCAGATAAGATAATTTGACGATTAAACTCTCTGCATCGTAAAAAAGTTTCATTCCCCAATCCTCATGGTACCTGTTTGACCTGCTGAAGCTTTCAATCGAGAAAAATCGCACGCCTAGATCACGAAACCAGAATAGGTGCCTAAAAACACACATAGGAAAAGGCCCAGAGGTACGCAAAGGCGCGACACTCAACTGGTGTACATGTCTGTGTACGTAGTAAATTCATTAGGAAAATTTTCACATACACACGCGGCCAGACTCATTCTAGCGAATGACTGAGCATTACTAAAACAATTTGAAGCTTAATTAAACGCGGCGCTGCGGCTTTTCTACCGGCAGATTTGGCCATCATCAGCGCTTTTAATGATCGACCATTGTGTACACAAGCGAAGCAACGACCACCATCAGCCACAATGAAAGCCGTTTACGCTGGCCCGCTTTTTACATTCTTTACTTTTGTAATTATCACGCGAGTTTTTCAATGCCGCGTACGTACGTACAAATACAAACACGACGTCGTCGACTGCACCACTCCGTACATCGAGTTCTTTCTCTACGTGTATACATCGACTTGTAACACGTGTGGCGTTATTATTATATGCTTACATTTTTCTCGTCTTCTATACCTACAGTACTTTTCATCAACGCGCACACAAAAAACTTACCTCGTGACTTGAGGCCGTGATTTATTGACTCTTTCTCCCAGCCAAGAGAGCTCGCGCGCCCTGCTAATTCCATTAAATAGTGCTAATCAGTTCGACTAAGAAATACGTACCACCAACGAACACTTCGTTTCGTTCGTACCTTGCTGTATGGTATTTGCTAATAAATGAGGTAATTTTCGTACGGTAGCTTACCCTTTCTTTGCCTCCAGCGTGATGATGATTGTTGATGGGTTGAGAAGTGGATTTTTCTGGTGTGGTGGATAGGAGTGGAGGAATTTAGGGCAAATTGGCGTCGATTTGAGAAATTTTCCAGAAAGAATAGACCAAAAAATTTTAGAAATCATTCATCGTTGAATTTTGCAGAACGTGGCAGCTTTAGATATCAAAATTTTGGAAAACATACGAATGAAGAAAAAAACTTTTGGTAAAATGATTTTGAAAATATTCTTGAATAGATATTTAGAAGTTTTTCAAGTTGGCGAATTATCCTTCCTCTTAGAATTTACATTGGAAATCATGGTGTCTATACCGGGTATGAAAATTATGAAAAAGGAAAAACATGAAAATAGCATGAACGTCGGTATTGTGGCATGAAAATAGCAGGCATTCTGATCATTTTCCACAAAAAGTATGAATTTTTAACATTTTTCCTCTCAATATTTAAATTGAAGAATTGCTTTTAAATCATTTTCCAACTTAATTTTTTTTATGAAATTTCTGCCCTCGCTTCTCTCGAGCAGGGCTTACACAATTACTTACTCAGATTCCAATAAAAAAAATTACTAAAATATTCACGGTAATTTACCATGATTATTAAAATATTTACCATCATTTACCTTTAATAATTACGGTAAATTGCCGTAAATATTTTTATAATTTCTGCGAGTTGTCATAAATATAGTTGAAATTGTGGTAATTACCGTAAATTACCGTAAATATTTGAATAATTACGGTAAAGGTAAATTATAGTGAATACTTCAATAATCACGGTAAATTACCGTAAATGTTCCCGTAATTACGGTAAATTACCGTTAATGTTCCCGTAATTACGGTACATTACCGTTAATGTTCTCGTAATCACGGCAAATTACCGTTAATGTTCTCGTAATTACGGCAAATTACCGTAAATGTTTCCGAAATTACGGTAAATTACCGTAAATGTTTCCGAAATTACGGTAAATTACCGTAAATGTTTCCGAAATTACGGTAAATTACCGTAAATGTTTCCGAAATTACGGTAAATTACCGTAAATGTTTCCGTAATCACGATAAATTACCGTAAATTTTTCCTCAATTACGGTAAATAAGAGTAAATATGAAGACCTCAATTTCAAAGTGAAGTGTAATTTTTTTCAGCTTTTTTACAGTACAAAAATTTACACTCGAGTTCCTTTTTTCATATGATGTACATGCTGTTGGACTCACGCCGCTTTGAAATTGGTATCTTCATACTTATAATTATTTACCATAATTACTGAAACATTTACGGTAATTTACCGTAATTATTGAAGTATTTACTATATAATTTACCGTAATTATTCAAATATTTATGGTAATTTACCGTAATTACTGAAATATTTACGGTAATGACGATAATTATCAAAACTTTAACTATTTTTTTCGAATCCATCGCTGTCGTTTCTTAAAAAACGAAAAAAAATCGAAATTTTTTGGACCCACCAAAGCTGTCGTTTTCCGTAGTTTCTTGAAAAAACGACTCGAGGCGACTTTTCCCCAGTCTCAAAGACTGACTCGAAAAAAGACATAAAATAAAAAACTTTTGGATCCATTAAAGTCGTTATTTCCTGTCGTTTCTTTTAAAAAACGACACGAAGTAATCATTCTCTAATCTTGAAAAATGTCATTTCCTGTTGTTTCTCAAAACAACAACGGAGAACAATCTTTTTTGAAACTACTAAAGCTATCGCTTCTTGTCGTTAAGAAATGAGATTCGAGTTGACTGCTTTCCAGTCTCAAAAACTGTCAAATCTTTGTCGTTTCTTGAAAATTGAAAAACGATAAAAAACTTTTTTTTTCATTTATGAAAGTCGTTGTTTCCTGTCGTTTCTTGAAAAAACGACACAAGACAACTATTCTCCAATCTCAAAAACTGACCATTCTTGACGTTTCTCGAAAAAACGACAAAAACGAAAAATTTTGGACCCATTAAAGTTGTCGTTTCCTGTCGTTTTTTGAAAAAACGACACGAGGCAATCTCTTTCCATATCGTGGATGGTGATTTAATCGCCCAGTGGTGATATTTTACTTAGTCAGTTCTCAGTTGATCTACACTCTTCTATAAATAATTTTTATTCAATAATTGTTGTAATCAGTTTCAGTTTTGTGTTTCGTGTGGTTTTTTTTTCAATTTTCCAATTGTTTAGATAGATAATTCGATATTGTGTGATATTTGGTATTGTTGAAATTCCAAAGTTATTCTAACTATAAATTTTAATGGATTAGTTCCAAAAGTTTTGAAATTTTCCTATTTCTCACAATCGTTCATATCAATCTGATAACTTGGTATGCATTGGAATTTAGAAGTGTCAATAATTCAAGACGAATCGAAACCAAATGACTATTTACCTATATGATTTTAATGAAATTTTTTCCATCTCATGTACTATTCTGGAATTGAAAATTAGTTCTCAATTGCCATGAAAATGTTGATTCGGATGTTCCTACAATTTGAAAAGCAACTGACGTTCTAAGTGCATCTTTGAGAAATTTGACGTTTTTCCAATCATCGTAGATCTTTTATTCAGGAAATAATATAAAATTTCTTAAGTTTGGAATATTTTGTCATCTTATACCTACTCAATCAATCAATATTCCAGAATCGACATAAAACTATTCAGATTCTTTGATATTATGAAATTTTCATGTGCCAATTGCTAATCAACGTTCTTCAGCATTAATTGGCATCTACCTCATCTTCCTCTTCAACTGCTACTGTCATTTAAAAATACATCTACTCGTTACCCGTAGGTCTAGGTACATTCGCGTAAAACGAGAATAAGAATTTAACGAATTAATACAACATGTGTTTTTTCAACTTTGCACAACATTTAAAAGTATACCAGATACACGTATCTGTACCTGTCGTCCTATCGTCTCTCTATCTTTATCACTCTTGTACCTAGTCGCGCAAGTACAACACAAGAATAAAAATCCGCTTCATTATGGTAAAAAGAGTCACTCTGGTCGGAGAGGAGGTAGGAAAAAAAAAACGCGAACGCAATATTGATTATTAGAGAGAAGATTCTACAATACAATTAAAACTCCATCATGAAACGTGTATACAGCATGCTGTTTAGTAAATGGTCGTATTAGCCGAACCATTCGCATAGTATCCGAATAAAAAGAGCAGGCAATGAAGAGGAATAAAGAATGAAGAGTAGAAAAAATAGATTCTTTAATGGCTGCGACGAACGGCGTATCTTCTCCATTGAAAATCATTATGTCTATTGATTAGCAAATAAATAACTCCGATTGGTAAGATTGCCTGTGAAATTGTCGATTACTCGGTAAACGTATTAATCAAATGGTCCGCGACGGGAATTTACACAGTTTTCGCAACGTGCCAGGGTGTCTCAACTTACTCAGCATTTTTTTCCAAACAGAAGGGTTCTGGCCGGTCCGCGGCGAAGCGGCGAAAATTATTACAAGGAAGATTCAGCTCGGAGAGTTTCGAATCACTGACGCTCAAAAGGTGTACTTATTTGTAATTCAACCGATGTATATAAAAGACTACTCGCCGACAGACTATTGCACAATAATCGCGATCCAGATTTAAATTCCTATCAATAGCGTAGCCAACTTGTGCGTGTATCTGAACACATATGAACGCTCCTCTGGTACGCATTGTTTTCAAATTTTAACGAATACAATGGACAGTGGTCACAAATATATAGGAAAGAAACGTTTAATGAGTTTAAAAAGCGGCACTCTACCGTCAAAGAATTTATCTCGGCGTTTTATCAAATATCGCGAAAAATAGAAGCAGCAGAAAAAAACCAGAAGCGAACTTTTTAAATAAATACATTTTATATCTTTTGTACTTTAACGCTGCGAGCCGAGGAAATTCTCAGTGGCCATCGTCTCCATCTTTTTCTATAGACCTTATCGGATCTGATTTTTTTGTATCGTGAGCAATACTTAAGGCAGATGCGCGCTGATAACCTCCAATATGCGAAAGCGAATCGCCGATAAAGGCATCAATATGCCCGTTATCAATTTCGAAAATCGATTCTAATCGGTTCATTATTATCGTATAGGGGCCGTTGCCTTTTGGTTTCGAAAGTGACATTTGACCGAGAATTTATCGCCGGTGGTCACGAAGTTCGAGCTTGGATGGCAGATATTGACCCAGAAGGGATGGAGGAGTGTGGGGGTAGGGTGGAAGTAGAAGTTTTGAATGGGGATTTGATTTTTGAGGTGTGTATCGTTTTTGGAGTTATTTTTTAATGAAAAATTGATGGAAAATCAATATTTTGAGTTTTTTTCAGGCCTTTGTTGCCTTTGGAGGGTTCGTGATCTTTTATAGATTAATTTTACTTTGATCATATTATTCATTGTTTGAATCCTGTGTTGATATTGTGAAATTTTGATCTTGTGATTTTATGGAAAAACAAATTTTAGTTTTTTTCTTGGAGTTTTGCCATGTTTCAAGGGTTAATAACCTTTGTTCATTCTCGAAAAATAAATTATGACAATATTGATGGTTTTAGGATTGAGGTATGATGGATAGTCCAGTTTTTAGTTCAATAGTTCAAATTTTTAGAAAATGTCCGGAATTTTGAAATTTTTTCAGTAAGTTTTCAAAAATGTACTCTGCTTTGAAAAATCTTCTAGATTATGAAAAAATTATCCAAGTTTCAAAAAATTGATTTGGGATGTATTTAAAAAGTTGATTTGGAGAGGTGTGAAAAAAAGAGTGAGGCGAGCGGATTGAAGTGCATTTGTATATATAAAAAAAAAACATTGGTAATTGGATTAGAATCCATAAAAAATTGGTAAGAAGTCTGGACGGTTGGTTACTCACTCTCGACAGTTTTCGGCAGTAAAATTTTTGCTAGCTAAAAATGTTTTTATTCTCCCAGCGGGATTCTGATTTTCCTACAATAAGAACGCTCTCATTTTGAATCAGTGAAAAATCACTGGAAAAAAGTCAAAGAATTTCACTAATTTTCCATAAAGTTTTTCTGTGTTGAAATTCTGACTGTTTCCAGTGATTTTTGATGATTTTTATTGATTTCTAAATTCAAAGCGTATGAAAAAGCTATCAAGTTTTAAAAAATTCTACTTTTTGATAGTTTTTCCAATTTAGAAAATTACTTTGAAAAAAAAACTGTCGATTTTGCAAGTTTTCCAAGTTTTGAAAAATTTTCCTACCCTTTGTAAAATTATCCATTGCTTAACAAATTGTACAGTTTTCGTAAAATTGCGGAATTTTCTTGATCTTGAAATATATTCTTCAAGTTTTGGAAAATTCTTCAATTTTCAGAAATGTTTTTGAGGAATATTGTCCAAAGGTTGGGGAAATTGGTTGAAGGTTTGTAGAATTGTACAATTTTTCAAAAACAGACTTTGGCCTGTTTTTAAAAATTGTCCAAGTTGAGGAATTTTTCAATAGTCTGTGATATATGATCATTTTATTGAACATCTTGCAGTTTTCGCGAAATTGTTGAATTTTTAGAAAATCTTCTTAGCTTTAAAACTTTATTTTTCGGGAAAATTTTTCAATTTCATCAAATTTTTGTGAAAGTATCCTATGTTTGAAAGATTGCTCGATAAGATTTGGGAAAATATTCAAAGATTAGGAAAATTGTAAGTTTGAAAATATTTTAAATTTTTTTAAAAAATCGTCCAAATTTTGGAATTCTGTGTCTAGTAATTTGTGATATAAAAGTCCATTCTTTCAAATATTTTGCAGTTCTCATAAAATTTTGGAATTTTAAAAAAATTGTTCCAGTGATTTGAATGTTTATTTTCCAAGAGACTTTCGATTCATTCAAAGTTTTGAAAAAATACCCATTTTCAAAAAATTGCCCCTGTTTAAAGAAAATATCTAAAGATTTGAAAAATTGTTCAAAGTTTGAAAAAATCTTGAATTTTCAGAAAATTATCCAAGTTTTGGAAAATGATCCAATATTTTCTTGTAAATTTGCTCATTTTTGTAGAATTTGAAATTGCTAGAAAACTGTTTCGGTTTGAAAGATGCTCAAAATATTGAAAAATTCTTCATTTTTTAAAAAGTTTCCAAAGAATATCGCCTAAATTGGGAAAAATTTTACAAGATTTTTAAATTTTTTAAATTTTTTCAAAACTGATGCTGACCTGTTATCGAAAAATTATTCAAGTTTTGGAATTCTTCAATAACTTCGCGATAAAATTGGCTGTTTTATCAAAAATGTTGCAGTTTTCATAAACTTATGAAATTTTTTAAAAATTGACCCAGTATTGATCCAGTTTTGAACGTTTATTTTTTAGGTAATCTTCAATTTTTCCGAAGTTTTGGAAAATTGACACTTCTTTGAAAGATTATCCTAGATTTTGAAAATTTTCTGAAAATTTGAAAAATTATTCCAAATACTTCAAGTTTTAGAAAAATTTCCAAGTTTTGGAAATTTTTTCTGTAAAATTGACCATTTGTTATCAAATTGCCTATTAATTTTTAGAAAGAATTTTTAGTTCTGAACTATTATACTTCAGGTTTTGGAAACGTTTTTTCAATTCTTGGGTAATTTTCCTGGTTTAAATATTGACGAAATCGTTTCAATTTTGAAATGCCCGGTTTTTTTGAGAAATTCTTTACTTTTTAAAGAAATCATCTGATAGAATTTGCCTTGCTGTTCGTGTCATTTGGATATATTTAGTTAATGGATCAATTTCCCATTACTCATTGCTCAATATTTGAGTCCTCCTCTGGTATTTTGTAATCATACGGATGGAATCTTCCCAGAATCGAGATCATTCCTTAGCTTGATTGCTTCAATTATGTACCTACATATTAATAATGATACTTTTATGTACATTAGATGCCTATGCCTGTTTTTTATGTATCATCATACTTTCCATAGATTAATTTCCCATTGTTTTTATTTGTAATGTTTCTTAGGTAGACTCATCATCGTGCTCTCCGTACCGTTCCGATAGCAGCGACAGTTCAGAAGTAGAATCCGTATCCGGTTCTCCGCCTTCATCACCTCCGCCATTAATCTCGTTACAGGATTTACAATCGACGTCGTCAACGCCCGCCATAAGTAAGGCAAATTCCACATTCCTAAGCATATTTCGACTACGTACTAGATGCACATACGATGTCGATATTATTTCTGTATTTGCTCGTTAATAAACGAAGAATATTAATAGTACGCGAGTAATTCTACGTATTCTTCGACTATACGTTTGTTGATTAATACGAAGAAACGAAATATTCTGTGATACGTGTGTCCGTCGTATTGCGGAGACTGCGTGGAGGCATAGTGCGGTCTGGCGATCGCGTTCTGCTGGGTTTCTTGGAAATATTGTCTTGGTTTAGAGATCGACATCGAATCGAACGTGGTGTTGTATTGCATATTACGTAGATCTACGTAGATTGTGTTTTGTTGCATGATGTATTGTATACGTGTGTGACATGTTGGATTAACGTCGTTTGAAATGGAGGTATGTCGTGGGAAAAAATTGGTGGCGAAATGGGTTTGTGTAGTTGACTTGAGAGGTTTCTGTGGGTAATTTTGTTTTCAGTTGTTTGATGATTTTGGAAGAGATGTGATTTATCATTGCTTAGACGATGGAATTTCCAATTTTTGACTATTTTATTCAAAACGTTGATTTTGTGACTATTTCACAACCATCAAGACCCCTACTTACCTTGGTCGACCTAAGATGATAAAATTTTGTTAGGTACTTGTACGGAATTTATGCTATTTTTCTGTCATTCTAATATCTTTGAATTCAATGCTGATCATTTCGTAAATTATAGTTTTCTAAACTTTTGAATGGTTTTCTTGGAATAGTTTTCAAAAAATTGAAAAATTGTCTAAAACCTGTAGAAACTTTTAAAATTAGAAAATTCTTGAAAAATTACTCAAATTTATGAAAATTGCATGATTTTCCAAGCATAAAGCAATGTATAACTTGACAAAAAAAATATTGAAGAATTTTTTTAAAATTTGAACAATTTTCCAAACTAAATTTTTTGATAAATTTTCAGAAATTGAACTTGAAAAATCTTCAAAAAAATATAATTTTTAAAATTTGGATGTTTCTATTGAAAATTTCTGGAAGTAGATGCTTTTTACAAGTTTTTTGAAATTGGTTGGAGAGATTTTTCAAACTTGAACAATTTTTGAAAAGTTGAACTACTCTGAAAATGGGACCAATTTCATACATCTTGGATACATTTTTCAAACTTGGGATTGTTCTCCAAACCTTGGACTGTTTTTAAAAAAAAAACTCTGAATTTTATTTTTCAAAGATCGAGGGAAAAAACGTCGCCGTGCCCGGGGGTTGAACCACAGTCCTCTTGATTACTAGTCGAGCGTGCTAACCGTTACACCAACACGGCTTCAACATCAATTAGTAAACTTTCGAATTCACTATCGAAATTGTTGCGAAAAAAAAAAAAAAAATAGAATTCTTATCTTTCAAGTTACGATATCGATACTGGATTTAGAATAAACCTTCTTACCTGATGTATTGGCTTGAATAAACTTGTAAGTTGAACGAGCGTGATGTCCATTTTCCAAGAAGTTCAACTCTTTTTTTTCGGAATAATTACTCTGTTTTTGAAACCGAATTGTATTACTAACAAGTTGGGAATCATATGGCAAGAGGCAAGAGAATTTGTAAAAAAAATGTACATACAAAATTTAGAGTTATTATGACTTTGAATGTCGTTGACGATCAGCTCGATCAATTTGAGCGTTGATCGAAAAATCGCCTTGAAAATATTAAGTGCGAATCCAGATGTAAATTAGTAAAAGGTTGTAATTTTTATGCCCTTTTCCGGGAGGAATTTTTCTATGGAGGAGAGGTGAATGATGTAAGTACCCAACAATAAAAATGTAACAAGAAAATTGAAAATATATTTAATAATAACGCGATTGTTGGAAGCATTTTCCTAGATATAAAAAAGGTATAAAATGAACAAGATTTTTCAAAAAAAAATCACATGTCTTCATTCACCAACGATATACCTTCATATTTAGAAATAATTTTTTCAATATTTTCGTTTTTGGGAATCATTTCTCACCGTTTTCCTAGCTGAATCTTGGTTCTTGGTTGATTCATGCCATATTTATGATTGAATATCTCGTTAAGAAGTCAGTCAGCTACGAAATTTTTTCATTTTGCCCGGACCTATTTACTGTTTAATTACACAGGCATTATAATTGGTCACTTTTAAAGAGACTTCGTCGATTTTACCGAACAAAGTCACTTTTCAGTCACTTTTCTGGTCAAAAAGTCACTGTTTAGTTACTTTTCTGGTCAAGAAGTTACTTTTATAGTCCCTATAAGTCACTTTTGACGATTTTTGTAGTATAAAGTCATTTTTTGGCCACTTTTCTGGTCAAAGAAGTTACTTTTGACTAATTTCTTGGTGAAAAAGTCACTGTTTTGTCATTTTCTAGTCTTGAAGTCACTGTTGGTCACTTTTCTAGTCTAAAAGGCGCTTTTAATCGTCTTTTTAGTCAAAAAGTCACTTTGCGTCACCGTTCAAGCCATAAAATGTTGATTTTTGTTACTTCTCTAGTCCAATAGTTACTTTTGCTATCTAAAGTACCTTTTTTGGTCACTTTTCAAGACAAAAGGTCAATTTTTGGTTACATTTTAGTCATTTTTACAAGTTAAAAAGTCATTTTTGGTTACTTTTGTTTTCACGTCATTTTTTGTCACTTTTCATGTCAAAAAGTCATTTTTGGCCACTTTCTAGTCAGAAAGTCATTTTGGTAATTTTTCTAGTTATAGAATCACTACAGCTTCATAGAACCGTGGTTAATCACACGGATAATAGGGTGTGCCGAAAAAACAATTTTTTCGATTTTCAAAAACATACCCCCGCAAAAGTTGTTGGCTGATGAGAATTGAAGAATAAAAAAAAATTCCAAAATTAATAATTCATATCTTCCGATCGCGCATTGGCATTAAAATTTTCAAAAATTGGTAAAAATAATTCATTATTTTCAAAAATTTTAGAAAATTTTGAAAAAATTTAAAATTCATTTAAATTGGTTTGAGAGCATATCTGGTGACTATTCAAACCAAAAAGCAGAATTCTTTTGAAAAAAATTCATGCTTTACACCTTTTTTAAATTTCTGCTATCTCTTCACATAAGAAAAATAAAAAAAAAATTATAAACCGTTGTTTTTTTTTCAAAAAAAATGTGTTTTTTGGCCTATAAGGTCACTAAATAAGCTTTAAAATTGATTTTATTCAATTTTGAATTTTTGCTAATTTTTGAAAACTTTAACGCCAATGCGCGATCGAAAGATATGATTCGATTTTGAATTTTTTTTTTATTCTTCAGGTCTCATCAGCCGCAACTTTTGCCGGGGGGGGGGTATGTTTTTGAAAATCGAAAATATTGTTTTTTCAGCCCACCCTAATGGATAATTGCTATCCATCAAATTTTTTATAGTACAGGAAAAGCATAAAACTGTGGTTAATTTTATGGATAACGATTATACGTTTTTTGAATTTTAATCAATGCAGCTCGATTCAGAGAACTCAAAATTGCAAAAAAATCGGAATTGAAAAAAGTGGCTAGCTGGTTTTAGTTATAGCGCGACGATATACTCTGCTGTTTGACGGAATCTCGCGACACGAATACGATTAATTGAGCAGAGTGTTTCTGGAAAACTCAGTCAAGTCAAGAAATTGTAATTGTTTGGAAAAGTCATGAGAATTTTGGAAATTTCTCGATTTTTAAAAAATAATAAAACGAAAAAAAGGATAAAATCTTCTTTAGAAATTTTATTTTGCTGATTCTTTAATAATTGTTAGAAAAAATTGAAATCCATTTTTTTTTTTTTTTTTTTTTGAAATTATACAGATGCTATTGCCATAGAGTGCTATTGCCCAATGCTCATTCTGCTGTGACGAAATTTAAAATCTCTCTTCCGCTCATGTTTCATAGAAATAACGTGTGTGAAAGGTCTGACAAACTATAGCAGAAGTCTGGTGAAGTAATTTCTAGACATCCTGGATTAGGTATTAATCTCATTATTCGTTCTTATTATTAAAGATTATAATTTTGGTTTTTCTCTGTTTAATCTTTTGGAATACAGTTGGGCGAAAAGTTGAATAATGTTGATTTTTTGGTTCTTTCAACATGAGAGCTATCAATTGGTCACATCGAAAATGATGATTTTCTGGAATAAAATTTTCCTCTGTTTAAAATACAATAATTTTCACGTAAAATCGAAATTTTGATTGCCTAAGTCTAGACCATTTTTTTCAAAACGGACACCCAATGATGTGGAATTCTGATAATTGTTTCTCAGCAGGCGACAATTTAAACCACCTTTCTTTCATATTTCGAGGAGGGCAGTTCTATGACCGAAAATATGCAGATAGCCTAGATACCCCTCGAAAACCCATTCTAATTCCCGAAATCTTTAAATACCCCGTTGAAAGTCGTGTGCGTGGGGCGTGCTGGCCAATTGACGTAGATTTAGGCGATTTTCACCTGTAATCTGGCAGATCGTGCGTTATGAGCTCATTTACATACGGCTATCGGTGATTCTCTCGTACACTACGTCGTCATCACTGTAATAATTCGACTATGTCAAAAATACTGCTCGAATTTCGGTACCATGCCACAATATTCTCTCGAGGAGGTACCTAAACGCAAATCACTGTCCGACTTTAGGCCTCATTACTCTACATATCGTTATTCTCCGCGTTGAATACAGATAGAAACAATACGGAATTCAAACCCCCTCGAACGGTATAACTCGGTCAAGCCAGACTCCCGGTATTCGAGATAATCGCTCATTTTCGGCTGTTCGGCGGATTCGCCAACACGTACGGGGAGATAGACACCGTCGAGAGGCGATTTTCATTAATTAATCGTCGCAGCATTTGAAGAACGAAGCCCGCTACGTCGAGGTACGTGCGTTACCGTTAATACGGCTCGGAGTAGCTCGGCGCATTAGGACGCGATACGCCTGGCCCGGCGGGGGGTCCGGTCGTGAGAATATTTCGTGGATGCCGGCTAGTCGCGCATGTAGCAATTTTCGGTGTAATTATAATAATAACGCCGAGGATCGAGGTATACGTTGATAAATGAACGAATTTACAACGATATCGGACGGCCTTACGATACGAGCTGGAAATACTCGACCATCGGCGAACCGAAATACCCGGCAAGTTCCAGGAAAACGCAATCCAGCTGGAGTCCGTTGTCGCGCGAACCTTTTTCACACACTGCCAAAGATTAATTTCCTTCTTTATTATTTTTTCTCGTACGGTTTTCATCCAGACCCTCGATCCCGTTCGCGATGATGAATTACTCCGGCGCAGTACTGACGTACCGGAGGAGTGGAGGTGATAGCGATAACACGACCATGCGGTGTAAGTCGCGTCGGCCGGTAATTGTGAGAATTTAGTATTTATTCATTGGCGCATTTATCAGCGGCGCGACCGCGACGAGAGCGTCGTGAGATTGCGACATGGCGCGAATTTTCGTAGAAATCGGCAGCAGGAAACAGTTCGAACGTAAGAGTAGATAAATAACGTTCGGTATTGTTAGGAATTTCACTTGTCAAACTATGTCAAAAAGCCGGAGCACGAGGTGCGCGGCGGCAGACACGTTGAAAAGGCGAAATATTGCGCGTGACAGTTGACGGTCGTTATCTGCCGGGCGAGGATGCTGGGTTTTGTTACACGCAATATGGCATACGACACCGGAGTGTTTTCTTCTGATGCTCGTATGGTTACCGAATTGTACATGTACGATGCCTGTGGACACGAATACACGTACAGATAAACAACACGCGACACGGATACGAGGGATGGGCCAGAACTAGGGCAGGAGGAAGGTGCAAAGGCGAGCTGAAATTTGTGTATTATTTTTGCTGCTGCGGTCGCTTTCGATCTCGAATTTAGAATTCGTGTTCAGGTGGTGTTGAATTAATGGCGTATTCGATTGGTTGTGACGTGCGGATAATGAATATTTTAAAGGGTAGCTTGGCGATGTCCTTTTGGCGATGATGAGACTTGACAAGTAGAGTCGTTTGTTTTTTGAACGACAGCGAGGTTTGAAGGAATGGTGGAGCTGGGAGGAGGTGAAGTGAAAAAGCAGGGTCTTTTGATGAAAGGGTTAAGAATTATGGGAGAATTGGAGAAGGTTTTTTTTGGATCAGAATGCTGAAAGGGAGAGAGAAAAAACTGGAAAATTTTCGATAGATGAATGAAAAAGGACTTCCTCCGAGACGATGGTGAAATCAACCTTTGATTCGAATTCGGACGAATTCCAAATCGTCCCTCTAATGCTAATAAGATTGTAACTCCAAAACTTAACTTTTTACAGGAAAGCTAAAAAACTGGATTACTTGAAATTTTTGAATTTCTTGGAAGAGGTGTTGATTTTACCGTACTTTTTTAGTGTTGAAAATGAATTTTCAACTATTATTTTTTTCAAAATATCGATTTTCAATTTTTAAAATGCGGAGTTACGACCTTTTACACTCAGGGTGTCTAACGGGTAGTGAAAGTAGTGAAAAAGTAGTGATTTGAAAAACCGGTCATGCCGGTAGTGGAAAAGTAGTGAATTCAGACGAAAATTTGAAAAAAAGTAAGTAGTGAAAAAATGAAAAAATTCCAAAGACGCGAAATTTATTTTTTTAAATTTCAAAAATTGTTCATTTTTCATTTATTACATTTATAATATAGATTTTTTTCTAATTTCATTTTTTTTTCTCCAAAAAATTTTGATCTTTTTTGGGGGGAGGGGGTGGGTAGGGGATACAAATTAAAATTTTTTTTAAAAAAAAGTAGTGAAAAAGTAGTGATTTTACAAAAAAAAAAATCAGTTAGATACCCTGACACTTGAACATAGAAATTTTTTGGAGTTACGCCAAATTAAAAACCCGTATTTTGAAACAAAATAATTGAAAATGCATTCTATTCTGAACACCTCAAAAGCATATCAAAATCGTCACAGCTTTCAGAAAATTAAAAATTATAAGTACCTAACACCCGTTTTTTATCACTTTTGTAAAAAGTCAGATTTTCGATTTATGGCTTTTTTGCATTTTTTATGGAGTTACGACCAAAAAGTTTCCAAATTTTAAGAATATGGAGTTACGTCAACATATCTTTTTTCCAATTTTAAGGATTTGTTTGATGTTTGAGCTGTAATTTTGTAATTATCGGGTGGAGGACGTCCCATTGTTACCATTTCAGCAAAAAAACAAAAATTTCTGAATTTTGGACTTACGACCTTTTAGCATTAGAGGGACGATTAGTTTTTGCATTTTGAGCAATTTTTGGCCGAGTTATGGGCGTTTTTCTTCATCAACTCTCCGCGTAGCCAAAAAGCCATCTCTAGCCTGAATACTCGAAATTGAATGATGAAGAAACTATTCGATTGTTCATGACGAGAGAATTCCAAAAATGTATTTGCTTTTGCATTTTGAGCAATTTTTGGCCGAGTTACGAACGTTTTTCTCCTCTCAACTTCCAGTTTTCGGGCAAAAAGTCATTTCCGATCTAAATGCTCGAAATTAAATTTAAAAAAAAAGATTCGATTGTTCATGACGAGAGGATTCCAAAAACATATTACTTTTTGCATTTTGAGCAATTTTTGGCCGAGTTATGGGCGATTTTCTTCATCAACTCTCCACGTAGCAAATAAGTAATCTCTTGTCTGAATGCTCGAAATTGAATGATAAAAAAAACCATTCGATTGTTCATGACGAGAGGATTCAAAAAATGTATTTGCTTTTGCATTTTGAGCAATTTTTGGCCGAGTTATGGGCGTTTTTCTTCATTAACTCTGCACGTCGCAAAAAAAAAAAAAAACATCTAAAGTCAAAAAATTAATTTGAGGCAAGAAATTTTGAGTAAAAGGACCTAATTGAACCTAGCAATTTTGAAGTACTTACTCGTTTTGAATTTAATTTTTCAATATATGATTTCCCTTTTGAGAAAATTGGTTATTTCTGTGAATTTTCTAGTGATTGTATTTTTTCAATTTTGTAGAAATCCTGCTTTTCTAAAATTGGCGTTTCATTCAATTATAATTTTGTATGGGAATATTACAATTTTTACAAAAATTGAAATGTATATTCAAAGTTGTTATTTGATCTAGGACACGTCTTTTACCCTTATTATAAATCGTTTTCTGATTTTCCCAGAATTGGATCTTTTTAAAAGTTTTTCGAAATGGACCATTTTTGAATTTCTAAGAATTTTATTGTTCAATACTGATTTATTTTTTCTTGTTGAATTAACCTCACCTTAAACTTGTGAATTAATTGACGTACCTAATTATGTTAATTTTCTTATTTGATTTCAGAAGTCGAAAATGGAGTACGTTGCGTACCGTTGAATTCGTTTTTGCATGGCAAAAAAATCGCCGCCTCCAGTAGCTCTTCGTCCGGTGCCGCATCTTCGGTTCATTTCGGAGATGTGAATATGGTAAAAACTGAAGACGAGAAAGTCTCAATTGCTTGTAAGTTTCGAGAAAATATTACATTTTTTACGATTTGGTTTTGGGACGTGACTAACAAACTGGCATGTGCACATTTACATTGAGAAACAAGGAAATATATTTCTGGTGTACTGAAAGAAGCAAAAGGTATTAGGTCTTATGATAATTTTAGGAGATTTAAGTGTAGGTTCAAATGTGATCGAGTGCTAATTGAATTGAACCTAGAACATTTTTAATGCCTAGCTTAATTATCGAATATACGAATTAAATGGTTGTGAGTCTGTGACTCTTCGTGATAAAAATGGAAACGAAAATTAGTGAGTTGGTATCGCCTCGAGGAATAACAAGAGTGATATAGGTACATGCGGCTTTTAAAACAGAGGTTCGTAATTCGTGACTAATATTTGCCTCAGGTGGAGGATTTGGTTTCTATGAGTTTTATGAGTCTTTAGGACGGTGGTATTTTTTTATTCGAGTTATATTCTTGTGTTTTTCTTTTCGAGATGAAAGCTGGAAAACGAAATCCACCAACCTTTGTTTGAACTCGATTTACTTTTTTTCTACGTTCAGTTTTGTTTGATAAACAAATATAATTGTTCCAATTGGTTATACTTAATAATAAAGTTTCAAATTTCGACAAAAGCTCCCAAAATTTTTAGAAAATTTGGAAAATGTCATTTTTTGATCATTTGATACAACAATTTTGGTCAATTCTGACTTTATGGTCCATCCTGATCAAAGAAAACCCTTTTTGATTTCAAAAATCGATAAATTTTATTCAATAATTTTTGCCTGACTTCAAATTTTTTGTGAGTAAAAAACCTATTTTTATCCTATAATCATCCTTGATATTTTTTCTGAACAGTTTTCACTGAATTGATCGTTTGTGGAATTTTCAGTTTTAATTATCTATTTTGATAAAATTGATTTGGTTTTCAAAATTTATCCAATATCCAGAATTACGAAGGGGGGGGGGAGACTTTTTGAAGATGAATCTCTATTATGATAATTTTACAAGATTTTCTTATTGGATTCGCTTTTATTAAACATACCTTCCCTCCCCGTTCCCTGGAGCTCTTTATTTTATGCATATTTTTTTACTCGATAAATCTACCTATTTTTAGGCAAGTCAGCTCTTTCAGTACGCCAGATTCTTTGAAAAAGTGATCGATCAATGATTCATTTCACTAACACCCGCATGATCAGGGATTCTAATCATATCACTGAGTACAAAAATTGAATTTTCCTCTACTGTAATGATTCATAAATTGAACGAAATCATCGTTCGTCGTTCGCTGGACTCGAATAATCGTTGGTAAATTCGTCGATGAGCTCAAATCCAACGTACGAGTACATTTGATCTCTGATAATTGAATTCTCGAGCAATACGATCTCCTGTTCGAAACTTTTGTGAAGTCGTGGTAACAGAAGCCTAATTTCGTTCGAATCTTCGATTCGTGACGTGAATTCGCTCGTTGATAGGCGAACAAGAGACCACCACGGTTACATACGATTATTACTGGTGGACATTGGGCGCTGGCGCAGCACCACCGACGCCGACGTCTCGATAGTATATCTCATATCGTACATTAATATAGAGGAGCGTGCAAGTCGAATAAATTAATATTCGCGGTTCACGTCGCATTCGTAAACGTGATATCCGATTTTGAATAACACGCGCCAATTGTTACGCGGTACGTGACACGTGACATACGAATCATTGATGGAGTTGGAAGAATACGTGTGGTTGAGTTTATGTCGTAATGTCGATGTCGCCTCGCGTCGTTTATAGAAACAGTCAGATCGCAGGAAAAGGAAACACCTCGGGTGGATGGGACCAGAGGTGATGTGTGCGAAAGAGGTAAAATACGAGATACGACGATACTCGACGTCGACGTACACGCAAGCTCCTAATTATTTGTGTCAAAAATGGGATTCCGACGATCTAAGTTTGAATTTTTTCAATTCAACATTTTTTTCAATTTCTTAAATTAATAAATTTTTTTTAAAATTTTAAATTTTTTAAAAAATTCTTCAAATTTTTCCTTTTTTTGATTTTTTTTAAAAAAAATTCCAATTATTTACGTAGAAAACATTTTGAAAAGCAGAAAGTTGAAAATTATTTTCAAAAATAAATTTGAGGGAAAAAATTCAAGTTGGAAGGAATGTTCTTGAATATAAATTTGAAAAATATTCTGAGATCGAGGTTAGAGAAATTTTGAGAGAAATAATTGGAAAATTTTTCAGCTGGAAAAATTGTAGCAGTAGGGCTATTTTGTACTAATTTGAACCAAAAATGAAGTCGATTTTGCTCATTTTTTTTTACGAGTTCGCCCTCTGATTGTCTAAGACATAAATCCATAATCATTTTCTTTTTGACCGTCGCGTCGATGGGAGGGGGGAGTGAGCTTTGTAATTTTTATGCAATTTCGATTTTTTACCTAAATTATCCAAATTAGAAGGCTCATATCTCGAAATAGGCTGTACTTGGAGGAAAAGTTTTTGCAGGATCTGAAAGAGAATTAATAGGGCATTCAAAACAGATTATAAAATTTTTAAAAGCTCAAAGTTGAACTTTGGTGGCGAAAGCTCAACTTTTGTGATGAGTACAAAAGATGAACGCTGCCCTTTAAAAATCTAAAAAATTACAGTGAGTTATTTATAATTTTTTCAGCCAATAAATTTTCATGGTGGGATCTTTAGAACTATGGAGGCAACCAAGGCCCATAATTTTGACCAAAATTCAAAAAAGCGGAAAAAATGATGTGACGTATTGATTGCTACTAATTCGAGTGCGCTGAGTTCAAATATCTACTCAGTTTTTTCACCTGTCCCCCTTTAATCCCCCCCCCCCAACAGCACTTGAATTGGGTCAAAATTCGAAAAAATGAAAAATAACGTGTGACCTGTCGTTTGTTAGGTATTTGAGAGCCCTGAGTTCGAATATTTGCTTATTTTTTGAATTTGACCCTTCTGTGCCCACCTAGTCTCAATTTTGGGGAGAACGTGTTCAAGAAATTGAAATGGCGTGTAGCATATCGATTTCCAATGATGTGAGGGTGTAGAATTCGAATATCGACTCACTTTTAGATTTGGGTCCTTTCCTTCTGCTCTAAACGATTGACAAACTACGATTTTTAGGGGAGGGGCCCAAAAATAGTAAGTCAATATTCAAGTTCAACGCCCTCAAATTAGTGAGAATGGATGCGATAGCGCTACCCGCATTCAATTTTTTCCGATTATAGAGTTTTTTAAAAAATTGAATTGGGGTAAAATTGAAAAATTATGAGGAAGATTTTTTGAGTTGGAAGAAATTTAAGAAATGTATGAAGTTGAAAAAAATTAAAAATCGAAGTTGAAAAATTTTTGATAGAATTGAACCGGAAAATTCTAATACCCATTTTTCTGTAAGTATTATTTTCTTCAAATTTTTTCAACTTCATATTTTGGAAAATTTTTCTTCCCATTTTGAAATTTTTCCCTATAATTTTGAAATTTTTTCTCGAATTTTTTCAACTTTGAATTTTTTAGAGAAAATTTCCACTTATTGTTTTTTAAAATTTCTTCAAACTCAATAAAAAATTCGATGAAATTTTTTGAAAAGCAGGATTGGATAAATTATGGGAAAATTTAGATTGAAAAAATTTCGAACTTTGACACCATTTTAAAAGAAAAACAGGATCGAAAAATTGAAAAATTTTAGAATTGATAAAATTTCAACTCAGAATAAGTTTCTACTTGGATCCTCAAAATCGTATCTTTGAGCAAAAATATTTAGGAGCCAGTGACGTCCACACGTCGATCGTCTCCCCAAGACTGCGGACGAGAGTTTTCGGGGTTACCGGAGACGTGAAATGGTCTAGGTAGCTGTACCTTTAGACCTACTACGTGTTAATTAATAATTAATAAAACTGCGATTGTGTTGTGTCCGGCGAGCTGCCTCCATACGTGAGTCGCGTCGTATCGTTGTATAGGACTGTTGGTCTATGTTCCGGTACGAATTAGCCGCAGCAGGTGCTGCGGTGACTGCTCGTGCGATATACGAGGCGGTTACGCGGAAATATTATTTACATGTGACACTTTACCGTTAATATATCACGCGGACGCGGGCCCAACGCCAGATATTATAATTAAGCCGGTTCCGATTTGTCAGGAAGTATCCGTTTAGTCGATAAAGTCGCCCGGGGTATTCGAAGCGATTGCGAAAAGAACATGACAGGAAGAGGAAACGTATCGCGAGGGGGTGTTTTTAATTGGTGTAAGGCTTGGCGTTGTCATGTTGGGTTGCTTATTGTGTCTCGAGGATGTCTTATGTCCATTGAGATGGAATGGTGGTTCTAAGCTTTGATTCCTGTACTGTTTGGAGTGCAGATTTGACGGGTGCAGGATTTCGATGTATTTTTGGATGATTTTCGGCGCTTTTTTCTCGTTTCAGAAGTGCAAATGATCGAATTTTGTTAAATTTTGGTCAAAATATTTTTTCTAATATCGTATTTCAAAGTCATACCTTGTTTCACTTTGAGAGAAATTGCATTGCCCAGTTTGAAAAAACTTCATTTATTATTCACCTCCTCAAACCTCAGTACAGAAATATTTTAGAAGTTGATTTTATTCAAAGGTTGTGAGTTACTTGTATTTATTTCCATGTTCATTTTTGATATTTTTTCTCATCTACTTTCATGATGCTCAAAAGTCACAAAGTAGTCCTGATTTTTACTCTATAGGATTAAAAATTTTGTAAAAAAAAACTGATTACATCATGACTTCCGATTCTAGAGTCAATCAAATGCAAAAAAAAATAACGAATATGATAATAGTCATTGAAATTAAATAAATACTTTACGAAATGTTGAAAAAATTCCATAAAATTTTACTGGAAATTTTGTGAAGTGTAATCAAATGTCTAAAAAATAGGTCAAAATATTGCAAAATTTTATGAAAATTTTGTGTAAACTATTGAAAATTATCTGAAATTTATCAAAACAGCTCCAAAATCATCAAAATACTTTGAGATATGTCAATTTGAATCTAAAAGTGCTTATTATGGCATGAAATTTATTAAAATTTCTTAATAAAAGGTTGAAAAATTTGCAAAAAGTGAATCTGAAATTTTTCATAGAACTTAAGAAAAAATTTTATTCAAAAAAAAGGATGAAAATATGAACAACTAAAGGAAAATTCATCATTATTGATTATTTTCTTTATTTGACCTTTGCAGAAAGGCTTTTATTAGGCAGTACATTTTTTAGACAATTTTTGTAAAGTTTTGGCCAATTTTGCTATGTTTTCAGCAATTTGAATGAATTACCAAAGATTTAATAAAATGGAAAACTGTTTTCAGTAATTTACAGATTTTTCATGTTTCTTTTAGATTTAATTTTTGGGTTACTTTTTCCTAAATTTTTGGAAAATTTTATGTATTAAAAGGAGGCATTTTTACTGAAAATTTTATAAAACTTCAAAATTTTTCACCTCTTTTCTATAACATTTTGGTAAACAATGAATGTACTTTTGCAATGTTTTGGGAAATTTTCATGACGTTTCCAACAATTTTATCCCATTTTCACTCACTTTTTTGCATTTCTGAGCTTTCTTAATTCCTTTTTACGTAAATTTTTCAGAATTATTGTTTTAATTGAATTTATAGGATTTTTTTGTACAAATTTTCATTAGATTCTTTCATTTTAATGCAATTTAATTGGGGTTTTCAAATTTAAAAAAATTATTTTCACCATATTCCGGACAATTTCATAATACATGAATTAATTTTACTCGGCAATTTTAATGGATTTTAAAACAATTTCTTCGGCATTTTTGATTCATTTTGAAATTCTGGTAATTTTTATGATAGTACTTGCAAAAATTCATCGATAAGTGTGGGCAATTTCAATAGACTTGATTTTCATTGAAATTTGAGCCTTCTTTTTTGCATCGATACGATTTCAGATTACGTTTGTTAAAGGAGCACAGTTCAAATGTATTTGTGTTCGAGATTTTTCATCCTTTTTAACTCATCATTTCATTTTCAAATAACATAATAATTCATTTCCATTCACTAATATTCTCGATTTGGTGTTTTGTTCTTTTTTCACGCACGCTTACTTACGTACACTTATAGATGACATTTAAAAAGGTAGGTATGAATGTGTAAATACCTAATCACAAAATACTAAAATGCAAAGGCTTTTGAGCACAATTTATTATGGCACAGTTAACTCACATCCCCTCTTTCAATTAAATTTGATAAAAATTGAAAAAATTTTGCAGCCTCTTCGAACGTCCAAGCTGCCACCTCCAATTCTACGGCCACTGATGCGGCAGCAGGAGGAGCGGCCGACATTCTTAATAAAACAGGCACCACGAATGGTTTGATATTTACGTTGGAACAGTTACAAAGGGAATTTGGAATTCATATGCCGGCTGGAACGACTATGCCTCAATATATCACAATACCTTTGTTGACTGGGATTACATCAAACAACGTTAATCCACCGGCAGCCCATCAAACGCCCGCTGATCTTAGCAATAGGTCGAGGAAGTGAGAGAGCTAGTCAATCATCGTGGTGTTATTTTGAATACCTAATTATACGTATTTTTATGTACGTGGAGTTGTTTATTTTTTATTCGTATGTTGGGTTTTCATCTATGGAGCTGGTGTGAGGTTGGATTTTTGTAAAGATGAGGATCGAGGATTTGGTTTCTGGAAGTTCTTTGGTTGAAGGTTTCAATGTGGTGGTTTTTACGGGATTTAATTGAGTGAATGATCGAATGATCGCTGGCTGGATTTTATTGAATCGTAAATTTATGATTTAGATTGAGATCCTCAAATGCTTATATGAGGATCGGTTCTGTGCTTTGAATTGATCAAATTGAATTTCTGAAGGTAATCTCGAATTATGAAGTTCTTTTGACCTTTCAAATGACGAATAATTTCATCGTATTGATTTTTTTTTTACAAAAAATAGATCTTGTGAGAGTCAAAGGGAGAAACGAGCATTTTTGAATATTTTTGTGAAATATTCGTCATCTCTATGTTTATTTCCATCCTTTTTTTTAAGTTTTGGATTCATATTTCTCTTTCTTTCAGTTATAAAAGTGATGGAAAGGGCGTAAAATTAATTTCAATAAGTTTCAAAATCCTTGCTATCGTTTTTAGTTTTTAACAAATTTTTCAAAATTATTCGGAATTGGGAATATTCCATTAATGTATTTGAATTCGGCAAAACTTGGAATTCTAGAATTATCAAAAGTTTGCAGGAATTGATGCTGGATCTTTCTCGAGGTCCAAAACTTCTGGAAATCGAAATTTTTTAAAATTTTGCAGAATTTTAAATTGAAAACTGAAATTCAGGATTTGGGATTTTGATAATTTTAAAATACAGCGAAATTCGTTAAAAGAACCCCCTCCCTCCCCGTAACCTTGAAGAATTTTTGTCAAAAATATCAAAAAAAAGTTCAAAGTTTTGAAATAATTTTGTTCTAAAATTTCTGCTGGATTAAATTTTTCAATATTACTGTAAATGAACGTTTTAAAAATATCTATGAACATTTTTTCATAGTTACTGAAAAATTCCTTCAAAATTCAATCATCATTTCCCTTTTCTGAATCAATATTTTTAGTTAATTTTGTTTCAAGTTTAAGGATGAATTCTCTGTTTTGTAATTTTTTGCTCTAAAATTCAATAAACTACTGGAGAATTTTTTCGAAATTTGGGAAATTTTGATTTCTGAAAAGTTTGGATCATAAGAATGATTAAAATATTGATTCCTGTCAAGTTTTGATGGATCTATGTATAATTTCAAATTTTACAGAATTTAAGAGAATTAAATTTTTTGAAAAATTTTGATTTACCTGAATGCTGACGTTGAATCTTGGGAAATGAAAATCACAGAATTTCAAAATCGAAAAAGTTTTGAAGAATTTTGAATTCATAGTTCTGTAAAATTTTTAAAATTAAATTCGAAATTGTCTTCTCGTGAGTTAGAAATATCCAGTCCCAGAATAATGAAAATCGCAAAATTTTGAATTCTTCAATGTTTTGCGTCATCTCGAATTTCAAATTTTGTAAAACTTGAAAACAAAAAATGATTTTGCAGGATTTGAAGGCACAAATTTTGAATTGGCCAATGAGAATCACCAAATTCGAGAATACTGAGATGATTAGAAAAATTCCAAAATCTGTAAATTCTTAGGTACCGAATCTACCTATCTTGAATTTCCAGTTCCAACTTTTGAAACACGCAATTTCTAGAGTTCAATTTTTTTGATGTATTGAAACATTTTGAATTGCTGTTTTTTCAAGACTGAAAGTCTGAAAAATTTTAATGATAATTTGTAATTACTTATTGCAAAAATTTTTTTGATTTCAAATTTTGTTAAACTGAGAAACCTTGAATTCTACATTTTTCAAAATTTTAAGAAATTCTGAGCTATATCTTTGTCAATATTCTGAACAATGGAAATATTAAGTATCAAATTATTGTAAATTTTAAATCCTAAGTATGTACTTAACACTTTGGAAAGTATCAAATTTCAAATTATAGAACAATAGGTAATCTTAAATTTGAAAATTTTTAAACTTCTGAACAGTAGGAACCTCTAAATTTTAAATTTTAAAAGATTTTGAATTCCACTTTTTCGTATTGCAAGTTCTTCGAGATATTTGTCAAGTACGAAACTTTGAATTGTACAAAATTATAGAAAATGGAAAGTTTTAAATAGCAAATTATGCAAAATTTTAGGCAGAATATAATTGTGAATTGTTTTCTTCTTAATTCTATACCGATATTGGTATAATTTTTAGGTATTTCAATTTAAAACTATTTTTAAAATTTTTTCGAACATTTCAATTTTATTCTTTCCTTAAAAATTTTTTTAAAAATGAAAAGAAGCGATAAAAATTCGATTTTGGAAGCCAACGTCGTCTTTGTCACTTTCTATTTGTTCAAATTTTATTCTCCCTTATTTTGGGAATTTTCGCAAAATTTACCAACTAAACGTCAAGTCATCTTCCATTCTAGCTCTCAACTTGCTCAAATCGACCAAGGAAGGTCGTGACGACATCTCGAGCTAAAAATCGCTGACTCTTGGTTGAAAAACTGGCTGAAATTTGGCGACGATAAATCTTAATTCGAAAGCTCCCATCGTATATAATTTTTTCCAAACCGTGTAATGGGGTTAATTGGAAAATGAAAATCGATCCTCCGATAGAGGTTGCCCCCTTGCTCGTATAAATCAAGCCATATATCTCGATACGTTGGCAGAATTTACGCACCATCCAGGCAAGCTGAAGGTACACCAGGGGTACTGGGGGTATACAGCTTGACAGCGCGACTCGTACCGCGTATATGCGCTGATTGGGCCGGGGGGAGCAGGGGACGATTTCGTCAATGGTTTATATACGCACTACGCGGCGGCGAAGCAAAAAGTGAACCATAAATCACTACGGCGTTGACAGAGTATACTTCATTATGCATCAGCAATTTCATTGTTTCATATCTTGCGACAAACTTACGTATATTTCGTTGAATAGATTAGTACGACGGATGCTGGTTGGCGGGAGGGGGAGGTCTAGATATGCGAAAAAATTAATTCCACTTTTGCGGATGATTTTTATACCAAAAAGAGGACGAGCTTTCGAGCCAATTTAAAGTAGAAAATTTTTTACAGTCGAGGAATTATCACATACTAGAAAAAAACCGAAGAGGGGAGTCGAGTAATTATTCATTATTTAAATACATTCGCGCCGCAGACGTAACCGAACGAAAATGATAAGAGGCTAGTTATTTATTGAATTATTCATTAGGTTTTCCGCCTTCGCCTCCGGCTCCGATTCCACCACCGGCGCAAATTTTTCATCTTAAAAACGTCTGAAAATTTTGATAAATGACTCGGCAGATTGGCGTATCGTCGTAAAATTACGGACGCTTTTTAAATTTTAATTGTGACCGAGATGATGCTCCGCTGTTCATAAATGAAGGGCGAAAAAGCGAAAAAGCCCACGTCCCGCGACTCTCTTTTATTTACCGTGAGAATAATTTTACATTGTAGGAGAAAAAAAAGAGAAGAAAAAACAAACCATCACGACCGCGAGTCAATTAATCGTCATTCGAAAGCACTCAGCTATCTTCCATAAAAAAGGTGTACCTTCCCCTGTTCCTTCTCTGTATCGCGTGGCACATTTCGTATTAAAATATTCACAAACTGGTACCGACTTTGCAAAGGCGAAGGCAGGGCGAGTTTATTAAAAACGTCGCTAATTTACGGAATCGAAGCCTCCGTAAATACTCGGCCGAAGGCGACGCCAGGGGCGTCATTTTTATGGCTAATTATGGCGGAGAAACTCGCGACAAGCGACCGTTTTTCCTCCCCTCCCACGTAACGAGATTATCATCTTGGCTCGTAAGGGTGGTTTTCCCCCGCTCCCGGTCCCGATGTACTAATACGACTACGACAACGGTTATTGAAATTTTTTTCAAAATTATCCTTCCATTATGCGACGTAAAAATATGATGACTAAGGGATGCGTTGCGGCGGTGGAAAATTTAAAAATATTCTGCGTCGTGACGCTGCGTATTTTTTTTTATGGCGGAGGGTCCCTTCGAGTTCCTCCTATTTCTCTGGTGTGGCGGTGTAACAGCATCGAAACGGTGTTGTACATGTTTATGTATATTTTTTTCTTATTTTCAACTTTGTAATATGGAAATGCATTAGTTGTACGGGTACCAGAAGGAAAAATTTCAAAAGGGTGTGTTTTATGGGGTATTTTTTGGGGGATGAAGAAGGATGCTGAAGCTGTTGTGATTTTGAGTTGATTGGTTGATTGATTCGATTCCTTGTTGAATATTGTTCTCTACGTAAATGAACTCGTAATCGAAAATTCGAAAGTAGTTTTGTCAGAGGGGGAAAAAATGAATGACACTAATCTCTTTTCTTTTAACGATAAAATCGAAGAAAAAGAAGCAAATAAAAATGTATTTTTTCGCCGAGAAAAAAAATGAATTTTACTAATAAAAAGCTTTGGAGAAAAAGTTATAAAAAGCACTAAAAATTGATCATTTTTCATTCGGCAATATTTTCCTATCTCTAAATAGCAGAAAGATGGAGAACAGCTGTGGCTCTATTGGAGAAAGTATAGGACGTGTTTCTAGCTGCTTTGAACTCGTGTAAGTATACTTTCCAACGATGAATGGAAAAAAAATGGTATGCTTTGAAACGATTGATTTTTCAAACAGTTTTCGATTTTTTTTTTGCGAATGGGTGTGTGGGTTAATTGGTTGGGAAAATGAGAAAGGCTTGTTGAAATTGAGAAAAATGATTGATTTTGATTTGAAATTGGTGGGGATTTTTTGTCGAAGTGAAATATCACAGTTGACAGCAAAAATTTGGGTCGAAACAAAAATCTATAGAAAGTAGGTGTATCAAAAAATATCTATCCAAAAAGTTGCTGAAAATTATTTTTCGAATTTTGGCAAATTTTTAAAAAGTCGATATTGCGATTTTTTGAAAATGTTTTTTCGAGTAGATGCCATGATGAAAATTTTTTGGAAATGTAGTAAAAAATGATTCATACTTGATAGATATCTAATTAGTACATAATTAATGATGCAATAACATGTGTCTACCAGGTATAAAAATCATAAAAAACATGAAAATAGCATGAATTTTGATTATTTTTCACAAAAAGCACGAATTTTTCCAACATTTTCCTCTCAATTTTTAAATTGTAGAACCTTTTAAATCATTTTTCAAATTAATTTTTTTATTAAGAAAATACCGTTCTCGCTTCGCTTGGGCAGGGCTGAACCAATACTTCAGATTTGAATAAAGAAGACCAAAATTCGCATCAAACTGCTGATAGAAATAACCCAAAAAACGATAGTCCGGATTCAAATGAGAAATATCAAAATTTAAATGAAAATGAAAATGATCTACGTAGCAAATAATGTCAAAATTGGAAAATTATAATATTTTCGATAATTTATCGTAATTTTTTAAATATTTACGATAATTTACCGTAATTACTGAAACATATACGGTAATTTACCGTAATTACTGCAACCTTTTCGGTAATTTACCATGATTATCAAAATTTTTACCATAATTACCGAAATATTTACGGTCATTTTTTTTTCGTAATTATCAACATTTACTGTAATTTACCGTAATTTTTGAAATATTTACGATATTTACCGTAATTACTGAAACATTTACGATGATTTACCGTAATTACTGAAATATTTACGGATATTATCCGTAATAATCAAAATATTCACTATAATTTACAGTAATTGGCCGTAATTATTTATTTTCGATAATTTACAGTAATTCTTAGGATATTCATAGTAATTTATCCTAATTAATAGAATATTTACGATAGGTAATTTAACATAATTATTGAGACATTTACGGTAATTCACCGTAATTATCAAAATATTTACCATAATTTACAGTAATTTACTGTAATTTTTAAAATATTTACGATAATTTACCGTAATTACCATTTACGGTAATGCACCATAATTACTGAGATATTCACGGTCATTTTCCGTAATTATCAAAATATTTACCATAATTTACAGTAATTATTAGAATATTTACCGTAATTTACCGTAACTATTAAAATATTAACGATAATGTTCAGTAAAATTCATAGTAATTTACCATAATTACTGAAATATTTGCGGTTATTTATCATAATTATCAAAATTTCATCTATAACATGGTGTCTACTGGTACTGGGCATGAAAATCATGGAAAAATGAAAATAGCATGAATTTTCATTTTCTCAATCCAGTAGACACCATGAATCAGTTTCATACTTACCTGGTTTTGAATAAATTTTCATTACTTTTTTAAAGTTTTAATATATCCATGACATTAAAATTTTTTTAATAATTTTTTTTGAGTTTTGTTAAATTTTTAATAAAGTTGTAATTTATTTTCACACAATTTTAATAATTTTTCGCGTAAGTAAAGTAAGTATTTGTATTTAAAAATTTTCTTTGTGAAATTTTAATTTGATTTTTTTCGTTATATTGTACTATTTTACGACTCTGATACCATATTTTAGATATTTTAAAAATTATTTTCATTACTTCGCATTTCAGTACAATTTTAAACTTTTTAACCAATATTTTAAACCATTTTTGTAACATCATTGACTTGGAATATTCGAATATTTTTTCATGCTAGAAAACTCGTCTTATTGTCTAGTCTCCAATATCCCTGTCCTACGCCATTTTTAAATTGTCCTCTGGTAAGCAGATAGCTACCTTTTTAAAAATTTACGAAAATCGTAATTCTCTAATCTTAATAAAAGGAATCGAACAAAAATCTAGCTGTGTGTAAAAATTTTACGATTTTTATTTTATTTTTATAGCTGGTGTGATTCGATGTACAGTTCTACCTTCGAATTTCGAAAATTCTTCGTATAAATCAGGACAGGCGACAGTTTGATTTTTTCTAAAGATATGAAAGATGGATACCAAAGAATATAGACGTCTCTTGGTAAAACATAAAATATCAAAATTTACCTACCTTTACCAACATTGATGGGTCTATTAATCGCACTTACAACATTTTCAACTTTTTGGGGAAATTTAGAAAAATTGCGAATTCATGGCGATTAAATTCAATGGTTTAATTTCATTATTTTCATTTTCATTCAATTTTCACCAAGTTGATATTTTATGAACTTTTCGTCATTTATGATTTTTTTTTTTAAATTTGATACCGTTAATGTTTTGAAATTTGAATGAAGAAGGAAGGAAGAGAGGGCGTTGAAAATTTCATTTTGAAGTTTCCTCGGGAAAAAAATGTTCTGAAAATGTTCACGATGGAGCTCATATTTTCGCTTTTACTGGCTGTGTTAATGAAAGAAGAAAGAAATTTACCTGACTTTTTATTATTGAAATACAAATATCAGATTATCCTTTTTCATCTCTTTCGAATTCGATTCGATTGATATTTTCCAAACAAATCGTTACTTGGAGGAAAAAATCACATTCACCCCATCTGCATTTTCCAATCGGCTTAAAAGCAAATATTTGACTCTTGGTGTTTGTACAAAAGTCACCCCACTTCATAATACGATTCGTTTCAACACATATCATACTTAAAACTTCGAAGCTGAACTACTACCTATATCTGATATAGATTAACCCGAGCACAGTTCAAAGCCTCAGATTGGAAGGGGTAGCTTGATTTGAAATAATTTTTGCCCCATGCCATGCCACGCCGACCTCAATATATGAACATAGTGCACATGACGATGGCAAAGGGTAAAAATACTCGATTGGCCGGCGCCTATAAAATCTACTACATATATGCTGGTGGCCAATCCAGGTAAAATGGCCAATCCGGGCACGAAATCTATAACTAATAATCTACAAAGTAATACCCAAAGGATTAGGCAATCGTTTGAAAACAGGGAAAAGTTCACATATAACCAACCGATATATGCGATGGGGTTACGCGTCGCTAGTAGATTTTCCAACTGTATACAGAATCATGATGTAGAAAAGGAGGGCTCGAGGTGGTAAAAAAAAAATAGCGGAATGTTTCGCCATATACAAAACTAATTTCTACGTGTACTGTACATCGATATTATATACAGGAAGATGGCAAACGGGGGTTAGTATCGTTGCTTTAATTTTCTCCCAGCCTCGCGATGGGAAAAAATTGCCGTTGTATTAAATGCCATAAAGTGGGGGAAAAATAAACGTCGAGAATATATTAGCGAGAGGCGAAGCTTTTTTCATCGGTTGCTGCAGGAATATTTTTTTCGACGAATATAAAACGAGCTTGTTTCGGGCTTTTTTCTTTTTCCTTTTATTCGCCCCGTTGGTTGCCTTTGCAAGTATACGAAAATTCGCCTCCTCCATGTCAGATTATATGGTTTCAATTTAATCGCCGACTACATCAAAGAGCAGCTGGCACGTGTTTTAAAGTATCGTTTGGCGAAGAAATTTTTCGTTATTTTTGTCTAAATATTACGTTGTATATCTCGCTTGTAAATCCTTCTTGCTGGGATTTTCCAAAAGCCAAACGAAGACGGATTGAGGTAGCAAGCAGCTTTTACGAATACCTAATTAAAGGCTCGTTTGAAGCGTTGAAATTAGCTCTCTGTGTAGATTCGTCGAACGATTGTGTTACACGAGATGAGAAGAAAATCTCGTTCAATTTTTTTCCTCTAGGGTTGAGAAAATGTGAGAACAAAAGGCTGGAAGGCAGATTGAAATCAATCGAGTTGGTTTATCGATGATACAGTTATTATGGGAATATGAATAAATGGCTGGCCCTTTGAGGGTAGCGGTGGTAGCGAACACTACTTCATTAACTTTTCGTATTAGAGTTTTTTTTCTGCTCAAATTTTGAGATGGTAGAAAATAAAATTTAATGAAAGTAGTGAGAATGGAAAATTTTCGATTGAGAAAGTTTGTCTAGCATGGATATCGCCGAAATGGAGAAGACATTTTACTCCCGTAAGAGGCGTCGAAAGAGCATTTCGCATGACATAAAATCACTTCAAACTTTGAGAAATTTTATAGTTTGATTCATGCCATTTCTCAATTCTTATTTTATTGACGTTTTTTGACAATAGCAGTGTTGCCAATACGTATTTTGTCTATTATGAGATTTCAATCAATTTAGAAAAATGAACACTACAAACAACAAAAAAAAAACATGAAATTTGAAACTAGATCAAGTAGAGTTTTGAGGAATTTTACTTTTGCTCATATTTTTCTCGTTTGTGCTATCTCAGTGAATAACATTTGTATGGGAGGTACTGCATGCCCGCAGCCCCAACCATGTGAGGAATGAGGTCAAAACCAAGGTGATAGGAGTTGAAAGGGTGAAACTAAGGTCGAAACCAAGGTCATAGGAGTTTGAAGGGTAAAACCAAGGTCATAGGAGTTGAAAGGGTGAAGCTGAGGTCAAACCCAAGGTAGGAGTTGAAAGGGTGAAACTAAGGTCGAAACCAAGGTCATAGGAGTTGAAAGGGTAACACGAAGGTCAAAACCAAGGACATAGGAGTTGAGAGGGTAAAACAAAAGTCAAAACCAAGGACATAGGAGTTGGAAGGGTAAAACAAAGGGTCAAAACCAAGGTCACAGAAGTTGAAAGGGTAAAACTAAGGTCAAAACCAAGGTCATAGGAGTTGAAAGGGTAAAACCAAGTTCATAGGAGTTGAAAGGGTGAAGCTGAGGTCAAACCCAAGGTAGGAGTTGAAAGGGTGAAACTAAGGTCGAAACCAAGGTCATAGGAGTTTGAAGGGTAAAACCAAGGTCATAGGAGTTGAAAGGGTGAAGCTAAGGTCAAACCCAAGGTCATAGGAGTTGAAAGGGAAACACGAAGGTCAAAACCAAGGACATAGGAGTTGAGAGGGTAAAACAAAGGTCAAAACCAAGGACATAGGAGTTGGAAGGGTAAAACAAAGGGTCAAAACCAAGGTCACAGAAGTTGAAAGGGTAAAACTAAGGTCAAAACCAAGGTCATAGGAGTTGAAAGGGTAAAACGAAGATCAAAACCAAGGTCACCATAGGAGTTGAAAGAGTAAAACCAAGGTCATAAAAGTTGAAAAGGTAAAACTAGTCAAAAAAGTCATAGGAGTCGAAAGGGTGAAACTGAAGTCAAAACCAAGGTCATAGGAGTTGAAAGGCTGAAACTGAGGTCGATCTGTGTGCTTCATTTGTACTTCATTTTGCACATATTTTTCTCGTTTATGCTTCCACGGTGAATAAAATTTGAATGGGAGGTGCTTCACGTCCCAGCCTCACCCATGTGAGGATTGAGGTCAAAACTAAGGTCATAGGAGTTGAAAGGGTGAAACTGAAGCCGATCTTTTGTGTTTCCGATGATAATATCTATTAGTATGGACGGTTCCAAAGCTGAGATTCAAGTTCATATAAAAAAAATTCTTGATTTCCGCATAAAATGCTCAAAAATTGAAAAATTGGTCACAAAACAGCATTTTTGTATGGTTTTTTGCGATTTTCGACCCTTGCGGTATCGATATCGCCAAAACGGAATACGTCACGTGAATCTACTTACGTTAAAAAAACAAGTTTTTGGGATATTTTGAAAAATTGGTCCCTCTTCGTTTATATGCTTTTTTTTTCGAAATTGAAAACTTCAAGTAGCCGAAAAAACGTGAAAATGTACATCAAAATTTTTGAAACAATTTTCATAAATAATTTTGTTCCAAAAAACAGAATTAAAAATTCTTGAAAATCGGGTAATAAAATGGCCATAACTCCGAAATGGAGGGGGTGAGGGGGTCGAAAATTTTTCCAGATTTTTTTACATCAAGGGGTACCATTTGGGGGACTTGAAACGAATATCCAGCCTGGGGCCAAATTCACCCCTTATCCGGCCAGACCCTTTTGTTCAATTTTTGAAGCACGAATTATCCATTTTCATGTTTGAGAGTTTTCTCAACTTAATCTTTTTAAAAACGGGTTTTCTACCTGCAGTTCAGTATCCTGAATAGTTGGTTCATATTTTATGAAAAAAAAAAAAAAAAACGACGTACAATTTTATGAAGGGAAGTATAAAAAAATGATGAAATTTTCATTAGTTTTTAATTTTCCCATTCTTGCTTGTCAAAGGCGAAAAAAAGATCCAATTTCTGAGTCAATTATTCAGAATTTTTTCCTTTTCAATGAAGTAATAGAGATTTTCAGGAGATGACAATCAATACCAACCCAAAAGTGGGAAAAAATTCTGTTTTTTTCTCGTTCAATTCACTTTTCTCTCGGGTCACCCATAATTCCATCTTCCTTCGAGCTAAAGAACTTGAAAATTTTCTGAGATATTTCCCTCTCAATATAAACTATCTCATCAATTTTTGTCCAAATTTACAATTTTTTTCTTCGATCCGTTCCATTACCTAGATGTCGAATTATATTAACTTTTTTCACGTACAGAGCCCGGTCGCATCTCGCATCCAGCAAACAATTGCGAAATGACGATAATTCTTACATGTTTCACGTCGTACGCGCACTCGACTCCGGTTCTCGCAAATAGCTCGGATAATGATAAACGAGGCTACGGTTTTTTGTAATTCGTATCGCGTACGCTGAGGTATATCCTCCCAGTGGAAATTTTCAACCAATAAGCGAAAAGTACACGTTGAAAAAAAAAACCACACTCCGGCGATATAGTAACTAATGAAAAACACGTTTTTTAAAGGCATTTTGTTTTGCGTTTTTTTCCCCTCTGTGAAGAAAAAGTCAACGCAACGTTGAACATATAGGTACCAGGTTGGTTTATGAGCGAGCAAGTGTAAAGATAAATAACGAATAACAAGCGATAAACCGTATAACAAAAAGAAATAGCTATTAGTATTCGTGGGTGATAACGACCACATCTAATTAAGGAAATGTAATTGTCATTTTTTTCTCCTTTTTCGAAAGTGCCAAGGTTCGGTTGCGAGAATATTGTCGTTGCTCGCGCTCAGTGTCCCTTCAGCATGCGTGTATTCGCATTTTAAACGACATAATACCGAAGATAATTAATTTTAATACGGTAATTTTTTTCTCTCCTTCTGAGCTGCTGCGGTTCGTTGGTCTGTTTTACCTGATAAACGTATTCGGAGACTTCCCTTAGAGTGATTATCGAGTTCGACTGCGTACTCCTGCCCGTCGCGAACGTACGTAATTTACATTTTGACGACGACGAATCGTATCTGCATATAGTCGAAAGAGGTTCCGAACTTGGTCGTTTGTGCCGAGTTCAAGTATCGAGGTTTATTGGGAGAGGAGATGAGAGGGGGTCGTATGAAGAGCTTTTTCATCAGTTTTCGTCCATTTTTATAATGATTGATCAGTTTGATCGATTATTGAAATCAGTTGAAAATTTTGTATTTGATTAAATTTTTCTTATTCAATTTTTGCCAATCGAATTGCAAATTTTTCAGGGAAAGTACATTTTTTTTGCTAAAATTTACCTTTGAATCTGTTTTTTTTTTCGACTAAAAATGCAATTTTTATAATTTTTTGAACCCTGTTCAGTTTGGTTTATCTTTGTAAAGATGAAAAATGCTAAAACTTTGTAAAAACTTCGCAAAATTGTCTTGGAATTGATGTTTGAATCTAAATTGAGTATGAGAGGGGTGAGGGGGGAGTTATGGTGAAAAAATCTAATTAAATTAGGAAAATATACAGCTCGAGGGAGGCGTAGACAACAATTTTTTAAAATGGATCTTTTCGTAAAAAAGAAGAATTCTTACATTTTTTTTCTTTTTGTGATTCGTTTCATCTTCCTGACCATTTCTCTACGATTTCGTAGATTTGTAGGAAAATTTCCTGAATTTTTTGGAAATTGTCTTGTTTTTTGTACGAATAAGTTCCTTGATTCTTTGTTTTTAGTGAATTTTCGATTTTTTTGACGGGGGGGGGGGGGATAACTATTCCTAATCCAAATCATTTCATTTCTAGAAATGAGCCACTCGTAAACTTGAATTTGATCAGTTGTGTTTTCTCGGTTTTTTTTGGAATTCTTCGATTTTTCCATTTTCAATTTTTTTTCCTGGCTTTTGGGAAATGAATAGATTCTTTCCTTCTTCGTCTCTCTCTTTTATGAATTCAATATGCATAAACAGTGTTTCAAATTAAATGACAAGTAATGATGATTAGAGACAGAATAGAATTAAAATTTTAATAAAATTTTATCATTTAAAGTACCTAGAGGAAGTGTGATTGAAAATAAAACATTTGGCAGAAAAATCATCGAAATATTTTGTAAATTGTCAAAATGACGTCACCTTTTTTTTATTTTAAAAATCTGATTTGAAATAATGAAATGAAGGTGCAAAAAATTAACAGAAACAGCATGAAATGAATGTTTTCAGAACCTCCAAAAATGATCAAAAAGTTATTAAAAATCAATGAAATGACATCCAAATCTTTGAAGATAATTGAAGTAAAATATTTAATTTGTCTTAAAAATGTCATAAAATATCAACAAAAAAAAAACTCTTAAGCTTATTATGTTTGAAATCGAATGAAATGATCCATAGTGGCTTGAAAATAGATTAGATAAATTTTATTTATTCCAAATTGGTGATGGCGATGTTTCGAAAATTGATTGAAATATCCGGAAAATTATTGAAATTGTGAAAAAAATCATTCAATAAAGTGAAGATCTTAGTTGAATTTGTTTTAAAATGTCTTTAAAATGTTCCAAGTATAAATTGAAAATGATTGAAATGCTTCAAAAATCGTTCGAATGGGTTGAAAATGAAAATTTTACACAAAAATCCTTAGAAGTGTCGAAATACAAAGTACCTATAGAAGAAATTCTAAAATTTTTGCACAGTATTTTCGTTAGGTTCTGAACAATTTTAATGAATTTTTTTGCAATTTTTGAGAAAATTTTTACGGTTGGAGTAATTTTTCGCCTTTCAAGTTATTTTTATGTTCTTAAATGTTTTGAGAAATTTTCAAAAAAAAATTTTGTTATTTTGTTTACTTCTTTCATTATTTATAAAAATTTTCATTTTTTGGGGCATGTGATATTTTTGAAGAATTTAGTATTGCAGTGGAAGAGTTAGAAGGGGAGGAGGGGGAGCATAAAATCCTGAAATCTTGGAAAATCTATTACCTACCAAATTTTGAGTTTTCACTAAAATGTGATTTATCATTTTTTTTTGAAAATATTTCAATTTTTTGAATTTTGAACCTTATCTACCTAAAGAAGATATTTTCGAAACTTCTGCTGTTTAACCCAAAATTCATGGTCTTATAACAATTTTCATGAAAATTCTTCACACCAATTTCAATTTCATTTCTTGAGCAAAATGTTACAATAAGTTTTTTACTCCATTTTGATGAGGAGAAAGGCTTTGAAAAATCACCTGATATTCTTGAAACCATATAATTTTTCCAATTTTCTCTCGATTAGTTTTCTTTTTTTCTTTTTCTTTGTCGTCAAAAAAAACAAAGGTGTCGAAAAGTCTGCAAAAAAAATAATAAACCCCAAAAAAACACAACCTTCTTTTTATTCTCTAGCTACGAATAGTTCTCTTTTCTCTCTTCTTTTCGCAAATAAAACCCAATGACTTTTTTTCATCGTACGTTTATTTTTTAAATTTTAATCAGACTTCAATAACGAGAAAAAGAGGCAGTTTTTTTCGCTCGCGAAAATAAGCCGGCTTATAGCATTGTAAACGAAACCATATCCGGCGTTATTCGACGATTACCAAAGTAGAAAGCAGAGAAAAACGCGCTAAATTCCCAAACATGGTACGACGATTCGTACAGGAGCAAGGGATAAAATGTGAATAGAGAGCGAAACGAGGTAGGCTGCAAAATATACTTATATAATAAAAATCATAAATACAAAAATTTATCCTCTTAACCCAAATACGTCGTTTTGAAAAGCTCCTGATTGAATAAAATTATCGGAAAAATAAATATTTCCTCGTTATACATACAGCTACCTAGCTTCGTTTTATACGTATACACATGTAGTGGTATTATTGAAAAGTAATAATAATGCTTCATTTACGAAACTTCCGGATTATAGTATCAGTTTGTATTGCGGTTCCTGGAACATTTCAGATTAGTTAAATAGGCTGGAAATAATTCTTGACAAGGGGTTAATAACTTCATTTCAAGGGTTCTTAAGGTTTTCGTGTATTATTCGTAGCCAAGTACGCGTATCATTTTGTATTCGTTTCGTTTCTTTTTTTCTTTTTTTTTCTAGGGCTTTTAATGATGTACGTTGAGAAAATACCACGATGGTGGGTTATTTTTCATGAGTTTTTCACGGTGTTCAGAAAGTTTTTTTGCGGTGGGTGGACAAAAAAAAACGATGCTTTCGGTGTTTGGAAAAGTACGCTGTATCGATGAATGGTGACAGAGTTTTTGATCCTTTTTTCCTCCGTTTAAAGGGTTATATTACGAGATGAAATATGAAAAATAGGGTGGATGTTTTGAAGGGAAGTCTCTTCTCTTTCAATTTTCCTATATTTTAGATTTAATTATGAAGCCTAATCAATTTTTTTCATATTTACACCCGATTCGTGTTTTCTTTTGTATTTTCACAAAATTTTTTTGAATAGTTCATACGAATGATTTGATGAGACGATTTTTTATAATTGATTTGAGGATTCGTTTCATTTTATTATTGCTGAATGCTGATCCAGGTACATAAATTGAAGGAAAAAAGTGTTTTTTATTTTCTTCTGGAATTTTGGTTGGGAGGAGGGAAGATGTATTAGAAAGTTGATTTAATCAGAAATAGTATATTTTTTACGGAAATTTGCAATTCTTTGTTTAAATATAAAATTTTTTCTGAAGAAAAATGGATACGAGTATTTGTTTTTTTTTTTCACGAAACTTCATCCTGAAAAATTAATCAGAAAATACCAATTTTCGAAGTTTGGATTTTGAAAAACTTTTTCATATTGAAAATATGTGTAAAAATCATCCATGATTTTAAAGCTTTTCCTTTCCACCTGATTTTTTAAAAACAAAAGAAGTACCTAAGTATAAATTTTCTGCATTTTTTTTTCGAGACTCGTGAGCTGGAAATGATTTGAAAATTTCTCAATAAATTTCATACCAATTTTTTTTGAATTTCCGTTCCAGTTTCGGTTCCTATCTCCACTAAAAATATTTAGTCAGAAATAGTAAATTTATATTTTAAGGATGTGGAGCCAAAAATTCTCGTCTGAAATACAATTCACTCTGATTTTTCGACTCAAACGTACAATTTTTCAAAATTTTAGAAATCTGAATGGAAATTCTTCTTCCCTCCCCTATTTCTTAAAAGGTCATCATTTTTGAAAAATTTCAGACTAATTACACAAGTCGACACGATTTTTGTGTCTGGGTTCCGATTGCCAAATTTTGGTTGTTTTTATGTAACTAATAAACAGGAACGTAAGTTTTTTGACCAAAGTTTGCTGGGGTGTCAAAAATGAGAATTTTCAAGAGCAATAAATACAAATTAGAGAAGAAATTCAATTTTTTGCGGGGGGGGGGTGTAGTTGTATAAAAAGTCTAATGGCAAATCGAATGGAGCAAACCACAGAAAACTATCTCATTTAGAAAAACAGTTATCTAGGTACTTCTTAAACTTTACATAATTCTGAGCAAAAAAATCACATTTTTTGTGTCTTGTCCATCAAAAAAAATATATTTTAGAGCAAACTAAGCGCCTGCAACAAAAGTTAACATGACAAAAATTGTAGAAAATGAAATCTCCTATCTTTTAGAAGTGGTTAGATTTTTATGGAAGGCATCATTTTCAAAATGTTTTCGAGTAAAATTGAACATTGGTACATAGAAGAAATTTAGAAAAAAAAAATGATTTTTTTCATTTTTTCTTGATTATCTCCAGTAAAGTTAACTTTACTCAAATATATTTTGAAAACCAAGCCTTTAGAAAAAACTGACTACTTCTACCAAATAGGAAATTTCACACTCTGCAATTTTTGTCATGATCACTTTTGTTCTAGACTCTTACTTTGCTCTGAAGTATCACTTTTTGATGGGCAAGGCGCAATAAAATGTGATTCTTTTTACGAAATTTAGGAAAGTTTAGGTTGTAATTTTTTTCCCAAATAAGATAGTAAAAAATCAATACCAGACGACGAATTATTACACGATACAGGACAAACGAGACTGGTTCATTAGACACAGAGAGAGATTCCAGTGCCCAGAAATGTAGAAGAGCTTCTTGAGTACGTGTAAGAAGCTCATTAACATAATAATCAAGGAATGTGAGCTCATTGATGTGTATAACTGAAGAGGTCTTCAAGAGGCAGATCTGAAAACCATTGGACTGCTGAATTGTGAATCAAAACTCAGTTTGGTGACAAAATACATTCTGGGATTTCGATCGAATTATTCTGCTGATATTCGAACTTTTTGATGGAATCGATGTATTGACGATAATAATTTCGCAAATCTTGGCTCAGATCGTTGTGAAAACCTTAATAATGGAAAAAATGACAATGCTACAAAGAAAAATATCAATTTTTAGATACTTAAATTCATTAAAAGTTCAAAAAAACCTCAATTCTCTTTGCAAACGTGAAAAATAAAAATTGAAAATACCGACGTATGTTTTTTTTTTTTTTTTTTAAAGTCTAAAAAACAAGTACAACCTAACGAAACATTTTCGACACTGTAAAAGCCTCGTTAATTTAACTCGACAACATGGCTCTCAAGTTATAATTTACATTTAAAAGTGGATCGAACATCGTCTATAGAAGCTTTGCAGACGATACCGTGGATTCCAGTGAGGGGGAAAAGGTTCAGATTGAAGAGGCCAACGAAAATGCAATAAAACTCACCGAACGTAGTGAGATGTACCGAATGGTATTTATAAAGAACGATAATTAATTCAATTACTACTTTGTAATTTAACTTAGTGATCGAAAGCAATGCAGGCAGGTCTGCTCGTAACCTCGGTTGGGGGCGGGGGCGTCGGTTTCTCTGGGGAGTGATACGAATTCGACGCTGTTATACTATATAAGTTTTGAATTTGTATATTCGGTGCCCGTCCATGATGAAAAGTTTTCTTATACGGAGGCTCGGCAAAAGCCGCAGAATAAACATCGAGAATACTAAATCCCTACAGTGTGTTTGTGCATGAGAGATGGAATAAGAAGAGCCGAAGCTGTTTCGGAATTTTCTCGGTTTATATGAATTAACATGTGCAGCATTTTCGATGGGGAGATCATGGCGTCTGGTGGTAAAACAAAAACAAGAAAATACAGAAATCGGCGAAAATTTCGATCTTAAGTAAAGAAAAAAACAAAAAATACGAGATTTTTGATAATTCTATTGTGAAAAGCTTGAATTTTTATTCATTTTCTCTTGAATTTTTCAATCGAAGGGTAGCTTGGGTTGGACTTTGTCTTCTTCTTTGAGTATTTGATTTTTTGGAGTCGGAATCTTAAAATTTTGATTTTTCTGTAAAGAATTGCCAAAATGTAGTTGCCTACGTATTTTGCTTTTTTTTAAAACATTTCCAAAATGTGGTTGTCTTCGTATTTTTTTTTTAATTCCGTTCATTTTTTAAGTTTAAAAAACAATAAAAACCGGCAGTACCTATTTACTTGAAATTACTGGTTTCTGGTTGATTCTTCAGAATCGATGAAAAAAGACCAGTTTAAAGCATTCTGAATTGGAAATTAGTTATTTCTGATCGTCTCTTCAAAAACGATGACGAACGACCATTTAAAAATTTTTAAATCCGTCATTTCTTGTCGTTTCTTTAGAAACGATTAAAAACTACTATTTTCAAATATTTTAAATCCGTCGTTTCTTAAAAAAACAATAAAAATGATCACTTCTTTAAAATTATCAAATCATTGTTTAAAACGGATACTAAATATTTATACGAAATCAGTTGTTTCCGGTTGATTCTTCAAAAATGGTTAAAAAGGACAAGTTTGAAGTGCTCTAAATTCTAAAATGATTAGGCGAGACAAAATTCTTCAAATTTTTCAAAAATTGATTTGCTATGCGTATTTAAAACCTTTTCAGAGTATTTTTTAAAAATCTAAAGTTTAAAAAAACCAAACATGAATATTTCTGTTCAGTTTTTTTGTGTGTATTTAATATTTATATTTTCAAGAATTTTTGCACTCCGTTTACTTGGGTCAAATGATTTTTCCTTCTGAAATTTGAAATTTTTACGAATTTGTATAGGTACTCTAATAAATATGTTGCATGGGTATATTTTGAGAAGAAATGAAAACTTGAAAAAAAAAAACAAAAACTGAAAACTGAGTATTATAAAAATAATGAAAAATTGACATTTTAATATTTTGAAAAAAAAGAAAATGTTTCTAAAAAATGATACAAAAATTAGAAAAAATATTTTAAAATGTTGAAAAATTTCTATGAAAAAAATATAATACATTGAAATTGGAAAAAAAATGAAATATTTTGAATAATAATTATATAAGAAACAGAGAGTGTGTAACGAGTCCATTGCTGGTCCTGCCTTTGGTTAAAAAGTCCTGCTCGTTTCACATTTTGAGACAAACCCGCCAAAATAAATTGGCAATATTTGAAATGTGGTTATTAGCAACATTATGTATGATGATGAAAGATGATACAGAACGTCTGAAGAAATTTCGGCTTTTGAATGTATTAATTTCTTCAATAATTTTCGTCCTTGCTTCGCCCGGGCTCAGTAAATGTACCCAATTTCATTTTAAAAATTATAATATGAAACTTCTTCCTTTCCAGCTTGGACTATTAATATTTTTTTCAAATGAAAAAAAATGCCTTTCTCATTTATCAAGGAACTCGTAACGATCACGATTGCAATTTTCAAAATTTTTTCGATTTTTTGGATAGAAACATGAAACGAGTCCGTAGACATCTTTTTTTTCGGAAGTCAAAACAAATTTTCCAAAATTTTCGCCTTCTCTTCGCTCGATTCAATGAATTTACGACCTTTTTTTTTCGGAATTATGGTTAAAACTCTTCTCTTCCATCTCGAAAAATTGAATATTTTGAAGCAGAAAAATTTGTGTTTCTAAAAATGAGTTTGATCTTTTGGTCGAGGTGGGGGGAGGGGTGTACAATATTCATTAGTACCTATTTTGAAAAGGTCATACTGAAAGTCCTATTGAGGTTTAGGTTTTGAGATTTTCTTAGACATCCTGAGAGAGAAAACTGGAAAACGTATTTGAAAATATTGAAAAAAAAAAAATTGAGCACATTGAAATTGAGAAAAAGAAGATAGGTAGGTATTTTAAAAAATGAGAAATAAAACTAGAAAACGTGGGTAAAAATGTTGAAAAAATCGAGAAAAAGTTCCTATTCAAGCACATTTAATTGAGAAAGAAATTTAAGCAGTAGAAAAAAAATCAAATTGGGAAAATGTTCGTAAAAATGTTGAAAAAAATTTAGAAAAAATATTCATGTAAATATATTGAAATTTTTTTCTTTCGAGGGAATTTTGAAAACATGCATTTAAAAAATGAGAAAAAAAACTGGAAAAAGTTTATAAACATATTGAAAAAATAGGGAAAAAATACCATAAAAATTTATAAAGTTTTGTCTCTTCATCTCCCTCCACCCCCCCCCCCCCCCCCAAAAAAAGAAACATTGTCTCATCTTTGAAGTGAATTCATGCATTTGAACATATCCTTGATCCAAGGTTTTTACCCTGAAGGAAAAATTCGTTAATTTTTTTTTCTAAAATTTAGTGATTTTTATACAAATCTCAATCGTTTTGCCCTAAATGTTGGTGAAAATTCCTTAAATTCTATCCAAGAGTATTTTCAAGTCGAAGTTTTCGTTTTCCAAAATTATTACCCTAGTTTCGCTGGGGGCCAAATTTATAGAAGAATGGGAGTACATCCTTTGGAAAAGGAGAGAAGAAAGAGAGAAAGATGAGAAATAGGAAAAAGAGGAGGATACGAATTGAAAATTGTGGAAAATTTATCTGCTAAAAAAATATTGGAGAATCAGGGGGATGATATGATTCTCCAAATACCAGGGGAAAAGTTTTACAAAACTCGTTTGGAAATTGGAATGTGCTGCCAAAATCATGCCTGTTGATTTTCGAGAATAATACCTTAAATGTTTCTATTTCGCTCGTCAATTTGTATAGGTATGTAGATTTTTAAATAATAAATTGATGTGATTTTCGAAAGAGCATTTGAAATTTCCCATAAAATGAGCACACGTAAGGAAGGGGATTTTTCTGGAGTAAAAAAGCAAGAAAAATAGATGGAAAAATTCAGAAAAAATATTGAGAACTTTCATTTTTTAAATTCATCAGACACCTTGGGAGATCTATTTAACATACATCAATACAATTTCCAATACTTTACCAACCACTGGCCCGGTTATGGCAGGCCCCAGTCGATGAGAACTTTGAACTTATGGAAGTACCATGTACCATGACCTAGCATAATGAAGACGTATACGATATTACGACGAAAACCGATAATTAAAAAAATGACTGGCGAATGTTTAATGATGTGTATCATTTTTAATACGCATGCTCGATCGGAAGGTGTTAATATTTGGTATTCATTTCATCGCTGGGCTTTGATCGTTCGCGAGTATCGGTGCATTTTCAAGTTTTGGTTTTTCTTTTTTCTCCCTCAGCAGCCAGCTTCTTCCGAAGGATAAAATTCGTTCGCCGACAAGGAAATTTCGTCGATATGGTTGTACGCTTTTTAATGGTACGTGCTTCGACGTTCCGGTTTAATTTGAATTTCTAAATTTTTTTCACATCCCTTTGACGAAATATATATAGAAGGTAGAGGTATTATACGACGTAATTTTTTCCTCTCTCTAGCTTTTTTTTATACTCTCTAACAGCACCGTTGTCGCATGTATTGAATTTTAATTTATTCGTACACCTCGTAGGTATTTTGCTATGTAGTTGTGTATTGCGTATAGGAAAAAGGGGCCGAGGGGGAGAAAAAAAAGGGCTATCGTCATGTGGGACCGTATACAAGGTGAAATTACACCTTACGCTTTGTACAGTGAAGCGTGTAATTTGAAAATATTTTCAAAGCTACCGTGCAAATGTCATTTTCATTTTATATTGCCAGATAAAGAGAGAGAGAGAGAGAGAGAACGAATTTCGGTGAAATTTTATTAAACTAAGATTTTCGTCGAGACCCTTTCTCGGAGACTGTAGTTAGCAACGGCATATCTTTCGTCTTCGGCGCGAACTTCGTGAAAGAAATTATTGCCGGGGTCTTTGGTGCGAGATATAGGCGCGATATTTCACGCGGAATTTAATTTATTCGTTCAGTCGTAAAAATGCCAAATCGTGAAAGCGATTCGAGCGAGGAGATGCTTTGACGAAGTGTCAATTTTTGCTTTGCCAGTGTTATTAGCTCGGATTTTTCGAGCCTTTGAGATGGTGAAATCGGGCTTTGGTTATTTTTAATCGATTTGGGAGGGTTTTCGATTCGAGTTGGCGGTAAGGAGAAAAGAATGATTTGAGAGATTTAATGTTGCAAGAGGAATAAAATTGAAGTACAATATTTTGAAGTTAAATGGTTGCAAATGTAGTTTTTAATTTTTTTCTTTTTTTGAAATTTTGAAACTAGTTTCTCAATTTTAATTTTTTGGGGACAATTTTTGAAAAATTTTGAAAATGTAAATGATTGAGTATATCTAATAATTTTTGAAAATCTATTATTTTGGAATCATCAGGCACGAATTAATCAGCACTTCCTATTAAAATTGAATTATTTAAAATTTCACACAGCATTTTTCGATGCTTTTGAATTTTTCATTTCATGGAAAAAAATTTAAATCGTTGAAATCAGAAATGTAGGTAAAAATGTATTTCATCAAACCCTTATTTTTTTTTTTAGAAATCAAAAGAAAGTTTTGAAAAAAAAATTGGTTCGAAATATTAAATTATTGTAAATAATATAAATGATAAATTGATAATTTATGCTTCTTATTAAACAATGAAAATTTGAAAAGTACTTACCTAAACCAGTTATGATTTTCAGAATTTCAGAAAATTTTATAGAAATAGCTATGTTTGGAAAATAATTTTTCTCAATTATTTAATTAGATAATCTGGCTAAAAAATTAGTGTATCTCAAAAGTAAAATTTCTAAAACCTGGAAAATTCGTAGAAAATTTATTCGAAATTTATTTTATCATTCGTTTAAGAGGTACAATAAATGTCAAAAAAACAGAAAAGTATAATTTTTTAAAACTTTGAAATTTCAGTTTGAATACGTATAAGTATGATAGATAAGGGGAAAAGGAGTGGGGAGTGCTTAATCTGGAAAAACTTTAAAGCAAACTGTAGATAGGAAAAATTGAGTCAATTTTTGTAATTTCTGTACATTTTTCGGATCATTTAACACCATTTTCATCATAAATGAGAGGAAAAGTTGTACCTGCCTATTTATACACATTGACAGACAAATTGGGAAAAATTTCTGAATCCTTTTCCTCTGCATCCCATTGCCCTAATTTTAAATTTGACGTGTTGAATCTTTGAGTATTTTTATCCAGAAATTAATTTTCCAAAATTTTGGTTGGTACTTATGTTGTAAAAAATTTACGATCAATTTGAAAAATCCACTTTTTAATTTTTTTACTATTCAATGTTTTATTCACTTTGAAGAAAAAAATGTAAAAAGTTTCTGTTCACTTCGTTAATTTTTGTTATTTTTTTTTTTTTTAAATCAAAAAGTGATTTTTTTAATGAAGTGTTATGTAAGTATTTGGAAAAACCTTTCATCGCAATTTTTTCAATTTTCAAGAGTTCTCATTTATTATTTTTTCATCCTAAAAATTTCGAATGTCAATTTTTAAGTGTGTGAATTTTGGAATTGGCGATTTGAACACAGCCAGAGTATTTTATAGTATCACTTTGAAATTAGATTTGGATTCCTTGATTGTAAATTTTTTTGTCAGGATTTTAAATTCAATTTTTAAAAATTATTTGAGTGGCAGATTAATGAGCTTTAGGCTTCCTCTCGCTAATTTCGAGATTTTGAAAAATATTTTTTATTAAATTTTGCTGGGATGATGAAAACATACCAGTATTTTTTGAGTGAAATTGATTGGTTTTTTTTTCTGGAGCGGAGGAGGAAAATAAATTAGTTCCAAATGTAAAAACCATGTTGAAATTTGAAAATTTGAAATGGTAATCTTTATCAGAGATAATTTAAAACTTTGAATAAAAAAAATGCAAAATCGTATTCTGAGGAGTAAATATTGGAAAAAATTTTATCTGATGAGCTAAAAAAGTTTGATTTTTCTTTTTCGATAAAAAAAAATCAATTATAGTTCATTCTCGAGTAGTAGAGAACCAACACGGATTCGAGGGAGAGAATATAGAAATTCGATTTTCCCGATTCAAAATTATTTTGGGGATATGTATGAATCAAATTTTTGATTTGAATTCAAGTTTCACAATTCCCAGCTTCCTCTACTCTTTCTCTTTCCTTGATTGTGTCCTCAATATACATTTAAAATGTTGCAAAAGAGATAAAATTTATCACTGTTTTCATTTTTTTTTTTTTTTTTGAAAATTCATAGTGAATATTTTTGCCTTGTAATGTTGTAAAAAGCCAAAAATTCGAAGTAATGTGTAAAATTGAAATGACGTGTCAAAAATTTTTGAATACGTATAATGTGAATTTTTAAGGCTGTACTTCAGTACTTTGTTTTCGTTCTGCTTTGAAATTCAAATTTTATGTTTCCACTTTTCTTTCTCTTTTTTCAAATTACAAATCACGATTTATTAATTTCAAATTATTTCTTCTCGTGTGCTTCATTTCACGTTTTTTTATTGAAAATTTTTCATCTGATATTCCGAATATATTCAGCTTTTTAAAAATTTTGATGCTAAATTTTAGATTGCGTGGAGGAGAGAGTTGTTCGAATTTTTCCAGCAATTCTCCTGCTTATTAAAGTTCAAAAAAAAAAAATCGTCGCAGCAAAATCACAGATTTTGATCGATGAAAAAATACCTCCAAATAAACGCAGTAAAATGTCATCATCTCCTAAAAACACCACCACATCTTTCTTGCCAAACTCAGCTTACCTACTGGTTGCCTACAGCTTTTCAAACAGGCAACTTTTCAACGCTCAAAAATACGACGTAATTTTGCTGAAAGACGGCGAAAAAAATATAACGACGTTTAAAACTCAGGAATACGATACAAGTACGAAGACGATGAAAAAATAGCAAAACAGGGCAGGTACCTTTACCTCGCTCGACGACGAATCGAATATCAAATAATTGCGTGAAATTTACGAATTATTGAATTAAACCGAGTAATACGGGATACGAGGAGAAAAAAATGTCTACGGCACGCGGGTATTTCTTAATTTAATACGACATCGACGACGACGTACCGTGTGTATAGCGGCAAAATCGAGGACGAAATCTTGCCGAAGGACGGCAGCGGTGAAAAAATGAGGCTTGTCGACGAAAGAAAAACGCGAGGAGGGTTTTAAAGGGAGGAAAAAAAAGATCCAATCTTATTAAACCTTTTATATGGCATTTACAAAATTTTTGTTTTCAAGCAAAGCGCGACGGCGATGTTTTTAAAAAGATTTTTTGTCGTCGCACAGTCGTAGTACATTCGCGAAAAATAAACGTTCAAAGGGAATTTCGTAATAAAATTTGCGATAGTGAAATATTTGGCGTGTTTCGGGGGTTTCTCATTCGTATTCGGATTGTACGAATGTAGAAATGGTAGATGGTGAGGCAGAAGGGCACCCAGAAATCGTGTAAGAGGATAAGAAGAGGGCTGAGGATATGAGAAAAATAAGGGGAGGGGGGGTGAAATTCGGCGAAAAAATTGAATGATCTAATCAGGTGAAGTGAAGATTCCTAAGTGAGTGGGTATTCAGATTTGAATAGAGAAAAATTGAAAAAATGTGGGATTTCTGGAATTACCATCGATGTGTGCTCCCAAAATCTAAATTAGTGAAATTTTGAAAATTTTCATCTTTTCGGATCAGATTTAACTAGAAAATCAATGATTTTTTACTGATAGCGTAGTCAAAATTAATGATTTTTTCAATAAATTGGGAATTCACTGAAAAGGAATGAGGTATCTCAACTCAAAGTACAATTTTGAGTCAAAATAAAAGAAAATCCAAAATGCAAAATCATCGATGACTTTTTTGACAAAAATTGGGCGAATGGAGGAGGAAAAACTTTTTTTTCTAATTCAAAAATAGTGGAAAATTATATCAAATTTTCTGAACTAGAGTTCTTTGCTTGTTTTTTCTGTCTGTATGATGCCCCTTTCTCCTCTTCATCACCCGTTCTGAAAATCGGTTACCTATTATAATTTTATCCAGACCAAGATATTTTTAAGCAACTTTTTTTCAAATTTCTGTTGAATGATTTTGTAGATGGAATTTTTCCTCTCAATTTAAATGATCATCTGCCAGAATTTTCATGCATTTGAAAAAAAAAATCATGTAGAGGAGTATAATTGAGAGTAAGGGATTCGCACATTTCCAAAACCATTGTTTTATTATTCCGGAAAAATCATTTTCATTTCCTCAACTTGGAAACTTTTCTCACCATTCTGGTCTGATACTCCATTTCAATTAAAATTTAAAAATGAACTTTTTTTAATACTTACCTATTTGAAATTAGACCTTTGATGCTCTTTGGATTAAAATCAAGTTCGCGACGAACTACAAAATTAGAAAAATTTTCATCTTCAAATTAGGAAATTTGAAAAAATATTTTTTTTTGGAAAATCGATTTTTAAAATTATCTTTTGAATTTGAGAATTTGAGAGCAGTCTATGAAATTGAAATTTAGTGATACTAGCTTTTAACTTTTCTTCTTTGATCCCTTGTTGCGAAGGAGGTATTCCAACTCAAAGTAAAATGATTAGCCGAGACAAGAATAAATCGAAAATACTCTATAAAAGAACCCAATATCCAAAATTTCTGGCCCATAAGTCAATTTCTCGAATTTCTGGAAATTTTAGAAAATTTCAAAATTGCTTCATTTCCATAAAAAAATATAAAAATTTGGTATAAGCAACGAAAAAAGTTGAATTTTGGTATATTTCCTATTTTTGACATCCCAAAACGATTGGAAGTGGTTTCGAGACGTCTCGGAGCTTTCAGAGATTTTTAAAATTTTTTAGCATTGAGGAAAAACACAGAAAAATGATGTAGAATGAAATTTGGCACCTATAATTTCTGATCACTGAAAGCGATGATGACCTATTTGATTGATTGAAGCAAACTTTTTTAAAATTCTCAACTTCAAGTACCCAAAATCTTTATTTTTTGACGAAAAAATCCTCTTGAAAAAAATTTCAACTTGAAATTACAAATTTTGGAAAATCATGCTTTAATCAGCTGAATAGGTCACCAATATTACATACCTATGTGTACGATTATAGGTGTTGAAGTTCATGCGGATCATTTTTATGGATTTTTCTCCAGGGATGTAAAAAACACAAAATCTGAAACGTTTTGAAACCACTTCCAATCGATTTGGAAGGTCAAAAATGCTTGTTTCGTTGATATGATCAATTTTTTTTGTGTAAGTATTATTTCTTAGGGTGATGAGGAATTTTAACATTTTTTTAAATTCTCCAAAATTCGAGAGGTGAACTTGAGGTCTTGAAATTTTGGATATAAAGCTTTTTTATGATAAATTTTTGTTTTATATTCGTTTCGCCTCAAAATTTTGCTCTGAGTTGGAATACTTTCTTCGCGAGAAATCTGTTGATTTTAAGTGGTAGAAATCAGTAAAAAAAAAAATCACTACTTTTCAATAAAAATTATTTCACTGATTCAAAAAGATAAAACTGAATCGAATCGGACAGATTCAGATTCAGACAGTTGAATGTTTATTCAAAAAATTAGATACGAAGGTCGAAAGTAAAATTTAGAAAAATAATCACTTTTGTAAAGTGAAAAAACACATCTCTTGACATTTTTTTAACAAAAAATTTCCTCATCGAGCTTGCAGAAAGATGAGAGCTCGAGCTGCCTGAGCCCCTCTCTCCTCCTCGGCTTCGACTATGTAAGGAAAGAAAAAGAATGGAATATAGACAGTCAGTAGTGAAAAATTCATTTATTTTACTCGGCTCAACGGCGATTGGATTCCTGTAGGTATCAAAAAGCTAGATATTTTTTCCAGTCGGCCTTCTTTTCATTACATTCGCAGTATGTTATAGATGAACTTCCATTAAATACATCTGTTGTGTAGCCAACGTTTTTAAAGGCACCTTCGATGTATAAATAAGATTTCACCAATGGCGAAAGCCGCTTTTTCCACGAAACGCTTGACCAACTTTCGAGCAAGCTCTCGGCAAAGCCATACGGAGGTTCGCGACCGTCTCACGACTCGGTCATCACGCCACACGTACGAGGAGAAGTATTCGAGAAAAATACTTCCGCGTGTGTAGCACAAACACGCGTACGTCGTTCGTACGAGTGAAAAAAAAAGTACAACATACCCGAAGTAAAAATTGATTTTCACGTTTGCAAGACAAATTCAAAATACGCTTTCAATATTTGATTAATGAACGCCATAAATTATAGGAGCGCCAGCTCCACCGCCACAGCGAATCCGTAAGAATTTCCGCCATATATAAAAGTGCGCCCGGGCTAAAATTCGACGCGCGTACAAGTAATAACAAGAATCAATTAACGTCAAATTTCTACCCCTCTGACTAAAAATGCTGAGAAGCTTTCAATGAGCTTTTGCTTTCCTGGCCGTTATTTTCTTTGGGCCCCCCGTTGTCCTACGATCTTTGCTGGAATGGTGAATTTACGTGTACGAGTATAAGAGGTATTTGATGTGATGTCGAGAAATATGTGTGGAAGAGAGGAATGAAATGTGTTGGATCAATCGGTGTCGAATTTCGGTTATTTTTTGATCGTTATTTTTTGAGCGAAGTTTCAGAGGATTGAACTCTAATAACTCATGATGTCTGCCGGGCATGAGAATCATTAAAAACATGAAAATAGCATGCATTTTTATCATTTTACGCAAAAAACATAAACTTTTAACTTCATTTCTTAATTTTTAAATTGGAGAATTGTTTTTAAATCATTTTTAACTTCATTTTTTCTTATAAAAAAATTTCAGCCTTCGCTTCTCTCGAGCAGGGCTTGAACATTAATTCGGATTCGAATAAAAAAGACCAAAATTCAAATCAAAATGAAAATTATTTGACAAATAATGTCAAAATTAGAATACTTACGATAATTTATAATAATTATTAGAATACCTATTTACGATAATTTACCGTAATTACTGAAATATTTACGGTAATTCATCGTAATTATCAAAATATTTACGATAATTTACAGTAATTATTAGAATATTTACAGGAATTTACCGTAATTACCTACTGAAATATTCACGGTAATTTCTCGTAATTATTGAAATATTTACGACATTTTACAGTAATTATTGAAATATTTACGATAATTTACAGTAATTATTAGAATTTTACGGTGATTTACCGTACTTACGGAAATAATTTACGGTAATTTACCGTAATTATTGAAATAATTTACGATAATTTACCGTAATTACTGAAATATTTACGGTAATTTACTGTAATTATTGAAATATTTGCGGTAATTTACCGTAATTGTTGAAATATTTACGGTGATTTACAGTAATTATAAGAATATTCATGATAATTTATCGTAGCTAATTATTGAAGTATTCACTATTTATGTGTTACCGTAATTACCAAAACATTTACGGTAATATACCGTAATTATTTAAATGTTTGCGATTCACGGTAATTTACCGTAATTATCAAAATTTTTACTACCTACCTATAACATGGTGTCTACCGAGCATAAAAAATCATAAAAAACCAGAAAATCGCGAAAATTTTCATTTTTTTACTTGCAAAAGTGAAATTTTTCGATATTTTTATCTTTTCTTGAATTTTTAAATATTTAATAAAGCAAGGTAACCAAAATAAAATGACTAGAAAACTCCGAAATTATGAAAATTTTCATTTTTCAGATTTAATAGCCCTACAAATTTTTAATCAAAAATTTTATTAGGCTTTTCCCCCCGCCCCACCCACCCGCCTGGTTACTTCATTTCATAGGAATATTTGAAGAAAAAATCAATTTTTCATGGCATGACGTTTGAATTTCTTGTTGAATATCGAAAACAATTTTTTTGAAAAATATTTTCTGGAATGGGTTGTATAATGATTTGCGCCCCCCCCCCTCAAAACAACTCCACTTCTGAAGTACATGTCTAATTTTTTATTGATTTTTTTTTTTCGTTATTATTAGAAATGTGTAAATTGATTCCCATTTCACTTCGAGATTTTTTTTTTCAAATTTAAATTTTCTTCAAACAGATTTCTTATCAATGTTTCAACTCTTGATTTTTTTTTGCTCAAAAGTTGACTTCAATTCTTTCATTATTTTTTTCAATGAAAATAATTTTTTCAACCTTTTCACTCATAAATTGGTTTACCTACCTTTACATTTTTTTTAAAAAATTATTTGTTTCAATTTGAGAAATGGTTTCTCAAAAAAATGTAATTTGTTTCTGCTTTAATTTTTTTCTCGCGACTTTTTTTACGCCCAATATAAAAAATCCTTTTAAAAAATATTGCAACATAAAATTTTTTCTCTATTTTATGACTATTTTTTCTCTTTTTTCTTCATTGATATTATCCCTTTCTTTCAGTTCAATATTTTTATCTACTTGAAATTTTTTTCAACCCCTTTAGGTACGAAGCTGTTTTCAAATATCGTGAAAATAGTTTTAAAAAAACCGTTGGGAGCTAGAAAAAATACAGAGAAATTTAAAGTGAAAAAAAATGGAAAGAAATTTTTGGAGATGGTAAAGTCCAAGGAAAATTCCGAAAAAGATGAAAAAATGAAAAATTTCGGAGTTGGGAATGCTAGAGAAAAAAATTTATAAATAGAAATAATCCAGTGAAATCGATATAGAAATTTGAAAAAAAAAATGCTGGAAAAATTTTATTCATCATTCGAACAATTGACAAATGGATTTATTTTTTATTTACAACATGGCGATTATAATTTGAAAATCGCCTCGAGAGGTTCCCTGTATTTTCGACTTTTTTTTCCTTGCAGCTTTGAAAATGCATCCAATTCGATATAATTTTCTGTTCATAGTAAAGTGACATCGATGTCCGAAACATTTCGATGACATGAGTTGTTTGGATTTATTTACAATGCATTTCACGCTCAATCAATTCAAATAGGTTTTTTGAACCGTATACGAATCATTTGTTATACGAGGAAAAAAAGGTAATTGGATAATGGAGAAGAGGCAAAAAGTACACAAAAATATATGTACTTCGCGAAACAGTCTGAATACGACGCAACGTAAAAATATTCAATAATCTGAAAAATAACCTAAAATGAATCAGAAAAGGTTGAATTTTTTCTAGAATAGGTAACAGATTGGAGAAAAAAATGGTAAATTTTCGCGAGTTTTTCTTCTATTAGCAAAAATTACACAATTTGGTCGACTACGAAAAGTACACACCATTTTGCATTCAACCTTCAAACACGCTTAATAAGTATTGCAAACTTTGGCGAATTTAAACTTTTTCTTTGTGCATAAAATCGTGAAATAACGATGAAAAAAGTGAGTATAAAATTGAAATATTATTTGCGAAATGAATTTTTCTCGGAGATTTTATGGCGTTTTTGAAAACATCACGTTTTGCTCCCCCCTTCGCATTCGGCATCCCCCGCGTACGAAAATAAGCATCATAATGTAAGCGAGATGTTTGTTGTATGTGGGACTTGGGAATTGTATGCGTGAAATTTATGAACAAAATAAGGAAGATATTTCGTTAAAATTGCCTATTTTAAAAATTCAACGTATTACAGGTAGGTAAATTTTAAAACTTGGACGTGTAATGTGTTTATTAGGATTTTTTACGTATTAGAATTCGTAGTGGTGAACTATAAATTTGGGTTTTGTATTTTTCAAATTTTGATTCGTCTTTACCAGGTTCAAAAAAAGATTTGAATTTTTTTTGTAAAAATTGTCTTTCGATTGCAATTTGGACCTTCAACTTGGTTTTGATTCTTGGTCTTTTAATTTTGTTCAATTGGATCTTTGGCTACCTCAAGACTTGCAAAATCACCATCATTTTTTTCTACCCCCCCCCCCCCCCTCCCTCCCCAATGCCATGATGGTTGTTTCCTGCGCAGAAAAATTCTTCAAGAAAATTATTCGAAAAAAATGGCTCAAGATGTGATTTTAATTGCAATTCGTTAAATTTATTTGTGATTCAGATCATATTTTTAACTTATTGGAAAGATTTGAGATTCGAAGTAATGCGAGAGTTGTTAAAGTTGAAATGATTCGTGATTCGAAATTCGAATAATTTTTCGGATGATTTTGATCCCAGTCCAAAATAATGAAATTATTTGAACAATGCTTATGGGAACCTGAAGCATATTGCACAACCGCACACTAAATAACCTGCCAGATCTATCAGGGTGGAATTTCTCCTGGAATTTCTGTAAAAATCCAAAAAAAGAATAAATCGTCTCAAGTTTTTGGCTCTTTCATTAAAAAATTTTTCGCTCGCTCCGCTCGGGTTAAATTATTTCCACTTATTTTAGTATTCATAATTTTTTATTGTTCATAAATTCATAATGTAAAAAATTGATATTCTTGTCTATTGAATTATCAAGTTTTCAAAAAAATTTCCCTCGTCACGCTCGGCGATAATAATTTACATTCTTTTCTTTCTACAGAGATTTTTTGATAAAAATAATTGATATTTTACTCCCCATCGATCTACTGAGCCAAGCCAAAAAGATATATTTTCGTGGAATTCATCAATTTGAGGCGCATGTTTTTTCGGGGGGGGGGGAGGGGCATTGAATGGCGAAGGAAGTTTTGAATTTTAAGAGTGAAAATATTCAGAAATTTTTTTAATTGAATTTAGGCCGATTTTGTGGTTGAAAAAAAGATATTCTAAAAATCTTGTAAGATGTAATGATTTGGAAAAAAAATGTTACCACCCCTTTCGACCATCCTTACCACCCCTTTCGACCATCCTTCAAGAATAACTTATTTGAGAGGTCTGGAAAATTTTGAGGAATTGGTCTGGAAAACCTGGAAAAGTCGGGGAAAATCATTTCTGAGATACTCTCCAAATCTGAATCAGTTGAAAAAATGAATCAGTAAATTAAAATTTTTACCGATTCAAAAATGAAAATTCATTGATGAAATCGGTAAAATTTTCACTGATTTCTACAGTTGCACACTTTTGTTTTGTCATATTAATCAGTCAATTTTAACTGATTCAAATTTAGAGAGTAGAGTAAACACTCTGTCTATTCAAATTGGCCAAAACGTTTCATTTTTTGAAAAAAAAACTTGTGCATACCTCAACCCTACAGAATTTTTCTCACCTTTTTAAATTTTTTTTAAAATTTTTCCTCATAGCTGGAAAATGATACAAAATAAAAGTCATTATGAAAATAATTTTTTCGTCAGATTTACTCAAGTGTAAGCATTCGAGTTAGATTCCATAGATTTAAATAAAAATGTAATTTTTGGGAAACGAAGTTCTAAAACTCCGATAATCAAAATTTCAGCTACTTACTTAAGTTGATTTTCCGATTTTTTTTTTTGGAAATTGTTGATGGTATCAGAAAATTATTGTGAAAATGTGATATTCTAAAAAAATTATTGTGTGAAGTTGAATTATGTTGAGTGTACTCCGAGGGGTTTCTACGCTTTGTTTAGGTAGCTCCAAAAATCTATTGAGCAGTTTCAAAAAATTCAATAGTTCCGATTTCAGTTTTTAGTTGTCTTTTTTCTAAAAAAAAAAAATCGCCTTATGATTTTCAAAATTATTACATAAACTTTCTTCCTTTCTAGCCTACCTGAAAATTTTCAAGTGAAAAAATAACCTCATTTATTAGGGGACTTGGTGGTAATCTTGAATAGAATTTTCAACTACACTCTCCTCCATTACACAAAAAACATTTTTCAATTAAATCACAGGCAACAATAAGCAGATTTGCATCCTATCTCCGTGATCATGCCCCAGATTTCCATATGAAAAATATTCCAAAAATGAATAATTTTTTCATTCCAAAAATTTATCAATCCATTTATCTCTCGAGTCTGGATATAACCGATGAAATCGAATCGTAAACTTCGCTCGCTAAAATTAATCAAAAACATAAGAAATATTAGGTAAAAATTGATGTAATTTTTCCTCTCCAGAAATATACCTTCAATTCCAACCATTCTCGTGCTAAACAAGTTGCATACTCAATACTTTTTTTTTCAATATTACCACCTCGAGAATCCTCGTTATTTGCGGCGTTCCGCTATGCAATTTATTCAACATTTCCATTCGCCAGTCCGGTGGGAAGGGGGGATTTCCCAATCAATCCGCGACGAGCGACGGTACCTCGATAAATATGCAAAAAGCGCGATACCTGGAGTTCTATTCGACTGTTCGATGTTCTGTTGTTTTAAAATATTCGCGATGTGGAGGTATTTTTTATGCATTAGTTATGTTAGTCGTGTATACCGAAGTTGGCTCGCGTGGGTATGAGTAGATGTGGGTTCTAGTCCAAGAGTCAGCTTTGTATTTGGTATAATGCATTTTCTACGTAGCTGGTGTTTTTTTAAAAACCCCTACAATGCGCTAAAATGTACACAATTTGGCGAAAAGATCAACCACCTTTATATTTTATACAGTACCAAAAGGAAACTTCTATGAATGAGTAATATTGATACGAAGTGGAAGTTTTTCCTCTTTTTTTTTTGTTAATTTTTGAGCATTTTCAAACGTACGTTAAAGGTTCTATCGTCTACTCGAGATAAAATATGTATACGAGATCGGAATCGAAAATATATTTTAAAAGAGACAGCTACGTCGAAATTGTCGATTCGGATTGGGCGTTTGTAATCTCTAACTCGTCCGATATCGAAAGATGTAACGTTTTATAGACATCAATCATTAAAAAAAATATTTCCTTGTGTTTCAAAGTGGGGCAAAAATGTATCTAGGTGCGTCTGCGAAGCAGGTACGAAGGAAAAAAAAAAGCGAATCAGAATATTGCGCCATTAACGCACGAAACCCATCATTGTGATTTTCTACTCCATTTATTACTATATCCGAAGTATATCCTTTTCTTATCGCGTCAAATCTTTTTTATTTACTCTTTGCGCTGGCCTTTTAGCATTATCTTTTGTTAAAAGTATCGTTTAAAAATAAATCGAATTTCTAGGAGTTTCTCAATGTGTTGAAAATTGCCAGCGCGACGGTTAAAGACGCGGCAAGGAGGAAAAGCTCTCCGGTATTGTTATCTTTTAATGAAAATCGCGCCGTAAATTATCGATATTAAAAACTACACGTTGAATCAACTTGTGGAATTTAATCGAGCGAATAAACTTCGCGCTCGGGTTATGTGAATTTTTTTCTCGTGTAATCGATATCGGTGTATGTGTGAGATGTAAGGTGTGCCCTGAGATGTGCGAAGGTATGTGGAAGTGGAAAAATTTATTAAGATGTGATTTACATTAATTTATCGTAAATTAGGGGTGAATTATTGGCCGGATTACGATTCGGGGTAATCTAAAAGGATGCTATTGGCGAGTTGGGAATTAAGGTGGATCTGAAAAGATCTAGTTCGATTGCTAATTTTTTGCGGGTATGGTATCAGTTGAGCTGGAATTCACGGATGAACTTTTAGCCCATTGTGAGCTCTCAGAATAGGGTGCTTCTGTAAAAAAAAAAAAAAACAAAAAAAACGGTTTTTGCATGTATGTTTTACCTCTTTCTCTTGCTAACTGGACCCATTTCAGCGGTTGAAATACAATATTTGAGAGTTGATCTCTCTTGTAATATTTGCTTTTTGAATCCGAAATCGAATATTACCCCACTGTCGAAAGTTTAAAATTTTCAGGTTGCGAAGTATAATTTTTGAAATGATTTTTACCAAATTCAAATTACTCCCTTTTTAAAGAATTTTTAAATTGTGCAAAAAAAATTTATTTGGTATTACAAAATCTCGTTTTAAATTAAATAGGTACCTAACCTACGTGAAAAAATTCATGACAATGCTGCCAGCTACTCTGAAATTTGTACAATTGTTACAAATTTCAAGTGACTTATTTTTAAAGACCTGAAAAGTGATTCGAATGATTTTTAATCGAGAATAGAAACCATTTTTGGAAAATTTTTGATGCAGTGCTGTCACTTGAATTTTTATGAAAAATTTTCAAGTCTTAATGCACTTAGTTAGTACAAGGTGACTTGAAATTTTTGATTTGTAAAAAAAAACTTTAAACTCCAGGAAATAATTAAATCTTATTTACCACGTAGCTGAATCTCCATTCTCCTTCAAAAAATATAAACTCATCCCCCATTGTTCACGAATTGCTAAAAAATTTTCGACTTTTTGCGATTTTGGAGTTTTTTCAAGAAAAATTCTAAAACCCAAAATTCCGAAAATTTTAAAAATTAAGATATTAATTAAAGACTAATGTTGCATGTGAAAGGCCATTGAACAAGGCTCAAAAATCTGGCTAATCAAAAATTCGAAGAAGCGAAAATTTTCCAAAAAATTCAAGTTTTTGTGAAATTGGCAACAATGCTTCCCTCACTTAACCTCTCTCGAATAATTTGAGTCCAGCGTTGGTATTGTCCCTTGTCAACTTACATTTAGGCAACCCTTCGTTCAGATTCCACTCTAAATTACGAAAAAAAAAGTTGCATGTTAAATTTTCTAATTTTTTTCAAGTATGGAAAATGCCATAAATTTTCTTGGATCATTTCATATAATTTTATTTGGAAAGTTGCATCAATTTTGGGGGATATCCTATGATTTATTTTTTGAGAAATTTACAATTTTTTGGGCGGTCATAATTTTTTTTCTAGAAAATCGTCAAATTTAAGATTTTTGAACAATTTATCAATTTTTTTCTAAAATAATTTTTCCTGGAAAATCGCATCATTTTTTGGGAATATAGGTATCATCATTTTTTTGGAAAATGTCATCTGTTATTTTTGAAAAAAGACTATTTTTTTAGGAAAACGTCATCAATTCTTTCTGGAAAATGTCGTGAATTTTTTTTCAGGAGTCATCAAAAATCAAGATTTTATTTTTTAGAAAACGTTATCACATTTTTAAAAAAAAATTCATTAATTTTTGTGGAAAATGACGTAATTTTTCTTGGAATACCTACATATGTCATAAATTTTTTCTGAAAAAGACCTTTTTTTTTTTGAAAAATTCCTTTATTTTTTTTGATAGATATGATGAATTTTTTGGAAAAGTCATCAAAATTCAAGATTTTTGAACAATTTTTTGGAAAATTCCATTCATTTTTTTTGAAAAATATCATTTTTTTCCAGAATTTTTTTTTGGAAAATAGCATAAATTTTTGTGGAAAATTAATTCATTTTTTGGGATTATGTCATCAACTTTCTCCGAAAGATGTCATTAATTTTTTTTGAAAAGTACCCATTTTTTGAAAATGTCATCACTTTTTTCCGGGATTACGTCATCAATTTTTTTGGAAATGTCTTCATTTTTGTTGATAATTATTCTAAATCTTTTGGAAAATGTCATCAAAATATTAAGATTTTTTGAACAATGTTTTGGAAAAATTTGGTTCGTTTTTTTTTGAAAATTGCCGACAGTTTTTTTTTTGAGAAATATCATCAATTTTGTCCTTTTTTTCTAAAAAATGCCATATTTTTTCAGTCTTTTTTTGAGGGGGGGGGGGGGGGGGGGGTCGGTGACGTACCAAGCAGATTTCACTACAGAAAAAAGTTGAAAAATTGTGAAAAATATTGAAGACCTCTAGTTCCACTCATTTTATGACCAGGGGACTAAGTTTATCTATTAAAGATCTTTCACTCAAATTAATCTCAAAAAATGGCCATCTTCCTATAAAAATATTCATTTTTTCAAAAAATTTTAAAAATTTGCAAGAATGAACGCTTTCAAAAAATTGACCGAATGGCGAATAATGACCGGAAGGTTTGTAAGAAAACTGAGAAATTTTGGAAAGCATTGGTTCTTCTTTTTTTTAAAAACAAGACCATTTTTGCAGAGAATTTCAGGTTTAATTGCTAAATTAAAACCAAATTTTGAATGATTTACTGGAAAAGCTTCGTGAATCATCAGAGAATTGGCTTTTTTAGAATTTGATTCAATATTCAATCATGAATCATGAAAGATTGATTAGAATTACTCATATTTTTTGAGAAAAGTGTGACCAACCACCAATCTTGAAAATAAAAATTTGTAGATTTTTTAAAAATGAAACCAACTTATTTTAGTTGAAATCTTCATTTTTGAGAACCGAAAAAAATTATTGGGGAGCACCTTCTTCATCTTTAAAATATCAGATAAGTACAAGAAATTTCCAATATTTCAGATCTTTCTTTTCCTCTCCCTGTTATTTGCACCAGCTCTACGAAATAACAATGGTTTTGATTTAAAAATCAAATAGAACACACGAGTTGGTTGAAATCTCACTTCAAAAATATTATCTTCGCGCAAATTCCAATAAATTATCAGTTCAAATTTACAGCTCGTCGCGAAAAAATTTCGTCAACGCTGAGACAACGAACGCAACCGAAAATTGATTCAAATTCGCGTACATACGCACAGGATGTTCAAAAAATATTCCATCATTTCGGATAATTTGTAAGATTAAACGTTGGCATGCTCGGGTAAAACAAAATGCGCGCCGTATTCAAATTTAGGCGAAATTTGTCGGCTCGGCGATAGAAACCGATATATCAAAACCGTTTATCGTACGTTTCCAGCTTGTTTTCTCCTTTGACGTTTTCATATCTACTAAAAGAATTTTTATACATTCACGTTGTCAACGTATGTTGTGAATTTTTTATAGCTTTTAGAATGTAATAAAACGTCGTCTATGACATAAATCTATGATGTATTTCCTATAGCAAATAAAACGACGCAATGCAGAACGCATAATAACGCTATTCGAAATCTCGCGAAAGAAGATAAACACAGAGGCAGCGAGAAAGAGAAAGCCGGCAGCGCGGCGAGTGATACTAAAGGGCTTATTTTCAAGCGCACGCATACACAGTTGTAAACTGTTTCTTTTTACAATTTACCCTCGAATAAAATCCGCCTATATCGAATTACATTTCGGAATCCAGTGTCCTCGAAATATTAAAAAAAAAGAAGAAAAAATCTTAAAAATATGATTTATGAAAGAGATATATAGATATTTTCGTGTGGAAAAATCTTTGCCAAAATTATCTTCTCTTTTTTTCGTTCGACTATTTCAACCCTCCTCACTCCGGTTATAAATTTTGTTAAATAACTAGCTGGAATTTCATTTCACATTTCACATTTTCTCACAAACGGTTTAAATTTTTATAAACGAGATATGCGGATAATCAAATGGGGCTTTTTACGATTCGTTTGGTATCGTTAAAATTTCCGATGGAGAAGGCGAGGTGGAGTTTTGTGTTGTGTTTCTGTCGACGTAATCAAAATTCTAAGGATGATTGATCAGTCCAAATGTACGAATACGTTCAACTTATGATGGTTTTGAAATTTTACGCGAAGATTGTTAAAGTTGAAACTTTCCAACGGTTTTATGTTTTATTTTTAGCTAATTCTTGTGTCGTCGGTTGTTTCTATTTTTATTCGGTGGTATATTGACGATGAGTTGGAGGAGGTTTTTTAGTGTCTGATGAATATTGACTATAAGTACAGGATTTAGTATGATTTTGAAGACTGAAGGGGTGAAAAAAATGATAATGGGTTGAAACGTCGAGAGAGTAGATTTCACTTCATGTATTTGATCAATGAAATTCTTTGTATCAAACAGATTCTATTCCTTTTTTTCTTTCAATGATTTAATGTTTGTTTCTATTAAAAATAAGCATTTATTTGATGCATTTGAAAAGAAAACAAATACGTATAATGTTTCAAAAAAAAAAATCAAAAAGTTCCAAGTTTACATTTTTTTGTTTTATGTGTGACACCATCTGAGTGGGAACTCATTCAAGCAAAATTTTAACATTTCAACCTCTAAGAGCAGATCTGAAAGTTCTCAAAAGGAAATATTTTCTTGAAAAAAACATTATTACGACTATTTTTCTCTTTATCCTCAAAATTCTCTAATTGAGCCCAGTTTAGTTCTTGAAATTGGCTCATTTAAAAAAAAAAATTCAAGGTAGATACTAAAATTTGGAATGAGCTTTTTTCAATACAACTCAAGTTATAAAATTTCAAGATTTCAGAGTTTTTGAATTTTACGCTATCAAATGTCTGAAAATTTTTCAAACCAAAAACTAATTCAAAAAAAAAATTTCCATCCGTGCGAAAATTCAATTTCAATTAAGTATCGAAAAAGGTAAATCGACTGTTTCACGTAGAAAATGGGACCCTTTCCCCCTTTCCCCCTCAACGTGAAAGAATATCTCAAAAATTACTCGAAATTTTAAGTTCTATCGGTATCAGAAAAAATTGAATTTCAAAATGGTACTATCGTCTGAAAGTTTAGAGAAAGTTGAATGTCGACAATCAAGAACTTTTGTAAAAGTTTTTAGCTCCGTATAAAACGTGAAAGACGATTTTGATTTTTGCCGAATTCTTGTTAAATGGAGAACTTTTCATAAACTTGGAGCTAAAATTAAGTATCCGTATCCTCTCAAAAGATTCAGAAGTTTGGGCTATTGAAATAAATTTGAAAAAAAAATCAAAGGTTCTTAATTTGAAAGAAAGAATCGAAAAAAAATCATCCTCCAATTTTTTTAATAAAACGATCAGAAGTATCAATTATACTTTCGGGAAAATGATTTTTTTTTGTTGTTTTTGACAAACGATTAGAAACGAGGTTTTGAATTTATTGATTTCCGTCGTTTCTGAAGAAATGATCATAAAAGACGGCCTCAAAATTTGTTAAGTTGGCAGTTTTTGAAAAAAAAAAAAATCAAAAACAGCCATTTTACAGTGAATTGTGTTCATTTTTTTCATTCGGCCTCTTTGAATCCTCTTTTCAGCCCCCTCGATGAGGTTAAAATTCAAAAAAAAATGGAAAATAACGTGTGACGTGTCGTTTATCAAGAGTTAGAATATTTACTTTTTTTTCGATTTAACCCTTTGTCGCCCCAAACCTCCCTCATTGGCGTAGTCAGAATAGTCTAAAAGAGGGGGAGGAGGTCTGAACCTGTGACATTGGAAGCTTTTTTTGGGGTGGCTGCAAAATGAGTACAAAGACTTGAAAAACGAGAATTTTTCGAGAAGAAGGGAGGAGGGAGGAGTAAAAATGAGCATTTTTTCGCACTTTAGACTTAAATAGTTCATATAATAGTGATTTTTGCCCAAGCGCACCGATGGCAAAGTTTCGAAAAAATTGGATATTTAATGCTCAAAAAAGGAATGTTTTAAAATTATTTTGTTAATGCCCGAGCAAAGCGAGGCGATTCTTTGATAAAATTGAATTTTTTAATGTTTACAAAAGGGATTTTTCACAAAAATTCTTGACCTCAAGGGAGGTTCAGACCTTCAGACCCCCTCCTGGCTACGCTCCTGACCTCCCTTCCATTTTGAAAGTACGCACGAAAAAAATAAAAATAGAGTGTGGTATATCGGTTTCGACTAATTCGATGGTGCCAGGGTGTCCATTCTCTGGAAAACCGGGAAAAGTCAAGGAATTTGGACCATCTGGAAAAGTCAGGGAATTTTAAAATTTTCGGAATTTCCGCTGGAATTTTATAAAACTCCAAAAAAAATCAATTTTCTAAATTTTCTGGACTCTTTTTATTGAAAAAAATTTTCCCTCGCTGTGCTTGGGCCAAATTATTTTACCTAATTTTTATTTTCATCATTATTTTTTGTTGATCATAATACAAAAAAAAAAAGATATTTAAACTCATGTTCTTGTCTATTAAATTGTCAAATTTTCCAAAAAAAAATTAGTCGCTACGCTCAGGGATATTTTGAACTCGTACCTTCGATGAAATGTAATGAAAACGCTTTTGAAGGTCTTTTCAAAAAATTTTGCCCTCGTTTCGCTTGGGCTACGCACATTTATATTTTTTCATCACAATATTTAATACTTATTTTACTTATTATCAATCTATTATTTACTTTTTCAAGCCAAAAAGAAAGTCTTTATTGGAATTTATAAATTTGAGGTACTTTTTTGGGAGGAGGGGAATTGAATTTTGAAGAGGATTACAATTTTGAATTTGCTTTTCATTTGAAACCTTTTCTGTTACAATATCAAGGTTTCAAATTTTTGTACCGAATTTAGAGAGAGAATGAGGAAGAGAGCGTCAAAAAATTTTCAAAACTGAATTCAAGTTCTTTTTGTGGCTAGAAAAAGAGAACATGGAATAATCTCGTTAGAGGATATGATTTTTGAAAAAAAAAATTGTTGGACACGAAAAAATCGCCTCCTTTTCCATCCTTCAAAAATAACATATTTAAAAGTCTATAAAATTTTTTGAAATTGGCCTGGAAAACCTGGAAAAGTCAGGGGAAATTATTTCTGAAGTATAGTGGACACCCTGGGTGCTGATCTCGATTATCAAATTACATTCTCAATCCACCTATCCCCTGTCCTGTATATCGACTCCAATGAAAAAATATAATGCCAATTTTTTAGTCATTTGGAGGTCAATTTAGAGCACAAGAGAGTCGGATCAAGATAATAAGTTTACTATCGAGCTCAGCACTTTCTAATTTTATGCATCTATAATGAAGCAGAAAAGAAAAACATATTTATTACATCGAATTTCCACTGATAAGATATCGACAAGGTCCTTTGCTTTGAACAATCTGAACAATTTTCCAGAAAAAGATCCGCTCACGGTGACAAAAAAATCACCGCCACCTCGAATTCTACAGAAAAATAATCACCGTATATATGGAAACAAAGCTAATGCAGAATCCATTATTTGCTCTCGAACTTCAAAACGCTCGCTCAGTTTACTTGTATTTTCGCTGCATAACAAAGTACCAGAATATCTAATTTAGTTAATTCTCGTACGTTGATACGCCTCCTTCAACGAAGCTTTGAAACTGCTTTAATATTAATACTGCAAGTAATGAAGGGGTACTTTGTTATCGAACAAACGAACGCAGAGGTATAAAGTACTCTACAGTACGTATCGATTACACACACATTCGCATATCTAAGCTCTGTACGAACCTTCGATAAAGAATGCATCGAAAAACACTCGAGGGTGCGAAAAAAATGAAAAAAATAGTTTTTCGCTTACTCGCGTTCGTAAAATGTACCAACGATACGGTGCGAAATTGTGGAGCAAAAAATTTGCAATAACGTGTTAGGCAGTCGGCTGCGAAAGCGTCGAAAAGCAATTATAAACCTTTAATTAGCCGTAACCTTTTTCGAAACACACTAATCCGAAAATGTGTACACAAGTATTAAAGTTTGAACTTTTCAAGTTTGAAAGTTTATAAGTAAAATCTTTCAACTTTTTGTATAGTTTCATTTAGCTCTCCTTTAACACATTAGAGTTATAAATTTATTATAAACCTGGCCGGATATTACGCGCGCAGCCTCTCAAAGAAATTACTTTTTAGTTGATGCGCCATCGCCAGGTTTACCTCTAAATTTGATCGTATCTAGGTATATACTAGAAAGAAAGTGTTTCTCAAATTTTACAATTAACCGTTCTTCTTTTTTTTTATTCCGCAGGTAAAATGTGGCCATCCTTCGAACACCTTTGAATATAAGAGTTGAATGAGTAATTGCCCGCTACGAGACGATTTCATTTATTGCACCGAGGTTCGTTTTACCTCCGCGGACATCATCAAAAAGGAGAGATAAACCGACCAGATTTTAAAAATGGGTTGCACTGGATCCACGAATGCTCTGCCGCCCGATGCCAAAAGACCGTTAAAAATGGTAAACGGGATTAGTTCGGATGGAGAAAGACCAACTCGTAAGTATTTTGTTTTTCTCGCTCTTCTAACCACGGCTATGGCGCGAAGCCTTAATTTTAAAATTGATTTATAAGGGTAGACCGTATTTTCGAGCCGAAGCCGTCGTACGACACCGTCGGCGTCGAGTGCCCCGCAATTCGTATAATTTCGCAATCAAAGCTGTGAAAATCAGTGTTGTGTCTCGAGACGAAAGTATTTTTTTTTCATTTGACTGAGCATAAAGGATGAGAAAAATTGGATGGTTCTTCCTGTTCAATTTTTTGGGAGTCTTGTGTTTCTGAGGATGCTGGAGGTGGTTTGGGTGATTATTTGTGTATTTTGAAGAAATGGTATGGGAGGGGGAGGGGGAGGAAAGGATTATTCCGATGGAGATTTTGAGATTGGAAATCCGTACTCGGAGAACTGAAATTTTATTCCTGTTAATTCTGAAATTTTAAATTTTTTCATTTTATTCGGGATCGAAGTTTCGAAAATGATTGTGCAGATTTAGCCCTTTTTGAGGTTGCTGGTCGTAAAATATTCATGGAAATGAAAGATTTTGAGGATAATTACGAATAATTGGCGGGGGGGATGTTGATAACATGGACATGTTTTTTCCTCTCATCCTGATTTCTGATATTTAGTTGATTTAAAAAATTTAAAAATTTGGTTTTCGAGATTTAAAAACCGGCTTTCAGGTCTCTGATATTTTTCCTGTCATTCTGACTTTCTGATATTCGTCAATTTTCAGCTTCTGACTTTCTAATATCAAGTCAATTTGGAAAATAGAAAATTTTATAATTTTTCAAAAGAAGTAAGATGTCGATTTTCTGATAATTTCGAAATTATGAAAATTTATCAGTTTTTAAAAGTCAGCTCCTGAATTTCTGATATTTTTCCTGTTATTCTGATGAATTTCTAAACTGTTGAATAAAAACATATCGATCCATGACTTTCTGACTTTCTTACATTGTTTAAGTTTTTGACTTATGGTTTCCCAAAATGGGGGTTCCCAAAACAGTGTCTTCAAGTTTTGAAATTATTCCCCCCCCCCACCCCAGAGGAAAAACATATTTTCATGTTAATGTTTGTAGCAAAAACTTTTGATTTTGATGTTTTATGAATGATGATGTAGTAGTTAACAATGTTTTAATCGAATTAGGGAGGGGAAGGGGGTAATCGCTCGAAAAAGTGGCTATTTATTTTCGGAATTTTTTATTTTTCGATATCTCTTGAATATTTTTTTGCGAAAATTGGATTCAACGATTCAAGTCCAAATTTATTCCAATTTCTGAATTCAAATTTTTTCTACCCTAAATTTTTTTCAATCACTTCTCCAATGATTTTTTTTCAAATTCGCGTCTAGTTTTCAATTTAAAAATTTTTTCAACAGTTTAAATATTTCAAATTTGGATTTTTTCAAAATTTTTTCCATTTTTTTCAATTTCATGTTTTTACAAATTCATTTCAATCATTAAGTGTGAAAAATATTTCGAAACACTCGAATTTGATTTTTTTCCAATTTCAAAGTTTAAAAAATTTAGAAAACTTAAAATTATTGGATTAAGTTTTTAAATTAGAAAACAGTTCCAAAAATACAAATTTTAATTTTAAAAAAAAATCCGAGTTGAAATTTTTTTACAAAATAACAGAAATTTATGGTTGGAAACCGTTTTAGTTTCTATTCTAATTCGAAAATGACTGAATATTTTGAAAAAATTTTCCTCTCACCCCTCAATCTTGAAAAGATGGCTCGCCTACGCTCATTTTCAGGAGATCAGGTGAGCATCAACGAAAATAATTCCAGAAAATGAGAACACGAACTGAATACAATCGATTAAGATTACTCTCATCCCCCTCCCTTGAATTAACGGCCGCTGAAATGAAGCCCCTTTGGGAGTTTGGCCTTTTCATTCTCTTATACAAATTCAATCTCAGTTCTCATTTGTGGATGGGTAAGAGATGTAAAATCTCAGAAACTAATTGGCCATAAAAAACCCTCCAGACAATCAAATTTGCATAACACAAGTTGACACGATTTTTGTGTTTAGGTTTTATTTTCTAAGGTTTCTGTTATTTAACAAATGAAGAAAAACAAATATTTTTGATCCAATTTGATTTTTAGAGTGGGAGAGGGAGGTGGTCAAAACGTGTAGCTTTTCAAAAACAATAAACACCGGCTAAAAAAAATCAATTTTTTTGGTCAAATCCAATAGAAAATTTTATCATGAATCAGATGGTCTTCTTCTTGATTACTTCCATTAATTTTCAACAACTTTACTCCAAAATATTTTGAAAACTATGCCTCCCACAAAAATCCAACTACATCTACCAGATAGGGAATTTTATTCTTTACAATTTTTATCCTGGTCATTTTTGTTTCAGACGCATAGTTTTCTCGGAAATATCATTTTTCGACGGGTAAAGCACAAAAAATAATTTATTTCACAATCAGGGAGGGAAAATGGTATTTTCTTCGAGTTCTGGAGGATATTTTTCCTTATTGCGGAAGAAAAGCGCGAATTTAAACCCTCGAGCGTTTCACGAGAGGAAGGAAAAGTAGCACTTTGCTCCTGCTATGAGGAAAAAAAATTTTCTCATCGAATTTTGAAAAAATTAGGATGTACTTTATAAAGGTTTCAATTCACTGTAATATTTTCTATGTATCAGACTGGGCCAAAAACAAAATGTTGAAATTTTTTTTTCTTAATCCTGCGTTCATTTCTCTCAAAACTCCTCATTTTTCGACCTACCCTCCCCCCTCCCCCAAGTAAACTTTGAAAGCCTTAGATTAGTACATTGGTGTATTTTGATGCCTAAAATCAGAATTTAGGTGTTCAAACTGAACCATAGTACCAAAAATTTTTCATTGACTGGGGTAATTTATCGACGAATTTGAAGGAATAAAGAAAAAACACAGTTTTTTGACCTTAAATATTTAATGAACAAATTTTTCAAACTTATTTTCTGATGATTTTAATAATTTTGAAATTATTTTTCCAATTTTTTTTTCGAATATTAAGAGCAATTTTATGATTTTTTTTTTGGTTCTCATGCCACGATTTTGTAAAAGAGGACTCAGTCTTTATAGAAAATCAAAAAATATTTTCAAAAAAACTCCTCGAAATTAGAATTGATTTTTGCTGTTTGCACAAGTCAAAAAAAAAATTAAGGGTCAAGAGTTGTTTTTCAGATTTTTTATAGTTCTTTAATCTTTGAAAAATACTTTTCGATGTTTTCAAAATTGAAAATCCAATTGGTAAATTTTTACAACTTCCATCTAAAAATTTATGAATCCAAATTTGACCCAATTTTAAATTATTTTTTTCAATGCCACTCCTCTTATCGTATTATTTCTGTTCAACTTGAAAAAAAAATCCAAGAAATAACTAATTTATTTTCTATTTCGCCTCCGGATTAGTATAATTTCACGATTACGCGGCATTTTTTCCCCCATTCTCCGAGCCCATCCGCTGTACGGCGGTGAAATTCGTAACATGCACGTGTGCGCACGAAATCTGAATACAAGGCTGCTGTAAAAGTGACTAGGTTAATTGAAGCTTTAGGTGATACACGGATGAGATATTAGCCTACTTTCTTTTCGCATATTTTTTACGACACGTGATAACAATATAATAATAAAAATGACTATACGTCGGCCAGGGAACCCCCCTCGCCCCAAAAAAGGATAAAAATCACTATTCATCGACTTCATTTGCAGCTGTAGCCTTTGTAGTTCCTTTGAACGAGGACGAAGAAGAAAACAGTCTGATTAAAAAACATCCTCCCAAAAGATTACAGCGTTTAGAGGAGCAACAAACAACGCCACCGGCTCTGACACATAAAATGCTACAAGATAAATTAGCGGAAGCCGAGCAACGTAGGTTACAGGTAATGAGATTTCAGTTAAAAGTTGGCATTTTACGAGTTATTTTGAATTATTAGCGTATACGTAGGTATGTATCTGCGCTAAAGCCATCAAATTCACTCTCAGTTTACCTTTCGCGCCCTATTTTACGTACGTTCGCTGGCTGAAAAGTTTTTACCCGGTTGGAATGTGCGTGTGGATGGGGAAAAACGGCGAGATTTCTCGTATGCGTCCCCCTTGCCCCTTTCGAGGTCGCATGTAAGCTTTATTTTTTCCTCGTTTTTCGGTTGTTTTTTCTTCTGCAATGTATTCGTTGAAGACCTACTTGGAAAACATCAGAAATTCGGTATTATTTGTAATTCAAAATATACGGCGACGAAATTACATTTAAATGATTTTGAAAGAAAGACGAAGGAGGAAAAAAAACAAGAGAATTGTATTTTAGGGTCGCATTCTGCTCTTGTTGGTTTTACATATGTGAAAATCTCTTTGGCGTAATTCGTATTAAAACGCAGACTTGTACAAAGGTGCTATTTTTATCATTCCATTAGAATTTTAATAAGGATGTGATACGACGAGGAAAACAAACGTCGGATACGCATGAAAAAGAAGAGAAAAAAACCGCTGCTGGGGAGGAAAAAAAAAAGTAATTGGATGTAGCACCCTTTACATATCAAAGGATACGTCGACGACTACGATACTTTTTTTTAATGAATTTTGTATCTTTGTCGAGCGGCTTAGACGCGGAAAATGATAAATCAGAATTAGCAATACTTTGGCGTCTGTGCGTCTACGCGAGTGCTCGTGATTTATATAACGATATGCTCGGTATTAAATGTGGAGTGTACTTGAAAAATCTACCTAGTTTATCTCGAGTGATAGAGGAATTTCCAGTGTAAGGTACGTCTCACCCTGTCTGTAGGTTCATCGTCTCGGATTGTTGAAGCTGCTTTGTGCTCAATGTTGAAATTCAAATTGAGATACGATTCGAAAGCGGTGTTCGGTATTTGACAGATGAGATTATCAAAGGTCTTAATTTCTTTCGACGATTGTCGACTGAGTGTACGAGTGTTCCGAGAAGGCTACGACGAGGAATAAAAAATAGGAAGTGTGACCTAGATTGGGGTTGAAAGGGGAGATCCGGAGGGGTTGAAATTTTGAATTTTTTATGGGAAAATTGTCAATTTTCTAATCGTGTTGTCATATTTTCGAAAGATTTTTAAACGTTACTTTTGAATAAGAGGTGTCTTCGTTATTAAAATTCGTGCTCTAATTCATTAAATTACTAGAAAATGGAACATTTTCAAATTTTAGTTTTTGGTCATCAGTTTTGAAATTTTTTTTCAGTTTTCAATTTTCGTTTCGGTTTTTGATTTTTTTATACAAGCTTTTTTTCAACTATTTTTATGTAAAGAGGTGCGTGACCCCCCTCCCCCCAAAAAAGAGATGAAATTACAGTTTTAGTACAGAAAAATTGCTTTTAAGATGGAAAATTTTCAAAAAGGTGACAAATTTTGAGGTAAGAAATGAAGAAATTTGAAATTTTTTAGGTAGAAAATTTTACCAAAATTTTACCAATGAAATACAGCTAGAAAATGGATGAAAAAATAAATGAATATCTTAAATTTCCATAAATTTGTCGGTTTGATTTTCATTTTTGAAGCCATTTCAGCTTTCAATATTTATTTTTTTCAATTGTCATTATATGTATAAGACAAAATATTGGAAAAAATCGTTTTGTTAGTTAAAAAAAAAAAAAAGTTGAAAAGGTTGGAAATTCAAATTGAAAATCCGAAAATAATTTTTTTTCAAAGGTATAACATTCTCTATTTGAAAAAGGAAGGGAAATGCAGAAAAATAGTGAAATACCTGCCTACAAGCTGAAAAAAATTAGTTTTAGTTTTCCTATGTTGTTTTTAATTTGGAAGTTTTTTCAGTCTTTTTTTTTTAGTTTTTTTTTTCTTTTTTATAACGTCCATGAGATATAGAAATGAAGACAGGGGACGAATTGTTTTTTTTTTTAGTAAAAAAATAATAATTATGTTTCGGTTGAAAAATTCCATGAAAAATTGTGTATTTCAATATCATAAACTGGGGTAACTTTGAACGCTCTGCATGTAAAACAGTTTTACAACTTTAGAATGAGCTAAATGGCGAATTGAACTACCTACAAGAAGAGGTTTTTCAAACCACCTAATTTTATATATTTTTTCTTTCAAGTCTGAGATACAAAATTAATTGAACATGTTTTTATAAAAATACTTCAGGTGGCAGATAAAATAAATTTAGTATCTGTAGGTAACTTTGAACCCTCGCTAATTTTTTTGGAAAGATCCATTGAATAGTAAACGACTGCAAAAAAATTTTGAGAAATTAAGATTTTTTGTTTTTTATCTGCATTTGTGACCCTGCCGTAAAGAAGGGACCTTGTATTTGAAAAATCTATGTCTTTATTTTTATGTGTTTGGTCCAGATTTGGTGTGATTTGGACTAATAACGCGAAAAATGAGGCATCTTTTTTTAACACAAGGTCCCTTCTTTCCGGCAGGGTCACATTTTTTGATTCTTTTACCTTAGAAGTTGTTACGATCGCATTTTAGAAATAAACAAACCGTTTTTTTGCAATAAAAAATTGGATTTCAAAACTATCCCTTTTAGGTGATTTTGGGCACCCCTTTTTTTGATTTATTGTCCCCCAGAAAAAAAATATTAGAAAAAGTACTTAATTGTATCATGATGGATGGGACCTGTAGAGATCTAAACCTGGTATTTTTTGAAATTTTCACCTCAAGGACATACAGTTGGACTCATAGTCTCAAAATGCGTCAGGATGTTTAATGGTACCCCATTTTACGGTAATCTCATTTTTAGTAGAATTTTTTTTTGTCATCAGTTCCTGTTATTGAAATTTCAGTTTCCATGTTTTTGTTTTAGTTTTTTAAGTTCAGGTTTAGTTTCAGTTTCCATTCATTTTTTTAATTTTTTTTTCTCTGCAGCAAATAATAATGACAAAATCAAACTTGGAATGGAAAAAAAATTGAGAATGGAAGCTGAAAATACTCATTTTGGGCTTTCAGATTTTTTTCTTCTCGTTTCGTTTTTTTTTATTTTAATTTTTACATTGCATAATAGTGTTATTCTTGATAGTTGAAACGGTTTCATATTCCTTTTTTTTTTTTTTTTTATTGTCATCTGGTCCTTTTTTAAGAAGATTTTTCATTTTTGTTCGTTCCTTTTGAAATTTCATAAAATTCAAATACCTACCTTACTCAATTACCTACCATTACTCGATTTTAAATGATTTTTTTACCTTTTGTTTTTTGCAAAATTTTGTTAATGAATACAGTACCTACCTATTCATTTTGGGTTTTTGGGTGGTTACCTAATACCTATTTTATTTTGTTGTTGTTTGTTTCATTTATTGATTTACTTCTTGATATTTTTATTGTCAATGTCATGATGTTTATCCATCAATAATTCAAAAACTTTGCCATAATTTTTGGATTTTGTAACGGAGATGTCTGTTCGTTATCGTGTTTAATTTTTGGGTCATTTTTAATTGCCGGATTTTGTCTTTTTTTGAAAAATTAAAAAAAAATTTCAATTCCGATTCGGAATTTTAAAGTTTTGCCATTTTTCTTTTCATTTTATTGAATTGCCCAGAGATATCTTTTCGACTTGGAGCAACTGATTGATTGCCCAATTCAAAATCTCAGATGGGGAATTTAATTTTTTGATGATTTTGAAATTTTTAAAAAATCTGATTGATTGAAGGGGATTTCCAATGCGAGTGTATGAAAAAATTCATGGGTACATTTATAATAAGATTTTCTCAAAACAAGAAAGTGTAAAAATTCGTCGGAGGCTTTAAATCGGATCAAAATCGGTTTCTGTCTTTGATGGAATCGCATCACATAATAATTGATGATATTTTGCATGAGGCATAATTCTGAATGTTTTAAAATTCGTTTATGTTGAAAAAACAATTCTTAGCATTTGAAATTTCCAAACGGAAAAAAGAGTGAATTTCTCGCCTTTTTATTCAACCCAGAGTCACCTTAATGTGTAACTCAAATGTATAAATTCTGAATTATAAATTTTTTCAAAATTTTCGAATGAAAAAAATCGAAATAAACTCTCAACAAATTGTAAAACCAACAAGATCAATTAGTTCTGCCTTTTTGCATTTTTTCAATGCAAATTGAAAAAAGAGACTAAAAGACAAAGAAAAAACGACGAGCAAGTGAAACAGAAACAGTCTCTTCAAAGCTACAGTTTTCTCTTACTCCAAAGGTCAAATCTCGCCGCCGCATTCTACAGAACCTGCGGGTGGTGGCCGCTGCGGCGACACGTTCAAACGTTAGATGGACTCGTAGAGATATTCAAATCGTAGGTATCGCGGTTCGCACACCCGGCGCAAGCTTTCATCGGTGTAAACGACACAGACGAAGAGAGACGACACAGAAACCAAGCTATACGTATGCAAAGATACCTATTCGCCATAAGGGGTTAGCCAAAGGTGCACGAGGGGCCGGAGAGAGAGAAAAAAATGCCAAGCTGGAAATTTGAATTGCTTCGAAAATAGCTTTTGGAAACAGATGCTAATTGCAATACCATTGTGTTGTGTGTAGGTATAGTATATTGTGTGACGAGAAGGGGTTGAGAAGGGTCAGGTGGCGTTTACTAAGTGCACATGTTTTCGCATATTTACCTATATAGAGACGCCGGTGGGCCCGGGGGGGAGGGGAGTGAGCCACATAGCGCAGCGTTACCATATACCGACGATACGATGTAGGTAAAGGTAAAGGCGAATATGTATAATTTATTCAAAGCGTATAACATATGTACATGTTAACAGATTCTAAACGAAAGGATTGAATCAGCAAAAGTTTTAATGAAACCAAAATGCGGTAATGGAAATGGAAAATTAGTAAATGGAATGGTACTTATAAACTTATGTTGTATACGTTAATAATACACACACACGCTGTATTGTTTTATACGTGAGCGGACCGACACCCCGAGCCCGGCCAAAGTATGTAGTGTAACTTTCGGCGTACTCGGTTTATTTGCTTTTAATTGATTCGGCAGCACGTTGCGAAAGGCCATACGACGTTCACGTACCTAAGTCAAAGTGTGTTTATAATTGTAATATTGCGCGATGACGATGATGATTTGCCACATGTACTTACGTTCTGAATGGGAATCTTTCCATTCACGTTATGGGATTTTCCTATGAACATGGGTTGAGTGTACGTTAAATCGAGTTTTCGAATTATGAAGGTTTCACTTTTTGAGATGGTTCATTTTTTTATATAAAAATGGAATTCCCATAGTTTCAACCTTCTCTCCTCTCTCTTCATAACAACTAAGAGTCGTGTGTATTGGCTTCCTTATTCGTTTAAAATTTGAAAATGAAGCTTGCATCGGTGCCCTGAAATCGATCAATAACACAGGTCGACACGATTTTTGTTTCTGAGTTCCGATTGTTAAATTTGAGTTGCTTTTATGTAACTAACGAAAGGAATAATATTTTTTTTGAGCAAAGTTTACTTTGGGAGTGAGAGGGTCAAAAAACTGATTTTTTGAGGGCAATGATCCTGAGCATTACAAAAAAAAATGAATTTTTTTGGACTAATCTTATAGAAAATTTTACGGCGAATCGAATGCCGCAAACCGCAGACCTCTATCTCTTTTAGAAAAAAAGTTACAGCTCGTTTTTTCCAAAATTCCGTGAAAAAAATCGAATTTGTGCCTTTTTTGCAAAAAAAAAATGAAATGCGATTTTTTCACAGAATTTTGGACATAATGAGCTGTAATTTTTTTTCTAAAAAGATTGAGGTCTGCGGTTTGCGGCATTCGATTCGCCATGAAATTTTCTACAACTCTCATCATGGTCATTATGGCTTGAAAACCCTTACTTTTCTCGTAAATTTCACTTTTTCGCGAAAAAAAAATGCGATTTTTTCACAAAATTTTGGAAAAAAAGATTTGTAACTTTTTTTGTAAAAGAAATTGAGGTCTGCGGTTTGCGGTATTGGATTCACCGTGAAATTTTCTATAAAATTAGTCTTAAAAAAAAATTGAAAATTTTTTTATTTTTTTTGCAATGCTCAGGCTTATTGCCATCGAAAAATCGGTTTTTTAGCCCCTCACCTCCCAAAGCAAACTTTGGAAGCCAGGATTGAGCAAGGTGATGTATTTTGATGTTTGGAATCAGAATTTCGGCATGAAAACCCAGAAACAGAGAAAAAATTTGTTGTCGACTTGTGTATTCTGAACCTTATTTTTATCAAAAACCCAACTGCTTGTCTTAAAAACATAAATGGGACCGTGTGTAGTGGCTCGAATCCATATGTTTCGGATTCCGAATTTGCGATTTGACGATCATAGTATTGGGTTCAGGTTCATGGTTCAGACTACGGGTTCCATTTTTTTGGGTTCGGGTTCATTTTTTTTTTGAATTTGATATGAAAAACTGGAAAATAATATTGAAGAAAAACAAAATCTTCGACGATGAAAATCGAAGTGTTTCTTAGTATTCCTTGACCTTTTTCAAATCCTGTGTGAATATTACCCTTTGTTTTGGTGAAATACAAAAATGAAAGCGTTAAATTAGGGTGAATTTTTTGTCATGAACCTGAAGGTTTTGGTCTCGGTTTCGGGTTTCAGTTTTGTTTGCGTTTGGTTCGAGTTCTGCCAAAAGTATTGGATTCTTTCTGGTTCCAGCTTCTGGGTTTGATTCGAACCACCATCTTCGAATGAGGTGATTTAGAATTGCTCATGTGAATTTTCAAGAATTTCTAAATCAGATTCACGATTCGATTCTTCTATTTAATGAATCACAATTTCAAGAATCACATTAATTACAATAATTATTTTTTTGTGTAAATCGCATTCTTGAGACTCTTCTGCGATTCTTTTTGAACAAAACAGTCTTCTGTTATATTTTCCCTTTTGCAAAACACAAACAACCACATTCGATTGGGAATCCGGTAGCTCCAAAAAAATGCAAAAATGTGAAATAGTCAGGACTGCCAGAATGTTGAAATTTTGGTTCATGTGTTCCGGTTCTTCAAAAGCCATTCTGGCTCCGGTCTTGTTCTCGTTCTTCAGAATTCTTCATCATTGTTCTTGTTTCCATTCGTCTAACTTTATTCTCGTTCTTTTGGTTCCTGAAAGTTTGTTCTCATCCTTATTCTAATTCTTGTTCCCAAAATTTTTCGTTTTTTTTTTTTTTTATAATTAAAAGTTCAAAAAATGAAATTTGTAAAATTTGGAGTGCAAAAGCAAAATTCAGATTTGATTTGATTGCTGCATACGGTGTATTCGCCATTTTAAAAAAATATTTTTCAATTTTTTATGGGTCACTCGCAGATGATTTATTACAGAATAAAATTAAATTTCATTGACAACGCACTCTCACAATTTTGTAAAATATAAAAAAAATAATTGCAAAATAATTTGATTCAGAATTAAGATAATTTTCTAAAAAGAACCACTCAGAATTAATGAATTGCGTTTTACCGAATCTGATTCTCCAGATCACTGAAGGGGTAATCTCTGCTTAAAAAACATGAAAATCCTCAAGATTTGTTTTAATATGAATTTCTACCATCTTTAAGCCATTACTGCATGGTTTTTTCTTCTTTTCCTACCCCTTTTTTGTAATATCTTCAGTTATTACACTAATCGGTCGAAAACTCATTGTACTCTCAGATTTTTACAAATGTTTGAAAATTCTACTTGCCTTCCCCCTCCCAAAAAAATGTCATGACCTCCAAAATTCGAAAAAAATCATGTTGTAAGAAACACCCTAACGTAAGTAGATGATACGCGAGCTCTGCTTTTACGTATTCGGCTCAATTATATTATTTTACGAGTAGTTTAGTTCGATACGACGTCCCAACACCTGCTGCATGTATTAAATTGCACCTCGAACACATTCCACGTCTACTCCAGTCGAGCATCGAAGCCATCGACGAAAACACCAACGTATAAATTATTTAAGGTGGTTCGGTTTGCGGCCGTGTAAGAAATGAGCTGTATAAAGCGTAATGGCTCGACGCCACTGTTTTTTATTTGCCGGAAAAGTAAACCGTTATTGCGAAATACTCGGATGGCAAAACGTTCTACGGTATGTTTCGATTGTTAATCTAAACCTCCCAAGTATACAGGGTGTCCGGAATTGACGAAATTTTTGGAAATGAAAAGCACACATTTTTGTAATTTTTTGGATGCTTAATTTGGGTGTTTTTTTTTCGTTTGTCTCAGTAGCTAGAAATTTGATTTTTTTAGTTCCTCAGTTTTTGCTTTTTTTTTTACGATTCGATTTAAAAATGAATTTGAGATAATTTGTGCCCAAAAATTACCACTTTCAATTGGAATTTTCAAAAATATTTCAATTTTTTTGGAAGAAGATCAGGAAATGAGTCAATTGGTACAGTTTTTTTATGAGTCAATTCAAACCACGAAAAAAATTTAATCAATTTTCAATTTGTCAAAGAAATTGATAATTTTGACTGAAAGATCAGTGAAAAGTCACCGATTTGAAATAACATGAAAAATTCGCAGAAAATTCATTCATTTTTTAAAAATTTTACCAAAAATTTTCGCTCTTGCTTGAAATGTTGATTGGGGGGGGGGGGGGTAAAAAAACAGAAAAGTGATTTCAAAAGGTCAGTATAAGTCAGTATTTTTGCTCACCAAAAAATTTTGTTACATACCCTTGCTTTTTTCTGTTGAGGAGTGGGGGATGTTCTCTTTTTCAAGCAACTCTTAATTTCAATTAAAAAATAATGATTTCAACATGAAATGAAGTAATTTTGTTGTTCTACCAAACTTTTACGACTTGATTCACGAAATTTTGAAATTCAAGTCGTCCAAAATTTGCGAAATGGGCCAAAATGTTGCAAAAGCCAGAGCTTTTTGTTTATTTCTCCAAAATTTAGAAATGTTTTATCATTTTGAATTATTTTTTGAAGACATATATGACCCTGCCGGAAAGAAGGGACCTATAGTGTTGAAAAAAATCGATGTCTCATTTTTCACGTTTTTGGTCCAAATGACACCAAATACCAAATTTGGACCAAACACATTAAAATGAAGACATCGGTTTTCAGTGATGGAAAACTGGAATCGGAACTGGAACTGAAATTTGAAAAAAAAAAACTGGAACTAAACTGAAAAACTGGAACTGGAATTGGAACTGGAACTGAAATGATGAGAACTGAAATCTAAAAATTTGAACTGGAACTAAAATGAATTTCAGTTTTATACCAGATCCAGAATTTTTTTTGCAAATTGCAAATTTTTCTTTTTTTAAATAAAATTTTTACTCAATTAAAATCATCTTCTCCATCGTTACACCTTACACCAACATTTTTTTCAAAAAATTCAAGGTTATATCAATAAAAATTTCCAAAATGGAGTAAAAAAACAGAAAAAATTCAAATTTTTGAAAATTTGAGTAAAAAAATAAAACATGTAGATGCAGGATGCACAATATTTAATTGAAATTTTTTTGAATTTTTTTACTAAAAATTGAAAAACAAAAACGACTTCAAAGGAACCTTAAAAATTGCTGTAGAAAAGTAAATAAAGAAAAAATATCCTAAAAATTTGTATATTCCATCAAATTAATCAGGACCAGAAGTAATAAAATTTCTAAAAAAGCCCAGTTTTTTTTTCTCAGAAATCTTTCGTGTTGAGCTTGAATTTATGAAAAATGAAAAAAAAATGTACATTAAAAAGAAAAGGAAAAACAACAAAGTTCAATTTTTGCAAAAAATTTTGGATTTTTTCGTCTCTTGAAATTGAAAAAAAAAATTGAATTTTGGAACTGGCAGTTTGGAATTGCGGAACTGGAATTGAAAACTGGAACTAGAAAATTTTTGAGAACTGAAACTGGAACTAGAACTGGAACTAATATCATTTCAGTTTTCCATCACTGTCGGGTTTCTTTTACGCAAGGTCCCTTTTTTCCGGCAAGGTCACATATTTATCTCTCAAGAAAAGCAAAAAATGAGCAGTTATTTTGGCACATTCGTGATTTTTTTCGTTTTTTGGTCCTTCGTCAATTTTTTGGTAGCGAATGAAAAAATTCAATATTCACATTTCATGTTTGATTAAAATTTAAGAAATTACTTAGGTATTGAAAAAATCTTCATATCTATGTCGATTTTGGTCAACTTGAAAAAACTGTTTACATGTTTGATTTATCATTTCATAAAAATTAATTCGTTCGTGAGTCTGGTTGGATCATTTTTTTATTCGGAATGAATTTTCGTCCGGACACCTTATATAAGGTTGATGTTGATTGGCAGGGAGTACACGAGAGAGTTTATAAAAGTGAGAAAGAAATTCAGTCGTCGTGCTTGGCATGTAATCGAGATTCTTTGTAGAAAAAAGAGAAAGAGAAAAAACCCCTAAGTAGAAGAAGAATAAGAAAAGTAAGCGTCATTGGTGGCAGTATAAGCAGTCAATTGTAAATGACCTATTTTTTTTCTCCTTGCATTTCGTCTGTTAAAAATGAAAAAGGCAAAAGAGAGGAAAACGCTCCATTATGTGGTACACAACACACAAACTCACGGATACAGTAGCGAGAAAAGTGTATAAGAGCTGGGCGAAGACAGAGAGAAAAAAAAACCGAAGAAATTCCAGTACGATTGTCGAAATCGTATTGAAAAACTTTTCAATTTTCTTTTATCAAAAGATTTCGATCTGTTGATACGATATATGTGTGGAGAGTGCGAGAGCCGATGACGTAGCATGGTTAGGCGGAGACGACAGTGGTATTCCGGTAGCGCCACTGTTTCAACAAAAGTTGCTGCCTAGCCGCGTACTCGTATATTAAAATGGTGTTCACCGCGTATACGGTTTAACGTATAGAGCTCTTCGAAACGACTACTATTTCACTTTTACTTAAACGGATAATATTAAAGTTTACCAAAGTTCATAAAGAAAGTCGTACCGGGCGGGCCGGGTTTTGTTTCTGCGGAGAGAAGCCGGGTCCAGAGCGCAGCGTTGCTCCCAGCCGCGTCTTTTGAATTCTTAAACTTTAACAAATAACAAAAGTTGAAAATAATATTATAAAGAGTAATATGGGTAAATGGCGGAGTTGTTATTGAACAGAATCGTATATTTTACCCCCGTAACAGGAGCGATACCTTGAAAGTATACCAGAAAAAAAAATGCTTCGACGATCCTCTCGTGTCTAAACACACCGAGGGAAAACTTTTATCGAGATTTTCAACTCGGCCAAGAATGTCAAGTCATTCAAAGGTACATTTTGAAATTGCACGCGGTACTAGTTGTACACCGGTGCAATTAAGTAAACTGCTGTTTCCTCGTCTTTATAAATTCCGTACAAGTTTTCTTCTTCGTTCTGGAGTTTTTTCCTGCTCTGGCGAGAGAGCTATTGATTGAAAACAATGTTAGACTCAATCGCCACCGGTGTATAAATAATGGGCGAGAATTTCGAGCTGTAGATATTGATTTTCGATTTCGCAAATTTACCCAACGTCTCTACTCTGCTCTTTTTTTCGACTGATTCGAGCCCTCGAGTAATGCACCCGCGCCATATATTCTGTTGTAGGCCTATGTACCTACGAAAATTGTAAATATTCGGAAAAGTTTTCAAAAGGTTCTCGTACGAAATCGTTTGTTCGTCGGGGTGAATTTTGGGGGGGTTCCGTCTCGTCGTAACCTTAGTTTTGGTGTGGTTGGGTTCATTGGGGAGGGGAATAGGCGAAGGCTTCTGATGAAAAGTAATGTTTTGATGATGAACCAGGTTTTTTTTTCTTTGCTTAAATCATCTATTTTTTCGCAATGAACTTATTGGTTTTGAAAATTAATTTTTACTTTGTCGATTTCCAAATTTTATTAAAATTATAGAATGATTAGGAAAAGAGAAGAAGGGATCAATATTTTGGGAAAATAATGTCTTTCTTTCATTTTCTTGTGTAGTAGATTCTGTTAAACGTTAGTATTAATGAAACTTTTCATCTCTCATAGATTCGTGGGATAATTTTTGAAATGGAAATTCATACCGAAAATCATTCCAGCCACAAAAGCTTGAAAAAATTGTGGGATGATTTTTAGTGAATATGAATTTTTGTTCCAAAAATCATCTCACAATTCTTTCGATATTTCAAGGCTGGGATGATTTTTTCAAATAAGATAATTTTGATAAATTTAAGAAACTTTAAATTGGGATGATTTTTGGGATGAATTTCCATGAGAGGAATATTATCATGATGATTTTTCTGGACGTAATAGGTATGACCGTCAAGATGAGACTAATTCTTTTGTAAATTACCAAACGCTTATTTTTGTGGTGAGATGATCTAATTGGATGAAAATCATTTTCTAGAAATCATCTCTCGATTTTTCTGGGTATAATTACATAATGATGAATTTTTAAAATCTGTAGCGCGAATGATCTTGTGATTTTTTCATCTACTGAAATATTTTTTTAAAACTTCAAAGTAGATTTCAAAAAAATTTCAACTTGGCAAATTATTTAGTAATTGTTTTCATGTTCATATTTTTAGACACCGACATTGTTACAAAATGCTAGAATATTTAAGCCCAAAAAGTTATGAAGTTCGTTTCTGATAGTTTCTTCAGAAACTATGAAAAACTATCTACATATTCCAAATTTCAAGAAGTGCTCGATTCTGATTATATTGTTTTAAAGTGGTATGTTTTACTCTTTGATGTTGAATTAAAACTTCAATATTGCTCAAAATCTAAAAATTTGGCATTTTGAGTTTCCTTGGGGGGGGGGGAGGGGGAGGAATTAGCGGAATTGGAAAATCAACGCCGAATCAGTGTTCAACGAATTAAAATTTCCCAACCGACTGTAATTCTGTGGTAATTTTGGTTAGATTCTCGAAATGTAAGATTTTGAAAAAAGATTCTGTGCGATGAGAGACCTTGTGTTTAAAATTTAAATTTTTCACGAGAGCCAAAAAACTAAAAAGGTTGATTTTTCAGCTACCTACTGCTGAAACTTGGGGGAAGTATGATTATACCATTGGATTCCTCCCTAAAACTGGGTTCAGATTCCGGAATAGAAAAACTAATGTCATCAAAAAATCGTAATTGTCCAATGCCTCCCAAAATCCCTTTTTTGTTGAATTTTTTCAATCATTTAATTATGTTCGTAAAATCTATTTTAAAAAAAGACATATTCTAATAGTTGGAGTGGAAAGATCTGGGGTTTAAAGGTATAATTAAATTTTCCAAACATAAATTTTTATATTGGCTTTTCTATTTGGTTCTTTTTTTTTCATAAAAATTCAGGAAAAAAATGAAATAAAAAACCACATTCTGGAAATATTTGAAAGTGCTATGCCACTCAGTACCATTTCAAAAAATTGAAAAATCAAGATGATGCAGTTGCAAAATATAATTATTCAAAATCTTATGACGATGTTTTTTTTTTTTTTTTAAATTAATAGCTGCAATTCTGGAGAACTTCTGAAGTTTTCAGAACTGGTTTTCAGGTCATATTTTGGGCCAAAAAATCTGGAAAATTTGTCCTTTTTAAAAAACAACCTTAGGTAGTCTTTTCAAAATAATTTTCACTGTAGTAAGTTATTTTGAAAAGAAATTTGCGCAGGAAAAAAGTGAAAAGCGCCTTTTTAAATGGATTTGCCGGTCTTCCCTTCTCAGAGCATTAACAAAAAATTGGCAAATTCTTATAAAATTGGAATTTGGATTGCAAAAAAATTATATACCAAATTGAAAAATTGTTTATAAACCAAATTTTCCAAACGTTCGACTTCTGGCGTTAGCTGTTCGACAAAAATCTCTGAAATTTTGAAACTTATTCAAACCATGAAATAGTTGATTTTTTTGCTTTAATTTTTCAAAAATTTGGAAAATATTTGTACGTATTATTTTTAATATTTTGATCATGAGCTGTACGAGGGCCATACTTTTTCTTTCCAATTTTTGGGTAGAAAAAGATTCACAAATTGTTGCATTAGGAAGCATGTTTGCTATCATTGGTGTTGGAGTTTCCTGGAAATGGAATGTGTGACAGCAAAGTAGGTACAATAAAAAAGTGTCTGCTTACCTCAAAAGAAAAATTCATTGCTTTTTCTAATTGCAATTCAGAATGTTCTTCCCACATCTGTAAAATATCGCTCATTTTCTTCATAACTGGATGTGCTTGCTGCGTGGTATCTGCTCATGTTTTTTTTGTTTTGTTTTTTTGATACATTTTTATATGTACACATTATGTTTAGGCAACACTGACTTATAAACCTCTTTGTTTATGTACAAGATTACTATCATGCATCGTAATTGCTTGAGTTGCCCAGGTTTTTTTTTTCTTTTCAAATTTTAAGCAAATTCTATACTTTACTCATTGGCAACCCCGAGCATTTCTGCGCATGCGCAGTATCATTTCTATTTGAACTTACCTCGAGTGCGGTTGCCATTGCTCGCGTTGATTTTTAATTTTTGCTTTTTTTGATTATATTTTTGCACTTGTGAATTTTTTTCATCACTTTGAAGTATCTTTTTTTGATTATTAATATCAGCCTAAAAGCACCTGCTCACCAATCTTAAATTCGAGCCAATGTTCTAATAAATTGAAAATTTTCCTACAGACTGCATCGCCTCCATTGATCGATGTTGAAGGCTGAATCTAAGCATGAAAAATTTCGCTATTTATTTAAATAAAATTTAGATATTTATAAATGAAAATTTATATTAGATTTTTTAAAATTTATATTTCTTATTAAAAATTGTATTATGAGCACCAAATTTTCCAGCACGTTAATCTCTAATAAATTTTCCATAGCAAAATGTATCCAATCAAATCGTTTCGTCGACGAAATTTCTCCTCTTAAGTTCCACCATTTTGCACGGTTTTTACGATTTTTGTAATTTCATAATTTTTCGTATCGATAATTTTTGACAACTTGGCACGATTTTAAATTAAACGATAAGATTGTCACATTCTAAAAAAATAAAGGTAGTAATTTAGAACTTTCGTTGAAATTCTTGAGAATTTTTTTCCAAGGTGAAAAATAAAACAGAATTATTTGAAAAATTATATTTCTTAAAAAGTTACACTCATACGCGACGAGGTTTATCGCCGCATTCAACGCAAAAATAATATAAAAACAGGAAAAAATAAATGGTATTTGAAATTTTCATTTTAGGCCTGATGGCACAAAAGTGGTACTTATTTGGTAAAATTAAAAATACAGTATATATCGAGGGAGGAAAACGAAAAAAACGAAACGAAAATAGTCGAAATGAAACCGTTGTTTTTATTACTAATTACCTGATACTTTTAGGATTTAAAAAATAAAATAAATTATATAAAATAGAATACAAATTATATGAAAATAACAAACAAAAGATTCACTCATCACAATGTAAACTGAAAACAAAAAAGTAAAATATAAAGGAAAATTGAATAGGATTTTCGGTGATATAAAAAATAAAACACATTCTGCATTTCAATGTCGGAATTTTTTTTCACTTATAAAATATACTTAACGAAGCAAGCGTGATATAGAAGATCGCCGTTATGAAAGGGTTGAGTAAATAGGATGTAGGAAACCATTGGGTAATTTCTTCTCATGGATGTAATCAAAAAAGGATAAAATTTCACTATCAAAAAAAAATAAGGAAACCTTGTTTTCAAAATATTAAATATCAGGAACTTTTTTTCAAAAATTGGAACTCTTTGGAAATATAATTTGTAAAAAAGATTTTATCCCAACAAATCAATGGTCAATTTTCATTACCGGATTGTTATTTAATTACGCCCCCAGAAAAATATATTGATTATGGATTTGGATCAGCAAAGCTATTCCTATGGATACGTTTATGAGCAGTGATGACTAAACTGCTGGTTGGTGTTTAATTAAATATTGCTGTTTGACAGCTCGACAACAAGCGACGTTAAAATTATCAGTAACCGATTAATGTATAGTTTAGTCAGCACTATGATTATCGCATTGGATGCGATTTAATTGACGATTGTGTTGTTATCTTGCTTGTAGGTATATAAAACTGGTGATGTCAAGTCTTTGGAAAATTATCCACTTTGAGCGAATATTTCCCAAACCATACCGGAAAAATTAGCGTTGAAATGACGAATTTATCAAAAAAAAAATCAAACGAACAAACGAAATGAAAAAACGAAAAAAAAATACATGAAAACAAAATCGAAAAATTCCATATGTAAAAAAATAGGGTTTAAAAAATGTACAACCGTATACTTTATATAAAATCAACTCATTCTATTTACACGATGAAAGAAATTTTATACAAAATAAGAAATTCGCTAAATTGGGTAAACCACACGCTTTTGCATTAGATAATAAAAATTACCAAGCTATCTAAAAATAAAAATCAGACTTTTAACACTGTTTAATTGTATATAGGAAACCTTGGTTGGTTGCAAAGCGAATAAAATTACCGAAAAATAATTATAAAATTATAAAAAACACGTAAAAATTTCCAATATAATTCGCGGTTAAATCGAGTAAATGAAAAAAGAAACATTTCGAGCCCTCGTCGTCAAATAATTATTTTATAATCGAGCTTTCCCCTTTGGTTATTTTGGTAGATAGCAGTAGCGATTCAATATCTCAATGTAAAGATTATTATGAAGTGAAATCTACGGTATCACAATTATATGGTGTTATGTACTCAACAAAGAACTCGTTGAAAAAAAAAGTAATTTTTTTTTAGACTCGATCGTTACGTGAGTGAAAATTTTGACCAGCTACGCGGGTACACAATTACATACAAAAGATATGATCGTAGTAGTTATCTGATTGTCAGAGTGTGCGTACTCGTAACGAAGAGCTGCGCAAGTGGTGGTGGGGGTAATAGGCTCGTTGCGTCGCTCAGTGCTTCGGTAGCTGCGTTCAAAAGCGGTTGTGTCATGCTGTGTTATTTCAATTGTCAGATTGTCTGTTTCAAAACTGGTGGTGGTGTTTTGAATATTTTCTTGTGGAAACAGAATTATAATAAATTTTGGTACGATTTTGTTTTGGTTTTTTTCTAGATGGCAGCCCTGTTTGGAATGTTGTACATCGATGAAGCGTTGCTGAAGCCAGGTATGTTCATATACGTATTTTTTTCGATCATATGTGTACTCGTATATTTTTTGATGGGTGTTTTTCGATACCCTTTTGAAATGCATTGGCAAAATTAACGTAAATTATTATAAAATTGGTAACTTAGTGAAATTTTGAGAGTGCCTAGTCATCAAAGGCTCCACGTAAGTTGTTGAAAATTTTATCGTTCATCGAATGCGTTTTGTGCCTGGGATTTTATTGTGTTTCTAAATTTTTTCGACGTTGGAGATCAAGATTGGGCATTTATTATTGTCCACGTGGCCTTACCAATTTTTCTAGAGACAAGTTTTTTGAAATACAAAAGGTCTGAAAAAAGTTCTCAATAATTTGACTTTTTTTTTGTATCGAATTGATTTTTAAATTGGCGAATTGTTTGCTAATGTCGAACTTTTACATTAATTTTTATTCAGAAAAGTAGCCACTCAAACTGCAGAGGTGTACCTACAATTCATTCAAAGAGGACAAATTAAACAATTTTTTTTAAATACTGATAAATGGAGGCAAACTCTGCCAATGATTTGTTCTAAAAACCAATAAAATTTTTATAAAAAGAATTTTTTTGACAATTCTTGAATGGTTCAAATTTTTGACAATTTTTGAGATGAGTAATTTTTTTCAAATTTTTGGCAGTTTTAGAAATTTAAATATTTTTAGAAACTGCAAAAACCCTTAAAAAACTACCCTATTTGTTATTGAAAATTACCAAATGCTAATACCTAAATACCTACGAAGTTTTTGAAAATAAAATTGCAAAAAATTATTGAATATTACCGAGTTTTTCGAAATGAAAAAACTTCTACCTTATGAAATTTTTAAAAACTCAGAAAATTCAATTTAAAAAAACACCAAGAAAAAATTATCACAAATACAACTCTACGAGATGTAACTTTGTGCCAAAGGACAGAAAATTTCGTTCACTTCCTTTAAAATTAAAAATTCTTAAAAATTGGGTAATAAAATGAAACAGGGAGGAGGTGGGGGGGGGGGTCAAAATATTTTCTAGAATATTTTTACATCAAGGAGCACCACTTAAGGGAGTTAAAGTAAAAATCGGAACTGGGGCCAAATTCACCCTTAACCCGGCCACACCGTTTTGAAAATTTGAAATGTGGTTGGCATCAATAATGTCACAATTTTCAAAAAGAATTTTAAAAAGTTAGTAGGTCTAAAAGTACATACCTAGCACAACTTTCAAAAAAAAAGAAGCGAAAAATACTTCAATTTTCAAAAAATAAAAAAAGAAGGAAAATATCATTTTGTATCTGTTAAGTGTTGAGAATTTTTAAAAGTTTTTTAGATACTTATTGCCAATTAACATCAGCTAAAATTACAAAACTTTCAGAAATTACAAACAAAATTTTGAGCATTGCTTTGGCGAATGTTGCAAAATTTTTGAATCCCATAAAATTATTTAAAATTCCATATAAAACTTTTAAAAAATTGCAAAAATGTTTGAACATAAACAAAATTTTCAAATATTAAAAAGTTGGAATTTTTGAAAAAACAGTTGAATATTGCAAAATTTTTGGAGTTGTCAAGATTTGAATAAATGTTTTTTGAAAAGTTGCAAACGCTAAATGAAAGCTTATGTCACAAAATTTAAATTTTTGAAAATTGGTTTGTTGAATGTAGCAAAATACCTACTTGCAAATCGGAAGATAAAATTTCTGAATGCATTTTAAAAATTGAAAATTTCAGATGTTTGCACATTACAAATCGATTACAAAAATTTTAAACATCTTCCAAATTTTGAAAAATTGTAAAATTTTTCAATGCCAAAAACTTAATTTTTAATTTCTTTAAAATGTTTTTAAGAAATCTCGAATTTGTCTAACATAAAAACTAGAAAAAACTGCCGAGTTGAGAAAAAAAATTGTAAAATTTTCAGCTCTTTCAATTTGTCCTTGTGGCAAAATTTAAGCATAGAGCATAGTCTAAAAAATTTAAAAACTTCATAAAAAAAATTGTGCATCGTCAGTCAATCGATTAATTCTACCACTTCAAATTTTGCTCAGCAATTTTATTAACCCCTGTGTAATTTGGGTTGCCACGTTGATTTCTGAAATGTTGAGGATCATCAGCACACGCCGTATTATCAAATTGGATTTTTCGACGCTTTTAGCGTATTTGGACCATTCTGGATGGCTCTAAAAATTTAGAACGCATTCGATGAACTCGGCGATGTTGACAAGAAATTCGAACAAAATTGATGATTTTTTCGCAAGAGAAAAAAAAACGAATGAAACACGAAAACGAAAAAAAAATGATGAAACTATATAAATTTAGCCTATGGTAAGCGGGTCAATTATAAAATCCTCTATTTATAGCTATCCTATGTTTCTTTTTCCATTTACAACTTAATATGCGAACGTAAGTCCGTCTAAACGATGCATTACATAAAGCGTAACAAAGAGGATTAATTGTACTATTAATATAACACAAATAATAGAAAAAATCCCACAAACCTTTAGAAATGTAATCGGGAAAGGCAGTCAACGGTTTTAATAATACTAAAATATTATACGGAGTCCAGGTTAAAATAAATGCTAACAATATGGCGGATAACGTTTTGGCGGCTTTTTTGTCGGCCTTCTTTTCGACTGGTTTTTTCTTCTTCTTTTGAGGTTTCGGTTTGATCGGCAGAATGGACTTGGAACCGGTGACCATCTGTTTAGAAATGACCTTTGGATTGAGAGGCATTCTGATATCGGCTATATTAGAAGGCCTCCTGGTGATAGGTTGGCTGGTGTTGGCGAACTCCGAACGTCCTCTGCTGATCAAAGAAGCCGGAGCGGTTTTGGAAAAATGCTCCGGGATCATTTTTATCGAAGGGCCTTCGCCGCCGGTACCTTCGCAGTCTGATGCTGGCAGTCTGATTAATATGGTATATACCTGGCGGAACAGGGATCGAGGAGAGAATTGCGATTATCAATCGGGTGAGGATTTTGTCTCCGAAATTTGGGAGTATTTTTGGTACTTACAGAATCACTAGATACTGATCTCGACGATACTAATCTATTCGTTTGAGCTATACTACGCGAGTCTTGTACCCTGGATTGCGGGTTCATCGTTGATGGCTCTTTGATCACGTTTAAAGACGTACATCTAGAAACACTGGATTGTAAAGGAGTCTCTCCCGAGAGAGGAGTGCCGACACCGACTTCGCTATTCGTGTCGTCCCAGTAGTCGTCTAGTTCGTAGTCTTCGTTACCCGAATGCCACCAAGCAACGCACCATTCTCGTACCCATGTCCACGTGAAAGGTCTGGCCTTTGGCTATAATACCGAAGTAAGGAGGATATGAGGGTTCGAACCGATGAAAAGATCGGAATGGGGGAAGGAGGTGCTAAATTAGTATTATGAAAAATCTACTCACGCTGACTTTCTGCTTGGGTCGATTGAACTGGTGTGTATTGAACCCTTTTGAAGAAAATGAAGTGTCCATTACTTCACAGTCTCCCGATATTGTATTTGACGATGATCTCACTCTGGCCCATCCGTCCAGTTCGGCTACAGCCGTTTGTTCTTCGCTGAAATCATCGAAACGTAATGGATAAATCGTACCGTATTGAAGGATTTTATTTTGGCAAATTGGTAATTTAACTTAATTCAAGGTATAGGGGTGATTCAGCAGGTTGCTGGCTCGGTTGGAAGAATTGAAATGGAATCGATATCACATCAAAACGACCCGAGATTATTTTTTCAATATGATTTTTCCTACCCGTTCTAGATTTTACAGACCAGTTTTTCAGAACCTCGGCAAAAATGTCCAACAAAGCATTAGATTCTAATTTTCAGACAAATTCTTGGAATTTTACGATGGTAAAGAAAATTTTGGTCTTGGAATTTTCACAAAAAAAAGGAAAAATAGAATTGTACAAAAACTTTATGAATTCTAAGAAAAATTGGAATGAAATTTTGAAGAAAAAAAAACTGCTCACACTGTTTGAAAAGCATCCATCAAGTCGTTCCTCCTCCTTTTACTTTCAGATTCAAAGAACAAGAAGTGTTTTTTTTACTACTTATTCTTAACAATTGGTTTTTCGAAATTAGAAGAAGAAAGCGGCAAAAACTCAAGAATTGATTTTCTGTTTTTTTTTTCTTTGAAGAAATTTAAAAAAAAAAAATTGTCAGCACTGGATACGATTGAATAAGCAGTTCTTTCAATTGAAAGGAGAAGTTCATGGATTTGTGTAAACTTATTTTAACATAATCAGACCAACTGCAACGAGTTTTTCCATGGTTGATAGATAGGTATTTATACCTTATTTGAGAGAAAGCTCTGCTTGTTAATGAATATTGAATGCATTACTTTTAATTATTTGAAACAAAAAATAACTTTTGAAACAGTTGCTATCTTTCAACCATCAGTTGACTTCGTAAACCGGTTGAAATGAATTTCAAAAAATTATCATCACTTCATTAAATACTTCAAAATTTAAAATCATAGAAATCAAGGACTGAGAACATTAATTTCACCCCCTTCCCCTTCTGATGGATCCCAGCGAACCATATCACTGGTTCGAACCGGTTGACTGAAATTGAAATGTTCAAGGTTCTTTAGTTCGGTATTCTCCGAGAAAAATTGATTAAATTTGACAATTGATTCAAACTTCAAACCGGTTTGCTGATGTGAGATTGGAATTAGTGAATTTTTACTTTGAAATGATTTTTTTAAACTTAGCAACCGGTTTCTAAGATTGAAATTCGCTTCTTTCTTCGGGTTTGATTTTTTGAAATTTTTCAAACTTGGCTAACGATTCTAACTGAAATTCTGTGATTGTAATTCGCCTATTTCTCCGGTTCAAATTTTTTAAATAGAGTTTTCATTACTGGCGATCGGTTCTAACCGGTTTAATGACATTGTTTCCCTCGTTTTCCTTGGTAATTACTTTTTAAATGCGTTTTTCAAAGCTGAATATTGGGAACCGGTTCGTTAATTATAAATAACATTTTCAAACTTGGCAACCAGTTTTTGAAATTTAAATTTCATTGTCTTCGATTTCAAAATTCTTTGATCAATTTTTCAAATTTTCGCAACCGGTTTTAACCGGTTTGCTGAGATTGAATTCCTCATTTTCTTTCATAATACTTATTACTTTTTCAATAAATTTTTCATGGCTGGAGCTGAATATCCGTTCTAAGCGGTTCGTTAATTATGAAGGAATTTTTCAAACTTGGCAACCGGTTTTAACCAGTTTACAAGATTGAAATTTGTCATTTTCTTAGTTTTCAACTTGAACAAATTTTTCAAACCAGGAAACCGGTTCTAACCGGTTTACTGAAATTGAATCCCTCGTTTTCTTTGATAATTACTTTTGAAAGAAAATTTTCAAAGCTGCGTATTGGTTCTAAACGGTTTGTTGATAATGAATGAATTTTTCAAACCAGGCAACCGGTTTCAACTAGTTTCCAAGATTGAAATTTGTCGTTTTCTTCTTAAACAAATTTCTCAAACCAGGCAACCGGTTCTAACCGGTTTTCCTGAAATTGAATCCTTCGTTTTCTGCTATAATTATGTTTTAAAGAAATTTTTCAAAGCTTCGTTTTGGTTCTAACCGGTTTGTTGATAAGGAATGAATTTTTCAAACCAGGCAACCGGTTTTAATCGGTATGCTGAAATTGAATCCCTCGTTTTCTTTGATAATTACTTTTAAAAGAAATTTTTCAAAGCTGCATATTAGTTCTAACCGGTTAGTTGATTATGAATGAATTTTTCAAACCAGGCAACCGGTTCTCACTGGTTTGCTGAAATTAAATCCCTCGTTTTCTTCAATAATAACTTTTTAAAGAAATTTTTCAAAGCTGCGTATTGGTTCTAACCGGTTTGTTGCTATGAATGAATTTTTCAAACCGGGCAACCGGTTCTAACCAGTTTGCTGAAATGGAATCTTTCATTTTCTGCTATTATTATGTTTTAAAGGAACTTTTCAAAACTGAATATTGGTTCTAACCGGTTTGTTGATTATGAATGAATTTTTCAAACCAGGGGCAACCAGTTCTAACCGGTTTGCTGAAATTGAAATATCAATTCGACTATTTTGCAACTCCAATATTCCATTTTCAAGCTTTCTCAGTTCGACTAATTCTCAATTTGTATTTTAATTTTAATTTTGAGGTATTCTCTTTGTTTGAAGTAGGAGTCCCTTTAATTTTATCAACTTTCAACTTCGGTCGTTTATTATTTTAGGTCTCTTCAATTTCGTCAATTAAGTCCCTTAAATTTTATTAATCTGAAGTCTTAATGTTCATATTTGAATCGAGTTGTTGTATATTTTGAACCCTTTATTTTGAAATCAATATTAAATCAACACTGAGTTCATTACCAACTATGTACTCCCCGTCAATCTGATCCTCTGCAACTTTTATATTGATATGTAAATCGAGTTGTTTACGATTTTTACCCATTGGCCTCTTTCGTTCAATATCTCCGTAACTTCAATATCCAGATGTATCATAAGTTGCCTAACCGTGCTTTCTTGAAGGAGCACTAAAAACTTGCCGAATCACCTTGTATTTTTTATTATTTCTAACCGATTGTATTAATATACGTAAAAGGGCGATATAAAATCTGGGAAGAAGTTCTTCGCATCTCTCCGCGTCGCTACTACATTTTCACTCGAACGAACGAAACAAACTGAGAGACCGAAATATAATGAAAACGGAGCTGGTTATGATTTAAAAATCGCGTTCGTAATATTGATGTTGTACTATAAAAATACGAACTCGGTACGCGAAAAGATTATCTCAGCGAGATGAACTGTATTCGCCCGGGTTACGATTGAGCTAAATTATTCTTCTCGGCCAATTAACTTTTTTCTGCGAGGATTTTTATATTTTACAACTCTTTCGAAAGTAGTAAACCGCAATTTTATGATTTTTTTCTCGCCATCGTTTCCCTTTCTATTGTTCGTGTTGGCTTTGAATTCAAATTTTACCAGAGTAGGAATTTTCTCCAACTTGGACCAGCAGTTGGTATCGAATTTTTATCGAACGAATCAATTCGAAGTACGAAATTGTTTTTTGGAGGAGGGGGGATTGAATTTTTTTTGGTGGTGTTTTCAAAAATTCGAAGAAAATAAGACCGAAATTTGAATTTTTTTTCTCGATGTATTTTAAGTTGTTGGACTAATGAAGGTAAAATTAGGGTGAAATTTTCCACAAAGCTAACAACGCGAAAATAAACCTGCAAATAACAAAAAAAGACCGAAAAATTCTACTAAATATGTCGTTGTAATTTTTCAACATTCATTTTTTCCAGTTAGTAAGCGATATTCTTTCAGGGGTTTCGTTTCGATGTCGAGTTATCCGTATACTTTTGAAATTTACGTTGAAAATAAGATTAAAAGAATTCTTTAAAACATTTTTTTCCTTCTGCGTTCTTTTTCTCGAGATCTCTTTTTTTTCTCATTTTAATGGAATTTTAAGTTTAAACTTCGGGCCGACGTAATTGAAAGTTATTAGTTCGGTAATTTATTTTTTTAAATTAACCCATTAAAGTTTCCAAGAAACAATTTCGTAAGGATTGCTTAATAAGTTGGCGTTTCATCGGAGCTATGCGGCGATCGTATTAATTCGAAAGCTTGTCGATTATCGGAAAAGTACCGAATGATTTTATGGTATCTCGAGGATTACGGTATACGAGTCGCGGGTAAACATCAATTTTCTTCCAGTCGACGATATTTGTTTCTAATTAGTTGAGAAAACGTATTATCTTCAGTCGTGCTCGTGTTGCATCGCTATGAAATGTTAGAAGTTAAAGTTACAAGCGCAAATGCGATTCCGTCGTAAGTACTGAAAAGTCGACGAACATTGAAATGATCTAGTCGAAAACGTCGTGTACATTTAGGAATGGGTTCCAATTTGTAATTTGTTAGGTGTCTGGCTTTCAAGTTGATTTTTCAAAATACCCGAAGAAGATGGGAATTTATTTCGGGATTATAGGGTTGAAATTAGTGTCAGAATTGTGATAGGAGAGAAAAGTGCTTTGGATTTATTGAAACGCGGTGTAGACAGATTTACGTGAGATGAAATTAATTTTTGAATTTTTTTTTTTCGAAAAATTATTGATTTATTATTCTCCCAAAAAAACTTGAATCATTTTTCAAAAGTTTTAAAACAAGTTTACTGGGAAACAAGAGTTTTCTTCTCTTAAATTTCTTTTTCTTTTTTTTACGAGTCGAAAATTATTATTCTTAGAAATTCGAATTGATTTGTAATTTTTTTTGAATTTGCAAGTATGATTTTTTGGATTCGAATTTTGATTTGGATTCAAATTTCATTGATTTGAATTGGAAATCCCTCCCTCTTCTCTCCTCCAAAATGCAAATCTAGGTCTATTATTGATCACTGTAGGTCAAAATTGAGGATACATGTTTTCTTTTCATAATCAAACGATTTTTTTTCCTAATTTTTTGGACTCATAAGTACAGAATATACGCAATTTTTTAATTTAGAAAAATTTTCATTTCATTGTCAATCATGAATTTGGTAACTTTTGCGATTTCTATAAATAATATTGAGATTACTTTTTATGATTCTTATGAAATTTTTAATTTTTTTTCTAAGATTATGAATAAAAAATGTTTATAAATTGAGCCACGAAAATAACTTTTTTGAATGCCGTGAAAAATTGTATTCTTGTCTGAGGGGAAGAAGGGGGGTCAAAATTGAGTACGATTCAATGTTTAAATTTTTGCAGAAGAAGGCACTTTGTCAAAAAATCTATCAACTCAGCCTGGATGATTTTTAATCAAAATTTTTTTATGATGAAAAGGGGTGAAAATCTTGTGTTGGACATGGCGGCTTTGTGCTGAAGCTGGTTAAATTGTCTTTGAATTGAAATATCCTCAATTTAAAAGTTTGAGTATTTCCATTAAAGCTGAATGTCAAAAAAAAGACAAAAATACGATGACGAATAAAAAACCATAGAATGATCGGATTTTGAAATTTTTCCCTCGCAACGTTACCAAAAGTTGCGAAAATATTCGAATGCCATCTCTAGTTATGGTGGGGTATGAGAACAGGGGAGGGGGGAAGAAGCAACAAGATAATTTGAAATCCAGCTCCGGCTCATTTCAACGCAATTAAATAAAGAACCTCTGCATCCTGTCGGGAATATTGGAAGACGGGCTGTACAAACTGGTGCCCTTTTACGACACTCGTTAAACGATTAAATCCGGTGCAAAATATGTAATAAGCAGCGTGCGCGCAGCGTATAAAGCCTTTTTATGTACCAAATAAAAGGTATAATAAAAGACGCCGCTTCCAGACCGAAAAACGAAATAAAAAAGAAAGAAAATAACGATATAAAGAATGACGATATGGCTTAGAAAAGCTGTATGTGCATGAGCGAGAAAAACACTGCTGCGATGATATTAAATCAGGTAGGTACCTATTTATCAAACGTATCGACCTATTTGACACAGATAGGTACCAACCCGAATTCCGAAAGTGTTGACTAAATTTACACGGAGATGCATTGGATTTTGAATTTTTGACTTGTGACGATTTTTCCAAGTTCAATAAAAATCATTTTCAAAAAAAATTCCTAGTTCTAATTCATTTTATTTTCTTGAAAATTTTAATTCAAACTCGTTTTCTTCTCAAAATTTTCATCAACTCTAAAATTTCATCTCAAATTTTTTCAAAATTCTTCTTATTTTTTCAGCAATAAAATTGTATCCTAAAATTTTTCGAATTTGAAACTTTTTAACGTCAAGTTGAAAAAAATTGAAATATAATTTTTGAAAAAAGGTGGATAATATAATGAAATTTGAAAGAAAAATTCCGTAAGTAATTGAATAAAATTGAGATGAAAAAAATTTTGCAGTTTGAATAAAAATGAAACTAAATTTTGAGAGACATTTTGGTTAGAAATTGAAGAAAGTAGGTGATTGAATATTTTGCTTATAATCTAAAATAAAAAATCCCTTCGCGAAAATTACTCGTCTTTTCAATGAATTTCAACTTACAAAGATTGAAAAAAAAAATAGAATTTTGAAAGTGAAAAATTTGAGATAAAATCTTGAAATTAGAATAAATTGAGTTGATCATTTGATAAAATTTTGGTTTAAAAATTTTTCTAGAAAACATCTAGATAATTGAATAAAAGGAAAATTTTGAACTTCAAAAAAAATTGAGAGAAAAATTTGAAGTTTGAAAAAGTTGGGATGAAATTTTGATGGGAAATTTGAAAAAAAAATGTAAAAAGGTTATTGAATAAAAATTTCAAAATTGAAAAAAATTAAAATTGAAACAAATTTTGAGAAAAATTACATTGCTGGAAATTTTAAAAAAATATTAGATGATTGAAAAAATTTTAAAGAAGAATTTCAAAATGATAAAAAAATTTAAGGGTTGAAGAAAACTGAGAACAAATTGAGATAAACGTTTGGTGTTAGAAACAAATTGAAATCAACGTTTGATATTGAAAAAAATTGAATTAAAAATTTTAGAAAAATTTTGGAGCTGAAATTTGAGTAAAGTGTATCAACTTTATCTGTTTTGATAAAATCATATCTCTAAAATTTCCCAATCTGATCATATCTGATCTATCTAGTTTTTTCCAGGTATGATTTGATGTGATTTGATATGATCAGATTGAGATAATTTGGAGATATGATCAGTATTGATCACTGATCAGATCTAAAAAAATTTTCATCAGGTAAGTACATAATTGAATAAAATTTTGGAAAAAAATTTCAAAGTTGAGAAAAATTTTAATGAATGTTTGGTAATCATTGGAAACAAATTTAGATCAGCGTTTGATATTGAAAAAAATTGAATTGAAAATTTCAGGGAAATTCTGGAGTTGAAATTTTTTTAAAATGGCAAGTAATTGAATACAATTTTGACGAAAAATTACGCATTTGAGAAAAATTGAGATAAAATCTTCAAGTTAGAAAAAATAAGGCAGAATTTTGAAGTTGAAATAAATTGAGGTAAACGTTTAATATTAAAAAAAAAAATGGGTTCAAAATTTGAGAAAAGTTTTGGAGTTGTAATTACCTTACTCTTTCAAAATGGAAGAAATTTATTGAATCAACTTTAAATAAAAAATCCCGCGTTGCTAAAGAAATTGAGATGAATTCTTGAAATTGAAACTGATTTTGACAAAAATTTAGTAATCGAAATTTTTTTAAAATAGTAGATAGTTGAAATAATTTTTGAAGGAAAATTGCAAAGCTGTAAGAAATCGAGCTAAAATTTTGAGGTTGAACAGATTTTGAAAAAAGTATGAGTTTAGATGAAGTTCTAGAAAAAAAATTGGCGTTCGCGCTCGAAGAAATGTCGAGCTTGAAATCATGAAATTGTAATACTTAGTTGAAAGAAAAATTAATTAAAAAAAGGTTGAAACTATGAAAATTTGATGAGAAATTTTTTTTAAAAAACATGCATGTTTTTGAAAAAATTTAAAACAATTTTTTTTTTCAATGTTGAGGTTGAAGAAATAAAGAGTCTGGATATAAAATAGAATCAAAAATCAATTTCTCAGTCGAGGGTTCACGTTGAATCCATTTCTTCTGAAATTCCCTAAATCAGTGTCAACTCAAAAATCAATTTTTCTGGCTAACATTCTAAAATCGAAAAAAATGAGGAAAAATTGAGATAAAAAATCAAACGTGAAAAAATTTTAAACTCGGAAAAATCCGATTCTTGACAAATTTTCGACAACATCTCGAAATCAGACTCGAAAAAAAAAATCAATCATCGAAGACCCAATGAACCGACCGATTCATTCATTCTCATCCCTTATTACTTGATGGCCCGAAGCACACCCGTGTAAATCCAGCCACCGACTCGAACTCAAAATAAAAAGCGAAAAAGTACTCGTAATTAAAACAACCACCTGGAGGTAGATCTTTTGCTGTTGTCTTGTTTGCCTCCCTGCAAATTGGGCAAGTCTTTCTGTCGTTTCTCCGTCTCCTTCCATATTCGCCAATACAACACGCACATCACAGTTACTGGTACATAAAAAGCGGCAATAGCGGTGCCGAAAGTGATATATTGGTTCGTTTGTATAAACTGGATGTAGCAGTCGTCGTCTGGTACTGTTCTTTTGCCTTCTATATGCGGCCAAGCGTAAATCCACGGCGGCCACAGCAGCAGCGAGATACCCCAGGCACATACTGCAAAAACAACACAATAACAGTACAAATATAGTATATAAACTCTTATTAGGTAGAACCGAAACCGAATGTACCTTCGTAGCTACATAGATTTTCCTTTTTATAACCCGAAAATAGGTAGGTGAGTAGATAGGTATATAAGGTATCGTAGGGTTGATTATATTTTAAGGAAACGACGACTACGACGTCCTACTTGGTATACGAAGGGGAATGGGGGGTATTAGGTACACGGTCGAGAGAAAAAAAAGAAAAACGTGTCATCGTATAAAATGGAAGTACGCAACCTGGCATAATTTTCCGTTTTTCACGTATACGCTGTCATTGCGAACGTGATGTTTAATTTTATCCTTTCTTCGGCTGCTTTTTTTTCCTTCCAGTTCACACAATGTATAAAAATGGAAATACACGATGCCAATTCATTTTCTCTCTACAAAACATCAGGACAAAATATAAATTGGCTTTGTAAACGTGAGAGAATCTCGAAAGTGAAAAAAAAATTTGAAGGCTGCATTTACTTTTCTCTCTTAAGCCGACTTGCCATTTTTGCTGCTACGAGTCTATCTGTATGAAGGTGGAGGCTGAGGGGAGGGGGAGTGCTTTCGAACGAGGTTTTTTTCCGTTGCTTTTCGTTGTTCATTTTACTATATAAAACTTTCTATTTCTATATAGAATGTTTCGCAGCTTTATAGTGCCATCTTATTCTTATATACGTGAACTATACCGTATCAAAGTTGGTATAAATAATATACGCTTAAATTACGAAACATATTTTTTTGATATCAGCAAGCTGTGCGTCTACGTGTTTACAACGACGAATCGTTTATTATTATACGAGAGCATTTGCGATACCGAGGCCGAGCTTCGAGGCACTTCGACGAAATAGATTTGACTAATTTTACATAAGTATGCGCTCGTCTCGGTATCGGCAAGTTGGCGAAATTTCGTCGATAAGGCGCGGCTCGTTTTACAAATATCAAGATTTATACGCGTGTTGGGAGCAGACGGGGGAATGGAAGAGATTTCGAGGTGAGGGGGGAGGCGAAGCGGTGTGCGTTGGATTTAATCCACGTATGTGTGGGGAGTAATATGCGTGGAGAATTTTCGATGTACGTGAGTATCGAAGAGGTTGGAATTTTATTTCTGACGGGCCGGAGATGTGAATTGGAGGTTCGAGATGTGGGGAATTTTCGGTGGGGGTTTGAGCTGTGATTGGATGTGAGTGTATGAGTTTTGAGGTGATTTCGGTATCGTTTTTGAAGAAGATGGAGTTTGATAGCGAAAAAAACGAGATAAATTCTGAAATAGCCAGATTTTTGAAGGTTTTAATGCGAAAGACAAGATTTTCCAACGTTTTTCTTTGTCCTTAGATTATTCGATAAAAATTTGGGATGAAAATGTATCGTCATTTCAGGCATGAGAATTCAAAAATCGGCTTGGGATGAATATTCAACCCATGCAAATTCATTCCAAGTCTAAAAATTTAAAAATAAGCCTGAGGTGAATATTGATATGAAAATTCATACCAAATTCATCGCAGAGACTGAAAAATTAGAATATCAGCTTGGGATAAAAATTTAACCCATGGCCAGGCTTAAAATTCTGAAAATCAGTTTGATGTAAAATGTTGGGATTAAAATGCATTCAAAGTTCATCTCAGGCAGGAGAATTCGAAAATCAGCGTGGGATGAATATTAGGGTAGAAATTCATCCTAAATTCATCCGTTTGCTTGAAAATCTGAAGATCAACTCGAGATGAATGTTGAAATTAAATTTTGTGCCAAGTTCATCTCAGGCTTGGGAAATCGAAAATCAGCTTAGGATGAATATTCATTCCAAATTCATCTCAGGCATAAAAATTTATAAATCAGTTTTGGATGAATATTCGGAAGAAAATTCAAAAAACTGTCATAAAAAGTGGAGGGAAATTCAGAAAATACCACGAATTTTGATTTTTTTAGATTTTCAGTAAAGTTATTCGCCTAATCTTGGATTCTGGCAAAAGTTGGCGATATTGTCCATTTTGAAAGGTACTCTAAAAAAATTTTCAGCTTCCTCTGCTCAGAGGGTAAAATAGGAGGGCTCCGAAGGGCATTTTTCAAAAAGGAAAACTTGATTTCTGATCGTTTAAAATTTATAGAAAACCTCGTAATAATTGAAGGTCTCAAAAGACAGATCATGTCTTGAAAATCTATTCATTTTGATACTTGTAATTTGATGTTCTGATTTTTGAAAATATCTTGAAAATATAATTATTTTAATTGCCAAGAAATTTCCGCAAAAATGAGAAGTAAAAGTGTTAACGTAATTTGACTCTTAAAAGTGGACATTTCTTCAGCTGCAGAAATCGGTCAATCAATACTGAGTAACTTATAAATTTTGATTTCGATTCTCAAAAATCTCAAAAATTGATATTTCGATTTTCAACATTTTTTTTTTCGGTATCGATTCATTCTTGAAAATCCATTGGTTTTCAATAATTCGGCGTTGATGTGTTGTCTCAGAAATCGACAGATTTTTGTTCTCGACGAAGTATTGAAAAATGAAGGAGAAGAGGGATTCCTCAATCATTGAGGATTTAGAAGGTTTGGGTCTTAATCGAAAATATGAGCAAAAAATCGAAAGTCTCATACCTAACTTTTATTTTTAAAATACAACAGTCCAAATTTGATGAAAAAATTCGTAGTATATATTTTTTATATTGAAAATCTGCATTACATTTTCCAAACATTTTTGGTTTTTAGAAATCATTTTTCTGACGAAAATTTTCCCAAAAATTCTATTTTGTTCATAAAATTTTACTATTTCTGAAAAAATTCACACTTTATTCCTAAAAATTTATTCATTCTTGAAAAAATAAAAAAAAAAATTAGAGCTACCTGTCGAAGGTTTTTAAAAACCCAACCTCGAAAATTGACGTGATGCATTTTTTGGTAATCAAAAAGTGGTTTTTACCATTTTGTTTCCAGAAATTGATCAATCTGATTTTTTGTGCTTCAAAAATTATTATTATTATTTTTGAAATACTTGTGAGGGTGAAACGGTCTGCTGATTTTTTTCAGATTTTCCGCATAACTTGAGTACCTATATCAAAATTTTCAAATTTTCAAAGCATTGGGACTTTTTAGGGAGAATTTGGTTGCATGATGTAACCTAATCGACCTCTTCAAATTATTGATAAAAAAAATTTGAATAATCTTTTAAATACTTTTTAAAGCTATTTTCAAGATATTGAAAAAGTACGAGATTTGATCTTCAGAATCAATTCTTCGGATTTTCAGTTAATGTTTTCGAAATAAATACAGGGAGCAATTATTTTTCTATTCTGAAAAGTCGATTCTTTTTTAATTTCTAAAAATCAATTGTAGTTCTCAGTTGATGTACAAATTTTGGAAATCAAGAAAGATCTTTCGTCTACCAGTTCTCGGGATAGAATTTTTAGCTTCTAATTATCGACTGTTTCGAAATTTTTGTTTTTAGAAACTGATTCTAAAAATCAACCCCTGTGCTATGATTTTTCAAAATTTTGGTAACATCTGATTTTTAAAAAAATCATTCGATTCTTGAAAATAATTTATATTTTTGATTTCCAATTCCTGAAGTTTTTTTTTTTTCAATATAATTATTTTTTATTAGTTTGATTCGCAAGAATCACCAATTTTGGACTCTGAATCCGTTGTTTCAATTGTCGAAATCTAATTTTTTTCAATGTTGAAAAATTTGCACGTTTTAATCAATTTTTTCAAATTGACGGTTCTCAAAAAATCAATATAATTTCTTCTCTGAAATCGAAGTTTGAACATTTTTTTCAGTTATCTCAAAAATTGAATCTACATTTCAGTTTTCTAAAATTCGATACCTAAGTACCGTTTGTTCTTGAAAATCTATGATATCTTGAAAATTATTTCACTTTGGCTTTGAATTGAACTATGGATTCCTCAAAATGAATATTTTTCGATCTCTAAAAATAGATCGAAGTGATCGAACGATGATCAAAAATTAAATCTACCTTTCATTAATTTTTGAAACCAATAGTTCTCATTGCTCAAAACTCGATTCAATCATTTCAATTTTGAAAAATTTTCAAAAATCGAAATTCAAGCATTCGTTTTTGAATTTTTTCTTTTTCGAAGACCAGATCTCGAACCGAAATTATTTTCAAAACATTCTCACCTGCTTCTAATTTCCATTTTTCACCCTTCAACGAGAAAAACCCCTCGAAAAAATATGCTAAGTGAAAAGTACGATGTAAAATCCTCGTGTAGAATTAAAATTCGGGTTGTTCGGTTAAATCGCGAACCATTACAGTATAGGCAACACATTCTCGACCTAATGGTATAGAAATTGCATACACGAGAGCGAACGTTAAAAGGCGCCTTTAAATGGAAACGATAATTTCATAGTGGAACGTGAAAACTGATACGAATTTTTGGCTTTTTTCTTGCCTCCGCTAATGATAGACATCTGGAGCTAGTATGGCGAAAGGGGGCAGAGAGCGAGACGCGGCGCTGGGGCGAACTTTTATCGACGTTTTTCGCATTTCGCCGGTATCCCAAAACCCATGCATCGGTACGTACGAACTAAAATGCCGAAAAGTTTGCTTTTTCGGAGCACAGATGGCGTTAAACGTTTACCATTTTTACAGCTGTTGTTTTTTTCGCTCATTTTACGTACCTTTAGCCAAGTATGCCCACCGTTAAAGGCGTTTTAAAACGTGTGTATCGTGTAATCCGTTCATTTGCTACTTATAAAAAAAATTACCTTGGAAATCGTATCGTTTAGGTGCGGTTTTACTTTTAGTGCTGCATTTGGCCAGAACAAAAATACCAGGAAAAGGCTCTCACGCGTGAATTTCGATTGGTCCGTCGCGTTGCTTTCTCTTTTACCCATTTTTTAATTCGAAAAAAAAAGAGGATTCGTGGGAAAAAAGTTGTTTAAATATTTTTCGTAAAAAAAACTTTTCGGCCGGAAAGTTCGAGAGAGACGGGGGTTTCAATTTTTCGTCGAAATTTTCGTTGTTTCTGAGCCCAGCGGAGCGGCGGCGTTTTAAAGTTTTACTATCTTTTTAGATTATATTATCGCGTCGAATGGTGTGCCCTGCGAAAGGAGTAAAAGTTTGATATGCGGGCTCCATCGTCAGCTCTCGGACAGATTAATGCCTGCATCTAGTTGTATCGTTTGGTACGCTTCGTTTCGTTTGATTGTATAATTTGACGAAAATCTCCATTAAGATTATTGAAGTATTAATGTCGAAACGGATTATGCGATTCTGCTGGCTGTGTGGTAGTGCTGCACCTGGTTTCTGGATCGTGAAATTGGCAGAGGGGGAGAGGAAGGAGGTATGGAAACTGAAATTTTACTGCAGTCTTGATTGTTCCAGTCGAAAAAAATTTTTATTTAATAAAAAATCGTAGGTAATTAATTATTATAAGGGTGTTATAAAAAAATCGTTTCCTTCAATCCAGTGAATGTGCAATCTGTTTTGTGTTTAAATTTCTTCTATTTTTCAAAATACTCCTAGGATACGAAAAAATTAGCTTGAGCATTTACTTTGGCCTTCGTCTGTTTTTGAGAAATCTAGTCAAATAATTCGCGATTTCAGAAAATTTCTGATAGAGAGTCCATCCATGATTTTTTTATTGGAAATAGTAAACTCGAAATTTTGAAAATAGTCGAATCGATATTTCAAAAGCAGGTTGGTAAATTAGAGAAAATCATTTCTCGCCGGAGGTGCCACAATTTTCGAAAAATGAGCTCTATGAGTTGGAGAGAATACATAAGGATCGTAGAAATTTCATTTTTCGCTCCCATTGTTGAATTTTGCTGCGATTCAGAAATGTTTAAAGTTCATCGATTCTAACAAAATATTATGTGTGGGCTCTTTGGCTAAAATTTCTTGAAATTAGGGATTATTTAACTCTGGAATGTTCGAAAATAAATTTATAGATGTAAAATTTTTAGCTACCAAAATTAATTTTCATGCATTGTGAGATCATTTAAAGGAATTTTTTTGAAAAAAAAATTCATGAGGGAGTTAATGTGATATTGAAACTAAAACTTGAAAACCAGTTTGAGCTGCTGTCAATTTCTTTTTTTATTCCTTTAGGATGCTCCTAAAAATTGAAGTCTTTTATTGAAATTAGGTAAGGCCCCAATGCTAATAATTATGGAGTTCTTGATGTTTTAAAAAAAATTCAAAATGAAATTTTCATTCCTCCCTTCCCCCTTCCTCTGGTATCTAAAATCTCTATAACAGTATAAAATTTCAGTCAAGTTGATAAAAAATTTCAGTTCTGAGGAAAATGGAATTTTAGAAACTTCCTATGTAATTATTTTCCCAATTCAGATGTTGAACGTTTTATTGCCCAAATTTTGAATAAATTTCATTCTACACGGCCAATACAAGTATATTTTAATATTTTTCAGAATTTATTTTATTTTATAGAATTATTACACTCCTGGAAATTTTGAAAAATTTTGATTATTCATTTTCATTGGGTTTTTCAATGATGTATCTTTGAAAAAAAAAAAATCGAAACTTATTCAAAGATTTGTGAATTTTTTCAAAAATTTAATAATTTGTTGAAGTTTACAGATTTTTCTCGCTTTTTCAAATTTTTATTGAGTTGGTGACGAGTCTTAAGGCAAGTCTCCCCTCATAGGTAATTATGAAATCGTGTTTTCAATCAAAAGATGTGGATTCGAGTCAAATATGTAAGAAAAGCCTTGGAAATACATAATTTAGAAAAATCATTTTTCTAGTCAAAAAAATCAGTCAAAGGTCCGAAAAATCGACGATTAATATTTTTTTCTTCCGACTGTGCTCAATTATAGGTTGGTTTCTGGGTTGGTGGGTTCATTATTGTGAGCGATACGACAAATTTTTTGATATTATCAAACAAAGAACGAAAATTGGAGATTTTCGGTGTTTTTTTTTTCAACAAATATGCACTTTGTTGTAGCGATTTGAGGTGATTGTTTTGACTTTTTTCGAAAATTGAATGCGAGAAGCCTGAATCCATGCTTGCCTTTCCTCATTCAATTTGGCAATCTATGTTTAAAACATTTTGCAAAAGTCGAAAAAATTCAAAAAAAGTTGAAAATGGTTCAAGAGTGGATGTTTTTTTCTTCCATTATATTTTTTAGAGACCTTTTAAAATTTTTGTGCTCTTTCAATTTAGTAAAAACAAAAAATCAGAAAATAATTTTCTGTCATAGAGGGAATAAAACGCTATTTTATTCCCTCTCCCGAATTGCTCAAGTGCTTAAATTCGCGTTTTCTTCCCTCTATGACGTAAAATATCCTGATGAAAATTTGTTGAAAATCACTCAATCTCCCTCGTTGCATAATATACTATTTTTGAATTTTTCCCGAGATAAATTTTAATTTATAAACCCATGCCTTCCCAATTTTCGAAAAAATTTCGAATAATTGATATTCCTTCATTTATGAAAAATGGCCTAGCTGGAAAGGAATGTGGAAAATAACCGCAGATGATTTTTATGGGGTTTACCTAGTTGGTATTTATACAATACTTATTAACATTTCGTTTAGAAAAAATTTTCAACTTTCAATTTTTTGATTTTTCATGAATACAATTGAAATCTCTTGAAAATATGTCTTTTTCAAGGACTTGAAAAATAGAATACTTGAAGATGAAAAATAGAATCTCTTGATCGAAAATGAAATTTTATCACAGAGAGTTAAAATTTTAGTACGTCTTTGGCTACTTCAACTTTTCAAATTCGTTTGCCTCAATTTTCAACTTGAAGATCTGAAAACATATTTGATTTTTGAGAATTTTGTATACAGAGATGTCAAAAAAAGTGTTAATTTTTTAGCTCAGTTGATTTTTTTCCTATGCATCCTAATCTTTGAAGGTGTGTGGGGCGGGAGGTAAAAATATCCATGCTGAAACATTTTGGAAAAAAAGTTCAATTTTTTGAGAATATTTGTTAAAGTTGATTGGGAATAGGAATAAAGATGAGATCAAAGATGGAATTTCTACTTTTAAGAAACGGCAACTTTACGTAGGTTCCAAAAGTTGTCGTTTTTTGTCCTTTTTTTTATGAAACGACTGGAAATGACATTTTTGCAGGATCGAAAAATTGTCGTTTCTTGTCTTTTCTAAAAGAAACGACAACTTTACTAAATCGAAAATTGATTATTTCATGTTGTTTTTTAAGAAAATATAGGAAATGACAACTTTATATAATCGAAAATTTGTCGTTTTTCGTTTCTTTTTTTTTTAAAAAAAAAGACCAGAAGTCACTTCTTTTTGAGGTTGAAAAATGTTTTTTTTTTCGTAGGTTTTTAAGAATTGGCCAGGAACAATCGAATCAAAAAATTAAAGAATAGTCGTTGTCATTTTTTAAGAAACGGCAATTTTACAAAATTAACAAATTGTCATGTTTTGTCATCCGAAACTGACAAAGCGAGATGTGAAAATGAATACGAAGAGAGAAAACAAAATTTCATCGTAATTGACTGCTTTATTAATTAAATAAATTTTCACAACAGCTGTTCACCTCCTACTCCCTTCCGCGCATTCAAAAAAATTGACCTAAATAATCCGCCATCAAATTCTGCCGCAATCACCGTATAATTAAAATTTCTCCCAAGTGGTATCGCCAAGAAAACCCGAATAAATTGGAATCCCTATTATAACGAGACACCAACACCATCGCCATCGCTCGTACAGTATACTTATACTCGAGACCTCTCTTTACATGTATTCTTTATGGTATAGAAATTTAAAGTGAAAAATCTTGTAAAATTTAACAATAAAAGTAGTTTTTCGTCCGACCAATAGTTTCCATACATACCTCGAATGCAAATCTCTTTTGAAATTGGTCGTCCTTGGTGGCGTATATTGTCTGTCGAAGGCAGCGTTTCAATAACGGCGAACATTTTCGTGTTCGTCGAATAATAAGCGTCGCACTAGCGGAGATAATAATGATTTTTGAAAAAAAAAATACAGCAAAAAGGAGAAAAAATTATTAACGATGGCAATTATTACGTTATATTGGCGTTGTCATTGTGTCGTTTATTTTCCATTTCATTTTATCGTATCTAGATGAGCTGGCGTTTTTTCGCTTTTTTTTCCCCCATTTTTGGTTATTATTTTCTAATTAAACGGTCGAGTTTTGATTTAGGTGTGAAATTTATGGCAGTGTTTGGCTGATTGGTGGAAATTTCAGAATGGAATTTTTCGATAAAACTTGATGGGTTTTATGGGCTTGGTGTGAGAAATACAAGAAGAGGAAAAAATCGATAAAATTTACAGACGAAGTAGTAAAAATTGAATTTTATGTGACAAAAAGTGTGATAAAAATTCTTGAAAATTTTGTAAAAATTGCAGAAAAATAAAAAAAATAATGAATTTGAAGTGAGGATTTCCTCATCCTGTTCCTTCCTTTATTCAGACTTTATATGTTCCACTTTAAATTCCTACTCTCATTTTAACGTAACTTTGAAACTGGCGCAGCAAAAAATCCCCTGGATTTCCAAAAAAAAAAAACAGGATAGAGGAAAAATCCAATTAATAATTCGCGTCGAGAACGCGTATCAGTAAAAATTTTAATATACGTTAAAACTAACCCAGCCCGGAGTACTCACACCGGACAAAAAGGCCCAGCTTTGTAGCGTTTTGTATCGGTAGTTAAGTTTTTACGACGTTTTTACGATTGAAAACAAAAGCTTTTTCGGTGAGCTCGGCTAAACATTTTCTACTCGTTTCCGGCAATTTTCCAGAGCTAATTTATATTTTTCTATTTGGAAAGTTATTTTTCTCGTTTCATAAAGGCCTCCTTTTTTTTTGCGCTCTCTCCTTTCATTCTGCAGTTATGTTTTTTTTACTAATCGTTATTTTCTTTTCAATTCCATCTTTATGTGTGTTTTTTTTAAGCCGCTTGTTCGCTATGTGTTTTGAGAAATCGCCTTCTCTTTTAAGAGTCGAGCAAGTCCAAAAGTTCAGCGAGGTCTGCGTCGCGTATTCGGCCAGCAGCGAAGTAGACTTGGAACGCTGCGTGGTTGCGTACGACGACGGTAAGGGAAAAAAATCTCGAGCCAGCCGACCGTGTAAAATTGTAAATGTTACTGAAATGTAATTAATTTTCTAATTGATTTTCGTGTATACGCGAGTGGAAAAAAAATCTCATCAAGTTGACGAGACGACGAGAAATTGGTATATTATTTCACTGTTCGCATCACCGACCTGGCTGGCGTTTGAAATGGAAATGTCGAATGTCGCAGAAGTCCGAGGATGAAAGTTGAAGATTTATACGGGGTATTTTCACGATGCGAAACTTGAAGAGGTTTTAACGTCGTAAATTTTATCTTGGCCTTATTTTTCATATTGATTTTTTCCAAAAGGGCTCTTTACCTCAGAGTCTTTTTTTTCAATTGTTCGAGGTGAAACATTTTCTAAAAACTGGCAGATTTCTGAAAAAATTGGCAAATCTCTGAAAAAATTGGCAAATTTTCGAAAAAAATGTTGAATTGAAGAAACAATTTTATTCGAGTTGGAAAATGTTTGAAAATTGTTTAAAAATTGGTAAACGACATTTTACAAAATTTTCAGCATTTCAGGAAATTTGAAAAAAATCAAAGCTGATGCTCACAATACTGTGTGACATAACGTATCGTTTGTAATGTTTCCAAGGTCGTTGATATTGAATTTAAGCACAGTTTAGGATTTCGACTCCCCCCCCCCGTCCCTTGTACCCTCAAATTGAAATTAAAATTTTTGAAACTGTCTAATTTAATTTTCAAAATTCTAGAAATGCACTTCAGCGCTTGAAATTTTAGAAATGGAATTTTTTAATAAAATACTTACTGTCAATTATGAATATTTTGACTCATAATTTTATTTTGAGTTGAAACACCTTGCTTGTTACTACAAAAAAGTGGTAAAAAATCACTTTTCTTTAGTTTTGATTTTTTTTCACCACGTTTCACCCAATTTCAGAGTCCAAAAAAATATATGTGATGCATGACCACTTAACACAACTAATAAAAAAATTTCCAGTCATGACACCCTCAAAATTATTTTGAAAATTTCAATGTGAAAAAAATTGGGAAAATTTCCAGGGCGTTTAACAGTCAGTATAAGTCAGTATTTTCTCAAAGGGGTCAGTATCGTCAGTATAAGTCAATATTTTTGACTAATTTACTCAAAAGGTTAATATTTTTTTCAAAAATTCCAAAAAAAATCCCATTTTTCCTTGAAAACTAAGAGATTTGAAGATTTTACCTCCTTTTTACTTAACTAAAATATTTGTCAAATAATAAAAAAATGTTCAGCTTTTGAATGCCGTTTTTTTTTTCAAAAAATTTTTTCCTCACTTCGCTCGGGCTCAGTAAATTTACACAATTTTAATTTCAATATGATGGTATGAAACTTCTTCCTTCCCAACCTAGGCAATCATTATTCTCAAGTGAAAAAAATTATTCCCTTCTTATTTATCAAAGGACCCGATAATGATCTCGATTGAAATTTTCAAAAATGTTTCGATTTTTTGGAAGGAGATCAAGAAATGAGCCAATATAGGAATAGGTTTTTTAGAAGTCGAAACAAACCACAAAAAAGCACAATTTTATTTTACCAAATAATGAAATTTCGGATTCTTAATGCCCTTTTTTCAAACATTTTTGCCCGTGCGAAACAAGAGCAATATTTTAATCACTTTATATTAAAAATTAATAATTTTTCACAGATCTTTCAGTTTAAAATTACTGATATTTAGTCAATTTCTAATTTGTCAAAGAAATCAATAATTTGGACTGAAAGATCAGTGAAAAATCACTGATTTGAAATAACATGAAAAATCGACAGAAAATTCACCTATTGACGCCAAAATTTTATTTTATTAGAATTTTTACCAAAAATTTTTGCTCTTGCTTAATGTTTCGATTTTTTTTTGGGGGGGGGGGGGAGACTTGAAAAAGTCATTCCACAGGTCAATATAAGTCAGTATTTTTGCTCAACAGATTTTGTTAGACACCCTGGAAAATATAAACCGAAAATTTTCAAAAAATTCTCATGTGGAAATTTCAAAATTTTTTACCCTTCCCTTCCCTTCCCTTCCCTTCAATTCCAGAGATATCATGTGTTGAAAATTCGACATTAAAAGCGCGATAATTCCGGAAGGGGTGGGGCTGGGGGTAGTTGGTCAAAATTTTTTGGGATGTTTCTAGACCATAAATAACATTTTAGGTCAATTTTGACCAATTCTGGGTCAAGGGCCATTTTCGACCCTTTTAAAGGAAAGGCTCTTTTGAATTTTCCTAAGCCTGAAAAAAAATAATAAAAATGGTCCTTGGTCCATACGAATTTCAGCACCTATAATCGTGGATTACCCATATTGGTGATCTATTTGATCCATATTGAAGCACAACTTCCTAAAATTTTCCACTCGAGTTGAAATCCATAAATTTTCACGAAAAATTTTTATTTCAAAAAAATAATTTTGTAAGTTTTACCTCAAAATTACGAATTTTAGAAAATTATGCTTTAATCGATGAAATAGGTCATAAATATTTGTAATCCACGATCATATCTGCTAAAATTCACATGGATCATTTTTATGGACTTTTTTCCAGCTGTGGAAAATTTTAAAATTTTCTGGTCGCTCTGAAACGTCTTGAAACCACTTTCAATCGATCCGGGAGGTCAAAAATAGGGTAAATACCTTTCAGATTTTTTTTCGTTGATTGGATCAATTTTTCATAATTTGCAGAGCGATGAAGTAATTTTGAAACTTCGAAAATTCACCAAAATTCGAGAAATGATTTTCAGTAGAGGTAGGACCTAATGTAAAAAAAAAAACTTTTTTTTTATTTTCATGTGTTTGGTCCAGATTTGGTGTCATTTGAATCAAAAACGTGAAAAATGAGACATCGATTTTTTTACTCTAGGTCCCTTCTTTACGGCAGGGTCACAAATACGTGGAAATTTTAAGAAAATGTCTTCGTTCGTCCCTTGAAAAACATCAAATAGGTTCTCAACTATGCTTCCCATAAATTTTTAAAAAATTGCCAGAATTTCTCAAAAATTCAAAAAAATATTCGAAAATAGAACTTAAAGTTCTCAATTTGTTCGTATGATTTTTTTTCAAAAAATTGAACCTCCGATTAAATGGTTTTTTTTATTCCATACTGCAATTTTTATCGTTTCGAATAACGTAATTTTCAGCCATAGAAGTAAAATCGATTCACCTCATACCATTGCGGTGTTTTCTCATACAATCTAATGCCACAGCCACAACAGTTGAGAATTTTCATCACATGTTGCATGACGCGCGATTACTGCTGATGCTGGAACTTGCCATAGTGTAGTGTAATAAATCACACGAGGAAAACGTACAGCGGAGATGGCGTAAAAGTACCTAGATACGATTGTACTAGCCCGCCTGCAAAGTACCTACGCGAGCTATAGAAGGAAAAAATACCTTACACCTATTCGAATTCGTGTCTAAGCGTATAGCCGAAAGGAAAAAAAGGAGGAGGTAAGACGAGAGCCAAAAAATTCTCTCGTCCGCGTGTGCACTACCGGTGAAAAATATATAGAAAAAAAAGGCAATCGATACGGAAACGAATCGCGGCCTGGAAACATTTATTCGAAAATCGAAAATTAATCGAAATAAAAATTAACAGCTGAAAACGACCGGAGCGCGAAGAAGCATCGGCGTAAGAAAAAAAAAGTGAAAAAAAAGGAGAAAAGTTGGAAAAACGACGCGCGCGAGAGCTGAAACAATAAAATAATTCCGAATAAGGGGTTTTATATACGGTTGGAATTCCGCCAGCTGAAGAGTATGTTGAAGAATAATACTTTTTGCCACGTTCACGTTCGCGCTATCCTTTTCATCCTTATTGTATCCGTAGTCAGCTATTTTAGTATATAACGCTTTTCAAAGCTTTATTTTTACTCTAAATGTATCATCAAACGGTTCGCATGTCTGTGTACTTGTTCCTGTACAGGAAATTCCGCCACTGCAGCTCGCCGGCTCGTCCGACAACAGACAAACGACACAGAGACTACGTTAAACGTTTAATACTTTAATGATAATACTTGATGTTTGAATTTTTTTATACTCGAATGTCTTTAACCGTTTCTCGAGTAGTGTTTATGAATGTTATAGCCAGCTCAGCGACGAGGCTGGGTCTCCTTTTTTGTTGTGCTCTTTTTGCGGTCTCGAGTCTTGTACCGTTCGGTTATGCGGTATTTTTCACCCCGAAGTTAAGTTTTTTCACAATGAGGCAATAGAAGAGCATTTGCGGTGAAGTTGGTGGTTTTTGTGAACGAGTTTGGCTGAAAAAATTGATGAATTGTGGTTTTTGAGGTAATGAGGATTAAAACCGTGGGGATTTATTGGACTGAAAAAGTAATGATTTCATAATTGCTTAGGAAGGAGAGGGACTGGAATCCGGAGGGAGGGGGTATGGTCCCTCTAGATCCGGTTGCAGAGATTTTAGAAAAAGTGTCAATGGCTCTAGCTTCGAGATTTTTTAAAAAATGGCTCCAGCTTCAAAAAAATCGTCCAGGAGGCCCTCCTCTCTCCTCCCTCCAGCTCTAATTCCGAGATTTTTGATTAAAATCCTTCTGGCTTCAAGATTTTTCAAAAAGTTTCTTCAGCTCCGGCTTCAGTTCTGAAAAGATCGTCTATAATAAGCCCTTCTTCTTTTTCCCTTTAGCTTTGTTTCGAATGCCTGGAAAGAGTCAAAATTCTTTTTAAAATTTGGGTAATTTTTACAAAGTGACAGGATTTTTGGTAAAATAGTGAAATATTTTGTAAAATATTGATGTTTCGATTTTGGTTCTTGATATCTGAAATTGAAAAAATTAAATTTCACTTTTTTGAAAAATTTTCGCCCACGTTTCGCTCTCTCGAGCTCAGTTAATTTTTTTCAAATGAAAATTATTTTGTATAAAATTTTATTTGTCATTTTTGCAATCAATTCCTCTCTCCTCCCCCTCCTCAATCATGACAAAATTTCTTTTTAAATTTAAAAAAGGTCTGAGTCAGAAAATTTATAACAAATATAACATTTTTTGGAAAAAATTTTTTTGGATCAATAAAATGAGCTTAAATTGCGTTTTGAGTGCAAAAATTAGAAAAAAGCAAAACAATTTTCAGTCTCTTCCAGTTATACAAATTGTGAACCTTCCTGAAAAATAATTTGAAACTTTGTACGAATTTCTCTTTCAAAATGAAGAAATATTATGAAAAATTTGAAAGTGTGATTGAATCGTTTGAAATTTTCCGAATATTTTCTTAACCCTTAATGTCGCAGCGTCCGCTATAGCGGACACATGTTTTAAAAAATTATTTCAGTCTCAGAAGCTGAGTTGAATGATTTCTCAAGTCATAAATCTTAAATACCATACTTCGAGAATATTATATCCAAATTTCAGAATTTTATCTCAACTTTTGATAGTTTTACAAATTTTTCAATTTTAATTTTTTTTCAATATTTCTCTCATATCAAACTACTCAGAAATATAATTTTTTTAAAAATAGAAAGAAATTGAATTTCAAAAATATGTTGCATGTGTTTTTTAGCAGAAAGTTGTCCCTTTTAGATGCACTATTGACAATTTCCAAATAAAGAATAAAGCTTGTCAGAATTGAAGCTCAAAGTTCATGTCCGCTATAACGGACGTTGCGAACTGTGCAGAGAGGTTGACTTGGTTACTAATGTTCGCTATAGCGGACACTGCGAATGATGATGTAAGCATATTGAGACCACCTTAACACTTGTACTCAATACTCAAATGAACTGAGTATGGAGTACAGGCTTCGAATTTTCACATAATTGAGTATTGAGTAAATTTACTTGATTGGATCAAGTATTGAGTACAATACTCAACATTCATGATACCTACTCAACACTTATCTTTTTGAGTATTCAATACAGTCATTTTTACCTACTCATAATTCTAAATACTCAATACTTAATTACTGAGTACTGTATTCAATATTCTGAGTATGTGTACTATGTATTTTTAAGTAAGTATATGGAGTGAGTATGTGCTGAGTAGTGAGGAGATGGCGGTACTTTTTGCCCTATTTATGTACCTCCTCCATGACATATTTTTGAAAGTATCTCACCATTTTAAGTTATCTACCTCAATTACCTTAAACTCAATCACCCCAAAAAATATTTGAGTATTTTACTCAAAATTTGAGTATAAAATACTTGACTCATATTTTTCAAGTATTGCACTCAAATTTTCTTTCCTTAATTCTACTATGGAAAATCTTGAATTGAAATTGAGAATCTGCTTCCAAGCAATTACTCAGTACTCAAATGATGAAAATTACTGAATTAGTACTAGCGGGGGTGGGGGTGGGGTGGGAGTAATTTTTTGAGTGATGTTTGATGTAAATCTTTACAATTTTTGGATCTTTTAACAATTTTTTGTGGCATAAGATTTTGTTCATGAGTAAATGACCAAACTCTCCTCCCCTCCCTCCCAGAAAACCAGTTTATTGTACGTGATACACTAATGAAAACAAGAAATACTGCACTGCTCACCCTTCGCAGTGTCCGTTATAGCGAACATAAGTGAACATGGCAAGTTTGCTGGGCACTTCGCAACGTCCGCTATGGCGGACATGCTGTAATTTCACCCCAAAGGGGCGGAAAATTTTGAAAAAAATATTTTTGGGATCTATGGACCCAAAATGAATGGATAATATTAAAAAAATGTTTTTCCCATCATTTCCGCGAACTTGCGAATTTAAGGGTTAAAAACATTTTATCCAAACTTAAATAATGGGGCGAAGAACTATGACAATTGATGGGAAAATGATAAAAACAGATCTACATGTCATGAGATCTGTATTTTTTTGATAAATTTCAAACGTGTTGAAAATTAAAAATGTTTTCAAAATGTTGCGGTTGTTTTGACGCAAAAATTCATCAAATCAATTTTTGGCCAATAAAATGTTATCAATTTTGCAAAATTTTAAAGATTTTTCCAAGATTTTTGACAGTTTTTGAACTCGTTTTACAAGATTTTCAGTCAGTAAAAAATTTGTACAAAGACATTAAGTGTTTCTTGTAAAGATTTACAAGTTTCTGATTAAATTTCACCTTTATTAATTACACTATTTATAATTTCTTATTGAAATTTAACAATTTTTCGTATTCTGTGTAATTTTTATGGCTTTTTTGGGGGGAGGGGCGTTTGAACTTTTTTAAAATTTATGAATTTGCAGAAGAAATGATTTTTCTTGCAATTTTTAATGAAAACTTTCAAGAAAATTATCATATTTGCACAGGTTTTATCGTGATGTATTTTTTAAAAAAATTCGACTTCATTCTAAATAATTCAAATAATTTTTTCGCCATTTTTCGAAGTTTGAAAGAAATTTTTACAGATTTTCTTGTGATTTGAATTTTTTAGTTTCATTTTTTTACTTTCTTGATGATTTTAAGAGTTATTTTATTTTGTTAAAGCATGGCTATTATTTTTACATTTTAAAAATTTTTTTTGTTCTCAATAATTATGGTAATGAAATAACGTTTTTGATACAATGGAAACGTAAACTGTGAATTGAAAATTACTAATCGAGAATTATTATTATTTTTTTGTTTTAGGTGAGTTCAATTTTCTGCTACGAATAAAAACATGAGTAAGTCATTATTTGCAACTTTTCTCCCCCCCCCCCACACACATAAATTTCAAAAAATACGTAGTCGAATTCAATGAATTTTATGTGGTAAGTAGTCCTACGTGAAAATACTTAAAATTGTTGAAACGTTTGTAAAACTTTCATTTCCCATGAAAATTTGACAATTTTCTCGAGTCTTACAAAATTTCTGTTTGATTTTCTAATTTGTTCACATGTTGAAGCCTTTCATTAATGTTTCATCAATTCTGTAGCACCTTCAACAATTTTAATGAAAATTTTAGGTTGATTTTTTTCAAAATTTTAAGATATCTTGCCATATTTTTAGCAAACGATTGTATCGAACCATTTGATTATAACTTTCTCGAATTTTATGTGCTTGAATTGGTAAAAATAGTGAGAAATTTGAACAATTTCTGTCACATTTTCGTAAAATTTTACAATATTTTAAACAATTCAATTGAACTAAAATGATGATTTTCAATTTTTTCCAAAGTTCCAATTTTTTTTCTATTTTTGATATTTTTATGATGTTTTCAAAAAGTTATACGACATTTTAGACAATTTTATCAAAACTTTAGGGATCTACATTTTTACAATTTCGAAATTTTTAAATGAATTTTAAATCTAGCGAAAATATAGCGATCACACTTTTCATGGCGTGTTTTGGCCAGAAAAACAAGAAAACTTGGAAAATTGCCACACTTTTACTTCATTGGCAAAACAAAAATGATGAGAAAATGACAAGAATTGTGCTGAGTTTACAACAAAAACGATTTTCTTAAATTTTTAAGTCCAAAATTTTAAGATGGGGGGGGAGGTCTTCGAAAAAATTTAATGCCAGAAAAATATAGCTGTAAAAATCAAAAAAATTGGTGGAATTTTAATTTTTCAGATCCACTAAACATTTTGTATTTCTTTTCATTTATATTCTCCCCAATTTTTATTAATTTTGGACCCCCCCCCCCCACCTCTACAATAATCGGACTGAAAAATAATTTTCTGGGTAAATACAATTCGAAAAAATTACTATCGATTTCCAAACCCTCGTAAAAAGCGTATAATTTCATCAAAATCTCAAAACTGACATTGTTTTGTTAAACGGCAAGAGTTAAGAACACCTTTTCCCATGCAGCCAAGATCGATTACATTATAATAGAGGGTTCTCTCGTCAAATTTGTAACGTGGGAGTTTCGCAACTCCTTCGGATTCTGCCACCATAGCGAAACGGTGAGACGAAATTATAATCTTTAACAATTGTAAACAATGCGTTCAAAAAGGCCATTATCCGTTCGTTTAATAGTTTCTAAGCGATAACCGCCGCGGCTTGTAATTTGTATCTACGTATTTACGTTACGAGAAGAATACCCAACAAAGTAGTATCGTTCAAAGTAGAAGCATTTAGATATAGATACCTATTGCGAAACCCCCCGAATACGTGCTGAGCTGTAATTCGTCGGCGGCGGCAAAAACCAAGGCAAAAAACCACCCAGCTTTGGGTACGTTTTCTATCTAATTTTTATGGCCTTTTTGGTAAATTATATAATTTCGTATCCGCGTATTTATTTAATATGGCGAGCGAAATTTCAAAATAGGCGGGGGCATCGAGGCGCGAAATCAGTCACGTACATCTCGTATAAATGTTCAAAATGTTTCCAAGGGAGTGCAGATTTAATTCGGGCATTTGTTTACCTATATTTATGCTACCGAGATATACTTTCGAGGAGGAAAAAAAATACCCAAGTGAAAGTTGCCTCGAAGAGGCCTATACTTGGAAACTGTGTACATGAAATTCGACTTGCATTAAACGCTTTTCTTTTTCCTCGACGAAAAAATCGCTCAAAATTTAAGTGAAAAAAAGACGGAAAGAAGGTTAGAAGGGAATGGAGAACACGAGTAACCTGAGTTGGAAATACTCGAGTGAATTCATCGAACCGATAAGCAATTGGAATTGCCAATAGTGTTCTTCGCTTCGAACGAGGTATCGAAAATTTCAAACCGTTTATGGTGCTGATTTGGTCGCAGCGACGAGAAATATCGATCTCGCGGATGAAACACATCGGAGAATTCAATTATTTTATACGAAACGAAGCGAGGAACGAGGGCAAAGGCAAAGGCGTGCCTGCGAGACGTTTAAAAATTAATTTAAAATTCAAACGCGAACGGTCGTCGGTCGAATTTCGGCCCAAAGTGTAGAATTTTTCGCGCGGCGAGCCGGGCACATATCGACGCGAAAAGTATCGCAGCACGTAAGTGCTACGGTTGGGTTTTCTCGAGAGAGAGAAAAAGTCGCCCCGCGTCGTGATTCTGCGCCGCCGAATGCGGACGTCGCAGCCACCGTCGCGACGTTATTTTTATTCATATTGCGCCCAGCTCGCGAGTCCGAACACATGTAATCATTTTTCGTAGAAGAAACACCCCTCAGAAATAGGTAATTTTAAAAGTAGGCTTTTGTATGCATTTGGTGGGAATGAGGGGAGGACGGGGAGGGGGTAGGAGGCTGCGTTTTGTCGCTTCTCCAGCCAGTGTCGTGGTGCCTTTGTTTTAATTATTTTTGCCCTGTTAACACGTTCGCCTAATGTAATTTCAGCTACACGCGGAAGTGTTTAAATTAATTGAACCGAGTGTGTATTTAACGAGTATAAATCGAGTGAAATTTGCGAGCCGAGGATACGCGCCCGACCTTAATTAGATGGCTGGAATTATCGGAGTTAGGCGTCCGGGTAGGAGTGGTTGAAATTCTGTGTAAATTGTATCTCGTTGATTTTAAAAATTATTGTCAGAGTTGTTTTTACGAGATTGTGGAGTGATTTGATGGAATTTGTTGGGTTTTCGAAGAGGTTTGGAAATTACAATTTTTTCTCAGAATGAATCGTGAGATCAGAAATTTTGGAACTGAACTAAAAACTGAAAAAAAAAAACTGAGATTGGAACTATTAGGATCAGAGTGTCCAACAAATCCTACTGACCCTGTTGGTCCTGTTTTTGGCTGAAGGGTCCTGTAGGTCCTAAAAAATGCTGTTTTTGTGCTTTTTTAGTTGAAACTTCTGTTCTTTTTTTCAAATTTTGAGACCCACCCATCAAAATAAATACAGAATGTACACTTTTTGAGAAACCGACTAAAGTTAGGGAATTTTGAAATTTTTGCTAAAATTCTTGATAAATCTAAAATAAGTCGTATAGATTTTCTTCGCTTGATCGTGATGTATAAAAAAATTGATATTCAAATGCACGTCTTTATCCACTCAAGTTGAAATTTTTCAACAAAAATCTTCCTCGCTACGCTCGGAGATTATTTACACCCTTTTTTCCTTGCAGAATCCGTTGATTTTTTTTAGAAGACGTCGTTTCTGTAATGAAATTTTGATGAGGAAAGAATGTATGATGCCCTGAATCATAATCTCGAAAAAGGGGGGGGGGAAAGAGAATGAAAGAGAATTCGGAATTATTGCTATTATTTTGGAAAACTTCACTGAGGATGAAGTGATGACTGATGAGTTTTCAATTTTTTCAAGCCATCCTTTTCTGCTCAAATTTTCGCCTTCACTTTAGGGCTCAAAGCATTAATAATAAAATTGTTGTGTTATTTTCCAAAATTTATTTTCTTAATAGATTTTTGATTTTTTTTGTGGGGTAGAAAGATAAGGTGCACATTGATACCTATTCATTTTGAAAAGGTTATCTGAAAGCCCTGTTAAGGTTCTGTTTTTGGATTTTGAGGTTTTATTAGATATTCTGAAAATGACGAGAACTGAAAACTGGAACTAAATCTGAAATACATATAATTCTGTTTGATGAAGAAAAATGCCTGTAATTTGGACAAAAATTACTCAAAATGCAAAAACTAATACATTTTTGGAATCCTCTCGTCGAGACGAATCGAATGGTTTTTTTACGAATAAATTTGGAGCATTAGAACGAAAGTTGACTTTTTTTCCGGCGCGGATGGTTGATGGATGGTCGACGCCGCCAAAAAAAGCCCGTAACTCGGCCAAAAATTGTTCAAAATGCAAAAACTGATACATTTTTGGAATCCTCTCGTCATGAACAATCGAATGGTTTTTTTACCATCCCATTTCGAGCATTTGGACGGGAGATTGCTTTTTTGCTGGGTGGATAGTTGATGAAGAAAAACGCCCGTAACTCGGCCAAAAATTGCTCAAAATTCAAAAACTAACACATTTTTGGAATCCTCTCGTCATGAACAAACGAATGGTTTTTTTACCATCCCATTTCGAGCATTTGGGTGGAAGTTGGTTTTTTGCTGTGAAGGATAGATTTTTGGGAGAGACCACGCGCGGAAAACTTTTTCGAAAATCACCCAAAATGCCAAAACTAATCCATTTTCAGAATCCTCTCGTCAAGCACTGTCGAATGGTTTTTTCATTATTCAATTTCGAGCATTTGGACTACAGATAGTTTTTTGCTGCTTGGATAGTTGATGAAGAAAAATGCCTGTAATTTGGCCGAAAATCGCTTAAAATGCCAAAACTAATATATTTTTGGAATCCTCTCATCATGAACAATCGAATGGTTTTTTCATCATTCAATTTCGAGCGTTTGGACTAAAGATAGCTTTTTGTTGCGTGGATAGATGAAGAAGAAAAATGCCTATAATTTGGACGAAAATTGCTCAAAATGTATTTGAAGCCTCCGTCTAAAAAACAACCATAGTCCATAAATGAAATTTTACCAGAGAGCGAAATTATATGCTGATAACTTTTCTACGACTAAAAATTAGGTTCGGCGAATGTTATTTAATTTCGAAATGTGGATTAAGGGACAATAGTGCAAGTTTGACCGTTCAAATGTTCCTACAGTTCTCAAAAATGGAAATTGAAAATTTTCCTATGCAATTTTAATCACAAGAAGTCTTCGAAGTTTTCGAGCTTTTTGTTTACAGTCCACCAGCTTGATTCTGATTGGTTATTTACAACCAATCAGCGTCAACCTGATGGACTATGGCTGTTTCTTAAACAAAAAGCTCGAAAACTGTTAATTTAGAAACACAGGAAAAGGGTGAATGTCTTTTTTGAAATTCGAAATGAATAACACTATCAGTTTTCTCGTGAAATTTTATTTCAGAAACTGTAATAAAAAAATTTTCGTGAAAATGGACTATGGTTGTTTTTTAGACGGAGGCTTCATTTTAATAAAAAAAAAACTGAAAGGAATTCGTCATTCTAGATAAGTAAGAACTTCAACTTGGTGATCAATACTTCCAAAACAGTATTAAAAATAGTTAAAAACTATCAATTTAGAAATTTTAAAACAAAAAAAATTTCATGAACTAAAGACCTTTAGAAGATGATGCTCTAAAAATTAAATTTAAAAATTTTGATAGATACTGCCATGATAAAAAGTGAATTTTGAAAAGAAATTGAAACATTGACAACTTTTGCTGCCTTTGACAAATTTTTTTGTTCATCTTTGAAATAGTCCAGCCATACTGACAAACCTTTTTTCAATTATCAATTCTTTAAAAGCTCTAGTTTTATTTACTAAATTTCCTTTCCATTTCAGTTTCAGTTATATTATTATAGGTTATTAAAATTTTCACGATTTTAATATTTTTGAAAAATTGCAAGCTTTTTTACGAAAAATTATTAAAAAATTTAAATTTTTGGAGAAAATTTTTAAATTTTGGAATGTAGGTATAGGCTCATTTCAAAATATTCTGCAGGCTTAAAAACGTCTTGAAATTGCTTCTAATTAATTCGGGTGATCTAAAATGGGGTATCTGTCAATTTTCATCTGTTCACCGCAATGTGGGTGCTGTAAAGGTATTTTCAAAATTTTTTAGGAAAATTTTCTTCCAAAAAATATGGATTGATCTGGAAGTTGGAATTTTCGGAAATTGTGTTCTAATCGTACAAAAAAATCACTCATGTGAGGAATCTGAAATTTTAAATGCCAAAGTTCATATGGACCATTTTTACAGACCTCTTAAATTCTGAAAAATTCCAAAACTTTCTGGAAGCTGTTAAACGTCTCAAAATGGCTTTCAGTCGATTCGAAAAATCAAAAATAGGGTATAACTAAGTGTCCTAAAGTTCAGTTTTTTTTGTTGATTAAATCAAATTTTCATTTTTTCAAAAAGATGGGTTACGTAATTTTGAAATTTTAAGAATTCGCCAAAATTCGAAAAATTAACCTAACAGTAGGAATTTTAAATATGGAGGTTCTTCAATGATGTAATTTCGATTAATTTTTGTTTCGATCCAAAATTTCACTGCTATGCTGGTTGAATACTTTCCTTGTAAAAAAAAAAAATTAAAAATTAAAATTCCTTTGGAATTTGAAACTCAACTATCCCATTTTTGTTTATTTAAGGAGAAGAACGTAAAAATTTTACAATCCGAAATCAATGGAGAGAGGAGATGGAAAAATGAAGAAAGGTACCTCAAATGTTGAAAATTTTCTTTGCTTTTCAACAATTTTTTTCACAAACTGGGATAAAAATTTGACTCCTATCTCGTATTTCTCGATATTTACACTTTCGAAAAATCACATTCGAATACCCCTCCGCGTCGCATTTTCCATTCCAAGCAGGTAACCTGACCCTTGGTGAATCCTTTATCAAATAATAATTTCGGTTTTTTTCCTCTCCATCTTGCAAAATAAAAACCCATCTTGGCTCTTTTTTCTGGCGGTTTCGCCGTTGCAACGGTATAACGAAGCGACCGAGAAAATATTTACTTCGGGGTACGATTTGATTAACTCGGCATTATCTGTATTTCGCTCCAGTTGTTTTTCATAATGACGACGACGACAACGACGATGGTGTTGGAAAAAGGAATTCCATTTTTTATATTTTCATTTTTCTGTATTCGCAAACGGCGGCTCTCGGCTCGGAGCTTAGAGGTTGTTTATTTAGAAGCATACCGAAACGCGAGGTAACCTTATATTATGTTACTTTGGGCTGTTCTTTTTTAAAACAGCCGTTTTATTTCTTATATTATTACTATATTTTGATAATATTATAGGGAGGAAACCGTCGGGTCGCGTCATTCGCGCAACCGAGCAAAATAACTAATCCCAACGTGGGATGAAAAACCTTGCGCACTGTAAAATTGTTATATTCGCGACCGCGGCGGAGAGAGCGGGGGAAATCGGCGTAGCGGCGAAAAGCGAGCTGGATAGTTCGACCGTGTGCTAGAGCGAGATACCCAAAGTCGAATATAATTTCGAATTAAACCAACTGCAATAAATTTGGCTGTAAGTTGAACTGTGACGAAAATAGGGGCTCGTAATTAAGAAAAAAAAAGAACGAGTTTGCGCATTCGTTGCTCGTAAAAGAGAAAATTCGAGATTCGTATTTTAATTGGAGTCTGTGTGTCCGGAGCAGGCGACGTATTAGAGAGAAAAAAATACCGAGACTTTGAGGCGAGTGGAGCTACGATGGGAAAAAAATATCGGTATTGAAATTTTCAAGAATAAACTGCTATGAGTCGAATTGGCTGATATGGGAGGAAAATCGGCTGCGAAATGATCGGTATTGCAATTTATGTACTTACTGATCATAAATCCAGCTTTGACTGGCGAACGTTTGGCTCTGTAGGTCAACGGACGCGTCACCGAGAAATACCTATCGAAGCTGATTATCAGCAAATTGAGCACGGAAGCGTTACTGGCGAGGTAATCGAGCGCCAGCCAAGCGTCGCAGAGATGAGCTCCCAATGGCCAGTACCCCATAATGGTGTATACGGTGAATAGTGGCATCGAGAATAACCCCACTGTGACGTCGGCCACCGCCAAACTGAACAGAAAGTAATTGCTGATGGTTTGCAGTTGTTTGTCGATCTTGAAGGAGACCATGACCATGACGTTGCCGGCGACGGTTACCACGCTCAAAGTACCGGACAGAATGGCTATAACGACCATCTGCATCACGCTGTATCTGCCGGCTCGGCTACCGCTGGATGGAAACGATGTCGACGAGTTACCGCTGGAGTTGTCGAATGAAAAATTTAACAGTGTAGATAGATTTTCGGCGTCGAAGGGAGCGATGGTTGTATTTGTCATCTCCCATGTAGCCGTCATTATATTTTTAGCGCTATGGTTTGTCCCTCCACCTCCGCCCGATTTCTTCGTTTTCTTCTTCTTTTTCTCTTTTTTCTATTACCTAACATCACATTTCATTTTTAACGCTGGCCCATGCTGTGAACAGAAAAAAAAGGTAGAGGGTAATGAGTGAAAATGTATAGCTAAAGGGGCATTCAGAAGTAATATATGAAGGTATCGGTGGCGATTTTGGAAGAGAAAATCTGAGGAAGTCAGAAATACGAATTTACCAAAAGAAAAACACAAAAAAACATAGAAAAATTGAGCAGATTCGCGTCTCTTGCATTTGTATTACTTATTGATTTTTTTTACTCATTGTGTCAAGAAGAAAATTATGAAAAATTATGGAGTTGAAAACTTTTGTTAAAAATTCAATCATTTTCAAGTTGGACGAATTTTTTTTAAAAACCTGAACAAAATTATATGAATTTTAAATTGAATTTTTTTTTTAAAGATACCAAAATGTTTTCCAACTGTAAATATTTTTTAATTGTAATTCTAATTTTCTAAAAATGTTTTTTATTTGAACTTAAAAAAACAAAAATCAAATTCCCATTTCTTGGACTTTCTTCTAATTTGAAAACTGAATGTACAATGATTTTAAAATATTCCCATTTTTTTGAAATTTCGATTTCGTTTTTTTTTCAAAACGTCTTCTAATAATTACATAATTAGAAAGAATTTTTTAGAACATGAAATTGAGAAAAGTAGAATAGCTTAAAATTGAAAAAATGTAAAAAAATTGAGTTTGAATTAATTTTACTGTTTTAAAATTTGAAATTTGATGCAGTTTGTTTCGAGAAAAATTATGGCTAAATAGATTGAAGAAATTTTGAGTTGAAAAAATTTGAGCAAAATTTGAAATTTGATGCAGTTTGTTTCGAGAAAAATTGTGGCTAAATAGATTGAAGAAATTTTGAGTTGAAAAAATTTGAGCTCAAAAATTGAAAGGTCTAAATTTGGACTTGGATTACTGAAATTTCGTTAATGACAAAAATAATTATGGGTCATCTTGTTTTAGGACAAATGAATCTAAGTTAGGTACCTATTTACTTTTCTAGACACATTTTTCTAAAAAAAAAAACCTGGCATGTATTTATTTGAGAAAATCTCAATCTTTGAAAAAATCAATGGAAGTCTAACTTCCCTTGGAAAATCGCCTCTGGAAGGTATCGATTCATTTGCAAAGTATCGTGAGGGAAAAGGGGGTGACAAGAATTTTTTCAGAGTGTTGTCAAAATTTTCGAGAGTTGGTATTGTTGGAAAAAAAAATCATGCATTATTTTCACGACACTTTCCCCTTTCTTAAAAAAGATCAATTTTCCAGATTTTACTCATAGAGTCCATTTTTTCCAGAAAAGGTAAAAATATTTCAAAATGACAAAAATGGAGGTTTATGTAAAAAATATGCAATGTTTTTGAAAAAAAAAAAAAAAAAAAATGCAGACTAAAATACTGGATAGAAAATCAGAGAAAAATATTGTACGAGCGAACCGAAAACGATTTTTTTGTTTAAAAAATCAGGTTTGAAAAGAAAAAAAAATTGGCCATTTTTTCAACATTTCACGAGCTATTTTTGGTCCTTTGAGAGAAGGAAGACAAATCATCAAGAATACCTCTCCCTCTTATTGCGTAATTTTTCTTAAGGTATCAAGTTTCTTTTTACAGTGATGCCAGCTGTTTTTAGAAGGTTGTTATTGGCAACACTTGGTATACGAAGGTTACTAATCTTGGAGGAGAGATATGGAATAAATCGACGATTGATTGAAATTGTAAAATCGAATTATTTTTCAGTATAAACTAATGTTGGTACTGTGTCATCGCTGTAGATGTCCAAGTTGACGAAAATATGCCTGATTTTGAGCCATTTGTGACAATACTGTCAATTTTTGTTCAAAATTAGTATAAACTTTGAATTTAAGCAAGTTCGAAAACATGTGTACGAGTAGAATGGGGTATGTAGGTTGATTTTTATCTGTTTGAAATTATCTTCTTCCTAATCCCTTCCTCCACACCCCAACCAACATTAATTTTGAAAATTTGTTGGTGTTTTTTTTTTCAAGAAAATGAAGCCAGGTATTCTCTTAGATCAAAAATTCTTGAATTTAGAGATATTTTTTGAAAATCCTATTTCAGTTGAAAGTATATGTGACCCTGTCGTAAAGAAAGGGCCTAGTGTAAAAAAAAATCGACGTCTTCATTTTTATATGTTTGGTCCAAATTTGGTGTCATTTAGACCAAAAACGTGAAGAATGAGATATCGATTTTTTTTTTTACACTAGATCCTTTCTTTACGGCAGGGTCACATATTCAAAGGTTTCAATGAAGGTGAAGTTATTTCGATCTTGAACCCAATAGACGATACAAGTGAGGTCCAAAATTCGAAATAATTCGAGGTCAAGGAATAAGATTTTTAAATGTGTCTATAAAATATTGAAAAAATGAAAAGTTTGAAGAATATTTTTAAAGTTTCATATTTTTAAGAAAATAAGTGAAATTTAAGATCACATTTCTGGAAAATAGATCTTTTTTGCTATTCTCAGGCAAATCTTCAAAATATTTTTTGACCAGCCTTTGAAATTCCAAAAAAAGCCAAAAACTAAATTGAAATATCTATTTTGAAATCGTTGACTAGAAGTAATCTTTCTAGTACGAGTAACTTCGGAATAGCCATAAAAATTTTCGAAGCTGACCGAAAAAACATTCAGGATATTGAAGCCTGAAATTATGGGTCCTTAATCTCATTGATGAACTCAAAACAAAAATAAAATCATTTGATGTTGACAAAGTTAATTTTTGCGTTGGAATACATTTCAAGACATTACAGTACCAGCCGCATTGATCAAAACTGCGTTATTAAAGTTGCCTATCGAATTCGCCGTAAATATACTCAAGCAATCCGTATTTACGGCAAATCAGTTATGCAATTCTATTAACGTGTTTTTTTAAACCGCATTTTTTTGGGTATGTCTATTCTCACACGGAATGAACAACAAAATGACCGAACTATGCGCGATTTCGTTCATTTTTTTCGTCATCTTCTCTGCGATACTGACCATCTCTCATGATCTCAGCTGTCAATTGTTAACTATGTACCTTTTCCTCAACATTTTTTTTTTTTTTTCAGATTTTGAAAGTTTTTCTTATAATATCATTTTTTTTCAATTCCTCCAATAAATGTTTTCCCCCTCTAAACTTTCTTCTTCAAAATTCATGGTAAGCTCCAGGATTTTTTTTCAAATTTCTTCGATTTTTATTTTTGTAAAATTTTCATTTTATAAATACCTATTTATTTAAATTAACAACTGTGAAATTCCATTTTTTGATCTAAAATTCTTTAAATACTCACATTCTCTCGATTTTTTCTCACATTTAATTTCTTAACATGTTTTTCAATCCAATTTTTTCAATTGTTTTATTCTAAAAATTTCAGAGCTGGAAAATAATTTTAGAAAAACATTTGAGCTGAGCTAAAAAAATTTCAAAGGGTGCGAAATTGAATTTGAGAAATGATTTCGAGAGGGAAAAAAATGAGAAAAGATTTTAATTTTATGATTCTATAGAGTCGAGAAATAAAAAATATGTATATATTTTTATGTATAAAAAATCCTAGAGTGGAAAATTTTTCAGACCTATTTGAAAAAATTGAAGGAAAAAATTCATTCTTCTAATTCGAGTTTAGGTTGAAATTTTTTTTAAAAAATGAACTGAAAAAGATTTTGAAAAATTTGATAGAAAAAGTCTTAAAGAGGTGAAGGAAATGGAAACAAAGTTTTGAATATCGTTGTACAACAATTTTACGAATTAGTTCGTAAAAATTTGTACCCGATAAGCAATTTTTAGAGTTGAGAAATATCTGGAGAAAAGTAAATTAAAAATTGAAACTATTTCGAGAATCGAAAAAAAAAAATGTGTTGAAAAATTATATCTTCTTTCGATTACAAAGTTACGACGTCATGAGACAGGTTGCGAAATTTCGATTCGAACGAACGATTTACATTTTTGTTGTTTATTCCGTGTGAGAATAGATAGACCCTCAATTTTTGAATATTTTTCAAAAATGGCGAAATTTTTACAAAAATATTTTTTGTTGCGGCGCCCTCTACTGGAGCTACGAACCGCGAATATCATACTAAAACCGGTTTTCTAAATCTCTTTCATACGAACACTAAATAAAAATCATTTTAAAATTCTCGAGTCAAAAAAATGCCAAAAATTTGAATTGAAGAAACATTAAGAAGAAATTAATTATGAAAACCGTCTCGTAGTTATTATCAATGTTATTATATCAATGACGTCATCAACACAGCCTCGAGGCTATTTCCCAATCCCTTTGACCCTGGTTTTGTTATTCAACACCCACTTTTCAAACACATCTCTCTTATTTTTTTCAAAAATTCGTCTCAAACCCCTTTAATATAGGCATCGAACGATCTAATTCTCGTATTCGAGACGTATATCGTATCAACTCGACATATTCGAAACATCGGTTAGAATACGTTAAAGAATCCTCGCATCTTCATACGTATAAAAATATCCTTAAAACAGAGGGGGGAAAAAATACAAAACTAAAGGGAAAAGTCTATCGCGATTCAAGAGAACATCTCCGAACAAGCGAAACGAACCGGGAAAAAAGACCGAGAGAGAAAGAGAACGAATAAAAATACGCAACGTACTACATAGCGCAGTAACACGACACAACGAAACATTTCCTTGTCAACATAATTATTTTTACATTTCAACAAACGCAATGTTAAAAGATCACAAAACCGTTTGGCTGTGTTTAAAAACGTAAAAACAAGAGAATAAATACGTTATTCAATTAAAATCTCGCCCTTAACCAACAATTCTCTGGAGATGTTTTCCCGGTACGTAGCCGCAACCGGCATGGCAATTTCTCGTCGATGTTCGAAGAAAACACACCGTCGTATGAGGGAAAGCTCGAAGCTGTGGCGGGTGTGTGGAGGGGGGGAAAATGGTAAAGGAAAAACCTCCGTTTTTACTCGTTCTTTCGCGGTTGTGTACCGTTCGGCTGGTTATTTGGGAGTAATTTTTTTTTTCGCGTCTTTGGCGTCGTCGGACCGAACTGACGTAGCGAATAATCAGAATCGTATAGAAAGACGAAAAATAACACAAAAGAAGCTTAACAGGGCTTTTATTTTGGCTTAAGAGGATACTTTGTGTAATTTTGACACGTTGAGTGATCGCCGTGTAACCGATCTTAATAGCCTTTTTTCACGCGATATTTTTCTTCAATAATATTTACTCCGATTATGCTCCTGCTCCGGGTGGAATCGAGTTGCGTCTGATATGTTCGATTTTGATTGGAGGCGATTAACTTAAACGGAGGGAATTTTTTATCGTCGTATCGTTTTTAACCATCGCGAAAGAAGAAAAATCAGTATAGGGCGAAACCCATCAAACCTTAATGCCATCGGTATTATAAATATCTACCTATCTGGAGCGTAATTTTTTTCCACCCTCGGCCTACTTTTCGAAATCTGTTTGGCGGGCCTGTCAACGGGTATATTTTCAAAATCGTCGGTTCTCATTGGCGAAACGGTTACGAGTGAAATTAATAGCTGCTTAGGAACGGTGTACCTCGGGTAACTTATCATACTCGGGTATAAGAAATTAATAAAAATACGCCGCAGATTCGCAGTTCGCACCTCGCCTCTGGAACGTTGTGCGAGACCCATATGTAAATTAAGTTGTCGCTCTGCTACTGACAGGCGTTTCGTTGCTTCGTAACGCCAAAACACACCGTATAAATAACGGCTGGATGCGAAATTCACCCGATGAGTTATTGTTTCTCGGTCGTCGACGATGAACCACGTGCGAAAGGGGTTGGAGGGACGCGATCAGGCGGGGAATATGCCACCTTGGGTGGCTGCGATGGTGGAAAAATGAACTGCGGGTAATTATGGCTGCGAGGGGGGCACGAATCAGCGTTATTTTTATTTATTGGCCGGAGCGATTGCGAAAGTGATTCATTTTATTGCTCGGTCGTCGAATTATTCGATATCTGGGTAATTATCGTGCCGAGTTTCCGCTCGACGAGCGAATTAATAGGAGGTAATTATCCGGTGATGTATCGGTTGCGAGTACGGTGCCTAGCTGCACCGCGGAGGTTTTTTTCGTCAGTGTCAGTTGAATTACGTTACGATAATTTAAATTGATTTAGAAAGGACGAGGTGAGAGGAAGCGTAGAGAGGTTGGGAGGGAATGCTGAAAAAATCATTAATTTGGAGGATTAATGAGGTTATTGATCTTTGTTCGATGATGGAATTGAAGTGCAGAAGGGAGCTAGAGTGGGAAAAATTGTTAGGGAGGAGATGGGGAATTTATGGCGGTGGAAGTTCAGTTTTTATATGAGAACGAAATTTTCCTTGTTATATTTTTAATATTTTGGATATTTTTAATTCAATTGTTTGAAAAATATTCGCAGAAAAACATCAATTTGAAAATTTTTTGTCCTGTTTTTGATATGCATTCATTTTAGAACGTTTGATCATGTTCAAGGGCTACAGCTTTCCTCCAAATTGGTCAACTTTCCCCCAAATTGGTAAATTTTTCCTCAAATTTATTAATGGTCAATAATTCAAAACCGATTCACTTCTCAAAAATGGTCTACTTTTCGATAAGTAATGATTAATTTTTAAATGGCCAACTTTTCGAAAATGATCAACTTTTCAAAAATAATCAATTTTTCAAAAATGGTCAACTTTTCAAAAATGATGAATGTTTTAAAAATGGTTCACTTTTCAATAGTGGTCAACCTTTCAAAAATAGTCAACCTTTTAAAAATGGTCAATTTTTTAAAAATGATCATCTTTTAAAAATTATATTTTTTAAATGGCCAACTTTTCAAAAATGAATATTTTTTTAAATGGGCCATTTTTCAAAACTGGTCAACTTTTCAAAAATGGTCAACTTTTCAGAAGTAATTCCTTTTAAATGGTCAAGTTTTGAAAAGGATCAATTTTTTTTAAAAAGTGGTCAACTTTTTAAAAATGGTCAACCTTTTAAAAATGATCTTTTTAAAATGGTCAACCTTTCAAAAATTATCAATTTTGAAAAAATGGTCAACTTCTCAAAAATGGTCAACTTTTTATAAATGGTCAACTTCTCTAAAATGATCAATTTTTCAAAAATGGTCAACTTCTTAGAAGTGATTTTTTAAATGATCAAGTTTTGAAAAGGATCAATTTTTTTAAAAAGTGGTTAACTTTTCAAAAATGATCATTTTTAAAAAATTGGCGACTTTTAAAAATTTTTATTTTCTTGAAAATGGTCAACTATTCAAAAAATCCGTTTTCCAAGAAATTGTCAACTTATCAAAAAATTGTATTTTTTAAAAAATTTTCACCTTTTCAAAAAATAAATGGCAACTTTTTACAAAATGGCGATTTTTCTAAAACTTTTACTCTGTTTTCTAAATGAGGTCAATTTATTGATCAATTTTCCAGAAAGTAGTCAATTTTATGACCAATTTTCTAACCATGGTTAATTTAAAAACCACTTTATACAAAATGCTGTGTATATTTCAATTAAAATTATCCATTTTTTATAAAATTTACAACTTTTACAACTTTTTAAAAAAAGTCGTTCCTTTTTTAAAAAATGATAAATTTTTTTAAAAAAAAGTCGGTCGATTGTTCAATAAATTTAAAATTCTTTAACAAATGACCAATTTTTCAAATATTTGACGGTTTTTCAAAAACTGTACAATTTTCTGAAAATTATCAAATGTTCAAAAACTTCTTTGAAAAAACTTCAGTTGTATTAAAAAATTGATAAATTTCTACAAAACAGATTGTATTTTGAAATATTGCGAAAGATTCAAGATTTTTTTGTTCAATGGTAGTTATTTTTTCTAAAAATATGTAAATGTTTCAACCGTGGAAAGCTTTTTCATTATTGCTTTATTGACTACAATCGGAGGATTTATCAAATTTTTAAAATTTTCCTATAATTTTCTCGTTTTTTCGAAAATAGAATAGTTTTTGAGCTAACTGATAAATCACGAAAAATTGCTCTTCAATTATTTTCTCGACATTTCGATCAAAATTAATTTTTCCTTACCTAGTCATTTTTCGGGTCACTTGTCAAAAAATTAGTCTCTCACTTGAAAACTTTTTTGATTTCTGGTCCTGAAAATTGAATCTTGGATTTTGATTTTTTTTCTACATCTTTGAAAAACGAACTTTTTTAACGAAATTTTTTATAAAAATTTGAAAAATATGGTGTGAAAAATTGTTTACCAAAGATTCTCTCAATGTTATTAATTCGATCGCCAAATCAGTAATTACATTTCGAATTGTGTCCTGTTTCCTGTATTTCTCCCTTCCCCTCCTCTTCTATCCTTTTCGAAGTATTTCTTAAATACATTTATGAATTTAATTTTTAAAATTAGTACATATCATTTTTTTACTCGATTTAATATGTATTTTCAAGGTTTTAATTTCAGATTATTTTTTTCAGACAATAAGAAGAATGAAATATCGAAGCTGTGAAGATTTCTTTAAAATCTGAATCCGTGAGTTTTTATTTTATTTATTTATGAGACGATTCATTAGTATCTTTTTCATTTTTATTAACATTGAAGAAATACGCTCCTGGAAAAAGTCTTATTCTTTCATTCAACTGCATTAATTTGGAAAAATTATTTTCTCGTTAGCTTCAGTCCCAAAAAAATCCTAGAAAAAAGTATAAATTGAGAGGGAATTAATCCACAATATTGAAAAAGGGATACTTACGTACAAGAAATATTAGATGAAATGTGCTCGTGTATTTCTTAGGCTCGAATGTTAAAACATTCCTTTAAAATTAAGGTAACCTTAAAAGTTCCTTATCACATTTTCAACCAATCAGAAACCATGAAAAGATTCCTTAAAACTCTTAAGGTCACCTTAATTTTTAAGTTTTGATTCAACATTTGAGCCTTATTCCTTCAGTTTCATTTTTATAGGCGAGCATTTTAAATCCTGTTTGACTTCTTACTTTTCAAAAAAAAAAAAAAATCGAAAAGAAATACAAAATCATCTAATGAAAATTTAACGTTTGAAAAATTGTAAAAATTTCAAATCCGCAATTCAAAATCAAATCAAAACTTCAAAAAAAAAACGATCTTTCATAAACATTTATCGAGAACATTCGATACGAATTCTCATCATATCTCGCCATTCGACATTGAATTAATGAATACTAATTTAATATACCGAGCGAGAACAAAACCCCGAAGATTTTTAATTTCGGCCATACACGCGAACTAAGGTTAACCGACACCCTTTCGAAATATTGTTTGATCGCGATCAAAAAACAGACGTTCATAATTAATTAAATTTCTCGTTCGAGTGTTTTGTCTATGAAGTAAATTTTTTTTATTTCCAGTCGTCGAAAATTACTGGTGATATTTTGATACGAGCGAGGTCGCGTCGGTATTTTCTCGCACCTTTGGTAGGCGTATGGTATACAATATATAGGGGATACCTTTCAATTCGAAGAAATAATTTGCTTTTCATTGAAAACGACTCGTACAAGACGACAGAGTGAGACAGAAGTAAATCGGAGAAGGCGAGAGGGCGAACGGGAGGCTTTGAAACAAGCTCGAATACGACGTTTATTATAAAGACGAATGATTGGTATAGAAAATACTATACAGAGAGAAACGTGGAGAAAGAAAGCTTTCTCTGGCTCGACGGTGAACAACATATAATTGGGTCGAACACGTCGGTCGTCTTAGTCGTCCCAATGGAGGATGATGACGGCTGCATTGTAGAGAAGGGCGAGGCGTGCTTTGCCGGGGTTTGCTCGCTAGAATTTTCACCTTACGTACGTAACGACGTATAGAGATGGCCTCGGTATGTCACAGAGTTTCCAGGGTTTTGGTATTGATAGATTGGGAAAGCGGCGAAGAGTTGATTTTGCCATCTGTAATGAGAAGGCTGTCGTTTGAGATGTGATTGTTGGGAGAGGAAAGATGAAGTATACAAATTTTGGAAATGTTCTAATGCGTTCGAATACTGTCACATATTTATATGTAATATGAGAAGCTATAGAAAAAATAACGTGTGTTGCGCATAAAAATTGTAAAAAAAAGATGAAATGGGGCACAGAATCAAAGAAAAAAAATGCAAAAAACGCTAAATTCCAACGAAAATTGATTTTAAAAAACTGAATGGCCCATACTCGGATTGAAATTGGCTCTCAATTTTTGAATTTCTGTACAAACCCTCAAATTTTGACAACTTGAGAAAATTTTAGATTCATACTTAAGAGATATTACACTGAAAAGAACAAATTAGAATTTGTTGGAAATTTTATCTTTCAATTTTTTGATTATGTTGGTAATATTTCAATTTTCAATTTTTTTTGAAATTTTATTGTACGTTTTATAGAAATTTTTTGATGGTATTTTTATTTAAGCAATCGGTACTATTAGAGGAATTTTTGGAAATTCAGTTATTTTTAAAATTGGATTTTAAGGAAAAAATTGGTAAGGAGTAAAAGTGTTCCTCGACTAATTCTACATTTCAATATACATCATGTTTTTCAAAAAAATCTCAAAATTTGTCCAACCTGGAAGGGGAGATTTTTCGTTACTTCAATTGAAATTAAAAATTCTTGAAAATAATGCCATAAAATGGCAATAATTTCAAACGAGAGTGGACACCGACGGGGGTCGAAAAAATTTCCTGATTTTTTTACATCAAGGGACATGTGGGTTAAATCGAAAATTCAAGCCAGGGTCGAATGCACCTCCCAATACTCGGCTATACTTACCGTTTACGATTGTATTGTACTTTTTGTTTTTTCTCTCTTCCCTCCTCCCCTCGCCAACCCCTATCAGGGTATTTTGACTTGTTGAACGGGAGTGTGGTATTGGTTTTTTCATTTGGTCATTTCTTTCCGTGTAAAACGTTCAAAATTTGAAAAATCCGCTGAAATTACTTACAACATTTTTTAAAGTTTTTTTTTGCAATTTTCTGCTCTTAGTTCAAAAAAATGACCAAAACTGAGTACACTGCGAAATTATATATAAAAAATTCATTTTTTAGTAATTTTTCTACTTTTTGCTTGATGTATGGTGTTTTTTACGATTAAAAGCTGTATATTTATGCCAAAGAACAGAAAATTTTCTTCACTTTCGTTGAAATTGAAAATTCTTGAAAATAGTGCATTGAAACTGCCATATTACGAAAAAGAAAAGATGGGGTGCAGAAATTTGTAAAAAAAAAATTCTAGTCAATATACATTAGGTACTTGAGATGTTTGGTAAATAAACATCACCAAGACCTCTTGACAAAATCCCAACCCCAAAACTCATTTTAGGATGACAAATTTTTTCTGTTTCAAAATATTTCATTAATTAAGATGGAAGAGAAGAGTTTTGACCATAATTTCGAAAAAGAATAAATTCACTGAGCCTAAGCGAAGCAAGAGCGAACATTTTTGAAAAAAAGGGCATCCAGAATCTAAAAATTTCTTCATTAGGTAAAATTTGTGCTTTTTTCCGTGTTTTGTTTAGACTTTCTAAAAAACCAATCTGATTTCCTTTCAAAAAATCAAAAAAAAAAATTTGAAAATTGCAATCGAGATCGTTACGAGTCTTCCGATAAATGAGAAAGACAACTTTTTCACTTAAAAATATCAGTTGTCTAGGCTGGGAAAGGAAACACTTTCATACCATCATTTTGAAAATAAAATAATGTAAATTTATACTGATTTTTGGAGAAAAGAGCATTCAAAAGCTGAACTTTTTTCAAACACTCATATCATCTTTCATCATCTCACACAAAGTTGCCACTAGCAACATTTCAAATATTAGTGATTTATTTTAGCTTTTGGTGGAAGAGTCTGAAAATTTAAAAATAGGAAGGACTTTTTGCTCAATATAAGGACCTCGGAAGGATCGGAAGGACTCTTTGGCCAATATAAGGACCAGAAGGAGCGGAAGAACCTGTTAGACAGCCTGAAATCCCTGTTTTACAAATATTAATATTCCCATTATTTCACACTTTTTCATACATGTTCGATAAGATGACTCATTCTTTACATCAAATTTGTGTTTTTTTATTTTAGGATTTTTTGTCAAATATTTTCCTCTCTTGTCAAAATTTTTGGTTTTGAAAAATTTTTTCAATTTTTTGGAACTCTGTTTAATATTCGTGGATACCACCTTACTCAGGTTTGGTAATCATTTTCTCCAGAGTTTTTGCTCATTTTTTCATTTTGTTAGAATTCTTTGATTTTGAGAATTTTTTCAGTTTTTAAAAAATTTTACCTCTATTTTTTCAGTTTTAGAAAATGTTTCAATTTTTTGATAATTTTGTAGTTTTTTGAAACTTTTCAACGTTTTGGAGCTTTTTAAAATTTTTTCAGATTTTTTTTTAAAAATTCGACTTGTAGATTGATCTACTTATGTCAAAATAATTCTTATTCCGAAAATTTTTTGAATTTGACATTTTAGGATATCCACTTTTTGCATCACCGTCACACGAGCCATTATTCAAGAATATTTTTCATTTTATGCCGTCTCACAATTTTTCTCCGAATAGTTTCGATAAATTTACGTGTTTTTTTTCAAGAATAGATGAAGAATAAATAATAAAATACCGAATAACTCGCCCGGACAACGTATGGGTATAAAACTGATACCGTTCGGAGGTATATGTGTACCACCGTACACCATACACCGTAGAGATTCATTCAAATTAAAACCGTCGAAAAGTTTATGAAATACGTTTATTAGAATTTTATGATCTCTCTCTACTTTTAGAAGTTCTATGTTTTAGAGTTTAACTAAGCCTTAAACTAAGTAGAAATGATGAAAGTTGTTTCCAGCTTCGGGGCTTTTAGTGCTTTGTAGGCGGTCTTAAAATGAAATTGCCGAAACGCCGGGTTCCTTTTTAATGATTTTCCGTGCCATTAAATTGCAGAAAAATATACCACACTAACACCGCCAAATCACCGAAACAAAACTTTAATCCTATTTTCTTATGGTCCGAATAAAAAAAAATAAAAAGGACGGAGAGAAAAAGAGGTAAAAAAACGTACCGACGAAAAAAAAAAGTATTAAAAATCGAATTGAAAAATTTTTTAATTTTGCACTTGTCGTTGTTTATGGCGAAAAATTTTTTATAGCTAACGATTTTTTTACGATAAGGCAATTTTTTCTCCAAACTATAACTTTTTCCGCCGTGTGGGTCTCTCGCGAATGTGTGGGAATATCGACGAATGCTGCTGGTTTAAAAATATCCCCAGATAGAAAGCTACCAACGGTGTGGGATAAATTTAATGCAAAATCCATACGTAAACAATTAACGCTCGTATATCGCATATGGCTTTAGTGTGATAAGAATAAAGCTACCGAAACCAATTGTCCTCCCTTTCTTCCCATCTTTCGTACTCTTTTCCACGCATATGCTCCGGTCGAAAAAGTTTTACCACCATCTCGCTTCTGTTTTGATGTGATGCCGAGCTCCCATGCTGTACATACGTCGAACCCTATGTTCTACGTACCAGCGAAGTTTTTCCTTAAGTCCACACTCTCGTGCTGGGGGAAGATGACTTAACACAACCGCAAACTTTGCCAACTTATCGTTCTAATAGTGGACTTCGATATTAAATCGTATTATAAACTTGCTGGAATTCGTATCGTCGACCTTATATCCCTGTACCCTGGATGGTCTGAATTGCTCTACGTCCTCCCCCCCCCCCAATACGTGAATTCGTTCGTATGCGAAACCGAGTCGATGAAAATTACGTGGTATTGTGCTGTGCATTATCCCTATACGTATAGGAATTGCGCCACGATGAAGGATACGAGCTCTTTCGTGTCTTCTTCCTATCTAATTCGTTTCGGTGAATTTTTAGGTTCGTCTTTTGATCGCTGGTCAAGTGTGAAAATGAGAGAAAAAAGGGAAAAGGGAAGAAAATATGGGTATGTTTGACCGTTTCGTTATTTAATAATAAATGACCATTGGCTACTAGTCTAAAATAATTAGGTATAATTCTGGTATTATTTTTTTTTTGTCACGAGTTAAGAAATAAATGATATGTAATGTCTGGTTGTTTACATAAATACGCCCAGTTGCATATTTATCATAATTTTTTTTAATCAGTTTAAGTGGCTGGAGTAATTTTTAAAATGAAGGGATCTAATTTGCGATGAATTGAAAGTGAAAACCGAGTGTTTCGCGTTTGCAAAGATTTTTTGACGATAAGTGTGAAATATCGAGTGTTTTCGAGAATTGTTTTCGTTTTAGGGCGAAGTATTGGGTTGAGGATTTGTTGAATTGATTACCCAACTACTCGAAAATTGATTAATTTAATTTTCTGGGGATGAAAATTTCTTTACGAAATGCATATTGTGGAAGCAGGGGTCAAATTGGGTTACTTTTTAAGTAACTTGGTTACTTTTTTCGATTTTGGTTACTAAAGGTTACTTTTTCCTTTCAAAAGTTACTATTGGTTACTATTTTAATTTTTCCTCAAAAAAAAAAAAAAAGAAAAAATATTCAGCTGTTGAATGCCTTTTTTTTCAAAAAATTTTCGTCCTCGCTTCGCTCGAGCTCATTCATTTTCAAAATTATTATATGAAACTTCTTCTTTTCCAACCTAATTAATGTTATTTTTAAGTGAGAAAAATTGTCCCTTCTCATATTTATCTATTTTCAAAAATATTTCGATTTTGTTGGAAGGAGATCAGGAAATGAATCAATAGATATCGTTTTTTTAGAAGTCAGTACGAACCACGAAAAAAGCATAATTTTGTTTGACCTAATAATGAAATTTCAGATTCTGAGTGCCCATTTTTCAAAAAATTTTCGTCTTCGCAGTGCTCGATCTCAGTCAAGAGCTCAATCAGGTCTGTTAAGAGGGAGGTACAGAGGAGAATATTTTTGTACTGGGCTCTCATTTTTTTCAATTATGAAGAAGGCAGAATTTTTTTACTTCAAAAAATTTGAAAGTGTATTTTTTGAAAAATTTTCGTCCTTGCTTCGCTCGGGCAGTACATATTTCATTCCCTTTATTTTAAAAATTGATGATTTTTCCAAGATCTTTCTGTTAAGTATCACTGATTTTCAATTATAATTTTGACTGAACGATCAGTGAAAAGTCACAGATTTGAAATAACGTGAAGAATTTGCAGACAATTCATTCATTTTTTAAAAAAATTTTACCAAAAATTTTCGCCATTGCTTAAAATATTGATTTTTTGGGTGGGGGGGAGGGGAGAATTTAAAAAAAGTTATGCCAAAAGTCGTTTCTAAAGGTCAGTATTAGTCACTATTTTTGCTCACCATAATTCTTCCAAACGTGCAAAAGCTTTAAAATCTTCAAAAATTTCCACAAATTCAATATTTTCTGAAATAGCGGAAATGTGCGAAAAAAATCAAAATTTTTGGTTTTTGCAACCCCCCCCCCCTCCGATTCTATCGAAACTCCTAAGAATTAACGATTCTGAGGTTACTTTTTGGTTACTATTTTCATGGAAAATGGTTGCTAAAGTTACTTTTTTTTTCAAAATTTCAGTTTGATGCCTGTGGAAGAGTTTTTGAAATATGGTTGTAGATGGAAGATTTCATCTTATCTAAAGATATGACCCTGTCTTGGTCCTGCACTTTGCACTACCTAAAAAATTCTGAAAAAAATATTACTTACGGGAATTTTTTTTTTCAAAAATGCATCTCTGAAACATCAAGTAGAAAACTCGATTTCGAGTTTTAAAATGCGATTTTGGGCTCAAAAATTATTTTTCAAACCACCCCATAATCAGTGTTGCCGTTTTCAAATTGGAAAATTCTCCGAAAATTAAGAAATTCTCCGAGGAAATAAAAAACTCGAAAACAAATGAAATGGCGTCTTTATACACATTTTTGCTGAAAGGGGGTGGAAATCAGGGTTCCAACGGATCGTCAAAAAATACGATTCGTCTCGCGGATCGCGGATCAAACAAAAATTCTGAACGGATCGCGGATCATGAATCATTTTGTTTAAAAATGATTCGAATCACGGATCACGGATCATGATTTAAAAAATATATAACACATCTTTTCTGTGTTTCTAAATTAAAGGTTTTTGAACTTTTTGTTTAAAAAACAGCCATCCGGATATTTGGAAAATATCTAAAAATTTGGATAAAATCAGAGCTGGGGAAGGACGATATAATTTTGGTTCCCGTTCTCGTTCTTCAAAAGTTGTTCTCATTCTTGTTCTTGTTCTTTAGAAGGTTGTTCTTGTTATTGCTCTTGTTCTTTAAAGGTTGTTCTGCAAAAAATCATGGTAGAATTTTGGAGGTATGGTGCATTTTTTTCCTTATCCACCTGCCTACGCTAGTAGAAATGTGGCAGGTTTCAAAAAAAAAAAAATTGGGGTGTGTTTCGAAAAAAAGAAGAGAAAATGTAGGTAATAAGAAATGAATAAAATTGGAAAATATGTTGAAAATGAAGATCAAAATTGAATAAGTAACATTTTTGAAAAACAAGCATGAAAAAATTCTGGAAAGTAATTTTTAAAAAAATTTAATAAAAATGAAAATAATTATTCGAAAAAATTCGTGTATGTTTTGAAAAAATTGTAAATATTTTGGATAAAAATATGGAAAATTTGAGAATGTTAAAAATGATGAAAAAAAATGAGATAAATTGCATGACATGTATATAAATGTGACCTTCCAGAAAGAAACCGACCTTCAGTCCGAAAAAAAATTTTAAAAAAAGTTTCCCAATCAATCCAAAACAAATGATAATCATGGTATGGAGCTATGGACTGATTGGGAAACTTTTTTAAAAAAAAATTTTTCGGACCGAAGGTCGGTTTCTTCCTGGAAGGTCACATATATACATTTTTTTAAATCCTTTTCCAATTTTTAAAATTGTTCAAAAACAAATAAGTAAGTATGACATAATTTTTCAGAATTGTGCGAAGAAACATTTCATTTATACAAGACCAATCTTCGTTGCCCTTTTTATTTTCAAGCAAAAAATTCCTTCCGAATCGCGTCTTTTTTTTATTATCGTCAGAAACATCGCTTATTAATGATCGTAGCGTCATTTCCCGAGTTACCAGCCCCTCTCACCTGGTCGACCCTTCTTATGTACACACGAAAAGTACTTACACTTGAAAAAAAAATAGAGAGGAAAAAAGGAAACATAGTAAAGCACCAGCTAAAACCCTTAAGTAGTAGGACGCGGTGAGATGACTTCATTAAGTGTGTATTTTCTTCCGCTTTCATTAAAGTACCGCAAAAGCTTTTCTATATAATGATATTTGTGTATATGATCTCCTCCCCTCTTCATTATACCTCCTATGTTTTAACCTCGGTCGCTGCGTACCTCGACGAGTTCTCTATTGTAACGTTTTGTAATGATTATTGTGCAGTGGTACGACTCCACCAAAGGCCACGAATATTGTTAACATTTCATATATAGTCGTGTTAACAAGGTACTTTTCTCAGTTTCGTAAGCCCAGCATCTGCCCCACCGCCGCGCCTTATCTAAGTGAAAAATTTCACATGTCAAGCTCAGCCCCTTGTGTAATAAGTTGCTAGATCATTTAAAATGTACCTATTTTTTTTTCATCGTTTTTTTTTTTCTCTCCACGCAAACTACTGCGACTGTTACGAGAAAGAGAAAAAAGGTCGAATGACCAAAGGGTATTTTTTTTTCAGACGATGCTAGCGAATATTATTTTCAAAATGAAAGTTTTCATCGTTACAGATAATGGCAAGGTTGGATTGTGTAGAGCGAGCGTGGAAGAAACTAAGAGAATACTGGATTTCACAAAAATGCACATTCAACTTCAATGGCTGATTTTGATAGTATTTTTCGCGCTGATCATAAGAAAAATAGTGAAAAACATGATCGCCGATTTGTGTCGTGTGAAATTTTCTAGGGAAATGGGCAACATGCCAAAAATACGGCACATCGAAACAATTTTTAAAAATAATGAAAAATATGAAGTTGAAATGAAAAAAATCAAAGAAGGAAATTTAAATTTAACAAAATAATGGTTGAAAAATTTTCAATAATGGATACAATTTTGAAAAAAAATTAGAATTGAAGAAACTTGAAAAAATAAATACTTTAAGGTTGAAACAAAATGAATTTATAAACTAAATTCAACTTTTTGAATTCTCTACTTTTCAAATTCTTAAATTTTTGAATTCTCAAAATATTTCAATTTTTGACTTTCCGATTTCTCAACTTTCTCATTTCTCAACTTTCCAAATTCTAGACTTTTCGATTTATCGACATTTTCAATTTATTGACATTTTTGAATTATCAACTTTTCTGATTTATCGACATTTTCAATTTTTGACATTTTCAAATTATCAACTTTTCTGATTTATCGACTTTTCCAATTTATCGACTTTTTCGATTTATCAAATTTTTCGATTTGATTTTTATCGACTTTTTCGATTTGATTTGTCAACGTTTTTGATTTATCCACTTCTTCGATTTAATGACTTTTTCGATTTATCGAATTTTTCGATTTATCCACTGTTTCGATTAATCACTTTTTTCGATTTATCGAATTTTTCAATTTGATTCATCAACTTTTTTGATTCATCCACTTCTTCGATTTATTGACTTTTTCGATTTATCGAATTTTTCAATTTGATTCATCAACTTTTTTGATTCATCCACTTCTTCGATTTATTGACTTTTTCGATTTATCGACTTTTCCGATTTTTCGACTATTCCAATTTATCGACTTTCCAATTTATCGACTTTCCAATTTATCGACATTTTCGATTTATCAGCATGTTCGATTTATCGAATTTTTCGATTTATCGTATCCACTATTCCAATTAATCACTTTTTTTGATTCATCGAATTTTTCAATTTCATTTATCAACTTTTTTGGTTCATCCACTTTTTCGATTTATCCACTGTTCCGATTAATCAACTTTTTCGATTTATCGACTGTTCCAATTTATCGATTTTTCCGATTTATTGAATTTTCCGATTTATCGACATTTTCGATTTATCAGCATTTTCGATTTATCGACTTACACTTTTTCGATTTATCCACTGTTCCGATTGATTAAATTTTTCGATTCATCGTATTTTTCGATTTATCGAATTTTTTGATTTATCGACATTTACAATTTGTTGACCTGTATTAGACGATTTTCGAATCCAAATTCTTTGTTATGTCGGCGCCTTACAGCTTAAAAGTTCCTTTTGAATTTTAAAATAAACCCATCTAGTCATATTTTCCATGCCACAATGCTACAAAACTAATTTTTGACACTAAATATAAACATGTCAGAAATTTGAATTTGGCCTCCCCCAAGGCCGGGTCGTCGGAGTGTTTTTGAAAAAAAATTTAACTTTTCTAATGGGAAATTAGACATAAGTAGAACTTTATTATTCAGCCATTTCACAATTTTGAGATGTATTTGAGAAGATATTCGCGAAAAACCGGTTTTCAGCTAACATCCGCCTTCTCCCCAATTGATTTCGTACGCGCGCTCCCTTGAGTGAACATTTCATTACATTGTTTAGAGTGGACCGTTCTGAACATAAACATGAAAAAATTAAGCTAAAATTATTTCGGGGCATGGCGCATTTCTTTTCTAATCTGACTGAACTAGTACAATGTAGTAGGTATTGTTAAACGAGTAATTTTTTAACCCGATTCAAAGCTCGTTGAATTATTCGCGGCGCGGTGTTGTGTAGAAAGGATGTAATTTTTAATGCGTCGCAGTCGACGTTTCATTATTCGCCTCTGCTGTGTAACGCGTTTATCTCTGGTGACGCTGGCGCGCCCGAATTGTTTACCGAACTTGGTGTAAATTTGTATACGAATAAATTACCAGCAAAAAATACTCGTTTTAGAAACGTCGAGCTGCGGTAACATTTCGCTCGGCGACAAATTCTACCCCCTCGGATTGTTCTATGCCCTCCCGATACCGGCTTCGTAAACGCAAATACGCCCCGGGCCCTTTCTAGCCGCCACTTTGAAGCTTTTCCATTGCGTGTGTGTAATGTTTTTACTAATACGATTACTCGATTCGTTGAAGATTGTTTTTGACAAGAATACTGAATACGCGTCATAAGTAATAATTAATTTTTTTTTGCGATGCTGCGAGCTCTAAAGCTTTCAGCCGGAGGAATTTTTTCAGCGGTTGAATGCGTTTGGGAAGCTTTGAAAGTTAGCTACCGGGCCCTCGTGCACGTGTAGGATGATTTTTGGCCGACTTTCGTTATTGCGTTGCCTTGTTTCCGGATGAAAGCGAATCTACGAATCGATATTGCGCCTTGGAAATTATTTTAGACTAGGTTACGAGATACGAACCGACGACGAGTTGATTAAATGTCGACGACTTCGTTTCAGATTCCAATACAGAGTATGTTTTTGATTGCAGTTCTTTTCCCCCGTCCGAGCTTTTAACTAACCCGAAGTGTAATTAAAAGTTTATAACTCGCGGAGAATATTATTCGATGAAAAATACGGTTGTTGTTTCTGTAAAAATACTTTAAAAGTTGAGAAAAATTTGGAAAAAGCTTAAATAAGTTTCAGTCGAGGGAAAGATTTTTTTACAATTTGAAAAAATGCAGTCAAGACTGAATATAAATGAATTTTGAAAAAAAAATTCACTTTTTAAAATTTAGTAAAAATCTATAGTTGACAAGAGATTACTTCGACCTGATGCCACACTGATTTTGAGAACTTTTTTGATTTTAAATTTCATTAAAATGTGGTTAATTTAGTTCATTTTTGGTGAACCTAATTTCAATGAACATAAAAGAAGGTAAAAACGATCGATTTGAAGATTTTAAAAAATCCAACATTTTTAAGGCTTTGTTTTGAAATTTTGCGGAAAAAATATACTTAGTACCTTAAATTCTTCAAAATATAATCGTAAAAAAAATAATTTTGTAAAAAGAGTAAAAATTCTGCGAAATGGTCCTATATATGGAGAATACTTTCTGAAATTTTCAAACAAATTATTAAAAGCAAATGAAAAAAAAATATTATTTTCATCGCGTTTAACAAAAAATCAAATTATAAAAGTTTTTTTGCAATGATCAATTTGAGAGAAAAAATTGCATCTTATTTTTCTTAAATCGAACGACTGTAAAAATATGTATGCAGCATGTACTTGGTACTTATTTGTTCACGCAATGTTATTTAAATTGCCTATCGAATTCGCCGTAAATATGCTACTTTAACTTTTATTATTTTTTTCTGTCGCTCGTATTTGAATCCTAAAAATGGGGGTTATCGTTCCAAAAAAATCAAAAATGAAATTAATTTTTTTTGTCATGATAACCCCCTTTCTAAGATCACCATCTCATTTTTTTAGAGCTCGGTTCTTCGGTTTGAAATCACGACGATGAAGATTCAGTTGTCTCAGTAAATTGATCGAAAGGAGTTGATCTCTAGATCTTTTTGAAGACTTTGGATAAACTGAAGGAAATGATAATCGATGAATGGAAGCAATGATATGTTGTTTTCTGATTTTCAATTTTATGTACTTGAGAAATGCCCATTTTTTTTCAAAAATTCTTCATTTTTGCTAAAACTGAGGATTTGGAAATTTCCTAAATTTTGCTGAACATTAAAAATGTTACTCGGAAAGGCATAAAATTCGTTAAAATGGTTTTTTGAAGAGACTCGTTTTTGAAATTCAGGTCAATAAACTTTTGACGAAGGCAGTGATGACCAGAAATGATGTAGGATTTCATTCAGAAAACAAAAATTTTGACTGAAAATGACAATTTATTCCCAACAATGACAATTTTTACAAGTAATGAATCTCAATTTTCACCTAGACACGGCACTTTTACCTAAAAACGACAATTTTTACTCAAAAATGGCATTTTTTACTTGAAACTAACAATTTTTACTTAAAACTGACAATTTTTACTCAAAAATGGCAATTTTTACTTGAAACTAATAATTTTTACCTAAAACTAACATTTTTTACCTCGAAAATGACAATTTTTACTCAAAAATGACTCGTTTTACCTGAAAATGGCAATTTTTATTAAAAAATTACACCTTTTACCTAAAGCTGACAATTTTTGCCTAAAAAATGACAACTTTCACCTAGAAAATGACAATTTTTACTTGGAAATAACACTTTCTATACCTAAAATCGACAATTTTTAACCTAGAAATGGCAATTTTTACTTACATATGACAATTTTTGCCTTGAAAATGACAATTTTTACCTAAAACTGACACTTTTTACCTCGAAAATGACAACTTTTACTCAAAAATGACACTTTTTACTCAAAAATGACACTTATTACCTAAAAATGGCAATTTTTATTAAAAAATTACACCTTTTACCTAAAACTGACAATTTTTACTTAAAAATGACACTTTTTACCTAAAACTGATCATTTTTACCTAAAATGACAGTTTTGCCTAAAAAAAAATGACAATTTCGTTCAGAACTAAGTGTAAGTACCTAGTTTTTTCAAAGAATGATAATTTTCACCAAAAATGATGATTATGTTCAGAAAATGCAGTTATTTTTATGAAAAATCATAAATTAAAAAAAAAAATGTTATTTCCAATATTTTTACCAAAATTGATTATTTTAACCGAAAATAATGTTTTTGTCTGGTCAACTTTTGCAGATTATTTTTTTTTTTTCATTATTTTTTTTTTTTTTGAAATTTGATTAATGTGTAATATTAAAAAAGTTTATTAATTCGATACCTTTGAAATGAATTATTTTCTAGTTTATATTCGGTTCAAAATTCCTCAGAGTTTAATTTCCCAAAACTGGCAGCCTCTCGAATTCTGAACCCAGCTGAAATTCATTTTCTACGTATGTAAATTTTCAATACTGCAATTTTGACAGTCTGGCTTTCAATATCATCCAAGTTACATTACTCAAGAGGAATAATAATATCCGACGTAGAACATAGTTTTCTCTTTTCCAATCTCTTAGTTGACAAGGCTATTAATATTTGTATAGTTTGGGTTGTCGTATCTCGGATCGAAGGTTACAAACTGTAACCAAAACATCACCCATATACTACGTAGTATAATCGTCCTTAATACTTTTGATCGATTTGAGTGAAATTGATGTGTAAACTTTATTGTGGTATTTAAACGAATACAATTTGTCCATGCTCCATGTACCAAGACTTTGCAAAAGTTATGGAAACTTTGGGTAGTCGAGACATTTTCTGATAAGCTCGACCTGGAATTATTTCAATTTTTTTGTTTTGAAAATAATTTCCACTTACATTTGTCAGTTTCCGCAAAACTTCCAAGTTCTCTACTTCGAATTACCTTGAATTTCGTATCATTTTGATTACTTATTTTTAAAAAAATTCTCCGCAATCGGAATGAAAGATCGGAGCAAAGAAGTAATCAACTTGCCATTAAAACTCTTTATAATCTAGTTCAAGGCTCCGGAAACGTACAACTCCTTTTCGCCGCCCTTCCAGTATAAAAACAGAAAGAATATAAAAAAGAACGAAAGAAAGAAAATACCTATGCCGCTTTTAACATGAAAGTCGAACCGACCTTTGTACAAATTCCAGAATGAAAAAAATATCCCGATTGCGAGAAAAGAAGAGAGAGAGAAAAAAAGAAGAGGGTTTTTAATTATCGAACGTATCCCTCTTGAGAGTATCATTTTCACGCGAGAAACTCGATCATTGCGTAAAGAAAAGTACAAGCCGGGTTGACCTGTGATGAAAAATTACCGGGCTCGTCTAGGTCGGTTTGCGAATCTAGGTCACGTACAGATTCCGAGCTTCTTTTTTTCCTCCCTTCGCTCTGACGAGGGGGGGTTTCTCTCTCGGTCGCGTATACGAGGTCGCCTAATTTATGCAAAATGCTAACTAACAGGTAATGGTAAAAATATTTTGATTAACTGGGCTCGTTTAGAGGTTAGCTCGGGTAATTTAATGAATTTTATATGCCATTCGTACAACCCTTTAGCCATTTTTTTTTTTCGGAGGCGGCTTAAAAGTGTAGGATATGAGGCGAGATAAGGTAGGGGTATTTTTTTTTTCTTTCCAATGGATTTACAGAGATTTACAAATGTAGGTGGAATGGGCTCGCGGTGTGCGTGTGTGCGAAAGTTATGAAGATTGGGGGATGGAAGGCTCGGGGCGGGGTTCGAGGTAGATTTAAGATCGTGTCGAGTACTGTTTTCGATGCTGTGCTTGTACAATGTGGTCTCGCCTCGAGATGAATGTGTTTTGAAATCGATTTGGTGTTTTGTCCTTCCGTCTTCCGATTCCGGTTCCATCTCTTTCGTCTTATTCTATAATATATTTTTTCTTTATACTTTTTTCATCTTATTCTCTTTATCGAATTCGACTTTTTTTTGCTTCTTTTATCGATTCGCTTTGAGAGTTGTTTTTTCAAATTAAAGTTTTCCCGCCGTACCGTGCTCCATCCTTGGTTCGCAATTCTCTTCGTCGTCGGTTCGCAAATTGATTATTTTTCATCTATTTTGTTTATTTATTTATTTCATTGGTGGATAAAAATTGCGTTTATGGGGGTCTCCGCATCTCGTGCCTGGTTCTATCGTATTGATTAATTTTCGACCGAATGTTGCTCTACTGATTCTTTTGATTACTGTGGCGTTTGGGGAAGGGGATCGGTTTTGTTTCGTTTATTTTCTTACTAAACGGGTCTATTTTGTTGATTTTTTTCCTCGTATATTTTTTCTCGAGTTGGAATTATTTGTTCTTTTTTTTCAATGTTGAAAAATTTTTACGTAATTTGGTTCTTTTTTCTTTTATCTTTGCAGGGGCTAAATTAAATAGGGTTCTTTGGGAGTTTTATAGATGAAAATCAATTTTCATTTTATATGGTGGAAAAAATGAAGAAGATTGGGAAGATTTTAAATTAAAGCGATAATTTTGTTTTCAAGTTTTCTGTTTTTTCCATTTTTAGATTTTTGGAATTTTCAATTTTTTATTTTTGTTTGCAAGTTTTAAAGGTAAAATTATGCGCGATAAAGATGTAAAATAGTAATTTTATTTGGATTTCTATTCGTAGATAATTTTTTTGAATCTTATTTTCTTAAAATGGAAACTAAAAGGAAATCGTGATTTTAAAAATACGTCATCAATGTTTGATTCTCATACTTATTCGAGACGAGAACAAAAAGATGAAGAAGAGATAAAAACAGCAAAATAGAAAGAAAGGAAGGATATAAGGAAAATTCGCGACCTAATGAAGTATATTTTGGTAATGGTGGAGTTTGATGATTGAATAGTTGGACAGTTCGGAGATTGGGTACAATACCAATTTTTTGGGATGGTTTTGAAAATATTTTCGATCTTGGAGAGAGAAATTTGTGGTCTTGTATTGTAAATGACACTTTTTACCTAGAAAATGACATTTTTACTTGAAAATTGCACTTTTTACCTAAAATATGGCAATTTTTACTTGAAATTTACAATTTTTAACTTGAAAATGACACTTACATATATGGGTCCATAAATGCTCAAAATTTAATATTTTTTATCACTGGAGAAGATGGTCAAAAAATTTTAAAATTTTCACTTTCAAAAAACTTTGCCAAAATTTAACGAGTTTTCCATAGTTTAAAAATGTTTGAAATTTTTCTCAAAAAAAGGGAGAGATTCTAAAAAAATACTAAAATACCTATGTGTGTTTTATCACTTTGAATTTTTTAACCGTGTTATTCTCACTTTTGTCTTGCCTCCCTCCAATATTTTGTTGCATTTAAAAGTGTAGCAAATTTTTGAAAAACAATTCTTGGTTCCCCCAGTTGGACAAATTTTCAAAATTTTTGAACTACAAAAACTACAAGAAATTGGGAAATTGTTTAAAGGAAAAAATATCACATACTTTTACAAAATGTCTATAATCTGTGAAGATTTCAAATTTTTTGAACCATCCCCTCCAAAGATGGAAATTGAGTTTTGAGCATTTATGAACCTATAACTCGGATGGAAGCATGGGTATAGGAATTGAAACATTTTTTGATGTGGTTTTGCACCAACACTAACTTTTTTGGCGATTTTTGTCTCCATTAGTTCAAGAGCCGATTTCACTATCTTAGAATCAGGAAATGCTCGTTTTGGCATTTTTTTTAGAACTGTTTTTGAAGATTTCTTCTTCAATTTTCAGAAATATTGCTCAACTTATAGGTATGTTAAAAAAAATCAATATTTATTCATTTCTAGTCTTTATTTGAAATTTAATCTAAATATACTCGGATTACTCGTCAATCATCTGTCGTCACATTGTTCCACGTACGAGATCTTCTGAAAAACCACATGTTGCTCGAAACAATTTCACCATCAATTAAAACAAAATAATTGAAAACCACCTTATTTTTTTTTTTGTTCCCAATAGATATTGAAACTGTACCCGAAGGAAAAGCACGTGGACAAAAAACTACCCCACGAAATTGAAAGACGAACGCTAGAACACAATACGATGCCACCATTCGGAGTTTGCTTGAAATCGACGTTGTTTCACGGTCACTCGACGATTCACCGAAGTACAACAAAAGGGTAAGTGAGATTAGGAATTTGGCCTCCGTAATAGTAGCTATTTAAAAAGAAGTCACGTTTGGTGTATGGACGCGGCGTGCCTTTAATCGAGCTGGGCCAGGCCGCGAACTGATAACAAATAGAGCGTCGTTTCGCAGGTACTCCTACTCGATTATCGAGAGATTGAATTAGGACTTTTTTTTTTCACCGAAGGCTAAATTTACACGGAAAATGCATCAGGCAAAGAAATAGAAAATTTTACGAACGGCTGAATCGCTCATTTTTAAGGATTCGTAATGTTGGAAGAGTTTTTTCTACGTTTCAATGTCTGAAAAATGAAATAAAATAGGTATGTAGCTAAAAAAAAATGAAATAATTTGAGGAAACTAAAGAAGTGGTGAAAATTTGAAACATAAAACATTTTAGAGTTGAAAAATTTTAACGAAGACAGAAATAAAGAATGAAACAACAAGAAAATGATGAATATTGAAACTTCGAAATTTTTGGAGTAGATAAGCAGGAAAAATACGAGAAAAAATGATTAAAAAATTTTGGAGTGAAAGAAAAATAATGAAAAATTGAGGCTAAAGAAAGTTTGAAAAAATGTGCGTACTTAATTTTGAAAAAAAAAATCTTGGAAATATTTTGAAAGATTCATACAAGGGAATCATACAGAACCTCAAAAAAGATTTTACAAAACAAAATCTCAAGTGTTTTTTGGAAGAATTATGAAAATTAAAAAATTGAAAATAAAGGTTGATGTTTTTCAAAAAATATGAATTGTCTAAATGAAGAAATTCTAATTTGGAGAAAATGTTGAGAAAGTTTGTTAGATGAAATTAGACGTAAAGAGAATATCTTGGTAAGAAATGAATTTGACCCCACTTCGATTTTGTGCAAACCCCCTCGGATAATGTCTCTTGATGTTGAAAAATTCCCTCCTCCTGTCTAGATTTATAATTATTCTCATTTTATTACATTATTTTCAAGAATTTTCAATTTCAGTGCAAGTAAAATAAATTTTTGTTCTTTTGCACGTTCGTAGTGCATTCAAAATAATTTTTCTATCAATTTTGGTACACTCTTTCTCGTTTTTTCAGCCATTCGAAATTTTTAAACGAAAAAAACGCCATGAAAGCAAAGTTTGGCTACTTTTTGAGAATATCTTCAAAAAGTGTTTTTTCGTACAAATAAATTCACCTTAAGTATTGAGACCTCAAATTTGGATTTAACAACTTTAAAAATTTATATTTGGATACCCATACCAACTTTTTGCCACATTTCGCATTTTTGACCTCCTCATCCCCTCTCCCAAGGGTCCAGGCTCCAAAATAATTTCAAATTAGTATCAAGAATTGATCTGAGGAGGCTACATTCAAAAGTAAAGCAAAGGGCCAAATTCACACCTTACCCTTTGAAAAAAATTTGAAATTGAAAGAAAATGGAGAAAATGTTGGAATTCTGTCCGAAGGACATTCCGCTGAAAAAAATTCACTTGACATCTCGACCAGGGTTGCCACCTCTGCCGAGAGTGACTCTCACCAGTTGGAGAAAAAAAAACAAAAGTTCTACGAAAAAAATTCCTATAAAATCCTTCGGCATTTTTCCCTCCATAATTCGATTTGCTTTATCGCGACCGAAGAAAAAAAAATACATTCGGGCGAAACGGCGGCGATATTTTAGGCATCACTCGTCTCTGCTTCGTCGTTAATGATAAATACAAAATAAATACGGCCATAGTCCGGAAATAAAAGGGGACATGATATTGCAAGAGTAGCGACAAATTACCAACATTTTACAACGGATGTTTCATCTTCTTTATGCCGCTGTCAGCCGTTATTTGAATCCTTCGAGCGAGCGTATAAATCGTAGTAAAAAGAAATTGGTATTTTTCAAGCGAAAGGGCGGAGCTGACTGTTGCAATGAAAGTGCTCGAGGTAGTACACGCTACACACAGAACGAAAAGGCTGCTCGCAGCAGCCGTTTCTCTCATTTATGTACAGTTATTGTGTACTATACGTATGCGAATGATTTACAAAATTCCTCTGGTTTTTAGTTTATAAACGAGCGAATATCTGGCCGCGTGGCGTGTTTTTATTACACACAATGGATCGAAAGGGAGGGACGACGGGGGACACGTACTCCGGCAGAATGCACAACTATAAATAAAGCGTTTAATTAAAACTGCCTTTTAAATTTTTAATCAAATTTCACCCCCTGATTATTTTTCTACTCCTTTGTGTTCCTTCCTCGGGTATGTTTTTGTTATTGCGATGAAAAAAATACCTACTCACGCCCGAAGAAGTAGAATTTTTTTTCAAATGGTCTCTTTTCAGAAAAAAAAGGGGGTTTCTTCGCTGACGATTCTCCCGCGTCCTGTATAATTAAAGTGACATTTTTCAAATGTTCTAATGTAATTTTCAGACCAGTTTTGAAAAAGCTAAACTGTCATCGACGTTGAAGTAATTTATTACGTAGTTAATTGCGTACTTGTACTGATGCATTGTGCATTCGCTATAATAACTCGATTACGTAGGTAGTGTTTTATTAATGAAACGTCTGCGTCTCGTCGTATTCTATACTAAATTATAATACGTTTATTAGCCGTTTTGCTCGGACAGTGAAGCGAAGACAGCCTCTGGTAATATGATTTTAGTCTCGGATTCGTAGCGTGGGCGTTTTAATGGCTATTTTCCAGCGTGATTTTCCGCAATGTACCGGAATTTTCGATCGAATTATTGTAGAATGATGGAAATTTCGCGTATTTTTTAATTACCTAAAGCCATTGGTGATTTATTATGGTGATTTTCTTTTTTTAAATCGAGAAGTATGGGTTTAATGGTAATTGGCGGTGTGAAAAAATTATCGGCTTGATTGGTGTATTTCAGCAGATGTTTAATTAATTTAAGGTACGAATCGTGTCGTTTGAATTTGCCTGTATTTGATATTACCGTGCCGGAGGCGTGTGGATGTGAAATTTAATTGAAAGAGGAAGTCACATAGAGATGAATAAGTGAATATTGTATACTAGTAGTAATGTAATTTACCACGGTGTTCCGCGTTTCGTGCGTTTTTTCCCTCTACAATCGATGTTTTCCGTGGAAATATTTATCGAGGAGATACTAGATCTAGGTAATTTTATTTATCGAGGTATTTGGTGGGTTTTGCCAATGCTCAAAGTGCTGCAGAATCCTATAATTTTTTTTTTTGTATTAAGAATACATTTTTTGAAAAATTTTGGTGAAATTTTTTTAAAAATGAAAAATTTTGGGGAGCTATAGCTCGCAATTTTTTAATTCAGTGATGGAGAACTAAAACTGGAGCTGAAACTGAAAACTGAAAAAAAAACCTGAATAACATGAATGATGAGAATTGAAATCTGAAAATGGACCAGTTCCAGTTCCAACAACTTCAATTATTTTTATTTACTGTTTTGAAATCGACACCAAAAAATTTTGCAAAAAACTAAAATTTAGAAAGTGGAAATTCCTTGTAATTTTTAACGTTGGTTTGAAAAATTCACAATATGTTACTGAACCACATTCAATTAAAATTTCCATTGAAAAATCCCTAATCCCAAAATTTTTCAAAATTATTACATCACGGATCAAATTTTTCAAGACTTTACCGGATTTTGTGAACAAGAAACATGGTTCAGATCTCTTTTTCTAAATGTTTCAAAGCTTCGTTTTCTGAATATGAAAATGATACCGTAGAAATTCTCCATCAAAATGGATCAAAAACCTAAAAAAAAAAAAATGTAAGATTGAATTCTGGCGTGAAACTTTTGTGAAATAAAAAATTGAAGGAAATTGAATAATTTTCAATTCATTTCTATCAAAAATTATTTTAAACGCGTGAAAATTCACATGAGTGATTGAAAATTTTAATCAAATTGATAAGAAATTGCTGATTAGGTCTACTTGAATTAAAAGGCCAAAAAATGCAGCTACAAAAACATGGTCTGGCCCTTTTTGATTGAACATAGTTGCTAGAAACAATTATTAAGATAGTTTCAGTAATTTACAATGAATAGGTATTGGAATATTTACTGTAAGTAATATACCATTATTATTGAAATATTTGCGGTAATTTGCAATAAATTATTTGAATATTTACGATAATTTACCGTAATTATTGAAATATTTACGATGATTTACCGTAGTTACAGAAATATTTACGGTAATTTACCATAATTACTGAAATATTACGGTAATTTACCGTAATTACCGTCATGTTTACGGTAATTTACCGTAATTACTGTCATGTTTACGGTAATTTACGGTAATTACTGTAATTGCTAACATTTCTACGGTAATGTACCGTATTTACCGACATATTTACGGTAATTTACCGTAATTACCGACATATTTACGGTAATTCACTGTAATTACTGTAATTGCTAACATTTCTACGGTAATTTACCGTATTTACCGACATTTTTACGGTAATTTACCGTAATTACCGACATATTTACGGTAATTTACCGTAATTACCGACATATTTACGGTAATTCACTGTAATTACTGCGATATTTACGATAAATTACGGTAATTCTTAATGGATTCGGAAACAAATTTTCCGGTATCTTTTCCATTCGGGAAATTGGTCGTTCGGGAAAACGCATTCGGGAAATTAGGTGGGAATTCATGAAAATGGCATGAATTTTCATTTTCTCAATCCAATAGACACCATGCCAAAATAAAACAATTCGCCTGCGTTTAAGCCAAAATATTTCAGAACGTGAAGGCCATTTTTAAAAATATTTTCATTTGGATAAATTGAAAAAAATTCAGCTGTTGAGATGTGAAAATCGTAAGAATTATTTTTGATGGAAGTTTTCAATTTTTTAACCCTTTCTCCACAATTAGGTCATATCCTATCCATACGATTATTTGATTAATCTTATTTTAGTTAAAAGTTTGAGATGTGATGTAGATTTTTGTGTATACTGTAATTGAATATCCAGCGTTGTGAAATTATTGAGAAAAGCTCACTGAAATCCGAAGTTTGTGTATAATTATCAATTCGAGTTGTTTATAAGGTGCTTCTGACTCCTTTAAATCTCAAGCTATCTATGAAAACATTATTCAAGAAACAATTGCGAGCATGATAATTGAATTAAAAAAAGAAAACAAAGATGACGAGTGAGGAGAAGAAAATTAGTTTGTCGTTCCATATCGATTTGATTATCATTTTCAACTCCTCTCCACTTCTTTCCTCGTTTGCAGACGATCTCTTTTTTGGCCTCAACTTCAAATTATTTTTACATTGGAGTTTTTACCCTAAAAATAATAAAAGGTACTTATAGCTTCAATTCTAAATGAACTCATTTTTGAATTTTATTCCTCCCGTGCAATTTTTTGCAGTTCATTCATCATCATCACCTTTCAAAAAAAATCGTAAAAATGACAAATTTAAAAAAATAAGTATGTCTTTTATTAATTCAAGCATGAAAAATGAATTAAATGTAGTCAAAAAAGTTCAAGATCGAGAATGGAAGAGAGCAGAGCATAGTTTTTTTTCAAAAATTTCAACTACTACCTAATTAAAAATTATCGACTGATCAGTTTTGAAAAATTTATCGTTGAAAACAATGTTGCTTTTTGTGGCCAACATTATAGCAATTTTCATTTTTGCTTCATAAAATCGTGAATTAATTTTTCTACTTTTCTCGAACGAATCATTTTCTCATCCTGCTTTTACCATCCAGGTAAAAAAAAATCCTATTTCACGAGCCAACTTGCGATGAAGGTGTAACCTTGACATTCTTCTGGATTTTCTTTTCGACCATTCGAAACATCTGTCTAACTTCTTCGTTCGGTGCCATCAGCTCAAACATCATCGGCCCAATTTGCTTGACCACCGTTAAATATCCGGTATAAACCAACAAACTCATCACATTCTCCGGTTTGTCCAGATCGTCGAAATCGACCTCGTCGTAAATCTTACTCACAACACTCTCGCCAGCTGCCAATTGTTTGACATCGTTCAAAAAAGCATGTTTTAATTCCACAGGTTGATCTTCCTTGATCCAATATCGACCTATTCTGTCCCTCTGTAAACATTTCATCACCGAATACGGATTATAGAGATTAATTCCGCCGAAATTGTAGGCTCCGTAATAATTCAGGATCAAATTGGGAGATGTTTTGATGCCTGGCGTTTTATGAACCATTTCCGTAACCTCTCGTTTGGTAAACCCGAAATATTCGGCGAATCTTTTATCCAGCACTGAATATTGATGGAAATTAGTAAAGTTTTCGAATATATGGGCGTTGCTGACGACAAGGGTACCGGTGATGACTCCAGTTCTGAGGTAGGGATTGTTGACGAAAGCGTTTTGGAATAAATCGTGCATTAATTCGTGAACTAGGGGTATTTCTTGAGTTTTATTGTTTTCTTTGAAGTCTAAATGGGTGAATAAGAGAGGAGTATCGTATTCGTCGACGAATATCCATACTTTTCTTTTGAATCGATGGTAGAGTATTTTAGTTAAAAAGTATAAGCTCATTTTGATATTGGCTCTGCGGAATTCTTCGTCGTAGAAGTATCTCCAGATACGTTCTTTGTCGATATCTTCGACTCCATCGGTTAAATTCATCGTGCAGTAGTCTCTCAGGTAATAATGGCTTTTGAAAACCTCGTACCATAAAGTATTGACGATGTGATTGTAATCGTACCCGGTGACGTTGTGGAAATTGATCATAATCGTCGGGTAGTATCCTAGCTCCACCATAACTGACTCGATGAAACATACTTTCATCGGACCGAGCATTTTCTTTTGTCTTTTTAAATTCATTACCGAACCTCCGCAGAAAAATCGATGATTTACTTTATTTTGGCGAGAAAAAGGGAATCCTCGTGGATCAAGTTCGAGTTCGTAGAATCGTCTCAGCATATCTAAATTTATCGATTTGCCAAATTGTCTGGGTCGAGTGATTAGAAACGTTTGGGAGTATTCTTCCAGGAATTCGAGAATCAGGAAACTTCTATCGACTACGATGTCGTTGTAGTAACGTAGTTCCAGAAAGTCTTTGGTTTCTAGCCCTAGGAATAGTTTTCCGAAATTTGGGTCTGGGTGTCGGGGTGATTCGTTCCATTGGTCGTCTGTATTTGATGAATCGCTCTGGAATGAAGTATTGATTGAGTGTTTCGATTAAAGTAATTTGGGTAAGAGGTCAATGACCCCGTCGTATCGAAGAATATCTCTTGAAATATTTTTAGAGGATTTTAAATCTCTCAAAATTGAATTTTTTTAAAAGAAATTTTATCATGATTTTAGGTTTGATACTCACCAAAGTATAAGGAATCCAGTTGAAAAAATTGAAACATGAAAATAAACAGGAAATAGCCAAAAATAAATCTATTTGTATCATTTTACCAATTTTTATATCTTAATGCCATTTTTCGTGATGAATTTTACAAATTTTAGCAGAAATTTTCAATTTTAATGATTTTAACCAATCGTTCGCTATGAACTGTTGAAAAATAATGTACAATTGATAAGAAAGTTTTTAATCTGAATATAATCTATCGATAAAGCAACTGATATGAAATTCTCACATAGCGTTTTTTTTTTTTTATTGAGAAGATTATTCAACTCTTGAAATGTTTACAGGTTTCAAAGTAGATTTACTTAATGTGGGTCTGGGAAGAAGGTGCAAAAAAAATAGAAAAGAGGAAAAAATTATTATAATTTTTAATCGATTTTTAAATTCAGGTGTTTGCATTTTTATTTTTTATTTGATATTTTCTTCGAAAAACATCCCAGTTCGAGAATTCAAAGAGAACGCTGCACTTTTCAGCCACTTTTACGATGGTTATCTACTTCAAATGAACAATTACTTCAATTACGTGGTATACATTCGAAGTGATTCAGAAAATGAAAACGATACTGCGCCTTTTGAAGAAGCAAATACGCAGCTTATCTTGCATCGCGTTACCGTATTTGTGGTTAAGTACAAATGAAGGGGTAAAATCGACGATTAGCACTTGAATTTCTCTTTGTTTTTAGTTATCGTCTGCTAGGCTACTTCGTTATGGTGTATTTTCGAAATGAATACGAATGCATTTGTTTTTCGAAGGGGTTGATTTACGTGTAAATATTTTTTTATTCTGAAATTTTCGTGAATTGTTGTTGAAAATTTTCTGAATTGAAATTGAATCGTTTATTTTGATCCCATTTTCATTTTTTCAAATCATTTTTTGCTTTCAGTAAAGTAATCAGATTGTTTTTTCAGGGGTCCCAGTCTCAAAAAGTGGGGTGAATGTATTACTTTTTTTTTTTTGAGGAATTCTTGACGAGTTTTATTAAAGAAATATACAGGGTGTTCCGAAAAATTTGGTTTAAAAATTTTTCAACCATGGAACTGGAATACTACTTTGAAAAATACCTGGGTTTCAAATTTTCTCTTGCTTGGCAAAATGTATGAGAACAAAATTCTTCAGTCTTTAACGTCCTATCCATTCCTTTGATTACCGTAGTTCATTTCTTTAGATAGGATTTTTTTTGTAGACCTTTCAAAATGAGAGAAAAGTTATGGAATCAAAATCTCTTCAGTTTTCGAAGTAGCGTTTATCAGCATGGTTGAAAAAATTCTTGGGGTAAATTTTTTCAGGAGCAAAATTTGCCCCTTTCATTTTTTAAGATTGACAACATGTTCATCTCAAGTTTTTATTCAGTGGCGCCCAGTTTTATTCAAAAAGAATAAAAAAATGGCAGACGATTCATGAAACACCCTAAAAATTAATACATACTTTCTATCAACTGAAAATCAAAGCAGCTGTAGAGTTTGAACTGATTTTTAATAAATTTAATCATTTAAGTTTTTGAAAGTCTAAATTTGTTGAAAAAGAGAAAAACGATTTCTTGAATGAATTTTTTTAATATCTTTGTGTGAGGTCGAAATTGAAAATTGAGTAATTTTCAAAAATGTTGAATGATCGATTAAAAGTGAAAAGTGAAATTGAATGATCTTGAATTACGAAGCTATACCTACTTGAATCCAGTCGATTCAAAAAAAATACTACATTTTTATTGGTAATTTTGGTGCTGATAAAATTGATAAAAATTCCTTAGTCCGTTTCATTTAACTTGATCCCTAATATTTTGTATTAAATGAAACAGAACTAACCAATGAGAGGCCTTAAAAACGTATGTGGTTGTCATTTTCTTTAATCAAAAAAAAAAATCATATCGATGTTATTTGGCAACATCTTGAAATTCTCACGGGTCCAGTTATAAAAAAACAGACTAAAGTCGATTTAAGGAAATTGAGAAAAATTTCATTTTTGATTGAAAAATTGAGATTCAATGATAAATATTTTTATTTACATTTTCTTTAATAATTTTTATCGTAAATCGAAAGTTTTTTTTAAAAAAATTTTGAAATTGAATAAAAAATGAATCGTAATTTCGGTCTCTTTTAGATTTTTTTTGATTTTTATTGTTCAAAAATGTATTTTTTCAAAATATTTCCGTCTCATGTAAGTGCTACGATTTTTCATGGTTTTGGAAAATTTTCGTATTTCAACTTATTTCACCTCACGAAAAATACAGACTTGCTTGGAGATAACTCTTTTTCTTCGTTCGTGTCATCTCAGAATACTAAGTATTGATCAGAAAATTTTCAATTTGGAGACATTATTTCAAAATCTGATTTCTAAGCAGGCATTTCTAAATAAAAAATTTCAAATTTTTCCCCCTCCCCCCAATTCAGATTGAATTTTGGTTATTTTAAATTTCCCCTGGGTGTCCTTCAACATGAATTTTCCCAATTCCAAATTTCTCCAGTACTCCTCTCACTTCACAAATTCAGGCTGAATTTGGGAAATTACAAATTTTTTAGACCCACCTTGCCCCACAATTTTAATTTCAATAATTTCAAATTTCTTCCAATTTCCCTTTAGGTACCTTATAATTTAAAATTTGCTTTTTCCTGCTCTCTAGGTTGATTTTTGTCATTTTCTTCTCGAGTTCCCCCTCCCCTCGTGTGCTGAATTTTGGTAATTTTTAATTTCTGGGCCACTTTTCCTCACTTTAGACCGAATTTTGATAGGTTCAGATTGCAATCAAGTGAAAGAAAACGTAAATTAATTGATTCTTGGTCTAAAAATTTACCTTTCGATTCACGTTGAAATCGAATCATTCGAATAAATCGGTTCAATTTCACCCTCTTGATAATAAAGTATCGGAATTAATACCATCCGAATCTGTATCGATCTCCCACGTAAACTAATTTAAAAAGAAAAAACTGCCAGCGATGATATTTACTCGTCGACGAGAAATTATTTCAAAAACAAGATCCGATAGGATACTTGAAAGTTGAAAGCATCACCCTATAGTAATAATCTGTTGCCATCGTACTCAATTTTACATCCTAAATGAGTTTACCTCGTTAAGTTTTCAAAGTGAAGTAAAATGTTGGCGATGGCAATAAAATAAAAAATAATTATACTATTAAATTAGAACTACTCGGTGATCATTTATCTGTTTTATAACCCCATAATAAACGTACCCTCGTTCGGTTAAAAACCAATGCATTTTTGCTCTCTCCGGTGAAAAAGAAATTGGATTATTTCGTTTAATACGATTACTACAGCATCATCTATAATGCCAGTCTGATGTAATTTTTGTTTTAAAAGAAATCCGCTGCTCTTCGATAACGCTGCGAAAAAAGTTTCACGATGAAAATACTTACTCGAAGGTACCCTAACAGACGTAATTATTAATCATTTCGAACGTTTTGATTTTTTAAATTGCTCGAATTGGTGTTTGTTTATAAATTTATGATGAAATGTCATCCGATGTATTTTTGTCGGCTGAGTTGATTTAATTTAGTTCGCGTCGTGTTTCGAAGTGTCTGTTTGTGAATTGAGAAAGGGTGAAGGGTGTTTTGAAAATGAAGTGAAATGTGTCGCCGGGAATTCTCGTAAATATATTCGGTTTGATTTTTGTTTCTTAGGTTTGACGAGTGTTTTTTTCTCAGTGAATGGGAAATATTTTTTTATGTTTGTTTAAATTCTGACATATTTATTTGTAAAATTCTATACTTCATATTTTTTCAATTTTCTTCAATAAATCTCGTTTTAAAGTGGAAATATTTACAGAAAAAAAAATCTTTGAGCTGAATTTGTTTGAGCCATTGGTTAAAAGCAAATAAAACATGAAAATAGTGTGAATTTCAATTTAGTGGACTGAAAAAAAAGCGAATAGCATAAATTTTGATAATTATATATACTTCGAAAAGCAAGAATCGATTGTATTTTCATATTTTCGTTTTTTGGCCGAAAATTGGAGAAAAACTTGGATAAATAGGACTCAGTGCGAGAGTTTTGGTGAAAATTGGAAAAATTAAAGAAATATGCTGCCTATTTGACTTGAAAAATGCATAAGTATTTTTGGCGGATTATTTTTCATTTTTTTTTTAAATTCTTTCAAAATTCCTCAAAATGTAACATTCTTCTACAAATTCCTTACAATTTTTCACCAACTTTACATTATTTTCCTTCATTTTAAGAAATTTTGAGGTTTGGAGAAGTTTTGAGGAAGTTTGAAAAAAAAAATGAAAAATCAGTAAAAACATGCATTTTTGGGTCGAAGTCTGTATTTTTTCAAAATTTTTGTAGTGTCCAATTTTTTTCAAATCTTTGTCTAATTTCAACCCAAAATGGAGGGAAATTCACCAAAAATTTCCAGAATTTAAATCATTGCCCCTCCCCAATTCCAAATGGCGCTCTAAATTTTCGCCTACCTTCGTAAAAATTTATAAAAACCTCTCAGAAACGTATAGAAATGGGACATTCAATGTAATTTGAAGTAAAAATAGTTCGATTCTTACATTTTTTTCAGAATTGGGTGGCAGGTAACTTTGTAAGTGACGTGACGTTATCTGTGAAAAAAAAGAATAATGAATTTGTACCAAAAATTTTTAGCTGTTTTAAGGAGTTTTTGAAATTATTAGTTGGCAGCTCTGACATTAAAACAAAGAATAAAATCATTTGAATTTTTCTACTCCGGGTCGGATTTTCCCTTCAGTTAATAATTGTCGATTATTTTCAAAAAATCGATTTTTTTCTTAAGTAGTTCCTTGGTAGAAAATCGTTGAAATTGTTTGAAAAAGCAGGAAAAAAATGGTTGATTTGCCAAGAAAAAAAATGAATATCTAATTAAATTCCTGAAATATTTTCAAACGACTTTTTTCAATAAAATTTCATAGGCACTGGATCTTTTATTCGATTTTTATCGAAATTTAACAAATTTTCTTACAATCTTATTCAATTTTTGTATTGTTTTTGAAAAATTATTATAAAATTTGAATCTTAAAACAATTTTATCGCATATTTTATCAATTTTTTGGGTACTCTTTAACAATCTACCTGTGTGAAAATGTTTGAAAATGAGTTTTTATTTCCGGCGAGACTTTGGTATTACTTTTTATACGATTTTAGCACAATTTTGAACCACACGATTATTCGTATTTTCAACATAAATTCTTAAATTTTGGAGGGGGGGGGGGGGTAACTACATTCAAAAGGAATTTTATAGGTATTTCTGTCTTGAAAAATGATTTGAATTGTTTTGTTTCGTTTTATATTTCGGTGATTTAGGTTCCATAGTTTTTTGCTCTTTTCTGAAGGCGAACAGCACAGTAGATCCGTTACGCGATCCGATACTGAAAATTACATGGGGTTCTATATTTATATATGGTTATGTATAGATATAGAACCCCATGTAATTTTCTGTATCGGATCGCGTAACGGATCTACTGTGACTTTCGCCGAAGATGAATTGTTATTATTTCATTTTTGTTTTTTCAACGTTGATTTTTTTCTTACGTTAGTTTTATTCTTTAAAAAATCTAGACTCTTTAGATTTTATCTGCACAAGGTTGGTTTTTTTCTGTGCCGATTAAGAAGTTTTACTTACCTAATTTTTATTCCATGGTATTATTTTGAAAGTGACTGGCATTTTTTAGTTTATTCTGGAACCAATTTGGGTCCTTATTTGTGGATAATTCGGGATGTTCTGCGGAGAAAATTCTAGATCTACCTAAAATATGTGAGCCTGGATATAAAAAATCATCATTCGGTGTTGAATTGGTTTTCGAGTTTACGCTAATTTTGGGCTTTTCAAAAAGGATAAAAATACAGTAAAATAAAAAACACGAATTCAAACCCAATTCAGATTCGAATTATCCCGTTCCCTTCATTCTTCATTCTGCCAACAATTTTTCTCTTCCTAACTGCGAACGAATTCTACATTTCAAATACACGCGAAATTTACGAAAATCAGTCCGCCGGTTACGTAAAAAAAGGTATTTTCTTCGTCGAAATTCCGCAATACGATTGTAAAATAGGATATTGCTAGAATTGGTAAAAGTCTATCTCGTACGTATGGTCTTGGCAATAATGTGTCGATTCGGCTCACCTGCGATTGGCGAAAGGTTTTGACAGCCAGTGAAAAGCACTCGGAGCGTGAATGGATTTGTGTCGATGAGCATTTTTAATGATGCCAAATAGGGCGGTAAATACGTATATGTGTGTAAGGATTCTATTTATCGAACCGTGCTATTCGATGAGAAAAGAGGAACTTGGCTATGGATTAAATCGTACGGGTGTATCGTTGCTCTTTTTTCATTGGGTGGAGAAGGTGGCCCCGTACGAGTCAAGTTTTTGGTATATTTTTAACCTTATTCGATTCGTCGAACAAACGAGCAGAATTTTCCAGTCGGGTAGACAATTGGTCGTTAGGTGAGCTTGAAAAATGCACTAGTTGGAAAAGTGGCTTTGCATTGGAATTGGGAAAGATTTTCGACGTGTGAATTTTGCATTAGGTTGAAAGCTCGAGCAGTATGAAAAGGCGACCTTGAAAGGTCATCGACTATGCGATGGCACAGTATCAAGAAATTTTTCACATCTCGATATACATACGAGCACCTATGTGCAAGCTTGGTTATTCAAGGTCTTCGGGTAACCTATCGATGGAAAGATATTTTTCAGAGAGGGGTAGAAGAGGTGAATTTGCCCTTGCTCCGATTTTCGATCTTCCCCCTCCTCCTCAGATGATGTACCTTGATGGTGGGAAAAAAATCTGGAAAATTTTCTGACCTCTCCCTTATCCCACTCGAAACTGGATTTTCGGCCATTTTATTGCCTCATTTTTGAGACATTTTAATTTTGAAGTAAGTGAAGGTAATTTTCTGTTTTTTTGGCGGTTTTTAAATGGAAAATACGTCGTGTTAGCGAAGTTGTCTTGTTTTTCCCCTTCAAAAAATATTCCAAAAATTTGTTTTTTAACCTAAATTTCATCACAAGGATCGAAAATGGCGAAAAAAACTTAGAGAAATTTTGTTATTTTAGCAGATTTTTCAAATTTTGGGCGTCTTGTAAATGACCAAATGAAGAAACTAACGTCCAATTCGTGTTTAGTGAATCAAAATACTCCGGTAAACACTCTTTTTGCGATGATTTTAGTTACTCAAGTCTCAAAAGTCAAAAGTCAATTTTTTTTGTCTTGAAAAATCGATGAAAAAATAGAATTTTGAGATTCGAAATGAAATGATTGCGGAAAGGGTGTTTTTAGGGATATTCTGTCTCGTTGAACACGAATCTGGCGTTAGTTTCTTCATTTTTGATCATTTTTTTCTACATTGAAGGTCCAAAATTTAAAAAATCTGCTAAAATCAAGATTTGTGGTTTCTGTTTAAACGAAAAAAACACGAAGAAGGATGCTAACGAAAAATGCAGACGGTTTCAGTCATAAATTACGTACTGTTTTTTCAAAAAAAATTCTCCTAGCTGTGTTCGGGGGGGGGGGTGTCTTTTTATTGCAGTAACAGGTGTAGAACCCCCCCCCACCACCACCACCACCCCTCTCTATCATAAAAACCAGTAATTTTTAAAAAATGCTTAAAACGAGAACAAACTGCTTCTTTTGTGGTTTGAGGATTCTTTTTGGTATAATGATTTTAGTAGCTTCGTTTCGCTGGGGATTGTTAAACTCTTTTTATTGAATTTCTTCAAATTTTGTATGAAAATTTTATAGAAATTCACATTCGAAAAATGTATTGCTACAAAAAATAATAATTTTTTGAAATCAGCTTAGTAAGGTCACGATTTTTCTCAAAATCAAAGAGTGAAGAAAAGAACGTTTTGATGACTGGAATTCTCCATTTTGAAAAAAAAAAAATCATGGTGAGGAATTTTAAAAAACTACAAATTTTGTTTTCTAATGAATGGCTAGAAAGGTATTCGTAAGGAAAAGAGATTGGGAGGTTTCAAATCTCTCCTGACGACTAAAATTTTGTAGAAAAAGTATAAAATTTCAGGCTTCAAAATTTGTTTTGTGCAAAAATTTCTGTTCTCCTTTTGCTCGAGCTCAAAAAGTTATTTTTTTAATGGAAAAATTGGTATTTTTAAAAATTTTATATTAGCGTCAGTTTTTCCTTCCAAATTTTTCAAACAAAATAAACTACAAGTACTGTTAAAAGTTACAAATGATCTTGTATTTTTGAAATTTGAGTTAAAAAGGGTGGGAAAGGATAGTTTTCGTGATTTTCTTACCCGGGTACTTTCGAATTTCGGGCACAGTATTATTGATCCAAACTTTCTGCACAAAAGTTCTATTGATGGGAGGAATTATCTGAATTTCACGATTTAAATTTACGTAACGGGAAATTTTGCTATCGAGATACGAATGTACGAAAATAAAGTACGAATTTCATTTGTGAGATTCCAGGAGACACCCTTAAACATTTGTGTTCGGTTTTTCGTGGTTTTCCACCTTTGTGACATTGAAATCACCGAAAATGAACATGTGAAGCGAACCTATGCTGAAAAATACCTTTTTGGGGTATTTTTTGAGAAAAAGTACTGGAGAATTTTACCGATACAGCGTTTTTCACGTTTCAAACCTTCAAATAGCCTAAAAAACGAGAAAGATAGCATCAAAATTGATGAAAAAATTATCACAAATGCACCTGCTTGAGATTTTATTTCGTGCTGATGGACAAAAAATAGCCTTCACTTTGATTAAAATTGAAATTTCTTGAATTAATTCATGAAAATGGCCATAGGTGGGAGGTCAAAAAAGCTGCAAAATTTTTTCACGTAGAAAGACACCATCTGAGGAGATAAGATCAAAAATTAGACAGAGGGCCCAAATTCACCTCTCATCGAGCTGTACCCATTACAAAATTGATCGCAAAATTGAATCGATACCGTTAGACTGAAACTCGGTGTAGCAATTTTTCGCTTCCAAATCTGGCAGCAAACTTGGTGGCATCGAGTATAAAAATTTTCTTACCTATATAGAATCTAATTGCTGGTTGAAAAACACGTCACCTTTGAAATATACGCACGCGAACTCTCACTGGACATATCGACGAATCAAAATAACCCCGAAAAAAACCACGCACGTACGCGAACAACAAGATTTTCGCACCGAAGACTGAAAAAAAAAATGCCAATATCGGGGCTCGGGCGAAGAAAGCACCACCTTCGAACGAAGCAAAAAAACCAAAACTGCAAATGAGACGAGGAAACCAGCGAAATGAAAAAATATAAAAATAACGCACTTAGAAACTATCGGCGAAAAAAATTAGCCGAATTTAGAAATCTGCCGGAAGAAAACATATGAAATATACGCGGCGCGAGATGAATGGAGCAGTGTGCGGCCGTACATAGGAAGCCAAACGCGAGTAAATTTCGAATGAGATGCTGGGTTGCTGGGAAACAGCCGGATCGGATCGTATTCACCCTGAAGAAAGTACAACCGTAGAGGAGAAATTTGAGGGTGGGGCATTCCATTCAAAGTACAATATTTGGGGGAGCCCCTTGCGCGGGCGCACTTTTGGCTCCTCATTGATTTTCATCGACACAGAAAACCTCATCCGCACGGGTAGAGTTTTTAGCTCGTTACCGCTGCTCGCCTCTCAGTATGATATGTTGAGGGCTAAGAGACGGGCGACGAAGCAGGGTCGGTGCATATCTTTAAAATGCTCGCTATACATAGGTATCTTATTCGCATAGCGATGGTAAACTGAAACGACGTAATAACGGATTAAAAGGGACTGAAACGAAAATTGTCTTTCTATTAACAAAGTTTAAACGAAACGACGCGTATACGTTACGTAGGTATATGGCAGACTACAGTCCTGAAAATTTACCGTAAATCCCTTTATTTTTTCGATTCTACACGTTCCAGTGAAGTTTCCTCTCTGATGTTAGGTCATCCCTGGTGTATAATGGTGATTGGTGGTGAGGGTTTAATGAAGTTACCTTAAGCGAACGAAATTTTTATTGTAATCACAAAGTCAAATTTTTCAGCTCATTGCAATAGGGAATTTGAATACGAATTTGGCTTGGCCAGAATTTTCTTGAGAAATTTTCTATTATAACTTCTAAGGATATCTACTAGAAGCAGGGAGTACGAATAGGCAAAAAAGTCGACTCTTGACTTCACCTGACTCCCAGAGTCGAGAGAGAAAGTTGACTCCTGACTCCTGCTTGACTCCAGAGTCAGTTTTTGACCTTGACCCCATGACTCCAGAGTCAATCTGTGACCTGGACCGAGTCAAAAGTCGATCACCTTGATTTCGATCTGGCCAATCTGGGACCTTGACATCGATGTTGATTTCAAACCCCGGCCCCTGACTCCCAATTCTGGAGTAATCTGTGACCTTGTCTCTTGACTCCACCTGACTCTCAGAGTCAAGGGAGAAAGGAATTCCTGGCTCCAGCTTGATTCCGAAGTCAATCTGTGGCCTTTACTTCGATGCCAATTTCAGACTCCGACCTCTGACTTTCTTGTAACTCCGGAGCAATATGTGACCTTGACTTCGGACTCCTGTTTGACTATATCTAGAGTCAGTCTGTAACCTTAAGTTAATCCTTTCACACCCCCACAATCTGGAGTCAGTCTGTGACCTTGACCCTTCCAACTCTGGAGTCAGTCTGTGACCTTGACCCCTGGCTCTGGAGTCAGTCTGTGACCTTGACCTCCTGACTCTGGGATCAATCCATGACCTTGACCCTCCTGACTCTGGAGTTGATCTGTGATCTTCAATATATGACCTTGACTCCTGATTCTACGTGAGTTCTGGAGTCCAAAGGGAAAGTGGATCACCTTGACTTCGAAATCATTGACATCGATGTCAACTTCAGACCCTGACTTCTGACTCTCAACTCCAGAATAATCGGTGACCTGTACTCCTGACCCCTCTCATATTCGGAGTCAATCTGCGATCTTGACTCTTGGTACGCCTCTCAACTCAAGAATCAATCTGTGACTCTGACATCAATATCAATTTTTGATCCCGACCTTTGACTCCCAACTTCGGAATAATCACTGACCTTGACTCCCGACCCCTCATGACTCTGGGGCTGGGGTCATCTTCGATCTTGACACGCAACTCCTCTCCACTAAGGAGTCAATCTATGACATTCACTCCTGACTTCTCTTGACTCTGAAGTCAATCTGTGACCTTGACCTTGACTCCACCTGACTCCTGGAACTTAGGGATAAAGTGATTCCTGACTCCACCTTGACTCCGGAGTCATTCTATGATTTTGACATCAATATCAATTTCTGACCCCGACCTCTGACTCCTAAAAACCTAACGCCTGAATAATCTGTGACCTTGACTCTCGACCCCTCATGACTCCGGGGTCGATCCGTCGATCTGCGATCTTGACACTCAACTCCTCTCCACTCAGTAGTCAATCTACGACATTCACTCCTGACTTCTCTTGACTCTGAGGTCAATCTGTGACCTTGACCTTGACTCCACCTGACTCCTATAACCTAGGGATAAAGTGATTCCTGACCCCACCTTGACTCCGGAGTTAATTTATGATTTTGACCTTTTTGACATCAATGTCAATTTCTGACTCTGACCTGTGACCTTTCAAAAAAGGGTGGATTTTTTTTGAAAATTCAAGTATGCTAACCAAATTTTGCTTTGATCAACTTGGAAAAAAATTTGTTGGTTTACACATTCCTGAATGGTAGCAAAATTCAATCACACGTCTTTCATACAGATAACATTTTTTTTTACACGCTGCAGTCAGAAGTTAGGGCCACAAGTTGACTCCGAGGTCGAGTCAAGGTCACAGATTACTCCAAAGTTGGAAGTCAGAGGTCGGAGTCTGAAATTGACATCGAAGTTAAGGTCACAAATTCACTCTGGAGTCACGGTGAAACGAGAAACCATTTTCTCCTCGGGTTCCAGGAGTCAGGTGAAGTCAAGGTCACAGATTATTCCGGCGTTGAGACGTTAGTTGTCAGAGGTCGGGTCTTTTAAAAATGCTCAAAAAATTGACCATAAAATTTTTTTCAATATTTTCAAGTTTTTGTACAAGTCTACCGCATTTTTATGAGTCACTCGTCAAGTTTTGAAAATACTTGGAAAATGATTTAATCATGAACTCAAAATTGTTCTAAAATGCTTAAAAATTACATTTTTACCGATATCTTTATACTGCTTGTAAATTTTTAACCCATTATTGTAAGTCAGACGTTAATTACTCAAAAACGATCAAAAATTAGCGTGTACTCAAAATTCTCCAAAAGAAATTTGATCGACATTTCTTGAATCTTTGATGAAATTTTGCCCCATTTTCATAGTTTACATTCAACTTTTTCACTTGAAAATTCACCAAATTTGGAGCTCAGAAATGCTCAAATTACGTTTCGAGTAAGTAATACTTTTATGATGCTTGTGAAATTTTAATCCATTATGATTGGTCGCAACCGCAGTTTCCGAATTTTTTAACGGGGTCATGTGGCACTGAAGACTATGAGAAATTTTTTGAGCTGAAGAAGAGAGACAAAGAGAAAACGATTATTTCATATCCAAAATGTTTAATTTTAAATTTAAAATGTTTAATTTCAATCAACTGATTGATAACTTATTTTTTTCTGTTTTAGGTGAGTACCTGTCGAATTTCTTTGAAATAATGAAATCATATACGAAATAAGTGAGTTATTCGAATATTTTACCATAATTTATATGAACCAATTCAACATTTTAATCGATTATTTATAATCGGAAATATAAGAGCTACAGATTATTGAGAATGATTGGGCTTGAAAAAATTTTCTCAATTTTGAATGCCCCTCAAATCCCTTTATTTTTGATAAAAGTTTTAAGAACAAAGTTTGTTCAATTTTCAACGTACTACCCATTCCATTGATTGATTTATTAAAAAAAAATTTTTGAACAAGCTGCTGAGATCGTTATTTGAAGCTGACTACCTATGAGGTGTTATATTTTTCCCGAGACTTTTTTACGGTGTTGAAGTTGAATCTGTAGAAAATTTCATAATCAGAGAAAATATCTTCCATTGTGATATTTTACGAAGATTTTTTCGAATAAAACTTGCTTACGTTGTCATAGGAAAATTGCGCTGAATACGAGTACGCTATTCGGCGTAATAGCGCGAAGTCTACGCAGCAAACCTCGAGCTGAGAGGAACGCGTTTTGTGGTGTAATGAGCTCGGCGGCGGCGTTTCTCGAAAGAAATTAAAAATTACTCCCCCGTACTTGGCCCTCTTCCTCCCAGGCTGGAAAATTCATTTTCTTTTAACGCATCTACCTTGTAGTCGGCTGTACGTTAAGACGTGTTGAATTACAACTGGCAAGATTAATGTGTGTTCGAGTGACGTGATGTTTGAAACTGATGGGGGTATTTTTTCTTCAATGTCGACATTATATTTTTAATATTTTTATACCGGCGTGTGTGTGAAGTGGGTTAACGTATACGCGATGCTTTGTCAGCGACATCGTATCGTATACTACGCCTTAAGTAGCCGCCAAAATTAACACTGTATGCGAGAATTAATTAACCGCATCGTCGTGTGGGAACCGAACAGCTTAATTCGGAGTTTGAGTGTTGGCCTTTTATGGATCAACTCGTCGGGACTTCTTATCGCGAATGAACTTACCACCAAACACTGTAATAACATTAGCTAAATTCGTTACTTCTGTTCGCAATCTCGAGCTTGGTGTTTGAAGGATTCAAATCGATGAAATTTTTCAACCTTTGTCCCAAGTGAGGTCGTTTTTATTCGAAATCCAGAATTGAATCTTCTTGGATGGCAAGTGAAACCTAAATTAAAAATTTTTCCAAATTTATCGAACGAAAGACTTTGAAATCTACTGTTTTGGTATCTCATTAATTTGAAAAAAATTATAATAAAAAAAAACCTGAAAAATTCGATAAAATCTGGAAAATTTCAAACAAAATAAACAAATGGAAAAAATTAGTATTGACATTTTTAAAATAAATGACTCGAAAAACGTGGGTTATTTCGTTTTTTAAAATTAAATATAGTACCTAAAAATTTTCAATACATAAATGATACAAAAGTAAAAAATTTGCTATTTAAATTTTTCGAAATTTCTTGAATAAAAATTGAGAATTGTCATTATTTTTCAATCAAAATTTAAAATTTTCAGCAGGGAGTGATGAAAGACTGAAAAGAGTAAATTTTGAAAATTCAAGCAAAACTATGAGCTATCCATACTAAAACGGGACAAAAATGAAGTCGGGTCTTTCGAATTTGCTCAATTTTTTTATGAGTTCTCCTTGGTAGTCTGTTCACAAAACCACAGTCATTTTTTTTCTAAACACCCCCTCACCCTTGGTAGGTAGGCCCCTGAATAAAGCCAACAAAATAAAATGTTTATTATAAGCAGCATAAAAAAGTTGAGAAATAAATTGTGAAATCCACATGCTCTCTCCCCCCCCCCCGGTTATATCAACCTCTTTTCAATATTAATAAAATAATTCTTACTTCATTTAAAGTATTAAGTATCAAAATTTATTCCCAAATTTAAATTCATCTATCGGTTTTGTGATATCGATTTCAATCTGATCTTAATAGAAATTCAACATAAATAAATGATTTACATGATTCAATAGGAAAAGATCTTCTTTGAATAGAAAAAAAATTGATCGAAAATTTTCAACCCCCTCCTCTCTCCTCTGTTTGGATTTTAAAGGGTTCAAGAAATGTTGAACAGATAGTTTAATTAAATGGAACATATTGGCTAAGTATATGAAAAATTTAGTTTTTATTTTCAAATTGGAGGGAGGCAACTCCAATTTGTCAAAATTGTTGGAGTTGAATCTGAATCTTTTGAAAATGGTAACCTCTTTGAAGAAAATTCTCATTTTTGAGTTGAAAAAATTGGTAAAAGTCGTAATAATTGAAAACCATACGAAAATAATGCATTTCCGGCGGAAATTTCGATTCTCCCCTTCTCCCTGTCATAAACTAAATAGGTACGGTTCTTCCATGAGAGGTCGAAAAAAAAGTTGAAAAACTTATTCGAAAATTTAAGTACCTATGTAATCTAGCTGATAGACGAGTTTTAAAAATTTAACTTTTTTCAAATATGTTTTAAAGTTTTGATTACTTTTGATGAAATATTTGGAGGTATAATGAGCCGGAGAGGGATAGAGAGAGTAGTTGACCTCCCATTAATGGCAAAAAAAGTTTATTTGAGTCGAAAATTTCTTGAAAGAGGGTGACTTTTTTTGAAAAATTTCTGTTTCAACTTGTACGAAAATTGATAAAAATTATATTTCGAGTCGAAACATTCCATGTGATTTGGAAATTTTCAATTTTTTGCTCTTGTTCTCTCTTCAATGAGGAGATATCAGTTTGTTCACGTAGTACTATCTTTTTGTACAACGAAGAAAACTGATCGACGATAAAAAAAATAAAGTTTTTAAAGGTTTGTTCAATTATTTTAGCGTTTTGATAGGGCATTTAGAGCCATATCAAACGAAAGGTCGAATGAAGAGGGCAACTTGGCTCTCTTCAATAATGGTAAAATTGCATTCAACGTCAAAAAAATTAGGTTCCTTCAAATTTGAAAATTCTCAAAAATTATGTTACCCAACTTTTTGCAATTAGGTAAAAAACAGGGTAAAATTGTGTTTTGGGTCGAAAAAATCATAAAAAATTTTATTTCGATCGAGAATTTCTAATTTTTTGGCCTCAGAGAATATCATCTAAATGGATCCCGACCCTTCCAAAAAGCGAGGTTATTCATTAGTTCGATTCCCTCCCTCTCAAAAAAATTGGTGAATTTTCTGCAGGATCCTGATTGACTCAAAAGCTTCAACACTTTGAAATATTGTGTCAAAATTATTCCTTGCCTTTCATGTTTTCTTTTTTTCAGTACTGAGAATAACATCCGAGAGTTCAAAAACCAAAATTTCTGATGGAATCTTTTCAATAATAAGTAAAATGAAATCCAGAAATTTTCAATTTTGTTTTCACTTTTAGCCTTAATGAGTTGTCTCATGGATCTAAAGTCGAAATGACCTCTAAAAAGAATTTTAGGGGATTTCAAATCATCATGGTATTGTTTATCAATTCATTAATTTTTTTTGATATCAATTAGTTGAAAACTTTTTGTTCAAAATGTTAAATTTGAAAATGAATAAAATGAATATTTTAATAAAGAATCAAATTTTAAAAAATCCCCTGAAAGAATAGATAAACAACCCTTTGGCTGAAAAGCATTTCTTTTATTATCCATATTAAAAATTTCAACCAAAAAAAAAATATCCAAAGGATTCATTCGGTTCGTCCTAACGCTTATACCTTTTTTAACAATATAAGACATTTTATCGTCGTATTTAAAAATCACAAATTCGCCCTTCCACACAATAGTCTGGAAAACGAGGTGATATCAAAATAAGTAGGTTAAACGAAAAAGGGTACGCTAGGCTAAACAACTTCGCTGCGCATCACTTATACGTATATTTCCTCCTTTTTTTTTTCACGCTTAGCTGTTGCGAAGAGTGACTTTATCTCGAATGTTGAGCTTGAAGTAGTTTGTTTTTCAAGTTCAGTGAAGATGTAAAAAATTAGTTCAATAAAGGAAAGCAAAATATTATAGCAAAGGTTGCTTTTCACACCAAGTTTTTTTTTTGCATGTTTGCAACCGTAGTGTCGAAAGTTTTTTTTTCTTCGATTGTACCTATCTACGATACGAAGCTGAAGATACCTATATCTACAGATATCGTCGAAAGCTTATGCGAGGAAATTTTTCTATATGGGTTGTTGGCACAAGTGCTTGGAGTGGCTCGAAATTACCAAAATATTGCAACTTATACGAGGGCAGATGGATTCGTTTTGTAGGAATTTCACGTATCGATAAAGTTCGCTTGACTTTGAGAACTTGTATGTGTTTCTGTGAGATCATCATAAGTATCTTTGATGGGTTACTTGAGAAGCACCACCGATATGTTTTCGTAATATTTGTTCGGGTAGTAAATTGGAAATTGATTCGATGGGATAAATTTATCGAATTACATACGTTGACGATTTTCTAAAGGGGTTGACTATTTTTTGACCCATTTTTCATCACTATAAAATGAAATATTGAAGTAGATAGGTAGGTACCTGTTCAAGTTCATCTGTACTCGCCAATTTTATGGGCATTTTTCATTGAAGAAAAATTTGAAATTGTCAAATTTTGGATTTTATCCTATTCCTCGTGCTCTAATCGACTCTCTCCCGAATTAATGGTACAATCTTTCGGTCAGAGCGGGGGGGGGGGTGGTAAAATCAAAAAATAAGCAAATATTCGAACTCAGTGCCTTCACGTACCTAACAAACGACAGGCCACACGTAAAAAAATCAAGTACGTATTTGAAATCAGCGCCTTCGAATTAGTAGAAATCGATGTGCTAATTCACTTTTTCAATTTTTTTGAATTTTGATCAAAATTGTGGATCCTTGTACTCCCAGGGGTCTGTAGATCTCATCTTGAGAGTTTGCTGGTTGAAAAGAGGAGGAAAGGGCTACTTATGAATTTTTCAGATTCTTAAATGGTACCTTTCATCTTTTGTTCTCATCATGAAAGTTGAGCTCTCGCCACCAAAATTCAACTCTGAACTTTTCAAAATATTATTATCGATTTTTAAATCTCCTATCAATTCTTTTTCAGACAGCGCAAACAGTTTTCCATTTTAAGTACTACCTATCTTGAGATATGAGCCTTCAAAGTTGGGCAATAATTTTGCTAAAAAACGAAGTACATACATTAAAATTTCGAGACCCCCGCCGCCACTTTAAGGCTTAGCCCTCCAAAGCATTTTCCAGTTGGAAAAGTTGGGTGAAGTTGGCAAAAAGTTGGCAGAAAAACAAAGTGGTAAAAACTGAGAAAAGTTGTGAATTATTGAATTTGAAAAAAGCAAAATTTCAAACGAGTGTTGTAAATTCAACATCTCTGTCTGAATTGTTTCCAAAAGTCGGAAAATTTTTAAAAATATACCGACCTGATACTAAATTTCCATTTGCAGGATTCATAAGAAAATGTGACGACATTTTTGAAAAAAATTGTCTCGATTTTGATTGGAAATTTAAAAAAAAATCAATTTGTTTGGAAGGGAGGAGATCATTAAGGTTTTGGAGTATAGTTTTTTTCAGAACTGCTCGGAAAACGCACGAACGTGCAAATTTTGGCTTCTGGTTGGTAAATTTTCCCCTTTTCAGTTATATCAGTTTGGAAATTTTGCATTCTTATCCCTTCAGATTTTTACCCAAGATTTGTCCCTGCTTCCTTGGTAATGTTTTGAAAAAAATTACCACTGGTAAAACTTTCAAAAAAATAAACTGGCAAATTTGAAAAAATTATTTGGAAAATTGGAGGTTTTTACCCTTTCCCCTCTCCAGCATATTGCTTCGAAAGCGCTGTGGCTTTATTTGCTATAATTTTGGAACAATTATCAAAAAGAAAGCGAGAATTACCTCCCTATCTATTATTTTGATTTTTTGTTAAATTAAAATTTTTTTATAAAATTTTCGTTATCCAAGTACAATTTCTCATGGAAGGGGGGTCGAACTTTCAAAAAAATTTTGAAATTGTTAGTTCATTTTTCACCAATTCCCCCTCACCCCCCCCCCAAAAAAAATACTTCGATAATTTTGGAACAAGCAGCTTTTGAACTAATAATTATTTTGACCTTGAAAAATGAAATCGATACCCAGAAAATTTTTCTTGACGAGGTCTAAATTTTTTACGAATTTTTTTCCAACTTCAAAATTTTCATTAACGAGGTCTAAATTTTTTTACGAAATTTCTAATCAACTTCAATTTTTTTGACGTGTTCTAAATACTTTTCCAAACTTTAAATTTTTTATCAAGGTTACAATTTTTTAAATTGTCTGGGAAAAATTTTTGACTTGAAGAATTGACCTGACTCCTGGGCTTGTTTTACTAATTTACAGTGACGTTGAAAACATTTTGTTAAAAAATTGTAACCGTGACAAAAAATTTAAAGTTTGGAAACGTATTCAGAACACGTCAAAAAAATATTGAAGTTGACAAGAAATTTCGTAAAAAATTTAGACCTCGTATAGAAAAATTTTGAAATTAAAAAAAAATTTCGACCACGTCAAGAAAAATTTTCGGGCTACTCCACTGTCTAGGTACTTTGATATTGATATTATTCATTTTCCAGATTCATTGGATTTTAAATTTTCATCAAGCTCCATCGAAAGATTCGTTCAAGTTTTGATCACGATTTTCTACCAATTTTTTATGGTACCTAGGTATCCTTTTATCATTTTTTCGTTCAGAGTGTCTCACGAACTTATTTCAGAATTTTAATACAATTTTCATCAACACCAATGTTCATTGATTTTTTCATCCTTTCCTATTTTTTCAATTTTCCGTACCTCAATTCGAGATGATTTTTAAACAAATATTAGAAAATCCGGCTAGAAACACTCGTTTTATTAAACTTCAAATATTACGTTTTGATTCGAAAAATTTTCTCCACCACTCGATACATTTGGCCATAATTCGAAAACTTTCATCATAACAGCAAACCATCCAACAAATATAATTTTTCTCAATGCCAACCTTATTGGCACATCTCACCTTGGAATTCATTCTTTCTTCGCCCATATACCTTTAGAACCAAAATTCCTGAATATGTCGCTAGCTTGGTGTTATTAAACCGTGGGCGAAAACATATTGGATGTGGATCACTTTCATATTAATCCCGTACATATTATTAAAACAGATAGGTAGGTAGTTGCAAATACCTATATTTATAAGACGGGTTTCGATATTAAAACAGAAACATATTAAAACCAAGGTATACTGTTGAGTCCTTGTGTTCGTCTTCGCTCATCATATTATAGATATAGGTATAGGTAGGATGTGAGAGAAAACAATCGCGTGTGAAATACTCGACATTCGAGAACAAAAGCGTGCACTGGTTGAAGAGTAGTTGGAAAAGTGGTAGGTAGCTTTTCGAACGTGTGATTGACTCGGTCGAAGTTATGAATAGCGAGTTTTCAATTGCGGAGGTATTCGGAAGAAACATTAAATTTTAAGGAAACTACGATAGAAAGACGAACGTGGGTAGATGAGATAAAACGACACGAAAGCGTACTCGTCGCTGTACCGAATGTATTATGTTGAGAAGTACACAATATTAAATGGTTTTTAGAATAAAGATGCAGTGGCAAGGTACTGCGCGAGTATTTGTATTTAGGTACCTATCTGTTTGCGTATCTACCGACGTCTATACTCTTATTATTATAGACAACAAGGACGAATTTATGGGGCTAGGAGAGTCGCTGGCAACAATCAGCAGGTATATTGGGAACCGCTCGACAAACGCCATTATTCCAAGTACCATGTTAAATTAACTTAGAAAATATATCAACGATCAGACAACATAAAAGGAGTAAACGTTGAGTTGATAATTACCTCAAAGCGACGACGTATGTAAGTTAATGAAAATTGAATTTCTGTCTTACGCAGAGATGGCAGAGGAGAGCTGTTTTATCAAACGCACAGATGAGGCAATTTCTACAATCCGTTTGCTGCTTTCAGCTATCTCGTTTTCGACTTTGTCTATGCTCTTTTCATATATTACAAATAACCTTTGAGAATTGTTGCGTGCGTGTATTCGGCGTCTCCGGGCTGAGGATTTCTAGGGGGTGACACGTTAACACGAACAACTATTACTTAACAATGACTGAATAATGCCTAATGTCATTGTTTTAATAGACTGAAAATCTTGATTCATCTGTTATAATGTTACAACCGCCGAGATGCTTGGCGGCGTGTCATTTAACAATGTAATGTATTTACCTTGCCGAACCTACGCGTTATATCGGATAATTACGTGAGACGAGCCGGTGTCAGAGAAATGAACCGTCGAAGAATCTGGATAAGGGGGTTCATTTTTTTATGTGGAAATCCGGTTGGATATCTCGAAGAAATACATTTTTGGGTTAATTTTAGTATTCGCAGTCGTTTCATTTTTTTCAGCAATGTGGTCAGGCACGGTTCGAGAGGGGGTGTAGGGGGGTGTTACACCCCCCCAGGCAGTTTTCAGTTGGCAAATAGTTGGAAAATGGTCGGAAAATCCGTGAAAATTATGTCCAGTCGGCAAAATCGAAGTGAAAAATATTTTTATTTTCCAAAAATTAAAAACGGGAATTTAGTTCTACAAATTCATTTTTAAAATCAAGTTTTCGCTTTTTTGTTACCTTTCTTTTGCAGATAACTCGAAATGCGCGAAAGGGACCGTTTCAAAAATTGTAATATTTGAAAATTCTGGGTTCAGCCGGAAAGCACCTTGCCACAAAATCGAGATTTTTTTTCCGACTGAAATGATTATTTTGCCAAGTGCCAACTCGAGATGGTAAAATTTGAAGTTTGAAAATTAACCTTGAAGTGGAAGATTAGTCAAACTCGTTTAAAAATTCCTACATTTTTTTTACTTTTATTCAAGTCCGACGAGAGATGGTACAAATGATGATGCATTTGTACTGGGTTCGATTTTTTTCAATATCAAGAAGACCCTGCATGCGGGTCCCTTAAGGGGATTTTTTTTATTAAAAAAATGTGAAAAGTGCATTCCTTTTTTTGGTCTTTAGGCAGTATTTTTTTGAAAAATTTTCGCCCTCGCTTCGCTCGGGCAGTATTTTAATTATTTTTCAAAAATTATTAATTTTTCACTGATCTTTCAATCAAAAATTATAAATTTTGAATCCATTCCCAATTTATAAAAAAAAATCAGTAATTTTGACTGAAAGATCTATGAAAAATCACTGCTTTGAAATGACATAAAAGATGAGCAGAAAATTCACAACACATATTGAAGCCACAATTTTTCAGGTTTTTTATAAAATTTTTATCAATAATTTTCGCCCTCGCTTCGCTTGGGCTATAATAAATTGCATATTTTGAAAACTCTTTCATTCAATTCTAATTCTATCCGAAAAATGAGAAAATCCCTCGTTCCCAGTTTCCAAATATCTTTTCAGCATAATTCAAATTTTCAGGTACATCTTGTTGTACAGTAGTTAGTTGGAAAATTTTCCCTTCTCACCCCCCCAAAAAATTATGCTGAAACCGTCCCTGAATGTGGTTACAATTTTTTGTACGTATGGTGAAAAATTTTTCATTTTTGATTAAAAGAGCAAGATGGCCAAAGATGACCCAGACAAGAAATTTTTGATTTGTGGACTTGAAGAGTTTTTTTCTAAACCTTTCTTTCAATTTTTGAAGTTCGAAATTTAATTTTCAATTTTTTCCACCAATTCTTATCAAGGGAGGTATGAGGTATCCCAAACTCAAAAAGTAAAATTTTGAGCCCAAACGAAAAAATTGAAAATATTTAGTAAAAGAATCCCATATCCAAAATTTCTAATGATGTGGTGCATTTTGTGAATTTTTGCGATTTTTTTGAAATTTCAAAATTATCTCATAGACTTGCGAAATATACCTTAAACATTTAATCTAATCAACAAAAAATTGAAATTTAGTATTCTCTTTTTTAACTTTCTGAATCAGTTGAAAACGGTTTCGAGACGTTTCGGAGTCATTAGAAAATTTTAGAATTTTCCAGTGCTGGAGAAAAGCTTTTTTCAGCATCCGTATCTCGGAATAGGTGCCCATTTTGGTGACCTATTTGAACGATTAGAGTATAATTGTTATGGTGTCTACTGGACATGAAAAACATGAAAAACATGAAAATTGCATGGATGTCAGTGTAGTGGCATGAAAACATGAAAATGCCATGTATTTTAGTCATTTTTTACAAACAGCATGAATTTTTAACATTTTCCCCTTGATTTTTAAATTGAAGAATTGCTTTTAAATCATTTTTTAGCTTCATTTTCTTATAAAAAATTTCGGCTCTCGCTTCTCTTGGGCAGGGCTTAAACATTACTTCGAATTCGAATGAAAAAGTCCAAAATTCGAATCAAACGGAAAATAGAAATACTTAAGCCAAAAAACGATGGCTCGAGATTCAAATGAGAAGGATCAAAATTTAAATCAAAATGAAAATGATCTGGCAAGTAACGTCAAAATTAGAATATTTACGATAATTTACAGTAGTTATTAGATCATTTACTATAATTTAACATGATTATTAATATATTTACTATAATTTACCATAATTACTGAAACATTTATGGTAATTTACCGTAATTATTGCGATATTTATGGTAATTTAAAGTAATTTTTGGAATATTTGCGGTAATTCACCATAATTACTGAAACATTTACGGTAATTTACCGTAATTGTTGAAATATTTACCATAATTTACCATAATTACTGAAACATTTATGGTAATTTACCGTAATTATTGAGATATTTATGGTAATTTACAGTAATTTTTGGAGTTACGGTAATTCGAAACATTTACGGTAATTTAACATAAAACTGAAACATTTACGGTAATTTACCATAAATACTGAAATATTTACGGTCATTTACCATAAAACTGAAATATTTACCGTAATTTTTGGAATATTTACGGTAATTTACCATAAATACCTAAACATTTACGGTAATTTACCGTAATTATTAAAATATTTACGATAATTAACAGTTATTTTTAAAATATTCACGGTAATTTACCATAAAACTGAAACATTTACGGTAATTTACCATAAGTACTGAAATACTTACAGTAATTATTAGAATAGATATGGTAATTTACCATAATTATTGAAACATTTACGGTAATTTACCATAAACACTGAAATATTTACGGTCATTTACCATAAATACTGAAATATTTACCGTAATTTGCGGTAATTTTTGGAATATTTACGGTGATTTACCATAAATACTGAAATATTTACGGTAATTTACAGTATTTATTAGAATAGATACGGTAATTTTCAATAATTATTTGAATATTTACAGTAATTTATCTTAATTATTGGAATATTTACGGTAATTTAGGTATCATAATTATTAAAATATTGGATGATTTTTGGGATTCTTATGCATTCTAATATTCATAGAATATTTACGGTAATTTATCGTAATTATCATAATATGGGATGATTTTTGGGATTAAAATTTATTCTGATAATCACCCCGAGCCTCGAAGGCTTGGAAAAATAAAAATCGTAGTTGGCACGACTGTTTACATTTGGTCCTTCGTGGTCGTGGTCTTTGTATGTGATAATACGACTGATTTTTCTTTCCTCCAAAAATGCCTCCCATTCTCAATTTCTAGAGCACTATTTTAATAATTGACGGATTGTGAACTCAGGTAATTACGTGAGATGACCTAGCGCCAGAAAAAAAAAACTGAACCATCGGAGATCCTGGCTAAGGGAATTAATTTTTTAATAACGAAATCCGGTTAACCATCTCGAATAGAATAAACTTTAACGTTAATTTTGTTGTTATTTATCGTCGTTTGGAGTTTATTTTTTTAAATCTTGGGCGCAATGAATAAATTATGAATGAAATTCCTCGACGCTAACTAAATTTTGTTAAAGATTAAATAAAAACTCCGCAGCAGATATTTTAATGAGAAAGAACGTCTCCTTTAAACGGAAATTTCGCTTTAAAAAAAAAATACAAAAAGAATGTGTAAAGAATTTTGTAATCAAATTTTCATTTTTTTTTTGCGTGTAAAACTTACCCGTGTACCGTTGATGAACCCCTCCTGGCGCAGAATCGTCCCTTTTTTAAACAAGAAAATAAAAAGGTTTATAACCGAACAGGCTTCTTTACCATTAAAGGAAAATAAAAGTATAAATTTCGTAAATAAAATTTATTCGTGAAAATATTTCGTATTTTTATACCGCGCAAATGGTCTAGATCAAGGTATTTAGTTAATTTTATTTCACACTAATTATTTCCCTTTTTTTTCTTTTCTTTTTTTTATTGCAAATGGATACAGCGTTCGTTGACGACGATGGTGGTAAAAAGATTAAGGATTTTTATTAAATTTTTTATTCGTATTTCATATTTTATCGAATGATTAATGAAACTTATACGGGAAATGAATTTGTTCATTCATTTTTCGTTTTCCTGTTCGAGTAAGATAAAATGGGGGATTTATTAAATCACTCGAGCAACGTTTTACCTCGCTTTTACAAAAAATGTTACCGATTCGAGATCGACTGTAAAATTAACTCTGAGCCGTGTTTTCCTTTCTGTCTGTATTGGTGGAGTTTTTCCTTCGACTATATTATCCATTTCTAATAGATAAATAACAAATGGAAGAAAATATGGTGGAAAAATCACTTTGGAATGCCTTTTAAAATAAAAAGTGAAGGAGAAAGGATATGTCGGAGGTAATTTTATAACATCTGCGAGTATATTCGTTTTATTTTCGTCATCGATTTTGATTATTTTTACCATTAAATTGCACTATCCTTGTGTTTTTTCGGAGAAGCCGAAAGCCGAAGAGGAGAAAATTGAAAGGAGATTATGGTTATAAACTCGAACGACTCGAGATCGAAACCGAATTTATAATTTGGTAAAAAAATGAGTCTTCAATTTGGAATTAGAATTGGTCAATATGACTTCGTGAGAGTTTTCAAGGGTGATTCAGAGAATTCAATTTTTTTATTTCGGAGTTATATATTTTCTAATGATGGATAGAGGTAAATGGAAAAAATGAAAAGATGATTGATTTTATTGATTTTTTTCTTTTTTTCTCTTGCATAGAATTTTTGAATAAGGGCGTGGGCGCAATAGACACCAGGACTCATACAATTGGTCCAAAAATAAGTTCTTTGTGTTTCGTGAAGCACAAACAAAGACGAATTTACTCGAAGTAAAAATTTAAATTTTGATCCATTTTTGAAAAAATTAAAAAATCTTCAAAAAACTTTCTCCTATATAATGATACCAACAATTTTTCCAAAATTTTATTTTTTTAAAATTATGGGCCTAAATCCAGAAGGTTGCGCCTATGATATTGAATATCACACCATCAGTGCAATAACACCACATCTCAAAAAAAATTGACCTTCATATTTTTTTCCCCCAAAACGTGCTTATCTTTGATCAGTTTTCAATTTACATCAAAAATAAAGAAGTTCATTTTTTTTTAGATACGTGGTGTTATCGCATTGATGGTGCGATTTTATGGTAGATATCCATTTTTCGGGTCCTCAAAATTGACGGCTCGATTACAAGTGGCTCCATCTATCCGATGTTGTTGCAACTACGTGCCGCTGGGGTGATACAATCATATAAAATACATTGGCTTATATGGGAGGAATAAAGTTTTTCGAATTTTTAAGAAAAACGGTGGGTCTACGTAAAATTTACCCATAATAAGAATTGAAGATGATGAAATTTCCTATCGATTGGTGCAAAAAGTTTTGAATTTTGTTCAATAATAAACATTTTATGGGCATTTCTTTTTATTCGTTTTTTGCTCACGTCAGATTTAAATTAAAATAACTCAAAATTGAGATCGACAACACCAATTTTTCATTGCAGTAAGTTGTAGAGAATTTTATCCTCTTTCCAATGATGTATTGACGAGCTTAATCGCGTTAATATTCCAGCCGCTATTCACGTTTTAATGCGTTGAAACAGTTATCTTCATATTTGAAAACATCTGATTAGCTGATCCGTTATTTTCAAAAATGATGAATTTGTTTCAATGCATTAAACTGTGAATAGCGGCTGGAATATTAACGCGATTAAGCTCGTCGATACATCATTGGAAAGAGGATAAAATTCTCTACAACTTACTGCAATAAAAAATTGGTGTTGTCGATCTCGATTTTGAGTTATTTTAATTCACAGTTGACATGAGCAAAAAACAAATTAAAAGAAATGTCCATAAAATGTTTATTTTTGAATGAAATTCAAAACTTTTTGCATCAATCGATAGGAAATTTTGTCGCCTTTAATTCTTCTCATGGGCACTTTTCACAAAAACCCACCGTTTTCGATAAAAATCCGAAAAACCTCCTTTCTCCCATATAAGCCAATGTATTCTATCACCCCAGCGACTTTAGCGCTCCCCGTGAGCGTCGAGTTGTCAATTCAAAAATCATCATTTTTTCGTTCCTTCAACATTCGGAATTTTTTTTCAATAATTTTGATTGTTTTTTCGAAACGATGTCGAAAATATGTGTTGACATAATTCATGATAGTGATGAAAAATCATATTTTCACTTTTCAGCAAAATCAAAAATACATGTAATTTTTTTTAAAGAATTTCTGAAAGTTCCTCACATGAACATGGAGTAATAAGTAATAATAAAAAGTAGAAATATAAAAAAATTGATGAAAGTCCATTTTTTGAATCAGTGGAATTCATTCATAAATTCATAATCATTTCATTCAAACTTTCCCGGGAAGAAAAAATGGGTTTTATCGCTTTTTTTCCTAGAAAATTGTGATATTTAAGAAGATTGAAAAGTTGTAAAAATTTTCAGGAATTGAAATAATCTTAAAAATTATTCAAAAAAACGAAAAAAAAATTAAAATTTGATACCAGAAATTCGACTTTGACGATTGAACAAAATACCAAATTAACTACTGTCGCAGAATAATTAATCATTTAATCTCCAATTTGAACAAAAATGAATTCTCAATTTTTTCATTGCATATGAAATTCAAAACAGATAATCTTTTAACAATATAATTTTATTATCTTTTACAATAAAAAAATATTGTTTCAAAAAATTTATATTAATAAAAAATAAAAACCGGTTCAATAACCGGTACAGATTTTTACTTCGTCGTTTGTCCGATCCGAATATTTTTATCTGTGCTTTGCTGCTGGCGCTAGCGGCATGGAAATATCTAGAAACACTAAAACATCGCGATTTTTGGATTTTTCTACCTGATACACCTGTAAACAAATTCGTAATGAGTTCAAGTTAAAAGTGCGAACTTTTGAAGTGATTTTGATTTTTAAAATACGTTTCTGGAGCAGTTTCACAATCCGCCAACCATCTTCAATCTTCGATCGTTTCCCAGCACCTACGAGTAAGTACTTTTTCACTATTAACTGGCTGCTTATTGTTTCATCCAGACGATTTTGTATTATCAGCTGTACGAACTCATGTGTTACACACTGGGCAATCGGCTGGTCAATACATAAGTAATTGAATTCTAATCCCATGTACTCGATTATTAATGAGCTTTACCCACAGTTGTCGCAGAATTAACTGACCCATCATGGCCAAATGGGGAGAAGGCGATCCTCGTTGGATAGTTGAAGAACGACCGGATGCCACCAACGTGAATAATTGGCATTGGTGAGTACATCTTGATCTAATTCGATACAGTTATTCATCTCTAGCAACTTTATGACGTAATTTTTATATCAGGACGGAGAAAAACGCCAATCAATGGTCTCAAGATACCATTAAAAAACTTCTAGTTGGGTTGGAAATCGAAGGAGATCATTTCCGATGTGTGATTACCGATATTGACCGATGCCAAGGTGAAGCCGTTGTGAATAATAGAAAGGGTAAATTGATTTTCCTCTACGAATGGGATATATCGGCTGCGTGGCAGGGAAAAGTACGCGGTAAAGAGGACACCATCGAGGGAAAAGTGAATATCCCAAATTTGAGCGAAGAAAATGATATCAGCGAAGTCGATGTTAGTTTAATTTGGTAACTGTTTATTAAATTCGCACCTGTGTGATGGAAATGAATTTACATAATTGGTCGTATTTTTTCTACAGATTTCGTTTACTTTGAAAGAAAATAATGAAACTGGGAGTATTTTAAAAGAATTTTTATATAAACACGGCGTCGAAAAAGTCAGACAACAGCTTGCTATTTATCTTAAAGATTTGAAAGAAGGTTAGTTTTGGAATATTGAACGATAAGATGATTTAATATTTGTATTCTGATCGAGGGGTTGTTTTTGTTGTAGAATTTTCGAAGGGTTTGATTCTACCTAAGAAAGAAGATGTAGCTGGAAAAACGTCCAAAGATCAGATTAATAATTTATCGTGTAAATTTGACAAAAAAGTAAGTCGAAGAAATTATAAATTGGAAATTTTTAATCGAATTTTGATATTTATGCATCACGAATGCTTCGATTTTTTTAGATCACTGTGAACACCGCCGCCCAAAATGATGATTCACAAAAGAGTATAGGAGTGAAAATCGCAACGAAAACGTTGACGATGAATCATGCTTTTCAATGTACTGGGCCTGAATTATACAATGCGTTGACGCAAATCGAAGTAAGAATTCTATTTTTAGATATTTTTTTCTCCAAAATTAGTTTATACTTGAACGATAATTCCATTACAGTTAGTTACTGCCTTTACCAACGGTCCAGTGAAATTAGAAGCAAAAGAAGGAGGTAAATTTGAACTCTTTGGAGGTAATATCCACGGATCGTTTATCGAATTGGTAAGGAGCTGAATATCTCACGAGTTTCCAAACGTGATATTTCTCTTTTGTCTCATTCCTTCGGTCACTTTTTTCAGGTACCAAATAAAAAAATTATTCAACGATGGAGAACGAAGAGATGGCCATCGGAGCACTATTCAACAGTAACAATCACTATCGATCAACAAAACGACGACACAACTTTAAATCTTGTTCAAACTGGCATTCCTGATAGGTGGGTGAATTTAAATTTAACCCCTTGAAATTCTTGACTGGAAGGAAATTGAGTCCGAATTGATGTTGTGTTCTTTCTTACAGCGAATACGACGGTACCAGAGATAACTGGGATCGATATTATTGGGATCCGATCAAGAGAACACTGGGTTTCGGTAGTTTCATAATTTGATGAATGATCCAGCAAGTCGAACATTTCCTTTTTCTGTTCCCCTCCTTCGCCCTCGAATCATAGAATTAGACTATCGCGTGCGCAAGTCATTTCATTGTGTATTAATTAGGCATAATTTTCGATGCGCTTCTGATCAGCAGATAAGCAAGTTGAATTTTTTAGGTTACGGAAAATTTCTCGTAAAATAATGAATTTTATTTACAATGTTCAAATTTTTATTCAATTTTTTTTTTTTTTTTTTGAAAATAAACCGTCTTTGTAAATGTTAACGAGTAGATTTTTTCATAATTTTTAAATCAAAAGTAAACGGATTAAAAATGAAATTCATTATTTATTACGAAAAAAAAAATCACAAAAATCTATACAGATTTTAAAAGAGGTAAAGATTCCATAAAATTATGGCTCTTCGGGTTTTTCATCGCTGTGGGAGGGTCTACGGTGGTGTTTTTGGTGATGGTGGTGATGATGTTGATGGTGATGGGGAGGATGATGACGGTGTGGTGGGAATGGCATCAAGTTCGGGCATTTTTCCAATTTCTCTTTGTATTCGGTACATCCTTGGCCTAAAAAAAATAAGGGATTAATTTCATCAAATGTAAGATTGTCGGAGAAGATTTGAAGTTCAACTTACTGCTGGTCCAGATATCACTTGGGCAATTCTGTAGATCAAAGAATGTTACGATATCGAATTAGTATTGTTTAAAGGTTCTATACGGGTAATTTTGAGTAGTATTTGAGATTGAGAACTTACGAAGAATAATTCCCTGCTGAAACATTTCATGTATTCGGCTGGGCCAGCTTTGCAAGTCTTTTGGGCTTGGCTGTTGGCTTCTTTGGCTGAAAAATGAACGTATTCAATTAATAATTGTGGTTTTGATTGATATGATGATATAATGAATGGAATTATTATTTTACCTGCAGCTAGACATTTTTTGTAAGCCGGATCTACAATTGAAGTCCATTTGGTATCGTTACCGATAGCTTCGGATAATTTTTTGGCCAATAATTCTTCGTTGAAAGAGTCATCTACGAGCTGTTGGTTGAAATGAAATTTTTTATCAGATATTTGGATAAACTGGAATATTAATTGAAATTATTTTCGTTATTTTACTTACAAGTCCAGACGAGTTGAAGACACAGCTCATGAAGCACTGAAAATTGATAAGAAAATCATTGGTCATGTGTTGAAAAGTGAAAAAGAAAATTGATTGTGATTTATACGTACTTCTTTCCTTTCTTGGAATCTGTCGGCGTGGGAATCTTTGTTGGGGGCAGCATCTTCGTCTATCAAATGGAAATATTTTTAAAAAAATTGATATTGTTGTAAAGAAAGTAATAATTTTATAAATTGAAAGTTTATTTTTAGTCTTAATTTTTTGGGGTTATTTTTTTCAAACTTGAATTATCCATTTTACGAAATGTTTTTCTATAAAAAGCATTGTTCATTTCATGATTTTATTTAAAATTGAATTTTTAAAAATTGAGTTTTTTCAATTGGAAAACTTTTTTTCGAAACTAAATATTTTAGGATTGGAATTTTCTGGAAAAGTGATTTTTCAAACGTAGGAATTTTTTAAAATTGGATTTTTCAAGGTTGAACAATTTTTGAAATAGGATTAGAATTGTTTTTGAGATAGATTTTTCAATGTTGCATTTTTTTTTTCAAAATTGAATTTTTAAGGTTTGGAATATTATTTTTTAAAATTGAATTTTTGGAGATTGGAATTTTTTAATTAGATTTCTAGAATCTAGAAATCGGCACTATTTTTTTAATGTGATTTTTCAGAAATTGAAATTTTCAAATTAAATTTTCGAAATGAAATTATTTTCTTAAATGGATTTTTGAAATTGAATCAACTTTTTAATAGCATTTTTGGAAATAAAATCATCTTTTAATTGAATTTTTGAGAATTGAAACTATCTATTTCACGAATTAGATTTTTTTTCATTGCAATAATTTTCATCTTCAATTTTATATTTTTTTCTTACTTTCTTCGACATCACGAGCTACTCTTCCTGGCCTATTTACTGCTGTATTGTGATTGCCACGATGATGATGACCACGTTTACCACCAGGGTTCAATGTCTCATGAACGAAACGATGACATTTTCCGAAAATTTCCGGCTCGTTCAAAGCATTCATCAAATCTGGAAGTTCACAGCATACCGGAGGAGGGGGTGGCGGTGTCACCTACATATAATTAAACCCTGTATTAGTTGAAAATTTGCTACGATTAGTGCGAGAATTCGTTTTTTTTTTACCTTTTCTGCGGACGAATCGTCGCCGGATTCGCGATGATGAGGAGGACGATGGAAATGCATACGACATTCGTCAGGAATTTCTCGTCGGTGACGAGGTTCATCGTGGCCTAAGTTGGAGTTGATTGACGATGGCGAAGCGTTTGCATTGCCATAAATCTAAAATTAAATAAATTTTTCGTCCAATTATTATTTGTTGAAGGACATTTCAAATGACTAAACGATGATGTTTATCGAAATATGAAATTTTTGTCATAAAAATATAATTTTTGAAAAAAAAAATAAAACTGAGTTTCTAGTTGATTATTAATGGATTATGATTACTTTTTTTGTTTCAGAAAGAAGACCTATGAACGCAATCAAATTCTAATTATATTTTCAAACGAAAAAAAAATTGAATGAATGCACGAAGCTGATTCGTTACAGAGAAGTTAAAAATAATTCAAAAATCCATGGCCAATATAACCGGAAATTGTTTCAAAATTATAGGTAAGTGAATAAAAAAAAACACAATTTATCAAGATCGCAGTTTTTACCCAAAAAAAAAAAAAAAAAAACTGGAGAGGGAAAAGATCACATTCAACACTAGGTCACTAATTCACAATTATTTATCGAAAAAAAAAAAATGAAAATTCAAGCAAAAAAAATTGAAAAACTCACCGCCACTGCAACACAACAAAAAACCACAACAGAATATTTCATCTTTAATTCGTTCTATTTTACATCAACTTGTTAACACAACAAAAGTGGAACTAAAAATGAATAAATTCGCGTATCGGAAACAGCATTTATATACAGCCGGTTCGCGCCGTAGTTCCCGCCCTGCTAAAAGTATTAATCAAAACAATTATCTAATGATAATTTTCGCCAAGTTATTCGTTCGAATTGTCATACAATAATAACTTAGTCATCTTCACAAATTATGAGTAATATTTATCTCATATTGTACGCAATTCGCAATTTAAAATCCTTCACGGTTTGGTATTTCGGTAAATAAATTGTGACCTCTGGATCTTTGATATTGCTACAGCTTACCGATCCAAAGTACCCGAAAAATAAAAGAAGTTTCCCCAATATTGAAAAATAATCGAGTTTTATCGCCGGAATTAACGCATATTGTCGTGGAAGTCTTTGTTGATTTCTGCGATTTGAGATTTTATCGATCAAGTTCACCAATGGTTTAATGAACGAAACTGGTTTTATCGTTGGGGAAATTTTTATAGGTTTTTTAAATACAATGTTGTGATTGAGATTTGCGCATCTGATGATGTGATTATTAGATAGGTTCGATGTAAGTAGTTTGAGTTTCATTCGCCTTGTTTTCTGCAGTTTATTGACTTTCATTGTTTAATAAAAGAGGCTGAGTAATTGTTGATGGCGTTGATAGATATGTTTATTCGTTTTATCAATGAGACGAGTAGTTGTAGTTTGTCAATGGAATTTGTATGATGGATTGAATGTGTGGGGAATACCTTGGTTGAATTAATTGTCGTGTGTTTTGGAAAAATTGACCTGTAGAATTATTTTAGTGGGTTAATCATGAAACTGTCACTGTTAATCAGTCGAAAAGTTATGGTGGGTTTTGTTTGGCCTTATGAGGATGTTTTTTATTGCAAGGTGGATATTTTTCGAATGTTCGAGTTCTCACACTGTAGGACAGTTTATTTTTTTGAGAGAATAAAATTCTCAAAGGCTACTGCTTTAATTGAAAATGGTATATGTATGGACTATTGACCCTTCCCTTTTCCTATAGGTAATGGATTTTATTTCGAGACTAGCCGTATAATCCGTCCTTTGGACGGGGATTTTCTGAATGTTTGCATGAATCTATTTTTTTTTTTTTTTTTTGAAAAACAATCATTTAAAACCATAATGTGTCAGTTTAAAAAAATATTAGATCGTTCATAACTGGGACAAAAATCGATCAAAATTTCAAATGGAATATCTCATTAGATTCGTATGTATATATTTGACTCTAAAAAAAATGGATCAGAATTCAAAATCGAGTATTCCCAGGGGCGTGACGAAGCGATGTGTTCGGGGGGGGGGGGTACCTAGAATTTTCTCAACTAATTTCCCGAAAAATTCCCGACTACTTTCTCTACTTTCCCAAAAAAAAAAACAACTAATTTTCAAAAAATTTTACAACTGCTTTTTAAAAATTTCCATGTCTTTGATTTTAAATTACCTAAGTAAAAATAGCTTTTGATTTGAAAAATCTTTCCAATTTACTATGGTACCATTTAAAAAAAATTCCAAAATTGAATTGAGTAAAAAAAATTATCCTTTTCATTTATGATGGCACTTCGCGACAATCTTGAATGGAATTTTCAACAAATTTTTTACTTTTTTGGAAGAAGAGACATAGGCGCACCCGGAAATCGATTAAGAGAGGGCCTGAGAATTCGATAAAAAATGGGAGGGAAGAGTTAAATATCAAAGTGGTTTTTTTTAAAAAAAAAATCGTTTTTCTTTCACAATAAGTAATAATTTTTTTTGAAAAATTGAAAATTGACTGAAAAATTATCAATTTTTGAAATAAATCAGATAATTAAAACACTGCTCGAGCGAAGCAAGGGCGAAATTTAAAAAAAAAATACACTTCAAAGAGCCAAAAAATACACTTTTTCTACTATATGTTCGTAAAAAAAAGTTCTTCTTTCCGAGTTGGAGGACGGGGCTCGAGCCCCCTGAGCCCCCTGGGTGCGCCTGTGAGAAGAGAAGCTCATTAAGAAACGCCGTTTTTTTAAAAGCCGAAAAGTAAAGTGAAAAAATTGGGCATAAATTTCAATTTATCTGGATAATTATCTGGCATTGAAAGGCATTACTTTGAGAAGCAGGGTAAATTATCGAGTCCGAGCGAAGCGAGAATGAAAATTTTTGAAAAAAAAAAAACAGCATCAAAAAGCTGTTGTTTTTTCATTAAAATTCTTTCTTTTTTCGTCCTACTTTACCTACTTTTGAATACGTTGATTCATTCATCGGTAAGGTATGTTTTCAAATAGGTAAAATTGTACAGAAGCATGTTTATTCATACTGCCTTATTTTGAAGTTTAATTTCAATCTGAGAAGGTTATAAAAAATAAATCTTTTTATTGCTGCGAATGCTGCTAAGTACGTGAATTTATTCCAATACGTGACACAAATCCATTTTTTTACGTCAATTATCGCCAGTTGAAAATGTCCTTACCACATTTTATTATACCCGTGACAATCTTCATCTGATAAGAATATCTCACATCGTCACTGTGTATTAAGCATTTTAGAGAATTGTTCTATATTTTTCTTCCTTTGTGAGCTAGAGATGGGCACTGAAAATTTTTCAGAAGTTTAACCAATTTATGAGAAAATCCATATTTTTTTTCGATCCACCTATTTGGGAAAATCCCAAAATTAGTCAACAAAAATTTGCCTTGATAACAAGAGAACTATAAAAAAAATAGCCAGAATTTTTATAATTTTATTGTGAAATGCGGAGCTTTGCAATATCTTGTTCATTCTTAAATTTTTCAGTCGAAGGAAAAAATGTGCAATTTTTTTGAAAAATTATTTTAAAACAAGAGAAAAAATATAAAAATGGCGAAAAACATCAAAAAATTTTCATTTCAATAATTGACGCTTTCTTTTGCAAAAAATTACCCCTCGAAATTAAAGCAACTCGAGTCAACATGCAAGAAAAATGTCACATTAATTTTTAGCTCAAAGCACAAACCACAGGCGTTACCAATTTACCCCCCCCCCCCCGGCCAAAAAACAGGAGACAACTTTTTTGAAATCAATAGAAAATTGGATGGAACCCATCGAAATTTTTTGAACTATATAAAATTCAAATTTTTACACCTTTAAAAAATGATGCAAGATTCTTCAGCTTCCCTTTCGAAATTTTCAAGTTTGAAGATCCATTAGGTAGGTACCCCAAGTACCCCTACAAACCATTTTCTGATTTCGATCTGATGATTTTTTTAAAAAGGAAGAACTCAGTTTTTTTTAGACTTAAGTTCATTTTTTACAAGTAGGGCACTATCACTTTAAAATGAGTAACTCATGAATCTCAGAAAAGCCAGATAATCGAGGTATTAATCAGTGATTTGGAAATATTTACTTCCCTTTTCCGTTGCATATCATTTTTACTTTGTTCTTTGTTTACAACTCGATAGATAAGATGAAATGACTGTTTCAGCTTTTCCGTATTTCTTTGGTGATTAATAAAATTTAATGTGAACATGATACAGTTGGTGTTTAATTGCTGGCGTTATCAATTCTGAATATTAATATGAGTGTAATGTAATTTAAAAACAAAAAAAAATTCATAGATAATGTATGTATTTTCTCGTTATGGTGTGACTCAGAATGATAGCCGTCTATCTCTGCACTCGCAGAAATGAATTAATATTTATTTAATATTGATTGATATTCATCTTGAAGATGAACAATTATTTTCGCCAAAAATGGAATTTTGACGACCTGAGTTTAAATTCATTTCAAATTAAAAAATTTCAATTTCTTTGATTCTACATTTTTTCAATCATTGAATTGAATGAAATTTTGGAAAACATGACGTTGAAATGTAAAAATTTTCAACTTGGATTTTTGCAAAAAGAATTCAACTTCATGATTGCGATCACCTAAAACAATTTTTTTGATGAAATTTAAAAAATAAATTCATTGCGATACTGTCAATTTGAGAAGGTTTTTAAAATTTGGAATGTTGAGATGTAAGTAACCTAACACTCAATCTTTTTTATCGCACTAATTGAATCGGTAATTTTTCACTATTGTCAGTCAAATTTCACTGATTAATTGTGGAATCAAGGAAATTTCATTACCAATCAGTGACATGATTCCGTATCTTTCAATCAGACAATTTGATTTTGAATCCGTATCCGACACGAAAAATTTAAACTTCCTGCGGTAGACATTTTAGTGTCCAAGTTGTTCATTGAACCATTATGAACATAAAATCGGTACTTAAGCACAAAATCAGACTTTTTTAGGGGGTGGGGTGATTAAATTCATGTCGAAATCACCCTTAGTATATTCAAAAATTTGTTTTTTGAGTTTTCTAAAAGGCTCAATCAGGGATCCGAAGGAAGGAGGTGTGATCCCTTCCGACTCCGGTTCCAGTTTCGAGATTTTTCATTGTTTTTTGAGTTGAGATTTCATCTTAATTCTACTCCTTCTGAAAGGCTCAATCAGGGATCCGAAGGAAGGAGATGTGATCCTTTCCGACTCCGGTTCCAGTTTCGAGATTTTTAATTGATGTGTATTCGGCCCCGGCTCTGAAATGTTGATAAAAAGGCCTGCGACTCCGAAAATATCGCCCGAAGGAAGCCACTTTCCTCCAAATCCTTGGCTATCACAGGGATCCGAACGACAAGCTCTCCTTCCTCCTGCTTCAGCTCCAAACTTTTGGATTCAAATCCTTCCGACTCTGGCTCCAGAAATTTTAAAAAAGTGCCTCCAGATCGGTAAAAATCGCCTAGAAAGTACCCTCCTACCTCCGGCCCGGCATCACTCCAGAATCTTGGGCTCAATATCAGTGTTGACTCAAAAATAAATTTTTAACCCTTGAGGGTGGTTTCTATATCCAGGCTCACATCTGTATTATCCACCTTCTGAAAATACCCTATCCACATCAGGCCTACTGAAATAGCAGCTCATACTCAATTTTTTCATTAAATTTTGACACTCTCCTCACTTTTCTAGAATTCGCAGCCCCTCCCTTAAAAAATTTCTGGGACAAATGTTTATTTTAATTGGACTTAGTAGATACCTACCTGTACAATTACATTGTTACCTACATTTGCTTTTTCTAGACAATGAAAACTTATCCAGCAAGACATCGCTAAAGATGCACAAAGGATCAATACCTACACTCGAAGAATAAAGCAAACAGATGCAGCTCAGCTACTTCACCAAACAAAACACACACACCTACTCGTATTTAATCGAGCTTTTCGTTTCTGGGATAAAACAGAAATAATTTTCCACCTTCTACCCTCATATTCGCCTTTGAGCTGCGAAGTACTCGGCAAATAAATACAGTACACACTCTAAACACCTGTAGCCACCAACCCCATCGAAGCTTCCAGGAGCACGCATGCGGTATAATTGTTGATTTATACGCGCGAATAAGTGTAACACTTGTAAAAAGCTCTTTAATTTATCGAGCTCGCCTCTAAAATGGTATATTTAACGTTATTGGTTCGATATACGCAGTACGGTAGTTACACCATGTGAAAATAATTTCGCTCGGTAATTAAAAGCGCGTATAAAGGAAAAGTACACAAGTAGCGCATGGAGAATGCGTGAAAGCGCGGCGAAGTACAAGAAAATCGATACTTTCGGCGCCGTCTCTTCGGTCTTCGAACAAATCTGTTGTTGATGTAGAAAAAAATATGCAATATGTTGGTGCTAAAATTACGTTTTGTTTTATCAATATTCGTCGTCGAGTGTTCCTAGTCGAGCTGAATATATCCGAAATCAAAATTCTGATAAGGTAATTGACTAATTATTGCTAAAAATTCATTAGTAGCCAGCCACTAAGTTTATTTGTCTTATCAATTCGGTAATTATGCCGAATTACGTTATTGGAAATTTTATTTTTTCCCTCAGTACGTTTAAATTTGATAAAAATTCACGATCTGGTGATAACGACCAATTTTGACCTTTGTTGATGTAATAAAATTTTAACACGTTGAACACGCGTGTGATAAGGACCCTCCCCTTACTCTTTTAACGATTTGCATTTCGTTGCAGGTTATTTACCTACGCGATGGGATTGTGAAAAACTACGTTGGAAAAATGTTCGAAGGCGTAGTAGCATCGTTATTCAACCGTTACTTGGGTAAATATGTCGAAGATTTAGATTTGGAGAATCTAAACGTCGGTATTTTCAGCGGTAACGTAGTATTGGAGAATCTAAAACTCAAGCCGGAAGCTTTGGTAAGTTTTCGGTACAAAAATATTACTTAAATGGATGGTTTCTGTATTCTAAACCGAATTTTCTCAATTCCAGTACGAATTAGGCCTACCGATAGTCGTGAAAGTAGGAACCATCGGTAAATTATCGTTAAACATACCATGGAATCGTTTATGCAATCAAACGTCTGTTATCACCATCGAAGTAAGTCAAATTTCAACCTTCAAGTTGATTACTACCATTGGAATTGGAATCGTTGAAAAATTATAATGATAATCCACGAAGCTTAATTGTGGTTGGAAAAATCATCGTAATTAATTTTCGCCATTTGCTTTATTGCAGGAAGTATTCGTTTTAGCTTGCCCGGTGACTATTGGTAAATACCAACCGGATGTTGAAAAAAGATTATTACGAGCTGAAAAGAGGAGAGTTTTGGATAAACTGGATGCCAATTTGTCGTCGCCTTTGTCGAGTTAGTGGATAATTTGATTCGATGATGTTCTTTGTTTAACGAGTCGTTAGAGTGTAACCTTTGGATATATTTTTAGATGGATGTTCGCCGGATAATTTCACCGAGACGTTGGTCACCAGTATATTGAATAATTTGAAAATTTACATTCATAATGTGCACATCAGATACGAAGATACGTATACCGATAGCAACATGCCTATATCTTTTGGGATATGTTTGCATAATTTCTCGGTCGAGACTACCAATAGGTATGTGATGAAGTAGGAAATATTGATAGAAGAGTATAATGGTGTAAAATTCGACTGACTGAGGAAGTGAATTTGATTGGATTATCATATGGATGAGGTCTGTAGTTGAGAAAATGGCCATTTTGAATTTTTCAGGGGGTCAGTGGGAGGTTGAGGTTCCTAAAATTCAATTTTTTGAAGTTCTCGAAGTCAATTTTTTTTCATATTCTGGTGTGGAAATTGTGGAATGATTTTCTGAGTCGGAATAATTAGGTTTTTTTTCTGGAAAATGGGATTTTTGCTGATTTTGGTCACTTGCTGATAAATGGGTTTATTCTTATGTCCTAAAAAAACTAAACTTTCAAAAAACAGCTGCTACAGATGTTGCTCTAATTTTTTTTTTTATCAAGTTCAGATTTCGTTTTGGCTCAAAAAAGCTCGAATTTTTTGCTTTCAAGCATAAATTAGTGAAAACGACGTAAAATTTGGTTTTAAAAAAGTTTCAAAAAATTACAAAATTTTAGCAAAACTTGGGCAACAAAAGTAAAATTGAGTATTACTATTTTGTTTGTTTTGGTAGGTACCTATATTGTATTTTCGTTTCAAGTAATGTGGAATTTTTTCCTAACAACAAACTTGATAGGTACCAAAAATAATTATTATCAGATGGGTAGGTCTAGGTACCTATAGTTTTTTTTGAGAATTGGAAAATTTTTAAAATCTTCTCCCAAGGGCTGGGGATCTTGCCTTCCCTTCAGAACTGATATTTTGAAAAAATTATTAAATTTCAATTTTGAGCACCATTTTATTCAAAAAATTTTACCCTCCCTCTCGCCTCCTTTTGCTTTATAAATTCACGTATTTATTTGAGAATTTTGAGACAAAAAATTCAAAACGAAAATAATGGTATGACCCCTCCCTCTTCACTCCGCCATATTTCAGAAAATTGAAATATTTCGATATTGAAAAAAGTGCCTATCCGATTTTTTAGCGATTTAATCTTGATGAAAAATAAAATTGAGAATGAAATGTACCTTCCTCTCTGTCTTTGGAAGAGTGTTTTTTGTATGAAAAGCTTGGAAAAACTGGTTTGGATAGTCAGAAAAAGTCAAAAAAAACTTATCGAAAAATAGTAACAACCATGAATATGATTGGTACAGATTTTTCAGGAGAGGGGAGGGGTATCAGCATGAGATTTTTTTAAATTCAAAAAAGCAACAAGAATAAATCACGAAAAAAGCATGTTTTTTTTTTAAAAAACAAGTCATGAGAATGAGAAGCCAATACCCACAACTTAGGCGCAAGGCCGTGTTGGAAAAATCTGGGTCCAAGGGGGAAAATGTAAACGCAAAAAAAAGGATTTCAATAATTATACATCTGGAATATTTGAGCCAAATTTTTTGTTTGAGGGTTCTTGAGGTGAAGACAGATTTTTTAGCCCTACAGGCTCTAATGAGTCCCACAGAAAAAAAAAACTCGAGTCCGGAATGAACCCCCCTCCCTCTCCCCTGAAAAATAATTTCGATTATTTTTCCCGATTTTTTGATTTTTTAAAAAAATTTTGGTAATTTTTTTTGGATTTTGGTGATTTTTTGGATTTTTTCTCATTTTGAAAGAATTTTTCCCCCTCCTCCCACAAAAACGACTCCATTTTCAATTATTGGAATTTATTTCATACTTAATTATTTTTATTGTGCATACTTGAACTGTAAGAGTTTTTAATCGGAAGTATTATAATTTCTTTGTTTTAGCAAATGGAAACCAATTTCTCACGGTTCCAAATTGGGTTCAGTTTACCAAGTAGTAAAATTAGAATCGTTTTCGATCTATTGCAATGTAAACAGCACAGAAATATTGTTGAATAACGAAACCATAACATCGGGGCCGAATAACAACTGGATCAACTGTATGCGAAGATCATTACAAACATTTAGCATATTCGGAGAAACTTTAGATTTTAGTAAGAATTGATCCACCTCATTGGGATTTACTGTCAACATCGTTAGTTCGGTTCTCAAATTTAAATTTCGTGTTGCAGTTATCAAACCGATATCGGTCAGAATTAAAATCATTATAAATAAATCAAACGAGGCGAGAATCCCGAAGCTGTTGGTAGATTTCGTACTTCAAGACGCCGCGTTGCAGTTATCACATCAGCAGTATTTGGCACTGGTTCAACTATCCAAATCGTTCGCTAGAATTTCAGTTAATAGGTTAGCCTAGCACCAGAATTGCATCGAATATAAATGAAAGATCGCTTATCTATCTGAATGAGTCCGTTATACCTGGAAAATTTTTTGATTCACTTTTTATAGGTTGTATCGTAAATTTCATCCCGATGTACCGGTTGCTAAAAATGCAAAAAAATGGTGGAAGTACGCTTACGACTGTGTTGTCAGCGAACGAATCGAACCGTACACCTGGCCTCATTTATTTTCCCATAGGTAACTTGATTTTTGAATTTTATGGTTTGTTTGTTTACTTCCTCGATACTGGTGTAAATTTTGTGATTTTTTTTCGTAGAAAAAATTATCGTTCCTATTGTCACATTTATCGAAGTATTCTGAGTGATCCTTCGGATACGGAGACGAAAGTTGATTTGCAACGTGCCGAAGATTTACTGGATATTTGTAATATTATTATTGCCAGAGAACATACCAAGACGCAGGTAATTTCTTCAGTAGGCCCAGCAGGGTGACCGACGCAGCTAGTGGTGTGGTATGGTTTGCCTAATCAGTACGCGGGAAGGAGGAAGTTGCTCTATTTTATTTTCAACGCTTTGGGTGGTCTTTTCTAATTTACATTTTTTTTCATTTCCCAATTTTACGATTTTTTTCGTGATTTAGAAGGTTTTTTATTTACTTATATTAAAATTTTATGGGAAAAAATAAAGATTGAAGTGAGTTTCGCAAAAAAAAATCGTAAAAATTGCAATAACAAAAATATCATTTTTAGTGCTAAAAAAATATACAAACAAAAATTGTAGAAATTTAATTAAGTAATTTATTTATTTAAATTTTAAATTGCCAAAAATTATGAATTTAGGTAAATTGAAAAATTCAAATTTGATTTTAAAAAAGTGGAATACGTAATCAACTAATTGTAAAAAATATTATTTTTAATTTCAGTTCCGCAAAGATTTTCCGGACCGAATTATATTGAAAGAACAACCGTCCACTTGGTGGAAATGGAATTCCGAAAATCCGAACCAGAAACGATACAAATTGAGCCTAAACGACAAGAAGAACAGTTTTTGGAACCTTTTGTCCCAAAATGAGAAAAGCAGTTTATGCGAAATGATTGGTTTCAGTGAAACAGAAACTGCTCCTGATAAACCCAAACAATACATAGGTAAGTTAGCTCTTTGAATTTTTTTTTTTCAATTTTTAAAGAAAATTGATCATTTTGTGCGTTTTATAGAGCGAAAATTCAACTTTACAATTGCTAATTTGAATTTATCGTTGGTGAGCGGTGGCAGTGAAACTTTGGTGATTAGCATGTCCCATTTGTTGTCCAGTATCGAAACCAGACCTTCTGCTAAAGCTTACAAGATCACAGCTCGAGTCGAAAGCTTGGTTATTGAAGGAGCTTCCGTGGAATACAATCTTATACCGATTTTAACTTCGGAGAATGTTCTAAACGGTGATATATTTTTTAAACATGATTTAAGAATCTTAGGGCTGGATCAAAGAAAGAGGCAGAGAAAAAAAATCCCTCCGTCATGATGATGACTAAATTTATGATTGTCACTGTCTGGAAAACCTTGAAATAGTCAGCGATTTTTGAAATTTTCATTCCAGTCGTAAGATTTTTTTAAAAGAGTACAGAAACTAGTAAAAAATGAATTATCAGAGAGACTTTCCTCCCATTTGAGACTTGAATATCCAAAAATAAAGATAAAATTTCAGATTTTGAGTACCCATCTTTTTCTGCAAATAATTTTGCCAAATTTCAGCTTTTAATTTTTTTTTCTACGAAAAATTTTGTTCTGGCTTCCCCGCCCCCCCCCCTCGGCCAATAATTTACTTTTTTTACATATTATAACCGAAAAAAAAAAATGTTTGAAAAATTCTATGATCCTTCCTCTTTTTTTGAAAATGTTTTTTATTTTGAAAATGAAAATTCATCACAAGTTCATCCTAGGCTCAAAAATTCGAAAAAAATACTTGGGATGAATACTGAGATAAAGTTTCATTCCAAATTCATCACAGACATAAAAATTCGAAAATCAGGTTGCGATCAAAAATTCGAAAAAATGTTTGAGAATGTGGGAATAAAATTTCTTCCCAAGTTCATCTCAACACTAAAAATTTGAAAAAAATCTGACAAAGGCTTGAAAAATCAAAAATTTGCATGGGATGAATTTTGGAATGAAAATCTATCCCAAGCTCAAAAATTTGAAAACAATTTGGGATAAATATTGGGATGCAAAAGTATCGCCAAAAGAGGGAATTTTCCTCCCCCCCTCCCTCCCTCCCTCCTAGAAAAAGCAACCCTTCCGGTTCGGCCCTAAAATATCTGCTTACGTTCAACATTTGATACCAATTCGTTGATTCATTTTTACAGGGAACCATTCGGGTAATTTTTTGATCGTGGATTTTGAAAAGAACCCTCTCAACAGCGATGTCGACTATTTACTTTCCATTACTTCTGAATCTTTGGAGATAATTTACCACGAAGTGAGTAAATAAAATTTTCTAATAACAAATTCCATTTCAACGCCAATATGTAAATGCATCTTTCTGGTTCATAGTTTGCTATGTCTTCATTCGCGAGCTTCTTACAAACTCCAACGTTGAGCATGGAATCAGCCTCCGCTACGATTTGGAACGAGTTCAAAAGAATCGTGAACTCGATGGCTTCAGGGACGGTTTCGAGACGATGTATTTTCCAAGTGAACGTAGACATGAAGTTACCACATTTTATCATTCCCGAATACGGTTCACTTCAAAAGTAAGCCTTATTAATTTTTTCCCGTAAATTTTTCTAAATCGAAATAAATTTTTACCACACAGTTTGGAATATCATTTCAGGAACGGTAAAGTCGTCATATTTGATCTGGGCCGATTGAAAATCTGGAGCGATTTACAACTGCCCGATAACAGTCTCGAAGATGCCACTCAGCTCGAACTGGAAGAAAAACTTTACGACAGATTTTACTTCAGTCTTGTCGATTTCCAGATTTTAATGTTCGATAATGGTAATTTTCTCGACGATGGAGCTTTTTTGTAGTTCTTTGGCTCGATATTTTGTCGCACTCGCTTTCGTATCAGTTCGGCGCTAATTTCGATTTTCTTTTGTGTGACAGAAATGCACCGTTAAAATGGTCTCGTCTTGCTTGTGTTTTCCGTCTAATAGCTTTGTTTATTATGCCGGTAAGTGATTCTGATAGCTGTAGAATTGATATCTATACCTGCGGCTTTTGTCATCTCAAATGTAAATACCGCTGTGTACCTTTTTCTTCTAGTTGTATCGCTGGCAGTTTTTCGTAGTGCGAATTAGCTTTACGAGCTGGGTTTAGAAATTTCCCCCCAAAAGTAGACATAGGTATTAATTGGCGAATTTTTATATTTTCAGATCAAGAATGGCGTAGTTTTAAGAAGATTCATACCTCGCAGTATCATATCCTGTCGAAAATACATTCTCAGATTGTATTTTCAAATAGTATTAAACCGGAGAGTAAACAGTTACCGAGGTATCTGCCTATTTAGTTTTTAAAAAATTTCATTTAAGAGATTGCAGAAATTAAAGACGTATTTAAATTTTTTTCAGGTATAAATTGAACGTGTCTCTTCAGAAGCTTAAAATCAACATGTCCGATAGTAGGATAGTCAGTTTGATTAATTTTATCAACAATGTGCCGTCCCCTAAGAGCCATACAGTGCTTCATTTATCTGAGCAATTTACCTATGACAACGTATGAAAAATTTTTCAACAAAAAATCATAGCTACGGGTATTTCTTCGTGAGATTTTTTTCCTCTAATTGTGAAATTTGTCCTACAGATCAAACTTCAAGACCGTATAAAAGTCTTGGAAAAAATACAACATTTGATAGCCTGCTCCGAGCTGCGATCTCAGCTGTTGAATACTCACTTGAATAAAGAAGAAATTAAAAAATCTTTTCTCACCGTTGAAAAGTGTGTAATTTTGCTTTAAAATAGGTACCTACTACCTACCTAATTTGCTAGATTTATCCACGTGCTTATTTTTCAGAAGTGGCCTATCATCTGAGGTCAGCGACGAAGACTCGGAGATCTGGGCTAGAATATTGGATTTACCAGGGTTCGATGATAACGTATCGCAAAATAACGTTATCATTTATTTATTTAGAATTCACATCGTTCAAGTACGTCAAACTGAGTGGCCTACTTTGTGGTTTTTTAAAATTTTTTTTTAGTCCTGGAAAATTGATTTTTTTAACGATTTTTTTTTTTTATTGCAGATTATTATCGAGCTAAAACGTAGCAGTAGTAGTGTCGACAAACCGTATATAATTCTTCATTTGGTGAATTTCTGTTGCGATACTGCCTTCATGGAGTATGGACCGGCTGTGCAGGTGTCTTTGGGATCAGTTAGCATTGTTGATAAGTTGCATTGTTCGGTGAATTCGAACCAGACGCAGATACTCACGACTGAAGGGAAGCCCGATGTTATTTCCATTTTGTACAGAAAGGTTGGTTTTACACTGGGTTTCATTTAAAATTTGTACTCGTGTGAATAATTGTCTGGGAAAAAAGTTCTGCCTTTTATTTTTAATTTGAATTGAGAGGGGCAAAAAATTTTTCCCATTCTTATTTTTCCATCTTTTATAATTTCAAAATTGCTCTTGAAATTTGATTGAATGAAAATATATTTTTTTTAAATTGAAAGAAATTAAATTTGCCAAAAAAAAACTTGTATACCTACTTATTGGAAAAATCAAAAATTTCAAAACACCTATTTAAATTGTTGTATGAAAAAATGTAATTCGATCATGACCACTTTTTTTTTATTACTTCATTTTTTTAAAGGGCTAAGAAAAAATTTTTACTGTAAAAAATATGAAAAAATACGAAAAAAGTAGGTACAATGTATGTTTAATACCTTCTTATTATTTTTGTAAAAAAAAGAAGACGAGGGGGGAGGGAGGTAAAACCAGTGAAAACTGAAAACTGGAATTAGAACTAAAATGAATTTCAGTTTTATACCAGTTTCAGCATTTTTTTTTTTACAAATTGCAATTTTTACACAATTAAAAAATTAAAATCATTTTCTCTTTGTTTTCTCTCTTACATTAGACACCAGTTTTTTTCAAAAAATTCAGGGCTTTGTCAACAAATTTTCAAAGTAAAAAACAGAAAAATTCAAATTTTTGAAAATTTAACTTGAAAAGGTAAAAAAATTAGGTGTTGAAATTTACTCAACCACAAAATTCAATTGAAAATTTTTCACTAAAAAACAAAAACAACCTCAACAAATCTTGAAAATTTATTTTAAAAAGTGAATGAAAAAAAGATGTTTTGTAAATTTGAAAATTTCATCCAATTAAAAACATCCTCTCGTACATTATTCAAATTTCAAATTTACAATAATACCTTGAAAAAAATCGAAAATTATACAAAAGTTTGAATATTTTTCTAGATTTTTTGGATTAAAAAAATGCAACTATGTATATTATTTTTATTTTTTTATTTACTAATTTTCCAATTTTTCAAAAAAAAACGCAATTATTTCAAGAAACTAATTTTTTAAATTTTTTAAAATGTTTTGAATGGGGAGAGAGAAGATGTCTCTTGGAAAGCTGAAAATTTCAGGAAGAATTTATTTTCCCTTCCGTTCATCCCCTTCCCTCTTCATAAGGAGTAATACTGATATTGATTTATTTTCAGGTGAGATCCGACTGTCCAGATTTTAAATCTCATTTTCACAGCGTCGAGCAATCGCTGGTGATCGAACTGAACACTGTACACGTCGTGTTTCATAAAGAAGCTTTGGTCGACTTATACAGATATTTGCAGTATTTTTCCAACAAGTAAGTAAAATAAGCAAACCGAATTGTCGAATTACTCCGAAAATATATCCAAACACGTCTAAAATTATTTGGAGAGCTGTGCGGAACACCTTGTGCATTGTTTTTGACGCTAATTGCATATAATCACCGAAGCATATAATTACTCGATATGGTTTCAGCGTAATAAAATTCGCAAACAATGTACGCTTCCGTCTATCATATCGCTGACTCAGCATTTTTTTCAATTCTATCATTCCTTGATCTTATATAATAAAAGCAATTTGTTATGTTATAAATTATAATGTATTTTAATCTAGGCAATTATTTTTTCAGGTTTAAGAATCGTAGTTTTACAAATACGAGTGTATGGATCCGCGATACTGTTAAGCAAATGTATAAGCAACGATTGAAAACACCAGATCCTCCGATCCCAGCTGGTGCGACCAAATTTAGCTATTCTACCAGAATATCCGACGTTAAATTTCAACTTTGTGATACAGAGATTGATTTTCTACTAATTAGGGTGGGTACCTATTTAACAAATTTTGTTTCCTATAATTTAAAAAAAAAAAATCTTTCATTTTGGAACAATTTGTGATATTTTTTTTTTACTGATTTCTGTGTTTGTATTTTTACAGATGGCCGGATTCGAGTTGGATTGTATGTTTAAAACTAACGAAAGACTCATATTCCGAGCTTATCTGATGACTTTTACTATAGATGATATATCTAATACGTCCTTATACCCAAAGGTAAGGCTCAAGTTATCTCGAATGTAATTTTTGGACACTAATTTGTTGGCTAATTTTGGAATGGATTTTTTTCGCAGGTATTGAGCGTAGAAGAAGAAAAACTAATGGAAATGAAGTACGTTCGACGCAGTCCTCGATTATCCAAGACCAACATCGAAGCCAATCCTGATGATATTAAATCCGATGGCGTTTTCAAGTTTCATTTCAGTAGGATCCATGTAGTGGTTATGTTCAAATTGATCTACGATGTTCAGGTGATTATTAGCACACCGGTGGTTCGTTTGATTAAAATTTTAATCGTCAAAAAATTTTTCCACTGGGAAATTTTTTTCCAAAAATAAATTAATGGTGTGGAAATATAAATTTACAGAAATTCTTCAATCCTTTCGTACCAGCCAAAGCGTTCAGAAAACTGGGTAATTTTTTGGAGAGAAATCTGAATCGATTTTTCACCAGTCTTAGATTTTCAACTGAAAAAATTCACGTCTCGGTTGATTTCCAATTACCAACGTTCTTGTTACCTCAGCAAGCTTCGTCTCCGAATTTGATCATTTTTAATGCTGGTGAGTATTTGAAAGCAAAGTAGTTCACAGTTGTCGAGTCTAAATGTGTAATCAGCTCTTAAATGATTTTGACGATCCAAAGTCAAATTTATTTCGTGTTCAAATTTTTTCAATGCATAATTTTTTTAATTTTTTATAGTTCTGATTTTTTTCTTTCAAAATTGTATCCAATTTTCAAAATTTTCCACCAGTAAAATTGAAATTTTTTTAAATTTGAATTTTTTCAAAAAAAATTTTACTTTGATTTTCTATTTTTTTTTTTTAAATTTTATCGCTTTTTAAAATTTTTTCTAAATAATTATTTATTGAGTTAGAAGTTTTGAAAAATTGAAGTTTGATAATTTCATTTGAAAAATTCTAATTGTAAGTAATTAGGAAAAATTGTTGATAATTTTTCAATTGGAAAAATTGATAGTTGAAAAAAATTGAAGAAATGATTTGAAATTATTGGAAACAATTTTAAAGTTGGAAAAAATGTAAAAATTTAATCTAAAAAATTTTTAAAAATAAAAGTTGGAAAAATTTCTAATGGTCAATTACTAAAATTTTTTCTCTAAAAATAATTTTTTCTATTCAAAATTTAAAAAAAAATTTAGCTTTATATTTCTCAATTTTTTCCATCTCAAAATTTTTTATAATAGAGTAATTTTTCCTTAAATTTTTTTCGACTTAGAATTTTTCAATAAAATTTTTTTTATTCATATTTTTCAAAATTTCTTTCGATTGAAAGATTTTTTTAAAATTCAAACTAAAAAATTTAGAAATCAAAATAGGGAAAATTTTGAGAATATTGATGTTTGTAAAGTTTTTAAATTAAATACATACAATTTTGAGGTTGAAAATTAAATTAATGAAATTGGAAAAATAGAAATTGTAAGAATTTGAACTTGGAATCAGTTTGGACTTGAATTTTCAGATTTATGGAACACATAGGTAATTAATAATGATTTTCTAATTTCGCAGGAGACCTCACAATAGAAAATTTTTTCAAAGAATTGGCCACCGAAGAAGAAAACAGAACGCCTCCGGTCATAGATAACGCTTTGATTAAATTAGACTCGGTTATAATTTCCAGAGCTATAGTTAATTTCAACGGGTCAATTATCGTTCAAGTAAGAAAACACCATTGCATGTTTTCATACGTCTGGTCACCTAATTAACCCACTCAAAATCAAAATCTTACAGGAAACCATAATGGGACCAGTATGTTGCAAAACAGACACCAAAAGGTTACTCCTGAACAACTCCACAGTCAACGAATTCGATTCGCTCTCGATATTCGATATAAATACCACAATCGATATGATCACCATCAACTTGGGTCAAAAGGATTTCAGCACGTTAAATTTGATTTGGTTGGATAGTATTTTAAAAATATTATCGTTCTGGCGTAAGTTCCACGTGCTCAGTTGATTAACGCGAAATTAAATCGCGAATTAAATCATTCATTCGTTTTATAGATTTACCCAAAGATAAGCTGTCCGATTCATACGCCAGTGAAGAGGTAAACGTTCGTAAATTGGAAGCTTTTTTCTACCAGGCCGAAAGTAACCGGAAACAGGTTACTTTGCATGTGAATTTTGAAGGTCTTCTGTTATGTTTGTACAATGACATCGACGAGGTAAATCAACTCGGAATGATTTCTCAAAAATAAACAAAATATGTAAAAAATAATCCATATTTGCAATACTTTCACAGGTTCTAAGTTCACCAGTTCGAGACGAGAATCGTTCTCTGTGTAAATTTAAAATCGGAGAAACCGCTATAAATGGAGTAATTTACGCAAATGGGAAAACAGAACATCAATTATCAATCCAAAGTCTATTACTTCAAGATACCAGGGTCAATAATACAGCTTGTATTAAAAGGTTGGCTTTTTCATTGGGTATTTTTTTTTTTCTTGAAAATGGATAATCGATTTTATTCTTAAATTTTTATAGAATTTTTCAATCGTACGGAGCAACTTATACTCAATCGAATAATGAAAAAGTCTGCATCACTGTACCTCCTGTCATATCAATCATGTTGAATAAAAATCAACTTGGAGAAAGTCACTGCAACGTTTTAATCGATCATACTCGATTAAATTTAGGAGTTTCGTTTTTGATGGAATTATTTAGATTTTTCATCGAAGCTACTCCATACGATCAAGAGAATGCTGCTGCTGCGGTCCAAGTTCCGGCTACCAATAATACTGGTGTCATAAATTACGGATATACGGAAAATTCTGAGGTATATAAGCATCCTTTGTAATGATCTGGTCAAATGAGAAGGTATAATAATGATGATAAATTGTGATTCAGGCTAAAAATGGATTCAATTTTAATCGTCGATCTTCGAACGATCCTGGAGACGATTCTGGCGGATTATCTTTATCGATAACGTGTCGAAAACCGGAAATAATGTTATTCTCGCAGATGGAGGATTATGGTAAAAGTCACGCACTTTTGATAAGAGCTGATTTATCCATTGAATACGTTCGTCATCCTACCAATGTCAGTTTCACCTTTAATGTGTCTGATTTGCATATGTTGTCCAAGTTGCAATCTACGTTGATAAAAACTTCTTCTAATGTGGTAAATATTTCAGTATTCAGATTTTTTCCGATTTTTTGTGATTTTTTTTCAATTTTGAGTATTATTTTTTATTTTTGGTAATTTCCCCCTATTTTTTGGTGATTTTCTCAATTTTAGTAATTTTTCTCCATCTTTGGTAATTTTTTGCCAAGTTTTTGTGATTTTTTTTCAATTTTGCAATTTTGGGAGTATTTTATCTCAATTTTGAATTGAATCTAACTGAGAATTTTTCCTTTTTTTTGCAGGTTTTGCAACCTTGCAACATTGAGATTGCCAAGAATTGGGCAGCAGTCAACGAAGAGACCAAGATTTCAATCAGTTGTGATAAAGTCAACTTGCATATTTCCGCCAGCACCGTTCATACGATTTTGAATGTACATCTACTAGATTTCTAGCCAATTTTTATGATCAAGAGTTGAGAAAATTTATGTAATTTGTGGTATAATTTTTCAGATCATTCGAGAAGTAGATTCGTACTTTTTCGCAGAACCACCTCTGAACAAATGCGAAACTCCGGATAATTTTTATCAAGATTGCGACGATCTCTGGTCGGCGAAAAAAATCACTCCTTATTGTCTTCCTCAAAAACAAGAATCCATCCCGGAGCAGCAACTTCCTTCTTACGTTATCTCAGAAATTATGATTTTATCAGTGCCCAGTGTGAAAATAATGTTCGAAATTGAAGACGTGGTTCAGAAGAAACCAGTCCTTTTGCTGAAATTGAGAGCAGAAGCTAAGTTGAAAAATTGGTCCAATTCTTTAGAGATGAAAGGTTGGTGAATTGGTATAGATGCAAATTTTCCTGTTTGGGGATTTTTTTTGAAATTTTTTTATCTTTATAGGTGACGTTAGTATGCAATGTTCGTATTATAATTTTAAAGTGAACGCTTGGGAGCCTATTTTGGAACCTTGTGTGAAAACTGAAAATATCTACAGACCATGGGAGATAACTATTAAAGTAATTATTTATTTTGATGATCTATTTTCCGAGTTTTCTTAAATTAAATTGAGAATTTTTATAAAATAGGCTTTCAAATCGAAGTCTTACCCGATATCGATCATTTTAAGCCATAATAAAACCCATCGAAATTCAATTTCGAAAAAGAAGACTAGTGTTAGTTCAACGAAAGAATCAGTGAGGAGCACCCTTGATTCAGAGACTTCAGCAGGCGAAGATGACTGTGCCAGTATCAGAAGTGTAAAAAAGACTAAAATGCATGCTGGTAAATATTCAATTTTTTTCATCAAATCAATCTCAAACAGCTTAATTGGTATTGATTTTCTCTCAACAGACAGAACTGAACGTAATTTCTCTGACTCTGGGACCGATTCTGAGAATGAAGATACAGTTATGGAAAAATTGAAAACCAGATTTGGGCAATTATTAATCGGGTACTTGAAATAAGCCAAAGTATAGCTCGATTTTGGATTTAATTCTGATTAATATTTCACTTTTTTTTTGCAGAGAAAGCAGCGACGAAAACACAGATACGGATTCAGATATCAGTATGAATGAGCAATCTTTCAACAATAACAGCGACGATAACACAGATGAAGATACAATGAGCCACTTGACTAATAATTCTTTCTTATTGGAAAAAAGAGCTGTCTTCATCACCAAACAAAGTAAATCCGAGAATAATTTACTCCTGATTTTTATCGCGAAGAATTAGTCAATATTTATTTTTAAAAAATTTGAATTTCAGGAGAATCTGATACCGGTTTAGAAGCTGCTAATTACGATAAGTCGGCCACGTACATTATACTCGAGACTCAGGAACGTTTCGAGATGGTCATTACACCGAGTACGATTTCGGTGATCAAGCAGATTTTGGAATCATTTTCGTTGAAATTTAATAATATTCTGACAACGGATACGCAGATATTATCGCTTAAGAACGATATTGCTCCTCATTCTACGGTGATTTTGAAGTCGAAATCGACAGTAAGTGGATAAAAAATTGAATTTTTATAAAAATTCGGATCTCCAAAATTCTCTACTTTAAGAAAAATTGGCAAAAAAATGAGAATTCAAGAAATATTTCTAATTTTAGAACTTTTTATATTTTTTACGGCGAAAAATTATGCAATTTTATTAACATCTGCAAATGTCTGTGTAAAACTCCTTTAAAACTGATCGATATTCTATTTGAACTACTTGTTTGTAATGTAAATTGCATATCGATTGGTTTGAAGGATTTTTTAATTGCATTTTGTTGTAATTTTACGTGTTTTTTTTTTTGTTATTAATTTTTATAATTTTTATTTATTTCAGGTTGGCCCCATGAAAATACTCATGTGTGCCAATTACAGTTTATCTGAGTCGTCTCCAAGTAGTCCTGGATCAACAGTGGGTTCTCCTTGCAACGTCGAAAGCCCTACAGATCTAGAATTCCAATCAGGGATCGAAAAGTGAGCTCACGTAGTCTTCTTGAACTTTGCTTTTTTGTCTGAATCTGACCGATTTATGATTTTTCCAGTTTTGAAGGTGGTTTTGCTTCGGACGCTTATTCCAGAACTGACGCAGCCAAACGAAAATCCGACGGAGATATTTTATTAAATGCTTTACAATTTCCAAGAATGTCTGTCGATATTTTATACGCCAAAGTTATGGATAGACAACTTTACGTGACTGTGAATGGTAAAAATTGAAAAATTGATAAGAAAATTTCTGTTCGTGCAATATTTTTGGAAATGAATGAATTTTTTTTCAGGTTTTGAAGATTTAACGGTGATTTGCCCGACCAAAACGACCAATAAGTATCATGCTTTGCAACCTGTGAAAAATAATACTCGGTATTACATCGTCGTTGCTGTCCAAAATGACCTTTGGGGGCAATCAATCACTATTCGGTCACCTTTACAAGTAAAATTTGTATTAATTTGAAAATTTCGCCAAAATTTACAATATTTTAAGATTTATTATTTTTTTTTTCAATTCGCAGATGAAAAACGAGACGTGTTTCCCTCTGGCCCTCTATTACAAAAAGAACGCTTTAGATAATACAGGATTCGATCAAATTGGCGAATTGACCAATCCGTTCGAAGATTCGTTCAAATTTGCCATATTGGAGCCGGATGAAGTATACAATATGCCTTTGATGATCACCTACCACTGCGCTGTATTTATTTTACCTATTTACGAAGAGTATCATCTGAGTGAGATTGGACTATGGTGGAAAGAACTAGCCAATGATATTAGCACCCCTAAGGATGTAATTTGTCAGCCTAAAAACGAAAAGTCTCCAGTTTTTGCAATTCGAGTACGTATTTTTGAATCAAAATCCATCGTGTAATTATTTGTGAATCTAATTTTAATTTTTTCGATAGGCCATCACTTCGGAGGGAGTTCATTTCTCAAACCCTTGTTCGAGAACGTTGCCAAATTTCATGATACGTTTGATACCGTCCGTTTACGTGTTTAATTTGTTACCTTGCGCATTTCAAATCAAAATACCTTCGGCTGAGTTTAATATTCGGATCGAGGCAGGAGGCAAAGCGAGTATTTATTCTTTGGATATGAATACTCGGCATGTTGTCTCCTTCGAAGTATGTATTTTTTGTAGAATATTTTACTTTTAAATTATCTTGCGAATTTTTTGCTGATTTTTTTCGTTCATTTACCAAGGTCCCGATGTATTTTGGAATTTCATGGACTGGCACGTTCCATTTGTACAATAAAATGGAAGAGAAAATGTTATCTATGACGACAGATCAAGATACCGATGGAGGAAATAAACATTTGACGTTGAATGTTCGCGTAGATAAGGCAGAATCTTACAATGTAATGGTCTATTCTCCATATTGGATCGTTAATAAAACAGGATTACCTCTTCAATTAAAGGTGAGCCAAAAAAGTTAATTTTTTGTTCAATTTGGTGATATTAATTTTGAAATTATTTTAGGGATCGTCATCCGATGTGGTTTACGAGACGTTGGTCGAAGAACCATTATTTTTTGCTTTTCGTAAAACGCAGAAGAGAAATATTCGTTTGAGGGTGTACCAGTCGTCGTGGTCTTCGGCCTTCTCCATCGATACCGCTGGATGCTCCGGATTAATTACTTGCAGGTGAGAAATATTTTGATAGAATTTTAGAAATTTTTTGAGTGCTCATTTTGAATGAATCGAATATTGTAATTTTCATACGAATATTTACAGAGACCGAGAACGAAATAGAAATTATTATATTTTGGTTGAAATCACATTATCGCAGCTGAACCCTCAACTTACCAAGATTGTGACCTTGTTGCCATATTTTCTGATTTCAAACGAGAGCAGATTTGCAATAAGGTATATGGAAGAAAACGAACAAGCTGATTTATGGATTGATCTGCCTCAGAATCAGGTAGGTACCTATTTTACTAGTTTGATGATGAATGCAAAATTTATTTTTAATGATTTTATTTTTTATTGCAGACGATACCTTTTTGGCCAGAAACCAATTCCATGAAAATGTACATCAAGTACAGAGATAGCTCATTGGTGTCTCAGCATTTCTTCATAAATCAAGCCTACCAAACAGTCCTCAGAATGGATAAAGGAGTCAGTACCTATCTGGATTTTTAAATTAGCTTATGAAATTGAAATGTATTTGTCTATTTTTTAAAATTTTGTTCGTGGTTTAGACTGCGATCGTCGTGGATATCGTTGGAGGCGATAATAAACCTTTTTTGATCGCTTTTCAAGACTATAAAGTGGGAGATGCTCCTGTTAGAATTGATAATTTCTGTGAAGATTTATTTTTGAAAATATCGCAAGAAAATTCTGGCCAAGTTCGTATTCAAATTTTTTATATTGATGAAATTTGCTAACAATTTTGATATTGCTTGTTTTAATGAAAATTTCGTTCGCTTAGGTAACTTTATTAAGCCCTTACCAATCATTATTGTACACTTGGGATGATCCTACACTGGAAAGGAAGCTTCAATGGAACGTGTATAATCGAAAAAATAAAGGATTTACAGCGAATTTCAAAACTGTAAGATACCTATCAAATATTCACTTGGATCGTTACAATTTTCAAAAAAAAAAATCATTTTTTTCTGGTTTTTTTTTTTTTTTTTTTTTTTAATTAGGATGGATATGGGCAAGAATATGTCAGTTTTAAATTAATTAAACAACAAACTTTGAGTAATAGCGTCAAAACTAATAAATTATCTTCAAGTTTGAAAAAATTTACGTCGAAATATACCGCAGAAAGTAGCAGCAGTGGAGAAGAATCAGAACGAGATGACAATACTGATGTGTCTCAAGTACCTTTGATTTCTTTCTGCTTACTTGATTTAAATCTCTCGATTGTGATAATTTTTTAACAATTTATATTTTTTTCTAGATGATTAAAACGCATAAAGGGAAGGTAGTTGTGTATTGGGTGAGCTACCTGGAAGGTCCTCAACGAGTTTTACTTTTCACTCAAGATGAACAAGTTGCCTTTTACGCTTATTCGAGAATTGATTCGGAACGAAGCAATATTGAATTGTTCTTATCTATCAAAGGGATTGGATTATCTTTGGTAATTTCTTGCAGGAAAAATATTTTCTTAATTTTGTCCAATTCTTCATATTGGATGTACCCTACCTACTTACTGTGTTTTTTTTTGTTTTTTTTTTTTTAATAGGTAACTGAACAAAAAGACGTTAGTAGAGAATTAGCCTACATCAGTGTAAACGATTCAGCTTCGATTTGGGAAGTAAACATTGCCCATAGTTGGAAAATCCTCCCATTGGAATTGGCTACTTGGTTGGAACATCAGTGGAGTCAGGGTATAAAGAAAGCCCAGCTCAAAGATTACGTTAATGTGAGCTTTATGGATGGAAATTATGTTGATTTTGGTATCTGATTCGATTCCTAATTGAAAAACATTTTTTTAGGTCGATTTGGATAAAATGCAGCTGATTAAACCATTTTTTGGCGAACTGAAAAGAACCTACCAACCAGCATTTTGGTTGCATTGTCGAAAATCTTTCAATTATTATTATTTCCAATGGAAAATACATAAATTCCAGGTACCTATTTTGTGAATTTCTGAAGATCTTTTTTAAAAAGTATCCCGGGTTCATTTTTATGGAATTTCGATTTTTCTTCAGGTTGATAATCAATTACCAAACAGTGTTTTCCAATCGGTAATTTATCCGAAAATTGTATCGTACGATGTGATACGTAAATATGGCCTGAAACCTTGTCTCGAAGGCACCTTTATCAAAAAAAGAAGCACAGATTACGAACGTAATGTTTACAAGTCTGTATCATCATTCACGATGTAATTATTATTTTGGAAAATAGAATATATCAACTCGAAATGATTTTTCGCAGGTATATAAAATTCATGGCGTTGGAATTCTGTGTTCAAGTCGACAAACAGTTCGTTTTATCACTCCACGAATTAATTCAACCATGGTCTCGTTCGGAAAGTTCCTCGCTAAGGATTCGAGCTGATATTTGTAAAGTTCACCATCCTTTAGTGATCAAAGTAAGCTCAACTTTTCATTAAAATGGTCCATTTGATGAACAAAATAACGTGATTTTTTTTTCAACAGTTTCACAATAATTACAAAAATCTAAGAAAAACGGTCGTCGAGTATTTGTATTTTTCACCTATCAAAATTCAATTCAGTTTTACTTCTCAGAACGTGCAGCATTTGCAATCAAACGTTAGCAATCAAACTTACGTTAAGTCCTGTCTAAATTACATTCTCAACTGTATTAGTTGTGGTTACGTTGATTTCAAAGGAGTCAAATTAAAGTGAGAAATTTACTCAGAACTGCTAAAAAGAATTTCGGGACATTTTCATAATTTTTTTCATTCTTTGCAGATGTCCATATTTTGAAGAATCCGGCACCATCACTCATGTCCCATCGAAACTACGTGAAATCCGGTACCATTATTTTCATAACTTGATAAGACAAATGTATTCTCATATTTTGGGTCCGGATAGTGCATGCAATGCTAATAGCGAGGTCGATTTGTGCGAAGAATATGTAGAATTTTACTACGATCTGTCTTTGGTAAGTAATTAATTGATTGGTGAAAAAAGTCAAAGGACCTACTTGCTGATGAATTCTCTTTTGTAGGCTTTTTTGAAAAAAGTTGACGAATTTGCTGAAGCAATTAGTGAAGCTGCTAGATGTTTATTATCACATATTACCACCTCATCAGTGAATTCTACTTCTTCTTTGATTATGTGTGGTAAAAGAATATCTTTGGATTTGGGTTTAAATCCTGAAATAATCAAGAAGGTAGGTCATTTTTTTTTTTAGTATTGAATTTAAAGATGAGAAATAGATTGGTAATCGTGGTCTCTTTTTATTTTTCTCACTTTCAGAAAAGTATAACTCAACAGATCAGTTTCGAAGAACCGGAAGAAGTGCTCAGAGGAGATAGCTGTTTTGAAATTGGTGTCGTTTATGGGCTCTCCGGCGTTTTTATGAATATTCCTATTTGTAAGTGATTTTTTTTTTAATGTCCTTTCGTGAGATTGGTGAAATTATCAGAACGCTTTCTCATTCATTTGTTCATTTTATAATTTCAAGGTAATCAACAAGAAGGAATTGAGCTATTTTTCCGAACTGCTGGTAAACATTTATTGAGGCTCTTGAACAAATATTCAAATACAATTTCGAATATGCCACTTACCGCCATTGATGGAATCAAAAGGTACATTTTCAAATTTATTTTACTAAAAAAAATAAAGGAGTCAATATTCGTCACATTTTGAAAAAAAAAATGATATTTTTTCAGAGCTGCTGAAACAGGCACCGATATAACGTTTAGGAGACGTCTACCGAAATACATTAATCCTTTTGTGAGTACATTTAAATTTAAATCATCTAATTTATTTATTTCCACATTTTTTGACGATGGATTGATTTTTCTAGGGTATGAAACCTTTCTCTGTGCACCATGCCATCGGATTAAATATACTGCATTCGATAAATAAAGGAATTTACGCTGAAACAGACGATTACTGGACTCATGTTATTTTGACTAATGATGGACGATCTTGCCTTCTAATTACTTTACAGTAAGCATATCACTTCAAATTTACAAATTTGAAAGCAGTGCTTCATTATGCTTCATATAAAATTTAATTATTCCTTCAGACGAATATTTTTCATCTCAAAAGTTCGAATATGGGATGAATGGAAAATAGAATGGTGTATCGGTGTAAACGATATCATCGAAGTACCTCAAGTCATCGATAATAAACTCCTGTTTAAAATTCGACAGGTAAGTATTTATTTTTTTACAATTTTTGTTTGCAGAAAAAAAATACATATCATTTCCATAATTTATAGGAGGAATCTGTGCACAATTTGTACACCGACGATAAACTAATCGAACACGAAGACATCAATTTATTATTCTGGATGCAGAAAATGATCGAAATCGTATTCATCATTAATTTAGAAAACAAGCCGTGTTTTTTCGTCGAATCTCAAGTGCTAAGGAAGTGAAGAAGTTACGAGTATGTTTTTTTTAAAACGTTAATTTTTTCTGAAACTTTCGCAAACTATTGTTGTACGTACTTTACCATAAATATTTCCTATTTAAGGTGATATAATTTCCATTTTTACCTTATACGAATTAATAATTATTCATGTTTAAAGTTTGAACAAAGTGTATGTTTTTTTTTTCAATTTTAGGTACTTTACTCTCATAGTCAGTAGTTCAAGTTCAAAAACCATTTGAGGTTTTTCGAATCCCTGTACTAGGTTTCGGCGTGGTTTATCCTTATCCCAAAAATTACAGTATTCAAGACTTGAAGATGAAAAGGTATTTATCTTACATGCGCAATTAACAAAGAACAAACTGAAATTTTGTCAAGTCGAATCAAAGTCGAATTCGAAAATTCAAGACGATCGCATATTTCGTTTGCGAGTTGACGAAATATTTTGAAATCAGTTTCTGATGGCAACGAAAAATTTGATTCAGTCATTATTTGATCCTTTTTATAACCTCCTACCAATACAAATCACTGGTTGGTTCAGTTGGTTTCAATGAGTAATTGAGTATTTTTTATCAGAAGTTATCGACGAAGAAACCCGATACGCTGATGTCAGCTCAAATTATTGGCAAAAAGTATTATTAGCAAATCAATCAGTATTGAATGCTTTTCTTCTGTCATGTTGAATCAATATCGGTTCAGTTCAGGTTTATCGAAGCGTAAGGAGGTACCATGGAGAATATTGGAAAAATCAATAGTAAAATACTATGCTACCGCTACGGCGCTACGTCAGTTTTTTTTCCACCGGATGATATTTTCTTCAACTTAAAAAATAAAAAAAAATTGATAATGAAAAAAAAAAACAAAAAGTTGAAAACGAGTTCGTGACGTCACGATGTTTTTATTGGCTTTTAGCAGCAGCCATTGAGCCAACTTTGAAATCCTACAATAACGGTTTCAGTTCCGTATAATTTCATCTGTGACACATGGCATCTTGCACATTTTAGTGCTTCCTTTCGTTCTTTTTGAGTTTCGGCCACCATTTTGGAAACTGTTGGTACAAACAGCGTAGTAATTATTTGTTGTAGTTTAATTAATATTAAAATGTTTGAATAGATTCGTACGAAATTATTGACTAAGAACTCCGTTTTACTTTCTTAACAAGTACTCCGTCTGGGTAAGTTCTCCTTCACGTATTATTCAAGTTCGTTAGTAATGCATGACGATTCCCTCCTATTTTTTTCGTCAATCATAATTCATACGTTTTACTTAGTATTTTGATCGGTTATTTCATTTGAAATTCGTTTTGTTTTGAATAATAGAGAGTGTGATTCGTCCAATTTGACTTTAATCAATATTGAACTTGAAAGTAGAAACACTTTTTCTTTAATCTTGATCCGCCGGTGTATTACGTGTTAAATTTCCCCAAGCCGCTATTTTGGTAGCGTCCTTTGTGCGTAGTTCTGATGTGGTGTTTTTTTTTTTTACAGATATCTATTAAATACAACGAGTCGTTACCGAAACCAAAATGAGTCGAAGGTAATTAATATTTTATTTTATTATTTCTATTTTAAAATCATATTCTGCTTATTTTAGTGGTGAAAATGATAATCCGTATGCAGCGTTCATATTCCATCTCATATCGAAATTCATTCATACGCCCACATTGGAAACGAAACGTTTCGCAGAATTTCCCGCTTTTAAAAAAAGATTTTTAGCGAACGTTGATTTTTTTTTTAATCGAAGTCATGAAATACAATGTTGCTTTATATTTTACTAAAGATCGTCAGGCACTAGAGTGTTCGTTGGAGGACTTTCGTACCGAGTACGGGAACGAGATCTTGAGAAGTTCTTTCAAAAAATTGGTAGAGTGATGGATATATCGATGAAGAATGGATATGCTTTTGTGGTAAGTGTTTTAATATATTGCTTTGATACTTTCAGTATGGTAGGTTCAAGAGTGTTTGTTGGTGGACTACCATACCACGTCCGCGACAGGGACATCGAACGATTTTTCAAGGGATTTGGCGTCATCCGAGAAGTTCTTCTCAAGAAGGGATATTGTTTTGTTGTAAGTATTCGAATTGTGATGCCGGCCCGGATAAGGTAATCTTGTAATGTTTTTCCGTGTTTTTAATACGCCAGTCCCGATGTTCGTACGATCTGTGCTTATGTTTTTTCTTTTAGTTTTTGTTTCGATCTTTAGTTCGATGTATGGTAGTTCCACTTGTTGCATTCGTTTATTTATATTTTTTTTCATTTTTACACCCGTTTGTTGTCATATAAACAGGGATTACGTCCTATTCTATTTTTTTTTTTTTTTTTTTTTGTAGGAATTTGACGATTACAGAGACGCCGACGACGCAGTTTACGAACTCAATGGAAAAGAATTAATGGGAGAAAGGTTATTGTTTATTTTCATTATTAGATTTATCACATTCTTTCCACAGCTTACGGAACTCGAAGCATTTTCAAAAGACGAGCTCCGCTGATATAGTGTGTGCTGACGTCGTTTATAATTTTTAGAGTATCTGTCGAGCATGCCAGAGGCCCTGGATATCGACGAGCCAGATTCCGTCCAAAATACCGCACGCCTCCTCGCTCGTCTCGTAGAGATAAGTAAGTTACATTGCTATACTCATTATTTTCTTTATTTTTCCAGAGTATCGGTAGAAAAAGCCAGAGGAACTCCACGAGGTAGCGATGTTTGGAGAGGTTCAGGCCGTCCTCCTAGGGATTATGGACCTCCCCCACCCCGTAGACGAAGCAGGGGACGGGACAGGTTAGATGAATTTTATTATGCAACGAATCAAATATATTTAAAGCTTGTGACAAATCATATTTTTATGTTTGCTTGGAAAAATTGGTTGGGAGTTACGGTGTATTTTGGGATATGTTTTAATTCCATGTGTTTCTGAAATCACTGTGTATATATATTTCTTGTGCTGTCGTCTCTTCGATTCTTTTATTTTTTCCAATCACTTTTTTTTTTGTTTTTTCGTTGTGTAATATTATTATTTTTGTTTTTCATCTTGTACAAAATCCTCTGGAGGGACGGCCCTTTGCGGTTTAATCACCTATAAAATCAACGTTGTAATTTTCTTGTGGAGTTTGCATGTTCATGTCGAATTTTTTTTCAATTTTTTTGTGTGTAAAATTTTGTAACGGAAGTTAGGTTGGTGTTTTTTTTTCTATGTGCTTAGTTATTATATGTCTTTTGTGTCAAGTTTGATTCGTGTGATGGTAATATTTTCTTTTTTAATTTTGTTACAGGGATAGTGACCATCGAAATAATGAAAGGTGATTATCGATCATTTAATTATGTTTAACGATTATCGTAGTGACAGTGTAATAATATGTTTTTTTCCTCAGATACGGACCTCCCACTCGTACTGAGTACAGACTTATTGTAGAAAATCTGTCAAGTCGTGTCAGCTGGCAGGTAAGACGTTAAATAATGCAATATTTGTTTTAACGAGAAAATATTAACGGTAGGCCTTTTTCAATAATGTTCCTCTATAATTTTACCACCTCGAAGGAAACGACGATGTTTAGCAACGAGTTTTTTTTCCTATTTAGAAAATGAAAAAGCTTAATAACGTTGTTTTGAAATTTTTCAATAGTTGTCTGGGTATTATTAAGTATCCTTTGTAAGAGCTTCCTTTCTTGGTATCCTGTCCGGGCCCACATTCCAATTTAACGATTTCCAATACCGATATCGTTTCGATAATTGAGATGAATCCGAGAACCACCGTTGATCAGATGACACTCGTTCCCATGCCAAATTAGTCCGAAGACGAAGAATGCAATCATACCTGCAACGGTCCGTAATCAGTGGCGACATAATGGCTCTGAATGAATCGTGCCGAATCCGAGAAATACCTGCAAGAAGCAATTAATCAAACAAAATACCTCAATTACGGAGAATATCGAATGAATTTCTAGACACAAGAAAATTTAAATGAATGACGAAAACTATTCGTCGAAATGATCGTTCAAATGAAATGCCTTATGGCTGATAGAATTCGTCAGTATCGACCGATTGGTATTTGGAATCATTTTGTCCATCCTCTCTCTCCTTTCCCGATGTAAATTTGAATGGTTCCGTTGTTTAGCTTGTTTTTTTTTGGTTTTTTTCTCCTTTGATTTTATGTACCGTTATTGGCCTAAGTAATGTTTTGGGTATTTTCAAGTCATCCCGGTTGTAGGTGCTAGGCTTAGGTGAATTTATTCAACGAGGTGTGAATTTTTCACGTAGGTCTGCGTAGGATTTTTTAATGAAGCTAGTGATTTTACCTAGTTAAGTTCGATCCCTCTTGTGGAGGGTTTTTTGATCGATCAAATTTGAATGAAAAATACCAGCGTCTTCAAGTGAAGTTATTCGTCGTCCGAATTGACTTGGTGATCATTTTGGTTCGACTGTCTGTAATGATGCAAACAGTGAGTTTTGAAAGTGTTCGTCGTTACACAACGTACTAGGAGGTGATGATTTTGCGAATTTTTTCCAAAATTGTGTGAAGAAATGGCATCGTAAGTTGTGTTCAGACCTTGGATATACATGAATTTAATGTGTTTCAAATATTTTTTATTTTGACGTCATTCCATGGAAAAAAAATCAACATTTTTTGTTCACATTTCTTATTTAATATTGAAAAATAATGAAAAAATTGGCATTTTTAAAGCCCTCGTGAGAAATTGATGCCACTGGTACTTCGTGTATAGACATTCGTATTTGAAACAATTTTTGAAAATGAAATAATTGATGATTTTTTCCATTTTCAAACTTTTTAACAATTTTTTTTCACTATTTTTGCAGTTCAAAATTTTTGAAATAATTTTTCAAGATTTTTTAAACATGGTAAGATTTGAAATTTTTTTAGTGATGATTAAATGGATAAATTTGGAACGAGAATGGGAGGGGAAGGGTAAAATATTTACTCCATCTTTTTGAAATCTGGCCTAAAATTTACTATTGACCTCTCATTCAGTTTTGGAAAAAATTCACAGAATAGTCGCCCTCAGTACGTGCTGACTTTCACTTTTTTCCATCTTTGTATGTTTTTAACTGTCGTAATATTTTAATAATTTTTCTTTTTAATATTGATTTATTACTATGTGTATTATTTATATGAACCAACTGATAAATATGGACATGTTTTTTTCCTAAAGCTCCGTATCAGTCTGCGCACTTGGTTGTGCCGGCGTATCTGTTGGTGGCTATCAATACCGTGGCTCTATTTAGTCGAGACAAACCGAAAACTCGTGCGGTGTTATTCATTCCTTGCTTGTCGAATAGCGATCCTCTAAGAATAATGACTCGCGTTGAAAAAACCAAACGAAAACGAAAAAATGTGGTATTTGTGAGCCTTGAGGTGGTGTCAATGTCAAGGGGTGTCAGTCAATCAGTCAATCAATCAATGCACACCGCAGCGCACAAGTCGCCAGTACGATGCCAGACATGGTCCGTCTCTCGTCTCCTCTTTGTGTGTAGTCTAGACCAAACCAATCCAGTCCGAAAGTGTAGTATTCGTAGCTGCAAAAAAAAAGCCAAAACACGCCAAACAAAAAAATCTCTCTTAATTAACCAATTGCAAACGTATTCGTACTGCAATCGGTTCATTATACGATGCGGTATAGCTATCTGCGCAAATTTCGGTGTCTGGATGGTCCTCCATCGCCCAGCACTCACCATCGTGCCGTGCCATGTATACTGTGTGGTGTCCGATCTCAAGTCTGTCACGCCTGTCACTATCACTATCGATGCTCGATGGCGAAACCAGGCCTTGGTGTTGTCTATGTCCGAATACCTAATCGCCCGGCGGCCTAGTCTAAAAAAAATACCGCCGCAACACCCGAGGGACCTTAGTATACCAGCCGACGCGACCGTTTGGTGGTGATAAGGGGTTAAGATGGGCGCCGCGACGCTGTCAGAGTTCTGTGTTCGATCACGACCACCAATACTATTCCTCCCCACCACAAAGCAATGCGCGTGTCACGATGGTATGCCACGAAAAGGTAAATAATCCCTCGATATGTAATTAACACGTGCAAATTTTTATGTATTTTGTATTCGTTTGTACCTAAGTATGTGTAAATTTGTTTATGTTATTGTGTATACCGAGTAATTGAAATTTAGATTACGGTCGTATCGAGCACGATTGTTTACTCAGATGGTTCGGTCTCGAAAGCTGTGTAGAATTTGCAATACGAAAACGCACGCTGGCTTGAATTTTTTATTTGGCTGTAATAGGTAGTTGTGGTTTAGCGCACTAGTACCTTGCCTCGAATCGATCCGAATGCTGTGGAAATACGATGAACGTATCTTGAGCCTTGGACATTCCAATCGATGATCGAAGAAGAAATCATGATGCAGAACTGATTCCGATAAAAGAAATTGATCAATTGATATAGAAAGACGAGAAAAATAAAAATATTACGAGATGAAATTATAATATGAAGAATCTCGAATCGTATCAATTATTGAGGAAGAAAAACTCGACACAGAAGATTAAAGTGGATGCGATTTTATTGCCAATGATGATGATGAAACGTAAACGTTATTTGAATCATGTTTCGATGGTCGAAGAACAGATCAATTTGAGAAATTTCGTTTCGTAGAGAATTCAACCAACCCTCCTGCGATATATTCGGATGAAAAGCATTGTTCTGTCGTCGAGCTGTCAAGTATCGTCGTCTGAGATGCCGGCGCCATCCCTACGACGCTGTCGTTATCGCACGTACCGTATTTTTCGATGTCCAGCGAAGATATTTTTATGTTTCGCGGAATTGGACGATCGTTTATTCTTGATTGATGCGAGCTGTTGTCTGGAGTGGTGACGTGGGAGGTGGGGAATAATAGGATGTATTTTGGGTACTGAAAATGAAATCACTTCTTCGTGGAATTGATTGGAAATGACGAATAAACGATCGTTCGATTTCATGATGAATGTTTTTGTAGCTATTCGATATTTATATTTGCTTTTTTTTCTTGTTTTTTAAAAAATATGTGATGAAAATTATTGTCAATTGTAGGTTATTTTTATGCATATCATTTTAGATGTTTTTGATGAAAAAATTTCTAGTTTTTAATTCTTCAATGTTTTTTTGCTGTTTTTTTCCAAATAGGATTTGAAGGACTACATGAGACAAGCTGGTGAAGTTACGTATGCTGATGCCCATAAACAACGCAGAAACGAAGGGTGAGTTTTAGCTGATTGTAAAATTTTTTTATGGAGAAAGGCGAGTTGTTCTTTGAGATGGAACGATAGATTGATTTTTTGATCAATCTGATGGTGATTTTTGGAAATCGATTCTAGAAATTTTGGTTTCGATTTGTGATCGAATGGTGAACTGTCGGGAATTTCGATTTTTCTTCCGTTTTCAAAATCGAATTTGGAGTAGAAATATTTCCTAATTGAAAAACTAGATTTTTTACCATTCGATTTGAATATACGTGTGTAGTTTTTCCAGCATCGTTTCTTTGTTATGAAATTGAAAATGGTTTCTAAAAAAATAAAGTAATATCTGACTATACAGTAGTGAAAAAAAATCGCACCAATATTGCGTGAGGAAATTTTTATCGATTTTTATGAAAATCGTTGGTAATAATTATCGATTATCGATGTTCGAATGCAAGTTCCGAGTAACCGAATCTCATACATGTAATTCTGTTACCCATAAACTTGCTACAGTAAAATGTTTCTAATTTTCAGGCGTTGTTTTCTTTTGCATGAGATAACGTCGCTAAATGATTACGACAAATTATTATGTGAAGAGAATGTCATAGTTATTCTGATTGCGATCGATAGCTGATTATTATGAATAATAATTGATCATAAGTTTGTTCAAAAACTGAATTTGATGGTTGATTTTTTTTAGAAAATTATTAATTTTTGTTCGTAATCTGAAGATGTAGTTCAACATTTTGCATGTTATCCATCGATTTTTTTTCGAAAATCGAGTATCATTGATTTTTATCTGGAGTCTTATTGTGGATTTTTTTTTTAAAATATGGAAAGTCATTAATTTTTTCGAAGGTTGTCAAATCGACGATTTTTTCAAGTATAATCCATCATTAATTCTTTTTTCAATAAGTAATCAAATGTTGTTTTTCAAATTTTTAGAAGATTGAAGACATTGATTTTCTCGAAAATCGTCTGCCATATTTCGAATATCGAGCGTGGTCGATTTTTCTGCGAAGTCATCCATGTTGATTTCGTAAAAAACCGAGTTATCGCTTTTTTTGTTTTTTTGAAAATTCGAAATTCGTTGATTTTCATGCTATCCTATAAAATCGAAATTTGTGGGATTTTCTTTCTATCGTGACGAATATTGAAATTCGTCGATTTTTTTCCGAAATGGTCCACGCCAATTTTTTTCGGTGAATCATATTCATCCATTTTTTTGAGAAATCGATTGTCGCCGATGTTTTATCTAGTAGCATAGATTTTCTTTTTTTGGAAAAATGATTTTTCGTGTAGTTTTTTCCAAAAGCCAACATCGATTTTTTGAGAATTCGTGAGTCAAATCGTCCATTGTGGATTTTTTTCTAAAATCGATTTGATCTTCCTTTTTAAGTGCGAATTGTGGATTTCTTTCAAATTGAGGCAATCGTCGATTTTTAATTTTCTGCGAATTTGTTTTTCGAGTATCAATTTTTCTCAAATTTCAGATTCGATGATGGATTTTTTTTTAATGAAATTCGATCTACTTATTTCAATTGTAAATTTTTGTTTGGAAAATTTTTCAATTAAGGTACTGATATTTCGGGATCAAAATTTTAAAGGAAACGTTGAGAATTTAGGGATTTGAATTATTTCTATGGATTTTCTCCTTTTTATTAAATTATGACCAAATTTGCTATCGAACAAATTAACCTCATATTACATATTTTGATTTCGATTGATCGGTTCTCAAAATCGATTTTCATCGAAATGATGGATCTTTTTATACAACTTTGGTCTCTTTTTTTTTTTGGCTCATCAATTATTGGTCTTATAATTCGACGATATTTTTTCCCACAGAGTTGTCGAATTCGCTTCGTATAGTGATATGAAGAACGCTATCGAACGCTTGGACGATACCGATTTGAACGGCCGACGTATACATTTGGTCGAAGATAAACATCGTCGCAGGTCTCGTTCGTCCAGCTCACGATCCCGATCTCGTTCGCGTTCCCGTGACCGTTCCAAGTCCAGGTGAGTGCTGTTTCATATCGAAACCTCAAAATATGCTCTAATGAACTTCCGATTTACCAAATTTTATCGAATTTTAGGTCTCGTAGCAGCCGAAGCGCTTCGAGAAGCCGATCTAAGTCACCAGCTCGTTCTCGATCCAAGTAAGACGACGAGAGGTCAATTATCATCCCTTGAAGATGAATTATTTTCAAATTTCGCTTTTCTTCCCCTCCTTGTTTTTATAGATCCGCATCTCAGGGCCGTTCAAAATCACGTTCACCCAGCGCACCGAAGGCCAAACGGTCTAGATCACGTTCGAATTCGATCGCCAACCACAAACGTACCAAGTAAGTCATCTTTTTTCTACATTACGTGATGGTACTGCGTATTCATCTGTATTTTGTCGTATTCTTTGCTACCTCGCTTGTTTGGCTCGGGTTATACCGAATTAGAATTAAGTTCGTACGCATGTAAACTCATTTTCGTATACCTAATAATCTCTTCTCATCTACATATGCACCGAATTACGTTCTAAAGCGTCCGAGATTAAACCAATTTTAATCCTCGTCGTTTCGAAATGCACATTTGAAAGGTTTTTTTGGCCAAAAGGACAGAAAGAGGGAGGCTTTTCATGTAAATTGGCAGCGGAAACGACGACCGTGTATTTTAACAACTGTAATAACGATAAAAGAATTAACCTCTTTTTTTTTTCTCAGTAATTATTGTGTAACGATCGTGGGTCTTTTGGTGAAATCTCTTCGGTAATCGTCGGTGCCATAATTGTAATCGTTTCATCGAGAATGTAAATGCTGCCTTTTTTTTTTTCGCTGATCATACGATAAACAGCTAAATGATATTTTTTCGTAATGGGAACTCGACACCGACTTATTAGGGTACGGTTTTTTTTCCTATTATTCGTACGATTTATTAGCTCCGGTCGTGTTTTTTTTCGGGCGTTATTGCGGTGTGCGATGAAATCTGGGACGTTGGGATGGATTAGCCGGGTAGAATTTGCATTGTCACCGGTGACGCGTGTTCCAGACGAAGGGAGTAATCCTGGGAGGCTTTATCGAGGGATAAAAATTACAGGAACGAATTACGTCCTTGTAATTTTTCATCGACGATGGGCATGACTTTGACAAAAAAAAGTAGATTAATCGAGCAAATCGCGAAAATTCAACGTAACTGACCTTTCTCACCGGTACGGTGATATTGATTTTTAAAAAATCGAGAGTCGAGCTCGTATATGAAAAAAAAATGTAAATAAGCGAACCCTTCGTGCGCCCAGACAGCTGTTCCTGGTCGTCGTCGTGATCCGAAATTACGTATGTGAGCGAGGGTTGGACTTGGAATAAGAAAAATGCGCTTTTTGATAATGCCAACAATAAGAATCCCCCTTTTATTTCGTTATTTTTATTATTATTATCGCGGACGCGCGTGCACAATGCACATTGCACGTATTATGCATTTAATCGCACGTATGTAGTCTTGGGTACGAACCTGATCTAGTTTTTCGACCGAATCGAAAATAAGATGGATTTTTTTCCACCTCGACCAGTCCAAGTCTGCTGTAGGAACGGTTTTTACACCTGGAAAGGAGGAAGGGGAGGGGTACTCGCGGAATTATTATTGTAGATCTCGATCGTGAACTATTTATATTAATTATGCGGGTTCGTGGTACGGTATCGTGCTTTTTTATTTGTATTTCTCGTCTCGGCGGGTATAAAGATAACTGTGTGGTAATTGGGTGAAGGGGAGAGGGTGATTTGGGTGGATGCTGGGGCGATCGAGACGAAACCGTTAGGATGATGTAAATGTAACGTTGGATTTCACTGGTCGTCGTGTGTTGTTATTGCTTTTTCGGTGTTTCGAATTGGCGTTGGCGTTGTGGTGGGTCGATTTTTTCTAAATCTCTGGTCGGTTGATTAATTTTACGATTAATTATGAGGTCGAAATGCAAGTTCCGAGTAACCGAATCTCACGTGTTAATTCGGTTACCCATAAACTTGCTACAGAAAAATGTTTCTAATTTTCAGGCGTTGTTTCCTTTTGCATGAGATAACGTCGCTAAATGATTACGACATTTTTTATAACATAATTTTTTTTGAATTTCGGAGGTCTTGCTTCTTCAAGTGGTTCATTTTCCGCTGAGAATGAGGTTCTTGAAATTTGGGGCTTCTTCGTCAATTGGGAGCCATGGGCTGGGCTCTTTCTTTCTCCTGTCTCCTGTGAGATTAAATATAGAATAACATGCTAAAATATCGAGAAAAAAAACGAGAAAAATAATGGAAATATTTTGAATATTACTTGGAAATCTGAAAGTGTGGCTTTCGAAAAATCGAAATTGAACTTGAGTATTTTCCTAGGAGTAGCACTCGAGGGTTTCAAATATTGTACATTTTGGTTTTTTACATGATTCGAGACCCCCTTAAATTCCTTCTTTGTCTTGAAAAGTCAAACTTGAGTCTTCGTTCGAAAAAATTAGGATGTAGACGTTTCTCAAGATGGCAATTTTTCATCACAACGAATCATTTGAATTTGAAACTTGAACGCCACTATTGAAATTTATTCTCGGGGAATTATTTCCAAGATTTTTATTCGCAAGAAAAACCAGAATTTAGCAATTCAGAAAACATTGAAAATTTCAATTATTTCATTGCAAACAGCAAAAATTTTCTGCACTTTGCTCTTCGTGAAATTTCTTAATCGAAAAATGAACAGAGGGGTACTTTTTAGGTGAATTTGAAATAGGAAAAATGTTTTGGAAATGGGAGAAGTGTTCGGAAAATAGCAAGAATTTTCATTTTTCGATTTCAATAGACACTCCAATTTCATTTTGGTGATTTTTTTCAATTTAAAAAAATTTGCTCTTTTTTTTCGTTTTTAGCATGTTATTTTGGTTATGAATCTCACGAGGAATAAATGGTGTATTGGTCTTTGCATAATGTAAAGGAGTGAAAATTTTGGGTATCTCATTTTTAGAGGAAAATATACAATTGAAGAGTACGACATTCAAAATTCTTACGTTAGTGGGTATTTGTAATATTCTCTTCCCCTTCCCCCTTCCATCGTAATTGTTTGAGTCCAATGGGATGAATAAATCGCGATTTTGAATAATATTGATGAAAAGAGAAAATAGAAACTGCAATACGTTGAACAAAAAAATCGAGTCTAATTTTTTACTTTAAAAAAAAAGGAAATTCGAGGTTCAAAATTTTTCAAATTTTTTTTCATCGAAGAAAACTTTTGAAAAATAATCATCTTCTGAAATTGACATTGAAGTGAAAGTTGTCAACGGTTGAATGAACAGTGATGTGATAATGTGTAAAATCTCGATCAAAAGGGGTTTTTTTACTTGTTGAAAAAGGTGTTGAAAATCGACGAATTTTAAACTTATTTTTTAGTCAATTCGTCAATCGATTCGAAAATATAAATGATACCTATTCAACATTATGAAAAAATAGCGAAAAATCGTAGATTTTTGTTGAAAACTTATTTCACGAATTCGAAAAGACTGAATTTCACTAGAGAAACGGACAAATGAACCTTTTATGGAAGGAGCTCGCTCCTCTGCTTCCTCGTTCGACTTAACTCTGTCATAAATTGATGAATCTTAATGTGTAAATTTTACCACTCATATGGCGGAGGAATGGGAAGTGTATTTTTGATTCAAATCGCAGCTCATCTCAAATTTTCAAGACTCGATAAGTCGAAACTGGAAAAAAAATGTTTCTGATGTATACAAGTTTTCAACGAAAAAATTGTGCTGAAATAGTCCAAAACGTGGCTTCAGATTTTATTCTCCATGACAAAATGATGGTGAGTTATGAGGGGAGGTGCCTTTTTCTTGAAAAAATTTCACCCTACTTCGCTCAGGCTTGATTAATTTACACAATTTATTCTCAAAATAATTTTATGAACTTTTTCCCTTTCCATCTCAGGCCATTGAATTTTTAGATACTACATAAAAAAATTCGTTTTGATTCATGAGATCACTTGATTACAATCACGGATGAACTTTTCAAAAAATTACTGATTTTTTTGAAAAGCAAAATTGTTTTTTTTTTTGGAGTTGGGAATAACGGCACGAAAAAATACAAATTCTTATTTTCAAATTTCGGTACGAATTCTGGTCGGAAATTTACTTCTTTTTTTAAACACTATTCGTCGTCAAATTCTTTATTTTCGCCCCTTCCCAACCATTAGAATTTTAATCCTAGTTTAATTTTTGATCTAGAGTAAAGATTCGGAGGAAAGAGTCTGGTCCCCCTTACCCAGCTCCAAGATTTTTCGTGGAAAACCCCAATAATTGATCTCCGAGTTGACGAATTGAAAACTTAATTACTCTTCCTCTTCTCCAGCATGCATTCATCTATTTCGTAAATTACCCACTAACTTTGGAAGGGGATGAAGACCTTACGGGGACGAATATTTCATCCTACCAGAAAAAAAGGACCATGTGTGAAAAAATCTATGTCGCTTTTCTTACGTTTTTTGTTCAAATTACACCAAATCTGGACCAAACACATGAAAAAAAGATCGATTTTTTTTACACATGGTCCCTTCTTTCCGGCAGAGTCATATATGCCGCGATATAGCTAAAACACCCGCTTTTCACACATTTATTTGCTAACTTATTTTAGTTCAATGGTTTTAAAGGGTACCGTCGGTCAAAATATGCGAATCTGGCCTCGAGCTGAAATTCGAAACTATCTGATGGAATTTGGTTCATATGGTCTGAAAAGCACCTGGTAAAAATTTTGGTCTCCTACCGTTTCCCTAGTCCGAGTTATGGGGGAAAATGTTACTTTTTTCAGCCTTTCCATTGAAAATTCTCATCCCTGAGAGTTTTCAATCAATTTTTTTTTTCAAGTTTTCATGAGTTGTGCACTATACTGAGGGATATTGGTAGGCGGGTTGAAAAAATTTTTTTGATGGTGATTCTTGCCAAAAATCGCGTTTGAAAACTTCAAGTTCAAATCGAGTTTTCTACATGATATTTCAGAAATGCAGTTCTGGAAAAAATGTATTCCATGTACTTAGTCCTTATGTACAACGTGATATGTATTTTTTTCAGAATTTTTCAGGTGGAGCAGAACTTTGAAAACGCGAATAACTGTTTTCACCAAATTCTTTGCTGAACTTGAAAAGTTTTTCGCGTTTTTCAAGGTCTTGCTCAACCTGAAAATTCTTAAAAATATATCCTAGGTATAATTTTTTTTTTCAGAATTGTATCTCTGAAACATCATGTAGAAAACTCGATTTAAAGTTTTTAAAATACGATTTTTGGCTAGAAAAAAATCATCAAAAAATGTTTTTCAATCCACCCACAAATACCCCTCAGTGTAGTGCACAACTCACGAAAATTTGAAAAAAAAAATGGTTGAAAACTCTTGGAAATGAAAATTTTTAATGAAACGGCTGAAAAAGGTAACGTTTTACCCCCACAACCGGGCAAGGGGAGGGGTAGTGGGCCAAAATTTTACCAGATGGTTTTCAGACCTTGAGAACCAAATTCCACCGGTTAGTTTCGAATTTTAAATCGAGGCCAGATTCGCCCATCTTAACCACCGGTACCCTTTGAATTCATAATTATTTAACCAGGTAACGGAATAGCTTTTGAGGTAGAATGGTTGTTTGTTTGTTGTTGTTGTTGTTGTTGTTGTTGCGTAAAATTCGTCGCCTAAAGCTAATTTTAAAGCCTTTCACGGATCTGACTTTTTTTTTGTTCTTCGTTGATATTTTAGACGTTCAGAATCAGAGTCGTCTGATAAAAGATCGAGAAGTGTGTCTCGGGAAAGGAACGGGAGATCAGATGGTTCTGGAGACGAAGACGATTAAACTTTGAAGGCGCGTTACGGCATTCCAATTCAATGTTGACTTTTTGTTCTTTTTTTTTTCTCTTGAAGTATCTCCCCCCATTTCATATTAATTATTTTACTATTCAGTTTAAGTGTTTAATTTTTATAACGGTTGCGAAAATAATGGAATCGCGTGAAATGATCGATAATTAAATATACCGAGAAAGAAAAACGAAATGAAAATGGGTACTGAAGCCAGTAGATTTATATTTTTAACGATTCATTTAAACTTCTAAGAATTTACATGTAATAAAAATGAAGATTTGTGTCCAAAACTACCCTGATTCCCCCCCCCCCACCCCGTTGATTAAGTTACATTTTATTATGGCTTACTTCGAATTTGTTTCATTTTTCTTTCCAGAACGGCTCCTCCGACCACTCCTTACCCTATTCACTGTAATTTTTAAACGTCCGATTGTTCCTCTGTATCTCACAATCCCTTTGTATCTTTTTAGAATTTTGTTTACGGGTTGTAGTGCTCTGTTGTGTGTACATATGATTTGGATAACGTAAGAAGACAGTCTGTTGAGCCGGTATTTTTATTTATTTTGTGTTTTCCTCCCGTTCTTTTTTCTTCTGTCCTGTATTCGAGTTTCTCTATGTTTGGCGCGTGGATTTGCTGTAACGAGCTACTTAAAATATGGCAAGTTGAACGCGAGTCGTTTTCGCGAGAGAACGTGTGTGCATTTTAATAAATATTGTGTATTTAATTGATGGGTGTAAAATCGAGTTAAGAAACGTGCGCTACCTAATTTTTTTTTTATTTTATAACGTAAAATAGTTAACGATAATGATGGAAAAATTATCCTTCTCTCTCTGACACTTGTTATCAGTTTTTAAGATGTCAAATAATGATATTATATAAATGTATAATTAAATTAGAGTTAATGAACGTGGATATTTTTTTGGGCATATTCCCTCCTTGGGATCAATTTGAAGGTTTCGATTTCGAGTTGACCAGTTGACGATTTTGTATTACAAAATAATGCGAATAGAAAGCGTCGAATGAATGATTCGTGAGAGTAGGGATTTTTTTTGCTCATTTCTTTGTTTTTCTTGGGTTTGTAAAGCTGGGATGTTTAACGATGGCAGTTGACTCGCGACGACCCTGCTGCATGTGGCACTTGGCAGACACGTTGATACCTTATGAAGGGATATCCAGTTAGCCCGCGTAGGTTTTTTTTCATCCTTAGGGTCTGGTTCCGGTTTACTATTGTTATGGACCTTTACTATTGTCCCGTCTAATTGAAGTTTTTTTTTTTAATGGTCCGCGAATGAAACCTGCTTGACCGTTCGGTCTATTATGAAACCAGCCTCCCGCCGATTTTACTCGAATGGAGACGTGATCGTTTTCGAACGAGACGTTTTTATTGCCACAAAAAATAAAAGTCTATTCAAGGCTTGAAATGGAGAAAACAGTTTCGGATTTCGGGGCGCTTTGATCTGACGAGTTGGAGAAATTTTGACCCTTGGCATTGTTAGATTATCGGCTCGTGCGTGTTGTCGATTGTTTTGGTTCGCGGTGTGAGGTTTGTTCGGGTTTAGGGTCAGTTTGATATCGTGATGAGTTTTCTCGATGGTTGTTGCGAGCAAGGTGTCTGGAAGGTTATTCGCGATTGAAAATGGGACTTGTGCGAAGTAGAAGTGAGGATTTTGGTTTCTGATGAAATTATGTAGGTTGTTTCGCTGCGTTTTTATCTGAAAGGGTGAATAATTGGATGTGATTGATTGGAATGTTGATGATGATGTGAAAAACGTTGAAGAATTAATGAACTGATGGGAAATGTTGAAGGAAACATGCATGTTTAGTGTTGGAAATTTCTGAAAAAAAAACAACACGTAATGTTAGTAGAACATTAATTAATCTTCGACCTGTCCGAAAATGCGTAGGCATCGATTTCAATGACTGATTTTTATAGTATTTTTCGCTCAGATTACGAGAAAAATATTTTTCACAGTGTCAGTGTGTCTAACGAGTCAAGCTGGTTCTGAAAAGTCGAGTTTTTTTTCGAAAATTTCAAAAATCATTAAAATTCCATCTAATACCATTGATAAATATTGAAAATTTATTATGAAAAAGAGGAGTATTTTTGAGGGAAGGAGGAAGGGATCAAGCTAAGTCAAGCTTTTTTCGCCAAAAATTTTGTTAGATAAGTATGTCGTTGCTGCTTTACACATTTAACGAATTTAATGGAAGCTAAACGCTAAACCAGAAAAATACGACAACATATGGACCATATTTAATTTATATGTAAATCCGGTGTGATCGAGTCGCGTATCGATTCCACTTATTCATTTCTTGAAATTGATGAAGCCATGAAAAAAAGTAATCCAATCGTGAAAATATTGGTAGGTACTTACCCTGAGTTTTAATTTTTTGTTGGAAAATTTTTTACTCTTTGATAATTTTTGACACCTTATAAGTCAATTTTCAGAATAAAGGAAAAACTACGAACAAAAATGATTTGTATTTGAATTGTGGAGTGTGAAATTCCCATTCGGTAGAGTTGAAGTACCTAGGTTTTTTCCTAGAAAGCTGAGGTTTCGAAATAATCCAACTGAATGAGCGGACGAGTAGAGTTTTACTTGCGGCTTTCACTGAAAATATCTCGAAAATCCAGCTTCCTAAAAAAAAATTGATTGAACTCTCGAAAAATAGTATATTATGCGACAAGGGAGTAAAATGATTTTTTGACGAATTTTGAGGTTTATTGCCTGAGCGAAGCGAGGGAAATGAATCAAAATTGTCGAAAATCATTTTACTCCCGAGTTGCATACGATATTTTTCGTTATAGAGGGAGAAAAACGCGAATTTAAGCACTCGAGCAATTCGCGAGAGGGAGTAAAGTAGCGTTTTACTCCCTAGTAACGAAAAAGGAATTTTACGCTGTGCAATTCGTGTTTAATTTATTTTTTCCCGGAAAATCGACTCTTACGTGTCACAAAAAGTGTAAAAAAAAATTTCAAATCTGACGTGATGGAAAAAAACTGAAATCATTGGAATTCAGCACGAAAGTAGGTTGGAATCACTATCTGTGTTGATAAGGCAGAAAAAAGTCATTAAAGGACAAGCTTGTGTTGATAAAAAATACTAAAAATAGTATTGGAAGCTTTGAAATGGCTGAAAATAATTGGATTCAGTTTTGAGAATATGGGTACCTCACTTTCAATAATTTTATAATAATTTTAATATTGGAAAATTGTGTTTTCTTGAATAGGATTTTTTTTGGTAAATTTGAAAATAATCAGTTGATTAGCTTAAGAGAAGGACGCAGATGGGAATTTCCTCAGCATTTGTGATCAATTTTATCGAAATATCAACGAAGAGTACCATTCTACGAAAAGGACAGCGTTTAGATCAAAAAACTCCTTTCTTCTTCTCAATAATCACGATATAAATTGAATTTGAGTCAAAAAATTGAAATATTGGTAAATTTTTGTTTAAAGAACTGCTCATTTTTTGAGTCGAGAAAAATCAACTAAAATGTCATTCGAGTTGAAATTTTTCAATTTTTTGTCCTTTCACCGGATGGTGCCAGTTTTGGTTTATCCCAGGGTTGTGCTGTAAATTTACATCAGTTATTTTACAGTAAAATAATGTGTAAAATAACGTAAAATAACTCGTGTAAAATAACTTCGGTTATTTTACATTATTTTACAATTGTAAAATAATGTAAAATAAATAAAATGGCGTAAAATAACGAAATATTATAAGCACGTTATCACCTTTTTGGCTCTTATCAGTGTTATTTTACATTATTTTACCTGAAATTCGTTATTTTACATTATTTTACATCAACGTTATTTTACATCATTATTTTACGTTATTTTACACATAATGAAAAATAATTATTTTACGTGTAAAAGAACAACCCTGGTTTATCCCCACGAATTCTAAAAATTGGAATTATTGGTGTATTTTTTAAAAACTGTGGTTTGAAAATTTTTTTGTTGGGCATTAAATTTTTAAATCTCGGCAATTTAAATTGAGGCCTTGAATTAGAAAATTCTGCATTTTTTCTTGAAAAATCATTAGCTAAGCAACAGTCCTCTCCTCCTTTGATTCGTCTATTGCCAATGAAATGATAAGCAAATCTTGTTCCCATCCTCCTAATTCTTTATTTTTTTTATCATCAGCTCAGCCAGGCAGCCACACTCACCCTTGAGATAATCTTTCATTTGAAACATTTCTTGAAATTGGAAAATCCGATTTTTCATACTTAGATCGTTTTTTCCTAGAAAAACAATTATTTTCAGCCATAATAAGTGGAATTGAAACCGATATATTTTTATTTTCGAGACAATTGATTTTTTGATGAATACATTTTCATATCATTTTTTCTGCGAAAATCCCCAGTAAGGATTTTCAGTTTAGTGCCTCATTGGAATTTGTTTCTAGTTACGTGCTGAATTTCAAATTCAGTGGATCTACCTGATGTCTCGACTGGTGATGAATATTTGTAACTGAATGAGACCCCGCTATGGTCTTCTCCATTTCATAGAATTGATCATCAATTCTCATGCATTCTTGTATTTGTACGAGCAAATCCCACCGTAGTCGATTCTTCGCCAATTTCAAATCTTCAACGAAATATGTCCCAAAATATACCAAGAATATTAAATCTAAAATACTAATTCCTAGCGGAATTCAGGAGTTTGCCGCACCTGTCTTATATGGCGTAGATTCTTCGGCAGTGAGTCATCGTCGAAATATTTTTGATGTAAAGATTACAGGAAAAAAAAGATGAAAAGATGGTCCTTTGTGTGTACCGAATACATAAGGATAAAAAAGAGGGATCCCTTATACTTCCAGGCCCTTGTCATGTCAACTTCCTTCGGAATAGACCAACACAAGCAGATTTAATAAGCTACCACGTGGTTTTACGTGACGACCGTTATATTCAACGATCCCCTGCTGTTCCCTGATTTCTTCGGTTGTCGGTTTCTGGAAATGTAAGTTGGGTATTAGCCTCATACCTGCTTTCAATTTTAGTTGAGTTCCAGGTATTATTTTTTTCTATTGGTTTTTGAATTTTCGAATTTGATTATCAAAATACCTCATCTGTTCTGAATCTCTTCCTGAAAAATTTTTTTCAACTCATCCTCATTCTATAATCTTTTTAGGTACTTGAAATGCCCCAAGATTTCTATTCTGTAATAAATTCAAACCAATTAGAGTAAGTCATGGTGTCCACTGTCGAAAAAAAAGAATGAAAAAACAAGAAACTTCAAATAAGGAAATTTTTTTATAATTTTACTGTGATTAAAATAGCACTTTTATCAATTTTTCTTGAAGTTTTTTGATTCAAGGATTACTTTTGTCCTTGCTTCACTCAGGTAAAACTTCAATCTTCTTTTTCATAATTTTTAGTTGTCATCAAGTTTGGCTCTCTTCTTTCGAAAATCCTGACCGAGCCCACAGACTTCACTTAACTCTTCAATTTTGTTTTTAAAAAAAATGAAAAATTTGGTTTTTACCCGAAACTTTTTCGAGTAATGAAATATTCATATACAGCACTTTTTTTGTATGGATTTGATGTTTTAATTTTCAAACATTAATATCCTTGCGTTACCCAGACCAAACTACACAAGTCGACGCGATTTTATGTAATTAATGTAAAGAAAAAAGAATTGACCAAGCTTTGCTTTGAAAGGTGAAAGGAGGAGGGTCGGAAATTGAGGTTTTTCGAAAACAATAAAAATACAGGTTTAAGAAAAAAATCCTCAACATTTTTTTTGTCTAATTTTATAGAAAATTTTATGGCGAATTGAATGAAGCAAATCGCAACTAGACCTCTAATCTCATCTGGGAAAAAAAATTCAGCTTAAACTTTCCTTTCGTGAAAAAATCTCATTTTTTATGCCTTGCCCGCCATAAAGTGATAATTCAAGGCCAATTAAGCGTCTAGAACAAAAATGACTCTCATTTATGAATCAGTGAAAATTATCGAAAATCACTGAGTAACAGTCAGAATTGCAGCACAGGAGAAAATCAGTGAAAAATTTTTCTCTAAAAACAAATCATTGAGAAAAATCATTGGAGAATCAGTGAAAATCTTTGAAGAATCAGTGAATTTCGCTGATTTTTCCTGTGCTACAATTCTGACTGTTCATCAGTGAATTTTCGCTGATTCAGAATGAGAGAGAGTAGGACAAAAAATGTAAGAAATGAAATTTCCTATCTGGTAGAAATGGATTGGGATGTCTACAGGTCGCGAATCTAGGTTTTGGTTGCCAAAGTCGCGAAAAAGTCGCAAAATTGGCCTAAAATGTGAATTTTGCTCTAACTAAGTACTTGTACTTTTTCGTTTTGTGCAAAGCTTTTTTTTTTATGTCAGTTTTTAGAACATTTTTTTGAAAAATTCTCGCCCTTGCTTCGCTCGGGTTCATAAATCGACATAAATCAGCCTTGAATTATGAATTTTTTTCCGTTCCATTTCAGAAAGCTATTGAATATTTTGAAGCGAAATTTTCAAAAAAAAAAATCGATTTTTTTTGTAAGAGGAAGCGTCACATCCATTCTACGAATAATCTAAAAAAATTGGGGAATTTTGGAATTTTTGCTGTTATTTTCAAAATTTTGAAAAATTCAGAAAGAGAAATCATTTGGAAATAGTTGAAGAATTTTTTTTCTGTTTTGATGATATATTTTTTCAAACAAAATCCCTTTTGGGAGGGGAGAGGAGGGGGGTCAAAACTATTATGGGAAAAAGTTGCGAATTTTGAATTTTAGAAATCTGTAGAGACCCTGTCCTGTGAATATTTTTTTTTAGAGATTTTTCGATTTTGAATAAAGTTGAACATTTGTGAAGGTATACATATTATATTAATCATGGAAAAGAAAAGAAATTTTCATTTTTTCCTCAATTTCCTCTACTAATGTTCAACTTGATCAGAAATATCTTGAAAACTATGCTTCCTAGAAAAATCTGATCACTTCTACCAGTTGGAAAATTTCATTCTCTACAATTTTTGTCCTGGTCATTTTCGTTGTGAACGCTTAGTTTGCTCTAAATATTACTTTTTGGTGGGTAAGGCACCAAAAAATGAGATTTTTTAGGCTGTAACTGTTTTTTTTTTTTTCAATGTGATAGTAGCAGTCTGCAATTTGTTCCATTTGAACCGCCGTAAAATTTTCTTGGACTAAATTTTTAAAAAAATGAAACTTTTGTTTTGAAGTCTGTGTTTATTTTTTTGAAAAACTTCATTTTTCTATCACCCACCCCTCAAAGCAAACTTTGAAAGCCACGAATGAGTATATTGGTGTATTTTGATGCCTAGAATCAGAAATTGAAGCACTGGAACTGAAACACAGAGCAAAACAACTGCTGTCGATTTGTGTTTTTTTTCCTTTCCTTCTAACGCTTGAATTTTCTGTTCTTTGAAAAATTTAATTATTCCCTTCATTCTTGTTGAGTATCATTTTTCCATAAATTTTTTTTTGGTTTGAATATTGGTAAAAAAATTGATGAAAAAGTTCAGAAAACGTCAAAAATTGAAATTTTCCAGATCCAGTAGACACCATGTAAGTTGATCAAATGACTTCAAACTCTTTTAACCTTACTGATCCCCTAGACCCTCACAGCTTTCGATATAGCATTACAAACCTCCGATTAAATTGATCAATGACAAATGCAACTCCATGACTTGGATTCGAGGCATCCACAACCACATTTGGGACTTGATCGAAACACGAGTTGCCAACACACCCTCGCAGTTGAGAACACCTTCCCCACAAACTCCCTCGTGGATTTCCGAATCATCTTGCTCAGCAACGATCGATGTCCTGGCAAAAGGGGTGCAGGGGAGTACCTAACCATTGTATCGGTGTACCCCATTTCATCAGTTGAATTTGGTCGATCGAACTCGTATAAATGGTAACTTCATCTCGGCAATGTGTTTTCGGACGATGGTAGTAGATAATTGGAAGATGGAATTCGAATGTATATGATGGCACGAGGCATCGGGAACGTGCTGCCTGTAATGATGCGTGTTTTTAGGATCGAGAGCCAGGTTTTTTTTTCATCTTTACTCCTCCGCCGGTTCGATTTTTCTTGGGCGATATAAACGAAACACCTGGTTTTAATAGGCCTATGCAGTTGAGGTTTTTGGAAATTATTTATGCGACGCAAGAGCTGCATATACGGCGCTCTTTATACGTCTCTGTAAAGGTATACCCGAACTTGAAGCCCCGGAAACATCTGTCGTGTGCTACAGCTGTGTCTGTGCTGTTTTGTAGCTCGTGTCACGAGCCAGTACCTATAAACCTGCTGCTACTTTGGGCGACGCCGCCGCCACTCTCGCAGCCGCCGAAAATATGGATTAGGGATTTTTCACCGGCTGAAATATCTCGCTGGAGAGCAACAGATCATAGCTGAGCAGCTGCTATCAGGTTGATTGGAGCGTGTAGCAGTAAATCTGGCCGGAAAGTAAAGATGCACACTTGCAACTTGAGTGTAGAATATTAGAATGGGTATTCAATATTCTGTTGTATATTTTTACTGTTAGAATATGTATTTTGATATTAGATGATAGGTATTTATCAGACTTCTCTGCGAACAATTTACATCTATTTTGAAAAGATGTTTTTTGATGTGTTGTATACAGCTGGATTGAAAAATGCTGATAATCGTGATAAATTTTGACACAAAAATCATCGTAAAACTGGAAATTGAAATGAAATCGATAAAATTCGAGCTGTAGTGTGGCTGATTTTTCGTCGTCGTTTCAAGAAAAGGTAGGTGGTTAGAATTATTAAATTTTTAGAATTGTAAGTCATTTGGAATGTTTCATTCCTCAAAATGCTAGAATTTAAGCAACGAGGATTTTAAGCTCTCGTGAATTACTATGGGAAGCTGTAAGACCTCATACTTGATTTTCTCCCTGATTTTAAACTCGAGCTCTAGGTATAGGCTCTTTCATAATTCGTGAAATAATTACTTGAGCCTGAAATTGATTTGATTGGGATTTCATATCTTTGTTGAAGTTCGAAATGCTTGGTCGAGTTTGAAAGAAGCAGAGAGATTTCAATTTCACCTCTTTGATGAGAATTTTCAACTTGAAGGAGGGGGGATTGTCTTATTTTCTGAGGATCGTGAATTATTCCTTCATTGGTGATCAATATCACATCGTTGCTTGGAGAATAGAGAGAGAAAATGACTCATGTGTTCGATGATTTTTTTTTTGATGTGTGATGATGTGATGATATACGAATGTGGATATTCTTTTTTCCAAAATTTTTGGAAAAATTCCTCTGAACTCTTTTGATGAAAACATGAATTTTAAAATCTTTGAATAAAATTTAGAAAAGAGATTCATAAATCTCTAAGAACTGCCATTTTAGAAATCTTTTTTGAACTTTGATTGTGTATGAATAAGAAATAATAGAGTTGAAAAAAAAAGGAATTTTACTTTGAAGTACTTCCATCTTTTTGAGAAATTTTCTGTAATAAAAAAGTTCTCTAGGTCTTATCTTGGAAGGAGGGAGGTAAAAAATTTTCAATGGAGCATCTAAAAAAACTCGTGAAAAGTAGTGATTTTGGAGGGGAAAAAATCGTTAAGACATCTTAATTTTAATGACTGGTCGGTGGTTAAGTACATATTTCCCTTCGTAGTAGAAATTGTAAATTTGTAGAAGAGGGAATCGAGCAAATATAAAAATCAAGGATTTTCTAATGATTTTTTTCGAAAATTGTTATGCTTTGATTCAAAATTTCATTTTTCCATTTTTTTTGGTGTGGCATTATTAAGGCTGGAAAACTAAAACCATTTCAATTTCATTTTTCAGTTGTTAGTTTGAATTTTTAAATTCTCGTTCGTTTTTTTCGACCATCTATCGAAAAGGAAATTGAATGGGAGTGAGAGCGTATCGTCTTTTCATGTCCAAACAACTTAGTCATAACAAATTGGATTCAAGTTGATTATTTTATAAAATTGATGTTTTTTTTTTTTTTTAAATTTGAGAGATTTCGATTTTTTGTCTCTCAGAGTTCCAGAAATAGAGGAAAACTGCACTTTTGGTAAGAAAGAAAAATATTCCACCTCACTTTGTGGTCGTTACTTTTTGAAAAACCTGGAAAATTTTGAAAATTCATGGAATTTTTCAACTACATGTTATTAAAAAAATTGATTATTTTTTCTCTTGAAAAATCACATTTTTTTAAAACCTTTGCCCGAGGAAACGAAGATAATAAGAATTTTTTCTTGAAAGAGTGAATGTTGGAAAAAATGAAATTTTAAACTTTTAAATGCAATTTTTTGTAAAAATTTTCGCCCTTATTGTGAAAATTCGAAAATGAATGATTCGTTTCTTAAATAATTATTGTGCGCGCCCCTCCCTCCTCTCCCTTGCTGCCATTCCACTCACAGAATTCAATATTTTGAAAAGGAAAAATGACCCTTTATTTTTTCTATTTTTTCAAAAGTGGTCCAAAAAAATAATCATTTTTGAATACAAAAGCAATCTTTCCATCAGAGGTGGAAGATACTGAAATTCAGTTCCCTCCCTCCTCTTAACCCTAGGTAGACCACCAAAAAAAACCACCTGGTGCCAAAAACGGCACTACAATGCTTTTTTAAGAAAAAAAACCACCTCGTGCCAAAAACGGCACTACAATGTTAAGGAAATACATTTAGTGCCGTTTTTGGCACCAGGTGGTTTTTTTTTCGAAAAATGCATTGTAGTGCCGTTTTTGGCACTGGTGGTCTATATAGGGTTAATTATTGATTTTGAAAATAATTGACCAAAACTTCCCCTTGAAAAAAATGAAAACGGCACCAAAAAAAACCTGAAACCGTAACAATCCAGTTCTAATTTGTTAGCTCCGGTAGAAGTAGAAAAATACGAATTCTCATTCGCATAATTCGGCGGTGGACACCTTGCTTAGCATAGTTCATTTTATTTTTAAAAACTTCGTAATTTTTCTTTGAAATACTTCCATCTTTTTGAGAAATTTTCTGTAATATGAAAGTTCTCTAGTTTTAAGATAACTCAACAAAATTCTTTGATTTTCAGAGAATTTTTGCTGATTTTTCAAAGAGTTTCTCTAACTTTTCAGCAAATTCAGAGTTTTTACCGATTTTTCAGTCAATTTTCATTGATTTCCCAACATTTTTTTCATTGTTCGCTTTCAGTGAATTTTTCACAGATTAATTACCATGCCGAGATTTTTACTGTTTTCCAGTGATTTTCGTTGATTTTCACCGATTTTCACTGATTCATACACGACACGAGCGTAGTAGGTATGAATTTGGATCCAAATTTCATTTTATAAATTGATCAATTTTTTGATTTTTGTTCTATGAATCTAGGTTGAAATATGGATGTACCTACTTATTTCGTCAATTCCTAGTTTGAGAATTCGTATTTTAAAAGTTTTTTTTTTTTTTGAATTCAGCTTAATTTTTTGACCTTTTCCCCATTCAGAATAATTAGATACTTACTTGTCATATCAACTAAACCCCCAAAACATGGGTACTTAATTTCGAATTCAATTCCAATTATGCCCCCTAAAGCTTCAATAACAATAACTCATCCACCTCCTCGTCGATCTCTTCGAATATTTTCAAAAAAAAAAAAAAACTAGAACACTCGACCTGGAAACCCAAAGCTTTAATTATTCCGGCATTCATGAATGAATCCCAATGGAAATCACGCCATCCGGAGTCCCTAACCGTGAAAGTCTTTCGGTCCACTGGTCATAAAGCTAGCAATTTTCAATGAATACGTGATTTGTGCATGATTGTTGTAATACACCCAAGTACCTAAAACTGGTTCTCCACATACATTCGTATAAGGCCTGTAAATAAAGGGGGAAAACTACTCTACATAGTTATTTATCGAAATGAATGATCGTTAAGAATGAATTGTCATCGTATGTGATTGTTTTGTTTGTTGTGTGTGTTTTAAAAAATGATGAAGGTTTCCTGCGTGTACTTATGTAGATATATGTACTTGAGCCTCCGGCCATGTACCTCGGTTGGATAAATTTTTCAGGGGGTCAGAGAAGGAGCATCGTAGGGCTATGTAAAATATTCATTAGCTTCCAGGAAATGTTTTTTTAAAAAGATATTTCTGTTGGGTGAAGAAATTTATTACAGAAATAAGTAGGTCTGAACGACAGGTGCTAAGTTGGAGAAATAAAAAAAAACACCTTTCTCACTCTTCGGATCTTTCAGAAATACAATATAATTATTCGTGGTGTCTACCAGGCATGAAAAATCATGAAAAACATGAAAATAGTATGCATTTTGATTATTTTCCACCAAAAGCATGAATTTTTAACATTTTCCACTCGGTTTTTGAATTGAAGAATTGTGTTTGAATCATTTTTTTTTTCAAACTTGGCCCGTAGTTAGTGGTACTAGAGGGAAATGTCCTGAATTTTTTAAAATTTTATTTTTGACCACTTTCCACCACCTTTAAAAATCTGAAAAAATTCTCAGGAATGTAAAATACATCGATAAATTGAAATTGAAAGAAAATTTTCTAGACAGCTCCCAAACTGTGACGTCCAGGACGATTTCAATGTATCAAAGTCAAATTCAAGATCATTTAAGTGGTCGAAAAAATCTGGAAAAATTTCAAGACATTCCCCTCTTGGAAAAAAAAGTTATCGAAAACTCGCAGGGATAGGATTTTCGAGATTTTTTGACTCGAAAATCGCGAATTTTAGCCCCCCTAGGGGTGAAACAGAAATTTGCTCACACCCTTTAAAATCATCTTCTACTATGGCAAATTCAATGGTGTAAGGATTTTTTCAAAGTTTTACCAGAGCCAGAGGTCAAATGACTCTCTTACCACCAAAGCCTATAAATCAAAATGTCAAATTACGATAAATTACTGTAAATATGCTTATAACCATAGTGAAATTGAAATATCGCAATTATCAAATTATTTACGATAATTTGCCGTAATTACTGAAATATTTACGGTAATTTACCGTAATTACTGAACATTTTCGGTAATTTACTGTAATTACATATCAAAAATTTTACGGTAATTTACCGTAATTATTAAAATTTTGACGATAATTTACCGTAATTATTGAAATTTTGACGGTAATTTACCGTAATTATCAGAATATTTAAGGTAATTTACCGTCATTATCAGAATATTTACGGTAATTGACCGTAATTATCAGTATATTTACGGTAATTGACCGTAATTGTCTAAGTATTTACCGTAATTATCAAAATATTTACTGTAAGTACTGAAAATTTGCGGTAATTTACCGTAATTATTGAAATTTTTACGGTAATTTGTCGTAATTAGTAAAATTTTTATGGTAATTTACCGTAATTATTAAAATTTTGACAGTAATTTACCATAATCATCAGAATATTTACGGTAATTTACCGTAATTATCGGAATGTTCATGGTAATTTACCGTAATTATCGGTATATTTACCGTAATTATCGGAAAATTTACGGTGTCTACCAAGCATGAAAATTGAAAATCATGAAAAACATTAGAGCAGCATGCATTTTCATTTTCGATATTTCTACCCCAAACTAAATACCGTCGCATCTCTTTCCAACTTTGTAATATTTTATGACAGGAAAATTTCACGGTTTTAGTATTTTCGTCCGGATCTGTGCGGAGGATCCAACGTGACTGTTTGAATCGAGGCATAGACGACGAAGATGGGCGGTGGGTGTCGAATAATGAAAAAAAAAAGAGAAAACAGCCGTTAAATAGGTACAAAGGAGATGTACACGTTGTTGAAGTGTAAAGCACAATGAATATAAGGCGTCAAGAGGACGCTTATCTGGCAAAGGAATGCAGTTCCCCACCACCATTTTAGATTCCAAGGCACCGTATGTTGGTTTCACAGAATTACTACCTTACCTGCTCGAAGGAGCTAGAAACGTAGTGCTTCTCCCAAACAAAATGATAGATGGTTATCCGGAGACCAAGGTACTATTTTTATATTGCATTAACGATTCGTATGCACGAGCTCGTTCTTTCTCGAATCGTCTCTCCCTTAAATGGATAGAGTTGGCGATGATTTGTCACCGGCAATTGTGCCGATAGATCACGTTCTTTAATTAATCGTCATTGCGGGTAATTTCGTCCAATTGTCGAATACCCACACGTATTTTAGGTTTCTACAGAGCCATCGAAGTCCTCTAATAGAGATAATTTAACCCCTGCGCCCCTGCCTTGCGGTATTACGACATTCCACCTTGTATGTCGCACATTTCGTACTCTTGAATCGTCGTCATTTGGCTCAAAAATGGGTGTAAATGGATCCGAAAATGGTATTAGGACGACAACGCCGCCGTTAGGGATCGTTTTTCTACGTAAAATGAACTTGGACGGAATTTTAGGGTGCTCAGACGTTGTAAGGGTGCTAAACTGCGAGTTTATCTGGCGGTTAATCGATAATTCGCCGTAACCCTTGGCATCATGATGGAAAACCTGGGCTAAACTCGAAGAAACTAGATCCTTTGGGTCATTTTACACGTCTAAAATATCTCGTTAACCATTGGATGCGGTTACCGCATAAAAACTAGTTTGTTGGCGCATTCCGATGCGGCTGCGGCCACGTACGGTTGGATTTGTAAATTTGAACAGATATTAAAAATTCGACGTGTGTAATGTATTCGTGAAAATTTTCGAATTACTCATCCGTTTTGCTCGATATCATTTCGAGCTGGGAATCATTACGAAGGAATCCAGTTTGAAATATTGTAATAAGCTGCCAAATGATGGACGGGGTAAGACGATAGGTGGTTTTGAGAGTAGGTACAGTAATGGCTAAAGTATTCAAGAATCTATTTCTGTTGTTGCTTGTTGCTACTGACCGAAGTGCCGAAGGTTTAGGTTGTGAAATTTTATCAATTTTGGTTCGTAAAGAGGTTTCTGAGGGAAGAAGCGACCATGAAAATGGCTTGTTTGGCGACCTATGCAAGAATATTGTAGGTTGGTTGGTGTAACAGTAAAAAAATTGCAGTTTCCGCCAACTCCAATTGCACTGCAATTTAACACGAGTGCATGTTGGGCGGATATACTCGTCGACCTTTCTTCGCCTTCTCGGATTCCCAGTAAATTGTTATTTTTTCCGTAATTCAGCCTTGTAGAGGACGAATAGTAACGAGAGTTTAGAATTTAACGTGGAAGGTATTCGGTTACGTCATGTATGTGCGAGAACGATAACGATGGAATTGTAGTGAAATTGATACTTTGATGGTGGTAATAAGATGGGATTAAGGTGTGATGGCAGAATTGTGGTATTTGAAATGATTGGGTTGAAAATATGGGCTGAAAATTGGTGAAGATTTGAAATCAGAGTGTGAGAAATTTTTTAATTGGGTGTATCTGCCAGTTTGGAGGATTTTGATGTTCATCAGAGAGTTGGAATTGTCGAGTAAGTGTGCAGGAAGTATTTATGGGTGTTGATTTGTTGAATTGTATGTTTTATTGAGCCGAACTCCGCCCATTTGTGCCGTGACCACACCTATTAAGTGAATAGATCCGCCCACATTGATTGATGTGGAGTGGATGGTACATTTCTCGTATTCTTGGGATTGCTGAAGTGAAATTGATGCGTTTTTGTCAAAAAGAGCTGATTTTTCAGTCAAATAACTGATATAAAGACTAAGTTTTTTCTTGAAAACTGGTTTTTCAGTCATAAATTGACTGTTTTTCAATCAAAAATGATGAAAACAACTGATTTTTCGATCAAGAATAGCTAATTTTTCAGTCAAAAAACTGGTTTTTAGTCAAAAAGTACTGATGTTTCGATCAAAAATAGCTGATTTTTCATCCTGAAGAGATGAATTTTTTTACCAAGAAACTGGTTTTTCAGTCAAAATGCTGATTTTTTAGTCAAAAATTTACGGTTTTTTCGATCAAAAATAGCTGATTTTTCGATCAAAAACAGTAAAAATAGATGATGATTTAGTCAAAAAGTAGAAAAGTACTGATTTTTCTTCAATGGAAAATTGGAAAAGGTGATTTTTCGTCCAAAAATTATCTACTGATTTTTTTAGTCAAAAATATTCGATTTTTTAATCAGGAATAATGAATTTTTTAGTGAAAAATCATTGATTTTTCAGTCAGAAATCAGCCATTTGTGATCGAAAAATTGACTATTTTGGACTAAAAAATCAGCTGCTTCTAATCATAAAATCAGCTACCTACTTCTGATTGAAAAATCAGTACGTAATTTTAGACTGGAAAATCTTCAAGTTTTGGTCCAAAATCGGTACTTTTCGACTGAATAATCAGTTGTTTTTTCGATTAAAACATCTATGGTTGATTTTTCGATTAAAAATGTCTGACTGCGGTCAAAATTGTCAGTAATGACTGATTTTTAGTCAAGATAAGTGATTTTTGGTAAAAATATCTCATTTAATCAAAAGTTACTGTTTTTTCATTCAAAATTTAATTTTCTATAGTTATGACATGTTAGTTGAAACTGACTGATTGTTCGGTCTAAAATTGCTCCATTTGATTTGAAAAAAATCAGCGTCGAATGTTTTGAAATGTGATCGAATTTTTGTTTTTGAACAAGTTTCAGACACCTTTCTAATATTTACGAAGTTATTATTGAAGTAGGTACACCTAAGGTTCGGAAATATCGTTCAATTTTTAATGTATCTTTTTTCAACAACCTTCTCTTGAAAACATGTAATAGAAAAAGTACATGCCAAAGTGCAGATTTTTTGTCAATTTTTGGTTACTTCATCGCTGAAATTAGGTCACTGGAATACGTTTTTAGAGGTCAGTTTTGTTGGACACAATTATGAATTTTAAGGTTTTTAGCTTTGCTTTCCTTGAGCTGGGAGACTACAATTTCTCTGGGAGGTATCCCACCACTATTAGTGGAAATCAAAGATAATTATGTGGTTTTTTTTTCAATCCAATATTCAAAAGTGTATCGGAATGATGAAAGGAGTGAGGGAAAGGGCATTGAAAATTGGATTTAATAAACTTCATCCGTATCAATTTTATGATTTTCGGGTACTGTCCGACCGTTACATCATGACACTTTTTGCAGGGTTACGAAAGAGCAAAAAGTTCTAAATTTTAGTTGATTTGAGAAACCCTACAGTTTTTTTGCTTAATTTTTGAGATGAACGACCTCTCCTGCTCTCCCATTCTGAATCAGTGAATTGTCACTGAACAGTCAGAATTGCAGCCAGGAAAAATCAGCGAAATTCACTGATTTTTCAGCTAAATTCATAAACATTGACTTTTTAGTGAATTTTCACTGATTTTCCAACGATTTTTCTCTGATATTTTTTCAATGGTTTTCTTCTGTGCTACAATTCTGACTTTCTCAGTGATTTTCGATTATTGTCACTGATTTATAAAGGAGAGAGTGCTCACTGAATGTCCTTCAATCTAAGCAGTGGCATCAGCAGCATTTTTGAGAAGGTATAAAAAGAGTATGGATACTTGGAATATTAAAAAGGAACTTTTTTTTTGCAAAGTTACCTTAATAATGTTTATGTAAGTATTTAATAGAAGCTTTGAGAAAATTTGATCCATAATTCTCCGAAAAAAACATGAATTTTTCACGTCAGTTTCTGAACTGACGTCGAGGATGGAATAGGTCGAGACCTGAAACTTATTCCCCTGGCTACGTTCCAGAGAGATTATGTGTTAATTAAGTGGTCTCAAAGTTTGCTGAATTCAAACCTGGGACCAGTTTTCTAGTTACCTACTCACCTTCTTTGCTTTTTAGCTAAAATCAAAACTCTGGAGGGGTAAGAGGAGGGAAAAATTGAAAATTAGAGTAGAAAAATCGTCACCTATATTGATTCTGTCAGCCTGAATATAGAAACCACCCTTAATATTCGAAAATTGATTTCTGATCCAAGGTTCCTCTTAATTTTATTCCTTCTGATTAGTCTAAAATTAATGTCAACCGTCAACTCAATAACCAATTTTTGACCACCAAAGATAGTTTTGATTTCTTTGTCCAGATCCAGATATGTTTTTCAAATCCGGTTGAATTGAAATCTGGTATCATTTTTCCAAAGATCTGCTGCCACGTTACGTTTTTGTGCAGACTTCAAAATAGCGATGGGGCGGAGGAAAGGGGCAGATTAAAAATTGAAAAAATTTATTATATTGATCACGAATCCGATATCATTTTTTTCAACCACTCGCTCTTATCTAATATTTTTGAGCAAATATCAACCCACAAAAATATTTCGGGGGCAAAAAAGGGGCAAATTCGAAAATTGATAAAAAATCGTCATGTATATCGATTTCAAGGGTTCCTCCTACGCCGAATCTAAATCTGCTATCGTTTTTCCGGCCACCGTATCCACAATCGTGTTTTTCGAGGTTTTGAGGACAAGGATCCTCTTAACGTCATAATAATATCATGTTTTTGTCCTAGAATATCTCTCGATGAGCCATACGCGTACTCAGAAGTACTGCCAAATGTTTTTGCTTATCTTTTAAATTTATTACAATGTAGTACGTGCTGTAATCGTCACATGCATCGATTTTCAGTCTTTCACACGTTCTATGTATGTAAAAAAATGAAAACAACCGAACATGTTTTTTTTTTCACTAGTCTGCTGTTGATACGTAATAACGCATCTTTAAATCGTTATAGTTTGTTACCAACGTATGAAAATTTCCATTTACGTAAAACCAGTAATTTTTTATCTAAAATTTATCGATATGTGGTTTTTTTTTCGTTATAATTTGTAATCTGTTTTTGGGGGGAACTGCTTATCTACATTGTAATGGACGATTTGACCGAGTTAATTATGACGAATTTTATCGAAATTTTTTCATTAGTATATTTGTTTCCTGCTGAATGGCTTAGGTATGAATTCAATACCCCTTTTTTTTTCGCCCTATTGTGGCTAGTCTGAGCCTCTGTGAGCTAGAAAAGACCATACTCGAGGTGATGGAGAGAAATTGGTGAGAAAAAAATAACTAGAACGGGTTCGTTGAAACATAACAAAAAAAATTCCATCCGTTCCTTTTTAATTCTAGTTTTTTTTTTTTATTTTCGGGTACAACTCTTACTACGTTTCCAGTTTTTGGACGAAGAGAGGCATCTCGGTGTTTTATATTCTACGTCGTACCGTAGTCCCCCACTGTTTGGTGTTGGGATTTTATAAAACGTAGTACCTAGTTATTTACGTAGTTACCCGAGTGTGCTACGTAAAAAAGGGGGAGATACGGCAGGGGTTTACATCCCTTTTGGAAATGGCTAAAAACAGCGCGCAGTATTGCGTAAGTTGTGCACCCATTGCAAAATAAACCGAACCGGGGATCGACGTGAGGCCTTTTAAAGGACTATCGCCCGAAGGATAAGGCGGGTTGGCGAACTGCGTTTTTCCATGTAATTTTCGTATAATCTCGAGACGTAGTAAATGGTAGAATCGGGCGTCTGTACGGCTACGGCGAAGAAATAAAGCGCAGCTTTTGTCGAGGGAGACGGCAGAACGTCTTGCGTCACGTCGTCGTCGGTGGTGCACCCGAATCGAAATATACAAGATGATAGGGATTGGGCTATTTTCGAAATACTACGTAGTATTATTCGAGTATCACCCCCTGCGACCCTGCGACATACTAATTTGCTGATCGATATTGATTGGCGGCGTGAGGTACACGGTGTTGCGAAGATTACTCCATTGTTGGTATTTTAGGTGACGAAAGTATGTATTTTTGGTGTAAGAGGCGTGATTTATAGGTATATTAATCAATTCACGTTGGATTTAGGTTGTAAAGAGGTTCGTCTTCTTTTTTTTTACCGTTTTGTTCTCTTTCTCTGGCTGTGAATCTGTTGAAAAACGGATGATAAACCTTTGTGTAGAGATGTTTGCGTAAGTTGTGCGCTGCTTGAGAATATTCGTCCGATGGAGAAGCTTTCGTATGAGAAAAGAGAAGTGTCCCGGGATGAAATTATTTCTTTGTTTGGTTGGGTTCGGAGGGAGGGTCGGATGAGGGGGATATTGTCGGGGTTAAGGATTTACATGTTGGAGGAATACTCGTGTCAGAATGGGAACGAGGGTTGGGGTGGGTTGAATTTCGTCTTTTTTGTCCACGTAGATGTTCGTACACGTGCTTGGGGTTTTCGGCTCGACCGAGTTTAACGTACGAATTTGAGGTTTCGTGTGCGATCGATTTTTTGATATTTTGGAAGGTTGGGTGAGTAAGAGGGATGCGGTTTTTTGGGATGTTGAGGATAGTTCGAGTGAAGTGATGTGCTGAGTTATTTATCAGCGAGGGAGAAATCAAATGGTGGTGAAATTTTAGGTCGAAACTAAAAATAAATCGGGAGTAGCTATATTTTGAAAGAACTTCGTACTTTGAAAAAAAATTAAATTACGAAAACTGATGGATTTTATTCAAAAATTGATGGATTTTATCCAAAAATTGATGAATTTTATCACAGAAAAAGAATAAAAGTGCTCAATTTACAAAATTGATAAATTTTTTTCTTAAAAAAAATAATAGTTATCGCGATAATTTGAAGAAATTTATTGCATAGAAATTAATTTTACCAATTTCCCAATTTTTTTAGAAAAAAAATTGAAAATTTTTGTAAATGAAACACTTTATAATTTTTTTTGGATACTTACGTTTTTTTCAGTGCTGCGAAATGTCAGATGCTGACGTTTTATTTTTCGATTTTTTGTAGAATTTTTGAAATTTCATAATTATTTTATCGCATCGTTCTGCAAAATGTGAAAATTTGTTCCAACAGGATGTCCAAAAAACTGAAAGTCTAGAAATATTGTAAAGGCCCAGAAAAAAATTATCAAGAAAAATGTTTCTTTGTTTATTTTATTGTAAATTTATCAAAAATTTTGCGTTTTGAAAGTTTTAATCGAGAAAAAGTGATGAATTTTCAATTTTTGAAGTTATTTTTGGCAAAAATTGTCTTCCTCGGAATGCTAGGACTCAACAGTTTCATATATTTCATCAAAATTTGAAGTACTGAACCTCCTCCTCCTCCTCCCCTCCCCCCTATCATCTCTGTGAAGATGAACTTTAATATCGCTACCAATATGATATGAGAATTTTTCTGCATGTTATGAGAATTTTTTTTTCTTTCATTTTTATTCATTTTCCAGGGATGGTAATAATCAATTGTACAAGGTTCGAAGTTAGATTTTTAGTGGTATAAATGCTCAATTTTCAGTTCAACTTTTAAAAAAAGTTCAAGAAATTTCAGTTCAAAATTTCAAGTGAAAGATTTTTATAAAATCGATTTTGTAATATTGTGATCTCTACACCTACCGTAGAATTATACAAGATATGAAAAAAATCAAAATTTTTGAATTTGATTGTTTTAAAAATTCAATCTGAAAAAAATTGGAGGAATTTGAATTTAGGAAGATTTTTTTCAATTTGAACTTGATCCTGGTTCAGTATTTAATCAAAGAACGTGTAACTAAGAATTCTGTTGAAAAAACGAAGACGTGAGTTATTTTTTTGAGCTGGATTGCCTTTGGAAAACTTCTTTTTGTAGGTATTTGATGTTTTTTTTGGGGGGGGGGAGGAGGAAGGAAATCTCTTTGAAATGTTTGTGAAAATTTATGGAAAACCTTTATTAAAGTCTTGAATTTTGATTCGGAAATTTTACAGGGTTGTCAGAGTCAGTTATATGTATTTGAAAAATCAAAGGATGTCTAAATTTTTTCTTTGAGATCATGATTATTCTTTCAGTTTTGATAGTCGATGGTTGAATTGTTCAACGTTGTTTTTTCTTCAGATTTTTTACATTCTTTTTTTTCAATTTGTTGGACTTGAGATATGACATGATTTCAAGAAAAGGAGGATAATCTGTAAAAATCGTTTTCGGTTTCCATTTATTCCAAAAAATGAGGTCTTGGAAGTTTGTTTCATTTTACGAAATGACTGATTTTGATAGAAAATTTTACCATGAACTTGAGAAGGTGATTTACTTCTTGAGGACTAGTGCCCCAGATAATGCTCCAAACTCCGCTGATTTAGATTTTTTTTTGATTGCAATTGAAATTTTTTGGATCTTGAGTGCCCCAAAAAGAAGGCCAAGTCTTGAAAATTTCGAAAAAAAAATCAACAAGATCGAATTTTTGAGAGTTTATGGCTTTGTTAAGAAGAAAGAAGTAAATCCAGCTTTCAAACTAGAAAAAAAAAATTCAAATTTGAAAAAGTTTTTTCACAGTGTTTAAAATCCTTGAAAAGTAATGACAATGAGGATTGATGGAAAAATCTTTTTAAAAAAAGTCTAGTTTTCAAAATGTTGATTTTGTAATTAATTTTGACGTGGAAAAATCAGGAAAATATCCTTCAATCTGGATCGATATGATCAGAAGCCATTTCATTCATGAAAATGCGACTCTTGAAAAAATCGTAAAACTTCGTCACAAAAACATCGTCAACGTCGAGAATATACCTACGCTACGCACCTAAAAATCCCTCTTTTTTTACCAGCACCCTCATTCAGCATGTCTCATCCTATTCTATTTTTGCCATAACGAAAATAATCCCCCTCTTGGCCCTTACCCTCGTCATTTTTCTTCCAGCAACATCCTCTCGAATACTTGAAACTTTCTAATTTTAAATCGTAAATTAACTTTTCGTCCTCGTCATATTTGTCTTAAATTCCATTCGCAAGAATGTGGAATTGGAATTCTCCCGCCATTCTCCTCCCATCTGGTAATTATAGTCGTAGGCTTCTCATTTCTTGAGTAGTTTTCCGGTCTTTTGAATATTGATTCACTTCCTTCGATAATGAACGATAAGAAATTGTTGGTTTTTCAATTCGTAATGCAAGTTTCTCAATTTCCTATCATGTTTGTTTCGATTGGACTTTACCTAGGTACGTTTTCTTAAGTCGCGATAAATTTCGTTGTTTTGTTGCTCGTACGTAGATTTTAATCTATTTCGATAAAATAACATGGGTGCTCGTTTTATTGTGTGTTTTTCGACATGAACCCTGAGTAAACAAAGGCTGCGTTTTTATTTGATTACATCATAATGCATGAGTAAGTTGTCAATGCGTGGACGTTGTACTTAGTTTGGTATATTTCCGGTGCATGGGATAAGAAACCTCTCGAGTCAAAGTACCCTTATCATACCTGCCCTGACAATATCGAGTACAAAAGCATCGATGTACCGTTATGAAGTTTTCGTCTGGTCTTACGACCGATGTACCGAGTACATTTTCGACTTGATACACGAAACATGCGAAGAAAACGAGAGTCATTTAACACCATGTCTTGGAGTATTTCATTCATCGTCTCTACGATATCCATTTGTCTGGGCCATACGGTGTGCTCTGAAAAACGAGCATTTATTGTGACAAATTGTAACAAAAGGTTTCTTTTACATAATGTGCTGTGCTGGTGAGAAAAAAGGTCTTAATTGACGCAGTCCAAGTCTCTAGTTGTATATTGGATCGGTCGTATTTTTCTAAGTCTTTTATTCCGTTTGTGTTTTGTTTTTGAATTGAGTATTTCGTGAGATGGAGGAATTGAAGGAGTCATTCAGAAAGGACGAGTGATTGATGGTCGAAGAATCAGAAAAAAGGTCGATTATCGTTTTTGAAAATTTGTTGGGTGATTGTGTTTGGGCAATTGATGTTTTTGGGTGGTTTCTGGATTCAGAAATTTTCAAATTTTGGTATTAATAGCACTAGTCAAAGTTTTAATTTCAGGCTGTTCAGATGCTGTTTGAAATTTAATTAGTGATTTTTATGCCCTGAAAAAACAAAATTGATAATTTTATCCAAAAAGTAGTAATAAGGAGTCCCTGTGTGGGTCCTCATTCACAAAATTGGTCAAATTTATTCTGGAAAAATGATTTTTGTCGCGAAATCGGTAAAATCTATTTCTATGCAATAAATTTTATTGAATTTCGTGATGAATATTTTTTTAGAAGGAATTTTATCAATTTCGTGAATGGGGACTCGTCACTATTTTTTTGAAAAATCTTTATTCTGTTTAAAATGTATTTTTTGGATAAAATTAATCAATTTTTGTAATTTTTTTTTTCAATGTAGAATTTTTCACCCTGATAATGAAAAAAGTGGGGAAAAAATTCCGTCGCCACAAGTTGAATTTTTTGTGAACATTTTTTTCACACTTTTTGATTTTATAATTTTGGATATTCGTATTTGAAGTCAATTTTTTGAGAAAATTTGTGGACTTCGGTGTTCAATCAGATTTTTCTAAGAGGCATTTCTTGAGATATTTCTAGACAAAAAAATTGAACTGTGAACTAAAATATCTGAAAGCTACGCTTCTTACGAAAAAACAAATTAGACTTGACCGTTGGGAAATTTTACGCTCCACAATTTTTATTCGTGGAATCATGACTTTGCAAAGAAAATTGAGTTCAAGTGTCGAAAGTGTGTAAAAAATGTTCAACAAAGAATTCAAATTGTAAAAAATTCTTGGGTGGTAGATTTTTTCACAATTTTCCCTCAAGATCAATGCGAAAAATTCTATAAAAATTAGCCATGTCCCATAAAACTTCGTATAGCAATTTCTATGTCGACCTGTGTAATAAATTTTGTAAGCCAAAATTAAATTTTTTCCATTCCAAAAGTTATGAAAAAATCTCAGTTTTTCTTTCTTTTCGGATGAAATAATTTCTACTTGCATAGGCGCTTCGGGGGGGAGGGGGAGGTAACTCAGGGGGCTTGAGCTCCTCCCACCTTGAGCTCGAGGAAAAAGATTTTTTTATTCCAAAAATATAAGGAAGTGCATTTTTTTGCTTTTCAAACAATATTTTTTCATCGCCCTCGCTTCGCTTGGGCAGTATTTTATTTTATTTTAACCCTATATAGACCACCAGTGCCAAAAACGGCACTACAATGCATTTTTCGAAAAAAAAAACCACCTGGTGCCAAAAACGGCACTAAATGTATTTCCTTAACATTGTAGTGCCGTTTTTGGCACCAGGTGGTTTTTTTTCTTAAAAAAGCATTGTAGTGCCGTTTTTGGCACCAGGTGGTTTTTTTTTGGTGGTCTACCTAGGGTTAAAATTTGATAATCTTTGACTATATTTTTAATCAAATGTCACCCAATTTTTCAATAAATTTCCAATTTATCAGAAAAAATTGATGATTTTTGACTGAAAGATCAGTCCCCTCCCCTATTTTTCTCAAATTTTCTGCCCCTCTCTTAATTAATTTCTGGGTGCGCCTGTGTTCAGTTAACTTGTGAAATTTGTTGAATTTCTGTTGAAAAAGAATCTTTGAAAAAAGCTTCAGGGAAGTTTTCGAAACTTCTCGCTTCATTTCTGGATTTTTCCATCCTAAGCCCAAAAACTGGTCTTCAGGTGAGACAAAGCACGAAGTTGTCAATTTATTGGCTGAGGTATCGAAATTCATGTTTTTTAATCCCCGTGAATCTATTTTTTGTGATTTTTTGGACTTTTAGCCTAAAACAGGATCATGTTTCGGTTTTATCGAGTGATGTGTCGTAATGTGTTTTGTGACTCCCTGAAATCATTCAACCCTATATAGACCACCAGTGCCAAAAACGGCACTACAATGCATTTTTCGAAAAAAAAAAACACGTGGTGCCAAAAACGGCACTAAATGTACTCGTATTTCCTTAACATTGTAGTGCCGTTTTTGGCACGAGGTGGTTTTTTTTCTTAACCCTATATAGACCACCAGTGCCAAAAACGGCACTACAATGCATTTTTCGAAAAAAAAACCACCTCGTGCCAACACCGGCACTAAATGTATTTCCTTAACATTGTAGTGCCGTTTTTGGCACCAGGTGGTTTTTTTTTGGTGGTCTACCTAGGGTTAAAAAAGCATTGTAGTGCCGTTTTTGGCACCAGGTGGTTTTTTTCGGTGGTCTACCTAGGGTTAAGTTCATTTTCATCCTGAAAATGAAAGCCACTGTCAAGGCTAAGAGTGAGAACAAAATTGAAAAACTGTCACCGAGTAACTGTATTTTTCAGTTTTCAACCCTATTTCATACTTGGAATCCAAAATGGCAATTTTTGGGTTCAGAGTAAGAACGGTTTCCAAAATGGACTCGGAAGTCAAAAAACATGGGATTTCGATACCTAATTTGATAAAATTGAAAAAAAATTGTTTTTAATTTTAGTTCGACCTCTTTGTCTCCCCTTGATGTTCGGCTTTTGAATTTTGTGAGCCAAATAACCCCACAAGAACACTCTGGAGCTTTGAAAACCCCATTACTCCCATTTTCCTCAGAACTTTCTGAATTGCTTCCTTTGGACTTGTTCCTTGTATTTTTCAGTTGTGATCTCTCTGAAGGGGGGACGAGTGTTCAAAAATTTTTAAAAATATTTTCTGACTTAGAAACTTTTTAGTAATTTGAATAAAGTTTAAAGCTCTAGGGTATTTTTTTTTTGTAAGTCGTCGTTCAGAAAACTTGCATGTACAAGTTCTACACTTTTTTTACAATTGAATTTTGAATTGGCTCTTCTCAGTCTTCCATCCTTTGGGTAGACATTGGACAAGTTTTCAATCTCTCCGCTCATCTTGAAATTTGAAAAAAAGAGAATTTGATGCGAGCACATGAATTATCGAAGCAGGCGATATTTTTCAAAACGTCAAAAACGTGTCTATATTCTGTAATACTTTGGTCTTTTGGTCCCTTTCAGTTTCATTTCACTCTCACGTATTGTATGTATTCGTATGTGGTTTGGGTTCCCAGAGAAACCCTGGACCGAAAACATTTCCACGTAATTTTATATCGCCTTCGCCTCGTTTAGGTTTAGGGTGGATTATCTTTCTGCTCGTCGGCTGGGTCTTCGTTTCCAGGAATTAAAAGAAGAGAAACACGATAACTGGAACGGTTTCTCATCTCACTATAGGATAATGCTACCCGGTTGTCTTGGCGGCGTGAATATGAATACGAAATTTCGGCTACTTCATAGAACCGGCGGCGCCACAACGTCGCTCGTTTTCGTCTGGTTGATAATATTTTTTCGTTTTTCGTCGTAATCGAATAATTGGCTCCTGATTATTTTTGCGTAGAAATGGAAATGGATTTCGACGATTCGAGTCCAAAATCCTCTGCTACAAGTTCTAAAATTTGAATTTTTTTCAAGTTTCTTCTCTTCGTATTTTTTCAAAATTTTCTTGAAGCTTGAACTCGAAAATCTAAAAGAAATTTCAATTTGGAAATATTTTAAATCAAAATTTTCTTAGGGCGAAGCTTTGAGAAAAATTTATTTTTAACCCTAGGTAGACCACCAAAAAAAAACCACCTGGTGCCAAAAACGGCACTACAATGCTTTTTTAAGAAAAAAAACCACCTCGTGCCAAAAACGGCACTACAATGTTAAGGAAATGCATTTAGTGCCGTTTTTGGCACCAGGTGTTTTTTTTTTCGAAAAATGCATTGTAGTGCCGTTTTTGGCACTGGTGGTCTATATAGGGTTAATGCCTTAAAAAGACGGTTTTTTCACGTGAATTTTTGACCTCATGGGGGGGTGTCCGGACCCCCTGGACCCCCCTTGATATCTAAAAAAGATGAAATTGAGAAATTTTCACACTGCTGAAGAATTTCTACAGCAAGTAAGTAATTGAGAGCCAAAAAAATCACCTCAGTGTGAAATTTTTTTGAAAATGGCCAATTTTTAAAAAATTACCCCAAATTTGAAATTTGTGATGAGCTGGTTTCAGCATTCAAAATTGCTTATAATTTGGTAAAAATATTCGTTTTTAGCCGAAATTGAATTTTTATTGATAATAAAAGTGAAAAAATTGTTGTCCGAAATTTTTTTCCAATTTTTGATAACCTTTTCTAATAGATTTTAATGAGCCCTAGGGTCCAGTATGATCATGAAATCAAAATTCCGTTGTGAAAGTAGTGAAAAATAAATGAATTTACTTATAAGAAAATGTAGTAAAATAATCAAAAAATCCAAAAAGACGCGAAATATATTTTTTTCAATTTTCAAAAATTGTTCATTTTTGTTTTGATAAAAAGTAGTACTTAAGTTTTTGATTATTTGTGAAATTGGTAGCACTGTCGTGCCGGAATGAAAATTTTTTTCTAATTTGAACTTTCTCTGTCATAAAGTTGATGTATTTTTTGTGTTAGAGGGGGATCAATTTTTTCCAGGGGGAAAAGAGTTCGAGTTGGAACAAAATTTCATGAAAAACAAAAAAGTGGTGAATTTTTTTTAAAAAAATGTGTTGGGCAGGAATCTTTTTCGAGGGGGGAGGGGATAATGTGGAAAAGTAGTGAATTTTCCAAAAAAAATCCTATTATTCAATATTTGCATGAATTTCCTTCTGTATATGACTTCATTTTTCCAAAAAAGATTTCTTCACCTGTAATTTTTTCCAGCGTGAATTGAATAAGTTTTGAAATTTTCGATAGCTCAGGTATCATTTTTTTGCGATAGCTTTGACTTTTGAACTGATGCGTTTTATCTGAGTCCTTTACATTTTAGGGCAATGTTCACTTCAATCACCGTTTCCATTTGAAAACGAATATAGATAAATTTTAAAAATTGGCTCATTTCCAAAAAATTTCACCTGAGGTAAATTTTTTTGGAGCTTTCAACTACTGACCCTTGGTCTATTTCAGCAATGTGAAAATTTTCCGATTTCATCCTTCAGGTTTTCCCCAGACACCAAAGGGTTAGCAGTTGGAAAAAAACTAGAAAATATTGAGAATTTTCATGATTTTACTGAAAAATCAAAATTTTCTACTATTTTTTTCTTTTCGTGAATTTTCCAATCAAAAGATAAGAAAGGAACTCTCTTTTGGCCAAAGAGTCTGGCTGGATTAAGGGTGAATTTGGCCTTGGCTCTGATTTCCGATCGAACCCCCAGTTTCTCTTGATGTAAAAATTTTTTGGCAACATTTCCAATTTCGCAACTATATCTAGGTAAGTTGAGTTACATAGGTTTGAAAAACACAGTTTTGGGATATTTTCATAATAACCCTATATAGACCACCAGTGCCAAAAACGGCACTAAATGTATTTCCTTAACATTGTAGTGCCGTTTTTGGCACGAGGTGGTTTTTTTTCTTAAAAAAGCATTGTAGTGCCGTTTTTGGCACCAGGTGGTTTTTTTTTGGTGGTCTACCTAGGGATAATATACTCGTAGCCAAACTTTGACCATAGGACAGAAATGGAGGGGTGAGGGAGAGAGGGTTAGACATTTTTCCAATTTTTTTTCACGTTTTGAGATCACATGTGGGGGATTTGGCCAAAAATTGGAAGCCAAGCTAAAATTCACCCTTTATTTGGGTGGACTTTCAAATTTGATTAATTTTTTCCAATTGTAGTGGTGTTTTTTTTTTCAATTTTGGTAAGTACTTTTTTTTCTAATTCTGATGTTTTTTTTGTCAAGTTTGGCGATTTTTTCCTATTCTGGTGTTTTTTTTTCAATTATGGTGATTTTTTTTTAAATTTTGATCCTTTGAAATGATGAAAATGGCAACCAAAAATCCAGGAATTAACGAAAATGCTCAATTTTTATTTTTCAGATCTAGTTGGCTCCGTATTGAAAATTTCAAAAAATACCTATTGCAGTGGCGTAGCCAGAAATTTCTCATGAGGGGGTCCACACTTCCAAATTTTTTCGAGAAATTTTAGTTCACTTTTCACCATTCCCCCTTACCCCCCCCCCCCCCCCCCCAAAAAAAAAATGGCTTAGGGGAACAGTAAATTCATAATTTGAAACACTTTCATTCATAAATTTATCAATAAATCACGATTTGCATCAAATATTTAGAGAAAAAACTTCGGTAAAGATGTAATTTTGGAATAAGCAACTTTCAAAGTGATCATTTTCACCTTAACCCTTGGTTAGTCGCATGCCTATGTCTAACGGACAGTAGTCGCGTAATGGAGGATTCCTCCATATTTACACACGTCAAGCGCGTCATGGAGGAATCCTCCGTATTCTTACTTACATACGTTATGCGCGTCATGGAGGAATCCTCCGTAGGGATTTTTTTTTTTTTAAATCAATACACCATTGTCTGGAACGAAAAGGGAAGGAGTCCATTCCATCATTTTGAAAAATGAGAATTACTTGCATAAATTTGATAAAGCCTGAGCGAAGCGAGGGCATCAACATATTCAATATGTTGAGATACGGAGGATTCCTCCATGACGCGCTTAACGTATGTAAATTTACGGAGGATTCCTCCACGACGCGCATTACGTACTTAAATACGGAGGATTCCTCCATAACGCGCCATACCAAGGGTTAAAAAAGGAAAATAATAACCAGAAACTTCAAGCAATAGTGTCAGAAGCTTTCTTTGGAAAGGCAGAAAGTAGATATGGAGACTTAAAATACTAAGATGGAGCCTTTTTTCGCATAATCATTGCAAATAATTCAAATAATTGAGATTTTTTATGCCCGAGCGAAGCGAGGGCGAAGCTTTGAGAAAAATTTATTTTTAATGCCTTAAAAAGGCACTTTTTTCACGTAAATTTTTGACCTCATGGGGGGTTCCGGACCCCCCCCCCCCCCCCTGGCTACGCCACTGACCTATTGAATTGAAAATAATGAAATTTCATGCTCGAAAAATTTTTGTAGCTGAATAATTTTGAAAAAAGAAATTGAAAGAATGAAAAAAATTGATAACTCCGAACTTTGGAATTAATTTTGACTTGGAAATCTTATGCTCGATAAAAAAAATAATTAGGAGCTGATAAATACCAAGAAATTTGCCATTTTCGTTTTTTGTTTTTTTTTTCTATTTTTTCACATAATCTCGTGTATATAAAATAATGTTTTTTAGTAGATTGAGTTTTATGATGAAATATCCGGAGTATATTTGGTGGTGTGATTTTGACTTTGCATACTTTGGCGTAACGGTTCGCCCGACCAATTCTAGGAACCCGGCGATCCATCTTTTCAATTCAAAAGACACAATGAGCCAGGGTGCCAGGGTAGAGGGATCAAGGTCCATTGTTGGGCGCATGTCCCTTACTACATACTAAGTACATATTTCGTTGTCATTGAAAAATATCCATCCAGCCCTGTATCCCAAATGGGCCCTTTTTTTTTCGCCGGTACGTCTATAGACTGGGGAGTCTCTCACGTTAGTGGGGGGGAATTCGAAAGGCGCGCGCGCTCTGCGGCATTTCTTCGGATCTTGGATCCGAGCGTCGAGTATTCCATGAATGAGTCAACTGATCGTAGCCAAGTGAAGTGTTCGGTACCTTAACGTACGTTGAATTGAAGGTCGAGTCGGTTTTTTCAATTAACTATCCTCGTACTGTGCGGTGGTGTACTGAGGAGAAGGAGTAGATTACGAAAAAAAAAATACACAATAATAATACACATAAAATACCATAATTCCGTGTAGTACGCTGCTCGTACGTAAACTTGTTTACTATTTTTACGGTCGCCTTGGTGTGTGAATTCGACCGCCCCTCGAGCTTTTCAGTGTTATTTGTATCGTCGGAACGAAATCGTCGTGTGGTGATAAAAATTGCGAAAAAAATTGTGGTTGTTTTTCTATTTTCCTGCGTATTTTTTATCACATTTGTGCGGTGATAGTGGTGAACGCCTATTGAAGGCGTTTCTCGAGAACGTTTAAATTGTGTGCGTGGTGACCCGTTTGCGTATTTTTCTTCCACATATTTCACCGAGTGAAATTGTCTTTCTTATGTGCTTGGAAAGTAGGCATCGGCTGCGAGTTTCACCTAAAACGAGATCACCGACCATTGCTGTAATTCTACGCTATCGATCGTATGCGTAAGTTGTTTTCTCTTCCGTTGGTAAACATAGCTGTATTTATTTTTTATACGCTGGCAATTGGCGAAACAGCTGCGACTGGCATTAGATAGGCTTCTCGTACCTACTCGAAATATATCGATTAATATTCATTAAGTTCATGACTCGGTCTAGGTACATGAGGGTTAAAATGTTAAACAGACTGATAAAAATTGGCTTCGAGTGTCCTAATAACCATTCGGTTGGTTTTTTAAATCGATATTTTAGTCGTGAATTTCGCTCGAACGACGATTCGAAGCACAGGTCGTCGGTTCAGCCGGTATTTTGCCTTGGCAGAGAAGCGAAAAAATCGATTTCCCGGTACGAAATGTCGGTTGCAGCGGCGTACTGGGCGACGAACCGCCCTTACGATGGGGGTTGAGATGTGTGCTCGGATGCAGCCGGCGATCTATTCTTAAGGGACCGACGTCGACGTCGGGCCGACGAATCAGACGATTACACGAAATTCAGCCGAATGGCGATTTAAGAATTTTTCTAAAGGTTTGAATCTGTGGGGAGAGATAATTAATGGATGGAAATAGAAGACGAATGTGCACTTCGAATGTGAAAAAATATTGATTAAGTTGAAAAAAATGGAAGAAAATAGTTACTCGAAGGTTAATAATGATGTGGTTTTTGTAGATATCATTTTTAGAAGCGTGTGTAAATAAAGGTCTAGATAATGAGTCCGAAGTTTGATCTAGAATGAAGTGAAAAAGTGATACGAAAATCATTTTTCGCCTTTGGTTTGTGGTGGAAAAAAGCTATGGGGATTGATAAGTTGAGATGTGGTTTGTAGTGCACGAGAAATGAGTTTGTTTCTTTGTTGCGCGTGATATTCGGCGATGATTCAAGTGCAGAAGTAGATAAATAATGATAAAAAATGATAAGAAGGTGATAAAAGTTCATATTTGATGGGAACGTGCTTAACTGCTTACGTAAAGAACTTGGTGTCGAGAAGTAACGATTTATGGGGAATTTCTGTCTTGAAAATTCGAGTTTTTTGATTATTTTTCATTTTTAAGTGAAATTATGGGATGGTTTTGGTTGAAAGAGCCAAAAAATTGTGTGCATTTTGAGTCCAGATTTTAGATTGATGATTTATTCGAATATTAAATTATTTGCTATTTTTTGTGAGAATAATAATTACAAGAAGGTATCATTTATTACTCTTTAATGCTTGGAAATAGTTAAACGTAGAAGTGTTTCGTTACAGGAACTTTCAATTATTCTGAACTCGAGTTAGATCATTGAAATCTAAATTTTACGAATTGACTGATTAACTGAACGTAGACCTACGTAAATGTTTAATTTTGCGAAAAATAGTGGAAATGTCATTAGAGAAGATGAGTAATTTTTGATCGAAAAATATTTGTGGTTTTTGATTATGAATTCGTCAATCTCAATTGCAGCCTCTTTCCCCCAGTTTTCTAATCATCTATTGAAAATGAAATTGAGAAAAACAAACAACATTCGAGATTATTTTCAGAGTCAAGGTGGTGGACTGAGAAAAAAAAAAACTTGAATTAGCAGGAGTGTTTTTTTCTAGTTTTCCATTCTGAATTCAAAATAAGAGACAAATTTATTCTGGTAAAAATATTTGAAATAGGAATAGAAAATAGAAAATGAAAAATAAAGCTTGAGGAAAGAGCAATCACGGTTGCCTCTTTCTGGAAAACCCGAAGAAAATCAAAAAATTTTAAAAATTAAGCAAAGTGAAGAAATCTTATAAATCTGAAAAAAATTTCAATTTTTTATATTGACAAAAGTCAGAAACTTTTATGAACCTGGAACAACTGGAAAATTTTATAAATTTAGAAGAATTTAGAAATTTCAATCATCAGGAAAAATCAGAAAATTAAGTCTGGAAGAATCTAAAAATTTCATAAATTCTCAAAAGAGGAGAAATTAAAAATTTTTATGAACTAGAAAAAATCTAAATTGAGAAAATTTGAGTCAGGAAATTGTATTTATCTGGAAAATTGTAAAATAATATACTTACTTGAATGAGGAAATTTTATGAATTTGGAATCATCAGAAAATTTTATTAATTTTTTGAAAAAAATTGGGAAATTTTATTGATCAAGGGAAATCAGAAAATATCATAAATTTAGATAAGTCGAAAAATTCTATTCGTCAGGAGAAATCAGGAAATTTAATTCATCAGAAAGAATGAGAAAATTTTAAAAATTGAAAAATTTTATAAATGTGAAAAGTTTATGAACCTGAAATAATCAGCAAATTTCTGAAATGGACAAAATATTCAGAATTTTTGGAAATCTGAAAAAAAAATGAACGCGTTTTTTGCTTTAAAGCAAAAATCTTAGAACATGGATATGTCAATAAGAATAAGATGCATTAATTGTTTTTTCAGTTGGAGCGTTAGTAGGAGAGTGCATAAAGGCATTTTCTCAAGTTACTGTGTTAACTCTGTTGCACAGATGAAGAGACCCTTTTTGGTTACCAAGAAGGTGGTGGAACACACTCAAATTTTTGATTCAACATAATGTCATTATGTCTAACTATCTTACTAATGTTTTCAAGTCTTGATTCAAAAACATCACACTAAAAACTTACTTAAACTACTTGATACAACATAATATCATTATGTGCTAATCTGAATTCTGAAATCATTTTTTTCAACTTTCTTCAAGGCTGACATAATGACTTTTAAAATTCACGATCATTACATTTCTTGGCTTTTAGATTACTTAACTTTTTAATTTCTCTATTTTTTGATTGCTCAAATTCTCAACTTTTTGATTTCTTGGCTTTTTGATTTCTTAATTTTTCATTCTTTTCAATTTACTCGGGTTTTAATTCATCAACTTTTCAATTCATTGACCTTCTGATTTATCAAATCGACATTCCGATTTATCAAATTGACTTTCTGATTTATCGAATTGACCCCAATTTATCGAATCAACTCCAATTTATCAAAATGACCATCAAAGCGACTTTCCAATTTATTAAATCAACTTACCAATTTATCGAATCAACTTTCAGATTTATCGAATCGACTTTCTGATTTATCAAATCAACTCCAATTTATCAAAATGACCCTCTGTTTTATCGAATCAACATTTTAATTTATTAAATCGACTATCCGATTTATTGAGGACTTTTGACAGACTTTTCGACCGACCGACTTTTCGACCAACCGACTTTTCGACCAACTGACTTTTTGACCGACCAACTTTTTGAAATAATTTTTTCCAAGTTTCTTTGAGTCTAACATAATGTCATATGTCCTAATCGAAAAACGTTACGTTACTTTACATTACGTTGCATGCACTGGCATTCCAACATAATATCATTATGTTATTATCTAAAATGAAATTTTTCTAAGTTTCTTCAAGTCTAACATAATATCATTATGTTGTCTTCATCTAAAATGAAATTTTTCCAAGTTTTTTCAAGTCTAACATATTGTCATTATGTCTCGATCTAAAAACGATCTTTCTATCTTATTAATAAAATCCCATTATGTTTAGACTTGACAGCATCATATCATTATGTCTAGTTTTAACAACATCACATAACTACCACCCACAAGAGTTATGTTACAAAACCAGTGTTTATTGTGAAACTCTAACATAATATCATTATATGTTCATCTAAAATGAATTTTTTCTAAGTTTTTTCAAGTCTAACATAATGCCATTATGTCTTGATCTAAAAACATTACGTTACACCTCCAGCGTTTCGTAACACCTCCAGCGTTTCGTTACACCTCCAGCGTTATCGTTACACTTTCAAAATTTTACCCCCCAGCCCTAAGACATATCCATGTCAAAAACAGAATTTTTTGGAACTTTTTGGTGCATTACGACTTTTGATGTTGAAGGATGCTCATTTTTTTTCGAAGTCATACATTTTTCAAATCTTGAGGTTTTATAATTTTTTTTCTTCGTCCCCACTCACAAATTTGATGTTTTTGAAGCGAAAAATTTCATTTCCATAACAATTTTCCCTTCAATGATTTTTTTTTATTCTGCCTCCATAGTTTTTTAGGAGTTCAATTCTGATTAGAATGGAAATCAGCTTTGTTTCTATCGTTTTACCTAATTTTGGAAAAGTTGAAAAAAAAAATAGGTAAATAAGTTTAAAAACTGGGGGGAGGGGGTAGTTCGGAAAAATTGGAGATGGAAAACACTTGATGGAAATCATGAAAATTGTTGCCAAAATTGTCATTAAAATAAAGATAAGCGAAGGGGTGAACGAAATAGGTTGAACTAGATTGTATTTTTTCCTACAAGTATTTTGACAATTTTGACTTCGGACTCAGAGTGAGAAAGCTTATTATTCTATTTTATGGCTCAATGATAATTTTTTCTTGAAAAAATAAAACGTCTCATATGTTTGGCCTTTTTTTTTCATATCTGTTCTTGTAGGTATTTCTGATCTTTTTTTTGCTTTAGAAATATTTTGAGATGGTTTTTCGATTTGTACATATTTTTTGAAATTAGATTTTTCTTGAAAATAATTTTTTAGTGTAGATTTTTAGTTTCTTAAATTACTAATTCAAAACATTTTTTGAAAAAAACTGACCCAATTACTCAATTTGCCTTTTTTTAATAGTCAAAAATTCTTTCCTTCTTTTCACCTAGTTTTTTTCTTTTCATACTTTCCTCTTCTCATTTAAATGAAAATTGAATATCATTCAAAATAGAGTACTTTTCAAGATGGACAAATCGAAGTTGGGTTTATCGAAGAAAGCGATAAATTCAAAATTTATGACCCTGATGAAATTTTTACCTTCTAAGAACATTGATTTTCTTATTACCCATTTCGCATAAAATTATCGTTTTCTGTCAAAAAATGACGGGGAGGAGGGGTATGTTTCAAAAAATTGGTGCTTTTTTCATCATTTCGTTGAAATCTGAAATGAAAGTACTCATTTTTTGATGATTTTCTTTCTTTTTCCATGAAAAATAATGAGGAGTTTAAAGAGAGAGAAAGAAGACGTCTAAATAATTTAAAATTGATTTTTTTCCATCGAATTCTGCTCTGATTTCCTGATTTTTGTATTTTGATTTCATATTTTTTTGCAAATTTAGCTTGACTTCTTATTGATTTTCCATTCATCGAATTAAATATTCTGAAAATTTCCCAAGCAGGAATGATTCGAAAAATTTATTCTAATTTTCTTACTTCGAATCAACTTTTTATTGGGTTTTCATTCCTTGAATTAAATATTCTTAAAATCTCCCAAGTAAAAATTATTCGAATTCGAACAATTTTCGTTCGTCGAATTAAATATTCTGAAAATTTCCCAGCTCGAAATAATTCAAACATTTTATTCTAATTTTCTTATTTCGAATCAGCAGAAATAATTAATAATTCAACTAACCCCCTTCTCATTTCCCTCTCTCATCAGTAATCCAATACTTCAGCTTGTTCTTTTTTTTCAATCTCGTATACTTTTTCCACGCGTGTGAGATTTTTTATCCTACTTCCACGTCGAGCTATTTTTGATATCTACATTTCGTCTCTCTAATTTTGGAAATTCAAACTCGATTGTTCGGTACCGAATCGTACTCGCACCCGCACCACCATCGCTACAGCTGTTCCACGATACGAGGTTCATGAAGAATAAATGTAGGTAGGTTTGGATAACTCGATGTAGCATTCGTTTCGAAGAGTAACTTATGTCTATTTTTTTTCCACGTGACATGTTTCTCATAAGCGCGGGGGCCTATATGTCTTTTTTCCTCTCGCTCTCTTTCTATACATTTCAACCCACTTGTAAAAAAAATGAAGTACGTTGGAAATCCAATGATGAGGCGGGAGCAGGGAATCGGGCAAAGAGGAAATGCGTGTATGTAATGTACTACGTACATGCATATAATGTAAACATATATGTACTGTAAATGATACAATCACCAGCTGTAGTAGCTGATCGTGTGAACTATTCTCTTTTTTTAAATTTATACTCATACGTGTCCCTGTCCCTGGAGTATGCCCCGTGCTGGCTTATACTTTTTTTTTTTAGAATTACCATACGCGATGGTATAGGAACTGAAGATAATGAAAAAAGCTGCTCAACATATGATACGGTCCACGTACTATGTGTAATCTATGGGTTTTTTATTTTGGGTTTTGATTTATTGCTCGTACGTACATTGTACCGACGCGACGCTGCGTTGAAATGTTGAATTGCGGAAGTTTGAATCGATGTATGAGATATAAAGTTGGTCTAATTTTGATGAAAAATGGAGTCATGTGGTTGCCCGGGTTCAAGTGCAATGTGAGAGTGGATCAGAAGAGAGAGAATGTCCCTTTTTGTCTTTGAAGGTATTTTTTTTGTCCTGAAAATTCAGATTTTTGACGGTATGTCCTGATTCTACATTTTCTGTCAAAAATGTCAAAATTATCTGTTTTTTCTCTTTTTTATATAAAAAAAAATAAACTTTGATATTTTTAATTTATTCTTCTCATTTTTTCATTATTTTAAAATTGCTTCATTTAAAATTTTTTCAAAAACTTAACTCCAAAAAAATTTTTTTTCATTCATTTATTAGTGTTGAAGACTGGAAAAAAAGAGGATGGCTTCTCTGATCCTTTCCAACTGCAAGAATTGAATTGTTGGTCAGGAAAATTTAGTACAAATTGAAGAATTTGCTAATTCAAAGTGTCGCCACAAGTCCTGCATGTGATAAAGTGCTGAAAAGGGTCATGAAATCGACAAAATAATGATGAAAATTGAAAAGTGCTGAAAGAAAGTCCTACATTTTTCATTTTGAACCCATTTTTTTGCGGATTAACCTCTTGAAAAAAATGAAAGAAGTGAAAAAATTGAACTGAATTTTTTTTTCGAAGTAGAGGTGAATTTTTTTTCGATATCGTTCCTTTTTTATCGTAGATTTTTTGAAGAATTCGAACAGGTCAGCTCAGTGGCAAAATCAGGAATTTCTCATGGTGGGGATTCCGAACTTTCAGAATTTTTGAAAAAATATTGAGGTTTAACCTCCCCCCCATCCTCTTTTCCAACTTAATTTTTTTTCACATGAGATGTTAAATTGGAAAGTTGATCAATTTTTATAAAATAATATTGAAGAGTCTTACTGGTGTTATGATGAAAATGTAATTTTGGAACAAATTTTGACCTTAAAACCAAAAATGGCAATAAATCCAAGCAGTATATGGATGGCGTGGAAATCAGATTTTGGAAGGATACGAAATGTGGGTAAAATAATTTTTTCCTATAAATTTATGACCTCAATAAGGATCCGGACACTCCCCCCCCCCCCATCATCTTCCTATATTCACCTCCAAGTCTGCTAAATATAAAATTAATTTCGATTTTTTCTAAAATGAGTGAGATAAAAGGTGTGAAAAACCTCAATAAATCATGAGATATTGGACATTAATCTTTTTATGTAGAAGGAAAAAATGGAAAAAAGTTTACATATTTTACACGAAAAAATTGAAAAAAATTATTCAGAATTGAAAATTTCATGTTTTCAGCTTATAATTTTTATGTATTTTTTTTTCAAAAGTCAGAAAAAATTGGAAGGTAAATCTAAGATTTAAATGATGATTTTTCATTGGTGATTTCGATTCGTTTTATCGTATTCCGTGCAGTATTTTTTTTGTAGCTTTAGTTCCAATTTTCTAGCCTGAAGTCTGCAGTTGTCCTGAGGATCCTGCAAATTCCACAAATTTTGGATAAATTTTAATGTAAATGTAGATTTAATATTTTAATTTTCCAATGAGACCTGAAAAAGTTCAGTTTTTTGTCATCTGGTTTTCTATTTTTTTATTCAGGGTATCAACTGTTTAGCTGAGTCAAGCTAGTCAAGATAAGTCGAGCGTTTTGTCTCAAAGGTCAAGCTTTTTTAAATAATTGAAAATTTTCTATTTGGATGAAAAATAGAATTCATCGAGATTTTTTCAACATGAATTTGTTTGCATTTGTGCATAAAAATTTTTAGAGTTCACTATGATTTTTTCAATCATGTTTTTTGAGTTCTTTTTTTTGTAGAAATTTAAATTTAGGAGCTCTTTATTTATCGGTTGGGAGTTTTTCGTTGAAATCGTAATTTTTTGGAGAAGTAAGAGGGCTTAAGAAAGTTGAAAAAGTCATGCAAAAAGTAAAAAGGTCAGTTAAGCTTTTTTCTCAAAAAATTTTGTTAAACAGTAAAAAACTCTGTTAAACGAAACACTTTTATGTGGATACCAAATTTTTGTGTTTTTAAAATATTTTTTGCGATATGAAATTTTTTTTTAGAGTATTTTCAAGTCAAAAATTTCCTCCAAAATTGTTGAACACGGTGTTGAATAGATTCAACGAAAATATCTCATTGATAATATGGAATATTCAACTCGTAATTTCTTCAAAAAATAAATTAAATCTTCTCACGAAAATTATTTTAAAGGTTGCAGTCAAAAAGGTCACAGGTTATCTAGAAATGAGTTAATGACCTTTTCAGCTATTAGTTCGTAATTTCTCAGTTAATTACGATTTTTGAATGAAGTTCGATAAAAATATCATTTGTGAAGAATTGCTAAATGAATTAATACCTGTTTCTTTCGGCGAAATCTTTTTCGAAAAGAAAAGAAATTGGTTTGTAATTTGAAATTGGAAGACGTAGATTGAAGTTCGGACAGCAGTCCCAAGTATCGTGATCCATGATTAAAATTTCAAATCATTCGAACCTTAACCTCCCCTCCGCCTCTTCATTCCCCATATCGAAAACCATCCAAGAAAAATGACTATAAAAAGAGAGTTCTGGTTTTCATCGTCGAAGACCTCGTAAACCAACGATGGAAATGGTTATATTGATAGGTTGGTTGGCGGTTGGCGAGTACATGTGAACTGGACAGTACGAGTTGATAATGATGGCGATGAGATTTCGTGGAAACGTTGCTGGCTGCTGAGTTCGTCCTTCAAAATGACTGTATCTGTTTAATGTGTTTAGAAATATTCGGTGGAATTTTGATGTATCTTCGCATGTCACGTTTCGAAGATACGTCAGTTCACGATGTTAATGTGGCAGATGCTTGGAAATGCACGAAACCCAAGAGGCCTGCGAGATTATAAATTATAATATTTTCGAATCGATGGTGAAATCGATATGAATTTAGGAGCCGATAGATATAAATGAGGTATTGTGATATTCCCAGATAGATTTTGATGGTTGAGACCATGATGAGGATCTGTTTGAGAAGACTTTTTTGTGGTGTGATTCGTTTATTTTTTTGGATTTTTTTTTTACAAATTTGGATAATTTTTATTATTTTTTGGATCCCTAACCCTACTGTTTTCTTTGCAAGATTTCTATTGAAAAGAAAAATTCGATTTTTCGATCACATTTCTATTTTATCTAATTTTTTCCATTTCATCATTGGTTGATATTTTCTTCAAAATTTTCAAATTAAACTTGTATTGAAACAATCTGAACTCTTATCTTTGGGACTTCTCTAAAAAATATTTTTAATGAAGAAATCCAAGTACAACTTTCGAACTTTGCAATTAATTAGGCAATAATTACCATTGATAAAGTAATTATCTCAAACGTAATCTTCTGCTTACCCTAGTTTCATACTTCATCATGGCTCGTTATCTCAGAGCAAAATTCATTCTAATTGATTGATTCTGTCGATAGGGGGAAAAAATGAATGAAATCATGCTTTCGTAATCTGAACGTCTATCTGTGCCCCCTTTCCCCTTGTTCGATTTTTCCTCGGAAAACATCTCGTAGAAATGAAATATCAAAGCTGATCTAATTTTAATTCTGAATATGACATCATGGAGTTGAAATCTGATAGTGATAGAGGAATTGCTTCGTGGTCATGAAGTCATGATACCCAGACATAGTTCTCTTTGGAAAAATAATCATAATTTTCTACTATAAAAGCATCGTAGAAATTTTTCGAGTGAAATTTTCCCATTCATTTTGTAGTAATTTTACATCAAGCGATTTATCCATTTTTTCTCTCATTTTCATATTTTTTTATACGCTGAAAATGAAGAAGAAAACCTCAGATAAGAATCATATTCGCCGCAATAATCGTACATCAGGCAGAATTGGCTCAATTTAATGATCTATGATCTTTCAACCGTCACGTTTTCGGACGATTTCTTCGCTATTCTGTAATTTCATCGCAGACACGACTACAATTATTCACTTGCATCATCCAAACAACCTCGTCGGTACCCCCGCGAAAAAAAAAATTCCACCAGGTAACGATCGTTATTGTACCGATTTCAGAACGTGAGAAAATATTCCCCTCTGTCCCCTCCGAGCCAGGGAATTATCCGAATTCTCACAGATAGTTCTTCCTTTTGGTTGAGAAAGCCAATTATAAAATCTTTACTGCTCGGTCGACTACCTAATTGCTTGAATGGCTGCTGAGGAAGTACTTAGTCAACTGTAATATTTTCGCTGAAATTAATTGCTGTGTTTGGTCTTTGAGGGTTTTAGTCGACTGCAATTGTTGAATTTACGAGGTTACTCGATAACGAATTATTTACACGCGAATGCAAATAAAACAAGTGAAAAATTAGCTCCGTTTGAGTCACAGTTTGGTAGTTTGCTGCAATAATTATCGTCGCAATTCGTACTTAGGTACATAATGCGGGTTCTGAGTAAAAATACAAATAATCTAGTTGGTTTTTACCTACTTTAATTATTACGTGCGGTGTTCTTATCAAAAAAAAAAAAGTACATAAATGCATTTACTGTGGGGTAAAAACACTTTTCCATTGTTGGTCTGTGGAGGAGATAACGTAATCTGTTCACGTGGTTTTATTCTATCAAGTGTACGAAGTTGGATTGTATGGGTAACTTATCGATACAATTTGGGTATTTTTGGATATGGCCTGGTTATTTCACATTTGCAAACTCCTATCGCCAGACTGCCAGAAACTGTGAGACTGGTCCAAATATGAAAGCATATTTTAAGATAAAAGCCAGACGTATTGGCAATTTATCAAATGAACGTTGAATCGAGTTTAGTTGAGTGCAACTGAGTTCTACGAATTGATTAGGCATCTCTTTGAAGTATCTGTTTCGAATGGTGGCGAAAAATTGCGTCATATTTTTGATTAGAGCTTGGAAATTGTCGTTGGAGATGATTCTAGGCTCTGGAGTGTGAGAATTTGGCTGAAATTGTAGAAAAATGAAGTTTTACTGGGAAGGAAGGGGAGGTTTTCTGGATTTGTTTGAAAAAAAAGTGAGAAAATATAAAAATTTTTGGCTGAAATTGAAGGAAATTGAAAGTTGAGGTACTTTTCTTCTAAAACTTTTTTTCTGTCTTGTAAAAGAAGTGTCGTAAGTTGAGAAAGTGTAAGGCAAAAATTAATGATTTTTTTACCATGAAGATTGGTCTAAAAAATCTGATTTTTGACTGATTGATTTTTAACCCTAGGTAGACCACCAAAAAAAAACCACCTGGTGCCAAAAACGGCACTACAATGCTTTTTTAAGAAAAAAAACCACCTCGTGCCAAAAACGGCACTACAATGTTAAGGAAATACATTTAGTGCCGTTTTTGGCACCAGGTGGTTTTTTTTTCGAAAAATGCATTGTAGTGCCGTTTTTGGCACTGGTGGTCTATATAGGGTTAATATTGTTGACTGATAAATACCTACCTACCTAACCTACTTATTTTTTGAAGAAAAATATTACAGATTTTTGGAATGAAAAATCTCGGATCTATTTGATAGAAAAATCAGTGGCTTTTTGAATACAAAATTGTTAATTTTTGAATGAAAACGTCGCTGAATATGCCAACAAAATTTTTTGATTTTTTTATTGAAAAATTCACTAATTTTCCAGATGAAAATTTTTGATTTTTTTACAATGAAGAATTCAGTGATTTTTTTTTTAATGAAAGATCACTTGATTTTATCATAGTAAAATCTGTTTGAATAAATCACTGATTTTTTTCAATGATGAAATTACTGATTTTTGAAGTCACTAGTTTTGAACATGAAAATCACTGATTTTTTCATTTTTTTGAATTAAAAATAACTGATTTTTTATATGTAAAATTACCTACTGATTTTTTGATTGAAAATCACTGATCAATTGAATGTTAAATGAAAAAATACTGACAAATTACCGATTTTTTGAGGTGAAAAATCTCTTGTCTTTCTGAATGGGCTGATTTTTTGTCTATAAATCACTACCTACTTAATTTTTGAATTGAAAAAAATCACTGATTTATTGAATGAAAAATCATTGATTCTCTGCCTGAAAATTGCGTTATTATTGAATCATTCATTTTCAGTAAAATTCATTACCTAGTAATTCAAAGAAGCAGAATTTCATCAAATTTGACTGATTCAGGATTAGAGTGAGAATATTTCACAATTTCAAGCAAAATGTGACGCATCTCTTGCCAATTCCTGAGACTTGAAAGTTGAAAAAATTTAATTGAACTGTCTAAGAATGCAAAAAAGTTGTCTGATTTTGCTATTTCGTTGTGATTTTAAATTTTTGCCACTTTACAACTTTCTTTTGAATATTTCATCTTCAATTTTTTAATTTTTCAACGAAAATCTTCCATTTTTTACCTTTTTTGGCTTGAAATATGGAAAAATGTTGGTCATTTTTTTTGACGAGTCATCTGGAATTGTAATTCAAAAGTTCTACGCATGATTTGAGCTACAGAATTCCATTTTCATGCAACAATTCATCCCATATCGAGAGTAATTTCGCAAATTTACTTCACAGAATCACAATCGTACTTTTCTTCGTTCGTGGAAATCCTGCCAAAAATTAGAGGAAATCACTCTTACAAACACGATAAATTACTCATGCCAGGTCAAATGCACCATGAACGAAATAACTTAAACAAATACGTTGTGAAATTAAACGAAATTGAATTTCTGTTTCTTCTCGCCGCTACCATGTAATTTACTGGTCGAAACACGCGTTCAGTTCTTTTTCGCTGCGTAATGATTCGTAGATTTTAACGATGACAATATCTTGGTTCGTCATCGAAGCGAACTATTCGGGCCATAAATAGTTGTTTTTAATTCTCCCATGGCTATAACTCTGTATCGTTATAATTTTCTCAGAATTTTTCGGTAATAAAGTAGGTATACTGTGTTGAGACGACTGGCGATTCTCCATGGCAATTTTGGCCTTTTATTGGATTTTTTTTTTACGAAATGGACACGTTTCTGAAATCAGATTTTTGAAAATCGATAATATTTTGAAAGTTAAATATTAGCTTTACTTTTGTGGGCTATTGACGATTCTCCATGGCAATTTTGGCCTCTTATTGGATTTTTTTTTTAGGAAATAGACACGTTTCTGAAATCAAATTTTCGAAAATCGACGTTTTTTTACGAGTCAATTATAAATTATTTCCTAGCTTTATTTTTGTAGGCTATTGACGATTCTCCATAGCAATTTTGACCTCAAGTTGGGTAGTTTTTTTTTACAAAATTTTACACATTTCGAGACTCAAATTTTTGTAAATCGACGATATTTATTTTTACGAGTAAATTTTTAGTTTTATTTTTGTCCCCTATTGACGATTCTCCATGGCAATTTTGGCCTCTTATTGGATTTTTTTTTAGGAAATAGACACGTTTCTGAAATCAAATTTTCGAAAATCGACGTTTTTTTACGAGTCAATTATAAATTATTTCCTAGCTTTATTTTTGTAGGCTATTGACGATTCTCCATAGCAATTTTGACCTCAAGTTGGGTAGTTTTTTTTTACAAAATTTTACACATTTCGAGACTCAAATTTTTGTAAATCGACGATATTTATTTTTACGAGTAAATTTTTAGTTTTATTTTTGTCCCCTATTGACGATTCTTCATGGCAATATGGCCTCGATATTTATTTGTATTTTTTTTTACGAAATCTATACGTTTCGAAACTGAAATTTTCGAAATTTATCGACGATATTTTACGAGTAAATTATTGGCTTTATTTTTGTAGCAGGTTTTTATCGCTTCTCGAGTAGATACTTGAAAAATTTTTCAAAGTCGACGTAAGTACGAGAGGTTTTAAAACGTAGGAACCACGTCGTGAAAACCAAAGGTGACACTTTTGAATGCGATTCGATTAGCATCGTAGAAGCAGCCGCATTATTTGTTGTACGAAGAAGAGAAAAATAGGTAAATAATAAACCTATTGTGTATAAAGTGGTAACGGATACGGCGTGGCGTTTGTGTAGGTGTATGGACGTGACGCCGGAGGGGGGCCAGGGGGACCCAGAGTTCCATTTTAATTTCCATATATGGCCGGAGATGAGAAAAAAAGGTGTATTTTTGTGAGGAAATTAAAAATTTTAATGCCGAAGTTATGTATAAATTTAAATACATCAGATTACCGATGAAGCAAAGAAGGGCAGGGCATAACGTCGTAGTTTCGGTTTCAAGAGGAAACTCTCGGCGTTCTACGTTATTGTGCTCGATCAAGGAAAGAGACGAGACGCCATTTCCATCTGTCGTATGTTTCCAATCCAATTATCAAGGGAGGATGTAATAATTGTGTTACGCAAGTGAACGAAATGACGATTGAGACCGCATCACCACAGGGCTGGACGAATTTCAAATACAATTCGGCGGCTGTGAATTTGAATTTCATATTTGGATACATTTTAGTATGCTGATGACCTTCGCGGCGACATATGTTAACACGTAGTTGCCCAAGGACCATACGTATGTTGGGAGAAAATGGTCAAAGGAGGGGGTTATTCGCACAATTCGGCCTATACTTTCGACAGTATTAAATTTCGGTAAGCGCTCGTCCACCAATGACGAACAATGTAATCGTGACTGAGAATTTATGGCTTTTTTTTCGGCGCTGGGTTTTATGTGAGGCGATGTTTAGGTTTTATATCGTCTTTACCGCATCCATCCTGCGACACCGGCCGTAAAATATTTTCCGATGATACGAAAGTCGAACCCTTGCGCATTTTACCTCTTTGGTGCTTTACCGATGCGGGTTATTTGAAAATCCAATCCGACTACGTATTCGATGGTTTATCGTTAAGTACTCTCGTTAAAGTGGCCTTACTCTGATAAAGCTCCGCAACCCCTCCCTTGGCTGGTAGTATTAAAAATCTTATCTAAAGTCTTCCGACAATATACAGTAGAACCTCGATTATCCGACCCTCGATTATCCGATTTCTCGATTATCCGAGCATAAAATTCTATCCGATTTTACTCGATTATCCGATTTTCAAAAGTCGGATAATACTTTATTATCCGACTTCTTTTAAATTTAGCTCTTTTTAAGCTCGACAAACATATTTTTCAGCTTAAAAATATCACAAAATACATTATTTTCTGTCCTTCAACTATGATTTTTCAAAAAATAATGAACAATCCTGAATCAGATAAATTACTTACGTGAAATTCCTGTCTTTTTGAGTGAGTGAAATGAATTTCATGAAAAATTCATGATTAATTCACTGATATTTCAGTCAAAAATCACAGATTTCTGATGAAATGCACATTTCATCAGAAATGCAATTTCTCATCAAATTTTACTGATTCAGATTTGAAAAATTAGTACCTAAATTCATTGCTTGTCCTGAAAATCTTGCATTTCGTCAATTTTTCTTTGCTCAAAATCTGTATTATGAAAATACATCTAACTACACCACTCTAAGTACATAATTCCTTTTCGATTTTTACGGATTCTATTTTTTGAATTTTTTGTTGGGAGTTGTTTTTTTTTTCAAATCCGAGTTTTATATCTTATTTGAAAGTTCATGCATGCCAAGAATGTTTTAAAAATTTCAAGTAAACTCATTAATTACATTTTTTTCCTGAAAAAACTGAACTTTTTGATTATCCGACTTTTTCGCACAACCGAGTTTTCCCCGCCCCAATTAAATCGGATAATCGAGGTTCTACTGTAGTTGTGTAAAGTTGCAAAATTTTTATTATCAATTTGTTTACCTTTTTGGGGCGAAATAAAAGTGTGATCGTAAATAAAATATGTTTTTACAGATAATATCGTCTCTCGATTACACAATCGACATTGTTTCGCATAATGATTGCCTATTTTAATGTATGGGTGGATTTTCCCGAGTATCGGATGGGTACTGAGAAGTGTTTATTAGCGGATTTTCTTCAGTTTTGTGCACGTGTTGTGTCGTCAAGTTTTATGATTAGAGTTATGAGTCACGAGAACCGAAGTTTACCGACGGATTGGATTTTATGGAAGAAGTGCGTGCGGTAAATAAGTTTATGCGAGACAAGACGGTTTTTATGAGGTTTGACCCGGACTTCGGAGCTTGTGAAAGTAGAGGAAGTTGTGCGATGTCGAACGTGATCTGGTGTTGGAAGTTGTTCTGGAGTAGGGTTTGAGGTTGAAGTTTGAGATTTTTCTCAATTCTGCGTGAGAATTTTTGGGTTTTTTTGGTGCTTGATGTTGAAAGTATTTGGGTAATGGAACAGGAAGTGGTTCTTATGGAGGGTTCTGCGTACTTGAGAAATTGAAGGAGTTATTGAGGTTTTAAAGGCAGCTTCTTTCGTATCAAATGCAGGCCAAATTTTCATCCTACCTGAAGGATTTTCTGTTGAAATTTTTCACATTTTCGTTTACCCTCCCCATCCCTTCCATTTCGATTATCTGAAATTAATGATACTTACTTTTTATATTGAGTTGTGACTTTGTATGATTTGAGCATTTTAAGTCGAAGGGGAAAAAAAGTTTGAAGAATTTACTCATTTTTATGATTTTGCTGCAGCTGCAAATTTCTTAAAATTCATGACTCTTTTAATATCGAATATCTGATATAGGAAAACATTTCTCATTTTTTATTGTCAAAAGCAACGTGTAAAGATTTTTGAAATTGGAAAATTGTCGTGAGAAAAAGTTATTTTTCGATGTTTTCTTCTTATGGTAGCAGAGCATGGTTTTTCATTTCTTTGAAAACTCGATTTTTCAACTAGAAAAAATACATTTTTAATATTTTCTTCATGAATGGTAGCAGAGCATGGTTCCTCATTTTCTTTAAAAATTTTGATCTTTTCAACAAACCAAATCAATTTTGGTGTTTTCCTAATTACCATCTAGAAATTGAAATAATTAATCTGAATTATTTTAATCAGTAATGGAATAACGAATAATAATGTTACAGAAAAACGAATAATGTAAGGTAACGTAATGTGACGAAAATTTGAAAAAATCATTGTAACGTTTCGTCGACAAAAAAACGTTACAAAAACGTTATTTTCTGGGTTTCTACTTATTAGTTATTAGTATTTAGAATTTTATCAGTGATGAAATCTCGAAAAATAACGTAACCAAAAAAAACGAATAACGTAACGATAACGTTACATGAGTTTCTCATTATTTTGTTATTTTTTTGTTTTTGGTTATTAGAATTATTGATAATTTTATTATTGATGAAATCACGATAAATAACGAAATGAGAAAATCGAATAACGCAACGATAACGTTACCATCACTATTTCGTTTTTTTTGTGCAATTTGAACTGATAATTTCACCAGTGATGAAATAACCAAAAACAACGTACCGAAATATCATATAACGTAACGTAACTTGCGCAAAATTGGAAAAATGAGAATAACGTTATGAATAACATAACGTTTTTTCGTTAAACGTTATGAAAACGTTACTCTCTATACGTTCTTGTTGCATAAAGTTGCGTGTTTTAGTTTTTTGGGTTTCGTTATTATTTCGTTATTTTCTTCAAATAACGTTAAAAATTTTAAATTACAAATATAAGGAACTTAAGATAGATTTGGAGTGCTTGACGTTATTAATAACATAATGAAATGTATCTGATTTTATTTGCTAAACGATTGAGTTTTTGAAAAAAATGAGGAACCATGCTCTGCTACCATGTAAAGAAAATATCAGAAAATGTCTCTTACCTACCACGATTTTCTAATTTCAATTGAAGGTAAAAATTACCCTATATTTTGTGTCGTCATTTCATTGAACAAAAAGTGTTGACACTGTTGACAAGTTATTAGAAGCTATGCTCTGCTACCATGTGAAAAAAATTAACACCTTTCATAAAAAATGTTTGATTTCCTCGGTGTTTTCCATCTGATAATGAAAATAGTTGATTCGCTTGAAATTCCGATGGGGTTCACTCGTTCACTTCGTCAATTTTTTTTTTAAAGAAAATTTTAATCAAAACTTGTGACTAAGATCTCCAGAGTCCAGATATTAGATAATCATTTGGGTTGGGCTCTTTCTCGAGTGTTTGAAATCAATATTCATGCATATTTATTTGATTTTGTAATTTAATTAAGTAAACTCGACGTCGACTTACCTGATAAATACTGAAAAAGCTGTCAATTTTTAAAAATTATCCTTCAAAATTGAAAGTAGGCAAAGTGTTGACTGAATGCTATAGGTACTTTTCGACAAAGATGACTTTGTGAATAAGTAACTATTGGTTTAAAAATGATCGCTTCAATTTGATGACATTTGAACCAAGACTTGCTGCTACCCTTCTCTCTTCTCACCGTTTCTTGAAAAATCACCCAGTACATATTAATCTGTATTTGGATCTTACCAACTAGGTGGTGTTGATCCTACCCACAAAAAATTTTTCACTATAGGTAGTCTCAATTTTTCAAGATTTTTAGCTTCTTTTAGGTATTTTAACCCTAGGTAGACCACCAAAAAAAACCCACCTGGTGCCAAAAACGACACTACAATGCACTTTTCGAAAAAAAAAACCACCTCGTGTCAAAAACGGCACTACAATGCTAATGGGTTTTTTGGAAATACATTGTAGCGCCATTTTTGGCACGAGGTGGTTTTTTTTCGAAAAATGCATTGTAGTGCCGTTTTTGACACTGGTGGTCTATATAGGGTCAAGTTAGTTTTGTCAGATTTTTAGATTTGACGGATTTATGACCTTTTTGTGTCAATTTGAAGTGACTTCATTTTTTAAAAAATTTCTCCTGTTTTTCTAATTTTGTAAATTCTTTTTCGAGGTTTCAATTTATGTTGATTTTGATGAGGTTTGCCATATTTTTCAATTTGACCAATTTTTGACTTTTTTTGTCAATTTCTTTGAGATGACTTATTCTAAGTTTCGTTCAATTTCGAATGCTTCTTCACAACTTTTTGATGGATTTCTTATTTCCCTTCATTTTTGAAGCTGAATTTGTTGATTTTTCAATTTGATGTATTTGTTTGTGATTTTATGGACTTTTTTTTTTCAAAATATGCAAGTTCTGTGGTCAAACTCCAATCAATCGGATTTTTTATTATGCATAAACATTGTTAGATGTTTGCATCACTTTCCTTCCTCATTTGCCACCCAAGCAGTGGAAAAATTTGATGACTTCTGCAGGCTATCAGATCTATTATTCTAATTGTTTATCTAATTGCCTCTCCTGTCCTCCTCCGTCCATTTCCTCGACGGAAATCAGCAATTAGATTAGCATGATGTCAGAAAAACGTTCTGTGTATAAATAATGATGACGAGTGTACAAAATCCACTATCTACTTATCGGAATAGATTTCTGAAAAAATTCCGAGCCTTTGGACTTGTGCTATGCTGATAAAATATTCCCAGTAATCTTGATTATCGAATCCGAATGTCGAGTCACAGTGACGTTTGACGCGACCCTATGAAAAATGCGAAATAAAATAATGTGAAAATGCCATTTCGCGATTAAATTAGCGCGACGACCGTTTATTTAGTCCTTCTGGCGTCATTTGAATTGAATGCGATGTGAATTTTTGCGAAATTGTAAGTATTTAAAAAGAAACGACTCCGCAATTAGGGTACATTTAATGGTACTCGTCGTACAATCGAGCAATTAACTCGGCGACGAGGTTATGCCATTGTAAATGTATTATATGTATTGGAAATAATATAATTCAAGTAACGTAGACCCGGTTAAATGAAAGAGAGGAGAGCGAGGGCAAGATTTGCATAATAATTGCTAAACTATGCGTGGTATTTGATCAGCATATGGGGAGAAAGGTGGAGGAAAGAGGAACGATTGAAAATTATGTCTCGATAAGGTACGATTTGACACGTGTTACGTACAAAATTCGCGACGACAGGCGATAGTAATTGAAAAAAATTTTCCTCGTTGGTGAGAATTTTCGTACCTCGTGTTACCTGTATTTTTTCTCGTCGTTTTGTCGATTTGCCTCCGAAATACAACACAATTTAAGTACAATATCGTGTTTGATATGCTCAAGATCAACATGACTAACTCGTCCAGGACCAACCGCCAACCGGTTTGAAGGTTCCATGTGTCTGGTGGCGCACTGGGGATCGCATCGTGTCGCGATCGGAGGTCCAAGAACGGATGAGATTCGATGCTATTTTTAGAAAAAATGGAGAATTATCATCGGAAGTTCCAGGAATACGGGTCTATTAGGGTGGCGCTTTTTATCCTTTTTCCAGCTACTTGGTGTGTGTGCAACGTGTAGATGATTCAGACCGGATGCGATACTAATTCGAGTGATAAACGTGAATGATTATGAGAAACTGTTATCGGACCTTGGAGTGGCCGAAGTGAAGTACATAAATTGAAGTGATGTAGTGAAATATTTGCACGGCGGTGTGCAACAGTGTCGTGTGGAAAAGTTTGCTCCGGTGGAGCATGTGACCGACGTGTTTGGTCAAGTCGATGCTGACCAGTGTGGGTGGCGGTGCCGGTTTTTGATAAGCATGGAGTCATTGAGTCATATGTTGACGAATGGATATCGTATTAGTGGAGTGGTATGTGGACTATGATGTAATTTTAAGGCGTTTACCAATGTATGGAATGCTGCCGCAGCGTAAGTACTTAAACGTGTTTGCAGTCAAGGTTTCAGCGGCGAATTTGTAGTCGTCGAAGGCGTCCTTGGAGATGGTATGTCATCTAATGGGTAAATTACACCCCATTCATAGAGAAACATGTTTGAGATGGTCCTTGTCAGGAATTTCTTGTGGTAATAGTTTTCCATCGATGAATTCCTCATTTCTGGTTTTCAGGTGGAATTTTTGGTGATTTTTACTTTAGTGGAGGTATTCTGTTGGTTTTTATCTGTGATTGTGACGTAATCACAGATAAAAAGTTGTGGAATGAGCGTTTGAAATTTTTTCCAAAATTTTGGTCAATAATTTGTATTTTCTTGGTTATTTTGAATGGAAATTTGAAGCTGAAAGATGAAGATGAGACATTGAAACCATCTTGAAATTTAGAAGATCCAGAAATTTCAAAAATGGCTAATTTTCAGAACTCGAAGTAAAATTTCTCTTTTGAATCTGATTATCTGAAAGTGTGAAAAGTGCCTTTTTGGGCTACTATGGTAATTAAAATCCGAATCATTAAATTTGAAAAAAAAATCATAGAAATTAATCAGGTATAAAGAAGTAGTGATTTTTCATGAAGAGTTCAAACAATTTGAAATCATTTTTTCCAGTTCTTTACTCGAACTCTTAGCCCTAGGTTCCTACCTCAAATTCTCCAAGCACTGTCGAGGAGTCTAGCACACTTGAATTTTTCGATCGCGATATGATTTGAAACTAATAAGTATCCTGCTTAATATTTCTGAATCACATTTTTTTTTGAAAAAAGTGGCATTTTTGAACAATTTTCCAATATATTTTTTTGGTAGACAAATCCGAAGAAAAGGTGAGGGGTGAGCAACCTACTCAACTTCAGAAAGAAGATTTTTCGTCATAGAAATGTCAAAAAACGATTCCAAATTCCAAATTGGTCAAAAAAATCAATTATTTTTGAGACAAGGTTTGGAAAAAATCCCTGATTTTAAAAGAAATTGACTAATTCAAATTTAGAAAAAATACAAAATATTAAATTTGATTGTTTACGCTGAAAATCCTTCAATTTTTTTCAAATTTTACTTTGTTCAAATCTTTTTATGGATCATCGGCCTATTGAAAATATCCTGACACCAAAATAAAATGAATTTTTACCCCCTCCCCTCTGTTTTCAATCAATTTGGTCGTTTTGCTACATGATGTCCGGATGGATCCAGTGGATTGAAGGTGTCAATTGTCAAACAGGATAAAACAGCAATGCAGAATAATCATGACTGGAATATTGTTTTTCAAAAATTTTGTGAAATTTGTTTTTTCTCATTGATTGCTAATTTGGCAATTCGTTAAAAATTCATCAATTTTCCAATTTTATTTTTTGAAAAATTAGGAATACGATGAAACTAAAATTGACTCCTTTTTTGTTTAGTAAAATTTGAGTTTTGGCAAAATCGTTCCCTCCTTTTTTTTGCAATATTGAAAAGTAAAGAAAAATGGAATCAATTTTTTGATTGATTTTTTCTCGTGAGCAAAGGGAAATACGTCTTTTCTTTTGGTGTAAATTCCAAAAATCCAGAGAAAAAGTTCTGTAAAATTTATCTAAAAATCCTAATTTTTAATCCTACGCTTTTTTTTTGATAGATGAGAATGAGTATTTGAGTCTGGAAAATTTTGAAAAATTGACCTGGAAAATTTGAAAAAGCTAAAGGAGATATTTTTTTCAAAATATGTGGTAGACATTTAGCCCTGAAACTGGTTATAATTGATGAAATCTGCTGTGTAGAGCTGAAATGAAAGAATCTCGATTGAAAAAGTGAAAATTTGACTCCAAAACTTGAAGAATTGAAATCAAACAAAATTCCGTCATTTTCACCATTTTTTGTTGCAGTATGAAATTTGAAGTGTTTGCTTGTCAAGTTTAATTTCCAGTTAAATTCTAGAATTCGGAATGAAATCATTTTTGAAAATTTTCTCTCAGGCTTTCAGGGTTTTAAGTTTTTGGAAGCCTCTCTTTTCATTAAAGAATTACCCATGATCATGATTTTAAAATATTCTGATGCTGCCTCTGATTTTGCAGTTTGAACCATTCGAAATTCGCATTAATTTCAAAATCAAGGAGGAGCATTTCAAAATGATTCACCATCCTTGATACCTCCATTCAAAAGTCATCTCTCAATTTCACTTTCATTCGCCTCATTTTTTTTGCCAAATATTGGCCAATAACCATTTTTGACCTTTAGGGACATCTCAACTTTGGCAACGTCGCCCTCAACCGCCGCAAATCCGCATTCGGCCCAATCCCAAGCGAAAAAGGCACGAAACTGGTTATACTCGGTTAGTATGTCCCTGAGTCCGACGACCGACAGGTTAGTGGTCTCAGCTCTGGAAGAATTTCTAGAATTATCCGGATTAAAATCGGATTCACCTTTTTCTCTTATTTCTTTTTTAATAAGTCACGATTTCGAAGAGGAGGTTATCGATAATGGGCTTTGTGTACGATGACAATGGTTGATACGGTGGCGCGGTTCGGGTCCCATCATCGCGTCGTGTTTTCAAAATAGGTATCGATTGTGTATTATTTTTCCATAAAAATCGAGTTTTAAAAAAGTTACCTTTTTTATGGAAATACCTTCGACTAGTCCGGGTTTCTTTTTCTTCTCAGTTCGGATCTCGGCATCTCTGAGATTATTACTCATCGCGTATTCTCACAGGGCAACACCTGTCTGTTCACCGGTTTGTGGTCAGCTGATTAGCATTTCGATTTTTACGTTTTGTTTCCCCTGCTTACGCGATCGTGTGGCGTGTTTAATTGATATTCTTTCCAAATGGGGGGAAAACCTTCGCAGGGAACGACGTCTTCGTGTAAGTCGCGAGTAAATCTTTTTTTGAAGTTTGTTGGGTATATCGTAGTACTACGACTGGCTGGCGTAGGGATAATAACCTCGTAAAGTTAATAGCGCGTACGGGGAGGCTTCGGTGAACGTATTGTATACATTAAGAATGAATTATCAAAGATCCGTTTCCGCCGCTGTCTTTGCCAACAGGAAGTATTTTCCATAAATGTGTATAACAACATCGTCGGGCTGTGAGCAGCGTGGTAAAGGATTTATTTAGGTGTTCTGGTGTTGAGTAGGCGGTGTCGTGTTTTAAAACAAATGTTCCAAGCTGATACTGGAAGAGTTATGCCATGGAAAAAGTAACTTTTAACGAGGAAATCGTCGAGCAGTCTGCAAGGATGCGAATTCAAGAAGGAAAAGTCTGCAGAAAATTTTCCAGTGTCCAGAGATTTGGAATCTTTCATTTTGTAATGGAACTTTTTGAACTGAAGTATCGTTATTTGCTTCCAATTTGAACAGGATTTTGATGGTGGAAAGAAGATGTTCTAAAATCTTCGCGGCCAAAATTTCAGTCGTCCAAGTTGATATCCCTATTTTTGGCGAATTTCTGAAAAAATCCAATTTTGTTTTAATAAATATGGTAGTATTGAAATTGAATGTATTTTTTGAACAAATTTCGCGAAAATTGATGTCTGCCTAATATCGATCTCTCAAATCTAAATTTAACTTTTTTTCAGCCATTCTGGAGCCTTCTGTCCAATTTTGATTTTTTCCAGAATTTTCAAATTGTTCCAGAAGGTGTACAAATCTACCTCGTGTCAGGCCAAATACAAATTCTTCTCTTGTACTCCCTAATCTATCAATTTTGATGCCCAGGCAATTGGAGATTTTCAAAAATTTCAATGTTTTCCAATTTGGATTCTGGCTGAAATTATATAATTCAATTATCTGCCTAGAAATTGTGCCAAAGTTGGATTTTTTCTTGTTGAACTGATGAAAATAAAACCAGAACTCGATTTTTACCTGCCCAAGTTTGTTTGAATTCCCACTGGAGAGGATCGAATTTGCGCTAGAAACTTCAGAATGGCTGGAAGTGGTCAAATTTTGGGCTTGGGAGGTTGATTTTTGGTAGGCACCAGATTTCCATCAAATTTAGCGAATTTTTGATTTCGAAGTTTTCAAAAACTTCCCTAAAAAAATTGAAGATATTCAGTTGGGCAGCTGAAATTTTAGTTGTGAAACTTTTTGATCATACTTTTTCCAAAAATCAAACTCTGGTTTTAATTCGACCTTGTCGGAGGAAGAAAAAGTCGTTTTGAACATGGAAGTCGTCAAGCAGTCTGCAAAGAATGCGAATTCGAGAAATGGCCCAGCAAAGAATTTCCAACCACTCCAAATATGATGGCTTCTTTCACCATTGGAATTTGCTATGGACTCGGATGCTGGCACCATTGGGCGAATTGGCAACTGCGAGTGCTGGAGCCATGGTCGCAGCCTCGCAGCGTATTGCATTGATTGCTATAATGGCATTTTGTTTCTTCAGCTGTGTTACGGAATGTAGCGCGGTACCATGCCGGCCTCACCGGCGTATTCTCCGGTCGGATTTCTCAGAAAGTTGATATCTATCTTGCTCTCTCGCTCGTCGCCGCCGTCGCTAGTATCGGAGAAAGATGCGTAGATCTGTGACGAGGAGGCGTTAGTACACACGGCGTTAAACGGTCTAGTCCCAGCGCAGACCAGAAGGGGAGCGGCAGAGAGGTTGCGTGAGAACATACCGGCCTTTATTACAAACGTGTACTCACACGCAGACACAGATATGCAGTTGGAGTCTGTATTAACGTTGCACCGTGGCTGGTGGTCTGTACCGCCGGCCGACGAAAAAAAGCCATTCATGTTATTGCTCTCGTTCTACCCCTCCGGTCCGCAGCCCCGCCCTGGGTGAACGCTGTGGAATGCGACCTGTGCACGTTTTTCGAGACCTTTTTTCTCTCTCCTTGGTACTATTTGTATCTTCTTTTTACCGATGTAATGCTGGATGAAGTTTGGAATTTTCTGTCTTTTTCATAGATCTACGGCTGTGTGTAGTCTGCGTATCGGATAGTGCGTACTTCGTCTCCGGCGTCTCTACCGTGAGTTCCAGTCGGCTACGATCGCGTAACAGTATTTTTTCTCCAGCGTTACAACGTAACTCGTCATTCATTCATTTACATTGCTCGTCGCGACCTATGCATACAAAAATACTAAATTATGTGTAGGAAACAATGAAACTGTATGGAAATCGATCAACGGTTCGAAAATTGGAAGGAGTACCCGAAATTGTGCGGTTTTTCGTGGATTTGGAGGATTGATCGAATGCTGAGTGATTTTTCATGAGAACTAGTTTCTAAAATTGAAGGATTTTGATATTTTGTGCAGAAATTTGACAATTTTTAGCTCAAATTGAGATAAAATTTGAAATACTATTTTTTTTTTCAAAAATTGAACGACTTTCTTATTATTCTAAAATTGAACAAATTTTTGTATTAGAAAACTTTACCAAAATTGAGTAATTTGTTAAAAATGAATTTTTCCAGGAAATTGTCACTTTTTCATTGAGACAAAATTCCAAGCATTTTGTAATTTTTGAAATGATTGGAATTTGATTTTTTTAAATTTGACAAAATTCCAAAATTGGTCAATTTTTTCGAAGAATTTGGTAATTTTTGAAATACTGAAAGTGTGCAACAAATTGGAAAACTTTTTATACTAGAAAATTTTGGGAATTTTCCAAAAATTTAACTTTTTTCAAATATTGAAGATTTTGGTATTTTTTGTTTAGAAATTTAACAATAATTTTTCATTGAGACAATATTCCAGAAATTGATACAATTTGATTTTTTTAAAATTGAGCATTTTTTTTTGAAGAGTTCGATGATTTTTAGGAATGAACAACGTTTAAGTTCAGCAAATTGAACAAAAGTTTGATCATTTTCCGATACTTGGACGATTTTCTTGAAATGTTCTGAATCACAGATTTTCGAAGATCGGACAAATTTTTTATGACTGCAGGAATTTTTTCAAAATATAGACGATGTTTTAAAAACTTGAACATTTTTTCATCGTTACAGCATCATTTTTCAACCAAAAATCTCGTCGTATCATGATGGAGCTACGGTGGGAGCACCGAAGAAACCGTATTCGATCAATCTTCCAGTTCGTTTCCAAATTACGAACGTTCGTCACTGTATCTGTGGGCCTCTGACATCGCAGCGTCGTCGTACATCATCGTTAATTAGTTTTAATTAACCGAATCAATCGCCATGCCGGGGTTTCCGCTCGTAAATGTTTCCGGTGGTGGTGGGAGCGTTACGCTAACGTATTTCGTTGTTTCGATTCTGCCATCAAATAGGCTAAACGAATTCGGCACAGCCTACCAAGCCATCGCAGCAACAGAATTATACGGTGAATTCAATACGCAACCGTGATGAGAAATTAGAAATCGGCCGGCTAGAAAGAGAATCGACGGACGTCCTTGATTGTACTAGCGGACTGTAACGATACGATGTAATAAGCAGTACCTAGATACATTGTTTGGGTAATTACAATTGCGCCAGCGTTCGCAGTATTATTATGGATCGTGGACCAGTTTGGAATCTGTTTTGGGATGCGAATCTATCGTCGAAACCTGCGAATTACAAAGCTTTTCGTTAGATGAATTACGATGTAGTATTTTTCGAGTATTCGATAGTTAGATTACGTTGAAAAATCGCTTAAAATTTTTCAATTTTTGAAGTCTGTCTCGATACGAATCGATCATCGAAACATGAAAATTACGAAGCTCAGATGAACTGCGACTATCTTTTCAATATTCGATGGTCAGATAACGTTGAAAAAAATCCCTAGAAATGTGTAGTTACACTGGCGATTTACTCAATGGTGGTCGAATTCGTTGTTAAATACGTTATCAGCCACGTGATAATGTTGCATTGTTATGAATGGTGGGTCGCGATTTGTTTCGAGACAGATAGCTGCTCATTAATGAAGTTGAAATCTGTATCGAATTCGAATAGAAAATAAGCACGCAGTTCAGTAGTAATTTACCTACGTTGGTCGTCGCTACGTTACGCCATCGTTGTTTTTCATCAATTTATAGCTACGAACTGAAACGCTGAAAGAATTTTATATTTACGAGTAAATTATTATTACGATGCGGCGAAGCGTACGAAAATAACATTCGCCTAAGCTTGTGCAATTGCACATAGTTTCTACCGAGCGTAAAGTAAACAAATGAGTAGTTTGATACCTAAATATGGAGGCGTACTTGATATCCATGGGCGGATGGACTGTTATGGAAGATCATCAAACTGACAGTGCATCTTTAATTAACCTAACGACGAAGTTTTGTTTCTTCGAAGACTACAAAGCTGCCGGAGAAACGAATGGATGAATTTTCGTTCCATCGAAGACCAAAAATCTGCTGAAAAAACGAATCGATGAATTTTTGTTCCATCGAAGACAACGATACTCAGATACTGCTGGAAAAACAATTCGATGAATTTTCGTTCCATCGAAGACCAAGAATCTGCTGGAAAAACCAATCGATGAATTTTCGTTCCATCGAAGACCAAGAATCTGCTGGAAAAACCAATCGATGATTTTTCGTTCCATCGAAGACAACGATACTCAGATACTGCTGGAAAAACAAATCGATGAATTTTCGTTCCATCGAAGACCAAGAATCTGCTGGAAAAACCAATCGATGAATTTTCGTTCCATCGAAGACCAAGAATCTGCTGGAAAAACCAATCGATGAATTTTCGTTCCATCGAAGACCAAGAATCTGCTGGAAAAACCAATCGATGAATTTTCGTTCTATCGAAGACCAAGAATCTGCTGGAAAATAGAAAATAGATGAACGAAGACTGGGAAATACTTGAGTAATAATCATCGAAGGTACGGTAAATGGCAACATAGCCGGAGATTATAAATTGCGGCGAGATTGAATCGTGATTTACGAATGCTATGTAGTCTTCCAGGTCGAACGCATACCTAGCATGATTGTTGAGAACGTTGAGGTCAGGTAATTCAGTAACAGTAGGGTTTGGAATTCGTATGTGTACCTATGAATAGCGGTGTGGCGAGATCGGTTTTACATGGAGCCAGAATACTCGAATCGTACGTGCCTTCGTATCCAGTCGTAGAGATTGGGAAATACAATAAGGTTGCAAATTCGATACCGGACAATGAGCTCTGATCCGTAGGTCTGCGAAAAGAACAATAAAATTGGTAAAAATTATCGATATCTCTATGAGGTTTTGTAATCTAGCAGATGTTTAGTTGATTTAGTCGCGAGATGAGTCATCGCAGCGAACTCACTGCGAAGAGAATAGACTTAATTGTTCGAACGATACGTTAGTACGGTATCTTATCAACGATGATTTGAAATACCCTATGACACCCTCGTATCTTATCGTATGTGTGATTCCCATTCATTATTTAGAGAGAAATTTTTCTAGAATGAGTTACCCTAGAGTTTCAGTCTTCGTTCGGTACTGGAATTGCGTTCGTAAGTGTCGAAGGCTCCTTTCCTTGTTTGGTATAGTTGCATTCACCGTCTAGAGCACGTTTTTCTATCTTTCTGTGGCCTTTCTGCTAGTACCATCGAAGTAAGTGCATACTATCTTATAATGCCAACACTTATCTGTACTTTCGGAACGAACTCCTTTGAACGAGCCACATTCCTTTGGTACTTACATTCCATGCGGAGGCGTACACCTCTTTCTCAGTGCCTCTTCTACTCTGGATTTTCTTCTCTATCTTTTCTTCTATGTTCGAAGTAATTTCACGAGTCATGAAAGTTTATTCTTATCACTAATCGCGGCTCGGAGTATTTAAATTGAACCAGTTTCTTTGTTTGGGAAATACGACTGCATTCTTTTGATGTTGTGATGTTCGAAAATGTTCAAGGTACGAAGGTACAAAGTTTATTGAGATAAATGCTTCTTCGTTTGTCTTTTCTCAGCTTGATTATGTATTGAAATGGCCAACTGCGACATCGATTTGTGCGTTTGGCTGGGAGTCGAGATTGAAACATTGAAATATGTATTTTTTGGAAATTGAGAATTTCATTTACTTACGTGAGATTTTGCCGAGAGTGGTTCGGGTAGAATGAACAGAGTTTTGAAATTCGTGCTTATTCGGTTGATTTACTGTGTTTATCGTGTGGTAAGACCTTTGTACAGAATTATGAAGTTTTTATTTGGATTTGGAACTGTGCAGGTACCTACGACAAAATGTCCGGTGTTAATTAGTATTTAGTATCTGATTACCATTTACCAAGTTCTTGGATATCGTTTAAAATTCTAATGAGCTTAGAGAATATCGTAGAGACCCAATGAGTAACGGTTTAAATTTAAAATACATCGTTACGTAAAGTGAAGATAAAAATGTTGAATTGAAACTTTTGTCGAAAGGTCGAAACGAACGTGATTTTTTATCCAAACAGAAGTGAAATATCGTGAAATATTCGTTGAAAATCCAATCAATTTCAATGACTAACTACTAAGTAGTGTGGCGCGAATATTCTAGTATTCGAATAGTATTCGAATATCGGGAGTGCGAATATCGAATATTCGATTATTCGAATAGTATTCGAATATCGGATGAAAAAATATTCAAAAACATTAAAACGCGTTAAAATTCTGCGAAACATTGAAAAAGTAGTTCTTTTGGTCGCTTAGAAACATAATTGAACGCTTAGTAGCTGTAATATTCCAAAATTTAAATTTAATTTTCGTTTTTTTAAAAAAATAATTTTTTTTAAATGCTAGCTTTACATACTTTACTGAAATCCAAACAATTGAAATGTTTACAATTTGAAACATTCGAATACTATTCGAATAATCGAATATCTCATCGAATAGATATTCGAATAGCGAATATTCGATATTCGCACCACACTACTACTAAGTAGATAATTTTTGAATTAAATGGAAATTCCCAAAAATATTATCATTTCTGTGTTGCGCAAATTGTAAAATAATTTACTTCGAAGTTATTCTCAGAATTTATTCTTCAATGTTACGAATTTATGAATTTATACGTCGAATTTCGGTTTCTGGTGGAAAAAACACTAAAAAAAATCGTCATAAATTTTTGTAGTTATCGTGTTTGTGCACGATAATGTAAATGTGATTGATAAAAAAATTCAAGGACGAGAAGTGTCAGAGAAGTGTTGGGCGGAGAGAAAATAAAATTTTTAAAATTCAAAAATTAACGACCGTTTGATAATTTGGCAACATTGCTTGTAACCCGCGTTTCCTCTTTTTCAAGTGCGACCCCTATGCTAGTCTTAGATATATTCGTAGGAAGAACGATTTCATTTTGTGTGGTGCATTTTAAATTACATATAATTCATTGATTTTCTCTAAAATATTATTTTATGTCAAATAACTCAGAAATTTTTCCTATTCTGAAATCTTTTCAAAAAATTTGCTTACAAATTTTTAATTCAATTAAAATTTTTTTCCCAACTTTCGATAATAATTATGTACTTATTTACTTCATTTTTACAGCTTTACATTATTCTTTCGTAAAAATCATCATTTCAAAACTATTCTCATCTTTCTATCTAATTTACTTTATAAGTTTAAATTGAAATGAAACAATTTTATCAATTTATAAATTTTTCATATTTTATGAATCAAGAAGGCTTCTTGAATTCCAAAATCAAACTTTGATACTTGAAGTGTGTTTCAACTCAAAAATTTTCCCTTTCAAAATTTATTCAATTTTTTTTGCTTTAAAATTTCTAACTTAGAAATTTTCTTACACTGAATTTTCTCAATATTTTTCAACTTGAAGCTTTTTTAGCTCTAAGTTTTCAATTTTTCAATTTTTTCCCACCTTTGAAAAATCATCTTATTTCATAAATTTTGAATTCTGTTATACAAAATTGAACAATCCGTTCATAAATTAACCATTATCCAAAAGCACAATTGTACAATAGTCTCAAAATGTGAATTGAAGGCCTACATACATATCCCATCCAGTAATCAAAAATTGAAATAAAAAATTCCTGTGTATGTCTATACCATAGGTCTTCGAAGTTTTCGAGCTTTTTGTTTTGAAAAAATAGCCATAATTTACCAGGTGATTGATTCTAATTGACTGTTCACAACTAATGTTTTTTAAACAAATGCTCGAAAACCTTCGATTTTAAATCGCAAGAGAAGTGCTGATTGCTGAAATCCTTTCTTCAATCAAATGAACAGTACCATCGTTTTGTCGTAAATTTTTATTGCATAATTGAGTAAACGAACGGGTTGATAATAAAAATTAACGTAATTCTTTTCATGATGACGATAAAAAAATTTTTGAGTTGAAATACATTTTGCTTTTTGCCTTTACGAAGATTTTTCGAAATTCAAAAAAATGGAAATTCTAAAAAATCTCAAAATTTTTTTAAAGTTTCAGAATTGAAAAATGTTCAAATTCAAACTATATGCATAGATGGAAATTTGGAAAACTATATTAGGTTGAAACAAAAAACAAATTTAGAAAACTGAGTTCATCACGAGTTGAAATTTGAAGATAATTTAGGAGTTGCTTCTTGCAGGGATAATTCTTTTAAAAATGACGATTGAAAAAAAAAATCAGAGAAGGAATAAAAAGTTTTAATAATAAAACATTGGAATTGAGAACAATTTTGAACGAAATTTTGAGAATAAAAAATTTCTGAGAAAAATCTCGGGGTTGAAAAATATTGAGAAAATTTATCAAAAAATTGAAAACAATTTTTATTTTTCAGAGAAGATCCTTTCTTGAGTAAAGTTTTGAAGTGGAAAAAATTTGGCTGAAATTTTTTTTTGAGAAACTATGAGGGCGTCAATACGATAAGGTCACAAAAATTTCGAAAACGATTTTTTGCGACAATGTTGACCTACCTTTTTTGTTTTTTTATACAGACATTACAGACGCCCTCATTATCAAGAACTTGAAAGTAATTCTAAAGAAAATGAAAATTTCAACGTTGAAAATTATCAATTTGAAAACTTTTGAAAAATGTGTAACATGAACTTTAGGCGATTAGCTGTAAGCTGTGACTTGAAAAAAAAAACTAAGAAAATCAAAATTGAATTGATTCAAAATTGCACCACACCGATCAAAATAGTCCTTCCAGTGTTTATATTTATACTCGTAAGTAATATCTCGCAAACGTCACACTAGTTAGCGCCATCAACAAAGACTTTCAACCACACATCCCTCTCCACCACTACCGAAATACTCGTAAAAACACGAAAACGCTGCTTTCTGATTGGGTTTTCGGACGTTGTGTGCTTGTGTTTACATTTTTTGCGTGTGTAGGCGACTCGTTGGTTGGAAGTTGGAATTCTTGAATCAGTAGACGCCGAAGCTAGGCGGTGCGCGAACGTGAAACCGTTACGAGTGTGTGAAAGTGAAACGAGGTGAATTGATAAATTTTAATGAACGGAAGTCATGATTTTTAATTTTTAGTCTTTTTTTTCAATAAATCAGTGTTACTTTTATTAGTTTTCGTTGTAATTTTGATCTCATTTTTTTAGTGTCTTAATAAGGGTAAGTTTTCAATATCGAAGATTTTTTTTTTGATGTTTTCCTGTTTAGAAAGGAATGTGTGTAATGAACATTGTTTGAACGATAGAAGCGTCTAATTTATACTAGTCTCGTGTTTAAAAAAAGTAAACGATGCAATTTTACGTTGAATACATTGTAAATATAATGCCGTCGCTGCTGTTGGTTCACTGTAATATAAACCGGTTGAGTTGACGGAAATTGTGATAAAAATATTCTGTCGTTAAGTTTTGCCAGCCAGCAGTATATAGCTGAGTAGTGAGTAATCGTGCTCGGTCTTCTATTGCTACAGCTGTAATTGTGAAAGTACGTAGTGAATAGTGATACGTGCACGATTACTGATTATCGTAGGCGAAATCTAAATTACATAATTTATAGTATTTTCGTTGTAGTTATTGTAGGCCGGTTCCTAACCGTGAGTTGTTTTTTCTTTTCAATAGATGACTCCATTACCAAATAATTCGGCGGAGGGCTTTTGTCACAGCTCTCACATGGATGAAGATTTAATCCAAGATTGCTCATCGTCATCAAGTAGCCACGGAAGTTCGGTGAATTTATTAAACGAAAGCGATCGATTGAAAACATTGAACAGCTGGCAGTGTTCGTACGCTAATAAACGTGCTGTAGCGGCGGCCGGCTTTTTCTATACCAAGTACGAGAATATAGGCGATCTCCTTAAGTGCCCTTTTTGCAATTTGGAAATTCAAGCGTCCAAATGGGAAGAAGGCGCTGATCCTTTCGAACTGCATAGACGAGGTGCTCCTCAATGCGCTTTTATGAAACGAATCAGATCTAGAACTACCACCGATTGTTCGCCGTCGTTTAATATGCAAAGTATGTATTGATTTTTTTTCTGTGGTGAATTTTACTCGATTGCAGATGGATTAATTGTGGATGTGTTTCTGTAGGTGTAAACGATTTTGAAAGAAGAAGACCGTCGGTTTCGGCGGAACCGGAGCATAAATCGTTGTTCCAAATTAATACCAAATATACCCCAATGTTTCCCGATTACGCTAGCGAAGAAGAAAGACGTAGCACGTACGCTTCGATATCATGGCCGAGTAATTTCAAAACGACGCCGGACAGCTTGACAAAAGCTGGATTCTTTTATATAGGTATTGTATCTTATTTTGCCGAGTATTTCACGATTCTTTTTCGAACTGTTCCCTAATCTTGTTTTTTTCGTTTTCGTGTAGGTCCCGCGACGAAAACAGCATGTTTCCAATGCGGTGGCGTCATCTTGTGGGAAGCACACGACGACGCTTTTGTAGAGCACGAACATTTTTTTCCTAAGTGCTATTTTATTCAACAGCACAAACTCCTAGAAGCCACCAGTAAACTGACTCAACAAATTTTAAAAGTAGCCGAATGCACGCCCCGTCGACCAGAATACAACGTCAGTCCGCTCAGAACAGCTAACCTTAATCTAACTCTAGAATCGGATCGATTGAAAACCTTCAACGATTGGCAATATTCGTATATCAACAAGAACGAGCTGGCTGCCGCCGGATTTTATTACACCGGCAAAGGCGACAATGTTATCTGTTATTCTTGTAAAGTCTGCGTCAGTAATTGGGAAATGGGCGACGATCCGGCCGGCGAACATATCAAACATTCGCCTAACTGTAAAATGGTGCCTTATTGTAGGGAGATATTATTGAAGAAAACTGGTAGCGCGGAGCCAATACCAGATAACGATTCTAACGGTTAGTATAGTTTTGGAAGGAAGATTTTTAATGTGGCAAAATTGAGATTTATTTTGTTTGTTTTTATCGCAGGAATTGATACGTGTGGATTGTACGATACGCCGAATCAACGGCCACCCAAGTATCCTCGATATCTGACCGCTGCGAATCGAGCGACCTCGTTTAGTAATTGGCCGGCGCAATTTAAAATTCGACCCAATACGTTGTGGGAAGCTGGATTCTTTTATAGTGGTAATTATTTATTTTGTGTATTGGATTGAATTTTTTATGGGATTTGTGTTTTATTGGTTAGAAATCGATTGAAATTTGTCGTAAAACTAGGTCAATTGCTGATAAAATTCAATTAAAATTGAAAATAACGATTTTTTGGCGAATTGGTCTTCAGGACTGAATTTTGGTAATTCAGATTTTCCCAGTAGGCCTATTGATTGCCGTAAAAGATCAAATTGATTGGTTGTCCTTCCAATTATTCTTGATCAAATTTTTTGTTTGGTAGCTGTTCTTGTGAAAATTGGAATTTATGGTCGAAAAAAATTATTCGCAAGAACTTGAGTTTTCAAAAATACTTTGGATGTTGTTGATCAAAAAATGTTGAAAATTTAATAGAGAATTCAATAAAAACAATGGTCGACAAACGACAATTATTTGTTTGATGAAACAGAAATAAATTCCTTCGCAGCTCCATGTAGGGCAAAGTTTTGGCGTTGGAAATTTTCTCGTTTTTCTTCACACCGAATTCTAGTAATTCAAAAAAATTTGGATTATTCTAGAGCCAAATTTGGCAATTGAATTCCTCTTGTATCTTTTTTCATAGCAAAAGCATAGAAATTTGAACATTGAAGTTCTTGGAATGATTTCGATTTTTTTCTGTCTTGTAATTGATTAATTTTATTGAAATTTTGGTTAAATTTCATCAGTTAATGGCCTTTTATGAAATTAGACACTCGATGAAGTTGTTTTTCGACCCATTTTCGATTTAATTTGAATAATTTTACATTTAGGCTTAATATCTAAATCGATTTTGTTTTCGTTTCAGGTATCGACGATCATTGCATATGTTTTCAATGCGGTACCGGCCTAAAAAATTGGAAAGAAAACGACGATCCGTGGACGGAGCACGCATTATGGTATCCCGAATGCGATTACCTAGTTTCAGTCAAAGGCAGCGCCTTCGTGCAGGACGCTCGCCGAAACAGACGCGATACGATGACGTTATCGGAAGAGGTACGTCGATGTGTAAAATTCAATGGCACGTTAACAAAATGGATCAAATCGACTATCACTGCTGTTCGTGTTTCATGTAAATTAAAATTGGATAATTAGTCGCCTTGTTGATTTTTTATAGTTTTTTCCTTTAAAACAAAAAAAGTAATACGAATATCGAAACGAGGTAATTAGTCGCGTGCTTTTTCAATTTTTATGGTCCCTTTTCGTCTTGAGGTCACAGTTTCAACGTACGTCCAGTCTATAGGGGTTAATTAGACAGGTAAATGAGCCCATTTTATATTCTTTTAATTATCTCTTCGGGTATTTCGGTCTCGACCATTGTCGATTCGTATTGGAACTGAGTCGCGTACAGGAAGCGATAAAGACGTCCATTTTGCCCGAACGTGCCTTCTAAATGTATACCAATATTGCTCCGGTGATTATACAGACTAATTGATTTTTTTTTTTCGGCAGGAAATTAAAGACGCCGTCGAGGTATTGCAAAGTGTATTTCGAGCGATGAATTTACCAGAGTCAATGTAAGTTCCAAATCTATCGTAAAAAATTCTTTCGGGGACGTTAATCTCCGAAATGAAAGAAGTACATTGAAAAAAACTCATCATTACCTAAGGCGACGAAAATGACCGAATTTTTTTATTTTTTTTTCTGTGTTTGAAAAAGAGGTAATGTAAACGAAACCCAAGGCTGTGATAAAATTGAAAATAATGCTGTTGCCTCCTCAAACCGGCGCGCCGTCGATTTAATGGATGAAGAATCGGACGAACACGAGAACGCCGAAAGAAACAGATTATTGTGTAAAATCTGTTTCATGAATAACTGGAGCAAGCTGTTGTATCCCTGTGGACACGTGGCGTGCACTAATTGCGCCAATAATATCGTCCATTGCGCCTTCTGCCGCAAACATATTTCCGATCGAGTTCAAATGTACGTTGAGTGAATCTCTCTTTCGTGCTAGATCTAAATACATCTTCGGAAGACGGTTCGAGTGAGTGTATTCGTTCAAAAACGTAGTCATCTGAAAATTTTCTCGTATTAAATTAAGCGTCGTTTTTTTGTGTTTTAATTTCTTTGTTCTCTAATTTTTTTTTTTCATTTTTTAAATTTGTAACTAATTCACGGATTGTATTTTTTTTAAACGAAGGCTGATTTTGAATTTTAATTAAGAAATCGCGCATTATTTTCTGCCCTCAAAGACTCGGTTTTTTAATTATTAACGCGATGTACATTGGTATCCTTACGTGTTAGAATTTTAAGAATTTATTTGTTTTTGCTTACGCGGCGTTACCCAAAGGGAAGTAGATTTATTTTGGACGAATCTAGCTCGCTGGGTGACGTAGGGGTTCCGCGTTATTTCACTTTACTATTATGATTCGAAAGACGATCTTTTTTTCATTTTTAGTTGAACGTAGAAAGATGTTATACGTTGATGTCTTTGTACGAATTTTAAATTCTGTGACGAACGCGCGGATAAAGATAGATTATCGGATCGGTGTTACGCGGATGTGATAATATTCGATTTTCTAACGTTGGCAATGTACCTACAGCGGACTATTTTTATCGTTTACAAAACGAATAATTAACCGGTCGCCGTCATGCTTCGGTACCTGACTTTTTTGTATGGTAATTTTTTTTTCATACCATTGTAAGATTTCGTGCAGTTGCGTCAGAATGATTTCCGCATTAGACGAACCTAAAATTTGACGAAGCGGTTGGAATTGGGAGAAATTGAAATCGTTGTCGTTGCCTTCGGTATCTTTATCCTCGTGTAATCACTGCTCAATTTGTTATCGAACCGAAATGGTTATACTTTTTCATTGGATTTTTAAGTTATATATTTGTTCAAATTATTCCGGCTTATATTTTTGTTAAAAATAATTCCGGTTCATTTTTTTCTTTGTTTTTTTTTTTTTTTTTTTTAATATAAATATGTATATAATCGACCCTATTGTAAAACACTTGTTTTAATTATCAATTTTTAAGGTTAATTAGTTTTCTAAAATACTCAATACCTCTTATCAATTTCCGGGGCTAAAATTTTATTTTAAGGTAGGCGCTGTGGTTGAATTACGACAGCTGGAGACGAAAAAGAAGACTTCTTCATTTCGGAAAAACTTCCAAAATTTTATTTTTTCTGATTGCATACAAAAAGTATTGTTGAAAAGAGTTGAAATAACGTAAAATTGCATCGATTTCTTTCATAGAGAATTTTATAATAGTCTCAGAGATACTACGTATCTGAACTTTCGATCATTTTATTATCTATTGAAAAAGTAAAATTTGAACGATTTTTGAAATTTTTTGCAAATCTGTCTTAATTTTTGGTTGAAACGTCATTTTTTTCTGTATTTTTGTGCAATCAAAGTTTAGAGCTTAAAAAACATACATCACATTAATTTTAATTTCTTTCCTTGAAAAGTTGAAAAAAAAAATTGAAAAAAACTTCGAAAATCGAAATATTACTTAGTAGGATGTGATACCTATTTGTTTATGTATTTGATTAGTAAAAAAGTTGCGCACGCATGTCCAACCCGGAAGTCCAAAATAGTATATTATGCAATGAGGGAGATAAAGTGATTTTCGACGAATTTTGAGATTTATTGCCCGAGCGAAGCGAGGGAAATAATTCAAAATCGTCGAAAATCATTTATCTCCCGAGTTCCATAAGATATTTTTTGTTGTAGTGTGAGTAAAAGGCGAGTTTGAGCACTCGAGCGATTCGCGAGTGTGAGTAAAAGTGCACTTTTACTCACACTACGATGAAAATGTACTTTCGTATCTGTAACTTACGGTCTGTGACTTGTTTGTTTTCGCAATTTTTGACGCCAAAGATTTTTTTTAAATACCGCGAATCAAAAACATGTTTATTTTAGAAAACTTGATTAATTTTTGCCAAATTAATGAACCTGATAATGTGTATAAGTTATGTTAATATTTGATTACCTCGGTCGCGATAATTGCACTCGTATTTTTCGGACTGAATAATTATGTATACCGTAACCGTAATAATGTATATCGAAGACCCTAAGGTATGTGATTTGTATTTTTTAATATGATTTCAAATGCTGTAATGGTATTTTGATAATTTCCTTGTTGATTACTCAATATTTACTTAAAGCCAACATTTCAATGTGCAGGGTGTGCGCTGGTAACGTTAATAACATCGTTATAATTATGGTTACCATTTAATGGATTCATGAATTATGTTAAGATAAAGACTTAGCCACTGATAGGGAAAACATCTATGTATTTTATTGTACAAAAAGAAATCATAAGTGCCAAAATGTTGATCTCAAGTCTGCCTGCGTGGCCAGTGTCGTGTGATCATTATACAGTTCCTCGTCGTGACAAATTTTTTTTATAAACATCTCGCTTGTATTTGCCAGCGCCATCCTGTTGCATTATTAAATAAATTATAAGTTGCCACGGCTTTACTCTCCCCTTATGTTTTTAAAAGCTTACTTGTATTTAGTATTTTATAAACGTCTTTCATTATCTTGATTTAAGTCGAAGTTATATTCTAACAAGGGAGGCAACACGAATTAAGATGAAGAACAGCACGTAGGGTATTACCAAATTCTTGTAGATATAAGGTGTTGTGTGAATCTATCCGTAGGTTAGAAATATAGACGCTGTGCAGTGTACTGCGTCTATGGTTGAAATGTATAATTTTTTTCTTTCTAATTTTGTTATGACGTTGTTTTTTTTTTATATTACAATACAAATTGATATTTTTCATTAGTTTTTCTCTTCGAATCTTTTGATTAGGTACAGTAGGGTACAACGCAAGTTGGAACGTTATAAATGGATATTTTTTATTTACAAAAGTAAAACAAATTATCAAACGAACATTAACAATACACGAACGAAACAAAATGAAAAAAACAATGAGGAATTAAAATTAAAGCTAATAAATAAAAAGGAATGCTCGGCGAGTATATAACAATAAAACACGAAAGCGAGAAAGTAAATACAATTCTGTCGGAGTGTTACGAACACATGTCCGTTCCACACATATAACAGCTGGTGTTAGCTTTTTTTTCGAGAAACACGTACAAAAAATTCACTAATTTCGACATGTAGGATTGGGTCGTATTGTCGATTGTAGTATTCGACAATGGGTAGGAAAAATAATCGTCTTATACGACAAATGGCATATACATGTCCTAGATTTAACCTTAGAATGATTAATACAACAATATACACTATTCACAACCTGCTGTGTATAATTTTTCGCAATCAACAACTCTCGTATGAGACAACAAAATAACAATTCACAGTTACAAACCAGTATCGCGATCGTATCGTAACATAGAAGCTTATTAAGTAATACATTTGATGCAATAGAAATTTATAAACTAGAATTACGGAAGATACTTCGGTTTGTTAACGATAGCGCTTTTACAGCCGTAATACATTATGGTAATGAAAAATATTCGTCTTGTTGAAAGCTCTTGATAGAGAGACGAATGGATACGAATACGATTACACGAATATACCCTGCTTTGAGAAGAAATTAGTTCAAGCCGGAGAACGTTTTAGCTTTTTCTTTTTGAAACCGAATTTCTTAGGGAAAACGTTTTGTTACCGTCTTTTTTTCTTCTCCTGTTTTCGGCTGCGGTGGTGCATATGGAGACGTTTGTATCCGTGGGTGTTGCTGTCCGAGTCACTTTCGGAGAGTTCGAATGTGCTAAAGTCCTGGCGAAAATAAAGAGGAAATGAGCGATTGAATTGATAAAACTAAATGATAAGTGGAATGGATACTTACTTTTTGGACCTTCCCTTGTTCTGGGAGTATAATGACCGCAGCTATGCAAACGAGTTGAAATATAGCTCCTAGGAACATACCGTACTTTAAAAGCTTGTCAAATATTTCGTCCATCATTTTGGTGTTGTTTGGTTCAGTTTTGGTTGTCGAATTGAGCTTATAAAACGATTGAAATTGGTAAAACACAATTTTTTTCACCGAAATCAAGATGAATGTTTAATCAAAATAAACAATTCAGTCACAGAATTAATTTTGGCTAAATTTAAAAGTTCAAAGTTCGGTTTGTTTTAGATTCAAAAAGAAACGTTCTTTAAAAGAACGAAATCGCGTTTAAAAAATATGGCGAACGATTCGCTGAGAACGAACGAGTCGTTCAAAATTAATTTTGCTGCCTGACTCCGCAATTCAAAAAACCCAAGAAATTCACTTTTTGATCTTTTCGAACTAAAACTTTTAATCTGTGATTTTTGTTTTTGTGTTTTATGATTGGTAATTGGCAGTTTCAATATTTTGGTATGTACGTTTTGCATTCCTCAGCGCATTTTTTAAATAACTTTCGATAATACTAACACGCGTCCAAAAGTTAACGCCTACTTGGTTTTATTATATCAATAAATCAAATTTAAATTCGCTCGGTGTGTAAAATTCGAACCCGAAATTCACCCGTTCATGTGTTGCTGCCGCTGGTAATCACATACATCATCCTACGTAAGTTCGTTACGCGTATAAATTCGTCGTGCTATAATTAACATAATACACTATTTGTTGATAATACGTAATAATTAATCTGGCTGATACTTTGACAGCAATGCAACAAACATCATGATTACGCTAAATTTATCCGAGACGTGATTGCGATCGATAATGAAAGATAGTAAAAGCTGTTGAATTCGTGGTACGGTGACCGTGGAGATTGATGCAAAATGCCATTCAAGCTACGTCTAAAGAGAAGCCGCCAGTATAATGTGGTATCAAAATCCTTATTCGTCGTCGGAGTGGAACTTCTGGATAGTACGTCTGTCGAGTGTACGTTGGCGACCGAATCTCTCGGAAGGGAATGCTTGGATAATATTTGCCAAAAACTCTCATTCCAACAGGTACGTTTTTTCGGAGGTTTGTTTCGTAATCGATGACTCATGTTGGAATACTATTACAGCCCGAGTTTTTCGGATTGAGATATGTGTCGCGGAATGGAGCCCCGAGATGGGTCGAATTGGACCGTCCTCTGAAACGGCAGCTAGATAAGCATTCGATTAAATATACGTTGTATTTGAGAATCATGTACTACGTATCTGGTATCAATTTGTTGACCGATGAAATGACTAGGTGAGTAATTCATCTTTACTGATAATAATCAGTGTATTAATTTTTTAATCTCGGTAATTACGATTTCCAGGTATCATTATTTCTTACAACTAAAATCGGACGTAATAGAAGGACGAATCAAATGCAATAGCGAACAAGCTAAGATACTCGCTAGCTACAGTATGCAAGGTAACGAGATAATGGACCGTTTTTGTATTATTTTATCTATCTTCATAATGAAATAATTTCGTTAATGAAATAATTTCGTTTTATAGCCGAATTTGGTAATCATGACGTCGAGAAACACACACCAGAATACCTAAACGAGTTTGTTCTATTTCCAAAGCATATCATCAACGGCCAGCAGGGTGCATTAACCGAAGCAGTAATATGTCAACACGCAGGCTTGGCAGGATTACCTCAAGGTACCGCAGAAGAGTATTATATTTTGGCAGCTCAACAATTGGAAGGATATGGACAAGAGACTTTCACCGCTAAAGTAACTAGACCTATCTCATTACCGATTATTTTCGTGGAAACGTATTAATCGAGTAATTTTCAGGATGGCAGCAGTAACGAAGTATTAATTGGAATATCATTAACCGGAATCACTGTTCGAAGTGACGTATCCCAACCTGCGAAATTTTACAAGTAAGGTTTTCGAAGATATTTGATTTGAACTATCAAATCATATTCTAATTTATTATTTTCTAACCGCAGATGGAGAGATATTACTAACGTAGTGAATCACAAGCGTTATTTCGGTATCGAATGTCAAATCCCCGAAGAAACTGTTCATTATCAATTCGCTGACGTCGAGTCGGCCAAATACGTTTGGCGTATGTGCGTTCATCAGGTAAACATTTCTAAGATTTCGGATCAATTGTCTGCCACGTTTCACGACAGGGTCAAAATCCATCGTGTCACGTTACTCATTCAGTAGTCGATTTATCACGCTAACTTAATCCTTTCGGTGAGAAGATTAGACGATTATGTATTGATATTCTGGTACGGTTTTTTATTTCAGCATACGTTTTTTGCTCAGTATGGTCAATCAGCTGATCAAGGGAATACGGCAGAAATCGTGAAAGCTTTGCTGTCAAGGAATACGCCAGATGTACGTAAATTTACCCAAATATCTTCACGAATGATTGATTTTTACGAGTCTTAATGAATTATCTATTTTTATATGGGCAGGAATTACATTTGAACAGCAGCCACGAAGAGCTAGATGGAGATTACAAAATAGACGAGCCAATAATTGATAAAAATATGAAAATGGTCGGAGAAAGTTCGAATATTGTATGGGAGAGGCAGAAAGCCCAATCTACCTCGTGCTTAGATCTGTCGTCGGTTAACAACGAGATAGATAGATTAAGGTGAGGTGTTTTTTTTATTTCAAAAGATCGCCACGTAATTGACATTTCGTTTCAATTTTCGAATTGATTTTTTATGCAGAGCTTTGCTGCCGGGCTACCGTCAAGCTCCTGATTATGAGACCGCTATTCAACAGAAATATCACAATCATCGAAACGAAATTCGTAACGTCGTTCCAAATCCAGTACTGTACAGTAGTCATCCGGATATTCATTCGGCGGCTCATTTACAACAGCACAATCATCTGAATTCGTCGATTTATAAGCATTATCCAGATGTAGCTCAAGTAGACCGATTATACAGATCGGATCATGTACCTGTGCCTCACGTTGATCAGGTTATTCATACGTATAGGTGAGTTGAGCTCTTGATTTTGTAGATGAGATTTAGGAAGAAGGTGCTCATTTTGTTGTATGTTTTTTTTTTCCACAGTACTCCTGAATTGGATACCGTTACCAATAACCTAATTCAAGGTATGCAAATGATGCATTTATATAAACCGCCCCCACCGTACCCGATCAATCGACCTAGCAGTAATAGTACGCCGGATTTGGCGTCGCAGACATTCGCTCATCATAGTCATTATATTATAAGTTCGCAAGTAAGAGAGCTTTTTTTTTTGGGAAAAAAAGAAAACTTTCCAAATTGCAATATTAATTTAATTACTATTTTATCAATTACTCAGGTCAGCGGATCGAGTCCAGATTTAGTATCATCTCGATCACCATACAATTTGCCATATGCCGATTGTCGTAATTCGCAGTATTCCAACATGTTACCTAACGCCGAAGCTCACCGAACGTACACCAATTTAGCCATGTTGGATCCTCAACAAGTGAGTCGATTTGTTCATTATTTTGCAATTGCTTATTTATACACACACTTGTGTTGACTATTTGATAACATTGTTTTTTTTTTTTTTGACTTTTCAGAGAATAAACGATCTGAAAGCTAAATTGGATCCGGTCGGTTTGTACATGAAGAGACAGAATGGAGCTGTATTCTCTCAGACTCCGGTCACATCCTATATGGGTTGCAGCACTCTTTATAACGGCGGTATGTTAAATTCATTTGAATATTATTTGAAGTATTTCCGTTTATTTTTCGAATTGCAGATTCGTTTTGGTCGTTTAGATAGAAAAAACGAAGGATGAGAAATAACTAATTATAATACTCAGCAATGGTTTTGGGTTGTCTTTCGATATTGTACTTTTTTCTGGGAACTGACGCTAGCGAAAGTTGGAATTTTATATTTCATTAAAGAAAAGTGAATGGAAGAGAATTTTTCGAGATTCAGATGAGATCAATGAATCCTCTCTAATGTTTCAATTTGATTGAAATTCGAAGGAAATTCGATAAATTTTCTCTTGGAAATTTGGGCTTCGTTTACCAGATTACTTTTTTTTAATTCGTTTGAAATCGGTCAAAAATTTGAACGTTTTTCTAAATTTTCAAAATTTTATTTGATTTTAGAAAACTAACGAAAAATTACATGAAATGAAATCGTTGATGAAAATAGTAATTCGACAATTGGCAAACGTAATCTTACTTTACCTAATAAAAACAAACGATTTACTTGAGAACTTGAATTAAGGAAGGTGATAGAAAAAAATATTTGTAGATATAAATTTTCGTCGATCTCTATCGTGTATCGAATTTGGCTGCAATTTTTTTCATAAAATCAGCTCTTAATTAAGGTCTTTAACTGGTAGTTATTAAAAGTAATGAAAAAGTACTGAATTTGGGCAAAATTTCAACAAAGGTAGTAAAAATACCAAATTACCTCAAATTATTTTTTTAAATCTAAAATAATGAGAAAAAATTATGAAATTTCAGTTTTTCAAAGAGGTTTTTTGCAAAAAATGTTACTATAATTTCACCCGGGCATAATAAATTAACGAATGATTTATTTATCACAACAAAATCATTGTTTTTCGAAACTAGAATACGAAAACCCTTCTCGTTGATTCTCTATATTAGTTGAGCAAGCTGAAAAATTTTAGGGGTTTGGAGGGGACTTATCGAATCGAAGATTCAAGTTTCATTCCAAAAGGGGTTCTATGTAATTTTCAATCTCGTAATTTGGTAGCGCTGTGACGTAATTTGGTTCATTTTAAAATTTTTTGAAAATAAATTCAAGTTCTTCATTTGCTGGTATTTGAGAGAAAGAAATCTGTCATGTTATTCGATATTCGACGAAAATTGATAAAACTTTCTCAAGTTTTCGTGATCGATTTTTTCTATTATTTATCGATGGAAATTCATTCGATTTCGGTGTTCGGTACGGAATTTTAGCCGCAGGTTTGTTATGATTTTTTTGGATTTCGTGGCTACATGTACAGTTGAAGACAAAAATTTATATCGATTCTGTTTCGATTCGAGTCGTATGCCTTTTTATCGTAATGATCGATATCGAACGTCGTATTTCATGAATTGAAATTCGATTTGAGATTGGTCTATCGATTTATATCGATATTATTTTTCGAAATTCGGGTTCGTTTTCGCGTCGATTTTTTTCGATTTGATTCGATATCTGTTAAAAAATAGATATCGATGTTTACTCCCATTATTTTTTTATAAAAATCGTATGAAAATGAAAGAATAGGTAGTAGTGTAGGTTAAATCGATTGGAATCGAATATGGATTTAATTTATTAAGAGTCGAAATCGAATAACGATCAAGACGATTTTTAATTAAAACTTGTAAAAATGATGATTAAGTCGAAAAAAAAAGGAAAATCGGTCAAATTAATTGAAACGAAAATCAAAATCGAATTCTGATAAAATTGATTATCGATCTAAGTTATTGAAACAAAAATGAAATCGAATATCGATCGAATCTGTTGAAATTGAAAATTAAAATTCATTTCCCATCGAATATCAATCTAATAATGTGAAATTGAAATCGAAATCGAATATCATCAAATCGACTGAAATTAAAATTGAAAAGATCCGACTTGAAACTCGAATCGAAATCGAACATCAATCCAATCGATTGGAGCTACGTAAAATGAAAATCGATCTGTTCGAATCGAAACCGGATAGTAATCAAATCGATTCTTCATTTAAACTAAAATTGGAGTGCGTTATCGATCTGCTCAAATTGGAACTGAAATCGGTGATCAAATATCGATCGAATCGTAAAATTGAACATCGATGATCGAATATAAATCCAATTTATGTGAAACTGAAATCGAAATCGAATATAATCAAATCGAGTGAGACTATATTTGAAATTGACTATTATAGATCTGATCTGAATCTCAGATCGAAATCGAGTATCAAATCGATTGCAACTAGAATTAAAATCCGGTATCGATTTGGTCGAATCAAACTGAAATCGAAATCTGGTACCAGTCGAATCGATTCAATGTAAAATAAGAATCAAATATCGTTCGAATCGAATTGAAATAGATAATCGAATTTCGATCGAATCGAAGTTGATGAATTGATCGAAAAAATACACTTGATTTAGGAAACTGGTAATGTCAATAAATCCGATTAAATTTCGATATCGGTTAAATCGAACTATAATCGAAATTAATGATATCGAAGTCAATGAAATCGAATTGTGGAAATTCGAAAAAAAAAAATCGAACCGTGGAAATCTAAAGTAAATATCAAATTATGGAAATTCAAATGATTCGAATTAAACTCGAATCGCAGAAATTCGAATTCAAATCGACCCGTGAAAATTGGATTAAAAATCAAATTGTGGCAGCTAGCACTGTTCCAATAACATGCAATCGATCAAGTCGATTAATAATCGAATAGTTTTACAGTCGATAAGACCGATTAGATGAAGATTTTCGAAAAAATCTATATCGATTTTACGGCTCATCGATTCATATCGATTTCATTTCGATATACTCGTACCTTGGTCGAAAACACAAATCGATTTCTTAATCAAATTCTAAATAATTACTTCTTTCTTTCTTCAAAATTATTTATTACCCTATAATTTCATTACAAAAATGTCTCAATGTATTATGATACATATTTTACTACAAAATAATTTTTCAATCTAATGAAATGTAATTCGAAATTCGCCCCAAAGGAAAAAGCGAATCGGCATAATATAGAAGAAATTTTTACAGAGATTTGCCTGATTGCCTCAAGGCGGTATCCTTCGTTATCCTTATAAGGGCAACAAATCGTACGTGATTGAAATTTTGAAAAAGGATGACTCACCCAGCTCAAAACTATATCTTTTATTATCCTTATAAGGGCAACAAATCGTACGTGATTGGAATTTTGAAAAGGATGACTCATTCAGTTCAAAACTGTATCTTTTATTATCCTTATATGGGCAATGAATCATACCTGACCAAAATTTTAAAATCCATAGCTCCGCCTGAAGTCCTGGAGCCGTCTCCCTCTTGTATCGACTTGTCAAATTTTTTTTTTAACCCTTATTCGGCTCAGAGTATTATCCTTTGTTATCCTTTTAAGGGCAATAAAATTTACGTGCTCGGAATTTAACAATGAGGGGTGGCTTACCCTATGACTCAGCTGTTATCCTGACAATAGGGACAATAAAATTTTATTGCTCGGAATTTAACAATAGTAACCACTGGGACGGCTAGTCTACCCTTTTATCATAACGCAGCAGGGTGTCTCTCTTTCTTATCTTTACCAAGGGTTATAAAATTTACAACCTTGGGAAACCGAACAATAACGAATGGAATTTTTTTTTGCAGAGGGCAATAAAATTTACAACTTTGAAAATCAGACAATAGGGAGGGGTTTTTGCGGCTTGAGGCCTCAAAGGAGAGGAACATCTGTTTTCGATCTTTGGAGGTGTTTTTCTTTTTCTTTTTTCTTTTTAGAATTGTTTACTTCGCAGCTGCATTGTGGTGCTTTTTTTCAAGCCAGTTGTGTTTCGTCTGTCGAGTCGACAGGGTGTGCCTGCTTCGAAGCTCTCTCTAAGTCGGTAGTTTTTGAATGTTGTGCGATACGGATGGTTCTCGCGATGTAATGCTTTAGTTTCGCGAATAATTCGACTTATTTTTTGCGTGCTTGATTTTTAATTCGACGCTTTTTATCGCGGCTTATCGTTAAATTCAGTTCGTTTTAACATATTATCGCTGTTATCGTTACGTTTTATAATTATTACAACGTTTCGAACGATCAATTAATTTTTCAAACGCGTTTATTATGATTGCAGTTGGTAATATTTCGGAACCGATTTACGAAAATGTTCCTCTACCTTGGCCACCGCCTTCTCAACAGCAGCATCCCGTCGAAGCGGCGAACAACATTGCAGCAGCTAGCACCAGCGGCGCCGGAGTTGGAATCGTTGGATCTACCTCGATGGCTGAAAGTCGTTCCAGAGCTTCCAGCATACAATCGGCGCCGGAAATAAATAGCGTGACGATTACGACGCCTTCGACCGCCACAGATCGAAATAACGTTACGAACGTTACCATTACTTCGGCAGCATCGGCGGTGGATGAAATGAAAGCTTCGGTTTCGGGTACTGGCAGCAGCGGAGATGCTAATAAGAGTATTTCGTTTTCGAATCCGTCTTCTACGTCGTCTTCGTCCAGGATTACCTCGGCCAATCATTCGGTTAATACGTCGTTTGGTGAGTGCTGATTTTAGTATTTTATTTGGGGTGGGATTTTTTACGCGGTGGTAGGCGATTATTTCAAAAATTGTGGAGATTTCGCGGATTTCGTAAAATTTTTTGGATAAAATTGAGATTTTGGCGAATTTTTTGTTGCGGATTTCTCGGATTTTTCTTCTATTCTGAAAATTATGTCAAAAATTTCGAGTTTTTAAATAATTTTGGCAAACTTTATCAGGTTTTTCAAATTTTAAAAATATTTACAAGAATGTTCTCCATTTTTTGAATTTGATAAAGATTTCGAATGATTTTTCTCTTATTTTTTTCATTTCTGACTTGAAATAAATCCCAACAAAATTTCTCATCTGTTTTCAGTTTTAAATTTTTAACACTCTTTAAGACTTTTTTCAATTTTTCTACACTTTAAAAATATTTTTCAAATTTTTTTTCTTTTTTTGAATTTTTGAAATATTTTAAACAAATTTTCACAATTTTTTTTTCATTTTTTTGAACTTATTTTTTCAATTTTGAATTTTCAAATATTCTGACCCAATTTTTATTCGTTTTGAATATTTAATTACTTTTTACAATCTAATTGAAATGTTTTCCTAGTTTACAAATTCAATTTTTCGAGTTTACAAATTCGATTATCTCGTAATTTTTTTTACCTTCTTTCGTATAAATTCCATTTTCTTGATTTGTTCGACGTTTTCCAATTTAAATTAGGGATTTTTTATTTTTAAAGCAGTAGGAATTTCATCAAATTTTCCTTTTTTAGATTTTGCTGTTTGGTTTTTTCTAAAATTTCAATTTTTAAAATATGGTTTTCCCTCGAACCCATTTTTTAGAAATCTAAAATACTTTCTAAACTTTTTTACAATCGAGTTGATATGTTTTTCCAGTTCACATATTCAATTTTTCGAGTTTACAAATTCGATTATTCCAAATTTTTTGGCTTCTCATTTTCTTTGATTTTTTTTTCGATATTTTCCAATTTAAATTAGGGATTTTCAATTTTTAAAGCAGTAAGAAATTCATTAGATTTTTTTTAGATTTTGCAGTTTGGTTTTTTCTAAAGTTTTAATTTTTTAAATAATTATGTTTTTCTTTCGAACTCTATTTTTAGAAATCTATAATACATTCCAAACTAGTTGCCAAGTTCTGTTTTCTCTTTTTTTAAAAATCTTTTTTCAACTTTCTTAATTCCTCTTTAGATTTTTTTCGAACTTTTCTCGAGGTACCTAATTGAGTAATTTTCTGTAAACTATTCCGATTTTGTTTTGGCTTCTTGGAAAAATATTTTCTAAATCCCAAATGCCCTCTTTTTTCAATTTTGAATTTTTTCATTGATGTTCTTTTCCATTTTAATAATTTTCTCATTAGTTAAGTAAATTTTCATCAAAAATTATTTTCCAACTTCTAAATTTCCACAGATTCAATTTTATAAGTTTTTAATAATTTCTTGTTCAAATCTTCCATAAATTTTTTACGAGGGGATTTCAATTATTTCAGGAGGACCAAAATATCATTTAATTTTCTTTTGCATTTTTTCTCATTCATTTTTCCCATTTAAACTTTTCTCACAGGTTAATTTTTTGAATTCCTAGTTTAATTACGTATATTTTTTCAATTTTACTAATTTTGAATGGTCTCGAATTTTCACAATTCCTTTAGAACAATTTTCAAGATTTTTTTTTTTCAAATTTTCGTAATTTTATGAAATTTATTTTGCGAGTCCTACAAATCTCTCTTTGGATTTTTTAAATCATTTTGAATCAATTTTTCATTCCCAATTTTCATAAATTGTGCAAAATTTTTATCAAATTCTGTTTTCTACATTTTTTACTTTTAAAATTCTTCTATTCTATTAATTCTTGTCCTTGCCAGGCCCTCCGGACTTCGCTTGATTTCTAGTTTAGGTTTCAAGATCTCATAAAATTTTTCCATTCTCTGTTACAGATTCAACACAATTCGACAGCAATCATTCTGGAACGTTGGGCAAAGATCGAGGAGGCGGTCAGAAAGGACGTCGTAAATGGGGCGGAATTCTCGGAGGTACCAAACACAAGCATGGTAACAGACATGACGACGATATGGTCGACGGATTCCGAACAGGTGCAGGGTTGCACGACACGCTGCCTAAACATCCGTTACCGACGAGTATCTCCAAGGAAGCTATGGTGAGTAAAAATAGATAATTCCTCATCTCCGACTGGAGGTTTTTCCAACTGATTTCTATCATCAATTTTTTTGTTTTCGTTTTGCCTACGCAGTGTCAATTATTGGAACGTAAATTGGAAGATAGTCAATTGATATTCGAATTTGAGAAAATTCCCAGATTTAAGGGTAACGCTGATTTTACCACCGCACATTTACCGGAAAATATTAATCGAAATAGGTAAATTTGATTTTATTTTTGATTCCAATCTTTGAATGATTTTTTAATCATTTTTTTTTATATTTGTTTTTCAGGCATAAAGATATTTTACCATATGAAGAAAATCGAGTACGTTTGAGTCCAACCAAAGAGAATAAACACGGATATATTAATGCTTCTAATATTACGGTAAGAGTTTTCATAATAATTTTCAAGTAGTTGTAATTTATTTTTATTTTTTATCGAATTGTGTTGGATTTTAATATGTGCTGTGTTTTTTCCCATCAGGCTTCCGTTGGAAATCAACAAAAATTTTACATAGCTGCACAGAGTCCTCTCCCATCGACAGTTGGTCACTTCTGGCAAATGATCTGGGAAACTGACGTCTACCTTGTGGTGAATTTGAGCGATTTAAATGACTGCAATACCGTTCCTTATTATCATTCTACGCTGACGGATAAACCTTTCGAGACCGGAGAAGTAAGTTGAAATGTTAATATTTTTATTTATTTAATTTGAAAAAAATGCATGTACGTAGTTTTGATGTGACATTTTATTTTAATTTTATAATGTAATAACATGAATTTTGAAATTTTTTCAGTTTCAAGTATGGAGTCAGTTTTCGCAGGAGACCGGACATTGTATTACGACCAAGCTGCGTGTATTTCATAGTTCGTCGAGACGTGTTCGAGGTATTTGGCATCTACAATACACCGAATGGGTTAACGACGGATGTCCGAAGGATGTAGCTCACTTTTTAGGTGAGTTGAACAGTTTGAATTTCAAGCAAGTTTGTTATTTTCGTTGTTGTAATTGTGAGGTTGTGTTTTCGGGTTTTCTGATTTTTCCTAATTAATTTTTTTTTTTTGGGGGGGGGGGGGGGATTTATTTAAAGCGTCAATCCAGCGCTATTTATTGATAATTTTTAGTTTATTTTCACGACTGAAGCATTTTAAAATTTTCGAGGTTGTTTTTGAGCTATCGAAATTTTTTCTCGTATTTTTTAACGTTGATTTTACTGTTTTCAGTTGCGAAATGAAATTTTTCGTATTTTTCCTTGGTATTGATTTTCCTCTTCCAAATTTTCAATCGTTGGAATTTTTTGACCAAATTGGCGAAGTCTTTTCATAAATCCGTTTTTTTTTTTTTTTTTTTTTTATTGTCAAGGTTTGATATTTTTCAACTTTTAATAGAGGAAATATTCTCCAAAATTTTGATTCCTCAAGAATTTATTCATTTTAAATTTTTTTTTCCTTGCTTTTTATCATTTTTTTCGATTTTGATAGATTTTTTACGGCCATTGCCAGTTTCCGTTGTATTTTTTTAAAATTATGACTCAATTTGATTTTTTTTTATTTTCAAATAATCATTATTTCAATTGAGGTTTTTATTCTATCTTTGCAAAAGTTTTGTTTTTCTAAAATTTCTTTTAATTTCTTAAATTATCATTTTCATTGGAATTTTTATCATGCCAATGTAACTTTTCTGTACTTACGTTACTTTTTCGACTGATCTTTTTTTTTTTGAATGTCAGGAAGTCAGGATTACGGTTTCTTGAAGTGAATTTTTCCATCAATTCTCGATTCCAATTTTTATAGTTGTTTTTGTTTTTCTTGACCATTCTCAATTTTTTATTCCATATTTCTGAATTTTTTCATATTTTAATTATCATTCGGCATCTTTTGTCGTTTCATCTCTCGATTGTTCGTGTTTTTTTTTGTTGTTTTTAGCCGTTTTTACAATAATTATTGAAATTGGGATTTTTTTATCTGATCGTTTTCGTGATTTTTCAACTTTTTAACTAAGCCAAATTTTCCGCGTTTTGATGATTGATTTTTTTATGTGATTTTATTCGTTTTGTTGCTAATATTTTTCTCTTTACTTTTTTCATATTTTTTCGTTTCAAAATTTTTAAACCTGAAATCATTCGCTTGATTTATTTATTTTGCTCATTTCGTTTGCTTTTCGTTCGAAATTTTTCTAACCTGGCATTCAATTTTCGTGTAATTTGTTTATTTCAACTGATTTAATTTTTTAAAATTATTTTTGGTTTTTACTTTTTCACAATATTATTGGAATTTAAGAGCTTTTATTCGCGTCTATTCGCGTTAATTTTTAATCTTTAAATTGAAAATTTTTCAGCATTCAGTTTCAATAGTTGATTTTTTTTGAAGTTTTATTCGTTTTAATTGTTCCGAATACTTGTTCTTTGAATATCACTCTTGGTTTTTTCGCCCCCAATTTTTTTCAACTTGAAATTTAATTCAATTTTCATTCAATTTTATCTAGTTATTCGATTCTTTGATGTATGAATATTTTTTTGGCAACTGCATATTTTCCATTTCGAATTACTTTTTTGTTTTACAAAATTTTTCGTGTAAGTTTAAAATTATCATTACCGATTAATTTTTTTTTCAATATTTCGGTTTTCGAACATTTCTCTGGCATTAAAAAAAAAAAAAATTGACTCAATTTTTGGAAAGATCGTAATTTCAGTATCTTTTCTTTCTGCGAATTTTGATTTTGTAATATTTTTCGTTATTTTTTGCTGTGATTTTCGCAATTGATTTTTTTGACTCAATTTTTGGAAAAATGGCTGTTTGTATTTTTTCCCCATCCTCATGAATTTATTTCAGATGAGGACGTGTACGTTTTTATTTTTTTTTTGCCTTTTTTGGTTCGATATTTTGTGAAATTTCAACGAGTTTTCAGATTACCTTACTTTTAAAATTTTTATTTGTCATCGAGCTTTCATCTCGAGTTTTTTTAGAATAATTTCTTCAATTTTTTTGCGTTATTTTTATCGCAAATGGTTTCACCTTCCTTTTTTTCGTCTGTAGGGTCTATAGGCGGAACCAGAAATTTTTTTTCGCCTGGGCACAAAGGGCCAAGCGTGGGTCAGGTTTTTGAAAGATTTTTTTGGAGGGGGGGGGGGGAGGTGAGAGGGTCAGTTATGAAAAGAGACCTCAAAATCAAAATGTAAAATTTTCAAGTACACTTGATAAAATAAAAATAAATTTGCTCAAACATGTCATTTATTATTTTTTTTAATATTTTTAAATAATAGAGTTGGTAGACATTTGGCTACAAAGGGTACCGGCGAGTAAGATAGGTGAATCTGCCCCAGAGCCAGAGCTGATGAAACTAACCCACGGAATTTGGTTCTCAGGGTTTGAAAACCACCTTGTAAAAATTTTTGGCCCTCTACCCCTCCCCTAGCCTGAATTATAGGGCAAAACGTTACTTTTTTCAGCCTTTCCATTAAAAATTTCTATGTTCCGGGGCTTGCGACCAAATTTTTTCAAATTTACGTGAGTTATACACTATACTGAGGGGTGTTAGTTGGTGGTTTGAAAGAAAAAATTGAAGCGCGGGGCGATAATTTATTATTTTTAAAATTTGAAACGTAGGACCTCTTAGTATCTTATATTCTCCTAATGAAACTGGTGATTTTTAGCGTCAAAATTCGCCCTAATTGAGATTTAGGGAGTGGCACACCTGACAAATGGGTTGCCTAGCAACATAAATTAAAGGGCGGGGCGATAATTTATTATTTTTCAAATTTGGAACGTAAGACCTCTTAGTATCTTATATTCTCCTAATGAAACTGATTTTTAGCGTCAAAATTCGCCCAAATCGAGATTTAGGGAGTGGCAGACCTGACAAATGGGTTGCCTAGCAACATAAATTAAGGGGCGGGGCGATAATTTATTATTTTTCAAATTTGGAACGTAAGACCTCTTAGTATCTTATATTCTCCTATTGAAACTGGTGATTTTTAGCGTAAGGATTCGCCCAATAATGAGATTTAGGGAGTGGCATACCTGACAAATGGGTTGCCTAGCAACATAAATTAAAGGGCGGGGCGATAATTTATTATTTTTCAAATTTGGAACGTAAGACCTCTTAGTATCTTATATTCTCCTAATGAAACTGGTGATTTTTAGCGTCAAAATTCGCCCAAATCGAGATTTAGGGAGTGGCAGACCTGACAAATGGGTTGCCTAGCAACATAAATTAAGGGGCGGGGCGATAATTTATTATTTTTCAAATTTGGAACGTAAGACCTCTTAGTATCTTATATTCTCCTATTGAAACTGGTGATTTTTAGCGTCAGGATTCGCCCAATAATGAGATTTGGGGAGTGGCATACCTGACAAATGGGTTGCCTAGCAACATAAATTAAGGGGCGGGGCGATAATTTATTATTTTTCAAATTTGGAACGTAAGACCTCTTAGTATCTTATATTCTCCTATTGAAACTGGTGATTTTTAGCGTCAGGATTCGCCCAATAATGAGATTTAGGGAGTGGCAGACCTGACACATGGGTTGCCTAGCAACATAAATTAAAGGGCGGGGCGATAATTTATTATTTTTCAAATTCGGAACATAAGACCTCTTAGTATCTTATATTCTCCTAATGAAACTGGTGGTTTTTAGCGTCAAAATTCGCCCAAATCGAGATTTAGGGAGTGGCAGACCTGACAAATGAGTTGCCTAGCAACATAAATTAAGGGGCGGGGCGATAATTTATTATTTTTCAAATTTGGAACGTAAGACCTCTTAGTATCTTATATTCTCCTAATGAAACTGGTGTTTTTAGCGTCAAAATTCACCCAAATTGAGATTTAGGGAGTAGCAGACCTGACAAATGGGTTGCCTAGCAACATAAATTAAGGGGCGGGGCGATAATTTATTATTTTTCAAATTTGGAACGTAGGACCTCTTAGTATCTTATATTCTCCTAATGAAACTGGTGATTTTTAGCGTCAAAATCTGCCAAATTCGTGATTTGAGCGGATTTCAACTCTAAAAATCACCAGTTTCATTAGGAAAATATAAGATACTGAGAGGTCTTACGTTCCAAATTTTAAAAATGATAAATTATCGCCCCGCCCTTCAATTTACGTTGCCAGGCAACTTATCTGCCACGCCCAAATTGAAGTTTAGGGAGTGGCAGACCTGACCAATTGGTTGCTTCGCAACATAAATTAGAGGGCGGGGCGATAATTTATTATTTTTCAAGTTTGGAACGTAAGACCTCTTAGTATCTTATATTCTCCTAATGAAACTGGTGATTTTTAGAGTCAAAATCTGCCAAATTCGTGATTTGAGCGGATTTCAACTCTAAAAATCACCAGTTTCATTAGGAAAATATAAGATACTAAGAGGTCTTACGTTCCAAATTCGAAAAATAATAAATTATCGCCCCGCCCTTTAATTTACGTTGCTAGGCAACTTATCTACCACGCCCAAATTGAAGTTTAGGGAGTGGCAGACCTGACCGATTGGTTGCTTAGCAACATAAATTAGAGGGCGGGGCGATAATATAATAAATTATCGCCCCGCCCTCTAATTTATGTTGCTAAGCAACCAATCGGTCAGGTCTGCCACTCCCTAAATCTCATTATTGGGCGAATTTTGACGCTAAAAATCACCAGTTTCATTAGGAGAGTATAAGATACTAAGAGGTCCTACGTTCCAAATTTTAAAAATAATAAACTTTCGCATTTTAAAACTTGAAATCGAGTTTTCTTCTTGATGTTTCAGAGGTGCAGTTTTGAAAAAAATATAGTTATGTCATGTATTTGTCCCTATCTACAACGTAATATTTTTTCAGAATTTTTGAGGTGGGTGGAAGCCTTAAAAAAATACGAAAAACCACCTTTTCAGAACGTTTTTCACACATAAAAATGGTTATTTTTGGCCGAAAAAATTTTTCGGGCAATAATATCCCAAAATACGTATTTATACACAACTTTTCTGATTTTCGTTTCATTTCATCTCTTTTTCGTAATTTTTGTAATGTCGAGTCCAAATATGTACTTACAGCACAAGGCTCAAAATTGATTACCTCACTTTTTTTGCCTAAGAAATTGTCATAAAAAAAATTGCAACATATTCGTGTTCAGCAGCTCAAATTGCTTCCATAAACCTCGTTTTTACAATCAAAGGACCCAAATTTTGAAAATTCAGTTTTGAATGAACGAGATAAATAGGTGTAATGAATGTCTCGCACATTTAAAAGGTAGAAATTACGATCAACTACCTAGTGTGATGTAAATATTCGAGTATTCGAATATATTCACATCATACTAAAATAACCAATTTTTTTTTTGGAATTTGGAAATGTTTCATTCATGATTTCCTTCAATTCCTAAATGTAATTAATGTTATGCCATTTGTGTCGTAATTTGTTTTTAATTTTTTGATCGTTGATTTTCAAGGCTTTATCGAGGAACTGAGTTCTGTTCGGCAGCATACGATCTCCGAGATCCCATCGCAACACAATAGAAATCCACCGGTTTTAGTACACTGCTGCACAGGAATTGGTCGAACTGCTGTCACCATATTGAGCGATTTGTTATTGTATACTTTAGATCATAATCAGGTATTGGCGTCGTTTTTTTGGTCAATATTTGATTTATTTTTGGTCCCTTTTTATCGATTTTCTTCATTAATTTCTCTTGTGTTTCTTTCTGATATTTTTCCGATCCATGTAGGAACTGGATATTGCTAGAGTTGTGCTGTTAATGCGTCACCAAAGAATGCTGATGATTGAGACAGTTACGCAGTATAGATTTGTATATAGTTTATTAGCCTATTACTTGAAAAATTCTAGACTTATATAATGGTGTTTTTTTTTTGCTATCCTTTTTTTAAAAAAGAAAATTAAGTCGATTAATTGTGTACTAATATTATTCACTGCCTTTTTACTGTTTTCCCCTATTTTCTTTTTTATTCGATAGATTAAAAGACAATCTAATACTTTTTCTAACGCATAGACACAATCATATGGATATGACTGGTTCCCCTCCATATTTTTGAATCTTGATACAGGGTATCGGTGATTTTTTTTTAAGCCTAAAAGGCCTTTTGTTACCTCGTTTTTGAATTTTTTTTACGTCTGTTGTTTTACTTTGATAATTTTTTTCTCTATGTACAAGTACAAAGTTTTTTTCGACTCGAACAAAAATAAATCAATACGGATGAGATTTTTCTGAAACGAGAACGATTTGTTTTTATTGTTTTTATAAGTGTAGGGTTTTTTTTTGGTTTTGAAGAAGAAATTTGTTTATAATGTGAATTTTTTATACTATAACTGTTACCAAGTTTGATATTTTAAGTAAGGAAATTCTTATTTATTGTGGAAATGTTTTTATATAGACGATTATTGTTGATTTTTATAGGCTCGTTCAAGTCCAGTGATTTGATTGTTTTGTTTTTTTTTCTTACTGTCTTTGTAATATTGTATGGTTATCGTTTTTATTTTTCGTCCTATTCCTCCCCGAGTTTTGTATGACAATATTATTTATTCCACTAACCTATATAAATTTTACCGAATAAACTTTTTTTTATATTATTATTTTTTTTTATCTGAAATGTGGATCTTGAGTTTTTTTTTGTTAAATGAAATGTGAATATTTTTTGTGAAGAGTTTGGTTTGTGGAAATTGATCTTTAGTATCATTTTGACAATTTAGGGAGCAACGTGATGCTCTTAATGACTGTTTACTGTTTTGTGCTGTTAGATTTGTTTTTTCTTCTTTTTTTTCGTGTTCTTTGTTTCAACAATCTAGGTACCTATTTTTAAATTCTGTGAATTTTTTTCAGGTGTGTAATCGGATGAATTCTTATCAGAGCTGGATGTTGCTTCGAGTTGGAGAAGTTTTGAACTTTGAACACAATTTTCTGGTGAGTGTTTATATATTTGTTTTAAATTAATGATGTGTTAGTTTTTAATTTAGTGGTTTTTTTTAAGGTGCTGGTGCAAGAATATCTCAAGAGTTGGCTTAATTATCATGAAGTTGACGGATTACCTTCTTGATGGCGGAGATTTTTTGGAGTAATTTTCTCAAGTTTTCGGATGAGCATACCTATTACTAGAGCTGGAATCTTGATTCCTGAAACATGAGCGTTATTTCCAGATGGTTAATTTTTGGTGAGTGCTTTTTCAGATCATTTCTTTTGAAATGAAATTATTTTAATGTATTTTTAGAACGTAGCTGTGACTAATAATCATTGCTTTTATTTTAGGTCAGAATGGCTCAATACAAAGCATTTGAGATGGCATAGACAGAAACGACTGTGATTCGGCATCAAGGTACGGAGATTGTGTTTTATTCAATATGCCAAGCGTTTCCTTTCATTCGACTAATGCTCCTGTTGTCTGGAAAAATTTCGTCCATGGTAAGTACATTTAATGTATTTTTAGAACGTAGCTGTGACTAATAATCATTGCTTTTATTTTAGGTCAGAATGGCTCAATACAAAGCATTTGAGATGGCATAGACAGAAACGACTGTGATTCGGCATCAAGGCACGGAGATTGTGTTTTATTCAATATGCCAAGCGTTTCCTTTCATTCGACTAATGCTCCTGTTGTCTGGAAAAATTTCGTCCATGGTAAGTACATATTTCCAGTTTATCTATTATTTTGAAATTGGTGTTTTTTTCGTGGCTTATCAAAGTTGGAATTTTAGTGGCTTTCTGTTCAGTTTGATTTTTTTCTGTCGTGGAAATTAATTCGTATTTCGATTGTTTTACTTACTGAAGTTTTTTTCCTAGATATCTATTCATTAATTTCGATTCATTTTTGTGTTCGTTGTAATCCTGCTTAGTGACCCTGCCGGTAAAAAAAGGGTGCTAGTGTAAAAAAAAGTAGATTTTCATTTTTTTTTACACTAGGGCCCTTCTTTCCGGCAGAATCATAATTCGTCTACTTTTTCTAAATTATTGGGGTCGAGTTTTTTTTTCAGATCAAAATTTTTGACGTTGCTTTGAATATTTTCAGTGAATTTTCCCTTTTGAGCTCGTTCAGTTGATTTTTTTTGAAAATTTTAATACCGAAGTTCACCCTTCTCCTTTCTGTTTGGAAAAAGCCAATTTGACTTGGTTGTTTATGTTTAATTTCCAGATTTCCTGTGTTTTTGTATTTTGGAATTATTCAGTAGGTAAGTAGTACCTAAATGCTCCAATTTTTTTCGAAATTTTCGGTACCTAAATCTGACCTCCCTCTCTCTTCCCCTCTCTCGTAAGTACTCGTCGTTTTCTCTTCGTTTTTCTGAGTTTTTTTGCGATATTAATTTTTATTTTTGATTTGCTTTCGTGCTCGTTGTAAATTCCGCTTTATTTGAGCTTGTTCAGTTAATTTTTTTAGAAATCATTCAGTAGGTAGAATATGGTACTTACTTGTTTCAATTTTTTTTTGAATTTTTGTAACTGCTCAATACCACGCAGGTGCATCATTTTTGCAATTCAAAAAAATCGTCGCCTGAATTTCCAACTTTTTTAAAGAATCTTTTTAAAATGATTCAGTTCCTAAATTTTCAAATTTTTTATTCTTTACATGATTCGACTTCATTTATATTTTTGAGCTTCCAGATTTCCAGTCGCAGTGTTGAAACAAAGATCTATTGAAATAAAAAAAAGAGAATACTTGTCAATCATTTATTTTTGGAATAATTAAAGAACCATGTTACACTTCGAAGTTATTTATAAGGTAAGATAGATTAATGGCCCCTAAATGGAAGCAGGATTGAATTCCTGCTTCAACTCCTAGTCACACGTCCACGTCGTGGGGGCTGGGACCTCACCTTCGGGTGTGCTAACGTGACAGGGGGGCGTGATTTGGCACGCTGCTAGGGATTTCAAAAATTTAATCTTGATTTTGTCGGAGTTGGGAAAAATTGAAATTTTGGTTGTCGGATCTGTCAACGTGTCGACTAAATAGCTTCTTTGAGAATCATTTTTTTTTTTAGTAATTTCGGCTTTATGGGGACAAAATTCAGTGATTTCGTGCCTCGCACGTTGTTTTGAGAATCGAAAATTTTTTGGTAATTTCGGCCTTGGTGGGACAAAATTTAATAAATTTTTGAATTTTGGGAAAAATTGATGATGCAGGTAAGTTGATGGGAAAAATCTTGGTAATTTCGGCCTTGGTGGGACAAAATTTGGTAAATTTTTGGATTTGGGCGAAATTGGTGATGCGGGTAAGTTGCGTCTCATGCAGGGTCATCCTAATACTCTTCGGTATCGGATTACCCTGCATGAGCCCGGCGACTGGATTATGTAACGTTATCGGTACCCGTCGCAGCGAATCGCAAGGCTTGCTGACGTAGGGTCCGGTGCCGGTGCATTTTCCTTTCGCCGGATCAGGGCGTAGTCCCAATTGTAGTCGTAGGACAATCTTGTGACCTGCGTAATGCGCGAAATCCTGTGGCTTCGTCGAGGGTCATTGATCCCCATATCTACCTCTGCGAATCCGGGATGGAGGGCATTACGTGGCTCGTTGCGCAGCAGGCGTCTGGTCTTTTTCATCGTGACAAGCAAAATTTGAAGATGGTCGGACCCGGACGCTCTTTTTAGTACCGTAAAACACCTCGATGTACATCGGTGAAAAATGAGAAAATTTAGGATACTAAAAAGAGCGTCCGGGTCCGACCATCTTCAAATTTTGCTTGTCACGATGAAAAAGACCAGACGCCTGCTGCGCAACGAGCCACGTAATGCCCTCCATCCCGGATTCGCAGAGGTAGATATGGGGATCAATGACCCTCGACGAAGCCACAGGATTTCGCGCATTACGCAGGTCACAAGATTGTCCTACGACTACAATTGGGACTACGCCCTGATCCGGCGAAAGGAAAATGCACCGGCACCGAACCCTACGTCAGCAAGCCTTGCGATTCGCTGCGACGGGTACCGATAACGTTACATAATCCAGTCGCCGGGCTCATGCAGGGTAATCCGATACCGAAGAGTATTAGGATGACCCTGCATGAGACGCAACTTACCCGCATCACCAATTTCGCCCAAATCCAAAAATTTACTAAATTTTGTCCCACCAAGGCCGAAATTACCAAGATTTTTCCCATCAACTTACCTGCATCAACAATTTTTCCCAAATCCAAAAATTTATTAAATTTTGTCCTCCTAAAGCCGAAATTACCAAAAAAAAATTCTCAGAGAAGTTATTTAGTTGACACGTCGACAGATCCGACAACCAAAATTTCAATTTTTCCGAACTCCCACAAAATCAAGATTAAATTTTTGAAATCCCTAGCAGCGTGCCAAATCACGCCCCCCTGTCGCGTTAGCACACCCGAAGGTGAGGTCCCAGCCCCCACGACGTGGACGTGCGACTAGGAGTTGAAGCAAAATCCATGCAGGATTTTACTTCCATTAGGGGGCTTTTTAATTTATTTGTACACACAAACTTTACAGTTTATTTGTATTAATGTTGCTTTATAGTAAAATAAATACGTTTTAAAATAATGCTTCATTTTTAATTATACATCCGCGCATTTCTTTCTGTATCTCATCTGAACTGCTCATCTGCTACCTGTAAACAAATAAAAATCAAAACACGTTACATTACTTTCACAACATCAGACACCAATACATATCAAAGATTACTATCTTTAGCTAATTTTCTGAAATACTTGAATAAAATTGACTTTTATGAATATCGCATTGAGAAAACCACCGAAAACAACTGATTTTTTGTACGAATCAAAATGGGCAACATCATCATCGAGTGAATAACAATCAAAGCTAACGATTCTTTTCCTCGAATTTGAATTTTAAAAAATGGTAATAAAATTTTCAAGAAGGAAGACTCACGTATTCGCTTTAAAAAGGTCGAACCAGAAAATTGAATTTTGGTTACCATATGAGTTGAAAAACATGTTGAAAAATCAACTATTCAGCGTTTTCAAAAAATTCACAAAAAACTGCGCTAATAAAATCATCGTGGATAGCCTAAGAAAATAATCGGAAGTACCTAATGACATCTACGTAGGTATTAGAAAAAAGACGCTCAAGAAATTCTTTTTCAGGTAGGCAATTGCAAAAAAAAACCATCAACTAAATAAGCAGAAAAAATAGTAAGCTATAAATATTTACCTTTGAAATCCTTGAAGAGACGTCCTTATCCCTTACACGTCCAGCACTTCTCAGCAAAATGACAATAATGGATACAAATCACAGTTCAACCGACTAGATACCTGTAAAAAATTAAAATTTTTACGATTAGTTCAAATTAATCTAGGTACGTTGTAATGACATCTAAATATTCGAAAAAACCACTTTAGAAATTCTTTTTCAGGTAGGAAAAATTGCAACAAAAAAAAATCAACTAAATAAGCAGAAAAAAATAATACATAAGCTATAAATATTTACCTTTGAGCTTTGAGATCCTTGAAGAGACGTCCTTATCCTTACACGTCCAGCATTTCGCAGCAAAATGGCAATATGGATACAAATCGCAGTTCAATCGACTAGAGGGATAGCCTAAGAAAATGAACAGAAGTAATGACCTCGAAATATTCGAAAATAACCACGCAAGAAATTCCTTTTCAGGTAGGCAATTGCAAAAAAAATCCATAAACTAAATAAGCAAAAAAAAAATGTCAAGCTATAAATATTTACCTTTGACTTTGAGATCCTTAAAGAGGCGTCCTTATCCTTACACGTCCAGCACTTCGCAGCAAAATGGCAGTATGGATACAAATCACAGTTCAATCAACTAGGTACCTGTAAAAAATTAAATTTTCAAGATTAGTTCAAATTAATCTACGTTGAAATTCAAAATGAATTAAAAAGAAAAATGAGTTTTTAAAAAAGTAGGTACTTACTTCACTTATTTGCGTTTAATTGAATTAGCATTTCTTCGAAATTCATCATTACTTTTTCTTCAGCATTATAGATGGCGCTAAGATCCTTTTGAATTTGAAAAATACATGTTATTTGTGTTGCCTATCCTTGATTTTGCAGGTACAATTAAAATTATTCGACGCGTGTAAATTGAATATGTAATGTTGCGTTTTGAGATAATTAAATCATAAGCATAGATTTTTCGATGCGACGATACGTTGGCGACTTTATTATCACGATTTTAAAATAAAATCGCCATTCGTTTTCACAGAAATCGAAGTTTTTCAGTAAATAATCGCCAATTAGTCCAAAATCAGATCCAATTATGGATAAATGAAGCAAACCAACAACAAATGACCATAAATTTCCTGAGATATCTTCGATCCCATCATTAAAACCTGTACTTCAAATATTCACTACGTATTCCGATGGTTACAGGGTTACTGATTCCACATTGAAGCTATAATTGTATTATCTCCATTGGTAATAAAAACTCGTTACTAGAAATAGAGGTGCTTCTTTTGACTGAACATCCAGTCAGTTTTCATTCATTTGTATCGAAAGTATTCCAAATTGGAATTTTCAATTGAATACTAAAACACTTCTTGATCCAAATCATTGAAATAAAACCTGTTCCTCACGTTGGCCGAAAAACATTCATTGGTAATAAAGAAGAACACAAACCAAAACCAAAACCATCTTATTGGACAGAGCGGCAAAAAAAAGAACAAAAATAACAAATTAATATCTAAGTTTAACCATAGTTTAACCAATCTGGGTTAAAAAAACCTTTGCCGGCCGCTCGACAGAGGAAAAAACCGTGATTGGTTATCACAATATTAAAACTTAAACAATAACTGTAAATACATTTAAACAGAATAGCATAAAAATAATATACATTATTAAATACATCAAAAAAAGTTCCAAAAAATCCCCAAATTTCAGCCTAAATATTATTTGTGAACTTCTAACACTATCCTTTGTTTGAAATACCAAAAAAAAAACCACCTGAAATCCCAAAGCAAACATTTTTTTGAACACACAGGTAAAAATTACTTTTAAAAAACGCTAAAAACTGATTTTTTTTTTCAAAATTTCCCAAATTTATGAAACATGCCAAATTAATAGACCTAACACAAGACTTCCGCATTTCATTACAACAAATTATGACGTTAAAAATTTACTCACACTCACCACCGGTAATTTTACACTCGTGCAAAACGTCATTATTCGTTGAAATAAAAAGCCGATCAAGATCGTGATTTTAACGCCAATCAAACACGAATATTAAATCGCAGAATGTCGCAAAGCGGCCCTAATTTCCTTACCTACCAGACAGCGACATTGGGCTTCATACCAGGCTGGCATTCTCCTTGTGGCAAGGTATATAGCAATTCCCGTCCACAGAGATGCCGGCCTACATCCACAAGAATAGGACCGAAAACCCTCATCAGTAACCTGGACATCGCCACTGTGACAAAGCCAGTCGCGCTACTGACGGCTTAACAGACTCCCGGCTAGGCGGAAGGATCGTGTGCCAAAGGTGGTGGGACCGTCATCACTAGATGGCCGGAGTGCAAACGACGAGGTAAGCAGCTTCTCGCTAATGAGGCGAAGTCCCTAACCGGTAAGCTCAAGTAACACCACCGACCGAAGCCCTGCCGGACAGAATTCTGAATTCTTTCCGAAAATGGCACCCCCAGAAGAAGCTCAACGGAGTCCAACTGGGGTGTTCCTACCCTGAAAATCCTAAGTTTAAAAATTCGACAAAAAGGCACCAGGGACACTACTAGAGACGAAGACTCTTAACACCGCCCCTACATACAAATATACACGAACACTCACGGGCCCACTCAATCATCAATTCACCAACTTAGAGCTGCGATTTACTACCGCGCCTGGTGACGATTAAAACGTACGAAATTGATCAAAATTTTAACCCGCAGCAGACGCTTCTGTCCACAGTACCAAGCCTACTGTGAAAGAATACGCTGAGGACTCTCTAGCGATCAAGGCCGGCTGGAGCCCTGAGCACCTTAAAACGAGAGACCGCAGCCACCCCCGATCCACTATTGGAGCTGACTTGCCGCCAGGCTATGCCCAACCCGGACTCCGGGGACGATCGCGCCACATCTCCTCAGAATCTGGAGGTTTCACCAAGTCGTTCGACATTGGCATTCTCTGACTACTCCACCGACCCGCTACCACCACATTTGCCAAAGTCGTTCCCTAATTCCACTCAGACCACCGTACCGGAAAACTATTTATCCCTTATAAATTAATAAAAAAGCTCAAAAATTTGGAAACCACAACCTAAACGAAGAAGTACCACCGCGTTCCCTAATTCCACCCAGACCACCATACCGGAAAATTATTTATCCCTTAAAATCAATAAAAACCCCAAAAATTTGGAAACCACGACCTACCAGTAAAAGTATCACCCCTAACAAATGAAAAATAATACTAAAATAGGTAATTAAAAATACACTAAATATATGTACATCGCGACACGCGATATAGAAAAAATTGAGCGACGTCGACGAAAACAGCGAACAAAATTTTTCTCGGATTCGTGAAAATACGACCTGCATTCAATAACGCTTCTGCTCAATATCAGCTGTAAAAAATAGAAACCCCACGTCAACATTTGTTGAAAAATTTCCAAATTTAAAACATTAGTCGACGCTTTTCTCTGGATATTGCATGCGTAATAGGTTTTCGGATCCTTCTGCTCAAAATACATGAAGAAACTCGTTTTCCCCCTCCTTACGTAACTCTATTTGATTACTTCGCTTTTTAGCGCATCAATATTAAATTCTTCAATAATTAATTCAGAGCCCACGTCAACATTTGTTGAAAAATTTCCTAATTTAAAACATTAGTCGGCGCTTTTCTCTGGATATTGCCTGTGTAATAGGTTTTCGGATCCTTCTGCTCAAAATACGTAAAGAAACTCGTTTTTCCCTTCCTTACGTAACTCTTTGATTACTTCGCTTTTTAGCGCATCAATATGAAATTTGTCAATAATTAATTCAGAGCAATTTCCGAAAACGTAAAATAAATACACGAACCAGTCTCAATCCGTCGTAATTTCATTTCGAAGCAAATTATCGGCGGCGAATTTGGTGAACTGCTTCGGTGATGATTTTCCAGTAGGTACTGCAACACGTTAAATTTCACGTCGTTACTTCTTCCAAGCGAACACTGAAAAAAAAAACCACAAGTTACAAATAGTTGTCGGATACAAGACGTAAATGACGTTTTACAATCTGATAACGAATTTTCACCCCTTCCCCTACGCTGACCAAAAATGTTCACTGTTTTTTCCCAAAATTCCTTTGGGAAAAGTGCTCTCATCAAACAGGTGAAAAAATTACATATAGATATCAAAATGAAAAAAAAAACTGAAATATTGCGCAGGTGATATCCAATGGGAGAAAAAATCTAGAATTTGTAATAAAATTCAAAAATTCACGTCACGAAATTCATACGTCTGAAAAATTGATCAAAACGAGCAAAAAAACATTTTCATTCAACATCAATCACTCTGAATATGAACATTTCAAAATTTTAAAATCAACGTGCAAGTATGTTTGCTTGAAGAATTCCAAAATCAAAATGATCCGAGGTGATTACGACAGCATTGGCATTTTCCAATCGGAGTATGAATACCAAATTAAAAGCACGTAGCACGGTTCTCAAGTCGTGTATTCTTCAACAGTGATTTTTCAAACGTTTCGAAATAAAAATCATTACAAAATTCGTGGTAATTTTACCTTTAATTTTTCGTTGATTTCTTAGCAGCGAATTAGCAGTCTACTGATACGTTGATCCTTTATTCCAGTGCTGGGATTAGTTGAGGTTAACACGATTTTCCAGTCAATTTCATTATCAGAAGGAAATACCTTGACCGTCGGTTTTCATTACGTCGTACTACGTTGATGTGATTTCTGAATAATTTTTCGTCGCGTATCTCTGTGAAAAGATTTCAAAAAATACCGAATTAATCACAGATATAGAAATAACTACAAAATTATTATCACAATGCAAGGTAACATTTTTAAAAAATGCCTACAGAAATTCAGTTTTCTTCAGAAATCATTCTTTCCCAACCTTCCCAGTTTTTTCAAACAAATCAAGTTTTTCCAGATACAGGGTGTCTAAAAAAATTTGTTGAGCAAAAATACGGACTTAACCAACCTTTTTGAATGACTCTTGGCATGACTTTTTTTAGTCCCCCCCCCCCCCCCTCCGAAAAAAAATCAATACATCAAGGCCGAAAATTTTTAGTAACAATTCGAAAAAAATGAAATTTTGGCGTTGATAGGTGAATTTTTTGCTAATTCTTCATGTAATAAATTTCAAATCAGTGACTTTTCACTGATCTTTCACTCAACATCATTGATTTTTTGACAAATTAGAAATTAATTAAAAAGCAGTGATATTCAACTGAAAAATCGTTAATTTTCAAAATAAAGTGATTGGAATACTGCTCAAACGAAGCGAGGGGGAAATTTTTTAATGATACTGTACAAGGTCAAAAAAATACACTTTTTCATATTTTTGTGGTGAAAAAATTCTACTCTTTGATAAATGAAAAAAATGCGGGCCTGGTACAAATGTACTCCTCTGAATTGTCTTTTTATGGGATCTGATTAAGCCCGAGCACAGCGAAGGCGAAATTTTTTGGGAAAAAGGGCATTCAGAATTTAAAATTCGATTATTAGGTAAAAAAATATACTTTTCGGTGATCGGTTTTTACTTCTGAAAAAACGATTCTACTGATTCATTTCTTGATCTTCCAAAAAAAACATCGAGATTGTTATCGAGTCGTTCGATAAATAAGAAGGCCAAGAAGGGACCATGTTTTTCATTTGTTGAAAGGCAAGAAATTTTTCACCATCATTTTGAAAATAAAATTGTGTAAATTTATTGAGCCCGATCGAAAATTTTTGAAAAAAAAAAAATGCATTCAGAAGCTAAATATTTTTTCATTAGTTGATCAACATTTTAGTATTGAAAAGAAAGCGAAATCTTCAAATTTCGATAATTTTTGGGAATTTTCCTTAAAAATGCTGACATTTTGAGTAAATAGTTGAAAATACTGACTTATACAGACGATACTGACCCATACTGACCGTTACGTTAGACACCCTGAGATATTTCACACGGGATAATCATAAAGCATGGAGAAAGGGAATAGTTTTTTCATGTGTGTATTTAAAATCAGGCAATACGATGCGACCATATTCATTTTTTTTGCACAAACTAAGATGTAACTATTCACGATCGCCTTTTGTAAAGGAAATGATTCAAAATTGAATGAAAAATTATGCTAGAAAAATAATCGAAACACTTACCTATTGTCGTATTCATCGTGTTGTGAAAGGTACGCATAACTATGATGATCTCCTGATTTCTACTTGGTTCTTCGCAGCATTTCACTGTAAAAACAACAAATTAATTAGAGATACGGATTATTATTAGCACATCAGTCGACAAGAAAATGAATAATATCGAAGTTACGAATTACGATATAAATATTGAAAAAATTCGAACAAGACGTCTTTTTTGAAAATAATTTCCCTACACTTTCTTAGGGTTTTCAGAATCCAAATTTTCATCAAATCAAACAAGATCTAGTATTTACCAACATCAGAAATTCAAGTACCTATTATTGTAAAAAAAAACCTCCATTCTGCATTAGTTCAAATACCTTGACCTCCCGCCCCCATATTTTTCCTCACCTTCCCGAAAAATCTTTTTAGTGAATTCAAGTTTACACCGGATTATCGAGGCCAACGATACCAACACACATTTGATACTTTCAATTACCTAATTAAATTATTCACACATCTACTTACCGATTTTCAGCTGTATAGGTGTATCAGTTCTTGAAAATACAAAACTTCCGAACGATTTCACATCATCTAATGTTCGCATTTTCAGCCTTCGGGAAATCTAGGAATCAAACACAACGTGATAAGTTATTACTACCATCATAATTTATAACTGTAACGTAAGAAATTTAAAACGCGACAATTCATAATCTCTATAAATTTTGACCGCCAATTTTTAATACCGGGCAGAATGCAGGTAATAGGAAGTTAGGTACATAACATACAAGCAGTGTTTTCGAATGCAGATACCGCTGATGTTTTTCTATAAAAAAATTACCTACATCAACCAATGAAGTATACACACAATCTTGCCTGATCAGATCATGAACTACAAGAAACGCTTAGCTGAAAATTATCATTTGGTCGAAACGAATTTGAAAATTGTTGAATGGAAAATTAGTCGAATGAACAGCTACCGTAATTCATTAGAAAAAAAAATAAGTCAGGCACATTAATATTTTCCAGATCGATCGATTTAAACCTGCATACGTAAATTGAATCAATTACAAAAACCTACGTCCACTAAAACTACCCAAATGAAAGGATTTTAATTGAGAAAACACGAACTCAAAACCATACCTAGGCCAACAAAACGAAACAAAGAAATAACAAACCTGAAATCGAGGACACGGATGAACCAGGGTGGTACGATTACATAAAAATTTTAGCACACAAGAACCAAGATTTCTAAACACCTACACATTTACTAAATACCTAGGTACACTAAGAAATAAGAATGAAAAAGTTCACGTGTTTAGTCATATTTCAAGGAGACGCGACTACATCAAAACTTGGGAATTACACTAAGCGGAACGTAACATGTAAAATCTGAACAATACTACTCGAAAGTGACGAAATACTAATAGACAAACTCGATATACTCACAAAAAAAACGAGGAAAAAGAAAAAACTCAAATTCACCATTATTAACAAGTGACAAACAAAACCGTTGGAAAAATGGCGCCGAAAACGCGGATTCGGACAATTAAAGAATTAAAGGCATTTTCAATAAGCAAATACAACAAACACCGTACAAAAATAAGTAAGATGACGAAAAGACGAATAAAAATAAAATAATTGACCGCGTGAACGTGAAAATGAAAATCTCACCGAACTGAAACAACAACTGAAACCTCCACCAGAAAACGTAGTCCCTCACACACACTTACACACACCAACACAACTACGCATTTGGTTTTCGAATTTCGAAAAATGAAAATACACGAAAAGCACATTATTTCATGGTTCATGCACGCCTCGAAATAAAACTCGAAAAAACAAACAAGTAATTTCTATAATGTACTCACATTGAAAATTTCATACCGCCATTGAGATTGAATTCGACACGAAACATACACTGTTTATATAACTTCATATTACAGTATCCTATTTAGAAATAGTCGAAGAGTACGAAAATGAAACGACGCGAATTCAAAATCGAATAATGTTGAATAGGTTTCACACAAAACACTTCTAAACAAAATCGCAATTACGACAATAATAAAACCACGCGAAGGCGAACATTGCAATAATAAAATGGCGTCGGATTAATGCGTTATACAGCTAACTCGAAATGAATAGTATCATTTCAACAAAAATGCAGGCAAAATACTGAAAACGAAAAGTGGAAATGAAACGATGACACATAATGACGAATATTGCCAGATTAACCTTCAACAGAGTTTCAAGGTTCAAGGACTCGACGTAGTGTGGTGCGAATATTCTAGTATTCGAATAGTATTCGAATAACGGGAGTGCGAATATCGAATATTCGATTATTCGAATAGTATTCGAATATCGAATGAAAAATTATTCAAAAACATTAAAACCCGTTAAAATTCTGCGAAACATTGAAAAAGTAGTTCTTTTGGTCGCTTAGAAACATATTGAACGCTTAGTAGCTGTAATATTCCAAAAATTTAATTTAATTTTCATTATTTTAAAAAATAATTTTTTTTTTAATACTTTGCTGAAATCCAAACAATTGAAATGTTTACAATTTGAAATATTCGAATATCGAATATCTCATCGAATAGATATTCGAATAGCGAATATTCGATATTCGCACCACACTAACTCGACGCGACGCGACGGCTCGACTGATGAACTCTGATTCACCCTCTGATCATGTACTTTTGCGCATGCGTGACAGGGTTACCACACACATTCAACATTAAAAGTTTACTTATCCTTATTTTCCAACGGCACTTTGGGTGCTCGGCTCGGTTCGGTCACTTTCGTGTGACTTGTGTTTTTTACGTGATTACGTGAGCCTGTTTTACGGATGATTTTTTTTTCAAAGTCCACATTCCGACGTTTTTTCAATTTCAAAATTTTTCTTGACAAGGTTTGAAATCTGAATTTTTTTCAACTTTTAAATAATAATATTTCTTTTTCTTGACGAGGTCAAAATTTTTTACGAATTTTTTTTCAACTTCGAAAATCAAAATTTTTCTTGACGTGGTTGATTTCTTTTCAACTTCGAAATTTTTCTTAACGAGGTCGAAATTTTTTTCAACTTCAAATTTTTTGACTTGTTCTAAATACTTTTCCAAACTTCAATTGAACAGGGACTTGAGTGTAACTTTGTGTTTATATACAGTTTTTTGACTGATAACATTTTTATTTATTCACTTTCTTTATTTATATAAACTTTTTACGAATTATGCTTCAGTTTAAAAAAAAATTCGTAAAAAATTAGACTTCGTCAAGAAATCTCATTTAGAAGTTGAAAAAATTCAGACCTCGTCGAGAAAAAGAAATATTATTTAAAAGTTGAAAAAAATTCAGAGATCGTCAAGAAAAATTTTAAAATTGAAAAAAAATCAACCACGTCAACAAAAATTTTGATTTTTGAAATTGAAAAAAAAATCGTAAAAAATTTATACCTCGTCAAGAAAAAGAAATATTATTTGAAAGTTGAAAAAAATTCAGAGATCATCAAGAAAAATTTTGAAGATGAAAAAAACCGTTGGAATGTGGACTTTGAAAAATCATCCGTAAAACAGGCTCACGTAATCACGTAAAAAACGCAAGTCCCACGAAAGTGACCGAACCGAACCGAGCACCCAAAGTGCCGTTGGAAAATAAGGATAAGTTAAAAGACTAGGGTTTTTTTTTTACATTCAAGTGCTACAAATAACACACCTTAGTACTTTTTTTTTTTGAATTAGGTACGTTAATTTTTCGATTTCTATTTTCTAGGTACATATTTTTAGATGCGGAATCAAATTAAATTAATTATATTTCAATTATTTTATTCACATAAACATATTGTGCGTAATTGAGCGCGGTACTTTTAAAATTAGTACAAATTCGGCGAATTTTCCTAGTATGTACTCGAGTTGAAAATAAAAACTTGTACAAAAGGGGGGGAAAGTTGTATTTTGGAAATCTACATAAAGTTGTATTGTTTTTCGTTTATCATTTTCAATGCAATAATTGCTGAGCAATAATTCAAATAATGCTCACTGCGGGTCAAAAGAATAAACTTGGAAAGTGAAATAATTCGTATCCACGTCGTAAAAAATAAATTCCAATAATTCTATTATGGAAAATGAATCAATGGAGGAGCCACAGAAATTCATTATGAGAAAAAAATAAGTGAAAATAACATCATTAATTTTTAAAACCAATCACGATATAGGACTACTAAATCCAAACTATAAGATAACAATCGTCAAATACACTTGCCATCTATAAAAGCGGACCAAAAAACGAAGCAATGGAAAAATATCCCAATTCGAAAATAAAGAAGCCATACAAGACGCCAGTAAAAAAATAAATTCAACAGTAGCAATATTTCCAAACATGCACAAGACACAAGACATTCTTTTGGCGAAAAAGACTGAAAAATCTCGCATCGGTAACATTTCACGACTACAACTACATTAAAAATCATGAAAATTTTACACAGAAGAATGTATCTTTGATGTAAGCATTTAAGTAATTTCAGTCAAAAGACACAAAATATAAGCACGCAAACACGCGATATACCGCAGCGACAAAAAAACCTCAAATTTACAAACAATGACAAAGATAATTGTTGAAAAATGGCGCCGAACTAATAATTCAACTCTTGGAAAAACACGGTTTCGTGTTCGAGTTGAAGCTGAAAATAAAAGTTTGAATCTAGTCTCTCTCACACTCACACACGCCACTACGAATTTCACATATTTATATTACATTGCCCATAGGAAACATCGAATTATAAAACATGAAAAACGCTACAGTCTAACTTGTTACGTAATTTTTATACACATTTCAAAACAATAAAAAGAAAAAAGGACCACTAATTTTCATACTTACAGTGAAATACACCACTGTTCAATGTTGAATTCGACACGAAACAATACACGCTGCAATAATTCTTCTGTACCAAATTTTAAAGCCAGGGGCCCAGAAAAAAAGCGAAGACATAATGCACCAAAAACAGTATCAAGTTCTAACGCGAATTCCAAACCAAATTACATATTAATTGAAAAACAACTCGAAAATATTATATTCCACTCAAAAGAATTTTCTATATAAAACAATGATTGAAATAAACCAAGAACTCGATGAAAATTGATTCGTAATTTCTCACCTAATTCAATTCCAGGTAAAATTGTCCGAGTCGGGAACCACGATCTTTTGAACAACCCGATCACGTCATTTGATTTCGATACTCTCGTTTCTGATTACAAAATCACCAATTAATAATATTAGAATATTACTAAGTTGACCGGCGAATATGCAGACGAATAAACATTAGGTACTTTATGAGAAATTTTAAATTGGTAAACTTACTCAGTTACTCATTTATTCATGAAATCCGGCATTTCGACAATATTCTTCACGTTAGCATGGAAACAGTTAGCCATCAGCAAGCATACGTAAGCCAACAATAGTCTGTTAGTGCGTGCGTGGGTGTAAATTTCGGTTTCAGGTTCCGAGGTTCCGAGGTTCCATTACTGCAAGAAAAAAACACGTTTCAATGTACGCGACAAATATTCTCATAAGATGATCACTTCACGGAAAGAAAATTATAAGCAACAACGCGACAAGCAACCATGGCTTAATATGTAAGGGAAGAACTAGCATTAAGAAGGTTAATAATAAGTAAAAGTACTCAAGTGCCGAAATGCACCGGCAATAATACCACTTACAGTTTTCAAACACAATGATGCAAAGCTCGAATTCGAATAAACCGACGAAAGCAAAATACAGTACATCAAAAAACGAACAAAAGTAGTCGAAATGAATAAATTACTCAAATTCATAAGATTAATTAAATCCGATCATCAAATAACTTCTAAACCCGACGCCAACTAATAAGCATTGTTTAACGCGTCACAAAGTGAAACGAAAGAAAAATGTAGAATGATGAGTAATAAAAACTACAAAATGGCGATGACCAATGACGAATCGACGATGATGTCATCTTTCCCACTTCCTACTCTAGGGAACTTGCTTTCCATCGATGAATCGCATTTTCTTTCATCTGATTGGTTGCCGACTATTTAGCCTATTTATTTTACCTACTAATTAATTTTTTCAATTTTTTTTTCATTTTTCTTTTTTTCTTTTTTCTAATTCTATTCTTTCATAAATACTATTTCTTTAAATTACAATTTAATTATTTTCGTTACTTCAAATCAGAAAATTTTCATTAATAAATAAAAATAACCAGGAATTGAAAAAATATCGTATAATCGCTACACCTCATTGAACCAAAAATTCATTTTCGACACTAGACGTTTGTGTACATTCTTTTAATTCCGAAGGTCCGAAGGCATTATGCGGGGGAGGGGGATCTTTGGGACAAAATTTTCGACCTTTTTTCGACCGATCTAAAACACATGATACATGATTGTGACGCTGCCGTAGAGAAGGGGCCTAGTGTAAAAGAAAATCGATGTTTTACTTTTCACATTTTTGATCCAAATTATATCAAATCTGGATCAAACACATAGAAAATAAAAACAGATTTTTTTGACATAAGGTCCCTTTTTTATGACAGCGTCAAAATTTTGAAAAATAAAGATAAATTTTGCCCGAGCGAGGCAAAAGCAAAAACTTTACAAATTTTAAATTTAAGGTGCAATAAAACCACGTCGTTTTGAAATAATAACCTAGGATTAAAATTTCCCACGGCTAATGAAGAAATTTTAAAGAAAGAAATACGAGAAGATTGAACGTAGCGATGCCAAAACTTTTAAAAAATTTAGTCATCTATTATCAAAAATAATTAAATTTCAAGTACCTGATTAAGGCTGTCGAAGTGAAAAACTAATGCAACTGGAATTTGGAAACACGCAAAAAAGTTAAGAAAACTTAAAAAAATCAAATCAAATTTTTTAAAATAAAAACTCACCTACTTCTGGAATGTGACCTGGAATCAGTGGAATGTGGAATCCAAACTCGTATGGAATTCTTCCGGCACAAACGAATGAAATTATTTTCACTAATTTAAAAATTAAAAACACGTCGCGTCGCATTAAAATTATTTAAAACTTTAAAACGAAAAAAAACACATTACCTATGTAATAATTACAAAAACAAATTCAAAAATCTTTGAAATCAAATCGAATGCACACTAAACACGTCGCGAACACTAATTGAAACACGTTAAACGAAATCTTGTTCTTAAAAACCCTACATTCATCGCCATCAGTTCCTAATCACAACCTCTTCCCTCGAAAAGCAAAACTAGACTGAGGATGAAGAGAGCTTGCGTCAGAGGTCAGGGCGGAGCAACTCAAAGACAGCTGCGAGCAGGTTGCAACCCGCAACTAGTTTCACCATCTACCCTTTCAACCATGCTAGGGTCATAAATCAAATACGTGACCAAAGTAAGAATAAACAAGGCAATAAAAATTCCGAAAAGGGTAATAAAAGCAACCTTTGTAGTTTTCCGAAATTCTGACTCATCATGTGATAAACCTTATTTTTCCCAATTTTATTAAAAATTCCAAATGATAGTACGTGACTAGAATTCATTCCTTTTATATGAAACCCCTACCCAGGTATAAAGAAAAAGACGGCTTAAATTCACAGACATCCCGTCGCCTAAATTTTACAACCCTCCTAATCTCCAAAAAAGGGAATAGAAAAAAAAATACAAACGGCACCCCGCTGATAGAGGTGGTGTAAAATTTTATTGCCCTTTCATGATTCCGAAAAAGGAAATCTTTTGTTAAAAATGTTTACAACCTTCGAAATTTTTATTGCCCTTAATAAAGATAACGATCTGAGACGCTCACTCTCTACCACTGTGACTCATCATAGAATAATCTTTTCAAAGTATATAAACTAAGGTTGATTCAGGGGTTATCACACTTTGGGGAATTTTAAAGCCAGTGGTCAAAAATTTTCTCGAATTTTTTGGCTGTTTTTCATAATTTTTTTGACGATTTTCTCAGTTTTTAAATTTTCATGGCCTTTTCGAATAAAATGCCAAGCTAGAAACTTGATTTTTTTCATTTTCTTTTCACTTTTCCTCGATAACTTTGAAAAAATGAAGAAATACTTTGAACATTTTTAGAGAATAATTGAATTTGGAAAATACATCGTGATCCTGAGAAACCATTCTTCGGGTTGAAAAATTGGTTTTTAAATTGACAATGATTTGGATCTTTCAGAAAGGGAAGAATCAAGAGGGAGAGGAGGGACCTCGACTCAAAAATAAATTTTTAAGCATACCCAACAGTAGTTTCTTCAATCCAGGTTCACTGGTTTACATATTTCGAAGGAATTGTGAAAATTTGACAACTCTAAGCAATTTCTGGAGGTAAAAAATTTTGAAATTAACTCAATAAAGAATTTTTAAACAAAAATGAGTAGATTATAAGTAGGTAAATTGAAAAATTTCACTGACTCATTTACCAGGGAACAAAATCGGAAAACGAAATCGGGGAATTTTTTCACTGATTCCGAATACGAAACCTCTCGATTTGAACAATTTACATAGAAGATCAACTATTTACATATAAATCAAATAAAAGTGATCTTGTAAATTTTTCGTATAAAGTGTAAACATCAAAAATTGGTACGAAAAGTCCTTCACTTAATTAATATAACTTCGTTCAACTATTAGAAACGTAACCATAAACATAACAAACGGTACAAAGTACAGATACGAGATCAAAAAAATCAAATCCGACTTAATATGGTAATTCAGGTAATCACCCATTACCGAGTATAACAACATAAAAAAAGTCTTACATTAAGTAGAAAAGAAACTAGTATTTCACTTAGAATAATAATGAAAATGATAGTTGAAAGTTGAAATATCAACGAACGTATTTAAACACTCATTACTTATTGGCAATGGAATCATCACAACGTCGGGAATGTATCGTGTTATCGTCTACCCCCAGAATCTAAAAAAAATAAATTATCAATTTTCTCAAAAAAAATCCCCAAAAAGACCTTTTTTTAAAAATATACTCACAGGAACTCTCACGTGACCGCGAATAAGAACTCGACCTTTCACTCGAGTACGATCTTTCGCTGGAGTAGGATCTCTCACGTGAACGAGATCTCGATTTCCTTTCGAATCTCTTCTTGAAAATCTTACATTCGGATTTCAAATGTCCTTCTTTATTACAAACGTAACATAATCTATTATCCGGTTTCGAACAGTTCGACGATATGTGGCCAGTCTCGTTGCAAATATAGCACTTCCTATCATCCGGTTTTTTGCACTGGTAAGCCCAATGGCCACGTTCGTTGCAAATATAACAGATCTCATCACGCATCGAACTAGGAGGCTGTTTCGATGGTGGTTTAGATGTGGGCGGCGAGATTCGAGGCCTTTTCGACATATCTCGACTTGGATCGTACGATGTCTTCGGAGGAGGTCGTTTAACTCCTCTACGCGGTTGTTCGCCTAAATCAACGTCTTCTACTCCCTAAGATGATAAATTTTACTCGTGATTAGATTCCGATGACGGGAAAAGTCTCACAGAGATGACAGACTTACTAATATACTGAATAAAGATTCCCCTTGCGGTGAGCTTTCTTCGTCACCTGTATCTTTACGTATTTCTTTGACCAATCCTTTAACATCTTCGACTAATTTGGCCCTGGTTTCCACAAATATCTTGGTAAAGTTTCGCACTTCGTCTTCGCGTTGTTTCGGATCATTAACCTTATTATTTTTTCGATCTGAAATTTGTCCCAGCGTCAATATCAACGTAAGATAGCAAAGCAAACATATCCACGAGCAAATCTTATCTAATAACGAATTTTCGACAGAGCCAAAAAACGTATCTCTCACCAGTGCTCTGGATCTTTTTAAATTTCTCCAGCAAAGTTTGCTCGGCTTGCTTCAACAACTGGGCCATTGACTCGGCCAAAACGTCGGCAAAATTTTGCAACTCGGTATGATCTTTCTGGAATTCTTCGTCAAGTTTGCCATCTAAACAATCTCGTGTTAAGATCTCGACCCATAAACGAAGCAATCCTAAACCATGCTACATACCTTTGGGAGGTTTCAGTTTCAGGAAAAAAGGTGGATTCGGACTAGATTGAGCTTTCTTCAGTTCTTGAGCTAATGTTCTCTGGGCTTGTCCGGCCAACAGAGCGATTGCTTCGGTGATCGTTTCATTCGCATTTTGAGGTTTTTTCCCTTTACTTTGGCTCATGTTTTGAATCGATTAGTATGAGAGTGCTATCAACATAACGAATTAAAAATATGTATCGAGATTACATGAAATGCACAGATTCAATATCTATTATCGAATTGGATAAGTGAAAATGAAAGTCAACATTTATACATGTTGAGGAAATTGGCATTATCAAAGAGATAAGCGTAAATATCAATTACTTTAGATACCTTTTCACAGATGATGTATCCTTCGAAGTGTACGGGTATTCGACTTTGAAACATGCAAATAATTTTTACTTTCAACAAACACTTTGCGTAGGTTCGATCTCAAACCGAAAATGTTTCTGATTCATGATCATTCGAGTTCACTAGATTAGACACAGATAAGATTGGAAGTTGTGAACCAACATCAATAAACTAAGAGAGGTTATACCAAAACCCGTTTTGCGTGAAAAACGGAGGAACCCGTCCCTCTTTACCGCACCAGAATTGTGACGTCACTGGGAAGAAGAGTTCTAACGCTTTATATGGCGGATGCATATTTTTTTATGGTTTTTTCATATTTATGACGATACCGAGAGGTTTAAAAAAAATTGAAGAGATCTATATTTAAAGAGGAAAAAAAATGCTTTCTGATGACGTTAAAAACTTTTTTTTTGGTTGAAAATTAGACAAGTTATGAATTTTTTAATATTTTCAGCTATGAAATAGTATGACATTTTCATTATTTTCGAAGCATAAAATATGAGAATTACAAAAAAGTTGAAGAGGATTTAATTTGAAACGAATTAAAAATGTCATTTTTAGTAAAATTGAACGTAATGAGGAGAAAAAAATTATTGAAAAAATACAACTCGAATTTTTTCCCACTCAATGTAGGAAATTTATGAAAATTTTTATATGTATTCTGTTTGTCAAAGGAAAAAGTTGATGAAAGTTCTAAAAATTTTTCTTTTTCCTGTATTTTTTTAATGATTTTTCATTTTTATGACGAACTTATGAGACATATAAAAAATTTTATGAGGTCGTATCTTACACAGAATAAAAAATAAATTTTTCATCATTTTTTTGGTCGAAAATTTGTGGTTTTTGAACATCTCAACTGCTTTGACAAACAAGTTATTATGATGTTTTTAATCGTTTTAAAACAAAAATATGGGAATTACGAAAATTTCGAATAAAATTTCATTTGAAAAATATAAAAAATTAAAAAATCTGGAAAAAAAAATTATTGAGAAATGAGAAATCCAGTGTTTTGAAAATGAAAAATTTTTTGGTTTTCAATTCTATTTTGTTTTTATTTTTACAATTTCGTTTTCAATATTTTTTTTCGTTTTTGAATTTTTTCTTAAATACATGTTTGGTAATCAAATACTGATAAAAAGTCGAAAAATTTACCAACAGAGCAAGATTTTTTTTAAAAAAATTGTCTTTTTTTTATTTTTTTCCAAAATTAAAAAAAAAAGTTTTACTAAACAGCAAAATTTGTTGTAAATCTGTATATATTTTTTAAAAAAATTAAAATTATGCCATAAATTTTATGGTTGAAGAAAATAAATGCATCATATTTGCGATAAAAGTCTCACTTTTGTAACTTTGAGCTGCGATAGCTTTCGTTTGGTTTTCGGGAAAACTTTCAAACCTACGCCATCTTGTAGAGAATTCAACGTAGATCATTTTCCCTACCTCAAACACCTATGTCCTCACTCAAAATTTCGAGTTATTTTAATTTAAAGTTGAAAAAATGCATAATATTTGCGATAAAAGTCTCACTTTTGTAACTTTGAGCTGCGATAGCTTTCGTTTGGTTTTCGGGAAAACTTTCAAACCTACGCCATCTTGTAGAGAATTCAACGTAGATCATTTTCCCTACCTCAAACACCTATGTCCTCACTCAAAATTTCGAGTTATTTTAATTTAAAGTTGAAAAATGCATAATATTTGCATTAAAATCTCACTTTCGTAACTTTGAGCTTCGATAGCTTTTGTTTGGTTATCGGGAAAACTTTCAAACCTACGCCATCTTGTAGAGAATTCAACGTAGATCATTTTCCCTATCTCAAACACCTATGTCCTCACTCAAAATTTCGAGTTATTTTAATTTAAAGTTGAAAAAATCCGTAACATTTTCGATAAAATCTCACTTTCGTAACTTTGAGCTTCGATAGCTTTTGTTTGGTTATCGGGAAAACTTTCAAACCTACGCCATCTTGTAGAGAATTCAACGTAGATCATTTTCCCTACCTCAAACACCTATGTCCTCACTCAAAATTTCGAGTTATTTTAATTTAAAGTTGAAAAAATCCATAACATTTTCGATAAAATCTCACTTTCGTAACTTTGAGCTTCAATAGCTTTCGTTTGGTTATCGGGAAAACTTTCAAACTTACGCCATCTTGTAGAGAATTCAACGTAGATCATTTTCCTTACCTCAAACACCTATGTCCTCACTCAAAATTTCGAGTTATTTTAATGTAAAGTTGAAAAAATACGTTTGTTTATGTCTATTCAATGTAAAATGAACGCGTGAATGCGTTTACCTACTTATCCGCTTCTTCCGAGTGACGTCACAACGCAGTCGATGGACGAAACCGAAAAATAATTACCTATCTTGAATTTGGTTTAACCTCTTTTAGTTTATTGATGTTGGTTGTGAACGTGAAGTGTTATCGAATTAAGCGATTAGAATGAGATACCTACAATTTCAATTAACCAACACCGATAAACTTACCTAGCAATCGGTTCAAATTCTGAAAAAAACCAGCTCAACTATTGAACAACATGTGTTTTAAAAATTCTAGGAAAAGAAAAATAACAGAAGAATTAAAAATGCCGAAAATTAACCGAATCGAATGTCGTTACACCGTTATCTAAAAAAAAAATGATAACAATTTTTACGTAATTACAAAAATAATTACCGTTACACTGTGATCAAACACGTCGAGAAATTTGATGGGCAAAATAGTAATTACGCGGTAATTTCGAAAACACGAATGTTTTGAAATACAGTAGCGCGAAAACAATGAAATCAAAAAATGATCACGTCAGATCACGGCGGTAATATAATTTTGAAAATAATGATGAGTCGACGTCACAGTCGATGACTAATTGAAAATGAACTTGAACGGCATTCGTTTTGTTAATATTTTGAATTGAATTGAATGAATCGGCTAGGACGCTCATTGCCATGAGAATTGAGATTGAGCATGAATAATGCAAAAAAATTGTATTGTAATGTAAAGTAATGTAGAATGTTTTAATGATTCATCAGTCATCACATCAATTCATCATCAATCGGAATTTATTGATGATTGATTAATACATTATTACATTTGACGTTATTATATTTATTTGAACTCGAACTATGAATATGGATCCATTCAATTGTTCATAAAACAAAAAACTTGATTTTGTTCTTCGTTCTCGACTTCTCGTTATCTCGTTATAGTTAGGTCAAAAATGTCAAACGAATCAACTCATGTTCTATGTTCCAATAATTATGAAACACATTGTGTTGAATTGATCTAAGATCAATTTCTGATGTTGATTATTGATAGAGGAGCAATTCCGTTGTCAATACTGATTGAAGATCTATGTAGATTGTAAATCAAGATCAAGAATAAAAAATGAAAATTCTGATGTTGATTTTTTTTTTATCAAGAGTGTACAAGAGTCGATTCTGATGTGATCAAAGACTGATATTGATACTATTCAGATGGAATATCCATTCTGATGATGATTTGATCGAAGATCAATTCTGATATTGACCAGATTTATGATCAATTCAAATAATGATAAAATTTTTGGATCAATTCTGATGCTTACTTGATCAAGGATCAATCCAAAAAGTTAATTGATCTCAATTGATCAATGATCATTTCTGATATTCATCAATTGATCAATGATCATTTCTGATATTCATCAATTGATCAATGATCAATTCTGATATTCAATTGATCAATGATCAATTCCGATATTTAATTGATCAGTGATCAATTCTGATTTAATTAAGAATCACTTCTGATACTGATCTAACTATAAGAATCAATTCTGATGCTGATCTAATGCAGAATCAATTCTGGTACTGATGTGATTCTGAATTTCTGATTGAGGGCCAATTCTGATACTGATTCTACTCGGGGTCAATTCTGATCTTAATTTCATAATTTTATCAAAGGTTAATAATGCATGTTGATATTATATATAAAAAAATCTGGTTATTGATTTACTTTTGAGACAAATTCTGATGAAAATTGATCGCGGATAAATTTTGTTTTTGATGATTTCGTCAAAGACTACTAATTCTGATGCTCATTTGATCAGGGATCAATTCAGAATGTCAATTCCTTTTTCTGACATTCGTTCAGTAATGAGTCAATTCTTCAATATTCCAATAGGTACCAAAATTTTATCAGAGATCAATTGTGATACTGATTTGATCAGAGATCAATTCATGTTAGTTTGATCATGAATTACTTTTGATACTGAATCAATCATGTCTAATCTTGTAAATTTGATCAAGGATGAAATAAAGAAAAAATTGATTTGATCAAGTTGATTGGTAATTTACTGGGAGTAGGGAGAGGGGCGAGGGGGGTATTCCGATGGTAACTCGATTGGGGATACATTTTGATAATTCGACATCGATTCGATCAAAGAAACAGATATGATCGCAGAACTATTCATTATTTCGGTAAAGATTAAATCCGATATTGGTGTAATCAATAATCAATTCTGATATAATTTTGATGAGGTAATTCCAAAGATAATTTGACCAGGAATCATTTCTGATGTTGATTTAGGTAATCAAAAACTGATTCAAATTTTGATTTCATCAGTTTTCTAAGAGTTGATCGTTTGATTTTATGGGATGATGATGAGAAAGTTTAAATTGATCAAGAATGTTGAAGGAGGCGATGATGATTAGTTAATGGCGCCATTGACTGTAGAAATATTTGAACAAATCAAACTTGATAATTTGTTGATCACAATAGGTAAAAGTTGAAGTAATCAAAAATTATTATAGTTGATCTGGTGAGGATGGTGATGGATCATATTGGATCAATCAATGTTTAAATTGATCAATCATTATTGAACTTAATTGATCAAGGAAAAGATTTCAAATTAGAAACAAAAATTGAATGTATAAGGATGTTAAAATTGATCAGTTGAGGATCAACGAAAAAGAAAATTGAATCGATTCGTTTCGAGAAACAATCAATAAAAATTCTATATCGCTTCCTACGAAAAAAAAAACACTTTTGGTAAATAATTCAGCAAAGATTATCCAAAATGATCACCTGCAATAAAATATAGATCAATAAGCGGACCATTAATCCTAGCTCCCCCCTCCCCACAACTTCTATCGTAAATTTATAACAAATTTCTCATTCTACATCACTCCAATCATTAAGGGGGGAGAGGGGAGCTGAGCGGAAAAAATCGCCAATTGATCTAAAATTTTTAATCATATAATTTTTCGTCACAACATGTAAAATTCTATAATATCAAAGTATAACATTATTAAATAAATCAATAATATTATTAATGTTAACAAAATAAGGTTTTTTTGTCACCTTTTTCAATCGAGTATTCATGCAATTAAACACATTACGTATAAATAACATCGATTATAATGATAAGATATAAAACACGCTACGTAGGTAAGTTAGCAATAGTAAACTTGCTTCTAGAGATTCTCAAATTTGCTCAACAATTTTCTACGATGATTTAATTGGTTTTTTTTTTCGTTTAACCTTCACTTTATCAACGACATAAAAATAATAAAAAAAATATATACCAGTCGTTAAAATAATTTACGCCAGCGCGTTAACATCTCCTTTCTAACAAAATAATAACAAAACAAGCTTACAAAAAATACATTCTAGTTTCGCTACGCTCGCTACAATTTTTCTCGATATTGTTACCATTTTTTTAAATGAAGGGTAGGTATATTATTTGTACATTTTAAATAACAACAAACACGATGTATATATAAATTAAGTACACTTTTTTGTGCAAAAAAAACAATCGTTTATAGGTATCACATAATTCACAAATGTTTTTTTCAAAATTTTTCGTATCAACAAATTACAACAACGAAGTAACAATAGGTAACTTAATTGAAAAATAAGAGAGAATTATTAAAAATCTATCGCGAAATTTAAAAAAAAAAATGCGCTTACGTTGGATAGGTATTAAATATCGTCGAAACACATGGCACAATTTTTTCTCCCCTCACGTACCTACATTTTTCCTTCGAAAAAACTCAAGCGATACCTATTTATTTACATTCTCTCTTTCTACAAAAAAAATTACTATTTACAGAATAAAAATCGATATTAAAATGAGATTTTTTTTCAAGTAGCAAATTAAACTATAATGTGGTACAATAGAAGGTAACTTAAGATACGTCCAAATGGTTACGTTCTGGAAGTTCACTAACATATTATATGTATAGGTACTTTTTCTAAAATGTAAATAACAAAACAAATCGAAAAAAAACATCACTAAATCTCGCCAGAGAGAAACAGAGAATAAAAACGAATAGATAGCCAATCGTTACAAGTTTTTTTTTTTTGATATGATAAAAAGCTCCTTCGAAACATATAAAACTGTCTCTGTCGGCTGAATCCCTTCTGTAAAAATATTAAATACATTGACAATAAATCCAGCTTGTTGATAAATCAACTTGTAACGTTGCTCAGGTAACTAATCCGGTTTCTAAATTGTTGGTCAATAATCAAAATCGAAATTCGCACTATACAATATAAACGGAAGGAGAGGATGTTGATTGTAACCATTTTTTTTTGTCTTGTTGTATAAAATACACTCAACACGCGATCTACGAGTATAGATACACAATTTCACTCTACAAATTACATAATTTTTTTTTGATTTAGAAAAAGAAATGCTTATGTACAGGTAAAAATATAGTATTATGGCGGTATACGAGTCCGAGACATCGATGGAAGGTTTTACAACTGGTACCATTTTTTGTCTTTGGATTTCTGCATGAGTTCGTGAGCTGAGGAGGCGAATTTTTCGGCCTCGTTCATCATTCGTTGAGTATTCTCTTCGAGTTGGCCGAGTTTTTCGCCTCGTTCGACCATCATACGGTGAGCACGACCGACCTCGCCGGTTGAGTGTTGTACTCGTTGGTTGAGTTGTTCGATTTGACCGGATGGACCGGGGATGTGTTTGGCTATGCTGCGGATCGGTTTACCGCTCGATTCGCCGACTGCGGATGAGAATAGAGGTGAGGAAATTGATCGAGGGGGTGAGTTTTTGGGTCGGTGTGGGCGAAAAATAAGACCAAAATTCGTATCAAAGTGATTGAATTTTAATTTGAATGGGGATGGTGAGGGAAGGAGATTGAAAAAACGGTGTGATGAAAATTTTACCTCGAACTTGAATTTTCCAATTTTTATGGTAAAAATAATGTCTATATTTTTAATAAACGAAGAAAGAAAATATGGTACAATTTAAGTTTTTTTAGAGCCTTAAATTTCAAGGACTGGAGTTCATGTTTTTGAATTTTGGAGAATTTTTGAAATTTCAAAATTACCTCGTTGTCCTACAAAATTTGAAAAGACCTTTTTCCAATAAGGGTCAAAATTAGCCCTGTGCCCGAGGATCCGTCAAAAGTGATTAAATTTTTTTTTTTTATAGAATCAGCTCACCTCAAAAAAATTTACTCCCCCCACACTCGCACTTTTGGAATTATTGCACCCTCATGTCCTGTGGAAAGAGTAGATAAAAAATTTCGAAAATTTTCAGTCAACTTTTTTCCATATTTTTTCCCATGTTGAAAGGAATTTTTTCTACTTATTAGGTATTTTTGTCAAGTGGTTTTGCAATTTTTTTTTTTGAGATTCCGAAATTGGGTGCAACAAACTCAAAAAAAATCAAATAGAGGGGTTGGATGGAAAAACTGAGAACATATTCGAATACAAAATTAATTTTGAAATATTTGCTACCTTTCAGTCATCAGATGACTTTGTAAACCGGTTGAAACGAATCTCAAAAAAGTATCATTACTTCATTGGGTACTTCCAAACTTAAAATCATAGAAATCAAGGGCTGAAAAAATTTATTTCAACTCCCCTCCCCTCCCCTCCTGATAGAATCCAACGAATCAGATAACTGGTTCGAACCGGTTGACTGAAATTTTAATTTAGCTCGCTATTCTCCGAGAAAAAGTTATCAAATTTGACAACTGATTCAAACTGGTTTGCTAGTATGAGATTGAAATTGGTCGTTTTTTAATTTTTACTATCACCTAAATTAATTTTTCAAACTTAGCAACCGGTTCCAACCGGTTTCTGAGATTGAAATTCGCCTCTTCCTTCGGTTTTAATTTTTTTAATAAAATTTTTCAAACTTGGCTGTCGATTCTAACCGGTTTTTTGAGGTTTAAATTGGTCATTTTCTTCGATTTTTGCTTTTTAAATGGATTTTTAAAACCTGGCAATCGATTCTAACCGGTTTACTGAGATTGCATCCCGCGTTTCCTTCGATAATTACTTTTAAAATGAATTTTTCAAAGCTGAATATTGGTTCAAACCGGTTTGTAAATTATGAATAAATGAAATTGATGTGTAACATTATTAACATTTTTTTGGAATATTGGTCAAAATTGAGAGCCCCTGTACCTCCACAGGTCTCCGTAGGAGATCCCATTTTGAAAAATATTTATTGGTTGAAAAAAAGTAAAAATAGCTGTGGCTTTTATAGTCCAGAAATGGTTCACTTTTATGGATTTATTCATAACTGATCAGAATTGTTTTTGTTTCTCCTCAAAGATAGGGCTCTAAAAATAATTAGTTTAGGTTTTTCTCCCCTGTTATTTAAAACCATTCGGTTGAATAATAAAGAAACAAACTTTTGTAATTTTAAAAAAATATTACGATTTCTACAATTCAGTAAATTCTATCGGAAGGTTGGGAAGTACCCTCCTAAGCTTACAAGAATGCCCCCACAATTTTCTCAAAGGTCCCATATTTCCAACAGGCCCATTTTACAGCAATTATTCAAATTTTTTGAAGGAGGGGAGAAAGTCGATTTATATGGGAAAGCCATTCTAATTTGGGAAGGTGTAATTTGATACGAGAAAAGGGTGTTACTTTTCATTTTGAGAAGGAAAAATCATTCTGATTTTAAAGGGCATGCAAAACAAAAAATTAAGTAACAAACCCTTATTTTGTAGGGCTCTTTTTTCAATTTCGGGTAAAAGAGTATTTGATCTATACATTTCTTCAAACACCGAGGTAACCCCTCACCAAAAATAAAGGTTCAACGAGAAATTATCTCTCAAAAATAAACCTTACTTCGCCTATGCATTCTATAAGTAATCTGGAGCCCCCCCCCCAAAAAAAATGGTATGAGTATTCGTTTTATTGGTAGATATGATTCTGACAATTATAAAGTTCCATTGGTTTTTCCTGTGATTTTTTTTTTGGGGGGGGGGGGGAATTTTGGAGTCTTTCTTCAGAAAACTGTTGATTTTTGTGCTGCTATTCAAGGATTCAAGGTTGTTTTTTAAATTTTTTTTGCAATTATTACTTCGAGTTTTTGATTTTTATAAATTTAATTTCATCAGTTCAGGTACTCGATTTTTATTCGGAAATGATGTGTTTTCTGAGTAGGGATAATGGATGTTTGATAATCACTTAGTTGGTTTTTTGGAACGGTTTCAAAAAATATTTCTATTTTCGTGTTTTTTCCGAAAAATTGTATCTAGTTTTGGTTTTTTGGCAGTTTTCTAAAAATTTCTTGGGGTGGATACTAAAAATTATTACATTATTAGATTTTGAGTTTTTTGTTTTTCTCTAGATCTGATTTCTTTTCTTGATTTGATTTCAACAATGATTGGTTTTTTGACAGTTTTTTTTTTTTTTTTTTTTGGGGGGGGGGGGGAATTTTCGTAAATGTTTTTTGGCCAAGAAGGAAGGAGGAGCATTCATCAACACTTTTAGCTTTTCAATTTTTTTGTAAAAGTATTTGTTTTTTTTTCTAGAAATTTTTTCCATTTCGATTCGCTTTGATTGGTTTTATTTTGAAAGTGAATGAGTTTGGAGATTTATCTGTAATAGTAGTTTGTATCCAACAACTTTTTGATTTTTTTAGGGCCATAGAAACGTAAAAATTTTGAAAAATTGAATACATAGGTAATTAAATTTTCACAAACTTTCGATTTTTTTGACACAGCTTCAGAAACAAAAAAATCTTTCTCGCTAAAATGAAAAAAAGTAGAATTATTTCACACCAAAATTGAGCACAATTTTGATGTTTCGAAATCTAAGGAAGAAAAGATGCGATCAAAGGGTTTCTTTAAATTTTCAAAGAGAATCGGGGAAAGGGGGTTGCTGAAAATTCTTCACTGAGCCAGATACTTACTCTTGTCAGCTCTGTTCGAAATGTCACCAATAATTTTCACACGTAATTTATAGCTAGTTTTATCATTTTACAGTCATTCATCCATGATGGGGTCATTCTGAGAAGGGGGGAGGTGGATTGAAAATTTCACTTTCGTTTTCCAGAATCAAAAAATTGTTTAAAAAATTCACATAAAACACATTTTGAATATCTCAACAGTGAAATTCTTGAACTGGCATTTTTACACTCTTCTTATTTTACAGATTATCAAGGATTTTAACTCATAACCCCTCGTTTCATTTTTAATCTTACCAATACAGAATCCAGGTCATTAAAACAAACTCCCAACAAAAATTCGCCATTAAAAACACCCTCCCCCCAAAAAACTCCCTATTTAAATATCATCTTAAAATCTCGCCCACTTACACCAACAAACACGAATTTCCTAATACTTACAAAGTTCCTCTCTATCCACCGATCTGGTACCACCCCCGAGTAAACTTTTGAACAAACTTTGTTTCGGCGGTTCTGGCATATCCCGCGGTAAAAACAGCTCGCCAACTAATTCCGACATGTCTCGACTGCAACGAAAATCACATTAGCCAAAGGCCATACGCGCCGTTAAAATTCGCATACCTATTTCGAAAGTCTACAATCTACAAAGTAGGTATACAATCTATAGACCACACTCACCAGAAATCTGAGCTTACGGTGAACTTCTGAACTTCGCTGGGAGACGAGAAATACAACCCGTGGCCTCGGTTGCTGAAGCAGAACGTCTTCGCGATCCTATCGAAACAAAGTAACATTAGAATCTTGTACCGGGCAACCAAATAAATAAAGCTGTCGCGTAATATTACACACTTATCTAGAAAAAATAATAAAAAACGGCCGCCTTTTTAAAGCTATTAAATAATTCCATTTTGCTAAAATATTGCGGTAGCGCGGCTCATTTTCAACAAATTCCTGTATTTTTTTTTGGTATCATGCTTCAAAATCGTACGTTAAATTACCTACTTATGTCTCTATACGGATTTTCTATACCGATTTGATGTCGTATTATAAATTGTAATCTATAGCCCGATGTCTAAGAAAATGATAAATGATTCAAATGACTCGCCTTTTAGCTTTTTTTAAAATACGTCATAATTTAACTAAGAATGTAAGCTGACGATGTATGTAAGTTCAACAGGCTACTGTAATTTTTTTTACCTCTCATTCATCATACGTATTCTTTTTTCTTGGAAAAATAATCCATCGAAATACCCTTCTTAATTTGAGAACAAGTTGTCGATCGAAGTTTTACAAATTATTCGATATAGGTAGGCAGGTAAGTGAAGAAAAAACCGGACAGGAAGATATTCCAACTAAATAGTGAAATTTTGAGCCCAAATAAAAATAAATCGAAAATAAATCATAAAAGTACCCTTCGTTCAAAATTTCAAATGCTGAAGTTTATTTTTAGAATTTCGACGAATTATTTAAATTTTAAAATTTCTTCATTAAGTATCTTAAAAAATACAAATAAAAATTTGATCAAATCGAGAAAAAAATCTAAAATTTGGTATACACCCCATTTTGGACCTTCCGCATCTATTGGAAGCAGTTTCAAGACTTTTCGGAGCCTCCAGAAAATTTTGGAATTTTCCAGCTCTGGAAAAAAGTCCATAAAAGTTGTCTTTCAGCGCTTAAAATTGTGGATTACCAATATTGATAACCCATTTGATCAACCAAAACAGAATTTTCCGAACTTTTCAATTTTGAATTCAAATCTATACTTTTTGGCAGATAATTTTCGGGGGAAAAATTAAAAAATATACCCACAGCGCCCACAACATCAGTGAAAATTTCACTGAAGAAAATTAGCAAATATTTCACTGAAAAAATCAGTAAACATTTCATAGAGAAAAAAATGCATGAACATTTCCACTACAAGAGAAATGGAAAAAAAAGTTTTCTAAAGAAAATTAGCAAAAATTTTGCTAAAAGAAAATAAAAAAACAATAAATATTTCACTGAAAGAAAACAAAGAAAATTTCGTTAAAAAATCAGTGAAAATTCCACTGAAAAAAGAAAATTAGTGAAAATTTTATCGAAAGAAAATCAGCAAATATTTCACTAAAAAAAAAATCAGCAAACATTTCATTGAAAAAAATCAATGAACATTTTCACTACGAGAAAAATGGAAAAAATTTTATCAAAGAAAATCGGCGAAAATTTTACTAAAAGAAAATGAATAACCAAGAAACATTTCACTAAAAGAAAAACAGTGGAAATGTCGCTAAAAAAAAATCAAAAAAATTTTACTGCAAGAAATCAGTAAAAATTTCACTTAAAAAACAGTGAATATTTCACCAAAAAAATCAGTAAAAATTTAAAATTTCACTGAAAGAAAATAGGTGAAAATTTCACCAAAAGAAAAAAGGTGAAAATTTCATTTAAAAAATCAGTGAAAATTTCATTTAAAAAATCGGTGAAAATTTCACTAAAAATCAGTGAAAATTTCACGAAAAACAATGAACATTTACCAAAAGAAAATCAAAGAAAATTTCATGGAAAGCAACAATCAAAAAGTTGTAGTGAGAAAATGTTCATTAAATGACTAAATGTGAATTCGCGAAAATTAGCGAATTTATCAGTGAAGAAATTAGTGAAAGTAGATGAAAATTTTCACTGGAATAAGGTATATGAAAATAACGATGAGAAATTTTCCAGAAAAATTGGTGAAAATTTTGCTGAAATTGGAAAAACAGGAAAAATTTACAGCAAGTTGACGAAAAATTCACTAAAAATCAGTAGAAATTTCACTGATATAAACCTAATGAAAATCTAATTGAAAGAAAATCGATGAAAATTTCATTGGAAATTGGCGAAAAATTCACTAAAAAACTGTTTTAATTTTACCGAAAGAAAGTGCATAAAGATTTCATTGGAAGAAGTACTTAAAGCCATTTTTAGTACCGATCTCGCTCCTCAAATTTCGACTTTTCATCGAAAAGTTACGCGATTCACTAAAAATAACTTTTCTGGCCTCAAAATTGAAACTTGGGACAAATATCTCCATAATTTTAATCGATTAAAGGGATAAACATGAAAAAAAACAATAGACAAGATTTTTGAAAAGTGATTAAAAGTGTTATGTTCCTAATTTTTTCCAATAGGTATATATGGCCAAAGGTAACTCTGATTTTGGTTAATTTCGACTCCAAGGTAAAATTATGAAAAACCTAAAAATTATTTGTTTAAGTTTTGCCTCAAGTTCATCATAAGTAAGAAAAGCCTCAACACATTCAGTCAAATTTTTTGAGGCGGAAAATGAGGAAGGGGAGTTGTAAATTTTATTTGCGAGAAGCCCAGACATGCATTTTTGGAAATAACGTTCTTTTTTGACATACTTTCGATTTTGTTTGTTCGGGCTCAAAATTTTACTTTGATTTGGGATACCATTACTGTTCTAAGTCACACAATCCAAATCGATCCACCCGCAAAAGTTGCCACAAATCTAAATCACAAAACCGGACATTTTTGAAAAAAATTTCACGACACTGGGACATTTGACAATTCAATACAAAAAACGACACACACAAGTGATAATTAGGGAGAATAAAATTTTAGACTACAAAAAATACAGCACTCATCCCAGGATAATTCAAATTTGATCACTTTCCATATTTCATAATTTTTTCTCCCAAAAATTTCATCATAATACAAAGCTCAACATGCAACAGCCAGGGAAAAACAAAATATCTAAGTTCTAGGTAATTTCCATTGAGTACGAAACCTAATCGAAAATTCGATACAGTTTGAACCCTTTGGATGAATTAATCGTTCTTGTTTATCTAATTCGATCGTCGCGAAATTGAACTATGAATAACGAATGGACTAATTTTCAAAACGCTTTAAGCCAACGAGTTAATTAAACGAGAACGATTATACGGTTCGGAGAATAAATCCAGGCAATGTACAGCGATAGCGTTCTTAAGTAATTTATCATCGAGTAATAAATACTTAATAAAATAATTAATATGGTTGAAATACTTATTCGGAAAATAAGAAAAATCATGGGCGAGAATGGTAAAAAGGTGGGTATTGGGAATAAGTGTTTCTTACCTTTCATATGGGAACCATATTTTTTCAAGCACCGAGAGATCGAAACGAAAAAATTAAAAGACGAGTTGACATTTTTTTCGCAATAGATGAATAAAAAAAAAGATGCAAAATATTTAAGAACATTTTAAAAAATAGCCGCAGAATTATTTTAACACTTCACAAAACAGAACGACACGTCTTTCCTAATGGAAGCCCGAAACAGAACTGACACAAACCAAGAAAATGAGATCAAACGAACTTTTTTTTAGCGATAGATACATAAAAAAAAAGAATACGATGTAAAACATTCAAGAATATTTTTAAAAAATCGTCGAAAAATAATTTTAACACTTCACAAAACAGAACGCAACATCCTTCCTGGAGGAAGCGCGAAACAGAACTAACACAAACCAAGAAATAAGAATATGAGATGACTGAATCAACAGTTCAGTTACGATTCAATTTTGAAATTAGTCTCCAGCTCGTTTCCTGTGATGCATTTGAAATTATTTTCAACTGATATAAATTTTTTGTTGAATTTCAATTTTTTTTCAGTTTTGAATTTTTCATAAGTTTTTCAACTGCAATTTTCAGCTCAATATTTTTTTAGCTCCAAATTTTTGCCTAAATTTTTTCAAATCGAAATTCTTGTCCTGCAATTTTTTTCTACCTTGAATCTTTTTTTTTCAAATTTTAGTTTTTCCTGAATCTTCGATTCTACAACTATCTACTCAATTTTTTAGTTCAAAATTTTGGGCTTCAAATATTTTTAACTATGTATTTTTGGCTCAAAATATTTTCAACTTTCAACTCCAAGTATTTGATTCAAAAATTTTTCAAACTTCAATTTTTTACTCAATTTTCAGCGCTAAAATTTTTGCTCAAAATAGTTTGAACTTTGAATTTCTGGCTTAAAATAATTTTTAATATGAATTTTGTCGATTCTAACATCTTTCAAACTTGAATTTTAGGTTCAATCTTTTAAACTCTGAATTTTTCTCTCAAAAATTTATTCAGATTCGAATTTTGTGCTAAAATTTTTTCAACTTGGACTATTTGCTCAATTTGTTCAACTTTTGAATTTTTGGCTGACATTTTTTTTATTTTAATTTTTTTTTCAAAATCTTTCAGATTTGAATTTTTGCTAATTTTGTTCAATTATTAATTTTTTGGCTTAGGACTTTTTGCTTATAATTTTTTCAGCTATGAACTTATTGCTTAAATTTTTTTAACCCTGAATTTTTTGTTCAGTATTTTTCAAATTTTGATTTTATATTAAGACATTTTTTTGCCTCGGGAATATTTTGTTTAAAAACTCTTGAACTATGAATTTTTTTCTCAAGATTTTTTTTAATCTTAAATTTTTGGCTTAAAATTTTTCAAACCTCAATTTTTACCAATTTTGTTAAAATTTATAAGTTTATGCTCAATTTCTTGGCTTAAGATTTCTCGCTTAAAAATTTTTTTAACCATAAATTTTGGGTTCAAAATTTTATTAACCATGAGATTTATTGCAAAATTTTTCAACCCTGCATTTTTGGTTCAAAAATTTTTCAACTCTGAATTTTTGGCTCAAAATATTTTTAAATTTGAAATTTTCCAAAACAATTTTCCAACTGATTTTTTTATCATTTTTTTTTCAAATGTTGAATTTTGTGCTCAATTTTTTCAGGTTTTGAAATTTTTGCTTAAAACTTTTTCAACCCTGGATTTTTCTCAAAAATTTATGTAAATCTGGTCTCAACTCTTGAGCATTATACTCAATTTCACAGCTCTGGATTTTTTTGCTAAAAATTTTCTTTAACCCTGAATTTTTTACTTAAAAATTTTCTAATCTCGATTTTTTCGTTTAAAATTTTTAGAAACCTGAATTTTTTGACTCAAAAAGTTTTCAATTTTGAATTTTTGGCACAGCATTTTTTCAACCTTGAATTTTTGATCTAATTTTTCGCTCAAAATTTTTTCAGCTCCTATTTTTGGCTCAACATTTTTTTAGCTTTGGATTTCTTGCTCAAGTTTTTCCAACACCACCACTTTCTCAAACTGAAATTTTTTGATTTTTTTGCAGCTATACCTTTTTCCTAATGAATTTTCTCAAAGTTTTTTTCAACCTTGAAATTTTTCATTTTTCTTGTTTTTTTCATCTAAAAACAATATTTAAACATACATTGGAAAATTTGAGATTTTTTATAAATTGGTGTCATTATCTTATTAATCCAACATAATGTTATTGTTGAATATTCGATATCAAGAATAATCAGAATATCGAATTGATCTCTCGGTACAGAATTTCGTACCCCACCCTACCACATTGTGCCATTCTCCATTACCCACTTCCCATCCCATCAACCCCACCATACCAATCTACGCAACCATTAAAACTACTCCAAATCCTACCAACTAACTACATCGAAGCCGAACTAAAAAAACCATAATCACAGCACAGCAAAAAGTTTCGCACAAAACCAAAACAACAAGCCACAATCCACAACGAACGCTACGAGAGTATAAAAAATCATGATTTGTGTATCTGTGTGTTCCATCGAGAGAGAGCGCGCGCTCACGTAGAGTTGACACCGTAAAAAAACGCTGACTTAGCGCGCGTCTGTGTCTTGTGTGTAGTATGTAGCTCTAGTGGTAGGTCTACTCTGTCACATCTCATGTCATAGTCACAAAGACTCGCACAACAACACCACCAACGCAACACGGACGAAGACAACAGCGCTCAAAAAGGTGGCCTTTTTTTTCCTCTCATCACAGGTGTGGTAGGTGTGTACATTGTGTGAGTGTGTGGTATGATAGTGAGTGTAGGTAGGAACGCATTCGCAGATAGGTAGGTACATTTCACGACTGTACGTTGTACGATTCACCGCCAAACTTACTGGTTTGTGTCTTCGTTCACAAACATCTGCTGCCCCCAAATAGATAGCATCGGATCTACGATTCCCTGTTTCCGTGTCTGAAAACTGTTTTACAAATCAACTCGCTATTTTATTAATTACTACGCTGGCCAGACACAATACGATACAGTACAACAAAAATTACTATCTATAGCGCTAGATTCCTCTCCTATTCGACCCCCAAATCTACAGGGTGTGCCTTCCACAGCGAAACCGCAACTTTATTGTCACGCCAAAGCCATAGATTTAAAAATGATGATTTCGAGCTCATACATAGAATTCGATTTCGCAGAGTTTTTTGAGTCGAAATAGTAATTTTTCAATTTTCTCTCACTTCTGAAAAAGTTGAACCAGAGCCACATTAAATTTCAAAAAAAGTTCGAAAAAAAATCACAAAAAATTCGAAATAGATAGTTTTTTGAAGAAATTAAAAATTTAACTCAAAGGGTAATCAAAGTCCCTGAATTCAGTTCTGAGGTCATTTAGATACCAAACCCAGATTTGAACCCAAAGGGAGCAAAGGGAAAGAAAAAGAGACGAAGAAAGAATTGCTAAAATCCAAATTCTTTAACCTTTCTCGAGGCAATTTTAGATGACGCGAGTCAAAATATACTCACAGGGAGAGTAATTTTGTTTTGTGTGACGCACTGATGATGCACTTTTTTTTTACACATGCCAAATACGACTCAAAAACAATGTATTTTTTTCAAATTTCAGTAATATTTCGAGTAAAATATGTAATTTCTCGACGTTTTTTCAATCCCAAAATTTTTTAGCTAAAATTTTCCAGTTTTTTCCATCTCCAAAATATTTTTACTCAAAATTTTACCCAGCTCAAAATTTTTTTCTCGATGTTTTTTTCAGTCTCGAAATTTTTCTTGATCTAAAATTCTTTTAGTATTTTTGTAGCTCCAAACTTTTTTAATCAAAATATTTCAGATCCAACATTTTTTCTCGATGATTTTTATCCAGCCTCAGAATTTTTTCAGTTTTAAAGTTTTCCTGTTTTTCCCCATCTCCAAAATCTTTTTATTCAAAATTTTGTTCAGCTCTAAAAAATTTTTTCAATGTTTTTTTCAACCTCGAAATTTTTCTTGCTTCAATTTTTTTTAGTGTTTTCCAACAACCAACTTTTTTATTCATAATTTTTCCAGATTCAAAATTTTTTCTCGATGTTTTTCATCCATCCCCAAAATTTTTCAACTTTGAAATTTTTCAGTATTTTCCATCTCTAAAATCGTTTACTCGAAATTTTGTTCAGCTCAAAAAAATTTCTCAATGTTTTCCGCAGTCTCAAAATTTTTTTCTCAAATTTTTCCATTCTTTTTGAAAATTTTACAGTTTTTTTCCATTTTTAAAATCGTTTTATTCAAAATGTTTCTAGTTGCAAAATTCGTTCTCAGTAGTTTTTTCAATTGTGAAATTTTATGCTTTAAATTTTTCAACGATTTTTTCTAACTGCGAAATTTTTTTAACCCAATTTTTTTTCAGCTTCAATATTTTCCCCCATTTTTTTTCAAAATTTTATAATTTAATAAATATATTTAGGAGTGGAAAAAATTCAGGGGAAAATTTTCAGAATTAGATTAAATTGTGAGAAAGAAATGTTGAAAAAATTTAGGCCTAAATCTTCCTTCCAGCCAGCAGATATGTTTAGACTTAGAAATTTCAAGGATTTCAGAGGTATCCGAAAATTGAAAAATTTTTGAATCTAGAACGAAAAATCAAAAGCTATACATTCTGACCTTTCAAATTCATTTTCTCGGTTATTTCCGAAACCCCTAGAACCAGGTCTTATGAAAAAGAATTACGAGACGAAAATGGAAAATTTCAGAGTAAGAGACTGAAAGTAAACGTTTTTGGTTCCCAGAATCCATTTTCAAAGAGAAGTTTGAAGCCAGTAAGAAAAAAGTAGGCAAAAATTGCCTTAATTTTTCATCCAATGATCCCATCCGGGATCCTAAACAGCTCCATGTAAAGTTGAGGGGGGGATCAAAAAATATCAAAAGTGGATTCTGGTAGAAAAGAATGTGCATTTGAATACCTCACTCGAAAATTTTTCAATTTTGGCCCCTTCCTCCCTCCCGTCTTCGACCTTTTTTTTTTTGTTGAAAAAGGGTCATCTGACGTTTCTGGTAATTTTTTTCACCTCGATTTATTTTCCTTCGATTCCGAAGGTTCGTGGTATGGATCTAGGTCTGTGGTTACAACAACCCCAGAACTGGATTTAAGGACTTCGAATACCTCTGAAATTAAATTTTCAATTCTTTCTCCAAAAATATCTACTCAGAACATTAAAAAATTCTTCCTCATTTTTCTACTCCAGACTTGATTTGCAACCCCACGAAAAATCGACGAATTCCGACTGAGAAAACTTCAAGAAATTGAACACCCCCATAAATCTGAAATTTCCATTTTGAAATCTGTGGCTTTGACGCGACTTCGAAGCAGCAGTATCAACATAAATAGCACACCCTGCACCTCCCATCTCCCAGACTCCTACGAAAACCAACAGACAGACTCCGACTTAGCCCAGCTTCGTAATTAATAAATTACGCCTCCTTTACAAACGAGACCACCGCGACATCCTATTCCTGATCCGCGTTTTATGACCACGATGCTCGCATTCTGTGTGCGTGTGTTTGAATTAGTATTAAAATGGTGTTTACGAGTATTTTTCAAAAAAAAAAAAACATAAAGTAATTCTAAATATAGATAATAAATAAAGAAAATCTATATAAATACGGAATTAATACAGAGCAGGTAAAAATATATGAGAGAGTGCAATTTCCTTACAAGAATAAAAAAATTACATGCTCGTATTTCGTCCAATTTTTTTTATCCTTTCGTTAAAAAATCGGTGATAAAGACGTTTATGAGTTGAAAAAAAAATCGTGCACAAGAAATAAAATATAAATGTAAAGCTAACGTAATGTGAAAAATCTATCATCAAGTGCGGTGCAATATTAAAATTTTTCCAATTCAATCTAAATTCTATGGAAAATTCGTTTATGCTAATACAAAAAAATTATTTAAAAAATCATAGCGCTTCGATCAGTTTTATCTGATGTTCAATTATAATACGTGTGATCGTGTAATAGATAGAAAAAAAAAAAAGGTAGAAAAACCATCGTATTAGTAATAATCACGCTCCTTTTAGATGTAATAATACCTCCTTTGGATCTTACCTTAAATCTGACAGTGGTAAAAAGTCGACATCGATTAATGGTTTTAAACTTGGTAACCCATAAGCTACAATATGACTATTGGATATATAACAAAGTAAGCAAACGCTATCTGCGAATTGAAAAAGAAAAACACCCAGAAAAGATTAGAGAAAAAATGTCGAGTTTGAAAGAAAAAAAAAAGATTTTCTAAGCAGTTAATTCAGGTTAGGTTACCTTTTAATAATATAACGTCGGCTTTGACAACGAAATCCGTATCTGCTAATTGTTGCTTGTATACGCATTCGTGAGAAGGAAGCGCTGAGACTCTGGCTTGTTTTTCCGATACTACAACCACGAACTGTTTATCACAAGGAGCTGATCCTCCGCAGCTGACACTTTCTATGCTACCGCTAAGCGTTGCGTTTGTCGGATTATTTTTTGTTGGTGTTTCTGTAATGAATGAAAAATGATACTTTTAGCAACCTTCGGAGCAGGGATCTTATTAAAATATGCAGGTAAAAAAAAAATCAAGAAGTAGGTGGAATTTTTTACAAATTTTTAGAGACGACTGCCTCTGGAGGAAAATTTTAATTAATCACATGACTAGGTTTTTTGAGGGATAGGCTGAGAGATTCCGGTTTCAGGCAAGGTATAAAAATAACCATAAAAATGAATTTTTTGAGGGGCAAAATCATAAAATACTTCATTCGAATATTTTTCAATTCCTTCCCTCCCTCCCCACCATAACTCTAGCGACGATTTTTTTGGATGTTTTTAGGAAAAAAATGAACCAAAATGAAATTAAAAGGTCCAAAAATTGAAAATTCTTTCGATTTTTCCATGTTTTTCAGGAAATGATGGTTCACAAATTTCGAAGCAAAGCAAAGGTTTTTAAATCATGGATATGTTTTAATGATGATTTTTTTCAAAATAAAATGCCACATATTAAATTTTTTCATTTTAATAACTTTCTATTAAAGCAGGAAGTAAATCTCCTTTTTTTTTTTGAAATTTTGAAATTTCCAGCAAGATAGGTAGGTATTCCAACTCGAAATAAAATTTTGAGCCGAAACAAAAATAAATCGAAAGTATTTCTTAAAACAACTTCACATTTAAAATTTCGAATGCTCAAATCATTTGTCGAATTGTGGAGAATTTCTGAAATTCCATATCACCCTGCAAAATATAAAAATTCGATTCACTCAACGAAAAAAACAAATTTGGTATACACTATACACTCTATTTTTGACCTCCTAAATTGACTAGAAGTGGTTCCAAGATGTTTCGGAGCCTCCAAAAAATTAGACACTCGAAAAAAATCTGGGAAAAATTGCAAAAATGATTCTCTTAGGAAAAGTCATCTCACATCCAGAAAATCATGAAAAAATTCCAGGCATGATTTTTAGAAACGTTTTTCGTCGAAAAAATCATCTCGCACCCAAAAAATTCTATATTGGTAATTGTGAAAACTTTTTCATCGGAAAATTTTTCTACAAAATTGTGAAAATATTTTTCATCAGGAGGAGGAGGAGGAGGAGGAGGAAAGGAGGAAAAATTCCACATTTCCTCGAAAAAACTTTGGATGATTTGTGAAAATATTTTTCATGGAAAAAATTATTTCACGTCTAGAAAATCGGAAAATCCCTGGTGATGATTTTTGAAAATATTACCCTCATGAAAATAATCGTATAGCCCTTGGCCATAAAAACTCGAGAAAAATTTAGGACGATTAGTGAAAATGTTTTTCATTTGAAAAGTTATTCTACGTCTAGAAAACCAGGAAAACCTCTTAGGATGATGTTTGAAAACTGTTTCCATTGGAAAAATCACCTCACGCTCAGAAAATTCTTGAGACGAGCTGTAAAAATATTTCTCATCGGGAAAGTCATGTCACATCTAAAAAATGGGGGAAAACCTGAAGATAATTTTTGAAATTTTTTTTCATCAAAAAGTCATTCAATGGCTAGAAACTTGACAAAAATCTGGAATGATTGGCGAATAGATATGTTTTTCATTGAAAAACCAATCTCATATCTAAAAAAACGGAACTCCTCCCACGGATAATTTTTGAAAACTTTTTCGTCGAAAAAAATCATTTCATACTCGTCAAATTCTCAGTATGAGTTGCGATGAAAGTTTTTCATCGAGAAAGTTATCCCCAAATTAGAAACTCTAAAATAAATTCGAGATGATTATTGAAAATGTTCCAAATCCAAAAATTCGGGGAATCCTCTCGGGGTAATATTTGTAAATTGTAACGTCATTAATCGAAAAAAAACTCACGCTCATAATTTTTTTTCATCAGGTGGGAGGAAGGGAGGGGGATTGGAAAAAAGGATTCATAGAAATTTAAAAAATAGAATGAGTTACGAAAATGTTTTTCAACGGGGGGGGGGGGAGAGAAAATTTCAAAAAAATTACGACTGAAAAAATTTTTGCTTTGAAAATATTTTACATTTTTAAATTATGAGTGAGTATCTACAGATCTTTGAAAATGGAAATTTGCGACTTCTTTTTGACTTTTTTTTGGTCAATTTTCAAAAAAGCAAAACCTTTTTTCATGTTCAATTTTTAAAAAACGATCTTTTTTTTATGGAAAAAACATTTGCAAACGCCATTCAACTTGATTCATTTTTGTACAAAGAAAAAGCAAAATTAAGCAATTTAGGACGAATTTGTCTCTTTTGATGAACTTTGGCTCAGTTTCTCTACTTCTTCGTGATTTCAGCGACCTATTTAAACGCCTCGAAAAATCCGAATTGATTTTCGAAAAAATTAAATTTGACTTGGGAACACATTTTTAAAAATAACCAAGACCTTGAAAAATTCCCTCAAAATACCGTCTATAAAAATCGAAGAAAAAAAACTTACTTTTCTCTTTACTCTCGTCTTTCCATTGTTCGTAGGAGTATCGAATTAATGATCCATTACAATCTAAAAACGATATCGTCAGAATACCACTTTTCAAACGCGGTAGCGAACCTGACCAGGAAAAAAATTCATATCAATAGAAAAATCCAACATCACTATTTCTCCAATTTCCAGCCTAATTTCTCATCATACGTACCAACAGTCGATAAAGCAATAGGTTGAGACGATCTGGCTTCTCCTGCCGCAGGTATATTGGCTGTAAAATAGAACACCGACCCCAGACTGGTACCAATCCATAATGTGGGAACAGTCATCGCATCTGTAAAACAAACTCCGGTCAAAACCTTCTCCAAAAAATCTGCATCCTTTCAACCTCCAATCACCCCAAACCTCTCAAAAAATTACCTGATTTCTTAATATAAGAATCGGAGAATACTAAACATCTTACAGACTCTGAGGATATATTTTCTAAACTCGACATACTGGAACTTCTCGATCTCGAAAACGAGCTGTCCAATTTATCTACATCACGTAAAACCACGAATTAGATAACTCACCAAATAAATCACCCGTTAGAATACTTAAAACTTTAAACTTTCCCAAAAAAATATCGAAAAAACATGCAAAACTACACCATAAAAAATATCATCGAGTAAATATGTATATGTAATATTAATATATGTAAAATATATTTGTATCAAGCCATATTTTCACGCGCAAAACCCAATTTGTGCGAAGGGAAATTCAAAACCGGTGATCAAACAAGCGTATTTTTTTCAAGCCATTATCAATAAAGTGCTCCATGCGCGGCTAAAATTGCTCAAAAAAATTAATCAAGTTAGTCTAATTTTAAATAAAAATACGGATGCGGTTCGAGGGCCATTCCCCCGCCAACTTTTACAATTCGAAATAAAGAACCGAAATCGTACATTAGGCGAGCCAGTAATTCAGCTAATCCCGTATATTCTCCCGCCAGAACCGTAATTCATTTTTAATTGCACTCTGCCGTGCCAACCGTTAGCCCAATTAATCCCCAAACTCAAATATAATTCACCGAACCGATGTAATTTGTACGAAACAACTGACCAATGCGACGAACGCGGAAAAAAAATTAAATTTATAGCAATCACGGTCCAATTCGTTAAATTCGAAATGTCTTCGCTGCTTCCCCACCCCTTCCCCCGCATCCGTATTTTTGTTTGAAATGTTAACATTCGCAAGCCAAAGCAAACCACATTCCAAAGCTGTGGACTTTATTTCGATTAAAAAAAAAACCACATGCAATGAGAACACACTAAGAACAGGCAAGATTAAGGATCAACGTAACACACAGTAGAACTATAGAACGCCATAGACTCGTGGCCATCGCCACTGCTTCGATCATTCGACGTGGAAACGAAAACCAATTCGAATTCATTTCCAAACAAAATCGATTACTCAACCGAGATGACGAGAGTTTTAGAAAAACCTGCTAATAAATTCAAAACAAACAACTCCCATCAATTTTTTCCATCCTGAGTTCCCTTCAGTCTACTTCGGTTCGTCGTGTTTATCGCGATGAAAAATTACGCGTCGAGTGAACGACGAGAATTTACAGCCGGATTTATAATCCATTTATTATAGAAACCTGGCCGCTTCTTCCGACTAATCTCAACACGTCGTCTAAAATGATAAGAAATTCATTACTGTGCTATTTTTCCTCCCTTCTTGGGGTCTTTTTTCCTACGTCTTTACAGACGATTACCCTTTTGTGAGAATAATTGCGGATGGAATCTCGAGATAGGTAATTCGTAAGACACCTATGTCGCATTTCATGATTCAAATGGCTTAAAATTCCTATCCAGTTAAATTGGCTCAAAAATAAAATCAATTGCATATGCCCAGAATTGAAGGAGAAATATATTCTATGCCTAGTTATCAGTCGATATGCAATTTTTTTCACAACAAAATCGAATAAGCAGCTTACACAAATCATTCGAGTAGGTTCTTGACACCTTTACTTCGCTAATTTGCAACTTCTGGATACGAAAGTAGAATAATTTGCCTACCTAAGCATACCAAAGGAGCGTAGAAAATTAAAATGGTACTCGCTTTTTGAAGGGTTGAAGACTCCACCAACGAGGTTTTTACTAGAAGAGATCTCTCTGCAACTTTTATTCGAAAATTGAATGGGAGAAGGGGAAGTAGGTAACACAACACAGGTGTCTCCAGACGACCCCCCCCCCCCAAAAAAAATAGGAAAAAATTTCACGCTCTGTTTCTGAATTTCCCACCCGCGGCCAGACCCAAAAATCAGACTACGACTACATCGACAATTTTTTTAACCATGTTTTCCATTTGAAGAATGAACATTTTTTTGTAAGAAAATTATCATTTGTGTGAGAAATTGTCACTTCTATGAAAAATTTTCATTTTCATAAAAAAATTTTCTTTTCTATGGAAAAAATGGACATTTTTATAGAAAAGTAGTTATTTTTATAAAAGAAATGGTCATTTTTATGAGAAAAATAGTCGTTTGACATTTTTAGGTAAAAACTACCATTTATTGTCATTTTTTTTTTTCTTGAAAAATGGTCACTTATTGTGGAAAATTGTCACTCGACATTTTTATAAGCAAACTACAAGTACTACATTATTTTTTTTAAAACTGCATGATCGTTTTTATGAAAATTAGTCGTTTTTATTTTTAAAAAAAGGTCATTAGCATGAAAAATTAGTCATTGTTATGAAAAAATGGTCAATTTTATGAAAAAATGGTCATTTTTATGGATAAAAATGGTAATTTTTATGGATAAAAATGGTAATTTTTATGGATAAAAATGGCCATTTATATGAAAAATAGTTATTTTCATAAAAAATACCCATTTTTATGGAAAAATTGTCATTTTTATTTTTAAAAAAAAAGTAGTCATCTCTATGAAAAAAAATGGTCATTTATATGAAAAAATGGTAATTTTTATGAAAAATGAGTCATTTTTATGAAAAATTAGTCATTGTTATAAGAAAATGTTCAATTTGATGGAAAAATGATGATTTTCATGAACAAAATGGCCATTTTTACGCACAAAACAGTCATTTTTATGGGGAAAAAATCATTTTTATAAAAAATTAGTCATTGCTATGGCAAAATGACCAGTTTTATGAAAAAATGGTCAGTTTTATGAAAAAATAGTCATCTTTTAGAGGAAAATGGTCTTTCTTAGGAAAAAATAGTCATTTTTATGGGAAAAATGGCCATTTTCAGGGAAAAATAGTCATTTTAAGAGGGGAAAATAGCCATGTCAAGGGAAAAATGGTCATTTTTGTGGACAAATTATAATTTTACAGAAAAATTGTCATTTATTGAACGAATTTTCATTTTTCCAAATTTTTTTTGAAATTTTTATTGGATTGTGAAGCTATAAAATTTAAATATGTAATTCATCAAAAAATGATAATCAAATCACATTTGACATTTTGGTCATATTTTCAGACTCCAGTTTTTCAATTTCAAATAAAAAATATTAAACATATCTGTAATTATGTCAGTCGATTCATTAAAATTTTCCCAGTTTTCGAAAGCGCCATAAAAAATCATTACAGTAATTCACCAAAACTTTTCAAAGGTCTAAAATTTGATCAAAAGTTTGATCTTCAAAATTCAATCACCCATTTTATGGATTGACTCCTAGCACTATAACATAATTTTATTGAAAATTTTTTAGGTAGATATTCAAAAAATTAAAAAAACAAATTTTTCTAAAAAATTGATGTTTTTTTAATTTGAAAACTTAGAATTGAAAAAAATAATCATTCTATTTTTCAACAAATCTTTAGAAATGCCACTTTTCCATCCATTTTCGGTATTTACAAAAATCTAAAAAATATATTGCGAATTTTTTTCCGTCTTGTATGAATACTTTATCCCATTAAAACCAACAGCGTTGGTTTCTCATGCCTTTTCCAATTCTTGAAAAACTTGTACCATGCTTTTCCATTATTAAGGAAAAATTGCTCGAACCAAAATTAACGATGGAAATTCTTCACCGCTGATTTTGATGAGTTAAAATATTTATAATGATGTTATTATGAGTAAAATTATTCAGTTTTTTCCATTTTTCAAAGACGAATATTAAATAAGCATGAAAAAAAAAAAATAGCATTTTAGGAACCCCTAAAAAATTGGCCGAAGATGAAAAATATGGACATACATCCTGAGGGAATTTTCAAAAAAAAAGACAGTTACACTAAACCCAAGTTCGAAAAATAATTCCAATTTTTTTTTTCAACTTGGATAGATTCTAGGATCCGGCGATCTGGCGAGTCAGGGATGAAATAATTATTAATTTCCAGGATGTTTTTGACATTTTGACGCCTAACAACTTTTAGACCTCCCCGATTCAATTTCGAAAAAAATTGAAAATTAAATAAACCTACGTAAATTTCCACCAAATATCAACTAAAATAGAGATTCGAATCTCTTCAGATACCAAACAACTACATCTAAGCAGGCCAAATTGCCAACCGACTTTAACATCTCGATCGAATGAAAATTCCCCCGACCCTCCCTCCCTCTTCCCATTTCAACTTTCATTTAACTTTCTATACTCGCCATCGAACCTACCAAATTAATCGTACCAAGTCGACGTCAAACTTCAATATTAAAAAACTTCCTCCCTACAACGTACAGAGAAAAAAACCCAACGTAGAAAATACAACAAAGAGAAAAAATAGAGACAGAGACAGAACAAGAGAAAGAGAGAAAAACCACACAACAGACGAAAGCAACACAAACAGACATTCCTCAAAGCGTACATGCTTTTCAGACAATAATCACATAGCTGTACTTTTTTCTCTTCTTTTTTTTTTAAAAAAAATATATATATAGGAAAATATAGTATAGTATTAAACTAAATAGAAACACAACAACACAGACACACACACGCGCGGGTATTTTTTCACTCATGAATTTTTTTTTTCTTTATCATCGTTAAATACGTAGTAATATTATTGTTACAAGCGTATACAAGGAATACAGGAGACATTCACGTTTTGGTCAGTACGTCACCACGCTTTTTAAAGTACCTACAGAATGCCACACAAAGTGTATTTTTTTTTCCAACGAATACTCTATAGTTTACTACTCAGTTAAACAAATATGAAAGGTGGAAGATCGAGCCAAGAAGACAATTTCAATCTACGAAAAAAGATGAACAAAAAAAAGAGAAAATAAATAATAATCGCAAATTACATAAGTGAAATAGAATTATAGGAGACTACGTCAGAATAAAATCGATTTAAAAATGTTTTTTTCTTACGGTTTCAAATTAGACTTTTGAGGGGTTGGAATATGTACGTCCAATTGAACAGGTATTTCTGTTTTGTACCTGAAGCGGAATCTTTTATATTAAATCGCGAAATTCGTCGAAGAAAGTTTTCTCGTTTGAAAAAATCGATTCGAAAATTATAAGGATAAAATATTTTAACGTTTAGCCCCGACTTTGTGATGTAAATAAAAACTTGAATAAAATCGAACGTAGAATTGAATATGTATAAATTAATTATAGGTACCTACTACCTACCTGAAAAAATGAAAGGAAAATTCAATTTTCAAACCTCCGTCAATTTATTTTTTCCTCTATCCTTCCCCTCTCTATCCAAATTATTTTCAATTTTCGTTTTCCAAATTAGCTCAAATCAAAATGAATTGAAAAGAACTAGAAAGAAAAATTTCAAATAATAATTTTGAAATGTGAAAATATTTTTCCAAAAATTAATATTTATGAGCCTAGATAAAAACCACCCTTAGGAGTCAAAACTTGAATTTTGAATTTAGATACCCTATTGATTCTACTCCTTCTGAATTGCTCAAAATCAGTGACAAATCAAAAACAAATTTTTGATCTCTAATAGTGGTTTCTATATCCAGGTCCACATTCAATTTTTTGATCCAAACAGAGGGAGAAAGGGTGAGGTAGGTAGAAAAATAGAAGGAAATTAGACATAAAATTACAAAAATTTAAAAATGTAGTAAAAAATAATGGAGGAGGATTAAAAGAAGAGGAAAGAAGAGATGGAAAGAGAATATGTGAAAATAAGAAAAATCTGATATTAAGAAGCATTAAAACAAAAGTAAAATACCAAAAAATTCAAAAAAAAAGTATCAAATGGAATTTGACATTGAATTTTCTAACTAGTTTTCAAATAAATTTTGAAGAATCCTCCTCTCCCGGATGACCTGGAGTTGAAACTGTTGCAAAAGAGGGGTAAAAATTCTAAATTTTTGCCTCAAAAATGGATTTTTGCGATTTTTTTTTTGTTTCAAAAGAAACTTTCTTGTAATTTTTCTGTTAAAAATGTAGAAATTTTGAAATTTTTACAATTTTTTTTTTAGAAAAATAAGACTGAAATTCATCACAAAAAAATCTTTCAATTGGGAAAAAAATTGACCTCATTTTAAAATTCTTCAAACAATGAGAAGAAAAATTCTCAATTTTTTTCATTTTCATTTTTTCACTACTTCTAAGATTTATTTGACAGTTGACACAAAAAAGTTTAATAATACATCTTGTCAATTGAGGAAGGAATAGAATAGAAGAGAAGAGAAAAAGAATTTCTCAAAAAATGAACCAGAAAAGAATAAACAAAATAAAAGAAAAGTTTTCCGAATTCAGCTATTTCCTCCCCAAAAAACTGGTCCAGATGGGGGAGAGAAAGGAGAAAATAAGAGAAGAGATGAAGAATTTGTTCCAAATAATGACACTCAAAAAGTAAATTTGGCACAAGAAAATTGTAAAAATGATGACTTTTTGAAAAAATTTCAAAATTTCTACATTTTTGATAAAAAAATTACAAGAAAGTTTCATTTTGAAACAAAAAAATCGAAAAAATCCGCTTTTGAGGCAAAAATTTAGATTTTTACCCCTCTTTTGCAACAGTTTCAACTCGAGGTCATCCTAGATTTTCAATATCCCCCCCCCCCAATAAACGAAAATGAACTATTTTTCTATTTTTTTTTTAGTAATTAATAATTCCAAATCAAATAAAACTGAGTAATTTTTTTATATTCTGAGAAATTTATGTTGCCCTGAAAATATGAGGGAAATGGGGGGGGGGTTACTCTACAAAGACCTCGGTTTTATGATGATCAGTCCAAAAAGTAGGAACAAATTCAGACTATTTATCAGAGAAGAAGGGATGAAATCTTCAACGTCAATTTGTTTTTGATTTTTTTCAGGGAAGGAAAAAGGGGCTAAATAGGTATTTACTTAAATGGCCGCACCAATGATGTAAAAAAATCAAAAAAACAAGATTTATGCAATTAGAAACCAAAACATGAAGTAATGTTTAAAATAATTCTAAAAACAGGCGATTTTTTCTCAAAAAATAACGTTTTAATTTCGAAAAATTCATTTAAACTTGAGAAACAAACCCTCCACCTCCCCCCAAAAATCATTCAAAATTAGGAGTTTGAAAAATTAGCAAAAAGTTGGTAATAGGAAACAGTTTTCAAACAATAACGTTAATTTTTTCGTGAGAATTAAAAAAATGAAACCACAATCAAATAAAATTCAGGGATTTTTTACAAAAAATTTTTCAATCTTTGAAAAAAATTCCAATGATTCTGCAATTTTTTTGTTTAGAAAAAAATGGACATTGAATCTGTCAGCTGTCACCTAGAAAGGTAGGTAAGTAGGTACCCATTTAAAGCTACAAAATAAATAATTCGATAAAATAATCACCTGAAATTAAAAAAAAAAACAATAAAACCTCAAAAAAGATAAACAAAAATACCACAAAAATCGAAATAAAAACTAAAACTCGAAAGGAAATTTCTGGTTCAAAAATCAAACAAAAATCAAAAGAAAATCGCTACGAAAAAAAATCAGGAAAAAAGCGAAACAAAACCATAAAAAAATTCAAAACGGAAAAAACTCATTCAGCTGAAAAAGAATAGAACGAAAAACAAACAACAAAATAAAAACGAATTTTTTTAAAACGCTTACCTACTGTTCTGTTTTGAAAAAAATTCTGAAAAAAGAACTCGATCAGTGTTACCACTTGTAATTAAACCTCTAAAAAAATAACCTAAAAAACGTTCGATTTTATTCATTTGAAGAAATAAAACAAAAACAATTTTTTTTCATTACACACATATCACCCCTACCCCTCCCTTTTCTTAAATTTCGCATCTACAACGGGACAAAAAAACGCAACAGTGATGAAATTAAAAAACGGTTACGAAATAAAATCAGGAAAAAAAATAGTAAACAAGTTCAAATTCAATTCAAACGCGCAACAGATTATTAATCGTAACAGAAATGCGAAGTAATTAGAAAGATATCTAACTACGAGAGCGTTTTCGTTCTTCTAACTAAAAAGGAATATACTCATCAATATTAATACGTGAGATAGATGGGCACGGGTGTACGCGCGTCAACTTATTAATCGCGGAAAAAAAAATTAATTTAGGTAAATTTTAATAGGTATTTAGGTGACTGTACTACCAAAACTGCAATATTGACGGGACGTTAGAAGATTAACTCGTTCCAAATTTCGGGCAGGTAGTAAGCCTTCGTCCGAGTAGGATATGGAGCTTAAGCATTTCTGTAGTTTGTTCCTGGAAGTACCTTGAGATTTCGATCTTCGTACCGGATCTGTTTGTCGAATTCCACGTACCGGAGACCCGAAGCCCTGCCATATCGATGTAGGAGATACGCAAACGCCATTCATCTATTCCATATATTACCATTTCATAAAATTTTAATAACACACGCCACAAAAAATTGCTAATACGTACCAAGTATAAAAATAAAACACTTAGATAAATTAGAACAAGAAAAAAAAAAATTAAGAAACAACCTTTTGATCCTTATCCAGAGAACCCTAATCCGCAACTAAAACCTACTATCCTTTGCATCCTTAACCACCTAACACAGATCTATAAATAATACGATTATAGTGACTGCAAAAAGCTGTATTGAAGCCTCGTTGCATTTCGACTACGGTAAGTATAATTATCTAAATAAACCTCTGGCCCATTCAAAATGAGTCATTCTATGTCAGTTCAACTGGTTTTTGATACGAGGTGATTTCAATTTGGCTCGAAATTTTTTTCACATGGTTATGCTACCCTTCTAAAAATAAAATTACTTTCATTTCCTCCCCAAACACCCTCAGGAAGCTTGGGGAGGATGTTCTATGTCCCATTGTCAGTTTTTAGTCAAGATATTTAATTTTGAGAGCCTGTAGCTTAAGAGTGATAATTTTTGGTGTAAATCTGTTCGTGCCATCAGAAAAAAAAAATTGAAAGGAGATTCAAAATCATTAGTAAAAATTTCCCCAAGTTTAATATTCAGGTTTATTACAAAAATTTCATCATTTAAAAATCTGAAGAAAAAAATACCGAGAATATATTTTATCGTGTGTAATTATCCAGTAGAGTTTTGGTTCCAGAAACTTGAAACTTTGAAGAAAATATCCCAAAATTTTGGAAAAATTGAAAAAAAAATTCCAAGTGACATATGGTTTATCATGTTTTTTCTGGCGCTGACTTTGAATATTGACTTGGTTTTTGGATTTGAACCCTCCCCCCCCAACTCCTTCATATAGATCTAAATTCGGTCCAAAAAATTAAGAAATGAAAAAACTCGAGTAACAAGTCGTTTGTTACGTTTTTGATGATACTGAGCTCAAAAATTGAGTCATTTTGTGATACTGACCCCCCTACCCCTCCCCACAAAAACCATGACCGATTTTTTGATAATTTTTAAATCAGTTTTCGACGATTTTTTAATTGAATGTCGATGGTCTTTTGTTTTGATGACTTTTTATCAAGTTTTGACGATTTCTCAAATCAAAAAATTATTTTCAATTTTGACGATTCGAATCTTCACCATTTCGAATAAGGCAAAATACGATTCGATTCACGAATAAATTTAATGATTTGCGATTCGAATCATCATTTTCAATTCGAATCATAATTTTGTCAATTTTATATTCTTGTATGGTTGGTTCGTGACAAATTTCTAAAAAAAAAAACTAATGACACATTTTGAGCTCTATTGAAAATTTGATTCAAATCTCTTGCAAACCTTTGTTCTTCTTAAAAAACCCCAATAACTTTTACCAAAAAAAAAATTTCGAATCGAATCATCGCATCGTCAGCTTAGATCCAAAAGCACGTTATTTCGAAACAAGAAAATTTTACAAGAAGTAAAAAACTGGTTTTTCTGAAAAAAAAAGCAATGAACCGTTTTTACATTTTCAATTAAATTACCTAATAATTGTTTTCATTACTTTTACCCCCTCACCACCTTCCCCCAACATTTCACTTTATTGAGTATAAAAATAAAATTATTCAAATATGATCTTTCTTCTTTAATACGACTTCACCAAGGCCATTTTCTCCTATTACTTGAGTTTGAAAGCGAAAAGATTGAAAGTTTGATGGGGGGGGGGGAGGAGGAGGCAGAAAAGGTAGAGGACTGGAATCAAAAAATAACTCCATTTTTCAACTCAGCACCAACGAAAAATTACAAATGACATGCCATACAGATTTTTTCATTTTTCAGACCAAATGGGGGGGGGGGGAGATAAGAGGTAAAATCCAAAAATCTAGTCAATATTTGAACTCGGCTCCTCAAAAAACATAACAGAGTTCCTGTCTAATATACTTTTTTCTTCAAAAATCACTACTTTTTCACTACATTTTACAAAATTATCAGAACCTTCCTTCCCATTCAATAAATTTGACCACATCGAGGAATTGAAAATTTTTCAAACCCATTCCTCATTTATAAACACTTGAAAATTTAAAAAATAATTTCCAGAAAAATTTTCACCAACAGAGAATACCTTTTTTAAAGGATAAAATTACAAAAAATTTGAAACATGAAGCAGATTATTCGAAGTTGTCTAAATCATGAAAATGCAGCATTGAACAGAAATTTTTCAATTTTTCACTTCAGTGGTTTTGAAAAAAATCAGGCCATTTTAAAAATTATTGAGCTTGAGCGCTTGAGCAAAGCAAAGTTGATATTTTTTATGCAAAAAAGGATCTTCAAATCCTAAAATTTCATTATTTTTTCACCATTTCAATTATCTGAGATAAGAACAATTTATTACTTTGTATTTTTAAATTTCATTTCTACTTTTAGGTTAAAATTGAAAAAACACTACTTTTTTATTACTTTCTCCGAGTTTTTCTTTTCATTAAACAATTTTTGGGCCATATTTGGACCCCCTTGGAGAAGATATAAGGGGGAGGGGGAGGAGGGAAATCAAATCTAAAAATCAATATATGGAAAATCTCTTGTAATAAGACATTTTTTTTTTTTACAGATTTTTAAATGGAATTGTATGTTGGAAATATTTTTTAACAAATCGAAAATATACACGGCTACCTTTATTAATAAATATTTGGCTGCGTCCAAAAATTCCGCGACCTTGTAAAATTACAAAGTCTGTTGAAAAATTCCGTCGCGACTCTCAGTCGTTATTGTATCTCGGTTAGCTCGCGTATATATTTTTTCTTTTCGCGAAATGTAAGGGTAACGACCCTAAAAATTATTTTATCTTTCGTAATAAATACGAATGATTTTTTTTTATGCCGCGTTCTTTTTTTCTTCATTAACGTTTTTCCAACATGGTAGACAGAGTTCGTGGTTACATTTCGCGACCTTTTTAAAGTGAGAATTCGCGATCGTTTGGCTTTGGCAGTTATTTCGCCATCATTTTGCCAAAAAAATTCGCGATCTTTTTCTCTGCCGTTTCCGCGATTTTTTTTGCGATTATTCCGCGATTTTTTCAATGCAAATTCGCGATCTCTTTTTGCAGTCGTTTCGCAAGACGTAAATACACTATTGTGTGCGATTAATGCTGACTGTGAAAACGACGACGAGGTAGCTGTAAACGACGACACAGCTGCAAAAAGCGACAAGGCAGCCAGAAACGACGAGAACGACGGTAGTAGCGATCCGGTTCACGACGACGGTGATGCTAATGACGACGGCGAGAATATCAACGATTCTTGCAGCAACATGAACGACAGTAGTGACGACTCAGTTCACGATGACGACGATGCTCCTAGTTCTTCAGAAAACTCCAGCGACGATTTGGTTCACGTTCACGACGACGACTCTCCTGGTTCTTCTGACAAACTCACGTTTGTTAAACTTGAAACGACAGCTTTGTGCACCAACGACGAAAACGATGCTACCCAGGTTAGTGCTAGCGGCAACGTAAACAACGATGGCGAGGCATACGGCTACGCAAACGACGACGACGATACCAACGACGGCGAGGCATACGGCTACGCAAACGACGACGACGATACCAACGACGGCGAGGCATACGGCTACGCAAACGACGACGGCGATGCAAACTACGCATACGGCGATGTAAAAGACGAAAACGACGGTGACGCATACGGCGACACGAACGACGAATGCGAGGCATACGACGATGCCAACAACGATGACGACCACGAGGCACACGACGATGCCAACAACGACGCAACGGCAAAGCAACGGCAACGCAACAGCGATGCAACGGCGACGCGACGACGACGCGACCGGCAACGCAACAGCGACGCAACGGTGACGCGACGACGACCCGACCGGCAACGCAACAGCGACGCAACGGTGACGCGACGACGACCCGACCGGCAACGCAACGGCGACGCGACGACGACGCGACCGGCAATGCGACAGCGACGTAACGGCGACAGCAACGCAACGGCGACGCCACGACAACGCGAACCGCAACGCAAACGACGACGAAGCAACGGCGAAGCAACGGCGACGCTACGACACGCAACGGCGACACGCATACGGCGACACGCAACGGCGACTCATTCGGCGACGCGAACGTGGGCGATGCGAACGACAGCGATGCAATGGCGACACAGATGGTGATGCCAACTATAAAGACGCTAAAAAATAACTACGCAGCAATGACGCCGAAAATGAATATGCAGACGACAATGAGACCGCTGCCGCCATCAAACGAATCGAGACTGCAAGGATTGCTGGTAGCTTTCAACACGATGAAATTTCACCGCCGGCAAGCAGGTTTTCGAATTGTAAAAATCCTCTTCGATTATTGAATTTTTGTCCGAGGGGCGGTGTTGGAAATATTTTTTAACAAATCGAAAATATACACGGCTACCTTTATTAATAAATATTTGGCTGCGTCCAAAAATTCCGCGACCTTGTAAAATTACAAAGTCTGTTGAAAAATTCCGTCGCGACTCTCAGTCGTTATTGTATCTCGGTTAGCTCGCGTATATATTTTTTCTTTTCGCGAAATGTAAGGGTAACGACCCTAAAAATTATTTTATCTTTCGTAATAAATACGAATGATTTTTTTTTATGCCGCGTTCTTTTTTTCTTCATTAACGTTTTTCCAACATTGTACGAGATTTTTTGAAATATTGAAAAATTTCCACAAGAGCTTTATGAATCTATTTCCAAGGTTTCAAATTCCTAAAACAGAAGTTATATTGGATAGCCGCCTGTAATCAATTTTTTTTTACAGATTTTCAAATACTTAATTGAGTTTTTTTGAAATTTTGAAAAACTTCCATAAAATCTATATGAATCTTTTTTCAATTTTTAATATCAATGGTACAAACAGTTTTACATCGATTGTGAGTTAAAATCTCTCAAAATTGAATACCTTCACCAATGCCAAAAAAACTAGACCCCCCCTCTCTATTCCTCCTCAAAGATTCGGGAAGAAAATGAGGATGATTTTATCATCAGGACGTTGGCAAATTCTCATAAAAATTTTCTACACTCAATCTAAAAACCTCGTAACAAAAACCAATCTCGCTAATATAGAAAGACCTCCAAAAAATAACTACCCTAATTTTTATATAAAAAAAATAAAATAGTGAACGAACAAAAAACAAAACAGCAGGATACATATTTTAGAGAAGTGTGTTGCAGTGTGTTATAAAAAAATTTCAAAAAAATTAAATATCGTAAAAAAAGATAAGATATGCCAGCATAATGGAAAGCGTACTTGTCCTTTACGAAAAAAAAAAATAGATTGGACGTGACGGGAGCATTATGCATTCGCATATATGACATGCAATTAAATAGATTAAAAAAAAATATAGATAATTTATAAAAAAAAAAGAAAAGTGAAAATACAAAATTTTAGTAAGGTGAAACAAGTACCGAGAATGTGTTTACGTCCATTTTCTTCGTTATCGACATCCTTGAACAAGAGTAATCGCGTTATTACGTTATCGAGGAAATGAAAAAAAGAAAAATTATAAGGGGGTTTGAAAAAATCCCTAACAGGTATTGGTACCTAGGTCAACAGCATCCATTAAAAGACGACATTCAAAAAGATACACGAGGCATTTAAGGCAGCCATTCGAGACACAGAGAAAAAGTAAGGAATCACAATCCCTAAGGAGAGGGTACAACACCACGACCCAGAACCACATCGACCAGACCATCAAGCCATATTTTCATGACATCTTTCGTTAGTATAGATGAACACAACACACAGTTAATTACGCCCTAACCGCCATCAAGCCATTCGTAATTAAAAAATAAAGAAAAGGAATTCGAAAAAAAATAAAGAAATGGTGTAGTTAAGGAATCGAATTCGAAAAAAAAAATACCAATATATACATTTTGCGGCGTCTACTAAAAAAAAAAATTCTTTAGTAATCACAATATTAATATACAAGTTAGTAAATGTAAAATAACTACACTCATGAACCACAATAATACCAACTACTTTAGTTAAGTTTTTTTTTTCTTTTTACATATGTTAGCAACATTACCATCAACTTTCCACCAACAAAAGATTACGTACATAAATGTATACATCCATTAACCGTAATAAGCTGATTAATGTGTACGATATTTCAAATATTATATCGTATAATAAGAGTAACAAAAAAAAATTATATATAACATAACTCTCGCTACTTAATAATGGAGAAATAAATGGGGCTTTTTTTTTTTGCTCGTCTACTTATTTAGATCTACCTACTCTGCTCTAACTGTGCTGAAAAAATTGGGGTTTTTTCGATTTTTGTTTTGTTTTTTTTTTCCTCCTTTCTTTTTCACGAAAATATATACAGCGATTTATATTACAGAATGGTTTCCGGTCTTCCTGCGTTATTCCAACGTAGAGGTATAAGTAGCCAATTTTCACGAATAAATGGAAATTGTACGAGAAGAAAAGGAAATATCTGCATTGTTTATTTTAGTATAAGTCGATGTAGATGTACCTAGTCTACCAACTACCTATTTCGTTGACTTTCTATTTTACTACGGGTACTTATTTAAACGATATACCGCTATTTTTTTTTTTACCATGAGGGAAGGGAGTGAGGTGAGAAGAGAGAGTGGGTAGGAAGAAAAAAACAGTGGAAAAGAAACGTAAAGGTACATCTATGTAAGAGAAAGAGAGCTACTAAATCAAGATAATTACAAAGTGACGTTTAATTTTCTATTTTATAATTTTTTTGTTTCCGAGAATAAGAAATGGTTGTTTTTTATTTTTTTGAGGAACTCGATGAGAAAATTATTTTATGGCGATGGAAAAAGGGAGAGGGTGTGGTCACCCTTTTTTATGATTGGTAAAACATTTCATTAGTTTTTCTCTGTTTTCACCTCCTCGCTGCAGTGCATAATTCGAGTTTTAAAAAAAGGGCTAAACCACCCCCCTCCCCGTAAAGAATAAATAGTGCTTGAGAGCACTAAATTCAAAAAATGAAAAAAAAAGTTTGAGAATGTCCAAAAATTACTATTCCAACTTTTTCATGTGTTTTTTTTTCAGAAAAAAGCACACTTGAGAAATTTTGAGTTTTCCAAAATGTGATGAAATGGTGTTTTACCTCAAAACGACTCGTAAAATTTTATATTGTTTAATTTAATTTAATCCTGTGAAAAAAATCTGTAGTTACACGTTTCAGTCTTCTTAAGAATTTAGGTGTATATTTCAACTCATCAATAGAATTAAATTGAAAAAATTTTGGCCTCCAAAATACGACGAATGAAATTCTAATAGACTCGGATGAGATAAACTAGAAAAAATTTGCAACTTTCTTAAAAAAAATTGAAAAAAATTATACAAAATTTTTAAATCAAAGTTTTTAGAACGTGAAAAGTTGAATTTAAAATTTTCAACAAAAAATAAGATTAGAATATTAGAAAATTAGAAAAAAATTTCAAAATTTTTCACATCAGTTTCTCAGAAGGATTTTTTTAGATAGAAAATGGCAAGCAAATTTTGTTATTTTCCTCCTCCCCTTCCTTTCATCAATTATTGAACAATTTTAATAATCATTTTTAGTTTCTCAAAGAATTTTTTTCAAAATTTTACCCAACCATCAGCCCTGCAAGACCGAAAAAAAAACTAAGATCAAAGGACCAAAAAGGGCCAAAAATTTCAAGAACGAGAACAAGAACAGGAATAATATTTTCTGTTCATCACGTTTAAAATTAAATTTTGTACATTTTGAGAGAAAAATTTTCAAATTTTTACGATCGAGATTTGAAAAAAAAAAAATTAAAAATTAACAATATGAAAATCCAAATTGAAAATTTAAGTTAAAGTTGTGAGGACAACAAAATACAAAGAACCAAGAATCAGAAAAATACGAAAATTTCAAGACCGAGAAAATTGATGAAAATTTTTAAAGAACAAGAACGAGAACGATTTTTGATGAATGAGAACAAGAACGGGTACGAAATTAAGGAGTGAAAAAAGAGCGAGAACTAAAGAACGAAACGTTCTGAGAACCAAAAATTTATTGTTTTCGCAAGGTACACAAACTAAAAAAGGCAAAAAAGTACAATAAAATAGAAAATTTAGAGAATTTTTTTCCGAATTAAGAGGAAATTGAGTTACATTAGTTTTTCTTAATTCCAATTTTGTGAGATGTTTTTTTTTTTTTGGGGGGGGGGGGGGGGTCGTTATAAAATGTTTTGTTTGCAAAAAACCATTAAAATATCTACATACCTACTGTAGAATCAGAATGGAAAATTTAAAAGCTTTCAAAGCTTTTTATAGCGAGGGTAGGGGACGGAGGAGGGATAATAAAAAAATTTCCAACCGGAATTTTCTGTCAAGTAAGGTCATAGAAAGCACGAACCCAGAATTTTTCAAACTTTCACGATTTAAGCTTTTCACAGGGAGCGGGGTAGAGGGAGTAGGTTCCTTTTTGACATCACTTTTGAACTTTCAATGGCAAAAAAATGCAAATTATTACTTATAAAAAATTACAATTTCAAAAAAAAAAAAAATGCGACAAGAACTTTTCAGAACTAAAATGAAAGTCACTCTGAAGGAAGAGTTTTCAAATTTGGATAAATTTTTAAATTTTTAAAAATAGGTAAGTCGTAAATGGTGGACTTACCATTTTCAATCAAATTTCCAGGATCTACTTTGAAACAATTTAGGCTGAATTTTGTTTATTTCAGTTAAAAATGCCATAATTTTTATGCAAAACTTGAAATTTTTGATAAGTCAGAAAATTTTTATTTTTTTCATAGATTCTTTTTGTTCATTTTTTTTTCAAAATATTTTCTTGGTAAAAATAATTTTGGCTCGATTAGGTATTTGAATCATTTTTTGCTACTTAGTCATCGATTTTGTCATGAAATTTTCCTCCACTGTTTAAAAATTGATTCGAAAGAATTGTTGAATAACTTCGAACAAAAAAAATTTCATCTCTAAATTTCCACCACTTTCACTCCATCGATTTTTGTAACTCGAACCTCTCGACCCATTTTTCTTCCAAAACTAACTACAGTAAGTGAAACATTTCATTCCTCTGTCGTCGTCTATATCCAGTTGTCATTGTCACAAAAAGTTAGTAGTAGGTGGGACATGAGAACTGAAAAGGCGACAAAAAACGTGTACAAATGCAACAAGAAAATCCACCTTTATTTTCCCTTCGGGATACAAGTTGTAAGACTGCTCTCGAAACAGACCAAATGTACTATATGTTCAATGTATTTACCTCGTGGACAATGAGAATCAGAAAAGAAACAAGAAGGGAAAGAGAATTTGAAAAAAATTAGAAAAAATGGTTCGCATCTGAGCACCTGTGTGCTGGGACGTAGACAAAAACAAAATATACGATCGTAGGAGGAGTATGTAAGCTAGGAGAGCTTGCAATACCATTATACCTACTCGTACACTTTTGCTTTAAACTTTATAAGTAGGTATACTTTAGACTTACACGTGTACCAAAAAATGTGGATCTGGATACGTATAGTAAGTTATCTAAGTATAAGAGTTTGACTCTTAACGACCTTGATTGGAAAAAAATTTCTTGCTTTAGAGATTTTTTTAAAACGAGAAAACAAATTTTTATTTCTTTCTGCATGTGGATTTCAAATGAATTATCGAATTCGCTGATTGTAGATATTTTTCAAAGTCACTTTTTTTTTGCATTGAATGATTTTTTTTTTAAAAAAACTAGTTCTTTAGATAGGTCAATACTACAATTATATGAAGGCAAAATAATCGAATAAAATGATGAATTTTTTAAATCTTCAATATTTTTATGATACCATCTCAAAGGATGGAAAAAGATAACAGAAGATGAATTTAAAAAATTAATATTCCAGAATTTGACCCCCAACCCCCTGAAAAACAAAATTTCAATTTTTAAAAGTTTGAAGAGGGAACAGAGGATCAGTACCATTGATTTTAAATAATCATATAAAAAAAGAAAAGTTATTCAATTTTAGAGATATGTAATTTGAACAATTTTTACAAATTGAACAAAATTGAAAAATTCCAAAAATGTTATCTGAGGAGAGCTTGCTGAAGGTATGATTTAAGTATTTAAAATTCAATCAATCTCCTTTTATCAATACCCTTTTTTGATAAACTCGCAGTAATTTTGAATTAATTTATTTTCAAAACTAGATTTTTAAATTTAATTTTGATCAAATTATTTTGAGAAGCGAAGTGATCAGATTTACAAGATTATTTTGTATCCCTCCCCTCCTAATTTTTCATCATGATCATGTTCAGCTGTGGACTAAATTATTTTCATTATTTCCCCATACTTTTTTATAAATTTTTTTTTCAGCGCATAAAATTTTACCTCCCCGACAATTTTTTTTCAAATTTTTATCCGAAAAATTCCCAATATCAATTATATAAATTTTTTCAGATGAAATTTGTGACTTCGACATTTTTATGAATTTATAATCACGATATCTCGAAAATCACAATTCCGTGCTCTCTCATTGAAAAATCATTGAAAATTATTGAAAATCACTGGAAAACCGTCCGAATTGCAGCACAATAATAAATCAGTGAAAAAAATTTACTGAAATCAAACAATGAAAAAATTGCTGGAAAACAGTGAAATTCCTTGAAAAATCAACAAAAGTACTAAAAATCAATGAATTTTCCTGATTTTTCCAGAATTACAATTCTGACTTTTTTCAGCGACTGAGCAATGAAATACTTTTACTCCAAAATATACACTTCAAATGTAAATTTCGCATCAAAAAGAAGAATCAAAACAAATGAAAATTGAAAAATATGTTTTCTAGTAGAGGAAATCAAAAATATCTTATTTACAATTTTCGTTCGACAAGACATTTAAATTTTGAGGATTTTTGGACTTGATTCTAAACTTTGTGATTTTTATCGTTATCCACTTCAGTTCTATCCAAAAATATCAAACTTTTTAACCTAAAATTCAAAATTGTCAATCATAATTTTTCAAGTATTCTAAAAAAGGTCAATTCTCAGAAAATTTTGGACAAAAAAAACGAAATCTGTCAACCTCAAATTCAAAATTGACAATTATTCTCTTTAAAGATTTTTTTGAAAAAGATCTTTAATTTATGGACATTTTTGAACAAAATTCGTGAATTATGTCACTTTCATTACCATTCAGTTCAATTTAATCTAATACAAAAAAAAAATTTAAACCTATGACTAAATCTACACGAATGGGCTTCAGGCACGAAATTTGAAAATACACTGCGAATGATTGAATCTTTCTTTTTCCAACTCTTCATGGTTGATGAGCGGTTTTTGTTTTTAGATTTTTTCTTTCAAAGTTTTTTTCTAGTACGAAATTTTTCTCCAATCATTTTTTTAAACTTCAAAATTTTTCCTTCGAGGAATGCAATTGTTTCCTAGTAGCGTTTTTTTTCAACATCAATTTTTCAATTTTAAAATTTTTCTTCAATTTTTTACAGAATTTCAAAATATTTCAAATTTATTTTGTCAATTTCTCAAGTAAGTTTGAAATTTTTTTCATCAAATTTTTCCAACATAAAATTACACTGCCACTGACTGAATTCTTCAAATTTAAATCTTTTTTTCCAAGTATCGTCTAAAATCACTTCATTTCTGTTTTGCTGAAAGAAAAAATACTTGGAAAAAAAGATTTAAACTCGAAGGATTTTGGCAGTGTAATTTGAAGCATTTTTGGTACAAACAGTATACGTCAGAAAAGTAAAAGGAAAAAAAAATTAGTATAAGTCGAAAAACTGTATATGAGGAAAGGGACCTAAGCGCAAACTTTTTTTCAAAACGATAAAGTCCCTTTTCTCATACACAGTTTTTCAACTTATACTTTTTTTTCTACTTTCCTGACATCCTGACTTATACTGTGTGTACAAAAAATGCTTCATTTTATGTTGGAAAAATTTGATGAAAAAAAAAGTTCAAACCAACATAAGAAATTGACAAAACTGAAAAATTTTGAAATTCTGAAAAAAATTGAGGAAAAATAGACGTTGATAAAAAACGCTGTTAGAAAAAATTTGTAGACCTCGATGAAAAAATTTTGAAGGTAAAAAAAATAATCGAGGAAAAATTTCGAACTTGAAAAAAAAACAAGCGGACTTCTTGGGGAAAAAAATCTAAAAACCGTTCATCAATCATGAAGAATGGGAAAAAGAAAGATCAAGTCGTTCGCAGTGTATTTTCAATTTCGTGCCTGATTCCCATTCGTGTAAATTTATTCATAGGTAAACTTTAATTACTACCCTCCCAAAAGCTTTCTATAAAAAAGATTTTAATTTACGAAAATTATTGGACAAACTTCATAACTTTTTTGACATATCTCTCTCCAGTTCAATCCTCCCTTCCCCTCCCAAAAAAACTTAATCTTTAAACCTCAAAATCGGAAATCTTTTTTTCTCCAATCAAATCAAAAGAATACTCCTACCACGTATAAAACACTACAAAACCCTGCCACCCATCTTCGAGTTAATTTAGCCCCGCGATTCGTTCTATTTGCTCGATTATGTCGAGTCGCAACGGCCAAAGGAAAGCAGGAGCACCGGGGCGAGGTAAACTGTACAAATCGCTGGTAAATATTTACCATCTCGAGAAACATTTCCATTTATCGTGAAAATATTTACCATGTAGGAAGATGAAGATAGACAAAGGCATATATACCTCGTACACGCGAAACTAGAAAAAAATCCTCTATCTCGAGTTTTACTCGTATGTATATTACGGAATCGCGATTCAATATAGTCTCGCGTTTCTACTGCAGCTAGAAGCATTTTACTCAATACCAAATACGTATACGTACGCTCAATTGAGAAAGTAAAAAAAATTTTCAAGTGGAAAATAAAATATTCCATTAAAAATGTAAATACTTTTTAGTATAATCAAACAGCTGTTAAAAAGCGGTTACCATATAAAAATTCGCGTAAATACATTTCATAATGAGAAAAAAATTACGGAGGAGCAATTACAACGAAAAAAAATGACGAGAGGTAATTTCAAAAAGAGACAGAGCTAGAGATATAAAAAAGAGCAAAATGGAAGGTAAAAAAAAAAATCGTATACGAAATACTGGTGATAGGGCCTGGCTGGCTTTCGTGTCAGATTTTTTTTTATCGATATGCTCTAATCATCTTAAGCAAGACTATGTCGATTAAGACAGGCGCCTTGAAAATTTTACGTGCTGATCCGAATAATATTACGTATGATGGCGTGATCTAATGAAAAAATTTTTACTCCTGGCTAAATTGCGTAAGCGCTATCGAAAATATTTACCAATAATTCAACAAAGTTACTGTCATGGTTAAAAAAAAAATTCAACAACGTACGAGTAAAAATAACGATAAACCAATGTTAGAGGCTATAGAGATTTTACGTAAAAAAAAAATTGTACACGAGGAAACTTACTGAGACGCCGAATCAAGCCTAAGAAAGCCGGATTATTCGATGATTTCGTTTTCTTGCTGTCTTTTCCCATATGTTGGTATTTGATATTGGGCACCGAAAGCAGTCTGGTATCACGAGTGGTTTGTTTCTCTAACGAAAACCTCTTACGGTCTTTCCGCCTGTCCGGTCTGCTCGGTTTATCGTCTTCGAATAATTTTAAGTCTGTGGGCCGATTTGGCATATCACATTGTTCGTTTAATTTAGTCTCCGAAGCGGACGGTTCCCTGATCTCAGGTATATGGCCGTCGTCGCTAACCAGACTCTCGTCTTCGGGCGATAGCTCCGAAGGAACGTCCAAAACAACCGGTTGCTGCTGAACGTGGAAAATCGACCCGCTCGAATTTTTTTTCGCCTTGTCGGTCGTCGAAAAAGTATTTTTGATTTTTAAATCGACCTTGCTCAGTTGTTTCTTGAACTTGAATCCTTTCCACGAATGACTCGTGCGTCTGATTTCGCCCGAGCTAGTCTTAGAGTTCTCGTTTTTGCTCGTCTCGGTCGAGTCGATTTGTTCGTCGTCGCCTGCCGCTGGCGTCTTATTGGTAACCGGAGGACATGCGTTTAATAAGGTAAGGGCGTCTTGAGCAGCCTCCACCTGTTCAGTCTCAAGGGGTTCTTCGATAGGGGTCGATATTTCCGATGAATCGGCCCCCATAGGCGTCGGAGTCGGCGTTAGTTTAGATACGTCTTCTAACTCGTCGTCGTCGTTGTCATCTAAACACTTAGCAATGTAGAAAAACATTTAACAAATTGTACGTGTATGTTGGTTGTTTGATAAAAATTTTGCATTTTCGATTTCGTTACAGACAGAGACACCCTTTGCGTACGTAGGCGAATTCGGCTCGAGAGTCGTGTTTGATTGTTGGTGTTGGTGGTGTTGTTGAATGTCGTGACGGTACGTGTCAGTGTATGTGTGATGTGTATGTAATACCTCTCGATACATAAAGATCGAATAAAATTAACCAATATTCCCTCCATAATGAAAAACCTCATTCTTCAAAATGAAAAAAAATAATACCAAAAATTTTCACCAAATTTTTTCATCATAACTGTGTGATGTGTTCAGCATACGAGTAAAAGAATTCTTGGCACAAGCCAAACTTCTCCTAAACCCCTCCCACATATTGCAGTCACTTCGAAAAAATTTTTTACCTCATCAAAAGGGATCGAGAAAGAATGAAAAAAATCCCTCCAATTGTGTATACGAAACTTATCAGAATAAAAATATAAAAAAAGACTACTTATGTAAATTAGGTATTTATAAGAGGTAAGGAAAAAAAAAATTACGTGTCAATGTGTAAATTTGGATCGTTTTACTACCTGATCTATACTAGGCGACCTACACCTTTCGCCGTCGCTGGCTTCGGCGCTGGCTGGGTTTCGTTTCGGAGATCGGGGAGCACGCTGAAACGGATCCGAGTTACCGTACAGGTCGGAAGAAGCGATATTCAGAAGGCAGCATTTCTGTACGAAGTCCACCAGTACTACGCCGTTTTCGCTACCGTAGGCGAGTCTGAAAAAAAAAAAAACCGAAGAAATACGATTTCAATTTAAGGAGAAAATCATAAAAATTGGCATAGAAAAGCATTCTTCAGCAAGGTGGTGTAGTCAGACTCGAAAAAAAATCAAAAATTGATTAATTCCGGGGAAAGCAACGTATTTTTGTTATATTTGACGATTGCTCACTCGGAAATGCACATAAATGTCGAAAAAAAAACTAATTTTACCTCGAAAACCAATCAGTTTCAATATTTGTTGAACGGAACCGACACAAAATTTAGAAATTTTCAATTTTGACATAGGTAATACTTCATAGTTGGACCAATTGCTGACTTTTTACAGGTGTCCTAAAATTGTTGCTAATATGTTTATCAAGGAATAACAAAATAAGGGTCAATAATGACACTTTTGTCAATTTTGACATTTTATAAAACGATGCATTTCTAATCTTAGAAAAATTATTCATTTATCAAAATAACCAGATTAATACATTTTAGTCAAAAATTGATCAAATTGATACATTTTAGTCAAAAATTGATCAAATTGATACATTTTAGTCAAAAAATAATCAAATTGATACATTTTAGTCAAAAATTGATCAAACTGATACATTTGTCAGAAATTAATCAAATTGATACATTTGACAAAAAATGACCAAATTGGTACGTGGTACCGACCGTTTGTCAACAACTGACCAAAAGTAAAACTTGAATCAAAAATGACCTTAGTTAGAAAAAATACCTCGGTCACCAATTTTGCCATTTTTTGGTCCAATGCAACAATTTGGTAATTTTTGACTAGAAAATCATTTCCGACAAAATCGATGAATGGATTGATTAAAAAATGGACATTGTGATTTATTTGTCAAACAAAATGACCAAAAAAGTTTTTTGTCAAAAAATCATCAAACAAGTTTTTTTTTTTCAAAAAAATGACCAAATAGATTTTTCCCAAAAAGTATTCTCGGTCAGTTTTTGACAGAAATCTATTCGTGTCAAAATTGATCAAAGATTTTTTTGTCAAAACATGATGAAAGAGATTTTGTGTCAAAAAATGACTGAAGAGACTTGTCAAAAAATCTTCCAAAGAGGGGTTTTGTCGAAAAATAATTGATTACCAAAATTGACCAAATAGATTTTGCATCAAAAAATGGTCAAAAAGGATTTTTGTCAAAAATGGCGAAAGAGGTGAGTCGAACCAAAAAGGGTTTTCGTCAAAAATGTTCAAAGATTTTTTGTCAAAAAATCTTTAAAGAGGACTTTTGTCAAAAAAATGACCAAATGGATTCTGTGCCAAGAAAGACCAAATAGATTTTTGTCAAAAAATGTTCTAAAGAGGGATTTCTCCCTAAACATAATCAAGGGATTTTTAAAGTCAAATATGATCAAAAAAGTTTTTTGTCAAAAATAACCAAATAGATTTTATATCAAAAAAATGACGAAATATCTTGAATTTCGTGTTTTTCAAAAAATGACCAAAAGTGAGCTAAAATGACCGAAGATATGTTCTGTCAAAAAATTATCAATGAGAGTTTTTGTTCAAAAAAAGACCGAATAAATATTCACTTTTGGGCAACATAGTCAAAAGTAAATCATTTCACACATAGTATGCCAAAATAGAATTGCCAACTTCGTGGACAAATTTTCCAAATTTTTGAGAAATGTGAAAGGTCAGAGCCGGCGAGAGGAAATGCGAGCCTAGTACAGAGTTTTTTGTAAACCCTTTTTTTCAAACCATTTTTCAAGCTAGGTATCTTCGTCTTCGGAACACAGCCATCCAAGCGGCATGACAAATCGCCGGCACGCCAAATTCTCGGCAAGACAGTGTCATTTTATCGGCACGACATATTAGCGGTATAAATTCAAACCATTGCAAATGCCATAACAGCGGCATGCCAAATCATCTGTACGTCATATTGTCGGCATGCCATATTGTAGGTACGCCAAATTGTCGGCATCACTGTCATAATTGGTGTAGGTACCTTCATGTATAGGTGTGGTTTAGGTAGGAATTGATTTTTTTTTAATAAACACACACCTACTTATGTATTTTTGGGGATCTAAACAAAGGAACCCCAAAGTACATAATTGGTGTCGGTACCTTCCTGTATAGGTGTGGTTTAGGTAGGAATCGAATTTTTTATTTTTAAAAAATACCGATAAAAAATGGCGTACCGGCGTTTTGTCATTTCCTATTTTTTAAAATTATACCGCTAAAATGGCGTGCCGCTAAAATGACGCTGTCGTGCCGACAATTTGTCGTACCGACAGAATGTCGTACCGCTCAGATGACTATCTACCGGTATCTTCATTACTCGAATAAACTTGAACAAGGATCTGAAGTTTGGGAACAAGAATGAGGAATTTTTTTTCATTCTTTGGATCAAGTCAAAATTGAATTAGAATTTTGAAAACAGGGAACATTATAGCCCGAGCGAAGCAAGCGCAAAAACTTTTTGTAGAAATTTTAAAAAAACTGAATTTTTGGCTTCAAAAGGTGTTTTTTCCCCTGTCGCATAAATGAGGGAGGGGTAGGTGGTCACTTGGTCAGTTTAATAAATGTTACGATAAAAACTCTCCATTTTCTCACTGCATACAGATTGAAATTTCATCGCCAATTTGATATTTTACTCTACCATCAGTACCATCCGAAATTTATAGGAAAAAAATATTTAATTTCATCACGTAAAAATCACGAAATTTTGACAAAATTTTACCAAAATCCAACGACAAAGCCTCCCAGATATTTCAAGGAGTTTTTGAAAAAATTTCTGCACGATTTAGCATTTTTATTCATTTTTGTTCAAAGAAAGGCGAATTTCAGTACTACAATGCCAATTTTAATTCAAGTAGTTAAAATATTACCAACCGAGTGAATTTCGAACCTCACCTCGACACATTTTCCATTTTTCCAAACGGGTTTTAAACCTGCTTATTCTTTTTTTTTTTTCAACTAAACAACAACATAATATGATCCTCTTATCATCCCGCCCCACAAATGAAACGTCGACTGTTTATAAATTTTCGCGTGTTTTTGGCAAAACTGGCGTAAACAAGAGCGTACGGCTACAGAACCGTATATCTCTGTGCTATTTCAAGTACCCTCAAATATTCTACGCGCTAACGTAAGTACACTTCGTAACAATTCAACCACCAGTTGCTCACATTTGCGTCCGCGCCTCTGTGCACTATTTACACGAGAGCTTTAGATTCATTCTTTTAACCTCTCAACACTCGATATTGTACACATATATGTGAGCTGTCGAGGTATTTTTTTGCTCTCTTTTGTTCTTGCTTTTTGTATTCAGAAGGGAGCGAAAAAAAAAAAAAATAGAAAAAATAATACACGAATGTACTTACAATCCGTACGATGAATTTAAAGCTAACGAAGTAATCTGAAAAACTGGCTCAGTAGGAGCGAAGGCAGTCAAGCAAACTAGATGAGCTTGGAATCCGGGCGGTTTTTTCTGCGGAGCTGATTTCACTTTTACTGGGAACGTCGATTCGATGACCTGTTGACACAAAAATACGAATTTTTACATTACACTGATACGATTTTTTTTTTCATCATTTTGTATTTTAATTTTTAAACCAAGATTGTTTCAAATCTCTTGTAGAAAATTTTCACGACTATATTCGAATTCAGCGCGAAATTTTAACCTATTTTGATATATCACATGCCTAGTTAATATTGAAAATAAAATTTGTCTACAGTGTGACCATTTTAAGGAGCAAAAAATAACTCAAAATTACAAATTATTCAATTATTCAAATTCAGTACGAAATTTAATTCTTTTTTGATATTTACCTATATTGCATGCCTGGTTAATACGGGAAAAAAATCGTCCCCAGTGTGACCATTTTAGAAAACAAAAATTGCTCAAATTTCAAAATTGTTTAATTATTGAAATTTGGCACAAAATTATCACCCATTTTGATATATATATATATATCACACGCTTAGATTTTGAAAATAAAATTTAAAATTTAGTTCACAGTGTGACCATTTCAAAGACGAAAAAATTCCAAAACTTGAAAATTATTCATATCATATGATTGATGGAATTCGGCGCAAATATTCAACCTATTTTGATACATGTACATATTCCAATGACATTCCTAGATTATTTTGAAAATTATATTTTCGTTTACAGTGTGACCATTTCAAGAACGAAAAAATTCTAAAATTTAAAAATTATTCTCATTTTTGAAATTTATTTCAATATTAATGATCCCGTAAAATCCAAGTAAGAACTGGATTTTCACAGTGTTACCAATCTTGGAACAAAAAATTAGCTGAAATATAATTTTCATTGCAAATTTACAGATCTTACCTTTTTATCGGCACTATCAGCAGCTTCGGACTTGGTTATACTTCCTCTGGGTGGAAAATCAAAATCAGGCGAGCAATCTGGTTCGACATCAGTACATGAAAGCGTGGGTATTTCTAAAACCTGCACAATAAGATCAAACGTATCATTGCACACATCAACGAAACCTATCTCGAGTTGGAAATTTAATTAAACGCCATATTTCAACGACACTGTGACCGTCTCACGGAACAGATCAATTTCAACGTCGAGGAGCCTGCGCCAGCGTCAAAAAAAGTACACAATAGTTTCGTAAATCCGGCGAAACAAAAGTATCTCATAATGGAATCGAATAGCTCGCCTAAAAACGCAATACGACGAGCAATACAATTAAATAGGGGAAAGAAAATGAAAAACGCAGACCTGGTCGATTATTTCATAAAGCGTTTCCATCTTTTATGGAAATTATACAGTGAGTTGAGAAATTTCATTAAAATATAATTATATCGAGAAAGTTTGCGTTTGTACGGAACAGGTTCCCGTTTGACTTTCGAAAATATACCCAAGTATGGTAAAAATCAACGAAAAACATCAAAGGTACCATAGCTAGGTATAAATTTAAACCAAATTAACTTCGCTTATTTTTCTTATTTTAATAAACCTCGACGGCGTAATTTTCTCTCAAAGGTACAGGGGTTTTAAATCATTAGAACGTTCCTTCCTTCTGCTTCGTTTTCCACCAAAATATACAAGTTGAATAAACGCGACGAGCCGGGAAAAAGTAAACCCTTTTCTCTCTATATACTTTGGACTCGTTCCAAAAGTCACATTTTCGCTAAAATAAGTATCACTATGTGTAATCTTAATACTACGTCGTGTTTTCGTATAGGTACCTAACTATATACTTATGCCGCAGACTTACCGATACTTCGGAGGTAGACTCCAATTTTCTAAATTTGAACAATATTACATATGATGAGGCACCAGCAATAGCTAATTTCCGGCTTTCCGGGCATAGAGAAATTAATTGAATAGAAAAAGGATCTACTTCGTTGCCATCGATACTACGCGATTGCGGCTTTTCGAATATTTTGGCAGTCTTTAATTTATACAGCACTTGTAACGTTCCGGCACTCGCGTCCCAGAATTTAATACTACCATCGGCGTGTCTGTAATTTCGACAAAAATATAATGTATTAGGGATAAAATATTCTTACGAATTTGGTATCCTTTCGGTAAGGCGAAATTAGATGGTGGCTTTCTACGAAATACAGGAGGAAAAAATTCTCTCCGGATTAAATATTTCTATAACGGTGGAAAATTACGTCTTGACCGATGTATAGAAATTTCTCAATAATTTAACTGCTTGTAGAAATGAAAAAAAAGTTTTCAAAGAAGCATAATTTAATCGAAATACATCAAAATTTGAGGCGATTTTTTTTTTTTAGACCTTTCATAAAAGCATCAGAAATCCATTTTTTTTTACGATTTCAAACAGGTCAGACCACCCATATTTTTAAAAATATGATATGAACGACAAAAAAATCACGAAGATTAAATTCTCACGGAATTATTTTATGCTTCATTTCCCATAAGCTCATTTGGACCTGGAAAAGATCTCAGAAAATGACCTTCTATTAAGAATGTGCTAACAGACCTAAAAGTTAGAACCCAGGATGAAGAGGGAAGGTAGAAAATGACCTACTCCAATTTTAAAAGATATACTTTTTTGCTTTGCTCATTTTAATTTTGATCATTCTTTCAATTTTTTCCATTGTACTGTCAGGTTTGTCCCTAACATCCAAAAAATTTTGTGTCAGTTATTTCATCGGTTCATTTTTTTTCAATTTTAATGGGAATGAATTAGAATTGGTGTATTGAAGAGGTTAAATTCATGATTTTTAACAGATGAATTTTTTCCATTTTGTTGATATGAAACGATTTTTTTGTTCAACTCAAAATATTATTTTTTGAAAAAAATATTTTTTTTTTCTCAAATTTTCTGACTCTAACCTTATTCCTGGATAGAAAATGAATTTTTTAATAGAAAGTAAGCTTCTCCTCCCCCCGCTTTGTTCAAATTGGCCCGAATTCAAGGGTTTAAACTTTCAAATCATTCGAATTTTTGAGAAATTGAGCTTCTGATATAACAAAAATCTACCATTTTTTACAAGCAATAGGTATTCTAAACCTTTTAAAATCAATTTTTGCAAAGAATTTTTGATGCAATTAAATAACTTCACTTTTTAGGAATTCAGTCATAAAAAACGAAAGATGCCAAGGAAAACATTTTTTTTAATCCTTTGAAAATTGTCATTTTTCAAAAACATTAAAGTTTGGGCTCTTTCATTTTTGGATTGAATTTTGGAAATACGTTTTTCAAACCTTGAACAAATTTCCCAAAATGGCCATCTTTAATATTTTTTTCAATTTTTCGTCTTAAAAAAATTTGAAATTGATTATTATTTGAGAACAGCTAAGTTTGGAGGAGGGGAGGGGGGAAATGAAAATTTCTTCGAAATATTTTGTCCAATATACTTTGAAAAAAGGCCACCACATTTTTTACACCACATTATAAAAAATTTCGTAGCTTTAATTCTGTTGGTAAATTCACTTCCAGAAAAAGGAAAACGAATTACTCGTATTTTAAAATTCTCCTAAATTAAGCCAAAGATGTAAAAGTGTTGCTCGATTGAAGCTTTTTTTACTCCAACTTTCAACCTTGAACCATCTAATTTCCCCCACCACTCTAATATCCTTCAATTTCAACTTACCCAGTGATGATAATTTCATTATAACTGCACGACGTAGGAGACCATTCACCTCCGGCAATAGGCCAATCTTTATCGCTGAACCCGGACCTCTTCTGCGTAGCTCTGCCAACCGAATAAAACGCCGGAATGATATCCGACGGGCAGTCGGCGAAATACGAACAGCACGTTACCGGCGATTCGTGAATATCCATCGGATATGGATTTTCGAACGAAGGAAAGCCCAAAGTTTGCACGTCAATCAGAACCAAATCGTACTGTAGTAGAATTACAATGGCGTAAGGTTCTTGTATATCTGCAATGGTCCAAACAGGCAACGAAAAAAACACCTTTAGTCGTCACTCCGATATATAACCAAGAAGTTTTTACAATCGCTATAAAATTAACACCAAGCTTCGAGCTTTTTACAACGCATAAAAACTTGGGAAATGAAATTTTTTTAATATACGTTCGCAACTCGAAGCCTTATTCCCTTCTACTTTTTTCTTTTGCCATGAATTAACGCTTGACTAACTCGCATATAGGTATCCGGCAACTCGTAAATAAAACTTTTACCTCGTCGTGGTCGTTTTTAAATGGTCCTCTTTTATATTTTTTATTACATCGCATATCCTACAAGTTTGATTATTTTTTGTCTATCGATTTTCCCCGCCTTTTTTTTAAAACCCGGTAATATGTACAAAATAATTGCCAGAATTAACGATTATTTTTTATAATGTTTCTTCGTTTCAGAAGGTGATGATAGTACATTGGTCGATTTGCATCTCTTCATAATTCCGGCCATCAAATCTCAGACATCACAGCAACTAGTGAACAATTTTCATTGAAAAAATGACTAAAGAAGAACTAAAAAATGACCAAAAATTCAATTTTTATTTCCAACAGTATTTGCCTCCAAAAATTTGAAAGGCCAACTGAAACAACATAAAAATTAATTTCAGAGGAATTGTTGAAAAATGGTAATTAATATTTGAGATATGAAAAGTGCCCAAATTTTGAGATGTCAGAAGTAACCAGAGTAACTTTTGAGAGATAAAAATGGCCAATTCGACCTTCAAGATGTGAACAATGATCACAATGACTTTTGAGAAGTAGGTAAGGTGTCCAAAATGACTTTTTAGTTGTCAGAAGTGATCAGAGTGACTTTTGAGATGTAAAAATGGCCAAATTGACTTTTGAGATATTGAATGGCCAAAATGACTTCTGAGACATAAAAAGGAACAGTAGTAACCTTTGAGATGTCAAAATCGAACAAAATAACCTTTGATGTCAGAAGTGAACAAAAGGACCTTTGAGATGTCAAAGTGATCAGAGAGACCTTTGATGTCAAAAGTGAACAGATGACGTTTTTAGTTGTCAGAAGTGATCAAAGTCAATTTTGAGATATTGAATGACCAAAATGACTTCTGAGACATGAGATGTCAAAAGTTATCAGAGAGACCTTTGAAATGTGAAAAGTGACCAGAGCGACCTTTATTGATGTCAAAAGTGACCAGAGTGACCTTTGAGATGTCAAAATTGAACAAAATGACCTTTGATGTCAGAAGTGAACAAAAAGAACTTTTGAGATGTCAAAGTGATCAGAGTGACTATTGAGATATAAAAATGGCCAAATTAACTTTTGAGATGTGAACAGTGATTAGTCACTTTTGAGATATTGAATGGCCAAAATGACTTCTGAGACATAAAAAGAGATGGTAGTAACCACTGAGATGTCAAAAGAGATCAGAGAGACCTTTGAGATATCAAAAGTGATCAGAGTGACCTTGAGATGTCAAAAGTAACCAGAGTGACTTTAGAAATGTAAACGGTGACCAGAGTGACGTATGTATTGTACAGATGTAAAATGTGGCCAGACTGACTTTTGTGACAAAAAGTGACCAAGTGACTTCTACGATGAAAATTTATCGAAATGACTTCTGAAATATCAAAAGTGACCAAAAGACTATTGGAATGTAAAAAATGACCAAAGTGACTTTTGAGTTGAATAATGACAAAAAATGATTACAATCGCAAAAAAGGCCCAGTTACAAAAAATGACTTCACTGCGATGCTTGAAATCTTTTCTCCAGTTCTGCGATTAAAACACAATATCGATAAAATGAAGATGAATCAAATTACCAGTAATGTAGGGGCTTTCGCAAAGCGTAATAAAATCCACTATATTATGTTCCATTTCCAAAACTGTTGTCGATTTGCCATGCATAACGGTTAAACTTGGCATTCGACTGGCCGTGTCGTACGTGGTTCCTCCTGAGAATATGATAAAAGCGTCCCTGAAAATGGGTACAGAATTATTGACCGATAATCGCGACAGCGAAGCGAGATTTGACGAGAAATGAAAACTTACCCAGTCTTTGAGGTCTTCCATTCGACTTTTTGAATCGGTTTGCAGGCTGGGTCCACTTTGCCATCTTTGTTGATTTTGGCTGCAAAAATAAACGAATTTTCAATATTAAAAAAAGTGAACGCTGAATTCAAAAATTCATATTTTTCAGGAAAACAATTCAATCGTACCGCGAGAAAGTTTATTTACCTAAGAATCTACTCAATTATTACGCCTAAATTGAGAATTCTCAAAATAGCAACACTCGTAATTATACAAAATTTTCCATAACTTTACGTTCGTTAAATTATTTACGAAAACTTTAAATTCCCTTCATTCCAAATCTATTCACAGAAGAAATCGATACGTTGAATTTTCACCCTCTCTTTCTCTCCTAAAAATAAAGACACTTATATCTATATTTGTGGATATAAAAGGGTTGTCCACATGATGTCTACACATTTACACACATCCTAATTAACCACCGAACTGAAACTTTTGTAAATATTCACAATGAAATCTTTATTTAAATAGGTCACGATTTGTTTCCTGTCGTGTACTCTTATTTTAATAATTTCCATACCTCGACGATCTTCTCTGCCGTAGATTTTTTTTTCAAATTGTCTTCCAGAAATAAAATTTATAGGTTTATTTTCTTCAGCCGTAAAAAAAAAATCATTGGGAAAAAATACACGCTGAACCATATTCGAACGGCTATTTTACCCTCAAAAGCGGTACTTTTGATTGCCTTTGCCACTGTTCCAAAGGAAATATATGCTCTTCCTCGAAATGGTAGGTATCATTTCCTTTATATCGGTTATTTCCTCCGAACGAAAAATAAAATCGAGTTGACACAAGGGGTATTTTTCTAAATTTTAATAGCGATTTTTTTTTCTTCGTTTCGATTTTAGGAAGTACATATTTTTTTCTCGTTTATTTTCCAAGAGAATCAGAATGGCCAAGCGTAGTTTTTTAAATCCGGACCTATTTGGCGGTATTTTCAAATTGACATTTTGACCCAAAATTCCTAATTTTAAATACACTTTACAGAGTGTTCCAATTTAAACTTGAACTAGATAATGCAGATTCAAGATCATATGTACATACAAAAAAATTTTAAAACCAAATTTTAAGAAGTACGTACATAATATTTTAAATATTTTTCTTGTGCATAGTGCCTGGATATAGAAATCACTATTAGGAGTCAAAAATTGGGTTTTGGCACTGATTTTGAGCTTTTCACGAGTAGAATCAAGGGAGAATCTCGACTCAAAAACAAATTTTTGATGGTTTCTGTATTCAGACTAAAATTTGTACATATTCATGAGGGTGGATCTCAAGTTGAACTTTAAAATTTTGAAAATATTATCCCCTAGATTAGTTTGTTTTCCTTTGAAAATGAAATTCTCAAAATTTCAAGTTCCTACATCAATTAAGGACCACGGCTGGATCATATTTTTCTAAAATAGACTTTTACATAAGATGACACGCTATAAACCCCAAACATTCTTTGAAAATTTGGTTTTATTTGATTTTTATACTCTTTCCACGGTAAGAATAGCATGACGTCAGATACATTAGACCAACCGATCTGCACAATATTGTGAATTGTGCAGAACGGTTGGTCTGACCTATCTGACGTCATGCTATTCTTACCGTGGAAAGAGTATAGACAAGGATTTTAGACCAAAAGAACGATTTAGGGGATTCAAGAAGTCCTTAAAATTTTTAAAAAATATTTGAAAATTTTGCATAATTCCCCCCCCCCCAAAAAAAAACAAATACAGCATGTCATACTAGTAGGTCAAGTTTTGTTAGAATAAAAAATAGGATTCCGTATTTATGGCCTTTATAGGACTAAAATTTTTAAAAACTCATTTTCTTAGAAGAAAATGAATTACCTCAGGGAATGAGACATCTGAAATTCGAAAAAAGTCAGTGTGTTATTTCAAGAAAAAACCTAACAATGAATTAATTTTCAAATTTCGAAATTTTTCTACAAAATTTTTGACAATTTCAGCATAAAAAGTGGTTTTTAATTTCATTTACAAATAAAACATTATCGAGAAAATTTTTTCATTGAGAGAATATTGGTAAGTACTAAGTACGCTAATCTTTTTCTAAAACGATGAAAATTTTGACGACAAAACGTAGCAAATCTTGAGAATTGTTTTTCAAACAATAATTCGAAACGAATAAAAAAACATCAAGATTTGAGTTCTTTAGCAAATTTTAGAAAATTTTGGAAAATATTCGGACGTTTTAGAAATCAAAAGAATTTTTTTCAAAAATGTTTCTCACAAAACATTTTGGAGACAAAATTAAAAAAAAAAGAATTTCAGAACCTGAAATATGGATATACGATCAAGTAGGTACTAGGAACACAGCATTAAAATTTTGATAGTTTTTAAATTTAGTCGTTTTTTTTTAAATTTTGAAAAAAAATGTCGAGAATTTCGAGAAATAAATCCAGAAAATTTTTCAACAGAATTCGTACATGAAATATAGTAAAAACCCGAATGTTGCAATTTTTATGTTCTTCTTTGAGCTATTCTCAAGATGAATAAATTCGATTATCCTCTCCCTTCCCCCCAAAACATACGATTTCAAACCTAAAGCTATGAAAAATCAAGTATCTGAGCATGGGATATTCTTCCAAAATCAATTCTAAAAAATAGCATTAGTGTGAATCCAAAAAAGTAAATATTCTACTGACTACACTTTTCATTCAATTCTGTTGTACATAAAAAAAAATCAAAAATTTTATATTTTGAGATTTCGAGGAAAAACATTTTCTGGAGGAATAAAATTTAAAAATTGCAAAATTGTAGAAACGTGGACAAAAATCTGTTCAATTCGGGAAAAAAATTCAAAATATGGATTTTAATACGTATTTTAAGGAGAAAATCAAGATACACATTTTTGAATTTTTTTCATAATACTGAAATGATATTTTTTTTCAAAATTCCACCCCTTGGAAAAATAATCAGGAGCAAAAAATCACCACCAATAACTTTTTCCTCCAAAAAACCCCCTAAAAATTTAAAAATCTGAGAATCCATACCAAACATACCACAAATACAAACAAAACACAATAAAAATCAACTTACAATGAGGAGCAATAACACTGGATGGTTTATCTTGCGGCCGCAGATTCCACGTGGTAAGCGTACCATCGACATGAGCACACATGAACTGTTTGCCTTCGTAATGCCACGTAATTGACTTAAGGGCTTCGGTACTTTGCCACCTTAATTCAGCCTTTTTTGTTCTTAGATTCCATAACACAACTTGGCCAGTTTCATAACCAATCAGTAACTGCAACAGTAAAAAAAATCTACCCTTTAATTCTCATTCAATAAAAAACCATACCAAACGAAAAAACTTTTTTTTTTTTAAATAAATAAACTCGAAATAGAATCAATTGGTTTTTTTCTTTCAAAAAGACCAAGCACCCGAATCTATACATTCGTGTTCTTTGAACCGTGAACCCGAGTCGACCACGTAATTTGAATATTTACCCAAGATTTTCAACTTTTTAAAAAATAAATGGAGTTAATCGTAGGCGGTTTTTGCAACCCTCGGTTATAATTTCTACCACAGGTATGTACATTTCACCCCAAAAATAGTTTCCATTTTTGTAAATTAAATTATCGTGGGCGTCGACTCGTATCGAGTATTCAAATAACCCTTCACATACGATTTCAATTCCGCGAATTTTTCTTTGGCCTCAGGGAGGTGTATAGATATTTCAACGTCAATCATCGAACAGTATACGAGTCTTTTATCAAACAGCCCCGAGAATTTTATCGCGGGTACTTGTTAAATTTAATGGATCCGACGTTATTCGCCGATTGAATTCATTTCGCGAGTCATCGTTATCGATACACCGCCATTCGTGGGAAGAAAAATTACACATTTTCAAATTACAAAATATAATCTTAGAAATAGGTTATTTTAGGGTTAAAAATCTTTGAACTCTTCTTCGTAAATATCATCTTGCCATTCTTCGAGACGTTCTTCTTGGAAAGTTTCGAAATTACTCGTATCCCGAGAGCTTCTCACCGAAGGCATATAAGGCGAAGTTAGGCTCCGATCGAACAACGCCATCCAGTTCATTTCCTCGAAATAAGGATGCATTTTTATATCCTTGGCGATCACCAATCGATTAGCTATTTTATACGTGAGTAAATCGCGAACGATCTTTCTCGTATTTTTCTTCATGTACGAAGGATACCTAATATCGTGTTTTTTAATTTTATACAACAATTCGATATTATTGGAAGCCTCGAAGGGGACCTTGCCGACGCACATTTCATAAATCAACACCCCAATGGGCCACCAGTCCACATTAAACGAATAATAGATCCTTTTGAAGGATAAAATTTCTGGAGCCATGTACGCTCGAGTTCCACATTTAGTGCTCGTCAGGCCAATTCCGATAAACTTGGAGAATCCGAAATCGGTCACCTTGAGGTATCCTTTATCATCGATCATAATATTTTCAGGTTTGAGGTCGCGATGCACGACGCCCATGAAATGCAAATACTCCAAAGCCAACGTCAACTGGGCAGCGTAGAATCTCACCACAGCGTCGCTGAATCGAACAGCCCTTCGAAGATGTAAAAATAAATCGCCTCCGGGGACGAATTCCAGCACAAGGTACAAATTGGCATTATCCTTGAAGTGATCTTTGTAATGGACGACGAAAGGATGATCGCAAGATTGCAAAACACGTTTCTCGTACAGAACACAGGCGACTGTACATTTGACCAAAATGGTCCTCTTGTTCATTACCTTCATCGCGAAAAACGAATCCGGCGATCTTTTATCTTTGATCAGCATAACTCGACCGAATTTACCCTCCCCTAAGGTCTTAACGAGGATAAAATCGGCCAACGAAGACTCGCTGTGGCTATTTCGGTTCCATCTTTCGTGAAACATCGTTTTGGATTTTTGCAAAAACGATTCCATCTTTTGCGTCTGCTCTTCGACGCGCAACCGGTTATCCTCGGGTTCTCCATCGTATCCGAATAATCCTTTGATTTTTCGAACAACTTTGCGAATTATTCTGCCTAAAAATCCGAACACCATGTTCGATTATCGCATTTGCCAGGAAACGACGGTAAAATGCGAAAATAAAAATTACTCGGTAATCTGTCTCGATTTCTTCTGCATTCGACTCGCAATATTTCTACATCTTCGATCGTCGCATAAAATTCACGTGTCGATAAATATTCTCGCCTAGTTTCATCGATGCGTATTCGCGTATAAGAAAAGGTTATTTTTATATCGTCTCGATCTCGGATATATTATTTTACTACCCAAAGACAGAAAAAAAAAGGTCGACGAACCAATCAACCGTAAAAACGTCGCATTTGTTCTCCAACCTTCGTCGCGTCCAAATCACCGATGACGAATTTTTAAATGCTCAATCGACGTAAAAAACAGCACGTTGGATCAAAAAAAAAAAAGGGTGAAATTCGCCTATCCATGAATTAAACACCCGAGTGTTTTTTTTATTCGCAGGGGAATTTCCATACTTTAAAATGGACACTTTTTAATAGAAACGAATTTCGCGATTATGCGAACGCGTATAAGATGTACCTGCCTACCCAACGCCTACTCAGCTATTTGCCATTAAATCCAATGCTGTTATTAAAATTGCCTAACCGAGGATACGCGTCAGAGTTGTCAGAAATCGTGCATATTTCATGATATATATGCGATTACATTAGATATTTTATTCATTTCGCCATTTCCCAAGGCCGATTTTTATTCGTTAAAGTGACGCTAACAAGAGAAGTAAGCGTATTTTTTTCATTTCTCGGCGCGTCAAAAAATACCAGACGGAGGTGATTTTGCGAAATCTGCGATGCTTCAAAGCATTCTCAAAATTTTAGATCTTATTTTGATATTTCTAAGAGATGGGTCGACGGGATTTCTAGAAGAGAAGACAGCAAATTTCAGTCTACAAATGAACGAAAAATCGGAGTAATGGGAATCAAATTTTACAGGGAAGAATTTAGCTTGATTTCATTCTCATATTTGAAATCAGCGCGAAATTTCAATCTATTTTGATATGTCACTTGATCTATTTTGAATGAAAATTACGTTTTCGTACAGTGCAGCCACTTCGAGAAAGAAAAAAAAATAGCAAAACTTGAAATTATTAAATGTTCATTTTTGTCAAATTTAAAATATTTTCAGTATGAATCATGACCGAATGAATAGAACGAAGAGGGGTGGCAAAGGGATCACATAGTTTATCCTCCTTCCATCACCAAATTGAATTTTAAATTAGAAAAATTATGATCGAGTCGAAAATTTGGAGAAATTGATGACTTCCTTCCCCTTCCCTCCAAAAAATAGAATCCAAATGGATTCGTGAAGTTGAAGATTTTGAGACACTTGGAAATAATTTCAAGCTATTCGGAATTTTGTTTGAACAAAATTGATGAAAAGGATCAATTTTTCAAATTTTCACAAATTCCAAGTATTTTGTATCTCATCCATTTTCGTCAAATAATTTTTTTATTGCACGTGAAAGTTTGAAAATTATCCATTTTGTCAAAATAACAGCAAAATAAATAAAAACTTGAGCTCGAATCAAATAATTTAATTTTTCTTTTAGGTAATAATTTTTAATATTTTAGGAACCACTGAAAAGCTAAAAAGCTCATGATAACGAAATACTTCAATTTTAAATATGTACGCAACCATTGCATCAGCAGTTCAAAATTTTGTAAAAAATTCATTGCACGATGAGTTTTTTTTTTTTTTTTTGAAAAATCCAATTTGGGCATCATTGAAAATAAATCTCAAGAATTCATTTCTCAAAAATAAAAAAGTTAAAAGTATTTTAAAATGGATATATTACGCAAATATTGTACAAAATTGTATTTTCTAGAAAATTTTTGATTTTTGAAATTTTTAAAAAATGAATTGCCAACTTGAAAATATGCTACGAAAAAGTTGAAGCAATTTTTTTGGAGAGGAGGGCAGGTATTCAAGATACAGTAATTTGATGGGAAACGTAAGTAATTTGAGCTTTCATTACTTACTTTTATCAATTATCATACAGTAAGATCAAATGACAAATTGAAACAAAAAATTGAAAATATGTGGTAAGATTTTTTCTGAAATTATTTTATGAATTAGAGTCCCTTAGAGAATGAAGATCCAAATTTTAAAAAAACTGGAGTCACGAAATCGCAAAAAAATCCTTTTTAACAATTAAATATATTGTACTTGACAAAAATATCGAATCAGAACCTTAACGATAGATGAAGGTGGTGGTGGGGTTGGGGGAGAATCTAAAAATGATCATTTTTTTTGTTTTTTTGACGTGATTATTTTTAAAGAATACCACCAAAATACCATTTTGCTTCACTTATTAGACAGAAATTCTGTCATTTGCTGCATAAAAAAAATTACTGCCTGCGTATTGAAAAATTTTCTCAAGAAGAAAGATTTATGGTTTTTCTTTGCTCAAATTTCGTTTTTTTATTGGCTTTAACATTTAACCTTCAAAATACTTATCACAAAATTCGTTTAAAAATCAATAAAATTATTCGAAAATCATAAAAAATAGTTCAAATTTATTTTAAAAATTCTCTCGTAATTCCAAATATGTAAAATAAATCAAATTGAATATTTCTGAAAATGCGCCACAACCAACAACTTTTACAATTCTTGCATTTGATTTTTTTTTTTACCACAATTAAACCAATTTTCATTATTTCCAACGAAATTTTGCAATTTTTCGCACCAGCACGAATAATGTAGATAGTGGGTACATTGAAATCAAAATAAGTAGGTGGGTATGTTTTTTTTCGACAAAAAATCGATGAAATAAACCTAGGAAGGAAGGACTTACATAGCCTAAATTTTGTTTCGTTCATCATTATTACGTAGATTAAGACACAATTTTGAAAACCAATTTCAATATTATACGTTTTTGTATGAAAATTCCAATCTGTGCAAGAGAAAGATCCCACACAACCGACTTCGCTGAACCCCCGCCCCTTCAACCGGACAAACCCTTACAATTTGACCACGTTTTGAATTGAAAACAAACCAAAACTTCTACCACAAAAAAATTGGTAAAAAATCCATGGAAATTCGCCGTATCACTTCGCGAAATAATTCCACTCATCTCAAAACTCTTTTCGATTACACTTTCGAGCCAGCTCTTCACCGATATAATTCCCTGCTAAGTAATTTTCACTTCTTTAAACCTCGAATTCACAAAATACAAACTTTTTCATCGTCAACCCCCACATTAAAATGATCGCTCACATTGCACCCTTAAATCCATCATTTCGATGGTTGATGCAACGCCTCCTCCGCCTCCGAGCCCATCGTTGGCAAAAATGAAAGCTCAATTCGATGTAAAATGGCTACAAAACAAACGCGGCATCGGAAGAATATCCGATTACCAACTAAACCGAACCGTCGGCCAAGGTAAATTCGGTCGAGTAATGTTGGCTCATACAATGAAAACTCAACAGGTGGTCGCCATCAAGGTTCTCCGCAAATCGGACGTCATACGTTTGAAACAGCTCAAACACGTTATACAAGAAAAGAAAATACTCCAGTCGGCTTCACATCCGTTCCTCGTAAGCTACTTTACGCATTTCAAAAACCAGGGCCATCTTTTTCTCGTCTTAGAATTTGTACCCGGCGGCGATCTTTTCACCATGATCAAACGTTACGGCCATCTGAACGAACACGAATGCACATTTTTCTCTGCCCAAATCGTATTAGCCTTTGAATACCTTCACTACGTCGGCGTAATATTTCGCGATTTGAAAACCGAAAACGTCTTGATCGATCCCAAAGGTTACTTAAAAATCACCGATTTTGGTTTCGCCAAGAAAATCGACGAGAGTACCACTTCGACGTTATGCGGAACACCGGAGTATTTCGCACCGGAATTAATTCGTCAAGTTCCTTATTCGTTCGAGCTGGATTGGTGGACTTTGGGTATTCTAATGTACGAGCTTCTTGAAGGACACACGCCGTTTCGAAACGCCGATTATAAATCCATGTTCAAAAATATTCTCAAAGGTAACGTCAACTATCCAGGCGAGTTTAAATCCGACACTTTGGATATTATTAAAAATCTGTTAAAGACCAATCCGAATGATAGACTGGCTTCAGCTGAAGACGTTAAGAGCCACAAATATTTTAGGAAAATTGAATGGGATAATTTATACTGGAAGAAAATGCAAGCTCCTTATGAACCTTCCGTTAAAAAACACTCCGATGTAAGTAATTTCGATACTAATCATATTAAAGAAGAAGGACTGGAGGAACATGACGAAGATCTATTTACCGAAGAATTCAAAGATTTTTAGCATAATCCAACAGGTGGATTCGTAAATTAAGAATTACGTCGCTTGAACTTGCATTGTAAATAAATGTACATACGAAATGATGTGTCAAAAATTCAAGAATCTTTTTTTGAAAACTTCTAATCAGTAACTAGCGAACTTTGGAAAATTTCACTCTTAATTGGATGAAATGATGTATCATTTTTTTTTATTGAAAATGAAACCAGAAGGTAAGTTGATGTGAACTACTCGTTAATTTCAGTAAAATTGATCAAATTATGCAATGACTGAAATTACGGTAAAATTTACATGAATCACAGTAAATTACCATGAAATTTCAATAAATTACTGCAAATTACAAGGAATTATGGCTAAATTACCGTAAATCAGAGTACAATCGGTAATTTATGGTAAAATAACCGTACACCCCCTCCAATCACAGCAGATCAGGGAATTTTCATTAGGGAAATACATAACCAGACCACTTGATGAAAAAATTGACAAATTACCTGCGAGTCGGGGTAATTTTGGTAAATTACCGGTAAAAAAATTACAAGTAATTTTTGGTAAATTACAAGTAATTTTTGGTAAATTACAAGTAATTTTTGGTAAATTACAAGTAATTTTTGGTAAATTACAAGTAATTTTTGGTAAATTACAAGTAATTTTTGGTAAATTACAAGTAATTTTTGGTAAATTACAAGTAATTTTTGGTAAATTACAAGTAATTTTTGGTAAATTACAAGTAATTTTTGGTAAATTACAAGTAATTTTTGGTAAATTACAAGTAATTTTTGGTAAATTACAAGTAATTTTTGGTAAATTACAAGTAATTTTTGGTAAATTACAAGTAATTTTTGGTAAATTACAAGTAATTTTTGGTAAATTACAAGTAATTTCTGGTAAATTACAAGTAATTTCTGGTAAATTACAGGAAAATTCCGTAAATTGCAGGTAATTTCAAAAGATAATTTCGGGTAAATTGAAAGTAATTTTGGTAAATTACAGGAAAATTTGGTAATTTTAGAAAATTACAGGTAATTTCGGTGAATTACAAGTAATTTCGGTAAATTACAGGTAATTTCGGTAAATTACAGGTAATTTCGGTAAATTACAGGTAATTTCGGTAAATTACAAGTAATTTCGGTAAATTACAGGTAATTTCGGTAAATTACAGGTAATTTCGGTAAATAACAGGAAATTACGGTAAATAACAGGAAATTACGGTAAATTACGGGAAAATAAGGTAATTTGAGGTAAATTACAGGAAAATTTGGTAAATTGAAGGCAATTTCAGTAAATTACCGGTAATTTTGGTACGTGACAGGTAATTTCGGTAATTTAAAAGTAATGCTAATGAAGCGTTTGTAATTTTGGTGAATTGTAGGTAATCATGGCAAATTTAAATTCAAATAACGGGTAATTTCTGTCAATTGCCCGTAATTACGGCAAATTACAAGTAATTTCAATAAATTTTCAGTAATTTCGGCAAATTGGAAGTATTTTTGATAATTACCAACATTGTTGGTAAGTAACAAGTAATTTTGAATCATTACCAGGACATTTGATAACCATAGTAAATTACAATCAAACTAGGGGAACAGCGGCCGCTTCGCGGCCCTATTCCCCTAGCTCGCGCCCTCGCTTCGCTCGGGCTGCTCGCTCTACCCTAACACCTTGTTTCAAGATCAAAATGATAAAAAAATTCATTATTGGGGCATAAAAACAGTGTTTTAAAACATTTGAGTCAATAGTATTTCCACAATTAATTATAAATTACTGCTTTATATTAAAAAAATCAATTTACAAGAAAATTGATAATCTGAATTGTATTTTTTAAAAAATCCAAAAGCTCCAAAATTGCAAATTTCATTACTTTTTTTTTTGGCTCTTCTGTAAAAAAATGAAAATGACACTTGGGACCGTTTTAATATTTTAGGGTGGAGGCGAGGGTAGAATTATTCTTATTATTCTGCAATCCACTGAATTCGTAATTTTTGCCTCAAGCCTTGAAAAGCCCCAAAGAGCCCCGAACATATTTTCATTAACACTCTCCCTGCCACGTGTGGTAAATAGCACACACCGAGCTGTTTCACTGACGCGTGCCAATGGGTTCACGTTTTCCGTTGATTCTAATGCGTTTTTCGGATTCAGCGGGCTTGAATTCGGCTCCGAAGCTTTGACGTCATAGTCACGTGATGAGTGGATTTTTTCCGAAAAACGTATTAGAATCAACGGAAAACGTGATGAGTGGATGTTTTCCGAAAAACGTATTAGAATCAACGGAAAACGTGAACCCATTAGCACACGTGGCAAGGAGAGTGTTAAAGCCCCAATGCCCCAAACAGTGAGCCTCAAAACCCAAAAACCAAATCGTTCTGGGTTCTGGGCCACACCACTGGCTATTTTTGTATTTTTTTGAGAAATCTCCCCGAAAGCTCCCAAAATTGAAAATTTTATTATGTTTTAAAAATGGCACTCAGGACATTTTAACATTTTAAGGGGGTTCGAATTATTTTGCAATTTATTGAATTTGCAATTTTTTGCCTCAGCCCTGAAAAGCCCGAACGTTTTCATTAAAGCCCTAACAGTGAGCTCTGAAACCCAAACCTGAAATTCTCAAGCCCGAATTCAAGCTCCATCCCGATAAATTTTTACTTGAAAGCCCAATACCTGAGAGCAAGCCTTAAAAACCAAATCGTTCGCGGCTACACCACTATTTTTGTCGCGAAAACAAAATTTCTGTCCGTTATCCCGATTCTGCTATTCTTTTTTTCGGACTTTTTCGCAGGGCTGCATGAACGATGAAATCGCAAGCAAAGAAATTCTCTCAAACGGCATTTTTCAATCAATTTTTGACCCTTCCTCCTATTGTGAGACCTCTTTTGGCTCTTCTAATTTTTCCCCCCGTTCGGTTTTACTCTGCGCGGCCCGCTACTAATTTAAAGGTGTTGAGTTCGAATATGTGTGCAGTTTTTTCATCCGACCTCCTTGATCCCCCTCCCCCTCTGGCCCCCATTAGGTCAAAATTCAAAAAAATGAAAAATGACGTGTGACGTGTCGTTTGTTAGAGTTTTGAGGACGCTGAGTTCAAATTTTTGCTTATTTTTTGGATTTGAACCTTTGACGCCCCTCTAGCGCCTTAATTTTGAAAAAATGCATGAAGAAATGAAAATAGCGTGTGGCATATCGATTTCTACTAATTCGAGGGTGCTGAGCTCGATTATTGACTTACTTCTTCGATCCGCCTAGCTTTTGCCCTACAGTGACTTCCAAATTACCAAACAATTGACATAAATATTTTTCATTCGAGTCAAGGTTGGGCTCAAGAAAGATGGGTCAAGAAAATGAGTTGATTATCGGGCTCAGCAACCTCGAATGAGGAAATAAAAATATTCCACACACTATATCAATTTTTTGCAAGTTTTCTTTCTCTCAAAATTTGAGGATTAAGGGGGCAGAAAAATGTCAAATCCAAAAAATAAGCAAAAATTTGAACTCAACGCCCTCTATCAAAATAATGATTGTTCTAAATAAGTAAATATAGCCGAATATATCTGGGCCAATGAACAAATTTTATAAAAAGCAGAATTATACGGCTGTCCAATTTACTGTTTGCTTATCCATTCGTTCATTACTGTTTTCTGTTTACCAGTTCAAAAAAAAAAAGAAAAAAAAGTTCATCATCTTTCCTACTATTTTGTGGAAACTCCCAGAAATATTCAGCATCTCTTCTCTGGCGAATAAAATTTCCATGGAAAAGAAATTGTTGCATCCAAATCGAGTTATATTGCACTGCAAAAAATGGGATTTTCGATACGTTTTTTCCCACATAAAAATAAGATTTCCATGGAAAAATTAATGTCGAATAATAACGCACTGCAAAAATGAGGATTTTTAATTTTTTTGTACCGTAAACAAATAATTTTTGAGAAAATTTTTCTTGATGGCTCATCTAGGCGTCCGTAGGAACATTTTTAAAAAAAATCCAGCAAAATCGGTCGAGCCGTTTTGCCTAACGAACTGGAACAAAGTTCACCTAATTCTTTTAATATATATGATTCCAAGAAATCAGAAAATTACTCGTAAACCAAAACTAATCACGATGAATTGTCAACGAGCAAAGTAAACTTGTTATCACAATAACTCAGTAAGTATCAAAAATTCATTCCTTCCACACGTCCCATTTAAACGATTAACGCCCATCAAAAGACATCTAAATTATAAAAACCTCGTCAATTTAAACACAATAAATTTATCAGCATTCAATTCAAAATCATCTTTCCAGCGGTACAATATTCCTAGAAAAATGTCACGTATTCTCTTTTCGTTAAATTTTTATCGACAACTCATTCCCAACATTACCTTACCATCGTCGAATTCATCAGTTCGTCGAATCGACAAGAAATAATTTCCAAAGCGCGGTAGTAAATTTTGGCAATTTTTTCACCCTTCAATAAGCCACCAGCTGACACGTGTTACTCGACTTTGGAAAAAAAATGAGCGAGATGCCCGGTACATAAGGCTAAAAATAGACTAAAATTAACTCGCCAAAGAGCAGTAAATTACTGGGCGAATAATGAATTATACGAAGCGGAAACGAGCAAGGTAAATTGAAAAAGTCACGACTAATTTTTACCGTTGTAATTTACCGACGAAATAATAGTCTTTTTGATACCTCCTCCTTTTTTTTCCTCACTAAAATACAGAAGAGAAAAAAATACAGACGCGAGATAAATCCCCCTTTTTTTCGCAGACAAAGAATGAAATGATTTTAACGTGGTTTGCGCTGGGCATACGGAATAGTACGTTTATATCTCAAGCTCTTAATTTTAATTGACGTAAAAGTTATTCGAAAGCTTTAAACATACGCTCGACGATACAAGATAGTGGTAGTAAGTGTATAAGGGGGTAGGAATTATTTATTAAACGTTACAACCATATACGCGAGTTCGCTAGTCTGATTTATAGGATAATTAATACAAATTAATAACTACGATAGTTTATGCATTAAGACCTAGCAACAAGTTTATGCAGAAAGGAAACCAAAGCCCCCTAACTTAATACGGAATTACAAAGTTTTGCTTTTAAGCGTAAACATCGCCTTGTGCTTGTCTCGTTTATAAACACGCAGCCTCTGCTCAGGCTGCGAGTTTTCTTATGTAACGTGTTTTACAAAGAAATTGCAAAAACTTTCACCATCCAGGGTGATCCCGGCGAGGGTGAGCTTTTCAAACATGTATGGGTAAAATGTCGTACACCTACCTTCGGTTCGGGTACGAATAAATAATAAAATATTAATTGTACATAAACTCATTAAGCTTACCTTGTTTTCGTCGTTCGGACAGTCGCTGAGGTGTACGACGGGGCCAGGATGTTTATTATTTAATCTGAAACACACATACGAAATATTAAAAGATACCGAAAATAGCGAACAAATTGCGAAAGAATGGGGCAAAAAATACAAGAAAATCGAACCCCAATGCACCGCCGTAACGTCTAAAAGCTTTCAAATACTCGATACTGTCACGAGGAGCTATTTTAATTTATAATTCATACACAGGTGTTATATTTTCCATTGTTAAGCGCACGTCATTAAAGAACGTTGTACCAACATTGTACTCGAGCACATCTACGTCGAAAATTTCCCCCATTCACATACGTGACTCATTTTCACTCGACACATCAGATTAAATAGATGCGCCTAAATCTGGCTGGAAAAATCGGAAAATAACCCGGACAGATTTTCGTTCGCCTAGGTCACGATTCGGTTGGCCTTTGAAATTACGAAATCAATGGCGATGCTCGTTAGCGAACGTGAAATCGAATCAATGAAAAAGGCCTGATATTTGAGAGAATCACCCATAAAGGCATAACGTGCTCGCACCTTGTAAACATAATTTTCCACGTTTATATTTTCGCTACGAAATAGCATCCTTGGCGACAGGAAATGAAAACCCGTAAATTTCATTACAAAATTCTATCTCCATCTATATGCTCGCGCCGACGGCCGCAATCATATACCCTTATCCAGCACACCGCCCATTTCTTGGCAATATGATTAAATAACCAATTTCTCGGCAAGCACTTTATAGTCAAATGTTGCCGTAGGTATGTGCTTATGGAGCTTATAGGCTTAAACGAACTACGGTAGAGAGACCTTTGGAGCGTGGCGAATAATTAAACGTGGACGAGTTTTTATCTTGGATACTCTAACGAGACCCTTTGGTATCGCTGGCCAGTTGGTCGAGTTGTAAAAAGGTGACCTGGATTTCGAGCGAAGGTAATTCCTGGCTTGTGTTTACCATAATACGAACTGACCTATCTTATTTGGACAATGGAAAACAAATTTGAGAAGGTTTTTCAGTATGATTGCCTCACAGAGAGGTATTCTTCGAAGCAACATTTTGAGCCCAAATAAAAATTAATCGAAAGAACATCAAAAAGAACCTCTTGTTGAAAATTTTAGGCGCTGAAGTTCGTTTATTGAATTTTGACGAATTTTTGAAATTTCAAAAGTACTTCATCGCCTTAAAATATAAAAATTTGATCTAATTAAAAAAAAACCTGAAATTTGGTAAGAAATATTTTATAAAGGAGCCCTTTTTTTTTGCATAATCTTGATCATCTGAAAGTTCTTTCATAATAATATCGATTTTTTCATGTCCAAGCGAATCGAGGGCGAAGCTTTGAGAATGATTTTTATTGCTACAAGAAAATATTTTTTCACACAAGTTCCTGCTGCAAAGGAGGGGGTGGGGATGAGGTCGAGATCTCCTGACTTCACTTTTCGCTTCATTATTTGTATTTCCTAAATTCAATTTCTTCATCATCAAAAAAAGTGGGTAAAATTGGCTCATTATTATTCCACTAATTTATGGACGAACCAGCGTAAGCTCATCAAGGAAGGCAAAAATTGAAAATTATTCATTCTGATGGTTTCAAACCCAAAAGTACAATTTTTTAAATTTTTGACAATTTGAAATAAAAATTTAATTCAAAAAACGTCAAAAATCCTCACATTTGAAAATTTTCCAACCCTATTGTAAACAATTTTATTTCTGGAGAAGGAGAAATTTAGATACCCCTCCACATCCCCTTTTGGTCAGAGTCTGCAAAAAATTCCTTGATGCTTCATGCAAATAAAACATGGAAAAAATATTTTCGAACTTAAAAAAATTTGAACACCTTTTAAATCACTTCCAATTTCGATTTCAAGTCAAAAACACGAACAAATACTCTTCCAAAGTTCCTAAAACTTCAGGTACAAAATATAATGCAGATTTTACACAAACACCACCATTTCGTAAAATTAAACGAGTTTAAAAACCATTCCATATCCGCAAACATTCTCTCATTTGTTCAAAGCTCTTTTCTAAACAAAGCTGCATATCTACACTTTCACTTCACTACCAACCTATTTAGGTTGCGATTTGCGACAACATGACGAAATAGTAGGCGACAAAAATCGACTATAAAAAGGAACCGTAGTAAGTCTAGGTATACGAAACTATTCAGATAAAGTTTCCAGGTGAATGACCTTTCATAACTTAATCCGAAACTGAAAAGGGTATCCCCAATTGAGTCGTTTTGAAAGCATTTGAGTCGAGTTTAATGTAACGTATAGATTTTTAAGAGAGCTTTCTGGACTGAGGCCCGAAAGAACGAAATCCACCTCGGCTTTGTTTTCATCTTTTTCGAATGCTGCGAAAAAACAAAAGTAGGTAATCTTGAAAGCAAAGGGGATGCTGTGCCGATATGAGAAAATATCAAGGAAACTGGAAATTTCGTAAAAACTGCTGCAATTTTAAAGTTTTTTTTTTTTTTTTTTTTTTGAAAATTTTCAATTTACAAAATAGGTCGATAAAAAAACAATTCAAATGGTTTAAAATTACTTCCAAAAATTTCAAAATTAAAGGAGTGTCATGAAAATCAAAATTTTATTAATTTTAAAATACTGCAAAAAAATTTCAAAAATTTCAAAAATTGAAAAATTTTGTCGACTCGTTTCAATTTTTCCCCTTAAAATATTTACACAATCTGGAAACTGTAAAAAGAGATTAAAAATTTAAAAAATCAAAGAATGTAATGAAAATTGAAATTTTATTTATTTTAAAATACTGCATAAAAATTTCCAAAAATTGAAAAAATTGAAAAATTTTGTCGACTAGTTTCCATTCTCCCCTTTAAAATATTTACAAAATCTGGAAACTGTAAAAAGAGATTCAAATGAATGTTAGACTCTTCATAATTAGCTCAACTTCTGCCTTCAGAATACGCGTATCGTCATTTTTAAAGCATATTTATTCATTTAAAAAGTAATTTATACGAATTTCCCTTTTCTCAAATACGTAAAAAATTCAGTTTTTGGCATTTTGATAAATAATGGTTTGAATTTAGTGAAAGAGAAACTCCGTTAGCAATCAGAATTTTTTTAGAGCGTAGAATATTTTTTTCTTCCATTACAGTATTTTTGTAACAATGATTGGAGGGGAAAGGAAGGGGGAGCTAGAGCTTTCAATATTCACCTTGAAAATTCGATTTTATTCCCCATTGCCTGGCTTTTTCTTAAAAATGCTAGCCTCATATTCACGATTTATGGAATTTTTCAAGATTTTTAAAATCTTTCGAGTAAGATTTTTCGCTACAAAAAATTTACGAAAAAACAGAGAAAATTACCAAATAAAAAAAATATTTTTCAAAGTTGAAAAATCATTTCTAAGAATTAACCAGCAGTCGACATGTTGGCAAAACTTCAAGTTTTTTTTCAATCTATTTTTAAAACGCTCAAACAGTCTTAATATTTATTCAATTTCGAGTAAAATTTCGTATTTCTCAAACAGAATTACAAATTTTCATCCGCAAACTCATCCATGCAACGATTACAAAATACATGCGAGAAATTAATCCGGTATCGTACCTGGTCGCGACTCATTCCGCGTTTCAAAACACACTCAGTACAAGCCACAGCAAAGAATTCGGACGAGGTGAAGAGGGCCCACCAAAAATCTAGGTTACGGACCACGTACCAACCGACGCATTTTGGCGAATCAATTTTTAGTATCTGTGGCTGTCGCGGCGTACGCAGCGGGCTCAAGTAATACCCGAGGAAAAAGCCATAGCCCATCGCAGCGTCGGCAAGGTCTAACAATAATCACGAGTTGGAATGCGACCGTTGGAAATTTTTTCCATGTCGCGCGTCGACCCAAATAACATCCGCAAAGGCTCGCTGAAAAATTCGCACAAGCGAAACAATGACCGGAACGATAAAGTAATTTACCAACTCGCAGCGTCCCGGAACGGAACAGCTTCCTGGGATACACTTGATACTGCGCGAAATGGTTCGCAGCAGTCTGAATGTGTAATGATGCGGTGGCGGCGGAGAAGAGGCGGCGTGAAAAAAAAAACTTCAACTTAATGTTAAAGCTGTGTTGATTTGTGCGTGAAATTTAAAAGGATATGGTGACGTGTGGGAAGGAGCCGAGCAAGGGGATGTTATTAATTAAACAAACGACCGAGTGTATTTTCTCGTTTGTGCTGTACGCTGATGGTAGCCTTAGTGCTTTATGCGACGATGGGGCGCGCGATGCGAATCATCATCAAAGTTGTTAACCACGCAGACTTACTATTTAGATTTGTGTGTACGTACAGCGAGTGCTTTCTACGGAGTTTCAAGCATATTTTGTTGCGAGTATTTTTTTTTTTCAGCGTAGGCAGAGTTCTCAACATGTTTCCGAGCTGTTGACTCCTACATACCATCAACAATAAGTCAGGGTGTTTAACAAAATTTCAAAACAAAAAAAGATCTTTGTGGGCCTTTCAGATAGACTTTTCCAATTTAAAAGGTAAAATTCGTTCGGTCCAAGAGAAGCAAGGGTAAAATTTTGTTGAAAAAAGTATAATTGAAATACTGAGATTCTCGGTTTAAAGGGTAACGAAGCCAGATCTGCTGAGAACTTTGGCTGCAAAAGTGTGATGATTTCAGTTTCTTCACTTTCCTAAACCATTACCTCCATTTAATAATGTTTTTGGCCTTCTACTTCTACAAGAGTGTTGAAATGAAATATGAGGTTTAAAATTCAGTTTGGCAAACATATTTGGAATCCTGACATGGAAAGTGGTCATGCTGAAATACGTGCAGCGTTTTGATTGGCTGTTCTTGAATGGTACGTTCGTAGTTTTTGTTCTCAACACCATGGTCAATTAATTTTTACTGATTCAATAATCGAAATTCACTTATTAAGAGAGAATCAGCGGAATTTGAGTGATACACAGGTCGACACGATTTTTGTTTCTGGGTTCCGATTGCCAAAAGGTTGCTTTCATGTAACTAATGAAGGGAATTTTTTTTGACCAAAGTTTGCTGGGGGGGGGGGGCAAAACTGATTTTCTTACAAAAAAAATTGAAATTTTTTTTGAATCAATCTTATGGAAAATTTTACAGCGAATCCAATGCCGCAAACCGCAGACCTTCATCTCTTTTAGAAAAAAGTTACAGCTCATTCTTCCCAAAATTCTGTGGAAAAATCGCACAGAATTTTGGAAAGAATGAGCTGTAACTTTTTCTCTAAAAGAGATGGAGGTCTGCAGTTAGCGATATTGGATTCGCCGTGAAATTTTCTCCAAGAGTAGTGCAAAAAAATTCATTTTTTTAAATAATGCTCAGGCTCATAAGCGCGCCCAGAAATTAATTAAAGGAGGGGCTAAGAATCTGAGAAAAATAGGGAGAAGGAGGTCAAATTTCAAAACATTCATTTTTCATTGATATTTTAGTCAAAAATCATTAATTTTTCAAAAAAAATTGAGATTTACTAAGGAAACGGTGATTTTTGACTGAAAAATCAGTCAAAAATTATCAAATTTTAAAATAAAGTGATTAAAATACTGTTCGAGCGAAAGCGAGGGTGAAATTTTTGTGAAAAAATACAGTTTGAAAAGCAAAAAATGCACTTTTAAAATATTTTTGCAATAAATTTTTTCCCTAGCTTAGGGGAGGGGAGGAGGGCTCAAGCTCTCTGGGACCTCCCTCCCTTGGGTATGCCTGTGCTCAGGTTTGTTGCCTTCGAAAAATCAATTTTTTGGCCCCCACCCCCCAAAGCAAACTTTGAAAGCTAGGATTGAGCAAGGTAATGTATGTTGATGTAAGTATAGAATCTGCAGAATTTTGACATGAGAACCTAGTTCCAGTGATGAAAAAAAAAACATAAGTAATATTTTCAGGCAAAAAAATAATCAATTGAAAGTCGATGTAAAGTCCGTTCGGAATTTTATAATTTGCTGTTGGCTGCATTGGTACATAAAATTTTCAAATTTTTTCTTCAATATTCACGTTTAGTAGATTTTTCTTTTAAAATTTCAGCTCCCTTACACTACTTTGATATATGAAGACGAAAATAAGAAGATTGCAAAAGGATATTTTTTCTATACTTACTTGAAAAAAAATTTGAACTCTAATCAATAAAATTGCAGTCGAATTCAGAAAACTTCAGTAGCCCGCCATTTCTTTTCAATATACCGACTTCACTTTCAATTATTTTTTTTATTCCATATATGACAATTTTATTTCAAACTAAAAATATAAGAAATGTCTAATTTTTAAAGGAAAAAAAAAAAATCATTTCGATTTTACGATCGTCAAATATAGCTTTAAAATCGACTTTATTTTTCAAATATGAACTAATTCAATTCATATATTCGAAAATTTTCCAACAAGTCGTTCTACGTCGCGTCGAGACAAAATTTTTCTCAATTTCAAAGAGAAAAAAATGCATAAAAACTTTGCCGACATTTTCACATCTCACGATGTAATCTTTCCCATAAAAAAGACCGCAGGAAAGAGGGCATCGTCCACCATACAATCCGTTTTCTCACTTCGGATATCTCTAACCGAGCCTAACACAAACTTGATTTCGTACAAAATGACATTCGGTACAATGTGCAAAAATAAAATCGTAAAAGAATGACGCTTCTTCGGTGTCGGTTTGGCAAAACCTCGTATATTTAGTTGGGATTTCTTTACGAGGGTAGTTACCTTTTTACGTGACATTAACGACGCTGTTGGAGCGCGCTATAATATGAATATATTATTGCCGTACCGTTTCCACTATATCAGGAAATTAAAATAGCGTTAAAGGGTTTTGGAAGAAATAAAACATGACGTTATAAAGAAACTACAACAGCAACTCGTCTTCTGGCGTCACAGCGTTGACAATAAACCGTGTACAGCTTTTACTTTTGCTAGCCGTATAAAATTTTCTCAACGTTGAGCCGTGTTTGGCTCATCACCGTTTATGTAATACCTCTTCCTTCGATATAATTCTTTAGGTGTATACTGCAATGTAGTCATTTTGTGGCAAACTAAAATAAGATTAGCTGGGTACAGTCTTTAAATATTGTTTACTCGGATCAAACTTTGATATGTTACGCAATAGGACGGAGCGAAAGAAACACAATAAGTACATGTCACAAATTGGTGCAGTAGTTCATTTCAAGGGGGTACTCCCCCCTCTAAAAATTCGTATTCTACGACTTCGAAAACATGCATTTTGATATGTAACACGAAATTTTTGCCAAATTTCACATCCCTCCCCACCCCTCCCCATACACCTAAACAATTTTTAGTGCGAAATTTGTAATCTACGACCTCGAAAACATGTATTTTGATATGTCATACAATATTTTCGCCACATCTCACTTTTGACCCCTCCCTCAACCCCTCCCCTTGCAGCCCAAAATTTTTTTGGTGCAGAAATTCGTAATCTACGACCTCGAAAACATGCATTTTGATATGGTATGTCAAACGTTATTTTTGCCAAATTTCACTTTCGACCCCCCCCCCCCTTCCCTTGCCCCTCAAAATTTTTTTAGCCCAAAATTCGTAATCTATGACCTCGAAAACATGTAGTTTGATATGTCGTAAGATATCTTTGCCATATCTCACTTTCGACCCCTCCTCCACCCCCTTAATTTGAGGCTAAAAATGGGTTAAAATTGCTCAAATTCAAGTTTCATCAATAATTTCGTTCTGCTCACGAAATTTTAACCCATTTTGATAGGTCGCAACCCATGTTTTAAATTTTTTATTTTTGAATTAAAGGAGGGGGAAATTATGCGTTTTTTCAAACATTGAAATTTCACCACGACCTATTATGCCAACCGTTTTCCTCAAACTTTGGCTCATCAGACCCAGAATGAACCCAAGAATACAAAGCGCTCGATTTTTTTTTGCCCAGCATACCGCATGACCCCCTACAGAGGCATTATTGTGCCAAAAATTTTTTTTTCCCAAAATCAAATTTAAAAATTGAGAAAAAATGGGAGTTTTTAGGGCATAGCTCCGTATCGTGTCGGGGTAAAAATCCAAAATACGGTTTTTTGGGATCACCGGACTCATACCTAAAATAAACCTACTGATTTTTTGGTTCAGCGAAAATGCACGCTAATTTCGATTTCTAGAGCACTTTTTGCCAATTGGACTGTTTGGGAGTGAATACAAAAAATAATCAAGCAAGTACACAGAACACTCCATTTTCTCTTTTGGAGAGTTTTCAAATCAATGTGAAATAACGTCAATGTCATTGATGAAAAAAAAAAAATTGAAAGCTTATAAAAAAACAGGAATGAGGTTAGGGGTCATCCTGCGTCCATCTAGAGTGAAAATTGACCTCAAAAAATTAAACAACTACATTATTTTTTCTATTCATTTACAATATATCTTCCAAAATGGCAAAAAAAATCGAAATAAGTGAGATTTTTACGAAACAGCAAAGAAAAATTCGAAAAAATTTGTTGAAAAATACTTAATTTTTCAACGTTGAGCTTCTGATGAGGAAAGAAAATACGACCAAAAAAATCTAAATTCGTAAGATGTCTGTTCAAAGTCACTTCATAAGTATTTTTGACACGATTGTTCAAAATTCGAAAAAAAATTGCCAACTCCCAGGTAAAGGGTAAAAACTGGTTTACCTAATTTCAAGACCAACCGTTCATTTTTTTTACCTATCTATATTTTCTAAAAAAAAATTAGCTTCAATTTTACTTTTGTTTAAAATTTTTCTGTATGGTTACTTTGTTCAGTTTTTTTACTCCATTGTCCTAAAAAAGTAGGTTTAGGTACATACTTGGAAAATAACGGTTCGAAATAAAGTTTGGAACAAAAGTCTTGGAAGATTAGAAAAATATCAATTTATGTTTCAATTTTTTCTCCATTTTGTAATGGATTAGAGGTAATGAGAAAGAACAGGGGTTGTAATTTTTCTTATCTGGACACCCTTTATAGATGAGAACAAAAAATTGTGTTCCTCCATGTTTTAGGAATTTAACTCAGGCGTACGTTTTGATTTTATAGTTTGATCCAGGGCATAAGAATCAACTCCGGAGTTTAACCGGGGGCCAAACCGGAGTCAGGGAGTCAAGGCCAAAGATTGACTCCGGAGTCGAACGGAGTCTAGAGTTGAGGTCCGAAATTGACTCCGGAGTCAAGCCGAAGTCGGAGTCAATTTCTGACTTCGACTCTTGACTCCGACTCCGGAGTCGACTCCTCTGCTCTGTCTGAAATTGACTCCGGAGTTATGTCGGAGTCAAGAGTCGAGGTCGGAAATTGACCCCGGAGTCACGCCGCCGGAGTCAAGAGTCAAGGTGTGAAATTGATTCCGGAGTCAGGAGTCAACTTTTTTGCTGACTCATATGCCCTGGTTTGATCATCAGAAAAAAAAATATATATATTCTTTATTTTCTCGAGAAATTCACAAATACTGGAGAAAAATAGACATCTAGATCCTTCAGCCTGACCAAGGAAAATATTTTTTGCTGAAACATACGAGTATAACGATTTTGATAATTTTACCAGAAATCGAAAAATATATGTACCTAGGTGACTGAAATTTCGTATACCTTACTGAACTTTCATAACATTTTCTTTCCCAAAATTTCTTTAGTTCAAATCTGAAACGAAAACTTCAAATGATTCCCTACTCATTACGATATTATTCGTCTTGCATTACATTTTTATTACAAAAATATCATTTCATCTTACGTACTCGCCAACCGATCTACATCAATTCGACCGAAGAAACCCAAGCTCGATAAAAAAACCCAACCATTAACCTAATTCCAGAAGATAATGGAAGTACACCGGTACTAAAAGAATGGTTATAATTCGAAATAAGACGACCGAGAATCGTGTAATAATGAGCCCTTTGATACCTGCTTGCTGATGCTGCGCGTCGCAAAAAAATAAAAATCATTCGCGTGGCATTACGTATCCCTTTATTTCGCTTATAGGTATCTATGCGGTGTTCTATTGGCATGGCTACGTATACCTTCGGTCAGCACGTATCTCTTAGTCTTTGGTATAGGGATAGGTTCAGTACATTGCACCGTACCCACGCGACGATGAGGACTTTTCCCGAATGAATAATTTATTCAGCACGTTTTGCTGCGTTCGTTCCTTACATCGCATGTGGGTTGTTGGGCAAAAGGTATTTGGCCGACACGAATACAACCCGGTATGTGTAACGTTCATTATTATCATCGATGAACGCTGTTTGTGGTACAGAAACCACCTATAGTTAATTTTTTCGACGAAATTACATCATATATGAATGAAAACGGCTGAAAAAATATAGCTGTGATACTCAGCTAGATATACACGAACTCGGTCGTTGAAGAGTAAAAAATTACAACGTCCGATCGTCCGGACAACGCGGCATGATAGACGAAGCTCGTGCGTACAAATAACCTTTAAATATGGCAACGTGTAACACGAATATTTACTCGAGTACGAGCCGAAAGAATAAAACCGGAGGAAGCAAAGGGCTGCGAAAGCACTCAACTTGTTATACATAATCGTTATACGTAGAATATTCCGGCTAATTCACGCCATCTTGCATAACCAGCCAGACAACAGTCGAGCAAGCGGGGGTGTAAAATCACCAAATAAATTAGACGGGTAATACGTTCGCGTTATATGGAGGCAAAAATTAACGAATATCGCGAATTGTTTACGACGATGTACGTATACTCGTACGAAAAAAAAACCAAATAGCGCCATTAGAAACAAAGTCGTAAATTGCGACCGTAATTTTCATTTCGTAAAATTCGTAACATTTTTCATTAGTCGAGCTTTTTTTTCTTTTGGTTTTTCGTAGTAAAACGTGAGGATTGTTACGATTGACTCCATCGTTTGGTGGAGTATTAAACACCGAATTTTGAAGGCGAATCGGCCCAAGAGCTACTTTTTGAAATTGACCATCGGACATTATCAAGGACCCCGAAAAATGATTTTAAGAAATTTTTCCACTCCCCAACTCACCCCCTTAACCCCCACTCCCCAAAATAGCGAATTTTCGTTTAAAAAATCCTATCTCGGACAGAGGCGGTTCGAGCATAAACTATTAGGGGGGTAATGATGTTCAAAAATGCCGACTAAAAAATTCAAAATTGCCGAGTAAGAATTCTGAAATTTTACAATGCGAGAATTTTTTGTTTCAACAGATTAGTTTCGAAGATTAATGTAGTTTGAAGGAGAAGAGAAGGTAAATAAATTTGTCCCGAGCGAAGCGAGGGAGAAAATTTTAAGCGGAATACTTTCTTTAATTTCAAGACCAATAAAACAATGTTTTAATATAAATTGATTATCTAACGCGAGTAAAAAAAACCGACCACTTGTACTTAAAAAATGTTAAAAAAGAAAAACAATAAGGTCGAGCGTAGCAAGGCCAAAGCTTTTGAAAAATTTAATTTCTTGACTTCAAAAATGAGTTTTGATAAGAAAAAATTTGATAAAACAAGTTGAAATAATGTAGGGGGAAAATATCATTTTTGTTGAATTTGGATTGTTTTAAAAGTATGAAAGAAAAAAACCAATGAGGCCGAGCGTAGCGAGGCCGAAATTTTTCGAAAATATCGGTTTGGAAAGTAAATAATTTTGAAGTTGGATTGTGTTTTATGAAAGAGGACTACAAACTTGAAAAATTTAGAAAGGCTCAATTTTTTATTGATTATGCTGCAAAATTTCTAAAACTTTTTCAATTTGCTGACATTTCTGAGATTTTGCCGACTCGCCTTATATTTCCAAAATTTTGTCGATTTTGCCGACTGAAAATTTGTCTGGGGGGGTGTTACCTCCCCCCAAACCCCCCCATCGCGCCGCCCCTGATCTCGGAACCTAATCGACCTAAAATTCTGAAATTCAAGTGGTGTATACAGGGAATGGTGACCAATTTTTGAGAATTTTTTCAGATTTTTTTTGCACTGCCTTCTAGCCAAAATTCCACTTTGAAACTTTAAAATCGCCATAATTCTGAAACTAAAAGATCTGCATTTTTTTATTTTTGGCACAAATATAGTCCTACCATGGTACAATATCATGATATTTTTTTCAGATTTTTCGAGTTGGTAAAACAGACCAAAAAAATGCGATTTACTGTTCAAAAGTATCAATTTCGTCATTTACGCGACCAAAAATTCTGAAATTCACGTAGTGTAAATACATACATATACGAGGAGTGGTGACCAATTTTTGAAAATTTTTTCAGATTATTTTTTGCAATGCATTCTAGCCAAAATCCCACCCTCACACTTTAAAAATTGCTCAAATTCCAAAATTAACAGGCAAAAGTTTGTTCTACTTATTGAAACTGACCATCGGACATAATTAAGGACATTAAGGAAGCCTTGGGTGCTTCTCCCACCTTTCACTTCACCCCCCCCCCCACCATATCGAATTTCGTCTGAAAATAATGAACCAAAATTTTGAAATTTATTTAGAAAAAACGGATAGAAAATCAAATAATGGAAATTTTGTATAGTTTTCGGATAACTTGACAAATCTAAAACATGAAAAAAATGGTTTCTTTGGTTGAGTTGTTGGCTCAATTTTTTTCAAAAATTTTTTCAACTCCAGATTGTCTATTTTTTCCAAAATTTTCTTAATTTAAATTCTGTAGCTGTACCTTAACGTTTCTACAGATAAAATGAAAATTTTTCAAAAAATTTTCCAGCTCTCAAATGTTTTAACCTCACATTAAATGAAAACTTTTTCAGTCAAAACCAATCTTTCCTAAATTTAAAAATTAGAAAAATTTTGTAAAGCTTAAAGATTTGTGAAAAAAACTTGCAAATTTAGTTAGGAAAATGTGAGGTACACCCCTCCCTTTGGGTTTTTGGACATCAGAAAAATAAAATGAGCACAATTTTATACAAATACTTTTGAGTATTTCAAGGTATCATACCAGTGGCGTGACGTCAGAAAGTGTGGTACAAGAGCAATAGGTGCATTGCGCTCCCCTCAATTATATCAGATGGAAATTTTGAATTTTCAAACCATTAAAACCAGAAGATATGAATTTTTTGGACATTGAAAATTGATTCGTTTCAAAGCTTTGCCCTTTGAAATTCCAATTTGATTAAATATTATTATTATTGTAATATAAATTTTTTTGGACATAGATAGATTTTTTAAATTCCATTGGAGGGCCCAAAGTTTTGGCACACCCCCCTACTCAGAAGCCACAAACACGCCTATGACCATAGTTTGAGAATTTTTTTGGACTTTTTGCTCTGCGTTTTAGCCCAAACCTCACTTAACGACTTTATAATTATTGCTCTACTTTCAAAACATTGTTTTCAAAAATAAGTTACACTCGAGTCCCTTTTCTCATATATGTACAGTTTTTTGACTTTACTGTTTGTATAAAAACGCTTCATTTGTAAAGAAACTTTGGTAACATCCTTAAAAAAGTAAAATTTAGAGAAAATTTACTAGACAGTCGGTAAAATCTTTGAAAAATCAATGAAATCATTTGAAAATTGCTAAAATCCTTACAAATATCAGGGAAAATCAGATGAAAATCAAGAATTCCTGTTGATTTTTTCTTGAACTGCAATCGAATATTCATTAATAATTTCCAGCAAAACGAAAATTCGCGTTTAGCAAGTCAAAATACCCCCCCCCCCCCAAAAAAAAAAAGAAAAAAAACATTCACAATCGTTTCACTTGAAGGCTCGAAATCAATTTTTTTGGTCATGAAAAATTGATGAAAAAAATAAATTTTGATACTTTGAGTTTTTGCAAAAGAGGTGTTTCTCGAGGTCTATTGTTTTTTTCATTCAAAAATAATTATTTATTTCTGCATAAAACGTTAAAATTTGGATAATTTCCTGAAATAACAATATTTCTGCGCAGTTTTTGTAATTTTTGAATTTTTTTCAATTTCTTTAAATTTGAAAATTTTTAAAATAAATTTGATATAATGGTCAAAACTACCAAAAAGAAAGGGGCAGGGTATTTTTCCACGAAAAATACATTAGTTGAGGTGTTTATATGAGCCCCAAAACACCCAAGGCCAAATCCACTCCTTCTGCCATACCCTTCATATAAAATTAAAAATAGCTCAACACATCCATAAAATCGTGACCCCTTTTCCAAAAAAAAAATCCTCAGTCATAATCACAGCACCGACCACAAAAACGCTTCGGTACATCGACGTCGTGACATCTTACACCGTAAAATTAGTTCGGTAGCAGATTACACACACGATACATGCCTATTCATAATGAAAATTTATATACGTCGTGTAGATGTGCACCGTCGAATAGCCAAAGGCGATGGTTTAATGCGAAATATTGCGCGGATTAAATTTCGCCTTTAATAAAATTCGCATCCAGTTAATATAATATATTTGGCGACGAAGAAACGACAAAACGCCTCGAGTATTTAGCAACGACGAAGAGCGCGGATAAAATTTGATAAGGGAGAATTTTCTAAACTGCGCTACTCGGCGAAACTCTCCGGAGGATTATGGATAAATTTCGTTTCGAAGATAAGTGAACTTTACGTGGCGCGTATCAAACTATTTAAACAATTTTAAAATAGCGACGTTTTCGAGCCCGAAGCCGAAACGTTGCCGTTGAGGGAGGTATTAGCAATACGACGTGGTTCGTACGTTCGCCCAAGAACATATTCCACAGCACAGCGAATTCCCCAATAGCGATGGAAAAAATTCTCCCACCCAGTTGTACGTATCGAATGAGCGAAAAAAATAAGATTTTCATAATCTTTCAGAGTCTATACCTACATTTGGTAAGATTTTCCAAGCAACGTTGCCTAGTTTCTGATTATTAGGTTAGGTTATGCAAAAAAAAATCGAATCTTTCACGAAACAAACATATTGTTACGCCTTGTATAATGTAAACGTATTTCCAGGTGACATTCTGTGTCACAGGCGCGAATAAGATGACGCCGCTGCCATCATTTTGTATTTTATTATCTTACAATATGGTTGAATAATCGTTCGAATAATGTAGTTTGAAAAGATCGCGAGCGAGTGCCTCCGCAACGCAAAAGTTTTATATCTTTTTGCCATACACCTCGCGTAGTTTCACGTTGACATTGTAAATAATAAATATGACATTTTTACCGAACTTAGTCTCATCTACACATGTCACACGTAAGATTTATGAGATCGGTTTGCTCGCGTAATGATGTGAAGAAATAAATCGCGTAAATTTCGACCTTCCTCTCGTACGTACAAGGTAACCCCATCACAAAAAAAATACACCCATCTGACATTTTTTTTTCTTCCCCTTGAAACCTCCACAACAATACCTTGGAAAAAATTGATTGAAATTCTATACCAGCAGCGAAAATCAGTTACAGCCCGGTAGCATTTTTGTACCGCCTCGACCATGCAGTTTCCCACACGTACCGGAAGCCTAAAAAAATCCTTGTTTTATCCATAAAGTGATTTATTATGGACGATTTTTATTAATTAATTGAAACTGAGAGGAAGGTGAGGAAAGATGAACTGTATTTCGAGCATGCTGCAAGTTGCACTTTGAAGGAGGTTCGATAAATCACCATCGATGAGGTTCTTGGGTCGACGATTAATCCTGCCAGAAGCAGATTTTTTTTATCGAATTATGATTTGTATTGGTTTCGGACGAGGTGGATTTGAAAATGGATGCGGTATGGGAAAGTGCTTTGGCGAAGATTTGAAAAATAAGATGTACGATGGAAAAATTATACAATACGGAGATCGTTGGAGTTTTGTAAAAATTAGTGGGGAAAAGTTGAGATCATAGAAATCTTCATTATTTGTCAAATTTTTTTGAAAAACTTCAGGTCCATATTTAGGTACAGTTTTGATAAAAATCGACTCTACTTTTACAAATTTTACATTATTAAAAAAATGATTTTCATGAGACCCAGAATTTGAACGAGATAAAATTTAGAAGAATATGTTCGAAAAACAATAAAATTCAAAATTTTAGCTGCTCGATTCAGTTTTTCGATTTTTGCATATGCAAGTCCAGTTTTCTTTCTTTCTCATCTTTTTTTTGTCAAAATTATCTCATTTTTTAATTCGAGTATTTTTCCAGCCAACTCAATTAAAATAAGATTTTGATTTGATTTTTAGCCTTTCCAAGTCCTCGGATGAGATATTGATTTTTTCCAATAAGTACAGGGTGTCTAACATATTTTTTCAATTTCCAAATTAGAGATTTTATTTCCTAATTTTCAAAAATTGGCATGGGAATGACATTTTGAAAAAAAACTCCGGCGACAATTTTCCACGAAAATAAATGACCTTAGAATTGTTAATTTTTAGGCGTTTCAATTGAATACAGACACTAGACAGTGCATGTATTTTTAAGATGATTTTCCCTGACATTTCCTGGTTTTCCGGACCAATTTTTCACAGTTTTCAAACTTTTAAATTAATAAGATTTTAAGACCGTGAAATGAAAATTTTCAATTTTTGCACTAAAAAAATTAAAATATCTTTCTCCGGGATTCTCCATCATTTGATTAAAAAAAATTTATTATCAATTCCCCATTTTCGATAAATTTCTGATTAGGTAGTTGGACTATCAATTTCAGGAAAGTACTACTTTTCGGAAATCAATGCCATCTTTTTTTTTTGAAAGAAAATGAAATCATTCAACTCCTAAATAATGCTAACTACAGTTCGTGTTATTCAAGTTGCCTATCGCGTTTGCCCCAAACACTCAAGTGTCGCGTATTCACGGCGAATTAGTTAGGCAATTTTATTAACGTGATTCTTCAGTTGGACTGTGAATCGCATTCACCATTTTATTCCTATTAATTTTCAGGGTTCCCAGCGTATTGGGGAGTCATTAAAATCACCTCTGTTCTATTTTTCTTTATTCCTTTTCTTTTTCTGTTCTTCTTCGAGCTAACAATAGAGCTATTTAGTGCAGTATAAAGCGTATTTTTACTCATAAACAGAATGATTTTGGTCCATGTGAAGTAATTACTATTATTTTCGGAGTCCAAATTTAGATAAATTCAACATTAGTTTTAATTAAATTTTTTTAAAAATTCAACAGTATCAACACCATAGACGATTACTTATTTTCTCAGCACTTTTTCTAATTTTGAATTCTCTCAAAATTTACAACTTGGACTATTCTCAAACTTTTTCATTTCTTATACATTTTTTCCGAAACAGGAGACTAATATTATAATGTCAACTGAACATATAAATTTAGAAACCCCTTCATTCGGTCCCAGAATTGGACTTTTTGAGGAAAAAATAGGTGAAAAATTCGAAAAATTTGTACTATGAGAAACATAACGATTTTTGAAAGGAATTGAGGGTTTAAGTAATACAGGGTGCACTTTGTATAATCCTAATTGCCTGTATTTTTTCCTTGAGAAATACAGGGTGTCCTGTATAATTCTAATTGCCTGTATTTTTTCCAGTCGATTGAGAAATACAGGGTGCCCTGTATAATTCTCATTGCCTGTGATTTTTCCAGTCAATTTGGAAATACAGGGTGTCCTGTACAATTCTCATTGCCTGTATTTTTTCCAGTCGATTGAGAAATACAGGGTGCCCTGTATATCTTTCAATGCCTGTGACTTTTCCAGTCGATTAGGAAATACAGGGAGCCCTGTATAATTCAAATTGCGTGCATTTTTCACAGTCGATTAGGAAATACAGGGAAACCTGTATATCTTTCAATGCCTGTGACTTTTCCAGACAGAAATACAGGGTGCCCTGTACAATTCTCATTGCCTGTATTTTTTCCAGTCGATTGAGAAATACAGGGTGCCCTGTATAATTCTCATTGCCTGTGATTTTCCCAGTCGATTAGGTAATACAGGTAACCCTGTATAATTCTAATTGCCTGTATTTTTTTTACAGTCGGTTAGGAAATACAGGGAACCCTGTACAATTCTCACTGCCTGTGATTTTTCCAGTCAATTTGGAAATACAGGGAGTCCTGTATAATTCGAATCGCCTGTATTTTTCACAGTCGATTAGGCAATACAGGGAACCCTGTACAATTCTCATTGCCTGTGATTTTTCCAGTCAATTTGGAAATACAGGGAGCCCTGTATAAGTCTCATTGCCTGTATTTTTTCCAGTCGATTGAGAAATACAGGTTGCCCTGTATAATTCTCATTGCCTGTATTTTTTCCAGTTGATTGAGAAATACAGGTTGCCCTGTATAATTCCCATAGCCTGTGACTTTTCCAGTCAATTTGGAAATACAGGGAACCCTGTACAATTCTCATTGCCTGTGATTTTTCCAGTCAATTTGGAAATACATGGAGCCCTGTATAAGTCTCATTGCCTGTATTTTTTCCAGTCGATTGAGAAATACAGGGTGCCTTGTATATCTGTCAATGCCTGTGATTTTTCCAGACAGCAATACAGGGAGCCCTGTATAATTCTAATGGCCTGTATTTTTCCAGTCGATTGAGAAATACAGGGAGTCCTGTATAATTCGAATCGCCTGTATTTTTCACAGTCGATTAGGCAATACAGGGAACCCTGTACAATTCTCATTGCCTGTGATTTTTCCAGTCAATTTGGAAATACAGGGAGTCCTGTATAATTCGAATCGCCTGTATTTTTCACAGTCGATTAGGCAATACAGGGAACCCTGTACAATTCTCATTGCCTGTGATTTTTCCAGTCAATTTGGAAATACAGGGAGCCCTGTATAAGTCTCATTGCCTGTATTTTTTCCAGTCGATTGAGAAATACAGGTTGCCCTGTATAATTCTCATTGCCTGTATTTTTTCCAGTTGATTGAGAAATACAGGTTGCCCTGTATAATTCTCATAGCCTGTGATTTTTCCAGTCAATTTGGAAATACAGGGAACCCTGTACAATTCTCATTGCCTGTATTTTTTCCAGTCGATTGAGAATACAGGGTGCCCTGTATATCTTTCAATGCCTGTGACTTTTCCAGTCGATTAGGAAATACAGGGAGCCCTGTATAATTCAAATTGCCTGTATTTTTTTACAGTCGGTTAGGAAATACAGGGAACCCTGTACAATTCTCATCGCCTGTGATTTTTCCAGTCAATTTGGAAATACATGGAGCCCTGTATAAGTCTCATTGCCTGTATTTTTTCCAGTCGATTGAGAAATACAGGGTGCCCTGTATATCTGTCAATGCCTATGATTTTTCCAGACAGAAATACAGGGAGCCCTGTATAATTCTAATGGCCTGTATTTTTCCAGTCGATTGAGAAATACAGGGAGTCCTGTATAATTCGAATCGCCTGTATTTTTCACAGTCGATTAGGCAATACAGGGAACCCTGTACAATTCTCATTGCCTGTGATTTTTCCAGTCAATTTGGAAATACAGGGAGTCCTGTATAATTCGAATCGCCTGTATTTTTCACAGTCGATTAGGCAATACAGGGAACCCTGTACAATTCTCATTGCCTGTGATTTTTCCAGTCAATTTGGAAATACAGGGAGCCCTGTATAAGTCTCATTGCCTGTATTTTTTCCAGTCGATTGAGAAATACAGGTTGCCCTGTATAATTCTCATTGCCTGTATTTTTTCCAGTCTGTTGAGAAATACAGGGTGCCCTGTATATCTTTCAATGCCTGTGATTTTTCCAGTCGATTAGGAAATACAGGGCTCCCAGTATTTCCTAATCGACTGCATAAAATACAGGCAATGAGACTTATACAGGTCACCCTGTATTTCCAAATTGACTAGAAAAATCACAGGAAATGAGAATTGCACAGGGTTTCGCTGTATTTCCTAATAGACTGTAAAAAATACAGGTAATTAGAATAATACGGTTCCCTGTATTTCTCAATCGACTAGAAAAAATACAGGCAATGAGACTTATACAGGGATCCCTGTATTTCCAAATTGACTGGAAAAATCACAGGCAATGAGAATTGTACGGGGTCCTCTGTATTTTCTAATCGACTGTAAAAAATACAGGATTTTAGTGACTCTCCAATACGCTGGGAACCCTGAAAATTAATAGGAATAAGATGGTAAACGCGATTTACAGTCTAACTGAAGAATCACGTTAATAAAATTGCCTAACTAATTCGCCGTGAATACGCAACACTAGAGTGTTTAGGGTAAACTCGATAGGCAACTTGAATAACACGAACTGATGTTAGCATTAAGAGCTGAATGATTTCATGTACTTTCAAAAAGAAGATGGCATCGATTTCCGAATAGTAATATGTACTTTCCTGAAATTTATAGTCTAACTACCTAATGAAATATACATCGAAAATGGGGAATAGATAACAAATTTTTTTTAATGAAATGATGGAGAATCGCGGAGAAAGATATTTTTAGTGAAAAAATTTCAATCTGTACGATGCAATATGGATTTATTTTGAGGCCAGCTACTGGTGGGATAGAAAATCACAAAAATACGGATTAAAATTACATCATATACATACGAACCAATCCCTAGATTCGCATCGAACCTGAATTCGAATTTGGCACCACTGCTCAGCTCTGATTCGTCACACACATCATTACTGTCAATCTCCAAGTTGACCGGAAGAGAGAATACCGAAATTTCCCAACACAATTAAGGTACTTTGAAAACATATTGATAACAAATCACCATCTGAATTGATATCGAACCTAGGCCGAATTCGAATCCGGTATTATTTGGACCTCACACACACTCCACTGGCACGTTCGTCGCGCTGATCGTCCCACTAGGAATAATAGCGTTAGAATTCTCCCCTCGAAGATGCGTTAATTTCACGGCTATTTGCGAGTTTATTGAAAATCTACAAATGAACTCTTTACTCGGGGGAAATTATCCCTTTTCGATGGTGCATATACCCTCGACGTTGGTTCGTATATATCGACACAGTTACCAGTACCGATTCGGGTTCGGGTATAAATGAAATATTTACATTATAAGGCGAGCTTGCGTTAGCCTCCGTTAGCTAATTAGATATATTGAAAATTTGAATTATTAAACCTCAAATACCTAACATATTATCCGAATGTGCAGAAATGCCAACACTTTCCGCGTTATGTACAGATGTTATATTATGTAATTTACGACCCATATACGTAGACACACAGACGGTCTAATATTTCAAATTAACCATCGCGCACATAAGGCGGTTTTCGAATAATTCGACAAATTCACGTGTTCTGATTGATTCCAAATGTAGTAAATAAGTCAATACGTAATACGTTCGGATGCCTAGTCGTATTTATTATCGGTCGTGTTCTATATGGCGTCGCGAGTGCAAAAAGGTACAATATTTATACAGTAGGTATTTATGGAACTTCGCGCAGAGAAAGCAAAAACTTCAACTTGGTGGAAAAACTAGAGTTTCTAATATTTTACAAAGTTGTAACAAAAGTGTTATTAACACCTGAACGCTACTCGTTGAGTTACTGTTGCGTTAATAATTCGCGCGATATTACGCCGAGCCGACGTACCAACTCTCTCGCGAGATGCGATGGAACAAATAAATAGCGAAATTAGAAAATACTACGTATTTAACTGACAAATGTATATTGTCGACGTTTTGCAGAGTAACAAAGAGTGAGTAAAGTGGAATGTATCAGAGAGATGCTGATCAGTTCAAGGTCAAGAGATAAAAGGAGACTATGAACGGTGCGAAGAGGAAGTTTTCAAATGAGGAGTGAGAAATTCGAATTGCAATATTTATTAATAAATACGAAGGAAATCAAGAAGACAGGACGTTTTACTGTAGATATTTAAAAAATTAAATTTTGCTTTTTTGGGGAGGCTCTTGCCATTTTTATACAACTTTTTTGCATTAAATTTACCGAAAAAAAATGCGCTGTTTTACTTAGGTACTTATACTCGTTTTTAAAGCATTCCAAGTAATTTTTGGGAAAATTTTATTTAGATGATATATTACTCATTTATTAAGTAAAAAAAGAAAAATTAAAAAAATTATCAACTGACAAGAAAAATAAAAACATTTAATGTGTTCAACAAATTCTCAGAATCAACAGATTAGGACCTTTCAGACGAATTTTACCGAACTTTTCTTTCAAGCTTTGGAAAAACAAATTATCCTTCCTGCTCTCCTCCTCTTCAAAAGATTGTAATTCAATTCGTCTAATGAATTTGGCCCTACCCAAAATTGCTCAAAATTTGTTGAACCGAAAGCATGACTTATTTGATTTTTTTATGAGCCCAACCCCTCCCCCAACCCCAAAACAAAAAAAAATCACAAAAAATTTCAAATAATCACAATAATGGACAACTAAATTGAAATTATTAGAAATAAATTCAAACTAAGATTTTAAAACGTTCACAATGAGCTCTTTTTTCATTTAAATTATTTATCATCAGCGAATGAAATTTTTATTCTATTTTTGAAAAAATCTTGACCTTTGAGTTGAAAAGTTTGACCTTGTACGTCTGGTTTGACCTCCAGGTCAAAAGCTTGACTTGATTTTTTGAAGATTTTCGAATAGGAATACTTTTTCAAGAAAAATTTTTGTTTTAGGATCACCCGATTAAAAATATGAATCGAAAAATTAATCTCAGTCGAAAAGTTTCAATTTTTGTCTTTACCTCTGTACTCTTTTGTTTCTGTTGAACTTGATTGTTCTTTTGGATGATTTAACAATTATGAAAAAAATTATAAAACTATAAAAAAATATTTTAAATCTTACGAATTAGGTAACTACACTAAAAAAGTATTCAACTTGTTTAAAAATACATGAAAATCGATAAAATTATGGTAAAAATTGAAAATTTGTTCGAAATATTAAACAGATGGTTTAAACTGTTTCAAACGAAAAAAAAAAAAAAAAACATACAAATTCCAAAAAATATCAGAAATGTCTTGAAAATTAGTCAAACGTCGGTAAAAATTGCATAAAAATATAAAAAACTGATGATATTGCCTACCAAAATTTTCAAATTGACTTGAAAATTTTGAAATTGCGTCAAATTACTCAAAATGTGGCAAAAATTGATTGAAATGTCAAAAAAAATGAAATTAATTTTTTACATCACTTTCTATATCTATTTTTATAAAAAATTCAAGCGAGGTGGATTTTTTTGGAACGGAAGGGAAGGGAAGGGAAGGGAAGGGAAGGGAAGGGAAGGGAAGAGGAAAAATTAATACTTCGCGTTTAGGGACTTTTTTCGTTGATCTTTAGATCTGTAATTTCTTTCAAGAATTGTTCTACTTCAACTTGAAAACCCAATTTTGCCATCATAAAATGCGAGTTTTCCCTCACAACTTACCGAAATCGAATTTTCTTGATCAGCTCAGCAGAAAAAGTCTCAATCGCGAAAACATCTAAAGACGATCCTTTTTATGTTTGAGAGGATTCTTGATTTAAACATATCAGAAAAATGTTCAGACCATTTTTAACTGATTCTGGCCAGTGAAAATTTTCATCAATGCTCAAAAAAAAAATTGTGTGATACTCAAAATTTATACTTTCATAACATTCGAAAAATAATTTAATGAAATTTTTGACAATTTTTCAATTTTTATGATTCCATATAATTACTACACGCTCAGTAATTTTCACGTCTTTATTGAATAGGTACCTTGAAACTTTTATTCAAACGAATTTTACCCTCGGGATGGTACCTCATTTTCAAGGCTTCTTTTTCAAACTTTTCTATGATTCTTATGAAATTTTAAAAACATTTTCAAAATCGAGTATTAACAAATTAAGTAATTTTATTGAATTTTTTGCTCACAAAATCACCAATTTTGTACATCAATTTAAAAGCTACTCGTTTTTTTTTTTACCTAAAAATCCACACAGCATTGGAACTAACCATATCACTACCGATCGAAAACTCCACTATGTAAAACGAAAAACCCCCAGATCGAAGTAACATTCTCATTTGACAAAATAAAGAAAACGCAGCTTCGAATTACGACCCGTTTGATATTTTTTTCCTTCCTAAAAAAGCTATCTGGTTGAGATCTGAACATAAACAAATACTCTCAATTTACACAAAGGCGTGACAAGACGAAATCGAAGCAAATTCAAACTAACGGTTTATTTTGCCTCCTCCGGCTACACATGAGAATATAACGTCGTATACATTTACAATCGGGAAATGAGAGTTGAAGGGAACGTGGGTTCGGATCATTCCACACAAACGTATAGCTTTCGAGAACAAAAATATATGGCGTGGTAATTCCGCGACTGGAAAAAATTTCCCCGTCGGAGAAGAAAACTGAATCGACGATAGAGTAGCATTTGCTTTTTCCAAAAACACCATCTAACAGATTAAAAGCTATACGAGAAAGTTGAGCCGATAAGTTGGGTGTTGTATCGACTCAACTAGGCGATTCTTTCATCCAGCATTTTTTACCCAGTCTCCGAGCGACGAAATGCCTTCTATTGGACGAATGGGGCGAAAAACGAGGACATTTTATCGTATTTTATGACGCTGTGAATTAGAATTCCAACGCCGTGGAAACTCGTCGGTATAAATTAATATGTTTTTGAAACTTTACAATGGTCATTTCGCTTTTAAAAATCGCTCAATCACGTTCGACCGAAAATAAAAATCGAGCCGTTGTAAAAATACGAAATCGTCGCAAACGTCATTTTATTGTATTACCCTTCGGCGGCGGCTGCTGCGCACGTTTCCTGATGTGGCAGTTTTTTTTTATCCGCGTCCTAAATTCGTCTTCGAAAATGGTACAAATAAAAACGTCGACAATTAAACTGACATTTTTGATGGCTACCTCGAGCTGTACACATTTTTCACGCCCGTATCGAGCCTTCGTCTCGTTCCAATGCCAACAAATCGTATTTCAATCTAGGTATCGAATTTATACAATTCGCTTACGTCGTGCCTTCCAACTATAAAACTGGTAAAATGCGGAGAAGGGTAAACCTATGCATAATTTTTTCAGCCCTTCGAACAGAATACATCTGCAATAAAACGATCCCAATGCCGACGCTGATTGAAAGAAATTTTTACGACGTCGTACGCCACCTCTCCAAACAGTAACGTAAATTTAATTACTCCTGTCTGACCCTTAAACCTTCACCGGGTTGGAAATCCCCAGCGACGATACGTCCCAGTAACCGATACCGCGTTGCCAATAAAAAATATCTCGGTTGAATAATTTCAATATTTAAAATACGCTGTGGCCCGATCTTCTCCTCGCGTCTTCCCCGACCCTTAAACATAAATCGTAGCCGAGCGTTTGAAAAAGATACTTCAAAACTCACAATAACGATAAATTAGCCCGTAGCTTTGAAATTCGCGTAAAATCTTCCACTTAAACGACGACAATTAAAAATTCGTGCCGCGCTTTTACTTGTTTCGAGTTAATAAATTACACGACATTCTCATAGAAAGGAATCAAGATTAAAATGCCGGTTTTTTTGGCGAAAAAAAAAACTTGGCCGTGCTTCGTCTGAGCTTTTTTTTAGGGGCGGGGCGCGACGCGACGCATCAAATGCAAATTTAAGCACAGTTCGGCTTCAAACTGTTTATTCATTACGATTCTGGTATCTTTTCAAAACTAATGGAAGATATAAATTATTATGACGGTGGGTGATAAATTACCCCGGTATTATTTTAGTCTCGTTTTGTATACTTTCAAGTATGTATCAACGTTTTTTTGCTGTTTTATCTCACCTTGTTACATAATCAAACTGAAATAAAATTCCTGATTTGTCCAATTCGTAAATAAATCAGCTAAACTGATCAAATTAGCAAGGTAGAGAAGTAAAATTCTAAAATTTTGATATCAGAATCAACGAAAGTGATGAAATCACTTCAATTTATTCAAAATTATTCCATCTTCTCCATCCTCATTCTGTGAAACTAGTTTCCTAGCGTGAAAACAACCATCAAATTCTTCATAAAAGCTTTTGAAAACCATATTATAATCGATACATGCAATGAAACATCATCAATTCATCAAATTTCCTCTTTTGATCTCCAATTTGCTACTTAATACTCGTAAGTGAAACAACTTCAAACTACACATATTCAAATTCAAAATCAGCATACACAAAAACCGAAGAATAAGCTCCAATGATGCATTTTCATCCAATTTTCAAAACGACTCCCCCTTGACCCCATCATATCATTTAATGAGTTCACCAAGTCAAAAAATATTATTAAATTCAGAATCAGCATACTCGAACACCCAACAATCGACACCCATGACCGAATTTTATCACATTCTTTAAATTACCCCTTTTCCTCCCCACTCCTTCTCCAAATGAGTCCAGTAACAAGAAAATTATAGCCAGAATAAGATTCAGCGAATTTGAAAACCATACAATCAATACCAAAAATAATATTTCAACAGTTTGTCAAAACCACTTTCCACCTCAAGGCTTATTTCCCCATAAACATGCGTAGGGTCACATGGAGCGAAAAACCACTCCCAAATTCTGAATCAGCGTACTCGAAAACCTAACAATCGACACCCATGATGAAATTTTATCATTTTTTCAAAATTACCCCCCCCCCCCAAGACACAACTGGAAAAAAATTGGTAAAATCGGATTCAATGAACTGAAAACGAAATGCAAAATGATCAACACTAAATACAAAATTTCATCAATTTTTCATGCAAGCTTCCTCTCTTGATCGCTTCCTCTCACAATCCCCTTCACCCCGCACAACACAAGGGGATCTCATGATGTCAAAAAGTATAGTCAGATCCTGAATTATCAAAAATTATAGCCAAATTCTGAATCAGCATACCAAAAAACCTAGTAATTGATACCCATGACGTAATTCTAACAATTTTTCAAAATTACCCCCTTTTCTCCCCACCCCCACCACCTCTTCAAAAGAGTAATCTAACATTAAAATTGTTAGTTTAATTAATGTGAATGAGCAAATATAAAAACCAAAATAATAAATTTTACCCACCCTTTGGGAATGAGGATAAAAATGATAAAATTATTTCAAACCAATGATATCATTTTATCAAATTTTCAGAACTAACTCCTCCCTCAGATTCCTCTCCCTACATCCTCACACCTTTTCCCCTTCCTTTGAGACTGGACAAATTTTTAGTCCATCAACAACCATTAAAATTTTTTGAGTAGGGGGCTGAATTTTGTGGAACCAGGGGGGTGTAAAAACTACTGATAAGGTATCTTCATGCATATCGATTTCATGGGTTTTGGAGTCGCTGGATTCAAATCTGGCATTATTTCACAGCTCTGACAAACTAAATCCACGTTTCCCACAAAATCCGATAGTAAATTTCAATCTTAGAACAACTCACAATTGATTTTTCATTGCAGTATTGAACATGGGCAATATTTACACGATATTTCAAAGCAACCCAAATTAAAATCATATAAAAACATCAACAAAATTAAAATACTTCAGATTTTTAGTTCTACAGCATCCACAAAATTTTCTGATTGGGGCTAAATTTGAGGGGGGGGGGGTGAAATACAACTGATAAGGTATCTTCATGCATATCGATTTCAAGGTTTTCGATGTCGCTGAATCCGAATCTGGCCTTATTTCGAAGCTCTGATAAAATCAAATCCATATTTCACACAATTTCCGATAATTTCAATCGTAAAACAATACAAATTGACTTCTCGTCACAGAATTGAGTTGAGCAACATTAAAAATACATTTCAAAACAAATCAAATGAAAGTCATATAAAAAGATCAACAAAATCAAAATGCTTCAAATTTGTAGCGTATCAGCAGCTTCAATTTTTGATGAGGGGGGGGGTTAATTTCACGGAGCGGAGCCGGGGGAGGGGTAAAAAACTACTGATAAGGTATCGTCATGCATATCGATTTCAAGGTTTTCGAGGTCGCAGAATCCGAATCTGGCACTATTTTGAAGCTTTCACGTCTTCAAATCCATATTTCGCACAATCTCCGATAATTTCAATCGTAAAACAATTCACAATTGATTTCTCGTCACAGTATCGAGTCGAGCATTATTCAAAAAACCATTTCAAAGCGCACCCTAAATAAAAATCACACGAAAAATAAACAAAATCAAAATACTTACACGTCGATTGCTTTATTCCAGTTGATCACGTAACCGGATAGAGCGAATGATTCCACGTTCACTACATGAATATTGCCTCTTTCTGAGCCCACATACAACCATTTGCTTTTCACAGGTAAAAACATACACGTTATCCTGCATCATGGAAAAAGAAAAGCAGAAAAGAAAACATTACGCGCTGATAAACACAAAAGACCCATCTTCGCAACGTTACTTTTTTTTACAGCAACGTCACGTAAATCGCAAACGAATCGTCACACGCGTTTAGAGAAAAAAAAAAACCGTAAAAAAACCTAAAAGATTAATCGAAATTAAAGCAAACCACCGATTCAGCGGGACATGTAAAAATTAGAGTGTTTTTTAACGCACACGACTAAAAAAAAAGTAATTCTTTTAAGCCGTTTTATAGCGATAGCTAAACTGTTTTCACCATTTTTGAAATTACTTTTTTCTCTCGCTCGCTCTGCTTTACTACGTCTGTTTTACGTCTTTGAAAACAACGGTGTCCCGGAAAAAATTGCAAGATGTGAAATTGTATAATAGCGAACCCTTTAATACGAGAACGCTTATTTTTCAACAAATGATAAATTCAGGCTGCCTCGATGAAAGGTAATATTGTACTTATACTCAAGATTGTAACGAATCGGTATAATTTTTTTGCCCGATTGTAATTTCCTCTTTTTTTTTGTATGTTTTTTTTTTTTTGCAAAACGTGCGCATTTTCCATACAGCGAATATATTTCGGTTCAGTTATGGAAATAATTTCTATGTCCATTTTTATTCGATATTACATTTCTCGTTTTAATTCAAAGCGTTTTTTACCCCTTGTTTGCTCCATCCCGTTATTTCCTAACTAATAAGTATTCCCAAAGGCAACCCATACTCTTTCATGTACCTACGTCGAGTTTTCGATTAAAAATATACCTTTTTTTTTTGTACCAAAATCCCATATTACTTTTTTTTGGAAGGGGTAAAAAACTCCAATAACGAAAATAAAATTGAAATCATCCGCCGAGAATATTGAAAAAACATAAAGAGAAATTATTATCGACAACTGCCCGGACCAGGATTAGCTTTAATTTCAAATTTACTACCCAAAAGAGAACACAATCGAATATAAAAATACCATTAATTATAATCGACTGAAAAATATCCACAGCCAATACGTACCTTTCTTTTTGGAACTTCAAACTGTGCACAATTTCTGGTCTCTTTTGTCTGAAATTCCATAAATGCAGGCTATCGTCCGAAGTAGCAGTGATTAGGGCTCCTTCATTGAGAAGGAAGTCGATTTGTAGCACAGCCACTTCTGTTTCATGTCTGACCTGTGAATCGACTCCAGGACGACCCAAACTGTATCGATACGAGTTAAGGAAAAACGTATACAAAATTCAACAATACTTATCCTACCATAACTTTTCTAATTACAAAACTTTCTGCAACTATGACAAACGCATAAAAAACCATAAATTCGGCATCTCGTTCTTTTCGCCATTTTTTTAAATACGTTTTCATGGCGTCTTTAAATACAAAACGAAATTCCTTAAAGGGTTAAACGTATCATGTTGACGCGAGAATAAATGGTACTTGGAGGAAAACTTTGCTCGGCCGAACGAATATATGTGTGCGCGGTTTTGAAAAATGATCGAATTATACACCACGTTACCATAAATGAAGACACTGGCAAAAACTTCTCCTCAAATTGTCTCTCTTTTTCGCTATTCCGGCGCTACTTTCGAAGAAATTAATTCTCGAAGGAGAAAAAAAAATAAGAGAAAAGAGCACTACACCGAAGGAACTCTTCAAATCGCAACGTATAATGTTTAACTTTCAAAACGTAACCTTTGCTTGGTCCTTTTCAACTCGCAAGTACCTTTTTCTTCACCCAAATTCCAACTTTTTGAATTTCGCGAATAACTTCGATTAAAATACCGAGTAATTCGCCAAGTCGCGTAGTGAAATTTTCCCTCAATTTTGTACCGGCGATTCGGAGCTATGTTCAGTGCAGAGTTCGAAAAAGAGTCGAATGATTAATGTAACTTCATCCAACGCGAATAGGTACAAATATGTGATTCACGTTCGGAAAATATTTCGTTCGACTTTCAACTCGAACCATCTATGGCGAAATTCCGTAAATTTTTCAACGTCCGATTTATATAGTACGTACCTAGTACAACGTCAAAGTTGCCATAAATATCGGTACCGTTTCAAAAAGATGGAATTCCACACATGACCGCCCAAACGCCCCCCAAAAAATTTCACAAAGTACCGTACGTTCCACGAGGTATTTTTTTTTCACTTTTCCACTTCAACACCAATGGATCCAAAATTTAACGATATTCTGGTCAATAAAAAAATATCTGATGAAATTCGTCCTTTCACCGATTGGGACGAAACTTACCCAAAATGTAAAATATTGCTGGAAAATTTCACCACAAATTTTTCTGACTCAATTCCTTGCCCCAATCTGAGTAGACGTGGTCGTATAAGTTCTAATTTCGAAATTTCATATGTATGGAGGATTGGAGGGAGTGGTTAAGAAATTTTCACAGAAAATAATAAGTAAGGAGATATATATGAGAGAATTTTTCGATTTTTTGGATTAATGGAGAAGGGGGTGGAGATTTTGAAAATTTTAAAAATTCGTAGAAAAAAATTAAGGTGGGGGTCTATTACTAGAATTTTTCTTAAAAATTTATTCATACCCTCAGGTATAAAAAATATTTTTTTCAGACCTCGAAAATGAGTAGAACAGGGTCAAAAAATAAAAACTCGGAAAAAATTTGTTTTCGGGTGGCTCAATTTTTACAACCCCCCCCTCTCCCTACCTCTCCCACTAATGATGTGAAAAAATTGAAAAAAATCACATTTCTTGAATTTCTCCCCCCCCCCCCATAATTTGATTGGAAATAGCCACCGTAATATGTTATCAGAAAAATTTCAAGAAAAAATTAGCCAAAAGTAAATTGACAACGAAAGCTGAGATTGGCCCAATTTTTTTTACCTATTATTTTGGAGAATATAATATGATGAAAAAAATTAAATATCAGCTAAAAATTGATCATCAGGTTCTTATAATATGACAATATTCAACTTCAATTCTCACATTTCTTTTCACAGAATCAGTTACTTAAGCCATGCCAGGAATAATTACGTTTTTTTGAGTGCCTATTAATTGTCAATTCAAATTGATTTACTACATTTAACGTTAACCATTCGATCACTTTTTTTTGCCAGTTGAGCCAAAAATTTTTTTTCATAATTTTTTGAAGAATTACTTATTCATCAGTTTTTGGTCAAATTTCTCATATTTTTCCTTTTTTGATGATTAAAAAATTTCTCATGCTCTTCCCTATTTTAGAATATTTTTCACTAAGATTGATTTCATTAATTCATTCATCATTTGTCACAATTTAAAAAAAAAATCACGATATGGCTTGATCTTGGCAATAATTCAGTCTCTCGAGTTAGATTGAAGAAAAATTTATACACGTTCAGAAAATTACAGGAATAGAAAAATATAATCCAGTGGATGTCGGCTGAGATCAGAGGAGGGAAGAGGGGATAAAAAGTTGTTAGAATTCAAGTTTTCACTTCAAAAAAGATCTATGTAGTTTTCACCCCCTCCCCGCCTGATTTTATTCATTCCCTTTGAAAATTAATGTCAAAAAACATCCATTTTTTTTTTTGAAAAAGGGCTAAAAAATCTTTCAAAAATACTACTGAGATCTAATTTTGATCAATGGGGGCTGCTTTCAGCTTTCAATAATCTCAGGATCCTGTTATTTTTCTCCACTTTCCATTTCAAAATGCGAAATATTGGAAATTTTCTGAACAATGTATCACCTTTGCAAATTTTTTAAGCGAAAATTTTATTACTTCGTTATCAAAATACATTTCTGGAAGGTCAAAATAATTCGCATGGAAATATTCAACGTATGTGATGCGTTCTGTGAAACAGGGCCAGACAAAACTTAGAAAAAACAAAATATTTTAAAAATACATATTGATTTTGAAAAATGCGATATTCTGAGCGGAAAATTTGCACATAAGTTCTTCAAAGTAGGTAAATACATTCTTTCAAAAACAGTGAAAAAATTGAAAAAATAGATATATTTGACCTCAATTTGATTATTTGGCGTTACCAACCAATAAATTTAATTTTCCGACTTGTGACCCTATTTCACAAAGAGCATTACATATTTTATTTTACAAAAACTAAATATGTAACTCAAAATTCAAATTACGAGCCCATAAACAATTGGTAGGTACAAAGAGAAACTAAATCAGAATAAAACCTATTTTTTTTTTTCAATTTTCGTATTTTATTTTTTTTATCATTATTGGGAGAAAAATGTAGACATCTGCAAGGAAAATTTTGAAATTTGACTGCAAAATCCAATTTTTCTTACTCTAGACAATTTATAATTGCAAAAAAGAAAGTCAATTCGACAAAAAAAATTCAATGGAACATAGAAAAAAACCAAATATTTCTCCAATTTTATATACCTTTTTATGCTTTCAATACTCGAAATTGTGGCAAAAATCGACACACTTGTAGGTGTTGGAAATAAATTTTGACCTCTTTTAATAAAATTTTCAATACCTAACCCGTTAAAAAAAATCCGACCATGAGTAAAAAAACAGGGCCAGAATAAATTATTTAATTATATTGAAATGCACAGGACAAATTTCTCTCCACTTCTCACTTTAAAAACACCAAAATTTCCTGAATCATCAGCCACTAACCTCAATCGATATTCAAGAATTATCCTTCCCTAATGGCCCATCTTCACGCACCCATGATCCTTAAATCTTCGCCACAAAGCAATCCAAACGACCACAATAGCAATTTACTTTGGCTGATGCATTAATATCTGAATCTTACTTATCGCATGACATCTTTCACATACGAGTAATTTATATTAGCCGGTGTTCATCCTTAAGGAACCATTACCCCCAAACATTAGTCATTAAGCAACCAAACCAACAAACGTATCTGTACGGTCATCAATTTCGAAGGCGTCAAAACGTCACTTGACCATTACACAGTTTTCAAAAACTTGGCTGCAAAGTTTACTTCCATCTAGTCAAAAACCAACAAAATATCGAGCCTGCCATTTGGCAGCCGGGTACGACGAGTACGTTAGCCGCTTATCTTTAACATTTTTCTTTTTAAAAAAGGGAACTAAAATGACACACTGTCAAGAGACGCGACAAGTCGAACAAGCTCGTCGGAAAATTTATATAATTTAGTTTATAAGAACCGTATATACAGCTTTGCCGCTTCACAACTTATTATACAAAGCCTTAGGATATACTCGGGTATAGATTTTAAGAAAAAATTTTCCACCGAAAAGCTCCTCGCTCTGTGTATAACTTCATGCCAAGCGTAACGCCTAGCTAAAGTAACACAAAAAGAAAACTTCTTCGCTTTAACATTGATAATTTCGTTCAACTTTTTCCCAACTATACGCAGCGAACTCATAATTCTTTAAAAAGCTTCCTAACAAAAGATACTCATACACCGTGCCAGTTAAACCGCAAAACTGCGTGAATTTTCAATTCAAAGCGATGCATATACGAATTATTTCTCCACTCTCGCGGGGCTTTTGCTAAATGCGATACCGATCCTTGATAAAAGGATTTATTCCCGCCAAAAAAGGGGTGCATACTAAATGAACGCGTATACCTCTTGCTTACTGGTAAATCACGAACAAACACTCGACTCGGCGAGTTATTTGACGTGATTTTGCGTAAATTTCGACTTCTTTTTTTCCATATCTTAGATATGGCCAATACGGAGCAAAAAATAAACCCTTCGAGTCTTTCGCAGCCAATTTTTTTCACGTATATTGAATGTAGTTTTCGATAAAAAAAAAAAAAAAAAATAGGCTTTGAAGAATATCCAATAATACGAATATTATTTCTGTTTTCGTAATATTTTATTCGAAAGCATATCGCGTCGAAAAACATACTTAGAGAAGTACGAGAGCAGAGAAGTCAAATCTGCGAACATTCAAATGGAAATTTTTCTCTTCGAATGCGAACTGACTGATTCAGGGTGCTCAATTGAATCCCCCCCCCCTCACAAAAAGTGACGTAATATCATTCTCACTTTTTTACATGTTTTTTTTTTCCATCCAGTTATTTTCAAAGACTGATGGGCGTTTGGACAATTTTTTAAGTATTAGGAAATTTTCTAAAAATTAATAAAGGGTCTTCTAAAAATTAAACAATTTTCCAAAAATTGTAATATTTTGGGGTTTCTTTTTTAATTGGACGATTTTTCAAAATTTGAAGAATCTGTCAAAACTTGAATAATTTCATCACTGATTCAAAGTGTTCAATTGAGGTCCTCGTCCTTCAAAAAAGTGACTTCAAAGACTTAATTTTATTTCAAAAAATTAGAAATTCTCACTTTTCAATCCAACTTTTTCCAAAGGTAGGGCATTTGGACAATTTTTCAAGGGGAGACTTTTTCCACTGCTTGGAAGATTACCCCAAAATTAAAGAACCTCTAAAAACTTGAATAATTTTATAAAAATGAAAAAATTCCAAAATTGGAACAATTTTCTTGAAATGCTACCATTTTTTATAAAAATTGCAAAGATTTCCAAAAATTGGTCATACGTAGTTCTTAAAAAATTGTCTTATGATCCGAAACTCGAAAAATGCCTTCTTGGGAACAATGGATACGTAATGAGAAATCTAGAAAAAATTCCTGTACTTACAGTTCCAGATTCAAAATTCTCATTTATCTCACTTCCTTTTGCATTAAAATAATTTAAATCAAAGTTTCAGGGTTAAATTTTCAGTTTTTCTTTCAAAATTTTTTCGACTAAAAAATTTCTGCATTAGACAGTTAGACACATTGATTTTGGACAATTCTCTCTGAATAGTACGAATTTTTGAAATTCAAAACATTCGACGATACTTCAAAAAACTTCAACAGTTTTTCCAGCACTTGGACAATTTTCCGAAAATTAAAAATTTTTCTCCATTGTAAAACTTAAAAAAATTTGACAAATTTTCAAAACTTGAACATTCTTTTACACTGAAAAAAAAATATAATAAAATTTATCCAAAAAAATAATAACGCGTCCCAATTCTCAAAATAGGTAAAATTTATCATTTTTTTGAATAAAATTTATTTTTTTTGATAAAATTTATTCATTTTCTGACAAATTTTATTATTTTTTCTGATAATAAATATTATTTTTTAAAACAAATTTCACCTATTTTGTGAATTGAAACACGTTATTATTTTTTTTGAATACATTTTATTATTTTTTGATTAAAATTTATCATTTTGGTAAAATTTATTAATTTTTTTGATAAAATATATCTTTTTTTTTTGATAAAATTTATTATTTCTGGGGTAAAATGTATCTTCTGTTTTTTCCGTGTATAAACTCGAATCATTTTTTAAAAAGATTTTCAAAATTATGATTACTTAATTTTTCCAATACAAACTTTTGAAATTATAATTGGCGGTTTTTGGATTTCCTTGGCTACCTTTATGCCATTTTTCTTTTTTAGAATTTGCCTAAAAGAACCATATTTTTTACTTATCCTCTGCTTAAAAAAACATAATTCGATAAAAATGTTTGGAATTCTTGCTTTTCACAGTAAAATTATTGAAATTATTCTTGCTTTTTACTCTTTTTGTTTTTGATTGCCAACAATGAAGTGAAATTCTGGATAATTTTTGTTTTTTAAAATTGATGAGGATAAATTTTCAGAAATTGAGCCACTATTCAAAAAAAGAGACATTTTTTTCGAAAATTCCATCCTTTTTTCAAAAATTTAGCAATTCTCGAACTTGATTAATTACCTACTTATCTAAAAATTAAGCCAGTTTTTAAAATTTGAGTAAGTAGTTTTTTTTTTCAAACATTGAGTATATTTTTCTCAAAAATTGAGTAATTTTTTGAAAATTGAATAATTTTTTGAAAATTGAGTAATTTTTTGAAAATTGAGTAATTTTTTATAAATTGAGAAATCTTTCAAAAATTGAGTAAGTAATTTATTTAAAAAATTAATCAATTTTTAAAAATTGAGATATTTTTAAAAAAAAGGGAGATATTGTTTAAAAATAGGCAAATTTTCTTTTAAAAAATTACCAGCTATTAAATTTCCAAACATAAATTTTTTGAAAAAAAATTTAATTTTCCAAGACAACTTTCAAATTTTTAAAAATTAAAAAATTTCCAAAACATGAGCAATTTTTTAAAAATAGAAAAAATTAAAGCAATTATTAAAAAATGAGCCTTTTTTTCACAAAAAATGAAAATTTTTTAAAATTAAGAAACTTTTTGAAACAGGGACGATATTTGAACAATTTTTAATTTTTTATACAAAACTTGAACATTTTTTCAATAATTGGACGACATTACAAATTTTTTTTCTCAAAAATCCCAACGAAATAGTTATTAAACTTTGAAAATTATAACAAAGAAACCATATTTTTAAATGAAAAAATAACCTGCGTGATTTTTCCGAAGTAAATTACGACTAAAATCAACCACAAGTGAGATTTCAATTCCTCATATACTCGTCGCGTTTATTTCATCGTTTCCCCAAAATGAGGACAAAATATTAAATATTTTCAAACCCATTTCATTCCAGGAAAAAGATATTTCCCGAAATGACAACATAATATAAATGACACGCCACAATTTCCCACCAACCCCATCATCCAGCGTTTTCGATTGTCTAAAAAGGAATTTTTCTTACGAGAATAACTCACCGAGCATAACCGTAGTCTGTTCTAATGGGTTTCTAGGATCATGATTCATGAAACGAGTATATTTAATGGAATCTCCTCTCCTGCTTGACAAATCGATACCCTACGGTACTTGTATTTTCTAAAGAAACATCGTCGAAACAAATTCGCCCGAATATAAAAATCTTACCCCGAACCGGCGGAGTAAAAAATGAACATCTTGTCGTTCATCAAACGCAAAAGATAACACTCGAGTTTTCTTCGAGAGCGCTTCAAATCGCTAATCAATCGAACCCGTTGAATAAATGGCTCCCCGAAGCACGAGGTTTACGGTTAATTTTACATTCCATCCTGCAAGAATTACTGCACGAACGAAAAGCCTGGTTCGCGAGGCGTTTCTGCCGTTGACGTGTGCTTTTCGGTTACATTTTTTTGAGGCGGGCCACTCGACTATGCGATTACGGTCGTCCTCCGTGTCGGTGACGTCTGCTGGTGCTCGTTTTGGGAAACTGTTCACGTATCAAAAGAGCCGTGAATAATACGCTCGAATAAAGGTTACTTTTCGACAATCTTTTCCACTCGATTTTTTCCCTCCTTTCTGAAAAGCACGACGGAGTAAAACGAACGTAAAATTATACGTTGTATCCCTCGAAAAAAAAAAAAAAATACCGAAGACTCGACAAACGTCGACTAATTACGAGTCTCGTCGTTTAATTACCCAGTATGTTGAAAAATTAACTTCATCGATGGGAAACTTTTACGTACACGTAATCAATTTACTAATAAATTTATACTCGTCGATACACACAGAACCCATCACTAGCAGAGGATCAACATTTTCTAACCCGGGTATAAAAATCTGCCTAAACATGTATCGAAGGTGTACCATCAACTGCCTTAAACTTTCCAGATACTCAATTTACATGAAAATCCGAGTAATTGGCTACATTCTAGTCAATTTAATGGACGGATGAGCAAAAAACGTTGCATATCGGCATTTTTCGAGGTAAAATTAATCCAATAACTCGTCTAATATGCCATCGACATACCGCAAAAATGAAAATAACCTCTCTGACGAAGTTTTATCAGCTTCGAATCTACGCAGCCACACGAGCTCTCATATTCGATCTCGAGAATCCATAATGACAAAGCACACCGAACCCAGAAGCCATTTTATACACGTTTGATGCTTTTATTTGAGCACTTGTAGGTAGTATATCACTCGCGTGTACACGTGCCCCCCTTTTCAGCCCCCTCGATCGAGATGAGAAAAAATTACGTAATTTTCATCGCTTTCGAGCTTCGCAAGCTCTGGAGAGTTTTTTGTACGCTTTTTTTTTCTTATCAATTCAGAGAATAAGTATTGTTTGTATATGAATTCACCCTTTTCTGTCTTCTATTTCCAAGTTTTTCCTCATCAAAGTTTTTCCACGATGTTTGGAAGTTTTCCTAGATACGAAACGAGTTGCTTTTTTCTTATCGACATTAAGTTGTTTTGCTTTCTTTCATTATATCGATTACATACTCATTATCGTCTCGTTTAATCGAAATTTTTACGCTAATGATTTTCGTGCCTTTATTCGAGTTTGTGAAAGCGTTCAATGGGAATAAATTCGACGTGTATTACAACTTTTCTGCTCAACGTTAACTTGGTGAAAGCTTTTCAATACAAATGAGTTAGCTCGCTTGGAATACTTCGTCGTTTTCGGATCAAAGCAGTTATTACAAACAGATGTGTCGAATAAATAGTATATTTGACGCCTGCGAACTTTCAAATGGGGTAATTTAGGCAACTTATTTTACAGCCGAGTCGAATAGCTCGATATTTTGGAGTCGGAATGTGGCGAAATGGTTGATGAATTGTGCAGGGTGGGCCATTCATTTGCATGAATTTCAAAGTCGTGCCAAAGGCGCACAAAAATAGATTGAATTTTTGGGTTTGTAGCAATCAGTGCTTTGAACTTTTTCGAGTTGAAAATAAGTTTTTTGATTTTTTCATTTCGAGAGCAAATCCAAATCAAATTCCAAAAAGCAACAAAAATATAAGGAAAAAATCTCGAAAAAATTTTTATAAATGTTTTAAAAATTTTGTCATGAGATATTTTTTGAAATTCTCGGACCAATTTGATAAATTATTTTGACATCCCAAACCAACGAATAACCTTAAAGAAAGAGAGAGAGAGGAGAAAGCAAAATTGAGAAACTTTCAATTTCATCGAGCGAGTAATTGAAATCCAAGTTTTTAAATCACGTAAAGTCCATTATTTAGATTATTTCATCTTCAAAATTCAAACTTGACTTCCGAGGGAAGGGAGAGGGTGCAAAACCAAAATTGTAACTTTTTCAATTTGACTGCGTGAAGCATCAAAATTTTATGATTTTAACTCTTTGAACTCGTTTCTGAGTTATTTTCGAACTAACAAAGTTCATTAATTCTTTGAAAAATAAAAGCTCGATGATCAAAATATTTTCAATATTTTCTTTTTTTCAATTCTAAAAAGAATTCGGATATAATTTTTTAAAAAAGTTCATTAAAATTCTCAGTTAATCGTCATCTTGACACGAAAATGAATTCAAGTGGTTCCAAAATCGAATATTGCAATGTTTTTCACGAAATGAATAATAGAAAAGGTTAGATTTTTGCTTCGCCCCCTCTTCCTACCATTGTCGTAAGTGTTTCTCCTTTCAAGGGAGGTATCCCAACATAAAAGTAAAATCTTCAGTTCTAAAATAAATCTAAAATATTTTACATCATAAAAGAACCCTATATTTAAAATTTCAGGTGCTAGAGTCACTTCTCGAATTTTGAAAGTTTTAAAATTTAAAAATCACAAATTTTTTTTTCAAAATTTGCAGTTTTGCGTTAAGATTTATATTTTGGCTGGAAAATATTCTCGGGGAAAAAATTTAAATTTTCTGCCAAAAAATATACCTTTGAACTCAAAACTGTGAAATTTAGAAAATTCTGTCATAATCGATTAAATAAAGTCACCAACATTTGCAATCCACCATTACAAGTGCTGGATTTCATTTATGCAACTTTTTTATAAAAGTTTCTCCAGCGCTGAAAAATTCCTAAATTTTCTGGAGGCTCCTAAACGTCTTGAAACTGCTTCCAATCGATTTGAGAGGTTGAAAGTAGGGTAATTCACTAAATTTGAGCTTTTTATTTTGATTAGATCAAACTTTTATGTTTTATAGGTCGACAAAGTAAATTTTAAAATTCGAAAATTCGCCTTTTGAAAAATGAACTCCAGCACGAGAAATTTAGAATGGATGAGGGGGGAGGGGGATCTTTTATGATATACTTTCGGTGTACTTTTTTTGGGGTTCAAAACTTTACTTCGAGCAGGGGTAACTCCCTTGGTAGAGTTTAGAATAAAACTACATAAGAAATGGATGCCTATAATCAAAAACCTTTACTTTGAAATTCAACTTTCGACTCGAGTCTTGTCTTTTTTGGATATTTTCGCACGAAATTCCATCATAGAGAAACTCGAAGAAATCAAAAAATTATATTTTAGCACCTTACTCAATGACGCCGAGTAATTTCAATTTTTGACCTCCCCTTCATTCATTCAAAAAAAGAACTTTTAGGTTTAAGGTCGAAAAATTGTAGAAATGATTTATAAATGTAGGAATAAGATGGAAATATTGAGATTTTGACATTTCTTAATGAAAATTATAAAATTTTTAATTCCCATCCGTATCCCTAAGATTGAATTTTGGCTTTTAGGTCAATTTCACTTAGAAATGAATTTTATTGAAGCTTCCAATTTGTATTTTCAGCCCCCCCCCAAAAAAAAAAATCAAATCCCACAAATTCAGAGCAGCAGTAAAACCAACTAACTGAATTTTTCCTAAAAAGACTCGACTATATTTTTAAAATGATCAAAATATCAAATTAAGGTCGCCTCATCTTTTAAATTGATCATTGAGGTTTTCCTTTTTTTACTCTTCAAAAATATGTATAATTCATTACATTATGAAGCCAAAGCTAGAGTTTGATATAAAAAAGGACAGGGAAACCAGATTATACTTCAAGAAGGCAAAATTGTCATAAAGAAAAAACTGCAAAAACAATTTTTGAAAAAAATTGAAAAATTTTTCAAGTTGAGTAAAAAATGGATTTCACAAGGAAGCAATTCGATATCAATTGAAAAAATTTGATTATTTTCCCTCTCCCTTCTTGATGCCAGCTTCAGCCCTACAACTGTCAGTTGAATTACCAAGAGTAACTTGAAAAAAAAAAACAACAAGCAACACAACTTGAAAATAATCCTACTATCCAGAACCCCTCCTCACCAAGATTCGATAAGCAAAGGTTACCGCACTCAATTAACTATGTAAGAATCAAATTACCTCGACTAATCTTTAAAAAAGACCCAGAATAGGCAACTTATTACACAGAAAAGCACACAAACATCGATAAAATTCCATAGCTAAATTCGTACAAGCGCACTGCAGGCAACTCGCACCATTCAAATACCCAGATGTCAATAGAGTTGCCATATTTCCGAGCCTTCGTATTATAAACCCACACAGGCAATTCTTTCAACACCGACCTTAATAAAACTGTCCGAAAGAGTTGATTTGAAAAACCAAGACAGGGAAATACGGGGGTGAAAAATGAACTCCCGACGAAATATTACTACACAGACGGTAACATTTTCATCTCTCGGTTTAATCCGGCCAAAGTTAAACGGACGAATGGCAGTTTATTTTTCATATTCTCAAATACACGACGAATATAAACGAAAGATTAATTTTTCCAGTTAATTATCCGCGTGTACCTTTGATCGAACGAGCTGCTCCGCACCAAATTCATATTAAATCCGGCGACCGAACCGTACAATGTTAGCTTTTCATTAGATAAAACAACAACGCGACCGCAGAAAAAAAACCTCCTTTATGCCGAAAATTTTAATACAAAACCGCAGAACGCGAGATGTAAATGAATCGAGCCAGCGACCCTCGTAAAAATAAAAGAAACCCTCGAATGTTTACACAAATTGTATTCTATTATTTTACTTTTTAATAACCTGGCTCGTAAACGAGTGGGCTAAAAAATTAACATCGGCTTGGAAAGTGGAAGAGAAAAAAAAAGGTATCCAGGTAAAAATGAAATTTCATAATTAAATTTTCGATTTCGGATTTTTTTCGGTTCTCTGTTCCAAGCCAGACGATAAAATCAGATTATAAAAGCCGGAGAGGAGAAAAAACGCAAACGTGGTCGAATTCGCAGTTTTTTATTTATGGATGACAAACTTGAGACACTTCGGGTAACTTCAATGTCGATAATTCGCTCGGGATAGGCAGTGAGAATTTTCTGCTAACTTCGTAAATATCGATCTGGTCGCAGTTTCGGGCTTTAATTAAGATTAATTCGAAGACCGAAAACAACCTTCTTTTTTTACTCTTTCTTACCTCTCTCGCTCTTCGAGCCACCGTCTCGAATTTTTATCGGTATATAAAATTCACCCGATCATCAATTACCATTCCTAATTGCCCTTAGGCTTTCGGTATTTATACCTTTGAAAACGCTCCGGAATAATTTCCAGCCCGTTGTCGTATTTTGGCCACACACTTCGCCATATTGCGAAACGACTCGACGACAATTCGCATTTTGCATCTGGGTTTGGGCAGACCTTGTAATCGTCCTCGCGGGGGTATTCGAGTAACAATCACGATAATAAATTTTCACTCTTTTTAAAATGACTCGACAAACGAGACAAATCCGAGAACCACTAAGCGCTGCAGGACGTAATGAGAAAACGCCGCTGGTCACCCAGGAATTAAAAACACCGAATTACTATTATCGCGCTCGTCTCATATACTTTTATTTTTCATCGCCCCATTCGTACGTAAATACATAAGATACCGAAAAACCCTGACAATATGTCGTAATTTCGCCTCGAATTACACCGAATGTTGAAATGGGAACACGACGTTCCCTTTGACAAACCCAACACCTCGTCAACAATTTGAAAAAAAGAACATCGTCGTAACAAAATAAAAAAGCCATCAAACTCGTAAGAACTAATTAATCCTCGCCTTTCGCGTTCACCGAGTTGGAAACATAAAGCTGCGCCGAGCTCGAAAAGTAGGAAGTAATTTTGACGTGAAATGAGCATCTCGATACGGGAAAATAATAATTCGCCCAACAATAAGGTAAAAACTCGCGAAAAACGCCTAATATATTTCTGTCGAACAATACACAAAAAAACGTAAGCTCTTTTAATGACCTTTACGCGAAAAACGACTATCATCAAACAATCGTTAAAATCTTGAGGAGAAAAAGCGAAAAAGCAGAAGAGGAAAAAAATAAACGTTAAAATTCATTTCATCGTTAAATATATTTTTCATTCTTTTCTCGCCGCTGTGGCAAAACTGTTGTTAGATACTTTGTCAATTCTGATACACCGTAAGTACACAACGAAAAATTTCTTCCCCCTTGAAAAAACATTCGACTATAAACGGCCCCACCTTACGGTTTCTTTTGTTGGAAAATTTCTTACCCTGTAAGTTCCGCACCTAAGGCTTTATCGTGGCGAAAATACCCCTCTGAGTATTTGAAAACTTCATCTTTGACCGTAAAATACCGTTCTTAAGTGACCAGATTTTGCCAGCCGTGCGGAAAATAGGTATAAAAATAACATATTTTACTTTCTCAACAAGCAGAGGGTAAAATTTATCAAGAAATACTGCGTCAAGTAGGTATACGAAACGTGAAATAATTTAATGACAAATTCACGGATAGGAAGTTTGCAGAGAGAATAATAAACAGTAGTTTAGATCAATGAAGAATAATAATTTCATAACTTATTCAACTGAATAATTAATAAGTATTTCATTTTTGGAGGAGTAGAGTAAGGTAAAAGCTGATTAATTTTATGAATCATTCCACAAAAACTCCTTCAGAAATTAAAGATTGAAAGTGATTTCAAAATGAAAAAGGTTTAGGTAATAATCGAGCAGTTTACAGCAATTTTACGGTAATTTACCATAACTACTCAGGAACTTACGGTAATTACTGGGTTCTTTACAGTAATTACCAAACAATTTACGGTACTTACCAAAAAATTCTTGATAATTACCAACAGAATTACAGTAATTACCAAAGAATTTACGGTATTTACCAAAGAATTCATGATAATTACCAAGAATTTACGGTACTGACTGGAAATTACGGTAATTACTAAGAAAAAACGGTAACTGTCATAAAGTTTACGGTATTTACCAACGCATTTACTGTAATTACAGAAGAATTTACGGTAATTACCGGAGAATTCACGCCAATCATCAAAGAATTTACTGCAATTACAGAAGAATTTACGGTAATTACAGAAGAATTTACGGTAATCACCGAAGAATTTACGGTAATTACCGGAGAACTTACGGTAATCACCGAAGAATTTACGGTAATTACCGGAGAATTCACGCCAATCATCAATGAATTTACGGTAATTACAGGAGAACTTACGGTAATCACCGAAGAATTTACGGTAATTACCGGAGAATTCACGCCAATCATCAAAGAATTTACGGTAATTACAGGAGAATTTACGGTAATTACCGAGAAATTTGAGGTAATTACTGATAAAGGCTCTGGTGTGGTAAGGGGGTCAATTAGCCCTTGGTCGAACTTTGACCAAATTCTTATGCCATTCGATTTGGCATGGTAGAAGATGATTTTAGAGCGCATGAGCGAATTTTTATCGCACCCCTGGGGAAACTGGGGGCAAAATACCACGATTTTCAAGCTGAAAACTCTTAAAAATTCTATCTCCTCGAGTTTTCAACCGATTTTTTCCAAACTTGGCACAAAGGTAGTGGTACTAGAGGGGAATACCCTGAAATTTTTTCAGATTTTTTCGACCACTCCAATGACCTTGAATTCGACTTTGAAAATTTCAAATCGCCCTGGGAGCACCGTTTTGCCGCGGGGTATAAAGAAAAAATTTTTTTCATGTTTCCCACTCCATTTTACACCACTCAGAATTTTTTCAGATTTTTTCAGTGGTGGTTTACATGTGGCGTCCGAAAAACTGATAAATCGGTCGTTTTATTACTTTAAAATTATGCCTTTACCATCAATTTCGTATTTTTCATTTTTTTCTCACTAAAAATACATTCATGCTCGCTTTTTATTAAATTTCGATCAATATTCACCCAGTTCCCATGACTACGACATTTTGAACAAAGGGTATCCCTGGATATGATAGGCGAATCGGCCCAAGAGCTACTTTTGAAACTAACCAGCAGACATTATTAAGGACCCCAAAAAATGATTTTAGAAAATTTTTTCCACTCCCTAACTCACCCTACCCCCTTACCCCCACCCCCAAAATAGCGAATTTTCGTCAAAAAATCGTATCTCGGAACCTAATGGGCCAAAAATTCCGAAATTTATGTGGTGTAAGTATATAGGGAGTGGTGACCAATTTTTAAGAATTTTTTCAGATTTTTTTTGCGATGCATTCTATTCTAAATAACCACCTTAAAAACTTTGAATTTCTCAGAGGGTCTGGCCGGATAAGGGGTGATTTTGGCCATGGGTTGGATTTTCGCTTTAACCTACCCAAAGGGTACCCTCTGATGTTAAAAAATCTGAAAAAATTTTCAATTCCCCCCCCCCCTTCTATTTCTGAGTTATAGCCATTTTATTGCTAGATTTTCAACAATTTTTTATTTCAACTGTTGTGAAGGATATTTTCTGTTCTTTGGCACAAAGTTACCTATGTCTCGTACCTACAAATTATGAAAGAAAGCTTTTTTTTTTCATTTCATCTTAATATTTTGCTCTTGTACTACAGTTCATTTTTTGTCATGGGCTGGGAAATTGAAATTTTAAATTGAAAAAAAAAAATTCAAATTATTGTACCTATCAAGGTGGGGTTGTATCAAAAAGAAAGAATTTATATCTATTAGTTTTGGAATTGGATCAATTTCAATGTTTTAGGGTGGGTTTTGGGATAGAATGCATCGCAAAGAAAAACTGAAAAATTCTCAGAAATCCATTTTCACTGACTTTTTATAACAGAAATAGCGAATTTCGAGATTTCAAGTGAAACGATCGCGAAAAGGGAGTTTATCTAGGTATTTTGGACAGCTAAACACAGATTCGACGTTGTGATCATTTCTTTCTGCACGAAATGCTGAAAAATTTGAAAGAATCAGCTAAAAACATTTTTATATACGTAGTAGGTATTTTGCGATTCTTGACCCTTGCGGCTTCGAAATCACCAAAACTGAATACGTGACGTGAATCTACGTTGAAATACACATTTGTGGGATACTATTCACAAATTGGTTGTTCTTCACTTATACATATATGCTTATATGGTATTTTTTTGCAATGATTGAAAACTTCATATAGCCGAAAAAGCATGAAGATATGTAATGTACCAACATTTTTTTAAAAAATATCATAAATACGTCTTTACGAGGCGTGACTTAGTGCCAAAGAACAGAAAATATCCTTCACAACAGTTGAAATTAAAAATTGTTGAAAATCTAGCAATAAAATGGCTATAACTCAGAAATAGAAGGGGGGGGGGGGAATTGAAAATTTTTTCAGATTTTTTAACATCAGAGGGTGCCCTTTGGGTAGGTTAAAGCGAAAATCCAACCCATGGCCAAAATCACCCCTTATCCGGCCAGACCCTCTGAGAAATTCAAAGTTTTTAAGGTGGTTATTTAGAATAGAATGCATCGCAAAAAAAATCTGAAAAAATTCTCAAAAATTGGTCACCACTCCCTATATACTTACACCACATAAATTTCGGAATTTTTGGCCCATTAGGTTCCGAGATACGATTTTTTGACGAAAATTCGCTATTTTGGGGGTGGGGGTAATAGGGTGAGTTAGGGAGTGGAAAAAATTTTCTAAAATCATTTTTTGGGGTCCTTAATAATGTCTGCTGGTTAGTTTCAAAAGTAGCTCTTGGGCCGATTCGCCTATCATATCCAGGGATACCCTTTGTTCAAAATGTCGTAGTCATGGGAAATGGGTGAATATTGATCAAATTTAATAAAAAGCGAGCATGAATGTATTTTTAGTGAGAAAAAAATGAAAAATACGAAATTGATGGTAAAGGCATAATTTTAAAGTAATAAAACGACCGATTTATCAGTTTTTCGGACGCCACATGTAAACCACCACTCGAAAAAAATCTGAAAAAATTCTGAGTGGTGTAAAATGGAGTGGGAAACATGAAAAAAATTTTTTCTTTATACCCCGCGGCAAAACGGTGCTCCCAGGGCGATTTGAAATTTTCAAAGTCGAATTCAAGGTCATTGGAGTGGTCGAAAAAATCTGAAAAAATTTCAGGGTATTCCCCTCTAGTACCACTACCTTTGTGCCAAGTTTGGAAAAAATCGGTTGAAAACTCGAGGAGATAGAATTTTTAAGAGTTTTCAGCTTGAAAATCGTGTATTTTGGCCCCCCAGCCCCCCAGGGGTGCGATAAAAATTCGCTCATGCGCTCTAAAATCATCTTCTACCATGCCAAATCGAATGGCATAAGAATTTGGTCAAAGTTCGACCAAGGGCTAATTGACCCCCTTACCACACCAGAGCCTTTACAGAAATTATAGAGTACGTAATTTATGATAGGTATTTTAGGAAAATTTGCAGCAATAACACAATGATTTACACAATAATTGTTGAATACTTTGAACTTTGAAGGTAATTTCTTAGCAATTTCATGGTAATTACTCAATAAGTCACAGTCATAACAGAGTACTTTATAGCGATCGCATGGAAATTACCATTTATTAATGAGCAACCAACGCTAATCATAGGATAATAATTTAGCAATGAGTTATTTATGGTCATCATCTAGTGATTTAAAACTTTCACGTCACAACAGCGTTGAGAAAAATAAAATGAAATTGCAAGTTTTGATAGCAATTTTTTTTGTTTTTAATGGTAAAAAAATGAATTTAATTTGCTTCTCTTTTCTGTACAGGAATTACAAATATGTTATCCTTGAAGAAATTTGTCTTATTTTTTATAAATATGTAAGTTTTTGAAAAAATTGGTTTTTAGTGATTTTTTTTAAAAAAATGAAAACATTTTAACCAAGAATGATCGTTTCCCTACCTTTTTCTTTCAAAGGCACAAAAATTTCATTCATTTTTTCTCTCAAAAATTGAAATGTTTTTATAATGGTAATTTTTTACAGAGTTTACGGTAATTATGTGATAATTACCAGGTAATGAACGGTAAATTATGGTAATTAAGGTAATAAAAAGGTAAGACTTGGTAATTTGCCAATTGTCATTAATAAAAATCAAATAGTATGCGGTAATTACTGAGTGACATTTGGTAATTTACCGTAATTCAGGTAATATGTAGTAATTGCGAAGTTACATTTGGTAATATGCAGTAATTACGAAGTTACGTTTGGTAATTTACCGTAATTCCGGTAATATGCAGTAATTACGAAGTTATGTTTGGTAATTTACCGTAATTCAGGTAATATGCAGTAATTACGAAGCTACATTTGGTAATTTACCGTAATTCAGGTAATATGCAGTAATTACGAAATTATGTTTGGTAATTTACCGTAATTCAGGTAATATGCAGTAATTACGAAGTTACGTTAGGTAATTTACCGTAATTTGTGGTATTTACAGGGTAATATGCGATGATATGCAGTAATTGCGAAGTCAAGTTTGGTAATTTACCATAGTCAAGGTAATATGTGGTAATTACAGGATCTTATGCGGTAATTTCGAAGTTACGTAAAGTAATTTTACGTAATTTGTGGTATTTACAGGATAATATATGGTAATATGGAGTAATTGCGAGGTAAAGTGTGGTAATTTACCGTAGTCGAGGTAATATGTGGTAATTACGGGATAATATATGGTAATCGCGAAGTTATGAAAGGTAATTTACCGTAATTACAAAGTTACGTGGGGCAATTTACCGTAATCCAGGTAATTTGTGGTAATTACTAAATAATACACGGTAATTCCCGATAATCTACTATATTTGAGTAATAATTCTTGAAAATATCCGTAATTTCAGTATTTACCACGATCACAAAACAAAACACCCTCAATATCCTCAAATAACACGCTTTTACGAAAACCTTCCACACAATTAAGTACTCTAGCATTAAATCGAATAAAGCTCACAATCTCGAATCAATCTTCACCCAGACACTAATACTATTTATCCTCCTAACTCGCAATATACACAACAAATCAGACTAAATTACCAACACCAGTCAATAATTGCGACCACGACAGCACAATAATTCGTCAACCGAACAAAAAAAAATACCAACACATCTACAAATACCCCAAATTGACAAATAACTTCGATCCATCTTTCACGTGGGACTGGCGACCGCCGATCATGACGAAACGACGTAGAAAATGAAAAAAAAAAAAGGAAACCATCATAACCGAGCACGATACAATACACGTTCAAACGATTCAATCAAAATTTCGCGCGATTATATTCATCACGCGATGTAATACGTATCCGCAGCCCGATACATTCGTTCTATACCTCGAAAGCAAATCATAGACCTAAATACGAAAATGTATACGATTTTTACGCGTTAAAAATATATACGCCGATTCGATGCTAAAATATGGTTCGATTTAATGTGATAAAATGAATTGTTAAACATCGCAGCAACAGTTTGAATATATTTTTTCGCGCATTCATGTCGAAACTGTTAAAGCGTTTAGCGTTATAAAGGAAATATATTTGTTAAAGGCTTTCGTAAGCTTTTGTAAAAAAAAAAAAACAGACAAGACGAAAAAAAAGCAAGACTCCTTTTTATTATTCATGCCAGTTTGAATGATACGAGCAGCGACGTATTCATTGTTACCAGCCGCAGTGTGGTATTGAAGCCTGCGGAGCTTTAAATGTACACGTCGAAATGTAATTCAACTTTTAACCTGTAAAATTGGTCGTTTAAATATTTACTTTGTATACAAAGGTGAGCATTTGGATTGTGAGCAGACTGTAGGAAGATTTTTTAATTAATACGACAACTGAGATTATCCCAAATGCAGGCGATCGTTTAGATTCGATGCCGTATGGCGCTTATAATCTTAAAAGTAAATGAAGTCTTTTGAGTTAAAAGCGCCTTAAGCGCCGGTATTATGCAATCCGGTATACAAACCCGGGCGAATATCAGTCTAATAAGGGCCGCCGAAGACGACGCTGACGATGCAGTACATTTTAATCTGAAATAAAATGGAATTAAGCCAAGTACGCGATATACCTTTATCCTTATTTAAAATCTTTGCTTTAACGATGTTTCGCAGCGAAGTACGATTCGAATGCGTCGCGGGTACTTTCGCGAAGAAAAACTTTTTACCTTTTTGATACTACGCCGCAGCATCGTCATGCCACGCGAGACTGAATTAGTAGAAGAAGCAGCCCTCACCGCTGAACCATTCTTTAAGATTATACAAGCAAAGGTTAAGTGCAGCAAGGCAGAGTCATCGCGATACCGAGGATCAGATGTTATTCTATAAATGGGTCAAGTATTTCTACCCATTTTAATACCATCTTTTCTCATGGTTACCGGCTTCATTTCAGCTCCAATATACTACGAAAGCACATTACGAGGGAAGAGAGAGGAAAAAGATCCAACAATACGAACGCTCTCTGCTTCGATGATAATGTGTGAAAAATTCGAACTGCCGGTGGAATAACATTTTCTATTGAAAGTTGCCTAAAGTTCGATACTGACGCAGCGTCGAATTTTAAGGTAAAAATCTATACTCGGTTTTCCATTTCCGTTACGTCTCATTTGGCATACTCGTACGAAACTTTTTCGATGAAAAAAAGCCGAGGAATTTTTTTCCATCACGGAATTCGTATCATATGCCAATGAAGCTCCAAAGTAACCTTCAACTTTTCCACGTTTGTTTACCAAGTCTTATATTCCTCTTTCACGTAATCGACTCTTTTTTCCTTACATTTTTCAGCCTATCGGAGTTTTTTTTTTTCAACATGGGGCATTTTAATATTAAAATCGAGCCTTAGGCACTTATCGAATCATCTCGGCACTTCCGCGAATTGTCGTTAACTTTATCAAAAAGACAAACTCGAGACGAAATCTAGCTGCGCATCGGTACAATACTTTAGATAGGGAAAGTGCCATGTCGTGCGAACGACGTCAACGAATTTACACCGAATCTAACCTGACACGTATACGGGTTCTTATCAAAAGCGACGTATATGTAACTAGACAGATGAGTTACATCTTGACGAAGTCTTCTTCCTGCTGCAATACGAGCGTCGAGTCTCAGAGCCAGTAATTCGATGACGTTTTCAGCGTTTGTTGGGACGATGTTTGTTGGTGGTGTAAAAGACGAGAATAAGTTTTAATTTCATACGTCGCAACGTCGTCGAGCCGTCACCTGTCAACCGATTCCGTGCAACTGGCTGAACTAATAAAATAATGTTATCAGTTTATCGCAAAGATGCCATATTGATTTCCTTTTAACTTCTTAAGCAGACGTGGTCGGAAAATCAACGTTTGCACGGATCGAATGGGTTGAGGGGGAGATGTAGAGGGGGATGAATGCAGAAATGGTATGAGCTGGGGTGAAAATAGAATGGAGTTGAAATCAATGTATATGGAAAGCTTCGACAATCGATACAGGTGACGATTTTCCATCACTGTGTGAAGTTCTCTGCCTCTTCTTTTTTCTCCTGTCATTAGCATTTTCTCGAATTGACATACGGATGTCTTTTCAATGCATATCCTTAGATTGAGCAGTTTGAAAATTCATTCAACGAATGTCCGATTCAGATTTGAACGAAGAGTATTATTTTTAAAAATAGCATGCGCTGAATTCCATACAAGGCACTAAAGTTCCAAAATTAGGACATCTGGAGTTTATTTTTCAATTTGTGATAAATTTTTAAATATTTAAGTACAGGTGAGGTGTCCAGCTGGAATTTTCTGGCAAAATACAGCGTATGATCAAAAACTAATGGGATTTCTTTAAACATTCCTCGAATCTTATTTCACCCAGGGAGCTAATCCTAAAAAGAAAGAACCTTTTTTCACCAATTGAAACTATTCTGAATTGGGTACTCAAAAGCACTGTTTTCCAAACCATGGGCCTAAATGTAAAGGTATTTGGTATGAAAGAAATCACACTCAAAAATTGGATTTTTTTGCGAGAAAAACAACAGTAGTAATCAGTGAGGTTTCAATTTTCAGCTTTTTAGATTTTGAGGGACAGAAAATACCAAATTTTCTACCAAAATTGAACGTTTTCATTTTCCATTATCGATTCGAAGTACAATTTTCCCCACTTCAAGCTCATATCAAAAATTTCTCAGAAAAAAGAGAACGATCGAGTACTGTTTCGAATTTTTTTTAGCTCAACTCGACATTTTTCGACAAAAAATTCAACACTGTAAAAGGTGAATGCAAAGAGATAAGAGAAACAAAATTCCCTAAATACCCCCCTCCCCCCACACACAAAGTTTCAAAAAAGCATTGACCAAGTTTTTGTGGATTTTTTAAAATCTCTTTCAATCAAAATTTTCAATTCAGTAAGTGAATGTTCAAGTGCTTAAAATAATTTTTGGTAGAAATAAATGGAACGTTTTCAATTTTTAAATGTTTTTTCAAAAAATTTTTATCAATATTTTTCATATTTTCCCAAATTTCAGGATAGTTTTCAATAAGAATTTTGAATCTTACAAATTTTTCAAGTATTTTATCAATTTTGATGAAGAATTTTCCCTCTAGCTTTATCTTAAAGTCGCAACGAGCTCGCTAGGTGCGCCATGAATCGGAATTATATGATTATCATAAATTTTACAGACTTTTTAAATAATATCTCGTATGAATCGAAATTTTTAGATACCTACGTTGATTCCCATAATTTCAAAAGAAATTCAGAATTACTTTTTGAAAAAAAAAATAAAAAAATTCACTGAAGGCTTTGAATGTCAAAAAAGGCAACCTTTGGTTTTGGAAGATTGATTTTTAAGCAAGAACTAAATTTTAGAAATTTATTTGGATTTTGCTATTGTTCAAAAGAAAATTAAAGGTACTTAACAATTTTTAGTCAAATTGGACTTGAAAATCTTGAGTGATTTTTTTGCTAGACGAATGAGAACTCAAAAACAGAAAATATCAGGGATTGAATAACAGAAAGTGCCCAATTAAATACAAGAGGGGAAGAAGAAAATGCAGGTGGGCAGTAACGAGGAGAGAAAGAAACTCCTCGTTCCGCAATTGAAAAAAATACAATTTTTCAAAAAAAAATTCAGAAAAAATTTCATTTTAATTAAAATTTTTCAATTTTTATCCCTCCAATAAGCCAATACCCTTTTTGAAATGTAAAACGATAAATGGGTTCATCAATTTTTTTGTGTTCGACTCAGCAAAGAATTAAAATTGAAATTAATTAAGAGGAAGAACTTTTAGAAAATTTCAAACTGTGATCAAATTTTTTCCAATTTTTTCAACTCAAAATTAATTTTTTGAATTTTTTCTAACAATTGAGAAATTTTTTTCAACATAGCTCATCAGCATAAATTTATGTTTTTTTTTTAAATCTGGGGAATAATTTTTCAAACAAAAATTCAATGCTTTCAATATCGCTGATGGACAAAAATTGTATGGAATTGTGGAAAATTCATGGTTCAACTTTTCGTCCACGTATTTACAATATCGAAGGAGTTACAATTTTAGAAAAATGTAAGAGCATTTTACTCCTTCAAATCCTACAATCTGCCACCACTATTTATACAATCCAAATTGCAGAATCAGCAAATAAAAGGCAATGAACTACAACCAGGTTGGCAACCATAAAACAATTTTTTTTCAATTTTCCGAGGACGTTTGAAAGATTTTCAAACAAAAGCATCATTATTCCTCGACACTTTCAATGACACTAGACACCAAAATAAACAATCGAACACACCAGTTATTAACGAAAATAATTCTCGAATTACTCGTCCTCAAGATTTTTATCACTTAACACAGCACTGGACGTCAATTAAAAAAGAAAAATAACCCTAGCTCGCAATCCCACGTACAATTACCCAGCAATCGAGGTAAAATTGAGCAAAAACCTCTTCAGTCTCATTCGAACCTTCAAAAAACGCCAACGTCGCACACTCGAAAATATCGATCAATACGCATAACCGGCGGCTCCGAGCCAAATTTCAGAGCATCGGTCCATTAAAGAAGAGCCTTTCTGCAAACACGCGGGATCTAATGAAAAATCAATACGTGGCACAATCGCACGCCATATTAAATACACATTTCGAAGCTCCGTCGAGCGTGAAACCTCGCATACGAGCCATTGTTTTGCCAACATCGACATTCGACGATGTACCAATTTAATCGTGATTTCAAGAACCACACAACGAGATAATCCGTTTAACGCGATATTTTCCACATTATTTAGAATTAGAAGCTGCGTTGTGACTTTTGCACGCTGTTCGCCATCAATACGTGCACATTTATGCATAAAATTCCAACCCCGATGCCATTGTTGCCGTTAACCTGAGCGAATACACATATCGCATGCTCACCTCGAGTGTTTTGTTTGAAATTGTATTGTTTGCGGTAACGTTTCCGATATTCGAGAAAATTTACTAGTCGTCATCCAATTTTGTAACACGTCAAATTTTCCATATTGTTCGGCGCAGGAAATTTTCCATCTCGAATACCTACGTTCGCGTTGATATCGCAGCACAATACGAATGGAAAAGTACAACTTTGCACGTGTAAAACGACAGGATGTTCGCTTTGCGCCTGATTATCATCAAAGTATGCAACTTTTCCGGCTGATTGCCATTTCGATGCTAGTTTTCATCTTTGGGTAGAAGAAGTAACAAATTTTCGCCTGCGAATGTAACGCTGATTGCATTTTATGATTGGTAGAAGGAAAATTCCATAACAATTCGGTTCAAAAATGAAGTAGAGTTTTCTGATTTCGTACAATTTTTTTTACGTGTTTCCTTTGATGGTCTATTTACAAAACCATAATTATTTCCATTCATTTCATGTGGCAGGGGGTGGGCCTCGAAATTTTTATAAATATGCAATTTTTTGTCACATATCAAATTATTCAATTTTGAGGGCTCATATCAAGAGATAGGTTGAACTTGGGGGGGGGGGGGAATGTTGGCAGGACCAAGAAACTATAATCAAATTCCTGAAAAACTGAAAGTTGAATTATGATGATGAAAGCTCATTTTCCATGATAGGTTCAGAAGGTGAAACCTATTACCTATTTAATTTAAAGACCTGAAAAAATTACGGTAGGTAAATGGCCTCTTTTATCTTTTTTTCAGCCAACAAATTTTCAAGGAATTCTACGCCCTCAAATTAGTGAGAATTGATATTCCACACCTTATTTTCATTTTTTAACATATTTTTTTCCAAAATCTGGCGGCTAGGATGGCACTAAGAGGTCAAATTCAAAAATTAAGTATTCGAACTCAGTACCCTCAAAAACCTAACAAACGACAGGTCACACTTTATTTTTCATTTTTTTGAATTTTGGCCTCATCAGGGGGTTCAGAGGGATCAAATGGAAAAACTGACTACATATTCGAACTCAGCGCCTTCGAATCAGTAAAAATCGATACGTCACATCATTTTTTCCATTTTTTTGAATTTTGACCCTATCAAGAGCAATAGGGAGGTTCAGAAAGGTCGGGTTGAAAAACTGAGTACATATTCGAACTCAGCGCCTTCGAAATAGTAGAAATCGATACGTCACATTACTTTTGCAATTTTTCTGAATTTTGGTCAAAATTGTGAGCCCCTGTACCCCCAGGTGTCTAGAGATCCTTCTTGAAATTATGTTAATTGAAAAATGAGTAAAAAAAAGCTACTTATTATAACTTTTTCAGATTTTTAGATGGTAGCTTTCATTGTGATCATCATAAAAGTTGAGCTTTCAAAAAAGTTCAACTTTGAGCTTTTCAAAATGTAATTAGATATCGATTTTAAATCCCGATCTCGAGACATGAGCCTTCAAAATTTGGATAATTCAGCAAAAAAATCATAAAAAGTTACAAATCTCATCTCCACTCTCCTTGAGAATTAGAAGGGAAATAATCGTGATTTTTAAAATAGACTATCAAAGGGAACTCGAAAAAAAAATTGAACGAAATCAGAAGATCCAACTTCATTTTGGATCCAAATTGGAATGGAATAGCCCAGAAGTATTTTTTATGCCAGAATGAGAATAATTCGAGATAAAATTCAAGATCGATTAACAATTAAAGATATGATCAAAAACATTGAAAATCTCAATTTTCCCAAAAAATAAACCAAAATTATCGACTTTTTGTTCATATAATCACAAATCAGAATGGAAAATTCAACTCAACACGTAAAAAATTGAGCCGGCTAACATAAAATTTCGACAAATATGACATTTTTGATTCTCACCAATTACCATCTACCGCCTCAATTAAATCGGCCGACGAGATGAAAACAATTCCACGTAATAAATCATCCCTCTAACAAATTCGATTTCCACGCAATCGACGACCAAAATTCAATTTCATATACTTTTCGACCCATTTTCGCAATCCTCGTTAATCATATCGCGTCGTAAAAGCTCTTTTTTTAAAAACCTTATACGACGATACGAAGAGCATTTTAAATTTCCGCTCTGGTATCTGTTATTAATTCAAATATGTAATCAAATAGAGCAGTTTAACAAATCGTTCCACGAATAGTCGTTCTTTTGCCAAATTTACATATTTTAAGCGTAATTTACATGCCACGTATTTTGTCGATAATAATTCAACGCCGCGGTTCGTTTGAAATAATTTCAAGAAACAGGGGGCGGGTTTCTTTTTCTTTGAAACTAGAGCACCATGCTTTCCATCGAGTCTGCTGTTCTGAAAATTATAGTCGCGAAAGGTCGTAATGTTTTTTGTCGCGATCTTAACCGAGTTATTATCACGAGTGGGGAATGAGAGATGGAAGGGGTTTGAAATGTCTAGACGAAATGGTCCAGAGGAAGGGCAGAAGAGGAATAAGGAAAGGAAAGGATTTTTTCACGTAGTAGGAGTAGGAATTAGGAAACCCGTTCTCAATAAAAATATGCATATTTGCCTATACCTAGAGCAGAATTATACCCCAGCAATTTCCAAACGTAGGCAAACATACATACTTTACTCTGGATGGGCTGCCTATTTCTTGGATGGAAGGAATTCGGTTAACTTTGAAACACTCTGCAAATGAAATAATTCTAATTTGAACGAGCTCAATTATTGAAAATCATAGTTTTTAGCAAACAGTAACTAAAATTATCGAATTAGTCAGGTGACAATTGCTGAGGTCAGCTTGAATGAAACGTATTTTTGGGAGATATAATGCATCCAAACTTCTGATGACATTCTATTGGCAAGAGAGGTATCTCCAACTCAAAATAAAATTATGAGCTCAAAAAAAAAAGGAAGCACGCCATATACCTCTTATCCAAAATTTCAAGTACTGAAGTGCATTTCTCGAATTTTTGAAATTTTCATTTGTTATTTCTAGCCTGAAAAATATCAGAATTTGATCTAATTAATGAAAAAATATAAAATTTGATATTTTTTGCCCTATTTTCGACCAGCCAAATCGATTAAAAACTGTTTCAAAACGTTTTGGAGTCATCAGAAACTTTCAGAATTTTTTAGTTCTGAAGAAAATCTCATAAAATGGTCCATATGAACTTCAGCACCTATAATCGCGGATTATCAGTATTAATGACTATTTGATCGATTACTGCATAATTTTTTGAAATTGGTAACTTTGAGTTCAAATCCAAATTTTTTGACGAAAAATTGTTCTCAGATTTTTAAGCAGCAAAATTCTAAAATTTTATGGTTGCTCCGATTCGTCTCAAAACTACATATGTACTCTCCTAATTTGAATCAGTCAAAAATGCCTAAATTGACTGATGAAATAGAGAAAATCAAGTCACGGATAATCAATCAAATTCCACTGATTCCTCAGTTAATCAGCGTAATTTTACTGCCAATCAGTGAAAAATAACTGTTTCAAATAGTGAATTTTGATTATTGAATCTGTAAAAATTTACTGATTCAAATCAGTGAATTTTCATTATTGAATCAGTAAAAAATTTCACTGATTCAATCAATAATTAATTACCGATTGAATCAGTGAAATTTAATTTTTACTGATTCAGCCATGAAAATTCATCGATTGAACCAGTAATTGTTTTTCTGATCCTACAATGACTTGATTTTGTCGATTTTAATCAGTCAATTTTGACTGATTAAAATTAAGAGAGTACTTCTAATTAATTCGACAATTCGACATTACCTAAAATTGAGTATCTTATCTAGGTACTCTCTAAACTTGAATTAGACCAAATCTGAAGATTGAAATCGTGTCACTGACTGGTAGTGAAATTTCCCTGATTCCACAGTTAATCAGTGAAATTTAACTGTCAATCAGTAAAAAATTACCGATTCAATTAGTAAATTTTTGAATCGGTAAAGTTTCATTTTTACGGATTCAAAAATGAAAATTTACTGATTAAATCAGTAGATTTATTACTGATTGAATCAGTAAATTTATTACTGATTCAATCAGTAATTTCTTCACTGATTGAATTACTAAATTTCTTCACTGATTAAATCAGTGAATTTTTGCACTATTTAAATCGGTAAATTTTTCACTGATTAAATCAGTAAATTTTTCACTGATCAAATCAGTAAATTTATCACTGATTTGTACAGTGACATGATTCTGTCGATTTCGTCAATCAATTTTGACTGATTCAATTTAAGAAAGTACCATTATCGCACATTTTTTCTCAATAAGTGTGGCATGAGACTTATTTCTGCCTTTTTTTTTCAGAAAAATTTTCCACCAAAAAATAGGGATTTGAACTCAAAATTACAAATTTTGAAAAATTATGCATTAATCGTTCAAATAGTCGAAGTTCATATGGACCATTTTTATGGCTTTTTCTTCAAGGCTGGAAAATTCCAAAATTTTCTAGTAACTCTGAAACGTCTCGGAACTGCTTCCAATCGATCTGACAGGTCGAAAATAGGGTAGATAGAGATACCAAATTTCAGTTTTTTTTTCGTTAATTAGATGAAATTCTGATATTTTGCAGGGTATAAAGCAATTTGAAATTTCAAAAATTTGTCAAAATTCAAGAAATGTACTTCAGCACTTGAAATTTTGGATATGAAGTGCCCTTATGGTAAACTTTCAATTTTTTTGTTTGGGCTCAAAATTTTACTTTTAGATTTGTGATACCTCCCTTGTGAGCAAGAATTCTCAGTTCGTCGGTTTTTTCGGGGGAATCGGGATTGCATTAATGTAATATGGGTTGCTGGATCATCAATTAGAAGGGGCTACACTGCTCTTAGCACACACAGAACACAATACAAAGCTTTTATCGGACCTTTTTTTCAAATATTTTGAAAAATCCTACTAAATTCAAAGACATATTTATTAATGATTATCGAAGGTGAATTTCGTATTTGGGCGGCGCAGAAGCCCCAAAGCAGACCGCCGTTCTGTAATTACAAGAGATGGCGAATAATTACTGTGGCGACTCGGCGCGTATGGGTTATATACGAGTGTGTATAACCCATACATCGCCTCGTCGCCTCGATCGCCTCTTATCGCTGTGCAGTCGGCAGCGGCGATTTTATTACCCTGGTTTGGGCTTAGCCGACACGTGTGCGATTACATACGCGTTGGCATAAGCCACATACCAGGGACAATTCGCTACGCTGCCGACCACCTACCCAAGCGCTGGCTTGCGGCTTTGTCACCGGTACCTAAGTACCGCGGTTTTTTCCAGGGCGCACTGTCCTTGCAGTGCCCTCTTGGTTGTTCGCGATCTTCGGCGCGCACCGCCAGGCGCCGAGGGTCGCGGGGAACCAGTTCGCGCGTTTTTCAACTCCGCCAAAACGTACCTAGTTTTGGCCGCGAGTTCAGTAGCTGTATGTCCGTCTTGCTGTGCACTACACAGTCCGTTCCTATGCTCCGCGCCGTTTACATCTCTACTGTGAGATGCCATTCGCGATGTACTGTGCTCTGGTCTGTCCCAGCATCCAGTACATCGCGCTTTCGCGAGTTTCGTCCGTCTGATAAGTTCGCGGATCGTTTGTAAATATTTTTATGTACATTTTCGCTGTAAATAAACTGATGCTGGCACAAGTGTTTTTCTCTATTACGCGGCCGCCTTTTACTCAGTGTACCTCTTCACTGAGCCAGTGAAAAGATCGCGATCGAACACGTTTCTCTCTCATTCTTTCCTTGTAGCCCCTGGTGTCCCCCAGACATCAACCACCCTACAAAGTGGTGAGCCCTGTGAATTCGCGATTTTTACACTGTTTTTGACTGTGCCGCGTTCCGCCACACTGCTCAGTGTGTTTTAGTGCAGTGCCGCCTACCTAGTGCCGCCAATTTCGCGCCAATTTTCGCGCCGCTAATTTCCGCGACTCAACCGCGCATTTCTTTACGTTCGCATGACGCAAACGCGCTCAGGGGCCGGCAACGACGTTAACTGCACCCCTGAGGCTAACGCAGCCGCCGCCGCCGCAGCAACCGCATTTTTCGCCAACACTGCTACTTCCACTGTAACCATGGCCGCGCCAAACGAGGAGGCCCATCCAGTGACGATCAATGCAGTCCATGCCGGCATAAAACTGACGCCCTTCATCCCCTCCAACCCTAAATTGTGGTTCACAGTCATTGAAGGTAAACTTGAGACCTGCGGCGCCAAAACTGAAGCTCAAAAATACGCCTACGTGTTACCTGAGCTCCCTCCAGACGTCCTGGAGCGAATTAGTGACCTAGTCACCGGGGAAAAATCAGAAACCCCCTTCACTCAACTTCGCGAGCGCCTAATCCGCGATTTTGAGCCACCCAACCAAGAGAGGTGGAAAAAACTCCTCTCTGGTTGCATCCTCGGAGATCAGAAGCCTTCTGACCTTCTCCATCAAATGAAGCGACTGGCCGGTACCGATGTTTCGGAGGATTTCCTCCTGAACCAGTTCTTACTCCGCCTCCCCTCATCTACTCGAGAGATCATTGCCGCTGGGGGAATCAAGGACCCAGAGCTCGCTGCCCAATCTGCCGACTCCAGCATCCACTACACACCCAGAGACCAAATCTCTGCAGTCTCCTCCGCTTCCTCACTCGATATCCAGCTCGGAAAGCTCGCAGCTACGGTCCAGGTACTAGCTGACAATACTGCCAAACTGAACCTCAGGATCGACGCCATCGAAAGTCGATTGAGTAATTTACAAGGTAGTACTAGTGATAATTATAGTTACCGACCACGCCCGCGTTCCCCCTCTTTTAATAGGCAACCTAGGTCTCGTACGCCTGTGCGGGAAAATCAGCGCATTTGCCACTTTCACTTCCGCTTTGGGAGTAAAGCTAAAAAGTGGGAGGAGCCATGTATATTTAAACCCCAACCTGCTTCGGGAAACTAACATGCGCGTTGGTAGCGGCGGGTATCAACGGGCTATGTTCTGAATCCCGTCGCTTGTTCGTTTCGGATACAAAGTCAGGCAAAGGATTTCTTGTGGACACAGGGGCTGAAGTCTCTGTCTTTCCAGCTTCCCCCATCGATCGTAAAAACGGCATCACTGATCACTTCTACGCAGCTAATGATTCTAGGATCCCCGTCTTTGGTCAAAAGCTGCTAGAACTTGATCTAGGTTTACGCCGCTCTTTCGTTTGGCCGCTTCACTTAGCCGACGTGAAGGTACCGATACTAGGAGCCGACTTCCTAGAACATTTTAACCTCCTTCCTGACCTCCGAAACCGTAAATTAATTGATGGAAAAACTCTACTTTCCACTTCCACTTCTGTGCGTACCGCCGAGGTACATTCAATCGCCACATATTCCAAGGGAAATGACTTCGTGAAGTTACTCGAAAATTTCCCTGGAATTACGCGCGAATCTTCTGACCTACCCGCGATCAACCATGGCACCGTACACGTCATCGAGACTACCGGTCCGCCAACCTCCGCTCGCGCACGTAGGCTCAGCTCCGAGAAATTGCGAGCAGCTAAACTCGCATTTCAAGAGATGCTCCAACGCGGTGAATGCCGTCCGTCTAAGAGCCCTTATGCAGCACCTTTGCACTTAGTGCAAAAGGCAAACAATTCCTGGCGCAGCTGCGGCGATTATCGCAAGCTCAACGCCCAGACCAAACCCGATAGGTATCCGGTGCCAAACATTCTCGATTTCAATGCCCAGCTCGCCGGCAAAAAGCTTTTTACAAAGCTCGATATTGTTCGTGCGTACTATCGCATACCTATGGCCCCTGGCGACATCGAGAAGACCGCCGTCATTACACCTTTCGGTTTATTTGAATTTCTATTCATGCCTTTCGGACTGCGCAATGCAGCCTCGACATTCCAACGCTTCATCGACGAACTCCTCAGGGAATTTGACTTTGCTTACGCTTATCTAGACGATATCCTCATTGCTTCGAGCACCCCTGAGGAGCATGAACGTCACGTGCTCGCTGTACTTCGCAAAATTCATGAGGCTGGCCTTACGTTAAACGTCGATAAGTGCCGCTACGCCGAAACCGAAGTACCTTTCTTAGGGTACCTAGTAAATGGGACAGGCCTAACCCCATTACCCGAGCGTGTTCAGGCCATTTCAGAGTTCCCTCAACCCAAAACGATTGAGGAACTTCGCCGTTTCCTTGGGATGGTAAACTTTTATCGCCGTTGCATTCCCAACGCTGCATCCTCCCAAGCACATCTCAATTCTCTTATCACTTCAAACAAGAAGCGTGATAAGACGCCAGTTGTTTGGACCCCACAAGCAGTGGAAGCATTTGGCAAAGTCAAGAATGAGCTTTGCAATGCGACCCTGCTCGTCCATCCGCAGCCTGACCTCCCGATTTCAATTACAACGGACGCGTCAGACACTGCTATTGGAGCAGCGCTCCACCAAATTCGTGATGGCAAAACAGAGCCATTAGCTTTCTTTTCTCAGAAGCTCACCAAAACTGAGCAAAACTATTCCACGTACGATCGTGAGCTTTTCGCGATTTATCGCTCAATTAAATATTTCTGTCACATTATCGAAGGCCGAGAGTTTGTGGTTTTTACAGATCACAAGCCTCTCAGCTACGCCTTCCAGCAGAAGCTCGAGAAAGCTACTCCTAAGCAGCTTCGCCAACTTCAATTCATTTCCGAATTCACTACAGACATACGGTATATCAAAGGCGACGATAACATTACCGCCGACACCCTGTCTCGAATCTCTTCCATTAGCACTCCTTCCAGTATCGATTACACTCAGATCGCACGCGATCAAGCCAACGATGCCGAGCTTACAGAACTCGTCCGTGACAAAAAATCTAGCCTCCAGCTAGAGCCACGAAAAATTCCAGAGTCTCCGCTCCTACTCGTCTGCGACGTCTCGCATGGCAAGATCCGCCCCTATATTCCGAAATCTTCCCGTCGAGCTGTTTTTAATGCCGTCCACGGTCTCAGCCACCCAGGCACCCGCGCTTCAGTGAAACTTCTTCGCGACCGCTTCGTGTGGCCCCACATTCGTAAAGATGTTACTAAGTGGGCCCGTGCCTGCCAAGGCTGCCAGAAGGCGAAAATCAACCGCCATACCAAAGCTCCGGTAAAAGATTTCCCTTCCTCCGACAGGTTTGAACACCTGCATATCGATATCGTGGGCCCCCTGCCCCCTTCGCAGGGCCACATCTATGTCGTAACGATGATAGATCGTGCATCTCGTTGGCCAGAGGCCGTCCCCACTTCGGACATATCGGCCCCCAACATCGCAAAAATCCTTGTTTCAACTTGGGTATCCCGCTTCGGTACACCCGTCACAATCACAAGTGACCAAGGCCGCCAGTTTGAAGCAGACCTCATTCGCGAGCTGCTTCACTTACTCGGCTCGGACCGCATCCGTACCATGGGGTACCATCCTGCTAGCAACGGCCGTATCGAACGATGGCACCGTTGCCTCAAAGCCCCCATCATGGCTGTAGATTCCCGGAACTGGTACAGCGCACTACCCATAATCTTGTTAGGGCTGCGCTCCACCATCAATTCCGACCTCAACGTGTCTCCGTCTCAATTGACGTTCGGCACTCAACTTCGCCTTCCGGCCGAATTCTTCACCCCTTCCGGTGAAATACGCGATACGCACGAGTTCCTTCGCGAACTCCAGTCTGCTATTCGCCAGTTTATCAGACCCACTCGTCGTCACGGAACCCCTTCTTCTTATGTCCCCAAGGCTCTGGCATCCTCAACCCACGTTTTCCTCAAGACTTTCACCAAGAAAGCTCTTCAACCTCCTTATATCGGACCCTTCCGCGTCCTAAGCAGGAGCGACAAGACGATGACCATCAACAAAGATGGCAAACCTACTACTGTTACGATTGATCGGGTTAAGCCAGCCTTCTTTGACACAGATTTCCACGATGACCTGGCTTCTACGTCTGACAAGCCCCTTAGTATTAAGCCTGTAATAGAGACTAAGCAGCCTTTAGCTAAACCGTCTCCCACTCGTAAATCCACGCGCAGAGTAAAATTCGTGGATCGTTACGTTGCATCTATACGTTACTTTTAATTATATTTTCGCACATGTACCTTGCATTTTTGTATAAGTATGTCAGTATTTTCATACCTACATAGCAATTGTATTACATGTCACTAGTTTATTTTGCATTTTTCTCTTTTCATGTTATTTATAAGCATTTTTCATAGCGTAGCTCCCCCTATTTTTCCTTTCTTTCGCTTTTTTTGTATCGCTGTCACTAAGGGGGGAGTACTGTGGCGACTCGGCGCGTATGGGTTATATACGAGTGTGTATAACCCATACATCGCCTCGTCGCCTCGATCGCCTCTTATCGCTGTGCAGTCGGCAGCAGCGATTTTATTACCCTGGTTTGGGCTTAGCCGACACGTGTGCGATTACATACGCGTTGGCATAAGCCACATACCAGGGACAATTCGCTACGCTGCCGACCACCTACCCAAGCGCTGGCTTGCGGCTTTGTCACCGGTACCTAAGTACCGCGGTTTTTTCCAGGGCGCACTGTCCTTGCAGTGCCCTCTTGGTTGTTCGCGATCTTCGGCGCGCACCGCCAGGCGCCGAGGGTCGCGGGGAACCAGTTCGCGCGTTTTTCAACTCCGCCAAAACGTACCTAGTTTTGGCCGCGAGTTCAGTAGCTGTATGTCCGTCTTGCTGTGCACTACACAGTCCGTTCCTATGCTCCGCGCCGTTTACATCTCTACTGTGAGATGCCATTCGCGATGTACTGTGCTCTGGTCTGTCCCAGCATCCAGTACATCGCGCTTTCGCGAGTTTCGTCCGTCTGATAAGTTCGCGGATCGTTTGTAAATATTTTTATGTACATTTTCGCTGTAAATAAACTGATGCTGGCACAAGTGTTTTTCTCTATTACGCGGCCGCCTTTTACTCAGTGTACCTCTTCACTGAGCCAGTGAAAAGATCGCGATCGAACACGTTTCTCTCTCATTCTTTCCTTGTAGCCCCTGGTGTCCCCCAGACATCAGGCACCCTACAATTACAAAGGTTTCTGATTGAACCGAGATTACGCGGATAAAATTTCACGCCGAGGTTGCTCGTTGTTCCGGAAGAGGAGGGGGCCCGGGTAGCGGGTATTTCTCGCGCAGATGGTTCATTAAAGTAAACATTCGGTATTGGCGGCGTGATTAGATGTTATTGCCGAGTACGCGAATCCACCGCACACGTATTTTTTCCACCTACATCTCGTTCGCCGAAACATGTTTAATTTAAACATCGACGTCGAATGAGAAATCATCATTGGCACGATGTGTTTCATTTCTTAAATTATTATGCGCCGAGCCATACCGATGATTAAAATCACAGCGAACGATGCTGGGAAGTCGAAGGAGAACCCTACTGTAAAATTCAGCGCCGCGATATTGTATTATAAAAATAAGAACACGGGTTGAAATTGTGTCGAACACGCCTTTTAACAATGCTGTATACAACAGATAAACTTCTCGACTCACGAAAGTGTGTAAATTAAGCTCGGCTGAATGTAACTGTAGTAGGTTGTTAAAGCTCGGGACTGCTGAAACTGAAATTAGTACGCTAATTGTTGTTGTATGGCGCAAAGTTGGCCGCGCGCGCCGATTCGAGCCCCGGATGAAGGTGAAGAACGTCGTATGAATGAAGATTCCGCTCGTAATGAGCTAAGTAGATGTGTAGACAAAGAGTAATCTTGGCTGGTTCGATTAATCAAGCGGATTATTTCGCACCGTTGCAGAATGTGTTAATGACGACGTGGGTATTTTTTTTTTCACCCCCAAATGAATCGTCGGTACGAATGAATCGATTGAGATGGAGCATATGAACTAGTCTGAAGGTTTCTGGCTTCATTATACGGTTTCGTATCGATCATCGAAGCATCGTTATGGAAAATATGCCCATTTTCATCGTGCCCACTTCGTCCATTCAACCGAGCCTGGTAAAAATGTAAACATCTGTCAAAAACTGGAGCTTCGCGAATGATTAATGGATCTTTCATTGCGCCTATCAAACTACCATTACATAGACCGAATCGAGGTGCTGGGATACGCGGTACTTTCTGCGGGCAGATCTGCATTGCGGATCAGTTCGTTATAAACTTGGTAGTACGTTTTTCCTTTTTTTTTCATTAACGAACTAAGTACTACAAGTGTAACGTTCTGTCTGTACAATCGAGTATATTCGATTGTGTACTATACGCGTATCGATTTGTTTACTTTTTAATGGGAAACGAGCGGACGAGGTATTTTTAATCAATTCGAACGTGTTTTTGGTGTACTCGTCGCAGTGTGCAAATATACCGGCGGATTATGGTTTTTTAATATATTTACCTCGTAAAGCAGCCTTTTACAGGAGCAGTCATTTATCGATTGCGTTGCAACGGTTTTTAATCGACAAAATTATGCATGAGGAGGTACCCTTTTGGGAGAAATGTAATATGTAAATTTTACTGGTATTAGCGTCCTGGCTGTGTAATCAGGGTTTCGTAAAATCACAGATGTGGTCTGAAAGGTGAAATTAATGGAAATGAAAAATATCGAGGTTTGGTAGCTGGAGCTGATTTGAATGGCGGAAAGGTTGGAAGAAGATGGCCAGATGACGTTTTCGTTCATCCATATTGAGGTAGTTCAAATTAAAATTTGGTGAGGAAATTTTCTCAATTTTATTCGTGCGATGGCCTCCTCAGATGAAGTAAGGAAAATGGCGTGAGGAGTGACTGCTGAAATTCTTGAAATATTTTGAAAACGTTGAAAATGAAAAAAAAAATGAATAAAAAAACTTGAAATTTCATCATCCAGCAAGATTTGAAGCTCAGGCTAAGTCAAGCTGGTCAAGCTGAATCAAGATTTTGAACAAGAGATCAAACTAGTCATGCAAAATCAATCTTTTTGACTCAAAAGTAAAGTTTTTTTTTCAAAAATTGAAAAAAAAATCCATTTACCTTAAATAAATAATTTCAAAATAAAAAAACAGCTCATTCGTGATTTTTTTGAATTTATTGGTATAAAAATTTGAATTTAGAAGCTTCTTATTGTTATTTTGTGAGAAATTATATTTCAGCTGGAGTTTTTCGTAATTTTTGGGGAGGATAGGAAGGAAAGGCCATGAAAAAGTCGAAGAAGTCATGCAAAAATGTCAAGCTAAGTCAAGCTTTTTGTTCAACAAATACATATGAGAAAGTATGATATTGAATCAGTTGATCTTTGAGTTTTGGGTTTCAAATTCCTGGTTCCAGGTTCTTGGTTTCAGGGTTCAGTTGTAGGTATTTTTCACCTTCCTCAATCCATTATACATTCCAAAGTGATTTTATATTTTTTAAAAAAAAAACGAATTTACTGGATCCTCATCAAAATTTTTCAAGGAATTTTGATTTTTTAAAAAAAGTTTTTGGTTTCTTGAAAAATATTTTAATTTGTATTGGCCAGTTTTTAGAAAACAAGTAGAATTTTTTGGCAGCCTTTTAACAAGATCAAAAAAATGTTTCTTGCCATTCCGAGGAGAAAAGTTTTTTTTTTTTTAAATAATCAGAGATCAAAAAAATATTTAAAAGGCAAAATAATATTGAAGTACTTTCTGAGTTTTTGCAGCAGGCAAGAAAATCGTCCAATTAGTGACATTTCAGATTTTAATTTTAAATAGAATATCATGAAAATTTTTTCAACTAAAAAATTGTAATAGGTCAGGGTGTCTAACAAACTTTTAAAACTCAAAAACAGAACCGGGACTTTCAACAAGACCTCTTTTAAAAATCATCACTTATAAATTTTGTATCCCTCTCTTCCCCCCCCCCCAAAAAAAACCTATCAAAAAAACAATTTTTGAAAATATTTTCCCCAATAATTGTAATTTTTTTTTAAATATTCAAGAACGATGAAGATACAACAAAAAGAATAAATATGTAAATTCACCGAACCCGAGCGAAGCAAGGGCGTTTTTTTTTTAAAAAAAAAAAGGGCATTTAGAATCTAAAATTTCTTCATTAGGTAAAATTCGTACTTTTTCAAGTATTTTGGTCTGACTTCCAAAAAAAAAATCTAAGGACTCGTTTTCTGATTTCCGTCACTTTGAAAAAATATTAATTGTCTAGGCGGCCGCTGGAAAAAAAGACGCTTTTAAGGTACTATAATTTTGAAAATAAAAGTGTAACTTTAATGAGCCCGAGTGAAGCGAGGGCAAAAATTTTTGAAAAAAAAGGCATTAAAAAGTTGAAATTTCTTCAGACACCCTACCCTGTATTATCTCTCATCATCTTACAAAGTATTGGCACAGACGACATTTCAAATATTAGCTATTTATTTTGACGGGTGGGATTTCAAAATTGTTACAAAACAGGACTTTTTATTTACTGAAAAAGCTCCAAAATTGAACCTTAACAGGACCAACAGAACCTGTTAGACATCCGCAGGTACCTCTTACCTAATTAGGTATATTTTTGGTTTCAAAAATATGTACATTAAAATTGGAAAATTCATTGTACTTAATTTTTGAAAAATCCAAAAAAAATTGAATCCATTCTGGATTTTTGAAATTTTAATTGAATTTCAGTTCATTCTGGAAACATTTTGCATAATTTTACCAACTTTTATACTTATTTCAGGGAATTTTTTGAACAAAAATTATGAATTCATTATTGTACTTTCTTGCAACCTACAATCATCTCACTTTCAAATTTTCCAATTTTTATTCATTGAAAAAAATTGAAATTCACAATTCGAAAAGATCTATTTGAAGTAAACTTTTGAAATAAAGTTGAAATTGTTCCAATTTCCAAAATTGTAAACCAATTATTTCGAGGAAATGGAGGGAAGAAGCTTTTTTTGGCTCAGATCACCTTGAATCAATTATTATTAAATTCTTCCATAAACTGTTTGTAAACCCCTTTTCCAAATTTTCTCATTTCTATTAATATTCCAAATTTCCCAATCCGAACAATTACATAAATTTAAAATCAACTTACAAAAAAAAATCCAATGATTCAGATTTTGGGTATGCAATCCCATCATTCTGAAAAAATGAGTAGAGGGAGGAAAAGGGTAAAATAAACAGAAAAATGTACAAAAAAAGCATATTCACACCTAAATCAGAATCCTCCACACCATAATAACCAACAGCAGTGAATTTCGAGCCCAAACGAAAAAATACACCAAAAAATCGAGACTGCAGACTTCTCAATTTCCATCAATCACTTTTAGAATCAACCCCTCCAGCACTGCTGAAATTCAAAAATCAAAACACCCTCACAGCTCACCGAACTCGTTCGAAAAATACCGAAAAAATTCGCCACCGAACGGACAGCCTTGACCTGCGGATTAAATTCACCGTATAGTAAAAGTACAATCCCGTTCAAAGGCTGCAAAAGCTTCGGCGTGGCGGCTGGGGAAGGTCACACAGGGACAAAATGAATCTCATATTTGACCCGAACTCGCACGCCAATAATAAATCTATAATTCGTTATTTCACAGCATATAGGGGTAGTCAGAGCATCAAAATTGAAATCTACGAATAACAAAACGAATTCGCGTCAACGAATAGGCCACGGTCGCCACAGTAGAAGGAAAATACGAGAAAAAAATCCCAAACGACGTGACAAACGGCGTGGCGAACACATCTGCGAAAAATATTCGTTAAAATAAGATTGCGTATAAATTTTCTCGAGTGTATATTGGAACATTTCCAAAAAAACTAGAAGATTTTTGATTAGTTGAAAAATGATTTGCATCTGTCGTCATCCTATATGGTTATTTATCCTCCGGACCTTCCTCAACTCGACAAAAGAACCCAAAAAAACGAGATGAATGACTCGAAAGATCCAATTCTCACAAACGTAGAAACACGTACAAGTTGTAATTATTCGCCATTCCTGTCGAGTAGGACACACACAAAAAATATATGGGCGAAAAATGATGAAAAACGAATAACGCGAAAAGGTTATTAGGAAAAACGGTTAAAGAATAAAAGATTGAACCTTCACGCCGAAATGCCACCCTAAGTGGTAAGATATTGTTTGGGAAATTGATTAATATCATGACGACGAAGACTGAAGGGTACCCTGGCATCGGCGACGCCGCCACTCCGCGGTGTAAGATAATACATTGCCTGGTTTCTTATAAATGAACGACCAAGCCAGCAAGATGCTTTCGTCATAGATTAAGTATTCATTTCCTTTTTTCATGGCGCAAAAATTTCACCGCCTTTGCCGCCCGATTGCTTTTTCTTCACTCTTGATTTACACTGATTGTTCTTTGTTGTTCTGCGGTGAGGAATTTATCACGTTGATGGGGTTTTGTGTTACGATTTACGACGACGACGGTGGCCCGCCACAGTCGACGACGAAACCAAGGTTTTTATAGAACGAGGCGCGCGAGAAACCGACGGTCCGGGCGAAATATTATTAATAGGTTTTCTTATCGCCGGTTCGTGTTCATTGAAAAATAAACAAGAAAAATTACCTAACAAATTACCAGCTAATTTCGATTATTGGAAAGCGTTCAATTTACTTAAACGGAAACTGCGAGAATCTCGAGAAAAAAATTCTTTCGTTGGTCTCGGCGCTTCTATTTTCCTACTTAATTGCCAAAGTTTTAGTAGCCAATCTTTGGCGCTGCTATTATCGTACTATATTCGCCTTTAATCGATTACTTCATTAAATCGGATTATATAAGATTTTATTACCAGCCAGCGGCGGTGATTTATTGTTTTCAGCTCACAGTTACGCGCCTTTATAATCGATTGCTCATCTTTGAATACTCGCGAATCGCACCGTTGATGGCGTTTCGTCCAATCGTAATACCGATGGTCAAAAAATACACTCGACGATGTAATCCGTCCGTAGCCTAATCGTATTTTAATGATTATCCTCCAGGCGAGGCTACCAAAGAAAAAATTTATTCTGAAAATGTGCCCGCAATTTTTATCCGCTAGAAAATTATTTTTTGCGGGTGGTTCGAAAGCGATGAAAATTGTTTTTACTAAATACATATTTTTCTTCATAACATAATCTTACGAAACCTTTTCCGTAATAGAAAAAGATCCACTTTCAGTTTAATGGAAATCGCAGCAGGTTTTTTTTTTCGTATTGAATTTCAACAAACGATGCGAAGTTCATTTTATTCATAATTCGATGTTTCAGGGATTCGAGGGGGAAAAGTGATTGAAGACAAAACTGTGATCCAATTTTGAAAAAAAAAGTCATCGGATGGAGTAATTATCATAGCAAGTAAATCAGAAAATTGCAAGAATTTTCATTTTTGTGATTCACTAGACAAGTTGGGAATAGATTTCTGAATTGAAAGCGTCGTCTGTGGAGATTTTTAATTTCATGTCATGTTTCAAAAAGTGCTAAGAATAATACTGAATTTTGTGATTTTCAATTTTTTTTCAGAAATCTGTATTGTGAAAAAATTATTCAGTGGCGTTCTCCAAATGAAAATGTTTCACTCGAGAAGATCATAATTTTTGATTTGTCAATTTATTTATCTTTAACCAGTTTCAAAAAAGCTATACTCTTCATTTTTGTTGGAAGGGGAAGGGAAGGGGGTTGTGCAAAAATCTAAAAAAATGTTGTCAATTATATTTTCAGACAGAAATTTTCAAGCTAGAATTTTCTCCTGCAAAAAGTTTGAAAATAATTTCGAAAATTTTAGATAAGAAGTAAATGTACGTTTGGTCTTCATTATTTTCAATTAGGTTTGAAATTTCTATAGAATTATTGATGGACCCTAAAAAAAAGGGAGGATTCGATTTCTCTACGAACCAAAAAAAATATAATCCTCTGGACGAGTCGAGATATTCAAAACTTAACTTCGTTAATAATGAAGAACCTAGAATAATACCAGTTTCAATTTTTGTTTAATCTTCACTCTTTTAGATTCAGTTTTCAAATTGCAAATACGATTTCAGATTCATTTTTGATTTTCTTTTTGGGCGTTTCTATTTCTTAGTAGAATTTTTTTTGATTATCCCTCGTCAAATTCATTTTTTTCAACCTGTGAGCTGAGATGAAGAATCAGACATTTTAAAAACAATTTTTGAACTTGATTTTTTTCTGTTTTCAGAATGTCTATTGTAAAGCAAAAATACTGACTTATACTGAGCTTTTGGTATGACTTTTTCGAGTCACCCCCCCCCCCCAAAAAAAAAAAATCGATGCATCAACCAAGGACGAAAAACTTTGGTGAAAATTCGTAAAAAAAAACACGAAATTTTGGCATTATTAGGTGAATTTTCTGGTGGCAATTTTTCATGTTATTTCAAATCAGAGCCTTTTCCTTAATCTTTCAGTCAAAATTATTGATTTCTCTGACAAATTAGAAATTGATTGAAAATCAGTGATATTTACCTGAAAGATCTGTGAAAAATCATGAATTTTTAAAATTAAGTGATTAAAATACTGCTCGAGCGAAACGAGGGAGAATATTTTTCAAAAAATACTGATCAAGAAAATTAAAAAATACATTTTTTTCACATTTTTTTAGTAAAAAAATTCTGCTCTTCGATAATTGAAAAACACCCAGGTGTACCCTTTTTCCCCCTTTCGAAGAGCCTGATCGAGCCCTGATTGGGCCCGAGCGTAGCGAAGGCAAAAATTTTTGAAAAAAAGGGCATTCAGAATCTGAAATTTTATTGTTAGGTAAAATAAAATTAGGCTTTTTTTTATGGTTTGTTGTGACTTCTAAAAAACTAGCTCATTTCCTGATCTTCTTCCAAAAAAATCGAAACATTTTTGAAAATTCCAATCGAGATCATTACCAAGTCCTTAGAAGAAGGGACAATTTTTTTCACCTAAAAATAATTATTGTGTAGGTTGGAAAGGAAGAAGTTTCGTGCCATCATTTTGAAAATAAAATTGTGTAAATTTTTTGAGCCCAAGCGAAGCGAGGACGAAAATTTTTGAAAAAAAGAAAAGGCATTCAAAAGCTAAACATTTTTCTTCATTATTTGATCAATATTTCAGTAAGTATTAAAAAGGAGGCGAAATCTTCAAGTATCATATTTTTCAAAGGAAAATGGGATTTTTTTGGAATTTTTGAAATAAATACTGACCTTTTGAGTAAATTGGTCAAAATACTGACAATACTGACTTATACTGATCGTTAGACATCCTAGTTTTGTCCACAACTTTAGAAATTGCATCAAATTCTAACTCGCAGCTTGATAATGAATATTACCAGATGATAAATTCGCTCTCATTCAGAAATAAAAAATTCTAACCTCACAATGATACTTCAGCGAATTTGCTAAATACTACAAAAGTTGACTTATTGGGATGATTCCAGTTGAATCGTATTACGATTTCAACAGGAGAATAAAATATTCAAAGACCACAGAGCTAATTCATCACACACCCAAAAAAACTTCAATCGAAGGTTCAATGAGTACAAAAAATTATAAATCTCCCCCACTCCCCAGAAAAGTCATAGATGATAAATTACATCAAACAGATATACTCGAATGCAACACCCTTTCGACAACTCGAACTGCGGATAAAAAATTATTTTCACATTTAAAACTTCGCAGCCCTAATTTAAATAAACTCGATCCAACTTCGCATCCAACAACTCCACCAAATTCATCCATTTTCTCGACCCTGACACAGTAAACTCGCTATATACGTCCCTTTGATTGCTTCAAATCTAAAAATCAAACTACCAATTGAAATTCTGTCTTTCTTCATCCACACAAAGACGAACCGATACAGTACACAGCAACTTTGAAACACCTCTTCGTACCATCAAAACAATCGAAATTTATTCTAGCATCGTTACCGAAATCGATTACCCTTCGCCGAAGTCTCCAGTTTAACACAATTTCGGCGTAATTCCTAGAGCAGAAAACTTCTTAAGCTTTAGGCAGACACCGGGGGAGAAAAATTTGCTCTCGGTCGAAAAAATTCTCCATTTTTGTAACTGGTGGCGTAGGCAATAAAATACCATCATTAAAGTTTTGATAAATTGCCGGCATTTATTAATACATCCAGCAGCGAGACGAGGCGCTCCGCCTCACGTCGCCAAAAAAATTGCATAAATTTAGCTCGTACGTAGTTAAGTGAAAAGAAGTACGTAAAAATGGCCATTTATTTGGGCCAAAAAAAAAAAAGAAAAACGAACCCGAGGAGCCGGGCTTATTAAATTTTTCCGATGCGGTTACGTCGCCGTGTTTATTTTTATACACGCCTCGTCTTTATTACCACTTTTTTAAAATCATATTTACGGCGAATCGTTTATGCAAAACTTACAACACCGAATCCGAGACGATACCAGTGACGGGACGAGGAGGGGAGAATTGTACCGAGGTAAATTGCCTTCGCGTTCTACAACCGTATTACATCGTCGGTGTACCTATTCGGTCTATTCCATGTGGTAAGTTATTTTTTCAATCCCCCCACTCCAGTCTTGCTCTATGTTCGTCATTCTTTCATTCGCGTATTGTAATTTCAACTTATTACCGCGAATTGTGTGCTTTCTCGGTTTAATCGAGCTTATAATAGGCGCAGTTTGGCGAAGAGTTTATCCAAACATGCCTCAGCACCATACAAGCCGTCGAGTTCCCAGGCGAAGCTTTGTACGATACAGAAACACGTACGATGTGCGTTTTTTCCCTGCTTTTTCTCATCATCGCGAGTTATTTCAACGAGAAAAAACTTTTTTAATTGGATTTCGCGCCGCATTGAGTAAATAGATACGCAGATACGAGGTGCAAAAGGGCAGCGGTCTGGGAGGTGGAAAAAATGACACCATGATGTATGTTGTATGCGCAATTACGCTATTCGAACTCATTCATCAAGCTCGTTGATTAAAAACAGCTTTTATTTTTTGCTCGAACGGGTTCTCGACGACTTATGTGTGCTTTATTATTATGCAAATGCCGAACGAGTATTCTTACTTTTTAGCTGGGAGGGAGGGAGCAGGGCTGAACAATACGACGCGACGAGCAACCGCCACTATACGGTCTTATAAATTTCAAAACAACGGAAATATGATTATTTATGATGAAATTATTATTAAACGGAACAGCGTATTATACGCATTTACCTTAGACACGCCGAAAAAGCTATATGATGGATAACCTAGCATCGTTAATCAAAATTACTAACGCTAGAGTTGGCTTCTTGAAAATCGTGTAATACGTCTATTAATAAAAACCTTCGGTAATGCGCGTTTAAGTGCCGATTATTTGCCAACCGACGCGTTATCTCTGTACTACAAAAAAAAACCTCATACGCATCGCCGACACTTTTATGCCAGGATACGATTCAAGGTCCTAATTATTTTTGATCTAGGTTTAAATTCATTCCAAAAAAACAAATTTATTAAATTTCATTTGAATTTCTTCGAATTTTTAATTCTATTTTTTTTTTAAATCCTAGCCCATTTCAAAATTTTTCCAAAGGTATTTCTCAACATTTTTTCTACTTTTTGATTTTTCAGTTTTTTTTTTTTAAGTTTGTATTTTGATGAATTTTTTTTGATATTCTTCTAATAGAAATTATTCGGGCTGAAAAATTTTTGAAAAACAAAGTTGAAAATATTTTTATAAAATCAAAGTTGAAAAGAAAGAAAGAAAGTAAGTGAAAAAGTTTTCAATGTTGAAATTAATTCAAGGAGAGTGAAAATGTTTGATTGAAAAAAATTTTTCAAATAGGTATGAAGTTGAAAAAAAGTTAACTCAACACTGAAATAAACACGATTCGACGCCAACTGGAATTTTTTTGAAAAATTTTGTATGTCAGTGCAGCCAAGTTACCAAATGTGACATGCGACACTGTGGAATTTACGTCGATCAAGAATTACGTCACAATTTGTAACTGGCTGCACTGACATACAAAATTTTTCAAAAAAATTCCAAAATACCTACACTTTTGGTGATTGAAAAAAAAAATACCTACATAATATTTTTTGGCGAAAAAATGATCAATTTAAAGATATTCCTAAATTTCGTATTTTGGAATTTTACGATTCGCTGTTGGCTGCACTGGTGTATAGAATTTTCAAATTTTTTCTTCAATATTTACTTTTAGTGGTTAAAAAAAAAATTTCAGTCAATTCCCCGACGAAAAAAAAATCATTTCAGCTTCGCGAAAATTTCGTATTATTGGAATATTGCAATCCGCAACTTTTCAACCCCCTGGTAGCGCTCTGAGTTTTGATCGGAGAAGGATGGCGATGGTTCAGGGAGACGTAGAAACTCAAATCGCAACTTTTTAGTGCTACGACAGCCTCTCACGCAATTTTTTTTGACTAAAAAAACACAAAAAACTGCGTTTTTTTCAAAAGGAGGTGCACTTTGAGCACCCCCTGCTCCCCTCCACTTGCCCCTTGGGGGCTCAAATTTTTTTTGGGAGGTCTCCCACTCAAAGTAAACCACCCCACCAAATTTGGTCGAAATCCAAGATATGTTTTTTTTTTCACTCCACCCTAATGTATAATACGTCTTTTTTTGAATTTTTTTTTTTGATTTTTCTATATCAAGTCTGAGTTAGAGGTGTGGATTATCTAAAATTATTTGGGTAAAAGAGTGTTCTAAATTTTACATTTCACATTTCTTTTTCCAACTTTTAAATGATATACCTACTAGAGATGAGCATAATGCCACTAGGAGTCAATAAAACACATGTAGCTGCCAATAATGAGGCATCCCAAGTAGTCATTCATGTGTGTGACTCATTTTTAGCGGACTTCCCGCTCTAGCGGGAATCCGCTATTGCGATCATAGTGATTTGTTTGTTTTATTGTTGAAGCCTTTTCTTTCTGACGCGATTTCTCCCATTAAACTGAACAGATCAGGCTGAAATTTTTACAGTAGGTATAGATTATATAGAGGAAGAGCTGATTAGATTTTGGTGCAATTCTGTGCTTGGATAGCTGAGCTTTTCAACTTTAAAGCTCATTTTTGGGGTATTTCATTCTGACGCAATAACTCACGTTAGAGTTGACCGATCGACTAGAAATTTTTATGGTGATTAGAATGTATATAGGAGAAGAGCTGATTAAATTTTGAAGTTGATCCGAGCTTTGAAAGCTGAGCTTTTCGACTTTAAAGTTTATTCAATTTTTCAAAAATATCTCACGAACGGTGCACCGTAGAGAAAACGAAGGTCATTTTGATGGTCAGGAATTTCAAGCTCTACAACTTTGGTTCTCATGAATTTTTCTTGAAAGCTCGCCGTTTACGAGAAAATTGAGCTTAAAGTTTGAAGGCTTGTGATTGGTTGATTTCTATTACTTTTTGTTTTCTTTATTCGACAGATTTTTCGAAAATATCTCGCGAACGGTGCACCGGAGAAAAAAACTGAGGGCATTTTGATGGTCAGGAATTTCAAGCTCTGCAACTTTGGTTCTCATGAATTTTTCTTGAAAGCCCACCGTTCTTGAGAAAATTAAGTTCAACGTTTGTAGGTCTGTGATTGGTCAATTCTTGTTATGTGTTTTCTTCATAAAACTAATTTCATACAGTGTTGCCAATAATAAATTCGTTTTCAAATGATTCGATTGAATGAATCAGTCATAATGAAAATGAATCAGTCGTTCGTGAATGATTTGTTTAATTGAAGCAGTCGTTCGCGAACGATTTGTTCGATTGAATCAGTCATTCGCGAACGATTTGTTTGATTGAATCAGTTGTTCGCGAACGATTTGTTTGATTGAATCGGTTGTTCGTTAACTATTCATTTGAATGAAGCAGTCGTTCGCGAACAATTTGTTCGATTGGATCAGTCATTCGCGAACGATTTGTTTGATTGAATCAGTTGTTCGCGAACGATTTGTTTGATTGAATCGGTTGTTCGTTAACTATTCATTTGAATGAAGCAGTCGTTCGCGAACAATTTGTTCGATTGGATCAGTCGTTCGCGAACGATGCGTTTGAATGAACGAACGATTGAATCAGTTGTTTGCGAACGATTAGTTCGATTGAATTGGTCGTTCGCGAACTATTTGTTTGATTGAATCAGTCGTTCGCGAACGATGCGTTTGAATGAACGAACGATTGAATCAGTTGTTCGCGAACGATTTCGTTCGTGAATGATTCCATTCATAAATTAAAAGTTGAGCTTTTCATAAGTTTAAAGTTTATTTCTGTCCTTGAAAATATGTATATCGCCAGAGCGATGCTTTCTAGGGTAAAACAGACATCAAAAGAATAGTTAGGATGGATGCCAAAAGAAAAGAATTGATCTGAAAAGCTCACAGTGTTTGAGAAAAATGAATTAAAAGTTTGAATTCGTGCAATTAGTCACCAGTTTGTATATAATAGGAAGTCCGCTCTTTTGACACAGTGTGTCTAGTTATGGCTCTTTGTAGATAGTCATCTATTTTTTCATTTATCACCTAACCTGACTCAACTCTATGATGCTTGTGATGCATACAATACTTGAAATGAGTAGTGTATGATGCCTGTAGTGCTAATGTTATACCTGCTACTGGTGATACCAATTTTAATTGAAGAGCACAGGGTTGTTTAGCTAGAGTAACTTTTCTAGGAAATAACTTTGCATCCCCAGAGGTGCTAGTCCTGCTAGTCCATTAGTGAGAAGGAATGTAGGTAAATAAGATAGCCCAATGTAATCATGCGTATCCCAGTTGTGTGGGGTAGTAACAGATTATTTAGAAGACAAGGAGCTAATGATTCTCCAGGTAGTAGAACGTGGAGGAGTGGAGCAAGCCGAAAAATTAAACCTATATAGAAAAACAGTAAAATCCAACTCGCTCATTCCAACTCTACCCAAATAAATCTTTTAAGAGTAAGAGGGCGAACTGTAGTGCCAATAACAAGAGAACCTTAGTTAAGAGAGTAAACCCTAACAGACAATCTAATCTAAGGCAACAAGAAACCACCTCTATTATTTTCCCAAAATTTACATCATGGGTATAAGTATAGTAATCGAACAATGAACCTCAAATTTTGGAATAGGATAATGTGATGTATGAAATAAGACAAGACATTGGTAAAACCCATAAGTCCAAAGATGTAAATTTTTTAGGAGCAACAAAAAACCATTTAAGCAAAATCTCTTACATTAAGGCCTTATAGTAGAATACAATGTCAGAAATGGAAAGAGAATACAAAAATACACCTTTTGCATAAAATTCTGATTTTTCAAGTGTCAATGTAATTGGTTTACAGTCCAATGTAGTTCATGAACTTCTGAGCTTTTACAAATGACCAACATTTTTTACAGCATAAGTTGTTTAAAATTTCACCCAAAGGGCTTCTAAAATTGAAGAAATGGTCGGATTAACAAAACTCGACAAAAGCTCCATAAAAAGTTTTTTCAAGCATAAAACTCATTTCTGAAACTCCACAAGCCGGGCCATTCAGATCATTTTGTTCATGAACGGGTCATCTGTTATCAGTAGCTGAAAGAGGGAAACTGGAGAATGTCGAAATCAACAGTTTCGGATTTTGTCACCTTTTACATTTGGAATTACTGAATTAGTACAAATTATTGAATAATATTTGATAATTTGTACTAATTCAGTCATTCTGAGTACAAAAGATGACGATATTGGAAACTGTTGATTTTGTCATTCTCCAGTTTCCCTCTTTCAGGTACTGATAAGACGTTAAAAAGAGTCGAATGCTCGCTGAACAAAATGATTCTGAATGGCCCAAACTTGAAAAAAAAAATTAAAAATCTGTAAAATCCACCACATTGAAATTGGAAGATACTTAGCCTACTTTTGACCTGCTGAATCAATTGGAAACAGTTTGGAGATTTTTTGGAGCCACCAAAAATTATTGGGATTTTTTTAGCGCTGTTATGGTGCTATATTTTCAAAAATGGCGGATATCAAATTGATAGAGCACCCTAAACACTATCAGAATCAAGAATAACATAAAAATCACAAAATACTGCCTCAAATATTCTTGCAAAACATGGACCATGAGTTCAGAGTGTGAAAAAATATCTGCCTTTGAAATGTGGTGTTACCATAGTCTAACCAAGAAATAATGAAGAATGGGAAGCCTTGTTAAAAGATGTCAAAAACAGGAAACAAAAATATTTGATGTAGAAAATTCAAGAAAATGGCAACTTCTTATGGAAAAACATAAGGAAAATTATCAAGAGGAAGAAAATGGTTAGAACTGGTAACAACTAGGTAACTCACCTTGTAAGACCCTTAGGAGACACCACAAAGAGCGCAAAGAGTAGTCCAATACAGGAAAAGATTCCAGCTACCTCCTGTCAATGGGTTGTAACAATGATGATGGGACGATAATGACAATATCAAAGAGAAAATCAAAACCGTGTTTGTGAATATTTGTTAGGGCTTAGGCATCAGTTTTACAAACAAGGTATTTTCAAACTAGTCTCAAATTGTAATAAATGTCTAGATTTACTCAATTATTACATAGGAAAATAGGAAATTTAGGCAAAACCAATTGGAACCTAGTGATACAATGGAGGGAAAATATAAAAATTACCTACTATTTGCTTCGCTGAAGAAAAAAATCATTTACATATCTGGCTCGCACACGTATCTAGGTCTACGTACATTGAGCACTTAAATCCGCGCCCCAATAACAAAAGAACCTCTCACTCTCCTCTTTGTTATATTCTCGGCAGCAATTCAAAAAAACATTTACCATTTTATATTGTTTGCAAATGGATATCTGTGGAGCAACGCACAATATACGTTGTTTAGTGACCAATGGCAATTCTGGTTTGCACAATAACCTCTAAAGGTATTAATACCCCTTAACCACACTGTTGGCCTTTTCCTCGTTAATCTCTCTATTATTTTTCGATATTTCTATCTCTCTTAATATCAAACCCGTATAAATGGCCGAATACCATTATCGCCAGTATAATTTATTAAACGTTACCTTATATTCGTTCATTCCAAACCCAACCATATACTGATACCTTGTCCTTAGGGTCTCTGCATATATGTATTCTACATAAAGGTATATTTTTCTCAAATGAGCGACGTTGTCGAGAAACAGAAACATAACTTTTGACTAAAAAAAAAGAGATCTTGAGGCACCTACATGAATATTTTTAGAAATTTTAATCATATTTGATAAACCAGCTCTCTATATTTTAAACAATAGCTCCTCCTCTCCTTCCATTATTGAAACTTATTGAATAAGCATTTTCAAAATTTACATAAAAACTAGAAAAATTAAATGACACACATTGTATTTCAGTATTCTCGAACGTTCTCGAGTGAAAAATCCAAAATCTATCATTTTTGAAACTTTTTTTTTGCATTATCTATTCCCTTCTATAAAATAACAATTGAACCAAATTTTTTGAAAGTGAAGTTCAATTTAAGAGAAAATGATATTCTACATTGGAATGAATTTTTCCAATCAACAAAAGGATTTTGAATTTAAACCAATTTTTTTTTGTAAAAATCACACATGTCAATATCACTAGGATATGAAAACTTTCTTTCCCAACAAGTCTTTCCAAGAACTAAATTAAAGATTTTTAAAGAGAAAATTCCTATAAAATTTAGAAATAATTAGACTTGTGCAGAATTTCTCTGGTTTTAACGATTCAAAATATTTTTTCAGACTAAAAAAGAACATGGAAAAACTTTCAAATTTCTTTAAGATTGATTTTTCAATTGAAGGGAATTTTGACTTCTGTGAATTTTTCTAAACAAATGAATCACGTTAAAAATGAGACTCTTTTCATATGAGACTGATGTCAAAAAAAAGATCTACTACCCCGCAATCGCAGTAGAGGAAAAATGAACCGACATCGACAGAGTGAAAATTGCATAAGATCATTTTAAGGTACTTATAGACATACGATTTTCAGCCTTCCCCCCCCCACAATTCCAATTTGAAAAATATCAATTTTTTACTCTGGAACTCCATCCAAACGAAAAAATTCTTCTAAAAGTGAATTTCTTGTGCAAATTCTGATCCCTTTTCTCTCTTCAGCTTGAGCCGGATTCAAGTTCCAATAAAATTTTGCTCCTCAAAACTGAAATTTGAAGTGAAGAGGAATCACGCCAATAAATTTTAATATTCGATTGTATTCGTACGTTTTGTTAGGCAAAGCTTTCATAAGAGACGACTCGAAAAAGGACCGAAAATAAGCTCAAGTTCAATTAGTATTTAAAACCGATCATATGCATTTAATATATCAATTATTAGGTTTTCAGCCACGTTGTCGATTCAAACTTCGAAGCGTTATTTGGCGCGAAACTGCGTTCCTTCGAAGGGGATTTCATTTCGCACAAACGTAAAGGATGTTTTTGTGAAACGCGCAATAATAAGGTCGAGTTAAAACGTTGTATGGCAGCTTTACGCTGCGCTGATGAGAGAGAAAACGTTTCACAATGAGGCGGCGGCGGATTATTCGTTAAAACGGTAATTTTCACTTTGACGCTATACTCATTTGAATTTCTCACAACGTTGAGCTGCTTTAGCTTGCGTTTCGCTATGTACAAACAGGCTACATAAGAACAAAAGATAAACGTGGTATTTGTCGGCGTTGTGTGCTAGTCGTAGATACAGAAAAAACACGATATATCTTATGGCCGCCTTAAGGATAAAATTTACGATGCTTTTGATGTACAGCGCGGCTAAATTTCGCGTACGAGCCAACCACAATTAGCGGTTCGGTATTGGCTTTGTATAAAATTCATCCTGCGGTTAGATAATTTGCCGCGTCGTGTAATCGCATTATGTACTGTACGATACACATCGAGTCTGGAGCCTTTTAATTTTCATTAAATATCCAGCACCGAAGCATTCGCGATGACAAAACGGAGGAACCTGCGTAGGTACCACGGTATCAGTGATGTCGTTACAGCATTTTTTTCGTCGTTAGGTCATTTCAGTACTTTACAAAGTGCTAAGATTTCGAGTCTATAATACTTCAAAAATAAATTCTTCTGTTTTTTCAACAGGAAAAATTCCAAATTAAAATTAAGAGAAATTGAGCTGAAATATATCTATGTTCATTATTCTACAAAATCTTGATCTAACAGAAACTTTCAAATCTTATAATTTTTATATGAAGTGTGGAGGTACCTTAACTTTAGTTTAAAAAGAAAAATTTACTGAAAATGAAAGAGGAATTTGACGCTTTAAGCGGCTCCCTTCTCGACGGTTCATTATTTTTTCGGATGAATTTTATTTTTATTTTTGAATAAAATTTATTTTTTGGTTATTTCGAGTCTATAATACTTCAAAAATAAATTCTTCTGTTTTTTCAACAGGAAAAATTCCAAATTAAAATTAAGAGTTTCATTCAATTGAAAATCAAAATCAAATCTCCATTTGACTTTTCCCAAACTTAAATTGAATTGAATTGAGATGTGATAACAGATACGAACGAAAGTTTATTTAATTCCAGAGTAAAGCGAAGGTAATTTTTTTTTTGGAAAAGTTACGTTAAAAACTAAAAATTAACTTTTTTTTTTGAAAATGCTACCACATACATCAGCTCAACATTTTAAGTGCCACATGAAGGACAAATATTTGGATGAGTGCGTTTTTTTTTGAAATAAAAAATGTTCTACTTTTCTTTCAATTTTCAATTCTAATTTTAAATTAACAATACATTAGATAATTTTCTACTCAATTTTTTCAGTATTTTTTCAGCTTAATAGAAATGGGAAACATTTTCCATAAAAAACATGTGGGCATTGAAAAAAAAAAAACTATTTACAAGTCATTTATTTTTTCAAATTCATATGCTTCTCAAATTTTTTTTCTACTCAAAGAGTAATTTTTAAAAAAAATTGAATAAAAATAATTCCGAAATTTTTTCATTATTCGTTACGTTACGAAAATTTATAATAACGTTATCATTTCGTTACAAAATTTATATTTTTTGAAATTCATGCTTCTCAAAATTTTTTTCCACTCAATAAGTAATTTTTAAAAAATTGAAATAAAAATCATCGAGAATTTTTTTCATCATTCGTTACGTTAAAAAAAATAATTATAACGTTATCATTTCGTTACATAAATCCGCTGGTGAAATTTCGTTACCGTTCCGTTACAACGAAAAATTTCGTCAATTACATTTTTCGTCGGGTTACGACAACACTGCAGCTAACATTCGCGAAATCCTTAATAGTTGCTCATTTCTAGCCAACGACGTATTCCAACTTCACGCCCGACCCGAGCTATAAAAATTCCATCGTTGAAAAAAAGCGCACCGGGGGTAAAAAATGTTTCGCGAGATGCTGCGAAAATTATACTTGACGCTATAAAGAGCAACGTTACCGAATGGAATTTCGTTTATGAAATTTTTAATTTAAAATTCATTCAGTCGACGAAATTATACGAAAATTTCGCATCTTCAATCAGCCGGATTTTTAGCCTGAGTCGACATTCATTCCGTTAGCGTTTCGCCTCGCTCGCCTCTGCCCTTCGTGCCCGCCGTTTGTATATGGCCACGTCGAGCCGCGTCGATTCCGAATCCCGAGTAATGAAAAATTTCGTATTCCGAGGTTTAGCGTGACCGTTCTGAAAATATCAAGTATTTTATTGTTGAACAGCTTAACACAGAATACGAAGTATTTTCGTGTTATTATTTTCTTTTTTCCTTTTTCGTTTTAAGTATTTCTTTACAACTTTGCTATGTATACTTAGTACGCGATTATGCTCGCGTTATATTTTATACTCGAGACTTGTAGTAAACCATTATTCGATTATTAGGATGACGAGAGGGGATCGAAGGGATGTGAAATTATTTCCTATTTTGGTATATGCGTGCGCAACAATCCGCCTGTATTGTGTACGTAGGTTTATTTGAAAATAATGCTGTTGTGCGGTAAGTAAATTAGTCAAAGCAAACTGAATTTTAGCTGGTAAAGCGTTGAGAGCATCGCATTTTGCTGCAAAGTCTACACGATATTCTTTGAAATTATTTCTCAAGCGATGAAATTCTTGGAAGAAAGCTGTGTTTGGAAATATTGTATTATGTCAAATTACAAGGGAGCTCAAAAGAAAACTTCGCAAAGCCAATTTTAATGAAAATAAGGTGCATAAAGCTCATCAAAACTCAAAGAATCTAAAATTGTAACTTTTGAGGTATAATGGGGAAGATATGAAAATGAAATTTTAGAATTTACTTTAATCAGTGAAAATTAAAATCTTGTAGCGCAATCAAAACTGTCTACATTTTTTTTGAATAAAAAATGTGATACAAATTGAAGAGGAAATTATCCAAAATTACTCAATTAAGAAAAATAAATCGTAAAAAATCCAATTTTCCCCCACCTCCTTCAATTTTTTTTTCAACTTCAATTAGAGTAAAAATGTACGTACTGTCGAGTTCAAAGACCTCAAAAAAATAAAAACTTAAATGGAAGAGATTTAAAAAAAAATTCAATTTAAATTGAAAATTTTGACTGAAAATTTTCTAGAATTTCAATGAAAAATGATGATTCTGGCGTAAAATTCCGAGTAAAAGAGAATTATGTTCAACTTAAATAGGTACTGTATATTTCACTGCAGAGGAAAATTTTGTGACTATTGAAAATGAAAATAATCAATTCATTTCTCAACATCACGTTCAAAATAATCTGATAACTTTGAAGTAAAAATTTTAATACTTAATTATTCTTATGAGTTGAAAATCACATTTAATTTTTTTTTCATATTTCCACTACTTTTGAGAAAAAACTGCTCAGAGAGTTGATACCAATCTTATGGTCGAATTCGTGATGTGATTGAAAAATTTGAAATTTTGTCCGAAGAATTTAAAATATTTTAGACTTTTGCGATAATCTAGTCCAATTTTTAAGAGTACGCGAAATTTTCAAAAAAAAACAACAGAATTTACGAATTTAACGAAAAGAAATTTTCAAAGAAAAATTTTCAATTATCATAAATTTTGGTGAAAAGAAAGATTTCATGTAACTTTTGTAAAAATTAGATAATCAATTCGAAATAAAATTTTGAGCTGAAGCAAAAATCAATATCGAAAGTAGGTACTTACATCATTTTAAAAAATCCAAAATTTCTAAATTATCTAATCGCTCTGTAAAATATGAAAAGATCTGATCAACAGAAAAAATATTAAAATTTGATACACCTTTACCCCATTTTCCACCTCTCGAATCTATTGGAAGAGGTTTCAAGACGTTTCGAAGCCCACAGGAAAGTTTGGAATTTTTCAGCACTAGAGAAAAGCCCATTAAAAAAGGTTCATATGCGAATTACCTAAATTAGTGACCTATTTCATCGACCAGAGCACTATTTCCAATCCGCAATTATAAATGCAAAAATTCATATGAATCATTTTTATGGGACTTTCCAGTGCTGGAAAATTCCAAAGTTTTTTGAAGTCTGCGAAACGTTTTGAAACCATTTTCAAATGATTCGGTAGGTCCAAAATTGGGCACATACCAAGTATCTGTGGGTTTCGTTAATTTAAATCAATTTTACAAATTTTGAAGGGCGATTAAGTAATTTTGAGATTTCAAAAATTCACCAATTCAAAAAACAGGGTTCTTTTTATGGCATACTTTCAATTTATTTTTGTTTCGGCTCAAAATTTCATCTCGAATTGGGATGCATTCATCGTGAGAATAAAAACTAGCGCAAATTAAAACATGGAGAAAAAGTAATTTCTAGTGGTAGTTTTTATAACCATTTTCATCAAGAATGGCAAATTTTTCTATCAAAAAATAAATAAAAAAAACAATTACTTATTACGGAAATTTTTAGGAAATTTTTTCAAATTTTGCTCTTTTTTTGTAAAAAAAAAAAGTCCATTTCTTGGGAGAAAACAGAAATACTCAAGAACTTTAAAAAAAAGTCAAAAAATTAAGTTTGTTTTTTAATTTTCTGAAAAAAAAGTAAAAAAATTGATAATTTTTCAAAGGTTGGAAAATGAGAACATAACGAGAACTAAACCACTTCGTATTACTACAAATTTTCCCAAATTAGAAAAAAAAAAAAAAATAGAAAAAAATTCAATTAGTAACTCTTTGCGGAAAATACGCAATAAGCAGTATATTACAACTCGTTTCCCAAATCTCGACTCCAGCCAGGCAAAAATTACTCAAAACTTATAAATGGTTACACAGAAGGAAGTGAATACGACCACAGAAAGCTAACGGATAATAGAGCTTAGTCCTCACACGTTGGTTACATACAGATAGCAATAATTTATTGGTTTGCTTAAATTTTAATCTCGTGCACACGCTGAAGGCACGTTAGTTATCCCTTTTTCTTTTTTTTTGCTTCGGTCGACGTAAAAATACATACATAGAGGTAGCTACTTCTACCTATACCTTCAACTACCTCGTACACAATTTAGGATACATCGAAGAGCTCAGGTAAAGTGCAAAATTCCAAGTCATCGTTGACCACCGCGTCGCTATCTTTTACAAACCTAGTGTACCGTATATACAAGTTTTATTTCTTTATATGTGTTTTCAGATCCGAGAACAGCTTAGTTTATCAAACTGTGTCCTTTTTAAGTCGACTCGATGCTTTTTCTTTTTCTCTCTGCTTTCGTTTCTTTTCTCGCAGCCCCTCGACCCCTATTAAACCTTACGTTCGTTTGCACTCGACTTGGCTTTTTAAACATTTTACAATGCTTTTCCCTCCCCACCCTCATACCCTACTCTCCGGATACTTATTACAAAGGGTTTTATGATCGAGCATTTAGGCGGAAAGTTTTTTTTTCGCTTTTTTTCATAAATGTTTTTCCGCCTTATGGCTTTAAATTAAATAGAAATCCGCGTATACGTAATATGACTCTGAAGAAATGACGACCGTTCTAGTTCTCTTTCTATTTTTTTCTCTGCCCTCGATCTCTCCTCCTTCCCTTTCATTTTGTTATACTCTCGTATAACGTGTGCTTTAATTAAACACAGGAAACAAAGAGGTTTTTACTACTTTTTTTTTGTAGATATGCATTTTTATATACTTTTTATACATTATCACCTCCGCGTATTTTTCGGAATTAATTGAGTTTTTGGGATAATTGTTGCGGTTTTTTGTTATGTGGTGGTGCACTGAGTGCTTGTGCGTCGGTTTTGCGCTTTGATGGTCTCGGATGGGGCTCCTGTGTCGTTTTTTTCAACGTTTTTGAGTCAGTGAGTGACTGTTGTGTTATCAATGCAGACTGAGTGACTCGCGGCGATATGTGAATTTTTGAAGCGTTTCCATGGATTTTATGGGGTAATTGAGAATCTCTGTTCATTAATCTTGCGATATATTGTTCTCCGGTGCCTTTTTGATATATAATTCCGGATTTTAAGACAATTTTGTGCCATTCATGGAGCTCCTGAGTTGTCACCTTGTGTGATAAGGGCCTTGTAGTTGGCAACCTGATAGTTCCAGAGTCCACCACCAGGGTTAGTGAATCTGACGTCACCTAGACTTGGATTTTAGTTTGTGGATCCGCCACTGGAGGCGCTGCATCGTGTAAATTGGGTTGCAGAACGCAAATATGGCAGAAATCTGCGGAGCTTGCGAAAAGTCCATTGATTTAGCAGATGGTGACTATATGATCCAGTGTTCCATGTGTACTTCCAGCTACCATGATAAAACTTCAGGTTGCAGCACAGTTGCCTACAAATCTTGGAGGGAGAGTAGTCCTGGTTACCGAAATTCCTGGGTTGGAGTTTGCTGTCGGAAAAGGAAAAATTCATCTGATAACGCTACAAGCAAGCAACGCCGAACCTCAGTTGATGAAGACAGCATGATTAGTAAATTTAGCAGCCTACTGGACAAGAAATTGGAGCCAGTTTTACAGGGACTATCCTCATTACAGACCATTGTTCAAGACCATACTAGACAGCTGGAATCACTTGCAAAACGTGTTGATAATGTTGAAGATAATATGGATGCTGTTGGCGTTGGTGAAACATCCGAGCAGGTTAGCCAGTTACAGAATCGAGTATGGGACCTTGAATATAAGTTGGAAGCTGCAGAAAACTATTCAAGACGAGAGAATGTTGTGTTTACGGGTATCCCAGTCACCGAAAATGAAGATCCCTTTGCCATTGCTATCAAGGCTGCAGCTATAATTGACCTACAAATTGATCGCCGGGACATCGTAGACTGCCATAGATTGCCAGTGGGGAAAGGTTCAAAATATCCTCCTGCTTTTGTGGTGAAATTTGTATGCAGACATGTGAAGAGGAACCTGATTGAAGGTTATCGCCAAGTAAAACCTACTGCTGACCATTTTGGAGGAAATAAAGATGTGAAAATTTTCGCAAACGATCACCTCGCCCCCTACACTGCGAACCTGTACCATGAAGCTAGGAAGAAGCTTGGACCTAAGAATGTAGAGTGTAGGAATGGCTTAGTGTACTTGCGACCAACTTCTACAGCAAACCGCCAACGAATCTTCAATTTTGCTCAAATCGGAGAACTCTCGGGCGCTGGCTTAAGTACCCAGCCGAAGTCAGGTTCTAATTAAATCCTATCAGCGTTTTTTACTACTCGTAATTTATTTAACCTTTATATTTTGTATATTCATTTTATGTTTGAAAAAATTATTACTTTAAATGTAGGCTCACTAAGGAGTAATTTTGATAAACTAGTGTTATTTTTGGATGAAAATGCTATAGAATATGATATAATAATTTTAACTGAGACATGGGTCACACAGGAGGAACTGCCGAGATATGCTCTACCTGGTTATGTTACTTATCATGAGGAGGAGGTAAATAGGAGGTCAGGAGGGGTGATTGCCTATGCCAAAGTTGGCCTGAGGTGTATTGTATCTGGGGTATCATTTAGCACCTGTAATTTGATTAAAATTAAACTTCAGAGTGAGGATACTACCATAATGGGTGTTTATAGGCTTGGGCATACCTCAAAAGTTGACTTTGTTGAAACCCTAGCTAACCAAATTGATATGGTGGAAGAAAAGTGCCTGGTGATGGGTGATATGAATATTGATATTTGCAGGGAAGATGTTGAAAATTCCAGGTACCTGAATATGTTGGCTTCAAGAGGTTTCAAATGTCACAATAAGGATCCAACTAGAGTTACCTTAGAGTCAAGCACCTGCATTGATCATGTATTTTCAAGGGGTTATGGTTATACAGATGAATATTCTAACATACTGTGTAGGGTCTTAGAAGCTGATGTATCTGATCATCATGCTCTAGAAATTAACCTAGTAAACTGTTGGGGAGATGGAGCATCCAAAATGACTGAGCATATAGAAATTACTGATTGGAAAAGATTGAGGGAAAAAATTGATAACTCAACTTGGAATATGATTGATGATTTAGATGATGTTGATGAAGCATGCGAATTTTTCCTCAAAAAACTAAAAATACTGCAGAGTAGTTGCACAAAATCTGTGGAAATCAAGAGTTCTATGAAAAAGAGATCTCCATATGCGTCAAACCGTTTGTTATATTTATCAAAAGAAAAGTCTAGGCTGTATAAAAAAATGGTAAAAATGAAAAAGAATGAAAAATCTCCAAATCTTGGTATACAAAAAATAATAGAAGAGTATAAAACAGTTTCTAGGTTAGTTGTCCAGCAAAGTCGTCGTGATAAATTGAATTATAACTCTCATCTTCTGGATAAATGTAAAAACGATGCCAGGAAGTATTGGAAACATATCAATTCAATTAGGGGTCAAAAAAATGAGAACATGCAAAAAATAGTCACAGATGATGAGGAGATTGTGGCTGAGGGAAATGAGGAATATTTGGCAGATAAGTTTAATAAGTACTTTATTGATACTGTTGAAACTTTGTCTAGTAAGTTTCAGGATGCTGGAGAAGAGTCATTCCCAGAAAAAAGTATATTAGAAAGCCTAGCACTCCCCTTAGCTTCAAAGAGTGAGGTATATGCCGCGGTCATGGAGGTCCCTAACAAGGCAACAACTGGTCACGATGAGGTGGGGGCTAGAATATTTAAAGATAACATCACAAAATTAACTCCTATTATCACCAAATTAATTAATAAATCTTTCGATCAAGCTAAATTTCCAAAAGTATTGAAAAAATCTATTGTAGTACCCATTTTTAAAACCAAAAATAAAGAAGAAATGAATAATTATCGACCCATATCTCTCCTACCTGTACTTTCGAAAATTTTTGAAAAAATAATAAAAAATAGAATTATGAACTTTTTAACCAATAAGGAATTCTTTGCAAAAAACCAGTTTGGCTTCTTACCGGGGAAAAGTACAACTGATGCTCTATATAGTCACATCACAGAAATTGTTGAGGCCCTGGATAAAGGTGACAAAGTAGCTTCAGTATACCTCGACCTTAGCAAAGCCTTTGACACTGTCAGTCTAAATATTCTGGCGAGGAAATTATGGAACTGTGGCATCAGAGGAGTTCAATATGATTGGTTTATTTCTTTTTTGGAAGGGAGGTCTCAGGCTGTAAAAATTAATAAAAAAGTGGGAGGTTTTCTACATGTTCTGAATGGGGTTCCCCAGGGTAGTATACTTGGCCCAATTTTGTTTCTAATTTATATAAATGACATCTTTGAACTAAAATTAAATGGGGTCCTCTTTGGTTTTGCAGATGATCTAAATTTAGTGTATAGGGCAAAAACAACTCAAGAACTGATTAATATGATAAATGAAGACTTGGAAATTTTACGCCGTTGGTTTTGGAAACACAAGCTTACCCCAAACTCTAAAAAATCTGTTGTGCTAAGTTTTGGCTATAGGTATCCTCCAAATCTTATAAATCAGTGCTATTTGCATGAGCGTCCAAACTGTGGGATAGTATGCAGCTGTATGCCGCTTAAACTAGTAGAATCCTTTAAATATCTAGGGATTGTAATCGACTCTAAATTAATATGGAAGGACCAAAGTATTTATCTGCAAGCTAAACTCCGAAAAATAAATTATCTTTTGCATCACCTGGCCCAGTTCTTCACAAAACCCCATATGATAAAAATTTACTATGCCCTATACCAATCCGTTCTCCAATATGGGTTGATAATTTGGGGAGGTGCTGCAGATTACCACACCGATCCGATTGAAATCCTTCAAAAATGGGCAATTAGAGATGTTGTTGGAAAAAAATGGGGTGACAGCACAAAAGTAGATTTTAAAAACTTAAAAATTCTAAAAATTAAAAAACTATATCAACTTATGGCTGTAGATTATGTACAAAAGCATAGAAATGTATTCAATGTCCACATTAACACCAGAGGGAGGAAAAAAGACAACACTGTTGCCACAGTTCCTGAATTTCGAAGGGACAGATCAAGCATGCAGGCATGTGAAAAACTCCCCAGATTATTTAATGCAGCTACAGGTCGAGGTATAAAATCTCACGTGGAGTTGCAGAGTTGGCTTCTTGAAAGGGACCTCCTGGACCACAGCTAATAAAAATCTCATAAATTCTTAGATATTTTTTGTTAGGTTTATTTATTGTGTTATGCGTTCGTTCCCTCCTAGACCCAGGATAAATTTGAGAGCTCTATAGTTGTTTCATTAAAATAGAAATTAGTTTCATTACCTATCACTTTTTGCTATTTTCATCCATAGTTTTTGTTGAAAAACCTATTAAAATTTATGTATGAGTATCGAATTATCGTTCTACCTTTATAAAATATTTGTTTGTAATGTTTTGTCCGAATATTGTATTTTGTTTTGATATATCATGAAATTGTTAATCCATTTTGTTACCAAAAACTCTACCATTAGTCAAGGAAGCCCCACCTCGCTCGCGCTTAAAGCGCACTGAGGTGGGTATCGTAATTGTAAGTGTGTCATTGTTAAAAATGAAAAGAAATACAAATTCGTTCGTTCGTTCGTTCGTTCTTCTGGTTCTTTCGTTTTGTTTGTATATATTATTTTATGAAGTAATATCGTATATATTTTTCGTGCCCTGTATCAAGTTGGGACTACATTGGACGAGCAGACTTCATGGAGGGGTTTTTTAATTCGAAAATTAGTTTTGGTGAATTTTTAATTCCAGGAAAGTTAATTTTTTCCGATTTTGACCAAAAAAAAATGCAATGAAAAAGAAGGAAAACTGTAATGAATCTTTACCGAATTTATAAAAAATTAGATGTGTTGAGGAAAAAAAAAAGAACAAGTAATTGATTTGAATTTCAGAATTGTGAAAAATCTGACTCATTATGATTATTAAAATTCGAAAATGGAACAAAATGACGAATATTTTTGGCCATCAAGAATAAAAACAACCAAATTCTTCAATCAATAGTCGATCAATTTCCAATACTTTCAACACCTCTCTTCACTCTCCACACATCCAAAAAACTCTCCATTCTCAAGGAAAAATCCAATTCCAAATTTCCATCCTTGAGAAAATCCCAACCCAAGCCATATCCTCGATTATTAATTTTTCGCCAAACCGATTCCACATCATTTTCCCACCATCGCGTAATAATTCTCCATTCTAATGCTATACTTTCGTTACACATTCGCCTCGCGAATTCACCCATTTCGAAACACTCCAGTTGATTTTTATTTTTTCCCAGGAAGATAAAAGAATAAACAAGGAATACGAAAGGTATCCGAAAGCTGAGGAGGGGTAAAACAGACGAAAAGTTCGGGCGTTACCCGAACTTGAAACACATCCTGGTCTGTTTTCTATTTTAGAATCGATTGTGTGTGATTTAATGTCGCCGTTCTTTTTTATTTACCTTTTCTCTGTTCTCTTCGCGGCACATTGCGCGGTTTTTTTTTATTGCCAAAACCATTTGGAGAATTTAAAATTATAGGTATTCGTTGCTACAATAAATAACGAGTTCGTCGATATCGAAAACGAGCAGAGCGGTCTGGCTCGTTCGTTTGAACCGTGTGTATATGGAGCTTTACACGTTTACACTGGGCTGTGTTATTATCTGATGATGAAAAAAAAAAAGAATAAAAAATACGATGTACCGGAGTGTCAATAATGACCGATGAGTATGCTGTTAGTAGGGCTAGGGGTGCACGCGAAGTTCCGCGTAGATATGTTTTGATCATTCCTAGTGGCGATGTAATGTCAACCTGGATAGATAAATTTTCATGATTTATAAAATTTCATTCTGCGGTCAAGTGGATTCGATTAGAATGTGAGAGGAGGGATACGAACGTATGGAGTGTTTTAAAAGGTTTATAGCCCTCCATTTAATAATACTGCAAATATAATTTCCCAATTTTTTCAAATTTTCGGATTTAAAAGGATAGCCATAAGGAATTATTCGTTTTTCATTATTTTTAGATTGAAAATGGAGGGTGGAAGCAGAATAAGACATTTTTTGAGGATCTCAAATCAACTCGGGTCGAAATTTCACACCCTTATTCATTTTTTACTCCTCTTTAATCTGCTTTAAAATCCAAACAAAACAAATTGAAAATTATTAATTGAAAAAATATGAAATTTTTTGAAATGAATTTTGATATAAGATTATTTTGTTTCCGAAAAATACCATTGGTACTTTTTTTTTAAATTCTGTATCACTTTTCAGTTTTTTTTTTTTTTTTTTTTTTTTTTTTTACAGAAATAAATACCACTTTTCCACATTTTGCTGATATCTATCAAGAGAAAAACCGAAAAAATTGATGGAAAATTTTTTCCAAAAATCATTGATGATCATTTTTTACGTTTTTTCATTTTTCAGGAGAAAAAAAGTAGGATGCATTTTTCCTAATTTTGAAAGAACATGGCAAATTAACAAGGTAATTATAAGAATTTCTTTCAATTTCTTACAAAATATTTTCAAAATTGAAAATATATACACCAATATATTTCTAAAAACACACCTAAAAATTGCTGGGAAGATGCTAGAGACATTCTTAAGTAATTTTAAAAAAGTTTCAATTTTCAACAGAAATAATATTCCAAAAACTAAAAATCAAAATTAAAATTAGACAAAAAAAACCGTCACCTTTTCAAAAACCAAAATTGGAAGTTAAAACCGAATACGAAACCGTTGGAAAAATGCTCACCTATTTCGACCCTATTTACTAAAAAAATATTGAAAACTGAAAACTACTCAAAAATTAGCCAATGCATTTCATGATTTAAAACAGCCAGAATTTTGGCTGTACAATGTACCTACATACATTATTTTTCAGAAACAATTTTCCAGAATTTTTCATATTCTCCAAGCAATTTTTCAATAAATTTTCCAGGAATCAAATGAAATCCAAAATGAAACGCAATATCTTGATAAAATTTCTTTGCAATCTTTCTAAACATTACAAGCAGAAAATGAAGCAAATTCGCAAAAAAGAAGATCGATTTTAATCCCAAGTTAGTATGATTTTTCAGTTTTTCCAAATAACATCAAGCCGGGGAAGGGGGTGGGTGATTCTGACATTCGAAAATTTTTATAAAAAATCGATTTCAGTCGATTTTCTCATTACAAATCAGTGAAAAATCACTGAAGAGAAACAGAATTGCAGCACAGAGAAAAATCATTGAAATTTTTCGATTTTCAGACAATTTTAATGATTTTTCATTTAGAAATTTTCAGATCTTCTTCTGACTTTTCAGTGAATTTTCACTGATTTTCCAAAAAAAATTTTACTGGTTTATTACTGTGTAGTAATTCTGACAGTTGTTCAGTGATTTTCAATAATTTTCACTGAGAAGTGTTTTCAATTTTTTTTTTTTTAAGGGATAAATCTTGACAAATTCAAGAAATACTGAACATTAATTTATGAAAAAAAATTAAAAATTTTTTTTGTAGATTGCCTGAATTACCATTCTTCTTCAATTAATCTGCTGTTTTCTACTATCCTCAGACTTTCGGACTTTTACTGTTTTTATTTTTTATTTTTTTTTTTAAAGATGTTATTGTTTTTATTGTCAGATTTCTACAAAAAAACAAACAACACAAATTCATTTTTAAAAAAATCATGAAAAGTTCATCCCTGCGGTGAAAAAAATCAACTCAACTAATGAAATCTAAAAGTTCCAAGAGTAATCATTTGAGACCTCCTATACCTACCGTAAGTAGGTAATTAACCACTTTTTTGAGATAGGGAAATGAAAAATTTAAAAAAGGCCAAAAGTGATGATGCTTAAAAATTTTTAAAAATGAACTTCTTCAACACTGGGTTTTTTGCTAAAATTTTGTAGTTTGAAAAAAACATTCATTTCAGAATGAAAATTTTAAAATTCTCTAATTTTTCGAAGTGTTCATCAGATCCGAAAAAAATTCTTATTGTTTTATTGGATTTTTTTTTGTATTTTCATGCCGTTTATCTAGTTTTGAATTGGTTCCAAGAAGAATTTCATTATTTATTCATCCTTTTATTAAAAAATCCAAGAGTGAGCATTCGAGGGAAAAACTTCGGTTGATTACTTTTTTTGTATTGCAAAGCAGTTTTTTTGGAGAGGGGGGTCTACTTTTTCAAAAAGATGAGAAGCCTTATTCACTTTGAATGCTATTGAAAGTTCACCATAAAACATTTCTACTGAAAGTCATAAAATTGAATTTCAATTCTTTTGTGTGTTTTTTTCATTCTGACATTTTAACGAAAAGACCTCGTATTTTGATTCAAATCAGAAGTCTTTACCTATTCGATGAACCTCTCTTGGAAAAAATTTGAAAAATATTTTTTTAAAAAAACAAGAAAAATCATTTAAAAATGAAGAAAACGTTACCTACCTATATGATTTCTAATCTCCGGTCAAAAAACATATTCAAAAGATTTCCCCTTCAAAGGAAAACAGTATTCTGTAATCTTTCGAATAAATTTACTCAATTTTATAAATATCGAGCTACGGACAAAAATAGCATTTAGGACCTTGAACTTGTAAACTCTTCAAGGCTGCTTTCTAAAATTCATCGCCTTGAAAGTAATCGAAAATTCTTATCCAGACTAACTCATTATGCGAATCTATCGAAAATTTTCTCCCAATACCCACATTCAAAAAAAATCATCTTTTTATCATTCAGCTAAAACGAAAATCGCCCACTGCTTCAGAGAAAATTTTTAATCGAATAATTAACGCACATACACGACCTCGTAAAAGTAAACATAACCCTACTGTGGCTAGAGGAATCGAGCCATTTTAAGCAAAGCCCACCAGACCCTTGTTTTCTGGTAAATTTGAAAGATGGCCCAGCCATATAAAACGGTTGGACGATTAGCGGAAAACATATTGAGAAAATGCCTTTTACACGGGTCGCACGTGAATCGTCGCACAGGACGAATTGGGTCGGGCCAGCGACGAAGCGCAGTCTATGGATTTTAACGACAACCCTATAAATCTTTACGATTAGAACATTATTCCGGTATATTAGTTCGTATACAATGAGCGCATTTGTCTTTGTGATTGAAAGGTATGTTGGTATTGGTGAAGGGCAGAGGTACACGAGGGTCTGGACAGATCGAATGTAGAATACCGAATAGAACTGGTAAATTACTGTCATTGGAATGACGCGCCTTGCGCCTCGGTTGCGATTAGCTCGAATTTAAATGCATTTAAATGCTTGATTGACGTCATCGTGCTTGAAATTTTCATTTACCGCGGTACATTGAGACTCGAGAGTATCGAGCTGAAAAACACAGGGGAAAAATACGTATAACTAAAGAGTACGTAAATGTAGCTCGTAAACGAGTACACAGATAAGGGGCACAGTGCCGAGTATTCGAGTATTTTCCTTCTTTTCTATTAACGTATCGTAATATGTATTCGTCTCTATGCCACCTAATAAGGATTAAAATAAGTTCCCCCCTTTTTTTTACGATGAAAAAAAAAACCAGCGATGTGTTCGACTTCGATAGAAAAAGAAAATTAACCTTAGTGACTTTTGCATTGGCTATGTAAAAAAATGATGCTTTCGGGGCTGGTTTTTGGCTGGCGAAAAAATTTACGTAATACGTGTTAAAGGTTTAGTGACATTTTAACGTGTCTTATCGATGATCAAATGGTATGGTAGCGGTGTAGTATTATAAAATTCAAGGGTACCATGTTTTCGACGACCTTTACCATCGTATAAAAATGCTTTCCTATAATAATACTAAAGGAAAAAATAATAAAGATCTAATGTTTACCTCGATATGGTGTGTATGTTTGATATTTGTGCTATGTACATGGCATAGGGTAGTAGTAAACCCCCCTTGCAGGTCATTAATAGACTTGATAACCTTAAATTTTCGTTTAGGTATGAATTTCTATGTTGTGTGTTTTATTCAAAGTCCCGAATATTTTGCTTGATTATGCAGCAACCCGAAGTGAATTAATGTAAGAAAAAATTGCTGATTTTCAGAATTGAAAGATTGATTTTTCTAGCTAAATCACTTCTTTTATTTTATTTTATTAAATTATGAATACTATAACATCGTGTCTAACTGTCTACTGTATTGAGAAAATTAAAATCTACCCTATTTTCGTGTTTTTCGTGATTTTCATGCTCAGGAGACACCATGTTGTAGTGAAAAATTTTGATAAATTACCGTAAATATTTCAGTAATTACGGTAAATTGTCGTAAATATTCTAATAATTACGATAAATTACTCTAAATATTCCAATAATTATGGTAAATTATCGTAAATATTTTAATAATTACGGTAAATTACTGTAAATTACCGTAAATAAGTATTTTAATAATATTCTAATTTCAGAGTGTTGAAAAAATATTCAAACTGTCGTTTTTCAAAGAAACGACACGAAACGACGGATCCAACATACCTGAAAATGATCGTTTTTTGTCGTTTTTCTAAAATAAAAAAGATTTGAGTGGATTTCGTTATTTCAGTGTGTTGAAAAATTTTCAAGCTGTCGTTTTTCAAAGAAACGACAGAAAACGACGAATTCAACATACCAACATTTTTTTTGGAATTTTCTCGGCGGTTGGAGAATTACAAAATTTTCTGGAAGCTCCAAAATTTCTCAAAACCGCTTCAAATCGACATGTGAGGTCAAAAATAGGGTACACACCAAATTTCAGTTTTTTGCGTTGATCAGATCGAATTTTAAAATTACCTGAAAATGATCGTTTTTTGTCTTTTTTTTTTAGATAAAAAAGATTTAAGTCGGAACCGTTATTTTAGTGTGTTAAAAAATTTTCAAACCGTCGTTTTTCAAAGAAACGACAGGAAACGACGGATCCAACATACCTAAAAATGATCGTTTTTGTCGTTTTTCTAAAATAAAAGCGATTCGAGCGGAATTATTCCGGTAAATTATAGTAAATATCTCAAGAATTACGATAAATTACCGTAAATATTCTGGTAATTACTCCCTTAATTTGAATCAGTCAAAAATGCCTAAATTGACTGATGAAATAGAGAAAATCAAGTCACCGATAATCAGTAAAATTCCACTGATTCCCCAGTTAATCAGCGTCATTTTGCTGCCAATCAGTGAAAAATTACCGATTCAAATAGTGGATTTTGATTGTTGAATCAGTGAAAATTAGTTGACTGATTGAAATCAGTGAATTTTCATTATTGAAACAGTGAAAAAAATTTCACTGATTGAATCAGTAATTAATTAACGATTGAATCAGTGAAATTTTATTTTTACTGATTCAGTAGTGAAAATTCACTGTTGAATCGTACCTTTTTTTACTAATTCCTACAGTGACTTGATTTTGTCGAGTTTAATCAGTCATTTTTGACTGATTCAAATTAAGAGAGTACGTAGACACTAGACACCATAAATTATCAAGTGGCAAAGGGGATAGCTGGTTAAGTAGGGTGTTTTGGCCTTGGAAATCGATTTCGACCGTTCCTATCCTAAAAGGCTCCCCTATTTTGGCAAATAATTTTAATAACAGTTTTGAACCCCTAGCTCAAGTATTAGAGTGGCCAAAATGTATAATTTTCTGGTAATTTTCTCAATTTTCGTCAAATGCAGATAAAAATTTCAATTTTTTTAGATATTTTCTAGAGGGTAAAAGGAACCCTAAAAAATTTTTCCAAAATTGTTGGACAATTTTTCGACGAGTTACACCCTTTTGAAAATTTTGAACTCCCCTTTCGTATCGAAGGGTCAGAGGTGCAATGGAATCCCCCCCCCCCCAAAAAAAAAAATTAAGCGCTATCTATTATCTATTATAATTATAAAGAAGAGGGCTGTTTTTACGGAACAGCATCACGCCTAAAGTACTGCACGAATTTGAAAGGTGAATGCACCATTAGAAAGAGCTCGACGAGTAGGTGGTTTATGACGCAAAAAGTTTAGAAAAAGCTGCCTCCAAAGTGGAGAAAAGTCGAGTTACAGTTGGTTCCCTCCTTCCTCCAACCCTCATAGGAAAAAATCAGTTTTTCTTAAATAACTCGAAACGCGAAGCTTGAATCAAAAATCTAACGACTCATTGACGATAGGAAATTTTATGGGCTACAATTTTGGTTCTCTTCAATTTTTGCTGAAACAGCTTCATTTTTGAGATATTCCACGAAATACGATTTCATCTTCGACCCCCGCCCTCTTGACCTTGGCGAGAATAATGATGACGCGCTCTCAGATTACTACCTCATAAGTCAGGGTTCGAACCCCATCCGAAGAATGAAGTTTTTAGAAATTTTTTTTAGCTATAATAATTTTTTTTAGCTTACTTAATTAAAATTTTTTTAAGCAAAATTAATTTCTTTTAGCTACCTATATTAATGTTTTTTTGCTTAATTAATATTCAAATACACCCAAAGAATGAACTTTTTGGATTCCTACCTCATAATTCAGGATTCAAACACCATCTGGAGAATACATTTTTTTGAATTATTTTTAGCTAAATTAAATTTTTTGAGCTAAATTTTTTCATACACTCGGAGAATGGATTTTCAACAATTTTATATCTCTAAATTAAATTTTTTGTATCTAAATTAATTTTTAAATATCGAGTTCAATCCCAAAAAAAATTTTGAACATATCCAGAAAATGAATTTTTTGGATGAAAATGAATTTTAAAAAAATTTTCTAGCTAAATTACATTTTTTACCTAAATCAATTTTTAAGCACATCCCGAAAATGAATTTTCTACAATTTTTTTTTACAGCTAAATTAATTTTTTGTAGGTACCTAAATCAGTTTTTTAATAATCAAGTGAATCTCACAATTTTGTGGATAGGAATTATCCATCAAAAAATTACCAATTCTAGAGTTTAGAAACCCATAAAATTGTGGTCAATTTTATGGATAATAATTATCCACGCATTTTACCACAAATGAAAAATGCTTGAACATGTGGAAAATTTTGTGGATAGGAATTTACCATCAAAATTACCAATTCTAGAGTTTGGGGAAACCCATAAAATTGTGGTCAATTTTATGGATAATAATTATCCACGCATTTCACCACAAATGAAAAATGCTTGAACATGTGGAAAATTTTGTGGAAAGGAATTTACCATCAAAATTACCAATTCTGGAGTTTGGGGAAACCCATAAAACAGTGGTCAATTTTATGGATAATAATTATCCACGCATTTCACCACAAATGAAAAATGCTTGAACGTGTGGAAAATTTCATGGATAGGAATTTACCATCAAAATTACCAATTCTAGAGTTTGGGGAAACTCATAAAACTGTGGTCAATTTTATGGATAATAATTATCCACGCATTGCACCACAAATGAAAAATGCTTGAACATGTGGGAAATTTTGTGGATAGGAATTTACCATCAAAATTACCAATTCTAGAGGTTGAGGAAACCCATAAAACTGTGGTCAATTTTATGGATAATAATAATTATCCACGCATTTCACCACAAATGAAAAATGCTTGAACATGTGGGAAATTTTGTGGATAGGAATTTACCATCAAAATTACCAATTCTAGAGTTTGGAGAAACCCATAAAACTGTGGTCAATTTTATGGATAATAATAATTATCCACGCATTTCACCACAAATGAAAAATGCTTGAACATGTGGGAAATTTTGTGGATAGGAATTTACCATCAAAATTACCAATTCTAGAGGTTGGGGAAACCCATAAAACTGTGGTCAATTTTATGGATAATAATAATTATCCACGCATTTCACCACAAATGAAAAATGTTTGAACATGTGGAAAATTTTGTGGGTAGGAGTTTACCATCAAAATTACCAATTATTCTAGAAAACTGTGGTCAATTTTATGAATAATAATTATCCACGCATTTCACCACAAATGAAAAATGCTTGAACATGTGGAAAATTTTGTGGAAAGGAATTTACCATCAAAATTACCAATTCTGGAGTTTGGGGAAACCCATAAAACTGTGGTCAATTTTATGGATAATAATTATCCACGCATTTCACCACAAATGAAAAATGCTTGAACGTGTGGAAAATTTTATGGATAGGAATTTACCATCAAAATTACCAATTCTAGAGTTTGGGGAAACTCATAAAACTGTGGTCAATTTTATGGATAATAATTATCCACGCATTGCACCACAAATGAAAAATGCTTGAACATGTGGAAAATTTTATAGATAGGAATTTACCATCAAAATTACCAATTATTCTAGAAAACTGTGGTCAATTTTATGAATAATAATTATCCACGCATTTCACCACAAATGAAAAATGTTTGAACATATGGAAAATTTTGTGGATAGGAATTTTTCATCAAAATTACCGTTTGTGGGGAAACTCATAAAACTGTGGTCAATTTTATGGATAATAATTATCCATGTATTTCACCACAAATGAAAAATGTTTGAACATGTGACAAATTTTGTGGATTGGAATTATCCATCAATATTACCAATTCCAGAGTTGGGGAACCCCATAAAACTGTGGTTAATTTTATGGATAATAATTATCCACGCATTGCACCAGAAATGTAGGTAAGAGGTTTGAACATGTGGCAAATTTTATGGATAGGAATTTTCCATCAAAATTACCAATTCAAGAGTTTGGGGAAAGTGGGGAAACCCATGGATAATAATTAACCATGTATTTCACCACAAATGAAAAATGTTTGAACATCTGGTAAATTTTTGCCGAAGTTATGTGCACTAATCTAATGGGTTACTCGGCTTGGAAGTTTGATACAATTTTTTCCAGAATAATTATAGGCACAAATCTAATGGTATGTTCCATTTTAAATTTTCCTAGATTTTTGTCAAAGTTTTAAGCTCGAATCCAACGAGATATTTAATTTGAAGTTTTGATTGATTTATGACACAGTTCCGGATACGAATTTAAGCGATTTTCTATTTTTAAGAAGTTATGCATTATGGTTGTTTTTCAAAAAGGAATGTACGATTTAAAAAGAAGTTCACGGTAGCCCGTCCGGAACGGACGGGTTATACGGCTAGTTCATCTATATGTGTACCACAAAAATTTTGAAAATTTTCAAATGGCGGAAGTTTGTGAAAAAAAATTAAAACTGACGTCCCGAGCAACCACCACCACCACTCCCTTAAATAGGCAGGACATCCGGCGTCTGAAATAGAGCCAGAAAACCAGAATTTAGTAGGATATTTGCTTTAATAGCAAAAATTACAAGAATTCGAACAAGAATTTCAGATTTCCAAAAATGGAACAAAATTTACCAAAAAAAAAAATTTAACTAAATAGGTAAATTGAAAATTTTAATCAAAAAAAATAATAGAACTGAAAATGAAAATCTGACGAAAAAAATACCTTCAATAAAACGAGCATCAAAACCCATACCATTTCAGCATTTTACCAATCACCCACCTAAAAAATTCAAAAAAAATCAATATATTTTCAGAAAAAAATTTTCAATATATCCGTTCTTGCGACGAATTTCACAGTAAATAATTCCCCCTCTTTTTCTCGGACTAGGCTCTAAACGCAACCCGAATTTCCTCCCACGAAACCCGGCAACAATGTAAATTTCAAACTTTTTAATAACTTCGGGCGTGTTTTAAAATCGCGAAATATATTAAAAATTCGATCACGTTCGACTCCTCGGAGCGCTTGTACGTTTGCGGGCGCCGAATAAAATTCTGCATAAATTATGAGTTCGAACATCTGCGCTAAACGAGCTATACACTATTTTCGACTTCATCTCGCAGAAAGAGAGAGCAGGGTTAAAAATCCAGAACTACTTTCGGCAAGATATGAAGAAATTTCCAAACTAACACACCTGATGCTCGGGTATGGTTAATTTTCACTCCGTATAAACCACACCGTATGCTATTCATTAGAGGGTGGGGTCATTTCGAGGGTTCCATTTAACACTTGTATTCGAACATTTCGCGAGATATTTTCAATTTCTTTGGCATTTTCTTCGATGAAAAAAAAAAAAATCAAAAATATTTGGATAAGTACTCACCTCAGCTCATCAATCGATCCATCATTCAAAAAAAACTTAATAAAAAATACAAATCGTAGATTTTAAAAAAGGATACATTCTTAGAGATCCATTTTTCGTTCCAATGGCTAAAAGACGTTGCACAGGATCAAAAGCAACAGCCGATGGTTGATGTGGAAACCCATGCAAAAATGTCTATAAAACAGAAGAAAAAACACAACCGAATGAGAAAAAAATATATGTAAATTAACACGTTTCAAACCGTGCCAACGCGTCATATATTAATTAAAAGCGACAAATACACGTAATGAATTTCCGATTCGCGTGCTACCGGGTACTTTTCAATTCCATAATGTTGGCTGAAAATTTAAACAAGACTACGAGAGATTTTTCCAACACATACAACGTAATCTGAGTACATTGCCCGAAAATTAACTCTTGCAGAGTACTAAAAAGGGGAGAAAAGCTTCACTGAAATAATTTTACGTTCAAATCGAACCCCAGCAATCTTGCCTAATCAATTTCCACGTATGCGTAAATATCGTCGACGAAAATTTACACGAGATTTTATTTTTTCTGACAGCCGCGTCGTGTAGAGTATACTCGGTCGAACGAAAATATTACATCGTATTTCCAAATGATAAATCATTTTTCTTTATTTCAATCGTAAATGTCGTAAATGTTGAAATATGAATCATTGCATGTCAAATTAAAAATGAAATTTGCGCGCGAGCTCCCAGAAATTCGAGTATTTTTCACGTATCGTAAACTCCGATCTACATGAGCTGAAATGTACTCGACCGATGGGTTATTTTCCCTCCAATTCGACTATTTCAATCCGAAATAATTGAATCGGCTGGAAAAAAGTAATTAGGAAAATTACAATTGAAATCCTGCAGTCGAGATGATAAATTACTGTGTCGTCTCGAATCTATCAAAATAACCAAACATGTCGCTAAGAAGAGAAATCCTCAGCATATTTATGACAATTCCAGCTCATATTTTTCAACAGGTAACTCCCAAATGAATGCCTTATTCAAATTTTGATGCGGTTACAAGCAAACAGCAGGTACATATAACTCTTGGGGGATTCCAAAAAAAAAACCACTTAATTTATCTTATGGAAATTGTTGGAATTTTTTTTAGAACCTTCCATAACGTTCCATATTTTACCTACGTCATTCCCTTCTTCCGCCTCATTAAATAGAAAATATCCCAAATTATTTGTCTTTTTGAACAAACGATCATAAAAATTAATTTCTTTCATTCATTTTCGAAAAGGAAATTCTGCGCCAGGAGGAGCTAAAAAAAAGGAAATTGAGGTAAAAAAATGATGAAAATTCACACAAAAATAATTGTTTCATTCAATCAAAAAGTACAAAGGTTGGTCGAAAAGAAAATTTTTCGGCGCGCAAAATCATCAAATTTTATGATTTTGAGAATTAAAAAAAATACCCCGAGTTTGAAAAATTGGACAAATGGAACCACTTTTAAATATATACATAGAAATGAGTCGATAAAATTGAATTGTGATAAGTAATTAAATTCTCATAATTTTTTATCTTCATTTTTTCTTTTTTCATTCCTTCTGGCGCAGAACCACATTGAAACCATGAGCCAAAAGACAGGTTTTTGTAATCATAGGAGCAAACAACATCGGTTTTTAGAAGTCATAAGAGCAAAAACTTTTTTCAAGGTTATTCCTAGGAGCCAAAACTGGTTTTTGAGGTCATAGGAGCAAAAAACTGATTTTTGTGGTCATAGGAGCAAAAACCTGTTTTTTATAGTCATGGGAGCAATACACTGGGTTTTGAGGTCATAGGAACAAAAAACAGATTTTTGTGGTCATAGGAGCAAAAACCTGTTTTTCGTAGTCAGTGGAGCAATAAACTGGTTTTCGTTACTAGGGAGTAAAACGCTACTTTACTCCCTCTCGCGAATTGCTCGAGTGCTTAAATTCGCGTTTTTCTCCCTCTTTAACGAAAAAAATCGTATGCAACTCGGGAGTAAAATGATTTTCGACAATTTTAATTCATTTCCCTCGCTTCGCTCGGGCAATAAACCTCAAAATTCGTCAAAAAATCATTTTACTCCCTTGTCGCATAATATACTATTTTCATCATAGGAGCAAAAACCTGTCTTTGAGATCACAGGAGCAAAAAACTGATTTTATTAGTCATAAGCAAAAATCCCCTGGCTTTCCGTGGTTACAGGAAACAATAACCTGGTTGGTCATCATAGGAGCAAAAACCCTGTTTCTGGTGGCCATTTCAGCAAAAAAATACCTTTTTTTGCAGTCATAGGAGCAAAAAACTGACTTTAGTGATCATATGAACAAAAACGGGTTACGGTAATAGGAGCAAAACCCTGTGTTTGGTGATCATAGGAGCAAAAAATCTAATTTTTGGGGTCATATGAGTAGAAACCAGGTTTGTATGGTCGTAAGAGCAGAACCCTGATCTTTGTGGTCATATCGTTCCATTTTTTTAATTTTTTTTTTTTTACAAAATTGAGATTTTGAGTGTTTTGGATTCAAATTAATTTGAACCTCTTCCAGATGATTTTGAAATCTGAAATGCCCATAATCGCAATGCATTTTTTTTTACGTTTTTGGCTTTCCTGTAAAAAAAAAAAAATCAATTTGGCTCTTGGACGGTTTTAACGGGTGAGATAATGTGAGTAAAAACAGGTTCTTGTGATCATGAGCGCAAAAAAAAAACGGGTTTTGTGATCATTTGTCCAGAAAAACGCATTACCAGAGAAATCCATATAAGGTAGTTCTGCGCCAGGGGAATCCAAAAATGGGAATAAGGGCTACACATAATTTAACATTCTCCAAATTTTGATTTTTTTTCTCTCAAAAAAATTAAAAACTTTCCCATGATCTTGGCTTCCACAAATTAATAATTTTCCTGAACAAATGACCACAAAAACCTGTTACATTTCAGTCTTATTTCAGATATGGCAGTTCTGCGCCAGGAGGAATCGAAAAAAGGAAGTTGAAGGTAAAAAAGGTTCAAGATACTACTTCAACACCAATTTATATTTATTTTTAAAAATTGTTCAAGACTCATTTTTCATCAGAAACGCTTGAAATTTTTCGTTTTGATTTTTGATATTCCCAAAAAATTTTCAAAAACTAAGAAATGACATTCAAATATCTTGCAAAAAGATCTAAAATCTCGATCAATTAAATTATTGAACCAAAAATTTAAGAATTACTTTCAAATAAGTCTAACACTTGAAAAAAAAAACTTCAAAAAGCATTAAAACTCGAAACAATACCCCTAAACTCGATTAATCTTCTCCCCTCCTTCCTATTTCAAAAACAGCTTCAAACACTAAACAAAATACTCCTCATCGGGCTGAGAAAAAAGCCTTATGAAAATATTTCACGGCAATTAGCTTCCGAAAAAAGGTACCAAACGCGATAAAAAATACTCGTATTCTTGGAAATTTCATTCAATAACAAAAATAATTTCAATTGGGCCCTTCAAAAAAGCCTCGTTGAAAACATACTTTCGCAAACAAGATATAAAAGCTCAAAAGCAAGGATTAACTCGGGGCCATACACTTTACGACGACGACTGTTTATAAAAGAACCTCTTAAATTGTACTTTTTACTGCTAATTCGTGTAGCTTTTTATTTTCGTTTCGTTTTTCTTCATCCGCAGACGAGAATGGGAATTTTCGTTCGATAACGACCCGATTGTCACGTTCGCGATTATAATAAATTTACGATATTAAATTTTTACACAGATTGTATCGATTGGGCCGCCATATAATCAAAATTTTATAGCATTTTAATAATAATTCTTTATTGGGGTATTTCGTGGGCGATATTTGACCAAATTTTTGAAAACTTTTGGTGACGCCGTTGTGCCGCACGACACAAAACCAACGGATAAGCAGCGGTTACCTAAGTTTATGTTAAAGAGTTCACCGGGGCGTGGATTTTAATCCGAATTAAAAGTTAGCAAAGGTTTTAGCCGCAAATGATTCAAATTTTGCCGACGTTTTTCCAAAAAGGCCTGCGAAAATTCGCTAATTAGTATAAAATACGTATACTGCAGGACATCGCCGCCAAAGATTTAAACATAACAAGTTAATACGAGTTGAGGGTTGCGAGTTTTCTACTTGTAATTCCATAAGCACTTTTATAGAGTAAAAGGTCAAGGAAATAGTTTCAAACAAATAAAGTTTATAACAAAGATCAGACAGAGATGTTGGTTCGAGGACTAACCATTTTGCTTTGGTCGAGATTTCCTCGTAAATAAAGCCAGAAGACCTAATATGAGTTGGGTTCAATTTAATGCAAGGTGTTTTGACTGAAATTCGAGTCTTCACAAATGGTGATGCAATAACCCAACTGATATGATACAACTGAAATTTTAAAATATAAGTGAACAAAATGACTAACATGAGAAGTAAATACTTTTCAACGAAGTGGTAATTCCTCTTCATTTATTCTAGCACATTTTTCTACGTTTATGACTCTTTTCAAGCCAATGGATAAAGCTTAGACTGGAGAAGGTGAAAGTGGATACGAAGTTAAAAGTTTTGAAGTACGTAAATAGTAAATCTGGATTTCGTTATAACTTCAAGAGTAGTTACTTTGGTAACTTTGATTCACTGAAAACTGGAACTATCTTTAAATTATAGGGCTTTTGAAGAGCTTTTCCAGCGTTTTGTAAAAATCAAACATGTCGTTTATCAGAGAACTTACGGTAATCCTTTATTCGTACTTGGTGAAATTTTTTCATTCCTAAATCGGAAATTATTTTTCATTACAGAAAAATGAAATCTTGAAAGTACCAGCCCCTTTAACAGGTTACCACTCCGAAAAATTCCCAACCCCAATCACCAGGAAAAAGCGAAAGTACATAAGAAAATGGCAATTTATACAAATACCATTTCACTTATTTCTCATTACAGAGGTTAACCTCATCGAGAATAATTTCTAATATAAATTTTCAGGAAAAAAAAATGTTTATTCATTTATTTCCTGAATTTTGACTCTCTCAAGGCACCCTAAATTTTTCGAAATTTAAAAAATTTTGACGTTCATGGCATATCACCGTTCACTTTGAAGTAACAGAGTGAAAAAAAAAGGTGATGATCTTTTTGAACCAGTAGGTGCCGAATTAGGGTCTCTCCTGGATCAGCATTTCAAATTTTCTCAACTGTCGTCACTTTTCTGGTAAAGATAATGGAAAATTTTCTGCACTTCGCGCTTGAATAAAAGATGAATTACCTCTTGAAAATTTTTTAAATTTTTTTTTACAAAAATTCGTCATTTTTTCCGTTTTGTGAATTTTATGGCCAGCAGATGTCCTGGAATGACTTACAAAATCCTTGAAAAAGTATAGATTGGTTTACAATTTGCGGAAAAACGGTCCAGCAATTTGACTGAAAATTTCATTCAAACATATTATAAATCACCAGAAAAAAATCGTAGGTATACTATTTTAGGGTTGAAAACTTCAATTTTTTCTGAGAATCAAATTATAATCCAGCTTTCCATTCTTGATTTGAAAAATTCAATTGGAAAAGTTTCATGTCAATTTTCATCACATTTTCGGTTTGTCTCAATAAATTTAAAATGAATAGGGGAGGGACCTGAGGTTGGTTTAAAGTTTTCTAAAACATAGAGGATGAGAATTTTTTAAAGCAAAGAAAATTTGAAATTAAAATTTCATTATTTTTTTCCAACGTTTTAGTAATTAGTGAACGTATTTCATGTCCTTTGATAAAAATTTCGATTAAATTAAAAAATGAATTATTCAAAAAAAGCCAAACAAAAATTTTTACAAATCTAAATTTTATCCAAAATTCGTATTACTTCTTTCAGTTTTTTGGATTTTTTGGACTCAGCTGGTACCAAATAACAATAAGAAAGGGTTAAAACAATATGGATACTTTGGCATCTTCTCCAACAGGGTAGGCCGAAAATTTTTTAATTCTGATTTTTGAAACGTACCCCAAGAAAAGGTTTTGGGCAATGGATTCATTCTTCCGATCGCGCAAGAGCTTTAAATTCTTTTTAAAAAATTGCCGAAATCTGGAAAAACTTTAAAAATTAAAATGTTTTCATTTTTTTACGAAAAGTATGTAGCAGAAATTTTAAAAAGCTATAAAACATGGATTTTGTCAAAGAAAATTCTGCATTTTGGTTTCGATAGTCACTATAAATATTGAAAAAGCTCTAAAATTGATTTCAATAAATTTTGAGGGTTTTTTGCAGTTTCCTGTAATTTAGGGAAAAAATATTAAATTTTTGGCAATTTTTGAGTGATCGAAATATATGAATTAACTAGCCGTATAACCCGTCCGTTCCGGACGGGCTACCGTGAACTTCTTTTTAAATCGTACATTCCTTTTTGAAAAACAACCATAATGCATAACTTCTTAAAAATAGAAAATCGCTTAAATTGGTACCAGGAACTGTGTCATAAATCAATCAAAACTTCAAATTAAATATCTCGTTGGATTCGAGCTTAAAACTTTGACAAAAATCTAGGAAAATTTAAAATGGAACATACCATTAGATTTGTGCCTATAATTATTCTGGAAAAAATTGTATCAAACTTCCAAGCCGAGTAACCCATTAGATTAGTGCACATAACTTCGGCAAAAATTTACCAGATGTTCAAACATTTTTCATTTGTGGTGAAATACATGGATAATTATTATCCATGGGTTTCCCCACTTTCCCCAAACTCTTGAATTGGTAATTTTGATGGAAAATTCCTATCCATAAAATTTGCCACATGTTCAACCCTCTTACTTACCTACATTTCTGGTGCAATGCGTGGATAATTATTATCCATAAAATTAACCACAGTTTTATGGGGTTCCCCAACTCTGGAATTGGTAATATTGATGGATAATTCCAATCCACAAAATTTGTCACATGTTCAAACATTTTTCATTTGTGGTGAAATACATGGATAATTATTATCCATAAAATTGACCACAGTTTTATGAGTTTCCCCACAAACGGTAATTTTGATGAAAAATTCCTATCCACAAAATTTTCCATATGTTCAAACATTTTTCATTTGTGGTGAAATGCGTGGATAATTATTATTCATAAAATTGACCACAGTTTTCTAGAATAATTGGTAATTTTGATGGTAAATTCCTACCCACAAATTTTTCCACATGTTCAAACATTTTACATTTGTGGTGAAATGCGTGCGGATAATTATTATCCATAAAATTGACCACAGTTTTATGGGTTTCCCCAAACTCTAGAATTAGCAAATTTTGATGGTAAATTCCTATCCATAAAATTTTCCACACGTTCAAGCATTTTTCATTTGTGGTGAAATGCGTGGATAATTATTATCCATAAAATTGACCACAGTTTTATGGGTTTCCCCAAACTCTAGAATTGGTAATTTTGATGGATAATTTCTATCCACAAAATTTTCCACATGTTCAAACATTTTTCATTTGTGGTGAAATGCGTGGATAATTATTATTCATAAAATTGACCACATTTTTCTAGAATAATTGGTAATTTTGATGGTAAATTCCTACCCACAAAATTTTCCACATGTTCAAACATTTTACATTTGTGGTGAATTGCGTGGATAATTATTATTATCCATAAAAGTGACCACAGTTTTATGGGTTTCTCCAAACTCTAGAATTGGTAATTTTGATGGTAAATTCCTATCCGCAAAATTTCCCACATGTTCAAGCATTTTTCATTTGTGGTGAAATGCGTGGATAATTATTATTATCCATAAAATTGACCATAGTTTTATGGGTTTCTCCAAACTCTAGAATTGGTAATTTTGATGGTAAATTCCTATCCGCAAAATTTCCCACATGTTCAAGCATTTTTCATTTGTGGTGAAATGCGTGGATAATTATTATTATCCATAAAATTGACCATAGTTTTATGGGTTTCCCCAACCTCTAGAATTGGTAATTTTGATGGTAAATTCCTATCCATAAAATTTTCCACATGTTCAAGCATTTTTCATTTGTGGTGAAATGCGTGGATAATTATTATCCATAAAATTGACCACAGTTTATGGGTTTCCCAAACTCCAGAATTGGTAATTTTGATGGTAAATTCCTTTCCACAAAATTTTCCACATGTTCAAGCATTTTCATTTGTGGTAAAATGCGTGGATAATTATTATCCATAAAATTGACCACAGTTTTATGGGTTTCCCCAAACTCTAGAATTGGTAATTTTGATGGATAATTCCTATCCACAAAATTGTGAGATTCACTTCATTATTTAAAAACTAATTTAGGTACCTACAAAAAATTAATTTAGCTGTAAAAAAATTGTAGAAAATTCATTTTCCGGATGTGCTTAAAAATTGATTTAGGTAAAAAAATGTAATTTAGCTAGAAAATTTTTTTAAAATTCATTTTCTGGATATGTTCAAATTTTTTTTGGGATTGAACTCGATATTTAAAAATTAATTTAGATACAAAAAATTTAATTTAGAGATATAAAATTGTTGAAAATCCATTCTCCGGGTGTATGAAAAAATTTAGCTCAAAAAATTTAATTTAGCTAAAAATAATTCAAAAAAATGTATTCTCCAGATGGCGTTTGAATCCTGAATTATGAGGTAGGAATCCAAAAAGTTCATTCTTTGGGTGTATTTGAATATTAATTAAGCAAAAAATCATTAATATAGGTAGCTAAAAGAACTTAATTTTGCTTAAAAAATTTTAATTAAGTAAGCTAAAAAAATTATTATAGCTAAAAAAATTAATTTGCTAAAAAAATTTCTAAAAACTTCATTCTTCGGATGGGGTTCGAACCCTGACTTATGAGGTAGTAATCTGAGAGCGCGTCATCATTATTCTCGCCAAGGTCAAGAGGGCGGGGTCGAAGATGAAATCGTATTTCGTGGAATATCTCAAAAATGAAGCTGTTTCAGCAAAAATTGAAGAGAACCAAAATTGTAGCCCATAAAATTTCCTATCGTCAATGAGTCGTTAGATTTTTGATTCAAGCTTCGCGTTTCGAGTTATTTACGAAAAACTGATTTTTGCCTATGAGGGTGGGAGGGGAAGGAGGGGAACCAACTTTAACTCGACTTTTCTCCACTTTGGAGGCAGCTTTTTCTAAACTTTTTGCGTCATAAACCACCTACTCGTCGAGCTCTTTCTAATGGTGTATTCACCTTTCAAATTCGTGCAGTACTTTAGGCGTGATGCTGTTCCGTAAAAACAGCCCTCTTCTTTATAATTATAATAGATTTTGATTTCTTGTCTAGTCTCGTCCGCCAACATCTCTTCAAAAATCAAAAATTTTGGCTCTTCGATTCACTTCATTTTTCAAATGTTTGTATTTTTGAAAAATAGGGTCACAAAGTCGTCGATTTCCTCAAAACTCGCTCAAGATTCACAGAGAGCAATTTTTAAAAATTGACCTAAAACGATCCTGATGAAACAAGAAATGAAAATGAGGAATATTCTCAGCAAATTGACACACGACTAACTCTGACTTCAAGGAGAATTGAATACAAAATCAGAACGTTCCAAACCTAATGATACTATCAGTTTCAAAGTAGAATAAATCTGCAACAATAATATTGCTAATTTAAAGAATAAATCATCTAATTAAATTTAATTTAAGAAAACTGCAACATTCATCAAATATGAAGATCTTCTGATGAATTGATTAAAACTTCATTAGAAACACTATTTTATTACCTTCAAAAAAATACCGAAAATTATTTTAAAAAATCGAACCAACGATTTCGTACTTCACTTCGAAAAATTCCAAAATTTACGACGAAATACTACACATCGACGAAATGAAAAAATCCGAATCAATTCGTATGAAAGAAAAAAACACCCCAATTTTTATAACACCATTTTTATCCAATCAAAAAAGAAAGACAACTTTACATTTATACGATTCAATTTCACTAAAAATTTTCCAAAAAAATAATTCGATTTGAAAAAAAAAAAATCATTCGGTAACTTATACTTATCGACAGATCTCATCCTACTCGAACTTAAACACGTCATTGGCCCATCTCTCCCTCATCGCCGGTACCTCCATTTTAATATTTTTTTATTACCCGAACCAAGTTTTTTTCCCTAATATCGAAATATCGTTCACCTAAAAAACGATAAAAAATTCCATAAAATATTTTCAAACAGTAAATTAAAAATTGATCAAAATTTTCTAATCAGATATTACGATATTCGTTGCTTCTTTCATTGCAACCCGGAGACTTTTACAGCACCGTAAAATTTTCTATTATTTTTACGAACCAGCAGTATGGAAACACTACGCTTCAAGAAATATGTAAACTGTAAAAGGGGAAAAAGTTAAAAACATGTAAAAAGAAGGCTGTAACGTACCACGGTGTAGACGGATCATTTTAATAAAACCGATTGTATATTTTTAAATTGAACTATTTTCTTAGAAGCATAGTCGACGTTACGACGTAATAACAATCTGTTGAAAACTCGACGTTTAATTTATCTCGAGCGCGAAAAAAGTAGTAAAAATGTCACCATGTTTTCGATTCTATCGCTTCTCAGACGAGAATTTTTAATTACTTTCAACTTGCCGCAGTTTCACTCCAGTGCGGGACGAATTACCCAAGACTGTCGTCTAATTTGCGGTCACTTAAAGAGCTCGAGTCAAGTTTTAAATGCGGCAACAATTATTATGCAAAAAGCTAATACAGAATTTAACAATATGACAAAGTTGTACGCGCTGTAAAAGTCGCACCAAAGAGGAGCAGACGAAGCGCGAGGAAACTCGGCAGTTTAATTAAATCCTCCCGTCGGCTTTCCATCCCATCGAATCTGCCAGCCAGTTTCAACGGAGAGTCGAATTTCGTAACTTATAACACGACGCTGTAAGTCGTAGCAGCTCGTGTATAACTTGTATTGTATACTTTCGCGGCTGAAAACGTGATCTACATATAATACTCGACGTCCTAACACCGTATAAAATCCTCGTCATCTTTGAATTACACCAATTACAACCTTTATCTTTCTTCCTCGCCCTTTGTAATTCACCTTTACACAGGTATACGTTTTCGTACAACGCCGGAGGCGGAACTACGTACCGGAATTTGATAAAATTTGACAATAATCCATATCGAATTCGTAATATAAGTATACAAGGTACAATAGATATATATTTATACGTTTTCGAATATTGGGCCCGAATTCTATACGCAGGAAAAAGCTTTCCAAGTTCCATGAAACGTTTGCAACATATTTCGGATCATTTCCGAAATACAGCCCCATATAAAGAGATCGGTCACCAGTATCACTATCTGCTATCGATGTTTTTCCCCAATGAAAGTTCGAATAGAAATCGAGTATATGTGCGAGCCTATTTTCCCAAATTGTTTGTTTGCTTTTACCGGATTCGGGGTTGCAGAAAGAAACTTTCAAAACAAACGTAACCCATTTTCCTATTCAATATTGGCGATGGAGTTGTAGAATGTGAAAGTTTTTGAACGGTTTTTATTTCGTTGGCGGTGGCGGCGAATTCGGTGTGATTAATATGGCCAGCTGAGGCCTTTGGTGATTTTTTGGGGGGATTTTTTCGAAGAGTTGGAAGGAAGGAGGGTAAACGAACAGGATACGCGTATTTTTTTTTTCAAAAATTGAGGAATTTTTCGATCAATCAAAGAAGGTATTTTTCGGGGGAAAATAATGAAAATTGATATAGATATGGTATCGAGAAAAAATTGCAAAAAATTATTGGTTGATTGCTTATACCAGTTAGGAAAAATATCAAGAATATTTTTCTTCAACCCAAAACTTCAAAAAATTATTGAAATGATATAAAAAATTTTCAAATGGCCAAAAAATTTATTACAGTGCCAAAAAAGTTGAGTTACCTATCCTCGTATTTTCTTCAGTAATGTTAGAATCATTTTAAAACATTATAAAAATTATAAAACTGCGATATTAAAAATTGAGAAAAAAATTGGAGAATTTTTTTGAAAATATCATAAAAATGCATCAGAATAGTTCATATTATTATTTAAAAATAATTATCATCGACTTTTGTAGGTTTTCCAGAACTTACGTAAAAGTAGAATCAAATATCCAAGTAGGTAGATATTCGCACTTAGTCTTGAAGAGACGAAGCCTAATGTACTTTCATTTTAATTGAGATTAGAACCCTAAAAAATAGATAGATGGATGAAATTTCAATCAAAAAAAATATTCATAATTTCTGAGGGGAAGGAGGCAGTCATATCATTGTTTGAGAATCGAAGTTTTCATTCCTTCTGAAAATATATATTATTTATTCTAATTCAGTGAGTTTAAGTGGATCAAAGGTGGAAATTTTTGAAAAAAAAAAACAAGATGTTCAAACTTTGAAATTTCATCATTTTTTACAACAATCATTTCTAGGTTGCAAAAATTCCAAATGTATAATAATTTTCGAAACAAATTACATATTCATTTTTTTTTGTGATTTTTTAATGTCTGAGTTTGATTCAAAAATTTCTTGAACAGTCCAACTTTTCCACATTTTCCTAAAAATAGCAATCTTTGTCAGATTTAAAAAAAAAAATGAAATTTCATAAAAATGGTTTCTATAAAATTTCAAAACTGATAGAAAGTGATGAAAATAAACATTCCCCCCCTCCGATATTTCACCCGCATTTTCAGTAAGTATTTTCAAGATACTTTGCAAATCGTCCAAGCAATTTCAACAATTTTTTCAATTTCATAAAAAAATTTCATTAATTTGACCAACAAGGGACATTTTTTTTTTAAATTTTTCACAATGTTGAATTTTATTCAAAATTTTGCAGTTTTTCATCATAATTTGACCCAGTAAGTATTTCAATCCAAGGGCATCAATTTTTGCTACTCTTGAAATGAAAATTTCAACGATTTTTACCACATTTCTAAATTTTTTGTGCAATAAATTGGGCAATATGTGTTCAATTTGATTACTCTTCCAAAAAATTTTCTGATATTGAAATGCGATCGTTTATTAACGTTTTCCAGAAAGAAGATCAAAAATCATCATTTTAAAAGAATAAAATACGATTATTTTTCTGTGTTTTTTATGGAAAGATCAGAAATGATCAGAAACTTTCTGATCGAAATAAAATTTCTTAGATTTTTCTCACTAAAAATACAAAATTTTCCAAATTTGAGTAAAACTGCTTAAATAAATGAAATTACTTCTAAAACCCTTCCAACTTGAGCCTAATTCTTTAAACGAAAAATTCAATTTTTTCGTACTGCCATTGCCATTATGCAGAAAAATGACAAGCAGACAACCCCCCCCCTCCACCAACTTATTCAGTGCGGTTATGTCAAAAATTATGAAAATTCTGGCCATTTTCTAGATTTTTCTAGTTACCTACTTTTATTCGTTATTTTTCTGGCTTGAAATTTAGGTACTCAAAAAAATTCCTCCCTTACGTCTGCAAGTTTTATAGAAAATTAAAAATACTTGTTTTGATAAAATATTACTAGTAAAAAATAATAAAAAATGACGAGCAAAATAGAATCATTCAAGATGTTCAGCAAATTCTTGAAATCAATCGTTTTACAAACAAATTTTGAAGAACTTTTCCCATGAATATCCGGAAAAGGATACTAAAAAAGTAATCTTGGAACAAAAACGGAGTTTTTTTTTCACTATTTAGAGTAAAAAAAAATTGAAATAAAAATCGTTCAATTTTAAGGGGAAAAAATTACTCAACACGAACGAAGAGAGGGCTAAATTTTCAAAAAAATATAAATTTCAAACACAAAATATACCTACAGGTATGCATTTTGGACGAATTTCGTGACATTTTTCTCTACACATTACTCTCTTATTCTGAATCAGTGAAAAGTCATTGAAAAAGTCAGAATGGCAGCACAGGAAAAACCAGCAAAATGAATTTTTACTGATCTTTCACACTGATTTGTTTTCAGTGAAAATATTTTCACTAATTTTCTCCTGTGCTGAATTTCTGACTGTTTCTCAATGACTTTCAATAATTTTTATTGATTTTTAAATGCGAGAATACAGATGAATAAATTTTCCAAAATTCCAAATATCACAAGAAAAAATACGTCCCGAGCAAAGCGAAAAGAAAAAATTTTGAAACTCGAAATATCAACCCTCCTCGCCCCACCTCCACAAAAAAGCTACCCATCAATATTAGAAAATTATTAAAAATCTTGCCATTTTCTGGCTTTTTTGCTGCTAACAATGGAAGTCAGGATCTTAGTGAAAACGTGTTCGTATACAGACGTGTGTTCCTGCGTTCATATTACTCTCGCGTCGTTGCAAACCCAGTGCTATCCGTTTATCTTATCTTCTTAACATGATTGTCATATAACTGTGTTAGTGCATGAACATCTTATCATAAATACCACGATTTATTTTCGTCGGTCTCAGCTAGGCTGAGCCGGTAATCTCACAATCAACATGTCATCGATTCACTCTAACACTGGGTCTGACTACAGTCCAGTAAGAAATCAAAAATCCTTCTCATCAATTGTCAAAGCAGATATCCATCCGAACAAGAATCAAGCCATCATCTTTCCATTCATCAATGGTGTTCCAGTTCCCTACTATGCACGTAAAGTAGGAGATCAAATTGGTATAGAAAATGTGCTTCATTGTGGTAAATATAAAAAGGATCGTATTCGTATCTATTTAAAATCTCGAAATATTGCTGAAAATTTTATGGAAGCAGGCGGTGAAATTATAATTCACAAAGAAAAGCTACAAGCAAGGTGGTACATACAAGAAAGAAATAACAAAAAAATAATTGTTACTAATGTTCCACCTCATGTACCTCATGAAATAATCTTACAAAAGATCGCTTCACATAATATTACACCAGCTTCACCCCTAAAATTTCTCCACCTGACTCAAGAAGAGGGGCTCACGAATATCCTCTCTGAAAAACGTAGCATTTATATTCCCAGCGATATGATACAAAAACTACCCCTCTCAGAAATTATTTCATACGATGGAGAAGACTATCGCGCATTTTACAACGATGCTCAAGTAAAATGCTATGTATGTCAACAATTTGGTCATATCTCTCAAGATTGTGAATATTCAAAATCCGATGATATCGAAAACGAGTTGGATCCTACCCATATTATGGATGAAGACAAAGCCTCTGACATCATTGAAACTGATGTTTCGTCTATTGTAATCCCGGACACCAGCAAAGAGAACACCTCTTCCCCTAAAAAGAGGCCTCTTCCATCTGACACAGACTCTACAAATACTCAAATTCTCAATGAAAATAAACTCCAATCACAGGCAACTCTCAATCATCCAAGTGCAGATAAATCGAATAAAAAAACCACAAATGGACCTCAAAAAGGCCCAACCAGTAAAAAATCTAAAACAGCTGATAAAAAAGATTCCGAATTAAAAATGGATGATAAAGTACCTGAACCTGAAACAGATGATATAAAAGATCCAGAACCTCCCATTTCCATTAAAGAACTATTAAAACCAATTGAGAATAATTTTAACAAAAATCGAAATGAATATCCGATTTCTTTTTCCAACTTCAGCGCCTTAATGGATATGGTTAAAGGCCAAGAATCACCAATCTCCACTGTGAAGGAACTGACAAATGACATCCCTGGTGTAATCAGAATACTAGAGGATAATTACAAATACCTATCAACTCGTAGCATGAAAGTTCGATTTACAAAACTTAAGAAGAAACTCTCTTTCAACCTTATACCTGAAGATCCAAGCAAAAATGACAATTCCATAGAAGACACCGAACTTGACGATATTTAATTCTATTCAAACCGATTCCAATTTATTTTATTTTATTTATGTACCCATTTATTTATTTATTTTTATTTCTTTTCTCTATTTTGACATAATTTGTTTATCTTACGACATGTTAAGTTACTTTATACCTATTGTATTAGTTTACTTATGACAAACTAGACAGGGTAATGAACTCGAAGGTGACGAAATGCATAAGCAAGCGATTTTAAATTGGAACTGTAATGGCCTTTTCGCTCACTATGAAAATCTCCAAATCTTATTGAAAACATATAACCCTTTGGCACTTTCCCTACAAGAGACTAATCTAAGAAAATCTAATAATCTAAATTTGAAATCCTACCAAATTTATCGTAAAGAACTCGATGAAATCACACGTGCACATGGTGGTGTTATCCTTGCTGTTAAAAATCATATACTTCATGATCATATTCCCCTTCAAACCAACCTTCAAGCACTTGCTATTATAATGAATCTTCCCAATGGCTCCAAGATCTCAATATGTACTATATACCTCCCTCCCAGCTCAGAAATTTGTAAACATGATATTCAGTCAATTATCAACCAGCTACCCCCTCCTTTTATAATTTTAGGCGACCTCAATAGCCACAGTCCAACTTGGGGCTGTTCCAAATATAACGCAAAAGGCAAAATCATTGAGAGTTTAATTGATGACAATGACCTATCAATTCTTAATACTCCAGACCCCACTCATTTCAGCCCCTCTTACAATTCATGGTCAACAATAGATATGATCCTTTGCTCATCAACCTATAGCGATCAACTCTCTACTTTTTATCATAATGATCTTAGTGGCAGTGACCACATACCTCAAATTATCCAATTTAACAATGTCTCTTATGATATTGCCCCCCCTCCTCCAAAATGGAACTTTAAAAAAGCAAACTGGTTAAAATTCCAAAACTTAAGCTCGCAAATTCAAAATGTAGACACAAACAAAAGCATTGATGATATTGTCGCATCCTTTTCCAATCACATACTAGACTGCGCTTCCCAAAGTATCCCTAAAATTACTTTTAAGCCAAAACGACAAGTTCCCTGGTGGAACAACGACTGTGCCCTCGCCATTAAAAATCGTAAAGTAGCACTCAAAATCCTCAAACAAGACCCAACTACTCTAAATCTGCTTAATTATAGGAAACACAAAGCAAAAGCACAATGGACTGTCAAACAAGCTAAACGTAAATCTTGGCAAGAATTCATCTCAAAAATTCACTCCAACACTCCCACATCTCGCTTATGGACCTCCATTAGAAAACTGAACCCCAAAAACTCAGCCTCACCCCCTATCAATATACTCATAAACAATAAAATAGATGATAATCCCCAAAACATCGCAGAAGCTTTTGCAAATCATATTCATTTTATTTCAAGTGATGAATCACAAGACCAAAACTTCTTAAATTTTAAACTTACCAATGAAAAGCCTCTAAATTTTGAAGAACCCACTCCCCAACCTTTCAATTCTGAGATTACACTCCAAGAACTTCAAAATGCAATTCATTTAGCAAATACATCAGCCCCCGGACTTGACCAAATTCATACTGAATTTCTCAAAAAAGCCCCAGAAGAAGTCATTCTACATCTTCTTGACATTTTTAATCTTATATGGACCTCCCATAGTTTCCCAAAGTCCTGGTCACAAGCTCTCATAATACCTTTTCTTAAACCCAACAAAAACCCCTTTCACATTGACAATTATCGCCCTATTTCTCTTACCTCTAATATCTGTAAAATCTTTGAAAAAATTGTCAATAATAGACTTCAATGGATACTTGAAAGCAAAAATTTACTCTCCCCCTCTCAATGTGGTTTCCGTCCATCACGCTCAACTACTCATCAACTATCTTATTTCAATTCTCGTATTCAAACAGCTCTTGAAAACAAGCACCATCTCCTTGCCATTCTTTTTGATGTAAATAAAGCGTTTGATACAATTTGGAAATATAAAATCATCTCAACTCTACACTCATGGAACATTAGAGGCAACATGATTTATTTCATCCAAAATTTCCTTAATAACAGAGAATTTGCTGTTCGAATACTTGACAAGATATCACAATTCTATCCACTTACAAATGGTGTCCCCCAAGGTGCCGTACTTAGCCCTACTTTGTTCAATGTTGGCACTAATGACCTCTCCTCTACAATTCCTCCTTTTGTATCAGAAGCTATATTTGCAGATGACCTCATTATCCTAATTGAGTGTGCAGACCCCAATTTAGGTGAAAGACTTCTTCAAAAAGCAACAAACAACATTTATAATTGGTCATTACAAAATGGACTAAAAATGTCCACCACTAAATCAGTCGCCATTCACTTCTGTAGAAAGTACAAATGCCCCAAATCTCTCAATGTTAACATTAACTCAACCCCTATCCCTGTTTCAGACTCGGCAAAATACCTTGGAATGACCTTTGATAATAAAGTCTCCTATAGACAACATATCCTTAAATTAAAACGAAACTGTTTTTCTAAAATCAACCTCCTGAAAAAACTCTCCCACTCCCAATATGGTTCAGACAGGCCCACTCTACTCAAATTATATAGAACACTCATTCGTTCTAGCCTTGATTATGGATCCAGTATTTACACATTTGCAAACTCATCTTTATTAGATAATCTTAACACAATTCATAATACTAGTATCAGATTAGCACTTGGAGCTTTCCGCACTACACCCACTACGAGTTTGCTCTGTGAAGCTTCTGAACCTCCCTTAAGCATAAGAAGACAAGAAATTATTGCCACATCTGCCTTAAATATATTATCTACTCCAAACTACCATTTCAAATCCCATCTCAAATTCCCATTAAAACTACTCGACCCAAATATATCAAGCTTAATACAGTCAATAATAACGAATGACACTCTCATCTCACATCACTCAATAAACCTCATCCCACCTTGGCTAGACTATAATTTAAACATAGATCTTTCATTAACAGAATTCATCAAATCAGAAACAAATCCCCTTATTTTTGCTCGCAACTTTGCAAAACTTCACTCAAAATATTCCAACTTTCAAGCTCTTTATACAGATGGATCCAAAAATTCAAACTCTACCTCCTGTGCAGTTGTCCACAATAAAAATCAAATTCTAAACCCCCTCCCACCACAGTTCTCCATCCTCTCAGCAGAACTTTATGCCATTAAAACTGCATTAACTTATATTCAAGATTTCTCACTTAACAATTCAGTAATATTCTCAGATTCTCTCTCTGCCTTACTCTCAATTAAACAATATCCCTCAAGAAAACAACACCCTATTGCTCAAGAAATCCTACAAATTCTTACCTCCATACCCCACAAAATCATCCTATGCTGGATACCCTCACACAGAAATATTCCTGGCAATGATACAGCCGACTCTTGTGCTAAACTTGCTCTTCAATTATCCCCCATTCAAAACATCCCAATCCCTCTAACCGACTTAAAATCCACCATAAAATCAAACACTGTTTTCTCCTTTCAAAAATTTTGGAGCCAAATCTCTCCTACCAACAAACTCCGAGCCATTAAAAACAATACACTCCCTAGAAACTCTTACAATAATATTTCTCGCCGAGAGGATATCATCTTTACCAGATTACGTACAGGACATTCTCTGCTAACCCATTCATATCTCCTTGATAAAAAACCCCCACCCATCTGTAGTATATGTAAAACACAAATATCCGTTCTTCATATCCTAATTCAATGCCCAAAATTTCATAAAGAAAGGTCTGCCCTATCAATTACTAATAACCCCCCGGAAATCCTAGTTGACAATTACCATAACATCCAAAAAATTTTAAAATTCCTTACAATCACAAATCTAAAATCGCTCCTCTGATCTAATTATTCTTTCACACGCCCCTAGCCTTAGTTGCTGTATATGGCGTTAAAAAAAAATAAAAAAAAAAAAAAATAATAATAATGGAAGTCAAAATTTTCTGTATTTCTTTTCAGCATGACACCATGACAGAATTAATCCACCATATTGACGCGAAAAGGGCTAAAATACGATATGAATTATTCAAAGTAAAACTTTATCAAACCAACCAGTCGGTATAACTTTCTGAACAGCTCTAGGAATCCAGCTAAAAAGATACCGAATCAGGCAAGGTGAATCGAACCAAACCCATTGAAAAATTTCCATCTTACACACTTCTACCGCACCGGAATGGCACCACAGATGAAATTCAAAAGCATATTGTTCCGCAAATATCCACGAATCGAATACTTATTCGAAATAGAAAACCAGAATTCACAGATTCTCTTCAATTTTACCATAAAGCTGCTTCGTTTCGATACCAAAACCAACTACAAAGGTTGAAAAATTGATAATATCGCGATCCGAAGCACCTATTTACCTCAACGAAACACACGTAGAAAGCTAAACAAGGTCCTTTGTCTAGGTTTCGAGTTACGCTGACTGACATGACGTGTTGCTATTGTGCGCGCATTTAAAACTTTATTTCTCTGTACGTTCGATTTCTCTAAGGAGGTGTTGCTGATGGTGCAATTTGTTGAATTTACCGAAGCTTTGGGGTAATTGTTGCACATTTCGATGCGCCGTACACGAGCACTATTCTCGTACATAGAAATATCGGTATCGAGACTCTTGTCTGATGGGAATTGTATGGCGCGATATGACGTTAATTGGTTAAGTCGACGTAACACTGCGTTGAAAATTTTCGCTTGTAATTCGATTGGGCGTTTTATAAACGTCGAGAATTGTCGGAAAATTCGATGCTTTTGGCGTCGGATATTGTAACATTTTAATAAATTACGTTTACTATTTATACGTACAGCTAGGTACTTTGGTGGTCGCTGTACAGGCCCGAGAATGAGATGGAGACAGGAGGCAGGGTATGTTTTCTAAGATACCATGGACCGATTTTCTCCGGCAAGAGCCGAGGAGGTGTTAAATTTTAAGCTGGTATTTTGGCGGCCATTTATAATTGTGACGCGAATAATTTATTATGAAAAAGGTTTTCGGCCGGTTGAAATAATCAAAATTGGAATAGCGTTGTTGGCTTTCTGTGCCACGATGACGACCGAACGGGGTTCGGGGTGAACCCTTTTCGAATCTAGTTACCATTCGGTATAAGATTAAAATAACGAGCTTCGGCTACCCATTTAAACGTTGGTTGGTTTTTCAACCGACGTGTCGTCACGTTATTATGTATTATCGCCGGAATTGTGACACAAATAGCCTTTGAACTCGACGCCTTTTCTTCGCCAACGCCAACGTTATATTGCAAACACTTCTGTGCGAAAGCTTCGACGACGTCGCTTTGTGTGCCACGACCATCGCAATTGTTTACCGACCGAATGAGCAATCGGTCCGACTGGCGAGGCGAATGCAATGTAAATGAGATAAGTTCTGGCTGAATACGCGGCTTTGTATCGTCGGTCTAGATTCTCTCTAGTGTCCTCGTGCGGAGCTGCGGTAAATCGTACGTAAGCTCGAACGAATCCGATGGCGGAGGGTTTTAACGAATTGAAGAATGCGTTTGAAGGGTTTGAAAAATTAACCGAGCTGCTGATTGATGCGGTGTTATTGATTGTTTTAATTTATTGCGATGCGAATTAACCGCGCTGGTGGGTTTTCTGTTCGCAAGAACGCCTGGCACGAATGGTTTGGGTGTGAAAAAGTGTATTTTTTGGATCGTTTTCTTCGGCGTGTAGATTTTTCAATTTCATGTAATAGTTTCGTAATCGACTTGTCTCGAGCGATTGGTATGTATGAGTTAGATTTTGATTTAAATTTATTTTTGTAAGATGGTTGAAGTTCACAAAGTTGAAGGTTTAATTTTTGGGGTAAATTACATTTCTAATTGAGAAATTTAAGTAAGAGGTACATCAACAATATGCCGAAAAACATAGAAAAAGGGTTACTTAAACACCTAGATACATAAATCCTAAAATTTTCTTTCATTTTTCAATACTAGCAGGACTAAAATTCCAATCCAAAAATTACAAAACATGTACTTTTGGCAGTTTTTGCTTATATTAATTTTATGATGATTTGATTAACTCTACCTATGCGAAATTCAAATAATATTTTTAAATTGTTCGTTAAAAAAAAATTATAAAAAATTTGTAATTGAAGCTCATTATTCATTATACTGTGTAGGGTAATACTTGGTTAGTTCAACGCTGAAACCCCCATCTATCCTATTTTTTTTTTTCTTTGCAAAGATAGAAATGTTTGAGATTTTGAAAAATTAAGATTCTCCACATGTTTTTCTCAAAATTAAACGCTTCTAACTTTTGATTCGAACAAGATATGGAAAGATCGGCGTTCTTCTTCTAGAAACTCTACTAACAATGGTAGCTGAAGAGGACAACTTTTTCAGTAATTCACAAAAATAAAAAAAGTATCAACTTTTTTACACATTTTTCTTGAATAGTTGGCCTGGTACACCCGCCCTAGTTCACCAACAAAAATTATCAATCGTTTAGAAAAATTCTAGAGACGAGTTCTCAATTTTAGGTTTCTCAAATTTCCGACTTTTTGGTTTCCAATTTCTCGACTTTCTGATTTCTCAAATTTTTGATTTCTCAACTTTTCCATTTTGACTTTTCCATTTCACAACTCTTTGATTTCTCAGCTTTCTGATTTCTCAATTTTTCCAATTCTCAACTTTTCAATTTCTCAGCTTTCTGACTTTTTGATTTTTCAAATTCTCGACTTTTTGATTTCTCAACTTTACAATTTCCCGGCTTTCAGATTTCTCAGCTTTCTTGACATTTTGATTTCTCAGATTCCGATTTACCGGCTTTCCAATTTCTCAACTTTTTGATTTCTTGACTTTCCGATTTCTCGACTTTTCGATTTCTTGACTTTCCGATTTCTCAACTTTCCAATTTTTTGGCTTTTTGACTTTTCGATTTCACAACATTTTGATTTTTCAGCTTTCTGATTTCTCAATTTTTTGAATTCTCAACGTTTCAATTTCTTAGCTTTCTGACTTTTTAATTTTTCAAATTCTCGACTTTTTGATTTCTCAACTTTCCGATTTTCTGGCTTTCAGATTTCTCAGCTTTCTTGACTTTCTGATTTCTCCACTTTCAGATATCTTGGTTTTCCAATTTCACAACTTTACGATTTATTGAATTTCCGATTTTTCAACTTTCCCAACTTTCCAATTTCTTGACTTTTCGATTTCACAACTTTTTGCTTTTTCAGCTTTCTGATTTCTCAATTTTTCCAATTCTCAACTTTTCAATTTCTCAGCTTTCTAACTTTGATTTTTCAAATTTTCGATTTTTCAACTTTACAATTTTTCCAACTTTTAGATTTCTCGACTTTTCGTTTTCTTGCCTTCTTATTTCTCAACTTTCCAATTTCCCGGCTTTCATATTTCTCAGCTTTTTTGACTTCCTGACTTCTCAGATTCCGATTTTTCGGCTTTTTGATTTCTCCACTTCCAGACATCTCGGCTTCCCAATTTTTCATCTTTTAGATTTCTCGACTTTTCGATTCCTTGACTTTTCAATTTCTCAATTTCTCAATTTCTCAATTTCAGGTCTTTCTGATTTCTCAACTTTCCAATTTCTTGAATTTCCAATTGTTCAGATTCTCAACATTTCAATTTCTCAACTTTTTAATTTCTCGGCTTTCTGATTTCTTGATTTTTCAACTTTGCAATAAGTAAGGCCTTATCTATATCTTGACTTTACAATGTTTCAACTTTTTGATTACCCGACTTTTCAATTTCTCGACTTTTTGACTTCTCAACTTTCCAGTTTCCCGACACTCTGATTTCTCAGCTTTCAGATTTCTTAGCTTTCTTGAATTTCTGATTTCTCAGATTTCAATTTCTCGGTTATCTGATTTCTCCATTTCCAGATATCTCGACTTTCCAATTTCTCAACTTTTCAATTTCTCGACTTTTCCATTTCTCAACTTTTTGATTGAATTTCCGTCCTAATCTAAGTAACACCTCCAGCATTATGTTACACTTTTCAAATTTTACCCCCTCCCCCCTCTCACTCAGCTCTAAAGACATATCCTTGTCAAAAAAAATTTGAAGTACATAATTCTGTCCCTTCAATCCCAAAGGTAGGCAAACCTACTTACATCGCCTCATTATGGGTTGTACTACGTATTACTGGCTAAGGGGCGTCCATATTCAAAAGAGACACCTGTACATAATATAAGAAACAAAAATCAGCTTTTGGCCATTTTTTTCTACATTTTTTGGAGTAGTTTATCCATTTTTCCGTGTTATTAATTACTCGAAAATTCTTTTTTGCTTATATTGACACAATTTGAAAAGTTAGAAATTTTTCTACCTAAACCACAAAAAATTACGTGGTTTATTGTACAATTACCAAAAAAGTCATTTTTGAAAAAAAAATCTCAGTTATCCAGTTCTTACCGTGTGGTCTTCAAATTTAAAGAAACGCAATTCAGAATCAGATTCTGTTGTGGTTCTTTTCAAGAGCTCAACTACGTACATCTTTTTTACTGTTTTCTCCAAAAAATTCTTTTCACCATAAAAATCCCAGTCACTCTTGTTAACTTTTGTTTGTATGAAAAAATTTTATTTCAAATCTATAAACTTTCTTGACAAGCCTTTACCTCACTTTATCATTTTGTACAAAGCATCATTTTTTCATTCGATTATATCCAAAAAAAAATTATATAATTAATTTTCGATAAAAATCACTCGTACAGAACCGCGTTGAATTTTCTCCCGGAAACCGATGCTGGGGTGCCTTGTTCCCGAGTTGAAATTCGAAACATCACCGCAAACCGTGTTTATCGCTCGAATAAACATTTTTAATCGCGTTACCATCGCGCCGAAGTCGAGTATGAGAAGAATTCTAAAACACTTGCCGCCTTGTCCTACGTTTTAGAACAATTTCAACCTAACGTATTTTCGATTAATGTTATTTTTTTTGACACCGTATCAATTCAATACCGAGAGAGAAAGAAAAACACATCTACGATTGTCAAGCTGGGAGCTCTACGGGCTTTCTACATATTGTACTCGGCTCCGAAGCAGCAAAAAACTAGGCCGGTTAGACGGTTACACGAATTGAAAAAACAAACCCGGTAAAACTTTTCTCAAATCTTACCCTGTTCCGGGAAGTGAAAAAAATCCAAACTGCGTTTCCTCTCGTAAAAAAAACACCGCAAAAAGTTGGTGGAAATTTTTTTCCAACACGACGTATCCCATATAGACAAAAGGTACGAGCACAATCGTACATTCGTTCAAAACTGTAGGCAAGTTCGATAGTGGAAAAAAAATGTCGACATGATGAAATTTCCAAAAAGGCATCGCTCCGCGACTTCGTCTCTCTTGTCAACGTTGAATATTCCGGATAAATAAAAATTTTAAAATGAAGTCGAACCGCGGGATAACCTGAGTATACAATGATGACGTCAAAACGAGCCATTCTAAATGATCGTTGAATGATTAATATACGCTCGGTTACGTACATCCATTTATCACAAGGACGGGTGCGTGAAGCTCGGCGTATAATTTAGTATAAAAAGGGATCATCCTTTTGGGTCCGTTTTTCCACAAACGTTCGACCTTTTAAAATTTTCGCCAACGGTGATGGCGCTACCTCTTGGCCGCGTTTGCACGAGCTTTCATAGTCGACGATACTTCAAAATAAATTAATCGAAGCGAAGATGACGAAATCTTTTACGTTTGAAAAAAACTCCTTAAATTTCGATAAAATGCTCATCATTCGAGGGATAAACCGAAGGTGAGAGGACTGGCCCTTCTTCTGGTTGGGATTTTTCAATATTTAATTCAGGAAATTTATCAGTTTTACCCTCAATTTGAAAAAAATATATCAATACAAATAGTAAATTTTCACAATTTGAAAAAAATCAGTACAAAATGGCAAATTTTCCCAATTTTTATTTGAAAAAATTAAAAATCTGAGTCGGAATTTTCACATATTTTACCCTCCTCTAGGGGGGGAGGAGGATGTCACTACACGAATTGATGAAAAACGTATTCTCAGAAACGTTCGATTCGTACGAAATGGAACCGACTTACAAATTCGAAGAATTAACCCTTTTTATTTTTTATTTAGATTTTTTCGAAAGCGCATTTATCAATATCAATGCCTCACTACTCCATCTCGAAGTAACCAATAAGCTATCTAATAATTTATTCAGTCGTGCGCTTCTGCCTGCCATCATTCCATCTCCCTTATGACAGCGAGACCATACATCGTTCAAAAGCTAATTTTCCACGCGATGATTTCGCAAACCGAATCTCATATACGTTTAGAATGCTAACAACTCCTTGGCACGATGGCATCGTCGAAAATACCACGCAGACGCGACCAACGTCATCTTAAAGTACACAGTACGTAGAAATTTAAATTATTTCCAAACACGTGTATCATCGTCGCGTATATACGCAACTAAACGAGCCAAAGTGTCGCCGTATCAGTTCTACAACTCAATTTATTACCCTGGTAACCCCTTTACGACAAATTTCCTGGCTTATCTTGTACAAAGTTGCACTTCGTATAAGCGTTTTTACCTCCTCATCCTCACTCTTTCCAGATTGTATCGTTTTCGTATACAACGAAATGGCACATTACGTCAATACACAGATTTACACAATTTTGTTTACAGCGATTGGCAACTGGGTTATGGTAGTTCATCTTGAATTTCGATATATCATTGAAAATTGCCTAAATTAGAATATCAGATAATCGGTGGTAACATTATTCCAATTTTTATCAATAGGTATTGTTCTCTTAAATTAAGATTTCTACTGGATCTGAAAAATTGAAAATCTTTCTAGATTTTTCTGACCATTTTTATGCAATTTTTCTAGCCATAAATTTGCCAAAAAAGAACCTTTATCACCTTTTGATTAAAAAAAAATCAAGTAAAATAGAAAATATTGGAAATTCTTGGTTTTTGTAATAAAATCATTGAAAAAATGTTTGGCTGTTATCTGGGTTTCTTGCTGCTAACGTAAATTTCTTGCTATTTTGTCTGATTTTTCTCATTAGTACATTTACAAATTCACAAAATTACCCAAATTTTGTTGGCAGATATTGAAAAATACATATTTTCAAATAATTTCTTTTTTTCACAGAAAATCTGAAATTGATCTAGGTGTCTTGAAAATAATTGAAAAATAATCTTGTCTTTTTACAAACCTACCTACTTAAATTTGAAAAAAAAAAATCAATGCAATACAAAATTGATGAAAAATAGAAATTTTTTTTGAAAAATGAAGTTCATACATCACGTAATAATCCTAAACAAATGTTTAAAAAAAAATTCTGGTAAAAATTGTAAGACTTCGGAGCCAATTTTTGGATTATTTCAGAACTTTTCATTTTCAATACCTCTTAGTCAATGGCATGATTTGTTAGAAACCTTAAAAATACTTGAAGAATTTGATAATTCATTACGAATTTTTAGACTTTTTTTCAAAATATTCACCTCTCCGTTCCTTCATAAATTCATAACTAAAAATCATGAAAAATTTCAATTTTCATGTTATCTTAGCAGTGGATTTTTTAGAAAATTATCTTGATATAGGATGGACAGAAAAAAAAACTTTCTGTATTTCGACAAAAATTAGTGATGTAGTTTACTTACATTGAATGGGAGTTCTCTTGAAACAATTTTGAGCCCCAACCTAAAAAGGTATGAACTAGGGATCTCAAAGTAGAGGCATGCTCGAAAAAAGGCGTCTAGTTGGTACTTTTTCATTTCCAAATGAGTGAAAATTATCAACAATTGCAACACAGAAATAAATCAATGGAAAAAATGATAGAAAATAAATAATTAAAATTCAGTAGAAAGTCAGTAAAATCTCTAAATAGGTATGTACCAAAAAAACAGTGAAATTCTTTAAAAAATCAGCCAAAATTGGCTGAAAGAATTTTGCTGATTTTTTCTGTACTGCAATTCTGACTTTTTTCCAGTGATTCGGTATTCACGAATTCAAAATGAAAAAGTACTGGATATGAAGTAAAAAAAAGAAAATTATTGCTATTGTTTTGATCATTCGTGCAATTGTTCTTGCTTCGAATTTGTTCAAAAAATCACTTTCTTATGGTATCTTTCCATTATAAAATTCAAAAAAAGCAGATGAAAATTTAAGCTTTTTGTGGTAAAATCATCAAAATTCCTACTTTTTAAAAATTTCTCTTGATTTCTATTCCAACAGACACCAGAAAGATTTATTTCCCTTTCTGGGTAGTTCCATCTCTTGGAAATGCTGGGAACCCCATTCGCCTCTATATAAAAATGCAATTAAAGTTTGGGAAATATATAATCGAACGACAAAAAAGGAGGTTTGAACGACAGCCAAGTGTTACGGCAGTAAATAGTGGTGTTAACGACAAATTAGGCGGTTTGAACGGTCAATTTTGTAACGACTAAAAAAAGGTTGTTACCACGACTGTTGTTGTTTATTAATCACGACAATTCCCTCAACGACAGAAATGATGTTATCAACGACAAATTTGAATTATTGAACGGTAATAGGGCAAAAGCACGTTTTCGTGTTACGACTCCGATTTGTGCTGCATATTTTCGAGCTGTTCTTTGGATCGCTGGAATTTAGTGATGGATGCGTCTTACGTCGCGAATTTTTTGGATGACTACAATTCGGAAGATGACGTCTATGAGCATGAGCCACCGACAAAAAGAGTAAGGAGTTCTGTGGTGTGGGTTAAAACTGAAGAATTTGAAACCGCCAAACAGGCAAGTTCGATGAATTCGTTAAAATGTCACAGGCAGTATGGGAAATTCAGGTCGTACGTAATAATTTGAGTAGCTCTACCTGTTCCTGCCCATATTACTCAAAAGAACTACGTGCAAACATATCCATTTGGCCAAAAATGTAAACGAGGAAGGCCGACTAAATCAACCAGAGCTTTATTAAGACAATGATAAATTATTACGTTTTCTAATTATACCTAGGTACTTCCTTTATCATATTAATCAATGTAGAGTATTTCAAATTTTAAACTGGTATTTTCAGTTTTTTTGTCGTTCAAAAATTGCTTTCGCCATTCACAAATGTTTTTCTGTCGTGAGAATAACTGTGACGTGAGATGTTCTGCCTGTCTTTTAATATATTAATTTGTCGTGCAATATATATTTTAGTCGTGCTTTTCTTACGTCTGTTCGAACTCATTTTCTGTCGTTCAAACCTCCTACTTTTTGTCGTTGATTCAGCCTCTTTTGTCGTGCTGATAAATCATACCCTTAAAGTTTCTAAGCCTCTCTGAATCATTTGATTTTGAAATTGGATACTACTTTTTTCTTTCTACAAGAGATTGAAAAATTGCAACTCGCAAATTCCAACGTATTTTTGATTTTTACCAATTATTTTATAAAATTCGAATTGTTCATTCAAAGACTTAAAAATCTGCCCTAAAAAGTTTTTATTCATAAAAAGAAATTCAAAATTCCAGCAGAACTTCTAACAGAAATTCTGTAACAGGATGTCCAATATATTTCAGAATTTTTCCCCCGATTTATCTAGGTTTTCCAGGCAAATTTTTCGAAATTTTTCAGGCCTTTTAATTAAGTATAACACCTTTATGAAGCATAGAGTAGGTGGTAGTTTTTTCGTGAGATGAAATTATAATAAATCGACGAAGGATGAAATATCAATAATTTTGACGATTGCACATTTTATTAAATACCTAAATATACCTATACTACAAATTCATGACGAATTTTCAGACCTTTTTTTTAACACTCTGCCCTATCTCCCTCCCGCCCCAAAGAAGGCACGAGTCGTCGTTGTAAGCTTCATCGATTTTAATAATTTTTCGCAAGAATTCTCATACCCTCATCACTGAATTTCATCCTTTGCTATTCGATACCAATGAAACCTTGGAATTGGAATCCCCTGACTTCGAAAACCTGATTTGATTTAATTTACAACTACCCTTCCCCATACTCCTTTTGGGCTCTAAATTCATTTCCTCTTATCAACTCCTTGTTCAACTCATAACATAATTTTTACCAAAAATAAGCTAATTTAAATGCATATCTTACACTTTAGAATCTGAATTTGTTTCCTAATCGAGTTTTTTCACCTCATTTCTCCATTAAAAAAAAACACCAAAAAAAAACGAGGAAATCAAAAATTACGCCTCCCAAGAAATAGTAAATTAAAATTGATTCTAAAAACACCAAAAACATAGATATTTTGGTTTTCGAGCTCGCCGAAATGAAATCTGACATTGATTTCAAGCTGCATTCGACACTTATAAAGTAAACGAGAAGTAATAACGTAATGTTATTTGCTCGAATACCCTTTGGTAACTCTAGTAATACGTAAAATTGATCGATTACTTGGCGAAGAAAAATACTTGAGAACTTTTCGCCAATCAAGCTCGGTAACAAAACTCTCGCAAAGTAATAAAATTTAATTTCCAAGTCGTCGCGAAGTTGACAACTCGGTGTATTCAAAAAGCTAACGCAATGAAAATGGTCGATGAAAAACGACATCGATGTAATTATAACGAACAAAGAAAAATAAAAACTTCTCTCGCAAAACCTTATTATAGTAACTTCTGGGTACCAGTATATAGTACAGTGACGCGGTAATTAGAAAAATTGAAAAAATAATGACCCTATTTGGCGCGCAAAATTCTCTCTCGCAAAAACAAACGGATAACTTTTTAACACAATTCAAAATCCTTCGGTAGCATTGTTAATTTGAAAACTCCTACAATTGTGTATCGCTTCGCGTCCAACTTTTCCCATTTTTTTTCATCCCTGCCCTGCCCAGCGATGGTATAATTTTAGCGTATAAAGTTGAGAAAGGATGCACTCGATACAGCGCAGCGTAATATAGCGTTATTATTTCTATATACGTAGGAATGTTGTATGTACAACTTATAGAGGATATTTTTTTTTCGAAATGGGATTAATCACGAGAGGACTGCATGGCAACGTTTTACATTTCTAATCCGAGTTGTCATATAACAATTTCTGTAACGTTAAGCTCGCCTGTGACATGAATTTAAATAACTTCGGGCGTACTATACGCAACGTGTTCGCTTATATATCAAATTTATACCTTTAGCCTGGGTCTGTGCGATGTGTGACTGTAACCCCGGGCCGAACATCTTTTTTGTCGAATCACGACCGACGACGGATGGAAGTAATGGCGTCGTGTAACCTCTCATATACGCACGTGTACCATGATTTTCCACTTTTCACGTCGCATTAACATCGTTCGTGTATGATTTTTAATTACCAGACGTTTAAAACCGTTGTAATTTTTACCCTTTTTGGTGCGGAGGGAAGACGGAAAATTATGGAGGGGGTGAAAATTCAATTTCAAGGGTTGAAATCAAAATTCATGACTGATGTGATTTCTTTTACGAGGTGAGAAATTGATTCAATTTATTGCATTATACAATGGTCCCCTTTTGTTCTTTGAAAATTATTTCTTTAATGAAAAAATTATATGTTCTGGATTTTGATAATAATTTAAAAAGTAATTCATTTTGAGTGGAAGACCTTTTCAAAAAAATTTAAGCCAGGAGGTCTGAAAGTAGAGGCATTTTCGACAGTTGCAGATCGCGAATTTGACGTATTTTTAATTTTTACAAAATTAAAATCGCTCATTTTGACACCTCAAAATCAAGCCAGATTTTTTTTGTTTTCCTAGAATAATTTTTGATTTGAAAGTCTGAAAAAAACAGGAATGAATCAGGAAATTTTGAATTTTTTCCTCTGAAATTTTGTAAAAACCCAAAATAAATCGTTTAGAAAAGTGTTTCTCCCTTTTCTTCTCTTATTTTGTTATAAATTTTTCAAAAAATTTCGCTCCACTAAGACTAATTTGTTTCACTTTGTTATTTTTTGTTGATTAAGATTTCAAAAAAAAAATTATTGAATGTTTGTGTTTTCCTATTAAATTGAAAATTTTTCTCACTATGCTCGGAGATAATTTACAGTTAGACCCCTTATTTCTACAGAATTCGTTGATTTTTTTTTTAAAAGAAAATGTAGGTTTTTTAAAAATGAAATGGAGGAAGGAATGCTATGATACCCAGGTGATAAATTTTCAATTTTTGAAGGGTCTTTTTTTGCAAAAATTTTCGTCCTCCTTCCGCCATCTCATCAAAACAATAATTACAATTCAATCTTCAAGGACAACTCTTCCTCCTAACTCAATAATCTCCAGGGAACACTTGCACAACGTTCACACAAATGACTCAAAATATCCATAAGTTTTACCACACCACTCGAATCCATTTCGCACCAAGCGGATCGTAAATCACCCAAATTTTGAAACTTTTCCAAACAAAAAAAAAATTGCCAATATTTTTCGCAACTTTTACCAAAGTATCAGGTGTTCCGATCGGGACTCGGCTAAACCACGATTTTAATAATCCGATTACCCGACAATTTACAACGATTCGTCGCCCAAATACGGACGGCAAACCTTCACATTTTTTCCAGCCGGTAGACCCAAATCAACGTGCGAATTTCCCCGCCCGGAAATCCTTTCCAAACACCGCCGGATACCGGCAACTTCACAGCAATGAATCTCGAATGTATAAAGTTGGCGAAGAAAATAAAATAAAAAAATCTCCCCCCTCGATATTTTGTTTTTGCAAACACGTCGAGCGGAAAAATATACTACACAGCGGTTCATCATACAAATCATACAAACTAATAAAAGTCCACACTTTCGAAACCTCCCTCCTGCGAATAATTTTATTTACAGCTTCGAAAATACATCGCTAAAAGTTTTTTTCCTCCTCTTCGCCTTGTTCTTCGCGAGTAAATTCTACGTATATCATTTATCAAAAGCTCCTCGCGCGTAATTTGTACCGGTGGGCGTAGCCAAAGTCTATATATATCAAACTAGCTCTTTTTTTCTATATCCTTATGGGCTTTTCGTACTTTCCAACACATGCTTAATTAAATATCAATCTTCAAGCTGAAGCTTTTAAAAACTTTCGAATTCCTCGGCACATTCGAGAGCCAAGCAATTAAAAAAAATAGGTTCCAGTATAATGTAACACCTGCACCTGCGCTATCGAAACTGTGCACAAAATTACGCCTTCAGGGGTATTTATTACGAGAAAAAAAAAACCGAATAAAAGCGTATTTTTTTCACCTTCCCTCTCCCTCCTGCAATGCGATTCGTAGAACATCGAATGTCTTTTATTATCCATAAAGTCCATTATTATTCAAATGCATCCTTTTTATTTGACGATCATCCCGTTGATGCGTTTTTTTTTTTCAGCGAGAAAATTGTTCGAATTGTATACGACTTATGTGTTTTATCGACGAACCAGAACGTACTATAACCTGAGCTCAGACTGTGAAATGGGTATAATACTCGTGCGATAGTACTGTGACAGCATATTCAGACTATCAGACCACTGTTTGTGTATGTGTTTACGTACTTGAGGCAAATGAAGCAGCAATATTGCAGCTAGGGCATCTTTTGTATAAACTCACCTGAAACAAAATACAAATAAAGTCTGTTAGTTTATTTTGTTTATGTTGGATTTTTTTTTTACAATAAAAACGAAAATGGTTCGTAGAAATAGACGATGGAATTGTCGAGTTATGTAAATATTGGGCGTCGACTTTTTTTTTATACGAAATGGTTTATTCTTTATCACATATTTCGTTATTTTGTAGCGTATTCTTCTTTCAGGCATATTTTTTATTTAGTATTCATATTATGTGTCTGTACAAATACAAAACGAATTCGTAAAAATATAAAACGCGATTTCAAAAAGATAAAAACCGAATGAGGCAATAATTAAGATGGAATTTATACAAATAATAAATGGAATTTGATGCAATTTGACTAAAGCAGAAATGTGAAGAGGCGAGATAAGGGAGTAACAGATGTAGGTAAAACCAAGTTGTAAAATTTTTGAAAAACCTGCAATCTTGACCAAAAAACATGAATTTTAGTGATTCCATATCAACTTAGGTATCCAAAAATTTTCATAATGGGTGAAATTTTTCAATTTTTCATTTGAGTACGAATTAAATATCTATTTATCATTCTCATAAAATTTTATTTTTCAAGCTACAAGGTGTCTAACGGTTTTTCATTTTTGGAAAATTCACAACTTTTTTGCTAACTTTTTTTACCATTTTTATTCAACTTAGACCCCACTACCAAGAAAAATACCCCCCTTCCAGCACCAAAAAATATCTCAAAAATACAAATTGGAAGAAAATCTTTACTCCGACACGACAGAGCTACCAATTTCACAAAAAGTCAAAAACTCGAAATGAACAATTTTTGAAATTTAAAAAAAAAAAAATGTTTCGTGAGTTTGTATTTTATTACTTTTTAAACTGTTTTTTCTTCTAAATTCACTACTTCCAGTTCTTTCACAACCTGTTAGAAACCCTGTTGAAGATTTTTTGGTTGTAAAAATAAATGAATAGAATAATTGGGAAAAAATATGAATTTTCAAATTTTTCTCAGAATTTGTTTTCAATATTTATCAAAATATGGGGAAATGAATTGAAAATTTAAAAATTTCTTGTTTTTTTCTGCAAAAATGTTTTGATAACACAATGTAATTATACGTAACTATTTTGCTTGTGAAATCGCTTTTGATTTTGAAAGGGGAGTTATTAATTTAATTTTGATTTTCTGTAATACTTTTTCAGAAATGAAAAACAATCATTGATTGTTTTATCAAAAACGACAAGAAACGACGAAAAGCTTCTCAAGCTGTAAAATAGTCGTTTTTGATCGTTTTTTCAGAAACCGACAGAAAATAACCATATTTCAGGGCTAAAAAATGATAGTTTCTGGTCCTTGATTCAAAAACGATGAGAAAGGACAAAAACGACAAATAACGACCATTTTCCAATATTATAGAATTGTTGTTTCTACTTTTTGATCATTGTTCTCTCATCTTCTCTGCATTCTCGAAGTTTCTTGGTTTATTTTTTCAAAAGAAGATTATTCTATTTTTATCAAAATTGCAAAGTTTTAGAAATCCGGCCTTGTAAAAATATTTGTAATTTTTAAAATTCAAAAAATTAGTAAATTTTACCCAACAGCTAGAACATTATCTTCTATTAAATTCAATCGACTCCAACAGGTTACTAAACTTTAAAAAAAAATCATTTTCATTGAGTAATTTTTAATCAAACGCAAATCAAATTTTTAGAGTACCCGAGCAACTAATTCTACAAAATATTAAAATCCATAAGAAACAGAAAAACATAAGTTTAATCGAGAATAATTCGAAAAAACTGAAAAAATGAATAAAAATGACGAAACTTTTCCATAATTATACCAACAACGTTCAACTTGCTGATTCACCAGAGACCCATATTTTTAAATTTCAGTGTCTGACACTTGACTAGAGTTTAACGAACACCAAAGGTACTGGTAATTCTTTGAAAATAACAAACCACAAATCATCTCTAATGCGAATGTATAAATAAAAAACTATACAAAAGAATCGTTACCATTCATCAAATTGAAAACTGTGTCATTAGTATGGAAAACACGTCAATGAAAGAGTAAAACGTTGGAAGTATCAAAATTTGCTTCAGATAAAACCTTTAATGAAATAAGAGTAAATATTTTTGCAATTTTTTCACAAAAACATTAAACTAAAATAATTTTGATTTTTAAATGATTCACAAAGATTAGCATCAACTAAAATAAGGAATTTTTCAAAATTGTATGTAATTAAAATTTAGATACTTAAGTAAAATTTTAAATTCTATGAACTTCTTTTGAATTTCTTCAACAGTTCGTTGGAACTCACAAATTGAAAAATCAAAATTGGATTTTTCAAAATATTGGATTTTAAACTCATATCGATTTCTAATTGAATTTGGTGAGGTAATCCCTCCCCCTCTTCCTCAATGAAATGTCATCAAAAATCCTTTCAATAATTTCAAAAAATATTATTCCTTCATTCAATGGAATCGAAACAAAATCAATTTTTCATTCTCCAATCATCAAAACTTTCTATCGTTAAGAAATGGAAAATAATAAATATCTTCGAAAAATCCTCTTGGAAGATGGATTTTACCCCATTTCAAAGAAAATCTCTCAATTCAAATCCATCTTCGCTTCGACTTTCGACATCTTACGCAAAACTTGCTCGATTCTCGAGGGTTGAAAACGTTTTTCCATCACATTACGAAATTCCGGTTGTACATATTTAAGCGGATACGATTATAAGAAAAAAAAAGTCATCTATATCGGGCACGAACAAAGGGTCGAACATATATTCCACAAATGTTATTTCTGTCCGATGGAAAGCAGGTTGATATATTCGAGAAGATTACCGAGTATAACTTATTTCTCATCTCTCTCTAGTTCGTTTCTTCATACACACCCTAGATAAAAGATGTACCAAGCTAACTCGGCAACAAAACATATAAAAGTCTGGACGAGAATTATGTGAGGTATTATTTTTCGATTTTCTCGTCTAGATTTAGTATTATTTTCATTTCTGTTTCGCATCGCCTCGACAATATTACAATAGTTAACAAACGTTTTTTTTTTTTTTCGTAATGTGTTTTTAATTATACGATGTACGAATCGATGCTTTAGGCTGGAATGTATCCTTCGTATAAATTCACGTGTTTTTTTTTATACACCAATTTGAACATCCTTTGATGTATTTTTATTAAGCCATAGTTCAAAGGTACCAGCCGCATAGCAAATTCAGTTAGTTTTTAATAAAGCAACGACTAGCTGCGAATATACAGTCGATTAACGAGAAAGCGAGTGGATTGAAAAAAAAAAAGTTACAAACAAATGAAATTCTCTTTGGTACGTATCGTTTACGGTCCAGCTAAAGATTTAATTCAATTATAGGGTTAAACGTTAATAATATAAACGGTTATCGCGTCGCGAATGTTACATATTCCACACCCTGCTTCGAATTCTTCTAATGCGATAAAATAGCTTACGATGGAGTGTATTTTGGCAGTTTTATCATTCATCCACAATTTCATGGTGTCTACTGGATGGAGAAAATGAAAAGTCATGCTATTTTCATGATTTTCATGCCCGTCAGACACCATGTTATAGTAAAAATTTTGATAATTACCGTAAATTACCGTAAATATTCAGTATTTACGGTAAAATACCGTAAATATTTCGTAATTACGGTAAAATTACCGTAAATAGTTCTTAATTACGGTAAAATACCGCAAATATTTCATAATTACGGTAAAATACCGTAAATATTTCGTGATTACGGTAAAATACCGTAAATATCTCGTAATTACGGTAAAATACCGTAAATATCTCGTAATTACGGTGAAATACCGTAAATATTTCGTAATTACAGTAAAATCACCGTAAATATATCGTAATCACGGTGAAATTACCGTAAATATTTCGTAATTACGGTAAAATCACCGTAAATATGTCGTAATCACGGTAAAATTATCGTAAATATTTCGTAATTACGGTAAAGTCATCGTAAATATTTCGTAATTACGGTAAAGTCACCGTAAATATTTCGTAAATGCGGTAAAATTACCGTAAACATTTCGTAATTACGGTAAATACTTTATTAATTACTGTAATTATGGTAAAATATCGCAAATATTTCAATAATTACTGCAAATTATTGTAAATATTCTAGTAATTACTGTAAAAATATTTTAATAATTACGGTAAATTACCATCATTATTTTAGTAACTATGGTAAATTATTGTAATTATTCTAATTTTGACATCATTTGCCAAATCATTTTCATTTTGATCTCCATTTTGATCTTTCTTATTTGAATTTGAGCCATCGTTGATTGTCTTCTTTTTGATGGCCGTTCTCGGACAGGGCAGAAATTTTTTAATGCAAAAATAAAGTTGAAAAATGATTCAGAAGCAATCTTTCAATTTAAAAATAAAGAGAAAAATGTTAAAAATTCATGCTTTTGTGGCAAATGTTCAAAACGCATACTATTTTCATGATTTTCACACCCGGTAGTCACCATGAACTAACAATTAGTTCCGGCGCCTTTGTTTTTGCAAACTTTAAAATAATAAAATCTTATCCGAAAGAGTGGTAATTTTCGATTTTTATCCACGTTCGTTCACATCGCAATGAAACCATTTAAAGGAATCATTTTCACCCTCGTTTCGATTCGATCAAAGAGTACACAAATGGTACGCGAACTTGGTAGTACTACTTAGGCTTTGGATAATGTCCAACACGGTGTGTTGTACGAGGGATGTTGTTCTTGTGCAGAGCCTTATAACTCGCCAGCATTTTTATCGTAATATTTCAAACGATTGGGTAGACGCCAAACGAAGTTCAGTTTCAATAGTTTTTTTACACCTCTCCGTGTGTACTATTCGGTACACCGCCGACAAATTTCCAGCTACGGTTTAATGATTTCTCGCGAGTTTATTGTTCGTCGTTCAACCCGCTTTGCTCTTCTCACAACCAGAATTTTACGAACTATCGCATTTTAATACCGTTTCTTTTTTCCACGTTCCTCTCCGATGTCTCTTTTTGATTCGCCTAATCATATCGGTTACACGTGCCACGATAAAGACGTCGAAATAGGCCAGCTTGCCCCTATTAAAAGGGTGTTTTCTTCATTGCAACTTCTGAGATTATAAAAAAATTTTTATGCTGCGAAGATTTTTCTTTTTATCGAAACAATTGAGCTGTCGGGCGAAATAGCTAATGATTTAATATACCCGACGATTTTACACACTCGGATCATTCGTCTTTTTGAATATTTCCAAATGAATCGGAAATGAGTTGGGTTTTAAACGAGTCTCAGTTGAACTTCTTTTTCAATTGAAAATATCAATTATTATCAATTATTGATATTTTAAAGTGAAAAAGTTGTCTTTCTCATTTATCGAAAGACTCATAACATCTCAATTGCAATTTTTAAAAATGTTGTGATTTTTATATTTTCAAATTTAACTTATTATATATCAGAAAGTCAGAAGCTGAGATTCCTTTTAGGTGGAAGGGGGGGGGTATTCCAAAAATTTTATGACCTCATTTTGCGACATCAAATTTTGCGTGACTAAAAGTCAAAAACTTCTAAATTTTTATATTTTTGAAATCAACTTAATGTCAGAAAGTCATCCAAAAGTCAAAAACTTATAATTTTTTTGTATTTCAGAAATTAACATACTATATTATCCAAAAGCCAGAAGCTGAAAATTTACTTGATATTAGAAAGTCAGAATAACAGGAAAAATATCAAAGAGCTGAAAAAATTTTTAAAAACAAATTTTTATATTTTTTTGAAATTAACTTGATATTAGAACATCGTAATCATTCATTCTTGTTTGATCAGACTTCTCAATTCAAACAAAATTTCTCAGAACAAAATGTCATGATTTGAATCAAGCCTCAAATTGCATAAAAAATATCCCACGATTTTCAAAATTGAATCAAAAAAGTAAGAATCGTTCGCGAACGACTTGATCATCTCGACGTGTAAAATTCTAAAACATACCAAAAATCAATTTTCAACATTCCAATCCTTCCTTTTTTCAACTTCTGGATACCGATTATGAGGGAAAAAAACTGAACCGCTCTGAACACGAGTTGAAATGAAAAACCTTCAAAGCACTCCCTTCTCAGCCATTTTCGTCGCGTAATTTCCTCAACTCACGCGACCTACATTTATCCCTTAACTGTAGGATGTTTTTCTATTTATCTTGCCGCCGCCGCGCCGCTCCGCCTTCGCGCATCAAATCAACCACACGTAAGATCACATTTCTGTACCATAGTAAATTCCATAAAAACAGTAAAACGCATCCGAGCCAGAGAAACAACATCGTATACCCTTAACACGATAAATTCACTCTCGTGATATCGCATCGCTGGAAAACAGAAAACTACAAGGGCGCGGCACCGCATCCGCAAGAAGCCGGCGAACAATACGTCGGAGGCAAGGGACCGTACGGTACGGTGAAATAACGAATTTGAATAATTAGATTACGCCCGCAATGCTGCGCCCGAGACTTTCGTACACATACGCACGTCTCATCAGATAAAATTTTCCTCCCAAAGTCAACATCGCATCGTCACGAATAAAAGGCGCGCCACTCGGTAATTACTATTTACAAAACGATTTCTATTCTCGGTAACATATTATGAAATATAATCTTCGACTTGTGCCCGTATCCCGGGACGCGACTCGGAAGGGAGAAACGGACGTTAAATTATATTTCAAAAAGGATTCATAATTTCGCGAGATGCTCGGCATTCGCCGTACCGTCTAGCTCGTTCGTTTGTAATGCTTTAATATTCGACCGAATGAAGACAACGACGAAATTACTGCGTCGGAGAATTTACTTAATATTTGCATAATACAAGGAAAGTAGCTTAAAGTTAGATTCTTAGTTACCGTAATCAGACCTTATATAGAGTACAATTTAGTTAACCCATTTTGTAACTTACGTTATATAGTACTCTTTCTCGTCGTATTCCAGCACGTGGTGCAAAGTCGACAGGAGCCAGAGGGAGGCTGCGAAACGTATCGAGAGAATTCGGCGATCTTTAAACATTTACCTAGAATTAAACGGCGCGTTGCGTTCTGGCGAACCCGCAATACCAACCACTTCCTTAAAAATAACCCACTTCCCGAATTTAGCATATAATTTTCAAACACTGCGAACCCATCTTTACTATTCATTCTCAAAATCAATTCTAGCCTTAGGTTTCACTTTGTTTCTCCCTCTGTATTAATCAACGAGTAATACACATTAATAAATTAACAAACACCTTTTTCTCAGTGTCTCTTTTACATTCAATTATCGGCTTATAGTTCGGTCGAGAAGTGTTAAAATGTTGTCAAAGATACCATGCAATCGAGCCATTGCTCTGATGAACGAGCTACGTTCTCCTTCGTTGATCTTTGTTGATAGAAAATTGAAAATATCCCAACGAAAACAAATAATTAGCTGGGGCAAACGTTATACCAGGCTGCTTTGCTTTTTACCTACTAATACATCAACTCTCCCAACTAATGAGAAAAGAAACTATAAAGAAAGAGCTTTCAAAGAATAAAACGTACCTACCGTTTCGAAAAAAAATTATAAAAGTTTCCACCATTTTATTCTCTTTTTCCTTTTCCTTTTTTTTTGAATTGAAGAAGGAAAAACAGACGAAAGAATTGGTAACATTTTCCATTCGGGGTTTTTATAATTTTTTAAAAGTTTCCAATCGGAAATTATTTCCAGCGATAAGGAAATCTTTTTGTGGAGTTGAAAAAATTACTCTGGTGAAATTTCAATATGGAGAAGTAAGGCTGTCATCGGTGGATGAGATGTTTAAAGAAATTAAAAATCTAGAGAATATTTCCTGGAGTGAAGAAAATTTAAGGTCGAGTTTTCCTTCGGAAAACTTTCAAATTATTGATGTTTTTGAACTTCTGTTGATGCGGATTCCCTATGAATATTTAGGAAAACGTTGACAGAATTAAAAAAACATATTTTAATGACTTTCTTTACAGCTCTCAAAATAATCCGGGAATGGTTCGACTTTTCCTACAGCTCCTGAAGTCTTTTACAAACTGTCCTTTACAATTTTTCAAACTTTTGTCTATGTCCTGCCAAGGGTGTTACCTAATTTTTATTTTTTTGCGATTTCAAAATTTTGGATGCTTGAATTATTTTTGGCGAATTCCATGTTATAGTAAAAATTTTGATAATTACAGTAATTACGGTAAATTACCGTAAATATTTCGTAATTACGGTAACTTACGTAAATATTTCGTAATTACGGTAGATTACCGTAAATAATTCGTAATTACGGTAGATTACCGTAAATAATTCGTAATTACGGTAAATTATCGTAAATAATTCGTAATTACGGTAGATTACCGTAAATAATTCGTAATTACGGTAAATTACCGTAAATAATTCGTAATTACGGTAAATTATCGTGAATAATTCGTAATTACGGTAAATTACCGTAAATATTTCGTAATTACGGTAGATTACCCTAAATATTTCGTAATTACGGTAAATTACCGAAAATTTCCGTATTTACGGTCAATTACCGCAAATATTTTGTAATCACGATAAATTACCGTAAATAAATCGTAATTACCGTAAATGTTTTGTATTTACGGTAAATTACCGTAAATATTTCGTAATTATGGTAAATTACCGTAAATATTGTAATATTTACGAAAAGTTAGTGTAAATATTTCAGTAATTATTGTAAATGTTTTGGTGATCATGGTAAATTATCGTAAATATCTTGATAATCGATTACTGTGAATCATCATAAATATTCTGTAAATATTCTAGAATTTACTGTAAATTATCGTAAATATTTTAATAATTACTGTAAATTATAATAAATATCTCAAGAATAACGATAAATTACTGTAAATATTGTAATAACTACTGTAAATTACCATAAATATTTCAGTAATTATGGTAAATTATCAGGAATATTCTAATTTTGACATCATTTTCCAGATCAATGAAAATGTCAATCTTTCTTATTTGAATCTGAGCCATCATTTTTTGGCTTTTTTCCATTGGCTATTTGATTCAAATTCTGGTATTTTTTATTTGAACCCGAGTTAATGGTCAAGCTCTGCCCGAGAGAAGCGAAGGCAAAAATTATTGATTTTAAAAAATGAAGTTGAAAAATGATTTTGAAGCAATTCTTCGATTTTAAGATTGAGAGGAAATTGTTAAAAATTCATGGTTTTTGTGAAAATGATCAAAATGAATGCTATTTTCATTTTCATGCCACTTGTACTAAATTCATGCTATTTTCATATTTTTCATGATTTTCCTGCCTGGTAGGCACCATAAAAAAACAACAAACGCACGAAAAGCTGAGTCATTTTTTGCAAATTCGATCAATTATTAACTTGGTTCAGAAATTCCTTACGATATTCTGAGTCCAAATTGAACCAAAAAACTGAAAAACTAAAAGAATTTAAGTGGAATTTCATTTGATGTTTTTGATAATTCTGATCTCAAAAGCGGGTCATTTATTGATTCTGACCTCCTCACCCTCAGAATTCCCAAGGACTCTGTAATCAAAACACATCGACAAATCTCTACCTTTTACCTATTCCAGTTTCAGGTTCGGGTTTTTTCGAGTTTTAGCTTCAATCATTTGTTTTTTTTTTATTCTACTAAACATTCATTAAAAATTCAGCTTCTTTGATTTTTTATGATTGAAAAACATTGAATCAAATCGTTCGCAACATCCTAAGTAATTTGCTTATATTTGCTAAAATCTGATTACCATTTATGACTCTGCCATAAAGAAGGGACCTTGTGTAAAAAAAAAAATCGATGTCTTCATTTTTATGTGTTTGGTCCAAATTTGGTGTCATTTGGGCCAAAAACGTGAAATTTTTTACACTAGATCCCTTCTTTACCGCAGGGTCACATTTTTCAAATGATTCGCTAGTTCCTGATAATCCTGATGAAATTATTCGTGAACGACTCATTTTCTATTAAATTGTTCGCCATTCAAAGATGTTTCACTTATTTCCAACAAAACATTTACGAATCAAAAATTCATAAAATTTTTCAATTTTGTGACCAAAAAAATTGCGAAAAAAATCAAAAATTCTCCGTTAAAAACAGAACATCCAGGATATCTGAAAGACCATCAACATCATTGAACAGCAAACACTCCATCTGAGAAAAAATTACCATTCGTCGAAGATTCTCAAACCGAACCTTATCCGTTGCCGGATGAAAAACGATATAATAGGAAAATACGTAGGTGTAGGTACCAAGGCGAAAAACACTATTAATCAAACGAAGATCTCTCATCGAAGTAAACCCTCTGCTCCATCGTAACGCTATCGTTCGACCAAAATAAAAAAAGAAGCCGCACACAGATACACCTTGAAAATTACATAAAACCCGACCGAACTTTCTAGTTGCACTCCTGACAAGATAATCTTGAAAAAGAGACGCGCGACAAATTTTAGCAAACAGTGATAAATCCATACGGCGCTTTCTTCAGCCGACAAAAAATTTCCCAATGGGTCTATTTACATCGCAGTCAGCCAGAGAGAGCTTTCACATCGAGAGGTGTACGCACTATACGCACACTGGGGGAAAAATAAGAAAAAAGTCAACCCATCGATTCGAACAATTCAAAAGCTCGGCATAACCCAGCACGCCACCGCTTACCAGTGGAACGATAAGCGCTTAACCTGTCACAATTTTCTACTAGGTACTTGAGAAATGACAGTGACTAAGAAATATTGCAATTCACGTCATGTCTGCTACCGATGCCACAATATACACGTATATAGTTACCAATGAAACCGCAGCGTCGCGTCGTTTAAATGGATGCTGCCATGAGGTTCTTCGAGGCGAAGCGGGAGAGAAGGGCGATGCGTATTTTTCAAACCGTCGCGTATCTGCGTTGTAAAATTTATGACGAATCTTTTAATCGTCCTGGGATTACGAGGTATTAATCAAACCTCTTCGATGGAACGAGCCAATGTGGGGAAGAGAGGATTTAAATCGTTGAAATTTTCCTCCATAGAACCAGCATCGAAAAAAGATTGTTTTTAGAAACGTAACCACTTAACCGTTACAAATTCCATCATACGTCCGAAAATAACAGCCCATGGACATTTTTTCCTTCCGAAATATATTCACCGATCCTAACCCCCTTCCAAGGGCTCCAGTCTTCATCGAGGTTCTCCCAAATATCCCAGAAATTTCGGTAACCGCACCCGCTTAAAAGTTTTCTAATAAGCTGTTTCAAAATACCGCAACGAAATACAAAATTCTCCCCGGTTGCTCCACTTTGCTCGATCCAATTTACGCTGATTTAATTAACAGCGCTGCAAGAATGCTGATGGTGAACCTCCGTCCGCCGCATCCCCTTGCCCATATCTTGACGCGAATTTACACAATTTAAACGATTAATTTCCAACATAAAAGCTGCCGCCATCGCTGCACTGTGCCTCGTGCCTATCCTCTTTCTGTATCGAAATATTAACCGATGAAAAGCTTTAGCCTCCCGAACTTCATCTCATCGTCAGTCTCGTCAAAATATAGAAAACTGAAAAGAATAAACATATTTTGAAAGGGGAAAGTACGTAAATGTACGAAGAATGGGTCTTTATTTTATTGCAGCTTTGGAAGGAATTTTAATCTGAAATTTTACGAAATTATTGGCGGAATTTTAAAGCATAAGAGGAGAGTTTCTTGGCACATGTATAGAAATCCATGAATGGAGGTCGATGCAAAATAACCCACGCGCAAGTAACTTCTGAAAATATTGGAAAATAGCAGGGTTTTAAATTTTCGGATATGAATTTTTCTTGGTACGTGACTCTCAGATATGGAAATTTTCCATTTTTTGTTGCGATTTTTTAAAATTTTTCCATTATTGAGGGTATTTTTTATTGATGTGATTTTCAACACACGAAAACTAAAAACTGAGCAAAAAGTGGAGAATTTAAGAGCCTTCCGGAGCCTGAAGACTTTGGAGTCTGACTCAATTGTGATATTTGATAATGTGATGACTTTGAAATAGAATAAAACTACAAATTCCCTACCACGTGGTACATACAGAAATACATCCTGCTTCTGCTTGAGCCAGGCAGATACGAAAATTCCAAGGAATAGGAATCGACTCCGGAGTTGGAGTCGAACTGATTATAAATGACTTCGGAGTCAAGTTGTAGTCAGAGAGTCAAGTGATAGATTTACTCTCGAGTCAAGAGCCAGAGTACAATTTCGATTTTCGAGTCAAGGAGTCAAGAGACAAGACAGTCAAACCTGGAACTCAAATACCTTCAATGCATCACTACTCATACCGCTGAATGTCATTTCGACCTTTTTTTTGGCAAGTCCAGGATATTTATTATGTTTAGAATTTTCTGAAGAAGTTTCCCAATTTTTTTCTCTCAATTTTCCCAACTGAATCTTTTTCAGGTGTGATTTTTCCAATACCAAATTTTTTTCTCAGTTTTTTTTTTTCAACAGCAATATTTCTGACGCAATTTTTTCCATTGTTGAACTTACATCGTTATATCTTTTTTGAAAAGAGTAATTTCTGTTAGATTGACGCCATAAAAAAATATTTTTCTCACAATTTTCACATTTGAAATTTTTTCTGAAGAATTCTCCATTTCTAAATTTTGTTCTCATTATTTTTTCGACTCGATTTTTTCCTTCAAAATTTCTATGATTTCAATCCAGCAGAAATCATTCTTTTCAAAAAAGATGTAAGTTCAACAATGGAAAAATTCTTTAGGAAAAACTTCAGTGAAAAACAATTACGCCAGGAAAATTTCAGGTGAGAAAATTACTAGAGAAAAATTTGATCGTGGAAGAATAATATTAAAAAAAATTCAGCTGAGAAAATTATGAGAAAAAAAATTGGAAAATATTTTCAGAAAATTCCAAACTGATCAAAAATGACGTAAATATTCTGAATTTTGAAAAAAAAAAAGGTCAAAACGAGCCAGCGGCACAAGCAATGACGTCTTGAAGGTATTCGAGTTTCAAGTTTGACTGTCTTGTATAGTCAAGAGTCAGGGTGTGAGTTTTACTCCGGAGTCAAGCCGGAGTATTACGATGCCAATTTTTACCAGAAAAAAAAATTTGACTTAGAGTCGGAGTCAAATTCACTCCAAATTGACTCAAACTCCGGCTTGATTCTAGATTCAAGCCGGAAAAGGGGAGTCAAAGTCATAGATTGACTCCGGACTCAAGCGATCTGAACGAGTCAAGAGTCAAGGTGGAGTCAGAAGTCAACTTTTAGACTGACTCCTATTCCCTGAAACTCCGAAAAAGATACTTTCTGAAACTTGTTCGGTTTTTTTCTCACCAAAAGTAACTTGAATGATTTTCCAAAACTTTGAAAAAACTGATGATGATTCAAAAAATCAGAATTTTTCAAAATAGTGACAATTTTATGAACCCGGAGGATTTTCCGAATTTTGAAGGATTTCCACGGCTTGGATAATTCTGTAAAACATTGCCTAATTTTTCTAAAATTTCATCAATTTTTCAAAAATTGAACAAATTTAATTATGGGCAATTCTAACAAAATTTCACAAGCTGTTGAAAAAATTGGTATACGATTTTCAATGATTTAAAAATGAATCAAAACGGGAAAATCATTCAAAAAAAATGAAAAATTTACCTGAATGTTAAGAAATTCTTAAAAATATAGCAGGAAAGATTTCAACAAATTAATTACATAAGTTCATAAATCATAAGACTATTTTACAAAAACTTGAAAAACTTCACGATGAAAGGGCGAAACATTCAAAAACTAGACATTTTCAACCGGTCCAATTTCATGAAATTTTTATGCCCTGTCTTCACAAATTCATCACAAATCCAAACATCACAAAGGAAAAAATTTGGCCCAAGCAGAAGATTGAAAAATACAAAATGAAATTATAAAAAATTCTCGATTTTTATACTTAGTAAAATTGCTATTTCTTGGATTTTCTGTTAGCAAGGTAAAATTCTCCCCATTTTCTAGTTTTTCTCTTTTTTTTTATCTGTAGATTTTATGGCATTAGAAAAAGAGAAAGCTGGAAATTCCATCTTCCCTCCTCCCCTTCCAAAATTTTCATTTTAGGAGAGTAATTCTTTTTTTTTACTTCTTCGCCTTTCTATTTAAAAAAATTAACTTTCTAGACTTTTTGGTAAAAATAATGACTAAAAATTAACAAAAAGAAAACAGTGAAAAATTCAGCAAAAAGTAACTAATTGGACAGGCTGTAAATTCAATCAGAAGAACATGTACATACAAAATGTGTACAAAATGCAACACCATTTAAACGATTTGAAGTTTATTCCAAACCCAAATCGAACACTCGCTTTATTCTCAATTCAGATTTCGATACATAATTAAAGGCCAAATGGAGCAATTTATTAAATATTCCGAATAGATGTTCGATAAACCACGACTCATATTGTTCTCCCTACAGAGCGTTCCATTTGTACCTAATTATCGTATAGACATATTCGAGTAAATCGTTTACACCCTTATACGCCGGAATGAAGAGAACATTGATAGGGTGCTTTGTGTCCTTCGTCCTGAGCTTTACGATTGAATAAGTCGTCGTAGATTCGGAAATTGAAATTAATACAAAGCCAGAGATCACGATTCTCCACACAAAGTATATTCCGATTGTGTTTAGGTTGCTGGTTGTCGGCAACAATGCCCTTTTGAAGATATTTTATATCGTTTCTGATGACGATAGCGTTCGGTTGTGAAATTATTGGTAAATTGAACGATTATTCTCATCTCACGTATCTATTTATAGTCCTAAATTTTGAATTCATCGGGGCTCGAGTGAGTAGAAAAATTGCTCTACGTGAGAAGGCAAAATACATACAAATGGAGATAAAATTGCACTCAGCGGAAGAGGAAAAAATTACAGCGCAATTGACCAAGGGTTGATTTTAAATTGTACACCCGAATTAGTGTCTCGTGGACTCGGTTACGATTACGAGCCGTTATGGCATGGCATGTCGCGCCGATCGATGATGCTGATGAAGCCGAGCTGAATATATTATTTTAATGTTATAAATATTTTATGAGATGGTCAACGGCGTGAATTTTCAAATACATATCGTCGCGTAGAGGTATTTAAAACGGCGTAATGAAAACGTTGGCGTAGATCGGACGTCGTGTACCGATGTTAATATTTAATAAGACCTTTCTCTGCTCGTATATAGTACTTGATTAAAGAACGGTTTAGTTATGAATAGAGAGATATGCTCGAGTTAGAGATGAATGACTGAATATTCAAGTATTAAGTGGCGAAGGATTTTTTTCCTTTACCACGATAAAAGAATGAGAGTTCTTCGACTACTACAATAGTCCAGACGAATACGTAATTTGACCGGTGGTAAGACAAGAAACTAACTTTGTAAGGGTGGAAAATATATAAAACATTACGTGGAATGCATTCTCATGCGGGTGTAAGTTCTTCTCGTCGGTTTTTAGTTACAAAAAGTTATAAATATCTGAAATCAGGCAACTCGAAGATGAAACTTTTTCGTCGAGTTATTCGAATTAAATGAGGCGGAAAAATACGCTAATTTTTTGGAATAATTTAATGAGAAGTCTGTAAGATGAAATTTTCAAAATTAGAAAGTTGAAAATTTATTTCTAGGGTGTTTTTATGCATTTTGAAAAAATAGGAATAATTTTTTCAACCCAACTCAAAGTAAAATTTTCAGCCCAAACAAAAATTAATCGAAAATACATACTTACATCATGAGAGGATCCTGTAACCAAAATTTCAGGTGCTGAAGTGCATTTTTCGAATTTTGGCAACTTTTTTTATTATTTCGAAATATCTTATAGAATGAAAAATACACAAAATTTGATCTACCCAACAGAGTTGAAATCTGGTACACCCTATTTTTGACTTGCCAAATCGATTGGAAGCGGTTTTGAGACGTTTCGGAGCCACCAGAAAATTTTGGAAGGCCGAAAATAGGGTATCTACCAAATTTCAGCTTTTTAGCGCGTAACGTGTGCCTTGGACATACTTTTGAATTTTTTCCAGGAAAATACTCTGTTCAAAAATTCGAATTTGAATAGAAGTTACGAATTTTGGAAAATTGCGCTCTTAATCGATAAATAGGTTGAAAAATATGGGTAATCCACGATTATACGAGCTGAAGTGCATATGGACCATTTTTATGAAAATTTCTCCAACGCTAGAAAATTCCAAAATTTTCAGGTGGTTTCGAAACATTTTCAAACTGATTCCAATTATACCAAATTTCGACTCATTTTGTTTATTAGATCAAATTTTGGTATTTTTTAGGATATATAAGATTCGACATTTAAAAATTTTGCCAAAATTCGAAAAATGCACTTCAGCACCTGAAATTTTGGTAACAGGGTCCACTCATAATGTACCTACTTTGGATTAATTTTTGTTTATGCTCCAAATTTATACCTCCCTTGTGAGCCGTAAACTTCATTTTTTGCCCATTTCAATGTTGATTAAAATTATGTATTACAAAAATATTGTTTTAATCAGTGACGTACCGAGGGCATTTTCCGGGGGGGGGGGGGGAGGAGGTCTCATGAAAATCCCAACTCGAATTCATGAAATTCCCAACTCAAAATGGATGCATCTTGAAATGCCAGAACAATTTTATGAAGAATGAGTAAAAAGGAACCTTTTTTTGGCCCTATCACCTCAAATAATGCATATAAATATGATTTAATTTATACCCGAGCGAAGCGAGGGTGAAGCTTTGAAAAAATTATATTTTCAATGCCTAAAAAAACTATTTTTTCTTATTTTAAGGCTTTCAAAATTCTTATTTGATGTAATTTGAGAAGGGGAAGGGTAAGAATGTAGCCATTACATATTCACAATCAATGGTGTTGAAAGCTTTTTTGGGAGCGTAAAAATTGAGAATAAAAACACAGAGTATCAGATCAAAAGTATTTTCAGGGAAATGAATAAAAGGAGCCTTCTTCAACACTGTTGTTACTTGAAATAGTTTGTTGGATTATGATTTTGTTCATGCCCGAGCGAAGCGAGTGCGAAAATTTTTAAACAAGTAAAAATTTTATTGATTTCCAACTTGGAAAAATGATACATTTTCAGTTGGGAAAATGATGAATTTTCAGTCGATAAAGTGACTAATTCCCAACTGCCCAATTTTCCCAACTGATGTGTTGAATTGCTCAATTTTCCCAAATCACAAGTAAAAAATTTTCTCAGGGGGAAGCTCTCCCCTCCCCCCTATCGGTACGTCTCTGGTTTTAACCTGAATTTTGAAGTTGTTTTAGTGCTGACTCTTTCCTCTCCACCCAGTGAATCACCAACAATCAATTTACGTAATGCATAACTTCTTGTTTTCTCAACTTTTCGGCTTTCAGATTTCTCAACTTTTTGATTCCTCTACTTTTCAATTTCTCGATTTTTAGATTTCTCGACTACAAGTGATTGATCTTTCGATTTTCAAACATGCATGTAATTCAACATCAACTCCGGATAAATTTCTTCGCAGCACTGAAAATTTTCAGAACACCCTGTATCTACACTGTTTAATTTTAGCGTACAAAAAACGCCTCAGCTGAAACGTTTGCGAACTCGAGAAATAAGGTTAATAAATCGCGCCAACGTAAAACTAGCTGGAGGGAAAAAACAGCAGACTCGTTTAACATTCGCTGCATTATTTACGCGTTTCCTGTCGCATAATATCTTTTGTTTTTCTACACCAAAGTCAACTTTTCCACACAGCTCGCTAAGAAAAACACCAACAAATACGGGGCGAATAGCGAGACTCAAATCTACGAATAATAAACTCGAGGCGATAATCAATTTTTTGTACAATATCGTTCCATTTTTGACAACTTTTCACTTTCCAAAAATAAGGCTCAGAATTTTTACAACCTTTGATCCGCACCTCGAGCTTTTTTTCTCACTCCCGTTGATTTTCCAAAATCGATATTAGCATTTACATTCTTATTACGACCTTTTTTCCCCAGCCTTATCTCTTCTCCTACCTATTCACGTTCGCAATGAGGTACCGCAGCAATATAACGTACTATAATTTAACAATACCGGAGCCAAAGCACGCGTACACGTCCGGTACTGTGTCCTGGTCTCGACGACAGTTCGTGTTTTACACTTTTCTGCTGCGGTTTTTCGGTCCAATATATCTACGCGAAATTCGGCCACCGTCGCGTAATAGAAAATCGTTTACACGCTCGTCCGAAATGGCATCGTTGGTCTCCCTTCGGCCCTCCTGTCACCAGCCAGCGCTGTAATAATGGTACATTTGTGCGCGTCGTAAAAGTATTACGTAATTACTTCCGGTGGCGGCGCTAGCGCGGGCGTTTGGGTCTCCAAAATTTCTTCTTGGTTTTTTTTTATATATGTGCGACAAAATATACGTACGTGGTTGCGCGCGATTGCGGAATTGGGATTTTCTATACGGCTTGATATTACATGATGCTGCAGATGCTATGTAATGCACCTTTAATACCTATACGATCGTCTCTGTACAGCCACCGGGCCAAATTTGCCGCTCGAGTTAATCGATTTTACACGTTTTCGATTAACCAGCGTATATTTTACATTGAATATACACACTCGAATGTTATCGTTCGACTGGTCGTTGTTTTAAAGTGCTAAATCTTTATTATGTACTCGGAACGTGTATTTGTGCAAATAAACAACCCTCAAATATCGACTACGACAATTAATTTTGGCAGCTGGTTAATGGTTATGCCAGCCGAAGCTTACGCTAATGTCAGTTCCATGAAAAGCAGCTTTTGCTGAATAACTTTGTTCATTTCGAGCATTCATAATGAACCCGGAGAAGGCGGGATTGGGTTACAATTTTATGAAAATATGGACCGAGATAGCGGCGCGGGTCAATTATGGCGTTTCGTTTTTAAAAAGATACTTTTTAGATGGAAAAATCGAGTCGAAAGTATTAATTTTCATGAAAGTAGGCGAGTACTTGAAAAAAGCTCGCTGTTTTACATCAGTTGCATTCATTCTTAAACCGAGATATTTAGGGTAATAGCATAAAAGTCAATGAAATATCATTCAAATTACGTACGAGAGTAAAAATTATTGCTTGTAACTTAATTTGAAAAAAAAAACCTGATCGAAATGCAATGCGAAAAAGATTGAATTTCTACAAAAAGAACTTCGAGAAACTTTTTGAAATTGAATAAAATTTTCATTCAAGACAAAAAAACAGGCAACTTCGTAGAAAAATGCAAAAAAAATGATTAATTGGTGCAGAAATTTGATACAATTCAAAAAAATTATCAAAATTTGAAGAAAAAATTAAGGAGAAATATACAAATTTAATCAAAATACAAAAAAATTGTTGACTTCGATAGACTATCGAGAAAATATGGTAAAAGTCGATAAAATACCAAAAAAAAAGAGTAATAAAAAATTGAAAATCAATACATACATCAGACCTTACAAGTACTTTAGTTAACAAATATTTTAAATCAAAAAAATTATCGAAATTTTTTGGCTTGTTCCACAAAATGTACAAATTTATTGGGTCCAATGTAGCGAGTCGAATTTTTAAAAAAAACGAAGAAAAGGGCAATCAGAAGCTGAAATTACTGAAAAAGTGTAAGTTTTCACTTGATCAAAATTTTCACCGCCTGACAGAAAAATTTGTGCAAACCACACAAAACGAAAAAAAAATAAAACAAGAGTTGATAAAATGGCTTAAAATTTCTGTGAACTGGATAAATTTTACAATGATTTGTACAAGTAAACAAACATAATAATAATTCAAAAATTGCTTAAAATGTCAAAATTCGTTAAAAATTGAAAAATTATCAAGTGCGAAAATTGCTCAAAAATCAGGCCAGGCCACAATGGCTAAAAAAAAATATCAGAATTAAAATAAAGGACATTTGCAGAGTTTTTTCGGCATTTTTTCAAGATTTTTGACAAGATTTTAACCCTTCTCTCCCTTGAACACCTTCAAAAAATTGAAAAAATTGATATTCTGAAAGGAGCTCAAAGATATTCATCGATAAATATGTACAATAAAAAATGCACCAGAGCTGAATGCAGAACTTTTACAATGCTTGATTCATTTTTAGCATCATTTGATAATTACAGAACAGTAGAAAAAATATTGAAAAAGTTGGTAAAATTTGATGAAAATTCATCATTTGGAATAAAATTGAAAAAAAAACTTCAAAACATGAAAGTTTGTCAAAATGATTATAAGAAATTTGCCTCACTGGAATGAAATAATTGAATAAAATAACTAAAAAATTGCTTGAAAAGTAACAAAATACAATCAAATACAAAATGTAGTTACTAAAAATTCGACCAAACATCGTTAAAACACTGCAGTTTGTTATAAAACTTGTTTGAAAAAAATAAAAAATTTTCAAGATTCGAAAAAATTCATCTATTTTGTCCTGCAAGAAAAAGATATTATAAAAATGATGGTGAACTGGCATAGAAATTCAGCGAAACTTTATAAAAATGGTAAAAATTTCAATAAAACGCTCAGAAAAAATTTTCCAAAGAGTGAAAAAAAATTCGGCGCAGAATCATTGATAATTAATAAACAGATGGGTTGAAAATATGATATGCTGCAGAAAAACTTCACAAAATATTCAAAAACGACTAGAAAATGAATAAATTTTCATGAAAAAGTGAAAATGCAGAAAATCTACGAAATTTAGAAATACCTTAGATACATTTCATCTTCATCAAAATTTTTTTAAATTTTAATTATTTTTTAAAAATTGACGTTTTTTTGGAACATTTACCCTCATTTTACCAATTTTGATGAAATTACAAGAAAATCTATAAATATTCTGGAAAAACTCATCATACACTTATTTTAAAAATTTTATGCATAATTTCATGAGAGGAAGAGAAGAGGGAAAAACTTTTTAGATTGCAATTATCCTTGTTAATTTTCGAAAAAAAAATCATACGAATTCAACTGATAGATTTGTTGATTTTTTTTTTGAAAATTTGTTTGATGAATAAAAAATAAAAGGAGATTTATCCCCCCTCCCTCCCTCAACACTTAATCTCTTATCATTTACAACACATAATCACAACAATTTTCATAAAATTTCGAACCATCCTTTTTTTTTAGAAAAAATATGAGAGCAGATCATTTTGGTATCAATTACAAAGTTTCACAATAATATCAAGTTCAAAATTATGCCACAAAAAAAATAATGAAACTTACAAAATTCAATGAATTGTTCGACGAGCTAAAAAACGAGTAATTTTTACTAAACAATCTTCCTCGTCATTTCAATTTCAAATAGAAAATCCCAACTTTTCTCAAAATAACAAAACCGAAGTAACACGACGTTAATCGAAACATTAAACTTAATCAATTCAACGAACGCTGAAAGAAAATTCAATTCAATTGTTCAATTATCTTATATAATAAAACGCCAAATCTACACGAGCAATAAACGCAATAAGCCTGGAAAACTCGTGATTTTTACGCCTCCAAGGACATTTCACATCCTTCCAGCAATATTGACGAATGGCGATGAAATCTCAATACAAAAGAAGCCAACAATATTAAGAACGCGAGAACCCCCCCCCCCCCCACACACGATTGAAAATAGGAAAAAAATTCAATAAAGTACAATTACCGTCTATAACGTTAAACCAGCGAGTAATAATTTGCAACGGTTTTTTTTTCAAAATCAATACATCACTGGAAGATTTTATAAAAACATAAGGGGAAAATACAGGAGAGAAGCGAATATTACCCTATAAATTTCATTTCGTCGTTATCGAAAGGCGTTGAAGAAATTAAATTGTTCTTTGATGGTGGCAAATATTGAAAAACGGTTTGATTTTTTCCGCTATTTCGCTGCTCGACGAGAAAAAGCTACTACGTTTTAATAATAATCTTCGATCATTGATAAGGAGGAAAAAATGAACGAGTATGGAGCATCGAATCGAACTATGGAAGCAACTGCGAGTAAATTCTTATCACGCGCTCTCGGGGCATATCGAATTCGTCTTATAAACTGCCTTCGATTACTTCAACATCTGGCGTATTTTTCTCTCGAGCTTTGAATTATTACATTTAAATTGGACATTTTGAAAGTTATAAAAATCATTCCATCATAAAAAAAAAGCGAGGAAAAAAATGACGAAAATCCTACCAACGACGCCGAATGTAATTGTTGTCAAGTTTCGAGTAAAGTGATGAAGTAGGGGGAAGGGAGATGGACACGGCGATAAATTACAACGTTAAAAATGTCAAGTGGATTTCAAATTATAACATATTCACTGCAGTCCATTACTGTCAACGAGCATTTTACCAAGATAAATTCGCAATTTTCAGCACCCCGTGGAAAACACTGCCTCCCCCTCGAGTTTCGTTTCGACAATCTACCACATCATCTTACGCTTACACGAGCCTGTCTCTCAAGATCAACTCGACAGAAGGAATTTCACCAAGTATACGGTATTATGGATGTCGCCTCGACGCAGCTACATAGGCAACCGAAAGCTATAGTACGTATTTAATTAAAATTCATTACCGAACAAATATTTCACTAATTAATCTTGTGCTGCAAATGTATGGGCGGGGATGAGGCGAATTTACGAATCTAAAATTCTATCCTACTCCGTTAAAGCGACGAGTTCGACGTTATGGCGATACTTGCTCTCTGTGATGATTACTTTTCTATTTCTGATGTAATATAATTTTCTTTCTCAAACTCAAATGAAGTAATTTTTGGAGAATAGACTGATTCATTATTTAAACGATTCGAAGACCAATTTTTAGGGGAATTTTTGAACGAGTAGTCTAATAATTTGATGAAAAAAATGGAGTCAAGAGTGAGAAAGAAAGATGTAAATAACCCTGCGAATTTTGAACTTTTAAGGCATCAAAAGGTCTCATTCGATCAGCAATTTTTTCTAGCGTCGGTCACTCAATGGTCTGAACTGAATTTCTCGAAAGTGGTAATTTTTGGATTTTTCATTGATTGAGGTCAAAATGAGTTACATTATTTTTTTTAAAAGTTGCGAAATAAAGAGACTATTAAAAAACGATAAAAATCCCAAAATTATTTTCGATCCAACTTCGGAAAATTCGCTGTATCTTTGAAACTATTACTTCAAAAAAGGGACATTTTTAGACAATTTTACAAATATATATCTCAATTTTGTATCTTCTAAGCATCCTTTTCTCCTAAAAAATACTTGAATTAGTTTTGCTTTGATTAAATATGCTGGTATCAACAACTAATTTATTTTTCAAAAATTGAAAAAAAAATGGTTACTCATTTTTTTTTACAATTACCTATTTTGTTAAGCAGTGTTTTCCAGTATGAACTTCATAAATCATCAGGGCATAGGAGTCGACTCCGGAGTCGGAGTCAAACTGGAGTCAAGCCGGAGTCAAGAGTCAAGGTCTAAAATTGACTCCGGAGTCAAGCCGGAGTCAAGACTCGAGGTCTGAAATTGACTCCGGAGTCAAACCGGAGTCAGGAGTCAACTCTCTATTTTGACTCCGAAGTCAAGCCGGAGTCGGAGTCAATATGGAGTCAGTTTGACTCCGACTCCTATGTTTTGATCACAATATTTAGGGCAAGACATAAGAGTCGAAGTCAAAGTGACTCCAAATTGACTCCGACTCCGGCTCGACTCCGGAGTCAAGTCGGAGTCAAGAGTCAAGGTCTGAAATTGACTCCGGAGTCAAGTCGGAGTCAAGAGTCAAGGTCTGAAATTGACTCCGGAGTCGAGTCGGAGTCAGGAGTCAATTTTCTCCCTTGACTCCGAAGTCAAGCTGGAGTCAGGAGTCAACTTTTTTGCTGACTCCTATGCCCTGTAAATCATGAAAATAAGACTTTTAATGTCTAAATTTTAAAAAGTCACCAAATTTCTCTCTCGAATTTTTTTTTGTAAAAAACATTTCTTTTCAATTATTTTTTTCAATATCTTTCCCATCCCTCAAGAAAACACTCAAGTTTATCAAGAGTTAAAGAACAAGTCAATTTTTAACAGAAAAAAAATGAACAAATAAAATTGAAATTAATAATATTTCGTAACATTTTGTTTTTCAACATATTATGGTAACATTTTAAGAGCCCTACTTAAAAAATTATTCAAATTCAATTAATTTTCAAATATTTTCAGACATGTAATAGAAATTACAGAAAAGTTTTTGAGTAAAAAAATTTCTTAGGTAGATTTTTTCCATAATAAGCCAACATGTCTATAATATTTAAAAATTTTCTCCAGATCGGACGGGTAAAAATCCACTATTTGTGACCTTGCTGGAAAGAAGGGACCTAGTGTAAAAAAAATCGATGTCTTATTCTTCACGTTTTTGATCCAAATGACATCAAATCTGGACCAAACACATAAAAATAAAGACATCGATTTTTTTTTTACACAAGGTCCCTTCTTCAGGGCAAGGTCACATTTGTATTATTAGAAACCCCAGGTACCATAATGAGAAGAGTGATTAGAGGGTGAGGGGGGGGGGAGGCTTACCCTAAAGACAAATTATTTTAATAACACAAAAGAAAATAGCTGACTTATTTTTTTCAAATGGATAGCTTTATGGCTCTGTTCAGAAAATTGAAAAAAATTACATTTTCAAGTTGAATTGAAAAAATTAAAAGCTAAATTCAGAATCTCCATTACAATTCAATTCTTCAACCCCAATGTTCTTCTACTTTCTCATTTATAAATCAATGAAAATTAACGAAAATCACTGAAAAACAGTCAAAATTGCAGCACAGAAATAAAAATTTGCCAAAAAATCAACGAAAAGCTAACAGTGAAAAAATTGGTGAAAATCAGTGAAAATTATCTGAAAAGTCAGTAAAATATCTGTAACTTGCTGAAAAATCAATGAAATTTTTGGAAAAATCAACGAAAATCCGCTAAAAATCAAAAAATTTGGCTGATTTTTTCTGTGCTGCAATTCTGATCTTCTCAGTGATTTTTCTCTGATTCAGAATGAGAACTAAATTCATTTTGAAGAGGAGAAGGAGGAGTGAAAAGAAAATGATGATGTGACTTTTCAGGGGGGGGGGGGGAATGGTAATTGAGTGCAAATCTCCGGTTCGATTCTAAATTCCGCATCACTTTTGTGAAAACTTGAAAAATGATACAAATTTCCAATTAAAATCGTTTAAATATAATACCTTTTTTCCAAATAATTTTTTCTGAAAAATGAAGCTCAAAAGGACACAAAAAAAATCATTAAAATTCAAAAAACCAATTTGATGAAAATTTTGAAATTTATTCATTTATTTTGAATTTCAAAGTCAAATTTGAAACAGGGAACCTAAGTAAGCCATATCACGTTTTGACGTCATCCAACGAAATTTTCACCCCCTCTCCCCCTTCCTAAAGAAAAGTCAAATTAACTTCACCTCGACGATACACCAAAAAAATAAATCTTCAACTCCATTAAACACCAAAAAGATTTAGAACAATTCAAAAGCCGCATTTTCAAGTCGACTGCCGCAAAGAAAACGAAAAAAAATTCTCGCACAGTAATTATAATCGCAGTCGAAAGGCAACCTTTGGATTTACTACAAAGTTTCAGAGCGTACATGCGATGATTTAATACATACATTCGTGAGTTTAGCCGGCAGCAGCGAGGGTTTCTTTAAAATAAACACGAGGATTTTTTTTTCATCGCATTGGTTTATTGGTGCGGCGTAGACTGTTACCGTAAAGTTTACCGAAAGGCATATACACAACAAAAAGAGGAGCACGCAATCTGTACGAATGTCTCCATTGAAATTTCGCAGTTGTAGGATAAAAATGAAAACGTTTTTGAGGCGAAAACACGCATATTATTCGCCCCGCGACTATACCCGTAAACTTAGCGACAGTGGCGGCGCGTGAGTTTTTCGAGTTGTAATCGTAATTCGATGTAGACCCGACCATAGGATCAAAAAATTTGAATTTTTTCGATCCTATAGCCTGGGTCAAATTTATTCGTCTTATCAACAAAAAAATTTATTAAAAGCATCATTAAAAATTATTTTTTGAGTTTGGGGTGAAAAATGTTAGGGCTATATTCATAGAGGATGCTTTTTCACATTTCTTAGTAGCGTAATGTGAAGCCTTAGATACAAATTTTTTATTTGAATTAAATCAGGAGACCTTCAAAAATCTATTTATCATCGAAAAATTAAAATTTTGCATTAAAAAACTCCAAAAATTGACCTAAAATTCATTATTTATCCGAGGAACATTTAACCATCATTTACGTATGAATATGGTCCTCAAAAGTGCTTTAGAACGCCATCTCTATGATTTTAATTCATGAATAATCGCTCACAGTAGCGATTACACCACCCTGAATAAATCACGTGTTTGAGGTCATAAAATTGCACCTTTGGTTTTAATTTGTAAAATTAAAATTTTGAAGTAAAAAAATATTTCAGCAAAGAGCTGAAATAGTCTCCCAAAAAATTTAAAAATCGATAGTATAACAAAGATCAGAGACCGTGCACATTGCACAAGTAATCGTTTTCCGTAGCGATTACAAGCGCGAGGTACGAAATGTGCCGAACGTTAATCGAAAATGCACGAGCACGGGCTATGAACAAGTTTCTTGTAATCGTTCTTAAACGCGATTACAAGAAGAGTATTTTTTCAATTTTTATTTCCAAATAATCGACATTTCTTTTTTAAATACCTATTTGGTTCAATGAAATTTTAATAAATAAACGATATTTTAAAACGTTTTTTTTCGATTTTTCGAGTGTAATCGGCGATTACAGCGATTACATTGAGGAACCGCCACTGCTTAGCGAAAATATTGGTTAGGTAATTCCGATGATGGGGAAAAAATGAATAAATAAATGAGCCGAGTATTTCGCATTTTAATATCGTTGCTCAGCTGGCAATTCCGGCTTCATATTTACAATAGGCATTCATTTCTTCGAATTCTTAACGCAGGTACGCGGATTAAAAACCAGGGCAGAGGGAAAAAAGCCATCGAGACCGAGAGTTCGAGCAGGGTATTCGATAAAGATATTAATGTTTACTCGAAATTTCAAAATATCCATTCCGAGGGTAATAAAACGTAGGAGAATTCATTCGATAAAAAATGCACGAGCCGATACGCCTATACTGGTTATATGATTCGTACATCGACGTTCTTTCTTTATTCGTCGTATAACTCGCGCTCTTCGCGTAGAGTTTTTATTTCGTTGCTGGTTCTTTGGTTCGTATACGAAACGTAACCCTTCTTCTATATGGTATGCGAACTGACTACGCATTTTTATTTCATAACCATTTTACAAACACGCGCCACCAGCCACCGAGAAAACAGATCATCGCGTGTCGTGCACTCTTCGCTCGGTATTGAATAACCTAGTTGTTGTAGCGTCATTCTCGCCTGTATTTTCTTCGATACCTATAATGCCACGGTTTGAAAAGTTCTATGTGTATAGGTAACAGAAAATATTGGATATTGGACTAATATATAAAAAATAATAATAATTAGACGAGGAGAAGAGTTTTTCTCACAACATGATGATTTTATTTTGGATTCAAGAGATCTGATCTCCCTGGACGGTTCATTTTCTTCTAAAAATAACATTCTCAAAATTTCAACTCCCTTACATCAATTAGAGGTTATTGAAAAGGCCCAACTATGAGATGCTGAAAATGGAAAAATATTTTTTTGACAATAATAACGCAAAAATTCAAAATAATTCCTTGAAATCTGAAATATCTGACTCAATGGATGAATTATGGACCTGAAGAATCATCCTAAGAATAGTTAGGGGTCCTAAAAGCCATCCAATCAAATTCAAGGATCCCATAACTTTTCCTACTCTCTCATTTATAAATAAATGAAAATGGCCAAAAATCAATAGAAAACAGTCAAAATTGTATGCAGGTACCCAACACAAACATAAATCACTTCAACCGATAAAAAAAATCTATGAAAGCAGAAATGGTGAAAAAATTGCAAAAAGTTGGTAAAATATCTAAGATTCGTTGAAAATTAGTGAAATTCGTTGAAAAAATATTTGGAAATTTTGCCATTCGTCATTATTTCCATTTTTCTAATTTTTTATTTAAAGCACGTTACGTATAGGAAAGCTCCACCCATAAATTGGTGGGAGAAGGAGGGTAAAATTTAGGAAATTTTATAGGTAGAGGAGGATGAACCACCTTGGAAGGTAAGACCTCAAAAATACAAAAAAAAAAAAAACCGATTCAAGCCGAATTCGTATAAAATGTTGGAAATTACCAAAAACCATCAAGAAAAATTCAGGTGAAAATTTCAACTTTTTTAAAAAAAATTAATGAAGCAAACGTCTTTTTGAAGGATTCTGAATCAAAATATCATTTTTAATCACAATAATTGATACTGATGTTTCAAAAATTAGATCAATTGCGTGCTGATAGGGTTTGAAAGGAATTACAAAACATAATTTTTTACAAAAATTTGCCCTATTTCCAAAAAGAAGGAAGAGAGGAAAGAAAGGTAAAAAAAAATGAATTTCACTATTCAATATACCGAAATTAAATACTTTCATTGAAAAATCAAAAAAAAAAAAAAAATTCAAGTGCCACAATCCATTTCTCAGATTTTGACGATTTTTCGAAAATTCAAAATTACTCTGCCCTAGTAAAATATGAAAACTTCATATAATCAATAAATCAGTAATTGGATTTTTTTGGTTTGTTTGTAGTCCACTTCAATGTTGAAATTGGGTAAAAATTCAAAGCAAAAAATTTGTTTCGTTTTCGAGGAACTATATTCATTTTCTTATATCTATAATAGAAAATTATAAATTTTGAGGTGTGCAAATGGAGCTTATAGACCTAGAAATCTCCCCCCCCCCCCAAGAAGTGAAATTTCCTCTGAAAGGAAGTGTTTGTAACGTGGCTATGTTTTTTCCTTTCATCTTGGCTTTCTAATCAAAATATAAAAATTTGTTTTTAAAAATCAGCCCAGCTAATAATATTTACTGATATTAAATTAAATCAATTTCGAAAATAGAAAAATTTGTATTTTTAAAAGTAAGATGCTGACTTTCAGATATCAAGTCAATTTTTAAAATATGAAAATTTATGTTTTTAAAAGTCAGCTACTGAATTTCCGATACTTTTCTAGTCACGGTCTTGCCAAATAGCGTCCTATTTTTATTATTATTTTTTTTAATGACCCCCACCCCAAAAGAATATTCATGTCGAAGCGTTTTAAAAATAGGGTCTCGCAAAACAGTCAGGCAGAATAACGTCTTGAAAATTTTGGAATGACCCTCCCCCCCCCCATCCAGAGGAAAAATATATCTATGTAAAAAAAAAAAAAAAACAGAACGAGAAAGAAGGAAGAAAGCACATTCGCTCACCTACGAGAAGAATTCAAATTTTATTTTTTTCATGAACATTTTCTTAGATTTTCCTTCAACTCAGACTTACGCAATTCATGTGACACAACCATAAAATGAGCTGCTTGTTATGATTTATCAATAAAAAACAATTTTGCAGTCTCACTCCACTTGATATGATTTTTAAAATTATTAGGTATCCTTACACAGAAATAAATAAGCAACTTGTCGAACTCATCCAATTGCAAAAAACCCGATTTTATTTCCTCAATGTATGCAAAAATTGTAATTTAATTCTTTAAAAATTGATGTTTTAAAATAATTTTCCTTCTCAAGTTACATATTTTGGACAACAAATTGTAACCCCACGAGCAATTGAGCATTCATTAAAATAAAAATACAACAAACAGCAGAAAATAACCTTCCGTGAACACTGCACAGTGAAGAAGAAAAATTGGCAACATGGAGGGGGGAAGGGAGAGGAGCAATTTCAAATTCCCAATTCAAATTAAATGTTTTCCAAGCTGAAGATACAATTTTTTCCAAAGTATTTGCATCGCTTTTGCGAAAATTTGACCTCAAAAGTATTTTTTTTGGTTAAAAATACCGTTCTTCCTTTTTCATTTCATTTTTCAGTGCGTTTTTGGGACAAGCTGAATTCTATTTTTTTTTTCACCATAAAGTCTCTATCAAACAACGGCTTACATTTAGATTTAAAAAAATTTTGACTTTTCAGAAAAAATCCTAAAATTTAACTTTTTCAAATTGTAAAAATTCCCTCATTTTTAAAATTTTTCTGAAAATGGGCACATTGAATTCGATCTGATCTTACTTTAATAATCTTGCAGTCTTTATTTGCCACACTAAATTCTACTTGCTTCAATCTATTAAACAACCTCAGATGAAAATTTCAACAAATCAAAAGCAACCCGACCATTACCACAATGCCTTAGTAGATAATTAGATATAGCCTTTTTAGAAATGCAGGACAACAAAATTAAACCCGAACCACTCAAAATAATATAGGCCAACATCTCCAAGAAAACTTTGATTCCAGCAACACAAAGCATTCCTCAGATCATTACCCAGCTTGTTGAATTCTTCACCCAGCCAAGCTAAAAATTTTATAAAGTTGATGAGAAAATTCGCAGCCAGACTTCTCAATTGCCGAAATTTAAGCAACTTTCTCGCACATTATTGAGATATGGGTACACAGTATTAAAAACTTCTTTCAGAAGTTCGCTACAACATCGTGCTCAATTTTTAAAAGTACTGCGAGAGACAATACAACAAAATTTCGTAATACGAGTATTTTACAAACTCGTTAAAGACGTTTTAAAAGTTGGCCCAAAAAATACTTGTGCAAATAAATTAAATTTTTTATTTAAAGCAACAAGAGAAGGAAAATGTTCGAATACAAAATCCAGACATGCCAGAAGTTGCCTTCAGAAATACCAATTAGTTTACGTTCGTTGTTTTAATCTTGTATTCGAAATATGTCGACGGAGTAAAAAAGACAGGGGTTAATAATAATATTTTTTCAAATTCAAGATGAGAAAGTTTTTCAAGATGTTTGAAATTTCTCGCGAATTTTTCACGGGGTCGTTTTTTAGGTGTATTTTTTTGAGATGCGAATGAAGTTTCGAAGCAGTTTTGTAGATTTTTGGATGGCAAGGTATAAATTTTTATGAAAATATTGGCTGAAATATTTACTTATCAAGATGGTAGAAGTTTCACGTTTTTTTTAGGTCAAACAATAAATCTGAAATTGATTTTTAGGGGGAGAAAGGTCAAACAACTGAGGTATGAATTATAGAGGGGGTGAAAATGAAAAATTTTAGTTTAAAATGAAATTTTTTCAATTAAATGCAAAATTTTTCAAATTTTTTACAAATAAATGGGAGTTTTATGATCTGTGTTGAAAACTATTTCGAGGTGATGTTTTTCATAACTCCAAATTCATTCAATTTAAAATTTTTCCAAAGCTGTATCCAATTAAAATTTTTTTAATCGCAAAGAAATTTTTTATTTCTGAATTTTCTCGAAGTTATTATTCTAATTTCCATAAGTTTAATTTCAATTTTTTCATATATATATTTTAAATTGAACATAATTTAATTTCAACCATTTTCCAATAGTAAATCTTCTAAATTCAAATTTCCTCCCAAAGTGTCTAATTTTGACTTCGAGTAGGAAGATTTCATAAAAATATAAAAGAAAAAACATTTGAAAAAATCAAACTTAAAAATATTATGAAAAAATTAAAAGCTAAAAAATTTTTTACACTTTGCAAAATTTTAATTTTAATAATTTCTCTAAATTTGCTTTCTTCAAAGTTTTTTTAGCTTGATCTAATTTTCTAAATTCCATCCACTTTAAAAGTTGCTTTCAATACTCCATTTTTCTTCCAATTTTATAAAGTTTTCAAAACATTTCCCACTCAATTTTGAGTTAGATTCTTTTAATATGTATGATCAATTGATAAGTTATTAAAAATTTTTTTAATGTAGGTAATTAAAAATATTATGAAATTGAAAAAAAAATGAAAACAAATGAAAATTGAATGCAGTTATGCAAAAATTGAGGATTAAATAAATTGAAGAAATTTTGAGCAGAACTGAATTAAACTTTAATTATTTCAGAGCCAGTGGAAAAAGCTTACTTACCCGTTCCATTAATTTATAAGATACATATAAATTCGGAAGTTCAATTATTTTATCATCATTGAAAATTCAATCACCTCATTTCATAACTTTCCAAATTTAAAACCAAAAAATAGAAAATCACCCCACATCAAGAAATATTTCACATTTTTGATACATTAGCAGAAGCACATCCTCGAGGAAAAATTGCTATTGAATTCATGCAGCTTAATTCTCAACTTTTCGTAAAATTCAGGACCACTGTTGACGTTACCGAAACACGATCAACGCAGACCTTAAAACAGCAGAAAAATAAAATCCTTACCCGTCCAACTTGGTCGCACTGCAACCCACATTTTATTGGTAACTTGATAAAAGTATTATTAGGTACCCAGTAACACAATTTCTTCAACACAAATATTGGCCACTTACCTGAAACAAAGCAAAAACAAATTAAATATTTACAACGGGGAAAAAAGTTTATAAATATTAATCCTTAAACGAAACCCAATACTATAATTTTCTGCTAGAATTTTCTCCATATAACTTTCAAATTACATGTAAAACAATATGAATTTTAATATTTAAAAAAAAAATAAAAAAATACCATCCCACACATCGTTCAAATTTTGTAAATTAAAACATCTTTCTAACTGGAAACCTCTTACTTGTAAACTTTCAAAAAACTTACAAACACAAAGAAAAAGTGGTAAAAATGAACAATTTATACTGAGAAAAGACTGCTTTGTGATAAAATACGAAACAAAAAGAGAGGGAAAAAATCATTTTCAATTTCTTTCTTATTTTAGGCGTAACAATCTATCACCTGTAATGTTATATAAAATAAGGTAACTTTTAGGCAACCCCTCCGGTGAGGAAATTTTATAAGCTGCTTATTTTTATTTTTTGGCGAAATGTAAATACGTCGAAAATCCATTTTGCTTCTTATTTTAGCGAACCAAGTAAGGTTGAGACAACGAACAGAGTAAATTTTTTTACATAGATTTTTTTGGTGAAATTTATAAAATTAGCTTTCACTTCCCCAAAGCTTTTAGCGACTACATCTTTAAAAAGTAAAAGTTAAACATGTTAAGAATGGAGCGTTTCTCGGCTTATTTCCATAAAACCATCGAGCTGGCGTAATAAAAAGCGAAAAAAATCAATAGACTTTTTAGTTTATTAACAAATATCCCGCAGAATAATCTCGCTTTTTCAAAGAGCACGAAAAAATTCTCCTTAAGACTTTAATATTTCATTAAAAAAATAACTCGCGAGGTGAACTGCATAAAATTAAAAACTTGGTCTCGAGATGATTACATTACGCGGTATAGACGTTTCAGCCCAACGAGCTTTTTTTCTCACTCTTAATTCCATTCCATAGGAGGCGCTGGCAATTTAAAAACATTTCGCTTTCAGCGTCGAGCAAAAAAAACCGCACCCTTGGTCGAAAGCCGTTAAATGATTCATCTTTGACAGAATCTTAGCCTTAGCAATTGGTGTACAATTTTATTAATTTTTTTTAACTCGCTTGAGACTACGCTAATTAGACGATTTTTTTTCAGAAAAACTTCACCGCTTGGTAACTCTTACCCAGATGATTTTTTTTCACACTGAAAACCAACACTTTTGCCAATTAAATTAAAGTAATAAATTTTCCTTCAACTCGTGTTCACGACTTCTAAGTACCCGCTACTAGCAATATATTTTTTTAGCCGATGGAGAAAAACGTTTGCGAAAATCGTGTGCCCACTCCGCGGGGAATCGACGATTGTAAACATAATAACAGCATCATATTTCGCCCTATTGAAACTTATTCGTCTTTTGGATCGCATGCAACCGAATACTTTGTTTTTCAAGGCATGAAAATATCCGCTAATCAAACTCGAGGCAATTTAACTTACATTCGTGTTTGGTTCGGCTGCCTAACCGACTACCTGAATTAGTATAGATTTCAATTTATTAAAATAGGTAATAATTTCGACGCGAATGTAAACAATAATCAAGGCGAAATGCTTACGAAGTTGAGCAATGCAACTGATAAGGTATTCGTGTTGAATTGGTTGCCTAACTTAGTGCCAGGATTTGTGTTCTGACATCGAAGTAAACAACTTATCGTAGGGCTCTTCACAAAAGGTATTAATTTTTTCATGCGTGATATTTTTTGGGCTGAAGTTCCATCGTACAATATTTCAACCTCTTTGATTTCTGAGAAGAGAGATTTGAGACTTGAAAACGCAATATTTCTGAAAAAAACAAGAGGTTTCGTCTTTTCCATCTTCAACCATTCTCCATCAATGATGAATTCAAGAGGTTATTTCCTAGCTTATCTGAATTAATTTTTGTAGTGAGATTTTGTACTCATATGTAGGGTATTTAAAAGATTTTAAAATTCGAGATATGTTTCAGATTTCTGGGTAAAATTATGATTTTATTTTAGAAATACTGAAAACTTAAGCATTGAAACAAAACCTTCATCATTACCATCTATATTTACGTAAAAATATATATATATTTTTAAAATTCCAGCCAAAATTTCATTTTGAAAAAAAAAAAAATAGAGACTACAAAAAATTGATAAGGATCAAGAGATTCACCATCAAACACTTTACTCTAAATTTTTAACGAAATTTCACAAAAAAAATTAGGAGTCATATTACAGAGTTGAATTATCAATATTTTTCAAAACAAAAAAAGATTACTTCTTCAAAAAAATTTTTTACTGCCAATTTTCCTATAATAGGAAAAATTCTTCACAGATAAAATCGTGAAACTTCACTTCTGCTATTTGACATAGTCCCAGAGCAGAAAATTCATAAACATGGGAGGAGTTTCAATTATAAAAGCCATTTATTTAAACCCAAAATCATTTTGGAGTATTCGAAACATTTTTATGTCCATTCCTTTTCCTCGAAAAGTGTAAATATAAAAAAATCAAGGATTCTCGAATTGAAAAAAAAAAAATTCTTAAACGATTTTTTTTTCAACGTTATTTTTTCATATTATTGAAACTGTGAAATCACTTCGACCATTTCTTTTACTCTTCCCCTCTCAAAAAATCGTAGAAATTCTGCCAGTTAGGGAAGGGGGTTCCCAAGTCAATGCAGACTAAATTTTTCAACTTGTTCATGGGAGGGGTCTTTCTCAAGCTACGAATGAGTTTTTCAACTATCGATGAGAGAAAAAATTATCATGTACATTTGCTAAAAAAAAAAATCAAAACGTTATTCTGAAAATCAGCGACGTTTCACTAGAAAATTGGCGATATTTCACTAAAAAAATAAGTGATATTTCACTAAAAATCAACACCATTTCACTAGAAATCAGTTATGTTCACTAAAAATAAGTAATGCCTCACTAAAAATAAATGATGTTTCACTAAGAAAAATTTCACTTAAAAAAATCAGTGATGTCTCACTAAATTTCAGCGATCTTTCACTTGAAAAACGATTTCAAGTGATCTTTCACTAAAATCAGAAAAATCAGTGACGTTCCATTAAAATAAATCTGCAACGACTCACTAAAAAAAAATCAGTAACCTTCCTCACTAAAATAATAAGTGATGGTTCACTAAAAAAAAAATCAGTCATGTTTCACTAAAATTCAGCGATGGTTCACTGAAAATTAACGCCGTTTCACGAAAAATCAGTGATGTTTACTAAAAATAGGTGATGTTTCACTTTTAAAAAGATGGAATTTCACTAAGAATCAGCGATGTCTCACTAAACTTGAGCTATCTTTCATTAAAGAAACAATTTTAAGTGATCTTTTACTAAAATCAGTGACATGTCACTAAAAATTAGCGATGTTTCACTATTAAAAATTATTAACATTCCACTAAAAAAATCAATGTTGATTCACTAAAAAAAAAAAAATCAAATATGTTTCACTGAAAAAAAAATCAGTTATGTTTCACTAAAATTCAGTGATAATTCACTGAAAATTAACGCCGTTTCACAAGGCATCATTGGTGTTGACAAAATCAGTGATCTCGCCAAAATTAGTACTACATATTTCACTAAAATCAGGCATCTTTTATAAAAAAATCAAAGCCTTTTCCATCAAAACCAACGAGATTACCAGAAATCAGTGTTATTCACTAAAATCTTTGAATTCACTGAAAATCGATGATTTTTTTTCATCAATTTTTCCGATCAAAATCATCAATTCTTTGAGAATTGATTGAGAAATTAGTGATTACTGACTGACAAATTAAGGAAACATCGCTCGATTGCTGATCAGCGACAAAAAAAAAATAGAAATTTCACCAAATTCAGATTTATTATAGAGACATTGTCATGAAATTTTCATTTCAAGCCAATTAAGATCTAAAATTGTCCAAGAAAATCGAAAATGTACCTCGGTATATCGCCTTTCAATCTATTCTATCGCAAAGATCACCACGTAATCAGCCTATTCTCATTTCAGCCCAAATTTTCCATTTTTCAACCACTTTCGAATATCCATTTCAATTAGAAAATTCCCAATAGAACTGGATTTAACACTAATCAAGTAAAATTCGAGATTGCTCGTTCCCTTGAAATTTTCACCAAGCACACGTCTATCGACTTCAACGGGCGCCGTAGGTCGATTGAGTGAAAATTTTAAAAACTCTGGTCTTAATGGGTAATTCGTTGCTTAAAAGGGTTGAAATTTATAATCCGAAAATAATTTCCTCTCTGCTGTTAAGTTTCGCGTAAAAACGAATATGCCTCGGAGAATAGAATAAAATGCGCCGCGTCGTGCCACCCGGTATAAAGACTTACGAGCAGATAATCGTTAAGAAGAATGCTTTTTCGTTTAATGAGCGAATTAAGAACGCAGCTATACCAAAAAGTTGTATTCGAAATTGAAATTCTCGCGATTATTTTTCGTAACAATTAATTCAAACGTTCGGTATCATCTCGCAACAATTCCTCTTCCCTGAGCCATTTTCGAAACGCGAAGGGGCTCTTGGAACGCCGCATTACGAAGAATAATCCAATACCAGGCTGTAAAAAAACCACCGCAGCAGTATAGTAATTTGGTACACGATTAACTCGAGGTTTTTACTGCTGCTTAATTTTCAGATATTACACGGCCGAATAAAATCAAATACACGGCCGGCGCAGCCGGAGCTCGTCATTAAAGAAATAGATTCTTTGTACGGGCGAAAAGTGAATTTGTTAAATTTCACGATAAACCGCAACCCCGTTGAATAAGTTCCATTTAGAAGACAAATACTCTTAACAAGCGAAACCTTTGATTTGTTGGCCAGCAAATAAGTATGTAAAAGGGTTTATCATTATAGGCATCGTTGCGATAGCAAAACCAACGGTTCATTATTACGAATCGGCCAGCAAACCCCTTCTCTCTCTTCGAGTACCTTAAACACGAACGCTTGCCAATTTTTCTTCTTCGCAGGAAATCGCTATAAAAGGTTTTTTTTCACCGGACGAGCTCACAACTGCATACGTACAACTCCGATGGTATTTTTTTATCTCGAGCCAAAGAAATCGAATCGTTTATATGACGATACAAAGCAGAAAGAAATTGTTAGTCTCAATTTACAAAGTAATCGGAGCTTGTTCATCGTTGGTTGTTTATTTAGGACGACTGCAGTCAACAAATTCGGCCATTTTTTCGGCCATATTCCGACACGAGTATAAATAATTAAAACTCGACGTCTTCGTTTATCCATTACGCGGAGACCCTGCGAATCTCCGGTAAATCTCTTTTGGCAGCTTTCAGCGGTGCGAAATTTTTCATAAATTTTAATCGTCGGCGTTTAACGCGCCGCTGGGCGCTTTCTCAGCGTCGAGCCTTTTAATTAAACCTATTCCGTAATTCTTCGGGCATCGCGAGGATTTACAAAGTACCTACACCGTCGTGCTACGTGATAGGTATACGAAAACTTTTTTTCAAGCTGGAAAACTACGCCACATCGATTAAATCGATAGAAAGCCTTTTTTAAAAGGCGAAAATGTGAAAAATCACCCCCGAGGAGTACACGCAACGACGAATTCGCCAAGTAGGTAAGTATCCAAAAAAAAGCCAGAGAAAAACGAGCTTTTACGCGGCGTTAATTTTACGGCTTATTTGCGAACAGAAAACTACCGACGCGACGTCTCGGCTTATGGTACTCGAATAATCCAAATACTCCATATTTTCCATCCACTTTACGTCAATAAGTACGCTGGGTCTTTTTATATTACACTAATATACTCTTCTCTCTTTTATATTTCATAATTGCCGTCGCTTTTACCAACGCAACCCTTGTTCACGCTCGTTTCCGCGTTAACGCGTTTGAAACGCGGAGTGCGCATGCGCCAACGCGCTGATTCGTTTTTCACGGGTCAGTGAATGTTTAGACGTCGTTGAGGAAAGACGTGTGGCGCGTTTCGCTTCATTTTTGTTTGCTTTTTTAATTCAAACAAAGAAGTTATATTTTTTTCCAATGTTTTCTAGCTATGAATTGTAATTTTTCAGCACCGATGTATTGTGTTATTATTTTCATTTTCGAGGAAACTCATTTCCGTGTTATTTTCTTCATTTTGAGATAATTCTTGGTTGAAATAAGGAAAAAAGAAGTACTTACATCAAAGATGTAATGGGATTCCTTTTCGTTTTCAGTTTTATTTCCTTTGATAAGATTCATTTTATTATTTAATTTAACGGTGTAACTGAATACGAATTAAAATTTCATTACTATTTCATTTTCCATTCGATTATCTTTTTAATAAAATTAAGGTGCTAGGTTTAATTATTTTTTAATTAATTCGCTCGTCGAATAAACTCAAAGGTAAGTATAAATTTGTTTCGAGTTTTTTTTTCCCATCTCTCGTCTTAATTGAAACAGCCAAAGAAAAAATCCCGAATGCTATTTTTAAATTAGCATTATTAACGAAAACGTCTCTAGTCACTTGTTAGCTTAATTACTCTGCCGGGTTTGTCTTGTGAAAAGGTAAAATAAAACCTTGGATGTTCGAATAACGAGCTGCGCTTTTCTATTGCAATACATATTTGTCATTTCTTTTTGCTATTCTGGTAAGGATCCCAGCAGATTTTAGGTGCCCATGAGAAAATTATCAGAAGAAATGCTAATATTTTCAGGTTGTTGAAAAGTATCTAATGGTACATTTAAAATAATCAAAAAGTTTGACGCTGCAAAGATTTTATTCCGAAGATGGATAATTTTTTAAACCAGTCTCTTTTTGATTTCCAAATTGAAGTAAATTGCTAAGGGAGGAGGGATTCCATCATTAAAGAAATACAATATCAAGACCCAAAAAATCTACTAAAATCAATTTTCTAAAAGCAATTTTCATAAATATTTTCAAGAAATTCATCGTAAGATTTTTAAAAAGGTAGTAATTTTAGTTGATTTTTTTTCAAATTTTTATCGTTTTTTCGGGGTTCTGGCGATTTTTTTCGATTTTTATCTGTAGTTTTTAGTGATTTAAAAAAACTATTCTAGAATAATCATTTTCACTCTATTTGTGAAACACTACATGAAGGAGAAAATGAAGGAATAGTATAGAATAAAATTATTATACAAAAATGTGCCGTACTTCGGAATTCGAATATCCAAGTTTCAAGATCAAATTAAGTTCTAAAATATTGAGAAAATGGAGAAATCTTCACATTTGAAAAATTTTCAACTCCTACAAAATCAATTTGGTGACTTTTAAAATTTTTTTCTGTTTTTAAATTCGGTAACTATGAAATAGATTCCATACAACAAAAAATTGGGGTAAAATATTTCAGAATGTTCTGAAATAAAAAACCAAATAATTATTAAATATTTTTGAAAATCAATGATACCGGAAGGATACAAAAAAAGTCAAAAAATTTTAATATGTGAACCTGAATATAGAAACCATCCTTGGATGTAAAAAATTCGTTTTCGAGTTGAGGTTCTCCCTAAGTATACCCCTTCGAAAGGCTCAAAGGCTCAAAATCAGGGTCAATTTCAAAATCAATTTTTGAAGCCTAAGGATGGTTTCTACATACATCCAGGCTCACATACTTATTAAATAAGAGAATTTTTCTAATATACAATTTTTTGATAACGTTCTTGAAATATGGAAATCTTTTTTTGAAAAAACAAATAGATACATTTGAAAAACTATTCTGACATTGAATTTAAAATTTTCCTCGCAGAATTTCAATAATGTACCTAACAATTCATTTCAGAATGACAAAAATCATCTCTTTTTTTTTTGAAAACCTCGCCATAACCCTTTTAAAATGCGCAGAAAATTTTAATAAAAAGTTAAAATGAATTTTTATCATTTTTTTGCACAAAAATCACTACTTGTTTCCTCGAAATCATTAAATCCATTCTCATCGATCCACAAAAATGACACAAATTCTCATCTTGAAATTTTTGGATATCACTCGCCCTTTCCTCCTCCACACAAAAACCTGAGAATTGGAATTCATCGCAGAACAGAAAATTTTTGCGAATGAAATAAATTTTATCTGAAGTTATCTCTACTCTTTAAATTTGAATCAGTTAAAATTGACTGATTAAAAAGAAAAAAATGAGCAACTGTAGAAATCAGTGAAAATTTTACTGATTTAATCAGTGAATTTTCATTTTTGAATCAGTAATCTTTTTTCAACTACTGAAATGAATCAGTAAAAATGTCAATTTACTGATTGAATCAGTAGGTAAATTAAAATTTTCACTGATTCATTTCAGTACTTGAAAAAAGATTACTGATTCAAAAATAAAAATTCACTAATTGAATCAGTAATTTTTCACTGATTGGACAGTCAAATTTCACGTCTTTGAAGAATCAGTCAAAATTCGCTGAAAATCAAATGAATTTAGCTGATTTTTCCTGTACTTCAATCCTGATTTTTTTTTTCATTGACTTTTAACTGATTCAAAAAAGACTCTCAGTGATTATTCAGTATATTTCAGATACTCTACCGATTTTTCAATGGATTTTCATTGTTTTCCAGCAATTTTTTTACTGTTTTCTTTCAGCGGATTTTTTCGCTAATTTATTGCTAAGCTGCAATTCTGACTGTTTTCCAGTAATGTTCGAAAATTTTCAATGATTTACTAATGAGAGAGTACAAATGTAATTTTATATTTCTTCAAACTTTCACAATTTTTTACTGAAATTTTAATCAAATTCACTACTTCGTCATCACCTATTTATAAAATCACTACTTTCACTACTTCTATTGGACACCAACTTTATCATAGGAGCTCTTTTCATTTTGGAAATTGAAAAGAATAAATTTTGAAAATATATCAATTTTTGAAATAAAATGTTCACAGCATAAATTTTTTCAAGTAGTTTCACACGAGGTCCATTTCAACGATTTGAAACTTGAAAACAGCAAAATTTTATAAAACAGCTTTTTTACACGCCTAAAAGGATTACAATAAATGCACCAGAAACACACAATCGAAATTTCACAGACCTTCTCACAAATCATACCCTCTCCAAACTATAATCACTGAAATAGGGACAAGCAAGTAGGCAAAATTGAGAAAGCTCTTTCAAAGGCACGACAGAACCGATATATACGATAAATGACGCGATTAAATTAAATTTCCCCCTAACTGTATACTCTGAACGTCTTCGCAGACGATGGTGTCATTTCTAAAACAAGCTGCCAGTTCGCGCATCGCTGATGTTTAAAATTATTAAAGATTCAGCATTCTTATTATTCGCTATAGCTTTTCTCGCTTTCGTGTCGGTATTTGGAAATCTCACCGGATAAAATTTCGCTTTCCATTACGTCGTTTCACCTGCTAATGAAATATTTTCCAATGTACGAGTCTCGTATCTTTTTACGCGTGATTTTGCTTATTAGGACCAGGTCTAGATAAAAATCCGCTGTATAATTCGTTCCGACGAATTCGAGATGAAGAGTATCGATTGAAATTTTTTCAAACGACGAAACCCTTTTCAGACTTGGAGATATTTACAAAACAGAATATCTATACAGTCAAATCCCTGTAAAAGTTTTGTTGCAGACCTTTGGAATAAAAAAAAAATCAAAACATTTTAAATACGCGGCGAGAATTTCATCAAGAAGCGCGTCTTGTCGGGGTAAATCCATTGTAAAGCGTTTCTGATTCGGGTAATACCATTTCTATTACAGCGATATGGCTGCGAAAGTGGCACCGAGGGATGGAGGCAGACGAAGGGTCTACGATGGTAGCAAAAAAAAAACGAATATAGCTAGCCGTGAAAAAGAACCCATTTTTTATATTTTTACAGTTTTTCTATATCAAAAGTGATTCGCGTATCGAAAAGCATTTTCGTGTATCAACCGAATATAAAATATATTGTCATAAAGTTGGCCCAGTTTTCTCTTTCTATATCCTTCTATTTCGTCTCCGCTTTCGTAAAGCTTTTCTTACACTTAATGGTTTCCTTCTTCGCTCACTTTCGGTATACGCTCTTGAATTATGCTTTAAATTATATGAAATACGCTCCTATTTGGTAAATTATTACATAAAAGTACCAAGCTCTACGTCCTCCTAATAGACAATGTTTATTCCACGAAAATCTAATTTATGCTTTTCGAGCATTTAAATTCGTCTTGTTATACATCTCGGCGGCGGCGCCTCTTCACACGAAAATCTTCAACAGCATCGTGTTTTCGATTGGTATATTCTTGGGAAAATTTCAAGAAAAAGAAAGGAGAGCGGAGTCTAGGCTTATTTTGTAGAATTTCCTCGCGAGCACGTTAACGTGTCTCAAGCTCTTATCTTTTCACCATATCACCGAGTGTTTTGAGACTTAACTTATCATCTTATATGTACGAGTACATTTTGGTGTTTTTTTTTCTATCTTCCTACCTTAAGGAATCGTGTTAGCATTGTAGTCGGTATCTCGACGTTTTCTGAAGTCGGGAACTGAGCCAGAGTCTGCTCCGTATACGACGCCAATCCCCAGAGTACGTAAATTCTTTTTAGATAGTTTTAACGCAATTTTTGCCTTTTTCAGACGAAAATTGACGAGGGAACTTGCCGCCATATCGAAAACTTTACTCGGATGCAATAACTAGGAACGTGTCGCGAAACGACTTTTGGCGATAGTTTTATTCGCCATATTTAGTGATTTCATTTTTCAATTCGCTGATACAAGGGTATTTCGTAGTATGAAGAGGGAGAGTTGAAAACACCATTCGAGATACGTATGCTCTTCTGTGATACTTCTGAAGAATAGAAATTACATTCGACTGGGATAAAAGTAAACATTGCAGAGTACATGAGAAAAAAAGGTGAAGTACAGAAAGGGCATTATATGATGTTATCGTAACTTTGAAATAACCGAACAAGTGGAGTTGGTGCTTTTAAGTCAGCAGAATCGAATTTCTTGGGATTTTTTTCAGAATTCGAAACCGTATCTTTTAAAATTTTTACACTTTTGGAGAGGAAAGTTGGTAAATTTAATTGAAAATCGATATCGAAAAAAAAACAAGTGATAGAATGACGAAAAAATTCTTCTCTGGGCAAAATTTTCAAAGATAGTTTCATTAGATTCATTTTTGAAGTTATTTTTGCGTTTTGAGCAATTTTTGGCCGAGTTACGGGAGTTTTTCTCCCCTTAACTTCCGATCTCCGACCATCCAACAACTATCCGCGCCTAAAAAAATCCATCTTTTATCTAAATGCTCGAAATTGAATTTTAAAAAACCACTCGATTGTTCATGACGAGAGGATTCCAAAAATGTATCAGTTTTTACGTTTTGAGCAATTTTCGTCCAAATTATAGGCATTTTTCTTCATCAACTATCCACAAAGCAAAAATCTATCTTTCACCCAAATGCTTGAAATTGAATGATAAAAAAGCCATTCGATTGTTCATGACGAGAGGATTCCAAAAATGTAACAGTTTCTGCAATTTGAGACATTAGCAACAAACTATTGATGAATGGATTTTTTGTTCAATTGAAATCATGAAAATCAATTTCTCGATTTAATTTTGTTCAAAAATCTATTGATCGACTATCAAAAAATTATCGGTATCATTTTTTTTTTTATTGAATTCGCTGAATTTAGAAAATGGAAGTTCTTGCTATTTTCTGAAATTTTCTTGCCATTTTTATAGCATCAGTTATCACACCGATATTTTTGAAAAAAATAACTTGAGAGACCAATTTTGATCAAAAAAGTGATTAAGGAAGAACTAACTACCTAAATAATAACCAAAAATTCATTTGGATGACTAAAACATTTCAATTTTTTTAAAATTGAGTTTTATTTCATTTCACTTTTTTAAATTGAAATGAATTTTTGATTTTTAATCATTTCTTGTGCAAAAAATACTTAGTCATCACTAAAAGTAATAGAAAAATGTTTCCAACTTCTGAGAAAAAAACTGTCGTAAGTACCTACGAAAATTTTGAGCATCAACTAAAACGACTTACACGGTTTTCAAAAAAATTTCAAAATGATTTACATTTTTAAAATAATATTATCCTTATTCTGAATTTTTCATCGATCTTTAACGAAATTTTTACAAAACAAAAATTTCAAAATTCCTCGACTTTTCTTGACTCTTAAAATTACTTACCTGATTTTTCCAGGGTTTCCAGAAAATAAGCACTCTGTGGCAACTAAAAATTTCAGGAAAAATTCTGGAAAATAGCAATACTTATGACTTGAAAAATGAAAATGAATAAAACGAGTATTTTTGTTCAAAATATTGAAAAAAAGTATCTTTGAGGTGCACAATGTGACCAAAGTGACTTTTGAAGAATAAATAGCAACAAAAAAAATGATCACAATCGAAAAAGGAATCAATTTACAAAAATAGACTTCACTGTGATATCTGGTGCCATTTTTTCTAGCTTTAAATTCGCCCAAAATCAAAAATCCTTTTTTATCCTTTTGAGTTATAAAATCAAAGAAATAGGAAACTTGAACACTTTCATTTTCTGCAGAAAAATCAACAAAATTTTTACTCTTTTTTGATTTCTCTTTTATTACCTTGCCAACAAACAGCGTTTAATAAATCGAAATTAAGCTGGCCAATTTTTGATTAAATAAAAAATTGAGGGATTGAACATCGAAACATTATCAACGACTCGATTTTTAAAGAAAATGATCAATTTATTGTCTTCAAAATATACCTCTTAATAAATTCCACAGACATCATTCTACCTCTCTACAACAAAACAATCGATAAATCGACTTCAAAAATTATCAATAGACCAATTCTTTCAAAAAAAATCGATTTATCGAAATTTTCCAAAAAAAATTATTCTCCAATAAAAAATTTCCACGACCCCATTTATTTTCCAAAAATCACCACCGAAAACCAATAAAATCACACAACACTATTACAAAATTTTAACCCACCATGATGAAAAACACAATTTTCTAAAGCATCCCACGCGACAAAAATAGAAAAATTACCTCACACAAAAAAAAACCTCAATAAAATCTGTATAAATTAAATTCATTCCGAATGGAACAACAACGCGAATAATTTCCATACACGACTCTGAGGAAAAGAGAAGTGTAGAGGAATCACATGTTCAATCCATCGAACACCTTGGTCAATAAAAATCAACAGAAACGTCACCCCACAAGAAATAAAATTCGATTAGCGATGCTACGACCTTGAAAGATGCATCTGATTTTGAACTTATATCATCCCGATTGGACAACCTGTTACATAAGATTGACATACCCGGTAAAAAAAAAAACCCACTTCACCAGCATTCCAATCTACATAAACTTTAATGCAATTATAATCTCTATTTGTACGTATAAATTTCATTACACATAAAGAAAGCTACCTAAGATCTCAAAAACCTACGTTCGTTTAATAGAGCAATGGATCAAATACGAGCTACTTCATTGAAACTAGAAACTTGGTCAAGTTTATCGGTACATCGTCATTATCTCGACGATTATGCGTAATTCTAACTTTACTATTCGGGAGGTAAACATACGAGAATAGATAAATACAGGAATTCGTATCAAAATATAACCTTTTAATCAACAAAACTTTCAAGGTTGACAACGTTACCATCTCCAATGGTCCGAGCATTCGATATCGGAACCCGATAGAAAAATTCCGTCTTCGAATTGGATTTCGCTACGAATTGGCGTTGAAAAAAGATGCGAATATCAAACTCGACGACCTCTAACTGGTTTTTACGAACACGAACAGAATCCGGCGTCGTAACACGACGCAACCATCGGATCACGCAACAAATCTCGTTCCGTCTCCGCAAATTCTTTCCAAAAAATTTACCATCGATTTTGTTAATAAACTAGGATTTCGGTCGATTTAGAATAAGAGCGATATTCGTCGAGAATCATTATTACGATACCGGTGACGTGTATTGCGTGCACCTCGTTTATGCAAATTTCACTTCATATCAAATGATGAATTATCGTACCATATCGAAACCCATCATCGTCGTATTTTATTCGTTTGTCTTTAAAATAAGCGCCGACCAAGCTCTACCAATCGTACAGTTTGACGATTACACATCGAGAACGCATCACGGTTCCTTGCAAAACTTAATTAATTCCTGGTGAAAGGATTGCCAACGTGGGTATAAATCTATACCGAGGATGAAAGGGAAACGGAAAACATTAGCATTTTTATACATCTAAATTGATAATACCGCTATGTTTCTTCTTTATGACCATTTAAAAAGACTTTTATACGCTATTCAAAAAGATAAACGCGTATAAGGTTTTTTTCTTAAATTAAAAAAATCTCTATAAACCTTTTTCATACTCGCGGCCAGTGGAATTTTTTTTCAAAAAGGAAAGCTTCACTCGTCGAGCCATAAACCTCGAAAATTTTGTCGGTTGTTTGGAGATGACGCGACGTGGTTTCGTTTAGCGGTAGCTTTTGATGTACTATTTGTATACCGTAAAACCAACCCGACTGTGCCGGAATAGGGCTTAGCTGCGACGAGGTATATGCGAACCTATTTTATAATTCATACGAAGCTTTTTTAATGCATCTGGTAAATTATTTATGTTGGTTTGGTTTACATTATATGGCATGAAGTCTAAGAGTATAAGTAGGTGGGGAGGAGGGGGGAATATATTCGTGCGTGGCGAAGAATCGCGGATTTTTACGAGATAATGTTGATACGTTTAAGTAAGTAGGTGATTAACGACGATGATATTTTTTGTTGTGAGGGAATTTTTTCTCATAATTTAGGTAGAATGTTTGGAATGAAAAAAGGTACGATGAAAAGTATTTGAAAAATAGAAAGAGATCATATTTTTTCAAATTGTGTCCGAATTGTTTCATTTCTGTAATTTGAAAAAGTTTAAGAATAGAGGGAAACAATTTTTAAATGCCGGAAAATTAGTTGAAACTTACAAATAATTATAAACACGCTAAAAATGGTCGCAAATTTCATAAAATCTCGTTCAAATTTGGTGAAAAATTATTCAAATTTTGTGAAAATGATCAAAACTACGACCAAAAATATGCTAAAAATGGTCAAGAATTTCATAAAATTTCATTCAAAGGTAAAAAATTATTCAAATTTTGTGAAAATGATCAAAACTACGACCAAAAATATGCTAAAAATGGCCAAGACCTTCATAAAATTTCATTCAAATTTGGTGAAATTTTTTTTTTTTTAAATTATCAAAATTACGACAAAAGTTTATAAAAAGTACACAAAATTCATTGAAAATTTACAATAATTCGAAAAAAACAAATAAGTGACTGAAAAGCATAATATTTTTAAAAATGTCGCGAAAACTGATGACATTTTAATGAGGTATCTATGTTTTATGTTTATACCTAAATTCAGAAATGGGATGTCTCAATTTTGAAAATTTTTATACGCTTCTTACCATTTTTGACTCTCTTCTCTCCCTCCCACCTCCCCCCCTTCCAAAAAATTATACATACATCGGAAAAACCGGTGTTTCCAGTTACTAAAAAAAAAAAAGCTTTTTGGATTTTTCGTCAAATTTCGTCAAAATTTATGAAAAATTGTAAAAAAAAAAGAAAGAAAGAAAGAAAAGGAAAAAGAAAGTGGAAATTGATTGAAGTTTTATCAGAATAACTTCAACAGCGACAATTTACGAACAAATGTACAAAACGTCATAAAAATGTTGAAAATTAATTTAAACCCATTTTAAAAGTTGAAATAGTAATAAAAGGTGATGATAATACGTATAGCAAAATTTAACGAAACAGTGGTGAAAATTTGTAAAAACTTCACCAAATTTGATGACATTTCATAATAATAAAAAAGGACCTGGGGTAAAAAAAATCATCAAAACCATTAAATCTGATAGAAAAAGTCGTACAATTGTGAAAATGGGAACTAAAATATTCAAACCTGATAAAGAATTTAAAATTCGAGAAAAAATTAAAAGACGATAACAAAACATTGAAAAATTGTACTCGACTTTTAATTTTTAAAAAAATATGATTTTGAACTACCTAGTATTTTGAATATTTTAACATTAGTGAATTTTAAACCTAATTAGGTACAATGGTACATATTTTTAAACAGTTTTGATATTTTGAACAGTTTTTAATGATTTTTCTGAATGAATTTGATAAAATTTTGAACGATTCTCGCAATATTTCGGATTTTTTTCCACAATATAAAATTTTTTAAAACTTCTATAGTCTATTCACTTTGAGAAGGAAAACTCTCGAAGCGTCAAATTTCTCTTTACTAACCAACTATATTCATTTTCAGTAATTTTTTCTTTCCAAATTAAAGCTACCTTCACACTTCAGATGAAAATCATGAGAATTGTAGATTTTTATTAGATCAAAATTTTGAAAAATAAAAAACATAGAAATACATTCAGTTCAACTGTTCTCCATTTTGATTTTGAATTTATCACGTTGCATGAATAATACTTTTCACTTGAAATTAAATTTTTGAATAAATTTTGAAACCGCTATAATTGTCTGTAATGTAGAAGTACTTAGAATTTCGGAACCAAAATTAAATGAAATGAATAATTTAACTGGTTAGCAAAGAGAAATTTGACGTTTTAATTTAAGAGGTTCCCAATGATTTTGATCAAAAATACAGTCATATTTCGTCATATTTTAATTCATTTATCAGCATTTCATAAAATTTTCAAAATAACTGAATACTTTTACGATAGCGATTTTCATAACATTTTGTAACACCACAAAAATTTTAATAATTTTCATAAAGTTTTCACAGAAATTCTACCATATTTTCAATCCATTGCTTCATAACGACTGATCACGAAAATTTGCTAATTTTGAAAGTCAGTCAGAGATTTCAATAATTTTAAATCGATCATTTTTGGTGAAAAAAAAACTGAAATTAAGACTGAAAAAATTAAAACTAAAAACCGTCAATGTTTTGCTCTAAAAACACAATTTTTTACTTTCAAGTGAGGTATCTTGACCGGCAGTAAAATTTTACCAAGCCAAAACAAAAATGAATTCGAAATCCTAAACTTCAAGTACTATAGTTCATTTCTCGAATTTTGGAGAAAAATTTGAAATTTCAAAATTACTTCATTGCACTGCTCAAGATGAAAATTTTATTTAATCAACGAAAAAACTGAAATTTGGTATTAATTCCTATTTTTAATCTCCAAAATCGATTGGAAACGTTTTTCAAACATTCTGGAACCTCCTTTCAGAAAATTTTAAAATTTTTGTGAATAATATGGAATGGATTTAAAGGGAAATTATGAATTCCAGAAAATTCGTGCTTCGATCGATCTAATTGGTCACCAATCTGTGTGATTCGCGAGGACTATACATATTTATGGTATTTTCTTGAACGCTGAAAATTTTTAAAATCATTTAGAGGCTTCAAAACGTCTTGAAGTTGAAACCGCTTCCAATCGATTCAGTAGGTCGAAAATATTTTTCGTTGATTAGCTCGAATTTCAATATTTGTTAGAACGAAAAGTTTACTTTAAAATGTTAAAAATTCTTCAAAATTCAAGAAATAGAATTTAAAAACCGTAAATCAAAAATTGGAACTGAAAAACATTAAAAACAGAAATGGAACAAAAAAATTGATAAGGTAACATACCAGTTTTGGATCAGGCTACCAATTACGGATCATTTTTTTGAGGCGCTCTACGTCGTTCCGAAATGGTCACCAAGGATTAATACCAACATAATCGTGTAGTCTGAAGTCTTACCTTTCAGAAAATATGTAAACTTTGCATTTTTCGTGTTATCAAACCGCTTGTAGATTCATTTGAAAAAAGTGAGTCACATTTTTAGTTGAAATTTCGTATTTTTTGCAATGGCGATTGTTAAAAAGTGTAATTAGAGTTATTGATATTTAGTTTTTGATGCGGTTGCTGATTATTTCATGTTCAGGGAAGTACTATCGACACATTTTTCGCGTGATCAACCCGTTTTGCGAATTTTGAGTGTCATTTGCCAAGCATCGAAGAAAACGTAAATTGGCACCAAAAAAGTTGGATTTCTTCACCAAAATTGTCTGTTCCGAGATTTTCGTCGTGTTTTTATATATTGGGTGATTAACATTATTAAATCCGCGCAATGAAATTCCAAAGTGAAAGTGATCCGTAATTGGTTTGATCCATAATTGGTAGAAAAATTTTCAATTTTCAATTGCGGATCAAAAATTTTCCTACCAATTACGGATCGATCCACAATTGGTAGTTTTTCAACTTCGGTTTTTTAACAATTTTTTGATGAAAATCTTTGAAGGCCATCTTTGTAATGTTGAAAATACAGTCAGAGTGAAAAAAAATTGCATAACTTAAATTTTATTTGATGATCCGTAATTGGTAGAACCCCCTAAAAAGGCGTATTTTTCTGGGTCCCTTCAAGCCTGCTTGAAATCGTTTTTTTCGAAAAACAACCGCGCTAGTTTGTAGAAGGGAGGTCAACGTTTATTTTTTAAAAAAAATCACCAAAATTGGTTTATAAATAACGTCAGGGCATGAATTTAAGAAAAAGTGATCCAAAACTGGTATGTTACCTTAATCAGTTTCCATCTCGGATTATTTTTCCTCAAAAATAGATCAAAAACTGAAATTCATTCAATAAAAAATAAATTCTCCAACTCTGATCCAATCCTTTTCAAAAAACCAAAAATAGCTGGCTACATTTTTCCACTGGCCAATCTAACTAAATTTAACCACCAAGAGATCGATGAGAACCAGCGCGAAATTCCACAAAATGAACATTATAAAACCAATAAATACATATTCCCAAAGCAAAGACGTATAATTGCAGAATGCAGACTCATCATTCATCCAGAAATTCGCCGGAGACTCGTTAAATCACCGTAGAAATTCAAATAACGATTCGGTTAATTAAGCAATGGCATTTTAGGCTTTTACGACACAAATTATGGCATCTCGATAGTATAAGCACCTCTAAAATTAGAAAAACCCATCGTCAGGATTCGAAGGAATGAGGGCAAGGATATCACAAATGTGAATAAACATCGAAATCCATTATTAGATAGGTACACAGATCGTTTCATCAAATTACTTATCATTTTTCGATATTCAAATTCAATCGTATTTCTCATAAATAAGAACACCGTTTTTCATACACAAACAATGCAGTAATAAATGTAAATGTACAAATAGCTTTATCGTAATAGTTTCTGGTAAAACCGCAGATAAGAAATTTCACGTATATATTCACGCTTTTAAATTTTTATAAACTATTTTCCCATACTCGAAGGGCAGGTTTTACGTAGATTTTTTTTATCCCTCTCGCTTAAACGCAGACTTGTATCTTTATTTCGCTATCTCAATATAACGATACATTTTACAAACAAAATTGTTATTACCGCCAAGTTTTAGAAAATAATATTCGTGTAAAAATTTTCATTCGGGGTATTTTCCCCATTTAGAGATGAGCTGTTTCGAAGGGTGGTGGAAGGGGGCACCAGCGAGAAGGGCTAGATTGCGATTTGCGAGAATCGCTAATACCTTCTTACGGCTTTATTCGAAGATATTTTTAGCCTGACTTAACGACGTGATTTTCTTAAAAAGCTCAGCTTTAGTCGGGATGATAAATTAGCTTTTAATTTTTTATTTTACAACATTCTCACAGGCGTATACCTAAGCCAAGCTCGAAGAATTAAATTCGCCTCGTTCGGCCCACCCCCTTTAAATCCGCATAAACCTATAAACTTGACGTATTCGCTTATCCAAAATTTCAATACGTTTTATAAATTTAATCAAGACCCTTAAGGTATGCGAAAAAATTCCCTCGCAACCAGCCAGGGTCGATGTTTTATATTGTTTCACAAATATCTATATTCTACGTGTACACAGAACGTAGGAATAAGGTATAATATCGAATCAATATTACATATTTTTATATATTCCTCGTCTACAAGCTCGAAACTTTTATTCAACAAAGACGTATCGAAATTTTTCTTTTGTTCTTGCCAAGTATTCTTTTTCTTACCCTGTATACCGTTCTCAGCACTTACACCCACTGTCAATATTTTTATACCGGATTTGAAATTTCCTTTTATTTACACGTTTAGCATTTGTTTTCTTCTCTATCTCACTTCGTTCACACGCCATATCTAAAAAAAAAAAGTTATTTTATTTCAAAGTATACGAATTTCAAAAGCTAAAAGCAGAGATACGTATGAAGCAAATTAGGTATCAGTTCTTGGCAATACGTGAAGAGGTTTCAAAATCAGTATCGCTGTAGGCCTTTTTTTTTCTATTCGATTCGACGTTTGTTTTCATCTTCGTCGTAATCGAAATCGCGTCGAATGAATGAAACGATCCTTGTGGGATTCTAAATAGTCACCTGATCTCATCCTATTTAAATTGATTGTAAATTTGGGAGATGAATTTTCATCGAGATTTTCATTAATTTTGATGCAATTTTGAGATATCAAGGAGAAATAATTGGGGTTATCTAACAGAAATTTTAAAAATATCAAGGAAAAATGTTGAGAATTACAAAGAGAAATTATGAAAATTACAAAAAAAAAAAATAATTGGGAATATCAAGGAGAAATTTCAAGATTATCGAGAAGACATTTTAGGAATATCAAAGAGAAATTTTTAGAGAAATTTTAGGAATATCAAAGAGAAATTCTGTTTCCTATGAAGTTTTCAATCGCTGATGTTGAGAAAAAAAAATTTTCCACCAAAACCATTCATGAAATTCATGCAATAGTTCAATTTAAGAAAATATTTTCGAGTTCTGGAAAATTCACATTTTTCAACTCCTGGAATTTCTTGCTCTGGTTATAAGCAAACAATTGATTTTGTTCGAATGGTCAATTTTCTCTTCTACAATATCATTTTTCATAAATTTTTTGGTTGACAGCGTAGGAAGCTTCATTTTAACTTGAAACAGCTGAAATAATTTCGAACTGAAGAAAAATATGTGATTTGTGAACTTCTGAACGATTATTAAAACAATAAAATATTTCGGATTGAAATAAAAAATCGCACACTGCAATCTAAAAACTCAAAACATTCATTTTCCAAGCTAAGTAAGGCTAGGTGAGGGTAATGCAGACACAAATACATGAAATTTCGCAAAAAAAAAATGTTGAAAATATGCTACAAATAATGAAAGTTATTAAAATTTTGTAAGATTGATGGAAAATATTTGATATTGTCAAAAAATTGAATCGCTTGGTTTTTTTTTCATTTTTAGGAACAAAATTTCACATTTATTCGATAAATAGCCAATAACGTATTAAATCAATAACACAGAACTTTTCAAAAATTGGATAAATTTTTAGAAATGAGATGATTTTACAGAAATAATCACATGTCTACAAAATAAATCGATTTTAAAAATTACATCAAGTTCCAAAAATTATAGATAATTTTTCAACTACTGGAAACTAATTTCCCAGAAATCGGGCATTTCTTTTTAGAAATCAAATAATTTTACAGATATTGGACCATCTTTCAAAATCTAAAGACTTTCCAAAAGTTGAACAATAATTTGTCTCAAAAATGGGCAATTTCCCAGAAATCGGAAAATTTTCAAAATAAAATAATTTTCCCAAAATTGTCATATTTTTCAAAAATTTTAGCATTTTTACGATATTCAAAATTGAACCATTTTTGAGGCGTTGGACAATTTTCAAAAAAATTGACGATTTTATTTAAAAAAAAAAAAAATGTTTTCAAAAATTCAACGACGTTTCCAAAACTAAAAAAATTTCCAAAAATCGTTCAATTTTCAGAAATTAATCTTCTGAAAAATAGTTCGAAAATAAGTGATATATGGAATCAACAACAAATTGAAAAACTTTTGTTCATAAATTATAAAAATGATACATAAAATTGTAAAATTGGATTAAAATCCCCCAAAAATTCTGCAAAAATTATAAATTATGGCATATTTTTCAAAATTGCTCAAAATTTTGAAAAATATTGAAACAATGAGAAAGCATTAATTTCTGAATATAAATTTCATAAATGATATTTTTGGTTTTGAAACAAGGTTTGAAGAGGTAAGTACTTCAGTATAACTTTTTTATTATTTTTAATGATTTTTACGAATTTTTGAATTTTTAAAACAATATTTTATGAAGAGAAATTTTTTCTCCGGAGGGGGGAGGAGGAGGAGGTCTGTAGAGCTATTGCCAAATACAAAAATGAAAAAAAAAACGAATTTTTTTCTCGATTTTGATGATTTTTCCACCACATAACATTAACAAAAAAAATAGCAAATTCAGAGACTTTTGGTATTTTTTGCTTCACCTTATTACCGAATCTCCAAAGTTCTAAACGTTCTATCGCAATCTCTTTCTTTTTCTCGAGTCGACAAACAAATTCAAAACAGTAAAATGACGCTCTGCAGTTAACGGAATGGCAAATTACCCAGCCCAGCACGTTCTCTCGTTATTTACCCACCTTTGACTCAATCTACAGCATACGACAACTCTACTAAAAATTTAATAAAAACCAAAGTACGTCGAATCACAGTAAAAAAATCTCAGAATAAACGGAAGTTCATTCGTACACTAAACCCTTGCAGACGTCATAATCAGTAAAATTTTTATTAATTCCGAACTTCAAACCTCGCCTCGTTTCTATCGTTTGAAAAACGAAAGAAAAAAAAAACACCACGATAATTCGACGACGTTAAACTACGACGTAGCTGACAAATTAAATCTAACACAATTAACGAGGAAAATTTAGCAATTCTTTTGTAAACTCGACTACAAATACATTTTTTCGATTGAAAAATTCCGCTTGAAAATTATTTTATTGTTTTATTTAATTAAAAACTGTCTGAATTTCGGCGTATCTGGCGTGTTGCTTTTGTATTTAAAGGCCACGTAATGAAAAAAAAATACGAAAGCAAAAAAAAGGAGACCAAAGAAAATACGCCGCCGAATACAACCAGTAGCAGATTTTTTTAAACGTAATTCTCGCGTAATACGAGAGAATAAATTCGTCGAACGGAGACGCGACGACGATTCGGCAGGCGAAAAAAATTTGATTAATTTTTTATCGGCTAGTAACCGAGCGTTGGAAAAAACCAGCGCCCATCGAGTTGTAAAATGCTCCCTGCCGCCGATTCCCGTTCGCCATATACCATTCGCTTCAAATGTGATTAAAATTCTACTCGATTGGCGTATTTATCTCGGATATTTTTCCGCAAAACGGCAGGGGTACTTTTTTTTCCAAACGAATTACAACGTTTTCCAAGCTCGTTCGACGGAGCGTATCGCATGGTGTATTTTTACGAGAGGAAAAAAAATAATAAGAAGAAAGAAAAACTAAACGAAATAAATTTCTCTTAATCGAAAGCTTCTCGCGGGATAAAAAAAAAACTGCCGGAGTACTGAAAAGACGACGAGTAAGTACGCGAGAATCGAGCCAGCGTTTTAGGGCTCTCTAAGCGAATATTTCAGCGTGTACGCGGTTTTATAAATATGTAATTGAAAGTTTCCTTTTTTTTACATGGAAAGCATCCGCATTTTCAATATTTTTACGTCAACAAGTTTAGTTTCAAATTGAACAAATATCTTGTGACGAGTACGACAGAATCTGCGGTACAGCTGAGCTAATCGAGATGACTACAGTCATCGTTGCAGAAAACATAATTTTTGAAATGAAAAGTTTTAAAGAAGCGAAAAAAGGCAAATAAAATGTAAGTCATTTTTCGGATTAAGTGGGGCAAGAGGAACATACCACAAAAAAGAGGAAAGGTTGAATTGGAGCAAGGAAACAAAAAGTCACATTGAAAAATGAAATTGAGGAAATCACTCTTTTGGAAGTGTATGTGAGTCAAATAATCAAGAAATTTCAGCCATGTCCCAAAATAAACTCAAAAACTAATCTTCGATGATTAATAGAACATCTCTTTTGTATGTGTAGGTAGTAGGTACATCAAGCCTTTTGAAAAAGGAACTCGAGTAAAAAATTTTTGCAGATAATCAGACCAAAAAATAACCTCAAAATCGTAGATTTCGATACATTTCAAACTGAAAATGTTCGAAATAATTATTAAATTTTCTATATTAATAAAAAGAAATACTAATTATTCCTAGAGAATTCGAAAAGAAAGACATTATAAGTACCTACGTAAAAATTAAATTACAATTTTGCCACAAAAAAATTCAATTGTACCTAATAATTATGAAATAAAAAATTGAAAATTATGATGACATCAATTTTTTATTGACAACTCCTGGTTTTGTAGGTAATTTTTTCCAAAATTTCCGAAGTAAACTGAGTAGATACCGTATGAATTGAGGACAGAATGCCATTTTTTTGCTTCAAAAATCAAAACATTCAAACGTTCAAAATGAGAGAGAAAAGGAAGGGAGAAATAGAGAAACGAAGGAAGGATTAAATTTATATAAAATTAATTGCAAGGAAGAGCGAACGCGAGAGCGAAAATTTTTGCAGAAAAATGCAACCAAAAACTGGAATTACCTATATCATTTTTTCCCAATATTTCAGTCCTCAAGGGGAAGCGAGATCCTCTACTAGCTCTTCCTTCAATTCAACATTTTTCATGTTTTTCATGATTTTCATGGTGAAAATTTTGATAATTACCGTGAATTACCGTAAATATTATAGTAATTATGGTAAAATATCGTAAATATTCTAATAATTACGCTAAATTACCGTGAATATTCCAATACCTAATTAATGCAAATTATCGTAAATATTGTAATAATTATGGTAAATTACTGTAAATTACGGTAAATTTTTTGATAATTACGGTAAATATTTCAGTAATTACGGAAAATTACCGTAAATATTTTCATGATTACGTTAATTTACCGTAAAAGTTTCAGTAATTACAGTAAATTACCGTAAATATTTCAGTAATTACGGTAAATTACCGTGAATATTTTCATGATTACGGTAAATTACTGTAAATATTTCAGTGATCACGGTAAATTACCGTAAATATTTCAGTAATTACGGTGAATTACCGTAAATATTTCAGTAATTACGGTAAATTACCGTAAATATTTCAGTAATTACGGTGAATTACCGTAAATATTTTAGTAATTATCGATAACATTTCAATAATTATGATAAATTAATATTCTAATAATTTCGAAAAATTACTGTAAATATTCTTATAGTTATTGTAAATTATCGTAAATATTCTAATTTTGACATTATATGCCAGATCGCTTTCATTTTGATTTGAATTTTGAGCTTTCTCATTTGAATTTGAGCCATAGTATTTTAACTTATTTCTATTGGCCGTTTGATTTGAATTTTGATCTTTTTTATTTGAATCTGAATCAATTATTCATCCAAGGCACGTAAGTATCGATAAAAGTGATAATTAAAAAATAGTAAACCAATGGAAAAAAGATAACGAAAGAGATGATAAAGTGAAAATGCTCGTATACCATCAATATGAATGAAACATTCTAACGAAATTTGATTAAAAATCATAATTATTCATTACAAATAATCTGAAAAATTTGAATTGGAGCAAAAGTCATCATCATTCGAAAAATCTAATCAACTATCGAATAATACACTAGTATTATTTATGCGTACTAAACACCAGTTTACTATGATGGGAACGATTTTGATAGTTTTTTGCTCTATCTTAATAAATCCTAGTTCTGGTGCCACAAACAATTTGGAATTGAAAAATGAAGATCAAGCTGACCCTTGGACCACAGTGAAAAAATTACGCGGAGCAATAAATAATATTAAAAATGAAAACATTATGATCGCAAAATTATTGGTATGTAAAATTATCCAAGATTATTTTCAATAAAGTGAAGGACATCAAATTAGAAATGTTGCACCTAAATTATCGATTTGTTTCAATTTTTCCGTCAATAGAATACGTGTAGTATGCAACTAGCTGATTACCGTACCCAAGTAGAAGATAGTCAAAATGAACTATCAGACTGTGAAAAATATAAATTCAAATGTGAATCAGATCAAACCGATTGTCAGGAACGTCAGATTTATTGTCAAGACGAGCTGAAAAAATGTAAACGAAAAAATGAATACCTCAAAAACAGCAGAACAACACCGAAAATAAATTTATGAAAGGAATCGAGGTAGTGGAAAAAAGGACCATGATGAATTAAATAAAATTCAAACATGTTACCGATGATTTGAATATGCCATATAGTATGAGAATAATTACAGCAAATTAGCCATATTCTTAATACTCAGCAAAGAAATCGTACCTACGGATCGAGTAAGAATTTTCGTCTTGAGGAAAGAAAAAATTGAAAATTTAAAAAAAAAAACAAAAAAGTTTTCAATGGATGAGATTTCATTTTATTTTTTTGAATATTTCAGTACTTAAGAAAAACAAATTCATTTTTGGCCTCAATGTATAATGGACGTTGAATATACAGTTCATCAAAAGTTGGTACCATTTTCCTTAATTTGAATTTCATACTATTTTTCAAAATTTTACCATAAATTGAGTCTTTGAAGAATTTGTAAAGAAAATTTCAGCCGTATGAATTGATTTGTAAAAAAGTACACAAGTTGATTTGGTGACATTTTGTGAAAATAACGAATAGAAAATACATAAAAATTTGAAATCTCTCTCAAAAAAATCTCAACTCAATTTTTTGGGTAAAAATTCATCTTTTATCATGTAAAAGATACAATTTTTAAAAAATTTGAGATATTAAGCTTCATTTTGAGGTAAAAAGATTAATCATCGATCAAAAAATTCAAAATTTTACCACATTTTTTCCGAATTATTTTTCATCTCGCCATCAAAATTCGAAGAAAAAAAACAGTTGAAAAACGACTCTTCCTAGTAGGTAGGATAGTCGATACTCGATGAGAAAATAGCAAACCTATCGAAAAGATAACGAAAATTAAGATAGAATAAAAATATTCCTAAGTACCATACGTATTAATGGATGAAACATTTCAACAAAATTATATGAAGATGATTTAAAATTTTTGATCAAGAGTAAAAAAATTATCATTAAGGAAGTCTGATCGAATGCCGAGTAATAAATACGCCAGTATAAAGTGCTATAATTTAACACCAATGTGCAATAATGAAGCTAGGCATAATTCTGGTATTTTTTGGCTCTATTTTAATAAATTCCATGTACGGTTACCAAGACAGTTTGGAAATATTGAAGAAAGAGAAAAAAGATCCTTGGACCGTAATCGAAGAGATCAAACCGATATTGAGACAATTGAAAAGGGAGAATAGACAAATTACAGATGAACTGGTATGTAAAATTTTCTACAATTATTTTTATTGAGTCCGCAGATATCAAAAGTGCAATAGTTCAGTATTTTTGCTTTGTTTTGTTCTATTCAAAGGAAGCTTGCAATAAAAAATCAGATGATTGCCGTAAAGAAGAGGATGATTTTCTTGCAAAAGTATGCAGAATGCACAAAAAAGCAGGTAAAATGTCGCAGTGAACTTGCAAAATGTGCTTAAAGCTGAAAGAAGCCAAGAAGAAATCCGAATAAAATTAGAACCACTTATTAATAATTTGAACATTCGATAAATGAAATCTCAGAAGACGATTTTTTTCACTTATTGAGGGTTTCACTTGGAAAAATATTCATTTCATGAGGAAAATTAGGCAAAAATTTTTTGATCTACATCAATTTAAAAAACTGTTCAACAGAAATGGGACGAGGAGAACAAAAGAACGAATTTTTGAGGGAGCCATATTAATTTTTTTCTAATTCAAATGGAATTTTAGCGAAAAATGATGATGAAAGGACAAAAAAAGGTGAACACAGATCTACAAGTTCATTACTAGGTATTGGTTTTTTATTTGGTAACAATACAAAAAAATCAATTTTTTGGTCGAAATAAATTCAGTTTTTTTTTTTGGCTGAAAGTGAAACAAATTCAGATTTTTTTGATCAAAAAATGGAATTCTTTAGTTAGAATGAATTTAATTTCTTTGGCTGAAACAGATTCAGTTTTTTTTTCAGAAAAATTTGATTTTTTTTTATTGAACCATATTCGTTTTTATTTTGCTGAAACAAATTCAGATTTTTTTTTGAAAAAATTGATTTTTTCAATAGGGCGAAATATAATTTCTTTAGTTCAAACAGATTCAGGTTCTTTTTTTTTTCAACTGAAACAAATATTTTTGGTTGAAACAAACCAATTTTTGTTCTGAAGCAAGTTCAATACTATTTGGTTGAAGAAATTCAATTTCCATTGAAAAAAAGCATTTTTTTGAAGAAAAAAAAATGTCAAAACACTTCGAGCTACTGCATGTGAGAAGGGAGAAGGATAAAATAAAACACTGACTAAAAATCTCATATTTTTACCACATATTTTTGAATAATCAAAGATCAAAATTTAAAAAAGTTGAAAAACGATCATCACCCAATCAAGCAGCTCGAGATTCAATGAATAAATAAAAAACCCTATCGAAACATTAATGAAAAACACGATAAAATGAATACTCGTACACTATCATGGATGAAACATATCAACAAAATTCAATAAATTGATAAGACTCATAATTATTCATAAAAGATAAATTAGAAATTTGAATGAGAGCGAAATTCATCGTTTGAAAAATTTAATCAAACATCGAAACATCGATGCCTAGAATTTTCATGTACTAAACACCAATGCGCAATGAAAAGCATAATTTTGACAATTCTTGGGGTAATTTTAATAAATTTCATCAACGGTGCCGAAGACTACTGGGAACCCGATAAAAAACGCGAGAAAGACCCATGGGGGTTGATTGGAACGATGAAGAATACAATGGAAAGTTTAAGAATGGAAAACATAATGCTAAGTAAACGATTGGTATGTAATTTTATCTCATATTATGCCTATTTCTTTTTCTGGGATTATACAGAATGGTTCAGTGATTCTTTTCATTTCAATTTTTTTTTACCGATAGGGTATTTGTAGAACGACATTATCCAACTGCCGGAGTAAAACAGAAGATCATCAGAGACGAATAGCAGACTGTCAAAAAATTCAGTCCAGTTGCAAATTAGGTCAGACCAAATGCCAAAAAATTCTGTCAGAATGCTATGAGAAGCTGGCAGATTGTAACCAATGGGGTTCACCTGGACAAGGAAGTAAACCACTTAACGACATTCAACCAAAACCGAAAATCAATTCATGAATGGATTTAGTGAAATTATGATGTAAGGAGGAATATTATGATGATCCGAAGAAAATGCGAACCTGTTACCAGTATTTTTTTTTTTTTTTTAAAAAAAACAAAAAACAGAAACTTTGATAAGTGACATTTCAAGAAGAGAGGGATATCTTATTTCTTCCAATTGGAAATTTCTTACTAAATTCGAAATTTGTGGTACTCTGCGACAGCTTCTTCTTGAAGAGGAAGAAATTATTGAATTTTCCATTTCATCGAAATTTTTGCAGGAGTCTATAGGCAAATTTGAAAAACGACCTCACTTGGTAGGTCCCTCATATTATTCAGTTACCCAAGAGAAAATAACTAAGCGAACTATCAAAAAGATAACAAGAAAGATAATAAAATGAATATTCGTACACTATCAACAGATGAAATATTCGAGAAAAATTGATCATTTCAAAACCATCACTTGAAAAATCTGATCCACTTTCGAGCGGTACCCTAGAAATATTTATTTGTAATGATCATCAATAAAAAAAATGGCAAAAACAATTTTACTATTTCTTGGTTCAATTTTAGTAAATTTTGTGATTGATATCGCGAATAGTTCAGAAATAGAAAAGAAAGGTGATCCGTGGACCTTGATCGAAGAATTGACAAATTACTTCAGGTATTTGCAAATGGAAAAAATAATGTTGGCAAAACGAATGGTACGTAAAGCTATCTAAGAATTCGTCTATGAGTATAAATAAATATTAAAAGTTGATTTGCTGATATAGTTTCAATATTAATAGCATACATGTAAAACAATGTTAGAAAAATACTATAACAAAGTGGAAGATGGCCGTCCAAAATTAGATGAATGTAAGACAAATCACGTTTACTGTGAAATAGATAAGAGTGATTGTCGAATCGGTCTGAAGAATTGTTCCGACGAGCTGGCAGAATGTAAAAAATTGAATTCAGTAAAACAAGAAGGAAATGAACCTCTTAACGACATCTGAAGGATGAGAAATCAATTCATAGAAAAATTTGATGACTCCGAAGAAAATGCCAACATGTTATCAATGATTTGAATGTACCGCAATCTGAAGATGAACAGCAGATCAAGATGCCTACCGAAATTTAAAAAGTAAATTTTCTTCGACTTTTCCAGATTGGAGTTCTAAAAAATTTATGAGGATGAATTTTAAAAAAGTATGGTGAACTTTCTTTCTACCGAATATTTAAATTGCCAGGGAGTTGAAGAATTAAGTGGTTATTTTTGAACATTTTTCGTTAGTAAAAAAAAAGTTCGAATGAAAATTCTGATAATTCGATAATTTCTTATTGCGAAATTTTCCAGCCAGGTGTACAATTTTCATTCTTTAAAGAATTAAAAATAGAAAATTTTTACCAAAAAAAATGTTTTTCAAAGCCCCAGGCACTATTATTATAAAAAAATGAACGAGGCAGGGTGAGCTATTTTTAACCAGTTTTTTTTCAAACGAGTTGGGGAATTTATTGAACCCAAGAGAAAAAGGAACGAATATTTTTTCTAATTTCTTTCAAATAAATTAAAGACTTATTTTTCATTCAAATATACACGAATTTCCTCACTTCTTTTACGTTTTTTGTTTTCATAATTTCTCAACATTTTGTGTACATTTTTCGACCTAGTAGATACCTCAAACATTAGCCATGGAGAAAAAATTATACTGATACAGAAAAAACTTTCTGTAGCGTATTTGGGAAAACAAAAATTCAAACACTTGAAGAACGAGAATTTATTCAAAACTGTTTTTAATGAGATTTCGTAAGATAGCATAGAAGTAATGTCAAGTCAGATTTTTGGGAAAAAAGAAAACGAAGATCAACAATTCATCATTCATTACTTCACGATTTTCAAAAAAATTGTGAAGATCTCACATTGAAAAGTTGGGTAAAATTTTTACTCCTTATTTTCCTGGTAAAAATTTTAATTGGGCATTTCCAGCCACTCCTCGATTTATAAATCAGTGAAAATTATTGAAAAACATTAGAAAACAGTCAAAATTCCAGCAAAGCATTAATTCAGAGAAAAAATCACTTTAAGCAAACAATGAAAAAAATTGCTGGAAAATCAGTGAAAACCTCTGAAAAATTAGTGATATTTTCTTAAAAATCAGTGAAATTTTTTGGGAAAAAATCAGTGAAATTATTGGGGAAAAATCAGTGAAATTTTGAGAAAAAATCAGTGAAATTTTCCGAACAACTAGTAAAATTTTCTGAAAAATCAGTGGAATTTTCTGGAAATTCAGTGAAGTTGTCAAAAAAAATCTGCGAAAATTCGCTGGAAATCAAAAAATTTAGCTGCCGTTCCCTATGCTGTAATTCTGACTGTGATTTTTCACTGATTTAGAATGAGAAAGTACTTTTTTGGGGAATTCCAACTAAAATTTTTGTGAAAGTGATTGAGGTATTACGCAAAAGGGTTAGTATTTCCAAAAATATAATTGAGCTCAATTTTTTTCTATAAAAATCCGCACGGCATGGGGCTCATTTCTTTCTCCCATCAAAAACTCCATCCCAATTTATCAGGAATAGTCCTTCAGGTAACTACTACCTACATATTTTGTACTAGGATGAACGCAAAAATCACCACTGATGAGGAAAAAAATGAAGAGAAAGATTAAATAAATATTTGAGCGCTATCAATATTTTGATAAAATTTGATAATAAAATCATTATTGTAGATCATCTGAAAACTTGAACGAAAGTAAGAGTTATCGTAGGCCTTTATCGATTGTCAAAAAACACCAGTGTTGGGTATTTATACCTAGATTTATAATATATCGATGCACATTGCATAATGGCGAGAACAATTTTGGTATTTTTTTGCCTTATTTTGATAAACTACGTTTCCAGAAATGCAAATAGTTCAGAAATGGAGAACCAACGCAATGATTCGGAAAGCATTTTCAAAAATATGAAAATTGGCATGAGAGTTTTGAAATATGAAAATAGAATCATCGCAAAACGACTGGTATGTATCTGAAAATATTTTCATTTCTTTAGAAAAAAAAAACACACAAATATCTACAGCAGTATAAGGAATATAGTTCAGTAGCCAGATTAATTTCAATTTATTCATTTTTAATATTACTGTTAGGATACCTGCTACAAGAAATTATCCGATTGCTACACAGAAATAATGAAACTAACAGAATGTCAAAAGGATCTGACCACTTGTCAAAAATACCTCTCAATTTGTGAAAAAGATCTCAGCACTTGTCAAAAAAATCTGGCTAGTTGTCGTGTCGAGTTAGGAGAATGTAAATGGCCCATTACACTTCAATACGAAATCGATGACTTTTTCAGCGATTATTTTCATCTCGTCAATTTAACCGACGCCGAGAATCAATTCATAAACGGATTCAATAACGTAACAAAAAAGAACTTGATAATCCAAAAAAAATGCGAACACGTGATGAATGATTTAAATAAACCAGCATTTGAAGAAATCGAGCTAATGAACCACGTTCTCAACGCTCAGCTGAGAAATCACACCAATCGAGTCAGAATTTTCTGTCGTGCATTGAGGAAAGCACGAAATAAAGCACATCGAAAAATTTACGAATATATTGTACAAGAGAAAAAGAGTCGCATTGAATTGTTTCCTAAAAACGAACTACTGAACAGATGTATCGACATTTTTTTGAATTATAAGGTACCTAAGCCATTGGCAGAGACTTCATCGAAGAATGAGTCAGATTATTCTTCTTATGGAGAAAAATCAATTGAGACTATACTCAGTTGAAAAATTTGTTTTTCGTTAATTTTTATAATTAAAAAAATTAAACAAGGTATTTGAAAATTATGTTAGATTTATGTACTTTCAACCTGGCTCTGAATCAATTGAGTCTTTTTTTCAGAACATAAAAACCTGCTTTTTGATCTGAATGTTGAACCAACTTTGTAAGATTATAACACACTAGTTCTAAAAAAAATCAATGAGTATGCAGAAACTACTCACTCGACCTAATTCAAGTTCCGAAAAATAATATTCAAGTTGACGAAATTTTCAAAATTTGATAAAAAATAAAGTTGCCTTAAAATTATAATTAAAAAACTACACACAGGATTATAAATTTTCAACTCGACGACGATATTTTCTTGATCTCTCTCAAAATGGTTAAAAACTTTTTAGTTGTATCGGTGGAGAGGGGGGGGAGGACTGTTTCAAATTTTGTAAAAAAAAGGTAATGGGATTTCGACGATCGCGATCCAAGTCCAATTTAATTTTATGTTCATATTAAAACTTTCCAACCTCATATTTAAAAAAATCTTCCAATCGAGTTAAATGTTGGTAGAAATTTTGAGAAATATAAAGATGAAATTTTTTTAAAAAAATTCAAAATCAAAAAAAATGAGGAAAGATTTTTCAATTGTTTCAAAAAGTTTTTGAGCTGAAAGAAATTTTTAAAAATTTATTTTTACCTTCCAAATCGATTTTTGGAATTTACAAAAGATTAATATGGAAAAATGTTTTTTTTGGGCATTAAAAATTTTTTGGAGGGAGGAGGGTGGTAATTTTGAAATATTTTCACGCAATTTCAAATACATAATTATTTTGACACACCCAACAAATTTCACATTTTTCGACAACGTTGACAACAAATTCTGGACTTATTTGAGCAATTTTCACAAGAAAAAAAAATCATTTCATTTCAACAAGCTTTGTATTTTCTACCAATTTTCAATTTTTTTCAAGTCTTGAGCAATTTTTACTAAAGGGTACCGGCGGTTAAGATAGGTGAATCTGCCCCCGAGCTGAAATTTGAAACTAACCGACGGAATTTGGTCCTTAGGGTCTGAAAACCACCTGGTAAAAATTTTGGCCCCCTACCCCTCCCCTAACCCGAGTTATGGGGCAAAACGTTACTTTTTTCAGCCTTTTCATTAAAAATTTTTATCTCCGAGAGTTTTCAACCAAATTTTTTCAAATTTACGTGAGTTATACTCCATACTGAGGGGTATTAGTGGGTGGTTTGAAAAAAAATTTTTGACGATTTTTTCTAGCCAAAAATCGCATTTTAAAACTTGAAATCGAGTTTTCTACATGATGTTGCAGAGGTGCAAAAATGAAAAAAATATATATCATGTATCTAGTCCCTATCTACAACGTAATATTTTTTTCAGAATTTTTTAGGTGGGTGGAAGACCTTCAAAAACGCAAAAAACCGCATTTTTATCACGTTTTTCGCTCAAAAAATGGTCATTTTTGGCCGAAAAAATTTTTCGGGTAATAATATTCCAAAATACGTATTTTTACGCCACTTGCCCGATTTTCACTTCATTTCATTCTTTTTTGAATGATTTTTGCAATTTCAAGTAACCTAAAGCGCAAGACTTGAAACTGTATATATGTAACTTTCCTTATACCTGTATAAAATTATCATACGGAAAACACTGAAAGAAAATTTGTGTTCAGTAGCTCGAACTACCTTCGAAAAATTCATTTGCATGAGCAGAGCACTCAAATTTCGAAAATTCACTTTGTAGTCAACAAATTTTTTTTCAACAATACTTACGTTGCTACCAATATCATTATCAACAAGAGGTATGGTGAATCTGCCAATGAAACCAGTTTTGACCGCTCCTACCCCCAAAAGGTCAACCACGATGAGAAAACATTCCAGAAAAAATTTCAGACCCCTAGCGCAAGTGTTTTCGAAGGAAGGGGCCAAAATATGTTTTTTCAATGGATTTTTTCGTATTTTTGTGGTTCTTTGCTAAATGTAGATAAAAGTTTCGAGTTTTTTTTAGATGAATTTTAGGAAGTTGGAGGAACCCTAAAAAATTTTTTCAAAATTTTTGGTTCATTTTTTGCCGAGTTATGGCATTTTAAAAGTTTTGAGCGGCCAATTTGTCTTGAAAGGACAAAGGTACAATAGAACTTTTTAGAAAAGAAGACCCCCATAAAAATTTTAGCCCGAAAAAATTATGTCAAGTGTTGGCGCAATGAAGGTGAAAATTTGCCATAAAGGATAATGTAAAAAATGGTCTAAAGTTCAATATTTCATCCAGTGTGTCAATTTTTCACATTTAAATTGAAAGTAATGCGAAAATCTGGTCAAAAACAAATCACATGGAATATGTTTTCAAAAGAACGAAGAAAAATTATTTTTATATCATTAAAAAAAAACTACCAAACATTGCGCGAGTGATCGTCTACTTGCCACGGTTTGGCGCGGCAATTCATGCAAACACCGGGCAAATCATATATCAAGTTCGTAACTTTACCTTTCTTGCGCCACCACTTAATATCATTTTTTGGGGCTAATTTTTTGTATTTCCTATTTTCTAGGTCCAATGAAAATTTTAGGGGGGTGGCACTTCAAAAATATTGAAAAAAAATTTTTACCATATAAACATGATACACCCTAGCGTACAGTAACGTTGTATGTATTTCCCACGGCACTTTCGTGGGAAGTACGATGTTCACGGGGTCAAAACATGTCAATGAAGAAATTGAAAAATAGCCTAGTTATTTTTGTTCTGAACCTCGAGAACATTGAGTGAAATCTGAGGTTTCAAGGGCAGATTCACCATACCTCTTGTTGATAATGATATTGGTAGCAACGTAAGTATTGTTGAAAAAAAATTTGTTGACTACAAAGTGAATTTTCGAAATTTGAGTGCTCTGCTCATGCAAATGAATTTTTCGAAGGTAGTTCGAGCTACTGAACACAAATTTTCTTTCAGTGTTTTCCGTATGATAATTTTATACAGGTATAAGGAAAGTTAGGGGAGACCGGGGCAGTGCGGGTCACTTTTCGGGAAAACGGGCATAGCTCTGGCTACGAAATAGTTAGCGATGCGCGGTTTGTTTTATTCAAAAGTTCAGACTTTTAGCTACATTTTCGTTTTTTTTCGACCATTTTTGGACAACATGCACGGATTCTGTGTTGAGTTCAAAAAAAAGTAAAAATGTTCCGCTTTGCCCCAGAGCTCGGGGCAATGCGGAACACCCCTCGGGGCAGAGTGGAACGCATTGAAAATTTTTGACTAAAATCGTATTTAGGGCTTTGATAACATTATCTTTGGTTCAAATCGGGATCGGCATCTTTTGAACGTAATTTCTGACCATAATGGTCAAAATGAAATGAAAAAAAAAGTCGCAGATTAGTGTTCCACTTTACCCCATTCACGTTTTTTGGCCTTTGAAGGGCAATATGACCACCAAGGGTTGCGTTTAAGGTAAAAACTATGAGTTCTCCGTACTCGCCATGAAATTCTCTTTCAAATGATATAAAACACTTTGCTGTTACGAAAAATAAAAAAATAATGCCGCCTGTTAATGATTTCACAAGAGTGTAGGTTTTTGGTCACTAAAACCACATATTTCAACATAAATCTGGATGATGGCAACTTTTTGGATATTTTTTTCAGTCAAGTATCGTCTCATCAGTGTAGTCAACTACCAAAACCGAAAAATCGCGATTTCATCCATACCTATTCAAACTAGAGAGGTGTTTCTCTTTGCCCCAGTGACCCGCACTGCCCCGGTCTCCCCTACATATATACAGTTTCAAGTCTTGCGCTTTAGGTTACTTGAAATTGCAAAAATCATTCAAAAAAGAATGAAATGAAGTGAAAATCGGGCAAGTGGCGTAAAAATACGTATTTTGGAATATTATTACCCGAAAAATTTTTTCGGCCAAAAATGACCATTTTTTGAGCGAAAAACGTGATAAAAATGCGGTTTTTTGCGTTTTTGAAGGTCTTCCACCCACCTAAAAAATTCTGAAAAAAATATTACGTTGTAGATAGGGACTAGATACATGATATATATTTTTTCATTTTTTACCTCTGCAACATCATGTAGAAAACTCGATTTCAAGTTTTAAAATGCGATTTTTGGCTAGAAAAAATCGTCAAAAATTTTTTTTCAAACCACCCACTAATACCCCTCAGTATGGAGTATAACTCACGTAAATTTGAAAAAATTTGGTTGAAAACTCTCGGAGATAAAAATTTTTAATGAAAAGGCTGAAAAAAGTAACGTTTTGCCCCATAACTCGGGTTAGGGGAGGGGTAGGGGGCCAAAATTTTTACCAGGTGGTTTTCAGACCCTAAGGACCAAATTCCGTCGGTTAGTTTCAAATTTCAGCTCGGGGGCAGATTCGCCTATCTTAACCGCCGGTACCCTTTAAGCTCAATTTCAAAATACCTAATAAACTTTTTGAAATTACTGAAATTCAGATCATTTGTACAACTTTTTTAGAATCTCTGTAAAACCTTTCGACAAAATACTTCTACCCCCCCCCCCCAATTAACTTAACCCTCATAAAAATCGAAATAATTGATGTCTTGAAAATTTTACAAATTATTAGAAAATCCAATACGTTAAAAAAAATTGAAAATCAAATGAAATATTTAAAAACTTTTTTTTTCTCAATATTGGAATGTGATTGCCACAATTAATCAGATGGCACATAATTTACACATCTTAAATAAACAAAACTTTTTCCAAAAATATGTTCAAAAACAACTGGAAATTCATTCATTTTTTTAACATTTCAAAATTTTATGGCTTTGGAGTAAAAATTCCAAAATTCCCTGAATTTTTCAATCTTTTTTAGAAAATGGCAACTGTAATTTTTTTGATGAAAAAATCAGTACTTCTGATTCAAATTTATGAATTTTATCAACACTTTAGGACATTTTCATTACATTTCAACACTTGTAAGACCTTTAGAAGACCTTTAAAATTTAACTTTCTTTGAAATGAGTGTTTTTACCAATTTCGAATGATTTTCTCGTGTTTTTTTTAAACAATATTATAACAAATTTACATCATTTTTTTAATGCTTTCATCGACATTTTAGACGCTTTTTTCAAAATTTTTACAAACATCAGTCCAATATAATATTTGAAACTTTTTTCTGCTGTTTCAACGACCATTCTTACAATTTTCGTGATCATTCGACAACAAATAGGTAATTTTTCAGAATTTTTCAGCAGCTTAAAAATGAATCAGAAATATTTGAAAATTCTGAGCATAAAATTAATCAAATACCCTATCAACAGCCTTCAAACAAAATCACTCCTTGTAACATTTACTCACAAATATATCAAAAATAAAATTCTCGACTTAGCAATACTCTACACTCTTTTTTCCATCAGATAGAATTTCTCCATCCTTTTGACCTCCACTTTCCAACAAATTTTCGCCATTATCAAAGCATCTCATACTCGATAAAATTAGTTCACTTTCAACCGACCAATTTTCCACCGATATCAAAAAGCAACCCAACCCAGCCTTATCCGATTTAAACTGGAACGCACCAAACATTCCACTCTGGCTTTCCTTTCATCTCTATCTTCTCTAACATCTCAATTTCTTAATTCCGAAATTAATAAAGACGAGAGAACCGAGAAAAAAGAACTCCATTTGGCCCAACGAGGAAAAAAAAAATTTCCCAGCTAATTCGACCCCGAAGGTAAAACAGCATTGGTCAAGGTTTTCGTAAATCGGATTCGTATACACATAAATGGGTTCCAGTATAACGAGTAAAAATCGCACACAAAGGTGAAAACACTCGATAGCAGAAATAATATTACCGTCGGACAACAAAGCAGATATCATTTACAACATTGCTTCCAATTTCACTCGACAAACGTTCCCTTCGCAACGTTGGCTTACTTTTCCTCAAAAACATTTTCCGCTTCAATTTTCAAAGGCATCGGTGTAAAAAAGAACCTTATCTAACATGTTGCGTACGTAGGTATAAAGCGAATTAAATTTTAGGCGGAATGTTTGCAACGAGTGATGGATACGGACCATCTCGCGTTTAAATTTAAATTTGTCCCTTCGGAGCGATACATATACCCGAATGATAAATTTTTTCCCGCCAAAGCATACCTAGATACATGCGGATAAACGTATTGTATGTAATTTTTCCACTTCAGATTCAACATTCTAGCGAAACGAAATAAACGAGGAAGGTAAAAAAGAGTTATTTTGGTAAGAAATTATACCGCCCTGTCGATCAAATTCTCGCTTTGTTTTATTCGCCAACAAAAAGTATAAGCAGTGTGGTGCAATTTTCGTACAATAAGGGTTTTTTTTCCTGTTCCTTGTCCTTATTTAATACATGTGTTGTTTTTACAAGGCGCGCGCAGCACGGTTCAGCAAACAAAAGGCTCGAATTTTAACACATATACACAATACCTTGGCAGAAAACATTTTTCGGAGAGAATTTTCTATACGTATTTCGCAGAAAGCTAATGAAAAACAGAGTAAAATAGAAGGGAAAAAAAGAGAGATTGTGTAAGAAGGAGATGAAACAACAAAATCGACTATATTTTCAACATCTCCGGTATATTTCAATTTTACTAACAGCGCTAATTCTTTCGCATCTACAAAGACCGAGCGTACGAATTTTCAAGGTTTTTCTCGCTGGGAGTAAATTTTCGCAGCCCTTGAAAGGATGACCCGGATTTTACGACAATTTTCAATCATCGCGTTCGTTTTGCGCGCGCCAGTGGAAAAAACGAGCCATCCCTAAAAAATACCTCCCCTGTTAATGGATATGGTCGCTTAAGACTCGTATATTACTCGTACCAAGACGTGAAAAGGATATAAGATCGAGTAAACGTGATTGATAAAAGCCTTAAATGTATACTCGGCTTCCCACACGATGTACAATTTTCGCATACATTAATGGTGGCTTAATAGTGTACGCCATTTTATCTCTTATGTTTAAAATATTAATGTGTAAACTATGTACCGTCGTCGTCGTCGCCACGCATACGCGGCCCGGATCGTCGGAGTAATATACGACGGTGGCCTTCGCCCAAGTTCCCAACCACCGGCTCGAAAACCAATGAAAATTTCGTATAAGTTTGGTAAAATTTCGAGCTACGAAATTTACCCCCTTCGACGTGTTTTATGAGCGAAACGCGGTCGTGAAAGTTCTACATGTCTACACATATGCCACAGTGTGTCTCGGAAGTTCAATCGAAAATAGAGGTCGCGAGGGTGGAATGAAAAGTGAGAAAAATTGTCGAGGTGTTATGGAAATTTTTTTAAGTTTGAAATAATTTGTTTCACAACTTTAAATTTGATTTCAATGAAAAAAATTGAATTTTTAAACCGGTTCGTGAGTTTGAAACTAGCTGTCTATAATTATTTCAAGACCAACGATACGAAAAAAAATCAAACGAGGCCTGGTTTAGAACCAGAATGTAAAAAAATGCATCGGAATTTGTTTTCGATCAATTTTAAGAAAAGTTTTAAAATTTTCTAACAAGGAAGGTATCTTAAACAGCAAGAAATTTTAGGATGAAACAAAAATTAATCGAAAGTAATCACGAAAGAAATTCATACTCAGAATTTCAGAAGCCAAGGTTCATGCTTTGAATTTTGGCGAATTTTTGAAATTTCAAAATTATCTCACCACCCAAAAAATATAAGTTTTATTCATCTAAACAACAAAAAAAAAATCTAAAATTCCCTATTTCGACCTCCCAAATTGACTGGAAGTGGTTTTGAGGTAATTTGAAGCCTTCAAAAAAATTTGGAATTTTCTATAACCAGAAAAAAGTCCATAAAAAGGGCTCATACGAACATCAGCATCTGCATACTAATGCAATCTCAGATTACCTATGAATAAGACTTATTTGGTCAATTACAGAATAATTTTTTGAAATTTTTAACTGCCAGTAAGCAGACTGAAGTTCATATATGAAGCGTTTTGTGGCCTTTTCTACAATGCTGGAAAATTCAAAAAAAAAAAAAAATTCAGGCTCCGAAACGTCTCAAAATCACTTCCAATTGATTCGGGAGGTTAAAAATAATGTACTTACATGATCAATTCTAACATTTTTTTAAATGATTAGATGAAAATTTTCATAATTTTCAGGACGATGGGACAATTTTGAAAATTCAAAAATGAAGAAATTTATAAATTTGGGTCAAAAAAGCTGAATTTTTTATTAAAAAATCACTGATGTAGCCATTTTATAAAAAATTTGAAAAATTCAGGGAATTTTGAAATTTTTCACTCCTTTATGGAATTTTTTAAATGAAACTCGAGACTTAACTTTAGGATGTAGAAGCTGAGGATCTTGCCTTCCTCTCAGCACTGAATTGTTGGAAAAATGAACGAATTTTCAGTTGTATTTGAACATACTTTTTGAAAAAAATGTGCCATTTTTGATAAAATAGTAGGTAGCAATCACCTACTATTTAAAAAACATTAAACATTCCCTCAAAAATCAACACTAAAATTCAGAAAATAAACGTTTGAATTTGTAAAGCTCAAATCGTTATTATGCCTTTTCAAACAAATAAAGATTCAGTTTTCAATTGTTTCAGCTCAGATATTGAAGATATCAAAATTTTATACAGAAATTTAGCAGATGATCGCGAAACGTTCAAGACGAAAATAGAATTTACTCACGAATCACAGAAAGGAAATGCTTGAGCAAGAAATAAAATCATTTCACAGCAACTCACCTGTAAACAGAAAAACAAAACATTTAAAATTTTAAAAATGTGATAAATTTTCTTAACTCATCTTCAGCTAATTTCATAAAAAAAGTCACGCAAGAAACTGCTCTGAAAAATGTGTTCTGACGCTTGGTAATTTTTTTTTTCGTCTTTCGTCGTGTCGCTTCATTTATAACCACCCCTTCCCTCCCTCCCTCTCTCCCGAAAAAAATTATACTTATTTCTTTACAATTTTTTATTTAATATTTTTCATTTCATCGAGCTTGATTTTTTTGATAATGAATACTTAAATGAAGCATTGAAAAAAGAATTCATCATTTATTTTGTCATGGGTTTTAATTATCTAATAATTAAACAGGTTTGAATACTCCCTCATTTTCAATCTGTGAAGTCACTGATAAGAAATCAAAATTGCAACATCAGATAAACTCTTTGATTTTCAGTAAATTTCAGTAACTTGACTAATTTTTAGTGCATTTTCACTAATTTTCCAAAAAAATTCACTTTTTGCTTTCAGTATGTTCGCTTATTCATTACTTTCTTTTAATTTCGACTGTTTTCCAGTGATTTTCGATAATTTTCAGATTTATAAACGATGAAATTAAAAATTACAAAATTTAGCAAGTATTTAGGATCTGTTGAGCGAAAAATTCAAATGTAAAAATTCCTTTCTAAAATGATATAATAAAAAGTTGTAATATTTTCAAAAAGCTTTGTAAATTTCCACTTCAATAAAACCAGTTCAGTGGTTTGAAAATTATAGGTAATAATCTCCCATTCATTTCCATTCAGTGAAAAATCACAATTGTAGCTCAAAGAAAATCAACAAAAATGTTTGATTTTCTCGATTTTTTAAAAGAATTTTACTGACTTTTCACTAATAAATTTCAGATTGGCTGAATAAATCTTGGAAATAGAATTTGACTTTTCCAAGTCATACATTCTCTTTCCTGTTGAATGGAGAAAAAATTCAAATTTGAAAAATTGGGTCATCATTAATTTTGCTGTACAAGCAGTTTTTGTTTGACTTTTTTTTCGTAATATTATTTTTCGATTGTTCGAATTTTTCTAAATATTGAACCAGTTTTCAAGTATTTTAAAGGAAAGTCTGAAAACTGGAGAAAAAGAGGAGACGTGATTCAAATTTCAATGAAAAAATTGAAATTTGAACCACGTCTCCCCACTTTCTCCAATTCTCAGACATTTTAAAATACTTTACCCTGCAAATGTTACAAAAACAGAAATGAGCAAAAAAAAGTTGAAAATATTGTGGAATTTTTAGGAACAAATAATAAATAGGCATACTTAATAAACACAGGCGCACCCAGAAATTAATTAAGGGAGGGGCTGATAATTTGAGAAATAAAGGGGAGGGGGTCAAATTTCAAATTGAGCCATTTTTCACTGATATTTCAATCAAAAATCATCAATTTTTTCTGACAAACAGAGAATTTATTGAGAATTTGGTGATTTTTGACTGAAAAATCAATCATTTTTTCTCATTTTTGAAGCAAAAAATCATTTTTTCCGGGCTTAAGGGGGGCTCGAACCCCTTGAACCCCCCCCCGGATGTGCCTATGTTAATAAATCATCTGAATTAGTAATTACCAGTTTGATTCAGGGGAACAAAATTTTATCGAAAATCAAAGATTTTCCACCAATCTTTTAGTCAAAATTCTGATTTTTTTTTGAAAAAATCGGGAATTGACAGAAAAACAAATGCTTTTTGCCTGAACACGATTAATGAAAAATCACTAATTTTTAATTAAAGTCATTGAGAAAATTAAAAAAAAAAAAATCATGTTTGAAGAACAAAAAATGCATATTTTCGCATCAGCAATTTATTGCGTTAAAAAAATCAAGACTCGAGCCACCTGAGTCCTCCTTAAAGTTCACTTACTCGTATTGTTTCAATTAAAAGCGCTACATTTCGACCATTCAAATATTCGAAAAAATCACACAAACTTGACAATTTTTGACCACCCTGCACACAAATCCACCAAATCCTCCTCTCCTACTAAACCTAATACCGTAAAAAATGACCTCGATCCGCCATCATCTCAAAACCCATTAGAACGAACCCCAACTTTAGGAACATTCTGCAACCATACACGTACATAGATCTCAAACGTATAATTCAAACACCAACGTAGAAGAGCAGAAAAAGGCAACGTGGTAAATTTTCTCGCCATTATGTACCCTAACGCGTTTCAAATTTTAACATCGCTTTCGTCTCGTATTCAAAATATCGTCTAGAGAAATACGCTCGCGACACATGTCAAAATTATTTTTCAACCCGTATATCTTTCTAATGCTTTCTTCCTGCGTTATTTTCGACGCGTCCCTATTGTGCCGACGATCTGCGGGACGAACCGAAGGAAGAAAATTACATCGGTAAAATTCTCATTTTCGCAAACGGAAAACTACATTAGAAAAACATTTTTTTCCATACATACAAACGATTTGCCATCTTTCAATCGTATTCCGTATTTGTTGAAGGTACCTCGAAAGTAGATACACTTAATTCGACGTTAAGAGCGAAATATACCGGAGATAGAGTTAGACGACTTATAAATTCATTTATCAGTCGAATTATTATATCGGTTCGTATTTGTTTTATGGTTAACTTATGGCTTTTCATATCACGTTTGCGGTTTTCCCATATTAACTTTTGTACCCCTCTTCGGATCCCGTCCTGTCGTCATCGTCGCCACCACAAAGGGCTCTCTCTGAGCAATACTTGGGATATTTTACCGCATGCACAAGTTTCCATAAACGTGTGGGTATATAAAATAAAGCTCAAAGCTAACGGTTTCTCTTTGAGCCAGTTCGGTCGGCGTTTTTGGAATATGGTTATGAAAACTATTACGCCATACCAGTAGTGGTCTATATTTATGTAAATTGATTACAAACGCCTCGCGCGCTTTTCGTCCTCCCTGTAGTCGTGCGTGTGCACCGTGGCGGTGTTTCTTTTTCAGTAGATGTGCGTAAACGGAATTCGGGCGCCCGACAAAAATACCAGCATCGTGCAGGCTTCAGTTCGGCGGTAAGGTTTACCATTATTTTATAATGCAGTAATTTTTTTTACAAGTGAAACCAAATGACCAGGTAATCGCACGAAAAAACGAAATGTTTACCACTTATAAGTTGATTTAGGGACTGCAATGGTATGAAGTTATTACGTCGGTTGGTACATCGAGAATGGTTTTGGGAAAGGTGTAATTTCGAGGAAATAAACACGATATTTGTTATTTTCTGATTAGAAGGGAAATGGAATTAACGAAGGGGAGGAGAGGGGTAGAAAAATTATGTTGAGTACAATGAGATCTTATTGGCTTCAATTTTCACGAACTGAAAATGAGGTCATTATTTTTAAAACTTTGTCAACCCAGGATTTCGAATAACAATATCCCTTAAATAATCTCTGCAAGGCAAAAATATTTCAAAATGATGATTTTTTTTTGTGTAAAAAAAAAGTGGGAAAATATTTCATAGAATCAAGAAGCAAATCTGAGGATGGGACAAAGACAAAGAAATTCATTTTAGAAGTTGAGGAAGAAATGGAGAATGACAAATAAGGAAAACAGCAAAAGAATAGAAAATATATACAAAAATTTTATGAATGAGCAGGCAAAAAAACTTAGAAGCAAGGGTTGAAAATGTTGGAAAAGTAATTATTTCGTTGGCTGATTTACCCATTTTACCCAGCCGGAGCCTTTTCAAAAACTTCTGCTTCAAAATAGTGTTCTTTTTAATTTTTTCTTTATTTGGTAACAGAACATTTTTTTTCAAATAATGGCAAAAAATAAAACGAAAAAAATTGTGATTTTAAAAAATGCTGAAATTGACGAAGGTATTTTTTGAAGTTTTGGAAGAAAGGGAAGGGTAATTTTGTTACCCTATGACTAAATCTACACGAAATGGGCTTCAGGCACGAAATTGAAAATATACTGCCAACGACTGAATTGTTCCTTTTCCAACTGTATCACTCACAGTGGTCCGCTTGTTTTTTTTTCAAGCTCGAAATTTTTCAATTTTTTTCTAAGTAAGCATTTTTTCTCGATTATTTTTTTCAAAATTTTTTTCCAAGTTCAAACTTTTTCTCAATTTTTTTTCAAATTTGAAAATTTTTTTCCAAGTTTGAAATTTTTCAATTTTTTTCCAAGTAAGCATTTTTTCTCGATCATTTTTTCAAACTTCAAAATTTTTTTCCAAGTTTGAACTTTTTCTCGATTTTTTTTTCAAATTTGAAAATTTTTTTTCAGGTTTGAATTTTTTCTCGATTATTTTTTAAAAATTCAAATTTTTTTTCCAAATTCAAATTCTCTCTCGATTTTTTTTTCAAACTTCAAAATTTTTTCCAAGTTTAATAGTTTCTCGATCTTATAACTGTAGATAACGTAAAAAAATACAAATAAAATTTGTCGTCCTTGTTTTTTCATTCCCAAAATTGAAATTTTTCAGAATTTATTCAAAAATTCGTCAATAACATTATCAAAAGTTTGTTATACTGGTTCAGATTTTGGTGTTTTACTTTTTTGTTTCAAGTATCTCGATCTCCTATCTCTATGGAAATTTTGAATTTTGAAAAAATAATCGAGAAAAAATTCGACCTTGGAAAAAAAATAAAAAAATTTGAACTTGAAAGAAAAAAACAAGCGGACCACTGTGTGTCATAGAGTTGGAAAAGGAACGATTTAGTCGTTCGCAGTGTATTTTCAATTTCGTGTTTGAAGCCTTTTTCATGTAGATTTAGTTATACGTGAAATTCATCGTAAACTATTAAACAGTGTTGCAAAAGTGAAAACATTTGAAAAAAATAAGACAATTTTGAATAATATCTGTGAAATTCCAATTTCGAAAAATGCTCGAAGACTAAAAATTTTCATTTTCACAACCCTCAAAAAAATTACTTTTTCCAGCCAATCTCCTCCAGATAGTTTAGGAATATATATAAAATAAAAAAATAGAAAAAAATTATGGGAAACACAAGTATTAGCGAAAACAAATGATGGGGAAAAATTAAAAATTGAAAAGTACCCACTAAAATTTTTGGAAGTAAACAATTGAATTTTCAAGATGAATAAAAATTAAATATCCACCAGGAGAAAAATGTAGGTACCAGGTACCTAAAATAGAAAAATCTCTTGAAATTACACTGAAAAAAAAATGAATAAAATTTATCCAAACAAATAATAACGTGTCCCAATTCTCAAAATAGGTAAAATTTATCATTTTTTTGAATGAAATTTGTTCTCTTTGGTAAAATTTATTCATTTTTTTGATAAATTTTATTATTTTTTTCTGATAATAAATATTATTTTTCAGAACAACTTTCACCTATTTTGTGAATTGAAACACGTTATTATTTTTTTGAATACATTTTATTATTTTTTGATTAAAATTTATTATTTTGGTAAAATTTATTAATTTTTTGGATAAAAGCTATCTTTTTTTTGATAAAATTTATTATTTTTGGGGTAAAATGTATTCATTTTTGTAACTTCTGTTTTTTCCGTGTATTTTTCTTACGCAAAATGTCCATCTTCATACGTATTATTAAATTAGAATAGCAGGAGTAGGGGGAAGAGGAAAGACAGTATAAAATTTACCACCCAGTTGTTAAAACGTCATTAAAATTTGTACGTAGACAAATTCCACGTATAAATTCGGGAAAAAAATTTACCTCTAGGATCGTTATCCTTTTAGTATTTCAGAGGCATTGCGAGCATTTTGAAGGTTACTTAGTAGCTTCGAAATTACTCTTGGACGAAATTTTCTCATTATCTTGTTCTCATAGAACGTGTTAGTTTCATGCTTTAAGGTTTAGTACCGCTCAAAAGCCGAGGTATGTGAACATTTTTTCAATTGTTATAGACTTTTGATGAAAAGTTTCGAAATATACCGACCCAAGTTGTAAGTGGAATTCACTCTTATTTAATCTTTCTAGTTTTACTCGTTGATCTTGGAATAGGTCATTTTTAAAAGAAAGAAATAAAAAATTCTGCGATGGAAAAAATTCGATGAACAGGTACAGGGTGGAAAATTGGAAATAGGTACATAGAGTATTTTCATAATTTTTTTAAATTAAAAAAAAATGAAAATTTCAATAAGTAAGTATAGGAAAAAATACGAGTAAACATTTTTAATCACGAAGATGTAAGTACAAAAAAAACAAAATCATAAAAAAAATTAAAAATTTGACGGAAACAATTTTTTCAAGATCGAAATTTGAAAAAAGTGTACTATAAGAACAGAACGAGTTGAACAAAGTACGATCCAAAATGACCCGAATATCTGACCTTGAAAAAAATCTAATGAACTTCATCGACTTGTATAAGAATTTTTTTTTGGTCCAATGAAATATTTTTCCATTTTTTTTTTTTATCTCGAAGCAGAAATTATCCAAAAAAAGATCATCATTTAAAATTTTTTTTTGTCTTGCAGAGGTTATTTGAGGGGTAGTTAATTTTTGTCCAATTCTCCCTATTGAATTTGATGTTGGAAGAAATTTTGAAAAAATGAAGTTGAAATTTATTTTGAATATAAAACCAAAGAAAAAATTTTAGAATAACAAGATTGATCAAAAAATTTCTATTAAATGCCCTATAACTAATAATACACTCGAGAAATTTGAGAACTCCAAATTCAGAATTTTTGACTTGAAACCCCTAGAATTTCATATTCAACCTCATTTCTTCAATTTCTAAAATAAATTTCAACGTCAATTTTATTGCCTTCGTCCCATTCTATAAACTTTTCAATTCTTGATTGATATCGTTCTGTTTTCTACAATGTTCCAATCTTGAATTAGTTTTGTGTAATTTCGGAACACCGAAGTTCTTAATTCTAGCTCATTCCATTTCAATTCGACCACGGTTCGGACCTTGAGCCTTCCAATTGCGCTCAAAAAATTTAAAGGATTCCCCTCGATGGTCCCAATTAAAGATTCACCGTCACTTCGATTCAAAACCTTCAGAGAACAAGGGTGAGAGAAGAGGATGACTCTCGTCAATATAATTAGAATTTTTCACGAAACAGTTCAACTTTGAAAGCTCATATCTGGAGATTAGGTTCAATTTCGTGATATAAAAGCGAAACATTCAAGATCATGGTGTCTACTGGATTGAGAAAATTGAAATTCATGCTATTTTCATATTTTTCATGATCTTCATGCCCGGTAGATACCATTTTATAGTCAAAATTTTGATAATCACGGTAAATTACTGTAAATTATAGTAAATATTCTGATAATTATGGAATATTTCGGTAATTATGATAAATTATACTCGTAGTAAATATTTTAATAATTACGGTAAATTACCGTAAATGTGTCAGTAATTATGGGAAATTATTGCAAATGGTTCAGTAAATACGGAAAATTACCGTAAATGGTTCTGTAATTACGGTAAATTACCATAAATGATTCGGTAATTACGGTAAATTACCGTAAATGGTTCGGTAATTACGGTAAATTACCGTAAATGGTTCGGTAATTACGGTAAATTACCGTAAATGGTTCGGTAATTACGGTAAATTACCGTAAATGATTCAGTAATAACGGTAAATTACCGTAAATAATTCAGTAATTACGGTAAATCATCGTAAATGTTTCAGTGATTACGGTAAATTATCTTAGACATTCTCATAATTACGATAAATTACAGTAAATCTTCTAATAATTACAGTAAATTACTGTAAATATATTAATAGTCGCGGTAAATTATATAAAATATTCCGATAATTAAGATGAATTACCGTAAATAGTCTGATAATTACGGTAAATTACTGTAAATTGCAAAGGAAGCCTCCTAATGAAAAAATGAATAGAACAAGAATTGTGTAGTGTACACCCCCTCTCAATTGAAAAAATTAATTAATTTTTTTTTTGCTAATTTTGAGATTAGCGTGAGGAACTAGGCAGGCTGGTAAAGAAAGTAAATTGATAATCATGCTTAACACCCTCGAATTTGTAGAATTCGATACGCCACACATCATTTTAATTTTTTTCCATATTTTTTTTTCTCAAAATTACGAGCAATATTGTAAAATTTTCTAAAATTTTTTTATCATCAATTTAATGAGAATCCAAATCTGAAGAATTTTCTCATTTCGACGAGAACCGATGCTAGAGAAATTAAAAAACTGGCGTCACTTTGAATCAAATCTTCTGATATCCTTTCCAAAAAAAATTGCACCTCTATCCACACATTTCGCTCTCCAAATCTTCTTTGGCACATTGAATACTTCACCAGCATCTTCAACATGGTCATATTTTTAAAAAACCTTGAAATTTAGGCAGTAATTTCAACCTGATAATCTCAATAATTGCAGATCACCATTGAAGATCATCGCTCATAAAACATTATCTCGTTTTCCCATAGCTTGCCATCTGTCGATAAACTAAACACGAGACATAAAAAAACAAACAAATTGTACACTCGATGAGAAAACACAGATACGCGACAATAAAGAAAATTACTATATGGACTCGAACTTTGAGCAAATTATGTATACTTATTGATAACACGAGTACTTCATTCAGCCAATCTGTCAAATTTTAGTAGTAAGCTTTCCTAAAATACCACATTTCTCAAAATTATCGTCGAAAAAACAACGATCCGTATTATTCGAATCTCTTCGAGTATCCAGCCAATGCCCATCGAACCGGTTCGCCCGCCTTTCGTACACTTGGGATACGATACTTTGACTCATTGTGGCATGTAAAAGGCACTTGAAAGCTGCTCGTAAAACGGTATCGTACTCGAATAACGACGGTTGGCTGAGCGAAGGGCAGAGGAGCCGCAAGATAGGACTTATTCAAAAAGTTCATTTCATCGATTACGCATTGTTTTTCATCAACGCACACATTGTTGAAATATTTCGCTCGGGTTTCTTTTATCGTATAACTATATAGCGAACGTACTTGAATTTTCATTGCCACAATAACAAATGAAAACTTTTTATCTTATACCGCGACCCGCCTCCGATCCGTGTACACAACAAACAAAAGCAAAAGGCAACACTGCGGTAGCATGAGCGCGTAAAATTGTACCAATTCGGGCTCGTTCTTCCATCATCATCGTCGTCGCTGCGCTAAATAATTGAGAAAATATTTTTGTTCGATTTTCAACAACGTCATTTATAGCGCAGAAACCGCTTTCCGTTTTAAAATTATCAATTTTTTCCTTGTTTCGGTCTTATCCATATAAAATCTCCGATGTCATGCTCAATTTAACGCCCGCAAAAATCGAAAATTACTGTTGGTCGTAAGACGAGATTTTCCTCGATTGCAAACGGGTAGGAGAAAAAAATAAGCGAGAAACCAAAGACGCGAAATGGCGAAAAAAAGAAGCAGAAAATGGGGGAGCACCGTAAATGGAAAAATTTTTCGAAATTACATGTCGCCGCAGAAAGATTTACTCGTATGTCGAATAGCTATACATATTGCAAAATGTTACACTCGTATACTCGGCGGTAATTGCTATACGAATAATTTTCAAATAACCGATGATTTATTTTTACTGTGGTGAGCGTCCATTGGCACCATTCGCCAAACGAACCATCGTTGCATATCGCGTGTGTCCACGTTGTAATTACCGGGTGTCAGTTATAAAATATTGAATATCGCCGAATACGTTTTTAATGGCGATTCACTGTTAGGTCGTTACTATTTTTGTGGGCTTTTTTTGACCGCGTATACGCCGATATGACAATTTCTATCTAGATTAAGGTATATTCGTGTTCGGGTATCTGAATGCGATCAGAATTATTTTTAAACGAATTTTCCGGAGGGTTGATAAAAAAATACGTGCAGGTGTTCAGAGGTGATAAAGAGGATGAATGTGTGATAAGGAAGGATATTCGAGTCTATCAGGGAGCTGAGGACGATTTCATTGTAATTTTGGATGAAAAATTGATCAAGTTTTTATTTGAAATTGTCTTTTTTCAAGTTTGAAAACAAAAAATTAAAGTCTGATGGGCTTGAAGTAATGGAAATTTATCTTGGTCGAATTTTTGAAATTTTCAAATATCAAAATATCAAATTCATCAATCGAGTGCATGAGAAAACACACCATTCGCATTGGAAATTACCTACCTATATCTAGGAAATATTTTTTTTAAATTTCTGGTTTGAAAATTCAAGAGAAAAAGTCTGCTCAAAAAGCCTCCAGTAAAACAGAAAAAAGAATACTCACTACTCTATGATTATTTTGGCCAGAAATTATTTTTCTACGATTTATGCCAAGTAGAAATATTTTCAACAATTCTAACTCTAAATTTTATCGATTTATTTCTTCCAATTTTTTTTAAATATATCAAATTTTAAACTTTTCCAGCAAGTACAAAAAATTTTTCTATTTAAAATTTCATCAGTTTTGTTTTTTCAATATATTTTTTAAAAATTTTCCATTTTCAGGGTGTCTAACAAAATCTTAAACCCCAAAAGAAGGACCTTAGAAGGACCCTGGAAGGACTTTCAGCATGACCTTTTCAAAATTAATATTGTAATCCCCCCCCCCCCCAAAAAAAAAAAAACACACACAAACAAACTCATTTTAGGATGACAAATTTTTTTGTTTCAAAATATTTCACTGTCTAAGTTGAAAAAGAAGAATTTTTACCATAATTTCGAAAAAAAAAAGTAAATTTACTGGGCCTATGCAAAAATTTTTGAAAAAAAAGGGCGTCCAGAATCTAAAAATTTCTCTATTAGATAAAATTTGTGTTTTTTTCCGTGTTTTGTTTGGAGTTCCAAAAAAAATCTAATTTCCTTCCAAAAAATCAAAACATTTTTGAAAATTGCAATCGAGATCTTTACGAGTCTTTCGATAAATGAAATGACAATTTTTTTCACTTGAAAATATTATTCGTTTAGGCTGGGAAAATAAGTTTCATACCATCATTTTGAAAATAAAATTGTGTAAATTTACTGAACCCGAGCGAAGCGAGGACGAAAATGTTTGGAGAAAGGAGCATTCAAAGGCTGAATATTTTTCAGGCACTCATATCAACTTGTGTAAAAAAAAAACATTTCTATCAGGCTGGCAGAGCCCTTTTTTCATTTTTTTTTTTCAAAATTTTGAAAAATATTTCAATTTAGATTATTCTGTTTTTTAGAAAATAAAAGAGAGAATTAAATTCTCGAAACACGTAGAGTACCTTCTGAAATTATCGAAAACAATTTTTGAGTTGAAAGATATTCGGAAAAAGACGAAGTTGAAAAAAAAAAATTGAAAAAATTGACAATAGACAATTTTATAAAAACAGCTACTGATTTCAGCTTTATTTCGGAAATTTTGATAATATTGTAAGCCGCCCCCCCCCCACTTTATCACCTAAAAAAAAACTGAGTACTCAAATTTTGAAAAATATTTTTCATCAGGCTTCAAACAACATGAGTCAGAGCAAGAAATAAGTTAATTGGGTCACGAGCTAAACTGTAATTCAAATTTATATTTTGAACACAAAAAATGTCAACTGTAAAAAGTAGAAAAAAATTTGGAAAATTTCAAACATATATATCTTCTGTTTTTTTTTTTTCATTTTTGGCACCAATTTTACATAAAAATTATGTTGCTCAATAAAAATTTTAAAAAATCATTTCATATTTCAACGACTATAAAAACATATTTCAGACATTTCTGGAGCAAAAATTCAGTGGTTTACTTGAAAAAAATATGAACCTAAAAATTTCGAATTTTGCCTCAATTTTTGTTGGTTTTTTTTTTGTAATTTTAATAAATTTTCAATGAAACAGAAGCCAAATACAATGTTATTCCATTCGAAAATTTTGAAAGTTTCGGTCAATTTTCAAACAACTCTAAAATTTTATAAATCTTGAGGGAAAAAATGAAGACACTTCGTTTTTCAGATCTGTATTTGACGGTTTTGATATTCCAGAAACAAAATTAGTCATAAAATTTTCATAAAATTTCAATTTCCCAAATCGATTCAATAAATTTTTCGGTTTCTTTAAATTTTGCGGAAAATTTTAAAAATTACTTCAAAACATCTCCAACAAATAGAATGAATTTTTCTCGAATATTCTAACCCGATCAAGCTGAGAAAAACATTTTTTCAATGATTTTGAAAATTTTTACCAAATGACACTTCCTCTACCCTTCCTCAATTTTATTAATGATATTACTACCGGACAAAAATTACCTCGGACCAACATCAATTCAACTTTTACCACCTTCATCTGAGTTTCTGGCCAAAAACTTGAAAAATAGTTACATTGTCGTTCAAACCTGGCATTAAAAAAAAAAATCAGTATAAAATTCTAGCATTTCATCAAGTTTTCGCCGAAAATTATGATATTGAAAAAATGTTCCAAAAATATGTACATCCTTCTTTTTCACAAAATTTAAAAAAATTGTATGCAAGAGAAAATAATTTTGAACAAAGAGAATTTTTTTTGAAAACTAAAATTGTGATTTTCGAAAAAATATGCTTCACTTTCAGGTTGGCAGCTCTGATTTTTGGAAAAATTCAAATTAAATTTTAGAAAGCATTGGGTTTTCAAATTCCACTCAGGAATCTGTCAAAATGTCTCAGGAGGGGGAAATTAAATTCTATAAGAAATTTTCGATCAATAAAAGTAATCTTACACAAATGTGGATCTAAACATCCTGCAAGGGGAGAGAGGGAGAACGTGAAAGTTATGCTATTTTTTTGAGAAATTCTCAGAGAGAATTCAAAATAATACGACACAAAACGTAAAAAACTAGGTTTGTGGGATGAAAAATGAAAAGAATGGAATTCGTATGTAGGGAGTAGGTACATACGATAAGTATACCAAAAAAATGTTCGTTTTTGAAAGGGGGCGATTTTTTAAAAATTATGGTTAAAAAGTAAAAATGACCATTTTTTCAATTTTTAGCATTTCTCCCTCTCCCCTCTCATCAACGCCTGTCTTTATTTAAAACATTATAAGCTGATGTTGTTTTTTCAATTTCCAGCACTTTTCAATTTTTATTTTCAAATTGAGATATTTTGAAAAAAAAGTTCAGTTCGTTCAAAGCTTCACGCATCCAACACTCTTTTACTCGAAAACTTGAATGATTTTCTCAAACTTGGAATTTGGCCAAGTCTGCAAGAGCTCTGTAGTGGGCACAAACCATCAGGAATGTAAGTTATGGCGCAGAAGAGGAATAACTGAATGTAAAAATCTTCAACTTTCAATTAATCCAACACCAATCTCTGTTCTGGAATTTTCAAAAATGATGAAAATTTTTTATCAAAACCGGACAAACGAGTCATAATCATCTATCCATCTAATGACTCACGAACCGCCCATTATCATTTAATAGATATCAACCACATCACCGTAGATTTTCACAAACAAGGTCAATTCTCTTATCACTGATTCGTTCCAATTCTACGGGCAATTTGTAAACTTTCGAGTACCGTGCTGAACTTACAATCTCATCACACGTGTTGATTCACTCTGCCATCCATTCGTCAGCATGTTTACATTTTATTCCAGGATATCGACTCATTTAACCGGTCTACTCAGTCGACTACGACGACCATCCGTCGTTAAATTACTATTACGAAACGACGCCGATTTCATCAATTAACCGCTACCCACGAATTAATCGGCTCGTGTCCGCGGCTGCAATCGTCTCAAAGGTGCTCGCAGATCGGTCCCGTGCAAGAATCAAGCGTCAAAGGTCAACTACCATCAGCAGGGTACAAAAAACCGCATCGAGTTATCAGCTCATAACGCTTCGCAGCTTGGTGAACAAATTGCCAATTTCGTTTCGTATTTCGCACCAAAGAATCGCCATTACTCGAGACACCGTTGAGTTGGCTGTCGCTAAGAGAAAAAAAATTCAATTTCAGCCATTCTTATATCGCGTACCGGATACCGCGCATTTTTTTCAACAAATCGATTCCGACATAAGGAATAGAAAAAGCTTGGAAATATCGAGCACGCGACATAATTACCACGTTCCACGGTTCGAGCGAGTAAAATATTATAAATATGTAAATTTAACACGCGTAAACTTGAGTCGGCTCGAATACTCGGACTGGAGGTGTTTCTGTGTCGGCCACCGCGATAGACGAATCACGTGTATGGATCTGTCGATCAAGTCCTCATGATTCGGCTCGAGTAAAAGTTCAATGACAAAGTAACGTGAAAGTAAACACGTTATTACGTGCAATCGATGCGTAATTGGGTTTTTCAGCGCAACAACGACGTCGGGGCCATTTTGCCAAACGTTTTATGGCCAAATACTTCGGCAAAAAGGTTCCATGTATAAATATAACGCGACCGGATCGTCTTCTTTTTCAATATATCCCACATCGTTGGCTGAGAAAATTTTACAGCGGAAAAATTCGACGCTGGGTTTCAAATAGCGAGCTTTTCCGACGAGATAATTCTCCGGCGAGGTTTAAATTTCACTAAAATTGGTATTTTTCATTTCGCAAGATCTTCGGCGACGTGTGCAACGTTCTTCGAGTAGTTTTTAAATAATGAAAATTTCTCTCCGTGAAATTACTCGAATGCTGCGGCTGAAACAGCTTCAATTCTCCAACATATCACATTACGTAGATGTAATAAATAAAGATAACGAAATTACTGCCATTTTTACGTATTTCTAGCTTCGGCAACGTAAATCTTGAAGAATTCCATTAAAATATAACGACGTTTTCGGCGGCTTGAAATGCAGAATTGATCCGCAGCTTCGAATAAAAAAAAATTATCGACGAATAAATTCGGTCTAAAAATAATAAAAAGGTCAAAATATATCCGATGGATGTAATAATTACAAAATCGAGTATTCAAATTCCCAGATACATTGATGAAAAAAACAAAATCTGTACGTATAATCCAATTATACGGTTTCGCTCGATTAACTCTTCAAATAGTGATTCCAATTCAATGAACTAATCAACAACGTACGAGGATTTTTTCGGGTTCGTGTAAACGGATCTGAGCACTTGAAATTCAAAAATTATTTAATAAAAGGAACCCATCGGGGGATGGAAATTCCTCGAGAATTCCTCTTCCTGGCACCAGACGAAGAACTAAATGAAAGTACGTGTTTATTATTTGGAAAAAAGGGCGAAAAAAAGGCTTTAAAGTCGAAAATACGACCACAGTTTTTATTACGGAACACAAAAGCCATTTTATAATCAATCTTGCACATGTCACGAGTTTCTAGCTAATGCGAGAATACCCTTTTGAAAGTGAAATTTTCAAAGCGAATTCCAATACAGGTGAATTTTCAACAGATAAGCTGACGATTGAGCTCGAATACGACACAAATATGCACCCGAATACGATAATTAGTGCAAATGTAAAACAATAAGTTAATTAGATTAAAGTAATCAAATTGCCACAACATCATGGTACATTAAAAATGACGTCAGTAATTGAATACGAAAAAATAAAAACTGTGTAAAATAAAATTTCGCGAGAGAGTGTTGCAGCGTAGAGCGTAGGTAAAATATCATCTAAAATGGAGCAACAGCATCGATGTGTATACATTATCAACGCCTGCCAGTGAGAATAAAACTTCGTAAATAAACCTGATAAACGAATTATAACAAATTTACAGCTAAACTTTCGTCGAATACGAACCATATTCGTACACAATATGCTAGACGATTTGGTGAAAAATTATCACCGATTGGCGACCGATATTTGGCGTATAAGCGTAACTGAGCTGATTAGCGATGGAATTCGGTTATATGCGAGAATAACGCGACGATAATGGGTTAGAAAAAAATTAATTATTGGTGAAAATACCTTGGCGATTTGAAAATTATCCGGTTTCAGTGTTTCTATCACTTCTTCTTCGGGTTTGGTCGGCGGTGCAGATCGAAATCCGTCCAATACGCCTTTAAATTTTATCATCTTCGACATAATTACCGGTAAAGTAAAACAACTTAGTTATATTTAAAATGCATAATCAGTTTAAAAAAATTAAAACATAATGCCTCGTCACCACACTGATAACATAAAATGTTTTGAAATGATAAGCGAAACGCCCAATCGCTCGACGCGGAAGCACACAGGTAAGTAAATAATATAGCGCGGGAGCATACACACAATGTTGGGAGTACGTTATTATTCGCCAAGAGGTAGGAGGTACGTGAAAACATACACGGCTGCGCAAAACATGTGCGGCGGAATCTAATCAATACCGATATTACTTCACTACTCGCATCCAGAGATAGTAAAATTTTTATATCATGAATATTTTATTCATTTTATTGTAATCCGGACTGCATTTCCGTTCTGAAATATATTAACTATGATTCTATATTAGTCGGAGAATCTATACCGTACCTGTTTCACGACTGATGCCCAGTCCATCGTGTATGAAGTTCCATTCAAATATCGTAATCGTCCAATTTATACGCTCGAGTCCTCGTAGCGTAGGTACCAGCGATGAGAAATCAAAACAAAGTCGGTGTTCCAGTTCAATTGAGCTTAATTGTTCGGCGGGCCAGAGATCAAAATTACGCTGATTGATGACAGCTGTAAATTAAATTATCGAATTAATCTTTTTACGCGTGATTCGGTTATTACTAACGGCGGTTTTACTAGTGGCCGTTTCAATTGAATGTTCCTTGGTGTATGAAAAATATATCATCGTATTGAGCTAGATCAACGTATTATGGATTATATGATTAAACATTCGAGTACCAATTTATAAGAGTGAGAAATTTTCCGTTTCCGATACCTTCTTAGAATCTCCATCGTGCATCGAGTCTCGAACATCAATGCTTTGAAATATATAAACACATAAATGAATAATTTGTACCTTTTTCATACCTACTACAAAATATTGAGATCCCTTGAATAATTCTTTCCGAATCGCCTCTTTCAATATCGACAACTGCGTAGGATTCTTCTTGGAAGCTGTCTGAAAGTAAAGTTTATCTCGTGAAGATAACTTCTAACGATTAGGTTTCGACGCTCGGAACATGGAAAGATAAATGTGAAACTTACACGATATTTCAATTATAGATGAAAACGTTGAATACTTTACAACAGAACGATATTGTTACAGAAAAGTATCAATCCGAGCTTGATTTTAGGTTTGTATTCCGACTAGAGTACGACCAAAATTCCATACCACTTTTCGAGATCTCACTGAAAATACTATACTAATATCATTAAACTTGTATTCTTCATTACATATTACATAAGAATCAATTAAATTACCGAAAATTACTTGTACGAGATGTTTTTTCTAATAAATTATCCAAAAAACGAATTAATTTTACATCGCATCGCTCATAAAAATTGAAAAACTAATGAAAACACGAAAAAACCGGGAAAACCGTGAGAAATACAAAATGGCGTCATTAAGAAAATAAATCTTGTTCAAATTTGCTTCTTTTCGCTTTTTTTGAAAGATCTTTGAATTTTTTCAGCATAATTACTTTTTTAATGTTTTAATTTCATTATTTATTTGTAATTCAATATTTAAATATAAAAATATTTTCAATTTTTTATAAAAAAGCAGGAAAAATAATTTTGGAACTCCATCAATCATGTTATCGATGAAATGACAAAACGAAAATAACTCGAAAAAATTACATGAACAAAAACCTGGCTAAAAAAATAATGTGGGTACTTTAGTGATAATTTCTTGATAACAAAACTGACACGCAGTGTTGCCAACTTAGCATCCCGGATGCTAGATTTGGAATAATCTGAGTTCTGAAGATGCTAGAATTTTATGTCTGGAATAGTGGTGTGCACGAGCCGAGCTTTTGTTCGTGAACAACGAGCCGAGCTCAGGTACGAACGAGCCGAGCCGAGCCAAGCTTAGTAACCGAACGAGCTCGAGTCGAGCCCGAGCCCACAACTTTTTCACTAACAATTACGAAAAGATAAGAATACAGCGGTTGGCCACAGTAGTTTTTTACAGCATATTGACTTTGTATTAATAAAATTTAACACTGTATATCGTCTATTATGTGATAAATCTTCAGAAAATGACCTGCTTTGTGTGGGTACATGAATCATGTTCTCCGTTTCTTACAGAATTTTTTCAATTAAAAATTTAAATCAAAGAGAATTTTAGTTCATGATCGAAAATCGGACATATTTTTTTAAGAGTTACAAAAAATTGTAAAAAGTGATCTGGAAAACATAGAAACCAGAGAGAAAAATTCATTTTTCTAAATTTGTCATTTTTGGGGCCATTGGTACAGTTTGTTTGAAAATTTTTTAGAAAATTTGAAATTCAAATTTGAAAACGTTCAAAACATTGAATTTTTTAAAATTTACTAAATGTTCGAAAAAGTTGAAGAGGTCATACCTATTTCGAAAATAATACAAAAACTTCAAGTTTTAAATTTGATAATTTGATGTAAACTTTGTAAAAAAAAAAAATAAAGAAAATAGAGTTACCACATTTTAAATTTAGCGTAAGTAATTGAATTATAAAATTCAAGACATATTTTGAAATTGTGTAAGTATTTCAAATATGGCAAATCCTGAAATAATTATGAAAAAAAATTAACATTTTTCAATTTCAATTTCAACAATGATTTAAGAATAAATTTTAAAATGCCACATTTCACAGACTGAAAAAAGTTTGAAAATTTGCAATTCTGAAGTTGTTTTTCGATTTTTTAAAAATGAGAAAACTATTGAATTAATCAAAAAAATTTAATTTTGGCCACTTCCAATAATCCCAACTTTCATTCCTTTTTGGTATAAAATTTTAAAATTATTAATAAAATGACGCGTATTGAACGAAAACAGGGTAAATATATGAAAAAATTGAAAATAAAACGAAAGAAGTACGCAAGATGCATGCTGCATAGTAACTTTATGGTTCGAGCCGTGTTTGGTATCGTTCGTCCAAGTTAGGTAGGCTCGGCTCGGCTCGGCTCGTTCGTAACCGAGCTAGGCTCGTCGAGCCCAAAGCTCGGCTCGTGCACACCTCTAGTCTGGAATCTAGCATCTTCTGTTAGCATAATTCATTTTCAATTTAGCATCGTCGAATAATTTTAGCATCTGCTTTTCTTCCTTTTTTGTTACAAAATGTGTGATTTTTTACTCTTAAAACGTGATTTTTCAAAAAAATTTCGCCCTCGCTTCGCTCGGGCAATATTTTGACCCTTCTATTTTAAAAATTGATGATTTTTCCGACCAAAAATCTTCGTTTAGCATCCTTTCAACGTTTCAGCATCCCATATTTGGCGTAATTTTCATTGATTTTCATTACAAACTGTTTGAAGATGCGAAAAATGGATCAATTTCCTTTAGCATCCAATTTTGGCATCTTTTCGGGACCGTTTTAGCATCCATTTAGCACCTTTTTAGTTTGATTTGGAATCCGATGGGAAAAAAAGTTGGCAACACTGCTGACACGATTTTCTTTTCTGATGCAATTTTTAATTTAGTTCCTCTTAATTACTTAAAATATTCAATAAACCAACGGTCAAGTAAATTAAAATTGTAATTCCAACTGTTCAAAATGCCGGGTTTAAATTTCCACAAAATATTCGCCTCTTCGGCTTATCCAATTTTTAAATCCCAACAAAAAAAAATAAGGTAATATACGGTACCTTCTATACGAGGAAAATGACCGCTTTAATGTATATCTTACGTTTTTAGGTTTCTAGGAATATCATCAGTTACTGCCGGCGTACTTTACTGTAAAACGAATTATGTCACTATGGCCAAAAAATCCATAAACGTAGCTACTTTCATGGCTCAACCGATCACCGATGTAGAAACACTTGAAAAAAATAGTAACGAAATGAAAACCAAAGTAGAGCTGTTAATTTTAAAAACACAGGTATATCTACTTCCTCTTTGGACATCTTTGTCTTGCAATCTGGATTATCATCGACGTTTTTCTAGGCTGACTTCTGTCAAGCTTTAAAAAAGGAAGAGACTGAAGGCGATTTCAAAATAGACCGCTGGACACGAGCCGAAGGCGGTGGTGGTATTACTTGTGTACTGCAGAACGGCAGAGTTTTCGAAAAAGCCGGAGTAAATATTTCAGTGGTGCATGGGTTCTTGCCACCCGAAGCTGTGGCTCAGATGAGAAATCGCGGTAAAAACATTCAGCAAGGAGAACAAGTGCAATTTTTCGCTGCCGGAGTTAGTTCGGTTGTTCATCCCAGAAATCCCAAAGTTCCAACTGTTCATTTTAATTATAGATATTTTGAGACGAAAACAGATAGCGGAGTTACCGAGGTAAAAAATTTGTCTCATTTTTGTATAAATTTCTGGAGAGTTGTAGTATTGTGTATTTTTGTAGTGGTGGTTCGGTGGTGGTACCGATTTAACGCCTTATTACTTAAACGAAAAAGATGCTGTACACTTTCACAGCGCTTTGAAGAGTGCTTGTGATAAACACGATAAAGAATATTATCCTTCATTTAAAAAATGGTGTGATCAGTACTTTTTAATTTCTCATAGAGGTAAGTTGATCGTATCTCGTGTTCTCTACGCTTTGAGAAACTTGCCTTTAAGCTAGTAATACTTGTTTCAGGTGAATGCAGAGGTATCGGAGGAATTTTTTTCGACGATATAAACAAACCATCGGAACAGAAAGCCCTTGCTTTTGTTACATCGTGTGCCGAAGCTGTTATCCCATCGTATATTCCTTTAGGTAATTAAATCAAGAATTCACGTATATAAAGTCGAGCAAATCTTTCAATAATCAATGTTCATAGTTCAACAACACAAAAACGATCCATACACCGAACAAGAAAGAGACTGGCAATTACTTAGACGAGGCAGATACGTAGAATTCAATTTAATTTACGATCGAGGAACTAAATTTGGCTTATATACTCCTGGTGCAAGGCACGAAAGTATCCTCATGTCTTTACCTTTATTAGCAGTAAGTATTTTTTAAATATTAATTTTCTCTTTGAGACATCCCCTAATAAAGTTTAATTTCAGAAATGGGAATACATGAATATTCCTCAACCAAACACTCCAGAAAGAGCACTCTTGGAAGTACTGAAACATCCGAAGGACTGGGTTTAAATTCAGCTTCGAAGTTTTTCGTCCCTGTTCAAATTCGTGTTGTAGTTACGAATGAAATTTATTAAATCGTGTCGATGTTCGTGAAGATGAAAGTACCACAAGATCAAAAAAAAATGTACCGAAAATCAGTACTCGAATTGCATTTAATAGAAAAAACAAGAATAATATAACTTCATACCAAATCTTACCAAATTGTATTTTTAATAACAGCCTAATTATGATTTCATGAATTATAACTTCAGTGGACAACGGTATCGTGATGTATACGTCTATGCTCCTTCAGTCCATCACTACGAGTAAACCCTTTCCCACAGACTTCGCAAATGAACGGTTTCTCTCCAGTGTGCGTTCTGTAATGAACCCTGAGTTGATACATTTGCTTGAATTTATAGTCACATTTATCGCACGCGTATCTTTTCGGCGTCTGGTGTTTCCGTTTATGGTGCTCGTTCAACCGCATCTTGTTTTTAAACGATCGGCCACATAATTCGCAAATAATCGACTCTTGGGCAGTGTGCCGAGTCAAAGTATGAATATAAATCCCACTTTGATGTTTTGCAGCGAATTCGCACTTATCACATTTGAAGAGTTTGACGGAAGAATGAGTCCTTTCGTGGATATGCAATCCAGCCTTGCTAGAAAAACATTTATCGCATTTATTACAATTGAAGGACTGTTTCAGGATATGTTTCCGAATATGCGTCAGTAAGGTAGTCTTGGATCGAAAACATTTCTGGCAGTGGTCACAAGTAAACTGCTGATAATGTAATTCGTAATGCTTACTTAGTGATTTACACGAAACGAATTTCTTTTGGCAGATATTACAAGGATAGATTTTCTTAGCGTGGAATTTCTGCTTGTGAAGCATCAGCCGATCCTCGGATATGACTAGTTTACCGCAAACGTCACAGTTCACGATGCGAGGGATGTTTTCGTGATCGGTGTTGTCGTGATTTAATAAATCGCAAGCTCGAGTGAACGTTTTATGGCAGATTTCGCAAGGGTAAAGTTGCGGTCGATAGTATGTGCTGAATTTTTTCTGTTTTGCTAATTCGCTCTTGGTGTTTGGTTCGATTTTAATTGAGACTTGTTCAAGGTCTTCGACTGTATTTGGAGCGTCGTTCGGGTCTGTTTGATCGTCCTTTGAGAAGGGATTATTTAAAACGTATATAGTTTCAATATAGAGACTGCTGCAACTTTCAATCGTCGTTGATTCGTTTTCCTGTAAAGGTAAACAGAAATAAAAATATACTTAGAGGTAGAGTCATAATGATGGTTGTGTTTTGGTGTAGAGGATACAAGATTAAAAATAGGTTCCAACAAAGTATTAAAGAATGAAATGGAATCCAATGATGATAAATAATGATTTTTGTCTTAAAAATAACACCTTCCTATTCTAGGATTATCTGAATTGAATTATGAACGCCTACAATATTTTTTTAATTTTGAAAACACTTGTAAAATGGGTTTTAAAAACCAAAATTTCCAAGAAACATTCTGAGCCGAAACCAAATATTTGAAAATACTCCATACGAAAAACTTCTATCAAAAATTTCAAATATTGAAGTTGATTTCTCAAATTTCGACAAATTTTGAAATCCAAAGCATAAAAATTTAATCTTATCGACGAAAAAAGCAGAGATTTGGTATATTCTCCATTTTTAACCTCTCGAATCAAAAATTCAGTAAGAGACCTCAAAACAACCTGGTAAAAAGCCTCCCTTCTCACCTGTCTCTTCATTTCCACTCGACTGTAAAATCGATTCATGTTCAACAAAACTCGAAAATTGAATTTTTTGAAAATATTGGTGTTCACTTTTCAAGAAACCCATTTTTCAATCTCCTTGGAAATATTATTTTTACATGCTCAGATGAATATGTTTATGGCGAGGGGAGGGGGAGAATTCATATAAAATTTGGACACCAAAATTGCGACTTGAAAATTGAACATCATCTCACATAATGATAATTTGATTCGATGTGGTGACTTTTCGTCAAAAATCGGTGACTTGGAACTTTCAATTTTATTAATACGTATTAAAATTTCGTCTAATTTGAAAAAAATTAAGGGAAAATTTTTAAAATGTTCGAAAAATCTATATAAAATAATTTTTTCTTTTTTTTTCGTTGTTCAATATCAGGCAAAATACTGGAAAATTAACCTTTCTTTACGTTCCGAATGGTCGAATTTGAGACAATTTTAAATTTTCCAAGTCATATTCGAAGTCATTAACGTAGGTACCTAATTGAAAAAAAAAAACAGAATAGTCTCCTTCAACACATCAGCCAACGTGCCAAGTTTGAAAAAAATCGACTGAAAACTGCCGCAGATGAATTTTCTAGTTTGAAAACACTTAACTATTCTGGAACTCCAGCCCTCCTCCCTTCAGGGATGAGATAAAAATTTTGATTGAAGTCCAATAAAGGCTAAGTGGCCTCCTCTCAACAGAATTTTTCACCTCTGCTTCAACTTCCCTCTTGATGTTTGGATATAGAGCCGAAGCCCAAATATCCAAAAAATGAATTTGAAACCTTCAAAAATCCTCTTAAAAACCATTTCAAAATTTTGTCAAAAATTTCTTGGAACTTAACTTAATGAGTTGGGATAAGAGCAAAAGGGGGGAGAGGTGAAATACATACATAACTTCGTGAATATTACTTCAATTTTCGAAAAAAAAAATCAAATCAATTACTTGCTCTTGATGTTTTTACTGCTTAAACCTATTCAACCCCTTCCATCTCTCTCTTTTTTGAGGTAAATTCGAATAAGATGGTTTACGAAAATCGACAGATAATATTTCAATTACTTCAAAAACAAATAAAAAAATAATAAAAATTCAACAGAATTCCAGGAAAAAATCTTTTTTCGAACTATCAATCCATAAACGATAAAATTTGAACAAAAACACTTAAAATAACTATCCGTAAGTTCACAATTTGTTTTCAGGTGAAAAAAAAATCACAAGAAATTAATAAATGTAATAAAACAATTCGCAAAATACACCATTCTCGTTTATCGATCAGTACAGTACAATCACCAACAAGATTATCAAATCGAATCAAAATTAATCTAAGGTAATCTCAATAATATTCGGAATGGTAGAAACGGCTCTATGCCACGTACCCATATGAGTAGTTAAGGTAGATTTCGTAGAAAACCTTCGATTACATTTCTCACAAGCGTACGGTTTTTCACCGGTATGAACCCTGAAATGATCGGTCAGGTAAGATATATCGGCACAACTGAAATTACATATTTCGCAGGTGAATGATCGGTGGACCGTTATGATATGATTTCTTAAGGCAATTTCTGCCTCAAATCTGATCGGACAGTATTCGCAACGGAAAAAGCGGTCTCCGTGAACATCCCGTAAATGATCATTTAAACGAGTTTGCGTTGTAAAACTCGTTTTGCACAACTTACAGACGAATATTCCAACGTGAACCTTCTGCATATGCAGATCTAAGTACCCCTTCGAAATGAAACACTTTTTGCACAGCTTACAGGCGACTATTTTATCTCCATGAACATTTTCCAAGTGCCTATTTAAATCACTTTTCTTTACGAAACTTTTTTGGCACCGCTTACAGTAGAAAGTTTTTTCTCCGATATGAATTGCTTTGAAATGATACTGCAGGTTGGCCATTTTTTTAGTTTCATAACCGCAGATTTCGCAGGTGAGTAGTTGAACTGAATGAGTACGTTGATGTGAAGATAAATGGCCTTGGGTAGTGCATTTTCTTCCGCAAACATCACAAACGAATTTTTTCGGTTCGTCGAGTTCACCGGAAGTATGAGTTGTTTTATGGTCATTTAATGCGGTCTCACTTTCAAAACCTTTACTGCATATGTCACACTTGAAGATTAAAACATGAACCCGTGTGATGTGACTGCTTAAGGCATATTTTAATCGAAAGGTCTGCTGACAATGGTCGCAGGTGAATTTATCGGAACTTTCGTGAATTAATTTCTCATGCTGACGCAGATTTCTCCAACGAGCGAAAGTTTTATTACATAAATCACAAGTAAACGATAATTTTTTCGGTTTGTCTCCGATGTGGGACCTGAAATGCATCTCCAAATTAGTCTTCCTCCCACATCTGTAATCACAAATTTCACATTTGAATGGTTTGACGTGAACGTCAAGATTGTGCAATCGTAGAAAATTCTTATTTCTGCACGATTTACCGCATATATCGCAAGCTATCTCTTGGATTTTGTGCAGCCACTGAATATGATTTGCCAAGTTGATTTTAGCGTGGAATGTTTTCTGGCAATATTCGCAAACAAACTCTCCAGATTCGTTCGGAATATATTTGGATCTCGTTCGTCTAGTTAAATGAGCCTTTCTGCGATGTTCAAGTAAAGATAACTTGTTCTTGAAAGATTCGCTGCAGGTGTCGCAATTGACAGATCCTTCGGTGCCATGCTCCTTCAACATATGATCGTTGATTTTTTTACGAATATCTGCAGTAAAGTCGCATTTTTCGCATTTTAACCAGTATGCCGACGAATGGCTCCTTTTGTGTAACATTAACGCTGCCCCCGTAGCTAAGGATCTGTCGCATTGGTCACATTTATAAGCGTAAATGTGATTGATAATATGCTTGCGTAAGTTTCTTTTCAACATGAAGGTTTTCTGGCAATAATCGCAAACGTGCTCCGCAGTACTGGTCTTGGTACGTTTTCTCGAGATGTTTTTCTTATTCGAATGGACGAATCTGAGATGACTTTGCAAGCTGATTCTATTGTTTAATACTTTGCCACAGATTTCGCAAGTAAAGAGGCCTCGTTTGTGCTCGGTAACTATGTGATATTTGAGGTTATGTGCATGTTTACCTCGGTAATCGCATTGTTTGCATTTGAAACGGCCTTTACAATGAGGAGCTAACCTATTATGTAAATTTAAGGCTCGATAAGTTGAGAAGTTTCTGTAGCATTTGTTGCAGCGATGTGATTTTCTGGATTTGCGTGAATTTTCAGTCTGACTAGTGTGATCCTGAGGTTCGGAAATTTCATCTAAATCGATTTCAATTGAAATTTCTTCGACATCTTCGGACGAATCGAGATTATCGTTCGAAAATGAAGCTGGGATGTGTTTTTTTATTGATTTGGAGGCAGAATTTGTATGTATTGGCTCGTCCATTGATTCTGATCGGGTCTTATTACGATGCAGGATGCCGAGTTTCGAATCGATTTGATCTTCGTCCGAAGGAAGATTGTAGTCCATCGAATGATCGGTAGCTTCGTTGGCAGACGATGTTTCGTAATCTATCTCGGAGATATGTTGAGGTGACTTGTAGCTCATTGGAGGGTTCGATTTCTGATCGGTTTCAGTTTCGGTGACAGGTTCATAAACTGCCTCGCAGGCGTAGCTTACCAAATCAAAAGCATCATCCTGGTCGGTATCGGTTTCTTCGACGGAATTGTTAAGAGGAGACGATGTATCATTATCTGGCTCAGAGGATCGAAGAGGAGATTTGTAGCTTATCGAATCAGGTATCTCGACTGGATCAGCATCATCTTCAGCAGGATTGAGCGGTTTTGAAATTTCGATATCTGGCTCAGAAACACGAAGAGGAGATTTGCAGCTTATCGAATCAAAAATATCATCCCGATCGGTATTGGTTTCTTCGATGGAATTGTTGAAAGCAGTCGATATTTCATCATTTGGCTCACAGACTTGAAGAGGAGACTTGTAGCTCAACGAATCAGGAATCTGGACTTGATCATCAGCTTCTTTAACAGGATTATTGAGAGGTTTCGACGATTCATTATTTGGCTCACAGACACGAAGAGGAGACTTGCAGCTAATCGAATCAAAAATATCATCCTGATCGGTATTGGTTTCTTCGATGGAATTGTTGAGAGAAAGAGATGTTTCATTATTTGGCTCGGAGCATCGAAGAGTAGACTTGCAGTTCACCGAATCAGGAATCTGGACTTGATCAGCATCGTCTTCAACAGGATTGAAATTTTTCGACGTTTCATTATCTAGCTCAGAGACACGAAGAGGAGACTTGCAGCTTATCGAATCAAAAATATCATCCTGATCGGTATCGGTTTCTTCAACGGAATTGTTGAAAGGAGTCGATATTTCAATATTTGGCTCAGAGACTCGAAGAGGAGATTTGCAGCTCACCAAATCACGAAATTCGACTTCATCAACATCAGTTTCTTTGACAGGATTATTAAGAGATTTCGACGTTTCATTATCTGGCGCAGGGACACGAAAAGGCGACTTGGAACTCATCAAACCAGAAATCTGATTCTGATCGGTATCAGCTTCTTTAACAGGATCACTGAGAGGAATCGATGGTTCGTCATTTTTCTCAGAAATACGAAATGGTGATTCGTGACTCACCGAACCAGAAATCTGATTCTGATTTGAATCAGTTTCTTTGACATGATCGTTGAGAGGAATCGATGGTTCATCATCTGCCTCAGAAACACAGCCAGGCGACTTGTGACTCACCGAACCAGAAATCTCGCCCTGATCGACACCAGCTTTTTCAAAAGGATCGTTAAAAGACGTCTCTTGACTAACTGAACCAAGATTACCATCAGTTTCTTGACCAGGTTTATGGCTCAATTCATCCGATGATTCGTTTACCAATTCGTTCGAAATTAGATTCTGATCTTTGACAGCCTTGGATTGATCCGGCTCAAGATAGCAGCTCATTTTATGACTGAAAAGATCATCACGGCTGGTAAAATTATCATGGCAAATTTCACACTTGTAAAGTTTCAATTGATCAGCTGAACTGGTTTGTTCCTCGACGACTAATTCTTCAGGCGAAACTAATTCCACGCAGAGGTTTTCAGAGCTGGTATCCATATCCAAATCCATAACGTCATTCTGATCGGTTTGATCATCTCCGGAGTCGTCATCTGACACGAATATGGTTTCGATACGAGGACTCGAGCAGTTTGCGACGGTTTCTGATTCAGAATCCTGCAATGGTAAAAAGAAAAAAAAAGCTTAGAAATCTCGCGGATCGATGATATTTTACAGCGAAAATTCGTAAAGTTTTCAATTCGATTGAAATTTTTTTCAAATAAATTAAATTCAATGCTGTTGTAAAAAATATGTTTATAAAAAAACACACACTCGAAAAACTTCTTTCACATAAATTCTCTGGCAGAATATTCCTCCCCCGTCCAATTAAAATAATTAACTGATAAAAAAAACACGTCACGAAAATTTCTGAACATTTAATTCAATTAAAACACATTACGAGATCATTTCTATGAATACAAAAAAAAAATCTGTAGCAGAAATTCGAATAAAAATTCGCCCAAATTTTGAAAAAATCATGTGAGAGGGGAAGGGGTCTGAGAATATTGTACAATAAATTCAAACAGTAAACTTTAATGAATTTCATTTTTTAGTGGATGAAAATAATGAAATGGTTTTAGCAGTTTTAAATTTTTCCTGGCGGACGCTCTTGTAGGAAGAAAAAAATTTTGGTTTTACATACAGGGTGTCCAATAAATTACAAACGCATTTTTACTAAAGAAATTCGAAATGAAGATTCAAAAACTAGGTTAATGGTTCTCACGATCTCAACCGGTTGACTGAATATTCTGTAAATGTAAGACAAAAAATGGAAATATTTCAAACAACACAATTGCAACGAAATAAAATGTCATAACATTTTTTTCTTTTTGTAATTAACTCTTGACTTTTTTAATGGCATTTCGAATTATTTTCCACATTTTTGGAAAATAAAACATCCCCCGCCCAGATATCAATTTTTCATTATGATGAAATGAAAATATATAACGGAAAACCCCTTTAATATTCGGAGAAAATTACTCAAAATTGAAAAATTTTCAATTTCACGAATTTTTAGATAATAATTTTGATCGTACGATCATTCCCCAAAAATAAACAGTTCCAACATCAAAAAACAAAAATTTCACATTTCAAAAATTTTTTCCTACATGCAACTTGGCAGAGACTAAGTATTCATGCACAAAATTTGTCTAAATTTTTTTACTTTTTGAAAATAAGTTCTCTCCCTCTTCCGAGGTAGAAAAGTATTTAGAATTCATCATTTTTTATTCAAAAGTTGCCTTACTTATTGCAAAACAAATTGTCATTATTTTTCAAAAATCTCATTGCGATTTAAATTTCTATTTTTCGAATTTCGAAAAAAAATTTTTCACACATTATGTTTGGTGATTTTTAGGACACCCTGTAGATGAAAAAATAGATACTTTAAATTTTGAAAAATAAATAGTGAACCAATTTACTTCAGATGGAGACTCCAAAATTAAATTGTACTTAAAATCGCGCCATTTTTGAAAAAAAAAAAACAATTTTTCACTACTTCATACCCCCCTCCCCACACTTGGAAATGTAAATTCAAAATTTTAGTCTTATGATCAAAAAAATTTCATGGCACGAATTTGAGAACATTGAAAAAATTGAAGATTTAAATTTTCGATAAAAAATTCTCTAATCTCATGATAAATAACAAGAAGTGAGTCAAGAAAGGGTAAAAATTCAAATTTCATATTTTGGGGGGAGGAAAAAATCGAGTAGTATGCTGAAGACAATTTTAAATTATCAAATTTGAGTAATTTTGTTCAAGTGCCACCGCTAGTAATCGAAAGTGAAAAAATTGAACAACATTTTTCAAAATTCGAACCAAAACTGATCGGACCCCTTCAGTCTTCTCTCAAGATTTTCTCAATCCAGCAGGGAAATCGAGTTTCCACTTCACAAACATAAATACTTCATTATCGATTTATAAAAAAAGTAAAATAGGCACATCTAACACTATGAAAATCTGGACAAGAACCATTGTTAGTACTTCTGAATACAGCGACTAGATGAACGACGTAATGAATCACATTTGTGCATTAAATGGTCGTAATACATTTATGCGTTTTGTACGGTTTTAAAAAGGAGAACGCTTTGAGGCATACTTCACAGGTATATCTTTTCTCTCCCGTATGAATACGTTTATGCTCCTTTAAACTATCACTTCTGGCGAAACTTTTGCTACATACATCGCAAGTATAGGGTTTCTCGCCCGAATGTACTCTGTAATGTTTAATCAACTGGTAATTCTGTCTGAAGCTAATATTGCACGTATCGCAGGTGAATCGTTTGACCGCCGTGTGCCTGCGGTGGTGTTCATTTAAGCGAATCTTGCTTTTGAAAGCTTTGCCACAGGTTTCGCAAATGAACGGCTTAACATTGCTGTGAGATCCTTTATGAATATAAATAGAACTTTGATTTCTAGCCGAGTAACCACAGATATCGCACATGAATAGTTTCTCCGAAGAGTGCGTTTTTTTATGCGAGTTTAGCCCTTGCTGAGAAATATACGAGTTGCCACATTCGTCACAAGTGTACGGTTTCTCTCGCGTATGAACTCTAATATGTTCGATTAGACTGGAATTAGAAGATGTGGACAGATTACAGTAAGGACACGTGAAGCTCTTGTTGTGAATGATCATGTGTTTCTGAAGGGTACGCTTCGTTAGGAATTTCTTTTCGCACATGTCACAAGTGAACGGTTTCTCGCAATGGTAACGACTTTTATGGATCGAGACACGATTCTCAGATACGAATAGTTTACCGCAAACGTTGCACATACTGTTACGAGGTAAATTTTCGTGATCCATTTTATCGTGGTTGAACAGATCGCAAAATCTCGTGAATTTTTTGTCACAAATGTCACATGGGTAGTTTTTGCGTTGATACTGGTTGTATTTCTGGCGGTATAGAGCTCGACGTTCTTGCATCGTTTGGTGTTTCTTAGAACGTGCGGATTTTTTGGCGGATTTCTCGGTAGATTTACCAGATTGCCGATTCCGCTTTACGATATCATCGTTTTTATCCGATAAGAGTAAATTTACCATTATCTGATTATCGGAGTCGTAAGAATCGGCGTTTTCTACGTTATCTTCTTCCTGTAATTTAAAAACAACCTACGAAAGTGAATCTCCACTTATTTTACGGCTCACTAGGTATTCCAATCAGTGTTAAGGTCATATAAGCTCTCAAATGGGGTTATGGACTTATCAGGGATAGATTCGAATAAGAAATGGAAATAAAAAATCAGCTTACCTCGTCTGATTCTTCTTTAACTTCGGCATTTTGTACGTATTCTTTCAAATCTGTATCGGCTTCGTTACATTTTTGCTTGAAATTAACCCAGTTGCTGATTTCTTTGAAACAATCGTTGCATATTTGATTCGGTAGTTGATCGTCATTGGATACCTAAACATGGAATTTCAAGTTAAAAATACCGAAACCAAATAAAAGTTGTTATCACTGAAAACTTACCTCGATCGAAACGCATTGTTTAATTTGCAGCGGTAGGTCAGGAATATTTGAGTTGTCGAAAATAGGAGATAGATCAGTCTTTTCCACAAAACAAAGTCGACAAACCTTGGATAAATTGACAGCATAAGGGTGGTTTTTCATTTTATCACGTTATAAATTCATCACAAAAGACGACTGAAGAACTGGTAGGAGAGTAATGTACGATACGAGCATGTTACCCTTCAATTTTCGACATAACCGAGGATGAATCCATATGAAAATTAAAATAGAAGACGTGGTAAATTAGTTACAACAATATGAAGAACAACAATCACTTGAATTAATTAAACAATTTTTGTCAAAATAAAACGAATTTCATAAAGAAATAATGACGAAAATGAAAAACTTTTTTCAAAAAACTCAAAATTGAAAATAATCGAAAATGAAAACAAACGAGAAAAATAAGGAGTTATATTACCGAAACTGGATAAAACTTTGTGCAAGTTAAGTAGGTAACTCAACCCAAAGTAGGCAATTCAAACAGTGTTGCCAGTAAATATTTCAAAAATGTATTTTAGAATTTTGGAAAAAGTTGTAATTTTTGGTTACACTGTCTTATCAAAACAAGTCGAACCGGTGATAATGTTTTAAAAAATTTCAAAAAAATTTCACGTGTTGTGTATTTTCTTTTAATTTTTCTCCTGTTTATAAAATAATTTTTGTTATTTTAACATGTTTTACTTGAATATCATTGGAAAATAACCGCTCCACGATGCTAACTTCGAAGATATTTTTGAAAAAAACCAAACGAGGAAATATTTTGAAAGTAAACAATTGTGTTTTTACAACAATTTTACACCATCTTAACGTTTTTTAATTTAAATATGTACCTCTAGATTGTTCGTGAACATTACTTAAGAGACGACATAGGATGTGGATCATTCGCTTGCAACAGTTGTTTAGAAATCAACGAATTTGCTATTTTGGACGCCAAACCACCCATTAACATTAGCAAAGCGTACAAAAATCCTCATTATCTTGTCTTAGATACAAACGTGGTTCTTCATCAAGTCAGTTTTAATACCTTTTGGTAAATATTTGTGCATTTGAGAGTCGAATCAATCGTTTTGTCATCCACAGATTGACGTTTTAGAAGCGGATGTTCTGTATAATATCATCATTTTGCAAACCGTTCTTGAGGAAGTGAAACATCGCAGTACAACCATCTATAAACGTTTAAAAGATCTTATTTCAAATACCAATAGGAAATTTTACGTGTTTGTTAACGAACATCATAAGTAAGTTGCTGAAAACACGTCGAATTGGTGAGCAGTTATCTAATAGTTTACTTTTTTTATCTTAGGGATACTTATATAGAACGAGAACCAGGTGAAAGTGCAAATGATAGAAACGATAGAGCTATTCGAGTAGCTGCATTATGGTACGACAATCATTTAAAAGAAATCAGTCCTGAAATATCTCACAAAAAGAAGCTTCGAGTTGTGTTACTAACCGATGATGCTGCAAATAAAGAAAAAGCCACGAAGGAGGGTCTATTCGCCGCTTCAAGTACGAATTTTCTCGTAACATCGGTAATAATTCGGATGAAATAATCAAATCATTTTATTCTAGTCGAGGACTACGTCAACTGTCTTCGCGATTCCAAAGGAATTGAAGATAAGATTTCTAAAAATGAATCTTCGTTTGATGATACTTCCAAAGAGCTATTTCCGTGCCATTTGACACCAACTCAAATTCACGATGGGATCAAAACGGGAAAAATTTTACAAGGTTCGTTTCAAGCGTCCAGAGATAATTTTCTGGAAGGACAAGTCAACGTGGAAGGATACGAAAAACCGGTGAGTTGGAAAAATATCAGTTTTATTGAATTCCTTAATTAAAAATTTTTGATTTCAGATTCTGGTTCAAGGTTATTCTGGATTGAATCGTGCTGTGGATGGTGACGTGGTGGCTGTCGAATTATTACCAAAGGACCAATGGTCTGCTCCTTCGGATATTGTTTTGGATGATAATACCACTGCAGAAAACGGTAATTCCCCCAAAAAAACACATCATATTATTTCTCAATGGCGAGAAAAATCTTCAAAAATGTATTTGATTTGCAGATAACGAGTTATTAGATATCGAAGTGAAACCAGCCGATATAAAAGAGGCAACTCCAACTGGAAAAATTGTCGGTATCATTAGAAGGAAGTGGAGACAATATTGTGGTATTCTTCAAGAAAGTACTTTGACGAATGTAAGTTCAAAAATCCTCCATTTTTCTTAGTACCGTCTTGTGATCTAATACTCTGATAAAATACATTTTTACAGTCAGTGAGACACATATTTGTCCCAGCTGAACGAAAAATCCCCAAGATACGGATTGAAACGAGACAAGCAGCTACGTTAATGTCACAGCGTATCATAGTTGCCATCGATTCCTGGTCTCGGTATTCCAGATACCCCTCGGTAAGACTCCTATCAATAATAAATTGTCTCTTGACCAATTTTCATTTATTTTTGATTCCAATAGGGCCATTTCGTCAGAGCTTTGGGTAAAATAGGCGACAAAGACACGGAGAACGAAGTATTACTTTTAGAACACGATGTACCTCATAGTGATTTCTCAGATCGTGTGAAGAGCTGTCTTCCAAAATTACCTTGGATTATTACCGATGACGTAGGCTACCTTAGAATACTCAAATGAACTTTTTTATCTATTTTTTTTTTATCATTGCGTGTTATTTTTCAGGATGTTGCTAGACGAGAGGATCTCAGACATGTCGATATTTGCTCAGTAGATCCTCCTGGATGTACAGATATCGATGACGCTTTACATTGTATACATTTAGACAACGGTAATTACGAAGTTGGTGTCCATATCGCTGATGTTTCGCACTTCATTCGTCCTAGCACAGCTATAGATGAAGAAGCTGCTCTCAGAGCTACTACAGTTTATCTTGTTGATAAACGTATCGACATGGTTCCCGGTAAATGAAATAAAATTTTATTTGATAACTTGACGAACTCCATTTTATCAATTTTATTTTTTTAGAGCTACTCAGTTCGAATTTATGTTCTCTGCGTGGTAACGAGGAAAGATTCGCATTCTCGTGTATCTGGGAGATAACCGATAACGCTGAAATTGTCAAAACTCGATTTTGTAAAAGTATTATCCGATCTAGAGCAGCATTTACTTACGAAGAAGCTCAACTCATCATCGACGATGCGAAGAAAAATGACATCATTGCGAAATCCTTGAGAGGACTGAATAAATTAGCGAAGATACTGAAAAAACGTAGAATTGACAAAGGGTTAGTCTTCCTCATCATTCTCCTATTGTACTGAACCGAATAAATCAGTGATTTGGTTTTTCAGAGCTCTAGTTCTCGCATCGCCGGAGATTCGATTCTACATCGATAGCGAAACCCACGACCCGATCGAAGTTCAAGCGAAAACAATCCGCGAGACTAATTCGATGGTCGAAGAATTCATGTTGTTAGCTAATGTCTCCGTTGCTGAAAAAATTTATCAAGAATTCCCAGAATACGCTGTGCTACGTCGTCATCCAACTCCTCCCGTGTCGAATTTCGATCCTTTGATTAAAGTTGCTAATCAACTAGTAAGTGCGGATACCTCTTGGAGGGTGGAAAACGTCTCCAGATGTAACGATTTTTTTATTTTAGGGATTTGAAATGAACATATCGAGCAATAAAGAATTGGCTCAGTCTTTGGATCTGGCCATCAAGAACGATAATCCATATTTCAACACGATGCTTCGTATTTTGGCCACTAGATGTATGCTACAAGCTGTATATTTCAGTAGTGGTATGGTCACCAAGGAAGATTTCTACCATTATGGTTTAGCTGCTCCAATCTATACCCATTTCACTTCTCCTATTCGAAGGTAATTTGATAATTTAATGTTCAGCTGCGGTGGTAATTGTTAATGTATAATTATGGTGTTTTTTTTTTTTGCAGATATGCTGATATTTTAGTCCATAGATTATTAGCTGCCTGTATAGGAGCTGATCAGACTTATCCAAACTTGCTGAATAAACGTAAAATCAGCGACATCTGTAATAATTTGAACTATCGTAATCGTATGGCTCAATATGCTGGACGAGCATCTGTAGCATTACATACTCACGTTAGTATATTTTACAAATTTTAAAGCAGAAAGATCAAACTTGGAATTCTATTATTGAATTTTCATTTTTTAGATATTCTTCCGAGAGAAAATTCAAGACGAAGAAGGCTACGTACTCTACGTGAAAAAGAACGCTCTCCAAATTCTTATACCTAAATATGGTCTAGAAGGAACCCTATACTTATCTCCACCTAAAGGAGTTGAGCAAGAAGTAACATTCACATATAATGATGATGTAAGATACTCAACCAAAATTCATATATTTTTGTATTTTCGTCATTTTTTAACGATCGTCTTACGTTACAGAATCATACGCAAACTTACCAAGATGTCGTATTCCATATGTTCGATCCTGTTACCGTTCAGTTAAGCTTGGATCGAAGCAATGTCCAGCACGAAAAATTAGTTTTCAAGTTGGTCAAACCTTATATATCCAAGTTCAGCGTTCCCTCTGCTGGAAAAACTGAACCAATGGAGTTGGAATTGCCAGAAGAACAAACATGTGAGACGAGTCGTAAACGAAAAAAGAAAAAGAAATGATCGCCGTTGATTAAAGAATTATTCTCGAGTAGAACTTGAAAAAAAAAAAAACTTATTTTAAAAAATTTAATTTAATGGTATCCTCTCTAAGTGATTTCGACATGGGTGAGGATGTCTACTTGTGAATTGCAGAGTATATTTCGTAATTACGATGCTCGAAATAAGATCATAATGAATAATTTTTGTTAATCAAGTTGGAATCATTTTTTAAATAAAATTGTTTTGAAAATGAAATTAGAATAATTTTATTAAATTTTTGAAGGAATTCAATATTATATTTTTTAAATCCCAAATTAGGATTTATGCTTATGCGTTTATCAAGTAAACTCAGTTTCAGCTGAACCTGATATGTCAGTCTTCGTCAAGAAAAAATTGTAAAACTTTTCGAAAGTGGTTTTAGCATGATAATTTCCCCTAAAAAATTATTGGAAAATATTTACAGGAACATTTTAAAAGTAAGCATTTTGCTAAATAAATCTAAAATCAACGAAATTCGTAATGATTGAATAAGCTGGCCGAACATTAGCAGCTTACTTTACAAAACTCATGAACATGATCAAATATATTATTTAAGAATTACAACAAAACGACAAATTCATATAATTAATCTCTTCTTGATCGCGTGAACTAAATACCATCCATGAATATCTTCACTGAAATAAAACGTTCGATCACGTCCGTCGTAAAATAATCCTCGAATTCGTCTTACATCACAGCCACCTTGAAAAATAAAAAAAAAATAATCAGAAAATTTCGGTTTGAATTTAAAAAGTGTTACATTTATTAAGTATCTTACAAGATTTTAAATGTGTTTTCAACAAATAAGGACTGATTCCTCTGCTCCACACATGCTGGTAAAAATCCATCCTATTAGACAGACTGAATATAAATATTTTAAAGAATGAATAAATTGTTTTATTCCTAGTGGTAATGAACACATCTCCATCGACCTGAAATCAGTAATTTATTTAATTTTTTCCACCAATCATCACATCGTTGATCAGAATCTACTCACTTTAACACAATCGATACATTTTTGCAAGAATTTACGTTTTTTACTATGAGGAAGTCGTTCTAAAACTTCTGAAATTACTATGGCGTCGAATTTACCTCGATTTTCCATATAGAAATCTTCGATAGTCGAAGTAATGTATCTAAAAATACATAAATTAACGGAATAGATTTTCAATAGTCGACTATTCACACAAAAATTCATTTTATTCGTACTTTAGCTTTTTCCCTTTCATTTCTGGGTTATCTTTGGCGTGTCGTTCAGCAACAAAAATCATATGAGGATCAGGATCTAACCCGGTAGCATCAAAATTCAATCGAGCTAAAGCCTGCGAAATTATTCGATTAGTAAGTTCGATTCAAAATGTGCACAGAAGATCAAAAAGAATTACTTCGGTACATATTCCTCCTCCGCAACCGATATCTAATATTTTCATTTTCTTGAATTCTTCCTTCGGTTCCAGTTTGGTATAATCTGTTAAATTATTCGGCGTGAAATATGCATCGTAAATACTTGATATTCTGTAACGGTAAAATATTCCATCAGGGGATGATAATTCAATATTTTTTCAATCTAAAACGTACCTGACATGATTGAGATTATGTAACCAATGAACTTTACAACGTGCGGTTTCCTTTTCCCAGTAATATTCTAAGTAGTATTTCGACCACTGTATTTCCATTGGATCGAAACTCTTGTCTTTTTCGACTACATTGAAGAATGAATTCTGCAAGTATGTCGGGTAGAAGCCATATCGAAAATTTCTGCACAGATTAGAGGGACAAATTGAAAAAAAAAGAGTGAAAACACGAAAGATTTGCGGTGAATTGAAATTTACCTCCAGAATTTTCGGATGTGTTGCATGGTGAATTCGTTAACTTGAGTATTTGTTCATGAAGCTGATTTCTGAAAGAAAAAAAAATGATCAAAATTGGACAGAAATCGATGGATTTTCAATATATTTAAAAATTAAAAAACAATATAAATTAATTTCGAATGTTATCACACGAATTTTGCAGGTGATAAGGAAGTTTACAAAATTCGGGATGGTTCGGGTATGATCGTGTGGTTTCGTGCAACTTGGCGGATTTTCGAATAATTTTAAATTACTTCAATTTTTTTTTTTTGAGATTTGAAAAATTCTTGAAATTTTTTCAACTACTTTTTCAATTAATTAATTAATTTGAAAAACGAAATTTCTTTTAAAATTTTTTGAAAAAATTAGAATAAAAATAAAATAAGTACATACCTACATATTTTTAAAATAATTTTTCCTAATTAAGCAAATTATTTTTTCTGAAATTTTTGAAAAAATGAAGCGTTATTTTGGGTGATAAATTTTATGCTCGCAGTTGCCTTATTGGATTTCTATAGACGAAACTGTAATATCAGGAAATGCCTCACGAATGTTTTAATTAAAAATTTGCTTCGAAGTTCAAAGTAGAACATGATTCACACGTGTTGTCCATCTACTAAAACATTGAATAAACTTACTAGATTTCTCCCATCCTGTCTATGGTAAGCAACTTAATTATTAAAATTTGCCTAAAAGCTGTTGTTTTTTTTTCAAATTACAAACTCATAAAAATATTTTCGTCTAACTTACTTGAAACTTAATCGTGACATTGCATTTACCTATCAATAGATAGGCAGGTACCAAATTTAGGAATTTGAAACTTGCATTATTAAACGAATCAAGCACTATTACTTCATTCATTTTGATTCAAGTTAAAATTACTCATTTATAATTTCGCACAACAATTTTTGAACGAACATTCAGCAAGTACCTTAATATGATGAAAATTTCATTGTCATTACCAAATTAATTTTTCGTAAGGAAGCTTCGGTGGGTATCGGTGGGAATCATTTTTTCAGAGGTCAATGGCCTGACTACAAAGTAACGGCAAATCATTGCATGGTAATCAGAGAGACCAATATTAACATATTTTACATACCATTTGCTGAAATTATTTATTTATAGGTAATCCTTCTTTAATTCATCACTTCATAAGGCCTATATAAGTGGATCATTCTTGACAGTATCATTTGTTTATGTGTTCTGGTGTTTCGATCAACGCAAATTTTTTCAGGTAAGAAATTTTGACTCATTATCAAAGGACTCATTGTGCTTTTTTTTCTATTTTGATTACGTAATAGTGTTTTGATTCTTTTTTTTTTTGTGAAATAAATACACAGATGACTTTTTAGGTATTGAAATTCGAATGTGAAAATTTTAAATACGAAAGAAAAACATTTTTTAAAAGATTTTTATAGTTGTCTTGACCTTGGTTTGAAAATTTTGAATTTTGAACCTCCCACCTCCAAGATTAATTAGTAAAGGTGACTCTCCAAAACATTCACATACGTAGGTACTTAAGATACTTTCTGCTGTATTTACTTGTACTTATGGAATTTATTCTCAAATTTTTGAAATCCTGCCCAATTTTCTTAAAAATTATCATGACTGAATTGCAAAAAAAATTAAATGAAAAAAAAACTTTTAAAAATATAATCGCTTGAAATTTTTTAAAATGATTTTTTTTTTCAAAAACAGTAAGTATTACGTAGTAAATTTTTTTTTGAAGAAAATATATGAAAATAATATTTCTGAAAAATGTGACAAAATGTTTTCTGATCATTTTTTTCCTAACTTACAAAAATTAAAAAAACGTAGTGATGCTATTTTGACAGCGGTTTTTTAAAATGAAAGCGAAGTGATACTCCTTCCCCCTCTATACCTCCTATTTTAATCATATTTTTAAATTGAAGAAAAACTGATGGATTTGCTTAAATCAAAATTAGAGAAAGTAAAAAAAATCACCGCCAGTGATTTGTTCGAGTAAAAACAGCTATAAGTAGATGGAAAATAAATAATTCAAGAAAATCTCCCAGTTTTTAATAGAAAATTTCAATTTTTCACAGAACTGTTTCAGTTTTAATTAGACATTTTTTCATGGAATAAGCATTTTTCAATTTTTTTAAAAGAAAATTAAAAATTATGATAAAAGTGATTTTTAAAAGTATCCTTGAAAAAATTACCTTAGGTACAGTAAAAATGAAAAAAAGATTCAATAGAATTTTTGGGTAAAAAAATTAATCAAAAACGTTTGTACGTCAACGCCATTTTTGGAAACATTTCTCCAATCCTTCAAACCTGAAAAAATTCCAGGACAAAGTAAAGATTGATTTTTTCAAGAAGAGAGCGATTTATACTCATTTTTTTGGTTCCTGACAAATTCCCTTCCCGGCACCACAACCGTAAAAAAAAAAAGAATAAAAAAATCCATTTCACCAATCCAGCGAATATCAATTTTTCCCCAGAATAAATAAGTAGAAGATTTCTGATACCGACTTTCCTCTACATTGACCATCTTTTTACATTAGAATTTTAGTTTCAAATTTTCTAAATTTTTAAGCACAATTTTTTCAGAATTTTTTTTCAGTTCAGGTATTAATTTTTACGATTTTTTTTACATTTTTAAAATTGTCTCATTTCAATAGTATTTCTTGAAATTTTCTTCAAGTAAATTGAATAATGAATTTAGCTGTGTATCTGATCAAGCTACGAAAAAATTTCAATTTTTGTAAAATTTTCTCAAAGGGAAGCTAAACACGAAAAAAAAATTCAACCGTTTTTCTTCTTGAAATATGCACTATAAAAAATCTGATATTTAGAGATCAGCACTCAAAAGTAATTATTCAATTATTGTACATTTTGGAGTAAATCAATTTTGTAGGAAATGAATATTAAAAATTAGCTCAAAATTCCAGGACATCTAAAATTTTTTTAAATCAATCCAGGACATCAAAATTGAAACAATATCAAACGATCAATTTAAAATTAGGAGCCACCAAGAATTTGAATTTCCCAAACTTGGTGTCTACAATGCTCTTAATATTTTCAAAAAAATTCTTTGTATGATGTAAAACGTCCTCAAAGTTGAGAATTTTTAAAACCAATGCCTTAAAACCTTTTAGAACTTTTTTAAAAAAAGAAACAATTCAAAAAAATTGAATGGAAGCAGTTTTGGATAAATTTTTGAATTTCGGTCTGCGCCAATTCTTATTCAGTACATATTCACTCCACGAGGTCAAAAGTGAGTTTGACGCTTCATTTCATGAGAACTGGCTCGAATTGTTTCCCAAGAAAGAAATCCTCTAAAAATGTTCAAAAAATCATTTTTCAAGGTTGATAAAGCATCATTAAATTTTTTGGAATGTTCATCATGTTCGACAAACAAAATTTCATTTTCCACGTAGGTAACCTATTTTAGATTTTTGAATTTTTTCTGCCAAAAAATTACTTATGCTATTCTTACTGGGAGATTTTTTTGGGAGAGTGAGGAGAGAGAAATGGCCAAAAATTGACAACCAGGCTAAAAAAACAAATCACCGACAAAATATATTTTCATCGTAGTGTGAGTAAAAGTGCACTTTTACTCACACTCGCGAATCGCTCGAGTGCTCAAACTCGCCTTTTACTCACACTACAATAAAAAATATCGTATGGAACTCGTGAGATAAATGATTTTCGACGATTTTGAATTATTTCCCTCGCTTCGCTCGGGCAATAAACCTCAAAATTCGTCGAAAATCACTTTATCTCCCTCATTGCATAATATACTATTCTCATCTCAAAAATTGACCAAAAATTCGAGAAAAACTCGGCTCAGGGAAGTAACTGAACTATTTCACTCGATGATAGATGATAATGAGTAAGTATACTAATCAATGATAATGTGGAGAAGGCTGTAGGCGGTTAAAAAAAATGGAAATCCTTACTGCCGCATTTCGTAATCAAACTCATTATAAATTACTGCGTAAACATAACATTTCGGCCAACACACTAGCATATTTTACTATGCAAATCATGCACCTACTTATGGACGTCGAAGAGTTCCCTCTTGAACCTAATTAGTCTACTTTTTGCAACTGATTTTCATCTTTTTAAAATTGCAATGCGTGGATCAATTTTTATGTGAAATTTTTCAAATGATTTTATAGGTACCTCTGTCTATCCAATTTCTCCAGAATTTTTGAAAAATAATCCAAGATGCCGGAAAAATTTGAAGTGGTGATATCCGGCATGTCGGGTCGGTTTCCCGATTGCGACGATGTGAATGTCTATAAGAAAATGTTATACAACAAGGAGAGTCTCACCACCCTTGATAATCGTAAATGGCCAACGACATACAAATACAAATGTCAGTGAATTCTTCAATTATTATTCTCCATCGATCATTAAATTTTGGGAAATCAGTCGTCATAAAATAATTGGAATTTCTTCGAAATCTTTAGTTGGTGAATTTGTACCCAATGCAACTGGTAAATACGCTCAAATCCATAGATTCGATGCCAGGGTATTCGCTGTGAACCGGATTCTGGCCGAATGTACCGATGTAATCAACAGAAAAATTTTGGAACCTTCGTTCGAAGCAGTTTTCGATGCTGGCGAGTGAATTTTTAAACATCAAAAATGTATCTGCGAACAGAAAAAATGATGGAAATTTTAATACAATTTTTTCCATTTTTTTTTTTTTAGGAATTAATCCATCGTCATTGATGGGGGCTAATGTAGGATGTTATATGGCTTGTGGGATCAACGAAGCCGACAGTATTCGTTTTTTTGGTGGCCATAATGGTAAAATGTACTTGATTGGAAACGCCAAAACAATGGAATCCAATCGTGTATCGTTTGCTTTGAATCTCACAGGTAGAATATTTCTCTTTCAATGGTGTCTATTGGATTGATAAAATGAAAATTTTATGGTATTTCCATGGTTTTCATGATTTTTACACCCAGTAGACAGTAGACACCATGTTATGGTAAACAATTTTGATGATTACGGTAAATTACCGTAAATAAATCGATAATTACGGTAAATTACCGTAAATAATTCGATAATTACGGTAAATTGCCGTAAATAATTCGATAATTACGGTAAATTACCGCAAATAATTCGATAATTACGGTAAATTACCGCAAATAATTCGATAATTACGGTAAATTACCGCAAATAATTCGATAATTACGGTAAATTATCGTAAATAGGTATTTCAATAATTGTGGTAAATGATCGTAAATTTTCCAATAATTACGATAAATTACCATGAATATTCTAATTATTATAATTACGGAAAATTACCGTAAATACTTTATTGATTACGGTAAATTACTGTAATTACAGTAAATATTTTAATAATTACGGTAAATTACAGTAAATTATAGAGAATATTTTTAATAATTATGGAATATTACCGTAAATGTTTCAGTAATTACGGTAAATTATAGTAAATATTTTAATAATTACAGTAAATTACTGTAAATATTCTTATAATTATTACTGTGAAATGTAAATTATCGTAAATATTCTAATTTTAACATTGTTTTCCGGATTATTTTCATTTCAATATTTTTTTATCTTTCTCGTTTGAATCTGAGCTATTGCTTTTTGGCTCATTTCTATTGGCAGTTTGATTCGAATTTTGGTCTTTTTTATTCGAATTCAAAGTATTGGTCAATAAGAAAAATCAAGTTGAAAAATAATTGAAAAGCAATTTTTAAATTTAAAAATTGAGAGGGAAATGTTACAAATTTATGATTTTCGTGGAAAATGATCAAAATGCATGCTATTTTCATGTTTTCATGATTTTCATTCCCATAAGACACCATGTCTTTCTGATTTTCTTGAAATAATTTTCCTCTTGATTCTGAATTTTTACAAAAAATATTTTTTCCAGGACCAAGTTTCACGTTCCACACAAGCGTTCTAGGAGGATTGGAAGCCTTAACCACAGCCTATCACAACATTGCAATAGGACGTATCGATGCAGCCATTGTAGGCTGTTCATCGTCCATAATTGATCCCAAAATATCGGTCAGTTTTATGAAAATGGGATACCTAAGTTTAGATTCGAATTGCAGAGCTTTTTGTAACGATGGTAACGACAAAGAAATTTCTATTTTTGCAATTATTTTACCGAAAAAATGACCCATTTCTATGTGGATTTGTAGCTGAGGGATATGGAAGAAGCGAAGCTACAGTTTGTTTTTACCTTCAAAGAGCTGCGGATGCTAAAAGAAACTATGCCACGATTCTGTTCTCCGAATCCATGTACTTTGGTAGTAATCCGTACACGTATATTGGATTTGGGGAAGAAATGGTTGAGGACACATTGCATGATATTTATTCTCTGCATAGCGATGTCAAACCATCTGATGTTTCTTATGTGGAAATGGACGCGTGTGGAGTCAAAGTAAGTCAATTCGAAATTATTAGGTTGTGTTTTTTTTTGTACAGGTGCATAATAATTGTAAATGTAAGTCGTATGAGGTATTGATTTTGAAATTTTTTTGGGGAGAATTTTGGACCAGTCTATTTTAATTTGGCCAAATATTTGCAACGAGTCATTGAAATTTTTCTCTTGATTCCAGCTGGGTTTCGATCTTGGGTCTTTCGATGTCTAACACAAATTTTTTTCGCAAGTTATTCATCCAAAAAAATTAGAAAGGAGGGGGAAGGATAAGGACAGTGGCGCATCCAGAAATTAATTATTAAGGAGGGGCTGAGAATTCGTGAAAAATCGGAGGAGGGGGGTCAAATTTCTAATTAATCATTTTTTTACTGATCTTTCGCTCGAAAATCATCAATTTTTTCTGATAAAGTGGGAATTTATTGAGGAATCTGTGATTTTTGACTCAAACATTGGTCAAAAATTATCAATTTTTAACATAGAAAAACTAAAAACAAAGGCGGAAATTTTTTGAAAAAATACTGTTCAAAAAACAAAAAAAATGCACTTTTTAAAATATTTTTGCAATAAAAAAATTTTTTTCGAGCTTGAAGAAATTTTGGGAGGGGGCTTCATCCCCTTAACTCCCTCTCCTCCTGAATGCGCCATTGGATAAGGAAGAAGGCGATCGGCTTTAATTTTAGAGATTTCTGACAGTGTTCAACACAGGTGATTGTTTGGCACTTTTTTTAAAAAAAGTTGAAGAGGGAGAAAAGTAAAATACTTATTTTTGGACCTAAAAATGAGAAGGTAAAAATTTTATTATCTCAACTCTACATTTACATCTCCTTGCAAGACCTCAAAATTTATCTACTGTCAAAGATTTCCAAAAATTAATTTTGGTCAAAATTTAAAAAAAACCACTGAAATTAATTTTCGGAAAATCGTTGGTTGTTTTTTCCGGAATACCAAGTTTGAATAGGTATCAATTTAATTTTTTTTATTCATTTTCATCTTCATCTTCATCAGAAGCCGAAATTGCATAAAAATTTAAAAATTCAAAAATCATGAGGGCATATTGTATCTTATTTGTAATGATTTTAACAATCCTGAGTAAAAAAAATCAAAGTTTATTTCAGTCTTCGACTTTTTACCTCCTCCCTTCCTCTCACCTCCCCCCTGCCATATTAAAAATTTCCCAACTTATATAAAAATATCACTAGGCATATTTCTTACGACATGTTTTTTGAAAGTTATTGAATTTGATTCCCTAATGCCAGTCATAGAAAATGAAATCAGGTCTAGAAATGAAAAATCCATTTTCGAGTTTAAAAATCAAAGTATTTTACCCGTTTACCATCCTCATTTTTACACCACCCCGTCAATCTCTCAGCATTAAAAATTTTTCAAGCTTGAAAATATCGTAGTTCATCATTTTTTTTTTAGAGATGCTGATTTTGAATATGAACTTTTTGAGATACAACCCCTTCCCTCCCCCAATAAGAATTTTTCTCTTCATACACCTCTGATCGAAATAGAAAATTCAAGATAAATAAAAATATATACTTCAACAGAGATTGGAAAAACTCGAATGTAACGTCGTCTCTAAAATGTTTTGCGAAGAAAGAACCTCGCCACTTTTGGTAGGCTCAGTAAAAAGTCACGTCGGTCATACAGAAGCCACTGCTGGATTCATGTCTGTGTTGAAAGCATTATTCGCCCTCGATACCGGATACATTGCTGCAAATATGCATTTCTCTGAACCTAATTCAGAAATAAAACCCTTAATTGAGAATAAGCTCAAGGTAAGCTTTTTCACAAATTTAGATAAGAACAAAGGAATGCAGAATTGTATCGTTTTTGATTTTTTATCAGGTCGTAACAGAGACAACAAAACTACCTGGTCCAGTCATAGCTGTCAATACACTTGGTATCTCTGGTTCAGTAGGGCACGTGGTGTTCAAACAAAATCCGAAGTAATGATCCATCTTTTACGTTTTTTTTCAATTTTATTTTAAATTTTCAATCACTTTTAACAATTTTTAATAAAATTTTCAGAACAAAAACTATCAACAGCAATGATAAACTTCCTCGTTTAATTATCTTGTGTGGTCGATCCGAAGCACCTTTGAAAGAAGTCGTGGAAAAAGTAATTCGAAAATAAAATCTTGAAATGAAAATAATTCTTTACTTTTTCACTCCCGGTGTATTTTTCAGATCGAAATGATGCCTTTGAACACCGATGCTGTAGCTTTAACGAATGATATTTTCAAAACCCCTATGCCAAGTCATATGTACCGGGCATATTCAATTTTACCAGCTGGATCAAAACCCACCAATGACACAGATGTAAAAATTTCTACCATCAATTTCTTCCTTTAGCTCATTTCACACACAAAAAAATATAAGAGGAATTACATTGCAGGTTGTTGGAGGTGAAAATCGTCCAGTATGGTTTCTATTTTCTGGTATGGGTTCTCAATGGAATGGTATGGGAAAAGGTCTCCTAGACATACCAATTTTTGCCAACGCCATTGAAAGATGTGACAAAGTATTGAAACCAAAAGGTGTCGATATTTATAATATTTTGACCTCTGAAGATCCAGCATTATTTGACGATATTGTAAATGCCTTTGTTGGGATTATTGCTGTGCAGGTGAGAATTTTGTACAATAAATTGGAAAAAATCATGATGGGATTGGATTATTTTCAAATGATAAAATTTTAGGTAGCATTGGTCGAAGTATTGACTGCAATTGGTATCAAACCAGATTACATTATTGGACATTCATTGGGGGAAAATGGCTGTGCTTATGCTGATGGTTGCTTAACCCTTGAGCAATCTGTTTTGGCCTCTTATGCCAGAGGTGTAGCATCCAAAGAAGTGCAGACAATCAAAGGAATGATGGCTGCAATAGGTAAATTTTCAAATTTTTTTTTATTAAAAAAATATCTCACTTGGCAGAAAAACTTGAGTTGAAACAAAAATACACAAAAGTGCAATTAAGAAGCCCTTATTCAAAATTTCAGATGCTAAATTCATTTTTCGAATTTTGGCGAATTTTTGAAAATTTGAAATTGCTCCATGACTTAAAAAATATAAAAATTTGATCTCGACCTCAGGATTTGAGATATCACGCAAAAAATGACGAAATTTCAATTTTTTTAATTTTTCACCCCATTTGGACTCAGATTTTTCATTTTCCAACCCCCTCATCATACACTTCCATTTCAATCCCTCAACTCTTGAGGGGTTCACCGAGGAAGTTAAAATTTCCTAAAAAATAAAAATATCAAGTGACGTATCATTTGTAATTATTTCGGACTTACTGATTCCATATTTTGACTTAGTTTCTCGATTTGACCCTAGAGAACCCATCCCTTTTCCCTTTCCCCCATACGAGTCAAAATGGCGAAAAGTGTCAACAATATCGTGTGACATATCGTTTTAAATGTTTTCGAGGATGCTAAGTTCAAATTTCAGTTCAGATTCTAGATTAGTCCTCCTTCGTACCCTCCAGTTTTTAGGTAATGACCATCCCTTAGCTCCTATGTGCTCATACCTTTTATTTTTGATTTTTTCCTAAATTATGAGGGCAGAGGGTGTTGAATTTTAAAACTGAGCTGAAATTTAAAATCATAACACCCTTGAAAAAATTACAAAAATATGACATTTTATTAAAATTTTACCCAAATTTAGGGGGGGTATGGGGTATGAGATGGGTGCTGAGGGCTCAAATGGAAAAAACTGAGTCAAAATTTAGAATTAGTGCCCTCAAAATCATAACAAATGAAAAGTAGGTCACACAGTATTTTTGTTTTTTGGTTTTCGATTTTAAAAAAGAGGATTTTGAAAAAAAAAAGATTTCAATCCAAAATCCCAAATTTGTTGTTAAAACTACTAATTTCAAATTCAAAATCCAAAATTCGTTATGAGAGAGATTTAAATTCAAAATCAGGATTTCGAGATTTCCTGAATTTTAAATCCAGAATAGTTTGAATTCTCCCTAACTCTAGATGCTTCAAGTCATACGAATATGTAATTTTAATAATCTTTTTTTAATATTGGAAAATCCCAATATTTCATTGAGAATGTCTTGGAAACCATTCTCAGTCGATTTGGGAAGTCAAAAATAAGGCATAGGGTGGTCCATAGGTATACTAAAGAGCCTTCTCCAATAAGGGTTGAAAATGACCGTTGATCCAAAATCGGTCAAAATTGGGCCAAAATGCTACTTATGATTTAAAAACATCCCCAAAAAATTTTTGACCCCCTATCCCACTTTTTTTTGGAATTATGGCACTTTAAATGTCGAAATTTCAACAGGTGATATTTCTGGAAATGGATGGATAAAAAATTTAGAAGTTTGGAAATTTTGTCAAAATTCGAGAAATGCACTTTAGCACTTGAAATTTTGGAAATCGATTTTTTCCCCCGATATTCTTTCAATTTATTTCTATTTTGGCGCAAAATTTTACTTTGAGATGGGATATTTCGTTTGTTACTATGAAAAAGTAGTAAAAAAATTACGTTTTTTTAGTTTTGTTTTTTTTGAGTATGTTGCACCCAATTTCAGAGTAAAAAAAAAAATAGATATGACGCATGACCAAATTGACCACTCAAAAAAAGTAATTAAAAAAATTCCAGCCATATGTCCCTCAAAAGTAAAAAAATGATTTTTTTGGAAATTTCAACATAAAAAAATTGGGAAAATGTGAACTAAAAATTTTCAAAAATTCTCATTCATACAAACCAGCAAGATGTATGCTTTTTGAAAAATTTTAATTTTTTTAAAAGGGTGATTATTCCGAAAGGGCGGGGGTAAAGGGTAAAAAAAATTTAGGGATGTTTTTAGACCATAAGTAACATTTTGGGCCAATTTTGACCGATTTTGGGTCAACGATTATTTTTGATCTTTAACTATTATGAATTTATGAAACGCTCTTTTGTATATTTTTTTTGATTAGATTAAATTTTCATAATTCAAAGGTCATAAGGCGGAAAATTCTTGAAATGAATGTTAGCATCTGAAGTTTTGGATAAGAGGTTCTTTTTCGATATTTTTTCGTTTCGGGCCAAAATTTTACTGTTCCCTTTATTACTTTTAAACTTAATTAAACGATCATTATTCTAATCATAGGCAAAGGATACGAGCAAATCTGTGATTCCCTACCAGAAGGAATTGAAGTGGCATGCCACAATTCAAAAGATAACTGCACATTGACCGGTCCAGCCGACCTAGTCGATAATTTTGTTAAAGAGCTCCAAGAAAAAAAAGTATTTGCCAAGGCAGTGAATGTGGCCAATATTGCATATCACTCCAAGCACATAGCTCCAGCTGGGCCTGGACTTTTGAGACGTTTAAAAGAGGTAATTTTCCACTTGGTAAATCTTTCAGACAAAAATTGATATCTGAAATAAATCTTGGCCTTATTTTTACGAAGGCAATTCCTGAACCAAAAGAGAGATCTTCCAGATGGATAAGTACCTCAGTTCCAGAAGAAGACTGGAATAAGCCATTAGCCAAATACTGTTCTGCAGAATATTTGACTAATAATTTACTCAATGCTGTGTTATTTGAAGAAGGCTGTAAGCATATTCCTGATAATGCCATAGTCATTGAAATCGCACCTCATGGACTTCTTCAAGCTATTTTGAAAAGATCTCTTAAACCATCCATAACAAATATTCCATTGACGCTTAGATCACAGAACCCAAACGCTGTGAATTTCCTGTTATCAGCTATTGGAAAGTAAGTGCGGTGAAGTGATGAATGGGAATATTAAGTATTATCAGTAACAATCGAACTATTACGAATTTGCAATTTTTGACAAAAAATTCGAGAAAATAGAAAGTATAAAAAATTTTACATTAAAATTGATCGATTCTGCTTTACAGATTATTCATTGCTGGTTGCCAACCAGATGTGAATGCCCTCTACCCAAAAATTGAATACCCAGTTCCCAGGGGAACTCCTAATATTGCAAATTTGGCAACTTGGGAACACATGGACGATTGGGGTACCACTCCACCGCTCGAGGTACGTGAAATGCCCATTAATTCGAATCAAAAGTGAAGTTGATCCATCCGATATTTATTCAATTTTTTGGATCTTTCATTGCTTTTGAAAATTTCTTTCTGTTCGGTATTTGCTTACTTATTGAGTTGGAAGAAATTCTGAAAAACGTGAGGTTGAAAATTACTTACTCCGAAAATGCAAAATTGCGGGAAAAAAATTGAAACGAAATTTTGAAATTATTCGAAACAATTTCATAGGTACCAGGTAGTTGATTTTTTTTAAAAAATACACAGTATGAAAAATGATGAAAATGAAGTTAAAAACATTATTAATTTAATAGGTATTAAAAAATTTTTCTACTTACCTACTGTGAATTTTTTCAAACTATTTAAATTTTATGAATATTTTTATAACCTTGATTCATTAATGCATTTTTCAACTATAAAAATAATCTCAACTTAGAATTTTTTTCCAATAATTTCCAAATTTCCTTTCAATTTTTTTCAATTTTGAATTTTTTTAAGAAAAACTCCATGTTTTCCGGTATTTTTTCCAGCTCATAATCAGCAAAAATATAAAATTTGATAAAAAATCAAAATTGGACAAATTTTGAGAGAATTGAAATTCAAAACTGTTGAAAAAATATAAGGTGAAGTAAGTAATATGTATTGAATAAAATTTTAAAATAAATTTAGATCACAGAAATTGAAAAAATTTAGGGTTGAAAATCTTGATCTTAGAATAAATTTGTATTTAGATCGTTGATATCGCCTCTTAAATTCTTAATTAGTAGAAATCGATACGTTGTTTTCGTTCTTCCATTTTTTTGAATTTAGTTCAAAATTACAAGTCTTATACCCCCCCCCCAAAAAAAAAATGTAGAGATCCCTCTCAAAAATTATTATCTCTGTAGTTGAAAAAGGAGTGGAAATAAAATATTTACTGTGATTTTTTTTTTTAGATAGCTTTCATCTTTTGTACTCATCGTGAAGATTGAGCTTTCACAACAAAATTCAACTTTGAGCTTTTCAAATTGTGATTAATGTTTTTGAATCTACCATCAATTCTCTTTCAGACCCCGCAAACAGTTTTCCCTCAAATACAATCTATAACGAGATATGAGCCTTTTAAAATTGATAATTTGGTAAAAAAAAATCGTAAATTCATAAAAATTACGAGCCCCTTCTCCCCCTCCAGCTCCCCTTAAAAACTGGAAGGAAAATGATCGTGGTTTATGAATAGACCATCAAAAGGAATTTGTAATAAAAATTGAGCAAAATCGGAAATTCTGACTTCATTTTTTAATCGAATTCGAAATGAAATAGCTAATAGAAGAGTGAGCCATTCAAACCTTTTTTTACCAAACTGAATTTTCTTCCCTCAAAGGATTTGCCGCTGTCTCGAGAACCGATGAAAATTCGACTCAATAAGGGTTCCGAATGGCGTTATTTGAGAGCTCATGAAGTAAACGGTCAGAACATCATTCCTCCATCAGTATACTTGGTAAATTTATTCACTGGATTTTTTTCTCATTCCATTAAACTTTCCTAATTGTGTTTTTTTTGACAGTATTTAGCGTGGAATATGTTGTCAGTGATAAGAAATGAAAAACTAGGAATTTCTGACATCGTGTTTGAAGATGTAAAAATTCATAAAAATGTCTACATCACCATAGATAGTCAGTTTTTTTCCATATTTTTATAAACCAATTCTTATATAAAATACTTTAAAATTAATTACTTTTTAAAAAAAATATACTTGCAGAACATCGAGCTATCACAATCATGATTCAAAAAGGTTCAGGAAATTTCGAAGTTCTACTAGAAAATGAAAGAGATCCTGAAAATACAAAAATAATCATGACTGGAGTAATACAAACACCTTTTGACAAACTGAATCAAACAATAAATGAAGATCTAATGCAGCAAACGAAAGTAAAAGTATCTCAATATGAATTTTACAAAAATTTGGAAAATATAGGATACCAGCTCAAAGACGAATTTATCAATGTAAAAGAACTTTCATTCAATGAAACTGGTTGGTATCTTACATGAGTCAACTAGATATCTAAATTTTTGAATAGGAACACTTTGCATTTTAATGAACTTACAGATTGTTTTGGCAAAATTAAATGGCAGAATAATTGGGTAACCTTGCTGGATTCAATTATGAAGGTTCATATGTTTTCTGAAAATAATTCAAAGAAAAATACACCATTTCCATATCGTTTCAGAAGATTGTTCATTTCCACTTCAGAATTTAATGCTTTGAAACCAGGTTAGTTTCTAATCTAATGAGGTACCCATTATGCTTATTTTAAGAAAAAAAAAATAGTAGAGTAAAATATTTGAAGAAAATACCATTTAAAACTTTTTAGTGGACAATGGGAAAATAAAGCTTCAAAAATACTATTTTTCCAATTTTTTTTGAAAAATTTTATTTAATATCTTTATGGCGGAATTTTCTCTCAAATTAGCGCGTTTTTTATTTTTGAACTCGGACACAATTTCACTGCATCGTATTTCGAATATTATTTTTTAAATATTTGATCATTTTTTGTTTAAAAATACAACTTTAATTTTTTTAGAATTTCCAATATAAAAAAATAGAACGTTTCTTTGAATTTTTGATAACTCAAATTCGAATCGTTGGGGGAAAAAATATTACAAATTTCTTTCATTTTATGAAGAGGGAGGAAGGAGAAAATTTAAATTAATTTTTTGCGTTTAGATACATTTTTGAACCTTTTTTTATTCATCTCAAAATTTTATATTTTAAAAATAATTATTATAGGTAGTCATTTTTGAAAAAATCCGTATCAGAAAATCAAATTACGTCAATTTCCCCTTCCCTTCCCCCTCACCCTTCGAATTCAAAATAAACACCAACCAATAAAAACAGTCATGCTTTAAAAAGATGAAACTGTGTCCAATGAGTTTCTCTCTCGAAAAAAAACAAATCGTTTTCAATTCCAGAATATTTTTTCTTCCTCAAATTTTAGACAAGATCATTGACCTCTTAAGAGAGCAATATCAAAAAATTCGATTTTTCCATCAATTTTTGCTCTCTGTTTTCAGGAGATGAAATAATCTTCCATAGAGATCTGGTGACTAAACGATTTTTATGCAATGGGGTCGAATTATGGGACTTCGTGAGTGCTCCAACATTGGACTTTCCAGGATTCGACGAAGTTCATAATAAATTGGAACAGTTGAAATTCATACCACATGCTAAACCAGATTTGAATGTAAATCAAATTGTTAATCATGAATTAAATTTGAATCGGAATATTCCCATCTTTAACCTTTTTTAATTTCATTTTTTTTTTTTCAGAATGTCGAGGAATTCTTGAACTTTTGTTTTCAAATTGCAATTGAAAGATTATCGACAAGTTCGCAGAATTCAAATATTAATTTATCCGTCATTGATACTCCTGGAACTGTGGCACCAATTATTAAAAAAATTATCAAAACGCTTGATTACAAAGTATTTTTTTTTTTTTTCAATTTCGATTTAAAATTGTCTAATTACCAGTTTGAAAAAATTTAAATAAATTTTTCAGCCGAAAATTGTCTACCAGACATTGAAAGAAGTTAATGCAAAACCATCGTCAGATAATTTCTACGTTTTGATTGTGAATAATTTTGAAAATGTGGATAAAATATACAATCAGATTGGTAATAAGCTGAGTAATTTATTTTTACTGGTCATTCAACCATTCAATGAAAGATTCTGCTGGGAAAGTGAAAATCTTTTTGTGGAAATTACTCGTGAAACATTCAACGATGTAGGAATTTACTTCTATAAAAAGGTAACGATTTGTGAATTATTAATCGTGATTTTAATCTATTTAGATCTATTATTTTTGAATTTTTCATTCGCATATTTCATAGGTCATGGAACCGAGTGAATTTCCCACACCTATAATTATGGCTGATAATGCTTGGATGACCAAATTTTCTCCAGAACTGAAGACTAAAAAGCACGAACCTTTTATTATCATAAGAAACACAATCGAGACAATTGATTTAAATCTTATTCTATCTAAACAAAAACCATATCCAAATACTCGGTAAGAATTTGACTTATTTACAAAAAAAAAAAGGCTTTCAATTATAAAGTCATTTTCTCTTTTAGATTTTTGTACATCTTGGACGATGATGCTCCTCAATTCACAGTCGATAATCCTCTATATCAAAATCAAATATCTCAAGATCTGCCAGTATCGATTTTCAAAGGAAATCAATGGGGAACGTATAGGAATTTGAAATGTGAAATTGACCGTAACAGTGTACCCGAAAAATTTGATTTAATGGGTTCACAAGATTTGCAGTAAGTTGACTGCGATGGCTCAACATTCAAATTGATAAAACATTTAATTGCTGAATTCTTATTTTTTTCTTTGCAGTCTTCAAACGGTTGATATAAAATATCTGTACTATGATTATCAAAAGATTGTCACAGGTGAAGACTCTGACGTAATGGTGAGTCAATTGATGTTTTCCAAGTTCAATGGAGAGATTGGGTGATAAAAAAATTCTTGAAATTTGACAAAAATTGGTGAGGTTTTTAATTTTGAATGAGAAACTTCTCAAAAATTCTGAGTTTGGAAACTCCATCACTTTTTGGGCTGGCAAGCTCGAAAAAATCTTAGGAGGTGTCCCACTCGAAGTAAACTACCTAACTACCTATCTCACTAATTTTCATCAAAATCTAGGAAACATGTTTTTTCAATCCACCTTAATAAATGAAAAGAACTGATTTTTCTTAAAATTTGATTCATTTTTTACCCTCTATCGCTACGTCAAATGAGCCAAATAATCTCAAACTTGGTAAATATGGTCTTTTTGGCAGCAGATTTATAACTCGAAATTTTAGAGGCTTAAACTTGAAAATATTGCTTGTTACTTTTTCATTGAAACTGACTCAAAATTTGAAAAATCTGAAATTTTCATCAGTGATGAGTGTTGTTTTTAATAAATTCATATTTCAGCATCTGAGTTCATCCCCATTTCATTTGAGACCTAAAAATCATATTTTTTCCTGACAATTTTTCAACGTCCATTTTCTAAGTACAAATTTTTCCCCCTAAGTAATTATTTTTCGAATTTCAATTTTTTTGTCAATTTTTCAAGTTTAAAATTTTTTACCAAATTTCTTCTATATAAAATTTTTAAGGTCTTGAAATTTGTATTCTTTTCCTCAACAGATTTCGACCTTAGAAATTTTATGTTGGAAAACTTTGATTAAAAAATTTTCAATTTGAGAAATTGACAAAAAAAATTGAATTAGAAAAAAATTAAGTAAGGAAAAAATTTACACTTGGAAAATGAACGTTGAAAAATTGTCAGGAAAACTCTCCTATATTCGATTTTTGATTCAAAAGTACGTATGATTTTTCCTCTATCAAAAAAGCTTGAAAAGCCAAAATTTCGCAACATCTCAAGTCGATTCAGTTGGTCACAGAAATAATTTTCGGGATTTTTTATTTTTAGGTTTTAAAACTGAGATAGGTAAGGACCTTTTTTTATATAAAAGCTTATTGTTTTCTACATTTCTAAATTTCAGCTTTTCAGCTCATTTTCACTTTTTTAATGGCTCAAAATGTGATTTTTTTACTGAGAGGTTCTAATCAAACCAGAGAAGGAGTTGGCAAATTTTTTTTAGATAGGATTGGTTAGTGTCTTTGAAGTGCCCAGTGAAGGTTTCAATTTTTGCAACCATTTTGAGCCTTTTCCAACTCTCCCAGATCGAAAAAAATTAGTTTTTTTGTGTGTTGGGGAGGAGAAGAGGGTCTTGTAAAATTTTGTTGACAAGCCTACAGTTCACACCAAATGAGCTTGAAGGACGAAATTTTGCTTTAAAAAAAATTGGTAAAAGTCTGTGAGATGCCTTTTACCATTTTTTGCCCCTGACCTCAAAAACTTTAAGTAGGTTTTTTCGAAGAGGATCCTAAATTAAGTTGAAAGAAATAAAATTTCTAGAATTTTTTTCCCTTGATGAATACCAATAATATCTTTGATATAACCACTTATCCAGATTTCGGCTTCTCAGTTCACCCCCACTCTGTTTAAGGACCCAAAATATGCATTTTTCTTCCTGAGGGCTTCCTTGAACTAGGGAAGGAAGTCAATATTTTCTAGTTAGGGTTGATTGGTATCACGGATGTACCCTGTAAAAATTTCAGTCTTCAAGACCTTTTAGATCATTTCTAGGATTAAAAAAAAAAAAAAAAAAAATCAAAAGTTTGTGTGGTTTTTTACACATTATTTCAAAGGTTATAATTTTTTATAAGAAGCCAACTGAAGCCAATAAAGATAGGTACCTACTAAAAAGATTTTTGTCAGTTTAGGCGAATGATCTCAAAAACTAAAGGTGCTTTTTTCGACAATGGCTCCAAAAACCGGTCGAGTTGTAAATTTTTTTTTAAATCAAGGATAAATACAGTTATTTTTTTTAAATATCCAAATTTCAGCTCCTTATAAGGAGCTAGCTTGTTCCTACTCTTTTAAAGATCCCAAGAAGTATGTGAATTTCATCAAAAAAAAAGCAATGAATTCCAACAGAAATTTCAAACGAAAAATCTGGTTCTTATGTATAGCGACTTGTCTGCAATAACTTTTCCAAATTTCTTCTAAATTTTTCACTGATTTGTTGGACACAAAATTGATTCCCTGCAGGAATACGAATATGGTCTCGAATACTCAGGAATTTCAGACTCAGGAAAACGTGTCATGGGATTGGGTTATTACAATCCTTTGGAACCACTACAAAAACCAGACCCTTTACTGACATGGAATGTGCCAAAATCCTGGAGCCTCGAGGATGCTGCAACAGTTCCATTGCTTTATGCTCAGGTTTGATAAAACGATCCAAATTCCTATCGGATTTGCATTCGAATTCGAATAAAAATTTAAAGCCAATAATTTAATCACTGCTCGCAGGCTTATTATTGCTTAGTTCTCACACCACAATACAAAGAAGATCGTACAGTTTTCATCAACTCAAACCTATCTTTCGCTGAAGCCTGTATTGTAGTCGCTTTACAGCGTAACTTGGATATTTATGTTACTGCGGCCAACGATAATGAAATAGAAATCCTCAAGAAGAAGTTCCCAAATGTAAAACAAAGTGGTTTAATTATTGAACCAAAATTATTTCAATTTTCGTTCTACTCAATCTGATTCCTCTACGTAGTTGAACGAGAAACATTTCATTTCAAGGGCGGATGGTAAATACGATGTGCAGCTAAAACTTCGAACGAAAGGAGAAGGTGCTCATATTGTGGTGAACGGTATTAATGGTATGGATCACACCAATACTTGCATGGATTGTTTAGGCATGTTAGGCCAATATATCGATATAGTCGATAATTATTACCCCGAGGATTCTAAATTGGGTAAGTTGGTAAATTTTTGAGTATCAAATTTTATATTGATTTTAAATTCTGATTCAAATTTCGTGTATAAAATTGGTTTTGATTTTCACAGGGATGTACACTTTCTTGAAATCCATCAATTTCAATATTTTATCAAACAAAATTGCCTCCTTGGTGAAACTGCCTCAAGAAAAAAAGAAAATGATTAGTGATTATATAGAAGAAAATTTACAAAAAGGGCTGATACAACCTTTATCAAGAATTGTAGCAAATAATCAGTCAGCTGAAGGGTATAAATTGATCATTTTATAAAATTGTATCAATCTTTTTCATTATTGATGGAAAAATTTCAAACTTTCAGGAACGATTCAATCCAAAATAAAAAGAAAATTTACAAATACATTAGTAAAGAAGAAGAAACGCCAAATAATTCAAAGATGACGATGAAATTTGACGATACGCGATCTTACCTCATCATAGGTAATATAGATCAGAAAAGGGAGAACAAATTGATATCAATTTATCAATATTACGAGTTGCAAAAAAAAATTGAGGGGCATTCCATCTTCTACCACGTTTTGATCGTCAGTCTTTTAAAGCTCGAGAGATTTTTGAGAACACTGATTATGATGTGAGGATTATTTGGCCCGAAAACCCCAAAATGAGACATCGAGAAAGTGAGCGAATTTTTAGAGGTGCAATTGATCTTTTTTCCAGAATGAAAATCATTGGTCAAAAATTACCCGAGGTTGTAGAATTATCCTTATTTTTGAATTATTAAGGGTGAAACGTAAAAAATAGTTTCAATTAGATGGAATATCCCTCAAGTACGAATTCTTAGATTAGATTTGACAGACAATAAAATCAATTTTCCAGGTGGGGGTAAAAAAAGCAATCTGTGGTTCGAGTTATTAGAATGGATGATCAGTCAAGGGGCTAAGAAATTCATCGTAGCTCTGGATAATTTTTCATTGGGCACAAAAATATCTCATCAAATAAATCGATTACTCGCCCAGAAAAAAACTACCATTATTTTGACATCTCTGAAAAAAACCGAGAGCATTCAGGAAGCTTCGAATTTGATCAAAGAAGCCAATAATATTGCTCCTTTGGAAGCAGTTTTTATCGTTGCCCTGGTAAATATTTTTTCACGAATTCAAGCTGACTTGAAGATTTAATTTATTAAACAATAAATTATAATTTTCTTTTTTATTCAATTTCAAGGATCCGGTGGGCACTGTAGCTCATAATATAGACATGGCGTCGCGTTCTATGCACCCATTCCATTTCGTATGTATCTCAAGTGGAGGATTAAAAGAATGCGAACAGAGAAAAAAAATTGGGCTACCTTCGACGATGATTCATTCAGAAAAACCAATCAATAACTTGGCAACTCTACTGCCTCACATTCAATCGATTTTAAATCGAGGTACCACGATAAATTCTCCAATACTGTACGATCTCGTCGATAAATCAAACAAAAAAGGTAGGTCAGATACTTATTCGAAAAGAAATTCTTAAACGTAAAATCGATCGAAAATCGTCAATTTGAAAATACCTAATTCTACGTTCACAGGTCGACATTCCTTCACTTTACGTCTCAGCAGCTATTTACCAAACGATATCGAAGGACTGGAAAATATCGGATATCATGCCACAGACTCTTTTCAATTCGTCGAAGTTGGAACTCAATCGAAACCGTATTCTGAAAGTAAAGGAATATTCCCATTATTTATAATACCGGGGACAGATGCAAGTCAGCTTGGCACACTCTTGAAAAATATTTATTATCCGACATTTTGCACCACTTTCGCTGAACGATGTGATTCTCTAGCCGCCATCGCAACTAAACTTTGTAAAGTAGGAATTCAAATTGTAATTTTGAACCTAGAACAACTCATAGAGAATACTTATTCATGAAATAAATTTCTGTGGCAGGATATTACGGAAATACAACCCGATGGACCGATTACAATAATTGGAGAGACGTGGAGTAGTCCAATTGCTATTGAAGTAGGATCTTTATTACAAAGCTCGAAAAGACTGGTTGAAGTATTCCTCATCGAAGGAAGTCCAGCAACTTGGCAGAAACATCTTAAATCGATTGGTGAAATCAATACTCCTCAGTTTGAAAACAATTTTTTGAAACAAATCTTGGATTTCGATCCGATGGTAAGATTTATGAAGTTAGAATGTAAATCCATATTTCAAAATACCTACACCGAAAAAATCTCTCATTATCATCCAGGTGAACATTGAAAGTGAAAATCAAACATCATGTCAAACTTGGGAAGAACACTTGAACAAATACATGAAAATTTTGGATTGTTCCGATGAAATGAAACCAAACATTGTAAAAGCACTGAATGGCATTCGAAACAGGCTCTTGATGACTGCAAAATATTCACCACAAGGAGAAATTCTAAAACATATTACATTATTTAAACAGAGAGTTTTTGAGAGCTCTCTCGATACAGTTAGTATTATTAACAGATCACAGTGGAATACTGCAATTTTTACGAAGTATTCTACACTCAAATATTAATACTATGATTACTTTTTTTTCAGTACTGCTTGGCTGATGAAGTTCATTTGCTCGAGGAAGAAAAATACAAAGAATTCATCAAGATGAAAGAAATGAGTGACATAATCAATCAAAGTTCATTGTTCAGTTGGTGGAAATAGAACAGATTCACGATAATTGAAGTATTGCTGGAGCAATTTAAATTCTGTGTTCATCAATAAATATTTATGCTAACGATTTCTCAGTTACTTTATCTAATTCATTGAAACATCATGAATTACGACTTATGAGTTTTAAAATTCCATCATTAATTTAGGTACGATTGATGACCGAAATTGTACCTGCAGGCTCGTCCAAGTGAATGTATGAGGACGTTTGCTTCTTTCTTGATCCTCAGTTTTCTTAAAAAGGTAAACTTTTCCAAGTCTCAACGAATATCCAAAATCTCAACGAGCATGAAAAGTCTCTGTGGAACTAGTGGAACGTAGAACATTTATGGAAGAATGATAAAAAACTAACATGACATCGAATCTCATAATATTGAACTGATCAACGAACAACGATGTACGGAGTGGAAATTGATACATAAACGATTTCATTTCATTACATTTCATTACCTCACCAAACTGCGGACGAGTAGAAAAAACAATTCGAGTGATTTACTGATTTTAATTAAAAATAAAAATAATCAAAAATTTGGCCGAAATTTGGAATAACTAATCACAATTCAATCTCATATCAATCAAAACATTCATTGGTTGAAAATTTGCCAAGCAGACTACATGATTGGTTACGAACTTGTGATCAACCAATCAAAACGTTATTTGATAGTAACAACGAAAATCAATAATCATTCAAAAATCAGCGACTTTTCACGATAATATCTCACTTGTAATAAATAACAAGTAATATCTAGTTATTATCGATTTCGATTACATCCTACGTCAGTTGGAAAAAAAAGGAAAAATAAGAGTGAAGCCTCTTCATTACTCTACAACGCCGATAAAAACGTTCCTCCGATAACAGATTAGCGGTGCTTGAACAATCGGCCGATCTGCGTAATTTATTTAAAAATTATAGTAAAGTAAGCGGATTGATTAAATTTTTGATTATTTCATGAAGGAACTTTCATCTAGAGGATAAATCAAGGTAGTACGATCTTTTATTCTTCATTACTAACTCATTAATCCTAATGCTAATTTATACGAAGAATTTCACATGTAGTTCTATTTCGATCAAAAATCGTTCTAAAAATGTTCTCTTTTTCATTTCTACAGCTCTACGCTGCCATTATGTTTCTTTCAACACGTCGTGTATTATCTACATTTCGGATGTACTCTTCGGCGGCCACGGACGAGGTATTATTCGAAGTAAAAAATAACGTCGGCGTTATTACATTGAACCGGCCTAGAGTCTTGAACTCTTTAAACGAACCCATGGTGTCGGCGATTTATTCCAAACTGAAAGAATGGGAAAACGAGCGTTCCTTCATCATCGTTAAAGGAGCCGGCGAAAAAGCATTCTGTGCCGGTGGAGATGTAGTCTCGGCAACCAAAAACAAATCCGAAGGAATAACGTTTTTCCGTAAAGAATATACCATGGATTATTTAATAGGAATGTACAAGAAACCATTTATATCGTTATGCGATGGAATAACCATGGGAGGAGGAGTTGGAATTTCTGTCCATGGGCCTTATCGTATTGCTACTGAGAAGACATTATTTGCTATGCCTGAAACTACCATTGGCTTATTTCCGGACGTTGGTGGTAGTTATTTTTTACCCAGATTGCAAGGAAAATTAGGTTTATTTTTAGGTTTAACGGGGTATAGACTGAAAGGAATTGATGTCGTTAAGGCTGGAATTGCTACTCATTTCATTCCTAGTGATGGCATTACTGATTTGTACGAAAAATTAGTCAACGCTGATGTCGATTCGATCGAAGATGTTTTAAAGAAGACTACCGTGGATATCAGTGGCAAAGATTTTACTTTGAGTCCGTATTTAGATTTAATAAATTCGTGTTTTAGCGGAGAATCAGTGGAACAAATCGAAGAATTTTTACAAAACGAAGGATCTCAGTGGTCGAAGAATATTTTAGAATCGCTCTCCAAAATGTCTCCAGTGTCTTTGAAAATAACTAAGAGAGAAATCGATCTTGGTGCTTCTCAAAATCTTCGTGCATGTTTTATTACCGAGTTCAGGTTGGCTCGAGCTGCTTTAGAGAAAACCATTTCATCGGATTTTTATGAAGGTTCGTTGTGTAGCTTAAGAGTATAATTTAATGCAGATGTTCAAAGTAATAATATGTATTTGTATTTTTTATTTTAGGAGTTCGTGCTCTGTTGGTCGATAAAGATAAGAATCCGAAGTGGTCTCCTGCGTCGTTACGAGATATTAGTGATGCTGATGTTGAAAAATGTTTTGCTCCTTTACCACCTGGCGAAGAACTAGATATTTGAGGGAATGAAGAGACTGTATTCAGAAATTCAGAGTAAAAATATAATTATGAAAGAGGAATTCATGTGTTACCAATATTCATATGTATTTGTATTTATTCATCAGCAACCAATAATGCATTTTAATCTACGTTCGTGTGTTGCGGTATTATTACTTCTAAAAATGGAAAACATTTTTTATTTCAAGTAAAATCATATTATTTTTAATTTATTTTTTTGTTTATTCATTTTGAAGCTATTATGTTCTATTTTGGAATTCGAAAAACCATCATCGAACATTATTTTTAAAAAACATTATTTTCAAAAAAAAAAAATGAAAAATCAATCTAAAAATTCTGATTTCTCAATTGGCTACACTGTAATCACCTATTAATTTTGTGTTATTATCCAGGATTTCAAATTCTTTTAACATCCTATGTTTGTTTTCTTCCAAAATCTTCGATTTTTCTGCGAATCCAAAATTATTAACTGCCATAAAAATTGGAATATTTTTATAATTAAAGTGATGAAAATTATGTGAAATTAATTCAAAATGAATAGAAATTATTCGTTCAATAGGTACAAAAGTAATCACCAAAGTTCACATTGTGAAATTACCGAATTACGAATTATTCATGAACCTGATGATATCGATGAAGTCATCAATGAGATATACAAGTGAGATTGCTTTTTGTTCTACTTTTATATTTTCCAATGGATTATTATGTTATAACAATTTACCAATCATTTTCATTCAATTCTTTCGTAGAAGATGCAAGCATTTCCCAGTCGTTGGAATGGACTGTGAATGGATTCCTACTACAAAGAAAAATCAACAGCCCGATGTTTCTCTCTTACAAATAGCCACAGTCGACGGTTTTTGCGTTTTGATACGTACATGTTATATTTCAGAATTACCTCCATCTTTATTGGTATGATCAAAAACATATTCGTTCATCGAGAATGGCAAATATTACAACATTCGTTTGTTTTCCAGGATTTCCTGAGCGATCGAAAGATAATCAAAGTGGGTGTTGGTATTTTTAATGATGGTAAAGTGTTACACCATAAATTTCAAAACTGCCAAGTCGTTGGTAGATTAGACATTCGTTATCTATCAAGAAGTTGTAATGTGTTCAGCCGTAGCGAATCTTTGAAAGAATTAACCAAATCTTTACTACATTTTGAGTTGGATAAAGATAATGTATTATTTTACAATTGGAACTCCTACGAATTGGATGACGATACTGCAAGATATGCAGCATTAGATGCCCTCGCAGGAGTGAAAATTTTTGAGAAACTGTTACCGTTGTATCATGAACAGGTACATTTCATTTTACTTTACCTCTTTTGGCGAAATTACATAGTTGATTAATTTCGTGCTGTTTTACAGATGAGTGACGATAATTCACTGCCTGCCAAGAAACTCATTGAAAGATACTTTATTAATCCTGGAAGTTCGTGTGCTCGTGTTTTTGATCGGAAATTCAAGTAAATTTTAGAGGTGAGTGTTCGGTATATCAAATTAGATTTAAAGTGTGTATCTTTAGAATTCACTGCCTAAATTCGCTATCAAAAGACTTCATCAGGGTCAATTGTTGATATGTAGTAATTTCAGGTTTGAGTTAGTTTACAAGGAGTGTTTCATTTTCATTTACCATTTAAAAGTATTCCTATTGAATATTAATCTAGTATTTTCTTGCTAGTTGTTTTTTTTTTTAAATGTCCGTTGTAAACATAGATTTATAAATAAGGATGTAGTGTCTTCTTTTGCCTTTTCAGTTCCTCGGAATACCTGGTCATAAAAACTTAGCTTTTCACTTGGTATTTTCGAGTTATTCGATTTTTCTTTTTTTGTTATTGTTTTATCATTGTCTTATAATTACTCATAAATGCTGAGATGACCTTCGTTAGGGTGCTATATCAGTACCCTACCTTCGTATTCGTCTAGTTGAACTTGAACTTTGTACTTGTTTTTATATCTTATCAAACTAATAAATCCTTATTTTTAAATCAAACTTTATTCGTAGTTCTTTGGATACAAAAAATTATGGTTTGGGTGGCTGAATATCGAACAATTGAAGCATCTATATGAAAAACAACCATAGGTTTTTTTTCAAACTCGACTTTAAAAAGTTATTATCAAAAAAAAATTGCTCCGAAAAAACGTTCAGCGTTATTAATTCGATCTCTAGTGTTTGGGCAATAATTAGATGGTTACCATCATCCAAAGAGTGAATTTCTTTTTATAATGACTGGCTGAAGTCAGAATTTTAACACCTACGCTTCAATTCAAAAGGGATCAGTATAGTTCACACAATATTCAGAATCACTGAGCAAATATTTTCTTGGAACAGAAAATTTGACACGATTTACTTCACATAAAAAAAACCGTTAACATACGAGTCTGTAGGAAATATAACGCCCAGCGGTGACAGATAACCTGACAATCTTAACAACCTACAACAAAACAGCAATTTTAATTTCTGTACCATATGAAATTACGAACTAATGCGAATCAATGACACGTACTTGACCACGTTTCAATCCAAAATACCTTGCAACAGGATCTCCAGCTTGTATTCTCATTAATTGGTTTTCTTTTAGCTTACTGAAATAATTTGTTCTGAGTATTTCATTTAATTCGTAATAAACTGATAAAAATGAAGTATCACTTACTATCTAGTCAATAATTCTTGCTTTTCGTCAGGAGTTAAAACTATATGCTCGGGTACAAGTTCGTGTTCGGTGATGTTGATCAATAACTCAGATTCCAAGAAATGTTCGAGGATATATTTAGGTGCCATATCGACGAGAGACTGAAAAAAACATTCCACATAAGGGTAACCATCGAGATATCTTTACAAACACAAATTTATAAACACCTGTTTTGCTGAAGGAGTCATTCCCTGCTGAACAACAATAATAGCTCTATGGATATTCTCTTCCTGCATACGCTGACAATACGTTTTGATAGTTTTAATACCTATTTTTTCGTCATCAGGGAAGAACACAAACATCTGGTCTGAAATGAGATGGAGTTAGCGTTAGTTTGCCAGATAATAAGAAACACATACTGAAACACATTCAATGTACCAGTAGGATCGTCGTTGTGGGCTACCAGGACAATAAGATCACCTCGGGCTGGACGTTTTTCACTGTAATAGAATGATTACGATGAAATAGATGGTCTTATCAGTTATGTTGAGCACTGCATAGCAATCTTTTTGACTTACCTAGGTTTATCGCCAAATTGTTCCTTGAACTGTTCGAGTGTTTGATCCAATTCATCTTGTGTTACTAGGTAGCCTCTGTCGTGACATAACTATAAAATACGAACAAAATATGGTGTTAGAACTTATCCGGCGGAGTTTTTTAAAAAAGCGGTTGATGAAATACCTGCATGACTGTTTTTCTGATTCGCCATAATTTATAGGTTTCAGCTTCGTCATCCATTGTAAATCTTCGTCACTGTTTCAATACCTTGATTTTTTAAGAAGCTTTAAATAATGAAACTTTTTAATCGAATGAGAGTTTAAATTAATATTACTTTGATTAATAATACTAAAAATATAAAGGAAAAAGCTCAAAAAGCTGCAAGTAAAAAAATCAATGATGTAAACTATAAAGAAAAAACTGGATAAAATTTCATCAAAGTGGCTGAATTTTACAAAGATCGGTAATTTTGGTAACTGTTGTAATTACGGTTATTTGTTGTTTTGTTTATTTTTTTTTGTTTTTTAATTTTTTTTTCCAGTGATGGACTGATCGGTCCAACTCCAGTTTTTCTACGAAGTTGGAAGTTTCACATCGAGTGATTGAATTTTTAACGATGAGCAATGTGTTTTTGTAATATCGTAATTAATTAATTATGTCGGAGTGAAGTGTTTTCTCTGTTTAATAGTCAGCTAATAGTGAAGTGTTTTGTGTTTTTCATACAATTAGTGACTCTGATAATCGAAGATCAAAGACGGTGAATTCATCATGCATCAAGAATCGGTAAGCTATTTAACCTAATGTTGAGTTCGTGTATTTGTTTAATTTCAAACCCGGTCCCGGTGTTTTTCTTTCATTGCAAAAATGTTCTCTTCCGCATTGTGTTTGAAGAATAATTCTTAAGAAACTGAACTCTATTTGAATCGTATATTTAGGTACGTAGTTCTATAAGTATCTCTCCAAGATGGCTGTTGAATTTGGATTTTGGAATTTGGTGAATGAATCACCATCAACACTTCAACAGAAAAACGTTGGAGTTCTACCGGTGACATTCCATTCTATTCTTGAGTCTTCATTCCAGTTTCGATTGATTCGGTAAAGATTTCCTTTTCTGATCGTTGAAGTCAGGAATGTACTTGAAATTGGTTTCCACCGAGTTTCTGAAAAATCGAATTAATTCCAATTGATTTTCATCGAATTCTCGATGTAAGAATACAGTTAATTGAAAATTCTTTTTCCTATTTGTACTCTTGCTACTATCATTCCTTCCAATTATGCATCGAATGCCTTTCGATGGGGTGAAAGTAGCCCTGATGTTTTTTTCGGGTTGGCATATTATGATATACATTTTTTGAAAAAATAAGAATATCGAAGTTACTAGGGCGTTTGTCGAAGCACACTCGCAAGTTGTAATCACCCGTCGACATAATTTTATATTAATGAACCGCAATTGTGATCTATTTAATTGGAAATTCGATTATACCCGTAAATCGCTCCTATAATAAATCAATCTAAAGGCAATCTAAGTGATACAGGTGGCGTACATCGAGAACCCGATAAATTTCGCTTCGTTGAATTATCTGGTAGGTTTCTAGTTTTGACAGCGTACAAAGTACACATAAATATTAGGAATGCTACGAATGAAAATGGAATCAGTATGGTTGGGCTGCTGATAGGAAATGCCAGACTGATGAATAGTTGATTTTCAAATACTTGAGTTTCCTCTTTTGGCCATGGAGGTTCTTTGATCAACATCACCAAACAAATCACTGTCTCTATGGTTATTAAAATCGATGCAATTGTTACCTGTGGAATGAAATGGATACTTATTTGAACAATTTTTAGTGAAAATATTTCTCATCAAAATTCAAAAATACTGCAAAGATTGACCTGAGCCCTCAATGACATAAATGTTGGATTCAAATTGAGATTTTTTTGGGATATCGTTAATATACGAGCAATACGATGGGTTTTTACGAGTATCTAATGCAGCGTATATTATTGTGAAGCTGATCGCTGGCAGAATCCTTACAGTAGTACATATGAGATCAACGATGGTTTAGCGTTTAGCTATTACTCCCCATGAAATATAATGCACTGCAATTATTCCGATGAGCATGATGTAACAGAGTTTTCATTTTACGACAGGAGTTTCTTTATATTTAATGAATATCTATCATGGCTATTGTTATTGTCAGAGTGATTCCCACGAATGAAATCCATTTTGTCCTTTACCATAAATTTTTATGAATCAAAAGGATAAAATTGATCGTAGGAGGTCTCATTTCCACACACGTCAATGTTCATATTATGCAAACCATACGCCTGAGTCCAAATCGATTTGATGATGTAAAATAATTTTGAATCTTGTTTATGATGTTGCCGTAGATCTTCCCCTTCAATGAAAATTATAAAAATGTATTGTGCATAATTTTATTTTAGGAAAGTTGAGAAGCTCTAATTACCTGTACATCGAGTTAAATTGGTATTCGAGGTAGAATTTAATGCACATTAGAATTTATATTGCCAAAATTTTTCAAACCATGGATTTTGTTCATTATTGGTTAATTTTTTTTCAAATAATAGGTATTCATCGAAGTTGTCGACGACGGTTGACTTTATTTCCAATGTTAAACTGCCTACCGCTTGTGATTCGTAATCTTTTACAATTTTGTGTCTTGAACGCCAAGCATCGATGAAAACAGACAATTCGAGCAAATGTGTCTGAAGAGTAATCGGTTTCAAAAATGTTCGATAAAAATTCGATAAATTTCGAATAAAAAATGTTGAAAAACCTCAGATTTTGAAAGGAGAATTCTTCACAAAAAAAAAATTGAAACACGAATTTTTGGTGTTTCAGTCATAAAATTGAAAATTTCAGTCCGTAGCATTACTACATTACAAAAACTTTTCAAAAAAATTAATTGAAAAATTTTTGCCTGTTTTATAAGTTGTTGAATGTACAATTGTACAATTTAAATTTAACAAAAATTACTTTTATCAGAATGCAGTTTGTAGAACAACAATTGATTTTTTTTGAAAAATTTCATCAAAAATATTATTTTAGGAGACCAAAATGAATTTTTTGGCTCAATTGTGAGATTTTAGTGAACGATCAGAATTTGGTAATAATCGATCATTTTCCATAAATTTACTCCAATTCCTAAAAAAAATTATGCTAACTTTTCAAGTCCCTATGATTAAACTGCTTGAATTTTATAAAAATTGCGTAAATTGAAAAGCAGTGGTGCACTGCGATGAAATTTTTCAGTCAAGAAGTATACCTAGAACTCGATTTTTTTCTAGCGTCTACAATATTTTTAAAAATTCTCCTAACTGTAATTTTTTTTCCAAAAATTTTCCAATTAAAAAACTTTTTTTAAAATTTTTTAAATTAATTTTTTTTCAAATGCAATTTTTCAGAAGTTTTTCATTTTTTAGGTATATAAAACTGTTACAATGATTTTTCTCAACTACTAACTCCAAGATTATCTATCTTTAATCCAAAAATGTTCAAAAACTTTGAATTTCCTCCATTTTTTATTTCAGTTTGTTCAATTTCAAATTTTTCCAGTGTTGGATTTAAAATTATTTTCCAGGCCTGAATTAGAAAATTGAAAAAATTGGGTTAAAAAACATTTTAAGAAATTTAATGTGAGAAAAAATCGAGAGAATTGTCAAGTTTTTAAAAATTTTAGATCAAGGAATGGGATTTCACAGTTGTTAATTTAAATACATTATTCATAAAATGAGAATTTTAGCAAAACTCAAATTTGAAAAAATTTAAAAAAATCTTGAAAGCTTGCAAAAAATTATGAAGAAGAAAAACCAGTGGGGAAAAACGTTTATTATAGGAGATGAAAAAAATTGATATAAGAAAAAATTTCTAAAGCTGAAAAAATTGATGTAATTCCAAAATGATTTAACTGCAAAAAAAATCAATTTATTAACGAAATCTTCAGTTCAAAAGACAGTCTCAATTCCTAAAAAGGAAAAAAGTTGATTATTCTTCTTAATAATCATCTGAATTAAACTCTTTAAATCCTGGAGTTACGGGGTTTTCGAAATGACTGAAATATTTAAAGTCATACGCAACTTTCGAGCTACTCATTTTTATGGCTCCATCGTAGGTCGTAGCCCATAGCATCAGAATCGTTGAAAAAGTGAAAAACTCGTCCACTCCGAATTTGTGGGGTTTTCGAAATGATTGTTTCATGCAACTAACAAATATATTGTCTATCTCTATATTACTTTAGATAATACATTAAAATGAAAATGAGCATGGCCGGCGAACTATTTTTTCCCAAGTGGTGCAAAAAAAATTTTAAGGGGGGGGGCAAATTTTTTCAAGGGCCCAACTTTTTTTAAAATGAGCTACATTAATTATCTTTTACCAATATACTAAATTCGACCGTTTTTGTTAGTCTGTGGTTTCGCATACCTATATACTCATTTCATCGGCCCAGCCGTCTACCCCCTTCGGCCTGGAGCCGACTACAGCAGCCATAGGGGACCCTTACCCAGACTTATGTGTAGTTTACCCATCTGCACAAATTTTCGAGGTACCGTAACGAAGTCGTATGGTTCAGCATTTTAGAATTCTTTCAAAAAATGACAACTGAAATTTTAAAAAGATGAATTTTTTGATCAATTTTTTTTACCATTTCAGGTTATTTGTGTTGGAAAGTTTGTTTTTTGATAAAAATCCAATTTCATCTGATTTAAATCCAACGAATTGGTTTTGAAGTAAAATTTGGTGGGTGGTAGGGCCTTGTTTACAATACTTGAGAATTTACTTCTTTTATTATTTCTAAAAATTTTAAAAATTATAATTCGAAAAAATCACTATTCTTCTGAACTAAAAAAAAAACTCCTTAAATAAAAAAAGAAATAACAAAAGAAGTAAATTCTGAAGTATTGTCAACAAGGCCCTACCACCCACCTATTTTTACTTAAAAACCAATTCGTTGGATTTAAATCAGATGAAATTGGATTTTTATCAAAAAACAAACTTTCCAAAACAAATAACCTGAAATGGTAAAAAAATTGATCAAAAAATTCATCTTTTTAAAATTTCAGTTGTCATTTTTTGAAAAAATTCTAAAACGCTGAACCATACGACTTCATGAATTTTTCAATTCGTTGAATAGAGTGGCTTTTGTACGTAACATAGTTTTCACAATTTTTCGAAAAATTTGTCAAGTAGATTGGCTTACTATTGTTGAATCATACGACTGAATGAATTTTAAAGAATTAGTTCAATTGAAAGGGTTTCTAAATTTGTAATTTTTTACAAAAAATCCACTCTATTCAACGAATTGAAAAAAAATCATCAAGTTGTATGGTTTAACAATAATAATAAACCAATTTACTTGATTATTTTTTTTTCCAAAAATTAATATAGAAACGGCAATCTCATCAATTTTCCCAAGTGGTGCAATGCACCACTTGAAAAATTTCAAATGGTGCATGAGCACGGTTGCACCACCGCGAACGCCGGCCGTGAAAATGAGTAAATGGTGTGTTTCAATAAATATATCGTCAGATAGCGTCCCTCAACCTCGACCATACCTCGATCCACGATAGAACGGGCCGAACGATGCAGATATATTTCAATTTCAAAACTGAAGCAACACGTAGACGTAATACGTGTTAACGTATTATTGGTCATATCCTCAACCTTCATTAATGAATTTAACACATTTTTAGCCTTAAATTGACGTTTGTTATTTTCATTTTTTTTCTAGAGCGACCATTGTAAAAAATATTCATATAAATTCCTAGTGATGTAATTTTGTGAATTTTTCAAAATGTGCATTGATGTTTTTTTATTATTGAGCTATGCGCATTCATATCTACGATATTTGTAAGTCAAGTGTATAATTTATGTATTTCATCTATCACTCAAATATTCATTATTCAGATTACACCCGGGAAGTAAAATCATTTTTCAAAATGCGAAGTCTCGTATGATTATTCCCTACGTAAATTCGTTTTTCGATATACCCTCCCCCAGATGATGTCACTTACTATAAAAAAATATTCTGGAAAATTTTCATCTTGGAAATTTGTTTTTTAATTCTCGAACTCTTATTCAACCCTCTCCCTCAAAATCGTGAAGTGAAAAAGCACCTAAAGTAATCGGCTTTTCAACCAATATTCTCATAAAAACAGTTATACCTAATTTCGTTGAAGTACAAAGCAAAATCCATTCCTTCAAGCAAAAGTCAATAATCAGAAATCCAAATAACACCGTGGTTAACCATTTTGTCAAGTTATTGTTGAAAATTAAAATTGTAGCGTAGTACCAAAGTTCAAAGTGTCTGGGCCTTATACCCCGTGTCAGTAGGGGATCCAGGTGGTTCAACTCGAAAAACTAAAATCAAATTTCAAATCAGAAACCAAAATCACACAAGGGCACCTATGTCGTTTTTCAAGTCATTTCTCAAAACTGAAATTTTTACATAAGGTTCAAACTCAAAATTTTGGGCCCTAATACCCCTGTGTCCATAGGGGTATCGGAGAGCACATAAAATCAAAAAATAACGTCTAATATGAAATCGGTAACGTGTTATACGTTCAGGCATTCATGAGTTTCTAAGGACAGATAGGGGATTCAAATCGAAAAAGAGGTACCAAATTCAGAATCAACGATCCAGAAATAATAAATCATGCTCATTTACGAACTTTTACAGACTTTTTTAAATGTTGGAATAAGTCCTAGATCCCTCCTTGCGTTCTTTGGGGGACCGTTTTTAAGCAACAGAGAGACGTCCCCCCCAAAAAAAGCATTGTACAGGAAATTGTAGAAAATTAAATTTGATTTCGTTACTACGTTATTGGATTTTTTTGAAGAGGCATCATTTTCAAATTATTCGTGCTTTAATTTCGAATAAGAAATTGAAAACAATTGTTCACGAATTTTTAGCCTACACCGAGGGACGGCTCATCTCGACCGGTACAAATCAACACGTTTCTTGACTTTTTACATTTTTTAATATTTCGGTCAAATTTGGGGACGTCTGTATTCTCCAGAGGTGTGGAGATCCCATCGTGGAAATTTTCTGGTTGAAAAAAAGGCTCATTAAAAATTCTCAAACTGTAAAAAATTTGCAAAATTTTGGTTCCTTATTAAGTATAATTAGGTTTTCCATGTAATTCTTTTTCAAATCAAAATTTTTTTAACGAGGGCTAAATTTTTTACAATTTTTTATGTTTTTTTTTCAACTTCAAAACTTTTCTTAACGAGGTCATAATTTTTTTTCAACTTTAAAATTTTTCTTGACGAGGTCTGAATTTTTTATGACATTTTTTTCAACTTGAAAATTTTTCTTGACAAGGTGTAAATTTTTTACTAAATGTTTTTTCAACTTCAAAATTTTTCTTAATATGATTTAAATTTTTTGCGAAATTTCTTTTCAACTTCAGTTTTTTTACGTGCTTTGAATACTTTTCCAAACTTCAAATTTTTTGTCAAGGTTACAATTTTTTAAATTGACCTGGGCTCCTGGGCTTGTTTCACAAATTTGCATTCGCTGTTACGTTGAAAACATTTCGTTGAAAAATTGTAACCTTGACAAAAAATTTGAAGTTGAGAAAAGTATTTAAAACACGTCAAAAAAAATTAAAGTTGAAAAGATTTTTTTTTACAATTTAGACCTTGTTAAGAAAAATAAAGTTGAAAAAAATGTCGACCTCTTCAAAAAAATTTGAAGAAAAAATTTCGTAAAAAAATTTAGACCTCATCAAGAAGAATTTTGAAGTTGAAAAAAAATTTAAAAACTTCGGAATGTGGAATTTGAAAAAAAAAATTACGAGAACCCACTACGTACCTATATTAAATTTTTGAAATGTCTCTTTCAAAGGTTCAATGTGTAAATTTATTGATTAACTTTCATTTATTTACTTATTCAAGGTTGCCTTTCGTTACCCGTTAAAATGCACAAAATGACCAAACGTAAAAAAAATCGAATTCAATTTCAAGTGATTCTTGTGAAGATTTGAGAGTATATCGAAGTGTTGTAACCGAAAATGAAAAACCAGAATTACAGACAAATACACGAGTAGTGATACTGAAATTGACAGTAGTACTGAAGCAGTTGCTCTCATGAAAAAGAAGGTACTTACTTAGCTATGTCAAATGTTATATGTTATATGTAAACTCAATTATGCAATATCGTTGTAAAAAATCCATAATGAAATTGATTACAAAAAGCTGAGCGACATTTGCATTTATGGAAATACTTTTAAGTAAAAGTTGACGAAATTCAGTTCACAATATTCATAATACTTTCATTGTTCTATTTAAATGTTGCATTTACACTGAAAAAAAAAAAATTATCAAAGTAATAACGCGCTCCAATTCAAAATCTACTCTAAAAAAATGATGATATTTATCACGATATTTGGTAAATTCATTGCATAAAAATAAAATTTATAAGAAAAGATTAATAAATTTTACTGCTTATTACAGCATTTATATTGAATTCATAGGCGAACTTAGGTGGGGGGGATGTCGATCGGCAAATTTTTCAGATAATGAATCATCACAAAACGAAAATACCTATGCATATGTTACGCCTAATCCATGTAATTGCCGAATTCATGAAATTTATTACTTTAAAACCTTCTACCATTTTTCTTATTTCAAAACTGAAAATTCGAAATATTTTGACACATAGAACCAACATTCAGCTACATTTAAAAAAAATTGCAGTTGGAAAATTTTTTTTGCTGCAAAAGAAGATTTTTCATTCAGGGTGAAAAATTTTCCAATTGAAGTAGCTGGTTGACATTTTTTTCAAAATGTAGCTAAATGCTGAGCCAAAATATTTTGAATTTTCATTTTTGAAATAAGAAAAATGGTAGAAGGTTTTGAAGCTATAAATTTAATAAATATAATTATAAGAAATATAGGTTGAAAATATCACCTCCCCTTAAAAACTAAAACATCAATTAAAATGAAGAAATTTTAGCTTTAAATGCATTTTTCTTCAAAAAATGTTTCGCCCTCGCTACGCTCGGGCTCAGTAAATATCATCTACCATTATTTTTCAAAATAATAATTTAAACTCTTCAGTGGCGTCGTAAAGTAGAAGGGGTACAGTGTACCCCCGCAAAATCTGGACGGGGGTAGAAAGTATCATTTGTACCCCCCCCCCATTGTATCACATAGACTTTTCAAAGCATTAAAACACGACAAATAATGCTTTATTTGACATGAAAAGCTCAATTTTTTCAAAGCTTCGCTCGGGCATGAACAAAATAACGCTTCTATAAATTATTTGAGGTGACAAGAGTCAAGAAATGCTTCTTCCCCCCCTCCCGAAATCCGTCTGATATTCGAAGTCTTGGATCTTGGAACTCATTTTGTACCCTCCCCCCAAAAAAGCTTCCGACGCCTCTGACTCCCTTCCTTTCCAGCCCAAAAAATTCGATATTTTCAAATGAAAAAATTCATTCTTTTTGTAAATGAAAAACAAAAAACTTGGTGACCATCTCAAATGAAATTTTTGAAAATATTCGTTTTTTTGGAAGGAGATGAAGTCATTTAGGAATATTGTTTTTCTTTTTTTGATGGTCGCCAAATTTTCCATGTTCATCCCGAGATTTTTGTAATTGTACCTTATATATTTTGAGGGGAATTTCGAGTCGACAAATTCAGAAAATTTATAGGTCTCGAGTCAGCAAATTTGTGGATTCCACCTCCCTATACCAAAAGTGAAGTTTCTTCTCTGGCTGAATTGGGCCTTTTTATTATATTTTTGAATAAAATTTACTTACCATTTTTTATTTTTATGAGTGTACGATGTACGTACGTTTACATGTACATAGTACATACGTACATCTACATACTACCTACCTCTAGTCAGCTATATTACAAAACTACAAAAGGTGAGTCTGTTTTATTCCCGGGTAAATGGGTTTATTCCCAAATACTCCAGAATATCTACAAAGCAGGCTACAGTGGCTATACAGCTGCGACTCCCTTCAGCTTACATAATTTTAATACCCCTAACAAAATAACTAAAATTAATGAGGTAAAAAATATGGTACATTTACCGCTCCTGTTTCGTTCTTCCGGAACACGTTCTTCCGCTACTAAATAATAAAAGAAAACATTTAATTTTCTAGGAAGCACTCATTTGGAAAATCGAGATTGAATTTTTGAAATTTTGAAAAAACGGCAAAGGCATGAAAAAATATTATTTTTCCAATTCCAAATAGAGGACAGGAAAAATTTGTGAAATTTTTATCCTTGACAAAAAAATTGCGTATCTACGCGCTAAAATAGGATCAGAAATTTTAAGAATTACACCAAAAGTTTTTTTGGAAACACAACTTTGGTAAGGGTAAGGTGTCCTATTACCGACCACTGTCCCAATACCGACCACTGTCCCAATACCGACCACTGTCCCAATACCGACCACCCCTCTATTTCGTCCGTTAATGACGCGATCGGGCAGAAAAAATTTTTTTCGTATTCCTTTATCACAGATAAACATAATGAGACTAACCCGACGTCTCTAAAACCAAAACTCGTGGAGAAAATCGAAAAAAACGAAAATCGAAGTCGTCAAATTGTTTGGCGCTATGTATGTTTTGTTCTCGAGACAGAAAAGTGCGTTTCAAAAATTTTTTTTAGAAAAGCCTAAAAATAGTAGAAGAATAGCACTATCGAATGGTGTAATTACATTTACATATTATTTATGATAAGTGCCCCAAAAAAATTATCGAAGTTTTTTTGGTAAGCTTCCCAATACCGACCACCGGATCCAATGCAGAAAATGCTCTTCCCAGGCTCATGAAAATTATGATGCGGCGGTAGAGGAGTGCGGAAACAAAAAACAATATTTTTTGTACTTGCTGTCTGTCTTCTTAAAATAAAATAAATTGTTTTTGTACGAGTGAAAAGGCCAATTTTGTAGGTGGTCGGAATTGGGAACACTTTTTTTCAAAGTCGAGTTTTGACTTGTTTCACAAAAAAAATAATTAAAAATATTTTTGAAAAATTTGAGGCCCAATCCTCTTGGGTACATAAAGTAGACACTTCAGGGTATCTTTTAAGCCCATTCCGGAACTTTTTGACCCAAGCGGTTCGAAATGGGAGGGGTTTTCAAAAAGGTGGTCGGTATTAGGGAACCTTACCCTTACATGATGAAAAATGGAATCAGACCTCGTTCTCACGCTAAAATCGAATATGGTATACTGTGATGGGGCCCAGAAGTGAAAATTTTCGACCGTGAGGCCAAAATGCCAAATATACACCTATTGAGAATTTTTGGTTGAAATTTTTTTAAATTCAATCCTAAATTTTTTTGTAATTCTCAGGGTAATTGAATGGGATATTGTGTTACTCCGTGGTAACTCAAAATGATTAGATTTCAAAGTCTTGATGGGATTAGGACTGAATCTCAAAAATTTTCAACCTAAAATTTTCAGTCTGTCTAAATTTGGCCTCACTGCTGAAAATTTTCCGTTCAGGCCCCTACCAAAATTTGGAAATTCCATAATTCTTTGTATTATCAAGGTCTTATTCAATATCCATCTTACATTCTCAGATTTCAAAAACACCACAAATTTCAAAAATGATATCCGGATATCCGAATATTCGTCGAACACTAATAGCAATGATCATGATCAGCTGAATTTTCAAATTAGAAAGCGTCATCTTTGGCAATGGCATTTGGGTCTTGTACTCTCTAAATTTGAATCAGTCAAAATTCACTGATTAATAAGACAAAAGTGTGCAACTGAAGGAATCAATGAAAATTTTACCGATTTAATCAGTGAATTTTCATTTTTCAATCTGAAATTTTTTAATTTACTGATCGAATCAGTAAAAATGTTAATTTACTGATTGAATCAGTAATTTAAAATTTTCACTGATTCATTTCAGTAGTTGAAAAAAAATTATTGATTCAAAAATGAAAATTCACTAATTGAATCAGTAATTTTTCACTGATTGACAGTCAAATTTCACTGATTAACAGTTGCACACTTTTCGGAGAGTAGTTCATAGTAATAGGTACAGCAATCATCATTATTTTTAGTACCTATTTTCATATGTAGGCACTAGGCAGCTGTATTTGATCTTGCAAGAGTTGGTAATGTTAACTCTAATTCCAGTAATCCTACTCTCTTAATTTGAATCAGTCAAAAATGCCTAATTTGACTGATGAAATAGAGAAAATCAAGTCACTGATAATCAGTCAAATTTCACTGATTTCCCAGTTAATCAACGTCATTTTACTGCCAATCAGTGAAAAATTACCGATTCAAATTGTTGAATCAGTGAAAATTAGTTGACTGATTGAAATCAGTAAAAATTAATACTGATTCAAATCAGTGAATTTTCATTATTGAAACAGTGGAAAAAAATTTCACTGATTGAATCAGTAATTAATTAACGATTGAATCAGTGAAATTTTATTTTTACTGATTCAGTAGTGAAAATTCACTGATTGAATCGTACTTTTTTTTACTAATTCCTACAGTGACTTGATTTTGTCGATTTTAATCAGTCATTTTTGACTGATTAAAATTAAGAGAGTATGTACTTTGTTGAAGCTGGATGAACTGCTTCTTTGAAAGTTCAGCACTTTACATCATTTTGTTTTCAAGAGTAGGAATTTTTAGCAAACTCACATTTGTGAAATTTGTCTTTGCCATGAAAGCCATGGTAATTAAGTTCAAATTCTTTAAATGTTATCCTTTAATTTTAATTACTAGCTCAGTTCAAAACATTACATTTTCAATAATTATAAATTTTTACTTGAAAATTTAAATAAACTTGAAATATTACACTTCAATTAAGTATTTAAATTACTCGAAAAAAAAATTTATAATTAAATTAATATTTGAATATAAATAATTTTAACTAAATAATTCTAACCAATCATTGGACGTTGTTCCTATCAAATTCCAAGACACCGGACTTGAATAACTCGCAATTAGTCGCACATGTTATTCATCTGTCTAATGTTTTTAGCATTCATTTATTTCCAAAATTCACTTCCTTCGATAAATGGATAGGCAACTTAATTGACTGGTAATGTGGGTGATCAAAACACTACTACGTATAGTAACCATCAGCAGTTTTGCTACAAATTACCAGGTTTTTGGTATTTTTTTTTTCACGGCTGTATTCGATGGCTAATCGGCTATTTTGCAACCTTCAGGTTGTTGAAATATCTAAGCAGAAATCGAATCTAAAACTGTGAGTAATGGCCAACTAAATTTGATAAAACTGACCAGAATAACAAAAACTCCAACTTCTCAATCATTCATCAACCAACATAGCAAAATGTACAAAAATTACTAAAAATAAAGAATATAAAATGAACCTTAGAATTAAAATGACTTTGGATGCTCGCCCAAAAACTATGAATAAATGAAATTCCAACTTTTTGAGAATGTTGGAATTTCTTACACTTTGCTTGACAAGTAGAAGTTTTTCCTCATTCCAATCATTTCTATTATTATTGCGGATTGGTTTCAGTTATCCTTATATTATTATTATTATTATTATTATTATTATTGTAAGATTATAAATAGGTGTGTTTGATATCTAAATTGTGTTATCTATACTGTTAATCAATTACCTACCTACTATTTCCACCTTGTAATGTGCCTGGTTTGATGAAATAATTGAAATAAATTCTTTTTTTTTTTTCAAAACTGTTTTACGACTTTTCGTTAAAAATTCTATGATTTGATCAATCGTTGAACTATGAGGCGAAGCAGTCCCACATCCAACGATTCTGAGATTTCAACGTCGAAGTTTCACTGCAGAATAATCTTCCATCGAAATTTTGTAACTCGCGATACTTACGAATATTATCATTGCAATGATTCGAGTTTTCGGTTCATCCTTTTTAGAATTTTGTTAAAGCGAAATTCATTTTTGTCGGTTCTGTCAAAAATGCGGAAATGAAACTGAAGACTCGAGTCTAGATTTAAAAAAATACAGCTCAAGGGAACAGAGCTGGGCATGATCTAGATAGTTTGATCTCAAGATCAAAAATCATTGTGCCAAAATGATCTTGATCTAGATAATTTTTTTTCAAATCAGAAAAATCATTTTCTAATTTTTGTATTTCTTCGTAATTTTGGATAATTTTGTTTGTAATTTTGGTATTTTTACCTATTTTTATCAACGCTGAAAGTTCTCCCTCCAATTTTCCTTCTCAGGTTAAAAATTTTTTCAACGCTGGTACATTTTCCAAAATACATATTTTTCAACTCTAGAAATTTGTTCTCGATATTAAATCTTTTCTCCAAGCTGTTAGCCCTCGAATCTTTTTGGAGCCGGAGGTAGGAGAGAGGAAAGCCGCTTCCGGACGATTTTTTCGAAGCCGAGGCCAGAGGGGCTTTTGTAAAAATTCCAGAGCCGGAACCGGAGGGTCCTTAAAAAAAATTCCGGAGCCGGAGCTGAAACCGGAGGTCCCACCTTTGAATTTTCTATTTCAAAACATGTTCATAAAAATGTAATTCGTATTTTTCATCAATTTTCCCACCATTTTAGTTTGGTCCCACATCAGGGAGCCGGAGCCGCCGAGGTTGGAGGGGCTTTAAAAAAATTCGGAGCGGAGGGATTTTTGAAAAAGTCTCGGAGTCAAAGCTGGAGGCGCTTTTTAAAAATTTTCGGAGCTGGAAGGACCAGGCCCCCTCCTTCCGCATCCTTACTTTTTTCTCGAAATTTCAATTTTTTCCAGCTTTTGAAATTTTTCAACCCAAAATTTCAACCGTAAATAATTCAGTAATTACGGTAAATTACTGTAATAATGTCAGTAATTACGGTAAATTACTGTAAATATGTCAGTAATTACGGTAAATTACTGTAAATATGTCAGTAATTACGGTAAATTACTGTAAATATGTCAGTAATTACGGTAAATTACTGCAAATATGTCAGTAATTACGGTAAAGTACTGTAAATATGTCAGTAATTACGGTAAAGTACTGTAAATATGTCAGTAATTACGGTAAATTACTGCAAATATGTCAGTAATTACGGTAAATTACCGTAAATAATTCGGTAATTACGGTAAATTACTGTAAATATGACAGTAATTACGGTAAATTTTTTTAGTTCAAAATTTTTCAATTTTTAGGATGAAAAATTTTGAAGAATGAAAAAATTTGGAAAGGAATTAAAAAAAATTACAAAGTAAAGTAAATTTGAAAGAATGTCATGTTTTTAAAATTTTTAAAATCAAATTGTTGTTGATGGTTGAAATAAATATCAGTAGGGAAGTACATGAAGAAACTGTAGCAGAGATAATTTAGTAGGTACCTAGATAAAAATTGATGGGTGGCCTATCAAAATAGCTAGAAATTTTACGAACAGCACAAAAATATTAGTAAAAATATGATTGTTTGGTAAATTCACTCGAGTGGAAAATCTTCTTACCCCCTCCCCCTCTCAGTACAACATTGAAATATTTTGGGGGAATAAGTCCTTTCTTATTAATTTTATAGATTTTGTAGAATCAGATTAAGTTGAACTCGGAAAAATTTGAATCGATATCGACGAAATTCCATTTGTTGCAGAATTATTTAGAAGACACCAAGCTGTAAAAATCAAAAAACATGAGGAAAATGTCTGGAAAATTGTTTTTTATTTTTCTCGAAGAGATGACAAAATGTGAATTAGGTGAACATTTATACATGTAATATTCAGTGGTGCCGGAAGTATTTTTTTGGGATGGAGAAGGAGATGCAAAGTGGGAATGGATAATTCGAATACCATAAGGATTTAGGATTTTTTTTTGGGGGGGGGGTGAGGGGTAAAAAGGGACTTTGTTTCGTAATGTGACCTCAATCATATATAGTTCATATTATCCAATTGAGATTTTTGTTCACGCTCATTCGAAGCAAATAAAGTAAAGCTTTGAAAAATTGGATTTTTAGTGCCCAAAAGAGATATAATTTTTTAATGATTTGAAATTTTCTATTTAGAGGCTCCCACAAGGGACTCTGGAGGTTCAAGCCTCTCCCTTGAGCTCAAAAAGGAGATTTTATCATCATAAAAATGTGGATAAGTGAATTTTTTCATTTTTTGCTTTTCAACTTAGTATTTTTCAACAAATTTTCACCCTCGAGAATTTCCGAGTTGATGTTTTTTTGGGGAGGAGGTAGGAGGGTGGAATGTACCTTCCGACGCCACTGGTAATATTGATGTTATTTCAATTACTGTTGTAATTGATTTTTGAATCCACTGGAAGAATTACAATCTCCTGTTAACGGTTTGAAACTGCGGATGATTTTCTTGTCTGAGAATTTATTTCCGAATGTTCCGATATGGATTTTCTTTTCTGAGCATTGAAGTCGGGGATATACTTGAAATCGGTTTCTATTAAATTTCTGAAAAAGCAGAATATCTTTGATTAGTTTTCATCGAATTCTTTGAAAATTAAGGATGCCTTGTAGCGAAAAAAGAAAAAAAATTCAGAAATCAGCAAGAATTTTTGTAATTCTCCTGAAATAGTAAAAAGCAATAATTTTCAATATTCTACTCTTCCTTGAATTTTTTAATCGAAAGATAAAAACGATTTTCTAATAACTTATAAGCAAGAAAAATGGTTAGTATAAAAATTGCAAAAAAATAAATCCAGAGAATGGAAATAATTTTGATTTTTCAGATCCAGTACACCCCTTGTGGAATACGGTTATGATTAATTGATATCTTCTTACCCTTTATTCGTACCCTGGCTACTTTCTTCCTTTCCAATAATACATCTAATTCCCTTCGAAGTAGTAAAATTGGCTCTCGTGTTTTTCTCAGGTACCCAAAGTATTATATACAATTTAGGAAAAAATAAAAATATCAAAATGACTAGGGCATTTGTTGAAGCACAAATGCAAGTTGTGATCACCTGTAAGTAAACTTAAGTTTAGCTCATTTGGCTACAATTAAAATCTATTTCGTTGGGAATTAAATCGTACTTGTAACTCGCTCCCATAATAAACTAATCCAAAAGCGATCCATGTGATACATGTGACGTACATTGAGAATCCAATAAATTTCGCCTCGTTGAAATTATCTGGCAAATTTCTCGTTTTGACAGCGTACAAAGTACACATAATTATTAAAAAAGCAACGAATGAGAATGGAATCAATATAGCTTGACTGCTTATAGGACACGTAAGATTAATGAACAGCTGATTTTGCCAAATGTAATCTTCCATTTTTGGAGACGAAGGTTCTTTGATCAACATCACCAAACAAATCACTGTCTCTATGGTTATTAAAATCGATGTAATTGTTATCTGTGGAATAGAATGAATTTATGAAAAAATTATTGAAAATATTTTTCATCGAAAAAACCATCAAGACTGACCTGAGCCTTCAATGACATAAATTTAGGATTCAAATTGGGAAATTTCTTTTTGGATATTGCTAATATACGAGCAATACGGTTTGTTTTTACGAGTAAAGCAGCGTATATTGTTGTAAAGGTGATCGCTGGGACAGTTCTGACAATAGTACATGATAGTAACGATGGTTTAGTTATTACTGCGAATGAAATACAATGTGCTGTGAGCATTCCAATCAACATCATGTAACAAAGTTCTCTGGTGGATGATTTTACGACTGGAGTTTCATTATATTTGATGAATATTATGGCTGTTGTTATTGTAAGAATGATTCCAAAGAATGAGATTATCAGAGATACCACTGACTGGATATCCAACCAATGAGTATAGGTCAGCTGTGCTTTTTCACAAACTATAGAAGAAAATGAATTTTTACAGCGGTTCTGTATGGATAAAAATTTCATTTTACCTATTTTTCTGAATATCTACCTGTTTGATTTTGACTCGGCCATTCTCCAGGAGGACATTTTTCACAATGAGTGTGATTGAATTTTTTTTCTCCCGGATCACATGAGACACAACTCCAGCAACATTTTTTGCTTCCTGAACTGCTCCACTGAAATTTATCATATTTTCATTAGCAATTATTTTTTGATTTCTGGAAACAACTGACTGCATATTTCGAAAATTTTTTTGTAATTTTGGACCCATCCTTCCACCCTCACATGAGAAATTTTTGGCTACGTCTCTGCCTGAACCTCAAATTGATTGAAATTTTCAATTCTAAATTTTTGAAACAGTTTTTGATCAAAATTTTAATTTTCAAGAGGAAACTAGTGGGTCACCCGTCCTTCGGACGGGATGGAGTACATTTTTGGAATCCTCTCGTCATGAACAAACGAATGGTTTTTTTACCATCCCATTTCGAGCATTTGGACGGGAGATAGCTATTTTGCGGCCTTGGTAGTTGATGAAGAAAAACGCCCGTAACTCGGCCAAAAATTGGTCGAAATGCAAAAACCAATACATTTTTGGAATCCTCTCGTCATGAACAAACGAATGGTTTTTTCATCATTCAATTTCGAGCATTCGGGTGAAAGTTGGTTTTTTGCGGTGAAGGGTAGATTTTTGGGAGAGACCTCGCGCGGAAGAATTCTGGCAACTTTTTCGAAAATCACCCAAAATACAAAAACTATTACATTTTCGGAATCCTCACATCAAGACGAATCTAATGGTTTTTTTACGAATAAATTTGGAGCATTAGAACGAAAGTTGACTTTTTTTCCAGTGTGGATGGTCGATGGATGGTCGGCGTCGCAGAAAAAAGCCCGTAACTCGGCCAAAATTGTTCAAAATGCAAAAACCAATACATTTTTGGAATCCTCTCGTCATGAACAAACGAATGGTTTTTTTACCATCCCATTTCGAGCATTTGGACGGGAGATAGCTATTTTGCGGCCTTGGTAGTTGATGAAGAAAAACGCCCGTAACTCGGCCAAAAATTGGTCGAAATGCAAAAACCAATACATTTTTGGAATCCTCTCGTCATGAACAAACGAATGGTTTTTTCATCATTCAATTTCGAGCATTCGGGTGAAAGTTGGTTTTTTGCGGTGAAGGGTAGATTTTTGGGAGAGACCTCGCGCGGAAGAATTCTGGCAACTTTTTCGAAAATCACCCAAAAAGTAAAAACTAATACATTTTCGGAATCCTCTCGTCAAGCACTGAAGAATGGTTTTTTCATCATTCAATTTCGAGCATTTGGGTGAGAGATATTCTTGATTTGCGCGGATTGTAGATTGAGAAAAATGCTGATTACTCGGTCGAGAATTTCTCAAAACGCAAAAAGTAATACATTTTCGGAATCCTCTCTTCAAGCACTGTGGAATGGGTTTTTCATCGTTCGATTTCGAGCATTCGGGTGAAAGTTGGTTTTTTGCGGTGAAGGGAAGATTTTTGGGAGAGACCTCGCGCGGAAGAATTCTGGCAACTTTTTCGAAAATCACCCAAAATGCAAAAACTAATACATTTTCGGAATCCTCTCGTCGAGACGAATCGAATGGTTTTTTTACGATCAAAATTGGAGCATTAGATCGAAAGTTGATTTTTTTTCCGGTGCGGAAGGTTGATGTATGGTCGGCGCGCAGAAAAATGCCCGTAACTCGTTCGAAAATCACTCAAATTGCAAAAACTAATACATTTTCGGAATCCTCTCGTCAAGCACTATCGAATGGCTTTGTCATCGTTTAATTTCGAGCATTTGGGTGAGAGATATTATTGATTTTCGCGGATTGCAGATTGAGAAAAATGCTGGTTATTCGGTCGAGAATTACTCAAAATGCAAAATGTAATACAGATTCGGAATCCTCTCGTCAAGCACTATCGAATGGTTTTTTTACGATCAAAATTGGAGCATTAGATCGAAAGTTGATTTTTTTTCCGGCGCGGAAGGTTGATGTATGGTCGGCGCGCAGAAAAATGCCCGTAACTCGTTCGAAAATCACTCAAATTGCAAAAACTAATACATTTTCGGAATCCTCACATCAAGACGAATCGAATGGTTTTTTTACGAATGAATTTGGAGCATTAGAACGAAAGTTGACTTTTTTTCCGGCGCGGATGGTTGATGGATGGTCGGCGCCGCAGAAAAATCCCCGTAACTCGGCCAAAAATTGTTCAAAATGCAAAAACCAATACATTTTTGGAATCCTCTCGTCATGAACAAACGAATGGTTTTTTTACCATCCCATTTCGAGTATTTGGACGGGAGATAGCTATTTTGCGGCCTTGGTAGTTGATGAAGATAAACGCCCGTAACTCGGCCAAAAATTGTTCAAAATGCAAAAATCAATACATTTTTGGAATCCTCTCGTCATGAACAAACGAATGGTTTTTTCATCATTCAATTTCGAGCATTCGGGTGAAAGTTGGTTTTTTGCGGTGAAGGGTAGATTTTTGGGAGAGACCTCGCGCGGAAGAATGCTGGCAACATTTTCGAAAATCACCCCAAAAGCAATAAAATTTTTACATTTTTAAGATTTGCAGAGTCAATGCAGAGTCAAATTTTGCGAATTTACTTTTTCAAATTGTTTGTGAGATTTTTGATTTTTGAATAGAATACAAATTATTAAACTTTTTAAAAGCAATTTTTCAAATGTGTTCTCGAAAAAAATCGTTTATCTCGACTCCATTTCTTGAAACATCGCTCTTGAAACGATTATTATAATTACAGTACGTACTTGAATTTGACCAACAGGACAGGGTTCCGAACAAACCGATTTTATCGGTTCTACTCTATCCCCGGGATATTGCAGTTGAGTTTCATCCAATTTCAATAACGTAAAAAAGTCCTCATCGTACGTGGAATCTTCTAATTCATCATAGTTTCCATCATATTCGCCTATTCTCACATAATCATACTCTCCATTTTTCAGTTTTTGAAAGTTGTATATATCGTAACTGAATTTCAAATTGAATTAAGTTGATTAACAGACAGATTCAATGTTATAATATTGCATTGGAGAATCAACATGATTAAATACCTGATTCGCCAAGGCCCTCCAGTTGAAGTAAAATTCACTGGCTCGTTTCTATACATGAAATCTGTTTTTTTCAAATATTCCTATTTAAATGTAAAAATACAAATATACATGATTTTTCAAAATATCATCAATCGTTTTGCCCTTACCATGAAATTAGATGAATTGAAAGGATAAAATTTATCGCAAAAGAGCTCCTCTCCACACACGTCAGAATGCATTTTATCCAAGTTATAAGCCAACGCATAAATCGATTTGATGATGTAAGGTAGTTTGGAATCTTGTACGTGATCCTGACTTAGATCCTCTTCACCTTAAATTATATTTAATTGCAAAAATTTACGAGCATTAATTTCAATTCAACGAGAAAATCTGATCGAGCTGCAATTACCTGTACATAGAGGCAAATCTGTGTTCGAGGTGGAATTTAACGTGCAATTGAATCGATACTGCCAAAACTCTCTAAACCACGGATTTCGTTTATTATTGGTTAAATTTCTTTTAAAATAATAATCATCGAATTGGTTAACTTCGGTTGGCTTTATTTGCAAAGTTAAACTACCTACTGCTTGTTCTTCGTAATCTTGCACCAAAGAATATCTCGTAGCCCAAGCATCACTGAAATAGTAAAAACAAATTTATAATTTATTTTATTGAATTCAAACAAAAAAAAAAAATTACAATGATCAAGCTTTCTATTGAAAAGAAAAGTGCCTTAGAATTCGATGAAACTTGGTAAGGTAATTTACTTTGAGTAAGGGGGGAGGGGGCTTATTCCATTGAAGATTCAAGCCCCTGGGCGTAATAAAGAAGAGATTTTTTTTCCATGGCATGGAAAAGATAATCGTTTCCAGTGATTCTCGATCGCTCAATTCCTGGACTTTGAATTGTTTTTTCAGCACCACTTTCATTTTTTTTATTGTCTCTTGATAATTTTTGTCGTAGATTGGATTTAGATCATTCAACTTCAAATTTATTCTCATATCCTAGTTCAGTTTTAATTTTAAACTCTCAATTTCAATTTCCTCAGTTCTAATTTTTTTTCAAGATATATCAAAACTAAAAAATTTTCCAATTCTGACTTTTAATTTTTTTCCCAATTTCATATTTTATCTCTGTAAATTTCTTCCAATATTATTTACTTGAAAAACTTTTTAAAAAAAAGAAGTTGAAATTTTTTTAGAAAATTCAAAATGTAAAAAAATTGAGGAAAACTTTTAGAATTATAGTTTTAAAATTGAAAGGAATTTTTTTAGTAGTTTATAAAGTTGGAAACAATTATTTTTGAAAACTTTTGAGAAAGTTTGAACTCTTATGTTCGGAAAAAAATTTAAAATTGGAAGAATTTTCGTATTAAAAGTTTCTCAACCTGCATTTTTTATTTTCTCCAACTTTTTATTTATTTATTTTTTTCATAAAATAATCTTTTTTGACTCGAAAATTGTTTCCTACGATTGAAAAACTTTTCTCACATTTTCCTCTCAACAGTGCTGTCAATTGACTTATGACTTTGCAATTTTCATACCAGTTCAATTTTATGAAATTTCATCGAAAAATTTCAAAAAATTGAACTTTTTGTGATGAAAAATACATAAGCTCAACTTTTTGAGCCTCTGAGCAAGAATCTTAAATTTTAAAACAGATATACAAATAATCGTGTAGTTGGCAGCACTGCTAAGATTTTTTTCTATTTAAAAAAAAAAAAATCATTAAAATTAGAAAAGTACGAGGGCAATAAAAGGTGTTCAGAAAAATGTATAAATTCAAATTGCATTTTTTCAGGACAAAATTCAAGGTTTCCGAGGAGACACTTTCCAAAAGTGGTTAAGTACTGTTTTTTTTTTTTTTTCAACTACGATCATTTTGTGGACTCTTAGTTCTGCCTGGGGCTCAATTTCTTCTTAGAAAATCCTCCTCTTGTGATTAGTCAACTACCTCTATGAATTTTCATCAAAATCTGGCAAGTTTTGATCAAATCAAATGTGTAATTACCTTCCGATTAGTAAAAATTTCCCTGTAAGATTGTTCGATTTTATAGCTTTTAATAGATTTTTGATTGTTTCTCCTTCACAAAAACAAATCACTACTTTTGCATTTCCATCACTGCTCAGTTGTTCCAGAGCATACTTGTATTCGAATTCGCTTTCTGATTTCGGCAACTCAACTGTTTTAGCGATACAAACATTAAAACTATCGGCATATTCTTCTATTAATTTTGCTCCACTTTCACCATATTCGCCTAAATAAGAATGAAAAAATTGTTCTAAAATCTAAATTAATTTAAATTGAGCAATTTAAAATTATCTTGAAAAAATTGAAGATCTTCAGAAGAATTTTTGTCCGAAAGCGTTCTGTCCAGTTTAAGGACAGAAATTTTCTAATAGATCTTTAATTAAAAATCATTGCTTCGTATTCGAATTCTTACCGGTAGTGTAAGCCATAGAAATATATGACCAATTAAACTTCCTCAATAATTTGAACATAAGGTACACTTGATAAATATCGTTAGGCACAACTCGAAGAAGATAATTGTAAAGTAAGTTATCTCTGAGATGATATCCTGTCGCTGAATACCCAATTTGAGGAATTTGAAATAATTTCAGCAGATTTTGTACGATTACTGTTGTCGATGTGGTGGAAGGGCCAATAACCCCGATGAGTGGTGCTATGTCGTCTTCATCCACTTCAGAACATGCTCCCTGGCAAAAATTAATAAATTGCCTCTCTTAAATATTTGAATTTTTCAAAAATATCTCAACAAATGGACATCTTACCATCGGTCTTTCCTGATCTTCATTTACTGCTACTACAAGCGGTTCTTCTATGAGCTTTATGGTTTGATGTAGTGCAACAGATTCGCTGGAGCATTCATCTTTAATATTTATTCCCAACGTTATATTCGGAAGTATTGTCTTGTCACTGTGGAAATAAAATATTTTCATTAATTGACCGCCGTAAAATTCTGTGTCCATTTCGAGGAGGTAAAAAGGCGATCTTCCTCACTACGAAGATATCACGATTTTCAAAATAAGCATAATTTTTTCCTATACCTATGGCACAATTTTTGGCAAAAATGAATTATGTACCTACCTACTTATAATTTCATCATTTTTGACCTCAACAAATTTTTTGTTTTTTTGTTTCAGGTGAGTCACGAATAAAATTTTCATCACTAGAATAAGTGGAATAAATGAGTAAGTCGATAATTTTTATTCCACCATTTTCACTTCGTTTTAAAAATTTCAAATGTTGAAGTATGTAACATTATTATTGCATGGATTTTTACGAAGTTTTCTGTTGACTGGAATAATTTTTTTTGGATCATGAATGACATTCAACAATTCAAACGTTGCTGAGAAAAATTGAGAAATTTTTTACCATTTTTTCAATTTTAGGTTATTATTAAGTTTTCAACTATCTTTCGTGGAAATTTCAACATTCAAGTGTTCTATAATCTATACCTTTACCTACCTAATTTTATTCTTTCAAATTTATTTTGAAGGATTGTAAAGAAACACCTCAGATTTTTGAAGCTGTGGCAATGGAAAAATCTTCGGATTGTCAGATTCCTTTCATCATTTTTTTGTGATTTTTTTGTGATTTTTTTGTGAATTTCGAAAAGATTGGTTCGAGAGAGTCGTGCTATGTCAAATATCGATTTCATTTCTTCAAGATATTTAATTCTTGATGTTGCAGCACTTTTTGAGGTCATTAGGAGTATGATCCGGCTTTCTAACCATTTTTTTTTTTCAAAAATCTAAATCAAAAACACGAAGGTAAAATTTATACTTTTTTGAATTTTGGGATCCTTGTCTAGAACTTGGAAGTGAGTACGGTTTTCTAATCAACTTTTTCAAATTCTCAAAAAAAATCGATTAGTATTTCTTCCAAAAAAAAAGCTGGAAATTTTTTTTAAAAGATCCGATGATCAAACCAATTGTTTTCTGATTTTTCAGAAAATTTTGTACCGAAATAAATTGAAAAGAATTTTTTTTTAGATTATCCTCTCTCCCTCTTTGAAACCGCGTCACACGTTTTCAAATACTTCAAATAGCGCTGTGAATAGAAATTCAAAAAATTCAAAAATTAAGATTGTCTAAAATACTCTCTCATTCTGAATCAGTGAAAAGTCACTGATGAACAGTCAAAATTATAGCCCTGGAAAAATCAGCGAAATTCACTGATTTTTCAAAGGTTTTCACTAATTTTTCAACGATTTTCATTAATTTTTCAGCAAAATTCAAAAATTTTACTAATTTTCCAGTGATTTTTTCACTCATTCATTTTCAGTGAAAATTTTTTCACTGATTTTCTCCTATATGCTGCAATTCTGACTGTTTTTTTTAGTGATATTCGATCATTTTCGCTGATTTATAAATGAGAGAGTATTGAAATATTGGTATAAATTGTTCTAAACATCAAAAAATTATTGAAATTTTTTTAAAAAAATGTTGTAAGGCTCTGATGTGGTAAGGAAGTCATTTGGCCTCTGGCGGAAGTTGTTCAAAATTTTTATTTTGGTCGATTTGTCTTGGTAGAAAATTGATTTTAAAGATTTTAGAGCGTATGAGCGAATTTTTATCTCACCCCTGAAAGGCTGGGGCCTTAAAATACGTAATTTTCAAATTAAAACTTTGAAAGGGTTTAGATCCACCTCCTTTCCATAAGGTAGAAGGTGATCGTGCGGACCTCCCTTACAAGCAGGGTGAGGTTAGATTCCTCCGGTAAAGGCTCCGGGTGCCGTAAGTAAAGATGAACACGAGGTTCTCCTCTCGAGGAGGGATTACATAAAGACGACACTAGTCACTTTACAAAAGTATATTCTCCAGCTTACGCTGGGATAAAAGGTACAGTCGCGGAACGACACAACGTTACATAAGTAGATTAGCTAATGGCGCTTGGTCCATGGGTTCTAGCCATGGACCTACGAGCTCCGCTACCAGCCCAGTGTTACCACCTGGCAGGTATGGATATTCCCACCGTGACATCTGCCCCTTCATTCTTTCCAGTGACTAGCAGAAGCTACTCACAGAAAAGAGTGAAAGACCAGCTCACCGCACAGTGGAATTAGCCATACCACCCAGGGGTATACACTGCCCCCACACTTTTGAGTGGTAGCAAACTGGGCATGGAAAGCGATCTTTTGACTCGCTGCGCCTAGCTAATCAAAAAATAAAATTAAAAATAAAAACTTAACATTAAAAACCTGTAACAGAGAAAAAACAACAAAACAAAGAAAAAACAACAAGAAAAACAAGAAAAATATATACAAAGCGATCAAAAGATCGAACAGGTACAAAATACAAAGTAGAAAAAATATGAATATTTAATCATATTGGTATATTTCTATCCGGGACATCCAACGCAGTTGAATCGCATTGAGGGGGCCCAGCCTCACCCTCACCAAGTTCAATTCGATGAAGCTGTGCTCAAAAGACAAAGACTTTAGTACATAGCACTATCTGGTGCTAAATGTTACGGTTAGTAAGCATAAAAGTAAAAAAGAATAAAAAATACAACATGAATATTTAATCATGTGTTTGTCTTACGTGTGTTTCAGATTCCATGGTCACTGGAACCAAATACATACATCGTTAGCCGTTGAATCCTCTTGAAGCCGCTAACGTTCTTCAAGTACGTATTGATTTATCAAGAAATTTTCAAAACTTCTGTTTGAAATCAAAAATTAATTCTTTTGTTTAATTTTTGTTTGTTTCAGCCAATTTTTAGGCCTCTGGTATGGAATTTGGATCAAGTTTTACTCGAAATTCAGTCACTTTTGGACTAATTCACAAAAGAATGGAAAATTCACCGAATTTAATTTATTCAGGTCTGTTTTATGACTCTCTGAATATTTTTATTTTTTTTATGCAAAAATTTAACCATATTTAAGGTTATAAAACTAAAATGTTCGATTTTCCAACAGGAAAAATACCAAACCAGCAGTGCTGTACTCAGACAACGAATTTTCGATGCAAAGTAGGCCAACTTGCGAGCAAGAAGTCTATTCACACGAAAAATCGAATAACTTTTACATTTTCCGTTTGGCTGCTCAAAGTATTTAACCGAAGTCGCATACTGTACAAGCCAACTGGAAAAAGTGAGTATAATTCACTTAGGTTCCAAAAAGTCGAACTATATTATACAAACTTGCATAATGATTCGTTTTCTATTTTCAGAAAAAAATAGAATTTCATTTGATTCTATCTCAAAAACGAATTATTTGATGAAGCATTTGATCATCTTACATTTCAATCTCATTGCAATCACTGGACTAGGAGGAACGCCGAGGCAGAGTCCTGACTAGAGAGTGGCATGGTTGAAATTTTTAGGTGAATTATATGTCGTCATTCAAATGTTTTTATTTGGTGGTATATGCTTTCAATTTTTTGAAATATTTCTAGGTATTCTTCGCATGTTCGTATGTCCAGTCGAAATGGCAAATCACTTGACCGGGGGGAACGTGGTACGTTTTAGCATACCATCCATCTCTGGACAAAGCGAGTCCCGTCCGGTGCTCAGTGGCCAAAACTAGAGCATGGCCGAAGTAGCTAAACTACCAAAGAAAAATTCAAAGTTACGTATTTCATTTGAATACAGCATATTTACAACCAATAATTGTTTTATATTATTGTATTGTAATTAATTTCGAGTATTTGTCTTTTTGATTTCAGAAAAATTTTTCATTTTTGGAAACCATTCTGAAGAACGACATTATAGGGTTGTATCCTTTTGAATACTAACGTTGTTTTATTTAAAACAACTCGTTATGATTATTTTGCAATCATCTGGCAAAATAATGTATTTATGAAATTCGTATGAACGAGTTCAAAACGAAATTGCTGGCTAATTATTTAATTAGCAATATTTATTCGTATGTTTGTAGTCGTATTTTCCAACACCAGGTATTTTCCATATCTTCTTTCTGTAGATTGGCAATTGAATCTTGATGACCAGGGTATCCATGGAATGCAGGAACAAAAATCTGAGCTGAGTCGAAGACAACTGTCGTTGGTAAATACACTTTAACATTCGAAAAGTAGAATTAGATTTATTTTTAAAAAATCGAAGTATTTATTTGTAAGAATAGTATTTAGTATTCTTATGTCCATATGTACCTGTGTAGTTTCATACCATTTTATATGAAAATAAAAACACAAAATTGCTCATTTGAACAAAACAAATCGTTTATATTTTTATTTAAGAAACGATAATTACTTCTCTTATAATTATAAAAAGAGAAACAAAACACAGATAAAATTCTTGGTCATTTCAACCACAAAAAATTAAAAATTGTAATACCTCTAATAAGGAAAAAGTAAAAAGTATTTAACAAAATACTTTAGGAAAATTTACGATAAAAAACAAAATTATGAAAAAATTACTTCTGAATTTTTTTACAACTTATTAAATAGGAAAAATAATAGGAAATTTTTTGAGAGTCATCCTTTGTTGACATCATCAAAAATTTTAGAAAAAGGACAAAAAATAAAAATAGATTCTTTTCCGGTGAGTCATCAATTACTGACATCAACCAGAAATGGAGAAAAAGGAAAACAAAAACGAGGTATCTTTTTTGCTTTTTTAATGGGTCATCTTTTGTTGACCTCATTAAAAAATAAAAATCGCTTTTAACGATATTAGTTGGAGACGAAATTTTTATTCGAATTTTTTATCGAAATGAAAATTTTATTTTTATTCGTCTCTTTTGTGACGATTTATGTTAAACGAAATCGAAATTTTTATTCGAGATGAAATTTGAGATTTATATTCGAGTTTTAGTCGAACATATTAAAACGAAAATTATATTCGAGTTTTAGTCGAATATTTTGAAATAGAAATTATATTCGAGTTTTAGTCGAATATATCGGAAACGGAAGTACTTTAATTTGTCTCTTTTGTGACAAAATTAAAGTTTTAATGATAGCGAAAATTATAAAAATCGAAAAGACTAGCTTCAACGTATTTGTAATGCTCATTTGCGCATTGTTTCTAATTTTCTTCTCGTCGTCTGTGTACTCTTCTGCAAGCACGCGAAGAGTGCCAGCGGTGCGTTCTCTGGTTGAGAGCGACGAGTATTTCGCTAATCATATTCCCATTATAACGGAGACGATTGTTGACGTTTTCCATGGGCGAGTCATACCGGTTGACGATTTCGTCAATCTCTCGATTCATTACATAAATACCAACCTCCGGCGAACCGGGAGGTGGTCTTACGTAATTCGCAATTGTTTCGCAGAAAAGTACCCTACTTCGCCGCTCGTTTGTGTGGCGAGTCGGGTACATGAATACAATTCTTCGTATTCCTGCGCGGTATGCGGCCGTCAAAAAGGCGAGTACGAGTCTATCGCAGTCTTCGCGTGATAGCCCATCGTACTGCGTGTCGATTTCTCCGATGCATACGACAGCTGAGTATGACATTCGGGTAGCACGGAGGTTGTAGATGAGCTGACCGATAGTTAGGTCTCTGTTGAAAATTGGAGACGTCGTCGCTCCTTGGAATTGACGTTCATGGAACGCAATTAAATCTTCCGCTATGTCTAATAAAACTCCATTTCCCATGAATAGGAAAGTATTGGACGAAAACGCGGGAAAAATTCCATTATTGACCATTTGTAATGGTCCCAGAATCTGGCCGGTTAATACGAAAGGTAATAAATCAGCAGCGTCGTCGGCGGGGAGGGAGGTCCAGGTGGATTATTAACCACCGGAGCTTCAGCCTCAGCATTGACGTTCGCTACGTTTGGTGGACGCTGGTTCCTTCCAGCACGTCCAACATTACCAGCGGCACGTTCTTCTGCACGGCGCGCGTTGTTCGCATTTCTTACATTTTGTAAGCGTTGGGCAGCTTGGTTGCGAGCGGGGCTGCCTGGTTGGGTGCTCCTCTGGCACCGCGACCAGCACCTCTTCCGCCGCGACCAGCGCCTCTTCCAGCAGGACCAGCACCTCTTCCGGCTTCTTCAACTCCTCGTCTATTTCGATTTCGACGACGTCTAGGCTGATTCGCAGGTTGTTGTTGTTCCGGCTGGTTTGCAGCCGGCTGCGCAACTTGTTGATTTGCCGGTGGGTTGAAGAATTCTGGATCGTTCAATATGCGTTGATTCGCCTCGTGGATGTTCATGTCAACATCGTTTTCATGGACATTATCATGTTCATTTGCAAGTTGATCCAACATTTGTTGATTTTCTTGCTGCAAATTTCGATATTGTTGAATAATTTGATTCGGCTGCGGAATCGGTTGGTTTACAGCCGGATTCGGTTGTTGCAATGGCACATTTTGCATCAACGCAGCTTGCTGCGGTTGATTCTGTTGTTGCTGGAGCTGCTGCGCCATCCTTTGTTGGTGAGCAGCTGCGACAGCGGCTTGCTGTGCTTGTAGGCTAGCAAGTTGTTGTGGCTGCAGCTGAACCATCATTTGCTGGTTCGCGGCAGCTGCGAAAGTAGCCGGAGACCGTGGCGGCGGAACATTTGATCCGCTTGGCCTCGGGAACTCTGCTGTGTTCTGGCTAGAATTGGCAGCCGAATACAAATTCATCAAAGGCGAGGTGGGTAGAACTTTTGATCTAGCTAACTCGCTGACGTCGATTCCAGGTGGCGCGTTTGCGTGAGTTTCGAGCGCATTGACGCGCAGCTGGAGCATTTGCAATTTTTCGCGTTCCATTTTAAGCGAATTTTGCAAATCGTTATTGGTTGCTGTTAATGCAGCAACAGTATTGTTCAGAGATGCCACGTGGGTTTCAGCCACGTGTGCACGGTTTTGATAATTAGAAATCTCTTTTTTAGATTCTAATTCATCATGTACGAATATTTTGCCGTACAATGCGTACTTAATCGTTTCGAATCGAATTTCGTCTCGCGATTCGTTCTGATAAATAATGCTTAGCTCACACCTTTCGGCGACACAGCATATCGGGTTAGGAAGCGGCTCTTCTGCGCCGGACGCGTCTATGCGCGGTTTGAACAATTGACGAATACATGATTTATGATATACATGAGGGCACAGATTAAGTTTTTCGATAACGTCGGGAACGGTTTGGTCGGTATGCCAAGGCCCATCAAGCGCTAGGGTGGTCTTACACGAAGGGCAAACGGCCATAGGCATATTTATACTGCCTTCCTGCGAAGCAATCGGATATAAATTAACAACAGTGTCAAGTTTTTTCACAAGCACAAGCGGTTGTAATTTTTTGTCTAATTTCGAAATTTTCGAAATTTTAGCGGTCGATTTTCTCGCCACTGGAAGGGGCTTTCGAATTTTGACAAAAGTTCTCTTTTTGTCATCGATCGCGTTACCCTTCTTTCGAGAAATTTCTCGTTTTGTTTTCATCATCATCAGTTGAGATATTTAACTCAATTGATGAATCGTATGAAGGACGTCGTGGTGGTGGTATATAGCCACTACCACTCGCACCTTCATTAAGTCGAGACATTTTACTCGAATACAAGAAAAATTCGAAATTTTACAACGAAAAGAATAACAAAAGCAAAAAGCGAAAAAAATTCACAATGAAAATAAACTATTCAAATTACTTCATTAATGTCGACTTTGGCAGCCTTGAATTTCAGCCATTACTTTTTTCTTTTTAAACAATTTTGGGTTCCAACACGTTATCATTCGGCTACGAAATCTAAATTAACACATTTGGGTTAAAATTCAATAGATTCGAAATATTAGGAAATGAAATTCAATTACCTGGTATTCGCTTTTGTGAATAACGCAGAATGTCGATTAAAATTAGAATCCGGCTCGAAAATACAACAAAAATCTTCCGGAGATAATCTAAAATAACACATTTGAGTTAATTTTTTGTAAAATTATACGTATTTAAACAAGTATAATTATTATTATTTACCTGACTTCACTTTTGAGAAATCGAGATTAAATTGGTTCGATCAACGGACACTATAACGTTTGACAGCGTAGATACTAAATTCTTTTTGGTCATCGATCTAGAATAACACATTCGAGTTATAAAGTTATCATTTTCGGTTATCATTGTACATAAATACGATCAAAATTTTCAATAGTATTTGACTTTATCACAAATCAGCAAAATCCAATCATTTCTGATCTAGTATAAGCAATACCGTTCGTACGAATACAAAAAGTATTGAATATAATTCACAGAAACAATCACACAATGCCAATTTTGACAAAATCAAACCAAAAAGCATCATCACCGAATGGCACACGAGGTATTTTACGTACGAGTACATATTATACCCCGCGTGTCATCAGAAACGATCACTTTCGGTTAAAATTAAAAAGAAAATTTCAAGCCGTATTTAAAATCACAAATAAATCACAACTATTACATTTGAAATAGCTTACCGAAAAATAATCGAGACCGCTGTTCGAAAATAGATTACGACCGCTTGAGTTAACAGGCAGGATCGATTCGAAATACAATATTCTGAAAGAATAACATATCTAAGTTATCTAGTCATGAACATGGTTCAATATTTTCTAGTCATTTGATAATTCTAGTCATTATTATTTAATAACGTAATTGAATTACCTTTAACGAGTAAATATCCACGTTGGATAATTATCACAGCAACGGTTTTTTAACCAACACGTTGATTTGACCATAAATTCATATTCAAAATCGCAGGACGATATAGTTGAATCTAAAAACATACACATTTACGTATGTATTAGTCATTTGACATGATGTTCAAATGTACAAAAAGCATGCATTCAATGAATAACTAGTTCGCATTTGGAAAATAGTTGAAAATTGTACTTACGTTTTAATAAACGAGTAGGAATTTATATCGGCGAATTCCGTGTCTTTTGACGGGCAAAATTATTATAAACACAAATAAATTTGCACTAATTACACCGCACAAATTCACAATTTTCGAAATTCAAAGAGCACACTTTACGTATCGGCAAGCGCAACAAGTTAAGGAATGAAGGAAAAAGAAAAAGGGGCGACGTAGCTGGAGTTGTGTTATCGCTCACCACTACGCATACACCTATTCACACATACACGGGCCGTGCAGAATTTTCGATCGAGACGCAAAATCTTTTGTATTCGCTTATCTCTTAATACGAAAACCGAGCATCGAAGTCCGGATTTATGTTACCTACTCATTTGGGTAGGTATCCTATCGACTTGCCTATCATACGAGTATTTATTCGTTGAATATGGTCATTTATTGACGTGAAAATATTTGTATCATTTTTGATACCTATATTTTCGGGTTGTACTGTTTGGTTGGGTGGTTTTATACCTACCAACACAGTATCGTTCGTATTTATCAATTCTAAAACTTTTTCAGTTAGATTGATTTTATTTTCAGGTACATTGTGACAAGAATTTTCACTCGTACAGATATCAGACGAGTTTAGATAGGTATCATTTTTATTACCTACCAAACTGGTATTTAATTCGTTTGAATTTGTACAAGTTTTATTTTCAATCGTTTCAACTTGGCAGGTATCTTCTGTACCTATCAAGTTGATATTCGATTGGTTCGAATTTTCCATATTATTTGAAATGGTATTCGAATTATTTTCACACGAAATGTACAAGTTTAGCAATTCGTATGAAATAGGTTCAGGATTTTCACTCTTTTGAGGAGTGTAATCGTGAATGAATTTTAACATTGCAATTTGTAGCGGCAATTTACGCTTTTTATTACATTGTATTTCTCTAATGGGTAAATTATTCTCTTTTGCGAATTTTACCGCATCAAAGTTTGTTCTCCTACCTCTCTGTTGTAGGTAGGTAGTTGCTTTTTGTCTCAATTCAGGGTATTTTGCCCCTGTATGAGCTTTTATCTCTTGATCTAACTTTTGAAGATCGAGAGGAATTTGACTTTTACGTGGTCTACCACGGCCACGCTTAGGGACGGAGGGGTCAACGACATTTGGGGGTCTTTGAGGAAGTCGTTTTTTCCGCTTCTTCCGTTTTTTACGGCGTGTTGTAGGTTGATTCGTAGTATCTATCGAATCTTTTCGAGGTCTGCCCCTTGGTCTAGGAGGGGGTGCCTCGGAGTCATCGAGTCTGACCTTAGGAGGCCTGCCGCGTCTTTTAGGAGCTGGAGGAGGTTGTGATGGTTCATCGTTTTGAGAATTTTCATTTAAATTTTCATTGTTATCGACGATGGCTGTATCCGGTGGCGTATCTGGTATTGCGGGTGTGTCAGGTTGGTAAAAGTCTTCTGGCTTAACACCTGAGGTCGATGGTTGAGGTTCTCTATCATCTGGAGGAAGTGGTAATCTGCATATGGGTATTTCGTCTTCTGAGGAATCTTCATATATCAGATCGGAGTCCATTTCGTATTCACAGTCCGATCCAGTTAGGTCACTATCAGAATTCAGCTCACGTTCCAAACGCCTTCTGATGCGTTCAGCTCTGGCAGCTTTTTGAGCCTCGTAAGTCATTTTGATCGATGCTTCCTTATATACGTCATCATCAAGGTCATCTGCCCCTTGAAGGTCAACGAATTCCCTGATTCTATCCTCAACAGTTTTCCTATTGAGTTTAGATTGTAAACAGGGGTTCTCAGCAAATTCTTTCTGCTGTTTGACAGACATAAAAAGTGTAATTTGTCGAATATTTACGACTTTACCGTGGGCATCCGGTTCATTTGACGGGACCACGATATAGCAATTTTGTCTTTGCTTTTTCTTAATGAGGTAGGGGCCTGCTCTTTTGGCAAAAAATTTTCTACTGACACCTTTAAAGTATTTACTTTGGCGATGTTCAGTTAGTAAAATTAGGTCACCTTCCTCAAATGGGTGAGTATCTCCTTGACTTTTGTTAAAGGCGTACTCATCGTGAATTTTTTGAATTCTACGTTTTTCCCGAATGAAATTTTCGATGACTTGTTTATCAGTCATTTCATCAATTTTCATTCGGACATCTATAGGTTGATATATTGACTTTTTTGCCAAAATATCAGCTAAGATGTGGTTATAATCACTGTCGTGTTTATAAAGATGAATAATTTTGATTTCATCAAAATGAGTCATCAACTCAAGTACTTCTTGGAATAATTCGGCATGGTGAACTGGTTTTTTATCCGAGTTTTTCCAGCCGTTTAAAATCCATTTTTCTGATGTCTTATTTATGGCTTTTGTCACATAATGAGAATCAGAAAAAACATTAGCTTTTTTAATATCATTAAAAATGAGAATCTTCAGAGCCGTTTTTATGGCTGTGAGTTCAGCTAAGTTATTAGTACTTGAGAATTTGGGATGAAATATTTCTTCTGAAACATTTTTCTGAGTAGTCGAGTTAAAGCAAATTCCAATGCCAGCTTTTGCCCCTGGATTCCCATTTCCAGAGCAGGCACCGTCTGCAGTAACTCTGACGATTCCATTTGAATCATACATGAAGTCAGTTTCCTCCATTTTTTCAGAAAGGAGTACATCACTTGTAGTGGCTGCGACTTCATGAAGTTTCTCTTCTTCTATGAGAAGTTTCAAATGAAATCTAAAATTAAATTTAGCAGGTTTCAAGGGGAGACGTGTGAAAATTTCATTTTCAATTCCCCAAGCCTCATTTGGGGTAAAACCATGGATGGTAGGCGAATTATTCATTTCAGCCTCAACTCGTTTAACGAATTTTTGCCATCCATAATGCTGTGTGTTAGGGTCTTGTTTAGTATTTATTCGGACCCTAATTCGTTCAGCGATTGTTTTCATGCTGCGTTCGACCAATGAACTGCAAGCATTGTAAACAGTGGTATGGGAATCTTTTATCCCATATCTGGTCATTAGTAATTTCCATTCATCGCTGACGAATTGTTTTCCATTATCTGTAATGGATTTTTTAATTACAATACCTTTCGATTGTATATCTTGGAGTATGTCTTCCATTGCTTTTACCACTGGAGCCATTTTTATGGTCACAGTGGGTCTGAGCCAAATTTTGGACGTAAAGACGTCTTTGGCGACGAGTAGGTACCTAGGTAAGCCTTGTTTATTTACCACAGGTCCAAATAAGTCAATTGAAAGTACATCTCCAATTGCATACGCTTCAATCTGTGCGTATTCAAGTTTTTTATGGTAGCCATAAAACTTATTGGCTTTACAAACTAGACATCCATTCGAAATTTCTTTGATATATTTCAAAGAATTCGGATGGAAGTATATTCTGTTGAATATCAAGCCTAGTTTATTGGCTCCTAAGTGACCATAGGAGTCGTGTAAGAAATCTACGGTGTCATAGAATAAAGTATTAGGTAGGTAGGGAACTTTACTACCATCTTTATTTTTTCTATAAAGGATTTTATTTCCTTTATCGTCTATGACAATTTCGAATTTCTTGGCTTTCGCAGACTTGCGATTTCTCAATTTTTTGTTTCCATCTGAAACAGGGGTTTCCAAAATCAGCATCGTCTGTCTGATAATTGGATCATCTGATTGAAATAAGTGGATGTTATCCAAATAATCAATCAATGTATTGGTCATTGACTCAGTGAATTTCACTTCATACTTTTGTAACGAAGTATAACTCACACCTTTTTCAGGGAGAGAGGTAGGATGACCACATACAGTGAGTTCTGGAGCTTTAAGCTCGTACAGCTTCTTTTGAGCTGGCATATCATATCTGATATCAAAACCTTGTAATAGAGAAATCCAAGACGCAATTTTACGATGTGTTTTTATAAAATCTTTTTTGCACCTATTTACGTACACAAGTAGGTCAGATCTGACATGTATGGGGGAACCATACAGCCAGATGCCTAGATTTTTAAACATCGTAACTAACGTATACATTTCCATGTCTTGAATGGTAAAGTCCTTTTGATGGGGTTTAAATTTATAGCTCGCGTACATTATAATACGTGGCTTTTCATCTATCATTTGATAGAGGCATCCATTCATGGCGTCATCTGTCGGCATGGTGTCTAGGTGAAGGTCATACCCAGACTGAGGAGGCATTAATTTAAAGTCCTTATGGTAGGCGTCGCTTAGCAATTTAAAAGCTTCGTCTTGTTTAGGACCCCATACAAAGGGTACTTTATCTGACGTTAGAATATAAAGGTCACTCAAAATTTGTTGGTACTGAGGTATGAAACGAGCATATAACCCAGTTAAACCAACTAAAGCTAAAACTTCTTTTGAGTTTTTGAGAGAAAATTTGCCATTCTTTGTATGTTTTAGTACAAAGTCGTCAAATTTCTCAATTTTCTTGTTCTGTTTGCCAATTTCTTGTTTGGCTAAAACAAAACCAAGATGATCTGTCCGAGTTTGGAAAAGTTGAGTTTTCCTCGGATTTAATTTGAGGTTTGATGCTCTTATGCGCATCAAAACGAAAATTAAAAGGTTGACCATTCCTTCGAAATCTTTTGCTCGAAGTAGGACATCGTCGACATATTTTAGTATTCCCTTTCTGTCTGGAATTACCATATTTATCATTTCGATAAATTCAGACGCTGACACATTTGTGCCATAAGGTACCCAGCGTAAATTGATATACTTGCCCCTCGAATTGAAAAGCGGTATATTTTCGCGATTCGGGGTCCAAAATCCTTTGAAGGAATCCCCACACGAAATCAAGAGTAGAGAAAATTTCGTCATCTTCTCCATCCATGATTATGTATTCGAGGGGCGGGGGCTCAATATAATTGGGCATCAATTTTTCATTTAGCTCATCTGATGCTAAAGTCCATCTGATACTGCCGTCTTTTTTCTCGACAGGGCAGGAGGTATTGATGAAAGGTGAATTTGAGCGTTCAATGAGGCCAAGGGCAAGCATTATATTTACTGCTTTTCTCATACGCTCGAGTTTTTTACGTGGTGGTTTATATTTCTCACCACGCCAAGGTTTCGATTTTTCTTCTTCAGATTTAAATTCGAACTTGGACATTTTCCCATTGTAAGCCCCTGGGTAAATACTAAAACAGTCCTTGAACGTAAGAATCAGCTGTCTTACTTGTTCAAGTCGTTCAGGGGTGGTCCAATTAGGGTGTTCCTTGCCAATTCTTTCGCAAGTACGATTCCACACTCCAGTAAAAATTTCAGGACCGTTATCCCTGTCTTCTGGATCTAATAGATTCCAGCTTTCTGGTTGCGAATACTTTTTTATGTAGTGCACAACCAGATTATGATCACTTTCCTCAGGTTCAATTCTTTGAACCATGAGTTGTTCTTGATATTCGTCAGCTGTCAAAAAATCAAGTTTTATGATAGGATAATTTTGATCATAATGACATGTAGCATGACGTTCAAGAATGAGAGGTTGAATTCTCAATTCTTGCATAGACAGTCGCCCAATTATACTAATCGGATTTTGCGATTTAATAATATAAAAGGGGACTTGTAGAGTCTGGGGCCCAAATTTGACCGAAAATAATGCCATCATGTGTAATGTTCTAATTACGTCATGATTTGCCATTTTTAAGAGCACACCCCGAGGAAGCTGAATAAATCGAATTTTATTTGGTCTTTTCTCCCAAAAATGTTCGAAAGTTCGCTCGGAGATTACATTTGGATATGCTCCAGTGTCAAGCTGAGTCGTCAACAGCAGACCACCGACACTTAGGGGGACAACACACGTGGCGTCGTCTGAGTGTTCGGATATGATCTGCGCTCTGACTGATTCAGGGAGATCTTTGAAATCTTTGACATTTTTTGTGCTAGTATTTTCTAGCGCGTCTAGTAATGCTGTTGGTAGAATTTTATTACCAAATTCATCAACTAAATGGCACTTATGCAGATCATTTTCTGTTAGGTTTTTTCCTTCAGAGTCTGCATAGGCAATATTTTGCAAATTAATTTTATTTTGCTGACCAGGCACGCCGAATTTATATTCAGACGTGTAAGTAGGTTTTGAAACTACTTCTGGTTTCAAATTTGGGTTTTCGGGAGGGGCGGTGGACTTTTCAGGTCCACCCGAGTTTAAAACAGGTTTTTCAACACTGTCATTATCATTCGAAGTTTTTATAGGTGTTTTCGAATCAGATGAAAATAGTTTCGATGCATCACGTCTCAAAATCTTGATTTTTTGTTGGGCTGTTCTTTTAACATCCTCCATACGTTCATTTTCGTAATCAATCTGATCTTGAATCGTTAAATGCCATGACCTTAATCGACCCGTATGTTTTGGAGGGCATAAACTTTTGATTTTTCTCCAAATTTTCATACGTTCTAGTATTATAGGTAGTATATACTTATAACTAGAGTACGATAGGTACCATCTACCATCAGATTTAGAATAGTAGAATTTTGACTTATCTGGAACAATTTTCTTTTCTCTGATTATAGGTTCATCGCGAGTACCATTTTTCATATCCGAGTATTGGACACAATGAAGAAGCTGCAGTGATGGTTGCGGCCAAAACTGAACTCGATCATCAGCCGTAAAACGCTCGAACATTCGACGAAACGTAAAATATCGGCTGCGGGATATACCGGGTTGTTTATCCGCGGCTGGTCTCGCGATTGGAAACAATAGAATAATGGATTCCATGTTTAATTCGCAAAGCAAAAAATTCAAAATATCAGAAATTTTTTCCTGAATTTTTGAAACAGGTAGGTTTGAATAATTATATTCATATTGTCCTACTGATACAATTGCAAATTTATCTGTGATTCTTGCCTTTTTCAGGTTTTTCAAGATATCATCAGCGGAGAGTTGTTCTCTCAAGTACGGAGGAAAACGGTAATATTTTTGATTACGTCTCCGGTACTTTTCACACACAAAAGCTTGTGAATCACCTATAAAAACATAGTCGTCGATAGACGACATGTCAATATTATATCTATAAGTTTTGGAAATATCTGGGGGTCCTCTGCTGTGGACTTTCAGTTTTCCGAATTCTGAGAATCATTTGCATCCTCGACCGTCACAGGAGGTGTAGGTGACGAGGGTTTTGCATACTCAGCAGTTTTTTCCTCTCCTCCTACTTCTACGTGATGTAGTGGTATAGGTTTTGTACCAGTACTCTTAGTAGGAGGGGGTTTTGAGCTCGTTTGAGTTTGGGGTTTGGTCACTTTTACCACCGTAGTATCTTTCGATGGGGTACCATAAACAGGCCAATCAATTACCTGAGGTTGAGTAGGCAACGGTAGATCAGGAATTATAACGCCTCTGGTTATATTCGGATTCACAGTGTAATCTTCTAAAGTTTTTAACTTCGCGATTAATGCCGGTATACTCACCTCATCTTTTGGCTCAAGTTTAAAAGCCAAATTTTGTGGTAATTTCGCACACGCAGTTCTAATGATATCCTTTACATCAGGATTTTCGACTGACATGAGGGTTTCAACCCACATGATTATTTCGCCGATCATTATTCTTGCTGACGTGGCAGAAATTTTGATTGCATCAAATAGCTGTTTCGCATGTTTCTGATAAATGTGTGACCAGAATTCTTTTAAGAATTCTTTTTTCAAAGTTTCGAAAGAGGTAATCGTTTGTTTTTGCTCTTTCCAACTTGTGGTTCCTGCCAATTTTATACATTGGAGGAACATTGTGCACATTTGCATCTCATTCATGTCCGCGTTTTTAGCATATCTTTCAAATTTCTTTATGAAATTTGGCGGATGGTAACGTGTTTTTCGTCAAAAACAGCTCCTGCGTCTGTAAATGCTTTTACAGATATATCGATAGGAGGTTTCAGTGCTATAGAGGGGGGGAAAGTGATGCTGGGTACACCTGCAGATTGTGGATTCTGTTGAATCGCATTCAGGGTTCGTTTTATCTCCTGAATTTCTGCATCCTGTTTGAATGCGAATTTAGCCAAGAGCATATTTCGATCGTACGAATCTTTGTGTGCTTCATTGACTTTCGTATTCATAGCAGCAAAATTTGTTTGAGAAACTTGTTTAAAATTTTCAAACGCATCTGATATATCTCTGTGTGTTTCATACAGACAATCAGTAAGGGCGCAATTTTCTCTTCTGAGAAGATCTACGTCATTGACATTATTATTTATCATTTCTCTTTGGCTTTCCAATTGAGAATATAATTTATTGTCATTTGCTGCTAGATAATTGCATTTTACAACCGCCGTTGTCGCTACCCCTTCGAGTACTGTCATGCGTTCAGAAACTTTTCTAATTTCTTCGTTCGCATTTTCTCTAATAGAGTCTAATTGCTCTTTGAGAATGTCAAATAAATCGACAGCTTCATCATCTGCTGCGGCTACATCTTCATCTTGCTCATTTTGAGCTTTTTTCTTATCCTCAGGAAGAGGTTCGAGAGGAGGAAGCGGGGTGTAGCCGTGAGTTGATTTAATCTGAGTATTAGCTTCTTTGATCTTTTGTTCAATATAGCTTTGGCTCGGATTGGAGGGTTTTCTGCCCTCGTGGAGCAATTTGTTAGCAGGAGACTCAGCATTTGGGAGTATATAGCCTTGGGTTCTCAATATTGAAGCTAGTTCAGGAGGTCGGTACTCAGAGAGTTTCCTGAGTGGCCTACTCTCTACTGTTGCGAAGGGTATAGGCGTGAAAGGTTTTAATTGTCTTTCATAAGCTTTCTTTTGTAAGCTAGGCGATTTAGGTATGGGGGGAGGAGGTTGATTAGTATCATGGCCTAAATTAGGCGTAGGGGGATTGACCGTTGGATCCTCACGTCGAATTGCTTGGAAATCGATATGAGTATCAGCTCTTTTGGACCAATCAAACGTCTGATTCAAGGCCTGAGCCGTATCAATCTCTTCCTGCAGAGAGCGCGCTTCAAATAGTTCAGATTCAGGAATTTCAGTTGTAATTCCTTCAGGGAACGACAGATTGATTCTATCAATCACTTGAGGCGTCTTGAAAGCTTTAGAATGAGGAGTTTTATTCGGATCTCCGAGTTGCATTCTTGCATTCAGAGATTGTTGAGCAAGGAGAAGCCTTTGTTTCTCCTTGAGGAATTCCTCAGCTTTCCTAGTGGCGAGAGTAATTTCTCTCTCAAGTCGAAGTTGTTCTTCAACATCAGCCTTGTGAGCTTCCATTTCAAGCTCAGCTCTCTGTTTGGCTAACTCTGCATTATGTTCAGCAGCTAGCCGGGCTCTTTCAGCTTCTTTAAGCTGAAGTTGTTTCAGTCTCTCCTCCTCTTCCCTTTTCTCACGTGCAATACGTTCAGCGTCACCCTCTACTGCTCCAGCCATCATAAAATGAGCGAGCATTAACAGAGGAGTAAACATATTGAAAATTGACACTGCCTAATATTTATAGGGTATGCAATTCTTTCAACGTACGTGAGTACAGGAAAACCAGCGATAAGGGAAAAATAAAATCGGCAAGATAAACTCGTTCCAACTTTTGAAGGAGAACGTAGAAGTATAGGTACCTATTTCTTTTGAATAGGTAGGTCTATAAATAAGCAGTACTATTTTTCTTTCGAAACTAGTACAATGCTAATTGCCTGATAAGCACTGTACGTAATATTCGAGAAGTTTTAAACTCGAATTTACGTATGGAAAAGGATACCTATCTATTTCTTTCGAATAGGTAGGTATTAAAATTCTAACGTTTTGCTTGACGTTTGAGAGCAGAACAATAGAAACTGCAGATCGTTTTATAGATAAGCAGTGCACCACTGACGAAAATAGCTTCGTTATCTTGATAACGAAGGTTCGTTGCAGTTTTAGGCAAACTTGTAGAATTACGTACGTATGTGAACGTAATTATCGGAGCAAAATTTTGCACTTTTGGACAAAATTTTACTTTGAAACACGTCACACTTACGAAAAAATACAACTTTTGATGTATTAAAAACTTTATTTTGTGTCAATTTAAGCTTTTGAATAAATTGACAAACAAAAGACACAAATAAAATAGACAAGATAGAAAAAATTTTTCGAAAATTCCTTTTTAGGGAAATTTTCAAGATACAAAAAAAATACAAGTACAAAATATAAAAGAGCTCACAATCGTGAGATGCAAGTAAATGGGCTCACGAACGTGAGATGCAAGACACAAAAATAAAGAAAAAATAGCTCAGAGAGCTTGAGAGACTGTTTACTCTCGAATACGAGAGCCGTTTTTACTCTCAGCGTGAAAAAGAAGTAGGTTCGTGAAAAACTTACCCGACTCTTGACCACGATCTGGAACCTGGGTAAGTTCCGTACAGTTTTCCTCAAGGGAAAAGTAGAAAAATTCTCCAACTTGAGGGCGTTGGGCGCCAGTTGAAAGGGTTTAGATCCACCTCCTTTCCATAAGGTAGAAGGTGATCGTGCGGACCTCCCTTACAAGCAGGGTGAGGTTAGATTCCTCCGGTAAAGGCTCCGGGTGCCGTAAGTAAAGATGAACACGAGGTTCTCCTCTCGAGGAGGGATTACATAAAGACGACACTAGTCACTTTACAAAAGTATATTCTCCAGCTTACGCTGGGATAAAAGGTACAGTCGCGGAACGACACAACGTTACATAAGTAGATTAGCTAATGGCGCTTGGTCCATGGGTTCTAGCCATGGACCTACGAGCTCCGCTACCAGCCCAGTGTTACCACCTGGCAGGTATGGATATTCCCACCGTGACAACTTCCATCTCCATTGAGGGGAATATCATAAAATTTTTCCAAATTTTTTCAACCACTCTAAAATGGCCTTGAATTTGACTTTGAAGATTTCAAACCGCCCTGAAAGGCACTTCTTTGAAATGAGCAGAAAAAATTTTTTCCACAGCTTTTCAATGTACAATTTTACCCCTCTTAAAATTTTTTAAAGATTTTTTCATATCGTAAAAGTTGGTAAAATAGGTATTCAAAAAACCGTAGAAAATTCACGAAGGTGGAATTTTTTAGCTTAGAAAACCCATATTTTGGTACATCAACCAAGGCGAATTGAATGGCATAAAAATTTTGATCAGAGACCAAGTGGTCTTCTTATCACACCAGAGCCTTTCTTTTTGAAATATTCAAAATTCTTTCGAAAAGTTTTAAATAACATCAATATTCTATCTTTGACAAAAATCAAGTAAAGGATTGAGAAAAATTACAACTTTTACGAAACTTTTTGCCAGTTTATAAAAATTTAACTTTTTATTATGATTTTTGGATTGACGTAAAAATGTATGTTTTCGCTCGTGAAATTTTATCCATTTTTTAATTTCATTTTATAAATGTTTTTCGCATTAAAAAATTTCCCCAAAAACTTATTTTTGGATATTTTTTAAAAAAAAGTACATGATGTTTTATCTGATTTTGAGAACTTTTTGTGTATTTTTCTAAAAAAAAGACATCGTTTTCAAAAATTTGATTTCTTTTTAAATAAGAAGCATTTTTAGTCCTATTTTTGAACGATTTTATTGTTATTTCATTGAAGAATTTACAAAATTGTTGAACATTTTGTATTTAATCGCTTTTATCCTGCATATTTTTAGAAAATTCTCGAATATTTCAGATTGCTAATTTTGTGAAATTTTATGGAAATTTTCAGATCTTTTTCGTTTCGAAATTTTATTTTAGGTATTTTAATTGTTACTTTTTCAAAGTTTGAATTTTAAAAACATTTTAAAATAATTTTGCAATGTTTCATAATATAATTTCACATTTTCCTTAATTAATTTTATATTCGAAAATTTCCTATCAACTTGAGTATTGTTGAATCTTTGTGAAAATTTCCATAGTAGCAATAATGTACTTAATCAAAATTTGAATCATTTCGCAATTTCTCGTAATCGTAAAAAATATAGTTCCTAATTTCAGGTTTTCAAGTTCATTTGGAGGGGTTGAGAATGTAAAACTTGGATTTTTAAGGCCATGAGAGTAGAAAAAAATTTATTGCAAAACTTCCGAATGCCAGTTGATTAGTTTTAATTTCAATATTTCGTATTTCTCACCTTTTCATTAAACTTGAGAATTTTCATTCAAAAATCATTTCCTCTCCTATTTCTTATCAATAGATCGATATTCAGCCGAAAAAAATACACCTATTAAAAATTACGATTAGAAATCTACTAATGATAACAACATTAAAAATATCAAGCGTGGTCAAACATAAATCAAGACTGGTTTGTGGATTAAAAATTAAATGTCTTAGCCTTCCCTCGCCTCAGTCAAAATTCAATGTTCACAGTAGGCCTATAGGTTTATTTTCCATTAAATTTTTTTTTATCAAAAATCACTTACGCAATATTGATTGTAAAATATTCGAAAAAAAAAATCCAAACATTTAATTTCTTATCGAATACCAGTTTTTTATCTGACTGGTTCTGGACTAGCCATTGGCGATTTTATGATCTGTTCGTGTATGAAATATTATCAAACCAAAATAATAAATATTACGTACTTATTAATAGAATCGATGGCGAAAAAAGCAGCCTCGATTCTTTGTATCCCATAACGTTCGCGAATATCGCCACATTTCAACGGATCCGTTCCACCTTTCAGGAGCGGTTGCTCGTGAACCGGGAATAAAGCTCCGATAATGAAATCTCCATCAATAAATCCGCTCTTTTTTTGCTTCTCTCCGATCCCTGGAACTTTGGGGGCACTCCTACATTGAGTTATTTGGAACAACAGCAAACTCGCCGAAATTATAATTGACGCATGTATCATGTTGTCGAATCCATCACGATTCACGATCAATAGAAGAAGTTCTGAAACACAGTTTTGTTTATACCGGTATAATTCACATTGTGATTTCGGAGTACGCGGCCGAAAAGTTATAATTTTGATCGAGTTGGTAACCTGTTTTAATGTGAGACTGAATTAAAAAAATATGAAAGAATCCAAGGTTGATGAGAATATCAGTTGGTTTTTTTCTCTTTGTTGCTCTAAAATCAAAGAAAACGAGCCGAGGAAGCAAATTTGCGTGAAATGTGGACATGGTGAGATGAAAATGATTAAAAGTTTTCCTAATGAACCGGTTTGTGTATGTGAAATATGAGTAATTCAGCGCATGGCGTTAATCAGTTAGTTTTGATTTCGTCGTGTAATTATCGTAAAATTTGTATATCTGCGGATTACGTTAAACGGTATTTATTTTTGGCTCAATTTAATCGTATTTTGATGTCACGTGTATTGAGTTTTATGATCTATCGATTTTTGTTTATCATTCTGGTATTTTCGAAATATCGATATGACAAAAAAAATGATTTATTTTACTGAAAAATTTAATAAGTCGTAAAAAAAATGCTAATTATCAATTTCAGAGACGGGATGAAGTAAAATTATTCAATGGGGAGGAGGAAATTATTATTTTTTGCCATTAAACGCACTTGGGAAAAATCTGAATTATGTAAATGAGTCTCAATGAAACCTGGATAACAGAAAAATGAAAAAATTATTAATTTAGAATTTTAAAATTAATCCGAATCGAGATTCAAATTATTATTTTTTTATTAAAATGAAACACGCGACTATACAAATTTTTAAAAAAATTCAATTTTATTTATTTACATAACACATACCTTAACAACTCTAACGACAAATTGACTGAATCACCACGTGCATTTTCGAACACTTTTAAAAATATTTCCACCTGAGCACTTTTCACTATCATCAAAATTGCATATTTTCACCACAGAATCATCTTCGACTTGAAAATTCACTCTTTGAATGATTTAGAAAAATTTCCAAACTGGAACACCTTTTAATAAAATCGATTCGAGCTTTGAGCAAAATATTAAACACTGTTTCACTGGTGTTGGTAGTGGGCGCCTGTAATGCCACAAAACTCGATACAGGTGTAATTATTCTCCATAGCTACGTATAACTTGTTCATTATGGAACTGGTTGCTTGGACGCAAATATACGATATAATCAGCGAACGAACTCTTTTTCAAGGAAAATTATAATTAAAGGTTGTGGTACGTATCTGGTTAATTTTCGCGATGTCCATTTGGTAATTGAACGTGCTGATCTTCTGTCGTGTAAACCTAATTGTGTAGAGTACCTAGATATGCCAATCATAAAGTGATTAAATGGGGCGATAACGTTACGTATCTATGATGTTTTGTTTAAATGTTACATTAATTAATCTCGGAAATGAAAACACCAATAGTTTAAAGTAAAAACAGAAACAGTAGGGTTGAAATGAAATCGAGAAATATTGTGATGGATAAATTGGGTTTGTAATTAATTGGATTAATTTATTCGATAAAAAATGGACAAAGGTTGAAACCGTTTTGTAAAAATTGAACAGAAAGGTATAAGGTAATAAGTACTTACCTGGCGATTTTTTTTTTTTAAATCTACCAAGTTACCCATTTTTAAAGGTTCATATCTCGAGATCGATTGTACTTGGAGGAAAATTATTTGTGAGATTTGAAAAAGAATTGATAGGAGATTCAAAAAAATAATCGTATTTTGAAAAGCTTGAAGTTAAAGTTTTGTGAAGAAAGCTCAACTTTCATGAAAAAATCAAAAGATGTACGTTACCATTTAAAAATCGAAGAAAATTCCAAAGCTGTTTTTAACTTTTTTTCAATTAACAAATTTTCAAAATGAGTTTTTGATATCCCTGCCGGATACAGGGGTCCTCAATTTAGACCAAAATTCAAAAATATATGAGAAGTAAATTAACACATAGATATCTACTAATTCAAAGGTGCTGAGTTCAAATATGTACTCAGTTTTTCCATTCAACCTCGCTGTAAGTCGATATTCGAATTCTACGACCTCAAATTAATGATAACACAGGTCGACACGATTTTTGTTTCTGGCTTCCGATTGCCAAAAGGTTGCTTTTATATAACTAAATAATGAAGGATTATTTTTTTGACCAAAGTTTGCTTTGGGGGGTGGGAGGGGGGGCAGAAAACTGCTTTTTCTAGGGCAATGAGCCTGAACATTACAAAAAAAAATTGAAAATTTTTTTTGACTGATTTTATAGAAAATTTTACAACGAATCCATTGTCGCAAATCGCAGACCTTCATCTCTTTTAGAAAAAAAGTTACAGCTCATTCTTTCCAAAATTCTGTGAAAAAATCACGTTTTTTGGAGCTTTTCTCGCGAGAAAGTGAAATTTGCGAGAAAAGTAAGGGTTTTAAGGCCATAATGACCATGGTGAGAGTTGTAGAAAATTTCATGGCGAATCGAATGCCTCAAACCGCGGACCTTCATCTCTTTCAGAAAAAAAATTACAGTTTACTCTTTCCAAAATTCGCGAAAAAATCGTATCTCATTTTTTCGCAACGAAGGCACAAAAAATGCGATTTTTTCCATAAAATTTTGGAAACCCATGGCTCCATTGCTGAAGATCCGAAGAAGAGTTGAAATTTTTTAAGGTCCAGTTTCTGTTCATACCCGGAAGAATTAGACAGATAGAGTTTAATTTTAGAATAACTATTAAAAATATCTCCATCCCTTTCTTACGAAAAAAAATAATAATAAATAGAAATCTTTATTTGGAAATAGGATCAAATCACATACCTGCTTTTTACTTTCAGTGTGAATTTTACCGCAAATAGATGAGAATATTCCAGAATTGCTCGACCTTGAAAAAAAAATAGGTGCTTGTCATTTTTACAAGCAGTTTTTGAATGTTCGGGGAATGATTGTTTAAAAAAAAAAAACAATTTTCATCTGTAAAAGTAAAATTCGTTTATGGCTGAGGTTAAAAAAATAAAATTACAAAAATATTGATAACTTTTATCCAAAAAAAATTATCTAAAAAATGATAAACGGGTCCCTATTCCCAAAATTGCGGTAAAATTTATTCGAAAAAAATGATTTGATAAAATTTAATAGTGCTTATAAATTATACCACTTTTGCGATAAATAGGCATAATTTTTTCAGAAATTCTGTGAAAGATGACCCGTTGTAATTGATTTTGAATAAAAAAATGTATTATTTTGTTTTTTCAGTCTCACAGCTGATGATTTCCGGTGCAAAATGTATCGATAAAAATGTAAAAATTATAAATTTTGAATCATTTGAGGGATGGGTATCTAAGTATAATGAAATTACACACCGAAATTGTCGATTTTAAAAATAAATTTTGAATACTTAAGAAAAATCAAAGCAAGGTAATCAGATTTTTCTTCTGCTATAAATAATTGAACTTGAGGAAATCAGATTTTGTTTTGCTACAAAGATTAGTTTTGGATTTTTTAAATTTGTGTTTGGTCAAACTAACGCTGGTAATTGAAAATCAGAAGTATTTCTGGAATTTCAATTTTTTTAAATTGCAGATTGGGTACAAGAATACTAAAAACTGCATTTTAAAGAAATCGAAATAGCGTTAGGATAGAAATTCATGACTCCTTTCCAAAAGGTCGGAGGGGTAAGAATTTTTGTATGATTCTATTTCAACTCCGGATAAATTTTTCAGTTTTCTAGAACATATAGGTACAGATCATTTTATTGAAAAATTTCCAATTGTGTGACTCTCTTGGACAAAATAAAGCTTATTGTATAAAATGATTACATTATTTTTAGCTTGTTAGGTAGCGTGTGTGGATAATTTATACCAATATGAATATTTATCTAATTAAATAAAAGTACATAATATTGATAGATAATGTGAGCGATAAAAATACCTTCTGTACTGGATTCGTAATTTTTCGTCAACTTTACTTTATAGTTACACCGCACAGAGTTGTAGTTAGAAAAAAAATGAAAAAAAATCACAGCTGTGTGTTACGTTTGTTGATTCATTTTAATTCACTCTTTCAGCCATGGTTGCTTTGCCAAATTTGACTTTAAAATTCTACAACTAAATAATGCCTATTAACGTTAAGTATCTTCATCAGTCAAAGAATGGTTATTATTTTTTTATTTTTTACCCATTACAATGGATTTTTTTTTTGACAATAAAACTCAAATTTCAAAAGTATGTACCTCATGCTTGTCTTGAATTATCCCTTTTCCATATAATATCAAAATGGGTCGTAGATCATTAGATTGGTGTACGAATTATTTGGCATTGTGTTATGCTCGTTACATGATATTTTTAATGGATCTCCCACGATGTGACGCGATTCTTCCTTAAGTACTTGTGATTTGTGTTATTATAATGTGCTTGTTTTTATTTTGGTTATTTTTATTCTTGTGTTATCTGCAAGAATATTGTGGAAATACCATTATCTGTCGCATTTTACTTTGACTCACGCGGATTCAGACGATGACGTCATAACAAGATGCAAGAAGGATGAAGTTCTTCGTGTTTTTTTTTAATTTTCTAGGAAAAGAGCGGAGATTTGATTTAAAAAATATATAAATCCAGATTTATGCTTATGCGACGAAAAATAAGTTGATTTTTGAAAAAAATTTCCAAAACACCGAGAAATTATTTTTGGAGGGCGAAATTTTTTAAATTAAAATGCGTATAAAAATCAAAAACTTCCGAAATGGCTGTACCAATGGATTTTTTCAACATTTTACGTCGTTTTTCCGTTGATTACAATTATCAGTGGGTTTTTTTTCATTATAGGAGGAGAAATGCGATATAATATCGGCCAATAGATAATTTCTTCCTGTATTACTCATAGAAAGATTATTAGCTATCTGACTGATGTAAACTAATGTGGTGTATTTCTTTCATAGTTTGATTTTCATCGTTTAAGCCTACTTTATTTTTTTGAAATCATCTTACACAAGTAAGTTTTAAATAATATTGTTATTTATGAGTTTTAAGATCCCTTGAATTCGTTTTCGGAGTTATTTTCACCCTAAATCAACCAAATCTGGTTCTATAGTAAGTTCTCTTCAAGAAAATAAACTCTTTGGAGAGTTGACTTTTGGTTGAAAGGTCAAAATAACTCTGGAAATGGATTCGGTAACTTGGAAAACGACATTTGAGTACCTAATTCTATTTATTTTTATTTTCCGATTTTTTTTTTCGTTACGATTTCGCAATTTTATCTTGCTCACGCTCTAGGCTCTAAAACTGGAATATTTTTGAAAAATATTACTTTTAAAAAGCTCCAAAGAGTTGAATGCTGTGCAACCTGAAAATTTCCCTTTTATTCGCGTAGGTACTTTTGGTGTGAATTTAAAATAAGGCAGCAATAATTTCTGGGATGGGTGGAAAAAGTAGGTCTTGTATTTTGACGAAAATTGACGAGGTAGTTTACTTCGAGTGAGACGACTTCCCAAAAATGTGTTTAGCCTCACAATCCAAAGAGAGAAAAGGGTGGAATTGGAGAACCGCAAAGTTAGAAATAAAAAGTTTTCTGCCATATTTGGGTTGTGGTAACTGTTGGAAACCTTGATTACCCCACCTCTTCTATGAAAAGATGGAATTTAAAGGTAAGGGTTGTGAATTTGAGGAAGTTTTTATTCTCATCAAATTCAAATCATTCACTCACATGCCTAAAAAAAATCTAGCCATTTTTTTGTTCCCTTGGAATAATTTTTGATGAAATTTATCCAGAAATTTTTATAGAAGTGGTGCCAATTGCATTTTGATTTACGCAATTTGCATTCAATTTAGGTTGCTTATTTAGTGACATGAGAAGGAAGCCAATTTTTTTTCTATCAATAAAATTGAATTTTTTTTGTAGCGGTAGCACCACCAATTGGAATTTTTTCAAATTCTTTTCAAATGGATAAAATTTATTTTTGATGATGATTTTTTTTTAAATTTTCTTTTCGAGCGATTTTTTTTTATTCTAAAAATGGAGTAATTTCTCAATACGAATCATGAATAAAAAAATCGAAAAACTCTAAAATTTTATAACAACGTCAAAACGAGCGATTAAGCTCAATATTATGATAATTTCCGTTTCAATTCTTACTGAAAACAACGAGATGAATGTTGCAGTTCGATGAAAATTAACTGAGTAATTCATTCGATTTTTTTCTTTAAATACTAATAATGATAAATCTAATTAGGTATTCCAATGTATTGCGGATAAATTTGCGAACATTCATTCTTTAATCATTTTTATAAAGATATAATTTCTGAAAAACATTAGAGATAAAATCGTTTTACTTTCGCTTTTACACAACACAGTCGATATTTTCAACTTTCGAAATGTTGTTGAAGTTAAGGGCTTTTATAGTGTATTTCTCGCTGACCACGAAAAAAGTAAGGGTAAGGTGCCCTATTGTGGCCTCCCATTTGATGAAATGTCATCAACTCTGACCCGTTTGGGTGAAAATTTTTCGAAATTGGCTTAAAAGATACCTCGAAGTGTCTACTTCAAGTTCCCCAAAGCTTAGGACCCGAAAATTTTTTTTTTATTTTTTATGATTTTTTCCCCAAGGAAGTAAAATTTTGATTTTGAACATTTGGGTTCCCAATGTGTACCCCTCCGATTTCTCCGAGTTAACAACCAGATCCATTGGTGAAACATTTTTTCATGTTTTTTTTTTTTCTAAAAATAAACAATTTGAAACGAAATTGATAACCCTGCTGCTGTCAAAACTCTCGGAGAAAATTAGAAAACAAAATCGCATTCCAAACAACATATTATATGTTTAGGGGGTACACTTTAGGGCACTCTCTGACAAAAATTTTGGTCCAAGATTTTTGGTGCTTACTGCGATTAATCTTCAAAACCAATTACAGCAATCGATAGACAATCAATTCAACTTTCAGAGGCAATTTTTTAAAAAAAATTTACGATGAAAATTTTTTTCTCACGAGCACAAAACATTTTTGGCACGCAACAGTTTGGTGACATCAATTTTGAACTTTCTCAATTTTTTCAAGGAGTTTTGACGTAAGACTAAGACACACGTCGGGGTTGTCTTATAATGTTTATCTGCGAAAAAGGAACAAATATAGTTTTTTTCGGCAGATCGCGTCATAAATAAACAAAATAGTGGGGGGGGGCACATTAGGGCACCTTACCTTTAGTGAAAAAATTCTATTACTTTCTCAAGAATTTTTCGCAAGTTGAGATTTTTCTTTCTGTTACGGAAAAAATTAGAAAAATTCCTTGATTTGAGATTTTTACTGATTTTTCAAAGATTTTCTCGGTTTTTTCAGCTAAATTCATAAAATTTACTGATTTTTTTAGCGATTTCTCTCACTGATTTGTTTTCAGTGAATTTTTTTTCACTGATGTTTATAAATGAGAAAGTTGATATCTACTCTTTTAAACTGAATCAGTCAAAATTGACTGATGACATCGACAGAATCATGCCACGGTAGAAATCAGTGAAAAATGAAAATTTGCCGATTCGAGCAGTGAATTTTCATTTTTGATTCCGTAAAAATAAAATTTCACCGATTCAACCAGTAAACTAAAAATTTCACTGGTTCATTTCAGTAGTTGAGCAAAAATTACAGATTCAAAAATAAAAATTTACTAATTGAATCGATACGTAATTTTTCGCCAATTGACAGCAGTCAAATTTCACTGATCAACTATGGAATCAGGAAAATTTCACTGCCAATCAGTGACATGATTTCGTCTCTTTCAATCAGTCAATCTTAGATTTTGACTGATTCAAGTTTAGAGAATAAACACTAATTGGACTCTTCAGAAAAGAAATGTTATTTTTTACAATTGTTCACGTTCTATTCATATTTTTTTTTTCAAGAATCTAGATTTTCTCTGATAATCGTTTTTTTTTTCAATGAATCACATTTTTTACATTTCTGATTAGTGATTTTGATCAACTTTTTAGTGCTGAGTTCGAATCTAACTTCAGTTTTAAATTTAATTGATCACGACAAGATCTTTTATCATTTTAATTTCCTGTTGAGAATTTGTTTAAAAATTTTTTGGTACAACTATTGAGCATTTTGGAGTCAACTTTTTTGAGCGAAGGAACCGTTCTAAACAAAATTGAGTTGATTATAAATTGTAGAGCGTAAAATTTCTCTTTTGTAGAGTCCAATTAGGTAGTTTTTTTTGTAAGATGCCTAATTTTTGAGGTATTTCAAATTAAAAAAATAAGTTGAACTTTTAACAATACCTCGAAAGAGCTAAAGCTTTCTAAGAAGGAACTAATCGGACTCTGCAGAAATAAAATTTTACGCTCTGCAGTTCATAATTCATTTTTTTTGTTGAAATTTTTTCTTTGCTCAGAAAATTGACTTCAAATGTGAAAAGTTATTAAGAAGAGTAAAAAAATCGACAAAAAATTTGAAACGTGAAAAATCCTCGGACGATGGAATTTGTTCACAATTTTTTTCGTGATCAGCGTGAAAAATACAATAAAAATCATCCATAAAACTTGAAACAGCATTGTCAATGTCGACTTGTTCGATCATACGTACAACTTAGGTGATACAGATTCTTTCAATTTCTACAGGGTATTGTGATGGAAAACCAGTCAGGATACGGCGTCGCCCCACCATCATATAATGAGGCCACGGCGCCATCTTGTCCATTAATTCAACAGCCACAACCGCAGCTGCAAGAACCGTATCTTCAGTCTCAGCTACCTTATGCCCCTCAACAACAGCCGCCATATCCTCCGCAACAACAACCGCCATACCCCATCCAGCAACAACCTCCGTATCCTTCGCAACAACAACAACCATATCCTATACAACAACAGCCGTATCCCCAATCTGTGGTTGTTACCATACCTCAGACTCAGTGCGTGATACCATTTCAGTGTGGTAAAAGCCCACTTAGTACGAATTGTACGAATTGTCGCAATCAAATAATTACCAACGTGTCGAGAGAAACTAAAGAGGAAGATGCGTGCACGTCTGAGAATAATACAGTATTTTGGATTTTATTCATTCTCGGATTTTGTACTTTCTTCGCTTCTTGGCTTTTCTCGTGTTGCCCGTACATATGCTGTGTCCCTACTTCCACCACTTATCGTCACTCGTGTCCTCGCTGTAACGCAGTAATAGGATCATATACAGAAAAGAACAAGTGAAGTCTTAGAGTTCATCGATTTATCAGTTTTTTTTAATATTTTTTATTACCTATTCAAAATAATTTTTATACATAATATTATTATCATTATTTGTTATCCTGAAACATGAAACAGAAACTTCCCGTGTTTTCAAACAAGGTACCAACCTATTTAATCAGATTTGTTATAACTATCGTTCTTTAAAATAGATATTATTTTAAAGAATAAACGAGTACTTACGCTGAAATTTATGTGATTTAATGATATACCATAATATTTTTAACAAATTCAAATACTTATTCTGAGGTTTTTAGCTTTAAAGACCTCGAGCTGCGATTTTCGTTTATTAATAACAAAAAAAAATAGCTTCTCTCTTCAAGTTCTTCGCTGAGGATTTTTTTTGTTACATGAAAAAATATTTGTAAAATTGAACTAGGCACATCATTTCTACTTGAGGTAGTAAAATATTCGTCAAGTTCACGAAATGGTTATTTTTCATAACTTGAACTTTTCATTTTTTTCACTAGTTCATAATTTTTTTTCCTCGTAGGATTTCAACGATCTATATAACTCAGAAATTATTCAAATTCCTGAATTCAATTTTTTAAGCCTGTATTTCTTGAAGTTTGAATTTTTTAAAAAAATTTCAAGTTGAAAAAATTAAGGAAAATTGTGAAAAATTTTGAAAACTTGCATTTTTAAAATTGAAATAAATTTTAAAAAAACATGGATTTGAAAAAAAATTTAACAATTCAAGTGGAACAATTATTGAGAAAAATTAAATTTAAAAAATTTTACATTTTACAGCTATAGCAAAATTTTAGGTGGAGTAAATTTTGTTTTAAAAATTTTAAAAATTTTGATTTTTTAATTTTTTTTTCAACGTTATATATTTTTACACATGTGAGCTTAGAGAGAAACCACCCTTGGGGTTTAAAAATTGGTTTTTGAATTTACACTTATTTTGGACTTCTCAAAAATAGAATCAAAGAGAACCTCAACTCAAAAACCAATTTTTGGCTTCCAAGGATAGTTTTTATATCTAGGCTCACATTTCTTCTCAACTTGATAAGTAATTAGAAAGAATTCTAAAAAGTATTAAAATTAAGAACTGGGAACAAAATTGAAAATTAAAGTTGGAAAAATTTTGAAAGAATTCAAATTGAAAAAAAAAATTTACTGATGAGAGTGTGATTATAAGAAAATAAAATACTTTCGGCCAATTCGGAATTTTTGGAGTTGTATCAGTATCGTTGATTGTCCGAACATTTTCGTTTACTTTTCTTCCAAAAAGTTCAATGCTGTATGCTTCTAACTCCATCTGCCTGTCTCGCTTGTTATAAGAATGGAAATTTTTGAAATTTGAAAAATCAGACAAGTGGAGGTTTTTAATTTTATGTGTTTTTCTCAAAATTAAACGCTCGTAACATCGGATTCGAGTAAAATGGAGACTTGAGGTTTACGCCCTTCGAAAAAACAAAGTTTTCTCTTTAAAAACGCTACTAATTCTGGTGTCAAAGTAGAATATTTTTTTTGGTCTTTCACAAAATTTGAAAAAGTCGTGAATTTTTTTTGATATTATTTATGCAGTACATATATTCTCCCTAGTTCACGTACAAAAATAATCATCAATTGCAGAAAATAATTCTAATGAAAGTAAGTTTTTTGTTGTCGCACAGCGGCGCAAATTTTTGGTCATCTTGATTGTCAAAATAATTTTTTCGAAGAGTATAATTAAACTCCTGTCGTTCAAAAGTTAGACCACCATACATACTTTGACTGAACAATTCAAATTACCTACTTACTGGTTGGAAGGAGCGAGGTTAACTGATGAATGCCGTGAAGATTTGACTCTGCCAAAAAAATATTCATCCCAGCTCGAAAACATGAAATATGTCTTGTTGGAGTCTGACAAAATATTAAGTAATGTGGAGATTTCTACAATTCACAACATTTTCAAGTCATTCATTACAAATTTTTGTTTTGGTTGTTAAAAGTTAGACAAAATATGTAAAGGTGACAAAAACCTCTGGTCTCATGCCCAAATAGAAGGAAGAGATGGCTTAGGAAGCCTCTTGAAAGAGTGGGAAGTGGGAACGAATCAAAGTCGTCATTTTGGATCTCGAAAACTTCATTTAGGGTCCATTATGACTCCTTGAACGAAGATACCCCCTTCAAACCGTTCCCTTTCCCTCCCATGAAGTTTGGAGATGGCCTCCTAGGCTTAAAAAATTTCTTATAATTTTTTCGGTCGTCAGTCTCATTATATCTTTTAGACTTTTACCACATTGCAAAAAAGTCGTCATAAAGAATCGAACATAAAATCCAATTCTGAATCATTATTCTTTTCAGAAATAAATACGAACACACCCCCCCTCCCCTTGAACTGCGGACTGAATTATATGAATTTAATCACGAAAATTTCATCATCGATTCAAATTTTTTTTTTCTAACTCAACAGATAAAGACTTTTTTGTAATCATTTTCCAAAATCAACCTCATTTTTGGAGAATATAGATTACGAATTTTACAAAAATATTTCACTTTTATATTTTTCGACTTTTAATCATATCTCTATAGATTTGTGATAAAATTGCCTGTGCATCACAAGTTTTTTCAGCTGTATTGAATCATGTTAACACTAATAAAGTAGTTTACGTCAATTCGTAGAAACTTTCGAATTGAAGTATGCACTTAATCTAAGTACTTCAAATATTTACTTCAAGTTACGCACACTTTTACTGCTGTGATCTCAGCGATCTGTTTTTTTTTGATAAGGCTACTACCTATACTATGCCTAGAAATGAATGAGCTGAAGTATTCCTTAAGAAAATACGTATTTATTAAAGGGTACGTATTCAGTAAATGTGAACGTGCCTGTGTTGTGTATTTTGCTTCCATTTTGGTGGTTTTTGTTCATAATTTTCTCTTCAAATCTTCCATAGCAAGTAAGTGAAAATAACCTTTGTAATTAATTCAATTAGGTACGTAAACGCTTACATTTTTTCAAAGCAATAATCAGTGATTCAGTTGTAAAAATAGGTATTATCATCAATTTTTATCATTCGTGGAATGATATTTTTCTCATAGTATTTTCAAACTGTTGGAAGTACATATAAAAATTTTTCACTTTTATTTGGATCTAAAAGGTATGATACTCGTATCCCCGAATTAAACTATTAATATGAGTACAGTTTGTGCAGAATCTGAAGTACTTAGCATCATGTGTTCTTTTATTAGGGATTTTCAACTGGTAAGAATGAGAGTTGGGTGATAAAAATCCCTAAATATTTGAAAATTTCGCCTTTTTTTCGAAAATTGGGATGATTATAATTTTATTGCCTTGAATCAGAAGGATCAGAAAAGGGCATATCAGGGTAAGTTTCAGACTTCCAAATTGAGTAGGTAATTCTCGAGTAATGACTCAATAGGTGAAAAATTAGTTTCAATTTTTTCCAACTGACCCAACCGATTTTCTTCAAATTTTGATTTGAGTATAGGTAATTTTATGCAAGGGCTTTCACAAACAAATTTATAGTTCTTCCCTAACTGAAAGATATGTACGATTAATTCGGGAGAGGCTCGATTAGAGCAGGTAGAAGGGTGTAAAATCAAAAAGTAAGTCGATATTCGAATTCTAGGACCCCAAATTAGTGGCAATTGATGTCATACGTAATTTTAATTTTGTAACTGGTGTTTCCTCAAAATAGGGGAGGCGGGGGGGGGTACTGAAGGGTCAAATTTTAAAAGTAGATATTCGAATTCAGTTTCCTCAAATACCTAACAAACGAAAGATCGCACGTTATTTTTCATTTTTTCGAATTTTGACCCTCTATCAAGGGGGCAATGGGGGAGTTCAGAGGAGTCGGATGGAAAAAAACCAAGTATATAATTCGAAATCAGCGTCTACGAATTAGTAGAAATCGATTGTGCTACTTTACTTTTTCAATTTTTTTGAGTTTTGGTCAAAATTGTGGACCTCTATGCCCCCAGGGGTCTGGAGATCCCATCTTGAAAATTGATTGGTTGAAAATAGATAAAATGGGGCTTTTTACAGTAATTTTTTCAGATTTTCAACCGGTAGCTTTTGGGTAATTCTCTGAAAATTTACATTTTTCGAAGACATTTTTTTTGAAAAAAAAAAGTTTTTTGGAAGGAATTTTTTGATAAAAATTGTGAGTATATATGTCCCTGATATCATTTATGGTATTTGGCTGAAGTCATGTCCCCCTGGGGGGTCAGGGGAGTTGTTCGAAATTTGAGTGTCCACGACCTAAGAAGTTCTTAGGTCGTGGTTTATAAAAACGAGCCACAGCCGAAGACATTCTGAGGTGGTGGGGCAAAAAAAATGAACCAAAACCTCAGAACTGTAACCTACAACTCAAGATAAAATTGCAATAGAAAAGAACTACTAAGGTTACATATTTAAAATAGGTTTGAAGTATAATATTTTCAGCCATAAATTTCAATGAAAAATAGATGAATTCTTAGGCCGTGGCCATGAAAAAACTGACTTTGCCACGGCCTAGGAAAAAAACCAACCGACCACGGCCTAAGAAAAATTGTCAATAATTGACTTGGGAGGCTTTAACAATCAATTTCAGCGATTTTTGAATATGTGAATGTTGTAAGTATGTACAACTTTTTAAATTCCTCTTTTTCCAAGATTCCTGGGACATCAAATGACTGAGATATAATAAGCCACGGCCTAGGACAGCAAAAATCGTGAATCAGCAATTTTCACTAATTTTCAATTTTTGTTCTGGATAAATACATACTATTCAACATTTTGAATGTTGCCCCGTATTCTGGTCAACAATGTGAAACAGTCTTGCCATTCAGTGAAATGAAATAGAAAATTAGTGCGCCGTGAGACGGAAATGAAAAAACGCCACGGCCTAGGAGCATTATTTTATAACACGACTTTGAACCCCCCTAGGGGCAAAGGAAGGCACTTTTGAGCATCTCTCTTTGCGTTCATCTATGGGCTCGACTATTCTGATCAACTTTTAATAAATCCTTTCCCCCAAAAAACACTTCTTGTATCATTTTTGAGACATTGAAATTTCAAAACGTGAGTCATAACAGGCCACGGCCTTGGAATTTTTCAGCTTTGAGTTGAGCAAAAGCTCACCTGAGGGAGGTGGGGCCCATTTTCCACCATGGAGAAATGTAGAGAAGGTCGTAATCTAAGACATGAAAAAAAAAAAATTTAAAAAAATTGATTGGTATTTGAAAAAAATATCCATAACTGAAAAATGTAAATTTTCAGAGAATTAACCTTTTATCAATTGTGATCATCATGAAAGTTGAGCTTTCTCCACCAAAGTTCAATTTTGAGTTTCTCAAAATGTGATTTTCGATTTTGAATCTCCTATCAATTTTCTTTCGAACCTGCGAACAGTTTTTCCCCAAGTACCACTTGTCTCCAGATATGAGCCTTCAAAGTTGGACAATTCGGCTAAAAATCCTAATTGCATAAAAATTTCGAGGCCTATCCTCCCCTTCTTGAGGGTTAGAAAAGAAATAATGGTGGATTTATGAATAGACCATCAAGAGGAACGCGTAAAAAAAATTAGAGCAAAATCGAAAAACTCGACTTCATTTTTGGTCCGTTTTATTATGGAATAGCCCGTGTAGAATTTCGTTGTGTATTCACTTTTGGCGCTTTTTTTGAACCAATGACTAAAAATTGCGAAAAAAAACTTGCCAAAATGTTTTAATTGTAGCGTTTTTTTTTTTTGAAAATTTAAGCGTTTAATGCGGAAAAAACGACCAACTGAAAAAAACCATTACCATAATCATTTTCAGCACGTCAATAACACCCTTTTTGAAATAGTTTTGCTTGACGTTTCAAAATTTAAATTTTTCACTATTTTTTCATGACGAGAAAGAAAAAAAGTACCATTCTCACTCAGACATGCCCTTTAATATGAGAAAGTTTGAACTTAATCAGCTCGTTGAAAAATTTTTGTCCGAAGAGTGCCCGAGCATAAATTAAATTTGGAGGAGCTGAGAATTCAAAAAAAAAAAAAATGAGGGGGAAGGTTTAAATTTCAAATTAAAGATTTTTCAATGTTCTTTCTGTCAGAATGATTGATTTTTCTGACAAATCATATTTGTCAGAATGATTGATTTTTCTGACAAATCATATTTGTCAGAATAATTGATTTTTCTGACAAATCATATTTAAAATTATTTAAATATCATCGATTTTTGAAATTAAATGACTAGAATACTTCGAAAAATATTGTTTCGAGTGAATAATTTTCCTGTTTTTATTAAAAATGGTGAAAATAAAAAACTGAAATTACGAATTGATTTTAAATATGAAATTTCACTCAAACGTTTATCAAATGATGAAATTTTGAAGTATCTACGTGCAAAATTTTTATCCAAACCACTTCAGCAGTGACACATTTGTGAGTGAGTCATAGTCCGATGTATGACTCTGCGATTGTTCTAAAAACGATGATAAAAATAATCACTGATTAAGCTTCATTTTTTTTTCAAATCAGTTTGATATAATTATTGTAACGAAATAAAATGAAATTTTATAATTTTAGGTAACTTAATACATATCTGAATTGAATATGATTTTTTTGGTACAGAATTTTGAGAATGCACCTACCACCGGAATGTTTCGATTCTCCACCTTCCTACGACGCAGCCACAGCACCGCCTGATCCATCAGAGCACCACCCTGAACCACATCAGCATCCAGATCGCAAATCACAACAATATTCTCAAACAGAGGTTATCGCATTTGCTGCAGATGGAGTAGATTTGCCGCATTCTCCACCTCAGCAGCTTCCCGAATCAGTGGTAATCCCAATACCTTCAAATCAAGATGGCACAGAACCTGCTGAATTTGATAAGAATCCTGTGAATATGATTTGCCAAAACTGCCATAATCAGATAATCACCGAGGTTTCGGGAAATTCTGAAAAACCAGAAAAAATCGAATGTGGATGTTCCTTACATCCAATGTGTTGCCTTTTGGGTTTATTTCTTGCTCTATTTTATCATTCAGCATGGTGGTTAATTTTTATCTGTTTTCCGTGCTTCCATTATTCAGTAGACCGTGATCGTATTTTTTATCACTCATGCCCTCGATGTAAGGTAATGATTGGGACATATGTTCAGAAAGGGGTGACTACCTGTGGGTCATTAACTCGAATGAATTTTTGCAAAAATGTCTAAAAAGATTAGGTAAATTGAAAGATACATATTTCGTTACGAATTTGAAGGGGAAAAAAAGAAATCGAATTTTATGAACGGTTTCGCGGTTTTATTTCAACACGTGTTCATGGTTCAAATCGATTGTTATTTGTTTAGTTGTTATTTTATATTCCATATTTTTTTAAAGATGGATTTTTTTCTTTATTTCAATTTTTTATCATTTTTTTGATCTCTGTTGATTAAGAATTACAATCAATAGATATTGGTAATTAATTTGCAGAAATCAGAAGTAGGGTATAATTATATTATCTATCTATTTCATGAAATAGGGAGGAAATGAATTTTGTCAAAATTAGGTACATCGATTACGTCACAGTAATTGAAACTATGTGAATTGATGAGTTGAAAATCACTCAAATCATACATGGCATTATTTAATTAAAGTAGGTATGTAGCATAAAAACAGATTGAAGTAATTCGAAAAAGTAAAAATGAAAAATAGTCATTTCACTAGCATTATTCCAAAAATAATTCAAATCATCACTGAAAAGGGTAAAATTATCGTTTGATTTTACAATTTCGTGTTTTTTTTTTTTTTTAATTTAATACTCATTCTCTTACCTCCAATCTGCTTTAATTATTACACATTTCATGCACTTACCAATACCAGAAGTTATCAATATCATTGGCAACCAGCTTCCCCCCTTTTTTGAAGTTTTTTTATATCATTTTTTCACATCTGAGTCCTTTTTGAATTGGAAATCAGTACCTACTCTGTAAATCTGAATCAATCATCAGTGAAAAACCATTGATTTTCTATGAAATTTTGTTCACGGATTCAAAAAGGTAGAATTTCTCCAAAATTTGTCTGATTAAAAATTATCTCAAATTTTTACCATGTAGCAAAGAAAAAAAACACGAATTTTCGTTTAGAAAACTTTTAAAAAGCACGAAATTTTTATTCCGAAGTAAAATAATTTTTTCAGATAACAAACCATTAAAAAAACGAGCCAAGTACATTTTTCTTTCTGAAAACTGCTAATTTTCAAAATCTTAGCCCTTTTTTTGCTCGGAACATAAATGTTCTTAGAAGTCAAAACAGTTGTTTGAAAACGCATCAGTTTTTGTTTATTATACTTTCAAGTTTCAATATGACTGGCTGGCAAATTCCCATTTTAAAAAAAATGGAGTCTGAAAATTCAAATGTCTCCTTTTTTTAAATAATACATATTAATTAGCAAATTAAGTATTCGAGAATTAGGAATTCGTAAAATATGAACTTTCAGAAATGATATATTTTTAAATTACATTTTCATTTCCGGTAGGTTCATGCTGATTGCGATTTTCCATGAAAATATTGATGGAAAAATCAGTTTTGTGACCCTGCCGTAAAGAAGGGACCTAGTGTAAAAAAATTTGACGTCTCTATTTTCATGTGTTCGGTCCAGATTCGGTGTCATTTGAACCTGAAATGTGAAAAATGAGACATCGATTTTTTTTAACACTAGGTCCCTGTTTTACGGCGGGGTCACTTATGCATTATTCATAAAACTAGAGGATGTGTAACTATATGACGTGATAATTTGAGCAGAATTGATGAGAATTTGTGGAATTGTCATTCGAAATGATTCGGAGAATTTCGAATTCACTTTTACAACCATGGACTTTTTGAAATAGGTGGTTGGCATGTGTTATTATATTTATCACTGGAATTCTCACATCTGCGATTTTCTGATTGAATTGAAGAAAATTCAATTGTGTAGGAAGCAGGCAAAGGGTATCTAAAGTCGGATTTTTCAAAAATGAGTTTTTTGGCCTAAATGATAGGGGAGACTATGAGGAACATTTTAAGAATTGGATGGGCGATGACGCAAGCATTCTAGATCAATTTTTCGGTGAGACAGAGGCATTTGAAAATAAGAAAATCATGACTTTCAACAAAAAAATTCGAGAAAAACGCGTTTAAAGCTGCGCAAAAGTCTAAACTGCTTAAAAAATTGAAAGAAAATTTTTTTGAAAAAAATCGCCCAATATTTATACAGTATGACACAAAAGTCTTGTCCACGAAAAACACTTCATGATATCTCGAAACTGAAAAGAGATATCGGGATGATTCAAACGGCAATATGTTTCTGGAGACAAGGACATTGAAGATTGATAGTCAAATTTTCAGTTCTACCTACAGGGTGTCCACAAATTGAGAAACCGGTTTTGGTTAAGAAATGGGGGTCTGGGTTTTTTATGGATTTGAAGTCTACACACTGAGACGATTAAAATGTGATAATTTTTTTCGAAACCGGTTCAATAATTTGCAACCGGTTGTCAAAAATGCCCCAAAAATCGAGATTAGAAAAAATTTTCCAAATGAAATTTGTAATGCTTTGTAAGCCAAACATGGTCAGTGAACTATTTTTTGAATCGGTTTACTCTCGGCAACTTGACAATTTCAACAACAAAAAAAGATGAAATTTTTTTTCAAATGAATGTTGAACACAGCACCGTTAAAAATCTAAAAAAATTTCAGATCTTTTTTGTTGTTGAAATTTCAAAAAATGAGTTCACTGACAATGTTTGGCTTACAAAGCTATACAAATTTCATTTGGAAAATTTTTTTCTAATCTCGATTTTTGGAGTATTTTTGACAACCGGTTCCGGTTGCAAATTTTCGAACCAGTTTCGAAAAAAAATTATTACATTTTAATCGTCTCAGTGTGTAGACTTCAAATCCATAAAAACCCCAGACCCCCATTTTTTAACCAAAACCGGTTTCTCAATTTGTGGACACCCTGTAGGTAGAACTGAAAATTTGACTATCAATCTTCAATGTCTTTGTCTCCAGGAACATATTGCCGTTTGAATCATCCCGATATCTCTTTTCAGTTTCGAGTTTCGAGATATCATGAAATGTTTTTCATGGACAAGACTATTGTGTCATACTGTATATTTGGCTCTAGCGCAAAATTATGTTTTCCGTCCTTTAGGTACCTTCTGCCTGCACGGTACACAAAAAATCTTTGAATTGAAAGATCTTCAACTTCTCAATTCAATTGTAGAGTGCAATAACCAATAACTAGGATCCAATTTCAAGGTCAATAGATGGGTTATTGGTATAGATGGCATGTCCTGTCGTTTATGCAGTGAAAATTCACGTCAAGTTACCGCGATGTTCATTTAATGTCATGAAACTAGATACATTATCGGGTGCATATCTGATACGGGGAGAGCAAGCGAAAAATTCTTCCTGTAGCTAAAAAAAAATCAGAATTCCAAAAAGTGTTTCATTGCAATTTTGGTGGAGGAGGGACGCGAAATATTATACATATATTTTAACAATAGATAGAATCCTCTCTCATTGCTCGTTTGGAGATTATTAGCTGTGCAACGGTTTGGAACCAACATAGTGAATTTCTATTGTAATTTGACTTTTGCAGTGAGATCATTCTTTTTGAATAATCTACAGGTAAATATTGAATGATTTTTTAAAATACGCATTTAGCAGGTTGAAAAATTGATATAAGTAAAGCGAAGAAGGGACTAAGATTTCCAAATTTTATAAATTTGTCTAATTTTTCTCTGATTTTAGTATCTAAATTTTTAGAATTTATTAGACCAATTAAATATTAAATTTATAGTGCTGTGAGAATACAAAAACTAAGGAGGTACCGCCAATTTTAGGAGATTCATCTAGAATTTCTGTACTTATTCTGCTTTTTTAAATCCTGTTTTTATACATATGAGATCAAAATTATTAAATTAAATGCCAATGCATCTAAATATTTTTAAAATAATAATAATAATAATAATAATAATTTTTTCAATTTTTTAAAATACTTTTACCAGTTTTTTTTTCAAGTTTTTTTTTCTTAAAACATACCTTTTCTTATTTTACTACTTATTTAAGTATATCAATACCCTATTTTTTCATTTTTTCCCTTATTTTTCAAACGTTATAAAATGGTTTTTCATTTTTTTTTTCATTTTTTTTTTTTAAATCTGACATATCATTTTTATAAAATTTTATCCCTGAAAGATTTTCCTGTCATCATCCTGCAGAGTATAGAAATTTAATTTTATCAATAAAAAAAAATCAGAGATTTGGTATACCTACTTACACGGTATTTTTGACCTCCTGAATCAATTGGATTTATAGTTTCAATACGTTTTGGAGTCTCCAGAAAATGCTGAAATTTTCTAGAATAGGAGAAAGGGGTATACTTAAAGATGGTCGATATGAGTTTCAGCGCCTATAATTTCGGATTACCAATATTGGAGGCTTATTTGGTGGATTACTGCACAATTTTCCGAAATTCGTAATTTAAATTTGAATCCATATTTTTTGGCAAACCATTTCCTGGGGAAAAGAACATTCCCTGATAAAATGGTAAAATTAACCCTTGAACCGACCAGGACAAAAATTACCCAAAATGTTAGTGATGAAAATCCACCGCAAAAAATTTCAACCCCCTACCTTTATAAACCCTACCAGCGTTATGGAGCCATGAATGCTCAAAATTGAATAATTTCTATCTCTGCTGGAAGGGAAGGTCCAAAAGTTTTGAAAGGCTCTGGTGCCTTTTCATAAATCATTACTATACATGTAAAAAATTTTTCAAAATTTTTTCCCCGAATTTTCCAAGTTGAAAATTTTAAAAATGTATTGAAAAAAGGAGATAGGAGCCACGAAATTTTGGTACTTACACTCTCAAGTACCACATATGCATGTATGTATTTTTTGAGGGGAGGGGGAGCAAAAATGAGTGGAACGAGGTCTCAAAAATAAAACTTGATAAAAAACACATGTTTTGAATAATTTTTGGAACTAGAAGTTCAATCTTTTGAATTAAATTAAAAATTTTCGCAGATTCCCTTCAAAAATTACATGATAACTATATTTTAGTTGCCAAAGTGATCATATCGACAATAATTCATGTTGAAATTGATATCACCATTTTTCATCCGAGAAGTTTTTTTTCATCATTAAAATAAAGGCTCTGGTGTGGTAAGGGGGTCAATTAGCCCTTGGTCGAACTTTGACAAAATTCTTATGCCATTCGATTTTGCATGGTAGAAGATGATTTTAGAGCGCAAGAGCGAATTTTTATCGCACCTCTGGGGGGCTGGGGGGCCAAAATACACGGTTTTCAAGCTGAAAACTCTTAAAAATTCTATCTCCTCGAGTTTTCAACCGATTTTTTCCAAACTCGGCACAAAGGTAGTGGTACTAGAGGGGAATACCCTGAAATTTTTCAGATTTTTTCGACCACTCCAATGACCTTGAATTCGACTTTGAAAATTTCAAATCGCCCGGGGAGCACCGTTTTGCCGCGGGGTATAAAGAAAAAAATTTTTTCATGTTTCCCACTCCATTTTACACCACTCAGAATTTTTTCAGATTTTTTCGAGTGGTGGTTTACATGTGGCGTCCGAAAAACTGATAAATCGGTCGTTTTATTACTTTAAAATTATGCCTTTACCATCAATTTCGTATTTTTCATTTTTTTCTCACTAAAAATACATTCATGCTCGCTTTTTATTAAATTTTGATCAATATTCACCCACTTCCCATGACTACGACATTTTGAACAAAGGGTATCCCTGGATATGATAGGCGAATCGGCCCAAGAGCTAATTTTTGAAACTAACCAGCTGACATTATTAAGGACCCCAAAAAATGATTTTATAAAATTTTTTCCACTCCCTAACTCACCCTACCCCCTTACCCCCACCCCCAAAATAGCGAATTTTCGTCAAAAAATCGTATCTCGGAACCTAATGGACCAAAAATTCCGAAATTTATGTGGTGTAAGTATATAGGGAGTGGTGACCAATTTTTGAGAATTTTTTCAGATTTTTTTTGCGATGCATTCTATTCTAAAAAACTACCTTAAAAACTTTGAATTGCTCAGAGGGTCTGGCCGGATAAGGGGTGATTTTGGCCATGGTTTGGATTTTCGCTTTAACCTACCCAAAGGGTACCCTCTGATGTTAAAAAATCTGAAAAAATTTTCAACCTCCTCCCCCCTTCTTCTATTTCTGAGTTATGGCCATTTTATTGCTAGATTTTCAACAATTTTCAATTTCAACTGTTGTGAAGGAAATTTTCTGTTCTTTGGCACAAAGTTACGTATGTCTCGTACCTACAAATTATGAAAGAAAGCTTTTTTTTTTTTCATTTCTGCTTAATATTTTGCTCTTGTACTACAGTTCATTTTTTGTCATGGGCTGGGAAATTAAAATTTTAAATTGAAAAAAAAAATTCAAATTATTGTACCTATCAAGGTGGGGTTGTATCAAAAAGAAAGAATTTATATCTTTTGGTTTTGGAATTGGATCAATTTCAATGTTTTAGGGTGGGTTTTGGGATAGAATGCATCGCAAAGAAAAACTGAAAAATTCTCAGAAATCCATTTTCACTGACTTTTTATGACAGAAATAGCGAATTTCGAGATTTCAAGTGAAACGATCGCGAAAAGGGAGTTTATCTAGGTATTTTGGACAGCTAAACACAGATTCGACGTTGTGATCATTTCTTTCTGCACGAAATGCTGAAAAATTTGAAAGAATCAGCTAAAAAAAATTTTATATACGTAGTAGGTATTTTGCGATTCTTGACCCTTGCGGCTTCGAAATCACCAAAACTGAATACGTGACGTGAATCTACGTTGAAATACACATTTGTGGGATACTATTCACAAATTGGTTGTTCTTCACTTATATATGCTTATATGGTATTTTTTTGGCAATGATTGAAAACTTCATATAGCCGAAAAAGCATGAAGATATGTAATGTACCAACATTTTTGAAAAATATATCATAAATACGTTTTTACGAGGCGTGACTTAGTGCCAAAGAACAGAAAATTTCCTTCACAACAGTTGAAATTGAAAATTGTTGAAAATCTAGCAATAAAATGGCCATAACTCAGAAATAGAAGAAGGGGGGAGGAGGTTGAAAATTTTTTCAGATTTTTTAACATCAGAGGGTACCCTTTGGGTAGGTTAAAGCGAAAATCCAACCCATGGCCAAAATCACCCCTTATCCGGCCAGACCCTCTGAGCAATTCAAAGTTTTTAAGGTAGTTTTTTAGAATAGAATGCATCGCAAAAAAAATCTGAAAAAATTCTCAAAAATTGGTCACCACTCCCTATATACTTACACCACATAAATTTCGGAATTTTTGGTCCATTAGGTTCCGAGATACGATTTTTTGACGAAAATTCGCTATTTTGGGGGTGGGGGTAAGGGGGTAGGGTGAGTTAGGGAGTGGAAAAAATTTTATAAAATCATTTTTTGGGGTCCTTAATAATGTCAGCTGGTTAGTTTCAAAAATTAGCTCTTGGGCCGATTCGCCTATCATATCCAGGGATACCCTTTGTTCAAAATGTCGTAGTCATGGGAAGTGGGTGAATATTGATCAAAATTTAATAAAAAGCGAGCATGAATGTATTTTTAGTGAGAAAAAAATGAAAAATACGAAATTGATGGTAAAGGCATAATTTTAAAGTAATAAAACGACCGATTTATCAGTTTTTCGGACGCCACATGTAAACCACCACTCGAAAAAATCTGAAAAAATTCTGAGTGGTGTAAAATGGAGTGGGAAACATGAAAAAATTTTTTTCTTTATACCCCGCGGCAAAACGGTGCTCCCCGGGCGATTTGAAATTTTCAAAGTCGAATTCAAGGTCATTGGAGTGGAAAACTCGAGGAGATAGAATTTTTAAGAGTTTTCAGCTTGAAAACCGTGTATTTTGGCCCCCCAGCCCCCCAGAGGTGCGATAAAAATTCGCTCTTGCGCTCTAAAATCATCTTCTACCATGCAAAATCGAATGGCGTAAGAATTTTGTCAAAGTTCGACCAAGGGCTAATTGACCCCCTTACCACACCAGAGCCTTTCAGTTCATTTTGTTGCTATAAGAATCAGCAAAATTTTGCTGAACTCTAAATTCCTTTTAATGGAATAAAATGATTTTTCATTTTGAGCAATTTTTTCCTTTTTTAAAAACGTTTTGATTTTGAAGTAGGTAGGTATTTAGTATTTACCAATCATGGTTGGAAAAAGGTGAAAAAAGTAGGTAACTTTTGTAAAGATGTCAAAAACAAACAAAATACTTAAAATAGTGGTGATTCCGATTTCAATTCTGTGAAAAACAAGCTGACTGTTGGTGTTCAATGAAAATCGATTAGGTAATTCATTGGAATTTTGAGTTTTCCTTTTGAGCTACTGAAAAAAAATCATTACATTTTACATACCTACATTTTTAAAATCATTCGGATGAATTTGATTTTTATTATAACATCAAAGCACATTAGACATTGAACCGTTCGATATTTTATGGGTAGTCTTTTATTTGATATTTGTACTTAGTATACATTTGCTATCACACACAGGTATCTAAACATACCTGTTACTTTTGTGGTATAGATTCTTTTAATACCGAAAGGGTGTCAGTGATGGAAAAACAAACAGACTTTGGCGCAGCTCCCGCTGCTCCTCCTCCATATAACGATGCCACGGCACCATCTTGTCAAGTAAATCTGCATTGTCAGCCGCAACCGCAACAACCGTATCCTCAGCAGCAGTTTCAGCCGTTGCTACAGCAACCGTGCCCACAACCACAGTACCCTCCACCTCAACCATATCCCCAGCCAGTGATCGTCGTTCCTCCGCAACCACAACCTTCTGTACAACCCTTGATTATCAATAATAATAATAATAATAATAATGCGTCATCAGTTCAATGTGGTAAGGTGCCAATGACTAAGTTCTGTTCGAATTGCAACAGTCAAACACTCACTAAGGTGTCGAAAAAAACTATCTATGATGAAAGGTGTACATCAAAGAATCATCGGACATTTCTCCTGTTGTTCTGTATCCTCTTCTTCGTCCCTCTTTTGTTTGTTGTGTGTGCTCCATGCCTCCTCATTTGTAGCCCTTGTTCATGTCTACCATACCTCTGTGTCTCTAGTACCACCAATTATGTTCACACGTGTTCTCAATGTAACGCAGTGGTTGGATCATATTCAGAATCGAAATAACACATGTTGTTAGAATGAAAAAGAACGAAAATGGGAACAAAGAACGAATATGACGCTATTTTAATGATACCTATTATGGAATCAAATGGAAACAGAAACCAAAAAATGAAAGAAGCATTCGGGAAAATATCTATTCGGGAAAATGGTCCTTTTATTTAACGATAATTCGGGATAACCGTTTTGGTAAACTGTCCTAGAATCTTCCGTTCTTTTTTTTTTCTAGATTTATGAAAGGACTTGGTAAAAAAAAATTGAGCTCCATACAATTTTTGAAAAAGCTTCCACTTGGGAAAACATTGGAAAAGATGTCCTAATTTTTTTTAATGAAATCAATAATAATTTTGAAAAAAATTAGGTATAGTATTTTTTTAAAAATTATTAATTTTGTACAGAAATATTCAATTTTTGAAAAAAAAGGTCATCGTATATTTGTAGAAAAAAATCACTTTTGAATGAAATATATTCAAAAATATTTATTCATCTGTGGAAAAAGTTATCCAATTTTTGAAAAATGTTTACAATTCTACACTGAAAAAATTGAAATTTTTTCAAAAAAATAATAACGTGTATTTTTTTCACAAAACAAGTAAAATTTATTATTTTTTTGAATAATTTTTTTTTTATTAAAAAAATATTATGTATTGTTTAGAATAAATTTCGCCTATATGTTGTGAATTGGGACGCGTTATTATTTTTTTGTATACATTTTATTATGTTTTGAATAAAATTTAATTACTTTGGTAAAATTTATTCATTAATTACTTTGGTAAAATTTATTCATTAAGTATTTTGGTAAAATTTATTCATTTTTTTGATAAAATTTAGTATTTTTTGGATAAATTTTTTAATGTGATTACATTATTCTCAAAAATGATTCATCTAGAACAAAATTATAAAAATTTTGGAAAAAGTTTCATTTGGAAAAAAGCTGATCAGTTTTCGAAAAAAGTATCCTACTTTAGAAAAAAAAATTGGGACGATGTCCCATCATGAGAAAATTTTATCATTTCAGAAGAAAATTGTTCGTTTTTCTAAAATATTCATCTTGAGATCTTGGTTGGGAAAAATGGTCTAGTTTAAGCTCGCATTTATAATGGCAATTTTTTCCTCACTAATTGAAAGTACTCGTCTGTTTTTCTCATTTTCTTTTTGGGTATAAACCTTAGATCATGGATGTATTCAAATATACTTATTTTAGAGATGCGCCGAAGTATTTTTTTCGATTAGTTTCTCAACTTTTTTCAACATTTTTTTTAGATTTTACTTATTTTTTAAAATTATCATATTTTCTCAAATTATATCCTACTTCATAACTTTTTTAATTAAAATATCAATGTTTTTTGTTTCTCATTTTTTCAACATTTTTACAGTACTTACTTTTTCCAGTTTTATCTTATTATCATTTTTAGCTTAGGTACATGATAGTATAAATTTATAATATACACATATTTCAATAATGTCCTTTCATTTTCTTCATTTTTATTTGTTATTGGAAATTTGACACAATATTTCATTCCTCCTGTGCTAGTGGTTGACTAATCTAGCATTCACATTGAAAATAAACTTTGATCTAATTTATTGAAGAATTATAAATCCCATAACTACTTATGTTATAAACTGTTCTGACTTTCATCACCGGTGGGGGGAGGGGGGAAGCCGTACGAGCCTTCCCCGAGGTTACCAGAGGACCGATACTTGAAGGGGATTTGTAATTGATCCAATGTAAAAGAACACAATTAAGACACACAATGTGACAATGGTATGTTATTGGTTTATTAGGCACATTGGAGATTCACCTTTCTCGGCAGGGCAGGGCAGGGCCGGCGAGAGAAAATTCGGGCCTGGTATAGAGCTTTTTGCGAGCCCCCCCTTTTTTCAAGCCATTTTCATTAATCTAATAAACTTGAGCAAAGATTTGAAGTGACATTTGGAAACGAGAAGGAAAAATTTTTTCATTCTTTAATGTCAAAGTCGAATCAAAATTTTGAAAATAGGAAACGTACTACAGCTCGAGCGAAGGAAGGGTGGAAATATTTGGTAAAAGTTTGAAAAAACTGAAATTTTTGCTTCAATAGGTGATTTTTTCGCTCATTTTTCACCTTATTTCAGTGATTTTTCACAAATCTTGCAGTTAAAGTTATTGATTTTTTTTTTTTTGACAAAACAAGATTAGAATTAATTGAAAACATTTTTGTTGACTGAAACGTCAGTGAAAAATTATCAATTTTCATAACAATGGTCATATTGCGGACGAAAATTTTTCAAAAAATGTACTCTGGGATCCAATTTCAAGTTTATGGGTTATTGTTATTGATGGTATGACCTTTCTTTTAATGCATTGATAATTCACGTTTAATTAGTCACTTTGATGTACAATGTACATTTAATTTTATGAAACGTCATAATCAGATGCATATCTGATAAGCATAGCTCAAAAATCTAAATTTCAAAAAGTGTTTCATTTCATTTTGGGTGGAGGAAGAACGCGATATTATTTCAACAACTGATAAATTCCTCTCATATTTCTCATCTGATGATTACGAGATTAGCTGTGCAACTGTTGCTGGGAACTAGCATTGTGCATTTCTACTGTACTTTGACATCTGCAGTGACATCATTCTATTTGAATAATCTTCTACAGGTAAATATTAAATCATTTCTTTTTTAAAGGTAGAAACTAATAATGTAGCTGGTTAAAAAATTAATATGAAGCGAAGAAGAAGGGACTGAGATTTCTAAAGTTTATAAATTTGTCAAATTTTTCTTTGATTTCAGCATCTAATTTTTTAATATTTAATTGAACCAAATAAATATGAAGGCTGTAGTATGAAAATACAAAAATTAAAAAGAAATCGCAAATTTTTGTGGAATCAACTAAAATTTCAATACCTATTCTGCATTTTGATCCTGTTTTTATGTGAGAACAGAATTAATAAAATAAATGCCATGGCATTTATGTATTTTTTTCAATCTTTCAACGGCCATATACTCAAAATTCAATAAATGGTATGCCTGGAGGTGGTGGTCCGAAATTTTTAAAGTTCTCACAGATCATTGCTGTGTAAGAGCATACATGGAAATTTTTTCAAAAAAATTTTCTCAAATTTTCTGGGTTTGAAAATTTATAAAAAAGATTTTCAAAAAGGAGAGAGGGGTGACGAATTTTTTACATCTCGAAATATTGGTTAGTTACACTCTTAGGTACCATATACAAATACATATACACTTTCTGAGGGGGGGGGGGGGGCAAAAGTGAGTGGAATATGGTCAAGAAAATAAAACTTGATAAAAAAAATTATCTAAATCATTTTTGTGGATAATTTTGGGAACATGAAGCTCAATCTTTTCAACCATATTAAAATTTTGCGCAGATTGCGTTGCTGAAATTGATGTTACCATTTTCGTCCGAGAAGTTTTTTTCATCTTTAAAGTAAATTGCAATTTATTTTTTGAAAATTTTTTATAGCAACACCGATAACTGGAATTTTGTTGAACTCTAAATTCCTTGCAATGGAATAAAATTATGTTCCATTACAATTTTTCAAACAATAATTCCACTGTGAGCGATTTTTTCGGTCTTGATTGTTGAGCATCAATCATATTGTTGAAAAAAAATAAATGAAAAAGGTAAAATTTTGCGAAGACGTCAAAAACCCAGATTTTACGAGACTACTGAAAAAGCTTATTACATTTTGCAACCGTTTTTAATCATTTAAATAAATTTAAGAGCATTAGACAAAAACTGCTTAATATTATTCATGGGTAGCATTGGGTAGTCACTTTGATATTTGTACTAATACATTTGCTAATATCACACATGGGTATCTAAACATACCCGTTATTTTTGTGGTATAGATTCTTTCAATACCCAAGGGTATTAATGATGGAAAAACGATCAGACTTCGGCGCAGCTCCTCTTCCATATAACGATGCCACGGCACCATCTTGTCAAGTAAATCTGCATTGTCAGCCGCAGCCACAACAACCGTATCCTCAGCAGCGGCTTCAGCCGTTGCTACAGCAACCGTACCCACAACCACAGTACCCTCCACCTCAACAATTTAGTAAGGTCACAATGACTATCTTGTGTTCGAATTGCAACAGTCCAGTACTTACCAAAGTGTCGAAAAGAACTATCTATGATGAAAGGTGTACCACAACGAATCATTTGTGGTGTTTAATATTGTGTTTATTAGGATTCTCAGCAGGTTGTTCATGTTTACCCTACCTCTGTGTCCCTTCTACCACCACTTATCTTCACTCGTGCTCTCAATGTAACGCAATGTTGGGATCGTATGTAGAAAAAAATTAAAATCCAGTTCATAGGTTTTTTCAGCTTTTTTTTTCCAAAATTTTACTACAGATTTGTGTTGTTTTGTATCTTCGTAACCCCTTATTATTTTTACTCATATTTCGAGATCCTATTTCACAACTTTTTTATCAAAATATCAATGGTTTTTTGTTTTTCATTTCCCCCCCTCATTTTTCAAAATTTTCACAATACTTTTTCAGTTTTGTCTTTTTTTTATTTTATTTTTAGCTGCAATTATCCCAACTCACAAGTAAAAAATTTTCTCCGGAGGGGAAGCTCCCCCCTCCCACCCGTTCGGTACGTCCCTGTGCACTAGTTGCGAAAAAGCCTATACGTTAGGGTGGGCCGGGAAAACAATTTTTTCAATTTTCAAAAACATACCCCCGCAAAAATTGTTGGCTGATGAGACCTGAAAAATAAATTTTAAAAAATTCAAAATTAATTCATATCTTCCGATCGCGCATTGGCATAAAAATTGGCAAAAATTCAATATTTTCAAAAATTTTGGAAAATTTTGAAAAAATTTAAAATTAATTTAAATTGGTTTTAGAGCTTTCCTAGTGACTATTGAAACCAAAAAGCAGAACTTTTTTGAAAAAAATGCATACTGCACACTTTTTTAAATTTCTGCTATTTCTTTACATGAAGAAAAATCAAAAAAAAATTATAAAACGTTGTTTCTTTCAAAAAAAATGTGTTTTTTGGTCCAAGTGGGCACCTTGATTTTATTCAATTTTGAATTTTTGCTAATTTTTGAAAATTTTAGTGCCAATGGGCGATCGGAAAATACGAATAGATTTTGAACTTTTTTTTATTCTTCAAGTCTCACCAGTCAACAGCTTTTGCGGAGGGTATGTCTTTGAAAATCGAAAAAATTGTTTTTTCGGCCCACCCTATACGTTCAATTTTTCTTCGTTTGTTTAGAAAATGTGAGATAAGCTATAGATATAACTACCTACCTAACCGATTATTGATAAATATTACCGAGCAGTATAATCGAAGACTCCTAACTTCAATTTAGAATTTTTTGCCTACACTATTTTTAGGTAGACTCGCAGAGATAGAAAAGTTGATTATCGATGCTGCATTGAATGTGCCTTCGTTAAAAAAAAAATCGGGAGACATAAATTAAGAATTGATTAATCGGTTTTCAAAATTCAGGTTCAACTGAAGTAATTTTTTAGATCTAAATAGAAAATTAAAATAGAACTAAAAATGATAACAAATTGTAAATTTCTAAATGATTTTGTTGAAATAAAAATTATTTTTATAATTTTAAAAATTTCTGAAATTTTTGCTTTTAAAATAACATTTTGGCGATAAAATTGAAATATTTCTACCAAAATGATGACAGACAAACAAAAAAGTAAAAACCCCTTTGCTACCAGCAATCAGCTGGTAGCTTGTTATTTTTTATTGAACCTTTGACAACATATCTCATCTCTCCTATCTACACCTGCAATTTAACTCATAATCCTTTTTAGAATATTAGCGGGTGGACCATCTAGTATTTATAATGAGAATAAAGTTTGATCTAATTTATTGAAGGATTATTGCTTGGGCAACATTGCTATGGAAATTTGATTCGTGATATCAAAATTTATCATTGGTGGCTAAGAAAAATTATTTGCTAATTTTTGAGGTGATTAGGATTGTGAATTGAGCAGAAATCGAGAAATTTTTGAATTCGAGATCTGCAACTTTTCAATCCCATTGTAGAAGGCAATAATAGTGGTATCCAATTTCGCAGATTTATCTTGGAATGTGAAATTTAAACTTTACTTGTTTTCAAACTTGGTAGGTTTTACCTATTTAATTAGTTTTAAGATTAATGTTATTAGAAATTGGGTGTCCTTTTTTTCTGGAAAAACTGCAGATTAAAGAACCTAAAAAAAATGAAAAATTTTGAAATTTTTGCTGGAATTTTGTAAAAAAAATTAGGAAGATTAATCATCTGGAAAGTGTTTCTTTCTTGATTTCATTGAGTACAAATTTTTCATTTTTTTTTTTTTATTATTTGACATTGGTTGATCATATATTTAAGAACAGAATTTTCATCATTTTGAATGCATGTTATCATCGCTTTAAACTGGAAAGTTCTGCGAATGAAAGTTGCCTTAGCGGTGTTTCACTGGCACAAGGTGAGCCGAGCTCATTTAAAAAAAAGCTTTTGGTCCTCAAACCATTTTGAATTTTTTTTTTGTTAGGAAAAAAATTCTTTACATATTCATTTTATTGATCATTCTATTTTTAAGCATAACATTATTATTTTATATTTTTAATAAATCATTATATCTCGTTCTAATCTTTCTATGATTTTTTTCAACTCTGACGTAATATCATTGCATATTTTCTATCTGTTTGCATATGTGACGTTTTTTGATTTTTTTTTTTGTTTTTTAAAAACTATATTTTTTAAGTTGAACTCAAATGTTATTATGTGAAAACGTTACAATACGCTTTTCAAATATACCCCCCCCCACCCCTCCAGCTCTAACAAAAAAGTTTTCTGATCTCAGTGTAAAATTTTAAGCCTTATGAAGATGATTAAGATTTTAAATTTAGCCTATAAATTAAAAAATTTTCTGGATTAGAGATGCGTATCTCTTTTCTGATATAAGGCTGGGTTACGGAACCTCGTAGTCCGAATCCGTCAGAAGAAAATTAAGGCATTGAAAATTCACATATTTAGTCTTTTTGAGTTTTATTTTATTTTATGAATCATTTGTTATCGTCTTCGTCTTGTATGCACAGGAAATATAATTATGAGTGTTGCTTTCCGTTTTAGAATGAAATCGCGATATTATAACATTTATAGATTATTTTTTCTTCTTAAATTACTCACTCGTCAGAAAATTATTGGCAGTCTTTCTGACGTGAACTTATGTGGTGCATTACTTTTACAGTTTAATTTTTGTGGTTGCTATTTCTTTTTTATTCATCTTCTAAAGGTAAATGTTGAATGTGTTTTTCACGCCAGTACCCCGGGTGCTCGATTAATTCTGGACTCCCCCGTACTTTTTGTGGTAAAAATCGTGAGTTGGCAATACTTTGTACTTGTTTATTAAACAAAGTATTACCAACTTACGATTTTTAACAACAAAAAGTGCTGGGGGAGTCCAGAATTAATCGAGCACCCGACTTATAAGCACTATCTACTTAATATTTAATTGCATTCGTATATTTGATACATTTCTCTACCATACTGTTGAAAAACTTGAAAATTTTTCGAAAACATTGTTTATTTTTTTCACACATACCTAGGTATTTGGGTGGGCCGAAAAAACAATTTTTTCGATTTTCAAAAACATCCCCCCCCCCAAAGTTGTTGGCTGATGAGACCTGAAAAATAAAATTAAAAAAATTCAAAATCAATTCATATCTTCCGATCGTGCATTGGTTTCAAAATTCTCAAAAATTGGCAAAAATTCAATATTTTTAAAAATTTTAGAAAATTTTTAAAAAATTTAAAATTCATTTAAATTGGTTTTAGAGCTTATCTAGTGACTATTCAAACCAAAAGCAGAATTTTTTTGAAAAAAATGCATGCTGCACACTTTTTTAAATTTCTGCTATTTCTTTGCATGAAGAAAAATCAAAAAAAATTATAAAACGTTGTTTCTTCAAAAAAAAATGTGTTTTTTGGTCTAAGTGGACACTAAATAAGCTCTAAAATTGATTTTATTCAATTTTGAATTTTTGCTAATTTTTGAAAATTTCAATGCCAATGCGCGATCGGAAAATATGAATAGATTTTGAACTTTTTTTTAATTCTTCAAGTCTCACAAGTCAACAACTTTTGCGGAGGGTATGTTTTTGAAAATCGAAAAAATTGTTTTTTCGGCCCACCCTACTAGGTATCATAAATTTTACAAAAATAGACCAGAAATTCATAATTTTACATTTTTAAAAATCTGATTTTATGTGAAAAGAAAATTGGAAAAAATTTTGCATGCAAGCAGTAGATATAAATGTACTTCTGCCTCTTTTTTTTTAGATACTACGCCGACGTAAAATATTTTTATTTCATCTTTGTAATTTCCTTAATGTCTTTGAAAATGAGTTTAAACGTCAGAAAATGTTTTCAAAATGGTTTGAATACGTTACCCACCTAATCGGTATTGAGTTAGCTTATTTTTTATCACCTTTTTTTTAAAAAAAAATCATAAAATACATAATTTTGATTAAAATTTGAAAAAAAAATCGTATAGGAAACAAATATTTGGATAAGTAGAATGATATTTTCCAAAAGGACCTACCTCCCCCTCCCCTTCTTTTGGAATTTTCTGATTATGATGCATATTTTCATCAAAAAATTATTTTCTATTTTTGGCATAATTTGTAATATTTTCAAATTTGGATAGGAAAATGATGAAAATTGAAAAAATTACCCTAAATGGACCTCGATACAAGATTGTGACATGATACCAAGAGCTGAAAATCTGTTCTTGCTCCCTAGAAACAAAAAATTCATGAAAATAAGTAATGCAATAAAATGGTCGTGATTTCGAAAGAAAATCAGGCGGAGGGTCAAAAATTTTACAGAATGTTTTTATGCTTCAAGGGACATCATTTGAGAGGGTTAGAAGTTGGAATGAAAATCGAAGCTGAGGATGATGTCACATCTACATAAATTACTCGGTTCTAGGACAAGTTCCATTTGGGGGGGGGGGAGGATGTTGAACTAGACTGTGAGTCACCAAAGTCTTCGTTTGCCAGATTTTTAAATACCTATACCTACTTTTTTTAAAAATAATGATATGAGGAATTCACCAAAAAAAAAAAAAAAAAATAGAATCATAGTGGGTCTAGGTACTAATGTAGAAAAGGGATTATAGATTGAAAATCAGTCGAGAGAAACGAAACTGTCTGCGTGAGAAAAATGAGCTAGTCAAATCCCCTATGTACAATGTACATTGTACATATTTGTCCCATAAGAAGTCCCGAAAAAGTAACACTTTCTAACTTTTCAAATTCAAAAATTTGTAGAAACTGCCAAAAAATGATAGTTTTTTCGTCGTATTATGGAAATTTAACTTCGGAACTCGGAACTGAAGATTTCATGAAATTCATATTTGGCCTGTCTCCATTTCAGTCAAGAATCTACTTCCAAGCAATGCACTTTGAAGATAAATCATATTCTACAAGCTCTCCCTGTTTGTATGCTGCTGCTTTTTTCCAGTTTCTATAATTTTTTGAATTTCTAGAATTGGAAATCTTCTAGTTTTCTCACAAGATAATAGTATGGAATAAGAACAGTTTTGTGACTGGCGATTTTTCGTCTTTTGATTCCTTCAGATTTCTCAAAGAGGTTATTCGTTTCTCTCGATCAATTTTCACTCTTGATGCTCTCGGCAACTTACCACAATTTTTTCAATATTTTTTTTTAGAATTTTCCCCTGCATTCAGACAGAAAAAAAATTATAAATATCCTGTGTACGAAAACTTTAAATGATTATGATTCTCTGTAACTTGGGAAATTGAAAACCCATAACGAAAAACAGTCAGAAAAACTTAATTACCAATGTAAATTTGAATACCTACGAAGAAAAAAACAGGCGTCATGCTAAAAAATCCAAAATTTACTTTACCTAGGTACATATTTGTATACGTTCACTTTCTGAGAGGTTTTTTTGGGGTAGGTAAAAGTCCTCTCCCCACCAATAACAGGCAAAATCGTACCCATAATACTCATATAATAGGAAATTTAAAAAAATGATCCTGAAAAATAAAATTTTGTTGAAAATTATCAAAATTGAGGTTATGGATTTCAGATGAATATGTTTTTTTGATTCTGAGAATTCATGAATATTGAACAGATTTAGTGACTTTATTTTTAATTTTTTTGTTGTCAGTAAATCTTTTGAAAAAAATTTCTTTGTGATTTTTTTTTCTCGAATTAAGAAGCAAAATATTTCTTAGTTCGAATTATGGATAAAAAAATAGAAAAAAATTTAGTAGTTGAAAAAAAAAACATGTAAAATTTGGGTAAAGACGTCAAAGAATAGATGATTCGTCTACCAATTCTTTGATAAAATTAGCTGATCGATGATATTCGATAATAATCAACTAATTATTCATTAGGGTTTCCCTTGATAATATTATAAATATAATTATCTTATTTTTCCTGCGAACACTCATTTTTCTTTTTATTAAAATTAATTTCATATACTTACTTAATTACTTACCCGGAAAGCATTAAAGATAAAATTGCTCTTTTGTACTTTGAGTGAATCACTGGGATATCCGAACATGTACGTATATTTATTGATCTACATAGATTCTTTCCATACCTGTACAGATTAACAATGATGGAGGCCACAGCACCCACATTTCAATTACAACAACCGTATCCCCAACCACAACCGCCATATGCTCCTCAACCACAACCACCATATCCTTCACAACCACAACCATATGTCCAACCTGTGATTGTCAATATACCTCAAAATCAAGGCATCACATCACTTCAATGTGATAAGGCTCCAATTAGTACGGTCTGTTCGAATTGCCACAGTCAAATAACTACCAGAGTGTCGAAAATAACTAAAGATGAAGACGGCAGCGAAGATAAAAATGCTACTGCATGTGTTGTTATGTTCTTTCTTGGATTCATTACCTGTGGAATTACTTGGCTTTGTTCTTGTTTGCCTTACTGTTACACTCCTACCGTCAGCACTTATCGTCACGTGTGTCCTCAGTGTAACGCTGTCTTAGGAACGTATACGGAAAAAGATCCAGAATAATTCATAGATTTATCAAATTCCCATTTTAATTGCCTATTCGAATTAATTATTATAATATTTCACTATATATTTATGCAATAGTATGTATGATTGAGAAGTATAAACTCATCTGATGCAGGTATTACCTAAGCTTTTTGAAGCATAAAAAACATTCGATTTTCAGAATAAAAATATCCTTGTTTTCAAATACCATGAATACCTAAAAAATGTTGTTTTTCTGCGAAAACTGAGAAATCAACGTTCAAAAAGTCTTCATGGAACGGATGGACTCAAAAGCAGTGCCAATATGAAAAGTTTAAATCGTTCTACCGCCGGAAAAACCTTGAGATGAAAATGTTGCCTGTCTTGAAAATTGAAGGGACAAAATCTGCTTCTAAAAAATCTCATTGAAATTTTTTTTCTAATCGGGGGAATAAATTGCACGTACTTTGAAAACCAAACAAATTTTCAATTTATGACTTTTTGTCCATTTTCAAAATTGAAGGAGGTACCTTCAAAAAAAAACCTCAAAAAATTTCTAAAAAGTATGATAATCGAGGAAATGGATGGTACGTTAAAACCTGAAGAAAATTCGTCCTGCGGTATTTTTGCCAAACATCGAAATGAAGGGGTTCTGGTTGCTCAAAATGAATGAGCTCCAAATAATTTTCGAATTTTTTTAATTTTAAATGATCCTTAGCCTTTTATTTTTGGTGTTAGGCAACAAGTCCACCAAATAAAATTTCTTTACGTTTCAACGTACTATCCACTAGGGTGGGCCGTAAAAACAATTTTTTCGATTCTAAAAAACATACCCCCGCCAAAGTTGTTGGCTGATGAAACCTAAAAAATAAAATTCAAAAAATTCAAAATCAATTTATATCTTCCGATCGCGCATCGGCATCGAAATTTTCAAAAATTTTAAAAAAATTTAAAATTCATTTAAATTAGTTTTAGAGCATATTTAGTGACTATTCAAACCAAAAAGCAGAATTTTTTTGAAAAAAATGCATGCTGCACACTTTTTCAAATTTCTGCTATTTCTTTACATGAAGAAAAATCAAAAAAAATTATAAAACGTTGTTTCTTTCAAAAAAAATGTGTTTTTTGGTCTAAGTGGGCACTAAATAAGCTCTAGGTAAAATTGATTTTATTCAATTTTAAATTTTTTCAAAATTTTTAAAATTTTGAATTTTTGCTAATTTTTGAAAATTTTAATGCCAATGCGCGATCGGAAAATACGAATAGATTTTGAACTTTTTTTTTATTCTTCAAGTCTCACCAGTCAACAACTTTTGCGGAGGGTATGTTTTTGAAAATCGAAAAAATTATTTTTTTGGCCCACCCTACTATCCACTTCCTTGATTGTTTTTTTGTTGGACAGTTTTTTTGTAGTCTCTTTTAGGATTGGGCAAAAAATCACGAAGAGAAAATTTCTATCCATTCTTTCAATCAGTTTTTTTTTTTAGATGTTTTTTGAACAGTTTTTTTTTATCGTTTTTTCAATTTTGAATCACGAAGTGAATTTTTTTCAGGTTTCATTAAATTGATTTTTTCAGAAGTAGCATTTTGTCCCTACAATTTTAAACAGTAGGCAACCTATTCACCTCTTTTTTTTTTTTCAATGATACCAGTTCGGTTTTACTTACACTCCTCTTCTCCCCCATTCCAAAAAAAGTTTGGCAGATGATTCATGAAACACCCTGTATTCGAATTGAAATATTTAAAAGAATTGAATATTTTTAATTTTTTATCTTGAAACGAGTGAAATGAAAATTTCGCGCGTTTTCAAATTAAATAGACATTATATTGTGCTTATCTATCTAATTACATAGTTTTACGTTCAATGGCTATATCGTTTTTACAATCAAAGGTTGTATGCCGGTGTATTACATATTGCTATAGGAACTGGGAAGTAATTTTTAGCGTTTCATTAAAACGTATAATTATGCTCCTGAATAATTCCATAATAAAATTGAAATATGTGTTTTGATTTTTTTTATCATTAAAGGCTTCGAGCTGCTATTTTCGTTCATATTACTTCTTTTCCACTCAATTTGAAAAAAAAAGAAAGCATGGTTTCAGAATGAAGTGAAAAAATCCTCGCCTTAAATTTTGACGAAAATCGATCAAAAAAATTCGATGCTAGTTTTTGAACCTTTTTCAACTCATATTTTGGAATTGCGTAGGTATCATTTTTAGTCCTTGTTTGCGAATCTAAAATTTGAAGGGTTTTGAAATATTTATAGCAGTGCTGCCCAAAATTTTTTGATTTTTTCAATTTTTAAGAAAAAATGTTTCCGTAATTAAGTAATTCAATTTCTCAAGATTTTTGTGTATGTGTGAGGATGAGAAGGAGGAGGGGGCTTTTGGATTATGTTTCTGGGGTCGGAGATGTTGTAAAAAAAATCATTACATCATGGAAAAATCCTTTTTACACGTCTCCCAAATAGCATCTCAAGAAAGCGAGGAAATAAAGACTGAAGAGTCAAAATTGAAAATTTTTTAAAATTATCGAGTATGGTGTAATCACAGAATTCATTTATAAAGTTATTTTGACTCTTGATAGTATTAGAATTTTATGATACTTACTTAATTATTGTTCAAATTTTTTTCGTAAAATTAATTGCCAATTATCTACTAATCTGCCTCGGTATTATGTTTTTATTCATTTTTATGTAATTAATTGGGTATTATACCTATGTTAAACTTGATTAATTTTTTTCCTCAATGAGATTCGAATAGAGGACAATGGAAAGATGAAATGAAGTGTTGATTATCTATTCAGTTTGTCTTTGTTGGTGTTTTTCTTTGCACGTATTAGCGATACCTTTTAATGAAACTTTCAAGTAGGGTCATGTAGAAAAACTTGGATTCAAATGGGGAAAAAATGAAAAAAATCGTACTTTGATACGACGTGGTTAAGTTCAATTTTTGTTTCAGAGCCTTCGCGGTGAAGGTAGAATTTTTTAGCCCAATTCTCTCATTTCGAATCAATGAAAAAATTCGAAAAAAGGTCAAAATTGTAGCATAGAAAAAAAATCAGCACAATTTTTTGATTTTCAGCGGATCTTCGCTGATTTTTTTTAGATGTTTTACTAAGTTTTTTGTGATTTTTAATTCATTTTCTAGCTATTTTACCGACTTTTCCATTAGGAAAAGTCGAGTACTAAATTGTTCATCGTAGTTGAAGGGAGCGTCGGGAACGATTTTTTTTTACGTTTTCGGACATTCTGAACACGATAGGACGTGTGGTTGAGAACGAGGTTTCCTTATATATATATAGGTAGTAATATCCGGACGTGTCAGCCACTTTGTGGGTTAACTCTACATACAAAGTCAGCCATCGTACATCTCAGCCATGGCTGACTTTTCATGGGTTAATTCTACATACAAAGTCAGCCACCTGTTTCCAAAAACTTCCACCAGAGTCGCATCCCTTGGAAATTGAGGCGCGAGGATGAACGCATGCCCGATTTCTAATTGGCGATGTGTAGAATGGAGAAAACCGGTCGGAATTTTTGTGCCTATACTAGTTTTGAGTATGCACAGTTTAAACTTTGACCCAAAATTTATTAGTTATTTCATTAATCAAACCAAAAGTTTTTGGTATCAAAAATTTTTATTCTAGTGCAGCTATTTTTTTACTAGACCACTTTTTCAAAATTTGTGATGAAAAAGAAAATTTTGCAATTTTTTTTCAAAAATCTTTATGTAGGAACGCCATTTTTTTTGTCAAGGTGAATTTTGTGTTGCTAAGAATGAATCTGCAATTGGAATTTCGATTAATCAATTAACACAGTAATGAGACAAATTTGAAAAAGTGGGCAAAAAATTGGAAATTTTCGAATATATATGAAAAGTGGCTGACATAGTAAGGTCGCGTGCAATTATATATATATATATATATTTATATGTTTATGTATAATTTTGTCCGCGATTAAACTCGAAAACTGTGTAGCTCCAGAAGGGGACAATGATCCCAAAAGATAGCATTTTTTACGTAGTTTTGAGATTTTCAAACCGATTTAAAATCGGTCCAGCCGTTTTCGAGATATTGAACTTTTTGTGTTTTTTAGGGGTTGGGGGTGGGACTTAGCCGAAATTTGAAGCAACCAAGGTAAAAGTTGCATTGCGCTTAAAATTTCGATTTCTCTAAAACTACTGAACCGATTGAGCTGAAATTTTCAGGATTGGCAAAAAAAGGTTTGAGGACCGTACAGAAAAATTTTCAGCCCGATCGGTTGAGGTACACCGTCTCTCGGTAGGCTTAAAATGTGTAAACAGTTTTTTTCAATAGCTTACTGAAACTTGAAGCTCGAATAATTTGAAAACTAGGCATCCTCAAAAAAATCTAATGACTCATTGTCGAAAGCAAATTTAATTCTCTACAACTTGCTATACAGGCGTTTTTTGGGAGGCCCCTCCTTTGGTCAAAAACGATCCTCAAAGGATGCAAAGGAGGGTCCAATACTCGAAATTCGCATTAAACTCAAAAGATGTGTAGCTCCAGAAGGGGACAATGATCCCAAAAGATAGCATTTTTTATGTAGTTTTGAGATTTTCAAACCGATTTAAAATCGGTTCAGCCGTTTTTGAGATATTGAACTTTTTGTGTTTTTAGGGGTTGGAGGTGGGACTTAGCCGAAATTTGAAACAACCAAGGTAAAAGTTGCATTGCGCTTAAAATTTCGATTTCTCTAAAACTACAGAACCGATTGAGCTGAAATTTTCAGGATTGGCAAAGAAAGGTTTGAGGACCCTACAGAAAAATTTTCAGCCCGATCGGTTGAGGTACACCGTCTCTCGGTAGGCTTAAACGCATTCTGGCATTAAAAGTTTGTAAAAAAACTTTGTAAAAGGGCATAAACTGATGATTTTTTGGTCGCTGATTCCGAATTAGTTCTTTGTTTTTCGATTTGAATCCTCTACATGTTCCTAAGTCGTCCCTCGGTAGGCTTAAAATTTGTGAACTGCCGTTTTTTTAATTTCTTAATGCAAGCTTGAAACGTAAATAATTTGAATATTAGCATAAAGTTTGTAAAACGGCGCATTTTGATATTTTTTGGGTCGCTGATTTCGAATTTGGTATTTTTTTAAAACTTATTTTATTTCGATTTGAGCCCCTTCCCTGGATACCCTAGTGTACATGGGTGCCTAGGAGTCCAAAATTTCAAGTTTGGTACTCTTCAATATACTCAATATTTGTGAATAGTGTAAGGTTTTTTTTCCCTGTTTGCTTTCCGTGAAATTTTCTACAATTTTGAATATTTTCTAGTGAGTTTTCTATATAATTTTCATTGATTTATGATTGAAAAAGTATAATAGACTCTCGTGAGCTCTCAACAGCTTGGATCTGGAAGTAAACCCTCCCCCTACTCAGGCCTACTTTTAGATGAAATGAAGTGATGTAAGGAACGCGGGGAAATCCCCTAATTTTCTTCATTCGAAGTATTTAAATACATAATGTAATTTTCAAAGCATGTACTTTCTTGGGCAAATTTTTTTTAATTTTTACCCCTTTATCACCCGAGCGACGAGGACAGTGATGGAAAACTGAAATTGGAACTAGAACTGAAACTGAAATTAATTTTGGTTCCAACAGCTTTATGCAGTTTTGACTTACTTACATGTTCTGAAAATGACACTGAAAAAATTTCTAGAGAAAAATGGAAATTTCTTTGTAATTTTTTAAAAATTAGGCTTGTTAAGTCAAAATTTACTAAACTAAATTCAATTAAAAATTCCCATCAATTGAAAAAAATTTAGAAGTGAAAATTTGCACCAAAAATCAAAATTTTCTACATTTTTATGTTTTCTATCTTGCATGTACTTGAATCATGAACCTAATTTCTCTCTCTTTAGATGTTTCTAGTTTCATTTTCTGAATATGGCAATACTGAAAAAAAATTATAAGATTGAAAATTCTTATTGAAAACTCGAATGAAATTTGAAAAAATGTTAAAAAATTCATTAAAATTAAAAACAGCATTTTAAAAATTGAAGGGATTGAAAACGTCCAGGTTATTTCTACCAAAAATTATTTTAAGCACTTGAAAAATTCAAGTACATTCAAATAGATGATTGAAAATTTTGATTGAGAAGGGGAAAAAAATTTCTTATCATTCATACATTGAAAACTGAAAAATGCATAACCATCAAAATTGGGTCAAGTTCTTATGGATGCAACATTTTTTCTGGAAGAGGGAGGGGGATGAATATTGAGGGAAGCTTTTTCTCCTTTTTTATTCACCTATTACAGTTAATTTAAAATTTTTTATCGAAAAATGTAAGATTGAAAATTTTTTGAAAAAGATGACTGGAGATGATCCTTTATTTTGGGAGATTTTTGGTATGAGCTTGAAACAGAAAATTTCTCTCCGAATCGAGAAAGGAAAATGAGAAAATTCAATTTTATTAAAAAAATGTTGCATTTTTTTGTCCCTCAAAATTTTAGAAACTTAGCATTGAAACTAAAAAAATTTGAAGCCTGAAACTGAAAATAATGTAATTTCAGTTTTCCATCCCAGGAGAGGGAGGGTCATGGACTGGGTCTGGAGTCGAAACAATCTCAGAAAAAAATCATGCAAAAAATGTTTTTAGTTAAAATTTTATAAAAACTTGCCAAGAATTTTCATCAAAATTTATCCCTTCGACTAAAAAAAATTCCGGCTCGTTTTTTAGATATTTGAATGAACGTTTTAAATAACTTTTCGTTATAGAGGGAGTAAAACGCTATTTTACTCCCTCTCGCGAATCGCTCGAGTGCTTAAATTCGCGTTTTTCTCCCTCTATAACAAAAAATATCGTATGCAACTCGGGAGATAAACGATTTTCGACAATTTTGAGTTATTTCCCTCGCTTCGCTCGTGCAATAAACCTCAAAATTCGTCGAAAATCATTTTATCTCCCTTGTAGCATAATATACTATTTCGAACACCTCATAGGGGTCAAAAAGAGTACCCCAGTTCTAGATAAATAGGCCAGAAAAATTGGGAAACTGAAAGTTATTTTTTTCAAGGGCTAGGCCAAGGAACAAATGCTACCCAAACATGACAAACATTGTTTTTTCCTCAAGAGCCATTATATTGAGAACCCCTAGTTCCATGTGTTTTATTTCGCATGCCTATCACATGAACATTACCATAAAGTCTGTGTACAATTGTGCATATTTAATAAATCGCCAAATTACTCGTCAAACGAAAACCTTTCATTCACTTCGAATAATATTTCGTTTCAATAATCGAAACAAAACTCGGTTTAAAGCTGGATTTTCTAATTTAAAATATTAGACTGTTTTCGTGACTATATTATTCAATTTTAAACTCCCAAAACGAAGGCTAGCTGTAGTCATAAATAAGGTACAAATTCTTACCATCGGACCAGTTTTTATATGGAATAAAAATGGCAACTCCGCATGAAATTTGTCTGTGAGTTGCCATTTTCATCCTACGTAAAAATTGCCACGAGATACTTCGGTCAAAACTTACATTCGCCGAATACTTCCATCTGCCAGACATTGTAAGTATAATACTGTATTTTTTAATACCATACCGTCAGTATTTCTTTGGTTGGTTGCACTCATTGCGCGGAAATCCCAAAAACCACTTTTGCCTGCTTAATATTTATATTTATTTATAGACGAACGAATTTTTTTCACGATCGACCAAGCACCGTTCATACGTTGTTCTATGCTTTGAAAATTCGCGTTTTCATTGACTGTTTTGTTTTACTTTACTTATGTTCTAAAATATCGTTTTTATCTACATGTGAATGTCGTGAAGATATGAGCACTTTCCATTGGTGTTACATTTAAACGCGATATTATTAAACGTCGCAGCAATAATTTTTTTTATCAGGGTACTTTAGATATTTGCTACTTGGTGTGAAAAAGTGTTGTGTATTCTGTTAATAAGCGTATGATTTTCAGCAGGTAAATACAAAGTGATTCGATTTCCTTCATAAATTACCTATTTATATCGAATAATTAGTTGTAATTTAGCTCCATCAAATTATTATTTTTTTAATCTCAAAAAAAGAAATGCGAGATCTCAAAATTTGATTGGAGGTTTTTCCAATGAACCAATTTTGATCTTGGTCTTCGAAGGAATGTTACACTCGAAATTTACTAATTTATAGGGCTAGTGAGAAATTTTGAGCAGTATATTCAGAAATAAATTTTTACCAAGGACACATCGTTTCAAATTTTTCGGATCTTTTTTTACGTGAAAAAATCAATTTTGTGATCTAAAACTCGAGAGTGATGGGTGGGGTTATTTTTTCTAAAATATTGTGATTTAATCCAGCGAATTTAAAAATATCTATTCAAATTATTTGAAAATTTCAATAATTATTCATGTTGCTAAAAAAATATAATTTTATGAAAGAGCTTGTATTTGAAAAAATTCTTCAATTTGATCAGATTTTAGAAAAATATTTGCCTCGATACGAAAATTTCACATCAACCATGAAAACAATCCAGGTCTAAAATAAAATATTAAAGAAAGAGATTCAATGCCTATTAGAAATTTTAAAAAATTGAGACCACGATGTGGTATGGGATAAAATTTTTGATACAAATAATTCTACATTTTTCGATTTTTTCCAATTTTTTTTTCAAAAATATGGTCATTTACCAGTGTGAATGAATAAAAACGAAAAAATTAGGTATTGTTTGATTTAAACATGAAATGTTTTACGGAAATAAAATGGATGATCAACCTAAGATGCATTTTTCTGTAGGTACATTTTTCAAGAATTTATTTATTTTTATGGTACCCTACCGGGTGACCAAAAATATTTTCTATTTTTCCCATGTTCAAAAAAAAATTGATCAGACATTTTTGAGAAAATGAAGATGTGGTAGGAATTTTTTCACAAGATCTCTCTTTGAGATCTATTTAAATTGAGTAATCTGTGGGTTTAGAAATCGATTCTGATCAATTAATTTTTTTCATGTTGACATCACTGCTATTCGGGGAAATTAATTCTTGCAGTACAGCCGAAATTTTCGTTTTATTACGGTCGCTTTTGTATCTGAATAATATTCTCTATTCAATAATGACATCTGCGCTCCAGGAATGCATGACCCTGAAAAATACGAGTTCCACACGCACGTCATCTATACTGTTTCCAATTTAATTGAAGAGGGAACCTTCGTAGCTGCGTTGTTCGTGAACGAAATATAGCCTAACCTAGCCTAACTTTCAACACAAAAAGGTTGAATACCACTGCCAAAATCAGAGGTGCCTTTTAGTTCATGGAGATGTTTTCAATGGTTTGAAAAAGTGCCTGTTTTGAAAAAAATTCTTGGCCTATGTGTTTAAAGTTATGATTTTTGCTATGTATTTTTGATGGAAATTTTTTCCGTTGTAAAATCTCGAACATTTTTAGCCAATGGGGAAAGGGAGGTACACGTTAAGAGGAGAAAAATATTTTCCATACAACTTTGCCTAGGGACTATTCTCAATCAAAGATCTTATTTTTTATGATTTTTCCAAATTAAATGAAGAAAAATTGAAATTCTGTGGTAGGAGGAGGTCACCATTAAAATTTAAGATGCCCCTTTTGAAATCATCTTCAGGCCTGAGTGATGAAATTTTCGATTTTTAGGTGGTTGAAAAAAAATTTCCCCATAAAATCATATGGTCAACTTTTTTTGGCCGGAAGGGAAAATCGTTGAAATGAGCAAAAAAAATTATATTTATATTGCTCAACTTGAGTATGAAGGGGATACTCTTGAACAAAAATCTCATTTTTGATGATTTTTTTTCTGTTGCAATGAAAAGAATAAATAAATAAAATTTGGTATTTTTGGCGCTACAAGTGAAAGGAAAAAAAAAACAAAAACGTTTTTCTGCTCACCTTCAATGTTGGTAGAAGTTCCGTTAATTTTTTCCGAAAAATTTCAATATTTTTTCGAAAAATTTTAATTTTTTTTCTAAAATTAGAAGAATTATTAAAAATGAAACCTTTGATCAAAAGTAGTTTTCTTCCATGCTCGAGTTAGACAAAATATGTAGATCTAGGTTCTATTTTTTCTCCGATTTTTTTGACTAGAAAATGACTTTTTGAAGTAAATTTTTGAAATATTTCAATGCTGCATTCATTCGAATTTTTTCCAATTTTTGTAGGGCAATGGCACCTCAAAACCTCTCCAAAAACAATTTTTTATTGAAATTTTTTCTCAAATTAAAGAAAAGAAGAAATATTAATGATTAAAAAACCCAGCTCCAAATTGGTGTTGAACAGGTCAAATTATCCCTTTAATACACCTCAGTTCATTTTAATCTAAAAATTGATTTTTTAAAATGAATTTTCCATTACTAATTGAGCATATTCCGGAAAAGAAGTGGATTCGGTAAATTTAATCATGATAATTGCGAAGCGTTTTTAGTCTAGGTCTAGGGCAAAACTGCTTAAAAGAGTACACTTTTTCCCTTTCCCTTTCTTTAATTTTCGTACATTGTATTTTCTCCCGTGATTCGAAACGAGACATCGTGGCGGCTCAAGGCCCATTTAAATGTGAAAGTACACTCATTTCCTACCTTTTTCATCAATTTTCGTACATTATGTTTTCTCCTAAGACTCGCACGAGACATCAAGGCGACTCGATCGGCTCGATATGAATTTTTTCTCTCCGTGTTTTCCCATAAATTTTGGACTTTTTGCTATTTTCGTGCACGAGTTATCTCAGTTGTTGTTTCTGTAACGTCTCAGTAGTATCCACCTTGGTACTAATTTTTAATCTGTGTTTATTTTATTTCATAATCTATTCGTACTGCGTTAATTCACGTAAGTGTTGAATTTAATCAAAGAGTAAAAGCGTGCTAGTTCTTTAATTTGTTTGAAGAAAGGGAGCTTATCAACAGGTTAACTGTTTTATGAAAATTATACTTTCGAGGGAGCTTTGATGTTTGATGGTATTTAATTTAGGTTTTCAATTGGAAAAAAATGTTTTTCTGTTTAGTTTTGATTCAAAATTAAACCTGATGCCCTGATGATAATTTTTTTCAATTTCGCAGGTACTATCGAAAAGTTTTTCTATCAAAATTGCAAGATTTCGATCGATCCGATATTTTTCTGTTTTTTTTTTGTTTTGTTTTTTTTCAGTGTACTTATTTTTTCTCTGAGCTCTTTTTATAATGTCCAAAGTCCGTGATAGAAGAGACACCGCCCCATCCATATAACTTCCTGAATTGAGGCCTCTTCTGGGAGAGAAAATAATTTTACTCCGATTTCGATCAAATTCTCATAGAAAGAATTATTTAGGAGTAGAAATACCTTCCACAAAAAGTTCAGCCCTTCGTGACATCAGGGGGCTGAGCTATGGCTTCCTAAAGAGGAAAATTTTAGGCAAAAATGACCAAAAAAATTGTTTTTCGATTGTAAAATTTCTCCAGCATTTTATATTTGTAAAATTTGAAATTTTGTACTTTGGTACAATTTGAGAAGACAAACCCATTTGGCATATCAACTTTTTTATTTCATGTATTCACCCCCCACAATCTGGAAACATGCTGGTCGCAAGATTTTCAGCACGAATTCAACATTGTAATATTTGATCAATTTTCTTTCGTTGAAATTAATGCTCAAAATTATGAAATTTTTTGGTGAAAAAACTAAATTCGAAACTTTTAGTGAAATAATCGCCTTATGTTTGGCTATTTTGAAATTCAGCTCGCGCAATATCTGGAAAAAATTCACGAAAGGTAAAATTTATTGACGAACTCTCTTTGGTCTACGCCTGCGCTGCCTACTGAAATTTTTAAAATTTTTCAAAACAACGCTACTGCTCTCAGTAAAAATGGGTTGAATATTCTTTCCTACAATTGACGTCCCAGCTTAATTCTGAAAAAAAAAGTAAAAATTGAACAATTTTTTATTCAATTTCTTCTTTTTCTTTAAGAAAAATTTTTATGAATTTTTTAAAAGGATGGTACATAGGCGAAAATTTTGAGTGCCATTTGATACTGGAGAAAACCACAATTAGAAATCGAGAATTTTTTTCGATCAAAATTGGTCAGAAATAAGAAAAAAAAAGGCGTTGACCTGAAAATACCTGTTTTTTGATCATTTTTCGTATATTTTTGTTTTCGAAAATTGTTGAAAATTTTTCAAGTCAAGAAATTGTTGAACATTTTTCACGAACCACAAAAGTCTACAACCTTAAGGTATCTATTTTCCTGAAAAATGGCTGCGCTAACTTTTCACCATTATTTTGATCAAGTTCTCGAAATTCACTTTTTTTTCAATCAGCCATGCAAAATCAACGAGAAAAAAACAAAACTCCGGGTGAAGTAGTCGCTCAAATGGTGTAAAAAAGTGATTCGACTTTTGGTTATTTCTTTTCGTCATTTTCCCCTTAAATTTTTATAAAAATGGAAATATCTAAAAAAAAATTGAAATAAAAATTTACTCACTTCTTTCCTTGGAGTAAAAAATCTTAGATCATATGGATATGTTCAATACCTGTTGATTTTGGAAATAAAACTTCATAATTTTTTTAAATGTCAATTTCTTTTATTAAATTTAATTTTGGATTTGAAAAAAATTAAAGAAAAATATTCAAAACAAAATCAAAGTAGGTACAGTTTGAAAAAAAAGAAAATGATCTTTTTTAAAAAAAAAATACGGAAATGAATGAGAATCGTGCTTGAAAAATTTGAAAATGAAGAAAATAATGAAATAAAACATACGTAAGGTTTTTCTTATGTTTTTCTTCTCATTTTCAAAATTTCAGAAAAAAAAGTATGATAACATAATTTTTCTAAAACTATATTTAGCAACATTGAAAATAGTCACACAAAAAGAAACAATTTGAAGAAGAAGAAAAAAGAATTATTCAAAAAATTTTGCCTTTTGAAAAAAATTTTAAAATTCAAAAAATTCAAAAAAAAAATGTTTTTAAAAATCCAACAAAAAGTACCTACTTATGTAATTTTATTGATTGGACATAATTTTATCAAGTTTTTTCAATCCTAGCAAAATGTACGTATTAAATCTTACAAGGTCGTCCAAATATTTCCACTCCATAGTTTTTTCAAGTTTGAAAATGGGCACCATCGTATACGTATCTTGAGCACATTTTGAAAACTAGGCAGAGATTTTTTAAAATTTTCTAAAATCCATTTTTTTTTAAAATCTGACAAAAATCCCAAAAATCCATTATTTTTATTGATTGGTCAAAATTTTACCAGCATTTTTTTGGACTTTGAAAATTTGGTTACTCTTCTCAATTTTTATCCCTCTTCCTCTACCTGACCTAAGACATATCAACGAAAAAACGTAACATTATCCAAAAACGAACCTTTCAGGGCTTAGATAGGTCCATTTCAAAAGGAGTTTTCGAGGGTGCCATTGCTCCAAAAAATTGAAATGGATGCAATTTTCAGCCAAACATACAAAACCATCTTTTTGATTTTTTCCATTCACAATTGCCATTTTTACTGGACTTTTAGAGTATTTGGAATCCATTTCAAGGGCATTTTTGAAATCAAAAAATTTAAAAAATTGATGGATGTTCGTATTTTAGGTATCACTTGACTCAAAGTTTAATTAAAAATCTTAATCCATTTTTCAGGGTCACACTTTTATGAAGTATGATAATTGATAAATATATAATTTTCGGATCTAAAATCAACTTTCAATTTTTGAAATCGAATATTTGTGAAAAAAAATGAAAAATGCTTCTTAGACGAATTTACCTGCTTCATTTTGCCAGGGTCTTGCTATGATATCGATATCGATACCACACAAAAAATTCTTGTATGGCGAATAATTGCGAAACATATTTCAATCATACGATTTATTTTAATAGATACAAAGTAAACGAGATGGACAAACAACCAGAATTTGGCCCTGCTCCACCTACATACAACGAAGCCACAGCACCACCTTGTCAAACCGTACCTCCTCAGGCGCTATCATCACAACCTTACCCTCAAGAACAACACGAGCCTCTGCTACAACAACCGTACCCCCAGCTGCATCAACCAAACCCGTATCCCGAGAAACAACCATTACCTCAACAACAACCACCGTATCCTTCACAACCATCGTATCCTCCGCAACAACCATATCCCCAGCCCCAGCAACCGTATCCTCCGCAACCGTCACCTGTCCCTCAATCGATGGTAATCCGTATGTCCGAATGTCATGGACCAGTTTCCTTTGGTATGGCTCCAGTTCATATGGTTTGTCCGAACTGCCACAATCAAATATCCAGCTCAGTGGTGAGCGAAAGTAAAGAAGGTGATGGATGCAAGGTTGAGAATCATTTGGCATGTATTGTTATGTTTATCATCGGATGCTTCATTTTGGTTACCTGGTTTTGTTCGTGTTTACCATACATATTCAATAAGGATAAGTCCTCCTGCACTTATCGTCACTCGTGTCCGAGATGTAATGTATTGTTGGGAACATACGTTCATCAGTGAAGCCTGGTTGATTTATTTTTTATTTCGAGTTTCCAAATCAAATACTGTAATATCAATATCAAGGTGGATTGAAGATGAAAATTGGCGAAGTAATCGACACATGGACTACCGTCCAAAAAATTCGAGCTTCTTAGTCCATTGAGGGACGGAGTTGGGAGACCTCGATCAAAAAAAAAAACTCGAAATAAAACTGAAATTTTGTCCTGAAAAAAGGAGTCGAAAAGTGGCAAATCGGGTGTTTAAAGATTTTTTGATTCTATACCCAGTTCGAATCATTTTTTTTAACGATTTGAAATCAAGCCCCAAAAAGTTTGGTTCTCGAGACAGAATTTTTATACCTACTTTTTAAAAAAAATTCTTCATTAATGCTGACAACTGCATTTTGATTTATGCAATTTTTATAAAATTTTATTTGGTAGGTCCCTATTAATCTGAATTTTTTTATAAAATAAAAGGACCAAAATCCAATTTGTAGGTTAGTAGCGCAGTTCAATTGCCAAAAAAAATCTAAAACGATCTTTTTTTTTTTGAAATGATGATTCATTTGTGGAAATATTTTTGTTTATTTACTTAAAACAACTAAATTTAGTTTTTTTTTTAAAAATTAGTTTTCAAGTCATTATTTTTTATTTCTTCAGCTTACAGTTAGGAACTTAATACTTGAATTTTTTTGAAATTGTCTATTTTTTCTTTTTGAAACCCCATTTGATTTTTATAAAATTTTCGAATTTTTTGAAATGGTGCCATTTTGGAAACTAAGTATCTAAAATATAATATTCATATGAAGATTATTATTGATAAATTTTAATATTTTTAATATCGTTACTTTTAAATTTCATTTTTATATTATTATTATAATTTATTATAATTACTATTATAAAAATTTGAGAAACTGACCAATGTCTGTAAAATTATTCCATATTAGGTAAAAATTGTCCAAGTTTTGAAAAACTGTTTGGGGTTTTGAAAAAATGTTCACTGCTTGGGAAACCATGTTTTAGAATACCGTATTACCTACTGATCTCTCAAAAACTGTTTCATGCTCGAAAAATTGTCTAATTTCAAAAAAACAATCATTCTTCAAAGAAGTATATACCTGCACTTTTTGAATACTCGATTTTAATTTCTGGAGCATGGAAAACGTGTCTAAAAAGTATAAAATAATCTTTTAAATTTTAGAAAGTTGTGCAATTTTCTGATCAAAGATCCATTTTTTGTAAATGGAATATTTTTGGAAAATTGTTTAACTTTTGAGTAATTTGTTCAATTTTTTGGAATACCTATTTCGCCATTTTTGAGGAAATTGCTTCAATTTTTGGAAATTGGTTCAACTTTTGAAAAATTGCGCCAATTTTGAGAAAAAATGTTCAATTTTATATAAAAAATGTTCAATTTTGAATAAAGGTTCAATTTTGAGAAAAGTTGTTCAATTTTTGAAAAAACTGTTCAATTTCTGGGAAAAATGTTCAATTTCCGGAAAAATTGTTCAATTTCCGGAAAAATTGTTCAATTTCTGGGAAAATTGTCCAATTTCTGGGAAAATTGTTCAATTTCTGGAAAAATTGTCCAATTTTTGGAAAAATTGTCCAATTTCTGGGAAAATTGTTCAATTTCTGGAAAAATTGTCCAATTTTTGGAAAAATTGTCCAATTTCTGGGAAAATTGTTCAATTTCTGAGAAAATTGGTCAATTTTTAGGGAAGTGTTTCATTTTCGAAAAAAGGTTCAATTTTTGAAAAAGTATTCCAGTCATGGTAAGGCTGCTTTAGTTTTGGGAATATTGTTCAATTTTTAGAAAACTGTTCAGCTTTTGGAAAATTGTTCGATTGGAAAATCGTTCTGGGTGATATTTAATTTTGTGAAATACTGATACGTGTAATTTGTTAATGAGATAATTATATGACCATGAGAGTTTATCGCTGCGTAATTTTTTATCATCTGCGGTAATTCGGATGAATGGTACATTTGTGTATTTGTGTAGGTAATCTAATTGTACATAGAAAGTATCGTAGTAGAAACATTGATAATTATTTTTTTTTAAACCCACATATTTTAAAAACAACTCAATTTTCAAGACATGTAAATCGTCTAATTTTTGAATAATTTTTCTAGCGATAAAAAATTATCTAATTTTTGCCTTTTTGAAAAAAATTCCAAGTGTTTGAAAAATTGCCCCGTTTCTGGAAGATTGCCCAACGTTTGGAAATTGTCCACTATTTGGATACTAGTAAACTGCTCAAATATTAAAAATTGCTTAAATTTTTAGAAAATCATCTTCTCAAATGTTGGAACTGTTCAATTTTTTGGAAAATTATTAAAATGATTTGCATAGGTAGGTTTTCAAAATTAAATTGAGGGGAAAATCGATTATTATACGAAGGAACAAACATCCAGCCTTTGAAAAAAAATTGCTTTTACGTCCAATTCATTAGGCTCCATTAATGCCTCCTTTTGATCAGTAAAAATGATTCTTTTTCATTCATTATCGACCCATTAAATTTAATTTTCCTCTTTTTTTTTTTTTGGCAGCTTTGGATCTATCAATGGGATTTTGTTTTTCTTCAGCATTACCTAGATATTTAATTTTTTAATTTTTTTCAGAAGATGCGATTTTTTTTAATAGGTGGCTAAAAATTGAAAACTGCCTCCTCAGCTCGACATTATTGTTACATAAGAATTGAAATTCGAATCGTGTGAAGGTTACATACGCAGTAGTAATTTAAAACCTACACGTTAATTTGTTCGAAATTTTCATTGTAAAATTTCCATCATCACCTTCATTAAAAAAAAAATCAGTGTTGAATTATGTTTTGAGAGAAGAAACAGAACATTTTCAGTGAAGTTGTTTTCAATAGATAATTAACTTATCATTTATCAGCAGTTCTAGATAATTTTGTTTCCGATCTGAGTTAGTATTTCTACAATACGAAAGTGCGTTTTTTGTCTGCGAAGTAATTTTTGTTATTTTCTCTATAAAAAAAAGTAAGAATTGAAATTCTATTTTACATTTCTCGTTGTAAGTAGGTATTCACTTGACTTTGAACGGACAAAAACTAAATTGTCAAACTTGAATTACGATAAAATTATGCATGTACTTGAAATTGTCAATTGTACTAATTTAACAGTAACCACAACGCCTTACACGCATGAATTCTGTTTAATGGGTCAAAGTTCAGTCTAAATTTGCTCGACTACACGTTAAAATTCACTCTTGAAATAACGATAAAAATAATTACCCAAATAAGTACATAATTGTAAAATTTCGTATATGGTTTTTTTGAAGCAAGATAATTTAGATAAGAAATTCCATTCAAAGAAAGTGAAATAAATTGCTTTTCAGTACCAGATGTTCATCTGAAGGGAGCAACATCCTCAGCTGTGGCGTAGCAGTATCTCGTATCCAACAGAAACTCGTTCGAGAGAAAATGATATCAATTCGGTTAGGCATGGACCCAGTTCTTATCGTCTGTCCTAATTGCCACTGTCAAGTAATTACTACGATTTGCAGAAAATCTAGAGAGCCTCATAGCTGCACATATCAAAATCATACGATATGTTTACTTCTATTTATTGGCGGATTTTTCACATTTGGGATTACTTGGATGTGTTCATGTATACCATATGCTTGCTGGTTTCCTGATCCTTCGACCTATATTTATAGTCACACGTGTCCTAAGTGTGATGTCACGGTAGGAACATTCATCCAGTGAAGTTTGGGTTATCAATTTTATGAATTATAAAAATCATTTAATTTGAAAAAATTCTTTCACATATCTTATCAAGAATTTTTATTCTCGGAAAAATTTAATTGACGAGGAACATTTTTCTAAAATTATTCCTATAATATTTATTGGTAGGAATATCTGAATGATTTATTAAATAAATGGATAATTTATTTAGGGCGAGTCGCAAATTTTTTTTTGATTTCATAAATTTTTTGAGTTAAAACTCATCTTAGGAAAAGTTTTAGCTTTTAGCTCTTGTTTGGATTTTTACATTTTTTTTTTTTTTTTGAAAATTCGCAAGTCAGTGGGGTTGTTTTAAGTAAAAAAACGTGAATTTTTAGACTTCGAGCGAAAAGGTTGTTCAGAGAAATTTGTGAAAGGGGTAATTTGAATTGGGGAACACAAAGCTGATGATTGGTTCTCATTTTAATCGCTTCAAAATTAGTTTAAGGAAAACACTAAAAGGGAAAAGTTTTTTTAAAAAATTAAAATTGAAAAAAATTTATAATTTTTGTTATTGGAAAAAATTTTTGAGCTGGAAGCTGGAAGACATTATTTTAGAAAAGCAAAATTGAAAAAAATTGAAAAATCAAAAAATTTTGGAATTTTTTTTAAAAACTAAATTAGTTGTATTTTGAAAATTTTTTAGTAAGTAAATAGATATTGAAAATTTTTCCAAATTTTATTTCTTCGATTTTTTTCAACTTCAATTTTCAAAAATGTCTTCCAACTAATTATAACATTTTTTCTATTTTTTTTTTCAATTTTGAATGATTTTTTTTCAAATTTGAAATTTTTTAAAGGTAAAGCGAGGAGGTAGAAAAATGTACTCGAATCATACAACTTTTGCCTTAAACGGTTCTCACTCCTCGTATACCTTACCTTATGAAATGACCGGAAAACGAGAGTGTAAGTGCAGCAAACATTGTATTGTATCGCGAATACAAAGTTTACTTACGACTATAAATTGAACTGATAGATTCGAATTAAAACTAATTAAAACGAATTGCTCTAATTGAACTTTGCTGAGACATATTACCCGACCGTGAGTTATGAAGACTTGACATCGTGAAGCAGGACCATCGTCATGGGGCTACCTGAGATCCTCAACTTTTCGTATACCAAGGAGCTACAATTGGAGACTTGGACTGATTTCTTTCCGAAGACTCATAAGCCAGGAGGGTTAATTTCTCGATTTACCTTTATTCTTTCTCGGAGGTCTCTTAGCATATCACCCCTGTGTCGCCAAAAAATTAAGAAAAAAATATTAAAATGGATTAATTTTTAAAAATACCTTCTATTCGTTGAAAAATAGCAAAAATGTGAGCCCTATTTTTACTCAGGAAATCATAAACGACGATTTGCCATCATTTTCGTAATTTTTGATAAAATTTTCCATAATCTCAGTTATTTTTCTTTATTTTGAAAAATTGGAAATTGAAAAAGAAATCGTGAATAAAATCATCGTCGGCGTCGCATCGATAATTTTTTTAGATAAAAATAAAAGTATGCATTAGTATGTTACTATGCATGTTTGAAAATACCAATATTCCTGCTTTGATGTCGAACAAGTTGCATTTTTATCTAGGTATGGGAAAAAAATACCCAATTATAGAAATTTGTTTGCATACTGGATGAGATTCATGGATATAAAAAGCAAACATTTCTAAATTTTTTGCAGGTACTCTGAATAATCTGTTAATTAGATAAATGCTGAGGTAATTAAATTGAAATGAAAATTTCGAGTTTTTACGCCGTCGCGTGAGAAATTTTGTTTTAACTTATGAGTGATGTGCATTAGGTTGATTGCACGAAAATCGTGAAAAGTACCAATTTTTTTTAGCTCGCAGGCCCATCGGTCGAAAATGAATTAATTTGACGTTTCTTATTTTTCATGAGATGGGTATTTAGAGAATGTGAATGAATGTCGTGTTTTTCTTCTTTAAAGCTCTTGCGGTTTTTATGATTATCTATTTTTTTAATTTCGGAAAGTAAGTACCTATTTATATCTAATGTTTTTAATATTTTATTTTGTTACTTACATAAATTGCGTATAGTTTTGAGGTAATCTGTGGATGCTAAAAATACCTACATTGAAAAAGAAAATTATATCCACTTAGGATTTTGACCGAAATTGAAGAGATTGATTATTTTGAGACAATTTCCGTTTTAAGAGAGGATTTGGGAGTAAATTTTTTCCAAGTGACCGAAAATTCCTAGTATTATGCTGAAAAAAATTTTTCGATAAATTTTCGTCAACATATGTCACTTTTATGAAATTTTTATCTCACAAACCTCGTTTTTATTTATTTTTTAATTCAGTTTTTATTTTTACCTACAAATTTTGTCTCCTTCTCAAAAAAAAATCAAAAAATTGGCATAAAAAATTCCGGGTGTGGTCAAGATTTCCCTCCAATGAAAATTTCGTGCCACTGGCTTTGGTTTAAGGAGGATATCTCTCTGATAGCTTCCAAACTGGAGGAAGGGATCTTCAAATTATGCCTTTTTTTTTTTGAAAAAAACTGCACTTTTGTAGTCACATCCGAGTATGTCGTCCACTTTTTTTGAAAACTGAGTCAAAAATTTTTGTATTCAGAAAAAATTCATTTTGATTAAAATTTTTGAAAAATTCTTATTGAATTCTGCCTTAAAAATTTTTGGACTTAGCCAAATTTTGAATGAAATTTTGAAAAATTTTTACAGCAGTCATGCCAATTGTGTTTGCCATAATGCAGCTGGCAGCACTGTCATAAATTTTTTTTAAAAAGTACCTATTTCTAAAATTGTTGTTTGGTTTCATTTTTAGGTAGGCACTTGAATAAGCAATTTGAATTTGTTCAAATTTTAAAAAAAAATCTTACATTTTGCTATCTACAACATACTTTTATAGACCCTCTCGTAGAGAGCAAAAAATGGTCCATGGTCCAGAGAATTGTGGAAACCTGAGTCACACCTTTTTCAATCGTAACTGAGGTTCTCCATGGGTACTGATTTCTAGAAGAAGAATTTTTTTTTTCCAAAAAATACCTAAAATTTTGAAGTGTTTTTAGTTTTTCATCTTTTGAGCTGAAGAGCTCAATTTTTTTTTTTGAAAAGTCCAAGATTCAGAGGAAACTAGGTACTTCGCCAACTTTCATCCTAATCCAAGCTACTTCTTTTATTTTTTGAATCCATCGTAATCATGTATCTTGAGTGCTTATTTACATCAATGAAACCTCTCGACCAAAGATCCACAATAATGTAGATTTTTCGATTACAGGGATCAAAAATGAGCTATCCTACAGAATTTCCAGCTTCAGCACCACCGTACAACCCAGAGCAATATCCTCAGCCACCGCCATCACCATGTGCCCAACCACAATCACCTCCACAACAAATCTTCATACCAGTCCCCCAAAATCCGATCAATGTATCAATCCAATTAGGAACTGAGCCAGTTCAAATGGTGTGTCCAAACTGCCGCAATCAAATAACCACTTTGGTGTTGAGCGAAATTAAACAGCCTGATAACTGCACATGTCAAAATCATGTACCTTGCTTTATTTTATTTGTTCTTGGATTTATCACCTTCGTAACCTGGTTTTGTTCGTGTTTGCCGTATTTATTCAATTCGGGCACTTCTGTCACTACTTTTACTCATTCGTGTCCTCAGTGTAAAGTTATCGTGGGGACACATGTCAAATAAGGTTTGGTTGGTTAATTTTGGATTTTTTTGCAACGAGTTTTTGATTCAAATTCGAAATATCAGAGAGGTTGGTAATTTTTACGCGAAAGTGTGTGTGTGTGGGGGGGGGGGGAGGTTAAAGTTTTATTCAGCACTCCGAAAGGGCAAAACGATTCAATTTATTACACAATATCTTTAAAAAAATAATTTACCATCATTTTTTAAAAAATCATTTATTTATCAGGTATTTTCGTTATCAAAAAATAGAAAAAAGTTACTGAAATATTATTTTTCAACAATGTAATTCTTATGTCGCACGTTTGAGAACCCAAGAAGAGAGTTCCAGGGAAAAATTACCCATTCGTAATATCAGTCAACTGATTCTTGCAATCGCACAGCTTGTCTTTTTTCCCAGATAATTTGAAACTAGCACTTTTATACCATGACATTCTGGAAATGAAAATATATTGTAAATTGATTCATAAATATATGAATTCGTCAGTACTCAACTGCTTATATTTTTGTGATATACTTGGAATTATTTTGTATACGGATTTTTTCAACTTTTTTCAAATTTTGATATGCCTGTGTCAAAAATTGTTGAGAAATGATTTCAAAAGAAGTAGTAAAAATTTTGAATTTTTTTGGTTCATGTCAAGTCCTCTCTCATTTTTCAACGATACATGCTCAAAGATTCAAAGTTTCCATCGATTTTCTTTGGTGATATTTACGTGTGGCCAAAAACGTTATTTTTGCAGGTCACTTGAGATGAAATACAAAAAATTATCAATTTGGTTATGATCGATGGGAGAAGGGAGACGGTTCTGACTATTGATGGACGTAGGATGACCTCCAACCCTAATTATTTTTTTAGGTGCTCTCAAATTTATTTCGCCATTAAACGACATTATGTAATTTGGCATTATATTAAGATGATTTAAAAAAACATAAAAAATTAATGGGATCAGGGGTCGTTCCTACGTCTATCTAAAGTAAAAATCGATAAAAGTCCAAGTAATTTTAACACGAGTATGTTACAGTGCTGGGAGTTTATCTATGAAATAGATAATAAAATTTTACCCGTCATAATTAAATTTTTTTCAGCTTGAAAAAAAGTTTTGGTAATGAAATTTTAGCTTATAAAGAACTCCATATCTTATTAAGAGCTGAAATTGCCTTTTTGAATTTTGGAAAATTTTTGAAGTTTTAAACTTTCCTCAGTGCCCTGAAAATATGAAAATTCGTCTTAATTGACAAAAAAAAAAACTGAAATGTGGTGCATTCTTATTTTTGACCTTCCGAACGTATTGAAAATATTTTGGAGACGTTTCGGAGCCTCCAGAAAATTTTGAAGTTTTCCAGCGCTGGAATTTCAACACTTATTATAATCGTGGTTCACCAGAATTGGTGACCTTTGATTTGATCAAATGAAGTAAAATTTTCCGAATTCCGTAAATTCTTAGTTCAAATTCATATTTTTTTGGCAGACAACTTTTCTGTAAAAATTTTTTTAAATACCTATGCTCACAGCAGCTACGTAGAGGTAAAAATATGAAAATAGGTAAATACCTCATTTTTGACCTTCCGAAACGTTTGAAGCGGTTTCAAAAAGTAATGAAGCCTCTGAGAAATTTTGGAAATTCCAACATAAAAGAAATGCCTTAAAAAATGATCCAAAGGCTCTGGTGTGGTAAGGGGGTCATTTGGCCTCTGGTCCAACTTTGGAAAAATTCTAACGCCATTCAATTTGCCACGGTAGGAGATGATTTTAGAGCGCATGAGCAAATTTTTATCCCACCCCTTGGGGCTGAGGAGGTCAAAATACGCGATTTTCAAGCCAAAATTTCATAAAAATTCTATTTCCTCGAGTTTTCAACCGATTTTTTCCAAACTTGGTACAAAGGTAGAGGTACTAGGGAGGAATGCTGTGAAATTTTTTCAGATTTTTTTGACCATTTTAATGACCTTGAATTCGACTTTGAAAATTTCAAATCGTCCTGGGGGCAGGGTTTGGGGGCTGTCTGAAATTTTTTTTAAAATTTGAATTTATCGATGTATTTTACATTTTTGAGAATTTTTTTAGATTTTTTCAAGTGGTGGAAAGTGGTCAAATGTTCAAAAAACCGCTGTAATTAATCATTTTTATAGCTTAAAATCATGGTTTTTCTTCAATTGTTCATTTTTTATAATTTCCAGCGAAAAATATTGTTATTCACTCCCCATGCCTCATTTCGACCTTTATTTATTTCTTACAAACGTCTCGATACTATTTCCAATTGATTCTGAAGGTCGAAAATAGGACAGGTATGCAGAATACAAAATTTTAGCTTTTTTCGTTTATTGAATTAAATTTTTATATTTTGCTGGTGCTATGAAGGAGCAATCACTTTTGATTATTTTCCGATATAATGTACTTACTTTCATTTCATAATTTTTTTTAGCTCAATTTTTTTTTGGAATATGTACACTGCTTGTTACTAATATTTTGATCAAGCAGGCATTTGAAATCTTGGAGAAATTTTGATGTTATAATATTCGATAAAATTCTTAATAGGTGAAAAGGTCCAAAAATGTCAGATAAATAGATCATGACCTTGATTTTTTTTTACATCATCAAAATTCAAAAAATTATTTGACAAAATGAAATACAAATTGGCAAAAACATCCCATTCATTTTGATGAATAAAAATTTTAAAGCTGCTTTTTTGGGGGGAAGGAGAGTTGATTAACACGAACCAAAAAATTTCAAATCTTTACAATACCTTTTTGAAGTAATTCTATATCAATTTTCACCACAGGTCTATCAAAATTCGAAAAAAATAAACTCTCCACCTCATACGTACTTTTTACTTGTTGTTCGAGTACTATCCTCTTTTCCAATAACGCATCTTATTCCTTTTGCTGTAGCAAAATATATCCTCGTATTCTTCTCCGGAACGTATAAAATTATGTACAATTTGGGCAGAAATAAAAATAATAAAATGATTAAAGCATTGGTCGTCGCCCAAACGCAAGACGTAATCACCTGTTGATCAAGATAATACATTTTTATTTTCATTTATGAATTTTTTATCCTAGGTGATTCAGACTTACCTGATAATTATTGACATTTTCAAAATGAATCCATCCGAATGCCACCCAAGTGATACAGGTCGCGTACATTGAGAATCCAATATATCTGGCTTCGTTGAAATACTGCGGAATGTGTCTGGTTTTTATGGCATAATAGGTGCACAAGATCACCAAAAATGCCACTGGCAAAAATGACGTCAAAATGGTTTCTTTGCAGTTGGAACAAATAAGCCAACCTTTTCGTTCGTTTTCGATTATTCTATAATATTTTTGAGGTATTGGAGGTTCTGTAATCAGGGTCGTGATGCAAATCAGTGTCTCGACGATGATTAATCCGGATACCATTATGATCTGTTTTTATATAATAAAAAAATATATTAATTTGAAAAATTTTATTTAATATGACTTATGAAATTTTTAAAATATGAAATTCTAACCTGAGCTTCCAAAGATAGAAATTTAGGATTCAAATTTGGAAATTTCCTTTTGGACATATCCAACAAACGTGTGATACGATTGGTTTTAATTAACAAAGCTCCAAAAATAATGGAAAAGCTGACCGGTAACATGATCCTGCTAATAGTACAAGTCGCAGTGGTGGGTTTGGCTACCACTGCAAAAGTCACACAATGAGCCATAATCATTCCCACCAATATCATGTAACAAAGTTCTCTAGTTGATGATTTCACCACAGGGGTGTTTCTATTCTTGATGAACAAGAATGCCACAGATGAAGTGATTAATAATCCCATTGTCGACATTGCGATTAAAATTTGAGCTTTTGGACGAGTGTAATCGATATGATTTAAAGGAACTGGATTACAGTCTGAAAATTTTACAAGCTTAGTAGGATATTGTTTTGTGATTTTTTTTTTCTTGAATTAGGATCAACTTACAAGTTTGATTTTTATTCGGCCATGTTTCTGGGGGACAGTCTTCGCAAGCTGTTTCGTTGATTTGATATTTGCCTTGTTCGCAGGGTGCACATGTCCAGCAACATTGACTTTCTTGTCCTCTGTCTTTTTTCTGTGGAGAATTTCTGCTCGTTATTAGTTTTTATTCTTAGATTATTAGACAATGAGATAAATTAGGGTCAAATTTGAAGATTCAAAAACAAAGGAATATCGTCTCAGAAAAAGAGAGAGTGATTTTTATACTTTGAAGGCTTCTAATCAGTATTATTTTTTTTAAAAAAGTTCGCTTTCCCAACATGATTTTTCGAGAAAAAAAATTACTCAAGTTCTACAAAAATGAATATTATTTTATTATATAAATTCTAATAATGAACATTTTTTTTTTGTTTCAGGTGAATTACGAATGGAATCGTTATAATGAAGAAGTACATCGAATTGAGTGAGTAAGTACACCTTACGTCATTTTTTTTCAATTTTCATTCTTGGAAAAATCAGTCGTTCAGTTTGCTTAGATCGCTAATGAAAAGCCGGTTTGATTTTTAAAACTCACTTGTACGAATCCTGCTGAACAAAGTTCAGAACATCTCGATACCACCGTTTTATTGCCTTTGGGATATTGCAACCTTTTTTCTAATTGAAATTCGCCAGGTGGAAGTTCATGCTTTGAATGATGGGATGAATTTTCGTAACTGTCGAATTGGCCTACTTTCACGTAACGGTAATTTCCATCTGGAGATTTTTGGAAATTGAATATTTCATAGCTGCGTAGAAATGACAGAAATTACTGAAATCAGCGTAAAATGGTGGAATAATTTTTTCCAGTGATGGAATGATTTTTTTTTCTCAAAATATCGCCAAAAATGATTTTAAAATAGTTGAAAACTTGATGAAAAGACCTTTTCTGAAGAGGGTCAAAATCGACCCTAATTTATGTTTTGTGTTTATACTTACTCAATTTATAATTGAAAGTGTTGGAAATTGACAAATATTCAAAATTTTGTTACTCATTCAATAATTTTGAAATTTGGAAAAATTTTCAAAAAATCAAGTATTTTTTTCATATGCAAAATGGGGTGAAAAAATTTGAAATTTTGCTTAGATACTTATCATTTTTCATCATTTTTGAAAGTTTTTCTGTTCTTTTTGAAAAAATGACCCCAAAACTATTCTAATTTTTTTTACCTGTATACCCATTACCCACCCTTCGAGAATTATCGCTCCTACAATATCGAAAATCCAATTGTAAAGGACCGAATAAAATATTTTGAAATTTTCACAGATTTCAAGTCCTACTGGGTACTCCCTTATTCTGAATCAGTGAAAAGTCATCAGAATTGCAGCACACATGAAAAATCAGCAAAATTCATTGATTTTGCAAAGATTTTCACAGATTTTCAAAAATTTCCACCAATTTTTCAGTCAAATTCATAAATTTTACTGACTTTTCAGTCAATTTTCCGCGATTTTTCTCACTGATTTTCCCCTGTGCTGGAATTCTGACTGTTTCTCAGTTATTTCCAATAATTTTTACCGATTTATAAATAAGAGAGCAGCGAGAATGGGAATTTTTTGAAAATTATCGGTTTTTTATTTTTCCATTCTATGTTGAAATTCAAAAAAATTGGGAGGGGACGGCAAATGGATTTTTTTATTACTTCCGTCGATTGTCACTTATCAAAAAAATATTGTTAGGATTCCGAAGTTGGGTTCAACATGCTCAAAAAAAAAATCAAAGCCAATAAAAAAAAAAACACAGTTTTCACTAATTTTTTCATAATTATTGGTAGGGGAAGTATCCTGTTCGTTCGAGTGATACTTCATCCCTCTTCCTTCCTCTACCCTCCTAAAGCCTGTCCTTGGTCCGTTCTTCGTAACCGTCGAACGTGATAAACCGATTTCTCTTTTCCCTCCTCCACCCACATACGAACAACTCACCCTAATTGAGACGCATCGACCACCTGGTTGATGCATCTCTGGAACATTATGTAGTTTTAAACTGGAGTCTGTAGAATCGATCAACACGAATACATCGTCGTGCATTTTTCGTTTGATTCATTTCATACACATCTCATCTTTTCAATTAGCAGGGGAAGTATCCCAACTCAAAGAGCCAAACCAGGGGTCAAAGGTCTTTTTGACTCTTATTAGTAAAGGCTATTTCTTAAAAATGTAAAATGTTTGCAATTGAGATATAAACATTTTCTAAAACAAGACTTGTCAAATTTTTATAGGTAAATATATTAAAGCTTTATAAAAGTGGTCTCTAATGAGGTTTGGATTTCTGAAAAAGTCATCAAAATTTTCGAAAATTTCATAAAAAATCATGATAAATTTATCATGTTTACTGGGCAAGAAAACTAAAAAGAACCAGAAAATAGCCAGAATTTTGAACATTTTCCTTTTTCCTTAAATTTTTTGATCAAAGAATTGAAAAAGGTCCTTTTTGAGAAATTTTAATGCGAGAAAAATGACACGAAGATGGAAGGAAAAATTCAGAAAATAGCAATATCCTGGAAAATGTTAAAATATTCTATGAAAATTTTCAAAAATGTTGGCGAAGTCGTTAAAATATCAAAATTGTTCAACATGTCAGAAAATAATTAAACGAGAACCATTAAAATTAAAAAAAAATACGTTTTAATGATTTTTTTTCTCGATTTTATCGAATTTTTTGATAAAATTTTGAACGTTGTCCAGATATTTTCGATGATTTTTTTAAATTGAATCTTCAATGATTTTTGCTTTTTTAAAAGTAATTTTCGTCTCATTTTAACGTACCTAGTCATTTTCACGAAGTCTTGAATCAGGAACGAGTCAAAATTTGTTTTTTTTTTTTTTGGAGGAGAAAACTGTGGAATTTTTTTTACATTTTTTAAACTCAATTAAAACGAAAATTTTTCAAAAAATGTGTAATTTTCGAACTGCATAGACTTGGTTTTTCCAACAGTCTGACCGAGACCTTGAATATAATTTTCAATGAAATTAGAAATCATAAATTCAAGATTTTAAGGGAGAAAATATTTTCGAACCACTTATGTGAACTTGCCTTACTTATTTTTAAAATTTTTATCTTAGGAACACTTACTTTATGAGTCCAGGAGTTCCCCATTCTGTGAGATTCACATGGCGATCTTTAAATTTTAAACCTGATTTAAGGAATGACCCCTGTTGAAAAATTAATCCTGTAAGAAATTTTCATTTGATGCCGATTTTACAATTTTTAATTTGGGTTCATCTTACCAGTAGGACAGTTGAATTGACTGAATTTAATTTGGAACAATTTTTTTCACTATCACAACCGTAGGTATGCAAAGTATTAGCTAAAGCATAAATTGCTTCTACAATATGATATATGCTCGAATCTGGAACGTAATCTTGTCCTAAGCTTTCATTTCCTAAGTACAGAAATGATTTTCAAACATTATTTTCCTTGTAATTATTTTCATAAAATTCGAGGAATTGAGTTAGTACCTACCTGTGCATTGTGGCTTAGCATCGAAATTTTCTGTACTATTGTTAACCAGACAGTTGAACTTTTTTTGCCAAAACTCTTCGAACCAAGGATTTTTTCGGTTATTTATTAAATTTTTTCTTAAATAATATTCGTCGAATTCTGGCAGAGGGTATGTTTTTATTCTAACCGATAAACTACCCGCAGCTTCTTCTTCGTATCCTTTTACAACCTCGTAATTTGAAGACCAACCATCGCTGTAAAATTCAATGAGAATCATTCTCTTCTGAATAGAATTTTTTTTTGGAAATGATTATGAAGGATTCAACTCACGATCCAATAATTATATATTGCCCTGTTAGGCCTAAATTTCTGATTGATTGGAGTAAATTTTGAATAGCAAATTTTTCGCAAAAACATACGATTACTTTGACTTTATCTCGAGCCAAGTTGATGAAAGCGTTGTTATTCTCGACTATTGTATTGGTGATGAAAAGTTCTTCTCTAGCTGCGATGCAGATATCAAAATGGAAAGCGAAATTTTCCAAATAGTGTAATCCCATCCGGCCATAAGTTCCTGGAAAAATTTAATATTTTTTTTTATCGAACATAAAATATTTATAATCGAGAACCTTTTTCAGTATTTTTTTGTTCGGGTATCGTATGTACCTGTGCTGTAAGCCACGGAAACATAATTCCATTTATTTTGGTGTAATATTTTAGCAATGACGTAGCTTTGGTAATAATCTGATGGCACTACGCTGATGAAATGGTAATAATTTAACCCGTTGATGATTTCTTCGGACGTGGCCTCGTATCCAATTTGAAAAATTTGGAATAATTTCATGTAATGTTGAACTGCTGCTGTAATTGAAGATGTTGCTGGACCCAGAATATTCAACAAAAGGGTGGTTTTATTGGAATGTGAGTCTGAATTTGCTCGAAGATTGAAGTCCTTTCAAAACAAAATAGTTTGAAAATAATTAAATTCGATTTTTAATAAGTTGAAAAAAAATAAAGATGATAATATTTAGGGTGATTAACCACCTAATGATTGGTTGAAAGGCTTAATTTCTGATTCCAAATAGGGTTGGTGATTTCTTCATCAAAAAGGAAGAGTATTGATTTTTAAAAAATAAAGAGGTACATTAAGAAAAGAAAAATCAAGTTCTTGAAAAATTTTTTCAGCATCGCACAATTAAATGTACGGAAAACTTCTGAAAATTGCTCTGGAAAAACCTGAGAAAAATCAGGGAATTTTTTGGCTCTCGTCCATTTTTTCGAACACAATTTCCCAAACAACCGAATTCCCGAATGGAACAATTTCCAAAAAATTCATTTCCGAATCCATTTTCCAGAATAAACGAAAAATATTAAAAATACTTTTCAATTTCAGAAAATTTTCACAAAATTATATTATGACTTGCTCAAATTTGCATATCTAGTTGAAATAACATCAAACATGGATAGAAAGGGGAATAAAAAAACAAAATTTAGATGCTTTAATTGATTATCGATACTGGATTTTGTTGGAAGTTCTTCAATATTGGGGCCACTTTCTCAACTTCAAGGGGGTTGGGTTCAAAATAACCATAGAAATGATCCCCCACCGCCTCCCTGGAACTATTTTTTTAAAAATCCGTTTTTTTCTCTCTTCATTTGTAGTTGGCCATCGAATTGAGCTCTCCCCTCTTTTTAGAGGAGGGAGGGGGAGAGAAAATTTAAAAAGAAAAACTGTTTTAACTTGAAAACCCCTGTGAGAAATGGAATGCCGCAATTCCAAAAGCCATCCGATTTTCGGGAAAACTTTCATTTGTGGAAAATAAACTCGAAAATAATATTTAAGCAGATATTTCTCAAAATTTATTCTACTCCGGAAATTGATCTAGAATGAATTTTATCAAAAAATTTGGAAATCTTGAATTTTTTTGTGTGTTTATTTTGGTTTTAAAAATGGCTTAAAAATTATTGAATAAATTATTATAATTATTCATTTTTTTAAAACTTTGGGTAGGAAAAATTTTTGTGCCCATTTTTTTGGAAATTTTTCATCTGCTTACTGATTTAAAATTAGGTATTGAACCAGTTTCAAAAATTTTCCACGGAATCCACTTTTTTCTTCAAGACATCAAGACATGACAATTTTCTTCTACAAAAAATATTCATCTAAAAAGACGCGAGGGAAGGAGAAGGGTAAAAAAAGACCTTCTGAATACTTCGATATATACTACTTATGAAAAAGTTGATAATTTTATTTTTTAGAAAAAAACCGAAATAAATGAATTCAAACAGTTAAGAAATGGATAGTCGATGAAGAAAAATACCAGTAATTTTGACGAAAATTGCTCGAAATGCAAAAACTAATACTTTTTTGGAATCCTCTCGTCATGAACAATCGAATGGTTTTTTTTTAAATTCAATTTGGAGCATTTGGGTGAAAAATGGATTTTTTCTGCGTACAGGGAGAATTACGAGACCAAATCATTGAAAATTTCATTTTTACATCAAAAATTGAATTTGTAAGATCATTTTGAGATGATTTTTCCTAATAATTCAGAAAACCCTCAAAAATAAAGATTCAAGATCAAAATATTGAAAATTTTAGGTTTGAATATCAAAATTTCAAACTTTGGCGAAAATTTATGAATGAACCAAGAAATGGATGTTTTGAGGAAAATGAAGAGAAGGGGAGATTAAAATTAAAAATTTCCAAATTGAATGGATGGTAGGTAAAAAAATCGTATCAGATCCTAAAATGACCTGATGAAAATGTTTGACTCTGATTAGATTCGAAGAACATGTAGAGATGTAAGGAATCAGAGGGGAAGGGAGTAAAATTTTCATTAAATCATATTTTCAAATCTACGTACAACTTCGTGGATACCCTCTCTTCAACTTTCCAAAAAAAATTCAGTACAAATCGACCAATTTAGATGTTCAAATTTTAAATAAAATTTTAATGAGAAATTGATGTTATTGATTTCGAAGGTCAGTCTGTATAAAACCCATATTACCTTTGGATTAGTTGATTGATCAGATCTTTGCAAAATATCCATAATTTGATGCACAGCAATCGATTCACTTTCACAATCGTCTTTTATATTTATTCCCAGCTTGACTCCCGGCAATAAGGACGAGTCGCTATACAAAAAATTAAATAAGAAAATTATCAAAATTCAATTTTCATTCCAAAATCATACCACATCTAGCAATAATTACAATCTTTCTTACTTATTTATCGATTCAACCGCAAATAAAGCTGCCTCTACTCGTTGTATTCCTCGATACTCGAGCACATCTCCACAAGCCAATGGATTATACGGTTTGAATATCTGCAGAGGATTCGCATGAACCGAAAACAAAGCTCCTATCATGTAATCTCCCTCGATATAGGCGCTGCTCCTTTGAGATTCGTTCAATTCGATTTTCAATGAAAGGGCTAATGATGTTAGGACTTGCAGAATTAACCATAAACTGTATTTAAGAACTTTACCTTGAAATTATTTCAAAAATTAGACATTCAATTGCATCATTTCAGAAAAAAAATCAAGTTAATCATAAAGTGAAAAAAATTCTTACCTCGAGTCTGCATTTCATGCTTATTGTTGACAAAAAAAAAAAGATGAAATCGACTGAAAAATCCAAAAATTGTGACCGTATTTCTTCAAAATGAAATATTTATACCCAAAGTGACAGTAAAATAGCCACGAAATGAATCACACCGTTGAAAATACCCTTAAAAATTTTTTTTACCGTCTTACAATTTTGGGAAAACCCTTTTCACGAAAATACGTTCGTTCATAAGTAACATTTCTTTTGATACTGGTCATTATGTGTTTTCACCCGACAAATGCAACACTTCATTGGTACTGGTAATGAAAATGCGAAAGAATTTCCGCGATAATTTCTCGTACATCGATTTCTTATTGATGCGTAATTGTGTTAATTCGCCAAAGTTTCGATATAATTAAATGATAAAAGCTTGTTCGACTAGAAAATGATAAGCGGCGATGCATATAATACTTCGAAGTGGCAATTAATTTTCATTTTCGTGTTCTTTTTTCCCTGTCGAATTTTTTTCAAAGAAAAATAAAATTATTAGTAATATCGTACCAAGAGATCTAATTCATCGGAATTTTCAATTTTCAAAAATAAAAACTAATTTAGAATTTGAAAAATTGTTGGTGTTTCAAAGTCAGCAGTTATCTTTTTTAATTTGCTGTTGAGATGCACCTGTAAGTATCGGCCTTTGGATTATTTAAAAGAGTGTGTGAAGGGGGAAATTGAACTGAATTTCCATTCATATGAATAAAGTTCAAACTACATTTTATTATCGGTTAATTATTATCGTACTTAGATATTTATTATTCGTATCATAAATTGAAAAATAGATTAGATCATTAAATTTAATATTCTTGCTTCGCGCTGGTCTCTTCGAGACTCGTATCTTTTGTCGACGAAGTCCTGAGAGAGTACAAATCCTCAATATTCTCCAAATCTTTCCTCATGAATTTCCTGAAAACTCATCATAAAACAATTTTAATCCATAATTTCAAAAAAAAAAAAAAATGATAAAATATATTTCTCACTTTCTTAGCAATCGTTCATTGGTAATTATATCCTTTCGACCAATAATACATCTGATTCCTGTAGCTGTGGTAAAATATTCCCTCGTGTTACGTTCAGGAACCCATAAAATTATGTACATTTTGGGAAAAAATAAGAAAATTAGTACGTTGAATCCGTTGGCAGACATGCTAATTCCCAATGATATCATCTAATTGAAAAACAAAATGTTATTGAGATTGAGACGATTAACATAATTATATTATTTAATCGTGTTTTTATCTTACTTTCCATTGGCTGCCGTAATAAATAAGACTACATGCGATACAAATCAACGTCGTGATGTATGCTAAGAACCCAATGAACTTGGCTTCGTTGAAGTTATCAGGTATATTGCGTGTTTTGAAGGCGTAATAACAACATAATAACATCAACATTAAATTATAAATAGAGCAACTGGCGTTTGCTTCGGCAGATAAAGAACATCTTTTTAAAATGGCCGGTGTTTCTTTATCCAATTCCTTTGTGATGTAGTTTTGCCAAAAAACAGCGTTTATCGAGCTGAGTATTATTTGAATGATGATCAGGATGCAGACCAGTACGCCCTGTGGAATGGAGTAAAATGGTGTGAGAAAATTGAAGAGAATCGGATTTTGATTGTTTATCGAGGTGGATTGTTTTGTGGGTTTTTTGACCTTTGAAAGGTTTGGTAAAAATTGCATCCTTTTTTATTTCTGTTTTATTCCACTTTTCCAGGTTTTGAAATTGAACTACCTTCATATTTTTTAGGAAAAATTGAAACTATTGAATTTTTTGAAAATGGTTTTAGTATTCAACCCTTTATTCTTTGGAGAATAATATGGGCAGAATTCGTATTCTATGCCCTAGAAAACATAGATTTTGATATATGACTCAAAAAATTGAAAAATTCAAATTTTACGAGTCTCACCTTTCCACCCCTCACCAAACTTTTCATTCCTAAGGAAAGAATATTGCCAAATTCATATATATCACTTGGAAAAATTGAAAAATTCAAATTTTCAAGTACTACCTCTCACATCTTACTCCAACCTCATCAAGAAATTGCAAAACTTCAACTTTATTAAGCATTTACTCCTCTTTTTTGTCGACTTTTTTTTTCTTTAATTCTGACTTTTGAGGCTCCAGCCTACGATGAAAGCAATAGAAATTCGCCAAAAATGTTCTGATTTTTTTTATTAATTAAGTACCTAATTATAATTTCTCAAAAAAGCGAAGAATTCCAATTTGTTCAAAATTGAAAAAAAAAATTAACTCAATTCAAGTTGAAAATTCTGAACAGTAGCAAAATCTATCCCATTTGGGTCTGTTTATTCTCACACAGAAATCGCAACTTCACAATCTGTCTTGTGAGTCGTGATGTCGCGTTTCAATTTTGCAATCGTAAAATATTTGAAAATTTGAAACTGAAATTAACAATTTTTCAACTCAATTTTTTTTTCGATTCTCAAAATACATAGTTTCAATTTTTAATTTCATTTTCTCCAAATATTTTTCATTTCTAAATTTTTTTAATCTGGAATAAATTTTTACCAATTGTGAAAATTTTTTCCTTCAATTTTTTTCAGGTAGGTATAAAAATTTTTCAGCCCTGGAATTTTTTCTAAAAATACGTATATTTTTCATTTCTCAAGTCTAGGAATTTTTTCTCAAAATTAAGTTATCAAATTTTTTTGTCCTCGAAATTATTTTTCCAAGTTCAATTTTTACATCTTTTGATTTTTTTTCTTAAATTCCATTTCTTTCAGCATATTAGCTGCAATGGTTTTTCTAAAATTATTTTCTAGCTTTGAAATTTTTAAATCAAAAATTTGAAAAATTGAGTTGAAAAACACGTTAAGAAATTTAATGGGAAAGAAAAATCGAGAGGATGTTAAGTTTTTAAAAATTTTAAGATCAAAGAATGAGATTTCACTGTTGTTAATTCAAGTGAATATTTAGGTAATAAAAAATGAAAATTTTAGCAGAAAGTAAAAATCGAAGAAACCGAAAAAAAATCTTAGAGCTTACAAAAAATTTTGAAGAAGAAAGTTCAGTGAAGGAAACATTTTTTTGGAAAAGTTGAAAAAAATTGATATAATAAAAAAATTGAAAGCTGGAAAAAATTGAAATTTCGAGAAAAAGATACAGCTGACAGCTGATATCATGAGATGATCAATATAGCAGTGAAGGTGGCGGAAAAAATGAACGAGATCGCGCATAGTTCGGTCATTTTGTTGTTTATAGACAGACCCATGTTTTTTTGCTTCCTAAATTCGACTTCGGTATTATTTTGACAAAAAAAGTTGAAAGAGAGGAGGGAAGGAGGTACAAATCAAAAAGGTAATGGTTTGTGCTTCATGTGTGCTCAATTTTGCCCATATTTTTTCGTTTGTAATTCCACAGAGTGTGTTGAAGATGCTCAAGTTCCTCATTTCCAACCATTAGGAATGAGAGGTTGAAATCCAAGTCAAAAGAATTTAGAGGGTAATTTTAACGTCCATCGTTTGTGCTTCATTTGTGCTCTATTTTTCCTATATTTTTTCGTTTTTGTTTGTATGTGCTGAAATTTTTCTTGTGGGTTGTGGGGTATCACTCTTTGTTTTCTTATCTTCTGAAATTGATTCTTGCGAGATTTTTTCAAAGAAGTCCGAAGGGGTGTGGGAGGGGTTGATAATCAAATTTTCGAAATTTTTCGAGCGATGTATCAAAATCTCGGTTTTTCTTGAATTCGACTTTGGCATTATTTTTGCAAAATTGTTCAGTGGAATGAGAGGAGAAAGGCTAAATCTCAAATTTTCAGAATTTTTGAAGTGAGATATCAAAAAGTAGGTCAACCAAGAAGTTTTATTTTAAAAAGTCAATTTCAACTTTCCAAAAAGTTTGTTTCTATTTTCAAAAAATAATTGTTTTCATTCCCCACGTAAAATGTGTTTTGAACTTTGCTATGTATTTTAAGGCTTCTGAAAGTAGGATAAAAAAGAAGTCATTTTTTCAGGTTGTTTCGAAGTTGAACTTAGTTGCCCGACTATATTCTTCTTATAAGTAATAACTCTCGAAAAAAAAAATACAAATCGATCCACCCCATCCTTTGTAAACTCACCTGAGCTTTCAGTGTCATAAATCTCGGATTGAGATTCGGAAATCTTCTCTTGGATATTGCCAATAAACGAGCTATTCTGTTGGTTTTTACCAACAATGCTCCAAATACCAATGTATAACTCAACGTTGGAAATACTCGTAATGAGAAACAAGTTACCAATGACGGTTCAGCCACACACAAGAAAATTGTGCAATGATGCAGTAAAACTCCAAATAAAATTATGTAGCATAGTTCCCTGGTCGATGATTTGACCACCGGGGTGTCCTTGTATTTGAGAAAGACATACGTTGTGAATAGGGTCAAGGAAATGCCCAAGATAGAGAATCCTTTGGCTGAATAAAACTGCAAAGGAGTCCACTGTCCGTAAGTGATGGGCAATTTGTAACATTCTGAAAATAATTCGTAAAAATTATTTAGGTTCTCGAAATGAAATTTTTAGAGGAATCTTCGTGGTTGCTCTTTTCTGGAAAATTGGCGAAAATAAATCAGAAAATTTGTAAATTTTTACTACGGAGTCGAAGAATATTTTGAAAAGATGGATATTTTTTGTTTTCGAAAATCTTTTTGAAAAAAATTGCAATTTTTTTGCAAGCGGCAATCACGATGTTTCATCGCGTTAAAATTTCATAAAAATTACCAGTTCTTGTATCATTAGGCCAAAAATCTGTCGGGCACGGGGTGCAAGTGATGCCATCTACTACTATTTCTTCAGGCTTGCATGGTACACAGGACCAGCAACACATTTCGTTTTTCCCCTTGAATTCAGCGAACTTCTCCAGTGTATAGTTTCTCTAAAATGATCGAGTTGTAAGTAAAAAACGTTTCCTCGGTGGTAAAAAAAATTATGAATAATTTTTACCCTGATTTGCCCAGGAAGACAAGGTTCTGAACAGGAACTTTTGAATAAAGCGTGACCTCCTGGTAATTGGACAGCTGCGATGTCTACAAAATTTGACCAATCATTTGAATATTCTGAAGAATCTTGATCGAAGTTTGAAGAATTGCTGCTGTATTCGCAGATTTTCACGTAACGAAATGAATTGTTATTTTTTTGGAAATTGAACATATCGTAACTGTTGAATAACAAAAATGAAGTTACTGAAAATTACGTCACCAGGCGGTAACACGGCGGACGGAGGGAATGTGAAAAGGAATGTCGCCTTTGAGATCAATAATAAACTGGAAAATTTATATATCTTAATCTAAAAAACTGAAGCACCAATTTCAGAACATCTCGTCAATTGATTATGAAAAAAATTCAAGTCTTCCAAAAAAAAAAGTTTCCAAGTTCCTTAGGTATCTTTAGTTACGTTACCGGAGTTGCAATATTCCCAACCGAATTAGAAGTTTCAATTTTTGTTCCTTGTTTTTGAATTTTTTCGAGTCATTTCTCTTAATTTTTAAAGGTTTATATCTTGAGATCAGTTGTACAATAGGTTAAATCTGTTTGCAAGTTTAAAAAAAAAAATAAAAAAAATTAGTGGAAAGTGCCAAACCAGTGATGAAATCTTGAAAAACTCGAAAGTCACTAAAGTCACTTTTTTCATCAAAAGTCACTAAAGTCATTTTTTTTATCAATGTCACTTTTTTTCATCACAAGTCATCAGAGTCACTTTTTTCATCAACAGACATTTTTTTTCTCAATAGGTAGTTAATTTTTTAATCAAAAGTCACCAAAGTCACTTTTTTCATCACTGAAGTTAATTTTTTTCATCAAAAGTCGTTTCTTTCATCAACAGTCATTTTTTTTCTCAATAGTTAATTTTTTATCAAAAGTCACCAAAGTCACTTTTTTCATTGAAAGCCATCAAAGTCACTTTTTTCATCACTCAAGTTAATTTTTTTCATCAAAAGTCACTAAAGTCACTTTTTTCATCAACAGTCAATTTTTTTTCATCAAAAGTTACTGAAGTCACTTTTTTTATCACTCTCAATTCTTTTTTTTTTCATCAAAATTCGATTTTTTCATCAACAGTCACTTTTTTCCATTGAAAGTCAATTTTTTCATCAAGAGTCATCAGTCACTTTTCCCATCAAAAATCGCTTTTTTCATCAACAGTCAATTTTTTTCTCAATAGTCAATTTTCCATCAAAAGTCGCTTTCTTCATCAACAGCCAATTTTTTCATCAAAAGTTACAAATTACTTTTTCTATCAAAAGTCACTATAGCCCCTTTTTTCATCAAAAGTCACCAAAGTCACTTTTCCATCAAAAAGATCACTTCTAGTGACATTTTGTCACTTGTTGCCCCTTTCCTTATTCAAAACCCTTTTTTGAGTTCTTTTTGTTCTTTTTTTTTTTTTTTTTTTTAAAAAAACAACAAATAATTGGAAAAAAATTTTAAAAATTAATTTTTTCTTGGAAACTCGAAACTTTAAAGTCAATTTTTCATGTTCTAACTAATTTTCTCAACCTTGGAGAAGGAAACAGACAAAATTTTTAAATTCAACGTTGAAGAAAATGTCAAAATTTAAATCCTATCACATTCCATTTCATTTATGATCAAAATTGGTCAATTATGATTTGATTATGTACATAGGTGTCTAAACTTGATATGTACGCACAAATTACAAGAAATTGATCATTAATTAAAATTTCACCAATAACGAAATATTGTGACTTCTTCAATTTTGCAAGTAGGTAGACTAAAATGTATTCCGAGGATTTTGCTCCTCCCCCCCCCCCATTTTACAATATTTTCATCTGAGAAATGAAGAGTTTAGGTAAGGAATGAGGGGGGGGATAAAAAATTTTGTAATTTACTCGAGTAGCATAAATCAAAATCCATGTTTTTGAGGGTGTAGAATACGAATTTAGCAATATTTTTCTCCTAGGAATGGAAAGGTTAAGGTAAGAGGTAAGGATACAAATAAAAATTGGAATTTTTTAAATTTTCAAATTTTTCAAGCAATATATTAACATTTTTGTTTTCGGGGGCGTCGAATTAAAGCAAAAATTGGGGTAAAACCTGTTAAATTAAAATTTTGCAATTTTCCCAAGAAATAGGTACATGGAAATTTGATATTTCCGAGGATATTTTTATGGACTAGGGAAAAAATTAAAATAGAAATGATCATCCATACTAACTGGATTGCCGTTGGTGCTCTGTATGGACCAAAACACATATGTTCTCGGTAAATCCAAAAATTCAGTTTTTTCAAATACCCCTGCATGTTTGAAAAATAACAAAAAAAATGTGTCAATAACGTGCGATTATCATTCGAGCACGCGATGCTATAATTTATAAAAATGTTAATATGCATAATTTATCGGTACTCCATCATACCTACTTGTATTCGCGCTTTATTTTATTTCATTATTTACTAATGTAATTATGAAAAATGTTCTGAATACTATAATTACCAGGTATTGTGTCGAATTGAAAGGCTTTAAAGATGATGAACATGGTTTCGTTTTGCAGTGTTCGGTGTACATTTTATCCAAAGCATGAGCTAATGCGTAGACTGATTTTATCACGTAGTATACTTTTGAGCTTTGTTGGTATATTGAGCTTAGATCTTCATTTCCTTAGCATAAAAAAAAAAAATGATAACACGTAAATAGAATAAATGAAATTTTTTGTCGGATTCATTGAAAACCAAGTCTTTGGTTACCTTTGCAATGAGATGATGAAGTTCGATCGGTTTGAATTTTGCATTGGAATTGATACTCCCAAAATTCTTCAAACCAAGGATTCCGGTCATTGCTATGTAATTTTTTTTCAAGATAATAAGTATCAAAGGCTGACAAAGGCTTCCTTCTTACACCTACCATAATACTTCCCAGAGCTTCTTCTTCATATCCATTAACTTTAAAATCATGAGTCAACCAATCATGACTGTTGAATCCAAAATAATAAATAACCAATCCAGGTACAGCAAAAAGAAAAACTCATTGATCCACACTCACATTCCTATTATCATAAAATTCCCAGTCAAATTCTGCTCCCTTATCGCTGCAAATAAACTGATGATATGATAACTGTCACAAAAACAGACGATAACTTTGGCTTGTCTGTCTTCGAATAATTTTTTGATGGCTGCCGAGTGCAAATTCGATTGTCTGGGATTTGGCAGATGTACATTGGCAGCTACACAAATTTCTGAAAATTCAGCCAGTTCTTGAAGGTAAAATCTTCCGCTCACTCCGAAATAATCTGAAATGGGTTACCATGCGATTTTAACGAAATTTGGTTTTTTATGATGGGAGATTTTCATGAACTTATGGATAGGATGTCGAAAAAATTACAAACTGTGCTTTTTCAAGAGAAATTATTTGAGGATTATACAAATTGAGAAAGGCAATTCTTGTGAAATTTATTTTTCGGGCCGAAAAAATAATTAGCTAGGTATTCCATTTTAAGAAAAATTTTAGAATTTGTAAGAACGATAATTTTTTCATTTTACTTGAAATTTGCATAGGTAGGTAGAGGTACCTAACAAATCTAAAGATTGAAAAAATTATTATAGAATGTTGAAAATCTTCAAAAAGTTGCAATTGAGTTGGAAACCCCTCTCTCCCGCCAAAAAAAATCATATCCAAAAATGCATCAGAAAAGTTTAATTTTGGATCCAGAACAATATTTTGACCATTGGCTCTTTTTTTGAGGAGTAAGGGGGGAGGAGATTTGATTTTACCCATAAACCTATCACAAAAATTCAATTTTTTTTGTGAAGATTGTTCATAATTTTTTGATGGTTATTTGAACAAAAAAATCGACTTGCTTTTTCATAGCTCCTTTTACCCATTCTTCTAGAAATTTATTCATGCTAAAAAAAATTTAGGAATTGAAATTTTTGGTAAAATAAATAATACCAATGTTTGAACTTCATGTGTTTGAAAAATTACGAGCAATGCAACATTTTTTTTTTAATTTTATGAAAAATTTTGAATGATTTTCTCTGTCAGCTTTCCTTGATTTTGATGATGAAAATATCCCTTTTGTTTCTAAAGATTCGGGAAATTCTGAGCACACTTGAAAACGATCAACTTTTATTTCAGAACTTCAGCTTTTACTTTTGTAAATTTTTTGGATTTTTTTTCGAATTTTTGTTGATTTTTCTTCGGATTTAAGTGGCTTGATATAAATTGAAGGGACTAAACAAATACCTACCCAACCTGAAATCTTTTAAATTGAAATTTCAGAAAAATTCTACAGAAAAAAATCACAAAATTGTGTTGATATTTTCAAACAAAAATATCAAAAAATTGAAAATTGCATTTTTGAGAACTGGAAAATTAGAAATTTTCTCTTTACTTACCATCTATGTAAGCAATAGAAAAATAAGTTAGTTTGAATTTCTTTAGAGTCTGGATAATCATCCAAGCTTCTTGATAAACTGAAGGGGTGACACTGAAAAAATATCGAGACGTCTTGAAATTCAACAACGATGAAGAATAACTAATCAATGGTAACTGAAATAACTCCAATGTATTCTGGATTGGAATAATATTGGCACTAGAGGCTGTTCCTATGACTCCGATCAACGGAGCAGTATTATTTCTGGAACAATCTTCCTGAAAAATAAAATAAGACGGGGTTGGCCTCATTAATTTTTCGATAATTTTGTTGAATAATTCGTTTACCCCTGGAATTTCCAGATTTCTTCCTATCATCGAAGGTATCCCTATTAATTTGATGGTCTGGTACAAGGATACCAATTCACTCCAACATTCGTCTTTTATCTCAATTCCCAATGTGATGTTGGGCAATATACTATTATCTCTTTAAACGAAAGGGTTAAAACTTTATTAAAATTCTGAGAAAAAAAATGAATCATACTGCGAAGAGAATTACTTGTTGATAGAATCCACTGCATAGAAAGCCGCCTCGACCAATTGTATCCCTTCTGAAGTTTTTATGTCGTCGCATTCTAACGAATTTTTGGTAGAATTTGGTAATCCGTGAATTGGGAAGAGGGCTCCAATTGTGAAATCTCCATGAATATAGCCAGTTTTATGAAGTTTTTTAATGGCATCTTGTCCCAGAGCGTTTGACCATGGCTCAGATGTCGAGGATATTAAAATAATGTGAATTATTCCAAAGATAGGCATTTCGAAGGGATTTTTTTTCTAAAATTTTCAAATATTTACATTTTTTGAAAATTTGTACTTACCTTTGAGGTAAATTTAGAAATTTATTCATGAATGTTTATTTCAATTTAAAAATTTGTTTTCACATACCAAAGTGAAGAGCAACATTGTTGAAAAAAAAATCAACTCGCGAAATTCTAAGCATAAAATCATACTTAACGTTACGAATTAACGGAAGCGAATACCATAATTGAACTGTTCGTGTTGATGAAATCTCTCGTAATATTTCTAGACTCCTCGTTTAGCCGGCAGGACATTTATTGATTTTACTTTTTTATAGCCATGGTTTTGATGATCAAACTGTCGGCTGGCCCTTGTCGTTATTATGTTATAAAATGTTTGTATTGGTAATTTGTTTGAATTACAAGGCTGAAAGGCCAGTGATACCTAATATCCTGTTTTATATTCAATTAGATTAACCCTACGTAAGATTAAATAACATAGAAGTCTGATAGGTACAAAGGAGGAGGAAGGGGGTGAAATGTTGTGTGATATTGATAGGTAGCTTTCTTAAAATTGTTCCTGTGTTGGTGAATGAATCATTGTTAGATAGATATTCTTGAATTAATTTAGTTTCTTTTTTTATCTTGGGAATTTTTTTTGAATTTCATTATATGAACCCATTGGGGATGAAAATTGGTCTTTTGAGTTGACCCAGATTTTGGGTCGTTTATAGAAGAAGTGAAATCAAGAGAGAAGCCCAACTCGAAAACCAATTTTTGAACCCTGTGAGGATTTTTTCTGCGTTTATTTAGAAACACATACGTGTTTTGGACCAACTAGAAGCAATGACAAGGGTCTAATTCCTAACATGGTTCAATTGTATTTTTAAATGAAAAAAAATAAGATTGTGTTCTATTTTTTTTTTTTTTTTACAAAATATGACTTTTCTTGTAGAAAATTTGGAAAAATTTTAAGAAAAAAATCGGGAAAAGTATTCAAATTGGGAAAGTGCAAAAAAATTCCATCTGAGCGAAAAATTACATTTTAGCCCCTCTCAACTGTGTCACCTTGAATTCTCTAGAAGTTATGGTTCGATTCATCTATCACCTGATCAAATATTTTCTCTCTGTCTATTAAATGCTTATCAACGATGAAAAATAATTTTTTTAATAGTTTTATTAATAGATATTGATGATTTTTTTTCAGATCCAAGATTCGCACTCGAACCAATCATATTTCCTGATTAATTATGGTAAGTTCAACTTTATTGTTATTACTACTTACTTTTTTTTTGAAAACATTTTTTCAATAAATTGCGATGAGAAAAGGATACCACGATGCCCCAGACCATGATGGAGGGGGGGGGCAGGGAATGGAAGAGAATTTTAAATTATTGGTCATGTTTTGAAGAAATTCCATGAAGGAAAGTGACAAATTTCAAATTTTTGAAGGATTTTTTTCGCGAAAATGTTCGCTTTCACTTTGTCTGAGCTCATCACATTAATATTTCTCGACTTTACATAAATAATTGATATTTCACCCTCTCGTTGATTTTTTATTTTCTGGAGTAACCCCGAAAGATTGCAGTAGCTTGTGTGAAATTCATAAATTTGAGTCATGCGTTCTATTTTTTTGGAGGGGGAGGAGCAATGAGTGGGGAGAAATTTTTCAATTTTCAGCCCGAGCAATCCGAATTTTTATTTGTATAATTGTTCAGACATCTTAAAATATGGAATTTGTTTCATTTTTTACAACTTTTTAAATTTTGCTTTGAAATGTTTTAGGTTTTTTTTTTTTTTTTTTTTGAAACTTTATCTGTAATTAAAAAAATGTAGGTTTCCGAGTTTTTAACTTTTTATGCAAGAGGAGGATGAACTCGTAAATTTTCAAATTTGATTTAATGATTTTTAGCCGAAAAAAAAACATTAAAAATCTCGTAAAAAGTAGTAATTCTTGAAAAAAAATGGTTCTTTTTTTCAAAATTGCAAACCCAGCTCCTCGAAGAGAAGAGAAGCGAGATAGCTCTTGGCCTGAAAAACTTTGTTTTGGCCCTATAATTCATCGTAGGACGTAGGTACGTACCAAAATTCACGCTTCTTTGATGATATGCAATTTTTTGGAGAGGATGTGAGTTATCCCTTCACTATAGTATTCAATTTTGACGCTTTATTCATGATTTTTGAAGAAATTTCAACAATGTTTGATTGGATACGCAGATTTGGTCTATGAAGATGGGAAAAGGGCAGAAAAATTCAAAAATTTTGATCCAAATTGATTTTTCTCCCCATTTTTTCAATTCGAAGTGTGGTTTTTCTTGTTTTGCAATTCTGTTATTTCCCCTCCAATTTTTTTTTCAGGTCTATTTTTTTCAACTGTGCCATCTTTTTACAGAAAAACATTATTTTCCAACCTTGGACTTTTCCTTCAATGAATAAAAATATTGATTTAAAATGAAAAAATTTCAGAGCTGTGAAAAAAATTAAAGGGAGAAATTTCAGTGTTGAGAAAAAAGTTTATTCGAGGTAAAATTTTTTAGACCCGACAAAAAAATGGAGAAAAAATTCAGTGCTGGATAAACAATTTTATTCAGAATAAAAAAATTTAGGGTTGAAAAGTATATGAAAATGATACGAATTTTGAAAAAAAAATGAATTGATTGGTAATTGATGGATCGCATAAGTCAAACAAAAATGATTCAAAAGTTAGTATTATTTCATCTTTTCGGCTAAAATGTTGCTAATAAATAAATCGATTCAGATTCAATATGAAATTTGGAACGTGTGGAATATGGCTCATATTTTTATTGTTAAATTTCAATCCATCAATCGATTTATAAAAATATCTTTATGCGGAAATGGAATACGTATAATACAATGCCTATAATTAGATCAACTAAAATCAAGAAATCGAGAAAAAAACACGTTTTATGATCAATTTATTGATACGAATAATATTGTGCTATAAATGATTTAAAATTATCATCGGTGTTAATCTCCGGCCGCCAGATGACGATGTACAATTTTGGAAAGAATAAAAATAATAACGTGATGAAACTGTCTATTGAAAACCCCATGAACATGGAAACGATCTGTGAACAAACACTAAAAATTAAAATAAAACGTTGGCGATGATTTCCTGATAAACTCGTTGCATTAAAAAAAAAATACGTACCTGAAAATCGCTAGAATTGTACACGATACGAAAAGTTATATTTGTGGAAGTCTGAACGAATGTAAAAATCGTGATGAACTTGGCTTCGTGAAAATTATGAGACAGTTTTCTAATTTTTATTGCGTAATAGATCATGACCAAGTGCATAATTATAAACGCAATATCCAACCAATGCTTTTTTTGAAAATTACATTTAAGAAATACAACCGGCTCGGGTTCCTTTTGATTGATCATTTTGTAAAGTGGGCTTTCTTGTGTCAACATCCAACTTAATAAAATAATTATCTCCAGTATAACTATGATTACGATTAAAAAAGCCTGAAAAAAAATAGATAGTATTTTATGTAATTCATTGAGTTCCTCGTTTTTTTGTTGCAAAATGGAACAAACCTGAAATTTTAACGAGCTTATCACCCACGGAAACTTGGATTCTCGATTTTTTATCGCTTTCGAAAGATAGAATATTTGTAAAGTTTTGAATATAACTGGAATATAGATCAGTGAAATTGCCACACTGGGTAGAGTTTTGGCCAAAGCACACGCCACAACGTTTGGTTTGATAATCAGCATAAAATTAGTGCTGCATAAAGTAATCACTCCGCATAATATGATGTAATACAACGGAGTACAAGATGATTTGATCACAGGAGTGTGTCGATTTCGTATAAATATTTTGGCTGTGAGTAGAGCTAAGGCAATGATGCAGCAAGATGTGCCTGATGCGATTAAGGATCTCGGATCGTTCCATCTCAAGTATATTTGAGGCGCTTCTGTGCACCCTGCAAGTAAAATTTTAAATAAAAAATAATGTTCAAGCCAGGCTTGAGAAGTGAAAAAAAAAGATTGGGATATTTGTGAGATGAAAATTCATCCCCATGCTTAAAAATCGAAAAAAGATGGGGTGAATATTGAGGTCAAAATTCATCCCAAGTTTATTCCAGGATTGAAAATTCGAAAATCAACTTTGGATGATTATTGGAAAGAATTTGGGACAAAAATTCATCCCCAAGTTCATTTCAGACTTTAAAATTCGGAGCTTGGAATGAATTTTGAGATGAAAATTCATCCCAAGTTTTTTCCAGGCCCGAAAAATTGCCAATCAGCTTGGGATGATTATTGGAATGAATTTGGAATGGAAATTTATACCAAAAGTTCATCTCAGGTTTGAACATTTGAAAATCAGATTAAGATCATGGAATGAATATTGGGATGAAGATTCATCCCAATTCCCAAATTCACCACAGGTACAAAAATTCGAAAAAAATTGGGATGAATATGGAATAAAATTGAGGTAAAAAATCATCCCAGACTTAAAAATTCGTAAAAAACTTGGGGTGAATATTGAGGTCAAAATTCATCCCAAGTTTATTCCAGGTTTTAAAAATTCTAAAATCAATTTGGGATGAATAATTATGGAATGATAATTGAGGTAAAAAATCATCCCAGGCTTAAAAATTCGTAAAAAAAAACTTGGGGTAATTTTGAGGTCAAAATTCATCCCAAGTTTATCCCAAGTTTTAAAAATTCTAAAATCAATTTGGGACGAAATGGAATGATAATTGAGGTAAAAAATCATATCGGGCTTAAAATTTTGTAAAAAACTTGGAGTGAATAGTGAGGTAAAAATTTATCTCAAGTTTATCCCAGGTTTTAAAAATTCTAAAATCAATTTGGGATGAATATGGAATTATAATTGAGGTAAAAAATAATCCCAGGCTTAAAAATTCGTAAAAAAAACTTAAGGTGAATATTGAGGTAAAAATTCATCCCAGGTTTTAAAAATTCTAAAATCAATTTGGGATAATTATTGGAATGAATTTGTAATAAAAATTCGTCTCAAGTTCATTCCAGACTTTGAAATTCGGAAAAAACTTGGGATGAATATTGAGGTGAAAATTCATCTCGATTTCATTTTGGGCTTGAAAATTTGAAAATCAGATTAGAATCGTTATTGGAATGAATATTGGGATAAAGATTCATCCCAAGTTCATCGCTGGTTCAAAAATTTGAAAAAAGTTTGGGATAAAAATGTGGAATGATTAGGTATTGGGGTAAAAATTCATCCTATACTTAAAAATTCGAAAATAAGTTTGGATGAATATTGAAATGAAAATTTATCCAAAGATCATCCCAGACTTGAAAATTTGAAAATAAAATTGGGATAAAGATTGGGATAAAAATTCATCCCAAGTTCATCACAAGTTCATGAATTCGAAAAAAATCAAGGATGAATATGAGAATGATTATTGAGGTATAAATTCATCTCAGGCTCGAAAATCAGCTTGTAATGATTATTTGGATAAATTTGGAACAAAAACTTATCCCAAATCTATCCCAGGCTTAAAAATTCGGAAAAAAATTGGGATGAATATCGGAGTGAAAAGCCATCCCAAATTACTCCATGGATCGAAAATTCGATAAAAAGCTTGGACTGAACATTGAAGTAAAAATTCATCCCAGTCCTAAAAATTCGAAAAAAAATCTTGGGATGAATAATATTGGGGTGGAAATTCACCCAAGTTTATTTCAGGCTTGAAAAATCAGAAAAAAAAAGTTTGAGATGAAAATTGATTTCAAACTCATCCCAGACTCAAAAATTCTTGAATCAGCTTTAGATTGTTACTATTAGGAATAAAATTCATCCCAAGTTTATCCCAAGTTTTAAAAATTCTAAAATCAATTTGGGACGAAATGGAATGATAATTGAGGTAAAAAATCATATCGGGCTTAAAATTTTGTAAAAAACTTGGAGTGAATAGTGAGGTAAAAATTTATCTCAAGTTTATCCCAGGTTTTAAAAATTCTAAAATCAATTTGGGATGAATATGGAATTATAATTGAGGTAAAAAATAATCCCAGGCTTAAAAATTCGTAAAAAAAACTTAAGGTGAATATTGAGGTAAAAATTCATCCCAGGTTTTAAAAATTCTAAAATCAATTTGGGATAATTATTGGAATGAATTTGTAATAAAAATTCGTCTCATTCCAGACTTTGAAATTCGGAAAAAACTTGGGATGAATATTGAGGTGAAAATTCATCTCGATTTCATTTTGGGCTTGAAAATTTGAAAATCAGATTAGAATCGTTATTGGAATGAATATTGGGATAAAGATTCATCCCAAGTTCATCGCTGGTTCAAAAATTTGAAAAAAGTTTGGGATAAAAATGTGGAATGATTAGGTATTGGGGTAAAAATTCATCCTATACTTAAAAATTCGAAAATAAGTTTGGATGAATATTGAAATGAAAATTTATCCAAAGATCATCCCAGACTTGAAAATTTGAAAATAAAATTGGGATAAAGATTGGGATAAAAATTCATCCCAAGTTCATCACAAGTTCATGAATTCGAAAAAAATCAAGGATGAATATGAGAATGATTATTGAGGTATAAATTCATCTCAGGCTCGAAAATCAGCTTGTAATGATTATTTGGATAAATTTGGAACAAAAACTTATCCCAAATCTATCCCAGGCTTAAAAATTCGGAAAAAAATTGGGATGAATATCGGAGTGAAAAGCCATCCCAAATTACTCCATGGATCGAAAATTCGATAAAAAGCTTGGACTGAACATTGAAGTAAAAATTCATCCCAGTCCTAAAAATTCGAAAAAAAATCTTGGGATGAATAATATTGGGGTGGAAATTCACCCAAGTTTATTTCAGGCTTGAAAAATCAGAAAAAAAAAGTTTGAGATGAAAATTGATTTCAAACTCATCCCAGACTCAAAAATTCTTGAATCAGCTTTAGATTGTTACTATTAGGAATAAAATTCATCCCAAGTAAATCCATAACTCAAGAATTCGATAAAAAGCTTCGAACTTGGGATGAATATTTTGGGATGGAAATTTATCCCAGAATTGAAAATTCGAATGAGAGGATTATGGGATGAAAATTCATTTCAAGTTTATTCAAGGCTTGAACGAAGAGTTGCCTATATGAATGTGTGAAGGGGCAAAGCGTATGCCACTTTCGAAATTCCCATTTTAAACGATAGTCAATTGGAGAAGTTTGATGTTTCATTATTTTTATTCATTTCTCGTTTTGAAAAAATCAAACACAATTTTTTCTATTAAAAATGGAACTGAATTACCTGTTTTGTTATCATAGGGCAAGTGTCCTGGTGAGCATCCCTCGCAAGTAAATTTATTGACAAGATATTCGTGTTCTTCGCAAGGAATACACTGCCAGCAACATAGGCGTTCTTTATCATTCACCTAGATCAAAAAAAGTAACAACTTTTACTTTCTTTTCGAGGATATTGCCTTCGACGATGTACGATATTTTGAAAATTTTCCTACTGATGAGAAGGTGATTTTTTGTAAACTTTTTTCACTCACTTGAGCAAACCCCATTGGACATTGTTCGGAGCATATCGAAATAATTCGTTCACCTCTGGGATACTTTATTTTACCAAAGATATTCAAGTGTTTGTCAGGATTTTCATTGGTGATGTTCTCATGATGGCAGTCGTAATCTCCCACTAATTCAAATTTGTACGAGTTGTTTACTAATTGGAAATTGTAAATATCAAATCTGAAGAAAAAATATGGATATATTCGAACTGCAGTTGATAAAATGATTAAAATATTTCAACTAGGAACATAACATACTTGCCAATATTTGGTGATCCATGGAAACTAAATCCGACTGTTTCGTTGTTAAATAAGAAGGTCAGATTGGTCAGGTAGCTCTATCAAAATGACATTGGTATTTGCAAATCTCATATACTTACCCATTGGATTAAAACGATTCAAAAAAAAACTCACCATATACCTCGTCGTATTGAATGGTTTCTTTTTCAAACACTGAATCCCCTTTGGCCCACACATATCTAAACCCATTTCTCGTAATCCTCGAGCAAAAGCATGAATTGATTTAACGACATAGGCAATTCTGGCATTCTGACTGCTCAATTTTGTTGATGGACCTGTTACCGATTCTAAGTATTCTTCAATCCAAGGATTACGCATATTAATTTCCAAACCGACAGATTTCAAGTGATTTTCGAAACCTGGAATTGTTTTACTTCTTGGGACTAACATCAGCATTCCGTCGGCTTCTAGTTCGTACTCGTAGAGGAGGTCTTCAGAAATAGGCCATTCGTTGCTGAAAAATGAAATTCATATAAATCTATACTTTCGTATGAAAGATCTGCGAAGATTTTTTTCCAACCTGTTCAAAATTAAATATTTTCCAGTTAAGTTGAACTTGAGCATTTCCTGGAAAATCACCTCTAAAGTTGTTTCATCGCAAAAACAAACGATCACTTTAGCTTTATCGTTCTGAAACAAGTGCTTGACCGTTGGCACGTATTTGATTTTACGTTTGGGACGTGGTATGTGAACGCTATTCGATATGCAAATATTATAGTTAGGTGCCCATTCCTCTAAAAAATATTTACCATTTTTTCCAAAATATTCTGTAATAAAAAATACCACATTTGAAATAAACTATTGGAAAAATCTCCTGAAAAATTCTTCGATAAAGCGAACCATCTGTATATGCCACTGAAATGTAATTCCAGTTGAATTTTTTAAGAATCTTGATGATCAAATATGCCAAATGATAGTCGCTTGGAACGACGCTCAAATAGAAATATGGCGATATTAGTTGCGATAATGAAGTCGAGTAACCAATTTGAGGGATTTTGTAGAGTTTCAAAAGATTTTCGTAATGGAGCATGTTCAGCTTGGTCATCGTTCCGATCATTCCGATTAAGGGGGATTGGGTGTATGTTTTCGTAGAGCAAGTGTTGAGCTGAAAAATTAAATATATTTTTGAAGAGAATTTTTTTTGAATTTTTTATAGAGAAGGAAAGGGGTATTACTGGGGATGAATTTGATATTTCAATTTTGTATCTTGATTCCTCTGTGAGTTTTGGTTTCTTTATGATATGCATTGTTTGGTACAATGCAACACGTTCATTTTCGCAGTCGTCTTTTATATTTATGCCCAATTTGATCCCTGGCAGGAAATCCGGATCCCTAGAACCATAAAAATTACAGATTTAAAAAAACTCGCAAGGAAAAAAGTTTTGGGTTGGATCAAACTTTTCCTTATCAAAAATACAACCGAAAAGAATCTGTAATTCAAGATCTTCAAGAATTCATGTCAGTGATGAAAAGAGCCTGGTTGGGCTTTACTCTCGATCACTTTTCTAATTGGTGAACACTGAACAGTCACTGAAAAAAATCTTGGATTTTCAGAAAATTTTGGATGATTTCTCAAAATTTTTACTGATTTTTCTTTAAAAAAACTCACTGAATTATCCCCGAATTTTTCAAAAAGATTACTGATTTTTCAAAAATTTCAATTTTCAAAATTTTCTTCTTCATCTTGAGAACTTTTTTAAAATTTCCATCGAAAATTTCGCAGTTTTTCCAAAAAAATTATGCGTTGATTTTTACAAAAATTCATGCATTTTTAAAACATTTCTCTAATTTTCAAAACGTAGGTATCACTAACTTTTTGAAAAATTTCACCAATTTTTTTTTTTAAAAAAAGGTCAATTACATTAAGCATCTTACATTTCAAATTTCACCAATTTTCAGTAAAATTTTCTTTCTTTTAGAAAAAATTTCACCGATTGAAAATTTCACTCTCAAATTTTTAAAAAATCTATAAGTTTTTAAAAATTATCAATTTTTAAAAAGTATGTATTGCTGATTTTTGAAAAAAAAAACATCAATTTTTCAGTAAAGTTCGAAAATTTTACTGGCTTAGGTGAATTTCCACTGATTTTTTAGCAATTTTTATACTGTATTTTATTCAAAACCCACATAAATCGAAGAATTCTTTAAAAATATATTCTTGGTTAAAATTTCTTCCCTTAGAGAGAAAAAAATCATCAAAATTGAGGAACTGAAAATTCGCCTAATTTTGCAAACCTATCTCTGGGTAAAAGAATCCCCATCTGTCTAAACATAAGCTCGCTGATGCGACGAAAACCTATATCCAAATATTAGGATCGTGAAAAAGAATCTTCAATGTGTCTGAGAAATAAATAATCCACATCGGCGAAGTGTCATTTCACAAGCTTTTACGTACTTAATCAAACCCATTTGTATAATCTAGTTACATACCTTTTCAGGTTCTTTCTAACCTACTCAATCTGTAGAGAGTTCGTATTCGGCATCTTTTAAAGCACACAAACACGACTCGAAAATAGAAATCATGTAATAAAAGTTCAATTTACACATAAAAATACTATAACATAAATCAAACAAGAATCTACCTTGACTAGGCTAAAATAATTGTTATAAAATCACATTATAAAAATCAAAATGACAGCTTGAAAAGAAATGTTAACGTACCTACATGCTTACATTCGTACATCGAGGTACTCTTATCTTTATAGAATCTAAAAATATCTGCTGAGGTGAGATTATTAATTCATTAATCTCACCTTTCGAATTCGTTCTAGGTCCCCTACCTGATTCAAAAACCACAAGATAATTTGGCGAATTTATATATTCCTTCACCTATATTATAAAAAAAATAAAGAAAACAGCCTGTAGGATCTACAACAAATTTTTCTAATTTTGATTTTTTTTCATTACGTCTAGGAATAACAACGGTGTTTTTACCAGGACCTCTAAGACCTCTAACCTCCAAAGCGCTATTAGGTGTGATGGATGGATCTTCCTCTGAGGGACAACCTTTTTTACGACCCCCAAAAAAGCTGGGTAAATAACTAGTTATGAATCCTTGATCTCCAAACAAGTGATTTCTTATTAAATAGCACAAATCACCGAACAAATTCCCTGCTCCATTTGGTTTCAGTGGGTGTCGAACAAAGTTTTGTTCTATTGAGGTGTTGGAATCTGCGAGATTGTCATTTGATGATGGCCTAGCCTGCGATTCATATGGTTCGAGATGATTGATTAAAATTTTATATTATTCTTTATAATAATTATGCAATTCAAGAACAGTGTTTTGTGCAACTATAGAAATAAGTGAAAATTTTACCAATTTATTCAGTAAATTTTCATTTTTGAATCGGTAATAATTTTAATTTACTGATTGAATCAGTAATTAATCACTGATTGAATTAGTAAATTTAAATTTTTACTGATTCTTTTCAGTAGTTAGATAAAGATTACTGATTCAAAAATGAAAATTCACTAATTGAATCAGTAATTAATCACTGATTGAATTAGTAAATTGAAATTTTTACTGATTAATTTCAGTAGTTGAATAAAGATTACTGATTCAAAAATGAAAATTCACTAATTGAATCAGTAATTTTTCACTGATTAAATTGGTAAACTGAGATTTTTACTGATTCATTTCACTAGTTGAATAAAGATTACTGATTCAAAAATGAAAATTCACTAATTGAATCTGTAATTTTTCAATGATTGGCAGTCAAATTTCACTGATTAATAGTTGCACACTTTTCGCTGTTTAAACAGTGAATTTTCAGTTTTTTGACTGATTCAGATTTAGAGAGAAAAATGTCTTCCAAAATAATCTGTAGTGAAGAAAAATCCCCAACCCCCGGGCTCGGATTTAAATTTCGACTGTTGAAGAAAAAATTGGGATTTTCAGCAAATTAAGCAAGTACTTTCTTAATTTGAACTCTAAATTTGAATTAGTTAAAATTGACTGATTAAAAAGCCAAAAATGTGCAACTGTAGAGATCAGTGAAAAATTACTTATTCAATTGGTGAATTTTCATTTTTGGATCAGTAAATCTTTTTGTAACTACTGAAATGAATCAGTAAAAATTTTAATTTTACTGGTTCATTTCAGTAGTTGAAAAAATATTACTGATTCAAAAATGAAAATTAACTAATTTGAATCAGTAATTTTTCACTGATTAGTTGTACACTTTTTGCTGTTTAATCAGTCAATTTTCAATTTTTTGACTGATTCAGATTTAGAGTATAATCAGTGACATTTTACTACCAATCAGTGACAAATTACTTATTCATATAGTGAATTTTGATTGTTGAATCAGTGAAAATGGATTGACTGATCAAAATCAGTAAAAATAAAACGTCACTGATCAGTGAAATTTAATTTTTACTAATTCTATAATGAAAATTCACCGATTGAATCGATGAATTCTTTCACTAATTCCTACAGTGACTCAATTTTGTCGATTAAATCAGTCAATTTTGGCTGATTCAAAGTAAGAGTACATAATATCTAATTTTATATAAAATAAAAAAAATGATCTAAAATATTTTATTCGTTGATAATTATTAAATCATTATACTTAATTGTTTTGAAATTATTCAAGTTTATTTTAGGTATATCAACTTTTCATTTCAATATTTTTTTCTAAAATATGATTTAAAGATCGGTTAAAACTTTGGTTTTATTGGTTGTTTTTTTTCATATGCCAAAAACAAAAGGGTTGAGGATTTTTCTGAAAGTATCCTATTTTTATTTTACTAGCAACATCATCGAAGTATAAGCTTATCTACTCTCTAAATCTGAATCAGTCAAAAAACTGAAAATTCACTGATTATACAGTGAAAAGTGTGCAACTGTTAGTCAGTGAAATTTGATTGTCAATCAGTGAAAAATTACTGATTCAATTAGTGAATTTTCATTTTTGAATCAGTAATTTTTTTCCAACTACTGAAATGAATGAGTAAAAATTTAAATTTACTAATTCAATCAGTGATTAATTACTAATTCAATCAGTGAATAACTGATTCAATCAGTAAATTAAAATTTTTACTGATTCGATCAGTAAATTAAAATTTTTACCGATTGACAAATGAAAATTCACTGATTAAATTGGTAAAATTTTCACCGATTTCTTCAGTTGCACACTTTTGTCTTATTAATCAGTGAATTTTGACTGATTCTAATTTAGAGAGTACTTGGAATAATTTTGAAACTTTACCTGGTAATCTGAGCAGAGTAAAAACACAAAGAGAAAACTTCTTGCGCAATGCAACATTTTTCAACAATTTGCCCATTTTTGAGCTTGAATAAAGTTTTTATGCGATCTGCAAACGTACCTATTCACCTACGTGCTATTCGTCAACACATTTTTGACACATTTCGACCATTACCTCATAATTGAAAATTAGCCAAAAAACAGTTGATTGATGCGCAATGCAATAGGTACGTTTACACAATAAATTATGGTGAGGAAAAAATTTTAAAAAATAAATTCACGTACTGATTGTCTACAGGCCAGAAGGCAAAAAGTGCTCTAGAAGTTCATTTCACTGTTTTTTTCTTGTTTTTTTTTTGTGAAAAAAAATTTACTACACATTTTATAGATACTGGTTCAGCATTCTCAAAAACGGTAAAAAAATTTCTAACTCTGCACATAGTGTGGGAGGGCCGGAGGGGGGGTCAAAAAGAAGTGTTTTTTGACCTAGGTTTAGGTATGTCCGGGCAAAAAAATTCAAGCGAGGTTCGATAGGGTAGTGTCCCCTGATGCTGAATATGCATTTTTCCACGGCACGCTCCCACAATTGCAGTTTTGGGGCGCTTTGAGTGCAATTTTTGATCATTTTTGGCCCTTTTTCACCATTTTGTGGCTTTATATCCTGAAATATGACTGGGGGACAATTTCTTTTGTCCAATTTCGTTACACAGAATGTTTATATAGATACTCAAAATCGCAACGTTGATCGAATTAAACCCGCAACCTTCAAATGTTATCGGATTTTAAAATTCTGTAAAAAAAAAAAAGTGATATGAGTACTACTCCAATTTCAACTGTACGAATTTTTTGCAAAAGTAGTCGTGCAAGCTATCAAATTAGGTTAAAATTACGCGCTGGATTCGAAAATGACAATATATTTTTTCATCTTCTTCCTCCACCCATCCCGAATTAGCTAAGCCTTCTACATTTGATTTTTTTTTCTTCATTTAGATGCGTAACCTATTAGGTGAAATGGGTTAAAATTTCGCGATGGACTCAAAAATGACGATTTTTTACCTCCTTTCATTCCAAATAAGCCTCTTTGAATTTGTTTTTCTTTCCCCCACCCCTGAATTAACCCCTGAACTTGAATTTTTTTTCTCATTTAGCTGTGTGGCCTATTAAAATTGTTGGTTAAAATTTCACCGTGGATTCGAAAATGGCCATGATCTTCTCCCATTCCTAATAAACTTCCTTGAATCTGTTTTTCACTCGAATTAACCCCCTAAATTCATTTTTTATTTATTTCGTTTGAGTGACCTATTGCAATGGGTAGAAATTTCGCTCTGAATTCAAAAATTTCGATAATTTTTCGATGTTCCCTCCTCCCACGGAATTAGTCCCCTCAAATTTTATTTTCTCTTTTCATTTTTTGACCAATTAAAATAAGTTAGAATTTTGCATACAATCTTTCAAAAAAAATTTTTAAATATGAAAATGAGGCGAAAAATCACTAGGAAGTATATTTTTGAGTGCAAATATAAAATTTAACAAGAATCTAAACTCAGTGTACAATTTTGAAATGAAAACAATCGAAATATACTTCGTAAAATAACTTTATGTAAGTGTTCAAAATTTCAGGTTTTGAAGTTCAAATTTCGACGAATTTTCGAAATTTTAGAGTTGAAATATGAGAATTTTATCCAACCAACGAAAAAAAATCTTAAATTCGGTATAAGTATTTATATCTTATTTTCGACCTGCCAAATCGATTGGACGCAGTATCAAGTCGTTTTGGAGCCATCAGAAAATTTTAGAATTTTCAGGTGCAGGAAGAAAATCGATAAAAATGATTCATATCTAAGCACTTCAGCATTGTTAATCGCGGATTACCCCTCTAAGTGACTTATTTGGTCAAGTGAAGCGCAATTTTCCAAACTTTATTACTTTCAGTTCAACTTTCACATTTTTCTTGAGGAAATTTTTCAGGAGTGATGAATAATTTAATCTGACTTCCTGAAATTTGGGATACAGAGTTCTTTTTAAATGTATTTTCGATATAAGTAAGATGTTTATTTCCGCTCAAAATTTTACTATCAAGTCACCTAATCCCACCCTTGTTGGATCTGCAGGTCAATTGAACGCGTTACGTGCTAAATTACGTCATCATATAAGCTCAAAATAACATAAAACTCGTTTTACATACTCATTTATCGAATCAATAGCGAAAATCGCTGCCTCGACCAATTCGATCCCCTCGTTTTGTTCGATCGGTCCACATTCCAAAGGTCTGGTATCATCTAGAGGAGAACTATGTATCGGAAATAACGCCCCGATTATAAAGTCACCATCGATATACGCGGTTATATTCAATTTCTCCGCATCATTTGGGTTAAAATTATCCAAATTTAATTCAAAAGCTCCAACACTCGAAAAAATAATAACCAAGTACGTGATTCCTTTACACATCATGTCTCCAATCCGAAAAAAACTGATCATTTCGATTAACGATAAACCAATCCTTATGGTGTTTTTAACCGACAAACACGTCATTGTCTCGAACACAGACATGGAAAAACCTCTGAAAAATGTTGATGTTTTTATGAAGGTTTTTATCGATTACATTGTCACAATATCTGATGCGTAAGGGTATATGAGGTAATTAAGTGACGAAAAACGTAAAGGCATCTATTCCCCTGAACGAGCATATTTCGTAGGTATATTTTATTAGAAAAAATTTTTACAAGGGTAGTTTACATAATTAAATAGATAATCAGTCTTTAATTGAGTTTAATTGGCTGATTTTTTTTTACGTATTTTCGGTTTCACTCGATGTGGCGCCGCTGCAGGTTTCGTCGTCGGCTGAGACGGCAGGAAGTTGAAAGTAGAGCTTTTCCAGACTAGTTTGGCACGATTTTGAGATTATTTCGCGATTTATGTCTGTAAAAAATGTATTTTAGTATGAGACTGATCTATGGTTTATTTTAGAATTTTAAAAGTGAACAGGGTATTTGTGCTTACTCGACATGAGGGACTGATTCGAGTAACATTCTTGAAGTGTTTTATGTAGTTGATCTATGTCCTTAATGTTTGAAATATTCGATAGGAAACCATTTTTAATTATTCCACTGTTGAAAAAAATAAACGCAGATTAAATTAGATATCGGTATTAAATTCGGAAAAATTGAAGTGGAAATATTCAGTTGAATAGGTAATGGTGTGGGGAGGGAGTGGCAGAACCTATAAGCAAGGACCGGATAAATATGTAAAAACATATTTTTCTGTGAGCATTCCTATCGCGCATATCGGCGGTTTCTTTACGATTCAAAAAATTCTGAGTATTTTAAGCCCCATATGTTAGCGCATATTTTTGCATATTTTGGGTATAAACGCATATTTTTACATATTTTGCCATTTTTGGCGCATAATTGGCCATATTTTGACCATTTTTCACGTTTTTGGGCATATTTTACTCACTTTATCTGTTTTACTTTTTTTTTTTCGTACTTACCACCCAAAATTTAATTTTTTAATTTTTTTCTGTCTGAGAAATGAAAGTGCCTGTTGCAACTTTTTTTTTTGAAAAAGTAAATACTTTTTATTTTGAATTAAAAATCGATTTTATCTATAAGGAATTACTAAAATCAGTCAAAATTTCCTAAAATGAATAATATTTCAGCACTATGAGTGATAATTTAATGACAAGATTGAAAAAAGCTGTTTTTTGATACCCATATCGTATTCACATATTTTCACATATTTCGAGTTTTTAGCACATATTTTTGCATATTTTGCCCTTTTTTAGCGCATAAAATATGTACATATTTTGCGTTTTTTAGAACATACATATCCGGTCCTTGCCTATAAGTCATTATTCGAGAGGAAATTCGTCGACAATTTTCTGTCGCAAATTTGGTAAAATTTTGATAATTTCACCCTTTTCAGTGGATTTTTATAATTAAAAATTTTGAGTAGGAAATGAGGAGTGAAACATCGGAATTTCAAAAAAAAAGAGGGATCATGCACGAAATTTCTGACTAACTTCTTTGAAGGATTTTAATTTAAATTTTGATAGTGTCATTTTTAATCAAATAATTTTCACGATTTTTTTTCAGTTATTCAAGCCATTTGATCATAGAATTTTTTTTGCATTTTATAATTTTTTTTCATAAAACATTTTGGCAAAGTTGAGGAAAATTTTTCAAAACAAATTTCTGGTCCGATAATATTCTGCTTTCCAAGGAAAGCTCCCACGGAGCCCATTAATTTTGAATTATCAAACATAAAACATTCAGGTACGAAGTAAATTTTCCAATTTTTGGAAAAATATTATGAAAGAAAACACAACTCACGGTTAATTATTTCTAAACGAAAAGATTATTCGGAAAATAGATAAAATTACCTCATAAGTTGTTCGCAATTTTGAAGTAAATAAACGGAACCAAAATGACACCTGAGATTTTTGGTCGTCTTGAAATTAGCTCTTATGTTTTTCTCAGGCTTACACAATATGATGTATAATTTTGGAAAAAACAAAAATATCAGAATGATTAAAGCGCTGGTTGAAAGAGACAGGCATTGCGAAAGCACCTGAAATCATAGTGCAATTAGTTGATGAGTGATTTTTTTATTTGAAGTGAGTAAAAAATTGTCACCAAGAATAACTTTTATACCTGTAACTGGCTCCCGAAATAGATGGCGATAAACGAGAGCCACGTAATGGCAGTGGCATAGCAAGCAAATCCGATACATTTAGCTTCGTTAAAATTATCCGGCAATTTTCTCGTTTTGAAAGCGTACAAAATACAGAATAAAAGTAAGACCACATTGAAAATAAATTGAAGTATGAGTTCTTCGGATAAATCAGAGCTGGAGCATTCGAGTACAGCTTTATCAAACGAGAAATTTCCATATTCGCTTTTCATTTTCCATTGGCTTATTTCCACTTGGACTGGAAGTAGGAATATAGATACGATACAGATGAATAATTCAATGGAGACGAGAAATCCGCAGATGTACACCTGAAATTAATTGATCTTTTGATTAGATAAATGTTCTTGATGAAAAAATTTATCCATGAAGGTATTCTGAATCGGAAGTAAATTTTGAGCTGAAATAAAAATTAATCAAACATATCTACATCATAAAAAACCTTACATCCGAAATTTCAGGGTCTGGAATTCATTTCCTTTCAATGATGGAAAATTTTTGAAATTAATTTTCGCTCTGCGAATTATAAAAATTTTTTCCAATCAACAATTAAGGCCGAAATTTGGTTTATACCCTATTTTAGATTTCCCAAATCGATCGGATGTTTTTTCGAGACATTTTAAAGCCTCCAAAATTTTTTGGAATTTTCTAGAAATAAAGAAAAAATAAATAATAATACACTAGATAAACTTTAGTGCTCAAAAACTCAAATTACCCAAAATGATCTGATAATTACCTACTCGTAATTACCCACAATTACAACACATTACCGGTAATTACCCAAAATTACCACATATGACTGGTAATTACTCATAATTACCATACATTACGGGTAATTACCCAAAATTACCACGCATCACCGGTAATTACTCAAAATTACCGCACATTACCGGTAATTACTCACAATTACCCCACGTTACCGGTAATTACCCACAATTACCACTTTCGATCAATTAAAGTACGATTTTCCAAAATCTGTCCTTTTCAAATCAAAAACATGTATTTTTTGACAGAACATCTACGAAAAAAATTCAATTAGGTAGACTATGGTACTTTTATAGGCTTTGAGCTCCAAAACGTCCTGAAACCATTTCCAATCGATTCGAAAGGGCGAATTAGCTATTTTCGTTGATTGAATCAAATTTTGATATTTTGCAATGCGATAAGATAATTCCGAAATTTCAAAAATTTACCAAAATTCAAAAAAAAAATTCCTGTACCTGAAATTTTTGATATGTGGTTGTTTTACGATGCATGTTCGATTAATTTTTGTTTCAGCCCAAAATTTCAATTCAAATTGAGACATCTCCCCTCCTAAAGTATTTATTTAGATACCTACTTGTGACATTGTAGACATGAATTTTGGTTTCAATGCAGGAAAACGTTTCTTCGACATTGTTAAAATCCTTGATATCCTGTTAGTCTTGACTAATAAAGCGCTGTATATGATACAGAGACTAATCCCAGGTACAATCCTGACAATGGTGCAACGTTGAATGGTGGGTTTTCCGATCAGAACGAATGAACACGAATGTGCCAAGATCATGCCGATGAACATGATATAACAAAGCTCTTTTGTCGACGATTTCACCACCGGAGTATTCCCATATTTGTAGAACACCATCATGGTCATTAAAGTTAAAACTATTCCACCGATGGAAAAAATCATACCAGTTATTCCCATACCGTCGGAAAAATGAACGTACTCGTGGGGCATTTCAATGCATTCTGAAACCAAAATCAATACCAAGTCAATATCTGGTATGGAGAGTCAAATGGAATACAGATACTTAAAAATTTGGGAATATGTACTAGTTTTATTGGAATCCGGTCTGTGACCAATTTCACATAATTTACATATTTCTCCATCCGAAATCTCCTTCGATTTACACGGTTCGCAATTCCAACAACAAGTCCTGTTTTGTCGTCCATTTTCGGGCCATACTTTCTGAAATCACAATTCATTGTGTAAATTAGCGCTTGTCTGAAGCTCGTTAGAGTATTTTTTGACGGTATTTGTGAACACCTACTCTGTATCCAGGTTTACATGGGTCAGAGCAAACTGATTTCACGGTTTTTACTAATCCTGGTAATTGAATTTGATTTGTGTCTAACGTCAATTCATTATCAATCCAATGTCCGACTTTGACGTATTCGTAAACCTTGTTGCCCTTTTGCTGATAATTCATGATATCGTACCTTTCGAAAAAAAAAATCTGGTTCAAATGTGTTCGAAAATTTTATGAGGTTACTCATTCGTTTTAAGGTAAATATGAAGTTACGTACCTACCTAGCAGGAGGGTCACCGTTTTCGTCAAATTTTGTCTGTTCGTTTTGATAATCGATAGTCACTTTACGAAGGTAGTCCTGAAAATTTGAAAATTATTGAAACTGAATCTATGAATATTACAAATGATACGTTATTTCACTACAATTTGTTCAAATGAAGTCGTTTTTACCTATTCTACGGATATTTATCGAGAAGTTATGTATTTACCGCAATTGAACGTCAATTTACGATAATTTACCACAATCGAATGAGTTCACGGTGATTTACCACCATGAAATTATAATTTACGGTATTTTACTGTAATTACATGGTAATTTACGGTATTTTACCATAATTACATGGTAATTTACGTTATTTTACCGTGATTACATGATAATTTACGGTATTTTACTGTAATTACATGGTAATTTACGGTATTTTACTGTAATTACATGGTAATTTACCGTAATTACATGGTAATTTACCGTAATTACATGGTAATTTACCGTAATTACATGGTAATTTACCGTAATTACATGGTAATTTACCGTAATTACATGGTAATTTACCATAATTACATGGTAATTTATTGTCTTTTACCGCAGTTACATGATTATTTACGGTACCTAGGTAATTTACTGCAATTTACTGATGATTTGCAGTAATTTACCATTACCGCAATCGAATGGCATGGCAGTTTACCTTAATTTACCGCAACTGAATGGAAATTTACCGTAATTTACCGCAATTGAATGACAATTCACTATAAGTTACCGCATTTAAATGTCAATTTATGTAGAATAGGTAATTTAGGAATAGGTATTTTTTGCCATAATTTATTTATAAACTACCAACAAATTACCATCAGTTCTCGTTTGAAAAACTCGACCAATTATTTTGAAAATAAACCTATCGTAAAACACAAAAATGGAGATTAGTCCAATCATGCATTGAGCCGTTTTTGACAATTTTTCAGAATTTATACCAAAATTTAAAAATTTGAGCCCATCATAAAACACAAACTTTCTGAATTTTGCGACATTTTTGGCCAAGTTGGATGCAAAAAATATTTCCCAGCGGCACCAATGATTTTTCCCGAGTTTCTCAATTTTTGAAATTACCTTAGGAAAATTCGAAATTTTTAATTTCATGTATATCCTTTATTACGAATAGGTGAATGGAAACAGTCAACAGTGATTTCTAATAATTACCGATAATTGCACGTAATTACCGGTAATCTTATGTAATGATTAGTAATAAAAATAATCATTCGTTCAAGTATTAATTCCAATTTCAGATCAGACATAACCGTAATCACCGGTAATTTGTGGTAATTGTGGGTAATTACCGGTAATTTGTGGTAATTGTGGGTAATTATCGGTAATTTGTGGTAATTGTGGGTAATTACCGGTAATTTTGGGTAATTTGTGGTAATTAGGGTAATTTAGTGTAATTTGTGGTAATTGAGGGTAATTACCAGTAATTTTGGATAATTAATGGTAATTACCGGTAATTTTTGGTACTTGAGGGTAAGTACCGGTAATTTTTGGTAATTAAGGGTAATTACCGGTAATTGTTAGTAATTATATGTGATTACTTCTCCTTTGTGGTAATAACAGATTATTTTGAAAATTTTCAGTGATTGCTTCTTGCTTCTCATCTTTATAATACCTAACACGTAATAATTTGGTGATTGAGGGTGAACTAGTAACTTTTAGTAACTGTTAACAAAATTAGAAATTTTTAGCAATGTTTGATGAGTAAACGCAATTGTTTGTAATTTCGGGTAATTTTTGGTAATTTATGAGTAATTTTTGTGGAAAAGTATTTCTGTCGATCACAGATAATTGTAGGTTATTGCTGGTAAATTGGGGGGTAATTACGCATAATTTTCGGTAATTATGAGTAATTCGTTGTAATTACAGGTAAATTTCGGTAATTACCGGTAATTTTTACGTAATTTAAAGAATTATGGTAAAAATTAGTCATTCGACATATTTTTCTACCAACCATGAATAATGTTCCATTTATCGGGTAAAGATCATTGCACGCTGGAGCATTCTTGCCGCAAATATCGTTTCTGTAACCGTGCAGTGCTCGTGCCAAAGCATAGATAGACTTGATCACAAAAGACAACTTCGGATCTTGAACATAATCCTTCTCGAATGATTCTTTGCCTGTAAAAAGTCCAACTTGTACTCGTTAGAAAGTAAATTCATCACAATAGCACAAATGTATACCTATCTGAATCGAAATAATGCACCATCTTTACCTGTACATTGAGGAAAGCTTTTAGACGTTTTATTTCTCGTGCAATTGAATTTATAGTTTATAAATTCATCCATCCAAGGATTAACGGAATTATTACGTTTACTGATGTTGAAATAATGTTGATCGAAATCTTCTACATGAGGGGAATGCAAACTAATCATTATGTTTCCCTGGGCTGCGTATTCCACATTTTTTATGACATCGTCTCTGCCAGCCCAGCTATCGCTGCAATAAATGAATTATCAATGTACTTATAAGAAAAAAAATTGTAATCACCTTTGGTGCATTGCGACTTATAAACTGGTAAAAGATGTAACTAAGTTTTGTCTGGGAAATGTTGCCAAGTTTTTAATTCCGAGAGTGATAATGCGTTTTGGCATAGGTCTTGTCAGAGTATAAAAATTACCTACGGGTGGCGTTGGTACAGCAGTAATGATGATGCAGTCATAATTGTATTACACGCAAAGCATAACAACGATGTGATTGAGCTAAAAAGTGCCTGTCGTATCGGATTTTACGTTCCGGATGATGAATGTGAAAGGGGTGTGAATTGAAATACGCGCGTAGGAATCAACGTAAGTAAAGTGTAAGTGTGTGATAATTATTCGTGACGTTTGTTTTCTATTACGTAATTAGCTCTGTGTTTAGGAGGCTTTCTAAGAGAGGGAAAAAATTGCCAAGATTATTTTTAATTCGTAGATTAAGTTTACCTTCCGATAAATACGAAATTATTTTGCATGTTTGTCCTTTTGGTCGCTTCTAAGAGACGTCGGATGTCATAGCCTTCGCAAAAGCAAACTATCACTTTGGATTTGCGATTATGGTCGAATCTTCGAATGGTATCGTCCAGTTCTTCGGGTTTCGTTTGATCATATATGGTGTACTCGCCGGCGATACAAATATTGTTCTCTTCGGCCAAAGATTTAAATCTGCTGATACCACTTCGACCATATTCTCCTGTAAAAGGAAGCGTTTATTATTTATGCTCATATATTGGGAGATTTAAATAGAAGATGACATTGCCTAGGTATCTTCTACCTTCAGAATTCACAGCGAATACAAAATTCCAATTGTATTTTTGTAAAATTTCCACCATGACTATGGCTTGATAGTTGTCAGAGGGTACTACTCGAACAAAATACTGGAATTTTTTCTTATCACTCAGGGCCGAGCTGGTGGTTGAGTAGCCGACTTGAGGTATATGAAAAAGTTGCAGTAGGTTTTGTACTTGAATGGCTTCCTCGCTCGATGCGGGTCCTATGACTCCTAAAATTGGTGGAGCATCTTTTTCGCAAATCTTCTACATGGAAAATAGGTTCAGTTTATGAAATTGATGCGATCAGTGGGGTGGATCGGAAAAAATATTCTGTGTTTTGACCAAACTCATGGAGATGGCACCTTTTTTTGAATCGGACATTTCCCAGGGAGGTTGAAGCTAAGGGTTTTCGAGGTTGACCTTTTTGGATTTTTTTCAGTTTTTCGCCTCGAAAAGCCTCTCAAAAAATTCCAAAGTTTTCTATTTCTAAGCTAGTCATCGATATGTTTTGATTTTCTGTGTCTGTAGGGTCCAGTATTATGAAAACAAAACCAAAAAAATTCTATTTTTTGGGAAAACGAAAATCAGAAACCATCCGATCTACAGTAAGACTTTTTCCAATAAAACAATTTTTTGTTATTTTTAAATTAAAAAAAATTAGTCTATTTAATGAAAATTTTCTTTAAATTTAATTTTTTTCCCATTAATTTTGGAGGGATTTGTCATTCTTGATGAGCGATGAAAATTGTCAGAAATTGTTTTAAAAGGGATCAAAAGTCAAGCAAAAAATTGAAGCAGGAAAAGTGGTTTTAGATTCGTTTTTTCTCAAATTGAACTGTTTGAATAAAGAAAGAAAATAATATAGTTTACATATGTATAAAAACAAGAAAAAATTTAAATTTTAAACCCCAAATTTTTTGGAAATTTTTACTATTTTTGACATTTTCTTCTGTTTTTAACAAGGGAGCTATCTCGTGTATTTTGTTTTCGAATTTCTGAAAGGATTTAAAAGCGGGTTGGAGACGTTTCGGAGCTTTTAGAAAATTTTAGAATATGTCAGCACTGGAGAAACCCCCGTGAGGCTTATGGATGTGAGGAAAATTTTGAGAGAAAAACATTTCATGGTTCCTCTTCCTTTTTTCTGGAGAATTTTTTGTAATTTTTAAATCGTGGAAAAACTCGAAAAATTCAGGGAATATTTTAAAAGAAATTCTCAATTTTTGGATCACTTTTTTTAAAGTTGAAAAATATTGAACTTCGAGCTTGTAAGTATGGCTCTGTAATTCGAGTGGAGTTGAGGTAAAAGGTTGAAATTTTTTTCGAAGTGGTTTTATGTATAAATACCAAAATTTTGGGTGATTTTTATCCCAATCAGTTTCAAGGTCAATTTCACCTTATTTTTAAATTTTTTCTCGAAGACTTTTGTACCAAAAGATATGGATTTGAATTTCAAGTTTTGAATTTTGGAAAACAGTTCTTAAATCGATATAAAATAAGTCACCAATGCGATTAAAAATGCTGAAATTCAAGTGAGTCATTTTAAAGGGATTTTCTTCAGTGTTGAAAAATTCGAAAAAATTTTAGAAGCTCCGAAACGTCTCAAAACCGCTTCTTATTATAAACCAAATTTTGGCTTTCTTCATTGATTTGATCAACTTTTTTTTTTGGAGGGCGAAGAGGTATAATTTTGCTATTTCAAAAATTCGTCAGAATTCGAGAAATGAATTTTAGCTTCTAAGATTTCAAATTTTGGATCTAAGGTTATGTATTTTTCAGTTAATTTTTTTCTGACCAAAAATTTTATTTCTTTTCTGTTGGGATACCTTCCTTGTATAGAAAACTAATAAAAATGAAGTATAAAATTTTTTTTTATATAAAAGAAAGCTCAAAAAAGTTTATAAAACAAAACTTGAAAAACCAAAACATTTCATTTTTGCAATCTTGCGGTTGTACTTATTCAATGTCACTTCATTTTCAGACCTCTATCTTTTATTTTTATTTTTTCCCCTCACCTCTGAGGCAATTTTATAAAAATCCAACGTATTTTTACATTTCTCAAAAAACTTCGAGGAAAATGTCGCTTTGGGGTGAAAATAATTCCCATTTTGATCTCTTCGACATAATTTATTCAAAAATCACTGCACTCCAATTTTTATTTATTTACTTAATTGTAGGTGTATCAGAAGAAAAGGTAAAAATCGAGGTAGAGGAGAAAAAATTTCATTTCGTATTTTTTTGAGCTGGATTTATTAAAGTTTAGCCCCAATTTTCCTCACAAAACAAAAAAATGCATATTTCCTTTTAATTCAAATTATTGTAATCTTTCAACTGTAAAACGCGAGATAGTAAGGTCTGAAAGTGGTATAGAATCGAGATGTCAATGGGCCCAGGAAATGCAAAAAATCTGGTAATTTTAGTAATTTTTGAAAGAGATTTTCAGAAAAAAAAACCTTCAAAAGTCAAAAATGACAAACTTTGGAGCCTCTGGCTCCAACCTTTTCTGAGGTCCATGTCACCGGCCCTGCCCATTTGAGGGAGGGAGGTGAAACACATATGGGGTGATTGTGCTACGTTTGTGCTGTTTTGTGCTGCTATTCCCAAAGTTTGTGCTATTCCTTTAAGCCCCCTTTTTTAAAAACAATTTTGGGCAGGGCTGGTGACATGGTAGCCTGCCCATAAAACAGAAGGGGGTGAAACACATATGGGGGGGATTGTGCTATGTTTGTGCTGTATTGTGCTGCTAATCTCGACGTTTGTGCTACCCTTTTTACCCCTTCAATGGTCCTTTTTTAAAAAAACTGATGGGCAGGGCTGGTGACATGGTAGCCTGCCCATAAAACGGAAGGGGGTGAAACACATATGGGGAGATTGTGCTACATTTGTGCTGTATTGTGCTGCTGTTCTCGACGTTTGTGCTACCCTTTTTACCCCTTCAATGGTCCCTTTTTAAAAAAACCGATGGGCAGGGCTGGTGACATGGTAGCCTGCCCATAAAACGGAAGGGGGTGAAACACATATGGGGAGATTGTGCTACATTTGTGCTGTTTTGTGCTGCTATTCTCAACGTTTGTGCTGCTCCCTTTACCCCCACTCCTCTTAAAAAACTTATAATTTAGTACGTGTACCAAGATTTTTTCAGAAATAATGAGGGGAAAATGAAAAAGTTTAGACTGTAGAAGTAGAAAACCCTCCCCCTCCCCCGAAAAAAACCACAAAAGTAAATCGCTCTACACGTGAACCTGTTTTACTATATGGATTGAAGTCGGTTGGTGAGCAAATTTTTTTTTTAAGCCCAAACGTTTTTCCAGTTCTGACTTTTTTTCCCGCTTTAAATTTTCCCCCAATTTTTTTCCAACTTCAAAATTTTTTGCCAAGGTCTAAATTCTTTTCCAAGCTTTAAATTTTTCTGTTGTAAAAATTATTTGAAATTTAAATAAAAAATTGGCTGGGAAAAATTTTTGACTTGAAGAACTGACCCAGGCTTGTTTTACAAATTTGCTGTGACGAGGTGTGACATTGAAAACATTTTGTGATGAAATTGTAACCTTGAAAAAAAAATTGAAGTTTGGAAAAGAAAGATATAATGAAAATCGAAGTTGAATAAATTTAGAGAAGATTGAAATTGAGTGGAAGAACGAAAAATTTTAGTTATTTTCAGTTTGAAAGATTTTAGAGCTCAAAAATTAAAGAAAATAAAAAAAATTATTGGAAGCGATTTCTGAGTTGGAAGAAAAATTTTAAAAATTATGAAATTGAAAAAAATAAGGTTGGAAATTTTTTTACTAAGTATGTACATTAACTTTTTCATCTTCACATTTCTTAAAATTTATATCAATTTTTCAATTATTTCAGCACTTTTCATTTTTTAAACATTTTTTTCAAATACTTCCCCACTTATAAAGCAAAAAATTCCAACCCTCTTTGTGGTCTTATAATTTTTTTAATTCAATAATTGGAAAAAAATTTGAAATTCAAACCTAAAAAATTAAAATAAAAATAGAATCGAGAAAACTGAAATCCAAAAATAAATCACTGATGTAAAAATAAAAAAATTAAAAATGAAGATTTACAGTTTGGAATAATTGAGAATTTTGGAGAAACTGAAAAAATATCAAGTTAAATTAAATCGGGAAATCAAAGATAAATGTACGAATTTTGGAGAAATTGATTAAATTTTGAGTTCTGTCGTAATTTTTTGCTCTTTTTTGGGCGATTTTCAAGTCGATATTTCGCCGCTGAATATTAGTGAAAAATCGGCGAACGCCGCCAACGCCACCGGAGAAAATAGTCAACGCCGCCGCCGGTATAATTTTTGTCGGTGAACACCTCTAGAACTGGGAACTGTTCCAGTTCTGACGATTTTTTTTTTTTTACTTTTCCAATCACTAATTTTTACAATTTCAATTTTTTGGACAAGGTGCAAATTTTTTCCTCAATTTTTTTCCAACTTGAAATTTTTTGACGAGGTCAAAATTCTTTTCCAAACTTCAATTTTTTTTTCAAGGTTACAATTTCATCACAAAATGTTTTCAATGTCACACCTCGTCACAGCAAATTTGTAAAACAAGCCTGGGTCAGTTCTTCAAGTCAAAAATTTTTCCCAGCCAATTTTTTATTTAAATTTCAAATAATTTTTACAACAGAAAAATTTAAAGCTTGGAAAAGAATTTAGACCTTGGCAAAAAATTTTGAAGTTGGAAAAAAATTGGGGGAAAATTTAAAGCGGGAAAAAAAGTCAGAACTGGAAAAACGTTTGGGCTTAAAAAAAAAATTTGCTCACCAACCGACTTCAATCCATATAGTAAAACAGGTTCACGTGTAGAGCGATTTACTTTTGTGGTTTTTTTCGGGGGAGGGGGAGGGTTTTCTACTTCTACAGTCTAAACTTTTTCATTTTCCCCTCATTATTTCTGAAAAAATCTTGGTACACGTACTAAATTATAAGTTTTTTAAGAGGAGTGGGGGTAAAGGGAGCAGCACAAACGTTGAGAATAGCAGCACAAAACAGCACAAATGTAGCACAATCTCCCCATATGTGTTTCACCCCCTTCCGTTTTATGGGCAGGCTACCATGTCACCAGCCCTGCCCATCGTTTTTTTTAAAATTGGACCTTTGTTGGGGTAAATAGGGTAGCACAAACGTCGAGAATAGCAGCACAATACAGCACAAATGTAGCACAATCTCCCCATATGTGTTTCACCCCCTTCCGTTTTATGGGCAGGCTACCATGTCACCAGCCCTGCCCATCAGTTTTTTTAAAAAAGGACCATTGAAGGGGTAAAAAGGGTAGCACAAACGTCGAGATTAGCAGCACAATACAGCACAAACGTAGCACAATCCCCCCATATGTGTTTCACCCCCTTCCGTTTTATGGGCAGGCTACCATGTCACCAGCCCTGCCCAAAATTGTTTTTAAAAAAGGGGGCTTAAAGGAATAGCACAAACTTTGGGAATAGCAGCACAAAACAGCACAAACGTAGCACAATCACCCCATATGTGTTTCACCCCCCTCCCTCAAATGGGCAGGGCCGGTGACATGGACCTCCTTTTCTGAGGCAAAGCACTGAAATATTTTGATAATTTCGACTCAAAATCAGGGATCTGGTGAGGAGTTGGGGAAGGAGGGCTAATCTGGATGATTTTTTTGGAGCCAAAGCCTCTTCTGAAAAAATCTCAGAACTGGAGCCGGAGACACTTTTTTAAAAGTCTTGGAGCCAGACCCGGAAACACTTGAATCAAAAATCTCGAAGCTGGACCTGGGGAGAAGAAAACTCCCTCCAGACGATTTTTTGGAGCAGGAGCCAAAACGACTTTAAAAAATCTCAGAACTGAAGTCGAAGGCATTGCAGAGATTTCAGTCAGAAATCTCTGAGCTAGAGCTGGAGGGACCAGATCTTCTTCCCTCCAGATCCCTGCTCAAAAAATAATTACTGCAGTAAATTTCGTCAAAATTCAGAATATTTTTCATTCGATCCATTCTACTGCTCGGTACCGAAGCAATTTTTTCATTACCTTGGGCGAGTTCAATCGACACTCATTCCAATCTTTGGTGACGAACAACTTCTGCACGAATTTTAACGATTGATGTAAGGCAATGAGGGGATTCCAACACGTGTCTCGGATCTCGATACCTAACGTTATATTGGGTAGAATATCGGGCGACCTACGCAACACGACCGTCACCAAGGCATTTAAATTTAATTACTTAATCGTAAATACTCGAGTTAATTAACGTTTTAGATACCTGTTTATTTGTTCTACCGTTCTTAAGGCCGCCTCGACTCGTTGAATTCCGTACTGTTCCCGGATCGCACCGCAAGTCAAAGGGTTCTTTAGTTTGGTTTGCGAGGGTGCTTGATGGATTGGGAACAGAGCCCCGATCATCAGGTCTCCTCCTATCAGGGCACTTTTTCGTTGAGGTTCGTGGATGCGCGAGTACTCGAAGTCGAATTCGTAACTCGATGCGAATAATATTGAAAATATAGCTAAGGCGAGGTTCATTGTCGTGACTGACGCATGGTTTAATTTTAATTACCTAGAATTTTAAAGCGTGATGTCAATTAAGAGGTATTCAATGGCCGGAAATTTGATAATTAAATTGATACTAGTGTATTTTTAAATTTCATCCATTTTAACCCCGATTCGTGATTGCCAAACTTTCAATCATAAGACGAATTACGTACGCGTGCCTGGTATCAATTTGAAAACGAATAAATATATTTTTTAATATTTTGCAGGCAAGAAAATGGACAAATGGGCGAAGAACGTTGAAAATAAACATGTTTCAATCTCGACACCAAACGGAAATAATTTCGGTAAGTCACGAACTAACGAAATAATAGTAAAATTAAAATTTTCAAAATAAAAGAACCAAATGGTAATATTGGTATAAGCTTTGAAAACTCATTCTAAGAAAAAATTTGATTTTCATGTTCTTTTTTCTTATTTACTCGATCTAATCGTCACATTTCAATGGTTTTAATTTGTTATGTATGCACATTGCACACTGTACAATTTGTCAAGTGTTTATGACGTCGAATGCAAAACCGCCCCCTTCCTGTGATCTTCATTGTTTATCTAATCTTTTCGAGCGTTTATTATTTTTGTTGAAGTGTCATATTTTTATGACTTCGGTCGCGATTTTTTTTTAGAAGGTAGCTCGATAATATCGATATGAAGTATGTCGAGGGATTTTACCTGACTTGAGAGTTGAGTCAGAATTAAATTCTGAGAATTTTTCTCCCACACGTTGAGAATCGAATTTGACAAAAATATCATTGATCGAGGATTATCGGAATTTGATGTATATTGTGTACGTGTATAAACTTATAGTTGTTAGTATAATTAGTATTTTATCGTGATTAGTCGAATCATTAATGCAAGCAAATGCTTATTTCATCGTTTTTGAGATAATCGATAGCCAAGGTTTTATAGCTTGGATTTTACTTCGGTGAGTGGGGAGTGAAAGTTTTTGGCATTGAGTCAATTATTATTCATTTTTTTCGAAAAAAAAAAATCGTTGAAAAGAAACTATAAATTTTTTATGAAAATGTTTAGTGGATTTAAATGAAGATAACTATGAAATTTGGTACTATTTTTAGGCAAGCGGAAAATTTTATTAAAATTTTGTTAGATTTTGTCAATGAGAGAGGTGAGGTTTGTCGGATGAGAAGTTGAAAAAATCATGGGAATCATTTCCAAAAATATAGATGTTATCAGACTGATTTTTTTCAAAAAAAAAAACGGCTAATTATTGAGAACTTAAAATCTTTTTAAAAATGACTGGTTATTGATAAAATTAAAAAATTGGCTGAAAAATTATAGATTTTGAAAAGAATGAATTATTCTTGATAAATGGCAACATTTTTTTTGAAGGTTTTACAATTTTTTTGATGTTGTGCCCTGATGGTCAAACGATGAGGTTCAGTAAGTACGTAAGTAGGTCTCCAATTTGACAAAATATCCAACATTTTTACAAAAATTACTAAAATTGTGCTTTTTGGAAAAAAATTTGTTGTGCTATATTGATCTGATTATTTTACAAATTTATAAAAATTCAACAAATTTCTGAAATTTAAGGATATTTTTGATCATGAGATGCCAAAAATTTGAATAACTCTCATTTTTCATTTTCCAACTTTTTTACGAAATGGGAAACTTCTCCATCAAAAAAAGAAAAGAAAAAATTGAGAGAACTTTAAAAAAAAATCGTTGATTAAATTACAATGTTTTTGTATCGATTATTTGAAAATTTTAAAATTTTTTCGTACGTGAATTAAATATTGAATCCTAGATTATAAAATTATACGTATATATTTTTGCTAGGGGAGGGGGGAGGGGTGAAACGGAGTAAAGCAGAAATTTTTCGTGCAACTTTTTGAAAACAAACGAGATTTTTGAAACATTCAAAATTTTTGCAGAACTGAAAATTATGATTTTTGGAAAAAATTTTGTTGTATTAAATTTAAATAGGTACTTGAAAAATTTATGAAAATGTAGCCACATTTCTGAAATTTTATGTTTGAATATCGCTCATTTTTCAATTTACAATGTTGTTTTACGAAATGGGAAAATTCTTTAATTTATCAAATTGAAAAAATAGGCATATCCATGAGAAATTTTGCGTCCATCATTTGAAAGTTTTCATCTTTGTTTTGCATATGAAGTAAAAAATTGAATTCTAGATTTTAGAATGTATGTTTCATGGGGGAGGGGAGGAGAGATGAGAGAGAATAATGCTAAAATTTTTCAAAAATCAAAAACAACATTCTGAAATTTTTTAAACGGGAAATTTTTGAAATCCATCGGACTTTTCAAAAAACTATTCTAGTGATTTTTTGTGGTTTCGAAAAGGTGATAAGTGGTGAAAAATAGTGCAAAAATACCGGGTTTTTTTATTATGAAAATTTAAATTTAGTGTTATTTCTTCTTCAAGTTTCAAAAATTATAGAAACTTATTTACCAGGCCGAAAAATTCGAAAAAAAGCCAAAGATTGTAAAAGTAAGTCAAAAAGTGTTGAAAATTTTTTCAATTTTTACAAAAAGTTGATTAATTGCAATAAAAACTTGTAAAATCTTATATATACGTACGTAATTTTTTTTTTTTGGGGGGGGGGACAGAGGAAAATTAAAGTATTGCTTGAATATTTGAAATTTGGTAAAACATACCTAAGTAGTAATTGGTTTGTTGGCAATTCAAAAATTGTTTTTTTTAATGACAATTTTTTTGCAGAGGCGTATCCGGAAGGGGTTAAAAAGTGTAAATTTGAAAAAAAAAGTCAAGATCGAGAATCGTACGAGAAATTCGATTTTTGAATTTTGATGGATGCCTTGAAAAAAATTAAATTCTGTTCTTATCATTTTTAAAAATTGAATTACTTGCTTGGTAATTTTGAAAATTGAAAATTAACAATTATTTTTACCAATTTTCAATTTACGTATCAAAATGATATTTACTTAAATTAGGATCATCTATATTCAATAATTTTTCCTTTCAAGAGAAATTTTGCCAATTTTTTCATTTTTTGGTAATTTTCCGAAAATGTTGGTCCATATTTTGAATGAAACATGCAATCTATTCACTTGATTGACTTGAAATGGCTCAACTATGTTGGATTCGTGGCTGATTATCCTTTCTCAATGAATTTCCTCTCTCTCCCACATTCAGATTTTGACTCGATTATAGGTACGTAAAAATGGATATATTGCCTTATTCTTCCTTCTCCTTCGTTAGAATTTCAATTCTTTTCCATTTTTTTTTTTTTACCATATTTTGTATTTTTGTAAATTGTTCTTTATTAAAGTTTAAAAAAGATTTTCGAATTCTTAATTTTTTTTCTTCGACTTCTTTCGATTTTGAATGAAAAATGAAAAAATTGAGCCCCTCTCCCTGCCAGTCTTCCTTCTATGTAGTTTAATTTCCATAAATTTTCTGTTGGCACAATAATTCTAATCGACAAATCATAATCGAGGAAATTTCCAATTACCCGAGAAGCCATAGAAATCTAGGTGTTCAATCACAATAAACATAGTTTTTGATGAAAGCCTGAAGCCATAAATACTTCACACATTTAAATAATTTTCATGTGTACATAGAACGTCTAAGTGATACCTAAACGAGGAAAAAAAAAACCTGAAACCTGAAAAAAATAATTCTGCAGTTTGCATCGTTGAAATATGTACCTCGAACGAAATCTAGAAAAAGGGGGTTTCACAAGAGATAACTCCAACCCAGAAAAGAACGTTTATCAAGAACGAGCTGAAGAGAGGGAGGTTAATCATTTACAGTTCCTCTCTTTACCTTCAATCATTCTCATTCTTAGATCATTTCTTCCCAAAGACGTCAAACTTTTCATAGAAGAACTGTTTAAAATTGAGAGTTTTTTTTTTATCACTCGTGCTGTTTGCTGATAATTGAAGTTACTACATAGAAGTAAAGCCGTGTTTATTTTTTTTATCGTGCATTTTCAAAGCTATGCTAGAAATTCACAGTGTCGTGTCGCTCTGGGTTATATGTTTTATTCATAGGCAATGTGTTTTTCCCCCCTCTCGCCCTCTCTTTCTGTATTGTTGGAAAGTTTTGAATGATTATGATTTTTTCGGACATTAGACGTGAATTAACTGCTTTCAAACCCTCAAATATTTCGATTCACATTGAATTAACTGAAAATTACAAATTCTAGGTAGGTCTAGGTACTTACTTTCCAAATATCTTGGTTTTCGAAGGTATTTCAAAACGTAGAAACAAAATACACATGCTTTTAACCATCCACCGACGAATATTTTTAATTTTTTAACGAGGCAGCGTCGAAAAAAAAAAACGTTATCAATATACACATGCCTCTACACGACACACTCGAATACTTCTACACAGCGATCGCGTCCGCGGTAATTTTGAGTACATACGAAAGCCCTGCTCGTCACCGCTTCCGACCGAGAATTATACGGTCGCGTTTGAAATTAATAATGTACGATGTCTCATTCTTATTAACACAGAAGGCGCATTGGGATCGAAGTATACTTATCTAAGTAAACAGCTAAGTGAAAAAATAACCTCAAACAGATAATGAATATTTGTCATAAATCGCGAAGCAGCAACCAACGACGCGGAGTAAACCAACTTTTTCCATACGAATGGTATTCGTTTATGACTCATTATGGCTTATTAGAGTCGTATTCATAGGCCAATAAAACCAAACTGATATTTTTTCTCGTATATTAAAATCAATTAGAAAACTTTTTACATTATAAATGTTAACCAAACAGAAAAAAAAACAATAAATTTAAAATAAATACTAATAATAACACTTGGAATTTTTTTTTTCAATTTTTGTACCGTCTCAGGGTTTGGAAATATTCTAAGGTCACGATTGTTTGACAATTAAAAATTTATACATGAGGATAATTTTTTCGTAAATAATCCTTTCCTGTATTTCGTTCTTTTCCATTTCGTCGGTATCTTTGTTCAGTAAACTAGTTCTTCGCGCATCAGCAAACATTTGTTGACTACGTCTAATATGAAATTGGCAGCGTTTTTGCCTATGCCGATTTTCAAGATGAAAATTACCAACGCGAATCTGGTAACTCGATGGGCCCATTTGTACCTGGAATAATTAAAAGTTGGAATTAGTAAGAAGAAAGTGTGATGGAAGGGAGTTAAGGACATATGTCTGTCATATCCGCAAGAATATTGAGCTCAAATTTTATTTTTTCATTTTTTCAAAATTGTTTTTAATTTTGAAATTTTTTGAATTGTTTTTGATTTCGAATTTTTCAGAATTTTTTTCCAAGCTTGTTAATTATAAACTTTTTTTAGTTTTGATTTTTTCCATTTTTTTTTAATTTCTTCAATCTATTTTTTGTTTCAATTTTTTTAGATTATTTTTTCAACTTTAGTAATTTTAAAAAATTTTTGAGACTGAATTTTATTTATTCAATTTTTTTCCAATTTTAATTTTCTCAAAATTGTTTTCAATATTCTCAATTTTTTGAAATAATTTCTAATTTTCTCAAAATCGTTTTCAATTTCAAATCTTTTAGCATTTTTTCCAAGTTACGTGATTTCAAAATTTTTTTCGAGTCCAAATTTAATTTTTCCCAATTTGACTTTCTCAAAATTCAATTTCGACTTTTTAAAAATTATTTTCGATTTATTTACTTACAACTTTATTTTAGAATTTTTCCAAGTTTTTTAAATCTGAAATTCTTTCGAAAAATTTCCAAGCGAAATCTTTAAAAAAATTTTTTACAAACTCTTTTCCAACATTTTTCATAATTGTAATTATCTGTATTAAGAATTAGGTATTTTTTCGCTCCAAATGAAAAGAGTTTTTTGATAAATTTTTATATTGGAACCAACAATTATGTTGAACAAATATTTGGAACCAGAAAGACATGGAAAGTTTAGGTATAATTTAAAAATGAATGGACTTTTAAAAGTAGGTCAATAAATCGAACTTATGGAGAAAATAAGAAAAATTTTTGAAACAGTTTATCGTAAAAACTTGAGAAGTTACAAAATTATTTTGAGAAAATTGAATTTGTGAACCAAATAGGCTAATATTTCAAGAAAATTTGAAATTGGAAAATTTTCTGAAACATTAAAAATTTAAAGGAACTGTTTAAATTTTTCAAAAATTTATTCTTTTTTTTATCAGCGAAACTTCCCTTGATTGATTTCTTCATCAGTGAGATAAGCCGAAAAGGGGTTTCAATTTTTTTTTTGGGGGGGGGGAGAATTCAAGAAGTAATGAATTTCGAGAAAAATTTAAATTTTTCAGTCTGGAAAAAGTCCGAAATTCAATTTTTGCGATTTAGAATCATTTTGTATGTTCTTCAGCTCTGAAATTTTCCTTGGAGGGGAGATTTCAATTTTTGTAGCAATTTCACGAGTTTACTTTACCCCCTTTCTGTGATGGCAACTCCCCCACTGAGCTTCAAACTGTGTTTTCTTTGCTGTTATGCAACTAAATACTCTCTCTCAATCATTTCTGCCAAAAATGAAATGATATTCATTCGTAGTTCAATTTTTTTTTGCTCTAAATTCTTCAAATTTTTTTATTCCAAATTTTTCTTGAATTGGAAGTGGATATCCAATGTAAAAATTTTACTAACCTTAAACTTTCTTGAAATTTTCTCTGTTTTGTTTTTTTTTTTTCAAATTTCTGTCCATTTTATATGCTTGTTTATTCAAAGTTAGAATTTTCTCAAACTTTTCCCAACTTTGTTTTTATAAAATTGAAAAAATCAAGTTATCGAATAATCAAATTGAAAAAATTTGAACCTGGAATGTATTTGAACTTTGATCGCCAAAATCCCTTATTTTGGAAAAAAAATAATTAGGAAGCTAGGGAAATGATACATTAGCAAAAATAATAAAATATAATTACCATATTAACATCTGTCGCGCCTTTGGTATAGTGCAATCTGACTCGCCGAATATGTGTTTTCGAATTCCGAGCACGTAATTTTCCAAATACGAAGACCATTCGATGGTGCGTACATCGAAGCAGAATTTTTTCCTATCTTCGGGACTAAGCGTTTTATTTAATTTGATGAAGTTATCGTTTTTAAAATGCCATTCTCTAGTTGTAAAATATTCTACTGCTTTGGAAGCTTTCGATAGGCGTTTTTGTATTGGAACTAATTTTCTGTAAAGGAAAGAGTTGTTTTAAAAGGTAGGTATAAAAAGAATGTAATAATTTATGATCGTGTCGAGATAAGGTCACGGGCACTTGGTATGGGAATCCCCCGGAAGATCGCCTGTCTACAGATATTTCTTACTGGAGTGGAAGTTGAGTTAGGTAAATGAGACGTCCGAGTATTCCGAGAAGACAATGTGTGTTGTACGTGTATGTACCCTGGCTTGGCGTGGTAATTAAATAAACCGGTAAAATACAATGCAGCATAGGCAGTAACAGTGTCAACAAGAATTGTGTGGTCGGTGTATTAGAATGGTCGAAGGATTTCTAGAATTTTCTCGAGCTGGTTAATTTTTTTATTTGAATGAATAAGAGGAGTATTTTTTTGAAAAGTTCTGTAGGTTTATAGGTCAACACAGCGAATTATGGAAAATGAGCATAGACACAGCCAGAAATTAATTAAGGGAGAGGCTGAGAATAGGTAAAAATTAGGGGGGTGGGGGTCAAATTTCAAACAAGCCATTTTCCACTGATCTTCTTGTCAAAAATTATCAAATTTTAAAATAAAATTATGAAAAACTGTACCCGAGCAAAACGAGGGCGAAATTTTTTTGGAAAAATTCTGTTCGAGAAGCAAAAAAATGCACTTTTTAAACATTTTTGCCATAAAAGAATCTTTTTTCCGAGCTTAAGGAGAAGGCTCAAGCCCTTTAGGCTCCCCCCCCCCCTTGGGTACGCCTATGAAAATGAGTAGTGCGTTATGAAATTTATAATGAATTTGTCCAAAATATCAATTCTATTGAGATATTAAAAATTCAACTCAGAATTTTTCGAAAATGTAGGCGACAATTTTTTTTTTTTGGAAATGTGGTGAAAACTCCCGAAAATTTGAATAATGTTTTCTAAAGATTTTCCAAAAATCCAAAATTTGATGTTTTTTTTTAAAAAAAAAAAAAATCAGTAGCACATTTGTTGAATTTTTATTATGAAACTAAGCCAATTTTTTTAAAACAAGATTTCGACCAATTTTTTTCCTCATCCCAATAGAATATTGTCGAAAAATTTTAATATTTTGTGAAAATTGACCATTTTTTTGAGAATTTGACAAATTTTCATCAAAAAAATTAATAAAATAACTTTTCGGAAGATAGACGAATTCTTCTTCTAAAAATTCAATAAGTTCTTCTGAAAGTTGAACAATTTTTCGTTTGAAAATTCAAAAGTTTTTTTTAATTCAAAATTTTTTAAAAGTTGACATTTTTTGAAAAATTTAGCATTTTTTGACGATTTTATCAGGTATTATTTATGTATATCTGAATTTCGATGACCACGTACTTTCTTATATTTTGAAAAATTCGCTCAGACTTTGTCGTGAGCCATTTAAAAATCAATTTGATTTCAAATCTTTTGATGATTTGAAAAAATATAATGATAGTACCTAAATTGATTCGTAGCGTTTCCATTCTTGAAATTCACCTCATTTTTGAACTTCTTATCATTTTTTGACCCTTTCCCCTCCCCTCCCCCCAACGAATTCATCAGCTGCTTCTTAAATAGTTTAATGAAAGTACATAGAATACTTTTTCAATGACTAAAAAGTATCAATAATTACATATAATAATGTTGAAATAGAATGATGTGAAATTTCCATTGGGGGGGGGGGGGGGTGAAGAAAGTCTGAAGTGGAGACTTGAAAAAATGATAATGTATATCATCATGAATATCGATTTCAAGGCTATAGAATTTGCTGATTTCAAATCCGACGTTTAGTTTCAATTTGATGGAAATTTTTGAGCAAAAAGTAAAGTGGTTCTTGGTAAATAACTGTTCATTATGTTTTACTTCGATTTTATCTAGGCATAAAAATGTTTTCATCGAGATATCTCGATAATTTTTTTTTTCGAGAAAAAGGTTTCAAATGAATTTTTATAGGGTCTGATCTGAGAGGGAAAAAATTGAGAAGGTAGGCTCAGAATAATTGCAGCCTGAGAGTAAGCCATTCTCTTCATTTTTTGGCTCCGAGTATCTAATCTTCGAAAAAAATTGAATCTGAAACATTTTTTATAGATCCTAATCTGGGCTTGCACAAATTTCATGTTCAACGCCTGAAAAATATTGTGTATGTGAACCTATCGACACGTACGCACGACTAAAAATATATTCAACGAAATCGAGCATCCGAGGTATAAAAAAATTGAAAATTCGACTTACATTTTCCTTTTGAGAAACAAACTCATCGAATCGATGAGATAGGCTGGAAACACATGCCTGAAGAAGCATCCCAAATTATAAAGAAAACGATTCGAGTACGCGTGAGCTTTCGGATACCAGAAAACTCTTTCGGATGGATTTCTTCGTACGTGGAATAAACATTGCGAAATAAAATCTCCCCATTTGAGAGGATTTTGGGCACCGGTACAACAATTATAAATGGTGGTTTCTTTAGATCTGCGAAAGGTTTGAAAAAAAAAACGTAGTATTTGATTAGATGGCGTGAATTTTGAGCTTAAAAGTTTTATAAGGCTTACTTTTTGGTAGCTGTGGCCCAGGCAGCGCAGATCAATACATTTACAACGATGTCGGCAGGTATCATATCTACAACAGCCCACCGATGGCAGAAGAAACTATTATATACACCTTTACTGGCAGCACTCACGATTCCAGTTGGCCCGTTCCAGTTTTCTATCCATCCTGGGACTGGATCGGTGACCGTGGATAAGACTAAAATGTAAAAAATTGGTTGAAATTGATTGAAAAAATGAGTTCTTTTTTTCGACGAATTGTACTTACTTATCGATGGACGGACTATTGCGATAGGGAATTCATTGCTAACTTCGGCTACTACGTGTTCGGCTAATGCTTTTGTGAACGTATATGTGTTTGGCCAGCTGCCTATTATCCTACAAAAAGAAAAAAAAAATAGAGAATTATAGGAAAATTATTTAAATCTGAAATAGTAAAAAATGATAAAAATTTGTCCTTTTAAATCAGTGAAATTATATTTCTGTAATTTTTTGGTCGAATCACGATAATTTTTTGATCAAAAGTCATAATTACTTTTTCGGTTTGGCCAAAATCACAGATTTTTCAGCCAGAAACTATTCGTGATTTTTTTTGCCAAAAATGATCACAGATTTTTCTCAATAAAACCCCATCACTGTTTTTCAGCCAAAAATAAAATCACTGGATTTTTTGATTGATCAAAAATCACTCTACTGGTGTTTTGGTCGAAAATAGCCTCTAATTTTCTGGTTAAAAATGCCCATTGATTTTTTCGGTCGAAAATCGTGACTGATTTTTTTTTGGTCAACAGACGTGATTGATTTCTTTGTTAAAAACTATCAAAGATTTTTTCAGTCAACCCATATTGCTGCTTTTTCGACCGAAAGACTCCGAATTTTTTCGATCAAAAGCCATTACAGATTTTTTCGGTCAATTACAATCAATGATTTTTTCGATTGAAATCATCGCTGATATTTTGGTCAGATATGACGTCTGATTTTCTGGTCAAAAATCATCACTGATTATTTTGGTCAACCCGTGATTGATTTTCTGGTCCAAAATCGTGACTTATTTTTTGGTCAAAAATCATCACTAACTTTGGTTGATTAAAATTGAAAATAATCACTTCTTTTTTTGTTACAAATCATCACTGATTTTTTTTTCAATCAAAAATTGACACTGATTTTTTTGATCAAAAATGGTCCTTGATTTTTTTGGAAAAATTATCACTACTTTTTTTTGGTAAAAATGATCACTATTTTTTTTTTAGTTAAAATCATCACTGATTTTTTGGTCAGAAATCATCGCTGATTTTTAGGTTAAAACTATTCATTGATTTCAAGGTCAAAACTATTTACCGATTTTTTAGTCAAAAATTGTCGCTGATTATTTAGGTCAAAACTATTCACTGATTTTCCAGGTCAAAACTATTCACTGATTTTTTTTTAGTCAGAAATCATCACTGATTTTTTGGTAAAAATTATCGCTGATTTTTCAGATCAAAACTATTCACTGATTTTTTTAGTCAGAAAAAATCACTGATTTTTTAGTGGGAAATCATCACTGATTTTTTAGTGAGAAATCATCACTGATTTTTTAGGTTAAAACTATTCATTGATTTCAAGGTCAAAACTATTTACTGATTTTTTAGTCAAAAATTGTCGCTGATTATTTAGGTCAAAACTATTCACTGATTTTTTGGTAAAAATTATCGCTGATTTTTTAGATCAAAACTATTCACTGATTTTTTTAGTGAGAAATTTACTGATTTTTTTAGTCAAAAATTGTCGCTAATTATTTAGGTCAAAACTATTCACTGATTTTCCAGGTCAAAACTATTCACTGATTCTTTTAGTCAAAAATCATCACTGATTTTTTGGTAAAAATTATCGCTGATTTTTTAGATCAAAACTATTCACTGATTTTTTTAGTCAGAAATCATCACTGATTTTTTAGTCAGAAATCATCACTGATTTTTTAGTCAAAAATCATCACTGATTTTTTTAGTCAAAAATCATCACTGATTTCTTTAGTCAAAAATCATTACTTACTGATTTTTTTAGTCAAAAATCATCACTGATTTTTTTAGTCAAAAATCATCATCGATTTTTTTTAGTCAAATATCATCATCGATTTTTTTTAGTCAAAAATCATCACTGATTTTTTTTAGTCAAATATCATCACTGATTTTTTTAGTCAAATATCATCCCTGATTTTTTAGTCAAAAATCATCACTGATTTTTTTAGTCAAAAATCATCACTGCTTTTTTGGTCAAACTTAATCAGCGTTTTTTTGCGCTCAATAATCATCACTAATTATTTTGGTTAAAAATTGTCACTGATTTTGATCAAAAATTGTGACCTATTTTTTGGTCAAAAATGGTGATTGATTTTTTGGATCCAAATGTGTAAACCTATCATTGATTATTTCAATAAAATCCCATAACTATTTTTTCAGCCGAAAATCTCTGAATTTTTTCGGATTTTTTGGTCAAACTCAATCGACTATTTTGGTTAAAAACTATCACTGATTTTTCGGCTATAAGTTACTACCAATTTCGTGATTAAAAGGCATCGATTTTTCAATCAAAAAACACTGATTTGTTTGTGACTTTACATGTTTTACAAAAATCAGTAATTTTTGATTGAAAAATCAGTGAAAAATGAAGAAGAAAAAATGTTGTGTTCTCATATCCGACTGATTCGGATTCTAAAAATTTTGAAAGCTTTGACGAGAGGTGAAGTGGTGAAGAAAGATACTTACTGTGCGGTATGTTCGGCTATTAATTCATCATTCATCCAGTACGTTGATTGGACTATTTTATCGACGTTATATGGAACAGGGTATAATTTTTCGTCGACTTCGCTACGATTACAATTACTATAAGCTGTGGATACATGAACCAGAGTCTGGAAATTCCCGAAATAGGATATAGAGTCTGATTTCGATCTTACATACCGATTTTTCAAATCAACTTACTTCTAAATTTTCTAATTGTTTACAAAATTCGACTACTTTCTGAGTACCTAGCAGGTTAATCTCAATGGCTACTTTTAAATCTTCGTCAAATCTAACGGTGGCGGCTGCGTGGAAAACGATATTAACTTTATTTTTTAATAATATCATGTCTGATTCGCCGATGCCCAATTTAGCCTCAGTTATATCTCCCGGGATTACTTTCAACTTCTGTAACGTATGCGGTCTCTCCGTCTTCAGGATATTGAATAGCTACCGAAAAAAAAAAAGAAGGAAAAAAACAACATTGATTTAAATTGAGTTTAATAGCAACGGTGAAGGAACCTGACTACAGCTACACGCGTTTCCAGTGAAACGACCATCGCCTGACCTAGATCTTTCAACTGGTAAATTCTGGATAGAAGCGGTACCTCGTAAGAGTGGCGTGGTGTCCGATTATTTATCGTGCTGAGGTTTTTTTTATATTAAAAAACATCGTCGCGGGTACGAGAGACGTTCCACGTCGTGTATCTTTCATATATCTTGCAGTAGGTATGTATGTTATGAATGAAAATAAACTCGTTCGTCTCGTACACGTATTCGCAAGCGAGAGTTGGCAAGTGGCATGGTGTTCGTGGCATTGATACGATGTCTAGGTCAGTGTTTTCTCTATGCATAAGGGCAATTGACCGATGAATTTTAAACGAGTCCAGGACGTGGTAAGAAATTTATCGTCGGAGAGGCTGCATGGAAAAATTTACTGAAAATTGCCATTTAGATGCCGAATAAACGACTTGATGAGGTCAATGGTTCCGTAATTTGTAAGATGAGCAGGAAAATTTTATAGAATGAGATTCATTTGGTCAGAATAACTGTCCGCATTGTGCTCTGATTATTTTCGTGAATTATTACTCGACGAGAAAGAGTATCCGTTAAGATGAGTTTTTTAAAGGATGCTGCGGTTCAAGGAGGTATTCGGTTGTGGATGGTGAGGGAGGGGAGAAGGGAGTCAAAATAAGCCATTATGGGATCGGTTTGTTTCTTTGCTCGAGGAATTTGTCTGAAAATGAAGAATCTTGATGGGATTTTCAAGCATTTTTAGTGGGTATTGAATTTTTAATTTTTTTAAATGAAAATTTTCGGTTTCGAAATTTTTTTGAATTTTTGATTTGTATTTTTTTTGTTTAACTTGATAAACCAGTTTTTCAATTTTTTGATTCAATTTTGAAATACTTAATAAAATTTGGAATTTGTTCGTACGGAAATTTATATTTTTGCGAATTAATTGCAGAGCTCATAATTATTCTTGGTGAAAAGTTCTCGTAATTTTTAATTGAGAATATTCAGGTATTTCCAATTTTTTGGTCAATTTTGATAAAGAATTCCAATTTTGATAGCTTTTATTAGAGATCTAAGTTATACGTACTTACGAGAAATGATTAATTGAATTTTTTTACTTTTATAGGTAAATTATTTTTAAAATATTGAATTTTTGACCGAAAATTCCCATCTTTTCAAGTGGAATATTCAATTTTCCACTTTTTTAAGGTTTGTGTTTTTTTTTTATTTAAATTTTTGGCTAAAAATCATACGTTCAAGTTGATGTCTTTTTTGGAAGCCTTGATGACGTGATTTAAGAAATTTTCAAAATCTTTTTTTTTTGGGGGGGGGGATTTTCAAATTTTTGATTAGGAATTTTTATTTTTAGGTAAGTACGAATTTAAATTGGCTCTTTTTTAAGGAACGAAAAACCCAAAATTTTCAGCCAAAATTGATTTTTATTATTTTTCCACTTCAAAGAACGATTTTTCCTTATTTCGAGCTCAAAAAAATCCTTTGAAACGAGCCATCGTCTCCATTGGAAATTTCTCAATTCAACTTTGAATTTATCAATGAGAAATTCCAGTTGGGTGATGGAAAAAGAGGACAATTTTCCCTTGCTACTCAGGTTTGTTTTCCGCCTCTCCCTCCCCCATATGTTCCAGCTCTGAAAGATTTATGAACATTTTTGAAAATTTCTATTATCATGATTTTTTTTTTTCGTATTTTTGACAGAAAATTTTCAATTGAAAATGATACTATCATTCGAAGTGCCTGTATTTTTATATTTTTACTGGAATACTTCAATTTTCAATCAGTTCTGTAAAAATATTCAATTGAAAAAAGTACCTAGGAACTTTTTAGCATCAGTTCTCCAAAATACCTACAGTCTTGACTATTTTAAAAATCTGTTAACGATTTACGTAGAAATGTTCCATTGAAAAAACTAGAACCAATTTTCAGTTGTTTCATTGTTTAATCGGCGTATATTTTGAAAATTTTTTTTCATTTTTGAAAGAAATTTCGATTTTTTGAATTTTTTATGGTTTGCAATCATTTTTGGCGATTGAAATCGAACATTTTCTCCGATTTCGAAACTGCTGTGTATTTTATTTTTTTAAATGTATATTTTTGCATTTCCGCAAGCTTTACGATGGTTTTTCATAAAAATTTTCAAAGCTATCAATTTTACGAAATTTATGATTAATTTTAATGGGGAATTTTTTTGGTTTGCGTCATATTCATAAAACGAGGCTAGAAACTTTAAGGAAGAAAGATTTTGTACAAGTCAAAGACCTAAACGTGTTGAAGAAAAAAATTAGCATCCTTTTGACACGTATCTGCTGAAATTTCATAGTAATTGTTGAGTAATATAAATGAGAACGTTTGTAATTGAAGACTGGAAATTTTCGGTTGATGATTCAACCAATTTTTAGTTATTTTTTAAAATCATGACCCAGCTCTTCATTTGTTTTTTGATGTAATTTTCAATTTTGCAAATTATGCAGGCTTGGAGGTTAATTTTTTTATGAAAATTTTCCATTGAATGTGGTTCAAAGGTTTTGACTTTTTCAAATCAAATTTTCAAAACTACAAATAAATGTCTAAAAGATGATTTTATGTAAAAAAATTTTACTCGAATTAATTCAATTTTTATCAATTTTTTGAAATCTTTTTCATTCGTTTTTTTTTTAAATTCGTGACAGAAAATTTTTGCATCCTTTTGATTTAATTTTTCAACCGTTTAATTTGTTTTCAATGAATTTGTCACATTTCTGAATTTTTTAAGCAGAATAGGTAATTTTCTAATTTACTTTTCGTAACGGAAATAATTTTACTAGACTCTCAATTATTTCGCATTCTTGGCTGAAAACTCTCGCAGCGTTATCATTCTACGACCTCTTCAGACTCAGGTGTTACTCATACGACAAAAAATTATCTCAAGGCTGCTAATCGCAGAATAAATATTGAAAATTTCACAACCATCGCAGTACAGCTTGCGAGAAAACACGACGAAAACTCGGAAATCGACACTCGATGTAGCACAATGTACCTGTTTATTCGTCGTACTTGAACGAAATTTGTATCGGTTTCGCATACTTACCTAGCGTAAAATTACCCTAAAAAATTATGCCCCTGGTAATGACTCATTTCACTTGAATTAACTATAGCGTCGTAAATTTTGAGAGTCTGCAAATCGAGTATAGTGTTTTTCAAAATTGTGTTTCAAATTGAATGAAAAATAAGAGGAGGGAGGAATGTCACGCAGATTTTGTACGTTTATGTATTTATCGTTGTAATACTTACATAATATTCGTACGTGTTTTTTTTGAACGAATTTTATCTTTATTACTTTTTGAACATGTGTATGTGTAATCGTCTATTCGTTTTTTAGTACGGTTTGGTGTGTTGAAATAGTAAAATTATGGGGGTTTTAAATCGTCCAATAATATCGATTTGCCTATTTTTCGTAATTATATTTTTTCTAGTTCGATTTGACGATAAATTGTGGTTTTTTTGGTAGAAATTTGAAATTTTCAAAAATTTTTGTCCATTTTGACCTTAATTCAGAGAAAGTACGTGAAATTGTTGAAATTGTAGTGATAATTTTTGAACTTTCTTTATTTGGGTAGAGTATGATTTGTAGAATAAATTTTTTTAAATTCCTTTTTTCCAAGGGTTCAAAATTTTCTTCTTTTCGTTTCAATTAGCAAAAAGGTTTTTTTTTGATAAATTTTGAAGCTAATTTTTTGAAATTTTGAATTTTTGAGAAGGAGTAGTAATGACAATGCCATTTCTAAGAAAAAAAAACTGAAACTTCTCAACAATCAATTACTTTTTTACCCATAACCAATTTATGGGGGGGGGGGATTTTGGAAATATTAGCAATACTTTGAGTTGGGATTTTTTGAACAGAATGGGACGGGGGCAATGGGATTTTTTTCAAGTTTAATCATATTCTTTAATATAAGTTTTATAATCATCGTACGGAGCTAAATTTTAGCAGATTAAACTTATTATTTAAATCAATCGAAGGATATTTTTGATGAGCAGAAACCGTCAAAAGCCCACTTGAGACTTGAATTAATTATGGAATCTGATGATCTCTTTTTGAGACATTCATTTTTTATTCCTGTTCAATTTTTTGGTTCATTTTTTCTAAAAAATTATACTTCTTTCGCTAAATTGATAATTTGTTCCATAAAAATAATAATTTTTCCAATAAAAACTTTTTTGGCAGAGTTGATAAATTTTTCGAGTAAAATTTACAGATGACTTTTTCAAAAAATTATTGGGTAGTTTTAAAATTGTTGGATATTTTTTTCAGAACAATTAATGGATAATTTATTCAAAAAAATTATTGGATATTTTTTTCCGTTCAATATTTGGTACTGAATGATTCGAACTGTAAGGGCTGCTGTAAATCTGTTTCTCGAAGATAATTTTTGAATAATTATTTTCACTGGAATATTTTTCACAATTTACGTTGATTGATCAACTCGTTGGTTCTTTTAAATTTTTGAAGGACCAATCAAGTGCTCACAGTGTGTTTTGAAAAATTTGTGGAGAAAATGTTAACAGTAAGGCAAGAATCTGTAATGGACGATTTTATTAGGTTTAATTTTAAAAATCCTGATTTTATGGTTCTAAGTCATAAATTTTTTATTGGTGAAAATTTGTTGAAGAATTTAATAAATGGTTGATTTTCAATGTCATTTGAAAATCTTCTTTCGATTTTTTCTCTCTTCTTTTATTTTGTGATATTTTTTCTTCCTTGAGATTGAATTTGGGAGCTATTTTACATTATTTACGTCCCCCCTCTCTCTTTCTAAGTATAAAATAACGATCCGATTTTTAAAAAATGGGCGATTTGAAAAACTTGAGAATATTGAGTTCAAATCCAGGGTAGCAAGAGTTCATTTTAAAAAAACCTAACAATCTAATTTTCAATATCTTTGCATTATTTTCCGCCAATAAATCTTGTGGTTAATGAATCCAGATATTTTCGAAAGAAATTCTATCCTTTTTTCATCGACTCAATTTTCATTTCAATTATGTGAGCATTTCATTTTGAATAAATTGTGATAAATAATTATTTTTTTTAACTAAGTAAATTAATTTATATCTCTCTCCTTTCTTCCTATTCACTTGAGATACTTAATTTAGGAAAAAAACGAAATTTAAAAAAAATTATTGGAAATTGAAAACCAAAATGTTTCATGAAAAATGTATTTTACCTACTTCTATAAATTTCCCCATTTTTTTCAAAAAATTCTCATATTGTGTTTGATGAACTCGACTCACTTCAAAAATCTAAAAAATATATAGAGAAGGTTATTTTTGAATCCCAAAATTTCGAAAAAACCCACCCACTGAAACACAATAGAATCTCGATTCCGAAGCCAGTAAAACTCATCGACATTCACGAGGAAACTACTTCTGAAACGATTCAGCCCTCGTCGAAAGAATTCGATTAAAATAAATTCCTTTTTTCCCCATTCGTTTCTGACACGAGCAACGTTCGAAGATACGAAATAAAGTAAAGAGGGGAAATTACAAAACTAGGTACAATACGAATGAGAAAAGAAATGAAATATCCTGGCAGCGAGTATTTTACAAAGTCTTCTCACGTCTGGCCACTTTATAAATTGAACTCGTGATAATCAAACACAAAAGTAATGGATCCACTTCTCGGTATTTTAATAATTGAACCAGAGATGCCGAAATATGCGGAGAGCTTGCTGGGGCGAGATAAGAAATTACATTGTGAATAAGAATTGAAAATGAAAAAAAAATTGACCGCGGAGCACGAAACGGTGGCTAAGTATCGAAGGCGAGCACGTAATGTAACGGGTCGTCGAGTTAATAACGTTAGGATTCGGTGTGGGCAGGAGGATAGTCGAGGAGATGAGAAAAAAAAGGCTTGCGAAGAAAATTCTATTGGTAGGTAACGACGATTATCGAATAAATTATTCAAAAGTAGCGTGACATTTCGCGGTGTTGATAATTATACGTCGAAGGAGGTTTTTGTCGACAGAATGTTTACAAGTGGTGAATTTTTAACGAAATGCGGAATAAATTCAAAGGTGGCGTTGAATCGGTGAGAAAATCTGGTGGAAAGTTAATAGGCAGGGGTGAATTAGGCAAAATAATATGCTTACCGAACAATCGATGAGCCTTTGCAATCTCTTGGCTGGCGTTTCTTTATCCTTTTTTCTAATTAAAACGTAAATGGTTTCTATTTCGTCGAACGAACGTAGTAGCTTCTCGATAAGTATTTTGCCAACGAATCCTGTGGCTCCAGTAATAAATATCGATTTTGCTCGGAAATACGTTTCTATAGTTTTCGTGTCGTCCATATTTTTTCACCTCGATACGCACTCGAAACGGCTGCACAAAACTGATAAAAAAATCTTGGGTTATTGACTCGCGACAGTGGTGGATTTTCGTACGCGAATAAATACGTCATTTTTAAATGCCATAATTTTTCTCGGGGGATAATTTAGTGCTAAAAAATTTACTCCCAAGTGATACGTGTAGGTTTAACCAAGCTTTGATGATAAAATTTTAACACATTGCGATGAGTCGCCCAAACCGGCGTATTTGGCGGCCAATTATTTCTACTTCCCTACCCTCAAAAAAAAGCCAAAAAAAGGTAAACCTTGGAAAAAAAGGGAAGATTTTTTTTTTACGTAATAAATCGCGTAAAAAGACGAATTAAAAATTAGTTTAGACTTACCAATTTTTTTTGGAAATTAAATTCACAAATTTCGATTCTCGCCGAATAAAACCATCGACTACTTTAACCTCGACGAGCACATAATATCAATGAACTTGAGAGCATTCGGCGTACAATCACACTAAACCAAGCGCGAGCCACCGTCGTACGAAAGTAGACTGTACGTGTTAAACTTCCTCTGAACTCCATCTCTCTACTTACTATACCGGAAAACTCGAAATCGACCTGCTGACCTGATTATCCTACGGTACTATTGCGCTTCTAAAAAACCTTCTTTTTTCTCGGTCAATTTAATATTAAACAGGGTGATACGTAAATGATTCCAGGAGTGTGGATTATTTTCATACCTAGTTTGATAATATCAAATCATGTATTACCTAGTAACTATGTGAGTTTCCAGAGTCAGACTGTCTGAGGATATTTTTTCGTATAAAAGTTACTGTTTTAGGAGACCTTGGGATTGAGCGTTTCTCTCAAACGAAGATAGGATATGTAGGTAGAGCTGAAGTAGAAGTAGAAGGTATGACTTGTATGAGGGAAAGGACTAGGTCGTATATTATATTGGACTGCGAGACCTTTCAAATGCTGCAGAAAGAATCGTTTATGTAGGTAATTTAGTGTTGGCGAAAAAAGCAAAGCTGAAGCGCTGCCAAGGAAAAAAATCGTAGAATTTTAGAACTTTTGGAAATGACCTTCTTACCATGGTCTTATTTGGATTGGAGAGAGGGAGAGAGAGGAAAGTAGTTCAAACTACATTGTACATTCTGAAGAATTTGGAAAAAATTGATTTTTGTGGGGTTTTTTTGCCAAGTTGCAAGTTACAGATCAGTACCAGCAAAAAAAACTTTTTTTTCAGTTTTTGAAAAAATCTTGATTTGATATTTTTCGCCAGGATTAAAATATTACGTGCTTTGAAATTTTTTTGAGATAGGTAATAAAATTTTGTTAATAGGTTTAAAACTGCGGACTGAAAATATTTCTTGTTTTTATAAATTTCAAATGTCCCTTTTTCACCAAAACTGTTACATTTTGACGGAAAAGTCACAGTTGACAAGAAGTTACATTTTGAAAATAGAAGTCATGTTGGGACAAAAAAGTCAATTTTTAATAACCAAAAAAAAAGTGATGAAGTCATATTCATTCTTACATAGAGTTAAAAACGTCATATTTTGACCAAAAAAATGTCATTTTGACATTAAAAAGTCACGTTTTGGCTAAAAAAAAATGCAATATTTTGGTCAACAATGTCCCATTTTGACATATTACAGTTTGAGTAAAATTGGCATGTTTTGAGCAAACATTTATCAACTATCATATGTATTTTGATGTCATATACAAAATAAGTACTAAAAGATAGTATTTTGATTGAAGGGTCGTAGTTTGGCCAAAAGGGTCATATTTTGACTAGAAATGTTAATTCTTATCTAAAATGTCACAAGCTGACTAACTAGGTTACTTTTTAAAGTGGTGAGGACTAAAGTACCTATTCCTACCTAAATTGCATCAAAACAACTTCTAGTGTTAAAATAGGCGATCTCTGGTTACATTTGCATGAATAGGTACCTATTTCAATGTAGAGTTGGATATTGTGGGAAATTTCTCAGTGAGCTTTGCACCCCCAGGAGCAGACTTGCCTATTTTTAACCTCTTTTGTTACCACTGATTACAAATACCTACTACTAGGCACGCTACCATCTCTATATAAAAATGCTGATCCACTCCTATTTATTAGCAGTAAGTTCATTTTGCCTCAAAAAATGTTCTTGTTTCCTCATTTTTCATTGTGTTGTGCATTTTTGGTTTTCATAAAGATTCCTAGCACTCGCTCCCGCTTTCTCACTTTTCAGATTAATTGTTCACTCTAGCTTTTCAAAAGGTGTAGGGAAATTTTGTACACTCTTCCTCTCATTGGTTTTGAGATTCAAATGTTTTTGCTTTTGACTCTTACTTTCGCTGTCTCAAAATGCCAGTTCTTTTACTAGGAGTGAGAGTGAAAGTGGGGTAGGAGTGGGAGTGAGAGTGATCACTGATCAGAGTAAGAGAATGGACTGGAGTTGGAGTGGGAGCAACATAAAAGTGAAGAGTGGAATGGGAGTGGAGTGAAAATGGAAAATAGTGAGGATTGAGGAGCACTCCTAAGGAGCGTTTTGACAGCCACTCTTGCAACACTATTCAAAATCAAAAGACTACTTTTCTTCTTTTCTATATTTTTATTATTTTTCCAATTATTTTCGCGATCTTTTTAGATGTGAGTTTATTAATATGAAATGAATTTTGTTCAATGATGGAAGAGCTGGATGCAAGCGAGAGTGAGAGCCTAAAAGAGCTGTCATTTAGCGAGAGAGAGACCAAGAGTAAAGAGCAAAAAATTTAAATCTAAAAACCAATGAGAGCGAGAGCATAGAGCGCAAAAAATTTCAACAAATGATTAAAAGAGCATTAACCAAAGAGTACAATTATTCTGAGAAGACACGAGAAGAGCAAGCCTGGAAGCCAGGAGCCAGAAGAATCCATCGAAACCAAAAATGTATGAAATGGTGAAAAATAATGAGGGGGAATTTTCTTAGACAAAATGGATTTATTGCTCAATTATAAAGTAAAAACCAACAAAAGTGAGAATTGGTGTGGATTTTCCATCATATGGATCATAGAATTAGAATATTTGTCATGAAGAGCCTGGTGTGGGAGCAAGAACTAAGCAAATTTGAAGAGCTTGCAAGGAGCATGGACAGCATGGAGCAAGAATTGTTCAAGAGAGCTGAGTTAAAGAGCGATAGCACTCATTATTAAATTTTTTTAAAGAGAGAGCAAAGAGTACGAGCCTAGACTAACTTAATGAACTGCTACTTCCACAGGGATTTGAACAAATTTGTGAAGAAGCTATTCTAGTAGTCACTGATATGGATCCTTGTGCGCATGCGCCACATCAATGTAATTACAATTGGCTTTGGTTGTGTTGGTGCTAACACTATTGCATTTCATTCCAAATAATGCTGGATCCGCCAAATTACATTCTTCAAATCTGTCCATTTCCAATGGCAGTCTATAGTATGTACAATGAAAGAAGGAACTTTTCCCCTACTCGACTCAAATTGAGGAAACCAACAACACTTGTTGATTTAATATGTCGTCCAATCACAACTCAATGTTCTTAAATTTTGTGGTGGGAGAATGTAAAGGAAAAGTTCCTCATTTTGTTGTACAGACTATAGTATAATAGTACATCCTTGACCAACTGAGAGTCGAGAGTGAGAGTAAAAGTGGGAGCGCTCAGACGTGGCTCTTCCATCGCTGTTTTTTCACAGATTTTTGTGTGTTGAAAAATGGTCCTTTTTGTAACATGAAGTATAAATCAATTATGTTCCAGTTCAATTGTGGTATTGTAGTCTTTTGTTCATGAACTTGAACAAGTTTTCCATTCATTAATTATTTACTGCACCTTCTACTTATAGTAGGTATAACAAAAGATGAACCTTTTCCCCTACATTCTCCCACCACAAAATTCAAGAACATTGAGTTGTGATTAAACAACATTTTAAATCAACATGCATTGTCCTTTTCCAGATGTTGAAGGCCGAGCTATAGGGCCTACCTAACAGTAGGTTCCAGTTTGTTCAAGTGTTGGTGGACAGCACCCATCGTTAATCCTAGCTGCATGGAGGCACTTGCTGATTACCTTCCTCATCCACTCTACCGGGAGGCCGTCCCAGCTTTCTTTGGTCTTATTTTCCTTTTTTCCTACCGCACTCCTTTCCTGGTTGGTGCCCCAAGCGGTTATATATTGTCCTGTTGTTCCAGCTGTGGAGATGGGTTATGTGCTGACCATGTTGTGATCATGTCCAACTAGCTTGCTAGTTGGGTTATGTAGGTATCTCTTGTCATGGCTTTCACATCCTTATCCTCAGTGTAGGTACTTCGGGCATTCACGTCCTGAGGGGATTCACACCACCTGTGCGATAGCTGGGTAGTGATCCTGACATGGAGGTTTGGTCCTTTGGTCAAGTCAGTTAAAACAGTATAGCTTGCTATATTAAAGCCACCACTTTTTTTTACAATTCAAAATGGACATGAATAATGAAGAAGTTCCCATGGGACCTAGTGCTGCCTCGAATGCTAGGACTGGAGCAACGGAATCCCCTCCGCCAAGTGGATCTGGCACAAACCCACTCAATGCTATGGACACCACCAATGTATCTGAAACTGATGTCAACAACAGAACCGGTCGATCAGCAATCAATGATGTCATCACTCGCTTTGCCTCGAGAGACTGTGACACTTTCAATGCTCCATCAACTTCAAAATCTCGGAAGAAGAGGAAGGTAGCCAAATCAAGAACTAAGTGCCAGCAGAAAGCCGACGACATGATCAGAGAACTGCAAACACTTGGTTACCTAATGGAATCCCTGCCATTCAAGGAAGATAAGCAGGCAAATGAAACCCAGGCAGAATTTCTCTCCAGACACATCATGGAGGGTATATGGCTTTCCAACACCCTCCAGGCCTGGAAGAAAGGCAACACAACTGTCCACAACAGAACCTCATGAGTCAGTATGGGATTCAGACTCATCAACAAGAACAATGTTTTCAACATGCTCCAACCAATCCAATGCATGCATCAAGGAAAAAAACTATAATCTCAGCAGCCTGACGTCCAGACATTCCTCGATGAGATTTCCAACCTCAGACGTGGGAACCTGCGCTTGCAGAAAGAAAACTCAGGATTATTAAAGGTGCGTTTATAGTGACTGTAGCAGTCCGTAAGCGGCCGTAATTTTTTTTGAAAAACCGTAAAAAAATATCGGTAGTTTATACTGACCATAAAAATATTTATCCAAAAAACTGATAAAATACTATTTTTAAATAAATTTGTGTATTTACTCTTCAGTTTATCAGGAATTAATGTTAAACGAAAAAAATATCTATCCAAAATCATTAATTCTCACAAACATCCAAAAACACCAACAATGAAAAGATAAACATCCTCTCATGTTACGGTCTGTTACAAGGATCCATAAGAGACCGTAATTTTTTACAGTCAGTATAAACTAGTTCGTAAGATCTAAGATCGTGTCTGTTTTACTTTTCCGTGGCCTGAAGTTACGGCCTCTTACGGTCACTATAAACGCACCTTTAAACAGATCAACGAGAAACTGTCAGTAATTCATTTAGTAACTGCAGCTCCACCCCCACCTCCAACAGCTCCAACCCCGGCTTCCTTTGATACACATCAGTTGCAGGAGATCCTAGTAGACGTGCTTAAGAGTATTCTGTCACCACATCTGGCCACTAAGCTAAGGAACCTTCCACAACAAACAAGCCAAACCCAGCAGGAACCATCTTACCTAGCCAGAAGGATACAGCAGATCTCAGCTACATCAGGAACTGCAACCCCTGACCCCTGATACATCAAAGAGGACATACAGTGACGTTTGTTCAAGGTGAATTTTATAGTGTTCCATTTCATTTGTGCGCATACCTACTTTTATTCAGTTAGTGTTTTGTTTTTTTGTGAACCATCAGCCATTTACATTCAGTTAGTTTTTAGACACTTAGTTTGTTTGCGGTTAATTTTATAGTGTTTCTGTTTCATTTGTGCGTATACCTACTTTTATTCAGTTCGGGTTTTGTTTTTTTGTGAACCATCACCCATTTACATTCAGTTTGTTTTTAGACGCTTTGTTTATTTGTTCGCGATTAATTTTATGGCGTTTCATTTGTGTGCATACCTACTTTTATTCAATTTTTGAACGACAGAACCAAGTCTAGCACCAATCCAGTTACTTGCCACTTGAAATCATTAATCCTATGAGAGATTATAACCTATTCACTTTGATAGGGGATACCCACCTCTCTTATAAGTAAGTAATTTTAAATAAGCATGCTGTCCCTATATAGCTTCTATATACCTACTTCTTAGGAAAAAATTATTCTTTGTTCCTTTTTTTTAAAAATGAAACTCCATGTTCAGAATTCCTTGGTTGGGGCAGGTGTCATTTTTCCCTTTGACCCAGCCGCTCATTGTGTTGAGTCATGCCACCAGCTGTGTCTGCATTTTGGCTATTTTGGCGGGAATCAGCTGGTTGAGGACCAGTCAGCCAATAGTGGCTCAGTGGAAGTACCTAATGGGTGGGGATTCCCCTACCCCATCCCCCAGTTAGGTTAACTTCGAGAAGTCTCTTAGTGTTCGGACTCATTCCAGTTCTAGGGTAGCTGGAAGAAAGTTCTCTTGACTAGCTCTAAATTAAATGCCGGTATATAAATATTAGCTTCGGAGAATAAATTTAAATTATTACATTATTATTTAGCGAAATTAAAAACTTTTTACTAACCCTGATTTTCATACAAAAGATTTGATTTTGTTTTCAAAAAAATTTTGTTCCAAAATTATTTTTGTGAGTATGCCATTTATTTTTTTTTAATAATGTGAACAAATTACAGATACTTATCGAATTTAAATAAAATAATTTTCTAATCACAGTTGAAAAAGATATAAAAATTGATGCAACATCAATTGAATTGTTCTAACATTAAATCTTATGATTTATCAAAATCGTAAAAATTGGATGAATTTCAAAAAAACATTTCATGTTTCTATAAAAATAAATCTCATCACACAATAATATTAGGAAAAATGCGATAAAATCAGAAAATTTATTATCTCCAAAAAAGAAATTGGAGCATCAGGCTCCCACCCCTCCTCCCCCACCCTCCTGAATAAGCTTTTCGATGCGAAAACTGCCGCCATTGTACTTTGACAAAAGTTAATTATTCAACCTAAAAAATAATTGCGATTTTTTCATTGAACTGAAGCGCTTATCTTTATCGAATACCTACCAGCAAATAACTTGGCTTTATTTTTATGCGCATATAATTTCTCCAAGCTTTTTCATCGCGAAAAACGTCGGGAAAATAAATTCGTAATTAGTTGGCACTCGAATTAGATAGGTAAGTAGGTAGGTATTATGAAAAAAGTAGTCGACAGAATAGAATCACTTAATATGCGGGTAATAATTTGAAGCAGAAAATACAGCGAATGAAATCCTCTCGACGAAGACGAGAGATTTTATAATAACGAACGATGAGACATCAGCAACTTCAAAGAATTCTCTCTTTTTATAAAAAAAAACCTACTTTACATAGCTCTTGGTAGGTACTCGAAAGAGAATATTTTGTATGCCTTTGCAAAACGCCTTTAACGTATAAGTACTTATAATCGTATTAAATTCAAGTCTCGATTGTGTGCTATAATTCATTTATAATGTATTATTTAATTTCTTTATGTACCTTTATGGAAACTTTGATAATCATGCATTTTTTCTCATCTTTTTTTTTTCAGAAAATACGGAATTGCTGTCGATGTTTTTGCAGATGTTCCAGCTAGTGGAAGCTTCGTAGAAGAAAAGAAAGTATACCTGGAGTACGTGTTGGTGCCAGTTGCCATTTTACTGGTTATTAGAGAAGAAGTGAAATTACCACGGTATGATTCATATTCGTATTACGTCGATGATTAGAAGATTTCTGTGAGCTAGAAGACAATACCGAAGAAGAGAGTGAACTTTGGTGAGTTGTTTTTCGTATACTTTGGTGCGTTGTAGAAAGCGATACGGAGCTTTTGTCGTCATTGAAAGCGAAAGCTGGTCCGGAGAGAGGGTAAAATTTGACAAATCGACGACGATGTCTGGACTAGACATTCTATTATGACGATTAGTTATTCGATTCGATTTGTACGTAGGTAATTTTGTTATTGAATTTTGCCTCATTTTTCATCGGGTTGGAAAATCAACTTGAATACGTAATCGAAGTAATTAAAGAGAAAACAGAGCTCGCTGTAGTTGTTTTCATCTAGTTAAGCGATGAAAATTCCAAAATCTTTCATTACCGAGAAAAATTAATAATTTTTATAAATTTCGCCAATAATTCGAGTCAAACTGGTCAATTTAATTAGTCGAATATTAAATGTTGTACATAAATAGGGGAATTTTCCTCTTGCGGTGAATTTTTTTTCATCTACCTATTTGATAAGAATAATTGTATGCAAGGAAAACGCGAGCATTAAAATTAATTGCTCACGACTGGTTTGATATCGATGTTGCAAATATTGACCGGAAATAAAAAGAAAAAAGATCTTTGTGAACAAGTTTGATATGTAATGTACCGATAGTGACGACATCGGGTACCTATTTTGTAGTAACGGGATCAGTTGAAGAGAATTCCGGTTCTTTCCAAATTAAAGCAGATGTATATGAATTCAAGTGCCAGGTATTCAAATAATCGTACGTTTTTTGCTTCAGTTTTTTTTTTTTTCATTGAAGAATGGAATCTTGAATGAAATTTGGAGGAAGAGTTGATTACGTTGACTCTTTCTTGGCCAGGAAGGATCCTACCTACATGAACTATAAATTATGACACAACGTACATAAGCACACCTGAGGCGTGCTTAGGGAGCTTGAATACTCTCCTTCGGCTTACCAATGAAATTTTTCATTGTGAAAATGCCCAAAAGAACTCTCTCAGTTTTGAATCAGTGAAAATCATCGACGAAAATCACTTGACAACAGCCAGAATTGCAGCACATGCAGTAATAAATCAGTGATAGAATTGATGGAAAAGCAGTGAAAATTGACTGAAAAATCAGTAGAATATCTAAATGTCTGAAGTTTGCCGAAAAATGAATGAAATTCTTTGAGAATCAGTGGAAGTTTGCTAAAAATCAAAGAATTTCGCTGGCTTTCTGAGCTGAAATTTTGACTTTTTTCAATGACTTTTCGGAATGAATGAAGAAAATTTTGGTAACTTAAAAATCAGACCTTTTCGGTCAAAAATCGATACTTTCTCAGTCATTATTTCAGTTGTCAGAACAATTCAGAAGAAATCAGTACCTATCTACTACCTACCTAATTTGGAGTGAAAGATCAAAGAAAAATAGTTAATCTCAAGATAAATAATTCATTTTCACTGATTGAAAAAAGCAGGATTTCGCCATAATTGACTGAATCAGATGGAGCAAGTCGTGTTGAAAGCAATTAGAATTTATGGTTTTTCTTACATGACGTTCGAAAAGAATTTAAGGAATACCTATCCTACTCATAATTTTGGTTGAGATCGTGACTATTTTAATGAAGGTTCATAAGATGCGAGGAATATTTTGAAAATTTGTGTGTCAGATGTTCTTAAGAACGAAGCGAGTATTGATTGATGAAATTTTCTTATTCGTTTCTACTGGCAATGATTTTTTAAACTGTCTATTGAAAATCTGCGACGTTTTTTTAGTTTTTCGTTTATTAATTAGTGAATAATAATTATCAAACTACGTTTACTTTATTGGCACAATGATTGAACAATTACAAAACGAATATTCTGAACAATGAAAAAAAAAAATGACCGGCACGAAGTAAAATAGGTATTTTCCGGTTAATCTTTTTAAAAAGCTAAAACCGGATCCTTCATTTTTGTGACGAACTGACGATGTAATTATTGGACATGAAAAAATGACATGTGACAAAGTGAGCGAACATTTAATGAAAAATGAACCGAATGAAGTACATGAAAAAAACTTCTGAGGAAAAGAAAATCATATATTATTGCAGTGATGCAGTGTTTGGTTTGAAAATTTAAATTGATATTTAAAATTATGTACACTCTTCATTTTATATTTTTTATAGCCTCATATAAATTCGAAAATTAGTTGTATCTCTTTTGTTGAATTCTCTAATGCAAAAAATTCAAACTATGAAGTGTAAAAAAAATTAAATTAAAGAAACAAAAAATAGTAAAAGTAAAACGAACAAAAATTTCAAAATTAAAAAAAAACTAAAAAAAGTTTTCCAAGTTTCTGATTTGCTTTGTTGTGATTGGATAGCTGAAGTGATGACGCGGATGACGTCAAGTAGGTTTTTCGTTGTACATGCACCATCCAGTCTTCTCATAAATCATTATTTTGAAGAAAAATTTTTGATAAGAATTCAGAATTGGAAATATTGAAAAATAATGAATTCGAATTAGATTCGAATAATAAATAATAATTTTAAATTAGTTTAGTGGGGTATAGTGTGCACACTGCAGATTTATAGTTCGGATACTGTTACCAAGAAGTAAGTATCAATTATTATTTTCACTTATATTTCGTTATACTGAAAAACTGAGACAAGCAATCAGCCTTTCAGCCTTCAGTCGATGTAGCCACTAAAAATATTCAAATGATCAGATTTGTAAGCTTTTTAGCTCAACAATAGCCATTATTGAAAACGATCCTGAAAACTATCACAAAAAATCTTATTTTATCTCAAAATGAAACGCCATCAAATGAACTTCTGATTGTCTGATTGCTTGTGTTAAGTTCATTTTATTCAATCGACCAAATTTTCTTAGATAAAGTAAAGTTTATTACCAATTCCATCATTTAACCCTGTAATTCTCTTCTTTGCAGATAAGCCACTATGTCTGAACGAAAAGTACTTAATAAATACTACCCACCGGATTTCGATCCGAGTAAAATACCTCGCATGAAATTACCTAAAAATCGCCAATACACGGTTCGTTTGATGGCTCCATTCAACATGCGTTGCGCTACCTGCGGCGAATACATCTACAGAGGTAAAAAATTCAACGCCAGGAAGGAAGACGTCGAAGGCCAAGATTACTGCGGAATTCGTATATATCGATTCTACATTAAATGCACCAGATGCCTTCAGGAAATTTCGTTCAAGACCGATCCTAGAAATACCGATTACGAAATCGAAGCAGGAGCTACGAGGAATTTTATGGCTTTGAAGTTGGCTCAGGAGCAAGAGAAACGCGAAGAAGAAGAAGCCAAAGAAGAAGAAGCTAATAATCCGATGAAATTGTTGGAAAATCGAACTGAACAGTCTCGTTTGGAAATCGAAGAAATGGAAAAATTGGAAGAAATCAAGGATCAGAGTAGAAGAGTTATTGATTTAAATGAACTTTTGAAAAAGTACGATACAGCAGAAGCCAGGGAGAAAAAAAGGAAGAAGGAAGAGGAAGAGGATAATGAACTAGCGAAGAAATTATTTGCAAAGAGGAGTAAAGCTGAACAGGATAACGAAGTGTTAGAAGAGAGTGGCGAAGAAGAAGAAGAAATTATTGAAGATGACGATTCGATTTTAGAAGAAGTGAAATCGATGTATGAACAAAAGAAGGAACCGATTAGTAAACCCTCGGTTCAATCCTCACTTGAAAGAATAAGAGCTTTGAAAGTTAACAAAATGAACTCCAGAGAAGTAGCAACACCTCCAGCTCCTTCACCAGCTGCTGTTCCTGTTCCTCCTCAAAATAAATTATTATCATTGTGTTCGTATAGTGAGAGCGATGAATCAGATTGAAAATCAGTGTCAAGTTGACCTTTCTATTTCCGTGTTGTAAATATTTGTATATAATGTAACAATACATTTCATTATTTTCTCGTGCCTTTTCCCTGTCAGTAGTTGATTTATAATAGGAGGAGGTATCCTGCAGTCAATTTTTGTGTAATTTAAATATTGTGTTTGTATCAGAGGCAGAATGTTATTGATTTGTGATGGATTTACCTGTGTAATTGAAATCTCTCCTACTTAGTCATTACGGTAGTCCGGGTTGTCCCGAATCGTGAAAGTATCTTAAACATTAATTACCAAGTCAAATGGTTTCGACGACTAGAAAATAACGAGCTTTTGTTTCAAAGAGTGAGAATCAAATAATCTTAACACATTGAAAATGGTTAAATTTTTATTAAATAATACAAAAAATTACGAATTCGAATTAGGACCTCTCCTTCTACCGAAAGTCTGAACGATATTTACGAATCTTCTGTTATATTGCATTCTCCTCTTAGCTCTACCAGTTTTCTTCTTTTTCTTGTCTTGTTTATCGACCTAATTCGAACATAATATCGTATAAATACCAGAATCGAAGAAACCAATAAAAAAAAGTCGATCAACTCACTTTCGGAGTTTGGCCTTTCACTTTTCCAGCACGAGCGAGAGATCCGTGGACTTTACCTGCAAAACAATTCATACGTATAAGATATCATTCAAATGATGAAATTTCATTCATATAAAGATGTATTATTGTATTTACCTCCCAACAATGGTACAGTCAAATCAATCGTCAAACTCGGTAATTGCGAGACCAACATGTCGTTGAGTAACGGAGCACCGGAGCTGTACAGCAAGATCTCAGTAGCTGGAACATTTTCCATTTGAGCTAAGGCGTTCTAAAAAAAATTACATCAAAATTAATACCTTGAATTATGCCATATTCCGGTGCAAGTGATAAGATGTATGTTATTGATATAGTTCGTGAGATTTATTTACCTTGATTCCACTAATACTGGCATTTTCATCGACTTCTAGTTGATGTTTAGATTGACCACGTACTTCTAAAGTCAACATTTTGTTAGATTTTCTGTAGAAGAAAAAAAAAAGTTGATACGAAAAGTGTTACAGAAGTAATTCCACGTGTTATGCTCTGGACGAGATGAAACACAAGATAATTAAGGAAGAGGGGTACACTTGGATAGAATTAATATTAAAAGAACGTATTAGACTCTCTGTAGAATAAATTTATGAAATACTTACTCGCATTTGACAATAAATTCAGGAAAATTAAACAATTTCCGCTGGAAATCTGAAAACTTGAACTTTCAGCTTTTGATGCAAGATGCAACTTTGAGAAAACCGAAAACCTCACCATTGATTAATTACGTACCTAGATTTGCATAAATACCTAGTAATTTCATTGAAAAATAATTTGTTGGCAGCGCTCTCTATGTTTATAATTTTACAAGTGAACTAAAATGAAGCTTCTCACCTGGTTAATTTTTTCGTCAAGTGTGCCATTTTACTTTGTTGATATTTCGTGTCTTTTTTTGATTGATAAAAGAAGCTTCTGCTTCGTGAATTTAAATGCTAATTAATTTCGTAATGGAAACTGTACATAATTAACGATAAAACATACATATTTAAGCGGCGATCATGTTACTTCATTATCTTTTCTTTTCTTCTCATTTCACGCGTTAGCTTAACGCCTGCGATGTGTTTGTCAAGTTCATTTCATTCGTTGAACTGTTAACGTTCCTGTCTGTCGTTACTAATTATTTAAAATTTCATCATGTATGCATTTCTATATCCGGTATCGTCCGCTATCGTCGGGTTCCTTTGCGGTTTAATTCTAAATATCGTTCATATCTTGTTTTCTATTTATTTGCAAATCAAATATTGTAAATTTCTGTTACTGAAAGTGCTCTACAATACGAAGAACCTGTTAACCGATCAAATGAAACAGGAAGAAATAGAGAACGAATTCATCAATAGAAATATCAAAAGGTTTTCCAAATTACCTAAGCATCTGGTATTCGCCTTAGGTGAAGAAAAAGTCTCATACAGAGATCTAGCTCAAATTATCGCGTGGTGTCTTCCAACAGGTGTACCGGTGATTAGCTTTTACGATCATAAGGATGGTAAGAGAGATTAGATTTCGATTTAGATACAACTGTCGGATCATTTTTTTAATGATGTTTCTTTGCAGAAGTCAATGCTGATCTTTTATTTGATACGTTTGTGAAAACACACGGTGATCTAACACCTTCCATAAAATGGGGCGTTTCTTTCAATCATGATGTCGAGTATAGTAATTATGGTCAGTGGAGATTGTTTTTTTTTCCTTATTGTGATAAAGGACGATTAGAAGTAACCTTTGGCATGTTTGCAGATAAATTTCCATGTTTACAAGTCAACGTTTTGACATCAAAGCATAGTCGGAGGCTGTTGATAGATTCGATCAAAGATCTATCTCATAATACGGATATCAAATTAGATACTAGAGCTTCGATCGAGGCTGCTTTGGATGATATCATGTTGTCGAAGTTTTCCTATTGTGGTAATCCTGATCTTTTAGTCACCACTGGCAGTCATTATTCGACATTCGGTCTATCTCCTTGGCATCTAGGATTCACCGAGTTCTCGTAAGATCCTTCTATCGCCTCTGGTTCCAATATTTCGTTGCAAAATCTTAACTATATTCTCGATTTTCAGGCTCATTCCAAGCTATAAATTATTAACGGTGAATGATTTCGTTGGAGTATTAGCCACGTACGCTCGATGCGATCAGAAATTCGGTCGGTAGATTAGATTTTCACGGCACAATGTCTGGCAGAAGGCGATTGGGTTTTTGTTGTGTAAGGATTAGTGCCCTCTAAAGTGCACACCGATTATAAATGCTGTGATATTAAATAATTCGTATTTTAAATCTGTAAACACATCATTGCTCCATGATACCGTTGAATTCTTTTATCGGGATGAAATTCATTATTAGCACATTATAAAGCGATCCTCGCTATTCATTTAAGAAATTTTATTCTATTTTTCGATGTTTTTCACCGGAGGTAAAAATTGCGTGGGCGAATGGGAATTGTTTTTCTATTCCTGTGTTGTTTGTATGTTTTTAAGTCGCGGGTCGTTGATTTGCATAAAAATAATTAATTTACAGGGAGAAAGAAGTGATGGCGAATTTAACTATTGTAATTTACATGCTTATTAAGTATTTAATTTGAATTCGAAATTAAAACGAATTTTTACGTAAATTTTATTCATTTTAAATCATACCTATGTATATATTTTTTTAAAAAGGTAACCTTGAAGGTACCGCCGTTTGAATTTATCAGTTATAGGTGTCTGTACTTATCGTTTGAAAAGAATTCCACGTGGTGGGGCACTCGCCCGAAAAGAAGATTTCGTGATTGTTCAGTTCACGACAGATAAACCGAGACAGTGAAATTACCCAGATAATTGCTTGATCGAGCGGTTATCAGTGATATTTCGAATACAGCAGACTGTCGTTACGAATTTTCATCGGTATCGAATACTGTGTGAACAGTTTGAACCTTATCTATGGGACAAAGATTTCGTTTGTGGTCGATTCAATATTGTTTAATTGATAAAATTTCATTTATTAGCGAAACAAAGTTCAAATATGTAATGATACGGTTCCGTGTAGGAGTTTTATTTAATTAGTCATCGGAATGTTCGATATTTTCTTAGATTTGAACATTGTTGCTTCATAAATATTGTGAGATTTTTTCATACAAATGGAAATTGTCACGATTGGTGACATGTGAATGAAATATCGATAGATTATTTAATGTTCGGCTGTGGAAGGAAGAGAGTAATTTATTACCTTTAATTATCGGGTCAAAGGACGAATAAAATCGTCTGGGGTTTGGAAAATTATATTGGCTCGTTTTTCAATACGTAGATAATTACGTACCTATTTGCACAATTTGAATTGTTTTGGTTTACATATTTTCATGATTTTTATTTTGACACTTCAAAGGAATAATTCTAAAATAAAATACGTAGAATAAATTTATAACTCAAGTTACATTGAAAAACAACTATATTTCATGTCGACGACTTATTTCGGCAATAGCTTTTGTCAAGATAAAGGCTGCTGCCGAAATGCGTCGTCGTCGTGAAATAATTGTTTTTCTATGTAACTTTGGGCAATAAATTTGGTTGATTTTATTTTACAATGTTCCCGCGTACAATTTTTATCATTTGGCGAATAATAATTCTGGGCAAGAGGAAGGCCCTACCAAAAAATTAAGGTAACAAATTTTAAAACGAAGCTTTTTTATTCCTGTGGAGTCGAATTATTTTTTTCCTGTAAAGACTAGATTTCAAGATACTTATTTGGGCCGGAAATTCAAAGTTTAATTTTTATGTTTCATAAAAAAAAAAATTAAAAGCTAAAATTTCTGAAAAAAATTCGACTCTATAGAAATGAAGTTATACGTTTTACGATTCATGTTCTATTTATTGTTTTTGGGTAAACGCTTCCTGTGTCCATAAAAATGACTTCATTTGCTGGAAAAAATTATTGTATTACTGGTCTCCTGAGAAAATAGGATAATGTTTGTCAAAAATATTTTGTGGGTGTCAAAATCTGTTTTTTTAGGCCATGGAATTCATTTTTAATATAATTAAGACATCAGCTCCGACACCAGCCTCAGGAGGGATGGGCCAAAAAAATTTAAAAAAATCATACTTGAAAAGTATATTTTTAGGGTGTCAAAAAAGTCAAAACCTACATTTATTAGACCTAAATTTTATTTTTGATGAAGTTTAGACCCTTACTCCCCAACCCGACCTCTTTATGAAAGAAAAGTTCAAAAAATTGTAAAAAGTATTCATCACTCGTGTTGAAGATGGAATAATAAAAAATATGGCGTCGAAATACGTGTTCACATTTTCCACCAGTGATTATGCTTCGGAATCGTTGAAATTAAATCATAAATTTACGTAAATCTTCATCAAATGACTTAGATGCGATTAAATTGTAATTTTGTACCATTTGAACTAGCTAATACCTTGAAAATGTAAATTATTTAGACTCGAAGAAGTAATATGGAAATTTTAATGTAAAACAGTTACCTTTGAGAAGAAATTTTGGCAGAATATGGGCAAATATTTCAGTCAGCCATCGTCTGCCCGGAACGATTTTTTTTTTTTTACTGATAATCTGTCGAGCCATCTTCTGGAAAAAGCTTCCAAGAAATCGAGTTGAATGGAATTCCATTAATTCGAGTATGGAGCATTATGAATATTTTTTTGTAGGTTCAGATTATGCAACTCTAATGACATCGATGGAAAAAAATATACGATTTCCTCTCAGTTCATGAATACCTGTAAAATAATCAAGCTGAACAACCCAAATAACAAGTGTTTCTCAAAAAATTCAACTCTGGAGTTATTTTTAATTTTTTTTATTTGGAATAGAAACAAAAAAAATAAGTAATGTACAAACTTTATTCATGAATGTTAGAAATTTAATAATTATTATTTTTAACGGACATAGAAGTGATCTACCTTAACATATGTATAGAAGACGATCCTTCATCAGCAGGGAATGGGACTTTGGAAATTGGAAATTTTTTTGGTAGTTTTTCATATTTTGAATGAATAATGTGTATTTTTTCTAGGCAACTCAATAATTGTGATTTTAGTGTAGGTAGAGGTACAAAGGCAAGCTTTTTATAAAAAAAAATTATTTGTAATTTATTTCTATCGAATTTAATATTCTATTTCTATTTTTGGAAGTTTTGAACTCGTCTATGACTTTTGATTTCTGATTTTTATGATTGTTTTATTTTTCAAAATTAATTTCGTTTATGATGCTGAGAAAATATTCGACTATTTTTTTCTTCTGTCTAATTTATAAAAATATTATCAAGTATAGCACTGTAATAATTTCCTATTGTTATTAGATTAAGTTTGTTTATAAAAATATTATTAAGTATAGCACTGTAATAATTTCCTATTGTTATTACTAGATTAAGTTTGTTTATTTATTAGTTCCTCTGCTTCGTCGTCATAGGACCTGGGACCTCATCGTAGTCGGATCTGTCAACGTGTCAAGAGCTTGCCTAACTAGCTTCTTTGAGAATCAAAATTTTTTTTAGTAATTTCGGCTTTAGTGGGACAAAATTTAGTGAATTTTTGGATTTGGGCAAAATTGGTGATTCAGGTAAGTTGCGTCTCATGCAGGGTCATCCTAATACTCTTTGGTATCGGATTACCCTGCATGAGCCCGGCGACTGGATTGTGTAACGTCATCGGTACCCGTCGCAGAGGCAGTCAAATCGCAGGGCTTGCTGACGAAGGGACCGGTGCCGGTGCATTTTTCTTTCGCCGGATCAGGGCATAGTCCCAATTGTAGTCGTAGGACAATCTTGTGACCTGCGTAATGCGCGAAATCCTGTGGCTTCGTCGAGGGTCATTGATCCCCATATCTACCTCTGCGAATCCGGGATGGAGGGCATTACGTGGCTCGTTGCGCAGCAGGCGTCTGGTCTTTTTCATCGTGACAAGCAAAATTTGAAGATGGTCGGACCCGGACGCTCTTTTTAGTATCCTAAATTTTCTCATTTTCCACCGATGTACATCGAGGTTTTTTATGGTACTAAAAAGAGCGTCCGGGTCCGACCATCTTCAAATTTTGCTTGTCACGATGAAAAAGACCAGACACCTGCTGCGCAACGAGCCACGTAATGCCCTCCATCCCGGATTCGCAGAGGTAGATATGGGGATCAATGACCCTCGACGAAGCCACAGGATTTCGCGCATTACGCAGGTCATAAGACTACCCTACGACTACAATTGGGACTATGCCCTGATCCGGCGAAAGGAAAATGCACCGGCACCGGCCCCTACGTCAGCAAGCCCTGCGATTCGCTGCGACGGGTACCGATGACGTTACATAATCCAGTCGTCGGGCTCATGCAGGGTAATCCGATACCGAAGAGTATTAGGATGACCCTGCATGAGACGCAACTTACCTGAATCACCAATTTTGCCCAAATCCAAAAATTTACTAAATTTTGTCCCATAAAGGCCAAAATTACTAAAATTTTTCCCATTAATTTACCTGCATCATCAATTTGCCCAAATCGAAAAATTTACTAAATTTTTTCCCACAAAGGCCAAAATTACTAAATTTTTTCCCACAAAGGCCAAAATTACTAAATTTTTTCCCACAAAGGCCAAAATTACTAAAATTTTTCCCATTAATTTACCTGCATCATAAATTTTGCCCAAATCCACAAAAAAAAACTAAATTTTGTCCCACAAAGGCCAAAATTACTAAAATTTTTCCCATCAACTTACCTGCATCATCAATTTGCTCAAATCTAAAAAGTTACTAAATTTTGTCCCACAAAGGCCGAAATTACAAACATTTTTTCCATTAATTTACCTGCATCACCAATTTTTCCCAAATCCACAAATTTACAAATGTTTTGTCCCACCAAGGCCGAAATTACTAAAAAAAAAAATTCCATCAATTTACCTGCATCACCAATTTTTCCCAAATCCACAAATTTACAAATGTTTTGTCCTACCAAGGCCGAAATTACTAAAAAAAAAAATCCATTAATTTACCTGCACCACCAATTTTTCCCAAATCCACAAATTTACAAATGTTTTGTCCCACCAAGGCCGAAATTACTAAAATTTTTCTCATCAACTTACCTGCATCATCAATTTTTCCAAATCTGAAAATTTACTAAATTTTGTCCCACAAAGGCCAAAATTACAAACATTTTTTCCATTAATTTACCTGCATCATCAATTTGCCCAAATCTAAAAATTTACTAAATTTTTTCCCACAAAGGCCAAAATTACTAAAATTTTTCCCATTAATTTACCTGCATCATAAATTTTGCCCAAATCCACAAAAAAAAACTAAATTTTGTCCCACAAAGGCCAAAATTACTAAAATTTTTCCCATCAACTTACCTGCATCATCAATTTGCCCAAATCTAAAAAGTTACTAAATTTTGTCCCACAAAGGCCGAAATTACAAACATTTTTTCCATTAATTTACCTGCATCACCAATTTTTCCCAAATCCACAAATTTACAAATGTTTTGTCCTACCAAGGCCGAAATTACTAAAAAAAAAAAATCCATTAATTTACCTGCACCACCAATTTTTCCCAAATCCACAAATTTACAAATGTTTTGTCCCACCAAGGCCGAAATTACTAAAATTTTTCTCATCAACTTACCTGCATCATCAATTTTTCCAAATCTGAAAATTTACTAAATTTTGTCCCACAAAGGCCAAAATTACAAACATTTTTTCCATTAATTTACCTGCGCCACCAATTTTGCCTAAATCCAAAAATTTACTAAATTTTGTCCCACCAAGGCCAAAATTACTAAAATTTTCCCCATTCTCAGAGCTATGTGCCAAGTATGTATCCCTATTGTGTTAGCACCACCGACTACGGTGAGGTCTCAGGCCCCAAGACGTTGAAGAAAGATAGTCTATTCTACTCCAATTTAGATCAACAAGAGTAGTTGTTGATTTTTAGGAGGACATGTCATCAATCCCACGATACATGAAATTAATTCAATAACAATGGATATTATAAAATTTAAAAATAGGAGAAATAAGAATTTTTAAAATGTTTTCCAAGAGTATTAAAAAGTGAGAAAGAAACCGGCACTTATCTGAATATTTTTGAGAGTACCTGGAATAAGTTGAAAAATATTTTTAAAATGCAACATACAAAAATAAATTACGTTCGAATGAATGTACCTAACTAACTAATAAAGTAAAAATCAAATTTCAACCCAATATTGATTAATTCACTTGCATAAAAACTACAAAAAAATACACCGCCACTCCAATTAGGTACTTTAAAACAAATTATAAAAATAAGAGAAACTTGAAACACATCCGCACTCCTCAGAGGTCACACAACAACTGATCTGAGAAAGTGACAATGCTACCTCTACACGAAGCATCAGTGCTGCCAAATGACGCATTTCAAAATATAAAATTTACAAATGATACATTGAATTATTGAATTGTCAATTTAATTTTTTGTGAATTTGATAATAATTTGCAATAAAGTTTAACTCAAATTTCATCAAAAAAATTTTAATCAAAAGCAAAAGCAAAAAACTATAAGTTACGATTTTAAAATATTTTTTCCCGAAAGAAAGAAAAAAATTGTTAAAATTTCATAAATAGAGATTTATCCATTTATCAATATTCTCTTCTTGAAAGTTGAAACAAGACTAACAATAAAATAAAAATACACTCACCAAAAAAAATGAAGGGATGATACAGCAGTCCATCGTCACACTGATTCACTTGTATAAAAACCACAAAAAAAATTACACCGTCACTTGAATTACTTTAAAACAAATTATAAAAATAAGAGAAACTCGAAACACATCCGCACTTCACAGAGGTCACGCAACAACTGATCTGAGAACGCTACCTCTACACGAAGCATCAGTGCTGCCAAATGACATATTTCGAAACATACAATTCACAAATTATACAAAACGGACTAACAATAAAATTAACATTCATTTATTACCACAACCAAATTCATATTAAAAAATATAAATTACACAACTACAAATAAAAAAAATTCAAAAATAAATAAAGAACAAAAAATCCAGGGATGGCGGCCCGGATCCATATGTTCCGGGTTCGGGGTTCAGGGTTCGAGGGCCAGAGGGTTCGGGTTCGGGTTCAGGGTTCGGGTTTCAGGTTCAGGGTTTTTCAGTTCCGGGTTCGGTTCGGGTTCGGACCATCGGGCCCAGAATCGGGATCTTCCGGGTTCGGTTCGGGTTCGGATTCTTCTTTTTTTAATAATTTGAAATGAAAAAAGTTTATTTCTGATTTTTATTTAACTGAAATGTATTAAACATCGATCGAAAAGATGAAACAAAACGATGTATATGAAGGTGGAGGTGTAATTTGCCCAAAAACCTGAAAAAACCCGATTAATGATCCGATTCGGGTTCGGGTTCAGGGTTCGGGTTCAAAGTTTTTCGGGTTCGGGTTTCGGGTTCGGGTTCAGGTTCCATTTTTTTGGGTTCGGGTTCCGGTTCGGTTTGGGTCCGACCAAAATTATCGGGTTTTTCCGGGTTTCGGGTTCCGGGTTCGGTTCGGGCCACCATCCCTGAAAAAATCATCGAAAAAGGGGGGAAACTGGTGTTTAAAAAAATTCACCACATTTAGATTTTGATTCAGCGATCAAAAGTGAGCTAACAACTTCACCGTCGAACAATGGCGTATTGGTAAACAATGTTCCTTCATCTATAAATTGTACCCTCTTCTAATGAATATGTGTTTAAAATACATATTAGAAAATCGCATACAATTAAAACAAAATTCTATTAATATCACAGATACAAAAAAAAAAAAATAGGAAAATATACCTATTGGTAAAAATTATAGAAGGAAAATTCTGTACAACAGGAAACTGAAATTACTTCAATTAATACTTTGGTATTTAAGTACGTAATACTTGAAAAAAAAAAAAGAACAGTTGTTAAGTACTTAAAAAATAGGAATGTGTTACAGTGTTACATTATAATAAAATATCAACATTTAGTAAAATTAGTTTTAAAAAAGGGGAGGAGAAACAATAACAACGTAGCTAAGTCAGCTATGTATATCCGATCACAATTTGCAAGGAATTTCAAAAGTTTTCACTTTATTACAGGCACGAATTTTGATTAAATAATTTCTTTTTGCCTGCGAAAAATTCGTAAGTTATGTTAAGTACTGAAGAATAGAACATAAAAAGTACACGCGAGAAGTTTGAATTTCAAACAAAATAGCTACTTACAAGGAGCAAAACCTCTCTTCAAATATAAAACTACAAGCCTCAAAATTGATGTGGAACTAAACCTTATGAAAATTCAAACATCCACGACTTTTCAAATTTCTTTCAACTCCAAAACATTTTTCATTCTTATGAAATTTTTTCTTAAATCTTTTTCTCGACTTCGAACTATCATCCTCAATTTTTCCAACTCCGAGATTTTATTCAGTTTTCTTTTTTAAAAAATCGTTTTCTCAACTCTGGAAATTTTTCTTCACTTTTTCTCAGCTCCGAGATTTTCTTCAAGTTTTCTCAAAATTTTTTCAACTCTAAAATTTCTTCCTCAATTTTTTTTTTAGCTTCAAGATTTTCTTCAAAGTTTTTTCATTTTACTAAGTGATACGACCATTTCCACGATCAAAGGCTTGTAGATCTACAGATCGAGGGAGGTTTCGCTATAAAATCTACGTATTAAAACTGGACAAATCAAACTTTTAAAAAGACACTGGACTCGAAACGAAAAGAAAATCTACAAATACGACTACACAAACTTGAAAATTACTCATTAACGTAAAAATTAGAATTAAAAAAAAAGAAGCTTTTAAGGTGCGAACATGTACCATGTACTTTCTGTAGTGTTCTCGCTCTAGGGCGAGAAAAGAGATCTACGTGAAGTGAACTCAACGCTAAGAAACTATTTGGATTTCCTCAACGTCGGACTATCGGGCGGTGTTAGTGAAGGGGGTACGATCATAGACCGTCTAGCGTTACTTTTCGAGGTAAGTTTTTTAAAAGGTCGCGGCGAAATACCGACGGCGACGGTCGTATCGACGTCGACGACCGCGTGATCTCCGGGTAACCATACGTTTCCGCTACTCGACGAAGAGTCTAAAGTACACACATACACACATAACATACGTACAGATTATATACCATTTCGTGTCTCTGGGTAGCGGATAAGCAGCGGGTATTTTAGCACAGGTGACCAACTCCGGTACTATTTAAGCGTCGCGTCGTCGCGTTGCGGTGCTGAATAAAGCGTGGTTGTAGTCTTGGTATTCGCATAAGGATCTAAATCGCTACTATTTGAGCTGTGCAACTTACCAGCGGATGATTTTGATTGGCTGGCGGGCGGATAGGTGATGTTGGCCGAGCTGGGAGCGTAAATGTTGGCGGCGAAGTCTTCGTAGGTCGAGCTCATCTTGTGGTTGCGTACGATCGTCTCCAAGGAACGGAATCGCTCTTCGTAGCTGGAAAAGTGAAAAGAAAGGTCATCAATTGAGCAAATTTTCAGTCGAATCGTGCAATGAAATACAAAAATATGGCGAAAATTGTCCGAGATATAAAAAAATCAATTAAAGTGACGAAAAAATCAATCACAATCGTCAACAAAAAGTTGAAACATTGCAAAAACTGCATTAAAAATCACAAAAATTGACAAATTTACATTCACATTAGAAGGGCCTTCCTCTAAAAAGATGATGGAATCAATCTCTGAAGCAAATATGGTCAAATGAGGTTCTAAAAATGATTTAGAATTTTAAAAAAATTCATAAAATTTTGACCCATATCCCACCCCTTGCGGAATTCGCCACTATATGTTGAAAATTTGAATGGGGAAATTTTTAGGAGGGGTAGGGAAAAATTTTGAAATTTTTACACGTTGTAGGATCCAATTTTTTGGCTGATTATGATCAGATGGGAGGGGGGTTGATTTGATAAAAATTTCATTTCCATTTGACCGAATTCTATCGAACCAAATACATCAAAAATATAATTTTGGTAACCCTGCATTATCCACTGAGTTGATGGCCTGAATTTTTTTAAATCACATTACAATTTTCCTATTTTAGGGGTTTAAAATTTTTTTTTAAAATTAAATTTTGGGATGACATGGATAAAATTATTTTTATCAGATCGCCAAAATAAAAATAATTGCACCATGGAGAAAAAAAAATGGAAATTGAAAATAGTGAACTTCTATTGTTTTTTCACTGTTTCAGCTCTTGAATTTCTTTGTTGTTTTTTTTTGAAATTTTCAGCTCCCCCCCTCAAAAGGTGAAGACCACACTTAGTTTCTTTTTAACCGAATTCAATTCTTTTTCTTTCTCAAGATCAACTTCATCACGATAAAAATTTATCCAAAATTTTTTCAAAATGCACGAACTCAAAATAAAGAAAACCTCCATAAAAATAAACACATTGAAAATGAAATATTTTTTCCAAGTTATTTTGGGGCCTGAAAAAAATCTTGGAACATTTTTCCATCAAGAGGCACCATACCATTGAGAGGGGGGGGGGGAAGTGCATCAAAAATTGAAGCGAGAGGTCAAATTCACTCCTATTCCGGTCAGATCCTCTAGCTCTACTATTTTTAGATCCCAAGTAACATTTTTAGAACAACTTTAGACCTTTTATCATCTTACAAAGGAAGACCCTAGAAGAAAATAATTCATAAGTCAATTTTTCGACAAAAAATCAATACGATGCCAATAATTCGGAAAAAATGATACAGTGCCGAAACATCAATAGCAAAAAATTTTACGCATTATACTAGACATTTGCAAAATCGATCAAACAAAAATATAGATAGACAAAAAAATTAAAAACCTAAAAAGAAATCGATTTTATAACCGATACTTGATACATTTTGTCAAAATTTTGTCATAAAATTTCCCTAAAATTTCGCCATAAAATTTCTCCAAAATTTTGTTATGAAATTTCTCCAAAATTTTGTCATAAGATTTTTTCAGTTTCTTAAAAATTTTGAATTCTTGAGAAATTGACACCGTATTGATTTTTACCAACCATTATTTACCTTAATTCTTCATTATAACTCTACTTACTGCTGCTGATGAAAAGGTAACATGCTTCTTTTAGCTCTGGAAGCGCTGACGGTGATTGATCGAATCAAACTTGGCAATATTCTTGACCCGACGATCACTTCATTAAGGTATGGTCCAAAATAAGGAACCTAAATCGAGCAAAAAAAGAACCGAATCAGTAAAACGAGAACAAATCTCTCCATAAAAATAAAATTTCGGGTAAGGAAATTGAAAGAAAATTCAATTATAACATCAAATCAGACAGATTCACTCACCTCTGGCTTCTTCGAGATCTGTATCCTGTATAAATCATGAGGTAACGGATAAATAACGATGAGAATATCGCAAAACTCAGTGGGTAAGATGCCTCTTCGATAATCACGACTGTGCTCTGACCACACGATGTGTACTTCGTCATTGCCCAAATGCCTCGTCTGAAAATAAACACCGTAAAAATGACGATTTTTTTTTACAATACGATAAAAATTACTTCGAGTAAGCAAATCTTTCGAATACTCACTTTATTAATTAATGCTTCGGGTGTAGACGACGACATTCTGGTTGACACATGCAAAATAAGCTCGGAAAATGAGGTAGCGTAGTAAGGAGCAGTAATACCGGTGGTTCGATTCCTCTGAAGGCCTCCCATGAACCCAGTATGGGTCTCCAATTCAACCTGAAAAATAATTACAAAAAAAAAATACGTAATTTATCAAAATTAAAATCACATCAAATCTATCGAAACTCACCTCCCAGGCCAAAGCTGCGATAAAATCTTCGTATTTTTGACTGCCTCCGGTATTCGACAAAATGGATACCTTATCTTCTTGCCCATTGGCCACGTATATCACAGCTATTTTATGAGTTTCTCGACAAAACTGTCAAAATTAATTCAATATCAGTATCAGACAATTCGATAAAATTTTGAAACAGGATAAAAATCGACGATTACTTGAGAATCGAGATTCCTCAACTCGCGCAGCACTTTCTCAGTTCTTTGCAGTAGGTATAAACGAGATCTCATATCCCATCCCAGAAATCCGAGTTGCGACAGCAGCAGCCTCGAGTACTGGAACGATGACGGAATGTCTTTGTATTTTGGACGGCTTTCTAAAGGGCTGCGAAATTGGAGAAAAAATCATCATTCTGCGGTTCCAAATCACAGGATGAAAAAAATCGTACACTTACGGAGATAAATTATTAGCTTTCAACAAATAATCGTTTTCTAGACATTTTTCGCTCAAAATGGCGCTAATCGTCTCCTGTTCTAATTCAGGACTCAGCGGTGAACATGCGGACGGGACATTGCGAGGAATTTCCGGATCCTCCAGACATTCTGGACTGGTATATCCGATGTATTGCAGCAACTGAACCAAAAAAAAAAAACCACAATTAGTTCGTAAAACAGGATCACAAAATGGTTTGAAAAATCACCCTTAGTCAACAAAGGGCACATACATCGTCTAAATTATCCAAATCAGGAGCTGAATTTTCGACTGTAGGTAAAACATGAGGTGGCCTGTGTCTTATCGTATGTTGAGGAGGGCACGTCGGAATATACGATGTGAACCTGGTATCTTCGAGATGTTTCTTTTTCGGGCAACTTTTCAGTAACCATCGTTCATCTTCTTCTTCCACTATTCAACAAATCAAATCAAATTTCAGTTATAATAAAATTTGAAAAAAATCTACGTCAAAAACTCCGCAACTTACCAGCGGTCAACTGCTCAGGTGTGCAAAACAAGACCGAAGCATCCCAGCAAAATTTACCATTCAGCGAACGAAGCAGAATTCGTACTTGAGACGACGCTGTAATCAAATCGGCGGTTACTCCGCCTCCTGGAACTTCCAAAGCAGGTAATTCCAGCAACGACAGAATCATATTATTCGTCGCGACGAACATCTACGTAAAAATAATAATTTCAGCTTTTACGAAACTCAAATCATCCCAAACGGATGGAAAATTCGACCAACTTGTAAATTAGGTAACGAGAAAATCTCCATGCTGAGCTGATCGTTGGTTAGATTCACATTATCGTCGTGTTCGGTGACCAAAGATGATAATCTAGCTGCCCCAGGGATTATAGGGAACTGACCGAGATTGCTGATTAAATGCGCCGAAATCTGTAACGAGAGAAACTCATTAGAATTTCGAATTCTTCGACGAGATTTTATTGATTTAATACACCGATCGGGTTACCATTTTGGCAGCCAGCTGCAAAGAATGTCTGGTACTGTTGAGATGCGAAGGGGAAGCCATAATATCAGAAAATGACCGCTGTTCGTATTCGTCGTGTTTTAAATTATCCAACGTAATATTCGGATCGAATTCTTTGACCACTTCTGGACTGAAATAGCCACCGATACCTGAGCACTTTTGTCGACCGCCGTTTGAAAGCTCTTCTAAAACCTGCGAACATTTTTTTCCAATTAGAAGAACTCTTTTTGAGGTAATCTATCTGGGAAAAAATTCAACTTACTTTGAACACAGCGAATAATAAGCAATCGAGATCATTTTGTTCGGTATTCGGTTGCAGGAGCACGTTCAAAGGCATCCTCATGGTCCATTCAGCCATACAAAACACCAACGACGTCAACAGACGTTTTTTACCATCTTCTATCGGCATCATCGAGCATAATGCATGGGCTAGGACCTAAACAGACAAAAATTAGTACAAATTTTTTCTCAGCTGACTCATCCCATTTGTTTGACAGCTTTACCTCGATAGTCTTGCAAGCCAGCTCTGGAAACTGTTCCAAAATTGTTTCGATGTAATCGCAGATAAGGCACAAAACATCACAAGCTACCTGAGCCACAACCTCGTGATTGAACTAAACAGAAAAATTTGTTTAAAAATGCACAAACGGTGAGATTCGTTTAAAAATAATCTAAATACCTTAATTGCTAATAGAAGGGTATTGTAAGCTTCTTTAACGTAAGAATGTTTCGATTTTGTTTCAAATTCTTCGATTAAATAAACTCCTAAAGCTGATAACGAGATACATCGGGCAGTTCCGGATTGCTCTTTTTTGGCAGCGTGGATTAAGAGTTTCAACGTGCGAACCTGGTTCAAAAAATAATTCGTTACGGTCTAATTTTTAAACCAACGAGTTGCCAGAATCGAAATAACAAGAAATAGAATAATTACTTTTAAATCTTCGGCTATGTTCGGCGTATTTTTAAAACTAGGAAAATTTGCTACGATTTTGGATAAGCTCAGCAATGTGGCTAAAACTGATGCAGCTTCGGGTCTTGGAGTCTGAAAAAAAAAAGAAGTCGAATTATCAAAAAATTAATCATGACCTGAAATAATAATTTAAAAAAAAAAAAAGAGGAAAAGGAAAAACATTAAAGCTGATTTTTTAAATAAAAATATTTCTCCATATTTTTTTCTTTTTTTAAAATTGAAATTACATTTGAACGATTTTTATCAAAAAGCTGAATACTTTTTTCAATTTGAAAAAAATGGAGAACTTATCTTCAAAAAAAAAATGATACTTTGAAATTAAAATGCAGCCACTCAAGACTCATTTCAAATCCAATAAAATTAATTTTCCCTCATATTTTACTCACCAATCCTAAATCATTATTCATTAGCACTAATTCAGCTGCTTTAATAAAATCTGGCACCAATAAGGAGTAGCCTGGTAACTGTCTTGAGAAAAATTTCGGTCCTGTATGTTTCATAATCGTATAGACAACGTTCTACATTCGCAAAACACATCGAAAAAAAATACATTCATCAATTTCAAAGCTCACTGCAGGATAAAAATTTCAAACCCCTGAATCTTACTTTATCAGAAGAATTAAGTCCATTATGCAACACCGTATAAAATTTCGAAATATATAACTTGGAAAGGCACGAATTCGGAGCAGCCATCGTAATTTGGCAAAGTAACTTGTACGCACACAATTTGCCTCTTTGGTAATCCGAGGGTAATTGAAAAGCCTACAAAAAAAATCAAAATATTTCACAATGAAAAAAAAAATCACCAAAAACAAAAATAATCCATCGTAGAACTTACTTGAAAGCACCACGGTGCAAAAATCGTCAACGGAGGGATATATTCAGGAACAGGGGGTGTTTTTTGATTATCTTCTGGCACACCTTGATTCATTTTCATCTAGAAAAAATCAAAAAAAATCATCATCGTTCGAATCACTTCACAGAAGCAAAAAATTAGCTCAAAACTGACCTTGATCAACGTATTGGAAAATTCGATCAGATGATGGAAAACTTGAGCATGGAGAGTTGGATCGCTTATTTCGTTAACGCTGCCTAGAGCTCCCAACATTCGTTTCCATAGCACAATGGCAACGTCCGGAAGCCAACCTCTGATATTGCCTCCGGCGATGACTGATTTCTCATCTTGATCGTGATCTACGAATTATCATTTCGTAACCCACAAATTCGAGTCGATTTAATACAAATTTTGAAATTATTTTTTACCGAGTTGCGACTGATCATTGGCAACGACGTCGATCTGTATCGGAGCATCTTTGATGGAATTATTCTCTAGGCCACTGGACGGTGCAGGAGACGCTGATCTGGAATGTTGCTCCGATCCACATTCATCTGAGAAAAAAAACACATTATTAGATCGATTTCGAAACCGTCTGCTTTTGGACTCAAAATCAGCATCATTTTACTTACGTTTTCGACCTCTTAACGAATCGAGGGATCTCCATTTCCGCCTTTCTGACGGTTTCGGCAATTCTTTGGTGTCATTCGATAACGAAATCGTTTCAAAATTCGTATCGCAATTTCCTGCAAAAATTTTAATATCGATTAAATCATTTACTTAAGAAATCTCTTCGGATGGAATAAAATACTCACCACTATCGCTGCGTTCTCTGCTCCTGCCTCGTTTCTGATCATACGAGATATTGGAATCACTTTTACTTCGTTTAATCGAACACAACGGGATTGGTTTAGTTTCCAGTTCGACAATACGTTCGTCACTCACGTCACATGGCTCTGTTTCGTTGATAGTTTCTGTAAAAATATCCTCAAATTATTACATTTTCTTTTACAAGGACAATTATTTCAAAAACACACTTACGACAAACGCTACTTTCTTCAGGTTTGATTGCGTTCTCATTCGATGACGTTTTCTTACTACCACCGCCGATAAATCCTTTTCTGCGTTTAGCCTTCTGCTCCGTCAATCGATCCAAAGGTAAATCTTGCAAATCCAAATTATACACGTGTCTGGCCAGCACTCTTGTTAAAGTTTCCATAGTTTTCTGCAAAAGAAAAAAATCTAAACGTTATATCGATCCAATCATCGTCGAATAAAACGAATCGCAGCAAAAGGTGACAAATACTTACAGCCCATTCACGTATCAATTCTTCCCACTGAGTCAACGAACTCAAAACTTCACAAAATTGATTCCAAAGCTCGAACGAAATGACCACGTTTAAATTCGCCTTAATCCACGTCACAATTAAAGTCTAAAATTGAAACAAACACGAAAAATTATTAATTTAAATGAACAGACAACGCGAAATATTATCAAAACCACACCCAATTCAATGCACTCATCTGCAAAATGACCATTTCCGTTCAATGAACTTATCAGATAACAGTGAATAACACGCAGTAGTAAAATCAAAGATAAGAATTTTTATAAACATACTTGAAAAATAGCAGGAGCCAATCGTCCACCTAATTTTTCCTCTTTTTTCTTCGGTGGATTACGTCCCAGCATCGTCGAGGTTATTTGCAACAAAATTAGCAATAACTGCTCCCTGAAAAAAATCAGAAAAATTTAAGACGCTGATTCCAAAATAAGGTAAAATTGAAATCAAATTTTTACTAATTTTACCATGTTTTCAACTCCATATGGGTATGCATCACCATGTATCGATACATATTTAGAACACGTTTGCAAATATCCACCTGTTCTTCCAAAAGAACCGGAATTTCATTGGTAGTTTCCAACAAAAAAACGTTCGCAGCGTGAGTGATAAATAATTGCAGCGTATTCTGGAGACCAGCTCGTACGAAATAATTTTCTTTGGTAATGGCTCCTACGTAAGAATCGTTACGCAGTCTCAATGGTTTATCGTCATCTTCCACAGGTACACAAAGCTACAAAAAATAATAATTTATCAAAAAACGAACTTTTTTTTTTTTTTGAAAAAATTAAAATTATTTTTCATTACCTCCAAACTATTGAATTCTTGCCTTTCAACTGGTTCCAGCATAAAGACGGGTAATTCGATTACCTGCAAATAAACATAAGTTATAAAAATATTTCAGATAGAAACAGAGCAACAACGTACATTCATTTGAATCCAATCTTTATGCACAGCTATGGTTCTTCTGATGGCCGGAGAACAGTTGAATGGGAGTAGAAATGCTTGTCTGAAGATCTCGTGCACAAAATTCACATTTTCTCTGCTTCCGTACAAAACATCTCGAACGATTTGATACCAAATGTAAGAGTTGTCTTCTCTGTAAACACAAACAAATGTTATTTCAATATTCGTGAAATTTTCTAAAATACTGCTCACAAATACAGCCCCAAAAATAATGAAAGAAATACACAAAAAACGCAGCATCTTGAAACTAAAATACAGAAATTTTTCAATAATATAAAAAAATTATGATATGCGATTTTTTCCATTCGCCCTTATTAAAAATCATAGAAAGATATGGAGCTTCAAGCTGAGAAAGAAGGGCATCATTGAAATAAAATAAATACACATCAATAGAGTAAAATAAAATGAAATGAAATCACAAAAAAAAATTGAAGAACTCTGTTATTTTTTTGATTTCATCCCCCCTCCCCCCATCAAGAAACAAAAAAATTGAAAAAAACATTCAATAGTTCAGAAAGTTCCTCTCAGAAACAATCAACTGAAAAAACCTCTCCAAAGTACGACGATGGCTGATAAATGATAGGTATTTTTTGCTCAATATACATTTTTTTTTTTAAAAATTCAAAAATTGGAAGTCCTTCTCAATTTCCTTCAACACGAAAATAGAAATTATACCCAAACGAGCAGTTTTCAAAAACGATTAAGTTTAAAATCCATTTTTCAAACAAAGCAGGAAAAAAAACAAAAAAAAACGAGTAACAAAATATCCTGAATTTATAAAATCAAAATTTCAAATTTCGTGCAAACTTCTCATTCTTAAAAAAAGGCTTTCAACAGTTCAAACATCCATCTCTGCCAAAAGTCACCCAAAAATACGAAAATTGAAAAAATAACTTCGCATGAATGAGTACATTCTTCAAAAAAATTTCACACAACGATCTGAATCGCCCCTCCCCAACAAACAGCCATAAAAAAATCATCCAAAAATACGTGAAATGAACACAAGAATTTTTGCACCAAATGCATCCCCTTCTCACCGGAAAATTCACATTCAAAAGATGAAAAATTCTATAAAAAGAAATCATCAAAGCCAAATAGAGAGAACCCCTGAACAGAGAGAGAACACAAATTAGGCAAGGTGAATCCCAAGCAAGAACATTTTCGAATTATACCTCATTTTCTTGGAACATTTGACGATAACGTAAATTTTCGAAGACCTGGCACATTAAAAATATTAATTTCTGCGAATTGAAGAAAAAATCTACGTCGAAAGATATAGAAAACCTACGTATTTTGATTATTAGCATCGTCAACACCGGCTGTGGCATTTTTCAGGTAAGGAACTGGTGATTGTTCTCCGCTATCTTGGTGTGAAATAGACCTGTGAACAAAAACAATATTAATTTTCCAGCTAAGAAAATTAACCAGGACTACGATATAATGTGATCACGAAAACTAACGGATGTTTCGTTGTAATAGGAGGAGGTGCACTGGAGGTCGGTGTTGCGCTGATTTTGTGCTTAACGTCGTGAGCGAAACTGGCCACCCAACGAATCACAGATACTCGACAGTTCAGGTACTTATCAATTTTGACCGAATAACGAAGTCCAGGAAGTTCTACGAACGATGACGTAAATCAATTAATAGAAATAATTCAGTAGGATAACGATTAATCACGATGAAAAAATTCATACCCAAAGCCGGATCGTAAATGTTGGTTTTATCTGAATAATCTCGAAAGATAACTGGGAGATAGTATTTTTTAAATTTTTCGAATAAAAACGTAAAACACTTGTTTCTTCGGTCGTTCCAAAGATCGTTCCATTTTATTCTAGGGACCTGTTGAAAAAAAAATTATCATTAGCTTGACATGAACTTTCAAACGAACAAAAGAAATTCTCGAAAATTTACCTGAGTAACCATGCAATCGAGTAAAGACTCGAGGAAAAATTTCATCGGATCTTCCGGTGGCTTTTCCCCACTAGGGGGTGGGTAAACTGGATGTATATCTGCCGGAGACACCGGATCTGCGAATAAAAATTTCCATCAAATCCATTCTACGATCAAATTCATCATATTTCAAAGGTAGACTCACTCTCGTGATAAACGCCTCCTCCAGCCCTGGCCAACTGTTCCAATCCACCATATCCTTGGATCGGACTGCTGAATCCAGGTACCAAGGTGGCATACAAAGCGTGCACACATTCCGGAGCATTTTCACCCAGAACTTGATACCACAAGATAAAATACCTGAAAAAAAAATCACCCAATTACATTGCGAATTTTCATTTGGTTAACTCTTCCAATTGAACTCACTTGATAGCTTCTCGACGTAATTTCCACGAATTACCAGGATGCAGAAGTTTGGTTAAAATACGTGTTAAACTATGGCACTGCCATCGATTAGCGATCAATTCCGGACACAAAATAAGAATTTTCTCCAATACGTACAACACATTATCCAATTCTTCTTTATGAGCTTTATGTACTGTGGAAAATAAAATAAAATTAGAAACACCTGCGAACTAGACACTGATAAATACACTAATCAATGTGAACGTAAAACACACAAAAATATTAATGAATAAAAAAAAAAATGACGTGTTTGATTATTATTTTAGATGTCACGATGCGGGTATTTGACATGCTTTGTAAAATTATTTATGGCAAAGAAGCATGCAACTAAAAAGGCAAACATGGTTCTACACAATGATCGGTTATATCGCAATCCAAATGATAACGGGATTGTCAAAATGTCAGGCTAATAAAAAAAAACTTACCAATATGAAAGGGTAATTCTGTAAATAGAACACTTATTTTTAAAACCGTACAAAAAAAACCTAGAGAGATACAAAACAAATAAAACCAACCTTTCTGTTTCAAGTTACTTTCCACGGTAACGAAGTTATCATAAAAGATATGATAAATACTGCTGTAATTCAGTTCGAAGAAAGCTTTCGCTTCGTATCCGTCGATATGTTCTGCAAAAACGAAGCATTCGTTTAAAGAGATCGGTAATTTCGCATAAAACCAATCCAACGACTGACTCACCAAGAACATTCTTCAAATGCTTGTATCGAGTGGCCGAATCTTTCTTCAAGTCGTTGATTTTCTGAGCTGATTTTTTTATATCTCCGTGTACTTTTTTGCCGAACATAATGCTCTGTAAGAAAATACAAACGATTAGAACGAAATCGTACAATTTGTAAAATTAATACCAAATTGCCGACTGAATCGAAAATGATCAAAGGAAATTCACACGACTACGTCATTTCTCCAGAGAGTAAAAATATGTCAGTTTTTTTCCAGATACAAGCTCAATACTGAAAACTCAACGTGACGTTGAGGGACAAAACTAGTAACACGTAGTGATATTTTCAACGAAATGTATCCACATAATGAATCCACTGAAAGATAATTGAGTGGTTTTATAAGTATCTCAACTCATTCTATTCGATTACGTTCTCCTCGAGTGGAATTCTTCCACTTCTTCCAACAAAATCTATCTCTCATCAGGGTAACGACCTCATGATCAATACAACAATCACTTGATCGATCAAAACCCTCCAAATTTCATCTCAAATTTGAAATACTTGAACTTACAGCTGACAATATGCAAAATATCGAATGGTACCTAAGGAATGCAGTCGACTCACTTACCTCACGTTCAGCTCATGGCTTCCACTGGTGTTCGTTGGTAATTTGAAATATCACATCAAGCTGCCGGAATTCCACTATCGGTACATTTATCCTAAAATTAAATAAACGTACGCGAACAATTTTCTAGATTCAAATTTTCACTCGAATTTCATTTTTCGTACATCTCTGCACAAAAATTTCAAACCAAAACACGACAGTGTTGTAAAGCTTATGGAGAAAATGTCGGATACTTACGTTTCCCAAATGGAATTTCAACCCGAGTTATAGTTATCAAAATTCTTGCTATTTAATTCGCGAATAATGTAATATTATATATGTTAATTAGTTTTAAAACACGATTAATTAATAATTATGTAAATTTAATGAATTGCTTTGAATTAAACTCGAAACCACGGAATGTAGACAATGTAGTAGCGAATTGGAGTTTATAAAACCTGGCGATACTGAAAAGTCCGTCAGAAGTTAGGGAAGGCGCCCCCATAGAGGTACTTTATCGGTCTACCAGGAGGTAGACCGGGTAGACCGAGGTAGACCGGGTAGACCGAGGTAGACCGCGTAATTTATTCAAAAAATAATTTGTGTGAATGACGTTTCTTTAGAACATACGAAATTTTATAGTCGTTGACTAGCGCTATATGCGATGAAAATGAAAATCATTGTACGATAACAAGACCTTGCAGATAGGTCTATGATCTATGACGAGATGATGAAATTCTATTGGTTGTACAATAATGACGTGGCATTGTGGCGTGGCATTCATTTGCAAAGAATTACTCATCATTTCATTACATCATTTTCATTTCATTTCATTTTCTCGTTTAACAACGTGGCTCCTGGCCGCCATTTCGTCGTTTCTATTTACGTTGCGGCGTTTTTTGTCACATAATTTTATTATTTTAGTAATTATTTTATTTGTTCTTCGAAGAATATTCATGGTGAGTAAAGATCTGTAATATTTTCTGCTCGAAAGTGCATGTTTAATTAACGAAAATTTATTGAAACGATATACTTGTGTGCCATTATGTCGACGCTGAGTCATTGGCATCGGAACTTATGTAGACGTAATTTCATGCTTGAATTTTGAAAAATGAAGCATCTATTCGCGTTTATTTTATTGTTAGTAGAGAACTACGATTTTTTTTTTATCAAACGAATCGATGTAGTGTTTAAGCGAAATGTGCTCGTAGGAGGTTGCTGGAATTTAAAATGGAATGCAATTCGGTTCGTGAAAAGGTACGCAGAACGCAATGTGTGATTTAGGTAAATGAAATATGTTTTTTTCGTGTACATGGTCGGTCTCGTCGTCTTATAGTTTTCACGAGTGAAATTGGACGTATTGTAAGAAGTAATGTGCCAAATACTTCTATTTCGGTGTTCGGTGTTGTAGTCACAGTGATGAAAGGAAATTTTCATTGTCAAATTGACATACTTAATACAAAAATATATCGATAGTTTGGACATGAAGTCCCTCTCTTTTTTTGGAAATTTATGTCCTATTGTTTATTACGTATGCGGTGTAATTTTTTAGATTATTTAATTTGAACAAATTCGCACTACTTTTTCAGATTTCTACGTACCTACTTTTCAATCGTAATACATGATTTTCTTTGCAACAATGCTAATGGTTGGTAATTTTTTCAGACGTTCCATGCAAGTTGGACTACATACAGACAAGAACACCTGCTGTCGATTTTTACATTATCCAGAAAAGCAATGAAGTACCTTCAACGAGACCTATCAGGCATTCAGTACAAAGGAGCAGCATTTCATCGGATGGTTCGGTTTAGATGTAAAGGTGAGCGATCGTGATCGTTAATTTCATTATAGGTGGCGTAAATTTTTTTCCTACCGCGACCTTCGTTCATAATTTCAAATTTTTCTTTTTCGGTGCTTCATCTTTAAGATCTAGTTCTGTTCTATTTTCAAGTTCATGGGTTTACTCAAACTCTACTTACGATTTTCGTAAGATCTGAAATTGAATCGAAATCTGTGGTATCAGTAGGTAATTAGTAGTAATACTACGTACTTGGGAATTTTTCAATTCAAGGTAAATTTCAGCGATTGTACGTGTGATGCTGAGCCAAACTTGTTTTTTTGCTCGTAATGTTAGATATTTTCATTCTGGAAATTTTATATTCGACATTATGTCGAACGAAACTTAGCTTTTTACTCCTTTTGTTCGATTTTACCGCAGGTATCAATTTTGTAACGTATTGTTATGTTTTATGACCAATTCTAGAATTTTTTCGTCACCGGAAACTCGTGCAATATTTTAGATTTTTTCCTTGATTTTTATGTTTTTTTTTCATCAGTTTAATGAGAGCATTTTCTCAAAGTAATTTTGGAAAAGAATAGAAAAACACTGGTCAAAGTAGAGAGACAGAATTAAAATTCGTTTTTCTATTGTCAATTATGTCTCATATCTGACAATTATTCAAAATTTAGTTGTTTTTTTTTGCAGCGGTACGATAGGAAAAAATCGAATGAAAGATTACGTGTGGCAATACTAGAAAATTCTCACCGTATCAGTTGACCGAATTCGCCGCTGAGAATTTGCTACGAGATGAAATTACGATGGATCGAATCTGGTTCGTGTTTGTATTTTTATGATTTTATTTGAAAATGCTCGGAAATAATTGCTGACGAATTTCATATTGATACGCTAAAAAGCGAAGTGCATATTCTAAGAAAGTTATGCTATACTTCCTAAAGAGAGAGAAAAAACGAGTCTCTTGTTTATTTTGGGCAAAAAGGGATTCGAAAACTTATTTATGGTGTATGATTGGACAATACGAGAAAATAATTGACCAATGTTTCGAATTGTAAAAATTTTTGAACAAATTTTATCGTTGGGTTTTCATTTTTCACAGCTGATATTGAGCAGAAGCGTAATTGAATGCAGATCGTATTTTCATAGAGCCGAGGAAAGTTTTATTCGCTGTTTTCGTCGACGTCGTCTTGTTTTTTCTACATTCACGTCGCGATATATTTAATGTATTTTTATTTTATCTATTTTAGTAGATATTTGTTATTTGGTTGGTGGTACTTTTTCGTTTAGGTTCTGATTTCCAAATTTTTTTTATTTCAAGGGTAGATTTTTCTCCCTCTGTGGTGTCCTGGGCGGGATTAGGAAACGATTTTGGCAGATGTGGGGGTACAGGGTCGGTGGATTAGTTAGAGAATGCCAATGTCGAAAGACTTGGTGAAACCTTCGGATTCTGATGGTGCGCCGAGCTCCAAACATGGATCGGAGGTAGCTGTGGTCTCTTGATCTTTAGGCACCAGCCCTGCCTTATTGATCACAAGAGAGTCAGCGAGTATTCTTCCATGGTAGGCTTGGTACTATGGAAAGAAGCGTCTGCTGCGGGTTGAAATTTTGTTCGCGCCGGTGTCGGTATCTGTGTGAACCTGGAAACCTCACGACACCGGAAGAGACTCGGAGTTTTGTACGATGCCTGGTGCGATAGTACCGAGAACACTGAGAATATTGCAGTTTTTTTCTTAGCTCGGGTAACGCTACATGCCAGGGTCGTACCTAGCGAAGGGTATCGAGGATTTGATCAATTTCGTACCATTTTAATCGTCACCAAGCACGGTAGTAAATCGCAGATGAAAGTTGGTGGATTAGCGATCGAGTGGGCCCATGAGTGCATGTGTGTGTATATGTGAGAGGGGTAGTTAAGAGTCGAGTCTTGTAGTGTCCCGGTGCCTTTTGTCGAATTTATAAAAGTAGGATTTTCAGGGTAGGAACACCCCAGTTGGACTCCGTTGAGCTTCTTCTGGGGGTGCCATTTTCGGAAAGAATTCAGAATTCTGTCCGGCAGGGCTTCGGTCGGTGGTGTTACTTGAGCTTACCGGTACGGGAATTCTCCGCAATAGAGATAAGCTGCTAACCTCGTCGTTTGCACTCAGGCCATCTAGTGATGACGGTCCCACCACCTTTGGCACACGATCCTTCCCGCCTAGCCGGGAGTCTGTTAGACGTCAGCAGCGCGACTGGCTTTGTTGCGACCGCTTTATTTTTAATTTTTTTAGTGGCAATGTCCAGGTTGCTGATGAGGGTGTCGGCCTTATCCTTGCGGATGTAGGCCGGCATCTCTGTGGACGGGAATGGCTAAATACCTTGCCACAAGGAGAAGGCCAGCCTGTGTATGAGGTCCCAATGTCGCGTTCTGGTAGGTAAGGAATTTTTGGCGCTGCCTTTGCGACATCCTGCGATTTAATATTCGTGTTTGATTGACGTTAAAATTACAATTTTGATCGGCTTTTCATTTCAACAAACGATGGCGTTTGTTACGAGTGTAAAATTACCGGCGGTGAGTGTGAGTGAATTTTAAACGCCCTTGTTTCGTTGTAATGAAGATGCGTCGTCTTGTCCCCTCTCTTTAGCGTCTTATTATTTTCGTTACGATTTTGGAGCCATTTCTAAATTTGAAAACGTGATAAAATTTTTGGGTGTGCGAAAAGCCATATTTTTTTGAAGTTTCAATGTTTTGCTTGAAATTGGGAACTGGGTGATTTTATAAGTTGACGAAAAGCATTTAGGCTGAAATTTTGGTATTTTTTGGTAGAAATTTGGTAATTTATAGGGTTATTTTTCGATAATGTATTATTTTTATTAATCTTACGTAATTGTTTCTAAATGTATTGTTTAATTTCTAAGATTGTAATAACCGATCACGGTTTTTTCCAATGTCGAGCGGCCGGCATTGGTTTTTTTAACCCAGATCGGTTAAAACTTACCTAGATATTAGTTTGTTATTTTGTTTTTTTGCCGCTGTGTCAACGAATAAAATCTTTGGTTTTGGTTTTTGTTAGTTTCTATTATTACCACTGATTGGTTTTCGACCAACAGTGATATTATCGGTGATTTTTATTTTTTTACTCGCATTATGTATTTCATTGTATGTAGTAGTAAATTTTTCATATTGAGCAAAGTAATACGAAAAGATGAGCGAAGGAATAATCACACCCATTCCATTAGTTTCACTAATTCCATTATTTTGAAAAATTCGCATTATAATTGAATAGAAAAGTATAAAATTACTCCGTGAAGTACGATATGCAACTTGAATAGCGTAAGAAAACCAATCTCAGAGACTTCAACATCATTTTAACCCCTTGGAACGAAAATGAAAACGTAGAAATATAACTTCCCCTTCAAAAATGAAGTAGGCAACTTGAATAACACGAAAGAAAAACTTGGTGCCGTATTGTTATTTTAATGAAAAATAGGAAAAGGAATGGAAAAAAAGGACAAAAAAATACTAACTTCCCCTTCCAAAAATAAGGTAGGCAACTTGAATAGCATAAAAAATTTGATGCCCTTTTGTCACTTTAGCAATTAGGATAGGAAGTAGAACGAAAAAAAGACGTAAAAAAATAACCAACTTCTCCTGTGAAAATAAGGTAAGCAACTTAAATAACACGAAACATATTGATGCCAAATTAAGAATTATTCTCGGTGCCATTTTGTTATCTTGATGAGTAGGAATCTGCTTTGATGCCGTTTTGACACCTTAACGACTAGGAAACCATCTAACGTGTTATTTGTGTTGCCTATATCGTTATTTTGCAGGCATTCTTCGGAACGATTTTTTCGATGAAATAAATGTTATTTTTAGGATGAATACGTAATCAAGGTCGCTGATTTCGAATCCGAGGTCCATTTTTGGTGTTGAACTTTCATTTTCGAAAGTTTGACCATTTTTCTTCATTTCTTCAACGTAATAAAATTCAACATCGCATAAAATCTTTAATTAAATAATATACGTTTTGAATTTTTAACTAAGTACTCAATACACATTAATGGATTTTTAAAAAAATAATGTATTTAAAATTCGTAATTAAGAAGAAAAAATTTTTTTTGAAAAATATATCATCTTCATAATTTTTGATTCATTAATCGAAAAAAATGACCCAACTAAACCGCTCATGCATTGGATGAACTTTTCTAAAGGTTATCACATTCTTTATCACCAAACGAGGCTCGCCGAGGAAGTTAATGAATTAATAGAGATAAAATAAACATACATTACCCATCCTACTAATTAAATACCTCCCAATACTGATAACCAGACCATTATCAGTATCCGATTTCCAACACGAATCCATTTCACTAGCTGTACGTTTGAACCGGTCTAAACCGACAATAATTTGTTTATCATCTACTTCAACGAAAAACATTTCAATCAACACGTGCTTTCGAGAATTTATTTTTAAAAATATTTATAAAAATGTATACACGTTGATTACATACGGAAACACAATAATAAATCAAGGGAGGAGGGAACGTACAAACAAAATGTGATGTATACGCAGTAAAAAAAATAAGAATAAATGTTGAATTCCGCAATGAAATGATAAAATTTGCGAGGTTTGGGAAAAATTTTACCATTCTTGAGACCTGCTTTATAGCGCACTGAGGCGATGCTGGGAAATTTTTATAAATAATCTACCTAACATATGAACACAACCAAACACTCGCTGCGATTTTAAAAAGAAAATTTTTTAAATGCAAACTAAATTACAATGCGCATAGCAGTGAAACCGACAGGGGAAAAAACGAAAAATTATACAAAATTATTCGACACGTATTTACATACTCAATTTCGAAACAATAAGGCAAAAATGTGTTTAAATAATTCGAGATTAAGCTCGAACGATCGTTCGTAATGAAGAAAAAAAACGCACAAATAAGTATAAAATAATAAAGATTACCACGAACAATATACACACTAGTCAAAATTTATACACAACACAATTCTAGCATACAAAATCGACTAATCAAGTAAATTAATTCCGTCTTAATCTACGATTAAAATTTAAACTCGTACGTTAAAAATAAAATTTTCACAGCAAAAGTACGCGTAACCGTCGGGGTCGCAATTTCGTCAAAATTTTCTACGCGACGAACTCGACGACAGCTGCGAGTAATTTTCCACGTAATAACCGTCTCATCGTCAATCGACATTGGTACCTACGATTTTCATAAATCGCCGAAAGAATTTTCTCAAAGAATAAAACAAACTTGGTATGAATGAAAAAGAAAAACGAAAGAGAAAAAAAATAACATACAAAAGTATAACGAGGTAACTGACGCTCAAACCTCTTTAAGGCGTTTGGTTATTCCGCGCTTAAAAACTACGAGAGAAGAGAAAAAAAATCACATAAATCGAAGATCTTCTACAGCCTTCAATACTGTTTGATTACGGTTGTACCATACAACTAGCACGCTGCTTTCGTATTCTACCGATGAAATCCGAATAAATCTGTTATATTTTCTTGTACCCACTGGCTTAATCTTTCCGGCTTCGAAGGAACGGTTTTCTCGTTACTGCAATCGGTCAAATATTCTTCGCCTCGAACACAAAAGTAGCTTTTGATCGGGCTACGACACATGGGGCAATTTTCCAATTTGGCGAAACACGAGGCGCAGATGCACGTGTGTCGGCAAGGTAGCAGAGCTCGGCTCAACGGGAAATACTGGCAAACGACGCACAGCTGTTGCTCGCAAGGTACTAGATTATTATCCATGATCAGAGCTCCTCTGTCTTTGGGCTCGTTATCGTCGTACGTTAACGAATTACCGGTGGCTAAGTATAATTGCTGTAACGAGAAATTCCAAACTTTAGCAATCTAGAATATTTTTTTAATACTAAAAAACGTAGATTTTGGAAAATACCTTCAGCGATGATAACTGTCCATTGGCTTGTTTCAAATATTGAGCCAGGATACTCGTTGGTAACGTACAAACGCTATCTTTAATATGGACCACATTGACCAACGCGACCTGTAAAAAAATTAATAAATTAGTTCGATTCGTTTCTGCAATTTTAAAATTAAACTAATTTAATTTCCATCGTCGATACTTACAGTCTCATCGGGCAGCACGTTAGGATTATCTCTGATGAGTAAAATGACTAATGGATAGTAAAGGCGAGGAGGAGTACCGAGATCTAGACATCCATCGGGTAGTATCATTTCTACCGTTTTTTCAGCGTGGCTTTCTTTTTCTCTGTAAAATGCTTCGTTAAGGAAAATACCAGCACAACAATATCTCATAAAATAGGTAATGAAACAGAACTGAGAAAAATTTCCGTAAAATGGAATAAATCGCTAGCTACAGGGTTTAAAAAAAAAGTAGAATACACTCCCCCCCCCCGCTCCCCCCAAAACCATCAAATAATGGAAAAAAATAAACTACTGTTCTACTAATCCTAAGAAATCTTATAGGTTGAAATTTCATCAATTCCTGAGTAACTCATTTTCCTGCAATTTTGAACAATTTCTGCGACATAAAAACCTTACAAACATTCAAAAAAGTTGAAATTTTGAAATTTAAAAAAAGTAAGTGAGGGAATCCTAAAAAAAAGATCAAAATCAGATGAAAAAGTCGAATACGATTGCCACTATTTTTCAAAATAATTTCCCCAAAATTTTTGAAATTTTTTAGAATTATTCTGGTACTTTGATTAAGCAAAATGAAATATTCATGAAATATTCCCGATTCTGCAGCCGGAAAGGTTTTTTTCATCGACATAAAAGGTTTCTTTCAATTTTTACAAAAATTTAGCAACAAATTTATAGAATTTCTAAACATTTCTACGTAATTTCTTCTATTTTAAGTAATATTCGACTTTTTAAAGTACTTTTCTGATAAGTGCTTTGTATAATTTTCATGAAATGTTCAAACACACGATTTTTCAGAATTTTAAAACTTTCTACAAAATATTAAACAATTTTCATCATAATTTTTCTTCAATTTTCTGATATCAACGTTGATGCTTCTTAAATTCCTCTCTTTTTTGAAAAAATTCAAAACTTTATCTAAATCTTCTAATTCTTTAACCAAATCAGCAATTGCATCAACACACCAAAAAGGAAATTTACGAGGAAAAAAATTATAGAAAACTTTTCACTTATCCCAGTTTTGAAAATAAATCACAGCACAAAATTTCAAGAAACGAGCGAACCTGGACGACGCGGGGAAGGAGAGAATTTTTCAAACAAAATAACCAAATTTTATTCAATCAGCGAAAAAAAAAACCTGAAATTTGATGGATAACTCATTATGACTTCTAAAATCAATTTTAGGGGTTTCGAAACGTTTTGGAGCCTCCATCGACAAATTTTGGAATTTTACAGCATTGAAAAAAGGCCCATTCAAATGGTTCATATGAACTTTATCACCAACAAACACCCATCAAATAAGGCAGAATTTTTCAAAATTTGTAACCGAGTTAAAATTCATAATTTTTGGCAAAAAATTTAGAAATAAGCTGAAAGTAAAGTAAAGCTCTGAAAGTTGGCAAATACCCTATTTTTGACCTCATGAATCGTTTAAAATCAAGTTTAAGACGTTTCGAAGCCTCCGACGGATTTTGGAATTTTCCAACCTTAAATTAGCACCATTTTCAGAAACTATTCTCTAAAGCTGGAAAATTTCAAAATCTTTTGAAGTCTTCAAAACGTCTCCAAATCTTTTTAAATCGAACCAATAGGTCAAAAATGGAGCATGTACCAATTTCCATTTTTTTTTTTCACCGAAATAAATCAAATTCTTATTTTACAGGATGATGAGATAATTTTGACATTTCAAAAATTCACCAAAATCGAGAAATGAACTTCAGCACTTGAAATTTCGAATACGTACCTAATTATTTTCATTTCGGCTCAAAATTTTACTTCGAGTTGGGATACTTTCCTTAGCCAAAGAAACGAAATCTAACCAAGGAAAAAAATTCACCAGAGGAGAGTTTCAAGGTCTCTATCTTCAGACAATTTTTCTCGCTACACCAACAAATTACAATTTTTCGAGGCTAATCTCCCCCTTTCGGAATTTTTCGCCACACGCCTCTCGCTCCAACGAATTCATTCGTCAGATTAAAATATTCCAACATCGCGTGATGGTCAAATCCAATCCGAAAACAGTTACTCTGCTCTACGAAACGTTCCGTTAAATAACGAAGGCATTGGCCTGCCACTTCTATTGTTATCCGACAATTACACGTAAAATGTTCGTGTACTTGAAACAATAAAGAGGAAAAAAGTAGTAATTTCGTGGGCACCTCTTGCATTAAAAATTATCATATCTGCATCTAAAATACCTCACACTCGATCTCGATACCAGCGGCTTCTCCCAGACAGGAAATCCAACATCGAATCTACTTCGATAAACTCGAAAACAAAATCCCATCAGACGAGCTCTTCAAACGGCGAAAAATGGTACGAGGGGCCAAGGGGGAGAAACACAGATCACTTTAAATTTCCTGTTGCGAGAGTGAAAACCACTCAAGTTGTTTTCGCGTCATCCCCGAACAGAATTCTTAACGCGCCAAAAAAAATTCGTCACGATTCTGATACATATAAAAAAAGAGTACAACTTGTTTTCTCATACAACATTAAAAATGTTAAATATTCTTACACATGTACGGCTTCCTCGTTCACTGCGGGTTCGTTTTAAAGTAAATCGAGACCTCCGACTCGATTAAACCGAACCAGAGAGGGGAAAACAACGCCTAAGATCTTCTCGCATAAATGAATTTAATTAGCTAAGCTTACGTCCGAACAAATTGAAAAAAATTCCTATAATGGCTCAGGCGATAATTAAGCGTAGGTGTTGAAAACCATCGGCCCACAATTCTGAGGCAAGGAATTTCGAAATTATTTTTCCTCCCGAGTTCCTCGTACCATTCGCATCAGCCGGTAATTAAGAATTAATTGTTGAAAATTAATTTCCATTTCGAGGGACGAACCAGTCACGCGTAAAGTGTCTCTTGGAACGCGCACAAAAATAAGAAAATTACCGCTCGACCGGTCGTAAAAAGGTACGATGCGAGTTCATTTTATGGCATTTTATCTTCTCATTATCGTGTTTGTAAAAAATCTGGTTATGTCATCGTATCGTCGTCGCGATTCATTGTTAAACGTAAAGGACAACTCGGCAGCCGGTCCCCGGAAAAAACCCCGCCACCTCGGTTTTATTGACGTAATAAATTTAAATACGAATTTTTTTTCGCTAATTTGGCATAAGTATTCGAAATAATAAGTAATTATTCCAGAAGTCTTGTTTTTTCTTCGGTGCAGAGCGGGACGACGTTCGCGAAATTTTCTTACACAACGAGTAATTTTTTTCCGAATTGAAGGACTCTTCCTCGAAGGTATTTGTTTGATGTAGAACGACGAATCGATTGATACAGATCGTTTACATATTTCTAATTCGCAAATTTACAATTTTGTCTGCAGTAGAGCGAAAGGACGTCTTGTGTTAGCATATTTGATTGAATCATCAAATAAATAGGTGATTAAAACGTAGGTATGAAATGCATTCGTGATGCAATTTGAATAGTTCTGGTTTTTATTGGCATATTTTTTGGAATATTTATCGTCATTTGATATATTTTGACGCAGCCCCCCCCCCCTGGAATAAAAAATGATTGAGGAATCACTGGATGAAAATAAATGATCAAAATGAACAGCATTTAGTTTAAGGTAAAAACTGAAATTGAGAAAGAAAAATTGAAAATCCGTAATTCTAATTCTTCAAAAAAAAAAAAAATCTAATATTTTAATAAAAACTGGAACATTTGGAAATGATCTTAAAAAGGAACTTTTCCGAAAACTGTCGAAACAATCGAAAACGATCGAAGTATTATAATAATTTTTTTAGGATGATTCATTGAAAAACTTAGGTATTTGGAATACTCACTTGGAAAAATTGAACAGGAAACGATGGAACAAAAATTTACGATTCTTTACACTCACAAAAGGATAACAGTCAAAAATTTCCGAAAAACTCCGAACATTTCCGAAAATTATCAAAATTAATCGAAAACGACCGAAATATATCACTGAAAAACGTATTTAAAGGGCTCAAAAAAAATTGCAGAGGAGAATCAACGCTCACAAAAAGAAAAAAGTCGAAAATTTTCGTAAAAACCCGAACTTCCGAAAATTATCTAAATGTATCATTTTGTACATACAGATACACAACAAACCAAAACTACTCGTAAATATTGAAAATGAAAAACGACTTGATTATGAACAAATTGGCAGGAAGGAAGCAACCTTTCAGGAAGAGAGCCAAAACGAGACTGAAGCTGAGTAGCTCCGGATCCGCCGAGGTAAACATTAGAAATGGGAGGGACCAATAGTGGGAGGGGCCAATTCCATCACCTACCCCCCACCACTTCAAAATGAATCAGTCGTTCGCGAATGACTTTCTTGAAATGAATCAGCGAACGACTTCCTCAGAATGACTCAATCGTTCGTGAACGACTTTCTCAAAAAGGAATCGGTCAATCGCGAACGACTTTCATAAACTGAATCAGTCGTTCAATCGTTCGCGAACGACACTCAAAATAAATCAGTCGTTCGCGAATGACACTCTCAATAAGAATCAGCCGTTCAATCGTTCGCGAACGTTTTTCCATTTTTCTTGAAGTGAATCAGTCGTTCACCGAACGACTCCCAAGATGAATCAGTAGTTCGCGAACGACACTCAATAAGAATCCGCCGTTCAATCGTTCGCGAACGTTTTTCTTAAAATGAATCAGTCGTTCCCGATCGACTCTCTTGAAATGATTCAATCGTTTGTGAACGACTTTCTCAAAATAATTCAGTCTTTGGCGAACGTTTTCCTCAAAATTAATCAATCATTCGCGAACAACTGTCGAAACAATCGAAAATGATCTAAGTACGTATTATAACACGACACATGACTGACTCTTATTAGGCCAGAACCGTGCGAGCTGCAGCACTGATATAAGGCTCAAATTAACATGTAATTAAATGGGGGTAGGGGGTTATGTAGTTGTAGTTTTTTGTAAATAATATTTCTCTTACGACGATAAATAAAAATTTTAATTAAAAATTAATGAAGAGAATAAAATTAGCTATCAAATTATATATTTACTCAAGTACCTATTTTAATTTATTGTGAGCTGATAATAACAAGATAAGGTGAAAACTTTTGGTGGTGAATTTGGTATTTTGAATATTGCAAGGCTAAAATTAATTCAAAGTAGAGAAAACTATACATATATCGTTGGAAAGGGTTTGAAAAATGCTACATTTCGTCCATTGAAAGTATCAAGTTTGGGTTAATAGTTTTCAAAATATATTCAAATCAATACTTTTCACTTTTATATTTTATATTTAAAATACCATAATTGCTAACTTGGTACTTTCAATGAACAAATTGTAGCATTTTTCATGCTCTTTCCAACGATATATAGTTTTCTATACTTTGAATCAATTTTACCCTTGTAATTTTCAAAAAACCGAAGGTATCTTCAAACGTTTTCACATTATTTCCTTGTTAATCAGCTCATAAAAAAGTAAAATACTATCGTAAATATATAAATATATCATTTTGATAGCTAATTTCTTTCTCTTTAACAATTTTCAATTATAATTTTCATTTATCGCCCTAAAGAAATGGTACTTTTAAAAAACTAAACGCCCCCATTAAACTATGCGTTAATTTGAGCCTGATAATGGGGAATTTGCGGCGTTGCTGATAACAGCGGTTCTGGTCTGGAGAACAATAGAGAAGATTGTGATTATAATAATTCATTCAAAAACTTATTTGGAATACTCACTAGGAAAAATTGAGGAGGAAACGATCAGAAATTTACGATGCTTTACACTCACAAAAGGATAAAAGTCAAAAATTCCCGAAAAACTCCGAACATTTCTGAAAATTATCAAAATTAATCCAAAACGACCGAAATATATCACTGAAAAACACGTTTAAAGGGCTCAAAAAAATTGCAGAGGAGAATTAACACTCACAAAAAGAAAAAAGTTGAAAATTTCCGTAAAAACCTGAACTTCCAAAAATTATCTAAATTTATCATTATTTTGAACAAATGTACCCAAAACTAAATATTGAAAAACAACACGATTTCGATTATGAACAAACTGGCAGAAAAGAAAACCATTTGTTACATAAGAAAGAATGCTATTTTAAGCAACCTTTCAGGAAGAGAGCGAAAACAAGACTAAAGCTCAATAGCTCCAGATCCGCCTAGGTTAACATTAGAAGTGGGAGGGGCCAATCTCATCACCTGTCCCCCCAACTTCAAAGTAAATCAGACATTCGCGAACGACTTTCTTAAAATGAATTAGGGGAGTTTGGTTATTGTTAACGTTGAGTATAGATGTACATTTACACGTTCATTATTGGAGCTAATTCTAGTGTGAAGCTAGTACAAGTCGGTATCACAATTCATACTTGCTCGATCCAGCCATGATTATTCCTACTACGCACAATGCTGGGTAACGATGATACAATGAAGATGATAACAGAACCAGCGACGAGATTCTAAAATCCATTGCTAAAGATTTGAAGGAAGTTAAAACGACAGTTATCCAAAATAAAAATTAAAAAAAAAACTGGAAAGCTTAGTAACTTGGATTAGTAAAGTGGAAGAGCAGCAAAAAACTATGACGGAAGACATTGATGCTCTGGTTGAAGATAATGCTCAAATAAGATGCCAGGTAAATGAAATTGAACAATACCAAAAAAATCCAACATAATCATCAGTGGCATTCCAGTACAAGATAAAGAAAATCTTTTTGACATATTCAAAAATCTAGCAAGGAAGCTTCACATAACTGTCTATGAATACAATGTCATTGCTATCCACCCCCTACCACCCCGCTCCAAGGATGAGATCCCATCAGTTATCATCCGCCTGCTTAGCTATGAAAAGAAAGTCAAGCTTATCTCAAATGCTAAAAGTATAAAACCAACCACTAAGCTTATCATGGAAGGCGAATCAAATCCCATTTATATCAGCGAACATCTCTCAAAGGCCAATGCACAGCTCCTGAAAAAAGCTAAATACTTGAAGAAAGCTGGAATAATAAAGTTTGCCTGGGTTAAGAACTATGTCATCTACGTTCGTGAAAGTGACAATTCTAGAGCATATCAGATCTATAATGACGAAGATCTCAAATGGTTGAAAGCGACGATCCAAAAGGTCCCACCTGTAGAGAGGGGAGCAAAAAATACACCAACATCCTCCAGTAGTGAACCTTCACAGCTGGTGGCAGCAAATACGAGACACAAGACGAAGTATCCTCAGTAAAAAGCCTCGCAGACAACTCTAAATAATTTCCGTACAACTAAGTAGCCGAACACAACCTCGGACCCAGTAACGCCTAGTCAGCAAGGGTCCTCAAGACTAAATCCCTCATCTCACAAGTCACCAAATCCCTCTGTTGTCTTTAATGCGATCCCTCAGGACACCAAATTTAATTCTAATAGGAATAAGCAAACCAAGTTGTCAAAAAAAACGAAATCTAAATCTACAATGTCAAATCTTGGTAGTCTCAATGTCCGGTCCCTAAACAGTGATGAAAGCCTAGAGGAACTTGAATTAGTTTTTGAAAACTCAAAATTAGATATCTTTGGGCTATCTGAAATCAAAAGAAATAATGAAGTTATGCAGACAACTAGGAATGGTAATCTTTTTTGCCACATTGGCAAGAATCAAGGACAATGAGGAGTAGGTTTCTTTTAATCAACTCAAATTGGGTATCCAGTCTAAAAGAATATCAAGGCATAAACGATAGGATAGTAGTAGCAAACTTCGAAATTTCTGGCTAAAAGAATCTGGTTATTATTCAAATTTATGCCCCCACGTCACAAACTGATCCTTCAGAATGTGAAGAATTCTACAAAGCTTTAGAATTGACCTTTTCTTCCTTTTGCAGCAAAAATCAGGTAATAATTATAGGAGACTTTATAATAACCAAATTGGACAAAGATTAGAGGAAGAGTACAGAACACTAGGCCCATATAACTATGGTAAAAGAAATCCTAGAGGCTGTCGTTTAGTTAGTTTCTGTATAGAGAACGAGCTCAAAATTGTTAATTCTTTTTTCAAAAAAAGAAAGGGTAAAATGTGGACTTGGATTTCCCCAGATTTAAACTATAAAAATCAAATCGATTATGCTCTAGTCCCCCAAAATGCAAAAAATATTAAAAATTTTGATATAAGGAATATCATTTTTGAAAACGATTCAATCGTTTACGAGCGAGTGGAAGATTCAATTCGTCGATCGAGAACAAGTTTTTTGAAATACAAGACAATTAGTTATTCACAAATTATTGTTATTCATTCTCTTTGATCCGGTGAGTTGGTAACGAATCAAGTCGTTCAGGAATAATTTCTTTGAAGAAAATGCAATCATTCACGAAAAGTTTTTCGTGAAAAATCAATCAATCGAAAATAAAATTCTTGAGGCCAATTGGTTTTTTCATTCAGAAGTTTTTTAACAATTTTTTCGTCACAACTGAGTCATTGTTTGCAAAAGATTTTTACATCTTTTTGAATTAAATTGTTATTGATTTACCATCTCGAAGTGATTCAGCAGTTCGAAACTGTTTTTTCTCTAAAAAAATTACCTATCGCTCGAAAAAACTTATTTCAAAATTTCAGTCATTCATACGCCTTGAATTTTCCCGCCATTATTCAGTGGTTTTGCAAACGACGTTTAGATATTTTCAGAATGATTCTTTATTCTCGAACGAATATTCTAGAGTGATTCCATAGTTCGAGAATAATTCACCTAAAGTAAATTGGTTATCCACAAATGATTTTTTTTCAAAATTATTCGATCGTTCGTGAACGATTCCCTCGCTTAGTATCCACCCAATCTTTCTCTTCAAAAATCACCCCAATTCTTATGAAAAAATAACGAAACAACCCAAATCATTTGTGAACGATTTGCCATCCAAAATGAATCAATAACATCGAAGCCATTTTTTCAAACTGAAATTTTACCATGTAACAGGCCAGAAATCAGTTCCAAAGAACACATCAGGAAAACTGAAATTTCAAACCCCTGCCATCAAAAATCACTCACTTGCGCATTTTTCTACAATCCCCACTCCTAATTAGGAAATAATTATAATTAAATCAACTAATCATATCGATGAAAAAGGATACAGTGACGAATGCCCTTTATACTGATAATATCCGGATAAGAGATTATCCTGCTGTAAGGCGGAACTGATACATGACCAAGGACGCCATAGGAACAAATGCAATTCTCTAATTGAGACGCCCCAAAAGGCTTGCAGACGATATGGAACTTGACTTGATACAGTACACTTGACACCTGTAACCAGAATAAAAAAACACGTCTCCGTTAATTCTCACGAATAAATATTACACCAGTAAACGATACGAGATCAATAAATCATTTAAAAATTACACGTAATACATTGCAATTGACGTTTTAAAGCCTCCGTTTCGTCATATTAGCATAATACGTGGAGCATGCATATATAACTCGAACGATTTATAAAAACCAACGTCTGGGCGAGAAAAAAAATCACCACTCGACACCTTAACGCCTTCAGCTCGTACAGGTCACGATTTTATTTTATTTTTTTTTCTTCAAATATATTTATTTTCACGATAATACGACGAGAGTAAAAACAAGACTTCGTGACCGGTTACGAATACAAAATAGATGTGTGAAATTTAAAAAATTTTCTCCTTCGGAACACTACATCGAACGGATAATTTTTCTCCAAACTATTCCAAGTATTCGAGATGAGTTATTTGTCAACGAGAATTAGCATAATTTCGAGTCGAAAAAATTCTCGACAGTGGCGCCACTCGATAGGTAGGTATCTTAATACTATGTACAAAGAAAACCAAAATATTCGTAGGTAAAATTTGCATTCGAGACTTTAACCCGTATACATTCCTAATGACCATATCATTGATAAACACCCAGTCTGCGACATTTTTTTCAGGTTAAATTTAGATCGTCGAGATAATTTTTTCATTTCAGGATCTCTCCGGATACATTCAAGGACGCTAGTTCGAGTGAAAATCTCGCCAGATTGTACCGAATAGTCACTCGCTGTTGGGTGTTTTTGCAATATGGTAGATGGATTTTTACGTTGGACATTTTTCAAGTGCGAGTTATCGCGTTTGAAATACGAGAAAAAACCGCATGTGGAGCAAAACTCGAGTAAATGGCGTCATCTTACGTGGAAATTCTTACCTCCAAGGTTATCTCGCCAAAGATTAAGTTCTGGAAGACTAATTTTTTGGGTTAGTCGTGTTCGCTTGCGCGTTCGAGTCGTGTTACGAAAACTCAATCTGGACAAATCTCCAGTTTCTATGTATAACACTCCAACACTCGAGATGTAAATGGTTAGGTGAGATAGACGTGTTAGAGTGGTTTTGCAAGGTTATTCCAAGTATTTTGTACTTTTACTGGCTACTTTTATGAGAAAAGTTGAGAGTTTAGGATCCTTATGAGTCAGAATTTCTGTCGGAAATGTTTTCTGTGTGATAGGAACTTATCATTCTTCATTTTTTTTTCACATTCAAATTTGTTGAAAATTTTTCTCAATTTCGGAGTCCAAATTTTTTTTCGGTAAAATTCAAATCTCCATATAATTTTTTCAAAGTTCAATTTTTTTCAACTTCTAAGAAGGGAATTAAAAGTTATGAAAAATCAAAATATTTTTTATCTTTTTTTTTTCAAAATTTTCATCGATTTCTGAGCCTAAAACATAAGTTTCTCAACTTTCAAATTTTTATGTAATTGTTTTCAAAATGTAGTCAACGTTCTCAAAAAATTTTCAATCTACACATGTGATATTTCTCACATTCAAAATTTCACAATTATTTTACTTAATACCAACAAATTCAATTTTTTGAAAATTTGCTCAAAAGCTTATTCCATTTTACCAGTGAGAAATATGTTGAAATTTCAGCACTTCAAAATTTGTCAAGTTTTTTTCAACTTAACACGGTTCAAATCTGTCTGGCATTTTGCCGACCTTTTCTCTATTCTATCTGCAAACAGGTTAAATAATCTTGGTGATAGGTGGCATTCTTTTCTATTATAAATTCTAATTCTCAAGTTTATTTTGAGAGGAAAGGAGTTCAGAAATTTCCAGAATAAAATTTGGGTCATTTTTCTAAGAAAGGCAATTAAAAATTTCATGATGTGATGTCTTTTCTCCAAACTTTTAGCCCTCGAAATTTTCTCTCAGTGTCTCAAAATGTCAATTTTTGCGTGCTTTGAAACTTTTTAGCTCAAAATTTCAATTTATGCAACTTTAAACATTTTTTAATTCAACATTTTTTTAAAGTACATTATTATGTGATTTTGAGAAATAATTTCGAAAACTAAATAAATTGAAATTTTGAGAAAATAGTATAGACAGGAACGATGATTTCATCACAGAGCTGCCGGAATTATAAATCAGAAGTTTTAAGGTGAAAGTCACAAGTTCTAAGACGAAAGTTTGGAAATGTATAGCTAAAATCTGAAACTCAAAACAACTGAATGCTAGTCAAGAATCAAGAGCTATAAAAAGTAAATCCAATAGTTATTCCAAATGTAAAAAGTTCAAAAAACTTCAAAAAATTGACCAAAAAAACATGAAAAAATTGGGGGGGCCTCGGTGTCATTATTTAAATATTGTGAATACCCTGGATAATCAACCAGGAAAAAGTGGTTACTTATTTGAGACCTGAAAAAGATTGAAGAAAATTGAATTTGCCAAAAATTACGTAAAATTTTCAAAGTAACTAGTTCGGTAAAAATCCGACAGAATTGGAAAATTTTGAAAATTTGAAAGGAGGATTTTTTAAACCGGGAAAACTCTACAAAAAATTCATTGATTGATCGAAAATAAAGATCATAAAAAGAACAGTACGACCAAACAAGGAGTATTCGACTCGTTAATCGATAATCAGTTGTGACCTTTACGAAGATCAATTCGTAAAAAAAATTCTCATCATATTTTTCAAAAAATTCAAATTTGAATAAACAGGTTGATTCTTTCTTCCGCCAAATTACATCACCACTTTCACCACTCATAATTTTTCCCAGAACTTAAAATTTTCCCAATCCCAACAAAACAAAAAACAATACCGCTGATACAATTCCAATGGCCGAATTAATTACACAATCGAATCCGAAAAAAGTTCGTTTAAGCCGATGACTCATCGACTACGACTCGTTCAAGGTCTAGTGAATTTTCGATTTCAATTCTTTCCCAAACTTCAACAAGAGACCTTCCCAATCACCGTGTACTTTTCCACTCGCAGCCAATTTCGATAAATTCGTACTTTCCTGGCCCGCGTCGACCTCTCAAATTAGGAATTTTCTAGAAGGCCTATCCGTAGATTTAAGTCAAATCAATATTCGATAATCGAAGATGACATTCACGGCGTATTTCTTCTCCTCTAATAGCATCGACTGATGGCGAAAATGGTAACCAAGATGGAATCATTTTAATAGCGTAGCATTTACCAACGGAGGAAAATATCACCTTTCATGCTCGATAATTCAAGGCCTCTGACTTTTTAAAATGTTTATACAATGCGTAAACGTTTTTATATGATTATCGTACCGTACGTTATGTAATCGCCAATGTAATTCTCCGAGACGTCTCGCGCTCTCCTCCTCTTGTAGATACTTGGAGTTCGTTTACAAGCGACGTATTTCACTGTACGTACTGTACATTACACTCACAACAGTGCAACTTGAATATAGTACCATAAGGTGTGTCCTTTCAACTCAGATATTTTCTTTTCAATCGAATGCGAACTCGTATGAATCTACGTAGTAAGAAAGGTAGGCACTATAGGAACGATGCGCCAACATATTATTTCAATCGCACATTACGAAAAGTGTTTATTCAATGTGAACTTGATAATCGATGAAGGTATCTCCCGGATCATCAATGAACGTAGTCGAGTCATTGTTTACAATGAGGATGGCCTTTGGAGAGGAGTGATTCTATACATGAGTCATGCCAATAGTCCATGTTTAGAATTGTAGATTTTTTGGGGGAATTTTTTTTCAATTATTTATTCATGAACTTTTCTAGAATCGGAAAAGAGTAAACCAAGCCTATGTTTTTTGAATTTCGCGAGCGGAAAATTATTTCTTTGAACCTCCTTTCATATGAAATTGAAAATTTTTTCAAATGTTGAAAACGTATGTCACACTTCGTCATTTTAATAAAAGATACCAGTAAATTTATGATATAACAGGTAATTTACCGCAATTACCACGATTCAAGAGGTGATTTACCGTAATTACCACAGCTCAAAAGGTAATTTACCATAATTACCACAGCTCAAGAGGTATACCGTAATTACCACAGCTCAAGAGGTGGTTTACCGTAATTACCACCGCTCAAGAGGTAATTTACCGTAATTACCACAGCTCAAGAGGTAATTTACCGTAATCACCACAGCTCAAGAGGTAATTTACCGTAATTGCCACGATTTTACCACAATTCAGGAGGTGATTTACCATAATTACCACAATTTAAGAGGTAATTTACCGTAATTACCAGTAAATTTGTGATCAATGCGGTAATATACCGCAATTACCAGTAAATTCGTGATGAAGGAGGTGATTTACCGTAATTACAAGTAAATTAGTGATTTAGGCGGTAATTTACCGTAATTACCATAATGTAAAAGGTAATTCACCGTAATTACTACAATTTTGGAGGTAATTTACCGCAATTACCAGTAAATTCGTGATGAAGGAGATGATTCACCGTAATTGCAAGTGAATTCGTGATTTGGGCGGTAATTTACAGTAATTACCACAATTTGAGAGGTAATTCACCGTAATTACCACAATTTAAGAGGTAATTCGCCGTAATTACCAAAATTTAGGAGGAAATTTACGGTAATTACCACAATTTTAGTAGTAATTTACCGTAATTACTATAATTTGACAGGTAATTTACTGTAATTACCAATAAATCCGTGATCAACGCGGTAATATGCCGAAATTACCAGTAAATTCGTGATTGAGGAGGTAATTTACCGTAATCACAAATAAATTAGCGATTTAGGCGGTAATTCACCGTAATTACTATAATTCAAGAGGTAATTTACCGTAATTACCCCAATGTAAGAGGTAATTTACCGTAATTACCCCAATGTAAGAGATAATTTAGCGTAATTACCCCAATGTAAGAGGTAATTTAGCGTAATTACCCCAATTTAAGAGGTAATTTAGCGTAATTACCCCAATTTAAGAGGTAATTTACCGTAATTACCCCAATTTAAGAGGTAATTTACCGTAATTACCCCAATTTAAGAGGTAATTTTCCGTAATTACTACAGTTTGAGAGGTAATTTACCGTAATTACCAGTAAATTCGTGATTCCGGAGATAATTACCAGCAATTACTCAGAATTTCAAGTTTTCTGCGGTAATTACAGGTAATTTTAATAATTCGCGGTAATTTCAGTTAGTGACTAGTACGTTTGATTTCTTTAAATGTAATTTACGTTTTATGTTGATGGTTTGATGATTTTGAAGAATCAATGATCTTATTTTTCAAAAAAATTTACAGCTATTCCGAGCTGATACTCAGGAAACTCCGCAAAACAATATCAAAACCTATGCAGTTTAAATTTTTCATTGAAATGAATCAGATTTCGAGTGCTGTTTACCTACCTTAACTCTACTGATTATACAAGACATCTTTGTCTTTGACGAATCGACCATGCATAGAACAGACATAAAGGTAAGTTTGCATGAGTCGTCTACGGTATCGGAATATTGGCGGACGATAGAACGATGCACGTGCCGCGGCGAGACGCGTTCATAACAACGAGCCCACCACGATACGATATGTCGAAATATCAATACCATCAACCAAGACCAGACCATAGTACATGGTACTGCGGTACAAAGATATTGAAAAATCACAAAGCCTACCCCACTCGAAAATATTGGACAAGCGTCGCGAATTCAAGGTAAAAAAAAACGAAGAAGTAAAAGAAAAAAAACGACCAATAACGCGAGAATAAACCGTTCGATTGTTGTAATTCGTCAGCATAATATCGTCTTGTGGCGAATTTTTTTTCGTCAATGTCTTTTCTCGTCTTCTCCCTGCTCCATCGTACGACCGTAGCAATTAACGCCTGTAATTTACCGTACTCTTTTTTTTCTTCTATGAACATGACACGTTGCTTTGTGCGAATACCGTGGCCGAATTTCGCGGATACGCGGATCGAGAATGATGCGACTGATACCGGTGACGGGATTGCGATCGCGTCTTTTGTAATATCGAGCAGAAAAAATTTTAGATCTGAAGTAAATCGGTCGATTGATGTAACCGAGTACAAAGTTGTAATGATTAGGAACGCCGGTAATTTAGACGAAAATAAAATAATTAACGCGACCTAATTTTTAAGCCCGACAATCCGCGTCTTTGCACGAATACGAATTGTAGGCGATAACAATCGTAAATGTAGCCCAAGGTTCGCAGAATTTGGGTATTTTTCGAATGGAAAACTTTCCAGATTATCGACACGTCTTATCGTAACGAATTCACTACACGCGATTCCAAATCGATATCTTCGATTTTGTTAGAATCGATTCATTCAAACAGCTCACTCAACGTCGAAGGTCGTCGAGTTGACGAAATAAGGAGTATCCAGCGCCATCCAGTCCACTGTCCGAAAATACGCTGAATGAAAACATCCAAGTTTTTCCAGCGATTTTCCAATAATTACCCGAGTAATTCTAATTAATTTGGTAATTATGTGGATTCTCAAGTACCATAATGGCACACCGAAGGCGGTCACGTTTTGTTTACCGAATTCAATCGACGAATCTAATATCTAAGCTGGAAAAATCGTATGACCGGTTTTCGATTGGTGTTTTTGTTATTCCTCGTCGTCGTCGTTCATATTTCCATTTCAGGTGTAAATCAAAGCCACTCAATTTCGCGATTTAACGAAAATAAACGATGGGCAGAAGCCAGTCTGCGATTTTTTCTTTATCAGTTTGGCCGAAGGTTAAACGAATCGTGTAAAGGTATTCGCAAATTTACTTATGGGTGTGGTGTGAAGTTTCGATGTCTAGGTTTTGTTTTTCTTCTTCTTACATCTATGTACATTTTTTTTTCGTCGTCTTAGTCGACGACGACGATGTCGTAAAGCAACAACATGTTCCAGTGGAATTAAATAAAAGATGTCTCGAGGAGAAATGCAGATGTAATAGGTGAGGTTTTGAAACTCGCAGTGGAATAGTGGAAAAAATACGTATCAACTGTAAACTTGAACCTTCACGTTGTTAGGTCAAATCTTTCATCGAAATGATTCAAGAACCTAGTACATAATACAGACAGGTATACATAACTCGCGAACTGGTTTCATTTCTAGAGAGAGAAAAAAGCAGCAGAAAACGTGGCTGGAAAGTTTTGTAATGGAAATTTGAGCTGGAGCATTTTTCAAAGGTCGTACAAGTAAAAAAATTCTCGAATTTTCGATTCAAGTATATTTTTTTAGGCGTCAAGTACCTATTGTTGAAAATTTGTGAAAATCGTCCACTTTTGGTTTTGAAACATTTACCTCCCAAAATTGAAAAAAAAAATCATTTCTTGCTCTATTTTCACTGCAAAATGAAAAATTTACGAAACGAAATATCATTAGGTACTTAATCAATGATGTTTGAATTTCTGCTTTACCTAGGTACCTGTTTCGAGATTTCTTTTTTGAAAATTAATAAGTAGTAACAAACGATAAACAATTTCAAAAATTCTAACTTCCTTTGAATTACTATTTTTCAAACTTGGAACACGAAATTAAACTACTTTAAGGTTACAAAAGGTAACTCAGCGCTGCTTGAATTTCATTTAGGTGGAGAAAAGAAGAAAATTTGCTAATGATTCATGGTAATTATCATACAAGCAATTTGCAAGTAAATGATCATACTCAACTACTGGGTAATTACTCAATAATTTATGGTAATTCTCGATTTTTCTGTAAGGTAATTCTCAATTTTTCCGTGATTTACAGTAATTACCGGGTAATTTTCTGTCATATACAAGAAATTACCGGGTAATTTTCTGTCATATACAAGAAATTACCGGGTAATTTTCTGTCATATACAAGAAATTACCGGGTAATTTTCTGTAATTTACAGTAATTACCGGGTAATTTTCTGTAATTTACAGTAATTACCGGGTAATTTTCTGTAATTTACAGTAATTACCGGGTAATTTTCTGTAATTTACAGTAATTACCGGGTAATTTTCTGTAATTTACAGTAATTACCGGGTAATTTTCTGTAATTTACAGTAATTACCGGGTAATTTTCTGTAATTTTCTGTAATTACCGGGTAATTTTCTTAATTTACAGTGATTACCGGGTAATTTTCTGTAATTTATAGTAATTATCGGGTAATTTTCGGTCATATACAGTAATTATTGGGTAATTTTTCCGTAATTTACATCAATTATACAGGGTAATTTTCTGTCGTTTAAAGGCAATTACCGGGGGATTATCTGTAATTTACAGTAATTATCGAGTAATTTTCTGTCATATACAATAATTATTGGGTAATTTTCTGTAATTTTCAGTAATTACCGGGTAATTTTTCATAGATCAACATCAATTACCTACGGGTGATTTCATCGTAATTTGGAAAAATTGTTAAGAATCAGAAAATTTTCCAAAAATTTACGGTAATTACTACCATACCGAGTAATTTATGAATAATACAGGGCATTTACAGGATGATTTATGAGTGAATATATTACGGTAATTTACACCTACAGTTATTAGCGTGTAATTTTTCAGAAGTTTTCCAGTAATTTTATGAATAATTACCAGTAATTACCAGATAAGATGTGGTAATTACCCAATTTCGGTAATTAGTGGTATTTGTCCAGTAATTCTGGTAACTGGTGGTAATTGACCAGTAATTCGTGGTAAATATCCTATAATTCTTCAGTAATTAATGGTAATTACTCAGTAATTACTATTTAATTTTCGGTAGTCAGTTCCACTTATTTATATATTTTATGGTCAGTAATTTCGGTAATTACATTATTACAAATCATGAGCAAAAAAAAGCCAGTTTCATCATTCATGATATTCTTTTTTTTTTCAAAATTGAACCAAGTATTTTTGAGTTATTCAACTTTTACCGGGTAATTTAATCGCAAAAAGTACATGTTTTCGAAGTAAAGATTTCGAGACTTTGATTATTTCTCAATCTCGTCCAATTTTCACTTCACAATTTTCCCAAAATTATCGAAGGAACACTCTTGTGAATTACTTCAAGAACTTGAAATGATTCAGTGATAAAAACAGAACTCTTTTAAAATTCATTTTCTCAATTCAGATAATTTTGCCACCCTTCAATCCATAATATTACATAATATTACCGTAAATATCGCACTAAATACCGTAATTACCGCTCAAAATACCAGACAATCACAGTAATTACCCGTAATTTTTATACCCAACCGTATTCTTGTATTTTTAAACTTATTCAAGTTTTTAAACACCGAACGGAACTCGTCATCCTCAACACAGCCAAACAAAATTCCACCAATCCCACCACCACTCTTCAATCACATCACCTTCGACACTTCCCCATCACCTCTGTCACCTAAACGCCTCAAAATAAACAAAAATTTTCAGACAAGCCATTCGTATATCAAAACAAGACAACCGAACCGGGGTAATTGGCACGGTAAAACGATAATTACCACGGTAAGTGACCACGGAACAATCAATACAGAATAAACGTTTCGAGTTCCTTGAACGGACGATGCGCGCGGCCGAGGTACGGCCGCGGTTCGCCATCGTTTAATACTCGGTAATTATACGAGCCGAATGGAGCAAGCTGACCGGGCAATTAATGACGCGGGCGGGCGTAAGTAAGTACATATAAGTGAGTACAATTTAGAAGTAATTTTTTAAACGTATTGTGTTTCGAGCTTCGGAATTAGTTCGTTCACTCCGAATCGAACCGGTCGTCATTGACGGGTATGTAAGCGAATAAAAACGGATATCCATCCTCTTTTTTCAATGTACGAGTATATCGGTGCTTTGCTGTCGTCAGTACAGAAATCTGCTGGTCAATTTGTAGGTATCCATATGTCTAAATGAATTCACGAACAGCAGCAAGGGGAGAAACTCTGCAGCAGGGTGTCCACAATATTTCAGAAATCATTTTTCATGACTTATCCAACTTTTCTTGGTCAGAATTCGTGTAAAAGTGCCTTAATTGGCATGAAAATGGATTTAATAAATGCTTTGAAGTATTACTGAAGAACAATCAAGATTTCTGAACTTCAAAATTTTACAAATAGTGAAATGTGGAAGATCTCATGTTCTGGAAATCCTAGACCAAGTTCAAAGATCTTCTTACTCTTGCTCATACAAGAACAGATTGACCCCATCGCGATTGTTCAAAAGCTTTTCACAGAATCCTGGAATGAAAATCGAGAAAACTAAAGAAAACTTCATTATTTAAATTGACGAAACGTATGAACTGGATCTCTTAAAAATTACTTCCATCGATGGAATTCTCACACCTATTTAAAAACATTTAGAACAGAACACATGAAAAAAAATTCAGAAAAAATTTCAAAATTCTTCAACTTCTCTAGGTTTATAAAAATTACTCGATTTTCATATTTTCTATAAAGTGGACATCCTGTTTTCCAAAATTTGATCAATAATTCCAAATTTTCTTCCATTTTTCCTTTCAACTTGGCGGTCAAGGTACCGGGATTCTTTTCTCGTCCAGAGTTGTAAAAAACGATGAATTTTCAATTCTCATCCCATTCTTGTTTCTAGAACTGTTCGTTCTTTGGTTTTTCACTCTTTTTTTATCCTCAAGTTTCATTCTCGCCCTTGTTCCCATTCTTCAAAATCGTTCTCTTTCTTGCATTTGTTCTTCAAAAATTTTTATTTCTCTTTCGTTCTTGTTTTTAAACTTTTTTTTTTTAAATTCTAAGTTCTTTGTTGTTTTCGTAGCACTAATTCAACTTTTGATTTCAGAATTTTACTTTTTTTTTTTAGTAAAAATCTGAAGAAGGCATCTCAGCGTGTTGAAACGTTGGTCCGATATTTTTTCAATTTTTCAGCGCAAAATAAAGTTCATCCTTTTGTCTAATATGTTGATTAGAGGGGGGGGGCTTTCAAAATTTTTGGGCTGAATACATAGAGTAGGAAAAAAGTCAATTTTAAATAATGAAAAAATAAGTTAACATTTTTTGAGCAGACAGATTCCAAGAAATTTTGGAAATTGGATTAAATTCACTTTAATTTTCAAGAAATTTTCAAATTAATATTTTGAATTGAAAAATTCGTACAGTTCATATAAGTGAGAAAAGATATTATAAAATTTTGAATTTTGTGGAAACATTTTAGAATTGCAATGAAATAGTTTAGGAAAATAGAGAAATGGTACTATTTTTTTCAAGGAAATCCAGTTTTCACTTGATGACCTATTTTCTTAAAAACTATTTGATCCCCAGAGTCAATTTTTATACCCGTTATTTAAAGGTATCCCAGCAAGATTTCAACGAGAATGTTTGCGAAAATATCAACTCTATCACAAAATTTTCGTAAAATTATTCAAATCAGTGTTCGATTACAGGAGTAAATTGAACAAAAAAAAAATTGAAATCGGGAAAAATCCTCTCGTGATTTTGAAAAGAAAGCATTTCTGAACATGATAAGAAAACACGAAGAAAATCGGTCGAGTATAGTTCTTGAGAAAATGGGACAAGGAGTAAAAACTGTTTTTTTCCATGAAAAAAATAGTACCTACCCTTTCTCTATTTTCCCAAACCACATATTTCATTGCAATCAAAATATTTCCACAAAATTCAAAAATCTATTCTCGCTTATAAACTGTACAAATTTTTCAATCCAAAACATTAATTTGAAAATTTCTTGAAAATTAAAGCAAAATCAATCCAATTTCCAAAATTTCTCGAAATCTGTCGGCCCAAAATTTTTTTCTTCATTTTTCCATTATTCAAAATTGACTTCTTTCCTACTGCATGAATTCAATCCAAAAATTTTGAAACCTCTCCTCCTTAAAAGTGCTTCAAAAATCTCTACTTTAAAAAAATCTCGTTCATAAAAATTTGAAAATTTTCCTCTCAAAATGTACTACATTAAACTTCAAAAATAAAGGACAAAAAAAAAGACAACCATTGATCTTGTTCTTGTTCTATTCTGATCATTCTGTTCTTGTTCGTTAAATTTTTCGTTCTCTTGGTTCTCTGTTCTTCATTTTTTTGGTTCTTACAAATCCTGTTCTTATCACAAATTATTAAAAAATAAGTTTAGAAAAAAAATATTTTCAATAAATTTTGTAAAAAGAAAAAGAGGGTAAATTGCTCTGAAGTTTGATGAAGGATTTTTTTTGGAAAGTTCGCATTTTAAGCATAATTTTTTCACAACACAATCAACAAACAACATAAAAATCAGCGAAAATACGTAACAAATTTGGCCCGAGGGAACCGAGAGAGGAATTTTTTGAAAATTTTACAAGAAAATTATCAAGGAAACGCGTTTCTAGGTATATATTTTTTGGAATTTCAAGAAATCCCACGCAAAATTCCAAAATTGTATTCTATTTTCAGACTTTTCAAAAAATATTGCTCGTCCTACACTCGAATCTGGGAGGGACACCTCAATCATTCCAAACGGCGGGCCGGCGTTTTATACACAGGAGAATCCATTTCATTACACGTTTATCGTGTAAATGACCCTGTTAGGTCACGCAGTTAATGGGTCAGCGAGTTGTGCAACCGTGCCAGCGGAATACGCGAGTACAATGGTTCACAAACGTAACGACCTTCCAACGTTAAAATCGGATGCTAGAGAAATTCCACCGTTCAGTCGATCGTTTCTCGATACCGACTCGATAATCCATTTTTTCCACCCAAAATTTCGACAACGCTGCCGAGCTTTTTCCCATCTGCACAATTCAAGCCACCATTTTCGTCTGAAAAAAATTCTCCAGATCCTGCTCCCTTCTAAATCTCTAATCATCGAAAAACACATTAACAAATGGCGAATACGTGCGACCTTGGCGAAGCTGGCTCGCGCGACAAATTAGTGGGCTATTCGACGATGGATCATCGTCCTATGGCCGAGTCGTAATGGCGATCAAGTTATTTTCATGCGATTATGCTAAAAATATCTACAACTGGTCTCGAGAATACCAGATATTAAAAGGGCTTCGACTGATGGTCGGCTGGCGAGGAAAAAAAATACGCCAGTGGATTCAGAGGGGAGAACATCCGACGCCACACCAGTCGAGTTTCTTGACCGCAGCTGAATCTCAACAAAGGTGTATCGAAACCCGCGGGCAAATATTTTAAATCCAAACTCACTTTGCTCGAGTTTCTAATTAAATAAGTAATCAGTGGTAAGGCGGCGCTGCGACATTTGTAGCTTAATTACGCCGGCGAAAAAAAATCTATACCAAGGTAACCGGCGACTGGGAAACGAAAAATTGTACATATCGCTGTTCAGAGCGTCAGCTCGTTACACGGGTGAATTCACCTCACCGAAATACCTACCTACGTTCTAAAAAAGAAAAAAAAATTACGTAGGTACATCGTGTAATTACTCCGTACTTGACGTACTGAGCTCATTTTCTAGTCGAAGGGCGACCCGTCGAGAATCGACTTTGACACCGGAAACCGATCCACCTCTGTGCAGAGTTTTCGAACCGAATTGTGCATCTATCGGTGTTGTCCATTGAGAATCTACTTCGATTGAACCTTTACCAACCAGGGTGATGCTGATGTCAAGTCTTACTTTCCATTTCGATAAATAAATCATTGAAAAGAGACGACTGCGGCTCGCCAAAATACAATCCGCCGAGTCACTGGTATTAATTAGATCTTCCATAGGCTATAACCAAATTGCATCGAAAAAAACCGCACAGACTCGTGTTCGGTGTCTTATTGTATTCTGCATATCGTAACCATCGAGTGACCTAGGTTAACGCTCAGGCCAACCTTTCTCAAATCTCTGTCTGTACTGACTTCAATATTCGAATCTGTCTCCGAGTTCGAAAATTTCGTCGATTTTCTATCTCGCTCTCTCAGCTCGCAATACTCGATCGCTGTATTGTCGATTAATCAACCAATGGTGGCTATTAATGTAGGGCTGGGTTTCACTCGGGTCAAGGAAATCGCATACCGTATCTAAAAAAGGCGGCCTGGCTGATATTTCGTAACGGTACGATTTTTCTCTTCGATTTGATAATTTGTTGGCGGCGACAACGTGTCTTACTGAATGTGAGAACGTAAAAACTAAATGGCCCGTGCACTAGTGAAGGTATTTTTAGCGATGTTAACGTCGATTAGCTGCTTCGAAAACGTCACCTGCTCGTATATTAGTCGTAATGTTCGCTAGATTACGTACGATTAATCAATCGAACGGATTTTGCAGAAAGGATGGGAGCAGGGTATTTAAGAGGACGATTATGGCGAAGATCATTCATCTCGGTGAATCAGATCGTGACCAGTTTGCTATTATGTGGATGGAAAAGGAAGGGGGAGGGGGGAATGGAACAGTTGGAGGACAATTTGGTGCACTGACATTTAGAAAATAAGCATAGATGGATTTTTTCTGCTTCTGGTTCACAGTTATGGGTCTGAAAAGAGTAGAAAAAGGAAGTAGATCCCTACACAACATCAATTTTGAACGATTTTTCGACAGTACGAAAACCAAGGTGGTACAGGGGTCTAAATCCTCCTATGAGATCATAAATTTAGCTGAAAAATGCCTTCTTGGAGCATTAAAAATTCAATTTCCTCAAAGCTTTGTCCTGACTTCGCTCGAGCAACTAGAATAACAATCAAGTGAACTATTGAAAGCGACTGTTCTCTCTCATTCTTAATCGGTGAAAATTCATTGATATACAGTCAGAATTGTAGCACAGGAAAAACCATAAAACCTCAATGATTTTCAGCGAATTTTCGCCGATTTTTCAATGATTTTCACTGATTTTTTTCAGAAACGATAATTTTCAATTCACGTACGAAATTTTGTGAGAAAAAATTCAAAACCAGACCATCTTCCCTTCTCACTTAAATCAAAAAATTTGGAAGAAAATTGTCAAATTTTCACTGAAATTGGGCAGTTTTTCTCAAAAAGTTGTCAAATTCTCATTTTCACCCGTCCAGATTTTTGACCAAGTTCTACCTCTGTTGAAAACGAGTAATCTAAAAAATTGAAAAAATCTCAATTCATTATTCGAATGAATAATATTCCATCTCTTTTTTCCCCCTTTCTCAACACTCGTTTCCAATTTCATTAGATATGAAAAAAACCACGTTGTTATTAATTTACTAGAGATGAAATTTCACTTTTGTACCTGATTTACGATTTTTTGGAGTTTCTAAATCAGCTCCCCCCTCCCCTTCCCTTCCCAACAAAAAATGTATAATTTTAACAGAGTAATATTCAAAAAAATTATTGGTAAAATAGAATACGAGATTCCCATAAAAATTTACTTTTTTCTTCCTAGAAAGGTACCAATTATTTTCAACACCCCTTCCCTCCTCCTCCTCCTCCGCCTCCCCAAAAAAATCAAAAATTGAATCCAAAATTGACAGTTTTCCATTTGAGGAATTTTATGAAAAATTTTGAACGCTTTTGCTTTCATTTTAAAAATGAAATCAAAAATAATAATTTGATTGTAGACTTGAGCTGAAATCTACCCAATAGGTACTCATCTTCAGCTCCAAAAATTCGTTCCACTTATACAGATTACCGAGCTGGTAATTTTTTTAGAATTTTTAAAAGTAGACCAATCAATGATATTCAAAATTTCCCCAAAAATTGTATTCATTTCGTACTTCTTTTGCTCGTCCAATTGAATTTACGAAAAAAAAATTAATAAGAACATTTCATTTAGGTACTTCGACTGTTTTTTTTCGAACAATTTTTAGATTTTTCTTTTTCCAGAAATTTTTATTTTTTATTTTTTTTGAAAAACTTGTCAATTTTTTAGAACGCAATAGATTTTTTTTTTAGAAATTCACCAAAATATCCCCTCAAAAATTTGGCCATCATTTGCCAGAAATTTACTCTTTCAAAAGTTGAAATGCTCTTCAGCGTTAATTGAGCACAGATGAAATTTTATTACATTTGAAAAACTCTTCAGGTTTTTCAGAATCCATCCAGGGCCTCGATCTCGGTTGGTTCTTTGAAAAAAAGAAGATTTAATATAAATGCATCTTTCTAGTTCAGATGTTCGCCATTCTCCTCAATATCACACGCAATGAAAGGGATTGATGGAAATAACGCTAAAAAAAAATACGCAATTAAAGCGAATCAGGTGATCGTAATTTCTGAGAACAAACTTACTAATATTTTTGCGAAGAATATATTAGCAGAAAGTAAACACACGCCTCACCCCTTTCACTCACATGGTAACATATTTTCGAGGAGAAAACTGCTCAACATTACCGGAAAATAGCGAAAACCGGCCAGAAAAATCGTTGAAATGATAATTAAAAATTCATTAAAAAATTACAACGATAGCTCAAAAATCATTGTAGGTAATAATTAAATAAAATCCAAAATCCGAGTTTTGAATTTTTATCGACGTGCTCTCAAATTTCCACTTATTCTCATTTTCAATATTTTGACTAAATTATTCTTAAAAATTTAAATTTTTTTACAATTGGAAAATGTCTTAAGATTTATTATAGGCATATTTTTATACTACCTATTTTTTTTTTTTTCAAGACAGAATTTTATTACATTTCTAGATACTTTTATAAAAAATCAACCATTTTTTTTTTTAATTTTGAATATTTTTGCTGTACTTTAATAAATTTTACATCATATCCAAGTAATTTTACACATAATAAAAATTATCTCATTTCGAAAAAATTCAGTGATACCGATCTTGATAAAGTTTACGTCATTTTTGAGCCATTATCGCGATTTTTAGAGAAATTTACATATTTTTATACAATTTTCACGCCAATTTATTAAAATATACCCACCTACAATTCAATTCTTTCTCAAAATTTTTGAAAAAATATCTACGAAAATTTTTTTTGATTTCGAATAACTAACAATCTGAATAATTATTTTTTAAAAATTTTCAAAACGAGGGGGAAAATATACGAATAATTGAACCACTTCAACCAGAACTTGGTAAAACAATCACTCAAATTTGAACGATGTAATTGATTGATTAAAAATTCCTCCATTTATTCCATCACCTCACTACAGAATGAGTGACAGGCGAAAAAAGAAAATTTATATCCATTCATTATTTTAATTGTCTAAGGCTACTGTAAATTTCAAACTTGGATAATTTACCCATCAAGTGAAAAAATGACGCAATGCGAAGTTTGAAAACATCCGAAAAAATCTCAAATTATACACGCGAATTTCAAACACTGGAGAATTCCGTCACTATCTTAATACCTGAAAATTTAAACGCTCGAGTTTTCATTCATTAATAATTTTTTTCAATGGAAAATTTCAATCTACTCATTACATCTTACATTTATAATATAAAAGAAATTATCATTCTGAATTTTAATCATGTTAATTTTCATAATTTTCTACGTTTTTTTTATTCAAGGTTTCCAAGTTGATTCTATTTCATTTTTTTTTCCTTCGCGTTTGAAATGATTCATACCCGGCAGAATAAATTATACTTTTTGGAAAAGGAATTCGTAGATTTTGGTCAAAAATTGAAATTTATATTCCAGAAAAAACAAAAGGTTCCTTATTCACTAAAAAAACCACTATTTTTCAATTTTTTTTTTAAAAATTCAACAATGTTACTTTTTTTAATAGTGTTCACATGTTGGAAATTTCTATGCAAATCAATCGTTGAAAATATTTTTAAAGATCGTATTTAATTCATCATTTTCAATTTTGACGTATTTCACAACAAATTGACCATTTCACTAATTTATTTCACCACTTTGAGCACCTCAATCGTGAATTTTCAGCTTATTTTATTTTCCACAATAGAATACGTTTAGACTTCGTTATTTTTCGACACTTTTGTCTTAAATACATATATGGAAAAATATTCTCCCTACAATTTTAAAATTCACAATTTAAACAATTTCACGACCAATTTGGCTCAGAAATCCAACCCAGCTTACCGCAAACACCACAAATTCCGCCTCGAAAAAATATCCCGATATATTCGCGGTTCTAAAAACCACAAAGGATTAATTTCTTGGAACTTGGAACGAACCTGGCATCCCTTCGAGACACGCGGTAATCATCACGAATCACCTCAAGGCCGCTAGTTTTTTACCTCAGACTCCGTTAAAACTAGTTTCTCGTGAAAAAAAAAAATTATGAAAAAAATCCACGTCTATGATTTAAAATGTAGTCTTTCTCGTGGAATTCTACATTTTCCAGCCTAACGATCGACATGCGTAGGTATCTAAGTCGACCAGATTATCATTCGTAAGTACGACGGTAATAAATTTCGCTAAATAAACCTCAAAGTGGCAACTTATCGAAATTTTATTCGTTATAGGAAGATTATTCAATTTTTACGATCGAACCGGTTTCACTGCGGCGTGTTCCATTCAACGAGCCAAAATTACGTATTTCACGGTATAGACCAACGATAATCTGCAGTCTGGGCTCGTGAGACAATCGACGATGATTGAATTCGTCGATGGCCCCGAATCACCAGCATGAATTTCCAAATCGTATTTGAGGGCGTCATTGGAGATGAGGATATCAATCTATAGTCGTCATTTGACCAAAATACAAGATTGACGTATTCAGGCAAAAGATTCGAGCGAACGTTGAGGACATCCTAGATCCATGATGTTTGATCCCGAGCCAAAAATTTCGCTAATCGCAAAACAACTCGCGATTCTTCAATCCGGTTTCAATTCGGGTGTCGGTCGCGAATTCGACACTATTTTTTTTTCCAGAGCACTCGTAAATTTTTTTACTTTTTTACTTCGGTAAAAATATTTCCTGGTTTTGTACCAGTTCGATGTTAAATTTTTAGCCGGAGGCTGTTTTACGAGTTCACGTGTTCCAGAATATACGATGTCTAGTCGATTACACGTGTCGAAATACACAAACGGTCGAAGAATTTTATACGTAAGGCTCGCACCGAAATCGACCGGTTTTCGAGCGGCCGGCCCAAGTTCGAACGTGATCTTTGATAATTCCAAAATTAAAAAATTCCATCGTACAGATCCAGCGCATCGAGCTAAATAGGTACGTAACCTGGTTAAGAGTCGTGCTGGCCTGACGCACGTGGCCACTTAGATATCACGTAATCAATATGCAAACAACAGTATCAGAGCTACCAAAGGGAACACTTTTTTTTACAAGTCCTAGTTGCACAATGTGGTCTCGGTCATCCAGTTTCATGTTGCATTATACTCATTCGAGTACCCGGGTACCGGTTGAATATGCTGGAAGCGTTGGTATAACCGAGTACTCGTATGCTGGTGTTTGGATATTGCCGATCTATTCGTATGGCCATCCGTTATATTGCGTACCTGCTGCGTATGCCTACGCAGTATATGTCAAAAGTTCGTCGGTCTGGTTGGTAGGTATGTTAATTTTTCGACTGGGTGAGGTCGACGAGAGACGAATCGAACTGCTAGTTTGGTCTAAGAAGACGAATGTCGTCGGTGGAAACGGACGGATTCGTGGAATTTGCTGATTTTTTCCAAAGGATGTTGAAAATCCAATCGAAATTCAAATTCGAATTGATAAATATTCAAATTAAATCGAAACGTGGCTAATTTTGAATCGATTCCAAGAAGCAACAACGTGAAAATTGAAAATCAGTCGTCAGAAAATGATGTTTTTGAATTCCATTGTATTGTAGAAATGCGGGTTTGTCCAGTGGCATGGCGTAGCCAAAATCGTCTCAAAGGGGAGGGGGGATCTGAACCAGTGACGTCGAAAGCTTTTTAAGGGTGGCTGCAAAAGTGAGTACAGGGACTTCAAAAACGAAAAATTTTTAGGGGGAGGGGGAGGGCTCAAAAAGAGCCATTTTTGCACTTCGGTTATAAATTGTTCATAGAAAAGTGATTCAATTCACGCCTGAGCGTAACGAGGGCGACGCTTTGAGAAAATTGGATATTTAATGCCCTAAAAAGGTATTTTTTAAATGATTTAGTTACTCGTTAGAGCCCGAACGAAGCTTTAATTAAATGGGATCTAACTATATTAATGTGTAAAAAAAGACGTTTTCCAAAAAAATTCTTGACCTCGGAGGGGGGGGTCCAGACCCCCCTGGTTCTGTAATCTTCATATCTGTTCCTTTGAAAATCTTTTCTTGTTTGAAAACATGTAATTGAAGCATTTGCAAATGTTTTGGCTTTCTTGATCTTTTTTTTTCTTCGGAATTTCTTTCAAATTTCAATGAATACTACATACTTTCTTGACTACATTTCATGAAAATCTCTCCACGTTCAAAATGAATCGACCAGCATTTTTCAGAATTTCAATTTATCCATTCCGAAATTTCAAACAAGTTCATGGTGACAGAAACTGATCGCAAAATTTTTTTAAACTCCTCAAATCAAAAAGAAGAAAAAAAACAGAAGGAAAATCTCATGCAATATGCTGAAAATTTTCAAAAAAATTAAAAAAACTCAAATATGGAATTGAAAACTTATCTGCTGAACATGGAAAATGATTAAAAAAAATCTCCAGTTCTTTGTGCAAAGAGATAGCGACCTCCCTATTCCCATCACGCATTATAAAAGAGAAAGAGATGTTGAAATAATTTCCCAATCAAAAATGTTACACCGAGAAAATTTATACTTAATAAAAAAATTTCAAATCTTCAACAACTTTTCTATTATTTGTAAAATTTGAATCGAGTTTGCATTTCAAGCTTTTTTGTAATTATACGGACAGACTACAGACACATAGAACCATTTTTCAAATTTTAACAATTTTTACTGTTTTTTTTTTTTAATGTTAATGAACACACAGTCTGATAATGATTTCAGACCGTTATAGACGTCTTTCTATGCGATTTTCCAGTCCAATGTAAAAGATCCATCAATCCTCCGGGCAAAAACTCATTTTTGATGAAAATGGTGAAAATTCAATTCCAAAAAACCCATTTGATTTGCCTAAACGAAAAAAATCCAATGGTGCCCTTGTTTTTGAATTTTTATCGATTTCTGGTCAAATATCGAGCGATTTTCAATTTGAAAAAGTAACACATTCTGGTTGTTCGAAAAAAAATTCGACTTGAATGGTCAAAATTCAATTACAAAAAAAAAACAACATTCAATTCATCTCAACGAGACGAATTCGATTGAATTCTTCGATTTCTTCAATTTCATTGAATAATTTTGACCATAGAAAATTGAATTTTTCATAATTTTTTTCGACTTGTATTTTAAATTTTCAAATAATACCTATTATTTGAAGTATTTTTCTATTTTAAACTAAAAAATCAAACTAAAAGTATTCTCAAAATTTGAATCATGTCTAATTATTGTCAACACAAAGTTGCTGATTTTAAACAAATTTTACACTTTTTACTTTGCTATTTTTTCTCAATTTGGACATATTCCGGGCTTTTTCAACCTAGACACCTTTTCAACGATACATTTTTAAACCAAGATAGATAGACTCACCCATTTTTAAATGATTTTTTTTCTTTGATTTTCATGAAGGAAATTTACCACTCACCTGAAACAAATAAAATAACACCTAGGTTAGAACATTTTGATCACAAAATAACTAAAAATACATAAGGTATGAAAGAAAAATTTATCAATATATAAATAAACTAAATAATTTTTATTTTCAATATTCATGATTCGTACTATTACTATACTTATTCCAGATTTTCAATGAGTAAATTCCAAAAATTTATATTTTGGGAACATTGTTTCAATTTTTGAAACAATTAGCTCACTGTTAAAAGATAAATTATGGCCCTTTTTCCAGATGATTCAAAACAAAAAAAAACCACTTCTTCCTTTATTCCTCGAAAAATAATTTTGAATAAAAAAAAGAAATTCTGAAAACTAGTTTAATTTTTCATTTTTTCAAAGGAGTGGGGGGGGGGTGAATTTTTTTTCAAATTTAGGTATCTAAAACTGAGCTAGTATTCATGAAATATGATTAGATTTCTTGAAATTGTTGAAAGCTTTTAAATTCGCTTAAATTCTTCTCGAAGAAAATTTTTCGTTCTGTCAAAAAAAATCTTGAACTAGAGTGGAGAAAATTGAACCCTCTCTTCCCTTTCTCTGATAAAGTCGCTGCATTTCATCAAAGTTCTCAAAAAAATATTCAATTTTTGATTTCTTAGGAGCATGAAATTTTGGCATTTTTCACTATATTCGTTGAAAACTGAGCTGAGATGCTGAAAACGCAATTCGATCCTTCAAACATGTTGGGATTTTATTGCAAGCCTTCAATTATATTCATCTCAAAATATCTTTTACTTTCTTACTCTAGTCAGTAGTCATGTTACCACACTATGAGAATTTCGAAAAATTCATCTCATTTGTCAAAAATATGAGTTGATAATATTCGTTTCTATCAATTTTCAATTTTCAACTCAACGTCCAACATTTGAATCAATTTTAACCAAACATAAAATCAGTTTTTGAAGTTATCTTTTTACAAAATTCTATTCTAGTTTCAATTCTGAAAAATTAAAGTCACTGGTTGCCAATCACTGAATCAATTTTTAAAAAATCCATTGAAGATTTGAAAAAATTTCCAGTTTTTCAGTTCTGTCTCCTGGCTATTTTACAAAAAAAAAAAAAAACTATGAACTCATGAGAGAAATCGACAAACAAAGAAAACTTGGAGAAAAATCCAAGAAATAAGTCAAAAAATTGAAAAATCTCACTTGAAAAACCAAATAAGTCAATGATAATAAAAACCACGGTATTTTAAAACTTCAATCAACTTTTTAATTTCCAAATCCAAATAATGATTTTAAACAAATTTCTAAAAAAAATTCTCAAAATCAACGAAACCTCCTCTCCATCCTCAAAAGAAGTAAACTAGACCGATTTTCAATTCGGTAGCCTTTGAATTCATATCTTTCACGAAATTATTAGCAACCGGTTCAATGAATCAACGATTGATTTGGTACCTAAAAATAAACCACCGCATTATCAAAAACTGCCCAATTATTACTTCAGCTTGAAAATTTTTCTTCAATTTTTTCAATTCCATAACCATTTTTGGTAACTGGTTCAAGCTTCAAACCTATGAAACCAGTTTCAAAAATCAATCCATCGCCAAATCCAGTTCCCTATTTCTTCTCTCAACCACCAACATTTGCATTTTCTACCACAATAAATCTATCAAATTGCCAAAAAAAAATTCATCATCTTCGATACAAATTCTAGAACACACTGCAGACCAGAGACCACAACCGAATACAATTTCTCGACCACATCGACGAGAACTGGACCACAATGCAACTGATTTTAATTAGTGTCAAGATGACGAATACTCGTCAAGTCGTTGAACTTGTAATGGAAGAAATACGTCGACGTCGTGAGATGGCAAAACTGGCACGTGAAAGATGATGGCGCCATTAAAGGAACAGTTTCAGAACACAAAAGCCATGAGAAACCAGTATGAAAACCCCAAACCAATGCAATTTGTTTTTTCCCCCTCTCAATGGCTCAAATATCTACTACGTACATCTGCAGATACAAAATCACGACGAGAAGTCACGAGAGTTCAAAATTTTCAAACAAGAATGTTCAACCTTCTTTAAATCTATTTCCATTCACCCTCCTTGAACTTCCTAATTTCTCTCCACCAGACAAAAATTTTCAATCAATTAAACCACCCAACAACTCAGCAAAATCCAAGCTATTCGAAGAATCGAAGTTGATCGATCAAGCAGCAGGCAAAAAAATACAATTTCCAATTACGATAGGCGTCGTACTATTTAGCTCGAGGATACGTGTATAATCTTCCTATTGTACTAGGACAACCGTCATTATCCGTTCTGACGTCATAGACAGCCTAAGGATAGTAAGAGAATACGATTCCGTAGATAATTTGCGATACACGCGAATCTTTCGATTCGATCGAAGATACTCGATACGTTGCGAATCGATAATTACCACATCGAAGGGTTTTCAACTCATTCGCCACATAATAAGTTACGACACGTACGTCTGCCATCTGCAGCATTCTTCTAATCTGGAAGATGATGCTGAAATACGAATCAAGAAAAAAAAATACTTCTCGGCAGCGCAAACACCACGTGCATTTTTTAACACGTACGGTGCACTAAAAATAGAATTCCTCGATGGCCACATCTGATCAACCAGATGAACTTGAACGTTCGTCAACTTACCATAGGCCTAAACTCGGATTTTACTCCACGTCCAAGAATTTCACACGGATCGCGTCGCTTTGACAGTTTCTCGATCGTGTCGATTTGTAAAGGGGAAAAAATCACGGAAGAGTCTACGGCGGCAACGTGCGACTACGAGTTGTTTATTTATACATACAATGTTCAGGGCCGCGATCGAATTAACAAGCCTAAAGCACCGTTTACCGCGCAAATTCTCGCCATAATTAGGTTAGTTCGAGTCGAGCTGGTAGCACGGTGTTTTTTTTTCCACCACATGTAAATGTATCTGCGACTGCTGCATTGATCGTAGATATCGAATCGGTAGTAATAGCCGAGTATTAATTCCATAATACACACCTACTATTTAAATAGGTACAATCGAGTGCCAGGTTCAGCTTCGCAGCTTATAAAGATCTACATTTTATCGACGAGTTGTCAGAATAAACTTACGAGTCGAGTGGGTTACGTAAACATTTGCACAGACGGGGAAAAATTATGTCGGTGGGACGATGTTTGTAGTTCAGCTAACGAATTTCCTTCACCGTCGATGATAAAAATATGTAAATCGAATCGACGATAATTTTACATCATCGCAAGCTGACCTATTAAATTGCAAATGAAGCGACGTCGTTTCATTATCATCGATAATATGACACATTGTCGTACTAATTTGTTACTGCAAGAGGCGCGGCGACCGACTAATCGGTGTCTGATTGATCGAATAGCAGCGGAATCTGCTTAGCGTGGATGAAGGAATAGTATGGGTGTGGCTTGGAGTCTCGGTCTGTGGATGGAGAACCTGAAGTCGATCGGTTTTCGTAGGATTCAAGGATAAATGGCAGGTTACTAATTATTAGGAAGAAATTTAAGAATGAACAGGAGATTGATACCAGGATATTTCTCACTGTTTGATGATAAAAAAAAGAAGGAAGATTGTCATTTTTAAGGAAATTGACGAATGGAGAAAATTTCTACAAAATAGACCAATATTGGTAATTCAATAAAAAGAGAATGATACGGCGAATGTAAACGTGTCTCAGAACGATTTTTTCAAATTTTCCGGACTTTTCGCCAACAAGTTTGACAAAATATTGAAACCGATGAGCAAACTGTTAGCAGGAACATATCTATTTTCAACAGTCGAACACAGATGTTAAACAAGATTAAGGGAGATGTTCCGAAAAAACCAATTACACTGATACTTCGAAAAAAGAGATTATGATTTCTCTTTTTCAAGTTTTGAAAACACAATTTTTAAAAACTTTTGGCATTGCTCAACCCAGATTCAATTTCTAATAGATACATACATGATTTCGGAAGAAATGAGAAAAGTTTGAAAATTGAGATGGGAAAACGTATTTCAAGAAAGACCGATCAAAAACCGTTTCGAAAATTTTTACCAGTGAATCAGAATAATTTTTACCGAGCAACAAAATAATCATCTTTATCAGAGAAAAAAATAGTAATTTTTTATCAGCGAAAAAATGGTCAATGAAAAATGGTCATTTTTATCAGAGAGAAAAATGGTCATTTTTATCAGAGAGAAAAATGGTCATTTTTATCAGAGAAAAAAATAGTAATTTTTCATCAGCGAAAAAATGGTCCTTTATATCAGAGAGAAAAATGGTCATTTTTATCAGAGAAAGAAATGATCATTTTTATCCTCAGAGAGAAAATAGTCATTTTTATCATCAGAGAAAAAATGATCATTTTTATCAGAGAGAAAAATGATCATTTTTATCAGAGAAAAAAATAGTAATTTTTCATCAGCGAAAAAATGGTCATTGTAATTTTTCATCAGCGAAAAAATGGTCATTTTTATCAGAGAGAAAAATGGTCATTTTTATCAGAGAAAAAATAGTCATTTTTAATCATCAGAGGAAAATGGTCATTTTTAATCATCAGAGAAAGAATGATAATTTTTATCATCAGAGAAAAAATGGTCATTCTTATCATCAGAGAGAAAATGGTCGTTTATATCATCAGAGAAAAAAATGGTCACTTTAATCATCAGAGAAAAAAATGATCTTTTTTATCAGAGAAAAAGTATGATCTTTTTTATCCGAGAAAAAAATGGTCATTTTATCTGAGAAAGAAAATGATCATTTTTTATCAGAAGGAACTTGGTAATTTTTATAGGAAGAAAAATGATCATTTAATCAAAAGAAAAATGGTTGTTTTTAATCAGAGGAATAATGGTTATTTTTATTGAAGAAAAATAGCTATTTGAGGAAAAATGGTTATTCTTTGTCGGAGGAAAAAATGGTCATTTTTAATCAGAAGGGAAATGTTCATTCTTTATTAAACGAAAAATGATGATTTTTTCTCAGTGGAAAATGGTCATTCTTTATCACAAGAAAATGATAATTTTTATCATTTCATCAGAGGGGAAATGGTCATTCTTCATCAGAGGAACAATGATCATTTTTCTATCAGAAGAAAACGGTCTTCTCAACCAGAGAACAAATTTAAATTTTTTTTCTAATTTATCAAAATGATGGTAATTTTTTATCAAGAACCCAACGTGCAAAAAAAGCAGGAAAAGGCGGGAAAATGAGCAGAAAAGGGCAGGCATTCTCACTTCTTGCTCATTTTGAACCCTGCTGCGCGTTGAACGTACCTTTTTTGAGAACCCTTTGCGCGTCGCGCATTGTCCCTCTGGGCTAATTTCTCAGAAAAAAGCGGAATTCGGTAGAAAAACAACAGAATAAATTCTGCTTTTCTTGGACGCGAGAAAATTGTCTTTTCTTACTGAAAGAAAAACGGACTTTTTTTACCAAGAAAAAAGAAACCCAATCAAGAATTGTCATTCCTATCTCAATGTTGTTATTTTGATATACCAAGAAAAAAATTATTCTTTACTTATATCAAAAAATGAGCCATTTTATCAAAGAATTGGTGATAATTTGGTTTTTTACCAAAAAAAAACCTGTAATCTGCACCAAAAATAGCCATTTCTCAGTCAAAAAATGCCAATTTTTTCCAAAAAAATTGCTCATTAATTTGTACCAACAATGAAAATTTTTACCAAAAAATGATACCAATGTTTTTAAAAAAGACTTTCGCTTTCTCCAATTTCTGACTCGAATTCGATTATTCCCATAGAAAATTCAATTTAGAAAAATTACGAAGGAAAGCTCTTGAATTTCTTTCGCTCCCAATCTTTTGAAACAAAGTCTCATAATTTCAACTTTTCAATGTAAAACCGATCGAATTGACGACAAGAATAAAAAATACCTTGACGAAGCAAATTACAAATTCAGGAGGCATTGACCTTCTCTCGCCAATCTTCTCAATGTTACAGATTTGAAAACACCGAAATAACTCAACCTAAAATATTTCGACTAGTTCATACAACCTCAATGCACGAATACCTCTGATATGAAAAATCAACAGTACGAAGATAAAATAAACTCGAAATCAACCCATAATCGAAGATGATGCTGATTCGAAGAATCTCCTAAAAATGTAAATCATGCCAACTTCCTTTTTCAAGTAAGTTATGCTAACAAGAGAGCCACTCGAAAAAAATCGTGTTAATCGTGAGTTTGAAGAAGACTTGCAAACACAAACCATTGTCCATACAGGTTTCTAGGTAGCTACTTCCAAGCACTCTTTACAAATGGAATCATTTTCTTTACTAAATGCTGCAAATTCACGTTACTTAAATTCGAACACTTCATATTTTCCCGGATCTTCTCTATTTTTAATGCTCTTTCCCCTCCTACTCCAATAATCTACTTCATACCGTATATTTTTCCACAATACAGTCATTTTCATCGCCAAAAAGAAACCTTCCTTTAAACACACCGAACCATCTCACAGCAATAATCATTCCACCGCACAAATCTTCAATCTTCACAATTCTTGACGAAAATTTTCCACTCGAAATTGCGAAAAAATCGCGTTAAAAAACCGGATAATTCGCCAACGTAAAAAATTACATACCCATAAAATAGATTCTCTTTCCGGGTAAATGAAATTTCATACTATTTTTTTTACAATCGGCTTAGATACAAACAATAAGAATATACTCGAATGATGGAGCATCAAAAATCGCTAATTTTTTTTCCACGATTGTATTCTCCGACGCCGACGTCTAGTTCGAAATTCGTAGTCAGTCGAGCGTAAGTGAGCCACATACGAACGCAAGGATGCGTGCTAAAGATGCAAATTTTCATATAGTCGGATCCGCAATGCTACTTTACGAGTCCTCGAGAAAACTATTTCTCGCATTGAAATACACACCAAAGATACGATGAACCATCGAACATTGGTCCGATGATTGAAACCCTAAAAAATGTGAAAATTCGTATTTACACAGAGATACCCCGAGTACCTGAAATTACGTAATTGAAAATCATCAAAAAACCGTAATTACCTGCGGCGATTACAGAAAAACTGCAAATTTACCGATTACTCATATAATGTTCGAAATTTCGCAGACGAAAATTTAAAAAAAAGGTACGAAATGAAAAAAAAAGTGGCCAAACACGAACGAAAATTACTCTAGATGGTATCGCGTTCTCGAACTCGTGCCCAGTTAATCAAGCTGTCCATAATTAACCGTAATTACCATCCAACAAAACGTCCATACGTGTAATTTACAAATTAAAAGGCGGATCGGTAAGTACGAATGTGCGGTTACGACCTCATAAAAAAATAATTACGCTAAACGCGAAACAATTTTCGAGCAAAGACTACTTCAGTTGGCCACTGCAAAAAATCATCGTATATTTTGACAGCAGCTTTGTGAAATTGAATTTTCATCGCGGAGCTGAGCTTAATTGGAGAAATACTCGTTATCGACACTTTTTCATACGTTTTTTCACAGTCTGAACTCTGAGCCGAGGCATGAACGTACAATGGTCGCCTCAGGTCTTTGTTTTACCATTTCGCGTCGTATATTGGTTCAGACTTCAGATATAATTAATTTATAGATTATAACTAGAATAGATAAATTATCATTATGCTGATATTTAATTTTTACATAACGATGTTGACTTCGATCAAGAAAAATTCTCGTATTTTCGAGGTCAAATATAACCAACCGGAGTAATAATGGACGCTGGCTGCATAGTCAGGATTTGAACCACGGCTAGACCGCCTTTATGAAAGTGGCGGACAGAATCGTGCTACAATAAATATTGATCAATGATCAATGCAGCCAGTGCGAATTAGCTGATTCGCGATGGAGATGTCGGATTTCCGTGTTTTAATGATTTGCTACCTAAGAATATTTCAACCTTAAGTATCTGATTGAGTTGGTGCGAAATGTACATGGGTGATTGGAGGCTTCTTCGAAGGATATGAATAACCAAATGGATAATTATACATTCGGCACAGAAAGGTACATATTTTCAAACGAGGGATCGATTAATCGAAGATTTTTCCTTCAGAAGTCAGTTTTACCATAAAATTTTCATTTTTCAGTACGAGAATTTCATCTGATTCTAATTTTGGATTTCTTTCTAAATTCTATCTTTCAATTTACAGGGTATCTAACTGATTTTTTTTTTGTAAAATCACCACTTTTTCACTTTTTTTTTTCAATTTTTAATTTGTACCCCCCCCCCAAAAAAAATCGACCCTCTTTCCAACATACAAAAAAAGATCAAAATTTTTTAGAGAAAAATCTTTATTTTAAATGTAATAAATTAAAAATGAACAATTTTTGAAATTTAAAAAAATAAATTTTGCGTTTTTGGAATTTTTTCATTTTTTTACTACTTTTTTTCAAATTTTCGTCTGAATTCACTACTTTTCCACTACCGGCATGACCGATTTTTCATCAAATCACTACTTTTTCACTACTTTCACTACCCGTTAGATACCCTGAATTTACTTCAATTTTCGCTATTTCCAGTTTGTTCTGAGTGATCCGTGCAACATCAGGACTTTTGTTTTTGAAAAAGGCGAGTTTTTTTCCATGACGAGGAAAATGCGATTGGTTAAAGTCATTCTTGTTTCGTTCTTTCGATTTCTAGAATTAAATACTTTCCCCAACAGCGTCAATTTTTAAATTTTAAATTTTTCACCAGTTTTCAATTATCATGCCTCAAACTGAAATTTAAAAAAAAAAAGGTAACTTTAGTAACCATTTTCCATGAAAATAGTAACCAAAAAGTAACCTCAGAATCGTTAATTTTTAGGAGTTTCAGTAGGATGGGGGGGGGAGGGGGAGGAGTGCAAAAACCAAAATTTTGATTTTTTCCGCACATTTCGGCAATTTTAGAAGATATTGAATTTTTGGAAATTTTTGAAGATTTGAAAGCTTTTGCACGTTTGGAATAATTATGGTGAGCAAAAATACTGACTTATACGGACCTCTTTTCTAAATCCCCCCCCCCCACGCAAAGCGAAAATTTTTGGTAAAAATTTTTTAAAAAATGAATGAATTTTCTGCCAATTTTTCATGCTATTTCAAATCTGTGACTTTTCGCTGATCTTTCAGTCAAAATTCTTATTGAAAATCAGTGATATTTAACTGAAAGATCTGTGAAAAATCATTAATTCTTAAAAAAAAAGGCAATAAAAAACCGCCCGAGCGAAGCGAGGGCGAAATTTTTTCAAAAAATACACGTTTTTACATTTTTTTATAGTAAAAAAAATTCTGCCTCCTTCATAATTGAAAAAAATGAGAGCCCGGTACAAAAATATTCTCCTTTGTACCTCCCTCTCGGCCTGATTGAGCTCAGACTGAGCCCGAGCACAGCGAAAGCGAAAATTTTTGAAAAATGGGCACTCTGAATCTGAAATTTTATTATCAGGTCAAACAAAATTGTGCTTTCTTTGTGGTTTGTATTGACTTCTAAAAAAACGATTATCTATTCACTCATTTCCCGATCTCCTTCTAAAAAAATCGAAACATTTTTGAAAATTCCAATCAAAAGTATTACCGCGTTCTTTACATAAATATGAGAAGGGACAATTTTTCTCACTTGAAAATAATAATTGTTTAGGTTGGAGAAAAAGAAGTTTCGTGCAATTATTTTGAAAATGAAATGGTGCAAATGTATTGAGCCCGAGCGAAGCGAGGGCGAAAATTTTTGAAAAAAAAAAGCATTCAACAGCTCAATATTTTTTTTTTCTTTCAAAGGAAAAATTTTGAAAATAGTAACTAATAGTAACCTCTGAAAGAAAAAAGTAACTTTTAGTAACCAAACTTGAAAAAAGTAACCAAGTTACTTAAAAAGTAACCCAGTTTGACCCCTGAATTATTTTTGCCACAAATGGCATTTAAACAATTCAAGTTCAAATTTTTATTATAAATTTCTGAGCTGAAATTTTTAAATATCAAATGTTTTCAATTTCTTCAATAATTCTAAATTGTATCCAATTATTTTATAAATTTTTCCAAATGGTAATTTTTTTAAGCCTAAATTTTCACAAAATTTTCCCAATTTTGATTTTTTATTTTTTCTTTCATAACTCATTTTTTTAAATGGGAAAAAAATTGAAAAATACGAAGTTGAAAATTTTTTAAAATTCAAACTGAAAAAACTGAAGGAAAATTTTCGAATCAGCACTTATTTTTGAAAAAATTTTCGATTTCTTTTTCTAGTAGTTCGATCTTTGAACAAATACGTATTATTTTCATACTATTTAATTAAATTTGCAGTCCATTACAATTTGGCGCAATTTTCACTTCAGTTGAAGCTTCTATAGATTTGAAAACGAATATAGCCAAATTTCAAAGATTTTTAAAAACTATTCATTTCCAAATCAGTGAATTCACCGGAAGCAAATATTTTTTTGGCTTTCTACTATTGGGCTTTGGTGCATTTCATTAGCATGAAAATTTTTCAATTTCATCCGTCAGTTTTTCGCCGGGCACCAAAGGGTTAATTAAAAAAGGTAAGATTTTTATAATTTACCAAGTTCATATGGTAGCAAAAAAAGAAAGTAAGGAGTTCTCAAATATAGTATCAATTCTATCCAAATTTTTCTGTGTTTTTTTCAATAGATTCTTGCAACGGTATTTAGGAAAAATCACACTCCAAACTATTTCCAAACTGTATTTCACGAAAAGTTGATTTTTCGTGTATTGAGTCATTCTAAACACCGCGACATACGTACAGTTTACATAGATTTCAATTTATCTTTTAAAAAAACCATACGCCAGTTTACTTTATAATTCAGTATTAACTTAATTCAGCCAAAATTTTGCAAAAAAAACGTTGCTAAGGTAAGAATTTTGATTATTAACGACATACATGCGTACGTGGATTTTACATAGGTCGGCAACGAAGATTCTAAATGTGGTTTTTCTTTAATGATCAGATGTGATTCGATCAGTAAATCATCGAACGACTCACACAATGAGTAATTCCACATCGTAAGTATGCCATATTTTCCAATGATGGATATTTTTATATCATTTATTGCAGACTGACGTGAGAATCCAAATTCCGTAAATTTCGAACAATTTTGACGTTTTTTCGTATTTTTTTTGCCCCTGTATAAAAATTCGTGTAATTTTCGTAATTTCGTAGGATTTTCGTACCAATAGACACCCTGGTTGCGTAGGTAAGAATATGATTTACTACTGACGATGACAGATATAATTTATGCATATAAAGATTTTACTTCGGCAACGAAGATTTCAAATGTGTTTTTTAAATTTACGATCAGATGTGTTTTGAACAGTAAATCACCGAATAAATCACAGAATGGATAATCCTATATCGTACATCATATTTTGCAATGATCGATAGGTATTTTTATTAGCAAGCTGACATGAGAATTGTGATTATATATACATAACCTATTTCAAATTTGAGAGAACTTGTTTCATTCGCATTTTTTCTTTGTTACTGGGTGCGAAGAAAACTCGTGATTTCGCGATATCAGTATCTGCCTAAGTGAATACGTATTACGTACAACCGATTAAAATGTCGCTCGCGCCCGTTATCATAATTTTCCTAGTATTCCAAATATCAGATGTTTTTTCAGTCGACGAACTAAAGTTTACGGACCTCGCTAAATAGTAAGATTTTCTAATCGTTTTGCATTCAAAATTTATTACAATGATTCGGTAATAAAGCTTGGTTGAATTCAATTACAGTATGATAATTTCGAAGAGCGGATTAATCACCTATCAACTAAAAAATGGGCAATTTCAAAAAATGAGATATTTCTCGACAAAAAACCACGTACTTCCTAAAAAAAATTAAAACAGAGATTAAATTAATCTTTTATATGATACTGATTGTCTCATCTTCGGCTCACAATTTTAGGCAACTCTGAGCATTTAGTCTTCAATTTTTCGTAACGATGAAAAAATTTTGAATTTTAACTTACGAGTATACATATATGTTACGCCTAATCGATGTAATTGTCTAATTCATGAAATATAAGGCAATGAATTTGGAGAAAATTTCATGATTTGGGCAACGTTGATTTCAAGCATTGAAATAATCTTGAATGCAGCAGTTCAAGTCTGTAATGCAAATTATGAATAAAGAGGTATGTTGGATCCGTCGTTTCCTGTCGTTTTTTTTGAAAAACGAGAGTTTGAAAATTTTTGAGCTCACTGAATTTACCCCAACGACACAAATTTCTTCTTATATTGGAAAAACAACAAAAAACAAAAATTTTTAGGTATGTTGGATCTGTCGTTTCCTCTCGTTTCTTTGAAAAACGACAGTTTAAAAATTTTTAAGCATACTTCAAGTTACCCCAACGACTCCGATTTTTTTTTATTTTGGAAAAACGACAAAAAACAAAAATTTTTAGGTGTGTTGGATCCGTCGTTTCCTGTCGTTTCTTTGAAAAACGGCAATTTGAAAATTTTTGAACACACTGAATTTCTCACTCAAATTTTTTCTTATTGGAAAAACGACAAAAACAAAATTTTTTAGGTATGTTGGATCTGTCGTTTCCTCTCGTTTCTTTGAAAAGCGACATTTTAAAATTTTTTAAGCATACTTCAAGTTACCCCAACGACTCCAATTTTTTATTTATTTTGGAAAAACGACAAAAAACAAAAATTTTTAGGTGTGTTGGATCCGTCGTTTCCTGTCGTTTCTTTGAAAAACGACAATTTGAAAATTTTTCAACAGAGTCGTTGGGGTAATTTCAGTATGTTTAAAAATTTTTCAAAGGAAACGACGGATCCAACATACCTAAAAATAATCGTTTTTTGTTGTTTTCCCAATACAAAAAAATTTGAGTCGTTGGGGTAAATTCGGTGAGTTCAAAAATTTTCAAACTCTCGCTTTTCAAAAAAATGACAGGAAACGACGGATCCAACATACCTCTTATCGTTTCATTCAATAGGATTATCTCCATTCATGATTTGCATTACAGACTTGAACTGGCTGCATTCAAGATTATTTCTTTTTCAATGCTTGAAATCAACGTTGCCTAAATCATGAAATTTTCTCCAAATTCATTGCCTAATTCATGAAATACTTAGGCAATTACATCGATTAGGCGTAACATAGTACATTAATAACATGCATAAGCAGAGACTGTCCCAAAATGAAGTTTCCAAGTTCTTTCAATTACTCACATTGAAAGTCTCTTTAGACTCGGGGTAAGGACAATTTTGATTCGTTAGAGAATTTCTTTTTTTTTGAAGTCCAGATTCAGTTAAAATTCAACATTATTTCCAAATTCAACTATTTTATAAAGTTTAGCAACAATATATTTTTTTTTCATTTTTTTCAATGTAAAACCTCAGAATTTTCTCAAAAAATTCAACCTCGAATTTTCTGAAATTTTTTTTCAACATGACTATATCTAATATAAATTCAGCGCTGAACGTGAAAATTGAAAACAAAATAAATCGAGTCTAAAAAACGTATACAAGAAAAGAGACCATAGTATATTTTTTCGTTTTTTTTTTTTTTTTTTTTTTTTTTACATGCCAAAAGTTTTCATTGATATCTTCTAATGAAGAACAAAATCAAAATTTCTCATGATTATGCAAAATAAATGCAGTTGATTAGAAAAATTGAAATTTTTTTTAGAAAATTTATAATAAATTCGTTGTTTTCAACGTAAAATTTTTTCATCCAGGATTTCCCGTTGACTAGATTTTCAAGGGCTTCCAGTTCGAAAATTCTTTCGGTGGCTCTTTAGTGTTTTTGTGTTTCCTACTCCACAATCTCAATAAAAACACTCAAAAAAATAAATAAGTAAATTTTTTCAATCAGGCTCATCTTCTCCCACGTACAAAAAATGTTTACTTCATCTTTCTGGTTTTCAATTATGAAGGATGATGGAATTGATGAATCGGATAGCGTTCTGAGAAAAATTGTTGAAAATGAAGGACGCAATTTTTTTTTTTGAATAATTATATCGCGTGGAACTCAAAAGTTCTTGAATGGCTAAGCACTAATTTAAAAGCCAGTTTTTTGTACTACTAAAAATATTGTTGAAAGAAGAATTGTAAACGCGTGATTCATATTAATTTGATAACGAAATCAATTTGTTATTAAATTTTTCGTAATTTCAACCGAAGAAGATAATCAACGAGCAACTGGTCGAAACATTTTCATTTTATAGTTGGCATTTTTATTTATTTATTTATTTTTGTATTTGAGAAAATAAAAAGTTCATTTCGTTTTAAATTCCAATAGGTAAAATAGTCCTTCTCGAGTAGTCTGAGGACTGGTTAGGTAATACTTCAGAATAATGACATAAAGTTTTTTTTTTCTGTGTAATTATGGCCTCAATATCGTTTCGCCTTCGTTTAAAAAACATCTTTTCCATCAATTTTCAAATCACCTCTTTGTATTTGCTGGCAGCATAAAAATCATCTTTCAAATTCACAAAAATCATACCAGCCAATTAATTTACTCACAATAAGAGAGGTATCCCAACTCCAGGTGAAATTTTTAGCCCGAGCAGGAATTTATTTAAAGAATACCATAAGTGAATCCCATATCCAAAATTTGAGGTGCTCAAGTGCATTTATTCAACACGTTTTAGATCCATCAAAAAATTCTGGAATTTTCCAGAGTGGAAAAAAGCTCATCAAAATGGTCCATATCAATTTCAACACCTACAATCACAGATGACCAATATCAGTTCACATTCAACATTTTAGGACAAAAAAATTCCAAAGTTTTCTGGTTGCCCCAAATTCTCTCAAAACAACTTCTAATCTATTTGGCATGTTTAAAATAAGGTACCTACCTTTCAAATTTTGCTCGATAAGTGTGATCTGACCATTTTTCCAAAAACTATTTTTTGACCAAAAATGCGAATTTGGACTCAATGTTACAAATTTTGGAAAATTACGATTTAAAATCGATCAAATACCATAGGTCACTAATATTGGTAAATAATCGGCGATTATAAGTGCTGAAGTTCCCATTTTTATGAAGTTTTCTTAAACGCTGGACAATAACAATTTTTTTTGTAGCTCTGAAACGTCTTGAAACCGCTTACACCAATCGATTAGGCAGGTCGAAAATAAGGTATAGGTATTTTAGAGTGGAGTGAAAAAAAAAAAACATATCTTGGATTTCGACCAAATTGTGACGTTCAACACTGTGGAATTTACGTCGATCGAGGATTAAATTTTTTATTAAGTGAATTCCGCAGTGTTGAACGTCACAATTTGTAACTGGCTGCACTGACATACAAAATTTTTCAAAAAATTTCCAAAATACTTGTACTACTGGTGATTGAAAAAAAAAGTACATAATATTTTTCGGCGAAAAAATAATCAATTTAAAGTCGGTATAAATTCCGTATTTTGGAATTTCACGATTCGCTGTTGGCTGCACTGGTGAATAAAATTTTCAAATTTTTTCTTCAATATTTACTTTCAGTGGTTTAAAAAAATTTTTCGTTCAATTTCCCGATGAAAACAAAATTATTCCAGCTTCGTGAAAATTTTGTATTATTGGAATATTGCAACTTTTCAACCCCCTGGTAGCGCTCTGAGTTTTGATCGGAGAAGGATGGTGATAGTTCAGGGAGACATAGAAACTCAAATCGCAACTTTTAAGTGCTACGACAGCCTCTCACGCAATTTTTTTTGACTAGAAAAACCCAAAAAACAGTGGTTTTTTTTCAAAAGGAGGTGCACTTTGAGCCTCCCCTGCTCCCCTCCACTTGCCCCTTGGGGGCTCAAATTTTTTTGGGGTGGTCTCCCACTCAAAGTAAACCACCCTACCAAATTTGGTCGAAATCCAAGATATGTTTTTTTTTTTCACTCCACCCTAATAGGTATACCATATTTCAGCTTTACTCGTTGATAAAATTGATTTTTAATAATTTGAAAATTCAAAAATTCGAAAAATCAATTTCAGCACCTAATATTTTGGATACGGGTTCTCTTCTCTTATGGTTGAAGTACTTTCGATTATATTTTTTTATGCTCAAAATTTTACTTCGAGTTAGGATACTTCTCTTACAAGTATATTTTCTTATAATACCATTTTTCAAAATTTTTCAGCGAGAGAATCTGTACCACTGACTACTTCTTATACAATCCCGCCAATCTATGTCTTCAATTGGCCCAATTAAAAGGTATGCAGAACGTTTTTCAAGACCCCGAAAAAATCACAGGCGAATGTACAAAAAATGTCCTTGTCAAGGTCCTCGATAATCGACCGAATTCTGCTTATAAAAATCAGTTCATTACGTGGACCTTCACTGTCGTACTATGCAGTATAGGAGAAAATAACAATAAATGCATAACCGCATCTGAAAAGAATACCGTTGCAGAGTACTTCGATTACACAACGGGATCCGATGACTCAGTGGTAAGATGTTCTCACGCTGGTAGTATGACAATAAAGAAAAAATAAAAAATAGTAAAATTTTACTGTAAAAAAATAGTAGCTCGGGAACAGTCCAGAAAATAGTGTTCATTACAATTCGAAATAGTAATTTTTACTATTAAAGAAGTAGTATGCATAACTACATGATGTAGTAAAAAGAACAACAATTTTTGTAGTATTTTTTTACTAGTATTTAGTGGTATTCTTCAAATTGATATACTCAGTTTTTTAAGGTCATCAGTATTTACCATGTTTTCAAATTTTATAATTACCAAATTCAAACGTAATTTTTCTGAATAAATATAATTTTTTTGAGGAACAGCCCCGACCACCGCTGATTAATGTCGAAATTTCGTTAATTTACGAAGTAACTTACAAAAATGTTACATTCGGGCATTTTTAACCATCAATCGTCATGGAATGCCTACAAAAAAATGGAATATATACCTAGTTCTTAAAAATGAAAAATGAACAAAATGACTTGATTTTAATTTATTCATTTTTTTTTCAATCACTTATTGTGAACGGAACCCCGAAATATAAAAATTCAAGTTCGATTAGAAAAAAACTTGAAATTTAAACACGAATGAAAAAATATTTTATTGATTATAAAAAATTTTGATAAAATTGTAAGAACAATACCTAAATACAGCCATATTATATCTGAACAACGCGTTTCGATTGGTTGAATCATCGCGAACGTTACTATTTCAATAGTACAATTCACTATTTTAAAGTAGTTTTTTACAAAATAGTATTTTTCACTATTGCAAAATAGTTAAAAATACAATACTTTTTTAATGATTCAACGATACCACAAAAATTGGGCAAATTTCACCACAATTGTAGTATCTTTGACTACTTGTTTTCGACTGTTCCCCGTCGACTATTTTTTTTCTAGTAAATCTTACTATTCATTTTTCTCCGTGAAGTAACGTTGAAAAAATAAAAAGTCAACATATTCTTCTTGTCTTCTACTCTTGTATTTCATAATATATTTTTATCGAGTAATCATAAATAAACGTTAACGATTTCGTTCAATTATAATCAAAAATATTTCCAGGGTGGTACACTCCAAGTATCTAAATCTGTTTCCAATAAGCATGTATATTTGTAGCATCATTCCTAAAAAAAATACTTATTCTAACCAAGAGACCATTTACTAATTTAGAGCAAAATATCATTCAAAAAAAAAGAAATCCTTTTCTTTTCCTCAGACTTCATTTCCACTTCTTTGTATAGTTCTCATCACCTGAAAAATGTATTTTTTAAATATTTTTCCAAATTTTTGAAAATCGATTCCACACACCAGAATTGCTTCAATTTTTGAAGTATATTAATTCTCATCAGAAAATTTAATCGAAGCAAAAAATCTTTGGTAGGTACTTAGGTAGCTTTTTGCCTTTTTTTTTTTTTTAGGTCAAAAGATATGACATATACATTCTGGGTCATTCCATGTCAGTTCGTACGCAAAGTGGTAAGGTGGGTCGGCGATTTTTCTGATTTTTTTTATGTGAGTAGACCTCGATGAAAGATGACGAATGCCGCAAACCGCAGCTCCCAAAGTCTTTTTGGAGGGCAGCCACGAGCATTCAAAGTTTTGAGGTAAAGTTGGATATGGTAAATTTTGAGCGTGGATAACTTGAAAACCATGATAGGTAGAAAGTTGAAACTTTTTCCATTGTGTAAGGCCTTTGATGGGCTTTTTGACGATTTTTTGAAAATCAGTGTTGCCACTTTTTTTATTGCCAAAAATCAGCTGTAAAAGTTTAAAAACGACATTTCCCTATCAGGGACACCTTCAAAAAATCTGAAAAAATTCTCCGAAGTACAACTTTACATGCTGATTAACATATTAAAAAATCGAGCTGACGTTTTTTCGTATTCTCGATTTAAAAAATTCCAAAGATAAGAAGAAAATATACTTTTTCTTTTCAAAGGTCGAAATTACGTAAAATTGACATATTTTCATCAATTTTACACCATATTTGAAGAAAAAGTCAGTAAAAGCATTCTAACTCCACTCAACACCCAATAATATACGCGAAAATGCAAAAATATCAAGTACAGTGGAATCCGCTTATAAGCATCGAGTTGGGACCGGGTGATTTCAATCCTTATAACCGAATTATTCTAATAACCGAAAAATATTTTTTGAGCCAAAATTTTTACAAAAAAAAAGTGAATATTTTTTTTTTTAGATGAAATCGTATTTTTTTCCTACTCTTTGGTAGTCTCCTTCATGGCATACTTTCTATGAATTTTATGTGATTAATATTGAATATCAAAGGGCTCTACATAGAATTGAACACCTCTATTCAGTACAGCTACAGCATCTAATGTACAAAACATAGACGCGATGTCCTCAATTTAGATGCTACAGCTACTTGATTCAGGGCACCAAGTTTATCAAAATGTTTTTAGTAAATTCAATTTTTTGGATAGAATGAAAACTCATTTCGATAAGAACAGCAACACAGTTCACAATTCATATTGAAGGATGAAGGGAATTTTTTACATACTGATTGCTCAATTGTTAATTGAATGAAATTGAATAAAATTTATGAAGGAGTGGATCAAGAATGGATCATATAGCGATAATCTTACAAAATATTCGTGCGAATGAACTTATTTCAGTGATTTTTATATGTTTTCTGATAAATATTCAATCCTTAAAACCGGCTTCATTCATCCAAAGTGATGCTAATAACCGAAATTTTTTACATGCAAAAAGATAGAACCGTTCCGTCCCAGCCACTTTTGATGCTTATAACCGAATTATGCTTATAACCGGATTGCTTATAAGCGGATTCCACAGTATTATGCTTCAAAAATTGAAAAGAAAAACACAAAACATCAAAATTGATTTTTTTGTTGCCCCTGAATTATGCTACCACCACTACCATGATTTACAGTATTATTACAGTTCATGCTGGGTAAACAAGTTACAACTTGCATGTATTGGCAACTAATACATGCGATAAAAAATGAATTTGATTATTTTTAATGAACTATACTTGTGCAAATAATCACAAATTAAAAAATTTGAATTAAAAAAATGTTTTAAAAAATTAAATAAGAATTTAATGTTGAAAAATTGATGAAAAAATATCAAAACAAAGTAAAATCAGCATAAAAGTCTACTTATAGTAAAGTATCGAGGGTGGTAAGTGGAGTTGAATAGTTTTACCGACTTTTTCTTCAAATATGGTGTAAAATTGATGAAAACATGTCAATTTTACGCAATTTCGACCATTAAAAAGATAAAGTCTATTTTCTTCTTATCTTTAGAATTTTTTAAATCGAGAATACGAAAAAACGTCAGCTCGATTTTTTAATATGTTAATCAGCATGTAAAGTTGTACTTCGGAGAATTTTTTCAGATTTTTTGAAGGTGTCCCTGATAGGGAAATGTCGTTTTTAAACTTTTACAGCTGATTTTTGGCAATAAAAAAAGTGGCAACACTGATTTTCAAAAAATCGTCAAAAAGCCCATCAAAGGCCTTACACAATGGAAAAAGTTTCAACTTTCTACCTATCATGGTTTTCAAGTTATCCACGCTCAAAATTTACCATATCCAACTTTACCTCAAAACTTTGAATGCTCGTGGCTGCCCTCCAAAAAGACTTTGGGAGCTGCGGTTTGCGGCATTCGTCATCTTTCATCGAGGTCTACTCACATAAAAAAAATCAGAAAAATCGCCGACCCACCTTACCACTTTGCGTACGAACTGACATGGAATGACCCTTCTGGCAAAAATCAAAATTTTCACTAATAAGTGCCAAAAAAAATATATTCATCTCTATCGAAAAATTAGTTTTTTGGAGGAAGAGGGGGTAAATTTTTTGGTCTATAACTTTTTCCAGGAGTACCCATGATTTTAAATGGCATTTTCAAAACCCCAGACACAACAATTCTCTGTAAACAGATTGCAAAAAATTCAACTTGAATTTTTTTTTCTGATGGACCTAAAATGGGGTCCGGTCTTTAACGAATCGTAACGTAACAGATATATTTTTTATTTTCCGAGTATTTTATAAGATAGTGTTAATTTTATTTTTATTTGGTAAAAAATTGCAATCATGAATGAACTTTCATGATTTTATTAAATAATCACACAGGTATTATTGAAAATATTTTTAATATGAGTATTAGTTTGAGTAGATATTAAGTACTCGTGGCACCTGTTGACCATAGGATGGTCATCCGAAATTGAATGCAAATAAGATCATGAAACCAGATTTTGAAAATAGGTATTTCAAACTGATTTTTAAATATTTCGATTTTAAAACGGTGACCGATTCAACATGGTGCCAAATTTTCATCATGATAACCAAGTTTTCAAATATATTTTAAGCTGCATCGAACTACTGTTTTTTTTTTCAATCGTATTATTATTTTAAAAAGTAGGCAATTTTTTGACTCAGCAAATTTTTTTCTAATCCCTGCCCGAATATTCTTTGGCACTTCTTAATGTTGATTTGGATTCCAACTTCTTAACTTTTTATAAATTTCTGGGCTATTTTTGATCTTATACTCAACTTGGTTGACGATACGATTATGTACAAATAGGAAATGAAAACTTACTCAATTATACACAATTTTTGTTCTATTTTCATGGAAAATTTTGTCGCTTACCTGAAACAATAATTGAAAAAATACATTTCTTTTAGGAAATTTTCATTCCATAATTGATAATAAAATGAAATAAAAATCTACGTAATCATTAATAAGGTAAATTAAGAGAAGTTCTAGCATTAATCTCAATTCCGAACCAGTTTTAGATGCAAACTATTTATAGGTATGAATTCAAAATTTCAAACAGGTAAATTTTCTAAAATTCGTGATTTCGAGAATGTTTTTTCATAATTTCAGAAAAATTGTCGTTTTTAATAATTTGACAAAAATTTTAGATCATTCCATTAAATTTTTTCGTTGAAAATTTTTTATTGCGATTCATCATATTTTCAATTGGTTGAAGTTCTGAAATTGAAATCGGTAACCGAAATTCGGAGTGTGGGACTAAGAAGAGGAGGGGGAAGGTTATAATAACACAGACAACTTTTGATCGAAATTCCTGGTGAGCGCATGAGCGAATTTTTATCCCACCCCTTGTCGCGAATGTATACGCGATCTTATAACTTCGATAATATTCGGCTATGTCTTTTACAATTTCTATAATACTCGGCCGCCTCAAATAATTAAATTGATAATTATCTAATTTTAGTTTGTAAACATCAGAAATAAAGTAATCACAAAACAAGCAACATCCGAGCTAATGTTCGTTCTGTTTTGATACCCCCGGGGGGCTGGGAGGCCAAAATCATGCCAAAAACTCGAGGAGATAAAATTTTTATGAGTTTTTGGCTTGAAAATCGAGTATTTCGCCCCCCCAGCCCCCCCAGCCCCCCAGGGATGGAATAAAAATTCGCTCATACGCTCTAAAATCCTATTTTCCCATGGCAAATCGAATGGCGTAAGAATTTTTCCAAAGTTGGACCAGAGGCCAAATGACCCCCTTACCACACCAGAGCCTTTCGAAAATTTCCTCAAAATTATCGCAAAAAGATTGTCAATCCCAGTGTTCTGACCTCTTCATTACAATTTTCTTCAGGTTGATTATTTTTACATTCACTCACTTCTTTTTTCATAAAACACTCAAATCACCAAAAAAAAAAATCTTCAAAGATTTTGAAAAATTGAGTAAAATGATTGCTCAAAGAAATCTTCAGGGGGTAATTTAATTTCATGAACATTAATCTGAGATTGGTCTTTCCCATTTGGTCATTTACTCTCTAGAAATTCATCGTTTTCAATGCTAAATCGAGCGTCTTTGGCAAGGTCACGTAAGATAAGAAGTAATGATAGTTTTGTGTTTTTCGAATTGAAAATTAGCGAGAAATCCACCTCAAGTCTTTATTTCGAAAATCTGCAAAAACGCCTCCACACTGGGATATCTACCTTTTTATCGAGTTGTTTCACTTGAAGAAATTCAATTTCACTCATTTAGAACTCAAATCAGAAATTTTCAGAGTAGTTTCTACAAGAAAATTACAATTCAAATTATTTCTCTGATGATTCGAAAGGTCAGAAGTAGCTTGACGTTACAAAATGATAGAAAATCTTATTCTCAATTGAAAAAATTAGACGAGTTTGAATCAAAAGAATTAGGAAAAATTCAATTCTACGCGAAAATTTTCAATTTTTCTATCTTGAAAACTAAAAACATGTATCCCAATTTTTTTTTAGCCATTTTGAGTATTTCAAGTCTCAAATTGAGCCAATTTCTGAGAAATTTCGAAAAATTTACATGATTGATTTCTCTAAGAAATAAACCAATCCAAAAATCTATACGGAATCAAAGGTTTCAAATTCCAGAAAGTACCTCAAAATAAGTTTTGGATGGAATTTTTGAATTTCTAACGAAATTCTACTCCGCTTTTATAGGTCACAAGTAAATTTATTGAAATTTTTCTAAAATTGACTGAATTTGAGGCCTAAAATTCTCACTTGCGGCTCAAGAAAGTTTTGGACGACATTTTTTGAATTTCTGGCGAAATTCTATTCCACTTTCATAGACCACACGTAAATTTTTAATACTCGTAATTTGTCAAAAATTGACTCAATTTGAGGCTTAAAATTCTCAAAAATGGCTTTTAAAAGTTTTGGATGGCATTTTTGAATTTCTGGCAAAATTCTATTCCACTTTCATAAGCAACGTGCCAATTTTTCGAAAACACTCGAAAATTGGCCGAAAAAGGATGTGGCATGTATTTGGAGTCAAGGGAGTGTCCGCTACCAGAATATTAAAAAAGATTTTTTTATCCAAGATAAAATTTAAAAATAGAGAAAAATGGGTGTTTTCAAATTTCAGTTCCTCAATGTGCCGGTCGAGAGCTTTTTTTTAGAGGAGACAAATTACTTAGAGTATCAGGAGGATTTTCGAGAGAGAAGGCCAAAAAGCAGCCTTCTTTCGCATTGCTGCATTTAATACGTAGTCCACCGAAGTGTGAATTTATTCATACCCGGCGAGTGAAGCGAGGACAAAACTTTGAAAAAATTGGATATTTAATGCCTGAAAATGGCGATATTTCATGTTTTAAAAATGGTATAATTTAGAAATTATTTCTCCTAAAATTTTGCACTCAAATTTTGTTAATTTCGTAGAATTTTCACGTTTTTTTCGTACTTTTTTGCCCCTGTATAAAAATTCGTACAATTTTCGTAATTGCGTAGGATTTTCGTACCAGTAGCAACACCTTGGTTGTTTAGGTAAGAATATTGTTTACATAATGACGATGACACATACAATACATGCACATTTAAATTTTACATTATAGCAACGAAGATTTCAAATGTGTTTTTTTACAATCAGGAGTTTTTCGAACCGTAAATCATCGAACAAATCACACAATGAGTAATCACATATCGTACACCACATTTTCCAATGGTCGATATTTTCATGTGCAGCTGCTGACATGACGTGAAAATCTTGATTATATATATACCTGCTTCAAATTTGAGAGAGCTTCTTTCATTCGCACTTTTCCTTCCAAAGAAACCCCGTGATTTCGCGATATCAGAATCTGCCCAGGTGAACACGTACAACCGATTAAAATGTCGCTCGCGCCCGTTATCATAATTTTCCTGGTTTTCCACATATCTGATGTTTTTTCTGCCAACGAACTAAACTTTCTGGAGCTCGCTAAATAGTAAGATTTTCTAATCGTTTTGCTTTCAAAATTTATTATAATGGTTCGGTGCTAAAGCTTGGTTGAGTTCAATTATGAGTGATAATTTCGAAAAGCGGAGGCACCAGTAAAACACTGAAAACTTATAGGAAAAACGTCAAATTGTCTAGTTATATCAAAATCGTGTATTTTCTCGAAATCTCCAGTGAAGTATGACGCGGGGAGATATAAAATCGTGTATTTTTTTAGAGAGAATTTGTTCGCAATAATCCGCCATTCATAGAAGAATATCAAAACCGAAAATTATCTCAATTTCAATCAACCTATCAACTAAAAAATGTGCAATTTCAAAAAATGAGATATATTTTTCAAACGAAAAAAAAAAGAAAAATAAATTACGAAAGTCTCTTCATAGACTCGCGCGAAGGACGATTTTAATTCGTGAGAGAATTCCATTTTTTTTTTTTTTTTTTTTGAAGACCAGATTCGATTAAAATTCAACCTTTTTTTCTAAATTCAACAATTTTATGAAATTTTGCACTAATCTTGTTCCTTTTTTCATTTTTCAAAATTTATTTTTTTTTCAACGTTCCACCCAGAATTTTCTCAACAAATACAATTTTGAATTTTCTGATTACTATTCAATATAAATTCAGCACTGGATATGAAAATTCAAAACAAAAAAAATAAAGTCTAAAAACCGTACATGGGAAGAGAGACCTAAGGCTGTGACATTGTGACACGTTTGATCGATTAAAACGCAGTTTTACAAAAATTGTAATTTTGAGTTCAAATTAGCATTTTTTCTGGCTAGAAAATTTTTCTAGAAAAATTCAAAAGTACGCCCACTGCGCACATATCGAGGTAAAAAGTGGAAAATTTGAAAATACCCTATTTTCGACCTGCCAAATTGTTTGAAAGTGGTTTCAAAAGACGTTTCACAGCCATAATTTTTTTTTGGAATTTTCCAGCGTTGAAATAAAAGTCCATAAAAATCGTCCATATAAACTTCAGCGCTGAAAAAGGTGGTTTACCAATTTTGGTAACCTATTCGATCGATTAAAGCAAAGTTTTTCGAAATTCGTAACCTTGATTTCACATACTCATTTTAAGGCAGAAAAATTCCAAAGTTGTCTGGTTGCTCCAAATTCTCTCAAAACTGCTTCTAATCGATTTGGCATGTTTAAAATTAGGTACTTACCTATCAAATTTTGACTCTTCACCTCGATAAGTGCAATCTAACCATTTTTTCAAGAACATTTTTCTGACCAAAAATGCGAATTTGGACTCAATGTTAAAAATTTTGGAAAATTACGATTTAAAATCGACCAAATACCATAGGTCACTAATATTAAAAAACAATCAGCGTTTAAAGGTGCTGAATTTCGGACCATTTTTATGGAGTTGTCTTAAAAGCTGGAAAATAACAAATTTCTTTGTAGCTCTGAAACGTCTTGAAACCGGTTTCAATCGATTTGGCAGTAGGGTGAGCCGAAAAAACAATATTTTCGATTTTCAAAAACATACGCCCGCAAAAGTTGTTGGCTGATGAGACTTGAAGATTAAAAAAAAAAATCAAAATCGATTCATATCTTCCGATCGCGCATTGGCATTAAAGTTTTCAAAAATTGGCAAAAATTCAAAATTTTAAAAATTTTGTATAAAATTAATTTTAGAGCTTATTTAGTACCCACATAGGTAGACCAAAAAACTAATTTTTTTTTATTTTTCTTCATGTGAAGAAATAGCAGAAATTTTAAAAAGGTGTACAGCATGCATTTTTTTCAAAAAAATTCTGCTTTTTGGTTTGAATAGTCACTAGATAAGCTTTAAAACCAATTTGAATGAATTTGAAATTTTTTCAAAATTTTCTAAAATTTTTGAAAATATTGAATTTTTGCCAATTTTTGACAATTTCAATGCCAATGCGTAATCGGAAGATATGAATTGATTTTGAATTTTTTTTTATTCTTCAGGTCTCATCAGCCAACAACTTTTACGGGGGGTAGGTATGTTTTTGAAAATCGAAAAAATTGTTTTTTCGGCCCACCCTATTTGGCAGGTCAAAAATAAGGTATAGGTAAATCATATTTCAGCCTTACTCGTTGATAAAACTGATTTTCGATATTTCGCCGGCTATGAAGTAATTTGAAACTTAAAAAATTCGAAAAATTCATTTCAGCACCTAATACTTTGGATACGAGTTCTCTTTATGGTGTACTTTGGATTAATTTTTGTTTGAATTCAAAATTTCACTTTGAGTTAGGATATCTCCCATACAAGTAAAATATTTTTTTTGTAAGACTATTTTTCAAAATTTTTCAGCGAGAAAGTCTGTACCACTCATTTTTATGTATACAATCCCACCGATCTTTGCCTTCAATTGGCCCAATTAGATGATATCCAGGACGTTTACGAAGACCGCAATCAAGTCACAGGTGAATGTACAAGAAATGTCCTTGTCAAGGTTAACGATGATCGCCCGAATACTCCTTATGAAAATCAGTTCATTACGTGGCCCTTCGCTGTCGTGCTATGCAAATTAGGAGAAAATCACAAAAAATGCGTAACTGCATCTAAAAAGGATAACGTCGCTGAGTACTTCGATTACACAACGGGAACCGATGGCTCAGAGGTAATGAGATGTTCTCACATTGGTAGTATGAAAATAAAGAATACCAACACAAAGAAAAATAAATAGTAAAATTTTACTATAAAAAAATAGTAGCTCGGGAACAGTCCAGAAAATAGTATTAATTACAATTCGAAATCGTAGCAACGTTTAAAAAAAGTTGTCCTATTCTTATTTTTGTGATTTTTTTCTCCTACTCTCGTATTTTATATTATATTTTTATCGAGTAATCATAAATGAACGTCAACGATTTCGTTTAATTAGAATCAAAAATATTTCCGAGGTGGTACAGTCCAAGTATCCAAATATCTGTTTCCAATAAACATGTAATTTTGTAGCGTCATTCATGGAAAAATTATTTCTAACCTTGTGACCATTTACTAATTTATAGCAAAAATATCATTTGAAAAAAAAAAAAGAAATTCTATATTCGTTTTTTCCTCAGACTCCATTTCCACTTTTTTTGTATAGTTCTCATTACCTGGGAAACGTAATTTACATGCCTATATATTTTTTTTCAAATCTTTGAAAATCGATTCAACACATCGGAACTGTTTTAATTTCATGAAGTATTTAAATTAATTCTCATCAGAAAAATCGAAACAAAAAATCATTGGTACCATTCTACCTTTTTTAAGCCAAAATATATGACACGTGGGCCAATATGTCTTCGTTATACATTTTGGCAAGAATCGAATTTTTTACTTCGATAAGAGTCAAAATGAAATAAATCCCCCTCTCTACCGAAAAATTAGTTTTTTGAAGGAAGAAGAGGTAAATTTTTTGGTTTACAACTTTTTTCAGAAGCACCTATGATTTTAAATTACATTTTCAAAACTCCAGGTACAACAATGCTTTGTAAACAGATGCAAACAATTCAACTATCAAAGTTTTTTTTTTTTTGATGGACCTAAAATGGGGTCTGGTTTTTAACGAATCGTAACATAACAGGCATATCTATTATCACTTATCAGTGATTAATTTTTATTTTCCAAGTATTTTATAAACATAATGTTAATTTTATTTTTATTCGGTAAAAAATTGCAGAAATAATCACATAGGTATTATTGAAAATATTTTTAAGGTGAGTAGTTTGAATAAGTATAGATATTAAGTATGTGGCACCTGTTGACCATAGGATGGTCATCCGAAATTGAATGCAAATAAGATCATGAAACCAGATTTTGAGAAAAGGTACGTATTTCAAACTGATTTTTAAATGTTTTGATTTTCAAACGATGATCTATTCAACATGGTGCCAAATTTTTATCATGATAATCAAGTTTTCAAATATATTTTAAGCTGCATCGAACTACTGTTTTTTTTCCTTCAATCGTACTTATTCTTATTTTTAAAAGTAGGCAATTTTTCGACTCAGCAAAATTCCTGCTCGAATATTCTTTGACACCTCTTAATGTTGATTTGGTTTTCAACTTCTCGACTTTTGATAAATTTCTGGGCTATTTTCGATCTTACTCAACCTGGTCGACGATACGAGTATGCACAAATAGGAAATGAAAACTTACTCAATTATACACAATTTTTGTTCTATTTTCATGGAAAATTTTGTCGCTTACCTGAAACAATAATTGAAAAAATACATTTCTTTTAGGAAATTTTCATTCCATAATTGACATTAAAGTGAAAAAAAAAATCTAAATAATTATTAATACTTAATGTATATTAAGAGAAATTCTAGCAATAATCTCAATTCCGAACCAGTTTGAGATGCGAATTATTTATAGGTACATATGAAATCAAAATTTCAAACATGTAAATTTCCTAAAATTCGTGATTTCAAGAATGTTTTTTCATAATTTCAGAAAAATTATTGTCGTTTTTAATAATTTGACAAAAATTTTAGATCATTCCATTAAATTTTTTCGTTGAAAAGTTTTCATTGCGGTTGAACACATTTTCAATTGGTAAAAGTTCTGAAATTGAAATCGGCAACCAAAATTTGGAGTGTGGGACTAAGAAGAGGAGGGGGAAGGTTATAATAACACAGACAACTTTTGATCGAAATTCCTGGTAAATTAAAATCTATAAAAATGAGAGTAACAGAAATTCCTTAATTCCTTCTCCAATTCATTAAAACAAATTAAATTTCGAAAATTTCCTCAAAATGATCGCAAAAAGATAGTTAATCCCAATGTTCTGACGTCTTAATTACAATTTTCTTGAGGTTGATTATTTTTACATTCGCTCATGAATCTTTCATCATAAAACACTCAAATCACAAAAAAAATCTTTCACGATTAAAAACAGGGATTTTGAAAAATTGCGTAAAATGATTGCTCAAAGAGAGCTTCAGGGGGTAATGTAATTTTATGAACATTAATCTGAGATTGGTTTTTCCATTCGGTCATTTACTCTCTCGAAATTCATCGTTTTCAAGGCTAAATCGGACACCTTTGGCAAGGAAATCACGTAAGATGAGAAGTAATAACAGATTTGTGTTTTTCAAATTGAAAAATAGTGCGAAATCTAACTCATTCTTATTTTGAAAAATTCAAATCAAATTTCGCAAAAACTTCTTCTTGGTGTATCTACCACACTTCAAACATCAACAGCATCTCGTCCAAAAGGGGAAAACTTATTTTTATCGAATTAGTTTACTCAATGAAACTCAATTTCGCTCATTTAGAACACGATTAGAAATTTTCTTTCATGTTTTCAGGAATATTATAATTTTAATTTTTTTTCTGATGATTTGAAAGTTCGGAGGGAGCTTGACCTTTCATATTAATAGAAAAAATTGATTTTTTGAGACAATAAGTTTGAATCGAATAAATAGGAAAAAATTCATTTGTGTCGAAAAGTTTTAATTTCTCTGTTTCTCGAATTTGGACTCTTCGCCTATTCGCTTAAAAAATGTAGCCCAAAATTAAATCCAAATTGTACAAAATTTTCAATTTTTTCCCCAAGAGTTTATATGTATTCTTTTTCAAAATGACTCATCGTCCCCGTACAAATTTCTTTCATTTTTACCCTTACTTAGTTGAATTTTTGAACCTTTTTAAACTCAATTTTCTGAATTATTCGTATTTTTCCCCAATTTTTTAACGATCCGAATTTTTCCCAACTCGAAAAATTATCCATTAAAAGTAAGGACTACTGGTATTCCTGACAAATTCGAACCAAAAATGAATACGAGTCTTCCGATTTATTCGTTAGTTTTTTTTTTACGAGTTCCTTTCCATGGTCTATTCACAAAATCACAATTATTCCCTTTCCAATTTTAAAGGAGGCTGAGGAAAGGGGCTCGTAATTTTGATGCAATCTCGATTTTTTTTCCTCGCCAAATTACTCAACTTTGACGGCTCATACCTCGAGAAGAGTTGTACTGGGGGGAAAATTATGTGCCGGATCTGAAAGAGAATCGATAGAAGATTCAAAAACAATAGCCACATTTTGAAAATCTCAAAGTTGAACTTGAGCAGTGGCGATGAAAGCTCAATTTTCACGATAAAAGCAAAAGATAAAGCTACCATTCAAAAATCTGAAAAAATACAGAAAATAGTCCCTTTCAGTCTTTTCTCAATCAACAAATCATCAAAATGAGATCTCTACACGAGGGAGGGAGAGGGAGGTCAAAAGCCCAAAATTGAAAATTAAAAAAAAACGAAAAAACAAGGTGAAACGCAGATTTCTGCTAATTCGAAGGCGCTGAGTTCGAATATGTAACAGTTTTTTCATCCCACCCTTCTCAACCTCCCTTTTAGCCCCCTTGAAAAAGTCAAAATTTAAAAAAATGAAAAATTAACGTGTGACCTGTCGTTTGTTAGATTTTTGAAGGCATAGAGTTTGAATTTTTGCTCATTTTATTGATTTGACTTGACCCTTTAGTGCCCCCCTAGCCCCTCATTTCGAGGAAAAATATGTAAAAAAAAATAACGTGTAACACATCGATTCTTACTAATTTGAGGGTGTAGAATTCGAATATCGATTTAATTTTTGACACTCCCCTTTCCTATGCGATCAATAAAAAAAAAAATACGATTACTGAGAGAGGAGGTCGGGGAAAAAATTGAAATTTATGGAAAAAAATTGAAATTTGTGAAAAAAAATTTGAAATTTGTGGAAAAAAATTGAAAATTTATGGGAAAAAAATTGAAAATTTATGCGGAAAAAATTGAAAATTTATGGGGGAAAAAAATTAAAAATTCATGGAAAAAAAATTGAGAAAATTGGGACTTGGAAACATTTCGAAGGAATGTGCGATAACATTTCAAAAAATATCCACGAATGATACAATCTGTACTGTAACCATTTTTCAAATAAGAAATAAAAATCAATTTTTTCTCCTTCCCCTCTCCCAGATCAACTTCACCTCACGTCTCAGAAATCCAAAACTTTTCCCTGATACTCGTAATTCAGATTTGGACCCGTACTGACTCAAAAAATCGACAAAAATTCCTCCACTTGATATGATATGTTCGAGGGCATCGCTCGAATTTCAAAATAAATCCGCAGAACGATTGTGAATTTCACACACCACGATTCTTTACCTAATCTAATTCGACAACGAAACCGAACAGAAGCACGTTTTGGATTTTGGTCGACATCAAATCACAAAAATTCACTTGCACCTCGTGATAGTCAAAATCACCAGTTTGAATTCTGAGATCACCTTGACATTCGCTATCGCTTTGGCGAGCAAATCAGCAGATTCTCGACGTATAACCGAAGAGAAATTTATACTTCGTGGATAGAGAAATTATGGGCTCGATTGCACACGAGCATGCAAAAAATGCACCGATATAGGTTCGACGATCGACCTTCGATACGCGTATTCATTAACTATCCAACTATATGGCATATATCTGGGCCATTGTTTTTTTTTTCATTTCTTTGTTTCTTGTCGTTTGGCGAAACCGATATTCGATAGTTGTTTGCAAAACGAACGAAAGCTTATTAGGTTAGTATGATACGAATCGAAAGGCAAATGTAAATACGAATACCGTTACACCGTTGGTTAGCCAAGTCTTCGATGTCGTGAATTAGCTCGATGCTGCTCGGACGAAGAAGGCGGCGGTGCAGAGCACCAGTCATACGTATACGAATTACGAAACCTTTTTTGTATAAAATAGCCAGTGTGGTTCAGAAAAGACCTACGCGAATGAAATACGCCAGTTGAGCAAGAGTTCGTTCCATTTTTCATCGAAGCGTGTTCGTATTCAATTTTCTTCTTCTGCCGTGCAAATAGAAAAAAAATACAGTTTTTACAACCGCGATGCAGAAACCGGTACCTGAAAATTGTATCTTCCAGATGCAGACGGCGGGCGCGAGATTTGAATTTTACCGCATTCGTCGTTACGCATTATTTACCTTGGAGACTCGACTACGATCTTGATAGGTCGATCAATATTACGTAAGATGTTTGTCGTTGATCCAGAATCTCGTATGCTATGCAGAGTAGTAAAAAAAAAATCAGTAGGAAATCGTGGTGATGATGGTTTGCTGGCACAAAAATCAAAATTTCCATTTAGACGATGAATTTCGTCTCGACCGAGAAATTTTTATTACTCGATCGAAATAAATGGTGAAGTCTGGCAGCCTGTGGTATGTGCATGGAGTGCCTACGCGGAAACTCAATCGACGTAATTCAAGAATTCGCATTAACTAGTTAATTAATTAATCGTAAAGTATACGCCATCGGATACGTATGCCCGTGGTCCGAACTCGAGTTATATTGTAATGAAGTAATCAACTCGTAATGATGCGATGGTTAAATTAAAGGAAGAGGGAAGTTGGGATAATGGAATTTGGTCTCAAAGTCGTTAAGAATCGCTTTAAAGCTGCATGCCTGAGTGATTGAAAATTTTGACCGGTGAAGGAAGTCGAATATGGGTAGCCTTGTTTGATATTTTCAAGTGGGAGAGCAATATGATGGATGGGATTTGAAAATTTTCAAATCAAAGGGGTGATTTTTCAAACCTAAATGATGGATTTGATTTTGAAAAAAATTAGCTCAAGAATCATTTCTGTGATATCAAACAAGGTAATCAAAAAAAAATCATTTTTAATCTAACCCTCTTCGTCCTCCTACCATTCCCAGATCTTTTGAGGTTCCAACTCAAAATTCCGACAGAAAAAATTTCAGATGTCGTGAAATATGTTCTGTGATATCAGATTCAAAATTTCCATGGTTTTAGGTTGAACTACAGGCCCCTCCCCGCAGTGTTGGCCGATTGTTTAAAACATGTTTAAAACCAAGAAAAAACCAATTCTTATTTTAAACAAAAAATTGTTTTAAACATGTTTTTTTTTCTTTCTGGTTGTTTTTTTTTCGAAATTTGTGTTTTTTTAAATATTAAACTGACTCTGTGCCAATAAATAATGACAAAAAATTTTTAAAAAATGATGAAAATAGAAAATATGATAACAAGGCATTCAAATTTGAATGTTTTTTTGGTTTAATTTCAATTTTTTTCAACTTTATAGGTACCTAATAAAAATAATACGATTTCAACTAATTATTTGACAATAAATTTCGAAAATGGAAAAAGTTATTTTGAAGAATAGAGAAATATAAAACACTGAAATTTGGAACTGACTTATGATTTATTATTTTTTTCTAAACTTTAATCAAATGAATTACAATTTACTATTTTTTTCTAAACTTTGAAAAAAACTAGAAAACAAATCACATTTTCACTGTTCACAAAATGAATAAACATAACAAACAAACTTGATATCATTTCAAGAAAGTATCTAGGGACAGGAAAAAAACCACTAAAAAACAAAAACAAGTAGGTAACTTCTATGGCCAAAATTTGGGAAAAATTTTTCTGCTAGGTACTTAGTAATTACTAATATTTGAAAAACTTGAAACTAGAAATAAAAAACAAAACAAAAGAAGAAATATCTGATATTTTGAAGGAAAAAAATCGAGTTTAAAAGTGTTTTTTTTTTTTGTTTAAAACGTTTTTTTGTGTGCTTAAAAACATGTTTTTTTAAACCTTAATTAAAACAGGTTTTAAACAAAAAAATTGAAACTTTTTCTTAAAAAAAACTGTTTTTTTATCCAACACTGCCCTCCCCCACCACCTTCTAGAATTTTCTTGTTAAAACAATTAAATCAAAAAAATTTCCGCTGAATGTCATTTTGCTCCGGCATTTTCGAAACCTTTGATGTTTTAACTCAAAATAAATCGGAAAAACATTCCAGAGTTTACATATAAAATGGCATCTGTTTCAATTCTTCCAATATTTCAAGTTGACATCCTGAAATGAATTGAAAACATGAGTCGAATAAAACCTAACTATAAATGAATATTTCCTAAATTGTAAAAATATTAGAAAACCCCATTAAAATCTTGAAAAAATTTACCGAATCCCTTCCCTTTAAATAAGATCCATATAAGAATTATCTGTTTGAAAAATGTCAAGAAATGAAGAAAACGATGGAAAATTTCTGTAAAAATCTTCGTAATTAAAACATAAAAATTTCCGATAATATGCTGGAAAAATGTTCACAAGCTTGAGCCTTCTCCAAAACTAAAAATTGCGAGAAACCGTTCGAAACTGAATCACATTTTTTGCCAAAAATCAAGTAAGTACAAATAAATTATCAATATATTATCGCGAAAAATATCACAACGTTATGAAAATTACTCAAAATATCTGACAATCAGAGACCGAAATATCACTAAAAATCATAAAAAATATTGTACTTGCAGAAAAATCAATGGCCTTCTTTTTTTTGAGGAGGGGAGGAGGAAGAAAATCAGAAATTTTGGGGAAGGTATTTTTTGATTTTGAGAAATTTGGGGAAAAGAAATCGCTACGATGACGAACCTCTTCCTATCTCTATTATGAGCATTATTTTTATATTTGAACGATATTTATAAAAATATTTCAAAAATTACAATATTAGGTAAGTAGAAATCTTAAATTTTAGTCATTTCCACTTTCAGCCATTTTGAAATTTTTAAGCATGATTTTGAAAATATTTCGAATCATTTTTCGATATTTATTTCAAAAGAAATTTAGAGATGATCAAGAATTAATCTCAATTACTTTAGAAAATTTTAGCGATATTCAACTTTTTTTGTGACGTTTCTAATAAATTCCATGACATTTTTACACCCGATTTCTATCAAATTCTTAAATTTGTTTTTTATACGTAAAATTTTTTCGATTTTAATGAAAATTCCCATCATCTACTGGGGAAAAAAACAACACAGAACTCGATCACAAAAAATCTAAAACTTTAAAATTTTACCCAAATCATTGCCATATTTATCCAAGCTCAAATCTTTTTTCGTTTGGAAACTTGGGCTTTTACTCTTTCTTTGATTTCAGACCACAATTCATACAAAACGAGTACGGAAAGTTGTCCTGGTTGCATTTCCTATGAATGACCATTCGTGTATACGTTATCAATTACCATTCGTGCAAGAAAATTGACCTGAAGCAGGTCAGCACAAAAGTAACAGCCGGACTTCCTTTTATTATGCTTGTTAGATTGACATATGTCGTGGTTGTAAAATGCAAAATCGAGATAATTTACAAAAACGATAATTTTTGACCTAAATTCTCAAATAGGAAAAAAATGTAGTCGCCACTCTACTTCCTACTCCACTTCAATGGTTGAATTAGCAAAAAAAAAATCAATTTGAATTTATGGAAATAAGTAATCGAATCAAATTCATTTTCATCTTCAAATTTTTTTCAACCTGAAAAAAATTCCACAACAAACTTTCCAAAATAGACGCATTCGAATTGAACTTCACCAATATTTCCAATTTTCTGCAATATCTTCCAACTTCAGACAACAAAATTCATCGCAGATAAAAATCTCATTCATATTTGATCGATCGAACTAATTTAGAAAATAAATAAACCATCTTTCTCAAAACTCACAAAACACTCGAGACGAGCTGCGAAAACCAATGGAATCCTCCACGTAGGAATTTTCCACCTACATCCTTCTCATCACTCCATCGTGACTTGCATTCGAAAATTTTCAATGCGTGGGTTTGTTTTCATTTTTCAACACACGACAACTTCAATATCAACCATCCATTGGCAAAATCCTGCCTATATTACAATGCGCAAGGTGAAAAATCGCACCAATCTTTCACCGCTGGTATTTCCACTATTGTTTTTTTTTAGTTCATTGACGCAGCCACCAATGCATATTTTCGCCTTGGATGAAGAAGAAGAAGAAAAAGCAAACAGCGTGGCCGACCATTATTTAACATTTGTCAGCACATCTTTGCGACTGCGAACACGTCATTTCGAATCACGGTACTCGAAAACAATTCATCCATCATCCTTCCTATCTTGGGACCGGTTTTAAATAATCATCGCTATTTAACATTCGAGTAATTATTTTTCAAAAAAAGGAGAAAATTTCCGAGAAAAACTCCATAGGGTGGAAGTTTTCGCAGGAAGTATCCAACAGCTCATCGGCGAATTTGAAAAAATTCGCCGAGCACAATGGGCGAGTTCGCTGCGGCGATTTTTTTTTTCAAACTTGGCGGGCGAGAAAAAACTACATGAATAATGTTTTCCTTTGTTTTATTACCCTCGATTTGCGTAAAAAAACAAATGTTCGAGGTAATTTGGCCACACGTTGACGTAAACCTAGCATATAATTATTATACGGCGCGATAATGTATGAAAAAAATAGCTACTGCTATCCTAGACCTACAGACGTTATACAAAGAATCTACCAGACAGGTAGATCAGATTACATATTATTCAAATCACGTTTCTCGCTATTTTAATTACACCGCTTCGTAATTCGAACTGTTAGCGTTGATTTATATCGTAATTTTTTTCATCTTTTAATTTTTTCGATCATGGAGGGAGAAAAATTCATGTCGATAGTAAATCTTAGGCTCGTATATCCGTCATATAAGATTACAATAGCCCTTAAGGTCTTCCATTAAGATATTGATAACGATCGCGACGAGGCAGCTAGGATGACCTTACCTAAAGCAGAGCACCTATCTATAGTCTGGCTGAAGTAATTGTGGAAATGGGAATCGCATGCAAATTTAGCAGAGCCCAAGTGCGGTGTTGGTAGTTTGAATATTTTATCAAGGATTTGAATGAAGAGCCCCTAAAAGTGGTTCGTGATTTTTTTTTCATTTCCTCGTAGACTTGGTAATAATGGCCCTTCGGGCGTCAAAATTCACGTTTTTTTCTTTTTTTCTTATTTTTGAAAAAAAATGCAAAAAAATGATGGAAAAATAATTAAATTTAATGGGAAGCTATCACAGAGGAACGGAAAAATCAAAAATAGTGTATTTTTGAAATGCGAAGATAGATGGCAATAATTTTATGATTTTTTTTTACTAAATTATTAAATAATTCAAAATTCAACTCAATTTGGTCTTTCGGACATTAAAATTTACCTTACGTTTTTTTTTGAAGAGGGAGAAAGGAATGTAAAAAAATTTATGGAAAAAACATCTACATTCAATTAGAAGCTAAAGAAGGACAGAAAAACGTGATTCAATTGATTGGAAAAATCAAAAATGCTAGAAATTTCAAAGATATTTCAACGATGAAAGAAAAACACGCACGTAGCAGAACAGCAGATAAAATCGGAATCATGCAGATAGATTTTGCAAAGAATTTCAACACCTGAACATATTTTTAGAAACTTTCCTCGACTGTTCCATTTAAATATGGTACAAAGATTTTCAAAATTCATTGAAAATTGTTAAAAATCACTTCAAACAATTGAAATTTCAGTTACAAATGCAAAAATGAATCCCTAATGATTTAAGATGTTTTCCAAGTATTTTTGAACTTCCAGCAAATGTTCGATATTTTATTAATTTCTCAGACCAAAATTACCAAAAATTGATTTCAAAATTGAAATTTAAATAATAATTATATTTCTTTTCAAATGAGAAATCGATTTAAAATATTTTTCAGCAACCTTGAAAGTTCCATAGACTTTCGATAAAATTCCAGCGTTTCCTGAATTTTTTGAAAAATAATCGAAAATGATTAAAGCAGTTGAAATATTTGTCACAGGCATAAAATCCAGCCAAATAATGATTTAGTTGTTTTTTTCCGCGTATTCTGGAGCCTCCGAAAAATTTTCAGATCATCCCAAATCCATAAAAATTGATTCAAAATTGCGGAAAAATTGATTTCCGCAGACGAAGGCTTTTTCAAAATTTTTTCGAAAAAGGTGAAAAATAATTAAATCTGTTATATAAGTTCGACCCCATAGTAATTAAAGAGCTTTTATAGAGTTTTCAGCAAATTTTGGGAAACTTTCCAAAATTTTTGAAACTGTTCAAAATGGTAGGAAAAAAGATGAATCCATTCAGTTGGTTATCCAATTATTTTGGAGCTCCTGTAAATTTTTAATATGACTCTAGGATCAGAAAATTTCTCAAAAAAAAAAAATTGAAACAGCTCAAACAGTTGAAATTTTAGTCACATATATTATGTGTAATTCAAAATCGCAATACCTAATTCGAAAAATATTTTTCAAATAATCCGAAGTTTCAAAAAAATTTGTGACATTTTTAAAAATTTCCAAAATGTGTCCAAAATTGTGGAGAATGGATTTCAGTTGAAATTCTAATCATGAAGGCTCCAGAAAAATTTCATTATAATTTCAGAATTTAAAAATTTTAGAAAAATTGTAAAAAATTACTTTTTCAGTGACCTTGGAATTTCCAGTAGATTTTTGATACGGTTTAAAATCCTCCAAAATAAGTATTGATTAATGTGTTGAAATTTTTCAAAAATTTCCAAAATAATCAAAAATGGACGAAAAAAAACTCGTAGTTTACCGTTACATTGGATTTAAACAGTTTCTTTAATTCTGTAGCTTTCTGATAAAAACCTGTAAAAATTTTGTTTAAAATTTTCAAAATTATTGAAAACAGGGAAAATTAATTTCAGCAATCAAAATTTTGAATTCGGAATATCTCGTAAAATAAAAATAAACGTTATTAGATTATTTTCTTACTTCGAGTTCAAACAAAATTAAAAGGATGAAATTTTTTTATACTTCAAATTGATTTTTAAAAAACTTATCAATACTTCCAGAGCCTCCAAAAATTACGCAACTTCTTTGCAGAATTTTCAAATACTCTAAAATCAGCCAAGATTGACTCCAGTAGTTGAAAATTCGATCATAGATGAGATTTTGAACATTCATGTACATATTTCCCTGTCATTCTGAGGCCATCAAACAAATTCTCAACTTGTTTCTGCATTTTCTGAAATACGACAATTTCTGGCATTTTCCAGTTATTCTGGAGGCTTCAGCAGTCAAGTTTCATCAATTTACCAAATTTTCCAAAATTGGCAAACAGAAAATTTTGAAGTAGAAATTTCGATTACGAAAATGAAATTTCGTTTTAAATTATTGAGAAATTTTCTCCAGTAGTTCTGGATCTGTAAGAAAATTTATCACTATTTACAACCTCCAACCTCAATCAATCGGTGATAATTTCAGGAATTCTGAAGCCTCCAAAAATTTTTTCAAGTTTTCCAGCACTCGCAAGATCTTTAATAATTAGTTGAAAAAATTTCAGCTCACGAAATTTTGATTCTGGACGTAAAACTGCATCAAGAATGATGAAAAATACGTTTCTACAAGTCTGGAGTCTTCAGTAAAATTTTTCAGTACTTCTATTTAGATGTAGTATCGAAAATATTCAAAAACTATGTTTCCATCAGCATCTCAAATTAAAATCCTAATCTGAAATCGCACCTCAATAAATCAAATTTACGGCATTCCGGACTCTGGAGCCTCCAGAATTTTTTCAATTTTCCCAGAAATTTCAAAAATTCGTCAAATTTATTCGAAAGAAAATCCAACCGTGAAAATTTCCATCCTTGGCATAAAATTACAACCCAAAGTTGATGGACCATTTTTCTCATCCAATTCTAGAGTTCCCAGCAAAATCCAATCCATTTCACAACCATTCTAAACCCTCGAAAAAAATTAATCGCCTCAAAAAACCCATCTTCGATATCACTTTTCTAATCGATTAAACATTCTCGATCACTCCAAACATAACGACACGTTCAGCAGGTGAAAATCCCATCCTAATCCGTCCCCAGTCAACACGTAACGTACGATTTTCTTCTCGCATCGTGTCGCATCATCTGGCGTATTTTTTGTACACATCGGTAAAATTTCGATCGGTCGTTCGCTTTCACTTTTTTTCAAGTTTCGTAAAAAATTTTATAACCAATGAAACGAGTTATCCCGTACGGCACACATCATTACACAATCCCAGAAACCGGATCATTAATATAAGAGACTCGACGCGTGAAATAATGAATCGATACCTATTTACGTCAGAGCATCCATCTATGTACCTTCGTCTGTCTCGTAGAAAATCGCCACCTGAACCTAATTTCGAAAAAATCCACCTCGCAGCTACCTCGTTTTCGATAAAATTAATCCAATCGCCGAAGGAAGGGGAAAAGGAAAAAGAACTGACAAGATAATTTGAATTTCAGAATCATTTTTCATCTTACCATTGAAATTTCCCCCTTTATACGTTCAAAATATACCGACGAAGGTCTCGAGTTGAGCTTTTTTTCAAATCCTCTGGGTGCTCGTATCCAATATACGCGTTTCCGAGAACGAATTTTTCGTACGTACGAATAGGTCAATAAATAATCCACTCAAGGTTACGCCAGTACCGATCAATGTATCCATATGGTAATTCGGGTACGGTACAGGTAATTACGGCAAAGTTCGGACATCGAGAGAAATGGTACCGAACCAGTTCTCACGTCGACCGTTATTTCCCTCAACAAACTCGTCTGTCTGCGATCGCCCTGATCTGGGTACCGCACCGGCGAGATCCGATGCTAAAACCATAGCCGGAGAAAGTGGTTTTTTGTTTTCTTATCGGACGCAGCGCGGTAATTACACGGATCGTGTTCCGGTGCGTGTCCGACTCCTTGTCCTTACGGTCCGCATTCTAATAACGGATCCGAGAGAAACGACCGAGAGCATCGCGTACGTAGGTTTACTCGTAAAATATGGTGAAAATTTCCTACCAGGCAGTCGATTCGAATTACCTCGTCGGTCGAACGGTATCTTCAATTTTTTTTTCCGCTATTAATCGCAGCCAACAGCGGGGTGTGGTGATTGGCTGATGATTAAGTCATAAACAAGGCGTAAGGGGCATCTGTTCGGCGAATTTCTCCGATACCAGGTTTCTCGAATCGTTATAACGGATTATTCTATCGTTTTTCGCGTAAGTGACAAAGTAAATCGAGCCATCTTCGGTTCAGGACGTGAGAAATTCGTCGTTGACGTATCTAGTCCATAAGCTGGGTAATTTGACCTGATGACATCAAGTCATTGTCGCATATGAGGACACAGTTCAACGTTGACGAGTAAATTGCCACCATGGGGACAATAGACGTTCTCTGTAATACTTCAAATCATCACAAATCGGCCAATTTTTAATTCGTTGGACTGGCACGAACTACGAAATCAGCACGTAGATAAATCTGCCATGAATAGGATTTCGACAATTCAACTCTAAATTTTTCAACTTCAACTATTTCCAAACTAGTTTTTTCAATTTTAGGAGTTTTTCAAAATTGTTACCATATTTTAATTAATTTTCTAATCAATAATTTTTTTTTTAAATTTAAATTTTCTCAAAATTTTTGTTATTCTAGTTCCAAATTGATTTTTTTAAATTCAAAATTTTCAAGATTTTATTAATTCCAATTTTTTTTAAAACATTATTTACCCAAAATATTGGCTGAATATGCTGGAAGCTCCAGAATCACAGAAAAAATAGTCTTATCAACGTTCGATTGTAATTTCACCCATAATATAGAATTTTTCGTAATTAAGACTTCCTTTCGGTCAATTTTGACGAAATTCTGAAATTTCTGGAAAAATTGGAAAAGTTCTGGAGACTCCGGAATGCCATAAATTTGATTTACTGAAGCTCAATTTCAAATTATTATTTTAGTTTAAGACGTTAGAAACATCAATTTGGAATATTTTTGATACTCGATCCAACTAGAAATATTTTTAAAAAATCTGGAGATTCCAGAATTGTAGAAATGGATTTTCCATCAATTCGTGTTGCAATTTCCCGTCCATAATCAAAATTTTTCTGGCTGATTTTTTTTTACTAATTTTTGAGCTTTTCGAGACTGCTGCAGAAATTGAAAAAAAAAATACTTACTGGAGGCTCCAGAATTTTTATTCAATTTTCAACACTTGGAATTACCATTATTGTTGACGATTTTTTTTTTATAGTAATGTTGCATAATGAAAAAAATTTTTTTCACAATTTCTTGGAAAAATTTCTTAATAATTTAGAATGAAATTTTCAAAATTCAGTGTTCCCAAAATTTTTCACTTTTTATTTTCTATTCTTTTTGTACGCTTTAAAATTGCTTTCAATCATTCATATCATAAGTTGAATAAAACCGTAATAAAATACACATGAGCTTCAAATTTTTTTAGCATAGAGTTGAAAAAAATTGGAATTATTGCAAGAAATATTTTAAAATATGAAGTTGTTAATATTATCTCAAGGAACGAATTGTTGTTATAATTTTTTACTTAGAGCAAATTTAAATAAAAAAAATTTTTACACTTGGAAAAAACTTTGGTATTCAATTTTTCCAACTTCGTATTTTTTAAAAAATTCTTCCATCCCTAAAATTGTTTTTCATTATTTTATCATTTTTTTTCAATTCCAAAATTTTCTAAATTGAAAACTTTTGAAAGTTTCAACTTTTCAAAAAAGGCTCTAGTGCGGCAATGGAATCATTTGGCCTCTGCTGGAACTCGGTCAAAATTTTTATGCTATTCGATTTGTCTTGGTAGAAGAAGATTTTAAAGAGCATAATTGAATTTTTATCTCACTTATGGGGGGGGGGGGACTAGAGCTGAGGGTAGTACCCTGAAATTTGCTAACATTTTTCTAGCTATTTTAATGACCTTAAATTAGGCTCCGAAAATTTCAAATCACCCAGAGAGTCACAAATTTTGAAAGGAGCAGAAAAATATTTTCTCAAGTTTTTTAATGTTTTTTACACCTCTCAAAATTACTGTTTTTCACAGTTTTTTGAATTTTTGACCAACTTCTACCAGTTAAAAATTTTGAAAAAAATTGAGAGATGTGAAGTACATGAAAAACTTTGAAAAAAGAATTCTTTTCCTTCCTGTCGAGCCTGTCCCAAAATTATGCCCCCCCTCCGGACGATTAGAAATTTTCAAAGTCTCATTCAAAGTCATTAAAATGGCTGGACAAATCTGAAAAAATATCCGGGTACTGCCCACCAGCACCTCTACCTACGTGCCAAGTTTGAAAAAAATCGATCGAAAACTCGCGAAGATTGGATTTTTAGCTAAAAAATGACGTATTTTGGGACCTAACCTAAATTTCTCAGAAATGAGATAAAAATTCACACATTCCCTTCAAAATCATCTTCTACCAGAAAAAAATCGAATAACATGAAAAATTTTGATCAAGTTCTAACAGAAGCCAAAATACCCCCTTCCTGGAGCCTTTAAAATTAAAAAAAATATGTATAGAAAAATTTGAAAATCGAGCACCTTTTTTTAAAAAAAATTAGTATTCAAGAAATTAAAAAAATATAAAAGTTTAGAGAAATCCATTTCAAAAAATATTTGGTCTGGCATCGTCGGAATCGCATTCGCATCAAAATTATTCAAGATCTAGTTGCACGATGCACCAGGATTCCAGATTCCGCATTTCTCAATCTTTTCATCTCTTACCGGAGACAACAACAACAAAGATGAGTTCAAACGCCAACAAAAGAGGGACAGGAATGAAAAAAATTCTACACAATGGTAAACAACCATCTATATTACACAGACAACTTCTCTCCATAATATTGTCCGTCCAACATAGCATGACACTTATTGTGTCAGTTTCCTTATCAAAAAGCAAACAAAATTTCAAAATTTTCCCATTTAACTACAGCAATTTTATTTTGGGCTTTGAAACAATGAAACTGACACAATAAGTGTCATGCTATGTTGGACGGACAATACAACTCTTTGGATTTTATTCGAAGCATAAAACCAATCACAACAAAATGGACAACGACCACAAACACGTTTTTACTACCTTATTTTTTTTACAACTGCTTTGAATTTCAATCAGCACTTGAACATTTTAGACATCCAATACTATACCAATGTCTCTCGATTACAAGAATGTATAGGTAATAAAAGACCGAGACAACTATTGAATTTGTTTTGGAAGACTATAATAATATTCTTTTTATCCTTTATAAAAAAAAAAATTCCCCAAATCGAATATCGTAAATATAAAAGGTAAAGCGACGTGTTCCGAGTAAGTATCCATATAATTTGGACAGCTAATTTTTATTTTTAGCTTTTTTCGAGATAATTAACCGAGTAAGCACGCGATACAGCGGATGGATCGAAGACACAGGGGTCAGGAAAATCACCCGAAGCTAGAAAATTCCCCTCCGAGTTAACGACGATATTCTGCGTATATGGTCCATGGGTGGGAATACTGTTGGCGTACATTTTGAAGATGATTAATTGCAATTTTGATAAGATATTGGTAAACGTGAATCCATCATTATGATTAAGACAAATGAAACGGTTATTTTCGCCAAGCTTGTCTTGCGGATGGAATTTGCAATGTGTGATAATCATTAATGAAACGACCTTTTTTTTGCTGATGAGGATTTTCCCGTTGGAATTTTTTCGTCGAAATTGCGCCGGTGCATGTTTCATCGAGAGTTCAATGAAAAATGATATTTTTATCGGTACTAAGAAATTTGTAGGTGAATATTTCAAATATGCAGCTAAATAATTCGGATGACTCATCAAAAGATAAATAAATGAGAAATATTTTTTTCGAGAAAATTATGCATATTGGGCGGGAAAGAGAGGAGAAGATAAAATGCGCTTTCCTCGAAGAGAAAAAAATTGTATTTTTTGGTAAGAAAATTTGAATAGAATTTGAAGAAAAGTGAAAAATTGAAAGATGAATGAGTTTTTTGTAGACAAAATTTGGAAAGAGTTCAATTTGGATAAAAAATTCTTCTAGATTAGGCTTCTTTTCAAATTTTTTGTATTTTGAATCAAAAATCCTCTCTTCTGGGCCTCTTTTTCAAAAATTTTTCATTTCGAATTTAAAATCTAATTTCGGCTTTTTCACTTAAATTTCAACCTATTATACCTAATCATGCCCTCCTTATTAATATCAAATCAGTAAAACCGGAAAAAAAGTTTTCTAAATTTTCTAACAAGAAGGCGGAAAAAAAAAAGAAGTTTGATTAAAGTGATACTTATTTAGTTTTCAAATCTCGAAAAATTTTCAACACAACTCCTAATTTGTTCACTATTCCAAAAAAATGAATTTCTCTACCCCTCTCTTCCTCTCCATAATTCATTTAGGCATTGAAAACGTTGAAAAATATTCAATCCGATGATAAAAAGGGGTTCAAATTTTATAAAACAGAAACTTTCATAATAAATGTTTAATCTTCTAAAATAGGTCAGAAAATAAAGTTTTGTTGCCTCATTAGAAAAACAGTTTCTTCTCCTCCAACCCCAATAACCGGTATTTTTTACAGAAAATAAAATCAAAAATTTCCAGATCAAATTGGCACTAAAAATCATCTATGAAAATTTACAATAGACGCACAACCGTTTCAAATTTATAATTTTTTTTTTGAAAAATTAATTTATCGTGAACCTGGTTACACTGTATGTTCAAATATGCTCATGAAATTGCATTTTTAAAAATTAGATTCAAGCTATCGAATTATTCACGATTATTTGCACAAATCACAATTTTATTTAGACTCAAAAACATCAAACCCGACACAAAAATCAGATTTTTAAAATACATTTTTAACCATTTTCACTCAAAAATGAAAATTTGGCTCAAAAATATAAAAATTTATAATTGATTCTGAAATGAAAAATTTTGCTTAAAAATACAAAATTTAAACTAAAAAAAAATCCAAACTCAAAATATTGCTCAAAATTGAAAATGTTGCTTCAAAAATTCAAATTTTGGACTCAAAAATGCAAATTTTTACATAAAAAATAAATAAAGATCTAGACTTAGAAATAAAAATCTAGACTCAAAAATACAAATCCAGGCTCAACAATGAAAATTTTTACTTAGAAATAGAAATTTAAATTCAAAAATAAAAATCAAGACTCAAAAATGAAAAATTTGACTCATAGAAAAGAATTTAACCTCAAAAAAGAAAATTTTCACCAGAAAGTGAAAATTTTCACTAGAAAGTGAAAATTTTCACTAAAAAGTGAAAGTTTTGACTTAAAAATACAAAAATTTTAGCTCAAAAATAAAAATATTTGCTTAAAAATAGAAAATATAAACCCAAAAAAATCCAAAATCAAAACTGAAAATCTTCCTTCAAAAATACAAATTTTGAACTCAAAAATGAAACTTCTAACACAAAAATGAAAATTTTTACATAAAAATAAAGATCTAGACTCAGAAACGAAAATCCAGACTCAAAAATACAAATCCAGATCCAAAAAAAAAGTACAAATTCCAAAAATTTGACTCAAAATTGGAAATCTTACATCAAAAATGAAAATTTTGAGTAAAAAATGACATGAAAATAAAAATTTTAAGTCAAAAATGAAAATTTTCAAATAAAAATAAAGATTTAGACTCAATCAAAAATGAAAATTCAGTCTCAAAATAAAATTTTTTACTCTTAACAATATCTCTTAAAAATAAAAAATCCAGACCTTGAAGTGAAAATTTTGACTCAGAAATGGTCAATTTATACTCAAAAATGAAAATTTTCGTTCAAAACATGAAATTTGAATCAAATGACCAATGATTATTTTGGTTCAAAATATGTACTTCATCCGGCACAAAAATAGTCTTTGATTAGAAGAAAAAAAAAATTATAAAAAGTAAACAAAACTATAATTTTTGGCTTAAAATGATAATTTCAACTTGAAAATCACAATTTTTACTCAAAACATGAAATTTTGTCCTAAAATCGACCATTTTTGTTCAAAATTGATAACTTCGGCTCCTTAAAAGATGATTTTCAAAATTTTATGATATTTTAAAAATATAAAGACTGCTTACAGGAACATCAAACAACGAATTTTTACACATTCTGCAAAATTTGACCTTACTTTCTACCATAACAAATTTTTACTACTGCAGAATTTTAAAAAAATCACGATTTAAAATTTTTCCCCCTTAAAAAAATCTCCTATAACTTTTCAATTTCTCTCATACGATTTATAATTCCCTATTACTACAGATATTCAGCTACCTTCAACTCAAAAATCAAATTTTCACAACTCGAGGAAATTCAAAGGGCATAAGGTGACTTTTCTTCATCCTTCCTAGCTTCATTTACTCCCTATCTACCTAAATTCACCAAAATTCGCGTAATTAAATCATAACTCTAAATACGCCACAGAAAAAGTAATAATTTCCAATTTCAATCACCAAACATCGATATTAATTTCAAATAAACCAATAACAACATAAAACCAGATCAAGCCTACGTGATTCTCAACATTTCAACACTACTGGGGAACTTAATACGCAAAACCATCTCGTACGTCGTTGTCGGTACCACTTCGTTTATTTAATTCGCTCCCAAGTCGAGCAAAATTTTAACCGCATGATAAGATAACAAACGTAGCATCCTCGATAAGGAGTTATTTTTCGAGATTATTTCATCACTTTCCTGTCGCAAAATTCGAACCAAAATAAAAATTCAATTTTCTCAATTCTCGTAGGTACAATAACGCGTAATTTCCGCTAAATATCGCGATAATTTCCTAAAACCCCGCCAAACATTTGCATTTCATTTCCTACTAATGACGATGACACATCCATCTTCGAATAAAATTCATTAAAATTTTAATTGTTCGCTAATTCCGATACCTTTCTCAGTCCGGCAGAAAAAAACCCACTTAACAACTCTATTCTATGTATTATCTTAAAATACCACACTTGCTAAACAACACCACCAACATACTCATAAATCGCGACATCAAATTACAAAAAAAAAAATCACGTTGATGTATCAGTGGACGAAGGAAATATTGTAATATACCAAGTACATAGACTACCCATTGTCGAAGGTCATAAAGCATTAAAACGCGACTAGCAGGACTGCGACAATCGTAGAATTATACGACAAATAATTATACGTACAAATAACCATAGCTCTGGTACTTTACTAAAATTTCTGGTCGAAATGGAAAAAAATCATGTAGGCCCTTGGTAAATTGCACGACCGCAGAAAAGGAATAAACATCGATGTCGTTTTAATTATTATACTTATAATATTTAATCCGAGCAACGATGAATATTCTACCGTTGTGCCATTTAGATATAATTGAGTCTATTTGTAAAGCTTCCTAGAAATAATGGATCGATGTGAGGTATTTTTTCTACTTTTTTTTTTTTCGAAAAACAAGGTTAAATGCGGCTTAATGGAGATGTGAAAAAAATCAAAGATGATCTTAAAATTCCAACTAGTAGAACCGGTTCGGTTAAAATGAGATAAGCTAATGATATAAAGATGACAAAGTCTGAAGAGGGTGATTTTTTTTAAAAAATTACCTGTGTACGAAGCTGTCGAGCTTTCTTGTAGTTTAAATGTAAACGGTATGTGTACTTTCATCATTTTCATTTGAGGGATACGTTGTTGAACGTGATGTACCGAACTGGAGAACATGAAATCTTCACCGTGTAACCAGAAGACCGTCATGTTTCTAAAAAAAAGACTGTTTAAAATAAACTGGTACAGTATTTGAACACAGAAGCTGCTTAAGATTAACTTATTTGATAATTTGGTATCGATCTCGAAGATAATTCGTAATTCCTGAGTAGGTACACTTTATCGATGTTAGAAGAGTGAAAAAGATTACAAAGGCGCCTCAAACTAATCAGATTGAAAAAAAATATACTATACCTCAAAATAATTCGATTTTGATTTTTTTATTCGTATTTTTTGTTCAAAGTCGTCTACTAATCAACATATTGAAATTTTCAATTTGAGAGGCATCGCTACCCCCAGGAAAAAGGGTAATTCTCGCCGATGAAAAGTGAAAACTGGTTTTCAACGAATATTTTCTCCAAAAATCATGATAAAATCGAGATTAAATTATACCTGGATGCAATTTTTTTACAAGTTCATCTGACAAAATTTCATAATGAAAAATCAAAATTTCAGCAGGTGACTTTTTGAACACCTCACGGTTTTTCTGTTTTTTTTTTTTTTTTTTTGGGGGGGGGGGTAGACGGGGAGGGGAGAAGAAAGGAATTTCCTTTTCACATTATTTTTTTTCATTATATGAAAAAAAATCCGTTAAAAAATTTTCAAACGAAGTAATTCCAAAACTTTGAAAAAAAGAATGAGAATAAATTAAAAATTTTACAATTTGATTGAAAGGAAGAAGAAAACAACCAGTTATTTTACTTAATACTTTTGACAAAATAAATAGGGTATCGGGACCGACAGGCAAAAAAGTAGTATAAAATCAGGACTTCACCAGGTAATTTTTTAAACGATTGACGATTTTGGGAGGATGGGAGGGGGGGGGGGTATGATGCGAATTTTCTTTTATGTAATTCTTTCATCAGGTGAAAAAATGATGGAAAAACTTTTTAAACAAAGTCCGAAATTTTGATTAAAAATTTCGAAGTTTGACCAAAAATGAGAAAAAAAAACAGTTCATTTTGACATTTGTGACAAAAAAAAATAAGATAAGCAAAAAGCAGGGCAAAATCAGGACTTTGGCTGGTCATTTTTCAAACATGGAGATGGACGGGAGAGGGGAAAGGATGCAAATTTCCTTTTCACACTATTTTTTTTTTATAAAATGAAAGAAAAATATACAAAAAATTTCAGATGAGTCAATTCTAAAACTTGAAAAACGAGAATAAATGAAAAATTTCAAAATTTACTGAAAAAAAATTAAAAAAATCAGGCCAATTCATTACTTTTGACAAAAAAAAACACAGGGCATCAAAACCCTCAAGATTTGATTTTGCATAATTTCTTAAAAATTTTCTAAAAAAAAGTAGCTGTGGGAACTTCTTATCTTGAAAAAAGTCATCCATTTTTTTTACCGATCTCAGTTTTTTATGTTTGTTTTTTCATGTTGGCAAAAAATAATTTCTATTCTTCTAAAATCTTGGCTTCAAAATCCTTTCACTTTCAAATTGTGAATATCAAAGTGTTTAAATACCTCTTTTTGATTATTTTTCTGCAAATTTTCTTGCATTTTGAAAAGTAGGTGATTAGGAGTCCAAAAAACTAAGGAGTTACTAAATTAGACATTTTTTGTAAATTTTTCGTTTCAATTCATCGCTGCTTTAAATCGATAAAATTCCACGTAAATTATTTGCACACGGAATAAAGAATTGTGGGGATTTTTTGGAATTCAAAAAAAAGGTCATAAAATTTTGAAAAATAACTTTCATGAAACATGATGAATTACTGAGTCTAAGAGGACTAAGGGTGAAACCTTCTATAAAATAGGCAATCAAAAATTGAAATTTCAAGCACTTTATGAAAAGAAATAGGTGTATATCGTACAAAAGTTACTCAAAGATTTGATTACTGGAAAAAAAATCATCTTTTGAATTAAAAAAATGACTTTTTGGAATGAAAAATGACCAAATTTGTAATATTTTCCAGAAAAGAATACGATGCTTGAAAAATAACCGAGAAAAATGCATTCAGGACACTTGGACGCTGCGAAAGACCCAATGACCTTCCAAAAGTACAATTTTCGAGCAAAATTTGCACTTTGTTTCTTTTTTTTTCTGATTTACCTTCTAGAATGCACACGTGTGTGCTAATTTCACGATTAATTCTTCTAGAGAAAAAGTAAAACCCGAGTATAATTACCCAATAACGCAAACAATCAGAAAAAACACGAATTTCAGTAAAAAATAAGCACCGAATGTTTTTGTTTGTTATGTCTCAATTGACCCATAACGTAATTTATAAAATTATTACACCAAAGTCTGGATCTGATTCGTTGATACATTGTTCCTGTACCAATCTGCGGATACGTAAACGTCAAAAGTGATAACCCACGGTACATACGGTTTCTATAGAGATAAATTTTCACTACTGTTTACATTGAATGAATCATTGATGCTATTTCTAACTCATACTACATGTAGTCGGTAGGCAAACTGGGGCACAGGAATTTCGAACTATCGATCGAGATTTCTCGCTGGTTTTTCGATTCTGGTCGAAACTTACCTCATGATCAAAAGGAACATAGCACAGAAACATACTAAAATCGCCAAAACCGAGAGCACATTCGAGAGTTCAGCCACTGACACGAGCATTGTTGTCATCGCGACTAACATAATTATCACTCAAACGAAGGAGCAGCGAGCTCCTTGAAATAGCAAACCAAACACGAGTCAACAATTCGCGCAATTAACCGAGAAAATTTTGTACTTCATTTTGAAATTTACGTTTATAAAAGCACACCATGATACGAGCCAAACTTGCCAAGATGCTGTTTAAAGTGAAAGTTTGTAATATCGACGTCGTCTAGTGTGAAACCAAACAAAACAATAATTGGCAATACGGTTACGAACCTGACGATACACGTAATTTAACCAAACGTACTGTACTACTGTGTACTTGGATATTATAGCATATGCACAATTTCGTATTTTATCAGTTTTTTCTCCCACCTTATCAATTGTTGTCTTGAGAGATGAGAGATGTGGAGGGTTGATGTGGAGGTGCGTTCGAAATGGAGGCGAAAGTGGATTTTTCAAGGTGTAATGTTTAGGCAGTAGATGTCGCTGATTGATTCTTCCATTTTTTTTTTTTTTTTGTAACTTTACTTTATTATTTAATTAAATTTCAATTTTAAGACAATTTGGAATTTTCAACTCTCAAATGAGAGGATGGTACTACATGAGAGAAAAGTGACCCTCAAAATGTTGACCAAACTTTTTTTTTCAATTCAATTTTGAAATAAAAGCAAAAAGATGGGGAACCCTCTTCCTGGACCTCGCTTGTTTTTAAAATTTAAAATTTGATATTATTCAATATTTATTTATTATTTCATGTTATTGAATAATTATTTGAAATTTATGTTTTATTTTTTATTTGAATATAGAACTTTTTTATTTTTCGTGGTATCTAAATCTATTTTGGATTCGAAATGAAAATTCTTGCTATTTTATATTTTCTGAATTTTTCTGGCAATTTTAATCCTTTTGATTTTTGATGCTATTTATTTCTCTTGATTCGACTTTTTCCAAAAAATGATTTACTTTCTATCATTTTATTGAAAAATTCGAGAAAATGAAAATATGAAAAATGTTGGAAATTCTACAATGAAATAATTCAAATTCTTCGCTATTTTCTGGAGTTTTTTTGCTTGTGTTGTGCATTTCTTGCCAGAAAACGCAATGTTTTTTCATCATGAACGTAGAATGTTCCACAAATTTGTTGGAAACCAAATTAATTCAGGGCTTTAGGGCAATTGCTTAATTTATTTAATAAAAAGAAGCACAATGAATAGGTATTTCTTATTTTCTGGTTTAAAAAAATAAAAGAAAACCCGTTTCAAGTATTCTTTTTGGTTCTTCAAAATTTTTCTAAATTTTTAAAATTGAAACTTGAAAATTTGAAGTTTTTAGAGATGAAATGATGAGTTTTAACAATTTTAAATCAAAATTAGTTCATCATTAGATTTTTCAAAAACACAATGCTGATCATCTGATATAATCACATAAAAATGTGAAACTGTTTTTGGAATAATTTTTTTCATTTTTACAAAGAAATTGAATGGCTTCGCTAAATATGTAAGAGTTTTTCTGCAAAACAATAAATTAAAAAAAAAACTGTGATCGAAATTTGTGTTTGAAATTTGAATAAAAGAAACAAGTAACAAATTGGAAGAGGCCATTTATATTATCTTCATCGTTCAACCTAAAATTGGTATTTTTTCAAAATTTGATTTTGAAAAAAAAAGAACAGTCTATATTGCAAATTTCTATGTTAACAATAATTCTTGGAATTCTCTGAATTTTCTTCACCACTTTCATGGATTTTATTCTTTAGAATTTGTCCAAAGAAGAATCTTCTTATTTTTCCCATTAAAAAATTGAAGAAAAGATGGAAATGCTGATATTTTTGCTTTTTGCAGTAAAATTAATGGAATTTTGCGGTTTTTTTTTTTTGCAGCATTGATACTGAGATGAAGTTTTAGTAGCACACTATGAAAGAATAATGTAAAACGGAGTGGTAGAATTCTGATATCTTGAGTAAGGTTACTACCTATCTATGAATTCAAGACCATCGAAAAAAAAACTCAAAAATTGAAATAAGAAACTTGATCAAATTCAGAAAAAAAACACGTACCTACCCAACTCCTTGACAAAAAATCCTTCCATTTTTAGAAATAAGTAAACCAAAAAATAAAATTATTTTTTGAATTTCTCTTTTCCTCAAAACATTTTTTTGATTTATTAAAAAACATAAAGTGTAGGTAACAAAATATTTCTTGTGAAAAATAAAATAAAATAAATTAAGCGTGCATTATTTTTTCCTACGATTTTATTATATTTCTGAAAAAAAAACCACCTGCCAACCTACCGACCTAATTTTTTGAATTTTCCAAAATCACCACACCAAATTAATCGCTGTAAGAAATAAAATACCTACATACATTATACACAATTCATTTAAGATGTTTAGGAATCTGAATTTCAGCTCGGTTCAAGTACTAAATTTATGAATTTATTCGATTACAAGCATAATCATAACAATAAAAAGTATCACAGTGATGAATTAAATTGATATACGCACAAGAACAACGTAATTTCAAAACTGCACAAATACATGTTCAAAATTAAATGAATATCACACGAAAACCAAGTATTTTATCAAATCATAATTAGGCGACATTTTTTCGTTACTTATTTTTTCTTCATTCTATTCAAAATCAAAATGTTCAGACAAAAATGACTCAAATCAAAATGAAAAATACCAACAATTTAATAAATCAACTTGATTGAAAACAAAAACCTGCTAAAGTCAAATCAACATTCAAACGCCATATCTCACAGGTCGTTCCAATTTAGTCAGAATTTGGCGATCTGTTATTATACCAAATTCGTCAATTTCATTTATACTTTGCAAAACTTCATTAGCATACTTAATGTCAAATTTCCGCAAATGAGTATATACTTTGAACAAATTTTCATCGAACAATCCTTTCAATTTGGATTTATTTTCGAATTCGCAAAAAAGCCTAACAAGTTCTTGAAAACAAGATAGGATATTTTTCTCCGTCCAATCATCCATCAATTGACTAGCATCGCACCTCTCCACACTCCAAGCGAAGCATTGCACTAAAGCGTTGAGAATTTCAACATCAAATATTATCAAACCCTTGGAACGAAGCTCGGACAAATCTTTGATGATTTTAGAAGAAAATCGTACATCGACATCCGGTTTTGTCAAGTGTCGCCGTTCAGCAATCGTTAAAATTCGATTTTTTAAATTATCAGCGAGTCTTTCAAATTTCTTGACTGAATTTGAATCAAATTCGTCTTTAAGGAAAATATTCCAATCGAGTAGGACGCTATAAATCATCGATACACTCTCTAGGGTATAATTTTCACACGGCTTATCCAAACTAGAAAGGCAGACGATGAAAGTTTCCAAATGACTTTGCTCATTTTCTGACCATTTTTCATTATTAAAAACATCCAACTTCCAGAGAGCGTTGAAAACATTGGGTACAGAATGAGAATCAAATTCTTGATAAATACGTTCTCCTTTTTGGGCAACTTTGATGACGAAATTTTTGAAATTTCTGAATTCATCGTCGTTCCATTTATTGACGTCGAAAATGGAAAATTTACGTAAGGCGTTTAAACTATTACCAATCTCTTGTGCATTGAATTCTTCAGATTTTAGGTTCCCTTGCTCGATCAGTTGAACGATGAACGTCTTAGATTCGGGTAATTCGTCTATGTTCCATTTTGACAGAGCGTTCAACGCATTAGTTATACCCTGAGAACCAAATTCGTCTATTTTCGACCTTCCTTTTTCTAACAAATGATTGATGAATTTCTTAGATCCTTCCAACTCATTGATATTCCACTTCGAAAAAGCATTCAATGCGCTCGCAATGGCCTCGTAATTGAATCCTTCAATCGTTGAATTGCCTCGATCGATCAAGTACACGATAAATTTCCTAGAATTCGAGAATTCATCAACGTTCCACTTGGACAAAGCGTTTAAGGTGTTGGAAATAGCTTGGCAGCCAAAACCGTCGCATGTTGAAATTCCACGTTTAATCAAACCAGTGATAAATTTTCGAGATCCTTCCAAATCTTCAATATTCCATTTGGATAGAGCATTCAAACTATTCGCAATACCCTGTGGAGTAAATCTGGAAATCATTGAGCTGCCTTGTTTCACTAACTGATTAATGAATTTCTCGGAGTCTTGGAATTCATCGATATTCCACTTAGAAAAAGCATTCAAACTGGTTGAAATTTCTTGAGATTGGAAGTTACGTACTGTTAAATTTCCGCATTTGGTCAATTGAACGATGAATTCTCTAGTGCCTGGTAATTCATCTATGTTCCATTTGGACACTGCGTTCAAACAACTAGAAAGCTCCATTGGTTTAAATCCATCGGCAATTCCACTGCCTCGTTTTACCAATCGAATGATGAAATCTTTGGCACTCGGTAACTTTTCAATGTCCCATTTAGACAAAGCGTTCAGACAATTCGCAATATCTTGACAATTGAATTGATCGACTGTTGCATATCCTCGTCCTATCAAACGAACGATGAACCCTCTGGCGTCTTGTAATTCTTCAACGTTCCATTTAGATAAAGCGTTCAAACACTTGGCAATATCTTGAGAGCTTAATTCATTAGTCATGGCGGTGCCCTGTACCATCAACTGAATGATGAACTCTTTAGCTCCTTGGAGCTCTTCAGCATTCCATTTAGATAAAGCATTCAAGCACTGGGCAATATCTTGAGAGCTCAATCTATCAGCCATGGCGGTGCCTTGTACCATCAACTGAATGATCAGCTCTTTAGCTCCTTGGAGTTCTTCGACGTGCCATTTTGACATAGCGGTTAGAGTTTTAACAACGCTCAAAGGAGTAAACTGGTCGTTACATGGTTCCATTAATCGAACCATGAATTTCCTCGCTTCAGGAAAATTATCGAGATTCCATTTTGATAAAGCGTTCAAAATATTAGCGACAGCTTTGGAATCAAAAGTATCGCTCATTTTGTTATCATTATCCATTAACGAATTTCCTTGAATTATTAATTTACCGACAAACGACTTGAACAGACGAATTTCACTGCTTTCCCAGATATCGTTATTCATCAAGTTCCATTTGCTCAGAGCATTCAAACTGATGGCAATTTGCCAAGGTGAGAATTTACAAATCTTTACGACTTTTGGATCCAATAATTCATCTCCTTCTTCGGATAATCTAACAATAAGTTTTTTGAAATTCGTCCGATCTCCTTTGGTCCATAATTTACCAAAAATGTCCAGTCTTGATAACGTATTCAAAGTACCGGAAATTACATCAGCGCTGGGTCTGTCCAAGGAATCGAAACGTCGCAACCATTCGCTGACCAAATCACCAATTTGTTCTATCATTTGTTTATCAATAAAACTAAGTTTCTTTGAGAAATTCGCATGGGTCCGTAGATTGTCAAACATTTTTATTGCAATGTCGGTATGAGCGTAGCGAAATCGATTGGAAAAATCGACATGATTGGGTGATAATTTCATTATACTACCGATACACGTGTGATAATGATCAGCTCGATTTTTCAAATTTGAAAATGCCATTGTACTGATTGTGTTTGTGTTTGAGAAATCGATACAACCATGTAGATTGGTGAATATCTTCATTGGGTTATTTCCACACGAATAATACATTCTCGAGAACTGAGCTCGACCTTGCAAGATTGAAATCATTTTGGAAATTAATCAGGGCAAATCAAGAGCAACCAAATTCTGCAACAGATACATAATTTGCTGCTAAAAACCGAATCAAAAAATTAACTAGAGAAAAAATTTGCTTCGAATATAGAAAATTAGTTACCAAAGTTGTGAGAAATTTACATTGACATAGCACGAAGTTATGGAAAGGAGATGGCTTCTCTTCCATGATAATCAAATCAATAGCATTGAATTTTAACCATTGAATTATACTATTAGATGAGATTTTATTTCAAATTTTTGCATCATATTTAATGAAAAGAAAAACTTTTTCAAAATCCAAAATCGGTTTTGTAACTGATAAAGTAGTGATACCCTGATAAATGATAACAACATTTCCTCAAAAAACAAAATAATGTTATGATGTACTAGTTATAGAATTTCTAGAGATTATAGCAGCGAGTGGAGCAACAGATGGGCGCAAAGAATTTTTTTTTTGAAATATTTAAATTGATATTATTATTTTTTTTTAGTATTTTTCATCTTTCTCTATAATCTATAATGGAAATTTATAATTTATAATACAGATGTACCCATTTAATGAGTTGACATGATGAATACAAAAGATTATTTTAGTCTCTATTAGGAAGGGCGAAGGGCGAAGAAAACTCATGTTTTTTGACATTTTCATATTTACGTTTTCATTTTCACTGACATCAAAAATAATTCATTATTTATGGGAAAAATTGATGGAAGAAAATTCTTATTGCTTTTACTGTAAAAGTTCAACACGAAGAGCCCATGAAGGTATAGAAAAGCTCTTTTTCAAATTTTATTTTGTATTATTCAAGTGTTTGAATTTTTCTTGACACTCTTGAGACAAATACAACTCGAGTTTCCAATTTTGATAAGCGATTTTTTCTTAAATTCAAAAAATGTTTGATGAATTCATAAGTCTTAAATTTTTTAGGAATTCAAATCAAAATTTTCAGTATAAAATCTGGAAAAGATGCGAGATTAATTTTGATTTTAATATGAGTCTCGGAGCCATTCTCTTTTCACCAAATCTTTTCCTACCTTGGAAACAAAAGTAGGAAAGTTAAAAATACATTTAAAAAAAATTATTCTCATTCTGAATTGATGAAGCAAAACTTTCTAAAATTTTTTCATAATAAGATGAAAATATGTTGTACTTAAATTCTGCAGAAAAAAATTTGAACGTAAATTACCTCCGAGCGTAGGGAGAGAATTTTTTTGGAAAAATCATGATTTTAACGAACAAAAACATGCATTTTGACAAATATCAATTACATTGTACATCGCGATAAACAACAAACAACAAATGAAAATCTTGGTATTTTTTTTTCAATCTGGGAAAAAATTTCAAAACAATGGCTTGAGAAAAAAATTAGGCCAAAGGTCCAAAAGTGACCTTCCGATGAAAAAAAATGACCAAACGTAACCTTTGATGAGAAAAATTGATCAAGTAAAATGTCTGCCAAGTCAAAAGTAATCTTTCGAACCAAAATTGAAATTTTTCCATTACTGGGAAAAATCCTTCCCCTGTTTGATTCCAGCTCTGCTCTTTCTCCTCAGATAAATATGATCAAAATTCGTCATTTTCAACCCAAAACTCCCTCCAGAATGATCAACTCCTCAACACACACACAAAACCCGCACGTGTATCAATAAAACTCTATCTCGCTGGGAAATCGTTAAAACGTCAACATTGATGGTCAAATCGGTAATTTTCATACCAAAGCTGATCTCTCTCAACCAGATGAATTAAAAATACTACACTTAGCACTCGCACCACGTGAATATAATTTTAGAACCGTTCGATACGAGAAAAAACTTCGCGTTCGTATGGAAAAATTACACAGAATTCTTCAACGTATTAATTTTCAACGATGATGGACACATTAATGAAGGACAATTGTACAGCAACATTAATCTCAGCGGGTACAACGCCGGTACGTAGATAAATACAAATTTCACCAGAATTTACGTCACCTTTGGTAAAATTACGAGAATCAAATTCGCAACCTCTTTCGTCATCACAAATGCACTTCTCCAATTCAATTTTTTTTCCAAGTTTATTGCACCGTCCAAACGTACGATTTCACTTTCATTAAAAAAAAGAAAATCTTCCATCTGCATCATCGAGAATCTCTTCGTACCCGCTTAATTAACTAAAATCGAGATTCGAGACACGATAACAAATGTTAAAGTGATATCGTTGGTTACAATTGGATAAAAATTTTAATTATTTAATCGAAATATTACGTGATTAAGTATCATTCGCGTATTGTATTCCTCGTCGTTAACAACCGAGAAAAAATTTCGACTTCATTGATTAATTTTTACGAGTTTTTCACCGCAGTGAAAGTTCCAAAACATGATTTATAATTCCGCGTTCAAGTTGATTTGAGTGATCTGGTTGCATTGCAACGATGAAGACACCCAGACAGGTACCTATTAATTTCGTAATTCTCTCCATCGGTTCATTTTTCAGCGATTTCGGCAATTTCCGGTAATTTTTCATTATTTCAATTCGTTGATGACGGGCCATCCTAAAAATACAATTTTTCACTCGATCGTGACGATTTCGATTCCCGCGAATCGGATCCAAATTTAGTCCAACACTCAAATCCATAAAATCCAACTGTTGAAATCTTGTTTTATTTACGTTCAAAACCCCCTCACACAATAACAACTTCCGGTCAAGTTGCTTGCAAAACATTGTGATATAAATTTGTATCTTTTTCGTAGAAATAAAAACAAAACCATGGGCCAATAAACACCTCGTGCTAAAGGAGGCCCGTCGACTGCATTACGTAGTAAATCTATACGAAACTACGTACAAAATGCGAGTATTACTAATTCGAGATATTTTTAATTTTTTCCTCGACGATACGACGTCGAAGACGCGCAAACGCCGGAGTATTCGGATTCGGTTTTCGCCCAGATACAAATATTCTAGCTGCGTTGGCATTGGCAATTATTATTTTTTCATGAAGTCGCATGCATTAGTATATTTCTCGCGTTCGGTCACGTAGTTTAAATTCATTGAACGCCGAAGTGTGTATACGAATCTTTCGATAGTGTACCTGTTTAGTTTTTCTAAAGCGATATCCGAATGTCAGTGTGCTTTTGTTATCTGCCAGGTAATTTGTGAATCCATTCGATAAGCTTTTCAATGTCGTTGTGTGGTTTTCGATTAAAATTTTACAGATTGTATCGTATAGCCTACCTATCATTCGTAGTTTGTATCGTGACTAGTTTAAAGCTACAGATGTGTACTCGATTCCAAGTGTAGTTTCAATTTTTACCTGAAAAAAATACGAAAAAAAGAATTAAAATTACATTTCCACAGGTAAATTGCAAGGTATGTGTATTTTCACTCGAAAGGAGAAAAATCGCGTTTAATTTGAACCTCGTTATAACTTCCGGAATATTCGTGGCTCAGCCAGACATTGTGGTATCTACAATTAGCGTAACGATTCATTAACCTCGTGCTTTTAAATGCTCGTTTGTGTCGGATCGGAGACAAAAGATACAGAGTAAAAGCACGTGGAATAGGTACGTTTTGGAATTTCGCCATGCACGTCGACTAGTGTATCTGGCAATGATTTTTTATCCCATCCATTGCAATAAACCAACGATTTGCGTCAAATGGTTGGTTATTCACTCGAAAACAACGTTAGCTCTCGATTATTTTTGCCAGGAATGGGATTTCGACTGAGTCCGAATTTATTCGAGTTGGAAAATTTTCTAATTTTAGAGGTTTTCAATTTCTTAGGGTATTTTTCTTCCAAAATGTATTCGATTTTGAAAATTTTCAACAGTAGAAAAGTAGATACTTGAGTAAATTTCAATGTTCTCAAGGCCCACTGAATTGACGATTGAAAGAAATTTTGAAAAACAAAACGTTGAAATTTTTTAATTCAAAATACTTTTGAAAAAAAGAAACAATTTGTCATAAGAAAACCAGTTTAGCATCCAAAGGGCAATTATGGTACTTGAGGTAATTTTTAAAGAACTGCAAATTTCAAGTTCCATACTGAAGTACCTACTCCTTGGTTTTGAATCAATGAAAAGTCACTGAAAAAAAACAATTCGTAACACAGGAAAAATCAGTCAAAATCTTTGATTTTCATCGGATTTTCACTGATTTTACAAATCAAAGAGTTTTACTGATTTTACAAATCAAAGACTTTTACTGATTTTTTTTTTTTCAAATCAAAGACTTTTACTGATTTTTTCAAATCAAAGATTTTGCTAATTTTTTTTCCAAATCAACGATTTTACTGACTTTTTAAATTAGAAATTCTCCGCTGATTTTTCAAATCAAAAACTTTCACTGATTTTTTCAAAACAATGATTTTTCAAATCAAATATTTTACTGATTTTTCGAATCAAAGATTTTAACTGATTTTTCAAATCAAAGATTTTACCGATTTTTCGATTCAAAGATTTTCACTGATTTTTCCAAATCAAAGATTTTACTTACTGATTTTTTAAATTAGAAATTTTCCACTGATTTTTCAAATTAAAGATTTTTATTGATTTTTCAAATTAGAAATTTTCGATGATTTTTCAAATCAAAGATTTTCACTGATTTTTTCAAAACAACGATTTTCACAGATTTTTACTGATTTTTCGAATCAAAGATTTTGCTGATTTTTTAAATTAGAAATTTTCCACTGATTTTTCAAATCAAAGATTTTCACTGATTTTTCAAATCAAAGATTTTCACTGATTTTTCAAATTAAAGATTTTTACCGATTTTTCAAATTAGAAATTTTCACTGATTTTTTTTTCAAATTAAAGATTTTTACTGATTTTTTAAAGCAAATTTTAGATATTTTACTTACCTTTGAGAGAACTTTCACTGATTTTCCATACAATTTTAGACTGCTCGCATTCAGTGAATTTTTTTATTGATTTATTACTATGCTACAATTCTGACTGCTTTTCAGGAATTTTTGACAATTTTCACAGATTCATAATGAAGTTGAAATTCACCTACTTTCTCATTTATAAATTAGTGAAAATGATGAAAAAACCAAGAGAAGTCAGAATTGCACCACTAATAACAAACTAGTGAAAAAATGCTGGGAAAATCAGTAAAAATTCACTGGAAAATCGGTGAAATATCTGAAATTGGCTGGAAAATCAGTAAAAATCTTTGACATTCTCTGCAGCTGAATTTCACATATTTTTAAAAAAATTTCGCTGGTCATTTCAAGAATTTCACTGATTTTTCAAATCAAATATTCTGCTAAATTTTTCAGTGAATTTTCACTGGTTTTCTAGCAATTTTTTCACTGACTCACTAATGTGCTGCAATTCGAATTTTTTTTAAAAAATCAAAGTTTGAAAAATCGCAAGCAAAATTTTTTGAAACTTTACATTGGAAAAGATTTTAGTATCGTTCAAAATTTATTTAATTTTACATTTTTATCTACCAATTACCCTTTTAATTTTTTCCGGAAATAATTCTTACAATTCAACATTTTTAAAATTTTTTCCATTCACAAATTTTTCAAAAAATCTCCATTTTCATAATTTCTTTCAACTCGAAACTTGTTTCCAAAATTTTTCTTCAATTTTTTTCAACCATGAAATTTTTAAATTTATTAAAAATTTCATACAATTTGGAATTTTAAAAAATCTTGATTTTCATACTTTTCAAAATTTCTTCAAGCTCAGTAAAATTAACTGAACGAAATTTTTAAAAGTAGGTAGTCAAAATGTGAAATGAAAAAAATTTTATAGAAAAATGTTGATAAAATTTAAATGAAAGAAATTCTACCTGCAAAAAAATTTGCAATTGAATAAGGTTTGAAAAAATTAAAAATTTTAAAATACAGAAAAAATTTGAACCAAAAATTTCCAACTTGGATCGTCAAAATCGCATTACCGGCAAACATATTTAGAAGCCAGTAAAACAACATCGAACGCGTACCCTCCTCCCTTTCTCCCTCCATGACCACCATTCGACGATTTTTCTCTCAGTTTTTTAAAATTCCGACGACAACAACACGTCGGTGTTTTGCTATGCTGAAGCTGGGTCGTAATAGAGGAAAAAAACACGCGACTTTTCCCTTCAAAATAAAGCCAACGTGAAAGAAAGAGACGATTCGTGGAATCACTTCGCGAGTTGGTGATGACGACGCGACGCGATGAGTACGAAATTTATAATATTATCGCGTAATAAAGTGGCCTATTTTTTTATTTACAGGGTTCATTATGTTGATGTTGTTCCGCTCCAAGTCTAAATTCCGTCATAGATCCGGTAGCAAGGATTTTGGATTTTATTCGCCGATCAGTTTGACGTCGCCGAATCAAGAAAATATCAACGTGTATTTGGGTAAATTGAGATTCTTTTTCTTTCGGTTCCCTCCATTCTTCCCCCCACACCTATGAATCCCAAGTTGATAAAAATACTCGTATTTTCACCGGCGTATTTTGCTGATGTTTTATTTTTTTCACAATGCTTACAGTGTCATTGTTTATCACATTATTGACCGGGTTGGCAAGTCCGTTCGGTATTTGGATCTTATCGGTGTATGGATTACTGTGTACGACCACGTTGTTGATATTTTATTATAAAACCATTAAGTACGATTTGGATGAGAAAATTGGCCACGTGAGAAGTAAGTGAGGGGATAAATGAGGAGGGGAAATAGCTCGAAAGATTTTTGTAAATAGATGTCTCGCGATAATGGAAATGGTTTCTGGCAAAGGTTCTCAAAAAAAAAAAAAAAAAAAAAGTATGAAATATCAGCCATAGTCGGTGATTAATTCGAAAATACGAATCACTCGTTGGTGATTTTTTTTTAAAATTTCGTTACAGAAAATGTTGAAAAAATCAATAAAACTCACTTTTTTATAAAAAATTCGTTCAAAAATGATTCACGATAAAAATTGCGAATCGCTAATTTGTAGAAAAAAACAGAAGATAATGATTGATACGATCGATGATCTCATAACAAGACTTCAAGTCTCATAATTCAACTTTTTTTAAAAAAAAAAAAATCGATCAGGTGATTGAAAATAATTTTTTCCCAAAAATTTGATCAGTGATCACCAACATTTTTACCACAAAAAAAAACCTAATAATTAATGAAAAAAATTCAATCACTTGATTGAGAACGATTTTCTCAAAAAACGATTCGTTCAGAAAATTCGTTCACAAACGATTCACTCAAAAAAAACTGTTCAGCGAGTTTTAACTCATAAAGTAAAATCGTAAATTAAATTGCTAGTGTTTGAAAAAATGTCTTATCGATCAACGATTCAATCTTTCGCAAATGATTCGTATGGAATGCGAACGATTCACAATAAAAATAAATTATTGAATCACAAATTCGTAATCAGAATTGATCACAAGTCAACGTATTGATTCCTAAATAAGCTCAAATATTCGATAATTTTAAAATTTACATCAGACATTTAGAACGACTTTTTCAACGAATTCGTTCGCGAACGATTCATCATAATCATCGAATTACTGATTCTCAAATAAATTCTTTCTTGATTGTGAATTTCAAGACAGAATCAGAATTTCAACCAATCAATCAATAATTCGAATCAGTCGTTCGGAAACGGTTTTCTCAAAAATTCGTTCGCGAACGATTCGCCAAAAATTTTTATTCTATTCACGATTTTTATGAATGTTTTAAAAACGGTTTCTTTAATCAACGACGTATTCAAAAATATGATTCAATTGCCTGTGGACGATTTTCACTAAAAATTCGTTCGCGAATGATTCACGATGAAAACTGAATCATCAACACGTGAACAACTTGAACAAGTATAACTTGCAATTGACATTGGAATATAATTTCAACCTTCAACCTTCAAAAATTAATTTAGTGAAAATGAATCAATCGTTCGCGAACAAAAAAAATTAATGTATTTTTTTCATGTATGTATTTGGTCTAGATTTGGTGTAATTTGGACCAAAACCGTAAAAAAGATACATCGATTTTTTTTACTCATTGTTCCTTTTTTCTGGCAGGGTCACAATTTCAAAAAATTCGTTCACGAATGAAAGAATGATTAACTGAAATTTATTATTAGCTTGTGATTTCGAAAAAAATTCATCAACTAATGATTCCATCAAAAACGCGAATCAATCGTTCGCGAACGAGATCCATAAATTCGTTCTTGAACGAGTCACAAAACACGAATCAATAATTGATTAACAAAAGTTCTTCTTAAAAAAGAACATATCGTTCAATGATTCAACAATTCAATTCAGTCGTTCACGAATAATTCGCAGAAATATGAACTATGTAGTTCAAATTCACGTTCAAAAAAAATACAATTACTTTTTATTCACCAATTCGTTTCTAAAAAAAAAAAATTATGAATTAGTCGTTTGCAAACGAATGGCCAAAAATTATGTATTAAAATCATTGAAAAAGCAAATACGTTCGCGAATGATTATCGGAAAATATGTTTAACAGCAACTTGTTCAACTCATAAAGAATTGAAAATCTAAAAAAAAATCGAATTATTCGTTCACGAACAAATCGAAAAATATATATATAATTTTTGGTAATTCGAATTTTATGAGCTCTAAATGAACGAATATATTTATTAAATCGTTCACGAACGATAAATTATGGAAATTCGTCCATTTGGTCTCAAATTATTCAGTCGTACAAATTTACAAAACGTACGAATTTTTCGACCAGGAAAATCAATTCAAATTTTCATTACAAATTACTTTTTCTTATTTTTGTCAAATGATTCGATTTATGTGATTCACTTGTGCAAAATTTGTATTTTTCTATTGTAAAAAACTAATCAAAAATTTCAAATTACTTTGAAAAATCAACAGCATATTAGACAAAATTGTTCGCGAACGAATCAAACATGAACAGATTCAGAAATTCGTTCACAAAAATAATACTGGGCAGAATCGTTCGTAAATTTGAATTTTATTCATTCTAAAACTTGAAATCTTCAAATTTTATGTAACCAAAATGCTAATATTTCTGTATTCGATTTGATTTCGATTAAAATTAATTCATTTTCACCAAATTTTGCAATTTTTCCATTCAATGAAAATTATGAAAAGAGAATTTCCCTTCTTTATTCATAATCCATTCGTTTTAATTGAAAAATCCTGTGAAATTCCAATACGAGTTGCCAATCCTTTCAAACGCGATTTTTCAAAATTTGATTATTTTAAAAAAGGAATACGATGAATCAACATTGTGGAAGGATAACAACTAAAAACTGCGATAAAATGTGACAAAAAAATAAAACCTATGACTAAATCTACACGAAAGAGGCTTCAGGCACGAAATTAAAAATACCCTGCGAACGACTGAATCGTTTTTTTTTCAACTGTTTGATTCAAGTGGTCCACTTGCTTTCGCATCCAAGTTCAAAATTTTTTTTCAGAGTTCGAATTTTTTCCGAATTAAAATTTTTTTCTTGAGTTTGAATTTTTTCTGCATCATTTTTTGAAATTTTTTCCGAGTTCGAATTTTTTTTAAAGTTCAAATTTTTTCTCGACTACTTTTTTTCAAAATTAAAATTTTATTTTTTTCACAGTTCGAATTTTTTCTCGATTATTTTTTCTCAAAATTAAAATTCGAACTCCGAAAAAATTAATGATGGAGAAACAATTCAAACCCAGGAAAAAAATTTTAATTTGGAAAAAAATGTTCGAGAAAAAATTCGAACTCTGAAAAAAATTTTAATTTTGAGAAGAAGTAGTCGAGAAAAAATTCGAACTCTGAAAAAAAATTGATGTTGAGAAAAAGTAGTCGAGAAAAAATTCGGACTCTGAAAAAAAATTCAATTTGGAAATAATCGAGAAAAATTCGAACTCTGAGAAGAAATAAAAAATTTCGAACTTAGAAAAAAGCAAGTGGACCACTTGAATCATACAGTTGAAAAAAAAACGATTCAGTCGTTCGCAGGGTATTTTTAATTTCGTGTCTGAAGCCTCTTTCGTGTAGATTTAGTCACAGGTAAAAATAAATAAAAATTTCATCATTTCGTTTTTCCTATTTTACAAAAAAATTGCAATATTTTAAACTCCACGAAGCCATTTCCGTCCATAAAAAAAAAATTAAAAAATTCTTCAACCGTAGGTATTAATATTTTTTTTTTTTCAGGAATCGTAAAGGAGAAATTTTACGAGATAAAATACATCTTCGATTCATTCATGTCGTACGTAGATAAAGTAGAGCAAGAATTTTTGAAACTTAGCAACATTTCAGTCACCATAAATCAGGTAAAATTACACACCTAGACCTACTCAACATTAAACATACCTTTTAAAAAAACAAATCACATTATATTTCCAAAAACAATCATTAAAAAAAATTAAAATTAAAAATACTACTTCTAAATCCTAATTTCATAAAAAAAATAACTAAAATTAATTACTCGACTCGTAAAAAAAATCTACAATCTCGTAACTAACTCTACTCGTCCAATTTTACAGATAGTCTTCTTCACAATCTGCGAAAAAGTCCTACTCACAGATCAAAACATCACAGCCCTTTATTCGTTGATGTTCTACAATGTGATCAGCTACTGTTTCTCGTACATGAAGCAAATGCTGGAAAAAAGCAACTGGTCGCCATACATAAACGTCGCCAACCATTCCACCATCAAACACTTGGCCATGTCAGCAACGAAAATCGTTCTAGAAGTAACCAAAGCCGTTACATTCATCATAACTTTAGTATTCATGCTATTCGTACTCTGCCTAGAGCAACGTCTGCATTACTACCAGCCCACCGTATATTTTACTTTTTTCACCGCCGTCTATTACCTCGCAACGGAAAAAATGTTCGCCGAATCGTTCCCCAGTATTTTATCGTATTTCCAAATACCTCATCTGGAGAATCTGGAAACACTTTGGGCTCCAGTCATACTCAGCATCGTTGGCCAAATTCTATCCGGCGGATTCGCAGCCGTATTATTTTGTCGAGGACTTTACAGAGGTGCTTTGATAGCCCTTTATTTGAACGTGTACCTGACTTATAAGAAACTCACGAAAGGAAGTTGGGAAGTGCTGAGTCGCGAGAAAGCTCTAATATCGCCATTTCGATACGCCACCGAAAAAGAATTGGACGAGTTTGAAGATATCTGCGCCGTGTGCTTGACCGATATGCAACTAGCGCGTATTACACCTTGCCATCACATATTCCACACGGATTGCCTTCGACAATGCTTGCAAAATTGTGATAAATGCCCAGTTTGTAAACGAGAATTGATCTTTTATTGAATTTCGCTTCACGAACCACTGTGATCTTTTTCTTTCAAACCTAGTAGATGATAATTTCGCGTTTTCCGAATTTCCTCGCGTAGAAAATTAATGAAAATTTATGATGAGAAGAGCTATCGTTTGTATTGTTTTAGCATTCCATTCGTATCGAAATTTATTCGAATTTTAGAATCGAATGATCGATTTTTTTTCTTTGATACCTTGGCAAGTTTAGATTACAGTTGGATATGGATAAATTGCCCATATTACTGGGTTGATTTGTGACACCCTTCTTGTTTTATGCTTTTACAAGAGATTTGTAACTAGGTATTTATACTTTCTTTTGTTTTACTTTTATATCGTGTACGTTTGTTTGATGTTGTTTTTTTTTTCTATTAAAGAAATTATCGGCGTTGAGTTTAATTACCGATTATAACGAAGTTTGTGAGGTGAACACTCGCTGAATGGCATGTTTCGAGTTTCCATTCGGTTGATAATAGATTAATTTGTATTTTCGAGCTGTTTTTCTGCAAATTCCGAATCTGTAAGAGACGTTAAAGTCACGATAAAGTGTGTAAGTTGGGCAATGTTTGATGAAAAAAAAATAAGAAGGAAGAAATGAAAATTTTGCAAAAATGGAAAAAAAGCAGATTCGAGTCTAAGAACTGATCAAATTATGAATTATTATCAATAAAAAATCAATTATCCCTCCACCCTTCAACCTTTCATCATAGATTGGTACTTTTCGAAGCAAAATGTAGTTGATCGCCTATTGGTTACACGCGAAGCAATTTCAACTGCACATAAGGGAGCATTGTTGCCTATTCTATGACTTGAAGGAACAAATTAAAGAATTACCGAATATGGATCACGATTTTTTGAATATTCAATCGTTTGATTTTTTTTATGGAAATCTCATCATTTTTTTTTGGAAATCGAATATGATCTACTGATCATTTTGACAGATTAAATAAATGGCTTTGGAATCAAATTATTAAATTTTTTGGAAACGTGTTTTTTATGATATTGATATGCTTAGGTACTCTTGATTTAAAATCGAACAGCAAGAGATAGCGAATTCGTAGGAATTTTATTTTTTCAAAAAAATGAATTGATCGAAAAAATTGACCAAGTATACCTAGAATTAAAAAAAAGTTGGGTCTTGAAACTTTTTTAAAAAATTGGTTCCTAAAATTTTTCAACATATCGACTCTTCAAATTTTTTAAAAAAAATTAATTTTCAAAATTTTTTGAAAAATTTGATTCTTAAAATTTAAAAAAAAATTGATTTTCAAAATTTAAAAAAAAAACCTGATTTTCAAAATTTATAAAAAAATTGATTTTTAAAATTAAAAAAAAAATGATTCTCATTTTTTTAAACTTGTTCTTGAGATTTTTCAACATATCGGCTCCTCAGATTTGTTAAAGAATTGGTTCTCCAAATTAAAAAAAAAATATGGTTCCCAAAAGTTTTTAAATTTTTGGTTCCTAACATTTTTTTAAATATTAATTCCATGGATTCCTAGATTTTTTTTTAAAAATTGGCTCCAAAAATTTTTTAAAGATAGATTCCTGAATTTTTTTTAAAATACCAAGTTCCTACTAAAATTTTTTTAAATAAATGGATAAAAATATTACAAACAATTAGAAATTTTTAATTGAACTACCTAATTGTTTTTTGTGGGGGTCAACTTATTGGATTTCGAATTTTCAATCTCTTTGATCTGTCGAAGTCGAACAATTGATCATTTTCCGAATAATGGAATAGACGATTTTCTATTCTTTTTGTAATCAACAAAACTCGCCAATTTTCACCATCATTTGAATGATCAAAAAATTTTTTACCATCATCTTTCAATCCACTTTTGGGAGCATTAATTTTTCAAAAGGTGACGTCAGTCATTTTTATAGTAATCGAATTTCAATGTTCAAAAAAAATTCAGAAAAATCAGTTAAACGAAGACAAAGAAAAGAACGATTGAGATTTTTAAAATGAAAAAAGTACAATTTTTAGAACTTGAACTCAATTTTTTTCTCATTTGATCAACGTTCATTTTTAATCAACTATATTAAAAATACTAAAGAAAAAAATCGCAATTTCTAATTTCTGAGCTATCACTGTGATTCACAGACACTATTCAGTATTCACCCTCCAGTATTTTGATCCTAATTCACGATTAATTAACTGAAATGGATTTAAACTAACGAAATAATTGATACTACATTTTTCATACTAAAAATTTTTCTAAGAGCGACTGCGTTTTTGGAAATAACTTTGAGAATGGTTTGAAATGTAGATCAGTTTCAAATCATTATGAATAAAAAAAAAAAAATGAAATTTCGATAAAACTGAGCAAAACGTGTCAAAACTATTTTGAATTACATAAAAAAAAGAAAACGCGAGAATTTCAAAACTTCGGTGCAATAGAAATGAAAATATTATTGCTTGAAATAATTATGAAAAAATTATCCCAAATTTGTTTTGAAACTGCATTTCTCAAAATCCATTCAATTGCAGAAAATATTTCAGAATTATTTGTACAAGTTATGAAAATTCCTTAGAGATGAAAAAATTGAATAATTGAAATCTTAAATTGTTCCATGTTACTATCATTAAAATCATTCAAAAAAACGTAAAAATTTCGCCAATAATGATTTTAAAAATGTTAAAATTTTCTAAATTAAAATACCCACTCAAAAATTGATTCAAGTAATAGTGTCAAATATTCCCAAAAAATACAAATTTCAATTTTTTTTTTAGAATGTTGATCAAAATTGGGCAAAATGTGGAAAACAGTATCGAATTTTAATGAAAATTGAGTAAAAAGTAATAGAATTTTGTAATACTGGCAAAGATTGCGTGAAATATGTATTATTCAGATGTTGAATTAAAATTTGTAATAAAATTGTTTCGATATTTCAAACTTTTTAAAGACATTTTGAACGTTTTTCTGAGCTATTTCAACAATTTTTAAAAATGTTGGATTGTCTTTCGAAATTTTATATTTTTTCACAATAAGAAACATTTTCAACGCAATGTACGAGTAGTTTTGATCATTTCAAGATGATAATTTTAAACAGAGGTACTTCCAAAAAAAAAAAAATCACGATTCTTAATTCAATTTGAACAGTTTTTGTCATTTTTTCAAATTCAATTTCGACGATATTTTTACAATTTTTATCATGATCTGAAACTTTTTTTTCCATTTCATAAATTTTTTATAAATAATTGGAAACAAATTTTATTGGGTACAACATCCAAAAAAAATATAATGCGATTCTGAATAATTTTTTTAAAGCCATTTTAAAAAAATTTCAAGCACCCTATCAATCCCTTCCCTTTGCGAAAATTTTTCAAAACATGCTCCAAAATCGAAGATCATAATTCATAACTCAACGTTTCCATCACAAAATCACTTACTTCGACAACAAGTACACCATATCACGTTTAAAATTCGTCGTCAAAATAGCATACAGGAACGGATTAGCGCACGAATTGAGCGGATAGAAGAACACCAGGAGTATTTTCGAGTTGGTAATATCGATCAGAGGGAATCCCAGAACAGCAGTCAGAGCGAAAAACGTAATGGGAGCCCAGCACAGGAAATTAGTGGCCACCAGGATGGTCATCTTGCGAGCCAGCACGTATTCGCCATCTTTATGTCGTGTTTCGTAACTCAACGAGAAGTAAATTTGATAGTAGCAAACGCATATCGTTATAAAAGCAGCAAAACTTGAAAACAGCAGCAATAAAATATAAGCTGTGTCCATTATCGTGTCAATTTTCATCGGCAAACACAAACTGAAAGTTATTAATCAATTCAAAAATCAAGAAAACCTCAAATTACGAAATTCTTTGGCCATTACCTTGTTGCTGAATAACAAGAGATTCCCAATAAAGGCAAAGATGCCATAATCAGAGCATTTAACCAACCGAAAAAAATTATCACAGCGGTTTTACGAACTGTTAGTCGATTCGTGTACAAGGCTCGTTTAATTGTAAACCATCTTTCAACAGTCACAAGGGTCAGAATAAATATGGACAATTGACTCGAAAATATACTCACAAAACCAGCCACTTTACATCCCAAGCCTGCAAAACGCACCGATGCGAAATCAGTATCTCATTCGATAAATTAATTCAAAATTATCCATTTCGAACCCCTTCGTCAATACCTCTTTGCCAATCATAAGCGTAATTGAAATAAACCCCTTCGGAGATAAAATCCTCGACAGCCAACATCGATAAAAACACAGCCATGCATAAATCCGAAAAAGCCAAATTGCAGATTAGCAAATTCTGCACAGTCAGCTCAGCATGTTTGCCCAAGATCACCATTAATACGCAAATATTCCCGCATAATCCGGTCAATACGACGAACCAGACGCTAAATCTGAGCCATTTGAATCCCATAATGTCTTCGCAAGGGTTGAATGCATCTGGCTCAGGAGAACATTGAATTAAAACCTCCCTAAAGTGAAAAATTAATTGAATTACCAAGTATTTTGAAAACATTAAAAGTGCATTATTTTTTGAAAATTGCGTTTTTTATACTCTAATCTTATTTTTCCACAATTTGCGACTATAATCTTATTTGGTTCTTCAAGATGAGAACTATGCCATTCGTCATCTTGAGAGGAATCTTCTTTAGAATTTTTGGCAAAAAGACTAGAAACTGCCGAAGGATTTGACGATTTTGGGAGGCACGTTTTTCTCATATTTTCTTCGTAAATCTGTCAGGTAAACGAAAGAGAAGTAGAAAAGGAAAAGGAAAAAGGATGAATAGTTTCAACTTACTTTATGTAAAGTGTATTTTTCCGGGTTGTGAGATCTTGGTAAATGGAATGCGCAACAGTGGAATGAAAAAGTTAAAGTAGCGTTTTTGAGATTCTGAAATTGTATAAAAATCTTCAAGCTATATTCAATTCAAATTGTTATTTAAAAAAAAAAATCCTCACATTCTAAAAGGAGGGGCCAAGAAGACAAACTGCTCTAAATGGCATATGAGAAGATTTTTGAAAATCATAATTTTCATGAAAATTTTTAATTCATGCTGTTGAAAATGAAAAAACCAATAGGTACTATAACTTTTTTTAAAAAAAATCAATGAAATTTATCGACCCTTTTGAGTCAACTTTGGTTCGTTCCTGGATCGAAAATTATAAAATGCCATAAAATATTTTTCAGCAAAATTGAATGAAAACTGCTTCAAACATCACAATGAAATAAAAACGTTACAAATTGAACAAAAATCATTAAAACCTCAAAAAATGCATCAAATTTCAAAATTTCAAAAATTACACAAAAATCGGTCAAAATACATCTGAAATAAAATCAATTTCAAACCCATGCAAAAATTCACATCTAAAAATTCGAAAATTAAAAAAAAAAGTAGGGAAATAAGTAGATACTCCAATATTTTGGAAAATGAATAGATAAAAATTCGTATTGTTCATAATTATTTAATTTTTCAACGAGGTAATTTTACTTGAATTTTGATCATTTTTGACAAATTTACTCATTTTTACACATCTTCCAAATTTTTTAGCATTTTTAAATCACCGATTCAATTTTGATCATTTTCAAAAAAAATTGTTTAAAAATTCAACATTTTGAAAATTTTTCCCATTCGAATTGATTAAAATCTCAATTTTTCAGTTCAAAAATACCTCATGCCAAAGTTAAAAAAATTGGAAAAGTCGTCAGTCTAAGTAGAGGGAGGACACAGAGGAGGACAGAAGAGTCATTCATCGTTAAATCGCTCACTTGAAAATCATAAATCGACGGTATGATCTTCAAAGAATAAGTACTTTCGATAACCAATCTCTCTAGTTCTTTCAATCCGTCTGTTGGTACGTTAGTTATTGACGTCTCCGATAAATCTCTAAAATGTAATATAATCATTAACAAAGAAAAAATAATTCCTTAGGTTAATCCTATTCACTCGTATTTATTACCAACTCACAACTCTGTCAAGCTTTGAATTCCATCAAATGCATGGTCTGATAAAACACTCAATTCCTTGTTTCCTCTCAAGCTTCTAAAAAAAAGTAAGAAAAAGGTTTCATTCTGAATTATGTACTTACTACTTAGGTACATATTTTTTGGTAAACCCGAAAAGTTCAATGAGCGGTTTTAAAATTTTCAAATTTTGTTGAGCCTGCCAAAAAATGGTAAAAATTGAAAATTTTAGGTCCATCGTTCATTCCCTGTCCCCTGTGATCAAGTTTCAATTTTTTCAATTAGTTTTTTACATTGTTTTTTGATAAAAGTTGGCAGTAGTAGGGTATCTAACTGATTTTTTTTTGTAAAATCACTACTTTTTCACTACTTTTTCCATTGAAAAAAATTTCAATTCGTACCTCCCCTCACCTCCCCGAAAAAATCGACTCTCTTTTCCAACATTCAAAAAAAAAACGATTAAAATTTTTTAGATAAAAAAATGAAATTAGAAAAAAAATCTTTATTTTAAATGTAATAAATGAAAAATGAACAATTTTTGAAATTTAAAAAAATAAATTTCGCGTCTTTGGAATTTTTTTTACTTCTTTACTACTTTTTTTTTTCAAATTTTCGTCTGAATTCACTACTTTTCCACTACCGGCATGACCGGTTTTTCAAATCACTACTTTTTCACTACTTTCACTACTTTCACTACCCGTTAGATACCCTGAGTAGGCATTATCACAATCGAAGGTTTAAAAAAGTCCCGATTTTTCAAAATTGGAAATGAATACAAACTTTAAAAAAAAAAAAATGAAATACTTATTCCTCACCCAAAAATCGTACATTCCATTCGGCTAGAACACGGGGAAGAGGGAGGGGGGGTCGAAAAAAAATAATAAAGTCGACATTCATATTTTACGCCTTCAAATTAGTGAGAATCGATGATTTTAATGTCTCAACGTACTTTTCCCAAAAATTGGGGGCTAGAGGAGCACTGAAAGGTCAAATCCAAAAAATAAGCAAATATTCGAACTCAGTGTCCTCAAATACCTAACAAACGACAGATCACACGTTATTTTTAATTTTTTTCAATTTTGACCCTATCAAGGGGGCCAGTAGGGTGGTTCAGAGAGGTCGGATGAAAAAACCAAGTACATATTCGAAATCAGCGCTTTCGAATTATTAGAAATCGGCAAGTTTCATTACTTTTTCGTTTTTTTTTAAATTTTGGCCAAAATTGTGGGCCTATTGGACCCCTCCCCCCCCCCAAAAAAAAAATCAGGGATAAAGAGATCCCATTATGAAAATTAATGGTTAAAAAAAGGGTGAAAAGGGCTACCTAATGTAATTTTTTCAGATTTTTAAATTGTATCTAGCTTCCATCTTTTGTAATTATCATGAAAGTTAAAGTTCAACTTGAAGCTTTTCAAAATATGATTATAGTTTTTGAATCTCCTATGTTTTATTTCAAGTACAACTTATCTCGAGGCAGTATGAGCCTTTAAATTTGGATATTTTGGCAAAAATCGCAACTGCATAAAAATTACAAAGCCATGCTCTTTTGAAAGTGGGAACTCGCGAAAAAAAATCTGAATGAAATCAGAAATTTTTGATTCGAATCAGTACGAAATATCCTTGGAGTCAAATCACCTCTCCCTTTTCTGCCTCACAAGTGATCATTTTTTGAATTCACTTCCAAATTATTTCCAAAGACAAGTTTTTAGCTATAATCAAAAATTATACAAATTAAACACCTAAAAAAAGTCGGAAAAATCAGAAATTTTTTACCTTTCAATAGCGATAATAATATATACCTTACCAACAACGAAGTACCCATTGCCAAAAAAAATGAAAAAAAATATTCTAAAAAAATTTTCAATTTTAAGCTTGATTTTTTGCGGAAGAAAGATTAAACATGGGCCAAAATATTTTCATTTTTCACTATAGATTTTCTTGAGGCCACGTCACAACAATTTTTGGCACAGACCCACCAAAATTCGAAAAATTTGAAAAACTCAGCACCCATTAAACACCTAAAAAAACAAATTTTCTACGCTTACAATTTAGATATTTGTGACCCATTGAAAGCCCACGATTCCACCGCTGTGATTTGATTATAGTTGAAATTTCTGCATACAAGATGTTCAATCAGATTAGTCAACTAATAACTAATAAGCACTTATAGCTGTTGAAAAACTTACACCTGATTTGCCCTCACTGATACTTGATTGCTCCGAATAATTTGGATCAAATTTCTTTCAAAATTACTGCATAATGATAAAAAAAAAGTAAGTACATGAATCCCTTTATCTAATTCTTTGTTCAAATAAAAAAAAATCAAAATACCTACACAATATCCATAATTTCTCGAAAAAGTCGCAGCCTCGGTACATTTTTAATCCCAGTGAGTATCACAGATCTAAATATGCAAATTCAAAAACATCCTCTCATTAGAAAGCAAAAAATCTCGTACGAAAACTCAAATACTCACAGAACTTTCAATTTGACTGAATCGTTTTCCAAAATATCCAAAGATAACGTATCCAACATGAGAGCTCTGGCCAAATACCTCGACACACAAAAAAAATCATTTCAAAACCAGAATTGCTGACGATTTCGTAAGTACAAATTAATGCAAAAATGAAATATTTTTACTCACAGGGATTTCAACAATGGCAATTCATTGAATGCGTTTTTCCGAATAAATCTCAAATTACTCAATTCGACCAACTCTCTAAAAAAATGCTCAATTTTAAATTAATCGACCTCAAAAACTCGTTAGTAAGTAAATTTAATCGCTTACACATTGGTTAAGCTGTCTTTAAACCTTGAGAAATTTCGAGCTTCCAAAATCTCAACCGGAGACTGACTCAGTGTTCTAAAAAAAAACCACACCAAATAAAACCCTCGACCCATATTAATTCGATATCCACAGACCTTCGCAAACAATACTTACAATTTTTCGATTTTCCCTTCAACATCATCTAAAAACTTGACATTCACAGATTTCAAAGTCCGATTACCTCCACCATCTTGATTCGTATCACTTTTACACAACACAGACACCGACAACCGGCCCACCAATAAATAAGCCACTACCGTAAAACGAACCGAGCACAATTTACAATCCAGCATTATCTTCGTAGTCAGCACGGACTCGAGAATAATTCACATCTGCGACGATTAAATCGCGAGCACACCAGAATAACATACTCCTATCCTCGACAATAATTAACACTCGAGTACTAACCATACAAAAATATACACCAAAGCTGTGAAATATGCAATAAAAGAATTATCAACTTAGCAACGCGCACCATATAACATCGAAAATGACTCGTAAAATGTAAAAATGAGAATAAGTTTTTAAATTAATTCCAATTGGTGTTAGGTTAAAGTATTCATTAACGTTTAAACGTTTTTTTTAAAAATAATGATTCGATGTGATACGAAGGCGAAGTGAGATCGGATAAGGAACGCAGGTGACAAGGTGAAAAATGTGAAGTTGAAGTAGGTACGAGGTACTTGTAGAAGAAAGAATGTAAAAAAGTGAAGAAAACGAATAGGTATTAGGTACCTTACTAAATAAACAACATCGTTGTGGCAAAGTCCTGCCATATTTTTGTCCATTATTAAGACTTGCGATCAAATTGGTATCAAAATTTGGCCTTATTTATGTCAAATTTCATGTCAGTTCTGTTTCAAGTGAAGTAAAAATACGCGCGACTTTTTGTAATAATGTAATCCCATCATTGAAACCTTCAAATAAATATGTAAAATAGGTATTGAGAGACTATTGAAAATATTCAAGTACAAGTAAACAGAGGAAGTTCTAAAAAAAAATTATAGATTTTTCGTCGAAAAATTTTAGTGAATTTTATTGGCAATGAACCCTAAAACCCTATAGACATTGATGTGACCCTGTCTAGATTAGCATTTCTGAAACTGGTTCAGTGAGTTTCCAACCAGGAAGAACCAATTTCTGAAAAAAAATTATTTAAAAAAAATTATAGGTAATTTTTCATTGCTTGAAATGTTTTCATCTTGAAACAGAAAAAATTGATATTATGACGCAGAAAATTCAGAGTAAATCTCCCATTTTTCTAAACCACACCTCACAAAATAAAATTTAGCAAAAATAAGGCCAGAACTTAAGAAATCCTGATCACAGCAGACAGAACTTTTGAGACCTCCAAAACGACTAAAAATTAATTTTTTTAAAAAACATAATGATAAAAAAAATATTGTTTTTCGTCATAATTTTTCGAGTAAATCAATTACAAAATTCGAGGTTATTCTGCTTCTATCTGAAAAATAAAATCAGAAAAGGGAACATAGGAGTCAATTTTTTGAAACTAATTTCGATTCATTTATGAGCCCATTACGTAGGTCCCAAACTCAAAATGATTTAAACAGGGGTGTAAAACTGTAATTTTTGAATGCCAATTTCAAACTTTTTAGCATTTTTCGAAGTTTATTTCGAATTTGGAGCCTAACCCCCCACATGACAGCCTTCAAAACTTGTGTGTCAATACTCAAGTCAAATATTTTGAAAATTAGATTACACACAGCACCCAATTTTCCAACACTCATCTTGGCTCTTTAATTGAAATCTCAAATTTTTGCTTTTCAATGAATGTTTTTCGTGCTATTTTTTCTTAAATGGCAAAATAATTCCAACAAAATTGATACATTAACATTACCCATATCAATTAACCAGGAAGCAAAAACGATATTTGTAAGAATCTGATTTTTATAATTTTGTCAAAATTGACCAATTTTTGTTCATTTAGTCTAAACTGAAGATCTACAGAAAATATCCACAAAATCAAAGCATTTTTAAAAAATATAAACTTTTGAAACCAATTAACAATACTTTCCTAAGAGAATGAACACGAAATAATTGAAACAGAATTTCAGAGCATCGAGTTTTTTTCAAAATCTACTTTTTTGAACTGATTGATAAATGATTAGTAACCTCCTTTAGCCTTTTTTAAAAAATTAGAAATTGAATGTGATGGGGAAGACCTTGACTAAGCCTTTTCAAAAAAAAAAAAAAAGGAGTCAACTACAAAATCTCATTTCGAGTTGAAAAAAAATTGGTTTAAACGGGGGAATAATTTTGAAAATCAGAAAAATTTTTCGTTCTAAGTCGAAAAAATTGAGAAAACCACCACTTGACTCATTAAAAAAATAATGCTACTTTCAAAAATTAATAAAAAAATTTCGCACTTTTCGTTTTTCCAATGATGATGATTTCGGTTTTTTCAGAATTTATTTTCGATTTTAAGAGAGAAAACGATACCAAAACATAGCAGATTAGGTATGTACTTAGGGAGAAATTTACTCGAAAATGCAAATCTAGAAACGTTGAACCAACTAAGGAATTCGAGCCCAGTACTTAGGTAATTAGGAGCTTTTTCATTATTTTTGTATCAGGCGTCATCCTGAAATTCTCCAAAAAAATGTACTTTTAGTAATTTTTTTCTGAGTCAAAAAGTAACCAAAAACTTGAACGATTTTTGCCAATATTGCTGTCAAAAATCTCCCCTTTTTCACCCCCTCCGTTCAACTTAATTATTGAAAAAAACGAATGTTTGACTTCCAGAAAAAAGATTTTTGATTTTTTTCTCTTAAAAAAATTCATATTGAAATAAAATACTCTCATTCCAAACGAATTTCTTGAAAAAAAACACGATTCTTGATTTTTTGGACACCCTGTTGATGGAACCAAGAAATTTCGAGCTCTTGTATTTCTGAAAATTACATCGATTTTTCCAATTCGAAAAAGCTAGATTCAAGTTGAAATTTTAATCACACTTAATCCAAACCGACGTCCATTTCAACGACCAATTTCCAAGCAAACCCACACCATCAGTATTAACATGTATTGTAAAAACATATCACTAAACAAAAAAACAGTTTACAACAATTACATATGACTAACAACTTACATACATAACGAACAACGTAATACCTTAATAAATAATTCACAACGACTAGAATGAATTAAAAGTTGTACATATTAACATTATTTTTCCCTCGTTAACAAAATCGTTATTTATTGCACAAAATTTCTCTTGTTATTATAGAATAGGTAAAAAGGCACGTAAAATGGCATACAAAGCTGATTCCATTTCGAATACTTATTTGAGAATTAAGCGATTTCCAAGAGACAAAGAATAGAAAAAAAAATAGATTGAATGGAGGGGGGAAGAAGAATACAGATGATTCGGAAGTGCAACGTTTCATTTTAGGAACATTGGCTCAAATTGATCATATGTAAATATGTAGATAATACCTAAAGCTTAACGAAGGTAATGGAATGCTAAAGTATATAATTATGAAAAAATTAGTGAATATTTGCGATAAAATCTTCGAATTTACGCGAGGTAATGTATGAAAAATCATTGAAATAAAACCGCAATAAACCAATAGCAAAGAAACCCCAACCAGGTAATTGAATATCTGCGCGAGAGAGATAGATGGGGAAACCCATTGGAAACCGAAACAGTTCAAGTATAATCCATTTTAAATACCAATCATTTCGATAAATTCGAATTCGTCACTTGGACGCGGTTACGATGATATTCGACACTTCAGCTGAACGAAACATTACCCTATCTACGATCTGTTTACAATATTTTCCTAAGGTGAGATGAAAACTATAAAATGAGCTCAGATTTAAAATCGTGGCTCATTCCGTTAGTACCAATTGGTGAAAATGTTCGCGAATTTGAACCCGTTAGAATCAGTAGCTCCTTCCAAAATCATGGAAGTGACGCCGACGAAAATAATGTCAACTTTGGAGAACGCGCCGACCAAGATGATGGAAAATGTCGTCGAAACGGTCGTCGAATGTGTCGAATGCGTGCCCACGAAAACCGTCACCGAGGTAATGAACGCCATCGAATCGATACCGAGTAAGATGAATATAAATCCAATGGCTACGATGAATAATTTTACCGATTTTTTAACCCTCGATCTAACCCAATTCGTTTTCACCTTTTTCACTCAAGTATTTACTAGTTTCTTAACGCAGTTTGAAAAATACATCAATATACTTTTTGTGCTTTGATTTACCTAACATTTTTGAAACGATTTTCAATCGAAAATTGGCTAACCACGTAGAATGACTAAAAATTATACCCAATACCGTGTAGAATAACAAATGCTCGTGATTTGCATCGATTTTAGAAAAAAAATAAGACAGCGAAACGTATTGCTTAAAATGTTAACTTTATCCAATATTATTATCGGTAGTTATTAATTTATAGAAAAATCTTTGGAATGTATAAGTATTACTTACAAAATGTACAATATTTTTACATGGAATACAGAATTATTTAAAATCACTTGTACCGTCGATTTTATTTTTTTTTTTTGATTTCCATCGAAAAACGAAAACCACCGAGATCGACAATACTCTAGAAAAAATTCACCTAAATAAGCTATCCTTCTATACAAGCTATCGACAAAATATCGCCCTATTTAAACGGATAATTGACGATAAAAATAATTCGTAAATGAAAAAATGGATATGCAAAAAATACTTAAGTGAGTTATCGATGTCGGAGAAAATGCAAAATAAACAACGTCGTTTTAGAGTTTTATGGACGGAAAGGCTTCGTAATACGATAATATAGTTTATGGATATGTTGAGAAATGAAAATAATAATCAAGCGATTGGAAACATCCCTGTTTAGGTCAACAATATCGTTGAAGATATTGGAACCATAATAAGTTCAAGGCGTCTTAGAGTGTTTCCATTTTTAGGCAGTTTATAGTGTGAGTGAAGATATAAAACGATATAAAACTGTTTTGTGCTAAGGCTGGCATAGCTAGTTCACAAATTATTCTTACAAGTATAAAAACCGATATAAAAATAGCAAAATTCGTAAAATTAATGATATGTGGTAATGAACTCTCAATCGAATACCAACGAGAATCAACAAAATCACTCACCTGAACTAATGGAACGTGGACAAAATACAATGGCTTAGGTTGAGAAACATAACGCGCACATATTCACGTGTTTAAATCTTTAAAACTATACAAAATTAATTAATTACTCGATAATTTATTCGAAAACGACTTGAAAAACCACGAGAACAGAAAATAGTTGAACGTTGAACTTTGCAAAAAAGAAAAAACCGGAAATTTCGCGAATAAAATTTTCTTTTGGGCTTTTTACGTTGCGGATTAGGATACAGGCTATTTTTACCAAAGAGAAGGACAATTTTGATTGGTGTGGTGCACTTTTTTCAATTTTGAAATTTTTTCATTTTTATTTTTCTCATTTTCTCTCAATTTTTGATTTTTTTCTGATTTTAAATTTTTTTTAATTTCCTCTATTTTCTTCAAATTTGAACATTTTAAATTTTTTCTCAGTTATTAGTATTTTTATTTTTCAAAATTTTTTTAAATTTTGGACTTTGGTGATTTTTAATTCTTTAAATTTTTAAATTTTTTTCCAAGTTAGAATCTCTCAATTCAAAATTTTTTCAAGTTAGTCATGTTTACGTTTACCAATTCAATTTTTTTCAAATGTTTACAATTTTATTCCTTTCAAATACTTAGACACAAAATTATTTTCCTTGTCCAATTTTCTCAACTTTTGCCTTTTACCATTCAGAACTCGAGAAGTTTGAATCTGAATCTGAATCCTATCGTAATCAGAGGCTAAAATTTAATTTCAATTCAATCAAAACTTTGGGGACAAGTTTCAATGGTTTCAACATTCGAAGATATTTTTAAAAAAATGATGCTAATTTTGAAAAGGATCAAACGGTAAATAAATAAATAATTAAAAGAAAATGTAAACTTTGAAACATTTCAGAAGAATTTAGAAAAATCGCGAGAAAGTTCAAAATTGAAAAAAATGAGGGAATCCAACGCTGAAAAAAATTATTTAAAAAAACCCCTCAAAATTAGAAACATTTTTGAAAAAAATCAAAATTGTAAAAATTATTGGGAAAAAATAGAAATTGTAAAAAAATGTTGAAGAAATTTGAAAAAATTTTGAGTCAATAAAATGTTCAAAAATGGAAAAAAGCGAATCCTTCAATGAAAGTTTACGATTTTTTAATATTATTACTATTAAACGTTAATTTTTTTCAATTTCTACTTATATTTTGGTAATTCTATGATCGAAAAATTAAAGACAGTGATCAATCGATTTCGAAACTTTCAACTTTAAAACGATCTAACCGCGCGACCACGATTTAAACCAACAAATCATTCAATCAACTAACATCTCCATTAAAATAAAATTCCTCTTTCGTAACGTTCCTGCAGTTCAAAAACACCGAAACTAAAGCAAAAATCATCATACTACGATTAGCAATCAGGAAAAAAAATCGAAGACCAAAATTACAAAGAACGAATCCTTGAAAAAAAACGATTACTATTCGTAATTAGATTACGTCAGGAAGCTTGATATAAATTCGTAACGATGAGACGAAACCATGAAAATCGCAACTATACGAACGAAAGTTGTCACAAAAATGCTCAAATGTTTCCGTTTCGTACAAAAGTACGCATAGGTAATACGATAAATGCACCGAAGCATTAAAAAATGCGAAAAGATTGCTATCGTGAGACTCGAATCTCATGTCGAAATTACACCGTATGATACATAACGATACCTTATAACTATACAATGATATAATACACGGTAGAAAAAATATCGATCGATAAAGGCGATACGAAGACGACACATACGTTATAAAATCACAGCAACGACAATATTCTGTCGAATTGTATTTTACACGTACCATTCTTTAACGTCTTGTCTTTTCTTAACCTTAGCACCCATTCTGAGATTATTATTGATATTCGAAGACGGCGGCGTTAACAGATTCGATTGCATATTCGAATGTGTCTCTCTGGGTAACAGAACAGACAAAGGTTTCCGTTCGTTTTGATTTTGAGTATTATTGAAGCTTTTATGGCTTTCGATTTTGTAATTAGTTTCGGTTCGACGATTAAACAGCAGAATCAAAATGGTAATGACGATTATCACAATTAAAACGGCGCAAATGATGATTATGGTGATGGCAGCGTTCGCCTCGTGGGTACGACCTTTAGCCGGCGTTTCTGGAGGACGCCTTTTAGGCGTTGTCGTTGCAACTGCGGTCGTACTCCTTACATCGGTCATAGTCATATTCAAATCGGCGGTGGTTGTTAGCGTGGTGGTCGTTGTGGTGAACGTGGCCGGTGTAGTGACCGTACTCGGCGTCGTGCTGTACGGTTCAGTGACCGTTGTCAGCGTTGTATTTTCTAATTTCTTCAATTTATGTTCTAAATTTTTAAATACTTCATTAGTGATGTTAAATAGATGAAGAATATTATTTAAGGATGTATCATTAGGCACAGGCACCATTCCAACGCTAACAATTGTTACTGTAAAAAGCACACAATACATTACATCGAACGCCAACAAAAAATTGCACACATGGAAGCTCCTCGCGACAAACTTACCGACTGGGATGTTCGTGATATTGGAATGCGGCGTGAATTGAGATATCGTTGCTGAACTATTGGAATCTGTTTCCAGTTCGGTGGCCTGGGTCGCCGAATATTTCGTCGTGTCGTCTTCGGTGCTGATTTCGGGCTGCTCAGGAGGTGGTTCTGGTTCGTAGCCGGAGCCTTCTACGCAGTCTTCGTCGTCACAGGGGGGTTTATTTGGTTCGTGGATTATGCTCGGTTTTACAGGAGTGAACGGATGGTGAGATGGAGCAACGTAGACAGGAGTAATCAAATCATCTGAAATTTGAAAAAAAAAAAATGAAGAATAGGTAGGTAATTGGGGGGTAAGTATGATTATATATTTTTTTCTACCTTTATCTACTTGGACAGCAACTTTACAATGGTCTTCGTCGTCGTAATTACAGCCAGATCCGGCACCGGAGAATATTAATTCGTCGGTTACTTGCGGCGAATCTGACGTAGGAGTCTATGTAACGAAATTAAAAATAACAGGTGAGTTATTACATATTTCTACGGGTAAGTAGGTATATATTTGAATTTTTGAATCAGAATACCGGTTGCATTTGTTGATATTGCATCGGAGGTTCAGATATGATTCGATTCTTAATCATCGATACTCTGGTCACATCGCCACGAATTTCGGTTCTTCGATCTTTCTCGTGAGCTAAATCTAATATCCTGAGGCCGTTGAATTCTAAACCGGAAATGATGCCCCCGAAATGTCTTTCTATTCTTTGCTTGATTCTGTTCCATTTGCCACCGATTTGAATCGTGGCTTGATTATTGAACACTGATAATTGATGGCCTGTGAAAGAGGATGAGCAGGTGAATAAGAAGTTTTGTACCTATTTTCAAAGAATATATTCTTGGATCAGAATTGAAAAATTATTTACCTCCTGGAAAAATTGTTTGAGTATTGAAGTCGTCCAATTGTAGAGTGGAATTCGCACCGTTACGAGTGAATCTAATAATATGATATGTATTGTCATTAACTTTGGTTCCAATTTCTCCAATAGGCTGATCTTGCGTGCCCATGTTATAAACCATAAAAATATTTCCTTCAACCTACGACAATAAAAATTGATTAATTAACTGAACTCTGGTTTGAAGACAATTCAAAGGAAAAAAATTAACAAAAATGAAAAATTGTATGTTTTTTTCAGAGAAGGAAAGGCCAGATGAGGCCAAAATTCGAGGAAATGACAATTTTGAATTTTTTAAGAGCCATATAGAGCAACTGAGACCCGAGAAACATCATTTTTTGAAGTTCAAGGTATTTTTTTCCATATTTTGGTAGGTAATGGTCTTTAGAGTAGGTAAGATTGCGTGTCTTTATCTTTGGGCACTGGCAAAAATTTATTCTATACAGGGCCAGCGACAAAGGCTGAATATATTTTGACCGGCGACACCCTGTTTAAAAATCTGAGTAATCAAGTCAAATACTACCTGTCTTAAAAAAATAGGAAAATTAACAAATCGAAAAAGTCAATGAATTTTACAACAATTTTTTTTTTTTTGGAAAATCGAACACAATGATTGAAGTTTTGCAAAATTTTCGATTTGATAAAAGTGTAAAAAATTTTCCTCAAGATTGCAATTTTGAATTTTTTTTCAATCAAAACTAATTTTTGGTTTTGGAAAAAGAAAGGTTGAAAAATTCAACTGAATTTTTTAGGAAAAAAGGAAACTTAATCATGGGTTTCAGACTCGCTCTTGCTGGCTCTGATTCTACATATGATGTCTCAAATGCTATTTTCACTGATTTTGATCATTTTTTGCCTCCAAAATTCCATTCGATTCGTCTATCAATCATGAAAACCCTCAAGTTAGAAGAACTCAGGGAAAAATTTTCAGGCATGAACAGTTGAAAATTTTTCCTCGAGTATGAGTATGTAAAATATTTTTACAAACACGAGCTTGCGATCCATCAAAATACGTGAAAATTTCTATGACATTTATTTTTGTGTGGTGTAATTGATATCAAGACATCTCAAAATTTTATTCACTCGTGAAAATTTCTAGAGATTTTGAAAATCTCGACTTATTGCATCCAAAAAGGAGTAAAAGCTCACAAATAACTAATAAGGCAACAACGTTGTTAAAGTTATTTCTTTTTTTGGGGAGGAGGAGGAGGAGGAGGAGGAGGAGGAGGAGGAGGAGGAGGAGGAAGAGGAGGACAATTATTGAGCAAAAATTTGAAAATCAAATTCGAATTTTCAAAACAATTTTAATTAAGACTCTTTTATTCATAAATATGAATTTTTTCATTTTCGAAACTTAAAAATTCCCCAGAGAAATTTTCAAGCAAAAAATGGCCGAAATCAGTTAAAAATAGATTTAAAACGCCACAGAATGGCATTGAGGCAGTCTTTCAAGAAAAAAAAATACCTAGCCAAAAAATCGAAATCTTTAAAGCATGGAGGGGGATGCAACTTATCTTTCCCATTGCATCACTCAAAAAATTCAAAATGACCATTTCTCTTCCATAAAATCATACTTAAGAGCATATTTTCGCATACTTATTGATCATAAACTATAATTATAGTTGGATAGTTGATTGAAAGAAATTAGGAACGTACTATTTCCAATTCTAAATAATCCTGAGACGTTCCACTATCGACTCGAAATAAAACAGCATCATCTTTATCGGTAATAAATCCCAAAGCCAACACATCCGTTTTCATTTCAGGCCTCCTGTCTTCCGGAAACGTATAAGTAATAAGACCTTTACCAGGTCCAAACTCATAGGATATGGATTCTGTCAAAACAACCACAATATTACAAAACAATACAGACAGGAACGGTAAAATTCGCCAAAACCAAAATTCTCACCTTGGGAACACGTTTTTCCAGCGAACGAGGTCATCGAGCAATCGCAAATTTGATTATTCCATTGCTGAACGCAAATTCCTCTATTATCACACGTATTATGATTGCATCTTTTACCAGTTCCACCTTCGCAACCAGATACAATCAAGGTACTAGGTAACAAAGCATCTTGTATTAGATCGGGCGAATCTTCATTCAAATGTAAATTAGCCAGACACCCTTGAAATCCGTGTTTCGATCTTAAAGGCTTCGAATCGGCGTTTCTAATATCACTAGGTATACCACCTAAATACAAAAGCTCCGTTAAATAACTCGAATCAAAATATAATTTCGCGATCTTATTAAACTCACCTATATACAAAATGCCAGCTAATTGTAAACTTTCATCTACGTCATGACGTCGCATCGCCGCCACAATAATATCGTCGACTTGTAAAGTGTATATTTTACGAGTCGGTTGTTTGATAGTCACAGTGTGCCATCTGTTGTCGCTGAAACTACTCTTGGCGCCGTCTTTAATCTTAATTAATTCGGATTTCATTTGGAAGAACACGTAGATATGACCGCTGGCTAATTCGACGGCTAAATAATCCGATTTTTTACCGCCGCTGAAAATAATCAAACCGTTTGGCTCTTTGGTTTTGAATTGGAAGTATATGTGAATGGAGGAGAAGGCTTTGAACGGAGATAATCCGGCGTAGGTGTTTTTCGAAAGTATAGTAAAGGAGCGGTGTAAATTCTGTAGATTTTCTTCTTTCGTGTATTGAGCGTTTGAGTATATTTTTGGCATCGCTGCATCGTCTAGAAATAAAAATGAAATAAAATAAAATAACAATTCAGTTTATTAACGAGGAAGGCATCCAAACTCAAAATGAAATTTTTAGCCACGAAAATCAGATCGAAAGTGAATGCGTCTTAAAAAAGTGCGTATTCCAAGGGGTTTTTCAGACTTTGTTCGGGTAGCTCCAAAAATCAATCAGACATTTTCAAAAAATTCAGGTAATTCCGAAAAAAAAACTAAAAAAAAAACATATTTTCAGCACCAAAAATATTGATGAAATAAATTGAGAAATTTTAGGGTTTGTATTTTTTTTCTGAAAAATTTTCACCTCCATTTCGCTTGAGAAATTATTTATTTTCAAATTGATTATAATGAACTTTCCTTCCTTTTAACTCAGACGACTGAATATTTTCAAAAGTCTTCTCATTTATCAGGGGGAATTTTAAAAGATTATTCGATTTCTTAGAAGGAGAGGAATTTCATTTTTTGTTTGGAAATCAAAAAAGTTGCACAAAAAAAACAAGAATTTCAAAGATTTAATTTCCTTTTTCTCCAAAGCTCCTTTATCAGGAGATGTGGTTATTAAGGAATTAGTTTTTTAAAAATCATTAAAGAGCTCAAAAAATCACAATTTTTGTTTTTTATTTTTAATACGAAAAACTGGAAAATTCCCAATTAATACAGGTAAAAAAAAATCCTTTTTAAAAATAATATTACGGTAGTTGGTCGATTATTTTTTCATTTTTTTTATTCCCCCCTCCCCCGAAATTTTTTCCCAAGTTTCTTACCCTCTCATTACCTACCTATGCACTGAAGATTTTCAGATTAAATGACATATTTTTGTTCCGAAGAGCGGGGAGGGGGGGGGGGGTAGTCGGGTAGGAAATTTTTTCAAAATACATATCAATTCTTCAATTTGAACAGCTCAAAAAATACACACCGCTTCAAAAGAACCAAAATTTCAAAAACTCAAGTTTATTTCTTTGAATTTTGACGAATTTTTGAAATTTAAAAAAATTACCTAATTATCTCAATGCTCCGCAAAATATTAAAATTTGATCTTATCAACGAGAAAATCCAAATTTCAATACCTTTCCTATTTTCGACTTTCCGAATCGATTGGAAATGGTTTCAAGACGTTTCTAAGCCTCTAAAATTTTTTGGAACTGTCCAGCACTGGAGAAAAACTCATAAAACGGTTGATAACCTATTTCATCGATTAAAGTACTGTTTTTCAAATTTCATAATTTCAAATTCAAATCCATATTTTTTGACAGAAAATTTTTCTACGAAAAATTTAAAAATAAGCTGTGACAAAAACTTTTTTGGAAAAATTTCATTCCAAAAAATATTTATGGATTTGAATTTGGAAGATGGGAATTTCGGAGAATCGGGCATCAAGGCATCATTATAGATAATTTACAATAATTGGTGCTGAAGTTCATTTGAATCATTTTTATGGACTTTTCTCTGGTGCTAAAAAATTCCAAAATTTTCTGGAAGCTCCGAAACGTCTCGAAATCGCTTCCAATAAATTCGAGAGGTAGAAAATAGAGCACAAAAAATTTCAGTTCTTTTCGTTGATTAGATCGAACATTTTATATTTTGCAGAGCATAAATTCGTCAAAATTTGAGAAATGAACTTTAAAATCTTAAATTTTGGATTTAGGATCATATTTTCATGATGCAGGTACTTCTGATTCATTTTTCTCTCGGTTGAAAATTTTACTTCAAGTTGGAATAGCTCCTCCGTTAGTGAAACAGGTATGTTCATTGTTCATGGGGGGAAAAAAATAAAATAGGTATCTACCTTCGTGCAAATAGGATACTCTGGAAGCTTCGATATAATCAACCTCGTTGAACGTCAAACGCTGCATACTACCAACAAATTTTGCAAGTCTGGCGCTAATTAATGGAAGATTTTCGTCAGCCACTTCAACGTAGCCTCCGATATGGATATGATTAACGTTCATTATATCGAACTCGGGAAAGACGTTTTCAGCTGCAAAAAAAAAATCCAATGTTAGTACACGAATCGTTGTACAATGAGAGAAAAAAAGGGTTTCGAATAAATATTTACCTTTTATCGCGTTTCGAGTATCAACTTGAAGTAATATAAAAGCTCCATATCTTAAGTACCTCACAGCATGCCATTTATTATCGTTCAATTGATCGCCATTCACGATAGCCTGCAAATTGGCCAAATTTTTCGTTAATTTTCATCTCGAAAAGTTGAACAATAAAGAAAGGGTAACTTGATAATTTAATTTTCGCTTATCACAGCGAATTATCTGATTCGACGAATATGGTATTCCCTATCAAATCGTTTCTATTTGATTTTCTTCCTTTTTCACCTGATATCGATGAAATAGAAGCACGAAAACATCGACCTTGGTAGAATGGCAATTTATCTATTGTACTGGTAAGTTCAGAGACCCTTTATTTCGAACGATACGAACGACGTATTCTTATTTGGATAATGATGTGACATTCGGTGGTTAGTGGTTACCTATTTGTAACGTTATTTCGAATCTCATTTATTTTATAGGAGTGGAGGGGCAAAGGGAAATAAATTGTGGTCAATTTAAAATTTATTTTTTATCGATAACTGGTTGTCAATTTGATTGCACCATTTTCTTGACGAATTTCAGGGTGAACTGTAATTTTATTTTTGAACCATGGATACTCACTTTTTCTCGATTATTGATCTTGACCATTAATCGAATTTTTCCACCGAAAATGCCGATTTCCAAAGTATCTCCATCTTTGTGAGTGGTGGCGAACAGAAGGCCATTGGGTTTGATTGTTTTGAATCGTATCAAAATGTCTTCAATTTGATGCTTCGTATTTGGAGGCATTTTAATGAGCATATTCTGAGAACCATTGAAGTTCATGATCGGAGAAACTGCAAAAAAAATTAAATTACGTTGAATACGCTCGTTTGGATTATTTCTTAACGAAAATTTAAATTTCGATTGAGGTACCTTTGCTGCAAGTTGGTCCAGTGAACTCAGTTTTAGAGCAATCGCACGTAAATCTATTCCAACCATTAATACAATCTCCTTTATTAAAACAAGGACTCGAAAGACACGACTCCCCATTGGTATGGCAAACCGGTTCAATGGAAACTGAAAAAAAAGATGAAATTTTTATAAAATAATCCATGAAAAATAAAAATTGCAACAAATGAAATCGCAAAAACAGAATAAATAATTTTTGAATTTAAATCGATAAATACTCACCAACATCTTGTTCTTCGACATATCTTACAACATCGACAGGCTCCTCGTTCAAAATCAATTCTCTGATACACCCGACAAACCCACGTCTCAAAACCACCGACCAAATAGACACGGGGAATTTATCCAATTGAAACTTTTGCCAAGGTATTCCGCCGATATACAGCCCAACTCCCAAATCCAATTGACGAGAATCGCCTGCCAACGTCACACGAGAAGAAAATGTATGAAAACTAAGCCAAGGTTACTCCTATCGTAGGTTTGCGTTTTGAATTTCACCGGAATACTTGATTCGCGTAATTCAGTGAAATGCATTTTGACCACGTGTTGCATATTTTATTGCTTCGAATGCATTTCCATTACTTACCCGGTAACGAGAACTCGATGCCGAATCCGTCAACGGCCACTCGGCCATTTTTGCCTTCGCGATGTAAAAGAACGGAATGCCAAAGTCCGTCGTTCATTTTACCAATTCCGACTTGTTCTTTGACTGCGCCCGCGCCGAGATCCATTATTAAGTAGACTTGACCTTCTATTAGCTCGATGGCGAAAATATCGGTCTGAAAAATAATTTGAAATGGAAAGAAATTCGCATGAATGAGGGAAACAAATTTTTTCAGATATTTTAACAAAAAAAAATTTATTACAAAGGAAGGTCCTTGAGCTTTACTGAATACCAATAATCCGTGAGGTTCGGTGGTGCGAAATTTTATCGCGAATGATCCAGCTTGAGCAGCTTCCCAATCAGGCAACAACTGAAAATTCAAGGTTTTTTTTTGTAAATACAAGTTCAATTAATATTAGTCGAAATTATTGAAATGTTTATTATGATTTACCATAATTACTGAAATATTCAAGGTAAATTACCGTAATTACTGAAATATTTACGGTAATATACCGTAATTACTGAAAAAATTACGGTTATATACTGTGGTTATTGAAGTATTTATGGTAATTTACCGTAATAACCAAAATATTTACGATAATTTAATTTACAGTAATTATTGAAAAATTTTCTGTAACTTATTCGAAGGTATTAGAAAATTTATGATAATTTTTCGAGAACACGGTCATATTTACGGTAATATACCGCAATTACTGAAGTATTTACGGTAATGTACCGTAATTACTGAAATATTTACGGTAATGTACCGCAATTACTGAAATATCTACGGTAATGTACCGTAATTACGGAAATATTTACGGTAATGTACCGTAATTACGGAAATATTTACGGTAATGTACTGTAATTACTGAAATATTTAAGATAATGAACCGTAATTACTGAAATATTTACGGTAATGTTCCGTAATTACTAAAATATTTACGGTAATTTACAGTAATTATAGGAAAATTCATCGTAATTACTGAAATATATAAGGTAATTTACCGTAATTACTGAAATATTGAAAGTAATTTTCTGTAATTACTGAAATATTGAAAGTAATTTACCGTAATTACTGAAATATTGAAGGTAATTCACCATGGAAGGGTGAGAGACGGGCGGGGAGATGTTTATTCAACTTATCCACTTTGGGTGCTCGGCTCGGTTCGGTCACTTTCGTGTGACTTGCGTTTTTTAAGTGATTACGTGAGCCTGTTTTACGGATGATTTTTTTTTCAAAGTCCACATTCCGACGTTTTTTTTCAACTTAGAAATTTTTCTTGGCGAGGTCTTAATTTTTTACGATTTTTTTTTCAACTTCAAAATTTTTCTTGACGAGGTCTGAATTTTTTTCAACTTTTAATTCTAAATAAGATTTCTGTAAAAAAATTTGAAGTTGAAAAAAATTTCGACCTCGTTAAGAAAAATTTTGAAGTTGAAAAAAAAATCAACCGCGTCAAGAAAAATTTTGATTTTTGAAGTTGAAAAAAAAATTCGTAAAAAATTTAAACCTCGTCAAGAAAAAGAAATATTATTTAAAAGTTGAAAAAAATTCAGAGTCAGACCTAGTCAAGAAAAATTTTGAAGTTAAAAAATAAACCGTCGGAATGTGGACTTTGAAAAAAAATCATCCGTAAAACAGGCTCACATAATCACGTGAAAAACGCAAGTCACACGAAAGTGACCGAACCGAACCGAGCACCCAAAAAGCCGTTGGAAAATAAGGATAAGTGAATATTACAGTGATCAATGGTAATGAATTGAAAATTGAAATGCTATTGGAATGCTATTGGAATTTAAATTTAGGCTCATCCCGTATAGAAAAAAACTAATGGTGATTAATGGTGGCGAAAAAACCATTAGTTTTTAGTGGTAAAACTATTAGTAACGATTAATCACCATTAGTTTTTAGTGGTAAAACTAATGGTGATTAATCGTTACTAATAGTTTTACCACTAAAAACTAATGGTTTTTTCGCCACCATTAATCACCTTAGTTTTTTTCTATACGGGATGTTGAAATTTTGGTTCAAATGAAGTTCAATTTCTCGTGACTTTGTTTTTTTTTTTTTTTTTTTTTAGTAATATTTCAAATTATGTTGCAACCGCGTTGTAGGAATATTTTAGGCATGCAGTTTCATGCTGCAAAAATATTGCAGAAAATGTTACCAAAAAAATATTTCAACAACATTGCAGAGATGTTGAAAAAAATATTAAGTATACGACAATATTGTAGAAATGTTGTGACAATATTGCAAAAATATTGTAGAATTTGTATTCACCATTTTTCAGCATAATTGAGTCAATATCGCAGAAAACATTTTCAACAATATTCTTGCAATTTTCCAGCAACTTTCTCTTCAACAGAGTTGAAAATTTTTACCAATTTCGTCAACAATGAAATAACACGATCAACAGCATTGTAAGAGTTTGAAAGCCAGCTTTTCAACATGATGTTTTTTCCTCGAGGAGGGGGGGGGGGGTCATTCCAAAATTTTTACGACGCTAAGTCAAAAACTTATAAATTTTTGTACTTTCAAAACGTAATGTCAGAAAGTCGGAAGGTGAAAATTGACTTAATATCAGAAAGTCAGAATGACCAGGAACATATCAGAGCATCACAACAATACGTTTAGAAAAATTCGACATATTTTTCAATTGTTTCAAATTGACATTGGACAAGTCTCACAACTCGAATCCTCCCCTCATTCTTCCCATCGCCTAACCCCTTCCAACATCAATCCCTTATTCAACACCATCTAAAAACTCACCAAATACGAATCCGGAGTAGTAAAACTGATCGCGTCCGAAGCATCCGACGTCTTACACACGAACGCCAGCTGTCCACCCACCGTCACCAGCTTACTTCCGGCCTTCGCCACATCAAAAATATCGATTTTCTTGCCATCGATTTCATATATCATCTGCGAAAATTAACTCTCGTTTAACAAATCAATTTCAAACCGCCTCGCCGCAGTTACGGCTCAACTCGGGCAACTTTTTTAATAAAACAAACACAGAGCGAGGGAAAAAAAAACACAAACAGAAGAAAAAAGAAGCGTAAACTATTGCAACTTTTTAGCGCATACCCTTCTTAAGCATCCGACAAAGTTTTGATTAGTACCGGAGCCAGGTAATGTTCTCGTGTGCTCGCTACCGCCGATATAAAGTTTACTAGATGAGAGCATCGTAAATGTTCCGGCTGTGCTGGCGTGCTCGGTATAAATGCCGTCCACCGTCAGTGATACCTAAAAAATATTATAAAGAGAGTCGCATGTGTTGTTAACGTCGTTCTAGCCAACTTTCGCACTCGTAAAGAAAAGAAATGAGAAAAAAAATGAAAATTTCAACATACTCTGCAGAAACTCGTCACTGCGGAAATCTGAAACAAAAAAAAAATAACAAACGGTGTAATTTTTTGGCATCTTGTAAAAATCTGACCGACGAATATTTTCATATAAAATAATAAAGGTCAGTTATGCAATTTTTATCATTTTTATAGTCTCGATAATAAATGTTTACATTTTGGGCGTTGGCCTTCTATACATACAATATTATACTCTTAAGGGTGAAAAATATCACGTATAGAGTGATATATGATGTACGACACGAACGTTTAATGACCTCTATATGTATAGTTTATGGAGGATGACAGCTAAAAAAAATATAAAGAATACCGCGAGCTCAACAGGATACCTAATTATTTCAACTACGCCATTTTGTGTACAAACTACCCATACTGACAAATGATAGGAAGGAAAAAAAAACCTTTCCGATAACGATACCAATGTCAAGAAAACCTCTCTGAATCTGACACTTGGTAAACTTCTCGTGGTTATAATGCAAATGGAAAACCGCCATTGTGAACCAATCAATTGGTGAAACTCGGGCCAGGTATTTTTCCAATACCGTTTCACATTCGAAAGAAAAATCGATTAGTCTAATTTTAGGCAGGTAGATATTCTTATGCATACAGATCTTCTTCTTAGGCTTATATAAGACGGTAATAAACTAGGCTGTGTGAAATTCACGTACAGATATTCTAAGTGCATCCGTAAGCATCTTCCGCACTATAAACGACGACGCACGAGCAAGCAATTTCATTAAAATTGCACACGTCAGCGCGCACCTTCGTCATTTTATTAAACGCCACCGTCGTACTATTTTCATACCCTCGAACGTCCAAAAGAACTAGAGATGGGACGAAGCGATGTGTTCTGGGGGGAGGGGGTTACCTCGAATTTTCACAACTAATTTCCCGAAAAATTCTCGACTATTTTCTCTATTTTCCCAAAAAAAACAAATAATTTTCAAAAAAAAATTCTCAATGTCTTCAATTTTAAATCAAGTAAAGATTACTTTTTACTGAAAAAATCTTTCAAAACTACTATTTGAAAAAAATTCAAAACTTGAATTAAATGAAAAAAATGATACTTTTCATGTTTTAGGGCACTTCGCGACAATCTTGAATGGAATTTTCAACGAATTTTTGATTTTTTTTTAGAAATTAATTAAGAGAAGGGCTGATAATTCGATAAAAATTTAGGGGAGGGGTCAAATATCAAATCAGCCATTTTTTCACTCGCAATAATGATTTTTCAGGGTGTCTACTTTATCTCAAAAATGATTTTCCCTGATTTTTCCAGGTTTTCCGGACCAATTTCTCGAAATTTTCCAGACCTTTCAAATACGTTATTCCTGAAGAATGAAGAAAGGGGTAGTTTTTCGAGTGATTAAATTGTGCAGAAGAATGATTTAAAATGCATAAATTCTGAAACTTTTTTTTTTCAATCATTACATCTCACAAGATTTTTAGTATCTCTTTTTTCCGACCACAAAATTGGCCTAAATTCAATTTTTAAATATTCTCAGTCCGAAAATTCAAAAAATTCCTTTGTAATTCAATGCTCCCCTCCCCTTGGTTCAATAAATCGATGGGGAGTAAAATATCAATTATTTGAATCGAAAATTTTTGCAAAAAAAATCTTTAAAAATTTTACATTATGAATTTATGATCAATAAAAAATGATGAATACTAAAATATGTAGAAAGAATTTCTCCCGGAAAAATTTTCAATTAAAGAGGCAGAAACTTCAGACAAATGCTTCTTCTGGATTTTTACAAAAATTCCAGCGAAAATGCCAGAAATTTCAAAACTCCCTTTCTTTTCCCTGACTTTTCCAGACGGTCCAAATTCCCTGACTTCTCCCGGTTTTCCCGGTTTTCCAGAGAATGGACACCCTGTTTTTTCTAACAAATTGAGAATTGACTGAGAAATTAATAAAAAATTATCAATTTTTGAAATAAAATAAGTAAAACTTTGTCCGAGCAAAGCGAGGGCGAAATTTTTTGAAAAATACATCTCGAAGAGCCAAAAAATACTTTTTTTTTACTGTTCTCGCAATAAAATTTCCTTCTTTCCGTGCTTGAGGAAGAAGCTCGAGCCCCCTAAGTCTCCATGGGTGCGCCTATGAGAAGAGAAGCTCATTAAGAAATGCCGTTTTTTTGGAAGTAAGAAAATAGAGTGAAAAACGCATGAATTTTAATTTACTTGGATAATTATCTGGCATTGAAAGGCATTAATTTGAAAAAGAAGGTAAATTTATCGAATCTGAGCGAAGCGAGGACGAAATTTTTTGAAAAAAACAGCATCAAAAAGCTGAAATTTTTTCATTAAAATTGATGTTTTTTTCATCTTATTTTTTGACTTTTAAAAAAACGACGCTCCTTGATGAGCTCCTCTCCTTCCAAAAAAATCGAAAATTTGTTGAAAATTTCATTCAAGATTGTCACGAGGTCCTCTGCTACATGAGAAGGATAATTTTTTTCATTCGAAAATATTCAATTGTTTGGGCTAGGACAGGACCCTGGCCAGAGCGGCGCGATGGGGGAGGGGTATGGGGGGTATAATACCCCCCCATTCAATTCTCAGTCAGCAAAATCTTGGAAATTTCGGCAAATTCAACAATTTTTAGAAATTTTGCAGCATAATTAATAAAAAAAAACTTGGCCTTTCGAAATTTACTCTAAAATTACCTACGTTAGGTACTCTCCAAATCAACAATTTTCAAAAATTTCGGCCCCACTACGCTCGGCCTTATTGTCTTTTTCCTTCCATAATTTTAAAACAATCTAAACCCGACAAAAATGATATTTTTCTTCAAAATCATTTCAAATCGTTTTATCAAATTTTTTCTCATCAAAACTCATTTTTGGTGTCTAAAAATTATTCACATTGAAACTATAATTTTCGAAATCAATTAAGCTGCTGAAACAAAAAATTCTCAAATTGTCAAATTTCCAAATTCTTATTCGGAAATTTTGAATTTTTCAGTCGGCATGTTTGAACCTCATACCCCCTCCCCCTAAGAGTTTGTGTTCGAACCGCCTCCGGTCCTGGCTAAAAGAAAATAAGATTCATATCCATCATTTCTAAAATAAATTGTCAAGTTACTGAGCCCGAACGAAGCAAGGGCGAAATTTTTTTACAATTTTTCAATTTTTCTCAATTTTCCCAACTATTCCAAATGCAAACTTGGGAAAAAGTTGGAAATCTCAATTTAACCCAATTTTTCTCAATTTTTCCAACTTTTTGCAACCTTAGGATCGCTGCGCTGGTCTGGAGAGGGGTCACCCCCACCTCCACACCCTCACGCCTCTAAAAAGAACATGGTAAAACCATCGGCGAAAATATCTCCAAATACGTAGCTGATTTCCAAAAGAAATACCTTAATCGCGGAAAAAGTAAATACCGAGTAAGCTGATTGCACGTTTACTTTGAAGTACCATTCGCTGCCTCACACACAGATTAAAAAGTCAAAGAGGCAACATCACACAGCCACTGTGAAAACAAACGTAAAACGAACGTGACTGCATAAAATCAACTCGTTTGCATTTTAAATAAAAACACACCGTTCAGCTCCCCCTGTTCGGCGACCTTACCGCGCGCGTACAAAAAATAAATAAAAATTTTATCAGCGAAAATTTTTCGATACGCTCGATTTGCTACGACCGTTGCATACCGGAGCAATATTCTCGTCGAGAATTTAAATTAAAAACCATACCGTCTACGAGAATTTCCCAGCTCCCTCGGCCCCGGTTACATTTTCATTTAACCCGCAGAGATTATTATGAGTCATGTAGATGCGACCTGCCTTTCTCCTCATTCCGAGCACCGATATTCATTAAATCGCGTTACTCCTCCTGGTTGCGAGGAAAAAAAACCTCGCAATTACGTTTTTTCCTCATTTTCTATACGAGCTGTAAAGGGAAAATATCATTTCGACGTATTGTCTTCTCTATGCGAATGTACTATACAGTGTGTGCATACAAGTGTAATACGAGTTCTTCGTTGAGCGCGTTTTATTGTTAAATTATACAATTTATTAAAGCGTTCTAGTATAAAGGATTATTATTTAACATTTTTCTCGTTTTAACCCAACCGACTATTTCGTTTTTAGTCGAGAAATTTTCGCAAATCTTTTTCTATCGCGAGTTGGTCTTTTTTCCACTCGGGTTTTTTTGACGAGATCTCAAGAAACGTGAATATTTTTCTCAAGGAATAACTATTCCGCGTCTTTTTTTTTCGGGTGGAAAAAATAGATATTTATTAAATTGTAGAAGATGTAACCTAGTTTATTTTAAAAAGATGATTTTTTTAAATAAGTAGTTTTTCCTGGTTCGAGAGAGTAATTTTAATACAGAATTATTTTCTGATTACTTTTTTCAATTGAAGTGAAAGAAAACAGAACGTGTTAGATAATTTCTTAATGCTGAGGTATTGAAAAACATTCAGAAAATGTAAAAAGAAAATAAGAAGGGGAACTAGTATCGCAAAAAACCGCACTCCCTTCTTTAGAGTCTAGATGAAAAAATAATATCAAATTTGGATTCAGCGCCGTTGAAAATGTAGATTTAGACACCCATATCAACTTTATACCACATTTCACATTTTTGACCCTTCTCACCCCCTCCCCCAGGGTCCTGGCACAAAAATAGTATTACATTTGGTACTTTTCGACCTAAAAAATTTCAATTCAACTTCACTGGAGTTTTTCTGCCTGAATTTCTCAGAGTCCACTGTGGTGCTCCAAAAAACACAATCAAAAATATGTTACATGATATTTTCCACTCACACGGGAGGTATCCGAATTCCAAGTAAAATTTTGAGCCAAACAAAAAAAATTGAAAGTAGGTACACCATAAGAGAACCTCACATCCAAAATTTCAGGAACTCAAATTCGGTTTAAGGTCAAACCTGAAAATAAGATTGAAAATGATTTCTGGGGTTCAAAAAATATGCATTTTGACACCCTACTCGGTAATTATGAAATTTTTTGAATTCGGTACTTCCCCCTTTCCATCTCTACATGGATCTTTTCGTGTTTTGTGACAAAAAGATTTTGGAACAGACTCAGTAGGTACATCGAAAACCTTGGATTTTGATGCCACACTCGATATTTTCGAGATCTCGACCCCTCCCCCTCACCAATGTGGGGCTTAGTTTGAGTTTAGGATCAAAATGACCCCAGAAATGGATCCAGAAGCTCTGAATGCTCTCTTAAACCCTTACTTAAACCTATGTAATTTAACATTTTTTCATCCCAAAAATTAATTTGAAATTTGTTGATCTTTTTGACCCAACCCTTCCCCCTCGACGAAAAAACTATCATTTTTTTTTTGGGGGGGGAGGGGAATTTCACTACTTTTTTACTGTCTTTTTTTGTAAATTTTTTCAACTCGTCAACTCGGACCCCCTCCTCCTTTCCTTAAAAAATTGATCTCTCTTCCATCTCCAGTTCCAGCCCGCAAAAAAGATGAAATTTATTACAGAAAAATTTTTATAAATTATTTCAAACCCAAGTTTTTTCAAAATTTTTATACTTACTTAAAAAATTCATTGCACGTAGTGATTTTGAGTAAAATATTTTGGAGCCAAAGAAATGAAATAGTAGAATATTTTTTATTATGTAGTATTGCAATTGAAATTTGGAAAAATTTTGAGGAATACTTGAAAATTTGAAAACTTTTAGAAATTGTAAGAAAAAATTATGCGACGTCCTCAACCAGCTCACGTCCACGGATCTAGACGGACATATGTAAGGAAAACGTTACTAACGAGCAGAGTTCAGCATGGAAACTTGACCCATAAGTCAAAAAGTCACAATTTTTGAAAATTAAAAAATATATGTACATTCAAGTCTTTGGTTTTTTTCATTTTTTTACTACCTTTTCTTCTAAATTCGCTACTTTTTCACCACTTGCATGACCCATTTTTAAATTTACTACTTTTTCACTACTTTCACGACCTGTTACACAGATACCCAGTTTAAAAAATCGTTTTTCCGATTTGAAATTTTACCAGAAATCGAACGTTGCAGAACAAAAAAAGGGATCTATATTTGTATGCTTTTGGTGTGAATTTCAAGTCACCGAGTCATAACCATTGTTTTTCTGTAAAAGGGACATCGCTGATTTAAAAAAAATAATAATTTCTGTCAAGCCCTAAGCAAACCCTCAATTTTTTAAAGGGGAGGAGGGAGTGGCGGTTAACCCCCTATCAGGGGAGTTGGTGCCCTCAAAAAACCAAAACCTCTTGGAATATTGTTTAGAGAATTATTCTGAATCCATTAAGCAAAAAAAAAACCTTGGGTGAGGATTATTTTTGTACTTGGTGATTTTTAGTGAAATTTATTTCTCTGTTTAAAAAGATCAGAATTTCAGCAAAGACTGACTTAGATTCAAAAATTGCTGCAGTCGCTTTTCAACGACTTCTGTGTTTTAAGACAACCCCCCCCCCTTCCGACCACTACATTGGATATTTTCACATTATGGATTTTTTTCTGAAAAAATCTCTTGAAAAATTAAAAAATCAACCTATTAAATTTTTCAATTGTGTTTTCAATTTCAATTATTATGACGCTTTGAAATTTACATTTTGACGTGATCATCTGACCGGATATTTTCAAGCATAAAATTTAATTTTAAAAAATCCACATTAGAAGTCGAAAAAAAGCTTTTGTCCTGGTGTTCGTTTCAAGAATAATTGTTCATTTCCCTTCCCCCATTCTGATTACGTTTCACTCTAGTAATCTCATCGGCTCTCTTCACTCCCATCTCCGCCTCTGAAATTCTAAATATTTAAAACAAAGGAATGAATTTTCCAAATATTGTCTAGACATCCCTCCACCCTTCCTCCTTTCCTTTCTTCTAGAAAAATCGCCAATAACGATGTTTTAATTTTATTCGAGCATCCCTCTCGACTTCAAATTTCCTCCAAAAAAATTAAATCTAAAAAATAAACCGAGCAATAAAACGCCAAGTGAAAATCCCGTTCAATTCAAAATATCATCAATGAGGCGAATTTTCAAATCGAGAATACGGGTAATTCTACCATCATCTCTTTCCCACTTCGCTACCGTAATAAAATCCTATTCCGTATCACTGGATATGTCGTACCACTCGAGATGTCTGAAGAAAATTACAAAATGGCACTTATACCCTCTTTTCCCGTATTACTGTTTTTGACAGTAATAGCTTTGTTATTCTCCAACAAAGGAGTTCTTTTGGCTTCAAAATATTGCTGTTATTTATCGAATGAAAAAAAAAAAAATACACCAACACTTTAAACCGAAGTACGCATAAATTCGATGAAAATTCAACACGATAATAAAGTCGAAGATTCCACGCAGAATTTTTATATCACCGAAAAAAAATTCTTATTTCAAACCAGAAAAAAAATATAACGAGAAATTTTATCTATTCTGAATTTTTTTTCGGTACAAATCTTTTTCATTATTTATTCGCCGGATTCTGGAACCTTGAAATAAAATAATCCTCGATAAAAATTCGTTCCAAAATTGAAAAAAAATTTGCTGGTTGGAAAAAATCTAACAATGTGATTTCCTGCTTCAAGGTTTCCTTTTTTTCTCGATCAATCGACCTCGAAAGGCAATTTTAATTTCGTTACGGGTAGAGATTAGCCAGCCAGTCTATACGATTTTGGAGTCGCAGCACAATACGCAGGGTAAAATTCACTTTTTCCAATCAGAAAAACGAGCGAAAAAAAGTTGCGAAAGAACGACAGCTGATAACGTTTTCGTCAGATTAGATTGAAAAAGTTTTAAAAGAAGAAATAAAAGAAGGCGAACTCGAGAGAAAAACTGCTCAAGGTGGGACTTGTAAATAAAAAAATATATACGGAATAAAATTAAATTCAGATTGACCTTTCGCCAAAAATACAATTTCCTGCTTACAAGAAAAACGTCTAAACAAATATTGTTCCTTTTTTTTTTTTTGGACCCTTCGTTCGACGCCTACATTAAACAAAAAGATACAGCGTGAGAAAGCAAATATGGTAAGAAAAAATAGGCAGAATGGTAACGCAGGTACCCTAAATCTAATGTAGAAATTTGTTTTCAAACTTGTCTCCGATGCTCTAAAGTATAAGCCTAGATATAGCAGGTTTAATAGGCAGAATGGCAAAAATTACATAGCTTTATAAAGCTCGGTGTCGGTGTAACGCGGTATCTAAAGTTTAATTATCGGATTTGTTACATGTTGTCGACGTCGTACAGATTAACTCTGATCTAATGTAACGTAATTCAATAATTTACCAACTTTCGTGCACCGCGTTAAAGCGTGATACGAATATAGAGATTTTCTTAATGTAAGTCATGACTTTTATCTGCGTTCCTGTGATACCTGATGCGACATTATGTGTCGTACTATCGTGCTATTTACACGACACGACGGGTAGGTTTACGCGAATACGACGAGAGACTGTGAACATCTTTATGTAGGCAGATTTGTCATTCGAATTTCAAAATCTTTTGTCATTAATACGCGCTTTTGCTTTGCTCAACTCTTAATTCGATAATGTTAATTGGGTGAACTGGGGGTTTCCTTAATTTCGACGGAGGAAAGCGTTCCTTTTGCATTTTTCAGTGGGCGGATTATTATTACTCATCGAGTGTGGGTGGCGGTGAAAAGTTGTTTGAAATTTGTATCTGGGGGTTGATTTTGTCTCCCCCGTTTATTCCTCTACAGAAATTCGCCATGTAACTTGAAAGATTCTTTTCGAATGTTGACAAAAAAATCATGGATTTGAAATACTATACAACTGAGAAATGATTCGTCTTCAAAAATTCGAGTTGTGCAGAAAATGAGAAAGTAGATTTTTTTCGAAAGAGCTTCAACTTAGGACTCAGGGCTATTGATCGATTGGAGTTTTTTCATTGGTTGGAGACTCGTAGAAGGACTATCCCAGGCTAAAACGGACCAAAAATGAAGTCGATTTTTCCTATTTCGCTCAAATTTTCTTTACGAGTTCCTCTGATAGTTTATTCATAAATCTACGATCCTTTACCTTGTAATCCTCAAGAGGGCTGAAAAGTGAGCCTCGTAATTTTTAGGAAATTGCAATTTTCGCCAAATTACCCACTTTTTGAAGGCTTATAACTCGAAAAAAGTTATATTTGAAGAAAACTGTTTGCAGATTCCGAAAAAGAATTGAGAGGAAATTGAAACACGATAATCATATTTTGAAAAGCTCAAAGTTGAACTTTGGTGATGAAAGCTCAACTTTCATGATGGTCACAGGAGACAAAAGCTGCAAGTATCTACAAGGTACAATTCAAAAATTTGAAAAATTACAGTAATTAGCCCTTTTTACCTATTTTTTACCAGACAAATTTTTAAGATTTGATCTCCAGATTCCTGAAGGGTAAAAGGGGTCCACAATTTTGACCAAAATCCAAAAAAATCTAAAAAGTGAAGTAGCACATCGATTTCCACTAATTCGAAGGCGCTGATTTCGAATATGTATTTGGTTTTTTCATCTGACCCCTCTGAACTCCCTGTTAGCCCCTTGATAGGGTCAAAATTCGAAAAAATGAAAAATATGCGTGCGACCTGTCGTTTGTTTGGTATTTGAGGGCACTGAGTTCGAATATTTGCTTATTTTTTAGATTTGACCCTTCAGTGCCCCTCCAGTCTCCAATTTTAGGGGGAAAGTATATTAAAAAATTTAAATGACGTGTGGCATATCGATTATCACTAATTTGAAGGCGTGTAATTCGAATATAGACTGAATTTTCGATTTGACCCCCTTCCTTGTACTCTAATCGACCCTTTCTCGAATTAATTCTACATATCCTTTGGTTACAGCAGAGAGAGGCCACAGTTTTACGTGAATAATCAAAATCCTCTGCAAGGAAATGTTGGTAACATGGATTTATTTTTTCCTGTCATTCTGACTTCTGATATTAAGTCAATTTTCAGCTTCTGACTTTCTGATATTTTGTAAGCTGATTTCAAAAATAGAAAAATTTGTAAGTTTTCAAAAGTTGCAGCTTCCAACATTCTGATGTCGAGTTAATTTAGAAAATTAAAAAAATAAATGAAAATTTTCAAGTTTTTAAAAGTCAGGAACTGAATTTCTGATATTTTTCCTGTCATCCTGATTTTCTGATATCAAATTGAATTTCCCAAGTAACGTTGAATAATAAAACATATCGATCCAAGTATGGCTTTCTGACATTCTGACATTAATTCATTTTCAAAAAATAGAAATTTTCAAATTTTTGACTCATGATCGTGAAAATGGCGAGACGCAAAATAGGGCTTTAAAAATATTGGAATGACCCCCCCCCCCCCCAAGGAAAAAACATATCCATATAAAATCAATTGGGATTGTTGAAATTTTGATTGTTTGGTGCGGTAAATATATTCACAAATTCTTAAACACGATGTTTTGAGAAAGTATCCTTTTTCGATTCTTGAAGAAAATTTGAAAATTTGAAATCTTTTTCTGTGTTGATGAGACAAAAATCACCAAAAAATTCAAAAGTCATCAAAAAATTTACCAAATTAATAAACTTTTTTCATAAATATATCAAAAATTCTTCAAAATCTATTGAAAAAATTTTCTGAAATCATTCAAAAATGATTAAAAAATCGAATTCTTTTACGTTTCGTTTCCAATTTACTTTTTTTTCAAGAGACCATGTTTTTCACATTTTTTTGCCATATTTCTGCATTTAAAGATATAATTTTTCAGCATTTTTTGGAGCCCTCTTCTCCAATTTCAGAATAATAAATTTAAAAAGATTGTATAAAGCATAAGTGCATCCAGAAATTACTCGTAATTAAAGGAGGGGAGGAGAATTTGAGAAAAATAGGAGGAAGGGGTCAACTTTTAAGCTAAATGAATGGAACCTAAATTGTAGAGCGTAAAATTTACTTTATGCAGAATTGCAGGGTCAATTAGTTTTTTCTTAGGAGGCATAATTAGTGACATATCATCAATTTAAAAAATTATTTTGAGCTTTGAACTTTGAAGCATAATATTTCGAAAGTTAAGCTTCCTAACGGAAATCATTTTTTCCGTAGAACCCTTTTTCTTCCCGTAAAATCAACTTCAAAGGTCAAAAGTTATCAAAAAAGGTAGAAAAACGATTCAACAAAGCATTAAAATTATGAAAAATCCTTGGATGATGGAATTTTTTCACTACGTTTTTCGTAATCAGCATGAAAAAATTATAAAAATCACCCATTAAATTTCAAACAGCATTTTTTCAAAAGTTTAAAAATGCAGACCAGCGTAATTTTTTGATTTATTTAAAAAAAAAAAAATCGATTTTAAAATAATGCTTACAAACGTAAAATATTCATATAATTATACACATTTATACCACAGGTGACCTAAAAAACATCCCAAATGAAATTCAAAAAATTTCAAGCCTATTTCCTCACTCCTTTCCCCTTCCATCTGCTTCCTTTTTGTTATAAGTCAATAAACTCTCATAATATTCATACTTTTGAAAAGGAAAATATGGTCTAAAACGCTTTAAGAATATATTTACTTGATTTTATTTCCAGTTCAATGGAATTCCCCTTCCGTACCCCCCTCCTATCGTCACCATACGCCTTCAATCATCAAACCACAGCCTATCCAATGTAAAAGCATCCAAAAACGCGTATTTTTCTCGATTACGATTTTTTTTCGATACGAGAAGAAGCTCGCCTCGTCTCACGCGAACTCGTCGCATATCAAACCATATTTTCGTATTAATTTCATCCGATAAATTGACAGAAAAGTTCTTTTTTTTGCCGAGGCGTATAACACACGGCAATAAATAGGGTAACGCGTTAGCTATCTGGGCTATACAAGTACGTACGTATATCGCAACGCTGCATAAATCATCCAAATACTCGAGCAGTTTCAACACGAATACGCTTCGAAATATATTTTATCAATTTACCAAACGCCATTTTCGAACGCCCTATATAAATAATGTACTCGGAACAATCATCCGTGTGTACAGTCTGCCGAGTCGTGTACTGGTAGCAGAAGCCGCAGCCGCTGTCAAATGATAACAACGAAATTTGTTTCGGTTTCTCCTTTTCAAAAAAAAAACCTATCCTCGACGAGTTGAAATCGAGGTTTAATAAAAACCCGAACTCGGTGGGTTTTTTTGTGTCGCCTTGGAGTAGTGTGCGGTTGATATGTGTACAATATTGTGCGAAATGTTTGAGTTTCCTACGTAAGCTGTGTGTATTTACATACATGTGCGGACGAAGCTGAAGGTTTTTTTGTGAAACGTATTGCGAATAAACGAGCGTATTTTACTGCTGCATTTCGCACAAACAGAATCGGTTCAATAAATCTCGTGAATTTTGAGCAGCGTGGGAGAAAAAATTACCCTAAAATTGAATCGTTTGGAATTTATTTGTCTGGCTGGCGTAGGAGATGATCGATTTTGGATATTTGCAGACATGTACGAAATTCATCACCACATCTAAAATGCAGAAATGGTTGAAAAGTGTTTGAAAATTCAGATGCGAATGTAGTTTGAAAAATGTCCTAAATTGATGTTTGTTTGGCTTGAATTTCTTGCATGAGATTTTCAATTCAAATGAACTTTGAAGGGGTACTCTCTAAACTTGAATCAGTCAAATTTCACTGATTAATAAGACAAAAGTGTGCAACTGAAGAAATCAGTGAAAATTTTACCGATTTATTTCATTTTTGAATCGGTAAAAATTTTAATTTACTGATTGAATCAGTAACTAATCACTGATTGAATCAGTAATTAGGTATTCACTGATTAAATTAGAAATTTTTAATTTTTACTAATTCATTTCAGTAGTTGAAAAAAAATTATGTACTGATTCAAAAATGAAAATTCACTAATTGAATCAGTAATTTTTCACTGATTGACAGTAAAATTTCACTGATTAATAGTTGTACACTTTTCGTTGTTTAATCAGTGAATTTTCAGTTTTTTGACTGATTCAGATTTAGAGAGTATTCCATATTAATTCGAACCAAAATTGACGTTGGATTGAAGGTTGATTTACTCTCTAGATCTGAATCAGTCAAAAAACTGAAAATTCTCTCTAAATTTGAATCAGTTAAAATTCACTGATTAATAAGACAAAAGTGTGCAACTGAAGAAATCAGTGAAAATTTTACCGATTTAATCGGTGAATTTTCATTTTTGAATCGGTAAAAATTTTAATTTACTAATTCAATCAGTAAATTAAAATTTTTACTGATTCATTTCAGTAGTTAAAAAAAATTACTGATTCAAAAATGAAAATCTGCCGATTAAATCAGTAAAATTTTCACTGATTTCTACAGTTGCACACTTTTGGCTTTTTAATCAGTCAATTTTAATTGATTCGAATTTAGAGAGTAATTTTTTCTCAGCATATCGGTTTAAAAAAAAATAAGAAATGCGTTTTTGAGACGGTTTTGTTCCTACCACCTCTTTCCAGAAGTTTGAAAAATTCAAGTTATTGCAAAACACGTTAAGATGCAAGTGCCTTTTGAAAAAAAATTTACGTTCATAATTGCAGTTTTTAAATTTTTCAAAGCCAGTTTTTCGATCATTTATAATCCAAAAAAGATTTTAAAAAATTTGAAGGATCTTACAGAAACCACCCTAAGGAGACAAAAATTGGTTTTCATCGTTGTGATGTCAAAAACAAAGTTTTGACCTCTAGATAGGTTTCTACATATGTGACCCAGCCGTAAAGAAGGGACCCACTTTGAAAAAAAAATCGATGTCTCATTTTCACGTTTTCGATCCAAATGACACCAAATCTGGACCAAACACATGAAAGTAAAAACATCGATTTTTTTTCACACAAGGTCCCTTTTTTACGGCGGGGTCACATATGCCCAGGTTCACATTTATACGATATCCCTCTTTTTACTTTTCAGTTTCGATAATTCATTGACAATGGAGGTATCCCATCTCAAGGTAAAATTTTGAGCCGAAACAAATAATCGAATGTATTTATTATAAAAGAACCCTACATCAAAAATTTCAAGGACTGAAATTAATTTTTCGAATTTTTGAATTTCAAAATTATCTCATTGCTCTCCAAAATATGAAAAATTGATCTAATCGACGAAAAAAATTGAAATTTAAAATCTACAGATATTTACAAACCAGAAGTGAAAAATTTCCTCCATTAGTAGAATGTTAAAATGGATCACTCAAACTAATGAAACAATAAATTCAATTTTCAAATTTGACAAAAATTCGCCAAAAAAATTATTGAATCTTAAAATTTAAAAAAAAAAAACGGATTTTTTACTCAATTTGCCCATGTTGAAGTTCTCTCTAAATTTAAAACAAAAAAGTTTCCTCGAAAGCTAAATCTTGAAAATAAATGTGTAATTGAGATAAAATGGATTTATTTTTAACATTTTATTGGAGTGGAAAAATCAATGAGAGAGAGTCAAATTCCAGAAACGAATGAATTTTGCACGTTTTTTTTTTTTTTTTCAATTAGAATTGTCATCGCGTTTTTTAAGTTGCCTATCGAATTCGCCGTAAATGCACGTGAATTGTATATTCACGGCGAATTGGTTAGGCAATTCTATCAACGTGATTCTTTCTTCGGCTCCAATTCGCTTGAAACGTGTAAACATTCGGTCTCGTCTGGAATTGATGGCAGAGGGTTCGATTTTCTTGTTGAACTCTTGAAATAGGTTGTAACTCAATTTTAAGTCACACAACATTAATTTACCCACTTTCCGAAGAAATTTGAAAATACTAAAAGACACTGAAAATCATGCTGAGAAAATGACTAGGAAAATTAGAGAAATTTGAATTCGAGGAGGAAGAGGAAGGTCATTTGGTCATTATTGAGAAAGTAAATTGGCTAGAAAAAATCACTGCTTGAGACACATGTTTAAAAAAAAATTATCAAAATTGGATTTTTTAATTAGGCTGCTCGAAATTTAGTGAATACTCAATTTTCAAGATCCAAATTTTGAGAACCTTGGAAAAACCAAAAATCGTGCTGGAGACTCCAAAACTGTCAGAAATGATTAAATTATATTTCGAGAAGCCCATATTACAGAGAAAATCAATTTTACTTACTCAATTTTCCTAAAAAAAAACAGCATATTTTTTCAAAACTTCGTCAAAACATGAAAGTGCATGTACTCTTTCGAAAAATTTCTAAATTGAAAACATTCTCAGAACAGATCGACTATATTTTTTCATAAATATATTTTTCTCATTCCACAAATTCGAAATTTTTGAAAATTTGAATTCATTTTTCACCAAATAGTCATAGAAAAATAAGAACATTTTGAAATATTCAAAATTATTTTTCGATCTTTTCTAAAAAATATCTAAAAATTAAAATTCTTTTAAAAGCGAAAATATTTTTTAAAGAAAAATCCAAAATATTGATTTCCCTACTATGCAGTGACCTCCTAAATATTTTTTCCCGCGTATTTCCATTTTTATAAAATGTGATGAAAATAGTTGAGAATAACCATAGTTAAAAAGCTCAAAATTTGAAAAAGCGAAGTTCATTTTTCATTCTTCAAAATTTTTTCTCAGATAAAAACGAATACAGACAGTTTAAAATTTGAAAATCGTATAAAAAAGTAACTAATTTTATTTTTTTTTGGAAAATTAACTTCTTCCTGAAAATTTTATTTAACAAAACACATCCTAAAATTCGACCATATTCTGTAAAAATAAACATTCGCACTTCAACATCCACCAAACAAACTGAAAAAATTTCATTGCAATGAATTCCCAACCTATTTAATTATTTTTCTCGACAAAATCGAAAAAGGAAAAGGAACAGAAATTCTTCAATAACTATGTCAATACCAAACTAGTAAAAAGTGGAGTGCGTCGAACTTCTCCAACCAATAACAATAAATTTCGCAACTCCCCCGAGTAAATGTTTCGCATGATTTAGAGTCGTCGAAGATGAAGGGGAATGAATACGACACGAATAAAGCCGAAATAAATTGATACTTAATCGTGATATGAACAAGAAAAATGCACGATATTATGTGTAGTAATATTTTCAGCCTCAAAATAGGTTTTTTCCCCATAATCAGTGTATCATTCCAGTGAAAATTTTGGAAAAATTTCAAATACCCATAGAAATATTAGTCTAGCCCGGAACCAGGCCATAAATTTTTTTTCAAATCCCATATAATTCTCGAAACGGTCATCCCTGTTGAAATTTCCCCAGTCGTAAAAATTCTCCACACCCGGTTGAAATTTTCCACAACCCTGCAATTCGAAAAACTGCTCGGTTTTAATCTCCATAACTCGTAGAATTTTGAGAACTTTTTCATTAAAAAGGGTATTTCGGCCGAGTAAACTGATCCACTTGAAAAAAAAAATTGCACACAGGCTTAGAAACCCTTATAACGTTTATTACTTTTTAATACCGTCGACAGAACATCTCCGACGCTAATAGCACTTTGGGAATAACTTTCGGCTATTATTTAAAGTTATAAAAAATAAATGATGAATGATAGAAAGTTTTTAAATTAAATTACGAGAGGCGGGAAAAGGCGGAGGAAAAAATAGTGCAAACGTACATTACATAGTAAGTCTGTAAACCCATTGAAATGAAAAACCATTTTAAAAATTATTTTTCGACAAAAAATCATCCTCGAAAAAGAAAGTTACCATACGATACGTACGCAATGCAAAAGTTCACACTTTCCAGCCATTGAAAAACTTCCCGTTGCTATTTTCAATTTAATTTAACGTTTAGAAAATTATTAAAATTTCGACCATTTTTGAAATTCGACGTATTAAAGTACGACACCTCGTCGGTCGAATTTAAATTAGAATTTTCCTCGATGGAGGAATAATCATCACGTCGCATTGCGGAGCTCGTGGGATCCGGCTTAAATTATAATTCGAGTTGGTATTAGAAAATAGTACACAATGAATGAACGTACCTCCTTGATTCGTCTGTGTAAGATAATCTTGTGCCATCTGTAATCGTCGAAGCGGACTTTATTCGGTTTAATATACATGTCGAGTTTGCCGGTGGTCACTTTCATTAGGACGGAAATGCCGCCTTCTTTGATTGCAATATTTAAATAATCTTCTTCGTTACCTAAACACGAACAAGGGTACAATTACGTTAGCACGAAATGGAACCAGATAATCAAGCAAAACGTCGATAAATAGGCTAGTTTCGGGCAATTACATAGTAGAAAACACTTTCAAGCCGTCAAGTGTTGGTGTTGCTGATATTACATATACACGTTAGAATAAGGGCGAGAGGGAGGTTGTTTCTTATGTACGTAAAGTGCCAGCCAAAGTATTCAAAATGCGAAATAAAAATTAACATTTTAGCACGCATAATTATCGATTAAATAATTTAAGCGATAAAAGTTCGAACTATTTCGTTTTATATTGTTCTTGTTCACGCTATACACCGACTATTACATCACGACTTGTGAAATAACCGCCGAAATTTAAGCCTCGTTATGACTAAAGTTGGCTACATGTTTCGACGTAAGAAGGCAATTTTACTAGTGAAGAAATACGTGCAGTGTGCATAAAGTAAGTAATTTAGATTTTGAAATTTTTTTCAAAACTTCATCGTTTGGGTTATTGGATAATTTTTTCTAATGATTTTTCAAAATTTTAAAATAATTTTTGAATTTATTGAGGAAAAATTGAAATTCATGAAATTAAAATCATTCAAAAGTGATAAAAATCATTATTTGAGTAATACAATTGAATCAAAATCTTTTCAAATGATTCATTTTGAAAAAAAGAACGAAACTGAGCATAAAAATCAAATCATTCGAAAACGATTTCGAAAAAATCCTTTCAAAGTTCAATCATGAGCGTTTGATTTTAACTTATTCATTTTTTTCAATAAAAACGTTCCCATCGTTCGTGACTGATTCACTTGAAACGAGCGATTCATTCGCGAACGATTGTTTCAAAAATTATTAGACAAGGATCAAGGACCGATTTGAAAGAACACATGATGAAATTTCGTCGTTCACGACACATTTACTTGAAATGAACGACAATGATTCATTCTGGTGATCAAATCGTTCAAGAACGAATAATTTTCAAAATGGAATTCGATGTCCAAAAAGTCAGTTGATGATTTTAATAGTTCTGTTTTTTTCTAATAAGAACCTTCCCATCGTTTGCGACTGATTCATTTGAAACGAACGAATCATTCGCGAACGACTGATTTGAAATTTTCAAGTCGAAGATCAATTTAGAAGAACCTATGATGAAAAAGAAAAAATTTACTTAGTCGTTCGCGACTTGTTTACTCAAAATGAACGGCTTTGATTCGTTCTGCTAATCAAATCGTTCACGAACGAATAATTCTCTGGATGAAATTCGATGATGAAATGATTAATGATTTTCAAAAACTGTTTTAGTCGTTTAAACAACATCCATTCATGGCGGTTCAAAAAGAGTCGATATGAAGCTGAATCGTTCGCGAACGACTACTTTTGTAACCATTTGAGAAAAAATTCAAGCAGAAAATGGTTTTGAGTAATGCATTTTTAATATAGTTATGTGTGTACTGATGAAATTAATCATTTGTGAACGATTTTGTACCGATAATGATTCAATAAGAGTTATTAGGAAGAATCAATCATACACGAACGACTACATTAATTTGCGATTATTATTATCGATAAAGAAATCAAGTAATTAAATCTTAATAAGAAATTTGTTTAAAAAATCGACTCGTTCGTTTGTGAACGATTTTTTTATGAATCAAAAATATGAAAGAATCAACTATGAAATGAAAATGAATCAATCAAAAACGGCGGCGTTTTTGGAAATCAATTTGAGAACAATATTGATACAATTTCAACTTTGGATATTCAATTCCAAAAATTTTGATCAAATCATTCGCGAATGATTCATTTGCAGTGGTTTAGAAAGAGAGTCAATAAAGGAATGAATCGTTCACGAACGACTATACCTGAAAACATTCCAAAAAAGTGATTTATTTACGCTGAAAGATTTCGAGAAATTCATTTTTGAAAATAGATTCAGTCGTTCGTGAACGATTAATTCTTGATGAGTCGAAAAGAGTCATATTGGCAATGAATCGTTCACGAACGACTATACCAGAAAACATTCCAAAAAGTGATTTATTTACACTGAAAGATTTCGAGAAATTCATTTTGGGAAATAGATTCAGTCGTTCGTGAACGATTCATTCTTGATGAGTCAAAAAGAGTCATATTGGCAATGACTCGTTCACGAACGAGTACTCCTGTAATCATTCCCAAAATATTGATTCGTAAATACTAAGGGATTTCGAGGAATTCATCTTCAAAAACCGGTTCAGTCGTTCGTGAACGATTCATTCTAGATGAGTCAAAAAGAGTCATATTGGCAATGAATCGTTCACAAACGACTACCTTTGCAATTCTTTGAAAAAAAATGATCACACTATAATCCCCGAAAATTCATTTTTTAAAATTTAACCAACTCGTTCGCGAACGGCTTCATTCGTATGAATTAAGAAAAATTGTTTACGACGATGGAGCGTTAAGGAACGACTACATTTTGAGGTCTTCCCAGAAAAAAATCGAAATTTATTGTCAAATGATTTCAAAAAAATGAATTTCTAAAACGAATCCATTCGTTCGTAAACGATTTTTTGAAAATTAATCAAAAGAGAAAATATAACGATGAATCGTCGACGAACGACTAGGTATAATAAGATATCTAATTTGAGAGAAAAAATTGACCATTAAATAAATTCAAGCATTGCATTTTTCAAAATCATGACAATCGTTCGTGAACGATTCTCTTATAATGATTCAAAAAGATTCATTACAATGATGATATCGATTTCTAGAAAAAATTGATCACCTATGTACATCAAAATATGTACAAAATTTTATTTAGTCGTTCATGAACGATTCACTGAAAATGACTCAGGAAAAGGATTACGGCGATTAACTTTTCGCGAACCTTGATATCAAATGAGACGAAATTCAACTAAAAATCACTTATGCAGTTTCAAACAAACTAGTTTTAAAAAATAGTTCAATCGTTCGTGAACAATTCACTCATAATGAATCAAAAATGACTGATTCATTTTAAAACGTTTGAAAAGCCAATTGAATCGAAAAAATGTTTTCGAATGGTTCATTTTCAAAGAATTTTCGTTCGCGACTGATTCATTTGAAATAATCAAAAAACAGTCATTTTAAAATGTACGAAATGCTTTTAAAATAAAGATTCATCATCGTTCAAGACGGAGATAGATACCTAATTACCTACATTAAATTACATAAGTTTTTGAAATGATTTTTGAATCGTTCACGAATGATTCATCGGCTATAAAAAGAGTCATTTTGACGAATGAATCATTTTATTAAAGACTTATTCAAAGACTTCTTCCATTTTGTTCATTTAAATTTCCAATTCGCCTGCCAGTAAACTTTCTAATCCCAAACTCCAGTCCTACCAATTTCACAGTTCAGAAAACAAAAAAATAGCTAAATAATGACACTTTCCAACACACATTCCAACCGGCTTCTCGCACAGGTGTATTTACAACACGTAATTTAAAATTTAATCTGTCTATTTGTCATCTGACGAGTTACGTTCGCTGAATAAACAACTTTTCCTTACACCTTTTCCACCCTACAAAATCCTCTCCGCCATCGCGTCACAATTAACGCACACTAATTGACAATTCGTATCGCATTTCTGCACATCCACATCCAGCCTCGCGACAACGTTTCTATGACAACACTCGCGATGTCCACAATCATAAATTCGAATTAGCAAAAAAACGAGCAAAAATCACTCGCTGTTGGAGATTTCAAAGTTTACACGTGTCAATAAGGTCACTACGAGGCACTTACCGGAATGAAATAAAAATCCGTTCGAGTATTTCGTCCTGAAGCTAAAGTTGATCACTTCTTGAGTAGTAGTAGTTGGTTCGTTTTCAGCACCGTGAAGATTATACTCGACGTATTCTTTACCATAGAACGTAGCTTCGGATGGAGCTTTATCTGTAACCCACGAAAAAAAAAACAAGAATACTTTAATATAAAGTTTTTTTTATTAAATAGCGTTTCATTGATGGTTAAAAGACACTGTTTGTTTAAAGATAGAGAAGAAATATCGTTGATTATATTTTTTTTTCAGGCCATAAAAATTAAACCCATTCACGAAGGGATTTTCATTTCGTTGGGTGACCTTATTGTACAAAGCGACGTAGCCGCCATCAAAATATATTTTTTTCGACTCGAGTTCGTGCTTCGAGTTTCTTTCTCTTTTTTTCCTTCTCGAGATGAATTTTTATTTTGATCATTATTTAGCTCGAGGCGATTCCAGCATTTTCGCGTTTTGGGAAAAATTTAATTTATTTGAAACATAAGAGGAGATAGCACTTATCAGCCAATAGCTTTGGAATAAATTGCACCGAAATTTTTCACCAAAGAAACCTACGTAAGGGGTCGTTTCGTTACATTGTGTCGGTGTCGCGATCCTTGGTACGAATAAAATCGCGAATAAAACTCATCTTAGTGGTACGACCATTCAAATCGTGTCTGTATGGACGAGTGAGGTTTGAATTGGCCGCGTGTACATTCGAGGTGAAATCTGACTCGAGTAGAAGCAATTTTCTTTTATTTCTTTTTCTCGAATCGACTACGAATACGACCGCAAAAGCAATACGTTCGATAAAAATACCACAGCTCGATAACGATATCAGTACGAGTAAAAAATACGTAACCGTAAGAAAGGTCGCCATAAAATGCCTACATTAACGAAATTTTTTCACCTCTTTGGGCATAAGAATATTCAAAATGATAGCCCCAAAGGGTTAGAAGTCATAAGAGGAAAAATGTTGTAAATTTTCAAACATTTCGCCCCGACTCGCTCGATACCTTTATCAGCTTGCCCGGCTGAACGTATTTAAATACGTATAAAATCTCGCACATAAATCACAAATTTGAATTTCAAAGAACTCTCGAGATGTCGCCGCAGGTTATTTATGTAATAGTATCGTTGTGTCGCGATGAAATTTCAATTATATTTCATGTTTATAACGCCGTTCGCGAAAATCCAGTCTGCCAAGAAAGCCAGATATGGCAGCCGAAACACGTAGAAATGAACGTTAAATCCGTTATATCCAAATCCTCCTAACAATGTTTACGTTTAATTTTACCCGTCGAGTAATCCGCCGAACAACGTTTATCGACGGTAATGCGAATTCCACCTTCGTAGAAACCGACTACAACTATGGTGTGTTTCTATACATCGATGGTATTGTGTATTGTGATACTTGAACGAATAATGAGATAACGATATCGCGGTTTGTGCATAGTCGCGGTAAGTCGTCGAGATGGGAAATTTTCTATGAATTTTATTGCGGTCATTGTTTCGTTCGTCTCTGGTTATAATGGCGAAACGTTGAATGATGCGGACAATTTAAATTGCGAGTATTATCGAGATCGAGTAATCGTGTTAGAATTATTTCCAAGATGGAAATTCAAAAAGCATTGGAACAGTGTTTCGTTTCCAACGGAAGTCTTGTTTTTCAAAGTTTTAGCTTACAATGAATCTATTGACCTCGTTATCTTTCATTTTAATTGAGATTTCGATTAATGAGAAAGGGATTTCAACAAGGTACGGCTCGATATTGGGTTAATTTGGCCGTTTGGCGTTTCTGGACTAGAAAACTTTTCGTAAAATTTTGGGTTCCTACCCCCTCCCTCTCGAATTGGTGATCATTTTATAGCATTATTTTCAGAAAATTTTAATCGAAATTTTCTGTAGTTTTGCACAAAAGTACATCTCAAGAAGGTGAATTTATAATCATTTTTTCAAATTTTTTGGTTGAATTCTTAATTTTTTTCGACTCTTATAAGGCCCCACTCTGAGAAAATTAGTAAAGAAAATATTTTTTTAATGTAGAATTTTTCTGGGTATTTGGTTTCGGATTTTTTTTTTTAAACTGAAAGCTAAAAATTTCAAGAAAAAAGTACAGAAATGTTTTTTTAAGCCAATTTTTCAAATTTTGAACGTTTTTTGTACAAAAGAAATAGCCAAATGAAAAAAATCAATCCCATATGTAGCAGATCAAAATACCCCAATCCGCCAAGAAAATTCTCCAAACAAGAAGTGGTTCTCCACTCCAGGATTTTCTTATCAGCCAAAAAAATCTCCGGAAAAAAAGTAGTCATAAAACTCTGAGGGGACAAATATTTTAATAATGAAATGTTTTGATATAATGGTGAAATCCACCCCCAGAAAAATTCCCCCCTCCCTGTTCTGCAACTCTACAACACAAAATGAAGAATCATTTCAGTAATAAAAATAATGTTAAGATATCAAAATAGTGAAATCTGCCCAAAAATTTTCTCTCTTTTCTACGAGAAAAAATGAAAAAATATTTTGATAATAAAGTGTCATGCTATACCCGTAAGTAATGATGTAATCCATCCTGAAAATCCTCCCCCCCCCCCATTTTATCAGCAATTTAACCAATTATTATGAAAAAAATTAGTGGACGGACACAGCTTTTAAATTGAGGCTACATGACCAAGCTTTTGTGAGGGCTATGTTCTTTCTCGCGATAGTTTTGCTTGAAGTTTCAAAATTCACTTTTTCACTGTTTTTTCTGATAATGAAAACAGTGAATTTCGAGACTTCAAATAAAACGATTGCGAAAAGGATGATTATCGAGGTATTTTGACTCGGTAAAAATAAATATGAGGGTGATTTTTAAAATTTTTTTGTTCATTTCTTTCCTGAAAATTCGCCATTCCCATCGGAAATTTTCAAGATATCAATTGACATGACGATTAAATTTTTTTTATTTTTGATGGATTTTCGAAAATTAAACCTTGCTTTTCCAATTCAACTCGAAATATTTGAGAACCCACTCGAAATAATTGCCAACGATTGGAGATTAGAATAGAAGTGAGATTTTTGGAAAAGCACGATACAAAATCTCTTTCGCCAAAATTTCAGCCATCTAAATTAATTTTTTTGGTAAATTTTTGAAAATGTAGAAATTGTAAATTTTCACCAAAAAAAGAAATAAAATTTTTAAAAAGTAATTCAATGAATTGATCCTCGCCAAACTTAATTTTACCATATTGAGCCATCTTGAAATCACCAAAAGGCATAGAAATTTACTTTAGCAACTGAAACTCCTCTTTAAACTTTTTTCTCCAACAATTCAAGAACAAAAAAAAACATGTTCACCTTCGCAATCATTTCTTAACAAAAACACGATCTTAAATACGTTTTCCTAATGCATTAAATTCAAAACTAAAAACACGTTAATAAAATTGCCTAACTGATTCGCCGTAAATACGCAACAGAGACACGAATGCGTATTTACGGCGAATTCGATAGGCAACTTGAATAACACGGTACGTCAGTATCAGTTTGAATCGAACTTGTACAGAAGACCGGAGACGACTGAAAAAAGGTTATGAAAACTTCTTTCACGGCTGAAATTTTGAGTTCTCATTCGGAATAATCGATTTTTCGGCTGTTGACAAATTTTTAAAAATTATATCCAATTTAAGATTCAACTCAAGATCGAACCATAGAAATTTTACATTTAAAAAAAGTCAATAGATCAAGACGTTAAGACTAAAAAATTTCTGTATTTTCCAATTTTTAGCGGTTGAAGTTCATTTGGTAAATTTTGGCTAATTTTAAAAATTGAATTAATTTTTTGTTTCAATGGCTTATTTCTTATCCAATATCAACTCATGGGAAACATTTTAACCTCTAATTTCAAAAGAAAATTAATCATTTTCAAATCAAAGAGCAGTTCCGGCGTATAAATCTAAATTTTGGAAAATTTTTAGAAACGAAAATACTTTGAATGATTTTGATCTTTTGGAATTGGGTAGTTTTGAATTTCTAACAATTCTTGAAAATTCTTTGCTCTCATGACAGTTTCTCAAAATTTTATTTTTATCGCATCATTTTAAATTTTGAATTAAGCAATCGTATTACCTATATTGAGATAAAATTTCAAAGTATGTTTTAAAAAAATTGAAAAAACTTATCTGTTATCTGTATGCAGACATATTTTTCTCAAATTAAGTCTTTAAAAAAACATGTCTAAAAATTTGAAGTGAATATTATCAAGAAATTAGTTTTCAGTTTATTTTTTTTTTATGAATTTCCACATGATACCAAACTTCAAAACATTTGTTGAAGAAATGACGTAAAAATTTCAGAAATATAGGAATCAAAACAATAAAAATTGTTTAAAATTCTATAAAGTAATAATTTTAGAAACTGCATAAAATCTTTTTTTTGCACATTTCGAAATAGAAGTTTAGAATTTTGTGAGTAAGTAAATCTCAAAAAAATTCTTCAATAAAGGTTTTGAAACTGTTCATTTACATTAAGGACGAAAAAAGAGGAAATTCAAAACTTTCCATTCAAATAAAATTTGAATGAATTTTTCAACTCAGCATCTTTTATTTTTTTCAATTTGAATGCAAACTGTTTTTTTTTTTTAAAGAAGAAACCTCTTTGTTTACTATTCAACTCCAACTTATTTTTTCAACTCAAATACTACTTTGTCAACACGAAACTTTCCAACTTGAATGAGAAGCATGATTTTTTTTTCAAGCCAAATTACTTCAAAACAATTTTCTCTAAATTTTTTCAAGTTTGACGGTAGACTAAGTTTTGTGACTGTTGTCTTCTAAAATTTTTTAATTGGAATTTCATTTTTCCAACTAAAAAAAATTCAATCTTATTCAGAGAAGAGAGGAGAAAATAAATTGTTCTCTCTTCCTCTGATTCAGCCTCAAGTCAAAAATTTTTACAAATTATGATAATTTCCGACAAATACGTAAAAATAAAATTTTTAAAATTATTTTTAGATCATTTTTCACCAATTTTCAATTCTTTTACAGTTTTCTTACTCATTTTAATTCAAGAAATAGACATTTCAGATAATTTATCGTAAAAATAATTCTCGAATTTATGAAAATAAATATACCAATTACAGATTTAATATTTGATGGCACTCTAATTTTTTTTTGAGATCTTTCTAGTCCAGTTTCTTTCTCTTCAAAAAAATACATAATATTCCCTTCACAAAAACTTTTTGCACGCAAAATTCGGCCGAAAATCATACCAGCTTTTCTCGCTCACTCTTTTCTCCTTCCACTCACCAAATACCAACGTCATCGTCGCATGTTTTTTGATTTGAAAATATACGAAAATTGGCTATTTTTCGGCCATTAAGGGGGAATTTTTCACCACCGCGATAGCGGTGTCACAAGATAACACATTTTATGGTTTACGTGCTTCGGTACATTTTAACGCAATTTAAACACATTCGCGGAATAAATTCGCCTTCGCGTTATAATTTATTCGCCACTTAAAAGTTGCTGAAAAATTATGTGTAGAAAATTTCACCTCGAATGTAGCCATGTACACAGCTATATTCGCATACCGCACACCGGATTAATACACCTCGACTACGGCGGCGGGCGAGCTTTTCTAATGGCACGTCACCGCATCGCGTGCTCTTATATTTTGACGAAGAATATATAGAATAAAACAGAAGTACGGGAGGGGAGGAAGGGAGTAGGTAGCATTTCAACACCTTGCAAATTACCTCTTCATTAATTTCACCGACACCGTATGAATGTACCGAGCTTAATTAATTATTTCATTTTATACCAAGAAAAGTTCACTTTAAATATCATTCTTAATTAGGGCCGATCGTTGAACGCCGATAAGAATGGTGCGCTTTTTGCGGCCGAAAATTATCAACAAACATGACAAACAGAAACAGAAGCCAGACAGATTCGAATGTTGTATTATATTTCGCTCGCGTTCGTTTGCACGCCAACTACAGCGCGCCGAAAGTTACCATGTTGGCCTTTTCAAAATCCATCCCTTTTGTTTAACGTCGATTTTTTTTCTCTTTCTATTGCCTCTGTTTATACGCTACTCTCTTGTTTTATAAAACGATATCGGGTTTCGGATTTCAAAATGCCGGAAAATGGTGCATTTGGTCGGTCAGATCGACGCAAAAAGCACATTTTACCGTCAAATAATCGGGTCAACGAGATATATAGTTGATGGCGGTCACTATTAAAAAGTACATAACTCGAGCAAGAAATTATCGTTAGATATGAGTTGACTGGGGCGGCGTAATTTCAAATTTCGACCAGGGTTTTCATTGATAGAGCTATGCAGGTAAGATTTAAAAGGTTCGAGAATTGAGTATGCAGCAAAAAGTTAAAAAAAAAATGAACAATTCGAACTTCAGCAAATTTTGTTAATTTTGTCTCCAAAGAAATTGGATGAGGATGGGAAAGAAAGAAGGTTAGAATTTTTCGCATTTTTGAAATATCAATAGAAGGGTAAAACCGAAATTAAAAATTTTTATAGAGAAGTTGAAGATTTGAATTTGATCTTTTCCTCTCACTTCAAAGGATTGATTTTGGTTCCACGGTCAAAGTTAATATTTCAAAAATGGATCCAGGGACTCAAAATTATAGATTTCGATATCTCATTCGATAATTTTGAATTTTTTTTCAAATTTTAGTCTCACCTTATTTTTTAAGATCAATTTTCAGGTTCAGAATTGAAATACCTCCCCCCCCCCCTCAAAAAAAACAACAGGAGATCAATAAACATGGGTTTAGACATTTCAATTGATGGAATTGAAAAATTTTTTAATTATGGTCTCAAGTCCTACTCCCATCTTCGAGAATTCATTTCTGGATCTATAATTGAAATGACCTCAGAAATAAATCCAGAGTCCAAAAACTTGAATTTAAATACCTCATTCAACACAGTTGAATATTTTTTTAAATTCATTTTCGAGGGTTCAACGTCCGGATTCACGACAAAATAATCCCAGGGGTCAGTTCCCCTAAATTTGGGAGGCTAGGGAGGAACTGACGGATCAAATCCAAAAAATAAGAAAATATTCGAACTTAATGGCTTAAAAAACCTAACAAACGACAGGGACAGGTCACATGGAATTTTTCATTTTTTTAAATTTTGACATTTTCAAAAGGTCTAATGGGAGGGGGAGGGGAAGAGGTCAGGTCAGAGGAATCGAATGAAAAAACTGAGTATATATTTGAACTTAGCTTATTCGAATTAGTAGAAATCAATACGTTACTTTGCTTTATCGATTTTTTTAGATTTCGGTCAAAATTGAGAGGCCCTTTTCTGTACCTCTCAAAGGTGTGAAAACCTCACCTTGAAAATTTGTTGGTTGAAAAAGGCTACTTATTGTAATTTTTTCAGATTTTTATATCGTAATTTCCATCTTTTGTACTCATTATGAAAGCTGAGCTTTCACTACCAAAGTTAAACTTTGATCTTTTCAAAATGAGATTAAAGGCCTTCAAAGTTGAGTAATTTGGAAAAAAATCGCAATTACATAAAAATTACGAGGCTCACCTTCCAGCCCTTTGAGGGTTAAAAAAGAAATGATCATTAGGATATTGTGGGAAATTTCAAATGAAAAAAAAGTGTGGAAAATAGGAAAACTGGATGGAAGAAATTCGATTGAAACAATAAGAAAATGGGAAATTTACTTAGATGAGCAAAAAAGGGGAAAAATCGCAAATTTTACTAAATTTTTAGGTATTTTTTTTATTTGAGCCTTTTTTATTTTTGACAGAAGAGGGGAAAGGATCTTGAATAACTGAAAAGGTTGAAGTCAGTATTTACGTAGAAAATGAATTAAAAGGCTGTTTTGAAAATCAATCTAGTCAATATTTACACATTTTTTCATTCTGAAAGTAAATTTCTCATGAAAAACGGCGATGCAATTCATTTTCACAAGAAAAAGTAAAAAAAGGGCCCTAAATTTTTCCCGAAATTTAAAAAACACTGTTCTTAAAATTTAAATATGATAACGATACTTCAACTTACTCTCATTTTTATCAAAATATTCGTTCAAATCCTTATCCAGGTATACCACCAAAGATGGAATACACAGATCAAAAATTATTAGTCAAGTTCTTAATAGAAGACCCAAAAAATGTTCGAGAAATCAGTTTTCTGATACATGGAGCTTTTAATCGCAAAATAACCATCATTTTCGAACTCTACGTACCAAAAAACCTTGAAATCGATATACATGAAGCATTTTTATCATTTTTTCGTGACCACCCTCCTCCCCTCCCCTTTCACAAATACTAGTTCACCATGAATAATTAAATAAGCCATGAAGCGAATTCATGATCACTCAAGTTTGAAATTTCAAGTCGTTAATTTGAAATTCTATCTCAATTATTGATACTGAGATTTAATTCCAAGAATGAGGAAAGGGGGTCAGGGGAGGGGGTGAGACGGAAGATGCGAAAAAAATGATAAAAAATCGTCATGCATACCGATTTCAAGGTTTTCGATACCGCTGATTTCGAATTCACGGTCTATTTTCGGTTTAGAGATCAAATATTAAAGCAAAGGTACCGATTTGTGAAAAAAATAAAACTTCATCATCTCTTTTCTGCAATTTATCATCATTTATACCTATCTCAGCACCCTTCCTTAACCTATACACCTCTATACAAATTCGTTTTCTACAAAATCGTGTCAGCTTCTAAGGAGAAAATTCGCCTAAAAAAAAATCGTTCGTCGACAAAAAGAAACCACTCTCGCACACGAATAACAAATTCTAGTACTCGTCTAGCATACGACATCGTATCACGACGGTAAAACATTTTTGACATTTTGAAATGATAACGTAGTAGTATAAGATGAGAATAAACGAATTTTTAACCGCGCGTTTCTCAATCGCGAGAATGTTTGGCAAAAAGCTCCGTCTCTTTCACCGCCCTCGCATCGTCTGCTCGGGAAAAACCCCCTCGACGATATAACGATGAAAATAGCTCATAAAATGTACACGGATGTGTCCCTTTGAGGGAACGCCATAGAATCAATATTTTTTTCCTACATTTCGTCGAAAATAAAGGCTGCTTTGGTCGGTTCAAAAGTCGTTGATCTCTTAGGTCGGCGAGATTTTTTTTTTAAATAAAGAATAACCACGCGAACGAAGCCATTTACAAATTACTCTTTTTTATTATTATAGCCGACTGTTTTACATTTTTATACGGCGAGAATTTTAATATGGTGTTTACGATGGAATGCTTCAAGTATATACGACGATTTCCTCGACCGCAATTTTTATTTTCTTTATCGAGTTCGCTTCATTTCTTATTCTCGACGTATCGGCGCACCATTATGAATCGAGCCTTATAATACAACCCGGTTATTAAATCGGATTACCGTAGTCGGATAATTTTTATGCATTCGGCTTCACTTTTTTCTCTCGCGTGCCCGGTAAGTTTCGATGACGCAATATTGTTATCTCGTAAGTTTCAACTACCTAAGCTGCGGATATATGCAGTCGTACAAAAAGCAAGAAAAATAACGCGAGCGGCAAATCCTTTGAAAATACATTTGTCGGATTAACGTGCGCGTCCAAAAAACAAGCTCGACTTGTACTAAACTCTCGACTAAAAGAACATGTTTTATCTAAGTTTTCATTGTAAACGTACAGAGATAGACCAGCTTGCTTTTTTCTTCCCTTTTTGGCCGGATTTTTTATAATCGATATGTGCCACAGTGTTTTCCTCTCTCGTACATCGTATAGGTAAGTTCAGTTAACCCTTGGCTGTTTGTTTATGGTTGGTTAGGTGGTTGCGGTTAGTTGCAGGTCTTCGGGTCTCTTTCTCTCTTTGGTGTATTGGGTTTGTTGTTTAAAGGCTCGCAGTCGATTTCCAAATCTAGTATTTTGTTCGTATACGAGCGGAGAAAAGTTACAAAGGGATTTGCAGGGGTCGGGGTCGCCGAGTTTTGGGGTTTTAGGTTTTCTAAACGAGTTAATGCGATTGAGAGTTATCGAGGAAAATACAGGTTTTTGAGGATATTTCCCAAACTGGTAATGCTATTTTTTGAGTTAAAGGTTGAAATATTTGATTAACGAAATGCGTCGATGAGAAGGGAAAATTGAGTAGAATTTACTATTACTTTGTAAACTCAGAAAAAAAAAGTTTGAGATTTTTTAAAAATTTTCAAGCTCGAAAAGAAGGAATTTTTGTTTTCCAAGTGGGTGCAAAAAAAATGGAATCGAAAAAAATACTGAAAATTATAAATCTACAGATATCAAGATTTCAATACCCAATCAAATGTTCACAAAGCAGACAAATCTACAAAAAATTGAAACATTTTTCAGAATCAAAAAAATCAAAAATTTCAAAATGCATCAAAAAAATGTCATTATTTCAATAAATCTAAAATATTAAAAAAATTACAAAATAGGAAAATTTAACAAAAATTAGAAATATTTGTGATCTTTTTATTTTGTAATTAGCTAAAAGTTTGTTCTCTATGCCGAAGTAGTATTTTAAATTTTTTCCTGTGAACCAAAAAAAAAAAAAAAAACTGGTAAAAACCTTTGAATCAAAAAAGTCATTAGCAAGCAATTATGCCTATTCCTGCATTAGTTGCGACTATTTGAGGTTACTATTCTTTTAAGAAGTATTTTATCTCAAAAATTTAATGGTGGTATTCATTTCTAATCAAATTTCAATTTGAGTCCTCTCCCTCTCATCTTTCTGTTCTAAAAGCCTGATTAAAAAAATTAACCCAACTTGATGGTAATTTAGAATAAAAAAATTATGAGAATTCTGTACATTGTACTTTCTTAACCCATTCTCATTTAAAATTACACAACTATGAAATTTATATTTCAGAACTGTCTGCAGAAATTTCTCTCGTTCCAATGTAATAAAATTTTTCTCAACATTTTCGACTACAGTTTCGGCCCATTTTGAATTCATCAAAGCTTTTCCAAGAGTAAATATTGCTTTTGTTATTAAAACTGCTGCAATATCGTAGATAGGCAATTACCATACCATGTACATTGTATGAGTGAGTAGGTACATACTAGGTACATGTACATGTACCTACGTTACACGAGTTGCTAATTTCACGTTAATGCAGAATCAAGCTGTAATTCAGGGATATCTCGTACACGTGTAATATGGCTCCCTTTTCGATTTCACTAATTTACTTCAACTCTATTCTGCGTACAATAATGTAACATAATAATAAGTAACCAGTCTAGTGCATTATCAAAGAACCTAATTACCGGCTCATGAGCATCTCATGAGTACAGGGTGTTTCATAAATGATTTTTTTATTTTTCGATTCAGTAGGTAGGCTAACTACACGTGGATATGATATTTTAAAAAAAAAAATCGACAGAATTTACAATTTATTGGAATATTAAAGCAATTTGGGGAGCGGAAGGGAAAAAACATGACCTGAAGTTGACGAAAATTAGTAAAATGGTTGAGATATTTTGAGGGAGAGATCATCCGAAAAAAATCTCAAGTGTCCAAGCCGAAAAGAAGACGAAACCAAAAGATTTCAATTTGAGGTCATTTTCAAAAGAAAAAAAAATACACTTTTAGCCATTTCTGCGTAAAGTTATCCTCTGAATATCTCAATTATTACTGCTCCAAAAAGTGAAATTGAGCTTCTGAACTGTTCTGATTTTTTGACCATGAGAATTGAATTCATTTCTTCGATAAAAGGTCTAAAAGTAGTGATCAGTGATCACAGATTCAAAAGTTTTCAATGGTAAATAAATTCAAATTTTTTAATTAAATATCTCAAGAATGAGCAAAAAAAATTTGGTCGCCAAGAATAATTTTAGACGTTTTTTTCCAAAAATTTTCATTCGTAAGAAGAAACTGCATTTTGATTTAGGTACATAATTTCATAAAATTTCAGTCGGCAGCAGTGCGACAAAAAATTACTAAAAAAATCAAGGAAGTATTTTAAATTCTCTTTCTCCAAAAAATTTTTAACCCAACTTTTCAAAACACTAAATAAACCATCATGATATTTTTTTTGAAAAATGTGAAAAAAAAAAAATTATTTTAGGGAACTAAAAAAGGTTTTAGATTCACTTTCGTGGCATTTGAATGAACCAGTGGCGTCGGAAGCTTCTGGAGGGGGGGGGGGGTAAAAATAAGCTTTCTTTCTCGGTCGTCTCAAACAACTCATAAAATTGTAGTTTTTCTCATGCCCGGGCGACGCGAGGGAGAAGCTTTAAAAAAAACGAGTTTTAAGTGCCCCAAAAAATCATTTTTTCTATGTTTTTATGCTTTGAAAATGTCTATCTCATGGGATTTGGGGAGTATAAATAATACTTTGTACTCCCGTCCGAATTTTGGGCCCCCTGTACCCCACTTTCCAACGTCACTGGAACAAACAATTTGAATTTGGGAACAATCAATCACACTTTCGCCGAAAACGTATGACAGAGGTTTTTTGCAGATGAAATTAACCAATAAAGGCAAATGATACCACTGCTCAAATTTTCTGGCGTTCTCAACTTAAATTGAACTATCACGAAAGTTTTCTACAAAATCCAGGAAATGTTTTTTATCTCACTTGAATAATTGAGAAAAAATGTATACTTACAAGGAAAGATTCTCAAGTGATGAAAAATTCCCCCCTCCCCCCCCAAAAAAAAATCAAAAATATAAAAATGAAAAAATTATCCAATCAACGGGAAACTTGAAAAATTATTGTGTATCCCATTTTAGATCTCCTGAATCCGTTGGAAAGTGATTTCAAGACGTTTCAAAGTCTCAGAAAAATTTTGAAATTTTTCAACGCCATGGAGAAAAGTCCATAAAAATGGTCTAGTACCAAAAATTTGTTAATAACCCTAATTAATGATTTATTTGATTGATTAAAGCACAACTTTCTAAAATCCATAACAGCCAAATCAAATTAATATTTTTTCCAGACTTCTTTTTCGAAAAATCGAAAAACACGCCAACAAAGTATGCATTAAGGTAGAAAAAAATCACATTTAGTACATACTCTATTTTCGAGTTCTGGAATCGATTGGAACAGCTTGAAATAATTTCAATACAAAATATTCGTAGCACAAATCATCACAACTATTACAACCAATGAGGCTTTTTTTTCACTGCTGGAAATTTCCAAAATTTTCTGAAGGCACTCAGATGTCTTGAAACTGATTCCAATCAATTTGGGGGATTGAAAATGGGGCATCTAAAAATTTTCAGCTTTGTGGATGTATTTTTAAATTTTTTTCAAACATTTTTGCTGAAAAAAAAAATACCAAGTTGACCAGGTAAAAACGAATTTAGGAAAATTGTGCTTTAATCGTTCAAATAGTTAACCAAAATGGATAATCCGAGTTTTTAGGGGCTAATGTTCAAAATGGACAATTTTTACCGGCTTTTCGTTAGTGGTGAAAAATTCAAAAATTTTCTGGAGGTTTTAAAATGGAGGTCGAAAATAGAGCATACACCAAAAAAGAGTTTTATCCATGGATTAGATAAAATTTTAATTTTTGTAGGGGTAAGTAATTTAGGAATTTAAAAAAAATCGAAAATAAGGAAATAGAAGCAGCTGGACTTTTAACAATAAATTTCAACTCGAAAGCAAGAATTTAAAACCAATTTTTTTGATTTTTTTGACCAACAAATAAAATGTAATTTTCAGCTCAAAATTGTACTCCAGATGTTGGATAAGAAAAATTCAACGTATCCCCATTACCTACAGAAAAACTAGAATTATTACAAAATTACGAACCAAACAGTACATTTTACCCCTGCCATTGGAACGAGCTAGGCAAAATTACACACTTCGAGGCAACCCAGTCTGCCAACCCTTAGATTCGAAGGAAACACTCAACATTCAAAGCACCCTACACACATACCATTCAACTAATTTACAACTTACGACTTGATACAAGAAAATATGCCAATTCTGCAAAAACCTACCCAATTTTTTTTCTTTTTTGAATCGAAACCGGGTCGAATTTATAAATCAGTCGGATAACTGCTCGGTACGTGGGTACTTCAACCCTAAATATATGGTTTGTTTGCTTGGTTTAGCACACTCGACAATAAATACTACTTCGTGACATTGGTAATGTCGATAAATTCGGCGATAGTATTTTCTTTTTACTGTAAACAGAGCGTACGGGTACATCACGAAGATAGTATAAGAAAAAGTTATCGAGTTGGTTTATGATAAACTGCGCTGGGCGAGGCGGATCGCTATGTACACATAAAACGCTTTATTAGACTTGTACTGCACATTTCGAATTCATTTGGCGAAAAAACTTTATTACGTTTGACTCGGAGTGTATCTCGTTCACCTTTTGTTCTTGGTCGTATACCAGCCAAAGTATTGTATAAATAATAAATAAGCTAAGGTAATGAAACAATATACATGGTCTAGGTACCAGGCAGGTATACCTATATTTATAAGTTATCTCTGTGAAAAAGCTACCAAGTAGTATACGCCAGCCATAAATATACGAAAACTTGCCTTATGCAGAACGAGAGAGCAAAAGACACGACAAACCCAGCCGAAGATAAATTTTTATTCGAGAAAACTTTTTAAACGTTTTAACATACATAAATGTAATACGAAACTCGTTTTGAATAAGCAACGCTATTAAAATTTACATTTATTTTTTGCCATCTTCTGTTCGGTCGTTTCGTCTGCGTCTTTTGCCAGCCTGCTTCTTGTAAGTTATACTTCGGCACGACAATAATACTCGAGTCGACGCGAAAAAATCAATTGTGTAATTTCGGTTATTAAAAGTTTCGTATTACTGTCGCGTAACGCGCCCATTAAAAATCTGGCTACGAAAAGAGGAGAAATTTTCACCAGACGAAAGGAAAAGAGAAGTTTTTAACATGGCCGCTCGCTTTAGTACGATATTTCAAAAGAACTGCTCGTCTTTTGCCAGTTATATCGAGCGATCACATTTAGCAAAACATCCACGGATAAAGCATTAATATAAAATATAATACGCGGCGACTGGTGGGACCGGGACCTTTCCGGCATCGAATAAATATCCGTTAAATGTTAACATTAAAAGAGTACGGACCAGTTAGCATGTCCACCCATTTTATTGTCTGCTCTAGAATCTCTCTCCGGCTTGCTTTTTTTTCGACTTCGAGTTAGCAAAATGTAACGAAATTCTTCGCACTGCCACCCCCTTCGTTTTTGTCGTAAAAATACCCAAATAGACGAGTGTATCTTTTATATTCGCAGGCAGAACGATTTTGTTTCGTTGGGTGCACTACTTTATGTAGAATTTTACCAAAAATGTAACCGGATTTGAATTTTCTCAATTTTTTCCCTGTTATGAATTTTTTTCTCACTTTTTGACATGAATTAGGGTGGGCCGAAAAAACGATTTTTTCGATTTTCAAAAACATACCCCCCCCCCCCCCGCCAAAGTTATTGACTGATGAGACTTGAAGAATAAAAAAAAAAATTCAAAATCAATTCATATCTTCCGATCGCGCATCGGCATTGAAATTTTCAAAAATTGGCTAAAATCCAATATTTTCAAAACTCTTGGAAAATTTTTAAAAAATTTGAAATTCATTTGAATTGGTTTTAGAGCTTATCTAGTGACTATTCAAACCAAAAAGCAAAATTTTTTGAAAAAAATTCAGGCTTTACATCTTTTTTAAATTTCTGCTATTTCTTCGCATGAAGGATTTCTTCAAAAAAAAAAAAAGTGTTTTCGGTCTATGTGGTCACTAAATAAGCTCTAAAATTGATTTAAATCAATTTTTAGTTTTTTCAAAATTTTTAAAATTTTGAATTTTTGCTAATTTTTGAAAACTTTAGCGCTAATGCGCGATCGGAAGATATGAATCGATTTTGAATTTTTTTATTTTAATTTTCAAGGCTCATCAACTAACAACTTTTGCGGCGGGGTATGTTTTTGAAAATCGAAAAAACTGTTATTTCGGCCCACCCTAAATTGAATAAGTCTTAGGGCTGAGGAGTAAAATTTGAAAAGTGTTACGTAACCCTAGGTTTGTAATGTAACGTTTCTATGTAGATTATGACATTATGACATTATGTTAGACTTGAAAAAACTTGGAAATATTTTGTATTTCAGATGAAGGCATAATGATATTTTGTTGGATTGTGGAATAGTTGAGAAATTGGAAAGTTGAGAAATCGGATAATCAAGAAATGAGACGGCTGAGAAATCGGAAATTCAAAAAATTGGAAAGTAAGAAATCTGAAAGTTGAGAAAACAAATAGTCGAGAAATTGGATAGTCAAAAAATCAGATACCCAAGAAATTGGAAAATTGAGAAATTGGTAAGTCGACAAATCTGAAAGTAGAGAAAACAGATAGCCGAGAAATTGGAAAGTCGAGATATTGAAAGTTGAGAAATCCGAAATTCAAGAAATCGAAAAATTTGAGATATTGGAAAGTGGAGAAATCGGATAGTGGGGAAATCGGTAATTTGAGAAATTAGAAGGTGGAAAAATCCGATAGTCAAGAAATTGGAAAGTTGAGAAATCAGATCATCAAGAAATCAGAAATATCAAGAAATTGAAAAGTCGAGAAATCTGAAAGTCGAAAAAATGGATAGTCAAAATGGAAAAAGTTTCAACTTTCTACCTATCATAGTTTTTGAGTTACCCATGCTTAAAATTTACCATATCCAACTTTACTTCAAAACTTTAAATGCTTGTGGCTGCCCTCCAAAAAGACTCGGGGAGCTGCGATTTGCGGCATTTGTGATCTTTCATCAACGTCTAACGCACATAAAAAAAAATCAGAAAAATCGCCACCCCCCCTCTTACCACTTTGCGTACAAACTGACATGGAATGACCCATAGTCAAGAATTCAGAAAGGTGAGATATTGGAAAGTCGAGAAATTGGAAACTTGAGAAATCGGAAAGTTGAGAAATCAAAAATTTGAGAAATTGTAAAGTCACTTGAATCAACAAAACTTTTAAAAAACTTTCGAACAATATTTGTCAATGTAAAATGATTCTAACTGGCCTTAAAACAAAGTTTGAAACCCAATTTTTTCAATTTCACTTCAAAATTATCTTTAAAGCGTTCTCCTGCAGAATTTTTGAAATTTCAATTGACCCGTTCTTTCAGTGTGGTCTTTGTATGTATTTAGGTATTCAGGGTATCTAACTGATTTTTTTTTTTTGTAAAATCACTCCTTTTTCACTCCTTATTCCACTACTTTAAAAAAAAAATTCAATTTTTACCCCCCCCCCCCCCCCAAAAAAATCGACTCTTTCCAACATACAAAAAAAAGATCAAAATTTTTTAGAGAAAAAAAATGAAATTAGAAAAAATCTTTATTTTAAATGTAATAAATGAAAAATGGAACAATTTTTGAAATTTAAAAAAATGTATAAGTTCAATAGTTCATACATCACACTATCTTCACATACTGAATTCAAAATTTTCAAAAAAATTTCTCTCAACCCTCAAGGAAGACAGTACTGCCACCCAATTGGGAAAAAATTAAAAAAATTAACATGGGTGTGAAATTCAAGTGTTCTTAGGTCGACGATTTCAAATTTGGAGTTATTTTTTCTCTCAATCCTCAAGGAGGGCAGTACCATGGGAAAAATTGGAAAAATGCGATATGGGTATGAAATTCTGGGGGCTTCAACTCGAAAATTTCGAATTTCGGGATATTTTGTCTCCCAAACCTTTAGGGGAGGAGCTAACATCAACTTTTGAAAATATTGAAAAAAATATACGTGTTTAATTGGCATTTTTCAACTGATAATACGTTGTCAAATAACTGAAAAAACTCACCTTTCCAGCAAAAAAACTGAAAGACATCGTTTTACCCACACTTCAATACACAATTTCATGCGATTGATTTTTTGGTCCAGAGCGGCCTAAAAAACTTTGATTTATTCGGTCCACTGTGCCTCGCCATAACCATAAAAAATAGTTTCGCGTTCCCGACACTAAGATGCAGACAAATTCGTGGGATTTATGAAGCAAAAACGCACAGTTATTTGTCGTCAGAGAGCGCCAGTGAATTTACATTTAAACAACGTTGAAAAAACCTTACCCGCCTCAGTATAACGGGGCGCGAGAGAGTTTAGAGCTTTATTAACTTGACACGGTTTTCGGTTCCACCTGAGAGATGCTTTTTAGCGGTAGGAATATACTTGGCAACAATTAAAAGCTAACTTTTAACATTTACGCGTTTGATTTATGACATTTGAAGAGGGGCGAAGATGAAAAGACGTTATTTTGGCGTACTAACCCGAGGCTATAACCTATTATTATACTGGCCATCGTGAACACAAAAGGTTCATCCTTTCATACACACACACATGCGGATTAATGGAGCTCGATATCGACTACAGCGAGAAAAAAAATAGCATTTTGCCTAACTAAGCATATAGAAATGAATATCATGTTAGCGTATAATATACGTAAATCATTAAAAGATTTAAAAGCCTTTGTGCCTATTACCCGGCCATTTCAACTCGGCGCGACAAAATCTTCATTTGTGAGGTTTAACCGCGCTACTTGGGCCACTCGAGCGTTCGGTTTCAGCGAGAGTTTAGTCTTTTTTAATTAGATTTCAAAGATACATAAAATCGTTTTCATTACGAAAAGCTTAAAGCGCCGGGTCTTCGTTCTGTTTCATTTAACGCAATATGAAGCTTTAATGCTTCATAAAGAAAATCCCGCGTCTGCCGTGCTCCATTCTATACCATCGTTTTATTAAAACAGAATAAAAATTCGTTTTGAAATTTCATCTCGGTTCGCAAAAGACAAGATGCAGTACGATGTCGTATTAGAGGCTAGAAATTAAAACGCTAAGGGTAATGGGCTTCGTTTTTATGTTTTAGGTGGAGCTACCGAAGTCGTTGTTGTTCGGGTCTTGTTGTTATTATACTAGTTATTTTTCTCGAGAAAAAGGTTAATTTAACCGGCGATAAGGTGGCCATTTTGTCGTCCTTGTATTTCCATAAGACGTGCTTGGCAAACAGAAGGATCATTTTTAAGAGAAAAAACTACCGACAAAATTGGAACAAAATTTCGGTGACCATACGTTTCTCTTTGAAAAACCAAAATGTAAAAATTGAATACCTTGAGTTGAAATATTATTTTGCTATAAAAATTTGACAATTTTTCCAAATTTTTAAAGCTTCTCAAAATTTCCAAAACTTTTCCAAATTTTGAAAATTTTGTCAAAGAGCCAAAATAGAGAAAACATTAGATACCTACATGGAAATGCAGAATTGCAGAACCTATAAGGAAAAACCAAGTATAATATCATAAAATTCATAAAATTTGAATAAATCTGACATATTTTGAAAAAATGCATAATTTTCATTGTTTTTGGGGGGAATTTTTCATAGACTCTTTGCCGATTCAATTGAAAAAAAAAATGATTTTTTGGCCTTTTTCTCTCAAAGACACTGAACAATAATAACAAACCTAATTCAATTCAACAAAAGGAAATTAGGAAAAAAACTGGTTTGCAGTTACAAGCTTCTCCAGAAAAATCATCTTTTTTAAATTTCACGCAAAATAATTAGCTGTAATACTCTTCCTCAAATTACTTTGGGGAGAAAATAATTTCAGGAACGATTTTTTTTTTAGTCTAAAAACCTATAGGTTTTGACAATAACTCAATTTTTTTCAATAAAATTCAAATTTTGATCATTTCTACTTTCTTTCCTCGTAAATAGTCGTCAAGTAAGGAGATCCCAAAAAATGTTTTCCTAGCATAAGAATGATCAATTTTGACATATAACTCAATTTTTTCAGTAAAACTTAAAGTTTGACGGTTTTCCATCCTCTTAAACGATCTTCAGTGAAATCAAACTCGAGAAATACACTATTATGGCATGGCATGAAAATGATTGGTAACGACCCCGTACCTAACTCAAATTTCTCAGTAAAATTCCAAAATCGATGGTTATGAGAAGAAGAGATCTAAGAAAAGACTCCACTCAAAAATAAAATTCCAAGTTGAAAATTATCGTCTTCTCGCAACTTTTATAGTACCTAGATAATATGTATGCCCAAAAAAAATGAAGCTTCTAGCCCCAAGAGGAAAAAATTTGAAAAACTTCAAAATAAGGTCATTTTTGAAAAAAACTTCTGAACAATGTCACTCGCTGAAAACTTGAGTCATTCTCTAAAAAGCTGAGATTTGAGATTCCACGCTTCCCTGAACTATCAACCATTGAATATTTTTTTCGGTTAAAAAGTTGCAGATTAAAAATTTGGAAATTTTGTATTTTTTTTTATCGAATCCGAATGGTTTACTCAAATGCCTCAAAATTGAACCAATTTTTTTGGCCACTGAGAATATCTTCTCATAAAATTGTTGAGATAATTTTTGTGACAGGATTACCAACTGCATTTTAATTCGAGAATTTTTCAAAAATTTCAGTTGGCAGCACTGCCCTTAAATTTTTTAAAAATATCTTTAGTTTTTAATTCATTTTAAGAGCTAAAAAATTGGTTTTCTTTCACAATCACTGAATGAACAACTTGAATTTTATGAAAATTGTGCAGGTACCTAAATCAAAATCTAGATGAATTTTTTTATTGCTATAAAATTCGTTTCAAGTAGCTCTCCCCTCCTCCTCCTCCCCCCCCAAAATAATGGCAATTTTTAAAAATCTCAATAAAAACCAAACTATGAGAACTACAGAATTGATCACATTTTTTAAACATTTTCAAATAAAATATCCGAATTGTGGCAGCATATGGCTCGAAAATTAAACAGGGTGTCCATTATATTTCAAAAATGGGTTTCCCTGACTTTTCCAGGTTTTCAGACCAATTTTTCAAAATTTTCCAGACCTTTCAAATATGTTATTCTAGAAGGAAAAAGAAACGGGTGGTTTTTTTCGCGTGATAAAATTGTGCAGAATACTGATTTTTTCATAAATCATTATACTTAATTCATTACCTACTTCGAATTTTTTAAATGCCCCCTTTCTGGCCACAAAAACTATTTCAATTCTATTCTCAAAATTTTTGATGTTACCTCTCACCTCCCACCTCTCTCACAACTTGGTACAAAAACTAAATCTTGAATTTATAACAAAAAAATTTCAAAAAAAATTTTGATTTTAACCAAATGATGAGATTAAAAGTTCGGATATTTCCAGTCTGAGAATTTAAAATTTTCTTCACGATTCAATACCTCTCTCTCCCCCTCTCCCAAAAAAAACCACATACGCGCCAAAAATTTATAAATTCCACAGAAGTGCCTCTCTTCGGTTCGTCTTAGATCAAGGAGCAGGAAAATATCAATTTTTTTGATGAAATATTGAAATTTGATGAACCCGAGCGAAGCAAAGACGAAAATTTTGCAAAGGAAAATCTTCAAATGTTAAAAATTTATCACTTCATACCTCAGTAAAATTTCCCCAAATGTGATCAGAGAATGCAAATTTTCTTCCATTCTCTTCCCTTCTATTTCAAAATCGTAATCAGGGTCTTTATGGAACTTCTTTCTCATTACATTAAGTATATTAAAAAGTACTGTTCTAAAAAAATTTCCGCACAAAGAAAAGAGTGCAAAAATTATCCCCGAGCGTAGCGAGGAAATTTTTTTTGATAATTCAATGGACAAAATCATGTGTTTAAATATCAATTTGCTTTTACATTATTATCGATGAAAAAATTACAACTCGACTCGAGCGGAGCGAGGGTATTTTTTTTTGAAAAGTTTATATTAAAATGAGTCCAGAAACTTCAAATAATTCATTATTTTTCAGGAATCTGGATCATTACGAAATTCCAGCGGAAATACTCAAAATTCCCATTCTTTTCCATACGGTCAAAATTCCCTGACTTCTTCAGGTTTTCCAGAGAATGGACACCCTGTATCAAAAAATGTTCTCGAAAAAAATTAACGATACTTTAATAAAAGCAAAAATTCTTTAAAATTCTTCTCAGGTTTATTTTCAGGTAACCTGGCGCTTTCTTTGCTCCTTCCCCCAAAAAAAGGTTCAATTCAAAAAGTCAAACTTTTGATTTCCATCTGAACAACTTTGATGAACCTATAATATTATGAAACTAAAGAACTGTCCATGATAATTTTTTAGTTTTCTCATACCTCACAAAATTCATCACATAGGTATGTCACTTTCATGCCAATTTTGGCAATCGAGACACACATCAAAAAACAAAACGATAAAATTCGACTCTCCAATCCATGAGATATTTCACATTTTCCTTTATTTCAATCAGTAAAATTTCTAATCTATCAAATACCTCACCGAATCTCAATAAATCCTACCAATGAGCTCAAAATCCCTGCATAATACATACACCTTTATGATTTACCAAACCGTGCCAACAACGAATAGGTCGAGAAAAACGAGCCAACATCCCCTCGAGACCTTTTTATCACGAGTTAACGACTCAATAATTTCGATTCTGTGAATTTCGTTCCAACACCTTTATGGAAAACTGAATTGACCAGTCGACCTTGTACCTTGACCTCGGCCAGAATTATTTTTCGTCTGGCTGCATTCGAACTTTACGACCATATTTGGAGCTTTTATCAGAAAAAAGCCGGTATCTTGTATCAGCATTGCGTACCTGGTTGCGAAATATTCGCCCTCCCCCCACATACGCAATATACTATAAGTTTAGGGTATTACGTCGAAATAATTAAATAACTCGTAGGTCGTATTGATTTGTAATTTTACTCGAGCATGAAATTTTGCTGTTGTAAAGCCGGCACATACGTATATATTTCTACGGGGAAATATTACGATTGGCTTTTGCCTTTCGCTGCCATTGGGATTCGGGGTTTATTTTCTTGGCTCTCTGCAAGTTATAGCAGTCGTAATACAAATACCGAAACAGTATACGATAATGTTAACTCAAACATAGCCAATAGCTATTGCAATAAGAACTGATGAAATAATATTCGTGCTGTTTGTACGCGGTCACATTTTGCACAGCCATGTCAATCATATGTAAGTTTGAAATTCCCATTCCGCACAGAACGATGGTTTTTATCGATACGCTAATATTTTAGTATTAATATTATTCATAAATTCCGCGTACTTCGTTCCCGCATCTACGTCGATTACACGTATACCGAGCGTACGTATTACATAAACGATGAGGAAAATCCGCCATACAAATCGACTCGAGGTATACTTTTGAAAGTCTGGTAATATACGATTGTGTATGGTACAGGTGTAATGTGGAATATCTTTTTATATGATTATTAGCTTCTCCAGGATCCTTCTTATTCAGATGGGAATTAAGTTTTCATTTCAAAAGAAAAATGAAGTGAAATTTTCATGAAGCGAGGTTTTTTTCTACCTCCATCTCGACTATAAACAGAAACGAAAGCAATTCTTACCGCTCAATAGCTAAAAATGCTTTTCCTATACGTACAACGTGGATTGTTTTTTTTTCGCTCATTTATTCGCCTCGTACGATTTCCTCCCTTCTCTCTCAACCTTTCAACCGTACAAAATGGCTGCACACAGACACGTCTGTTTATAAGATGTAAAATCCCTCGTGTTCGAACTCTATAGAGCACATTTCTAAAAATATTGATCAATCATTTTCTATAAGTCGATGTAATTCGACCGATTTATAAGGTATTTTTATAACAACGCCGATAAATTCTTGGAAAAACGCGAGCTAAAAGTACGTAATCATATCTGCCGGCATGAAACAGTCAACGACCCAATACCGGTGAAATTTGACGCTTTTCAATTTCTCCAGCTTGAAGTTTTCTACCCACGCATTCGCTGGCTGCTCTAAAAACCAAGTTTATAATTCTAAATCAGGTAGAACGCCTACGTAAATAATTCATTTTCTCGGATCCTTTTATAATTGACATCAAACGAAAACGTTATATGTCGAAACAGCCCGGTTATATGGATTTAAAATACCCTGGCTGGTGTCTGATTTAAAAAAAAATTTTAGCTGCGGGCGTAGGTTACAGTAACGATTTTTTCCCCACCATTGTAGATACCTGGAAAATATTAGGCTGGAATATAACACAGAGGTAGATTTTTTTTTGAGCTTTTCGAATAATTGGATGATTTTTTGCTCGGATGTGTAGTATCTCTTTTTATACTTGTACGTTTTATAAATAAATACACCTACGAGCCAGAGTATGTAGGCTGGAAGAAAAACGGAGGAGTTTGAAGGTTCACGAGACGAATGTGTGGTGGGCGATGTTGTGAAATTTTCCGCACGTATTGATTGGCAAGTATAGAGGCGATTTTTTTGTTACTGTTATTTATACGATAGAAAAATCAAAATTTATACGCATAATAGGATATTTTGATATCACAAGGATCGATTTGTCGTTAGAATGAGGATAGAAGGGGGAAAAGGTACTGAATCATGGCTTGAGAGACTTATTTATTTATTCATTTACTTTTCAGAAACGAAGGTAAATATAGTCGAGGTTTTATTTTCGAAAATGCTCAAAAATATGATAAAGGTTCATTTATAAATTTTTTCATTTCTCCGACATTCTTCACAATTCCAGGAAGAAAAAAACGAAGAAGGGACAATTCAACAGGAAAGAACACGAAATTTAACGTAGGTACAATTATAACAGAGAAATGGAATTTCCAAAAATTTTCCACTTTCTTTCCCCTTCGTGTTAGTGGTTATTTTAGGACAATAATCTAGGTACAACATTTGTGCCATAAACAAAAATTTTTATTTAAAAGATCACTAAAAATAGGTAGGTATTTTTGCCAAAAAGGTTTACCAAAGATGGAAATTAAAACATTTTCACCAAAAATGGGAATTTCTACCAGAAATTAGTAATTTCAGAAAAATTAACGTCTTCATAATAAAAATGAACATTATTACCGAAAATGAGCATTTCTACTAAAAATAAACGTTTTCACTAAAATATTTTTCGCTAAAAATTGACATTTTAACTAAAACAATTCACTAAAAATGGACATCTCTACCAGAAATAAGCATTTTCACTAGAATTGAAAGCTTTCACTACAAATGAACAATTTTACTTAGAATGAAAAATGAACATTTTCACTAAAAATAAAGAATGAACATTTTCACTAAAAATAAAGAATAAAAATTTTCACTAAAAATGAAAAATGAAAATTTTCACTAAAAATGAAAAATAAAGATTTTCACTAAAAATGAAAAATGAAAATTTTCACTAAAAATTAAAAATGAAAATTTTCACCAAAAATAAGCGTTTCTACCGAAAATGAGAATTTTTACCAACAATGAACGTTTTTACTAAAAATAGACATTTTCAAATAAAAAAAAATTTTTTCACTGATACGGATATTTTTCACTAAAAATGAGAATTCTACCAAAAATGAGCATATTTGCTAAACAAAAGCATTTTTATTGAAGAAATGTTATTTTTATAAACGAACGTTTTCACTGAAGAATTATTTTCACTAAAAAAGTATTTTTTTAGTGAAAATTCGCATTTTTACTAAAAAAAACACTAAAAATGGGAATTTCTACCAGAAATGAGCATTTTCACTAGCAATGAAAGCTTTCACTAAAAATGAACAATTTCACTTGGAATAAAAAATGAACATTTTCACTAAAATTGAAAAATGAACATTTTCACTAAAATTGAAAAATGAACATTTTCACTAAAAATGAACATTTTCACTAAAAATGAACATTTTTACTAAAAATGAAAAATGAACATTTTCACTAAAAATGAGAAATGAACATTTTCGCTAAAAATGAAAAATGAACATTTTCACTAAAAATGAAAAATGAACATTTTCGCTAAAAATGAAAAATGAACATTTTCGCTAAAAATGAAAAATGTACAATGAGCATTTTTACTAAAAATGAACATGTTTACGTTTACTAATAAGGGACATTTTCACTACAAATGACATGAACATTTTCACTAAAAATGAACATTTTCACTAAAAAATGAACATTTTCGCTAAAAATGAACATTTTCACTAAAAAATGAACATTTTCACTAAAAATGAACATTTTCACAAAAAAATGAACATTTTCACTAAAAAATGAACATTTTCACTAAAAAATGAACATTTTCACTAAAAAATGAACATTTTTACTAAAAATGAACATTTTCACTAAAAATGAACATTTTTACTAAAAATGAACATTTTTACTAAAAAGGAAAAAATGAACATTTTTACTAAAAAGGAAAAAATGAACATTTTTACTAAAAATGAAAAATGAACATTTTTACTAAAAATGAAAAATGAACAGTTTTACTACAAAATGAACATTTTCACTTGTAAGAGACATTTTTACAATGAACATTTTCACAAAAAATTGAAATGTTTACTAAAGCGGCTATTTTTTTGGTAGAAAATGACCTTTTTTCTAAACAAAAAAGTTTACTTAAAATGGGCATTTCTATACACCAAAAGTTAACATATTCACTAGAAAATGAATATATTGATATTCACTAGAAATTAACAATTTGAAAAAATCAGCATTTTTACTGCACAATGAGCAGTTTCACTAAAAATAAGAAGTTTCAAATTAGAATGATCAATCAATGAACTTTTTTTTACCGACAAATGGACATTTCTGTCAAAATTGAAACATTTTCACCAAAAATGATGGTTTTTATCAAAATGAACGTTTCTTTTTTACCAAAAATCAACATGTTCGCCAAACATGGACATTTTACCAAAAATTTCTCACAATTTAACATGGATATTTCTCAAGTCTGCGTGCGACTAAAGTTTATTAAATGTAGGTTTTACATACTTATTTACCTAATGTTTAAATGCATATTTTGAGTCAAAAATTCTTCATTGAACAATTTTGATATTTTTCAACTAATAATAAAAGAATGAAAAAAAATACCGGGAAGTTTTTTCACTAAAAAATCTTCAGCTTTTTTACCGTCCAAAAACTTCAACATCATTCCAACTTTTTTTCACGAAAACAAATTTCCAGCCTCTTCTCACTAAAAACATTTTCCAACTTTTTTCACTAAAAAACTAAAAACTTTCTGGATTTCCAAAATTTCAAAATAATACTCCACCATTACTTGCCACAGGCCATCCGCCATTTTCACACGAAAACTTACACTATGTACTTGTCACATTTCACGTCAGTCGCATCTCACAATAATATCCTCCGTCATTTATCATGCAAGACGTGTCACCCATCATGCATTCTCTATCTCGTTACTCCTACACCAAAATCTAGAAATTTTTCGCGCCGCCTTCGTCGTTGAAAAAATTCCTCCAATTTAAAAACATCAGCATTTGATAGATGTTTACATCACAGCTCAAAAGCGAGCTTACCTTTATATCCTTTCAAAGTGTACTTTAATGTACTGCAACACTCATCGGTATTATAGGTATCGAATAAAAAAAAATGTTGAATTTTCAGTGTTTTCGGTATGATAAAAAATAAGCCGTAAAACGAGCATGAAAATAAAGCTAAAAATCGTAACGAAAAATTCCCACCTGAAAAATTCGACTTTTACGTCGAACCTTTTTCCTTTTTTTTCACCATTACAGGAAATTTCTCGCCAAACGTCTACGACCTTTTTACGTGTCACGTAGCTTTCGCAGTCGATACAAGTAAATTAAAGGTATAGAAATCGTGTTAAAACAGGGTTAATTTTTTTTTTCACACGAGGACGCGTCTCAAAAGGAGTACTTTTTTTTATCGCAATCGCCCCAGGTATATACGATATGGGTTTTATACGGCGCGGTGAAATAATACGCGAATGTTACTCGGTATATTAAACCCGAAGACGAGTCCGAATTAAACTACCCGGAACTAGGCCAGAATTTAAGTTATATACGTAGGTCTAGGCAAAAGTTTCCACAACGCTTTTACAAAAGTATAGATACACTGGAATTTTACTAAAACATTATATAGTACACGTCGTATATTTATGCGCAATATCTGGCACGATAGCCGCGGGGTTCCATTCCTCCTTGCCACCCTTAGCGTCCTTTCGGTCTCCCTTAATAGGGATACTATCGTCGTGAAATCTCACCGTGTAATTATAAAGCATTTATTGCACTGCGGTATTTGGCCTTTTTATGCACTATCATTCATTTTCTTTTTTTCCTTAGCGCCTAATTTACGTACACGACACGGATATGGTTTAGTGAATGTGTTGCGGTTTCCTACGTCGCGTCGTGCGATATAATACACCGACGCGACCGAGAGTTTGAAAAATGAGAAAATAATTTCAATGGTACGCTGATTTTGTGTATTTTACCGAGCTAATCCCACATATACGAGGGCTAGTTTTTCGTAAACATGTAAAAGTCTAGTAGGTAGGAATATCGTGCGGATGGTTTGAAAAGTTGTTTTTTTGTTACTTCTTAAGCTTCGGAGAGCCCAGTTTCGTGGTATAATTGTTTCGTTTTACGGATATGTTTTTCTTATTCGGGACTGAAAATCTGGTATGGTATTGAGTCACCGGAGCGACGCTTTTAAATTTGTCTGCTGGGTATGAATCATCGGGCGTGTCATTGTAGGAGTTTTTTTCCTCTTTATTTTTGGAAATAATCCCATATTGGATGGAAAATTTTAGAGGGAATTTTTCGTGAATGAGAGACAGGGAAAATTTAATCTTTTGCTTCGTTAGAAATTCTTATAATGTAATATTTTGAAATTGTAAATGTAATCCATGAAAAGCTCATTTGAGCTTCTCAATTCAATGAGTGGTATTAAAAAATATCAAAAGAAAATACGTTAAAATGTTTTAAAAATAATAAAATTTAAATAGCAGATCTGATAAATATTTTTTCTGATATTTTCAAATGGTTTTTTTCCAATTTTTTTTTGTTAGGAGATGGGTAAGTATTACATACAAGTTTACAAAAAAATTTCTAAACGTTTTGATTGCTCATAGAATCTTTTGAAAGGTCCATGTTCAATTTTTGTGAAAAAAAAACCGCACGAAGGAAAAAGGATTAGGGAACACCAGCACATTTTTATAATCTAAAAAAAAATAAATTAAATAGGTAAAGTATTTTTTTCTTCTCAAAATTCAGACTATTCGTTCTCTTCTTTCGCTTCAAGTTCTTCAACCAGAATCTTGAAATGTCAATTAAGATCAAAAATAAGTAGAGGTTTAATAAAGAAAGATCGAAAAATTTAAAGCTTTTCGAATAATTTTTCCAAAATATGAAGCATTTACGATTCATTCAAAAGTAGTAAAAATGAGATTTTCTTACCTAGGGACCAAAATTTGGGAAAATTACTTGTTTTCATTCAAATAATGAAAATTCGTGACTCACCTGAAACAGAAAAAAACAAAGTAAATTTTTTATTAGTTAGTGCAATAATTAAATTTAAAAAAGTCGTTCAATTAAAATAAATAAGTATCTAATGTTAAAAATCGAGTGGTAAAAGTATTAATAAAATTTTTTTGAATTGTTCAGTTTAGTGAGAATAACAACAGACTTCAACATCCTACGATCACACGAAAAAGCTCATCTTTAAATTAAAAAATCTATCTAGAAAAGGACCATGAATTTCTGAGTAATTTTTGAAATATGTACCTAGGTAAAGAAAATTATTGACATCAAGTGTTGAAATCATAGGCACACCCAAGGGGGGCTCAGGAGACTCGAGCGCCCTCCCCTCTTAAGCTCGGAAAAAAGATTTTTATAGCAAAAATGTAAAAAAAAATGCATTTTTCTGAGTTTCAAACAGTATTTTTTCAAAAAATTTTCGCCCTTGCTTCGCTCGGGCAGTATTTTAGTCATTTAATTTTAAACTTTGGTCATTTTTGACCAATTTTTCAGTTCAAAATCATAAATTCTTCAATAAATTGCTAGTTGGTCAGAAAAATTAATGATTTTTGACTGAAAGATTAGTGAAAAATGACCAATTTGAAATTTGACCCCCTCCCCCTATTTTTTCTCAAATTCTCAGCCCCTCCCTTAATTAATTTTTGGGTGCGCTCATGGTTGAAATACTTATTATTATTTATGAATAAACGACCAGAAACAATCGATTGAAAACGCAGGAAAATCATCGTTTTTCGTCGTTTTCTAGGAAACAACAAAAAAAAAATAATAATTAGAAAATTATGATTGTAATGATAGACTGTTCTTTCAAAGATAATTAGACTTTTTTGTTGGAGAAATTTTTCAGGTTTTCACTGAACATTTGTTTAAATTTGTGTTTTTTTTTTTTTTGAAAAATCGTTGATTTCAGTATGAATGTGTTATAGAGGGGGAGGAGTGGGTCATTCCATAAAATAGGCGATCTCAAATTTTGTACACTGGAGTTTGATGATGGAAATTGAAAATTTCGAAAAAATTTAATGTTTCCTCTGGAATGGGAGTCATTTCAAAATTTTTAAATTTTTCAAGAACTTATAAATTTTCATGTTTTTGAAATTAACCTAATGCTAGAAAGTCAGAAAATCGCAACGTAAGTATTACAGAAATTTAATTTGATATTTCAGTAAGTCAGAAATGTCAGAATGACAAGAAAAATATCAGAAATTCAGTAGCTGACTTTTAGTCTTTTACAAACATAAATTTTCATATTTTCGAAATCAACTTGGTATCAGAAAGTCAAAAGCTAACTTTTGAAAACTTATAAAATGTATTTTTCGAAATTAACTAACCAAATATCAGACAGTCAGAATAACAGGAAAAATATCTGAGAGCTGAGAGCTAATTTTTGAAAAAAAAAATTTATATTCTTGAAATTAACTCAACATCAGAAAGTCAGAATGACAGGAAAACTATCTGAATGCTAATAGTTGATTTTTATAATTTTTCAACAGCATTCTACTTATTAAAATGCCTGCTACAATTCATTATTTTATTTCTAAGACCAGGTGAAGTATTCAGATCATCACAAAATATTATTGAAGTGATGAGAATATTTTTTTTCTTTTAAATTCCAAGTTTTCCGAATTAAAAAAAATATTTTAAACAAATCTTTCCAAATTAAACGTATGTAGAGTTAAATACCGAAATTGAATTTTATTGCTTTCTGGAATACCTAGGTAAGTATCAAGTTCGTTAATTTTTCCACGAGAATTTTTTCTACTCAATAATAGAAATTTTGAATAGGGACTTGCAAATTAAATTTTTTCAGGACAAAAGTTCAATTTTTATAAATTTTTCGAAAATTTTAAAATCATTAAAACTTTCCGATGAAGTCCCATCAAAAAAAACTTTCGGAATTCTCTTTTGCACGTGTTTTCTCAGAATTACCAAAGCTAGGTACATTTATCCAATTCCATTTGAAAAATTCCCGTAAGAAATGAAAAACTGTCTAGTCTCTTTATTCAGTCCGTTTTATATTCATTAGACTAAATCGATTCAAATTTTCTCTCTTGTATAATTTCAACTAACTCCAAAAAATGTAACACAGGTACCCTATCATCCAACTTTTCAAACTCCACCTCCAAAACTTCGCCATTCACAATTAAAAAAATCAAAAACACTTTCATCTCCCACTTGAAAACTCGCAGTCAAGTGCAACGGCCGAAAATTTGGCGAAAAATTTCGTTATTAAAAGAGTAAAAGTATTTGGCGGGATGAAACTTTACTTTGGTAAAGTTTTCTTGTCGGCTGAAAATTTCGCTAATTTGATGGAAAAAATTACGTCTACGTTTGCACTTGACCGATGAATTGTTTAACGCATCGAGCAAGCTTCAACAAAAAGGGGATAATTTTTCTAATACGAAACATTTCGGCCAAAAAGGACGACCAACACCCTGCCATGAATTATTTACCGCTCGCAGAACCCCGCATTAATTATTCTATTAAGTTTGAAAAATCTTTCTCATTAGATGGCCGATGTGAATTTTTGATCGAATAAAAAAAAACACGGTGAGCAAAATGCACCGAGTGGAACGATGGAGTTGGTATGATGGTCTATGAAATTTTTATTTCTCAATTTTACAACCTCGCCGTTGTATAACTGATAGGTATAAATATACTCGACATTCGTACATGTACGAGTCACAAGAATATGTTCGTATAGTTATTAGATAGGTATACCGTATAATACCTACGTAAAGGTATGTGTAAATATGAAATATATATAAAAATATGTGCCAAGAATTTAAAACGAGTTTTCTAAAAATTACGTGTAAATATGAAACGTGCTGGTGTAGTATTTCCATAAAGCTCATATGCTCAGGCGAAAAAGGCAGAAAGGGGTGAAAAACTTGCTGCGGTATGTTTCGCACATTCATCGACATTTTCGACTCGTATATTAATTTGATCCGAATGAAAATTCAAATTAACGTTGTCAACACGTAGTTTTTATGGTACACAAACGATTTTTTTTTACCGCCAGAAACTCAATCAACAATACGGGCGAAATTTCCGTCTCGGAAAGGTCGAATTAAGAGTGCATTGTAACGAGAAATTTTAATGAATAGGCGTCGATGCGCGTGAAAACGTTCGCCCAAATGCAATTGCTGCGCTGAAAGCATTCGCGTTGCTATCTCTACCGACGATAACGCTTTTACGAAACCAAATTTTCGACTTTACAAAAGTTGCCAACTCGGCTGGCTCGTTTCGTAATAACCACTTTAAAGCTTTTTCCAATCTTTTCTCGTTAACATTTTTAATACTTTTTTGAACGGTATCGGTGTAACTTTTTAAATATTCCGAAAACGCTTTATTGTACTTTTTCACCGATAATTAGCTAAACGAACCGAGCATTTGGTTTTGTTCGAGTTGTGGTGAGATTGCCGTTTTGTCGGCGAACAATCGACGGTGAATTGTTTGAATGAATTCGTAATTTTTCCGAATATCCGAGAAAGAGTTTTTTAACAGCATCAGATAGAGATTTTAGCTGGTAGAAAGAAGTCTGGAAAAGTGTGGATTTAGAATACTCAAAAGCTACAGATATGCAAGTATTGAAGTCTGGAAATCCAACTCAGTGGATTTGAGTTCGATTTGTCGAAATCAGTCAAAAAATCCATTTATCTACTTACAATAATTTTTCATTTCACTTCAAAATTTGAAAAAAAAACAACACAATTTTGTCAATACACATGCGTTGGCTACAAGGTAGGTGGTCCAGATCTTCGATTTTTGAAATTTATTGAGTGTTACGAGGTAGATCTTCAAAATAATTTATTGGTCTGAAAAAATTATGCCTTCGCAACCCCTTTTCACAACAATGAAAGTTGGTTTTCTGCGAGAAAAAAAATTAATGTTACCGAGTAATTTTTCAAAACAAAAAATGGATAAATTTTCTGTAAAACTTAAAGAATTTCTGCTGAAAAAAAGAAGCTGAAAATCTTTGAAAAAATCAGACAACATGATTGAATTTTATTAGAAAACTAAAAATCGGTGGAAAACATGTTTAAAGGACCACGCACAGGAGAAATTTTCAAGGTTATTTCGAAAAAAATTCACTCAAAGCTTTTAAATTCCAACTTGGACGATCAAACTTTCAACATCAAAAAAAATGTAAGATATTTCAGTTTTTCCTCCTTTTTTTTTTATTCTCAAAATTTCCAAGATGACAATAAAATTTGATAGGTATTTCAGTAAATTTCAACATTTTGTTAGAGATTTTTTAAAACAATTTTGGAAATAAAAAAATACCGAAATGTCTAATGTTTCGAAATTTTTAAATTATAAGTGACATATCGACAAAAAATTTGAATTTTCCCCCTCTTTCGGGGGAACAGGGAAATATTCACGAAATAAAACTGAAATCGGATGACTCTCAAATCAAAAAAAGCGCTATCAAACTTTTTTTCATTCTAAAATGCATCCTAGGTAGATCAGTCATATTTTTTACAAGAGAGATATCCCAACTTGAAATAAAATTTTCAAACAAAATAAAAATGAATCGAAAGTAAGTACATCACAAAAGAACCTCACATCCAAAATTCAAGGTATTAAAGTTTATTTTTCGAATTTTGGCGAATTTTTGAAATTTTTTATCATCTCATCTCCCTAGAAAAATATGAAAATTTGATTATCAACGAAAAAATTCTGAGATTTAGAACACAATATGTATTATGCCTTATTTTATATTTCTCGAATTCATTGAAATGGTTTTTTTTTTGGGGGGGGGGGTCAGATTTCATGGTTTATCAGCCCATGAAATATTTTAAGCAAATTCAAAACGTGTCAGTGGCTCCAAAACATTCTTGAATTTTCAGTATCGAAAATAAATCCATAAAAATTAGTCCATAAATCAAATTATCTTTAGCGCCAAAAATTTATCGAAATTCAAAAAATGCATTTTAGTAACTGAAATTTTCAATATATGTATTTTTTACAATGATGTACTTCTTGAAATTTATTTTTTTTTGCATTTTGTTTCCTTGTTCTGTTCTTTACAAAAATCTCAAAATTCTAGGTGAATAAAATAAATGAAAATTATAAATTTTTAATAAACGAATGAGTAATTTTCAGCTATGAAATTTTTCATAGTCTTCAAAATATGTCACAGCGATATTTCCAAGATCCCTGACAAGGGCCCATTCGTTTACCTATATCAACCAAAAGTTCCCTTTTTGGCAATCGATTGCCTAATTTTTCAATTGAAGTGACATTATGGCCGAATGGTAAAAAAAATAACTAGATAGATGTAGTTCTATGTACCTTTCAATTTTTTTCTCGGTTTTACAATAATAAAAATTTCATTATATTTTTTCAAATAGGTACACTTTCTAAACTCAAAAAACGATAAAATCGTCTAAATCACAGCTGTCTATGCTTTTGCTACTCTGAATTCATGAGATGACTCGAAGAGAGGAGGCAAATAAAATTAACAATTTCACAAGGCAACTTTTTCAACACAGTTTTCATTTTTCTGAATTTCTCAAAAGCAAATAATTTTTCAAGCTGAAAATGTAGAAAATTTTATGATAATTCAGTAGAAGGAGGGAGGAAGTGAGGGAAGAACGTTGCCGTCTTCCACCATATTTGGATGGATTCTTTGGGCAAAAATTTAAAATAGAATTTGATTGAAGAAATTTGCCCAAAAATCAAAAAAATCACGTTTTGGCCACATCTTCAACCAATTTTCTACAGAATTTGATAATTCCTCATTGTAATTCTCTGGCGTTTCAAGTAACTCTGACGAAAATTTACACATTTGCATTGATTTTCAAGTAAGTATTTTTAAATGAAAACATTTTTTCCAACTATTTTCGTAGCAATTTTAGCCTCATTTTGAACGATTTAATGATCTGGTCGATTTTTAATTTCTTTCAACCAAATTTGCAATAAATTTGAAATGATTTTTATTTTAACTTCAAATCCTTTCGATTTTAAGCAATTTCAGAAATTGTGACACAATTTTTCATGAAAATTTCAAAATTTTTCCATTTTCAATAAAATTTGTACGATATTTTAGGTAAAAGTATGCACGAAAATTGAAAACCAAACTAATCATATTCTCTTTTCGAAATTCAAAACAGGCGTAGATGAAAAATTTCGAAAATTGAAACACCGAAATAGACCGACGGATCATTGGAATATTCCCAATCGTACCCTCGCAATGCCTTTTTCAAAAACGAATCCTTCGAAAATCCCATTAAAATTCACATCAAAGGAAATTTTTCATAAAATTTCAAAATTTTCTCACACAATAATTACGTATTCAAATTGAAAATTAGAAAACTTACACGAAATTTTCGTATCTATACTCAACATCGATCCTCACATCAGGGTAGATAGATCCGAGTACGAGGGTACTTCACACAAAAAAATTTCCAGCCGGCCTAAATTTAATTATAAAATTGAATTTGAACGAAGACAGTCGCGTCGCGTCGATATGACCTTAGCCTTACAGTCTGAAGAAAATCGTAACCCGATGGCCATGGAAATTGGAAAGGCAAAGCCAGAGGGCGAAAACGTCGTCGAGCTAAATTCCACATACGACATTAAGAAAACCGAATGACTAATCGATAAAATTTATTATTAGTTTTATGTAAATATTTATCGTAATGGCTGCGGTTAAGTCATAAGAAAAGTAATATCTTTGAATAATTTATACCCAGGAATTCGATTTAATTAAGGTAACAAGAGTTTCATGAATTTTCAGCCGGGTTGAGCATTGAGCAATATTCGACGAACCTTGAATGCCTAAGGACGAGTTAAACTTTATAAAAATGCGATGAAAGTAAAAGCTGGTCATGGGATTTGTTTCGTGTGTTGTGAGGTGATTGTGAAATCGAGGTATATACAACTTCGGTAAAATATTCCGAATTAACGAATTTGGAAAAGTATTCGCTTTGAAAATTTATAGATATGATTTCGTTTGAAAAAAATAATCGAGAGGGAATTTAATTCGGTGTTTTTCTAATTCTACCATTCGATATGGAATTAAAACTCAAGCTTTATAAAAATATTGGCGATAAAATCGATCACGGTGATGATTTCACCATAAAACAGTCTCAATTCCGAAACGATTATTGAAAAAGCGGAAATAAAGTCGATTTTGAATGAGAACGATGATCGCTCGTTACATTTTATTATCTCGGTATTCGCATAAAACAAAGGGGGCGAATTGCTGGCCGAAATTGGATTTCTTTTTTATCGATTGGTTGCTGGCGAAAAACGGGTCAACAAATGCTCGAAATCTTGACCACGTTCAGCCTACGCCTTCTCATTTCCACCCGCCGACGATTAAAAGTCGGCTTGAAAAGTTAAATATTAATTAAAACTAATCGAAGCGAGCGAAATTAATTACCGGCGGATTGTCGAGTACATACGATATAATTTTTAAACACTCGTTTTCTTCGCCAGCCCCATATTTCACGTCTAAACAAACCCCGTCTGCTCCGGCCGATCGACGCGTTAAACAATTCACTTTACACGGAGCATACCGTAATTAAACTCCGACGTTGTAGTGGAATTGCCGTCAAAGAAAAAAGCCAGAGAGGGAGAAAAAAGCGCAAGCTATACAATTATAATTAAAACAGCGGCTGGGCCCAGTAGCCCGGACAACTACAACGATGCACTTTTCTTAATGGCATTTTCTAATTAACTTTTTAGTTTTTGTAATAATTAAACGAGATGCATAATTGTATTAAATCGTAATTCCGAACGCTGCGTCGGATTCGTTCATTAAGCGCAGTCGACCACACACTCGCGCGCAGATTTCCATCAATTTAAAACCAGCCTGTTCTTCCGAGACCCCTCGTACACCCCCCGAGGCGTACGGCGAAATCTTTCTCATCCGATTTCGCAGCCTAGCATTCATTACGCCGCAGAAGGAAGAAATAAAGTCGAAGATTAATTCGATTTTTAACGTGAACGTCGACGTTCCCATCTCGCCCCCGCGGTCTATCGGAGAAAGAAAATACACTCGTCGGAGGATTATTTAGTTTTTATAGAGCCAAAGATGCCTCTTTCTCGCTCATTCGGTTCGCAATTATTGGAATCGTTTTAATGGTTTAAAGCATCGAAACGTCGAGACTATAAGCTCTCATTTATGGAAAAAGAAATATTACGAATTACAGATGTTGCGAACGTCGTCGGTGATATTTAGCGAAAAAAATATTTACTTTCAAGTACTCGATTAATCAAAGGTAAGGGTGGGGAGGGTTTTATCGCTCCCTTTGTTGGTTTCAATGACATGATAATGCTTTTACAGAATTCCAAATAGGTAATTTTATCTCCCTAAGTACGATGGAGAGAATTAAACGCGGGGGAAATTCAAATGTGGAAAAGATTAGGATGTGATTATACGATGTCGAAGGAGGGAAATTGGTCTTAAAATGTTATAGGTACACATGGCCTTCGCGTCACGTAGGGGTGGTAACTCCTAGTGGCGGGAGAAATAGGGTTTCTAGCTACGTTCGGTTATGCAAGATACGAGTGAGTGGAAGTTCTCGACCGGTTCGCGTCCGATACAGACGTTGCGCGTTTCATCTCCGGGCTTCGGGCCCGTCGAGGCTTCCGCCCGGGCGGAGACGGTGGCTTCTCCACGGTGCGTCGTGGAGTGCTGCCCACAGCTCCCCAAAAGAAAGATATACGCCACTTCTCGCCGTCGAGGGAAGTGGCTTAAATGCGAAAGTGTCATCTTTTCAATGTTACATAACGTCCGCGATCGTATGTGTTACTGCTCGTCGGTAATAAAATGTACTTTCGCGATGCGCCAATAAATCGTACCGGATAGAATCGTCGATGGTTATTGCGTTCACAATCTCACCCTTCGTACTCTATTCGCTTGCGTAATTGGCAAGTCGGTGAAGCCGTCGCGTGCTCAACTTGCCAAAAGCCTGTCGATCGCACCCGATGTGAGTTGTAACCGAGGGGGACAGCGAGCGGGACCGGGACGCTGGTCTCCGTCCCTGAATACCGCAATGGGGGCTTCCAGGTGGGCTCGACCGCTGGCAACCCACTGGACCGTGTGAGCGGCAGAATCCCGCGGCCCTAGAGGGACCTGCCACCTGGTCGACCATATCCAACACCACCCATAGCTCGGAATATACCCTCCGATCTATTATCTTTACACTGGCGCCCTGGCACGTGTTGCTGCAAGAGAAGCGAGGGGTCGCTCCCTCAAGGACCTTCCCAACAGCACAGGAGCACCCGAAATCACGCCCTACGTCCAGAAGAGTAAGCCGAATTCCGTCAACATCACCAGTGACGAAGAGCTGCCCGAAATCAAGCTGAAATTTCCGCCGATCGATCGAATCTCGGCGAAGAGCCATCCAGTCAGGCTAGGCACGGATCTTCTCGCTAATCCGTGACCCCAGGCCAAGTCCAGTAAAGTGACGAATGCCTGATGCCGTCGAAAGTCTCCTGCAAATGGTCAGTAAATCTACTGGTTAATAATCATTTTTGGTTATTCTAAAAAGGCGCTAAAAATGAATTTAAATTTTGATAATTAACGTAACGTAAAAATTCACACCAATTAACGTAAATTTTTTCCATAAAAATCTAGATTTTTCACATAAAATTCCAATTTTCCATAAAATTTCAAAATTTTAACAGTGCACTAACGATTAACGTAAATATTTCCGATAAAAAATTAAAGTAACGTAAATTTTTCACAAAAATCAAAATTTTCCATTTTTTTCCATTTTTGAGTTCAATAGCTTCATAATTTTTTCGGCCCAAAATTACGAATTTCAATAGTATTAAAACCATTTTCAACAAATTTAACGTAAAATTTCAAAAATTTGGCAAATTTTTTCAAAAATTTTTCCGATTAAATCGAATTTTCAAGCAATAGACCTTTTTTACGCCTTTTCCCCTAGGGGATCACCGTGTTTTACTCATACCACAGGTCTCCAGAGACGATGTACGAGTGCGTATTCCTCATACAGTTCCCGGCTCCGGCCCCCCGGACCCCGGAACTTGAGATCAGGACGCTTGGGCCCGCGGATCGCACCGACCTGTTCTGCCGTGGTAGCACGGAGATCAGTGATGCCAAGTTTGTACCTAATTAGTCGAATTTGGATAGCTGGTAAGTACTTATGTACGTCAACTGCCTGACAAATCCGCACGCGATCTTAAATCGCACCTCCCCGCATGCTACAGCATTTTGAAAACCAAAATACTGTCTCCCTAGGCACCTTAAGTGCAAGAAAAAATTCTAGTATAGGCACCTTCTGTGCGAAATCTATATAGTACCAAAATTTAGGCACCTTCTGTGCAAAAATCGAAATTATTTTCTGACAATTTAAGTACCTTACGTACATCAAAGTTAAGCATCATAAATGCACCATTTTTCACTTGAATTTTCGATAGGTACCTTAAGTACACAAAAATAGGCACCTTCAGTGCAAAATTAACATCAATTTTGAAAAATTTAGGCACCTTAAGTGCAAAAAATCTATATAGATATCAAAATTCGAAATTGTACACTAGGTACAATATGAAATTCTACCACCTTTTCCGGCAGTAACGTAAATAATTAATTTTCAAATTACGTACGTGGTAGATAAAAACCAGGCACCTTAAGTACCTGAGCAAAATCGTAGAATAACGTAATATTTACGTAATTGAAACGATCACTTTGGAATTCGATCGTACCCATTTTTGGACCATTTTTTCTTATATTTTTGGCCAATTTTTTACCTGAAACAGAAAAAATTAAGCACCTTAAGTGCAGGGCATCCAAAATTTATTAAAAATTAACGTAAATATTCTATTCTACAAGAAAAAGGCTCCAATTAACGTAAATTATTTTTTCCCGCCCAAAATTACTATTTTCATGGCCAATTTCAAATAGAAAATCACCCTCCCGGAGCATTCAACGAATTTTTATTTAAAATCACGTATCTATTGTTCAAAAATAACGTAATTTTTTCTCATCCAAAGTAAGGACAAAAGCATCTTTCGGCAGTGTACAAAACAAGGTTTTTTCTAGAATTTATTGCTTTATTGCTTTTAGTTACAATCTTTTTCTCTCATTTCTCTAGATCCTTCGATTTCTTTTCTTTTGTCCTGACCCTAAATTTCTCTGAAATTATTTGACCATCGCCTAAATCCGTACATCTGCAGACAACGATATTCCCTATTCTTTTATTCAATATTTTTTCTCTTTGTTTCTCACGAACCTTTGTTCGACTGTTGTCTTTGTCTGCCAGTAAAAATCTTTCCATCTTTCCTAGAAATCCTAAAATAGATACTTGTAAAAAATATCCCGAGCCGATTTCTATTTTTTCACCATCTTATTCTCGACCTTCGAGACGCGACAATTTCCTATCTCTTTAATAGAGACGTGACTCCCCCATCTCATATCCTGAGACGTGTCAATATATTATTACCAGCAAACAATGCTGTGTAATAAATTAACAAGCGCCTCGTGTCCCTGCGACGCGAGTAAGTTTCTATAGAATCCCTAAAATCTAACCGTAGGCTAGTACCGACTATTGTTATCCTCAATTTTGACTACCTGACTTGCGCCATTTAAACATCGTTTACCAGTGACTTGCGAATAGAATATATTAGCATTTAGATTTTTACCTAAAAATATTGTCCTTGCATCCCTCTATTGTTGCAGAATTGACAATAGAAATGCACTTAACGTGTAGATTTTTTAATGTATCGTGTACCTGTTTAGGCAAACAAAGAAAGTCAGCCTTGAAAAAATCCACCGTATACAAGCATTTCTAGCCACCTGCAAAACCTGAGCCGCAAGGTGCATCGTTGCCAACTCGAGTGTTCAACTAGTTCAAAGGAAAACATCCCCTTTCCCTCGAGCCCAGTGCCGCGAAACGGTAACGGACACTGAAGATACGTACGCAGCCAGCCTACGCATTCTTTCTTTCGTCAAGCTTCCGAGAGTACTTTACTGTACAAGCGCCGGCCACTGTCCACGCGACCAGCGGTACTATATTGATAAAAGGTTCAAAGGTAAAAGCGGTACCACGAACACGTAAGATTTCTACACAATTTACATTGAATTGGCGGATTAGCTGATTCAATCTTTTTAAATTGACGGATTAGTCAATTTATATACGATTTTTTCTTAAATTGGCGGATTAGCCAATTTAAACTTCGCTTTTTCTGTCGAATTTTCCCTTTCTCCCCCCTGTTAGGCTATCTGGCAAGATTATGTCAGAAGAACACCTAGAAATTTTAGCGTCATCCGGCGAACTTTTCGATAGTTCGGCCGAGAAAAATTCAGGTCACAAAAATTCCTTGTCTAAAAAATCAACTAAAAAACGGTCGAATAAAAATAAATCGCGATCATACAAATCTCGTCGAATTGAAATCAGAGACCCATCATCAACGGACAGCGACTCATCAATAAAACGGATTTTCTATCTATCCGAGTCCGACTCTGATGAAGAGGTGCAAATATTTAAACGGATCCATCGAAACCAAAAAGCACCGAAAACTTTTCGCGAATCTTCATCAAACAACATGCCATCAACTTCGAAATCGTCTCCTACATCGAAAAAATTAGCCAATTCCAAGAAAATTTCGACCTCCTGGGATGAGATAGACGATATGTTAAAAATCCTCAAATCCCAAATTACAAACTGGGAGGATTCACCATCGAAAAAATCAACAAATGCGAAAAAATTGGAAGAGACGATGACTATAAAATCTGCAGCGATTGAAACCCGCGAAATTATCAGCGAGTATATCAAAAAAGCAACGAAAATTTTAGAAAAAATTCCATCCAAAAATGACACCAAAACAGAGGATTTCATTGAGGCCCAGGAAATTCTCAAGAATATTCAAATTGAAATGGACAATTTTCGACAACATGTTCAAGAAATCGTTCGATCTATTCAAAAATCACCCATACAGGAAGCAGTGGACACGTCGACCAGTCCCCCTTCCCCACCAGCACTGACAATTTCGGATCAACCACAAAATTTGATAAATTTGGCCACAATCGAAGAAGTCAAGAATTTACGTCAGGCTGTTCAAAATCAATCAAGAACTTCAACCACAAATACCCAGACCATCGGAAATTTGGTTCAAATTTGCGCCATTTTGCACAATAAAATTAATCACCATAAATCGCTCCTGGCGCAGAGCAGCGCAGAATTATACGACCTGTCAAATGACATCGACCACGTCCAAGAACTGGCTCAAAGTGCCATAGATGAGCAAGACGAAGATTACAACATCTTACGCGAATTAATCGACACCGTCGAGCGCCAGAGCTCGAATTCCACCACTCAAAATAGACAAATTGAAGAAACTTCGGAAACTATCAAAAACTTAACAACAAGAATCGAAAATTTAGAGGCAGAAAATTTTGAATATTACCACCATGGAATTGATATTTTGACTGCGAAAATTTCGAAAATGGCCGATAACATCAGCCAGGCCACTGAAAAAGTCAAACTTATGGAAATCAGCCTCAAATCTCCGGAACCCAAAATTGACCAAAGCTCAACATCGTTTATGACGCCAAAAAAATCGAATCATGAAAGAATTCCACCCGAAAATTATTTAACACCGGAAATGGAAGCAAGTACGAATATAGACGACTATCAATTAATCGGGGATGGAATTGCTTGCTTCATTTATAAAATAAAAAATGATTCGACAAATTCTTCACCTCCTTATGTTCAAAATATGATTTCGATCCCATATTTGATTGAGAAATTGAAGGAGGAGGAAAGGGTACAAGAACAAGTAATTTTATCAGCCGCAGTCTACGAATTGAACATCTTAGATAAACCCTTTCCTGCCTTATACAGGGATATGAAAAATTTAATTCGACTGATTAAGGAAAAGGGAGCAAAAATTATTGTTCTACTTTTTCCTATAGTCTATCCCTACGTAACTCAAAGGCGCGTAAACATCGAGAATCTCGTCCAGCTTCGGAAAATTTTCCACGATTTAGTGAAAGAAGAGAACGTTTTCACAGCGAAATTGCCCGCGGAAACATTTTTGGAAGGGCACACGTACGAATACAGGAATCGAAAATTTCATCGACCAAGGCTAGATAGGGAAAGGAACGTGATTCCGGATATTTCAAAATTTTATCAAGCTGCGACCGCTAAATACTATATTTCATCAAAATATTACAACGATTTAATTACCATCATCAATAAAGAACTCAAAAGAATAAGCGGATTGACAAGACTTCGACTATTTTCGACTTCATCACCAGAACCAACTCAAAATTTGTCACAAATTTGCGTCGAGTCACCAAAATCTGAACCAGAAAACGTGACACCTCCCACCTCACCCTTTGAAGAATATCAACAGAAAAATTCACCACCACAGAATCAAGAATTTTCGGAACCTACAAATTTATCCCATGCAGTTTTTACAACACATTCATTAGATTTTTTGAAATTAATTTTGGACCCCACCATTCAAGAAAATTTAATTTCGGACTCCATGCTGGAACGCTTGATTCTTCAAAACTACCAGAACACCCATATTTTTGAAACTGAAAATGAAATTCCAGTAAAATTGAAAAATAACAGGATAGTCAACACAAATCGGATCGCAAGAATTCCTCTATCAGCAGCCAATCAAAATTACGTTTCTCCATTTTTGATTTTACCAACTCAAAAGGATATTTGCGTCATGGGAATGACATCGCAAAAATTATTCGAAATTATGCCAAAATTCATACTTGGACCCAATACTAGTGACCCCATTCGAGAAAAAACTCGAATTTTATTACATAAAGAAATTTACACCACGTCTGGGGCAAGAAAAACTAGGCTAATTCCCCTAGTTTTGAAAAACGATAATATAGTATGGGCCAAGGCAAAATATGATGAAAAATATAACTATATCTCCGATGATGCAATAAATGAGATCGATGAAAAGGAGTACCTGCCTTTAAATCTAGAAAAATTAGGCGCTCCAGATATCTCATTTTTCGAAAAAGAAAATCTCAATACTGAAAAGTATTTGAGTATCAAAATTAGATTTCCGCCATCAGAAGAAATTCGAATTATTCCATTTTTCATCTGTCACGTGCAAGGTTCCCTCATGACCATTGGAACTTGCACCATGGAATTTCTCAAAATTGAACCGCCTGAAAATTTGCCAATAGCTGAAAGAGAAAACGAAAAATCGGCGAGCGTATATTTTAAATCGCTCCATGCATCCAAGCCGATAACGGATGAAATTCCCCTTTCCCCCAACCCGCCTGCATCACCGCCGAAGAGAACCGCGCCAGAGACACAGGCGAAAAAACGTAGGAATAGGAAAAAGGCGAAGTTAGAAAAAATCTCCACGAATACGACCGAGACATGATCGTATATTATAGATAAAAATGGAGCATCGATGTCAAGATTCAAACAATAAAAATCAAACAATAACCAGATATTTAGACCGCCATCTTTTTTCCTTCTCCTTTTTGGTCCTGCTTTCTCTTTTCAAAAATAGTACTTAGATCCAAACCAGACCACAGTGGCGCGCGCATCGCCACCTGATACCCCATAGCACTTTCAGCCTGAAATCCTAAATTCATTCGACTTTTGAATCTCATGTAGCTCGCGTTACAATTTACCTAGAGTAACTTCAAGCACCTTTGCACTTTGACTTCGATTTTCCATTTGTTTCTTCGTTTTTAAGTTTTTACTGCGTTTACATCATGTAAGTTTTTAACCCAACATTATTTTTCCTTTTTAATTGGCGGATTAGCCAATTAATTCGTTGACAGATTAGTCAACTATTTTTATTTTCGTGTGTACTATTCTCAGATTAGAGAATGGATTTGTACAAGCTCATGTGACGCGTGACACGCGTCGAGTCTGTCTTATTTAATTTTCTTATTAATTTCCGGCTCTATTTTTCGAATTTTCTAATTTTTATTACTGCTAATTAATCAAAACCGCGATTAATTTCGTAAATTTTTTTTTTTCCGTTCAAAAACCCATAGCAGAAACTAGGTCACGTTTTGTATTTCTGTGCAATATTATTAGGTATTGAATTGCATCAATTTGCAATTTAAATTTAATGAACTTTGAATGCACTCACTTTCTATTTTTATTCCCGCGTAATTTTTCTGCATATCATTAGTATTTTTATCCAACCATCCGCGACATAAAAATCTAGTAGCGTATTTATTTTTTCCAAATTCAACATCCATTCATACGTACGTACCTGCAAAATAAATAAAATGCATCGTTAGATAAAAGTACAAAAATAGAAATCAAGTACGTATCAATTACCCCCCGCTACGTGCGACGTGTACACAGGCTACGTGCAAAACGGTAAAAATATATCGACTCGATGTCAGCCTGACTGATCAGGTACATAGATAATTTTTCGAACGCAAAATTATACAATTACAAATACGTACATACACTATCTCTTACATCTCTCTTTATTCCTCTTTCATCAAATCTTTCCTTCACACTCATTTTCGTCTCAATTCCTAAATACATATTTTTTCCTTGAAATAAACCATCACCTCGTACGTATTTGTAATTCAGCTTGCACACTTTTGACATCAAAATTATTTTCTCATTCGTTTCATATATTTTTGACATTTATTAGTACCCAAATTTTTCAATAGTCATCAAATACCCCTTTCAACACTTTCGATTTATTTTATTGTCGGCTATTAAAAAGGAAACAAATTAGCCGTGTGTTTATTTTTCTAAAAGGCAAGCGCCGGGTAAAGAAACCGATTCGTAACACTTTCCGCGGACCGCCCACCCGCCGAGATAACAACTAACCTACCACAAAAACCGTTTCTAACATCGTTTGTGTACGCAGCCGCGCGTAATTGATAGCAGTTAAACCTTTTCGACACCTATTTCTTCTTTTTCAAGCTCGTTGTTGCTATTCTAAACGTTTATTCACTCGCCGCACGCGACTTTCGATTTTTAACCCTTATTTTCAAGAGTGAATAACCTAGGTAAATAAATAAAAGATTCCCACTTACTTGTATACGAATCTAAATTACGTTTTGATATTTAAAATCGATGCGTCGTATACAAACTAAATAATAGGTACCTACCTACCCAATTTTGGCAATTTTTTCGCGTATTTTTTCGGCTAAAAATTATCGACACTTTCGATTGAATTTATCTCCTATAGGAAAAAATTTCACCTACATTTCTGAGATCGTATTTCTGGGTAGGAGTTGCAATTTAGCTTTGTTTCTGTACCTATCAGATAAAATTAATCTTTCCTCAATATATCCATAACTTTACTCATTCTTTTTCTTCTTAATAATGCGAAATTTTAAATTTTTAAATAAAATAATAAAAATGTGGAGTATGTTTTAAGAATTTCGTGATCAATTTTACCCGCTCCACGTGTTGTGTCAAAATTATAAAATTACATAAGAATAATGAAATATGATCAAGAGAAAAGTTTTTCCTAACTTATCCTAAAAGCGATTTACTCATTTTCCACTCATTTTTCCACCATTTTCTTGTGATTTTTCCGAGATGGTATTTTGGAATATATAAATGTGTAGATTCTCGTGAGAAAATCTACATGTTGACATTATATCTAAAACCAACATCTCAACACACTCTTTCTATTTCCAAAATTTTCCTTTTTTTTTCAAAAATCATATGGTTTTCTCAAAATATTCATGTTCCAAAATATTTCTTCCACGAGTACTTCGCTCATAAATTCCAACATATTTTCCCATGATTCGTCATGAATTTCTTTTCCAATTTATCACTCATTCTAAAGCAATTTCTTGGTTTTGGTGAATCTTCATCCAACATTCCCAAACAATTTCTTGATTTTGACAAATGCAAATTTTCAAAACCAAGAAATTAAAATCCAGAATATTAGGTACCGAGTATCGGTCGGAATATTCTCGATTTACGTTTTGGAACCAGAGAATTTACCAAATCTATCCTTTCTTCTACATCCACAAAAATTGTCTCCTTCCAGAAAATTCATCCTCAACCTCAAATTCTGGGAATTTGATTTGGCTTTGAAGAACGCTATTTTCTTTCCCACTTATATCGATCTCGATCATTTTCATCACCAAATCACTGCTTGTTCTTTTGCTGACTCACCGAAAGTCATCATTTGAAAGGTCATTGACCAGAAGAGGTGATTTGGTGGGAAAATTCTTTTGTAATTTTAAACCAAAATTTTTTCTGGGACAGCCCAGACACCAAATGAGAAATCTCGCATTATTTTCACTAAATCCTTTTAACCCTTTCATACCGTATATATCAGTTGTACATCCATCTTTTCCAGAAAAATATAAATTCGAGAATCATCGCATACCAAAGTGCGAAATTTCTTAAATTTCTCATCTCGTTGATGATTCGTCATCAGTTTTGAGATTTATGAAACGTACCACTTCCTCACTCCTCCTTCTGATTCGTAAGGATTGTGATCAATCCAATGAAAGGAAGTCTGATTTCATCTTCCTTACTCAGAAATACTTCCCTAATTACAAAACCCTCTTGTCGATGAGGGTGATGTTTTCTCTGCTCATTTTGGATGCCATACTTTTGGCCAGAGCATCAAAAATCTTTCAGGTTTTGATACCAATTCAAAATTCAACACCTTCCCCTCGACAAAGAGAAATTTATTGTCGATTTTAAAATTTGAGAAATATTCTCAACAAACAAAACCCCCTCAGTTGCATTTTCGTATGCAGTGCGAAAAATAATAAACAAATAATAAAGAAACAAAACATAAAAACTAAACACTGCAAAAAAGTAAATAATTTAAAATTAAATTCTGACGTGGCCGTGGGGCAACGACACGTTCACGCAGAAAATTTCCGGATTTCCAATCATAATAAGTAGATTAAAAAATCAGTAAAAAATTCTTCTGTAAAAATTTTCTAAGAAATGCTTATTAATAATTTCTCCTTTCACCTTCATTCTTCCCTTTTCATTTTATCCATCATTTCCTCCTACGAAACAATCAAGGGGCAAGTAACATTGCTTCTTTATTGGCTTTCGTTTCTGGAGATTCGAATAAAATTTGGAGATTTTCCAAAAATTTCCAAAAATTATTCGAATATAATGACAAGACTTAGTCACCCTCCTCACCTTCCTCACTTCCAGCGTATTTTCATCTTGAACATTTTCATTCTGCTGAATATTTCGAATTTTTGGAGAACTTATCTGCTCTTGTTCCTCCCTTCTCCCTGGGTGCGTAGAGGATGCTGAAGTCAGCTAATTCAGCCCTTCCTAAACGCCATGAAATAAATTCAATCCTTCCATACCCTGCCTCAGATGCTTGCAATTACCGAGAGGCTCGTCCCCCAGGGGTCGCAGCCACAGCTGTTGAAGCAGGCATCTAAATTTTTCCAATATTTAATCCTATCAGACCACATCTGGTGAAATGAATTTTGTTTGTTTTGGAATAAATCTAATTTATTGCAAAGCATCAAGTTTTTTGCTAGTGTTTCTTAGTAGCTTTTACGAACTTCAGTTTGATACATTTCGATGTACCATTCGAAGAACGATAAAAATCACACAAGAAACAACCAGATTTTCCATTCCTGAATTATTTCGGCTAGAGCTTATAACTAAATTATTCATAACTGGCAATAGAGTCGACATGGTAGATGCCACGTCATGATTTGATACTCTAGCCACAGAATATTTGACCATAGGCTACGCCGAAATTTTTCCATAAAATATCCCATAATATCACTCCATAATTCCTCTTCCAAATCGAATATTCGTAGAAAGTAGGTTCAACGATGTAATATGTCCAACATTATCATCTTCCAAATTTGAATTTGAGCAAGTGTAAAAATTCAAATTATCCTTCTAAATTAATTTTGCATTTCAATTCAAAATCATGCCTTTTGATCAGGCGACTCAAAATTTTTCAAAATCTAAACAAAACAAATCAATTTTAATTAGAGCATCGCTAATTAAAATTTGACTAAAAAATTATAAAAAAGTAAAAAAATGAAATTTAAATCTTAAAATATCAAAATTAAGTGCGAACCCCCATTTTTCCACAAATTTCGGATTAGAACGATAAAATAAAGCTTCTAAAATAAAAATTTCTGTAGAAAAACAGAACAAAAATACGAAGATAAAATGGAAATAAACAAAATTTTAAAAAGAAGCCAAAAATAATTAAAACCTCTAAAAATGCGAACGTGACGCATGCCCCAAACAAAATAATAATTTTCGAAAACCATAAAATAGAAATATTTATTATTTCTCAAACTGTCCGGAAAATTTTCACGTATAATAAAAGCAAGCAACGGTTTTGAAAAGTTGAACGAGGGATCGAAAATAAAATTTTCGAAACACATGCCCTCTTCATCTCAAAATTTTTCACACATGCCCCTCCTCTCTTAAAGTTTTTCACACATACCCCCCCCCCTCTGCAAAATTCAGAGGTATCTAAATAAGAAACCGAACCATCTGGTTTCAATATCCTCTTTTATCCCCTTCGATCATGGAACTTCGAGATCTCAAAGATATCAACGATAACAAAATTCAAAATTAATTAACACAAAACAAAATTCACAATGAAAAAATTATCCACATATCGTTGATACAAAATTTCTCGAGTGCTATTCGCTGATTGTTAAAGTTAGTTGCATGATTGGCGATTTCAATAAATAATAATAAAAACACAGATTATAAACGTGAGCAATAATAACATCAAAACCCATAAAAGAAAAAATAATTAAAAATAAAATTATTTCTTTTTCTAAATTCTTAAAATTATTAATAAAATTAAATTTGACTCACCATGAGACACGTGCACACGCGTCACATGCAAAATATTGCAATTCTTCATTCCCTTTTCTGCAACAAAAAATTAAAATTATGCCTAATTAACACCATTGGCCAAAATTTCTTTGTCCTAAATCCATCCACAGCATAAATGGCGTCTTTAATGGCCTGTCCTCCTCCCCCTCCGCCACCTGGTGGTAGCGGAGAGGGCCGAAAGCCTCCATCGGACTACACGGAGACCGAAATTGATACCGAGGAAGAGGAGGGAGAGGTCAGCGATGAGGAGATGGAGCAGCTCCGTCATCGTTTTCGCGGCCTCTCCTCCTCAGAGACGACGCCATCAGCAACACCCAGCCATCCAGCCCCGGAGGGCTCGGCTCAAGATTTCGATAGATTGATGCCGACAAGGAGGCCCAAGAAGAAGAAAGAGCACCATTGCCGCTGTTGTATATACAGAGGGGCCAGGTGCCGCTGCCCGATGTATCCGGCGCACTATCCGGGATCCTCTTGCCCGTATGTGCGCAAGAGGAGAACTCGCCGACGAAAGGGGCAAGGCAAAACCCCAAAATGAGTAAATTTAAAACGTCATTTCTCGATTCTCGACGTCAAAATTGATTTTTATTTTCCTTTTTGTATTTTTCTCTTTCCTTTTGAATTTTTCCCTCCTAATTTGGCCAATTTTCAAAATTTGCTTTCGTATGTTATTTATTTGTAGAAATTATATCTTATTCTAGGCTTCAAAACATATTTACCCAGCCGTAAGTTAACGAATGGCACATAGCATGACGTGCCACGTGACTGGTTTTATGGATTTTTCCCTTATTTTTGGATTTTTTTCTTTAGAATGGATGCCATCATAGTATGTGGTGACTGCTCTAGAAACCTCATGGTAGACGGTCCACACCGTACGGAGCAAGAACATGAGGTAGTGGCGGGCAGCCAGTGCGGGCATCTATTCCATAGATCTTGCATAAAACACAATAATATTATCCGAATTAACAATTTTAAAAGAAACCAAAATCCCAGATCTCGTGAAACCAATTTTTCTCCTCATATCCTACCTTGTCCCGCCCCTGGGTGTGGCAAGGCAATTTTGATCAACTGTTTAATAAATGTTCACCCGTTGGGACTCCAACGAGACGAAATTCAGATGCCCTGGCTGGCTGCCCACCAGCAATTAGAATCCGAATGGTCAGCTAAAATGGTAATTCATCAGCAGATGAACCAGGCTCTCGCCGCGGAGAATGCGCAGTTGCGCAGCGAATTAATTCTCCTGCGGACGGGTCTGGAGCAGATGACCGCTATGAATGCGACCAAATTAGCTGAAAATTCGAGTATGTATAACTGTTTTGGTGCCGGTGGTCCGACCCATGCGTGGGGCACGGCCGTCGCACCAAGGCAGTCTAATACATCGACCTCTAGTTCTTCTGCGTACGGATCGGCGGTGGACGAAAGACCGCAGGATCTATCAAGGAGAACCATCATCACAGCTCCGTTCAATACAATAAGATCGAGCAGCATACTAGATTATGGAATATACGATGGTAAAAAGGCGTATTTCATCGACAGTTGGTGGGTTCTGGGCGATGAACACGCATATAATATAGTCTTTCCATCCAGTACCAAGAAAAAATCAACAGAATTCAATATCCCTTTCTTCCAAATTTCCATTTTGAAAAAACGTCTCGAAAAACTCCCATATATCCCGAAAAAGATTATTCTATCTGTTGGGGGTCATGACCTCCAAAACGTGGCCATGACCTCTCAAGATATAGAATGTCTATACAAAGATTTTCTCGAATATCTCCATAGTAAATCTGTAACACATTTGATCACTCTACCTCCGATACAATATGCTGGTCAGCGCCCAGAACGCCGCCAACTACACGCCTACGCCGAACAACAGAGTAAGTGTGACAGAGATTGGTGCCACGTGCATCTCTCTGATTTATTAACCTTTATAGGAAGAAAAAATCCAAAAGTCACGGCGGAAAAGATCGCGTATCATGCGGTTGACCACCGCAGGATACGCGAATATGTCATCAGTCGAGCAAGGAAAATCCAGTAGAGTGAGTCATGGGGCACGTGCATGTAATGCGTGCCAAGTGTATTTTTCTTAATATTAATTAATTATTCAAAATTTTCGATGTACTTACTTTCCATTTTGCATGATTCAGGATCCATCAAACTGTTTCTGAAAAGAAACAGCCAAAATTTTATAATAGTTTACTAATTTCATCTAAATTACAGAAAGAAAAAGTGATAAAATACACCTGTCTCGCATTACGAGCCATTCGTTAACCCAACAAGTCCCCAAAATCGTGTCAATTCGTCCCAAAAATCGAGTATCTTCCAAATGTACATCGGGTAGTTCTGCGCCAGGAGCAGCCAATTTCCTGCGTTTTCTTCAGTTAAACATCGTCGTCGTCGATATACGTCGGTTCCGTCCGCTGTCAAGGACCTAAAAAGGAAAAATTTTGTTAATTATTATGTGTATTTTCGACAAGAAGTCGAACTTTATATATTTACCTGTTCCTTTATTTTGTAGAATTTTACTTTCTCGATCATGTCTCTGTAAATACGTTTTTATTATGTTTTTCCCGATTGTGTCATTTTATTTTATAGAAAACGTTTATTGGCGATCCCCGTGGGCAGCACTCTCCCCTTCTTTATTTTTGTATTTTTTTTACGAACCCCTGGCCCCCCTCTATTTTTAAGAATTTATTTTTCTCATATTTTGTCATGTAGTACCAGCTCCCTGTTGCGAGGCACGAACACGCCAATGAGCTTCAAAGTGGTACAATTTTGTCTCATGTCTGTAAATATTTGTCAAACTTTCATTTTCGATTGTAGATCGAATTATTATTTTTTGCATTCATTTTATGCATTTTCTCATGTCTGTAAATACGTTTCAATCGACTAATGTCGAATTTTCTTTGATTTATGTTTGCTTTTATGGTTCCAAACCAAAGAATTTTTATTTTGTAATATTTTGTCTCATGTGCATTATTTTTCGCCAAACGGGCGACATATGTCACTAGTTTTATGATTTTTTCTCATAATCTCAAGGTCGGATTATCACCGACGACTATATTAATTTTATGCAATAGTACCTATCTGTAGAATTGGGCATATTCGGCCAAATATGTGTAATTTTACGATCTAAAATTGTAATAGATTCTTTGATTTCTCATGCATTTTCGATTTTTCTCATAACATTCATTTTGACTGTAATCTCATGTGATCTTTTCATATTTCACTTCAAGGTCGCTATATTTGTCCGATCTTGAATTTCATTAGTCATTAGAAATTTTTCTGTGTTATATTTACTTACCTATTTGTACATTCACGCATGTTATATCCATATTCCTATTCATATTCGTAAACTAGATTATTTTTACCAAGTAATTAGGAATCGTATTCGTAAAAAACTCAAAACAGATGTTAGCTACGATTAGAAATTAGAAATTTTTTACCAAAAAATATCCCCCTATTAATTTGTTAGCTAGCTATTTCCCTTTTCCCACTTTTGATTACTTTTCTCTAGATTTTAGAAAATCTTTCTCATGTGTACTGTAAAATTTTTCATGCATTTTTGAAATTACTCTTACCTGTTACATTTTAGGCTTACTCTGATCTCATGTATATTTGTATTTTCGATATACCTACTTATTATCATGCTCGAAATTTTTGTTAATCATAAACTCGTACACATGTAATTTTGATATATTTTTCGATTGAATTAAATTAGACATCTTATTTCTAATTTTCTAAAAGCTATGTTTAGACATTACGAAATTTCATGTTAATTTTTAGACTCAAAATTCATGTCTAGCTAGTACCTATATTTACTGAAATTTTCTGTATTTTTCATGCATTTAATTTTACATGCATTTTTTGATATTTTCGCCTGCACATTGTTACCGCCAATGTGTAGGTCAGTTTTTTACACATACGATCGTCCTTTTTACTTTGTTTTCGCATATTTTTACAAAATCTATGTTCCCCCCGTTTTTATTTTTGTATTTTTTTCTATGAATTCCCCATTTTCGATCTTTTTTCAATAACGACAAACCTACTTGATGTCACTTGTCTCTAGCCTTGGCAGCCTATGTGTCAAAATTTTTTAAGCGCAGGGAACTGCCATTCATTCGTGTTTTGCATAACAAGTCTTGTGTCAAGTAGCAGCAGATTTCCTAAATTATCTTTTCCTTAACCTTTCCTAAATTTAAAAAGTACTCATTGTCGTATGCTGATTTTTTATAGCATAGAGTACATTGTCAAAATTTCCTTGTAATTATTTTCCACGAATTTATCAAAATTCTTTAGTGAATTTCAATATCCTGCACACGATGTACTATTACATCTTAATATTGAATTCACCATCTTTTCCTGATTTTACCCCTAATTTGCATATGATTCGAGACACGTGTCGGTGTCATTTCGAATATTGCAATTTAAACTTTTGGTCTCCTCCCCGCAAAGCCTTTCGATTATCCGAAGACCCAAAATTGATTCCGTATATTGTCTGTATCACGCTTTTGATTTTTATTTTTGATTAACTCCTCGCATCTTTCCTGAACCTTCCTTATCTGCTTTTCTCTCACCTGAGTCACCTCATCGCCCTACGAAACCTCGAAGGGGCATGTGACCGGGGGTCGGTGTACTTATGTTCGTGCTTTCCTCGGGTGATGCGGCTGTGAATTTCGATCAGCCATCGCAAAGCTCGAAGGGGCATGTGTTATAGGTACACATGGCCTTCGCGTCATGTAGGGGTGGTAACTCCTAGTGGCGGGAGAAATAGGGTTTCTAGCTACGTTCGGTTATGCAAGATACGAGTGAGTGGAAGTTCTCGACCGGTTCGCGTCCGATACAGACGTTGCGCGTTTCATCTCCGGGCTTCGGGCCCGTCGAGGCTTCCGCCCGGGCGGAGACGGTGGCTTCTCCACGGTGCGTCGTGGAGTGCTGCCCACAGCTCCCCAAAAGAAAGATATACGCCACTTCTCGCCGTCGAGGGAAGTGGCTTAAATGCGAAAGTGTCATCTTTTCAATGTTACATAACGTCCGCGATCGTATGTGTTACTGCTCGTCGGTAATAAAATGTACTTTCGCGATGCGCCAATAAATCGTACCGGATAGAATCGTCGATGGTTATTGCGTTCACAATCTCACCCTTCGTACTCTATTCGCTTGCGTAATTGGCAAGTCGGTGAAGCCGTCGCGTGCTCAACTTGCCAAAAGCCTGTCGATCGCACCCGATGTGAGTTGTAACCGAGGGGGCCCGTAAAGACAGGGACAGCGAGCGGGACCGGGACGCTGGTCTCCGTCCCTGAATACCGCAATGGGGGCTTCCAGGTGGGCTCGACCGCTGGCAACCCACTGGACCGTGTGAGCGGCAGAATCCCGCGGCCCTAGAGGGACCTGCCACCTGGTCGACCATATCCAACACCACCCATAGCTCGGAATATACCCTCCGATCTATTATCTTTACAAAAAGAACCTAGATATAGAATTTCACAGCAAAAATTCGAATACAATTAAATGAAATGGGAATCTTTCAATTTTTTGGAGAATTTTTACCTATTATTTGTAAAAAAATATATAAAAAAACAAAAAAAAAACTGAAAATAATTATTTCATTGCAATGCAAATTTTTAGGAAAATGTTAATTATTAGAGGAAATGCCAATTTTTCAGGGAAAAGTGTTGCTTTGCAGGGAAAAATGTAACTTTTTAGGAGAAATTCCAATTTTAAGGAAAAAATGAAGGGAAAAATTTCAATTTTTTAGTGAAAATGTTAATTTTTAGGGGAAAATATTTATTTTTAAGGGGAAATGTTGCTTTTTTGGAGATATTGCTTTTCAGAAGGAAATGATGCTTTTTAGAGGAAAATGTCAACATTTTACAAAAAAAATGTAGGTAAATTTTTAAGGAAAAATGTCAAACTTTCGCAAAAAAATGTAAATTTTTACAGAAAAATGTAAAGGTTTACTCACGAAAAAATGTATGTAAATTTTTACATCAAGATAGAAATTAGTGAAAACCATGCATTCATCATGTAAAATCAACTAATAGAAATGAAAATCGCTAATTCACTAAAAATTAAACCCATGAAAAATTCACTGAAAACGAAAACCAGAAAAACTCACGGAAAAAGAATTTTGGTAAATTTTACTAAAAATGAAAATCAGTAAAAATCGTCAATTCACCACAAATGATGGGTGAAAATCATTGAAGATGAAAATCAAAAAATTCACTACAAATAAGAGAAACTTACTGAAAATGGAATGAGTGAAATCCACTGAAAATGAAAAACGGATAAATAGCCAGTATAAAATTCGATGACAAGGAAAATACGTCAAATTAATGAGAAATGAAAACTAATGAAATTCACTCTCAAAATGAAAATCAGTTAAACCTCCAATTCGTCAAAATAGATCAGTGGGAATCACTGAAAATTAAAATTGACTAAATTCAATGAAGATGAAAATCAAACAGATTTACTGAAAAATTAAAATCAGTGCAGTTCACTGAAATCAAAATAAGTGAAACTTACTAAAACTTGAAACCAGTGAAAGGTACAGAAAATTGAATCAGGTAAAATTCACTGAAAATGAAAATCAATGAAATTCACTGAAAATGAAAAATCAGTGAAATTCACTGAAAATGAAAATCAGTGAAATTCAATGAAAATGAAAAATCAGTGAAATTCACTAAAAATGAAAAATCAATGAAATTCAATGAAAATGAAAAATCAGTGAAATTCACTAAAAATGAAAAATCAGTGAAATTCACTAAAAATGAAAAATCAGGGAAATTCCCTGAAAATGAAAAATCAGTGAAATTCGATGAAAATGAAAATCAGTGAAATTCGATGAAAATGAAAATCAGTGAAATTCGATGAAAATGAAAATCAGTGAAATTCACTGAAAATGAAAATCAGTGAAAATCACTGAAAATGAAAATCAGTGAAAATCGCTTAAAAAGATGATCAGTGAAAATCACTAAAAAAGATAATCAGTGAAATTCACTAAAAAAAAAAGAAAATCAGTGAAATTCGCTGAAAAGAAAAATCAACGAAATTCGGTAGAAAGGAAAATCAGTAAGAATCGATGAATTTCACTGAACATCAAAATCAAGGAAATTCGCTGAAAATTAAAAGTAAACGAAATGGTCAAATTCACTGAAAAGGAAAACGAGTAAAGTTTTGAAAACTGAAAACAGGCAAAATTAATTGAAAATAAAAGCAAGTGAAATTCACTAAAAATGAAAACAGGTCAAATTCATTGAAAATTCAAACTTTAAACCGATGAAATTCACTGAAAAGGAAAATTAGTGAAATATTTCGAGAACAGAATCCTGTAAAATTCGCTGAAAATTAAAATCAGGGAAAATTGCAAATTCACTACAAATGAACAGTAAACTTCACTGAAAATGAAAATCAATAAAATTCCCCAACAAAATTTGAAAATCATTGAAGTGCATCAAAAATAGGCAAATAACGAAATTGCTACAAACGTGGCACTCAATAATTTTGAAAAATTGGACTGAATATTAATAAAATGTATTACATATACCTATTATTGATTTTTCCTGTCCTGAAGCTTTGATTCTCATCAATTATTTTTTAGAATCGAAAATTTTATTTGAATTTTGAACACGTTTTAGTTTCACAATTCTTTCAGTTTGCAGGTACCATATTGCCTCGAAAATATTCAATTAGATGATCACAAATTAAAATTTATTAAAAGTTATGAGCTTTAAAATAACAGAAAAATAGGGACAATTCAGAAAAAATATCAAATACAAATTCAATTTCAGTATAATTCAGCTTTGAAAAGACATCATCATGAATCACGAAATATTTTTGAGAAATAGTGAAGTACATACCCACGAAGCATTTTTTATACAAACCATATAAGCCAAAAAACTGTACATGAGAAAAGGTACTTTATTGTTTTGAAAAAAAGTTACACTCAAGTCCCTTTTCTCATATTATACGTTTTTTTTTTTGCTTATACGCTATTTTTTCACTTTTCTGACTTTGTATAAAAAATGCTTCATATCACATTTCAAAATTGCACTCATTTTTTCATCTCATGAGTGCCAAAATGTTGAATATTGAACATCAGACTATAATAAAATTTTCACATCCGAAAATTCATCAGTTGATTTGAAAAAAAAATCAAACTTTTACACTCTATTTTAGTCTTCGACATCTAAATTTTTCAATTTTTTCCATCAAAACGAGACGTCATTTCGACACTATCAAAAATTTCTTCAATTATGCAAATTATTCAATACTTTTCTCAAAATTGATAAAAAATTCCCAAAGCCAAAACCACACCAACGATTTCAAAGCTTTCCCTTCAGGGAACCTTTTTCTCTCCAGTCTGGCAAAAAACACACTGAATAAGAAACACGAGTACACATGACGAAAATATTCCAACATCTCATCAATATTCACCGTCGAACCACGTGCAATAAAATTTCACCATTTATTACCCCTCATCGCTCAGATTTAATATTTTTCCATGACATTAAGTTCGTATATAATATTTCAAACGTAATACAATGGAATTCGAATGACTTGTGTTATATACCCGAGCACCATAAATGGAAACGTGATGGCGGAGATTTTACGGTACCTACACAGGTCGCATTCGCTTCACCTATAAGCTTTCGTTGCATACGTACACGAAAGTTTAACTGCCCGGTCAATTAAACGCACCGAGCGTATACCATTAAAAAGTTTCAACTTTTCGAAACTTGTATCGATTAAATCAACGAAAACAAGTCAACAACGTCGCCGATTTTCGTGCGAAATGAAAGTTGTAACAAGACGAGTCATCTCATCTACAAATACTATGGTAATTTTATTTCAAAAACTCGTTAATTCTTTGGATAATTTTAATCATCGATTGAATCGGAATTGTTTTTCAAAACACCAGGAAGTAGATGACGATTTGATACGTTGCTTTTGAATAGTTGCAAATCCCCAAGTGTGAAAAACCGTATCGATAAAGGTGTTTAAAATTAGTAAAACACCCTTTAACCCGATGTAAACATAAATATCGAGGTATTCGTTCGGGGGAAAAAAAGAGATCAAAAAAGGTTAAAAAATAAGGAAAACTTACACAAACGATTCGAGGATCATGCAGATAAAAAGCATACTGCACATGTTCCAGTCGGATTTACATTTTATACAGTTTGTAACGCAGGTATTTATATTATATCGAGAGAAATTCTCATTTTAAAAATGTCATTGCCGAAGTGAATTTCATATGCTGCAATCGTACTCCTCGTACCGGTGAAATTTTCTTATTCGCGCAACGATGAAAATAAAGTTGGATAGCAAGTTTTTAATGGCCGCCAATATCGAACCACCTAAACGTAAATCAGGGCACAAATCTACCGCCTAGTTTTCGCAAATACCTACGTTTTTCCGGCGGAGTGGAATCGAGTTTTCCTGCGTGCTTTTGAATTATAATCTCGACGAAACCTTTACCCTTTAGTGTACGATTCGCACGAGGTACTTTGGCGTAGGTGAATGAGAACCACGGTTCGGAAAAAGTGGCATTTTTACGCCGAGGGACTGAAGGTTTTACGTGGAGAGGGATTGTCAATGGATATTTTCTAGGATGATATTTTCAATGGTGGGTGATTGTTTCAAAAGCGGGGATAAATTTGAAGCTATTGAGATTTTTTTTTTCAAATTTTGATGATTTTTTTCATATGGTTGAGATTATACATAATTCTTCCATCTTATGAAAAAAAATGAGAAATTTTCATTTGAAGGATCAAAATTTAATCGAAGTTTAATTATTTTTTTTTGTGAATTTCTGGATGCGACATTGCGACATATTCACGATGGTTTTTAATTAAACTGTTGATGTTTTCCGAGCCTAAACTTTTTCGACAGTTGAATGAATTCATTTTTCGTTTTATAACTAAAATTGGACCAAGCGGTGAAGAAGACGGATCCCTCCTCTCCCTCCTCCCATCAATAATGACAAAAGTGAAAATTAGTTTTGAAAGAGAAATTTTCAAGTTACATGCCTGATTTTTACGGAGAAATTTTCATTTCAATACACGCTGAACGGAGTTCGGAAAACGAAAAAATTCCTTTTCAGTCGATTTTTCACCTTCATACTAATGAAAGACCACTCTCTTAATTTAAATCAGTAAATTTTGACTGATTTCAATCAGTCAATTAATTTTTTCTGATTCAACAGTCAAAATTCACTATTTGAATCAGTAATTTATCATTTCTTGGCAGTAAAATGTTACTGATTGACAGAAGAATCATTGGAATTTGACTGATTATCAGTGACTTGATTTCCTTCATTTCGTCAGTCAATTTTGGAATTTTTGACTGATTCGAATTTGAGAGAAATTGAATACTGAAATGGTCAAACACATCATACCTTTGAAATCACTGAAATGTAAAAAGAATATAATTTCACAATTTGAAATTTCAAAAAAAAAATGGAATATTTCTCGAAAACGATGAAAAAAGTTGAAGAATATTTTCAACTCTGTCTGATAAGGTGTAAAAAATTTTTTCCTTTAAATATTAAACATGAATAAAAAATCAAATGGTTAAATCAACAGACGAAGTTCAATTTATCGACAAAGGATTAAAGATGAACAAAGAAAAAATGAAAAGTAACAGATAAAAATCGATAAACAGACACTTCAATGAAGTAAATCAAGAAATTTAAAAATACAGTCCAATATCTCGAAATTTAATCCCCCTCTCCCATTTATAAAAAGTTATAAAGTATTGAAAAATGAATGTTAGCAATCTCTTCAACTGATCATGTTTGGTCAAAAAAAAAAAAAAAGGTAAATAGATCAAAAACTGATACTTTCATGAAGAGAAAATTTCGATATCTCAATAAAAGTATGAAAAAATTTCCCATGAAAAATTATTATCAGACGATTCGAGAAACTCCAATAAAATTTCAAAAAATCTCAAAATCTGTTTTTATTTTCATGAAAATTGATGTCGTAATATTTGGTCGAGAAATGAAAAAAGTTAGATATTTTCTGAAGACAATAAAAAAAACATTCAAATATAAAAAAATCCATCACAAATTAACATTTTTATAAAAAAAAATTGATTTACTCTGGTAAACACATAGAAGATGAGACAATTTTGATCAACTTCGAGGAAACTTGATGAAATTTTTAAATAAAAAAATAATAAAAAAACATTCAAAAAAATATTTTAAAAATAGGATTCGTTTGAAAAAAAAAAAAGGAATCTATTTTTTAAATGAAAAGATCTTTTTAAAAAATTCAAAACCATTTTAGAATGTTGATAACTGGAAAAAATTTGAAAAATATAATTTGAGCCTGGATATGGAAACCAAAACCACCCTTAGATGTCAGAAATCGTTGTTGAAGGGGAAATTGATTTTGGGTTTTTTAAAAGAAATTAAAATCAAAATAGAACTTCGACTCAAAAACCAATTGACACCTAAGGGTGGTTTACACATCCAGACCCAAGTAGTACCCAAAAAATGGAGTATTTTTTGAAAAAAAAATCAATAAAATAGATCTCCATGTTTTTTTCTCTTCTAATTTTCAAAATCAGTGAGAGACAAATGGGTATGACAAAATGTTGAAAAATAGTATCAAAAGAGAACTTCAACTCAAAAACGAATTTCTGACACCTAAGGATGGTTCACACATCCAGCCTCCAGTGGTGTCCAAAAAATGGAGTATTTTTTTGAAAAAAAAAAATCAATAAAATAAATTTTTATGTATTTATTTCTTCTAATTTTCGAAATCAGTGAGAGACAAATGGGTATGACAAAATTTTGAAAAATAACTACCTAATCGAAATGTCAATTTTTTTGGTCAAGTTCAACAGAATGTCATTACTTATGTCAACAATCATCCAAATTTTTTCTAGGATTTTTCAAGCCTAATGAAATGTCATCATACCAGTAGTAAGAAACAACACGAAATTCACAATTAAGTTAGTTTCTTGAACATTTTCTCAACACCCAAGTAGAATTTTCTGATCCTCCTACGACTATGAAACTTTCAAGGACACCAATTTGCCTACGCTTTCAATTCTCAAATGATTCGAAAACTTGCAAGTATAAAGTGGAGATCTCAATTCGGCCGTATCTCCATCCTAAAAAATATACTTAGCGGGAAAAAAAACGATTACTTTTTATCACCTTGTTACATACTCGTAAGCTTAAAATTAGCAAACGTGTTGTCGCCCACTTGGACACTTTTTGTTTAATGAAAAGCTAGTTCATTTCGAAACAAGAGCCACGTCTAGGGGGAAAAAATGCTCCGTTCGAGCCGTATTATGTAGTTGTGCCAGACATCGTAAAAGTTCCATCATTCAGATCAGGTGTTCGTCGAAAATACGAAAAGTTTTCCGACTGAAACGACCTAAAAATACCGAAGTAATTGATGAAAAGTAGAAGAAAATCCACTGTACGTTACGTAACATGTTGCCAAAAATTACGCCGGTACCTAAATCGAGTTGGAATTTTTTTAGACCTTCGTACGAAACTTTTTTACCTTTTTTATTTTGGTACATTGTACGTACCCTTCTAGTTTTTTTCCATTTCTTTTTTGCGAATAAAAAACTAATTTTATTGTTGATCCAAAGTCGTAAATAATTTTACAGACGGAATCGTTTATGGCCCTAGTTCGCCATTATATCGATTGCAATTACAAAATTATGAAACTATTTCGATATTCGAGTATTCATTATGGTCACGAAGCGGAGATTTCTCGCTATGTATTTTCTTATACAATATATTAAATTTAATGCGACATATTCGCTCGTAAATGTCGCCTCGTATAAATCGTCATGTATTTAATGCCGAATAGAAAATGCTTATTGTTGGAACCCTTCGTACAATGCAGACGTTTTTTCATACAGAAAACATATCACCTTTCGTGAAATACCTACGTACCTCAAGTGGGAATTTTTCATTCGAAAGTACTCGCTGGGATATTTTTTCGTTCGGCCGCAGCGGAATTAGAATTGCAGCTGCCAAGATATACGCTCGTCGCGTAATTTAAAACAACAAAATGAAGTTAAATTTCGCAAAACTTTGCATTTACTGGTTTTAATACCGCGGTGTTTTATTTTTTAATTTTATTACATCGCTCTGGCGTTCCTTTCTCATGCTTTTTGTATCCTTTTCATCTTGGCAGAAGGGGAAAAAAAGCAGAAATATTGTGTAGATTATTCTAAGCGAAATTTTTTTTTCCTTTCGATTAAATAATTCATGTTTGCGCCATCGTTAAATGTAAATGAACGCGGTAGCGTGCATCAAAACTATTATAATTTACCAGAATGGTTCTTTTTGTCGGCAATTTTTACCACGAGAATTTTAAATACGTTCGAGTTACCGGATAAATTAATATAGAAGAATTTTAAATTGAAAGTTCTTTTTTTAACGACGGGCCGTTGCGGTTGTGTTATGAGACGACGTGAGTTATTTGTCCGAAGTATTTTTTACTTTTCGTGTGATGAGTGTCGGTTTTTATGAAGGGTGAGGGGAGATTGCGGATTTGGATTTTGGAGAAAGATTTTGATTGAGAATTGGTGAAATTACTAAGGTGAGGATTTTTCTTGTGTTGAGTTAAAAAAAATTTCATTTTAAAACTGAATTTTTGGTTGAGTGGTAGGGGGAAGGACGGGGGAGGGAAGTGACGAAACAAAGGGTATGGCCGGGTTAGGGGTGAATTTGGCCCTTGCTCCGATTTTCACTTTAACCCCCTCAAGTGATGCCCCTTGATGTAAAAACATTCTAGAAAAATTTTTGACCCCCCAACCCCCTCCCTTTCGGAGATATGGCCATTTTATTGGCTGATTTTCAAGAATTTTTAATTCCAACGGAAGTGAACGAAATTTTCTGTTCTTTGGCAAAAAGTTACATCTAGTAGAGGTGTATTTGTGATAATTTTTTCAAAAATTTTGGTGCACTTCTTCATGTTTTTTCGGCTATTTGAAGTTTTCAATCGTAAAAAACACCATATAATCGAAGAGCGACCACCCTGGAAAAATTACTAAAAAACGTGTTTTTTTATGTAGAATTTCGCTGTGTATTCGGTTTTGGCCGATGATCAAAATACCCCGATTAACACTCTTTTCGCGATTGTTTCACTCGAGGTCTCGAAATTCACCCTTTTCCAGCTCTTTTACCATGAAAAATCAGTGAAAAAGGTAAATTTTGAAAATTCAAGCAAAACGCTTGCAAAAAGGGTGTCTATCGGGGTATTTTGACCTGCTGAACACGAATATGGTATTGGTTTTTTCATTTGACCGTTCTTTCTGTATGAAACGCTAAAAATTTGAAAAATCTGCTAAAATAACAACGTTTCTGTACGGTTTTTCGGATTTTTCGGCCCTTAGTTCAAAGAATCGGCCAAAACCGAATACACAGCGAAATTCTACATAAAAAAACACGTTTTTTAGTAATTTTTCCAGGGTGGTCGCTCTTCGATTAGGTGGGGTTTTTTACGTTTGAAAACTTCAAATAGCCGAAAAAACATGAAGAAGTGCACCAAAATTTTTGAAAAAATTATCACAAATACACCTCTACTAGATGTAACTTTTTGCCAAAGAACAGAAAATTTCGTTCACTTCCGTTGGAATTAAAAATTCTTGAAAATCAGCCAATAAAATGGCCATATCTCCGAAAGGGAGGGGGTTGGGGGGTCAAAAATTTTTCTAGAATGTTTTTACATCAAGGGGCATCACTTGAGGGGGTTAAAGTGAAAATCGGAGCAAGGGCCAAATTCACCCCTAACCCGGCCAATGGCCATACCCTTTTTCAACAAAATGCAAGTTTTCTGATTAATCCATTGATGAGATTACAAATTGAGGTAAATATTTCTAAGTTGTGTGATTTTTATCGAAAAAATCGATTTTCAAGATATTTTTATATCAATTTGTTGAGATTTTGGAATTTTTGTATTTTTTTATTGGTTTGAAAAGTGACATGTCAACATATTACCGACTTTTTTAATCTTCATCATTTAAAACTTTTTATAAAAACATCAGATTTTTGCAAAATTTTCAATTTTTTGAATTAGATAATGCCTCGGTGAAGGTTAATTTTTGAAAAGTGTAACTTTCTATGTACTGTAACGTAGGTAACGTTTTTAAGTACTTCAAAATCTCACAATATTGAAAATTGAGATCCTCCAAATTCTGAATTTGAATCATTCAAATTTGGGTCAAATTTCATCTTTTTCATTCAGTAAAATTAATTTCACTATCACTGATTTTCCAGATGAAAGTCACCAATTTCTCAATCATTTCATAATTTAATAAAAAAAAAAACTATCGATAGTTAATTTTTCGATTAAGAAAATCAATGAAAAGCTTTAATTAAAACAAAATTTATTTCACCGAACGCAGCGGGCTATATTTGACCCGAATTTCAAATTCACGAGTTCTGTAAAAAAAAAAAAAACTAAATATTTCTTCTTCGCTTCGTCAAAAATTTCAAATTCCTCTTAAAATTTTCAATAAACCCGTACCAAAAAACCGCCCATTAAAATTGAAAATGCAACATCCCTCGATCCTCGCTTCCAAACACACTCCACCCGAAATAACGAGATTTCTACAAAATCATCGCACGACGACAACGTGAAAAGCAACGAGAAAAAAAAAGAACCAAGGTGGTTGTTTTTTTATTCCAAACGCGTGCCGAAGCTCGCTATTAAAATATTTATTTAAAGTTCATACTAGAAGAGGGAAACATTAGCCCGAAACAAGTCGACAAATAAATTAGACGAACTCGAAAGCACTTCTTTGTACAACGCTTTTAAAAATCATCTCCTTTAATTAATCTATTCACGGCGAATATTTAGTGTTCCGTCGAACGAGAAATTCTACACTGAGATAAAAACGAATAAAAGCTTTTTTTCACCTCCTCTCCTCCTCTTTTTGTATTTGCAGAGTGCCACAAAACTCCACGTATATTTCTGGCTCGTCAACGTGCTGTACTCGTATTAAAATTATATAAAAATTGTTACCATTATCAAAGTATACTTATGTAGAATAAAATCATAGTTTTCAGATTCGTCGGTACGTTTTATTTTTTTTTGGTCGAGCTGGACTTACACAATAGAAATATGACGTTAGGTAGTGATTTAATAAGAAATGTCACGAAAGTCTTGGCTACAAATACATTTGTGTAGTCGTGCATTATTCTGTAATAATGGCACGTTCTCGTTTACTTGGAAATATATTATACCCGACGTAGCACGCCTATTTTAAACACTCGACTGACGACTCCGGCATCGGTAGAAAAAAAATCCTTCAAAGTGCATCAATTAAGCGAAATGAAAAAAAAGGGGGGGAAGGAATAGGTACCTATACGTTGGCGACAATGTAAATTGTATTTTTTAAGTGTTGTTGACTCCGAAGCTTTTAAACGTTTCGAGATTCTTTTTACCAAGGTTCGCGTCTCGTTGCATTTATTATTTTGGCTCGCCGGAGCTTCATTATAGAAAATTTTCACAGCAACGAGGACGCTTTTGCTTTTTGCACGGGTGAAAGAAATGCCTCATGTAACTTTTGCTTTTGCTGGCGAATAATTATACGCTATTGAGAAGTTTCCTAGCGTGTATAACACGAGCACGAAAATCAAAGCGAAAACGAGATACATAAGATGGAATATCATAACTTAGCTCGTCTCTCGTACTCGTTGCCTTTCTCAAGTTTTCCTTATTTGTATAAACTGTGCGCGATTTCTCAAACTTCATATAAAAACCAAACGGTAATCCATTATTCAAATTACTTTACATTCCTGCGGCGAACTTCGTTCCATACACGAAGCTTAAAAAGTATCCTTACTAATATCTTTCTAACAATCTGAGCGCTCGTAAATTATTATAGAATATGGCAGCGTACAACAGGCTTAAGTACATATTGGCAGCGCTGTTTATGCTAAAATCGAAAAATAACCCCTTTTCCAGAAGTAAATTCTCCGAATGTACGAAATATGTTTCGAATAGCAATTTCGCGTCGGATTTCTCTATCCGAGCGACATACGACTAATTTAAATTCATTTTAGTGTTAAACCATCCATCTAAATATTTTAATTAAGTTTCTCGCGCCATAGACCCCAAAAATTGGCATAAACAAGAGTTCGCTTACCTTTTTCGCAGAATAATCCTTCGTATTCCAAATTATGGCAATCGCAGGTCGGCCCGTTGTTGGTGGAAATACAAATACCTCCATTTTTGCAGGGATCTTCGGTTTCGCAGATATCTTCCGAGTTTCCGGATACCTTCGTGTCGAATCCTTGGACGACTCTCTGTAAAATTAAAGAGAAAAATCACGAGTTAGGTTTAGGGTTAAAATTCATACAAAATTGAAGCCAATTTTTTTTTTTTAAGAATGATTTATCACGGTGTCTCGAATATACGCGCGTACAAGCCCATCGATACCCTTGGGAAGGATCGGAAAATGAACAGCATGTCACCTCTCATCTCTGAGCTATATATCACAATTAAAGCTGGCATTATCCTCCAGGTGTTCTTTTAACGAAATCACTTTCTTATTGTACGTTTTATATACGATTTCGAGACCGAAACCGACAACGAGTGGGTCCGATATACCGATTATCCGCATGTCGCCCGCGTCGCACCTTGGATATATTTAACCGATAATGTGAAATTGCCGGTGATGGATATACGGCGGAAGAAAAATACCCCACTTGACAGCCACTGAGGTGAATTTTACGGATGAGATTTCTCAAACTGTCTTTTAACCGGGGTGTAATACGAATTTGAGATTCGTTAGAGGTGTTGAGTATTTTTCTAATTTGGGGTTCTTGTTTATTGGTAGGTCTGGCAGTGGTCCCCGGTCAGAAATAGTTGAATGGTGTGAAATTTGGATCGAGAAATTGTCTTAAAGAACATGTAATGCTGCGGAGGAACGAGGAAGTAGGAAAAAGATTCTTGATTGGAGGCCATTTTCATTGGGAGTAAGGGCTGAGACATGCAGGAAAAGTTACCAGAAGGTGCACTAAATATATTTCATTTAACAATACAAGCAAATCAATTTTTAATTGTTTCAATTATAAAGTTCAAAATGGTGAAAAAAATTTTTCAAAATATGTAGATGTGACTTTTATGCTTCGATTTTACCCAAAGAAATTTTGAACTCAAAATTTTGAAGATCAATTTTCCAGGTTTTAGATGTGACTTCTTGATTTTAAATTCTTGGAAAAAACTAGAAAAATAGAATTTTGCCTTAAAAAGTCATCAAATTGATTCTAGGTTGGTAAAAGTGTTGAATTTTTCTATTTTTTTTCACAAATTACATTTTGTCTCTAGAAATAAAATCAGATTGAAATTTGTATTTTGTACTCAAGTATTTTAGGACCACAAAGAATGAAATACTCTCTAAATTTGAATCAGTTAAAATTCATCGATTAATAAGACAAAAGTGTGCAACTGAAGAAATCATTTTACCGATTTAATCAGTGAATTTTCATTTTTGAATCAGTAAAAATTTTTAATTTACTGATCAAATTAGTAAAGATTTTAATTAACTGATTGAATCAGTAATTAATCACTGATTGAATTAGTAAATTAAAATTTTCACTGATTCATTTCAGTAGTTGAAAAAAATTACTGATTCAAAAATGAAAATTCACCAATTGAATCAGTATATTTTTTCACTGATTGACAGTCAAATTTCACTGATTAACAGTTGCACACTTCGCTATTTAATCAGTGAATTTTCAATTTTTTGACTGATACAGATTCAGAGAATAAAACTGAAGTAAAAAATAGTGACTTCTTCAAATACTTACTATTGAAAAAACCGTACATTTTTATTTAAATTATAATAAGTCCTGATTTGTCTCTGGAGAGGCAAGGTTATTTCCTCTTCTTAAAAACTTCATACTCATTTTCGAACCATTCCTACAATTTTTTTGTAATTTTTCCTCAAGATTTTCACAACGTTTTCGTAACGTTTCCACATTTCTGTTACCAAAATTTCTATATAAAGATTTCATACTTTTTTTTTTAGAACATTTCCAGAATGTTTTCAAACTGTTTTTGATCATAACATTTTTAAAGAACGTTTTCATACTTAGTATGTATTTTGAAAATAAATATTCAAAAATTTTTAACCCAAAGTTTGTAAAATAATATTCAACATCGTTTCTAAAACGGTTCCTCAAGATTTTTGTAACGTTTCATATCTCTCTCGTACTGCGTTCATATGAATGTTCTGATAGCGCTTCAACAAGTTTTCACAATATTTTTATATCGTTATTAAAACGTTCTATATAGTTTCTAGGACTTTCCCGAAGAGGTTTCATAGCATTTTTAGTACGTTTCGAAACCGGTTTCCCAACATTTTTGAAACGTTTCAAAACTTGGTTTTGTTATGTAATTTTTAAAAAAAGTTCTGGGAACGTTTTTAAAACGTTTCTAAAACAATTTCATAACTCACTTGGACGAATTTTTGAACCCCTTTCATGCTATTTCATATTTACCAAAATATTTTTGTGAATTTGTTTCGTGCCGTTTCTAGGACGCTTTGGAAGCGATTTTTGATTTTTTTAGCGTATTATTGAACCGGTTTTATAAAGGTTTCTTCAAACTGTTTCATAAAATTCCTGGAAAAATTCTAAACCAGGTTTTCGAACGTTTTTAGAATGTTATTGGACCGGGTTTTCAAACTTCCACGCATATTTAAACTGGTGTCGTAATGTCTTCAGAATGTTTCTGAACCAGTTTCATGTTTTCCAAATAAAAATTTATTTCTGATTTTGAAGATTTTTTTGAAACTATTTCACGAATTTTTTTAGACATTTCTGAACCGGTTTCAAAACATTTTCTGAACCGGTTTCAAAACTTTTTCGGAACCAGTTTTAAAACATTTCCAGAACCGGTTTCAAAACACTTTCAGAACTGGTTTCATAATGGGTTTTTATGAGCTAGTTTCATGACATTTCTGATTTCTAGGACATTTTTGAACCGGTTTCATATAATATTTGAGAGGCGTTTTGCGATTAGGGACCTTGTGGTGAAGAGAAATCGATTGTTGAATTTTGCCCAAATCGCATGGAAAACATGTTTTCTATCCGAATCAGGCAAAATGCAACATTCGATTTTTTGCACCATAAGGTCCCTTATCGCAAAACACCTCTCATTTATAGAATGTTTCTGAGCCGGTTCCACACTGGTTTTTAGAACTTTTTTGAAGCAACGTTTACGAACCAGTTTCATAAAATTTATGCTTTTCTAGAACGTTTTTGAACCGGTTTTATAATGTTTTCAGACTGTTTTTGAAACCGCTTCATAATGTTTTTTATAATGTTTTTTAATTAATTTCAATTTTTTTTTAGAAATTTCCAAACAAGTTATAGGTAATGACAATGACATCTCTGAAATATTTTTGAACAATGATTTCAAAATGTTTTGAGAACGGTTCATAAAAACTAATTTCTTTACATATTTAGTAGATTTTTAAATCATTTTTTAAAATTTTATAGAATTTTTGTAAAACGATTCCATAACATTTCAATGACAATTTCATGCATTTTCCATAATTTTTTCGTACCTTTTCAATTTTTAAAGCGTTGCAAGCCAAGAACTTTTTTTGAATGTTCTCATAGGTAATAATTTTAACACGTTTCTCAAAACAATCCCAAAATGATTCCACATCAATTAACATTTTTTGGAATCACTTGTAGTATGTATTTCAGTAAGGAATCTTCGCCATTCCCCATTAAAAAATTTCTGGACCAAACAAGTGAATAACAACAATAATTTTATACTGCTTTTGAAAAAAAAAATCATAAAACTTTCACAACATTTGCGTAATTTTTGATTGAAAAGCAGAAACAAAAAATGCATATGTAATTTTCGAAACGATCCACACACTTATTGCGAAAAATATTTTCACAGCAGCTCTGTAAAATAAACTTACAGCAACGATTTTTCACCTAGAATTTCTCCAATGAAACTTTTTGATCTTTTATTGTTGCAGATTATTGGCAATTTTTATCATCCCGATCCAAGATTAAAATTCACTAAACTGCAAAATTTCTATCAAACACAAGGTAATCACTTCCTGATATAAAGGATCGCTCAACAATTAGCATAAATTTCCGCAACTCGGAACGAATTCTCGTATTATTATTCGATTCGGTATTGAAAGCTTGCTTCCTTTACAATTGACGCTTTGAAATTCGCTCATATTTTGGGGCGCGGTATTCGGCAATAATACTCTATTTGTCAAAGGATACCGAGAATTCATCGCCCCGTGTACACCGATACTTGAAGACGTGTAAACATATCTATAAAATGATGAAGCGAAATACTAATTCCGGCATTGAAACGATATCAATGGAGCCTACGTGTACGTCTACGTATATTCACATAGACGATACATACAAAGAGCTGGTAGCTTCTCCCCTATGTATTTTTGGGCAATAAATACAACACAATGAGCAGGGGACTCGAATCTGCGACGAATGCGCCATGTCAACAAGATTTTTTTCATTCGGTTGGAGTTGTTTTTTTTTTCGTATCGTGGAAATGGCGCAACCCCTTGGTTTCGAATACAAAGTTGTTGAAATGTATTCGAGAAGATTTCACAATTCTCATTCGGCATAAAGTATTAATTACATTCTTAAGTACCTCGTGGCTTTGGTTTTACGTCCGTTTATGCATTCGACTGTATTCGTATAACGATTGTTGGAATGGAAAAGTATAATTTTTTATTATTTTTCGACGCACGCGAATATTTCGCCAGCAACGTACTTTCTCTTCTCCGCATCGAGCCAGGATAACTTTTTTAATTGCTTCTCTGTCGTTGGGTGGCAATAAAATTGCGTAAATTTGAATATTATCGTACGACCGTGACCTTAGACAAGAATTCCATTTAAATTACCCCCCTTCGGGCAGAACCAAGAGTACGACTTGGAGAAGCGAATTTCCTGCGCGATCGCGGAATTTCCCGTATTTTATTACACGGTTCGCGTTATGGCGGCGGCACCGACACTCCACCAAACCAAAAACGATAAAACAATTTAGAACGAGAGAGCGGCCACAGGGAGAGTGGAAAAAAGAGTAGAAGAAATCTTTAAAAGCGATTAAATCAACAGAGAGAAATTTTCTATGTGGTATCTTCTCTATACATACAAAGCCATAGAGAAAAGAAAATAACGGAATTTTAGGCCACGCCTCCTGCATATATTGATCGGCATAGCGTCGCTACCCCCCGCCCCCTGCTGCCTCTTTCATAACTCCGACGCCGCACCGCGTGTACTCTCATTCCAGCGCATTTTATAAAAAGCAGTTACATCGCTTAAACTGCCAAAAGCTCCGAAGGAGAGCACCGCGAAAACATACATGCTTGGGTTTTCAAAATACAGGTCAATAAACTCTTTCGACTTTTCCTCGACCAATTCGACGATTGTTCTTATTGGAATAATTACCCCGGAGTTGTTCTCGTTGCGTTTGGAAAAAATAAACATTTTTTCAAGACTGTAAAAAAATTCATCTTTTGAGCGAATGAAAATCTCTTGTGTATGAGCACCGCGTTTTATGACCGACAGAGCTTTTACAATGGTAATGGAAATGAAAGACGTCGACGGAATGGAAAAACAATGCTATTTATGTATAAGACAAATACACGTGTCAATGAACCGAATCGACTAATGCGCTGTATTTCCATCCTCGCGTTGTAATTTACACGACAAATTGCGGCCACAAGCTTTATACGCGTATTCCAAAGTTACCGTACTTTTCGCGCTTCGTTAAAAATTACCCCCAAGAATTTTAAGTGCTGGAATTCGATTAAATCCTTCTCTCTATCTAATCTTTGAATATTATGCAGCTTCGTAACGAGATAATTCGATTCCAAGCATTATTTACATATTATGTTTCGCCTTTTAATCGGGTAATAGCCGTTTAATCGGGTGTATGATTTTACCTTTTTCAATTCTCGAGTATTTTTTAAGAATTGGTGTTTTAATGTGAACCGATGATTTTCTCGGTGGGTGAATTTAGTTTAAATTCTCATCTTTATGTGTAATAATGGAGCTTTTAAAATGATGGTTTTTGTTGGACTGGTTGAACTATTGGCAGATGTGATTTTATTCAAGTACCTAATGCTTAATATATTTACAAAGGCTAATGTTATTTTTCTCAAGGAACCCCACATACCTTGGTTTTAAGTCGAGGGTCAAAATGATCTCCCAGAAATGAATTCTGTGGGACAAAAACAACTGTTTTGATACCTCACTATAGGCCCTCTTTTTTGAAGAGAATAGTCCCAGAAATATTGCTCCAAAAACGTTCTGAAAACAATTATAAAACCAGTTTCAAAACAATCCGGAAAAATATAATCATTATAAAACCGGTTCAGAAACATTTGAAATATGTTATGAAACCAGTTTAAACGTTTTCAAAATTTCATAAAACTGGTTGAAATTGTTTCAGGAATGCAAAAACATTTTTGTACTTAAAATCGGTTCAAAAACGTTATAAAACTGGTTCCAGAAACGCTTCAAACCCGCTGTGAAACCGGTTCCGAAACATTGAAAATAGTTATGAAACTGGTTCAAAAACGTTTTGAACTCGCTATCAAACCGGTTGGATACGCTATATGAATGGGCTATGAAACTGGTTCCTAATCGTCTGAAATCCGTTATGAAATCGGTTCCGAAGCATTGCAAAACAGTTATGCAACTGGTTCACGCTATCAAACTGGTTAGAGACGTTATGTTATGAATTGGCTATGAAACTGGTTCCGAAACATTGAAAAACCATTATGAAACTGGTTCAAAAACGTTTTGAACCCGCTATCAAACCGGTTGGAGACAATATATGAATAGGCTACGAAACCGGTTCCCAATCGTTTGAAATCCGTTATGAAATAGGTTCCAAAACACTGAAAAATAGTTATGCAACTGCTTCAAAAACGTTTTGAACCCGCTATCAAACTGGTTAGAAACGTTATATTATGAATTGGCTATGAAACCGGTTCGGAAGTATTGAAAAAACAGTTATGAAACTGGTTCAGAAACGTTTTGAACCCGCTGTCAAACCGGTTAGAAAAGTTATGTTATTAATGGGCCATGAAACTGGTTCCTAATCGTTTGAAATTCGCTATGAAACCGGTTCCAAAACACTGAAAAGTAGTTATAAAACTGGTTCAGAAACATTTTTAACCCACTACGAAACCGGTTCAGAAACGTTTTGAATACGCTATGAAACCGGTTCCGAAACATTGAAGAAATGTTATAAAAACTGGTCAAGAAACATGCTGAAAATGTTATGAAACCAGTTCAAACGTTCTTAAAACTTCATATATCCGGAGAAACCGGTTCAGAAATATTCCAGAAATGTTGTGAAACTGGTTTAGAAGTATTGTAAAAGAGCAGATATCGCATGAAAGTGGTTTAGATTTTTCCAAAAAAAAACTGCGTTTGGTAGTTAAAAAAATTCTTGATTTTAGCTTTCTTCAATAATAAGTAATTTTTTAAGGGCGAGCACCGGAAATGATCTAAGAAGTCCAAAAAACAAAGGTTTTGATACCATGTTTGATAATTCCAGATTTTTTCTCGATCCCTCTCTCCTCGCGTCTAGAAATCTGGGTTTTGGTTTAAGATTAACCTAATCACGTATTGGGTTCTGAGTTTTCGAATACCCCCACTCCAAAGTATCTATTCTTCTTTGTTTTATCCGCACTTTATTTGTAATTTGATTTGGTTTAACCCACTTGAAGTCGAAAATTTTGAAAAATGTCTAAACTGCAAAGAATCGAGTTTTTCAAACCCGAAATCTGTGATTTTGGCACTATGCTGAATTTATGATGTCATTATAAATGACACACCCTGTATAAATTCACAAAAAAATATGCGAACAAAATAGGTAAGATGGAGTTGGAGGTCAGAAAAATATATAAAGTAGTGAGATGGAAATCTCAATCACCTGCAAGCATTTTTACCATTATCAAAGTACGATATAGATTATTTTACGTTTACTTACCTAATATTATATCAAAGTGTATAAATTTTTTGGCAAAGCTACGAAAATTATAAATCCCACTGCATATTTTATTTATGCACTAAAAAATCAATTCCCGACATCTTTTCGTAAGCAACAAAACCAAATCGCTGACCTCCATTTCATAAATTTGCATAAGAAATTGAGAATTTTTCAGTGCATTCAAATTTTTGTTGATTTTATCGAAACAATTTCTGCATGCGAACTTGATTTTTTCAGAGATTTTACAAATTATCAAACATTTGCATTTCATTTACCTCTTTTCTCTAAACTTTTACGCTAATCTCTCGATTTTTTGGGACTTGATGGTAAGAATAATTTATCAAGGTTGGTTCAACTGCATAATATTTGAATTTTTTTCGATCTTATCTTGTTTCCGAAGCTTTGGAAAAGTAAAAAAAAAAAAATACGCGGAATGTTGATACCTAATAAGTAAAAATATCTACATTAAATGAAATATTACAAAAATACTGCAAAAAAGTGTCAAAATTAGGTGGGTAACTTCTTTAAAAACTGTTGGAAAATAGGTATTTAATATTTCAAAAATCGTAGAAAACATTGAATGAGTATCAAATTGCATCATTCTCATAATACATACTTCACCAATTCTACGATTTTTTTTTTCAAAATTTATAAAAATTTTGGAATTTTGCCATTCTATGTCAGATTTATGAAGTTTTTATTATTTTTATGATATTTTATGTCAAATTTTAACGATTTCTACGAATTTTTGATTTGTGACAATTTGTTCTCGAATTGAGTACTCTGAAAAAATTTTAACATATCTGAAAACTGTTTGAAACACCTTAAATAATTTTTTCAAAATAAAAAAAATATTTAAAAAGTATTTTTATTGCAACTTATCGTTTTTAGTATACTCGATGATCTTCATTTCCACCCCCCAACCCCCCATCCAAAAATTCACCCACCTTATGTTCTGCTTCGTCGAATCTAAAATTCGATTCTGCTGCCAAACCCCACGCAATTCATTCGCACAATTATTCAATTCATCGAGACATAATTTTGGCGTTCGGCGAAAATGCTAAATTTCCAACATAACTATGCAAATTGCCTCACATGAGTGGGTGAATACGCATGTTAAACGCGTATCTTTGCCAATTTCATAAATTAACATTTATACAGACTCGTTTGACTTTTTATATTGATTGCGAACGATTGTGACATTACAAGTCTGGATTTATCGACGCCATGCACCTATACTATGAATAGATTGGTAATTACACTACATGTGCCATTTTGAAATGCAAATTACGTCAAGGCGATGTAATAATCATCAACGTTGGTATATTTACAAATGTATTTTAGATAGTTCGTACTTGGAATTCATTTGTACGGTTTAAAAATAGCTCCGACCTTTGAAGATTTTCACCATAATTTCATTAGGTAATTCGAAGCTGGGGAGCCTTACAATTTACTCGTATTGCATACTTTGTATATCGAATATCATCGTGCCAAGGTATTAATTTCCGTTTACCGGCGAGTAAAAGTAAATAAGCGGAAGTGCAAAAAAACCAGGCTAAAATTTTACACTTATACATTTAGTGAAAAATACAGGCGAAGGAAAAAACACCTGTATAAATTTTTACGAGTCTTTTTTCAAGTTTAAAATACAAATAATACGAGTTGATGGGCCGGATGTAATTTTTTTTCATCGTGTAAAAATTATACAGTTTTTAGTTCCACATCGAGGTGTGCAGAAAAATAAGCTGTCAGATGCGAAGAACGGGGTATTAAATGGTATTACGCGATAATAATTTCAGTTTTTAAATAGGTGTTGGCAGTTTTCACTTCTTGAAATGCTCTCCGCCTCTGGTAGCTTTTTCAAGATAAATTTAACGTTGTGTTGAAAACGTTGAACAACGTTTTTATTTCTCAATTATTTATGAATGAAGGCGTAAAATTTTTTTATCGACTTTCGACGAATGCTGCGAAGCGTCGAGCGACCGAGGTACCTTCGCAGGTTAGTTTTTCAACATGATTCGTGTTCAGCGTGATAAGAAAACTGGATGAGATTTTTCAGCGCGTATTCCGCGAGAGTACAGCCGTGTTTTTCGTTTCTAGGGGCTTTAGTATTCCCGGACTATGGAAGAAAATTGAAGGTTTTATGTGAGATTCTCTTGCTTTTTTTTCTTAATTTTTATGATTTTTTCGGGATAAGAACATCTCGGTGGATGGGTTTTATCTCTTTCCACCGGTCAAGTGAAATGGTCGAGGGAGGTTGGCGGGTTGGCCGGGTCGAGATTTTCGTACGGTTTGATTTTCTTCTTTTTCTCGCGATTTGAAAGTTTAATAAGGTGAAAGGATTTTAGATTTTGATTTCTTAAGGGCTGAATTTTTCAATTTTTCAATTGTTCTGTGATAATTAAGGGTTGTTTTTGGACAAAAGAATTTATAATCAATATTATTTGGGCAATGTTTTGTTAACCGTTTCATGACATATTTGTTAATAACTCCACCAGTTTTTTTTTTAGCTAAAATCGAATGAAAGCGAATTAATGATTGAATTGAAGTAGCTTTCCAACTCATTCCTCATTTATAATGAAAAATTTCAATTTTTAGTTGAAAAAATTCAACTTGATTAGAAAAATTATTGAAAGCAATAAATAACATACTTTTCAAATTTTTACTTTTGAGTCAAAAAAATTGGAAATACTTAATTCTACTTTACGTCCGAAAAATCAAAAACCTCTTTTCCAGAGGAAAATTTTCAATTTATATTCATCCAACCACATCCTGTTGAGAAAAAATAGAATATACCTATGCTGGAAAATTAAAAAATTGAGAGGGAAATTCTGAAAAAAATTTAATCTTAAACCCATATTTCTACAAATAGGAGAATACATCGAGAGTACATCTAAGCAGAATCCAAATCTAGAAATTTCGCATACTAAAGATCATTTTTTAGAATTTTTACAAATTGAAAGTTCAAAATTACTCCCATGATCCTGTAAAAAAAACAAAAAATAAAAATTTGATCTCCTCAAGATTAAAAATTGAAATTTAGAAATTAGAATACTCTTCTTCTTAATTTCTCGAATCGATCGGGAACTATTCTGAGACATTCTGAAGCTTCCAGAAAATTTTGGATCAAGCCAGCTTTGAAAAATTGCACATAAAAATGATCCATACGAACAGAGCTTCGACAAACCCGAATTACCCATAAAAAATACGTTTTTGATTCATTAAAATAAAATAAGGTCCTAAATAAAATCAATATTTTTCTTCATAATTATTTTTAAAATCAAAATCGTAAATTGCATAAAATTTTTATAATTTCTCGATGGGCTCAAAACCGCCTCCAATCTAGTCGGAAGATCAGAAATACAAAATATAACAAATATCTAATTTTCACTTAGGTATGCTATTAATGGGTAATTAGAATTTTGGGACATATTGTCCACTCATAGTATAAATTGTACACTTTCAAGGCATGTAGTCTACTTTTGGGACTATTGCCCATTTTTGAGACGTATACCTTATTCAATATTCATCCGAAAGTTGAAAAATTGTTCTTCAATCGATAAAAAAAAGTCACCAAAATTAATAATTTGTTTTAGCAGGCAGCTAGGCATTTTGGAGTATAATCAAGGATCCGGAGCGGAGCCAGAGGGAGCAGAGCCCCTTCGAACATTTTTTTCGGAGCCTGAGAGACTTGAATCAAAAATTTCGGAGCTAGAGCCGGGAGCCAAATCTATCTCCCTTCAACCAGATCCTTAAATTCAAATGGTTCATTTGCACGCGTTTTTTTTTTCAAACCTGGAGGAGTCTATAAAATTTTGGGGAGGTTTCAAAAATTCTCCAAGATCAAAGCTGGAACCCGGGGTCACTTCTAAAAAAAATTATACACGGTATTTCTCAAAGTTTTATTGCAAACAGTTACAAAAAATTAGAGATGTTGATAAATTCACACGAAGTAACTTGGAAACGCAAAAGAAGGCAGATCACTTGATAGACAATTTTTAAGGGCTCTTCTACGATGCTAGAAAATTTAAAAATTTTCTGGAGGCTTTGAAATGTCTCAAAAATACTTCCAATCGATTCAGGGGGTTAAAAATAGAGTAAATACCAAATTTAAATTTTTTTCGCCAATTAGATCTTTTCATGCTTAGATGGGAAATGGGGGTAATTTTGAAATTTTTCAATAATTCGTCAAAATTCGAAAAATGAACTTCAGCAACCAAAATTTTGGGTACAGGGTTATTTTATGATGGACTTTCAATTTTTTTCGTTTCAGCTAAAAAATTTACTTATTTGAATATTCTCTTCCCCCCTCTCCCCATAAATCACTTTCAAAACATCACTGAAAATTTTTGCACGATTTGATGATTAAAAATCAACCGAAGTTAAGACTTTCATGGAGAGGAAATTTTTAAAAATATGCTCCGAGTCTTTTGATAAAATTCACCATTTAATCAGAGTGTCCAACAAAATTTTTTGAGAAAACAGTATGCCTTAGCTTGACCTTTTCGAATGACTTTTTTGACCACAACCCCAAATTTTTTGACTCTCCCTCCCCGCGTATATTCACTTTAAAGGAAATTTCAAGCACTTTTTTGTCCTTCCCTTGAAAATAGTCGTCTTTTTCATAAAAAATTTCAAATTTCATGGATTTCTTCATGCCAAATTACATTTCAAGGAAAATTCATTCGAAGGTATAGAATTTTCAAAAAAAAAAAAAAAATCGAAATTGGAAAGGCAAATGTTTCAGTTTCAAAACATTCAATTATCCAGAATAGAAAGGGAAGTAAAAGACTCCACACTATCATTTTTTATGATTTTTGAAATTTTTGAAGAAAATCTTGACTTTTTTGACCTGTTACATACCCTTTTAATTCACTCAAAAATGAAACTTATGAACCTTTTCCAAATCTCATTTTTTCCAAACTCCACGAAATCACCATTTCCAAAATGCAATCATTAAAATACTGGTAATCCCGAATCATTATCTAATATCCACCCTCACCGATTGGATTCGGTAGTACGGGAAATATTCCCAACAGGGTCATCCGGCGTTTCTCTCTTCGACACCTCGAATATTTCACGTTGATTCCTCAAGAGACCCTACTTCCAGGCATATTTCCTTAATATCCCAACGTACCAAAAAAATAGCAGCGAAATTAAAAATAATTAATTGGCGAATAAAAAAAAAATAGTAAACAATGTACGAGCTCTTAGTGCGAAAAAAAGGCATTAAATAAGCGTTAAAAGAGCTATAAAAATAATGTTATAACGATAAACAGCCATTTTTGAAGACGAGCCGAGTACACAGGATGACGTAGGGGGCACCATGAAGGGGGGCAAGGGGTAAAACAACAAGAAAAATTATCCAACAACGCCACTATTAAGTTAAATAATTGTTTTTCCGCACGTTCGACGATATTTTCTCTCTCATTTCGTTGCGGAGTGGAAATCTCGTTAAAAAATGAACTACGTTTTCCTCGGTAGTTCTGCATCCAGGCCTCGCCGCTTTCTCCATGAATAACGAAATCCATAACGCAGTTGATATTCGCGGCAGTCTTTCTTTAGGGAGCAATTTTATACATTTGGAAATTGTATGCCCTCGACACGACCCGACTCGCGCTCTTAGATATATAAGTATGGTACACGTACAGACTACAGATATACGCGACGTTCTCCTTCGCATACGATGGCAGCTTTTCTCTCTCCGTATAGTTCGCAAACCCATATGAATAATTTGCAGTCGCCGATTCAATGTCACAACCTACAACGTACGAAGCGCTTATGTCAATCGAGCAGCTTTTCAATGAAGTATACGCGCCTCGTTCCGTAGTCTATCTTTTGTCGAAGCTCCCACTCGCACGTACGATTGTTGCCTACTACAACGCTTTCAATTGACCCGGTTCAGATTAAAGTTCATTATACCGCGTCGACATAAAAATACCCCTCGCTTTTTTCCATTCCACAGCGTACTATCTTTTCTCGAACGAGGAAAAAAAAAATCGTCCATCGAATGGGTTTTCATTTCGCGCCACGATTGCGATTTAATTTCATCGTTTCGAATCTGGTCAACAAGCAGATATCGTCTTCATAGTCTTGCGGCGAATAACTTGATTAAATTTTTACCCTTTTTATCTCGAGCATATAACAATGAATCGAGTAAATTGCAATTTTAATCTGATGGTGAGCGGAAACATATCGTTTCATAGTCATCTCAATATCCATGAGGTGAAATTTAGAAAGTTGAATATGTAATAATTTTATCAGTTTTTGGCATCTATCAATGATAGATTTTGTTTCACCTTACTTTTTTCTGGAAATTCATTCGCGTAGGAAGTATGATATAATTTAAATAAAACGTGAAAAATCAATTTCCTTTTCTAAAAATAGGTCAAATTCGATTCGAATGTTTATTTTGATGATTTAACGGTAAGACTAAGCTAACGTGTGGAAGAGATTCGAAAGTAAAGTAGAATAAAAGAGGTTTCAGAAATGGAAATTTTCTCATTTCAGAGCTGATAAGTATCTTTAATATTGAAGATTATTTTTCCGAATCATCGACGAGTCTCGAGTGTTTCATATTTTAACGTTTCGCGTGCTTTTTGAGTGGCAAAATTGAAAACAAATATTCGAAGAGAAAGTGCAATAAAATTGTTATCGAGTGATTTAGAATTGTCTGAAAAATATCGCTCAAGATAAAAATGGCATTGGTGATTTTCATGAGACTATTTCAATTCAGCTAAATTTTTCCGTCAACTTTTAAATGTAATACATCTTTTAAAAAAAATTACCAGGCCATGCAATCGTAAAATTATTTGAAGATTTGAATAGATCTCACCCAGGTTACATAAAGAGTATGAAATTTTTTTCACTTTTGAAGATTCCTGTTGGTGGTATGATGCATCTTATGACTATGGTACTATTACGTAGAAGTTCAATCTCCAAATTTAACGTCGAAACATTCATAAGATTTTTCAAGACTTGAAGTAACCCGACGTGTAAGAGTGTGCGAATAATTTGCAAGAATTCAGTTGAGACTTTCATCAAAGATTCTGCTGTGTTATTTTAAAATATGAAATTCATTTATTTGGATTTTTCCAATTTTTTTAACAAGTACCTTTTCTTCTGAATTAATTAATTTTTCACGATATTCACTACCTGTTGATTACCTTGCCCCGCGACAGGAAATAGGGATGGTGCGAAAAATTTAAATTATTGAATAGTAGAGGAAAAGTTTGAATTTTGACGAATGAAGATTACCAGGACGTTATATTATTAAGAACAATTTTCTGAAATTTTTCCGTTTTTTCAAGTCCAGCAAAATGTAATTACATCAACGTCCTTAAATTCGGTCAACAAAATTCAATCAAGAAAATTTGGTCTCCAGTTTATAAATTTACCCCCCCTCTCCCCATACCATCTATGAAATATTCATGTTAAAACCTCTCATTCAGTGTACAGCAAGTTCTGAAAAAAAATTAACAAAAACACCATAATTCTGACTTCAAAGTTAAAAAAAATATACCTAAGTTTCCAAAAAAAATTCGAAATACGTCGTAGGTTGAGGATGTACCTATTTTTAAGACAGATAAGTGATTGTGGCGAAAAATTTGGTCGAAAAAAAAGACATTCGACTTTTTACCAAGTCGTCAGGATGTGAAAATTTTCTATTTTAGTCTATAATTATTTATTGTGATCGCGCAATTTTTTGAGTGAAAAACTTACCGGGGAAACATCGGATATGCCAAAAAGTCGGATAATCCGAAGTTTAATTTTTTCAGTAAAAACGTAATAAATGGGGAGGGGCTTGAGGATTAAAAAAAATTGGTATGCATATATTTCAAAAAAAAAAAAAAAAAAAAAAAAAAGAATATAAAACCCCAAAAAAGAAAAAAAACTTCAAAACAAAATATTCAGAAAAAATCCACATCAAAATTCTTAAAAATGAAAAAAATTGATCCAAAAGCAGCACCTATAATGAAATATTTTTCGACTTTTGGACTTAAAACTCGGATAATCGAGTGAAGTGGATAATCGAGGTTCTACTGTATTGTGAATCCTGCCTAAAATATCCATGAATTTAGAAATGGGGGGGAGGAGGATCAAAACTTTCAACATGAATCAAAATTGAGAGGGAAAAAATTAAAAATCTCGTTCATTTTATCAGAATTGAAAATTAAAAAAATTATTCAATATAATAATCGTGAATCAGAAAGTAAAAGGGGAAGAGGGGCAAAAAGTTCAAAAAAATTTACATATTTACATCAAGAAACGCCAACTGATTACTTTTAAGAAAAAAATAAACACCAAAATACCTAAATGAATCGAGAAAAGATTGATTGCATGTTTAGAATCTAAGAACATAAATCTGACAAATGAAAAAAATAATTTTCACATTGTAATTATCTACTCTGTTTAAAAAATATGAATTGACGAAAAATTGCAAAATAATTAATCAAAATTGAGAGAAAAAATTAAATATTTTGTTTGTTCTATCGATATTAATTATCCTTATTTTTTGAAAAATATCACATATTGCATTGAAAAAAATCATGAAAAATTTTCTCCCAATTTTTAATTCGATCTATTCAATTTTAGTGGATACTATTGAAAAAATTAATGAAAATAGATTTAACCACGATCGAGTGTTCAATTGACAGTGATTGAGGAGGGATTGAGAAAATTTCGATAATATTAATCAATGCGTTTTTTTGAATTGATGAATAGAAAAAAATTACATTCTCAATTTTTTCAAAAATAGATGATAATAATAAAATTGAATTGAAAATATAACAACATAAAATTATTCAAATCACCTCAAAGCAGTGAAATTAACAAAAAAAAAAGCCTCATCACATTAACCATTTCCTTCAATAATCTTCCTTATAACACCACAACCTACCACAAAATAAAAAATAAAAAAACACACCAAAAATAGGAAAATTGTTTTACTTAATTTTTAATAGAAAAACTCCCGTAATTCGTATCATTTCAATTTAGAATCCAATTTAATTAAAATCCATTCCAATTAAACGGATTTGATTTCGTTAAATGGCAATAAATACGCGAGTAATCGATTGGAAAAAATCGCCCGACAAAATTGGCTCAGCTAATTTAAATTTCGCGCGATGGATTTTTTTTCGTAGGTAATAATATAAAAAAACGTACGTATTTTTTCACAATATACCTTTATAATCCTTCGATATTGCAGTATAATTTTTTTCACCCAATTCGACGAGAGCTTTTTAGTCTGGCGAATAATGTGCTAACTGGAAAGAAGGGCTTAAAGTACTTATCATTTAATTCCATTTTTTAATCCTCGGCGAAATATTTTTCACACGATACGTATTCGCAGCAAACCAAACCGAATGTTGAAAATAAAAAAATGATCGCACCTGCGAGCATACGACGTTGAGGGAAAAACACAACGAGGCAATTCAATTACAAAAAAATTCGCCGACGTGTTGGGCCATTTTAATGAGCCGCGAATAAGAATAAAAATGCGATAAACATAAAGACAAACAGAATAAGATAAATGTTTCTTTTCTTTTTATCGTTTTTTTTTTTTTTGGCAAAGCGGATGCTGATGTACGTAGACGTATACGAATTGTATATGTAACGTTGCTGAAAAAATTTAAATTTCAAATTCTACGCGGTGTAGGAGCTTTAAAGAAGAAAATGTTGAACAACGTTGAAGAAAAGAGTTGAATACTAATAGTCTAGCGAAAAATACCTTCTGGTGTAGGTTTTCGCGAGAAATTTCATTCGCCCCGAAGAATATAAAATTATCACCTAATATGGTATAATACGAGACAGTTTTAGGCAACGTTCGACGACGAAGCTTTCAGAAAAGATATTCTCTAGCAAGCTTCTATTCTCGTACCTGTTTTTTTTTTTTTTTGATACGGTTCGAAAGCAGCGTTAGATCGATGGAAAAAAATCTTCAAGTGGGTCGTTATGCAATGATAAGTAATCTAAGATACGATCTAGGGATTGAAAACAAGCCAATACGCCATTGATCATACTAAACGGTGAACTTTTTTGTAACACGTGCTTATCAAGAGCAACTTTTAATATAGGTCAACACATTTTGACATTTTCAAGACTACCAACAGCGTGTGCACAAAAGTTAGCTCGAAACTGGCGTTCGTACAGAGTAATTCTCAAGTTCAAAGTTTTTGTCAACTTTCAACGTACGTAGCCAAGATATCGAAACTAATTCGACGAAATGACGGATACCCTTTGGGATATTGAAGAAATCAGCAATACGTGAGGCGAATCGATTAGCACACCTTTATTAATTGAATAATTTCCAAGCTCGAGTATCTTTTCAAACACCAAATCCGATTACTATTTGTGTAAAACGTGCTAATTAAGCAAACAGCTTGGCCATTGTTATTTCTAAATGAATAATTTAATGGTTAATGTGTGTTGAGATAAAAGATGCTAGTTGACCTCGGATGTGTAAAACCTCCTCTACTAATAGTCATTTGGATCATGTCCAAGAGCTATTGTACGGAGAGAATTTCCACTCCAGCGAATGTTTTTTGCCACCATGACATAAGCTGGGTGCTGGTTTCCGTGTGTATTTTTACGCTAGAGCCTAAACAGTTTTGCAGAAAATGGGATTTCAAGGATCCGAGTTTAAATTTATTTCGAGTTTGATATTTTTCAACTCAAAATTTTTTTTCAGAGATTCGTCCAATTTTTGAATTTTTTTCATCAGTAAAATTATTAATTTTTTCCATGTTGATTTCTTCAATTTTATCAATTTAAAATTTTCAACATTTTTTCTTTTGAGGAGGAGGAGGAGGAGGAGGAGAGGGGTCATTTAATTATTCATTAAATTCAAAGAAATTAAAAAAAAAAAAAACAGAAAGCTACATTTCATTTTATTGAAAACATTGAAATTGGAAAAAAATTGAATTGAAAATATTTTTGAGTTGAAAAAACTTTGAAAAATCATTTTGAAGAATTAAGTATTGAAAAGTGAAAACAATTTTAGAATGGGAAGGAATTTTATAGAAAGTTTTTCCAAACCTGAATTTCCACAATTTTTTTTCATCTTTATTTTATAAATTTGATATTCTCACAATTCGGTTTCTTTGGGGAGGGGGGAGGGTGTCAGACTGAACTTTCCTCTAATTATTTACCATGTTTTAAAAAATTTGAAAAACATATTACAGCTGTCAATTTTTGAAAAAAAAAGTCTTAGTTGAGAAAATTTTAAATTGAAAAGAATTTTAAGTTGAAAAAACTTTGAAGAATAATTTGAAAAATTATTGAAAACAATTTTCGAATGGGAAGGAATTTTATAGAAAATGACGTCAGAAAAAATTTGAAGAAAGCACAAAGAAAGAAAAATTTTACTCCACCGTAAAGTTTTTCCAAACCTGAATTTCCTCAAATTTTTTCATCTTTATTCTATAAATTTGATATTCTCACAATTCGGATTTTTTTGGAGGGGGAGGGGGTGTCAGACTGTACTTTTCTCTAATTATTTACCATGTTTTAAAAAATTTGAAAAACATATTACAACTGTCAATTTTTGAAAGAAAAAGTTGAAGTTGAGAAAATTTTTTAATTAAAACGATTTTTGAATGGGAAAGAAATTATTTGAAAAATTAAATTGGGAAAAATTTGAAGAAAGCACAAAGTAGGAGAAATTGTACCCAATCGTGAAAAATCTAGACTTTTTCCAGCAACTTTGAATATTAGTAGTTGTGAAACGCCGATTCTGATACCAAATTAGTATTACCGCGTAATTACCGGTAATTACGCGGTAATACCAAATTGGTGTCAAAACTTGCACTAATGTTTAAAAAAATCAATTAAATTTTTTCAGAATTACTTTTTTTTTCAAATTGAGAAAAATTTCGAAGAAAACAAAGCAGGAAAAATTTTAATACTAAAATTTTTTAATTGTAAAATTTTTCCGGACTTGAATTTTGTCAATTTTTCCAGCTTTATTTTTCAATTTTTTCAAACTTGATGCTTTATAAAATTGTTCCCAACTCTTAAATTTTTTTCTAATGATTCTAGAAGTTCTAAATTTTTTCCAACTTTGAATATGAAAAAAAAGATTGACTACCCTACGTTTTAAAAAAAAATCTTTACTAACTCAATAATTGGGAAAAATTATTAAAAACTGTAAAAATCAAAATTATACCTAAAATTTTTTTAAAAAATGAAGAAGAAAAAATTTTATGTTTGGAAAAACTTCAAGACTATGATACAGTTCTGGGGGGGGGGGGGGGGATAGAATCGAAGAAGTAGAAAAAATTTATATGAGATTAAATTTGAACAAGAAAATTAGAACGTCAATAAAAATTTTCAACTTGAAAAAATTTAAAAATTGGATACAACTTTGAAAAAAATTCAAAATTGAAGAAATAGATAAAATTGAAGAAATTGATAAAATTCAGAATTGAAAAAAATAGTGCTTGGAATAAATTCGGATTCGAATACTCGAAATCCCATTTGCGTCAAAATTATTTAGGAGCTAGTCATTTTTCATTTTAAATGCCTTTTAAATCATAACCAACGTCTAAAATCTTATCAAATTTTTTCACTCGGTGAATACACTTGGGTGGTCGTTTAATAGAAATGTTAATAGTTTTGCATACCAAAAACGCCGTAAATAATAACTGCAGCGGTGGGTGTTTTTGTTGAAACTGCATGTAAACGCCTAAACGGGTCCATATCTCGCGTCGCTTGAACTCGTGTTAATAGTTTTGCATAATCAGTTCGCCGTAAATAGCGAGACGTTTTGTTGATACATTTGCATAAGCGGTACCGTGAATATGATAATCTTAGATGGTTTAATAAGCAAGTCTAGTCGGTGTTTTTCGACGACAGAGAATGTTTTTTTGGATGAAATTTACATCCAGGTGGCTGGAGTTGCGTCACCATGACATCTATAATCTTATACATAATTTGTACGATTTCTTCTTTGTATTATGTAAAGAAGGGTAACTTTTGATGGTGAATTTTAGCAGAAGTTTGGGAAGAATTTATTTTTTGAAAGCCGATTTCGAAATTAAATTTGAAGCGAATTGATTTTTAAGACGGATTTGAATACTGACAATGGAATTAATTTGGAGAAAAGTGGTATGTACGTAGAATTTTCTTGGGAAGGACGATTTCAAGGATATTCATGGGGCATATTTTTAAGTTCGAAGTACGTATTAATTTTTGGTGTGGAATTGATTTACTGGCAAAAATAACAGGAACTACAGGAATAGGTATCTGACGACTAGAGTGATCATTTTACTATTTTTTTGAAAGCTGAATGCAATGAGGGTCTTACAAAATAATCTGGTAAAATTTCCAGCCTTCTGATTCAACCCTCAAAAAATTTTGAAAAATAGAAAGCAAAAAAGAAACAATTTGACCAAAAATTGCTACCTGCCAACATACTAATTTTAAAAAATTTTTCATCTTGACCTTCTCTTGCTAGGATGCTAGATAAATTACCTTTCACTTCATTTTTTTCATTTATGAGCTAAAAGATGAAAAAAGATTGAAAATTTTTTACGTGAAAGTCTATGCAAGAGAAAGGATTCCAACCCGAAATAGAATTTTGAGCCAAACGAAGATAAATGGAAAGTACATCATGAAAAAAACTTCTCAAATTGAAGTTCAATTCTCGAATTTTGGTGAATTCTTGAGATTCTAAAATTTCTTGATCTTCCGGCAAAATGTAAAAATTTGATCAAATCAACAAAAAAAAATTTGAAAGGTATATTATACCTATTTTCGACCTTTCGAATCGATTGGAAGTGATAATTTTCATCACAATATCTTTTCGAATTTTCATGAGTGGGATGAACTTGGGATGAATGTTCGTTGTTCATCCCAACATTCATCCTAAGCTGATTCTCAAATTTTTTAGCCAGGGATAAACTAAGGATGAATTTTCACCTCAAAATTCACCCCAAAACCTTTTTCAAATTTTTAAGCCTGGGATGAACTTGGGGCGAATTTTTATCCCAATATTATCCCTAGCTGATTTTATATTTTTTTAGCCTGGAATCTGGAATGAACTTGAAATGATCTTCATCCCAATATTTATCTCAAGTTGATTTTCAAATTTTTCAGTTTGGGATCTGGGATAAACCTGGGATAAATTTTCATTCTAAGCTGATTTTCAAATTCTTTAGCTTGGGATCTGGGATAAACTGGAGATAAATTTGGGATAAATATTCATCTCAATTTTTTTTTGAATTTTTAAACCATTGAATGAAACTGGGATGAATTTTCATTCCAAGATTCATTCTAAGCTGAATTTCAAATTTTTTATCCAGGGATGTAATTTTCATCCAAAAATTCATTCTAAGCCGAATTTCAAATTTTCAAGTCTTGGATGAACTTGAAATGATTTTTCATCCAAATATTCATTCTAAGCTGATTTACAAATTTTTTATCCAGGGATGAACTTGAAATGAATTTTCATCTAAAAATTCATTTCAAGCCAAATTTCAAATTTTTAAGTCTTGGATGAACTTGAAATGATTTTTTATCCAAATATTCATCCAAAGTTTTCTTACGATTTTTCAAGCCTGAAATCTTCGAATTCAAATCCACATTTTTGACAGAGAATATAACAGCATATGAGACCCTGCCGTAAAGAAAGAACCTTGCGTGTAAAAAAAAATCGATGTCTTCATTTTCATGTGTTTGGTCCAGATTTTGTGTCATTTGGACCAAAAACGTAAAAAATGAGACATCGATTTTTTTACACCAGGTCCCTTTTTTCCCATAGGATCACACATTCAATTTTTTTCTAAAAATTTGCATCCAATCCTTGCTTCACAGGCACCCCTTTTGGGATGAATCTGATGAGAATGATCAAATTCTTCAAATCGTTCATACCTCTTTGAATAAAATTGAACAGACTACCTGCATTTTCACAATATTAGAATTACTCCATTACATAATCTGATGCAATAAGCAAACCCCTCATCTCTCCTGCCACCCTCCTCAATAAAAAAAATACCAATTACTTCAACTCGAACAACGATCACATCGTCGCACAAATTCATTTCGTCATTGGCCAAAACCCCAACTTCAATAAGCATTAACGAGCTTAAAAATTTCGAACCCTTCAACGACGCGACGTTTCCCACGCGAACATCCAAAACCCCCACACTTTTCCATCATCGCGCATTATTCTTAGCGTAAAAATTTAATTAAAATACTCGCAGCAATTTTTTCGCGGCGAAAGTTTTTCTTTTTTATGGTTGAAAAAACACGTTGCACGATGTACTTGGCTTTCAAAATTAATCCGTTGATTGATTAGCTCGGTTTATATTTGAAATTTCGCGATAAAATTTTTATATTTTGCAGAGAGGGAAAGAAGGTGCGCGTACGGGATAAAAAATAGAAAACTTTCTAGTACAGGACATAAAAAGAAATTAGGTTAATGCGATAAGGTGTTTTCGAGATGAGTAAAACCAACAAGACAATTCGCAGACTGGCTCTTGTGTATAAGGAAAAAAATTTATTTCGCAAAGCGCACTGAAAAATTAAAATTATGCATAAACAGGCTTTACATAGAAGGCGAAATTCCCGGCATTTAGATAATTTAATTCTTCGGTTGTTTTCTTTTATGTTAGCGCAGCTTTAAACCGTCACCGTCGTCCTCCCCTTTTCTCGCCGGCCACCTTCGACGAAAAAGAAGCACCTAGCAGGAGGGTTTTTTTATCTTAATTATATTTCTTTACCGTATACCGCTGTAACGTCGATAGAGTTGGTATTTCTCGAGATTTATCATTCGGTTATTTAAACGAAAGTGAGGTAATTAAAAGCATACCGTAAAAGCTATACAATACTTTAGTGTATTTTTGGCTCGACTGGCCAAGTTTTTCGTCTTGCAACGTTTCCAAAAGGCTTTCATTAAAACGGCTCGCTCTCTTTTGAAAATTAGCTCACGGCGGCGTTTGTCTGAACAGTATTAATTGTAACTTTGGAAAAGTTTTACTTCATTTTGCTTTTATATGTTACAATATAATAAGTTTACTTCTTATAGATAGCAGCCAAGCTACAGACCTTAATCAACGGCCTGCAAAATGGCGTTAAACTTTTAAACATGTACAACGAACGCCTTCTTCGAAGACGAGCTGGATGGTACCTCTCGCGTAATAAAAATATCCTATACGTTGTGTTCGGATCCCTTTCGTATACATACGAATTAGTCGAACGTAAATATTAAACAAAGAGGATCTTTTGAAATTCTAGTTTTCATTAGTCTATTGTGTGGTTTTTCTCGCACAAAACCGAGCGGTTATTTGGTAAAGGCTTCAGCGTTCTATATTGCCTTATGTATTATTTCGCATTTTCGTATAGTTCGTTGTCTCAAAAAAGGTCGTATAGGGTTTGAAAGTTGGTTAACGAATTTTCGAAATCGTTTGTGTTTTTATTTTACATCTTTAGATGTGCTTTTTTTTTTAAAAAAAAAAAAAAGGAAAAGTGAAAAGTAGAGAAAATCGAGGTACCTATTTTTATGAATTTTTTTGATTGAAAGTGTTCTGGTCATTTTATATCGATTTTTGTAGTATTTCGTATTCCATTATACTCGTATATGATCTGATGGAAAATATTATTATTTTATATGATTTGAAGGAAAATTCAACTTTGAAAAGTTGAATAAACCGATTTCATAATTTTAAGAAAAATTACTCGAGTTGAGATGAAAATAGAAAGAAAAACTTATTTGAAATAATTTTATACGAAACTTATTCAATCATCAAATTATTCAGAAGGGTTGTTTGCAAATTTTTTGAAAATGGGATAAGTAAGGGCATTGAGATTCCAAAATTATCTGGTAAAAAAATAATTTCCTGATCAAACCTTTAGTCTAAATTAAAGGAAATATTCTAAAATTACTGTAAATTATCGTAAGTACATTAATAATTACGATAAACTACCGTAAACATTCCAATAATTACGGTAAATTACCGTAGATATTCTGATCATTACTCTAAATTGTAGTAAATATTTCAATAATTACTGTAAATTACTGCAAATTACAGTAAATATTTTGATAATTACGGAAAATGACCGTAAATATTTCAGTAATTGCGATAAATTACCGTAAATATTTCCGTAATTACGGTAAATAATAATGAATATTTCAATAATTACCGTAAATTACTGTAAATTATGTAGTAAATATTTTGGTAATTAGCGAAAATGATCATAAATATTTCAGTAATTATGGTAAATTGTGGTAAATATCTTGAAATTTACGGTAATTACTGTAAATATTGCAGTAATTGCGGTAAATAATGGTAAACATTTCAAGAATTACGATAAATTACCATAAATATTTTAATCATTATTACCTACTGTAAATTATCGTAAATATTTTAATAGTAAATATATTTCAAAAATTACGGTAAATTACCATAAATATTTCAGCATTTAGGGTGAAAACAATTACGGTAATTTCCCAAAATATTTCAGTATTTCGGGTAAATAATAATGAATATTTCAATAGTAAAATATTTCAATAATATTCAAGTTTGATTTTTTTTTTGAATCTGAGCCATTGTTTTTTTTTTATTTTTTTAGCTTATTTCTATTAGCCGTTTGATTCGATCTAAAGTCTTTTTTATTCGAATCCGAAGGAATTTTTAAGCCCTGCCCGATAGAAGCGGTGGCAGGAATTTTCTAACAAAAAAATGAAGTTTAAAAATGATTTAAAATTAAAAATTAAGAGAGCAGTATGAAAAATTCGCGCTTTTTTTTGAAAATGATCGAAATGTGCGCTATTTTCATGTTTTTATGCCACGAGAAAAATTGTGCAAATGTAGAATTCCTCAACAGGAAGAAAAGGTCCAGCAGTCCTCGGACCTGCTTGCTACAGCTCAAAATTTTCATCTATTTTTTTGTGTTTATTTTTCAAAATTGATTAAAATCGCTGAATAGGCGAAATAAGTATTAAAGGCACTACTAATGTCAAAAACGAAAAAGAAAAATGACAAATGAAAAATGATATGCATCTAAATTAATTTCTCAAAATCTCTATTTCTGTGATATCCATGCTTGACCGACTTCCTCACTCGAAAACTTTCCATTTTCAACACTTTGATTAAGGGGGGAGGGGGTGGATTTCAAAATTTTTGGGCTGAATACATACAGTAGGATTAGTCAATTTTAAATAATGGAAAAATAAGGGAAAAAATTTTGGACCGACAGATTTCGAGAACTTTTGGAAATTGGATTGAATTTACTTTAATTTTGAAGAAATTGGCAAATTAATATTTTGGATTGAAAAATTTGTATATTTCTTAAATGAGAAAAGGTATTAAAAAAATTTGAATTTTGTGGAAATATTTTAGAATTGCAATGAAATAATTTAGGAAAATAGAAAAAGGGTACTATTTTTTCCATGGAAAAAACAGTTTTTACTTCTTGCCCCATTTTCTCTGAAATTAGATTTTCTTCATTTTTTCTCATTATGTTCAGAAATGCTTTCTTTTCAAGTCAACAAGAGAATTTATCCCGATTTCAATTTTTTTTTGTTCAATTTACTCCAGTAATCGAACATCGATTTGAATAATTTTACGAAATTTTTGTGATAAAGTTGATATTTTTGCAAACTCTTGTTAAAATTATGCTGGGATACCCTGAATGTGAATAGTGGGTATAAAAAATGACTTTGGGGATCAAGTATAGCCTCTGAGAAAATGGGTCATCAAATAAAAGCTGGTTTTTCCATGAAAAAAATAGTACCATTTTTTCAATTTACCCAAACTATTTCATCGCAATATTTTACAGAGGTGTGCGAATTATTAGACTAGAGCAATATTCACTAGCTGCATTTTCAGAAAATATCCGTTTTATCGGGAAAAAGGTACATTTTGATGAAACAAACTAATCGTAGACATTCTAAACACTGTTACCGATGACATCCAGGTGATTGTTTGTGGTTTTGTATCGATCATTTGAAAATAATAATTTTTTTTAAAAAATTTTGCCTATTGGGAAATCACCACGTTTTTGATCGTAAAATTGACGAAATATCAAAATTTTGGAATGGTCCGATGCGAAATTTTATTGAATAGGCATCATTAGACTCCAATAGACACAGAATAACCGTTGAATTTGAAAATACATCTCCTTTGGTGGAATGCGCCACGTTACAGTGCTTGTCATAAGTTTGGCACATGGTAGAAAAAAACACGTTTTTTTTACCTACACCTCGTATTTTGGACCAAAATCCAAATGTAATGCACCTAGGAGATGGGAAATTTTGTTGCGGATCTCCTAGTTTTGGTCTCGTTTTGCTACCTCTCTTTGGTTTTTTTTTATTTGCGAAAATGTATCAAAAAATGTAGTAGACAAAAATGACAAAATTACATGTTTTTCAGTATAAATCAGTTTATACACGGAAAGAACCCACTCGAATCGAAAAACTGAATAGCTGGCTGGATTCCTCGTGAAATTTCGATCCAAAATTCAAAGTTTAAAAAAATCCTGAAAATTTTCTATTGAAACTGTGACAGTATTTTGATTTTTCAATTTGCAAAAAATCATGTTTTATGGCAATTTACACACAAACTTCACATTTTGCAAATTGAAAAATCAAAATACTGTCACAGTTTCAATAGAAAATTTTCAGGATTTTTTTAAACCTTGAATTCTGGATCGAAATTTCACGAGGAATCCAGCCAGCTATTCAGTTTTTCGATTCGAGTGGGTTCTTTCCGTGTATAAACTGATTTATACTGAAAAACATGTAATTTTGTCATTTTTGTCTACTACATTTTTTGATACATTTTCGCAAATAAAAAAAAACCAAAGAGAGATAGCGAAACGAGACCAAAACTAGGAGATCCGCAACAAAATTTCCCATCTCCTAGGTGCATTACATTTGGATTTTGGTCCAAAATACGAGGTGTAGGTAAAAAAAAACGTGTTTTTTTCTACCATGTGCCAAACTTATGACAAGCACTGTAACGTGGCGCATTCCACCAAAGGAGATGTATTTTCAAATTCAACGGTTATTCTGTGTCTATTGGAGTCTAATGATGCCTATTCAATAAAATTTCGCATCGGACCATTCCAAAATTTTGATATTTCGTCAATTTTACGATCAAAAACGTGGTGATTTCCCAATAGGCAAAATTTTTAAAAAAAAATTATTATTTTCAAATGATCGATACAAAACCACAAACAATCACCTGGATGTCATCGGTAACAGTGTTTAGAATGTCTACGATTAGTTTGTTTCATCAAAATGTACCTTTTTCCCGATAAAACGGATATTTTCTGAAAATGCAGCTAATGAATATTGCTTTAGTCTAATAATTCGCACACCTCTGTAATATATTTCTACAAAATTCAAAATTTTGTAATATCTTTTCTCACTTATGAACCGTACCAATTTCAATTCAAAATATTAATTTGCCGATTTCTTAAAAATTAAAGTGAATTCAATCCAATTTCAAAAATTTCTCGAAATCCGTCGGCCCAAAATTTTTTTCCTATTTTTCCATTATTTAAAATTGACTTGTTTCTTACTGTATTTATTCAACCCAAAAATTTTGAAATCTCCTCCCCCTTAAATTTCGTTTTCCATCATTTCAAAATTTGAGCAAAAAAAAACTAGAATACGAAAACTTTAAAAAGTAACGATTGCTACATCCGCTATCCTCTGTGTGTGGGCTTACCCTCGACTCAGCAAAAAATTCCCAATTTCAAATCAATACAAACAACTCGGAGAAACAAAACGCAATCTCATCGAATCAGCAAATAAAAAAATTCGACAGTAACTTCGAAACTTTCCAGCCACATAAAAAATTTTCCGTTAATCTTCATTACAGTAGAATCTATTTGGATGAAATAATATCCCCGAAGTTATTCAGCTCGGGCGTACAGCTGGTTAAATAAAATTAAAACGAGGTACGGGCACGAGTATTTTTTATCGTTTATTATGCTGCCAGTTTACGGTTGATATTGGGAACGTTGTGTTATACATTAGGTAAAAAGGTAACAAATAATTTCTACGCTGCTCGAGTTAACCCAAGTGTAAAAAGCAGGTTAGTTCGGAACGCAAATTGCCATCGCAAACGCCATCCCCTTTCGCACGCCGTTATTGCACAGAATGGCAAAATAATTCGTACACGTGTAAATATTTGAATTTTTTAAAAACCAAAAAGGGTGCCAAGTAAAAACCCATACAGAGGCAAACCGAAATTTAATTACGGCACTTAAAACTTTTACCAGAGGTGGGGAGGATGGAAAATCTCGACCAATTTATAAACTTTATTCGATCCGGAGTAGATTTTTTGTCAAGCTTCGTCGTCGTCTTCATTTGCAATAATAATACCGGAGACTGGGGCATTGGGAAAACCCCCGTACGCGATCGCTGCTGCGAAACTTTTACAGAGACGATTTTAACGAAGAGCCCTAAGGATGCAAATTCTTTGTTCTCGGCAATGCGAGGAGCTTTTTGATTTCACGTCATTTGCACCCGGCTCATTCTGCTACCGCCTACGGGCTTAATTACTCGTTTAAAATTTAATTCTACCTTTTTTGTCGCACGACGCGACGCTCTGCCATAAAACGCTTATGCCATTCTCGACGTCGAGGAGGAGTTCGACGCTAAAATGAATTAAACCGCGTCTCGCATTCGCCTTGTCTCTGGCAACAAAAGCTCCAAGAATGAAACTCGTGCTAGGCTTTTCGTAACGAAACTTCTCGCCGAAGGCCAAACCAGCCAACTATTTTTGTAAAAATTCGCACGCCTTGTACGATCTCGGGGTAGCTGTTAATTTGTGGTCTTCGGGATCCATCTCGCCTCACCCGAAGCCGAGTCTTTGTAAACGATATAAATTCAACTATTCTAAATCATCTCGCCGCATAAACGGCCAAAGTTTTCGCCAAACGTACGTTTTATTCGGCGTGTGATGCTTTTAGCTGGAAAAAATTTTTCTAATTTCTCAAACGCGCGAGAAAAAGTCTTCCGAAGTACCTACATATAAACACGTGCGTTATATTTTTCAATACCGCGGTACCGTGTCGAGTAAATTTACTACGAAACGTACCTATCCGTTCTCCAAAAACCATATAAATAACTTTTTTCAAAAATAACACCGCGAATTATACGAAAGAAGCTCTCGCCGAACGAGTTTTCGTTCCAGCCGAGAACTGTAATAAAATACAACCGGCGAAAGTTCGCCGCAAGTGTTGGTAAACACACGTGTTGTAAAATTATAGGTATATTTTTAGCCAATTAGTATATCTTTTTTTTCGAGAAAAAAAAATGGAACGATGAAATCTCTCATACATATTTTAGATTTGAAATGAAGCGACATATCAGTCGAATGGAAAATTCACCTAATGACCTTCGTAAATCATCGAACCATTGAAAAACGACTTCCATTAGTGGTAAAGTCGTCCTTCCAACCGAATCCAGCAGCACGATGTCGCACGATATTAAAGCTATTATTTTTTATAAAATTATATCGACGGATCGATCGTTCAATTTGGGAAATTGACTTGGATAGAAAAGTCTAAGTCTAGACTGCTTTTGAAATACCATCAAATGGAATTATTGTGAGGTTATTATTCGATCGGTTTAGGATGGGTTTGGAAAAATTTCATTAGGTTTGAGATTCGGTATCGGTATTTACCTCTTCTTACGTTACCCATTCCGGACGGAATCGGATGATATTTTAGTAAAGAGGATTTTTTTGGTGAAAATTGAAAATATCTTCGGTGGAAAAAAATTCAATTTCGATGTTGTAATGTGACATTAAAGCCAATAAATAGCAGAATAATTTTCAATCGTAGCCAGATTTTTTGAAATTCTGAACATCAAAATACAAAAATAAATAGCTGAATTCAAAATTGATAAAAATACTCTTCAAATCTGAATCAGTCAAAAAAATATAAATTGACTGATTAAACAGCGAAAAGTGTGCCCCTATTAATCAGTGAAATTTGACCGTCAATCAGTGAAAAATTACTGATTCAATCAGTGAATTTTCATTTTTGAATCAGTAATCTTTTTCAAACTACTGAAATGAATCAGTAAAAATTTAAATTTACGACTTCAACAAGTAATTAATTACTGATTCATTTCAATAGTTGGAAAAATTACTGATTCAAAAATGAAAATTCACTGATTAAATCAGTAAAATTTTCACTGATTTCTATTACGGTTGCACACTTTTGGCTTTTTAATCAGTTAATTTTAACTGATTCAAATTTAGAGAATAATTTTCGACTCGACTATGGGGTATTAAAAAATTACAAAACTTGATGATTTCATGGTAAATTCATTTTTACAAACAAAAAAAATATGCTAAATGATTAAAAAAATCATTTTTTTTTTTTAAAAAAAAACTTGATAAAAATCCAACCACAACAACATTCATAAATCAGTGAAAAAAAAATGCTGTAAAATTATAAAAAATTCACTAAGAAGCCAGTGAAATTATTTGAAACATCAACGAAAATCTACTGAAAAAAGAATTTGGCTGGTTTTTGCTGTACTGCGATTCTATTTTTTTTTTCAACAAATTTTCACTGGTTCAAAACAAGAGAGTAAAATGAATTAATTTTTTTCAATATTTTAGAAACCAATTTCCATACATAATTCACCACAAAAAATAAAAATTTTCAAAAAATTACTCATTATTTGGGGAAAAAAATGAAAAATCTGATATCAAGTAAATCTTTAAAAAATATAGAGATCATTTTTAAAAGAAGTATTATTTTCTTTGCGAGGGTTGTTTTTTTCGAGAAATAAAAATATCAAAGCAGAACCATCGTTAAAACTGAATAAAACAAAACAAATAAGTAGGGTGATTTTTTTCAAAAATCTAGAAATCAAGGAAGAAAAATCACCCCTGTTATGACATGACAATTGGAAACAGCCAAGAAAACCCATTCTCAAGGTTTATTTCGTTTTTTCTTCTTGAAAAATCGAGAAAAACAAAATATTCCATTGATGTTTGTGTGATTTTTTTTTTGAAAAGTTGAAGAAAACCAGAAAAAAATTATCAAAGATCGGAAAAAATTCAAAAAACCATCATTGAGGTTTGCTTATGTTATTTTGAAAAACTAAATAGGTACTTCAACAAACTCACATAGAATCCATTTTTTTTAAACCCATCAAACCTGAAAAAATTGTCAAGAGTTCTTTAAAAAAAAGTCAAATTGGTTTTTTTTTTCATTTAAAAAAAAAAAAAAAAAAAAAAAAAAACGAGAAAAATCGGTTTGGTTGCTTTGAAAAAACACGATTAGAAACATTCTTAACGTCTCCTAGCTATTTCAAACAAAACAAAATAACCTGATAAAATTCTCTTTTTTTTAAATAAAAAAATAACTAAAAAAATCCATCCTCAAGGGTTAGAATTTTTTGAAAAAATCAAAATATATTTACTTGATCAAAAGGGAACTACCATTAAGAGGCTGAGATCATGAGTTGACTAGTTTGAAAAAAACAGAAAACATGAAAACAATCCGTCTCGAGGATTTTGTTCATTTTAGAAAAAAAAAATAGAACGATCATTACTGTTTTTTTTTTTAAAAGGACCATCGTTCAAGTTCAGTAATTTTGGTGTGAAAACAAAAATGAAAAAAAAAACAGTGTTTTCTAAGAAAACGAAATGATCAAAAGATAAGAGTAGAAATTTTTCAACTCACGTTTTTAAAAAAGGAAAAACCAAATACAGTTTTCAAATATAAATATTATTGAAATCTAAATTTTCTCTTGGTTGTAAAGAAAGATTACTCATTTGAATTAAAAATTGTCATAAATCTGAAAAAAAAAAATGGAAGGAAACTAAAAAAAATGGTTTTTAACCGTATTTCTCTAGTTTTATTTCCGAATATTTTGGACTTATCTATGTAGTTAGTAGTTACTTAACATCAATTGGTTTTCATTTCATTCCTTTAAATTTTTTGAAATTCTGAAATTTTTCCAAGTAGGTATTTAAATTATGATAATGTTTGAAAAATATTTGCAGATCACAAGTTGGATTTTTTTATTTTTTTATTTTTAATCAAGTTCTCGCCATTTTTATCAAGAATGATTAATAAATTTCTACCTGGAAAAATCACATATTAGGAAGTTTTTTTTTAGTCGTCTTTTTCTGTTTTCAGAATAAAATTAATTACTTTTGAAGAAAATAGTGGTAGAGCAGAGAAACGACTAAGAACGAAAAAAAGGTTTCTTTCCAAAACTTTCCAAAACGAATACTATGCAAAAAGCAAAAAAAAAAAGTAGTTTTCGAAAGAATGCTTCTAGAATCGCAAAAAAAAAAAAAAAAACTATCCTTGAAGTTCATAATGTTGGAAAAAAATGGAACCAAAAAACTGATGGGGAATTGTGTTTTTTTAAATTAGGTACCAAATACCAATACAGATGATTATTGGAGAATTATTATAGAAGAGGCGGAGGGGATGAAAAAATTCTCATGTATCGTAAAACTAAAAATCACCAATAAATCTGCAGGTACAAATTCATATATCAGAATAAATTGAAGATCTTCTCGAAATTTAAAAAAAAAAAAAAAACTCAACCCAATAATTTCAGAGCATATTGATGAGAAAGCAAAGATAACGGAATAATTATAGATCACTGAGATGCCTAATTTTTCAAATTTCGTTTCCCTTGGGGGAAAAAAGTAATAAAAAGAGTATTGATTTAAAAAATATTAAAAATCGTAATAAAATCACACGACTTACTCATTTCAACTTCAACAAAGAATAATTCTACATCTTTACAATGGAAATTCGTACTCACCTGGAACAAAAAATGAAAAAATAATCGATTAACCATCAAGCCGATTGTAAATATTTCAACAGGTACAAAATGACTTCAGAAAATAAAAAGACAACAAGCATCAAAAAAGTCATTTTTTTCTTATAGGTATTTTAATATTTCATAATTTAATATCACTGATCATCGAAAAATAATGATCTCACTATTTACCGAAATTCAAATGATGAATTTCAGACATGTTAAAATTTCAGTTAAATATTATTTTCAACATTTCACTCTCAAATGTTCAACTGAACCTCCCTCCCCATTAAAAAAAATTCTAGACATAGGTACGAACACGAACATTATTATAACATGAGCATTGAGCAAATATGTCTCACTTATTTGGTATTCTTTGGAAACCTTACCAGACAATTCCATACGAAAAATTTTCAGCCTATTATTCCCCACGAGAACGAAATTTTCCAACTGAATTCCCATGAAAGTCTAATTCGTATTCACATTTGGAAAAAAATTTCATCCGAGAAATTTTCCCGGTAATATTTTTGACCTTCGTGCAACAATATCTCTCGATCTCGAAAAAATAACCCTGTTCGCTAAACTACCGACACAATAGAGGGAAAAAATTCTACCAGAATAAAATTCTTGATACCTGCTTTTCTCAATGACGAAAATGAAGGTAGAAAAAAGATCGTCGCGAAGATCGAGTACAAAAAAATTTTCCATTATCTAAAATTAACGCTATAAATCTTAACACAGTCGGTTAACTCGACGAGCGTCGTTTCACGTTATGAATTTTTATTGTAAAAATGTAAATTTTCGCTTGCGAAAGAATCTAAAAAAATTTCGCGTACCTATGGAACAACAACGTGTAAAAAAAAAGAGAAAAAATACCCCGGCACCTCGAACAATACGAGTGTAAACGCGATAATAGACGACAGAGAGAAATCCTTTCGTATGATATGAGAAGTAACACGAGTCGAGGGGGCGGGGACGATGGCAAAGCATTATCACACATACTGGTACAAAAGGCATAAAAGAAATATTTAAACGTACACGTTGATGCAATGAATTCACTCAACTAACCGTCAAATTAACCAGCACAAAAACTACAAATTAACAAACGAACAAATGCCATTCCGGTGGAACGTAATTTGTAAAAAGGGTTTACATAGGCGTTGTGTATTTCGTCGGATGCTTTTTACCATTACCGCGTAGCCGAGTCGGTTTCTTTTTCGTTCGGTCGGTAGCTCGGTACGGGCTGGAAAAATAACCGAGCGTATTTAACATCGCTTTATTGCATAGTTAAAACATGGAACAATAACGACTATGAAATAAATGAAAGTTCCAAGACGCTCGACGAGAGCGAAACTTTTTGTGGAATTTCAATTAGTCGCGCTTTTGCGGTTTTTCAACTTGTTAGGAGCCGGCTGAGTGAGACAAAGAGGCAGGATACGATTAAGATGGGAGAAAAGTCTTGGTGAAATTGTGGTCTGGTTTAATATAAGTATATACTGATTATTCGTAGTGTCCCAGTGTCAAATCGTACTTCCATAAGAAAACTGTTGTCGAAAAAGTACAGAAAGTGTTTTTTTTTTTCAGATATGAAAATTTTGAGGAATGCAGGACTGGAGTCTAAGAAGTGAACAATATTTTGTATTGAAAAGGTTCGAATCAACAGGCCACAAATTTTATCATTTTGAATTTATTTGTCAAAAAAATGAAAAAAATCAACTTTAAAAATATATCAAGCCCTAAAAGAAATCAAAAAAAAATTTATTGAGTTCTGATGGAAAAAAATTAAATCTCTTCGTAAAAATGTTCGTTTTTAGTCCTTTTTCAAGATAAAAATGATTGGAGTGAAAATCCTGATTACAGTAATTTGGAAAATGGTCGTTTTTCATCGTTTTTCAAGGAACAAAACGAGTGAAAAATACCTGAAAATGTTCGTTTTTAGTCGTTTTTCAAGGAAACACCTAGAAACGACGAGTCAAAAATACCTGAAAATGTTCGCTTTTAGTCATTTATCAAAAATAAAAATGATTGGAGTGAAAATTCTGATTACAGTATTTTGGAAAATGGTCGTTTTTCATTGTTTTTCAAGGAACAACGAGTGAAAAATACCTGAAAATGTTCGTTTTTAGTCGTTTTTCAAAAATAAAAAAGATTGGAGTGAAAATCCTGATTTCGGTACGTTAGAAAATGGTCTTTTCCCGTTGTTTTTCAAGGAGCCGACAGAAATCGACGAGACAAAAATGCCTTAAAATATTCATTTTTAATCGTTTTTCAAAACTGAAACAGATTGGAGTGAGAATCCTGCATTGCAGTATTTTGGAAACTAGTCGTTTCCGTCGTTTTTCAAGGAAACGACAGGAAACGACGAAACAAAAATACCTTAAAATATTCATTTTTGATCGTATTTCAAAAATCAAAAAGATTGAAGTGAAAATCGTGATTTCTGTATTTTGGAAATTTTAGTTTTCATCGTTTTTCATGAAAACTACAGCAAACGACGAGTCGAAAATGCCTTAAAATATTCATTTTTGATCGTTTTTCAAAAATCAAAAGGTTAGAGTGAAAATCCTGATTGCAGTATTTTGGAAACCGGTCGTTCCCGTCGTTTTTCACGAAAATTGTAGGAAACGACGAGTAAAAATTACCTAAAAATATCTGTAGCGAAAAATAAGATTTTTTCAAATTTCAGAAAGAATGAGCAGTAATTTTTTTTCTAAAAGAGATGAAGGTCTGTGATTTGTTCCACTCAATTTATTGTAATTATTTTCCATAGAATTGGGTAGAAAAAATATTTTCAAATTCTTTTTCTTATGCTCGCACTTATTGCTCTCGAATAATCCACCTTCCAGCCCCAATAGCAAACTTTGGTCAAAAAAATTATTTTTCCCTCCATTAGTTGAATAAAAGCAACCTAAATTTGGCAATCTGAACCCAAACCATACGCGAAGATAGAGGGGGCATGGGGGCTCAAGCCCTCCCAATGTTGAATTGGCCTCTCCAAATCATTTTCTGTGTATTTGTTTCACTTGAAAAAATTCGCGAATCCTTGATTTTCAAAAGATGAATTATCAATTTATCACTATTTTTGTACTTAATTAATTTTCCTTTTTTCAAGCTACTAAAAATTTTGAAAAATCACGTGGATTTTTTTCAAACAACAAACTATTGAGAAACGAATGATTTTCTTTCAAAAAATCATCAGCTTATCTAATCTTTGCCCTCGATTTACTCGGGTATATGAAAATTCAAATATATTTAAAAGTGAAAGGTTGAAGATTCCACCTCCATTTCAATCAATACTCAGGGTTTTATCTACAGATTTTAAAAAACCAAAATTCGCGACTTTTTTGCAATTTTTTCCCCATGGTATCCATCTCTCAATTCTCTCAATTTGCCCACCCCTCCAAAAAAATAGTAATGCCATAAAATTTATTACACAAATGAACATTTCAAATCGGAAGGAGCAAGGGCGAAAATTTTCAGAAAAGTGTTCAAAAAGTTGTAATTTTTAAATTTTTGCATCGTACAAAGAGAAAAAAATTCAAAAAAGTTGGGAAAAAATTCACGACTTTTGATTATTTTGGGGTCAATTTTGCGATTTTTTCGCGATTTCAACGACCAAAGTTTAAATTTGTGACTGTTTCGCTATTTTCGCGATCTGTAGACACCCTGATACTAAAATATTGATTTTAAACAACAAAAAATTCATCTTTTGGATTCTTCTTTTTCAAAAATTTTCGCCCTCGCTTAGCTCGAGCTTGATCCAATTATTTCCTAAAATTATTCTTAAAATGATGGTATGATATGAACATTACTTTCATCGATTCTTCATATTTAAATAAAAGTTCAAGTTCAAATAACATAATAGTAAGGGTTGGAAAATTATTTAAGGGTCAAAAATCAACATTTTTGATTTCAGTTCCTTTTTTTAGCTAGGGCTCAAGCCCCCCTCCTCACATCTAGCTGTCGAGAAGTTCGGTTTTTTTTTCTCATCACTCTACGACACAAATTCTCCGCTCCAAATGTAGTTTCCATTTTCCACATGGTCCGAAATAAAGACACCTAAAAAATATTCACCGGTATGTTGATCATTGTACACAACGCAGGTATATCGCGTGAAAATGATAATATTTTTCCAACAGCTCTTGGTACGTAGGTACGTCGTGTTTATCGTGCGGACGAGTTATTTACATTGCAGACGGTTTATTTGAAAACGTGATCGAATGCGGCGTGTTTCATTTGACCGACACAAATACACTGTATAAATTTAATACACCGAACGTTATGCAGTGAATTTTAAATACCCCGGACAGTTTGTCAAATGGAAATTATTTCAAACGTGATTTAACCTTTCATATACAGATAACGCGCAATCATACGTCGTCATTTGTCCAAATCCACACCGTCTGCGTCGTCGTGTTTTATCAAAAATTCATAACGGCAAGATAAACGACCCAGTGCGAATTGAAAAATTCAAAATCACCCAAGTCGCCTAATTTTCCATATCATTCCGGAGACGAGTATTTTAAAAATTCATACGTCAGCAAGTTGCTCGCGCTGATTCAAATTTCGCAACCTAATTCGTTGTAGGTACGGTAGGGAAATTACGAGTTGAATTTTCCAATTCGAATATAATAAACGGGACTGATTCGTGACAGTTATGTTGGGATTGGATTTTCACCGTGGAACTGGCAAAATAATCTGTCAAGATGAAATGACCCAAATGTTGGCGATATTTTTTCCCTCTGGTTGATCCACAGTGGGCCATTTCTTCCGGTTCTGCGTACACGTAGGTAAATTCTTACGGAGAAAGTTTCGTTTTGGGGGTTTTTCTTAATCATCCGCAGTTTGAGTGACAAGTGAACCTCTCGAGGGATCTCAAATCTTGGAATTTGACAAGTTTTAGCTCGCGATACGTTTCACGATTCCTTCATAATTAACCGGAGTAGCTGATATTTTACAAAAGCTGGGTGTTTTGATCGATTTTCTCGTTCTTTTACGAAGTGTAACGGGCGACTTGAAAAGTAAACAGTAAATAGGTCAACAAAAATGAGCAATTATCAAAAATTACGAGAAAGCGAGACGAGATGAAATTTAAAGATGAAACTTTACTTGATGTTTCATTTTCGAGAAGATGGAAGAAATAAATAAAGGGGTGAATTTAATACCAATTTTACATCTAAAATTTTAGACTTTGAAATACATTTTTGAAAACTGCGCTGAGAAGACAAAAAAGGAGAAAATTTACCGAAAATGTTGAACTTTTCAACTGGAGACAACTGAATATTCGCATCAATTTTATATCAAAAATTAAAATGGTTAATAAAATTACGATTTAAAAAGTGGTGAATTTTAGATTTCTCTATACGTGAAATTACAATTAAAATTAAAACTAACCAGACGGCGTTGATTCCTCCAGAAATCTTCGAAAAGCGAATGGGCTCTCAATAACAAAAAATTTTTAAACTACTTCTTGAAATTAATTTCGTAGAAGTCGAATGAATACAGCGAAAGATAATTTTCAGAATAATTGGTAATTTTTGGACAAAATGAGACAGTAGTTCTTTCTCTCTAAATCTAAGTTGACCAAATTTTGCAAAATTTCATCTTTTCAAATCAGTATGTTAAATCTTGGCCAATTTACCAATTTTCGAGAAAAAAGTCAGTAATTTTTGACCAAAACATCATTGTTTTTTAACCAAAAAAATGAGTAATTTTCAACAAAAAATCAATACAGTAGTTTTTGACCAAAAAAACACTAATTTTTGACCAAAAAAAAGTATTTTTTGGCTAAAAATGCGTAATTTTTTATCAAAAAAAATCAGTCTAATCTAAAAAATATGTAAGTTTTGACCAATAAAAAATCAGTAATTTTAGACTACAAAATAATTGGTAATTTCTGGACTATAAAAAAGTGATTTTTAACCAATAAAAGATCAGGAAGTTTTGATTAGAAATGAGTCATTCTGACAAAAACAATTATCAGTAATTTTGGCCAATAAAATAACAGTAATTTTTTACCAATAGATAATCAGTAATTTTTGATCAAAATATCTGCAAATTTTCAATTAAAAAATTATTAATATTTGATCAATAAAAACCAATAACTCTAAACCGATACAAAGTCACCAATTTTTGACCAACAACTCATGAATTTTTGACCAAAAATAAACACAAATTTTTAACCAAAAATAGTCGCCAATTTTTAACCAGAACTTTCGATCAAAAATAATCACCAATTTTTGAGCAGAAATAATCACAAACTTTCAACCAAAAATAATCACAAATGTTTGACCAAAAATAATCACAAATTTTTGACGAAAAATAGTCACCAATTTTTGACCAGAAATAATCACAAACCTTCAACCAAAAATAATAACAAAATTTTGACCAAAAAAATAATCACAAACTTTCAACCAAAACTAATCACAAATGTTTGACCAAAAATGAACACAAATTTTTGACCAAAAATAGTCGCCAATTTATGACCAGAACTGTCGATCAAAATAATCACCAATTTTGGACCAAAAATAATCACAAATTTTTGACCAGAAGTAATCACAAATTTTTGACGAAAAATAGTCACCAATTTTTAACCAAAAATGATCACTAATTTTTGACCAAAAATAATCCTTTAGGTAGGTAAATGTTGACTCAAAAATCAGTAATTTCTAACTGAAAAATCAGCGATCTAGTTCAAAAACTCTGTGGAAAATTCCTAGATTTTCAGCGAAATTCAATTCATTAATTCATTTTGATTTTTGACTAAAAAGGATTGGAAGAATTCCCTGCATTTTCAATTTTTTTCAATTATCAATCCTTTAGAACCTCTGAGAAGAAATAAGTTTCAAGTTCAATCTCATGAATCATGAAGTTGATTTGACAAGTGTCGTTTTTTGAGATTAAAAAGGGGAATTCATAAAAAAATTCAAAATCTCATTTTTTTATTTTGAAAAACAAAATTTTTTTGTTCAAAATTTGCAAACCTTCAATTCAAAAAACAGATTTGCATTTTACAGAGTCAATTGACCAATGATTGCGGGCTCCTTTACCAAAAAATCATAACTCCTTCTAATTTAAAAAGAAATTTTTTTTTTTGGAAAATTAGAACCTCGAAATTCAATATTTCAATAAAGAAGTCTTCAAAGTTTGATAATTTTTAGACAAGAAAAATATTTCGATCCAACATCAAAGAAGAATAAACTCTTAAAATTTCTCAAAACTGACAAAAATCAGTTTTGCCAATTTTCAAATTTAAAAACAGCTCCCTTTCGCTCCTTATCCTAGAAATTTCTCACATCGACTCTCTAATAAATACAAAAAAAGAAAAGAAAAAGTTTCATAAAACATTCGATACGATTTAAATTTACCTAAATACATTCGAATACAAAAAGAACTTGGACTACAAACATGGCCTTTCTCAATACAAAAAATGATGAGAAAATTTTCAGGAAATATCTAAGTATATACTGAAAATAGTCAAAAAAAATTTCTGGATTTTTTAGAATTTTAAAATAAATATCGCTCCCCCTCCCATACCAATACATCCGACTCTCATTTTTTTTTAAATTTCGATCACTATAATCTCCAAAAATTAGCATCTATTTTCCAATCAGCCAAATCTCAAAGAAAATCGCCAACTGCATAACCCTTTCTACCATTAAAAATTGATCTCTTATTTCCTCGACTTCTCCATCGCAACACCAACACCATCAAACCAACCACAAAACTGCAACCATCCACTCCACCTCATAAATCGCATCCGCAAAAGATCTCTAACATGGGAGTCATTTGCATTACATAAAAACTCTAATAGTTTATACCTCGGCGGTAAAACGCCATCATTCGCAATCGCACAATTTCCATTGTTGGAATAGAGGCGACGACGACATCCGCGAGAGCAAAAATACAGCTATGAATTTTTATTTTCTCGCTTATAAAATATCCAACTACCTCCGGTACTTTCTCCAAGATTAAGATGAATGTAAGTGCAGAATTTAGAAACGAAATACTCTTATAATTTCCCCCAGGATCCCGTAAATCATATTACTACCGGTTCATTAAGTACAATATAAGATCAAAATGAGTTTTCTCTTCGCATCTTAGTTTCGAAAAAAAAACCTCGGAAAAAAAATTTAAATAAGTCATCTGTACACCAATCCGAGGCGAATTTCGAAACGCGCAAAAATGGTCAAAAAAAATTAGGTCAAGTTTACCTAAGTACATTTTGAAGGGGGAAAAAACTCATAGGGGAGACTCGTTTAGCTCCAATTTTCGTCAGATTTTTCATCCATAAACGCGCTACGATGTCTCCAGAGACAGACCTTTTTTTCTTGGTACCTTCCGGTTCATTTCCTGGCTGGAATTCGAATCGGTTGAAGGTGATTCGGTGACGTCGAATTTATTCCAGGTAACTGGCCTAGTTGCATTTTGACAAACACTTGGGTATTGATATTTTTGAGGGGGTTTTTTCGCCTTCCACGTAATAAATCCGTATAAGTAGTTCATTTTGACGTAAATATCGAATAAGAAAAACGTTAGCATGCAAGAAAAATTCGCTTACTATTTCCTTTATTACTTTTTATTTCCTGTTAAGGGAATTTAAACGGTGGAATTTTCGTGTTAGATTGCATCGTCGCGATAAATTCTTGTTCTTCGTATTCCACGTAGTATTTCCCGGCTACCTTCTTCGCAGCGTGTTTCAGCCTTAAGGTAATTTTTTCGCTTTTGTCGAATGCATTTTTAATGAGGTTATTTTTTTTTCCTCTTGGAAGCAACAACGGTACGAATTTAACCCTAAAGGTGTGATTTTCCAAAAGCTTCGGGTCGGTGAAAATCTGCGAGCGATGGGGCATCGTCGATGAAATAATTTAGAATATAAAAACAAACGACGATGATAATTAAGCAACAAATCCTCGAGCCTAAAACAATAAACATTTAAATACTGCCTTTAGACATGCATGCGAGAGAATGGAGCTGGCCGACGATAAATCTTGGGCCTGCGGTGGGTGGGAAGGCCGACCAGCCGAATACCAAGAATGGTTTAATTTTATACAAGCACACAGGCATGATTGCCGGCGCGGTATTCGATTCATCAAACATTTTAGAATCACCTTGTATATATTTTTAATGAAATCGATACGTTTAAAGGTAAAAGTTATCGGAACGATGGAAGTACGCATGTGTACCCTGTCTCATTGCGTGCATATAAGCACTATATACACGTGTATGTGTAAGTTTTATGTACACACGTAAATACGCCAGGCAGCCAGCAGTACCGCAGCACGCTTAACACGTACGTATTGTGTACATAATTCGTCTACGTAGATATAGATTTAGCTAAGCTGGCCAATTTTATTACAGGTATATTTTGCCAAAGTGTTCTCCTATATTAATGACTGCTCGTAGGATTTTTCTTCTCTCTGAGATGTTTTCTTCGGCCAGAATTGTACAAGAAAAAAAGGAGAACGTCTGCGACAAAACACAACAGCACTGTTTGAATCGATAAAATGGCGGGAAACTGTGCTCTCGGTCGAGTCGTAAAATAAGCCCGTAGCTTTTTCAAAGCGTCAAAATTAAAATATTCGGTTAGAATTGAAATTTGCGTCTGTTTTCGGGCCAGGCAAACACGAACCTTAGGATAGCCGGGAAAAAAGAAATAATTACTTTTTAATCCCACCTTTCGGCATCGTTTTGCGCTAAACTGCGCCCGGCAGGAATTACTACAAGGATATCTTTGAAAATGTAAATTATTCGTTAATTCTCATCGAGTCGAGGTATTTTCGAACCAGTACCAAATACATAAGCCCCGGAACGTAATAAATACCTAAAAACGACTCCTCCGTTGAAAAAATGTACAATTAAAAAATGCGCGGTAATTAAAAGCGTGGAAATTTTTAACACGACGAAAGGTAGAAAATGCGGAGGAAAAGTGGGACGAAAAAGGACGCAGGTATGTATGACGTGAGACATAAAACCGTTGTTCAAATTAAACGTTGATCTTGGTATACATAGAACAGAATCTTCTTTACATTTTAGTTGCACGCGTTTAGAAAGGTGAAATTTTACGTATACATCGGCATCTTTTCTTCTATACTTTTATCCTTTAGGCTTACTCGGTTCAACTATTTTCATCATTTCAGTGATCTTTCATTTCCTTTTCCCAAAGGTTTACATTTTCTCGTATTTGTTTTTCTTTTTTCGTTTTTTCTATTAGCTGTGCAGATGTTTCGTCGATGCTGCTTTCTTCTTCGCGCAAGTTTTTATTCGCTTCTTGGCGTCATCGTCGTATGAGCCGAGTTCGAGCTCGATGGAGTTTACTCGATTTTGTTTCTCGTGTAGGAATGTATGTGTGGTGCGTATTTCAAAAGTTTAGGATCACTCAGTCCCTCTGAATGTGTAAGGATTTTGAATAGTTGATGTTTTGATAGATAGGTAAATCGATTTTAAATTTATATTTTTCATGTGTGCTACCGATATTGTTTTGTTTTCAATTTTAATTTTAATGAAAAACATTCTAAAAGCAATAGTTTTTCAAGGTGATGAATTTTCCATACGGGTTTTCAAACTTTTCTCTATAATTTCGGTAAATTACCTAACAAAAATATAGAGGAGTTTTATCAATTTTTACCGAAAATAAACGTCACCTATGTACCCTTGTTCATTTGTATTGGGATAGATTGATAATCTAATATTATGTACCTAATACTTGGTAATGGAAATTTGTCCCGACTTGATCCAGAATCACTCAGTCACAGAGTGTTGCAATGTTTTCCATGATTTAGTAAAATAAAACTTAATCAACATACCACGTTAAATTTCAAAATCATTTTAAAATTGAGTGTTTTGAATTGAATCAACTCAGAGAGAAAATTTTAAAGCACTCAAAAAATTACGTTCAATTTCCAAGTACTTACATAGTACGTGTTAACTCTGTGCTTGGTTAATTACCTTAGATTTACGAAAAATTACTTGCGATTACGATGAAATTTCTGTAAATAACGTTAAATTACCTAAAATTACGGGAAATTACCCGTAATTACAGTAAATTACCATTAAATAAGGTAAATTACCCGTAACTATGGTAAATCATTAGTAATTATCGCAAATTACCAGTAATTACGGTAAATTATTAGTAATAGTAATAAATGACCCGTAATTACGGTAAATTACTGGTAATTATCGTAAATTATCCATAATTACGGTAAATTAGGTACCAATAATCATCGTAAATTACCTGTAATTATGGTAAATTATTAGTAATAGTTGTAGATTACCCGTAATTACCAGTGATTACAGTAAATTACCAGTAATTTTGCGGTAAATTACCAGTAATTTTGCGGTAAATTACCAGTAGTTTTACGGTAAATTACCAGTAATTTTGCTGTAAATTACCAGTAGTTTTACGGTAAATTACCAGTAATTTTGTGGTAAATTACCAGTAGTTTTACGGTAAATTACCAGTAATTTTACGGTAAATTACCAGTAATTTTACGGTAAATTACCAGTAATTTTACAGTAAATTACCAGTAATTTTACAGTAAATTACAGGCAATCATCGTAAATTACCTATAATTACGGTAAATTGTAAGTAAAACAAGGAAATCAGCATTAATCATAGTCCAATTACCATTAATTATAATATGATATGTACGGTCAATTATCAGTAAATACGGTAAATTACCGGTAATTATGGTATGATACGTACGCGTACGGTCAATTACCAGTAAATACGGTAAATTATCAGTATATGTATATGGTAAATTACTAATAATTCTGGTAAATTACCGCTAATAATAGTTGAACATCCGATAATTGTTGTATGGCACGTACGATAAATTACTGGTAAATTACTCATAATTATGGTAAATCATTCATAACTACGGTAATTCATCACTAATAAGTTTAGTTGAATCAGTGATAATTGCGGTGAATTGTGTTCAATTGTGGTAAATCATAAGTAATTAAGTAAAAACGTAATGGGTGAGAAAATAAGTTGAAAAATTCAAAGCAAAAGAAAATTTTAATGAATCGAAGTTGAGTAATGTTTGAAAAAATTTTTATTGAAATACAGTTGAAAAATATTTTAGTGAGCATTAAATATTTTCTAGGTTGTTTTTTTCTTCAAAATTTCTTCTCGTTGGGATTTTAAGAAATTTCAACTATATGTTTTTCAATTTTTAATCGGTGAATTTGTCTCAATTTTTTCAAATCGTTAAATTTTTTAGTAGGTACCTAATAAAACAAAATTTCAAAAAGGCACAAAAGGTACCCAAAACTTACGTGCGTTTTTTCAGTTTTGTTTGCAATTTCAAACTTGTTGATATTTACTTTTTGATTTTGTTCTTTTTAAAAAATTTATTTAGTTTTACTTTTTTCTTGGTGAATTTGATTCAGTTCAATTCCAGATGTCATTCATTGAGACTTTCATACCATGTTTGAAGATACCTGCATTTGAAGTGTCCGTTTAAAAAACAACCATAGTCCAAAATCTGTAGACGAGAAAAAGGACATAACGTGTATCGAAAAAAAGGTAACACCGGGGTCCTTTTTCTCATGTACAGTTTTTGGACTACGGTTGTTTTTTAAACGGACGCTTCATTTGATATTCTTTGTGAAACAGGTTTTTTAATCCCAAAAAAACTTATTACTTTTCATATTACGTTCATTAACGTAATTTTCGGTTAATTTTTGTAATTACCGTAATTTTCGGGTGATTGCGGTTATTACCGTAATTTGTAGATAATTTTTGGTTATTACCATAATTTACACGTAATTTCGGTTATTACCGTAATTTACTGGTAATTTCGGTTATTACCGTAATTTACAGGTAATTTCGGTAATTACCGTAATTTACACGTAATTTCGGTTATTACCGTAATTTGCAGATAATTTTCGGTTATTACCGTAATTTACAGGTAGTTTCGATTATTACCGTACTTTACAGGTAATTTCGGTCATTACCGTAATTTTCGAGTAATTAAGGAAAATTGCCATAATTTTCGGATAATTGCGGATATTACAATAATTTTCGGGTAATTGCAATTATTACCGTAATTTGCAGATAATTAGGGTAAATTACCGTGATTTATGGGTAGTTGCAGAAAATATCACGCGATTGCGGAAAAAAAACCAGGTAATTGATGAATTTGAAACTAAAAATGGTAACTGATGTACAAAATTTCGAAAAAAAAGTAAAATTATAACTGTACACGTGGTATTTAAAATTTTACAAATTGAACTTCGTGACTTTTTTCACTTTAGACGTGGTCTTCAAATTAGAAAATTATACATAACTCGGCAATTCGTTCGGTTTGCCTTCTGAATGAAAAATTAAGAAGTGAATTTATTATTTTTTCTAAAATCATTCAGTAGCTGAAATTACAATAAAAAGCAAACAAAAGCTAAAATTTCATTATTTTCCCAGCTTTCTAGCCATCTCAGAGAATAATCTACGACCTTTGATTATTTTTTTGAACAATTGTCCAACTTTCAAGGCTGAGTAGACGATTTGATATACCAATAAAAATGCATGAAATACCAATTGTACGTGAAAATTATGGTAAATTACGAACATTCATCACTAATTTCATCAAGGCCACCATATTTTCGAACTATTTCATCGCTTTGAATTTAAAGTAACGTAACAAAAAACTATTTCGCCATTTTGGAACTCAAAACGGACGAAAATAATCGACGGTACGGTTTAAAAAACATTCCACGCGCAGATTTTTTCGGCTAGGTATTCGAATATTTAAAATTTATTCGTTCGAAATATTCGAAATTTTGGACGAAAAAAAAAAGCTTTAAAATCAAGAATACCTTACGGAGTAAAGCGAAAACGACTAACTGAAATATGCAGATACGCATTCCAGTTATCTGCGGTACGTAAACGTAATTTTTTACAGACACAAAGGAAAGCAGACGAAGAAAGGAGGCCTTGTGGTTGGATTTTGATGTAATATAGAAAGTTGACTGGCGGTACGAAGTATTTCAAAAGCTCCTTGAACCATTTTGGTACAGATGTAAAAATATACATATTTAATAATGGCAAACTGGCAGATAAGGTTTTATGCACGACAACCACGTTCGTCTTTTCGATTCATATAAAATTACCGCCAGAGTTTTGTTTCGGTATAAAACCTCGTCTGGATTTTTCTTTTCGGCGGCTCGAAGCATAGGTAGAAGGTAGGTACCTACAATAACGTCGCGGGCGCGGGCGGAAGTTTTGCTTTAGATTTTGCTCGTATTCGCGGTGTTTTTCAAATACCTCCCCGTTAACGTATAACTTTTCGCCGGTTAAGAATGCTTTGGGGGTAATTAATTATTTAATAAACGTTTGAAATTTTGCGCATAGGTAGTCGACATGAACATCTTGCTGGTGGAGGCACACCTTCGACGATGGAGCCGGGGCGAGGGAGAACGTTATTGTTTCTAGCGTGACTTTCATTTCCTCGACGTGAAACGGTGCTCCTGTGCTTTTCCCAGCTCGACAATCCCGACCATAATTAAAAAATAATACCTCGTACCTTGGCCCCGCTCTTCCACTTTTTTATAACAGAAACAGGAAAACAAACTAAATGAAATTCAACGCGACGTGTAATCAAGCGGAGATTTTTTATGCAGCGAAAAAACAAATCAACGTAAGGTCGTAGCCTAGTCAGTCTAATTCTAGACCAGAAAAATTTAGGGGAAGCTCAATTTCACATAAAAAAACATGTTTCAAAGACGTATTTGGTGAGGGGGAGAGCAGAAAAAAATGACATAACCTGAATTTTGACCAAATTCACAAATAAAGTTGATTTGAAGTTGAAAATTCTTCATAAAAAATTTCAGTTCTCTGGTTCAAATTAAGACGAAGATAGGAGTCCTCAAAATGAGTTTAAAAAAAATTTATGCAGTTTCCAAAAGAGCGAAGAAAAGAGTAAAGCAGACTGAAAATGACTAATTTCAATTACTACACCTCTCAGCCCAATCGTTTGTCAATCAATTCTGCACCTTTTTTCAGAAATCAAAATGCTCACTGCTCGTTCAAAAATTACAAATCGTTTATAAATCGAAATTTTCGATTCTCGTACAAATGAAATGACATTCTCTTTATTATCAAAACTTGATCAAGGATCAAGAATTTAGCAAAAAGCAATATTTTAATATGTACCTATAAAAAATTGATTTTTTGTAGAGCCAATTTTTGATTCTTGTAAAAAATTTCTTATTGTTCAAATTTTATATTTTCACCATAAGTAGGTAATTATTTTTTTAACCAAAAATTGTAAAAATATTTCCCAAATGACCTCTTACATATTAAGGTCATTTCAATATTTTACAAAAATTGAAAATTTATATTTTTCAACAAATTTGTAACTTTTGAACGAGTTGAAGTCGCCCAAAAGCAGTATCAAATTGAGCCATGACTTTTAATCAATATTCTCCGCAAAATTTCTGGGTGAAATCTAAATCGAAAATATAAATTTTGAAGTTTGGACGAAATGTGGCGTTCAAACCAACATTTTCGAATTCCCAACAGTGAAATTTTCTATAAAATTGAGAAGTGTCGAGAAAAAAAATCATTTTTTTCAAGAGAAAGATCCAACTTACAAAACAGTTTTCTTGTTGCTCGAGTCAAGAATTTGTTGAATGAAGATTTTTTTGAAGTTCCCCTCCCTTCCCCCTCCATTTCGAAACCACGTCATGTCATTCCAAACCTAACGTACAAAAAGTATTTTTTTTAACCAATTTTCGCCACAAGTGAGACGCAATTTTGCAATCTTTCAAGACAATTTAAATAATTATGTATTTTTGAGAAATTTCAACAGATTTTTGTTTTTGTGCAGCTTTTAAACATTGTTGGGGAATTATTACAATTTTTCGATGTGATTGCCTTCAAAATACCATTGATACCCATTTTTTATTTTCATCTTACAATTTGGAATTTTTTTCAAAATGTATTTTTGGTGTTTTTTCAAAATTCAGTAAAAAATTGGAGAAAAATTGTAAAATTATTTCCTGAAATAATTTTAGTATGAAAATTTTTACCCATAAGAATCATCAGCAGTACAACATTAATTTTTCACGAACATTTTTTGAAAATTTTTTCAATTTTTTCTGAATATCAGAAAAAACACAAAAATTATATTTTAAGAATCCCTGAAAAATAAGTGTAATTATTAATGATAGTTTTCGAAAAAAACACCCATACTAAAATTATAAGAAGAATGAAAAAATTAACCTTGATTTTTCAAGTTTTCTAAAAAAATATTCTTAATTCGAGGTTTGTTCGGGGGAGGGGGAGGGGGATAAATATGGAATTGGTGATTAGGAGTGAGATTTTCACTTTGTCATTTTTAATTTCTTCTTGCCTATCACTTTACAATGTTTTCTCGCAATTTCATATTTTTTTCAGAATTAAAATCATTTTTGTAATATTTAAATTCATTTGAAAAAAATGCTTATAATTTTCGAAATGTTTGGCATTCACTAACTCACTAATTTTTACATTTGGTCACGTGTTTTTAACAATATTTCAACAAATTTTATGATATTAGGAATTTTTGTTGACTTTTCATCCTTTCTTAAGTTCAGCATAAATCTGGATATTTTTCAAAACTTTTTTTTAATACATGGGTTCGGAAAACTTTGAAAAAATTATGCTCCAGATTTTAAAAATCTTAGCATAGTACGTCGATTATTTTCCAACATTTTCACAGAGGTTACCTATGGGCAAAAAGTATCAAGTTTCGAGGGTTCTTAAGCTTCGAAAAACCCAATCCTGGAAATCAAAAAACAACAATTTGATTTTTTTAAAAACATTGTCAAAATACTGATCAAGGAAAATCTCACTAAAATTTTTGAAAAAGACATTTTTTCGAATACTTACAACATTTTTCATTTTTTCACTCCAATTTTTTTTTTTCATTTTTTCACCAATTTTCACGTTTATTTTTTTAATTTTATAATTTCAAATGACTTCAGACCTATTATTTATCAGATAATTTTGAATATTTAAATTTTCTCACTCCTTCAGCGGTTAATTTTTTCAAATGTTAATATGTACTTGAATCTTCCTAATATCTAAGAGCAGTTCACCTACAATAGGGTATCAACAGTCAAAAATTTTAGCCACCACTGAAATAGAGCACTATCACGTTACTCTTGTTGATCACATCGAAGAAAATATTGTGGAAACCTGTCATCGTAACGTTTAAAATGAAATGATAATGACAATGAAAAAACTTTCGAAAAAAAAAAATGTTCATTGAAGTTTCAAGAGCGGTGATATTGCTGATTACATTATTAACTGCGAGCCAATTTTTTTGTCATACTATTGAATGATTTCGTGACATTGGAGCAAAGAAGGGGTAATTGTTTCTGTTATTTTTACTTTATTATTTCGGGATAAATTTAAGACTCTTTTTGTCAACACTTGTTCCATTTCACATGATATTTTTATTTCAAAACGTCGAATTTTTTTCCACACATTGCTCGTAATTTTTTTCACTATGAGAAATCGAATATTGTTCGGAAACCTATAAAATGTATTTACTCGGGCGTCGATAACGATTCGAGCTTTTTCCTCCTAAAATGCTTCGCTGTAAAGGTGCCTATATTTTGAAATCATCGAGTTTGTAAGAATCTCTCGATAAGAGGTTATTGTCGATACATATTGATATTGTTTGAAGCAGTAAAAATACACCTCGTCTGTCGCGGTTGTCGAATATTGTACGTATACACGTACATTATACAAAGACTTATGAAATGTAATTTTATCAGCTCTTAACGAAGAAGTATTTGGTTTTGACGTTTCAAAGCGGCGACGACGGGACGCAGCCGTAGTAATTTTAATTTAACGTTATCACAGAAGCGAAGCTTTTGATAAATATGCCTATTCTATTCAGGTGGAACACTTTTTCAAAAAAAATAACGTATCAAACTAAAAGCAAACGAGGGTAGGAGTTTTTTTTCCCGTCGCAAACTCTCTTTTCTTCTTGTTATCGCGTAAGCATCCTCGAGCGAAAGTTTCAAGAGAGATGTATTGAATGCAAATTCGCTTTTTTTCCCCAACTTTCTTTCTTTTTTCTTTCCTGTATTAAAATTCGATGGACAATAAAGGATTTCCTTTTTTTGGCTGATGTTGTTGTTGTTCCTTAATCGGTTTCTTTCGTTTTGGTATTTTGCTTTCGCTTTTTTTTTCACCGTACGGTAGCAGATTGAAAGTACGATGAGTTCGACTTGAAAGGCAGATAAATACCGGCGAACGAGAAGTAATAGGATAAAGAATCGCGAACCGTTCGCACGAAGCGGATAAAACAAAAAATAGATGTTAATAGCCCGAGTGATATAAATTGCACGCTGCTTTCGATGTTTTATTAATAGTATACGAAGGAAATGAAGAAGAAATATAATGAGGAAAAATAGCACCCAGCCAGCTTACCAAGAAAAGCCATTTTAGAAACTCGTCGACCGTCTTTTTTTCTCTCTTCTGCGGCAGTGTTTTCTAAAATTTTATATAATCCGTTTTAACGCTTGTCACGGTAAGGGGATTTTTTTCTATTGCAGATGTACACCAAAAGAGCCCACCTGTGATTTCAGACCTGAATATCGAAAAAATTGAGGAACGGCTGAATTGGGAAATAAAAATTTCAAATTCCCCAAAAAATACTCTTCGAACGAATTTTAACGACTTTTTACTAAAATTAATTTTTAAAAAAATATTCAACGTGAATGACAAAAAAGAGAAATTTTTAGAAAGCATAAATATTAAATACAAAATCATAGACATTTAGAATGAATTTCATAACATTTTTATCTACATAAATTCATCGAAATTTTGAATGTTGGAAGGAAAAACAGTAGTAATTTGGCCCGAGTGAAGCCAGATCAAAAATGTTTGAGAATGGAAATATCAAATACACGCAGGAAAACAGCTGAGCATGAAAATTTTATTCCCCGAAAATAATGTGGAATAGTTTTGGATAAGCACAAAATCCACCAATTTTCAACCAAATTGAAAACTTTGGCCTCATCCAATCATGGCAATTTTAGTATGCACCAGTGAAGTCTGCTGGTATAAGTGTAATCACGATTTTTCAAAAAAGGAAGCCAAATATGAAAACAATTAGATACAATGATCAATTCAAACAAAAAAATCATAATTGAGAGATTTTGATTGAAAAAATTTCAATAATGATGTTTTAAAAAAATGAAGATGGAGCCCGCCCAAACCCGAACAAAGCGAGGGCGGATTTTTTCAATAAAAAGGAAAGTTGAAGAATAATTTAAAGGCAATTTTTCAATTTAAAAATTCAAGAAGAAAATGTTTTAAAAATAAGAGATTTTTGTCGAAAATGATCAAAACTATAATGGTACTTTCATGTCCAGTAGACACCATATATTTTTTAAATGATTTTAGAATGGATGTTTTTTCTAAAAACTACATTTATTGACTCCTTATTTTTCAGGGTTTCTCAAAAGAAAATTTTTTATATTTTTTTTAATACTCAGTGAAACATGGAAAAAAATTTTTAAAAATCTGAAGCGATGGTAGCGTTTTAATTCGAAAAAATCACCAGTTGTGAATTTCCAATATTACCCTCGTATCAAGCAGACCATTTTTTCAAAATGGAAAAAATGCACTTAATTTATTGCAAAAAAAAAAAAAGTAAATAAAAAATGATAAAAACATGGAAAATTGGTGCCAACGATTTTTATGGATTAAAACTTTCATTGAAACCATTTCAGCAAAAAATGTCACTTACTTTTTTTCCTATTGTTTATTATGTAAGTATTGAAAAAACAAAAATAAGTCATTTTAAAGATTCCTCTAAAAGTAAGATGAAAATGAAGAATGGGTGCCAATGGTATTTTTTAGGTAATGACATCAATACTTCGGAAAAAATCATCAAAATTGTTATAAAAATTATTCAAAAAATAGTTGAAAGTTGTACAAAAAAAATCGAAAAAATTACGTTGAAATTGCTTGAAGTGTGGCAAAAATTTTATTGGTTTAAGTACAAAAAAATATCAAAAAAATAGCAGTTTTACATTATTTTTAAGAATGAGGTGGTTTCAAGATGAAGGGGAAGAAGGGAAAACTGGAAAAAATTATTTTCGTTAATTTCTGAACTCATTGGCTCGAAAAACAAGAAAACTGGATAAAAGGTCGGATGTTCCCCTCAACAAATTTGAATTTTTTTCTTGACTTATCCAATGAATCAAAAATTTCGATAGAAAATTTCACTAAAGGAATTTGAAAAGGTTAGTTTAAAGATCATAATCACACTCAACTTCAAAATTTATATTTTTGAATAAGATTTTAGTCAGAAAGGGTACCAGCGGTCAAGATGAGCGAATATGCCCACAAGCTGAAATTCGAAACTAACCGATGGAATTTGGTCCTTAGGGTCTGAAAACCACGTGGTAAAAATTTTGGACCCAAACCCCTCCCCTATAGACCGAGTTATGGGGCAAAAAGTTACTTTTTTTAGCCTTTTCTATTGAAAATTTTCATCTCCGAAAGTTTTCAACCATTTTTTTCAAATTTTCGTGAGTTGTGCACTATACTGAGGGGTATTAGTGGGTGGTTTGAAAAAAAATTTTTGATGATTTTTTTTCTACCCAAAAATCGTGTTTTAAGATTTCAAATCGAGTTTTCTACATGATGTTTCGGAAATGCAATTCTGAAAAAAATATATTTTATGTATCTAGTCTTTATAATGTACAACGTGATATTTTTTCAGATTTTTTTCGGTGGATCAAGACCTTGGAAAACGCGAAAAACAGTGTTTTCAACATGTTTTTCACTCAAAAAATGGCCATTTTTGGCCGAAAAAAATTTTTCTTGTAATTATATCCGAAATAAATATTTATACACGACTTGCCCAATTTTTACTTAATTTCATCTCTTTTTTGTGATTTTTGTAATTTCAAGTCCAAATAAGTCACAAGGCTAATAATTTGAATATCTCACTTTCTCTGCCTACGAAATTGTCATACAAAAAAATTTTCGACACAATTACGTTCAGCAGTTCAATATTGTATTAACTTTTCTTTCATTCCAACAAACTTTGCCAATTTCTTAAAAAAATTTCTATCGTTTTAAATAATTTTTATAAAATTTTCATAAAATTCTGCGTTATTTTGAGAATTTTTGCCATTATTTTATCGATGTGAGAAAAAAATTGATTTTTCCGTCGTTAAAAAATTAAAATTGAAACATTTCCGATATTTTCCACAAGTCACATGGAAAATTACCACCAATTCTAGAGACAAATGCTGTCGACGAATTCTTTCACCCAGCACGTGTCAAATACCTCGATTCAACCTTGGCATCGATTTATGACACAATTTTTCCAAACCATTTCCTACCATATCGCGTATCATAGCATATAAGAGCTTGTTTACAAAAGTATTTTCTTATATCTGAAAAGCTCGACAGAGAACAAAAAAAAAAGCTCGCGCGTTTTTCCATTACGTGGAAAACGTTGGCACATAAGACGGGTCACAAAACCCCTTAATTCTTTCGGATCATCCATAACAAGCGGATATAAAGACCCAATCTGTTTTCCTTTACCTTTAGCTTTCAATACACGAGAGTAATTCGCTCGTATAAGATATTCAACGAAACGTAAAAGTTGAAAATGAATGAAAGCTTTAATGAAAAAAATATCAGCGCGGAGATGCGGACGAGGTGAAGAGATTTCCATACAAACATCAATGTATCGATTGGTACGAAGTTTTTCTTTGAACAGGCTCGAGAAATGGTATTGTTTGTTTGGTCTTATTACGTTTTAGGAAATGTACTCTTTCTATATCTCTCACGTCGTTGTAAACTTGGTCGGGTTATTTGTCGTAAACGTACAGAAATAGACGCTGTGGCTGCGGAATGTTGGGCCTTTGTAGTCCTAAACACGTTATAGTAATAAGGGTTTTGTCAGGGCGAAAATTTTATCTCATTTTCATCGCGTGGACTTGCTTAAACCAAGAGAACTTTTTACATCGTACTTTATACTTAACTCGTCTCTGTGCAAAAGTTTCAACTTGATGATATAAATTCTTCTATATTTTCTAGAGAATTTCTCGAGGTGGGGTTTTTTTTTTTGGAAGTCTCGAATGATGATAAAAGGTAGTAAAAATTAGCGAATGGTTTGGCCATAGACTGAACGACGAGATGTGGTGTTTGGTGTATGCGGTGAGATTTATTATCAAGTTTCGTGGTCGGTATTGTATAGGGTGTCAAATAGTGGTTATTCTATGGTGTGCAAAATTAGCGGTATCCTTTGATTTCGTGTACTGGTGTATAAATGTTTAATATAGGGCACGTGTTCGGATACGTTTTGTACGTGTGCGCTGTGTCGAGGTTTTTTTCCATTTCAACGTCTACTTTAATGCCTGACTTATTGGTACCTGTGCCTAATCATCTAGGGAGGTTCAAGGTCGAGCTTAATACAATTTAAGTTCGCTCGAGGCTCGGTGTGATTATTATTATCGTTCTATATTTGGATGAGAATTTTAAATGTATTTATGGCGTTATGACGTCGGTAGTGTGGAATAATTTAGTGGGGTTGTTTTATTATTTTTTTATTGTCGGAGTGTTTTTAATTTTCGAGAATGTAAGACTGGATGAGGTTGGATTTGGATGGAAATTGGAGGGAGGTAGAAGTTGAAGGAAGTTGAATGATTTAATGGATGGTCTTATTCGTTTGATTTGGTCGAATTTTCAAGTACAAAATTCCGAATTGAGACTCTTGCCGGTGGTTTGACTAATTTTTATTCTCAAACATGTCTCCTTTTTTCAATTACTTTTTCAGGGTGTCGTTACTTTTTTAAAAATTATTTTTCTCGACTTTTCCAGATTTTCTGGTCCAATTTTTTCGAAGTTTTTTGGAATGAGGTATGGAAGAGAGGGTGATTTTTGACGTGATGTATTACAACTTGAAATTTAGCAAAAGAATGATTTGAAATGCATAGTGCCTAATTTTTTTTTCAAAAATTATTACTCTTTTTACAAGATTTTCAGGTTCCTTTTACTGGCCAGAAAAATGACTCAAATTTATTTCTGAAAATTTTTAACACCCTCGTCCCTCTGAATAAAAACTTGAGAACTTGAATTCATCGAGTATGTAAAAAAATTCGATGAAAAAGGAAAAACTCTATTTAATTTAAAGCAAAATATCGAGGTATAAAATTTTAAAAATTCAAAGAAATTATTTCAGGAATAATTCGAATTTTTTTACTGGTTAAAAATAATTATCAACATTTTCTTCACAGTTCATTACTCACCTCCCTCCACCTCCCCAAAAAGCAAGCTGAAAATCCACGTGTCTCAAATTTGTAAATTCCACGTAAGCCCCTGCAATCTTTTAGATTTTCTCCAGTTAAATTAGAAATTGTCAAGAGGTAAAATATTGATAATTCCATTAAGATATGGTATAATAGGTATTAATAAACTGGAGCGAAGAGATGGTGAAAATTTTTACAAAAACTTTTTTCAAAACTTGAAAATTCATCACTTTTCCCTCATTGAGATTTTCCAAAACTAACCCATTAATTTCGAATTTTTTTCAAATTCATTCCACACCTTCAAATATCAATTTTTTTGGACAACTTTGAGGCCTTATCAATAAAAAAATGATGAATGAAACTATCAGTCAAGAAAAGTAATAATTTAACCCGAAAAGACCGAGAGTGAATTTTTTGAAAAAGTTATAGACAATTTTATCCTTCTTTTGAATTTTTCAAAAAAAAAAAACGAGAGAAAATTCCAAAAATGTTTGTTTTTTTTTCTTCAACTTTTCCAAATTTCTAAAATTTTCTGACGTAATTCAAGTTTTTCAGAAAGTGAATATCTTGTTTTTGTAAAATTTTAATAAATTCTTCTTCGACTCCTCAAAATTACCTACTTTAAAACACATTCAATAATGAAATTTTCAAAATCCCCTCCCCCCATGAGAAATTGAATTGATTATATGCTTACAGCAAAATTTACAAATAAAAATCATATTTTAAAACAAAAGTTGTAAAAAATTTTCAAAAATGATACAATGTTATATCAGGAGGTCTAGTGCCAAGTGTTTATTACATAGAAATGATCGTTTTTCAAATTTTTTCAAAAATGAATTGGAGAATAGCACGGAAGATGTATCTAGATGTCAAAAGAAAGTGGTAAAAATGTCACCACCTTAACTTCACATGTACTCAATCTACTCATGTCTCACCCGACTCTAAAATCTGATCCGAAAAAAATTGCAAAAAATTCTTCCCTGAAATGACGTTGGTAGATTTGAATACCTGAATATGTGAACTGAAATTACTAACGGTGATTTTCGGTCAGCAACCCTCATTCAAGCCATTTTTTTTTTAAATTATCGAAGAAAATGAATCGAGCATATTTTTTTTCAAAAATTGGAAAAAGGTATGAAAAATTGGCAATGATGATTTTTATGGGTTAAAATACCTATTCATACCAAAATTAATTCAGGGGTACCTTACTATGTACCTACAATTATCCGAAATTATTTTTAAAAAATTAGAAAAGAATACTTTTTAAGGACTTTTAAAAAATAAAACGATTGTGAAAAATAAATGCAAATTGTTTTTTTAGAAAGAATATCCACATTAAAATCAAGATTTTTTAAATTTCTCATTTTTTTTTTTTTTTGAAAATGGTTCATATTTTAGGGTTTGGTGAGGAATCGTAAATTTGGAGAAATGATGAAAGTTTCACCACCACCACGTTTTGAAGTCCAAACAAATTTTTACGCCTTCTTCAAATTTTGAAAAAAAAAATTCAAAACGATTACCCTCAGAGTCGACTGTTATTCAAATTACAAAAATGAAAAAAATATTGATTTTTTCGGACTGATCATTATGTTTTTCAATTTTTTCTTTCATACCATTATTTATCGCCTCTTCTAGAAAAAAAAATAATGAAACACATGCTTCAAAACTTTAAATCAATAAATTTCACACAAGATTCAAGATTTTGAAATTTTTCTTGAATAAAAAATTCACGAGTAAATTTCGAAAAATCCAAATTATTTCCCCCACATATGCCAGTTTATTGAGTCTGAGCGAAACTAAGACAAAAAAATTTTTTCAAAAAATTTCTCCAAACGTTTAAATATTATTGAAGTGTCGTTTAAGAAATTAATGAAGAAAAATAAACGATTTTTGTGATTTTTTATAATAAAAATTAGTTTTGTGTGTTTTTTTTGAATTTTTTCATCCATTTTTGTTGAAATTTTAACCAAACCCACTTAATTTTCACTATTTTTGCCACCTGTATGGATTTTAATTTCTGTATACCAAACAAATATTCGAATAAATTTTTTGACGATTTTTATTTTTTTTATCCTATTTTTTTGAAAAATCAGGAACGGATTTTCATAAACGTCCAGGTGTGAAAAGTTCTTCAACATTTTACATGAGTATTGAGTAAGGTGCAGTGGGGTAATTGCAAAACTGGGGTAGTTGCAAAATCAGCTGCTGGAGGCCAAGAAAAATAATATTTGACCACAAGGTCTTTTTGTACATCAAGGTACCTCTATTTCTTATATTTTCACCCAACAGGAACAAAATTGGTGGGCGCATGTGTTCTCTAGAAGTGGTTTTATCAAAAAGTGTCAAAATAGCTCCAAAGTAAAATTGTAGGCATTTTTTTCAATGTGGTCCAAAACAAATTAAAAAATAGTTTTCCGAATCGATTTCTGCGTGTTAATTATTAGAAGGCATGTAAGTTTAAGGTAGGACCATTGATTTTTTTTAAATTTTATCTCGTAAGCCTTAAATATGCGATTTCGCAATTGCCCCAAAAAACATGTAGTCGGGGCAATTGCAAATTCGAATTTTTTTTATGATTTTGCATTTACCCCAATTTTTTTTTCAATTTTTAAAAATAAAATATGGTCCGAAATTACAAAAAAAAATATATTGGGCCACCAAAGAACATTTATTATGGGCATTAAAGACGTTAAGAGATTTGTATTAGAATTCTCCAACTCGGACAAAACTTGATCAAAAAACGGATATGAACATGTAAACAGATAGTAAATTTTATGTAGATTTCGATTTCTCAATCAGAATTGAAAAAAAATGAACTCCCTCCGAGATAATGTACGACTTTGCATTTACCCCAGACGGGGTAAACTCAAAACTTAAAATTTCAAAATTTTAAAATTTCATTATCTCATAAAGGTGTGAATGAAACAATACAAAATTTTTTCCACCAATAGAGAACCCCTTGAAGTTCATGTGACAGAAATTTGGGATTGTTTGGTGCCATAGGGTCGCCACAGTGAACTGACAAAGTGGCACTAATCAAAAAGTGGTTTGCAATTACCCCACTGCACCTTACATCACTTTTAAAAATAAAATATTAATTTCGAAAAATCATTTTAATTTCCAATCAAATTTTTGAGATACTTCACTTTTTACCGAAATGATTTTCACAATTCAATAATTTTTTCTGCTGTAATCTTCAAGATCTCGATTAACCTCGAACTTTAAAAACAAATTGCTGGAGAACCTTCAGATTAAAATAATTCAATTTTGGCACAAATGAAAAAATTTCAAGGATAACTTGTATCAACTTCGGCACATAAACGTTACAAATAAAAAAAACACGATGAAATAGGCACTTTCACATTACAGGAAAAAAGTTTTTCAATTTTCCAGCTCTTATCGAGTGGGCTGAACAATCAACGCTCAAAACTCCCCCAACGAATTTTAGACGAATTTCACGACCAAAAGTAAATCCCACCTTTGCCGAAGTCATCATCTACCAACATACTACATAATTAAACCCAGCCAGATAAAACTTACCCCCTCTCCGGCTCCAACAATCAACCAAGTTTCACTCCAACAAAACACCTCGTGTAATAAATTCGCCAACATTCGAAGACAGCTTAGACCTACACCACCGCAGTTCATCACGTGAAAATCTGAAAATCTCGCCAACCCCAAACGAGAATCTGCTTTCGTTAAATTTTTCAATCTCTTTCCTTATTCATTAGCTTGTCTAACCCTGCAGCTGCATCTATTCCCATACAAAGTTTGATAAGAAAATTACACGCTTGAAAATTACGCTATTTTTTCCGGTTCAACTCGACTTTCGGACGCAGACGAATACCAGACACCGTTTAATATCAGCAATGCAGATTTTTATTTTAATATTTGAAAAAAAAATCTATTGATGTTGAAAATAAATTAATGACCCTAAACGAGGCGGCTAAATTAAAGCGAAAGTAAAAAGCAAAATGGCGTTGGGTACCACTCTCTGATACACAAGTAGCCAGTTTTGGAATATTTTTCAAATTAACGAGTTGAAACGGTACGATTCTGGAAAGAGGTTTTTTGATAAATTCTTTTCACAAGGACGGTATTTTTTATGATTAAATTTTGGGGGCAAAAAGAAGGAAAATAGTTTTTTTAATTATAATTTCAGCCTGCTGGTGTTTTCCAATTTTGAGTAGAAATCAGACGAGGGTCAACAATCTCGAATGTATTTTTACACGTGCGGTGGACCTATTCATTTTAAGAAAAAAATTCATGAACCTTCAACGCGTTTAATACGTGCTTGGGGTGTTTAGAAAATTTAATAAAACGGCATCTTACTTAAAATTAGCATCTCCGAGTTGCCAAGAGCTAAAAAAATTCTGAAAATGGAATTTCTTATTAAAATTTCTTGTTCGCTCGAGATAGGTACCCAGATATTTTGTATTGAAATGACTTCAAAATTGGTCGAAATATGTAGTTGCCAATTTTTTCTTACACATAAAAATTGGAAAATTTTTACTCGAGGCTGCCTTAATATTTTACGTATTTGTAGAAAATATTATTATATTTCAAGGTTGTTTAAAATCAACAAAAACTAGAATCATTTAATCGTTAATTTGGTTAAGAAATTTTTGAATTCTGTTGAACAAGTTTTTCTCAATTTTTGAAAAGTACTTGACAGAAAAAATAACTGAAAAAATGACCCTTTTTCAGAAATCTTCGAGAGAAATAAAGTCTGAAATTTTTGAGTTTTTTGCTTCCAACTTCCAAAAAAGGATCACAAGATTTGAAATTAATTGTCCAACAGAATTGAAAAAAATGAAAAGTAGAAAAGCTGATTTCAAAGAACTTTTGTATGAAAAAATTCTCATCGTAGAACCTGAATACGAACTTTTTTGAAATAAAGATTTTTTCATATCAATTTTTTATTGAATTCTCTTGAAAATTTCGGTGCTGAGGATCGAAAGAAATGTTTTTTTTTGGTAAAAATTTTTCTAAAATCAGGATCTGTTTTAGAGAAATTGAAAATCTAAAATTCATATTTTATTCAGAATTTTTTTAAATTACTAATCTCTGAATGAACTTATGATCAAATCAAAATAATGAAAACTTTCCAAAATCAATTTTTGTAGTTTCAGTTACATTTTTTAGACTTTCTCGAATTTTTTAAAACAATTAGGTAAGCACATTAAAAAAATAACAAAAAAAAACTTTTTGTTCTGTTTCATAATATTCCACTGCATTAGCCCTATGTTCTCAACTTCCAAGTGAATAACGAAGAATAAGACTTGAAAAAAAGGAATTTTCTAAGACAAGATAGGTACCCTAATTTTTTTCGCATTTCTCCATTCCAATATTTTAAATAAACGGATGGAATAATTTTTCATTTGCTGTCCTAAAAAAATAAAATTTAACAAAACTAAATTCGGTGACAAAAATGTATTTGAAACTGGAAAAAAATGGGCATTTTAAAAAACATTTTACAAGTCATTTTTAACTCTTGGAAAACGAGATTAAATAGAAAAAATTACCAAGATTTTTTTTTTTTAAAAAAGTATGACTTTCATAGCCAGTTGAGAAACTTTGAAAAATAAGAAGGAAAACATTTTCAGATTTTGACTAAAGAACAAGAAAAAAACGGAGCATTTCTGACATTTTCAATACAAGAAATTGGCAAAAACGGAAGTTGCAGAACTTTTAGGACTGTTGGACACCTGGAAGTTGCATTGATTCGATCATTTAAAAAACACTTTTGAATTTGCAATTGAATCATATTTTGAGTGGCTCCATTTGAGTCCAAATTTTTGCTCCTGGCGCAGAACCCCCCTCTGATAGAATGAATGTTTTCCAGGATAATTGTACAAGTTTTTACCCCAACTGGTCTTAAAATTGACAAAGTTTCTCAGTAATCAAGTAGAAAAAAGTTTAATAAGGTCCCATGTCCTCGGCCCTGTCCATATGACGGGAATGGAGTGAAACTAGAGTTGATCATTTGCGCTTTTTTCAGTTCTGCTCACCTTCTTCAATCATTACTTCAAAAAATTTTAAAAACGAAAAACCATTTTCAATTGTTATAGCTACAATTTTGTAGAAAACGGGGTTCAACGATTCAAATTAAAAAATTATTCCAACTTCAACATTTTCCAGTTTCAATTTTTTTCAATTTTTTGTTCAATTCCACATACTTGGATAATTTTTTCACAGCTGTAAGTATCAAATTTTAAAATTCATCCTTCAATAAAATTCTTTCAACTTGAATAGTCTCCTAGGTTATTCACCTTCAACGTTTTAATTTATTTGATTTTATATTTTCATGGCTTTTTAAAACTTCCTTTTAATTTCTTATTAAAATGAAAGAAATTTCGAAAAACATGAAACGGATAATCAAAAATATTAATGAACTTTTAATTTTAAAAAGTTTATAGTTATAGTTGAGAAAAAATTTTTAAAAAATCGAAAACCATTTCTAAAAAAATGAATTTTTTTCAATACCAATTTATTAAAATTTTAAAATTTTCTCCAATATTACTTTTTTCTTTAATTTCAATTTTCTACTTTGATTATTGAAAAAATTTTCCAACCTCATATTTTAAAAAAAGTCATCAACTCGACGATTTTTTCCAATTGATTCTATATTTTCATTACCTTTTAAAAATTGCTTTCAATTTCTTATTGAATTGAAAAAATTTCGAAAAACATGAAACGGATAATTAAAAATTTAACGAACTTTTAATTTTGAAAATTTTATGGTTAAGAAAATATTGAAAAAAATTGATAACCATTTCTAAAAATGAATTTTTTTCAATACCAATTTATTAAAATTTCAAAATTTTCTCCAACACTTGAATTTTTTTCCATTTCAATTTCCCACTTTGATTTTTGAAAAAATTTTCTCCAACACTTAAATTTTTTTCAATTTCGATTTCCCACTTTGATTGTTGAAAAAATTTTCCAATCTCATATTTTTGAAAAATTCTCCCAAACGATTATTTTCGAAAATTTCCTTTAATCTTTTTTCAATTCTGAATTTAAAAAAAAATCAACTTGACGTTTTTCAAAATTTTTTCTAAATCATTGATTCAAAGAAAATTTTAAGGATTTAAAAATCAAAATCACAATTAGTGAAAATTTAAGATCATTAAAATTTGAAAAAAAAAATCATTCTCGCAGAATTTTGAAAAATTTAATATTTTGAAAACTTAAAGTTGAAAAAATTGAGAAAAATTTTAAGTTTGAAACAATGGAACGCAGAAAATTTAGACTCGGGCCGTCGAAATATAAATAATTTTCAAAAAAATCACTATCATCAGTTGTTGAAATCATTTCGATCAACACAACAGGGAGAAAACTTCGAACAGCACCAAGTACCGTAGACTATTCTCAAAATCAAAGCTCCTACGCAATAATAAAGGGGTAAAAATGTAAAAAAAAAACCACAGAGTTAAACATAAGTAGAGTTTATTTCGACGAGGTGGAACGACCTACGCATACGATACGATGGTAAAAGAAGACAACAAAATGCATCTCCGTACTTCGCCATAAATCGAGAGTAAGTTTTAAGAGGGAAGGAATGAAGAGCCATACACGACACCGAGGACGATGATACTTATGAAAACAACGCGTGTACGACCGAAAGATATTAAGTATCACAAAGGAAAAGAGCTCGTCGTTAATAGCGTAAAAAAATTCTCCGCGTAACGAAACTACAAAATCTGCGATGGAAAAGTCGAAGAAAGCGGAGTGTGGTAAGTACCAGCGCGAGGTACGAAGGGTGGAACGAAACCGCGCGAGATTTGGTTTATTATGAAAGCAGACCACTTATTTAAAATGTTAAATGAAGTATGCGAACGTTAATTTCATAGCTGAAGATTTTATTCGCTCGGTGGCTCCGCAAGAGAGCCCGGCTTTTAGTTAATTATTTTCTTAGCCCCGGTACTACCGGTGTACGGTATGACCGCACGCTGCATAACGCCAAGGTGCGGAGCCGGGGTTTATCCAAAGAGCACCTTTACACGCCGTACCGACTTTATTATTTTTAATAGCGTCGAAATTACCGGCTGTCGAACAATTCGACACGAAAAGCACCTTCGAACGTTGACTCAACCGTAATGGTTCCTTTGGCCAAACAATACGCGCATATTGTCTCGGATTATCGATTAACAATTCCTTTCCGCTAATGACCCACTGCCGAGTGGTAGCCGTCGTCCTGCGGTTTGCTGTGCGGTTCCATATTCGTAAAAACGTAATTTTAAAAATATTAACGAACACGGGCTCTCGATTATTTCGACTTTACGGCCACCTACGCGTTTTTATCGCCGTATTACTCAAGGTCGAACGTATTCATATAGTGCCCGGATTGGAAATTTTAGGCCCGAATTTGCTGTCGAATGGGCGAGAAATACGACTACCGCGGTCGATTTTGAGTTTTTGAAGCGAAATGGTGGAATTTGCGAGGTATTAACACCTACATACGAATGCCAGGTATATTAAATGGGTTTTAATGTGCCAGCTTATTACGGATTGTTTGCTAGGTGAGTTTTTTTCAACCTACTTGATGAATTTTCAAGTTTTTGTTCGTGCTCGAAATTTCAGTTGGCTTATTTTTAGAAATTTATTTTGGGACACTTTTTGAAGGCGTATTTTCAATGTCAAGGGTAATTTTTAATTCGATAAGGGAAGACGTCCAGGTATTTTCAAGCAGTCGATGAGGTGTAATGAAATATCAAAATAGATATTATTTGAACAGGTGATTTTAAAATTTCAAACCATTGGAAGAAATTAATAACGGAAAATTTGAAAATCAAGTATGTACATCAAAATTTAAAATTTGAATGGAATATTAATCAAAAAAATTAATTAAATTTTAAAAAAATCTCAAAAATTAATACACAAGTATCAGTGATAAGAAATTTAAAATGTTAATGGGTGAAAAATGAATTTGGAAATTTGGAAAACAGAAAAAATGAAGGTCTTTGAAATTTGATAAAGATACAATTTTTCAAGTTTGACAATTCAATTACATAATTTTGGTAAAAAAAATCGAAATTAACCAAAACCCAAAACTCAAAATTCCAAACTCTGATTCGGTTCCGTAACCTGACACCAAAAAATGCTACAATTTGAATTTTTCTTCAATTTTGTCAGATTTTGAGTTCAAACTGTATTCTAAATTTCGTTCTATTTTCAAAAAGTTACTAGGTTCTTTCAAAAGTTTGTCAAAATTCTGGACAAAAGGTTTAAAAATAAAATTTAAGGTCCCGAATTTTACATTCCGAGCTAAACTATCTAGATTCAATTTTCTCTCATTTTGCACATGTTAAAAATTACCATTCTTATCTCATCCGAAAAATTCTCAAATCGTGCTAGCTTCTGGCGAAAAAAAATCAAATAAGTAGTACGAGTAATTTACATAATTATTTCAATACAGTTTAAGAATGAGGAATCTCAACTACTTGGCAGAAAAATTTTGTACCCTCCTCCCCCTCGGGCCCTTCGAAAAAAAACTGAAACTCAATTCAGAAAAAAAACGTGACCAAAGTTTTATATGCCTGAGTTCATTTCTCAAATTCTAACATGCCACTGAAATTTTAAAATTACTTTACCATCCTGCAAAATAATATGAGGATTTAATTTATCAACGAAAAATGCTGAAATTTGGTACAATTATATCCCATTTCGAATCTTCCGAAAAATTTATAGCAGTTTTGAGACGGTTTAGAGCTTTCAGAAAATTTTGGAATTTTTAAGCGCTGAAGAAAAACTCAAAAAAATGTTCTAGATGAACTTCAGCTCCTAAAAATTCAGATTAATCACATTGATGAACTATTAAATCAATACGTAATTGCCTCCCCAAATTTAAATTTTTTTCAAAAAAAATCTGCCAATAAGTATGGACTTTTCTTTATTTTTGTAAAATTCCAAAATTTTCTAGAGACTTCAAAACATTTTAAAAACACTTTTTTCCCTGATGGGTTCTGCTTGGAAAAAATGGGGTACATACTAAATTTCAGCATTTTCGTTAATTAGATAGAATTTTCCTATTTTGCAGAGCACTGGGGCAATTTAAAAATTCCAAATATTCGCCAAAATTTGAGAAATCAACTTCAGCAACTAAAATTTTGAAAATGGGTTTATTTCAAAATGAGCTTCTGATTTATTTTGGTTTCGGCTGAAAACTGTACCGTCGGTACAGATACCTCTTTCTCTTGTTAGGCATTTTTTTCCCTCAAAATTTCATTACAGTTTTCTCACTGAAATCCTTTGAAATCAAAAAAAAAAAAATTTCTTACACTTCTCGTACTACTTTTTGGACTCTCATACTGACAAATCGTGCTAACAAATCAAAAAATGTAAGAAAATCATGTTCAGGGTTGCAACTATTTTTCAAAAATGAGTTCCCTTGACTACTCCAGGGTTTTCAGGCAAATTTTTACGAGTTTCCCAAACCTTTTCACATGACGTAGCTGCTGTGACAGAAACGAAAATGTGAGTATATCTTCACTGGAATAATGTCATCGAATAGAGGAAAGGAATAAACTTTTATTGCTTAAAAATAGATACTCAAAAATGCTGAGGTGGCTGAGGGAAGGAGGGAGAGAGGGAAGGTTCATACAATTATTTTAAAATAAAATTTTCTTTCGTATATTTCTCAGGTAAATAATTTAAAATTAAGGTTTGAAGAAAAAGGTTTCAAGTAAAGCAAAAATTTAATCATTTTTTCAACATTTTTAGTCTTAATCTTGATAGGAATCCGAAGCCTCAGGCACTTCATTTTTACAAAGCCAGGATTTTAAAATTTGAGTTGGATTTTTGGATACAGAATAATTCATTTTTCAATAAATAATTGAAAATAATTCATGACTGGAGTGAAAATTTAAAAACAGAATAAATATTAGGTAGGTAATGAAAAATGTATGTACTTCCTATGTATGCACTCACTTTCACGATTCAATCATTCTTAAAATTTTACCCTTTTATTATTTTTTTTCAAGTTCAAAATTTTATACTTTTTATGATTTAATGTTACACAGTAAGCAAAAAAAATTGAAATCGTTTCATCAAGTATGAATTCTAAAGTTGTGAAAATACCGAAAAATTATCAGAAATTCAATCATGACCAAAAGTACTAATTTCAGAAAAAAAAATTAATATTTTATAATTTTTAAAAAATTTTACCCCACTAGATGCTAAAAAATCTCTAGAATAGGTACGATTTTTTTCAAAAAAATTGGTACTCTTTGTCTCAGATAATCACTAAATAAGCTTTAAATTAGATATGAAGCAGTTTTGGAAATTTTTAGATTTTTTGAATGAATTTGTTACTTGAAAACTCGATATTCGTGCTCGATCGAATTTTCTCAGTCTTTTAAAACCACAATTTTTTTCGCTTGGACTTGAAAATTAGAATTTCAATGTTTTTGTTCAAAAACATGTTTCCAAAATTTTTAATTCAATTTAAATCAAAATTGAAGAAATTATACAATGAAAAAATATATAATCCGTTATAAACTGGAAACTGTCAATCAAAATTTTGGTAACGTCGTAAACCAAAACATTAATGTAATTTAGCCCAATCAACTCTCTAAATTTTCTAGATGAAAACCACACAGAGCTGTTCGTCTTTCGGTATAATATTTTCGAACCCGAAGACATCACGAGATATCATTCAGAAAACATTACTTTCGATTAATATTATTAGAAAATCAACACCCATCAAACTGACATCGGAAACATGATTATAGAAGACGTGGAAACCGAATCGACACATCTACGATCGAAGTTCAAACTTAAACAAGCAAGAATCAGAAACGTAAAATGAAATGTACACCATCTACCGTGAAAAAATCCACGTACTACAATAAACAACAACGGAAGCAATTTCACAAATAACCAGGTGACATATTTTCTCGAAAAATAAACACGTACACAACTCAGCCGGTATATCGATTACCATATTATTAAAATATGTATAGCTAAGACTTTGGCTTTGGTCGGTTCAACCTGCACCGTATATGACGCTTGGCCAAGGTCGAGGTGATAAATTACCCTAGTTAAATTCGCCACTTTATTTTTTAAGTTGCAAGTGTAAAAAAGCCTTCATTAATGTCGATAAACATCTCGACGTCGTGTTTACGATCTCGTACTATAATCCTACTAAATGGACACGACAGCCGAGCTGCGCCGCCGCCGGAGCAAAAATTATGGAAAATTTTTCAATTACATTTCTAAACTTTTGTTTACTTTCGATTTGACGGTACAATGGAGACGGTTAATTTTTTACGAAATTATTTTCTCTGTTTACCGAAACGAAAGCTTTTCAATTAATGTAATGTGTTTTCGGGCTGAATTCAATCGACGTGTAAATCTATACAATTGGTGACAAATATGAATTAACTCGGCGAGAAAAGAAATTATTCGAGGGTTGGTCGGTGTTTGTCACGATGGGTGACTTGCTTGCGGTATGATTTATTGAAATTAGGTTTTTTAAGGGGGTGTTTCCGTACAAGTCTGGTAACCTAATTTATCGAGAGTAGGAATTCGGATTGCATAAATGTAAGAAGTGTTGATTATTTTAGAAAAGAAATATCATTAGTTCTTTAATAAAAATTTACATAATAAGCTGTATTTTGTACGTACTAGGATTACTTACTGCAACTGTAAAGATTTTTAAATAATTAATTTTATAAAATTTTACGAGATTTTGAAATATTTTTGCAATGATTTGTACTATTGAAATTTTTTTTTAGAAATTTTGATAAACTTATGACGATTTTTGCGGCGATTTTTCACTCCTGGCACAGAACCTCCTCTACAAATTCAATACTTGGAAAACCGAATAGTGAAATGAATAAAGCCTTAATTTGGTATTTTCATTTTGGAAACTCAACGAATATTCTTTTCGAAACAGAAAATACTTCAATTTCTGAACGATCTATAAAATATTTTATAAATAATTATTTTTTTAGATTAAATGAAGAGCTTTCAAAATTTTGAATGAAATGGACCAAAATTTCCACAATATCGGTTTCCCCACTCCTGGCGCAGAACCCCGGCATAAAATTCAACCATCTCTCTTCGCTATATCAACTTCAAATTCTTAAAATGTAAGCATTAGATTGAACGAAGGCTTTATTCATTTCACTGTTCAGATTGCAAGTTTTTGAAGGGTTTTATGACGGAAATAATGATCAGATTTGTGAGGGGGTTCTGCGCCAGGAGTGGAAAAATCGACGTATAGAAGGGCTATGAGTTTATCAATGTTTTTAAAAAAAGAAATAATTCAGTGTAAAAGAAAAAGGTTAATTGTACCCACAAATATTTGATGGAAAAATTACGTCAATTTTCCTATGGATAAATGGTATCAATTTTTCTGTGGAAAAACGGTATCAATTTTTCTGTGGGAAAAATGGTATCAATTTTTCTGTGGGAAAAATGGTATCAATTTTTCTGTGGAAAAATGGTATCAATTTTTCTGTGGAAAATGGTATCAATTTTTCTGTGGAAAAATGGTATCAATTTTTCTGTGGAAAAATGGTATCAATTTTTCTGTGGAAAAATGGTATCAATTTTTCTGTGGAAAAATGGTATCAATTTTTCTGTGGAAAAATGGTATCAATTTTTCTGTGGAAAAATGGTATCAATTTTTCTGTGGAAAAATGGTATCAATTTTTCTGTGGAAAAATGGTATCAATTTTTCTGTGGAAAAATGGTATCAATTTTTCTGTGGAAAAATGGTATCAATTTTTCTGTGGAAAAATGGTATCAATTTTTCTGTGGAAAAATGGTATCAATTTTTCTGTGGAAAAATGGTATCAATTTTTCTGTGGAAAAATGGTATCAATTTTTCTGTGGAAAAATGGTATCAATTTTTCTGTGGAAAAATGGTATCAATTTTTCTGTGGAAAAATGGTATCAATTTTTCTGTGGAAAAATGGTATCAATTTTTCTGTGGAAAAATGGTATCAATTTTTCTGTGGAAAAATGGTATCAATTTTTCTGTGGAAAAATGGTATCAATATCAATTTTTCTATGAAAAAGATTGTATCAACCATAAATTTTTTGTGGAAAAATTGTACCCATCAATTTTTGATGAAAAACTGTATCAATTTTTGATGAAAAATGGTATTAGTTATTCTATGGGAAAATGGAATCATTATCATTTTTCTATGGGAAAAAATGAGACTAACTTATCAATTTTTCTATGAAAAAGATTGTATCAATTTTTCTATGGAAAAAAATATATTTACTGATCAATTTTCCTATGAAAACATTGAAAACAAATGATGATTTACAATTTTTTATGAAAAAAATGGTATCAAATTTTCTGTGGAAAAAATGGTATCAATTTTTCTGTGGAAAAAATGGTATCAATTTTTCTGTGGAAAAAATGGTATGGAAAGAATTAGTGGTGTCAATTATTCTGTGGAAAAAGTGGTATCAATTTTTCTATGGAAATAAATGGTACAGATTTTTACAATGGAAAAAATTGTATCACAATGTTATGCAAAAAATTATTGTTATTATCAATCTTTCATGGAACAAATTTCACCAATTTTTAAGAATTTATTTTACCTATTTTTCTCGATGTGGAAAAAATTGATTCTAGATATTTATTTAGCATATTAAACATTATGTATGTACTATTTTTAATGAAAAAACTGAGATGATTTTTTTTTTTTTTCATTAAAAAAAAGAAATGATTTTATACGAAAAAAGTTGATTAATTTTCAATTGAAAAATTGTACACATTTGTTATGGAATTTTCACAAATTTTTCAAAGGAAAATTGTACCAGTTTTTCAAGGGAAAATTGACTTTTTTAAAGGAAAAATTAAATTATTTTTCAGAGCAAATTTTAATGAAGTTTTTATGAATTTATAGATCAGTAATCAAGTTTAGGTAGGTAATGATAAGGAAATTTACAAGTTTATTCATAAAAAAGAAAAACTTGTCTTCCCTTGCTAAAAAAAAACAACCTCATCGCGAAAAAGAAAACAAATCAGGAAAAAATTTGTACATTTTTATCAACAGGAAAAATTGCCACGTCATTTGTTCCACAAAAATTTGAAAAAAATATATAGGTACATATGTATGTAGTAATGACCTAATTAATTTTTTTTGTGAAAAATATCTATCTCCTTTTTTTTTTTAAGAAAAAAAAGATTTAGATAATTTTCCAAAATTTAAAAACGGAACTACATTTATGTAGGTAGGTAGTTGAAAAAAAATTCATCAATTCTTCTTCAATTTCCTAACGAAAACAAATTAGATACCAAAAAAAACGACCAGACAGACTTGAATTATTCACAATACCTAAACGTCTATTTACTCCTGGCGCAGAACCCCCTCATAATCTCCAGTTATTTTTTACCTCATAAACATGAACTTCTTGAAAACTGAAGCAAAATATCGAAGTAAACCTACATTCAACTCTATTTCGAGAAACTGTACAGCTATCCCTTTCGAAGCACGCTGTAGCTGAACATCATTTCGAACTTGATTGTTGAAACGAGCCTATTCTCCAAAGGTAATTGATCTTCAAAGAATTGAAAAGAAGAAGAAAAAAAGTGAAAACTATAAAGCCTTACTCGCTTTTGATTAATCCGACCCGTTATAAGGAACATTTTCGTAATAAAACCCATCGAAGGCCATTTCTGTTTACATTTACCCTAGAATTATCGTCGACCATTCGCCGTCTCCTTTCTCGGCCACAATACACGTTAACGAACGAACGCCTTAAAGGGTATCGGTATCTGCATCTTATCGTAGAATTCCAGCCAGCTCCGGCGAGCTCGTCAAATATGCGAGATTAAAGTCACCTTAGTGTTTAGAGCAGCTCGTGTAAACTATTCGGTGCTGGCGCGACAAGACCGTAAATAAAACTAAACTACGTTTTAGTAGCGTATTACCTAGGTTGGAAAATTATCTATGTATAAAAAGCGTGTACGTTGTCGGGATTCCAGTCCGGCATTTTTGCCATATACGATTACCCATTTCGGTGGCTTCCTCAAGCATGAAATAACTTTTCGACGTATTTAATTGGCGTATAGCTGGAAATAAATCTTTGCCAGCGGATCTTTCGGGAATACGAGCTTGGTGGATGAGTGAAAAAGCACACGAATTGTTTTATGCGGGTACATCGAGAAATGGAGTAGATAAGTTTGACTATGTACGGGGGGGGGGGGCGAAGTGTCGAAAAGAGGGTAAGAAATTTTTTCCCCTGTGCAGTGCGGTGTTTGTAAGCTTTCAACGAAAGCGGACTCGACTTTTTGTTTTAATTCAACGCGTACAACCATACTTGAGAAATATAAAAGGGGTTTCGCTTTCAACTTGGCCCTTAAAGTTATACGCGTCTTTTGCCCCTTTTTAATGAAATCTATTACACGCATGAACAATATCAACGTTTTCTTCGACGTTTAATACCTTCTTTAATAAACGTTCCGGTATAAATCTTATTAAATGCATGTCCCGAGTTACCCATCCGAGGTTTTCCCATGTTTACTTCGAAAAATTAATATTTTAGTGGTATTTTTACATTCGACGTGGAGGTTTTTCCAGTATTATGGTCTTCTTATCGATTATTCGTGTAATTGCATAGGTTAAATGATTAGTTTTCGAGAAAATTCACCTCTGAAATTGATGTTTTCGGAATTTTGAAAATTATTAGTAAATATTCGAAGGAAATTAGGATAATTTCACGGTATTTTTACAAGTTTTCACCTTTTTAGCAGATTTCCCGCCCTAGTTTTATTATTAGGCATGGTTTACGAGATGAAATTGCAACTAGAATTACTTCGAAGTAAATAAGGTTGCTGATTTGGAAAATTGAAGGGATCATCCTAAGACAGTCTCGGGTAATTGACCCTTTTACAAATGGAAAAAAAATATGAATTACATAAATATGACAATTCTAATATTCGACGAGACAATTTTCCATATAAACAAGTGGCTCAGGTAACTATTTCATTCGTGAAACTTTCAAGAGTCAGGTCAGTGATTTTTGTGATACCTGCAAAAAAATTTTATCCATTTTGAATGCTTTTCTATTTTCTTAAGATTTTTGATATTTTTTCGGCCTTTTCCAAATGTATCGTCAATTCCATCATTTCATCATTCCGTGCAAAATACTTTCACATTCTTAGACTACGTGTAGAATTGTGAATTATTTCTGTTCATAAAATAGAGAATCTTTTCTGAGATTTAATCATAGAGCTTGGAGTTACTACGTAATATAGAGTGCTCGAACAAACCTGATTCTAGGGCGATTTCCTTCCAAACAACTTGGAGACTCTGTAGTTTGATGGGTAGAGCCTGGTATCTGCGCATGCGCGAGGTATTCCTTATACAGCTGTGTTTAACTGATTATACTGATATCAACAAAACGAGAACATCATGCGTGTAGTTCCATCGTATTCCAATGTAGTTCAAAGCGTAAATCATATGTTGTTCACGCATGCGCAAAACTCTACTTCTAACCATCTCACTACAGCTCGCTGGTATGTTTGGAGGGAACTGTAACATTGAATGAGCACTCTATATTACGTAGTAACTCCAAGCTCTATGGATTTAATAGACAATCCGGGCCGTGCAGAATCATTTCGTTCAGCGAGCATTCGATTCTTTTTTACGTCTTATCACGTCTTATCAGTATCTGAAAGAGGGAAACTGGAGAATGACGAAATTAACAGTTTCCGATTTCGTTATCTTTTGTACTCCGAATGACTGAATTGGTATAAATTATTAAATATTATTCAATAATTTGTACTAATTTAGTCATTTCAAGTACAAAAAGTGACGAAATCCGAAACTGTTAATTTCGTCATTCTCCAGTTTCCCTCTTTCAGCTACTGATAACAGATGACCCGTTCACGAACGAAATGATTCTGCACGGCCCGGATTTTGAAAAGATTTTTCGTATTGATCATAAGAAAAAAATGAAAAAATTCCGCCACGTCAGAATTTTTCACAATTATTGAAAAGTTTTATGTAGAATTTATTTCACACTTTATCAAAATTTTCAATACTTGGAGTGGATTTTCAAGGAAAAGGAGTGATTCGCCACAAAAAAAAGATTTTCTGGGAAAAACCAAGCTTTTAAAAAAAAAATATTTTCTAGGAGAGATATTTTCAATGAAAGATAAAAGATGAATTCTGAAATTTTTCTTCGAGTTTTGCTTCCTTGGAGAAAAATAAATTAGACTGTCAAAAAAAAACCTACAATTTTGTGAGGCTCTTTTTTCACCCAGAAAATCGACGTGGAGTGTTGGAAGTCGTCAAAAAATGTAACACATGAATTTAAAAATTCAATTATAAAAATTTTCCATTAAATGTGACGAAGAAAAACTAAAATCATATTCGAACTCAGCACTCAAAAATAGATCAGAATCATCTTTCAGGGTTGAATGAATAAGCAGAAAAACAAAATAGGTTGAAAAAATGCACTCGTGATTTACATAGGCGAATCGGAATTAACTTGTAACTTTTTTGGCTAAATCTGCCGTAGAATCATTCGACTTTTCAATTTTGCTAGAAAACAATTTCTAAATTAATACTTTTTCAGGTTAAGAATTCATTTTACCATAGTTTAGGAACACTTGAAATCTTGAAAAGATCAGTATTTCAGTTTTCTAACGTTAGAAACTTGAAATTTGACATGAGCAGAAAAATTCGGGATGCCCGGTGAATTTTTTCAAACAATTTTTACTTTTTTGCGATTTTTTGAGTATTATTGAAATTTTTGACTTCTTTGGCAAATAAACGATACCCCTCCCGTCAATTATCTGAGTAATTGTACCTGATTAAAATAATGGAAGGCGAGAAGTGGGACTTTCAAATAATTCATCCGTAGGAATTCAAAAATTAGGTAGTTACGACAGATATTTTTTCAAATGGGGTGGTTCAAAATTACCGTTTGGTTTTTTATTCTTATAGAAAATTGCCTCAAGGATTTAAAACTATATTCTGAAATAGCCGAAATAGCCTCGAAAATTCTCTCGATTTTTTTTTCTAATTTTTTCCATTTCTGATGAAAAATTTTACCAGAAATTCAATGAAATTCGTTTGAAGTCCGTGTTGTGCCAAAATACTCCTCTTCCCGCAAAAAAGCGGCTTTAAACCATAAAATTTGGGATTTTAAACTGAAAAAATTAGACTGAAGACTGAAATTAGTATAGAGTCAGAAAAACTTGGTTAAAAGACCGCATGCCAACAACAGCTTTGAAAAGAACCTCAACAAAAATCAAACATTTCTAAATTTTTGGGATTTGTGGCCTTTTCAAAAACACTTTGGAGTATTACTCGATATTAGATACAAATTTTTATAAATTCTTGGTAAAAATTTCCAATCAGAATGAAATTTTTGGTTTTCAAGTTATTTATAAAAGAAAATTCTTTTGAGAAAACTTTTTTTTAAAACTAGTCGACAAAAAAAATGTTTGGTCCAAATTTCAATTCTAAAGCCTAAATAAAATTGGTTTTCAAAGTTTTCTTTGAGAAGTGAGGGGGAGGGGGGTCGAAAAATAAGATTTTATAGAACAATAAACTTCACAGGCTTAAGGAAAAAATTTTCAAAATATTTTATTGGTCCAGTCTCAGTGAAAATTTCACGGCAATAAATCGAATTGCGCAAACCGCAGACGTCCCAAATTCTGTGAAAAATTTTCATTTTTTTGTGCCTTGCCCATCAAAAAAAGATATTTCAGAGCAAAGTAAGCGTTTGCAGCAAAAATGACTACGACAAAAACTGTAGAGAATTAAATTTCCTATCGGGTGGAAATAATTAGCTTTTTCTGGGAAGCATGTTTTTTAAAAATATTTTTGAGTAAAATTGGACATTAGCGGAGGTAATTTAAAAAAAAAGAGAAATTTTGTTTTCTTTTGTCAATTTCCTCCACTAATGTTCGATTCTACTCAAAATATCTTGAAAAAATGACTCAGAAAAATCTAGCCAATTCTACCAAGTAGAAAATTCTATTTTTTATAATTTTTGTCATGGTCTTTTTTTATTGTAGACGCATAGTTTGCTCCAAAATACCAATTTTGGTAGCCAAGGAACAAAAAAATGTGATTTTTTCACAGAATTTAGGAACGTTCAAAATACGATGTCTGCGGTTTACTCCATTCGAAGACTGGACCAAAAAAAAATTGAAATTTTTTTTCTTAAGTCTATGTTTATTGTTCTTGAGAAACCTCATTTCTCATTTCCCCCTCTCCCCCCCTCTGCCCCCAAAAGCAAACTTTGGTCAAAAAAATATTTTTTTTTTATTAGCCGCATAAAAGTAACCAAAATTTGGCAATTTGAATCAACAAACACAAAAATCGCGTCGATTTGTGTTATTTCCTTATAAATAATAAAACTGGCGGAAATTTGCAATTTCGACCAGCCCATTAAAATTAATTTTGAACCTTGAACGAAGAACAAACTTTCCTTCAACTCATTGAAAATGAAAATTATTCGAAGTTTGTAAAGAAAATTACCTCATTGGATACACTTTTCAATGGAAAATTTTACATCGAAAATTTCCAAACATTTTTCAATCTTCTTCGATACAAAACTCAAATAGGTATATCAGCTCATTTTCCAACAATTTATAGAACACATTTTTAAAGATACAAAATCCAAAAAATTGACTTATCTTTCGTTCCATTATCACTCGAAAATATACAGTCCTCGAACGAAATTTTCGATTTCGACTTTTCAATGGAAAATTTCCAAACATTTTTCAATCTTCTTCAATACAAAACTCAAATAGGTATATCAGCTCTTTTTCCTACAATTTATAGAACACCTTTTCAAGATAAAAAATCCAAAAAATTGACTCATCTTTCGTTCTATTATCACTCGAAAATATACAGTCCTCGAACGAAATTTTCGATTTCGACTTTTCAACGGAAAATTTCCAAACATCTTTCAATTTTTTCTATACAAAATTTACTCAGAAATATCAGCTCATCTTTTTCCCACAACTTGTGAAACACCTTTGGAGAATCCATTTTTCTACAATTTGTAGAACACATTTGAAAAAAAAATCTCAACATTTGACTCATCTTTCGTTCCATTATTATTCGAAAATACAGCCTTCGAACGAAATTTCCAAGTTTTTAATGGAAAATTTCCAAACATCTTTCAATCCAGCTCTTTTTCCCACACCTAATGAAACACATTTGGAAAAAAAAATCCAAAAAATTAGCTCATCTTTCATTCCATTATCACTGGAATACAAGCCTCGAACGAAATTCACGCGAAATTGTAAATTTCCGAACGAAACACGACGTATTTTCTAGTAACATTTCTCGTACGAAGAAATCCAATCAATTCCACCGAACTGTTAACGTAACATTGGGAAAAAGTTGGGGTAAAATTTAGCATATATTCATTACCAAAGGAGCTTGAACTTTGGATAAAGTTCATCAGCCGAAACTTTTCGTATAGTTTGGGAAGTCGACGCTGACACAGCGTAAAAATCGTTTCGTCGACGTATACGAGACGAATCTGGCATCAAATCATCATTCGCTAATACTCTTATCGGCGGCGATAAGTATGTAAAGTAAAACTCACCCTTCTGGAAGATCTTTTAATCCTCTGTCGTTTCGGTGAATTCGATTCGGCATCGGTATAAACTAGATTTCTAATACTTCCGCTAAATCTGGGCTCGAAAATCACGCTCGGTAATGCCAATCTGGTTAATTTGGTATTATACCAGGATGGCATGCCACCAATGTAGACATCCGAATTGGTAGCTAGGTTACCGAAATGGAATTCTTTGCCTTTGGATGTTCTACTTTGACTGACATCGTCCAAGGTTAACGTAGTCTTGTTATCGTTTCTTTTGACCGATACCTTGTGCCAATGGCCGTCGTTGAGTTCACGTCCAATGGTGATGATCTGAGCTCCTCCGCCGAGATTGTACCTTAATCGAAGAGCTCCCTCGACTAATTTTATTTCGAAGAAATCGTAGGTGCCTCCGTCGTCGGTATAGAGGAGTAATCCATTCGGCTGGTCTGTTTTGAATTCGAATTCGAGTGATCCGTTGAGGGCGACGTTCCATTTACGAAACTGAGCATAGGACGAGGAAGTGCTTTCCAACAAGAAGCAAACCGAGTGGCTGATGAGGAACGATGGTATTAAAAAAAGCACGATTTTCATTTTCGTTGCCACCGTATCACTCCGATATTAGACTGGTTCTGGTACCATGACGGCGGTATCATTCGTCGAGCAAATTTTCTACGAACTTCACCTGACGCGATTACCTACACTGATCGAATTTCAAAACCACGTTCGCGTTTTGAAGTCTAGACCGACGCGACATTTTCGACACCACAATCAGCGCGCATTTCCCAGAAAGTTACAATTTCGAATACCGCCGGTTAAGAAGGCAGTTGCCTTTAACGTAAAAAAGGGAGTAAATTCGACCTCGTAACGGTGCACGCAGGCGCGGACTCGCTTTTACGATTCTTCTGGATTGCGAATCGTTTCGGTCGCCGATGGAGAATATATCGTCGTGTAGTACAAAATTGCGCCAATGTTTCGTACGCCCGAAATAATATTCGACGATTCGCCGCAGCATAATTCAACTTGACGGATATCGTCCGATGTTACCAGCAAGGAATGAGAAAGAATAAGAAATTCGCCTTTGTCGGTCGGTAAGACGACTGGGTGAATCGAGTGCAATTTTTTCTGGTTCTTTTTTTTTACAGCGAGAGAAATCGTTGGAGAGAAATTGGATAGAATTTTCAGGCTGTAGGTGGTAAAATGTGAGAAGAGATTGAGAAGCAGGTTTGCTCTGTGGTGGGAATCTGAGATTTTCTAGTTTACTGGATAGTTTTTTCGAATTTGTGGGCTTTTTTGATTTTGACGATGGGCGGAAAATCGTCGAGATAAGATTTTCTAGGCTTTTGAGGTGATATCAGTAATTTATAGCATTTTGGGAGGGGGGGATTTTTTCGTACATCGAGGCATATCTTTACGTCTTCAATTTTAGAAATGGGTAAAAATCAGGAAAAAAAAGTGCTTCAAAGCACTTACGAAAAGCTTTCCAGATTGGATTTTTTCCACAGAAATTTTTTCAGAGCACGTTGCCGTTGGTAGGCTCTTCAATTTATATGTTAGCAAAAAAAATCGCCAATTTTTTTTCGGGATGGTTCGTTTTAACGTAAGTTTGTGACTGTGTCAATTTTGAAATTAGGCAGGAAATCATCAAAAGAGAGTTAGCCTGCTTGGTTTCAAAATCAGATTCAGTTACAAGGGTTGATCGTTTTACAAAATTTCAAAAGGGGATGGTAAAATTTTTAAACTTTTTGATTCGATTTTAACCCCCCCCCCCCTCCTCCTCCTTTCCAAAAAACAAAACTCAAGTTTTCAAAATTTCGAATTTTTAAAATTTTATTTTTATTGATTAGTGATAATTTTTACAGTGCCATCATTCAGGGATTTTTTACACAATTTTTGATAACTTTGATATTTAAACTCAATTTTGAAAGCAAAGGGAGAATTCAAAGAGAAAAAAAATGAATAGAACATAATTTGTAAAGCGTTGGTAAAATTTCTTTTCGATAGATTTTAAGCTCAGCTTTTTTTTCATTTACGTTTTGCAATTTATGTGGAATTCCGTTTTTTTTCTTTTGTTCAAAAAATTGACTTGAGTGTCAAAAATCATAATAAAAGGTAAAAAACAATGTTTAAAAAAATTCAAATTGTGAAAAATGTTTGGGAGATGGAATTTTTTCACTTTTTTTTCGTGATCAGCATGAAAAATCCATAAAAATCTTTCATCAAAACTTCCAATAGCATTTCAAAAGCTTCAAAGCTTGAAAATGTCGACCTGTGTAATTACAGTCAATTATCGCTGAAGAGTAGAACGTTTCACAATTTTTAATTCATTTTGATTTTTGGTAGGGGGGGGGGGGATATTCAAGAATCAAACACAAATCATAATTAAACGAAGTTGATGTTCATTCGAAATTGACTTATCACGATTCCCATATCGATTCAGTTTTCTATTCTGAAATTTTGAAGTTCAGCCGAGAGAAGGGAAATGAACATTGTCTAAAAGAAAAAAAAAATTCTGAGATGCATCAAAATTTTAAAATTCCAAGCAACATGGTAACTGTACATTTCCCTGATCAAAAATAGGTACGTTTTTATCCAAAATATTTCGAGCACTATAAAAAGAAAATAATAAATTTTATCGAAAAAAATTAAAACCAGGCCCATTTACAAAATTGGTAAAATTTATTCTAAATCAATAGGTAGATAATATTACTTTTTTTAGAATAAATATTATCAAGTTTGTGAATACCTAGTTTTTTTCGTTTTTTTTTTTTTTGATAAAATTTATCAATTAAAAGTTTTTTTATTCAGTAACGGGCAATGTTACCTCATTTTAATTTCAAAAAATAGACAACTTTTTTTCGTTTTTTTTTTTTTGATAATTCTGATTAAATATTTAGTTTATTCCAATTTTTTCATTTCTTATGTTGAAATCGGGATAATGATTTTCCTATTTTTTTTTTTACAGAAGTCAAAAGTGAGCAAAAAAGTTGTGTCTAGATCAGAAAAAAATTTGGTAAAATCCACCCACCGCAATTTTCCTTCAATCTAACAAAAAAAATATCATTTGATACAGAAAAATTACGAATACCTACGAAGATTTTTTAGACCAAAAATCGTCCACATTACTTTTTCACGGGTTATCAGAACTTACCTTGAGGAATTTAAAAGAATTGGGGTATTTTTTGAATACATCTCAGTATGAAGATCTGCTTTCACACCAAAAAATTATCAAAAATAATTTTTCTAGAGTAGGTATTCTCATTTTTGAGAAAAAAATGTAATGCTGTTTTCTCCACGTTGAAAAAATTGTCGGGATAAGGAAAAATGGGGAAGAAGATCAGATAGGAAAATCTCAGGTGATAATTTTTTTGGTAGAAACATTCAAAATAAGACCATTTCAAAAAAATTGACCAAAAAATTTTTTCAGCAACCTATTATTTAATAAAAATGTTAAAAACAAAAAAAAATATTTTTTCTAGACTTGTGTAACCCCCCCCCCCCTTAAAAAAAGTTCCAGTGGTAGGTTCTTTGGATTCAAAAAATACATACTTGCAGTAATTTTATCAGAATAAAATTTTCAAATTTTTAGACAGTAAGTATTTAATGAAATTTAAAAATTTTTGAAACTTTTGTCAAGTTTGAAAGACGTTGAGGAAGAGAAAAAATCCGAATTTTTTCCTCTAATTATTTTGAAATCTGAAACAAAACTTTTGCTGCACTTTTTTTTTAAATTAATTTTTAAACAGAAAGTTGACACAAACTCACCAACCACCCCGAATTTCATCTTTTTATTAACGAATTCTCAAATGAAAATGTATATCTACTTATAATATTATCAAGTGAATTATTTTTTTTAATGAGATTTACTTTAAAACTGAAAGAGTACCTAATATTTTAAAACCTTGGAAAAATAAAAATCTATGTTTCATATTTTTTTTCAAAATCACGAAAATTTTTGGCAACAAAATTGAGAGAGTTTGAAAATGAAGGATTTGATTTTTTCAATGAACTATTTTGTATTTTAGATGTCAAAAGGCCTATGTCAATCTACAGGTCGAAGTTTGTAACTAAAATTTCATCTCAGACGTCATTTTACCACACGCCTTCAAGGTTTCAATTTATCCTGAACTTAATCCATCCAACTTTCCAGAGAATTTCTTTCAAAATTTGAAACAAGTATTTCAATTATCTGTCTCAAGTGTAAATAATCTTCACATTTGTATTCTTTCTCGATTCATACTTTTTTTTTCAAATTTGGCTATTACAGATGAAAGATATTCGAATTCATAGGATGAAAGTCCCAAAAGACAAAAGAAAAATGTCACCTTTTCAAAATCTGAACTACTTAATTACATTGAAATCCTTCAAAGTGCATCAAACGACTCAGAATAGGATTTTTTAAATCCTCTCTTCCTTTTGAAAATAACAGGTTAAATACGATAAATTATATTCTACAGTATAGGTACATAATGTAGGAACAAACCAAAGATGGCATTTTTGAAGGGACAAGAATTGAAGAAATTTCAACTGAGATCGAATTTTTCCTTGGTTTTTGTCTCGAATTACCAAAGTTCAACTTTTTCGATTCAAATTGAAATTTTTTCAAAAAAAAGTTGACTTGACAAATTTTTGACTATAAATTCAATTTTGTCATTATACCATCCATTGCTCAGTTTAGAACCTCGGTTTACGAAATTCAAATTGAAATTATTTTTAAATTTTCAACTTATTCATGATGTCTTTGCTAGGTATTTTTTTCTCAAAAATCACCACTCATTCATTCATTTATTAATTCTTTTTCATTAGGTAAAATGGTTTCTCAAAAACTTATTTTATCCATAATTTTTCCGTAAAACGTTTGGATAGAAGAAAATCCCTCTCCTCCTCTTCCTCAGCAAAACTAAATTTATTTATTTCAAATTCAATCAGAAAAAAATATGATATGAATTAATTGGTACTTCTTAGCAAAATTGAACCAAAATTGACTTCTTCAAGTACCTCTGATCCTTCCTCAAATCACCATTAATCCAAATCAACTTTTTACGTGAATACTTGAACCTCAAGATACAAAAACATCGCCTAAAACGAAATATTTTTATACCAAAAAGTATACTTGAATCTCACATTCTTATTTCTTTCAAGGATCGACTTCTTCAAATAAACTCGTCGAACAATACCTTCGTAGGTTTATATTTCGAATAGAAAATATATTTCTTCCACCCACGCTGCAAAAATTCCATCAAACTTCGAAATTCTTCGGTTTGAATAACAACAGAAAACCATGATGAAAAATGGCGAAAATTTATTCTTGGAAAATTTTCCTTTGAAAACCAACGCGAAAATTCCTCGTATATTTGAGTAAGGGAAAGTTTCAGTGCCTTATGGAGGCGTTGAAATACTCGAGTAAAAAAAAACTTGAGTCGAATCTTTCGATAAAAGGGTATTATTTTAACAAAGGTAGCGAAAAACAATCCAATGACGTGAAAAGGGTGTCTCAGAATAGAAATGGATGAGATGCTCAACTTTTTAAACATGAATCCTTGAATACGTAACTTCTTTTTGAAAATATTTTTTTAATTTTTTACTCGACACACTTTGACAAGAATTAAGTACCTAGACCTACCAACGAAATCTACTAAAGAAGATAAATTTAGAATTTAAAAAAAATATAATATTAGAAAAATAAAATCGATAATTTGAACCTAAAATCCAGCTTCAATTCTTCCTGATTTGTAAAAATAGACCAAGGAATTTCCTTTTAGCCTAATTTTAAACAAAATCCAGGTCATTCTACAATCTCAGCTTGTCCTAAATTCCCATCGACCAATAAAAAAATCATCAAAATGTGGCCACCGTCGCTGAATCCAGCCAGCCCTTCATACTTAGTCTTGCTCACATCCTCGAAAATCGTAATTGTCAGCTCGAACAAGCCAACCCAAAAAACGTGTATTGGTTCGGAAGAGATTGGATTACAACACGAGAATGATACGAAGCTAAGACGAAACGCGTTTTGAATCCCATTACAGATGGCAATAAAGGCAAAAAAAAGGACAACGTCCGCGGATTACGTGCTCCATGTAACAAAACCCATGCAATCCTGAGCCAGCATGTGGTTACCATGCGAATCCTTATCGAATACCATTAATACACATCGCGCGAAAAAGCACATCCTGTAGAATTTTTTTTTCCTCAAAATGCGAAAAGAATCGAAGATCATTTTATCGCAAATTCGGCCTGAAAATTTTTTTCATCCGATGTACGACTAATTTCCAATGAAAAAACGTATCTGAACGAATTATCAGCGTACTTCGTATTCGAGATCTGCGTTGAATAACGAAATTATTAAAAAGTATTTCCTCAGATTCATTCGTCGTTCTTATTACTTTTCAATTCATTCGGCACCAGACATATCGAGATTCGAGGTGTATGATTTACGATGCGTGAATTTCAAATGCGAAATACGTTCTCGAATTCTTCACTGTTTTCTCGTTAATAATCCTTCGTTTTAAATAAGATTTTACGAAAGAACGAGCGAAAACACTTCGATATTGTAACGAGATTTGAAAATGCTCACAACAGATATCTTGTCTCGGAAGAGTCATGTTTGAGAACAACATTGATGGCATCGAGGTACCTGGGGTGATTTCTGTACCGTAAATAGGCCATTTATTGTTTCACAATTGAATGGATCGTTTCGAGAACCATTTCATTGAGTTTGACGACTCGAAATAATGAAAATTTTCTACGAGTCTGATATTTTAACTATCAATTTGAAATTTAGTTCGGAGTGACTTACCTATTTTGAATTTTCTCTTCAATTCGACTAACAAGAAGACTATCAAATCGTAGAGCAGCCTAATTTCCTTTCGTTTTCGACGTAGGTAGCACTTCATCAATCTTAATCGCTGTATTAACAAAGGACACAAATAATGTTGATTTATTTTTACGAAATAACGAAAAGAAGAAAATTTGAATCTCTATCACAAACTTAAATAATAACCTATTACTGATTTTCCTCTCGACCAATCCGCAGATTTCATGATTCAAAACATTTGCTCGGAACTCTGAAAAAAATTATTATTATTATTATTATTATTATTATTATTATTATTATTATTAAAAAAAAATTCCAAAAAAATTGCAAATTTTATAAAAATTGGAAAAATTACTTCATTATTTATTATAATCCAGTACAAAAAGTGCTCTAAAAATTGAATATTATAACTTATTTTGAAGAGAGGGGAAGGGGGGATTACCAAGCGCACGAAGCCAAAATTTGAACATGCTATATGCAAAGGGTGGTAAGTACCATTTCGTAATTTCCGAGATGATCGCATTTGAAGTCTTGTAAACGGTACACTTTTGACGGATGGGTTGCAAATATCTCATGAAAATGAAGACAGCACTTTTGTCTTCATTTTCATGAGGTATTTGCAACCCATCCGGCAAAAGTGTACCGTTTACAAGACTTCAAATGCGATCATCTAGGAAATTACGAAATGGTACTTACCACCCTTTGCATATAGTATGTTCATTTAAGGAACTGGTATTTTGATTTGAATGATTTGAGCAGTATAAAAGAAAGGGAGAGGGAAAATCAATTTTTTCACTAGTTTCTTTCAAAATGACTCAAATTTAATTAAAAAAATTATTTAAATGAGAGAAACTGAGGATCTACCTCATTACAAAAAATTTCATTCAGATATATGGAGAAAAAATGACCAACAAAATTTCCACTCGCGTCTGATTTTTTTTTTAGTAATTGAGATTTGGCATTTAAATTTTTCAGAACTGAATTTGGGGTTCAAATTTTAATAAGTTTAGGTAAAAAAAACTTAAAATATTGACAGTTTCATGACCTAAGCAAACTGAAGGGTTAAACTCCTTTTACAAAAAATTTGAAAAAACACAAAATTTGTTTTAATAAAATAAAATAATGGAACAAGACTGAAATTTTTCCAAATTATTTGGTAAAAATTTGAACTTATTCATTGTGAACTTTTTCACCATTTGAACTACTTATTATTGGACGCCTTGAAAATATTTGAGGTTAGTTCATACTTCATACCCAAACAAAGCGTAAGTAAAAATAAGGTTTTCAGCCACTAAAATGTACATGAACAAAATTTTTTTCAGTTTGCTCTCCTCAAAAATATATACACCTCGTATAGACTACATTTTTGGTAAACGAATATGATCAATCGGCGATCATCTGAATTCTACCGAAGACCGAAGATCACAAAGAGATAATTTTCATCTCTCTATTTACTCACCTCGGACGAATCATTTCCAGGAATTCTGGAAAATATTTCACGTTGTAAATAAGGTAACTTTTCAGAATCTTGTAAACTATCCCAAACAGACTTCGATATAGGGACAGGAATTACGCCTTGGGTTGCCAACGAATCAAGGATCATTTTAAATCTACCCCTTAATTTAATACCGTCGATACAATACCACGTCGGGTACAGTGAAACAATGGCAAATCTAGAAAAAAAAATTAATTTGAATCATCATCCTTTCCGTGAATTTATGCGTCCATTTTGGTGGGAACTTACGCGTAACCATTTGTCGGCAGAACAATATTTTGTAAGCTTTGGCCATCTGTCACACCTTCATCTCTGATCGGTAAAGGTTGGCCGTTTTTATTTAAAATCAATAAATTATCTGCAAAGTAAAAATCACCGATAAAATAAAAACAAATCGAGCGTTAACCATCCAAAATATTGATTCAATTACCAATAAAATGTCCATATTTGGATATAATGCTATTCACAATGTAAGGTTTGCCGCCAAACTGTATTTCCAAATAAGGTGAAATGTTGTTCTCTACTTTTGTCTCAATTTGAATTTTTATGGCAGCATCAATTATATCGTCAGATGGTAAAACTTTGATGTCATCTTTGCATAGTGTTTTAACAGCTTGATATAGATTCAATACATTTAAATAATCCAGTTTATCGCTCGTTTCTAGAGATCAAAAAAATCAGATGTTGATAAATCGGTCGCAAGAAATATGCTATGGTTGTCTTACCTCGCTCTAATTCCTGTCGCAGAAAATCTTCGGCGAATACTTTGTGAATGAGTGGAACGTGCCAACGGTACAACGATACAAAATCTAGAGCCACTTTTACTAAAGGTACATTAACGTCCTGAAAATAGAAACATGCCGTTCAAAATTCATGCCAAGTGGTTACGAAACTTCGAAACATTCCAAATTAACGTACTTGCAATTTCAAGAAATAATCGACTATGGATTGCTCATATGAATCCCAATTTGGAGGCAAATACCGACCATCTGAACAGGATGCGATAAAGGCCATGACAAGCATTACTTTATCGGATATTTTGTCGGTTTGTGACAATAAACGATCTACGTAATTTATGAGATCAAAATCGACGTAGCTCTGGAGAAATAATCACGATAAGAGAAACAATCGAGGAGTAATCAATTAGAAATGATTAACTACTTACAATACGATTGAAATTTCGCATAATTACTCCAGTATCACTCAAGTTCAATTTATTAGCAATGACGTATTCGACAGCTTTTGTTAGGAAAACTTCATCGTAGAAGAATGAATTCCCGAATAGAAAACCGTTTACCATCAATGTAGTCAAAGATTTGATTTCTTTAGCTGGCATACTTGACATTTCTTCCTTTATTTTTGCCATGCAAAATGTGTACAAGTTCATGGTTGAAGGGATCATTTCTCTAACCTTGGTATATAAAAATCCCGAGACTATATCTTTGCACTGGTCTAATGTCAACTGATCTTTAACATCGAGGGCAGCTTGAGCAATCAAGTCTGTAAAAATTAAAAAACATGGATAATATTGAATTGAAAAATATAAAAAATAAACCATGTATACTCACCGATAGTTTTAAACGAAGCGTGTATACTTAATGCAAAACACATAGCCTGGGTAATTGCTTTGGGGTTTTTATAATTCAACTTTGCACGAATATTAGCATTGAATACGATAGGAATAGATATTTTCAAAGCTTGGACAATTGGACTAGAGGGTGCATCGTGTATTAAAAAATTGAGAAAAATCAACTGATAAATCTGTAGCTCGTTGACCGATTTGGATAAAACATGTAATAAAGTCTGGCTTAATACGCTATTCGTTGAAATTTTCAGGATTTTCAACGCCTTTAATATATTCAAAGCGTCGCTAGGACGTAACGCACGAGCTGATTTCTTGACCAATTTACAGTAGTTCTCGAATTCAGGGGTCTTGGTGAACGATTCGATGGTCACGTCGGATCTGTAAAATTAATCCATGTTAGAGACTTCAATGTCAATCGACTTGAACAAAATAACAATTTAAAATTACTTTTTTGATTGGAGTATTTGAAGTATTTTAGAAAATAACGGCGCGTGCAGAGGAACTATGATTTTCATATTAATTCTCAAAAACTGCACCACATCTTGAGCACTTTTCAGTTGCTGAATTTCGTCAAACGTTTTGACTTCCCGTAATGGCAAGACCTTCTGCAGTTGAAATTTCTCCGGTGTATCTGGTTTAATGACACCAGGATCAGCCAGAACACTTTCTATAACAGAAATAATCATTTTTAGGTGAGCAATGAATCAATGATGTAATTCTAACAAACCTAGCTGTAAATTAATTACTTTCGTTGCTCCTTGAGGAAGAGGAGGTAACAAAACTATTACTCGTGCATTTTAACAAACTCAACGCATAAGGACGAATGAAGGGATTTAAAACCAGTGGAAAGCTTTTCCGGAGCATTTTAAAATTTCTGAAAGTCCTTTCTGTGTTCCATAAAGTCGAACCGGCTGAAGCTGAACGGCGTTTAAAGTGAAGACCGTCACAGAAAATGGCTAAATATGGTATACGTCAACACAAACATTTTAAAATAACGAAATAGTTAAAAAATTAAGGAAAATACACTAAAATTGCATTCAAATTGGAATAGAATAAACCCACAATTTTTTTTTGAAAAAAAATTCTGAAATTTTCAAAAACACATGATTGAATTTTATTGGGGTTTGGGTTTTGGTATTTTCACAACTTTTAAAAGCGCTCTCTATGAAAGCATTTTGTAGTTACAAGATTGTAGGTAATTACCAGTAATTACAAAATGAAATATTTTTACTGTTTTACCGTTATTTTTCATATTCAACATTTCTCCTTTCCCCTCTCGCGGCTTTTTTCAACGTTATCGTTATCGGTAATAATCTTATCATTTTTCTTGATCCTTTTTTTTGTCCACTTGTCCATGTTTGTGTCCAACATTTTTCGATTTTTCTAATTTAAAATAAACTGAAGAAATAGGTACATTAGATTGTATCGTTGAAAATGTTAATTGTTAGTCTGTTCAAATGAATTAATCCGTAGGACTTTCAGTAATCCAATCCGCACGTTATTCTACCATTATTCATCATGCAAGATGCTCCAGATTCGACAAATAACACAACACGTAAGCTCAATAATATTTTCTACGAAGTTAGTATCCTATACAGTCATGAATTTTTTTTCAACAGAACCTAGCGTGGATAAAGATCGGAGTGAACTGATCCCATTATATTCGAATGCAAACGATAATGGAACATTGAGATTGATCGTAGCATTCTTCGTGGGATTCTCTATCACCTCAACGTTAGCATTAGCAGCTGGAATATACTATGGAAAATCTCAAGTATGTCGTACCTCTTCAATTGGACAAAACAATATTTGAAATAATGACCAAATTTTTAAATCAGGTCGTACCTCATGGAGCTGTCACCAGCGATGATGAAACATGTTCGTATATAGGAACATCGATAATGAAACAAGGAGGAAACGCTGTAGATGCTGCTGTAGCGGTCTCATTTTGTATAGCAGTCGTTAATCCTCATGTCAGTGGATTAGCTAGGTCAGTGGATAAATTTGTCGAGAAGTCGAGATCAACGATACTAATATGAGCTAACACCGTTTTAAATTTTTCAGTGGTGGTTTCATGTTGATCTATGATCACAGAGACAGAAAAGTTATCGATAGTATAGATTTTAGAGGGACTAGAAGCTATGATAAGGGAATCGGTGTCCCAGGATTTGTAGCTGGACTCTATATGGCTCACCAATTGCATGGTAAACTGCCTTGGAAAACATTGATTATGCCAGCTTATCAAATGGCGAGGTAATTTGAATAAAAATAAAATTTATTTTAGAATACCTATTTATTTAATTAATTGTTGATTTTATTTTAGAAATGGATTCAAAGTATCGTCTTCATTATTTCAATCGAAAGCTTACCTGAAGTTGAATGATTCTCATAGTGAAAACTTGAAAGAATGGCTGTATCCCCTTTCAGATGGTGAAATAATCATCAACATTGATCTAGCCCGTACATTGTTATCTATTGCAGATTTTGGACCAACTGGTATTCAATTTAGATCTATTTTATGATACTGACGAGTACTAATTGCTTTAATGTGGGATTTATGTGATCACTTGATTCATTTAAAATAATTACAGAATTTTATAACAAGACATTGCCACACGATTTGGAGAAATATGGAGTGAATTATGAAGATATCATCAACTATAAACCTTTACGAGGTACTTGGTCGAAACAGCTATATGAAAATTATGATATCATAGTGCCTGGAGAAGGTTCCGGTGGTCCATTTCTGTTGAATAATTTAACATCTTTGAACAATTCATTATCTCCGTTGATTTCTGCTGTTGAGGGCTATTTAGGTAATCTTGATATTTTTTAAAAAAATGTATTATTATTGAGAAATAATCGTATGAAAATTATTTCAGATACCGCGGAAAATTGGCCGGAATCTTACGCCTCAAATATCGATACAATGGATGTGAATGATTTATATGTATCAGTTGTCAGTGGCCTAGGCTCGATATTAGGATCACAAGTGTTGACAGAGTCTGGCTTTTTATTAAATAACTTTTTAGAAATAACTCACGATCCAAATTTTCGACCTACAATGTTATTTACTCCGATCATCGTAATACAAAATGGCAACGTTTGCGCACGTCGACTTGTATTTGGTAAATTTGCTTCCAAAAATTAATTTTTTTCATTGGTGTGGTTTTTTTTTCGAGAATTTTCAAATTATAAATATTTTCTAGGTGGCGGAGATGTCCGAGATGTAGCTCAAGCTTTTGTTTATTTGTTGAGAGATCCAACTAGTAATATAACGCGGAGCATTGGTCAACCCAGAGTTCGAATCCACTATCCGGATATTTGGGTGGAAACTCCGGTCACAATTTCCAGAGATGATATTATTTCGTTATCTCCATTTAAATTCAGAAACGCTCCTAGGCCATTTCCTAGTATAAATGTAATACAAAAATACAAAGATGATATGACAGCTGTAGCTGATTGGCGAGGCGGTGGCGGCGGTGTTGTATTTTAATGTTTTATGATTATGTTTCAAGATTCTTTCGTAGTTTTTATGGCTATGGATATTTTTGATGGCATTTATTCTTATCGCGATTAAAATTGCGAGCAGGATTTTTTTCAACTTTACGTATTTGATCATGATTATTTTTAGAGTATGAAATTAATTCCAAAAATATTTTCTATTGAAGAAAAATGTGATTTTTTGCAATATTTTCCTTTTTAACTTTTTATTTATTTTAATTATTTAAACGTTGACTTTTTACGATTTTTTACACTTTGTTATGTAATTTTTTTTTGATAATTAAACAGTATTTTATTTATTTTACAATTTTTCGTAATTTTTCATCTATTATTGATTTTTGTTCTGTTTCATTTTTTTTTTTAGCTGATCTAAGTCGAAGCTGTTTTCTTAAAAGGACCCCTAATCGATGAAGTGACAAAGTTAAAAGCACATGAACAAATTCCAAATGCGTTCTGTTTACGAGCCGTCTCCATAGTAACTTTTATTATGAAATGCAAATGTTGGGGTGTCCTTGTGGAGGGAATGGACAATAGCTACACCTGTTGTATTCGTTAACTATTATTTGTTAAGATATATTTCACCCTAGCGTAAATGTTATTAGTTCTTTAACACTTGGGTAGTTTCTATTAGCTCGTATTTCCTGGCGCGTTATTTCCTCCGCATTGCATACGACGTCGCAAGTGTTTTTCTAATCGGGTTGTGATGTTTCGCTCGAATACGGTTTTGTTTTTTAATGCAGAGTGATTTTCAATGATGGAGAACAAGCATACGATTTATTTTAATATGTGTCATCATTATCGGAAAATATTCAACGCTAAACCTACGGTTGATACTTCGCCACCGAAAGCTTTGCAGAATAAGTCAAATGCTCAGTGGACTTTTAGTAGGAATCCATCGCCGTTTCGAACGTGAGTTGATTTGTTTACTCAGCCTTTTCAATTTATTGTTGTATTTCATAGCTTTCTTCTTTCTTTAATTGAGAAACGAGTAATTACATCCTGATTATTTATTTTTAGAACGAAAAATGTAAAATTCAATTTCAATTTTCTATGCTTCTATTGCATAATTATAAAATTTGATATTTTTTTTCGTTTTTTAGCAAACATCAAACTAAAATGTTGATATTGCAAAAAATATGAAATTCAATGTGTTTTTTTTTGTCTTTTTTCAGTAAAACACCAATCCAACCAAACGTAAACACCTTCCCAAAGGAACCATATTTAACCCAAGACAATGGAACCATCACTTGTAAATATTATTACCAGCATCATAACAAGGTAGGTAGCAGCCAAAAGTATTCAAAATTGGCCTAAATTTACTTTCTAATGATCCAGTTTAACAAAGCTTCGATGAAATTATTATAATTAAGAAACGCCTCCGTCGTAGAATTTTATTTTTCCGCCGATTACGTGCTCGACTCGAATGCTTACGACGTAGAAATGGTTGCATGTTTCACGAAAACGGGGTCAGTAAAAAACCCATCGTTAGGCGCCTTAATGTGACCGAAATGTTATGAATATTTTATTGCGAAAATATCCGACGTAGGTAAAAGAAACCACGAGACTTGAGGTGTTTAATATATTTGTGTTATGATAACTCGTTTCGATGGAATATTTTTCATAAAATATTCATATGTTTTTTCTCAATAGCTACCTCATCGATTCTTTTTTTTTCTTTATTTTGTACAGAAACAAGAAAGTAAAAATTCCGATAAATTGTGCAACGTTCCAAGCAAACCATTCAATCCGAGGATATTGAACACCAGTGTACAGTCTAAGCTGCGTAATTTACGCGTTTATTATCCACCGAGGAGGAAAAAAGTGGCGAAAGTTACAGAAAGTTCTCAGTCGTCTCCGGTAAGCTGAATTACATAACGATGACTGAATTGAAAAATAATTCAAAGGTTGATTATAATGAATTTGAATCACTTCAGCAAAATGTAACCGATAACAAGGAGGAAATCATACGTCGATCCACTTTCACTGATAAGTCACCCTTGAAAAGCTCCAAGAGACAGCAATTACTCGCCGTTATGGATCATAACAGTTACTCGGTTAGTTTCTCTTTTACAATTTAATTGAAATTTAATCATCAGATTTCATCGTTTAACTACCTATCTGATTAATTCGTTTTATAGGAAGAATCGAGTGAAGATTCGGCGTATAATGAAGGAGAAGGTGTCTTGAGCAGTGATAGTCGCGGCTCAACTCCTCAAAATCTTAGTAATAAGCATCAACCAGTTAAATTACCTGTGACTGATAATAATCAACCGAAGATCATAGATACTTCAGTGAAGTACGTAATCATATCGAATAACTGAAAGATGAATCATAAAAGTACCTATCTTAATGAGTACTTAATTTCATTTGCAGCAAGGTGAACGACGAAGTCATTTATATTCAATTTTTGAAAGATATCACCAACGATATTCTGAAAAAGAATATTTTCACCAATAAAGCTTTGAAGAGCGTTTTTCAACATCACGTTCAGATCAATAAATATGAACTTGAAATGGTAGGTGACTCAATTATTCAACTTCTATCAAGGAAATCTGACGAATCGAAACATAAATAAACTAAAATAATGCGCAAAAAGAATCCTCTGTTTGAAATTTCAAATGCTGAAGTTCATTTTACGAATTTTCACGAATATTTTTGAAAATTCAAAATTGACCTCATCAAAAATGCAAAATATGAAAATTTCCGAAATTCGAAAAACAAATTTTGATCCATGAAATTTTAGATAAGAAATTATTTTTGAACATTTTTTTGAAATTTGATTACCTATCGAAATACTTTACCTGTAAGTATAAGTACTCCCAATTCACTCAAATAAAACAACTGTTCATTTTCGCAGGAAAAAATGCAAAAAGAAATCTCAAAACTACAAGACCGTCTCGGCGTACCAAAAGATGACAAACTAGATGACGAAAATTACGGTCTCGGCAAAGACTCGTCCTTTTCGGAATCTCTCAAATCGACCGAAAATTCGCCTAAAAATTCTTCCCAAGCAAATTCCCTATCCGGTGACCATAAACCCGAAACGTCTCCTGAAGATGAGGAACCCATCGAAGACGAAGCCACTTCTAAAGAAAACGACTACAGCGAAGATTTCAGTGATTTTGACAATCACTCGATAGCTTCGCAAATAAGTGATCAAGATCCCAGCGAAGATCACAATTCGGACGACAGCGAAACCAACGATGAAATATCTTCGGTCAGCGATAATAACGATGAGGAAATCGAAGATGATAAAAACGACGGAAGTATTGTCGATGAAGATAATATCAGTCAAGGGGAGGATTCTAAAAGCGAATCTGGATCGGAAATTTCTGAGATTTCTTGAAAATGTGAAATCAAATTTGTTTTTTATGATACGAAAATACAGTTTTGTAATATTGGATATTTTTATGGATTTTTTTTTCAAATATTTGTTGTACCAAAGATTGAATTATAAGATATAAATTATTTTTAGTATTTTCAATTGTTTTTGAGTCAATATCCTCCGTGATGGAAATGTGGCCAGCGAAATTTTAGGGGTAAATAATACTACCAGCTAATTCATAGGCACAACTTTAATTCATCATAATTATAACAATTGGTAACATAATTTTCAGAAAAAAACATCACAATTTTTGTGTGTAAATTAAGAAATAATTGCTACCTTTACGAAAATAATACTAAGCAATAATCTGTAATTACATTAATAGCACACCTCATCAGCAAAAGAATTAAGTTTTGAAAGCCATAGTTCTAAAAATAATCACTGAGTACAAGATCCTAAACATTATCTAATAATTTACTCGAAAAATTAAAGTAGGGGTAAGCATTTTCGGCACGTCTAACGAAAGTTATTAAAACCAGCAACAGCATTTCAAAAAATTCCAATTTTTTAATTTTCTTCACAATCTGAAAATAAATACACTTTACTTATCACAACAATTCTTTAAACTTTGAAAGGAACTTTTCAAGAAATCGTTGTCAAAAGACTATACAATAACAAAGTAAAAAAAAAAAATAATAGAAGAATAATTTTATCAATTAATATTTTCTTTTTAATTTGATCATTTGTCTTAATCATCTCTGCAAAAAAAGAGATGAATTATTTATAGGAAATTTTTTTAAAATAGAAAACTATCGTGGAATCCAGTCAAGTAGGTACCTCTGTGCCATGGAACAACTGCCTCATTTTCAAAAAAAAAAAAGTTCGATTAGGTAATGGTTTAGAACTTCGCATTTAGTTACTTTATTTTTTCAAAAAATAAAAATAAAAATAAACTTGAAACAAGGTAAAGAGAGACAAGAAGTTACAAAAAAAAATTCAAGCAAGATATTCTCATTTTGAATCCCCAAATACATTACTTACAGTTTGAGAAATATTCTTAAAAATTTTGCAGATTGAAAAAAAATGTAAAATGTAAATCAACGACTTTTTGAAATAGATAAGTTCTTTTTTTCAAAACAGTTTCTCAAATTTTTAGGAAATTTTGCAGTTTTTTCATTTTTGAAATACTTTGCTTAAGATGATAGGTGTACATATTTTTGTATTTTGGAATACAGTCCAATTAACAAGCTTTAAAAATTTGATCAATTTCTAAAAAAATTAAAAATTTTTGGAAAAAAGTTGACCAAATTTGTTTAAAAAATTCAAAAATTTTAAAATAGCGCCATTTTTGAGAAAATTACCAAATTGACGATACAATGGAAAAAACTCCTTTGATGGAAAAAATCATCAAAGTTTTCGTGAAATCGTTCAAGTTTTGAAAATTATTCAATTTTATAGAAAATCAGACACTAAAGAAAGTTTTTTGATTTTTAGAACAAATTTGTTCAAATTTTGAGAATCGACCAATAAAATTCAATCATGTTTCGGGAAAATTTAGTAAGTAATCTAAAAAAAAATGTCTAAACTTTAGAAAAGTCGTCTCATTTTGTATAAAATTGACCAGTCTAGTTTTCTATAAAAATTGGCATCAAATTTTTATAAAATGAACCAAAATTTAGAAATACTTAGTTCATTTTTTTTTTAAAAAAACAAATTTTAGAAATTTTTTAGGCTTTTAAAAAATTTGACCAGTTTTAGAAAAATAGATACCAAGCATAGATTTGAAAAATCATCAAAGTATTGAAAAAAGTTTTTCAAGTTTTGAAAGACTCAAAATTTTGAAAAATTGCCTCAAGTTGACCGGTTCAATTTTAGGGTAAAATGACTCAATTTTTCAAAAATTTGAACAGTTTTTAAGAAAAATTATCAAAATAAAAAAATTGCTCTAGTTTGACGATACTATGGGAAAAATTCCTTTTGTTGGAAAAATTATAATTTGCAACTAAATTATCCTACTTTTCCACAGTTCAATTAAATTATTCAGCTCTTGAGATACTCACTCGAGTTGAAATTTATAAACCCAGGTTGGAAAATAATAATGTTTGAAAAATCATCAATTGTCAAGATATAGATATAGTCCTTTGAAAAATTCTCAGATTTTTTTAAAAATTGCCTAAATAAATAGAAAAAACGTCCAAGATTCGAAATTTTCAATTTTTTAAAAAATTGTTCAAGTTTTGGAAAATTGACACTTTTTGAAAAAATTCTTCAAGTGTTTGAAAAAGTTTCAAGCTTAAAAACCGCCCATTTTCTAAAAAAAAAACGACTTTGCTTTTGAAAAAATATTTTACTTTTTAGAAATTTGGCGAAATCAACAATAAAGATACGACGAAATTTCAGAAAATTATCAATTTAATTTTTTTTCAATTTCTTGGAAAATTACTAATCCGAGTTTTGAAAATTTTCCCCCTTTTTAGAAAAAATTATTCAAATTAAGTTTAGGAATGTAAAATTGATATCATTTACAAGATTAACTAAAATTACATAAAAGAAAAAAATTATGTTTGAGGAGACTGAAAATTACAGTAGGAAAGAAACATAATGCCCTTGAGAAAAAATTGGCACAGCTGTTCAAGTCGTCTAAGTCTGTCAATGAAATTATTACCTAATAAGTAATCAAATACTCGACCATATTTTTTGAAAAATCAACTATACGAAGACTTGAATTCCATTAAAATAGAAAACTTGCTGCGGAAGCTACCTAGTTATAAAAATAATCTCATACAGTATCATGACTAAAATCTGAGAATTAAAATCAACTATAAATACGTCAAAGTCTGAGTCTAATCATAAAATATTCTAATACTAAAAAATAATTAGCTAATGAGAAAAACAAAATACTAACGACGATATCGAAGATATTCTATAAGCATTTAAAAACGAACAAAATGGAAGGAGAAAATAAGTAGGTAATTGAAAATTCGCCTGAGAATTAGAATAACATAGGCCCGCACAAAAGATTCGTGAAAAATGGGGAATCTTTTTGAAAAAACACATTTACGTCGGTAGGAGAAAACAGAATTGATATGGAAAAACGAACTAAATATAGATAAAAGGCACCGTATGTATAATAAAATAAGTATAAATTTCAACAACCCGCTTAATTAGAAGTAATATAGAGTTCAACAAAATATATAGAAAAACAGTACAAAATCGTAAGGTAACATGCAATCTTAGCATCCAACCAGATCCATTTGTTCAATTCTCACTAATACGTAATAATAAAACCTTACAATACCGTATTAACCCTCGAATTCGAATACCCAAAGGTAATAATTGTGGATTCTGTTATCACAGAATTTTTCGTTAGTATAAAAATGACGATACGAAGAAAAATTCGTAATCGTCGTTTTTGAACGGTGTCATCTTGATGTATCATTTGGTGCTGGAGAATTTAATTGACATAAAATTTCCTTCAGTTCAATCACTTTGTTTACGACGAAATCGGGACAGTTATTTTCGCCTGGTAACAATTGGTAACTATCGTCGTTGTTATGATGTATCCATATTGTTGCACCTAGATTGGCATTTTTTCCACCTTCGATATCGGTTTCGATTCTATCGCCGATGATTACACATTGTTCTGGTTTTACGTTTAGTTCATCACAAATCTGGAATGTTTTGGTAGTTGAGAGATGGCAAAATTCAAGTATAATTAATAAAAGATGGGTTTTGTTGCTCACCTTGTAGAAAATATTAGGGTCTGGTTTTTTCCAAGGAGTTTCGCCAGAAATAGTAATATTTTCGAAGTACGATTCGATCCCACATTCTTGTATTTTTTCCCATTGAGCATCAGAAACGCCATTTGAAATAAGGCCTAGTCTATAAGAAGACTGCAATTCGCTTAATAATGATCTAACCTCGCTGGATAATTTTATATAACGATATCTCAGCCGTCGATATTCCTTCGTTACTTCCTCTGCTTTCAAAAAAAATAATCCAAATTATTCCCGATTGAATTGAAAAAGGAGGAAATTATGGAAGAAGGTATACCTGCGATGTGATCGTATAAAGGGCCCAGAGCTTTTTTCCAAAATGAAAATTGCCAGTCATAAATGCTTACTTCGGGATTTTGCGGATTCTCGCGAAACAATTGCAGATACGTTGAGGTTATTTTTTCAGCAGTTTCGAAGTCTATGTTGAATTTTTCGTTGAGGAAATAATTCAACTGAAACAGTAAGAGAAGAAATATGTAATTTCAGTTTTGTTGGACCATCTAAAATGATTTTATACTCAGATCTTTCTCATTTTTACACATTTTTTGAACCAAAAAAATATTCAATTTTATACATGTTCAATTTTTGAACCAAAAAAATTCTCAATTTTTTTAACCAAAAAAATCTTAATTTTTTGGACCAAAAAATGCTCAATTTTTTAAAGCAAGAAATGCTCAATTTTCTAAAGCAAAAAGTGCTAAATTTTTTTAAGCAAAAAATGCTCAATTTTTTAAAGCAAAAAGTGCTCAATATTATGTTCAATTTTTTGGACAAAAATTGTTCAGTTTTTGGAATTAAAAATGTTCAAGAATCAAAATGAAATTAATTTTGATACCTCACAAATAAAAAGTTGAAACATTTTCAATTTTGATCTCGCCTTCTTTCCAGCCCATTAAAGGTTCATTTTCGTTTTTTTTTTTGTTTTTTTTTTGAAAGAAAAGAATTGATTAAAGAGTTTAAAAATATAACAATATTTGAATTCAAAATTCATCGCTGAAAAAAGTTGACTTTTTTCAATTTTGGGATCACTCCCCCCCTCTTTTCTCCTCATCTCGCATCCTGAATTCAACTTCTGAATTTTGAATCAAGACACTCTTAAAAATTGATTTAGAAATCATGAAAAATCTTATCAATCCATTTTTCAATTTTTCCTCAAATAAATTTTTCTATGCTATTTTTCCTACCTTTTTCTAATTCTGCAATTCAATTGGGCTGGCCCTGCTACAGATGAAAAAATTATGAAAAAATCTTCTCAGACTCAAAAAAATCTGTAAAATCGAAACCCATGGCCCAGAAATCTCTAATTCTTTTTGTGTGCGTTCGTTACAACTTTAAATTTCGAGTAACATTATGAATGGCCCATAACAATACCTACATTACGGCAGATTTGTAATTAGCAAAATCAATTTCTAGGGCATTTTGTCGTTGATGGGTGGTCATCTAGATCATGAAAATAAATATATTTCTGGTCGAATGACTTCAGAACATATTCCACCTCATTTCAAATTAAAATTGATTGGAAATAAATCAACCTTAGAATTACCCTCTAAAATGATTTAAATAATTAATTAGATATCGTTACTCATATCAATCGCCATCAACATTGACCTTGTTTTATTTCATGCAAACATTTCACATACTCGTAACGTAAACTGAAAAGCTTATCTAATGCTGATTCAAATGAAAGATTTTCAAGCTGTAATGCATCACGTATTCGAAAAGAGAACCTGAATCATGTTGAGAGATAGCCAAAATTTACTGCGTTTATCGCCAATTTGGAACTCGAAAATTCTAGCTTCGCTGTCGTTATCGTGAATAAAAATTTAACGCTCCATTTGGAAGAAAACTTGGTCAATTTCGAAGAAAATTGCATTGATGGTTCTTAATTTAGATACTTATTAATTATATTATTAGAGCGTTGACATAAGAAAATGGAATTCTGAAGAAGGTGAAGACTAAAATTCGAGTTATTTTGTATACCTAAATTCGGCGATGATTTACATATGTAGAATCAAATACATGAAAAATACTCGAAAATGGTACCCCTGGTACCTAATTTCATCAGCACATATTTGGCAACAGTACTCCGAAAATAAATAACGCCATAAATGCCGCATCATGCGGAACAATAAGTCGGTATATTTAAATAAATTTCGTAAAACAAAATCCAACATTAAAAGAAACAAAACTGAATATTCGAAATTTCAAAATACCTTTGAAAAAAAAATTAAATTAAAAACCTTTAAACAATTTCAATAATTAAACCAGTTTCATATTTCAAAATCTCGCCTTCTGAATACTTTTTGATCGCTACGTAATAAAATAAAATAAAAACTAATTAAAAAACAAAACCACTCGACGGAATACAAAATTAAATGCACTTTATAGGCACAATTTGTCAAACTGTTACACGAAGTACGATAAAAAAAATTACATTAAATAACGAAAATGAAAATGTATAATAAATTAGTACAAATATCGATACAAAATGATCTAGGTGTTTCAATTTCCGGCGATTCGTTTGCCCAGTTCGATAAATCTATGAGTTTTACACATAGTCAAGGTATTATGATCTTTCAACACTTTAACAACGTCTTTATTGGCTTCGACCAGATGGCAGAGGAAATCTTCGTAGGCGCATTTCGTGTTGGCAGGTAATGATCCAACTTTGACCTGCTTTAGCATCTCAACTACTCCTTCGACCCAGCCACTTTCGACAGCGAATTCTGAAATCCACGGTAACATGGGTAAAATAGAGCTGAGAGTTTGCATACCTAAGAACCAAAGCTCCATTAGCTCCATCCAGTTCTTTTTATAGGCCATCGAGACTACCAAAGTGGACGCGTCGTTGGACTCTTCGACGCTGTAAGCATCCCATAAAAATCTGATGGTCGATTGGATATATCGACAAATCGTAAAATCATCCTTTTTCACACGTTTGGCTTGTTGTTTTAATAGGAGCAGTCCTAGGACAGCCATGTTACCATGCAACACCAGGTTATCGGGGATATTCTTCAATTCTGGTAAATTATTGAAGACGAACTTGGTCAAAGATGCGAACAGCATGTTCTCTTCGACTAATTTCGCTTCCAATACGGTTATATTCATGAAAATGTTACACAGACTGATCATGGCTGCTCGAGAATCAACCATTTGATCCAAGAGCTTCTGAGGTAACTCGGGTTCGGGACCTTTGACTTTGTTACGTTCGGATTTCGGTACAGGGGGTTTTTTGTAATGAACGATGGACCAATGGAAGGCAAAACATTCGTGCAGAACTTCTGGTTGATTCTCCTTGAGGAAAATCTGTCTAGCTTTATCTTCGACGGTTAAATGGCACAAGGCGGGAAGTAATAAACGTAGCAGATCGACTTGACTGGATGGATCGATTTCGTCGTCTGATCCGTTGGCTTCGTGTTTGGCTTCTTTTACTTTATCGGATACGTACTGAGTTCGGAAATTGTAAAAAGATTCGTTGGCGACTTTCAATAAATAAGGCAACAGAGAATAGACAGCTTCTCGCATAGCTCCAGTTTCTTGAGCCAGCCAGGCAGCTAGAGCTCGAATCATACCGTACACCAGCAGCTTCCTGTCACTTTTCAATTCGAAATTCTTTTTCGATATATCGATCAGGGTGGTGATAACGGCTGAAAAGGCACCTTTAAGAGCTGTATAGATGTGTTGTTTTTCTTTTTGGTCCAATTCTAGGGTATCTTGAGCGATAAACGAGACGCAGATTTCCAATATGGTAAAGCAGGCGATAACTAGGTCACCGTTTTCGAGCACGTGGTTAAAATTCTTATCTTCTAGTTGCATTCTGACCTCGACAGCGGCCAAATGGACCAACAGCAAGAAGAACTGTTTGGGTTTATCGGTATCTGTGAGGGCCCATTCGGGACCTAAGGTAGCTACAGCTTGGGAAGCGAGTTTCAAAGCAGGATCACGTTGTTTTTTGACAATCTTACTGGTTAATATATCGGTTAATCCTTTTAGAATGCTATTGGGCCAGCTTTCGTTAGATATGTTATCGTTGATCAGCTCCTTAGGACCGTTGAAAATCAAAGCCCATAGGACATCGCACAGTTTGAACTTTCTCTCGGACTGATCTGTCTCGAAATCTAACGAAAGTACGTTAACGAGAGCATTAAAAGCGTTAATATCGTTACCCCAAGCAGCTGAACCGAATCGTGCGGCCAACGCAACCAATACATTTAGAGCTTCGTCGGTTTGGAAACTCTGCTGCGAGTAAATAGCGGCCATCTTGAGGACAGCTCCACATTCGAACAAGGCTTTCTGCCCAGCATCGAATAGAGCAATATTCTGCAAACACTCGTAAGCTTCGTTGATGATGATTAAGTTATCTTCGTAATCGTCGGCATCGGCATGTTGAACGATATCCAAAAATACTTCGATATTGGTCAATATCTGCGAATGTGTGGCGATCTCTTCCTCGTGGCAGAACGCCGATAGAACGGACATAGCTACGGATTTGTAAATCTGCGGAGGACAGTCGGCCGGTACATCGGGGCTGAGAAGGAGACGTTTCAGAAACGGGAATCCGATAGCTTCGAAGAGTAGTTTTTTATTATGAGACGTGCAGTCGTTACCTTTGACCAGTTTCGTAACCATGAAAAGTCCGGCGAATTTTTCGGTATCGCTTTTTGCTCCTTTCAGTATGGCTAGGCATTTTTTCACCGAATCTGGTATCACTTGGGCCATTGTAACACTTCGATCGTATAAATAATGTAAATAGCGATTTTACAAATTAATATAACACATCGTTAACGCGCACAGAGTCTCGATCTATTTATACTGACAAAGGCAAATAAACTTTAGTTTTATTTTCGGAGTATCTGATTTCCAACGTATGTACTGGCTACGTTCCAATAATTTAGAGTTCTCATGAATCGGGTAAACATATGTACACGGTTGAACTTAGCTTAATGAGTAATGCTGGCGAAAACCACTCAAGCAATGATTTGAAGAGTTAAATTTAAATATTCGCCAAGTTTACGAGGTTTAGAAATGGAATAAAAATTATACACTGTATCTATCAATGTAAAAGCATGTTTATAAGTACCTTTTCGCAAGTTTGATTATCTCCCACTCTGGTGTTAATCAGAGTGTTGTCCATATCGAACAAAATCGCCTTAATATTTGATAATTTACTGACGGACATGTCTAAACATTTATGGTGATAATTTTACATTTAATGCGTAAATTTTTTTCTCAAAGCACAACGTCGATGTGGACAGCAGCAACGAGTGTATTAACGAACGGTCGCACGAACACTGGTTGTTTTCGATGAGATTTTCAATGCCAAGGATAATCAATGGTTTTTGCAATTGTTTCTCGAAAATTTAATGAAACTAGTAATTAACTTATGTAATTCACGATGCTTTTTGCGTTATCTATTTTTCAGCAGCATAGATGATGATTAGATATAGATAGACTGCACGTTGTGAACTTAAACTTTGAAAGTTTTTCAATTCGAAATACGCTAGTTGTAGCAGTTTTGAATTTTTCATGTAGATTTGGAGCAAAAGAAGTTATTTGTGATTGGCTGAAATTTTTTTAATATGACGTCATTTAAACTTTAGACCAATGATAGCATTTTATAAATATTTCTTTTAATTCAAAATTCTTATCAATATTTGATAATACGGATGATAAAAAATGTTCGCAAAAATGAATTTGAAAATAATTTTTTTTACCCTCTGTCGTACTTTCATCAAATTTTGATGAAATAATGATTATTTTGAAGTAATGTGAAGTTACCACAGAAAGTTGCCATAATCTTTTTTAATTTCATCGAGTGTTCATCAATGTATTGGACGTTGAAAAATGATCTTCCATTTCATTATAAGATTAAGAAAATCTTATTTATCCTTCACTTCTGCTAAAAATTTACTGCCAATATATTCCAGAACTATATCGTACGTTCCAGCCCATCAACCAGTAAAAGAAGACGATATCAATAGACTCAAAGACTTTCTTCAAACCTACAGAAATCATACAGTGGTGATAACCGGAGCAGGAGTCTCAACTGAGAGTGGAATTCCTGATTATAGATCTAAGGATGTCGGATTATTTGCCAGAAGTAATCATAAACCGATGACGTATCAAAAATTTACCGAAAATGATGGTGGTCGAAGAAGGTACTGGGCTAGGAGTTACGTTGGCTGGCCTGATTACTCGAATATCCCTCCGAACTCGGTGCATCAGGCGCTAAAAAAATTAGAAGATCGTAATTACATTTCAACTATCATCACTCAAAACGTAGATAATCTGCATAAGAAGTGTGGGAGTAAAAATGTAATCGAATTGCATGGTACGTTATTCAGAGTGATTTGTTTATCATGTCGAAATTCTCTAGATAGGTTCGAGTTTCAAGAAATGCTGAGAAAGATGAACCCAAGTTTCAATGTAACGCCCAGTATGATAAGACCAGATGGTGACGTTGATTTGCCAGAGGTAATTTCATTAAAAGACCTGGGTGTTTTGATAGCAATGCCGTTACTTATAGTCTTAATGTCTTTACAGGAGCTCGTTGAAACATTCAATATTCCAAGCTGTACGAATTGTAAAGGATTCTTGAAACCAGATGTTGTATTTTTTGGAGAAAATGTACCGATAGAGAGAGTTAAACAGATTGAAAATGAGGTCAAACGGTCCAAAGCTATTTTAGTCTTAGGATCAACTTTGGAGACCTTTTCATCTTATAGAATAATTCTGCAAGCGAAAGATTTGAAATTACCAGTGTATATGATTAATATTGGTCCAACGAGAGCAGATAACTTGACGACGTATAAAATAAGCGCTAAATGTGGCGAAGTTTTCGAACATCTGTTACCAATGTTGAATGATTAAGTAATTTTTGATTTTGTTTTCACTTTTTAATTGTTGAATAAATTTGAATTTTGTTATTGTTGAATCAGTTTGTATTCTTTGAAAAATCTGGCATTCGATTGAATCAATTATGGTCATTCTATGTCATTTCAACCGAGTTCGAATTGTTCGTCGATCTATAAATTATAATTCCTGAAATGTAAACTTTGAGCTACAACACTGAAAATCAAAGCTCAATTTTAAACTACCTATTTACGAAAAAAGTTGAAAAAATCACTCTGAGTCTTCTTTTAACCCGGCATTGCTCGCATGAACTATTTAGCCATTGCTCGCATGCCGGTCATTTTGACCAAGGACAAAAATTTTCCAAAATTCCGCCATTGCTCGCATGCCGGTCATTTTGACCAAATTGACATTTTTTTTCAGAGGTGTGGTTTAATTTTAATTGAATGAATTTTGGTCAAAATGACCGTAATGCGAGCAATCAAGGAAGTTAGCAAAATTGGTCAAAATGACCATAATGCGAGCAACCAAGGAATTTTGGTCAAAATTGGTCAAAATGACCCGATGCGAGCAATGGACAAAATTGACCGCATGCGAGCAATGCCGGGTTAAGCTTCTTTTCAACTCGGTTAGCCAAATTGCTCATAGTATTATCAGTTTTATAAAACAACAAAAGCCTAGGTTTTTTTTTTTCAAAATTACTAATCTTTTTCATCCTTGGAATCAATTTTTAAAGTTCATAATTTCTGGTATAAGCAACTTAAGTACACGAAAAAAATAAACAAAAAAGTAAAAAAACAAAACAAATTATCGAGTTTTATTCCCTTTGCAGCGATTTTACGTCGTAAAAAAGTTATTACAAATAACCATATAAAAATCATTTTAAAAATATAAAAAAAATAATAAATACGGCCAAAAAATTCTCTATAACAATGGTAAAATTAAAATAACAATAAAACAATGATAAAAAATTACGCTAAATATCGATAGGTATCATTTTCATCATCCATTCGCGCTAGATATTCTTTTTCAATTAATATATCAATACATTTCTTGATATGTATAACAGGAGGTTTGAATCTCGACGACATTTGATTCAATACTTCAACCACCAAATGCTGATGCTTCAAAGTTTTTCTAACTTTCATAATACGAACAATTGCTGCTTGTATTGCTATTAATCGGTTAACTTGGATACGTTTGTGAGAACTTGTCTGCTCTTCAGTTACTTCCACTTTGGTAGGTTGATTGACGTTGACTCTCAATTTTTTATTTTTGTATTCAGGTGATAATTGCACAATAGATGAAGGTTGAAGATGAGATTCGTCGTCTTCAGAACGCAGTAGTTTGGATTTTAGTAAAATATGAACATTTTGAATCAAAATATCCGATTCAATTCCAGTCGAACCACAGAGCTGATTTACGGACCACGAATCAGATGAATTAAACTGCAAAAGTATTGCCATTTGAAACGTAGAAACTCTGAGAGTGTACCGAAGTTCGAAACAATTGGTAATTAGTTCAGCTCTTGACATATTATAAAGCCAGTTCAATTTACGACCAGAAAAAAGACTGTTATAAAACGAAGTAAAACACGAAATACTTTTTCCCAACTCCGTCGGAAGGAGAAATGTAATAGACTGATGTAATGGCCACGAACCTGCGGATAATATTTGTACGTCAAAATCCATATCTAGAGTTTTCTTTTCGTTAGTCAAATAATTCTTAAATTTTTCGTTCAAGTCTTTAGAAATACAAGTGTCTTGAAACATTCTATGAAGCATTTTAGCATACTCTAAACCACAAATCTGTTTTAATTTTAATATCATAGAAGCTTCGCAGTTTTCGCTGACTGATGAATGCAGTATCAATCGTTTAGCCAACATTTCTCTGTAGAAATGCAAAAATACGTCTTTGTCTTGTATATACTTAAACACAATGACAATTTGATCGAGTGTATCTTCCAGATCAGCTTCGGAGGAATTTTTGTTATTTTTTTTCAACAAAGAATCGCTCAATTTTGCTAAAAATTCGGCAGATTTACAACTCGAGTTTCCATGTGAAATAGCTGTGTTATTATTGATAAAATCGTAGCAAGCTTTATCGAGCGCTGCTATAAAACCAGGATGGCTGTTGAATGATTTTTGGATCAAATCGGTGTACTTGCTATGGACTTGTACTATGGCATGTATGTACATCCCTGAATTGTTTCTAATTGATTCGCTGTGCCTTGCGATAGCTTCTTTTCCTTGTTGACTAATGTGCTTTTGTAATAACGACTGAAGTACTTTGAGGGTATCGTGAACTTGATTGACGAGTAGATAAAGCCCACGAAGATCTTCGACATCATGCTTTTCTAGAGCAGTTTGGAATTCGTCGAAATACGTCTCCGAATGTAATTTTAAAGAACTTCTTTGAATAGTCTCGACCAATTTATCGTTGGTACTTTCGTGCAGATAAATTTCAGCTCGTTGCCCTTCTTCTTGTATTCTCTGATGTACTTTTTTTCTGAATTCGATCACGGTATTATTTTTCAAGAATTCAGTATTCTCTTGCAAGTAAAATCGTTCGGTTTCGAGTAAAAATGATTTCTCGAATGAGTTTTGATAAAGCTGCAAATTAATTCTGGCCGCTGGACATTCTTTATCTAATCCCAATACAACATATGAACTCAGTACTTCTCTTATTAGTCTGGTATTTATTGATTCGCCATTTCTTCCACGTCCAATCTGTTTTAAAATAGCGTTCGTCAATCTATTAATCATTCCCATGAATAAATTTTCTCGCCAGTTTACCAAAGCTAGATGATAAATTTCGAATTTTCCTTTTCCGGTGTCGCCGGTCCCAATTGTCATTTCTATTGACCAATGACGATTGAAGTAGCCACAGATGCCGTTGAGTACTTTGGAGCTGAAATGGTACATTTCCCATTCTTTGGAGTAGAATTTCAGTAGATCTTCATCGATTAGGTCGGCGCTGGTTGATTGCAAATTGAGCAAGTGATCATTCAAAAAGGAATCTAGTTTTTTGTATAGGTCATAGCCGTTGAAACTTTTTACGCAGAATTCATAAACGCGAGTGTATAGTTCTACGTACTGATTTTTTGTCAATGTTTCACGTTTGTATATTCGTTCTAATCCTAATTTTAATCCGTCCCAGATCTCATCTATAGTCAACTTTTTAATCTGCATTTTATACGATTTGTTGATGGAAAGTTCACGAAAGTCTGTTGATTGTATTGGCACTAGAAAGTCATGCTGAAGGTACTGATCGTCGAAATTTTTTTACCGAAAAGTATGAGTTTTACGAAATTTCAACACCAAAACCGAAAACGAAAACTAAAATAATTGATAAAAAATTATTATTTAATTTCAATTTTGATAAAAAAAATCCCCCCGCTTCTGCCCCGCTTCACCGTTCTACGAAAATTTGAGCTTCCTCTCTGTTTTCGCCGTTTTCGGTGGCGAAGGGGGAAGAGAGCATCACGTCACCATCTATCACGTCATCACGTTTTCTGTTTTTTTACATTTTTATTTTTTACTTTTACGTTTTTTTGTTTTAAATTTCTTACAAAATGAATTTTTTATCAAAATTTTAAATAATTGTTTATAATTATTCATAAAAAATGCAAATAAGCTCATTATTTTCTGTTTTTGCTTAAAAAATCAGAAATTGAACTTTGGTTTTAATAATTTTATAATCTGGGCCACGTTATGTCGAAAAATTACATCAAAAATTCCAAAAAATTCTCCATTTTGTTTTCGCGCGAAACAATAATCAAAAGAATTTTTTTCGTTATTTTTCAATTGATTAATTTTCGATTGTAATAATTTTATAAATTAATACATATTCAATTATTCCGCTGGAAAAATAACAGACGTACATTCTTCTAAACTGTAAGTATTCAATTGATCAATACGAGAATGGAGGACAAGAATTTAGGAACGTCGTAGTTCGAAATTCTCCTCCATATTCAATTTCAAACTTGCATATTTTGGCACAATTCTCGTACTGTAAATTCTTTCTCATGTAACATTATTCTGCCTTCTATAATTTCCAGCTACGATCTTATTTAATAGTTTCTCAATACTTTCATCATGGCGATGGCAGCAGCTCAAAGTAGTGCTCAAGAAATACAAGATGAGTCGATGGAAGAAACCGGTCATCAACCCTTGTCGAAACTGGAGGTAATTTTAACTTCATTTTATTGCTTCTGTTATTCATTTTTACAGAAATATCTGTTCTCTGAAGGGTCAAGGGATTGGCGCCGCTGATATTAAAAAATTGGAAGAATCGGGTTATCATACTGTCGAATCTGTTGCTTTTGCTCCTAAAAAAGCTCTAATCACCATCAAAGGAATCAGCGAAGCGAAAGCTGATAAAATTTTGGTAAATATTCTTGAACAGAAATTCTTATGTATCAATTTGATAAATGATTTTATTTATATCCAGGCCGAAGCGTCAAAATTAGTACCGTTGGGTTTTACTACCGCGACAGAATTTCATCAGAAACGCTCGGAAATTATTTTACTTACCACGGGTTCTAAAGAACTCGATCGTTTACTTGGCGGAGGTATAGAAACCGGTTCAATTACTGAAATATTTGGCGAATTTCGTACTGGAAAAACTCAGCTATGTCATACTTTGGCAGTGACTTGTCAAGTAATATTTTTTCAACTTTGATGGAACGTTTTTGTTGATTTGTTGCTACTCATTCAGAATATTTACAGTTACCTATTGACATGAATGGAGGCGAAGGAAAATGTTTATATATCGATACTGAAGGCACTTTCCGCCCGGAACGTTTATTAGCAGTCGCAGAACGGTACAAACTCACTCCCAATGATGTGCTTGATAACGTAGCTTACGCTAGAGCTTACAACACTGATCATCAGACTCAGTTATTGATTCAAGCTGCTGCTATGATGGCAGAATCCAGGTGAATCACTCGACATAAAGGGTTAGTTGTGATGATTTATTTGATAACATCGTATGGTTTGCAGGTACGCTCTTTTAATTGTCGATAGCGCAATGGCATTATACAGAACCGACTACTCCGGCAGAGGAGAATTATCTGCGAGACAAATGCATTTGGCAAGATTTTTACGTATGTTACTCAGATTGGCTGATGAGGTAAGTTAACAATCATTAATCTATTTTCATCTCTTAAGCATTACTCAACTGTTGTTTTTTTTCAAGTTCGGAGTTGCTGTTGTAATTACAAACCAAGTAGTAGCTCAAGTTGATGGAGCAGCTTTATTCGCAGCTGATCCTAAAAAACCAGTCGGTGGTAATATTATGGCTCACGCTTCTACAACGAGGTAAACTATTCGTAAATTTGATGAATTGATTCGTTTTCTTCACTAAATTTTTGTAATAATTTTTCAGATTATACCTGCGTAAAGGACGAGGCGAAACCAGAATTTGTAAAATATACGACTCTCCATGTCTACCTGAAGCGGAAGCCATGTTCGCGATAAACGCCGACGGAATTGGAGACGCTAAAGATTAATTTTCACTTTGCAAAGTTATTGTATGTTATGTCTTTCTGTTCTTTTTTTTTTAGTTTTTCATTACTTTAAGCATTGACAAAACCTTTGAACTTGTATGTATCCGAAGCCGAAGGTTCCCTATTCTAGTGTTTATAGACTACCTTATGTCTTTTAAGTTATTAATTTATTGTATGAAGGAATAAACTTTGTTTAAACAAAGTTCTGAAAATTTTATTACACGAAACATTCAACATATTTACAACTAATTACAATATTAAACTTCGTTCATCTAAAAGATATGATACAAGTTACGACCTTTTTTCCATTTCTTCGGCTTTCTTGGCAGAAAAACGTTTTCTAATATTATTAAATCCTTTTTTAAACTGTTCGTATTCCTGAGAAGAAAAAAAAACATGTCAAGAAGGTAGTAATGCCTTTACGAGCCGATAGCTGAGTAATATGAGAACTTACAGATCTTACAGGAACATATTTGATGCCGCGATTTTCTTCTGATAACTCATCCCCAAATAAATATGTTGCGTACCAAACATGGGCAAGGACTAGAGCGCTGAGGGTAATGACGAGTGGCAATTCTACAATCGTTAATCCCATAAAGCTTTTTGCTTTTGGAGGAGGAGGCTTTTTCCCCAAATTATATTTTGATCTGAAATTTTATGCGAAATTATTACTGAGCGAGAGATGTGATTTTTCTGTGATAAGAAAAAGATGCTACGATTTCAAAATTGTTAATAATAAGATTAGTATCGAATGAAACTTACAGCTGATCCATCGATGCTTCAACTTACCAATTTTATAACAAATAGAAAATAATTAATAGAAGCCAAAGCTTAATTTTGAATAAAGATGATCAATAAAAATTCTTGATTTGGCTGATTTCCTGCCTTTCAGCTCTTATCAGCAAATTAAAAATTGAACTAATTTCATAGATTCAATTACACTGGATCAACTGGATGTGCATGAGTTTGAAAATGGTCATAAACTCATGTCCGTGACTTGACTCATGTGCGCCATTATTAAGTCTATGGTTCCTAATTTTGATATTTTTTTCGGAATAAAAAAATCAAGGAAACAACTCTTTCAAGTTTAGTCTTTTTTCAGCAAATTTCAGAATACTCAACGAAAAGAACAAACTATCTTGCACTCATCAGACAGAAATTACTTCCTCTAATATCCTCAACTATCAGTAATGTTAAAATTGTATCCAATTCTTGAAAAATCAACTCGTATTATTCCCTACTTCCAATTAGTTCCAAACAGAAATTAATAAAGATGAAATTCAAAAAAAAGTCAACTTATTTATTTTAATTAACACACAACAATACAAAATTACTTTACACAATTTCTTAAATACTCGAGCACTAAAACCGATTCATAAGGACATCCTTGCAAAGTTCATGAAGTTCAACAACATTCTAAAGTAGAATAGCCTTTGCAGGTTAAAACAGCTATCAAAAAATTTATCCATGCATTTGTCGTTACTCAACTATAAATTTACGAAAAAAATTATTCTAATGAATACTCCAGATTTGTAAAAAAAAATTGAATCAATTTTCAATATAAAAACCTCGTAACCCTTTGACAGAAAAACACACTAATGCAATTCACATAAAATAAACTCGACATATTCTTAAGCTAAAAAACAATATAAATCTAAATGAAAAACATCGATTGAAAAAAGAAAGTGTACTTGAAGATATGATTATGAACCATTCGCAAATTTTTATGCCAGCTTCTGATTTCCTTTCTTTCCTATAAGCGATTTATGGATATGAGGAATGACTCCTGCAAAACAAAATTGATCAGTAGATAGGTATCAAACACCAGCAAGCATTACTTTCTGATAAATTTACCTCCTCCGGCAATGGTAGCTTTGATCAAACTGTCCAATTCTTCGTCGCCACGGATAGCTAATTGTAGATGTCTGGGAGTAATTCGCTTCACTTTTAAATCTTTGGAAGCATTTCCGGCCAATTCCAATACCTGCAAGATGTACAATTGTTAATACAAAGAAGGTTGAAATATATTGAAACATCGATGACTTACTTCGGCTGTCAAATATTCCAAAATTGCAGCACTGTAAACCGCCGAGGTAGCTCCAACACGACCATGGCTTGTGGTTCTGTTTTTCAAATGCCTGTGTATTCTCCCAACAGGAAACTGAAACACGAAATCCATAATAAGAAGTTACGTCAAGTTCCAACCACGAACTCCAAAACATACCACCACAAGAACGAAACAATTATTCCGAATGAATATTAACGACAGAAACTCACAGATATGAGAGACACAACGTTGCGTGGAGTATTCTCAACAAAAAGCACGCAGTATCGTGAAAACAAAGCGTAGATACACTGGAGTATACAGTTGAAATCAATAAAATTACCTGTAATCCAGCTCTGGCAGATCGCGAGACAGCTTTTGCTTTGGATTTTCCGGAATCTTTACCAGCTTTACCACCAGCCTACACATGAAAATAATTATCATCATAATTTAGAAACAGGCCATCTACATCTGTACCGAAAATGGTCCGAGTTCTCAAATGAGAAATAGATGAAATGAAACACAAAACTGAATACATACCATGTTTCTCGTTGATATTTGAATGAATAGGAAACGTAGTTACGAGGAAAATATATTTAGCAGTGTACGATTAAACTGTAAATGTAATAATTCACTAATTAAGAGCACCAGGACGCCGACAACTTACCATTAAACCGCGCCAAAAGAAAAATGCAAAAGAAAATAAAAGTTTGAAGTTGGGGAAATGGCTGCGCTCTGAAAAATCACAGATTAAAAGACAAAGGAATTTGATAATATTAAAATCAAGGTGTCAATATCTGACACCTACCGACGATTTCTCGAACTATATTTTTCAGATGTAGGTATTCGAACCTAAAGTAGGTCAATTTCAATATCGATTTTTATTTTTTTTTAAATTTTGGTCAAAAAATGATTAGAAATAATGTTCATAACGATCATGGTACAACTTCAATTGAAAAAGAAGAAATCAGTAATCGTGAAGTGATGCTATAATTTTTTTAACAATCGGCATCGGCTGACGGCTGAGTTCATCAACTTGATGACTTCAAGTTGAAAACTGAAGATCTAATAAGCAAATTTCACTTTCAACATTTTTCGGCGAAGTAAGTAATACGAATTCGAAGTCTTCAGTCTTCGTTGTTTTGATTTTGATTGCAAAATCAAATCTGTTCTTTCAAGGGCAATAAGAGCGAAAGATTTCCTCACCTCGGCAGTCACTGAATAAAACAATCAAAAATATTGATTTTCTCGAGACTAACATAAATTTTGAATGAAGTAACTCCATTTTTTGGAATCCGAACTCACAATAAAGTCAAAATGAAACCATTATTTCTTTCCAAGCCAGATAATAACATCAATAGTCAATAATGTTAATCATAGAAAAACACGAGAATACGACAAATAATATCAATGTTATATTTTTTCGACTCTGACAAAATTAAAACAAAGCATTGGTACAATCAAAATGAAGAAAAATTCAGCTATGAAGCTACATTGCAATAAAAAAATTCAAAATGCAAAAAAAAAACGAATAATTTTGAGATATAGAAAATCAAAACTTAAAAACCGCCACGAAGACGCAAGACCAAGTGAAGGGTGGACTCTTTCTGAATATTATAATCGCTCAAAGTGCGGCCGTCTTCCAATTGTTTACCAGCAAAGATCAAACGTTGCTGATCAGGTGGGATTCCTTCCTTATCTTGAATTTTGGCCTTGACGTTTTCAATCGTATCGGATGGTTCCACTTCCAACGTGATGGTTTTTCCGGTAAGCGTTTTCACAAAAATTTGCATACCACCACGTAACCTGAGTACCAAGTGAAGGGTTGATTCCTTTTGGATGTTGTAATCACTCAAAGTACGACCATCCTCCAACTGCTTTCCGGCGAAAATTAACCTCTGCTGGTCGGGTGGGATGCCTTCTTTATCTTGTATCTTAGCTTTTACATTTTCGATGGTATCGGACGGTTCGACTTCGAGGGTGATCGTTTTACCGGTGAGAGTTTTCACGAAAATTTGCATACCGCCACGAAGACGTAAGACCAAATGGAGCGTAGATTCTTTTTGAATATTGTAATCGCTGAGCGTTCGTCCATCTTCCAACTGTTTACCGGCGAAGATCAATCGTTGTTGGTCGGGCGGGATACCCTCTTTGTCCTGAATTTTCGCTTTCACGTTTTCAATCGTATCTGACGGTTCAACTTCCAATGTAATCGTTTTACCGGTAAGCGTTTTAACGAAGATTTGCATGCCACCACGGAGACGTAATACGAGATGCAGAGTTGATTCTTTTTGGATATTGTAATCGCTTAAAGTACGACCGTCTTCTAATTGTTTGCCAGCGAAGATTAAACGCTGCTGATCGGGAGGAATGCCTTCTTTGTCTTGGATTTTTGCTTTGACATTTTCAATCGTATCAGACGGTTCGACTTCTAACGTGATGGTTTTTCCGGTAAGTGTCTTAACAAAAATTTGCATTCCACCTCGAAGACGTAACACCAAATGGAGGGTCGATTCTTTTTGAATATTGTAGTCGCTCAACGTACGGCCATCTTCCAACTGTTTTCCGGCAAAAATTAATCGTTGCTGGTCGGGTGGAATTCCTTCTTTATCCTGAATTTTGGCTTTTACGTTTTCGATCGTGTCGGACGGTTCAACCTCTAAGGTGATCGTCTTGCCAGTGAGCGTTTTCACAAAAATCTGCATACCACCGCGAAGACGTAAAACGAGATGAAGGGTCGATTCTTTCTGGATGTTATAATCGCTCAGAGTACGGCCGTCTTCTAACTGTTTACCAGCAAAGATCAAACGTTGTTGGTCGGGTGGGATGCCTTCTTTGTCTTGGATTTTAGCCTTGACGTTTTCAATGGTGTCCGACGGTTCGACTTCCAAAGTGATCGTTTTACCCGTAAGAGTTTTGACGAAGATCTGCATCTTGAGAGAACCTAGACACAAAAAGGAAAACTATTAGTGAAAATGATTATGAAGTATAAGTAAAAGTAGATAAGTAATGTACAAGATAGGAAAGCAATTGAAATTAATCTAGGCCTAGGCTTATCACTTCGGATTATCGATAACTTTCCACATTCAATATTGAAAAATTCGTAGTCATTCGTGAAAACTCATGACTCAATTCATTTCACCATGACTAATATATAACAAACTACGTGTACGTATTTGGTAACTTCAAGCGAAAAATTCTTGAATCATTTTCGAGTATGCATTGCGTCAGACAAACAAATCACACGACTTAAAAACTGAATTAGAATTGAACAATTTCTGAATAATAACACTAGCCACTTGGAATTTACGAAAAAATATATTATACGATTCAACGATCGTGGGAAGAAATTTCAACGAGCGATTCCTGATCCAAAAGGAACTTTATTTTCATGCGTGAAACAGTCGGACATCCTCAATTTTTCGAAACCCATGAGTAGATAATATGAAAAACTAGAATGAATTTCGAATACAACTAGATATTGAGTGAAAGATACAAAACAATTGAAATCATAAATTCAGGACAAAGTGAATACCTAGACGCCACTTCATACGTGGAGGTATTGCGTCATACAATGAAACATGCCTTAAACTTCAATTATTATCAAATTGTTGAAAAATTTACATGGCAAATGTACCTGAAATAGGTATTTCACCGTAAATCAATCAATCATTCATAAATGCATGAAACACACGAAATAGAATAATTTTGAGCAAATAGTTGACACCATTATCCAATTCATCTCATTTCGATTAAACGAGTTCTACTCAGAATTCAACGATAAAACACAATCAAGAGTACTCGAATTCGAAATTTTCAATTAGTAAGGCACGAACTTCAGCTTCGATAAAATTAGACATGTACCAAGGATTGTAATTTCCATTTCCAGGCCTAACAAAGAAAAATTGCCCGAATTGACAGATATTTTCCAATTTTTCGGCGCTAATGATACACAAACACTGGGAAATCGTTTAGGATAGTAAAATGAATAGTTAACCAAAAATCGTTGGGTTAATGCCAAACACCAGTATGTCCAAAAAAATGAATTTTGGGGTTTTGATTGATCTGGATAGTTCATATCATTACGTATCATATCTATGTACTAATTTTCACCAAAATATCCAGGATATTTAGTAAGTGACTAAAAACGAAACGTAGTATGTCCACGCCCTGCAAAATTAGGTTGTGCTAAATGCGGTATGTCCAATAATGTAATGCATTAATGCGGTATGTCCAACAATATAATGCATAATTGTGGTATGTCCAAATAACGTAATGCGTAATTGTGGTATGTCCACCCCTTGTAGTGATTGTAGCTCGATTTTCATCGTCCTTTCTATCAAAATAATCTCTTTTTTTTTTGGTAACGTTTGTTGGAATTAATTGTTTGGAATGAATTGTGATATTTATGATAACATTGCTAACTTGACTATGTTGAAGTGAACCGCGTTTACATATGTAGTTAATTCCAAGTGTAGATTTCTTTTTTAAGACTGAAAATCTCAGAAAAAGAGTTTGAATATATTTTTTTAGCGATAATTAATCATCTTCATTACATAGAAAATTACACTCTTTCAATAAATTATTTTATTTTTCAAAAATAAATAAATTTCAATTCAACTCAAGAATTACGAACTGTTATTGAGTTAGCTAGAGAAACCCCATCCCCATTCAAAACAAGACTTATTGATTTTAGTGAATTCCTAGACTGGAAAAAATTTTCTAGTAACTTTGTTCTTAACACTAAGCAAGATGATAAAAGTAAAAACGTAGAATGGTTGAAGATTAAAATAATGAGGTTTCAAAAAAATAGAGAAGAAGTATTGTTTAAATATAACTACTACGATCAAGATTTTCGAAGAATGAAATTCCAAAATAATTCGCCAAAAAAATATACAACTGGAAAATCAAAACAAGTAGAAAATGATCTCGTTCCAGTCGTTCCTGTCTCAGACCTGCACCGGTTTTTTCCTGAACAATTGTTTTCTGAAAAGAGACCGATCTCAGCTTAAAAAAAAGAAGGATTTGATAAACTTGGTGGAACATGAAATAATTCCAAAAGCCTACTTCGAATTTTATACCAATTTACCATCTGCAAGTTTAGCAAAACCATCAGCAAAACCAATTCCAAAATAATTCGCCAAAAAAATATACAACTCGAAAATCAAAACAAGTAGAATATGATCTCGTTCCAGTCGTTCCTGTCTCAGACCTGCACCGTTTTTTTCCTGAACAATTGTTTTCTGAAAAGAGACCGATCTCAGCTAAAAAAAAAGAAGGATTTGATGAACTTAGTGGAACATGAAATAATTCCAAAAGCCTACTCCGAATTTTATACCAATTTACCATCTGCAAGTTTAGCAAAACCATCAGCTTGTGTTGATAATGTCGTAATAGAGAAGGAAGAACTTTATAAACACTTCGAATTCTAAGTTGTAAAACATGTTTATTGTTTTGTTACTTACTTATCTATTTACAGTCATTTTACTTGTTATCTTTCACTTGCAGTGAAATTTATTTATTTTTGAAAAATGAAATAATTTATTGAAAGCGTGTAATTTTCTATGTAATGAAGATGATTAATTATCGCTAAAAAAATATATTCAAACTCTTTTTCTGAGATTTTCAGTCTTAAAAAAGAAATCTACGCTCAGAATTAACTAATTTGTAATAAATCATTCATTTTTTTAATTAAAAAAAAAATACAAAAATTAGGACATACCACACTATTGCATTCAACATGTGGACATACCACACTATTGCATCCATAATTGGGACATACCATATTTTGCATGTTCATATTAAAAATTAAAACGTGGTATGTCCATTTCATCATTACAAATTAATTTTTTTCTTCAATACTGGTGGAGATAATATTTTTATTCTTAATTAAAAATGTTATTCATTAAATTACCTTCAAAAAAAAAAAAAAATCGCGAACTGCCATCTATAGAAAGCATTGTTAACGAGGTTAGAAATCTTCAAATGCGATTATCTCAAAACTTTGAAAATGTGACATACTGGTGTTTGGCATTAACCCAACGAAATTCATCGGTAGATTCGAAATAGTACCTTTCGCCACACGTTAAATTGTAATCGCACAATATGACTACATCTAAGACTTGAATTATTGAAGCATTTCTAAAGAATATTAAACATGGCGAAATAAAAATGTAGAAACTTACTTTAAATCAAATGAATTGAGAGAAGATAAATAAATCGCGACCGAAGTTGATACAAATCACAACGTAATTTTACTGCAAAGTACAATTTTCTAATGAAGAAAGCAACGATACAACGAAATATATACCTTAACGCAAATCGTGATAGTTACAACAAAGAACAAAGACGATAGACGAATAATAAAATAAATAAGATTTATAATTGCGTATTGCGTATCAGAGGTCGAAATACACCGAAATGTGGCGGATGAATACAAATTTTAGAATGTTCTAGAAGGAACTATTTTATTCTATGCAGTGTTGCTATCTTGACAGATGAAACTTCAATTATAATAAGCATCGCCTTTTTTATTTTGCTGTATAAAAATATATAAAAATGAATTGAATTATTGAAAAATTGAATAACCAAATCCAAAAATTCAAAGAAAAAATCGTAAAATTTCAAATGAGACTTAACAGTTTCCACGAATGCGAATATTAGTACGCAAAATAGAGAAAGAAATATTTCGAAAAGTTAAACATGAAAGGAAATTCCGTTGATCAGCTGATCAGCTGTTTGTTGTTTTGATTTTTTTCCCCGTTGAAATAACTAAAATTGTCTAATTTCTACGTACTTTTACGTATTATCTTAATTTCTACTTCCCGAATCCCATTAATTACCGACATACCGAGTACTTCGCTTCTTATCTAGTGATTTATTTTTGTTATTCACGACGTAAATAAAAAGTCCAATGTTCAAAACAACGAAAAAACGAAAATATTTCGATGTAATTTCTATGTTTCAATTCAAACTTTGATCTGAGTTTCGTCTCTCGCCTCGATTATCTGCGCTGATATTAAGTGTTTGGGAGGAAAAATGAAATAATAAAATACGTTATTACATTGCGGCATTCTATTTCGAGCGAGCGAGCGAAAATTTGATAGAAGAAATTCATGTGAGTTGCTTGAAGCAACTGTTACAGTTCCTAAACCTTGGCTATAAAATTTTAAAAATTATTTAATTCTTCGTGACTAAGATCCCAAAACCCCCTTCCCAAAAAAGTCCTCAGATGAAATAAAACTAAAGCTGATTCGACATAAAAAACTGAACATATCCAAAAATAGGTACAGCTAGTAAAATTGTCAATGATTTTCATTTCAGCGTACCTATCGCATTGTATAAAATGAATTCTACATCAACAAGATTTTTGAAAATCCACCCCGCCTTCGTTCATTTTCTTCACAAAAATGATCTAAGTATGAGTAGATACTCATTAGTTACTTCTCGATTTCTTCATTTATGTAGGTACTAGGTACCTCAAAAAAATGGAAGAAATTATAATAAGCTGTGCTACTCCAGAATTCAACTTTGGCCTCTATTTTGCCCAGAAGTTGTCAAAAACCTATCACTTAGTATATTAATCGGACTTTTATAAATTATTAGACAGACGTCAGATTGTTATTGGAAGAAATTCACCCAATGTTTGCAAAAAATTTTCCATTTTAGAGATTAATTACTTCTCAGTTCTCACCTGAAAATTCTTTATTATTGGAACGAATCAACGTCTGATTCTCAGTGATTCTCATATCAAAATTTATGTCATACAATGTAATTTGCAGACATTCAGATTCGTTAATGGTCACTGATCCAAAACTGGCCTCATGAATATTCAGTGGATATTCTTTTTAGTTTTTTTCGTATTCCATAATTTTTCCCTCAAAATTTCATCATTTTTGATCCATCGAATTTTATAGATCTCATCACTTTCAATTTCCTCAATTTTATTCTCATAACAACCGATTCACAGAAACATGAAAAAATATGTGGGAGGGGTTCCTAATTTCTAATAGAGCTGAAAATTTTAAAACCTGTAAATATTTTTTTTTTTCTAATTTTTAAAAAGAAATTGTACCTACACCATTCACTTATTATAATTTGCATCAGTAATTTTTGGATACAGATACAATACAGAACTATTAAAAATAATAAGAAAATGTATTGTTCCCGGTTTGAGAGATGCTCAAATCTTCAAAAAATTGTACGCATATAAGTTTTAAAAAATTAAAAAGTTAATGATAAAAATTCTTCAATTTTTTGAAAATTTAAATTTAAAATTTCTCTTTGAAACTTTGAGGCTGAGTTAAAAGTAGGAGATGGGATTAAGATTAAGATCGAACGAAAAACTGATCGTTTAGCCTTGCTTTTCCAATGTTATTTTCCAAAAGTTTTCCACTTTCACAAATTTTTTCTGACTTGAATTCGATCTCGATGTCGATTAAAAAATTAATAATTGAAAATTGAAATTTTTGCGAAGTCGTGCGAAACAAAACGAAAAAATACGAAAAATACCGAATATTTGAAAAACAATAAAAACATAATTGATTGATAAGCACTGATAAAAATAAGTTTGTTCTTTGCATTTCGCATTTTAAATCAAATTGGAAATTACGTGCTATTTTTTAATTATTTTTCTTTCAAAAGTAATTCAAATATTGGTGACAGATTCTACAGAAAAAGTAATCGACCCTTCCTTCGCGTATGATCGTAATTTATCATCAGTTTGTTTTGTACCATATGACCGAATACTCCAGTGAAAATCGGAACCTCGAGAGAATCTTATCAATGATAGAAAAACCAAGTTTTCAGGGAAAATTAATCTGAATCATATCATGATGTTTGATCATATCTACCCAGAGCTCAGATCTTTTTGTACGATTAGAAAGTTGGTTTCACATGCTCATGAGGAGACCTCAGGCCCTCAATCGGAATGTTTTGAACCTTGAACAATATAAAAATATTTTCAAAGAAATTATTTTTTTCTGGTTTGCTCGTGTCGAATGAAGTCAGAGAAACGCTGCCAGGTGTGATTAATTTTCAGACCATTCAAATTTTCCAAGGATTTGTACGCGAAATTATTTTTCAACATTTAGGTATTTCATTTCAGTTTCCAGCGTCCTGGGTGATTTAAACGATGAAGATGAGATAATTTCTCAGAGACTGATTTCAAAAAGATACTCCAGAAATCCAGATTATGGTTTAGGGTTCTGCAAAATAATCGTAACATATAGTGAGTGCTATTGCAACCAAATAGGAATTTGATGATAACATTAATTCAAATAATTATTGTTTGTAGGATTTCTCGATCAAGAAAAGAAGCTGTGATTTGTCTGTAAAATTGATTCATTCGGTGGAGAATGCGGCGATATATTGATGTGTTTGCTGAGATAATAGAATGAATCACGTCGATGTCATCAATGAAGGTTTCACAATTTTATTTCATTTAATAAAATGAATGAAAATTCTACAAAAATGCATTGAAAAACAATTGAAAATGAATTTAATAACTTCATCATATTTTTTTAAAATATTTAATTTTTTGGGAATCTTTTTAAAAAAATTTCTTTAATTCAGTTTATTGAGCTTAACCGTAGCCGAAGATTTCATTTTTTTAAAATCTGTCCGAAAGAATCGAGTAAATGTATGATTTTAATATTCATCATTAAACAAAGAAAATTAATAATCTGTTCAAAGTTTTCCTCTGCATTCGTGATAAATTTTACCTCTGAACCACACAGTAATGATACGAATACTAATAACCATAAGCAAATAATTTTACAACCCAAATTTAAGATGAAGAACGCTTTTATTAGTTTGTTGATTTTCAATACTTGAAATTTCTAGGTTTATCGGAAATGGAATAAACTTCACGTCTGAACAATAAATCCACTCAACTTACTGAATGGACTGATTGAGAAATACTTATACATTTATCTGTGTTTACGTGCATTTCAGTATTTACAGAAGATTTACTTATCACTCCGTGTGCCTGCTCGTCATTCGTTATCTTTTTCTTTTGAAAAGAAGCACTACGTGGAAAAATAATTGTAAAATGTAGGTATTAGTCCCTAAATTCATCCATGATTTCATACCAAACTGTTCTTACCATGGCGGGAAAAAAAGGCCTCTTTCTTTCGTTATTACGATTTAAAAAATTTTCAATAATGAAAGTCGAGTTTGTCATAAAAAAGCTCCATTTTCAAACATTTCCAAAAACTTTACAGGTTCGAATAATACATATATGTAAAATATACAGCGTTTACGTTGTTTTATTTTTATTATTATAGACGGTCGATGATTTTTATTCTGAGATTTTTAAACCTAGGGAGAACGAAGTGTTCAGATGATTTTTCAAAATTCAAATGATATTTTTCAAACTTTGAACTATTTTCTAAAAAAAAAAATTGTAAGACTTTTCAAAAATTACAGCAATTTTCAAAAGTAGGTATGGTTATTTTTCAAAAAACTGAGACTATTTATTTCATAATCCAGACTAGTTTTCAACAATTAAGAAAAAGTTTCCCAAAGACTAAGACTTTTCCTAAGAATTGGACAAATACATTGAACATTTTTTTTTAAATTTAAAAATTACCGACAGAAATTTTCCAACTGAAGAATTTTTTTAAAAAGTGGAAGTTTTTTATAGGTATTTAAAGTTGTTATTGAAAACTTGGATAATTTTTTTTTAAATTTGAACGATTTTTCAAAACTGAGATGATTCTTTTCGTACATTTACGATTTCACAAAAATTAAAGCTTTTTTCAAAGTTGGGCATTATCTAAAAATTAGAAAATTTTTCTAGAGTCCGACAATTAAATATGGGCAAGTCTTTGAAAATCAAAAATTCTTCCACAACTGGTACTGTTTTCTGAAAATTATTTAGGTAGGTAGGATTTTAAAAATTGAAAACCTTTTAAAATATTGTTGTTTTTTTTTTTTTTAAATTGAGATAATTTTTTCCATAATCCAGACCATTTTTTGAAATAGAACAATTTTCAAACCTGAATATAAACCAACTATTATATTTTTAAACGATCTTTCAAGACGTGTACGAATTTTTCCACAACCTAGTCGAATTTTCAAAAAATAAAGTTTTCCAAAGCTTGGGACAGTTTTTGAAATCTGAAGAAATGTCCAAGTAATTAAACTTTTTTAATAATTTAAAACCTTGGGCAATATTTGAAAAATTGGATGATTTTCCAAAAATTAAGGAATATACCTACTTAAATATAGACAATTTTTCATTACTTACTCGATTGATTTTTTTTTCAAAATCTGAATGATGAGCATTTTATGAAACTTGAACAATTTTATTTTAACTTCTAAATTTTGTGAAAAAATTTCAAATTTTGAAAATTGTTCAGATTTTTAGAAAATAATTAAATTATTAAAATTTTTGAAATTTTCAGTTAAATTGTTGAGATTTTGAATTTTTGAACATTTTTTTATTTATTCATTTCATTGAATTGATTTTCCTCATTCAAAAAAACAAAATCATGAAATTTCAAGTTGTACGAAACCTATCGAGACTCACCGAACACTCGCGATTTTCCATCGAGGCGAGTCTCAAATCACATTTTCCTGCTGAGCTGTGAATAATATTGACTGTCACGATAAAATGTGTTAAATTTCAAATTTTCTGGCGAAAAAAATTTTTATCAAAATTTTTTCGTTCATTCTGTTTCTTCATTTATATTAAACATGGAACTTTCTTATGAAAATAATTAAAATCAATTTTTTTCACAGATTTATTCAATTCAGATGAATTTTCCAAGAAGAACCGGTTTTGATTTTAACCTCCATATGATCGAGTCAATTATTAAAAAATTGTGAGTTGAAAATTTTAGCAATTTTTTGACGAATAACTTCTCTAATATAGTTATTTTGATTTTTAGATTCATCAATGAGTTACGCATTTTTTTTGGAAATTATGGATTGAATTCGACTCCGAATCAGAGCATGGTGAGTACAACTGAAAATGAAAAATTATTACTTCTCCATCTATGAGAAAATTATTCAAATTTCTAATGAGTGATATATTGTTATAGGATTTCTCAATCAAGGACAGAGGCTGTGGTTAGCTGATAAAATAAGATCGCTCTGTCGAACCTGCGACGACTGTCATGAAATTCCTGAGATCATGGAACTGATCTCCGTGGTATCGAACGATTCAGGTTTTTGGAGCGAATTTCCGACTGATTTACTCGAATCAGAGGTAATTTAAAATCACGAAGGAGTACCTCAAAAATGATGTTTTGATTTGGTAGTGAAAAATTTGCTTAGAAATTGCGCCAACAGTTGCATTGTGAGAGAATCCTCACCACAGCTAACAGTGAAAATTCACATAGAGTGCCATTAGGCTCTTTACGACGAGAATCCCCTCTCGATACGATAATTTATGTAATTTTTTGAGGAATTCTGTCGCGTTGCTGCCGTTCAAGTAATTTGTGATACTCCCTCTCTATACGAGCTTTGATTTTTATACAGTATATGTAAGCCTTATAGGAGTAAAGAAGAATATCGTTTATATGTTTGCAATAGCTCAATACGTACTGTATTTATCATCATCATTGTTTTCTTATCCATAATATCTATTTAGTCGCTCACGAAAATGCTGCTTTGTTAAAACACATCTTCGTTTCGAACGCTTCTTTACAAATGTTTCAAAATGATTCCGTTAGCTTTTGGACCTAATCCTCTGAATCAATCTATGAAAAAAACCACAAATTGTACATCAAGTCCGTCTGAAACATCTCTACTCGAAAATAAGCATTTTTACACGTTTTATATTTCAGTATATTTCAAATGCTCTCGATAAACGGAAGCAGTATAAAATGATGCTATAGTTTTACATTTCCACTCGTAAAAATCTTAACGAATTCTTTTTTTTTTCGTGCTGTGCGATTGTTCAATTATTCGCCGTATGTGTTCATAAAAATACAGTTATCGTTTTCGACGTTCAATTTTATTTTAATATAAAAATTTTGAGATTTTTTTCCGTAAAGTTAATTCATTTTAAAATTATTTTATTGTGACCATTTTTGATCATGGCTCGACCAGCCTTTAGATGGAGTCAGAAACGGTTATCCAGAAAAGTTCGGACCTTTTTCCGGTATTCACGAATGGAAGTTCGTGCCTATCAAGTCAACAGAATTTTAAATCTATTGACCGATGCGTAAGTACATACTAAGTAGGTACCTAATAACTTGGTAAATAATTGGAACCACGATTTAAAAATTTTCAAGTCCTGAAAAAGAATAGGTATCTAAATTATAGAATTGAATTGAGTGAATTGACCGCAGAAACATAAATCAAATTTTACAAAAATTGAAAATAAAAAATTTGAATTTTTCTCCCCCGTAAATTTCGATTTTCTATGTTCAACAAAATGAAAAAACTGATAAATAGGTATATATTTCAGTTTTGCTGGTTTTGTGATTTTTTTTTCATAAAAAGCGTGGACGATTTTAGAGGAGCAATAAATTTCAAACATTTTGCTTTTTGTTGAGTTGAAATGAAAATTTTTTCAATAATTTATGATCAAAAAATCAGAAAAGGCGTGAAAAAATTCCATCATTTATGTACCTATCTTGAAATAGAAAAAATCATTGAAACAGAGGCGCAGAATTGGGAGAGGGGTAGAAACAGAGTTTTATAAAATAGAGACATCGACTGAACGAGGTAACACAATCAACTTTTTTCGAATATCTGCGTTTTTTTATAGTAATGACGACATAAGATAAAGGACAGAAATTAGAAAAGCCAGTTGAGTCGAATCGACTAATCATCCGTGAAAAATCAACGAAAAAAGATTATAAAATATTCAAAACGAAGTTTCGTTACTTCGTACTTCCTTGCATGCGATCATGGAATTTCTTATTGGTTACGATACGATGGTATATAAGCAGGTTTTTTAAAAAATAGATTTCCATTCTTTTATTACTTACAAAAATTATATGTCTTTTTTTCGCAGCGATTAGAATAAAATTGGAAAAATAATCTCATAAAAGTGATTTAAAAGATGAAAGGAATCCAATGAAAAAAAATTTGAACGGAGTTACTTTGAATAGGAGACCATTCAAAAAATTGAGCCAATTAGGTCTAAAGGAGAAGAAACAAGGAAACTCAAGCGAAGCAGTTTTTAAAAAACAATTTTTCATCACTTTTTGGTAGTTGAAAAAGGTGTAATTTGAGTTTTTTTCATGTCCTTAAATCATTCAAATAGATGAATAAGTTACAATCACAAAATTGAAGTTTTTGAATATTGCTTATTTGACAACCAGACAACCTCAAAACCAAAACCCAATCGTTTTTCAAAAATTACTAAATTTTTTTTGAATTTTCAAAAAAATTCTGCCAATTACAAATTTAAAAAAAAAACAATAATTCGTTGGACGAAAATTTTTAGATTGGCACTGCCTCATTTTTTTCTTGGAAAAACTAGAAATATCGAAAATTTATTTTCATTATCGAATTAATCTTTTGGGATTAATTTTAACGTGTTTGAATGAACGAATATTTTAATTTTGATAAAAATTTAAAGTCCATTTCCATTTCTGTAGGGGATTTTGAAAAATTAGTCCAAAGCAGGAATGGTCCGAATCGGAAATTTTTTCTAGGAATTATGAATTTAAATTTGAATAACGAGTCACGAATAATCTTAGTAAACGTGATTTCAAATCGCTAATAAAATATTTTTCAATTCGTAGAATATCGAATAAATTTTAAGAATAATGAATCAAAAAATGTAATAATTAAAATCACCTAAAGAAACAGAAAATATTCGTATTTTTCGCTTACTTGCGAACAATACTACTATGAAACTCATGATAACAAAGAAAATGATAGAGAAAAATTTACTCAAGTATTCTTTATTTTTGATTCGCAGATCAAAAACTTGAAAAGTACGAATCGTGAATTGTTTTAAAAATTAATTTAAATTTCAAATACCAATAATTTTATGCAAGAAAGATAAAGATTTGTGGAAAGTTAGTTGATGTCAATGATATTTGCAGGTACCTAGCAACCTACTCATAGAAAAAGGAACCAAAATTGAAAATTTTCTACCGAGGAATAAAAACTGAAAGAGGGGTCTTAGATCTACTCATATCTGACCTTAGTAGGTAGTCTTTATTTACGAAAAAAAAGATTCCACGTACGATGCGATTAAAAATCCGGAAAAAATTCTGAATGAAAGGGTAAAAAAAAATATTTAAAATTAAGTGTTATCAAATATATCTCCCAGCTATTTTTTTTTCTGAAAATAAGAAAAAAAAGAACATCACATTTTCGAAACGTATGCGCGATCCATCAAAGCGAAGAGCCTTCTTGATGAAAAGCTTAAATTTCTATTTAGTGAAACAGATTACAGAAATCTTGAAATATTTTCATACTTAAAAAGGGGTCAACCGAAGAGTCTTGGAGATGACAGAAAAAAGCATAATTGTTTGAATGTTCTCGTCTTGATAATGGTGTTCTTCAATCAATAATTTAATATTTTTTAATTTTTATGAAACAGATACGGCTATGAATACAACCAAGCAATCGGAAGAATAGATCTAAACCTCTATCGAAAAATAAGACGATGGACAAATGAAAAAGCATGGCGTATGAAAATATGAGATTTATTCCCTAGAATGCTTAATTAACGTAAATAAATGAATATAATTTCTAATTTTTTCAGGACGATTGAGTAAAAAAATGATGAATTGGTTTCGAATTAAAATTTGCGGGTTCTTGATGATCCCACGTAACCACTCAACAATTGCCATATTGAGAGGAAACTTGATAAAGATAAATTCCAATGTGTTTTCATCGCCCAGAATCCGTCGAACTTTTTAAGATTGGCGCTTGAAAGTGAAAAAAAAAATTTCATGAATTTTAAATATTATTCCATAGCCAAAGAAAATTTTCATTATTGTTTACCTTTAATTTTAAGAATTTTTCATTTTATCAAGATTGACTGATTACTATTTGTCATATAAAAATTATATTTTAAAAAATTCACAATAAGATACGATTAATTAAATTTATGTGTTTTTTTTCCAGCATTCTACGCTTCAATTTACTTTTTCAAATCATAGTACATATAAAATACTCGTGCCAATAGCACTTCAGGTATATTTCTGGGGGGAAAACAATCTTTAAAGTACCTGACTTCAAATTAGGAACACTTTGGCCTGAGTCTCGTCCGTGTTAATAAAATTAATTCGCGAAATGAATGTCACATTGCGATATACATTCATTCGTTGAAATACGAATTCGGTGTATTCATAATTGGGCGAATAGAATTAATTCAATCTGTAAAGAACTTTTCTTTGCATTCTATGTTGTAATTCACCTCTCCGAATCATAGTATGAATCACAGTAAGAATAGCTCTATCGGGATATTTCTGAAAAATAACGCAATTATTATAAAACCGGACTAGATTTCCAATGAAAAAAACATCTTTACGTACTTGTTTGATGAAATCTTGAATAATCGTACTTTCTGATATCTGAGCTCCAATCGGAAATCGTCTTTTGAGTTGCTTTTCAATACGAAGCAACATTTCTCTATGCTCATCGGTGGTAAAACCTTCGGCTCCTGAAGATAATAAAATCATTCAACACTGGTCAAGGAATTTAGTACAATGTAAATCTCACCTTCCAAAGTTTTACACGAAGCTGCTTCTAAAGTAGAAACTTGAAATAAACGTAATGCTTCATCGACGTGAGTTTCGGTAGCAAAGGGCAGAAGTTGCATTTTAGCCAATGATTCCGATATACGAATGATAGCTTCGAGTTGCCTAAAAGAACAGAGATCAAGTAATTTTTTTTTTTTTTCAAAAAAAATTGGAATTGTTTTAATCGAATACATACCTAACAGTTATGGGAATTGATGCTTTGTGTTTATCTTCTTTTTCGGCTGAGCTTCCTCGCATAGATATGTAACGATTTTTGAGCTTTTCACCGGCGATTTCCGAAAGTCGAGGACCACAAGTTCTGAAAATCGAATTTATCACGTGCTTTAAAAAAATACAAAATTTTCAATGCTGTGAAATCAGAAAAAAACTTACGATCTACAAAAATTAATGAATTTTTTAATCATCAAAAGAGACATTTCACCGTCTCGTGTTTCGTCTACTTCTTCTCCAGCGGTCATATGAACGTTCATAATGTGTTTGGCCAAAGTCTAAAGTAAGAAAATTAGTGAATAAATTTTATTCGAAATTCATCATTTTTGATGAAAAGTAAAAGATCCTTACAATATCTCGTTTTTCATCGTGTTCATCTTTGACGATAAATATCATATCAAATCTGGACAAAATTGTAGGCATAAAATCAATATTTTCATCTCCTTTCATTTCATCCCAACGCCCAAACACACTGTTAGCAGCTGCTAGTACAGAGCATCGAGAATTCAACGTTGTCGTAATACCAGCCTGAAAAAATCGATACAATCTTTTAAAAATAAATCCATCTAAGACAAAAAATTACGAATCTTGATTCTTCTTACTTTAGCAATAGAGATGGTTTGTTGTTCCATAGCTTCGTGAATGGCAACACGATCATCTTCTCTCATTTTATCAAATTCGTCGATACATACGACACCACCATCGGCTAAAACCATAGCTCCGCCTTCCATAACGAAATTTCTCTGAAAATTAATACTACATAAATAAAAACACGGATATAGACTAAAATTTGAAAAAAATTAGGTCTAATTACAGTAGCGGGATCTCGCAAAACAGAAGCCGTAAGACCGGCCGCTGATGAACCTTTGCCCGAAGTATAAATACCAATTGGTGACACTCTTTGAACGAATTTCAATAACTGGGATTTTGCAGTACCGGGATCTCCCAAAAGCAATATATTAATATCTCCCCTTCTTGTCAAACCATCAGGCAAACGTTTACGAGAACCTGAAAAAATATTGAATTAGGATATTTCCGAAGAAGAAAAAAGTCACGAAGTATAAATTTACCTCCAAATAACAAACACGCAACAGCTTTTTTAATATCTTCGAAACCGAAAATAGAAGGTACGATGGAACGTGCTATACGTTCGTAAACATTGGCTGAGGAAGCTAATCTACGGAACTGTTCTTCTTCTTCTGCAGTAATGGGCAAAGATGAACTGAATCCACAACCTTTGTCATCGACTTCAATTCCAACTACTCTCAGATACGGAGCACGGACGCCGATAACGGATTTACTCGATTCTCTACCCTATAGCAAAAAGTAAATGTTAATTGATCGAAGACATTTTTTTTCTTTAAATCAAGGAGTAACTTACTCTAGATTTTGAAACCTTGCGAATAGAAAATATACCCAGAATATCGACTCTGTTACCGGGTACAACCTTATCGCATAAATATCTGTCGCAGTATAATTGCAGATGTCTCGGCATTTCTCCTTGAGGAATAGAATCGTTCAGTTCTTGCAATTTGAGCATTTGATAATCGACACAGGTACATTTATCTGGAATGATGAAGTAAGGATCCAAAGGACATTTCGGTCGTCCCGCTTGCTCGCTGGAATTCAAATTAAAACGATGTATCGGCGTAAAGAAGAGAGTGCTCGGATCAAATTCAAAATGAAACTTACGTGTTGCACTTCCTGGGTAAAACGTATCCATCGAGACCAGGTTTAATAGGTAAATGAGGAATGACATTACGACAAGTACGACACTGAATGGCTATTTTTGTACTTTTGGCTCGAATACCAGTAGCTGCGACAATTATACCGCTTACTTTGACCAAACGTGAAATCAGCTCCGACTATAATCACAAAATATCAAGTAAAATGAAGAATTTTGAAACACAATCAAAATGTCACCACTTACTTTCAAATTTCGAACAGAAGTGGGAACAGAATTCGAAGTTAGTAAGATTTGAATATCTTCAACATGCTCTTCGCCTTCCGGTCTAGGAGCAGTGAGCTCATCAGCAACTTCTTTTGCAGCTTCTTCGAACTGAAAAAAATCATTTTATGATTGGTACTGGTTTTGAGCAAAATAATCACAGACGTTCTACTTACTACTGGTAAATATTCGGTAGGCTGTTTGTATAAACTGTCAGCCAGATCTTCATTGAAACTACTTAAATCTTCGATGTTTACTGTCAAATGATACAATCCCAGGTTATATTGTTTCTTCAAAGTATCCCTGTTGAGCATCACACACCGTAAGATATTTTCAAAAAGGAAAGGCTTCACATATAACAATATCGTTACCTGTATTTATAATTGAAATTTTCTTCGTGGAATTGTCTCAGAAACTCTTTGAAGTTCCTTTTAACTGCTCTCAAGTTCACCTGTTGGTTTGGTTGATCATCAGTGGTGCTGAAGTTATCGGAGAAGAAGATACCAGGATCGTCGAAGCCTTCCATTTAAGAGCTGTGATGAATATTGAACACAGTGATGAATTAGTAACTAACGATTATTGAAGTTTAAAATCAAATTACAAACTAAATTAAAAACTCTATAACGACTTAAAAATGTGTTTCCTTTCTTATTTCTTACGACTATAAAATTAAGCAAAACGAGTTTATTCGGCGCGAAATGCGAAATTTTATTTTTTGGATTTTGTTTTGAACGGTTTTTCACGATTTTGCTACTGTAGCGTTTCTTATGGAATTATTTCAAACTACATAATTGAAGCTATTTTGAACAGTTTGTAAGCTTTATTTTCATGTGGAGGTTGAAATGGTGAAAATAAATACCTCCTCATGAAAATGGAATGAGTATTGAAAAATAAAAATTGGTGTGATAAAAATATAGAAACGGAGAACACTCGATTTAAATTCAGTAAAATTATTTTAATTCATAATAAATTTCGTAGCATTAGTTATAGCAGTGACCATTTCGAAGATACCAACGCCTAACCTGCCATTTATCTTTTGAAAAACTCGTAAGAATTCATCAACCAATTTGAAATCCCTCACAGATTTTCTGATAACTTTTCCACCGGTATATTTTACCACTAAGTGAGATCTTTCTTTTAATTTTAAAAGCATAATCGTCGTTGATAGACAGTTTGATTCAATTTAATCCAATGTTCGTCTTTATTTCAGAGTAATTATGCAGAATAATGATTCAGATAAAGCTCCGGAAACTATCAGTAAAGCTGTGGCTTCTCTACCACCGGAACAAATGTTCGAATTATTGAAACAAATGAAGCAATGCGTACAGGTACCTTGAGAGTTCGAAGATTCACTTTAAATTGAATTTCAATTAAACCTGAATTACTTTACAGAATAATCCGAGAGAAGCAAATAATATGCTACTGCAGAATCCTCAGCTAGCATACGCTCTTTTACAAGCTTTGGTCGTAATGCGAATCGTAGATCCTCAGATTGCATTCGTAAGTTAGGTACCTGCATTTTCAATTTCCAACATTAGTCTCCTCGAATTACACCATATCACAATTTCAGACAGCTCTAAACAGCACAAATGCTACGAATTCAACATCGAATAACAATTCATCGGAGAATTCATCGGCGGCCAATGTCACAGCGTCATCTATAATAAATCGTGCCACTTCAGTAGCTCCTGACATTAAACCAGTGCCTAAACCTGTACCTCCTGTGACTACTTCTGTTTCTACTCCGGCTACTACTCGATCATTCATTCCACAGCCAATTCCACCACCAGCTCCGTCGATTCCTGTGACGATGGTACCTCCACCACCATCGATAGGTGACTAAAATCGTCGATTGTTTATTTTACTCGTGAAAATTATGTGTTACAATTTCTTTTTTTTTCGCAGTTCAAGATATTGATCCGAGGAATAAAGTTGTCCCTAATCTTGATAAGGTCAAAACAGAAGGGTAAGAATCTGTCTTCAATCGTCAGTTGTGGTTAATTTTTTTCGCTCGTGATTTTAAATAAAACTTCTTTTGTTATTTGTAGAAAACCACGAGATCCACGATTGCAACATCAAGCTGAATCTAAGGATTCTAAAGCAACGATTCCTCGTAAGTATTAATACGAAAACATTCCATACTTTGATCGAATATTTGATTTATTCTTGAAACAATATTTCAACAGGTATGGTACCACCGCCAACAATTCCTCTTGCACCTCAAGTTTCTATTCCGCCTGTACCACCAAGTGCACCTTCAATCACACCTGTCACTCGACCCCCTGCTCCGGTCACATCATCTACCTCGGTTTCAACTACATCTTCAACAACTTCTAAACCTGCTACATCTTCCAATACACCAGATAATGAAAAAGTAAGTCTCGTCTATTATCTGATGTCAAAATCTTTGATTTGATTTGATATTCATTTCATGTCCTTCCGTAGGCTGCACTTATTATGCAAGTTTTACGTTTAACTGATGCCCAAATTGCGATGTTACCACCTGAACAGAGGCAGAGTATACTTTTATTGAAAGAACAGATCGCCAAATCAACCAAACGTTGAGAAGAAATCTCAAAAGATGTTTTATAGTGAATTTTTTTGGAACATTTTTATTGATATTTTGACTTATTTAAATGTTTTTTATATTTATATTTGATTAACGTGTCAATCTATTGATCATTAATTTTATTTTCAATGTTTCTTTTTAATTGTTCCTAAAAACAATAAGTCGAATATCATTGATTATTAATTTCCAATGGGACAGTTTCCCTCAATAAATCGTATGTTTTACGAATTGAACAGCGTTTAATACCATTAATAAAAAGTATATTATAAAAATCACTCTTACAATAAACGAATAAAGAAATCTGACATCACTAAAGCTGTCAAATATTATTACACATCGCCTTCACTTCGAACGTCGAAGCTAAAGCTATAAAGATATGAGATTTGTACTTCTTAACGAAAAAAAAAACAAAGAAAGGAAAACGGTAACACTACCTGTACAAAATGCGACGGGAATGCGGATTTAAAAAAACGAACTTCAATAACAAAATGACAAAGAATGTTGACTTATTTAAAGCACATATTGCACTTAGTTTAAACATAATAAATAAGTCATGTTTACTCGTGTACAAAAAAAACAAGGGAATAAAAATCGTATTATGAACACATTTACACAAAATTTACAAAATAGGTAATTTAGTGAAGAGTATTATGTACGAGATTCGTCGAATGAGTATCGAAATTGATTTAGCTACGTAAAAATACGGATTGTTTCATTGCTACATAATCGTGTACTTGGTAGATAAATTTGTCGAACGTTCAGAATTTTTTAGAATTATGTAGTTTCAAGCATAGATTAAAATAATACGATGTAATACTAACAGAAGAAGGATAACGTGGTTGTTTTAACTTAATTAATAAATTGCAACGATCCTGTTTGCCCGATACAATGACCTGTCATCAGAAAAAATTTATCATCACAACATTCATTTCGAAAAAAAATACAAGTCAACAAACGGTAAGTAGTCATATTTTCTTACCTCAAAATAATAATGAAAAAGCAACAACATTCTTAATAAAATACATCAATCAAAGTGCAAGTAAACATGCATTTATAAGCTGTCTACAGCTAAAAAAAAAAATCAACAAGTAAAATGAAAGCACTAAAAAACGAGATTCTATAGTGAATACAAAATGCAATATATAAAATGATAACATACGTAACATGAAAAAAATCAAATATAAAATCAATTCAAAGCTGATGAAATAAAACTCGGTGTAAGGCACACAAAAAATCACACTGGTTCAACCTACAGACTAGAAAATTACAAACCTTCGTCGTCGAAAGTGGCTAAAGTCAATTTACTTAATTTATTTGGTAATTTACATATCTGAGCTTCGTCTCGAGTACCTAAAATTACAAATAAATTAGTTCGCGTTTCGTTCCAATTGAAGCGTAAGGTCATCGTTAATAGGAGATCTACTACCGTCTGGTTGATCAGTTGGGTTCGAACGAAGCTTTTCTTTATATTGATCAACGAATGTAGTTATTAACGCATCGATCATGTCAGACTGCAAAAAATTGATTATTAGTAAATCAACGTATCTTACAAAGCTTTCTATCTATCCAAGATTAATACCTGTTTGGAAAAAATTTGCATGATTTTAGAAACTCTGGCCCCATTTTCACGAATAGCGAATTGAATAAATATACATGGTAAACAATCGGGATTTGATTTGTGTGGTTTCCCCAATTCCCATGAAAAATCTTCGTATTTCAGTCCAAGTAGTAATTTCTGAAAACGAAACGTATTTAATAAAATCTGCGACAGCTGACGAATAGAAATATTACTGAGCGAGGGAACCAACCGCTTGAATATTATCAATAAGATACAGTCCGCGTTCATTAATACCAACCAACACCGGCATGTCTTGGTGCATTAACAATGATGTCAGTCCGCGAACTGGTTCTTCGATTTGTCCTTGGAAGAAAGCGCACCTTAAAAGGGGAATTTTTTCATTAATATGGCGTGATTTTTTTGGTCACCTTCGTGCAATGTCAACCAAAAATACATACCCATAAAAAGGCAGTGACCAACAAACTTCTAAATATCTTCGTTGAAGTTTACGATCCGTTGCACTATTGGGTATTCTTTTATATTGTTCTAAGAGTCGTACTTCTGGACTATTTTTAATTCGAGAACGGAACCAAGACATGACAGCGTCGTGTCTTATGTGAACTGGTAAAAATTTGTTTTTTTGACCCCTGCGGAACATATAAACACATCAGTGAAATTATAACTGGTTGGAAAATTAAGCACGTAATAGGTTAAAAAATTTACCTGAAAAATCTATTCGTGTGAACTTGGGGATTATACGGGCCAAGCTCCAATCTGGCTTGAATTCCGCCCAGCATTACGGTCTGCGATATTTCACAAGGGTACCTCCCTTCTAAAATGTTATACTTGGCTTCTTCGTATAATAATTCCAATACTTTGACATCCCTGCACAAAAATCAATTAGATCAAGTAGAAGAATTCGTAAATATGAGCACTTGCTGGAAAAAGACTTACATTAATTTCTCCTCATCACTCAGCGAATAAAAAACATTCCTTTGAAACGACAGAATCGGTTCATCTCGTAGTTGTCTAGATAAAGTAGCGTGGGCAAATCGAGATAGCAATGTTGACCATTTTGACCTGACTTGTAACAGCTTGTGATGTGGTTTGAGTTGTACTTCTGCAAGTAGAATATCAAACGATTAGTAACTCAAAAGTCAAAATACGTATTCTTCAAGTATCTGGTCACGTACCGAGAAGTCCCGAACTCATCCACATTGTAAATACATTTTTGGCACTTTCGGGTAACATTAGGTCATCTAATTCAATAACAAATTGAATCAATTCAGTAACTGTGGTATTATTTCCATCTTCTAATTCCAAGTGCAGAACGATATTATTCATCAAGTAAACGCAGATAGATAACGCTACAAAAACCAATATTTGATTAAAATGAAGTAAAAAAAAGTTGGAAAATTAAGGAATCTATGCCTTACGCTGGCCATCAGAATTCTTTTGAAAATCATATCGAGTCTCGTTACAATCATTAGGACATGTAGGTTCTTGATCATTTGGTACATATTCACGATGCTTGAGAGGTATACTCTCATATTCGTTGGAATAATTGGAACATTTGGAACTCTGATTTAAGCAGGTTACACTATCAGGTGGAATATCTTCCGTGTGATCACTACATGGCAATTAAAAGTTACATGAAATACGAGTAAAATGATACGTTATATTGAAAAATACTGTACAATTTACCTGTATTGATGAGGTGGATGCGGATATAATCTAGATGGCCTTGGATACTCAACCGGAATGACAGTAACATATTTTTCAGTTTCCATTTCATAAAAGAGTTCATGAAATGATATAATATATATCATATCAAAAGTTTGGCTTCTTTTTTTTCATATTAGAAACATTTAAATGAACAATTAATTTCGTAGGGATAGGCGAACAATTCAACAACAGATTAAGCCATCTTTACCCGATAACACCTTATATAATAGGTCATCTAGACGCGAAAGATTCTTCGAGTGGTATTCAATAGGATAATGTTAAATTAATTGCTTATAAACGAGATTCACAAGCGAATTTTAATATCACAATTAATCCATTGAAGTTTGAACTCATTTCGAAGATTTTATAAAAAACAAATAAAAAAAAATGTAGGTGGAAAATTTTCAAAATATAAACATCACGTGATGAAAGTTCGAACTTTCAAAAAAATTCTTATATTAGGAACCAGTTTCAAAAATATATGTTTTTTTCTATAATTATACACTATACTGGAAGTTTTATTAAAATTTACGCTTTAAAATAAAGTTTAATGGCGTAATAAGTTTAAAATTTACCAATTTTCGATTTATTTGTCAAAAAAATAGACTTTTAATAATAATGAACGATATCTGGTTTTCAAAAAATTAACGAATATTTTTCCTAAACGACATTTAGTCAAAGCTTTGGAAAATTGGAAAAACAAGAATAAAAATACGTTTTTCCAAGAATTTTGAGAAAACTTTTGAACTTTGAATTAATATCACACATTTTATAATAAAAATGTAGTAATAATTGTTCATATAAACTTAATTATTTCTTTTAAATGATGAAAAATTCTAATTATTGTTTTTTCCCTCAATGGTTCTCAACCTGGCCATGAAAGCTTTCTGTTTTCTGAAATTTTTTTCTGGAATTTTTCTCAAAATTTTTATCAGCTTCTAATCAGTTGTAATTCCCACTTTTTTTTCTCTCGGCATTTTTTCTAGACATCAAAATCTTTCTGAGATAAATTTTGCCTTTTTTCGTTCATTTCAAATCTCTCAATTGTTGAAAAGTCGAGTAAAGTACGGTAAAATTTACATTATTTCCTTAAATAAACTTTTAAATATCCCGAAGGTCCGAAGTCGAGTAAAATTTTGAAGGTTGTAAGCAAAGTTCAGTGCTACGCATCTCTTCCTGTTCATTTTAAACAATTGTACGATGTTATTCATGTTGTGATCTCAGAACTTTGAATTTTTCAAGAAATCATACTCAGGTAAAGAGCCATAAGTTTTGTGAACTTCTGTAGTATTTCTGAAAATAATCTTTGTGTTTTTTACTTCACAGGTTTAGTTCCAAAAACACTAAAATGACTACTTCCAATTGCATATTTTGCTCAATAATTGCAGAAAACGGAGACAATATTCTGTTCCAAGTACGTTGGATTTTATTCATTCGAGTCTTCATCTCTAACCGGTTCCAGTCTAATCGATTTAATTCAACTAATTTGTTGCAGGACGATGAATTGATCGTTATAAAAGATATCAAGCCAGCTTCCAAGTATCATTTTCTGATTATTCCTAAAAGTCATATTCCGGATGCTAAATGTCTAACCTCCAGCGATAAACCTCTATGTAAATGAATTATAATATTTTTTGTTTATTGAAACATGCAAGCAAATTCGTAACAAATATATTCTCATATTTCAGTGGAAAGAATGATAGACAGAGCTAAGATCACTTTGGAGGAAAATCAAATCGATATGAATGATATCAGGTAACTCATTCGTTATCGATTTACGTTTATTTCTTTAACTGAAAATCTAATCTACTGCATTTTGTGATAGATTAGCATTTCATTGGCCTCCTTTTCGATCAGTGGCTCATTTACATCTCCATGCCATTGCCCCAGCTAGTCAAATGTCTCTAATCCATAGGATCTCGTTTAAACCAAATACTTGGTGGTGTGTTAGTGTAAGTATTTTATTTGAATTGCTTATAAAAAAAAAATCAATGAATATTTCAATTTAACGTAATTATCTTTGATTTCAGCCGGAATATGTTTTGCAGCGGATTACCGAATGAATTCTGAAGTGATAATACATAACTTATGCGGGTACGTTTAGTCGATAACGAATCTCTAGAAAGATAATTTCTCAGCCAATTAAAATTCTTTAGCAGCTTGAAAAATATTTCTATCAGCAAACAAATGTTATATTTTATACAGCAAATTTATACATAATAATCTATTTTTGAACTATACACTTTATAGGACCAGATGTGACGGTTTGTTCCATTGTTTCTTCCTCTTCAAACGAACTACTGGTTGTGACAACAGTCTTGGCTACTGTTCGGCGCACTCCGCCTTCGTTGGTTGTTTTAATGGAAGCTTCGGCACTTCTGGTACTATCCTGCTTTTGAACTTTGGACGCTTTTTGTTCGATATGTTTATCTCCTTCGTTTTTCGAAACCTACGAAAACGAAATCGGTTTACCAAAGGGTAAGTTACTTGTATAGTTTAAGTTGTGAATCTAGTGAATTATTCAAGGTGGAGGTTGGAATAAAACCAAATATATTCAGTACGAACCTCTTTATGCATTTCTTTAACTGTTGATTGTTCTTCACTAGCCTTTATAGTTGCTCCTCCTAATTTACCTTTGAGATCTGGTAACGCTGGCATGTCCGGTGGAAGTGTTACCAGAGCTTTTGAGGTATCTTCTTGGGCAGCCATTATTGTTCGCTTACCTCTTCTTCGGAATCGTAGTCGTGGATTCGGGCAGGTGCGATGGGATGCTTTTGAGAGGATTGAAGACGATCTTGGATTTTCTGCTCGAGTTCTTCGTCGTCAGTTACTTCGATTTCTTCTTCGTATTCGATTATTTCTTCTTCGCTGTCGCTTTCTTGTTTTGGAACCTGAGCGGTTGGTTTTTCAGCTTCGATCGGTTTGCTTTGTTCTTTTGGCGGTTGAACAGGTTTTACTGGCTCATCACGTGGAACAGGTTTCTCAATAGGAGTTGGAATGGGAGTAGGAGGCGATACTTTTGATGGCTGTGGAATCGGAGATAAGGTTTTAGGAGGTTCTGGAGCTGGAGCAGGTGCCTTGGGAGGCTCTGGAACCGGTGCAGGTTTTTGGACTGGTTTGATTTCTGCAACAGGAGTTGGTTTTTCTGCCGGTTTTTGGTCTACTACTAGAGCTGGTTTCGATTCCGGAATAGGAGACGGTTTTTCTACTGGAACTGGTTTCGCTTCCGGAGCAGGGGCTGGTTTTTGTACCGGAGCTGGCGCTGGCTTCTCTACCGCAGCTGGTTTTGGTGCCGGAGCCGGAGCTGGTTTTTCGACAGGTTTAGGTTCCGGTTTTGGAGATGGATCTCGAGGTGGTTTCGACTCAAGGACTGGAACAGATGCTGGTTGACTTTTAGGCTCTTCTCGTTCCCTGGTAAAAAATTTCAGCCCATAAGAATTTTTTATGCAAAAATAAAACGGAAAGGGATCATAAAAAAGAGGTTTACTCACTTTGAATATTCTGTGCCGATCGTACGAGGATAGCTTGGCTCTGAGAACTGAGTTGATTCTCCTAATGCAGCCGAAGGAACTTGTTCCTATACAAAAAAAAATTCCAAACAAAATAAATACAATTTCTTAAATCAACAAACCATTTCAATAAAAAAAATTCCATTCGATTAATAAACAAATAAAAATGAAAACATCGCGAACGAACCTGTTTAAAAAAGAAGCTCCAAATATAAACGAAATAATCTCTCAAAAAACCTAACATAATTTTATCGTCGCGCAAAATAGGCACTCTCGATTATTCACTTTTTTGGCCAATTACTCACCGCAAATCACACATTAATTAGACTTTTACACGCAAAACGCATCGATAAACCGAGAGGGGAACCTTTTTTAAAGAATTATTTTCAACTCGTACGAAATTACTACTGAGAATGCGTCTGGAAAAGTGTAATTTTGAACCGCATCCAAATAACTAATACCGAAAATAACCCGATCTCGTATCTTCTACACGTTCTGCACATTTTGCAACGTTCTCTCATCTATTCGCCGATATTTCTCGGATATTGCGTCATGAAAAAATTCATCATTCTGTGAATTCTATTTTTACCCTATTTTTACTTATGTACATATGTAATGTACTCGACCAGTGCATTATTTTCTTTCTCTTATTAACATTTTTTACTAAATACTACGTGTTTGTTGACCTCGTCATACTCGGCCGAACATTTCGAGCATATGTCTTGGAAGATGGCTAGGTTTTTCATCCTTTTCTTACATGTTTGCAGCTATTAAAGGGAAATTAACCTTTCGTTTGGCAGACTTCGAAAGTGATGAGTGATGATAAGCGGATCGTGTTGTGTGGATTTCGGCAGCTGGTCTTGAAAATGTTCTGTTGCTAGGGCCTACGGCGTCAAAATATGAAATGAGTTGAGGAAGAGAAGAGAGGGGAAGTTTTGCGAGAAAAATTATGTTATTTAGTTTGTTATGTAAATCGTTGGCTCGTTGGATTTGAAACGAATTTTTGTAAAAATTCAAATATGTATTCTGAAGTTTTTAGATTTTTAAAGTAGAAAATGATTAAGTTCAAGAAAAGGATTCATCAATTTGAAATATTTGAGTCATGTATGTAATTACTCATGTTTTTAAAATGAGTAATATTTATTGATGAGTAACGGTTTTAAAAATATGTACGGGTTCATTTTTCTTCCGCCCCCTCTCCTCATATTCTTCATCGTTGGATTATTTTTACGAAGAGAATGCAGAGAAATACAGGATATTTTTCCCCTTTTTTCTTGTTGATTGAGTTTGATTGCATATTTACTTTCATTTGTTTTAAATAACCGAAAAATTGCTATGAACATTTTTAAAATCGGAGTTGACGAGAGATAAAAAAGGACTCCCGATACAGAAATGTACAAATTTTTCCTTCTTCTGAATCTCTCCTTCGTCTATTTCAAAACAATTTTCTGTTTTTAGTGAATTATCCAGAACAAAAATTTTAGAAAAAAATAAACACATTTTGCAATTTTTCCAAATTTTGAGGATTTTGTCAAATTATAATTAAAATTTCGAAAAAATCTGCACAAGTGTTGAAGAATTATACCAGATTTATGGATGGACAACAATCATTCTTGAAAAAATACTTATTTGGCAAAATTTGTATTACCTGGATTAATTTTTCAAAAAATTACCAATTTTTATAGAAAATTTCTCATTTTTGTGTTAAATTGGCTAAAGTTATCGAAAAATGATAATTTTTTAAAATGATTTTTAACATGACTTTATATTTGTCAGCATCAGTTTCTATCAGCAGAACTGAAGGGTGAGAGGGGAAATTGCATCTCTTGTCATTTCTTGTCTGCAGAATACAGATTTGACAGAATTTTCCAAAATTCGATCTACTTTTGAAAATGAATGTAAAATTTATAAAAAATTGGCAAATTGAGAAAAAAAATCCAAATTTCAAATTGAAAAAATTTGGAAAATTAAAAATTTAGTAGCATCTTGATAATTGTCTGTATCAAGCCAAAATTTTGAAATTTTTTGCAATTTTTGGTTGCTGAGTTCGAAAAATTTCTGAAAATTTATCTTTATTTTTTTCTCAATTGTTTCCACAATTTTTTTTGAAATTGAAAAAGTTGAATATTCTGTCTTGTTCATTATTTTTATTGAAATAGAAATACTTGAAATATTTTTCGTTGGAGAAACGGAAAATTTAAGAATAAGGTGGAGAGGAATAATGAATAATCATAAATTTTCGTACGAGGTATGTCAAATAATTTCCGGTAATTCAGTTCTAGCTCTATTAAAAATAGGTACTCAAGTCTGAGAGATAATTATCTAAGAATCGTTTACAGTATTCTCTCTAGAGCGCAATGATCCGATTTCATCGTTTTATCCACGCTTGGGAAACTGAAACATCTCTATTGTCGTTTCTCTTCCCTTCTCTTCCCCCTGCCTTAATGATATAAAGATGAAGTTGGCTTTTTCTGAGAAAGAAGAAGCATTTTTCTCATTTCAGATCGAAACAAAATTTCCACCATTTCAAAAAAAAGGAAAAATGGTGGATGAGAACCCAATCCCAGCATTTTCCCTACGTGACAAAATTTGGTTTTTCCGTCGAAAAACTTTCGATTTGTGAGGGATAAATTATAAAATTCTTTCATCGAATTGAAAAATTGGACAAACCCGTCCTTTTGGTCAAGATTATTGAAAAAAAATTTTCTAACTTTGGTCAGATTTTCTGATTTTTGCCTGCTTTTATAGCCCAAATTCAATCCTGAGATATCTTCTCTGCTTCTCGGTTCGAGTTTTCCGTACATCTTTGGTTTCAGTAAATATTTCAAAAATCATCGAAAAGATGAAAAAAAAATTCAGTTGGTATTTTGCATCAGTCAAGTCAATGTACTTTAGAAAAGTTTTTTTTTTAAAAAAAAAAAAAAAAGTAAATTATTTGGCATTTTTGAAATTTTTATGTCCATTCCTCTTCTCAAAAAAATCTGTTTAATGCTCAAAGTGTTTTGTTTGGCTTCTATTTGATAATCACGAATGCAATGGTAAAAAATCATCAGAAGCTGGAAGAAAATGTTTTAAGCAAAATTTGCGTAGCTGTAATTTTTCTACTTTCGATGGCAATTTTTTCAATTATTTCATTATAAAAATAATTTAGTTTTGTGAAAAGATATAATAATCCGTTTTTGATATTGATTATTTTTAATTTTTTGAACAGGAAATGTCTGAATTATTTATAAAATTAGCCCCTCCCCATTTTTCTGAAATATATTTTTAAAAAATCAATCATTCCTCTCATCCTACTTTTTTCAAGTCAAGGAAAAAAACGAAAATTTATATTCTACGAAAAAAATTATTAAAATCTTATCAAACTTGTGAACTGCTTTCAAACTTTAAAATTGCTGCAACAGGTTCCAAAGTTCTTCGTTCTCATTCATTAATTAAACAAAGCAATCTCGAGCGATTATAATTATTTTTAGTACTAATGAAAAGATTAAAATTTGTTTAGGTATCTATTTTTAAAAACAGCGATGATTTGAATCAAAATTACACATTACCTTTGAAATTAACTTTCCCAAGATTCCCAAAGTACAGCAACGTCTTCGAAAAAAGCCTTCAAACCGTTCAGGAAAAACACTCCAAACCGTACGAATAATTCCGAACGATTTGGCAAATAAAAAGTCGCAGAAAGGCAGTCGCTCGTTAATACCACACACGCATACCAAAGTGAAAAAGACAATTTGAGAATAAATTCGGTTTACATGCGATTTTGCTCACTTTTTAGCCGCATACGAACGTTGCACAGATGACAGACGTGAGTCACTTAAACGTGCTTTTGTTGCTAACAAAATATAAGGAATTTATTTGGCTGGCTGCGAGAATGGCAGTTTATTAAAACGCTTAGTCGTCTGTGTGCTATGTGCTCTTCTTGTAAATGTGTATTTATTCGATTTAATGCAGTGGGGGTCAAAGTCGCGGTCGTGGTTTTGAAATTATAAAAATACCTCCGGGGATTTGCTCGATGACAAATGGGTACCAGGTGGAGCAGAGTTGAATTTAGGAAGATGAAGAAGAAAAGAGAGAAATAACAAAATTTTGAAATCGATTTTTTTTAAAATCTACTTGTCTGAGATGATCCAATTTAATGGAATGTCCCCTCGAGACAACGAAGCTGTCAAATATTTAAATTTTTAATGTACCTGGCTTTAAAATGAAATAAAAATATGGAAAATGTCGTCTCTGAGAACTCCTGTTATTAAAGTATAAATAAGCTAGACACTGTGGCGAATTCATATGCCAAGTTTTCGGATAATTGGTCGGATAAATTAGATTACCACTAGGACGATTTGTTTTTAATGCCGTTAATTAAAAACCCTCCAGCTTCGCTTCGTTTATTTACCTTATTATTAAATTTTTACGCCGCTGTTTCTACTTCTGTATCGTTGAAAAAAATTCAAAAATATTCCGATAAAAAAAATATTTTACAAACTTATAATTACAACAAGGCTGATAAAAAAAATTTAAAAATCACACGATTATTTGAACTTGAGATCCGATTATAATTTACACGCGATCTTTTTAACAGCTAATTCTCGCAGCTTACGTCGTAATATTTTACCACTAGGATTTTTTGGAATTTCGTCTACGAACGTGACTCCTCCTCTGAGCCATTTATGAGGCGATACTTTACCTAGAAAGAATAAAGTTGATGAATTTATGACTTTGGAAAATGAACCGAGAGAATTTATGAGCTAATTACTGGCAACGTATTGTTGGAGTTCTTTTTCCGATATCGTCGATTGACGTTTTTTAACGACGAATGCTGTGGGTAATTCTCCTGCTAAGTCGTCCGGTATTCCTACCACTCCAGCGTCGTAGACGTCGTCGTGTTTTATTAGTAAAGCTTCTAGTTCAGCTGGAGCTACCTGGAAATTTAGTGAAAAGGGTTTCATTAAAATTTCTAATTGTCAATAATCTAGGTACGAAAAAGTTTTCATGATGTGTGCTTTTTTAGGGAGTGGAGGGAGGAGAAAAATTTAAGAATTTGAAAAAATAATCATTTGTAATGTTTTGAGTAGCACAATAAAGGAATAACTGAATAAAATGGTAGAATTTTTAGAAAATTTTTCAATTTTTGAAAACATCCTCAGTTTTAGAATTTTTTAAAATTAAAAATTCTTTCACATGAATAATTTTTTCAATTTAAAAAAATGACCATTTTTGAAAAATTTACCATTTTTTGAAAAGTTGTTCAATTTTTGAATTTTTTGGGGGATTTCGGGTTTTTTATAAAATTTTACATTCACTAAACGTCGAATTTGAAAAATTCTCCATTGTGACCGTCCACGAATAAAGGGACCTGAGAGTGAAAACATTTTTTTGTTCCGAGTTTGGAAATTCACCAGCTCTTAGAGGATTCACCAATTTTTTTTAATTTATGAAAATTTGTCAAGGTTGCAAAAATATAATGTTTCGAGAGTTAAAAAACTGTCCAATTTTCAAGAAATTGTTCAATTTTTAAAAAAATCGTATAACTTAGGAACGGTCCTTTCTAAAAAAAATTTGAAAATCCTTCCATATTTTTAAAAAATTGACCAGTTTTTGAAAAGTAGCCTATTTTTTCGAAAAAATGTTGAATTTTTATGAAATTTTGAAATTATTGAATGTCAGAAAATTTAAAAATTCTCCATAGTAAAAGTCCACGAAAAAAGGGACCTGAGGGTAAAAAGGTTTTTTTATGAATGAACTTGCGGTTGAAATTTTTTTGCAAAACTTGAAGAATTACTTGCACAAAATGTCGAATTAAAAGCTCGTTTTGCATCCTAGGATTGCTGGGAGGGATTTGATAGATTTTTTAGGATTCTGCGATCCCAAATCCGAATAAGTGATTTTCTGTAAAATTATTTCCAAGGTACCTTTTTTTGTGAACAGTCGCATTAAAAAAAAAAAGTGTCCTTATATAATGTTGGGGTTGAAAAGTTTTACGTCACAAAATAGCTTGAGACTTAGTAAAAAAAGATGAATATTTTTCTAACACTTTCTTTTTTAGGAAAAACGATCGAGGTTTAGAAAAAAATGTTTAGACACGTTTTTCTGTATAATTTAATAATTTCTAATCAAATTTCAAAAAACTGTCAGGTTTAACGTATTTTCCAATTTTTATCCTTTTTACAAATACTCACAGAGACGTCTAGATTCGTCAACCCGGGAGCTGTCCAATTTTAAAAAATTGTATGATTCATAAAAACTTTTAGAAAATAGTTCAAGTTTCATTTATGAAACAAAAAACTTTTTTTTTATTGGAAAATTTCGTGACAGTCTGGGAAATTTTTTTAGAGAATTATTAAGTTTTATGAAATTTTACAATTTTTGAAATTCGGCCGTTTTAGTAGCTCTAGTTTTAAAAAATTGTTCCAATTTTCGAAAGATTAGGTAACGATTAAAAATTTTCCAAGTGTTGAAAAATGGTGTAATTATTGAAAATCATTCAATTTTTCAAAATAAAATTATGGAACTTTTAAATGATTATCCAAGTTTTGAAAATTATTAAATTTTCGAAAAAAACACCCAAGTTTTGGGAAAAATAACCCCAGTTTTGGAGAATTTTCCAATTTTAGGAAGACTCTTTGATTTTTACGAATTAATCAGTCAAATTTTTGAAAAATTATCCAATTGTTTAAAACTGTTCAGTTTTATAAACATATCAAGTTTTGAAAAACTTTTTGAATTTTTGCAATTTTTTCTCGAGCATTTTTCATACAAAGATTGCAGTCCACAATAGGAAATTGGCTTATAAATAATACCTGATATGCTTTATATTTAATCAACTCTTTCAGTCTATCGACCACGAAGAAATCTCCATCTGCGTCGTAGTATCCCAAATCACCCGTATGAAGCCATCCATCTCGAATAGTATCAGCAGTAGCTTTAGGATTATTAATGTATTCTCTCATCATTCCTGGCGTCGTAAAACATAATTCTCCCATCTCACCAGGTCCCAGAAGTTGACCAGTTTCTGTATCGACCACCTAAAACCACCCTTATTTTAATACCAGTTCGAAGTAATTATTCGTAGATTAATCAGCTACCAACCTTTCCTTTTACTCCTGGCACTATGGTACCACAACTGCCTATTTTATGATTCTCTGGTCTTTTCATTAGCACCACAAGGGTGGCTTCAGTCAAACCATAACCTTGCTGAAATCGATCCAAGTTAAGTTTTTCTTTTATTCCTATTTCTGTGCTAATTTTAAGGGTGGCTGATCCGCAGAACATGTGTTTCACCGACGACACATCGTAATTTTTGATAAGTTCACTTTTTAGCAAAGTTACGACCATGGGTGGCACTAGATACAGACTTCGAATCTGGGAAAATAACAAAAAATATTCAATTTTGAGAACCCCTCGGCGTATTTTAAATATTATTTGAAGATTTATCGTAACGATGATGTGAATTATAACACATTCGAGTATTTAAAAACACGCAGTAATGTGTAATTTTTCGTCACACTAGTGTAAGGCGTGATATGATGGTAATTTTGGCACTTGAGAGTATTAGATGCGATGTAGCTACCTTGTATTTCTCGATCAGTGACAGATATAAGTCTTCGTCAAATCTTTTCAAAAATATTTGTGTCATATCGAGCGTTAGAGTGAATAAATTGACGAACATTCCGAAACCATGGTACATTGGGAGGGTTGTCAACGTATATTTTCCTTCAAGTTGGAATAAATCGAATATTCTGAAGAAAAAAATCAATTATTTCCAGAATACGATACGTATGGAATAAATTGGCGAAAAGCTCCTTCGAATGAGATTCTATCGATAAAATATCATTTTCAGTTCTGTTCGAAATCAGTATTCAAAAAAGCCTCGCTCAGAACCACAAATAAACCTACTTGATCATCTGAAGCATGTATAAAATATTACTGTGCATTTGCAAAACGCCTTTCGGTAGCCCTGTCGTACCGCTAGAAAACAGAATCTGAGCTGGACCTTTTGGATCATTCGATGGCTCGATTCGTTTAAAAATATTCGACTTCTTGACGAGATTAGAAAATAATAAAATATTCGGCAAAGGCGACGGAGGATTGTCTAGTAGAATTAAATGCTTGACGTATTCGTTCTTCTCCAGTGTTTCTTTAGCGATCGAATACGTGTAAAGGGAACACATAAGTACGGTTGGTTTGGCGATATTCAAAGCGTGTTTTAATTCATCTGTTGAACAAACAGAAGCGTATTTTGTTATCAGACAATAAATTATGAAAGACGATATTTATAAATTGTCTGGTGCGCACCATTCGATTATATTAAGTAGATTACCGTAAGTGTATAAATAATTCAGCGTAGCTGGCGTGGATCCACTTAACCAGATACCGAGTTGAGCTATCATGTAATTTATATGGTTTTCTGAGTAGATGGCTACGGTGGTTTGAGGCGATCGACATCCTAAGCTTTGAAGATGAGCTGCTAGGTTCAAACTTCGTTCTGAGAGTTGGGATAATGTCACTTGTTCGTTGGTTTCGCCGTTTATCTGTAAAAATGCCATCAATGTTATCGATAGAATTCTAAGTGAGGTAGCTGGGCAATGCAAGAATTTAACTTTGGTATGTAGATGTACATCAGTTTTAACGATTAAATATCAGCAACTCACCATGTAAACTCTGTCTTCATTTTGACGAATGTATTCCAAAATATAATTGCCCACGGTCTGGTTCAAAGCGTTCCAGAAATTGACTGGCAAAGGAGGCCCGGTCAGTATTTTACTCATTTTGATGGTACTTTTCGAATTCAACTATGAGAACTGGTGGCTAATGTTTGGAAGGGCCTTGGTATATAATTCGAACTCTCCCTCAGCCACAAAATAATACCGGTGCTTCTGCTTGATTTGACAAGCGGTTGAACAAGTTCTAGTTGTCTGTGTTTATCGAAATGACTGCCATACCAAGAAGGAAAATCACGAATGAGCACGAGTACAATAATATACTTAATTATTAAACGAGTGGGAAAAATGTTAAAGATGTATAATTTTTATGTTCATGATAAACGAGTATGTTATCGGTTCATTCTTGGTAGTGTTTACGTTCATGATGGCAGGGGCAGGAGGAGGGGAGACGGCAACTGCAACGTGCCGGAGGGGGCGAAGAGTAGGAGAGGTTGTTTCTGTCATACTATTTTGTATTTTCTAATTATTTTTCGTTATTTTTATCAAAGAAGAGATTTTCTTCATAGATTTCAATTTATTCGTAGTTTAAATTTTCTAACTCTGAATTTTTTTGCTTCTAAATCTTTTTCGAAATGGTACCCAATTTTCAACTTTTCATCACAATGTTCGTAAAATTTATTCAACTTTATATAATTTTGTTAGGTAAAATTTGATTTACATTATTTTCTTTCGTACCTATTTTATTTTTGTATCATTTTAAAAAATTTTTACGATCAGATATTGAGTCAGAATCAATTTTAAAAACACCAATAAGAGAGGTATACTAGCTCACAAAAATAAATCGAATGTAAAAGTACATAAAAGAACCTCATTCAGGTGTTGGAGTTCATTGTATTCAAATTTTGTCAAGTTTTTGAAATTTAACAATTACCTCATCGACCTTCAAATTATGAATATTATTTGATCTAATCAATTGAAAGAGCTGAAATTTAGTTTACGATGTCCTGTTTTTGACCTTCTAAATTGATTGAAAGTGGTCTCCTCTTCTATTCATTTTGGAACCTACGAAAAATTTTGGGAATTTCTAGCCCCGCAGAGAAACCCATGAAAAGTTGTCTATACGAACTTCAGTACTAATTCAGTTTGTAATTTTCCCCCTTACTAATTTTTAGTGAGAATTTCAAAAAATTGACTATGGTTGTTTTAAGTGGGGTTTGAAATTTCTTCTAATTATTATTCGTAGAATAAGAAAAAAAATTATAAAACTTGAAGTTGAAAATTTTCTGAAAAATTCAATATTGGAAAAAATTTAAGAAATTTCCAATTGAGAAATTTTTTAAGCAGTTTGAAATAATTTTTTGAAAATTAGGAGTACCTGGAAAAAAGTTGAAAAAAATTTTAACCCAAAATTTTCTCCAGTTTTAGGCTTTCTTCCAACTATAAAGTTTTTTCCAATCATTTTAAAATTTTTCTTTGGCATTTTTTCAACTTTCAATGCTTAAAAAATTTTCTGTTTTACGTTTTATAAAATTTCTCCAACTTCTTTATCGAGAGAATTTTAAGAGATGTAAAAGTAAATTAAAATTGGAAAAATTTCAAAGCAATATAAATTGAAAATTGAACAGCCAGAAAAATTTTAAACATTAGCTGAAGAAATTGGAAAAATTCGAGGTTTAAAAATTTTTAATTTGGAATAAAGTTGAATCTAAATTGTCAAAATCTCATTTTTGGCAAAAATAATTCGAAGCAGGTGTAATTTTCCACTTCGTTCTATCTTTATCTTTACTTGACTTTGCTTGCATGATAAACGTCAAGAGAATAATGCGATCATAACGAACAATTTTAAAATAGTTGAGACCCTATAATCAACAAATTTGGTAAGTAATTTTAACATTGAAAAATCACGATACAGGTAATCAGGTAAAAATGTGCTGATTATAACTTTTGTGGTTTGATGGAACGAAAATCGATTCTCCTCGGGTCAAAAATTACCTGTATGGCTTTGAATACAAATATTTTTCAGTCGAATGATAAAAAATTTATATGAGATTACATATATCAAGATTATGCATTAAATTCCGGATGGTTAAAAATTAACACGCACTTTGGAAGTGAATTTTTTACAGAGACGGAAACTGTCCTGAATTTTTGAGGAATAAGTCGAGAAATCCGAGTTTCTTTATTGGAATTTTTTGGATAGGCCGGAATTTTCAAAAAGATGTATGATAAAAAGTGAATTTTTGCCTCAAAATGGCATTCTCGCCCTTCCTTTCTACTACCTAACAAATATTGACCTTGAAAAATGTGATTTTCTTACTTTTTACGAGTGTTTCTCACGAACTTTTTGAGTAGTAAGTGTGGGAAATTTTTTTTTAGTTTTTTTCAAACCCGAAAATGGACTTGAAACGTCTTCTTTAACCTTTAGAAGCTCGTAAAAATGACAAATATGGATGTTAAAATTGAAAAAAATGCGTGTTTTTAGATTTTATATTCTATAAAATCATATAAAATAGACGAAAAATGGATCTATTTTTTTTTTTGGTCCTTTCGTGTTGTGACGAAAATTTTTAGAAAAGAATGTGAAAAAAATATAATTTTTCAAAATTTTAAACTTGTAAAATTTTTTGAGAAAATTGAACCGGAAGTTGTTTGCAAAAATTTGCACTAATCTTACGTGATTTGACCAACTTGTTTAAAAATTAAATTCATATTTTATTGTTGATCGAAAAATTGTTGAAAGTGATGCAATTAAATTTCCAGGGTCCATATAAAAAAATTGATGATTTTGGAACCAATTTGTTATTGTAAACATGCATTCGTTCGATTTTTTCCCATAAATTGGTTCAAAAATGTAAAATTTTTGTCTTTCTCCTCTCGTGCTGCTGAAAACAAATCGAGCGGCACCAGATGAAAATCTTAGTTTCCGTCAAAGTTCATTTACTTTGACAAATCTCTTTGAAGTTGGTGTAAATAAATGTGAAGAAGTACTTGATTTTTACAATTCTGACTTTTTTTTGGTCAAATATTTACTTTAGACTCGAAAAAATATTTCTCGGAAGAGAACAAGAAATCTACTTGATATTCTAACAAAAAGAAGAAAAATTGTCAAAATAGATAACACATAGATTAATAAAAACACATAGGTACGTTTATTTGCATTGATAAAAATACAAAATATCAAATGCCTAGAATAAAATTAAGCCATGAAAAACTTCATGCACGCATAAAATGCACATTTTACTGGTACCTTCAACGATGAATTTGAATATAAATTTAAAAACGCGTAAATTTTACTTATCCAGCTGCACCCATTTTTTCAGTTCTTTTCGTTCCACTTTACCGCTTACAGTCTTAGGTAATTCATTGACGAATACGACTCCTCCTTTGAGCTTTTTATACGGTGCTAAATTTTCTGTTCAAATATTTGAAAAGAATTAGATAAAAGTTTAAAATAAATTATTGCTTATCTTGAGAGTACATAAAATACAGAGTCAAGTATCTAATCGAATGAGTATTTTTATGTAGTTATGATTTTAGAATTTGAATACAAACATGATATAAACCCGTTGATTAAAGTTTATTCGAAGAGCACTCGAGTAATATTTATTTTGAACAGGTACTTATAGGCTTCTTATCTTTTATTCGCCAGAGCTGAGTAATATGGAATTTTTACACCAGGTTGACATTTTTTTGAATGTTGAAAATTTTCAATTTTTAATGTCGCCTCGATTAATTCGGTGGTATTCGAGTATTCCATCAATTTTCTCAAAATGAAAATAATGAAATTTCATTTAGGCAGGTAGCTATATCTAAAAAATAGATTGGAATGAAAATCTTGAGAATTTTTACCATAGAAAATTGGTAGGTATTCTTTTTTTTGTCTTTTTCTCTGATTCAAGTAAGCTATTGAATTTTTCAGTTGAATTCGTAGTACCTTCTAAAAATAAAAAAAAACTTGAAATTCAAATTTTGCTATTTTTGGATTTGGATTACATATTTCTTCTACAAAAGTTCGTTTTTCAAGATCACAATTCTGCTTAATTTTTGCGTAGAAGAAAATTTTTGTAATATTTTTATTACGGATTTCAAAATCTTGAAATATTAAGAAAATTTTGAGAACAAAAATTATTTGAAAACATCTCTGTTTTCGATTTTTTTTGTACCTATTTTGAAAATATAGAAAATGAATTTTTCAGAAGTATCTACCCCTAGAAAATGAGATGATAAGGAAAAATGGGCAGCAATGATGTCATCGAGAGTGAAACCATAAATATAAAAAATGCAATTTTTCGTCCTAATTTTACGACTTTTTCTAATTTTTCATTTTTTAAAAATGTCGTACGTATGATACTCTCAAATAGGCAATTTCTGGGCAATAATTAAATGCTATGAATTTTTTGTTAGATTTTTTCACGATTCATATGTACATAAAATCCGGACTATGGATTCCTTTGATGAAATTTTTTGGGGAAAAATTGCAAAACAATCAACCTTATGTGACCTTTTTTTACCCTTCCATTTTTTAGGACTAGTTTTGAAAAATCACTTTTATGTTTGTTAAAATCCCAGTAAAAATTGAATGAAATTATTATTTTTTTTGATAACTACGTATAATTTTGCACAATAACCATCGACGATTATTTTCCTCAATTCGGAAAAACCACACACTAAATATGACCTATTTAATATTTTATGTGATAAATTTCAACAGAATTTCCAAACCAAAATTTCGGTTCTTGTGTAAAAGTTTACCTGCTATGGTTTTTTTTTTAAATCAAAATAATATTTTATTTAGTTTTTGATTCAGACTTGAAAAAATTCTCAAGATTTTTTGGTAAGAGGAGGAGGAGAGAGGGGTTTCTCAAACATTTTAAAACGTTCTGATGGAAGAAACCTTCTATTTATTAAATCTTTCCCAATGTTTATAAAAATTGAAAACAAAAATGAAAAATTTGAATCAAGGATTTGATATTTTTTTCTTGAATTGAATAAAAATTCTTGGAAAAATATCACTCTCAAATTTCCTCTCTAAGATGCATTTTTACCAGAAATTTAGAAACTCAAAAATTCAAAAATGATTTTCAAGCACCTCTGAATAAATAACACCTACCATTTTTAATTACATTTTTCAAAATTTTTTGTACCTACTTAATTCAATTTTTTTTTGTTATTTTCCTCGCATTTAAAAAACAATTGAACAAGAATAAAGATTCAGCGGGGGGGGGTAATTTTTTTTACACGACCCAGGACAACTTTCGGATTATTCCTCTTCTCAAATACAGGACCTGGGGTGTTGATTTCCCAAAATCAAAAATGTGTGAATTTGATTCCCAGTTTTTATTTTTTTTTTGAATGAAGAAAAATGTTTTGAAATGATGAATGAATATTTTATAATTTAGCCACGTTAGGAGAGTTTTTTTTTCAAATTTTAAAAACATTTAAAAAAATTTTTTGTTGAGAACCCCAGATAAAAAATGTATTCTGGTTTTGGTCAAAGACACTAGAATATTTTTGAGAAAATAATCAGATTTTAGAGTCCAATGTATAATAAAATGAATTTAGGGGATGGAATTTTTACTTGGTCATTTTGAGATCCAAAAAGTCTTAGGCATAATTTTTGGACTGTCCAGTGGAAAAAAATGACCGAAAACAAAGAATAAAAAAAATGCTGTAAAATTACTAAAACTTCTTTGAAAATTTAGTGAAATTTTTTTCATGGAAAAATAGGAATCAATTCGCCCATCTTTTCGCATAAATTTTCGTTGAAGTATAATTCACCTACAACCTCAAATACATCGTTTGAAAAAATTGTAAAATTATTCACTCCAATTCCTTGCTAAAATTCCTTATAACTTTTGGCAAAATTCCCCTCCAAATTACGTGAATGTACCTATCCAATTCAATCAAGATTTACCGGCTACGTATTTTTGAATTTCGTCCTCGGTTAGATCGTATCCTGGTTTTTTGGCAATGTATGCTCTAGGTAATTCTCCAACTTCTTCATCAGGTACCCCTACGACTCCTACTGATTCTACGCTGGGAAGTTGAAGTATCAAGATTTCCAATTCGGAAGGAGGTACCTAAAACGTAATTATTTTTTTCAAAAAATTGATCCAATAAAAATTCCCAGCATGAGTCGATCATAGAAACCTAAAAACCCATTCTTCACCTGATATCCTTTATATTTGATTATTTCTTTAATTCTATCGACAATGTAGAAATCATGATCTTCATCGTAATACGCCACATCTCCGCTGTGTAACCAACCGTCAGCATCAAAAGATTCAAGTTTAGCAGATCCATTGACTCCATATTGTTTCATTAATAACGGACCTTTTACGCAATATTCCCCATGTTCGCGAGGTCCCAAAGAAACTCCAGTTATAACATTGATGACCTGATTCGAAATAAATAATCAACTGGGTGCTTGGATTTTAATCCAATTGGAATTCTCACCTTAGCCATCATTCCTGGTAAAAGCCTCCCAGTAATACCAGGCTTACTGCTCGGTAATGATATCAAATTCATCGTAGTCGTCTCAGTCATGCCGTAATTTTGTATTACAGGACAGTTGAATCGTTTTTTGAGAATTTCCTCGACGCTTTTTCTGATCGGACCGCCTCCGCTGGATATCAACTTAACGCTAGATAAATCGAAATCCTTGACTAGGGAACTTTTTGATAAAAATACCGCCATCGTGGGAACCACGTACAAAGTTGTTATCTGCGAAGTGCAAAGATAATAATAAAAGTGTTATTTCGCTACCAATATTTTGGTGATGATTGCCGAATGGGCTAAAAAAATGGCATTTTACTTTGTAATTTTCAATATATTGCAAAAAAGTATTCTCCGAGTATCGTTTGATCATTATGTACTTGTGTCCTAATACGAAGCAGGATAAAATGCAAAACATTCCATAAGCGTGGCACATTGGGAGAAATCCAGAAATTGCGTTGTTTTCCGGAAATGTTAAAATTTTTTCTGTTCTGCAAAAATAATTGTGAATTTTGATATTTTCAAATTTAATTAAGAAAAGGAAGAATTTCGATGAAACATTTTCTGTGCCCCCCTCTTCCCAGGCTCCGACTAAATTGCTGGAATTTTGACTTTGATGTGGGCCTAAATCAATTTACTGGTACGCAATTCCAGTTTACAAAAAGAATTATTGATTCTTCCAACTCAAAAACCTCACTATAGTGGTGACCTGATGAAATTCACAACATTCGAGTTCGAATTTTTAATTTTTAGCTGATAATTTTCCTGAAAAAAATTAAATTTCTGATCTCATCTAGCTAAAAATGAGAATTTTTGGGGCCAGTGCCAAAAACTGTACATTTTTCTAAGTACGATAATTTTCTTCAAAAAATTTTGTATTCTTCAAAAACAAAAAAAACTGATTTTTTTTTTTTGGAAAATTACAAAAAAAATTCTCAAATTGGGTATCTTTTGTAAAAAAAAAAATTTATCAAACTAAACAAATCATTATGCCAAATCAAAAATCAAAAATTTTCTGCTTCATCAAATTCGAAAAAAATTTGGATTTCAACTTTAATTTTGAAATTTTGAATAATATTTGGTCTCAGGCTTGGATGAAGATACAGGCAAATTTTGAATTACAAAAATTCAGCATAACAGGGGAGGGTATCCCAACTCGAAGTAAAATTTTGAACGTAAATAAAATTAAATCGAATGTACATCATAAAAGAACCCCATATCCAAAATTTCAGGAGGTCAAGTTCGTTTTTCGAATTTATTTCAACGTCTTGTACAAATATAAAATTTTAATCTAAATTAACGAAAAAATCCGAAATTCGGTTTATACACTATTTTTGATCTCTGTGGTTGCAAGACGTTTCGGAACCTCCAGAAAATTTTTGAATTTTCCAGTCCTGAAGAAAAGCTAATAAATTGAGGTGAAAAACTAATCGAAGAAAGCTTATTTTCGACCTTACTCGCCAATTTTGGTAATCAATGATTATCGATGCTAATAAACTTCATAATTGTGATCATGTGGACAATTTTTCTGAAATTTTCTCCATTGCTGGAAAATTTTAAAATTTTCTAGAGGCTCTCAAATATTTTGAAACTATTTCCAATTGATTCCGGAGCTCAAACATGGGATATACATCAAAATTCATTTTTTTTTTTCGTTCATTAGATCGAATTTCATATCGATAAAACAATTTTAAAATTTCAAAAATTCGCCAAAATTTGAGAAATGATTTTTGACCCTTGAAATTTTGAATATGAGGTTTTTTATAATGCATGTACCTACTTTTGATGAATTTTTGTTTCGACTAAAAATTTCACTTCGAGTTAAGCTACCTTCCTTATGAGAAAATTCAGCCAGAAAAAAATTCGAGAAAAATTTGAAATAACCAATTTTTAGTCTGGTGGGTGATATCAAAGAATTGGTCAAAATTCAGCTTAGTGAAAAGTACAAGATAAATTTAGGTTTCCAAAATACAACTCGGAAGGGGAAATGAAGAATTTAACGAGATTCAGCCTTCAAAAATGATATTGAAATATTTACGAAAATTCAATCGTAAGGTGGGGGTACAGAAGAAACTTGAAATTCCTAAATTCAGTCTAGTGAAAAAAAATTGACCAAAATTTAGTTCGAGGAAGTAGGTACTTGAAAATTTATGGAAAACCTATCTTGAAAAAGTTGCACAGGAGACCTGGGTAATTTTGATATTTTGAGCTTTAAAGTGAGGGAGGGAGTTGAGCTTGAACCAATTTTTTTTTTTGATTTTTTCCACGTCTTTTTTTTGGAGACTTAATGAAAAAAATTTGACAAAATTTAACTTAGGAGAAGGGAGCTGATGAATTTATCAAAATTCAGTTTGAGGAAATACTTGAAAATTTATGAAAATCCGGCTTGAAAAAAGAGCACAGGCGAAAGAGGTTATTCTGATCATTTTAGCTGGGACGAGTTGGAATAAACGTTGACAAAATTTTTTAAATTTTAACCTCGTCTTTAGGAGAATTGATGAAGAAAATTGTCCGAAATTCATTTGCGGAGAGGGGGAAGGGGTACTGATGAAACCACCAAATTTCAATTCGAGGAAATACTTGAAAATTTATTTATGAAAATTCAGCTTTAAAAAGGGCACAGGAAAATTGGGTAATTTTAATAATTTGAGTTGGGCGAAAGGGAATAAACTTGGACCAAAAAATTTCAAAATTTTACTACGTCTTTTGGAGACCATTTTCATAATAATTTTTGGAATAGGAAACCTCATCAAATTTTGAAAAAAGTTGATCCACTTAATAATTGATACTTCAAGGGGAAAAAAAGATTTTGGCTAATGATTTAATGACTCGAAAAATGAGTTGATCTTACTACTGCAAATAACGACTTTTTTACCATTTCAGGTGTCCTCAAAATAGCATTTATAGAAGTTGAAAATCTAATTTTTCTTTTTCGACCTCTACTTAAATTTTTATATAATAGCAAATTGAGTTTTTTGAAGTATCTTTCAGGTAATGAAAAAAAGAACCCCCTTGATAAGGGCATCTTTTCACTGGAACTCTACGAAAAGATTCCAAAATACTGCACTCTCAAAAAAAATCTTTAAAAATGAAAAAATCTCCAATCCAAAAAAAGGTTAGAAAATTGAAAATACACAAAATATAAACTTTGCTTGAATGATAACGAAATCGTATCTATTTTTCATTACGTTTTTTTTAAAAATTTTTCACCAATTTTAATGGCTTTTAGTCACTCCTTGATAAAGTTTTAGGAAAATAGGCGTTCTTTTTCAAAACTAAGACAACATAAGTAGGTACCTACAACTGATTCAGACCATTCAAATCAAAATTTCACTGGAGAAAATAATTTTTGAATCAAAAACATGAAAAAAAAGTACATTTCCCCCTAAAAATCACCTATTCACCCAAAAAAAATCCCACAAAAATTACCTGTAAGCTTCCATCAAAAAAATGACCGATCTATGCATCAGCTCGACACCTTTGGATAATCCAGTCGTACCGCTGGAATATAAAATCAAAGTGGTCTCGGTAGAATCCACCGATTCCACAGGAGTATTCCCATTGGCCAGGCCATTTTGATCGGGATAATTTAAATCATCCAAGTTAACAATGTTTTTCACACAATCGCATTTATTTTGCACACTCTCCACTTTATCATGCGTTCTGTTCGAGCTGATAACGATTGTCGGCTTCGAAATGGCGAAAGCGTGCAAAAGTTCACCTAAAATGAAAACTAATCAGTGGAAAATTTTCACTTCGGTAATCAATTTGTTTGTCAACTTACCAACGGCGTATAGAGGATTAACACAAGTGAAAACACATCTGACGTGAAGAGTTGCTAAAAATATTGACAAGTATTCGAAACGGTTTTCGCTGACGATTGCTATAACTTCACCTTTCTTAACACCCAAGCAACGAAAATAATTTGCAAATTTGTAGCTAGACTCGAGTACTTCTCTGCAAGTCAGCTCCTCTCCAGTTTCTGCATCAATCTGAAAAAATAAAATTGAGAAAAAATTATCCCAGGATTTCAAATATTACATCGATTTAAGGTACTCACCATTAAAACTTCATCTAAATGATTTTTAGTCACTTTGAGTAAATATTCGGCTAATCCTAATTCCATATTGAGGCTGGTTTCCTCGGAAATCTCCGGACCATAAATTATATTCTCCATTGTAAATGAATTAAAATTCCTTTCACTTCAATAAATATTCATGAACTAACACTAGATCGAAAAATATATATAATGAATGACGAAAGTTTCCAACGAACCAAATTAACGGAAAATTTACCCTTTGTGATTAGTCTAATGATATTCACAGGGTGTACAAAAAATCACGTCTAGGATCCGTAATTAAAAATTAACTAATCGAGTTATAAGTCGTTTCCAAAAATTACCATTTTAAATAAATTTTAAATAAAAAATTTTTAGCTGGAAAAAAACATTTGGTCGTTCATTTTCCATTTTTTTTTGGTTTGGAAAATAATAAAAAAGACGATTTAACGAACAGTGGCTTAAATCGTCTAAAATACGAAAAATCAAATCCGACAACTAAATCTATGCTATACAATAATTACCTAATTACTTTATTTTATCATTTTGTGGCTAATCAACCGCATCATTACGATAAAAATTGTAAAATCTTAACACTATAAAGCTTTGTACCGACGAGAAAATACAGAAAACCCACGTAACTGAAAAATTGTCGATACTTGTGTGTTTTGAGATAGGTTACGTGCTTGTGTACGCTCAAAACCATAAAAATTATGAAATATTCGAGAAAATAGCGCATTTTTTTATCAAAAAAAAACATTAAGGTCGGTAAAACATTTGTTATCCATGCAAGTTGAAGAATTGTTTTTGGAAAATGTTTCAGAAGTAGATAAAAATTATCGAATTCGTGTTCAAGTGGTATTTCTGAAAGTTGGTATTTTCTTTCTATTTTTTTTTACCTTGCTTACGTTCAAGACTGGATTTGCAAGTCAAATTTGACTCGACTTCCGGTAGAATTTTAAGGTGCAGGTTCAGGAAGGAGTGTTTTTGAAATTTTGATATTCTGTAAATGTTCAGCTGAGTCAGATTGTTCATCAAATATTCCTCGGTTTTGCAGAATGAACAATTCAAAAATTTTATAGGTACCTGAATCACTGAGTGATTACGGTGAATTTTCAAGGCAAGTAAGACATAGTGTTTTTTAAAAAATAAATTTGATAGATGGAAGATAAAAAGTCGTTTTGATTGTTTTTTTTTTTCGAAAGCAGAAGAGATGGATGGAGAACTGTACTTTGAACTCGGAACAACTTTGTAAAAATTTCGCCCTCCCCCCCCCCAAGTTTAAAGTTTAGTCTTTCTTACCAACTTCGTGATAGTGTTTCATGAATTCTTAAAAATTAAAAAAATTGATTTTTTCTAAAACTATTTTAGATAGATAAAGATATGTTACCTCAAAATATCAAGCGTGCCCATTTTTTACCCGTACAAAGAATGTATCCTAACTCAAAGCAACATTTTGAACCCAAGCAAAAAAAATCGAAAGTAAAACATAAGAGAATTCCATATCCAAAATTTCAGATACCTAGATTCATTTCTTAAATTTTGGAGAATTTTTGAAATTTCAAAACAACCTCATCGTTCTGGAAAATATGAAAATTTGATCTAATCAATGAAAAAAGCGGAAATTTGGTATTGAATTTTAAAAGGTGCACAAGTATTGAAAAGATTCATTGAACATTCAATATTATTAGTAAAGGGGAAAAAAACTTCCGAAATAGGGGAAAAAATTCATCTTGAAAATGATCCCAGCTTCAAAAGCACCGGAAAATTGAATGATGTTTTTTGAAAATGTTTTTCATCCCAACACTCATCCCATTCTCAGAAACTAGGATAAATAGTGGGATAGAATAATGATTATTATCCCAAGAATCATTCTAGCCTCAAAAGCTCGAAAAATTGTGGGATGAGTTTTGAGATCTCTAAAATTAGCTCATCATCAAAAGCTATGAAGAATCGAGGGATCAGTTTTGGGATGAAAAGTCATTTCAAAAATCATCTCAGCCTCAAAATCTCGAAAAATGAGATGATTTGTTAAAATGAATTTTAGCCTTAAAATCATTCAACTCTTAAAAACTGGGAAAAATAGTGGGATGATTCGGAAAAATGATCATCATTCCTAAAACTATCCAAGCCTTGAAAGTTTGCAGCTTGGGGTTAAAATTGATACCAAAAATCATTATTCCACCTTAAAATCTCGGAAAAATTGTGGCTGTGTGTCGTCACAGCTTCAAAAGCTCGGAAAAACATGGGATGAATTTTGAGATGAGAAGTCATCTCAAAAATAATCTTTGCATCAAAAATTCAAAAATTTTGGGATGATCTGTGAAAATGAATTCCAGCCCAAAAATTATCCAACACTCAAAAATTTGAAAAAATTGTGGGATGGCTTGGAAAAATGTCATCACCTAAAGCTTACAATTGAAAAATTGTGAAATGACCCTTAGGATGAAGATGTGTCCCAAAAATCACAAAAGTCTCAAAAAGCTTAGAAATATTGGGATAGGTTTTGGGATGAAAATTTATTCCTTCGCAGTAACAGCTTCAAAAGCTCAGAAAAGAAACGGGATGATTTGGGAAAATGATTATTATCCGAGCCTCAAAAGTACAGAAAAAAATAAAGTTTCCTCTGAAAGAAAATGTTGATAACATGTATATGTTTTTACATGATGATTTGTACTCGAGATCCGATTATAATTTACAAGCAATTTTTTTAGCAGCTAATTCTCGCAACTTACGTCGTAATATTTTACCACTAGGATTTTTTGGAATTTCGTCTACGAACGCGATTCCTCCTCTGAGCCATTTGTGAGGCGATACTTTACCTGGAAAGAATAAAGTTGATGAATTTACGAGCTTGGAAAACGAGCTGATTGTCAATGTAATTATAGTTATTGATATAAATGAATTTGGAATTTGGAAAGAATTCATGAGTTGCTCACTGGCGACATATTGCTGGAGTTCTTTTTCCGATATCGTCGAATGTGGTTTTCTCACAACAAAAGCTGTTGGTAATTCTCCAGCTAAATCATCGGGTACTCCGACTACTCCAGCATCATTAACATCATCGTGTTCAATCAGTAAAGCTTCCAATTCGGCTGGAGCTACCTGAGAAATTATTCGTAATATGATTAAATATATTTTAATATTGGAATTTTCAAAAAAAAAAATTGACTTGAAAATAACCTGATATGCTTTATATTTAATCAATTCCTTTATTCTATCAACAATGAAAAAATCGCCATCTTCGTCGTAATAACCCAAATCACCTGTATGAAGCCAACCATCTCGAATTGTTTCAGCAGTAGATTTAAGATTATCAACGTATCCTTTCATCATTCCTGGGGTCGTAAAACATAATTCTCCCGTTTCATCGGGTCCCAAAAGTTCTCCAGTTTCTGTATCGATCACCTGAGGATACGAATGATTCAGTACTCCATAAATATATTAATATTCGTAGACCATCAGCAACCAACTTTTCCATTAACTCCGGGTACTAAGGTGCCACAGCTGCCTATTTTTTGATTATCTGCATTTTTCAGAGTGACCAGTGCGGAGGTTTCTGTCAAAGCATAGCCTTGCTGGACACGATTCAACCTCAGTTTCTTTTTTATTTCCATTTCTGTGCTAATTTTGAGAATGGCTGCGCCGCAGACAATATGCTCGACCGAAGATAAGTCGTAATTTTTTAGCCGGTCACTTTTCAAAAAAGTCACGACCAATGGTGGAACAAGGAATAAACTTCGTATCTGCGAAAAATGAAATAATTTCAATTCAAATACATTTTATAGCTAGTTCATTTGGAATATGAATATTATAATTATTATTATTGAACGACGGTTTTCCTTCGTACATTTGACCATTTTCTTCTTATTTTCTCACTTTGCTTCACTATTCTCAATTTCAACCCCTTCACCCTCTTCAAAAAATTCTCGTATATGAACATTTTAGTGTTCACAAAAATTATTAAATTTCTATACTCGGGCAAATTGTCCATGATCTCACGATTATTTTACTGTAATGATTTTTAATGGAAAGAGGGATAGGAGATTCAGGCAAAGTGTTTTTTTTTTACATCAAGGGATACCATTTGGGAGGGTTAGAACGAAAATCCAACCCAAGGCCAAATTCACCCCCTATTCGGCTAGACCCTTTGAGCAATTCAAAGTTTGTTTTTCTCGAAAAAAACCCAGGCGAACAGGGGGTAAGTATTAAATTTTTTTTCTACAATTTTAAAACTAAAAAGCACGATACGATGTTAATTTTTTCACCTCCAGCTACGAAATTCGATAAAGCTACCTTATATTTTTCGATCAATGATAGGTATAAATCTTCGTCGAATCGTATTAAGAATATCAATGTCATATCAAGCGTGAGAGTGAATAGGTTGATAAAGATTCCGAAAGAATGATACATGGGTAACGTAGTCAACGTGAATTTCCCTTTCATTTGGTATAAGTCGAATATTCTGAAACAAGAAAAACAAAAATGAAAACTTTTTTCAAAATTTGACAATTTTTTTTTCTGAAAAACTCAAAAAATGAGATTCGTGTCTCAAAAAAAAAATGCAAGATGACTTGGAAAATACTCGAGAAATCCTGAAAAAAATAGGTCAAAAACTAATAAACCTACTTGATCATTTCAACGATGAACAAAATATTACTGTGAGTAAGTAAAACGCCTTTTGGCAGCCCCGTAGTACCGCTAGAAAACAAAATCAGAGCTGGACCATTTGGGTCATTGGATGGTTGGATCAATTTAGTGATTGGTTTCTTGATGATATCAAAAATCAACGAAACATTCGTTATCTGCGTTGGATGATCATCGAGCAGTATTAAATACTTGACAAAGTTATTTTTCTCTAAAGTTTGTTTAGCTATCGGATACGTATAAAGAGAACACACAAGTATGGTAGGTTTTACGATGCTTAGAGCGTGCTGTAATTCATCTGAAAAACGTCAAAATACAAGGAATAAGTCAGCAATTTTTGAATAAAAACCTGTGAAATGACATCATTTTAATTTGATTAGATTACGAACCAAAAGTATATAAAAAATTCAACGTAGCTGGTGTAGATCCGCTTAACCAAATACCAAGTTGAGCAATCATGTAATTTATATGGTTTTCAGAGTAAATAGCTACATTGGTCTGAGACGATTGGCATCCTAAACTTTGTAGATGAGCTGCTACTTTTAAACTACGTTCTGATAATTCGGACAGTGTGATTTGTTCGTTATTTTGACCATTCGTCTGTAAAAGTAAAATTTAAGATACCAATGCTACAGATAGGTATTAATTTACGTACCTACAAAGACTTTGATAATGGGAACTAGAATTTTGCGGAGAACGAATAATGAAAATAAAATCTTCGCAAATAGGTACCTATGATTGTAATTTATCTCAAATTGTACATAAATCAAATTTTGGATATACTTATGAAAACGCACCTACCATGTAAATTCTATCTCCGTTTCGACGAATGTATTCCAAAATATAACTACCAACGTTCTGATTCAAATTATTCCAAAAATTGTCTGGTAAAGGAGGTCCGGTTAAAATTTTACTCATTTTGCCAGTATTTTTCTAACCAAAACAGGGAACTAATAGGTACTTTGAACAATACGAAACAAACACGTTTATAATGAGTCCACATTAACAAGCGAATAATTCTAAAAAAAATATATCATTGTTGTTCTAATGATAAACGATAAACGTCGTAAATTTGATGCTTATTTTGTACAGATATAGGCACAGTGACGTTTCGACATCCGAATATATGTAGAGAGAAAGAGAAAATCTCAGACTTGAATAAAAAATCAGCCACACTTTGGCCGAAATTTCAAAAAATTTGATTTTCAAACATCGGAAATAATTTCAAGGGGAAAAAACATAACAAATTTAGTTGACGTAATAAATTATGTACAAAATTATGGGTGAAGAAAAATTCAATAAGTCCGAGTGCAGCGGAGCCAAAGTTTTTCTAAAATTTACACCGGGGGGGGGGGGGAAGGTAATTTCAGAGTTGGATTGTAGTTTCTGGAAAAAGACCTTTTCTCACCAAATAATATTATTGAGAATCTGATCTTTGAGGGCCTGGTTTCACATTTCAACTTCAAATTTTAGTGATTTGATTCGTCAAGTAATAATTATTGGGTTCCGAACTAATTACTGTACCTATATTTTCATTACCTGCATGATTAAATATTCTTAATTTATTTGATATCGTTCTTTCCTACTTCTTCAGTTCCCGATACAGCTCAACTTGGTAACGCCTCAAAGTGGGTAATGACAATGACATAATTGGCTAAAGCTAATGGAAGAATAGCCCTTGTAGCACTCTTATTAATAATTTACCTTCTTGGTTAAGTATCTATTCCAAAATTACCTCATTTTTGGTACTTGATATTTCTGAAATTTTTAAAATTAACTGCATAATTCTGAAACACGTTGGTGTACTTTTGAACATCAAAATTTATAACTGTCTGATAAACTAGATTTCTTGAACAAATAGAAACTTACTCAGCAATTTTCCAAATAATTCAGGACTACCAATGATGGTACCCATTTTGTCTTCAACGTTTGTGCCGAATGGAGATGATATGTTGAACATTTTTACGTACTTTGATTCATGTAAGATCTCGGCTGAAAAACAAGACATAATGAAACAAAAATTACTATAATATCAAATCAAATTAGTACAAATTAATTCAATAGATAGGCAGGTAAGCTTTTGAATCTTACGTAATTAGCTGGAATGTTGGAATCTTTTCAGTCCCCATTACACAGATACAGAAGCGACAAAAGATGAGAAGATACATTTTTCAAACGCGATTTAAATAAGTAGCGTTCTTCTTTTTATTCAAGCAATATTCCTTCAAAAATGGAAAATCAGCATAATTTTGATAAAAAAATTTCTGTTTTTACTTTTAAAAAAAAAAACAAAAATTTTCATCGGTGATAAGAGTTAGAATATGTTATCGAAATTACTAGTAATTACTGAAAAGTACAACATAATTACGTGTAAATACGTAAATGTGTACCATATTGATTACTTCAAATGTCAAAAAAAAAGTTTTTTAAGTTTGTAAACAAAAATTTAAAAAACGTAGAAGGGGAAAAAACACTGCAAATTTTGAGTCGTTTTTGAATTTTTCTATTAATTTGATTTGCCGACGTTAAATCTTCAAACATTTCATTTTAGGCGAAACCATAACCGTTAATTATGCTCTAACTTCCAAGCCAACTTCAATAACCGCCGTATTGTACGATGGTAAGTAGCTTTTGAATGAACACTTTTCATCCATATTAAAACACTTATTATTCATTTCACTTTGATCAATAGGCGGACGAAAATCAGCCTCGAGCGAGAACAATTTCTCTAGAAAATAGAGAACAAGCTCGCCGTCAAAATGCCCCTCAACGAAGAGTTAATCCTGATTTACAATACGATGAAGAAATTGATTTGAAGTACGGAGCTGAACATGTCATCAGACTCTTCGTTCCGGTTTCCTTATGTATGCTAGTCGTTGTAGCCACGATAAGCAATATTACTTTTTATACTAGGAAAGATATGTACTTGTAAGTATAGAACTTAAGGGAGAGTAGTTCTGTGGAAAAGCATCGATTCATCGAATGTGGTTTTTTTTACAGAGTTTATACACCATTCCATGAGAATAGTGAAGAAACCTTCACCATACTTTGGAACGCCGTTGCAAATTCGTTAATTTTAATTAGTGTTGTGATCGTCATGACCATGGTGCTTATCGCTTTGTATAAGTACAGATTTTACAAAGTAAGGATTTGTGTACCTAGTACTTGATGAATCGTATTTCGGCATATGGTTGATGTGTTTTGTGTTTTTCAGGTGATAAACGCGTGGCTCATATTTTCAACCCTTATGCTCATGTTTTTATTCGCGTACTTATTTTTTGAGTAAGTTGATCGAAATATGAAATGAACTGCGGCTTACAAATAGGTTTCTTACGTGATCAATTTGTTTTTAGGGAAGTTTTAAGAGCTTATAACGTACCAATGGATATCTTCACTATATTAATATTTAATTGGAATTTCGGCGTAGCTGGTATGATTTGTATTCATTGGAAAGGACCACTGAGGGTTCAGCAAGCTTATTTAATATTTATAGCCGCCTTGATGGCTTTAATATTCATAAAATATTTGCCCGAATGGACTACTTGGACTGTTCTATTTTGTATATCGATTTGGGGTTAGTATCTGGTGATAGTAATTAATCAAAACCACAATTGGCGATCTGTGATATTTATTTTCATCAAATTTTTAGATTTAGTGGCTGTCCTGACACCTCGAGGACCCTTGAGAATTCTCGTAGAAACTGCCCAAGAACGAAATGAGTCGATTTTCCCATCTTTGATCTATTCCGGTGAGTAAATTGTTTACAATTATAACGAAAATACAATTTTCAAATCTTTTCGTTTTTCAGCTGTTGCCTACGGTGCGATAACAGCCGCCGATGAAGACCAAACAGAAGCCGAACCGGTAGAAAGCAGTTCTAGTCCATCAACTGGTAATTATCTTCGTACTATGCGAATTTTATATTGGAAAAAATGCAAAAAAAAGAATTAGTCGAAATGAAAATTATTTCAGTTGGAGCGTACGACAGTGAACAAGGAGAATCGAGCCAACATAGTGATATTCGACCCACTGCTGTTTCATCGTCAAACATTGGCCCTGTTCAGGATCATGATCGGGCTGCTAATCCATCAGGACAACGTAGACGAAGAAATACAACAACGCAACCACCGCAGCAAAACCCGAACGATGATAGTACGAAATCATCTAAATAACTGTCATGCCTTTTTCTTGAACTCAATTAAATGCGGTGTTTTGTTCTCACAGGTGTGAAATTAGGTCTTGGTGATTTCATCTTTTACAGCGTGCTGGTAGGAAAAGCATCTTCGTACGGAGATTGGAATACTACTTTGGCCTGTTTCGTAGCTATTTTGATTGTAAGTTTGATCGTTTGTTTATAAACGATTACTTTTGGAGATAATCTTGTATCTAAATACTTGTTCATTTGCAGGGATTATGCCTGACGTTACTTCTGTTAGCAGCATTTAGAAAAGCTCTACCAGCACTGCCCATTTCTATCGCATTCGGATTAGTATTTTATTTCTTTACTAGAGGAATTGTCCGACCGTTCGCTGATATGTTATCTGTTAAGCAGATTTTTATATGAGAGTAACTATCCCGACTAAAATCATCATCCTATACTCCTTACTTTTTTTAGAACGTAATTTTTTTCTATTATTGATTTCAACCTATAAACATTTTAACAACGTTAATTTATTCAGTTTTCCTCTCTACTTTCATTTTTAATTTGTATTTCAGTGACTCATTGTTGCTGGTAACTTTTTAATTTTTATATTGATTAATATATTCCGTGCTTTTTTATATTACGTTTATCATGTTTAATGCTTTGAGTCTAGAGAGACCAGTAATATTTTGAAATTTTTAGGATGAAGGGAGGAGTTTGGGGTAAGAGGCTGTTGAAGCTAAGAAATGCGTGTTGAATAATCAACGTAAGATCGTAGAATGAAACAATAGAACCGTATTCAAAAAAAAATTGGCTGATGTAGATAATGTCGACGAACAATTATTCATGCAAGAATTAATGATAAATTTACCTGATTTTACCGCATCTGTGCCAGCAAGTTGAAACGATTTTAATTATTTGAATTCTGGCATGCATGCGATGCGACAGCTATAGCCGCAGCAGGTACTCCAATTAATGAGGGAATGGAGGATCTTAAAATCCTGCAACAGAACTGTTGAATTGGACGCATGGTATGTTCTGAAGGTAAATATTTTAAAAAGTACATACTCAACGTGTAAAAAAAAATATGTAAACTACGCATTCATCTCATGATGGAAGTTGGCTTCTTAGAGCCTTCAGATTCAGATCTCAGGATCAGCAGATCAAGCCTTCAGAGGTTAACCGATGACGGGATTGTTTTTTCAACGAAAATTGGTTCCCTGGTTTTCTCCATTTTCTTTGCCAAAATTTTTTCAAGTTGATTGAAAATTATTAATTAATGGAAATATGCGGCCATGTTATCATTAATCCCCCCTCTCATCCTAATCAAAATATGATGATGCAGATAAGATGACAATTCAAAAAAACCTTATCACTTCTGAATTTTAATTTTGGTTTGGTATAATATTTCAAAATTTTCAACTCAAAAACCGTGTTTCACTACTCAATAATCGATATGAAATGTGATTTTTTTCTACGACAATAGTGAATTAAGTATGTGTGATAAGGTGTTTCTAATTTGAAGTTGAAACCGTGAGATGCCAACGTGTATCCAGTAAAAAAAATTCAGACAACAAACAGGTATTCAATCATCGAAAATTGACAAACTTTTGCAAATGAATATCCAAAAACAGTGATATTCAGAAGAATGTACTTACCTACCTATTAGTAACCTATAATATTGGCACCGAAAGTTTGAGACCAGAAGTGATACAGAGCTCAGCTGTAGCACCTTTCAATCAACCTTATGTGGCCAAAATTATAGAAACCCAGAAATATTTGCATATTAATACCATAGATACACATTTGTTCTTAATTGCTGAATATCTGTTGATAATTTTATTAAAACACAGGTGATTGAAATCCAGTCCAAAATAAAAACTATGCCTTTGGAGAATGGAAAAATTCGGCAAAAAAATTCCCCGCAACGAAGATCTGATAGAGATTCTCAATCTATCGATGATATTCATTTCAAAAATGTAACTACAAATATCATCAAATTATTTATTCCAATTTCCTTGTGTATGTTGATCGTAGTTACTACGACAAAGAGTATCCCTTCTGTTGTCGAGACCGGAACAACTTAGTAAGCATATCATCGTTAAATCTCATCTGCGAAATTAAATATGGCAAAAAACAAACTAACTTTATGAGTGTTTTTTTGGATAGCTTTCAGTTGTCATCTATTAATTTCCAAGAAAGTAATGAAGGAATATTCGATACTTTTTTAGACGCCGTTATTAATTCGTTGATTTTTATTGGCATCACAATAGTCTCAACAACGATATTTGTTATTCTGTATGTATATAAATTTTACAAGGTAAGATATTACATACGTTAGTACCTAGACCTACTTCTACTATCTCCATAGCATTATTATTTTCAATTCGAATTTTCCCTTACTTTGTTGAAATTTAAAGGTGTTGGTCGTATTTTTATTTATTGCAGCTTTAATAATTTTATTTGGATTAACGCTTTACTTCCTTTGGTAAGTTGTCAATTAACCTACGCTCATCTTTCCTCTATTATATTACCTATTATTTTCAAATTAATTTCATATTGATTTGTATTTTATTGTGTTTTTTCTAGCGAGGTTTTGAAAGCTATCAACATACCGGTGGATATTTTCTCTGTAATTGTGTTCTATTGGAATATTTGTGTAACTGCTATAACTTGTTTATTTTGGAGAGGACCTTTAAAACTTCAACAAGCTTATTTAATATTCATGTGTGCTGGAGCAGCAATAATATTGATTAGTTTTTTACCCGAATGGACTACTTGGGTTATTTTATTCACTCTATCAATTTGGGGTAAAGAAAATTTGAAAACAAATTTAAGTTTCGATTTGAATAACCATTATTTAGGTATTGAATTTTTAGATATAATTGCTGTCCTGGCACCTCATGGACCATTAAAAAAATTGATTGAAACTTTCATCGAACGAGATGATATGGAATTTCCTACGCTTATTTATTCCAGTACGTATATCTGGGTGAATCCTTTTTGCATTTAAATATTAGATACTTAATGATAAAAATTGAAAATAAACATTCTGTATGCCTAGACCTACTAATCTGTCTATAGCTTTGGTTTATGACGCCTTAACGACATCAACCGATGAGTATCACCACCGTAATGAACCAGTTGAAGATGGAGATACTCTATCAGCCGGTAAAATTACGTGAAAATTGAATTACCTGATATACCTATACCAGAAGTGTCGACTGAAATCGAAATGATAATTTCAGTTGAAGAATACAATAACGAATCAAGTGAATCGAATCAACAAAATAATAGCACACGATCGTCTCGTGCTAATTCTCGTTCATCTCGTAAACGCAAGCGAAGTAGCAAAAAATCCAAACGAAAAGAACAAAGTGAAGGTTTTATTGTATCTAAACTAAACTGACTAAAGTCACGTATGTGCGGTATGTATTTCAATTGCAGATGATCAACAATTTTTTTTTTTGCATATAGGTTTCAAATTGGGTCTCGGTGATTTCATTTTTTACAGCGTGTTGATAGGAAAAGTATCTTTGAATACTGTACATTTCCTCTCTACTTTTGCGTGTTTTCTAGCTATATTAATTGTAAGTTTTTTATGTATAATCGCTGAAATCTTATTCGAAATGATTTGTGATGAGTTTTTGATCTTATAGGGATTATGCTTCACGTTATTTCTATTGATGTCGTTTAGAAAAGCTTTACCAGCATTACCCATTTCCATTGCGTTTGGAATGGTATTTTATTTCTTTCATTATCTTGTTGAACCGCTCGCGGAACTTTTGGCGGTGAAGCAGATATTTTTATAAAAAAAATTGGATTTTAAAGTCGTATTTTTCAACGAGTGCATGTTGTAAGTAAGTAGAATGACCTGAAGATCTTTCCAGTTCTTTATATTCTTTTAAGTAGTTAATTGAAATCTTTGAGATTATTTATGCAATTATTGAAAATCTTAAAAAATTTGACGAAAAATTTCGAATTTTATGAAATGAGTCTAACAAAAGGTTGACTTATTGACCAGGAAAACTTTTGCTATCTGCTGGAACTGATAGACCTGGAATTTGGCTTATTTAAAGAATATACTGTTAAAGTTTATTTTTAGATTTAGGCGAATTTTCGAAAATTGAAAAAAATGATCTATTCGTAGGTATTTACGTTAATTTTTTTTAAAAAATAGTTTCTTTCGATAGGTAGTACAATTTATTGAAGTCGATTATGGCCATTTTAAAACTGTTTTAAATTTATACTTTTTTCCGATGAGATGGAATTGTTTTTAAAAAAATATCAAATTCAGTTGCACAAAATTTAAGTATTTCTGACCGTTGAGCCAAATATCAGTTCGATTAGCATAGGTACAAGTTCATTTTTTTGCTTGTGTTGTTTTGGTTGCATATAATTGAAAGAAAGGCACTAAAAATCTGTAATGAATGAAAATACAAACGTTGAATAAATTTAATTAAGCATAAAAATTAGAGAGCTGTGAATGAAACCAGTTCGGGTTTCTTATAATTACATAAGATATATTTCATTTTAGATTTTGTAAAATATTTAAAAATTTTCTAAAAAATCGTCTTCCATTTGGTTGTTTTTCGGCCTATTACTCTTTGACTTCTGTTGAATGTAATTCTATAAAATAAATTTTCAAGAAAATTGATACTTAATACAATAATGGAAATTTATGATATCTTATGATTTTTCGACTTACTTCGAGACTGTTTACCAGATAAATAGATATGGCCATGAAAGATACTTCTAAGAGGATTACTCGAAAAGAAGGAATAATTGTTCTTGGTGACGAAATATCGCGAGACGTACCTAATAAAAAAAATATATTAAATTCCCGTGATTTCGATTCCAATCGTAACATATTTAAATTTAATCAAATTTCTTACTTAGGATATCTTTCTGCTGTTCCTCAAAATCGTTTTTGTTCTCGGATACTTCTGTTGGCTGCCAAATCTGATCATTTTTTTGACAAAATACACACGTGAATAAAATACCGACTAGAGCGACGAAATAACACACATTCATGTCTCGAATTAATTAATGTAAATAATCAATTACATATAAAATACGAAAAAAAAAATCATCACAACACAAAAATCATTTCTACTTCGTGAAAAATTGAGTTCAATTCATGATCAATCGAAAGATACCTACACAAATCACCTTTTACTCGAAGTCTCTAGACAATAAAAAATTTAACAGAATAGTCGAATACAAACGTTTTTTATTCGCCGGAACGGAAGTAGGTAACCGGTTGTTCCCTTGTTCTATATTTTGAGCATGTTATTAGAATAATTATTCCATATTTGTACGAGTGATAATACGCCTATTCGTCGGTACTTTCAAATTTGCGGTTTACACAGGCAAATTGATGTCTATATTGACCCAATTTCAACGCTGATAATTTTTATAGATGAGGTAATAAAAACGAAAATTTATTTATTTTAGAAAAAACGCGCGTATTTTTTTTAGAGTTCACTGGAACGAAAACTTAAACTTAATTACATCTTAGATATGAAACATAAAAAAAAAATCAAAAATGAATAGCAGTCTTGGACATAAAAATCAAACACAAAAGTAAAAATGAAATGAGATCTAGACTAACAGTTAAAAAATGAACGAGTAAAAATTCTACGACGAAAGAACATCATCTGGGCTCGAATCAGTTTCCCAGTCAGAAGTCGCAAAATTAAAAGGACTATCTGCAAATAAAATTATTCATTGAAAAGGGATAATTGGGCGGAATACTTCACCTGAAGATGCCCAGCTTACTATCGGCAGATTCCGTTAATTTATTGTTATTCGCATCGGAAACCATTGCATTATACTGGTAAAATTTACAGCAATGTTTACACTTAGTTTTTTCAAACTGGTAAAATCGAAAAGCTCCTGAATGTGATGCTTCTCGTTTCCTTTGCCAAAGATCCCATTGAGCGGTACGTTTCATCAACTAAAGGACAAAAAATGATACAATTCATTCAGTAATGACCACACTGGTATATCGATACATTAAAACAATAACAGCGCAAGTAAACAGAGGCAAGACGATTATGAGAACCGATACAATAACTCCAATTAATGAATAAATGCTAGTGATGGCAATTATATAATATTCTGGTCCATTGTAAGTAGTTTCGTTTCTGCTCTTCGATTTAGTATCGATCTCTTTTTTTATAGTTTTATTCAAGTTTGTATCCTTATAGGGTATGTCGTCCAGTCCATTGACGCTTATACGAATTTTTTGATCAGGATGAGCATAATTTGAATAACCGTCGACGTCACTAAAATTATCAGCATCGTTGCCGTCGTTAGAATTTCGTCGTCGACGTATTTGGGTAGGTTCGGATTGCTTCAGAATGAAACAATCGTAGGATTTACCCTGCTGCCAGTTAAAAGAAGAATTATGAACTGGGAAGAATGTAGATCCGCTGTGACAAACGAGGAAGGACGAATTTCGGTATTTGTAGAACAAATGGATCATCGCTGATTTCATTTCTACCGACGTTATTTTGTTCAAAGTTTCGAAAGTTTTATTCATTTTGGATAATTTCAGAGAGCTGAGAAAATTCGCCAAGTCTGCAAACGAAGTTTCCTGCGGATTTGGTGGACGTAATTTGGTGAAAATAGTGTATGTTGTGCAGTCACGAGTATAATATTCATCCTGATGATAAGATCTACAATATATGTAAGTTAGATAATCCGAATTTTCGTAAAAGCTCAACGCGTTGATTATGTATGGATGAATTCCTTGAACGGTTTGATTTTCAAGTACGATAAACCAGAACAATATTATTGAAATCGAAAAAACCATTTTCAAAATTAAAATTTAGCAAAATTGCATGAGAGAAAAGGTTAAATAGATTGTAAACATTTACAGAGTTGATGAAGAATAAACAACCGTTTATTTATGAGTCCTACATTTCATACCTATCTACTCGATGAGAAACACTTACGTTGTCGCAACTTTTTTTGGAAACATGACATTTGAAATTCATGCTGCACCAGATTTTATTCTTAAAATGATGTAACGCGTCACTTTTCATGTCCAAACAACTTCCCGGATACCAGGGTATAATTCGATTACGTAAATATTTCAAGTCTTCTTGCACCTCATGGGCTAAATATCTGCGAATCAAATGAATCATAAGGAAGCTATAATTTCATTCCGTGAAGAACGGACGAAATGAAATGGATATTCTTACAGAGCACTAAGAACATAATGAACGTCATATTCTGATAATAGAATTTTAGCTCTATCCAAATAAATATACGCGATCGCTATCAAGTAATTGTCAGCTAATAGGTTACATTTGTCAAATTTCAAAAAGCTTCTCATAACAGGGTCATCTAAGTGAGGAATAGAATGCATTAATGAACACTGGAATGTCAGAATGATGCAAATTGAAATATATTTACCAAATATTCTCATAAAATTGCGCATCTGTATACACTCTTCGTCTTCTAATGCCAATTTTTTAGGTGTCTGCAAATCGTCTTCATAATGGCCTAAAGCTCGCTTTACCGTGCTTCGGATAAAATCTTTAGCTTTGGAAACTGTATCAACGTTCATTTTTAATTTTACACGCCATAAACGAAACATAATATACATAAATATTCAGCAAATTATATCACTTACGAAATGATAATGTGTTTAGCGGGAAAACTGTAGGTCCGTTCATGTGTCTGCTTGCATAAAATACGCCGGTTGATCAAAATGTTATTAGGTGAAAATACTTCAGAAAGGCGTGTAAATGATTAACTTTGAAGCTGAAACATTGAAAAATGTTCTAGGAAATAAAATACATTGAAAAATCTCAAAATTATCCATTAAAATTCATATTTATCGTTGGAAGTTTTCCTTTCTTGTTCTGCAGTTTTCGAAAAGATGAAGTTTGTTTTTCCAAATCTCAACACGTTCAACACGAAAAAAAAATAATTTTTTTTCAAGAATGAGAACACTGCAAACGGAAGCAGAGTCTCGTTTCGGCTAGTTGTCATTCAACTAGATAGAAATTTTTTCTCGTTTTTTAAAATTAATCAGGGAAAATTTTCAAATTTATATGAAATTTTACGATAAATTATTGTAAATTAGATTCATTAAAATTATAGCAATGAAAAGAAATATTGAATTTCTACTTTAAAACATTTTTTAAAGAAATGAAAAAAAGTTCGCCAATTATTGAACAAATTCTAATCAACAATGTTACCAATCTTTTTTTTATCACCAAACCATTTTCGTATCAAAAATTGATCAAAGTTCGAATTCTTGCAAAGAATGGAGAAAATAGCATTCATTTCGGTGAAATTTGTGTTTAAATTGTAAGTTTACAATTTGAGAAGTGTTTTAATATCAACAAAAAACCCTATTTATATGTAATTTTCATTCGCATCGCCCAACAAAATTCACACACGTCAACATTCTAGAAAAAATGGTCTGATTTTTGTTGATACGTGTCTTTAAAATTGTAGTGTTTCATGTAGTTTGTTCCAAAAAATAGTTGAATTACCGAATTTTAATTCTTTTCTGCATCTCTAATAGAATTCATTGCACTTGGAACAATCTTTAATCAGAGGCAATTCGATAAGGAAACCGAGCAATAAATTAATTAGATAACTTATCTGCATAATTTTGATAATTCAAAATTTCATCTTAGCTATGAAATGTTAGCGTGGCAACATTACCCGTTCAAAACAACATTTTTTTCCAATCAATCATAAACATTTTGCATTAAATAGTGATGATAAAAGAAAGGAAATTCGGCATTACGTTAATTACCTTTGCGCTTTTATGTTAATTAATCTCATAAATTGAACGTGTCTCATCTGTACAATGGCGACGTATAACACCAACGCTCCGTAATCAGTGAATTCGGTGAAGTTATGATGTGACGAAAAATCATCCAAGAAATTCATATTTGGTGGTATAATTTTAGAAAAAAATCGTTTTAAATGCAATTTTCAAAAATGAGGAACGCACTTGTGGCCGTTGGAACGCTTGCGTTAAGCGTCATGGTGATCGGAAACGCTTATTTGCAGAAAAAACAGTTCTATCCATCGGTTGTCTATATAACTAAGTCAAATCCTAGTATGGCCGTAAGTTGTCAAAAAAATGTATTCAATTTTAAAAATTCTGTACTTCAGTGTTTCAGACGTACTCATTTTTGGTTTCAGGTCATGTACCTCCAAGCTGTTGTGATAATCATGCTGTTAGGTAAACTTATGAGGAAGATATTCTTCGGCGAATTGAGAGCTGCTGAAGTGGAGGTATATTTTATTTCAAGGCATCAACTATTCTCTTGAATTGATCCTAATGAATCTGTTCGTTTACAGCATTTGGTAGAAAGATTCTGGTACGCTGTTACTGAAACTTGTCTGGCGTTCACCGTGTTTAAGGATGATTTTACTCCAAAGTTCATGGCCTTGTTCACTCTTTTGCTGTTTCTCAAATCTTTTCATTGGCTGGGCGAAGATCGGGTAGATTATGTGAGTAAACTAGATTCCAAGAATGAGAAGTAATTCGTTATTCACTGATATATATTTTTGAATAATTTAGATGGAACGAAGCCCAGTCATTTCGTGGATGTTTCATACCAGAATAGTTTGTAAGTGTTGGATTTTATCAGTACATTTTGATTAGACGGAAACGATGAATAATTTCAATTTTTTTATTCCAGTATTGTTATCTTTATTGGGACTTTTGGATTTGTACTTCATATCTATCGCATATCAACACACAGTCACGAAAGGTGCATCGGTTCAGTTAGTATTTGGATTTGAGTACGCCATTCTATTGACTGTGGTGATAAACACAGCTGTCAAATACATTCTTCATATAATTGACATGAATCGTGAAGTGTTCTGGGAAAATAAGGCGGTATTTTTGTTACACGTTGAAGTTATTATTGGTGGGTATATTTTGTCTGATGTTTTAAATATTTCGAAAGAAATTCTAAACGATTTCTTCGCATTCTAGGTTTCATTAAAGTCATATTGTACATGTGTTTCGTCGGTTTAATGGTGAAATTATACACATTACCATTATTCGCATTCCGTCCCATGTATTATTCAATGAGAAATTTCAAAAAAGCCCTCAACGACGTTATTTTGTCGCGAAGAGCGATCCGTAATATGAATACTCTGTATCCGGACGCTACAGCTGAAGAATTGGCTGCTGCCGATAACGTGTGTATAATTTGTCGCGAAGAAATGCAAACTGGTTCGTTAAATTCAAAGATATAGAATTCTTAGACCGAGAACCTGATTATTTCATTAGTTTTTGTATTTCAGGGGCTAAAAAGTTACCATGTAATCACATCTTTCACGTATCTTGCCTGCGTTCGTGGTTTCAAAGGCACCAGACGTGTCCAACTTGTCGTCTCAATGTGCTACGTGCAAATACATCTACTCAAAGGACACGTCCTGCTGGAGCTGCTCCTCAAGCTGCTCAGCCAAACCCTGCTATGCCACCGATATTCGCTTTTCCGGCTTGGCAACCACCGTTTTTCCCTCCAGCGCCTAATGTTAATGTACAAAATGTACAAAGTAAGCGTTAAGTGGTGTAATCACGATAAAAGGTATTATTTAGTTGATATTTATTGACGAAATAATGGATACAGATGCTGCTGGTGAACAGAGACAAGAACAAATACATACCCAAGCTCCGGGACCATCATCTGAGTCAAATGCAGGTCAGCCCAGCGCACCGAACCAGGCCAACGGAGATGCTGGTGCTCAGATCCCGCAACAGTTTTCATTTCCGTTTATGTTACCGCCTATGCCACCGTTTATACCTGGTACTCATCGAATCCTATTTATCGAAGGGTTTTTACGTTTATATTTTTATCTAATGAATTTTTTTCACAATTCAGGAGTAACTACTCCTCCTCTACCGCCGCAAAACTGGAGCGGATTATCGTTAGAGGAATTGAGACAAATGGAAGAAAATAGCCGTCGTGGTGTCGAGGCTCGTTTACAATGCCTACGTAACATTCACACTCTAATGGACGCATCTGTGATTTTAATGCAGCAGTATATCACTTCTGCTAGTATAGCCGCCGCTTCTACGGCAGCGACTGCAACACCTCCAGGTCCAAGTAGTTCTCCGAGTGGAGCCGATAGCGCTCCCACAAACCCAACTGCTGATACCAGGTAAATATTTAGATTTTATTCGAGAATCGCCTAGAATCGAACGATATTGATTTTTTACTCATTTTAGCGAACCTTCAACTAGTCAAACCAGTCCAGAATCGAAACCAGCGGTTCCGTCGACTTCGACAAGGTAATTCGCGTCTCGAAGGTTAATCTAACCACGTGTTATTTAATTTAATTGAATCGACGGGTTTTTTTTTGTAGCGATGCCGAACCTTCTAGGAATGAAGAAATGCCGTCGACCAGCGGTGAAGGCATATCCCAACTTGGATCTCTCGAACAAGAAGAAATTAGAAGGAGAAGAGTGCAGAAATTTACGAGCTCGTGAAGAATGGATTTCGATTTTATTTATTTTTCGCCTGTACATTTATCACTGTTTTTCATGTTCCTGATGTGTAAATTTTTAATTATATCGGTCGTTTTGAAAAGATGGGATTGTGTGTGCAATCTCTCGAGGTCTTTTTAAATCGTACAACATGTTCGAAAATTCGTTAATTGAATAAATGTTTGCAAAGTATGGCGGTGTTTATTTTGTATTCGAGACGATTGACAGTTGTAATGAATTTTCGAAAACTAAGCTTTGAAATTCGTTTTTTTTTCACGAGCGAGTGGAAATCGAAAAGAGAAATTTAGCGTTTGAATTTTTCACTTTTTTCCATTATTTTTCTTAATTGAATTTGAGATGCTCGGAAAAAAGATTTATGGTTTGTTAACTGCTCATAAATCTTATTCATTTTCCGGACTTGAGCCCAGCTCCTTTTTGCCTAATGTCCATCACATAATATGTTGCCATGGTAACGAAATCACGCTACAAGCGATACTACTAGTTTTTCACAATCGATGATCAAATTTTCATATAATTATTTGACTACGATTTTCATAGATTTCAAATTTCAAAATGTTTCAAACGAATAAACGTATTAAAGAAGGCGAATACACCAAAACAATTTACATGATGGTAAGTCACAATTTTTTTCTCAATTTTAAAATTCTTCCATCTTATCAAATATTTGTTTTCAAACAAGATCAAAGATCAGAACTACACCGAAGCTATTCTACTGTTGAATAATATTCTCGATTTTAATCTAAATGTAAGTGATTAATTTTTTCTTCATAAGTAAGCTAATGACGTTGAATAATTAATTATACCCACATCAATTTGCTTCATAGTCTCGTGCAGCTTTATCGTTACTCGCCTATTGTTACTTTCAAGTTCAAGATTTCGTAAACGCTTCAAACTGCTACGAACAATTGACTATTTTATTTCCCGAAGAATTACATTACAGAATTTACTATGCTCAGGCTTTATATCAAGCTTGCCTTTATGAGGAAGCTATGAAAGTGACCAATTCTGTAAAAACTCCTAGTTATCAAAAAGAGGTTCGTGGATTGGATTCAAATAAAAGAGTATCTAATGCACTTATTTGATAATTACTTACTGATTTGTTTTGACAGATTACTAAATTAAAAGCGGCTATTAAGTATGGTCAAGAGGATATTACAGGGGCTAGATCTCTTCTAGAGCTTTGTGGTACTCCTGAAGAAGATCCGGATATTACAGTCAATCAAGGAAGTCTGTTTTATAAAGTTGGTATTTTATGATTTTATTCATCCATAATTCTGAATGGAAATGATTTTCACTGGCGGATCCAGATGTGTCCTTTATGACCAGACAAATCTGACACCAACTGTTCATTCCTCACGAAATGGTCAAGATTAAGGATTTCGAGTAAAAAAGTGTCTAACATAAAGAGAGTATTACTAAAAACCACATTGAGCAATGGAGAAATTTTTTAACTTGAAAGCCTATCTGGCCCTAGTTTATTTTGAGAGAAAAAATGAATCCGCAATTAAACAAAATAAGTAATGGTCTTGAAATTTTGCAATTTTTTAATAATAAAATTTATTTATTAAAATTTTTGCTTACTATTTCCTGAAATGCAGGTACCCTAACTAGATGGATTTTTAAATAAATTTTCAGTGATGTTTCAGGTTTTAATTGATTTTTTATTTCTTTTCAATTAGCAAAAAAATACTTACCTACTTGATCGAAAAAAATTGAATATTGTCTATATTTCTAAAAATTGTTCAAGTTTTAGAATGTATAAAGATTGCATAAAAAGTATTGCAAATGCGTCCAATTTTGGAAACATTTTGCTAATCGCAGAAAATTATCGAAAAATCGTTCAATCTTCAAGTAAAAAATTCTTTAGATGCCCAATTTTTGAAAAACTCTTTAAATTTTGAAAAATTGTGTATTTTTTAAAAAATGAAGCGGTAGCGATGATTCAATCCAAAAATTATTCAATACCTATTTTGTAAAGTGTAAAACTTTTTAAAAATCGATCAATTTTTGGAAAATTATCAAATTTTGAAAAATATTCAATTTTTTGAAAAATACTTGGTCCAATTTTCGAGACTTTTTTTTGAAAAATCATACTTCCATCAAAGATTTTCCACCGTTTAAAAAACTACTGTTCAAGTCGTGATAAATTTTTCAATTTTTGAAAAATCAACCGCCGATTGAGGGAAAATTCCTTCATTTTGAAAAACTGTCCTTTTTGGATAATTTAAATTAAAATAATTTGACTAAGAAATTGTTGACTTTTTGAAAAATATTGTCCCAGTTTTGGAAAATTGTCGCTTCCAATGTTTACAAAATTGTCAAGATAAAGGAGAAAACCGTCCGAATTTTGAAAAACATGGTTCATATGGCTTTCAAAATTCTTCAATTTTTGAGAAACTGCCCATTTTTAAAAAATACGGTTTTTTTAATGAAATTTCATTCGTTTTATAACATTACACGAGGATTTTTTAGAAAATGATTTAAAATTTTCAAGTTTCTTTAATTTTTAGAAAATTATTCAAATTTAAAAAAATTCTTCAAAAAGATCCCTAGCTTTTTGTGTGGAAAATTATTCGAGTCTTTTAAAAAATTTCCCCAATTTCGGAAATTTTACCAATTCTTTAAAAATTATTCCAATGTCCAAGTTAAAAAAAATTATCCAATAATGAAAAAATTTTCTGTCTCAAGGCTGATTTTCCGACAAAATCGTCCAATCTTCAGAAAATTATACAATTGCATTTGAAAAAAAATAGCACAGCTATTCAAAATCGTCCGGATCCGCCATTGAATTTATATCTGTTAAAATACAGACATTATCATTTTTCAACTAGGAAGGCCATTACGAAGAAGCACTCCAAAATTTCACCACAGCTTTGACCATCTGCGGTTACGAGCCTCATCTATCGTACAACGTCGCTTTATGTTATTACAGACTCAAAGAGTACACTTCAGCTTTGAAACATATCGGTAAGAAAACAAATGGATATAAATTTTATCATTAATAAATTGAGCACTTCTTCAAAAATCTGATACAGCTGACATTATTGAACGTGGAATACGAGAACATCCAGAACTAAACGTGGGCATGACTACAGAAGGAATCGAAGTACGAAGTGTAGGAAACACTCAAACTTTACACGAGTCAGCTCTGGTAGAGGCCTTCAATTTAAAAGCAGCCATCGAATATCAGCTCAAAAACTGTAAGTACTTCATCGCATTATCAAAGTTAACTCTCGTTATTCATTTCATCTCCATAAATTTTTATTTTTAGACGATAACGCCAGAGAGGCATTAACCGATATGCCACCTCGATCCGAAGAAGAACTGGATGCTGTTACATTGCATAATCAAGCTCTAATGAATATGGATACCAAACCTACCGAAGGGTTTGAAAAACTTCAATTTTTACTGCAGCAAAATCCATTTCCAGCTGAAACTTTGGGCAATTTGTTAATCATGTATTGTAAATACGAATATTATGATCTGGCTGCCGACGTATTAGCTGAAAATAGTCATCTAACTGTAAAATACTTATCTCCGGTAAAGCCACTGGCAAATATTTACTTAGGTATAGAAAATTTACTTAGAAAAAACTACGAAAACGTGATGTTTTTCTGTCTCAGTATCTTTACAATTTTTTGGATGCTTTAATTATACAACAATCAGCTCCGGATGAAGCCTATCGTAAATTCGACGAAATTGCTACTCGACAAATAGATCTGCTTCGTAAAGCTACCAAAACTGTTCAAGAAGCTCGAGAAACTCGAGACGACGAAACTGTTAAAAAAGCGGTGGTAGATTACGAAGATACATTGGAAAAGTAACAAGAAAAAGTTATACGAGCCAACTAGGAGCTTAAAATCAAAATATACCTATTTTCACCTATTTTAGGTACATTCCTGTTTTAATGGCTCAAGCCAAAATCTACTGGGATACCGAGAATTACGCCCAAGTCGAAAATATTTTCCATAAATCTGTGGAATTTTGCAACGAAAACGATACATGGAGATTGCACGTAGCTCACGTTCTCTTCATGCAAGATAAATTCAAAGAAGCTACCGGATTTTACGAACCCCTGGTTAAGAAATCATATCACAATGTAGGTAAATAAAACAGCTCATTTGCGTAGCTCGCTATTAATTAAAAATCAACGCCTATTTGTTCTCAGATCATCAACGTCAGTGCCATAGTTTTGGCCAATTTATGCGTTTCTTATATTATGACTGCTACAAATGACGACGCCGAAGAATTAATGAGGAAATTGGAAAAAGAAGAAGATAGATTGATCTACGAAGATCCGAATAGAAAAGTGTTTCATCTTTGTATTGTTAATCTTGTTATTGGGTATGAGTCTCCTAACACTAAAATTTAAATTTTTTCGTCAGAAAATTTTAATCGTATTATTTTTACTCATGTAGGACTTTATATTGTGCCAAAGGGAATTACGAATTTGGAATATCGAGAATTATCAGAAGCCTAGAACCGTATGATAAAAAATTAGGCATCGATACATGGTCCTTATTTCAATCCAATTTTATCCTCAATTTTTTCATCAGTCATTAGATGCTAAATTTAGAATTTTTTTTTTAGGTTTTATGCCAAAAGATGTATTCTTTCGTGGCTTGAAAACATGGCGAGGCATTTGTTGTTCCCTACAGATACTTTCAATCATGATGTGATGAAATTTTTGGATCAGTGTGCTTGTAAGTCGATAATATTTCTGCAATGAAGACAAACAATTACAAAGATAATTATTTTTTCAGTGCATGGAATCCAAGTAAAGGCTTATCAAGAACAACCGTTACAAGATACGAGATATAAACAACACAAAAATTCGGTCACTTACGAAGCAAGAATGTTGAAAGCTATTCTATTAGAAATATTGGATTATTAAATTTAGTCTGTTCCATTTTTTAAAATTTCTGTCAATTTATTAGCTCTCAAAAAGTACCTCCATAAATGCAGGTAATGAATTACAAAAAAAAAAAAAAAAAAACAGAAAAATAAATATGACCTTTTGACCATGAACGAAGTTTATCCATTGGAAGAAATCCAATTCGATATCCTCGTGAGAAAACATTTTATTCCACTCGTAATAACACGTTTAAAAACCAACATAGACCTACATCATAATTAAATACTCTTTACAAAGGACTTAACGTACTTGAGCAATGAACCTGATCAAGTTCATAGAAAACTCGACGTGAAAAATTGTACAAAGAAAAAAAACACTTACGTCGAAATGACGCAAGATTCCAGTCAATAACATCTATACAACGAATCAATCTTAAATAGTAAAATTTCGTTTACCTTAAGACCAATGAAACTGAAGAACACTATCGATACATACATGATTCATTTAATCGTCTCCCATATGTTCGTCAATTCCATCACTTTCGGTTACCAAAGCTCGTTCGAGAATAACACGACCTTCTTTATAACGCTGATTTTCTTCGGTTGCAAATTCATATATCCAGCCCAACTTGGTATCGCAATTTTTACACGAAACGTCACGTACCATGTGTCTTCCGGTTAGCATAACTCTGTCTTGAACTTCGCTGTAATTCGAAATAAAGATAAGAATTTCATTTCGAAGACTTTATGTACAGCTTGCATTACCTGTAGTTCAAATTCACAACTCTGTTGAATAAAAATGCTCGACCAGTGGCTCCGGTAAATCTGGTGCTGATCAGTTCACTTCTATTGGTCAAAATTGTGTCGCAGGATGCACACGAAAATAATCTCGAGCCTCCGATGTGGTCTAAGAAGATCCTACCCATTGTGCGATTCAGATTTCAACGTAGAAATGTGCTCGAATATCTGTAAGTTAATACAACACAAGTTACAACTATTCCACTGATCGTCTCTTTGTTTCTCGACGAACAAAGGGCCCTGAATTTATTCAATAGTATGAAACATGATTTCACTTACTTGAGTTGATATATTACTTTGGTGACGTATAATTCGATGAAAGAACTTAGCTCAGGGCTGAAAACAATTCGAAATACTTCAGGACACGTGTAAGCACCAAACAATTTCGTAATTTCTTTTAAACAATACAATTTTGTTCATAATCATTCGTTTTAAAATATAATTCATAACTTTCTATGAAATTAAAACGTAAATAAAAATAAAACATGTTGATACACAAAAATCATATGATCAATGTTGTCTAATTTCAAGGTTATTGACTCCTTTTGTGTACATTTTGGAAATTCTTTTTGTAAGTGATTTTCTCAATTATATTAAAAAATGAGACAAAATAATGATTAATTTTTTCATTCTAATCAATTTTTAATCAATAAAATTTCACAAACTTTGATTTAGTTTCGAAAAAACATTAAAAAACGATTTTAAAAAACATAAACAGTGTTGCCACTAATACCTTTTTTCGCGTTATCACATTTTTCGGGATTATGATAACGAAAAAATGGTGGATCTTTGTTGAGAAACGTTCAAATACTGACGTTTCTCGTTAAAAATTACGCCTAGTTTAAGTTTGACGTAAAAATCAGACTAGTTCCGCACCAAAATGCACAAATATTGATCTCCGTTTCCGCTGGGCACGTCTGGGAGCCGACCGAGGTTATGCACAAGGTTGTAGTTCGCGTGTTGTTATTTGCAAAGGCACGCGAAATCAGCGGCAAAAAAGAAGAATCGGTGACGGTATTTTCGAAAATATCTTATCAAGATTTACGCGATTTTATTGTCGAGTACTTCTCGCTGCAGCCGATCAGATCCAGCCTTATTTTAGCCATCAACGAGCAGTATTCAGATGCTAACATTCCTTTGAAGCTGAACGACGGTGATACCATTGCTGTGATACCGCCTTTAAGTGGAGGTAGGTCTTTGATGTGGTTTTTTGAGCCAAATATCGGATATTAATTGTTTGTGTTGTTCCGCAGGCTAATATGTTCGATGTCAAATTGAGTCATTCTACGCTGCATGTCGATGAAATCTACCGATCGGTCGTGTCTCCTAAATGTGGAGCTGTTTCGTTGTTTGTGGGAACTACGAGGGATAATTTTGAAGGGCTAATGGTAAGAAATCTTAATTTAATATGTTTTTATTGTGTTTCTGTATTAACTGAAAAGAAACAGGTTTTAAATGTCAGTGCCTAGAATTTGCACTGAAACCGTCTGTATGCTTCAGTGTTTCTATAGTCAATAACTCAATTTCACTCTTAATTATGTAGTAACTAGCTGAAATTTCATCTGTTTGTATTATTTAGTTTAAATTCGATTTATTTTTTGAATATTATTTTCCACCTTGATCAATGTTTAGTTGTTTTCCTCTCATAGTATGTATATTTTTTCACCGAATACCTACATGAAAATATTTTTGTTCATGACTGAAATTCGCCAGATTTTTTCAATTTTTGATGAAATGCAAAATTTATTTTTTGTTTTTGAGCTACTCCATATTATGTTTAAAATAATTGTTTTGGAAATTGATTAAGGTTGAAAAATCAAAAATTTTAGCTCAATTTGTCCAAAATTAAGCGTTCTAGGCTTGAAAAATCTAGGCTAGTTGAATCAATTTTAGAATACTTTTGTTTGTCGCAAAAAAATAATGAGGTGAATGAAGGACGAAGAAAATCCAATTTTCCAATTTTTTTCATTTTCATAGTCATTCTCATTCCTCCTCTTCTTCTCAATCTGTAATCAAAAGTAGATTAATTTTCTTTGTTCATTTTTAGAATCGGAGAAACTTATGTGTGAAAAATTGAATTTTGATCCTTGACAAAAAGTACATAATCTAATCCTATTAGAATATTTTTGAACTTCTCCTCCTCCCTCTCATCTGTCCCTTTTTCAAACAGATCTCAATATGAATTTTCAATCTTCCCAAAATATCTCAGTTTTTAATTAATTAATTTTTCTCTTCCAGGTCACCAAATTAATCTACGAATCGTACGAAAACATGGCCATCAAAATGATGGAAACAGTGTGCGAAGAAATCGTTGAAAAATGGACTGAAATAGAGCACGTCGCCATACACCACAGGTACAATTACGATAACTCTGTACACCTTCATTATCGCACACCGTATTGCGTTTCTATTCGAATACTCCTTCAACCTTGACCATGGTTTATCTAGGCTGGGCGAAGTTCCTGTCAGCGAAGCAAGCGTCGTAATCGCTCTATCTTCACCTCACCGTAAAGATTCCCTGGAAGCCCTCCACTTCGCCATAGACCGGTTAAAAGAAATCGTGCCAATATTCAAAAAGGAATATTACCAAGACGGCGGTGCCGAATGGAAACAAAACGCCGAATGCTCTTGGGCACGTTGCAGCTAAATTCGCATACCAAAACATGATTATTTTTTAAGACGATACCATTTTTTGTATTTATTTTTTTTTTCTATGAAAAAATATAGAAATCGCGATGGAATTTTAAAAAATATTTTTATTCGAACAAAAGGTTCAATTTAAAAAAAAAAGGAAACAATATCGTTACATGAAAAAAAAAGGAGAAAGAAATTATTAAAATAAAAATAATAACAAACGGACTAAAAACGGAGGCTAAAAAAAGATGGCCGTTAAAATGTATTACAATTAAAATATGTATTCGTAGTAGTAAAACACTGTGAGCAAAAAATTCACTAACTTTACCTCAACTATTTAATAATTATGATCAAAATAGCAGCGCCACGACTGAATATAGAAAACAACCCCAACCAGAACGAGGAGTAATTTTGATTTTAAACTTTTTTAAACCTTCACCTGTTCGGTACAAAATGACACAAAAACAATTAAAATTATCACAAAATTAAAATGAAAACGAAAAAAAAAAAACGTAGCATTGCAAAGCCATGTATCCGCTCGGGCTGCTGGTGTTATTGACGAAATATGAGGGAGGGTAGGAGGGGGAAAAAGCTCTGGGGGAAGAGAGACAGAAGCATATGATATGACGAAGCGATTAGAAATAATCATTGCGCCATTTTAAAGCTGCCTCAGCTCTGGCATCAGGTACTAATTGACTTTTAACACCGTCTAACACGTTCGATGTGGCTTGACTGGCCAATATAATTGGCGTAAGGGCAGTCGAAGGAATTTGTCTGAGAACGCCGCCGACAGCTCCGACTGCTCCTTTGACTTCGTGTTCGATACTCGCGACACGAACCAACGTTTGGGCGGTTTCGCCGAAACCCTGCAAATAAATCACATGATATGAATTAGTGAAATCCTCGTTGAAGTATTTTTCATTTGGTGGTACGAGCACACCCAGCTCTCGAAATTAATCGTGGTACTTATTTGAAGCATTGTTGCCAAATTTTACAAAACCTCAAGGTCTTTGCTAGACTCCTGAACGTCTCTACCCTTCGATTATAGTTTTTAAGCCGTAGAATTACCTCTTTTACTAAAAGCAGAGCTGTAGCAACGCCTTCTCGAATATCCGCCGGTTGACTGTACTTATGATGACGACGATTCTTACGATGGTCATTTTTACCGCCTTGGTTACGTTCGTAATACCGCAATTGTCGTATACTTGGTCCCGGTGACACGATATCGAACGCTGTTTCCGCTATGCGCTGTAAAATATGAAAAAAACAGACGTTCAAGACCCAATAATTAAGAGGATCCGGTTACACAATAATACACCTGCGGATCAGAATATCTTTCCGAGAAAGTATCGTATTACGTTATAATTATATCGAGAACGAACCTGAATGGCGTAAACGATTCTGGCGGTCAGTTCCAAAGCTGCCATAGCAGTCGAAGTTGAAAACGAGTTCGCTCCTCTTTGCAGACCGCGTATAATTCGGCCATCTTTTTGATATTGTTCGATAGGTAACCAAAACAGATCACGAATACCTTGGACTAAAAAACAAAAAAAAATAGTGTTCATGAGATAAGAACATCAAGACCGGAGGGGACGGGAGAGGAGAGGACTTGCAAATTGGAACTTCTCAAGTGAAAAAAATCCTTCGAGGGGAGAGAGACATTCCAGATACATTTGGATCAAGAAAAAAAATCAAATATAGGAAATAAGTATCAGAAAAATTTTTGAACTGATTTTTACAAACAAATTCTTGAAATTCAAAAATCAATTGTATGAAAAAATTTGAAAAATTAAAAAATGCCAAAAACATAAAAATGAAAACTTGAAAAAATAAATTTTCGACTCTCTTCTCCCACTGCTTCACAAGAGCAAATTTTAAGAATTTTTTCTCAAAATTAATATCATTTTCATGTTTCTACAGAATTTCATTCAGTTTCACAATAAAATACTTACAGAGCTGAACCAAAGAATACATGGGTCCAACTCCTCCCAAAATACTGGGCAATTGATTCTTTTTAATATCTTGCAACCATTCAGTTAATACGTATGAAATAAGTTTATCGATGCCTAAAATCCTGTATTAAAAAAAAAATCAACATTATTCCCCACATAATTCTTTTTCAAGCATTTAAATTTTCTAATAATTCAAATAAATCTTACCCATGCCTATTACACAACCTCTTAAGTTTCAATTCGGAGCAACTGAGTTGTCCAAGGCCCATAATTAGGCCAGCCAAAGGTCCATGACTCATATCGACACGTTTGCCTTCGTAATCGAGCCTGATCGGTACCTCCGGTGAAAATATGAAGCTCCTGAGATTAAAACCAAACATATCAAATTTCTTCGAGTTCGTATCTTTTACGCTGAGACTGAAGTAACTCGAACAAACCTAATAAAAACTGGCGATTTGGAGGAAGTAGGTACATCGGTAGATTGTCTTTCGTCTAGTTGAACCATCAAAGAAGAAGAATCAGCTACGTTGACGTTTTCTATGTTCATAACCGGCTGAGGTGGTTTAGGAGGTGGACTTGAATTAACCACTGGTGGCATTTCTTCTTCTGTAAAAAATTCCAACGAATGAATTTCAATGTTTTTTTGGCCGAGGAGAGAGAAAAAATCTACGTCAAAAAAATACTGAAACTCAAAAAAAATTGTCGTTGAGATCAAATGTAGATGATTTTTCATTATTTTATCATAGATGGGGGAAAAAATGAAAAAAATCATCGCCAATTTAATATTCCTCTCAAAATCTGATATTTTAAAAAATCATACGTAAATTTTTTCCAAATATCATTTTAACAAATTAAAAAAAAAACATTTTGTTGGAAATATTGACGAAAGAAAAAAATAATAATTTTTGGAAATTTTTGAAAATAATGTTCATTTTTTTTTTAAATCAAAAAATCGACTTTTCTCTAATTTAGAACCATATCTACGATATGGAAATTTTTCCCTCAAGGAAACCTGATACGATTACCTTTGGATCCTCCGGTAATCTCTCCAAAGAAATTGATTAAAAATAATAGCGAATCTTGATCAATATTCAAACGAAGTGGTAACAATGAAACTCTCAAGCAGCATTCTTGCAAATGATAAACATTTGGCTCGGGTCTGATATTCGTAGCTTTTATGACAACCTTCAAAATCAAAATTAATTTCAAAATAATCTCCTTTTAAAAATTTTTAAGCAATAAACATCAAAAATTGAAGTACTGACCATATTAGCGTGCGATTGCTTGGGCCTAGCGCTACTCGAATACAAATAAAGGAATTTGTTTATATTCGACGACGCCATACGATCTCGTATTTCGACCTCCTGTACCAGCAACACCTGCCTAGAAGCGTGTTTCGTATCCTTGGGGTAAATTTCGTACTGATATTTAAGCTTAGCCAGTCTGAGCTCCATTAATGTATCATGTTGACGATTCGGACCTCCTTGGGCTTGCCAACTGAGGCTTTTCTGTCGATCGTAGAGCACTGTAGGGCTATCGTTTTGAAAACTATCATTCAGACACGGAGATGATTTTGGAATAATGAAGTTGATCTGAAATTTAAAATACAAGGGTAAAAATAATTCGAGATTTAGGAATCGAAATAGATTAAAAATTATGCATTTACCGATGGTAAATCATTCGATTTGGCCGAATACGTAATATTTATACTATCCACAGACGAATTTCTGGATAATCTACGGGTTTCTGGCATCGATAGGTCTTGAGTCGAGCCTCTGCGTATAAAAAATGATATACTGATTAGTTTCGAATCAAGACACGATTTAATTAAATTTTCAGCTCAAATTTTACTCACTTATCAGACACAATGGTAACTTGTTTCTTCGTTGTAGAAGTTTCAGGATTGGAATCAGGTTTGCTAAAATCATTTCCACCGTACATATGCCAAACGACGGTCATCTCTCTCAAAGTATACTTGGAAACAGCATCCGGATAAGTTTTAGGTGCTTTCAGATCATCAACTTTACTCACAGGTACTTTGAAATGATTATCGACTACTCGAATTTGTTCCTTGGTCAACAGACGAACCTCCGGTACGTTACTTTTACCCTATGGACAAATTTTCAAAATTTAGATACTCGTAGATTAAGATTTTTCAAGAAAAAATTCTACTTACCAAATACCCAATACCGATTTCCTTCTCTAAAATGCAGAATTCATCTAAATCATCTTCGGAGCTTTGAGAATCTGTATAAGTATGACTAACTGAAGACGTATAAGACATATTCTCTTCATCTGGAAAGAAGAACATTTCTACTTTACCGGGATCTTCTCTTTTCGGATACGTGCCTAAAAATAAATAAAAATCATGAAATAAGAATCGATTCTTGGACTTAAAATTCAGCGAAAATTTGAACGTACTTCGACGTTTGTTGGGTTTGAATACGATGGTATCATTGATAGCTTCTTCGACGAGTTGATGAACTCCTTCGTCTGTTTCGACAATATCGCCAAGATTCATACAAGGAATAGCGTTCACATTTTCGGGTATTTTTTCAGCTTTAAAGTTGACTAAGACGTCCTCACTGGTAGGAGGTTTCTTAACGGGGTTAATATCATCGACTACAGTCGTGTCTACGAGATCGCCATCCGAAGCGATATATTTCACGAGTTCCATCAGGGCTACTGCCGAATCGGCGCAAGTTCTGATATGTACCATGTTATTGGAAGCTCGCAGATCGGTTTGGGGATCACCTGCGCCAACGTAGAAACAAACACGTGAATAATTTTCAAACTAAAATCAATTTCCAATAGATAAAGATTCAATTTACCATCTCCTTTATCGGTGAGTCTCAAAGATAACTCGAATAATCCTAAATCTACAACGCAAACGTAATCGTTTCGCAGATCGATGGATAAATCTTCCGGCTGATCGCCCTTGTCGCAATTTTTATTCGATATAAATAACGAAGCTTCTTCGGCGATGAATCGTAAAATAGACGTAGGCGTTTTGGTCGTAATATTGCTCGATATATTGAAATTTTCTACAGCCAGAGCTGCCCGTAATGGTAAATTCACAGGTCTACGAAGGCAAAAAAAAACACAAATCATTACGTTTTGTTGAGATCTTCGTTATCTCTAATGAGCTCTTGATTTACCTATAATCGATAACGCAGTTTAAAAATTGTTGATGAAGGGCTGTCATTACTTTCCATGGCTGGTAATGAGGTAACGGGTAATCGATCACGTCGAAGAAATCTAATAACTGAGACAACCAACTCGTATGCGGTTGTTTCATTCTATGCCTTATGGTAATTCCATTTAAACTATTCGCCACACAAATATTCTGCAAAAATACAATACATAATTTAAATTATTCTCATTTTGCACTTCCTGAATTCTTTTTCGAAGCTCGTCGTACCTTAACCCTATTCTCTTGGCCTTCGACACGAACAGCCAAAGTCAACATGTCATCGCTTGTGGTACTTCCCACTCCTACGGGAGATCCGTTTTCATTTATCACAGCACCGTTACATGATTTATACATAGTCGGTATAACACATTTCGTCGGATACGAATCGACCGATTTCAACGATATTTCGCAATTATTTGGGATCAGACCTGCAATTAAGAAAATTGTGAGGTGATTTTAGGATCAAATTTCGATCTTAAAAATTCACGACTTCCAAATACTTACTACAATGATACAAAGATATGTGGTTTATTTGCAGACAAACGTAATTTAAAAGAGGCTCGCCTTTATAGCCACTAACGTAAAAAAGTTTCGCTTCGTTGAAAAGTAACTGGATTTCTCCAAATTGTCCTGGAATTACATTGCCCGAAGATTCCTATAAAATTACAACGAATTGGCATAAATCATAGATAAACAAAAAAATGTTTAAAGTTCTAAGAATTTATCAAAAAAAATTGAGAAAAACTCAATTTGGAAATTTTTTTATTAAAGCTGCCTTTGAAACATACCCTAGCATGAGGAAATACGTCTAAAACACCATGAGCAGCAAATAACGACACAGATATTTGACTCTGTTGCGGTCCCGACGTTTTCTTTTTCTGCTCCTGATGGTAGTCTTTTTCGCTGCTGAATAGTAGATTTTCATTGGTATCGTCTTCTTCTTCGCTATCTGTATCTATAAAAAAATAATTTTAGAACGAGTTGCAGTGAAATTTACAATCACGAAGTTAAATTCTTCACTAACGATTTTTAGCTGCAGATTTGCACATTGAAAAACTTGTGAACATATTCGGCGAATGGTTGAAATTGAAATTCACATTTTGGCCACCGAATTCCTTGAAATTATTGGAGAAAGTTTTACTGGATGAGCGTGGAGTCCATAGACCGAGATCGGTACTGAAGCTATGATTGAAAAATAAAATCGATGATAATGTTAGAAAATCAGTTTCAAAGGAGGAAAGGTAAAGCTCAAAATTGTAATTTACCGGTTATAAATAACTTCGTAAAAATGCTTAGAAGGTATCTGAATGGTAACCGAAGGTAATGTAACTTCTATTTGTAGCAAAGCGTTATGACTGGCGTCTTCGATAAATTCTCCGATTTCTTCTTTACTTCCGGGTAAAATGATTTCTTCGGCGTCCCCTAAATTATTCATTTAATTAATGAGATATTCATTGGAAGAAAAGAGGAGAATATTTAATAAACGTACTGTTTGGCACAGATTTCGAACTATGAGGCTCACTATCTTTCGAATGAGAATGATCTCTCAAATGGGCCGTGTCGCTTTCTCTCATGATCATTTTATTGGTAAATGGGGACGGTTCTTGTTTCTGAGTCTGCATAATCGACTGAGCCATCAAAGTTTCCGGTCCATCGTCAAGTTCTTCTTCCAATTCGATGTATCCAACTTTTGGGTATATCTTCAGCACCATTCTGTAAATCGACGAAATCGATCAAATAGTCATTCTAAAAATTCGGTACATGAATTAAATTTCATCAAAATACTATACCTAGGCCATCCAAATCCTCTTCCTCCGTTCGGTAATGACATGCCAAACTTCTCATCTACTTCTGATAAAATGAACGGAATCGGTTTATCACTATTGGCCTCCTAAACATTGAAATTAAAAAAAAAAACGATTACAAACCAAAAAACCCTAATCGATCAATAATGAATTAAAAAATCATCACCTGAAAAAGTACTCTGACGGATTTACACTGCACTTCGTAATTCTGAGTTAACTGATGCCCAGAAATATTCTGAATGCTGGTTTCGGTCAACTCGACGAATAAAATATCACCGTAGACGTCTCGTTTGTGCCAGTAAGATCGATCGGAGAGTGGTTCAGAGCGTAAATTGGGCACGGGGAATCGAAGTTTCAAGATTACAAAAGGCGTACAAATTTTCCATTCGAATTTACTTTCGGCGGTCGGAGCTGTCACAACGTCATTAAAAATCGGTTTCTGAAAAATATTAAATTATTTATTTCTGTTCGCAAAGAATTCATTGTAATTATCAACTCGAGTTTTTACCGATCGCTCGTTGAATTTATCTAGCGATATCATTAAAAGGTGGTAATTGCTGATTATGTCTGATAGTCTATCGATAATGGTAACATCCAGTTCCGAACGTAAATCTTGTAAATTAACCCTACAAAGAGGGAGAAAAAATAGATTTTTGAGTGATTTTGAATAATCGTCATTCGTTGTCAAATTATTCAACGATTCTTACGTCAATTCAGTTTTACTAGGCGTTGAAAAATGTTTAGAATTGTTGAAATGCTTGAAGTGTATATTTACGTCCGGCTGACAAACTACTCCTGTTGGTTCATTCGTCGTAAAATTATCATGACGATTGAAAGATATCAACTGTAATCAAATTTACAGAATAAGCAAAGAAATATATTTGTTTTTTTTTTCTTTTCGATTGAAGTGATTTCCATACCTCGACAAATTCGTTTTTATTGTCATCCAATTCCATTAGGCATTCGACGAGCTCAACGTTGGCCATTGTTAACGATCCACGAATCTCGAAATTCATAGAATTAGATTTCTCTTCCCCGTTCAAGGTATTTGTGGTACAATACAACCTGATTAGAAAAAAATCAACATAAAATATCAACTTGAAATGAAACCGAATTTTTTATTACACTCATAGCACACATTTTTCATTCAAATCTTACCTAAAATGATTTCTATCTGGTACAGCTTTTTGTAAAATATTCCTCGCATTATAGAAATCTGCTCTACCGCCGCAAGAAGCCATCAACGAAAAATATTTGGTAAAAAACTGATTAGCTATTTCTTTCATTTCTTCGACAGCACTCGGCGATGGTAAAATTGATTCATCGGGAGTGGTCAGAATGTCTTGGTGAAGTAATATTACAGTCAAGAAATTCAGTCTTAATCGAAATATACTAATATCACCGCTAAAATCTGGTTCGCTGATGCCTCCTGCGAAATTACCAAATATCAGTAAAATATTTCAAATCGCATCACGATAGTATTCGACCTATTCACCTTTCTCTTTATGTTTACTATGCTGTCTTGGTTGAGAAGATCCATAAGCTTCGTACATTTTACTACAAAAAAAACAAACCAATTTTAAGTAAAAATGTAACAATTGAATCGAAGTAGTTAAAAGGAACTTACTTGCTGTATTGGTAACTGCTGACACTACTACTATATGACGAAGAAACAGAATTCGCCACACTGGACGTTAGACTATTACAAGCGTGCCCTTTGACAGGGTGAAAATCGTCGTCGCTTTCATCTTCTAATAAAATAAAGAAAAATTTGTACCGAGTATAATTTTCTAAAAATTCATCTGCATTAAAATTTTGCTCACCAATACCACCAGTCGACCATCCGGTTGCATTTTGAAGGCTTTTCGATACGAAGGTGTTTAAATTAGTAGGATTTATTTGCTGAGTTAATTCTTGTTCAACTCTTTCGAAATCAAAAGATGTCATTGGTTTTTGGTTATAACGAGATCTAGTGACGACATTACTGAAATAATAATAAATGAGATTAATATCAACGAGAAAATTATCCCAGATGGAGATCAAAATAATTAGAAACCTACCTCGTATCTTGTAAATGAGGCGACATTAAACCACCGATTAGTTCGCCAATTGTACGTAATTGTCTGGGCGACAAGAACATAATTAATGAGCTCAAATTAATTTCCAAATCGAGCTGGAATAAAAATACAATCAAATAACGTCATTTTTCATTTTTTTAAAATCAGCAAGTCTAGCCGTAGCTAAGTGGACAAGTAGACATACTTTAGCACCAGAAATGTTTTCTTTTTGTTTGACTTTCATTCTGATTTCTTGTCTGCCTAAGAGTTTGCCTATTGTTATGATATCGTGATGGCTGATTTTCTTCTCAAAGATGTCATTTTCTTCACCCTTTGACAAAAAAATCATTAATCACAGAGCCAAGTACGCAAAGAAACAGTAAAAAACTTTACGAACCATTGAGCTGATTGATTCACTGAGAAGACTGCGACAAATGGTACGATTCGAAGCGTGAAACTCGTTGGAGTAAAGCTCGACTCCTTCGAATGAGAACATTTTTGTTGAATATGCTGCCGAAGGTTTCGTTGCATTTTCATCTAATTCTTCTGTACTGGTTTCGTCGTAGTAGCTGAATCTATAAGAGTAAAAATCAATTAGAAATGGTTCAGAATGATTGAGGTTATAACTGGTTGACTTACTCTTTTATATGAGCTTCGATTGCTACACCAGTGGAACTTTCTTTAGGTAAATGCTCTAATCTGACTATCGAATCGATGAATTTTAATCTCACTCTGGTCAATACTGAAAAATTAATATTGAAATTGGATAAAAAGGAAAATGAACATCTAAAAAAAGTAATGAAATATGATAAATTTCATCAGATGGCCCCTACAATGTCTTCATTTAGAATCAGTTCAGGGTTAGCATTCCCTTTCGTAGGAAATCATCATTTGAAAAAACACTATCAAATATCAATAACAAAACATAATTTTTCAAAAAACACTAAACACAGTTCACATTTTATCAGATGGCCCCTACAATGTCTTCATTTTCAAGATCAGTGCAGGGTTAGCATCCCTTTCGTAGGAAATCATCATTTAAAAATTACGTATAATGTTAATCTATCAGATGGCCCCTACAATGTCTTCAGTTTTAAACATCAGTCCACGGTTTAGCAGACCGTTCACGTAGGAAATCATCACATAGAATAAGTAGCTAAAAATACATCCCATTTGATGTATAACTCACTGGAATCTAAAGTTTTGGCGAATTCTTCGACGCCATTAACAATATGGGTGGGCTCTTGTTCTTGTTCGGTTTGTTTAAGGCATTCTTCAGCTAACTGCATACTACTAGTCATTGAAGACCACATAGATTCAAATACAGAAGAAGTTCCTGAAAATTACGTAACTTAGTAATCTATTGTACTTTTGATACGAATAATCAGAACAAAGAATATATACCTCCATCAGATCTAACTTTAGGCTGAACGACTAAGTTCAAACCGTGGACTTCAACGGAGCTCGATTCGTTTAACAAAGAAGACCACGGTATCGAGACGGATATTTCGGCGATAAATCCATCGACGAATTCGATCGGCCAGTTATGTTGCTCGCCCAACTCATTCAGAGCCTATTGGAGAAAAAAACAACGTGACAAAGACTTCAAGACATGAACAAGATGATGAACGATACGTACTTGGACATCTAAGGATAAGTCAGTTACGGAACCGATTCCATTATATAGATCAACTGACAGTTGATCCAGAGTCAATTTTTCTTCTAAAAATTGCCCAAGATATCTTTGCAGTAGATATCTGCATGATCGTTTTTTTATACCGTCAGACCAAGGAAAAAACCACGGCATCGTCAACTACAAATGTACAACATAAGCGTAATATTTTCAGCGAAATGGTGTTGAACTTAACTAGACAAAGCGTTAGTTGTAAAAAAGAAAATACAAAATTATAAAAACTTCACGTGTATAAAAAAATTTCGTTAATTTTTAACTGCGTAGCAAAACACAAAGAAAACGCATTCTAAAGTACATTTGATTAAAAAATTCTACTCAATTTACTCAAAATAAACACAGCTGTAAAATCACAGAAAAACAAAATAAACCAGAATTGAAAACAGCTGATAGATGCTTTGACGTCATGAAAAATCAACCAATCACGTCGATCGTACTTCGAGCCGTGCGTTTTCATTGGTCGAATTATTTTTACGTATTTATTCGTATAAACAGGAACTGATAATAAATGGAAATGTGATTCAAAAATTAAATTGCAAATAATGCGACGAATTTTGTGTTAATTCGTTGAAAATATGCCATAAATTTCGCAGTTTTGTATAAGAATGTCTACCGGATGTATAGCCGCTTTAGTTTTCTTCAATTTTCGTAGTTTCAGACACAAACACGTGCTTCCCGTTCCACTTGAAATCTACTTGAAATCTTGATGTTGATCATGGTTTGGTCTGAAAAATTGCCTACGTTTCAGTATTTAAATTTCTATGTGCCCCAGAATATGTGATCAGTAATTTAAGTTCTTCTAAATTGCCATAACTCAACATGATCTCTGCCAATAAACTTTCAAAATTCGAAATTTACTTCTATTTTATAAGCTGGACATTGGGAATATTTTATTCTGTCTATCATGTCTACGTCATAGGAAACAGTAAGTGAATTAAAATTGACTCTACTCATAAGTGTTATTCACTAATCATGTTCATTTCTTTCTGATTAGAATTCGTGTACCTATTTGATTATTCTCTTGGTCCTGGATGGTCATTCTTGGATCGGAAAAAAGACAAGTGTGACGATGAATGGGAAATTTGGGTAAACTTTATCATAAACAAGCTGGGCGTTTGGATTCTAATTCATCATTTTGGAGCTCGGATTATACACACGTTCTTTCTCAAGGTAATTTAATTATTTCTACACAATTTCTGCGTTATTTTATCTTGTCATTTTTTTTTTTCATTCCAGGCGCTTCCTGCGTGGTATTTCATTATTACCTCAGCGTTTTTAGTCTTCCATTTCGATTTACGTATATTTTTAATATTTTTACTGCAACCGATAGTCTTTTCAGTATTCATTAGTATTACAAAATCAAAAATTTTGTTATGGATATTCTGTTATATGGCAAATTATGCATCTTCGCAAATGTTAACAGCTCTAGTACGTATACTTCGGTTATCAATTTTAGCGAAACATTGAAAAAAGAAAACACTATTGAAAGTATTATTTTTTAGTATGGGAATTCCTACAATGAAGAGGTTCAACTTGTATCAGCCGCTTTGATGTGGATTTACTTGAGATGTATTAGTTTCAGTATTTTCAGTCAAACCAAAAAACTGAATTGGGTTCTGATTTATAGCTTTTTCAGTTATGTTTTCTACCTTCCTTGTTTCTTCTTGGGTCCAATTATATTATACGACGAATTTTATGAAAAAGTAATGTATTTTTAAATTCGAATTTTTCTGCCTTTTCTATTTTAAAAATTTTTGATATTTCAGCTTAATTTTATAAACAAACGTTATGATTACAAGTCATACGTTTGGTTGATACTTCAAAATTTGAGATATTTCGCATGGCTCTACTTCGCAGAATGTTTGCTTCACTTTGTCTACATCAATTGCCAGCAACCTTACACACAGGTACGTTAACAAAAAAAAGATTATTGTTTTACATTTTGAACCATCTAAATCGTTTTTTCCATTAGTTACTGATAGATACGAAAGATGAAAACGTATGGATCATGTACGGAATTGGATTCGCAATGGGTCAGTTTTTCTTTTTAAAATATACCGTAGTATATGGGTTGGCGTTAACGTGGACGAAATCCGAAGGATACAAAACCCCTGATCCACCGAAATGCATTGCTAGAATATACCTGTATTCTGAAATGTGGCGAACTTTTGATACTGGACTCTATATATTTATCAAGAAGTAATTCGTAAAAATATTTAAGCAATTATTCAAATTCCTTTAGTCTAATAATATATTGAAATTAGGTATATATTTGATCCTTGTATGAAATTCATCAATTCGAAAACGCTGTTTGCCAAAGTTTGGGTTGGTTTCATGTGTTTCACATTCATTTATATTTGGCATGGTCAGCATTATTTCATATTCATGTGGTCTTTACTCAATTACTGCGGTGTTATGATTGAAACAATTGCAAGACGTGTCTCCAAAACAGGGGGTTATTCTCAACTCAAGGTTGGTATTTTTTATCAATAAATAGAACTTCCTATCGATCATAGTTTATAATTTTATTAATTTTTCAATAGACTTGGCTGGGACAACGAAATGAACGAAGATTCGTTGCTCTCATTTCTGCTCCTTTGACTATTGTTTCGGCCGTATCAAATTTTTACTTCATTGGAGGCAAGGAAGTGGCTGAAAGTTATTTAGATTTTTTCTGTAAACATGGTAAGTCGATGAATAATGTTTATAATTTAATAAAAAAAAAAAATCAAAAATTTATAATCGATTCATTTTCAGGTACATTATTAAGCATTAGTAGCTTATGGTTTTTTGTCTACGCATTATGTCACGTTTCCATGGAATTGAATGCAAGGGACGCCATGAAAAAGCAAAAGGAGGGATGATGCCCGTGACTTTTCTTCTTCCTGGTTGAGGGTTAAGGATTACCGTTTTGGGAGGAAAGAAGTATAGATGATCAAGGATTTTTCTGGATCATGAAATTTATTATAGATGGTTACGGTTCTTCAACTATTTTGGTCCAAGGTTTTTGGCAATTTTTGTGGTGATTTTCAATGCGAAATACGCTTCTTTTTTGTTAAAAGTTCAAAATGATTACTCATGCAGATTATTAAAGAAGGATTTTGAAAATATTAACGACAAAAATCTTAGTTTAAATTATGAAAGAAGAAATTTGATTCATTAAATTACAACGATGTAAGATTCTATTTTCAAAACTATTATGCCCAGAAACTCACATTTTTTGCCTCCTGCTCGGTTCTTACCATTCAAACATTAAAATCTTCTCCAATTAAAAAAATATATATATATCAAGTATTTGGTTTTCTAATTATGGAAGTTTATTTTCTTCATGGATTTCAATCATCGCCCCTGTTAAATCTTTCTCATAAACTCAACTGTGATTTCACTACCATTCCGTACCGTTTTTTAAAATAATTGTTGATAAATCATATTTTTATTTATGACTGATTCTTTTTACTACTTATATGAAATACGAATTAAAAAATTACTACTGATAATTCACATTTATATTTATTATACAAATTTACAGAACAAGACAAAGGAAGGAAACATCTACAATATTATTGAATCATTTTAGTACAACGATGAGTTAATATTAATCGGTAACTTAGTTTTTCAAATTAAAATCGAATCAACTGAAGGAAAAGCTGAAAAATAGCAGCGAAAAATTTACGTAGTGAAATGAGAAATTTTTATTCGAAAGTAATAAGCAAGCTTGACCAGCGCGAAACAATGATAAAAATGGACAACGATTGTACGAATAACCGTGCAAATAAACTTAACAAACAAGTAAAGGTAAAACAAATTAAAACAAATTCGTATAAAATTACCACCGGATAAAAAATGTGATGCGGTCCCGAGAAAGGCGGTTTATGTGTTTCTACGAAAAGCATTACGGACATTCGTAGAAACTATTTTTTTTTTATTCCAAGTTTCTAGAATACCCAAATTTATACAAATTGATGTGTTGTTGATGAATCAACCTATAAAATAAATTCGAAAATAAATTTTTCTCCGGTAATTGCGAAAATTAGTGCATGCTTTCAAAAACACGTATACCACTTTGTAAACAAAATCACGTAAACCGCCTTTCTAGGGACTGCATCACAAATATAAACGTACCTAATTATATTTCACTCTAGTACGTATTATAATACCTCGAAAACAATCTCGTCGTAACTTGATTTAATATTTTCATTACTCATGGCTGATGGTAGTTATAAAAATATGAAAATACAAAAAAAAAAAGGCGGAAGAATCAACTTCTTTCGTAGCTTTGGTTTGAGATTAAAATAATTGAACTATACTACACAGCATTTTTACTTGGATTGGTACCAGTTGCTTGAACTATATGAGCAGATGTTTTACATTCACTGTTTGAATGTGTTTCAGCAGCAGGACACATTCCTTCATTGATGAGCTTTTGTCGTTCCCTGAACATCGATACTCGCATATTTTCGAGTTGATGATAACCGCAGAGTTTCAATAAGGCGAATACGGTTAAACCAACCCAACATGCCCAGGAAGCCCATGCTCCAAACTGAAAAATGAATTAAATTTCTATCATCTTAATATTTCATATCAATCACTATAAAATCCTTATGAATACCTGTGCTGTTCCCAATTCGAAATAGAAACTTGTTGTATCAATGCCATCTTGTTGATCGATTGCATTACCAGCTGCTATTTCACATCTGCGGACATAGATTTCGATCAACAATTAACAATCGCAGTGCTTTATTCCGGACCCGGACTCGTGATTAAAAAATATACTTACGAAGGGAAACGTTCAGTCATATTCTTACACCAAGTCATGAATCCGTAAGTAATCATAGCTGAGGCGAGTAATGTGAACAGGCATAACATTACACAAGCAATAACATCGATAAATGCTGATAAAAATGAGCTGTAAATATACAAAAAAATGAAGTGTGATTCAGTCAGAAAAAAGGTAATTAGCATGATAGATTTTACCTGTCGGTTCCTCTGTATAGAAATAACATCATTCTATAAATCTGTATGGCTGAGACAACGAACAACAAAACACCAACAAATATTGTATAATTACAATAAGCTTGAGAAGCCCAGTTTACCAAGAATTGGCCTGTTTCCTGCCAAGAACCAGTGGAAAATAACAGACAATGGCCCCTGAAAATGAATAACTTTATAGTATCCTGAATACAATTTTATAAGCACTAATGAAATGAGTGAATATTTACCGAAATTCGTCTTGATGTAAAGTCATTGGAATTATTATGCAGAGTGAGAGGATGAGCGAGATGACATATCCGCAGACTTGACTAACCAGCAGAATATTGAGCGGCATTTTGTGATGATAGAATGAAGCTAGGCTGAATAACCATACGAACAGCAGGGCAGATCGTTTTTGTACAGAAATTATTTTAAAAGAATTAATTACGCGACATAATTACAAATTATTAAAAATTATCCATTTTTCGCATTCTTGATATTTTCTGAAGCACAACTCGAAAAATAAACAAAAGAATGTTGAGGTACGTTTAGAGTAATGGCGAAAAAGAATATAAAGAACAGTAAATAAAGATTCAATTTGATTGGCTGATTATCAGACTTTAACCAATAAAATTGCAGAAATCAAATGTAAACTAAAGGTGCGTCTTTCTCGTATCTTTTTCGTGTTTCAAAAATTTTACAAAATTTTTTTATCAATATTTTTTATGTTTCTGGAAAATATGTAATTCTTCTTAGCGTGTTAATTACTTTAATTTCATTCGAATAGATTAATTAAAAGATTATTGAGTTTGATTTTCACCGAGAAACGAGTTGAAGGAGGAATTTATCCGGAATTCGATGAATAGACGAGCTTTGTGATGGAACTCAGCATGGTGAGAGTGCTGTTGGATACTGATTACAATCCCATTTCTCGTACATTTTAATGATTTAATTCAAATCTTTGTTGAAGAATATCACTGGATTCTCGTCTCTAACAAGCGGTGGAAGTATGCGTCAAGTATTTGGATCATTGAATGGTTAACTGATTTCCAATACTAGTATACCGACTGCCGGTGGAATCAACACATTTCGGCATTTCGTTGTAAAAATGCCTCAAAAGCTGAGTCGAATGAAAAAGTTGGTACCACATAATGGATTTGCTAGTATATTCACACTCGAGGTATTCATATGATTTCTGATTATTTCGAATGTATTATTATTCAAACTTTCTTTGTACGTTCTCATCTTCATTTAGAAAACAAAATTGCATCGGTTCGTTCACCAAGATACCTGATACTTGATCCTCTTTCTCGTAACACTACTCTAAGAATTAAGATCGAAAAATGCAAACAAAACAATCGATTTCATTCTTCATCGCCGTAAACCAAACCGCAGCTGTCCTCTAAAAGGTAACTGGTAATATTTTACTTATCGATCAAATACCACCATAGTTCAATGTAGGTAATTTTACTAATCTTTTCAAAAACATGCAAAAAACAAAAACATTTTTTCCATTTTCAATAGAGGAAAATAGAAAAACTTCCTGGATATAAAGAACGTTTGGATTGAAGTAATTATATACACAATTCCTACCTATATTTCCACATCGTTGATTTAGACGTGATTTGTGTGCTTCAACACGTACCACAATAATCATTTTTGCTAACGTGAGAGAAGCGTACTTGATAAATTTTTATTATTGTTTTTATTTGTTACATAGGTACTAGGTAAAGTTATATATTTTCTAATGAATATACCGTGTTCGTTTGTGGTTTAGAACAGACAGACGTAATAGATTTTACAATTGTGTGGATTCAAAAAAAGAAGAACAAGTGGACGTTTTCATAAATTTTTAGGTAGGTAGGTAACTATGATTTTAAAAAATTATTTTTCCAAAAATGATGCGAAGTAAATTTGTTTTTTTTGGTGAATTGATATCGAAAATTTTCAAAATTCATGTAATTTTTGGTGTTATGGCTATTCATTTTCGATGAATTACCAAAAAAATTCATAGTCGATAATTTTTTCATCCATAGATCAAAATTACATTTACATAATACATCTTCCACCATCGATCATAAATTTTTAATGCATTCCAATTTCGATCTTCCCCTTCTCTATCATTTGAATTACATCCACATTCTGCTGTCTTTCCCATCCTCAATCTAACAAATACCAACGAATGTAACCTACCTATTCACAGTTATTTGCTCACCATTTTCAAGTTCAAAACTAAATGATCGTAAATTACGGAGTACGTCTTTTTTTTTTCAAATTTTATGCCTTAAAAACTTTATATTCTTTGTTTTTAATGTGTGTCACTATACTCTTCTTACATTCTATTTCAACAATTTGTTTAACCTTAATTTGCTCAATAAGTTCAGTATTTACCACAGCTTTGTGTTAGATTTGCGTGCTAACATATGATTCTGAATTTTTTTTCAGACTATAATTCCAATGACAATTTAATCCTGACTGCTGTGGTCAGTTCGTTAAATCAGTTTTAGAAGTTGACACGCGATTATTTGTGTAATACAAAATTCAATTACCAAGGAGAACGTTGAAATAAATCCGTGTACTTGGTGAGTCCTTTTTTGTTTGTTACTGATTTATTTTTATACTTATATCTTTGGTAGAAATTATTCTTGAGTGAAATAATTTCGTTTCCTTTGACATGTAAATTTATTTTTATGGTTTCAAAAATTGCATTTTGTAATTTCACGAGGGATTCGAAGTGAGGCTTGTTCAGGGATACCGGATATGTCAATTGAGTAAATTTTTTTCGTATTTTTTCATCATTGTTAAGTATTTATCTTTTTGTTCATTTATGTACATTCGTGGCACTCGTGAGATGTTTTTTTTTTCTCGATTAGGTAGAATGCAATGTTATGCCTGGACCTATCGTATAGTATCGTACTGCCATACAATTTACTTCGTAGAAGAAGATGCATTTCGAATTTTCTATACGTCTAGATCTAAACGTATACCTAACCTACTTAATCTCAAAATTCAAGAATTTCTCAAATTTTTCTCCAGCCTGTCTCAAGTCTCAAGGATCTTGTGATCTTTAATTCATTGAAATGTACTGATGCGATTTTCCTCCTAAACAAATTTATTGCCTGAATTTAAAAAATTTTTCATAAAATTGGTATTTTGTTAAAATTCAGAATCTTCCACATCGATACTGTGCTAGAATACTGCGTTAATGGCCACTTCAGTATGTTGTTTCCGTGGTGTAGTGGTTATCACATCCGCCTAACACGCGGAAGGTCCCCGGTTCGATCCCGGGCGGAAACACAAATTCTTTTGCAATTTTTTTATCCGAATTTTTACACATCTCGTTAGAAATATCCCTTAAAAATTTTTTTTAATATTCTGAAAGTAATTTTGATTAATTTTTTCATTGTACGTGAATTTCAACAAAATATTTCATGAATCTGGTTGTAATATCAAGTTTTGCCTTTCAACTTTCCTAGTTCTTGGTTCTAGAATAATTTAATTTTTTAGAAGTCGTATCCAATTTCAAATTTGTTCTCAATTTAATTTTACCGAATTCAGTTATTTCTATGTTCGAATTTCTCAACTCGTAATTATTATTTTCAATTTTATCTTCTTTTTTTTTGAAATTATATCAAATTGTATCCAATAATCTTGAAATATTTTGAACTGTTATGTTTTTTTTAACTCTAATTGATTGTTTTAATTCCATATTTTTGAAAAAATGTCTCAATTTTTGAGTTATTTTTTTTTTTAAAATAATAAAGTTGGAATTTTTGAAAAATTCTTTCAACTTCGCCTTCTCTAAATTCTTTTCAACGTCACGTTTTTACAAATTTCTTTCAACTAGAAAATTGTTTTCAAAATTTTAAAACCTCTAATTTTTTTTTTCAACACAAAAATATTTCCAATAATTAGAAATTTTTAATAATTTTTTCCAACTTCAATTTGTTTTTAAATTTCAACTTCATGTTTTTCAAAATTTCTTCCAACTGAGTAAGTAATTTTAAATTGGATTTAATTTTTAATAAATTGAGAAATTGAAAAATTGAAAAAATTAAAATTTGAAAAAATTGAACTTGGGAATAAATTTGAACTTAAATCTTCAAATACAAAATTATTCAGGAGCTAGTTTCAACTTCCTATTTTAAAATTTAAACTTTTGAATAGTTTCTAAACCAGTAGCCAGTTAGTTAGGTGCATATTATTGGGTAACTGTTGACATTCTGCCACGCTACTTAAACTTTGATGATCACTTTAATGAAATTGAATCGTACCTATTGTTTAATGCCTCTCACCGCATCAGTGATTCCATTAATTAGATGCTTAGGTATGCTAGATAATAAAAAAATGTGTATTTTTAAATTATTGCGATGCAGTACAATTTTATACACAGACTGTACATACCTAATATCTACATTCTTTCGAGAATATTGCAAAATTATATTCTTTCTGTGAGATACCCTACGTATGACCTGAGTAAATGTTCTGTAATGAGTGGCTCTTTATCTCGTAGGTTGTTGTCTTCGTACAGACAGGAAACATATCTGTTCGCTTATAAATCATTATAACATGTAAACTACCAACGATGCTACATATTTACAAATTACATACGATTATTTATTAGTCTCGTGATAAAAAATAACAATAGAGGTGGAGAAATTGTCAAAATTGTGCAAATAGTCGATATTTTTGAAGATTGTAAAATCTTTGCTCATAATTTTGTATATTTTCCATTTAAAATTTCTGTAGGTCTAATGATAACCTTAAATATTTTAAATTTAAATTTTCATGTATCTTGAAAATTCGATTTTTTTTTTGTTTAAAAGAACATTCACCTCAAAAAATTTCAACTGAAGGAAAAATACTCAACGGATACTCCGATAAATTTTTATCAGCGAAATTACAGAAGATCTATTATAAAACATTGCATAATCTTACGTTAGGTAAAAGCCTAGCTAGGTAATTTCGAGAGAGAGGAAAAATTAAAGCAAGATATTTAATCTAAGTACATATAAACATCAAGATCGTAAATAACTCACAAAATACATTTAAAATGAATAATTTCATTTATACATTATTTCTGGTGAACTCACATTATGCTGATGTGATAGAGAAACAATACCCAGTCCAAAGGGCATCCTCGCTTCGACTTACCTATTCTTTTTTTTTTCACTATTTTATGTACACCTACGTGTATTACATTTGTAGTGAAATGGTTCTTCATCTTTATGATTAATTAACTCTCGTACCAAAAAAAATGTTTTGCTGATTTGAATTTATTCGTGCTAAACGATAAAATTATGACAATGTATGATTCGAAATTAGAACACGGTGACGCTGAGAAATGCGACGAACATGAGAAAATACTCGAAAATTCCCACTCAATACGAGCTGTGATGCAAGATAATGAAGACACTATTTGCGGTTTTTGGATCTTCAGGGGTCCGTTTCTGCAGAAGTTTGCTAATAAAAAGGCCTACGTAGTATGTTTCGGGATCTTGGGATGCCTGTATTCGGCCAGTTATTCGTATTTTAATGGGATACTGTCGACGGTTGAGAAACGTTTTGGAATTCCTAGTAAAGTAAGTGGTAAGTGTTGCTTTTTTAGTACAATTTGGGAAAATTTTCTAAAAATAGGTTGCTTGTTACCATTAATTTATGTTTGTTTGTTCAAGTTTTGAGAAATCTTCGACCATATTTTCTATGAAAAATTTATAATGTGTAGAAATAAGTGCTCAGAGACTTTTGTAGTTTGGCTATATGTGAATCTGAGGAGAGATCAAAAATTGATTTTTGAGTTGACACTGATTTTGGGCCTTACAGAGGGAGTAGAATCAAGAGGGAACCTCAACTCAGAAACCAATTTTTGAACCCTATCAAAAGGGAGATATTCCAATTTCATGTGAAATTTTGAGCCCAAAAATAAATCGAAAATACATCATAAAAAAACCCATATCCAAAATTTCAGTTGCTGAAGTTCATGTCTCAAATTTTGGCGAATTTTTTTAAAATTACCTCATCGCTCTGCAAAGTATGAAAAATATGATCCAATCAGCAGAAAAAGCTAAAATTTTGTAATTTACCCTATTTGGCCTATTTTCGACCTCCCGAATCGATTGGAAGTGGTTTCAAGACGTTTCGAAGCCACCAAAAATTTTTGGAATTTTTCAGTGCTGGAGAAAAGCCCGTGAAAATGATCAATTTGAACTTTAGACACCTGTGATCGCAGATAACCGATATTAGTGACCTATTTGATCGATTAAAGCAGAATTTTCCGAAATTCGCAACTTCAAGTTTAAAATCATAATTTTTAGCAAAAACTGGAATTTTTTCCAGGAGAATATGTCAGTCAAAAAAATATGGGTTTGAACTCAAAATTGTGAATTTTGGAAAATTTTGCTTTAATCGATTAAATGGGTCACTAATATTGGTTATCTACGATTATGGCCACTAAAGTTCATATGGGTTTTTCAATGGGGTTTTTTGCCAGCTCTGGAAAACTCAAAAATTTCCCTGATACTTCAAAACGTCTTGAAACTACTTGCAATCGATTCGGTAGATCCAAAATAGGGAATACACCAAAATTCAGGTTTTTTTTCACGAATTAGGTCAAATTTTCATATTTTGCAGGACCTTTAGGTAATTTTGAAATTTCGAAAATTCGCCAACATTTGAGAAAAAAGTATTACTTCCCTAAATTTTGGATATGGGATTTTTTTATGATGTACATTCAATGTTTCGATTATCCAGGCACACGGTTTTTTTTTTATCAAAAAAGGTAATTATTCTTCAATTTTTTCTCCATTTTCAAAGAAAATTTGCCAAAAAAAACAAAAAAACAAATTTTATGATCAAATTTCTCCTTCTCTTCCTCCAAGTGCCTTATAAATATCTTTAATTTTTTCCAAATTTCTATGAAATACTCAATTTTAGGCCCCTCTACTACTATATTTTGAGGCCCTTCATCACAAAGAAGGTCTTGAATCTTGCAAATTTGGAAATTTAAATTTTCATTGTTTAATTTTAATCCAAAATTTTATGACGAATCTGAAAAATTAGTTGGAAAATTGTACGAACCTCCAAACACCCCAAAAAAGAGGCCTACCTAAATGTTGATACACAATTTTATTTATTTTAATTTGATTTACGTTTCCTCATCTCAGTCTCACGACGTCACAATTGAGCTCGTTTAATTTTTTTTTTAGATTAATTTATCGCCTTGTAAAACGTCTAAAAATTCGTAATTAGATAAGGGCTGGAATTAAATAGGTATCATAATTCACAAAAAAAATTATTCTAGGCAAGAATTCGCGTAGTTTTTCAATTCCTACATTATCTACCTACAGAGATTTATTCGTAATTTTCGTCGTAATTAAGTATTGCAAAAAATTGTTCAACAAAAATTTAACAATAACAAAAATATCTCAGATATCTCCTGAAACATTTACTATGTATCATTGCCCGTACAAAAATGATGTAATCAAAATCAAACACGTGGTTTTTTATCGATAACTTTTACGTAGGTAGTAGGTACCTATTCATTCCCATCAAAGACTTTATCCAAAATGATAATATGTTTGTCTATTTCTGGCCGGCATCAGTACGTAAGAAAAAATAATCGAATGTTTGAGTAATTTCCTATTCTTTTGGCATTTACCGATAAATGTTAATGACTGGCTTATCGCAAATTGCATAAAATGATCAAAGATGTATTTTTAATTTTTATTGCGTGCATTCGATTCATTAAAATGAGAACTGCGATCAGAACTTGAAATTCTTTAATGCACAATATTCTTCGGAAAGATAAATCGGTATGAAATTCTAAACTGAAGGATTGGGAAATACTGATAATAAGGTTTTTTGTTTATAGTTTGTTATTTATTTATTATTTTTTTTCATATTTTTAATATTATGTTTGAATTACAGATGGCAGCCTTTTTTCAAAATTTTAATGTCGGAGTGAATTTGAAAAGAGAGTGGACCAAATAAAATTTGTGTTCAAATCTCATTACCCTAATCAAATTTTCAACTTCTGACTGCCCCCTCCCTTCCCAATCCAGCCATTTCTTCCGCGGTTGAAAAATAAATTTTTGACGAACTTGATTCCGCACTTATTCATTTTGAAAAGCAAAAAACAATCATTTATAAGTAAGGGAGGTGTGGGAAGAGTCTGCCAAAAAATTTTAAGAAATGTGTGAAATTATATGAGATTGAATGAAACTCAAAAAGTAAAATTTCATCAAATGGAACAGACGTGAAGAATTCTTGACAATAATGTTACAAATGGCTGTTTTTGAAACATTTTTGACGAAAAAAAAAAATGGAAAATTTAGGAGCGTGTAATTGCTCTTTCAGTCTCTCTGCAACTCCTTTATCTCTGCGAATGTCCATGATCAGTTATGTTTTAAAAAAATCTTGAAAATTGTAAAAAAATCAATTGTTCTTCGTGGGTATGATTTTTTTTACTCTGAAAAAAATTTAAGCACATTTTTCATTTGCATCCCTTTTTTTTGCAGTGTCTTTGAAAAATAGGAATCATTTTCTTTATGTTTCGGAAAAAAAATTCAGAACAATTTTAGCCCATTCAAAATATGTATCTGCGACGATTCTCTACAATTCTCCCAATGTTCAGAAATGCCTGTTGGTTCTTCTATTTTATCTAGTTTGCATATTTTTGTTTTGAAAAGCTCGTGTAGACAAAAAATATGATATTAATGTTCATCGCCTACGTTTTTTGTCGATTTCATTTTATATAAAATATTGAAAAATTCATGAAAAAATTGTTTTAAGGACTTTTGAAAGCTTTGAAGTAGATACATTATTTACTTTAAATAACCTAAACTTCCTTTATTACCAAAAAAAAAAAAAAAAAAAAAAAAATACCAAATTCAATATTCTAATCCTAGGTATACATTCAATCGTAATTATTCTGTTTCTGTTACAGGCATTATAACCGTCGGAAATGATATAAGTTCCATTATCGTATCAACTCTATTGACATATTACGCCAGTCGAAAACATCAGCCAAGATGGATTGGTTTTGGAATGTACACAATTGTATTATTTTGTTTACTATCGGCTTTTCCTCATTTTATATTTGGGCCCGGCGAAGACGCTTTGATGTTGACTTCAGAACTCGGTTCCACAATGAATCCTGACGTTAAAAGTTCGTATCAATAAATAAATTAGTTCCTAGCTTCGTACCGAAATTCGAAATAATTTCATCGCCGAAACGAACGAAGCAAAAGGTAAAGTAGGCAGGTTACGTTCCATGATTCTTTTTTTTTGGGGGGGGGGGAGGGGAGGATGAAGCTCAAATTGGAGAATTTTCGAAATTGAAGATTGATTAAAATTTTTTAGGAATATCGTTTTGAGCCATACTAGAAAAAATTAGTAAAATTGATAAAAAATTCAGGATTTTTTGTCCCTCCAACATGCCAGCTTCGGTTCGTCCCATTTTTTTCAAGAATGGAATTTCAACGACCCAAGTCCAATTTTTTTCAGTTTCATTAATGATTCTAGATGTTTTTCAGAAAATTGTATCCACTTTTTAAATGTTTTCAACTATAAATCTTTTTATTGGCATTTCTTCAAAATTTTTCAAATTTTATTTTTTATTTTTTTGAAATTTTCTTCCAATGATTGAGTTGAAAAAAATGCTTTTAATGCACACTTGAATTTTTTTTAAATTTTGAAAATATCACAGTTGGAAAATTTTTCAGAGAATTAAGATTTTAGATTCAAAAAATTTTGAAAACTTAGTGGGGAAAAAATTCAGTAGGTAAGGTACCTATTAAAAAATTTTCCAATTCTGATTTCTTCAATTTTTTTCAATTTCAGAAACTTGATGATGTAATGATTAAAGGAAATTTTAAAAAGTACTCGATAAATGTGAAATTATAAAAAAATAAGAAAATTGAAAAAGCGAAGTTGAATTTAAATTGAAAACTTGTAATGTTGGAAATTTTTTAAAACTCGTTTATAATTTAAACAAAAATAGAAATCAAATAAAATGTAAAAAAAAAAAGAAAAAATTTGGACATAATCGTCAAAATTTCATTTTCAGCAAAAAATTTCGAACTATGCGATTTTTCATACTCATAAAACCTGATTTTTCTTGCAGGTTTGGAAAGAAAAAAACTTTTGTGTGATAATAGCACGAAGCATTGCGAATCAGCAAACGGAAATCTCGTCACGCCCATTATTTTATTCGTGGCTCAATTCATTAGCGGTTTAGGAGGTACATTGTATCATACCTTAGGAGTATCCTATATGGACGATAATGTAAAACGTTCAAAAACCCCTTTATTATTAAGTAAGTAGTGCACTACCCTCATTAAATCCTTTCATTTCCAAATAGATAGGTACCTATTCATATCGATTGTTTGATTTTATAGGTTTTACGTACTTTATCAGAAGCCTGGGACCAGTTCTTGGATACTTCCTATCGTCGATTTGTTTAAAATTATACATAGCTCCTGATCTAACACCTACGATAGGCAATAAAGATCCAAGGTGGTTAGGAGCATGGTGGCTAGGTAAGTGAGAACAGTCCAAAATTCAGGCAAAATTACAAATATGGACCGTTAAATAACAAATTCCTTCGTATTTTTCACAGGTTGGATTATATTAGCAGTATTGATATTTATTTTCTCCACTCTGATTACAATGTTTCCCAAAACACTTCCAAAAACAGCGGTTAGAAAACACAAGGCAGCTTTTGCCCTTGGTAAAGATCCAGTCCAACCTGAAGCCGAACTTCCTGCATCCTTTTCCGGTAAATAAACTGCTGCCAGTGGATAGGAAATCTTCCATTGTCAGAAAAATACTCATACTAATGACGGAATTTTATTTAGATATGATCAAAACGTTCAGAAGATTATTCACCAATTACGTTTTATTATGTAATAATCTGGCAGCCATATTTTATGTTCTGGGGGCCATGCCTTTTTTTATATTTTTACCAAAATATATGGAAATCATGTATGCTCAGTCAGCATCTTTTGCCAGTCTTATTACTGGTCGGTATTTCTCGTACATTAAATTTTCCTGCCCATCTGAACTTTTTTTCAGTCCGTTTACTTCATTGGAATTGATTTTTTTGTAGGATCCGTTGGATTGGCGTTCACATCTTTGGGTATTTTAATCAGCGGATTTATTTTGAGTAAATATAAACCTAAAGCTAGGAAATGTGCTGCGTGGAATGTATTTGTAGGAGCTGTAATGGTCGCCGGGGTTATCACCTTCGCTTATCTTGAGTGTCCGAATTTGACCAGCGAAAAAACTTTTTTCAATATGAAATCGTAAGTATTCCCCCTCGCCCTTCTGGCACAACTACAGCTGATTTTTTGTCTTATCTAATCATCTTGAAATTTTTCCAGAACCAGAAACATCACTTGCTACAAGGATTGTAACTGCGATTACGTCAAATTCTCTCCTGTCTGCTCGGTTGATGGAAAAGTCAATTTCATCAGTCCTTGTCACGCTGGATGCAAAGAAAAAATCGAGAATAAAGTGAGCGAATCAATTATATCATGTTGACTTTTTATTCCAGTTTTCTAAAACGTATGATTTTAGGAAGCTTACGGACGTTGCAGTTGTGTGCAAAATATTTCATTGGCGATGAATCCAGGCTTTGAAGAGACAGTAGACAGACAAACAGTCAACTCCGGTACCTGCCCAGTTGATTGTAAAGCTGCTTTTACCATGTTTCTTATTGTAATTTGTATTATACAGTTTACCGGAGCTACTGGCAAAACTACCAATTTTCTGGTGGCTGTGAGGTTGATAATTTTTTATATTTACATCAAATGCCTATTTATTGCAATTACCTGCTTCATTGTGTGAGTTTACATTAAAATTTGTTACAGATGCGTTGAAGAAAAAGATAAACCAGTTGCTATGGGGATTGGCTTAACTATGATGAGTATTGCAGCGTTTATACCATCTCCTATATTATTTGGGTATATTATAGATCGAAGCTGTATAATGTGGGGAAAAACTTGCACAGGGAATAGTAATTGTTGGCTTTATAATAGTAAATTACTTAGGAGAACTATGAACTTTACATCAGCAAGTAAGTATTTTCCGAATTTCATTTTCAATTTTGGTGATCGATCTGTTGAGAAATACTGATGTGTTTTTTTTTCGTAGCATTTATTGCCATAGGAGTCTTATTCGATATCGGAGTTTGGTATTTGGTGAAAGATATTCAAATTTTTGACGAAGAAATAACGCCAGAGAAGAAACCTGCCGAAGATCAACCAAAAATTGAAGACAAAAGTTAATCTCATTGTTCCAGTACCTTTTTTTAAAAAATAAATTGATATTAAATTTCTCGTATTTCAACTCAAAAAGATTATACCAAGTGACAACTTTTTACCATTCCTTATTTAAGAAAAGCCAAAAATGAAGAAATAATAGATCACTAAATCCATATAAATGAGAACTTAAGTTCACGGTGAAATATTGTAATATAAAATCCAACGGTGCTTAGAAATACTGACTGAGAAAAGTGTGACACAAGATGTTTGAAAAATGAAAATTACAGAGAAAAATTCGATCTAGAGAAATTAAATATCACACAAGACACGCAATGAACGAAAAATCTTAAAACGTGACATACAACACGATAGCTTTAAAAAGGGGCTAACATAAAAGAAATTTCACAACTTTAAAATAATCAACGAATTAAGTACACGATGTAATTAAGCTTTTCCCGAATCTTCTTTCAAAGTAACCGTTCGATTAAATATTAAAGATGATTGGTCACTGTCTGGATCGACTGAAAAGAATCCTATTCTCTCGAACTGATAAGCTTGATACGTAGTAACTCCACTGAGCGATTGATCTGCCAAAGCAGTAATAATGCTCAACGAATTGGGATTAATATCAGATAAAAATCCATCTTTGACTTCATTTGGGTCTTCAGGATTTTTATGCAGGAATAACCTTTCGTATAAACGGACCTCGACGCATTTAGGATTTGAAACCCAATGAATAAAAGCTTTAGGTTTATTGGATGCTTCGGCTTTTTGGGCTTCAACTTCTAAGCAAATAATTTGATCGTTTTCGGTGATCTCTCTTTTGACATTTATAACAACACCGGCATATCGAAGACCGACTGATTGATTGGGGGCCAGCCGCCTGTAACTTTTATCAGATTCTCTTTTGTAGTCTGTTTTCTCAATATAAACAATTTCGCCGAACGCCACGTTGTGATGTCCTTTTTCCGGATTACTTGGAAAATCTGGCACTTCAATGGTGTTAGAAATACCCAATTCTTTGAAGTTGAGAATTTTAAGTTTCAATGGTTCCGTCACGACCATGGTTCGGGGTGCTGTATCATTCAACACATTACGTACTTCTGATTCGAGCATTTGAGGGTCGACGACTGATAGAGCTCCGGTAACACCCATTTTGGCACAAAAACGATTGATTGCTTCGCGAGGGAAACCTCGACGTCGTAAAGCGGTCAACGTGAATAGCCGAGGATCATCCCAATCTCGAACGACTCGAGTTTGAATTAATTTAGCTATTTTACGTTTCGATACGACAGTATAGTTGACGTTTAATCTTCCATATTCCCATTGGACAGGGCAGTAGAGATCTAACGCGTTGCATAACCAGTAATAGGCTGATCTACGAGATTGAAATTCTTTCGTACATAACGAATGAGTGATATGTTCGATGGAGTCGCATAAACAGTGAGTGTAATCGTAGGTAGGATAAATGCACCATTTGTTGCCTGATCTAGGATGAGGTAAGAATTTGATACGGTATGCGACTGGATCTTGTTTACCTTCTTCTAAGGTTATTTTCATTCTGAGGGTGGCCTGACCTTCGTCAATGAGACCGTTTCGCATGTCATCGAATAAAATTAGATTTTCTTGAATCGGACGATCTCTCCAAGGAGAAGGAGGCGGATTGAAGCCTTTAATTTCTTCTTGCTTTTGATGGCATACGTAAGCTAAACCTTTCTCGATTAATCTGATGGCCCATTCGTAGAGCTGGTCGAAGTAGTCAGAGGAGTGGGTGATTTTATGAGGTGTGTAGCCCAACCATTCGACCATGTCGCGGATACCGACGAAAAATTTCTCTTCTTCTTTTTCCGGATTCGTATCGTCGTACCTGAAATTCAATCAAATGAAAAATTTCATTAAATATTGTAATTTTCTATTAAAAAATTCATCATTAAAACAATTTTATTCGAATTTTTTTTCGTCCAAATATCCATTCATGTCACTGGGAGAAAATTGAATATTTCAAATAGCTAATTTAATGAAGGCTATTCGAGTAATTTTTGTAATGACTAATAGATTTACGTCAAATTTTTAGCTACACATAAAAAAACGAATACCGAATAGCAGAGAAATTATCATATGAATAGACACCAAAATTTACAAAACCGTTATCATTATAGAACACGTACCTTAAAAAGCAAACACCATCGTGAGCTTTGGCATAACCGAAATTAATATTAATAGCTTTAGCATGGCCAATATGCAAAATCCCATTAGGCTCCGGTGGGAACCTCGTCCTAACTTGACCGCCGGTAATTGCCAAATGTTCCTTAAGCAATCGTTCGGTATTCTCGGTAACGACGTAGCCATCGGTAACGTAATTTTCGCCCGGTTTATGAAAATTGAGCTTTTTCATGACATCTAATATTGAAAGACTAGAATCGCTAATACTTTTCACTGGTTCATTTTTTTCAGCAACTTTGGTAGGAACTTTATTCTCAGCCGGTGGTTTTTTACTTTTAGCTGCTGTTTTGTCTTTTTTCATCCCAGACATCATGTCATCTTCGGTTTTAGGACCGAGCAGATTTAATATCTGGAAAAAATTTAATATGAACACAACGTATTTAAAACGGCCTCGATCTAAAAAATGAAACCAACCTGTAAATCGACTTCATTTTTTACCACTTTGCCATCTGCCCATTTCAGTCGATTCCGTACATCTTGAAGAATAATTCCCGTATTGAACTTGTACCGTTTTTCGATTATATCTTTCTTACACTTATCGATCGCTTCTTCGACGACTTGTTCGATATCATCAGCACTGACGACTACACCGATACCGCAATATTCTTCGAAAGCTTTAATATCTAAATCAGATTTCACCTCGGATAATAAATACTGTAAAGCTGCGTCTACTCTTTGAACATTATCTAATTTCTTGTTGACGATGTTCTGAATTAGAAAAGGGATGTGTTTTTCTTGCTGTGGTTTGATTTTCGATGCGAGCTGGTAATATAAGGTGCCGAATTCGGATACTGGTCCTAGTTTGGAAGCTTCGTCTAGGATGGATTTCAGACGTTTACTTAGATTATCATTCTTTATCGTTTCTTTAGCTTTTTGTTCACTGAGACCGATCGAACAGAATAAACTTATCAAGTCATCGGATGGCATGCTGATCTGCAACACAGCGATAAGACATTACATATAAATAACTAGAATATTTTAATAAGGAAGTATCGCCGGAATGATTCAATTTTACAAAAATTATTGTCATTCGGTGAAATAGTGATAACTTACTTTGATTTGCAACGAAGGTTTTCAAGAATAAATCACACTCGGCATCGGCTTGGGAAACGAAAATGGTTGGGGAGAGAGGCTTGAAATATTAAAAAATGATTTTATGTACAGAAAATTACTATAAATTGAGTAAATTTTCGATAGAAAATCGGAATTTGAAGTTTGAACGTACCTCCAACTGGCATTAACGTGCACAAGTACAACACTGCAGGTAAAATTTTTAGTGTTTTGGGTGGGGTGTTTGCGTTGTCATGTTTACATCAATCAACCAATCAGAAATCGATAAAAATGATGCTAATTAGATAGGCAAAATAATTGATAGGTGTTTTTTCGTCTGGTTTTTCATTTTATTAATTTTCGATTTCTCGTGTTTAGATTTTATAAAAATAACAAACCGTCAATCAATTTAATGATATTTAGAAAAATTTATACTAGAATCATTTTATAAAAAGTCTATAAAAATACAACTTACTAAAGAAACACCGAAGGGCAAATAAGTATCCGGCTGGCTGTTCGTACTTTTTGATCGAAATTTCAAATTTTCAACTAGGCACTGAAATTTCCGGCCATCCTTGAAGTTTCCCACACAATTTTCATTTTCTTCAGCATTCTAGTAATTCTACAAAAAGCACCTCAGCTAGTTTGGTTTGCTGAAAATTTAATTCTTTCCAAGTTTCCGATTTTTATGTCATTTTTGGACGTATTAGGTGTAGGTAAGCCAAAGGATAAGCTTAAGGTAGAGTTCAAAACGACATACCATTAAAAATATAGTGCAAATTGAGGGGAGGGAGGAGGGACACCGAAAATGCTGGTTTTGAAAAAGAATTTTGGAATTGTAATTTTCACAAGAATGCTTGACTTGAATTGCAGTTCTAAATTCTAATAATTATAGTATTCTCAGAGGACGAAAATTAAAATAATTATTAAACAAGCAATAATTCAAATCAATGTGACGGAAAATTAACCTCAAAAAACCATCCCAACATTATTTATTTTGAATAATTTTTCTCAAAATAAACTAAAAATGATGGCTTAAAAGTACGTTTCAAAAACTGAACATCAATTACAGCTTGTCTCAATATCAAGTTCGCCTTAGTATGAAATATTATAACATCAATAATGATAAAATAAATAATTTCCGCAGCATTTTCTGCAATTTTACACTTCAGTCAACATAAACAAAAGATGAAAATTCGTCGACAAATAATTGAAAATCTCTTCTACAGGTATTTAAACATCTCGATCTTAAATTTGAGATAGTTCATAGGTAATGAATAAATACCAATAAGTTAAATAGTAACTTCCCATGAAATTTTATCTTACAAATTATTCATATCAGTCAATTACGTTAATAATTAGTGAAATTATAAGCTACAGCGGAGTCTGCATTAATACTAAAAATATTAAATTCAAAAATAATAGGAAAATTAATTGTACAGAAAATGAAAAAAAATTTTCAACAGAATAATTGCAAACTTAACCATAATTTTACCTAAAACTAGTTCTACTAGGTATACTTCGTATCACAATTTTAAAAGGGACTGGTCGGATCAGGGTACAATTTCTTAATCAATCTCGGCGCCGAATTGACCTTTATATTGAAAGTTTGTGCGAACAATTGGCACGCAATTTCAGGCATAATCGTAGTGAAAAACGACCTGCATTGCTGTAAAAATCATACACCTATCAATAATACGTTTCATTGACCTTTATAAAAGAATCACATTGTATCTTCTTACTTTAAAATGCGTTTCAGGAACATTGAATAATTCCCTGAGGGTTAGATACATCGCTAACTGTTGTTCCGAATTGAATGGATTACATTTGAATAAATCTTTCGTATCTGAATTAGCAACACTTCCTTTGCCAGTTTTCTGTGAAGAAATCAGAGAATTCGAATCAACCTTGAAAGTACATTAATATTTTTCTGCCTATAAGCTATCGTATCACATACTTTAACGTCTTTGATTTTCTCATAATGCTCTTTGTTGTTTTTTACGAAATTTGATATTTCATCGTACGATAGGTTTTTAATTTTTTCCATACTGAAAACAACGCAAATTAATGAATTATCATACTTATATATTTGTAATACTTAGATAATGATGAAATTATAATCATTTAATTAACCGCAACATTTATACGTACTATGGCTTATATTTTTTATTGAGCCAGTCGTTTTCGTGGGGTACTTCATGAGATGATGGCGTTACATCTAAAAATATTACATGAAATGAATATATTGTTGATTAGAATTCATTTTAGGCCTATTATGAATTAATAATTCAACGATTTCAATGTTCGGAAGATATGAATATTCCTTCAGGGAGAGGAAACGAGTTGTATAAACCTGATACCGAAAAATTTACCTAAAATATCGTAGATATCAGCCACAGACGACGTGGATAATGATAATAAAAATGGTTAGTTGTTCAATGAATATAATTTATGGTTTTGAACAGACGTATACGATACGAGCTATTTTTTTCAAATACAATACCTACAATTTGGAAACGAATACGCGACGTGTTCGTTTTAATTTCATCACAATAGTCTTCTGAATAAAGAATGAGAATCTTTAGCAGCATATTTTACTATTTCAATTCTCGGGATCACTCTTTAAATTCTTGGGATTATTCATTTTTGAATAATTTTCCACGAAGTATTTGAGAATTCAAAAGTAGTCCTAAATCTTTGATAGTAAAATTCAAGGTTTTTGTTTCATATTGTATACTTCTGTCGTCAATAGATTTTACCTACCAGTTGAATTATTTCCGTATGAATTTACGTTCGTATCAATTTCTGGTAATGGCAAACGTACAAGAACAGGAACAATCTGTTTATTATTCTGCGGAGAATCATCTTCGGTTGTATCTGCAAACCAAGAGATAACAGGTTTTCCAAAATGTACATAAAGATTTTCGCTTGTTAATTCATGATTATTATAGAATGAATCGATATTTCTCTCTATTAGGAACTCGTTATTGTTGATGAGATGTTAATTTTCTTTTCAATCAGATTCTATCTATTCTACATATCTTTATCTCGTGCGATTTTGATTTCTGTTTCCCTCAAACTGATATTTTAGCGAAATAATTTTAGTAGGTATAGAAATATGATGAATGAACAAGTTAGGAGATGGCAGAAAGTTATACAAACGGATGGAACTGGACTCTACTGAAGTTATTCTTTGTAATACACTTTTGTGTATATTATTCTGATTATCAGAACGAGTTTGCAATTATGGTTAAATGATGCAATCGATGATTCGCATCATTCATCACTCGTCGAACTCTTATCAAGCGTTTCATTGTCGATAATGTAATTTAAACGATGATTTTCCTTGAACATTTCTTGAATTTGCCATTCCATTTTATCTTCTCTGGCATAGTTTTCAACCCACACGCAAATCTCAAATAAAACCGTACCTAATCCATGATTTATCAACGATATTACCTCGATTGATTCTGATTGAGTTAGGAAAACGAATGTGTAAACGTGGAAGTAATACTGTGAAATTCCTCAAAGCTGAAAAATTTCATACGATTTAAATCGAAGATTCTTTGAAATCAGACAAATAATTTCAAATACTTGGTTACCTTTCTGATACAGATCAACACGTCGTAAGAGAATAACAGGGTTCGATTTGATACTTCTAACTGGAAAGTAGAAAATTTCACGTGTTCAACGGTCAATTACATTCTTTGATAATTAGACAATCACGAATGATGAAATTTAAAACAATACTACCTTCTGAACCAATATCAATACGAGGAAGAACTACCTTAGGATTTATTTTTGCTGCAAAAAGTTCATGTTTTGATAAGTTATCAGAAATGATCAGAATGATAAGTGGTTTTGTGAAAATTTACCAAATTTTTTGCTGGAACGATTAAATTTCAAGCACTTCACCATGTTGTTAGAAAATGGCCGAAAATACAAATTTAATTAATTAGTTAGGACAAATTTAATTAATCTCTGCTCGAGAATGAATTTTCACAAAGATGGCCACGTGGATAACAGACTCAACATTTCAACAAAAAACCATCAAATCAACTCAACTTGTTCCGAGATCTACGCGGCTATCAGTAAGTTTAAAAAAGAAGAAAAAATTGAGAATTACCTTGTTTGATATCTGTATGTTCTAGAGGTTCTATTTCTACGACAGGATTCAATAAAACTGAAAAAGCACCAAAAAGCACATTTTTATGAATTACTTTCAAGTTGTTTGATTAGAAAACTCAAAAACTGACGTAATGAAGAAATTTTGAAAGTAATAAAAACATGCAATTTTTAAAAAAAGTACTACGAAGACAGGATGAAAAAAATTATACGACAAATAAGTAACGAAATGCATGTTGTCTTATTACAAAAAAAAATTTATTCAAATATCTTGCCGAATTCCACTTATTCGGCGATACAAGCAATGTAATATTAAATATAAATCTGAGAAAAATAATATAAAAGAGGTCTAGCGATAGACATGTTTACTTCGCCTTAATATCTACGAAAAATTTTAAATATTTTTACACAGTACGTTTGAAAAATTGTAACAAATTGACATAATAAAATTATTAAAAATAAAATCAATCAAGTGTTATAAGAAATCGTTATATTATGGTAAGTTCATTTTGTGGCTATAATAAACGCTCATGAACACACTAAGTAAATATATCGTATAATTTTAATATGAGCGCTTTTATAGCTTTTTTCTTTCTTTTTTTTTTTTGCTGTGAATTATCTAAGTTTAAAAATGTTTCTTAGCCATACTGCTGAAACCATAGAGAGAAAATTTCAACTTCACTAATCCCAGTGTAACGTACAATTATAAAATAGTGAAATTTTCATTTCTATGGTCGACCTCCTTGAATCCATATATAATTTAACAACTATTTTATACATAAAATAAATTTAATCTCAATTACCACTCTTCGTTTTCGTAGCCGGCGCTCTTTTGGCTCTTTTTCCTCCACTAGCTTTGGCCTTCGATACTTTTGCACTACTTGTATCTGTAACCGATCAAAACAAATGTTAATGTTTGAAAAAAAGTATTACGTAAGATATTCAAGGATAACAACTTACTAAGTTTCGCAGCACTGGTTCGAGGTTTCTTGGGCGTTTTAGGTGCCGCGCTTTTCTTAGCTTTGGCTGGACTCTCTGAAAAATAATGACTCTGAATGATGACGTTTCAATAAATTAAACGTAGAATAACCCAATTCAACGTACTTTTCGCTTTCTTCGGGTTTGATTGTTTTTTATCCGTATTATTCGTAGCTTTAGCTGGAGTACTTTCGGGAGCTTTGATTGGCGTTGATGGAGCTACGACCGCTTTCGTCGCAACATTGTTAGCTTTAGCTCCCCGACGTCCTCTGCCAACTGGGGCATTCGTAGCTGGCGTTGCCGTTGTCGTTTTCTCTTTGGCGGCTTTTTTAGCGGGCACGTCATTTTCAATTTTGCCCGCTCCGCGTTTCCTTCTGCCTGCGGGAACATCGTTAGTGGGAGCTGTATTATTTAGTTCTTTTTTGACCGGCGTGTTATTAGAGACAGGTTTCTTTTTGGGAATTTTTTTCTTCGGAGTCGGTTTGCTTTTAACCGGCTTCACTTTAGGTGTAGCTACGTTATTGGCTTTTGTTTCCGGTTTCGGGGTGGCTTCTTTACCAGGAGTTGCCTTTTTACTTGGAGTAGCGACTTTTTTTGGAGTGGCGGGCTTCTTTTTTGGGGTGGCTTTTTTTGGCGTAGCTTTGGCTTTCCCTGTTAATAAATAATTAGGTTAGAGTTGATAATAGAGAAATAATTATGATGAAATGTTGATACTTACGTCCGGCAGGTTTCACGCTTTTAACACCCATTATTCAGAATGTTTCTATGCACATATATTTATAAGCTTATAAGTGGAATTTGTGAAAAACACCTACAACAAAACATAACACAAATGCATGATTTGAATTTGGTCACGAAATTTGGAAAAAACACAAATTTACGAAATTAAAACACGCCGAGTATTTATAATTCGAAATTCGACTACCCTATTGAATATAAACTGCGAGCAAGCGTGCGGTAGTTTACACATAACCGTCACCAGAAAAGAACAATAGAAATTTTTTAAATCGTTAATTAACGCGGGCCACTTACTTTCAGCGATACGGTCGATAAGTCGGGATGAAAATCAATGTCAAATTTTTGAAGAAAAGTATAAAATAATTACAATAAATTGAGAAAAGTTAAACGCACTTTAATATGGTGTAAACAATATTTAAAATAATAATATTGATAAGACTGTTATTCCGCCATTTCTGTCAAAATAATTTGTGAAAGAGGTTATTTCCTGCGCTGTGTAAAGTTGGCGATCAACTTTTCGTAATCTGTGACTTGAATAGCTAACGCTCTCTACAACCGCTATTCGGAATTTGGTTCGAAAAAAAAGCGGGAAATTTTTATTTTCGAAACACTTATGAATGAAAGCCATGAAAGGAAATGGAATACGAATGTTTCAAGTTCAAGAACTGTATTATAATTTCATAATAATTCGTGACATTGTTAAATAAGTGAATAAAATATCGTGTTTCTCCCTTTTTGTGGGTAAGGAAAAATGGAAAATGAATTGAAAACCCCAATAAATATTGAATAAAATAAATACTAATTGACGTAAAGGTAAATAATATGAATAATATGTTTTATGAACATTAAAGAAGTCTGCTTCATTTATCAGCAGCTATCATTCGTCGTTTTCAAAGTTTAAATTTTCACTCTCTCTGTCCGTGATAGACGTTCTTATTTAAGAATCAAAACACCCCTCAAAAGATAAATCAATATCAAAAATTAATGCAGAACGAAAAATGAATACGTATCCGTAATTTTTTCATTTATTATTAATTACCCCTCAGCACCATGTTAACAGAAAAAACCCCTGAAATCAATAATAAATAATACGGGTTCTTGATATTAAAATAACATACATAAAATGATAACAAATCAAACCTCTTTAGTTTATAAATTTTTAGATAAGGTACTTGATCTAAATCCATTACTGAAATTTGTGCATTACGTTAGCTCATGGAATAAAATACATAAAGGGTCGTATAAATTATTCCGAGCACAATACATACAACATATTAATGACGATGAATATTTCAACTACTCGGTACAATCGTAGCGATACCACACACTTTATTATAATGTTCCGGCTTATCCAAACTTTCAACTAAAAATTCACCCAAACTACGTTTCGAAATAGCTCGTCCAGGAGATGAATCGTGTTTTATAGTATAAGGAGTGTTTGGAGTGTCAGCAATATGCGGTGGGAGTACAGCAATCCATTTCAAAGTATCTTCTTTTTTCAACAAATCGAACATTCTCTGATGGTCTGCGTTTAGGTCGGTAAATATTTTGGGTACTTTTTCCGGGTCGTAAAACAAGAAAGCTATGGAAAAAAAATGTTCAAGTTTCAATTAGAAATAATTAACGATGCGACATTCAAACCACTTGACAATAACGAACGAAAGCTTATCGGCGAGATAATGCAAAGAAAACATACGTACCTGATAAACAAACTGATATTTTTTCGACGTTGCATGTTTTCATAGCTTGAAGTATGTTGTTGAGACCGGTTGACATTGCCGTAGTAGGACCTAAAAGTAACAGCAGTGAATAAATATAAATCGTCAAAAATGATAAACGTTATTACTCAAGTAGGTAAAAATATACTCAGATCATTTCTAGTTCCCAATGTAACGACAACGGCATCTTGTCCGCTAACTGTTTTCTCAACGTCGCTTCGGTTGAGAACGTCTCCTTCGATTATTTCTATCTTATTACGAAAATTTTCAGCCATCCGACTGGGATCTCGAAGTAAAGCTCGAACTTCAAAACCTGTACAATTATGATGTTAGATCGATTTCGAAAAAAATTATTGGCGAAAATATATCATAAAAGATGTGCAGTACCTAAATTCAATGCAGCTTCTACGGCACATACGCCGGTCATACCACTGGCACCGAAGATCGCGATTTTTTTCATGTTTGTTGATACGAATCTGGAACACTAATCAAACGTAAATTAGAAATGAATGACATTGATGAAATTGCTTTAGTTTGATGACAAGAAATTATCAATAATTCACAATTGAAGATGTGAATAATAATCAATTAAACTTTAATCATTAGATAACACTTCTCAGTTCTCAGATTCTAACACAAAAGTGTACGTGACTATTTACCCGTTCGACTAAATTGAATCTTCGACAAGTAGAGAAAAGACAGAAACGCGTAGGTTATCTCAACTCAAAATTTGCTTCAGATTCTTCAGATCACATACAATTATAAATGATTAATGTACTGTAAAAAATAATGACAACTAATTATCCAAATCCAAATTTAGTTAATTAATAATTTTTAATAATTTCTTATCGCTTATCATTAATGGAATTTTACAGAAAAATTTGATAAGAAAATAAAAATTTTTAGATAGTGCTCTCTTATGGTAAAAAAGTAAAATAACATAATTTCTGAAAATTTTTTACCTTAAGGTGAACAGTTTTTCACAGTTCAAGAAGTGTGAAATTGAAGATCGTTTCAGAATCATTCATCCAGCATCACATACAGTTCATTACTTCACCTCAACCAGTTTTTAAAATGGATCGTTATTTTTCTGTTGTATTTTTTTCGATTTTTGTCATGACTCGTGATTATTTTTGTAGTGAAATTTATCCTTTTTGATCAACAATTCGTACAATTATAATCAATCTAATGTTCCGGAAGCTTGATTAACTCAGCTTACGCACTCGTAACTTCATTTACTGTTAAGTTCACGTGTTTTGATCTATTCCTAAATTCATGTAATGGCGAATTGTTATGTAGTAACTGCTCACAAAGCTACAGCAGTCACATCATGTGTTACCGGTACAAATTGATTATTCTTTTATTTTAACTTATTTTTACATTATTATCAGTATGAAGCACCCTTTTCCTTACTAGCAATGTGTTCATGAAACACCGCTTCATAATGTTTTGTAAAATGATGAATCGAAAATATCCCATTAGGCATTCCATCTAATCCAATTGTCCATGTTGCAGGAAATTTTACTTCGGGGAAAGATTTAAATCTGATCCTGGCTAAGAATAATCGATTAGAGGTACATCTCGTTACCCCCGAAGGATTACGAGCCATCAAAGAAATTGGAATTTATGGAAAAATTGCTGTTATGAAATTATTCCGGCCGCCGGTGCGTTGTTTACAGCGTGAGGGAATTTCCAAACTATTGTAATGTTAACGATTCGTCTTCATTTGTTTTTTTTTACAGAATGCTACGAAAGATTTATTGTTCTTGATTACTATGAGATATAATGCCATGATTCTTCAATGTCAGGGAGAAGGTGAAAATTTCGACATCATTACTAAGGCTCATGGTAACGTTGCTGATCGAATTGGTAAACCATCGGAGAATGGTATTATTGCGATTGTTGATCCTTTGGCTCGTGCGATTGGATTACGTTTGTATGACGGTTTATTCAAGATTATACCGTTGGATAAAGATAATAGTGAATTACGTGCTTGTAGTATACGGTAAGTTTCAAAATTATATTCCTAGACGATTGAAAATTGTTTCTTATTGCATTTTTATTTTACATTTAGAATGGAAGAAGTTGAAGTATTCGATATCGAATTTTTGCACGGGTGTGCCAATCCAACCATAATTTTAATCCATCAAGATGTGAACGGTCGTCATATGAAAACACATGAAATTTCGTTAAGGGATAAAGAATTCACTAAAAATCCTTGGAAACAGGATAATATAGAGAACGAAGCTTCTCTCATTATTCCGGTTCCCGAGCCGATTTGTGGTGCCATTATTGTTGGTCAAGAATCAATTCTCTATCATAATGGAACTTCCTACGTAGCTGTAGCTCCTCCAGTAATAAAGGTGATAATTAGCGATTCTATTCCATTATCTCTTATTTAGTTTTTTTTTTACAGCTTATTACGTAAATTTTTTTTAGGAAAGTAACGTTTGTTGTTACGCTAGAATCGATGCTCGCGGTACGAGTTATTTGTTAGGTGACATGTCAGGTCATTTGCTGATGCTGTTGTTGATCACAGAAGAAACCGCAGATGGTACAATCAAAGTTAAAAAACCCAAAGTTGAAGTTCTTGGTAAATTTTTTTTCATCGAGTTTACTTTTATTTCAGTCTTGTTTATTTTGACGAGCTCTTTTTGTAGGTGAAATAAGTATTCCGGAATCCATCACTTATTTAGATAATAGCGTTTTGTTTATTGGATCACGATTGGGAGATTCTCAATTAGTTAAATTGAATAAAGTACCCGATGAATCTGGTTCCTATGTCACAGTTATGGAAACTTTTACAAATTTAGGTCCTATTATTGATATGATTGTAGTAGATTTAGAAAGGCAAGGACAAGGGCAGCTAATCACTTGTTCAGGTATTTTGATTTTGAATGTTTTTCAAAAATGTGATATTTCGAAAGAATGTTTCTAAATGATGGAATTTTGCAGGAGCATATAAAGAAGGCTCACTTCGAATTATTCGTAACGGTATTGGTATTCAAGAACACGCATCGATTGATTTACCTGGTATCAAAGGCATATGGGCGTTGAATTTTGCTTCAGCTGAAGGTCTCAACGACACCATTGTTTTATCTTTTGTTGGCCATACTAGGTAGATGGTTTTTGTTAGCAATTTTATATATTTGTATTTGTTCAGAGAGATTAAAATGATGGAAATTTCAGGATATTAACTTTACACGGAGAAGAAGTCGAAGAAACTGAAATATCAGGATTTCTTTCTGATAAACAAACGTTCTACTGTGGCAATGTTAGCCAAGATTTGATCATTCAAGTGACTTCCTTCAGCGCTAGATTAATTTCCACTCAGAAAAAACAACTTTTAAGGTGATTCATTAAAAAAATATTTGGAAATCTTTGCTTGACGGAAACAATCAATCATAATTTATCGTTTTAATAGCGAATGGAAGCCGGAAGCTGAGAAGACGATTAGCGTTGTCGCTTGTAACGGTGGCCAAATTGTCTGCGCAGCTGGAAGTGAACTATATTATTTGGAATTGATTATGGATGAGATTGTCAAGAAAAAGTAAACACATTTCCGTCTCTTAATCTCATTTGAAAATGAGAAAATTATCGTGTAATTTTTCGACAGATCTATCACATTAGAACACGATGTTTCTTGTTTGGATATGTCACCGGTATCGAACGTAGATTCGAAAGAAGAAAAATCTGAATTTGTCGCTGTCGGTTTATGGACTGATATTAGTGCTCGTGTTTTGAAATTGCCAACGCTCGAAGAATTATGTCGCGAACAGCTCGGTGGAGGTGATTATTTCGATTTTTTTAAAAATATTTTTTATTCAACAAAACTGAATCTTGAAATTAATTTGTATCTGGTTTCAGAAATAATTGCTAGATCAATTCTTATGACAGTATTTGAAGGAATTACTTACCTGTTATGCGCCCTTGGAGACGGTTCCATGTTTTATTTCAACATGGACCGAAATACTGGTAAACTGTCAGATCGAAAAAAGGTGAATTTCTGAGTGATCATCAATCTGCGAAGAAATTGGTAATTATTTGCTTTGGTTTTTTTACAGGTTACTTTGGGCACTCAGCCAATCGTATTGAGTACATTTAGATCTTTGTCGACTACAAACGTATTCGCCTGCTCGGATAGACCGACCGTCATATACTCATCTAATCATAAATTAGTTTTTTCCAACGTCAATCTAAAACAAGTCAATCATATGTGCTCGTTGAATGCCGAAGCATATCCTGATAGCTTGGCAATGGCCACAGACAATACAGTCACCATAGGCACCATCGACGAAATACAAAAATTGCACATTAGAACTATTCCATTGGGAGAAGCCCCCAAAAGGATTGCGTATCAAGAAGCTTCCCAAGTTCGTACTAGAGCTCGTAGTCGTTTATCTCAATCCAATGTAATTTTTACGATAATCTTGTATTTTTATTCAGACATTCGGCGTAATTACAATGAGAGTAGATCAACTGGATGGGGGAACTGCTCTCCCATCTCGACCTAGTGCCAGTACATTAGCTCAGAGTTCATCCCAATCTACATTAAGTGCTATGTCATTAGTAAATAAAAACAATTGCGCGATTTATCCAGATATGGGCACCGAAGTAGAAGTTCATAATTTATTGATTATCGATCAGAACACATTCGAAGGTAAATTCTCCTCACTTTGTTGAATTTATCTCGACACGTTTATAATTTTCATTTTTCAGTCCTGCACGCTCATCAATTACCTGCCAACGAATACGCATTGAGTTTAGAATCATGTAAACTGGGAGACGATCCCAACTACTACTACGTCATCGGTACAGCATTCGTAAACCCCGAAGAAAGCGAGCCCAAAGTAGGACGTATCATTATGTTCCAGTTTGATGAAGGAAAACTAACCCAAGTTGCCGAAAAAGAAGTGAAAGGAGCTTGCTATTCTTTAGTTGAATTCAACGGCAAACTTTTAGCTAGTATTAACAGCACGGTTAGATTATTCGAATGGACGGCCGAGAAAGAATTACGAATCGAGTGCAGCCATTTCAATAACATTATCGCCTTGTATATTAAAACAAAAGGAGATTTTGTGCTCATCGGAGATCTTATGCGATCTATGACGCTGCTGCAGTATAAAACTATGGAAGGAAGCTTTGAAGAAGTGAGTTATTCAAAATCGACTATCGAGTAATTAAATTTTGAAAATTTTCCACTGATTGATCGATTATATTACAGATCTCTAGAGACTATAATCCAAATTGGATGACGTCTGTTGAAATTATGGACGATGATACATTCTTGGGAACAGAAAATCATCTGAATTTGTTCGTCTGCCAAAAAGATAGGTAAATTGACGATTTATACAATATTTTATTTAATTTCCGAGTTTCGAGTGAATCATTATTCTATTTTGATTTATTTAGCGCCGCAACGACAGACGAAGAAAGACAACAAATGCAAGAAATCGGTCACTTCCATTTAGGCGATATGGTCAACGTATTCAGACATGGTTCCTTAGTTATGCAGCACTCCGGTGACACAACAACTCCTACTCACGGGTGTATATTATTCGGCACGGTTTGCGGAGCAATAGGTCTCGTTTCGCAAGTATCTCCATCCTGGTTCGATTTCCTACACGCTTTACAAGATAAACTGAGCGACGTAATCAAAGCAGTAGGAAAAATCGACCATAAATTTTGGCGTAGTTTTTACACAGACGTAAAATGTGAACCCAGTGAAGGTTTCATCGATGGCGACTTGATCGAAAGTTTTCTAGATTTATCCCAAAAAGATATGGAACAAGTGGTGGAAGCCTTGAAGGTAATTAACGACGGATTTCCCTAAGTCTTCCTTTCTCATCATTGTGTCATTATCGATTTTATTATTTCAGGGAAGTCCGCATCAGTTCCCATCGGACAAAGATCAGGTTAATGGTGCTGTTAAACAAGACGTCACCGTGAACGATATCATTAAATTAGTCGAAGATCTCACCAGAATACATTAGAGCGCCCAAGTAAGTCTGTTCCTGTGGAACGTGTATCGAAAATATTAACGAAGCAGATTTTTTTTTCTTTTCTAATTACCATGTGATTTGTATAAAATTATATTTAAGTAATTAATTATATTTATTTTAATAAATGATTTCTAATTTTTTTCTGCGCTGAAATTGATCTCAGCAGGTAGTTTTTTTACGTTTTGTATTTAAATTGAATGAAAAATAAATCACGTTTGTAACCAAGTGAATATTTTATCACTTCCGGAACCATCGATGGCGCTGAATTCGGCTATTGTAATCGTCTGGGGTATCTGCGATTTGAGTTTTTCAATTTGTAACATCAGTAAGGCCTCGTTTCGCATTTGACGATAAGACATATCCATTTTGGTGAGTACTAGTAGTATCTAAAAACGAAAATCATCATCATCGATCAAAATTTTCACCTAGTTTACGTACCTTTGATTTTTTCAGCGCTGGTTCAGTCAGTAGAGAATACAATAGGACTCCTGAAGCGGAAATTTGGCACAAGTTGCTGGCATCTACGACGAATATTATTTTCTCTACGCTGTTGTAATAATGGTGCCACAACGGAGCTATCACTCCACCTAGTTCTCGTATAATTAGCGATTTATTGTTGGGAAGTTTAATCTTGTACATGCTAGTACCTACAGTAGGTACGCTACTTGTGGTTTCATTTATCTCACTTTTTTGTTGCACTTTCCTCAGCAGTAGTGTTTTACCTGAGCCTGTTGCCCCGACACAGATACATGTGATTTTCGGACGAGATTCTGTAAATTCAACAAATTTGTTAGACACGAACGGTTTGTCTGAGAGTATGCGGTGTTTTTAATACGTACGTTTCATTTTCAATTGATCTTTTTACGATAAAATTTCAAAAAACGTGATTTAATGAAAGGTTATATCGTGTTGCTAAGGAGAATTCTAAATAAATCTGGTTCCTATATAACTTCAATTTGTCGTCATGGGATTGAAAAAAACTGGGAAAAATTGTGCTTCGAGTTATGTTCGAGTCGACCAAATCCCAAATCTGACAAAATCAGAAGAAATTCTATGTCGGACGAAAATTTTTAATATTATTTTGGTTTTAAAGAATATCTATAATTGTTTATTTTATTTATGGTACCAGATGGTACTTATATATTATACAAATATTTCGATATTGAATCAACATGAAATTCTGTAGATTTTTTCTTCGATCCTTACCTTTGAGAATTTCGAGAGTCAAATGTCAAATTATAATTTGAGATCGAGACTTTGTAAAAAATAGAAAAATGGAAATGAAATTTAAGAGAGATGATCGATAGGGGTCAAATTTAATTTAAATACCGCATGTTTAATTGTTTAAGCAATAATTAGCTTTTCTGTTTAGTTTTTTACTGTAAGATTTTTCTAAAAAATCAATCATATTCCACGGAACTTTTATTTGAAAAATAAAAATAATAATCGTAATCCTAATCCTTATAATGGTACGATTCTTGACACCTATATGTAACGAACCTAGCGGTCATTTTAGTAACTACAAGTTCGAAATCCTAACGACTTTTCAGAATAGTTTCATTTTCGTTGCTTTCAAAAATATCGCCGATTTTGTGCAAATGATAACATTTGAAACGAATGAACGAGCAAGTATCGACATAAAAAGACGGTCAAACCGCACCGAAATCATTAATTTTATAATATCTGTAGATTTAAAATCAAAATAGTTAATTCTATGGTGCAGTTTACTTCTTGAACTTCTCCCAGATCGGCAAGTAAGTTAATTTTGATTTTTCGAAAGTGACAGTGTTCAGTAAGCCATGAAATCACATACCATGGTAACTAACTCACCAGTCGTCTCACCAAATTACTCTCTAAATACGCTTATTTTCTTCCTCAGATTATAATTTTCACTCATGGATAGACCAGTCAATGATCACAAACAAGCTGAAAACGTCGATGAGAAAACAGACGATTGGATTATTGGCAATGGACGTAATCGTGTTTTGAAGTTCAGCTGTAATCCTGTTTCGGATTCCAAATCTGCATTGCCTGCGGTCAAATTGCACATGACGTATAAGACTGTTCAGGCCGAGACCAAGTTATTGAATGCTTTACTTTTGGCTCACGGATTTAGAGAGGTTCGTAATTAATTACGTTCAGTTTCGTGTGTGTAGGTAGATTCTGCACTCAAGGTGTGTCATTAATATTATGCATCGGTGATCGATTTATTCTATTTGTTTAATGTTTTGATCCGGTCAAGTGGGATTTATAATCGATCACGAGTCAGCTCTCGTAGCATTGCCAATGTCCCAAATTTTCCATCGCCTATTAACCCGTTTTAATACGAAATTGAAATTATTTCGTTACTATAAAAACTACTCATAAACGCGATTTCAACGGTGGTAAAATTTTTACTTCGGTAGCACGTATTTTGCTTTTCATAGCTTACAAATTATTTCATTCATTACGTCGAATCAATATTGAATTAGAAGTTTTCTAAAACGAAAGTGACTGTAATAAAAATTTTATGTCGTAAAACAATCAAAGCTATCGTGACGGATGCGAACGCAACCCAACGTTTTATTTTCGTAGTTATGTCACGATTGATGGTTTGCTATAATCAAATCCTCCTCGACGACGTGAATTTTTTCTTACCTACGATTTTCGCATTTTAAAATTTTATTACTCTCCACGGGTGTACTACGATTACGAATCACAAACCAAATCACCGGCTTATATTTTCTTTCTTTAAAAAAAAGTACAGCATTTAAAATAATTTAGAATTTTGTCCATCTGTTCAGCTATCGAGTATCGATACGCGATTCCATGTAAATTATTCATTTACGACCGAACTTGGTCATTGGAAAGGAATTTTTTCTTATCGATTGGCTAGCGTTTATAGTGCTCTGAAAGTCATCGCTAGGCGATCTGATGTGGAAAATGTACATAATATTTAATTACCGTTTTGCTCAATCGTGAATAATTTTTTCCCTTTTATGGAATTTTGCCAAATGAATTCGTCTGATCGATGATACGAACTATAAAAATCTTGGAAAGCGAATCAAATTGGAAAATAATTTTCACGATTCCTACACAGTTCAAGGAAGGTGAAAGGAGATTCACGTGTGTGAATATTTCGTGAAAATTTTTTCATAGCATGAACGATTTGAAGGCTAGTTACTTTCTAATATAAATATCTGAGGTTGCCTATGTGTTGTATTTTATGGTTACGAGAAGGTAGAGACTCGATACCATTTTAATTGCTCGAAATATGAAAAATATTGACGATCGGTTTTTTTCGTAGAATTGTGGCCGATTTTGGATGAGGAGGAGGGTTGATGAGCAAAATGATGGATGAATTTTCTCTGAATTTAAAAATGGTAAAATGACTGTCTAAAAGATTTTTGAAATTATTTTTACGAAATTGGATATTTTAAAAGAGTTCAACAGGCAAAAATTTTCAAACTGAAATTTCTTTATGCTACGTAGCGAGTACGGAGTACCCAAGTTTTTTTGGGACGAAAAATTCAATCTTTATTGTGATGTGTGTTGAAAAAAATGTTTGATTACACTGAAAAAGTAAACGTATGAAAAGTGAGGAATTTGTGGGAATTATTCATTTCAAATCTTCCCCTTCCCCCTCCACAAATGAGGGAGGAATTGCATTGAAAGAGAAGAAAAACATAAAATTATTACATTTTTGAATTATGGACGATGCAAAAAAAATCCATTCGAGTACAAATTTCGATTTTCGAAGTGCAAGTAGCTTTACTTTTTTCAATTTTCCTTTTTTTTTTTTTTTTTTTTTTGGAGCAATGAACTGTACTAAACATTCTTCAAAAGTAGAAGTTTTTTTTTTAAATATAAGTACTTCATTCGCGAAAAATGAATCGAGGCCAATTGTTTAGATGAAATTCTCTCGCAGGAAAAGTGGCTAAAGACTTGTACTAAGCAATTTGCAATTTTTAGAAGAAATTAATTTTTTTTTTAATTTTTAAAGTGCAGCAAAAAAATGACGTACAATTTTTTCAGCTGCTTCGAACACAACAAACATAAATTCAGGATTCATACTCAGTTCAAAATCAGAGCCCCCTTTTTTCCATTACATAATTTAATGGAGAACTATATTACGTGTTTCTATTCATTTTTGGGGTAAGACCAACACCATTTGAGAATAAAACGCATTTTAAAGGAATTTTGAGTTTTTGAACACATTTCACTATTTAATTTGAAGAATCTTTTTGCAAAAACGACACTTTTCAAAGTACATACATATTATTAGAGTGTAATTTTTTGTATACTTCTATTTCCCTCCACCCCCATGAGATCAAAATTGCGGATTTTCGGAAAAACATGAAAAATTTGTCAAAAATAATAAAAATCTGATATTCATTGGCAAAAGTACTTTTTTATTCGTTGAAAATACTCTTAAATTCTTGCTTTCATTTGTCGTTTTGTTCGAGTTTTATTGGTTTCATAAAGGTCTTCATCAGCAATAAAAAATAAGTAACAGATTTTTGGGGAAAAATAAAAATTAATTATTTTGCAGTTTTTTACATCCCCTAACACAAAAAATTAATTTCGAAGAAAACAGGAAAAAAGAAGGTTGAATGAGGAAGGTGAGAGATTTTCCGAACAAATCAAATTAATTAATATTTATTTTATTGAAATTTATTTTTCAAAATTCGATTTTTTAAAATTAGGAATACCTGGAATTGAAATCGTGGAAAAAATCTTCTCATCTCGACATAGAGTCGAAGAACTTTTGAAAAAGTCCTGCGGAATTCGGAGTTGGGTTTTTAATTTGAAATGGTAGCAAGAAAACTTGAAAAAATTGGTCTGAAAAGTATGGAAAAATCGAGAAAAATTATTCTCGAGGCAGTGGGCACTGATTAAAATTTTCTCTCACCTATTTTTTTCGTCTTAGAGAGAAGGGGATGAATTTTGGAGAATTCAAATGATCAAACTCATTAGAGTGGTTTGTAAAAGAAACTAGTTTACGTTTTATTTCTGAAAGAAAACTGGATAGAAAAAATATTAATTTTGAACAAATGAAAAATAATCATTAGAATTTTGAACAAAGGTCTTTCCAGAAAAATTCCGTACATTTTTACCATAAAGGCTACAGTTAGGGGGTCCTAAAAATATACCACTTCTAAAAAAAAATACAGTTTTTTTTTGATGATGGATTACTATAGCACCTGGATTATTAAGCTTCAATTACCCTTTGAAAAAGTGTATTAGTTTTTTCAAGTTAATTAATTTTGAAATTTAGTACATTTTTATCAGAAAATTGTAGAGTTGCATGTTCATCGTTTATCTAAAAAATATTTCTGTTTTTTTTTTTTTTTTTTTTTTTTACAAAAATTCAAATTAGGTAATCTTTCCATTATCTCGAGTCAAAAATAATTCTTTTGGTCGCTGAGAATTGAAAATTTTATGAAATTTTTCAAACGAATTCATGGCAGTGCTACCAATAACGTTTTAATTTCTCCAACTTTTATAAAATTCAAGTCGCTTATTCAGTGACTTGAAAAGTGATGAAAATTTTTTTTCATCGTAAAAATTTATTTCAACTGATTTTTAGAATTTTTTGATTGCAGCAACAAAAATTTCAATTTTTTTGGGAAGCCATGCCATAATTCATGTTTTGCTGTTTTAAAAATTTTACTCCATCTTAAATTTATTCTTGACTAGACTATCAAAAAATTTAGCTAAATTTAAGGTGTTTGCGTGATTTGAATGTTGTAAAAGTAAAGAAGTCTTAAAATTTACATTTGCATCAATTTTTCAACCCCTTGAAAATTTGCTTGAGAACCTTGTTTTATCCCCATTATGACTGGAGACCAATTCTGAAAAGTCTGCTCAAAATAAAATCGCACCTTTTTCACCGACTTTCGTCTAAAATCGAGAAAAAATAATTAAACTCAGGAAAAATATATTTGAAAAAAGTCAATAAAAATTCCAAAATTTTAAGTCCATGGCCATCGATTCGTTGCAACTCCCAAATACCTTTTCCTGCTACAAAATAATCCGACCAATAAACAAAATCCATTTTAAGTTCCAAAAAAAAACATCGTATAATTGAAAAAAAAAATTACAAAATTACTAAAGATGTTTAATTTATAGAAATACTGGAACACATTGATGATATTCGACTTCCATCGTACGCAGCCTCGATAACGCTTACATAATAATTTATCAGGGGTTACAACTAAAAACGAAAGGGGGAAAAGAGTAATCCTAGTATCACAGTATTTGAAAAGTTAACGAAAAAAATGTATTTTACAATGGCTACAACGGAAAGCACGGTGAGGAGAACCAATGCGAACCAGCGTACAATTGAAGATCGAAATTATTCTGCACGATCCACGAATCGACCGATTGAATGTCTTCGGTTTCGAGTCCGCAATTACGAATATTACCGATTTGCCTGAGATTTGGTAACTTATCGATCATCGATTGGAGTAATCCTTTGGATAGGCAGGCTGTCTCGTAAATATAAAAGCATTCGATTTCTGGCAACCTGGGTAACGGTTTCGTATCGAAAAGATCGCTAAAGTCTAATTGGTTGCAAGAGTAAATGTGCATTATCCTCAACATTGGGCAGCATTTGAGAAGGTTGCAAATAACATTCATCATGACCACTTTACCCATTTGTACTTTGTATAAATTATCCATTTGAGGTAGAACGACATCCGAACGCCATTCTACATTGGCGCCGTCTAAATTGAAAATCCTCAGATTGCGGAGATTTGGTAAAACATCGTGCAGGTCTACGGATGGTAACAGGTCTCCTGGGAAGAATCGTAATGAAAGTTCTTCCAATACTTGGCCATGAGGGCCGTTTAGAAAGTCGCAGATGCTCTGTAGCCATTGGTCATTTGAAGGGATACTTTGTAAGCTGAGCGAGACTACGGTGCGAGGTATAATGAATAAGGATTTCGGTAGGTACATTGGTTCGGTGATTTTTAGCTTTCGCAGCTGAGGGAATCGTTCGGAGATGAGTTCTAAGCGATGTTCGGTCGTTCGCGAACTGTTTACGCATTTTAATTGAAAGTAATGGTTTGAAAAATCTTGTCGTATGGTTTGCTCGAGTAGTTCGAGTGCTCTGCCGATGTGACAGTATTCGCCTAACGATTCGAGCCCAGGAACATGAAGTATGGCTAGTAAAATACCAGCGTTGGTAACTCCGGTGTTGGCTATGTTCAGGTATTTTAGGGATGAACACAGGTTGTTACGAAGCTCGCAATATTCTAATATGGTAACTAGGTCTTTTGATAGGGTTTCTCGTTCACGCGACGGGAAGCAAAGTCTTTTCAGGAATCTGGAATTGGAAAAATTGTGCGTTAGTTAATCGAGCGGTTAGAAGATTTATGAGATGTATGTGAATTTTACGAGGTTGGCTTGCGAGGTTGAAGAAATTGAAAGATTTCCTCTTTTTTTTTTTAGAATTGTTCGCAAAATAATCAAATTTTGAAAAAAATGGTATAAATGAAATTAATTTAGGAGGAATTTTGATAGTTTGAGTTCTTGAATTTTTCTGTGATTTTTGAATAAATTGCTCTGCATTATTTTTTGAAAAATTTGATTCATACAGGCTCATATGGTTTTTTCCAAATTTTGTAATTTTTCAATGATTAAGAATTATTTCTGAACGATTTTGATCTTCTGAAAGTAGTTCAATTTTTTGGAGAAGACGTTCAAAAATGATGGAATTAAATATAATATTATAATGTAATTTTTCTGGTCTATTTTGAAATAATTTTATACTCTATTTCTATTTTGAGATCATTTCTTTTTATTTAAAAAAAAAATCATGTCATTCGTTTTGGACACGATTTTTTCGAAAATAATCAAATCGTTCTTAAATGACTGATTCGATTTTTTGGTAAATTGTTCTCAACTTGAAGAAATTTGTCCAACGATTTTTTTCACCAAAATAAATTTTACTCATGGATAGTTCGCAAATGAATTGTTTTTTTTCCCTTCAAATTAAATTAGAAAATGAGTCAAAAATAACCTCTCCTCCCTTGTGATAGATTTTTTTAATTGAATCGTTCAAAAACGATAAAATGATTTTTTAGATTACTTAATTGTTGGTTAATTTGCCTATTTTTAAAAAAATAGTAAAGGTTTTTATTCTCGAATGACTGGCTCAAAATAACTGAATGATTTATGAACAAATCATTGAGAAATATTTTCAAACACGAATCGTTCGTGAACGACTGATTCTTTTTTCATCAAATTTTTCATTATTCTACCGAAAATAAAAATCTTCATAATTATAATCTATTTTTAAACGAAATTTTACGCGATTAAAAATGAATTTTCTTCGTTCGCGAATGATTCACTCGGAAAATTGCATCGTAAATAAACAAATTAATTATCCATTTGAATTCTAAAATTCAATTTTATCGAAAACTTGATTTTCTCCTAGCAAAAGTGAGTTGGAAATTATCTTTCTTATAAATTCTTTTCTTCTTTGCAGATCGAATCGTTCGCGAACGAGTATTTTTTAAAATTAAAATCGTACGTAATTTTTTACAAAGATTATTTTCTATTTTTTAACATTTTTCAAATGAATTGAGTGACTCTTGTCTGTATGAATTTTTCATTCAATAGAGGAATCGTTCACGAACGAGTTTATTATTTTTCAAAGTTTTTTTTGAAAAGTATAATTCAATCTTTGCAAACGTGAATCAGAAATTGATTTTCATCCGTTTTTCAAATTTTTCCCAAATCGAATCGTTCGCAAACGATTGAATTTTTTTCTTATGATTTCAAAAGTTCTTTATTTCTCAACTAAGTAAATTTTTTTTAAACGAAATAGATTTAAGTTTTTCACGAATGATTTGCTCAAAATAATATGAATCATTCTCAAAAAGTTGTTGATTTTTTAAAAATTTTCGAAAATGATTTTCTCCTAGTTTAATCAAACCAAAAATATCCACAAAATTATTTTTGCAAGAATCGGATCTTTGCGGAACGACTGAATTATTTATTTATAAATTTTTTTTCGTTTTCCAGCATTTTTTGTAAAATAAATTCAATTTGTTCGCGAATGATTGACTCAGAATGAATAAATCGTTCACAAAAAAGTTCATTATTATCATGTCTTTTGAACAAAACCCATTTCATCTGGATCAAAAATTTTCATTTTTTTTTTGTATCGAATCAGTTGAGAACGACTAAATTAATTGGTTTTTCATACAAATCATTCTCTTATTTTGAACTAAGTATATATTTTTAGTTCTTCAATTTTTGGGAATGAAAATAAGTATCTTTGGCTGAAATTTTTGAACGATTCGACGATTTTCTAAAATATTTATTTGAAAGTAGATTATTGGAGCAGTAGGTAAAATTTGATTTTGAATTTTCAACGTTTTCACGAATTATTTTGGATTTTTCAGTAAATAGTTCGCAAATAACTGAATCTTATATATCTAGTCGTTAGTCGTTTATTCTTTTTACAAAAAAACATTATTATTTCATTAATGGGTTCTCAATTTTCTTTCTGATGATATAATTTTTTTTGTTCCCGAATAGTTCTTTTTCCTAGAGAAATCAAATTGTGAGTAGATTTCTTTTGAAACTCTAAAAAACTACTTTTTTTTGGTGAAAATTCGTCAGAAATTCAGAAATTACTATATTTTTATTATTTTTTTCCAGAAAGAATGTATCATTTGAGTTGGTCAGAATCTACAATTTTCCACTCAAATCGTTCAATTTTTTAAATTAATGTATTTTATTAAACGAAAAAATGCATTTTTTGGGCCAAATTGAAGGTTACTCGTTCGTGAACGATTTGTTGAAAAAAATTGAATTATAGTGAACGATTGAATTTTTTCCACCGATTCGTTCAATTTGCTAAAAAAAAAACAAATATTTTCCACCATCCAAACACATTTTTTAAATAAAAATAAATATCATTCGTTCGCGAACGATTTGTTCAAATTGAAATAAAATCATTCAAAAACAAATTATGTTCGAATAATTCACGATTTTTTTTTTTTACCAAATTGCCCTCAAACGATTTGAATATATCTTATTGATTCTTTATAAAAGTACGTAAATTTATAAACTCGAGAAATGAATTACCGACTACTCTTTAAAAAAATATACGAAAACAAGTTATAAACAGAAAAAAATGTCATTTAGAAAGAAATATTACATACGAAGAAAAAATTGACTCACGTGTCCTTTAGTTTAAGGTCATTATTGCCAAATCCGATTAATAATTCAATTACCAACGAGTTATGATTTTCATTCGAATGATATTTCATTTACCTCGGAAATTTTTTTTATTTCAACCATTTCGGTACTTTTTATTATAAATGTGACATTTGGCTTACTCCATCGACATTTATTTCGATATAATACCAAAAAAACATGTAATTTTGCGGCTATAATTTGAAAAATCGATAAAAAAATACACCTTCCTGATACCCTTCGTTGGAATTTACCTCCTGCTAAGCCAATCGCGTAAAAATAATCAATTCGTTCATCACTCGAATACGTACTTGGTAAAATTATGAATATTTTTTTTATATCTAACGAGCGGATTTTTCTGCACGTGTTTTTTCGTCGATTTCCATAATTTATCTCGTATTTCGACTCGTAAAAATAATTGCTGCAGTCCCGCATCTGTGACTTCTTTCGAATGCGAAACGTCCAACGAAACTAGATTAGGACAGTGGTATCCGATAATTTGCAAAACGCTATCGTTGGCTATGTTCTTGAACGTAAGATGCCTCAAATTTGACGCCGACAGCAGCACTGATTGGAGTAACGAACGATCTAAAAAATTTAAAAAAAAAAAATTAAACTCCGTTTTATCAAAAAATTCAATATCATAGGTTCATATTTTTTTAGTAAGTTCAGTTTGGAATTTACGCAGTATTGAAAAAAACAATTTTATTGTTCAGAGAGTTTTGAAAAAAAAATCACAGAGGTATGATTTGAAAAGAGATGGAATGAGGATTGAATGTTAAAAACATGGGGATTTTTATTATTCTGAGTTTTATTTCGCAGTTTCGAGTAATATAATTAACACCTTTAACTCCGCATCGAAGCCAAAAAAATCATAATTGTAGGTACCGTAGGATTGTTGTTATGGGTGTACTTATTACTTGGATTCTTCTCTCTGGATAATTGATTTAATTCAATTCTGACCTCGATTACGTCCGCAATACGGTATTAATTTTGCCAAAATACAAAGTCATATCTTACCCAGTCGCAGCAACGTTGATCGAGCCAACTCCAAGGACTCTAATCCTTTGCCTTCGTTGGCGAGGAATTTCAGTAAAGCTGTCTGATGGCTGCATCCGTAATAGCAGCATAATTCGATGCGAATTTTTTTAATGTCTTTGGCCAGCAATAAAACCAGCAAGTAGAGAGGAGCGGCACCGGTGGTCGATCCGGCGTTATCGGAGGATTGCAGAGTCAACAACGATGTAGTCTGTTCCAGTAGCTGAGCTCTGATGGAGGCAGGCACCGTCGACTGCCAAATTGGCCTCAACGTGTTCTTGGTTAAATTGAGTACATGAGCGACGCAGGTTTCTTGCGCCAACGTGTGCAATACTCGACAGATATTTGCCAAATTCTGGGCAACTTTGCTGTGCGCTAATGAGAGCAGCGTGGGCGGCTGTAATCGCGGAGCCATCGAGAGGATTATCGGAACATACCTGCAGAGCAAAAAAACCATTAGATTGCAAAAAAATCACCAGACGGTCGAACTTGGAACTCGAATAATTTCATTGGGTATAACTACTTATGCAGCTGAATGTCGTTTCGACTTTTTTTTTCGAAATTCGAAATGTTATTTTAAAACAGTAAACAGTTCAGATTTTTCTGAAGAAGTTTTCTAAATGTTTTCCTCGCAATTTTTTCAACTATTCTTTTTTTTCTCAAAATTTTCACGACTGAAATATTTTTTCTGAAAAATTTTTCCATCGTTGAACTTGCATCTTTTTTAAAAAGAATGATTTCTGCTTGATTGACGTCACAAAAAAATTTTTCTCGCGATTTTCACATCTGAAATTTTTTTACGTCCAAATTTTTTTCTCAGTGTTTTCTTGACTCGAAAGTTTTTTCCTTAAAATTTTCATGACGTCATTCGAACAGAAGTTATTCTTTTCAAAAAAGGTACGAGTTCAACAATGCGATGGAAAAATTCTTCGGAAAAAAATTGAAGAAAATTCTAATTATTGTAAATTATCTTAAATATCATAATAATATACTGTAAATTATTGTAAACACCTTGAACTTTAATAATTGTGGTAAATCACTGTAAATATTTCAGTAATTACGGTAAATTATAGCAAAAATTTGATAATTACGGTAAATTATCGTGAATATTTTAATTATTACGGTAAATTACCGTAAATATTCTAATAATTACCGTAAATTATCGTGCAAATTTCAATTATTATGATAAATTACCGAAAATATTCTAATAATTACCGTAAATTTACGTAAATATTTCAATTATTACGGTAAATTACGGTAAATATGCAGAAAATTATTGTAATTTATTGTAAATATTGTAATAATCACAGTAAATTATGGTAAATATTTTAATAATTTACAGTAAATTACCATGAATATTCTATTAATTACGGAAAATTACCGTAAATATTTTGATAATTACAGTAAATTACCGTAAATATTTTAATAATTACAGTAAATTCTAAATTACCGTAAATATTGCAGTAATTATGGTAATTTACCGTAAATATTGCAGTAATTATGGTAATTTGCCGTAATTATTCTATCAATTGCTGTAAATTGTTGCAAATATTTCAATAATTACGGTAAATTACCGTAAATATTTCAATAATTACGGTAAATTACCGTAAATATTTCAATAATTACGGTAAATTACCGTAAATATTTCAATAGTCACGGTAAATTACCGTAAATATTTCAATAATTAAGGCGAATTACCGTAAATATTCTAATAGATAACATGGGAAAAGAATTCAGTTGGGAAAATCACGAGGAAAAATTTGGAAAACTTCAGAAATGAGAAAATTCTAAATCTTGACCCTTGACTGTTTAAATTACCGAAAATATTCTGGACTTCGAAAAAAAAAATTCGAAACTACATTCAGCGAGTAGCGACGTCACGAAGTTATTCGAGTTCCAGGTTCAACTATCTTGTAAAAAATCGAGCTAAATCGTTCTACAGTTAACATATTGTTATCATTTTGCCAAGTCTCGTCACATGACCGGAATTTCTTCCAAATATGTTTATAAACATACCAAGCCAGGCGTTTAGATTGCGAAGGGGTTTGGCGTGAACTAATTTAAGTAATAGCTGCGCCATAGAAAAACCTTGATTATATTCGTGTCATATTCACGAAATTGACACGTAGTCCTAGCTATATTTATTCTATACCTGTATAGAATCTACCACCTCGATCATGTCGATTGACCGAATCTCACCGCGAAGTAATTCAAAAAAAAATACACCGATGACGAAATTAACCTAGCGGGCTCTCCAGAGAGACAAGATCACACTCATTTCAAAAGATGATCATCAGCAGGGTCTCGTTTAACAATTAAAATCAAAGCTTCGAGAACCATCGTTTTGGGTAAAATTACGCTGTGGTCACGCTGAGTCGACATAATCGTCTTATAATTTCTTAATCGTCGCGATGTTGCGATGATAATGAGCTCGTCGAGCTTATGACGTCGATACGAGAATGAAAGTAGCTCTGGACGGGGCCTAACAAATACGAATTTGATTGCCACTTTCACTGAAATTTTTAAAACGTTACTCACGTTTTTAACCGATTTCTAGTCGATTTGATTGGTTTCCAAGGTATTACCGAGTGTTTGTAAATTGGTCAAATCCTGTAATCGACGGATCGTCCGTTTGTGAAGTTATGACGTTGGATAATCGGTTAGATCATTGTTTAAATTCAGCCGCACGTAATCGAATGTGTACTTGGGTCGGAGCGGTGATAATTCTTGTGTTTGTCGATAAATAGAACGAGTGTGTAGGTAAACATTGACCTATTAATAAGCCGCAAGTTTGGAATGGAAATGTGAGTTATTGAGGTTGGAAAGAGGTGAAGATTGAGGTTGAGTTGAGGTACAGCTTAGAGTTTGAATTGGGAATTTTCTTGTCTGGTGAGCGATATTTTATGGTTGTTGATACACTTCTAATTGTGATAGTTTTTTCTTTTTTGGGGGGAAATGGTTCTTATCTGTATGATTTTTAATGGGTTTTGATTTTTTGAAGAGTTAGGGTTTCATTATCGATTTTTTGAAATGAAAATCTTTTTTTTTTTGGTGCTCAATTTTTGTTCAATTTCAGTTTTCAAGACTTTTGAAAATGGTATATCCCTTTTTTTTTAGTCGATTTTGTAAATTTTCTTTATATTGATTGGACTAATTTTTAGTAAATTTTATTACGTTTGGCACATTTCATCATTTTTTAAAATAAATTTTACTTATGTTTTGAACTAAATTTTACCAACTTGCTATTAATTTTACTAATTACCAGTGAATTTTATTGATTTTTAATGAATTTCACTACTTTTAGTAAATTTTAACTGATTTTCAGTAAATTTTACGAATTTTCAGTGCATTTTACTAATTTTTAGTGATTTTTAGTGAATTTTAGTAATTTGATCAGTGCATTTTATTGATTTTTAGTGAATTTGACTGCTTTTTAGAGAGTTTTATTAATTGTCTAGTATTTTTGATTATTTTTAATAAATTTGGCTAATTTTCATTAATTTTCAATGATTTTTAGTAAATTTCACTGTTTTTCAAGTTGAATTTTATTAATTTTTAGTAAACTTAACTAATTCTTAATAAATTTTACCAATTTTTAGTGACATTTTTTAAAGTAAATTTTACTAAATTTAGTGAATTTCATCAATTTTTAGTACTTATCTTTTACTAATTTTCATTAATTTTACTAATTTTTATTGAATTTTACCAATTTTCAGTGAACTTTGAGTTTCTGTAAATTTCAATGATTTCTAATTTTCTATTATTCAGTTTCACCAATTTTTATAAATTCCCATGATTTTTAGTAAATTTTTCAATTCTTTGCAGGTTTAACAAATTATTATTGAATTTTTTCGTTTTCTAGTGAATTTAATTTTAAAATATTTTCTTCAAATTTCACTGACTTCTTACTGAATTTTGTCAATTTTTATTCTATTGTATTCAATTTTTTGAGACAGTGAAACACATTTTACAAATTTTCAGTATAATTCACTAATTTTTAATACTTAGTAAGTACAATTTTCAAAAAAATTTTGTGTGAATTTTACAATCTTTGGTGAATTTTATTGACTTTGAAATGTAAAATTGTCCAAGTTTTTTCTTCGTTTCTTCTGATTTTTCTCAGTAATATTTTCCAGTAGGTATCCTGTAATATTTTGTGAATTTCGATTTTCAATTATTTTGAGTGAATTTGTTTGGTTTTTAATGAATTTTTTTTTTTTGATTTCAAGTGCATTTCAATTACTTACAATTTCGAGCATCCCCTCCCCCCCCCCCGGTTTAGAAATCATATTTCACTATTTTTTCTGATTTTTTAAAAAATGAATCTCAATAATTGATTAACTTTTAGTGAATTTTACCGATTTTTAATTGATTTGAATTTTGGTATTATTCGATTTAGTTTACGCAGGTGTGATATTTCTTCATGGGAACTAGAAAAATATTTTATGCTATAAATAGATTTTTTTTGCACAATAAGTTTAAAATCAGAACAAATTCAATGCTGCCAATTTCCTTTTTTTTATACGCTTGAAACTTTGAACTTTGTTGATAATGGTGTCACAAATTCCATAAATTGGTTAAATAAGGCATTTATCTGATCTCGAAAACGTGTTTGAAGCATTTGGTGAATTTTGACCTAAGATATGGTCAACTCATTTTACCGAGCGAATCTTTCACGAACAATACATATTTTTTTCAACTGTCTTGCTTATGGAGAAGTGCAATTTCAAATCGTTTGCGATTGATTGTGAAAAACTGAACTATTTTTTTCTGCGAAGTTTATTATGATCATTTTTCAGACCGTGTTTTTTTTTCAAAAAAAAGATCAGGGTTAAAAAATTTGCCAAAAATCACATCTGTCTTTTCAATGATCTGAACCGTTTGTCAAAAATTCAGTTGAATGAGTCCTCAAGTAAATTTTAGAATTTTTTCCCCAGCATTCTGAAGATTGGAAAAATGAAGTTATGGTGTGAAATTTCCTCTCCCATAAAAAATTATTTATTCTAAGGGTGGAACTAAAAATAAAGAAAATTGAAATTGGCACTTGGATAACTTTTTTGATTTGGGGGGGGAGGGGGGTAAAACACCTGAAAATTGTAAAATTTTATTTAGGTTGCTCTTAGGTCTCTTTCGATGAAAAATGATTCATAAGATCACTTTTAAAAGTAAAAATAATTCCAACTAAAAAAATGTCCAAACTTGAATCATGTAATAATATTACTGAATCATTCAAAATAATTGCATGATTCTTTCAAAATTCCATATTGATATTTTCATTTCGTTCCTGAACGAATCAGAAAAATCGAACTAGTTAAATTGATGGATATCTGGATTTTTGTCAACAACTGGTGAACTGGTTGCTTTACGATACCCAATCATCGAATAGACTGAATCATTCCAATTCCAATGCCATATTGAACTTCATCGATGCAGTCTTTCTCATCGAGAGGTATCTGACTCTTTAATTACTTTGCCAAAAAACGCCTGCCAATTTAAATGTGAGACATTTGGTCGTTGACTTCAAATGTAAATATCGTCTCAGCTGCATCTTACGTAATTCCACTACCATCATCAAGGCCACCACTGCTGATTATAGGTTACTCGGGTACTCGAACACCCTATACAACTCCCTAAGGCCAATTTTTCGCCAGCTCTTCGAGTATTTCCCAGAACTCCAAGAGAAACCTACCAATATAAAATCGATTGGAAATAGGAATAAGTAAATAAGGTGGAATTATTGGCAAAAACGGAAGAATCTTCGGTATGCGAATTAGTATTTATCTTTCTTGTTGATATTTTGCCAATAGCTACGAAACATGAACGTCGGCAAAATTTATACCTACGTGGTACGTAAGTCGAGTACCTGGTGGTGTAATTACAACCGTTCTTGCAATGAAAATATATCGTCTGGAAGAGGTACGTAAATTAATAGGGTTTACGCGAATGTTACGTCATTATCGCGAACGTTGAATGGAACACGAAAGAGCTTTTTCATTCGTCGTGTATGATTATTGATTAAATAAGCGATCGAGTTTTTGAATCTGCCGCGTTGAAAATATTAACAAATTTAATTACGATATTTTTTTAACTCGCCGAGATTTCGATACCTGCAGAAAACAAATATGTCATTTTGTTTTCAATCAGTCAAACTGTAACCTTAGAAGAGCCGAAGGGAATTAATTGTGTGATTTATACACGAACGACAACAATATGATTCTTTACGTTGACCCTGAGAATATACATACGATTTAAACAATACTTTTGTTATATTTACAACATTGTGCATTTGCCGACTCGCAAAGAGGACAAATTCAACATAAAGGAAGATATGGGGCACCGGTTGACCCAGCTTTTTTTTATACCGGCGCTGCCGAGAACACAGCGAATGTGAAAGTGAAATAGGAAGTCAGAAAGAACAACTTCTCAATTAGCCAATTCTTTAAACCCCGAGAGATTACGTGATGAACGCCGGCTACGAGGTGAGATATGAATGATCTGATTTTTTTTCCCAATCGAATATGCCACCGTTATAATAATAGCTCGCCATTCGACCAATGAAGAAAAAACAACACCGTAATCGGTTCGTCGACGTCATGCGGAATAAAAAAACGCGCACATTTATATGGTAATTTAAGAGTAGTGCATTAATTCGATATAGTAACGGAGACGATGAGCTTATAGATTGGATTCGAAACGACGTGGCGAGCAGTACACGTCGTTTATTCTCCATATGCCGGTTTCGTTTCTAATTAACTAAATGCACAGGTACCTTGGCGGTAATTACTCGAGTGCATGCTCGGCTTATAACACATCGGTGATGAAATCCTAGTTGTATCATCGATCAATTTCTAAATTGTGTTCACCTCGGTGGAAAAAAAATTGTCGAAAAAGGTGTAATGTTTATGCTCGAACCGAGAACGATACTAGTTCATTATGTAACACTAGTAAGCTTCCTGATTAACGTATCGGTCGAGTGTTGTAATACTGTTAATGGATGCATCATTTCCGTCCTTAGCATGATGCCGAGTGATCCGGTTCGCCTTCTTGCGCTGTACCGTTGGATCGGAAAATCGTCAGGCGTATGTCGGGTTTCTTTTTCGAAGATTCCTTACACGGTTATTTCATCTCTAGGTTAATGTACGCTTGATTGATTTTAAATGACTGCAAATCGTTCCCTAGATTGACTCGAATCGACGCCAGGTAGTCTTGGAATTTTTCCGGGCGAAGATATCTAGTTGGAATATGGTATTTGGAAAGGTCAAATGGGCGATGTTTTGATGAGATTTGTTTTAAATGCGAAAATATGAAAATAATTCCGGATTTGAAATCAGCGTAGTTGAAAACCTATAACAATCGATATGTGACACGATTTTGTATCATTTTTCAAAATTCGCCCTATTCTGACATTTTTGAGGCCTTTTTTTTATCGCTAAATTTTTGAAAAAAAATTTCTATGTACAGCTTTCATCGGAAAATACGTAATCTCTATAAATGTGTTCGATTCTCGAATATTTCGAAACGAATATCGTAATAAAATGATAATTTTTCATGATATTTGAAAAAAAAGGTTGGTAAAAGGAGATATCTTGAAAAGGGTTGTTCCAAATTTGAAAATGATATCAAATTCGAAATCAGCACACCCGAAAATCCAACAATTGATATGTAACATGATTTTTTATCATATTTTGAAATTGATCCTTTTTCCATCCCATCGTATCAAAAAATTTGAGGTGAACATCCTACATGCAGCTTTCACTCAAGATCTTGATAATTTTTAATGAATATTTCCATCAATTTTTTCATGCAAGGAAAAAAAAGGTGGTGGGGAGGGGGTGATTCGTTAATAAGGTTCTTTCCATATTGGAAATATTTTCGGATTCGAAATCAGCGTACCTAAAAACCTAACAATCGATATACAACATGATTTTTATCATTTTTTGAAATTACACCCTTCCCCCCTCCACTATTGATCACTTCATGTGAAAAAGCATAGTTTGTGCCTTTGTGCTGGCACTGCTGGCATTCTTTTGAAAATTTTTCCAAATGTGTGAAATAGAATTTTACAATACTTTGTACAAGCATCAATAGATGATTTTTCACTTACTCATGATTGGGAGAGCTGAGGAAGAGGGGGGGGGGGGGGGGTGGAATACTGTCAGATTCAAAATCTGCATATTTGAAAAACTAACAATTGAAATATACCACGATACCACGATTTCTTATCCTTTTTTTTGATATTTCCCCTCATTTGCCTCTCCCCCTTACTCGTCTTATCACTTCATTTGAAAAAATTTTGTATGTACATAACTTTTTGAAAAATTTCCATTATTTGTGAAATAGATACTTACAATATTTTTTACAAGCATCAAAATATAATTTTTCCGTCTACTGATGAGTGGGGAGGGGGTTGAAGGGGGAGCAGTCAGGAAATTTGATAAGGTTCAATCCAAGTTTGAAAATATTATCAGATTCGAAATCAGCATACCTAAGAACCTAATAATTGACATGTAGCATGATTTATTATCATTTTTTTTGATATCCCTCCTTTGGCCCCATCCCCTTCTTATCAATTTATTAAGAAAAATATCTTATGATGAGTATTCTTTGAAAATACTTTCATTATAGATATTGAGTTGATCCTTGAATATTTTTTACTCTAGGGAGGTGGGTGGAGGGGGTTGTTCGGTGAGGAATTGCAGAAGAGGTTTGATCAAAGTTTGAAATGGATGCCAGATTCAGAATTAACATTATTTATGTAAAATGAAAATTCTAACAATCAAAAGTACCTAACATAAAATTTTTCATCATTTTTAAAAAAAATTATCCCTTCTTTTCTTTCTCATTTTTAGTAGAATTCTTCAATTTTATAAAAAATAATCCTGCTCAAAAATTTTAAAAATTTTCCAATTTCTGAAAAACAGTGATAAGTGTAACAACTTTATTTAAAAAAATTTCCAGCTTTCAAAAAGTCATCAATTTTTGGAAAATGGTCATATTCCTGTTTTTCATCACATAATTTGTATGAAAACCATTTATCAAAAAAAACTTTTTGTAGAACCATAATATTGTGAAACATTAATTTATTTTATGATTTTACACAAACACCGAGGAATATTTTTTTTATGCTTTCAAAGAAAGGAAAAAAGTCATTAGAAGGTTTGCTCTATGGTTGAAAATAATGTCAGAATTGAATTCAGCATATTCAAAAACCTAACAATCGATATACCACATGATTTTTTATCATTTTTGAAAATATCTTTTTCCCCCACCCCACCCCACCAAGGTCACTACCTTTTCTAATCTCATAATTTGAAAAGGTATCCGGAGTATTTAACTGCTTCTGAATCAGAGCAAATGATGCCACTTGTTTTTACATGGATCACATTAGAATATTTTGCCACCAAATCAACTTGAACAATGGGGTTTTTAAAGCTATTTATGAAAAAAAGGGGGCTACTAAAGATCCTCATTAGGGGGCCAATTTTAAAAAATGATAAAAAATCGTCATGCATATCGATTTCATGGTATTTCAAACCGCTGAACCCGAATTCAACAACATTTCGTCATTTTAGCGAACTCTCTACCAGCTATTCGCCTCTCGTAGGTCATTGAACTCATATGATTAATTCTTATCAACTTGAAAGTTTCGAAAAACATTTTCTATTCCTATTAACGATATAAATTATCAATTTCTTCTCAACTCGAGTTCGTCTCGTCGATTTTATAAGTTCATTGAAACGATATGTGAAAAAAAGGGGCGATGAGACCTCCCCTGGGGGGGGGGTTGCGTTGGCCAAACTGATAAAAATCAATCATACATATCGTTTTCTTGGGTTTCTCGGCCGCTGATCTCGATTCCGGCATCATTTTATCATTTTCACCAACCATACCACGAGAATTCGTCCTCCTAGGGTCAGTCAACCGATACCGACGATAGCGAAGTTATCTCGTAGAACGTGCTGTCCGACGTACCTAAGCGACCTTTTGTATTTTCGTCTAAAAGTTATCATTTCAAGGGCAATTTGAGCTGCCGGAGTGTCCGTATCGGCACGGTAAATATTTGTGATTGGTGTAATGACGTGTGATTTCGATTACGATACGAGACTCTGCCAAGACGGGAGCGTTTTTATCGAATCAATAAAATAATTAAATCGTAAACGCGATAATGGCGTTATTTGGTCGTAACTATGAACATACGATGCTGTAAAGTACACGTTTTGAAAATATTTTCGGTTCTAAATATCCAGACGTTTAGGTCAGTTCGGCGTGGATTATGGATTATTACGCCATATAACTTCGCAATGGACGATTGCCAAAATAACTTTACTACATTGTGACTTCTGTTTCTATTCGTATTAAAATATCCATTAATGAGTTGTACGTGCTAATCCGATTACCATAATGTATGTGGGAGGTACATCGAAATTATATAGAATACGATCCAAAAAAAAAAAACTGGTACGATTATATTGAAATTAGCTAGGATAAGTATAGACGGTTCTGTTTTCTGTTGTAATTTTTTATAGGTCAGCACAGGGGCTGGAAAAATTATAAAAATATGCCAACTACACGCGAAGAATTGTAAAAATGTATCCGATTTCGTGACAATAGGGCTACGTTACATATATTTACCTATATTTTCCATCGTATTTTTATACGTTTAATTTAAACGAGATAAAAGGGATTCTAATGCTCGCCCCTCCTCATAGCGTGCTTAAGGTCAGCTGAAATGTCAAACATTATAGGCTTATTTATAGAATGGGAAATTTTAGCAATAAGATTGAAGACGCTCGAAGCATATATTAATTATGTTGTGATATAGAGCCGTCCTAAACGTCGCACCGGTAACAACATTTTATCACGAATTATATTTTTAGATCATATCTGGTCGAATTTTCTCCTCTACATGGTAATTTCTTCCTTCACGCTATAGCTCACAAGTTCTATGTAGAATATCTACGATGGCTGCCCTACAACATTGACTTTCATGGTCTCTGGGCGCAAATTGACTTTCGTTTTTTTCTTCTCAATGTATACATTTGTTTGATACCGAATCAGCGTGCGTGTTTCCTTCCGCGTGTTCACGTATGATAAATTTCTTTAATTAAAGACATCCATCGTTTGATAGATTAAGGCGTAGGGTAATTTTTTTTTTTTTTTGCAAATCGAAACCGTATAATATGTGTCGTGAGTAATGGCATAAAGTAATTCAAGGTTGGTGCTATATGGTTTGTGTGTTTAAAAACGTATAGTTTGGAAAGTGATATTTAAACATTTAATATGCTATCGAATGCCTTCACCGTTTTGCGAAATTACTAAATTTGTTTGGTAATTGTTACCACGAAGAGGTTTTAATGCCCGGCGATATACCTACTATTTTTCCATGTCATGAAAAAAAACACTAAAATAGTTGTGCTCGTTTGATTAACTGATATAACCGCCATTTACCATCGATTTTATTTTTATTGCTATCGCACTTTTGAAATCATTTTCAAACGATAAAACGAAAATAGGCGGTGAAGTGAGGACCTAAATTTTTAAAAGCCCGGAGGGAGGTGGGAAAAGGCGATGGAATGGAATGAAAATTTGTGTGCCGGTTTTAAATAATGAGCTGTGGTGGATTTTATTGCTATTGTATAAGAAAATGTTCTCTATCGGGGTCCTTTGAATCCCACGAATAACATATTTGTTTATTTGAATGGAAAAATTCGTTCAATATTTAAAATCAGATCATTAAAGTAGGGATTTTTTTGACTCCTAATGAGTAAATTTGGCATAGAAAGTACTAAAGGAACTTCACATAACTTGTTTGATCAGAAAAGAGAAAAAAAATTAGTAAAAGAAGTCGTTTGAAGAGAGAAGAGGAGGGTGAGGCCTTTAAAAAAATGTATTCTCCTGATTAAGAGAAAAATGTCCGACTCATTAATAATGATGATAACATTGATAACAATCTCACATTGAACTTGGGCTTCTTTAGAAATGAAAGATTAAAAGCAGTCATGTGACCTTTCTTACTTTTTTCAAATCATCTTGCCAATTTTCAAACATCTTGTCATTCTTATCAATTATCATTGTTCTCAGTTCAGAAATTAAACTCTCGACTCATTCTGTTTCTATTTGTACATATGTTCAATTGTTCATGTACTGCTCGAATTTCATGTTTTTAGCTTTGATGAAACAGTTATATAATTATTTGGGCCGAGCATCCAATGTGAAATTTGATTTCAACCATAGATAAGAACTTTGTTCCATACAAAAATTTTCTTTTTTTGTTTCGAAGTATATTTCAGTTTAAATTTTTAGCCTTGAATAAATAATCCATTCAGAGCAATACTGAAGAATATAATAGAAAAACACTAAGTAATTTTTATAATATGATCTCAACTCTCAAGATTTTCGGAGATTACTCTCACTGTTTCACATTTCGAATCATTGAGAAATAACTGAAAAAGGTCGAGAATTGCAGTACAGGAAAAATCAGCAAAATTCATTGATTTTCAGTGAATTTTCGATGATTTTTCAAAAAATTTCACTGATTTTCAGCGAATTTCAGATACCTACTTTACTTAATTTTATGGTGAATTTTCACTCATTTTCCTACAATTTTTTTCACTGGTTCCCTTCTGTGCTTAAAAGTTTGTTTCAATTTTTCAATCTGATCTCAAAATAGATCTTGGAGTTGAAAAAGATCCTTGAAAAATTCCAAACTGGTAAAAAAAACTTGAAAAATTTTAGATTGGAAAAAAATATCGAGGTGAAAAAAATTGAGAAAATTTTCAAAGATTTTGTAAAAGTTCAATGTTGTTGAGAATATTCAAAAAACCTTGAGTTGTAAAATTTCTGGTTTGAAAGTAATGTTGAAAAAATGTACATATCTTAAGATAGAAAAAAAATCAAAAAAATCATTGCTGGAAAAAATCTTAAGAAAAATTGAACTTGAAAAATTTTTAGAATTTAAAAAAATTCCCGACTTGAAATTTTATTTAGAAATTACAACTTTGAAAAGAAGTTCAAAAATTTGTGTTTCATCAAATTTTCTTCTCATAACGGAATGTTAGATGGATACATGCTATAAAAAAAGAGAGAATTTAAATTTCCTGAAATGGAGGCGAAATACTCCTTTTCAAAGTTTAATTGTTGTTTCACACAATTGTCTTACACCCACGTCAATAAATCAGTCAAAATTATGAAAGCAAACAGTAAAAAAATCACTAGAAATCAGTGAAAATTTATTAAAAATTGAGTAAGACATCCAAAATTTGCTAAAAAAATAAGTGACTGTACAAATCAGAGAAATTTTTCGAAAAATCAACAAAAATTTGCTGAAAATTGAAGACTTGTTGATGTTTTCTAGCGGCAAGTCCGACTTTTTTTTAGTGACTTTTCACTGAATTAGTATGAGAGAGTAATACTAGTTCTAGATATCCTCACTCATTTATAAATCAGTGTAAATCATAGAGAATTCCTGGAAAACAATCAGAATTACAGCAGAGTAACATCAATCATTAAATTTTTTTTATTAAAACAAAAAAATGAAAAAAAATTTATAAAAAATCAGCAAAAATTCATTATCAAGGCAGTGAAATATCTGAAATTTGCTGAAAAATCAAAAGAAATTCTTTCAATACCTAATCAGTGAAAACTCTCTGAAAATCGAAGAATTTGCTGATTTTCTTTGTGCTGTTATTCTGACTATTTTTCAGTGACCAGTTTTCACTGATTTGAAATGAGGAAATACAGCTACAGTTTCATTCAAAAGTTTCAGATCTCTGTGGTTTGTAATATTCATAAACCTTGAATTCTTCATTTAGCAATTTCTTAGAGAATTTTACTCTTTTTTTGGAGTATGTTTTATGTAAATTTTCTGTTACTTTGTACCGGTGTACTCTCTCATTATGAATTAGTGAAAAGTCGTTGATTAATGATCAGATGTCGTAGAATAAAAAAAAATCAGCAAAATTATCTAGTTTTCAATGGATTTTTGCTGATTTTTGAAAAAATTTCACCGATTTTTTTTTGAAAAATTTCACTGATTTTTTTTGAAAAACTTTATTAGTATTTTTTGAAAAATGCCCCTGATTTTTTTTGAAAAATTTCACTGATTTTTTTTTTGAAAAACTTGATTGATATTTTTTGAAAAATTTCATTGATTTTTTAAAAAAATTTCATCGATTTTTTTTGAAAAATGTCGCTGATTTTTTTTTGAAAAATTTCATCGATTTTTTTGAAAAACGTCGCTGTTTTTTTTTTGAAAAATTTCACCAATTTTTCAGCAAATTCCAGAGATTTTACTGGCATGTCATAAAATTTTTAATTTTTTCCCCTGATTTATTGTTGTGTTGCAATTCCAACTGTTTTCCACCGATTTTTTTATCATTTTCACTGCTATTAATGAGAGATTTTACCAAATCGCTGAAAAACATTCTAGAACTCTCGAAACTGCGGTGTAACAATAAAACCCCACGTGGCGACGACATTTTGTTTTCCATTCCCACCCACTCCGACATCTTCCAAACACCGTTCTCATTTATGGGTCAAATATAGTCAAATACATATAACTGTTGTCTGAGTCATCACCAAACTAGAAACATTACACAGAAACCAGGAAGGCGCTGAGCTAAGTTCCAGTCTGGCACACCGGCCACGTGACGACGCCATTTTGTAATACTTGCATTGAGTCGTTAAACGATAAGTCGTACACGTCTTCTAGGTCGTCTCAGTGAATCAAGTTTGATTGAACTTGGTCATCGAGCATCAAAAGACCCAGTAAGTGATCAAGATTCGCGATTTGGGTTCAGCATGGTGACGAAACGAGCCACGTGGTCATGTCCTATACAAAACTTCCTGTCAGGATGCCTTTCGCTTTTTAGTTCAGGTTTGTGGGTCATGGGTTGAAATAAATCGAGTCATTGTAAAACAATAAGCCGATGACTTTGATTCGATGGAGGTGTTTTGAAGCAAACCTCGTGTGCAATTTTTTTCTACAAAAATCCGGAATTGATCGATAACGCTGTCGTTCGATGATCTCATTATTGAACTGTTATAAAAGATATTGTTTTGACATATCTACTCGATATTTTGCAATACTCTTCGATGAAAATATCAGTCCAGACTTGGAACTTCGCTGCAACTATTCTTCCGCCTATTCTGCGGTATTCGTCTGCATATCTGCATTGAACTAGGTCACAATGGTAATCCATGTACACCGTATAAGAAAAGTGAAACAGCGCGTATAAACTAAAAACTCTTCAGTTCTAATTTGTACCTTATCATCGTGTCAATTGGCCGCTTCGCAGCGTGATTGTTTTGTAGAACAACACGGTCGACACAGTTGCCTCGAACCAATGTCCAAAACTAGCCTCAATCGATCGTATGTATTCATGTTTATAGCAATCGTATCATAAGGTATCGGCCGTTGTGGATATATTGTTTACACATTTCGTAACAGCTACAGAAGGTTAACTGGTAACTTCCTCATCGTAAGCTCTAATTATCGTACAGTGTGATTACGAAACATATATAGGTAAACTATGGCGGGTTATTGAAACGTATAATGCATATTCAACCTTGAAGACGATTTTCCAAAGTTAGTATCGGGTGACGCGAGGTAATCAAATGTGTATCCGAGATTGCGTAACCATTTCTATGTCTTGGTTCGCTAAACACACTATATTAAAATCGTACTTTGGTCAAGTGATTTACCTTCTATGGCTGTATGAATTAGGTCTTGAATGGGGTTCTCGACTTTTCAAGTGGATTGGTCGATTTAGGCAATGATTAGACAATTTTTTTCACCTCTTGGTTCATGAAATTGAAGTTTTCACAGATGGAAATTCTGACAGTTGAAATGATAAGGTTTGATTCGAGGAATGGTTTTGGTATGGGTTCTGTTGATGTTGAAAGAAGTTTTGTTGGGTTTGATAATTAACCGTTAATTATTTTTAAATGGGTGGGTATTTACCAGTAATTGAATTAACGTGCTGTTCCATTTAAACGCACATTGGCAGTGGCACAATACTGTTTTCGACTGATTCGTTTGTTATTCTGTGGCGTTGTTTCTGGCAGAGGACGATTATGTTGTCGCTGCTGTACTTTGTTGACTGTTATTTTTCCATTGGTTTGCCAAATAGATGACTCTAATTGGTAAAGGAACTACAGTTGTGGATTATGGAAAAATCGAGTAATGTGGAGTTGTTATGCTGAGTGTGGTGGGTGATAATCAAATATATTAGAAAATTAAAAATTTGCTTGGAAATTAACAAAAGATCTAAAAAATAGGGGTATGCAAAAAAATTCGAATTTGTTGAATTTTGAAAATTAGATGCAGTTTTTTGGGAAAATGATTTTTCTATGGGGCTGATGTAACTTTGAAGATGCACCGAAATGTCCAACCAATAACTTGGGAGTTTTCAAATTTCCATTACCATTTTTTGGGGGAGTTTTTTGAGTTGTAACTTGGCAGGAAAGGGGAACTGGAAACTATTGAATTTTTTTGAGCTGCAAACCCAGATACGAAAAATTTTCAATTTCTAGGGTTATTTTATCAGAAAAATCAGAATTGATTTTTGAGAAGTCTCGAGGCAAAACTTGAAAATTTCCCAAAATTTCGAGTTGTAAATCAAAAAGAATGTCTTTGGACTTTTTAAATTAGTTCATGAGATCAATTTCACGAAATACCTCCTAAAAGAAGGGGAAAGGAAAAGGGTAAAATTCTAAAATTTTCAAAATTTTGGGTTCTGTTCAAAGTTTTTTTTCCAAAATGATTTTATGAAAAAGATTATAATACATAAGTTTCCATTTAGGAGAGGAAGGGTCCACTGCTCATTTTTCTTGCTAGATTTGGAACTATTGAATCCGAGCTAAAGCCATAATGTAACTACCAAGTACCAACCTACATTTTTTCTTTGTTCAAATTTTCGTAATTTTCTTATCGGTAATCAGAACCTCGGGGTGTCCTGTCCGGCAACAATAAGGCCCAGTCAAAATAGTCGAAAGTAGTTAAGATTTTGACCAAGAGGTCCAGTTACTCTTCATTTATAAATCAGTAAAAATTTTGAAAATCACTTGAAAAATTGTCAGAATTTCATCGCAGTAATAAATCAGTGAAAAATTTCAATGAAAGCAAAAAGTGAAAAAAATAGTGGGAAAATCAGTGAAAATTCATCGAAGTTCGTACCATATCTGAAATTCGCAAAAAAAATCAGTGAAAGTCCGCTGAAAAACAAAAATTTTTGCTGATTGTTCCTGTGTGGCAATTTTGACTGTTTTTAATTAAAATCTCCCTGATTCGAAATGAGAGAATAGCTACTATGTCAAGTTCAAATGTTTCAAGTTTTACTCAAAATTCAAGTTTTTTTTTTCAAAAATTTAAAAATTTCTGTTCTTTCGATAAATAATTTCTAAAAAAGAGCTCATTGTGAAATATTTGTTTGTACCTAATTGTTTGTAAAAATTTCAAATTTCAATTCAGAAGCTCACTTATTGTGGTGAATTTTGAATTAAATACTCGTTTGAGTTTTTTCGTAAAAGTTATTATAATTTTTTTTGGAGGAGGACGGGTGGGGGGGATTGAAGGATATGAAAAAAATCATATTTTTTTGCTCTCTTAAATTCAAATTTTCTCAAAAAAATTTTCTGGCTTGAATTGTTTTGAAATTTGTTTCAATTATACTATTTTTTCAACCAGAACTCTCATTCCACAGTTGATAATTCAAGTGGGTATTAAATTTTTTGAGATATTTTTGAGTTAAAGTAAGAATAGTACAAAAAATTTTTTAAGAAAATTGAAATTGAAATTTTTTTTGAGAAAATTTGATTTTGAAAAAACGGTTTAATTAACTCAAATAAGATATTTCACAAAATCTATCCTCTCAATTTTTTTAACAAATGTAACTCGTAAAATATTGATGAAATTTTTTTACAATTGGTTCATTTATCGTTTCCAGTGATTGCTTTTCAAGCAGCTGGCTCAAAATTATTATTTCAAAAAAAAAAATATTTTTTTTTAAATTTTAAAAATCCATGTTCGTTATGAAAAAACAAGAAATGAAAAATTTTGCAACTTTTCCGGATTTTTGGAATTTGTCAAGTTAAAAATTATTGTCTGTGTTGAAACTCCTTCTGTACTAAAAGAATGAAAAAAACTCATTTAAACTTGGTACCAAAAACCGTGGAGAAAATTATTGAAAAATAGGAAGTTCTTCCAAAAAATCCCCTCATAGGGCATTCGAGTTTCCAATTTTTCCTACTTTTCAAAACATAGTTAATTTATTACAAACTGAATAAAAGCAGAGGCCAATTTTTTTTACAGGACAAAATATTTTAAAAATTCTTTATTTAGAATAAACCCATTCGTTGAAAACATTGATCAGAAATTTTCTGAAAAAATATTCTATTTAAATAAATGCCCATTTCGGAACTTGAAACAGTCTTCAATTGGGAGAGGCGCAATTCTAAAATTTTCTACAATTTAGAGTTGCAATTTGAAGTTTTTTGACCTCTTGGATTTTTTCTGAGGTCAGAAATGGGGCAAATATTGATTAGCTTCTGAAATTTTGAGCAGTACATCGAAATGTATAGTTTTCATTTTTCAAATCCATTTTTGATGTGTTTTCATTAGAGAAAAAAAAACTCACAACAACAAAAAAACATAGAGAAACTTGGCAATTCTAAAGTTCATCGATCGCAATTTGTTCATTTATCAATTTTTTTTCGACGGAGGTCAATTATTGCCAACTTAAGGACTTCTTCCTACCTCTATGGAATTACACAGCGCCCAACTTGAGACGACGCAATCTTGAAAAAATTTCATTATGGGCTGTTTACCACACCATCGATTTCGATTTAATCAATATTTCATTACGATAATATATAATTACTCTCCCTTCACTTCTCCTCGCCTCAATCCTCGCATTACCTATTTTTTTCCTTTTTCAAAATAATACTTTTCCGCGCAAAATATATTCGATATTCAAAATGCCCAAAGCTGTTGAAAAAAATTTTAATTCCTCGATAAAAATCTAACAAATTGCATTCTACGGCTTGTTTCCCGATGCAGATGGAAATTTTCTAATAATTGCTCGAGAAGTGTTTATCTGTCCATTGCGGTAATTCGCATAACGGTAAGCCTATCTCCTTGAACTACGCAATGAAACCTCATATTATGAACAAATCAGCATTAAATGTAATCGAAACGATGACGATGGTGGCGTACGGTACGCAGAGGAGGCGTTTCTTTGACGGATTTTCGTATCATACAATTATATTTGCATAAAATTTAATCATTTGGACAATAAGAGTCCTTAAAACGTCTTTCATTATTTTACTCTTCTCTTCCGCGTCTCTATCACCCACATGGTTTCGATTTCGGTGCTCGGATATTTTCCACGAAGGTTTTTTGATTAATGAAAGGAAATTGAAAACTGAAAAGAATCGCGTTTGATCTTGATATTGTTTTATAATTAATGAAACGAGAAGAGTATTGACCGAGGAGGGAGAGACATTGGGGAATTCTAAACCTACGTTAAGTTACCGCGGAAACGGGTTCAACTATTAAAGTGTTATTGTAATTATGTTTGGAGGAGATTAACGAGGAAATTTACCAGTCGAGTATTTTTCCATTAATTTTCAAGCCCCGTTTACGTAGTTTTCCATCCACAAATCGTTTTTTTTTCCAAGTGGGAACGATGGCAGCTCAAATGGGAATAATTCCAAGTGGATCGAAACAAATCGAGAAACGAGTTGGATGACATAATTTAAAGCCATCTCACCTAGAAAACTAGTTATACGTTGATGACCGACCAATCGAATCTATTTGTAAATTTCGGGAAGATATTCGCCAGCTCGTCGAAAACAATCCCTCTTGTATTTCTGTTATGTAAAAATCAATTGAAATATGAAAAATGGCAACTTATGTTTTCGTTCAGTAGACTGGTTTTTTTCCCCTTCGACGAAATGTATCCAAGATTTATGGACGTTGTGGCAAAATTCAAAGATGCGGATATGTCGAAGACTCGGGGTCAGGGATTATTACGAAATGTGTTGGCTGCCGATGACGACGTTAATGTAGGTGGATGAAGTGAACTGGGAGGATGGCCAAGTGTTTGTACGCCAATTTACATACATTTATAGTGATGGTGGCGATTTGTGTATCGATTGTAGTCCCATTTGCTTTGTCTGCTAGTTTTCAGAGTATCAAGGAAGACGAGTATTGGAGGCCTGGTTGATCTTATGGGTAAAGATAAGGATGAGAGATGGTGTGAATTAAATCGTATGATTTTTCGATTGAATTTATTACGAAGGTGGAGAATTTACAAGTTTTTAGGATCGCGAAGTGATGATTTTATGGATGTGGAGGTGGGAGGAGTCAATTTGAAACAGAATGATGAAATTTTGTGGCTGAAAAGTGAATCTGCAAAATTTCACTGTTAGACTTATCAAAGTAACCGTAGAAGCCAAAGATGGTGGCTTTTGAACCGAATTTTTAAAAATTTCTAAAAATGAATTTCATAAAAAATATCGAGAATTTTCCACGAAATTTTTGTTTCAAAAATTTGGGGAAAAAATAATAGTTTGATCTTAATATTCACTTTTGATCTTTCAGATTTATGAATAAAACAAACCTCAAACATATTCACAGTTACTTTGCATCAAAAACTAGTATTTTTTCACGATCTGGTTTAGTGCACGTGTAAACAAGGTTCTTTCTTTAAAAATGATCGTATTGGCATTTTACGAAGAATATGTCGTTTTACCTTCATTTTTTTGTCGAACAGCGACGTTGAATTGTCTATTAGGTGCGAAGAGAGGGAATTTCCAGACTTGGATTTGTTCTACAAGGTGCTAGAGGAAGATTCAGACTGGGATGCTCGCTTTGTGATGAGCTGATGATCGTACTCCCTCTAGTGACGGTCTTCGAGTATTTGGAAGGTCGTCACAAATGTGTGTCTAGACTTTGAACGGAATTTGCGACCGTCAATTTATATAGAATCGCGATGAAGAATGTCGCAGTTTTGAAGGGCTTGTTGAAATGTTATCGAGATTTCAAGTATTTGTTGGTTTGGAGATATTGAGTGATGTAGATTTTTTTATGTTTTGTAAAGTGATTAAAAAATTTAGCGAAGCTGAAGATGCTGAAGAAGTCCTTTCATTTAATAAAATGGCGCAGAAAATTTTGAAAATATCAGAATAAAAGTTCTATATGTAGCTAGAATGGGTCAGAAGATCTGAATTTTTATTTAAATTTTTTTCATTATTTGAGCAAAAGAATGAGGGAAACATTTCATCGGAATTTTTGCAAAAATTCTGAAAAGTTCTCCAATTTGATTTGGAAATTTGACATCTTTTGAAGACTTGCAGAAAATTATTAACGGTTTCAAAATTCTGGTCATAACTTTTTTAAAAATAAGTATTTAAATTTTTTTCATTCATTTTTTTGTTGGAAAAACTGAAAAATCTGATTGAGGAAGAAAAAGTGTATCAAAAACGTGGGAAACTTGATTTTTAAAAAAACTGAAAATTTTATGAATTTTTTTTGTTTTGAAAAAAATTGTCAGCCACCCTTAGAAAAAAGAAAAATCAAATTGCACCCTACTTTAATTTTACAAAATTACCTATTTAAATAATTGACAACACTAAAAAAATACGAGTAGTTCAGGAAAATCATATAATTTTGTTGTTTTGTTTGTCTCATTTTTGAAATGAATCAATTATGTGTTTTTTCTTCGATCTCGTTCATTTCTACTTCTTAGATTTTTATCTGGAATTTGAGCATTTGGGACGAAATTGAAATAACAATTTTTTTTCAAAACCAAACGAAAGTTTATCAGCACAGCAGAGAATAGTAAAAAAATGTAAGTTCTGTATTTTTCATTGAAAAATCCATTTTTTTTCTATTTGATGAAAAAGTAAGAAAAAAATGATGTAGAAAGCGGTGAGACTGGCGGAGGGGAGAGGGGAATTCTTCAAATGCTTAGAGGGATCGTCGAGTTTTTGCAATGATATTCATATTTTCTCTTCAGTGATTTTGACTCCTTCTTTTAGAAACTCGTTTTGGTTCGTTTCTGGTTTATCCAAGAAATTATTAATTTCAGAAAAATTCGAAAAAATCACGTCGAGGATGGAATCCGAATTTCTAATTTTCAATTTCTGTTCGAACCTCGAAAACATCAAGTTTTCAATTTTCTGTCTGGCATTGTGAAATTCCCTAAAAGACTCCTGCAAGGTGAAGGTCTGCATTTAGACTCGAAATTTTTTTGCTGTCTTGACTTGGAAATTTGCAAAAATGAAAATTCTAAAAAATCTACAATTTGATTTGAAAATTCTGTTGGAAAACTTTGTTTCGATTCATTGAAGTAAATAGGGATACTGACAAAAAATTACATATTTTGAAATACATATTTATACTTATGGTTTTAACCGATAGGAGAAGAAGGAGGCTAGAAACATAATGGAACTCTCATATCATTTCAAAAAAAAATGTAAATCATGAAGTAGCTTTAGATACGGTTTTCTAAATTCAATTTCCTTTTTGTTTTGAATTAAATTTTTTATAAAATGAGGTAATCGAAGTAGGTAAAATCAAGTAATCATTCTTGAAAAATTTTGTAAAGAAAATTTTAATTGGAAAAAATTCTCCTACAACCCCCCTCTCCCTGAAAATGACTTCCCTATTTAAAATAAAAATGAAAATATGATTCAAATTCAGACTGTTTTAATTTTTTGATGAAGGTTCTTCGTAATTTTGTTTTTTTTTTCAGTAAAACATTGTAAATTAGATAGTAAAACCACAAAATTAGCATGAATTTCACCTTAAAAGAGTCAGAAAACTGGAAAATAGCCAGAATTTTACCAATTTTACTGTAATAAGCAAAAGTTTTCAACACTTTGCTTTTCCTTGAATTTTTAATCGAAAGTAAAAATGGAGGGTTCTTCTTTGGGAAAATATTGAAGCTAGAAAAATTGTATGAAAATGGCTAGAAAAATTGAAGAAACAGCAGAATTTTCATTTTTTAGAGTCAGTTGTCTCCGTGAAGTATTGAAAACTTGAAAAAAATGACTCTCAATTTTTTCAAAAAATTAGTTCATTTTTAAACCACGATGAAAATTTTGAAAATTACTCATCAAGTACTCATAAAAAAAGCCACATTTGCAATATTCGAAAATTTCAAATAAAAATTCAGATCAAACAATCAAAGCAAAACCAACTTGTAGAATTTCAATTTCTACATCAATAAAATTATAAAATTTTCCAAGAAATGACAATTCGTCCACATATCTAAATACACAGTCGCAATTGAAAATCAATATCGATGGGTCACCAAATTACCCAAAATTTCCAACCGCCATTTCCAAAAGCTCACCAACCCATATCAACTTCATATTGGCCCAAGACCAATGGAATTTTCAACTCATCCGAGAATTCCTACGTATTGACACGATTTCAGAATAAAATATGTATAATTGCAGATGAGATGCAACTAGGTACATTTAATCTCACACCACGTGATGGCGTCTCGAAGTCGAAAGCACCACCTTGATCTCTTTCTTATGCATCGACGAGTAGTCCTCCTTCACCTCCGAATAATCTCTTCGCTTATTCTAATCGACCCAAAAAATATTCCACCTCGTCTTAAACAAATCCAACTTTCGATCAATCCTACAAAACGAATTTTCTCGAAGCTTTTTGTCCACCTTTTTTTCCTCCAAGATTAGAATATACATTGGAAAAAACCTCTTATTAACTTTCGTAGAAAATTATGTCACGTCGTTACAATAGACCGCGTGCAAATACCTCTCCATACATAAAAAATGGCACATCGCCAATTTCTTCCAGGCCAATGACAAATTACTAGCGATCTTTCTCACCTCTTGACTCATTTCAACTGCAACTAGACCAATCATATACCATTCTACACTTTCGAGATTGAAAATCACATCTATGGATACAATTAAACCCGCGAAGCTCTTAGAGACGTTACGTAGTCTCAGCAGTCAGCATACAGTTCCAATTCAAGGCAACCATCTACCAAACAGGAAGAATGCGTTTAAATATCATACCGTGTTCCGAGACGAAAAAGAAAAAAAAACGCTGGTTCGATTCTACCCCTCTTGACCCTGTATCGAGAATTACGTAACTTGGAAAATTACTGCCGGTGCATTTTTTTCAAATACCTGGTCGGAGCATCGTACTGGAGGAAATTCGATATTCGGACGAGTTTGGGAACCTGATTCGGAACTTTCTCCACGCACGACGATGACCAGTTTAAAAATGATCTTCGACTTCGGTGTACCGAATAACGCCTGCGTGCACTTCCTGGCTCGATATGACCGGAATTAGGCGTTATACAATCCCACAAACGTGGTTCAGATACCAGTTCGATAAGATTTACAAAAATTTTGGACCATTTTTCGCGTCAACTGCCTCGAATTAATTAATATCGCGCGTAAAATAATAGAAAATTGAATAAGTGCTGAAAAAAATCATGTAATTACATACGAACCGGTTCGTATTATTTTACGTAACTCGACGAAAAATTATGATAAACTTCTTTTAATTTTTTGGATTATTTTCCAAGGACGTTGGTTTACGATCGTTAAACATAAGGAACGTAACACTACCGAAATTAATTATCAAACGGGAACAAACGCTGCGCGAGGAACAAAATACGCCAAAATTCACACTTACCCAGTCTTATTAATTCAAACGAACGGAACAAATCGTTCCAGAGAAATGACGGGTATTTTTCCAAATTTTCAATACAGCTAACAAATCCTTCGATCGAAATTCCGCAACTCAGCACTTGAAAATAAAAAGGAAACCTTTCGAAAACACCAACGAAACACGCGCCAACGTTTTTTAACCAAACGTTCTGCGCCAATGACCGCACACAGTGTTCACTCGATAAACGTAATAAACCGATTGAGAACCGCCAACTGGTTGTGTACGAGTTCGGCTTCCACTTCGGCGCTGTTTGTGTTTTTTCTACCTCTCTTTTCTCTGATTGGCCACGCATCGCGTTAATTTTCACGTAACGTTATCTCCGCGATGACGTTCGCGCCTCCATCTGGGATTAACGGTCGATCCGGGGTATGGACCGAGGATCCAGACGGATCACAGGACCGGTGCTGCAATGTTGCCAACCGTGCGGATTTATCCGCACATGTGCGGAATTATGATAAGTGGTTGAGGAATTTTCAAAACGTGCGGATTTGTGCGGATTTCGGGATTTTTTATAAATAACTACGAAAAATTGGCGTCTTCACTGTCTTTTTTTACTTTTTTGTATTTTTTCATAAATTCAACATCGACCTTCGTGCTTTTCTTCTTTTTTTTTCAAGATTCTATGAACGGTAATGTATGAACGGACTTCGACTTCATATTCATAATAATAATATTGGTCAAATTTAAGTAAAAAATACAAAGTACCACGCTTACACAGGCACACCATGCTATACATTGTACTTTTAGGTGTATCTCAAAACGATAGGAAACACTAGAAAGCGAATTTACGCGTGCGGATTTTGTGCGGATTTTTTTCCCCTCGGAAATGCGGAATTATACCCTTATCAAGTTGGCAACATTGGAATCAGCGATCGCGGATTTTCATATGCCGCATCCGATGCCAATTATCCAGACGTAGTGTAATTTTTCAGCTGGTTGGATTTCGATTTCAATCGAATCGGTTCGGTTTACGTCATTGGAAAGAAGTTACGTCGATTGTGGATTATGAGAATTGGACGAAGAGGTTGAACCAGTTTGAGTCATGTGCGGTGATCTTCCGGTGGATGGTGGAATTTCAGCCGAGTAGGAAATTAGGGTATGTTTGAGTCATTTGTGGGGATTTTTCGCGCGGTGGAAAAATACCTGATGGTTGGGGATTTATTTGTGCGTCGAGGGAATTGTATCCAGGATGATTTTCCTCTTTTTTTTTTTTCGGGTGCTAGCAGGTTCGTGTGGTGTTCTTTGGGTGGAAGATGAAAATGATTTGGTCAAAGGTGGATTTAAATTGCTAAAGGTGTTCAAAAGGTGAAAATCTATTCGTATTTTTTCATTATTTTATTGATAACAGGTGAAATAATTTTTGAAGAGTAAATTTCTTAATGATGAGTAAATATTTGGTTCATAAAAAAGTTCTAAGCCTTAGAAATTTTCCTCATTGAGCAAATTTTAGTATAGACTATTAAAATGGAGCATTCTGCAATTCTGCTCTCATCTTGAAAAAATATTGAATTATTATGTGGAAGGATGTCAAAAATTTGAGTCCAGTCTTCAAAAAGATTTGATGAAAATCACCCCAACCCTGATTCAAAATCTGATAATATTAAAAAAATTGGAAAAATTTTGCTAAAATTATTTTTGCTTTGAAATTTTTACCCTAAAATTATAGAGATGTCTATTTTTTTTACCTTTGTTCCATTTGTCAGGAGTTCTTGAAAAATTCAACTTTTATTAATTTTTAAAAAAAATTTCCTTTAAAAATCGAAAAAAGAATAAAATTATTTTCATCAGGAGCAATAATTTTCTACTCTAATCACTTCGATTTTGGGGAAAATAATGTATTTCTTCATTTTTGAAAATGGTCACGATGGAAGGAGAAGGACAAATCAATCTTAATGGGAAATTTAAAAAACAAAAAAATAATTTTTAGACTATTCTGGAAATAAAAATTAGATTCAAATGGAATTTTTCAGTGAAAACAACCTGAATTAAAATAAATTATTTATAAGTACAAATTACGTATTTCTAAATTACTCAACCAAATTTTAATAGGAACAATTGAACAGGAGTAAGAGGCGAGTCAAAGAGAAAATATAATTTTTACCAGATCTTTTTTGAATCTAGACTTGATTTCTTAACAACTCTTTCTCTACTCCCGCATCCAATTTTCCAAAAAAAATATCCATTTTTTTATCTTTTTTGGTCCAGAATGTTGTAAAAAAGATTAAGTACCTATCTATTCAACATAAATTTGATTAAATTGATTAAATATATTCGAAAATCTCAAAACAGTTCAAAGGAAAAAGTGAATATCTATCTGTTGAACTTTAAATTTGTTTGTAAATAAAGTCAAAATATGTAAAAAAAACAATGATCAAATGATAGAATTTGAATTAGTAAAATTCCAAACTTTTTTCTTTTTCTTAAAAAAAGTTTTGAAAATTAGTTTAAAAATTCACAATTGTAAAAAAATTTTTAAATCTACGAGACAACTAAATTAGAGATAGTTTTTGCAAAAATTTAAATACTTGATAAAATATAAGAAAATGGTAAAGTAGGCATAAAATTGGTTACAAATCGACCCACTAATTCTAAAAGTGCCCAGGTGCCAATTTGATGTTTTTTTTTTTTTTTTTTTTTTACAGGAAATTCAAAAAACGTAACGAAATTTTCGTTGCACTTTATAGATTTCAAACTCATCTGGATGAGGTTTAAATTAATTAATTTGGATTGTTCTGAATTTTAATCAATGCCGCTTGTTTTACTGAATCCGAAACACTCAAAATCTTAATTTTGAAAAAATGGCACTTGGAGACTTTTAGAATTAGTGGGTTGAAATAATAAAATTGAGGGGAAAAATTAGGTTTCAAAAATATTCTGTTAGTGAGAGATTTCTATAAAAATATTTCAAAGGTATGACAGGGAAAAAATCACAATAATTAAAATTTAATTTTTTTTCGAATTTTGAGGAAAAAATATCCAAGTTTGATTGAAAATAGTGAAAAATATGAATTTTTTTATAATTTGAATTGACACAAAAATTCGAATATGTACCTGAAATTATTTTGTGTATTTAACCCTATATAGACCACCAGTGCCAAAAACGGCACTACAATGCATTTTTCGAAAAAAAAACCACCTGGTGCCAAAAACGGCACTAAATGTATTTCCTTAACATTGTAGTGCCGTTTTTGGCACGAGGTGGTTTTTTTTCTTAAAAAAGCATTGTAGTGCCGTTTTTGGCACCAGGTGGGTTTTTTTTGGTGGTCTACCTAGGGTTAAAATTTCAAAAATTCGATGCTGAAAATAAGCGAGTTTGAGATTATTGGATTCGAAATTTGAAATTTTTGTCAAGCATTTGAAAATGATGAAAGTAAAATTAACTTAAATTTTGATTTAAAAAGGTGTCAAAAAGAAAATAAAAACGGATAAAATTTTTGGTAAAATGTGAGAATTTGTTCGAATTTCGAGGAAAATAACCATTTCAAATGCCTGATTGTAATTTTTTATTTTTAGGACTTTTAGAACGATTATCTGTGAAGATTTTAATTGTTTTTACATTTTTCAACATTTTTCATTTTTTTTTGCATTTTGAACGATTTTTATATTTTTTTAAATTTATTTTTCTGAATTCGAAAAATTCGTTCATGATTTTTTTTGTCGCTTCATTTGCTTTATTGCTTTATTATTCAACCTTTCCTTCGTCCATAACAATGTATTCTGTCCCATATTTTTTCCTTAAATTCAGTGAAATTTGATTTTTAAAAACATTAAGTATGTATATGAACAAGTAATTCTTGAATTTGAATTACCTTCATCAAATGAAGTACCTGCCCTTAGTTTATTTGATTGCCAAAAAAACAAAAAAATGTGTTATAGTCAAGTAACAAAAAAAAAATTGTGGATTTTAATTGATATGTTATTTTATCCGACATCATTATTCAAAATGTTTCGTTATCTTTGAGTCGCCGAAAAACGTTTCAATTATTACACTTGTATTCAATTTTTTTTTTAAAACTAGTTTTTTGAATAATTTTGAGTCGATTTTGTTATTTACAATTTTAATGCGATTATTCCCCCCTCCCTAAAAAAACACATAAAAAGAGAATAAATACCCGCGTATTTTAGAAATTACAATGATTATTCTAAAACATCGAAATTTCGAAGTAAGGAGAGGGAGGGATTGGTAAAACCAATCGGCATAATTTTTACGGTTCAAAGGAAAAAAAATCCAAGTTCGACATTACGATGCAGATGGCGAACCCAATTCACCGACTATAGTTTAAAAATACACTCGATATACGCGGAAATATTTATATTCCTGTTCGTAGAATTTGCAATAGTACCACGAAGTACTCATAAAATATATACGTTTGACGAATTTCTAATCTGGAAAAATGGTCTCGAGCTAGACGACTCTGATACTTGGATTGAACTTGCCAAAACTATGCACTTTGTACGCAGAAAGAGGTTAGACACGTCCAAAGATAGTGCATCTGTATAAAAAATATCTTATATTTGGGTGTTTATCGAAGGTCACGTGTACCAGCTTAAAAATGGATGTCATGTGTTTGTCATAAAGAGTCTCGATGCTAGATGGATCCATAATGTTTTTTTCTCTCTCTGAATGTTCAATACGTACCGCAATTTTTCTACCATCGTTAAAGGTTCAATGACAAGGCAAATATTCTCGAATGTTTTGAAGAAGAGTCTTTCTTCCAATGTTCCAATACGAAATGATCTTATTGGAAATTTCATTGGGAATTTGGTGGTTGTTTACCTTCGTATGTGTGTAACTCGCTAAGACATTGTTAAACAAAATGGTTCCGCATATAGGTTTATTATTTTACACGTACGTCAGGCGTGAAATTTATTTACGGAGACCTTCGGCTAGTTTACAAGCGTAGAATTGGTAATTTTTTCTGCAGAGTATGGGTGACACAATGGCAGTCAATTTGCATCGTTGTTTTTACCATTTGCCTTTTAAAAATGCATCTTGTTATCAACAATGTGTTTTTTTTGTCAGAATTGACAATTTTCAAAATTATTTTTCCCCATCCCAACCCTCGATGGGGCTGGGGAAGCGGATTTCGTAATTTTTGAGAAATTTCGATTTTTTGACTAATTATCCTATTTTGAAGGTGTATACCTCAAGATCGGTTGTATGAGGAAAAACTGTTTGCACGATTTAAAACAAAGGTTTAAAAATGATAATCACATTTTGAAAAACTCGAAGTAAAACTTTTGCAGTGAAAGCTCAACTTTCATGACGAGTATATAATAGGGTGGGCCGAAATAAAAATATTTTTGATTTTCAAAAACATACCCCCGCAAAAGTTGTTGGCTGATGAGACATGAAGAATAAAAAAAAAGTTCAAAATCGATTCATATCTTCCGATTGCGTGGCGTTAAAGTTTTCAAAAATTAGCAAAAATTCAAAATTTTGAAAATTTTGAAAAAATTCAAAATTGAAAAAAATTAATTTTAGAGCTTATTTAGTCCCCACATAGACCAAAAAACACTTTTTTTTTGAAAAAAACAACGTTTTATAATTTTTTTGATTTTTCTTTACATGAAGAAATAGCAGAAATTTAAAAAAGGTATGCAGCATCCATTTTTTTCAAAAAAATTCTGCTTTTTGGTTTGCTCTAAAACCAATTTAAATGAATTTTAAATTTTTTCAAAGTTTTCTAAAATTTTTGAATACATTGAATTTTTGCCAATTTTTGAAAATTTCAATGCCAATGCGCGATCGGAAGATATGAATTGATTTTGATTTTTTTTTATTCTTCAGGTCTCATCAGCTAACAACTTTTTTTTTTTTTGGGGGGGGGGGGGTGTATGTTTTTGAAAATTGAAAAAATTGGTTTTTTTGGCTTACCCTAGTATACAATAAATGAAAGTTGTCATTTAATAATCTGAAAAAATTACAATGAAAAGAACTTTTTATCATTTTTCTTTCCAAGAAATTTCAAAATAGTATTTCGACATTTCTATAGGGTACAGGTACAGGGGTCCTCATTATTTTGACCAAAATTCAAAGAGCTGTAAAAAGTAAAGTTACACTCGATTTCATTTAATTTGAAGTCGCTAAATTCGAATATGTACTCAGTATTTTTATTCGACCTCTCTGAACCCCTTTATTAGCCCCTTTTATGGAGTCAAAATTGAAATATGTATTTACTATAATTTACCATAATTACTGAAATATTTACGGTAATTTACCGTAATGTAATTATTGGAATATGTATAATTTGCCATAATTACTGAAATATTTACAGTAATTTACCGTAATTGTTAAAGTATTTACGATAATTTACAGTAAATATTATTTTGATTAATTTTATTTTTTTTATTTCAAAAAAAAAGCTAAAAAATCACAATAATGTTTAAAAATTCTACAATCACAAAAATTCTCTTGAAAATTCTCGACCTCTTTCCTGTGCATTAAAAATCCCTAAATCTGGCAACGCTGTTTTCAAGCTCAGCAACTTCAAATTATTAGAAAGCAATGTGTTAAGTGTTACATTACTTTTTCATTTTTTTTTTTTTTTGAATTTTGGAAAAATTTCTCATTATTTTTTTTAATTTTCAAATTTTAATTTCAACTCTCAACTCGATTACTTTTTCATTTTTTTTAAAATTTTGGTCAAAGTTGAGGACCCTTGTGACCCGTAAAAGTGTCGAGATCCGATTTTGAAAATTTATTGGTTAAAAAAAATAAAATAGCTCTTCATTGCAATTTTCAAATTTTTGAATGGAACCCTTCATGTTTTGTACATATGTAATGTACTTATCAGGAAAATTGAGATTTCATCTTAGGAGCATAACTTTGAGCTTTTCGAAATGTGAATATCGTTTTGAATCGTCTATCGGTTCTCTTTTAAACCTCAACCGATGTCGAGATATCAGGATTGCAAGATCGATGAAATTTTTGTTCTTGTTTAGTTTTTATTCTCAGAACTTTCGATTCTCTTTTTCAGATTTTTTGGTTCTTTGGTTTTTCTTCATTCTCAAATTTTTGTTCCCGTTCTTCGAGAATCTTTCTCGTTCTTCAAGGATCATTTTCGTTCTCGGAGATTCTCATTCTTCAAGAATCGTTCTCGTTTTTCAAAAATGTTTGTCCCTGTTCTCATTCGCTTTCTCGTTCTTTAAATTCTTTGTTTTTTTTTGTTCTTTTTTTTGGTTCTTGGTTCTTTGTGCTTTGTTGTTCATGAATTTCTAATTTAAATTTTCATATTCGTAATTTTAAAAAAAAATTTGAACGTAAAAAAAGGATTTTTTCTCTCAAAATGTATTGAATTTATTGATACATTTTCAATTTGTCTTGTTCTTATTCTAAATTCTTTTCTGGCCGTTTTCGATCTCGATCTCCTTTTCGCTCTTTTCTGATCATTCTCATTCTCGTTCTTCGAGTTTTTAGTTTTTCGTCTTTTTTTCCTTTTTTTTTTCCATTCTCGCAGCCCTATGAAATATAAACCTTCAAAGTTGAGTAGTTTCACAAAAAATTGCTCAAAATTTCGGGATCCACCTCCTCAACCCCTTCATGGGTTGGAATAGAAATATTGATGATTATTTCATTCGACAATTGAGGGAAAGTCGTAAAAAAATTTCAGCGAAATCGAAAGTCCCTATTTCATTTTTGGTTCGAGTCTATATTGAATATGTCTGATGCAGGTAATGAGGTTCACTCCATACAATAGTCTCTCGCATGGATAATTAACCTAGTTTATCGAACCGATAGTTTCAACAACTGCCTTAAAAGTGTCCAGTCATATGTAATGGTTTAATTCGCCAAATGAACATGTTTATTAGGATGTTATTCGTTTAAAACGGATTAATAAACGCTTGCGTTGGTATGGCAATGGCTCCTGATATGTAAGATGGCGATGATGACACGCATTATTTAATATTACCATTTGGTTTATCCTCATTTACGTACTTACATGAGTGTAAAAATTCACTAACCGTATTAATTGAGAATGCAAAAGATAATGTGCTTGGAAAAGAAACCTAGACCATTATGGATACAGATTAGGTCAAAAATACATAGAAAAAATTTTCAAGGATGATGAGAACTCGTATTCGTATTGTAATTTTTTTTAGATCATTACCAATATACTTTGGAGTGGGTACGTTGAATCGTTTGATTTGATATTCATGACTGCAAGGTGTATTGCTTTACATTTACCACTCGTTTGGAAAAAGAAAGTGACGAATTCACAAGTTGAATAATATCAGCTGAAGTGCAGTGTTTCTTCGTCTATTTTTTAAGGATATTTGAAAATGACAGTAGAAATGAAAGATGAATTTGAGTGAATGTGGTAATATTACTTTACAAGAAATGAATTTGAAGATATATTCATAAAATTATGAGTAAATTATCAAAGTGAAGCTTAAAACGGTTTTCAAAATTTGTGATTTCAAACATATTGTTTTATTTTAAATTTTTTGAACACTTTGAACAATTTTAATGGAATTTTATCGACTTTTAAGGAATAATATCCAAAAGTTTAGTGATTATTGGGATATTACATTCAATTTCCAATTTATTTTTGAAGTATTTTCTTTTCAGTTTTGCAAATTTCGCCACTTTTAAATTTTAATGACTTACTTATTCAACAATTTTGTGCGGGAGGGGGTGGTCAACATTTTGATTAGTTTTTTACTATTATGATGATATTTCATCGAGTTCTGAATCATTTTTAACCTTTTTAAAAATAATTTTTGGGTCATGCTTATGTTTTCAATTTTCAATTTTTTTTTAATTCTGATAAATTTTATCTTTAATTTTTCTTACGACATTTTGAACACTTTTATTTATATTTGCACAATTCGTAAAGTTCTTTCAAAAATTCTAATTATTTGAATCTTGTTTTTTTTTTTCATAATTTCAAAAGTTTTTTCATCATTGAACAGTTTTTTGCCATTTTATACTATTTTTTCAACTTTGAGATCGTTCTTCATTATTTTTCTGAAGAATTCCCAGCCATTTTTGTTATACTTATGTAGGTACTTATTTTTTTTTTACTGATATGTGACCAATGCTTAGGTACATAAATGCAGTCTTCGCATTTTGGTTTATTTTTGAAAATCATGAGCAATTTTCTTTCGTCTCTTTTTTGAAGTTTTTTTTTTTCATTGTTGAACAATTATTTTGTCATTTTGGTTTTTGATGATAGATTTCATATGCAATACTTTCATTATAGGTAAGAAGTACATAAAAATCCAACTATTTTCATGTTGTTTGAAACTTTTCCATCGTCTTAAGAAGTTTTTCATTCAAGTTTTTGACTTTTTGATGATTGCTTGTCAAATTTCGAGTCATTTTCGACTATTATTCTTGAATTTTTATTGAATTTCAGAATATTTTATGTAAATTTTGATAATATTTTTCAAGATTTCAATCTCATTATTAAACAATTTTCCTCCGAATTTTACATATTTTTACTAAATTTAGTGGATTTTGATCAATATTTGAATTATTTTTAAAAATGCTTAAAATGTGAGCCTGATTGTTGAAATCACACTCTGGGATGGGGTCAAAAATTGGTTTTTGAGTTGACACTGATTTTAGGATTTTCGAAGGGAGTAGAATCAAGGGAGAATCTCAACTCAAAAACCAATTTTTGACCCCAAGGGTAGTTTTGGCATCCAGGCTCACATTATATTAAACAATTCCATTTTATTTTGGCTCAAAAAAGTACAAAATTACGGGAAAAACTCAAATTTTCATATGTTTTGAAATTTTTTCCAAGTTTCTATCCATTTAAAAATTTTTGGTATCTAGTCAAAAAAGTGAGACGAATTTGCGGACAAAAAATAAGGGAAGCAAGGAGGAGGGAGGTTAAAAAAATGACGAGAAATCGTCACATGCTGTATCGATTACCTTCTTGGTTTTTTGAAAATGCTGAATTTAAATAAGATGGTTATTTTTTGTCTGAAAAAAATCAAAACCGTAAAAATTATTGATGATGAGAATTCAGACATGAAAATAAGAAGTTGATATTGTATGAAAAAGTGCAAGGAACGAGTTTGGGAGATGCTACGAATCCTAAAATTTTAATAATTAGAATGAACAAAGGGAGTAAAGAATGAATCTTGAATTTAACATAAAAATAGTAAAAAAATATGTCAATCGTTTTATTTATTCATGGGGAGGTAACACGATTTCGTAAATGTAATGACTTCCCCCCTCCCCCTCCAGAAAAAAAACACGCAAATGTTTCGGCATTGGTCCAAATTTTCTTTGTGTAGAGGATTCAAAAGTAATTAAAATGAGTATTGCTTAATTCAATTCCCGATTCTTTTCTCACGAATATTGAAAACAAATCTCTAAACCAAAAAGCCTGTAAAAACTGACTAAATTGATCGTTTAAAATTTTTTTTAGGAAAGATGGTTTATTTTTTGGGCGAGAAAAATAGATCCCGATCATTTCTTTAAAACGTCGTCCTCTCTTATTCGTAAAAAATGAGCTCAATTCACCATTGAAAGGCTAGAACCAGATTAATGCTCCTATTCTACCTTTGCTCGTAAACTTGGCATCCACGACCGTCCTGATTCATAATTACCTACAGCTTTTCGAAAATACTAACCACAAAATTATTTTTCTCGCATACCTAAATAAAAAAATCCTGTCATGGAAACTTCCATCCTTAAATTCTGCTGACCAGTATTTTACAAAAATTAAAAAAAATACGTGTTCAGACACAAATAATAATGAAATTCAAGATGCAGAAAAATATCCAAGTTGCGATCAGAATAATTATTAATTTGAAAAAAAAATTATTATCGCTCAACACTCGTCCAGTATCACCGATGTTCTTGACTATATTTAAAGAAAATGATTCGTAACGTATTTTTTCACGTCGATTTGATTTATTTGAAAAAAAAACTTCGCAAGCACGAACAAACACTTCGATTTTTCTTTCATCTATGACGATCAAGATCTACGATTTATCCATAAAGATAGGTAACGTCAAACAAATCGTATTATTCAAACTGCTGCGCAAAAAGAAACGCATATTTTTAAAGTTATTTGCACGCGGTGGCGTTAACTATTTTTAAATTATGCATTTTTCTTGTGTATTTAACCAATGTGAGAGAAAAAAAAACTACGAAATATTTTCAAGGTGACCGTATTTCGATATTGTTATCTGTCGGTTTTTTTTAAATTTTAATATTCTCGTTGCATTATTTCGAGGATTTATCTATTTTATGACTTGAAAGACGAAAGAATCGATTAATAACGTACCTCAGATTTCTCTTCGGAGTTGATGACGTCTACGGATTATCTTCGGCATTGTATTGGAAAAAATGTAAGAAAAATGATCTATCGAAACTATAGAGGTATTGTATTCGCGATACGAAATTTTTTCCATACAAACAATCGCGATGATGATACGCGATTAGATGCTGACGAGTCGATGCGACAATTAAATCGTCACTGGTGATAATTGAATGGCTGCTCGAAGATGGTTCGGCTGCCATGTGTAAGACCGGATGACTCTGATGAAAATTAGAAACCTTAATTAAAGTCTCTCGGGGAATATTGTTTGATTATACGCTCTACGAGCCACACTAGTCCTTGTAAGATGACAATAGCTCGATTTAGCAGATCTGTATGCAATGATGATGTTCGGTGACCTTTTTGTATAGGCTTCGAACAGTATCGGAATTTATCGGATTTCTACGAGTATGGAGAGTAGGTGGAGTGCAGACATTTTGTAATTGATCCTGATGGCTGCCCTGGCTGATCCTATTGGGTTACCAAGATCTTTTCTATTTCTTGAGAAATACTCCTAATGTATCCATTGTTACGAGTAAAGCTAAAATTGAGAACGGTCATGGAAATTTGCCTCCAAGGTTCAATGATGAAATATACCTATATATTTCTAGACACTTAATATTGTTATATGCCATTCGAGCATTTAGCTCGCGTATCGATAATACACGCCTCAGACGTATTTAATTATTCGTAGTAATATTACATGATCGGTTTTTTTTTCTTTTCTTTAATCAGTTTTATTGTTATTCGTACGAAAAAAATTTATTTTCGATAAAAAATTCGCCTTTATCGGTCGGCGCCAACCTTGAACTTGATTTCATCACAATTAAACGCAGGTTTCCTACTCGATAACACCGGTCGACACGATTTTTGTTTCTGGGTCCTACTTGTGAAATTTGGGTCACTTTTATGTAACTAATGAACGAAAAAATATTTTTTTTGACCAAAGTTTGCTTTGGGGGGTGGGGGGCCCAAAAAACTGATTTTTCGAGGGCAATAAGCCTGAGAATTACAAAAAAATTTGAAAAAAAATTTTTTTGGACCAATCTTATAGAAAATTTTACGGCGAATCCAATTCCGCAAACCGCAGACCTCCATCTCTTTTAGAAAAAAAGTTACAGCTCATTCTTTCCAAAATTTTGTGAAAAAATCGTATTTTTTGGGGTATTTTTCGCAAGAAAGAGAAATTTGAGAGAAAAGTAAGGGCTTCAAGGCCATACTGACCATAATGAGAGTTGTAGAAAATTTCACGGCGAATCGAATGCCGCAAACCGCGAACCTCTATCTCTTTTAGAAAAAAAGTTACAGCTCATTCTTTCCAAAATTCTGTGAAAAAATCTCATTTCATTTTTTCATGAGAAAGGCACAAACATGTGATTTTTATCACAGAATTTTGGAAAGAATGAGCTGTAACTTTTTTTCTAAAAGAGATAGAGGTTCGCGGTTTGCGGCATTCGATTCGCCGTGAAATTTTCTACAACTCTCATTATGGTTAGTATGGCCTTAAAGCCCTTACTTTTCTCTCAAATTTCACTTTTTTGCGAAAAATACCCCAAAAAATACGATTTTTTCACAAAATTTTGGAAAGAATGAGCTGTAACTTTTTTTCTAAAAGAGATGGAGGTCTGCGGTTTGCGGCATTGGATTCGCCGTAAAATTTTCTATAAGATTGGTCCAAAAAAAATTTTTTTCAAATTTTTTTGTAATTCTCAGGCTTATTGCCCTCGAAAAATCAGTTTTTTGGGCCCCCCGCCCCCCAAAGCAAACTTTGGAAGCCAGGATTCCGCAAGGCGATGTATTTTGATGTCTAGAAACAGAATTTTGGCATGAGAACCCAGAAACAGAACATTTTTTTTTTTTTGTCGACCTGTGTAATGATCGCTGGCGTTGTGTAACAGGCCAATATGAGATTTTGAGAAATTTTTTTTCACCTTATTAAAGTCGTCGGACCGTACGTAGGTCAAGGAGTTTTCATAACTTTGTATTAAAAGTAATTAAGAAAGCAGGAAATGTATGATGGTTCGATGTACGCCACGCCGGTCATTTTTGTATTAAGGCCTTGTTAATTTGTAGGGACAAGTTGGATCCGACACTTGGTGGTAGAATAAGGTCACTGCCGGATCCAGTCGTTGGCCAGTGTAAAGTGACAGCTGTTCATTTTAGAAATTGAAATTACGATTGATGGTTTCAATGAGGTATGGTAAGATTCAAGAATTGTGACAATTTTTTCAAAAAAAAAAGGCGATTTTAGTGAAGTGAAAAAAGAAAAGGTATAATTGGTTACTTTTTTCTATAAAAAGTTACTTTTGGTTGTTTTTTTTTCATTAAAGGGTGTTTTTTCATTTCTTTTTTTTATCAAAAAGTTATTTTTGGTCATTTTTTTTAAAAAGCACTTTCGGTCACTTTTTCCTCTTCACTTTTTTGATTTTTTTTTTCAAAATTGTGAAAAATTCACAAAGGTGATATTTAAAGAAATTTTGAAAGTCTGAAAAAGTCTGGACATTATTTTTGGAAAATCTCAATGAAGGAAAAGTGATGATATTTTCACTTTTTGAGTAAATTCCTTTCTACTTTCGAACAATTTGCAAATTTTCACGTAAGTTTTTTAATTTATTCAGGTGCTAAATTTTTCAGTCTGTAAATGATTTTGAGTTGGAATTTTTTAATAGCATTTTTTTTTTATTTTCGAAAAAATAGTACAGTTGTGCAAAAAATTATTCATATTTCAAACTTTCAATTTCCTTAAAAAATCCAATTTTTTACTGCATTTTTTTTTGGCTTTTTTGAAACATGTTGTTCTAACTTTTATTAGCCAATTTTTTTGAAAAAAATGGGGTTCTTTTAATTGGAAATTATCTAAGTTTTGAAATAAAATTGACCAAGTTTTTGAAAGTATCGCCTGTGTGTAGAAAATGTTTCTGAAAAAGTAGGTATACAATTGCGAAAAAGTGAAAAAAATGGTCTAAAATTAGATAACTGAACAATTCTTGACAAATTATGCTCAACTTGGAAAATAATCAATTTTTCAAAAATTGTTCATTGTTTCAGTTCTGGAAAATTTTTCGATTTTCGGAAACTACTCGTCAATGTTTTAAAAAATCCAAATCGTCCAATAGTTGGAAAATGAATAATTTTTAAGAAAAAGTTCAAGATTTTAGTTTTTAGGAAATATTTCCAAAATGAAAGATAAAGAAAAGCTGGCCAAATTTTTAAAAATTTTTGGAAAATTATCAATTTTCAGAATGATCAAGTTCTGAAAAAAATTTTCTATTTGTGAAAAATCTTTCAAGTATAAAAAAATTCATCAGTATTTCCAAAATTCAAATCGTGCGTCAATTTAAAAATGAACCAATTTTTAGGAAAAGGTTCAAAGTTTTAATTTTTAAGGAATTTTTCTAGGTAGGTACAGAAAAACTATCCTGCAAATTTTTAGAAAATTTTCTAGTTCACTTGGAAAATGATAAATTCTTGAAAAGTTAAAAACATAGTTCAAGTTCTGGGAAATTTCTCAATTTTTGGTAAATCTTTCAGGTTACATATCTATTGAGAATCTCGTCAATAACAATAATTTAGAAAACTTAAATCTCGTCCAACAGGTGGAAAATGAATGAATTTTTAGAAAAAAGGTTCAAAGTGTCAGTTTTAGGAAGTTCTTCTAAGGCATAAAAAACATAAATGGTATAGAAAAATCGTACATTTTGAAAACTTTTTATGTTTTAATACTATTTAAATTTTTGGAAAATTGCCCAATCTTTGAAAACGTAGTTCAAGTTTTGGATAATTGACCAATGTTTTCTGATAAAGTTTTACAACTTTAAAAACGTTTTTCATTTTTAAAAAAGCCCAATTTTCTATTAGGTACTTATTCAATTTTTTGAATTAATGTCCATTGTTTTGAAAAATTGATCAATTTTCGTGGTGTACATTTTGTGAACGAAATTTCCAATTTTTAAGCTTTTTTTTCAATTTTGAAAAAGTGTTAGACGTTAAGGGAAAGTTGAATTTTTTGAAAATTTTTACAGTTTTAGGAAGTTTTTTTATTCCAAAAAGTGCTCAGTCGTAAAAAATTGGCCAATTTTTTGATAAGTTTCAAGTTTTTTGGAAAACTGTACTCTCAGTACTTCTTTGATTTTTGAAAACATGTTCGCTAACCTGTTTTTCATAAAAATGATCAATTTTTTTCATAAAAATGACCAATTTTTTTTATAAAAATGATCAACTTTTTTCATAAAAATGATTAATTTTCTAAAAATAATAATCGTTGTTTGAAAAATTGGCCCAAAAAAATATAATTTGGTAATTTCTTTGAAAAATTGCCAAGTTTTGGTGTGTTTAATTTTAAGAAGTGTCCAAATTTTTGATGAATTGAATTTTTAAAAAATGTCAACTTTTGTAGAAAGTTGTGGAGGTTATGGAAAATGGAATACATTACATATTCAAGATTTGAAATAAAATCATGAATTTTTGTGCAACATAACAGTTTCAATTTTAGGTGGTTTTGGAATTGAAAAAAAAAAAAAGATTCAAGCCTGGGAAAATCCTTTAATGGCTTTCGAAAATCTGTCAAATTATGTCCTTTCTAGTTTTGGAAAATCGTTCAATTTCGAAAAAATTATCCTTTTTAAAGCTTGATCAAATTTTGGAAAACATTTTCAAATTCTAGACATCCAAATTATGAGGTTTATTTATTGAGCGAGACACTTACAAAATATTTACAAACATGCAAGAAGAATACGGGTACCGTAATTGATTAAATTCAAACAAATAAATAATGTCGAATCGATTAGCAGCTTATGGGTTGAAATTCTAACCATAAGCATTTTCCTCGAGCGAGCCTAATAACGAATTTTAATATTTAATATGTACCTGCCTATGTACAATACCTCGAATGACACACAATGTGAAATTTTTTCAAACGATCGGATTCCCACACAATCGGATTATAATTCATGTTTACGTCGTCGACCAAAACATTGATCGAACGAGAAAACCACCGTAATGCTATAATTTGAACGAAAATTTTCCCAAACAACGTTGGAAAGTTATGAATGACTAGGAATTGAAAAAATAAAAAAATTCGTTTCCGAAAAAAAAAAGTAATTTTACGACAGAATTATATACCATACCAATTGTTAGTAATCTTGGAAAGGTCATGTTTTGTTGATGGTTTACTCACTCGCGAAACAATAATAGTACATAAAATACATACTCGTTGGGTTATTTATGCACCTTATTCGATAACGTCTAATTTTCTACAGTTTCTTATTATATTATTATTTTTAAGTAGTGGTAAACACGATGAAAATGTACTAGGAAGTTGCAGCTTATTCGACTTGGAGGGACTATTTATAGGTAGTATTTTATTTTTATGTGATTTTTTTAATCGAGTTCATGCGTGTGAGGTTTTCCTCGTTTTCTTCGGTGGACATGTAATTTACCGAGGGTTGAGTTTCGTTGTGCGTTGCATCATGGGTTAATCAAGTGTCTCGTGTGTTGCATTTAATTTGTCCTTATTGTGTTCTATTTTGAGGTTTATTATTATTGTGAGATGTTTTATTTTTTTTCCAAAAGTAGAGGTGAATGGATTTGAAGTTTGTGGGTCATTGATGTAATTTTACATGAGAAATTAGTGAGTTGAAATGATTTAGAAAATGAGAAAAAATGTTAGGGTTAGCTTGGAAAATTGAACAGATTTTTAAAAATTAATAGTCAATTGACTTTTTTGCCATATCAAAATCAAATTTAATCAATTCACTAAAAATCGGAAACTAAAAATATAAACTTAGAAAAAATTAATTTTGACTCTTGAAATAGAAAATGGAAATTGATTAAGTACAAAAAATCATTCTCGAAAATGTTTTTTTCAATTTGAAACAAAAAAAAATAACCCAAAGAAATTTTCAAAATAGTCTAAAAAAATTGGATAGGCGAAGGAAATTACTTTTTTAAAGAAATGGAAACAATTTTTTCCTGATTTTTTGTAAAAATAGAGAAGAAATTGTCAGGAGAGAGGATTCAATTTCTCAAGCATGTCAACAAAAAAAATGTGATGTTTTGATGACCATGCAGTGGAGCAATCGTATTTTAAATTTATGAAATGAGAATGGATACCAGATTTGAGGAAATCGAGAGCATAAAAGTAGAACTTGTAAAATCAGAGAATTGAATGTCAATTTCAAAATGAAAAATTGATCTTATAAAATAAAAATATATCAAACTTGAAATAGATTTCGAAAATTCATTTTTCGCTCTCAAAATCGAAAACAGTTCTATATTGATATACTGATTTTAAATGAATCAAAAAAAAAAAAACTAATGAAATGAAAAATCAATTTTTGAAAATCCATCACTCATAAGATGGACTGGAGTCAATTTTATTTTGCATAATGCATCCGATTATTATGGAGAATTGAAAATTCGACGTTGTAAAAATTTAATTTTTTTTGACTCTAGATATCGAAAATACGTAGATAAGTTGATTTCTAATGATGGAAAAAATCAATTAAAGAATTCAAAGACTAAGTTTAATGCAAAAATTTAGTTGAAAAATTAAAAATGAACCATAAAAAATAGAAAAAATTCCAATTTTCCCAAGAAAATTACCTTTTGATGTTGAAAATATTGATCAAACCATTGATTCATGAACTCAAAATATCTAAATTTTGAAATAAAAAAAATTTAATTTGGAAATTCAGCTTTAATTCTAGACAAACATCAATTTTAGGATGCCCAATTTCTGGAAAACCTAAAAAAAAACTGCAAAAGTCAAGAAATGTTGTCAGTTTAAAAATTGAAAGAATTTCAAAATTTCTGCTGAAGTTCGGTAAATTTTTTTAAAAAAGGACAAATCATCTAGAAAAGCGTTCCTCAATGTATTTTATTATCCAAAAATTTCACTCTCGCTTCGCTCGAGCCGAATCATTTACTTCATCTCGAGAGTAGGTATTTTATATTCTTTCTTGTTTCTTTCTACGAAATCCATTGGAAATTTAATTTTTTTTTTGAAAATTTTGGTACCTAGTTTTAAATGAAGTGTGATGGGAGAAGCAATGTCATCATGACGATTTTGAAAAAAAAAAAGGAAGGAACAAAAGAGAATTCGAAATTATTAGTAAAGTTTTGGAAAGCTTCGCTGAAGAAAAGTGACGGATTTTAAACTTTTAAAGGTATTTTTTCGCAAAAATTTTCGCCCTAGATTTATTTAGGTTCAAAATAATTGATATTTTACCCAGCATTGATATTTTATTTACTGAAACAAGATTAAAAGATTTCAAGGGCTGTTGTGGAATTCACGAATCTAAGGTACGTGTTTTTTTTGGTGAGAGGAGGGAAGGGGATACGATAATGAAGTTCAAAGAAATTTTTGAATTTATTTTTGTCCCAGAAAAATCCGAACTTTCACTACGATTTGGTAGATCTAGATACTTACTTTCTACCCTGACATACTTTATTTCATTTTTCAGAACAGTGTAATTTTTCTTTGAAATCAGGTTTTTCTTTTTAAAATTTTTCTGATGTAAATTCAAATTCTCAAGTTTTTGTGCTGGGAAAATGGAAGGGGGAGGTGTCAGAAATTTTCAACTTTAAAGAGCTTCTTTATTCATACTTCATAATATCATGAATATTATACATAAAAGGTTTGGAAGATTTCGAAAAATTGGTCTAGAAAACCTGGAAAAAACAGGGAAAATTATCTCTGAAATATTTTTGACACTCTGATTTCATCTGTGTAAAGATTACTTCCTAGAAATACGAAAAAAATTCGTATTTGAAATAGAACATTAATAAGGTGGTGTAATAAAATTGAATAAAAAAAAGCACAAAACTAAAAAAATCAATATACTCAAAATTTAAAAATTCAAATCAGAAAAATTAAAAGAATTTGAGTTGAAGAAAAATCCAACATATTAAAGCACTTGAAAAATTCAAATGTGGAAAAAATAGGAAATGAAAATTTATTTCTGAAAATCAAAACCTCGATTTTGTCTGAAAAAAATACCAATTAATTTTTACCAGGATATTGAAAGTTAGTATTATAAATCTCGAAATCTGGCCTAAATTATACTTATTTCAACTCAACTTTTTTCACCATAATATGACGAGATCCCTCAAGTATTTCAATTCAATTTAACCACCAATTTGCTAAAATAAAAAATAGTCGAAAATTAGCCAGTTTAACAACTTTTAGTAAAAAAAAAATTCGCAAACGTATCATAATATTTCAACGACAATTCGTCACGGTTGCTTTAATTTCACGCATTGTAGCCTTTGATAAGAACGCAAGCACTTAAATTCAAATCTATTTGGTTTTTTCCCCCAAAAAACACGAACATTGTAATTCATCTACCATTAGGTACCTCCGGCGAAAAAATTACCTGCAAAACGTCATTTTCGTATTTTCACATTAGTCTGCGATGGCGTAATATTTTTTTTGTGAAATTAGCAATACCGTCGAATAAAACACTGCTGTAATTTGTTCACGTAAGAATATTACGCTTATCATGCTCGAATCGGGTGAAAAAATTCGCATTGTCAGAAGATACTATCCATTTAGGTAGATGCAGATATTCGTAAAATGTCTTCATCATAATTTACCTGGGTCTAGGTATGTTAACGATATACTTACGTGGTCATCGTATCGTAAAAATGGCCCCTACCTGCATTCAAAATATTTCAAATAATTACGAAAAAAATCTTGTACCATAAAGTTACCATTTTCAACCCAGGTAACAAGAAAAAACCGCGAATAAATAAAGCAGTCTAAAAAAATTTTAGCTAAAATTTACATAAATTTACGTCGATACTGAACGCTTGATATCGTACATCAAAAAATATTCCTATTATCAAAATAACCTCTAGAATGTGTTCTTTTTCATAAATCTACTGTGCAAAATGCGTAAAAATTAACGTAGCTATCAATGAAAACATGTTTTCCATTCTATTCTCCTGAAGTATAGCCAATTTGTTTTCAAATATTTAAGATAATATGTATTTGTAGATAAATGACACGTGGATTCTTTCGAAAAATACAACGTGATTTAAAAAAATAAGTTTAAAACTTACGGATTTGAAGTTTTTGAAAATTCGTTGAACCGATACGATATTTATCGCGAGTAAAAGCTCGTCCTTTACCTGTGATCCGAACCGAAATATACGAGATAATCTGTACCTTGAATGGTATCGAACCACACCTTTGATTTTTTGTTATTTTTAAACGAAAAGGTACACATTCGATTTATAAAACTTACAATAATTAGTGTTACTAAAAATAAATCTGCTATTGAATTGCTACCATGTGCAGCTTTTTGCTTTGCTCGATTCGAGATTATCTATAAACCTTGTTTTGATACCTACTAAAACATTATCGTACGATTGCGAAGTGGTTTTGATTCATGTTTTATATTATTTTTGAATTTTCTGTCTTTACCTATCGGAAAAATTAATTGTATTTTTTTTGCTTTTTGTTTATTATAGGTGAACGCGGACACTGTTGATTTTAATTTATTATGGACTGGGTCTCACGTCAAACCTCAAGTACTGAGGAGTCTGTTGCCGCACCAAAGACTGAATCATTTCCCCAGGTATCTATAATGACTTTGTAAATTTTGTGGAATTTTATTAGTCAATTTAAAACTGTAGAATTCTTTTTTTTCTTTCATTGAGAGTTGATAAAAATGATGGTTTACCCCTCTGCCCCTTCACGAAATTCTAAAAAGGGAGATATCCCAACTTGAAGAAAAATTTTGAGCCGAAATGATATAAACCGAAATGATATCACAAAGAACCTCCATTTTCAAAATTTCAGGTGCTGAAGTTCATTTTTTCTCGATTTGTGACAAATCTTTGAAAGGGTCTTTCCTGAGAAGAGTCAAAAATGGCCCTTGATCTAAATTTGATCAAAAGTGAGCTAAAATGTTAGTTTTAGTATAGAATCATTCTGAAAAATGTGTTGACGTACCCGTGGTGTCTACCGGGCATGAAAATCATGAAAATAACATGAATGTCAGAATAATGGAATGAAAACATGAAAATAACATGCATTTTGACCATTTTCCTCAAAAAACATGAATTTTCAATATTTTCCTCTCAATTTTTAAATTGAAGAAACTTTTGAATAATTTTTCAATTTCATGTTTTTATTAAGAAATTTCTATATTCATTCGGGTTCGAATAAAAAACACGAAAATTCGAATCGAACGGTCCATAGAAATAATTAAAAAAACGATGGTACTGTAATTATTAGAATATTTACGGTAATCGACCGTAATTCTTGAAATATTTGCAATAATTTACTGTAATTACTGAAATATTTATGGTAATCGATCGTAATTCTTGAAATATTTGCAATAATTTACCGTAATTACTGAAATATGTATGATAATTTGCAACAATTACTGAAATATTTACGGTAATTTACCGTAATTACTGAAATATTTACGGTAATTTACCGTAATTGTTAAAATATTTACGGTGATTTACCGTAATTACTGAAATATTTACGATAATTTACCGTAATTACTGAAATATTTATGGTAATTTACTACAATTATTAAAATATTTACGGTAATTTACCGCAAACATTGCAATATTTACAATAATTTTGTAATTATTAGGATATTTACTGTAATTTATTGTAATTTCTGAAGTATTCGCGGTAATTTACCGTAATTACTGAAATATTTACGGTAATTTACCGCAATCATTGAAATATTGACAGTAATTTTGTAATTGTTAGAATATTTACTGTAATTTACTGTAATTATTAAAATATTTACGGTAATTTACCGCATTGTGAAAATATTTTCTATCGTTTACCGTAATTACAGAAATATTTATCATCATTTTCCGTGATAATCGAAATATTTACTATAATTTACAGTAATGTATCGTAATTATTAAAATATTTACGACAATTTACAGTAATTAGTGAATGACAATTGGCAGGTGATCGATTTGTACGAGAATTTTTAAAAAAATTGATTCAATTCCTATTTTTCCATTTTATTTTTTTTTGGAATATTTAAAAAAAAAACTCGAAAGTTGGTGAAAGAGGAGGGTGCCCTGACTGGAATTTTTTTTATTAATTCTGTTCAATTCTCAGGCATTTCATTATAATTTTTGAATTTAAAAATTAGGAGCAACCCCAGACGGATTGTGATTTTGGAACTAAAAAAGAATCATTTGAGTAAAAAAATTTCCCATCACGTTTGAGAATGAAACATTTTTCATGACATCTTGAAAATGATGAATATTTTTGGAAATGAAAAAAAAAAACTATAAACTTTTTTGCAGGTAATCAAAATCACGCAAATTTATTGATCAGAAACCATTTTCGGTCAACCCTTTGATGACATCATATTTTTTTCTCTGTGAATTCAATAAATTTGATTCCATTTTTGAAGGATTTTGAGTATATTTGGAGGGTAAGAGGGCATGAGAATTTTCTTATGAATTTTTTTTTTGTAGTGAAAGAGGCACAGAGACTATAATTACACCGAAGCCCCTCATATTTTCTTCTGCATTCATCTAACATTAAAAGCACATTCTTTATTTCAAATAACAATGTGCATAAAATACTATATTGTATTTTACTCTTCCCTCCTCTCAGCTCTGCATGTCTAAGGGTCTCATTATACCATTTAATGCTCGGTGTAGGAGAACAAAATTTAAAAAAATTAGTTTTCAAGTACCTATTTTTCCATTTTTTAATAAAATTTATCGCCTTCGCTAAACAATATTTCCATTAGAACACATGTTTGATCCACGTGTAAAAAATCCCTTCTTTACAGATCGTACGAATTGACTCGCAAGGACAGATTATACAAGAATATCGAACAAATGCAGCATGCCAGAGGTTTCAAGCATTTCGATTTTGTACCGCAAACCTTCGTGCTACCGAATGAATTCAACGAATTGGTTACCTCGCATTATCGCCACAGAGGAGCTTGGATAGTGAAACCTATTGCTTCATCTAGAGGACGTGGAATCTACATCGTAAATTCGGTAATTAAATCACAATCGTACGATATTTTATTATCATACAAAGTTCAAACTATATACAAAAAATGATCAATTTTGATAGACAAATTACGTCACTCGATCAAGTATCGATTTTTTTCATCCAAATCGTCTATAGAAATTTATAGGGATCCATATTTCGTCTCACCTTCAAAAAAAAAACATATCAAAAATTTTCCAACGCCATATTAATATATTTCTTCAGCCATGAATTTTAAATATCGTACCTACGTAGTACGTATGTTCTACGTATTCGTAGATACTTAATTATCGCTATGACGTGAAAAGTGGCAAATTTTTACCCAGAATTATGCTTGAAAGGTGTAAAAAATCGTTGAACCTGGACGAGCACGTTTTATCAATGAACCATATGAACCAACGATGCAGTCTTAATTACCTACTACGTCGAAATTCTAGATCCTAATTATTTTTTCCGCGAGTGGGATTTCGACGATCCAACTCCAAGCTTACTCAAGGTTCAAATTTTTTAACCTTAATTTTTTTTAATTTCTTCAATTCTGATTTTTTTTCAAAAAGTATTTAATTTTTAATTTTTTAACAATTTTTTTTTAATTTCAAAATTTTTCCAACTTTGATACTTTAATACTCATTTAGGATTTTTGTTCCATTTTCATGTTTTTTTTTTTTTGAAAACTTCTTTCAACTCATTAATTGGAATAAATTTTTAAAAAAAAATAAATAATAAAAATTGAGAAAATTTTAAAAATTCCAATCGTGTTTTTTACCATTTTTTCCTTAAAAAAGTAATAAAAATATAAAGTCAAAAAATCGAGAAAATCAAAGTTTAAAAATTTTTGAAGTTTAAATACATTTCAATTTTTTTTAAAAATAATTCAGCTTTGAAAAAAAAATCAGTTTTGAAAAAAATCGAACTTTGGATAAATTTAGACTTGAATCGTTAAACTTCCATTTGTGGCAAAAATAATTTAGCGCTATTGTCGATATAAACAATTTTCCGACGTCAAATCAAACGCAAATTCGTATTACGTTCATGTTTAGTCTGTGTTTTTTTTTTTTTTATATAAATGATCTCACTGTATGTTGAATTAATTTAAATGTCGACGATAATTTTGCATCACACCCGTGACATATCGTTTGTAGAATTTTGCGCCAAAATTTACGACTGTCTGTGAAAAATACTTCCGAGGAATGATTTTTTTGATGTGAGCCATTAAACGTGATGGAATTACTAACTGGTTGTCAATAATTATTCTTTCAATTAGCTTATGCTATCGCGGAACTTTTGAAAAAAAAAATCAATAAAAAATCATTTTCGAAGGCTGTTTGATTATTTTTCAAAATGGAATTGCATCTGAATCAGTCTGTTGAGACCTTGAAAATTACAACTAAAATTTTGGAATTGTTAATTCGATGGAACACGACGACGGACGTATTTCAAAAGATTTTATTTTATTTTATTGCGAATAAAATCGATTGACTCTGGAGATATCTCAAAATTCACATGCTTGAATTGCTTTTTTTGGAACCCGATCAAAATAATTCACGTTTTTCAACAGTTGCTATTGTTTTTCAATAATTTTTTTATACTTCTGGAAGCCTGCAGATCCAGGTAGATGAAAAAATACCTAAAAACGAACCATTTTTTTCTCAGAATCTTTTATTTCTATTTTGACATATTATCAGAATTTAAACCGAAGAAAAATGTTTTAAAAAATAATGACCGATAAAATTTCTCAACGCGTAGTAAAGCTTATTTTTTTCCCACTCGACTTGTAAAATTTTTTAAATTTTTTAAAATTTCATGTACTTGGCAGGATATTTAATTTGGTTCAGAAATTGTAAACAACAGGTCGCTAGAGATTCGTAAAATTAATGAAAATTGTTCAACTTATTCAAATGAATTTGCTTAGTTTAAAATTTCAGTGCAGTTTGTTTTAACAAAGAAAGAATGTAACATGGAAGACGTGTTCGTTTGGATTGAAATCATTAATTTTGATGTATTTTGGTGATATGATGTCAAAATTACAATGCAAAAAATCATTTTGGATGGGAGGGGGAACCACCTAAAATGATTAAATAAATGAAATTAATACTTGCAAAATGCAAATGAACTTGAACTTGGTCATTTAGAGTTGTGCAATTTATTTAATTCAATGTGTTCGAATTATTCAATTTTGTTTTACGTAAATGCAAATTTTATTTACGGTGCGGTGTCGTAATTTTTTTTAAAATTATTTTTAGCGAACAGAAGAGTGTTTTTAAAAGCATTGTCTAATAACTAAGCAGAAACCATGAAAAATTTCTGAGTGGATTGCAAATAATCGTTCTTATTTTTTGCAGATTTGTAGTCTGTGAAAAATATTGAATGCAATAGCTTTTAATTTTTCAATTGAGTACATATCTAATTAGGTACATATTAATTTGTAAAAAACGTTTGGAAAATCAGTTGTAGGTAGTAATCAATTTTATACCTGTTTTTTCACACACACCCCCCCCCCGTTCCATTTTTATGTCATAGGATGATTTTGATCATCACAGTAAATCTACTCTCTCCTTCCTTTGGCGATTAAAAATATAAATTATAGATTAAAATTTTCTATTCAATAACGAAAAAAATTTACAAGTTTTGGTTTTTTTATCTTTCCCTTTGCCTTATCCGATTGAATCATCTCTTGAGATGGATTTCATTCTCAAACTAGACGAAAATATAATAATGTTAGTGCATTGGTATCCAAGAAAAAAATTTCGCTTTTTTATTTCTCACCAGTTTTTATGAATTTATTTTTATGCAGATTTTGTACGAATCGAGTTTTTTCCACAATTAATCAAATTTTGTGTTTTTTTTTTTCAATTTTAATTTTCACTTCATTTTCAACATTTTTTATTAATTATGATTTTTTTTAATGGTATTTACTCAACTTCAAATAATATTTTATTAAACACTTTTTAGCTCTGAAAAATCCGACAATTCGGAAAAAATCAGAATTCAGAAATTCATGTTGAATAAATCCCAAGTTAAGTATTTATTTTTCCTGAAAAATAAAGCAATGAAAAAATGAAAAGTTCAGCTTTTGATCGTATTTTTTTTGCGAAAAAAATTTTTAGCAATACTTCGCTCGGGTTCAGTGATTTCTCATCTATCTACCTCTTTTGCTTGAAATGTATTGATTTGAATTAAGTAGGTATTTAATATTATTTTTTAGGAGGGGTAATCAATACCTTTGAGAAAAATTGCTCTCATCATTTAATAAATATCTTGAAATTTCTTCGATAGATTCATGAAAAATTTTTTTTGCGAAAATATAAAAAGTGCATTTTTTTACTTTTCAAACAGTATCTACTTTTTCAAAAAATTTTCGTCTTCGCTTCGCTCGGGCAGTAGATACTTTCTTTTTATTTTAAAAGTTGATGATTTTTGACTAATTTTTCAGTCAAAAATCGACAATTCCTTTCCCAGTTTGTCAGAAAAAAGTAATAATTTTTGACTGAAAGATTAGTGAAAAATGACCAATTTGAAATTTGACCCCTCCTCCTATTTTCTAAAAATCTCAGCCCCTCTCTTAACGGTGCGCCTAAGGTTAAAATGTCCCGTTTTTGTCAAAAACTTTAAAATGATATATTTTTGTCAAAACGTCATGGGAGTTTTGTCAAAAATATTGAAAAGTTCTGAAATGTCCTGTTTTTCCCCAAAGATATCGCAATGAAATGTTTTTGTCAAAAATGTGAAAATGATCTGTTTTTCGTCAAAAAAAAAGGTCAAAATATCCCAGCGGATTTTTTTCAAAAATGTCAAAATGTCCTGTTTTGCCATAAATGTCAGAACGTTGAGTTTTTTTCAGATATGTCTGTCAAAAGCCTTTTTATTTTGTCAAAATGTGAAAATGTTCCACTTTTTATGTCAAAAAGTCAAAATGCATTAGTTTTTTTTGCCAAGAATGTCATAATGGTTAGTTTTTGGTCAATAACCAAAGTTAAAATGTCCTGTTTTTGTCAAAACATTCTCTTAAAATGTTCAAGTTTTCTGCCAAAAATCCCAAAATGTCCTACTATATTTTTTTCAATAACGTCAAAATGTTTTGTTTTTGTCAGAAATGTCAAAATAGACTGGTTTTGTACCAAAAAATGTCACATTTTTCTGCTTTTTTGTCAAAAACGCTGAAAGGTTCTTTTATCAAAGTGTCTTATTTTTAATTCTTGTAAAAAATATTGTAGTAATATTTTTTTTACCCAAAAATGTACTGCTTTTTTGTTAAAATTCAAGCGGTTTTTCTTTTCTTTTTTTTTCAATCAAACTTTGAAATTCTCATTTTTTCAGAATTTTAGAATTATAATATACTTATTTTGAAACTTTTCTCTTGTTAAGAAAATTATGACGTGTGAAAAAAATGTATTTTGTCTCCTCTCAAAAAATCGCCCATTTTTGAAAAGTGTCCTTCCAAAGTTCTACTTTTTCATTTGTAGATTTTGTTGGGCACTTTGAAATATTCATTACAAAGATTTTAGGGAACATTTCGGAATGTTTTTAGATTTTCGATGAAATACTCCAATTCGGCGTATTTCATTTCAAATACATAATTCCAGACCTTCAAAAATATTTTTATCGAGTATCAAAATATGAACCTAATATCAAACCTCACCTGGCATCCTACATTCCCTTATTTGTAAAATTCAAAATATTCGAATTCAGCTCCAACAATCCCGAATGTTTTTCGTTCCGGTTTTATTTTAAATGTTAAAAACGTAACGAAAAACTCATAAAATTCCAATTATTATCACCGATCGACTAAACTGTACCATCGGAATTTCAAGACGTCACCTTAGGGAATTAGATAGGTAATTTAAACGCGATAATTTGAAGTCCGTAGAAGCGGATATAATGATACCATTAAATCGTACATCAATGGCATTACATCAGCTCCTGCTGTTTCTATCTATTACTCATAATGTCATAAAACAAATTTTTTAATTTTAACGACTCAAAGAATAAATCGAGAGAGATGGAAAAAACAGTCGAAAATTTGAAGAAAAAAAACCTACAATTTAGGTACCTAAGCTGCAACAAATTAAACGATATTCTGGTCGACTGACGTAATAGCCTTATTTGGGTAAATAAACAATGAAGTAAAAAAATGGATTTTTTTTCTTCGCCGGTTAAATTATTCGTCGTCATTGATAAAAATGATGAATGGTTATTGTTTCAGGTAGAGGATATTCCTCTTCAGGAAACAGTTGTTGTTGCCAAATACATAGAAAATCCGCTGTTGGTTCGAGATTGTAAATGTGATTTACGTTTGTACGTTGTCGTTACGTCGTATAATCCGTTGCTGGTTTATTTGTACGAAGAAGGTTTGGCTCGGTTTGCCACAGTCAAGTACGATCCGAAGGAGAAAAATTTATGGAATCCGTGTATGCATTTGTGTAACTACAGCATTAACAAACATCATTCGGATTACATTAAGTAAGTTGACGATTGGCAAGGAGACGGTGAGGAGAGAGGAACTGGGTAATTGACGAGTACATAGAATTTTTAGGCGGTTTTGACTCGACTTTAAACATGTTTATTGCTTTTGTTGTAAAATAGAAGCTCGGATCCGGAAGCCGATGATGTTGGACATAAGTGGTCGTTGAGCGCCTACCTCAAGCATTTAAAAATGGAAGGACACGATACTGGGTTATTGATGAGACGAATCGAAGATATGATTGTTAAAGCTGTTCTGGCTACGGCTCCTTCGATCGTTACTGCGTGTAGGTTATTCGTACCTCATCAAGAGAATTGTTTCGGTATGAAGAATGTTCTTGGCTGGATCGACGAAGATGCAAATTTATCGATTGATTGAGTATTTTTTTTTTGTAGAATTGTACGGGTTCGATATCTTGGTCGATTCGGATCTGAAACCGTGGCTGTTGGAAGTAAATTTGTCGCCGTCCTTGGGATGTGGATCTCCGCTCGATACCAGACTGAAATCTGCTATGTTGTCTGATTTGCTGACTTTGATTGGGATTCCAGCCGTAGACCCGGTTACTAGACCTAAATCGTCCAATTTTCAAAAACGTAATCTTTCGTTGGTACGTAGATTTTGAATTGGCGAAGAGGTTAGAATTCAACTTGGTTGTTCGGAATGAGCCAAATTATGATGTGGATGTTGAAAATTAGCTTGGAGTTTGAAGTTTTTACTGGCGAAGTCCATTTTTATGGGTTTTCAAAGACATTTTGATTTCTTTGGGCAAAATTTCCGTCAGATTTAATTTCACCGAATGAAAATTTAAAATTTTAAAAATGATTAAGTATGTAGTATTTTGATATATTGAAAAATTACTGGTCTGATTTCCATCTTTTGATGTTTCGAATCGATTTTGTACTTTTTCCAATCACTCTGGAACCATCAGAGGGGAGATAAACTGAATTTGGTTGATTAGAGGTGCAAAAAATCGAAAATTCCGATCTGAAATAATAATATTTTTTTCTATTTTTTCTACTCAAAGTTCAATTTTTTCTGGGGTTTCCTTCTTGAAGTGAAAATTTTTCCACAAGGTCATCGTTCTTTTAAAATATTTTAGATTAAAAATGTAATTTTTCCATTACTTTGAATGGAGCTGCTCTTCTGCTCCCCTCTGTTTTGTCCAGTTCTGCCTAAATTAAACTGAAAATTGATTAATGTTCAATTTCAACATTTTTGTAGATTTATGCCCGATAATGTTCCTAATTTGGAGAAAATTTACGATTTTTAAATTTTTTCGTCCGTTTAATTATTTTTTTCTCATTTTAATACTTCTAGGCAGAGTTTAATGTTTTTAATTTTTTTCGAAAACATTGAGATAGCTAAAAAATTTAATTGATTTATATCTTACTTTATAGGCACTTGACACCGAATAAGTCACCATCTATGGGGAAAACACGGAACTAAACGAAACCATTATAAATTTTTTCATTACATGTATTCTTATGAGAAATTCGCGATTTTTAAAAATTAATTAAAAATCGAGTACTGAACATGCAGGGTTCATTTTTGTTTTAAATAGAAGAGTAAATTGTCCTCTTTTTCAAATAATTTTTCTCTCCTTTCTTACTCCACTTATTAACTAAAAAAAATTTGAATCAACGTAAGCATATTTCACATGTTTTCATAGTGCCCTACAACGCGTACAACGAAAAAATACCCGTTTTCCCCTACTCGGCTCGTAATGCAACGCGCGTTGATTACAAATATCGTCCAATCACAGCTCAGCGTTCTCGTCCGTTTACGTTTTAAAAACATGAAAAAGTTACCTTCGTTAATTTCAATTTTTTCAATGAATACGCCAAGTAGAAGGGAAAAGAAAAAATTCTTTGTTAAGAGGAAGATTTACTCTTTCATTTAAAAAAAAAATGAACCCTGCACCTTCAATACCCGATTTTTAATTAATTTTTAAAAATCGCAAATTTCCCATAAGAATACATGTAAACGAAAAAGTTATCATGGTTTCGTTTTCGTAACAGCGCTCTCTGCAGGAGGTGCCGATCGCCTATTGGTTACTTACTGGGTAGTTGAATTTTTCCTGACGAATTAATTCAATTTCAGAATCTAATCTCCTTTTTGATTTTTTTTTGGGGAAAAATCGTTCAAAATAGGCAAAACTTGCAGAAAATTGTCCAAAAATTGTCGAAGTTACTTAGAGATATGTTCAAAATGTCTTTAAAAATGTTTAAATTGCATCGAAATTTCTGAAATGTGGCAAAAATGGATTAAAATAGCGTATAACTGAATTGTTTCTATAATTTTTTGTTGATTTTTCAAGTGTCTAATGTAAAATTTTTTCTTTTTTTTGAGACATTTCGAGATATTTCTGTTTATGAAAACTTTTCGTTAGCTATTTTCGTACAATTTTCATTGAAATTTAATTTTGAAAAATTTTGTTGAAAATTTGAGAAATTCCGACGATTTTTCAAAACAGTTTTAAAGTCATTTTCAACGAAAATTGTAATTTTATCGATTTTCGCTTCATTTCAATGAAGTTTACTAGAAACTTCCGTCGTTTTCTCTCATTTTAAATCATTTTCGAAAAAATTTTCCAGTCTTGATTTGTAGCAATTTTTATGCGAATTTCTGAATTTCTAATTTCCATCACTTCCATCAGTCGAAGTTTGCGAGAAATTTGTAAAAAAAATTTCCAACCTTTTGAATGAGTTTTTTCAAAGTTTTAAAAATTTTTACGTCATTTCGAACAATTTTATCAATATTGATGATTCCCAAGTCCCAATGTAAAGTTGAGCGAGGCGATCATAATTTTTAAATTTTTAATGAAAAAAATTATCATGATCTGATGGTTGAAAATTTTGATTTAGAAAATAATTAATATATGTATTTTTTTGTGGAAGATGTTTCATTTTTTTTTTTTTTTTTTTTGAAAAATTTGATGTCTCCAATCATGTATTTTTAACATCTATATCGATGTATTTTTCTGATAAAAATTAAGAAATGAGAAAAGGGAATCTCTAAACATTTGATTATATGTACTTTCGTAATTTCAGAATTTTAAGTAAGTAAAAAATTATTTAATTTAAAAATTTTCGTTTTCCTTTGAAAGTACCATAACTAACTACATGGAATTATTATAGAAATTTTCTTTCAAAATGGCTTTTGTAATGCATGTTCTAAAAAAAACAATTTTATCAAGAATTGGATGAGGGGTACTGAATTTGATCATTGGAGGGCCAAAAAATTTAAAAATTCTAATTGAAAATAATTTTTCCGATTTTTTTATTAATTTATATATGATTGAATTGAATTCAAAATTTTTTTGACCAATTTTAAAATTCTCTAAATCTTTTACCTTTCTATTCTAAATAATTATTTACCTTCGATCTATTTGAAATTGTTTCATTTTCGTCGTTCTAATATCTTTCTCCTTTTTTATCTCCAGACTAGACAAATTCTATCTGTTGATTCGACCCCTTATGTACGAAACGCTTCGAGAAAATCTGTGGAAAAATCATTAAAAAGCGTGACAGCTGAAGAAGCCAAACTTATACGAAGTATTCGAGACCAGTTCGATAGAAAAGGAGGATTTTTGAGGATTTTTCCGGCAGCTGATTCGTGGCAAAAGTATTCTAGATATTTGGGTGAGTAATTAATTTCATTTTTCGAAAATTTGAACAAAAATCAAAAAGATTTTCTCATTTTAAATTTCGATTAATTTTTATCATTGCAGATCCAGTGACCGGAATACCCACTTTAGGCACGACTCAGTACAGTGGACAAATTGCGACTCAAAATTTCAACAAGCTCGTTCATTCGCATTTATTTCCCAACTCGGTGGTGGCTAGATCTCCCGGTGGAAGATTTCCTTTAGTTAGTCGATCGATGGATCGGTTGTTGAGGTACGAGAGATCCTTGAGTAATCAGTATCGTAAAGAGTTGGATATGGATGTATCGTCTGATGAAGGTCAGTGAACTGATAATTGTATCGAATACGTAAAATACATTCAAATTGGTTTTTCGTTAATGGAATACAATTTTTTTCAAAATAGCTGATCAAAATGTAGCCCATTGTCCACAGAAGCAAAGCGTTATCAGATACTTGAAAAATGGTTCTAGACTGAAGTGAGTTCTACGTAGAAAGTTTTCCCATTGATATTTTTTTAATTCGAAATATATTATTTTTTATACTTTTTTTTTGGTCAAAATATATTTTTGATTTTTTTTTTCAGTCAATCTCAAATTCAGTTAGCATTTGGAAACTACCTGCAAAAACTGCTCCTACGATTAAAAGGTCACGAATTACTGAACGAAAAAAATCTCAACAAAGAAACTCAGTGTGACGTGATATTACAATTTTTACATACGATTTCTCAAGGCCTTTCAATGCCTTTACAATTCAAGGTAACTATATTCGAGCTAATTGAATTATACTTCTGTCTCATCTTCTCCTCGTATTCATTCATATGATTTCTAGAAACCGAGCGAGCATTTGAAAGGCAACGATAAAATTGCTGTGACTGCCAAGCATTTGAGCGATTTCCTATTTTTCTATGTCCAAGAATCAAAATGCAACGTCTCATCCGAAAACAATGGCGAATTCATACCCGACGAAGTATTCGGTACATTTTTGAAAACTGCTCTGTAAGTAATTTCCTCAGCTTGTTTATTTTTTTTCAATTTTCAAATTTAATATGTGATTTTTTTCTGTCACAGCGAAACCGATATCGATGACGTATTGAACCTAAACATGAAAATGACCTGCCCCGAAACACGTCTGTCGAAATGCAGCCGAATGAGTAAACTATCCCTATACCAAATTTTCAAACGAGTCGAAAATTGTGTTCTTTCGAAAGTTACCGAATCTTAGTCAAAAAAATCGTTAATTTTATTGCGTCCATTTTCTATTATTACAGAAAATACCTTTTAATTTTAAGAAAAAAGAACATCAAGCGCACTAAACTCGCATTATCTTGTAAGAAAAAAAAAGATCTTTTCTACTAAACGTGATACCATCCAAAATAACTACGAAGCTTAATCATACTGCCAACGAATACATAAATTTTTATAGGTAGCGAAAGTGTTTATAGCGTTAGATTTTAGTCGTATGTAGAATTGCGTGCTGATTACAAAAACTTATCGTTGTGTTTGCTTGTTACCTTTTGTTTTGTTTTTTGTTCCTTGATTTATGATTTGCGTTACCGTCTATTTAGTATTATTTTTACGTTTTTCTCTTTTTTAAATTCTATTTTTTATACTCTCATAGTCAATTATGTGGTTAGTTTTGAAGATCTTGCTTTTAATGCTTAATTTTTTACGAAGTGATGTCTTCGAAACATTCCTAAAAAGTGATAAAGCACCGTCTATATTTTTTAAATTATTTTTAATTATTTATAATGCACATTTTTTATGATATTAAAAGAGTTTTGCTCACACAGAAACTGATCCCAAATAATTTCAGGTTTTTTGTTTTGCTATTTTATCCTATTTTTATATCTTATGTGTAATTTTGTTACGATTTTTCGCTGAAGCGCGATCGAGTTTTTTTCTGAGATGTTCAAGCAATAAAATTGTTCAATTTCATGGTGTACTTTCTTTACCTACATTTTTTTGTTCATTTTTCAATTCAACTCGGGCCTTTAAATTCTTCTACTAACTTTTCTTCAAGATTCCATTTTTCCAAAAAGTTTTAAAATTATGATTGTTTGGGATCCTGAGAAGAACTTCGGAACTTCAATTTCTTTTGTACCAAGTACTACAAAAATGACAAAACTAGTGGTATTTGGAGAAATTCGACTTGTCTAGTGGGAAAAATGATTAAAATAAGACTAAGAATTCTTCATGAAGAATTTCAAAACTTGAACCAAAATTTTTGGCAACGTTCAAAAAAAATTGAAAATTACACTGATTTTTTTTTCATTTTCATGGAAATCTGTGAGCTTTAGAATATCTCTGAAAATTGAAATTTTTGCTGAAAATTACAATTCTGACCTATAAAAAATTGTTATAAACAATTCTGAGTCTCCTTTTAATCATTATTTAAACTCTGTGAGCCAAATTTTTTCAATAATCGCCAGAATTGCGCTATTAGACATCGAATTAGGTATTTTTTGATAAATAGCCGAAGAAAAAACCAAAAAGCTTCTCTCTTCGAATTCCCCAAGACTCGTGATCAAAAAGTAGTTGAATTAAAACCTACGTACCTATATATCAAAAGTACAAAATGAAAATAATCATTAAAACGTAGGACATCTTTTATATACATTTGATACAAAGGACAAAAAAAAATCATCTTTGTAAAAAATAAATACAGAACAAAACCTAAAAATTAGTTTTTTAAATTATAAATGCATTATAAATTTAATATCACTCATATAAACAGTATTTTGGCAGTACTGATAAGTTTAACTTTCTTCCTCGCTCGTTAAAATATCAAAGTGAAAAATTAATTCGTAATGTAAAAAAAAGAAGAAAACTACCAATAAAACAACATTAACATTCACAATAAAATACACATAAAATTAGGAGAAAAAAAATTATGGCAAATTAAAAATTTGGTTCAATAATTTACAAAAGAGAGAGAAAGAGAGTCTTAATCCATTTTGGACTAGTCTTAATGATGTTGAATTTTACAATCGTAACCTTATTTACAATGGGGAAAAAAATATTGCACAAAACGTAACTTAAATAATAACATAGGACGCATGTACTTAATACTGTTAAGCTTCTTTTTCAACGTGTGTTTTTGGGAACACTGTTAACGCAATGGATCCGGCTCCGGCTTTCGAGCCGTTACGATCGTTTTCATAAGTCTGAAAAAAATTTAACAGGTAACAATTGATTATAAATGATATCGTATTTGGTAAAGATGATGAGGTTAAAAAAGAGGAAATTTGTGAAAGTTCTAATTAAACGATCTGGTGAACCGTTAAATAATCATACCCATTGTTTCATGTTGTATGTCTACCTTGTAAGCTTGGTTGTCGTAAGCGGCCGACGTATTATTTTTTCTATTTATCGGCGTCGTTATCGGCGCTTTTATCGTTCCGTGTTTTTTGGCTAATATTAATATTAATATTATCGTCGATGTAACGGCTATCGTTGCTAATATCGAGACTGCAACCAATGGACCGTAATACGTATTGGATTCTACTAACGGCGTACCTTCTAATTTACCTGAAATGTAACGAAATTACATGAGGTATTCCTTTCGATAATTTATAGTTATGTATAATACGAACCTTGACTAGTAGAAGGTGGAATTGCAGGACCAATTTTCGTAATGAAATCTTTCACGTTACTTTTCTTAGTCCGGCCATTAGTTAGGTAAGCTTCTAACCATAAACGATACCTAGACAGTATTTTTGTGTTAATAACCAGAATCGTATACCTCACGATAAAATCATCAAATTTTCAATACCTCGTTCCTGGTTTCAAATCTTGAATTAAAATATTCTGAGACGAATCTCGTTTAGCTACTTTAAAAGTACTAAAATCTTCTCGACTACCGTCTGATTGGTAAATAGCCCGGAAAATATTTACATATTTGTCTTCCGGATATGGTACTCCAGACCAAGATATTTCTATTGACGAAGCTTTAATATGGTGAACTTCTACCATTATATCGAATTTATACGGATCTGCGAAAGAAAAAAGAACTCAATAGGAGGAAATTTCCAACTAAAATTATTTCTTTAGACAAATAATTACCAAATTCTAATCCGGTTCTGATTTGGATAGTTTTATGAGCTTGTAACTCGGTGGTCTGGCCAGGGAATGGAATGAAGAATATTCCAATTTCGTAAATAGTATTGGGTTTCAGTTCTTCGATCGTGTAGGTAGTTACAGCTCGATGAATCAAAGGAGTAGCAGCGTAGATCTATGAAAATAAAAAATACTGATTAGAAAATACATTTTTGGAAAATGATCTCTTGAAAATTTTATTTTTTCGTACTTTATCATCTAGTTCTTTATATCGAAGCTGAACACCATCAATGAACTGAAGTTCGGTTTCACTGAACATTCGCCAACTAACTTTGATAAACGTTGCATTAACTTCAATAGCTCTTAGATCTGCTTCGACAGGTATAATCGGTGGTAACGTTGTTGGTAGAGGGGCTAACGAAAAAGAACCTTGATTAATGCATTATTTTCAAAATCTCTAATTAAAAAGTTGACAAAAAAAGTTACCAGCAGATAATGTCCTAATGGTAAGTATACTACTGGTAGGAGTGTTATTAATATCACTCATAACTAGTGAAATCTTAATTTTATACGTAGTATTGGCTTGTAATCCACTCAATTCGAATTCTAACTCAGGTGTAGCTATCAGATCATCAGGAGGAGCCAGTATCTGAAGTTCCCAAGTAGACGGTTCGCTATTTCTGTAAAATTCGATGAATAAATTAGAAATACCGGCATAAAAAGATGCACTTCTAGTTGATAGGTAGTGGAACTGATCCAAACACTTTCACTGTTGAAGCTGAACTCAGCGTGAGTTTCGCAAGTTTACAACTACGTTAATGTTTTTTTCAAAACTATACGTACTGTTGGTCAGAAGTATAACGTAATTCTACTCTTCCATGTAATCCAACGAGCACATGCGGTACAGAAAATACAAGTTTAACTGTACTTTCGTCGACTGCCTCCAAAACATGGATTTTAATTTCATCTGTAACACGAAATCATGTATTTGGAAAATCTTTCGAGATAACTTTCTACATGAATAAAGGTACTCTTATCCAAATTACGATAGAATTATTCAGCATGCAGATTTATTGTATTTTCTACACTTGACAAAAGTTTTGCAAAGTTCAAAGTTCCGGTGATAAAATAAGTTCCATTTTGTTTATTATGTAATGTATTGTTGCCATCGCCATTTTGAAAACTAAAAATGACAGTTCGTTTTATTTTTCAAAAAGTCAACACTGTTTGGTGTTTTTTTTTCATTCCATTAAAAATTACAATATAATGCATAGAAAACTAGAAAAGTACCCAGAAGTTAGACTAATTACTACAAAAAATGAGAAATTAATTAAAAATAAATGAAATAACCAGAAAAAAAAAGAGAAACAAACAATATTTTGTACAATATTCATAAAGATAGGTAAAAGCAAGTAGGTAAATTCTCCTGGCTCCAAAGAGGGGACTATCTATGCAAAGGGTGATTTCTGTGAAAACCAAAGAATTCAACGTTATTTTCAAGAAAAAATTTGAAAATAAACAAAATAGTGAAAAAATCGTGGTGTCTTCGTGGGATCGTGGATATGATGTATTGCCGATTATTTGTTAATTATTTCGCGAATTCGTTTACTTCATGCGTTAAATTAATGTATTTTCTTCCAATGTATCGAATCGTTATTTCGATACTGGCTAGTGACATGTGGTAGTGTAACTAAACAATAAAATCGATTCGTATTTACAACGATGGTCAAGATCGCCGAATGCTTAGGTAAGAGTGAGAAATATCACACAAAATACAATTACGATAAGAAATTAAGAAACTCGTAACCCTAAAACCCAGTCTCGTGGTATCCCCACGTTCATTCGCGTCTACATGGTGAACCCATCAACCACGGAAGCAATCTATGTACAAGATTCAATCTAAAGCTAACTACAAGAACGTATTCACAATCCATTAGTTCCTAATGCCGATACTCGAACACCAGGCTACATTCGAACCACGATTATACAATTCTACAGTTAGGTATGTATTGCTACCACAAAAACCAAACCAAATTTACTGTGTTCTCGGACAAACCTCGATTCGTGTTGTTGTGCTGATTGAGCAGCTCTGGTTGTAATAACAAAGGATGCGACGTTTGATCGGCGTTCAACGTTTCGTGGTAGTTTTGATATCCAAAGTTATGAATTGGAACTTGGTGACGCGGCGGACCTCCTGGTAGTATATTTGGTAAATGTACGTTATTATTGGTTTCATGATGTAAATGCGTTAATACTTCTTCTACATTCAGCTGAGTATTCTGTTCGTTCGGATTTTGCAACCGGACCCCGTCTTTGGTTAATTTCACAACGTGCCCGAATTGCGGATGAATCTCGTGCTGGCCGAAGTGCAAATTCTGTCTGATTTGTTCATCGTTATACGCATCATTGTCGATCAAATGGTAAAATTCTTCGGATTGGTTTGGATCGTTTATCGGAGCCGGTTTATATTTATTATTGAACCCTAAGTTCGGATTCTGCGGCGTTTGATGGATTAGGATTTCGGAAGGAGGATATTTCAAATGAGGATTGACATTCGGGTAAACGTTTTCTGGTATTGTGTACGGTATGTTCGGATATGGTAAGAAATTATTCTGATTTTGATCGCTGATTTTCACCTCGTATGGTTTATCTTGTTCGAACTGTGGTTTTTGTTTCTTATTACCTTCTTTGCCATTCGTTTGTATGTGTTTTTTAGGAAATTCAGCCGCAGTTTCCGAATGTTTATTTGATTCCGTCGTACTTTTATCTTTGAATTCGCTTTCCGGTAGATTTGGATTTTTCACAAACGGAGGGATTTCCGGTGGCTTGATATTCCATATCGAATGCTTCGACGAATTTTTATTCTTACTCTTTGGATCGAACAAATCAGTGAACAAGTCTTCGTATTGGTTCTTCTCGTCGTAATGGTCTTCGGTTTCTTCTTCGTCTTCTTCCTCATCCGGAGTATAACCTTTGATCGGTTTCTTACCAGGTTTTTTGTTCACTGGCGTCGTCGTCGATGTATCATTCGAATGTATATTTTTCTCAATCTCCGAAGCGAATTTTTCCAAATGGAAAGGCGATAGTAAATCGGCTATCATTCCTTGGCCGGGTTTTTTCGTCGGTTTTTCACCGGAGCTTTCGTTTTTAGAAAAATATTGTGGACTGAATGGTCCAGGGTAGAATTCTTTTTTATCAGTGCTATTTTTAGAATTCGTTAATGGTTTTTTGTTCGTGTTATAAGTTACCGTGGTCAGACGGTCGATTGTGTTTGGTTTTGTCGTTTCGTCTGTCGAGTACATTGTGCTCGTGTGGTTGATGTCGTGTTGGGTAAATTCAGTGGTTTCTAGAGTGTTAGTAGCGTGTTCCTTTGTCGTCTTTGTCTCGGATTTTATCGTCTCATTTCCTGCAATAAGAACGCATGGTTTTTAGAATTATGACCGTTCAGAAGATCGAATTAGAGAATCGAAATGTAAACTGAAAATGCAATCAATTATTGGGTGCAAATTTCTAAAATATGAAATGAGTCGAAAGTTGAGCCGGCTTATTCGAGTTTGTTTTTGGTTCAACGATAGGGTGTTGACTGTTGAGTCATGGCTGCCAACTTTTGTATCATAGATTTTTTTAAAAATTTTGTCAATATTTATTTTCAATCAATTACCTACTTCCTCCTTCCCTAGCCGCCCCCCCCCCCCATTTATGTATGTAATTTATTATTTTGATGTTACATGAAGGAGATTTTTGTATGTATTTTTTTTTTTGGAATTTATATCAAAATTTCGTGCTAATATGTAATTTTATCCAAACTTTTGTTAGTTCTATGATTTTTTTTCCAACCTGAAGAAATTTCAGAAAGCTGACGTAATTTGGTTCAAGTGTTTCGCTTTGTTAGATATTAAAGTTAGAATGTTTTTACTGTCGATTTAAAAAAAAAAATCTTTTGTATTTTGTAATTCTGAAACTTTTGGGTTTAATTTTGAATTTTTAGAAAATTCGAAGATTCTGTGGAATATTTTTCAATTTTGTATTTTTTCAAGTAATTATGTTTATTACTTGGACCACGTTACGAAATTTTGATCTAAATTTGTAAATGTGACTAATTATTTTTTTATTCGACTTTGAATTTTTCAGATAATTTTTTTTGAGCTACATTTTTCGAATTAATTTTCGACGTTTCAACTTGAACAGTAAAATTTTTGTGAAAAATGAAGGTAGTGTATTCAATTGAATTTTTTTTCAATATTTTTTGGGATTTGGTGTAACATTCCAAATTTTTTTAGTGTACTGTATTTTTTTTTATAATGTTACGATAATTATTTTCATCAGTCAATAACAAATTTTGGAATCTTACTGCTTTTTATTTTAAATTTTGCCAAATTTTTATGAAATTTTCGACGAATAGCCACAATTTTTAATTGTTTATCTGATTTTTAACATGTTGAATTGATGTTTTCATGAAGTTTCGAACAATTTTATTTCAAAAATTTTCTAATAATTGTAAATTAAACAACATTTAGTAACTTGAAGAAACACGTGATGAAATTTTAGATGTTTGATCAAATTTTGTAAAATTTTCTACATTTTTCTTCAATTTTGAAATTTTTAGAAATTTTTAAATTTTTTTTCATCATTTTTCCATTGAAATTTTTTTCATCTTATCAATTATTACAAAAATGATCAAATTAAATTTTTTTACGAATATTTCTGTCGTTTTCATCACATTTTTCAAAAATTTATTAATATTTTGTTAACTTACTACTTATTCAAAAATTGAAATAATTTGGTGAATTTTGTGGCTGTTTATGTTTTAGTTTATTTACTTTACATTTTAAAGTGTTTACGTTTTATGGAACAATTTTTGGCTGTTTATTTCAGTAATTAGCAATCTTATGATAATTTTTTCAATATTTTTCATTTTGGACGGTTGTGAATCATTTTTATAAGTATGATTTTAGTATTGAAAATCAAGTCATGAAAAATCTATCGAGCTGTATATTATGCTCTGAAATTTTTAAAAATGGTAAAATTGTATTCCTAATTTTGACGACAAAATTGAAAGATTTTTGCATTTGAAATTTTATTTTATACTCATGTCAACCTCCTCTTCCTACCCTCTTTCCTGATTGATAATAAAATAATGATATAAGAATATTTGAATTTAACGGTGTTTGGAATTGAATGTTTTTTTTGGATTGGGGGGGGGGGGGGGTGAGGAGATAGGGTGACAAAGTTGAATTTTTTTATGATCAAAGTTGGCAGCCTTTGTTATGGTTCAGGTTGAATGAGTTCATCTTGTTGGCTCGAAAAATGTGAGAACATAATGCATAACACAAGCCATTGAACAGCTGGCGAAAAGCTATAACTTGATATTCGTGATATTTATATTTTTTGCTCGTTCTTTCGAAATCCCATCAGCAACAATAACAACAATCTCGAAAAGCTGCATGCTTTTTGCAACGAATTATTCTTCGTCGTGTATTACGATGAACGTTGAAACGAAGCGTATTTCGAACAATATGCTACATAATTACACTAAAATATTATCATTTTTTCAAATAAGAAAAAAGGCTAAAAAGCATGAAATAATTCTACTATCGTACTACCTACAAATATTTATGTGTAATAACTTCGTAACTTACGATCTGGAATTAATTTTAAAAGAAAAATAATTTGATGGGACATTGCAATAGCTTCATTTTCAGTATTCCCACATTTTTCACAATATCCTTGCGTTCATACGTTTTCATCGTATTTTTACATATTTTCAAGAAAAATTTTGTGCCAAAAAAATAGAAATTTGAGTTCGATATATTAGAAATTTCGAAAAATTGTGATTTAATCAATCAAATAATTGCTTATCATTTTTATAAAATTTTCTGCTGTGCTAGAAAATTTTGAAATTTTTTGGTCTATATATAAAATTAATAGAGACTGAAATTTTGAAAAATCATGTACAATTCGAAAACCAAAACAAAACGCTATAAAATTCTTACCTGGTCTTCCGACGTTAGGGCAAGTCCAATGCAGACAGCATTCGTCATCCGGAGGCTTTTGCAAAACTGCTTGTTCGGGAGGACAAAGGAGATCTTTAGGAGGAGTATTGGAGATCTTGGCACACATCGGTGAACAAGATACGTTGCCCATTTCGCAATAACATCGTTTCTCGCAACCGGTTGCCTTGACCGGTAGATCGGACCAATTGGGGTAGCTATTGGTTAAGATATCCACAAATGTAGACTACACAACGCATTTTTTTGAATTGCAACTTTTCAAAAAATACTCACTTTTCGCCATTGTACATACAAGATCCGTTATCTTTGCATCTTATTTTATCCGGACAACAGTATGGAGGGGTGGGGGTGAAATCCGGTGGATGGAATTCCCAATCTAAGCATTGAGGATCTAAGACGTCTAGACCGAAATCTGTTGGACATTCGATGTTTGCGCAATGGGCTCCTGTACTTTCGCAAACGCAATACAATTCGCAGCCGTCGTAGAATTCTTCATCTGATTGGAGAAAGAAAATTGAATATTGAAAGAGACCAATATTGAGTGATAAGGGTTTCAGAGAAGGGCAGAATTTGCCAACCGAAACGTACTTATTTTGTATGTTCTTCCTTTGTAAGAGCAACTCGACGAGAGAGTTTGATTTAGACCTGGTAGCGTTACCTCAGCTTTATTAGATGCGATATTTTTCAACCTGAATTGGTATTTTTTACCCGGTTCGAGGCCACCGACGGTGTTCTCGACGCATTCTGTGTTACTCCAATCGACTCCGTTTTCGCTCACTTCGACGTTGCAGTCTTTGGTTTTTTCGGAAAATGTCAACGAAACCGAGGTTTCGTTGAGGGCTTTTACCGAAAGTATTTGGTTGTCTGTTGTACTGCTGCTGATACCGGTTTCGTCTGAAGCTTTAGGGAGGGAAAAATTCAAATTTTTGGTTAGAAATATAGGAAAGACAACAGCAAAAAATTCATTCCAAGATTTCCAAAATACCTACTCGAAAAATTATTTATTGTTTTTAAAAAATATTGAAGTGCCATGGAATTTAAATTACTTGTAAAGCTGGCTGAATTCTAATTAAATTTTTTAAAAATTCACGTTATTTATTCAATTTTTTTTAAGGTTTGGAAATTGGTCTGAAAATAAACGCGAGTACAAAATTTATTTGAATTGTCTGAAAATGGTTAAGTTGAGCTGTATTTTTATAACGTTTTATTTTCGTTTTGAGAAAAATAAATTTTGAACATGCATTTACAGCTTTAAAAATTTTTTAAATGAATTTTATGGAATATTTAGCAAGTTCTTCATTGTTTTGTAATGACTTAAGACAAAATATTTGAACCGAATTATTAGTCAAAATGAATATCTTATTGCTGAAGAAAGGAGAAGGGGAGGGGGAAAGATCCGCTACAAAATGTTGAACGTTTTATCCATTTCTGTGGATTTCTATTTTGTTTAATTCAGTTTTGAAGTGTTTTTTTTTTTTAGTAATTTTGACAAAATTTTGAACGATTTTTTAATTTTTATATCGCTTTTTTGTTATTTTAACGATTATTAATTACAGTTTGATACATTTTAGATGAATTTTACTCAATTTTAACTAATTTTCTGTTATGTTTTTTGTGACTATGAAATTTTTTGTGCCTTTTTCAACTGTTTTATTCACATTTTGTGGAATTCTCTATGATTTTACTACATAGAATTTGCAGCATTGTGTAATTTTTCCCATTTTTAAACATTTGAATTATTTTGCGTAGAACTTTATAAATTGGGTCATTTCTAAATTTTTACATTTTTTTAATTACAAATTTTAAGATTTTAAAATTAAAGATGAACTTCGTGTAATTGTATTATGTATTTTGGCAACATTTTTATTGATTTTTGGGAAATATTTGGACACATTTGGTGCAGATTTTTATATTTTTCAAATATTCAATCAAATTTTATGAAATTTTCAACAATTTTACAAAAATTTTATCCAACTTGATAATTTATTTTACATTAAATCAATTTTTAGGAAAATCTTGAGTAATGTATTCATAATTTTGATAAAATTTTATAATTTTTAAAAAATTTCAAGAATTTTCTCAAATTTTTAAAAATAATGTTGAAGATGAATGTTTTTAATTAGATGTTGATAGCTTTTGTGAGTAATTTTGTGTAATGTTTGATCAATGTGTCTTTTTTTAACGTTTTGATAAAATTTGCTTTGAATAATTTTTTTTTAATATTTGAAATTTTTGCGCATTTTCCACTTTTTAGCTTTATTTATTATTACATTTATGGACATTTTTAAAATTTTCTCAGTATTTTCATTTATTTTACATTATTGATAATTTTTGAGTAGGGTGTTGATATACTTGCAAAATTTCCTCTTTTTTTTAAACATTTTGTCAACTTTTCAATAATTTGGAGGAAATGTAAAAACTCTATTTTTCTTCACTTTCTAATTATGGTACATATTATTTTGAATTATTTAAATGAATTTTTTTTTGAAAAATACGTACATAATGTTCACTTTTCTCAACATTTTCACCACATTTACCAAAACAATAATACGCATATTTTCGAATCCAGATGAGTTTCGTAATTCCTCTCCCCCCCCAATTTTGCTTCTTTTTTCTTTATTCAATTCATAACATTTTGACAAATTTCACAAAGTTTTAATTTTTAACAGAATAATTTACATGTATGTGCCATTTTCATCTTGTTTTTTTTTTTTTTTTTTTGAAACTTCATGACTTCTTACGATCGTTGTCGAATAAAATATTGCAAATTTGTAAATCATTTTTAACCGAATTCAAACTGGAGCATTGAATTATAAAAAAAAAATTATCGAATCTCAATCCGTTTTTTTTTTTTTTTTTTTTTTGTTGGAAAACTAATAATTATTAGTGTTTTAAAGTTCAAATTCCCATTTTAAGTATTTTAAAATTTAAATTTTATGACCTTTCACTCCAAATTTTTAAAGTTTTTGCAAACTATTTTTAATACCTTTTAGAAGGGAAGTGTGCAAAGATGGAGACGAGAGAGTTACCTGTAATTCCAACTTTATTAACGTCGTGTTCTTCGACATCGCAAAGGATTCGTTTACAGCACGGATCATCGGGATCTTGCACAGCTAAACAATTACCGGTGGCGTTTTGAATACGCGGACATCTGCGAAATTAAATTCACTCTGTCATTAGTATTTTTACGTGCTAAATTTCGCGTTAATCATTTTTGCAGCTATAAAAATGCCAGTCTAGAATCTAAGATGAAAAAATTGATAAATTTTTCTCTTTTCAAGGTTACCCGAGTCGAGTATTTTTGAAAGATGACGATCGGCCATTGGCACGGCCCGTTAAACGTTTTTTTTTACGTTGACAGCTCGATAATCGATGGGTTTTTCGAAATTTAACGTATTGTGTGCGCCAATCGACTCCTAATTACGTGGTACTCGTATCTTTTGATGATTCTGCCGACGTGATGCCGCCGTCGGTCAACTTACATACATGAGCACGGTTGAATTTATGGTACCCTATTTGTAAAGGTTTTAGGTGGCCGTACGAGTGTTTGTACACGAAGAATTGTGCATATTGTTTGTTCTTTTTCGCCAGATCGACTCGAGATGTACATAATATTTTATTAGAAATCGTTAAATTTGATGATGCAGCGATTTGAGAATGGTAGAATGTGCAAGAAAGATTGCACAAGGCTGCTTACCTGCTTTTACAGTTCACTCGTCCGGCTGCCTCGCAAATGCATACGTCGCAAGTGTCGTTGAATGTGCTGCCTCGTTTGTACGTTTCGTTTTTATGGTAACAGTTTTCGATTGGTTCGGCTTCTGTAAAAATAAAAGTTCGAAATTTATTAATCAATCATTCAAAATGTGGAAAAATTGAAAAATTATACGAGTAACTTTGTATGAAGATTAAATTTATGCCGCGGTTCAGGAAAGGTATCAGTAAAAAAAAAAGTTGTGAGATAGGTAAACATGTTCTCTATCTTCGAAATTGAAGGAATAAATCCATTTTTTTTTTCAAATAAATCGGAACGCTCGAATTGTATTTTCCAATGTGGAAGTAGATTGAATAACCTTGAAAATGAAGAACGAATTTTCATGTATTATGATTTTTTTATTCAGCATGGAAAATGAAAAAGCCACAAAATAATACCTATGATGATGTGCAAAAAATGAATTGTGAAAAGCAGTAGTTCTCTAAAAATAGGATCTTTGTCGTGATTTCCGGACCCTTCAAATCATTTCGATCGTTCAGTGTTAAACTCTTTTTTACGTCTTATCACTATCTGAAAGAGAGAAAATGGAGAATGATGAAAGAAATAATTTTGAATTTTGATGCCAGTTAAATTTGGAATGGTCAAATTTGCATTTAAACACTGAACGACCCAAATGATTAGAACGGTTCGAATTTTAATAAATGAAAAATGATCAAAAAATGTACCTAGCATTTCCTGCGATTTTTTCAATATTTTCCTTGCTTTTTTTTTGGAATTTTGAAATTTGAAAAAAAAAAAGAAAACATGGACAAATCTTTGATATTTCAACAAAAAGTCATCAATTGAAAAAATTAAGTTGGAATTATTATTAAAAAAAAATCTTCGAAACGTTCTCATGATTTAAAAGCTTTTCCTATAAAGCAAAACTTATGCAATATTTTCCAATAGTACCTCATCATACAACTATTTTTCGTTTAGCTCATTGCATTGCTTTTTTTTTTTTTAATCAAGTTCTGAAATTTCAAATTTATTTTCTTCTCTTCTTTGAAATTTTTTCAATTTGATTGTTTTACGTGATAAAAAAAAATTGTTATCCATTTTCTGAGGAGATATCTCAAGGTAGCCACTTGAATGAAAAGTAGGTTACGAAACGTTCTTTGAAAATTTTATTCAGACCACAGAACTTTCCTTTCCTTTTCTTCAAATGAAAAACGTTGAACTACAATTTCAGTCAAAGATGACTTTTCAGAAGTAAACTCGCGTAAAAAATTAAAAAAAAAAAATTAGATTTTGACTCCCTCTCATTTCAGAAATGAGCTTATTGATATTGTAAATTCGCATCCTTAAAATTGAGAAAAGACTTCTTTGAACATTTTTGTGAAGATATTTAAACCGAACTAGATGAGTGACAAAAAGGAGAACTCTCCTGCATCTGTGGATTTTAGTTTGGAATTTTTCAAAAATGATGGACTTTTTGAAAATAAATTTTTGTTTTGAGTAATAGAATAAAGTGAGAAAAATTGTACTTAACTTGAAAATATTTTATTTTGGGGTGTATTCAGTTTGGGTTTGAAATTATGTTCAACACAAATTGAAATTATGTATAAACATTCGTTCCTGACCGATTTGATCGATAATTTTTCCACCTTACTAAAATTAAATGGCTATTTCATAAGGAATCAAAGGACAAACAAAATGCTAACCAGTAATTTCTAAATTTAAACGAACGAATTTGCGCATGTTTATGATTTGAAATTGTGTAGTACATGATTTCAATTTGTGTTGAACATAATTTCAAACCCAAACTGAATACACCCTTGGTTTTAAAGACATTTCATGACAATTATTCACCTTGTAAAAAAATAGTTCTAGAATTATTAGCCAGCAAAACATTTGTAAATCGTCAAAATTTTTGAAGTGCTTCTGCCTCTGTGTTTAACCACCCTCTGCCAATATCTAAGAGCTTAAAGTTGAAAAAAATCAAAGTTTTTCTCAGAGTGACTTGTGAAATGAGCAGGGCCGTGTAGAGAAAATTCGGTCCCGAAGGAAAAATTTGACGAGCAAAAAGAGGTCTTACACAATGGAAGGGGGGGGGGAGTCGAAAATTCAAAATTTTGATTTTTGAATTCCAATACTGCGCAAAGAAAAGGAGGCTTTAGAGGTTATAAAATAGGAGAAAAAATTGAATCGTTTGATATCTTCCAATCGCGTGGAAGCCTTCAATTTTTTGAAAATTATCAACAATTCAAAAAGTAGATGTTTTTGATTTTTTTCAACGAAAATTCTACCAAATTTCAAAATTGATCAACTCAATTTCAGATGATACGTATTTCTATGTGGATCAAAAAGTACAATACCTATTTTTGTAAAATCAATATTTTTTGGACTGTTTTATTATCTGAATTTTAAAAAGTTATAAAATAGAGGTTTTTTCGAAGAATTGTATTTTTTGGCCTTCACTGTCTTCAAATAATCTCTAAACTTTATTTTATCAACTTTTGAATTTTTGAAAATTTAGGGTGTTGAATTGAAACCCAGACGCAAAGCAGGAAAATCCCGTTTTTTCCCTCACATTCTGTTTAAATTTTGATTGTAATTGTGTAAAAAGAAAAAATGTGTCCTCCTTTCCTTAAAAAAATCGATGGAATGATTGAAAAACGCTCTACTATAGTCCTGGTTTTCCATTATGAATTTTTTTAGACTACTTTTCGAATCCAAATTTCGACAAAAATTACCATGAGAGAAATTTTTGGCTATTGTGTGTCAGGGTTTCAATTCAACACCCCGTATTGCATTTTTGATAACTTTTAAAGAATTGAAGAATGCTTTTAAGTATTAAAGGACCTTCGCGGGTCCCTACAGCTCCCAAAAATCTCAGGGCCGGTAGAATCATCCCTTTCTCCCTCTCTGCACAGGTCTGGAAATGGGATGAAAAGTTTCATCCGGTTATGTTTCATTTTTCCCTTGAAATTTTCATCTAATTATTTAAAATTGACGTAATTCAAAATTCAAAAATCATTACACCATTTGCCAGCTCGATTTTATTCTTTTTCAAAAATACTTTTACACAAATCTGAAATCGAGTAAGGTAAAAATTCGCACTTTATATCGAAAACCACTTATCCAAAGTACGCGATTGTTTCCTCTCATTCAAGCAACGGTATCTGAGATTCTCGTGACTTTATACAGACAATTCGCTCAATACCTCTTAACTCGGGTAAAAGGAGAAAACACACCGGGCCGAAATAAAACCGCCATCATCGCACCTTCGCAATTATCATGTATCGTGCGTTAAAAACCTAATTAAATAAACTCTCGTGTATCGTTTAGCCTTTCAAATGGCTCCATTGCTGCGTCGCATCCGCAACAAGTAAGGAGTAAACCGACTCGAACGTCAGCTCTGCTCGTGTTCTGGCATTTTACACCGTTCTAATTCCTCAAATCGTGCACCTTCGGGTCATGATTTTGCCCCATGTGTCACAAACCATCACCGCAGAATTACCTTACACATCCACAAATTTCAGTTTCAAATTCGACTGATACCGGGCACCTACATCCGATTTAGCATAAATTCAAGTCTCTCGTGCACTCTTTCACATCGCCAATTACTCACTCCCGAATTCTGGTCACTTTCGCCACAGAGCCAAGGCAACCTCCATAAACCTCTTGTTTACTTCCATCGCCCTACGACGTGCTGTTCTCTCGCGTCTTCGTTGATTAAATTGTTCTCTCGTGTGCTGTGTGTGCGAATGTAGCCCGAGAACACAATAATGTAATTATAACGAGAATATACGCGTACGACGCAAGTAATACGCGATGCCCCGCGTAGTCGAGCTCTTCTTGTATACGTTAATTTGAAAAGTAAAAAAAAACACGGGTCGCCGAGTACTCTACATCTAATTGTAACATATACTACGTATAAGAAGGTACTTCAAACCAAAGCGGTGCAATACGTTTGAAATAATTTCTATCATACGCACCGGTGCTGGTAGAGGTACCTCTTGTCCGCCCATTAGCGTAGATATACGCAAGTCATCATTTAGAATCTTGTAGCCTGGTTTACACACAGCCGAACACAAAGTAGCAATATTGTCTGTCGTAATGCCCCCTTCTCTCTTTACTAGACTATTTCTTTCCAACAGCATTACTTTGATAAGAAAATTAGTGCTGTGGACGAGTACCTCTAGTGTTTGTCATACTAATTACTTTTTTTGAAAACAATCGAATATTTTCTCTTGGCAATTGAATTCTATAAAGCCACAACTAAATAAGTATAGCAGTAGGCAACGTTCGTTCTCATGGAAATATTCGTACGAATATTTTTGGAGCATGGGTGCATGTGTTGTTTCTTAATTCGGCGATATTTTGATTTCATTTCCTTAATTAAAATATCATTTGTCGTGTAAGGGCGCGGCTCCATCTAACCGGCGAGCGACGGCGCGGCGCGGCGCGGCGAGTGACGGCGCGGCGAGCTGCGGTACGACGCGATTTTTTTTAAAATGAGTGTATATGAGAAAAGGGACCTAGGTGTTCTGAAAAAAAAGAACAGAGACCCTTTCTTATGTACGTACATGAGAAAAGGTACCCAGGTATAACTTTTTTTCAGAACACCTAGGTCCCTTTTCTCATATACACTCATTTTAAAAAAAATCGCGTCGTACCGCAGCTCGCCGCGCCGTCACTCGCCGCGCCGCGCCGCGCCGTCGCTCGCCGGTTTGATGGAGCCGCGCCCTAAGAATTACAAAATTTTTTTAAAGAAATGGCTCAAAATATATTTTTGAATTAGAAACCGTGCGGTATTTACACATCTCCTAAAATTGAAAAAGAATTATCGAGGAATGTCTGTTGAGGTCTATGAAATATTTGATACTGAACAGATTGAATCAAAATTTTTCCAAGATTTCAATTGGTTTTAACGAGTTTCAACTGATTTCAACTGGTTTCAACCAAGTTTCAACTGGTTTGAACCAAGTTTCAATTGGTTTCAACCAAGTTTCAACTGGTTTGAACCGAGTTTCAACTAGTTTCAATCAAGTTTCAACTAGTTTCAATCAAGTTTCGACTAGTTTCAATCAGTTTCAATCAGTTTCAATCAAGTTTCAACTAGTTTCAATCAAGTTTCAACTAGTTTCAATCAGTTTCAACTGGTTCAAACCAAGTTTCAACTGGTTTCTACCAAGATTCAACCAAGTTTCAACCGGTTTCAATCATGTTTCCGCTGGTTTCAAAACAAGTTTCAACTGGTTTCAAATCAAATTTTAGCTGGTTTCGATCTAGTTTCAACTGGTTTCCATTAAGTTTTGATTGATTGAAACAAGTTCCAACTGGTTTCATCAAGGTTTCAACTGGTTTCAAATCAAGTTTCAACTGGTTTCAAATCAAGTTTCAACTGGTTTCAATCTAGTTTCAACTAGTTTCAACCAGTTTAACTGGTTTCAATCTCGTTTCAACTGATTTCAATTAGGTTTCAATTGATTAAAACTAATTTCAACTGGTTTCAAATCAAGTTTCAACTGGTTTCAATCTATTTTCAACTAGCTTTAACCAAGTTAAACTGGTTTCAATCAAGTTTCAACAGGTTTCAATCACGTTTCCACTGGTTTCAAATCGAGTTTCAACTGGTTTCAATCGAACTTCAGCTGGTTTGCTGGTTTCAATCTAGTTTCAACCAAGTTTAACTGGTTTCGATCTCGTTTCAACTGGTTTCAATCAAGTTTCAACTGGTTTCACTCTAGTTTCAATTGGTTTCAATCAAGTTTCAATTGGTTTCAATCAAGTTTCAATTGGTTTCAATCAAGTTCCAATTGATTCAAACAAATTTCATCTGGTTTCATTAAGGTTTCAACTGGTTTCAATCTAGTTTCAACTAGTTTCAATCAAGTGTAACTGGTTTCAGCTGGTTTCAATCAAATTTCAGCTAGTTTCAATCTAGTTTTAACTGGTTTCAATTTAGTTGAGCTAGTTTCAATCTAGTTTTAACTGGTTTCGATCAAGTTTCAACTGGTTTCAATTTAGTTTCAACTGGTTTCAATCTAGTCTCAATTGGTTCTACTCAAGTTTCAACTGGTTTCATTGAGGTTTCAACTGGTTTCATCAAGGTTTCAACTGGTTTCAATCAAATTTCAGCTGGTTTCAATCTAGTTTCAACTAGTTTCAACTAAGTTTACCTGGTTTCAATCAAGTTTCAACAAGTTTCAACTAGTTTCAATCAAGTTTCAACTGGTTTCAAGTCAAGTTTCAACTGGTTTCAAAAGTTTCAATCCAGTTTCAATTGGATACAAGAAATTTCACCAAATTTCAAGTGGTTTCATTAAATTCCAAGTGGTACTGTATTGTCAAAAATTATTTGTGGTGAAAATGAAAAACATTTTAATTAGGTTTCAAAGGGTATTTAGAGCTTTTGAAACCAGTTTTGGGCCATGGGAGAGGTGTAATACAGTCCCAAAGCTCAAAAAGTAGAGCTTTGCGTTAGGATTGAAAATAACCTTAGAAATAAATTCCAGGGGTAAAATGAATACATTTGTTTGATAATTATGAAAAATTTTGATTTTTTTTCACAACCAACAGGGATTTGCAGTTTTGAAAATGTTATACCCTGTGCCTCGCATTCATCATTTTTTCTTGTAAAAATCATCAAAAATCGCTGGCGACCAGCCAAAATTGCGACACAGTAATTACTGGTTGATTAAAGAAAAATTTACTATAAAATGATGTATTTAGAATCTGTTAAAATTCATTGGAAAGTCAGCGAAATCTCTGAAATTTGCTGAAAAATCAAAGAAATTCCTTGAAAAATCAGCGAAATTTCGCTAATATCAATGACTCTTGTTTTTTTCGCCGTGCTGCAATTCTGACTATTTTTATCAATGACTTTTCACTGATTCAGAATGAGAAAGCGGAATATGGAATAGCTCGATCGTAATATCATAAAATTGATTTTAAATTGGAAAAAAATCACCAATACAGTGAGCTTTTTTTGAAAAAATAATTGCATTTTGAGTCGAAAAAAGAATTTCATCAAGTTATCCTTGAAATACGTTTTAAATAACTACATCAATAAAAACATCGCGATATCAAAAAATATTTGAAAAATCGTAAAAAGAGGTCAAATTTTAATTTTTAGAATTTTTTGTGACTCATTTTCTTCAAGCCCGCCTTCTAATCAGGAAAAAAAATACTAAATCCATTCTAAAAAATTTGAAAAAATATCAATCATAATTTGGCCAAGTTGCCGTAAACCCGCCAAAAAAAAAACTCCTGATGATTCCTATACAATTACATACAATGCCTCATTCGAAACAAATCATACCACACTTTCGAAACATCTCAACCGAACCCATTAAAATACTTCCTTTTCCAATCATCATTTCGAATCCTACTTGACCAATTACCATCGTTCTTAATTGAGTTAACGCGGCCACTACTCGCGTATCCATCGTTTGCAATTATGACCGGTCACTGGTCAGTCAGTTGCTGCCAGCACAATACACGTAATTCTACACATATCCGCGAGCCATAATATGTACTTGGACCCATACCCTGCTCTATCAATTTATCATCATCGTTGTCGACGAGACCGACGATAATGCTATTCACAGTACAATGTTTACATTATATTTCGGCGAAAAAGAATAATATACCTACATATCTTAGGTACGCTTCAAATTTAAAAACCAGTTTCGTCCTAATAATGAAAAAATCCAATATGAAAGAAATTCGCCAAAGGCGTCGCAGGCAATATTCATTGAAAAATCTGCCATACTTAACAAGAATACCCTATCTACATCATAAAATATTTTTGATTGTTATTATAAGTGATAATACAGGTATATCCGAGTCAGTATACGATATTTTCATTATTCAAGGTCAATTTGAAATTATTTTCAAGGACGACGCGTATTACTCCAGATATATTCTATGTACGTACACGCAGGGATCTTCAAAATTATACTTTTCCCCCTTCGAAATCCGAATTTTATTAGTTTTTTATGGCGTACATGGGCTTTTTATAACACATAGGCGATCTTTCATAAGTCACGCGCAGCTTCGACCACCTCGAGATTACTTAATCGAGCTGCTGACCTAAGAGATCTCTCAAAATTACGTAAGTAATTACCACGCGTTCGAATTTCTTCTGCACACTTGGTCGTCAAAATATAAAAATAAAAACGCCACGCGGACGCACGTACAATGTAATTAATAATTACCATTTCGTATAATTTCAAGCGTAATATTTCAGCCAATTTCCTAGATAGGCTCTTTTATAAACAAACCACGATATGCCTAGGATGTGAAATTTCCATTTTTTTTTCACCACCTTTCATCGCGATCGCCGGCTCGGCGTGAATAATTCGGCGGAAATATTTTTTTCCATCTTTCGAATATAGTAGGTCATATCTGGATTCATTTTCTCAAGTACTCAGGTATAGAATTCTGAACAAGTATATGACCCTATGGACCATAGACGTAGACTCGTTTATCTGGCACGTTTCATCTCGCAAATAATAGTCGTCTCTTAATTATCTCGTTATGGAGGACTACTATGTCACCCGGGCCGAGTTTATATAGGATTTTGTTTCCCTTTTTTTTCCCATCCGCCGCCGTCATCAGCATAATCGAGTCGAATCAAACCGCTTACTCATTGGTTATATTGTTGGAAAAAATAATGCTTACGTGCTCGGTTGTACGTACAAATTACAGCGGATTTACGAGTCGTGGAATTTTTCAATTTCGTGTATTTATTTTTGATTTTTTTTAATATCGGGATATTCAACGCCTCTTGACCTGTTCGGTTATCTTGAGCGATATCTTGGAGGATTGGAGGTTTTTTTATTGAATGTGTTTTGGAACTATTGCCATAAGATAAGTTATTAATTGGTATCTGAAAATTATGATGAATAGGAGTGAATTTGAACTCATTTCCCTCTTTTCAAGACATTAAAAAATCTTCGGAAGTGAAAAAAATCATAATTGGTGCAAATGAGTCTAAGAAAATCAATGTTGCGTAATTTACTCTTCGATATATACGAGAGGAGGGGCCAGACGGTGCGAAAAAATCATAATTATGAGCTTTTAAAATGGTTGATTGAAGTTAACGGAATGTGTCGGAAATTACTCCCAGAGAAAGGTTAATTAAAAAACCTTAAAACGAACCTCGCGAGTTGGCTCGTTCGATAGCTTCCGAGTTGGAAATTCATTCATATGTAAACTCTACGAGATATAGGATGTTTCGTAAATTATTTTCCTGTTATCAATTTGATGAGTAGAGTAGAAGTAGACAATTGATTCTGAGCTTATGTGAGTGAACTACTGAGGACATTCTCTCTAAACTTGAATCAGTCAAAATTCACTGATTAATAAGACAAAAGTGTGCAACTGAAGAAATCAGTGAAAATTTTACCGATTCAATCAGTGAATTTTCATTTTTGAATCGGTAAAAATTGTAATTTACTGATCGAATCAGTAAAAATTTCAATTTACTGACTGAATCAGTAAGTAATCACTGATTGAATCAGTAATTATTCACTGATTGAATTAGTAAATTTTGATTTTTACTGATTCATTTCAGTAGTTGAAAAAAGATTACTCATTCAAAAATGAAAATTCACTAATTGAATCAGTGATTTTTCACTGATTGACAGTCAAATTTCACTGATTGATGGTTGCACACTTTTCGCTGTTTAATCAGTGAATTTTCAGTTTTTTGACTGATTCAGATTTAGAGAGTTTGTCTTGAAATTTTTTTATCTGGGAAATTTTGAATAAATTTTAAAGTCGTCAATTTGTGTGAAATTAATGCGATTTCAACTAAGTTCTGCTTCAAAAAATTATGAAAATTAAGGTTTCCAACTTCAACACTGATTTTGTTCACTCGAAACAGAATTTCACCATCAGCAGTCATTCTGTTGGTTTTGGCGAAATTTTGATTTTTTCAGTGCTCTCTAAACTTGAATCAGTCAAAATTCACTGATTAATCAGACAAAAGTGTGCAACTGAAGAAATCAGTGAAAATTTTACCGATTCAATCAGTGAATTTTCATTTTCAAATCGGTAAAAATTTCAATTTACTGATCGAATCAGTAAAAATTTTAATTTACTGATTGAATAAGTAATTAATCACCGACTGAATCAGTAATTATTCACTGATTGAATTAGTAAATTTTAATTTTTACTGATTCATTTCAGTAGTTAAAAAATATAACTGATTCAAAAATGAAAATTCACTAATTGAATCAGTAATTTTTCACTGATTGACAGTCAAATTTCACTGATTGACCAGTTGCACACTTTTCGCTGTTTAATCAGTGAATTTTCAGTTTTTTGACTGATTCAGATTTAGAGAGTGGAAATCAAGTTGAGAGGAAGTAAAAATTGAATTATTTTTAAAGTTTCTCTCTTCGTTTGGAGTACTTGGTTGGTAAAAAAAACTATAAATATATGATTTTCAGCCAGATACTTCTAAATGAATTAATCAGTAATACTTCGGAGTGGTCGTACAAAGTAGAAAACTATTGGAAATTCTTTTAATTTTTTAAATAAAATATCATGATTTTGCACAATTTTTGTGATTCTTGAGCATTACCTATTTTTTTTACCAAAAAAATTGGTCCAAAATGAGGTAGGAAGGTATTCAACTACCTATTCATCAGACCACAAGGTCATCGAGAAATTCGCGAAATCTCGCCAAAAATCATCAAAAATTGCAAATTTGTCCCAAATTCTGTGTTTTATTGTTGCTTTATGGAATTTATAAATGGATTTCCATCTGTTTTAAGAAAACGAAGTGGAGTTGTTAAGGAACAAAAGTTGACATTTTTTGTATGCATAAAACTATTTTCTCATTTTTTTTGACTCAAAACGTTGAATTTTTTCGATTTATATCATTTCATTAGAACATGATTTTTTTTAGCTTTAAATAAAATATTGTGCATTTTTCTCCTATTGAATCGAGAAAACAGCCAAGAAAGGCGAAGAGAATGATTGAATGTATTGTTAAATGTTTTGAACTAATTTTTTTTTTCATTTTTTCCAAAATCATTTTCCTTGAAAATTTTTGTTACCTTCATTTGCATTACACTTAGGATTGGTCAATTCAAAATGATGTTCAATTTTTTAAATTCGAAACATGAATTATTTTCTTGTGAAAATACTCAAAAGGATGTGAGAACTTGATTTTTAGCGGTCCTAGATAATTATTTTCCATTCGTGTCTTTTGAAGCAGTAGAGAATCAGAATCTTGCTAGAGGCTTCAAAATGATTGAAAAATAAATCGATTTGTGAACTTCATCGATATGTTGTAGAAATATCTAGAATTCGTGGGAACAAAACATACAAAAGAAGTAGGAAATTCCTGTAAATTTACATGCTTTTTAAATTCAAAATAGAAGAACATTGGAATCATTTCTCAATGCTATGGATAACTAAAAAATACCCTCAAAAATTTGGAAAAATTGAGGAAAATCTTTTTTGAAAAAATTATAGCGTTTTTGTGGTGGTGATGGTGGTGAGAATCGCGTAAAGTAAACTTTCTAAATCATAGATTTTCAAAAAATTTTTGATAAAATTTGAAAAATTCAATTTTTAAATTTTGTAGATGGTGAAAATGCCAGAATTGGGTTTTAGAAAATCATTATGAATTTATGAGATACCTAAAAATCTAATTTTCAACAATTTTATTGAAAAAATTTTTAAAATAAAAATTTATTTCCAAGTTGACAAATGATGATTCATTTTCGGGAAAAATATAATTATTTTCATCAATTTTGATAGAAAAGTTAAATGGCAGTTAGGTTTTTAAAAATCACCAATTTTTTCAAAATTCCAATTTTTTTCAAAAGTTGAACAATTTTTTTAAAAATGGACTTTGTTTACGAAATTTGAAACTTTCCTAAAAACTGAGTTCCCAAAATTGAAGTTTTTCCAAAAATTGAAAAAAATTTTCATGCCCAAGTAAATTTAGCTTTTCCCCTTGAAATTTGAGAGGTTATGTAGGCAAAATTCTTACTGTTTCCCTCGTATTTCAAATCGCAAGAAAAAAATTTTTATTATTTTTTTGGCCAGTGATTAGAATTTTTTGCAAAAGATGCAGGTGTACTCGATTACTGTAGACTTCTATGTAAAATGATACATTGATACAACCTCATATTATTTCGAATTTTCCCTTGTACGTAATTCTGCTCTTTAATTTTGAATCAGTGAATAATCACCGATGAACAGTCAGAATTGCAGAACAGAAAAAACCAGCTAAATTCACTGATTTTCAGCAAATTTCCACTGATTTTTCAAAGATTTTCTCTGATTTTTCAGCTAAATTCATAAATTTTACTGAATTTTTGTGAAATTTTCTGTCATTTTCCAGTGATTTTGCTCACTGATTTGTTTTCAGTGAAAATTTTTTCACTGATTTTCTCCTGTGTTGCAATACTGATTGTTTCTCAGTGATGTTCGATAATTTTCATATTGGCTACCTACTTACTAAATCGAAGTAAACCCCTCACTAACCAAACACATCATACAAAGAACAGAAAAACTCACCGAGATCTTGAACAGCAGGACAGTTGAGCAAAACGCAGCAAGAATTTCCATCCACCGGTACTTCAATACAAGACGGATCCTTATTACGTCCCTTGACCTGATACGGCGGTTTGCATATCGAACCGCACATAATTTCGCCAGCTTTTACACACTGGCAAGTCTCGTTACATCCTCTATTGAATTTCTCGCCCACCTTGTAAGTCTTATTATTGTCGATGCAGGAATTAAGGGTGGCATTTTTGACCAATGGTAAGGCGGTCATCATGTTTTGGAAAGTACTCATCAGGCTGGTATAGTTGAGATTAGCATCGTCGTTGGTTTCCTCCATCGAAACATCATCGATACTGTGCTCTCTGAAGCCTGCTGGTGGTACCTTGTGCATCATCGAACCAGGTTCCAAACCATTGTGTCTCATGGCATCTTGTAAAGTCAACGTATAATTCATGGCTCGAGCTCGACCGCTTTCGGTGCTGTTTTGAGGCCCATTGGTGATGAACGAGGGTTTTGGCGTTGGTGATAGTGTAGTTGCTGGAAAACACAAAAATAAAACGATATTAATTCGCGGAATTCGGGCGTAATAAAAGAAGTACTACTAAAAACGAAGATACGGAAGAATGTAATTGATGACCAGTCGGTTGTGCACCTCGTCCGATGAAATTGTACGAGGAAGTACCTACTGATGACTTAGGTGCATACGTCCAATTATGTGTACTAGTGCATGCTCGGTTATCCACGTTTATACGCGATGCGGTTTTAATTCTATTTTTTGTGGCTCGTATACTGCATGTAGTGACTTATCAGTTACGTTATTGGTGCTATAGCTATGGGTTAAAACTGTTTTATGATTTTATGACGCGCTTGGCTGATCTCGCAGAATCTATATAGTCAATAAACTCGCGTACTATAACTGTTCATACATAATAAAAAAAAATCGCTATATTTTGGTTGGTACTTGGACGATACGTATGTTGATCGTCATAACCCATATAGGTATGCGAGAAAAAAATCGTACGTTGAATAATATCAAAACGGTTTTCAGTCGTGGAATTTTTGGTACTTACGTGAAAGGTATTTATTGCTGAGTAATAAGGTCGTTTGTGTAGGATTTATATGATATACGATGGTTCGAGAGTATGAATTTTAAATCTGATGTCTGTGAAGTGTGATTGAAGAATAGCTGCTGAATTTTTTAAATATTGCCTTTAAAAATTCACTTGTCTATTTTAAGATATTTGGAGATTTAAAAATTGGGTAGTCGTATTACTTTTAACAAGGTATCTCAGTTCGATTTAGTAAAGTTTTCCAAGTGTTTTTGGAATTTAATAATAATTTTCGTAGTTTTTGAGTACCTTAAACGTTGTTTGTGGGGGAGGAGGAGGAGGAGGAGGTGGTGGTGGGTTAAACATCTTCAGGATAAGTTATTGAAGTCGACTTCAAAAGATTAAATTTGAAGTTGCATCGTGAATACGATTTATTACATTTTACTAAGTGATTCTGAAGTCTCGGTTGTCTCGAGAAAAGAAAAAAAAATGCAATGTAATGCCATGTAATGCTGTTTTGGAATCCTTACCCTCATAGAGTACAAAAAATAAATATTAAATTTGTTTGAAGAATTAAAAGTTGTGTAGCGTAAGGACACAAAAATTTCGCCAATTTTTCATGAAAAAAATACACATACGTCCAATTGACAAAATAAAATCAATTTTTGACCGAAATTGATTTAACATTTTATTTATGTTTGAAGTGTTGAAAAATGGCTTATATTTTTTCAATTGTTCAGTCGCTGGTTCTTTTCAATTGGACTCTATTTTTTTGTACAAAAATTCTGGGACAAACGAAATAAAAGTTTGAAGTTTGGTCCAGAAATTTTCAAAAAAAATGTTTACCCATAAAAGTTTTTCAAATAAATTCAAAAATGAATTTGGAGGTTTTTTGAGGAGAGGGAAGGGGTGTTGAACTGAAATTTGAAAAAATAATCCAATGAATAAGGAAATAAATATTCGCTAGGAGGAACAACCGCCTAGATGGCGCTGTTCATGATTTGAAAACGGGCAATTGAATGATTATCAAGTTTTTATCAGTGATAGGTGATCATATTGAATAATTATTGGCTGTTGATTTTTGTGAAAAATCAACTATTTCACAGAAAATTTACGTCAAAACAAGGAATATAGATATACTACGTATAATAGGTACACCGGATCGTTGTTATACACACTCGCGTGAGTGAGGAGTGCAGGGTGCTGACGTCATTGGTAGTGAGTAATTACATAACAACTACAAGCACACACAACGGTGGTGTTGACAAACATGAGCAGCGATGTCCGCGCATACTTGGGTAAAATTAAATGGCAAACTACCAATGACGTCGTAATTCACTCACACTAGCACACACACTCCTGATTCGGTGTACCTATTATACGTAGTATATCTATATTCCTTGCGTCAAAATCTGAATAAAGTAAATTGATAAGATCGCGTTATCACATCTGCCCGTTTTCAAATTTTAGTTCAAAAAATGACCGTATGCATTTTTATAGATGGCGTTTGATCGCAAATGTTTGTTCCTCACAGCGAATTGAAAAAAAAGTAAACAGTAATCGAAACTTTTTTCAAAAAAACAAATATAAATAGGTATTTTGTACTGCATATTTTTCAAATTTGAATTCATTACCTGATCAAACACTCCGGAACAACTTCAAAATCATATTTTTTTGGACCGGAAAATCTTAACTTGATACGAACCAATTTTTTTAGAATTTGAGTTCGGTATCATCTTTTATTCCCCATAAGGAAAGCAGAAATTCAAAATAGCCCAAAAATCCTATTTTTCAGACCAGAAAACCTAGACTTTGACATCAAACTTGATATTCAATTTTTCAAAAATTTGAGTTCAGTATCGCCCTCTGAGGGCTGGAGACGAAAACCGACTTGAAATTTGGATTCTACGTTGAAAAATTATTTGTGAATACGAAATTTTTGTTAAGTGGCGAGTCATATTTCTGCAATAGAAGATATTCGCGTGTTTTTTATTTCTTTCTTGCTCAGTATGATACCGGTTGGGATCCTTTCCTTATAACAGGGTGTTTCACGAGTGAAGCTTTTTGCCAAGAGGTTAAGCTAGTCATACAAAGTCAAACTTTTTGCCTCGAAGGTCAGAATTTTTCAAAAATTAAAAAAAAATAAGAAGACCTAACTAGGAAATGAAGAATATGAATTTGTTCGTAAAAATTTGAATTTTTTAAGAGCGCTTTGTGATATTTTTAAAATTATACATATTTATTTATGGTTGGACTCAGCTTCAGTTGTGCATTACGAATAGCTTGCCAAGAATTGGACTCATTGGATACATTTTAAAATTTTGACCCATTATATTGGCAAAAACTGAAAAAAACTTCGAGTTCCATTGAAAAAAAATTTAAAAATTTACTTTCTTCACGCTATTTTAGTTGGAAGAAATGTCCCCTTCAACGATGAAGGTATGCAAGACATGCTTTACTGGTGATAATAAATCCCTTGAATTTTCAAGTTCGAAAGAATTGTGATCGTGTATTGTCGAAATTTTGAAAAATAAGTTGTTTTTAGCGGACTTTCCGTTCTAGTTTTTTTTTTTTTTTTTTTTTTTTTTTTAATGCCAATGTCTCACTTGATTTATGCTTTTAACCAATTTTTTTTTTTGGTGGTTCCTGCTCTCAAATTTGCAAAATCTGAAAATCAGAAAACCGATTTTTTTCTGGACTTCTGTTTCAAAGTTTTCATTGTTACATCTGGGGAGAGAGAAGCATAGGCGCACCCAGAAATTAATTAAGGGAAGAGCTGAGAATTTGAGAAAAATAGGGGGGGGGGTCAAATTTCAAATTAGTCATTTTTCACTGATCTTTGAGTCAAAAATCATTGATTTTGGTGATTTTTGATTGGAAAATTGGTCAAAAATTATCAAATTTTGAAAATAAAATGACTGAAACGTTGCCCTTTTGAAAAAATACGATTTGAAAAGCAAAAAAATGCACTTTTTTATATTTTTGCATTAAAAAATATTTATTTTCTGAGCTTGGTGGGGGGGGGGGAGGGGGTTCGAGCCTCCTGAGCTCTCCTTGGTGGTGCTTATAGAAGATCATTTTTTCTAAAATTCGTCTCTTGCTCACATCTAGTTTTTGCAACAATACCTGAAAAAATTTGAAATATCAAAATGTTGAAAATTCAATTTCTTCACAATTTTTGGTCTTCTGTTGCGTTAGTTCGATTAAGAAATTGAATAATTCAGTAAAAAAAAATAGTAGGTGGTAAGTTTTTGAAAAATAGTTTTTTGTTTTTGAAACATTTTCTCACTTTTGGAAAAAAAATTCAAAAAAAATTCAATCTTAAACATAATTGTTCCATTTTTTCCAAACGAAAATGGGCAGATTTGTTGGTAAATTAGCTTTTGAGTAAAATCAATCTCTTTTTTTAATATGTCAATAGAAAATTTCAAACTGAATTCCTTGAAAACTCCCGATACTATTTGATTTTCAGATTTTTGTAAAACATCTCGCTTAAGAGTCTGGAAAATTGAATGAAAATCATTTGAAAAAAGGACTGCTTGGAATTATCTTCATGTCTCACGTAGGAAATTGATATTAGATGGCGGAGAAATTTGACGATTTTTAAATTTTAATCGAAGTTATTTAGTTTTTCATTTTTTTTCCAATTTTTCTGCATAATATTCACCTACCATATTCAATGTACATCTAGGTAGATTTCTAACTCCTTGCAGTTGTGTAAATTCCTACACACGAATTCAAAAACCTCGGCTCGCATATCATAATCTTCCAAAGTCATTTATCAAAATGGAGTCCAAACCTAGCCGAGAGGATCAAATCGTATATTATGTATTTAGAATGTAAACAAACCTACCACGATTTCGTATTATCATATAAGGCTACGTCGGCGGCAAGGGGCAAGGCGGCGGCGAGAAACGTGCGTATAAAAATACATATACAGCAACTGGTTGCTCGAAGCTACGTATAGAAAGGTGCTGGTCGAGTGGTTCTGGTCGTTGTCGGCAGTTCAATGAATTATCCAACCGGAGGGCAATGAAAATATCATAGAAGCCTTATAAATATCATGTCCTACGTATTCCAGCAGGTATGAATTTCTTTGCGGCAGCAACGAGACCGTATCGAGCCAGACAAAAGTGTAGGCGTTATCCTTTGCTTATATGACGTACTATAACGAACCTTTCTTATACGAAAATCAAAATACTACCGCAGTCGGGTTTATAGAGAGGATATCGACCTTGGTAATCGAGTATTTACTATTCGCGACCTAGGTAGCCTAATAAAATACTCCTAAATCGCGTCTTGTTCTATACGGTCGAGTTATTCTTGGCCGAAAATTACTCACTACCGAGTACCAAATTGTGTCGGTTTGGGTTTCTGATTTGGCCCTACAATGTAGCTGCAATTACCTTAGGTAAGTCAGTAGAATGAAGGAAATTCGTTCGAGTAAATAAGGCACATAAACGACGCCGAAGACCAAGATTCGAGTTGACTGACGTAAATAGGTATTTGGGAGGAGAAACAGAAGATTGTATTTTGGGTGCCGAGTCGCGTCCGCCTATAACTTGAGGTATCTTTTTAACACGATATCGTAACGATGTGGTTTTCGTCTCATTACTAACGGTCGGCTTATTTCCAGCACCTTATCGAATAACCGTTATCATCGCGAAACTAGTAACCGACCAGCTAAATCGTAGATACCCGTATTATTAAAAAGTGTCAAAGGTCGAATGTAGATCGCCACCTAGAGATCCAAACCCTGCCGGTGGGATTGCGATACTGAGAAAGAGAAGTTACTCAATGGATAGGCCAAGTCCGTATTTTATTTTTACAATGTCATGAGATCATGAGTCATAAAGTGTTGGAATTTTTATACATGTTACAGTTCCATTTGCATTTTATTATGGCGTTGTAATAGCGATAGCCGGGGAACGTGGAATTAGACGGTCCAAAAAAAAAATCGAACGGATTGTCACTTTCTAATTGTTTATTATGAATTGTTCGACGAGACTGTTCGCTCAATGATTACGGTTCTGGTCGGTTTTTATAAATACCATATGATGTCATCGTCTAACAAGGTTGATATTTTTTAGTGATATTGAGACGTGCTTGATTTAGATCGAGTGAAATTTATCGCGATAGGATTATAGCAAGAAAGTTGTTTTATGTTTGAAAGATAGTTACGAATTGAATTGCAGTTAGAATTCAGGAGGTGATTACTTTCTTTAATATGTACGATTTATAGGTAGTTTATTTTCATGGTGAAAAAAATTGAATATGACATGGTAGTTTTATTCCTACATATTTAATTCGAAAACAATGCGTTATTCTTTTCTAATTTTGAGAAGGGTTTGGAGGTGGCGGGTAATTGGAAAAACATTAACCAACCAGGAATACCCTTTGGTTGCCAAGAAACGAAAACGAAACAGAAATGTAAACGTAATGGGCTGAAACGAAGAATGAAAACCAATAAGATGTTCGATTTTTATTACATTTAGGAATATTGGTTGAAAAGTGGTGGTATTTTCCTTCTTTTATCAATTTTTTCATTAAATATTGACAGATATATCAAAAAATGGAGGGGTTTACATATTCAGATTAAAACTTCACAATTAGGTATTTTAATCAATTTTTATTTCGTTGAAATTTTCAAAATTTGGCAATATTTCTACTCTCCATGTCTATCGTGAATTGAGTAAATTTCATAAAATTCCGCCTTTCTGAATCGGTGAAATGGAGTTTACCGAAAATCAGTGATTTTTGGCTCCTGACGTCATGAGTTATTGTTTTTTTAAAAATTGAATTGTAAATGAATGAAAAATCGCTGATCTCAGAAAAATTCACTTCACCAAACTTGACTGATTCAGATTTTAAAAATGCAGCTGATTTTTCAAAAAAAAAGTACTGAAGCTGATAATAGACCTTTTTTTTGTTGAAAACTTGATTTTTTTCTAGTTACTCAGCATCTTCATGATTTTTTTTTTCAAAAGAAGACTCCAATCTCATCGAAACCAAATGGCGACATCACTACTGCTTGAAGCGCACAAAATTCCTCGATATTGTTAATTAATTCTGAAATACTGCTAAATAGTTTTTAAATAAACTAGATTGTAGTAAAAATTTGAATTAAAAAAAAATTTCCAACTTAAATATTTTATTTTCTCAATTTTTTCCGAGTAATAACAAAAATTTCTTGGAAAAAATTCAACGATTTTTTGACTCAATTTTGAATTGTTTGATAAAGAAAATTCAATTTTGTCATTGTGGTGAAATGAGCTACTCCGTTTTTTTTTATCTCATTCGATTCTGTGCCATTTTTGAAACTTTATTGTCCTTTTAATTGGATCTCACTTTTGGCTGATTAGGCAGAAGACGTCCACTTAAAGTTGGATTCGAATCTGAATCTACGAATGTTTCCTTTTTTAGCGGACCTCCCGCTCCAGTTTTTTTTATCGATTTGAAACCGATTTCGAATCAGTGAAGGATTTGTGAATTCAAATCTACAAATTCAAGATTTGGGGAAAAAATTGACAAGTAAACATGAATAATGAAATATTTTTTTCAACTGAATCCATAAAATGACACTAACCAAACTTTCAAATGAAAATTTTCGTTTTTGGAAGCTCCTCTGTTTTCCAAAGCCCAGTGGGATTTACGGAATCCCAAAAAAAGGCAGAAAATTGAGTCCGGACGAATTCTTTGAAATAATTCGTATCAATTTTACGAAACTGTATTGTTTTTTGGATTCGAATCATTGAAATGAATCAAGTTTCACATAATTGATTTGAATCAATTTTTTTGAATATGAATAAGAAGCTACTACAGAGAACAGCGAAAAAATTCACCATTGTCACGCAGGGATAAAATTTTGATCCTAATTACTATAGCTTTTGTTTTCGTGATACTTATGAATGATATTCGATTACATCGACGAAGAAATAATTTGTTATTATTATTTTTGTATGTTTCAGGTGAGTTGAGAATTTCCATCGTTTTAAGAGTATAAAAATAAGTAATGAGTAAGTCATTTTTCCATTTCTTGTCCTATGATTCTTGAGAAAATATTATTTCAATAAGTAATTGGAAAGCGGTTCGACGGAAGACAAAGGTTGAAAATTACAAAAAAAAATAATTTTAGGACGAAATTTTCTGAAAAAAATTCTGATTTTATCTATTTATTTACTTGAATTAATTTTGAATGTACCTATTCTTTTTTGCTGGATTCGTTTACAAAAACATCAATAGTTAATATTTTCTCAAAGAAAATATTGAATACAGAGTATTATTTTTCAAAATTTCAAAAAATTATTACATTTTTGAAAATACCAAATTTGTTAAACCATCAATATCTAATTATGATTTTATTTCTACCCCCTCCCAAAAATGTTTAATTTTTGAGTACCTCTGTAATTTTTTCTGACAAGATTTGTTTTTTGAAAGAACTTTTCAATTAGAAATAAAACCTTCGGAATATTATAATGCATCAATAAGGGGCGAACCAAAGTTATAATTATAGGGAAGGGATGGGTTAAAAATCGATTTCGTATTAGAATAGAATTTTTCCAATTTTTTGATTTAGAATTTCAAAATACAGCTGAAGTAGTTTTTTTAAAGTTTGAAAATAAAAATTCCTTTCAAAAAAGGGTCATTAGCTCATCAGTGCTACAAATTTTCAGCTAGAAAATTTTTTTACGAGGGAAAGATATTCTATTTTTTATGCGTTTGATTGAATAACTTCATATCACAATTTTTTAAATTGAGAATTTTTCAAAATTAAATTTCAGGTAAGGCTGTTCGATGGAATTTCCAAATTATTGTGTTCTTCTTTGCCTCTGTGAATTAATCGCAGATGTGTTGTCTGTCAATCATATCTTGATACTTTTTGCAGGGTTACCAATAGACAAAATGGGTCTTGGGATTCTTGATTTTCGGAAGAAATTGATTAAACAACTAAAACGTTCGTTTTCCTGAAAAAAAATTTCGATCGTAGTTCCTAATCGTCTGTCATTTATTCGTTACTTTTTGGCTCATTTGAAAAACCCTGGATTTTTTTTCGACTGCTGTTATGACGTAAAAAGTACCACGATAGTCGGAAAATATGCTTTTGAAGGGGTTAAAAAACTTTCCTCCGTATTAATCTGCAATTTGACATTTTTTTTGATACCTACTGGAGAAGTCATGGAAGATTATTCAAATGGAAATTTCGATCGAAATGTTCGGAATTTTTTGAAATGTGCAGTTTACAGCTACCTTGGTCTCATTCCACGTTGAACAAAAATTATATTCTGCTCTATCTGAAAACTTCCGCCTACAATATCAATTTTTCATTTTCATATTTACGTTCGCATTCTTCAAGGATATGAATGAAATCTTATCTATATACTTTCATTTTTTCCTTCTGTATCTTTCATGGAACTTCATTATTTTAGAGAGAACACGTGTCAGGCCGGAAAACCGAAAACCCTATCTTATCGTATACGTAATGCCAGCTTTACATCCACAATAAGTACAATGTCGGTATCCATTTAGGTTTATCGTCGACTCATTTACACAGGCCAACTTTTCCCCTCGACCAGAAACTGGCGCAGGTTCCAGATCAAAGACATATCATGTCTATTATGCTCGTATCCTATACCCACCTGTACTATGTATAACTCCAAGTACACATAACATGCCGTCTTCATCGTTTTAATCTACGGTTGAATAGCGTACGGTCAGGTATTCGGCTCGGAATACTTTTTAAATAGGTACGTAGGTACATTTCGCGGCGGTTTTTTACTTTACGACATCTTATGTACAGGTATACAGCTTTAGTCTATAGTTTTTACCAAGGCTCACGAATGCCGAAGAGAGTTTCGATTATAAATTCGTGTTCTGTATTCTGTATATTTATTCACTCGACGCTCTCTTCGTATCTCCGCAAAGACCATCCAAACTACAAGTGCAAACGACGAAAGGAAAGTTATTAAAAGTTTGGTGTATTTTAATGCGGCGCAGCGCTGCGCCGGCTCGACCAAATTAATTGAATTTTCACCTCTCTTTCTATACAATGTGTATCGCTCATCTTCCCAGCGGAGCATCGTTCGCGAACACATACCTACTCGATATACGTACACGTGAAACTGGTTTTCTTTTAGGCTCGTTAATATAACACGTGCTGGTTACCCGGTTGCCTTCACCTTAATCCATATTGTATCCATCGTTTTGATATTTGCCAACATTCCTTTCTTTCGTATTATTAAAAATGTATTTTGACGCCGTCGTATCCACGCGCTCGTACGACGAAAATGTCGTAAATCTCGCCAGCCATTGTTCCCGATGGTTCGGTGTTACCCATATTGTCACAATGGCGAAGGGGCGATGAAAAATGATCATTTTATATTGAAATTGAAAAGATTTTAATTTTTAGTAGTTTCGGTAAAAATTAATTTTTCGAGAGATTAAGAGTTTTTTCTTGGAAAGAGAAAGGCTGCGGTAAAATTTGAATCGAATGGCTGAATATCGATATTGGTTCCCTATGAGGTGCCTTATTTGGAAGCTGGTATTGTATGATCCTAATGGTACCTCTGACCCGACCATTTATATTTTTTATTATTAATATTTCGCCATAATTCATTGTTTGCGTGCGAAGTGTGAAAGCTGCCAGGTCGTTGTCTGGTTTGGCGAAATTTCTTTGCAAAATTAAATGGAAATGTAGAGTTTTGAAATTTATCATTTCTAATATGTAGCGTATCATAAGAAACCATCCTTTGGAGTGAAAAATATGATTTCGGGAAAATGCGAAAATTATTCGAAACGTTTATTTTTTAAAAATAACTTATTCTCTGATGTCTGAAAAACATTTCAAGCACCCTGTATGTGAGTAACTTCTTGTTTTTGTCGTTTTACTGCTTCCTACGAAATCAGGGTGTCTAACAGGTCCTTCCGGTCCTTCCGAGGTCCTTATATTGAGCAAAAAGTCCTTCCAATTTTCAAATTTTGAGACTCACCTGCCAAAAGCTAAAATAAATCACCAATATTTGAAATTTCGCTACGTCGCTAGTGGCAGATGATACGAAATTACGAATGTTTGAAAAAAGTTCAGCTTTTGAATGCTCTTTTCTCAAAAATTTTCGCCCTCGCTTCGCTCGGGATCAGTATATTTACACAATTTTATTTTCAAAATGATAGTAACCTTATGAAACTTTTTCCTTTCCCAGCTTAGCAATTGATATTTTGAAATGAAAAAGCCATCTTTTTCATTGAAAGACTCGTAACAATCTCGATTGCAATTTTCAAAAATGTGATTTTTTGAAAGGAAATCAGATTTTTTTTTTGAAAGTCTAAACAAAACACGAAAAAAAGCACAAATTTTACGAAAATTTTTTAGATTTTGGATGTACTTTTTTCCAAAAAATTTCGCTACTCTCGCTTCGCTGAGTCTTAGTGATTTTTTTTCTTCGAAAATATGGTAAAAACTCTTCTCTTCCATCTTAAAAAATGAAATATTTTGAAACAGAAAAAATTTGTCATCCTAAAATGAGTTAAATTTTTTGAGGGGGGGGGGTGATTTTCATTTTAAAAAGGTCATGCTGAAGGTCCTTCCGAGGTCCTTCCCATGGATTTTCGGAATTTGTTAGACACCCTGGAAATGTTTATAATAGAGAGAAATGATCATATTTCCACTCTGCCGCAAGGTTGGCTATACTGTGACGAGATATGGATCTGAAATTTGTACCATTAGATTCTCCATGTCGTAGAAATTGAAAAAAAGTGTATTAAAAAACCGAAAGTTGTTTTTTTTAAAAGTTGTTTTCAGTATTTCTCGACTTTAAATTGTTATTACGATTGAGCTGATGCTGCTTGTTCCATACGATCCTTTGTACATTTTTATCAGAAAATGTCGAAATCTCATTTTTGCCCCCTTCATCTTAACATTCAGATCAATACTTTGGCGAATGAAGTGATTTTTTGTCACGTTCGCTCTGAAAGTGGAAAAAGGAAGAGGGTTCATTATTTCAGAAAGAAAAATTTTCAATTATAGTTCAAAATGAGTATTTTTCAACTGTGGAGGGAGGGGGAGGTTAGAAAAATGCCAAATTTATCATCTTACGACTTTTTGTTCCAAAGGAGGTTTTGATGAAAAATTCGGATCCTTTTTTCTCTAAAACATCAAAATTGTAAACAATTTGAAAAGGGAGAGAGGAGGTTTTAAATTTTGAGAAAATTTTTTTCATTACTTTTGTTGATGAAAACTGAGCCCTTTACAAACAAATCACCGTCTCGAACAAAAAAATATAAAAATATGGCCATCTACAAGTAAAGGGGTAACATTGTCGCAAAGTTGATTTCGAGAAAACGCAAAAATGTGAATTTGAGTGGAAAATATCGATAGGGCTCCGAAACCAACTTTTTTGGATTCTACACAAAACTTCATACAAATTTTTAAAACATTACTATTTTTGCACCATAAAATACGTTTTTTCACGAAAAAAATCATTCAAAAACTTTAAACGAGTTTTTTTCGAAACTACCTACTTAACTAACATATGTATATTTTTTCAATTTCAATTTTCAAACTGTCATCAAACCACGAATTTTGCATGAAAAAAGGTCACTATAATAGCTCATTCGAAAGATAATTTTATCTAGTTTCAGAATATGGTAAAAAAATTTGACCCCCCCCCCCCCACACAATGCTATCCTTTTTTCTTATGAAAGGTCTTAATGTAGAATAATTGTTTAAGAGAGGATCGGCCTTTGAACTGATAAAATGAGGGTGTTTGTTGGCAAAAAATAGTAAAGTTGGAAAATTGCAAAATTAATTTGTGGATATTGTAGCCGAAGAGGAAATTAAATGTTATTAAAATTATTTCAAAAACTAGAATATGTGAAAACTTGCTCTAGATGATTCTGAATTTCAGGAAAAAGGAATTAATAAAATTCTAAAGGGGCAACGTGCTTTGAATTGGAATGTTACGTAATTTAGATTTGGGATCAAGAATATTGCGTTTTGTGAAGTAAATTTTTGCAGCAAAAAATTCTCTGACATTTTGAATCAGTAAAAGGGGAAAATCCACCAAATTCTTTGATATTTTGCAAATTTTCCCTGATTTTTTGCAAAGTACGTAATTTTTCAGCAATATCAGAGATTTTACTGATTTTTCAGTAATTTTTGGTAATTTTCATTGATTTATAAGGTGAGAGAGCAGCTTTCTAAATTTTTAGAATTTGATCAAAACATTGCAGGGAAGGGTGCTGAGTAAAATATCTGAAGAAATTAAAATTGATATTTTTTTCTAAAACTCAGTGCATGAGGAACTGAAAGTAATGATTTCAATCTTCGAATTAAGAAAAAACAAGGAAAGCTAAGAAAAGTTTTGGAAAAAATAAAAGAATTACCTACGTAATTTGTTGCGATGAGCTGTGTTTTTGAGAATTTCTGATCGATTATTTCTCTAACCAAAAGAATTGGCGCCGAAGATTTATGGAATCTGTCAAAATAATGAAAGGATGTTGGAAAAATTCGCAAAACGATGAAGTTGGTGAAATATTGTATAGCAAAATTGTGATTTAAGATTAAGGATTAGATTAATGGATTTCAAGGTATAACTAATTAACTACGAGGACCATTGATGCAGCCATGATGAAATTAGATACTTCATCATAGACATGGAATTTGTCAAAAAATTGTGAAAGATGATGAGTTGACATGTGGGTTTGAAATTATTAAAGTGAAAAACATATATTTAGGAGCTGATTTGGAACCAAACCAAATGTTATATAATGTGGTTTTATGATTTAAAATTGTTTGTTTTGGTGTTTTCTTTATTGAAGTTATGTCTATTTTTATCATTTATCTAGTTGAAAATTCTCGTTGAAATTGAATTTTTCTAATTTCCAGAATTTTTTGTCGAAATTATAGGAAAAAAATTCATTATTTGATCAATTCTTTTGAAATTGAAAAAAACTGAAGCTTTTCATTTTCGCATTTTGAAATATCATTTTTTTAATAAATCGAATTTGAGACTTGAGTTTTTTGCTCAAATTTTTTGTTTTTAAGCGATATTCTGATTACTCGACTGATAATGACGTATTGTTTGTTCAAAAAAAGTGGCGTCGATGATTTGAATATTTCAGTAGGCAGAATACATAATACCGATTTTAAAAGTATTTGAAGCGTTTATTTGTGAATTATTTATCGCTTTTTTTATTAACGCGTGTCTGTCGTTTTAGGAAACCTTGAAATATCATATTTATTTTCAAAATGGCGACTGTTTTTCTTACATGTACGTTTTCCCCTCTGCAGATATAATGTTCTAATTCCAACTATTAAACGATCAGTTGTGCTCGTATAAAAATGTATCACTTTATAACAACGCTTTCAGTTTATTTTTGAAAGTTCTGCTGCAATTATGAATTTGCAGCAGAAATGTGGCAAACTGTATGAAAAAATATGTCGAATCGTAGACAAAGCATTGTTTTCGGAATCTATTCGCGACCAAATTACAAACCGCGGGTTGAATTTATTTTTCATATGTTATGCTTTCAGCGGAGGATTTCTGTTCGACGAAAATATCAACCAATGGTTTCGAAAAAGTTGGTTGATATATCAAATCGCGAGTTCGATGGCGATATTAATCTGCTCTATTTTTTATTTCACCGATATATTGATGTTTGATTATCAAATGGCCGTCATCGGATCAGCTCCTCTTATTGTAGTGCTGATGAAGATCATGATTTACGTGGCGATCTATTACAATCGTCGGAGAGTTACCGAAATGATGAAATTTTTTCTCAACGATACATACACAAGCTCAGTCGGCGAAGGAATTTTAATCAACGCGAGAAAAAAAGCGATTGCCATCATAGTAGGATTCTTGATCATTTGTTTCGTAATGGATATTTCCTTCGATGAAAAAGCCCTCATTGGGGATAAAAAATACACGAAAAATTATCACATGATCCAGTATTTCCCAACTTGGTGTCCTTATCCGGATAGCATATTGATGTATTATGCTATTCGAGTGTTCAAAATCGTCGCAATGGTGCCAAATTTCAATATGTTCATGTTTTGTTACGTGTTTAACTGGATGGTGATCGCCGAAACGCACAATAAATTCGCAATCCTTTCGTATAAATTGGAATCTATTTCGAATTACGTGTTCGAAGAATTGCAAAGAATGGAAAAAGTCCAACAGGAGGCGATGAAATTGAATAAATCTAGATTCTTGTGGGCTGAGAAGAAATTGAAAAAGGAAAGAGATCAGTTGATGGATGCTTTTTACATCGATTTCGTGAATTGCCTAAGACGATATCAGCAGTTGAGAAGGTAGAATTTATAAAGATTCTTCCATGTATTTGAAATTTTTTTTTCGAATTTTAAAATATTTTTTCCTTCTTTTTAGAATGGCTCAATCACCTAAACGGTATTTGGAAGGGTATTATTCGATGGTTTACGTTTACATTTTCATTTTGTCGGTTTTCATGGGATTTGTGCTTATGATGGTAATGAAATTGAAATGATAGAATTGCTTGAATTCGTTTTTGTGAAATAACAATAACATCTTCGGTGATATTTTTAGTCGTGGACGAACAAACATCCGACAGGATTGGAATCTAAATCCAGAATAACGTCAGCAGTTGGAGCGCTTGGTATACAATTTTTTTGGTGGTACGATTCCTGCGTTCATGGGCATCTTTTCAAAGATACGGTATGAACTGTAAATTATCGTGGCTTTGTACCAGTATTATTCGAGTTTTTTGATGGTACTTATGGGAATATGAATTCTTCAAACAGATTGAAATGATCTCAGAGGTGGTTTACTCGATGCCTTGGTACCATTTCAGCCCGAAACGTCGTAAAGTGGTGTTGACGTTTTTGACTCTTGTTCAGTGGCCGTTGGAATTACGCGTTTGGAAAATTGTACTTTTGACGAAGGATGTATTACCTGAGTATTTGGATTCGATTGTGTCTCATGTGCAAATAATGATCACCCTTCAACGTAAACGATATGCGAATTAAATTTTTGGTGCAGAAAGGTGCGGTGTTGGAGGAGGGGACTGATTTTTGAAATTGTGAACAATTTATTGTTGTATACCTAAATCACTCAATTTTTTTTCAATTTTTTTTGCACGTTTGAATCGAATTATTTTGAAAATTTAAATGTAATTTGCTTTACTCAATGTAAAGACGTCAACACTTTTTAAATCAGTGAAGTAGCTTTGATGAATGCACATTTTTTCAAAAATTTATTACTATTTTAATGGCTAAATTTTATATGTTTATTCAACAAGTGACATCGTATTATTTTTTTTATCTCTCTAAATGGTTGGAAGAGCACTTTTAGGCGTTGAAGATGATGGGAGGGGGGGGGGTTGACTTGGCATCAGAAAAATCTGTTTTGTGTTTTAGAATTTAGAATATTTTTAACGAATTCAACTAAATATTTTTGAAAGCAATTTTTCGCTTTTTCGCACTGTAAGTTTTTTGTTGAATGAATTCATGTTTATTGATGTTCACTCAATTTTGTTCTTGAATTCGAATTTATTATAGTTTTAATTTCACCGTAAATTTTGTACGAAATGTCTTTTTGAATGATTTTAATGTTGAGATCAGTACATACAGCTCTGCACTCTTTTGAAATAAATTTTAAAATTAAATTCATGTTTTTTTTGAAATGTCTCAATATTTAAATTAAAAATAGCAAATTAGGCAGAAAAGTTAATCGGAGAATAATCTTACTCATTTTAAATAACAATTGAGATTTGGCAATGAAATGAATTTTGCTCAGAAATCGTGAAAATTGAGAAGTCACTGGTTTGAAGGAGCAGAATTTCACCGAATTCACCTGATTTACGTACATTCAGAGAGTAGGCAAAAAATATTCACTTTTAGAAATGATTTTCAAAAATAACCAGCTTTTGACTTTTGCATACACTGAAAAAAAATAATAAAATTTATCCAAAAAAATGATAACGTGTCCCAATTCTCCCAAATAGGTAAAATTTATCATTTTTTTTTTTGAATAAAATTGATTCTTTTTGGTAAAATTTATTCATTTTGTTGACAAATTTTATCATTTTTTCCGATAATAAATATTATTTTTTTGAACAAATTTCACCTATTTTGTGAATTGAAACACGTTATTATTTTTTGATTAAAATTTATTATTTTGGTAAAATTGATTAATTTTTTTTATAAAATCTATCTTTTTTTTGATAAAATTTATTATTTTTGGGGTAAAATGTATTCATTTTCGTAACTTCTGTTTTTTCCGTGTAGAAATTCCCAATCCCAACACTCACTACACAAAATTTTAAAAACTTACGATTTATCTTTCATCTAAAAGTAGGGGTTGGTTATTTTTTTTGCAGAAGTTGCCAACATCCCGAATTATATGTACCTTATTAGGTCTCAGTCAGGCTAAAAATTTCGAAAAATTTGTTTGAATGAAAGTTGAAGACCGTAACGAATGTTTTTAATATTTGATGTTTGTGCAGAAAGAAGAAAAAATTAAAGAATTGTTGAAAAAAATTATTCTCAGAAACCAAATTTTACAAAATTTTTGATGTTGATGGCATAAATTGTTCAATGATCAAGAAAGTATAATTGAACTCTGTGAATGAATTTGAATTGATGATGATTAGACAAAATTTCTAATATTTAAAAAAATTTACAGACGTTTGTATTTTATTCAATTAGTTGATTTGAGAAAATGACAATTTTTGAAATTTTCTTTTCACTTTCTTTGTAGGATGTGTCTTTTTATCATCAATTCAGTAGTGATTGAAAATATGGGCGTTGAAAATGTTATTTTTCAGTTTTTTTAATGGAAAATTAATTCTTCAAAATTTGGATGTCCCGAATATTAAAAATATGTTTACTTTCTGGCATAGAGAGGAGACGGAGGAATCGAAAGCTAATTTTTGTATTCTCAAACTTCTTTTTTCCTATAACAGAATGCGTTGAATTGAGAATTACTGTGATTATTGGAAATATCCCTCATTCTTTTCAGTTTAATTCAAGCTAATGGAGAAGAGGGGGCGTGGGAGCAAATAATAAATTGCCTTTCGCGAGCTCCGCTAAAAAAGTCTACTTTTGAAAAGATTGCCAAACGGACACCTCAAGAATCAGTGGCGTTGGAAGCTTTTTTTTCAGGAGGGTACGCATTGAAAAATGAGTATCAAGACTTGGAATACCAGAAAAATTGGTGAGGTGGAAGCGGCTCCCTTTCTCTCTGTCGCCTCAAAAAATTAATATAATTTCGATCTTGTTCATGTCCTAGCGAAACAAGGTCGAAGTTGTGAAAATATCGATTTTTTAATGCCCCAAAAAAGCATTAGAAAAATGTTTTGATGCTTGGAAAATTCGTATCTAATGTGTTGATGAGGGCAGGGGGGTGTACAATTTACCTCCTCTATCCCACTTTCCAACGCCACTGTTGAGTGTGATTTTTTGACCATCATTCCAAGGATCTATGAAGTATTTCAATTTTTCAAATCTTCAAGAGAAATTTTAGAATTCAAGAGCGAATTAAATTTCACGGAAAGCTTCGGAATTGCTAAAAATGGCGAAATTTTGTTTTAGGAAGTCGACGTATGAAGTAGAAAACTGGTTTTCACTTTTCACCTGGTTTATTTTTTTCTAAATTTTTACGTTTGAAGTTTTTTTAAAATTTGCTAAAAATTTAAAAATCAATTTGTCATTTTAAAAAGGGGTTTAAAGCATGTTCAGGCCAGAGGAAAATATATAAGCTTGGTTTGCTGGTAAATGCATATTTCATGTGTGACTTTGCATACGAAGGGGGGGGGGCATTGCCCAAAAAACGAGTTTTGATTTAGTGATTGTTCCTTCTACAAAATATCTCGTAGAATTCAATAAAAATATCGCCAGTTCGATTACTTGACTTTAAAGTGATGAAAAACAGCTTTTACGTGAAAACAAAAAATCAAAATGTTCAATTTTTTTTCTTTTCCACCCATTTTCGCATTCAATTGAGTACCGTTTTTCCAAACTGAGCTAACTTGCAAAAAGTGATTTTTCAGGAAACACAAAAAACTGTCCATAGAAAAGAGTAATAATTTTTTGAAGCTGGTAAAAAGACTAATGTAAGGAGGCTACCTTTCGACATCATGTGGCCTAGGTAGAATTTCAAAATTTTCGAGTGTGGCGCCATGAGAATCGGAAGAAAATGAAAAATAACGAAGTTAGCTCAGTTTGGAAAAACGAAAAAGCATATTTTGTCTCTGAGCGCCACACAACTCGCACAAGTATCGGATTTTTTTTAAGTCGCTCATGTATGGATGGAGGAGAACACTTTCCAGCAAAAAAAACAAAAAAAACTTCAATTCCCTGTACTGAAATTATAACGATTTTCAATGATTTTCGCATTTCAGAACGGTTTTGGTCACAGAACAACACAAGTAACACAGGTAGCGAAATTTTGTTAATGCCATCTGGTGGCAGTGTATTTCAACTACCCGAATCCGTCAAAAGGTCAAAAACGTCAAAAAAAAAGTTAGCTCAGTTTGGAAAAACGGTACTCAATTCGATGCAGAATCCAGAAAAACCTTTGCTTAATCGATTATTTTCTTTGAAATATATAGGAAAAAGATGATTTCTTAAATAATTGAAAAAAGAGGGAAAAATCTAAAAATTCTGAAGAAATATGTTCTTCAAAATGATGGAAAAAGTACGAATAATTCGGCCAAATGCCGCTGGAGCGTGTCAAGGTCACAAAACTAGAAAAAATTCCCGCCCTTCCTTCCAATTCGAAACAATTTATAAAAAAACACGTTCAAAACTTGAAATGAGTTTTTCTCAAAACGCGTTTTTGGGCAGTGCCCTTTTCATATGCGGCGTCAGATATTGAAGTTCATATCAAGAACAAAAAATCATTTTTAATTCAGGGTGTCCATTCTCTGAAAAACCGGGAAAATCGGGAAAAGTCATGGAATTTTGACCGTCTGGAAAAGTCAGGGAGAAGTCAGGGATTTTTGAAATTTTCGGCCTTTCCGCTGGAATTTGTGAAAATGCAGAAAAAAAACAATTTCCTGGAGTTTCTGGGTTCGTTTTTTTTTTTAATTTTTTCAAAATACTTTTCCCTCGCTTCGCTCGGGGCAAATTATTTTACCTCGTTTTTGTATTTATCATTATTTTTTGTTGATCAGAATTATCAAAAAAAAATTTGATATTTGAACGCATGTTCTTGAGAGAAGAGAGAAGTAGTTTGAATTTTCTGGGCGGATTTCACTATTTTGATATCATGACATTTTAGTACCAAAATTATTTTTCAATCTGTCCCGCAGAAGACAGAAGAAGTGTTTCTGGGCGGATTTCACCTTTATTTATATCATAACATTTTGTTATTGAAGTACCTATCAAGAAAATTAAAATTTGGCACATGAGTATTATTCGTAGATAAATTAATGTCCCTTCGCAATTGTGCGATGTGGTCCTTTCTTATTCTTGTATGAATTAAAAACAACTACTTCACATTTCAGCCCCTATAGGGCGGGGAAACTTATTCTTTGGCAAAGATTATTTCGCGGATTTATTTTTCTAAGCCGAAAAGAAAGTCTTTATTAGAATTTATAAATTTGAGGTACGTGGTTTTTTTGAAGGGGGGGGGGGGTGATTGGATTATGAAGGGAATTACAACTTTGAATTTCGAGACTGCTTTTCATTTGAAATTTTTTCTGTTATAAAATCAAAGTCTCAGATTTTTGTACCGAATTGTGAGAGGAGAGGAGGGAGAGAGGTGGCGTCAAAAAATTTCCAAAACTGAATTCAAGTTGTTTTTGTGGCTAGAAAAGAGAACATCGAATAATATCGTTAGAGGTTATGATTTTTGAAAAAAAATTGTCGCACACACGAAAAAATCTCCCTCTTTTCCATCCTTCAGGAATACCATGATTAAAAGGTCTGGAAAATTTCTAAAAATTAGTCTGGAAAACCTGGAAAAGTCAGGGAAAATTACTTCTGAGATATAGTGGACACCCTGTATTTTTATGACACGAAGATCTACTGGAATTGAAATACTTGAAAAACGAAGTAACCGAATCAGATGTTTTCAACATTTGACCACAAACTATTTTAGAGCCTGAGGTACCTAGGTACGATTAGGTAGCATATTTCAACGGAGACGTGGCCGCCAGTGGCTCCTATGACAATACCTTCAGCGACACCACAAATTCCATTAAGAAAAAAAAATAAAAATAAGGAAAGAAAAGATACAGAAAGATCGACCACCACGACGTACCTACGTAATAGGTAGTTCTTGGAGAAATAATGTGTAATTATCCAACAGGGAAACTCCCCGAGCCGAGTAATCGTCAAATGCACGCGGCGAATTATCGTAAATAGAGTAGAAAAAAAACAACCTTCGTGTCGTCTCGTCGATTTAACATAAAAACGCACCTACCTAAGCTTACAATTTTGGACAAATTTTCACCATATTACTAATTTTTCTCGGTAAAATTAGAATCACGTCGAAGAAAATTTCTCATTCTATAAACGTCTGCCAAATAAAGTCACCTATAAGTCATGTCCACTCCGGACACCAAAATACGACCGACGAAATAAAGATCCGTCATCGTTTCTATGCTATTACGAAACAAATAAAACCATAGGACGAATCGATTCGATCGGATGTTCCGCGATGAATGATTCATCGTCGAATCGATTCGTATAACGAGGTCGATCTCGATATATTCGAGAATCTCGCGGAATCGATGCTGCAATATTTTTATGCAATTATAAGACGACCACAGGCCATGGTCCGGCTGATGCGGTGTCTTATCTGTATGCATGGTAAACGTCGTTATTGTACGCGGACGTGGACTCTTCGACCTATAAATTCTCCGCTCGAGCTAATTGATTTGATACGTTTGAGCAAATAACCATTTTTGGCTTATTTTTTTCGCTTCATAAGTATACCTAAACATATTGAAACTAGTTTAAGTGTCGGCGGAATCCACTCGGACGTAATTTCGCCGGTAAATGTTGAACACACGGAGTCCAAATGACGACCGATGGTGGCTAGAAAGTGGTCGTTTGTACGGTTTTTTCCCATTCTTTCAAATTAAACTAGTTTTTTTTCTCCTTCGCTCTCGAGAACGACGCCGAGATTTTTAATTGTAGGTAAAAGTAACGTGCTTGAGATTCTGGTACGCGTGTTGGGCTGGGCTTTGAGTAACTTTACTCAGCTAATAAGTTGGCGGCTGTGGAGGTTAAAAAAGGTATCAACAATGCTAACTAGACTATGCCAAGTGATGTCAACGTCGCTGGCATCTAAGTAATTACCTGTATCTGCATCGTACGAATATGTAAAATGCTAATTGGAAGGTGTGAACGTAGCATCAGGGTCGGAGTATAAAAATTTTCCCTGTCGTGGGTTCGTATTGTTGTTTTTGTTGGCGAGGCTGGATTGTATTTAAATAAGGCCTTCGCCGGTACGTGAAGTTATGTAAGTTCTCAACAAATGGCGGATGAAAAGTCGAGATGTGGTGCTGAGTTGGTTGAGTTTGGTCATACCAGATATGCATTGGAGAGCTAGAAAATTACATTTGAAGAGATACGAGATATCGTTTGTGTTGAGCTATTCAGTGTCATAGGAAGCGAGGTATCATTACGTCGTTGATCCGCCACATCGATTGATTATTTTTACATCGAAAAATATCCTCCGCGTGCGTCCGGAGTGTTCCAGAAACGATGGATTTAATCGCCGGATGTTTGTAGTAGCCGAAAATGCGAATGCGAAGGGCAGAACGCGAGTAATTGCCAAGAATCATATAGATATTGTAACCTCGTGATTTTTAGCCTAGTTCGGGCCGATTCACGAGCCCATTATTTGATAAGTAATCGCCTGCGTAAGTGTACTCGAGCGGGATTTTAAGTATCGAAGAGGCAATGATGGGAAAACATGGTTGGAGCAGGTATTCGAGATGGTTTGGGAATTGAGAAAATTGCTTGGTTCGGATGTAAAAAAACGAATCATTTGACCTGAAAAATCGATAAAGTTTCTTAGGATTAGGATAAGAAAATGTATTTTGAATTTTTTTCACTTGGTGATAGATCAGATAGATGAAAAAATTATAAATGTACCAATTTTTTGTAGAATTTCTATTCTCCTCGCCTTAGTAAGGCATATTAATAATTTTTTCACGCATTGAGATCTTCTTATAATTGAGGTAGACTTGATGAAGTTGGAGAAAATACGTTTTTGATAGTCGAAGCGATAATTTTGAATTTCAATTCTAAATATATTCCCATCATCATCGTCGTCATTTCATTTTTGTTTTTGAACCCAAATGACGTCACGAAGTTTTTCATCATGCAATACTATAATTTCAGAGGTATTCAATTTTTACATTTTCTTTTGGTATATTTTTTTACCAATGGAGGGGAGGAGAGGTGGTCAGAAATTATAACACTGTAGAAAGTAAATTATGGATTAGAAGAAACTGTTCATAGCGTACGTCTCCGAATTTCCCTAAAAAATATTTTTTCATAGGAGCACCCGGAAATTAATTAAGGGAGGGGCTGAGAATTTAAGAAAAATAAGAGGATGAGGATGGGGTCAAATTTCAAATTAGTCTTTTTTCATTGATCTTTCAGTCAAAAATGATTGAATTTTTCTGACTAATTAGGAATTCATTCAGGAATCGGTGGTTTTAATGGTTAAAATATTATTTTGAAAAAATAATATTTAAAAAGCAAAAAAAGTTTTAATAATGTATTTTTGCATTAAAAAACCATTTTTTCCGAGCTCAAGGAGAGGGCTCGGGCCCTTTGAGCTCTCCCTTGGATGTGCCTATGGATTTTTTGATCGTCTTTCTTAATAATTTGATTTTCAACAATTTATTAACTAAACCAACTGATTACTTTCGAAAAAATTATAAATTTTTATTTAAGAAATATATTGAAGTTTTTTAAGATACGTGAATTATTGTCAAAAAATTCTTCTAAAAAAGTTTGAAATTTTGAAAGATACTTTTGAATTATTTATGAAATTACAGGTTCTATACATGAATCAAGCAACTCGTAAAAATCTTGGAAAATGAAACTGTTTAAATATCTGTGGAAAATTTTTGAAATACTGGTTTGAATAAGACAGAAAATTAAATCTACCTAGTAACTATTGTTAAAAATTCATAAAATTTCAAGCTGATTTTGAAAAAAAAAACAAACAAAAAAAAAACAGAAAATTGAAGGAAATTTGGAGAATTTTCCAATATGAAAAAGTCAAGAAGACATTTTAAGGAATTTTGACTTTTTGAGGGGTTCACACCCCCATAGACCTGAGACAACCCTAACATGTTAAAGAAGTTTGCTTCAGGTTTTCTGGTGTAGAAAAAATTGGCGAGCGTTTAGCCAAAAGTTAGCCTAACTACCCTATGAGATCGAGTCGGATATCAATAGGCTAAAAAATGAATATTTCCCAAATTCCGACTAAGTGTCGAGAGATTTGCGCCGAAATCAAATATAATATGACTTATTAGTAATTGTTTCAAATTCTTGATAGAAGCAAAACATCATTTGTGCATTTTTAGAAAATTGGTAATTATAAAAGGCGTTTTGAAAAGAGAAAACACGAGCCGACATGGTCCGCCTACAAAAAAGGTCATAAAATTTTTTGGTCCAAACCCAAACATTGACAGAAAGTACAGCAAGGATAGTACAGAACGAAAATTACTTGGAGGTAGACATTGAGTCGGAATTCACAACTTTATATCGAAAAATTATGCAAAACATGATTTGCAATGGTAGCAACAAATTTCTTGATTTTCAGAAAAACACTTAATTAGGCATCGTTTTTGAATTTCCTTATTTCAATCAGACTCGATTTTAATTATCAACAGAACGTTGGTTCGTAAATCAGTTACTTTGTCCAAATGCGAATTACACCGGTCGACACGATTTTTGTTTCTGGGTCTTACTTGTGAAATTTGGGTCACTTTAATGTGACTAATGAACGAAATTTTTTTTTTGACCAAAGTTTGCTTGGGGGGTGGGAGGTGGGAGGGCCAAAAAACTGATTTTTCAAGGGCAATAAGCCTGAGCATTACAAAAAAATTTGAAAAAAATTTTTTTGAACCAATCTTATAGAAAATTTTACGACGAATCCAATGCCGCAAACCGCAGACCGCCATCTCTTTTAGAAAAAAAGTTACAGCTCGTTCTTTCCAAAATTCTGTGAAAAAATCGCATTTCATTTTTTCATGAGAAAGGCACAAAAACGTGATAAATTGGTTCGTGTGATATTTCTTTCAATCCGAGTTTCTCAAAAAAAGCTCCGTTTTACAAAAAATTTCAATTTATTATATGAACATCAACAGAACATTTTAAGTACATCAAAGCAATCAACATTTTGTGCACTTCGACTATGTTTTGAAAAACATGAAGGGTGAATGAAAAATTGAAATAAAACCTGCAATGTTAGTTCACTTAAATTTAAACAAATAAAGTGAATAGAAATAGGTATTAAAATTACATATAACAAAGATGAGTTATTCAGTGAAAAAAAAATCCATAGATTTTTCACAATATTTTGCTCAAAACATAAAAAGAAAAACATTCAATTGAAGCAGACCTAAACTAATTTAATAAAATTTTATAAACCACTGTAGCAATTCTAGTAACGACAATGTCACAAATAAATTAAGTACACGATATCAAAAAAATAATAATAATTGCATCATTCGAAAACAAATTCTAGGCAAAAATTTTCAAAAATGAGCCCACCACAAGTTGAAATAAAATATTAAAAAATTTAGGCACATCGACAAAATAACACCAAAACTTCAGTTTCTAAAATAGGATAAGAAACTGCCACCACCCTACAAAACGAATGAAAAAACCTAACCACGACGATGATTTGCTTTCTGAAAAGTTTGAATGATTTGTACGTAAGAATAAACCGAATTTAAAAACTGAGGAAATAACTCTTTTTTCACATCCATCAAATTCAAGGCTCTCCAATACGTTGGTTTCTGAACGACCGCCAAAAAAGTCAGCACAGTTTTACGTTGTTTTGGTGAAAAATGATACCACGGCATTGAATATGCTTCGTTGGCGAATAAATCATTCTACGAGAATCATGTCAACAGTAGGTATAAAAAAATTTCTCAAAAATTACAACAAACATGGTAAAATTCAAAAACTACCTGCTCTGAAAATATATCACCAAGGACACAAGCCATGAACAACGCACTACCACTCATCAAAAACCAAATTATCATTTTTGCCAAAACCTCAAATTCGCGACGAGGGTTCGATAAAGCCTACAAAATAATTCTCAGTTAAATATCAAACATAACATAGGTATATTGAGATGGTTTTATGAGATGAAAAATTATCTCACTTCGGTTCCAACAAATCCGAATCCAATCATCTATTATATAAAGTAAAGTGGTGTTTTCGTTGTCACAGATAGGCTCCGAAGAACCAGGGAGATGAAGGTGGAGGCCGGTACCATTAGATAGCCCTCGACGAGAGGAAGGTTTATGGCGCAAACGGAATTGAAAAAGCTGCCTTTAAAGTTGAGAAAAGTCGCGCCAAAGTTTGGTAATTTTCGGCTTCTGTTTGACCAATCAGAAAGTGGTCGGCTGAAAACGCGGTTTTTCGCGATTATCTCGAAACCGGTTGGTCGAATCGAAAATCTAACGACACATTGACGATTGCAAATTTTACGAGCTACAATTTTGGTTCTCTTCGATTTTTGCTCAAACTGCTTCGTTTTTGAGTTATTGCTCAAAATGTGTAGAGTCGAAGTTTCAAAAATTTAGGCCAATCAGGCGTTAACGTGCGAAATTTTACACCATTCAACAACAACAACAGCATAGCCGCGTAGTGTGGCGCATGGATTCTCACCCCGAAGGGAGGTGGTTCGAGTCCCGGGTCAGGAGGAAATTTTTTTCAACGTAATAAAGTTGATTATTTTAAATCAATTTTTTTTTCAAGATTTAGTACAGTTTTCTTTTGAAAGAAAAGTTTTTTCCAAGATGGAAAAGCTTTTTCCTAAGATGAAAACATTACTTTTTAAAAATGATGATTTTTTTTTAAAAAAACTTTTTTTGGTAATGATTTCAATTTTTCAAAGCTAAATAATTTTTTTTTAACTATTTAAATTCAAATTGAACACAATTGGTCCAATTTTTAAATTAATGTGAGAGGCTGTTTTTTTAAAAATTAATTACGCCTGTGTAAAAAAAATTATTGAAAATCTGCAAATATTGGAAAATTTTATTAACTAAGATTTTTTAAATCGAAGAATTTATGAAATTGATGGGAGAATTTTTGTCCATTTCTTTTTTAAAGAATAAATTTGAAAAAATTGAACAATTTTTCAAAAAACAAAAAAAAATGAGATGAAAGCTTCCTCCATGATGAGGAATTTTTTCAAAAAAAGAAATGAATATAAAAAAACAAATTTTTTATTAAAAAAGAGACTTCTTTTGAAAAATGAGTAGTCTTTTTTTTTCAAACAAAGTTGTTTCAAAAATTGATGAATTTTTAAAAATTATTTTTCTTAGTGAATAAAGAAAAGAAATATTCGACTTTGGGTACATATATTTCAATAATTTTTTCAATTTTTTAAATCAGAGGGTGAATCAATTTTTTTTGGATTTGAATCATTTATTGAATATCTTACTTCAATAATTGAATTCAAGACGAATTAATTTTTTTTAAATATCCCTGTTGGATTCAATTAATTTTTTTGCATTTTTCAACCTGAAAAAATTATGGTACGCTGAAAAATAATGAAAAATTTGAAAAAACTGTTGAGTTTGGAAAAGTGTCAAGTAAAATGAAATTCTCGGAGTTTGAGACAGTTTTAGGGCATGTCAAGGGTGAATCAATTTTTAATAAAAACTGTTTCCAAGATGGACAAATTCTCTAAAAAAAAAAAAATGAGAAAATATAATTAAAAGGTAAATGAAGATGAAAAAATGATAATTCGATTTTTAGTTTTTTTTAAAAAAAAAGTTTTTCCAAGGTCAAAAATCTTCTTTTGAAAATTGATGAATATTTTCAAAACAATTTTTCTTAGTGATGAAAAAAAATGATAATTCGACTTTGAAGTACATTCCACTCAATTAGGAAAAAATTAAAAAAATTGACATGGGTGTGAAATTCGAGGGTTTTTAGGTCGAGGATTTCAAATTTGGGGTCATTTTTGTTCTCTATCTTCAAGGAGGGCAGTACCATGGGAAAAATTAGAAAAATCCGATATGGGTATGTAATTCTGGGGGCTTCAAGTCGAAAATTTCGAATTTCGGTCAATTTTTAAAATTTTTAAATGTAAGACTTATTAGAAACTTTTTCAAAGATTGGATTTTAAATTTTTGTTGCAATTTCAAGTTGAAAAAAATTATACAAGACTGGAAAATAATGAAAAATTTGAAAACATTACTGAGTTTAGACAAATGTCAAATAAAATGAAAATTTCAGAGTTTAAAACAGTTCCAGGGCATGTCGGGGGTTCAAGTCTGCTCACTGGCAAATGATTTTTTCATTTTTTATTTGAAAAAATAATTCAAAAATAAATAATTTTCTTTTGAAATTAAAGTTTTTTTTTTATTTGACTTTAGGTTCATTTAGAATAGAATTAGTTGATTAATCCGTGAGAATGGTTATGATCATTTTTTTTCAATTGTAAAAAATTACAAACACTCCAAATTTTCTGAACTTTAGTGGATCATGAAAAATTCCAAATTGTACAAATTGGTTTATTTTTTATTAATGGGAGAGCTATTCAAAAAATTGAATTGATTTCTGCAACCTGTGGTGTTTATAAAATTAATTATACCAGTGTAAAGTAAAAAAAAAAAAATTGAAAATCATCAATAATTGATCGTATACCTACGCTGATTAAAATTAAAGATTGTGAAAATATTTTGTTGAATCAATATAGGTACCAATTTTTTTAGTTTAAAAAATTATTTATTGATTGAATTTTTATGGTACTGAAAAAAATTGATTAAACCTGTAGAATTTAACTGTTTTTTTGAATAGATAATCATCCCATAAAAATTTTTTTCAAGAATTTGATTCGATTTGAACTCCAGGTCAAATTCTAAGAAAATGGATTAGACCTATTGGACATTTTTAAGATATGATTTGATCTGAAATTTTTTCAACAGAATGTTTTTCAAAAAAAATGAAATGAGATTGAAAACAATGGAAAATCAATGTTTTAAGTAATTTACATGAGCAATATTCAGTAAAATGGAAATTATCATAGAGTGGAGGTTTTTTGGGTTGATAATTTTGAATCATGAACTTCTCACTTCCAGTAACTTAAAATTTGATCAATATTACTAAATTTGAATTTGTTTACTTGAAGAAATATTTTTCAAACAACATAGATCAAATCAATTTTTCAAAAAAATACATATTTCATTGAATTACTTGAAAAAAACTCCGTTAATCAACAATTGGTTCAATTAGTAAATTGTGGAGATGGAATCAATTTTTAAAATTTGTATTCAATTTGAACCTTTTATTAGGTCTCAGGTCGATTTAGGTATTATGTAATTTAAACTAAAGACAATTGATCGAATGATTGGTTAATAGGAGGGGGTTTAAGAAAATTGACTCATTTTGGGATTTTGAATAAATACAATTATTCTGATTTTCAATTAAGTAATGGGAAGGAGTGTTCAAAAAAATTTATTTGACTGGGTTATCTGAAAAATTTATTAGTCTAATTTTTAATTATGGGAAAGAGCATTAAAAAAACTTTTGTCTTTGGTAAACTAAAAAAATAGTTGTTACGTTACCAATTGAAAAAAAAAATAATAGTAGGTAAAACTGATTAAATTTTTACTTAAAATGGGAGAGGTATTCAAAAATATTGGTTTGACCCTTATGATTGAAATTAATGCGAGGGCACCTGTATAGCGGGTTTCAAAAATTGTCATAGAGATACTTTCACAATTTTTGAAAATGCCATAGACTCATGCAATTTTAAAACTTTGTGGGGATACAGTGGAAGTACCTTTATGAAGATTTTCAAAAATTTTCAGGGTAGGATACCTCCATGGAGATTTTTGGAAATTATAGGAGGGGTATTCAGAAAAAAATTGGGTTTCTAATTGAAAACAATTGTTCATATTTTGTGACCTATTGATTCGACTTGGATTATTAAAAAAAATTGTTTAAATTTTCAAAGGCGGTGAATCAATATTCTTCTACAGACATGATGTAAAAAAAAAGCCAAGTTAGTCGGAGAGAATGAAAAAAAAATGATCTGAGATTTAAATGGAATAAATAGAATTTTTTAAAAATTATCACAAATTTTTGATTGATGGGACAGGTACCTATCTAAAACATAATAACTTTCCTGGAGGTTCGAAGTGAATAGAATTATTCAAATTGGGATAACTATTGAAAAGAGTATAGATTCCATGTGGGATATTTTAGAAACCAATTTGATCTTGGCTCAAAAAATTATTACTCAATTCATTGATTTCAATTTCTGAGAGAGAATATTCAGAAAAAATGATTTATTTTGATCTGTGTGCCGTTTGAAAACATAAAAATAGTGTAATTCAAATTGAATAGTTGCAATTAATCGAACATTCAATTAATAATAGTGTTCATCATTTTTAAAAAAATATTAAAACTATTAATTGATCTATATGTTGATAAATGGAAGCAGACATTGAAAAAAAAAACAAATCAAAAATAATATTGATGGAATTATTTTTCTATGAGCGATATAAATACCTAAGTATTGAATTTAAAGGAAAAATTTAAATTATTATTTCCCTAATGTAATTGTTGATTAATCAATGGAAAGGTAGGTATTCAAAATAATTGGTTAATTAATGAGAGAGAATATCTAAAAAAATTGAAATTGAATATGGGTATTGTGAGGGAACCTCTAAAGATTTTTAAAAATTGTGAAAATATTGGAGCTGTGTGGTGATTTCAAAAATTATAAAAGTGATATCACCAGATACTTCCAGATGTATTTATTAAAAAAAAAAGTGTTTATTTCTAAAATTCTGGAAAGAAGTACCCGTCCGAAGGACGGGTAGAAAGTCTAGTCTATTATATAAAGCAAAGTGGTGTTTTCGTTGTCACAGATAGGCTCCGAAGAACCAGGGAGATGAAGGTGGAGGCCGGTACCATTAGATAGCCCTCGACGAGAGGAAGGTTTATGGCGCAAACAGAATTGAAAAAGCTGCCTTTAAAGTTGAGAAAAGTCGCGCCAAAGTTTGGCAATTTTCGGCTTCTGTTTGGCCAATCAGAAAGTGGTTAGCTGAAAACGCGGTTTTTCGCGATTATCTTGCAACCGAAGGGTCAAATCGAAAATCTAACGACACATTGACGATTGCAAATTTTACGAGCTACAATTTTGGTTCTCTTCGATTTTTGCTCAAACGGCTTCGTTTTTGAGTTATTGCTCAAATTGTGTCGAGTTGAAGTTTCAAAAATTTGGGCCAATTAGGCAGTAACATGCGAAATTTTACACCTTTCAACAACAACAACAGCATAGCCGCGTGGTGTGGCGCATGGATTCCCACCCCGAAGAGAGATGGTTCGAGTCTCGGGTCAGGAGGAAATTTTTTTCAACATAATAAAGTTTTAAAATATCTTAAACAATTTTTCATCAATTAAAGCAATTTTAGTTCATTTTGATAATTGTTTTAATCATAAAAAATTGAAAACATTGAAACATTTTTGAATCAGTAAATCAAATTTTTTTCAAGATTTAGTACAATTTTCTTTTGAAAGAAAAGCTTTTTCCAAGATGGAAAAGCTTTTTCCTAAGATGAAAACACTACTTTTTAAAAATGATTTTTTTTCAAAAAAAATTTTTTTGGTAATGATTTCAATTTTTCAAAGCTAAATAATTTTTTTTAACTATTTAAATTCAAAAAAATTCAACACAATTGGTCCAATTTTTTAATTAATGTGAGAGGCTGTTTTTTAAAAAATTAATTACGCATGTGAAAAAAAAAAATTGTTGAAAATCAGCAAATATTGGAAAATTTTATTAATTAAGATTTTTTAAATCAAAGAATTTATGAAATTGATGGGAGAATTTTTGTCCATTTTTTTTTTTCAAAGAATAAATTTGAAAAAATTGAACAATTTTTCAAAAAACAAAAAAAATGAGATGAAAGCTTCCTCCATGATGAGGAATTTTTTAAAAAAAAAAAATGAATATAATTCTAAAAACAAATTTTTTATTAAAAAAGAAACTTCTTTTGATAAATGAGTAGTCTTTTTTTTTTTCAAAACATTTTTTTTGTATAAAAAAACTTCTTTTTAAAATTGATCAGTTTTTTTTCAAGTCAATTTTTTTTAGTGAATCTTAAAAAAAATGAATTATCATTGTAAAACTCATTTTTTTTCAAATGATGTTGTTTTGAAAATTGATAAGTTTTTTAAAATTATTTTTCTTGGTGAATAAAGACAAGAATAATTCGACTTTGGGTAATTACATATATTTCAATAATTTTTTAAATTGTAAAAAATTGAAAACGTTTTTAATTTTTTGAATCGGAGGGTGAATTAATTTTTTTTCGGATTTGAATCATTTATTGAATATTTATTTTGAATATCTTTCTTCAATAAATGAATTCAAGGTGAAGTAATTTTTAAAAAAATATTCCAGTTGGATTCAATTAATTTTTTTGCATTTTTCAAGTTGAAAAAATTGAGGTTATGGTAGACTCGAAAATAACAAAAAATTTGAAAAAACTGTTGAGTTTGGAAAATTTTCAAGTAAAATGAAATTCTCGGAGTTTGAAACAGTTCTAGGGCATGTCTGGGGTTCAAGTCTGCCCACTGGCTAAATGATTTTTTCAATTTTTTTTTTTGAAAAAATGATTCTTAAAAAATTTTTAAAGATTTAGTACAATTTTCTTTCGAAAGGAAAGCTTTTTCCGAGATGACAACACGTTTTTTAATTGAACAATTTAAATTGAAAATTCAATGGGAGGGGTATTCAAAATGACTGGGTAAATTGACTGTAGTTTTTATTGCATTTGGACAGGGATTTTTTCTATTTTTTTTTGGAAGAATAAATTTGAAAAAATTAAACAATTTTTCAAAAAAAATTGAGCCGAAAGCATTTTCCAAGATGAAGAATTTCTTCAAAAAAAAAATTGAATATTATCCGGGCCGTGCAGAATCATTTCGTTCGTGAACGGGTCATCTGTTATCAGTAGCTGAAAGAGGGAAACTGGAGAAAAACGAAATTAACAGTTTCGGATTTTGTCACTTTTTGTACTTGAAATGACTAAATTAGTACAAATTATTGAATAATATTTGATAATTTATACCAATTCAGCCATTCCGAGTACAAAAGATGACGAAATCGGAAACTGTTAATTTCGTCATTTTCCAGTTTCCCTCTTTCAGATACTGATAAGACGTGATAAGACGTAAAAAAGAATCGAATGCTCGCTGAACGAAATGATTCTGCACGGCCCGGATTCTAAAAACAATTTTTTTATTAAAAAAACAAAACTTCTTTTGCAAATTGATCAGTTTTTTTTTCAAGTTAAGTTTTCTTAGTGAATCTTTAAAAAAATGAATTATCATTGTAAAAATCATTTTTTTTTTCGAATGATGTTGTTTTGAAAACTGATAAGTTTTTAAAATTATTTTTCTTAGTGAATAAAAACAAGAATAATTCGACTTTGGGTAATTACATATATTTCGATAATTTTTTAAATTGTAAAAAATTGAAAACGTTTTTAATTTTTTGAATCGGAGGGTGACTTAATTTTTTTATTCGGATTTGAGGACTAATTAATTTTTTAAAAAAGTCCGAGGTAGTTTGAATTATTATTTTTTAAATACCCCTTTTATTAATCATTAAAAAATAGAGAAAGATTTTGTGACTTGAAAGAAATTATTTTGATCAGGATTGTATTTTTAAAAACTGGTTTGACCTCTGTAATAATTTTTAAAAAAAAATTATTATTGAGTGATGGAATTATTGATCAATGGAAGAGGTATTCTAAAAATAATAATTATACCAAGAGTTTGAAGTACCTACCTAAATAGAATATAGATTCAACCTGAAGTATAGGTATTAATTAAATATAATCGACTGAATTTTTGTCAAATAATGGGAGGAATATTCTAAAAAAAAAACTGACCAGTGGTGAAAATTGATTCACTTTTGCAATTTGAAACAAAAATAATTAATTGAGTAAATGTGCTTTTATAGTAATGAGAGAGAGTATTCAAAAAAATACATCAGATGTGAGTAAGTTAAAACCTTGAAATATTTGTAATTTTTCACAATTGAAATGGAAAGGAGTGTGGAAAAAATTGATTGGTCAAATCTTTAATTAATGGGAAAGAGCATTTAAAAAAAGCTATTTGTTGCTCTATGGCTGTTTTTGAAAATATGTGGTTTTGTGTGGGTACCTCTGCAACAATATATAGAAATTATGGTAGATTGGTAGGGTATTCAGAAAAAATTAAACTGGGATTGAAACTGAAAGCAAGTATTCCAATGGGAGGATTTTTCCATTTTTTTTCAAAGAATAAATTTGAAAAAATTGAACAATTTTTTAAAAAACAAAACCAAAATTGAGACGAAAGCGTTTTCTAAGATGAAGAACTTCTTCAAAGAAAATGAATATCATTCTAAACACAATTTTTTTATGAAAAAAACTGATCAGTTTTTTTTTCAAGTTAATTTTTCTTAGTAAATCTTCAAAAAAAATGAATTATCATTCCAAAAAATTTTTTTTCAAATGATGTTGTTTTGAAAATTGATCAATTTTTTAAAATTATTTCTCTTAGTGAATGAAGACAAGAATAATTCGACTTTGGGTAATTGGTGATTGAGTAGACACAACTGATCGAACTTTTAGCCAATGGGAGAGACATTAAAAATACTGATTCGACCTTAAGATGTAAAATAAATGGAGGGTAACTCTTTAACGATTTTTGAAAGTAGTAAGGATATGCGGGTTTAGCGAAGGTACCTCAATGACAATTTTTGAAAATTGTGATGGGAATATCAGAGTACCTAACTATGGAATTATTACACATTGTAAGGATATATTGAGGGCACCTCTATAATGATTTTTTGAAAATTCTGGGTACCTCCACAGAGTTTTAAAAAAAAATCATAGGAGTATTTGGGAAAAAATCAATTTGGGATTTAAATTGAAAACCATTTGGGATTGATGGGGTGTACAGAAAAAATTGAGTAGACTGGATATTCTCAGCGTTAAAAAGTGATATCACCAGATGATTTGAGATATATTATTTAAAAAAATTGTGTTTATTTCTAAAATCATAGAAAGAAATACCCGTCCGAAGGACGGGTAGAAAGTCTAGTCTATTATATAAAAGAAAGTGGTGTTTTCGTTGTAACGGATAGGCTCCGCGGATCCGACGAGTCGTGGGCGGCGGTTGGTACCGTTGGATAGCCCTCGGCGAGAGGAAGGTTTAGCGCTAATAAAATTCCGAAAAAGCTGCCCGCAAAGTTGAGAAAATTTACGCCAAAGTTTGGCAATTTTCGGCTTCTGTTTGGCCAATCAGAAAGTGGTCGGCTGAAAACGCGGTTTTTCGCGATTATCTTGAAACCGGTTGGTCGAATCGAAAATCTAACGACACATTGACGATTGCAAATTTTACGGGCTACAATTTTGGTTCTCTTCGATTTTTGCTCAAACGGCTTCGTTTTTGAGATATTGCTCAAAATGTGTAGAGTCGAAGTTTCAAAAATTTGGGCCAATCAGGCGTTAACGTGCGAAATTTTACACCATTCAACAGCAACAACAGCATAGCCGCGTGGTGTGGCGCATGGATTCTCACCCCGAAGGGAGGTGGTTCGAGTCCCGGGTCAGGAGGAAATTTTTTTCAACGTAATAAAGTTGATTATTTTAAATCAATTTTTTTTTTTCAAGATTTAGTACAGTTTTCTTTTGAAAGAAAAGCTTTAGAAAACTGTTTTCCAAGATGAAAACACTTCTTTTTTAAAAAATTCTTTTTAAAATTGATGAATTTTTTTCAAAACAATTTTTCTTGGTAAGTAAAATTAATCTGTTTTCAACATGAAATGAATTTTTTAAAAAATTGAACAATTTAAATTGAAAATTGAATGGGAAGGGTATTCAAAATGACTGGATGAAATTGATGGGAGGATTTTTTCCATTTTTTTTTCAAATAATAAATTTGAAAAAATTGAACAATTTTTTAAAAAACAAAAAAAATTGAGACGAAAGCGTTTTCCAAGATGAAGAACTTTTTCAAAGAAAATTAATATCATTCCAAACACAATTTTTTTATTAAAAAAACTTTTTTTGAAAATTGATCAGTTTTTTCTTCAAGTCAATTTTTTTTAGTGAATCATCAAAAAAATGAATTATCATTCTAAAAATCATTTTTTTTTCAAATGTTGTTTTGACTTTTGAAAATTGATCAATTTTTTGAAATTATTTTTCTGAGTGAATAAAGAAAAGAATAATTCGACTTTGGGTAATTACATATTATTATTTCAATAATTTTTTCAATTGTAAAAAATTGAAAACATTTTTAATTTTTTGAATCAGAGGGTGAATTAATTTTTTTATTCGGATTTGAATCATTTATTGAATATCATTCTTCAATAATTGAATTCAAGGCGAATTAATTTTTAAAAAAATAATCCAGTTGGATTCAATTAATTTTTTTTGCATTTTTCAAGTTGAAATGGTAGACTGGAAAATAAAGAAAAATTTGAAAAAACTGTTGACTTTGAGAAAAGCGTCAAGTAAAATGAAATTCTCGGATTTTGAAACAGTTCTAGGGCATGTCAGGGGTTCAAGTCTGTCCACTGGCTAAATGGTTTTTTCGATTTTTTTTTTGAAAAAATGATTCTTAAAAAAACAATTTTCTTTTGAAATAAAAGCTTATTCATTCATCTTTATGTTCATTTGGAATAAAATTCTAAACCTGTTTTTAACATGAAATGGATTTTTTTATAAATTGAACATTCAGTGGGAGGAGTATTCAAAATGACCAGGTAAATTGATTGGAGTTCTTTTTTTCATTTGGAGGGGTATTCAAAATGACTGGATGAAAATGATGGGGGGATTTTTTCCAATTTTTTTTTCAAAGAATAAATTTAAAAAAATTAAACAATTTTTCAAAAAACAAAAAAAATTGAGACGAAAGCGTTTTCCAAGATGAAGAACTTTTGCAAAGAAAATGAATATCATTCCAAAAACAATTTTTTTATAAAACAAACTTCTTTTGAAAATTAATCAGTTTTTCTAACAAGTTAATTTTTCTTAGCGAATCTTCAAAAAGTTGTTTTGAAAATTGATCAATTTTTTAAAATTATTTTTCTTAGTGAATAAAGAAAAGAATAATTTGACTTTGAGTAATTAAATATATTTCAATAATTTTTTCAACTGTAAAAAATTGAAAACATTTTTAATTTTTTGAATCAGAGAGTGAATTAATTTTTTTATTTGGATTTGAATCATTTATTGAATACGGGTCATGGTAAGGGTTGAATCCTACAAGCGGCCAAATTTTTAAAAAAAATTGATTTTTTTCAAAAAAATTAATTTTTAAAAAAACTTGAACAATTTTTTACAATAGGAGCAATTTTTATTTGTTTCGGTCATTTTTTCAATCATGAAACATTAAAATATTTAAAAAATTTTGAATCGGAGGGTGAATCAATTTTTCTTCCCAGGAGGATTTGAATTGAGAAGATGTATTTTGCTTATTTTTCCAACATCGACCTATGTGGTTTTAAGGAAAAAATGAAACAAATCAAAACATAAAATTTTCTTTTGTTCAAAAAAATCGAAAAAAACTGAAATAAATCAGACGAATATGAAAAATTACTAAAAATATTCTTTTTTCAATCGTAAAAAATTACAAACATTTCAAATTTTTTCAACCAAGTTTTTTTATGTGAATAATAATTTTTGAATGGACATCGGAATTTCAAATAATTAGAAAGGAAGAAATGGTCAAATTTATAAAAAAAAAATCTTAAGAGCAAAAATTTTGTTATTTTCTTTCTTTTTGATTATATAAAATTTTTTAAATCAGAGGATTAATTGTTTTTTTTTTTTAAATACCATATCCCTGGTGGATTCGATTAATTTTTTGAATATGCTTCATTAATGAAAAATAAATTTGAATCCCAGGTAAAAATCTAAAAAATGGGTCGAATTTGTACGACTTGAAAAATTATTATTTAATCAACTTTTTAATTAGGTAGTGGAAAAAGACAAAAAAAAATTGTCCTGGGTAAAAATTGAATATACCTATAAATTTAAAAAAATAGTTTTGACCTCCGAAATAGGTAAATTTTTTTGTATTACCAATAAATAGGTAATCAAAACGTTTACGGGAGGAAGTAACTGGAAAGCAAATTGAAAACTTTTGAGCAATTTTTCAAAAAAATTAGGCCTAATTAGGATTGAAAATAGAGGAAAATCAAAATTTTTAGTTATATGTAATTATATAATGTACATGTGCAATTAGTAGAACAAAAATTTTCAGAGAAAGTGGGTTTTTGGGTAGATAGTTTCATTCATCAATTAACAATTAATTCGATCAATTAATAATATGAATACCCAACCCACTACATATTTGACAAGAAAAATAATGGAAAGGGAAAAAGGAGATATTAAAAAATAATAATTTTACTGAAATTTAAAAAAAAATTTTCCCATATACGTAGATTGAAAAAACTATAATGTATTTAAAACTGAATAAAATTAACCAAACATTTGGGGAATGAAAGGAGGTATAATAAAATTAAGTCATCATGGAATTCAAATTTAATTTAATTATTTTGATTTTCAATTTATCCAAGAGAATACTCCAAAAATTGTTTCAACCTGAGTTCTTTCAAAAATTAGTTGGTCAAATTTTCAATCAATCAGAAGAATTAAAAACAATGATTTACTCTTTGTAAATTAAAAAAATTATGCAAAGAGAGGAGTTATTTAAAAATAATAATCAAATTGAGTAGACACAACGGATTGAACTTTTAGGCAATGGGAGAGACATTGAAAATACTGATTCGACCTTAAGATGTAAAATATGGAGGGTAGGTAACTCTTCAGCGATTTTTGAAAGTTGTAAGGATATGAGGGTTTAGTGAAGGTACCTCAATGACAATTTTTGAAAATTGTGTTGGGAATATCAGAGTACCTAACTGTGAAATTACTACACATTGTAAGGATATATTGAGGGCACCTCTATAATGGTTTTTTGAAAATTCGGGGTACCTCCACAGAGGTTTTTTTTTTAAATCATAGGAGGAGTATTTGGGAAAAAATCAATCTGGGATTTAAATTGAAAACCATTTTGGATTGATAGGGTGTATAGAGAAAATTGTTTATACTGCATATCCTCAGCATTAAAAAGTGATACCATCTGATGATTTGAGATATATTATTTAAAAAAAATGGTGTATATTTTTAAAAATTTGGAAAGAAATACCCGTCCGAAGGACGGGTAGGAAGTCTAGTGACTAATAAAGTCGAGCAATACACTAACGAACAACAAAAATCCAATAACTTTTTTACCGACATTTCAGTTCTGCAAACGTAATTTTAAATCGTATAAAAAGTTTGCCAAACAAACAACCCGCCTATTTGATAAAAAATCACCTATGCAGTTGTTGATAGCGTTCCACACATCGAATAAAATCTTGCAGAAATTTCTCAATGGTGCTCAGCTTTTCTTCTTCCAATCCTTTAATTATACTCGAACGAGTTCTTTCATTGCATATGCACATCGCTTCTTCCAGCTGTCTATCAAATATCTCAATCCGCTCGAAAGTACGTTCCGAAAATAATCTTAATTTTGCCAACAATACTGCAAATTCATGGTGCAACTCGACAAGAGGAATGACAAGTGCAATAGTGCCACAGCAAAATAACATCAATTCGGGTAATACGATGAGATTTTGAAGAATCCATACTGCACCCTTTGACCAGGAATTCTCGAACCAATAGCAAGCAGGAAAAAATACCGTTAAATAGGTTCTCGACGTCAAACCACTCATTCTCGCTTCATTTCCAGGATCGAAAAACAAATTGGCGCCGATGGTAATGCATATGTAAATGCATAATACTGAAATCGCCCATTTTGTCATCGTTTTGCCGACTTTTTTACGATCATTGGTTTGTTCCGAGGGTATTTCCGAATTCAAATGCTTGTCATCATCGATAAAACTTTCCACCAGTTTTTTAATTTCATTATACCGACATATGCATAAGACTGAAATAATAATCTTAGATCCAGAGATGATCATTGGTTCAATTGCCAGTGTTACGGATCTGAAATCATAGACCGATAAATCGGTCAAGTAGAATATACAAAACCCCCATAACAATAAAGTACCCAAAATTTGATACGCTATCCAAAAATTTTTTGCAGTTTTATTGACTCGTTTATTGAAGAAAATTCCGAAAGCGATAGTATACGAAATTAAATACATTTTCATTTCCAAAGTTGAGAATTTTTCGAGTAAAGGTTCTGAAAACAATAACTTATCCACAACTTTCAGAAGACTTGGTACCATTCGGCACAACTTAAAAAATTTGGCGCAATTCATTTTAAACTAAGCACTCAAGAGTATCAACCGCGCTATTCTATATCTGGACAGTCATTGAAAATGAAGAATAACGACGAACTCGTTCACCCATGTAACTAAACGCAAAATGTACTCAAATGAGAACAATAATTTAGTAAGTGGGTAGGTAAGGTATACCTACACCATATAACGCAAGAAAAAAAAGTACATACGTAGTTGATGGAAAAGGTCACCTTCAATAAATTTCAAAAAAAAGTAATTTTCCATCCAAAGCGAAGAAAACACGCAAACATTTAAAATATGATTAAATCTATTGCGTAGGTAGCATTTTTTCAAGCGTTTTCAAATATTAGTCTTGTTTTCCGATTCTGAATCGATGAAAAATCAATGGAAGAAAATCTTGCAGAGCATGAAAAAAAAAAACCTAAACTGGCTGAAAAACCAGTCAACCGCACTAATTTTTAGCGAATACCCCTTGATTTTTTCTTTCAAAGAATATTATTCTAGTTGTAGGTATTTTTTTGTGTTGTAATTTAACAAAAAATTTTGAACGACGAAGTTTCGCTTGAAAAATCCAAGCATTACGAAGGCGTTTTTTGAAAAAAATGAGACTTTTTTTTTTCAAATTTTGGAAATCAAATTTTTCAGTAGTTTTTAACTTTTTTTTTTTTAAAAAAAAGAAAGTCGATAATGCCAGAAATTGAATGTTTTCCAAATACAACTAAATTTTCTCTTTTTTGTACCGCTGAAATTCAGCTGGTCTTAATTGTTTATTTTATTTTGTAATTTTCAGTCAACTATTTTTAAATGGAGGATGTTCAGTTTTTCTTAATATGTAGCTGTTGTATACATTCGAAGATCTGTAACATGGATTATTATTCTTTCATTAATGCTTCAGAGTATATTATTTTTAGAAAATAAATGGTAGATTTCACCTTTCGTGATATCCAAAGTCAATTTGGTATTGCTTAACGAGAAAGGTGATTTTCAAAAAAGAAAATAGTGGGTTTGACATTTCATGATGTTGAATCATTTGGTTTGCATAACGAGAAAGGTGACTTTCAGAAAAGATGATTTGTGAAAGTCACCAGAAGGGTTTTGAATAAAGAATTGAAATGGTAAATTTGTTCTTTAACGAGAAAATCGAGTTTAGTTATGAGTATGAATATTGCATTCGTCAAATTTTCAAAAAAGTAATGCGTAATATTGTCGAATTGCGTTTTACTTGCCTGAATTGAAAAAAAACAACAAATGCTGTCATTAAATGTGAAGGTGACCTTTTAGAGAAAAAACTAGTGGGAAACCCATCCTTCGGATGGGATAGGGGTTTATATAATATCAATTTGTATGGTCCGCCTCGGGGCCCCAACCCCTGTATTTTTCAAAATTTTATGATTTTTTAATTTTTTTCTACATTATAAAAAAAAATAGAGAGAGTAAAAGTACCTCGACTTTTACTCCCTTTATAAAAAATGAACGCGTTTTTTGCTTTTAAGCAAAAATCTTACGATTTTCAAAGATTTTGAATTATTTCCCATTCCTTCGCTTCGCTTAGGAATTAAACCTCAAAATTCGTCAAAAATCACTTTACCTCTCTCGTAGCATAATACACTAATTTTAATATGAAGAGACTTTCAATTATATGTGACCCGTGCAGGAAAAAGGTACCTAAAGTCGGATATTTCAAAAATTAGTTTTTTGGCTTAAATGATAGGGAAGACTATGAGGAACATTTTAAGACTTGGATGAGCAGTTTAGGTCAATGTTTTGGTGAGATAGAGGCATTTGAAAATTAGAAAATAATGACTTTCAAAAAAAAGAAATTGAAAAAAACACGTTTAAAGCTGCGTAGTGGTCTGAAGTGCTTGAAAATGCATACTTATGCAAAAAAAATTGAAAAAAATCACCCATTTTTCATATGTTCTCCGACTTCAAGTACCCTCTCCCTGTAAAGGTCGCATATTTTTGTCAAAAGAAGAGACCACGCTAAAAAGGTATTGCATTTCATTGGGAGGGGGAAGAGGGGAGATTCACAATAAATTTACTGTTCAGAAATTTTTTCCAGGTATTTAACAACCCGTCTCGTGTAAAAGATCGCCAATGAATAATTAATCTTATTTATTTGAGCAGCGAACCCGTCCTATCCCAATCACAAAAAAATTGTTCGTTTTTATGATGCTCTGCAATTTTTTTCCAACTTGTTTGTTCATAAATGAGTACCTAATTTTGAAAGTAATCTGGCCCAAAAAAATTAGGTTTTGCTCTATTATAAAATTTCTCTCATCCGTCGCAGTCTTACTCTCAATTTTAAAAAATATCAAAACTGTACCTTGAAACAAAAAGAACTAAAATTGTTCGTTTTTTATATTGCTCGGAAATTTTTTTCAACTTTTTTTCATAAGTGAGTAATTTTGAAAGTAATTCGGCCTCTCCTTCCTCCTGCACCCCCCCCCCTTCAATAAAAAAAATAGGTTTTGCCCTATTATAAAATTTCTCTCACCCGTCGCAGTCTTCCTTTTTCCCCCCAAAAAAATCCAAGAAATTTTGAAAGAAATTATACTGATGTGTTGTAATAAGTACGGGCAGCATTCGATATAAATTTTTTCCCAAATAAATAAATAATTATCTTACCTATTTTTTTGCCTTGGTATTTCAGGAATAAATCCCAGAAAAATATTCATTTATTTTTTATTGCCTTCTAATTTAGAAATATTTCATGCAAAAACATATGAAAATTAGAAAATGAAAAAAAAATTAGAATGCCAATATATTTTTACCTATTAAACATCCTACTTATTTCGATGAAAATGAAAACCCCCGAATTAAGGAATTTGGCAACCAGCAATTTTTCATGTTGAAAAACTGCCTGTGAATTACAGACAGATGCCCCAATACTACTTTCCCCATGAAATAAAATTTCGATCTTGGATTTTAGTATAATAGGATTTTCATATTCGTAATACCGCTCCCTCTCTTAATAATTTTACATCAAATTGATGAATTTATTTATTTGAAAAATACTTATAGAACTTCTTGGTATGCAATGCAAGTACATTTTTAAAAATTTTTTTAGCAAAATGGATTTTCAAAATTTTTTACATTTTTTAAACGAAATGAACAAAATCTTCATTAAAATCTATCATGAAATTGGAAGTTCGTTTAGATAGATACGTGTATGGCCAAAACTTTAAGCTTTTTCATTACTCAATTCAAAATTTTGAATACTTCTTTAAGCTTGAAAATAAACTACTCAATCACTTTTCATAATTTTTCTAGCTTTAAATTTTCCAAAAAGAAGAACCAATGTTTTATCATTTATTTAAAAAAATCGAGGAAAGAAGAAAATGTTGAAAATTCTTGTTTTTTGCAGTAAATTTTTTTTCGTACTATTTTCATTAGGAATTTTCGTCTGATAAAAAACAGTAGTCCTTTTTTCTTGGAAAAATATTTTATGAGAGTATCAAAACGTAACCGTTTTTATTTTTTACTTTCATTTTTTTTTATTTCATTCGCCTCAGCAGTGACAAACTAGATTTTTTTAAGAGTGCTGCTGCTGGATTTTCAAAATTTGGCCCTATTAGAAAAAGACATTATTCGTAAGTTTGACTATACTTAAGCTCATTTCTTCAAGAAAAAATCTGTCGATTTTCTACACTTCTACAGACTTTAGGTTGGCTTGAAAATCTTTTTAATCAATTTTTGAAATCAAAATATAGCTGCATACTGCATACTTTCCTACCTCTTTAATAGCTTTTTATCTTGATGGTATCAAAGTTTCGCATTTTGCCAGCCTTTCAGGTAATTTATTTTTAAAAAATGGTTAAAATTTAAAAAATGAAAATACTTCACCAATTTTCGACCGTACCGTTATAATTGATATAAAAAATATAAAAAAATTAATCTTTAAAACGAATTCTCCTTCAATTTCAGTCTTGGTAAATATTAATTTCGATGTTTGTGACGCCAACTGATGATGCAAATTATTAATTAGCATCTTTATTATACATGAAAAAAATGACGAAAATTTTCTGGGTGGGGCCAAGCTTTCTTTAGAATGTTGCTATCAACCACTTTCAGAGTGTTGCCATGGCCACCACATTTTATATGAAGAACGCAATAATTCTGTTTATAATTTTTAAAATTTTTTGGTGCTTCTTTAAGTTTTTGTTCAAGATTTTTTTTCAGTTTTATGAGTCAAAAATTGAATGAAAAAATGTCAAATTGAAAAAAAATTTCTGTTGAAAATTTTTCAATATATTTTTTTTCAATTCTTTATGTGATTGTTTTTTTTTGAAAACGAAGGTCCTTAAAAGTACAAAAAAAAGGCCATTTGAAGGTCGAAACATTAATCCAATCTTCTTGAATTTTCGTTAAACAATAATTGCTGTAGATTGAAAAATAAACTTTCAAACAATTGATTTGATTTTTTAAATTGATTTTTTAAAATTTGGAATCGTATTTCATGCAATTTTGCTTTACGACATTTTCAGCTGTTTCTGAGCCATTTCACCAAATTAAGATGAAAATTTTAAAAATAATTTTCGTATTGATTTGGCCAATTTATTAAATTTTTTTTTCATTGTTTCGAATGATTTTCACGACATCCATGAATTCAATCAATAAAATACATTACATACATATTCCATATAATCTTCAAATAATTTTTATCAAGTTCTTTTGAACCAATTTTAATGTTTAGTTTTTAATAAAAATCCAGTTTGATTTCAAATTTTTTCACTCTTAATTTTTCGTAATTTTTGATACTTTTATGCAATGAAAATCTCGAATAACTAATTTTTTTGTACACCTCACGCATATATTTTATTATCAAAGCATAATATTCTACAAAAGCGATCAACTCGGTTGCAAATTTTGCAAACTATCTGTCATATCTGATCCAGCTCCGTCACCGCGACTCATACTCGCCAAAAAAAACCCAACCGTGTGACGGAATTTTCGATGTCGAATATTTTATCCTTGATGCGAATTCGAAAAAATATCACGATTATGGTGTTTCATCGAAACATTGTAATACATTGTGTCACGATTATTCCACCCAACCATCTGACTGCTTTCAGTTTCTATTTTAATTGGTTCTCGTGTCGTAGGTTAATTTCAAAATCATATCGTAAATTTATCACGTCACCCTTGCACCTATCCTACGCGAATGCGGTTTTTCTCATTTCATCTCGCCTTTATCCTGGAATTATGATCAGTCGTAAAACAGATTAAATTATATGACCTATCATTGTATAGGTAGGTGCCTACGCATAACAATAAAACAACCGATATCGCGTGTAAATTTGTTGAAAAGACGTGTAAGTTTCCAAGCTCCTCCACGTCTGATTGGGTTTTAAATTATTATCATCTATTTTACACGTGTGTTTGGTGATACGGTAGGATTATATTACGTTTAACGCGATGATGATATGTATTTGGAAAACCCGTATTTACTCAATTTCAGCCAGAAAAGAGAAGCTGAGAGAAAAACGTAAATATTAATCTCATCGATGAAGGATATAATATGAATCAAGGTCAACGAGAAAGATCGGCAGGGGTCAAATATATCAAAAAAATATTAGGTATATTTAACGTGCATCCGAGCGCTTCTTGGCGATTGCACGATTACGAATTTAGATATAATAATTATTTATACCTGTACGCGGATTTTGAAATAAATATCTGAAATCCGCTACCTTTACTTAATCGAAAATTTATACAAGTAATATCTTACAGAACACGATATCTTGGTAGTCTAGTTTTTCAAACACGATTTTCGGTCGACTGAATTGAACATCCTTGAAAATCGTATCGTACTACACGCGATTCTCATCGATTGGTAATTTTTGAAGATTATCTACTTATGGATGCGGAAACATCTATGAAAATTGGTATCCCATTGTCGGTTACCAAATTATACGTGTAGATCGGATTTATTTTCGTATGGTAGCGTTTTGATGATTATTTCATGATCTGTAGAGAGAGAAAAGTACCGGTTGATGATCGACGGTGTGACATTCAGACACGTTTTGCAGCAGAATGTGCAGAAAGCTAATCAGATCCGAGCATTTGGCAGCAGCGGGATCGCGTTACCACCTGGCGAGAGCGAAAGTGAAATCGATTTGTCATCGATGATCGAGCTTCTTCTAATTTATGGAAGTGAATTTCCAATTGTCTATTTGTGTTCCGAAGGCTACTTTTTTACTCCCGACTGCTTGGGAAATTCGGATTCATTTTATTTTTATGTTTCGTCTAGTATGAGAAATATTTATCGTCAAGATGTTATTCAACTTTGGAACACGTATGCGTGACATTCTTGTTCTACATGATGCAATGTTTGTCTCTGTGCCTCTCTCGTGCTTATGGTACTTTTACCTCGTCACGATCAGTATCGTCCGCGATGACGATGATCGCGATGCACTTTGGTAGGTATACGAAATGCGTGCAAAAATGTAGTATTTGCGAGGTGCTCGGAGTTCCCTGGCGATGGTGAAGTTTTTCAGAAAATTTTTTAACGTTCTTCTAACATAACTACAATATAGCACGGTGTCTAATTGTCTACCTGGCATGAAAATCATGTAAAACATGGAAATGGCATGAATTTTGATCATATTTCTTTTGAATTTGTAAATCAAAAAATTCCTTAACCCTTTAGTGCCCGGCGAAAAACTGACGGATGAAATTGAAAAATTTTCACGCTGATGAAATGCACCAAAGCCCAATAGTAGAAAGCCAAAAAATATTTGCTTCGGGTGAATTCATTGATTTGGAAATGAATAGTTTTTAAAAATCTTTGAATTTTGGCTATATTCGTTTCCAAATCTATAGAAGCTCCAACTGAAGTGAAAATTGCGCCAAAATGTGATGGACTGCAAATTTAATTAAATAGTATGAAAATGATACGTATTTGTTCAAAGATCGAACTACTAGAAAAAGAAATCGAAAATTTTTTCAAAAATAAGTGGAACCTTTTCCGCCGGAAATATCAAAACTTGATCTTGCTGGAAGCAAAATTTTCCGATATAAAAATACTTTGTGGGAAAACCGAGACATTTACAGAAGGAAATTCGTATAAGTATTTAATAATTTTTGGAATTCAGATTTCAAGATCGTACTGAGGCCCATTTAAATGCATAGAAAAATTTATCGAAAATATGAAACATTTTTTTCCGTTGAAAATTTTCACTCTTTATTAATTAATGAAGAGTTGACTTCGGTAAGAAATTATTTTTTTTTTCAAATTATAAGTACATGATTTGGAATATCAAAAACAATTTTTTTGGAGTTTCTTTTTTTGAACAAAATTTATCAATTTTTTTCAATTTTTTGTCAAATTTAGCCTTGAACCTCAATTTCCAAATATTATTCAATACTTGCACAAATATTTTTCTATCGGAAAATTTTGCTTTCAGCATGATCAAATTTTGATATTTCCGGCGGAAAAGGTTTCACTTTTTTTGAAAAAATTTTGGATTCATTTTTATTTTTTTTTCTGGTGATTTGACCTTTGAACTAATACATATTATTTTCACGTTACCTTACCAAATTTTCAGTCCTTTACATTTTGGCGCAATTTTCAGGTCAGTTGGAGCTTCTGTAAATTTGGAAACGAATATAGCCAAACAAAGATTTTTAAAAGGTATTCATTTCCAAATCAATGAATTCACCCGAAGCAAATATTTTTTCAGCTTTTAGCTATTGGTCTTTGGTGTATTTCAGCAACGTGAAAATTTTTCAATTTCATCTGTTAGTTTTTTGCCGGGCACCAAAGGGTTAAATCATTTTTTAATTTCAATTTTTAGATTAAAAAAATTTCGCACTCATTCGCTTGGGCGGGGCTTCCATTTTCATTTTTTAAAAGCATCATTTGGATTTTGCAGTCAAAATCTCTCAATTATGATTTTTTTCAAATTTAATATTGGTTAAAAGTCGTTAAAATCGTTCAAAGATTTTTTTTTAGGGGAAGGATTTGAAATTTTTATTTTCCAAAATTTTTGTCCTTATTTTGTTGAGGCCAAATTGATCGACGATAAAGACGAATTGAAAAATATTTTTTGGAAGAGGAGCCAATTTGAAATTTCATCATTTGATAAAATATTAGGGGGTCGAGTGGTGAATTGAGGATATGTTTTTCCGAAGCTATAGAAGAAATTTCTGTAAAATTAGTTTGAAAGCATCTGCAAAAATCCTGCCCATTGATTTCGAGAATTTGTTTGACACCTTGAATGTTTTCATTTTACTGGTTTCGTATTAAGTACTTTTTATCCAACGAATCATATTTCATCAGAATAAAACTGCTAGAAAATGTGGATGAAATTCCCTCTGAGTGGAAGGGGGTTCTTTTGAGAAAATTTGAAGGATGAAATTTTTTTAAAAAGTGGCATGTAAAACATAAAAATAGCATGAATTTTCATGATAGGAATTGGGAAAATATTTATATTTTAAGGAGCCGGGAAAGCATTAGGTATCGCTGTGTGTGTTTTTCAGAAAGATGATGCAAATTAATCCTACTCTTTCATTCTGAATCATTGAAAAGTCACTGATGAACAGTTGAAATTGCAGTACAAGAAAAATCAGCAAAATTCACTGATTTTTGAAGGGTTTTCACCAATTTTTCAAAGATTTTCACTGATTTTTCAGTGAATTTTTATTGGGTTTTCAGTGATTTTGCTCACTGAAAATTTTTTCACTGGTTTTCTTCTGTGCTCCAATTCTGACTATTTTTCAGTGATATTCGATAATTTTCAGAGAGTGAAAAAGTTTTTGTTGCAGGGCTAAGTGAGATACCTACCTACGTGATTTGGTCTTGGAAACCGATTTTGACCGTTCCTATCTATGCCAAAAAATATCTTCTCCATGGTCATTATGGCCTTAGAACCCTTAATTTTCTCAGAAAGTTCACTTTTTCGCGAGCAAAGCACCAAAAAATGGGATTTTTCACAAAATTTTGGAAAGAATAAGCTGTAACTTTTTTTCTAAAAGAGATGGAGGTCTGCAGTTTGTGCCATTCGATTCGCCGCAAAATTTTCTTCAAGGTTGGACCTAAAAAAAAAGTTGAATTTCCCTTAAATGTTCGCTCTTATTGCCCTCGAAAAATTCAATTTTTTGCCTCCCTCCCCCCAGACAGTATTGGTCAAAAAATTATTTTCCCCTTCATTAATTATGCATTATAAAACCTATACCTAAATTTCGCAATCGGAACTCAAACCCAAAAATCGTGCCGACCTGTGTTACCAATTCAATTAGTAAATTTTCACCATTGAATCAATAAAACTTAATTGACTGATTGAAATCAGTCAAAATTTATTGATTTCAATCAATCAATTATCATTATTGAATCAGTAAACATGACTAATTCAATCAGAGAATTTCAATTTTCACGGATTCAATAATATAAATTCACTTATCGAATCAGAATTTACAGAGTAGTAGAAGTTTGTCAAAAATTATAGAAATTGACGTCTCGACTCTTGAGCTATCTATAAAAAAAAGGTGTTGGGTATTATATTATTGAAATTTTTTTAAAAAGTTGCACATGCTTTTTCATGCCAACAATGAAAAATTCATCGTTTTTTTTTTCTGTCTCGAGATCTTGAGAAGTATCTCAAGCAGACGAGATTTTGCTGTCATATTGCATGTAAATAAAGTGTTTACTTTGATAAATGTAGGTATTAGAATTGATAAAAAACCAAAAACCATAATCGAGGGACCCTAAACCTTAAAATATTAGAACCCTATTTTAGGTTTTTCATTCCTTCCGCCTCTCACCATTTCAAGTCGTTATAAGGGGGGCAATAATATGGGTGTCGATCTGTCGATTTCGTATAAATCGAGCCTCCTGAGTTTGAGTACCTATACTTATAATTGAAATTGACGTCCATATTGCCTATTTATTGAAAGTGAAGCTTACCTATGTTTTAGTGGATATTTCTCATTCACATGATGACATATTTGGTACTCACCTGAAACAGAAAAACGATTAATTATTGCTTATTAGTCGATCAATCGGCGAAACATGAAAAAGTTTTGTACAAATCAAGAATATTTTACTAATGAGAAAATCACTCGAGATATCTGCCACTTATTTGAGCTTACCTACCTACCTAAATTGATGTTCTCTTTTCTCTTTTTTTTTTTTTTTTTTTTTTTGAAATTCAGTACTTATGTACTCGCAATTTTTTTCGTAAAATGTTTTTTTTTCCAAAAAGTATTTTTCCCCTTGTAAAATCTATGGTTGGAAATCGATTTCATTTTCTTATCCCTGAATTTCACGATTTCCAGCTGACTTTTGAGCCGTCCGCGTATTTTTTTGCCATCTATTTCCAAATTTTTTCAAAAAATGCGAAAAATGAAAATTTTGTCTCCACAGAACTCGAATCTGTAAAATTTGACGAAATACCATATCTTAGAATCTGATTTTTCGCTGATCCTAACTGATTTCTGCAATCAGTATTTTCAGATTTTATATTGGATTGGAAAAATGATTTCTGTGTAGTTGAATTCATTTTCGAAAATTTTTCCTTATGGTATCGTAATTAAATCATAAAAATGCAGGGGGCGTGTTTAGGTCCCCCTTGAGGTCAAGAAATTTTGTGAAAAATGCCTTTTTTAGACATTGAAAAATCCAATTTTATCAAAACTTCGCCCTCGCTTCGCTCGGGTATTTACAAAGTCATTAGAGAATGTCTTTTTTGGAGTTGAATATCCAATTTTTTCGAAGCTTCGCCCTCGCTACGCTCGGACAAGAATTGAATCACTATTATATGAACTATTTAAGACTGAAGTGTGACAAAAGGCTCATTTTTACCCCTCCCTCTTCTGCTCCTCCCAAAAATTTCTCGTTTTTCAAGTCTCTGTACTCATTTTGCAGCCACCTCAAAAAAAGCTTCCGACCCCCCCCCCTTTCGGACGCTTCTGGCTACGCCACTGAAACGATAACGTCATCAGGTTTATAGGTACCCATTTTATCAATTAACTATGACAAGTTGCAAATAGACTTTCTTTAATGAGAGATTCAAGTGTTTGCGTACCTTTAGTTTCTACTCTGTCACTCATTTGAAAATCAGTAAAAACTACATACTTGAATGAAAACACAAAAAAATACAACTAGAATAATTTTCTTTGAAAGAAAAATTCAACGGAATGGAATTCGCTAAAATTAGTGCAGTTGACTGGTTTTTCAGCCGGTTTAGTTTTTTTTTTTTTTCATGCTCTGCAAGATTTTCTTCCATTGATTTTTCATCGATTCAGAATCGGAAAACAGGACTAATATTTGAAAACGCTTGAAAAAATGCTACCTACGCAATAGATTTAATCATATTTTAAATGTTTGCGTGTTTTCTTCGCTTTGGATGTAAAATTACTTTTTTTTTTGAAATTTATTGAAGGTGACCCTTTCCATCAACTACGTATGTACTTTTTTTTCTTACGTTATATGGTGTAGGTATACCTTACCTACCCACTTACTAAAGTATTGTTCTCATTTGAGTACTACATTATGCGTTTAGTTACACGGGTGAACGAGTTCGTTGTTATTCTTCATTTCCAAAGACTGTTCAGATAAAGAATAGAGTGGTTGATATTCTTGAGTGCTTAGTTTAAAATGAATTGCGCCAAATTTTTTAAATTGTGCCGAATGGTACCAAGTCCTCTGAAAGTTGTGGATAATGTCAGAGTGAATATGGCCCGACCCAAGAGAAACGACTATAGTTCCGTGGTGGTGGCAACCCTGCTAGCAAGTTGATTCGAATCCTTATATAAACTCTGCGTTAGCGGAGTAAAACTAGTTCCGATTTATACGTTCGAGCTGGTTGATGCGTTGCTGGATCGAGCTTAGGCTCGATTCGATGCGTTTTCAACCCTCGAATCAGTTCTAAAAACATACTCGTTTAGGCTAAGTTTCGAAGTTTCGATTCTACCCCTAATTCAAGTATTCGTATGTCGTTTTAACATCTCTCGCTTCGGCTTGTACGACGCCCGGCTAAGTCACCGGAATCGGACTTAGCCGGGAACGCGTAAAATATCGAATCCGGCTCGATTTATTTACCCGTCATCGGAATTCACCCGCGATTCCATCTTGGTCCCTCATTTCGATGGGGGGCCCATGGGGATCCTTCAAGGTACCAGTGCACCTAGGCCTGGATAGAGACCCTGGGACCCCGGTGGAATTCGCCACTCGCGAGATCGGTTCCCTCCGCGGAGATATCCATCCGGAGATATCCTCCGCGGCGTCGTTCCTATTCCCGCCGCGCGAATTCTTCCACACGTTCAGAACAACATGATCCATCGACCCCCTTGCAGCTCCGGTGAAGTAGGGGACGATGGAGTTCAGCTCAATACGATGGCACCGATCGGGGAGGTCTATAGCTCCTTTCGCCGCCGCCTCCGCAGCCAGCGGCGTGGCGTCGAATTGAGTGTAAAATCATCTCGATCATCGCCAATTTAGATCCATCCGTAACCGTAGGTCGCGGCCGTCACTCACACACACATACAGGTACGATTAAATACGTCGTGCAAATATACGCTTGTATCTGTCAACCGTGTTTTTATTCGTTCCAACGTGCGAGACCCCAGACGGGCCCCGCGGACCCTCGGCGAAGGGACTTCCTCCTAAATATCCTCCGGGAGGTAAGTCCGTAGAGCAAGATCGGGAACCTGGTGCGCACCAGTGTAATGGGGGAAGAAGGACCCAACGGCCAGAGGACTCGTGAGGAAGGGGACAACCCTACCGACCCCACACTCCCTCCTACGTCCTCCGTAAGCAGTCCATTTCTTTACCACCCCGTCTACCAGAATCTTCTCTACATAATGGCGCCCGAAATAACGTGACTCTCCAGACTACGACTCCCACAGATGGCCACCTGTGCATAGGATAAAGAGGCTGGAAGCACATCGGACAAAATCCTGTATGTATATCTTCCGATTTTCCACCAATCCGCAAGTCGGAAGTATACCATATGTTCGTAAAAAATCTGAAACAAGGTAAAAAATTATCCATTTAGGCGTCCTAAACGCAAAATTAGGTACAAATCGCATATGGTAACGTCTATATTTATTATATCATTATTCAAAATTTTGTCCCCAAGCTCTAGGCCTCCGGACTACAAAATTTTTCGCACCTTAAGTGCATAAAAAATTAAATTTAGGCGTAACTGATACCGTAAATAGTGAAAAAATGTAACAAAAATGTTTTCCTTAACTCCATATCACGAATTACTAGTAATAATTACAGTTAAATTTCCGTGACGCGGAAATCTAGTAAATACGATATTGTAATTCCTATCAAATATCCTTAAAACGTCTTCCCCACTGTAACAGTTCGTGACGGAAACGTGCGACGTACACGGCAATCTCAGTGTATCCTTAACCCATTTCCTCAGTCAAACCACAAATTCCTTCATTTTTTCTCTCCCTTTATGGCGAAATACAGCCACAAAATTTTTTACATCGCAAAAACAACACCAAAATTCCAGGGATGGCGACATGATAGATGAAGGGAACGCGGCATTTCCCCCGTTATGGTACCGGATATTGGGCCCCCCGAACGATGTGGAATCATGTGATTAGGATGTCACCTTTTCGCACCATATCACAATCACTGGCTGTAAGCATCATAAATGCAAAAATGTCAAAAATTGCGAAATTTCAGGCCATAAAAATTCGCACAAGAACGTCACCCAAAAATCAACTTTTTTCTATAAAAAATCCTTGACAATTATTAAAAATTGTGACGTCAATTCGGAACTAGGCACCTTAAGTGCAAAATAGAAATTTTTCATTTCGAAAATTTCGGACTATGTACCTTAAGTACACCATAAAATATTAATTTCGGCCAAAAATGTGTGAAATATCAAGGTCATAAAAAATTCACACCAAAATACGAGTCAAACAGTAGAAAAATTCGACCCCCCCACCTCCTGGCCATGAACGTAACGTATTTAACGTAAATAACATCTCAAGCACAGAAGTGCTCAATAATAATAACTTACGTCATCAGAAATGATGAAAACTTCCGGATATGTAAATCTATGTATATAATCCGATATCAAATTATCAATCATACGATCTGATAATCTGATATTTCACATTTTTATGTGAAAATTAATTATAAGCCAATAGTCTCACTTTCTATAAAGTGAAAAAACCAAAAATGCACCACTTTTCATCTGCCAAATGAAAATATCGGTACATTTCCGTTATAACGTAAAATCATGGCAATTTATTAATTCGCCAGTTGAAAATGCGACGATCACAATAATTAGGTATTTTTTGTTGGCAGCAAGAAATCCTTTTATTATGCTCTACGCATTCATTATCTACTCTTTTCATACCCCAAAATTTACGAACCCATTTGTGGCGAAACGAATTTATTTCCCGCACCCTAAAAATTCAAAATGGACTATCCCACCCGAAAATTCGAAAATTTCAGGCCCTTTTCTTCAAAAATTAAATAACCAATCATTTCGAACATTTCAATCTACAAAAATTAATTTCCACAACCTAGAAAATCGAAATCCAAAATTATTACTCAAAATTCATAAATACACTCATTTTCACCTCAACAATAAATTTTTCGACCTTCAAAAATTAAAAATTACCAAATCATCATTCAAAATTCATAAATTCATCCACTTTCATTCATTTCAAGTTTTGATTAAAACAATCTATCTCACGATCTAAAAAATTCAAATCTTCTAAGTTCCACTCAAAAATATCAAAATTAACATTTCGATCACTAGAACCCTACCCTCTCGCAAATGAGAAAATCAAAATTCATAGACATAATTTTCGAACCACATAACCCCTTTTTACCACCTAAAAAATCATAATTTCCATTCTTGGCTAAAAATTCAAAATACACTATTTCAAGCTACGAAATCTTTTTCTCAAAATTAAAAATCTAAAAATTCATTATTTCACCTGAAAACTCAAGAATTTACTCCGATCAATAAAATCCTTTTCACTCACAAATCTTCTCTCACGATCAACATCAAAATTTCACTCAGCAAAATTTTTTAATAACCAATTTCGAACTAGGTAACCCGTTTCACGACCTAAAAAATCAAAATTTGCAAATTTCCACTAAAATATTCAAAATTATCACATCGATCATCGAAATACTTTCCCAAAAATCAAACATATCAAAATTCATAATTCCAAAACTCATTACAAAATTCACTAACTACTTTTGATAAACGAAAATCTTTTTTCATGACATCGAAAATCAGAATTTTCAAACCTACATCAAAAAATTCAAAAACTCAATCCTTTGGCCATCATATCTCATTTCAAACATTAGAAAACGTCAAAATTCATAGTCACCTTTTAGAAATTCGATAAAACCCTTTCGATCATCAAAATTTACATTTAAAATTCCAATAATTAATCACGATCAACGAAATCTCTTTCTTCATGACTTAAAAAATATCAAAATTTCAAAATCAACACTCAAAAATCAATTTAACGTTTCGATCAACAAAATTCATTTTCACCTTTGGAAAATATCAAAAATCACTATTTCATTCAAAAATTCAATAATTTCTTTCGATCATTACCTTCAATCAACGTAATTACTATTCTCATGACCTATAAAATCAAAATTCCCCCGAAAAATCTCCAAAATTTCTTTTATTTAATCAAGTCAAAATCCATTGATTCGATCTATATTTCGATTCGATTTTCAAAATTATATTTTTCGCCGAAAATAATGGTAACCCTGTTTCCACTTTTCAACCGAAAAATAAATCGTTGGCGCCAATACGATTTCCGGCCCAACATGCCCATTCAGATCAAAATTACATCGCGATCCAATTCCCAGTTTAGATCTTCTTTCTTCCCTTTCACTAGTCCAATGCGCAAATGGTTTAGTCAATACTCACATTCAGAACAATAGGCTCGATAAAGACAAATTAATTCTTTTCAAAATATTTTTCTTAGAATCGTAAATCAATTCTTTACAACAAAGAATCAATTACTTTAAAATCCGTAGAAATGACAGCAACCTGTCAAATTAATTCAATTCTATTGTAAATAAAAATATTGGCGACTTTATGTGCAAAAGCCGCCATGTATATCCGCTTCATTATTTAAGCTTAAGGCATACTTTTTGGTACAAACGCTTTCACCCCTTTGAAATTCAAAGGACGCTTCTTTCTATTTTTAACGGTGGCGGTAAACCATTGTTTATACAAATGTATGTACATCGATGCACCTTTTTCCACTCAAAAATACATCCGTTTACGATTCTCAAGCAATAGTTTCAACTAATTAAAATTCAATCTAGTGAAATTAAATTTCTTTGCAAAATCAAGATTTCCTACATTTTGGCACAGGTAGCTGCACCCCATTATTTTCAAAAATCGAAAAATCAATTAATCAACGACCGTTTCCCACATAATATCACGGCTTTGACAGCTCCGGAAATCAAGATTTTCACATTTTGGTACACTTACGTTCACCCCATTATATTCCAAAATTTAAAAATCGATTAATCTATATAAATGTCATCTTGAACTTGACAGCTTCTATTGATTTCGGCAAACTCTTTTTACCTCTTCGATATATTAAATGACACAATCAATTGACTTAATCAATTCTATTGTCTTCACTTGTATCACAAAAATTCCTGATACTTTTACTAGGAATTGACCTTCTAAATCTTTGTACATACCTCGTTATATTTAGATTCAAGAATTTCCTTGTAAAAACGGAAACGACCGTATAGAAACAGAACAAAAATATCGTGCGATTTCTCGAACCTAAACCAACTCAAACAATAAAAGGATCGCGTCCGCTATTCATAAAAAAGAACAATCCATTGAATTTTCAACAATAGAACTGGTCACCCCAAAATACACGACTTCACAACCGGATAGATTCTCGGCAAATCAAGCTACCCAAAAACTCAAATAAATAAAACCCCGTTTTCAAACTCGAAATCATTTAACGTCTTTCTTTTCTGCTATTTGGTTATCAGCAAAGATTGCCGTTTTCAACGTTCACCAAGTACACCTAGCTATCTGGTACACTCCTTCTCTACTTTTAAACGCTGCTTTTAAAACTCGCGCTTGACTAGATCTACCTTCAAGGTTAACTTAGTCAATCTCGTATTTCTTTTTCTTCTGCTTTTAATTATTTTGTGAATTTAGATACTGCAACAGTACGTGAAAACGACGACCACAGTAAATACTTTCACATTTTTACGCTTTCCAAATTAGTTAATTAATTCCTCGACTTATAATTTCGATTTTTTCATCCAAAATTCAAATTTTGAAATTGTGGACTGCAACAGTACGTGTACAACGACGACCGCAGTACACAATTCTATATTCAAAAATTTCCGCGACCTATACATCGCGACCTACTATTTTTTACAAATTTTCTTTTGAGTTTATAAAAACTGTAGGAGTAAGCGCGCAACGACTGCAGTAAATAATCTCATCTTCAAAATTTTTGCGAATTAATTAACGTACGACCTATTATTTCAACAATTTCCGTCTAGCTTCATAAAAATTAAATTTTGGAATTACAAGCTACAACAGTACGTGGACAACGACGATCGTAGCAAATAATTTCACACCACAAAATTTTCGAGAATTAAATACAGCGTCACTTTCGATCAAATAATTTTCTGAATCAAAATCTAAATTCATTTCGCAAAATTTAACTAAATTTTTGGCCAAAAAACTCAACAATTTTCTGAAAATTGCGACAGTACGTGTACAACGACGACTGCAATTAAAGAGAATTACAAAATTTAATAGGAAATTTTCGGCTAATTCCTACAATTTTCTGAAAACTGCGACAGTACGTGGACAACGACGACTGCAATTCAAGAAAATTGCATTTTCCAGATAATCTGAGAAATTAACTATCCGTTTACGTTCTCCAAAATAAAATAGGCATCAGACACGACTGGGAAACAGCGGACTTGATACCTATACCTCTCTTTTCCTGATTTTTTGAGAGATCCTATAAATTTATCCTCATACCATCCTAAAAAATTACCCAGCCTGAAACGAGAAGTTTATTGCCAATCGGATTAAAGGCTCTCTAAATTCTTCTCCCCCTTTCAAAGTCACACAAAAACCCCCTCTCTGCTCGCAGAGTCGGTAAGGCCCAGTTGGTTAGCGTGGGATTACGAATCCGACTTAGCTGATCTCTGGAATTCATCAGTTTTCCTACACCACTCCTGGTAGTGGACCCAAAAACACCTTTCTACCTCTCAAAAAATTCACACGTCATCATCCAAAATTTTATTAATTGAAAATTTCTCAATTATCGCAAAATAAAATTCCGAAAAACCCCCTCTATCCAATTTCCACGACTCATTAATTCCTTATTTTCCTCAAAACCACTCAAAATCCTTTTTAGCCGAACTCTTTGGATAAAAAATTTAAAAAATCTCTCACCCTTTGAGCAAATCAAAATTTTATTAAAAAGATTTTTTCGATCATATTTACACCTCTGCATACTACTCGCATAGTTTACGTCGTAAAAATTCGCTTAAATCGCCAAATACCACTGGCACTGATTCTAACTCGCTATCAATCCGCTTAACACATCTGAGCCACGAAAAATTCCAAAAACATTTCTTATTTCGCTACTTGAATAAAAACCCAAAATCGTCAACTCAAAATCAACAATTTTCAAGGCAATTCTATTTTAAACATCGTATAAAATCTCCAAATCAAAAAATTTCAACAAGCTTCGATTCTACACTTACATCAAAAATGTCTGACGTACCTCCCAATACACCAACCCCTCAAGGCTCCCCCTCTCTAGATCAAAATACTGACGACTCACAAATTGTACCACAATCTTTCCCAGACTCTCCATTTTTTGATACAACTCCTGAACGAATTTCTCCACAACCTTCCACATCTAAAACACCTCCAAAATCCCCGATTCTTGAACCCAAATCTAAAAAACGATGCAAAGGCATAGCTTCTTACATTCAAGATATCACAAACCCCTCTGAAAAAATAGAAAATTCTTCTACAGAACAAACTAAAAATGACATTTCGGATAAAACACCCTCCCCGCAAGGCCCCCTTAACCCCCTCGAAATCTCAAAAACATCACAAAGAGAAACAGCTTTCTGGAACGCAAAATTAACCCTAAATGTGACTTCGGTACCGGAAGGAAAACAAAAAGATATAAACCGAATTTTGGACATCGGGGCTCAAAACGTAGACTCAAAACTTCAAATTATCGAAAAGAATCTCGCGAATGTAATCACAAAAAATTATTCCCCCTCCCAATTTCGAAAATTAAGACAAAATGAAGCAGCCCTCAAGGCCTTCCCAAATCTAAATTCAAAAACCTGCTATGTAGACGACATCCTCTTAAACGAAAAACAAGCAGAATCCATAATTTTTGAAGCTGAAAAATTACTAAGGAAAAAACATCACACGTACCTAGACACCATGGTGACCGGAGACACCATGCAGTCAGTCCTTTACCAACTCATTAGGGGCTCCGAAAACGTTATTATGCGCGTCTCCTATCAGTTCTTACCCCACCAACGAAACTACTCTGTAGCGAATAAAGAAATGCTAAGCCTATTTCTTCATCTGCAGAGCCTTCCATCCTGGCTCAACGGACAATATATTCACGTCCGAACAGAACTGAAATCAATCGTAAATAAATACCGCTATCTTTCAAGAAACAAAACATCGAAATGGTGCGATGAAATCGCAAAATATAACCTAATTTTCGACCTAGAAACTAAAAAAGAATTATACGAAACTTCATCTCAAGATGATGAAATCGATGAAAACATAAATCGCCTCTCAAACCTTTTGGACACCCATCAAGAAAGCATGAACAAATTTGATTTTATGACAGAAAAATTAATATCATCAGCGGAGAAATACGAAAACGAAATAGATGAAGTAAAAGGAAAAATTACTGAACATCAAGAGGCAATAACAGAAACGGATTCCATTTTATATAATCACGACTACGAAATTCAAGGACTAGCGGAAGGACTAGGAGACTTGGCGCACGAACTCGCAGACTTTAAATCAGCCACATCAAATGAAAAAACCAAAACTACCTCCGATCTGAAAGAAATCCGCGAATTAATCGATTCAAAATTCAACACCCTAAAAACTGAAATAGATAACGTAAATTCTGAAATAAAATCCATCCAGAATAAATCTCAAAATCAGGATAGTATTGACGTCGACCTAAACCTGATACACTCAAATTTTTCAACCCCTGCGCCAACTCTCAACCCTAAAGCCTCCTCATCACCTTTTGAAATTCCAAAAATTAATGACAAAATTGGAAAATGCGAGCTAGAAAACGAAAACGATTACGATATAGACTCGGATAAAGAAAATTACGACGATGAAATATTCGAGCACACAGAGGTCCCCGACCTACCCGTCAAGATTCATCAAAAATATGCTGTAGAAGACAGCGATGTACCAGAATGGCTAAAAGCCATAAAATCCAGAACATTTTTCACATTTTGGGACCCAGTAAAACAAATGGGTAAACCAAAATCATTCCTACTGAACATATCTTCCGATTCAACCTTGACTATCGAATTAAACTCCGAAGCCAACGCAAATACCATATCAAGAGGTACCTTAAACAGCATTCGCGCAATTGTCCCTGTAAAATACCATGCATCTTCAGATATAGGACTCCCATTTTCTCCATTCATACCCAGCCCTCTTTCCGAAATCGCAATAGTACAAGGAATGATAGGTACCTACAACATAAAAATCCCTTTTAAAATTATCGAATCAAAAGAACCGACGTGCTATATAAGTAAAAACGCAATAAGACAACTTCGTTTGGACCACCTAAATATCACAAATTTCGAAACCCTAAAAATCAAAATTTTTCCCAAACCCAAAATTCGGATAATAAAAATTCTCACGGCACTGAAAATAACTCTGAAAAAATTAACAACGATCAAACAAAAACAATCTCGAACCAATTAAAAACAGAGTTACAAAATCACGATTTTGACAAAACTGACTCCGAAATTGAGGATATTTTCTCCAATAATACTAAAACATATCACAGAAATGAGAAAATCACCTCACCCAAAACGACAACTGATGACAGCGAACATAATCACGGCCTAGTACCCTTTACCTACCAAAACAAAATTCAAACTAAATACCTACCTCACGATCAAATTACCCTAAAAATAAATGAAATAGAAATAGAAACAATCCTCAATCCCTCAAAAATGAAAACATCATAAGTAAACACCAATCAGACGAAATTTTGAATAAATACCCACAAAAATTCTTACGACATACACAAACGACAAACCAACCGCTATCATCAATTGTACCTTTGGCATATCCCAACAAAAAATTCAATTCACGATTCAAAATACCTGCCTCAAATCATTCTGCACTATCGGTGACTCTACAATAAAAAACTTTGGAATAATAATTGAAACCCCCGAAGAAATACCTATCATTTCCCCAAAACCGAAAACAATACCAAATATCCTATCAAAATCGTCAAAATCCTCATCATCTTCTACCGAAAGCATTCACGACACATGCGATGAAATGCCAGACTTAAATGAAATGAGAAAATCAATACGCATTTCCGAATGCCCAATAGACAAGTGGAATGAAATCGAAAAACATATAAAAAACCTAAAAACCTTTTCAACCGACGTTGCCGACTGCCCAACGAATCTACAGACAACAGAAAAAATATTGTCACCACAAAATGACAATATAAACAACGAAAGCAAAAATACTACGACGCCAGAAACCACAGAAATAGCGGATTCGATCCTATTAACAATCTCCAACAAAACGACTCTCATCCTGAAAACAAAACCTGAACAAACTAGAAACATTATATCCGAACACTCGCTGCAAGATATAATGCAAAACACACCACATGCGGTGGAGATAAATGTGAGGAATATCCACAAAATTATTCTACTCGAAGACCACCCAACACCATTTCTCTCGACTCGTAAAGCTTTCATAAAAGGCACCGTAAAAGGCTACAAAATAAAAATCCCGTTTTCGATCATCCCTCTCCACCAACCGTTGTGCTATATTGGTAAAAAATCGATAAAAATACTCCAAACCGAAAATCTGAAAAAGAGGCTCTAGAAAATCCCAAAATTATTGCTTCTGGCTCATACCCCCTGATACGAATACAAAATCTATAAAAATTCAAACCGATTTGACTTATCTAGATACGGACGACGTAACAAAAACCCCACCCTTAAACCAAAACCAAAAAACAAAACTTATCGCCCATTTGACAAAATTTATTTTAAACTCGATAACACTCTCACGATACCACTGATCATAAACCCATATACCAATCAGAACACCATTTCAAGATCAATAATCCGAACCATAGAATTACTCTTCCCTTCTGCAATATTACGTAACGACTATTTCAAAGAAATAGAATTCACCTACGAAAATCGACCAGTCTCAATAAAATTTACGCCCTCCGATCTACAAGATATTATCGGTCATATCTCAACCCATACTCTCGAAAAATTACAAATTCCATACATATTCCGAAGACAATTTGACTTGCAAAACGCCTCTGATTTAGAAACCCCAATAAGACCAAAATCCCAACCCGAATTTATACGACCTCCACTTCGCGAATTAAAATCCCGCCATGACCAAAAAATTGCATACTCGACCAAATATTACCCCAACGATTCTGATTCATCGAATTAAAATTTTTTCGTCTCAAAAAATACAACACAAAGTTAAAAATCCCAAACAAAACCCTTCAGGAACTCAAAATCAAAATAAAAAAAAAAAAAAAAAAAACATTCGAACTACAAAAACCCACTTCTGGCAACACTGCAAAAAAGATAGGATAAATCCCACCTATCACAAAAATTACACAAGTAGCACACTCTGAAAAGCCAAAAACAATATAATTTTTACTCCAAAACTACAAAGCCAATAAAAAATTTCTAAATCAATTTCAAGAAAATAAAAATACGTGCGACACCGGCTTTTAAACTTGCAATATTTTTTCGTCACTTTCGCCATTCGTAAAACCTTTATTATAATTTTCGTTTTCGCAATATATTCTCGACTATTCGCAAACATGTCAGACACGCTCTACAATTTGGAGGTATGTACTACTCACTCATTAGATCAGCTAGCATAAAAGTTAACAAAACCTCCCTTCCAAAAATCATCCGGCGACCAAAACGCACACCTTTTCACAAACTCACGACCTCAAAATTACAGATATCATAATTTCGGCCAATGAATAACAGTAATAATCACCATCAACAATTCGAACCGACCATTTTCTACCCCAAAAAGTATAGCACAAATTCTACTTTCGAAAACAACCCTTTTAACATACGTTCGACCACCCTTCTCGATAACAATCAAAATATGAACTACCAAAAATAGAATCAATATAGCACAACTTACCAAAACTTTGATATTTCATCCAACCAAAAAACATTTCGACCGCAGAAATGCAAAAATCTCCACATCCTACCTCGCCGCATCATCCAAAATTTCAACGCCTGAAACATAAAAAATTAAAACAATCATATTAAAACATGAAAAATTCTGTTCTAGCAACGCCTGCGTCTCTTAAAAAAGTCAAAGAAAACAATCGAAAAAATCATTCGAGACAACGAAGAATTTGACAAAAAAATCCAATACGAAATTGAATCGGTGGAGGAAGAGATAAATGAGATCAAATACTTTACACCAAAATCAAGACAAATAACAATCGGATATACGACGTTAATAATAAAAGAACATATGATTCACATCTGCATCAAACAGACTATGATTGCCGGGGACGGCCATATCAACAAGATTGCCAGATTGCTACTACAGAAGACCGAATTTGAAAACTATCTCGAGAATTCGCCAATTTACAAGCAAAAAATTTCCTTGAACGAGTTACAAAGTCAACTCCATCTCACCAACTATAATAACATCCTACTCTCAGCATCAAAAGACATCGAAAATCCGGACTACGTAGTTAAACACGATATACAAACAATAAAAAACACGTTAACGACCATCGGCACAAGCAAAATTTCCTTCCTGCCACCTATTCTGGAATCTAATACCACAAAAGGAAAAATCAAGTGGGAAAAATACTCCGAAACGATAGCCGAAGACATAAAATTAATAAAATCAGTCGCCTTCTTACCCAACGATAAACCGGAAACAATCATCAATTATTTAATTACCATCGTCGACTAAAATCGTATCAAAATTTTTGTTTTTTCTCTCTTTCTCTTGTTCTCCCCTTCGTTTAATCATACTTATCCGTATTATTATTATTATTTCTTTCTTGTCTTTTTTTCTTTTTTATCGCTCGTTCCCGCGATTTAATTTTACTAGATAAAATAAAATATAATTTTTTGAGTACAATAACCGATATTAACAATTATTTAAAAAATACATCAAATAGTACATCAAAATTTAACATTCTTGGCCATTCTTATCAATCAAAATTTCAAAAATGACAAAACTCATCCGATATCAAAACCATTCGAAAACTCGCCACCTGATTGCATATGGGGCAGAATATCTTTCAAAAAATTCAAAATTTCAACTCGGTTAACAATTTCGACATCATATTCAAAAATCAAAATCAAAATTTAACCAAAATTTCGAAATACATATGAGGTAATATTACAACGCAAATACTTGACACAAAAATCATTTCGAACTTTTCATCTCTCTCTCAAAAAAAAAAAAAAAAAGAAAAATAGAATCAATACCTCAACAAATCGCTAACTAATCCTATACAAAAAGTTAGCATAAACAAATGCAAAAAATTTTGTTTATCGTCTTATTACATCCTATACAGAACCATCAAGAAATCAAGATACGAAGAACATGAAGATAGAGCGAATGAGAAGAAAACCAACAACCCAAAATTTAATTCAACATCTTCAAAATTCAAACGAAGTACAAATGGGGCAAAATTCCAATCAAAATTTGAAAAACTTTCTGATTACATACAAAAAATTTCCAAAAATTATGAACATTTGATTCACCACGACATCAGAAATAAAATGGTAAAATGATATGCTCGAAAACATCAAGAATGGGAACCAAAATTAGAAAATTTTTGTCCACACGAACATCAAGTTCATATGGGGCAGAATTTTCATAATAAAATTCACAAAACCAAAATTTCTTTTCTTTATTTATTTTTTTTTTACTATTTGGCAAAACAAATGAAATTACTATTTATTCAAATTTTTTCCCCTTCTTGGTATTTTCGACGTCATCAAAAATCGAAAATATTTCTGATACAAAAAATCGCCCATTACCATCCCAAAATTTAAACATTAGAAAAATTCACGCGATCTCACTTTTTGAAAAACTCACAATCAAAATTAAAACATACATGCGCCGTAAAAAGTCAAGACAGGCAACCATTTCAACCTAAAATCATCCCTACGCGCATATGGGGCACGCCATAGGCGATCTTATATTCTAAAACTCAAAAAATATTATCAAAATTGATTCTCACCTTTTCAAAATTCGAAATAGCCCAAACGACGCTGGCATATGGGGCACTTAGACTCCAAATTCGATTATCGACACCGTCCAAATATTCTGAAACAAAATTCAACAATCAAAATTCGCCTTACTGATCTTTATTTTTCTTTTTGAACATTAACCAGAAAATTTCTATTCATTTTTCGGCACCAAAACACATACGGCGTGTAAAAAACCTCACCTTTCGCAAACTAATCAAATTTTTTACAGCAATTCATCAATTTGGAACCAAAATCAACCGGAGCCATGGAAACCTGGAACCAATAAAAAGTAACTGTATCTCAACACAGCTGAAAAATAATAATTCATGATCTTATATGATAAAAATTCTTTCATCTTTTGCACGTCACGATTTTCCTATTAATAGGTTAAATATTACAAAATTATTAATTACCTTTCGATTTTTTAATAGTCTTTCGACACCATGTTCTGAGTAACCCATATCAACGTCGCAGAAACCACCATGAATCGGCGTGCTGAATCAACCTGTAACAAAAGTGGACATATAACACCACTATCGTCATCACGTCGATACTCACCAATCGATACCATCTTTACCTTTGACCATTGACATTCCATCGTCGGCACCTGTAACAACAAAAATTTATATTAGTATTTGATCACATGTCGTATCATATATTTAATTTCAATGTACATACCTATACGATCGTTTCTTGTGCTGATGTCAGCAAATATGTTATTTTTATGTCTTCCTATACACCTGACGGCTGCGACAAATTAATCATAAGTTTCCCCGCTTATATTTTTTTTATGGTTCTGTACCAAAACCACGCATATACCCCCCCACTTAGCTTTAAAAATTTCCCTATTCAGAGCTCTACAAAATCAAAATTTTCTCATTTTTTACTGCAAATCTCACAAAAAAAATAGAAAAATGTACAAAATCAAAAAAAAAAAATGTAACAGAGTGCGTGAATAAAAATACACAAAATGTAATAAAAATAGTAAAACAAAAAAAAAAAAAAAAAAAAAAAAAAAAAAAAAAAAAAAAATTTAAATGTAACAGCGAGCGTGAACATAATTATAAAAAGAGATTTGCAATTCTTTCCTCCCCATCAAAATCAAAAAATCATTTGTAAATTTTCTTTTGGATATTTTTTACGTCTCATAAATTGTAAAACCCCACCTCAAGAACCACATTAACCCTCGAGACGACAATAATGTTACACAACCTCATTTTTCTGTGTTCTGAGCTCTGAATAATTACTTAGATATAATTGTACATAATTGTATATACATAACCCCCTAAAAAATCGTAAGCTGAACCCTGTACGTGCATGGAAGAATTCGCGTCCGAATTCCGCAAAATTTCTCCCCCACACAGTGGTACCGTGACCACAAATCAAAATTTAACAAGGGTTCAAATAGATGACTTAGGGACCATTTTCTACCAAGTTTAAAACCATCTAATTGTCAAAAAACGAAAAACCATCAAATCAAAATTTAAAGTCTACCCCAAAAATATCAATTTTCTTTTCACCATAGTTCTTACGCCGTAAATTTTATTGTCATTCCAAAATACGGCGTCAAAATTTCTGTTTAGCTAAACATTCTGTTCAGCATAATATCAAGTCATCTAGCTAGCAGCACTTTCGGCCCGTCGGCGATCCCTTTCGGCCGTTCCGAGGGTCAGCAGACCGCAAAATTTGTATTTATTATTGAATTAAAATAAGCCGCACCGGAATTACCGGACCAAAATTTATTACTTAGGTTACCACCACCCACAGCAAAAGTCGAATGGGGCAGGGACCAATATCCTCTCTATGGAACTTAACTTTGACTACAGTACTAAAAGTTCGACCTTTACTATGGGAGGTCAGCTCCCCTAATACAGCTCGATGGGGCATATGTCAGAGTGAATATGGCCCGACCCAAGAGAAACGACTATAGTTCCGTGGTGGTGGCAACCCTGCTAGCAAGTTGATTCGAATCCTTATATAAACTCTGCGTTAGCGGAGTAAAACTAGTTCCGATTTATACGTTCGAGCTGGTTGATGCGTTGCTGGATCGAGCTTAGGCTCGATTCGATGCGTTTTCAACCCTCGAATCAGTTCTAAAAACATACTCGTTTAGGCTAAGTTTCGAAGTTTCGATTCTACCCCTAATTCAAGTATTCGTATGTCGTTTTAACATCTCTCGCTTCGGCTTGTACGACGCCCGGCTAAGTCACCGGAATCGGACTTAGCCGGGAACGCGTAAAATATCGAATCCGGCTCGATTTATTTACCCGTCATCGGAATTCACCCGCGATTCCATCTTGGTCCCTCATTTCGATGGGGGGCCCATGGGGATCCTTCAAGGTACCAGTGCACCTAGGCCTGGATAGAGACCCTGGGACCCCGGTGGAATTCGCCACTCGCGAGATCGGTTCCCTCCGCGGAGATATCCATCCGGAGATATCCTCCGCGGCGTCGTTCCTATTCCCGCCGCGCGAATTCTTCCACACGTTCAGAACAACATGATCCATCGACCCCCTTGCAGCTCCGGTGAAGTAGGGGACGATGGAGTTCAGCTCAATACGATGGCACCGATCGGGGAGGTCTATAGCTCCTTTCGCCGCCGCCTCCGCAGCCAGCGGCGTGGCGTCGAATTGAGTGTAAAATCATCTCGATCATCGCCAATTTAGATCCATCCGTAACCGTAGGTCGCGGCCGTCACTCACACACACATACAGGTACGATTAAATACGTCGTGCAAATATACGCTTGTATCTGTCAACCGTGTTTTTATTCGTTCCAACGTGCGAGACCCCAGACGGGCCCCGCGGACCCTCGGCGAAGGGACTTCCTCCTAAATATCCTCCGGGAGGTAAGTCCGTAGAGCAAGATCGGGAACCTGGTGCGCACCAGTGTAATGGGGGAAGAAGGACCCAACGGCCAGAGGACTCGTGAGGAAGGGGACAACCCTACCGACCCCACACTCCCTCCTACGTCCTCCGTAAGCAGTCCATTTCTTTACCACCCCGTCTACCAGAATCTTCTCTACAATAAGTTATTGTTTTCAGAACCTTTACTCGAAAAATTCTCAACTTTGGAAATGAAAATGTATTTAATTTCGTATACTATCGCTTTCGGCATTTTCTTCGATAAACGAGTCAATAAAACTGCAAAAATTTTTTGGATAGCGTATCAAATTTTGGGTACTTTATTGATATGGGGTTTTTGTATATTCTACTTGACCGATTTATCGGTCTATGACTTCAGAACCATAACACTGGCAATTGAACCAATGATCATATCTGGATCTAAGATTTCCTGTTCAGTCATATGCATATATTGGTATGATGAAATTAAAAAACTCGTGGAATTTTTCATCGATTATAACAAGAATTGGAATTCGGATATATCCTCGGAACAAATCAATGGTCGTAAAAAGATGAAAAAATGGGCGATTTCAATATTATGCACTTACGTATGCTTTTTCATCGGCGCCAATTTGTTTTTCGATTCTGGAAATGAAGCGAGGATGAGTGGTTTTACGTCGAGAACCTATTTAACGGTATTTTTCCCCGCTTGCTATTGGTTCGAGAATTCCTGGTTAAAGGTTGCAGTATGGATTTTTCAAAATCTCATCGTATTACCCGAATTGATATTATTTTGCTGTTGCACTATTGCACTTGTCATTCCTGTTGTCGAGTTGCACAATGAATTTGCAGTATTGTTGGCAAAATTAAGATTATTTTCGGAACGTACTTTCGAGCGGATTGAAATATTTGATAGACAGCTGGAAGAAGCGATGTGCATATGCAATGAAAGAACTCGTTCGAGTATAATTAAAGGATTGGAAAAAGAAAAGCTGAACACCATTGAGAAATTTCTGCAAGATTTTATTCGATGTGTGGAACGCTATCAACAACTAAATAGGTGATTTTAAGTATAATTATTTTATCGAAATTAGGTATGGGTTGTTTGATTGTCACATTTTTTATACGATTTAAAATTTCGTTTGCAGAACTGAAATGTCGATAAAAAAGTATTTGGATTTTTGTTGTTCGATCGCGTATTGCTTACTTTTATCAATCATGACTGGATTCGGATTTATTGGAACCGAAGTGAGATAATTTTTCATTTTACAAAACCATCTCAATATACCTATGTTTGATATTTCAGGGGGTATTCTCCTAAACATTTTGCCTATGCTTTCGCCTGCCAATTTACATTGCGCTTATGGGAGCTCATTAAAAGTTAAAGTACTTTAAATGAGATGGATGAAATTATCTCAAAGAATGTAGATTTATAAATTTGAGATAATTCCATCCATCTCATTCACAGGCATCAAACTAGGTTACTTTTTAAGTAACTTGGTTACTTTTTTCGAGTTTGGTTACTAAAAGTTACTTTTTCTTTCAGAGGTTACTATTGGTTACTATTTTCAAAATTTTTCCTAAAAAAAAAAATGAAAAAATATTCAGCGTTTTAATGCTTTTTTTTCAAAAATTTTCGCCCTCGCTTCGCTCGGACTCAATAAATTTACGCAATTTCATTTTCAAAATGATTGTATGAAAATTTTTCTTTTCCAACCTAAATAAGTATTTATTATTTTCAAGTGAGAAAAATTGCCCTTTCTCATATTTACTTGAAAAACGCGGTAATATTTTCGATTGGAATTTTCAAAAATGTTTCGATTTTTTTGGAACGAGATCAAGAAATGCGTCAATAGATATAGTTTTTTTAGAAGTCAATGCAAACCACGAAAAAGTCATAATTTTGTTTGACCTAATAATGAAATTTCAGATTCTAAGTGCCAATTTTTCAAAAATTTTCGCCTTCGCTGTGCTCGGGCTCAGTCAGAGCTCAATCAGGCCCGTTGAAAGAGAGGTACAGAGGTAAATATTTTTGTACCGGGTTCTAATTTTTTTCAATTATGAAGAAGGCAGAATTTTTTACTATAAAAAATGTAAAAAAGTGTATTTTTTGAAAAATTTTCGCCCGGGCTTCGCTCGGGCAGTATTTCATTCCCTTTATTTTAAAAATTGATGATTTTTCACAAGATCTTCCAGTTAAATATCACTGATTTTTAATAATAATTTCGATTGAAAGATCTGTGAAAAGTCATTGAAATAACATGATGAATTAACAGAAAATTCATTCATTTTGAAAAAAATTTTACCAAAAATTTTCACCATTGCTTGAAATATTGATTTTTTTGGGTGGGCGGGGTGGGGGAGGGGAATCTAGAAAAGTCATGCCAAAAGTCATTCCAAAAGGTCAGTATAAGTTAGTACTTTTGCTCACCATAATTCTTCCAAACGTGCAAAAGCTTTCAAATCTTCAAAAATTTCCCAAAATTCAATATATGCTAAAATTGCCGAAATTTGCGGAAAAATCAAAATTTTTGGTTTTTGCGCACACCCCTCCCTCCCCCTTGGATTCTACTGAAACTCCTAAAAATTAACGATTCTGAGGTTACTTTTTGGTTACTATTTTCGTGGAAAATGGTTACTAAAGTTACTTTTTTTTTTTCAAAATTTCAGTTTGATGCCTGCATTTAGAGTACTATAACTTTTAATGAGCTCCCATAAGAGCAATGTAAATTAGCTGGCGAAAGCATAGGCAAAATGTTTTGGAAAATATGCCCTTAATTGAGAATTATTTTGTAGGCTTTATCGGACCCTTTTGGCGAATTTGAGGTTTTGGCAAAAATGATAATTTTGTTTTTGACGAATGGTTGTTTGTGGTTCATGGCTTGTGTCAATGGTGATACATTTTCAGAGCAGGTAGTTTTTGAATTTCACCATGTTTGTTGTAATTTTTGAGAAAATTTTTTATACTTACTGTTGACATAATTCTTGTAGAATGATTTATTCGCCAACGAAGCATATTCAATGCCGTGGTATCATTTTTCACCAAAACAACGTAAAACTGTGCTGACTTTTTTGGCGGTCGTTCAGAAACCGACGTATTGGAGAGCCTTGAATTTGATGGATGTGAACAAAGAGTTATTTCCTCAGTTTTTAAATTCGGTTTATTCTTACGTACAAATCATTCAAACTTTTCAGAAAGCAAATCATCGTCGTGGTTAGGTTTTTTCATTCGCTTTGTAGGGTGGTGGCAGTTTCTTATCCTATTTTAGAAACTGAAGTTTTGGTGTTATTTTGTCAATGTGTCCAAATTTTTCAATAATCTATTTCAACTTGTGATGGACTCATTTTTGAAAATTTTTGCCTAGAATTTGTTTTCGAATGATGCAATTATTATTATTTTTTTGATATCGTGTACTTAATTTATTTGTGACATTGTCGTTACTAGAATTGCTACAGTGGTTTATAAAATTTTATTAAATTAGTTGAGGTTTGCTCCAATTGAATGTTTTTCTTTTTATGTTTTGATGAAAAATCTATGGATTTTTTTTTTCACTGAATAACTCATCTTTGTTATATGTAATTTTAATAACCTTACCTATTTCTATTCACTTTATTTGTTTAAATTTAAGTGAACTAACATTGCAGGTTTTATTTCAATTTTTCATTCACCCTTCATGTTTTTCAAAACATAGTCGAAGTGCACTAAATGTTGATTGCTTTGATGTACTTAAATGTTCTGTTGATGTTCATATAATAAATTGAAAATTTTTGTAAAACGGAGCTTTTTTTGAGAAACTCGGATTGAAAAAAATACCACACGATCCAATTTTCAGATCTTCACGTTGGGGCCTATTTGATCAATGACATGCTCCTGACTTGAAGCAACTGATTTGCGAACCAACGAAATTCAAAATCAAAAATGAAATATGAACAAACGAATAATCCGCATTTAGACGAAGTATTAACTGATTTACGAACCAACGTTCTGTTAATAATAAAAATCGAGTCTAAGATTGAAATAAGGAAATTCAAAACGATGCCTAATTAAATTTTGAAATGTTCAAAGTTCAACTTTGGTGATGAAAGCTCAACTTTTAAGCTATGAGCTTTCATTCAAACATATCCAGAAAGATTATAGCAAGTAGCCCTTCTCAATATTTTTTTTATCAAAAAAATTTCAAGATGGGACCTCTACAGCCTTGGGGGTAAAAGGGCCCACAATTTTGACCAAAATTCGAAGGAATTTCAAAAGTGAAATGACATACCTATTCATTTCAACTAATTCGAAGATGCTGATTTCGAATATGTACTCGGTTTTTTCATCTGACTCCTCCTAATCAATGTACAGGAAGTTTTAAAAGCTGTTGAATCAATTTTCAACATCTTTTGGACAAAAACCCATAAGATGCCCCAACAGAGAGGAGGAAATCTCAAAATTTCAGAGTTTAATGAGTGGGTGTCTGAATGTGTAGTTTTGTTTGACTTACTGAGCTCATGTCCGAAGATATTTTTATTAAAAATTCGAAGGGGTAAGTACTCTAAAAGTACATAAGAGCTTCTCATAAATTTAAAACATCACAAGTTATGTTATGGAATTTTATAATTTACAAAATCGACCTCCTAAAGTTGACACGGTCAAAAGTGCCATTTTCATTTTTTACAGGAGACCCAAAAAACGTAACAAAGTTTGCATTGCGCTTATAGACTTTGTAAATTTCAATCTCTTTTTTTCAGTTCTAATATAATTAATTTACGTTTTTTAAATTTTAATCGATCCATTGTGGTTCGAAAATCCAATACTTTCCTTTACCTCGTAATTTGCCATGCATTTTTATGCACTGAAATAATAAAAAATAGAATTTATCCAAAAAAATAACAACGTGTCCCAATTCTCAAAATAGGTAAAATTTATCATTTTTTTGAATAAAATTTATTCTTTTTGGTAAAATTTAATCATTTTTTTGACTAATTTTATCATTTTTTCTGATGATAAATATTATTTTTTAGAACAAATTTCACCTATTTTGTGAATTGAAACACGTTATTATTTTTTTGAATACATTTTATTATTTTTTTGAATACATTTTATTATTTTTTCGAATACATTTTATTATTTTTTCGAATACATTTTATTATTTTTTGATTAAAATTTATTATTTTGGTAAAATTCATTTATTTTTTTGATAAAATCTATCTTTTTTTTTGATAAAATTTATTATTTTTGAGGTAAAATGTATTCATTTTCGTAACTTCTGTTTTTTCCGTGTGGAAAATTACGCATAATGAGCCCAATTAGGTTATTTTGAAGTGGCGGTCATTTCTAATTTCACATCAGGAATAGCGAGATGTTTTGAACGTTGCTATCATGTTTTGTTGTAAGATATCTTTTTAATTTTTTTTTCCGATAAAAAGACCGAAAGCTTGAGAATTGAATGGAAAGTGCAATTCAGTTCTTTGAATGTTAAAAGAAGATTCAAAATTTCAGTAAGAATCAATAAGAAAGAAAAACATTTTGACAAAATTGAAAATTTTCTACACTCGAAAATGACCTAAAACGAAAAAATTATCTCTTACTTATTCATAAGGCTACATTTTGCTTCGCTTTCCTAATCGGGTAGGAGCGAATGATCCCCCCTCCTTTTTGGCAAGAATTTGTACCGGTAAAATGCCACTTTTAGGGTGTGTTTTCAATACTGCGTGTAGACCTTTACGTGTATTTTGTTGATTGGATAAAAAAACCCCAAACGAAATATGTACTTCTCCTAGAAATGAAGGGGACTTTCAAAAAGGGCGTTTAGTCTTAACTTACTTCCTACCTTTTCTCGCACTCAATTCAGAAATGTTTGCCATTCTTGAACTTTGGTGAAAACGAAGTTATCGTAGGTGCTTAGTTCGAAATGAATTGTAGAAAATTGTATGAATTGTACCAATTGGTACCCAGCCCCTTGAAAGTGCTGGGTAAATTATTATTTGTAGAACCTTTTATTGAAAAATTTTCAACTTTCGAGATGAAAAGTCTTTTGATTTCGTACGCGATCACAGTCGGAATTTTTTTCGATAAACGTGTCAATAAAGTAGCAAAAAAAATTTGGTTCACGTATCATTTGGGATGCACTTTATTGATGTGGTGTTTTTGCGGATTTTATTTCATTGATTTACGAGTCTATGACGTTAAAACTGTCACTTTTGGAGTGGTACCATTGATATTCACCACAGTTAAAATTTTGTTCATGATTTTTTGTTTCATTGTTTTCGACTTTATCGAAAAATGTGCCCAATTTGCCATTGACGATTGTAACCGTTCGAGTTTTTCAATACCTTCGGATGAAACAAACAAGGGTTTTATCAGTGTGAAAAAATGGGTAATTGCAGTATCGTGCATCTTCTTGGGCTTTCATATTTGTGCGGATGTGTTTTTCAATCTGGAAAGTCAAATGAAAATAAACAGTTTTACAGAGAGGCCCCACTTGATGAAATTTTTCCCTGTCTGGTGTCCATTTGAGAGCTTATGGGCAAAGAAAGCGGTTTCGATTTTTCAAGATGCTCTCGTGTTACCAGAAATGTTCATTTTTTACTTTGGTTGTATGACAATTTTCATTTTCATCATTCAAATGCATAATAAATTCGAAGCGCTGTTTGCCAAGTTGAAATTTTTCTCTGAACGTACCTTCGAACGAATTGAGATTTTGGATAAACAGCTGGAGGAAGCGATGCACATATCAAACGAAAGAACTCGATCCAGTATTGTTAAAGGATTGAATGAGGAACGTCTAAGTACAATGGCGACATTTTACCAGAACTTCGTTTCGTGTGTTGAACGGTATCAACAATTGCAAAGGTATTTCGAGTATCATCCAGTGAAGAGAAAATGTAAACTTAACCTTTACGTTATTTCCGATTTTATGTACAGAGTTCAATTATTGCTGAAGGAAATCTTGGATTATTGTTGTTCGATTGCATATTGCTTAGCTTTATCTGTCATGATTGCATTCGGATTTATCGCATCTGAGGTGAGATAATTTTCTCGTATGGGAAATAGCATTCAATAAGTTAATTTTCATTATTTCAATTACCTACTTATGGTTTCGTATGTCTCTAGATTTTATCAAATGTTATTCTCGATTTCGAGTATATAATCAAAATGTTGATTTGGTTCTTGATATGTGGAATCGTATGGTGCATAATATGCGTATTTGGAAATCTCTTTTCGAGACAGGTATCAATTTGGTTACTGGAACTCGTTATTTGTACCAGAATAATTATATTTTTGCAATAACAAGATGTTTTTTCCATTCTTAGAATGATTGTTTTATCGAGGAAGTGTACTCAATGCCATGGTATTATTTTAATCCAAAACAACGTAAAACAGTGATCACTCTTTTAACGATCATTCAAAAACCCACGTATTTGAGGGCATTGAAGTTGGTGAATGTAAAGAGAGACACGTTTCCAGATTTTTTGAATTTTGTGTACTCCTACGTTCAAACCATGCGCACCTTGCAAAGTGTGAGGTATCGGAAATCGTAATTTTAATGTGTTTTTCCTCCGTTAGTTTCACTTTTGTTTTCATAATTGTAAATTTTTGTCGAATTTTTCAAGTTTTTTGGTATTTTAAGATTTAAGGCGCTTGAAAACACAAACATAACGCATTGATTTTTGTCTATTTTAATGTTGATAAAAATATATTGATGTTGAAAATTAGAGATCTGTTTTTTTTTTTCAATTTCTACTTGAAATTGATTCTTTGAATCGGCTTTATAACCCAGGAGAATTAGCATCAAAAAATCGCTTAAAAAAGAAATATATGTTAGTCGAAATTTTATTGCTGAAAAAGTTTCTATATGATGTCCAGAGTATGTGGTAAAAACCCACCACCCCCACCCCCATTGCTTTTTGAGGGGGGTGGACCCCTTGTGGGGGAAAAAATTGTTTTGCACCGATTTCACTCAAATTTGGGTGGAAGGTTAGGTGGGTGTAGAAGTACTCCCAAAAAAATTTTCAGGTCCCCCCGACCTCAGGGAGCTGAACCATCGCTCTCCAAAGTTGGGAATTTTTGACAAAAATGAAAAAAACCGAGTATTTCGAGTATAAAATCACCCCATAATATCAATTTTGAAAACTTTTATGATTTCTGTGTACATTTTGAGATGACGAATCCGACTAGCACATCAACTTTTTCATTTGAGGTGTTTAACTACCCTTGCGGCCCCTTTCAAAGTATTTAGATCGTGTTTTTTAAAGTTATTTTATCTGAAAAAACCGTGATCTGTATACTTTGAAAGCGAACACCTCAATTGAAAAAGTTGATGTGCTAGTCTGATTCGTCATCTCAAAATGTACACAGAAATCATAAAAGTTTTCAAAATTGATATTATGGGGTGATTTTATACTCGAAATACTCGTTTTTTTTTCATTTTTGTCAAAAGTTCCCAACTTTGGAGAGCGATGGTTCAGCTCCCTGAGGTCGGAGGGACCTGAAAATTTTTTTGGGAGTACTTCTACACCCACCTAACATTCCACCCAAATTTGAATGAAATCGGTGCAAAACAATTTTTTCCCCCACAAGGGGTCCACCCCCCTCAAAAAGCAATAGGGGTGGGGGTGGTGGGTTTTTACCACATACTCTGGACATCATATAGAAACTTTTTCAGCAATAAAATTTCGACTAACATATATTTCTTTTTTCAAAGTGCATTTCTCCTGGGCTATTAGTTGAAATTTTTTTCGTCTACATATAATTTCTATCGGAGGGGCCATCAAGCGTCATCTTAGGGGCTTGCATGGCAAAGCATTTCAAAATTGCGTGACCTTCCATTCATGGAACTTGACTCGCGCAGTTTCATATAAAGGCGTCTTTCAAGAGAAACAAATTTTCATATTGTTGATTATTTTCGTCAAAACCAAACCGAACAGTGAGAGAGGGGGCAGTTTTCCACTCCTCGCTCTCCCAACAATGATAGAATGCCATTTTTAGTTGTGAAAAATAATCCAAATGTGAAAATTATCAAAAATCATACTTTAGGTTAGAAAATTAGAAATCAATATTGATACCCATTTCGACTGATTCAAATAAAAATCTATTTTATAGCAAACTCAATATTCTACAAACTATATTTTTTTAGAAATTACGTTTTCGCCGAGTTACAAAGCGAAGTCCCATTTTTGGGGATTTATAACCCCTTCTCTAAAGCCTCCGACACTCTTGGAGGGGAGAGGGAGCAAGAAGTCTTATCATGTTGTTCGTCGTGGTGTCCTGAATCAATTGAACCAGAAAAAAAACTTTGATTAGAATTTTTAAGTACTTCATCATTTTGTTAGTCTAATTACACTAGACTTAAGTATCAAGCATCGCGATGCTATTATCATATGTTTTTGGCCCGATTATTCAAAAGTGTAATTTTTGTATATGTGGACTTTTCTTAAACCAATTTTAATTGGTCTCCGAAATATTGACCTTGAAAGGTGTAAAAATGGCGGGAAAAAAGTCAAAAAGCACATTTTTTCATAGTTTTTGATTTTTTTGACCATGTTGCACTCTCTCAAAGGGGTCTGAAGAAAATATATGTTGTACCTAAGGGTAATTCCAACTTTTTAAAAAAAATTCCAGTGAGGGGTCCCCTCGATTTTTTTTTCTACGAATTTTTGAAATTTTCAAACCCCCAAACCCCCCTAAATATGGAGGAAAAAATTGAAAAAATTCTCACGTATACACCTACCTATGAACTATTTTCTGTGAAAATTTTAAAAATTTTGAACCACCCTCTTCAAAGCTATGAATTTTTGAATTTTGGGCATTTACGGCCATTTTACTCGGGTTGGGGTGGGGGGATCGAGCCAAAATTTTTTGGAGGGATGTTTTACATCAAGACTAAAATTTTGTGTGAATTTCAGCCCCAACGGAGAAAGTGCGGATTTCACCATCTTATTATTACAAGCTCTTTCATAAATCAACGATATTAAAGAACAATTCATTTCTTTTGTTTCAGATAAATCACAAGATGAATTTCACATTTTCAAAATCAGATGTATCTATGGTTTGGTAAGTTGATTTTTTTGAAATGTTTCGCTATTTTTCTTTTTGTTTTTTTTTCAATTCCAACTTTCTATTTGCATCATGCGTATGACATTTTGAGTTGATATATTTCATTTAAAATGTTATTAATGAAATAACCGTGGCTCATTCACAAAGGAACCTCTCGCATTTCCCTTTATTTCAAACTAGAACAAAAATATTCAAAAATTTACAAATCATAAATTTTCAATGAAAATGTTTGTAAAAATTTCTGCTTTTGTCAAAATGGATAAAAAATCAAGCCATGCTTTACGCATTTATTAGCTTACCAAAACCGAATTTTACAATCCTCATTTATTCTGTACTTTCCTCCGATGATTTGAAATTCCGCTAAAGGACGTGAAAATCAATTTAGACAACTGAAAATCGAGATCTCAGTTCCTTTTGAGTCCTAGACAAAATCAAAGTTGCACTGAAGTTTCCAAAATGATCGGAAATCAAATTTTGATTTAGGAGGTTAAGGTTAATATGTCCAGTATAGGCCTAAAATTTTAATTCATTTTGAGCAGAAAAGAACTGAAAAAAATTCATTTCAGCTGAAAAATGACACCGCATGAGTAAAAATTTCAAAGAATTAATTCAGGAAGCTGGAATTATTTTATTCTTTTGAATTTTGGAGTACGGTATTTCCAAAAATTTCATCATTGTTCATACTGAAGTCAGTGAAGTCGAACAGCTCAAGTGATTTTTTTTTCGCCAAAACATTCACTAGTGATTTTTTTCGACATAGTTTCTCTTACATCTCATCGTTGCTTTTCCTGGAGATTTGATTTGTAGGTTTTTTTTTTTAGAAAACCAATAACTTGTAGTTTTTTCTGGATGATACTTTTTTTTTCAATATTGTTATTTGATATCGTGGTTCATTATTTTTGTTTTACGAATTCCCTTTGATGATTTATTTACACATCCGTAATCATTTCCCTTCTAAACCTCAAGAAGCTGGAGAGTGAGCCTTGTAATTTTTTCGAAATTGAAATTGCGACTTTTCGCTAAATTGCTCAATGTTGAAGGCTCATACCTCGAAATAGGATGTACTTGATGGAAAACTTTTAGCGGCGTCTGAAAAAGAATTGATAGAAAATTCAAAATCGATAATCTCATTTTGAAACGCTCAAAACTGAACTTTGGTGGCGAAAGTTCAACTTTCATTATGAGAGCAAAAGATGAAAGCAGTAGGTAGCTCTTTTTACCCTTTATTCAGCTAATAAATTTTCAAAATGGGATCTCCACACTCTTACGGGAGCACAGGAGCCTAAAATTTTGATCAAAATTCAAAAAAATCGAAAAAGTAAAATAACATATCAATTTCTACTAATCCGAAGGCGTTGAATTCAAATATGTGCTCAGTTTTTTCATCCGACCCTCTGAACCCCTTTGATAAGGTCAAAATTCAAAAAATAGTTCGAATATTTTATTTTTCTCAGTTTTTGGATTTGAGCCTTCAGTGTTTTTTTAGCACCCCAATTTTAGGGAAAAGCGAGTTGAAAAATGAAAATAGCGAGTACCAAATAATTAATAGCAAAGGTGACTTCTAAAAAAGAAATTGCGGATTTGACATTTCGTGATGTTTGGTTATTTGGTTTTGTCCAATGACAAAGGTGACTTTCAAAACAGAAAATGTGGGTTTGACATTTCGTGATGTTTGGTTATTTGGTTTTACTTAACGAGAAAGGTGATTTTCAGGAAAGAAAGTATGTGGGTTTTGGGTTTTGATATACCTAATGTGATGTTTGAAGTTATTCGAGTTTGCTTGACGAGAAAGGTGATTTTTGAAAAAGAAATGGAGGATTTGTAATTTCGTGATGTTCAGTCATTTGGTTTTGCTTAACGAGAAAGACGATCAGGAGAGAAAGTGCGAGTTTGGCATTTCGTGTTGTTCCAAGTCCCTTAGTTTTGTTTAACGAGAAAGGTGACTTTGGAGAAAAAAGTGTGGGTTTGACATTTCGTGATGTCCAGTAATTTGGTTTGGCTTAACGAGAAAAGTGATCAGGAAAGAAAGTGCAAATTTCACATTTCGTGTTGTTCCAAGTCCCTCAGTTTTGTTTAACGAGGAAGGTGACTTTAGGAAAGAAAGTGTGGGTTTGACATTTCGTGATGTTCAGTCATTTGGTTTGGCTTAACGAGAACAGTGATCAGGAAAGAAAGTGCGAGTTTGACATTTCGTGTTATTCCAAGTCCCTTAGTTTTGTTAAACGAGAAAGGTGACTTTGGGAAAGAAAGTGTGGGTTTGACATTTCGTGATGTTCAGTCATTTAGTTTGGCTTAACGAGAAAGGTGATTTTTGAAAAAAAAAATTCAATTCGTCGAATTTTATCAATGATTTTTCTCCGATTCAAAATATGAGAGAGTAGAATCCATGTTTTAGGTAATTAAAAAATATTATGAAATATTGAGATTTTTACTTCAATAACGAGATTTTTTTAAAAAAATTTTAAAAGTTTTTCATCGAATTTTTCAAAAACTTTAATTCGTAATTATATACTGAAATTTTTTTTCATCCAATAATTAATTAGAAGAAATCTTATACTTGGTAAAAAAAGATTGATAGTGGAATAAATGAAATCCAAGTTTTAGTTGGAAAAATTTTGAGAAAATTTTATTCGAAGAAATTTTAAAATTGGGTACAGCTTTTAGACTGAAGAAAATTAAAAAAATTTGGACTTGCAATGAATGTGAACTTTATTGAAATTCCATTAATAAAAAACAATTAAAAGCTAATGAGTTTTTGGAATTCTCTCTTTTTTCTGGTGAAGAAAACAATTTAAGTTGGTAGCTGTAAAAATTGGTATAGGAGAGATATTTGGACAAGCTAAAAAATTGGTATGAAAAAATCAAAAAAAAAATCATTGCTTGATTTGTGTTTGCGTTTTCTTTTCAAATTTCAAATCGGAATATCTGAGATTTTCAAAATTTTAAAATTTTGAACCCTCCCTTCAGGGCTTTTTTTCTCATTCTGAATCAGTGAAAAAGTCACTAATGAACAGTCGAAATTGCAGCCCAGGAAAAATCAGCAAAATTCACTGATTTTTCAAAGATTTTCACTGATTTTGCAGCAAAATTCAAAAGTTTTGCTGATTTTTCAGTGATTTTGATTCGTTTTCAGTAAAAATTTTTTCACTGATTTTCTTCTGGGCTGCAATTCTGACTGTTTATCAGTGGTATTCGATAATTTTCACTGATTTATAAATGAGAGAGTATGCTTTACTTGAAAGGGGCCATGTTGGGTATCATCTGATCGGAAACTTGATGCAGATTTCGAATTTTTTTTCATTATTTTTTACTCAAAATTAATATTTTCCGAAATAATGGAGAAAACACATTTTTGGAGTGTTTCACCCCCTAAAAAATTTTCTCCCAGACTTGGGGTTCTTTGGTTAATTTTTTTTTTTTGGTAACCACTGGAACTATTTCTGAACACATTCCTGCGAAAAAATCGCTGTTGTAAATTTTTTCCAACTTTTTTTTTTAAATTATTGGACTAATGAAGTTTGGAAAAAATTGAAAAAATTTTCTCACAGAACTTGGAAAATTTGAAGAAAATTATTTTCGAAAGATTGTTTACAATTTTAGTACGGTCTATTCTCGCGTAATTTTCAATTTTGTATGAAAAAAATTTCAAAATTTTTCGCTATTCCGAGTTTTGCTCGTTTCAGAAAATGCAACTTGATCTGAGCCTCTGAGCGAGTAGGAAACTGAAAGTTGATGGAAAAACCAACACCGCGAGTAAATCGTCGATCAACGATAATCACCTGTTGAAAAAAATCCGTCCAACCCGTTACGTGGATATTCGTAAAAAAATTTACACGGACGTGAGGTTCTTAAGATATCACCGAAGCTTGACCCCTTGCTTGTTTCCACGTTGAAAAATACAAAACAATGAGAACGTAGCTGCGCTTGGCAGCATTATAGCGTGACGAATGTGTATTATTTACGTTGTTCTTCGGTTAGGTGCATAGCATACTCACGTGTAAAGCTCCAGTGTCACTGACCACCACCTAAGTATTCGTTGAGCCGATTATCGTACCGATCTTCGGATATTTCTTCGAGTTAATTTTAATCGAATAAAATATTAATGATGATCCGAGCAGATGGAAGAAGATAGAAAGGTTTATTACCGCAGCATTTCGATGACTTTGCATCAGATCGTACGCAGATAGGTATCATATGTCACACCCATCCGAACCAGACAAATATCTGCATATGACGATTCGGTTACTAGATTAGTTTACAGATAAACGAATCGTATATAGAAGCTAGTTCTCCCACGAGATAATTTCAATGCCGTTAACGTCGAATTATCTGACTTTCATGTATGGTGTATTGGATTGGGTCTGGGTGGCGCGTTAGATATGGCAAATCTTTCACCTTGATGCCTGAAAATTGCGCCAAAAGAAGAAAGTATCTGTATCCAGAGGTATAGAAATGTAGGAAAATCACGCCTACTTGGTTCTTTTATTCTACAGAGGTGAAATTTTTATCGATGTATTGTTTTCGCATGCACAGTTCGTTGCTACCAAGCAGGCAAAAACGTATATCGTGCTACTCTACGCCGGCAATGGTAAAATTTTACTTAATCTGGAGCGCAGATAGACAGACGGTGAGAAGATGGTTTGTGAAAGGGTGTAACACTAGACTGTGTACCGTTGGTTGGTACATTTTTATTTAAAACGAACCGTGGTTTAGAATTAATTAGTATCACGAAATTTACCGGTATTTGGGGAATTGGATCGGCGTTGGGTGTTGCGTTGGATCGCTCGATACGGATCATAGAGTTTCTATAGAGGATAAGTTGCCTATATTGTATGCGAAGAAAAGTTAGAGAGTGTGGTGTTTTGTGGATGAAAGTAAAGCTGGCATTTGGAACGGTTTCCAAGGCGAATGAAAATAAACGTGAAAATTGATTGAAAAGTTGTGAATCGGGAAAAAAGAGGTATGCTTTTTGTCCCTGATCGCGAAGAATTTTATAAGATCATAAATCATACTTTTTTCAATTTCGGGCCAATTTTCCGGAAATAATTTATCGAGCGACCTCCAAATTTGAAACCCCCATGAACGTCTACCGGTCGTGAAAGTCGCAAAAAAATCGCGAATTCAGATGACGGTCGCGAAATTGGCACAAAAGTCGCGAATTTTTCCCAAATTACCATTTTTTTTCAAATTTCAACTTTTTAAACACGTTTTTGTCAAAATTTACGCCCTTTCTTCGATCGGGCTCATAAATTAAAATAACTAATTTTTAAATACGTAACAAACCGTCCCTCCATTCCAGACAATTGAATATTTTGAAGAGAAAAATGGATTTTTTTGGGAGACTTGATAGCACTCGCGATTAGAATTAAAAAAAATTTTTTTTGAAAAAATGGAATTTTGTATCCATTTTCTGAAAAATTTGGAGAAATCATTGTTTTTTTTCTGATTTCAGTAGGATTTTTTGAAAATTCAGAAGGAGAAATCATTTGAAAATATACATTTGTTTTTTTGTTGTTTTTATAATAAACTCTCAAAAAAAAATCGCCCGATCACATCATTTTATGTATGTACCTTTACTCAGGGGCGGAGCGATGGGGGAATTGGGGAAGTAATTCCTTCAGCCCTTTTTCAGTCGGAAATTCCAGCAAAATTTCGGAAATCCGCCGAAATCTTGGAAATTTTATCAAATTAGGTCTTTTGGTAATTTGTAATGGGTTTACTTACTCCTTAAATCAGAATTTTTCAAAAATTTCGGTCTCGTCTCGCTCGGCCTTATTAAATTTCTCCTTTCATAATTTTAAAATGAACCGAATGCTACAAAAGTTATTTTTTCAGCCAGTTTTATTACTTGATTTTTTTTCTTTTCAAAAATTATTTTCGAAGTTTCAAAATCAATTTTTTATTTAATGCTTTGGCCTCACTGCGCTCGGACTAATCGTATTTTTCTTTCAATAATTTAAAAAAATTAAAACTAACCAATTTTTACGCAAATTTATCAGTTTGAAACATTGTTTTATTACACTTTGAATTCAAGGTCTTCTACAATTTTCTCTCCTTGCTTCGCTCGGAACTGGAACTGCTTATTCGATTTAAGCATGATATTACTTTTCAAGTTTTTATTACGTTATTCTCTAAAAATTGTGTTATTTCCTCTCACTTTACCCCTAGCGAATTTTCGTCAAAAAATCCTATCCCGGAACCTAATGAATCAAAAATTCTGACATTTATGTGGGGAAGTGGTGACCAATTTTTAGAAATTTTTTCAGATTTTTTTGCACTGCCGTCTAGCCCAAAACCCCACACTCATAATTTTAAAATTGCTCGAATTCCAAAATTAAAAGGCAAACATTTGTTCTACTTTTTGAAACCAATCATCGGACATAATTTAGGACTCCAAAAAAGTCTTGAGTGCATCTTCTACCTTTCACCTCACCACCCCCCCCCCACCATGTCGAATTTCGTCTAAAAAATCTCATCTTGGTATACCCGATGAACCAAAATTTTGAAATTCATCTACGTGTTAAGGGAAATGGTAACCAAGCTTGAGAATTTTTTCGGATTTTTTTGCGTCGTATTTTAGCTAAATCCTCTTGGGTTGATTTGCCAATTTGAATCGAAAAAGTTCAACTGCAAAATGCTTCAAGTCACGACAAAAAAACTTAGTGTTTGGGGAAGTGAAAGCAAAAATTATGCATGGAGGGGACATTTATAGTGTTTTGCGAACTTTGAAGTTGTACGAGTAACCCAAAGTTCCTTAAAGGGTTGTCTACATTCTGTCCGTCGAGAGATATTGCCAAATCCGCGCTCTCTAAATTTGAAACAGTCTAAAATGCCAAAATTGAATGATAAAATATAGAGAAAATCAAGTCGCCGGTAACATGGCCGCCGGCAGGATTTTCCTACGAGGTAGCAAGAAAAAATTCAGACGAGCGCCTAATTGAATTTTTATTAATGTCCGTTCAGTTCCAGCATTTTTTCGCAAATTGCAATTTTTCTTCTCTTTTTTAAAAAAAATTACCCAATCAAAATCATATTCTCTTTGTTCTTCTTTTACATTAATTTACACACCAATATTTTTTCTTGAAAAATTCAGGGTTCTGTGTGCAAATTTTCAAATGGAATAAAGAACATAAAAAAATCAAAATTTTGAAAATTTGACTTTGAAATTAGGAAATTTAGGTGTTGAAATTTGTTGAAGCACAATACTCAATTGAAAATTTTTTACTAAAAAACAAAAATGACAAACGAATCTCAAAAATTTACGTAGAAAAGTGAATAAAGAAAAATTGTGTTGTAGATTTAAAAATATCATCCAGTTTTTATGTTGAGCTTGATTATGTGAAAAATGAGAAAATTCTACTTTGAAAAGAAAGCGAAAAACATTCATGTTCGATTTCTGCAGAACATTAAAAAATTCCAGATTTTTCTATCCCTCATAATTGAAAAAATGGAATTTTGGAACTGGAACTGGAATTCAAAATTAGAACTAGAAAATATTGAGAACTAAAATTGGAACTGGAACTAATACCAAAATACAAAACACATATCCAATGCAAAAAAAAAAAAAACCAAAATACGAAAAGTTTATGAGGTAGCGACTGCTACCTCCGCTACCCTCTGCCGGCGGGCCTGGCCGGTAATCAGTGAAATTCCGCTGATTCTTCAATCAATCAGCGACATTTTACTGCCAATCGGTAAAAAAATTACCGATTCAATCAGAGAATTTTCATAATTGAATCAGTAAATTTATTGACTGATTCCAACAGTGACTCAATTCTGTTAATTTAAATCAGTCAATCTTGACTAATTCAAATTTGGAGGGAGAGAGAAAGGAGAGATGCAGTGTTACCTATATAATGAAAATCAATTTTTCTGTCAATTTTAGCCCCTTCAAATTTTTGATTAGGCAAAATCTACATTTACTCTTAATTTCAGAAAATTTTTCAAAATTGAAAAAGGGTGGTCATTAATGATTTCGTTTGATGATTAAATTCAATTTTTCAACATTGAACTAATTTTAGATCTTCTCAAGTCAATTTCCTAAATTTCATTTTATTTAAATTATTGATCAAAAATGTTTCTAAAAATGGTGGGATAGGAGGAAGGGAGATTGCAATTATATTTAACAATCGCGTAGGTACAAATTGCGCAATAGGGAACCGCAGCCTAAAGTTGTGTGCGTAAGTAAACAATCTCATTTGGTCCAAACCGAAAGTGTCGTCCCATTTAAATACATGTAAAATCGTGAGTTTTCAAATTAATTTTTCTTCGTATTAAACTCAGCGATTTTTTTTGAAACTTAGATATGTTGAAGAAGAATCGTCCTCCTTTAAAATCTTTTTTGTTTCAATAAAATCGCTGTGTTGAATGCAAAGAAATTTGAAATTGAAAACTCGCAATTTTACATGCGATTAAATGGGACGACGTTTTCGGTTTGGACCAAACGAGTTTGTGTATTTACGCACACAATATCGTTGTTAACACACACAAATAAAACTGTGACGTCACGCTGCGGTTCCCTATAACCAATACCTACTTTTATTCCTTTATTTTTATTCGTTTTTAAACAAGTTAACAAAATAATTATGCCTCAGATGAATTAAAATAACAGTGCGAATTTAGAAGTGCCCATTACAATGTATTACAGGTACTTAATTTCTTAATGCTGGCAAACATTTTGTCTGAATGGAATAATATATATTTTTGACTCAAAATCGTCTGAATAATCATTGATAAATTTTTGAAAAAATTAGGTACGACGGTGTGTGATACTCTGAAGCGTTCGCATGATCTGCACGTAAGAATAAACTGTATTTAAAAATTCCGGAAAGGTGTTCGTATTTACATCGACGAATTTAAACGCCTTCAAAGAATTGGGTTTCTGCATGATCGCCAACAGAGTGAACACCGTTTTGCGCTGTTTCGGAGAAAAGTAATACCACGGCATTGAGTATACTTCCTCTGCGAACGAATCATTCTGCGAAGAAAAATATTATGAGCTCGAAAATTTTGGAAAATTTTTCACAAATATCGATGTAGGTACCTGTTCTGAAAATAAATTTCCAACGATGCAAAACAACAACCATAAGCAACCGTTTCCAATAAACGAAATCAGTATTTTGAGAAAATAGCTGAATTCGATGTTCTCGTTTGATAATCCCTGGCGCGAAAAATTTACTTGATCAAATTAACATCTAGCAAATATAATTTCTTTGTGAAATTTCGTCAAATTTTCTTACTTCAACGCAAACGAATCCAAATCCAATTGTACACACCAGAGTAAAAAAATAAACACCCGAACAAAGAAAATTCAAATGGTTTTTAAGGTATCCTTGAACTCTGTGAAAAGTTGATTCATTTCAACGTCCGAACGTAACTACGATTCAATACTAAAATTTAAAAATGTGCGTATAAAAATACCTGTGCAAATTCTGATACCGTTTCAAATGCGAAACAAAATCTTGGTAAAATATCTCCATCGTGTTCATCTTTTCATCCTCTAAACATTTCATGTCTTTCGAGCGAATTCTCGCATTTTCCAAAAACGTGGTTTCTTCCAACCCCTTATCGAGTAATTCTAATCGTTCGAACGTTCTCTCGGACGATAATTTCATTTTTCGCAATAACATCTTAAACTTGTGATGTATTTCGATGGGAGTAATGAACATGGCGAGCATGCCAGCTGTATTCATGAATAATTCAGGCAGAAGGATGGCGTCTTGTATAAAGCACAGTAGCCTTCTCAACCACAAGTTTTCAAAAGGGCACCACAAGGGGAAAAATTTCACCAGATAAGGTCTCTCTGTTAAACCACCAATTCTGGTATCATTTCCAGGGTCAAAAAACACATTCCCCGCAATGTAGATCCCGAAATAAATGGATGCCACCAGAATGATCCATTTTTTCACCTTGATGGAACTATCATCTCCGTTTTCTTCTGAAATTATCGCGCCATTCGAACGATCGTAATCTTCGATAAAAAAGTCTACGATATGTTCGATAATATCGTAGTTGTGATAGTTGAACCACCAAAATACAAACTTGATGGAATTCATGCTCATTGCAATGATAGGCATTGTCAGAGATTCAAAATCGTAAACTCTGAGATCGTTTAAATAAGAAATACTTGAGGCGTATACTACCAAGCTGCCCGCAATGTAATAAGTTACTATAATTCTTCGTGTGTTCTTCTTTACTCTCTTATCGAAATAAATTCCGATTGCGATCGTATACGAAGTTAAAAAAGTTTTCATCTCGAAAGTTGAAAATTTTTCAAGAAACGGTTCCGAAAATAACCATTTGTCTAGCACCTTTAAAGGGCTCGGTAGCCATTGGTACAATTTATACAATTTTTCGCATTCCATTTTGAACGAAACGTTTGTAGGCGTCGATATCGAAGTTCGGAATGACTTTGTTCAAATAAGGTATATCCGGGTAAATATACACTTCGAACATATAACGAGGAGAGTAATTAGGTGCCTGCTGGAATTTTCCATCATGAAGGATCCTTCGTTTTGGGGAAAAATATTCGTTGTGTTCAACTTTCTGGGAATTCTAAGCACGCAAGTCGACAATACATATCGATACCTATTCTAATAAGGTATTTTTAATGTCACCTTCATTTAAGGAGAACCAATTTGACTTTGAGCTTCGTGAAATGTCAAATCCACCCGTCCGTTTTCAAAAACCGCCATTATTTTCAAGAAAACCCAAATGACTTTGAGCGTAAAACGACTATTTTTTTTTTTTGAGCGTAATACGACTATTTTCTTTCTGAAATTCACCTTCGCCGTTAAAATTTGACCTTCTCGTTTATAAAGTCACCTTTCTCGTTTATCAAAACCCAGCTGGAAACTTTGAACATCCCTAAATGTCAAATAAACAATTATTTTCCAAAATTCATCTGTTGCTGGTAATCCTTTGATGTGCCAGGAAAAATTAATAGGTACTATTTAAAGCCATTTAAATGCGTGTATTTGAAACTGAACAGAACAATCTGACACTGCGAAAAATTTCATTTTGGGAATAGGTAATTTTCATTAGGAGGGTTCGAAAATTTTTCAATAATTCGATGCATATAAATAATTACGTGAGGTATAAAATTTAGCCAACCGATAGTCCAACGAGCGAGTTTCTGGGGGTTTCATTATTACTGAACCCCACTTTTTATCATTACTAAACTCCTGGACCCAAATTAGGCCTCAAAAGAGGAGGTTCAAAATTCGTGAAAAAGTTTAGAACATTTCGTCGCGTCGCTTTTTTTATTTTTGCAATAGATCGGTCTGAAGAGCAAGTAGAAAAAAAAAGTGAAATGTTCGTCGTTGACCCTCTTCCTCTACAACGTCTGCTGAACCAATTTCCCAAATTTCGCTCTGTAGCTGAGCTACAATTGGGGGAAAAAAGCGAGTTTTCGTACGAAGGGCATACCCCACCACTTTGAGATAAGAGATCGGTTATGGTTTTTTCCAAAGGGCCGCTTCGAAAAGTCGATTAACTCGATTTTTGGCAATTTTTTGGATAAATGAAAAATTTTCAAAATTGATTTTTTAAAAGGCCCTAGCTCCTCTCCATGACGTTCTAGGGAAAAATAATAAACGACAAAGTTGTTCGTTTTTTAATGCTCTATAACTTTTGCCATGGTTTTATTTTCATAAATTCTCAGTTTCAAATGTTTTAGCCGAAAAGAGGGATAAAATGTGCACCGATTTTAGGGAAGTTCGGGAATATTGAAATGCATATGTGCCCTACTTAGCTTATTTATGAAACTTGCTCTTTCTGCGAATATTTATTTTTTGGGTGGTGGGAGGGGAGTGGGCTTTTTTTTACTTACCTAAAATGACCGTATTAAAAGAATTTGCGTGACATTTTCAACTTTTCCACAGAATATTCAAACCAAGTGTAATTTTCATCAAATTACAAAAAAAAAAAATGTTATTTTTGAAAGTCACCTTTGTCATTGAGTGGGACCAAATGACTTTGAGCATTACGAAATGTCAAACCAACCCGTCTCCAAGAATCCTCTTCATTATTAAAAAAACAAAAACAAATGACTTTGCGCATCACGAAGTGTCAAATCAACCATCTCTTTTTGAAAGTCACCTTCAGCTTCAACATTCGAACTTCTCATTAAGGAGTAATTTACTGTATTTAATGAATTTTTCAGACTAATATAATATATCCCCCCCCCCAAATTCTTTGTACGTTCAATTCATTGCGCAAAATATCAACTTTATAGAATTTCATAAACCGAAAGACAAATTTCCCAAAACGTATTTTACGAAAGTCACCTTTCTCATTAGTGAGTAAAACGAAATTAGTACCATGGGGCACCAAGAAATTCCAAATCACCAATTTCCTTTCCCGAAAATAGGAATACGAATTTCTAAAAATTATCTTTCTTGAAAGTCTTATTCGATGGTAAATTAGATATAGATGAAAAAGAATTATGGTTTTTCATTTCGTAATTATTATTCTCGACGTTTAGATTTAATTATGCAACATTAGGCTAATTTTAGATATTCTTGAATCAGTTTTTTGAAAATTTTTGCTGGCTTTGAAATCAAAAATTTGTTGAAAATTTAATTAGAAAACTGCGATCAAAATTATATTTTAATAATCTCGTATAAACTGTGCATTGTACCTAATTAACGATACCCGACAGCACTGTTTAGGGTATTTCTTTCTTTCAGTTACCTACCTATTTTTAAACGTGCATTCAGATTTTACATTCGACATGAATCAAGTCTACAAAAATGCAAGGTTTAGAAAATATTCTTCTATATGTAGGCACAATATCTAAGTACATAATTATTCTCCACTTCGAGTCGTGGTTAAACTAAACATTTCATCTTTGTGGAATAATACGTATTTGTGCTTTCTTAATTTGAATCAGTTATTTTTCACTGACTGGCAGTAAAATGTACTAGGAGATAATCAGTGACTTGATTTGCTTTCATCAGTCAATTTCGGCATTTTTGACTGATTCAAATTTAGAAAGTGACTGAAAAACTCGCTAAATAATTAGTAGTGATGCTAAATTTTTTAAAAAATTAAATGTGAATATGTCTGATACGTTGAAGAGTTTGCATGATTTGGACATAAGAATATGCAGTATTCAAAAACTGTGGAAATGTGTTCCTATTTACTTCCACCAATTTTAACGCTCTCAATGAAGTCCGTCTTTGTGTAATTGCCAATAGAGTGAGCACAGTTTTACGCTGTTCTGGAGAAAAGTAGTACCACGGCATCGAGTATACTTCCCCGGCGAACGAATCATTCTAAGAAAATTAACATTACAGTTCGAAAATGGCACAGAATGGTTCAAAAACCATAAAGTAGGTAGGTAGGTAGGTAGGTAGAGGTACCTGTTCTGAAAACAAACTCCCTACGATACAACACAAAAGCCATATGCAACCGGATATCAGAGTCCAAATCAACATTTTGAGATTAGCATCAAATTCTATTTTATTCTTCGATAACGCCTGGAATGGAAAATTATTCAATTAAATTGCGACTATAACGATACTGTTTTCATCGTAAAATTTCATCGAATTTTCTTACTTCAACCCAAAAGAATCCAAATCCAATCGTACCCGCTAGAGCAAAACAATAAACACCCGAACATGGAAAATCCAAGAGTTTTTTGAGGAATATTTGAACTCTGTTGACAGTATAGATTTTTTAATAGTGTAAAACTAGTACATATGTAAAAATGTCAGATGCATGCGTGATTCTGGATATAGAAACCGCCCTTGTACTAAAAAAACAAAATGTAAAATTTCATCCGAAAAAATAATAACAGGGCCTCATTTACAAAATTGCTACCTAAAAATTCTCAAAAAATAATAGTAATTGTAAAATTTGGTAAAATGTATTTTTATGCAATAAATTTCATCAAATTTCGCGATGAATATATTTTTTTGATGAATAAAATTTCTTATTCTTGGAACTTTTCAAATAAATTTAGGAAGACTTCTTACAATTATTATTGAAAAAAAGGCAGTAAAACGTCACTGATTACAGGAGAATTAGTAGAATTTGACTGATAATCACTAATCAGTGACTTGATTTTCTCTACTTCATCAGTCAATTTTGACATTTTTAACTGATTCAAATTAAGAGAGTACTTAGTAGTGGTTGAGAATTGTTTTTTGAGTTGAGTTTCCTCCTCGATTATGCTCTTTTTGAAAGGTCCAAAATCAGTGTCAACTCAGGTGGTCTTTAATCTTTCTATATTGAGAATTTTAATCAGTCAAAATTGACTGATTTAAAATTGACAAAATTGAGTCACTGTAGGAATCAGTGAAAAAAGTTACTGATTTCAATCAGTCAATTAATTTTTATCGATTCAATGATGAAAATTCACGAATTGAATCGGTAATTTTTCACTGATTGGCAGTAAAATGTCGCTGATTAACAGGAAAATCAGTGAAATTTGACTGATTATCAGTGACTTGATTTTCTCTATTTTATCAGTCAATTTTGGTATTTTTTATTGATTCAAATCAAGAAAGTACTCTCTTAACTTGAATCAGTTAAAATTTGAAGATTGACTGATTGAAAGAGACGGAATCATATCACTGATTGGAAATGAAATTTTACTGATTCCACTGTTGATGAGTGAAATTTGATTGCCAATCATTGAATGATTAACTATGATTCAATGGGTGAATTTTCATTTTTGAATCCGTAATTTTAGCTTGACTACTGGAATGAAACAGTGAAAATTTTAATTTACTGGTTTATTTCAGTAATCAGGCAAAAATTACGGATTCAAAAATGAAAATTTAATGATTGAATCAGTAAATTTTTCACTGATTTTTACGGTGACATAATTCTGTCAATTTCATCAGCCAATTTTGACTTATTCAGATTAGGAGAAGGAGAGTAAGATACAATGGAAAGAGAATACTCATGTAAAAATAAAAACCTGTGTAATTGCTGATACCGTTTCAGAAATGAAACAAAATCTTGGTAAAAAGCCTTCATCGTGTTCATCCTTTCTTCCTCTAAACAATTCATGTCCTTCCTGCGAATTCTCATATTTTTCAAGAACGTTGTTTCTTCTAATCCTCTATCCAGTAATTCCATTCGTTCGAACGTTCGTTTTGACGATAATTTCATTTTTTGTGTCAGCATCTTAAACTTGTTGTGCATTGCGATGATAGTAATGACCATGACGAGGATGCCAGCCGAATTCATACATAACTCGGGTAAAACGATGACATCTTGCAAGAAAGAAAACACTCGTTTCATCCATATGTTCTCAAAAGGACACCACAATGGGAAAAATTTCAAAAGATAACGTTGCTCCGTTAAACCACTCATTTTGGTATCATTTTCAGGATCAAAAAACACATTCCCTGTTATAAAAAACCCCAAGAAAATGGACGCCACCAGGATGGCCCATTTTTTCACCTTGATAGAACCATCATCCCGGTTTTCTTCTGAAATTATCGTGTCGTTCGAATGATCGTAATCATCGATAAAAAAGTCTACGATGTGCTCGATAATATCGTAGTTGTGATAGTAGAACCACCAAAATACAAACTTGATGGAAGTCATGGTCATCGCAATGATTGGCATTACCAGAGATTCAACGTCGTAAACTCTCAAATCTGTCAAATAATATATACTTGAGGTGTATTCTACCAAGCTACCCAAAATATAATGAGTTACTATGATTCTCCTCGCGTTCTTCTTCACTCTGTTATCGAAATAAATTCCGATTGCAATCGAATACGAAGTTAAAAAAATTTTCATCTCGAAAGTTGAAAATTTTTCGATAAACGGTTCCGAAAACAACATTTTATCCAACACTTTTAAAGGGCTTGGTAGCCTTTGATACAATTTATACAATTTTACACATTCCATTTTGAATAAAACGTTTGTAGGTACTAATTTTTCAGTTCGGAATGATTTTATTCAAAGGCATATCCGAAAGAATGTACATACACCTTAAACGTGAACCCAGAATTAGGTGCTTGAATTTTTCATTAAAATATTGCCGTAATTTTCGTGGATAGTATTCGTTGTTTTTTATTATTCAGACAATCTAATATTTATCAAGATTGGGCGGAGTCGAAAAGTCACCCGAATTTCAACGATATTTTGTGTGGTAATTTACGTTGATGAGCTCTCAAATAATTTCGAGTTCCAGCCCAAATTTAGGTGGAGCTAGAAGACATATTGAGGCCTTAAAAAAACGCTGCTTTTGCTACTTTTTTTTTGTAAATTTATCTACCGAGAACTTCTGTCGCGACGATCAAAAAGAATTTTGATCCGAGTGGTAAAACTAAAACGGAAATCTTGAAATTGATCAAGTATCTGTAATTTTCGAGCCAATATATTTCAGTAAACGAGCCTATCGAGAGATGAAACCAATTAAAAAGTACAAATCAAGACTTGGTTTTCATGGAAATTTTTTCTTACCTACCAAATTTTAACAATTTTTGGAATTTCAGCTATTTTACTGTTTTTTTTTTTTACACAGGTAATTTTCTGATTTTTTTTTTCGAATTAGGTAATTCTGGCTCCGTTTGGTTCGGTCTAGACAAAAATAATCAAAGACGAATTTTTAAACCATTATGAAAAATTTGCCTCTTTGAAAGTCACATTGGTCGTTAAACCACGAAAACCAAGTTCCATTAAAAGTCACGCAATATCGAAGTTACGTCTTACCTTTCTAAAAAATGGCGCTTGATGAATTTTTCTCGTGGAAATAATGTATAATCGGCGAAACTGCCATCAAATTTTTGAAAGGTATTATCGAAAATTTTTCAAATTGATCAAAAACAATTTTGATCTAAGCAGAGTTGAATTTGGTAACCAATAAACAAAAATCTTGAAATTGGTCTAGGATCTGCACTTTTTAGTAACTGCGTAATGGGATATAATAAGTGGTATTTAATATCGTGGTTGTTTTTTTTTTTTAGAGGGGTCAAAGTGTCTACTGGCTCCAAAAATCAGGATGTCCAAGAGGTCCTGTTGGTCCTGTTTAGGTACTGTTTTGGAGCTTTTTCGCTGAGAAGTCCTGTTTTGTAACAATTTTGAGGTTCAACCCGCCAAAATAAATAGCTAATATTCGAAATGTGGTCTTGAGAAATTTCAACTTTTAAATGCTTTTTTTTTAAAAATTAAAGTAACTAAGTACCTTTAAAACGTATTTTTTTTTCAGCCTTAGACGATTAATATTTTAAAGTGACAAACATCGTTTTTCTCATTTATCAAAGAACTCGTAACGATATCGTTTTACAATTTTCAAAAATGTTTCGTTTTCTTGGAAGGAAACCAGAAAATGAGTCCTTAGATATTGGTTTTTTTTTTGGAAGTCAGAATAAAACACAAGAAAAAGTACGAATTTTAATTAATGAAGAAATTTTAGATTTTAAGTGCCCTTTTTTTAAACAAAAAAATTCACACATGACATAATTTTTATTCTTTTCGATGGTCATTCTTGAATATTAAAAAAAAATTGCGATTATTTTTCACAATTATTGGGGGGGGGGAATTCAAAATTTTTTAAAAAATGGATTTAAAAAATTTTTTGGGAGGGGAGGGGAGGTGAGGGAGTACAAAAGTTATTAGTAAAAGAGGTCCTGCTGAAAATCCTGTTTTGGGGTTTTGAAAGTTTGTTAGACATCCTGAAAATGTGACGTAAAATTGTGAAATTTTAATAATTTTTAAGGGTCTAGTTTTTCGAGAAATTTTTACTCCGTTGGCAAACTTATTCAGTCTCCCTCCTCCCTCCCCTCCCCCCATGACATTAAACAGTGCGATTTTTCATTCTGGTGATGTAACTCTCTTTTTGACGACGTATTTGCGCGACATTTTCAACTCATAGAACATTTAAACAAAGTGTAATTTTCAGTAAATTATGAAAAATTGCCTTTTTTTTGAAAGTCACTTTCATCATTAAGCAGAATCAAATGACTTTGAGCATCACGAAATGTCAAATTCGCTCGTTCTTTTCCAAAAATTTTCTTAATCATATCGACTATTTCATCTTTAGCTTAATGACTCGAGCCGCTCGTTAAAGTACATATTTTGACTATTTCGAAAAGCTGATGAATTTTCAGCGCGCCACATCATCAACCCTTGTATGGAATTTCACAAATTTTCCAAAAATGAAAAAGAGAAAGAAATTATAAATTAACATTTGCATGGGTACAATTTGTGCAATCACCAATGCTAAACACATTTACGAAATAATTATTCGCCATAAAAATAACCGAGTAATTTATTTTTCGTATTTAATATTATTATTCGATAGAAATTATGTGTGCGAAATGTAAAGTTCAGAAAAGCTCTTCAATATTATACTCAATTTTAAGATGTTACCAAAAATTCTGTTTCAATGGTACGATATTTTTAAACTCAAATTTGTCTGAGTAATTTTTTGACAGTGATGAATTTTTGAAAAGGTCAAGTGCGACGATGTGCGATGCGTTGAAGCGTTTGCATGATTTGCACGTAAGAATAAACTGTATTTAAAAATTCCGGAAAGGTGTTTGTATTCACATCCACGAATTTCAACGCTTTCAAATGATTTGGTCTTTGAATAATCGCCAATAGAGTGAGCATAGTTTTGCGCTGTTTCGGAGAATAGTAGTACCATGGCATCGAGTATACTTCCTCAGCGAATGAATCATTCTAGGAAAAGAAATATTATAAGATCAAAAATTTTGGAAAAAATTTCAGAGACATCAAGTACCTGTTCAGAAAATAAATTCCCTACGAAGCAACATAACAGCCATACGCATCCGGGAGCCAAAGACCAAATCAACATTTGGAGAACTGCGTTAAATTTTATCGTATTATTTGATAAGGCCTAGCATGAAAAAATATTTAATTAAATTCGCAACTAATGAAAATTATTTTACATAGCATGAAACTTCAATTCTTTTTTACTTCAATCCAAACGAATCCAAATCCAATCGTACCCACCAAAGTAAAACAGTAAACACCCGAACATATAAAATCCAAATGATTTTTGAGAAGTTGTTGAACTCTATAAAAAAAGGTGTATTTAATTGTATAGGTAAATGCCCCAGGTGCAAATATTATGTACTTCTTTCAGGGCCAGTGATAGGAAATGCGGGCCCCGTTCAGAGCTTTTGTTGACCCTTTTTTTCAAACCATTTTTCTAGCTTTGTTCATTACTCAAATAGACTTGAGCAAGGATTTGATGTGACATTTGGAAACGAGGAGGGATTTTTTTAATTCTTTAGATCAAATCAAAATCGAATGAAAGTTTTAAAAATATTGAAGGAACATATAGCCCGAGCGAGGCAAGGGCGGAAATTTTTGGTCAAAATTTCAAAAAACTGAACTTTTGGCTACAATAGGTGATTTTTTTGCTCTTTTTTCACTTTTTTTTTCAAATCAGTGATTTTTCACTGACTTTCCAGTTGAAATTACCCATTGATTTTTTTTCGAAAAATCAAGAATTAACTGAAAAAGAGTGATTTTTGACTGGAAGGTGAGTGAAAAATCATTAATTTTTGAAACCAAACAACAAAATACTGCCCTATCGAAGCGAGGACGAAATTTTTTCAAAAAATGTGACCCTGCCGGAAAGAAGGGACCTTGTGTAAAAAAAATCGATATCTCATTTTTCACGTTTTTGGTCCAAATGACGCTAAATCTGGACCAAATACATAAAAATAAAGACATCGATTTGTTTTACACAAGGTCCCTTTTTTCCGGCAGGGTCACGAATACTTACATCGTTTGAAGAGCAAAAACTGTACTTTTTTACACTTTGTAATTAAAAAATCTCTCTTGTGGGTTCGGTACCAATGTTCCCTCTGCACTTCCTTTAGCCGGACCTGACTAACACTATCAAGGGAGGTATTTCAACTGAAAGTGAAATTTTGAGTTTAAACCAAAAAAAAAAGCTAAATACACCATAGAAGAACCTCATATTCGCTGAAATTTCAAAATTACCTCATTCATTCGTAGCCCTGATATGAAAATTTTTCCACATTCCAAATCAATTGGAAGTGGTTTCCTGGTTTCGTGATGTTTCGGAACCCAGGAATTTTTAAAGTTTTCAGATAGTTCGTTCAAGTTCAAAATTACATTTTTTAGGCGGAAAGTGCTTCTAGAAAACATGAAAAATTTCTTGCCCAAAAATGTGGACTTGAATTCCAATTTCCAATCGACGAATTTTGATAAATTATGCTTTAATCGAATGAATACTTAGATCACCATAAATTGGTAATCTACGACTATAGGTGTTGAAGTTCGCATGGACAATTATTATGAACTTTTCTCCAGTGCTGGGAAATTCCAAAATTTTCTTTTTAGATTTTTTTCGTAGATTGAATCAAATTTTCATATTTTGCAGGGCGATGAAGTAATTTTGAAATTTCAACAATTCGCTAAAATTCGAGAAATGCTACACTTCAGCGTTCAGCACCTGAAATTTTGAATTCGGATTTTTTTATAGTAGGAATGGACAAATAATTTCAATTTTTTTTTTTTAGTTTGGAATCAAAATTTTAATTTAGTTGAGATACCGCTTCTATAAGTTGAATTTGATAGAAATCGCTTATGTTTATGAAAAATACGTACCCATGCAATTGCTGATACTGTTTTATAAGCGAAACAAAATCTCGGTGAAAAATCTCCATCGTGTTTATCCTTTCTTCCTCTAAACATTTCATATCTTTCGAGCGAATTCTCGCATTTTCCAAGAATGTGGTTTCTTCCAACCACCTATCAAGTAACTCCATTCGTTCAAACGTGCGTTCCGACGATAATTTCATTTTTTGTAACAATTTCTTGAATTTGTTAATTATGCAGTTCGATGGTAGTAATAGACATCGTAAGGATGCCAGCCGAATTCATGCATAACTCGGGCAAAAGGATGGCGTCTTGTAAAAAAGATAGCCCTCGTTTCAGCCATAAGTTCTCAAAGGGACACCACAGTGGGAAAAATTTCAAAAGATAACGTTGCTCCGTTAAACCACTTATTTTGGTATCATTTTCAGGATCAAAAAAAAAATTTCCCACAATATAAAACCCGAAGAAAATGCACGCTACTAGGATGACCCATTTTTTCATCTTGATACAACCATTATCCTTGTTTTCTTCTGAAATTATTATACCGTTCGAACGATTGTAATCGTCGATAAAAAAGTTTACAACACGTTCAATATTATCATAGAAATGATAGTTGAACCACCAAAATACAAACTTGATCGAAGTCATGCTCATCGCAATAATGGGCATTGTCACAGATTCAACGTCGTAAACTTTCAAATCGGTTAAATACCTTATACTTGAGATGTATACTACCGAGCTGCCCAAAATATAGTAAGTTACGATAATTCTCCGTGTGTTCTTCTTCGCTTTTTTATCAAAATAAATTCCGATTGCAATTGAATACGAAGTTGACAATGATTTCATCTCGAAAGTTGACAATTTTTCGATATGTGGTTCCAAAAATAACAAATTTTCCAACACTTTCAAAGGACTTGGTAGCCTTTGATACAATTTATACAATTTCACGCATTCCATTTTGAATGAAACGTTTGTAGGCGCCGTTATCAAAGTTTGGACTGACTTTGATCAAAGGCATATCCAAGTAAATATGAAACTCATACGTATAACGAGGGGGGGGGGATTAGGTATCGATTTGAATTTTACTTCGAAATGTCTCCCCGTAATTTTCACAAATACCTAATGAATTTTTTTTCTATCCAGCCAACCCAAGCACGCAATTCTACGATACTACTTATCGATGCCTATTAATGTTGGGTGGAGTTGGAAAATGAATTTGACGAAGTTTAGTGCGGTAATTTACTTTGAAAGGTTCTTAAAAATTTTCTGAGTTCCAGCCCAGAGTTGGGTGGAGCTAGAAGAGATGTGGGTATTCGCTGCCACTGATTCCGATTTCGGCATTCATTTTTCACTCTGACCAAATCTGAGTCTTCGTGGAGAAATAAAACTTGAATTTTTAGAAGTGCTCAAATTTTGTTCCCCTTCAATACTGATGCATCAATTTTTTTAGCATTTACGAATGGTGAATTGTTTCACCTTTAACAGAATGAGAAAACTAATGGCAGAACTGGAATCAATGACTTGAAATACCAACATTTTGACATCCGCGTTGAATTTTTTCAAAAATTTTGAGTTTTGACCTCTCTTTTTGAGGCTTAAATTTGGTCAGAGAAAAAAAAATGAATGTTAGAATTAGAATTGGCGACTTTCTATACCTAGATTTCGATACTCATATCTAAAATTTTCAAAATTTTGGGTTGTGGCCCTCCTTTTTGTGGCTTGAATGTGGTTATAACCAAAAATGAGTTTCAAAAACGAAATCAGTGACCTCGAATTCAACCTTTATACCCGAGGTTTTAGAATTCTATCTCTCAAACTTCAGTCAGAAATGATTCTTGTCCACTTATTTTTGTATTCTGATCCACTGTAAGCCACCCTAAATAGAATACACGAACTACGACTTCTGGTTTTCATACAAAAATGAAATATAGAAATTTTTCTTGCCAAATTGCCAAATTCAAGCAAATTTTAGCAGTTCAGCGATTTTTGCTTGAATGATGATTTTTCAAGTGACGAACTAAAAAGGATAATTGATCTAACTTTGAGAATCTATTACAAGTAGAGATTCGAAAAACATAGCAAGTTTACTTCTGTTTGATACGTGATATGTGTATTTTTATGGACATTATACTTAAAGTAAATAAGGCCTTAAACAAAAAATTCACCTATTAAAATTAACAATGCGAAAAAATATGTTAAAATTGAGATTTCCGATACCTCACACTCTGTAAAGTGCGCATGGTTTGAACATAAGAATACACAAAATTCAAGAAATCTGGGTAAGCGTCTTTCTTCACATTCACCAACTTCATCGCCCTCAAATACGTGGGTTTTTGAATAATTGTTAACAGAGTGAGAGCGGTCTTACGTTGTTTTGGAGAAAAGTGATACCACGGCATTGAGTATACTTCTTCAGCGAACGAATCATTCTACGAAAGGAAAAACAACCTCGTTATTGTAATAAAAATAGCAATTCTCATACAAATAACGGATCCCAAAAACCAAATTGATACCGGTCTTGAAAACAGATCCCCAACAATGCATATCATGCACCATACGATTCCAAAGATCGAAAACCGAATCAACATTTTGATTATTAACTTGAAATCGTGAACGAAATTTGATAAAGCCTGCATTCAAAATCAAAGGTAATTGAAATGTTGAAAAAATTATTGAATGCTTTTATCAAACAATATGAAAAAATTATTTCACCTCAGCTGCGATAAATCCGAATCCAATCGCGACGGATAAAGTAAAACAATATGCAATCGAACAACAATAATCTAAAATTTCCTTCAGCAATAATTGAACTCTGCGCATAAAATTGGAAATAACGTAAAAGTTGAGTTAACCTTTTTTCCTTTACTAGATGAAACTCGAAATACCTTTGCAATTGTTGATAACGTTCCACACACGAAACGAAGTCCTGATGTAACGTCGCCATTGTACTCAGACGTTGCTCATTCAATCCTTTAACAATACTAGATCGAATTCTTTCATTTGATATGTGCATCGCTTCTTCCAGCTGTCTATCCAAAATTTCAATTCGCTCGAAGGCACGTTCTGAGAATAATTTCAGCTTGGCAAACAGTACTTTGAACTTATTATGCATTTGAATAATGCAGCCGAAGAAAAAGACGAACATTTCTGGTAGTACAGTAGCATCTTGAAAAATTGAAACCGTTTTCTTTGCCCAGAAGTTCTCAAATGGACACCAGATGGGGAAAAATTTCATCAAATGGGGCCTCTGTGTGAAACTGCTTATCTTCATTTGACTTTCCAGACTGAAAAACACATCCGCAGAAATATGAAAGCCCAAGAACATGCACGATGCCGCTATTATCCATTTTTTCACACTGATGAAACCCTTATTTTCATCCGAAGATATTGAAAAACTCGAACGGTTACAATCGTCGATCATAAATTGGGTACATTTTTCAATAACTTCGAAAGAGTTGTAACAAAAAATCATGAATAGAATCTTGACTGTAGTCATGATCAATGGTATCACTCCCAATGTGACTGTTCTAACGTCGTAGACTTGTAAATTTATCAAATAAAATCCGCTAAAGCCCCATACCAATGAAGTACATCCCATTTGATACGTGAACCAAATTTTTTTCGCTATTTTATTTGCTCGTTGATCGAAAAAAATTCCAACCGAGATCGCGTATGACATCAAAAGACTTTTCATCTCGAAAGTTGAACATTTTTCAATGAAAGGTTCCAAAAATAATAGCTCATCTAACACTTTAAAAGGGCTGGACACCATTCGGTAAAATTCATACGATTTCCTACAATTCATTTTGAACTAAGATCCTAGGACAATTCTGTTTTCACCGAAGTCTGAGAATATCGAATAACTGGCGAAATTGTAACGCACTTTGGTCGAATGTGAAGAAAGGTTGAAAGCAAGTTACCTATGACTAAAAACAGTTTTTGAAAGTCTCCATTTGTAGGGGAAGTACACATTTGCTACTTTTTTTTTCACCCAATCATCAAAATACACGTAAATTCAAGCTCCACCCACAGCGTTAAAACACTTTGAAAGTGACATTTTACAAGTAGATCGAGAGGGGGTTTTGAAATTATGATTTCTTTTTTCGTTGAATGTTCAATTCGTTCGAAGAATATCAATCATATATTTTGTCCAATAATTTGCAACCTGTTTAGAATTTGACGAAATTAATGAAAAATTTGATTACGAAAAGTACAGAATGCCAAATAATTTCAAACATCACGAAATGTCAAGCACATTATTTTCTTCTAAAAATAACCTTTCTCGTTAGGCAACTCCGATTCCAAATGACTGAGTAGCACGAAAATGTCAATCCACATTTCTTTTCCAAAAATTACCTTTTTCGTTTACCTTTTGATTGATGTTCTAAAAAAAACCCTGCTGTTTGAAAATCAAATTTTCAAGTTTTTAAATGCATGTACCATCCAGAAAAAATCGACTTTGCGAAAAATTTCATTTTAGAGATTGGTTATTTTTAAAATTCGCCCTTCCCATTTTTCGAGATTTGAAAAGTTATAATAATTCGTTATGATGTCCATTTTTCGGAAAGTCTGGGAACCTCTGCTAACTTTGAAGTATAAAATTGTTTAAAATGATAAGATTTCTTTGAACGCTCTTTCATAGTTCCAGAAATTGTGCGTTGGGTGGAGGGAGGCAGAAGATCGAAAAGGCTCTGCTGTGGTAAAGGGGTCATTTGGCCTCTGATTCAACTTCGGAAAAATTCTTGCGCCATTCGATTTGCCATGGTAGAAGATGATTTTAGAGCGCATGAGCGAATTTTTACCTCACCCCTGGGGGGCTGGGGGGCCAAAATACGCATTTTTCAAGCCGAAAACTCTTAAAAATTCTATCTCCGCGAGTTTTCAACCGATTTTTTCCAAACTTGGCACAAAGGTAGTGGTACTAGAGGGGAATGCCCTGAATTTTTTTCAGATTTTTTTGACCACTTTAATGACCTTGAATTCGACTTTGAAGATTTCAAATCGCCCTGGGGGGCATAGCTGGGGGGCTGTCTGAAATTTTTTTTTAATAATAATTTTTCAATGTATTTTACGTTTCTGAGAATTTTTTCAGGCGGTGGAAAGCGGTCAAAAGCTCAAAAAACCGCCGTAATGCTTAAAATCAACATTTTTTCTTCAAGTTTTCAATTTTTAATAGTTTCCTGTCAAAAATATTATTATTCACTCTCCGTGTCTCATTTTGACCTTTGTTCATTTCTCATGACTGTTATCAGTTATGTTCAGAGCAGAAATGAATATCTATGAAAAAAAAGCCTAATAAAAGGGAGAAGGAAAAAAGAGGTCTGGGTTCAATTTAGAAAAGTTGAATGTACCAATAGTCAAATAGTAAATGGGGAATTGGGGATGAAGTGATTTTTGAAAATTTTGAGATTTTTGCCCGAGTGAAACGAGGGAAATAACTCAAAATTGTCGAAAATCATTCACCACCCGAGTTTATTACGATATTGTACGTCATAGAGGGGAAAAAACGCGAATTTAAGTACTTGAGTAATTAGTGAGAGGGAATATAGTCGTTTTATTCAGTCTATGAATGACGTAAAATCATGGAATACATCTCGTCAAATAATAAGCAAAACTCCCACTGAGCGGGGAGGAAGGCCAATAATCTCAGGGGAATCAGGCAAACTTCAAAAACAGGTAGGATTACTTTTGTCACATTATTTGTGAGTCAATTACGCCAAAAATCCTCGGATGGGGCTTTTTTTTCATAGATATTCATTTCTGCTCTGAACATTACTGATAACAGTCATGAGAAATGAACATAGGTCAAAATGGGACACGGAGAGTGAATAATAATATTTTTGACAGGAAACTATTAAAAATTGAAAACTTGAAGAAAAATGTTGATTTTAAGCAACAAAAATGATGAATTACGGCGGTTTTTTGAGCTTTTGACCACTTTCCACCGCCTGAAAAAATTCTCAGAAACGTAAAATACATTGAAAAATTATAATTAAAAAAAAATTTTCAGACAGCCCCCCAGCTATGCCCCCCAGGGCGATTTGAAATCTTCAAAGTCGAATTCAAGGTCATCAAAGTGGTCAAAAAAATCTGAAAAAAATTCAGGGCATTCCCCTCTAGTACCACTACCTTTGTGCCAAGTTTGGAAAAAATCGGTTGAAAACTCGCGGAGATAGAATTTTTAAGAGTTTTCGGCTTGAAAAATGCGTATTTTGGCCCCCCAGCCCCCCAGGGGTGAGGTAAAAATTCGCTCATGTGCTCTAAAATCATCTTCTACCATGGCAAATCGAATGGCGCAAGAATTTTTCCGAAGTTGGACCAGAGGCCAAATGACCCCCTTACCACACCAGAGCCTTTTTGGGATTTAATTCGAGTCGTTTTCATAGGTCGGGGGGGGGGAGCTTCTGAAAATGTTGTCAGAAGTGACGATGCTCAGAAAAATAAATCCGTTAAACATCTTTTCATTATACATCTTCAATTCTTCTATACAAGCAAAATTCCTCAATTTTTTCTAAAAAAAAAAAAAATGCAAAATTGAATTGTCAAAAAATTACTCGGAAATGTCTGTAAAACGAGCAAAATTCAAAGGAATCTTTTTTTGGGTAAATTTTAAGCAAGAAAAATGGTAAGAACAGGAAAATGGCGAAAAATAACCAGAACTTTCATTTTTTAGAACAAGTAGACTGGACACTGTTGCTGATCATTGAGAATCGGTGGAATGTACTCATATACGTCTACGTATAAATGCGAAAATATCGAGTTCAAATGGTATTTTTGACCCATTCTCAAACGATACCGGAGTTAGAATACTATTTTTAGATGTTTCCTGGAGTCTAGATATTACACACGTTTATACCCGGGTACATTTCGAACAACTGGTTCGAATTCTCATTAAAGTCGAAAAGGCATAGTAGACAGGGAACTGCGGACGAGAGTACCTGCTACATCTGTGTAATATGCTTAATCACGATGAAAATACGATTATACTGCACCTGGACGCATATCTGCGTTGAACTTTTCAACCTTTTCCTCTTCATCTAATCCTATGTAACTTATACAAAGATGAAGATGGAAAGAATACGTAATTTGAACTATCTTCATACGTACTATTGAAGTTCACTTTGGCACATAACGATTTCCTAACAACACTACCTCATTAACTATTAGTTTCACGCATCTCATATGTACTTTATAAACAATCGACAGAGGCGTGACGACCGGGGGGGTGTGGGGGGGTGTGACACCCCCCCAGACCATCCCAAAGTTGCAAAAAGTTGGGAAAATCGTGAAAATTCCCAACTTTTTCACAATTTGACCCAACTTTTTCCCAATTTGACCCAACTTTTTCCCAATTTGTCCCAACTCTTTCCCAATTTGTCCCAGGGAATAGAATATATCAAAAAAATTTTCGCCCTCGCTTCGCTCGGGCTCGGTAAGTCGTTTTACACAATTCATTTTCAAAATGATAGGTACGCAGTATAAATTTTCATCCCTGTAGCCCAAACAAATGAATATTTTCAAATGAAAAAAAAAAACTTTTCGTTTACTTATCAGGGAACTTCATGACAATCACAATCGTAAATGGAATTTTCAAACATTTTTTGGTTTTTCTGAAAGGAGGGAAGGTAAGTAGAGAGAAAAAAGCACGAATTTTAATGAAGAAATTTCAGGTTTTGAAAGCTACGTTTTCTTCAAAAATTTTCGTCCTCGCTTCGCTCGGACTTGATTCATTTTCCCACATTCATTTCAAACGGATTTTTCAAAAATTGTTCGATTTTTTTTAGAAGAGTGCTGTCATTAATGTATTTTAGATGACAAAAAAGTAGGCAGCTCACATACAAGCAAGAGTAATCTTTGTTCAGAAAACTTTCATTTTTCAAAAATGAGTCAGCAAATTTCTCCTTCTTTTAATAATATTGGAATAAAGTGGTGCATTGCACACTCTCTCCAAATTACATCCAAGAAGAAGAATTTTTACATCATTAAAACAGTAAAAAAAATGCCTCTTTTGGGTATTTCATATCCAATTTTTTCAAAGCTTCGCCCTCGCTTCGCTCGGGCATGGATAAAATCACAATTGGGTATATAAACTATGTAAGGTAAAAAGACCAAAAAAGGCTCCTTTCTCCCCACCAAATCTTCTTCGTTTTCCGAGTTTTTTCAATTCATTTTGCGACCATTCCAAAAAATCTTCCGACGCTGCTGCTGATTTTGGTTTTGAATTGGTTCTAATATAGGCAGGTAAATGGAAAATAATAAATTTAAAATTGGAAAATTTTGACACACTGAAACATTTTCGAGAAGTTGAAAATTTTAATTTTTTTTTGGGGGGGGGGGGGTAGGAAAAATAGTTGGGAATTTTCCGGAAAATTAGTTGGGAAAATTTGCGGTACACCCCCCCAGGACACATCACTTCGTCACGCCACTGACAATCGAATGTAAAAAAAAATAATCATAGTATGTAATGTACCATCAACGAGTAAAAATTAGATAACATTTGGCTTCGCGAGTGAACCAAATATCCCATCCCAAAAGTGTATTGATTTATTCGTCTTGGACTCGTTTGTAGCTCGAGCGGAGTTCCATTCATAGCTAGACATAGAAATAGAGGTATTCGTATAACGGAATTTTATTTTTCTCTTTATACCGGCTCAACGGTACGGTAAAGTCCAAATATCGCGACAAAACGTAACACTAATGGACTACTTTGTTGCTTTCCTCGAGGAAGTACCACGCTATACCATTTTACCTTTACCAGTACCTATGGTAATTATTTCGAAGTTCTATCACCCCGAGGTACCGATGACTGCGGAGACAGAGGCATAAAATGCAAACCATGTCAGCTTCGATTCGGTTATTATGGTAAATTTATTGTATACGACAGTCGACAGTTGTCGTTGAGGTAACCGGAAGCTGCGCATTGTGGATATGACTTATACGACGACCAAGAAGAAGAAGTAAACACGTGACATGGAATTCTTTTACAAGCGTCTTGCTGGAGACGACGTCGCGACGCATCGTCCCAAATGTACGAGCTTTAATTGTTATGGTTACTCGAGGCGATAATTACTGTTGTCAGTTTAACTTGCCTCGAATATGTAAATTTATACATGTCGAGTCGCATTTTCCCAGATCATTTTTTTTTTTTAGCGAATTTTTGTCGGAAAATCTAAGCTATTGTTGAAATAGGGAAAGGATGGAGAAGATATGGAAATGCATTTGGGTCATTGGGAGACGTGCGTGATCATAAATTTGCTTCTTCGGTGCTTTTGAACTGATCCCCCCCCCCCGATATATGGGTCGAAGTTACTGGGTTCTGTTGGAATGGAGTCATTTGACGGGAAGATTCGAAGATGCTTGAGTAAAAATAAGTTCCGTTCGAGATTCGTTCATTATTAAATCATCAAGTGAAAATATGACGAGAGGAGAGAGGAGGGGAAGTTGAAATGGAGAAAATCGTCAATCATTTAGCAGGAAAAATATCTCAACTATACCTAGGTGTAAAAGTTTGAGTCGAAATAAAATTAAATCGATAATTCGCCCTAGAAGACCCCATATCCAAAATTATGATGCTGAAATTCATTTCTCAAATGGTGGAGTTTTAAAATTTAAAAATTACCCCGTCGCCTAGCAAAATAATTCTGAAAATTTCATAACAAAAAATCTGAAATTTGTTATTCACCCCATTTTTGACCGCCCGAATTGTTTGGAAATGATTTCGAGACATTCCGGAGTCTCCAAATTTTTTTGTAATATTCCGATATAGAACACAAACTTTAAAAAATGGTCCATATGAACCTCAGTATACCTGTAATCGCGAATCGCTCATACCGGTATTTCGTTTATTTGATCAAAATTATTTTTATTTTTTGTAAATTAGTGAAGATTATTGAAAATCATGGGAAAACAGTCGGTTGAAAAATTAGTGAAAAAAATTGTATAAAGAATCAGCGATAACTAATTGTTCGAAAATCGATGAAAAATTGTTTAAAAATCAGTGAAAAATTGTTCAAAAATCAGTGAAAAATGTTCAGAAATCAGTAAAAATTATTTGAAAATATGTAAAAAAAAAAGTTCTAAAATCAGTGAAAAAAATGTTCAGAAATCATTGAAAATTGTTCAGTAATCTGTGAAAATGATTGTTCAAAATTAGTGAGGAAATTGTTTAAAAATTAGTGAAGATTATACAAAAATCAGTAAGAAAAATTGAGGAGTGTCGTTGCAAAACGCAACATCTCCGAAGACCTGATTTTTGGGAAATCGCAAAAGAACTGTCATTCAAAATTGGGTGGGGGGTTTTGGCTCGGGGTGGTCTCATTGGAAAGCTTAGGACCCCAGCTTCCTGTTTTGGGGTCATTTCGCACTTGTACCTAAAGGAGGGTCGGAGGGGAGGGGAGCAAAAAAAAGATGTTGCGTTTTGCAACGAAACAAATTTCTTGTTGCGTTTTGCAACAAAACTCCTCAATTGTTTGAAAAATATGCGAAAATCAGTAAAAAAAAATTTGTTCGAAAATCGATGAAAAATTGTTCAAAAATCAGTGAAGTAATAATTGTTCAGAAATTACAAAATTGCTGAAAATTATACAAAAATCAGTAAGTAAAAAATTGTTTGAAAACCAACGAAAAATTGTTCAAAAATCAATGAAAAATTGTTCAAAAATTAGTGAAACATTGTTCAAAAATTACTGAAAGTATGCAAAAATCAGTGAAAAATTGTTCAAAAATTAGTGAAACATTGTTCAAAACTTACTGTAGTATGCAAAAATCAGTGAAAAATTGTTCGAAAATCAATAAAAAATTGTTCAAAAATCAGTGAAACATTGTTCAAAAATTAGTGAAAAGTATGCAAAAATCAGTGAAAAATTGTTCGAAAATCAATGGAAAATTGTTCAAAAATTAGTGAAACTTTGTTCAAAAATTAATGAAGAAATTGTTCAAAAATTAGTGAAAAATGTACAAAAATTAGTGAAAAATGTACAAAAATCAGTGAAAAATGTACAAAAATCAGTGAAGAAATTGTTCAAAAATTAGTGAAAAGTATACAAAAATCAAAAAAAATTGTTCGAAATTCAATAAAAAAATTGTTCACAAATTAGTGAAACATTTTTCAAAAATCAGTGAAGAAATTTTTCGAATATTAGTGAAAGTGGTACAAAAATTAGTAAAAAATTGTTCGATAATTACAAAATTGGTAAAAATTATACAAAAATCAGTAATTTGAAAACCAATAAAAAGTTGTTCAAAAATCAGTGAAAATTGTTGGAAATGAACAATTGATGGAAAATCATTATTGTTGAAAAATTGATTTGAAAATCTGCTTAAAAAAATTTGAAAAATGGTAATAAAAAATGGCTGGAAAATTGGTGAACATTCACTGATAAGTCAGTAAAATAACCAAAATTGGCTTTAAAAAATTTTTAAAAATCCTTTGAAAATTCTGCAAAATTTTTGAAAAATCAGCAAAAATCCGCTAAAAATTAAAAATTTTTGCCGATTTTTTCTGTACTGTAATTCTGACTTTTTTCAGAAATTTTTCATGGATTCGAAATAACAGAGGTAGGGTTTTCTACCAACTTTCAATTATGTTCTTTCCATTTATTTTTATTCCATGTCAAAATTATACTTCCAATTATGGAATACTGCTCTTTTTGAAATCGACAATGGTTACAGGTAGAAATTATATCAAAATTGAAAAAATTTTCCTATAAACAAATCAATGCTTATTCTATTGTTTTTTGTCAAAGACTAAAAAACCAACCTTCAATATAGCCAAATATGGTAATGATCGAATAACTAGGATAGATAGGCATTAGGTAGGTACCCTTTATTTTTTACTTTTTTTTCTTATTTATAGGCACTTTCTAGGCGGATATGGTTTGCGGCTTTGATAAATATGCGGATTGTATTCCTACTAAGTGATTTGTATAATTAGTAATTCAAATTGGTATTCGATTGCGCTTTCGGCTGTGTGTCGAATGACGATCGGTTTGGTGGTACTAAAAGTGGCGGATATGCGGTTCTTTTAAAGGTGTTGATTGTACTAGAAGTGTGAGTAGAAAGAGACCATGCGACACGACAGCGATAGAGGTAAAGTGAGGTATAGAGAAGATCGACTTACGTACTCGTATTATGGATGCATGATCGAAATACTCGATTACAGTATGAAGTTGATTTGTGGTTTTAGCGACTTACCTGCGAACAAAATTATAAGGTGGAAATTAATACACTACGTTAAAAACAAAATATTTATATAAAATAAAATTATTAAATAAATTTACACGAGAACTTTGAAATATGATATTCGTTGTCTGTGTGATTTGAGGACAAATTACAGTTGAAGTGTCAGACAGAAGATGAAATGAAAATTGAACTTTTCTAAGTTAAAATGGTCGTTAGAAAGTATATGTGCACCCTATTAGGGGGCTCAGGGGGCTCGAGCCCCTCCCTCAAGCTTCGAAAGGACCTTTTTTTTACTCTGCAATATGATTTTTCAAAAAAAAAGTCTTTGTTCGGATGGGTAGTATTTCAATTTTTATCTTGAATTCTTGAATAAACATATTAAATCGAAATCATTTTTCGTTGAAATTCTGTTTTTAAAAATCAATAATGATTTTTACTAATCTTTCCGTCATAAATCACTATATAATTTCTCAATTAATCGCCATTTTTTTTAATCAAGAATTTTGATAGATCAGTGAAAAATGATTGATTTTTAGTCAAATTCATTTAATTGATTCGAACAAATAAATTTTACAAATATAGAATCAAAGAGTGTATCGACTGTTCCAAAAAGATCCTTTAATTTTTTTTGCTCTCAAATCTGTTCATGTAGTTCTACTGAAATAACGGATTATTTACTCAATGGTTTCATCGAAATTTGACCACCTTCGTAATTTTTTCAAATTCGTAATCTTTTTCTGGGATTTTTTTTTACAACTAATTTTTTTTATTGAGAATAATTTTTGATGAAATTTAAGGTATTTTTGAGAAATTATTTTTCAAAACATTTAAGTAAAATATATGTTTTGTATTTTTTCAGGCTCGGTAAAATCGAAGAATGTTGCACAACAGAGATCATTAATTCATCATGTATTTGGCTGAGGTAAGTTTAAAAAAATTATATTATTATTTTTTTTGAACAATTTAGTGATCAATTTAGATCAATTCAATAGAATACTGGTTCATTAAATTGATCTAATCGTAAATGTATGATGAAGGCTAATTTTTTGAAACAAATTTTCAATTACGAATTACGATGTTTTGAATTGATTAAGATAATTAGATAATATGACCTTTTGAATCTTCATTATTTTTAAAACAAAAAACTATCTTGCAATTGTTGGTATTAAACTTGAAGCTGCACGTGTTTCGATCATCGAACATTCCCGCAACTCTGCCTCTTACCTTCTCCTGAGGTACAACAATCTCGCCAAAATCGGCCACTATGGCCCTACTGATGAACCGTCGACTCCTTCGCGAACATGCCAAAATTCACGACCATCTCGCCGACGTATTTTTCCACCATCGAAGTAATTAAAAAAGACTCGAGCGACGTTAATTAGCTAATTATTTGGTATTTAGTGCTCTTATTAGAAAGTATCTGGTTACTTTCTAATTACGAATATCCGTTCGTGTCGCATCTCGTTACAATTTCGCCTTCAAAATACGCGATACTATTGCAGTTTTTTCTTGATGTTCATTTCCACACGTCGTCGCCTCTTCCAAGTGCTGAGAGAGAAAAAGGCTCGAAAAATTGCCCGCTTTTCAAAGCGAAAAAACAATAGATTTCGCTTGACCGATATGCGATGAGAAATGAAAACTATAATATTAGGTTAAGTCGCTGCGGGATTCGCCACGGCAACTCTGACGTAGTCGTAGTAGCGTCATCTGTTTTTATGGTGTGTTTTTTTTTTTTTTGCCGGCGCTATAATAATTATCTGTCGTCCGGTGTTCCGAGTTCCGACGAGACATACAGACTGAAAAATACTTTTTTTCTAGACTATAACACGTGTTTTTGATTATACTGGCGGTGAGGTAGCCTGGAATTTTTCAAGGAGGAGGTGAGAATTTTAATAATTTTTTGAAAAATTTTGAGTTCGCCCCCCTCACCTTCCTCTCCTACAAAATTCCTCCCTATTATAGAAATGCTAAATTCAAAAATTGAAATATTTTCATAACGAGGGTTAAAAAGTTCTTATGCGTTTTTCATAGAATATTTGAGCAAAATATATACTTTAAGGAAATGCAGTTTTAGAGGAAGATTTTTCTGACTGTCCGCTTTCTGGGAAACCAGAAAAAGTCACGGAATTTCAAAAGTTCGAAATTTTCGTTGGAATTTTGTAAAAATTTAGGAGTGGGATGAATTATCTGAAAAGTGAATTATGAAATTTTTACTCTCACTCTGCTCGGGCCTAATTCCTCAGTGAGAAAAATTATATTTGAAATTTTTAATGTATATCTTCGTCTGTTGAAAAAATTATTTATAATTTTTTTGAAGAAAAAAAAATCGAAAAGCAGTTTAATAGAAATTTATCCAACATGTTTATTCAAAACCGGAATGAAAAATTGAGAAAAATCTTGTTTCAAATTTCAAAATATTTCAAGAGTACGTTCTTCTACCACTTCGAATTATAAGGCTAATACACGGAAAAAACAGAAGTTACGAAAATGAATACATTTTACCCCAAAAATAATAAATTTTATCAAAAAAATAATAAAATGTATTCAAAAAAATAATAACGTGTTTCAATTCACAAAATAAGTAAAATTTGTTCTAAAAAATAATATTTATTATCAGAAAAAATGATAAAATTTGTCAAAAAAATGAATAAATTTTACCAAAAAGAATAAATTTTATTCAAAAAAAATGATAAACTTTACCTATTTTGAGAATTGGGACACGTTATTATTTTTTTGGATAAATTTTATTATTATTTTTTTTCAGTGTACAATTGACTATTCAGTTCAAATACAAACAGAATTTTTTGTTTTTATCGTACCTAATTTTTCAAAAAAAAAATCGCCCTCGTTTCACTCAGGCAAAAAATACTCAATTCCTCTGATTTTTTTTGTTTTACCAAAAAATATCATGAAAATTTTTATTAAAAGTCTTGATATGAGAAATTTTTAAAACAGAAAATTTTCGAAAAATTCTAAGGTTCATTGTTATACGATTTTCAATTATACGTGATACGAATCTTGATTTTAGATTTTTTTTTTCAAAAGCGCATCATTTTCGATTTTTCATCACTTAAACCATTAAAAAAATCTCAAAAATTTATATGTATTTTCATTTCAAAAAAAAGTAAAATAGAAATTCTGTCATGCAAAAGTAAACTTTCTTCGTGTTTTGCGTTTCTGCGAGACGCTTTGAAAATTTAATACCTATTTTTTTTAAAAGCAAGGTTCAGAATACAGATGTCGTTAGCCATTGTTTCGTAACAAAATTTGAAACCCTCCCCCTCCTCTCCCCCAATGTTTCATAAATGAAAGGTGTACACGCAATGAATCAGTAAAGTCTAAAAATCATAGGTATAGGACCTAGGAATAAATTTGAAAAAAAAAAAGGAGGGTCCAAGTTCCTTTTCTAATACAATTTTTTTTTACTTGTCTGGTTTTTCTTTGTATACTTTTCAAATACAATATTAAAAATCGGAAAAATTTGGAAAGATCAGTCTGGAAACCCTGGAAAGGTCAAGGAAAATCATTTCCCAGGTATTATGTGGGCACCCTTTTTTCTGAGACCTCAAATACCAAAGATCAAAGCTTTGAAAAAATTGGATTTTTAATGCCCAAAAAATGCATTTTCCCACATAACAACTTTTTTTTTCAGAAATTATCCCAAACCTCCCTCTACCTCCCACTATGCCACTGTGTATGCTGGTGATTTGCCTAAATTGCATATACCTATGAAAAATTTCAATAAAAATGAAGAAAGTCGCATTCTACGTCGTCATCGTATCATAAAAATGCAAACGACTAATTGAGCATATCCCGAGTAAATCCGATTATTCGCGCGTTTACCCGCGAATCTCTATGCTTCGCATGTATCTAATATTTGCCGCTAATTATTCCAGTCGTCTAGGCATGTCCTAGATTATTTCAGTATAACCCGGGCTCGTAATTGTACTCGAGATTCGATGCTGATATAATAATCGCTGTACACGGATGCCTAAGCAGCATTTCGTTTCATTACAATCACCATGAGAAATGACTTTTGTAGAAAAAGAGCCGCGAGCGGACACGCTGTATCGAGTACGCCAACGGCCATCTTTTTTTCGCACAGTCTACTTTTGCTTTTTTCATGACGTATGCGTATCTAATGGACCTGAGTTGTCTGGGTACCTAATCGTATAGTTTTGTGTTTTGTACGCAGATGGAAAGAACGTAATATGAATTAAACAGTGGAAGACGATGAAGTATGAAAAAGCTATAAAGTATTTCGTGACTGTCTCCGGTTAGATTATTACGTGTGCAATTGTACCGGCGTCTTGGTCATTTTAACCCTTCTTTTTATATCTCCTCCCACTTGATCTTTAATAGATCGCTTCTGAAAGATAAATTTGGAAATTTTTATACTGCATAGTGCACGCGAGTCGCGAATTAACGTACTAAGGTATGGCTGTGGCGAGGGCATTGCCATTCGATGACCGATATACGAGTACATATGCGACCGTAGTCCGGGAATTAGTCTAGTTGGGTATGTTGTTCAACAGATTTGGAGTGAATAGTACGATTTGGATGAATTTTTGGGATTTTTCGTTAGGAAATACTCGTATCTGGAAGGGGTGATTGGTTTCAGCAGCGTATGAAGTGACGTGAGGCAATTTAAAAAAAGAGAGTCGAGTGGAAAAGAAATGAAAGTTTTGTATATATTTTTTTTTTTTGGGGGGGGGGGGGAATCAAAAAAGAGGATATTTTGTACAAATGTACCTAAAAAATGACAATTTTAATGAAATTTTTTGACCTCCAGGGAAAGGGGAAGGCATAAGCACAGATGAAAATTTCATTCGGGAGGGTTGAATTTGAAAAAAAAAAGAGAAATGGGTAATCATTTTTTCTTTTCATAAAAAAAATTGGATTTAGCAAAACTGGTCACATTTTTGACGATCGAAGGGGGAGGGAGGCGTCAACGCTGCTGAATATCTAAGGAAGTTACCTAGATTTGAAATAAGCAGAGTTTAGGTCAAAATTTTAATAAAAAAATTTAATATCTTGTCGATAATGTTTCAAATTATCTGCAAATGTAAAATTTTTGAAAGAATTTTTCAAAATGGTAGATGATTAGAGTGAAAAAAATACTGCCTGAGCGAAAGCAAAGGCGACATTTTCCGAATAATTATAGACAAAAATACACACTTTTTGATAGGTACTTTTTTGGTGAAAAATCATGTCTCGGCAAGCTGAGAAAGAGTTTCAACCTTCTAGTCTTCTTGGCTATGCCACTGGGGGAAGGTAGGCACTTTTTTTCATCTTGAAAACGATTATTTTGCAAATTTAAAAACTTTCAGAATGTTTTGTAATTTCTAGTTTAAAATGATTGAGGGAAAAGAATACTAAAAAAAATGACGTTTCTACAATACGATTCATGAAAAAAAAATCAATAAATTTTACACTCCCTCCTCCTCCTTCAAAAAATGCAAAAGTGATAAAATTTATTCTAAAAACATATTTATCAAAAAATAATAAAATTATCACCTTTGATAATATTTATTGTACGAGTATCAAAATTAATTTTACCAATTTTATGATTAGGTGCACTTTTTTTTATTATTATTTTGTTTTTTCAGTGGAGGACGTTTTTTTTTCAAAACTATGATTTTTAAAAAGATATTGATGTGGGGGAGGGAGAGAAAATGAAAAATTTTTGTTTGTAATGAATCAGTAATGATGATCCTTTGATTTCTTATTTTCTGGTACATTTTCATTTATAAATTTCAACTCTTCAAAAATTTTAGAACGTGACAGTTTTTTATCACGTTTTCTTTTTATGTATATCAAGAATGAAGTTATTGAATTGGACTGATTAAGTAGGTATATTTTGATCCACAATCAATTTTTCTGGACTTTTCAAAAGTTTCATTATACTTTTTCAAATTTTTCGACTTCAAATGTGATTTTTTCAATTAAAAAAATCCAGGGGTGTTAACCGAAATCGAAAAAAATAACGGTTACGGTTTAGCGGTTTCGGTTTTCAACTATTTTTTTTCGGTTACGGTTACGATTACGGTTACATTTTTTTACTCATTTCGGTTATCGGTTTTCGGTTTCGGTTACAGTGATAGTAAAAAAATGTCGGTTACGGTTAAAAATAACGGTTTCGGTTCATTTTTTCAAAAACTGTAAAAAGAGACCAAATACTCAAAAAAATTGCCAAAATTTTTCCAGTCTCCAAAATTTGACCATTGGCGTTCAAAGTTTTCGAAAAAAATCGTAAAGTGATGAATAAATTAAGACCTCAGACCTGATTCAGGGCAGATATTTTAATTTTTTAATTTCATGAATAAATTAAGACCTCAGACCTGATTCAGGGCAGATATTTTAATTTTTTAATTTCATGAATAAATTAAGACCTCAGACCTGATTCAGGGCAGATATTTTAATTTTTTCATTTCTTTCTCTTATTCTTTATTGAAAAAGAATAGCTGAAAATCGCAAAATCAATTAACCAAAAACCGGAAAAATCATTTCGGTTACGGTTACATAATTTTAATTCATTTATTTTAGGTTACGGTTTACGGTTACGGTTTCATTTTTCCAAAATTTGGATTTCGGTTACGGTTACGGTTAATCATATATTTATAGCGGTTAATTTTGGATTTCGGTTACGGTTTCGGTTTCGGTTAACACTCCTGAAAAAATCTAATCTTGCCATTTTTTGAAAGCAACTTTTATGTTCTCTGCTTGATTTGATTTCACATCAAAAATTGATCCTTATTTTTTTGTAAAAATTTCAATTTTAAATCCATCTTTTTCATAGAAAATTTCCTCGATTAAGATTGTGTTCGTATACTGATTTAGTTATCCGGGCAAGGTGAAAAAAATTGCATTAAAAATATAATAGGTAAGTGAGGCAAGTTAGTTTTAAATTCTGATATTGAGTCGAGTAAGTCAAAAAGTCGTGATGTCGTGAAATCAACCATTGACTTAAAAAAATCAAAGCACACTTTAAAATTCAGGAATAAAAATTTTAAAAATTCTTGTAGAATCTGAATAACCCTTGACAAAATGTTCACCAGAGTAGATTACCCTTTCAAATTTTAATGGATTTTTCTTAATTTTTTGAATATTATTTTTTTGCTCTCGTTAGAGGGTCATTCCATGTCAGTTCAACCACGAAGTGGAAAGTTGGGTCTTCGATTTTTTTGATTTTTTGCATGTGTGTAGACCTCGATGAAAGATGACGAATGGCGCAAACCAGAGCTTCCAAAGTCTTTTTGGAGGGCAGCCATGAGCCCTCAAAGTTTTGAGCATAAGTTGGATATGGTAAATTTCGAGCGTGGATAACTCAGAATCGGTGCTTGGTAGAAAGTTGAAACTTTTTGTAATGTGTAAGGCCTTTGATGAGCTTTTTGGCGATTTTTTTGAAATCAGTGTTGCCACTTTTTTTAATGCTAAAAATTAGCAGGAAAAGTCAAAAAATGGAATTTTTGCATGAAGGACACCTTCAAAAATTCTGAAAAAAATATATATGATGCAACTTTTTGTGCTGAATAACATATAAAAAAATTGAGATGGCGTTATTTTTTAAACTCGTTTTAAAAAATTTCCAAGTTTATAAGAAAACATAATTTTGTATTCCAAGCACTGAAAATTTTCTAAATTGGTTAAATTACATTATTTTTACCATATTTTTATCATATATTGAAAAAAAGTAGACAAAAATATTTCTTTTGAGCCGATCTTGAATAATATGTACTGTATAGGTAGGTTTTTGTGACTTCCCCTGTTCAATATAGCAATCCAACATAAAAACATCATCTTTATACAAATTTTACGTGAAAATAATTATTATTCAATACAAAAAAGACATTTTTGAAAATTTATCATCATTAAGGTATAAGTAACACCTTTTGTATCGATAATGCATTTAATGCATTTATGGGTGAATACAGTTTTCACAACCATGAGAATGTTTCGGAACCAGAATATTCGTAAACGAATCAAGTTTTTAGTTCTAAATGTAATTTTCGTTTTATGATGAAATTTTCCCATAAATGTAGTTAGTTTAAAATATGTTTTTATGCAGGACTGCAATATTGAACAGAGGAAGTAACAAAAGCCTATACCTATACAGTGTATATCATTCAAGATCGGCTCGATAGAAATATTTTTGTCGACTTTTTTTCAACATATGATGAAAATATGGTAAAAATAATGTAATTCAACCAATTTAGAAAATTTTCAGTGCTTGGAATACAAAATTATGTTTTCTTATAAACTTGGAAATTTTTTAAAACGAGTTTAAAAAATAACGCCATCTCAATTTTTTTATATGTTATTCAGCACAAAAAGTTGCATCATATATATTTTTTTCAGAATTTTTGAAGGTGTCCTTCATGCAAAAATTCCATTTTTTGACTTTTCCTGCTAATTTTTAGCATTAAAAAAAGTGGCAACACTGATTTCAAAAAAATCGCCAAAAAGCTCATCAAAGGCCTTACACATTACAAAAAGTTTCAACTTTCTACCAAGCACCGATTCTGAGTTATCCACGCTCGAAATTTACCATATCCAACTTATGCTCAAAACTTTGAGGGCTCATGGCTGCCCTCCAAAAAGACTTTGGAAGCTCTGGTTTGCGCCATTCGTCATCTTTCATCGAGGTCTACACACATGCAAAAAATCAAAAAAATCGAAGACCCTACTTTCCACTTCGTGGTTGAACTGACATGGAATGACCCTAGAAAAAAAATCAGTGCTGTTGCTGAAAGAATGAACAAATGCAGTGCTCAAATGGAAAAAAATCATTAAAAATTATTCGATGTTTTCATCCATTTTACCTATTTTGAGAATTGGGACGCGTTATTATTTTTTTGGATAAATTTTATTATTTTTTTTTCAGTGTACCGACAATCGACCAAAAAAAAAGTAAAAACCTAAAAACATAGAAATTCCATCACTTATCATCACCTATCACCCACCCCACCCTATCCTACTCCATCCGTTCAAAGATTAGAAACATTTCAAAAAAAATATTGTACGCCAAAGACAACAATTATATCTCTTTCCTTTTAACAGTTTTAACAATCATATTCCCAACCTTTTTTCAACCTTCGGCTTCGTCAACATAAATTTCACGACCCAGGTACTTCGTAGCATTCCTTTTCACACTCGTTCATTTCAGATACATAATTCCAATCGCCAAAAATCTGTTTCGAAAAACACGCAAATAACGTCTATTGACACCACTTAACCAATCTGCGTTGCAGACTCCGTAGGAAAAAAAAAAAGTTCACACATCCGGAATAACCCCTGACCCGCGAACCATACACTCGCACAAGTCGTAATTACCGCAGCACGACGCTCCGCGAGCCTGCTTCGGACAACGAACGCGTACGAGTAATCTATGCGTATTCGACGCGCGTACCATTTGAACCGGAAGCAATTACCGCGCGCGGATTATTTATAATAAAAACAACAATCCGGGCAACCTGCGATCTGTGATTTATCGCGAAATACCTGAATATTGTTAATGTTCGATACTCGATATAGCGATAGCTTTCTCCAACCGTCCTTGAGTGGACTATAACGCGAGGAAAATTTTTCCAGTATGTTTTACGAACATGATGCAGAACTGGCGTAGATTTCATTAAGGAATTGGACAAGGGAAAAACCTAGATTCTGGTTTTTATCGTAAAATAAGTACACGCTGGTTTACGATTACGAACTCGTCAATATGTAGGCCTAAGTGGGAACTCGCGCTCACGTTACTCAACCTATGACGTTTATATTATATCCTCGTGTCACGTAGAACGTTTGTTAATTTTTTATAGCTTCATTTCCTGCTGAAAATCGACGTGTATTGTACTCGTTCGGACGTACCGCGTGTGTTTTTTCTCGTGTCAAGTACCTTACGATACAGATATGGGCTTACGTCTTAATTCAGCCCGAAAATCGTATTTATCTAAAATCGATCACATGTGGTAGGGAAAGGGTAAGTAGAAGTACCAAGCTACCAACCTACCTATTGTCGAAATATTAAGAAATTTTCAAAGGAAAAAGAATCTCAAGGTGAAAAGATTTTAATATCTGGGCCTTGGAGAGACACATCACAATTTTCTGGCTTGGATAGATTTTATGAACATTTTTTTTAAAAAGGGTACCCCCGGATAAGATAGGCGAATCGGCCTAAGAGCTACTTTTTGAAATTGACCCCCGAACATTATTAAGGACCCCAAAAAATGATTTTAGGAAACTTTTTTTCAACTCCTCATCTCACCCCCCCTTTACCCCCCCCCCCAAATAGCGAATTTTCGTCAAAAAATCGTATCTCCGGACCTAATGGACCAAAAATTCTGAAATTTATGTGGTGTATACAGGGAGTGGTGACCAATATTTGAGAATTTTTTCAGATTTTTTTGCACTGCCTTCTAGCCAAAATTCCACTTTGAAACTTTGAAATCGCCATAATTCTGAAACTAAAAGATCTGCTTTTTTTTCTTTTCGGTACAAATATATAGTCTTACCATGGTACAATATCATGATATTTTTTTCAGATTTTTCGAGTTGGTAGAACAGACCTAAAAATGCGATTTACTGCTCAAAAAGACCAATTTCACCATTCACGCAACGAAAAATTTTGAAATTATTTATGTGGTGTATACGGGGAGTGGTGACCAATTTTTTAAAAAATTTTCAGATTTTTTTTGCAGTGCATTCTAGCCAAAACCCCGCCCTCAAACTTTGAAAATTGCTCGAATTCCAAAATTAACGGGCAAACGTTTGTTCTACTTTTTGAAAATGACCATCCGGACATAATTAAAAACACCAAAAAAGCCTTGGGTGCATCTCCCACCTTTCACTGCATCCCTCCCCCCACAATATCGGATTTCGTCTAAAAATCTCATCTTGGTACCTAATGAACCAAAAATTCTGAAATTTACGTGGTGTATACAGGGAGTGGTGACCAATTTTTGAGAATTTTTCAGATTTTTTTTTGCAATGCCTTGTAGCCCAAACCCACTCAATTGTTCAAAGGTCTAGCTGGATAAGGGTTGAGTTTAGCACTGGGTTAAACGTTCTAACCTTTCCAGATGGTAATCCTTGATGTAAAAAAAATCTTGAAACATTTCTGGACTCTCTCATTTCCATTTTGGAGTTGAGAACGTTAAAAATAATGTCGAATTTGTATTTAGCTGGTCGAAATACCTCAATAAAAGTTTTTTTCGCGCTCGTTTTACTTGAAGCCCTGAAATAGGCTATTTCTGTCATAAAAAATCATGGAAAAATGATTTTGAAGATTTTTTAAAAAAATTTCTGATGCATTCTAGCCCAAAACCCATCCTCAAACTATGAAATCGGTCCAATTCCAACTAAAAAATTTGGAAGTTATGTAGCTGATAATTTAAATACTCCAGGAGCGCTGAAGTACCTAGAACAAGGATAAAAAATATGTATCAAGATGAAATGAAAAAAATTTCTTTTATAATCTACGCTGCAAATATAGGTACTTCTGGGGGGGGGGATGCAGTGAAAGGTGGGAGATGCACCCAAGGCTTTTTTGGTGTTTTTAATTATGTCCGATGGTCATTTTCAAAAAGTAGAACAAACGTTTGCCCGTTAATTTTGGAATTCGAGCAATTTTCAAAGTTTGAGGGCGGGGTTTGGCTAGAATGCACTGCAAAAAAAAATCTGAAAAAAATTTTAAAAATTGGTCACCACTCCCCGTATGCACCACATAAATAATTTCAAAATTTTTTGTTGCGTGAATGGTGAAATTGGTCTTTTTGAGCAGTAAATCGCATTTTTAGGTCTGTTCTACCAACTCGAAAAATCTGAAAAAAATATCATGATATTGTACCATGGTAAGACTATATTTGCACCGAAAAGAAAAAAAAGCAGATCTTTTAGTTTCAGAATTATGGGGATTTCAAAGTTTCAAAGTGGAATTTTGGCTAGAAGGCAGTGCAAAAAAATCTGAAAAAATTCTCAAATTAAAATTTCAATCGACCAAGTTAATTTCGACTTCAGCCTCAAAACTTGAAAAAAAAAACTAAAAATCATGGAGAAGCTACAAAATCTGTTGCACAGCTCAAAAAAGGCTGGAAAAAATGAATAAATTGGTATAAACAGTTGAAATAATTTGAGAAACCAAGTTTCTACTCAAACTTTTTTAATTACGCAAATTTTCATCAAAGGCTCCGGTGTGGTAAGAGGGTCATTTGGCCTCTGGTCAAACTTTGAAAAAATTCTTACGTCATTCCATTTTCCATGGTAGGAGATGAACCTAGGGCGGTGGGGGTGGGGGTGTAAAATATGCGATTATCGAGCCAAAAACTCTTAAAAATTCTATCTCCGCATTTCCAGGTACTTGTTTGGCAAATAAAGATCCTCCCTTCCTAGTTCCTACTCACCTCCCTAAAATTTTTTCAGCATAAGTTTCTTAATAAAGTGTTCAGATGAATTGAAGTAAAAAAAACTTTCATTAGGTACTCGAACAAGGTGCCTTTCATTGCCTTTTAGTCATGAAAAGGGTAGAAATCATGAAAAAGTCATAAACTTGGAAAAATTAAAACTAAAAGTAATAGATATAAAGGCTCCGGTGTGGTAAGGGGGTCATTTAGCCCTTGGTCGAACTTTGACCAAATTCTTATGCCATTCGATTTGGCATGGTAGAAGATGATTTTAGAGCGTATGAGCGAATTTTTATCCCACCCCTGGGGGGCTGGGGGGTCAAAATACGCGATTTTCAAGCTGAAAACTCTTAAAAATTCTATCTCCGCGAGTTTTCAACAAATTTTTTCCAAACTTGGCACAAAGCTAGTGGTACTAGAGGGGAATACCCTGAAATTTTTTCAGATTTTTTCGACCACTTCAATGACCTTGAATTCGACTTTGAAAATTTCAAATCGCCCTGGGAGCATCGTTTTGCCGCGGGGTATAAAGAAAAAAATATTTTCATCTTTCCCACTCCATTTTACACCATTCAGAATTTTTTCAGATTTTTTCGAGTGGTGGTCTACATGTGGCGTCCGAAAAACTGATAAATCGGTCGTTTTATTACTTTAAAATTCTGCTTTTCCCATCAATTCCGTATTTTTCATTTTTTCTCTCTAAAAATACATTCATGCTCGCTTTTTATTAAATTTCGACCAACATTCACCCATTTCCCATGACTACGACATTTTGAACAAAGGGTACCCCCGGATAAGATAGGCGAATCGGCCCAAAAGCTACTTTTTGAAACTAACCAGCAGACATTATTAAGGACCCCAAAAAATGATTTTAGAAAATTTTCATGAATCAGGCAATTACATCGATTAGGCTGAACATATATACAACCAAAAAAAATTTACTCCCTCCCTCCCTCCACAATATGATAAGTAGTCGTTTCGTATTGAATCTCCAATTCGAACTGTTCAAGATCATAATTCCTAAGTGTATAATTTTACTATCTCGCTTCGTGAAAATTAATGGAGAATACCAAATACCTATATCTATATTATCTACATAAGTATAATAACATGGAAAAAAACCAACAATGTATTCATTACCTAGCTTTTATAATACTACAATTTCTCACCAACACCTGTCATCGATACCTTGAAGCGACCATCAGTTGATTGTCTTACTACAGCTGGTCATCTGAACATTTACTCTCACCGAAGGGGGACACCAAAAAAACTGAGAAATTATCATTAGTTGCATTTTAGTCGCAGTCTTGCGCTCATATGGCAATTCTTCTCCTCCCACAGGTCATTATTCTAATGAGTTTTTCGAACTGACGAACTGAATGATGGCCAGGATGTTTCCTTATAAGCGATTATTATAGGGAATTAAAAATGTATTTTGATGTTTAAGGTATCTATCTTATTCGCCTCGTATTTCTGCACCCTTGCAGCGATTATAACAAAATGTTACGAGCTTCTTGTAATGATAATACGAACTTTACTTTTAGTTCTGTTTGCGTTTTGTTGAAGGAAATGACCATTTTCAGTTTATGTATAAGTATCTAAATGTGAGCATGATAATCAATCGTATGATTATTGATAATGAATTTATGCGAAATCAGTTTTGCTGACTGTTTTATTTGCTTTAATATTTAGAAATATTTTCATACAGAAATGACGAGTATGATTAGGGAAAAAACCGCAAGTCTTTTTTTTTCGAAATTTAATTTGGTTTAATTGGATTTGTTTGTTTATATCAAGAGTAGAATAAGTGTAATTAAAGATGAGACAGTGCACTAAAAACATCTTCCCAAAGAGATGTTAAAAAAATATTTTGATCACCTTTCCTCTTAAAAAATTTTGATGAAACAGAAAATATTTCAAACCGCCACTACTGAAAAATTTAGAAAACTCTTCGTTATTCTGAATTTCTTCACTTTATTAAGGAATAGTTTATTTCAACGAATATTGAGAAGATAGGAAGGTACTAATGCCTTATAATCCACCATTTTTTTTCGAGCTTAAAACTTCGAATTTATGGACATCGAAACACAAAAAAAAGGCCATAGAAATGATTTGGAATATTTTCATAATGCATTGAAAAATGACTCACGCAATTTTTTAAAAATTTATAATTTTTCAAAATTTTCCTTATGACGAATTGAGAAAAATATCTGATGAGTGTAGCTCAGATAGAAATTATTCAAAAATTTAGTTGGAAATTTTCTCTTTTTTTAGTAATTTTAGTCTGTAAATTTTTCATTCCCCATCAGCTTTTTCCCCCAGTGTGGCCCCTGTAGCCATCGATTAATTCAAATGTTTGTCCAACTGTTGCCAATCAAATCATGGCTCTTAAACTGGTTATACCATGGTATTTAATGATTTTCAAAATGTGTCAAGTTGCCATTGGTGGCTCTTTTTAAACAATTTTTGCTAATTTTCAAAAATAAACTTTGATCAAATCATCGATTGGTTATACCAGTACCTTTTTAGTACAAAAAAAAAAAATAATAAGGGGAAGTAAGTAATGTATGAAATTTTAGTAGTAAGAAAGAAATCGAAGATTTTAAATAATTCTCTCAATTCAACAATCTTTTTTTAAATTCCTGCAAATTCTTTGAAAAAAAAAACTTGGTTTATTTCGTATAGTGCGATAAGTATTTTAGACTGCACAAATTAATCCGCCATGCACAGATGAATATTAAAACCAACAAGTACCTCAAATTCAGTCAACCTACCACGCAGAAAAATTGAAAATTCCAGAAAATGAATGGTTTTTGACGAAACGGTTTCTTGAAAAAGTTAGAACCGTGGTGAATTTTGACTAATTTATAGTTTTCCATAAGTCTGAGCATTCATTTTTCAATTTTTGGTAGCGGTAGAAAAAGTTTGAATTTTGACTTATTCAATACAGCAAAATCAAAGGCTGTCCAAAAATGAACTTTTCATGTTTTCTGAATTTTAATAATTTTATATGATTTGCCTATAGTACAAGAAAATGTGGTAAAATTTGGAAAATAGTGATAAAAAGATGCTTTTCAGTCTTGAAAAGTTCAACTTTTGAGAGGTAATTGAAGTACTTTTTTTAAAACTTGTCATCTGTAAAGTTTTTTAAAATGTATTTTCCTCATGTTCTCCGCAATTATACGACTGAGTTTCTTTGAAAAAAATTCGGGGAGTTTTTTTTTTGTAGTACTTAGAGATAATAATGAGCTGATTATGAATGAATTGATAGCATTTTTGAGATCAAGTTGGGATTTTCCCAAGTCGTTTTGTTAAAAGATGGTTGGGATGTTCCTGAACCAAGTTGCAAAAAACAGAACGTTGTAGATTAAAGGAGGTTCTTGAGAAAATGAGACTTGAAATGAGATCTCCATTTTCCATTTATTTTGTTCAATTCCTATTTTTTTTTTTCAATTTCCAAAAAACTTGTTTTTTTATATTTTGTGAAACGTTGGATAAAAAATGTATGCATTTTGTTATATTTTTATCTTTCATAAACTGTGGAAAACCAGCAAATGAATTTAAACCAAATTTCTCAATTTTGTCAAATAATTCCTTTGGATCAATATTTTTTTACCAGTTTTTCCATTATGAAAATGAATCCTCTCCTACGCTGCGCATGCGACTAAAAAAAATTAAAAACCTATATCTTCCCTCTTAAATCGTAGGCAACCAATCATGTCAAAGAATATGTTTCCTTGGAGAATTTTGAGCACATTTTAAGTTGCTGATCATTGGTCTTCGCTCGGTGATTGAGAATATTTCATGATATGTGGTAATATGCCAAAAGTACCCGAATCGAATCCAAATATTTTGTCAGAAGTCGAGCAACCATGGATCTGCGAAGATGTTGGAAATTTTACCAAATGTGTTGTCGCCTTGTAAATCGTTTGGAGGAAATACTAATTTCGAATTCAGTTCGCGAGCTTATTTCGGAACGTAGGGCGAAAACTTATTTTCTCTGTTATACGTTTTATGTCGGATTTCTATTTGACAAAAGGATCAATGAAAATTTTAGAAAAATCTGGTTGGCATACCACATTTTAAGTTTGCTCGTATGGTTGACGAGCTGCATATTCTATTTGACAGATTTGATTGTTTTTGATTTTGTAGCCGTCATATTTACAATGTTATTGTTTATGGCAGCATTGATTTATGTAAGTATTCTATTTACTTCTTATTATAACAAGAAGAACATATTAGCGATGATGGAATTTTTCCTCACTGATCGTATACCCGAGCCACAGATATTCAGCGAGTTATACCAAAATGACGCCAAAAACGAGACCAAATTGATTAATGGGGACAAATGGATTAAACTTATATTGAATGTTTTCTTCGTAACTATTGCTTTTGTAGCAATATTCATGGATATGAATTTGTTCATTCAAAATGTCTCGATCACCAAAAGATTCCATGTTTTTATATTTTATCCACTTTGGTGCCCGTTTGAGAACGCTCCGTTCTTAAAAACTGTGATGCGAGCATTTCAATTCTTTACTTTTCTACCAATGTTCACTATGTTTCCAACTTTTTTCGTTTTCATTTTTATGGTGATGGTTGAGATTCATAACAAAATGGTTACCGTGATTGAAAATTTACGTTGCATTTCTAAATATACTTTTGAAGAAATGCAAAAAATAGATCAAATAGAAGAAGAGAAGGGAGAGACAAAAAGTAAGTTGGAGTTCTTAGAGACATTGGCGAAATTGAATAAAGAACGGAAAATTGTGATGGAAACATTTTACGTTGAATTTATCGCATGTTTGAAACGTTACCAGAAATTGCAAAGGTAAAAAATAATGTTTATTTTTTTGCAATGTTGACCTGAGGTCATACGCGGATCAATTTTTAATTTTTTCCCCCGAATTCCAGACAAAAAAAAGGGTTTGATTATTTCAGTGTGATGTGAATATTGAATATTCGATATTCAAATATTTCATTATCTACTTTCAAAAATGTAAACATAGGTAAGTATTCTTTTTATTTCAATTGTTTGGATTTCAGAAAGGTATGTTGAACCTAGCATCAAAAATTTTTTACAATGAAAAATCTAAAATTGAAATGAAATTTTGAATTTTACAGCCATAAAACATTTAAAACATTCAATATTTTTCCAAGTGACCAAAAGAACCTAATTTTGCATTTTTTTTCAAAATTTAAACGTACCTATTTTCATTTTTCTTATTTTTCCATTCAATATTCGAATACATAGTTGAACTTCTCACATTTCACCCCCTTCATCCGTCCTCTTCCACCAACCTAGCCCAAGTTTGGCTTTTTATGCCTTTGTAAGAAAAAAAGCTAGATCCGCTTATGACAGATATTACAGTAATGATATCGAATCGAACTGGTTCTTTTTTTTTTCAGAATTGCTCATTTATCTAAAAAAGTTTTGGAACCGAATATTTCGTTGAATTATTTAATTTCTGTGGTTACGTTGATAGTGATAGGGTTCAGTTTTACAATTTCATTGGCGAGTAAAATTATCATAATTCATAAATTTTATTATGTATGTATTGAATAATTGATTTACTCATTTAAAAAACATTCTAGTCACATGGAAGTGAATTACGATGGGCACATGCAAATCTATGCTTTATCGGAGTCTTTATTGGATTTTTTCTGTCAATTTATTTGTCCTGCGTTGTTGGAAGTTTGTTTGAAGAAATGGTAAGGATGTAGATGTTGAAAATATTTTCAATTTTTGTCTTCGAAGTAACTATGGTTGTACCAACAATTCTGTGTTTGATTCTATTTGATAGAATGATGAATTTGGCGAACAAGTGTATTTGATGCCTTGGCACTACACAGGGCCGGATTTAACCTCACGACGCCCAGAGGCATAATAAAATTTGCCGCCCCCCCCCCCCCCCCCACACAAAAAAAATGTGTAACTTCCTGCTTTATTTGGGTAATTACATTGAAAGAAAAATTAACGAAAAACGAATTGAAAATCAATTTTCTCAATTATTTTTTCGGATTCGGTACAGAGTGGGCATAGCGGCTTCGAATATCAGAAGGTTCCTAAAGAGGAGAATAGAGGAGAATTTACGTTCGTTCCAATGTTTCAAGTAGATCATAGAATTTCGATTCAGTCATGCCCGAGCGAAGCGAGGGCAAAGTTTTGAAAAATTAGAAATTTAATGTTTAAAAAAAGGCATTTTTTTCATATTTTAATGCTATGCCCTGTGTAAATAAAAGTTTTGTTCAAAAAAGATTCTTTTTCAGTGGGTACAGTAAATTTTTTCATTTTTTTTTTCAAATCACAATTAAGGAAAATTTTTAAAAAACCTGCTCCTCAAAATCTGCCGCCCCCTAAAATTTGCCGCCCGAGGCTGGTGCCTATGTAGCTTGTGCGTAAATACGGCCCTGGCACTACATGAGTCCGAAATATCGCAAAACTGTTTCAATATGTTTGAGTTTGGTCCAACATCCGATTAAACTACGTGCATTGTCAGTTTTTCCTCTGCGAAAAGATGCTTTACCACAGTTTATAAATTCGGTTTATTCGAACATTCGAAATGTGATCACTCTTCAAAGCTATAAACACAACTTGTAAACTTATTTCATATTCTGTGTGCAGTGTGCATGGTCTAGTTCAATTGCTTTCGTTCACATTTTATTTCATTTTTTGGTTTGTTAATGTGTCTTTTTAAATTTCTCATTCTTTTAATATTATTTTTTGCTATCTCGATGAATTTCATCAAATATAAAAATGCCTCAATCTTGAAAAATGCACTATATAATTATGGAATGCACGTACAATTTTTTTTTTTTGAATTTCCTCAATTTCTCACCATTGAGGATGCACATATCTACTATTTAAAAATGATAATCCGAACTTTACTTTTAGTTTTGTTGGCGTTTTGTTGAAGAAAATGACAATTTTCAGTTGATATACCTAATTACCGCTGTGTTAGGATGTATCGTGATAATCAATAAATTATTATTGCTGATGAATTCGAGCGATATTTGTTGTACTGTCTGCTATGTTTGCCTTGAATTTAAAAATGTTTTTATCCAGGAAAGATGAGTAAATGTTTCGGTGAAAACCATGAGTTTTTTTTTTTCAATTAAATTTTATTTAATTGGATTCAAATTTATAACAAGAATAGAATGAGAGTAAAAAATCAAAAGAATATCTGAAAAATGATTCGGAATATTTTCATAATGCATTGAAAAATGACTCATGCAATATTGCAATTTCTTCAAAAATTTATGAATTTTCCAAGTTAGTGATTTTGGTCGGCAATTTTTTCGCCCATTCCTCGTTTTTTGCTCAAGTTTTATCCCGGTAGCCATTCAGGGTGTGTGACAAGTCCTTTCGGTCTTTCGAAAGTCCTTCTTTTGTGTTTTTTCAGTACTCTCTTATTTATAAATCAGTAAAAATGATCGAATATCACTGAAAAACAGTCAGAATTGCAGCACAGGAGAAAATCAGTGAAAAAATTTTCACTGAAAACGAATCAGTGAAAAAAATCACTGAAAAATCAATGAAAATTCACTGAAAAAATCAGTAAAGTTTTTGAATTTTGCTGAAAAATCATTGAAAAATTAGTGAAAACCTTTGAAAAATTGGTAAATTTTGCTGGTTTTTCCTGTGCTGCAATTTCAACTGTTCATCAGTGATATTTCACTGATTCAGAATGAGAGAGTAGGAAATCCTTTTTCAAATTTTGAGACTCACGTCACTCGCCAAAAACCAAAATGAATCGAATATTTGTAATATCGCAACATTGTGTAAAATTATGAATGATGATATGGATGTTTGAAAAAATTTCAGCTTTTAAATGCCATTTTCTTCAAAAATTTTCGCCTTCGCTTTGCTCGGGCAAATTTATACTGTTTTATTTTCAAAATGATGGTGTGAAACTTCTTCCTTTCCCAGGCTAGACCATTAAAATTTTCAAGTTGGGAAAATTGTCCTTCATATTTACTTGTCAATGGACTCGTAATGATCTCGATTGTAATTTTCAAAAATGTTTCGATTTTTTTTGGAAGGAAATCAAGAATGAGTCTATATTAGATAAGGTATCGTTTTTTTTTAGAAGTCGAAACAAAACCCGAAAAAGCACGAATTTTACCTAATGAAAAATTTTAGATTTTGGATGCCCTTTTTTCAAAAAATTTTCGCCTTCGCCTCGCCTTTGATTATATAACATGGATTGCTAGTTCATATCAGGTGTTTTGAAGAGGAAAAAAGAAAAGACCGAATTGCGAAGCGCATGCGTGAATCGTTGAAATTGTGTTTGAATTGAAGTTGAAGTCACAAAGTTGATTAATTACTTACAAAAAAATCCCAAAAACGTTGCAATTCGACTGATTTTTGTATGTTTACCACCAGCTCACTTTGAATAAATAAAACCTCAATCAAAAATTACTGATAAATCGCAAATTTGAACATTTTCTATCATTTGGAATTTTAAAATTTTTATACTGAGAGTAAACAAAAAATTTTCCAGCCACTAATATGTCCCATTGCAAGCCAAATTATCCAATTAAATTACGAGAATTTTGTATCAAAAACAATAAAATTTTCAAAGATTTTCAAGCATGCGCACAAAATTTTGATCTTTTCTTTTTTCCGCTTCAAAAAACACTTCTTTTTACACAGCAACTGGCTATCCATGTAATATATAAAATCAATGCGCCTCGCTCGAGCTTAATGAATTCACATGTTTTTTCTTTTCGAAATTGTAATAAAAACTCTTCTCTTTCATCTTAAATTAATATTTTTAAGCGAAAAAAATTTGTCCTAAAAAAAGTTACGATTTTTTTGCGGTGAGAGGGTAGGAGGAAAATATTTTGAAAAGGCCACGCTGAAAGTCCTGCTACGAGTATAAGGTCCTTCTTTTGGGTTTTGAGATTTTGTAAAACACCCTGCTTTTGAATGATTTGAATGTTTGTCCAATTGTTACGAACCAATCATATGGCTCTTAACTGGTTACCATGGAATTTATTGATTTTTAATACGTGCCCAGTTGTTATTGGTTGCTCTTTTTAAACAATGTTACTGATGTTCAAAAGTCATTATATTTTTTGGAAACTTTTGTTGAAAATTTTTTATTAATTCATTGGCAACCAATGCTGATGTCAACGAATGGTTGCCTTGGAGAATTTGGACTTTGGAGTACGTTTTAAATTGTTGAATTTTGGTCTTCACTCGGCAATTGAGAATATTTATTAATTTAATGATGGTTTTTAAATAGGCCATACGTAAGTACAGGGTGTATAAAAATGAAAAAAACGATTTCAAAATGAAAAAAAGTTGCTAAAAATTCCAAAAATTTACGCGAGATATAAAATTGATTCGATTTTATGTTAGAAATCTTACATAGGACAAAAATATTAGACCATTTGTGACTGCAGAAGACTCGAAAATTTTATTGAAAATTTTTGAATAATCGAATATTTTTTGAAGGCTCATTAAAATTTTTTGAAAATTAATGTAAATGTTAATGAAGAAAATACAAACATTTCTTTCATAAATATTTTTTCAACATTTACCTATTTTTTTAAAAATTACAAATCTGTACGTTTCGAAAACAGGTTTTCATCGTAAGGGAACAGTTTCCCGAAAAATCAGATTTGTAATTTTTCAATAAAATAGGTAGTGAAGTGTTCAAAAAATTCGTCATGAAATAAATTTTTTCTAATCATTTGATGCCGAAATCCAGATTCGAAGTTCAACTTTTTAAAATACATATAATTCAGACAATAAACTATTTCAAAACCAAGTACATTATTTTCTGTCTGAAATTCTGGAAATCAATAATTTTTTAAATATTGGCCCTCGCTTTGCTTGAGCATATAAAGTCAGAAATATGTACAAGACTTGGGGTTGAAGATTTCGCCTCGTTTTGAGTAAATACACCGAAACATAAATTTTAAAAATGAAGAAAGTTTAGCTTTGAATGCCATTGGCCTCAGAAATTTTCGCCTTCGCCTCACTCGGGCTTAGTGAATTTAAATAATTCGTTTTCAAAATAATAGCATGAACCCACGTCCCCTCCAAATCCAAAATTTGAATGTTTTCCAATCAAATTCATTATTTATAACGAAATCAAATGTCTAAATGACAATCTGAAATGGAGTTTTCATTATTTCCAATTTTTTTTTGAAGGAATGATGAGAACTTACTGGAAATTTGCACTTTTTTCAATCATATTACGATTTCAGTCAAAATTTTTAGAGGAACTTTTACTCGGCTAATTTATGGATTCCATTCCCCCTCCCCTATCACCACCACTAAAAGTGAAGTTTCGTCTCTGCATTTTTTTTTTCGATTATTTTAGACGCTACTCAATCTTGAAAGCGTTACTTTATTTTGAAGCACCCTGTACATTACATAACTATGGAAGCCGAATTGCTACAAATTTTTCGTCAGAAAGCGAACAACCATGGATCTGCAAAGTTGTTGGAAGCTTTACCAACTATGTTGCCGCGCTGTGAACCGTTTAGAAGAAATGATAATTTCGAATTCAGTTCGCGAGCTTATTTCGGAACGTGGGGCGAAAACTTATTTCCTGAGTTATACGTTTTATGTAGGATTTATGTTCGACGAAAAGATCAATATAAAATTCAGAATAATTTGGTTGGCATACCATGTTCTAAGCATACTAGTATGGTTGATTAGCTGCATATTCTATTTGACAGATTTGATCGTTTTTGATTTCGTAGCCATCGTAATAATAATGATATCCCTCTTCTCAGTATCGATTTATGTGAGTATTCTATTGACTTCTTATTATAACAAGAAGAACATATTAACACTGATGGAATTTTTTCTCACTGATCGTATACCCGAGCCACGGATTTTCAGCGAATTATACGAAAATGACACGAAAAACGAGAAGCTGATTAATGCGGATACATTTATTAAAAGAATATTGAAAGTTTTCGCCGTTGCTGTTGTTTTTATAGCGATATTCTTAGATTATGATTTACTCATTCAAAATGTCTCGATCACCAACAAATTCTTCATTTTCAAATATTATCCACTTTGGTGCCCTTTTGAGAACGCCCCATTCTTACATTCTATGATACGAGTATTTCAGTTCTTCACTTTGTTACCAGCGCTCATTATGTTCCCAACTTTTTTCATTTTCATTCTGATGGTGATGGTTGAAACTCAAAACAAAATGATTACATTGTCTGAAAAATTGCGTTCCATTTCTAAAAATACTTTTGACGAAATGCAAAAAATTGATTTGGTGGAAGAAGAAAAAATAGAGACAAAAAGTAGGTTGGAGTACTTGGAGACAGCAGCTAAATTGAATAAAGAACGGAAAATTATGATGGAAACATTTTACGTTGATTTTATCACATGTTTGAAACGTTACCAAGAATTGAGAAGGTAGAAAATTATTCTTTTCTGATTTTGAACTGCGATTTACCTATATCACAGTAAAACTATCAAATGGACCATTTTTTTTTTCAGAATTACTAATTTATCTAAAATGGTTCTGGAAACGCATGTTTCGTTGAATTATTTGAGCTCTATGTTTGTGTTGATTGTGATGGGGTTCCTTTTCACAATTTCATTGGTGAGTAAAATGTTGAAAGTTTATCAGACCATCTGTTGCGTCGTTTACATTGAATATTTTATTTACACACTTATTTAAAAAATTTGTAGTCCCGTGGAAATGAATTGCGATGGGCACGTGGAAATCTATGCCCTATCGGAATTTTTATTGCACTTTTTTCATCAATTTACTTGTCCTGTGCTGTTGGAAGTTTGTTTGAAGAAATGGTAAGGAGTGGATATTAAAAATTTTTGCCTCCGAAGTAAGTAATTATGGTTGTAAAAATGTATCGATTCCGTTTTGATTTCATTTGATAGAACGATGAATTTGGCGAAGAAGTGTATCAGATGCCTTGGTACTACTTGAGTCCGAAATATCGCAAAACTGTATCGATATGTTTGAGTTTGGTCCAACGTCCGATTGAATTACGTGCATTGTCAGTTTTTCCTCTGCGGAAAGATGCTTTCCCACAGTTTATAGATTCGGTTTATTCGAACATTCGAAATGTGATCACTCTTCATAACTATAAACACAATTTGTGAACTTATTTCATATTCTGTGTGCAATGGGTCATGGTGGAGTTCAATTGCTTTCGTTTACGTCTGACTTTACACTTTGGCTTGGTAATGTGTCTTTTTTATTTTCTCATTCTGCTATATATTTTTGTGCTTTCATGATAAATTTGATCAAAGATAATGCCTCCATTTTGACAAAAAATGCACTGTTTTTTACAAGCATATATGGAGCACGTACAATTTTTATTAAAACCAATTTCTCAATATTTTGAATGCACTATTTAAAATTAAAAAAATCTTGTTATTTGTATGCTCGATGCCAGGTTATCAATTTCAATTTAATTATTGATGAATAAAAGTACCTATCGAAATTATTCTGTACAGTCAATTATTCAGATATAATTCAGTTCGAAAGTTGATTCACAACCACAAAAAATTGATATGGAGAAACAGAATTATAATTATAACGCTGGAAATCCAAAAACGAAGAGTTTTATGTAAAGTGCAATTATTAATATAGGTAAGCTTAGGAACATAATTCGCAAAAAAATTTTTTTGATTATTTGAAGACTCTTAAGATCACATTTCACAAGAAAATTCAAATCACAAAACAAAGACATGAATCATGTCTATTCCTTTGGTTCAGAAGATTTTTTTTTCAATAATATAACGAAAGTATTTTTTTAAAACAGTCATTTTTTTGAATGTGGGTTGAATGGAAAGGCATTATTTTGAAAATTTGAGTGAAAAAAAAGTCGGTAAAAGACGTTCTTATAATGAGTTTTTCTCCTTCCCCAAAAAATCAAAAAATTTATGAAAATCCCATTTAAGATTGTCCCGAAGTTTTCCGGTAAATGGGAAAAGCAATTTTATTTCATTTGAAAATGTTCAATTATCTGAGCTAGAAGGGAAGAACGTTCATATCTCCATTTTGAAAATGAAATGGGTAAATTTACTGAATCCGAGCGACGAATAATGAAACCTGAATGAAAGCTGATTCCCTGACTGGAGATAGTTTTTAATTACGAAGCGCGGAATCAAATGAGAGCTTATGAAGAAGAAAATAAAATAATCCTCTCTACATTTTTAAAGATTGAAGAGTAAAGGCGTGGCTTTGAGAAAGGGTAAAATTTACTGTTAGAATATTTTGATAGGTTGCTATGGGCAACACTACAAAGTAGGTAAATATAAAACGACGTATGACAGAAGGAATTTGAAAGAATTGTGAGTTACCAATCACAACGAAGAAGTTACCCTGACGACTTCTAATACTTAATTAATATTAAAATTATTGTAAAATGAATTTTTATTTACGTGTCAGTTATTTCAGATATAAATAATTTTATTTTCAAGTCTTTGAGACCCCCCACAGCTCCTTCCCATACTGAACTATGAGTGCTCGAATTTTTTATGGAAGAATTTTAACTCGAAGTAAACTTTTTCAGTGAATTGGATTAAAATCCAGAATGTTTTCAATCTAATGCGGATACATTTGAAACAAATTCGTCAAAGACAGGACCGTGTTGAGAAAAATGGTCCGGGGGGCGGATTTGAGGAGCAAAAGATGCGTCACACTAGGGAGGCTCATAAAACCAAATTTTTGCTTTTTCACCATTTCAACAATTTTTTTAAAAAATAAATACTTTTAAAAGTGACCAATTTATCCAAAAATAGGTATGAGAAACAAATTTATAGGTAGTTTCGAAATTTTTTATGAGTTTTTTCGACCTTGGAGCGTATTTAAAACGTTTATGTTTATTCCATAAGAATATTAGTAGAGCTAAAATTTTCAAGCAGTAAAAAAAATACGAGACAAAGAATCAAACGTAAATGTTATTTTGTTTCTGCGAATTTAAAATTTTCCAATTTAATCCTCCTTCCGCTCGGACACTTCTGTATTTTTATTCTAAATTTTCATCCTCATCAGCTTTCTCGGTCGAGTTAGATTTTATAGTGAATCGTGAAGTGAAAATTTTAAAATTGGAATCCGTGCTGGAATCGATTTTTTAAAATCGATTACGATCATTTTTGAACCAATCTAGAGCTTTTAGCAAAATTGAACTAGTCTGGGAACCACTTTTAAAAAAAAGGCTTTTTTTCAGCGATTGGGTAGACCCTTGGAGTACACATGAACACTGGCAGTTAATTAATTCGGATCTGCTAAACAAAAAAAAGCGGTGAAGTTACCCAAAGTCGAGCTTGAAGTTCAAAATTTCACGTTTTTTCAAAAAAAAATCGCCAAAAATCATGAAATTTCTCAATTTAATCGTTTTTTGGATCATTCTGAAAAGAATTCTTTCTGCTTTCTAGTGATTTCTCATAAGTTGAATTTTAGTGGAAACTTCTCTCAAACGAATAAAATATGAACTCAAAGTTGTTTTTTTCAATTTTTGACCCCTACTGATCGAAAATTCTGAAATAAATGTTGAATTTTTTACTCTATGAGCTATTGGGAACATCTCTCCAATTCAAGTTGGAGCTGAGTTATTGAGTTTTTTGTGGCAGAACCACTCAACTTGAAAAATATTACGCCCCAAAAGTTTGTTTATAATCAGAAAATACAAATACTCGAGATATTTCAACTCTGATTATTCGAAACGGTAATTTGGAAATTTTGGGAGATTCAAAAGGGGAAGAAGTGGCTTACATTTTTCAAAATTGAGTCATCGATTCTTTCTGATATTGGGAATAATTTTGAAATTTTTTGTTGTTTACAAGATAGACGTCACGATGAAATTAAAAATCAATAAAATTCCAAAAATGTTTCATTTTTGCTATGAAAAATTCAGATAAATTTGACACGAATTGAGTCGATCGCTCAAACGTAGCTTTTCTTGGCTGAAATGTAGTTTTTTTTGTAGAATACCTATAAAATTTTGATTAATACTCCATAATTCGTCGTATTTTTGGTATCTCGTTGAAATAAAAAGTAAGGTCGATTTTCAGGAAATCTGTCTCTTTCGCCCCGCATACGATTCTAATCTCTCATTACACTAAAGACAGTCCAATTCAAACGTCAGAACACATCATCAAACTAGGTGGAACCTAAATGACAAATTTCGCGAACCTGATTATTCCTCGTGAAAATAGAGGAAACTGCGCCAAAAAATCGCCAACTGTGGCCTTGGTGCCACAGCAACTAAGCAGATAAAACTCATGCTAGGGAAAACGTAAACGAAAATTGATTAACCTTCGAAGACACCTACTAATAGCGCGTATCCCGCGATAAGTCTTCCCTCCCCTGCCCTTCTTCCAGGTTTAATCGATAAAACGACTCGACAGTCGACAATTCGTACTTTTTTTTTAGCAAGCAACGACGCGATGTTTCCATTACTTGGGCGAGCTGTTGGGCGATTATTTGTCGCGCATTTCCTCCGGTAAGCTGACCGATTCGTAATGAGATTTAGACGCTTACTCGCGTAATTAAAAACGCATAAAAAACTCATTTCGACGACGATCGGAAAGGGAAAGACCACGATCCTCGTTCTAATCAATTCGTTATGTCTTGATTAATGAGTAAACGACTGTTCGGACCGGTGCGTAGGCGACCATACGAACCGGCAAATCGATCTTGAAAAAAAGGTTCCATCAGCAGCCAGCGAACGCTTCTCGTCTCGGCCCAACGAATACGAATTCCCACAATCCACGAAGCTATACCAATATAGCTTTGTTTTCATCTCGAATTGACTCGTTGTGTATGAAAATGAAGCAATATGGATTGAATTCCGCGTAAAACAGACTTCTCCATGATTATGGTGTAATTGTCGACACAGAATGGAATTTGGTTTAGCAAATCGTACCATCATATTGTTGTATACTTTATAACTAAGTACGAAATGAGGCAATATGCCTGCATGTACCGTATACACAGGTAGATACACAATACCTGACAAAGTGTAATCGAGAGGATATACGCGATCTGGTTTCTCTTCTAAATCAATGGATCATCTCGGAAGATGAGGCCATCCGGTGAAATAAATCGTTACGTAAGTAAACACGATCGTAATGAAAAAGTTTACTATCTGCCAGCTCGAGTACATATGCAGTAAAATCGAAAGTCTCGGTAACGAAAATAGTAAAATAAGCATATTGGCTCGTTTTGCAACTTTTTTTGCGCCATGTTTACTGTTTACAATCGTCGAACCGGTTGGTACTCTGGTAAGATATTGGATTCATTTCAAATCGTGCATGTAAATGCAAAAGGAGAAGTACCTATGGTAAAATAGTGAAGAATTTTCTTGCATTGGATTGAGACAATGCTGTGAAGGTATTAAATGTGATTTTGAATTTAAATTTTAGGATGAATTATTGGTTGATTTGTTGCTTTAGGTATTTCCATCTCGAATATAATGAAAATTATGGGTTTTCCCAAAGAGGTTTTGTTTATGATTCAAAATTATTCTATACGAGAAGTCTGTTCTGACTTTGCTGATTACCTACGAAATTATTTTTGCATGAGTATTATAATATTCGGTTTTGACTTTCCAGATTTGAAGGCGAACAGGTCAGGATTGAATTGAAAAATTGATGTTTTTCCATTCTTCAGAATTGTGTATAGATTTTGATGTTTTAAAATTTATCGACGATGTGCTCAATTTAGGGAACATATTCTGAACAAAATTTCTAAAAGTTGGGATTTTTTTTTTTAGAAATTTTGCTAATGAACTCGAGATAATCAACATTTTGGTACCTGAGTAAAAATATTTTCAAAACTGTTGAAATTTCAACACGAAAATGGAAATTTTTAAAAATGATTTTGATAAAAGTAGAAAAGCCAATTTGGATATTTTTTTTGTTCGTATTTAATTTTATTTAGCTCAGAGGATTTTAAAAATGATTTTAATAAAAGTAGAAAAACCAATTTGGATATTTTTTTGTTCGTATTTAATTTTATTTAGCTCAGAGGATTTCGTTGATCAGTTGATCTGAATGATCTAAAAATTGAAAAATCATGTAGTTTTTACAAATCTCGATTCATGTTCACTCTCTAAATTTAAATGAGTTAAAATTGACTGATTAAAAAGCCAAAAGTGCGCAATTGTAGAAATCAGTGAAAATTTTACTGATCTAATCACTGAATTTTCATTTTTGAATCAGTAATTAATCACTGATTCAATTGAAATTTTTATTGAATCATTTCAGTAGTTGAAAAAAATTACTGATTCAAAAATGAAAATTCAGTGATTAAATCGATTTAGACAGCATCATCATTTCATGCCCAATCGTTGTGAACTTTTTTTAGAAAAATGATAAAACGTCTCTGATGATTACGAATTTTTGGTTTCGATTTCAGTGTGAACCCTGCTCAGAAAGTGGTATCAGCAGATCCAAAAAAAATTACCAACACTCTCCCTTTCTCCATCTAATATTATTGAAAATGATGAGATTTTTCCAAGAATAAATTTATGTATTATAATTATGTCCTCACTTACTCGTTCATGTTTCTTATTTTAACGGTGAAAGTTGACTATGTGCTTACCTGAAACAACAACAAAAAACACAACAAATTATTCATTAGTTGATATTAAAACTCTAAATTTCAATCCTTTTTTGGTTTAGCTACCGCGAAAATTGTATAAAAAATAATGTTGGAATAGAAAAAATTAGCGATTTTCTAAACATTTGGTATTGCACCTTTGTAAAATTGAGACTTGAGAGAGAGAAAGGGAAAAAAGAATTAAAGAATGGATGACGACATTGACGACAGAGCAACGAAATTTTGTTAAAATGAACTAAAAGAATTCTTACTCGTCCTTTCCGTCAATTATTATCTAGATTTTAATCAAAATATGTATCGAGAATGTTTTAAAAATATTGCACGTAAAAATCGTTGAAATTTTTCAAAATTCGTCGTAAAATTTTTAAAATTTCATCAAACCAGTGGCTATCTATCTAAAAAATCAGTTCAAAGAATTTTTGAACCTACAATTGAAAAATAAGTAAAAGTAAATTGAATGTGATGAATTTTTATCAATTTTTTCCGAAATCTTATAGCTTTGCTTTCACGATTTTTCATCAATTTTTTTTCAAGAAACATCATGAGCCTTTTTAAAATATGTATTGAAACCCCATTTTCATTCCATTTATTCTCGTTTTAATTTTTTTGTTGTATGTAAGTTAATAAATAAAATTTAAACATTTAATTTTAATACAATTTCTAAATTTTTTAGTTTCAAAATGGACCTACAATTTTTCAAATTGAAAATTCTGAACTAAGTCATAAATTAGGTGCGTTGAAAATATTTTTCTTAAAGCCTAAAATTCAGTTTTTTCTTTGAAGGATGGGAGCTGAATTATCTCTAGTTTCGTTAAAATTTTCCCTAAAGAAAACTGAAAATGTTTCAGTTTCAGTTTTTTTTGGAAAAGTTAATTTAATTCGGAAAATTTTTGAAGTGATGACATTTTTTTGAGGGGATAGGATTGTATTTTGAATTTTTGATTGCAAAAGAAAAAAAATTAATCTCATTAAATTTTTTAAATTTTCTGTCTTCCTTTTCTTTCTTTAGGTTCATGCCATTATATGGTTCGTTCATCTGTCGTAAAACTGAACCAAGTATTTTTTAAATAAAATTTAATTAAATCCCATATTTTTGCGATCTGTTATAACTAAATTTATGTAAAGGTATAAAATTTGGTAAAAAAATAATTAAACTCGATCAGTAATGAAGTCTTTCTCAACCTTATGAAAAAAAATTGGGGAACGTTTTGACCACCGAACCATTTCTTATTCCTTTCTCTTTCAAAATCTTCGGCTATTTTTAATTTTATAGAAGTTGACGATTTTTTTCAGATTTTGGTTCACTTTTTTCGTGTTGTTTATGTCATTTCAAGTTTTCAAATTCCAAGTGAAAGAAATTGGCAACATTGCTATTAACAACTTTTATGAATATCAGAAAAGTTGTTTGGTACTTCAGCTTTATCGTTATGAAAAGTTCGAATTCTTGTAAAAAAAAAATGGAAGAAGAAAGTTATTTCACTGATATTTTGAAAGAAAGCCATTTTAAAACGTTTTAGTTTCCTTTTCCCATCTCCTCATTTTCACATTATTCAATTATGGCGTCCATTGGCAAGAAAAATTGGAAACCCCATAGAATAAATAGCGAGAATTTTCAACTTTTTCAACTTTCCTTGAATTTTTCAATCGAAGGATAAAAAAAGATTCTATTTTCAGAAAATTGAAGGTAAGAAAAATTGCAAAAAAAATTGTAAAAAAGAAATGAAAATCCAGAAAATGTGGAGAATTTTCATTCTGAAATGCAACAGACGCCATTGATAATGTTAGTTTCAATTTTCAACCTATCATAATAATAAACCAGTGAACCTGTTCTTCATTTAAAATTCCCCTCTGAAAACTATCCCAATTTTTCATTCAACAATCGAGTGAAACAGGCGAAAATTTTATTCCATCAGCACTGAGAGAGAGTGATAACCGGTAGAGGAGGGACAGAATATGAAAAGTAAATACACACTTCATTATACGTATACTTAGTATTGTATTATTATAGTAAAAGTATATTATAGCCATCGGTGCAGGTACGTGGGAAAACGTTGACTCCGATTAACATATCCAGGTCATGAATTCATTGCTGTTAAGATTAGAATCTGCGCGTATGGTATTGCTAATTCGCTGTGCAGAACTGAGTGCAATTTTTTTTTTTTACTTAGATGAATTGGACGAGTCGTCGCGTCGCGCCGAGATCGTATTAATAGATCGCGAAATCATTCGAGTATATTTTCCTCGTATTAATTCTCTGATTTATGTTTATGTTACAGAGACTGAAGAAGGATGTCGTACGGATGGAACAAATTCTACAACACGATGCATATACAGGTAAGAAGCCACGAGCTTTTACCTATTTTCATGTCTCCCTAGGATTAGTTACGACTTGAGCCTTGGATGATGGCAACGTATGTACATATTGTAACAAGAGCCGCGAGAGAGATCATTGTAACTTGATGATTTATAATACGAAATTGTCATAATACTCGAGAAGAGTGGTACAGCATCGATGACGTGTTGTGAGCAAGATTACGCAAAACTCGGCAGCGTTAAAATCGAATAAAATGTATGCGAAGGTACATCGCGTACATAACTCGTGGCGTCGCGGCTCGTACTTCCATACAATATATTTTCGATAATAAATTAATCATCGGCGTTTATATTATGGAAAACTTTCATTACTGCCGTGGGTATCTCTCAACATATATGCGAATAATACAAAGAAATCAGGTTCTCTATCGACGTTTGACACCCCATCGTCCTCAGTATGTTGTAATGCCACTGTTACACTCGGCGATTACATCATTGGAGAAAAAAAAATACGAAGAAGAAAAACGCTTATCATAAATTACACAGGTCTGCATTTATAAACTTTTGAAATGCTGTTTGAAGTTTAGTGGGTATCTAATTTTCATCATATTTTTCACGCTGATCACGAAAACGCAGGGAAAAAATTCACCAATGGATTTTTTGTTGAACCAGTTCTCTACATTTTTTGATAATTTTTGAACTTTCAAATCAATTTTACAAGAAAAGAAAGGGTTCTGCGGGAAAAGTAAAATTTACGGTAATTATTGCAATATTTACTATAATTTACCGTTATTATTGAAATATTTACGAAAATTTACCGTAATTGTTAAAATATTTACGGTAATTGTTGAAATGTTTCGGTAATTTAAGGTAATTTTTAAAATATTCAATGTAATGTACCGTAATTGTTGAAATACTTACGGTAATTTACCGTAATTGTTGGAATATTTACGGAAATTACCGTAATTGTTGTAATATTTACGGAAATTTTCCGTAATTGTTGAAATGTTTACTGTAATTTACCGTAATTGTTGGAATATTTACGGTAATTTACCACAATTATTGAAATATTTACAGAAATTTACCGTAATTGTTGAAATATTTACGGTAATTTACCGTAATTGTTGGAATATTTACAGAAATTTACCGCAATTGTTGGAATATTTACGATAATTTACCGTAATTGTTGTGATATTTACGGAAATTTACCGTAATCGGTAATTGTTGAAAAATTTACAGTAATTTACTGTAATTGTTGGAATATTTGCGGTAATTTACCGTAATTGTCGAAATATTTACGGTAATTTACCGTAATTGTCGAAATATTTACGGTAATTTACCGTAATTGTCGAAATATTTACGGTAAATTACCGTAATTGTTGTAATATTTACGGTAATTTATCGTAATTGTTGAAAAATCCACAGTAATTTACCGTAATTGATTTGCGGTAATTTACCGTAATTTACCATAATATACCGTAAACTATAATTATTAAAATATTTACGTTATTTTACAGTAATAATTAGAATATTCGCGGTAATTTATCGTACCTAGTTATCAAAAATTTTACTCCAGATAATGTGGGCATGAAAGTCATGAAAAACATGAAAATGTGGTTCGTAACAAAAAATCAATTCAATTAATTTTTGCTTTGAAGGCGTAGTTTTTGAGGTATCATTCAAAAAAAAAGGTGAGCTTTGAACTTTGTAGCCGATCTCGAAAGCTATGCCTCCCAAGAGAAAATTAAATAGACCACGCAGAAAAGAAATTTTTCGCTCTACAACTTACGTTCCGTGTAACCTTCTTTCCCTGTAAAATGTATTTCAAAGGTCAACAGTTATTTTTAAAAAAGTAGAAAAATGATTCAACAAAAAAATCAAAAATTGTAAAAAATCCTTTCGGGATGGATTTTTTTCACTATTTTTCTTGCGATCAGCGCGAAAAATACAATAGAAAACACCCATTGAACTTTAACCAGAATTTTCCATGCGGACTCGTGTTATCAGCGCGGTCGTTTAATATGCGGAGGTATCGAGAACCAGCCTAGGAAGATCATCCCATCGGTAACGAGCAATTCAGCCAGATGGAGAAATACAAAAGAGGAAAATTTTCACCAACAATGGTACCCGGCGAACCTACTTATTGGACAACGACGACACCCAACTCATTGCTATCTAATTCCCATGCGATGGTCATCACGCCGACCGAAGATTATCAGTAGATTTTCATTGTCGGTGCGTCGGCGAAGGTACACCCGAAGACGTCGCGTCGATGGGACGATCAAGTCGAATGGGTTATCGCGCTTGGACGCTTCGTTGGATACGAAACGAGGGCAGTACGGAGGAAAATACTCGAATCAAGGACGCTGCCGTGAAACAATCGCCGTAAATAGCATTTACAAAAAGGAAGGAAAAATCTTGGGCTAGAATAGGTACCAGAGTGTAATCTGGAGGTACGTTGTTGGTAATGCTGGCGGATTTGTCATGGACGTTTTATCGGCTTTTTAAACTGGACGTAGATGCAGCTAAATTCAATTGTGTAGGTTTTCATTTCTGTATTAGTGTCCAAATGCTTTGGAAAAAATCGTGTTCCTTTCGAAGCGAGCCGCGAAAGGTGAACCGGTATTTGTGACGGACACGTGAAGAAAGCGAATTATTGTTAAATTGCACGTATGTGTATTGACAAGCATCGCGTCGCTTTCGGGATGACAGATTGTACTACTAATACCATGGAACATGGAAGTTGTTGCCAGAATATAAGAAAGTGAATTTTATATCGATTTGTAATGACGGCTGATGAGATGTGTGCGGATTAAACGTGGAATCGGAACGCGCTGATGTGGATGTGGGCGAATGGTACTCTCGCCGGATTCTTGTCGGTATACCAGTCGACGAGCAAATTGGGCCGAATATGTTCGATAATAAATTAACATTTAGACGTTTGTCGATGGAAATTCGTAGGTTTTTTGGTACGAGCTGGAAATGTATTTCTGCAGATGTCAGTAGAAAAAATCCCAAAGTTGAGGTATAATTGTTGGAAATTTTTAATTTATACGAAAACTCGTAATCAGAAATCAGACGATGTTGGCGCCCAAGTCTGTGATCTTTTTGAGATTTCTATCTGGAAGAAGACAGCGAGCTGATTTTTCAAACGATATTTTATTTCAACGCCTTGCGGAGTTGATGTGCTACGTGCGATTGTTCTGTAACGTGGTTGGAAGTCTTTTTACTTGAATCTTTATCGCAAACTAGGTACGAGCTTCCATAATGGGAGCTGAAATACGTCTAATTGACGCGCGGATATCGATCTCGACACGAAATTGATTTTAAAGCGTAATTATGCATATGGTGGCTACGAGAATGAGATATTGGAAGATTGGAACAGAACCTGATTTTGAAAAAAAAATAATTGGTAGAAATTTACAAGAGGAGGGGAGGTGGTAAAATGATTTTCGTGTTGAAAAAAAGTGAGATTGGAATAATCTGGATTGTATTTTACTTTAGAAAGGTTCGAAAGTTGATGAAACTAGATACAATTCAATTCATCAAGTTTGTCTTGAAATTTCCTACATTTTGAGTATAAACATGACCACATTTTGACCAGATTTTACTTTCCTAATTTCACCAAAAATGAGACATTCACGAATCAGCTGAATGAATTATGCTCGTGAACAATTTCATCGATGATGAAATCATTCGTACAAACGTTCGATTTCCATGGATTAATTTGACCATCAAGTTCATAAAATGAGGATCGTTCAGAAATCATTAATTTTTTGTCTCAAAAATATTTGATGTATGAGAATCGTTCGCGAACGGATTGATCGCAGATGGAAGTGGAAACACGAACAAATCGACCCATTAATTCTAAAAGTGTCCAAGTACCATTTTTTTCAAAAATGAGATTTCGAGTGTTTCGGATTGATTCAAGGTGCATCGATTAAAATTCGGAAAAATCCGAAATAATTAATTTAAACTTCTTCCAGATGATCGTTTGAAATCTGGAATGTTCATAAACGCAATGCAAATTTTGTTACGTTTTTTGGTTTTCCTGTGAAAAAATCAAATTGGCACTTGAACACTTTTAGAATTAGTGGGTCGAAATGAGAGTAGCTGAAGTACGAAATTTAATGAACGATTTGATTAGGAAACAAAAAAATAACGAGAATCGTTCATGAATGAGTCGATCTCATGGCTGCAAGAACCAAGAACGAACAAAGAACCAAAAATCAGGAGAACGAGAATGAGAACATCAAGAACAAACTTTCAGTGTTGGAAGATCGAGAATTAGAACGAAAATGTGAACAAGAACTACAAATTCTTTTTTTTTTTTTGTTATTTACTTTTAAAATTCAATTGATTACATTTTGAGAAGAAAATTTTATAATTTTTACGATCAAGATTCAAAATAAAAATTGAAAATGTGAAAATCAAAGTTCAATCAGTGCTGCAAAAACAACAAAGCACGAGAAATCAAGAACCAAAAGGAAGCAAAAATTTAAAGAACGAGAACCGGAATGAAAAATTTTAAAGGATAAGAACAAGGAACGAGAATAAGGATGTGAGAACAAAATTTGAGAGCGAAAAACAAAATTTATCGTTCTTCTAGCCCTGATCAACTGATCAAGTTGAGAAAAATTGTTTAAAAACAAGTTGAACGTTCAAAAAATGATTCATTTCAAGTTTCAAAAAATCGTTCTCAACGAATTGATCATAAATACCAGAATCATTCGCGAACGAATTGGAGAATTTAAAAGAACGAGTTCATAAAATTAGGATCTTTCAGGGTTGATTATTTTCACAATCGGGAGTCGTTCGCGAACGACTTGACTCTAAGGAATCGTTCATGAATGACTTTATCAGATGAGAGAATCGTTCACGAACGAGTTGATCACAAATCATGGCATCCGTTCGAAACTGATTCATTTTCTGATGAGAGATTCGTTTGAAAACGGATTGATGTGATGAGAACAGTTCGGTAATGTCTGATTTTTCGATTCTAGAATTGTTCGAAAAGGAGTGGAATAAATGAAAATCGTTCAAAATGAGATGATGAAGTAAAAATTGTTCAAAAATAATCAATTTTTAGGTCAGAGAATTTTTTTTGAGCAAGTTATTCACAAAAAAGAGAATTTTTTTCAAAAGAGTTTAGTGAATAGGAATGGCTCAATGATGATTTATTGTATTTCCGGATTGAAAAATCGTTTAGAACTATTTTGAACGAATACATATAAGAATACAAACCATTCAAAAATGATTCATTGCATTATTTGAGAATCATTTACGAAATCGTTCAAAATCGATTCATTTTCAGAATTTCAGATTGAAGAATCGTTTCCGATCTTCTCGTTAAAAAAGAATAGCTCACGAACAGTTTGATCACCGGGAAGGAACTGAAAATCATCTCGGACTAATTTATGAGAATAAATCGTTCGCGAATGAATTGATCTGATGAAAATCGTTCACAAACGATTCGAATACTTGACTATCATTTTTAAAAGGGGATAGATTTAGTGATGATTATTTTAACTGACAAGTCGATCAGAGATTAGAGAATTATCCGGGAACAATTTATGAAAATGAATCGTTCGCGAACGAATACATTGACTCCGAATCATTTATAAATAATTTGATCAAACGACGATTCTTCTTTGGTCGCAGATTAGAGAATCATCTGCGAACGAATTGATGAAATTAGATTCGTTCACAAACGATTTGAATTTCGATTCAAAAACACAGAATCAGTCGCGAACGAATCGATTATTGAGAAACCGTGTTCAACAAATTAATGAATATATTGAGAATTATTCATTAATGATTTGATCAAACATTGAAGATTCATTCGAGAACGACTGATCAAAATGAATAGTTCGCGAACGAATACATTGATTCAGAATCGTTCACAAACAACTTGATCAAATGATAATCCTTCTTTAATCGTAGATTAGAGAATTATTTTTGAGAACGAATCGATGAACAGGGAATCGTTCGCGAATGATTCGATGAAATAACAATCGTTCACGAACGATTTGAATTTTGATCACAAATCACAGAATCATTCGCGAATAAATTGTTCAATTGAGAACCGTTTTCGAACTACTTGATGAATGTGAATAATTCCTAACATTTTATTCATTATTGGAGAATCATTCGCGAACCATTCGATTTAAATCCATTCAATCATAAATCGTTCGCAAATGTACTTATTAATTGATCAAAAAGTGAATCGCTTAACTAGAAAAGAAAACAACAGAATATTTTATTATATTTTTCAATATCGATCTAGGTTCAATTTTTTTGTCGAAATGAATTTCATTTGATTAGGAAAAAATGCTTCAAAGCAAGAAGAAGTAGAGGAAAATGATTCTCATTCAAATCTCTAGTTGTTTTTTTCCCTATGAAAATTCAATTGGCCAAAATATAGTTCATCTGCACACAGAAAATATATAGGTCATTTTTTTCAGGCAAAATCATCTCATAAAAAAAGAAAATTACGGTTATTAAATTCGATATTACGATAACGATTCGATAATAAAGTTGAACGATCTTTCGCCTAAACGAACAGAACCGAGAAAAAAATCGCGCATCTATATCGTCCAATTACACCGTGATTCAAACATATGAACGATGCCATGCATAAATCGCAGTCCTTGACCAATCGCACCTCTCGATAAAAATCAATCCTTCGGTTTAATAACATCTCCTAAAATTAAGAGAAAAAAAAAACAAAAGTGAAACCAGCTGATTTAGTCTTGTACGTGATTTAAATACGTATTATAAATTTTTTCGTATACCTACGACTTAAATGGTCTCTGAAAGATGAGTAAGAAAGATGAACATGATACCTATACGCGAATATCTCGATGAAGCAGAATTTCCCACGAATGAAAATTAAAATGTGAGAATCGACCGGAGACGACACAAACGAGTATAGATGTATCTCCCAATCATCATCAGCATACGGCTCATGTACTCGTATTTTACAAACTCTTCGCTGCGATGAAATACGCACTTGTCGAACCAAGAGTGAAAAATAATTACGCGATATTTAATCGTAACAATATCGCAAGAGAGTGTTTAAAACAACCTCCTTTCTTTTTTCTTCTTCTTTTCGCCATCGTTAATTTTTTTTCCACTTGTAGAATATTCGACGAGAAATTTTCATCGGTGTGGCCGAACGTATTAGCATATAGTAATATTCATCGATATATTATAATAGAACAACTTTCTTCGAGTATTTGATGCCTCCTACCGTGAAACTCGACGAGAAATATTTAAGAATCAACGCAGATTTATCGATTTGCGTCGTGATCGATTTATTTCTATACGTGTACGAATAACAATACCGAAGCAATGAAAACGAAAAACCAAAACAATAGATCAAAATATTCACCTGACGAATGGACACGAATCGCGAATCCAACAATGGCCACGAATAAGTAGTATTTTATCAAACCAGGAAAAATATTTTGATCGATGGTGTTTATTTGAAATGGCCAAATCGAGGTGTTTGTTTTGTTTTATCTTCAGTGCTGGTGGAAATTTTTACGCGTGTAATTTCGGAATTCGGCGAGACGCAGCGTTATCGAATTGTCGACCTATGTTTGGTATTCGAACGAATTTATCAGCACGGTTTGAGAACTGCAAAAGGTATAAGAGTAAATGAAGCGCGAAATTTCAACGATAACGTGAGTCAGCGGTGAAAAATCGCCATAAGGTCGTCCGGTGTCTGCGAATTCTGGTTTTGTTTTTAAACGAGGTATGAGATGGTTTGAATATTTTCAACAATCCGGCGATGTTCGGTGCGAAGCTGGAATTTCAGTGGGAGTTTTGGTCTGGTGGAAAAATGACGATGTTGGGTAATTTGACGATTGGAAGATGGTTCGGAGAAAATTTGGAAGCGATTTATTTTAAATGGAAGTTGATTTGGGAATTATGTGAAAAAAATTGGTATTTTTTCGTAGTTTGATGATTTAAGTGGGGAAATTTTATAGGCAATTTTCGTATCTTGGTTTCTGTATTAACGGCGATGAAATTTTTTTTTTCTCTCAAAAACACAAATTATTTAGACAATGGACCTAAGTTGTGTATTTTCGAGAAAATTTTTCAAAAGTTGGCATACGATTTACTCACTCGAGAAGTACCATCCTAAAAGATGTAAATTTTTTAAAACGTAACTAATTTCATCATTCATGCGTAGATAAATAATAATGTAGGTACTGTTTTTTACTAATGAGGGTATTCAGTACGTATGAAATTGACTTTATCAAATGGTAATCGTCTGGTTTAAAAATTATACTCGAATCAATTTATATGATGGACATTTTCTTGTGAAAAAACAATATAATTTTCCTAAATGATTTGTAAAATTGATTCGATTTATTAGATGAAAATATAAATTGAAAGAAAACATGAAAAAGGAAAGAAGTTTACGAAAGTTTTCAAGATTACGAAACCGTAAAAAGTTTGTTTGTATATTTTCGCTGAATGGGGTGGTCTTAAGATTTTGGCTTGTACAGCATTCTTGAAATCTCGAAATATTGCTGCGAAATTGTTCATTTTGGTGTTTTCTCGACAGCTATTATGATGAATATCTTGTTCTTTAAAAAATATTATTTTTCAGAAATGAATTTCTTGGTCAGACCAATGGATCATAATGAGACTAAAAATCTTTAAAATGATTCAAAAAGTAGTAAATGTTTAAAAAATAATAAGAACGTCACGATTTCGTGTTTTCATTATTTTTTCCTTTAGTAATGTAATTTTATACCTTATTTTTTTTTTTCATTTTCTGAAAAATCGAAAAGTAAAGGATTTTTTTTTAAAAATTTGATAGCAATTCAGAAAATGAAAAAATTAAGAGTATGCTCAACCTTTATTATCAGTAAAAAATTTATTAGGATCCAGATATCATGAGTATAAATGAATAAAATATTCTGAAAATTTAATATGTACTTTGGAGCATGGAGCTACATTATTTTTGGAGGACTTTTGAGATATTTTCAAAATAATGTATTCGTTTAATTTTCAGGAAAAAAGAATTTTCAAAAAAAAAAATGTACGAAAGTTTGTCTCAACTTTTTCCAAAAATTAATTTCTTTCAAAGATGGAAGAAAATTTTTGAAAATATCTTAAAAGTTCTACAAAGATAAGTAATGTTGTTCTAAATTAGATACATTATTAAATTTCCTGAGTATTTTTTTCAATAATGCTCATGATCACTAATAAGAAAGGTAGAGAAAATCCTTAACCAAGAAGAATAATTTAAGCTGATTTGTTGGATTTTTTTTTTCCAAAAATATGTTCTAGCAAATATTTACTCAAGGTCGGCGAATCAACTGAAAATAGGAAAGTAATTCAAATTACTTCAAATCGAAATCAATCTGAAAAATGTTATCAAATATTTGAAATTGTCTTGGATGCTTTAAAACTATTGGCTTATTAGTAAGTAAGTAGGTACCTCAACCATTTTTCTCAAAATTTCCATTTTTACGAATAATTAAAATTCGAAGGTTCGAAAAAAATGTCATAACCTTATTGTGATAAAATTAATATTTTTTTTGTATGTTTTTTTTTTCAAATTCTTTGTGTAGTATACCAAAAACAGAAATTTGAGTGGTGAGATTGGGTTTCAAATTACCAAAAAAAAAAAAAAAAAACAGGTCTCTATTTCAATTTCCAGTTCATTGATTTGAGAAGGATAACATGATATCAGCTAAAAGAATTAAGTTCAGTTTGTTGCCAGATTTTCTGATCGGGATGGGGAAATAAGAGGCGAAATTTTGTAAATTTCATCTCGTGGACAAGTTCTGTGTTTTTTTATGGAGGGGCGAGGGAGGGGAGAATTATCTAAAGTATACTCGTAAATTGCACTAAAACACTCTCGAGAATAAATTCTATCCATTTATTATTCGGTTTCTGATCGCAAAAATTATTTGAGGTTTATTATTGATTTGATTGCTCCTTTGTTTTTGTTTTTTTTTTTAATTTTTTGGTCCTCAATTTTTGACTAAAAATATTGGCCATTTTTTTGAAAATGACCAAAATACCGAACATTTTCTTCGAGAGAATAATATAATGAAAATTTAAACGCCGCGCCGGTGTTTTTTCACTTTTTTTTCAATAAGTTTTCTACCAAAATTCAGGAATTTTTTGAACTGGCATGAGTATAAGTTTTCTTGATTCGTGGAAAATTCATTTTTCTGCCACTTCCCTCCGCTCTCCCCTCTCACCAAAAATAACTGAAAAAGAATTGCACGCAATTATTATTATTTTTTTTTCAAAAAAATTTATCGAAATTCCAAATTTTTTAAACTATTTTTTTTTTGAAATCAGTAAGGAAATGAACTTTGAGAGAAGCGAAAGCAATTTGTTCAAAAATCTTCTTCCAATTTGGGTTCATAAAGTTTCTTTCTCGTTTTACCCTTTACACATTTTTTTTTTATTTGAATAATATCTCAACTTTTTGCCAATTTTTGTTAAAATTCTCGACTTGTTTCTACCTCCCAATCTAATTTGGAAAATCTTAACTTTTCCTCGATTTTTTCGTCCTTCTGTGGTTAGACACCTTCTGTTGCCTTTATTTTTCCAACACTTCATTCCATTTTCCATCGTCTTTCAAATCGTTCTCAATAATTTTTAAATCGTGGAATTACGTCAAAAAAATATATTGGATGTTTTGTTCGATTTTTTCTCCTAATCGATTTTTTTTATACTAGATCCCTTCTTTACAGCAGGGTCACAATGCTATTTTTGAGATGAATTTTTTAGGTGATTTCGTCTATTTGATTCAAACGAATTTTGGTGACATTTACATTTTTCGAATTGAATTCGCTGAAAAATTTTATTTTCCCCTCTTTTTCCGCTTTTAGGTTTTTGATGAGTTTGCATTTTCAAAAAAAAAAAAAAAAAAAATTACAAATTGGGAGAAAATAAAAATACCAAATATGAAAAAAAGTTCATTTGATCGAAGAAATGATAATTTTTTGGTAAAATTATCATACTTCGTCCATTTTTCGGTGGCTCAAAATTGAAAATTTTCTACTCTCCTTCAATCTCATAATATCTGAACTTGAGACCAACCCGCTGAAAATCCCGATGAATCGATACTTGCAGCAATTTCGTGCTCCGAACTCGGGATGTCAAGGCCTTAAAAACCATTTAAAACGGTTCCACAAGCCTGCGAAACCGATCCACGATATCGTTTCGAGTACATCGCAGCCTTGGACGATATGACAATACGGATACGATTTACGCAAGACGAGAAGTTCCTCCAGAGTCGAGTACCATGTACCCAGAAAATCCGAAACGGATGAACGGAGCGCAGCACACCTGCGGCGACGGTCACCGTGTTTGGGAATTTTTACTATACACATCATTAAGCTGATGGCGACGACCGATGACTCAGTGAAAGTCAAAATATCGCCGACTTTCTTTTGAAAATTCGTCGATTTCGACGACCTCGTATTTCGTCACCTATGATTACATAAGCAGAAATACGATACAATGGTGTATTTTGGCTTACACATCATGAAAAATTTATTCAATACGGAGTAGGTATTACGATAGGAAACGTATAAATTTACCATTTAGATTGCAATCCGGCGATCCAACTCCGTTCGCGTTTGGCTGGCACCTAGACGTGGTGGTTTCCTCGGTGTACACAAATGGTTGCGTTAGACATAAGCAAATGGCCAGGGAGAGATGAATAGCCTGGGCCATTTTCAGCTGTACACAGATTCGATAACACAAATTTAAACCGAACACGCGCAGAATTCAATACGAAACACGAGGATGCCCCAAAAAAGCTCAAATTTCCACTCGAATTTATCTATTACGAAAAAACCCAACTGGCCGAGCTATCGAATCGAATTACTCGAGACAAGTTTACCCCTCATTTTGGGCGAAATTTGACGGGGGTCGCTGGTCGACGGAGAACACGCCGCGCACTCGCACCCAACAAACTTGAAAACCAACGAACCAGCGAATTGAGATTTTTTTTTTAAAAAATACGCGAATTTATTACCGGACGAGCGATGGTATTCACGTAGAATGACCGCGAGATGCTACACACACAGCAGAGCAAAAAGGAGGAAAAAAACACGCACATACACGGTTTGTTGGACGCGTTGCTGGTTCGACCTCTGACGAATTAATATTCCACAAACCTGCAAGCTCTTGGAATCAAGATACTATACCATGACGTACACGGGTGTGCTGCCTACACGAATGTATAACTCCACTACTTCTTTTACTTTTTCTATCTCTGTCGCGTACTCGCTGCTCTACTCTGACCCGTCGAAGTGGTGGAGTCGAACCTGTTCGTGTTTCCTTTCTTCTGCGCGGTCTCTCGCCACTGCGCCGCAGCGCCATGTGCCACAACCGGTTTCAACGCCACGCCGGAGAAATGCCCGGTGTACCTGAAAAGTTTTCAGCGTTTTTCGCCCAGAACCCCTTTCGAGATTTCAACATGTACCCGGGCGCGATATTTAATTAGCTTTGGAAATTTTTCGATTTGGCGCCTGAGACGCGGCTTCCAAGACCGGTACATTAATTAAGTCGTTCAATGTGTTAATCGCGCGTAAGTGATAACGATTCGAGTTAATTAGGTGGCGGTATTGCGTTAAGATGAGAGTAATCGAGTGAGAATGAGATTGGGTCGAACGAGTCGATTATTGAAATATGGAATTGGCTGGAGTCGAGGCCCAATTTCACCGAAGGTGCTGCGTCGTGAAGTAATGTAGGTAAGCTGCCGTTGAACTTTTTCTCCTCGAACAGCGTGCGAAATGTGATGAATCGATGGTGCAGATGCCTATTTTGGATGTTCCCTTTAAAGGAAGTGGTTCCTCGAGAGGAGATTAGGATTAGGTGGGATTTTTTCGACTGTTTTCGCGGATTTTTTTATTGGATGCTGGAGCTGGGCTCAGGATTGGTCTAAAATTAAACATTGTGGTTTGATATTGAGTATGAATATGATTGCAAATTGATGGATATAAATAGAGTACCCTTTGAAATGATGAATTGCGCGGTATTATGATTTATTTTTTTATTCGTTGAGATCTTTTTTATTATATACAAAGTCCAAGAATTTAACGTAATTTATATTTTTATTGCGAGAAGATGTACGTAAACCTATAAAACCTTGCTCAATGAAAAATTATATCGGTATACGAATGAATTTTTTATACGTCAATGTCTTTTCTGAGTACTTCTGGGTTACAACGCAGTGTACCTATCAGTCTGATTTATGGGAATTGATGAAATTACTAAATATTTACGGAAATGTGCCCGATGACGATGGAGGATAATGTTGGGTTTCTGTGTAAAATAAATACAAATTATTCGAACGACGTTGTGCCAATATTATACATTTTTTAGAGCGAGGTTTTTCAAGGAGAAATAGAAAATTAGTTTTGGTTTTTTGTATAATACGTATTATTTGGTTTGATTTTTGGCGAAATTTATTCGTAGTTTCTTTGTGAGTGTTTTTGTATATTTACTTGTTTGATTTATTTTTGATTTGTGTATCTAACTAAGTAATCTATTTTTTTAAGGAAAATTAAATTTGAATTAATTTCGGGTGCTTTTTTGGGAAACAGATATTAAATTAATCAATTTGATATTTTTTAATTGGAAAATAATGTAAATTAGTGAGTAAATTACTCACTGAAATATTTTATTTCTTTTTGAAAAGTATTAATAAACTATGCTTTGAAAAAATTTGTTCATACCTCCTTCGATACTTGGACGAAAAAAATTATTTTAGTTGAAAACGTATTTTCAATCATATAGGTACCTATTCGGAACCTTTTAACTAACTTTTAGAGAATTTGGTCAAAAGTAAAATCTCCCAATTGCAGTCCTTGAAGCAAGAACTACCATACACTTTCAAAAGTATCAGGTTTGAGTTTGGATTTTTCAATGAAATTTTGAAATTTGATAAATTATTAATTAATGATCATTTTTCCGAACAAAAAATTTTTTGTGCCCATGGCTTTTTTGAGTTAGAACAAAATTATCGTTGAACTTGTCTATGCTTTTTCTACTCATCATAAATATTAAAATGAGAACTTCAAACTATTATTTCGGATGTGTTGACATAGGCGCACCCAGAAATTAATCAAGGGAGGGGCTCAGAATTTGAAAAAAATTGGAGAGGGGGTCAAATTTCAAATTGAGTCATTTTCCACTGATATTTCAATCAAAAATCATCAATTTTTCCTGACAAACAGAGAATTTATTGAGAATTTGGTGATTTTTGACTGAAAAATCCATCAAAAATTGTCAAGTTTGGAAATAAAAGCACTAAAATACTGCCCGAGCGAAGCGAGGGCGAAAATTTTTTGAAAAAATATACTTTGGAGAGCAAAAAAGTTGACTTTCTTCTCATTTTTGAAGCAAAAAATTATTTTTTCCGGGCCTAAGGGGGGGCCCGGGCCCCCTGAGCCCATCCTTGGGTGCTCAATATCGATGATGGACAAAAATACTTACATCTATTTTTTATTCATTTCGACTCAGAAAAGCTAAAGGAATGATTAATTTTTAGGACTGAACAATTTTTTCGTTCTTTTCAAAACTGAATTTCAGTTGGAAGGTTAAAATTCGGACCAAATGGTGTGAAATTTGGACTACTGAGGGAGAAATCACGGTTTGATCGAAATCTCCAGAAGGCAGCTCGTGAAATTAATTATCATGATGATGTGAAAATTATTGATGAAATCTTCGTTTTCTTTTTACCTTTCCTACGCAAAATTGATCATTCACAATTTTCTTCGAAAATTGAAAGCTTGACTTCTCAATATTTGAAACTATTTTCCATACTTTTTCAAAAAAATTCAAAGTGTTTGTACTTTGAGCATTTCTACTTTTTTTTCGAGAACGAATGGTAGGTAAATTTTCTACGAAAAACGCAAAATTCGTAGAAGTACTTGATTCATTCCAACATTTTTTTTATTAATTATTATTACTTTTTAAAAAATCTAAAGAACATTATTTCTACTTAATCAGTTTTCACATTGTTTAAACAATTTTTATAATACACCTTTTGAAAAAATTCAAATTTTGAATTTTTTCACGCGTTTCTTTTATTTTTATTTGTTTTTATCATTTTAAAACTAAGAAGTCGACTGGAGATGTAAAAATCATAAGTCATAAAAAGTTATGAAAATTGAAAGAAAAATGAAAATGCTTTTTTAAAAATTTGTGAAAGTTAATTTCGAAGTCATTAAATTTGAAATGGGCCATGAAAAGTCATAAAACTTGAAAAAAGACATTGAAAAATCATAAAACTTGAAAATAGACATTAAAAAGTCATAAAATTTGAAAAAGTAATCAGAAAGTCATAAAATTCGAAAAAACAAAAAGTGATCAAAAAGTCTTGAAATTTGTAAAAAAAAAAATCATAAAAAGTCATAAAATTTGAAAAAGTAATCAAAACGTCATAAAATTTGAAAAGGTGATCAAAAAGTTTTACAATTTGAACTCCTGAAATTTGTAAAAAAAAAAAAAAACATTATTATAAAGTCATTTTTGAAAAACTCACCAAAAAGTCATAGAATTTTTTTAAAATAATCATTAGTCATAAAATTTGAAAAAAAATCATCAAAATGTCATAAAATTTGAAAAGGTGATCAAAAAGTTTTCAGATTTGTAAAAAACATGAAAAAATGGTTATAAAAAAGTCATAAAATGTATGCAAAGTGATAAAAAATTATGAAATTCGGAAAAAAATGAAATTTGAAAAAAAAAACACGAAAAAGTTACGAAATCTGGAAAAAAGACATGAGAAAAGTCATGAAATCTGAACAAAGTAGTGAAAATTATAGAAGTCAGAAAGTTTTATTTAATGAAGAAATGTTATCGTGATCTTCTTGTTATTTTTTATGCATATCACGTGATTCTTTCAATTTTTTCAAAATTTTTCCATCTTTCGTTATTTTTCTCTTTTCTCGATGCCTACGAACAGTGGCGTAGCCAGGATTTCGTCAAGGGGGGGGGGGCAAGAACGAATTATGTCAAATTTTCTGTGGTCGTTTTGAAACATAGCAAGTATTTTTTCGTAGTGTACGTATAACCGAGTCTGAGGTAGGGGGTGTGTAATAAAAAGACTAACGGAACGATGTAAAATGGGCACAGGACTTAAATTAGAGGTACAAAAATAAGCCTTTTTTCGCAGGCTTCTCTCAGAACGTTCATTAAAATTGAGTTCGATTGATAATTATGTTCAAGCCCGAGCGAAGCGAGGGCGAAGCTTTGAAAAAATTGAATTTTTGATGTCTAAAATAGACCATTTTCCCCAATTTTTGACACTTTTCTCCCATTATACCATATTTTTTTAAGGCCATGGCCGGCCATGGGGGGGCAATCGCCCCCTTCGCCCCCCCCCTGGCTACGCCACTGCCTACGAATATAAAAACCAAAACAAAAACATACCCAAGCAAAACGATGCAATGCATCCAAATAGGAGTCGGTATAACCTAATCAAAGCTGATGGCGTTTGGCTGGCGGAAAATACGACACGAAAATTAAGCAAAGTACTAGAATTACTCACGGTTGTAAGTACCAATTGAAGAGATAAATGAGTATAATGGCGTATAGGTACGATGGACATGTAGGCCATCGAGTTTACTTTGGTCCGGTGTTCTGCCTGCTATAAAGTCGTCTGAATTACTTATACCGGTGGAATTGGAATTCAGACCAGTAAAAGTCACCATTACGCTTTGTCAAAAAAGGGGTATGTTTTGGAAAAATTCCTCAAATTTAAATCCTATCTAATGATAATATCCGGGTTTGCTGCTTACGAATTACGAAGGAATTCTAAAAAGTTGGTTTCGACTCAGTACCTACCTAATTTTTGGTACCTAATGTGATTTTTTGCACCATTGTTTGAAGTGGTGGATTTCTATACTCGTAATAATAACATCTAATAAGACCTCGAGACCGATTACCAAACCAGTTAATGTTCAATAATTGACTAGGTGTTGGTAATCGGCTCGTACGTCGTTTAATAGGGTCTTTCTGCAAATATAGTATGTCATTTTTCTTCTCTTTATTCGCGCCATTCCCTCCAACAGCGAAGAAACCTTTTGTATTATGCAACTCTCGGGATGAAAATTAATCGATTACTTGACGACATATCGCGTACGGTGATATTGTGAAATATTCGATCAGCCTCGAATAATAAGATGAAGATGAATAGAAATTTGCCACCGGATTGTTTCTCTGTGTGGACTTTTTGTTGCAATGTGACAGATGAAGGTTGTATTGCGTCGTCGTTAGCGGGTGATTTTTCGCGATCATTTTTTTTTTCCAAGAGAACTGGTTGTTTTGTAAAACTTTACGTGGTAAATATTGCCTACGTTTGTGTGATTGTTTGTACCTATACTGGACGAGTCTAGGAATTCTCTCTCTCGTATGTATGATTATTAAAAGTTTCATGCTGTTATCATCGCTCTATGTATAGACATTTTATCTATTTACCTACTTTGTGCCAACCAGAGCTTCCGGTTTTAATGGTGGTACCGCTATGTCTTATGAGCGTTACGATGCATGCTCGCGGAAAATACATTTTATTGCGTTTATGACGATAAACCAACGGAAAAATGAAAAAAATTAATGCCCGAGGATAATTTTATAGCGAGGATTTTTCTTGAAATGTGAAGAGGTTATTTTTAGATTACGCCGAATATACGAAAATATGTAAATTTACAATTATTCTGGTATAAAAACGGTTTTCTCCTTGTCTAGGGGTGAATATGAAAATTACTGTCAACTCCAGTGGAAGGGTGGTTATTTTTATCGTATACTTATTAAAAACGTGAAATCTCTTGGCAGATTGAGATTTGAAATTAGATTGTAAAAATCGTAAATATCTCCAAATTTCGTGAAACGTGTGAATTTTTTTTTGAAGTTTGTATTTTTTACTCTTTCTAATTGAAATTTTCCCGTTTTGAAGATTGTGATTGATATTCTTATTTTAGTCGAACCATATAAAAATTGCATAAAAAATTGAATATACTCGTAGGTGGTCAAAAAGAGAATGAATGAGAAAATCGTTGACGTTAATAATTCGAGACAAAAATCGGTAATTTTTTTTGAGCATGGAAAGGGTTGAAAATGATTGAACATAAGAGAAAAAAAACAATTTTTTCATTCAGTAAGATATTACCAAATTTCTCAACTCTCTCCCTCTCCCCTCTTTCTAAAATAATACTCAAAGTTCTCAATATAGGTATTCTGAAAAATAATCAATGACTTAGAAAATTACGGTAAAATATTAAAAATTTTAAAATAAATTCGAAATGAGATTTTTAAAAATTTTTACCTGTTTATACGTCTTGGAAATATCCTACTTGAGACCTTTCTACATAAAATCAAACTAATCAAGTACAGGAAATACATTAAGTAAGTATGTCTTGTTGGCGGAAAATTTTGGTAATTCACTATTAATTTGTAAGGAAAACAAGGTCGAATGGAAAATTTGCCTCGTGTGTTTTTTCCTGCCTGAATTTTTACTCCGAGAACCTGTTTTTAAAATCCTTTTTCAACTCTAAGATTAGTTTTTTTGTAATTTAATTATGAAAATAATCTTAAAAATACGTATTTTTTTCTGATTTCTTCGATAATGCCTCACAGCAGTACTACAGTGTTTCAATGGTTGCATCATTAGGAAATTCGAGGCGAAGCGATGATTTTGTTTTGCGTATTTTTTTATGGCATATTTTTTACGTGTTTTGTAGATCGAAGTGATTTTTTTGTATCTGATATCAGAAATTGAAGAAATAAACTAATGAACGTTATTTTTGGAAGAATGAAGTTTGAAAATTGAGAATTTCAGAAACACTGACGTCAATCCCTTTAGTTTTGAAATTGAACGGGAATTTATTTCGATGCTTGATTTTCATTTTGAGAGAATAATTATTTTCTTTAAACTCGAGGACAAAGGTACAACATTTATGATTTTCAAAAAAAGTAGCAAAAAAAAATGAAGACGCGAATTTTTTTTTGAAAATTGAAATTTTTTCATAAGTATATAATACGTTAATTTTTTTATTTTGATTTAAAAAACAGATTTTTCCGATTTGGAATTCTAATAAAGATTTCATTGATTTTCAATTAGGGTGGGGGGAGGTGATTTGAGAGATTCCTAAGAAATTTGGTGAAAAGGTGAAAAAGTATTTTTTTTTTCAAGTCGTTAAAATGCTCTCTCGTTTTGACTTTTGAATCGGTGAAAAGTTGAAAATGAATAGTCAGAATTGCAGCCCAGAAAATATCAGCAAAATTTTCATCGATTTTTCAAAACATTTCACTAATTTTTCAGCAAATTTCCGAAATTTTACCGATTTTTTAGTGAATTTTTACTAATTTTTGAGCTATTTTTTCACTGCTTTTTAGCCTGAGTTTGTAACCCTTTCAGAAGAAAACTAAAATTATCATTATTTGGAAAGAGAGAGCAAAGTCTGAAATTTTTGTTTGATTTTTGATTCATTTTGAATCCTGAATGTCAACAAGCGGAGAACAGTCCTTCGTGTAGTCTTTTTTTGTTCGTTTGTTATCAATTTCACGTTCGGAAATATTTGTTCTAGTCGACATATCACAAAAATGTACTTTCTTGTTGGAAAAAGTTCATCTGAATCGACAGAATTTTAATTTCATTCGAAAAATTTATTTTCTCAGTGACATAAATTGCCACTTAAATTGAGAAATTTGTGGTTGAGGGAAATTTTTAGTTGAGTTTAGTCAAATTTTTTCAATTTTTTTTTAATTGATAATTTTTTACTTACTCAAATTTTAATTTTTTGGTATAAATTATACGTATTTATATTTCTCTGATTCGAATCATTAGTTTTAATTGAAATTTATAACTTTTCAAATATTGAGGGGAAATGGGCCTATTAGGATCCCTCTCCACTGCCCTCACGTTTGACCAAGTTCTGAATTTATTTTTGAAAATTCAATGAAAAATTGTACTTAATTCGTTCAATTTTCAAGATGAAATTTATTTTCATATTTTCTTAGATGGAAATCTACTCCTTCAATGTCAGAAGTAGGCAACTTATTGGCCATATCCATATTTTCGAACTAATAAGATTGTTACCGATCAAAGATTTAATCAGAGGGCGCAAAAAAATGTACTTTCAATTTATTTTTCACCAAAATTATATACTTAGGAAAATCTCTCATCAAAGTCTGCAAATTTTGTTCAAAATTTAATTGACAGAGAAATTAAAATTTTTCAATACCAATACCATATATTTCTCGATGACGTAAGTATTCAATTTTTACAATTATTTAAGATTTTGAAAATACATAAATTTGGCTAAATACATACCTACATATCTTGAATTTGAAAAAAAAAAAAATGTACATAGGTATTAGGTGCTAAAATTCATTTGAACCATAATTTTATGAACATCTCTTCAATTTTGAAAAATTCCAAATTTTTTTTGAGGCTCAAAAACGAATTTTGAAAAAGACTACTATCTAAATTTCGTCTTTTTTTGTTGATTGAATCAAAATTTCATTTTTTGCAGGGCGATGAGGTAATTTTTATGAAATTTCAGAAATTTTCAAAAATTCCAGTAATATCAGCATTTAAAATTCTGAATATTTGAGCCTGAATGTAGAAACAACGAAACAACTCTTGAAAGTTCGAGAATTGATTTTTAAGTTGGCATACTGAATTGGAGCTTTTCAAAAGAAGTAGGATCAAAAGGAAACGTCCACTCTAAGATCAAATTTAAATACCTACATATTTTGAAAAGTCGATGAAAATGAACCCTCAAATTGTGTAAACTCTCTCATTAAATGTTTTTTAAAAAAAAATCATCATTTTTTTTCTTTTGCTCAAAATAAGGCCCGTACTGATTTTTAAAATTTTTCAAAATATTTACCTAGGTATTTCGTAAGGAATTTCCACTCCTAAGAACTCTTTATTTTTTCAGATGTATTTTTTTTTTCAATAAATAATATGAAGTTTAGAAAATTATTTTATTAAATTATTTAAAGTTACACAATCCGAAAACAAAGAAAGAAGAAGAAATAAGATAACAATTACAAATAATGATTCATTTTCACAAAGAATTAGAATTATCTACTTACATCAATACTTTCATCACTTAATAGCTATAATGGTAATGATATGATGTACCATACATATATCTTCTTTTCTTTTTTCAAATAAATATACGTAAGGTATTGGTAGAGCCCCATAAAATATTTACATACAAAAAAATCTGGGAGATACTTTTTTTTCTGTATACCTTGCACAAAAAAATTACATACAAAGTACACCCTGTTTCAAATAAATTTCAGATACTATTTCATTTTCACGGTATTTTTCATATTTCCCCCTGTTTCTCTTACCATTATTTCTATTATTTAATGATTATCGTTAAAATTATTCGCTATTTGATAAAACGTAAAAATATAAATAAAATAATACTTTTCCCTATTAAGTGAAAAGGCCTTGAGCGATTTTGTCATGTCGGATTTACACATACGAATTTTACATATAGGTAAATGGCACACGAAAAAATTTTCTGCGAAGAATTTGCATAGTATCTAGGTACATGACACGAGAATAAAAATTCGTTAACTCGCGGTAACGACGACGAAACCAATACTAAACTTACTATCACGCGAGAGCAATCGCAAAAGGCCGTTTGTCACTTATGTACATACGCTTTAGGAAATTTTTTTTTTAAAAAGAGAAAAAAATATAATAAAACTTGGCCATAATTATCAATACACCTTTTTTTTGGATTTTTTTTTTCTGTAATTAAGTCGTTGCGAAGAAAAATAATCACCAATACACGTAAATACACGAATACTTACATACACAAATACTACTCTCGGATTTTTTTCTCTCTCTATACCATCTCGTAGATAAATTACTAACACATTTACAAAACACACAATTATAATGAGATGACGGATAACTTGTAATCGGTTTTACTCGAGACTCACACGCACAAACGGACACGCGCGCATTAAAAATAACGCGAATTTATTTTCGTGGCAATTTTCGCGATTGATTTTTAGCCGCGGTCGTATTTTAGGTACATGTCGACAATAATAACCATCGTATTATTGCGAAAACATTAAAATAATATAAAAAAACAAACAAAAAACTGGGAGGGCGAAACCGTACGTAATAATAATTCGTTTTTTTGTTTTGATTTTTCACGACTTTGGGTGATTTTTGGTTTAGCCTTTTTTGAATTTCAGTACTAGCATACTTATGGTTAAGAATATAATTATCCACGTGGCCGACGATATGAATCCCAGATATACATCGGTCTCGGCCAAATTCCAGCCTCTGGTTAATATGCTACGTAGAGATGTGGTAGCCATAGTCAGAGGTAAAATGCTACTGATGTATTGGAGCAGTTGTGGCATACCTTCGACTGGCCATATAACACCTGTGAGGGAAAAAATGAGTTAGTGATGTTGACGAATATTTGAAATTCCAGAATTATAAAGTAATGAATTTGAAATTGAGATGAAAATTGATTGCGTGAGGATTTTGCTCCAGTGCTGTGTTGAAAGAGCTGGAGAGCTTCGAGTCTCTCGGGAAATAAAAAAAAATCTATGGTGGATCGAAATCGAGACTTTTTAGGTTTTATTTGTAACCAAGGTTTTTTTTATGGATTTTCTCGATGTTTAAACTGATCGGGAGCCTTTGATGAGAATTCGAATTTGGAAAAAATCGAACAGTTTAGGGTCTGTTGTTAATTTTTCTGCTTTACATAAATTCCTGATGACCGATTTAAATTCGAAAACGACGAATTTTTAAGGAAAAAATGGCCCAATGGAAAAATCAATCTCATATTCGTTCAAATTGATATAATTTTGCATCTTACGTCGTTGTTTCACCCAAATTTTCAAAATTCTGTTTTTTTACTATTTTTTTTTGTTTTTTTTTGAAAATTTGTAATCTCACAAAGGAAGAAGTTGGAAAATGAGAAAATTTGGCTTCGAATTCATGTTTAGCTGGTTAGAATACGCCTTATCCGAATATTCAGTTAAACACATTCAATTTTTTTGTCAATTTTTAATAATTCAAAAAAAATTAAGACTAAAAAGATAATCAGGTACCTACCTACATTCCAGATTTTAAAATGTATGAGAACTTTTTGAATGTTTTACTAATAAATTATTCAGGAAAGAGTCCCCTTCCCTTTCCAATTTTTTAATTTTCTCTCAATTTTTGAAATTTATGATTGTCACGGGTTTTATATTTTCAATTGTTTTCATTTCCTTTATGCATAATTACTTTAATTTTTTTTTTTTGGGGGGGGGGGATTTTTGTGTCGTCCCTCGTCTACGGAAAAAGATGCAAAGGGAACTGAAAATTTTTGGGTAAAATCATGTATTTCCAGGAAATTTAGTTCTGCCTATTGCTGTATTAAAGACTAAAGAGAACTATAATTCTTTCAATATGAGAGATAAGTAAAATTTGACACAAAAGGACGAAAAATAAAATTTCATTTAAAAAAATGCATCATTGTTTTTACTCCTGCAATATCTTCAGTAGGCAACTTTGTTAGTGTACTGGAAAGATCATCATCATGGATAGCTCAAAATTTGCCAGATATTCAAAATAATTTGGAAGAAATATACTTGCCCCTTTCCCCCTTTATACTCAAAATTAGACTATTTCAAAAATTTTAAAAATTCAAAAAAATATTTTTCAATAATTTTACTTATTCGTGATTGAACGTTCTGAAGAATTTTTTTTAAATTGATGAATATTTTCATGATATGGGTAGCTTTAAATGAAAACTGAATGATTGAGGGGGGGGGATAAAAATTTGACGTCGATGATTTCGTTTGGTAAACATATTATTTTAATTTTATAAGATCTCTCCGCAGATGTATAAATTTTTTTCAAAAATTGTTTTATTTTCATTTTCTTCCCTAAATTTTATTTTTTTCTAATTTTCTGACTTTCCTCAACTATTGAGGATTGAAGAGAGGGGTGGAGATGAAAATATTTTATTGAGAGGTAATCTCCACCCAAGTATTCAGATTATTTTAGTTTTTATTTCGGTTTTTTGATGTTCACCTCTCCAGATTTTTCATTTTTTTCTACCTCTTCCCAAATAGGAAAAGAGGAAAGGAGTCAATAGCAGAAAATAAAAATGGACAATTTTGTTGGACAAAAATATCCATATTAAAATCATTTCAATTGAAATTTTTTTCAATTTTTTGATCTTGTTTTCCTTCGATTCCAAGTTTTCTTTGAGGAAGGAATATGAGGAACGGGGGGAGAGGGGGGTAAAAACCATTTTCCATTATTATTATTTTTAAAATCACTGAATTTTTCAAGTTTTCAATTCTTTTTTTCTATTCTCAATTTTTATTCATTTTGTGGAACAATAAAAATCTCAAGTATGAAAAAATCTTGAAATTTCCAAACATTTTGGATTAATAGATCAAAATTTAAACACAATAGGGGATGAAGAGTACTGAATACCTAATCAGTTATTTCAGGAAAGTGACAGTTTTACCAAGTCGTTTTGAGGTCTTTATATGACATTTTTTTTACCTCTTCTCTTCTCTTCCTTCCCCCGTCCAACGAATCAAAACAATTAGAAATATTTTGCGGAGATCGCGTAATTTTAATTCAGACTCCTTCATTTATAAATCGGTGAAATTTATTAAAAATCACTAGAAAACAGTCAGAATTGCAGCACAAAAATGCATCAGTGAAAAAATTTCCCTGAAAGTAAGCGCTGAAAAAAATTGCTGAAATCAATTTTTTTTTGAAAAGTCAATAAAAATTCTTTGAAAAATTAGTGAAATAGTTTGAAAAATCAACGTAAATTGGCGAAAATTTGCTGAAAATAGAAAAGAACTTGGCTGATTTTCTCTGTACTACAATTCTGACTTTTTTCTGTGTTTTTTCCTAATTCAGAATGAAAGAATAGGAAAGAAAATGATGTGATTTTTCTTTGAGTATAATATTATTATTATGTATTTTTAAAAAAATTGATTTTATTGAATTGATTTCAACCCCATCGATGATTTCAAAATATCTGCAATACCCACTTCAAAAATAAAGTAATACGTACCACTGAGCAATAATGTTGGGTAAAAGCTTCCTAAAGCTAACTGAATCGCATTTCGTTCCAATTCACAACACGCCGAAATAACGAAACCTGCGAATACACATCAGAAAACAAATACACATTAGATCATAACGAGTCGGTACGATTGCCCAAGAGAGGCGAAAGGATTCAATAAAGGTGTCATATAATTACCGAAACACATTCCGCATAATCCTTGAAGAATGGTTAAAATGATTACTAAATTAATATCGCCTCTGCATTCGATTTGGAATACGACGATCATAAATATTAATACTAAAGCTGTTTGACCACACATGACTACAAATTGCGTTATTACGTGAGAGAATAATACTTCGAATGGCGTGACACCTGCGTAAAGTATGAAATGGTTAAGGTGAGATTCACATCTGAGAAAAGAAAAATTGTAAAATTATATTTGGACGAACCTGCAACCCAACTTCGATCTAATAAACCTTCGGTTCGTTCTACGATTAATGCTGATGAAGTCAATGCCACAGCTAAGAAGAATACGATCCTGTGAAAAAATGAGAAAAAATGAATATCATTATAAAAAATGCAAAAAAAAAAATGGGATCAGGATGACAGAAGAACGCAATAGGACTGTGCAGAAAAAAATCGGTACCTATCTTGAAAGAAAATGTGTGAGCCAAAAAAAAAAAGTCTTTTGGTCTATGAAGTCTCGATATAATGAAGATTTAGGCCAATTTTTTTGTTTTTAGAGCCCTTGCCATTAAATTTTTTTTAACTGTAATGAGCCCTCAATGGAACCCTCCTCTTTCTGCACAGGCTTAGAACCCAAATTAGAAGAGGCACTTACGTTAAAATTACTCCAGGTGCGACGAAATCAGTGAAACTAGGATCTTCCGAGCCATAAATCGGTTCCCGGAACTGAAAAAATTGAAATTTTAATGTTTAATGGAGAATTGTTCGATCCAAAAAAAAAAAAAAAAAAATAGATGGGAAAATTTAAATCACTCACTTGAATAGGGATATCGGCTAATTTTGGATTTTCATTGCACTGTTTGAGTAATTCTTGAGCAAATGATCGATACGATAACTGTAGATCTCGATTCAGCATTAAACCGATTTGTTGATCTGTAAAAGAAACCAAATTTTATATGAAAATATCCCTTTTTTGACGAAAAATCGAATCATAAACAAGGAATAGATACTCACTCGACATATCGAGCCATACTCTCACATCACTTTGATCCAAAGTCTCGTTATCGGCTTCTTTACCCAGAGCCATCCTGGCAACTAAGGCATCGGTGAAATTCTCGGTGAAGTAAATAGCTCCCCAAGCATCGCCCGATTTGACTGCGTTTATCGCGCTGTCCGGCTCTTTATAGAAGTCCTAAGGGGTAAAAATTCATTCAGTTGAAGGAATTCGTAACTCTGATGATTGAGTTCAATTTGATATTTACCTGTACTATGGTATCTTTTGGTAACGCATTTAAATATCTACAACTTAAATATTTGAAACTGCAATTATTATATACGGGACATTCCATAGTTTCGAAATTCATTTCTGAGTTAACTATGGCAAGATGTAGACCGGTTGGATCACGTCCAATAGCAAGACAAAACAGGATAACTTGCATTACTGGTAACGCAAAAATAAAAAGCATCACACTGGAAAAAAAAGTTAGAAAATTTGATGCCAAAAAATTGGAGATAAATTGTCAAATGGTCAAATTGATACTCACCCTACATTCCTCCACATTCGTAGGAAATTCTTCTGTAGTAAAGCTTGCGTTTTGCCTACAGTCGTTAAATGGAAACAGGCACTTAGACTATTAAAACTTTCAGCTGGCTCTTCCATCATCATCATTTTACCATTCATGTTATTGTGCTGAAAAAAAGGTAAAAATAGAGATTATTTGAGTGGAAATTTACTTTCATTTTGTTAAAATATTTTTTATTTATCCTTTTTATTTAAATTTTATTTTATTTTTCTTTGAAAAAATATGAAATCTTTTTTCGTGATATCAGTCGAATTGAATCAATGATCAATTTCAATTGAGCATTCTTTTGTTGCAGACAACTCTATGAAAAATTGAAATCGAGTAGGTATTTTTTCCCTTCAAAATTTCTTGAATGGAGTGAAAATCAAAAAAATTTTCAATAAAGAGAATAGCAATTCAAAAATACTTTAACCTTATGGCTCTATTTTTCCATCCCCTTCTCTCCTCCTCTTCTTATACTCCATATAGTAATTAAGGCGGTGGAATTTTTAGTCATATTTTTTTCGTATTGCGCGAAATTTCGCTAATCTGTTTAAAGAATCGTTCAAATCGAAAATTGATAGGCTTTTGAAACCAGTTCTAACCGGTTTCTTGCGCGAATGATCGTGAGTAATTAGTATTTTCTTCGGTATTTTTTTCTTTACTATTTGAGCTACAGATTTACTGAAAAAAGTAAAAATTAGTCATTCTAACAACTGGTTTTTTTAGTTGATAAATCACTGTTTTTAATGCTTTTTTCTCTCTTTTTTTTTTTTTTTGAAGTATTATTGAGAAATGCCTCGAGCACGATGTACCACCTATTTTTATGTACTTTTATTGCAAAATGCACCGAATTATTTCGATGAAAAAAAATTTACGAACTTTGAAAACATGATGTTGTTTTGATTAAATTAAAGAATAATTGGATATTTATCGAGAAAAAGGTTGTTTAAATTTGAATGCGTAAAGTTTTATCTTTTTTATTGCCTATTAAACGTGATTGATTCATTAGCTCAAAATCATACTTTGATATCACGAAAAAGTAAATTACAGGATTTTTCGGAGAGGAAATTAAAAATTATATTAGAATTTCAATTATTTTCTTTGATTTATTTGAAAGTTCATTTGAAGGTGTACTTCATGAATTATGGATAACTTTTGTCACAATTAATGATAAAAAATATTTTAAATAAAATTTACGATAAACTGTTAACGTAAAATGAGAAAAATGAGGATTTTCTTTGAAAACATTGCGAATATTTTTTGTATGGAAAAGCGAATTCTACAAAAATTAAAGCAATTTTAAACCACACAATGATCAGGCAAAAACACACGGCATGTATACAAAATGAAAACGAAGCTTCTAAAATACGAATAAAATAAAATATGTAAAAACTTTTTACTGAATCAGTCTAATTACAAGCAAATCTGTTAGGGTTTTTTCAGCATGAATGCACTTTTTCCATTTCCAGCTAACAGTTTAATCTCCCATGATGAAAATAGATTTTTATTGGAAAAGTCATCACCAAAAAATCATTGTCTTCATTTGAAGTCTATCTCGATTATATTCCATTAAAAACATTTTTTTTTTTCAAAACTTCACTAAAAATGTTTTTGATCAATTTTCACTGATGATGATTTTTAATCAATTTTCACTGGAAAATGATATCCATCAATTTTCACTGGAAAATGATATCCATCAATTTTCACTGGAAAATGATATCCATCAATTTTCACTGGAAAATGATATCCATCAATTTTCACTGGAAAATGATATCCATCAATTTTCACTGGAAAATGATGTCCATCAATTTTCACTGAAAATGATTTTGATCAATTTTCACTGAAAATGATTTTGATCAATTTTCACTGAAAATGATTTTGATCAATTTTCACTGAAAATGATTTTGATCAGTTTTCACTGAAAATGATTTTGATCAGTTTTCACTGAAAATGATTTTGATCAGTTTTCACTGAAAATGATTTTGATCAGTTTTCACTGAAAATGATTTTGATCAGTTTTCACTGAAAATGATTTTGATCAATTTTCACTGAAAATGATTTTGATCAATTTTCACTGAAAATGATTTTGATCAATTTTCACTGAAAATGATTTTGATCAATTTTCACTGAAAATGATTTTGATCAATTTTCACTGAAAATGATTTTGATCAATTTTCACTGAAAATGATTTTGATCAATTTTCACTGAAAATGATTTTGATCAGTTTTCACTGAAAATAATTTTGATCAGTTTTCACTGAAAATGATTTTGATCGATTTTCGTGGTTTCTGATTTTGTTACAAAATTGACCTATTTTTATGTATTGGTGTAATTTATTGTTCACCTAATTCATCTGCATCAGTTCAAGTTGAAAATGATGATGCCTTTTTATAAATTTTCAATAAAAATATCTATTTTTATTAATTTTCTATAAAGTCATTTTTCCAAATTCCATTGCAAATTCGTTAAAAATGTTTTGTCTTTAGTGAAACCATTTTCATCATTTTTCACCACGAAATGGCAAATGTTATTTGATTTTATTAAAAATTAATTTTGCGGTATTAAATTCCACAATTTTTTTCAATGATTTAAGATGAAAATATGACACTGCCGGAAAGGGGGGAACTAGTGTAAAAAAAATCGATATCTCATTTTTCACGTTTTTGGTTTGGACCAAACAAATAAAAATGAAGACATTGATTTTTTTTTACACAAGGTCCCCTCTTTACGGCAGGGTCACAAATGCATTTTCTTTGATTCGAGTAAAGTGACTGCTTTTTTCGTAATTTCACTGATTCAGGCATAGCGAATACGCCATTGGATTAAAAAAATGAGTAAATAAAACAGAACAAAAACAACACAAATGTGTGAAGCTTACATCGTAATAACCATTGATTTGGGGATCGTGAAATTGAGCTTCTTTTGACTGATGAAAGTTAATACCAACGATCCCTTTTTCTTCGGTAATATAAACGGATTCATCTTTTTTACACCAATTTGATGGGGCCTGTAATGTGACATGTACATTCACCGTAAGCGTACTAACCACGTGTAGCATTTACAAATTACAAAAAGAGAAAAAAAACACACAAAAATGATCGCTATATTTTTTCATTCATTCAAGACAACACGGTGAGCAAGAGGTTAACACACAAACAAAAAATGAGGATGCAAATATATGAGCAAACGATACATTGAGGAAAACACTCGAATGATATGACAATAAGCGATTCAAAATTGAGGGGGGGGGGGAGATTGAAATCGTAATGATTTGATGGATTGTATTTACTTACTAAGGTAGTATTGTTTTGTTTTTCTTGTAAATTATTTGATTCTGTGCCTTGTTGTTTACGACTTAATTTTAAAAATACTTCCTCTAGAGACTGACAACCGTATATTGATAATAATACTTGTGGAGCTTCTTCGGCTAATAGTCGTCCACTTCGCATTAAACCAATCTGAAAAAATATGACAGAATGAATTAACAAAGTGTGTTTTTTCGTTTCGAATTTTATGTGCAGCTTAACTATTTACTAAACACTCGAATATTTTTTTTGAAAACAAGAAGCGGATACAGTAGCTTAAAAAATTATCCTATGTCATGGAATTTTTTTTTCGTCCAAAGTGTACATGGTACTGGTAATAAAACACGTAAATTTTTTTCCTTCCATTACGAGGGAGAAGGAACTTGTCGAGACGCTTGAAAGATCACGATGTGGCATATTCAATGTTAAAGTTTTATTGTTGATGAGCATGGTACGCGGATTTGTGGTTTGTGGCCTTCTACCAGTGGCCGGAAGATTTCGGTGTGGTTATTGGAAAAATTTCATATCGCGATTCGCCAGACCAACGACCAAAATTTTGAATATTCCGCCAGCGGCGGCGAATTTGTCTCTAAATTCGTCTAATTACGTAATAATGGCATAAAAGCTCAGCCAGTCGCGAAACTGGTTTGCTCGGTTGGTCTACAAAAGCGACATAGCTGTAATAAATTTTTGGTGAGGAATTAATATTTCACGATACGGACCAACCTTGGGTATTATGACAGAAGGTGAACAACTGACAAACCAAACGAGTGTTACATTTATACCAAATAAACCTTCTAATTATAAATTACCCAAGTTGCTGTATAACGACACCGGTCGAGGTGGTGGGCAATTTAGGAAACAGAAAAGAGGCAGAGTGGTAAAAAAAAGAAATATTATTCAGAAATGACGGAAACGTGTCTTGCTGATATGGACGAGGTTTGTAGAGAAGAGACATGTCCAATGTCAAGGGAGATGACACGACGTTGAACTTGGATCGAAAAATCCATCTGAATTGGAAACGTCGACCATTCGTATGATGCTGAATCAGTAAGAGGATGGATTATGGTCCAGTCCGTGTGGGAACGCTCTCGAATAAGCTTCGAATGGGAAATTTTAGCCGCGAGCCTAAATCTAAATACGATATCGCGTAATCGGTAACCAGTTTCAACGTCAAGGAAAAAAAAATCCAGCATCGTAGCAATTACGTTGGCTATTTTTTCAACGTTTTGAGGCGAAAAAGATTTTTTTCTTTTTAGACTTCGTAAATGTTTTCATTCGGTAATTTGATCATCAAGGGCAGAATTTATATTGACGGGATGATTGTATAAAATGAAAATTTTCCAAAGTCGATTTTACAGTTACAGGTGCCTAGTACGCGATAATTTTTATATTTACATACGTAAAGCTTGATATATTAAGAACTAAGTAATTTTATTGCTAATTGATGAACGTACAAGCACGAATGCCAGTCATCAATCAGACACAATTACGCGTAAGCGAAATTATCATTTTATAAATTGATTGCCAGATTCGAGTGTGGTAATCAACACGTTGTCGGGAGTCTGCGTTAGGAGTCGTGTTGCTGAGGCGGAATCTTACCGAGTAATTTATCAAAATTTTCAGAGATTGGACGTCGAAAGTGAGAGATTAAGGGGGTTGGATTTAGCTTCGGAAATGTTCGAGGTGATTTGTGATGATTGGATTTCGTGTTGTGAGCTTTTTTTTTTTAGCATTATTTTGATAGATTACTGTCGATGTCGTGCATGAAGGTTGATAATCGGTATCATTGCGAGGGTGAGGGGGGAAGGAAAGGGTAAAAAATTAGAAATTATGTTAATTTGTTATCATTTCATTGCAGGAGTTGTAGTTAAGGGATGATATCAAATTTTTATAACGTTGCCTCGATTTAATGCCAAAATTTCGACGAAAATTTTCATTTTGCATGGTTATTAAATTTATGAGCTGAAAATTTTAGGCTGGCTTCAATATTGATTTTTAAATTATCATTGCGATTTATTGCTAAATCTCCCTGCCTTTATCACTAGTAATTTGAGTGGTAATAAGACATTTTGATCAAAATTAAGCTTTAATAAAATTTGAACATTATTTTAGCGTATTGTTTTCTTATTTTTAGGGTTGATGAGTATTAAAAAACCTAGATTATAAGGGTGTCAAATTTCTGTGCTGAATTTTTCGATTTGACGCCAAAGAGTAACAATTTTGATCTTTTTTTTCAGAGTGATTTTTGCCTTTTTGTCAAACTTCCATTAATTTGATTCAAATGTAGACGTCTATGAAATTATCATGAGAAAATTTTTTTGTTACAAGATTGCCAAATTTTATCGCTGGATTCTTGAATTGATGCCTGAATGTAATTTTCATTATTTTGGAGGAGCATTATTGCACATTCTTGCCAAATTTTCAATTATTTATTGATTTTATTTCAATATTTTAGCATTTGGAGAGAAATTTAAAAAAAATTTACATGGTTGTCAAATTTATTTGAGGTAAGTTCCTAAGTTCCCAGACTGCAATTGTGATTATTTTTGGAGATTACTCCAATGAAATGTTGCCAAATTTTCATGATTTTATTTCTCTTGAATTTTTGGTGGATGAGAAAATTTCATTTTGCATGGTTGTCAAATTTTTGGACCGATTTTTTCTATTTGGCCTAAAAATGCAATTTTGATCATTTTGAAGGATATCTTTTCTCCAAGTGGGATAATGAGGGAATGTTTCAAAAAATCTTTCAAGAATCCGAATTGTGCCAGGTTGCCAAATTTCAGCAATAGAGCCTTATTTTTCAGCGTGGATTAATTTTTGTATCGAATAAAAAATTTTGTTTTTTGTTTTTCTCGGTTGGACATGAGTGGAATTTGTTTAAAGAAGGGAATTTTTCTGAATTGAAAAAATTTCTGCACCAGATTATTTCATTTTCGTGAACAATTAAATTTTGCAAGGTTGCCAAATTTATATTTTGATACTTTTTCTTTGGTTTTGAGATTTTTACATTCTTCAAGATGGATATTTTTCAGTCAATTTTACCGAATTATTGATCTTTTTGAGAGTTTTAATTGGACCTGACTGTCCATGAATTAATTGAAAAGGTATTTTTTGCTGGGTTGCCAAATTTGTCGTTTTCTTTTTTCTTTTGTTCCAGGTGAGCTGGGGGTAAAAAACGCATGAAAAATTCGAGTTTTGTTTGGTTATGAAATTTTTGGTATTGAAACATTCAGTTTAGTTTTTTGATTTTGACCCATTTTTCTGGTTAATTATCCTCGATGTTGCCAAATTTCTGTATTGAAAATTTTGCTTTGGAATTGAAATTTTCTCGTTTTTTCAAATTTGATAATTTTTTCTTAATTTTGCCGAATTCCTCATCTTTTAATTTTTGTAGTCTACTTTGATCTCTGCTTCAATCAAAGAAAAAATTATGTATTGCAGGGTTGCTAAATTTTTGTATTTTCAAGTCGTTCAGGAATCAGGAAAATATTTACGAATGATTTCATTAGTCTTGAAAAAATAGAGGTAATATTTTTGTAAAATTCACCTGCTGTCTTTTCCGAATAAATTTCATACGAACAGTGTTGCCAAATTTCTGCATTTTCATTCTGGTTTAGGCGTCAAACATGAAAATCATTGTGAAAATGAGGGAAATGACAAGTAATTTCAGAAAATGTTGCTTAATTTATTACCAGAGTCGAAAATTTACGAGAAACAATTTCTACTGAATTTGCATGACGTCAGCAGTGATTTCTTTGAATTTTTTTGCAATCATTTTCACACAATGTTGTCAAATATCTAGACAATTTGTAGATTTTTAAACCTCAATTCAAAATTTTTCATTGACTTATTTTAAATATCGTTGAAAATCGGCCAAAATCTAATTCTTGCCATGACGAATGTTATCAAATCATTTCTAAATCGGAAAAACTTGTTATTTGAGAATGTTTTTAAAATTTTAGCAATTGACGTACTTATACTGAAGTCATTTCGAACAACTTTGATCACATGACGTCAAAAACGATAAAAATTCCCACCATGAATATTCATTCCCTTCATACTCGTAAATTCGAGACATCTGTACGAAACGCCTTCAGCCCTAAATTTTATAAGATTTCGAACCTTGAAAATGCTCAAAACAATGTTTTCTTTCTTTTTTTCTCTCTTTTTGAAAAATTCTGCCACTTGAAAAATCTCGCCGGCTTAATTTATTTCATTCTGAAGGTTGATTCACATAAACGTATGTACCGTTGACGTCTTAGCCCGCTTAATTAACCTGAAATATTATAATACGCGACCACGAATTTAATGAAAATAACGTCCAAGTCGGGTTTAAGTATCTACTTAATTTTAGTCAAAAGTGCAACATTTAATTGTATTCAATTTATATTTTGTTGGACGTAAATCGACTATTTCGTCACGTACTTTATGGCAATGAACACGCCATCGCAGTATCGTGAATGACGAATCAGTACTTTTGTAAATTTTGTACGAATGAGCCAGAGAAAAAAAAATCCCCTCCTTTATAAAAAGAAAGGACCAGTTCTAAAATTAATTTCGGTTACGAAATCGTCCCGGTGAGAGATTCTATTTTTAAAAAATAAACTTTGGTGACCGTATTCGAGTTTGATTGGAACCTGTTGCTAGAAAAACGACTCAATAATTTAGTGGATTTATTTCAAGCTGAGAACGTTTTGAAGTTTGGACGGGGTGAAAATTTCGAAGTCAGCGGGTCGTCGCGCCGAGCCTTCGTAATTTTATATTTTTTATTCGTTTTATACTCGATGTCGAGCTGGTTCACTATCGAGGTTATCAGCTCCACTGATTATGTGAGCTTTTTCGCTTTATGGGGTGATTTTTTGATACCGAAGAAAGGCCTACATTGAAAGGGGGAAACGTTTAGGAAGATCTATTAGCTGTCCTGGGGCGACCTTAAGATGGCGTTTTTAAAAAGAAATAATGTTAGGTGTGTTCTTCTATTGATATTGTACCATCTGACTTTCATCGAATGTACATTACAAATATTCAAGGTGTTTTGGCGGCGTCAGCTACGCAAGAGCTGCTCAAATAAACGTCTGCCAACGTTATTAGGTTTTAATTAGAAGGTTATCCTAAATTTTACGATGAGTTTATTTGTATGTATATATGTGCGGTTAAAAAGTAATTGCGTTCAACTAACTGTATGCGCTTGTCTAGCTTCTTCTATGTAATGAGTAGTAATTATAACAGTCTTATGGCCATCTTTAGTAATCTGAACCAAATGGTTCCATATGCTGAAATCATAACAAAATGAGGTATTAGCCATCAGCAGAGAATTTTCATTGGTGATACTTTCTAAACCTAAATCAGTCAAATTCTGTTGAAAATTTTCGTCGCGTCGTTTTAATTCATTATGAATAAATTTTACCAGAAATTAGTGATTTTGCCCAATTTTTAGTTCCAAAAATCACTAATTTTATTTCTTTGTATACAATCACCAATTTCTCAGTCAAGAATCACTCATTTCTCTGTCGAAAATCACCAATTTTATTGCTTCGTCCAAAATCATCAATTTCTCCAACAAAAATTTCTATTTTCAGTTCTTCTTCAAAAATCGCTAATTTCATTTCTTATTTAAAAATCAATAATTTTTCAATCAAAAAATCACCAATTTTCTTTGTTAAAAATCACTTATTTCTTAGTCAAAACACTAATTTCTCAGTCAAAAATCATCAATTTTATCTTCGTCAAAAATCTTCAATTTTATAATCATCAATTTTTCAGCTAAAAATCACTAATTTCGTAATTTCATTTCTTTTTATGTCAAGATCACTAATTTTTCAATCAAAAGTCAGTAATTTTTCAGTCAAAAATCACTAATTTTCCAATCATAAATCACTAATTTTATTTCCTTTTCAAAAATCACTAATTTCTCTGTCAAAAATCACCAATTTTATCTTCGTCAAAAATCTTCAATTTTATAATCATCAATTTTTCAGCTAAAAATCACTAATTTCGTAATTTCATTTCTTTTTTTTGTCAAAATCACTAATTTTTCAATCGAAAGTTAGTAATTTTTCAGTCAAAAATCACTAATTTTCCAATCATAAATCACTAATTTCATTTCCTTTTCAAAAATCACAAATTTCTCAGTCAAGAATCACTTATTTTTCAATAATAATCACTAATTTTTCAATAATAATCACCAATTTTTCAATTAAAAATTACTTATTTTTCAATTACAAATTACTAATTTTTCAAAAAATCACTAATTTTATTTCTTTTTCCGAAATCACTAATTTTATTTCTTTGTCAAAAATCACTAATTTTATTTCTTTGTCAAAAATCACTGATTTGATTTCTTTGTCCAAAATCAGTAATTTTATTTCTTCGTCAAAAATCAGTAATTTCATTTCTCAGTCAAAAATCACTAATTTTTCAAACAAAAATCACCAATTTCTCGGTCAAAAGTTACTGATTTCTCGAACATTGAAAAAAATTTTCTAAAAAAAATCGCCGATTATCAGCTGCAGAATCAAGTGGGCAAGATTTGGCTCGAATTTAACTAATTTAAGTTTAGAAAGAAGTTGAGAAAAATTGCCTCAGTACTCACCTTTGTCGCAGTAGAGGATCTACTCCTACTGTAGGTTCATCTAAAATTAACAGTTCAGGATCATGCATTAAAGCTACCGCGAACGATACCCTTCTTTGTTGACCGCCACTGAAACGAAAAATATTGAATTTTTTATTTTTAACGTGTTTTTTGATTCCGATTGGAAATGATATTCGAATTCATGTACAATACTAACCTGAGATTTTTTACAAGTCTGTTTTGGCTAGGTAGATCTAGAAAGTTAAGTAAAAATTGCAGCCTTTCGTTTATTTCTTTTGTTTGCATTCCGAATATCCACCCGAAATACATCATGGTTTCTTGTATTGAAAATTCACCGTATAAAGCTATTTCCTGTCGGCGAGGGAGAGAAAATTGGAAAATTTTAGAATTTTTCTTTTTATAAAAGGTATTTTGAGGGATTGAATGTTTGACTTAGGTTACCTGAGGCATATAACCGACTCGTTTTCCAGGAACTCCACTCCCCCTTGTGCCTGGCTTTCCGCCGAGTACGTATATTTCGCCGGCATTTATTTGACGTCTGCCTACTATACAACTAAGCAGTGTAGTTTTTCCACAGCCGCTGGCTCCGAGTAAACCGTATCTGTAAAAAAAATTGAAGTTGGGTTAAGTATTGTGACGGAGTGATTTTTGTTCAGAATTTCTATCGGTAAAGCAAAAAAGGAAAGAGTTCTTTGCATAAGATCAGTGGCGGATCTTATGATTAGGGTCCACTTCTCAAATCGAAAAAAGAGCTCACCACAACTCGAAAAAAAAGCTCAATTTTCACATTTTATTGATGAGGGAAAAAAAAAGAATCACATCAATGTATGGTTGATCATTTTGTTATGAACAGGTGTAAGGTAGATGAGATATCTGAAATAGTTGATAAAATAGTGGAACTAAAATATTTAAAAATTTATACGGCCCAAAGGCTCATTCGCCCATTTCCGAGGGGGGGGGGTGTCCAAGAGGCAGTTGCCTCTTTTGCTTACTATCAAATCCGCTACTGGACTCAAATTTTTTTTATAAACGCAAAAAAATCAACATTTTTTGGTATGATAAACCCGTCGTTTCCTGTCGTTTCTCAGAAAAACGACAGTTTGAAAATTTTCCAACACATTAAAATTACAACTACGATTCAAATCTTTTTTATTCTGGGAAAACGACTAAAAATGATCTTTCCTAGGTATGATGGACCCGTCGTTTTCTGTCGTTTCCTAGAAAAACGACAGTTTGAAAATTTTCCAACATACTCAAATTACAGCTACGACTCGGGATGGGGGGGGGGGACTTAAAAATCATGTTTCGAAAGTTTTGTAATAATTTTTTAAATTACTGCGGTGAAAATTTTGTTAACAAACTTGTTTATTGCCGTTTGTGTGTTTTTCTTTCATAAAAAAATTGGAAAAAAATTCAATGAATTTTACACGTACTTTTTTTAAAAAAAAATTCAGCGGATGCACATTTAAAAAATACCGAATTTTTTCATATTCTCTTGTAATAATTGATAGTGGAAGGTCAAAATACAAATTATCCTTCTCTCTTGAAAAAAATCGTATTTCTTGTGGGAAAAATCAAGTTAGGAATGGAACACTCGCTAAAATTATGGCTTTATTTTTTTGACACTTGAAATATACCATTTTGCAAATTTTTTACTCGAGTTCAGAGAATTTGAAATTTTTTTGTGTGAATTGGAAATATTTTTTAGCTTCCTTATTGATGCCAACTTTGTCTAAATTTCGTACAAAAATGATTAAAAAAAATTGAAAATTCTTCTTATTGTTGATAAAAAAATCAATTTTTTCACATTTATTTGAAAATTCTGCTGCAATAAGTTTGAGTCTTAATATTTTTGAAGAGAGTAAAGGAGTCCTCAACTCCTCATTTTCTCATGTCTAAAATTTGTTCAGAATTGTGTTGGAGGTGAAGAGGAGTCTTTTCACTTGAACTAGTGTTGAAAACGATTTTAATATGACACAGTCTAATTTTATTTTTCTGTCAAAAAATTTTCTTATGACTGAAAATAATTAACAATTTTACGCGCTCAATTCATTTCGTTCGATTTTGAGCCCTGAAATCACATAGGTAGTTGAATAATTGAATTTTTCTTGTACCTTCGAAAATTCAAAAACAACTAAGTATACGAAATCAATATAAAAAGTGCAAAGTGTCAGATGTTTTAAATTTTGAAATAAAATTAAAATTGCACTCAGCCAACTAATTTTTCGAAAAATGAAGACAGTAAAATTATACAAATTTGATCTTTAATTTGCAAAAATTACTATTTTATTTAGGAGAATTTAATCAAAATTCTCTTTTTCTTTCCATCTTCTTTTCCTCTTGAGTAAATGAGTCACACATTATAATGTTAAAAAAAAAATGAAAAAAATAGAAGGAAAATGTGAGGGAAGGGATGAAAAAATTTTATCCTGACAATTGAAGTGATTTTCAAAGGGTTGTCAATATTTTGTGGATGTTCTTGCCTTTTGGCATGCATGAGCCTGGAAATGGAAACAACCCTTAGGGTTTAAAAATAGGTTTTTGAGTTGACGCTGATTTTGGGCCTATTAGGGGGAGTAGAATTAAGGGAGAACCTCAAATCAATAACCAATTTTTAACCCCCCTCCCAGGGTGGTTTCCATATTCAGGCTCACATGTTCATTTCATCAAAATCACATCTCTCAAATCCCCAAAAAAAATTTGGAAATGCCATTTTGATCAACATTTATGCAGTTATGCAGCCATCGAATGGTTTATTTCTAGGCTTCGATCTCGAAAACAAAATATCTAAAACACGTACAAAGCCTAGGGGCTTCTCAAGACGGGAAAGTAATTACGCTATTAATGTAATTACGTAAAAATAAGTATACTCGCAGGTATCGATATCTTATTCCTATTGATTGTTTGTTGAACCGAAACTGGAATTGTAAATTTTCTACCTTAGTTTTCGTCAATTTTTTTTTCTTCAAATGCCATTCCTTTGAAAATTGGTAAAGTTAACTTTATTAAAACCTAGTTTGCAGATCTTCGCTGGACTTCGGAGATGACGGTGAAATTCGTTCGAAATCTTCGAAACAAATCTCTGATATAACCAATAGACTCGAGAAAACATTTACTACGTGAATATCTCTAAATGACTTTTTAATGGTAAAGAATAGGTCAATTTTCGTAATCTTTTATTGGCTACCTTTAAAAAAATTTACGATACTTCCTCTCTAAAGCACAGTGCGTTCAATCAGGTCACCTGAACCGTGTACGTATATAAATTTTACAGCCATTAATCAATACTATTAAGCGACGATGAATCGCTATAAAGTTATAACGCGTTTATTCCTGAATGTTGACAATGAAACAAGGTTGAATACCTGAAATACATCCTATACGTAAAGGTCATTTTGACAAGGTAATTTCTCACACACACAGTCATACCTGGCTATACGTTCATACAAAAAAAAAAAAATACGATTATCTTAAAACGTGATTAAACCAGTTGATTAAAACGTATTTATTCAATTCGGCAGTCGCACTCGTATAAATATTCGAAAACATGAACTATGATTTTGTAAATAATATCTCCGATGTCCACGTAATTTGTATGTGTCCATTTATAAATAAGAAAGCATCCACAAATTCGTGCTCTGATCGAGTATTTCCATTAGCCTCTGTTTGATAAATATTTCAATTTCACGAGGAAATGCATCGATGTACCGAAAAAATACGTTGGAAATATTTCAAAACGACCGTAACCGGTGCGGCGGCGAACTGAAGAATTTGTCTACGAGGTAACCACTAACCAGACATACCATGCTCAGGGAAGAGGATAAATGACTGTTATGAAACAGTTTTTAAAAATGTTTGGAATTTTGTTTTCCTTTTTCGGAACGTTCGGCGGTTTATTGGTAAACGAGTTTTGATTTTGAAAATCATTGGGTGATCGAGGCGTGATGGAAAATTTCCAAGGACGTTTGATCGAATTTTTAGAAATAATTGAATATATTTTACGAAAGTTTACTATTGAGTATTGATATTAGTAGTGTGGTATGACGATGTATGGTAAAGTTTTAATGGAAGATGCACGTCTATTCGAAAAGATTTTGTTTTTCCGATTTTTTTTTTGCATTGTTAAGCTGACTTCATTTTTGATGGATTTTTACATTTTTTAAAATTTTTAAAATTGATTTTACAATAAGTCTGGACGATTTGCATCGATTTTTGTCATTTTTCTGATGTTGTTACGTTTGTAGTTGACTTTTTTGTGAGTTTACAAAATTTCTTCCATTTTTTTTTATCTGAGATATTATTTTATTTTAAGTTTTGGGGGACTTATGATGAATTCTACAAAATTTTGATTTTTTTTATGACTATTATTATTAATCTAAATTGAAAAAAAAAAATATATTTCTCAATTTTTTCTCAAAAAAATTGTTTTAAACAGGCTTCATAGCAGGTCACTTTTTTAGGGTGTTTGTCACTTTTTTCGACTTTGGTCACTTTTAGTCACTTTTCACGGCTATAAGATCACTTTGGCCACTTTTTCCTTCAAAAGTCACTTTTTTCGCATTTTCATGCAAAAATTTAAAATTTTACGTAAAAATTGCTGCTTTTCAAAATTTTTTGAAGGAAACATTAAAAAAATTATCAACAGCAGAATTGATGAAAGAATTATTCGCGTCGTTTCGATTTATTCATCTTTGAAATATTTGCAGAGAATTACAGAAAAACTTCTCCCTAAAAAAAAACTGCGAAACCCCTCGAAAAGAATTGAATTTTGGTCACTTTTGGTTATTTTTTGGTCACTTTTTGCTCAAAAAAAGTCACTGGAAGTCGCTTTTTCTCTTCGAAATCTTGCTATGATGCCTGTTCAAACAAATTAATGCAATTTATGGTTTGAGAGATTGTTTTATGCTGGAACTTGAATACAAATGCTCAAAAAATTGGCATACCAAAAATAGATTGTTTGGTATTGCTGAAAATTTTCGAAAAATGTGTGATTGATAATTGATATTTTTTGAGATGAAGAAGAATGTATCAGAAAAACACAGACACTGGATAAAAAAAATTGAAAAAGACATTATTTGTATTGGTATTTAGTTTCCTTTCTTTTTTTTTTTAACAGATGAGTTTCATTATGGGGATTTTTCCGATATGAAATTTTTTTCTTTAGTTCTAGATTTGCTTTCAAGTTGATTTTTTTTTGAATTTCATTTTCAGAATCAAATTTTTGTTTTTGATAATCATTCTTTCTCCAATCTCCAACTTCTATTTTCTTTTTAAATTGTCATCCTATTTTTTGCAGATATGTTTCATTTTCAGGTTTTCTGTTGGAAGGAAGGAAAGAGGGGGAGGGCTAAAAATTAAAATTTCATGCAGTCCTAAATTTATTTTCAAGTTTACTTTTTTTTTTTGAATTTCAATCTCCGATTCAAATCTTTTTTTATTGTCTAGTATCTACCTAGGTACATATTATTCTTCCTTTAACTTTTTTTAAAAATTTTCCTTCACAATTTCATTCTTTGTAAAAATATTTCATTTTTAGGTTTTAGTTTTTATTTCTGAATTTTCTGATTTTTCAAAAATCCAGTTCGCTTAATGTTTTTAAAAATATATTTATTCAAAATTTAATTGAGGAACCAGAATATTTTTGGAAATCACAAAATCAAAAACTTCCAAGTGTTGTTGATTATTCTTAGAGCAAAAATTTTCGGAAACGATCGACCGTAGTCGAATTCCACCAAATGAAATCGAAGAAAAATACGAAAAAGAACGTAGTTATATCCAAATATTGTCAATATTGTCAAAATTTTGCCGAAATTCTCCTAAAACAATCAGATTTAGAGATGAATTATCATGAGAATTTCGTAAAAATGATTCACCAAAGAAAATTTTCGAAATTGATCGATCTCGGTTGAATTTTTCTGGTGGAAATCAAAAAACTCAAATCCACCTAAATTATGCTGAATTTTTGCTGAAATACTGTGACTTGAAAATGATCATATAAATTCTTCAAAATGTGCTACAAAAATAAAAATTTTCAGAAATGGTTGAATTATGGCGATTTTTTAAAATTTCCATGCCCTTTCAATTAGAATCGAGAAAAATCCAGTACACTCGTTTCGAACGATAGTGGAGGGGCAATTCCTACTGGGCTCGAGTTCTGTTTGAGGACCCACCAGAGCAAAAAAAAATTGTCTTCACTGTGAGGGTCCTCAAACAATAAATTCGGATTGATTTGCGTTGTTTTACATATAGTTCTAGTTTTCCTTGCGTTTTGTATTCTAGATTTTTTTCTCTTACATTCCCCCTCCTCTAAACCCCGATTTTCTTTGCCTGGTTCTGGATTCTCAGATTTGAAAATTTTATAAAATAATTTTAAATTTTAGAAAATATGATCGATCTTGATCAAACTTTCTCGATTTGAAGTCCAAAGAAATCGAATATTTCGCTGAATTTTTGCTTTTGAAAATCATCGAGCTCAATTGAGCTTTTAAATGTCGAAGGAAGAGAACTACTAGAACTGAAAATCCAAGACTTCACTTTTCCCTCCTACAAAAGTCACGAAAGTTACTTTTTTATAGAAAATATTGACTATACAATGTCTGTAGATAGCCTGAGTTTTTTTAAATTTTTTATGCATAGATCTTTATAATTTTTCTTTAAAATGAAGTTTTTTTAATTTGAGATTTTTTCTGTGATAAATTCAAATTCTGAGGTTAATGGGGGGAGGGTCGTTTTTGTAGTTGAAGAAACAACAATTAAAAATCTCGTAAAGAAGGAGTCATGATTTTTTTGGGGTGGGGAGGGGGAGAGGAGGATGTTGAAAAACCAGACCACACATTTGAAATCACACTTCTACTTAATTTTCTGGTTTGCGCATTTCACACGTAAAATTATTCCCTTCTCATTGCTTCATGAATATCATTTTATTATGCCAAAAAGTATGTAAAACTTCAAAATTCAAGGAAAGCTCTTTTTGACCGCTTTTCCAAGTTTCAAAAGTAGCCAGTCTTTTTTTTTTCAGAAAATTTTGGCTACGATGCCTGAAAACAGAATGATTTGAAAATATCGAAATTCTGCAAAAATCTTTCAATTCTCGAATCGATCGAGCTTTTCCCAATTTAGGTGAGTAATCAATTTTTCCCCATTTTCAACTTCCGATTTCCTTTCATTTCCACAATTTCTACTGCTATTTTACAAACAACCACGTAAACAACTCAACGCATTCTATTCAAGGCTACCGCAAACCCGATTGAACTCGTTGAATCACCGTCAGCATAAATAAGTCCGGCAGAAAAAACGTGTCCGCAAATACACCATTCTACGAATCCAATCCCAGCCATCGTCTCCTAAATAGCTTTAGGGTCTTCACGTTCACTAAACTCTGGCGCATGGCTCACAGATAGATCATAAAAATACAGGGTGACCGAAAAGTAGTTCCCAAAAATAAATGCTTCTCAAAAATTCCCTAATCAATTTATCCGAAAAATTTCAATTCTGGCAGAATCCTTGGTTCATTACTATTCTATCATAGGCCACTTCATAGATTCTCAACTCATTTAAATTTTTTGTGAAGCATAATTCAATTTTAGTTTATAATGCTACAGCTAAACATATCAAGCAAAATTTAAAAATTGCGCGGAATAAAATCTTCGAATATCTGGGGGTAGGTTTCAAGATAGCCAAAATCTTGATTTCAACCCTGTCAATTTCAAAACAATGCGTTCAACCTTGAAATAAGGAGGATTAGATTTCAGCGCTTCACAAATTGGAACCAGATGATTTATCCCTGAATTACTGAATTATTTTTCTGTTTTACGAGAAAATTGTGGATTATTGAGGTTCTTCGAGCAATAACTTATGCAGAGATTAGAAGACAGTCTATTTTAGTAGAATATGAGAAAAAAATGATTACCTCGCCAATAAATTTTTTTTACTGAAATTTTAAATTTTTTTCGGGATGTACTTCCCGGTCACCCGGTACATCGAATGCCATCAACCATACATTTGTTTTCGATTTCCGCACAAGTACAATCTATCTCATCGCGTCAAGTCGAAATAAATCACCGTATTTTTTCCATTTTCCATTATAAGTGTGTAAAACAGGTTCATAATCGAAGAGGGGGAAAAAAACAGAAAAATAAACCGCACACTGAAAAATATTTTCCACTGAGGGATATCGAAGAGTGGTGGTAATTGCGGTAGTCGCAATAGTACGAAATACGTAAACCACGATGGGTAATTCGCTTACGCGAGGATTCCATTCAATGTTATAAAGATTTTAGATTGCGTATAAAAATAAAAAACGTGTAAGCGGGCGCGGACGAGGTGTAATCCGACTACAAGCAGCGGATAAATTTTACGATTTTTGATTACATACGTTTCGTGTATGTTGACTTGTTTACTCGACCGGCAAGGATAATCTTCCGGTTAATGATCTTAAATAACGTGATTTGTAAGCAGGTTCGGGTCGATCCAAGATACGCGAATTTTCCTATTGGGTATTGCCACAATTTGTGGCTAACAACGTCGCCTTCTTATTCTGGTTGTTTTTTTACCCAGATTACAGACATTAAAACGGTACAGGAAGGAGAACCGCCGGAGAATTTGCGGTTACGATGAAAATGACTCGGCTGAATCAGTATCGACAAAAATGATCTATTTGGATGAAAAATGATCGACGTTGGGCCGGAACCAAATCAATTATTCCAAGGGATTAGCCGATAAATACCAAATTCTGGCTTCTTTTTCGAGTACCCAGTTAAGGCGTTGGCTACATCACGATGAATTGCTTTTTGCACGCGAATACAATTTATTTCGAAATAATTAACCAGCAGAAAAAATTATTTCAGGTGTTAATTACCAAAAAAAAATCAATGATTTACAGTTTAGATTAAACGCTAACGCCGTCCGAACATAATTATCCTAATTACCTCCTCAATTAAGATCTAATGGTTTACTTTTTTTAATACCAGGAGGGGAAAAAAATTCCATCTGAAGTAATCTTCGTATCTTAGGCTTGAAACCAGCATCGAAACAATGAACTTTGTTGTGACGCGACGGCCACCATGTTTGGTCCTAGCAGACAGCTCTATATTGTTATCACGATGTTGCCAAATATTACATAATTTTTTACCAACAGATTGAACGCACGATAAGAGATATTGGAGCGGTTTCGTATGATCTTATTACCTGAAAAAAATTTATTCGTATGCTGCCAGAAGTGAGAAAAAGAGAGAGGGACAGCTTTGTTGCTATTTTTAATTACCTGTATGAATTTTTTGGCGGATTGTTTTTTTCCCATAAGTAGCAATTGAAAGTTGTTAATTATGAAAATTGGCGGAAAACAACGAGCGTTTAAATTGATTCAAGGATTTTAGAAGCGTGTTGTACGATTAATTTTAAGGTGTTTTTACCGTAAGGTTTTTCGGCGAAATGCTAAATTAGGACCGTTTGGCGGCGAAGGGCGAGATATTTTATCATTTTAAGTGACGATTTTGATAGCAGTGGAAGGTCTTGAATTACCGTAATGTGATTTTTTGTATTCTTTTTCTGTTCCAGGTAAAATTTCTGGGTCAATTGGATCAATTCGGTGGACTGATTTGTTCGGTGTTGTATGAATTTTTGATGGGCTGACTGCGCAGAAAAGAAATTTTTATTTCTATGAGAGTTCTTTACGTAGAATTTTTGGAAGCCTTGAAACTTCGTCTGAATCGCAGATTGTTAGGTAACTGAATATCTTGAATCATTTTTATTGCTCTGATAGTTTATTCAACTCGCGATTTAGTTCAGTTTATTTTTTCCTGTACCGAAGACATGCTAATGGGTTTACTCTGCGAATAATAATACGCGATGTGTAGATTCAAAAGGCAAGATTGAGCCTTTTTGCTAGTGAACTGCAGTTGTACGAAAGCTAAAATTATGTACCTATTATGTTGGTTCAAGACTGTGAGGGCAGGTTAATGGCCATTTTTCAGTGATGTCCAATTTTTAGGGGTCCTTAAACTAATTCTTTTCTGGTGGACAGCGAGGATACTTTGAATGAAGAATATTTCTTGGAGAAGAGAAATTCTGTGTTTTGAAAAATGAGTAAAGTTATTTGTCATTTTTTTTGAACTTTTTTAAAAAGAGAAATAGGAAACAGACCGGAATTGTTCAATTTTACATGAGAAAATTTTATCAAGAGTCCCCAAAATAATTCAGATTTTGATAAGCAGCCAGAGGATACTTTGAATGAAGATATTTTTGGGGGGAACAAGGTTTTTAACACGTCCTAAAAGTAGTGAATCTGGAAGAAAAGTTGGCAAAAAATATATATTTTTTAAAATTTTAAAAATTGTTTATTTTTTATAAAAATTAGTCATTTTTTCATTTTCATTCAAAATAAAGATATTATCCAATTCGAATTTTTCTGTAATAAATTTGATTCCTTTTTTGGTGCGAGGAGGATCGATCGTGATTTAAGAAATTGGTAAAAGAAAAGTAGTGGATTTTCCAAAAAAAAAAACATAGTTGTTGAATTTTCTGTTTTTTACGTTTGTGAAGTTCATTCAATTGATTTTTATTTTTCAACAGCAAAGGTTTGGATTTCCGACTGAATGAGGAGATGAAAATGTAAATTGGTGGGTTCTTCAATTCTAATTATCTATGCAGATTTCTCAACTTTTTTTCCTTAATCATTTTATGGTTGGGGGAGGAAAGGGGGCGTGTTTATTGATTTATTATGCAGGTACTTTTATTTCAAAATTATAAAATTGCCTAAAAAATAACGTCAGTTTTTGTCTTTTTTTTTTTTTACAATTTTATTAACGAGATTGTTAAAAATTTAGCAGTAATAAAAGTGAGACTGAGAAAAAATTATTTTCTGGCATTAGTTCTGTTCAACTTTTCTGCGAGAATAAATTAAATAAAAATGTGTCAAACGTGTTCTGAATGGAATTAGTTGTTATTGCATCAGGAAATTATTCGATTTATAAAACAGCAAATTTGTACATTAATTGAACTCGTTCTGTCACTTTTTTGTATGATAAATTGTTTTACGAGCGAGGAAGGAGGAGAAAGAATTATGTTGAAAGTCTACGATTGTTTCGTATTAAGAGTAATGAAAATTGAGAAAATTTTGATTTTTGGAGCATGAAAAATTCTTTAAAAAGAATACAATTTTGACTTATGACAATTATTTATTAAGCATTTTTTACGGTGGAGGGGAAGGGGCTGGAAAAAGTTGATAGAATCAAAAATAATTCTGGTAAAAATTGAGAATGCATTAGCGAAAATTGAAATGGAAGGGGAGGGGTGTTGTAATCAGAATTCACGATTTTTTTTTCAATTAAGAAAGTTTAAAAATAAATGGATTTTTTTTTAAAATTGAAAATAACGTTTTTATTTTAATAAATTTTTAGTTGAATACAGAAAAAAATCTGCCAAAATTGTTGTTTGGAGTTGTAAGAGTTAAGATGAAAATTTATCATCACATCTGAGTGAAAAAGACAAAAATAAATTAAGTAAACTTTTTTTTTATTAAAAAAAAGTGAACCCTGAACATGGAAAGCAACTGGAAGGGGTGTTTTTTTTCAAAAATTATTAAAATCACAAATCTTTTATTTGCATCTTGGGAAATACAAGATCTGAGTAGAAAAATTATTGAAAAAGAAACAGTGATATTTTTTAGAACAAAAATATAATTCGATTTAGATTTTATTTCTAAACATAACAAGAATAATTACAATCTTGAGAGTTATGAAAATTGAGACGAAAACATGTTCAATTTATTTTGTTCAGGTTTATAAGAACCAACATAAATTTTTCTCTCAAAATCTTTTTTTCAAAACACATAATTGCTATTTTGAGTTTCCAGATTCAGAAAAACGTATAAAAATATTTTTAAATTGCATCATTACAAAAAAAAAAAACAATTTTTCTTCCAATATTTAAAAAAAACTACAAAAATTACGTTTTTGTTTACTTAATAGGGGTCATAACCAAGTTCTCGGATATGCTTGAAACTTTGATAAAATAAGGTCTAGTATACCAGAAAACCGCTCCAAAAATTATTTTTCAAAAAGACCCCATATAACATTTTTTATAGACGATTAAATATTGTTGTCACAAAAATCAGACCCTTGCGGAACACACTGTAGACGTGACGTAGAATTTTTGCATAAAGCAGAATAACGAACGCGTCGTCTAATAACAATCGGTATTTTTCCCACTTCACATTAAATTAACTTGAAATTTTGAGTGAGGACATAGGTGTTTGAGGTAGGGAAAATGATCTACGTGAAAAGCTCTACAAGATGAGATAGGTTTGAAAGTCATCCCGCCAGCCAAACAAAAGTTATTAAAGCTCAAAGTTACAAAAGTGAGTTTTTATTGCAAATATTTCGTATTTTTCTCACTTTGGATTGAAATAACTCGAAATTTTGAGTGAGGACATGGGTGTTTGAGGTAGGGGAAATGATCTACGTGAAAAGCTCTACAAGATGAGATAGGTTTGAAAGTCATTCCGCCAGCCAAACGAAAGTTATTAAAGCTCAAAGTTACAAAAGTGAGTTTTTACTGTAAATATTTCGTATTTTTCTCACTTTGGATTAAAATAACTCGAAATTTTGAGTGAGGACATAGGTGTTTGAGGTAGGGGAAATGATCTACGTGAAATTCTCTACAAGATGAGATAGGTTTGAAAGTTGTCCCATCAAACAAACGAAAGTTATTAACGTCCCAAGTTACACAAGTGCGGAATATTTGCAATAAAAACCGCATCTCCAGAATTTTGAACTTGAATAACTTTCGTTTGGCTGGCGGGATGACTTTCAAACCAATCCCATCTTGTGAAATTTCACGTAGATCATTTCCCTATCTCAAACACCATGTCCTCCTCAAATTTCGGTTATTTCAATCCAAGTGAGAAAAATATACGAAATATTTGCATAAAAAGCATCTTCAGAACTTTGAACGGGATAACTTTCGTTTGACTGGCTGGATGACTTTCAAAGCAATCCCATCTTGTAGAAATTTTACGTAGATCATTTCCCTACCTCAAACACCTATGTTCTCACTCAAAATTTCGAGTTATTTCAATCCAAAGTGAGAAAAATACGAAATATTTGCAATAAAAAACTCACTTTTTGTAACTTTGAGCTTTAATAACTTTCGTTTGGCTGGCGGGAATGACTTTCAAACCTATCTCATCTTGTAGAGCTTTTCACGTAGATCATTTCCACAAACACCCATGTCCTCACTCAAAATTTCGAGTTATTTTTAATCCAAAGAGAAAAATACGAAATATTTACCAATAAAAACTCACTTTTGTAACTTTGAGCTTTAATAACTTTTGTTTGGCTGGCGGGATGACTTTCAAACCTATCTCATCTTGTAGAGCTTTTCACGTAGATCATTTCCTACCTCAAACACCCATGTCCTCACTCAAAATTTCGAGTTATTTTAATCCAAAGTGAGAAAAATACGAAATATTTACAGTAAAAACTCACTTTTGTAACTTTGAGCTTTAATCACTTTTGTTTGGCTGGCGGGATGACGGTCAAACCTATCTCATCTTGTAGCGCTTTGCACGTAGATCATTTCCTAACTTCAAACACCCATGTCCTCCTCAAAATTTCGAGTTATTTTAATCCAAAGTGAGAAAAAATACGAAATATTTGCAGTAAAAACTCACTTTTGTAACTTTGAGCTTTAATAACTTTCGTTTGGCTGGCGGGATGACTTTCAAACCTATCTCATCTTGTAGAGCTTTTCACGTAGATCATTTTCCCTACCTCAAACACCCATGTCCTCACTCAAAATTTTGAATCATTTTAATTGTTCATTTTCAACTAATGTAATTTCATATGATCCTTTATTACAGCGCTATGACGATCATGCGTTTTGCAAAAAAGTGACGTCATACAGTGTGTCAATAAGATATCACAACGATTTTAGGAGAGTCGCATTTTCGCGACTTTGAGAATTGATTTCTCGGCTCACAGTGATCGTATCTCTCTCGGAATGGCGTCAAAATTTTTTTATCGACCAGGACTACAACATATATTAAAAAAAAAAAAAAGGTTATGAACCCTATTGGAAAACATTTTTGAAAATGAATTGAAAAATTACTTTCTTCGAGATACATTTTTAAAAGAAGAATTGACACCTCAGAGGCATAAAAATTGTTTTAAAAAAGGAAAATCTATTTTAATTTTATTTTTTTTAAAAAAACACACATTTTTTGAAAAAATTGGAAAAAGTATCATTTTTAGTTGGGTTTTGGATTAAAAAAAATTGCATTTCTACTTGATTGAATCACTTTCTAAATTCGAATCAGTTAAAATTGACTGATTAAAGAGCCAAAAGTGTGCAACTGTAGAAATCAGTGAAAATTTTATTGATTCAATCAGTAAATTTTCATTTTTGAATCAGTAATTTTTTTCAACTACTCAAATGAATCAGTGAAATTTTTAATTTGGCTCACTGATTGAATCAGTAATTCATCACATATGATTGAATTATTAAATTGAAATTTTTACTGATTCATTTCAGTTGTTAAAAAAAGATTACTGATTCAAAAATGAAAATTCATTCATTGAATCAGTAATTTTTCACTGATTGACAGTCAAAATCAGTCAATTTTCAGTTTTTTTTACCGATTCAGATTTAGAGAGCAGGTTATTCTTTGGAAAATAGCTGTTTTGGAGAGTTAGGTGCTTGTGAAATTTGGACATATATAGAAAATTGTGTTTATATAACCTTCAATGATTTTGATGAATTGATTTTGTAAACAATGAGCATTTTTCGTCATAAAAAAGTCCCAAACAATTGAAAAACATGAAAAATTACCTTTCGATTTTTTGAATTTATCGAGAAATTCAAAAAACAGCAGGTAAATATGTGTTATTGGAATAGAAAAAATATTTAAAAAAAAATAAAATTACTTAATTGAAATTGTGCGAATTAGGAAGAAATGAAAAATGTCTTTTCGATTTGAATGTAAAAAAGGAACGGGTCACAGAAAAAAACTTGAAAAATGATGGGAAAATAAGGAAATTTTATTTCGACATTTTAATTTTATGTATTTATCTACTTATTCTGATTTGGAAAAGCAACCTATAATTATTTTTGTTGAAAAAAAAAATCGAGAAAAATGAATGAAAAATTTGATTTTTGAATGAAATAAATTCAAATTTTTTAAAAAATGTAAAAAAAATTGTCACTTTAAATCTGAAATGGAGAAATCTACCGAAAATTAGATTCTAATTTGACAAATCCAAAAATGAAGTAATAATTGAAAATTACAGTTGAGAATTTTCTACTTTTTAGCCCTTTCCTAAAATTTCCATTGTTTTGGAGTAAAACAAACCTCTCTGGACCCTGATACCTCAATATCATCCATTTTTCCACTAAACCTATCAATTTTTACGTCGAACCCTTTCAATGCCTCTACCATCGAGACACCATCACGATGCATGTAGTATTACATCGAACACATAACAACATTGCATAACAACTCAAGCTCAATTAACTAGTTTTAATACGATTATCGCATGACGAAGATACAGCATAGGTCAAGTAAACTGGAATTCTTTCAGGGAGAAGGAGAAAAAACCCATCTCTCGTTCTGTTCAGTGCCCTTTAAAGAAGAAGGTATTCGTGAAACGAGCTCTCGACCGTAGTGAAATTATTTTTTTCTCGTTCACTTGCACTTATATTTTTTACGTATGCGAATAAAAATACAACTTACATTGTGCCTTTAGCAACGGTCATGTTCAGGTCGCTTAAAACATGGTTCGGTTTTTTCTTGGAGCCGTAATGCTTGAAGGCGTGCCTGACGCAGACTGCCTGTTGCCTCCTCGTGTATACTGTGCTTTGCTGAGACAGTAGAGAAGGAGGCTGAAATGCCGGATTTGTTATACCGTTTCTCGGGTCCATGGTTACCACGTCAGGCGACACGTCCGGTATAGTGTTTATATTATTCGTGTCTCTGTAAAAAAAAAAAAATGAAAAAAATATATTAATAATCCATCACTTCTGATGCAATCAGATTGAAATTTCATTAACGAATAGAGAATTTAAGAGGGAGGTAAAATAATCTGGCCACATCTGCCTACACGAACGTCTCAAGTCTTCGGTATGTAATTTGAACCGAGCCAAGCCACCAATTAGACGCTGATAGGCAAAAAAAAAAGGTGTTTTCTGATGTGAAATCGAAAACATAGGTACGCAGCGGTTTCGGGTATTTTTTCCTCAACTTTTTCAAGTTATTTTGTGAATCAGTCGAGAAAAAAATACGACCTTCTTATATTGTATTGATATGGCGAGATTAATTTGTAGGTACGAGATACGCAAAGAGAGAGAACGAATTTCCGCGTTAATAAAATGTTAATTTTTTTTCCTTCCAACGCTAAAGCTTACAATTAAATACGAAGGAATGTTTAATCAAAATAAATGATTCGAAATTACATACATAGGTATATAGTAAAACATAAATGTACGTAGCTACTTACGTACATTTGTTCGATCTAAAAATATTTTTAAGGTAGATACACGCAGATAACTACAGCTATGGATTTATTTTCACACCCTCTCTGCTTCCTTAAAAGTTTCGAATTAATTAGGTTTTTCGTATACGTTGTAAAAATATGTAAACAAGATTATATTATACGATGACGATCGAGCCAGCGGCCAAGTTGAGTATCTATCCGGCGAATTATTTTGTTTATTTCTCAATCGGCCGACCGACTGTCGTAATGATTTAATTGATTCGTTAGCTCGGGTCATTTCAAAGTAGCGAATTTTCGCGCATATACGGAGTACTAAAATTGCATTAGCGAAATGGATATACCCGAGCTGAGTAATTTATGGTTAATGATGTTGATGCGAGATGAGAGACGGTTAAACGAACGTAATTTTTTTTTTAGCCGGTAATTTAACTCGAGGTATTATTTTTTCCAAGTGGCCAATTTAATGGTCGGAAATTGGCCTTTGGATGATGCAATTTTTTTTTTTTTTTTCGCTATTTATGGAGTAGCGATCATTACCTCGATGTGGTCCGAGGTTTATCCAACAGGTTATTATTTTAAATCGAGATTTGGTGTTATTTTTTTTACGTTTGAGGAGCGATGATGATATTGCTGGCTGGTGGATGAAGTGTTTTTGCCCATTTGTGATGTGTGGCTGGCGTACAAAAATTACATTTTATGAAGGGTTTTTGCAGAAGTAATCTTATGGTTGAGAAATTTTATACGCTAGGAATGTTCGGGGTTGCCTTTTTTGAAAATCCGAAAAAATTCGATATTTTTTGAAAAATTTGTAACTGTTGGTGCATACTGCATAGTATTAAAATATTCATCACATTTGTTCAAATTTACAAAAATTTGAATTTCTGTCACACATTTATCTGAACATTGAATTTGAAAGTGAGGTTTGAAAGGAGAAAAAAACTTGTCAGCTGCAAAAACAAGTAGAATTTGACATTTTAAGTAAATATTCCCGCAGAATGTGAGAGAAGAAAGAGAGAGGAAATCTCTTTCGCTGAATCAAAAATATTTTTTCAACTGATATATGAGTGTTGAATAAAAGAATTTGAAGCTTTTTTTTTCAAGTTTAGATGAAGATGTAGGCGAGTCACAACACATTCAACGAACTGTTTTTTTGCAAGGATAGTTTGTTGTTTTCGAGAAAAGAGATGAGAAGCTATTGGCTTTGTTATTTTTTTGGTCAACTTTTTGTTTTTTGAAATCGTACTTTTTTTATTTTGAAATCTGTAACTTTTTTTCATCTGAAAAGTCGCCATTTTTTGGTAAAAAAATTAGTCATTTAGGGTTAAAACCTTGTCTTTTTTTTGATCAACAATAATTTGTCATTTTTTGGTTCAAAAAAATCATTTTTTCCTAACGTGGTATGTATGTACATAAGTAATTATTTAAATATTTATTCGGAGAAACAAAATATTTCAATTAGAGGAGAGAAAAAATTTCGTAAAAATTGTAGGATGTTGAAAATCTTAATTTAGACTAAAAATTGTAATTTTTGTCAAATATCCCCATTTTTTGGTCAAATTTTTTGGTTTTTACATTTGTGATTTTTTGGTCATAAAATTTGTAATTTTCTTCAATTTGAAAGTTACCATTTCTTGGTCTAAAAATAACAAAATTTGTCTTCTTTCTAGGGTGATTTTTTGGGACCGAAATGTTTGTCATTTTTTGGCCAAAACTAATTTGCTATTTTTTGGTCAATAATTTTTCACTTTTTGGTCGAAAATTTGTCATTTTTTGGTAAAAAATTTGTCATTTTTTGGTCGAAAATTTGTCATTTTTTGGTAAAAATTTTGTCATTTTTTGGTCGAAAATTTGTCATTTTTTGGTTAAAAATTTGTCATTTTTTGGTAAAAAGTTTGTCATTTTTTGGTAAAAAAATTTGTCATTTTTTGGTAAAAAAATTTGTCATTTTTTGGTAAAAAAATTTGTCATTTTTTGGTAAAAAAATTTGTCATTTTTTGGTAAAAAAATTTGTCATTTTTTGGTAAAAAAATTTGTCATTTTTTGGTAAAAAAATTTGTCATTTTTTGGTAAAAAAATTTGTCATTTTTTGGTAAAAAAATTTGTCATTTTTTGGTAAAAAAATTTGTCATTTTTTGGTAAAAAATTTTTTCATGGTCAAAATGTGTCATTTTTTTTATCAAAAATTTGTAATTTCAAGTTCAAAAAGTGTATTCAAAAATTTGTTATTTTTTGGTCCAAAATGTGTCATCTTTTGATCAGATCAAAAAAATTGTCAGTTTTTTAGACGAAATATTCATTATTATTTTTATTTGTTTGTAATTTTTTCATCCAATGCAATGTATCATTTCTTATGAAAGAATTGGTTATTTTTTACTGGTTAAATTGTTTTTTCTGCATCACAATTATTATTCTTGGTCTGAATTGCTACTTTTTTATGAGAAAAAATAATATTTTTCAATTCCTCCTTATTCAACTTTTTTTTTGTCAAATATCAATATTTTAATAAATTATCGTGTTTTTTGCATTTTGTCATTCTTATACAAATTCATTTTTGATAAAAAAAATCTCCATTTTTATTGAAATTTTCATTAGGTATCCTAATCGAAATTCATGACTAATTTTTTTCATTTCTGTCATTTTTTTTTGTAATTTTAGTTCGTACGACAGAAATTCACTTTTTCGGTCAAAACGTCGTTTTCACTAAAAATAGAGAAAATTTCAAAATCTTAACAACTACCTATTCGTCAAAAATGACATTGTTCATCGAAATTGTTAATTTTTGTTCAAAATTATCATTCATTAATTCGTAATTTTTTATTGTCAAAATTGGGAAAGTATCATTTTCAGTAATCAATTTTTCATTCTGAGACAAAAAATTTCATACGATTGAAAATTTTTTCAATTTCTTCTCTTTAATACTACCTAATATCATTTTCGTATTTTCTTGATATAAAATTTATTTAGTGTTGATTTTTACCCATTTTGACAATATTTGCAGGAGTTAGCAAACAAAATTGTATTTGTGCTTTGGAAACGAAAGAAATTGTATTTGATCAAAAAAGAAAATCGTTATTGTAAAGGGTTATGTTGTGTAAGGTGTCACAAGAATCCTGGATTACCATAGAACTTCAAAGCATAGTTATGAAAATTGAAAATCAGCCAAAGAAGTACTCGAAATCGTCTTCAAAAATAAGAAATAATTAAACATTTTGCCGTCGAAAAATATCGCATAACCGTCAATTTTTCTACAGTTCCGGCAAAATTTTCAAATAATTCGTAATCCGAATGATTTTCAAACCGATGTAAGTTTGCTTCTCTTTAATATTCATGCAGGTGTATTTATGCATGCTTTCGCACCGAGATCTCTTACATATTTATATTCTATATTCCGCGAATTTTTTTACCTCAAATCTTCATCACTGTATCTCTCAACCAGTGGGGGAAATTGGGCGCCTACCAAGTATTCCGTATAAAACGCTCATCTCTAAGTTGCCTCTGAAATTCCTCCGATCAACATTTTTAAACGTCGACGGAGCGCAAATTCAACAATCTCATCAATTACACAAATCACGTTGCTTAGCCTCATATGCCAATTTTAGCTGTGGCCGTATACGTGCTGAAACTTCAACGACCTTGTGAGCTATGTAACTGTTTCGTATTGAACGATTTGAAGAGCGAGAGTTTTGAAAAAAATATACACTGGTTTGGTCGAATCACGATGATGTTTGATACAAAAAGTCTCCTTCGAAGTCGCTTACGGTGCGTGATAAAGATGGAAACCGATTCGAAGAGGGTTTTCCGAATGATCAATGGTCTGGTACCTTTGGTTAATGTCGTCGTCATCTCAGCTTCTCAGTTCGCGTACCTATCTCGTATTAATCATTTAGGGCTAAAAAATTCACCAGCTGAGTCATTCGCCTTCCCCACTCGGGTATTTGATAAATTCATCTTGTCTCTTGTCTAATCGTCTCTTACACGCCTGCCCATCCATATTCAAATTAGCAAAATAAAATTTCCATTCGACTGGTACTTCCTGTTTCGTATTAAGGTAGTCCGGTTTCGAGCAGAAACCACGTCGTGTACGTCTCCTCCGTCACCTCGATATTTGGGTAATTGCCAAAATGAAAAATTATCGATCGAGTAGCTAAATCTGTACACGCGAAATTTTATTATAGAATTATGCTTTTTCTAGATTAAATTCTCAATAATTCTCGGCCATGGGACTTAGCAGCGTAGTTGTTGCAAAAAACCCCTATTGCATAAAAATTAAAAGCGAGCAAATTTATTGTTACACGATGATGAATGTGCTTGCCCATTGCTCGGAGAAACCGTTGTATCGGAGAGAGAAAGACAAACCTAATCGTAAAATTTGTTTCTTTAAATATTTATATTCGGCGTGAGTTTTTTAACAATGGAACATACCAAAAGGTGTACGTACAAAGAGACAGACACAAGTTTCAGTGAAATCGCAAGTCACCAGATACAATCCACGTTTACTACAGAACCTTGGAAAAACAGTAAAATCTTTCGCCGAAAGATTGATTTATTTCGACGGATGGAGGTATTATTTTTGTGTTGTTTTTTTTTTCGAAATCCTAAGAGAGGAAAGGATACGACGATTTTTCAAATTAGTATTGCGAGATTATAAAGATAGGTACGGATAAGCGACAATTAAGAGAGAAAAAAACGTTGTACTTATATAGGCAAATAGGAAAACGTGAACTAAATTTATATATAGCGGAGGCCGATTAATTATTACTGCCGAGTGCAATACTCGTTGTATAAATAAATTATCAAGGTATTGTGGCGGTGGATTGGATGAGTTGAAATGTGGATTTTTCAGCTGTGGGTATGGAAATGAAATTCGTTGGTGAAGATGAAATAGACTGTGAGCTTTGCTGACTTATTTATGAATCAGGGAAAATTATCGGAAATTATTGGAAAACGGGTCAGAATTGCAGAAAAGTAATGAATCAGCGAAAAAATTCACCAAAAGCGAAAAGTGAAAAAAAAATGGAAGAAAATCAATAAAAATTCACTATGAAGTCAATGAAAAATCGGAAATCCTTTGAAAAATTGGCGAAATTCCTTGCAAAATCACCTAGTTTCTTTGGAAAATCAGCAAAAATATGCTGGAAATCAAAAAAATCTTTGATTTCTACTCTTCTGCCGTTCTGATTTTTTTCAGTGATTTTTCATTGATTCGAAGTGGAAAAATGTTGAGAATTTTTTTCAGGGTCTAGATGTTTAATGATTTGGAAAAGTCTAAAGGGTGCTTTTTCTAATTTTCAAAAATATGATAAGGTGTTTCGATGTAATTTTTATGATTCAAGAAATTTTTACATAGATTCTTGAGAATTTTGAAAAAAAAATGCTACGAGTAAAACTGAAGTGTATTTTTTTTGGAAATTCTTCAATGGTGGAAAAAAATCTGATCCGATTTCAAAATCAATTTCATTTTTGAAGGACGAATCTCTCTGCTGTATCGAGTTCTAAAAACTTCATCCTGATTCTAATTTAATTGACATAAGTCAATTTGGCAAAAAAATAGGTTTATGAGACTTGATTCAATTTTGACGTAATTTTGGTAATTTAAATAGTCATTAGAGTTTTGATAAATGTTGTTTAAAAAAATGTTTTTTCCCATTGAAATTGTATCTTTGTGGGGATAAGAAGGAGGAGGAGAGAAGATTTACGTAAAAAGCGAAACACTTGAAGCTGTAGGTAATTTTGGCAAAATTGGCGTAACTTGATTCATTAAAAACAAGAAATGCATCTTTATGAGACGTCCTGCTGTGACACTGTTTGGAAATATGTAATTTTACCAGTTTAGGACAATTGTACGTATTTTGACAATATTTGAATTTTTTTAGAGACAACGTCGACATTTTGAAATGAATCTTGGGAAATTTCGATATAGGTATTTTAATTGAATGAATAATTATTTATTAGATTTTATGAATAACGAAAGATTTTTTTTCAGTTTTGAAAATCTTACTCGAAAAAATGACTTTTGTAATTTTCTGAAATTTAGATGACATGACTGCTAAAAAAAAAAAAGCAGTGAAATTGTTCATGTGAACTAATTTAAAAATCGAAGGTGGCATAAAAAATTAAATTTGAAATTGATTTTGAAAAATTGTGAAATTAAAATTCTCGTTGATCGTATAACTTTTCAAATTTTTGAATTAGGTGACATGAAGACTCTAATATTTTTTATTTTTCAGAAATTTTTACTTTTTTACCGGAAGTGCTGGAAAAATTTGGAAATGAAATGAACTGAAAATTCTTAGTTTTTTTGGAAATATCACTGTTTTAAGAAATGTAACGTGTTTTTTTTTTTTTTTGCTGTCAGTCAGTACTAGCTATCCCTTGATGCTTTTTTTCAATCTAGCTGCATCTAAAAAATAACCAATATTCATCTGTGATCACGATTTTAGTAATGAACCCAATAAGAGATTATTTTGTTAGAATTGATATTCGTTAGATTTTCCCAAGATGAAAAAATAGTTTTTTTAGAAATTCTAACCCAAGTTGGCTGAATTTGGCTCAATCCCAGGTACCTAATCAGTGATCACTAATCAGAATTCTAATCAATTTTTGAAATAGCAGGAATATTGATCAATTTTTTTTCGAACCATTATTTTGACTTATGAAACATTTCTTGACATAATTTGGACAAGAAACTGGAAATTGATGATCTTTTTCATGTTTTATTTTAAAAAATTTGCGTAAATTTTGTCTCAGATTTCTTTGATGCGAATTTAATGAAATTTTTCTTGACGAGAAAAAATTTGCTTATTTTGACAATTTTTTTCACCCGAAGCAAACACTAATATCAATATTAATCATTTCTTGTATGTGGGGGAAAGGGGTGGTGGGAGGTAGATAACGTAAAAAAAAGAGATAAGTACATCATTTTTGCAAAATTTACTCTATTTTGTAATTTATTTATTAGAAATGTAGAATGCATTTTTACAAAATATCTTACACGATTTGAAAATAATCTCGATCGTGGACAACTGTCCGAATTTTGACCAGCAAAATTTCTTTACAAAAAGTAGAACTTTGCCTGATTAAAAACCCAATTTATTTTTAAAAAATCATCTTTAAAACTCAAAAAGAAGGAAGGGAGGATAAAACTTGGATAAATCGAATTTCAGAAATGTAGATTAATATTTTGTTGAAATTTGAGAAAAATTGCATTTTCACAAGATGTTCCCGAAACTCGATTTGAAAATTATTGTTTACTAGTTGGGAACCAATGTCCAAATCATAATTTTAAAAAAATCAGATTGAAATAATCATTTTGTTTATGGAAATTCATTATGGAGGGGGGAGGGGGGATTAATCTGAATGTTTAGATCAGGGTTCAGGAATCAACAAAAATTTTTTTTTAATTTTGATACGATTTGTCGAAAAGAAAAAACATTTTTTTTTTACATTTGGAGACAGTTTTACCAATCAAGAACAACTGTCCATTTGTCCATGTTTTAGTAAAATCGAAAGTTTGATCTGAAATAAATTTTTGCCAGGTGTTGATAATCATTTTTCAAGTGTAAATTCATTGTGGAGGGGAGGGGGATAAATCTAAATGTTTAGATCAGGGTTCAGGAATCAACAAAAATCTTTTAAAAATTTTGATACGATTCGTTGAAAAGAAAAAAAACATTTTTTTTTACATTTGGAGACAATTTTATCAATCAAGGACAACTGTCCATGTTTTGGTAAAATCGAAAGTTTGATCAAAAATAAACTTTTGCCAGATGTTGATAATCATTTTGTTTATGAAAATTCATCTCTTGATAGGGGGTCAAATTTTTACGAGAAACTTCTGACATGATTTCAAAATTTATATTTAAATTCGTCATTTTAAAAATTAATCTTCCATAATTTGGATGGAATTTCACCTATTGAGATTAGATGTCCATAGTTTAATTGTTGATATAGAAGGGAGTGGATTGATTTGAAAAGTTAGGCACAATTTTAGCATTAATTCTTTCAAAATTTGAGCGAAATTATTCATAATAAAATTAGGTAAAAGTTTTATGATTAAATTCGGAAGTGATTTTTAAAAAATGAAGTTAGATGTCAATTATATGAAATAAATAAATAGTTATTTTTGCTTGTATTTAGTGGAAAGATTTGACAAATTTCTTCTATTTTATCATAATTATTGCTTCAAAGTGGCTTGATTTCAGAATAGGAGTTCATGTAGGTATTCTTTGTTTCAAATGAGTAAGTGTGAGTGAAACGCTTCGATGAACATTCATTTTTTTATCAAAATATCAATTGTATACATTTTAAAAAATAATAAAATTTATCCAAAAAAATTATAACCGGTTTCCATTTATAAAATTGGCGAAATTTATTCTAAAAAAATAATATTTATCCATCAACGCAGAAAATAATAAAATTTATCACGAAATTTGATAAAATTTATTGCATAAACCAATTTTGCCATAAATATGTACATGTTACTTTTTCAGCATAAATTTTACCACTTTTGTGAATGGAGCCACGTTACAATTTTTTTTTTTTGATAAAATTTATTATTTTGTTTTTTCAATGTAGTTGGTCGACTATTTTGAAATTCTGACGTGAATATGATTTCGCACAAAATAATATTTCATTCTTCTTCTTCTTCTTTTTTTTTTGAACTGATAAGAGGTACCATAATAACCAAGGAATGAAAATTGTCAAGATGAGCAAAATTTTTTCCAAAAACGAATCTTTTATTCTATATTTTCTCAACTTTTGGCTAATGCGATTTAGGTGAAGAAATCCTCTCAAAATATTTTCAATAAGTTGCAGAAATTTTCAAGTATTTTATCAAGAAATAAAAATTACCGTTTCGGTGCATTCAATCGAAAATTTTTTCCTTACTGATGAAACATTGAAAATTACATTTTTGATACAAAAATCACAATTAACGATTGAATTAAATCTCGGCTGCATATTTGATCAATAAATTTCTGACCTGTAATATTATCTATTCGACATAGAAACAGGTGTAATCGTGTCTTAAGTGAAAGGGAAACCAACGCGATGTGATAATACAAATGTAGGTTTCTTTGTACAATGTTACTCAAAACTCGATATTCGTTTAGAATTCTGTCAATTGACGAAACTTAGATATGTGCAGAAGTGGGCTTAAAACGGTCAAAGGTGCATGAACTACCCACACAGCAGAATTCGCCCGTCGGAGAGGAAAATTTCGCGAAAAACATGGCAAATAAGGTCATCAACCTGGCTTATTACGAAGCCATTCGAGAAAAAATGTTCACAATAAAATAATTTTCGTCACTTCGAACAACAGAAAATAATTATCGATAAACGAGATTGTCTCGTATTCGTCAGAACTTACTTAATTAACATGTTGAAAATAAGTATTCACTCGTACGAATCAACAAATCACATAAAACTCGGCGTCGAATTAAATTTTAATATTTCACTTTAAATTTTCTTTTCACCATTGTCAATCGTGTAAGTGGAATGGAAAATTCACCGAATACCGAAATCGTAGATACCGCGAACACGCACTACAGACGCGAAAATGAGAAAAAAAATAATTAGCGAAAAAATTGGAAACTGATATTCGAATGCTGAAAAAAATAAAACCAAAACACCGGATAAACAATAACACTGGATAACTGCGACAGACGAACGAACGAATAAACTCGTGCGAATAAATATTTTGCTTTAATTTTTTTTCCCCTTCGTACGCACAACGAATACGGTATAAACAACGTATCGCACCAAATAGTTAAATAACTTTCGTGTATAATTATTCAGAAGACTGTTCTAAACGTAATCACAATTAGCGAAGACCATTTCCAACGGTAGTTAATACCGACGAAAGTAACCACAGACTAATGTTCTATGAGAAACAAGGACCAAGTTACTGGAACACCTTGTAAGATTCCTTACGACATAATAATCTCCCTCTCTTTTCTTCCCTCATTACGTTCGGGCTCAGGTCATAGGAAAATGTACGATTCTCTGGTTCTCTCGACGAATCGACAAAATCACGAAGAGTATCAGGTATTCCCTTATTGCTGATGGTTTTTTTTTTTTGTCGAATGCAAAACTGGTATTTCAATTATTCGGTAGTGCGATGGTGGCGTTCATTCATCGTTAATTTTTTTTTTATATTTGACGATCGTGGGGAATTTTTTCTAGCTGGAAAGTAATGAGAGGGGGCTGGTTGGAAAATTTTTTAGGTGGGATGAGATTTTTACGGATGGAAAAATTATACATCTTTGGATTAATTATTGAAGTATGGCTAAATTTGGAAATTTGACAAAAAATTTAGATATTTTTTACTTGGTAAAATTTTCCACTGAATAATATTTATATTCTTACCTACTTACATACCAGATTTTAAACTGCATGAAACAAAAATTTTCCATTCGGGTTAATTTTCAGTAGAATTTTTCTGATGAGCTTTAAAAAAATGATGAAAATTGATACTTGTAAAGATTCGTAGTTTTTCAATGACCCTGATTTGGAAAAAATTGGAGGTGGAAATGCGCTAAATAATGCACAAGGTATTTTTAAGGAAGTTGGTGATTCTCGGCTGATTGAAATTCTTTTGAGATGAATCGATCTATCCATTCGGTGAATAATTTGAACTTTGAGTCACAGAGTTGTTGTTTTGAAAAATTCGAACGAAGTGTGGACAAAAATTGAGTAGAATTTTCAAATCTGATAGCAATAAAAAAAATAATAAACTTTAAAATATATAAATTAAATCGATTAATGTTTTCCATTTGTAACCAAACGCTTTTAACATTATGTATTGGAAAATTTTTAAAAAATTCTATGTTATGAAAAATTTTAAAATATTGAAAAATCAATTCAATTCAATTTTCAACTTTTTTTTGGTGACAATTTTTTCCCCGATCAGAAAATATTTTTTAAAAAATCAATGTTTTAGAATTTTTTAATTTCTATTCTCTCATTTCGAATCAGTGAAAAGTCACTGAAAAAAACCAGAATTACAACACGTGGAAAATCAACAAAATTATTTGATTTTCAGCGGATTTTCGCCGATTTTTCTAATAATTTCAATGATTTTTTTTGGTAGAAATTTGAGATATTTCGCTGAGTTTTCCGCAATTTTTTCACGTTTTTCTTTCAATGAATTTTTTTTTATTGATTTATTACTGTGCTGCCCTATTTTGAATCAGTGAAAAGTCACTGAAAAAAGTCAACGTTGCTGCACATGGAAAATGAGCAAAATTCTTAGATTTTCTGTGGATTTTTATTAATTTTTCAGAATATTTCACTGATTTCTCTTGGCAAATTTCAAATATTTTACCAACCTTTCAAATATTCTGCTGCAATTTTGACCGTTTTCTAGTGATTTTCAATAATTTTCACTGATTAATGAATGTCGAAGCATCAGTGCATGGAGCAAACCTGAGAAAAATTTCAAAACTGAGTTTTTCAGAAAAGTCATGTTTTCTGATCTCGACCAGCCTCTAAAATAAGTTCTAAAATTGTTTTGATTCATTTTCGAATTTTTCTGGATTATAATTCCTTTGTCTCTGTAAATTCCGAATTTTCTGCTGTAATAAGAAATATTAAATATATAATTTCGATTCACAATAAATTGAAGAAATAATAAAATTGAGGCAAAAAATTCCAAAAAATGTCCGAATATTTCATGAGATGCATTAAATTTGGGGTAGAAAGTCTAGACCGAAAATTGAAGCTATAAAAATAATGGCCAAAGTTTAAATATTAAATGGACCAATTTTGAATTTTCAAGAGAAGAAATACCAAAAAATGTTTTTTTGGTCCAAAATTGTATAAAATAATTTATGAATTCGAGTAAAAGTTTACTTTTATTAAGTTTGGAAAACGTTCATTGTAAAATGATCATTTCAGTGTCAAAAATTCAAGGGGTTTCCAACTCGATGATCATTTCTGTTTCAATTTGAAAAGATATGAAAAATATCAATTTTTTATCTTTTCAAGTTGCATCGAATGTTTGTTGAGCTGAAATGAATGTAGTAGTTGAAATGTTTGAATAGTTTTTTTTTTTATTTCAGTTTGAATTTTAAAATAATTTCTACTGGATTAATTTTACCAGAAATTGAATGAGGAATTTTTTTGACAAAATTGTATCGAACGAGTTTTTTTTTACTGAGTAAAGATTAAATTGGAATAATTTCTTTAAAATTTTAAAATTTGCCTCAAAAAAATACAAATGAAGGAAGGATTTTAAAAAAATCAAAATTGGAATCCTGAAAAATTACTTGAGAATTTGAAGAAAATTCCAAAATTTCAACTTAAAATTTTTTCAAGTTTGAACTTTTTAAAATTTTTTTTCAATTGTTTTCACGATTCAGATGCGTTCACCAAAATCTTGAGAATTTCTCGACATTCGCCACATTGAAAATGGTGGGAATTTAAACATAGAGAAATTTTTAAAAAAATACGTAGGTCTCTGAGATAATTTTGATAAAAAATATCGTAAATTTTCATACTATATTTATTTCATAAATTTTCATTTAAAAAAAGACGATTTGGTTCTCAAATTTTATACAAATGTGTACCATCTCAAAGGACATGGGGCCTCAAAATTCAGAAAATTCCATTCAAGGTGTACTACTCCAAAGCACTTGAATCATAAAAATGATCATTTTTGTAAACTCTTTGAAATATGGACGCGAAAGTTTCGAGACGAGTTTTACGATAAATGAATGACTGTGAGAAATGACCGGGTCACTAATTGAATTTAGCATCTCATTCGACTCGACAATTGAAAGTTTCCTCGTTCGTTTACTAACCCTGAACAAAGACACAAGCAATCGTTTTATTTTTCTAAATGCCACATTGAAAATTTATTCCAATTGCAATTATTTTCTAGAATAAGGGATTTTCAATGAATGGAATTCTTACTCCCTTAATTAATCAAGTTCCTCACAGGTGTAGAAAAATTACCTTATACTTTCACTCTAGTTATGAGAAAATTCTTTCTCAAAAAATTGAAAAATAACTCACGAATAGGTATTATATATGGCTTTATGAGTAAAAAATTTCAACGACCAGGAAGATATCACCAATCGAAGTTAATTAATTTCTCTCAATACGTGAATTGAAATTTTTCAAACAATCTCCTCCGCACCTATCGATTATTACAAATCAAACATCTAGGAAACGTTCGAGATTAATTTTTCAATTCATAATTTACATAACAAGGTATACGAAAATATACACTTGAAAAAATATTTACCTATTCCGGCTGCCGATGGAGAGAGAGAAAAAAGGTAATGAGCTCGTTACACAATGAGCCCAATCAGGTCACTGGTTTATACGATTTGCGATTTAATTTAAGTATATAGAAATGTGATAAAACTATTTATGCAGCAGAGAAGCTATAGTAATTCTAGGAAAAAAAATATAGGCACCTTGCTACTAAACTAGATTCTATACACCATGACGAATACATCGTAGAAAAAGTAGTCAGGTGAGGATACATTGATTCTTATTATGATTTTCCTCGTTTATTTTATTCATACTTTGGTACATATGGTTAGATTGCCTAATACGAATAATAAGATTATATCGTTGGCTTACCCGCACTTGATAGACCAACAGTGTTGTGACGATAATGAGAATTATTAGATAATACCGACGATGAATGATTCTAATTTAATTTATCTGTGCGGAGTCATAATGCAGTCGCCTCTCGACTCTGTTCAGCGTGACGTATAAATATTGGGATGTTCTGGTGGTCGAATTTATACCTAGGTCTATTTCTATGGCTAGTTTTATCGTCTGGGGAATCCCCCTAATCATCGAATCGACTTCAGTTCTAGATTATACTTTTTAGTACCATTCGTAAGCATTACATACTCGTATATTTTTCCAAAACATCTTCGTACTATTGAAAGATCTGTTTTGTTGAGTTCGATGTGGAAACGATAGCCTAGCGGTTTTTTTCTCGCTCTTTCAACTTCGATGGTAATCATACCAGAAGCTGCGAAGGTTAAATGATAAATTATCGAATATTTTTATAATTTCCAATCGTTAATAATATACGTAATTATTAAATCTCTTTTTTATGACATTTTAATTACATATTTTGGCGAATTTTTTTTCTCTATTACAATTTTTTCGGTCGGCCTTGAATCTGTAGCTGTACTCTTTACGCCGTGTAGGTATATTTATTTCAAAAATACGAATTTAGTCGAGTTTTTTTTTTAGAAAATTCGCCTGGATGGGTGTTTTAGTGTGTTGATGATGTTTTTTTCCCCTGGCTGGGTTCTAAATGAAGATGTAATTTAGGTGGTTATTTGGGTTATTTTTTTTCGCCACGGTTGAAGTGTCTAATTGGTAGATGAGGAATGGAAGGTGTCGTTGTACTTCACCTTTTTTTTTCTACTGAAAATAAAATTTGATCTTTGATGTGAAAAATTAAATTAGGTATTTATTTCAATTTGATTTCAAAAGGGGTAGTTGAATGAACTTTTGAAGATGAAAATAAATAGGAATTCTCAATTTTATGTACTTTTTAGATATAAACGGAAATATTAACAAAAGTAAAACATTAGGGCAGAGGCAATGCAACTTTTTTTTTTCAAAAATATGAGGAAAATGAATTGATTTCTCTTACGATGAAGCAAAAAGTCAACAAAAATGTCAAAAAATACAATTGAACGGAATTTGCATCGAAAAAAATGTTAAAATTTCATAATTTTTGAAGAAATTTTTCAAAATTTATTAGGTATTTTTTGAGTGAATTGAAACAAAATTATTTATCAAAGGGTATCTAATATGAATGATTTATTTTGAAAAATTGAAATGAAATTTATGCTCGAGCAGTCTATAGAAAAAAAGTATACATTATGACAAAAAATTTCTAAAATGTTTTTTTGTGACAATGTTGGCCATTTTCCTACAGACTGGCTTATTTTTTTAAATATTTTTAACTTTGAAAAGAGATTTGATTTGCCCTTATGAAGATCATAAAATTATAATTTAAAATGTAAAATATTTTTTAAAAAATCAAAATGTGTTTTTAACGAGTTCAAAAGAAAAATGTTTATTTGATTTGTTAATACAAGTACCTAAACCTACTTAATACATTTCTCAAACATTGATGTCCTTTTAAAGGAGGAGGAAGAAGTCGTAGTCATAATCGAAAGTCAAAAATTTTGCAACATTGAAAAAACACCAAAGTATGAAAATTCATGTTTCATAAATTTTAACCAGTCTGACAAAATTTTGAGAAACTATACCTTTCGAAATATTGCTAGATAAATTTTTATGAGCGCAATTTTCGACTCTTCAGATATGACTCATGGTATCTACTTAAATGATAACGTGAAATATTTTTCAGAAGGGGAATTATTTTTATTTTTGTATGTACATTCGAAGATTTTTAATATAAATTGACGATTTTTTTGAAAATGTGAAATTTTGAAAAAGTAAAAAAGACGAAAAGAAACAAGGTTTTTAATTTTTGATTTTTTTTTTTAATGTTCCAGAATTGTATTGATTTGAGAATGGTGCGTTTGATTTGTGATTGCAGTACCAAATTTTTGTCTGCTTTTCATAATTCAAGTTTTTATATACAACATTTATCCATTTTTTTTTCGAGAATATGCTTAGATTTTCTATATTTATTTGCCAGAAAAATTCTCAACATATTTTCTTTCGAACATAGAAAAGAAGAAGGTGAGGTGAGAAGAATCGAAACTGTTGCCTGCAATTTTTGTTGGAAAGAGACCCCCCCATTAAGATGGTGAAATCGGCCTTAGATCCAAATTTGATCAAAAGTAGTTCTAAATGTTACTTGGGACCTAAAAACATTTCACCCAAATTTTTGACCCCCTACCCCTACCCCCTCCAGAGTTATTCCACTTTAAATATCGAAAATACAATTTGCGATATCTTTTGAAGGGGTGGGGGAATTTTGTTAAAATTTTGACAGAATATAGGTATTATATTTATATAAGTATGAAAATTTTTTTGAAATTTTTTTCCTCACTTTTACCATATTTTTCGGGGGGTTCAAAATTTCAAAAAAAATTTAAAAATTTTTTTGGGGGGGTGCCCTCGCTGATTTTTTTTTCATAACTTCGTTACACCTTTAGGTACAATATAAAAAAAATTCGAAGTCCTTTTAGGGCCGGCAACATGCCGAAAAAATTGAAGTTTGAAAAAAAACGTAGATTTTTGAACAACCGACCGCGCGCAGCGAAAGCACTTCTCACGGCACACCGCGAGAACCTGTCCTTATCGCTGCCGATGGTGCCGATGCTCGGCTTCGTTCAGCGCGTTACTATTCGACCACGCACCACGGAGAATGTTCTTTTTTGTTGCGTTGGTAAACGGGCTATCCATCTCCAAAAATAAGGTAGACTCTTCCGATTTCGCTATTTTTTTTTTCTTGCAAATTCCTCGTGATAAACCATAATTATTTTTCCATTCTAATGCTCAGATAGACCTCGTAATTTTTGTGGAATTGTAATTTTTTTAGCCAGACTAGGTACCTGCTTTACTTCAAAATCCCATACCTCAAAATCGGTTGCACTTGGAGAAAAACTGTTCCCAATGTATGAAAAAAACTTCGGCCTCATTTTAAAATGGTTATTTTATTAAACTATCACGAGGAATTTGTAAAAAAAATTTGCGAAATCGAAAATGTTTGGAGATAGATAGCCCGTTTACCAACGCAACAAAAAAGAACATTCTCCGTGGTGCGTGGTCGAATAGTAACGCGCTGAACGAAGCCGAGCATCGGCAGCGATAAGGACAGGTTCTCGCGGTGTGCCGTGAGAAGTGCTTTCGCTGCGCGCGGTCGGTTGTTCAAAATTCAAAAATCTACGTTTTTTTTTCAAACTTCAATTTTTTCAGCATGTTGCCGGCCCTAAAAGGACTTCGAATTTTTTTTTATATTGTACCTAAGGGTGTAACGAAGTTATGAAAAAAAAATCAGCGAGGGCACCCCCCCAAAAAAATTTTTAAATTTTTTTTGAAATTTTGAACCCCCCGAAAAATATGGTAAAAGTGAGGAAAAAAATTTCAAAAAAATTTTCATACTTATATAAATATAATACCTATATTCTGTCAAAATTTTAACAAAATTCCCCCACCCCTTCAAAAGATATCGCAAATTGTATTTTCGATATTTAAAGTGGAATAACTCTGGAGGGGGTAGGGGTAGGGGGTCAAAAATTTGGGTGAAATGTTTTTAGGTCCCAAATAACATTTAGAACTACTTTTGATCAAATTTGGATCTAAGGCCGATTTCACCATCTTAATGGGGGGGTCTCTTAATTGTCATTATTTTTTTCAATATCCATAGTGATGGAAGGAGGGGGGTTGCGGGAGATAAATTTGTTTTATTTTATTGTATGAGATTCAGAAAAATCTAGACTCAGCTTCTTCTGGATTTTTATACTTTTTTTTTGGTACAAAGAGTGTCTTAATCGTTCAGTTGACTGAAATTTGAAAATTTTGATTTGAATAAATTAGGGTTTGAGGCTACGAAGGGGATGATATATTTTTTTCATCAATTTTATCCAAAGTAGACGTTCTGTTTGAATATATTTGCAAAAATTGAAATAAAAAATATGTTTGGATCAGTGATAAGAAATCTGTCGGATTAAAGATGTTTTTGAATTATTTTTTACCTATATTTATTTTAGGTAATCACAAAATTGTTGTCATGGGTGATTTCTATAATGATGGAAAAAAATGGAAAGACTTTTTTTTTCGTTCAGACTCAAAACGTTTTACTCAAGAATATTTTTAAAAATTTTTGAAAAAAAATTCATGTCCATTTTCAAAATTTATAAGCTAAAAAAATGATGAATGACTTTTTTGAAAGAATCAAATTTGTCTGAATTGTTTCCGTATTAAATGAAAATTTCAAAATTTTTCACCCAGTTCTTTCAGAAGTATTGTATTGCTGATTTTCCACTGTGTAGACAATTGGACATAGAGAGAGAGAAAACGATAACTAAGTAAGGACAGAATGGGGGGGGGGGAGGTCAAACATTTAAATAGAAAATTTGTACACCAAAAAATTGTCTTTTTTAATCAAAAGTTCTGTTTTTTTTTTGCTTTTAAAAACTCATTTAAAAATTGTATAATAGGTAAAAGAAGATTGTGCAGTTGAAATACTTCTTCAAATTCCCATAAAACGAATTTCAAAATTATCATCAGAGTATTTAATTACAATTTACATCGTGTGAAAATAAACGAAAAAAATAGATAGATTTAGATTCATTCGAATTATAAACCTTACAATTAAAAAAATAATTAAAATGAAATTGAAAAAAAAATTGAATTAAATTAACGATTTGCCCTACTTAATCAAAAAAAGGGGAAGGTGAAAAAACTTACCATTTAATGGCATAATTTTCTATTAGGCATGGCTGCATCATGATTAATGAGAAACCAAAAAAAAGAAATTATTTCACTCAAGTATCGGGGGTTTTCGTTTCAAATTTGTTACGAATTTTTTCATTTAAAAAAAAAAAAAGTACGTGGAGCTTTGCAAACACATAGTTATGACAATACGATTAGGTATCTATATCGTTTCGTAGTTCTTGAAAAAGCTTCAATGTGTCTCCAAGATTCTGATTAAGTCAATTTCTGTTTTTTTTTTTTTTTTTTTTTTGACATTCCATGCCGATATTATTTTGTGAACGTGCAAATAAATCACTCACACAATGAATGAATGTTTGTCGTGGAATGACAACAAACGAATGCGTAGTAAAGATAGAAATTGCGATTAATGTGACAAATATTTTTCAGCTAGGTCAAACGAATTCATTTTTTGTGTCAATGTGGTCTTTTAGATTCTAAAAAAAATTAGTGTTTGGGAAAATTGTCGAGTATCGGTTTCATTTTCAAAAAGTACATAAATGCAGAATTTTTTCTCAATTTTGATTTTTTTTTACATTTTTTTAGTCAAGTTTTTCAATTTTGATGGAAAAATTCTTCAAAATCCGGAAAGATCTGCATCGATGGACAATTTTTTGCTTATTGTGACGCTGATTTCATGGTGAGTTGGTTGTTTTTTTCTTTCAAAGTTCATATTTTCCTCGAATTGTGGTCGTAAAATGGAAATGCCAACGATCAAATAGCACCTTTCGTTCTTTTGTTTCGTTTTACCTTCTATTTTTCCCATTTTCTCACGTCACGTTCATTGCAATTTTGTTCGAATGCAATTTGAATTTTAAATTTTCGTTTATTAAATTTTTTACGACGAGAAATCCAAGTCTAGTTACGTCGGTCGCCTTCTGCCTTAGTGGATCTTTAGCCTCGTGCGCTTTATTAATGAAAAACCACCCTTCCTCCTCCCCCCTTTAGATCAATTAATACGAGAACCCTTTCCGACCGAATCAATAAAAATTATAAAATTCTTAATTGTTTACAAAATTTCCACCAATTTGCACACACGCGAAGAGAACAAAACTACGAGGAACGTATCAGCAAAAAAAAAAGCAACCTTGAACTCGAAATCCGGGTATGTGAATTTGAAGACGACGATGAAGCAATGACGTTCAAAGATTCAAGCATGTACTTCGAAAAACGGAGGAAAAATAGAGAAAAAAACTTGATCGGCGAAACATCATTAGCACCTGTGCCTTGTGTCAAGTTCCGCATTTATTCTCGTCTGTCATGCTCGTATAAAAATCCTCGCTCCGAGATGACCAATCGAAGCAGCGGCGAATAGGCTCATAATTCATAAGACGAGGGGAAATCCTCCAAGTTGTCATCGTGCTCGAAGAACGGATCAAAGGAGTACCGAAAATGTGTATCTACGCGCCATATGACGAAGCATTTTTTTTTTCATTTTTACGTGCGGCTTAGATCAACGACCTTCGAACCAGATTATCGCGCTTCGACTTCCACGTTTCGACGCATTTGGATTGGAAATTGCGATTGCGTCATTGTGATTATTTTTTCAAACATCGAATTGTCGTAAGAACCCTTAATCGCATCGGCATTCCAAGTCACAATGGCCGATTGCTGCATCGCCGTGATTGATTTTTTCTTCTTCGTAAGATATATAAAATACATCTAATCGAGTTAATCGTCGATGATCTTATTAATGAACCTCGTACGTAAGGCTTCGTATTGTGAAGAAAAAAATCCTGCTGGAAAACTTGTCGAGCCAGTTGGTGTACAGTATGATCCAAAAATAGTGATTACTCGAGACCGAAAAGAACTAGCGGGATGAATTGAACGACTGGGAGTTTCCAGTAATGAACAGTTTCCATGGTAATGTTGAATTGCTGATGTCAAAGAATTTTAGCCTATTGAACCGGTTTCGTAAAAAATTGTTTGCGATTTTTTTTTTTTTGCCAATGAGTGCGATGTTGAGATGATCCGTCCGAATTACGAAAATAACAGTTCTGTAACCGGTTCGGTATTTTTAGCCTGGATGTCAATAATTTTAAGGAAAATAAAAATAAGAAAAACTATTTGAAACAAAATTTGTAGGGTATTGGAAAAAATTAAGTTTCTCGCTTTTTTAAAATAACTTTTTCCAGTCTTGTGATGAAAACATGATTTTTGTCTAAAAGATGAAAACATTTACTTATTAGTAAGATTGTCGAATTTCTGAATTAGGTATACCTGATTACCTCCTTCCTAGATCAGAAGAAAAATCATAGCGAAGTAAAATTTCCGATAAATATTTCTTATAAAGCTAAAAATATGACTGAATTCTGATTTTTAAGGATGAATTTTGCCACCGCCAAAGAGTTATTCTAAAAAGCTTAGGAATTTGGAAAATGCTCAAATCTGGTAAAAATAGCTAAGAATGTACTATTTGAGGGCCGCAGTAACTACCTACAACTAACATTTTTTTTGAATCGAAGATTTCTTTTTGAAAAAAAAAAAACATAATGTGTCACTTTTTAAAATCACCTTCAACTCTGGAAAAAATCGATCTCTGCCAAAAATGAGTAAATCTGATAATCCATTAGATTTGTTCCGTTAAGATGAATCCAAATATGTCTCTTTTTTTAAAATTTTTTTCATTTTGACCATTTCCTTCAAAAATGATTTTTTTGAAAAATAACTTGACATAAAAATCTATCAAAATTCATGATCAATGAACCACGAACTATGAATCATGAAAAATTATTTCCCCTAATTTGAACAAAAATCAATCAGAAGGGAGTTTCAAAAATGGTTTGCCAATCCAATCCATTTGAACATTCAGGCATTGAAAATTCACCATGAACCACGAATCACGAACTACGAATCACAGAAACGTACAGATCATTGAAAATTCAAGATCAACAGCCAAAAAATTGTAAAAAATGCTTCGGACAGGGTTGAACCCTGACTTGTGAGGTAATAATTCGTGGGATTAAACTTTGGTCTACAAAAATCTTTGATGACATTGCCATATAGCTCAAGAACTTCTGAATTAGTGTTGGGCAATTATTAATTATTGGTTTTTTCAGCAGAAATAATCACATAATCGATTATTTTTTTACTTCCCCGTTTTTGGGCCAAAATTGAACAAAAATTTGAAAAAAGATGACACAGCACGAAAATCTTGAAGAAAATTTAGAAAAAATAAGGGCTTTGACCTGAACAATTTGTGTTTTCGGCACATTTTTTTACTTTTTTTTTCTATAAATCACTTGAAGATTTTCTAAAATTTGATGTTCCTCGAAAACTTTCTCGAAATTTTTCACGAACCTCAAAATTTCTCAATTTTGAAGTAGGTAATTTGAGATCTGTAAAACATTTATAAAAAAAATATGAAAAATATATTAAACAAATTGCAAAATTAGGTTAAAGCCCCTATTCATACTAAATTTTCACGCTGTGCCCTATTTTTCTAAATTTTTTTCCTATTTTGGCCCTAAATGGAGAAATTTTCTAAAAATTTTCAAAAATTTAAATTGTATCATTTTTCAATCCCAAATATCAGTTTTCAAATATTCGTCGACCTTTGCAAAAAAAAAATCATAAAAATCGCTAAAATAGAAAAATTGAGGTGCACACGTAGTAAGAATAGTTCAATTTTTTGACATTTTTATCTCATAATTTTCACAATTACTCGTATGTGACATATAACGTCATAAATAACATCACTTATGAAAAAAAGGGTTTAAAAATTTCTAAATTTCAGTGGACAACCCCTTAAAGGGTTAAAAAAATCTCACGAATTTCTACTGCGATTATAATCGATTAATCGATTATTTTTCCGTCGATTATTTTGAATAGTCGCACTTTGCCTAACGCTATTCTGAATAGTGCTGATAAATTGAAGAAAGAGGAAATGAATTAGATTTGAGAAGTGACAAGGTTCAAGAAAAGCTGAATTTGATAATGGATGGATGAGATTACTAAAAAAAAAAACCTAAATAATGAATTGAAATGAAAAAAAGTTACCTTTTTTAAACTTTTTTGGTTACTTTTTCGATCATCAGAAATTCCTAAAGTTATACCTTTTCTTTTTTCAAATCTTGGCTGGGATGCCTGAGTAGTGAGTAAGGCGGTGGACCCTTGAAAGAGGAGGAGGCGAGAATGCCTCAGTGCTAAATTTTTTCAATTCAACGTTCAGAAATGAATGAATCTTGAAGTTTCTTTTCTAACAACTGAAAGCTGAGTAACAGCTCAGTCAAGAGAACGTATTTTTTCAATTTTGTTTTTCTGAAATTAAAACCTAATTTAATGAGATATGTTGCCTAGGGTGGGCCGAAAAAACAATATTTTCGATTTTCATAAACATACACCCCCCCCCCCCCAAAAAAAGTTGTTGACTGATGAGACTTGAAGAATAAAGGAAAAAATTTCAAAAACGATTCATATCTTCCGATCGCACATTGGCGTTGAAGTTTTCAAAAATTAGCAAAAATTCAAAATTTTAAAAATTTTGAAAAAATTCAAAATTAAATAAAATCATTTTTAGAGCTTATGTAGTGCCCGCAAAGCCCGCATAGACCAAAAAACACATTTTTTTTGAAAGAAACAAACGTTTTATAATTTTTTTTGATTTTTCTTCATGTGAAGAAATAGCAGAAAATAAATTAAAAAAAGGTGTGCGCATGCATTTTTTTCAAAAAAATCTGCTTTTTGGTTGGAATAGTCACTAGATAAGCTCTAACACCAATTTAAATGAAATTTAAATTTTTTCAAAATTTTCTAGAATTTTTGAAAATATTGAATTTTTGTCAATTTTGAAAATTTTAATGCCAATGCGCAATCGGAAGATATGAATTGATTTTGAATTTTTTTTTATTCTTCAGGTCTCATCAGCCAACAACTTTTGCGGGGAGTATGTTTTTGAAAATCGAAAAAATTGTTTTTTCGGCCCATCCTAATGTTGCCAGTTGCAATTTGATTCATCTCGAGCCTGAACTTTATCCAATCAAACAGAACTTTTGGATCATACTATGCCAAAGTAGGTAGATCCAGAGATGCTTGTAATACTTAAAGGACATCATACACCTAAATATATAAATGTACCAATCTTAAGCTTACAATTAGCCAATGAGACGACGAAAAAAAATCCAACCAAGGGTATACGGAAGAAATAACTGCTACAGGTGATTTTTCATGACCCAATTCGCGGTCATCATCGCATAAATAGTCGTCACTTAGGGCTCAACTACTCTTACATGTAAATCGTTCAGCCCAAAAGTTTGTTAACCTCTTTAAACGAGCGCTGAATTAGCCAGCTATATGCAGTTGCTCTTCGAAGGTGATATTTATATTGTTTCGAAGGCTAAACATGATCGAGTACGGTTGTTAATAACTATACAAGATGTTTACAAATTATAAGAGTGCAGGATACCCACCCTACCGCACCGTACAAACGTGTATGTTAGAAAAACGTTTCCATTTGGCGAGAAGAATAGAAAGAGAAGTGAATATACCACGTCCATATCCAATTTAATGGTCCGTATCGCGGTTATTTTTCAAACGGTCGTAATTAATTAAATAATAGATAATAAAAATACGTCGGCTGACCAAAGCCCGCCATCTATACACTTCGGATTAACGTGAGACTATTCTCAAAAACTGTGTTAAGTTCGTTTTCATTATTAAACTCTTAATTATCTATCAATTGAGAAAAAAATTTCCCACTTGTAATTATAGGTGCGTATACGTTTGACGACTTTTCTTCGAATACCTACATTTTTTGCAAATAAAAGAATAAAAAAAAAACTATTGTCACTTTTGAGGCACAAGGTAAGTCTCGATCATTCAACTGTGTGCGGAAAACGTGTCGTATGTGTTGGGTGAGTGAAGTTGACCTTTACAAGAGGAAAAAAATCACCTCCATTTTTTCTGTAGGTGTATCGTCAAACGTCTATATTGCGGTGTGTCATCTTTAGATTTGGAATATCGAATTGGTACACGAGCTTTATTAGGTTTCAAATTTTTTGGCACGGATTGAAGGTCAATCCGTGGAACCAGGTGTTAAATGAATGGGAAATTGTCTAACGTACAGAAAATTTCAGGCACGTAGTATTTGCACAATGTCTAGATAGGTATTTTAATTAATGCTACGAGTTAAAGGTAGAAAATCCAAGAGAATATTCGTTCTAATCCTCTTTACGAAGTTTTGAGATGTATTTGTTTTTTTTTTTAAAATACGATTCAGATTGTGATTTTCAAGTAGGATTGTGGAGAAAAAATTGATTAATGGTAAGAAAACAATGCAGAAAATGTTATTTTCTAGACTTTTTTCACTACTTTTAGCTTATTTGGAGATAGAGATAATTTTTAAACATGTTTCCATCAATTTCCACGTTTTTTTTTTTTGTTAATTCGGAAAAAAATTCCAAGTCATCTGAAATAATTCAAGATGTCCTGCACTTTTTGAAAAAAAAAAACTGGAAAAATCGAGAAATTTCAATAAACTGGAACAGTCAGAGATTAGGTATTGAAAATTTTTCCTGAATTTTTTGAAATTTAAATGAAGGATGCTACACCAAGAAATATGGAGGGTATAACCCCCCTCCCCCAGTCAGTTTTCAGTCGGCCAAGTTGGCAAAATTTTATTGCGACGAAAAAGGAATGCCGCGATGTCCTCTTGACCACAAAATTGAAAAAAGGGGGGAATGGAAGGGAACAATCTAGAAAAATGAGTAGAGTTTCCTTTGAAAAGAAATGTCTCATCTAAAATCAAATTATTTTACAAGTTTTTTTTTTTTTTTTTTTAATCTTAACTTATAATGTGATCATGTCTTGATCTGAAAAAAATTAAAAATAATGTTCATTCTCAAATCATCGTGTCTCATTTATAATCAATTTTTGACCAAAAAGAGGGAGAATGGGGAGTGATGAATTGTAAAATTTTTTTTTAATTTTCAGTTCCGATGAATCCGAATTTGCATTCGCATAATTCAGGATAGTCTGAGTTTGACATAATTCGTTACATTCTTCAAAACTTGATAATTTTCATTTAAAAAATTGTCTGTAATAAATTCCAAACTCAAAATTTTGTGAGTGGGATAGGTGGTGGTGGTGTCAGTGCGTAAAAAACTCATAAATTACGTTGCAATTTTCAAATACATAAATATTTTATGTTTTTCTTCCAGGCTGCTAGACTGTTCTCAGTGCAGAGAAAATTCGGGCCCGGGAAAAAATTGAAGAGCGAAATAAGGTCTTACATTATGGGGGGGGGGGGGTGTCAAAAATTCAAAATTTTGATTTCTGAGTTCCAATACTGCGCGAAGAAAAGGAGATTAAAATTACGTAATATCTTCCAATCATACAAGAACCTTCAATTCTTTAAGAATTGTCACTTGTCAGCGATTCAGAAAGTAGATATTTTCGATTTTTAAAAAATTTTTAAAAATTCTATTGAACCTCGAAATTGATTAACTTAATTTCAGATATTATTTTAAAAATAAAGTAGAGACCAAAAAGTAGGTTGCGACTTCCAACATTTGAAAGATTTTAAACTTATTTACTTTTTCTTATTATTTAATCCAATTTTGAATTTTTTTTTTATTCTGAAATATTTTCCGATTCGTAAAATTATTTTTCAACGATATTCATAATTTTTCCCCAATTTTCCTTCACCACTAAATAATTCATCAAATTTTTTCAAAATGTTTTCAATCTTAACTTGAACTTGAAAAATGATTGTTACCTAGATTTGAAGCTATTGTTGAATATTTTCATTGATGAAACGATTAAAATGAACAGAGCGTTGTAGAATCAGAAAACTTCAAAATTGTTCGGTTCTTTGGCCTGGTCTACAACAAAATGCGATTGCTACTTGAAAAATTTACAGCAGATCCTCGAGGTACTATGGTATACAAAGTCTTGCAAATCCATACTATGCGGCCAATTGATAACACTTTCCAATACTTCAAGGTCGTTCGAATCACTTGGTATTCAAAGTGTACCTCGCTGTGTGTTTATTCGCCTATGATATTATTGAATTTTCGTGTTTGACTTATCGAATATCATTGGTCGATTGTTGAATTGAAAATATCTCGAATATGTAGAATATCGAACTATACCAGCTACTTGAAAGGAAAAATGTACTCGTGGATGTTGGAGGTACCTGTCTCCTCGGGTCGTGTAGTGTATCTATGAACACTATTGCGCTTTTATGCTTTTAATGGCGTTTCAGTGTCAATATTACGGCATCATTGAGACGACTCGCGGCTCTTATCGATCACATGATGTTGATTTTGTTGCACGCGATCGTATATTATCGAGATTACCGATGAAAATAGCTAGTCTCATTTTCACCGATGGAAAATTACCGCAGCACCGGTCGACGAGGACGTAGCGCCGTAGGGGCGCCGTCAGCCAAGGTGAAAAATTATTTTTGGATGCGGTGATAAGGAAGTCTATAGATTGAGAAGAGGTATTATGTATCAAAAATTAGTGAGAGGGAAATAAGTGTAGGTACACGAGCGATGGAAAAATTGATCAATGGAAAGAATAGGGTTTAGAATACAATAATTTTAAAAAAATGATTCATCAAGGGTTGAAATATCTTATAAGTACAATTTTTTTTGAAAAGAATTCCGTATTTTTCCGAGTGTAAGAATTGAAAATATTTTATGAATTTTGAACGATTCTCCCCTAAGACCTTACTACAGGCAGTGGCGTAGCCAGAAATTCATGAAGGAGGTCCGGAAGCTCTTTTTAGAAGGGTAAATAGCGGTATAGAGATTAAGAACACCAGAAGGGAATCTTGTTTTGTATACAACTTTGTGCCGAAAAACAGAAAATTTCGATCACTTCCGTTGAAATTGAAAATTCTTGAAAATCAGCCAATAAAATGGCCATATCTCAGATAGGGAGGGGGTGGGGGGTTAAAAAATTTTCCAGAATGTTTTCACATCAAGGGGCACCAGTCCTGTGATGGAAAACTGAAATTACTTTAGTTCCAGTCATAGGCGCACCCAGGAATTAATTACGGGAGGGGCTGAGAATTTGAGAAAAATCAGGGGAGGAGGTCAAATTTCAAATTAATCATTTTTCACCGATCTTTCAGCCAAAAATCATTGATTTTTTTCTGACAAACTGGGAATTCATTAAGGAATTGGTGATTTTTGACTCTAAATTTGGTCAAAAATTATCAATTTTGAATATAAAAAGATTGAAAAAATACTGTTTGAAGAACAGAAAAATGTACTTTTTAAATATTTTTGCAATAAAAAAATATTTTTTCCATGCTTGAGGGAGGGGCTCAAGCCCTCTGAGCCCACCCCTTGGATGCGCCTATGGTTCCAGTTCCAGTTCTCAAAATTTTAAATTTTCAGTTCCAATTCCAGTTCTCAATATTTTCTAGTTCCAGTTTTCAGTTCCAGTTCCAAATACCAGTTCCAAAATTCCATTTTTTTTTTTAAATTTTGAGAGATGAAAAACCCCCGAATTTTCTGGAAATATTGAACTTTGTTGTTTATCTTTTTAAAATACTTGGAATTTTTTCATTTTTCATAGTACCTATTCAAGCTCACTCAACAAAAAAGATTTTTTGGGAAAAAACCTAGAAAATAATCTTTTTTAGAAATTTTATGATTTCTGGTCCTGACGTCCTAACTTAGTCCTGAATAATTATCCAATAAAAAAATTGAAATTTGAAAAATGTGTGCAAGGATGTTTTTAATTGGGTGGAATTTTCAAATTTACAACACATTTTTTCTTCACTCACTTTTCTACCTAAATTTTTAAGGTTCGTTAAGGTCTTTTTTGTTTTTCGATTTTTAGTAAAAAATTTTAAATTGAATATTGTGCAGCTAAATTTTCTACTTTATTGCGGCAAATTTTCAAAAATTGATTTTTTTCTGTTTTTTCCTCCATTTGGAAATCGAAACTGGAATGCAGAACTAAAAAAAAACTGGAACCAAGACTGAAAAACTGGAGCTGAAACTAGAACTAAAATGATGAGAACTGAAATCTGAAATCCGGAACTGGAACTAAAATGAATTTCAATTCTATACCAGTTCCAGCATTTGCTGTTTTTTTCTCTTTTTTTTTTTTACTTTTTTTCAACAGTTTCTAGTTTCATTGCTTTAGTTTCAGTCTTTCAGTCTTTCAGTCTCTATTTACGTTAAAGAATTACCAATATTTAAAATTACGGAAAATTTAGGTAAAAAAAAATACAGAAAAATTTTCAAAGTAACAACAATGTTCAATTTTTGCAGAAAATTTTACATTTTTTGGTTTTTTCACCTCTAAAAGTTTTAAAACCCCAAAATTTCAGAACTGGTATTCAGAACTGGAACTAAAAAATTTTGGGAACTGAAATTAGAACTGGAACTAATATCATTTCAGTTTCACAACACTGGTGAAAATTTCATTTAAATAAAGAAAAATTGCAATTTACAAAAAAAAAATGCTGGAACTGGTATAAAACTGAAATTCATTTCAGTTTCAGTTCCATTTTTCAGATTTCAGTTCTCATCATTTCAGTTCCAGTTCCGATTCCAGTTCCAGTTTTTCAGTTTTAGTTCCAGTTTTTTTTTTTTTTCAAATTTCAGTTTCAGTTCTGATTCCAGCGCACCACTTTAAGGTGGTTAGAATGAAAATCGAAGCAAGGGCCAAATTCACCCCTAAGGCCCCTAACCCGGTCACACCTTTTATCAACTTTTTAAATTATACTTTGGATGATGCTGGAAAGTGGAAAACCTTTTTTGGTGATTTTTTTTTCGCGTTATCGGCGATTACACCGATTAGGTATATTGACTAACCGCCACTGGCAGGATTTATTACACCTCATCTGCGAGCCCATACTTTGTATTATTTTCAATGGATACCGTTGTTGGAAAACCACAGATTCGCGATGGTGTTTGGATTTGACAATCGCGTATTCATACAGTCGATATATCCGTTCCATATTCTTATTATTTAAAAATTCTTCCAATTATTTGGTTGGCGGCCGCAGAATCGGTCATAAAGAAACCACCGCGACCAGCAGAACCATATCTCGCCAGCAGCGGAGACCGGAGACAAATTGGTAGGGAGTGATTTCATCATACTTTCTGTTTCTGTGGGCATTGCCCGTGAAGTCAGAAGAGCTCGGTCCCCACCAGTCTTGACATTAAAATTGATACGGTTCGGCGTAGGTAAGCTGGGCCATAGATCGGAATCGTGGCTGGTACACGGTTCTCCTATCGCGAACCCGACTGGCCGAGTCATCAAATCCACATTGTTGCACTCAGCTGCTAAAATAATTTCCAATTAAACATGGTCGTTGGTCAGCTGAATAAATTTGGCGTCACAGACTGCCTATTACGCAATGGCCCGCCAGCCAGCTGTTTTGTACCTTGAAGTCGTGTGTAGTATGTCGTGGTCTCCGCGTCTATCTGCCCGAATAGGTTTGATAAGAAATTAGGAGATTCTCGGACGCGAGTTTTATTTCAGCATTTTCAGCATTGATTCGGTGAAAAAAAAATTGATTTATCGAAAGCTTCGATCCCTCTGTCACCTCCAAATACCCCATCCATCTTTCGAATTAACCTTTAAAGTAATTTTAATTCGATACTATGTCCTATCTGAACCGATACCTCGAGATAATTATTAATTCAGACTCGATTTGATTTATTTTATCTATTTTACATCTTTATTAAACGATAGACCGAAGATCTACGATCATAAATCACGATTACTGGAAACGAAATCGATACAGAGGCAGAGAGAAAAGGTTGTCTGATTCGAATGACCGAGCATCGAGTAATTTTGCGTGTACCTGCGAATGGAAAAAAATTTCCATATTCAAGGTGATTCACACGTTGGTAATTTCACCCTTCGATTTAACATTTTCTTTTAAATTTTTATCAGGTGCTTATTTCTTACTCGATCGGTTACTTATAAATTGAGTTATATTTTTAATGTGTCGACTTCGAAGTAGGTAATTTTTCTTTTGAGATTTCGTCTTTATAAATAGCTGCTACGTGACACGAAATACCGCAGAGTAATTCGCCTTAAATATCAAACATGAGGTAATTACAGTTAGTTGTACGGTTCATGACGAGTCAATTTCCAAAAATAAATATTAGACTAATTTCCCGTTAAATATAAAACAAACACTGAATTCATTACCATTTTTAGTAGATTGCCATTGAGAAGTCTAATTGTGAGGTCGTCAGTGAGATTCCTTTGTTTTATTTATAATTTATCGGCTCGTGTGAGGTTTTCAGTTGGTGAAAAATCATTAAGTTCTGATCTGAGTAGGTTTGTCAATATAAAAATCGTTTAAGAAGAATTGATTGGATTTTGTATTTATAAGAAGTTGTTTCGATTAATTAAATGATAGGCAAAGTACATAAATAGGTAAAGAAGAGATCCCCAAAAAAATTGTTTTTCTAATTTTTTGCTCAGCGAACTGAGAGTTTGTTTAAAGAAAGTTGTACAAAATTTTTTCGTAGTTTGTTTCTGATCACAGTTTTTTTTTAAATATACCTTAGTATTTTATTTTCACATTTTTCTTTTCTTATTTTTCCTCGTGGCTTTTATCAACTTTAAATTTGTAAAATGTAATTTTGAATGATCAAACAATTTATTCTTGGTGTGTCAGTGTTTCATGGCCATAACAAAAATGCAGTTTTTGGACATTTTCAAACAAAATTTCATAACTTTTTCATAAATTCAGAGGTTTTATTCCAATTAATAATGAATATTCATAAATTCGATTTCTTAGTTTTGCTGGTTTGCATCTTTGAGATTTTTTTTTGGTGCGTTATGTTACATCATTTTTTTGTCACCGTTTCCATTTTTTTCCATATTTAATTTTCCTATGATATTTTCATCCAGCTTATAAATTTTGATGTTTTTTTTTTTTTTTTTAATGCAGAATGTTTATATTTCAAGTTTGACTTTTCATCCAATTTTATGATTTAAATTTTTTTTTCATTTCGGGAGTTTTAGAATTTTCACTGCTTTTTTCAAATTTGACAATGATATTCCAGATTTTATGAATTTTATGACTATTTTTTTTTAATTTAGTAGATAACATTAATCACCTTTTTCGAATTGAAAGCAGTTTTCATGACTTCATTTGTTCATTTCCTTGTTGAATGTAGGAACTAAGATATTGTTTTCTACATTTTTTACCAAATTTGAAGGAATCAATGATCTTTTCCACATTTTTAAGGATATATCATGACTTTTTCTTGATTTTTATAGATTCCTTGACCTTTTGTAGATTTTTATGACTATTATGACCTTTCCAGTTTTTTATACGATAACGACCTTTCAATTTTTTTTAAGCTTTTATGTTCTTTTTTGGTTTTAATGATTTTCTAATTTTTGTATTTTTTTGAAATCTTGACGTAGGAATTATCTTTTTTGAATTCTTATCATTTTTTTATTTACAACTTTTGTCCTTTTTTCTCAAAGTGATAAAATGTACGACCTTTCCCAGTTCTGTGACCATTTCCAATTTTTCTTGCATTTTATTCAATATTTTGACCACGTATAAAAAATATCGTTGAGTATGATCTCTTTATCTTATGTTCAAAACTTTCTTAGATTTCATTGCTTTTACGGTATGATTAATTTTGTGGCTTTTTCATGACTTTCATTATATTTTTTTGATTTAATAAATCTTCAACTTCAATCTCATTTTCAGAAGTCTTGTTTGACTTTTGTGACCGTTTTTTTTTTTTTTTCACATCCTGCATTTTTTTTATAATTTCAATACTCTTTAATCTCAAAATTTATTTTCCATTTTCAGGAAGCTTTATGAATTTTTATGTTTTTTTATTGCATTTATGTAGTTTACCGGCCAAATAGCTAAAGACATCAGTAAAATTTAACTATCAATCAGTGAATTTTCATTTTTGAATGAGTAAGTAATTTTTTCCTTAATCACTGAAATTATTCAGTAAAAATTTTAATTACTGATTGAATCAGTAATTTTTCTTATTCATTTCAGCAGGAGGATTTCTCTTAATTTGAATCAGTCAAAATTGACTGATTTAAATCGACAAAATTGAGTTAACTGTAGGAATCAGAAAAAAATATACTGATTCAATCGGTGAATTTTCATTACTGAATCAGTAAAACTAAAATTTCACTGATAGGAGCCGTAATCAATTACCGTACTGATTCAATCAGGAAATTTCATTTTTACCGATTCAATGATGAAAAATCACTGATTAAATCAGTAAATTTTTACTGATTTCAATCAGTCAATTAATTTTTACTGATTCAACGATCAAAATTCACAATTTGAATCAGTAATTTATCACTGATTGGCAGTAAAATGTCACTGATAAACAGAAGAATCTGTGGAATTTGACTGATTATCAGTGACTTGATTCTCTCTATTTAATCAGTCAATTTCAGCGAAAAGATCACTGATTCGAAAAAGAAGTATCGATACAATTTTCCCAAATCATTCAGCCTCAGAGGAGACTACTCTCTTAATTTGAATCAGTCAAAAATGCCTAAATTGACTGATGAAATAGAGAAAATTAAGTCACTGATGCAATCAAATGCCACTGATTGCCCAGTTAATCAGAGTGATTTTACTGCCAATCAGTGAAAAATTACTGATTCAAATAGTGAATTTTGATTGTTGAATCAGTGAAAAATTAGTTGACTGATTGAAATCGGTAAAAATTTACTGATTCAAATCAGTAAATTTTCACTATTGAATCAGTAAAAAAAATTTCACTGATTGAATCAGTAATTAATTAACGATCGAATCAGTGAAATTTCATTTTTACTGATTCAGTAGTGAAAATTTACTGATTGAATCTTAATTTTTTTTACTGATTTCTATACAGTGACTTGATTATGTCGATTTTAATCAGTCATTTTTGACTGATTCAAATTAAGAGAGTATTCTATCAAACCTCACTTGAATTTTTTCCCCTGGCTTATGTCGAGAAATGCCCCTTTTTTACCCTCCTTCCACTTCGTGAGCACGATTAGAGAATTTTTTACACAATTTTTGGGAATGTTGAACTGTTACTAGTTCCTGAATTATTTCTTGCAATTTTTCTTTTGGCTCGCCCTCGCTAAAAAACAGTATTGAAGCACTTTTCTCCATCTGCAGATTAGTTTTCCAACTTTTGGTAAATTTTATTGATTTTTTTTTTTCAAATTTTTTCACTACTTGGGTAAATTTTTCTCAAATTATTTTTTTAGTGATTTTTTGCTTTTTGTGACGTTTTATTTAAAATCTGAATCTTTTTTCTCGATATTTGTAATTAGTAAAACAATAAAATACGAAAATTCTTTAATGATGAAAATTCACAAATTAAACTCAAACTTGACCTGCGCTATGTATTAATACCTAACTACCTAATACCTACCTAAATTTATTATGAGCACCTTGAAAATATGATTAATCATAACCGAGCTATATCTAATCTCATTCAAGTGTCCTAAAAAAACCCGATTATCGAAAGTAACACTAACACCTCACATTCGATTGCAAATGATCGATCATGCAACTTTATTCTGCCAATACGAGTCTGGGAGTTCGTACCACCAGACTAATACACCAGCACAAAGCACGTGTACATTGTGCAATGTAAACACATACGAATATAGTATCGGTATGTGATATACACAAATATAGGATCATGTGCCACGTTCTGTAAACTTGATATAGAAAGGAGCATATATTTTAGACATATGTAAAGCCACGTCAACCTATAATTACACCTTTATCGAACTTGTCGGCTCTCCAAAATATAAACCTATCAGTCTACGAAAACGAATCGAATTAAATTCAGCGGTACGAAAGGGCAAAGATGACGAGTAATTATAACCGTTTAATGTATTTTAATAGTGGGACAATTCGTAATACTTAACTAGCTATTTCATATGGTTGATTTATTAAAAAACACAGCCTGTTTAATTATTTATCATAACGAAACATGTGGCCGGCCTTCTTGGTAAAAATTTTTCTAAATTAAATCCTACCTATCGGACTTTTGATATTTAATCAAATTTTTGGTCGCAGGACCATGAAAAAAAACCTCACGTATTTTAGTATAAGGCTACACGCATAAAATAATCGTGAAAAGGTTAAACCTACGTAATAAATCTGGGGAAATTATACGACTATTTGAAAATTTTTCGTCATTTTTTAATTACTAATATCCGCATCAAGGATCCGGCATCGCACAGCAGCGACTGCAGCTTCGGCATAGGCGCCGCGTCGTACTCGTTACGTAATCGAAGCCAGGTTAATTGGTCAAACGCGCGCGCTCTTACGTCACGCTTCGTCGCGAAAGTAAGACTAGAAATAAATTCTCAGGTATTTGTTGGATTCGATAAAATTTACTCTTCGTCTGGCAAAACCTAGTACGGCTTCCGCCAGCGCATTCGGTCGCGTGGTACCAAAACTGCATCTAGCAGACGTACGACAAACGCCAGTGAAAAAAATTACCAATCGAAGAGGTGCCTCTCTACCGGTTCATAAACTCGGCATAAAATATCACGCTTTAATAGTCGGCGTCGCTTTCGGCGTGAAATACGCTTAAATTACGACGACGATTCGCGTAGATGTATATAAGAGTAAAAATACAATAGATAACTAATCATCGTTACTCATCATTTGTGTAATCGTCGATTGTAACAAAACACAGATTCGGAAATACAAATTACCGTAGGCAAATTAACTATTCTGGAGGGCCCCGCTTCATACCAGCTTGGTAAATTTTTATCTCGAGTATTGACGTGAAATTACAAAACGAAAAGGGTTATGTAATTTGTCGCGTCTGTGGATAATTCACGCGAGCAGATGCCGAAAGGTGCGAAACGATGGTTTTCGGAAAGGAAGAAATATCGAGGGGCCAGGAGGTCAATTGGATGAGATGAATTGGTGTTTATCGCGATGGATACGACACGAATGTTGCTTAATGTCGAATCGAAGGCATTGTTGTGGTCAAAATGAGTTAAGGTCTTTTGAACTTAATTTTTAGCATGGGAAAATGTCTGGAGTGGTGTGGCGATGCTGTATGCTCTGGAGGAGGGAGGGGCGTATCTTGAATTTTCTCAGTTTGATTTTTCGAAAAATTTCCAACTTTTTTCCTATGTATTGTCCTTAAAAACCCGAACTAATTTCTATAAAATTTTCCAGCTTCGTTTTACAAATTTTCCTGTTTTTTCAAAAATTTTCAAATTTTTTAAATTCTGTAAAAAATTTTTCCAATTTACAACTTTTTTTTTTAAAAAAATTCTACAAAATTTGAAATTTGTAAGAATTATTTTCTGAGAAAATTTTCAATACATGAAAATGATTTTTTTTATTCAATGCAAGACAAAAAGATTCAAGAGTAAAATTGAGTTAAAAAGTCAGATGAATTTTAAAAAATTTCAAAAAAACAAAGGACGAAGTGAAAATGAAAAAAATTTACCAACCATAAGGTGAAAAAGGGAGAAATTTGTTGATCGTATTTATGAAAAAATGAAATTTTTTCAACCGGTCATATTTTTAAAAAATTCGGACTTTTTGAGCTACTTTTTTGATTTTTTTAAAAAAATGATTCCTTAATGATCACTACTCTTTAAAAAAAAATCGAACAATTTTTGATATTAAATTTTATTTGAGATGGTCTTTAAACCCTGACTAATTTTTTTCTGTTTAAAAATATTCAATTATCTGGCTTGAAAACACATAATTTTGAAAATTTGAGTAAATTCATCAGAGCCTGAACAAAGTGAGGACGAAAATTTTTTGTAGAAAACATTGCCTCCAAAAAGTTGAAATTTTTCCATTAAAATTCGTGCTTATTTCGCTCTACTTTTTGACTTCTGAAAAGAAATCACGTTCCATCTCTTTTCAAAAAAATCGAAAAATTTAAGTATAAAAATTCCATTCAAGATTGTCGCCAAGTCCTTTGAATAAAAGGCAATTTTATTTTACTTATGTGAAAATATTCAATTTATCTGGGTTAGAAGGTAAGAAGATTCATACCACAATTTTGAAAATCAATTGAGATAAATTACTGAGCTCGAGCGAAGCAAAAACGAAATTTCTTTGTGAAATTTTACATTTTTTCCAGTTGTTTTAACTTTTCCAAATCCAAAACTTGTGAAATTTAGGACGAGTTGGGAAAAGTTGGGATCCCAATTTTCCCAACTTTTTGCTTCTGTGGGATGGTCTGAGGCTGTCACACCCCCTCACCCTCCCGATTGCCACGACTCTACTAGAGTTTTTTAGAATAGGTCGTTATTTCAGTGGTTTCCAAAAATTTGACGTCGAAAGTTGATTTTTTGTAAGTTTTGGAAAATTTATTTGTGTGACACGAAGTCTTAATAGCATTGGTGGCAGAAATTTTCCTTGAAGGAGAATTTAAACTAGACTCAGAATTTTTTCGAAAGTTCGGGGGTAAAGTTTTAAAAATTGTGAAGTTTTCAAGGCCAAATTTTACCCAACGCCGATCACTAACATTTTGTGTTAGACTAAACAAAAAAAATTGACATTTCCATAAATTAAAAAAAATTTTCATTTATTTAAATTTCGGAAATTTAATGAATTGAAAAAAAAGAATTACTATCTGATATTTTATTCAATTTTTTCTTCATTTTTTACATTTCATAGTACTTTTTTCAGTTTGCCATTATATCTAATTTTATTTTCAAAACGTACTCTAACTTTTTGAAAATTTTTCTTTTTTTTTCAACTTATTTTTTTGAAGTTTACTTGAAGAAGCGAGAAAACATTCGAAAAAGGGATCGTTACACATCGCGAACTAAAACTACATATGTGACAACTTGAATCTAACTCGATACATCGATTGCCTTTTATGTATCGTCGTTGGGTGAGAGCTATTCATAAGAGGGTGAAAAGACAAAGGAAAAGAGAAATCGGTCTGTTTAGGGATATGATGGTATCGGAATGTCGAAGGAATGTGGCGAGAGAAAAAGGATCGTTGCGTTGGTAAGAAGAGGCGGAAGAAAGGGAAATGGCATCGAACGATTCTCGTACGAACAGTTTGAAATAGTATAAAAAGTAATGTTGGGGTACATTTCAAAAATTTTATCGAGTTTTTACTAGTTTGATAAAATGAAACTTCGATCTTATTTATTCAGAAGAGAAATGTTACTCTCTCATTTCAAATCATTAAAAAAAACACTGAAAAAGATTTAGAATTACAGCACAGGAAAAATCATCGAAGTTCTTTGATTTTTAGCGGATTTTTGCTAAATTTTCAAAGAATTTCGCTGATAATTTCTTTCACTAATCATGTTGTTAAATTTTGTAATTTTTAAAATTTTTAGAAATTTCACCTAAATTGCAGACGAAATTGAGATTTAAATAAAATATCAAAATAAATATTAATGATAATTTTCAAAAGTAGATTCAAAATACGTATGAAATTTTTCAAAACTAAAAATGAGTTTTTCAGGGAAAATTAAACTTTTAAAATTTAATATTTTGCTAGTTGAGAAATATCGTAAAATGTCACCTACTGAATTTACATTGTTAGTCCTCAATTTTTCATGATATTTAGAACTCTTTAGGCCACTTTCCTCTTTTGAAAAGTTCATTTAGACACGAAAAAAAAACAGAAGTTACGAAGGAGAATAAATTTACCCCAAAAATAATTAATTTTATCGAAAAAAATGATAAATTTTATTTTAAAAAAAAATGAATAAATTTTATCATAATAATAAATTTTAATCAAAAAATAATAATAATTTATTCAAAAATAATAATAACGTGTCTCAATTCGCAAAATCGGTGAAATTTGTTCTAAAAAATAATAAAATTTGTCAAAAAAATGGATAAATTTTACCAAAAAAAAATCATTTAAAAAAAATAATAAATTTTACCTAGGTATTTTAAGAATTGAGTCACGTATTTTTTCAGATAAATTTTATTTTTTCAGTGGAGAGGAAATTGTCAATATTACTCACCCTTTTTTTCCTAGAGTTCAATTCAATTCCCTACACTCTCCTCGATTCCATCTTGAACTATAGATTGCTCATTAGAATTCCACACATTTTCAATTCGATTCTAAGGAAATCCAAAATTTCCACATCTATTCCATTTGGTCATTTACCACGACTATTCTTGACCTAAATCGATATTTGATTCTTATGCATTGGACTTGCAGCACGAAAGCCACAGCATTGCAAATCAATGCTGAGTAATTCCTTATTTTTTTCAACTACCTGTAATTTGCCTTTCATTCGATATCTTCCCAGGAAATCTTCGGTATTACATTCATCCAGTCTAAATTTTTGCTTCTGTGGAGATTCCCATATTCTTCGATAGAATTAATGTCGAAAGAACGATTGTTCCAACTTAAAATGCCAAATCACTTAATACCTCTCATCACGATACTGAATTACTGACCAATTTACTTTGTATAGGTAATTTTGTACTATACCGTCAGCTTATCCAATTTATTCCAATAATGGGAAAAAAGCATTGCTCATATGTCCCAATGACGACACAAGTTTGTATGAACCTGGTATCACGATTATACCAAACTGGTTAAATAAATGGTCACGTGGAGTGAAATTTTCTCGTGACGTAGGTACGAGTAATTCCCCTCGTGTATGTAAATGTATCGCTGAATCGGCATCCAATGAACAATTGGAAAGAACCAGTTCAAATAAATGGTTCTATTGAACTTGACTAATGAAACAGGGGGAAAAAATTCAAAAATTCCGGAAATTTTCGTATGTGGACGTTTCGTATGGAATGTTAATCCGAACGGTGTGGATCATTTGTCATCTTCTGTTCAGATATACGTGGATACGTAGAGGTAGCTATGGGTATCCGTTGGCTTCAATGAAATAGTAACCTTGACGAAATGCATTGCTCAGATGGATACCGACGATAGCCTTGATCGAATATAAAGAGCGAAATTAGTTTGGAGAAGATAATCAGTAATTATGATTAATTTTGTATCGGGTTTCATTATAACGGACAATGCGAGACGATTGACAATTTGGATCTTTGATGCGGCGAAGGTGGTGGGATTTCTGTTCTTCCAGGTATTCAAATTTTAAGGTTTCGTCTGTCTTGGATTTAGTCGACTTTGCAATGTTTTTCTCATTATACATAATAGAAATACTTAACTCAAGATGGTATCCGATTTATCTGAAATTTTTTTATTCGGCATTGAAGCTTGTTTTTTTTTTCTTCGTCGTCTTTTTTAATGACAGATATAATATGTTGTTTTAATTTTAATTACGCGTACGTGGTGCCGTAGCCTATTGGTGCTTTATCGATTCCCAATCTAATCATATACGGAGATATTTTTCTTACTTCGCATAAATCCCCATACTCGACCTTGACTTTAACGTTTTAAGGTGTCCGTAACTTTGAAATTAACGTCTCTGCAGCGAACTACGCATGCTGATAATGAAATGGAAGGTTTTCACCTTCTCGTGTCGAGCAAAGCCGTGCAGATGGTGAGCTTTCGAGTTGGGTAACTCGATTAATGCAAGTAGATGAGTCTGGGTTTGAACGAAATCGCATAATTTTTCAGTCGAAATTGAAAAATTTGCGTGCGTATGGTTTGAAAATTGCTTTACTTTGAGTCACGATTTCGAGGAAAATCATACAGGTGATGAAAAAATTGGAAAGTATCCTAGGGGTGGTTTTTCTGGCTCAACGTGGATTTTTTAAAAGCTCTGGGTATTGAACAAAAAAAAAAAGACGTTGAAATTTGTTGAAAAATTCACCAATCAGTAGATGAATTTTGTGTATGGTGACCAAGGACATGAATTTTGTAATGGGTCAGTCCAGGTCAAAACTTGGTGAGAAGAAGATTTATGGTTGATTGAAGTGGTGAGAGTATATAAATGAGATCCAAGGGCGTTCGGATGAAGAATGAAGAGGTGAATAGTTTGGAGTATCTTTGTCAGATGGATTTTGAAGTTGTATCATTGAAAATTTTGAGGTTGTTGTCAATTTGACTGTTTCCAAGGTTTTGAAGTGCCGAAGCTGGTAAATTCATTGCTTTATTTTTTCGTCGCGCAGTCGAATATAAGGAAATTGTTCATTGAACTTTTACAATATTTTTAAAAAAGTCGGTAAAATCAGCAATTCGTCTTTTCCCTGAAATAGGCCGATTTACAAATATAGCTCGTTTTACAGAGATCGATCAATTTTGAAAAATCTGTCGAGCCCGGTTTTCGAAAAAAGGTCGGTTAAAAAAATTTGTTGTTTCACGAAAATATATTTATTATTATTTTTTTTTAAAATTGATCATTTCATATAATTTGATCATTTCACAAAATTTTCTCAATTTTCTCATTTTTCAAAATTTTTAAGAATTTTTCAATTTTCTAAATTTTCTGAATTTTCAAAATTTAAATTTTTTTTCAATTTTCGAAATTTAATTTTTTTTTAATTTTCAAAATTTAAAATTTTTTTCAATTTTCAAAATTTAAAATTTTTTTCAATTTTCAAAATTTTTAACATTTTTAAAAATTTTTAATTTTTTTTTTAAATTTTCAAAAATTAGTCAGCGCATACAAAATTGTTCAAGTTCCAAGTATCGGTCAAATTTTAAAAATTAGTCAATGATCTGAAATTGATTGTTTCACAAAAGAACTTTATCTCCCAAAATTTAATCAATTTTCAAAAATTGACCAAATTGATCGATTCGTAGAATGATCTGCCTCACCAGTTCTCATCAAAATCCAAGATTTTTTTGTTGTTGTTGTTTTGATCCACCTGATTACTCATTCATATCAAGTGGATTAGTACAGTTGCTTACCTACGTCACAAAATAAATGTAAACCATCATCATATTTTAGTCTTCTTGTTAAAAAATTGAATTCCCCGCAATATATTCATTGCCAATGTTGAATCGTGTAGGTGTGTGCTTCTTTCCACATCTGATTCAGTTTCCGTGCTCAAGTTCATCAGAAAAAAAATGAAAAAATATTACGAATATGAACCGGAACCGTACCTTAGCCATCGTCATTATGATTAACCGCAAAAATAATTTTACGTATTTAAGTATATTTACGATGACGTAAATCACATTACATTCGAAAAACACCCTCTTTTATGGCATTTTGATACTTATATGTACATATTTTTACCAGATATCCTACCTACGGTAATACAATAATGACGTGACGTGTATTCGTACCATAAAATTATGTTTACATAGAGATATGTAAGTATAGGTACGTATGACGTAAATAGGCGATATAGAAATAGATACTTATACCTATATTTATAGCTGATTTTCGTCTCTAGATTCCGCTAGAAGATCAATGTGCGAGGGTTTTCGAGGAAAGCGTTAGATTCGCACAAGGAGTCTGGGAGGGGGAGGGTCCGAACGAGTTGAGTCTCTTGGTAAGAGAATTTTTTATTATAAAAATGTCATACAGAATAACGTTTTTTTATTTTTCAAACATAATTTTTTGAAAATTCCTAAATCAGTCAATTTGATGAAATTCTGATTCAGTGGATCATCTTTTATTGAAAACGAATGATCTTCCATTGATTTTTCAGTTAAAAAAATCTATGATTTATCGGTTGATTCTCAATTCATTGAAAAAAAGAATGTATTTGTTTACTTTCTCCATCAACAGTAAATTTCGATTTTTCCTCAAGTTTCTTTTTAGAAACTTGATAAAAGAAGGAAAAATTACAAAAATTGATATTTTTTTCCTTAAAAAAAAAAAAAAAAAAAAAAAAAGGAATAGGCTGCCCCATAAATATAACCTGTTGTATGGAGGAATTTCGCAGAATAGAAACGATTCCTTGGAATTCTCTCCGTAATTTTTTTTAAAATCGAAAAAAAATATTTGCTTCGTTCCGGAAAACCTCAATGACAATATTTTGCGCCTATCAATTTTTCATTTATTAGTAGGGGAAGTCGAAAAGATTTCCAAGACTTGTGTGGTTGTGTGGAATTCATAAATTTGAAGCACTTATTTTTTGAAAGGGAAAGAGCTAGGAATGGAATTGAATTATAGAAAAATTTTCAAATTTCAAGTCCAAGAAAACTCGAATTTTTATTAGCACGATTTTATAGATGCGCTCCTATCTCATTCTGATTTCTGAACCAGTGAAAAGACACTGATCAGTCAGAATCGCAGCACTGAAAAAACTATCGAAATTTACTGATTTTGAGCAAATTTTCACTGATTTTCCATAAATTTTTCTTAATACTGATTTGTTTTCAGTGATTTTTTTCATTGATTTTCTCCTGTGCTGCAATTCTAACTGTTTCTCAATAATTTTTGATAATTTTCACTGATTTATAAATGAAAGAGTAAAATTCAATTCATATGAAGCATAAGAGGTCTGAAACTTGACAAAATTTAAGAAAAGTGCTCTCTCATTCTGAATCAGTGATAAGTTCCTGACGAACAGTCAAAATTTCAGCACAGAGAAAAATCAGCAAAAATCATTGATTTTCAACAAATTTTCACTGATTTTTCAAAGATTTCCACTAATTTTTTAGTTAAATTCACAAATTTTATTTCATTGATTTTTTAGCGAATTTTCTCTGATTTTCTCCTGTGCTGAAATTCTGATTGTTTCTCACTGATTTTCGATAATTTTCACTACTTTGTAAATCAGAGAGTGGTTAATACTTTTGGTCACTTTTCCCATCCAAAAATCACTAAAGTTACTTTTTTTGAAAAAAAAAACGAGTGTGATGCCTGAATCAATTAAAAATTGCTTATTTTCTGTTAATTGTAGTTCAGGAATTCAAAAAAGAAAGTAGAATTTTGTTAAACTCAACTTAGCAATTCAGATTTCGAGTAAATTTTTTTTTAAATCGCAAAATTAAAATTTTTTTTGCTCAAACAAGGTGTCTAACAGGTTTTTTTGGTCCTTATATTGGCCAAAGGGTCCTTCCGGTCTTCGAGGTCCTTAGATTGAGCAAAAAGTCCTTCCCATTTTTCAGTTTTGAGACTCACCCGCCAAAAGCTAAAATAAATTACTAGTATTTGAAATGGTTCTAGTGGCAACTTTGTGTGAGATGATAAAAGATGATATGAGTGCTTGAAAAAAGTTCAGCTTTTGAATGCTCTTTTCTCCAAAAATTTTCACCCATTTTCAAGATGATGGTTTGATACTTCTTCTTTTCCCAGCCCAGATAATTGATATTTTCAAGTGAAAAAGTTGTCTTTCTCATTTATCGAAAGACTCGTAACGATTTAGATTGAAATTTTCAAAAATTTGTGATTTTTGGAAAGGAAATCAAATTGTTTTTTTTTTTTTTTGAAAGTCTAAACAAAACACGAAAAAAGCTCAAATTTTACCAAATGAAAATTTTTTGATTCTGGATGTCCTTTTTTTCGTTCTCGCTTCGCTTAGGCTCAGTGAATTTTTTTTTTCGAAATTATGGAGAAAATCTTCTTTTCCATCTTAAACAATGAAATATTTTAAAACCGAAAAAATCGTCATCCTAAAACGAGATTGATTTTTTTTTTTTTGGGGGGGGGGGATGATTTTCCTTTTGGAAAAGTTGTGCTGAAGGTCCTTCCGAAGTCCTTCCCATGAATTTTCGGCAATTGTTAGACACCCTGTGAAATCAAATCTGTATCATTTGCCTCTCGACTACACCAACACCGTTGAAAAATATTCCTCAATTTTTTTATTGAATCCTGCCTAGCCTTCTATTTTTCTCGACTTCTCAGCCCTTTCTTACATAATTTCTAGACGCATTCGTAAAGGAATGGGAGAACGAGGCGGGGGAAAAAAATCACCTTTTGGCTAAATTTTCAAGCCTACGTGTGCCTACGAATATGCTATAAATACGTACGGACAACTCTGGTACCAACAAAATGGTATGTATTTTTATGACGTAAACCCTTATGACAGGTCGATATCGTATAAAGCAATTAAAAGGAGAAAAAAAATCATTTCAACCCAAATACCGACCAATTAAAACCACTCGACTTGGATAACTGGACTGGGCAATAGAGGCAATAGGTACGATACGCGGCCATTAACAGCAACGGCCAACTAGCTGCTGAGCCTATAGTCGTCGAAGAGAAAGTAGTGTTAATGTAAACATCGTTGTACCACCAATACGCAGCCTGCGCCCGATAGTTGCGTAAATATTTAACTGGAAATCGAATTATAGTATAGAGTTTGAGATGTCAAGGATTCGTGCATGTGTCGTACCTCTATACGCGGTATGGTCCAGTATGCGCATTTTTTCTGCTTTTTCGTATCGTACGCTCCAACTTTGCAAATGAGTTTCAAAATATTGTGCGAGATGAAATCCAAACTCATTCCCAAGTATCGGATTATGCACTTGCGAGATCAAAGGTCCAGGGGGGAAGGGAGGATCTTTTACAGACCGAGTGGTAGCAACAGGTGCACTTTTTTATCCGAGTCGCCGGTGCCGATTGCGTAAATATGGTCGGTAGAGAGAGAGAAAAAAAAGCCAGATAAGTTGAACGTGTAATTACACACACGAATGGTCGGTTCGCTCGGCGTATTTTATTTTATATATATTTTTTCATCACGCGTATAAATCATTTACACATAACTCCTCTGGCGCACGTCCTCAACCTCGTCATTACGCCGATGCTTTTGAAAATTCGTAGGTATCTGCAATTTCAAAACGTTCGGATGACCTTTGCCGCCGATTGACTTTTCTTACCATCGGCCAGTCGAGCAACGTAGCCCGCCGGTCGACACGTTAAAAAGCGATAGTAACCTTGACGAATATTTCAGCTTTACTAATAAGATATCTGGTCGCGATGGTAAAGTGTGCGGTTGTTTTCAAGATATAAGTAAAGCTATATAGACTATAATTGCTGGTAAATAATATAGCACTTTGAGCGGATTTACGATTTATTCAACGATGTATGGGTATTATGTTGTCCGCGTTCTCAACTCGGTAATGGTAAATTCCTCCCCTTGTTGGTAACATCGCAGCGACCAAGACTTGTTTGGAAAGGAAGTCTTGATGAGCTTCCTGATCTAGTTCCAACGTATCAGGAAGTTCTTGGTCGGCGACATTGGTTCACTTTCGTGTGGATATTATGCCTACTCGAATACACCGCCTTCTTGTGTAAATTTTGATCGATTCATCGAAATAGATGATTTTTTTTTTGAAGATTTTATTTCAGAGTATCTAAATAATAGTTGGGAAATTTCCATTTGAAAAATTTTGCCTGCGATTTTTTCAGTGGTGAATTTTCGATGAGAATTGAAGAAACGTGTTCGAGTGAAAATTATCATAGTTATGTTGACGAAAATTTCGTACCGATTGAAACATCTTCTCGATATTGGAATATAATTAGGTGTGAATCGATGTAGTCGGAGCCACGTACGTGGAATTTGCATGATGAGTTTTGCCAAGGTCGGGGTCGATTCGTTCAGTTTTGTGGGGAATATAGAGACGGAAGTTGGGCAAAAATTGGAAGTGGGGTGAAAATGAAAAAAATTTCTGACTGGTCGTATACTGGAAATGATCAAAAATAAAAATTCGTGCATTTTCCTTGGTACTTTTTTGACGGCATAGGAGGAGATGGAACATAACTGGGGGGGGGGCTTGAGCCCCTGTTAAAAATGAATGAAACAAAACAAAAATGATCATTTTCAATACCCCCTCCCAAAAAAAAAGTTTCATCGTCATTATTATTTTGTCTTTTTTTGAATCCGTTTTTGAAAACAAAACTTGGACAAAAATATGGAAGCTGTAAAGTGAATTTAAAGTAATCTAGCCCGAGCGAATCGAGGGCGAAAATTTTTGGAAAAAAACATCCAAAAACTGAAATTCATCTCTATTTTCCAACTACATATGTACATGCCTACCTATTTTAGTACTTATTGAGGAGATGAAATTTTCAGCCCTTTTTTATTATTATTATTCATATGTAAGATTTTACATTCTACCCGAGCAAAGTGAGGGCTAAAATTTAAAAAATGGCAGATTTTCAAACAGAAAAAAATTCTATTTTCAATGGTTTTTTGAATGAAAAATTTTATTATTTTGGTGTAAAAATTCAGTGTTTTTCGAAATTATATTCTACGTACCTAATTTCGTGTTCTTTTTCGTATTTTTGAGGAAAAATTTAAAAAATCTGTGTTTTTTTCTCATTTTGTACGTTTTTGTGCTAGTTTGCAATTTAATTTTTTGATAATTTGGGAAATTTTCACAAGAAGCTGTGAACAGGCACGTAATTATTTTCGTTATTCAGGAGACCATTTTAGTCGCTTAAAAAAAATAGGAAATTCTGCGATAGTTTATCCCTCGAAAATTACATAGATATTTACAAATTTTTTTAGAGTGAAACATGTACACGAAAATGATTTTTTTTTTTGGGGGGGGGGGGGGAAGCCCCCCATGCCCCCCTTATCTCTGCCTATGTTTGACGTTCAAAAAAAATCTTTATCCAAAAAAAGTATGTATGTACATTATGCAATGGAGGGAGGTAAAGTGATTTTCGACGAATTTTGAGGTTTATTGCCCGAGCGAATCGAGAGAAATAATTCAAAATCGTTGAAAATCATTTATCTCCCGAGCTGCATTCGATTTTTTTGGGGGGATGGAAGTGAAGAAAATTCATACCATCAGTTTGAAAATGAATTGAGAATTATTATGAAAATTCATCGACTGAACGAAGCGTGAGCGAAAATTTTTGAAGGATCTGTAGTTAATGAAATTCTTTTTAGTGATTTTTTTTTCATTTTTTAATTTTAGTATTTATTTTCAAAGCAGGCGTAATCCTAAACTCCTGTTTCTTACATAGAAATACGTTTCAGTGAAAAAGTAAGGTTAGTGATTTCAGAAGAAAAGATCGAGAAAAAATGAAAAAAATCCAAAGATGCGAAATAATTTTATTTAATAATTTCAAAAATTGTTCATTTCTGATAAAAACGAGCGAGTTTTTGATTTTTTGTAAAATTGGTAGCACTGTAGTTAATGTTGAAGTAAAGTTTTTTTTTTTCAATTTGAATTTTTTCTGTAATAGATTTTTGACCTTTTTTTTAGTGCTGGTATGAGGATCAATTTTTTTTTTTTTGGGGGGGGGGTACGATTTGAAAAAATCAATAAAAAGGTAATGAGAAAAGTATGAAAAAGTAGTGAATTTTCGAGGAAGAAAATAATTTGTTTTTTATAATGATTCGTTGTTTGAAAAAATTCCACTCTCTTGGAAACTTTTTTCTTTTTTAAAAAAAAATGAAATTTTACGTTTTTTGTATTTTTAAGCTAAATGAAGAAAAATTTGCGCCATTTTTTTATTTTTGCTTTTTCATACCAGTTTGAAACAATAATCACCTACTTTTTGAGGAAATGACTTCGAAATGGATCCTCCTCCCATTGCTTCATCTGTTTTTGATGAAATATGCGAATTTTATTATTGCCTTGTGTGATTTTTCTACATAGTTTTTTGTCAAGTTTACGTAGATATCGAGGATTTTTTCCACTGGGTAAAGTGTTTTTCATCATTTGGCAGATTTTCAAGATGTTTAAATTGATTTTCATAGGAGTTGTGATAGTACTTAGTTACTACTTACCTAAACTTTTGGTTCAAAATTCTTTTTTTAATTTTTTTTTATTAAGTTATTTCAACCTTTTTGAAACGATTTTGGATGAATATTGTAAAAGCCAAAAATAATTATTGTTATTAAAAAATCCATAAATTTTTTCAAAAATGATTGTTTTTTCAAAAGTTTGAAATTTAAAAATTTAACATTTTTTGATTAATTTTTTTTACTCGAATGAATTTTTATTCTGCTTGGGGCAAAGATGAAATGATTTCGAATTTAATAAAATGATCAATTCTCACCCTCTTCATAATTTCAATATATTTTTCTCCATTTTAAGGAATCTCCAAACGATTTTAATTTGTCTTCGTATGTCTTTTTGTTCCAGTTTTGTAAGACTGTGATAATTTTTACAGTTGTGTACGGTGCAGGGAAAAGGTACCTAAATTAGGATTTTTAAAAAATGCGATTTTTGACTTAAATGATAGGAGAGACTATTGAGGAACATTTTAAGACTTGGATGAGAATTTTAGGTCAATTTTTCGGTAAAATAAGAGGCATTCAAAATTGAGAAAATCCACGAAAATCATGATTTTCAAAATTTCAAAAAAAAAAAAATCGAAAAAACCACGTTTAAAGGTTAAAACTGCGTACAGATCTGATTTGCTTATAAATGCAAAAAAAAAATGCAAAAATTATCCATTTTTCATATTTTTAGCTCTAGCGCAAAATTATGTTTCCGACTTTAGGAATCCTTTTCCTTGCACGGTTCACAATTTTTTCCACCCTGAAAAATTCTGAAAAGACTTTCTGTCCGTTTTTTCAGCTTTTTTCCAACTTTTTACTTTCAAGTTATCCAACATTTTTATAGGTTTTGAAAAATATTTGGTTATAATTTCAATCATTTTCCCCCCGAATTCCATGTAATTTCCAATTTTATATTGTCTGAAAATTTTATTTTGTGCTTATTATTGAATTTTTCGACGAACCTTTTTGATTTTTTAAAACGATTTTCGTAGCACTTTGGATGGATTTTCGATATTTTAACGACCTTTGCAAAATTCTAAACGAGTTAGGATTTTTATGACGAAAAGTCACGACATTTTACGTGATGATTTTTTAAAGTATTTTTCTCGATTGATAAAGTGATCCTGATGCAAAATTATTAATGCTTGATTAGTGGAAGAATTCCAAGTAAGGTAATAAACGTTTACCTAATTTTCTTGGAATTTCACAGCAATTTTTACCACAATGTAATTTCAGAATAATTCACGTGACATTACTTTATAGAATTTTCCTCGGATAATCGCGATGTTTAACAAAAGTTTCTCATATGAAAAGAATGACCACTAAATTGATTGAACGATTCTTCGAAAATAAAATTCGTGCACTTGCCACATTAAATACCTTTCTCTATTTACTCCCCCCCCTTCCACCCTTTATTCAATTTTACTCTTTTAGATTGCAAATTTAAATATTCAGTCATCTTAGTTATTGTTCTTTTCCTTAATTGTATTTCTTCGAGTACTTTTTCAATGGCTATAAAAAATGTATAAAATTTGAAGTGCACACAATGTAAGTAGGGAAGTCTGATGCAGTACTTCAAATGAAACCTTGAAATTTGAAGTACTTCTATGAATTATGTTTCATCAATAAAATGTAAATGAAATATGAATAGGGAATAGAGAATGGAATAAAAAAATAATCAACAGTTTGTACAAGCGCAGGTACCTTGACAATGACTTTAAAAAAAATTCAATTTACTAATAAAATGAAAGAAAACTTTTAATTTTTTACTTCGTTTCTATGTTTGCTCCATTTATAAAATGTTTTTGAACGCAGGGGATTGAGGGAGAGATGATTTCATTGGAATGGAAGTAAAATATCCACATTTTTTCTCCATTTCCTTAATACCTATTTTTTGTGCTCTCATTACCCAATTTTTCTCTCTATGAATTACAAAACAATTTTTTTTTATTTAAATTTTTAGTTTCAATCACCCCTTCCCATTTTTTTACCATAATGCAAAAATTACCCTCTGTAAAATCCATTCTCTCATTATGATCCTGTTGCCTCCTCGTATTCCAAATAATTGCCAATATGACTCAATAAGAGATGAATTTTTCAACGAAATAACACAATCCAGCAACCAGATGAATTCTCCGAATACAAATGTAGATATTTTGCAGTTATCTCGCTACATACGGGGGTATTATTATTTTTAATTCGAATCTCGGCCGGTTAATTAGCGCCATGTACACATCGTCGGTATAATCATGAAAAAAAATTACAGATAGGTAATCAAATTGCATTATTATACGATGGAGCATGTAAAATAACCACTGGTCAGATGCAGAGAGGATTAGAAGAGGGAGGGGGGAATGAGTGAAAAACAAAGCTTCGCGTTGGACGCAACTTCGTAATGATAACAAGATCATAGAGTTGGTAATTGGAAGGTCGAGGGCATTTCCAATTGTAGGTATTTTGAGCAGATTTACGTTTGTGAAAGATAAGCTAGAAATGTTCGTAATTTAGGCAGCAGTTAATGTGATCATGATCGTACTTATGATAAAGTTTCAACGTTTCGATTACTTTACCGCGAATTTTATTCAAATTTTTCGTTACGGCTGGATTTTGGTTTTAAAAAAATTTGACAAATTTTCGAACTTCTTTGAAAATTGGTTATTCGGCTGTATGCGGAATGCAGGTGTACTTACCTGAAACAGAGAGAAAAAAAAGAACATTAATTAATGATGTTTGGTATATTCATAGCTACCCAGGTATAAATTAATAACGAATTTACGTGACTTCGTGCTGTACGAGTAATTATCAATATTTATATCGAACGTGCGTAAGGTTACAAAAACGTTATCTGTTTGGCGGAGTGCTGCAGACGAGGCGATTATAGCTTCTAGGTGATTTGTTTACGAAATCCGTAGGTAGTTGGTACGACAAGAATCTAAGTATTGAAATTACGCTGGCGTATGGAGAGCGAGAGATGCGTCGATGACGCATACCATCATCAAGATCGCGTTCGGGCAAAATTGGTGTAATTTTAATAATCATATGATCGATATTACGCTGTGAGAACGCGCCGCTAAGTATTTTGTTATGAAAACCTTCTAATCTGGCGAAGGTTAGTTAGTTTTTGTAACCGTAATTTTTACGTGTATCATTTTGAGTGTAGAGGGATACGTTTTTATTCGCTGATCGTAACGAATACTTTTACAGAATCGAGTTGGATGGATGTGTTTCCTAATTATATGGTCGAATGGTCGAGCTGAATGATGGCTCGATGTAGAAATTTTTCAAATATAAGGGGAATTGGAAAAATTGAGATTTTGGTAGGGCATCCCTCCGAGAGGTTGAAAATTTGTTTTTGAGTTGTTTCAGAAGAAGCAGAATTAATGAAAAATTAAAACTAATTTTGATTCCTATAAAAAGTAGTTTCTATGTACAGATTTATATACCTGGGTACTAGACACAACTTCCATTCAACAGAATATAAGATTAGAATGAATTTTTTATGAATTGAAAAGAAAAAGGTGAGCAGAGGCATAGTCAGGGGGGTCTGGGCCTCCCCACTCCCCGCAAGGTCAAGAATTTTGTGAAAAATGTCTTTTTTAGACATTAAAAAATCCAATTTTATCAAAGCTTCGCTCGGATACTTGGAAAATAATTTTTAAAAAATGTCTTTTTTGAGACTAAAGTGCGAAAAAAACGCTCATTTTTACCCTTCCCTCTTCCCCTCACCTCAAAATTTCTCGTTTTTTCAAGTCTCTGTACTCATTTTGCAGCCACCCAAAAAAAAGCTTCCGATGCCACTGGTTTGGATCCCTCCCCCACCCTTTCAGATTATTCTGGTTACGCCACTGAAGGTGAGAGAGCGAGGAGATCAGTGTTACTTGAATCATTTGCAATGCCAGTTGTCTTTAGGGTAATTTTACCCTCTGATTATGTTGGAAAATTTTATAGAGTTACTTGAATCGAATGTATTTCAAGCATTGAAAAATTTTTGTTTCAGGTTACCGAATCCGCATCCATCAAGAATTAAAATTTCAGCTGATCGCCATCTCAAATTGGTAAGAATTTTTAAAAAAATATTCATATTTTATTTTTTTAGTACCATTTCTGGAAATGATACAATCTAATTCTGAATTTATTTCCTTGAGAATAGCGAAATGTCCAAAGGCTCTGTTTGTATTTGTATTTTGTACCTACTGATGACGTCAAAGAAAAAATCAAAATTATTGTTTTTCAAAATAATTTTCAATACATTCTTTTGTTAGAAGAAATTTCAGAACGCTGGGAAAATATGAAATACCCATTTTTGTTTTGAAGATTGATTTCAATTAAAAGTAAAGAATGTAATTTCTAAATCGAAAAATATTTTTGATCACAAAAGTTTACATTTTCGTGGTGTGATAATTTCGTGAAAAGATTGAAATTTAATTGTGGATTTTTTTTAGGAACTTTGAATTTCCTTAGAAAATATATAATTTTTTAAATTTTAAATTAAATATAATTTCCCAGACGAAAAAAAGTATTGAAAAATTCTACAAGTGATGTGACGAAAATGTCTTCATGTACATTGACAAATCGACAAATCGATACTGAAAGAAAGAAATTCTGGAGAGAAAATTAAAAATTGCTGATGACAACATATTGAATTATTAAGCAAGGCTATCAGGACGAAGTGCAATATCAAGGAAATAGAAAGTCTGTTGAAGTTTAAACGTGGATAGAAAATTTTCATTTTTAATTTCACGCAATTTTCTCATTTCTGACGTTATCGATTTATTGTTTTTGTATTATCAACGTTTTTGGAAAAATAAAGAAGGTCTCGAATTATTTCAATTTTTTGCAAAAATGAAGTGATGGTGTGTGAGGGATGGATAGCAAAACAGCTTTTTTCTCTTTTTTTAGTTTCAAAATTTTATTCGAACGTATGAAAATTAAATTTTCATTCATTAGAAGTGTTTTCGATTTCGATTGCAATGCTGTGATTTGATTTTTTAAAAAAGTGCTGTTTTGAGGAAACCTCCAAAGTTATTTATGATTATGGGTAAGAGATCATTAAAATTACATATTTCAAATGCCGAGGGAGGGGGGGGAGGGGGGAAATATCTTGTAAAAAATTGATGAAGTCCTGCTTTGGTCCTGTTTTTTTTTTAATCAACATTTTAAAATCTAGTTTTTTTGCATGTGATCCTACCAGAAAGAAAGGTCCATGTGTAAAAAAATCTACGTACTTTTTAACGTTTATCACCCAAATTACAACAAATCTGGATCAAAAACATAAAAAAGACTATATATTTTTTTCCATCATTTTTTCAGTAGGGTCACATGTATATTTTTTTCAATCAAATGAAAAAATATGTAAAAATGAAATCCCTGTTTTTTTCAAAAAAATTATGAAACGTGTAAAGAGGATTTAGCTAATCGTAGAAATAGAATTTTTCAAATTTTCATAATCGATATCATCTTTTCTTATTATATCAAAAAAAGATATTTTTCTCATTTCCCAAATTGAATAATCCAATTTTTTCATCTCAAAACTTCGTGCATTTCTTGATTTCTTTGTTTTCCTAATCGTAACGAAATTCCTTTTTTTATAAAGCTTTCTTTTAGTTTATTCATAGAAGACATAATTTCCACTAAAAATATATAATTATTATGTATTTAAATCGAATTTTTCCTGCTGCACCTTTTTAGGTGCTTTTTCTTTTTTCTATTTGAATATAGGTACCTATTTATTTTTATTCTATGCGAATCAAACGAAAACTTCTTTCCTCCTACTTTGAAATGGACTCGATTTTATTAATTCTCCAAGTACAATTTTTTCGTTTGAAAACGTTTCCTCCCCCTTCACGCTCTTCTTTTCTCTTATAAATTTGTTCAATTCTATCGTATCATTTTTAGACATAAAAAAAACAACATCATTTTCAATTCAAAAAATTGACTTCTACCTGGATTTTCTGTTAAATTTGTATAGGTAGCTATAAATTTTTCTAAAACTTTTTTTTTACGAACGAATTTTATAATTTCGTTCCATTTTAAAAAGAAAAAAAAAGAAAAAGGCATTTAATGGAGGAATAGAAGGGGAAACCATTACTTTTTACGTAGGTAGCTGAAAAAATTATCCAATGGCTAATCACGAATGATTTATTTATAAAATTTGACCCATTGTTGGGGATTCTTTTTCAAAAATTATACCTAATATTCTAGAACAATGGCGAAATACCCAAGTATACTTATTTGTGGATGTAATTTAGTTTTTAAAGTAGCACTTGAATCATTCGTGAACAATTATTGATCGAAAAATAAGTAAGTACCTATCTTCCCATCAGAATAAGTTTAAATTATTTCTCAACGAAATGGAAAATTCAAGATTCAAGAATATCTAGTTTAGAAATTGAAGTATGGAGAGGGAGGGGAGAAGAGGGTGAAAAAAGTTTTAAAAAAATATATATTTAGAGGTTTTGAATTTTTGGTTACGAAAAATGAAGTTCACAGATACGATCCTTTCTTTGATCATCATAATGTAAATAATTGATGTTCTCTTTATGAAATCTCAAAATCATTTTTTTTTGAAAATGATCTCTGTCTGAATGATGATTTTTGATTTAAATTCCTCCCGCCCATTTTTCTCAAACGGTTGTTTGTACTTATTCATTCAATCAAATTCTAGCTTGGATACGAAAAATTTATAGAGATTTTTTTATTGAAAATTACATTGCTCATTTTTTCGAATCATTGCATCTTTCTTTTTTCAGGTTGAAATTTTATTTCCTACATCTAATTCGATTCTTATTTTGATAAAATTGCGGTATCATTTTAAGAAAATCATAATCAAATCGAAATTGTTTTTAAAAGTAATAAATTATGGGTGTTGGAAATTTTGGTTGAAATCATAAAAATAAGGAAAATATATTTTTAGTCAAAAAAATGTGGAAACGATTAATCTCAATTCACAATTTCCTCTGCTTTTTCTTTTCTCAGCAATATTGTTTTATTCTTCTTCAAAAATTTGATTTTTTTTTACTTATCTCTTTTTTTCGATTCAGATATTTTTGGTATTTTTGAGCTTTCACTTATCATTATTGATTCGATTTCGAGGTATAGATATTTATTTAAATCAGAATTCATTTGAAAGGGTTGTATTTGCTTGAACTCCTGCCAATCGAGTCATTTTTAATCCATATTCGAGCATTGAATTAAAAATCATTTCGTAAACATCCCAATCGCTCTATTTTTGCCTCCATCTGCGGTATTTTCGCCATTTCACGTAAACGCTTAATCGTCACATTGAGCTCACCCAAAACAATATTCAAATATTCTTCGTCCTTCGCACTCGGTCGCTTGATAAACGACAAATACCATACCGCATCGCTCGCGTCTCTTTCATAATAATCCATCTCGGTCTCGGGGATCGTGACTCGTCGACTGTATTATCTAATGGTGTCTCGACCACGCATCTAATTTCCTGAAAATTTTCTCAGAATCTGAAATCGCATCTCGTCCATTTGCGAATAACTAGGTCGCGCGTACTGGTCTTATCAGACTCATCAGATAATCAAGTTTGTTCGCATCTAAAAGGGTTGTCATTTTCGCGGAATTCATCTCGTATTATTTTGAACCACCGGTTCGCATTGAAGTGGTGTCCGGTGCGTGCGAAGCGAACACTTTGGCGGATTAGTTGGCCAAATCACCCTGAATTATTTCGCTATTTCCAAGTACGACGGAGGCGCGCGACACGTAATGAAATCGAAAGCGAAAAATACGAGTGGCCTGGTGTACGACCGAGACGGCTGCGTACTTAAAAGCGTGAAAGAAAATCTCGAAGGATATTTAGATAATAAAAAGTGCATAAAATTCTACAAACGTGGGATGCAGGTAGATTCGAATGCTCACAACAGTACAACAATTTAGGCGGCCAGATATATAAATTCGCAATAGTATGGGTATTTTTCCATATCGTAGGCAAGGTGATCAGTTTTATGGTGCGGAGGTTCGAACAGCATGGCCACTGGAGCTCAGGATGAGTCTCACGTTTCATCTTGCCAATCTCGTCAAAATTATGAAATTTCGTTGAGAACTTAATCGGATTACAGACGATGCAGCTCGCTTAGTGCATATTAAAATAAGCTCTTGGAATGAGCGAATGAATCTACGCAGCAAATTTCTCGACGTTGATGACAATTACCTATTCGCTGTATTCGTCGGCCATCGGATGGTCGAATTAAAAAGAATGAAAAATAAAGAACGAGTAATTTAAAAAATATTAAATTTTATCGCATCGAAATATTATAATTTATAATGAGGATATCCTGTTCTTTTTTTCTGCAGTCCGTTAACCTTTTATAGTTTCAAGTTGAAGTGTGGAATTTGAAAAATATTGATAAATTTCGTAACTACTCCAGATATTAGTTTGAAAGATGATTTCGAATGAGCTGAAGATTCTGGAAATTGACGAGAACGAGTTTTTGTTTTATCGTGAGTGATGATTTTTGAGGACAAAAAGGTTAACGACCTAGAGTACAATCAGAATTTGATTTTTTATATTTTTACAAACTTTCATTTTTTAAAAATTAATTTTATTTTGGTTGAAAAAATTTTCAGTTGGAATTTTTTTATGAAAAAAAAAGTTTTTTGAAATTATGCCTATTTTAATATTTTCAGCATAAGATTATTTTTCAATTTGAAATTGAATTTCGATTTTTATTGTTGTTTTGCATCGATGAGAAATATTTTTCTTCAAAGATTTAAATTAGCTTTCTTAAAATTTAGTTTATCACCCCCCTCCCATCTTCTTCTCCTACTCTTCTTGTGTATTAACCAAACTTGGTAAGTTTAGTTTAATTTTATAGCAAAATTGATGATTTTGAATTTTGAGGCTGTACGACTTTTTTTTCAAATTTTTTGAAAGGTGGTTCTTCTATTTTATTCAGTTTTGTTCTATTTTATGGAGAAATAGGGCATAGATAGTTATCGTTAAAATTTTGATTAAAAAATATCAACCAATTTATTATTTAGAGGACTTGGGGGCGAATCAGAGTTGGCCAATTGAATGGGGAAAAAATTGTAAATTTGCAACTGAAATAAAATTCTTCTAATTTCTTTAAAAAATTAAAAAATGATGATCTTTCCTAATTTTCATCTTCTTTAAAATTGAAAAATGAAACTTTTCCAAAAAAAATCATCACATTCAAAACATTCTGAAAATACAATTCGACCATTTTAATTGAAATGAGGAGATGAGCTCCTTTTTCAGTCTCCTTCCCCCGTTTAGTTCCAGTCTTGAAAATACTATACCTCATTAAAATAAAAAATAGATTCAATAATATACAATTGTTCATTATACAATTATTTTTTTGCGAGATGCTCTCAATTTATTGATGACGATTTATCAAAACTATGTCGAAGAAAAACCTGACGTTCTTGAAGAAATTTTAGTGCAGAATAAACTGCCGGAAGAAATGGATTCTGGTTTTTCGTAAACATTTGGTGAAAACACCAGTTTCGGAACCAAGCCGTAAATAAATTGGGGGAAACCCCATCGTAGCATCGTTCCAGTTATTTTGTCGATGCTGCAGTAATAATTATTTTAATCGATTAAAAAAAAAAAAAAACAGGAAATCAATTTTGGAAATTCTGTCCACCAAAAATAGTGCATTATATTTTCAATCTCAAAGAGTTATTTTCCAAAATTATGCTTTGGATTGAGAATTTTTCGGAATCTGGGTCTTAAAATTAGAAAAAATCAAATGAGGGGTATGACATAGCCACTAGTCAGATTGGATCTAGGAAAATATCGACTTTTGGTATCCCCAAATTGTGAAAAAATTTCGAATTTGTGAAAAACTGAAAAATGATGAAAAAAAGAAGAGAGGAGGAGATTCAAAAATGTATGAGTTTTCGTTCCTAATTTAAAATTCTGAAAAAATTAGGCTGATGCGTTCAAAATTATTTTAGTTCTTTCCTTCAGATATTTTGCAGTTTAAAATTTTTTCAAATAACTGGCCGAAGGATCGTAGAATGTCTCTTCGTCTCTTCTGAACAATCTTAGAACATTTCAAATGTACTTTCAACACCAAAGGTATAAAATTTGACAATAAAACGATCAACATTTGATTCAATTTTCTCCCCTCCCCTCCCCCACTCCTCCAATGAAAAAATTTTCAAATCATTAAATCGTTGAAAAAAATATTCGAAATTGGTAGTTGAATTTTTGAAAATTTTTTGAAATTTCAAGCATGTGAAGTTATCACTATTGGAGTTACTTATATAAAATCAAAAATTTTCCACTCTATTCTTTCATTTATTTTTTTTAAATTAGTAAAAAATCGTTGATAGCCTGAATTTCAACATAAGAAATAAATTAAAATAAATTTTCAGTGAATTTTTGCTGATAATTTGAAAAATTTAATCTACATTTCAAACAATTTAACTGATTTTTCATCAAATTTTAGAAAATTTACCGACTTTCCAGTGAATTTTCACTCATTTTCCAACAATTTTTTTCATCGTTTGCTTTCAGCAATCTTTTCCCCTGATTTACTGTGCTACAATAATTCTAACTGTATTTCAATTCTTGATAATTTTTACTGCTTTCTACATAAAAAAAGAGAGTATACAATTTTGTTCATTTTTTCGATTTTGACCCAAAAATTTTCTAAATTACATACAATTTTGTCATTTTTGGAGGATGCAAACTGCTCCTGCTGCCCCTCCCCTTCAGTCTTGCCATGAACTTTTCCAACGATCATTATTTGATATCCATATAAATTCTATCGTCCCAAAATTGAGAAAAAATTCAATTTTAATAGCAATAAAATTTAATAATTACATCTAAACCAGAAAATGTTTCCAAAATATTTAAAAATTTAATTTTTCCCAAATTTTTAATTTTTATTTCCGCGAATTCCATATCCGAAGTGCTAGATATTGCATTTTTCAATCGTTTTAAAATTGGTAGACGAGGAGGGAGAGAGCTTTAAATTTGTCAAGGCAAAAATGTTAGGTACTCAAAATTTACTTAGAGCTCAAGATTACTTTGCTAGGTCATTCATCTTTCACGAATCTCTTTTTTTTTTGTTCAAATAATAATTTTTCCATGAAAAAAAAATTGAATTACTTAGATAAAAATGATCGAATTTCTATTAAGAAAATGTAGTACTTGTAATGAAATGAAATTTAATCCTCGTGTAGATTGAATTTTCAATGAACTGGTTTTGTTTAAATTCGAATCATCGGATATTTTTAAATCGAGATAATTTTTGGATCAACAAAGATGAAATTTTATCTAAACAAGTAATGACGTAAATAGCATGATCATTTGAATTCGCTTTAATGAAACTGTACCTAATTTAGATCTACGTACGATGTTTAAATTTAGATTTGACTAGATTAATTTGAAGCTTTCAGCCTAAAGAAATATGTAAAGATAAGTACACTTTGATCGATCCATTAGAGAAAAATTTTAATACTTCTGATTTCAACGTTGTAAAGATTTGGTCCAATTTTAAAACTGAAAAAGTTGACAAAATTTTGAAAATTGGCATCTCAGCACCTTGAATTTAAAATTTTTGTAGGATACCTATGCATTTTATGAATTTAATTTTTCGAATAAAATTTGAAATTTTTCAACTGAATATAGAAATCATTCTTACACGGAAAAAATAGAAGTTGCGAAAATGAATACATTTTACTCCAAAAATAATAAATTTTATCAAAAAAAAGATAGATTTTATCAAAAAAATTAATAAATTTTACCAAAATAAAAAATTTTAATCAAAAAATAATAAAATGTATTCAAAAAAATAATAAAATGTATTCAAAAAAACAATAAAATGTATTCAAAAAAATAATAAAATGTATTCAAAAAAATAATAACGTGTTTCAATTCATCAAAATAGGTGAAATTTGTTCTAAAAAATAATATTTATTTTCAAAAATAATAATAAAATTTGTCAAAAAAATGAATAAATTTTATTCAAAAAAATGATAAATTTTACCTATTTTGAGAATAGGGACACGTTATTATTTTTTTGGATAAATTTTTTTTTCTCAGTGTTGGTGTAAAAAAAATTAGTGTTTGAGTTTAGGTTCTCTCTTGATTCTGCCCCTTCTGAAAATTCCAAAATCAGTGTCATTTCAGAAACCAATTTTTAATTCATAAGGGTAAAAAAATTTCTATTATCCAGGCTAGGGCTGGACATAGTTGTCCAAGTTCAAAATTGAAGGAGCTGTCGAACCATTTTTTACATCTGCTTTAAATTCCTTCTTTTCTGGAAATAGGCAAACCTTCATACACGAAATCAATTTAGGCTGCTGCGAATCTTTAACAGAACACCTGGTACGATTCGTTTCAAGGAACTCGAGTTGAATTTACAATCAAGGAAGAATTTACACTTCCGGATTTTTATAGCATTTCATCAAAATTGATAATCCAAAATACTCAAAAATCTCAGGTGAACTTTTATCGAAGACCACGATCGTTCAAAATCCATTTCGACAACTCCCAAAATTGATCATCATTTCGACTCGCTATCAAAACCGTTAAAAATCAGGATACCAATAATGACGATTTTTATCAGGGTAACACGCATAGGCAGCCAGATACACGTGACGATCGTGTGTGAATATCTACCATACGATGGGATATGATTAAGTAATAAATGAAGATGAAATGTCCACGTTCGACAGATATCTCTACACACCTCAGATACCTCCGTGTCCGCGGATCTATCTAGCTCAAGGTGAAAAACCCTATGTTTATTTCTTATACGGTGTGTTCTACTGACCGTCAAAATACACATCTACGCTTCGGTCGACGGCAATTTTGTTTTTTTGTTTTGATATTTTATAGTCTTAGCCTCACGTTGGCGTATCTGTTATCAAGATCGGCCAAAAAAAAAGTCGCCAAATTAACAATTAGTCTGCGAAGCTTTAACCGTATTCGCGAAAAATCACTCGATACGATGTCCGAATTAAGGCGTAAGGCCGAGACATTCGTGACAGGATGTACAATTTCCTCGACGCGGTAATTTAGATAATTTGCGTAATTACAATTATGACCATCTTTTCAGTATACCTAGATACGTGTGTAAATAATTACGACGACAATTAAGTATTATGTTAAATGCGCAAGTACTACCCCAATCCCCTCCATCTACCTTTATGGATAATCTCTCCGCTGGGACATGTTTCATTATTTAAACTCGGACAATTCTGCAAAATGGATTTTTAAAACAGTAAAATGTACGGTATTTCGGCCTTGAATGGTTTGAAATTTAAATCTCTGAGATGCTAGAATTACTCATACTCCGGCTTGAGTCGACTCGAACATCGAATTATCAAATAAGCGAGTATTTTAATCATGGCTGACGATGCCATCGTACGTAATAATAAATTGAAGACGGTTAACTGGATAATACACCATTCGAGTAATCGCTGTTTAAGAGTTAATTGACTCGCCGACGCTTTTTAGTCCGAGAAGAAGAGGCACTTAGTCGAGTTTTATTATTACTTCTGTGATTATTCATTGTTATTTCGAGGTAAACGGTTTTAAACATCGGTTTAGCTAAACGATGTGATATATTACCCCCGATGTTGGAATTCGTCTTTTCTTCGTCGTTACGCAGAGGAAATTGAAAATTAGAGGGAGGTCAAGTATCGCCTTCGGGTATGTAAATTTTGTGGTCGCGTTTACCAACGTCAATGGATGAATGCATGAAATTTTTTGTGAACTGGACTGAAAAATTATCCGGTTGGAGATTTCGATGTATTGATTCGTTCGATGAGGAGAATTTTATGGATTTGGAAGTGTCTTGTTGGTCTGTGATGAAGGTGATGGAATTTGGAGAGTGTGAGATGATGGTTTTGAAGCCGGGGACGTAGATGAAATAATGGGTGCAGTAGTTTGAAGAAATTATCGAGTCATGGACGAATGATTTGCTCAAATATTGACTTATTTGGTTACGAATGAGAGAGACGACCTCATCGTTTGGTAACAGGTCGGTTTGGCCGGAAAGTAAATAGTTTGAAGGGAATTTTACTCTCGAGTATGGGTTTTGACTTTTGAAATATTAAAATTTGTCGATGTCTAATATTTGGACAAAAAATGCCTTCGTTTGGAAATAAATACTTATAGCACAGGGAAAAATAGCGAAATTTTTCGATTTTCAGAGCTTTTCACCGGGTTTCAAAGAATTTCTTTGGTTTTTCAGAAAATTTCAAATGTCTTACTGATTTTTCGGTGAATTTTCACCGAGTTTTCAACAATTTTTTCACTGACTCATTTTTGTGCTAAAATTCTGACTATTTTTCAGCGATTTTCGACCATTTTCACTGATTGAAAAAGTACATTTTATGAGATTTTTTTCAGCTGAAAGGTAAACGAAGCTAAAGTTCGTTGAAATATGTAAATGTGACCTAAAAAAGGGACCTAGTGTAAAAAAAATCGATTTCTCATTTTTCACGTTTTTGATCCAAATGACACCAAATCTGGACCAATTACATAAAAATAAAAACATCGTTTTTTTTTTTTTACACAAGGTCCCTTCTTTCCGGCAGGGTCACAAATATACAGATACGCTCTCGTTTCGAATCTGCTCTCTGATTCTGAATCAGTAAAAAGTTACTGATGAACTGCCAGAATCGCAGCACACACTGAAAAAAAAAAATTATCCAAAAAAATAATAACGTGTCCCAATTCTCAAAATAGGTAAAATTTATTATTTTTTTTTGAATACAATTTATTCTTTTTAGTAAAATTTATTCACTTTTTTGACTAATTTTATTATTTACAAAAATTCACCTATTTTGTGAATTGAAACACGTTATTATTTTTTTGAATACATTTTATAATTTTTTGATTAAAATTTATTATTTTGGTAAAATTTATTAATTTTTTTGATAAAATTTATTATTTTTGGGGTAAAATGTATTCATTTTCGTAACTTCTGGTTTTTCCTGCAGGAAATACAAACAAAATTTGTTGATACTCAGTAAATTTTAATTGCGTTTTCAAAGATTTTCACTAATTTTTCAGCTAAATTCATAAATTTCACCGACTTTTTAGTGAATTTTCACTGATTTTTCAGTGTTTTTTCTCTCTCATATTTTTTCACTGATTTTTCAGTGTTTTTCTCACTGATATTTTTTCACTGATTTTTTCCTGTGTTGCGATTCTGACTGTTTTTCAATGATTTCCAATGATTTTCACAGATTTATAAATGAGAGTTAGGTAGGTAGTTAGGTACTGAAAAACAATCAGAATTCCAGCATAGGAAAAATCAGTGAAATTCTTTAATTTTTGGCAAATTTTTGATAAATTTTGAAAGTTTTTTAAAAATATTTTATCGACTTTCACTGATTTTTCAGCATTTTTTCCACTGTTTGCTTTCAGTGAAATTTTTCTCGTTGATTTATTACTGTGCTGCAATTCTGATTGTTTTTCAGTGATTCTCGATCATTTTCGTGATCTATAAAAATGAGAGAGTACGATAATTTTTGAAAAAACAAGTTTTTTAAGATTAAACTCCAATTAAAATGACGCAGACGAATGGTTCGTGAACTAAAAACTCCAATATTTGAATTTTTACATCTTAAGACACCTTCGTGAATTTTTGATAGTCCGATTAGATTCTATATTTTTTTTAAAAAAAGTCTCAGTTTGTTAAAAAGTTGCAAATTTTTGAAAAAAAAAATCAAGATTTTTGAATTTTGTGAAAAAGAAAAAGCGTCCTCTCGGTGAACAAAATTTAAATATTATTCCACAAAAGGTATTTTGGTAAGTATAAAAAAATTAAAATTTTGCATTTCAGTGCTGACCGTGGTCACATTGAATTTTTACAATGAAAAATTGGATTTTTTTTTTCTCATAAAATCAGAAGTTGGTAATAATATGAAAATGAGAAATTTTGTATCAAAACAGGTTTTTTTTTACGTTCATTCAATGCTGTTGTAATTTTTAGACTGAGCTAATGGACCTTTGAACCTCGTAGTCCGATCCATTAAAAGAAAAAGTATATATTTTTTATTTTATTATTATTATTTTTTGAAGCATCTTTCACAACAAAAATGATTTGAAATATCCCTACATTCATTGCCCTTGTACAAAGTATTATACGTAGTATCTGAAAAAATTGCCCAGTGGTTCCAAAAATTTTCAAAATCTGAGGATTCATGACGCCTTCATGAAGTTTTTTGGAGATACCACCAATTCTATTCTCATCAAGAGCTTCAAATACAATAATTTTAAGGCATTCTGGAATTCACTCTGGTTCAAAATCGACCTTTGAAACTATCGATTTATATATATGTATATTTTTTGTGAATAAATTTCATCGATTTCTGCAAAGAAATTTCAAAGTGCTGCACTCTTTTGAAAGTTCAAAATGTTGCAGTATTTACTCATTATTTATTTGGGATTTTAACGTTCCAAAAAATCTGTGTTCTTTATTTTCCATTTTTTCACTGAATTTCTTTTATCTTTACGGTTTTTTTTTTCAATATTGATTAAACTCCAAGTATTGGCTAAATTTATTAATTTATAAAATTTTTAACTTTTCATAGTTTATTTCACAACGAGAGAGAAAAATTCTTTCTTCTGCAAGTTCTGAACGATATTTTTTCTTATTGCGGTAGAAAAATGCGAATTTAAGCACTCGAGCGATTCGCGAGAGGGAGGAAAAGTAGCGTTTCGCTCCCGCTGTATGGGGAATTTTTTTTTTTAGTTTTATTTTCTTGACAACTGATTTTTTCAGAAAAATGTAAAAATTTGAGATTTCTATAGTTTTTGGGAGGAAGACTCCATTTTTAGAACTAAATTGAGAAATACTTGATATTCAGATTTGAAGAGAAAAAGTAGCTGAAAGTATCTTAGCTCTACAAGGGAGTTTAGGAGTCCCCCTCCCATCCTCCAATGTCAAAAATTTATGTGAAACATTAAAAATCCAATTTTTATAAAGTTTCGCCTTTTTTGGCGTTGAGAAAAGGTGGTTAAAATCCCTTTAAAAAAATTGGAGTGGGATGTCAATCTGATATGAGGAAATAAGGGACAATCCAATTTGAGAAGGGCATAAAAAAAATGAATTCGGGTTTTGAAGATTTTGTGGTATAATTTTTTCATTGATTTCTCTTCGATATCTATTAATTTATTAAGAAAAAAAATAATAAATCGGTCCTCTTCCCTTAAAATCATCAACGAGTAATTATCGGCCAGAAAATACCTTCACACTTCTCATAAAATTAACCATTATTTCACTTTCTTGCGGTACAAGAAACCGGTAATTTTCGGCATCTAATCGAACGATCTTAGCGTGAGAGACACGGAAACGATTACAAACAACTGATAAGAAATTTTCCTCTTGTCGCCCACACAATCCCGATACCATTCGGCGTAAAAAAAAAAAAAACCCACCCGACCATAGAATAATATGTAAAATATACTTGTTATTTTCGTGTTGTGAAATTTAGCGCGATGTGCAGACATTCGGACACCTCATTACGGTTAAATTTACCTAACCACGGTTGAAAATAATACCAGCAGGAGAGATGGGTATTTTACAAGGTAACACGTTACAGCCCTTGAGCCCTTGCACTTGGCAGTCGATTCAGAGCGGATAATCATGAAAGTAATAAAAGTTTCATGAAATTGACTCGATGTAAATTATTTAAAAAAATAAATAACGATGAGGTCGCCACTTTGAACTTGGTTCGATAGCGTGGAAAATGCAAGTATCATTAGATTATGTTTGTGTACATTACAAATGGACAAATTGATTGCCTGGTAGGACACTTGTTGCTACGTATTCGTATTATTAAGCAGTAGACATCTGGCTACATGGTAATGTTTCGAAAAGTAGGTCGGACTGGAATCGAGCACTTTGTTTTGAAACCATCAATTATTAAAAGATATGGAGGGTTGGACTTGGATCATTTGGAAAAACTACAGAATTCCTTTTGAATTGAGCAGCATCTGTCTTCATTTATGGAATTAAAAAAGATGTGTTCATCTTGACGAAATTTATTTTTAGTAAATGAAAATATCAATCCGAGCACGTGGAAAAATTTATACCCCTGAATTGGGAAATCGTGGGTGGATTTTTTCTTAGAAAAATTACATTGCTAAATGGGAATCTTTTGAAGATGGTTCGATACAGTGACTGCGATGTTTCTAGGTGACTATATAAAATCAAATAAAAACGGAGTAAATGAACGGAAATACCTTGAGCATTACAGAAGCGTTCTTTATTACCGATGAGTTTTTTTTTTATTTGTGTACACGCGAATGAGTACTTTTTACGTTGCACATTCCGTAATATAAATTTACCTTGTAAATCGGATAGAGATTGCGTATGTGAGACTTCAAGATGAGTGGAAAATTATTGTGACGTCAAATTTATCGGTGCGATTGTGCCTGTGTTTGTAATTTGTTGTTTAATTTCGTTTTTATTTTGGATGAATTTTCAAATTGTGAGGTCACCACGATATTTGAAACGGAGGCTGGTTTATTATGATTTTTTTTAGTGATTGTTTGATGTTTTTGAGAGAGTTTGAGAATATTGCTGGTGTTCTAAAATTTATAATTTTGGCAGGTCTGGGTAAGGGGCCAAAAATATGGAATTTAGAATGCATATGGTTAATGGTCCTTTTGAAATACTTTGTTGATTTTCAAGACGTGTATCAGGGTTTAATTTTTAGAAAATCGAAAGATTTTGATATTTCGAATGTTGATGGATTTCGAGGTGTCGCGAAGTAGCTTATTATAGAAAAATTTAACGGACGTGTGGAGCTTTTTTTTGTTGTTGAAATCAGTGTTGCAAGAGATAGGTATCATATCGACAAAATTTTAAGAGACTGAAATAATTAATTGAAAAAAGGAATCTCTTTGTAATCATTTTTGAGAAAATCGTTGTAAAGCGGTGAAGGTGATGAAGTTTTTTTTATTGTGAAATTTTTTAAAAAGAATTTAGATCAAGGATGAAACGATTCTGAATCGAACGATGCGATGAGGCAAGGATGGAAATCCTGAAAATTCACCTGAGTATCAGGTTCCTTATTGGATTCGCCTTCATTCTGAAAAATTTCAGATTTGAAAATCTTTTCGTGATTTTTTATTTTAATTTTTTTCTGATCATTACCTACACTTTTAGTATTTTTTTTTTTTGCATGTATAATTTTTCATCACTTTGGTGAAATTTTTAGTTTTCTGAGACAGAATACCTCGCCATTTTTAATCGAATTTTTGGTTTTGCATTTTACTTTGTTATTGAAAAAAATAGATGATCGTGAAATAACAATTCAAAAATATTCCGATTTTTATACATTTCTCAGACGAAAAATATGAGTTTGTTGGAAAAATTCAGGATTTTTCCAACACCAGGAAGAGCTGTTGAACATCACCACATTAAAGTTTACGATTTTGCACAAAATTCAAATACAACGTGCCCAGTAGCCTTGCGATTGCAGGTCCTGCTTTTTTCTCAGTTTTTTTTCCATAGTATGTACTTTGAAAATATTCTTTCGCTTGAAATTTTTCAATGTTCTGTTTTTACTCCCAAATGAATTTTTGAAAGAAAATTTTTGCGTTTTCCTCCTCCAAAAAATTTTTTTTCGAAAAATTCATCACTGAAGTTTTTTAAAATATTTTTTCACTAGCTCATCACGACTTCTCAATCTGGAAACTAAATGAAAAAATGAATAAATTGATGATCATTTTCAATTATTACGATATTCGTAAAAATTTTGAATTGGTTTGTTTTATAGAAGACCTTTGTCACCTTTGATGTTTTTTTTTTGGTGCGATTTGTTACAAGATTGAGAAAGTTTCAACCGAGGGTGGTTTTAGGAAAACTATTAACACCCGAAGACATTTTTTTGGGGCTAAAATGAATATAAATTTTTAAAAAATTGAAAGGACATTTTTCATTCAAAGATCCTACTTCTTTGTCACTAGCTCCCACTTCCCAATCATTTTCACCAAAAAATTGGATTTTGACGATCTTACGATCTTAGTTCAGGCTTTATTCCAAGCTAAACGATTTTTAATTTCGATTTTTTAAAACATTTTTAACAATTTTCTCCCAAGTTGGAAAAAACATTTTTTTTAAATTCGCAGTTGAAAAAAAAAATGCGGAAAAATTTTGAAATTATTAGCAGAAATTTTCAACTTTGGAAAATTTTTTAGAACTTTGAGCTAGAAATTGCGTGTAAACAATCAGATTTTTTCAAACCACTAACTGTAAAATTTCAATTGTCAGATGAACGAATTGGCCCATGTTAAAAATTTTCTGATAGTCAAGTTGGTAATACATAACTCGGCGTGTAAAAAAGGCAGAAAAATGGACCGGAAAGAGCAGAAATTCCTAGCAAAAAGGAGCAGAATTTTCTGCTTTTTTTGCACGCCGGGAAGTTCAAATCCAAAGTGAATCCACTCATGAAGTTGAAAAAAAATGGAAAAAAATCAATGTTGGGAAATTTTTTAGGAAATTGAAATTCGAAAATAAAAGTTTTATAATTCGGAAAATTTTAAAATTTTCTAACTTTGATTTCTTCTAATTTTTTCAACTTCATATCTTTAAAGATTTCGTTTGATAACTTTGACCCTTCCCCCTCCTATTTTTCAATTTCGGTATCTTTTCAGTTGAAAATTTCTTACTTACAACATTTAAATTTCCAACTTCATTTTTTAAAAATTATTCAATTTAATAAAAGAAAAAAATTCAAAAATGATGAAATTTTACTTTATCTATTTGAAAATTTCGAAAATGTGATAATTTTGGAAAAAATAGAATTGAAGGAATTTAAAAAAATTTAAGAGTTGAAAATTTTTAGATTTGGAATAAATTAGAACTTGAAATCGTCGATATTTCATTTTTTGGCAAACATAATCAGGAGCTAGTCTATCATTCCTCTTAATGGATTCTTTGTGCTTATACATCTGAGCTATGAGGTCTGTCTCGATATTTAATAACTTGAATACCCAAAATATGTTTTGTTGAAAATCATTTTCTGTAGGAGATATGATGAAAAATGTACATTAAGAAGACAGAAACCCGTGAAGAAGTAGAAGTAATTGAGTAAGATGATAAAAAATTTTCCATGGACTTTTAAAAAATATTCATTTTTAAAAACACTTTCGCCATTAATATTGATTAATCTCTCAGCATTTTGTAGAATATCTCAAAATAAACTTAACAAGATACATGGATTCTAGACCTCCCCAATGTAGAAATGCTAAAAAAAAAACTGGTTACCAGAGTCTCTTGAATGATTACTATGCCAGATAAATGTGCTGCCAAACAAAGAGTTTCTTTCGTGCAGTAAGGTCGAGAATGCATTAAACGTAACAGAGAGCCCTTTTTTCGCCTCATTTATCTTTGGTACATTTTTGGTCTCCGGTTTCATAAACATTATTCTTACTAATTTCTTTGACCAGTTTGATTACATAAGTTGAATTTTTTATTCGGCCTTTTATCTTGTTTACGTTGAGATAGTAGAAGACACTAATCCCTATAAGGTATTTGATCGGATATTTCCGGCCCCGATCGCCACCATACTCCTAAACAGGTTCAGGTCAGTAGCCTTTACATTCACGGATTTCCAATTGTCTGAAGACCAGTATGAGAGAGACGTTTCGGAATATTGCGGTTTTGGTTTTACGATCGTCAAGGTTATTCAACATATCAACATCGACTACAATAAATACAACACGCGTTTCCGACCCGAGACTGACCATTAATCGCGATCCAACCATTTCAAAAACGAGATTGTGGGATTTCCCCAAACACGGCACGGTATTCAACCTTTGGTCGATTGCCTACCTGTCGGCGTGGTCATCTGCGGGCTGATCAACAGTTTTCAATTCTTCATCGATGAATCGAAAATTTTCCGAAATTTCGGTATCGATGGCGTCCAAAACTGCGTCTTGCTTGGTTTGCGGCGTCGCTTCATTGTGTACTTCAGCATCGACGTTTATTTTGGCCGATGCTGGAGGCGTTTCACTCATCACTGGCCGATAAAGAGATTACCTTTTGGCGGACATTTGATCAGACTCGCGTGTATTCAACAACTGCCCAGCAGAGGCATAAATACAATAATGGTTTCTTATTATCGACAAAGTTGCGGGTATTGATTCGAATACAAAATACGTCGACGTATTATTTATGCAAAGGACAGTTTAAAAGTACGAACACGCGATGTGATATTGTGTCGACCGTCGAATGTAGATTATCCCAATTCAAGCTCGCCGGATTAATTTTTAATACACGATAAGTTTTTATATTGTTTGACGAAGTGTTTGAAAGCATTTGTAAAAAAGGGTATTACGTATGGGTTTGCTGTTAAAAGCCAGCTTGCTAAGCGAGGTCGACAGTAATTAAATGATTGGTGCGATACGATGGTTTGATTTTTATATTATCTGGACTCGATCGGGTAATTGTAAGTGCCTACTTTGTATCTAATTATCTACGAGCATTGGAGCATTATGCGTATTGTAAATGTGTACGATTGTATGATTTATTGGATGAAATTTTAAATACTTCTTTGGTGCTTATTTTTAATGTAATGAGTGGTGTTTTGAAGATATTTTCCCAGGGGGAGGAGGAGGAAAAAAACTGCGAAAAAACCAAATTAGATTTTAAATTATTCTATTGGTGGGTACCTACACAAATAATACTTTTTTTAGGTTTTTTTTTACCCTCCCACGGTGCTTTTTTTTTAATACAAACCTACCTACCTACTCCGGAATTGAACCTATTAAATAAATTTTTTTAAAAAGTTGACTGCTTTTGAAAATCGATTTACTTATTCAAACATAAAATGGACCGGATTTTTTTGTGAATAGAGGCGGATTTCTAATATTTGATGACTTTTGGCATTTTTTTCTCTTTCAAATTGCCACTTTTTGCCCAGTTTTTACAATTGAAGATCACTTGTTTTATTGAAAAGCCATTTTATTAGGCCACTTTTCTATCACTTTTTGGTTAATTTTTCATCCATCAAAAGGTCACGTTTTGGTCACGGTTTTCATCAAAGGTCACATCATTCATCAAAGAACTTTTTTCCATTAAAGGGCATATTCTCTTACAGAAAAATAAGCCTTATCATTTTCGTCTTACTAATTTTATCATTAGTTTTTCCAAAAAAAATCACTATTGATGACTAGTTTTTGTTAAAAACCGTTTATTCATCAAAGATCATTTTTTAGTAACTCTTTTTACCTGAAGGTCTTTTTTTGATCAGTTTTTCATCAAAGGCCACTTTAATGATCGAAGATTCTTTTTTGGTTGTTGCTTTTTGGTCAAATTTTCCATCAAAAGTCACTTTATTGATCAAAGATATTTTTTTCGTCAAACGTCGCTTTATGGTCAAGGTGTTTTCATCAAAAGTCACTTTATTGACCGATAACCATCAGAGATTTTTTTGTCAGGCGTTTTTTTTTGGGGTCAAAGTTTTCATCAAAAGTCACTTTATTGATCAAAGGTCTTTTTTTCATCAAATGTTGATTTTTGGTCAAGTTTTTTCGTCAAAGGTCACTTTATTGATCAAACAAAAGTCACTTTTTAGTCAAGTTTTTCATCAAAGGTCACTGTTTAGTCACTTTTTTCATCTGAGGTCATTTTATTGATCAAAGGTCTTTTTTAGTTTTTTTTGTTAAAAGGTTGCTTTTTGACTAAGTTTTCATCAGGTCATACTTTATTATTGTACGAAGAATTTTTTTTGTGATAAGTCGTTTTTTGGTCAATTTTTCCATCAAAGGTTACTGTTTGGTCACTTTTTTTTAATCAAAGGTCACTTTTTTCATCAAAGGCCCCTTTATTTATCAAAGGTCACGTTTTGATTACAGTTTCATCAACGGTCGCTTTTTGGTAACTTTTTCATCGAAAGTTCAGTTTTTTATCATCACTTTTTTGAACTTTTTTTTTATCAAAGGTCACTTTTTTCATCAAAGGTCACGTTTTGATTACAGTTTCATCAACGGTCGCTTTTTGGTACCTTTTTCATCAAAAGTTCAGTTTTCGCATGAAGCAAGGAAGAAAATTTCCAAAAAAACGTATAATTTTGTGAACAAGATTTTGTGTTTTTAGTATGAATGCCTATTTTTGAGGAAAAATCAATTTTTTCTACTTTAAAAAATTATCAAAGAAGAAATATGATGAATTGATGAGGCCGAAAGTAGCAAAGCCTTACTTTTGTATGAAAACCACGTCGAATTTGGAATTTGGCGAAAATTTGGAAATTCAAGACACCTACAATTTTCATAGGTATACGATATGAAATCACCCTATGAATTCCATGAAAAAAAAAAGTTCCCTTGAAATGAATTATAATAAACTTCTACATTTGAAAGAAAGTTTGGATTCAAGTTCTAATGCTCCCTGTGCTTTTTAAAAGCTTAATTTTCTTTCCAAAGTTAGGTCACGAAAGCCGTGAATAAGTTTCAAATTCTATTTTAAAAAATCATTAAATACGAATATAAACTACTCTTTTGGTTTTTTTTTTCAAATTTTGAAATGATAGCTTCAAACTTTTGTGCTCGCCACAAAAAATTGAGCATTCATCTTGAAAGATGAACTTTGAGCTTTTATTGTTAACTCAAGGTGTCCAATCTATCGATTAAATTAAGTTGAACTGGTTAAGATAAAAGTCAAGCTTAAGCTAGTCATGCAAATGCAAAATCAAGTTATTTGACTCAAAAGATGAACTTTTTTTTCAAAATTCAAGACAGTTTCTATTTATCGTTTGATGAATGATTTCAATAAAAAGCAGAGCTCATACGTTTATTTGAGTTTATTCGTAAAAATTTTAATTTAGGAGCTCTCAAAATCACATGTATGTTTTTGAGTTTGTTGGTAGAAATTTTAATTTAGTAAGCACCTAGCTCATTGTGATTTTTTTAAAATTTCATTTTTTGTTTGAATTTTTTTTTGTTAAATTCCAACTTAGGAATTCATTGTGATTTTTGAAAGAAAAAATTGAATTTTTTGTTCCATAAAAATTATTTTTGGGGGGAGGGAGGGGGAGTAGCTTATAAAAAAAAGTTGAAGAAGGCGTGAAAATAGGCCAAGCTTTTTGCTCAACAAATTCTGATGGACACCTTGTACTTGAAATGTCAAAGAAAAAATATAAATGATGAAATTTTGCAGTTTTTGCTTCTTTTTGCCCATTATTTTATTTTTTTCAAACCCAGGCTTGAAAAACTTTACATTTTTTTCGATCTGAAAATTTCATAAAAATTATCTGATGCCAAACTCTTGAAAAATAAAAATTATGTGAAAAAATTAAATCCATTGATTATTTCATTTTTGAAAAAATTTTCAATTTTTGATTGAATAGGTATTTTTTTAATGTTATTATCATGAGAATGCTTTGAGAATATGGAATTAATGGAAGACGCTCTCTTTGCGACGATCGACAGAAAAAAATCACCAATTCTGCATCTTCGTTCGCCTTTGACGATACCATCAGGTAACCTAAACCACACCAAATACCACCTGGTTGCCTATACCTTCCATCCAAGGGATCTAATCCATCGCCATATTCGTCGTTTCGCCAAACCTGTTCTTAACCGTTCGAATCACGTGTTCGATATTTTGCCTATTTCATTACCATTCGTGGGTCATTTCAGCAACACCCAACTCGAGACATTCTTACCTCGCAGTCCGCATACATTCTACATAAAAATACGTCCGAAACTAATGTTCAACCTCGGTATGTACGTTGATTGCAGACCTATTCGAAACCGTCAACCGTGGACAGCCATCTCAGACGAAAAACTCCAATAAAAAAAAGAGCCGAGCCGATGACGCAACCTATTCGTGTACATGTGCCTGCGAGATGGCGCGAATCGTTGTCGTCGGACTGTGTGGCAAATATGTCAAACCGTTTACATACACCAGAGATACCTTGAACTCGAAATTTAACCTATGAAGACACCCGAGAGAATTAGCCGACATCGTCAATTCGTCATTCATCGCTGAGACATCTACTGACCTACATTTCGCTACAATGTTTGTATTGTTTACGACCCGTGTGACGTGTACAAAGGCATCTGGACAGTCAATGGACGGATTCGCTTGGAGAAATGCATTTTCACGACTAGGTAAGATAATACAGAAATTTGATTCACTTGTACTTTCTATAGAGGCTCGATCAATGACACCGTAATGGGAGATTAATAAGTATCACGTATCTGGCCACTCGAATGGCATCTGTATTGAAATGAGATTTTTTTTGGGCTGAGATTAATTCAAATATTATAGAAGGTGTTATGTAAGGCTGTGAAAAATTCTCTTATTCAAATATTATATAAAATAATGATGAAATATCGATTGCAATTGAAATCCGTCGGCCTATCGATAAATCGAATTCGGTATCGTTGATTGGTGTTTTGAACAGATCTTGTGGAATAATCTAGATCGTATTTTTTTTTACCTCGAATCTAACTCGAAGCCAGTCAATTTGAGCAAATTCTTTGTCCGCGAAGAAGGTAAAAAATTACGCGGTATCGGCAGCGCGGTGGCTCGGTGAGACGTCGCGGTATCTCATTAAACGACATTAATTATACGATTAAGCCATCGAGCGACGGTCGTTACGTAACGTATTATGGTGAAAATATATTCGAAATTTCGGCTCAGCTCTCGTGTTTGGTTTACGACTCTCTCTGCGTTTCTGCATTCGGCCAAGGCTCGCACAATCTGACGAGTTGAGGTTTCCAACGAGCCGCCGGGTTAGACGAGATTCCCGAAATTCGCCGAAATGGTGTCCCGAACACGTGGTTTTTTACCTATGACTAAATCTACACGAAAGGGGCTTCAGGCACGAAATTGAAAATACGCTGCGAACGACTGAATCGTTCCTTTTCCAAATCTATGACTCACAGTGGTCTGCTTGGTTTTTTTCCAAGTTCGAAATCGAAATTTTTTTCAATTTTTTCCAAGTTCGAATTTTTTTTCGATCATTTTTTCAAAATTCAAAATTTTTTTCCAAATTCGAATTTTTTTTCGATTATTTTTCAAAATTCAAATTTTTTTTCCAAATTCAATTTTTTTGGATTATTTTTCAAAATTCAAAATTTTTTTCCAAGTTCAAAATTCAAATTTTTTTTCCAAGTTTGAATTCCAATTCTCTCTTGATTTTTTTTTCAAACTTCAATTTTTTTTCAAGTTTGAATTTTTTCTCAATTATTTTTTCAAAATTCAAAATTTCTATAGAGATAGGAGATCGAGATACTTGAAACAAAAAAGTAAAACACCAAAACCTGAACCTGTATAACAAACTTTTGATAACGTTGACGAAATTTTGAATAAATTTTGAAAAAATTTCAATTTTTGGAATGAAAAAACAAGACAAACTTTATTTGTATTTTTTAACGTTATCTACAGTTATAAAATCGAGAAAAAATTGAACTTGGAAAAAAATTTTGAAGTTTGAAAAAATAATCGAAAAAAAATTCAAACTTGGAAAAAAATTTTCAAACTTGGAAAAAAATTTTCAAATTTGAAAAAATATTCAAACTTTTAAAAAATTTTTCAAGTTTGAAGAAATAATCGAAAAAAAATTTGAATTTTGAAAAAATAATCGAGAAAAAATTCGAACCTGGAAAAAAATTTTCAGAAAAAATAATCGAGAAAAAATTTAAACTTGGAAAAAAATTTTGAAGTTTGAAAAAATAATCAAGAAAGATTCAAACTTGGAAAAAATGAAAAAAATTTAAAAATTCCGATTTCGAGCTTGAAAAAAAACAAGCGGACCACTGTGAGTCATAGAGTTGGAAAAGCAACGATTCAGTCGTTCGCAGTGTATTTTCAATTTCGTGCCTAAAGCCTCTTTCGTGTAGATTTAGTCATAGGTGTGATTTTTCACGTAACCTCCGCCTACAGCCACGATGGCCGGTAGATTCGCAACGATCGAGATGAAAACGAAAGTTCAAGTTCAATCGATAATGGAAAAATTGACGATTTTGTACTGATACGACTTGGTGGTCACCAGTGAACGCCCCGATGCCTACGGAACTATACCTAGTAATCATTGCATAGTTAACCGAGCAAATTCTGTATCTACACGAATTCGTGTACTCGTATGCGTTTTTACTTTACCACCTTATAATTTTATTTCCACGTACCTTATCTGATGGCTTTTTTTTTGACGAAGGCGACCTTCAAAATTGATTAAAGTGCAATAACAAATTCACCATTGACGTAGAATTACCAGGCGAGTTGTACGGTCGGTTAGCACGGACGAAATTTTACCCGAAAGTTTGCCATATTCCGGAGCCCAGACCTGGTTATGTGTCTCGATTGGGGTATACCTAGGTACGTCAACCTTGAAGGAAAAATTCTTACAATTGTTTCATTCTTGGCTGTCGTACGAGTTTTTTTTTCCAACTTTTAAGTCTACCCGAGTACCAGGTGCCAAGACCGAACCGGTTAATATGTTTTCGGGGCGATTGAATCGAGTATAGGGAAATGGTATGCTGAGGAGATTGGAAGAGATGCGTACATATGCATTGAGATTTTATAGAGAGGTGATTTATATCGCTGGTGTGTACAGAGAAAAAGATGAGCGTGATGAGGAAGGTAATTTGAAACTTTGGATCGAGTTGTACGAGTAATGTAGCATTCCATCGGGTTCCTTTGTCTTATCTATGAGTGTACCTAAGGAAGTTCTCATGCCGGAGAACTGGATTTTTTGGGGTATTTCAAGTTGAGTTGATCGATTAAGTGATCGAGTCTGTGAGTGGGTTTATTTTAATGTATGGGTTTTAATGGTTATTTGGATGGTGGAATGTGTTTCGAGGGGTTTTGGAAGTGATGAAGAGGTAGAGGTGTAATTTGGTTCGGATGAGATTTTGTGTGTGGAGTGTGATTAGACAGATGTAGCATTTTTTTGGGAGGAATATTTTTGTAATTGATGGTGAATTCAATTAAATTCATTAAATCATGAATAAGAAATGAGGTAGTTTACAAATTTTGTCTTTTTGGAATAAAAAATCGAAATTAGTATGGGCGGGGCAAAAGAAATAGGAGAAAGTTGAAAATTTTTCCTAATAGTACCCTCTCATCTTGAATCTGTAAAGTCACTGGAAAAAATGGAATTATTGATTTTTATCGATTTTTTGCTGATTTTCAAACAATTTTTTCACTACTTACTTTTGTTTTTAGTAAAGTTTTTTTTGCTGATTTATTGCTCTAAGTAATTTTTACTGATATAAGTACTTTTTTTCTGAATTCTAAAATTTGATTTTTTTTTATCTAAGACGTACTCTCACATTTATAAATCAGTAAAAAGTATCGAAAATTGCTGAGTAACAGTCATTTATAATTGCAGCATAGTGAGAAATCGGTGAAAAAATTTACAGAGAAAACCAGTGAAAAAAATGAAGTAAAGTTTCCTTTGAAAGAAAATGTTGATAGCATGGATACGTACCTATGGTTTTTCCTCTCATCCTGGCTTTCGATATCACGTTAATTTCAAAAATTTAAAAATTTGTTTCAAAATAAAATTTAAAAATTGGCTTTCAGCTCTGACATTTTTTCTGTTATTCTGACTTTCTGATATCAAGTCAATTTTCAGCTTCTGACTTTTTGATACTACATATTATAAGAAATTGATTTGGAAAATATAAAAAATTATGTTTTTGACTTTTGGTCACGCAAAATAGCGTGTCGCAAAATAGGATCTTGAAAATTTTGGAATACCCCCCCCCCCCACCACCACGAAGAAAAAAATATCCATGTTAAAATTAACGGTGAAAGTTGATGAAAAAATTTACCGAGAAAATCAGTAAAAAAATTCATCGAGAAAATCAGTAAAAAATTCACCCAGAAAATCAGTAAAAAAAATTCAGTGCAAAAAATTCTGAAAAAATCTGTGAAAATGTTGGAAAAGCAGTGAAAAAATTCTAGAAAATCAGTGAAATTTTTTTCAAAAATTGAAAAAAGATCTGAAATTTGCTGAAAAATTAGTGAAAATGCACTAAAAATCAACGAATTTCGCTGATTTTTTCTGGGCTCCAATTCTATTTTTTTTTTTTTTTTTTTTTTTTTAGTGACTTTTTACTTATTCAAAATAAGAGAGTAGTTTTGTCACCATTGAAGGTGGAGAGAGAGCAGAGAAGAATTTTTATTCCACTTCAACTCAATTTTTTCCAAGAAGTCCAAATACATTGATAGAAAATGTTGGTGATATTTCTGCGTCCAATATTATAGAGAGGGGCGTGAAAATTGAAAAGAATTCATTCTAAAAAATGAATAAAATTTTCGACTTGAAGATATTTTTAATAAAAAAAAGCTGGTGATCAGTTGTACTGAAATCGAAAAAACAAAAATTCGTTTTATTGACTGATTAAAAAAACTATATTTCTTTATAGCTTTCTCTCCTACCAAAAAATCCTTTTTTTTTTTTTTAGAATTTTATTCAAAATCTCTTTCAAGTCTTTTGATTAATGAGAAGAACACTTTTTCAGTTTTAGGGGTTTAATAATAAATTAATATCATTTTAGGAATGAATTGTATAGGCAAATTCATCGAGCCAAAACGAATCAGAAGTGAAAATTTTTGAAAAAAAAAAGACATTCAAAAAATATCTTCAATTTTTCATTCATTTTTTTTTCAAATATTGTCGTATTGAAAAGGAAGCGAAATAATCAATCCCTATCTTATACAGAAATCAAAAATTAATGTCTGCTCAAAAGCCAATTTTTGTCCCTTAAATATTGGTTTTCATATCCAAGCTCACATAACATAAGGCTTCATATGCACGATCGAAGAGAAGACGAAGATTTTAAAAATTAATGCTTTTTGAGAAATAAATTTCGTACTTTAGGTAGGTACCTAATTTGGTTTCTAATAATTTGATGTTTCAAAGAAATTTATATTTTGAAGTAAAAATTTCGTGTTTTTTTTTTATGCCATAAGTATGGTAAAAATTTCAGATTTTTTCTTGTTTCGTGCTTTTTCGTGCTAGTTTGTACTTTTAGAGAAATTTTTTCAAAAATTCAACAATTTTTTTTGAATGGGCAATTTTTTGTTGTGAATTGATACATTTTAAAAAATCTACCGATTGCTATCCAAATCCTCCAACTTTCTAGAAAATTTACTTACTGTCATTTTCAGAAAATATAAATGGATTGGACTCCCTCCTCCCTCGTCCTCCTATTGTTTCGTTTCTGCAGGAGAGGAATATTTTTTTCCTAAAAAATTTCATTGTGTTTCTTTTTTCATTTTTCATAATATTTAAACAACACTTGAAATTTATCTTTCATGTATATATGCCAAGAATGTCTCATCGTTTCGCGCCTGAGGTGACATCGCGTTGCTGTCGTTGTGAAAAATATTTTACGTCATTTTCCAAATTTGGACTTAGCCACGTGTCTTGGTCAATTGGTCATCTTGACACTTGATGTAATTGTCAATGGTATTCACGTCTTCGAAAGAGAAAATTTATGCATGCCACGTTCTCAATCGATTTCAGCTACGTCTAGCTCAACAATTTCATTTTATTTTTGTTCAGGTGGTCGAATCAATTTGGCAACATTGTTTTGCACACGAGATCGTCGAGATTTTTTTATTGGGTAATGGTTTCGATAAGTATGGGATTGCGAAATGCAAGGCTCGCCGTATTCCAAAAACATGTACTTAATTGAAAAATTTAATAAAAAAATATTTATTTTATGATGACGTGATCGAAAATACAGAATATTTTATCAAGCTACTATACCCCTCCGTACCCTCTCAATCTTTAAATTTAAATTATTTCATCAAGTAGAAAATTGAAAGCTTCAATTACAATCTTTAGTTTTTGTAGATTTTTTTTTTGTTAATTCTCGTCGAATGATTGAAAAAGTAATATTTTTGTGCCTCCAAAACCCTCCCCTGTCCTCTCCCTTTCATTTCATTCATTTCCTTTATTCGATATTGTCCAAAAATACCAAGGAGAATCGACTCGTTACTTTGGTAAATCTAATCCAAATCTTCATCTTGGTAATTCAAATTTTAATCACATTTCGATCAGCCGCACACCGATGAAAGATGGCCAACGATGATGCATTTTTTATTGCCAAAAGCGGAAGTTATTCTGAAATTATTTTTTTGTTTCTGACGAACTCTCAATTTTTATAGATTCCATTTGCCAGTAAACGAAACTTTGATATTCGAGTGTTTTCCTTCATTTCCCCCAAGTCAAGAATCCCTTCGTTAGATTTAAAACATATTTACTCGGCGATTCAGTGATTCATTTGATTTGGCGACAATGAATAACCAGACGACCGGCAGCGTGTGGTTCATTCACTCCATATTATGACCCGTTGGGTGTTTTCACCATCGCTGATTAATTTATCATCGCAATTAATTTACAAAGTAATAAGAAACTAATGCTTTGTAACCGATACATAGTAGAATTCTATCCGAAGTGCATGGGAATGACTGTCAGGTACAATATATCGGTATACGTAAGATATAATCATTCGTATAGTCTGAATCGTGATTTACGTAGCCAAGCCGATTGATTACGTACCTGCCTTGTGCCTACGTCATAAGTTGCAATTATACGCGAATGCATCACGATAATCATTGATTAAAGATAATGGCGAGGGGAGATTTTTTCCATTTTGTTGCTATTCGGACGAAAATTACTCGCCAAGAGATTTTCCTTCCATCGTCGAATCCACTCGTGCGCGACTCGCCAATTAAAACACGAATAAAGATCGAAATGAAAAAAAGAAAAGAAATGGAAATAATTAGCCCGAACGATAATCGCACAACCATTCGCATATTCGGACGAGTGTGTAGGTAATATTACGAAATAAACTGGTTTTCCTAAACAAGTTACTTATGCGGAATGGGGACGTCGATACCGGCGAGAAGAATCACTTTTCGGTGTGACAATTTCGTATATTTTTTTGCAGACAGAAATAGATACGAATGAAAATTTGATCTAAAATTAATCGACGTTTCGTAACAGATCCGAAAATTATTCGGGATCTGGTTTTTTTGTTCTCGGAATGTGAAAAGGATTTATTGGAATGAGGTTGGCGGAGGGGGAGGGATGACGAGACCTATGGATGGAGTATTGATGGCAGAATAAAATGTAGATGGAAATTTGATCGGAAATTAGTCGATGTTACCGAGTGAAATGTACGATTTTTGCGGTGAGGAGGTCATATCGAAAAGCAAGTTGATATTCGAATTTTGCATTCCTTTAGTAAGACTGGATATGCCTCACACCATTTTAATTTCTCGGCTTATTTTCCCTAAAATTGGAGGCTAGGGGGGCATTGAAGGGTCAAATCTAAAAAATAACCAAATATTGGAACTCAGTGCCCTTAAAAACCTAACAAACGACAGGTCACACGATATTTTTCTGAATTCTGACCTTATCAAGGGGGTTATTGGGGGGAGGGGTTCGGAGGGGTCGAATGAAAATCTAAGTACATGTGGAGAAGAGTGAAAAAAAATTATCTTGGATTTTGATTAAATTTTATAGGGTGGTTTACTTTGAGTGAGAAACTTCCCAAAAAAGTTTGAGACTCTTGGGGAAAGGGGAGGGGTGCAGGGGTGCTCAAAGTGCACCCCTTTTTGAGAAAAAAGTTGTTTTTTAAATCAAAATTGTGTGAGAAGTCGTCACAGCACTTGAAAGATGCGATTTGAGTTTCTACAACTTCCCAAACCATCGCCATCCTTCTCCAATCAAAACTCAAACCTCAAACTACTACCAGGGGGTTGAAAAGTGGCAGATTGCAATATTCCAATAATATGAAATTTTCACCAAGCTGGAATGATTATTTTTCATCGGATTACTGAACAAAAATTTTTTTCAACCACTGAAAGTAAATACCTATTGGAAAAAAAATTGAAAATCTTATACACCAGTGCAGCCAATAGCAAATAATAAAATTCCAAAGCACTTGAAATTGATAATTTTTTTAGCTTGGAAATATGTATTTTTTTTTTTCAATCGCTGGAAGTATATTTCAGAATTTTTTTGGAGGGTGGGGGTGAGGTGGGAAATTTTTGTCAGTGTAGCCAGTTACGAATCGTGACATGCTACACTATGGAATTTACGTTGATATCGAATTAATTTTTTTATTATTTGAAAAATTCACAATAATTTTGTTTTTTATCATCAAAAATGAAAAATTTTAAATTTTTGTTGAAAAATTTTCTATTTTTGTTGAGAAATTTTTTATTTTTGTTGAAAAATTTTGTACGTTGGTGCAGCCAGTTGCTAATAATTGTGATATTCTGATATTGTAAAATCCATTACATTATTTTTGTAGTCAAGTAATTGGACCAATTTTTCTCCCCCCAATCAATTAAAGTACAATTAGCAATTGGCTGCATTGACGTACAAAATTTTCAAAGAAAAATTTAAAATTTTCTATTTCTGATAACATGAATACAAAAAATGAACGCATTCAAACGATGAAAATATTAAATTCGAAATCAACGTAAATTCCATATTGTTGCTTAACTCAACTTTTTCGTTTTTTTTTTGAATTTTGGTCCAAATTATGGACCTTTGTACCCCAAGGATGTGAAAACCCCATCTTGAAAATTTATTAGTTGACAGAATAGTGAAAAGAGCTGGATACTCGTAACTTTCATCATCTGCCCTTATCATGAAATTTGAGCTTTCATCACCAAAGTTCAACTTTGAACTTTTCAAAATTTAATCATATTTTTTGAATCTTCTATTAATTCTTTTTCAGATCCGTGAACAGTTTTTCCTCAAATACAACCTGTGTAAAGATATGAGCCTTCAAAGTTGGTAATTTGGCTAAAATATTACAATTGTATAAAAAATTCGAGCCTCCTTCCCCCATGAGGACCAGAAATTAAATGATCGCGATTTTGTGAATAGATCACAAAGGTGAATTCTAAAACATTTTTTAGTAAAATCGAAAGACCTGACTTCATTTTTGATCCATTTTAATATAGAATAGCCCAATTGCGAAAGGTTTTGGAATAAGACTGTCAGTGTCGGAAGGGGGAGGGACCAAAAGAATGAGATAATTGTGTGTCTGTTCAAGGCAAAAATAGATATCGATGGAAACTTGATCTAAAATTATTCCACGTTTCGTAATCAAATCCAAAAATTATTCGAAATCTGGTTTTCGATCGAAATGTGATAATAGACCATTGGAGTAAGATTTGTGAGAGAGGGGGGGGGGATCATGGTGTATTGAAGGTAAAAATAGACATCGATGGAAATTGGAAACTGGATCTAAAATTAGCCAACGTTTCGTAATCAGATCCAAAAATAATTCTGAATCTGGTTCGAAAAAATATTATTGGAATGAGATTCTAATCGAGGAAATGGGAAGGAAGGAGACGAAGAAAACCATTGTGTGTTAAAAGTCAATCGCGAATGAAAATAAAATAAAAGTACGTGTAGTAAATGGCCAAAGTAAACGGTTCAATTTACACATTGCTTCGTATTGGTCTTATAGTATGTGGTATGTGTTAAAAATTTATTTAAAAAGAAACAACTGTGAAACGAAAGGTGATTTAATAGGTGATAAAACAACTTTCTACCTTGGTATATAATAATTTGTACTGGTGACGTCATATGCCATATAGGATGACCGTAACGTACCGTAATCGCGTATCATCTCGGTGTAATCTCAAGTACCTATAATATATCCAAGTTACCTGTTATGTACCTGTGCATCGTTTCTGGTTCCTTTACCTTTATTTTCGTGACTTTCGGACTTCGCACGTAAAGAAAATTGAAAAATTCGCATATTTTTAGTATTTTTTTTGGTAATTTTTATTTTTAGAAGGATAAAAAATCACTCTGGTATTCGTATATCGGTTAATTACCGGACAGTTTTTATAATCCAGGAAATACACGAATTGTTTTGAATTAATCGACCTTGAACCGTCCTTGCAATAAAGCACAATTAGCTTTTCAAATTATATAAGATTTGAAATTGCAAACAAGATCATTGCCAAGCTTTATACACTCTTGTCGACAACTTTTTTTGGTTCGATGTGAATTGTGGCTGGTTCCGGGGTCGTTGTGCGGATGGGTTCGGAACGAGAGACGTGAGGAGGGTTTGGGAGAGTTCTCATGGATATTTGGTTTATTTGGAGAGGATTGAAGATGTTGGCTGATTTTCGTGTTTTCGGGATATTTTTGGTATTTTTGATATCGTAATTCTAAAGTTTTGACTGATTAATTTTTGATTTTTCTATTTTTCTTTTTTTTTCTTTTTGAAATTGACGATTGAAATTTGTTGCTTTCGTTTAAAAGCAATGAAATCGTAAAAGCTGTTAGGTATACGTTTGAATTATGCAAAAAACATTCGTATTTTTATAGCACCAATTTCGCAAGATTTCTAAATTATGAAAATTTATGCCGAGTCAAGTTCTAGAACTCGGCAAAACAAAAAAAAATTCAAGGAGAAATGTATATTGAAGTTCTGCGTTTTGTATGCTTCTGCAGCACCTCACAGAGGCAGCCGATTTATTATTTTGAAATTTCGGTTCGTTTTCTAAAAATTTATAGATTTCATTGAATGTCTGGAATATTGTAAAATTCGGATTTTCAAATGAATGGGATGATAATGATAAAGGGTGAAGAAGAAATAGAAATTACATTAACTCGACTAAAATTCATGTGATGGAGAACATTCAACTCACAAACTTTCATCGAATTTCGTGATGAGAAAAAAATAATGGGAAAGGAAAGGAAAGGAGATAAATGTATTACAGATGCTAAAATTTATAATTTAGGATTTTTTGTTTCTAATTTTTGCATGAATTTTTCAAATTTTACCCTGTGAATTTTTATTTTCATACGTTCTGAATAAGTAATTTTTGCCTTGAAAAAAAAAATCGAGGAAAAACTTTTTCCTAGAAGAATATTTGGTATGCTAATTTTAGGTTGGTATCTACTTGGTTCTTGGTTTTTTCAATTTTGACCAATTGTGAATATTTTTTCGATTAAATATAGCTGAATTTTTAGATAAAATTTGAAACAAAAATTGGATTTTGGAATAAGTGCCCAACATTTTTTTCAATTTTATTAATTTAACCAATTCTATAGAATGTTTGCTAGTAAAGTGAGTTTTCGTTATTGAATTTGAAAATTATATTGGTAGGGTGTGAGACGCGATTTTTTCTTCAATTTGACGTAATTTTGACCGAATTTGAACTTCATTTTCAATTTGTAAATGTACATTTTCTTTGATGTATTTAGGGATGAAATTTTTTGTTTTGGAATAGGTGCGATTTTTTTTCTGAATTTCTGAATTTTTTCATTAAGATTTACTTTGAAACTGAAATTTAATAATTTCGAATACTTCTTTTTTCAATTTTACGAACTTTGATGAACTATTCACATCTTTTTGAAGTTGTGTAGGTAAAATTTTGATATTTACATTTTACAATGGTGATTTAAAAATTAAATTTCCTTTTTGAATTTTTACGATTTTCGTTTTTCATGTTAAGTACGAACTTTTACAATTTTTTTCTCAATTTGAGTAAGTAGGTAAATTTTTTGAATTCAATTGAAAGTTATAGAATTTAAGGTACAAAATTTTAAATTTTATGAAAATTTACAAATTTTGAACCTTTTTAATTCGAATTAATTTTAAGAATTTTTAGAGTTAGAGGTACAATTTTTCACTTTAATGAAGTCTTACCAATTCTATTCTCTCATTTTTAGCTGTGTTTGAATTTTTTTTTCAATTTTTCAAATTTCGAACTTTTTAAAAGAATTATTTGAATATGAATCACGAATCAATTCTGCATGTACTTTTTTAATTCACATGACAATTGAATTTGAAATTTCATTTGTGAATTTCAACATTATAAAGGGACTAGAGATAATTCTAGGTGTTTTTTAAATTTCTTGCATTATTGAAATTAAAATTAAGAACAGAAGTCTTGAATTTTGAATCTTACGTTTTTCAAAAATATTTTATAATATTTTACAAATTCTAAAATTTTTTCAATTTTTGTACCAAGATTTTTGAATTAAGTTCGAAAGAATTTGGGCTTGGTACTCTCTCATTTTGAATCGCTGAAAAAAAAAGTTGGAATTGCAGCGCAGGGAAAAATCAGATTTTTTTAAATTTCAGCTTTCAGATATTTTACTGACTTTTCAGCGAATTTTTACCAAATTCCTAGCAATTTTTTCACTGCTTCCTTCAATGGAATTTTTTCACCGATTTATTACTCTGCTGCAATTCTGATTGTTTTTCATTAGGAGTAAGTAAGGGAGACCAAATAATTGAACCAATAATTTCGATTTTTTCCAAGTTTTTCGAAATCTCCAGTACAGAAAATCTAAGTACATATTTCATTTTCTTAATTTTTTTTCTCACACTAAATAGACAAATTTTAATCAATGACTGTTCACGAAAAAAAAAAGGACTTCGGGGGTTTATTGTATCAGAAGTCACCATTTTCGGGTTTGGAACTGCAAAATCCTTCAAAAAATCTATTAAAACCCTTCTATGGTTTCTTGAATGCAAAATCCGTCCTTGAATCGACACTTTTTACAAGAACTTCTTCCAAGTTTTATTGCAAAAAAGTTTATTTAAAATACCTGTTTTCACCTATCAGGTCCACTTTTCCAAGAATGGTCATAATGTTTCTGCTTTTGAAACTGTTTAATAAATTTTTACGTTCTATTTCATTTTCATAATTTTGTAGATAAAATCGTACATCTTTTTTGCATATTTTTGTATCTTATTATTTTCAAGCTTGAATTTTCAATTAATTTTTCCAAAGAGGTTCATGTTTCAACTAAATTTTTCATATTTTTGTCAATTCTTGTGTATCTTGATTTTTTTTTGAGAAGTCAGAAAATCCTCATGTAACTTTTTCTTACAGAGTCCCATATTTCTATACATTTTTATGCATCATTTCACTGAATTATAATTTCATATAAATTAACTGAAATTCGCTGAAATAGAATTTTCCCAAGAAAGCCTCATTTTCCCCAAATTTTTTGATTTTTTTTCAAAAATAAGGCTAGAAAGGGATGAAATTCTTGAATTTTTTAAAAAAAATTTCAACCGAAATTTTGATCCATCCTCCGAGCCAGACACATCAGCGAAAAATCTCGCACGTTTACAATCTCTCTTCTCCTCCCACCCTTCCATCATCTCAACTCGAACCAGTATGTAATTCTGAATCCATACAGGCAGATTTCATCCCATTCTTGCAACACGTGCATTAAAAATCTCATCTCAAACGGCTCGGTATCATTTTTCTGTACGGAGAAATAAAAAAAAAACACGTATAAGGTACAACCAAAGTACCTGCGTTATTTTTCGAGAACAAGATTCTCATTACGAAACGTACGCAAGTACATGGACAATCTTCAGTACAATAATCGTATACAAATGTAAACATTACCCACACAAAACAAAACCTTCCAAGGTAATTATACTTGAAGGGGGCATTGCAGGTACACTGGCATTTATTTGTCGCCTTCGAAGGTTACAACGTCGAGATAAAATTTCATTTTAATTACATTTACGCGTTTTCGAATCGATTGTGGATTCTTGAGAAATCTATATCATTTTGCACAATGACACGCATAATTACTTATAGTTCGATCGACTGGCCGGCTGGAAATGTTACCTATTAATTCCACCTATGTTTACTTTCGTCTTTAACCCACGTGAAAATCATAATCGCCGCAGTTCTTCGGGCCAGTACACTTGGCGTTTAAGAGGTTACGATAATAATCATCGACTTCGACTCGTTTCTATAACGTACGATTTTACCTACGTCTGCGTGTACCGGAAGACGCGCACTTAACCAGTTGTCCGTGCTGCTGCATGCTTTCCTCTGGTACACGTAATTTGTACGTAGTAAATTTTTGCTGACTTCATTGTCTATTGTTTTTACTTTATTATTCGTCTAAATACGTATACTTGGTGTACCATTGTATGTGCTATGTAGTATATCGATTATGTTGTGCAATTAATACCCAGTACAGTAGGTTGGTGGGTTTGGGTAGGTATTGGGTAGCTACCGTGGCTGTAGATAGGTTATAGGTGTGATTAGACGAGAATACAACAATGCAATCGAATGCAATGATTATTGGATTGCGTCATCGATGAAAATTTTACCCATAAAAAAGACTGCCTATTAAAATACAGATATTATTTTGCTGGGCGAGAAATGGAATCGTGCTAGAAGCATTATAGTGAGTATTTCCTGGAGGAAGTTCAGTCGTATTCTTAAGAGAGGAGGGGGTGCAGATCAGTATGACCGGATCAAAGAATCTTCCTAGAGATATGCTGAAAAATCGTATTTTCTCCTTTCGTCTTTGATTGATTCATAATTTCAGTACCTTCCATCTTTTTTCTTATAAATTCTCATTTGACAGGGGAAAGTAAAATTTTGAGTCCAAACAAAAAAATTAAAAGCACGCTATAAAAGAACCTCATATCCAAAATTTTATTTCAGGTGCTAAAGTGCATTTCTCAAATTTTGATGAATTTTTTTGACCTTATGAAAGCCTTTAAAATATCAAAATTTTATCTAATCAACGAAAAAGGCTAAAATTTGGTATGTACCCTATTTTTGACCTCCCGAATCGATTAGAAGTGGATTCAAAACGTTTTGAGGTCAGCAGAAAATTTTGGAATTTTCCAGCATTGGAAAAAGTCTCATAAAAATGATCCGTGTGAACTTCAGCGCCTATAATCGCGTGGATTACCAAGATTGGTGTCCTGTTTGATCTACTGAAATGTAGTTTTCCAAAATTTGTAAATTTGAGTTCAAATTCATACATTTTTTGGCAGAAAATTGAATTTTTCCAGGATTCCAGGTACAATTCCTGCACCAAAAATGCAAATTAAACTCAAAAGTTATAAATTCCATAAAATTGCGTTTTAATCGATCAAAAAGGATTGGTAATCTGCGATTATAGGTGCTGAAATTCAAATAGACCCTATTTATGGGGGTTCATCCAGCGCTGGAAAATTCAAAAATTTTCTGGTGGCTCTAAAACGTCTTAAAATCGCTTCCAATCGATTCGGTTGGTCGAAAATAGGGTATTTACCAATTTTTAGCTTTTTTCATTGAACAGATGAAAATTTGATATTTTGCTGGCTATGAGGTAATTTTGAAATTTCAAAAATTCGCCAAAATTTGAGTAATGCGTTTCAGCATTTGAAATTTTGAGTATGGGATTCTCTTATGGTGTATTTTCGATTTTTTTCTGTTTGGAATAAAAATTTTGCTTCGAGTTGAGATATTTCTATTGTGAGTAGAAGATTGATAAATTATGAATTTACTTCATTGAAAATTTGGTACTTGGTTGAAATTTTTGGGATTTGAAAAAAAAAATTAATAAAAATATATTTAAAATTTAGGAAATTTGATTAAAATTTTGAGATACGCCGAAATTAAAAAAAATCAACATCTCTGAGAAGAAAGGATTAGTAAAATTTTCTTTTGATTTGTTCATAATTTTTTTTTTTGCTATTCAAGTACCACTTTTTGTTTTGTTTATTTTCTTTCAAATAATTATTTTGTTGGGTTCTTTTCGTTGAAATTTTATTAGGCTGGTTTTCAAGTGGTGGATGACTTCCCAATTTTTCAAAAAGACTTTTTCGTGGTTGTTTCCTATCGACATTTTCCTGGTAGTGAAACTTTCCACAGATTTTCAGGCAGTAAAATTTATTTTTCATTGATTTCTTTTCTTCTGAATTTTTTCAAATTTCATTTTGATAAATATTTTTCTTTGACCCCTTCAGAAAACTGTTTTTTATCTTTCTTTTCATTTTTCATGTTGAAATTTTCCCATTCTTGAGTAATATCAAATTTTTTCTTCGGGGTTCATTTAATACTGTCAATAACATTTTCTCTGATGTTTTTCAGAATTTTTTTAAAGAGTTTATTCACTCAAATTTCTTGCTGTGTTTATTTGTATGAAAATTTTCACAGATTTCCATTTGGTGAACTTTTTCATTCATTGTTTCTCCAAATATTTTCCATCGATTTTCTCAGCATAACTTTTTCTATGACAATTTCTCAGATTTTATGAGCGACTTATTACCAGTTTCTTCCGATGATTTTTTTCAGTTGATTTCTTTTTAAGGAATTATTTTCCGGGATTTTCATCTTGTTTTTACTCAGATTTTCATTGAATTTTTGCAAAATTATTTCCAGCATAAATTTTTGTCCAGATTATGTTATTTTTTGTTTTTTCTTAAGGTAATTTTTTTAATGATTTTTTTTGTGAATTCTTTCAACTTTCAAAAAAAATTTTCATTCGATTGATTGTTTGAAAATGTTGACTTTTCCTTTCACCATTCTTTTATGATTTTTTTCTCTTATATTTCCAAATCTTTTTCACTGATTCGTGAATTGGACCAAAATTCGTTATGTTGCTCGATGTCTTATGAACCCATCTTCACAACTTTATTTTTCAAAAAAAAAAAGAAACGTATTTCTACTCAAGGAAGAATATTCCTTCTAAATTTATCCAACGAACAAATTATCAAATTATAAATGGATACCTCATGTTGAGTAGCAGAAGTGGGGGGGGGGGGGTTGAAAATTAATCTCAAATACTTATTTTCTTTTCCAGAAGTAGATAATTTTTCAACTTTTTGTCGGATCTTCTCTGTTTCCCCACTTGGTTGTCGTTCATTTTCTGCATATTTTCCAACATATTAAGCAAGTTCTTCGATGATACTTACATGTCGGAAATGCGTCCCTATTCCTACTTCCTCTCTTATCAGTCATGAAACTGTGCATGGTTGATGTCTTGATATAGAAATCATCCTTAGGGGTCAGAAATTGGTTTTGAGTTGCGGTTCCTCTTGATACCCTTTTTGAAAGGCTCAAATTCAATTTTACCTCAAAAACCAATTTTAACCCCTGAGAATGGTTTTTATATCTAGGCTCACACTCTTATATTTTTGTCTAAAATTTTTTCACGTCATCGAATTAGTATAATTACGCACAATCGGTCGCGTATCTGTATATTTACTCGTATCATCAGAGAAATACATACCTACGTATGCTGAATGAAACTTGAACCTGAATTCCTCCATTTAAGTAAACCTACGTATACGTAAGACGACGTAAGTATATCCTTGAATAAAACCAGAATGATAATTCGAATCAGGAAACCGCGAGGGCTGCGTACACATATCGACAAATAAAAAAATTTATATAGAGAAAAATCCAACCGAGTAATTTGCAAATCGACTCGATATTGTAATTAGCTTCGTTCACAGGTGAAAACAACTTACATTTTTATTCGTAACACCGGCACAAACATACGACAAGATGGTGAAAAAAATCTCAACGTAAAAATTAACATAAAATTTTCCACTGATCGTACGAAGTCATCAAACTGATCGATCATAAAATATCGCGATTCACCGGTACAAGGAGTTGGGGGAGAGGGCACAAACACTCCATTCGAATTTGAAATTCGAATAAAGAAAAATTATAACCGCAAGGTCGAGAATGTTATTTGAAAATGTAAAGTTTTTTTTTTCAGCAAGGCAAGCAGGAAGAATTTTAACAACGGTTGCAAAAATTGAAGACCATAAACTTACACCGAGTTTAATACTGATCACGTATGATTTTTTATTGGACGATGCATTCGAATGGCCAATGAAGACTCAGGCGTGGATTTTTAAAATCGTTTTAGATGCCAGTCGCGTAATTTCGATCCCTCTTGTTTGCAAGTTCAGCGTGAAAATTATTCGTACGATTGGTTCGGTTGGTGCAAACGTCTCTCGAATGCCCTTTGGATTTATGTTGGTTCTTGAGATAGATCGATGCCAAATGATGGCGAAGAGGGGTCCCGGGGACGTCGATTATTTTTAATGGCTCGTGGTACGTAAATAAAATACATGTATCGACTTTGTGTCGCACAAAGACTAATATAATTCGAACGCAGCGGAATAGTAATGGCTGATTTTCGCCGCGAAGACGACGCGGTGCGCATTCAATGGCTACCTGCTTTTACTTTTTACCCGCTGGTATGATTGAAAGAGAGTATGGATCGCGAGGCGGCGACGATACGCAGTACGGTCTCGGTATTTATTATTATATTTTATTTTTACCATATATACCGAAGAATCTATATGAGGTGCTCAACAATGAACAGATGCAGACGTTCGCCTATAGGTATAGGTACGTGATCGTGTAACGAAAACAAACCGTGTGCTGGTACGGTTATCTATTCGGGCTCGATTTGCGCTTATCATCGTTTAATCAGAGGTATTCATTATCTGTGTACGGACACCTTTTTACGAAGACAAATATGTTAGTGACAGCGGCACAGGAGCGGAGAATATTTTGAGAAATTTTCACTTCGTATAGAATTATAGAGCTGCATTAGGCTTTGGTTGTCGAATGGATGGGGAAAAAATGTTCGAGGGCTTGGAAAATGATCGAAATTTCTACAGAAATGGTTCAGATGACGTAAAAATGAATCTAAATATCATTTGAAGCCAAAAAGTGGTTTTTGAGTTGAGATTACCTTTTGATTCTATTTCTTTTAGTATCAGTTCAAAAATTAATTTTTTACCCCTTGAGTGGTTCCTAATCTAGTCCCATATTCGCCATAACAAGAAAAAAACCTTAAAAAATCAGTAAAACGATTGAAAAAATTAATTTGCATCAGTACTGTACTCAATATTATGCAAAAAATGGTTCAAAATATGAAAAAAATTGTCCAAATTTTTTGAAAATAAACAAAAACTTCAGCAAACTGATTGAAAATTTATTTTTCACCAAAATAGTATTCCACGATACAAAAATGCATCACACGCTGAAAAAAAATTATAAAATTTGAAAAGTTACTCAGAATTTTACAAAAAAGATTGAAATATGTATCATAAAATTGTGTAAAATGCCCAAAAATTTTGAAAATTGTTGAAGTATTGTAATAACTAGGTATAGAAAACAAAAGTTGAGTCCGGATTCTACCTGATTTTTAGTGTCAAGAGAAAAATATGACTCCAGACTCCGTTTTCAGGTGAGAAAATCAATTCATGATTTCACTTTCACACCGGAGTCAATCTAAGACCTTGATTTTTGACTCTGAAGTCAATGCATGATATTGACTCTAGAATCAATGTATGATATTGACTCTGGAGTTAATCTATGACCTTGACTTTTGACTCCAAAATCAATCCATGGTCTTGACTCTAACATCAATCTATGACCTTGACTCTTGATCCTTGTAGGAAAGTTAATCTATGACCTTGACTTTTGACTCAAAATCAATCTATGACCTTCACTTTTGACTCTAAAATTAATCCATGATCTTGACCATTGACCCCAACGTCAATCTATGACCTTCACTTTTGACTCCAACGTCAATCTATGACCTTGACTTTTGACTTCAAAATCAATCCATGATCTTGACTCTTGACTCTAACATCAATCTATGACCTTGACTCTTGACCCTTGTAGAAAAGTTAATCTATGACCTTGACTTTTGACTCCAACATCAATCTATGACCTTGACTTTTGACTCCAAAATCAATCCATGATCTTGACTTTTGACTCCAAATTTAATCCATGATCTTGACCATTGACCCCTTTGACTATACATTGACCCCAACGTCAATCTATGACCTGACTTTTGACGCTGAAATCAATCCATGATCTTGACTTCTGATTCAAAATCAACCTATGACCTTGACTCTTGACCCCTTGTAGAAAAGTTGATCTATGACCTTGACTCTTGGCTCCAGAGTCAAACTCACGCCCTGACTCCTGACTCCAGCTCGACTCCGGATTCAATCCATGACCTTGACTTTTAACCTTGGAGATCGACCTTGACTCGTGTTGACACTGAGACTCCAGATTGACTCCCGAGTCAGTTTTGAGTCAAAGTCAACTCCTATTCCTTATTAAACATTGACTCGGTGTCAAACTCACACCCTTACTCTGAACTCAGACTCGATTTCGTAGTGAATCTGTAACCTTTACTCCCAAACTCCGGTTCAATTTCAGGGTCAGTCTCTGACCTTGACTCTTTGACCCTAGAGTTGATCTTTGACCTTGACCTTGACAACTCGACTCCGCGATTCCGTAGTTAAACATTTTCAAATTCAGATGAAAAAATTTAATGAATGAAATTGCAGAAATATCATTTTAAACTATATTTTTCTCATAATTTCAATAATATTTCTAATATTTTTTATAATTTTGAGTAATTTGCAATAATTCACGTATTTTTGATGACATTTTAACAATTTTGACGTAAGTAATTTTCAAGTTTTTAATTAAATTTGACTCTTTTTTTCGCATTTTACAAAATTTTTGAAATGTTCCATCGATTTTTTTGTACTTTTTAATGAATTTTTACTATTTTTTTCTTCAAATTTTTTTCTAGAACATTTGAATGCTGTTTCGAACGAATTTATTATTTGATTGAGTTTTACATCCTTATTTCCTTTGATAAATTTTTTCGAAAACTAGAACAGTTTTTGTAGTAATTTAAAAATTTTTGCAATATTTTAAGCAAATTTTTCAAACTTACCATTTTTAACAATTTCTTTGATTATTTTTACGATTTCATAGGACGTGATGGACGCCTCGAGTAATTTCAATTTTTTTTTTTAAACATTTATTGATATTTTATTAAAATCTAAAAGGAACGTTGACAATTTTTTCGCATTCAGATTATTTTATGACAGTTTGCCAATTTTATATTTTAATCGATTTTTGCCGCGAGGCATTTTTTATGCTTAATTTTTTGAGCACCATGTGTTAAAATATGGTCCACATTGTGAAAAATCATAGGTACAACTCGACGAGTTTTTATATTTGATGATTGGTTGACGTGAAAACCGCTAATCGACTCCCGATGCCCCCCGGTGCGTCATATTTTCCGCAATACTAAAATTGAAAATTAACGCGTAGAAAGTGACGCTGATGGAAGGTTTGTGGAGCGGAATTCCTGATAATTTGGTTGTGTGAGATACTCTTTGATCTCGGTACAGGGAAGATTGAATTTACGTATGCTACTCGAGATTACCTATATTTTGGTGTTGATTATTAACGATTATCTGTAATGGTCTGATAAGCTTATGAAGTATATGAGAGATAAGTAGGCCTATTACTATTTAGTATTTACGATAGTATAGTTGGGAATTGAAAAGAAGATGAGTTTTTCTTGCGATGATGTTGAGTATAAGGTTTTCCTTCATTGGTTCGTGGATAAATGGGGTAATAAGGTTCTCTAAATGGGATCATCTTTGTTAATTGATGCTCGATTAAGTAAAGGATAATAGATTTTATGTGTTGAAAATTTCTCTTCTACGAGGTTTAGAGCTGATAACGATTATAGGAATTGGTATGGGAAATGAGAATAGGTACGCACGACGCAACGGACGTAATGGATTTCATTTATCGGTTATTAGAGTTAATGAAAGGTTGGAGAATGAAGATTTCTCATGACCTTGTACGAGGTGTTGAAAAAATATACGAAATTTGAGCCGAGTTCAAATTTCAGAAGTCAAGTTTAGCAGGATATCAGGTCTGTCGGGGAAGAACTGAAATTTGTATTTGCTTTTGCTGAGAGGAGTGGAAATAAAAATTAGGACTTTATTCGACTAGAGTGCAAAATTTTTCTAAAAAAAAGTTATTAGTCATTTTTGCAACGTTTTCAATTTTTGATGCATTTTTTTTCAATTTTTTTTTCTTCATTTGTGTTCTATCTGATCTTGAGATTTGTTTTGAAACGTTTTAAAATTGAAATGATTTTAAGCAAATTCAAAATCGTTGAAGATTTTATCTGGAAAATTTGGAAATCAAAGATGTGCAAAGGTCTAAATACATCAATGGGTTCAATTTGACCATGCTCTAAATTTAATTCATCTTTGGAATAATTATTCTAATTTTTTTAAAAGCAGAATCCTGTTGACGATTTTTCCATTGTATGTGAGGAGGAAGGGGTAACTGATTTGAAATTATCAAATTGTCCCGCTGGAAGAAATTTCTTGAATTGAAATTTTCAAAACGCCTGCTCAAAAATTTCCATGATTGAATTACCTACCTATCATAGAATTACATCAACTTTACCAACCTTGAAAAAATAAAGGGAGAGAAAAGAGCCAAACTGTTTCTTTACCTACCGTATTCGATTATTTTTGAAAGTTCAAAAAAGAGAAACATTGAAAAGGGATACCAGAGTTCAAATCAAAATTGCAGTGATGTCAAATTACGAATAAAAATGAATCTACTTTTCAAAATTATTTTCAAAAATTCTCTTTTTAAATATGTACCTACCTAGAAGAAAAAATTCAACAATCGTCGTATAAAAAGTTGAGAATTAAAAAATCTTGAATTTAGACACTTTTTTTGAAATTATCATCATTCCAGTCTTTCTCTTTTCTAGACGAAAAATTATCCAAAATAGTTAGAAGCTGAATTTTGATTGCTCGATTTTATTTTCGTTTCACGTCTTTGAAAAAAAAAAAAAATGAGAAAAATGAAATCTCACAGTAGATTCCAAAATGGTTGAAAATGATTAAATCAGGATTGGAGAGATTAATGTAGGAGAGGAAGGCGATGAAAATTGAACGAGAAACGAATAGTCTTCCAGTTCGAATAAACTTCTGGCCGATTTGACAATTTTAAATATTCTTATTTTGTTTCGAAACTTCAAAATTGATCAAGAAAACATATTCCAGGTGTATTTGATTTCCAGATTTCTTGAGAAAGAATTAAAATTTTACCGAGAGCACCAAAATGTATGAAAATGATGAAATTCGATGGGAAGGGAGGTCGATCATACATATAGATCAAAGTTTTATTGGAAAAAAAAGTTCATAAGATTACGTTTTTTGCTAAAAAAAAAATTAGGATCATTTTTAATTTCTTTCTGAATCAGTCAAAAGTTCTAAAATTTTGCTTTTTTAAGAACATCAAAACAAATTTAGCTGAAAAATCACTCATTTTCAGTGAAATTTATTTCATTGATTCAAAATGACGAAATTTTACTAAATACTAATTCAGTTTTCGAGAGTAGCTGCCGGAATCCTCAAATGGATTAAAGGTTAAGTTTCAAAAACTTAGTTTGGGGGAGAGGGGGATTGAAAATTATGATTTTTCAGGGTATCTTATAAGACTCGCAAGTGCGAGGTGAATTATTATAATTTTTTTTTATCATTTTGATGAATTTTTCTATGGAACTTTAGCATGTTTTCAAAATTTTGAAATTGATTTCAATTTTTTGCGAAATTATTTTACGGCGGAGTAGGATAGAAATATCTTCTGCTAAAAATTCTGAAAATTTTTGTGTCGATTCCGAGTTATCTAACTAACAAAAAAAAAAACAGAAAATGAGAAAATAGCAAAAATTCTCTTAATTTTATTGTAAAAATCAAAAAAATTTAACATTTTCCTTTTTTTTTTGATTTTTTTAAATCAAAGGCTAAAAAGGAGGGCATTTTTGGGAAAATTTGCATTAGGAAAAATCTCACGAAAATGACAAAAAAATCTCAAAAAGTGGCAAGGATTTCAATTTTTTTTAGATCTATTAGACGTCATAGATTCGAAAATTTCATAAAAGGTATATTTTTGTTTTCAAAATTCTACCCAAGCTTCTCAATGACTTTTTTATTGAAATAATATCCTGCAATTGCAGTCATCAAAGTATACTTTACTCGTATTTTCCCTTTTTTCAACAATTCATAAATTATTTCCTTCTTCGATACAAGATTTGTAAATTATTCAAAGAAATCCCACATATTTTGAAACCCCCTGCCCAACATTCACCGCGGATAAAAATAAATCGAAAAAGTTGGTTTTACTGGAGGGGGATACCGGTTGGGAAAAAAACACGTACTAAGCTTCGATGCATCGTCACGCTACCGACAACATTGTGGTTACGAGCTAGATACCTTTTAATTTAAACTTGGAAAATTAATGGTATCCACACCTGTAGCAAAGCCGACCCGAAGACGGACAGAAAGGCAGAGAACAGGGTGAATGAAAAATTAGGTCAGCAAACGAAGAAGCGCAGCAACATTGTAGACAAACGCACGACCATGCTCTAAAATTTCAGGTATTTCAAGGTCACGATATCCTGGGCTCAGGAGGGCGCCATCGATGATTTAATTTTATAGGTTAATCTATTCGGGCACGGTGCATTGTGGCAGCGTGTACATAGACAGATATCGTAGTTTAATTCTGATCTAGCTGTTTGGTACGGGGACCAAGAATAAAATCTAGAAATTGTGAAACAGAGAGTTCTCTAGTGCACCATTCAGTTATTACCGATGAACAGGATAAATACTGGATACAAGGTACAACCTTGAAAATTCTGTAATAACAAACGATGGAAAAATCGAGCCATCGCGAGGATACACAAGAAAAATCTAGCGCCGTGCTCCGCTATGCACCGGTATTTTGGTTTAATTGACGATGCGACCGACAGGTATATTTTTAGCGTACGTGGCGCGTGCTAATGGATAATTTTCAGGCGAAGAATAGTCGTCGAGACGATTAGATTTCACGTAATTAGTGAAAGCTACGTACGACCGCGAGTTTGCGGCGTAATCTCCCTACCACGACCCGGAATCTAGTCGCAAAAGGGGGAGAAGAAGGATAAAGCTCGCGTTATCAGTGATTGCAGTCACGAAAGAGAATCTGCAAAATACCGGTTAACCTCTACAAGGGTTCTGTCGTTCGTTATCTTTTGAACTTGCGGGTTGAAATTAAAGGTCAAGATGGGCGGATCTCGAGTAACTTGCGGGATAGAAAAATTGATCGTAGTGAGATTCGTTGGAGTAATCGACGAAATGCGTATGTTTATGCCGCAGTCGTATTATGGCGAATTATCCCCACGAAGTTGTCCACAGTCCACTGGCACTTTATAGTTATTAACTTACATAAACATGGGTATGTAGTTTTGGCAGCGAGCAAGGTTAATGTTATAGACGACAGGCCAGTTTGTTATGAAAAGAGTAAAATTTTCCATGAAAATATACACGTGACGTGGTCAGCAGCTGTAGACAAAGAGTTGCGTACAGTGGAATGTTGGACAATGACCAAATAGATACCGGCTCGTGGAATCGAAAGGTTTCCTAGGAGGGTGCTGACAGACAGGAAGGGGGTAATTCGTGGTGGAATAGTTGAGATGAAGGTGGACAGGAAAAAAGTTTAAATTTAGATGCGATTTAAATCGATTGTGAAGTCGGTATGACTCAGTGGCTCAGAGAATAATGGAAAGGATTAATTTTTTGTTGTGAATCAGAATTTGAAATTAGCCATGAGAAGGGAATGTTTGAATTGGTAGGAAATTTTTAACGTTGTTTGAGTACTAATTTGTGCGAAAGAATTTTTTTCGGAGGGAAATCAAAGCCTGTGTGTACAAGTTTTCGAATAATTGAGATTCTGAGGTTTTTTTTCAAGGGAAAGGGGCAAAATTGTCTGAAGACAGGTCTGCGAACCGAAATTAGGAATGTTTTTAAATCATTTGAATTGAAAATTTTCCAAATTTCTAAGATTCGTTCAACATTTTTTCTTGATGTGCAATTTTTCATTCGAATTGAAGAAATAATCGAAATTCACTGGATAATAGAAATTGAAGTGTTTTTGATAAAAAAATCTGGCTAATTAGGGTCTAAATCAAATGCTGGTTTCAAAAACAGAAAGTCTTCATGATTTCAACGGGGATGACAAATTTCTCATTTGGAATAAGTAAAAAGTCACTGAAAAAAAGTTAGAACTGCAGCACAAGAAAAATCAGCTAAATTCTTTGATTTATTTCAGCAGATTTTCGCTGATCTTTTCAAAAATTTCAGTGATTTTTTTCAAGAATTTCACGTTTCACTGATTTTTTCAAAGAGTTTCACTGACTTTTTCAAGAATTTCACTGATTTTTTCAAGAATTTTACTGATTTTTTTCAAGAGTTTCACTGGCTTTTTCAAGAGTTTCACTGATTTTTTCAAGAATTTCCTCAAGAATTTCACTGTTTTTTCCCAAAAATTTCATGTTTCACTGATTTTTTCACGAATTTTACTGATTTTATCAAGAGTTTCACTATTTTTTCAAGAGATTTACTGATTTTTTTTCAAGAATTTCACTGATTTTTTTTCAAGAAATTCACTTTTTTTTCAAGAATTTTACTGATTATAACACAATTTTCACTGATTTTTTTCAAGAGTTTCGCTGGCTTTTTCAAGAGTTTCACTGATTTTTTCAAAAGTTTCCTCAAGAATTTCACTGCTTTTTCCCAAAAATTTCATGTTTCACTGATTTTTTCACGAATTTTACTGATTTTATCAAGAGTTTCACTATTTTTTCAAGAGATTTACTGATTTTTTTCAAGAATTTCACTGATTTTTTTTCAAGAAATTCACTTTTTTTTTCAAGAATTTTACTGATTATAACACAATTTTCACTGATTTTTTTCAAGAGTTTCACTAATTTTTTCTAGAATTTCACTAATTTTTCGAAGATTTTTTGATATTATACTGAATTTTTAACGGATTTTCCTTGATCTCTCAGCAATTTTTTTCATTGATTTATTACTGTGATATAAATTTTCAGTAATTTGTGAAATATTGAGGCATTGACTTCACCAGCTGAAAATGTTGCTTCAGGTGTTTTTGAATGTGTTTTTTTTTTTTTTCAAAGCTCATTTCATTTGGAAGTGAACTTTTCAAATGATTTTAATTTTCTTGTTAGAGAATTTTCTATTAAAATGAACACAATGTGTTGGGTATTTGGTGAATTTTTTTCAAATTAATTTTGATCCTTCATGTTGGCGATGAAAAAAATGTAGAATTTTTATTAATAAATATTCAAACACTCACAATCTTGTTAGATCTTATAAAAACTTGAGGAAAAAAAATCAAAAACACCGTTCGTATTCTGCTCAGCGATTTTAGAAATGGAAAGAAAATGAAATGGCTGCAAAATTTTGAATAATTGAAAAAAAAAAGGCTAAAATATCTGAGATTTTAACAAAAAATCATCTCCGCACTTAAAATTCTTTATTTCATGTGAGATTATCTTTGAATTTATAAACATTTCCGTGTAAGAGAGCGCCCTAAAAAAAATTCAATTCTCAGTAAATCTTGTATATTTTCCACAAAAATTTGTGAAACCACTGCTTTTAAACTTAGTTCAAATTTCCCTTCATAAGATTTGGAATTCAGCTTTGACAAAAAGGAAAGAGGAAGGAAAGAAACAGGAATCTCTTCCGTATTTAATGCACCTCCCAGTTGAAAAAAACTTACTTAACCTAATTTGAACCCGATCCAATTCTTATGCAAAGATGTTTTTGAACTCGACAAAGCCATAACATAACGTCTTCTTCGACAAATACCCATAGAATGAAAAATTTGCACACATTACTCACGTTGTCAAATATCCATCGGGCCATAGATCGGCAATGGTGCCAAGTTCCTTAATATTAATAGTCACATGAGATTGTTTATTCGCCACACGTATCGACATAACGGGGAACTTTTAGTACAACATTAGAACAACTTTATTGGCACGAAACGAAACCGAAAATGATAAATGAAAAATATTGATGTAGGTAATTTTATCTGCTAGATTGATCTGAAGATATAGACGATGCGATGTTTTAATCGAATTCGATGAATTCGCAAGAATATGAATATGTAACTTGTTCCACGGTTTATGAGCAATAAGCATGTTATAATTTATGTATGATTACTTAATGAGTGAATGTGAATCGGAAGTATCATGATGGTGTTTCGAAGATCAGTTTATTATTGTTTATCGATTCGTTGCGTTGTTTTTTTTTGAAATTATTAAAAATATCAATTTAAATATTGGAAAAAAAATTTGTAGAATTTTTGTGGATTAAACGTAAATTTTTTTTATTGATTTTAACAAAAACAGTCATTTTGTTTTTGGTGACATGGGAAGTGCGGAAGGGAAGAGAAGAGAAGAGAAGAGAAGAGAAGAGGGGAAGGTGTTCCAATTTTGAGTTGCAGTTGAAGTTACAAAAATATTTTGCTTCTCTTTAGAAAATTGAAAAAATTTCGCATTTTGCAGTTGAAAAAATTTAGAAAAATTGACTCAGAGAATTTTTTGAAATTTCCAAGTAGTCAGAATTTTTTTAAATTTCCAGTGAGCCAGAAATTTTTTTAAAATTTTCGATATTTAAAAAAAATCTTTTGAAAAGGAAAATGAAAACGAAGGAGCATCTGCTAAATTTCAGAGAAAATTTTGTACGTTTTTCGATTGAAGCACAGTTTGAAAAAAAAAAAATGAACCATTTTTGATCTTTATTTCATGTCACCGACCGATGAGATAGAGAAGAAGCGTCTGATAAGAGCTGGCTTGGACCGAACGAAGAAAACATTGATCATGACATTGAACTTTCAGTTGAGAAAATTTGAATTCTAACTAGAAAGTTTTGCTTTTTTATGCTGAAAAATTCCATTTGATCTAAAAACTTTCATTTTGTCTTTCTTTCCTCCCGAAAATGCATACTTCGGTTTTTCTTTGTGTGACGAAGAATTCCTGAGCCATTTTCATCAGCAACGTTGATTTTCACTGACTCTTCATTTTCACAAACCTTAACGAAGTTCTCGAGACATTAGGGCCTCTTCATGGTTGACAAAATGTACCTGCTTGAATCAACGATAAAGGGATCGTGTACTCGAATATCTTCTAAAAAATTGAAAATTTTTCAAAATTCCACTAAATTTTCCAAAAAAGTTCAAAATTTTAAAAAAAGTTGGAAAATTTTTTTTAAATGAATTAAAATATACTGTAATGAAGTTTTACCAAAATTTCCACATTTTAGGTATATTTGAAAAATTTGGAATTTTAATGGCCTAAAAATTATTTCCATGATAAAAAATGTGACTTGTTGCATTCTTCCTTACCGGCTTGGTTATCAGATCTAGAAAATTTTTCTCGTGAGAGTAAGATACCTACAAGATCTAGTCACATAATTCGAGGTTCAATTTTTTGCAGTAAAATGAACGCCTCTCCGAGGAATTATCTCAAATTCAATTTTTTCATCAAAGAATCAAATCGAGCCCTAATTGACTAATTTTTTGATTTAACATCTTTGTCTCCTTGTTGAAAATGTTCCTAAAATTTTGAAAACCCGAACAGTTGATAAATATAAGACTTTTTGAGTTTTGATCGTTGAAAATTAATTGAGAGCAATACGATCGGAATACTGGAGCAAAATATCATGGTATTCAATAATTAAAAAAATTTAAAAGACTTGCAAATAAGTTTTTAAAAATTTAAAAAATGATGAAATTTTAAAAAAAAAAATCCCTTCAAGCCAAGATTCTGTGAGTTTAAAACTGTGAAAAAGTACCTACTTTTTCTTCACTCAAAATTCAAATTTTTTTCTAGGCCAAGGAAGCCCTTCAAAGGCTTCAAAAAACTGTCATAATAGCTCATAAAGCCATGAAAAAACTCTCAGTTTTGTTTTGGATCGACATGATGTCATCAAAAAAAAATCACCAGGACCTTATGAGAAGTACTTTTCGATGAATTTGACTCTGACATTTTGATTCGGTGAAAAGTCACTGAAAAAAGTCGGAATTGCAGCAGAAGAAAAATCAGCAAAATTCTTTGATTTTTTTTTTACAGATTTTTGCTGATTTTTCAGCAAATTTTACCAATTTCTCAAAAAATTTCACTGATTTTACTGCCAATTTCAGTTATTTTACTGACTTTTCAATGAATTTTCATTGATTTTCCAGCATTTTTTTACATTGGTTACATTCAGTGAAATTTTTTCACTGATTTATTACTCGCTCATTCTGAATCAGTGAAAAGCCGCTGATGAACGGTAAGAATTGCGGCACAGGAAAAACCTGCTGAAGTCAGTGATTTTCAGCAATTTTTCACTGTTTTCCAGCAAATTTTCGCTGATTTTTGAACGATTTTCGCTGTTCTTCAGAGATTTTTACTGACTTTTTCAGCTAAATTCATAAATTTCGTTGACTTTTCAGTGAAATTTCACTGATTTTCCAGTGATTTCTCTCACTGATTTATTTTCATTGAAAATTGTTTCACTGTTTTTCTTCTGTGCTGCAATTCTGACTGTTTTCTCAGCGATTCTCGATAATTTTCGCTGCTTTTTAAAAGACGAAAGATTTTCGTCAATGAAAATTTCATCAATTGATCTCTCAAGATGCATTTCCGAGCCATTTCCAGACTCTTCGAACCTGCCAGAGTACTTCGAAGGAATCTAAATTGAATCATTTTGGAACATTTAGGAGTTATTGGCTGAATTTGTGCAGCATTCGTGTTGAACCTTTTCATAAAATGGATCAAAATTGACCAAATGATGTATTTTCATTATGGAATATTTTCGACACTGCTCGGAATACCTCCATCGAGGAAATAATTCTACCGCCAAAATATGGTAAAACCGCCACTTACGTTAAGCTCGAACTCCAGCTAAACATCTTACGAATCTTCTCCCTCTGGGCTTCTTCCATTTTATTAAAATCACTCATGGCGAAGATAACTTCAACGAACTAAGCAGGAAGTGCTGACAAATCACTGTAAATTTCTTGATTCTTTCTTCGGATACGAATTATCACGCGCGCAGCAAATTACCATATAATAACGAAACCAGTGCACAAATATTTACTAAATTTCTCACACATGTTACGATGATTGGTCGTATACGAACGAAAATTGGGCACTCGACACCACCAATCGAATATACGAAGATGAAAATTAAGGGGAAAACCGCTCCGAAAAGGCGATCACGCACCACAAAACCGAACTGAAAATTTTGGACGAAACTGAAAAAAAGCTGGTTGAAAACAAAATACCGATAAAATTATCACGAACGCATTGGAAGTGTAAACTACGCTCACGGTTTTTGAATCGAACAGCCCAGGGCTAACGCGAATAACTTTGAGACGTACTAACAGGTTACGGCAAGGTAGTCAGGCAAACAGGTAAAAAAACCCGGGAGTGAGAGATTCGAGGGGGTAAGCAAACAGGTTGATTATCGTCATCGACTGGGCGCTGCGTACGTGAAGAAAAAGAAGGGAGAGAGGCAAAGCCAGCCGCGAAGACAAGACGGATTGACAAAGAGAAACTTAAGAAGTTATTTTAGCAGAAAAAAGACAGAGAAACCGTGGACTGTGTACAGAGTCCTGGGCTCTGGATGTGGTAGTGTGTCGCGCGAGCTGTACGACCGATACGGACCGGCGGCGTGAGGCGTATATGCAAGTAACTGTGTATAAGACGCAAGTATTTGGATTATTGAGCGTGAGCAATGGTGAAAGTGACCATATTCTTATTGACTATTATATTAACTAGGCGGTATTTGGAGTTCGCCGTGGTAAAGATAGGTTGTTGTCGGCGGCGCGGATGTTATCGATGAACAGGAAGAGAATCGTAGTCTCGATTCCAATGTTTATCGTCGCCGGTGTGATAATAAAATTGTCAAGTTGGCTGGATATTTCTTCTTCTACGGTATTCAAGATGAATAAATGTGAGAGGATGGCGAGATTTACTAGAATACGAGTTGGTGCTGTAATGTTTACCAAAACAACACGTAATTCGAAATGAACTTTCGACTGGGATCCGATCGAGTGTGAATTTTTTCAAATCATCGACGACTCGAGAAGGTCCCAGAGTAATGAACTTTTGTAATTAACGCCGCGTCAAAGGTTTACATAATAGTGATTCAAATAGGTTATGGATGACTAGCAGGTTTTACTTTTATTTTGAAATGTTTACCTATATTTCCAATCATTGTTCTCTTGATCTATAAAATACCTTAGATCGAGTATCAAGCGTCTTCCATTTGTGGTTTCGAAATGGTTGACCGATATTGACAGATAATGCTGGGAATTTGTCCTATGGAGTCGAGCACGCGAAGAGAGAGCTTTGGATGACGGGTGATGAGGTCTCGATTATTGTGGATTTACGAAGAATTCAATGCGAATGATGGATGCGGAGATGGCGTGCCTTTGAAAGAAAATGTGAGATTTGTGAGCTGTGAGCAGAACGAACGAGCTGGATGTGTTTGATGGAGGTAAAAGTGAAGGAATGGTTGTTTTTTGGGGACGTGATGAATGTGTATTGAATCGTGTGAGATTATGTTGGTGAATCTGATAATCTGAAGCAATGTATTAAAATTTTCAACCACTTTGACGCCTGGTCTGTGGAAAATACGTCTGGGATATGGGTTTGGTACGATTTATTGTCGAATTTGCCAAAATTTCGTCGGAAAATAGCTGGAAAAGTGTTTTGATGTGAGGAGAAAATCAGAGATTAATAAAAGGAAATTTACTTCTGCCAATCCTGACAAGGAAAACAAGAAAATGGGAAAACGTTGAGAATTTTGAAGCAAATACATAGCAATAATATTCTCAGCGGTTTCTTTCCCTCAATTTTTTGATTGAGGAGTATAAAGAAATTTTTTTTTTAGAGAATTTCAAGCAGTGATGTACCGAACGGTGGGAGGGAGGGGAGCTTCCCGCTTCCTGAGAAAATTTTTCACTTGTCAGTTGGGAAAATTGAGCAATTCAACACATTAGTTGATTAAAATGGGCAGTTGGGAATTAGACACTTTTCCGACTCCACTGAAAATTCATCATTTTTCCAAGTTGGAAATCAATAATATTTTCACTTGTTAGTTTCAAAATTTCGCCATTGCTTCGCTCGGGCATGAACAAAATCATATTTCAACAAACTACATATTTCAATTTTAAGTAACAACAGTGTTAAAAAATAAGGCTCCTATTTAGTCCATTCCCCCGAAAATACTTCTGATCTGCGATACTCTGTGTTTTTATTCTCAATTTTTACCCTCCCAAAAAAGCTTTTGATATCATTGATTGTGAATATCTAATGGCTACATTCTTACCACTCCCCTCCTCTCAAATTACATCAAATAAGAATTTTGAAAACCTTAAAATATGAAAAATGGCTTTTTTAGGCATTAAAAATCCAATTTTTTCAAATTTTCACCTTCGCTTTACTCGGGTATAAATTTAATCATATTTCTGTGCACTATTTGAAGAGATAGCGCCAAAAAAGGTTCGCTTTTACTCATTCCTTATAACATTTTCCTGGTATTTTAAGTTGTATCCGTTTTGAGTTGGGAATTTCATGTGAGACCTCCCCCCCCTTCCTCCTCTGAAAAATGCCTTCGGTACGTCACTGATTTCAAGCTAGAAAAATGGCACGGAAAAGTTGAGCAAGTTTGAACCCGGGCAAATAGAAATGCAAACCCGGCAACAAAATTAGAAATTTGGTAAAATACGATAATTAGGTGCTTTAAAAAAAAGTTGCTCGATTTGTCGAAGCTTTGCTACGAGCCTGCTGAGGAAAGTCCAGAAAACATGAATGTTCATTTTTCAAATCCTACTGGCATCATAGCTGGTTACTTTTTTAGGGCGCTTGATACTTTTTTCGACATTCGACTTCAATCTCTTTTGGTCACTTTTTATGTCTAAAAGGTCAATTCGGCTACTTTTCCCCCTCAAGTAACTTTTTTTTCGCATTTTCAAGCAATAATTCAAATTTTCGCGTGGAAATTTCTATTTTTATAAATTCTTTAAGAAAAAAATTAATAAACCAATTCTTGCCGGTAATTAGTTCAATAAATGTAAATCAGTGGCATAAATGAGGTGAATGGATTGAAGACACCCCCTCCCCCCACACAGACACCCTTCAAAAATGAATTTTTCGGGCATTAAAATTGAAAATCAAATTATTTCAAAGCTTTTACAATATGGGCATAAACTAAACAAAATCACTATTATGTGAATTACAAGGGTTGTTCGAAAAGTATGATACCAAGAATTATTATATGGTACATACAGAAAATCGAAAATTAGAAAAAAAAAACGAAGGTAAACTAGTACACGACTTCGAATTTTGCGTATTTTTCTCAACCATCCTACATTGTTACCAAAAAATTGATAATTTCTTTAAAATTTCCACATATTTTTTAAAAAATCCCATCCATTTGTTCTCCAATCAAAGTGTACCTAAATGAATACCTTTAGGTAAAACATTATTTTGATGATTAAAAACTTGAAAAATTCATAAAATTGAGCTTGGTGGCAAAAAAGAGTAAATTTTCTCAAAAATTTGTAAAAATTCGAAAAATTGGTGCATTTTTTCTTAACCGTGTTGATCAGTGGAGGAAAATACGCCAAACTTCATGTCATTCTTCAGCTTTTCTGCAATCGGTCTAATTACCTGCCCTCTTTTTTGCAACAATAGTACGAGAAAAGACTCCCTCTCCCCCCAGAAATTCCATTAGTATATAATGTTTTTACAGCCTTCTAGCACACTTTCAAAAAAATTTCATTCTTTGATTTCTGCCCCCCTTCCCCCAGAGGTCTAGAAGAGATGCAAGATGCATTGTTACGCTTCTAATGTAACCGCATTTTCCGCTCGAGAAATTGAATTTTTAATGATTTTTTGTTCATTTTTTGGCCACTTTTTGATTAATTTTTTTGTTCAGAATTTTGCTATGATAGTAGACACTTTGATCCTGCAGTTTTGCAATGAAAAATCATTATGATGGTAAATACTCAACACTCAGAAAATTTTTCTCTTCTCATGGAATTTATATTAAAAGTGGCGCAGGATTTGTTTTTATTTCAAAATAAATCTTTCATCAAAATTGATCTGTTTATTTGAGTGGAAAATAAATACCAAATAAGATGTTTACTTTCTGAAAAATCAGGAAATTTTGATAGATTGGCAAAAGCAGAGAAATGTCGACGAATTTTGGAACTTTTGAAAAAATATCAAGGGCTGCGAAAAACATTGTACTTAGGTGCTTTGATTTTTTTGAAATTCAACCTACTTGATCCCTCGATCTTTAAATCGATGACTTGATCCCGAAGGACTCGTCAATTTGCGAACTTGAATAATTTTCCAAAAGAAAAAATTTGTAAAGAATTGAAGTTTAAATTTTTTTGGGAATTTTATCTGATTGGATGTAAACTTGCTTGAATACATGGTGTGGTTTTAGAATACGGAGGAGGGAAAACTGTAATCTTGGTTTTTCCAGAAGAGCATTTTTGAAAAAATGGCGTCTTTTTTGTAAATATTTTGAAAATTTTTGATCATTAATATGAAATTTTACTTGGGATTCGAAACAGCTAATTGAAATGCTGAATTTTACCCAAAGTACCTACTTCAAAAATCACCCTAACCCCAAAAATGTAGAATTTTGATTTTTTTTTCAAATCTTCTACATCTTAAAAATTATAGTTCCATTTGGAACCTTTGAGAGTATGGATATGGTCTCCTAAAACTTTTTCTCAGATTCTGCGTGAAATTTCGGACCGAAATTTAAATCAGATATTGAAAATTGAAAAAGTTTTTGGAAAAATTTTTCAGGATTTTTAGATCTGGTATTTAAACCATTTCAGCTTAACATTGTTTCTTGAAACTACATCATAATATCTATTCAGAATTTGAAGTATTTTTATTTTTTAAATTTATGTACTTTTCTAACCTCTAAAAAAATGTACGAAAATGAAACTTTGAATTTGTTATCGCATTTTCCAATTTTTTGTTCATTCTCATCACGTTTTTGAAATTTTAGAAAACTTTTCTAAAAAATCGACCGCTTGTTACTTCTTGATGAAAAATGTAGTGGCGGATAAGGGAAAGGGGGTTTTCAAATGCCGGAGGAGATCACGAGATCAGTGTTCTTCTTTTGTTGAAAATTTTCAATATCTGGGGTTGGCATTTACTGTGGTTTGTGTTTCCTTTCAATACGATTTCCGAAAATTATTTCGATTTTTTGATCATCGAAAATTATCGTTTTCAGAATGTTATCAAAGGTTTCGAATTTTTCATCTATACAAATTTTTAAATATGATAAGAAATCATTTAAATTTTTTGGTGAGGATCAACCGCACCCAGTGAAAATATTTCGTCGGTTCTACGAAAATTCTGAATAAGTCTTTTCGGTCTCCTCAAAAATCCTAAATTCAAATTCAAAAATTTAATTCTGCATCTTGGATTTTGAAAAAAAAAAGTTGAACTTGATAAGACTTTGTGATAGAAATAATTTTATTTCTTTAGCTTTCTCGACTCCGCCTGTACGAAAAATGTTTTCTATAAAAACGGATCTCCTCTCTTTGGTTACATCATTCCAGAAATTACTCGTACTTTCAAATTTCTCATTTTGGTGTGATTCTCTAACGATCTTCTTCGTATTTGTTGTACATTCCAAATGCTTCAGGCTTCAAGTATTCTCCCGTTTCCTTCCCCCTCCCCCTCCCAAAATCCAACGCAATTTAATGTCCTTCCATTCGATAGCCATTAGCCAGCTAGGTACTAAAAATACCTATTTTGTGACATATCTTATCCTTCACATGTCCGCTGGGTTGTTTCACCGTTAAATACATATTTTCTCCAGTAAATCTTAATTCCTAATTTATTTATCCGCGTATAATTGTCTGCCAAGCTGTTGCTCTTATTTTACTCGTTGTAGAAAAAGGAGTGGCGCTACTGCATTGTTTCATTTTCATCTCTACTTCCTCGTTGTTTAATCAATGAAATCCATTACGTAGGTATCTAAATACGACTATTTAATCGAAGAATTCAATTTGACCGATCATCCGTTATTGAAAAGAGAATGGTGCGGATTGTTTGATGAAATTGTATTGTTAAATGTGTTATTTGAAGATGACGGGGAAGTTGGTAACTGAGAACGTAGGTATAGTTCGATCGAAGCAGCTTGCCTTTGTGTTGTTAAATTCATCGAAATATATTTGTGCAGAATGCAACTTTCTCGAATGAATTGCCAAGGGTGAAAGAGGGAGGCTGGAGAAGAGTTCTGCTAAAAGTAGAATTGATTGAGAAAGTAGTAGCAAATAAAGTGGTTCGGTATTCATGTTGCATAAAAATTCTACAAAAAATTAATAGTATTTTTCAAGGTTTCTTGTACTTTCTTCACACTTCTAAATTTATTTTTTGGGGATAAATTTTGCCAAAATTTCTCGAAACAATTGCCCCATTTAACTGATCAGTTTTCATTTAAAAAAAAATAGAAACTGAACGATATAAATGGCTCTTTTCTGGCATGTAAATTTCCCATTGCTTCCGCACAATGCTGCATTAAAGAAATGCAAACGTTCGTAAAATATTACAAATTTCATTGAATTTTTTCCCGTCATTCTTGTCGAGTGAGAAAACCACGATGGCGTGACATGCCAAATATAAAATACCCAATCGCTGGCAAACCAGAACATACCAACACACAAAATAGTAAATTTTTTACAATCAAAAAAATTGTACTCCGCAGAAAAACCGCGCAGATGTTTCTACTCCACTATACAAAAAAATTAACACTCGAATAAAATATTCTGTAGACTGCGATCCAGTTTTGGCTGATTTCAGATATTATTGTAAGTAATTACGCACAATTTATCAAACCAAAGTAAAATTTTTTCAGAAAGAAATTTATAAATCGAATTCCAAGAGCTGGCACGACAAATAACGAATTAGTTTATAGAGCCCAGTAGTTATTATGAAACAGGATAAAAGTGAAACTGGTTGTAAACGGGTTATAACCTAACATGAATAACTTCCTGTCCTCATATCCATATATCCACATGTTTCCCCCTAAGCCCGCCATACTTTCCAAAGTCATAATATAACCAGTTACGAATTACGTACGAATGGAATTATTATAATCGCACTAGTGCGGCCCGTCCTTCGTATTTGATAATGTAATTATACCGCTTGTAAACGTCGGTCATTTTACGTAGGTACTTATTGTGTTATTTCAAATTAAGGGATTTTTTTACGCTTGTAAATGGGGGAATAAAATATGGTACCTTTGGAGGTGGAATGAGCTGTTAATTGTTTTTTTCGGATGGATGACATCGGCGATGGTGGTGGACTATTCGCTGGGTAAGTTTAAAATGGATCGATTGGCAGGTAATTTACAACAGATGTTTAAAATGGGATTTTCAGTCAAAAATTCGCTACTGTAGAACTAGAAATTTTTGAAAAACACCGGACTATTTAAAAACCAATTTAAAACTAGAAAGAAAAAATATCTGAATTCGATCTGAAAGAAGAAACACTAATTTTACAGATTTTTTTCAAACTGAAATGCAAAGAGAAATATGTTCACTGAGCTTTTTTTATTTTAAAACTATACCATTGGGGAGTTTTGAAATTATTGTGAGCTGGATAACGAATATTTCATGTCTCGAAAAAATTCACATGATGCAAGCATCTTCCTTCTTGGTGTTCAAGTTTAACTCGCGTGAAAATCATGAAAAACATGAAAAAAAAAAACGAATTTTAGTTTGGAGGTGTAAAATTATGAAAATAGCATAAATTTCATGATCATTTTTAACAAAAATTATGATATTTCAACATTTTCCTCTTGTGTTTTTAAATCGAAGAATTGCCTTTAAATGACAGGGAATCCAATAGATCGCCAACGTAGCAAATTCAGAAGAAAATACAGTTGAAAATTGAAAAAATGAGAAAATTCAAAGACGCGAAATATTTATTATAAATATTTGTATATTTATATTTTTTTTTTAAATCGAAAATCGCTCAATTTTGATAATAAGCAAGTTCTTGATGAAAAATTAATGAATTTTTCATAAAAACTAGTAGATTTGTGAAAAAAAACTAGTGCATTTTTCATAAAAACTGAAAATGAGAAGGTTTTGACCCAAAAAACTAGTAAGGTTTTGATTCAAAAAATATTAGGTTTTTGATTTTGAAAACTAAGATTTTGATTTTGAAAACTAGTAAGTTTTTGATTCAAAAAACTAATGAGTTTTTAATTCAAAAAACTAGTAAGTTTTTGATTCAAAAAACTAGTAAGTTTTTGATTCAAAAAACAAGTAAGTTTTTGATTCAAAAAACTAGTAAGTTTTTGATTTAAAAAAAAACTAGTAAGTTTTTGATTAAAAAATACTAGTAAGTTTTTGATTAAAAAAAACTAGTAAGTTTTTGATTAAAAAAAACTAGTAAGTTTTTGATTAAAAAAAACTAGTAAGTTTTTGATTAAAAAAAACTAGTAAGTTTTTGATTAAAAAAAACTAGTAAGTTTTTGATTCAAAAAAAACTAGTGAGTTTTTGATTCAAAAAAACTAGTAAGTTTTGATTTTAAAAGAGTAATATGGTAAGTTTTTGATTAAAAAACTAGTAAGTTTTTAGTTTTAAAAGAGTAGTAAGTTTTTGAAATGAGTTTTTGATTTAAAAAACTAAGTAGTAAGTTTTTGATTTAAAAAACTAGTAATTTTTTGATTTAAAAAACTAGTACGTTTTTGATTTAAAAAACTAGTAAGTTTTTAATTTTCAAAGAGTGGTAAGTTTTTGAAGTGAGTTTTTGATTCAAAAAACTAGTAAGTTTTTGATTAAAAAAACTAGTCGATAAGTTCTATGAATAATTGAAAATATTTAGCATGAATTTCGATTTTTTCGATCCAGTAGACACCACGTTCATACGTTGAGTATTTTTTTTTTTCAAATCATTTTTCTCTGAAGACTCTCAAACCATACACCTGGCTTTGGTTCAATACTCGAGAATGGAAAAATATTGACTCATACGCTTTTACTTACACTCACACTCTCTAAATCTGAATCAGTCAAATTTGGTAAAATTCCGCCTTTTTGAATGAGTGAAATAGTAAGTTTTTCTCAAAATTCAGTGATTTTGCACCGATCTTTCAGTTGAAAATTACCTTTTTTCGACAAACTGAAGATTTATCGCGATGATTTATTGCATTTGGCTGGAGGGATCCGCGTTCAGTGTCAATTTTACTGTCCAATAAGTTGCCTATGTTGAAGATTGCAGGCATAAAAACCTGCGAAATTTTGAGCATGGAAGTTGGGACTAATAATATAAAAATTATAATAAAACGCTTGCCAATTTAATTATTACGATCAAAATAGCAACTTTTACGACGAATCGAGTCGAGCAGATACGTAATCTTCACATTTAATAAAGTTGACAAGATTGGCAATAATTTTTCGTTTTAATGAAGACGTTTGTATTATATATTAATGCAGTTTACTTTTTCATTCTTGAAAATATTTCGCAATAACGCGTTATATTGAATCTCTATTCTAACGCAGATGTCTGTAACTTGTACTTTTATTATAAAACACCTCACATGATGCGTGTTCGTATCAATTTCTTCGCTGGATCGTTTGTAATGGAAGAAACGTGTTTGCGGATTAAGGTATCAGCGTAATAGTGTCACATGGTGACAGTTTGTGGATGGTGATTTTCAAGTAAATGTACCTACCTTGGCAATGAAATAGGAAATAAGATAGGTTGTGAGATTTATGAAGTGTTGGAGTGTGACAAAGAAACACAGTGGTTTCCTTTGAAAGGAGTAGAGTTGGGTACTTTCAAAAGTGTCCCTGGATGGTGTTGCAGCTTTAAAAAAATCTTTCTCATTGATTAAAGAAGATTATGTGTACCTACTTACAGATGTAGGTATCTGTGCTTCTTGAGAATATTGATCATTTTTGGTGAATTTTTTTCAAGATATTAATTTCATTTCCATCCAAAAATTCGGATAATTTTTTTCTTAGTTTTTAAGAAATTAGTCTATAATAATGATAAATAAACTTACTCCATCATTTTCTCATTCCTTTGGAGAAAATTATCGCATTTTAAACCCGCATACGATTATGTACTTTTTCTTACTTATGTTATCATACAATGTACACTACACTACTTTTTAAACTGATAGCCACTGGTAACTACTCGTGTCAGATAGCAAGGCGCAAATTTACCAAACTCCAATTAAGCTTACTTTTTTTAATGATAATATATGTAGATGTGTAGGAATATGTAAAAATTTTGATGATATGTACAGGTACAATCAGATTATAATGGTCATGGTGACCTTAACGTAAAAATATCAAAACAAAAATGATCTATTGTGCTTTGTACATGTATGTAGTACATTTCACAGTAGATATATTTACTACAATAATTAGTAAAGGCGGTAGGGCTGATGGGGTAGGTTTGGGAGGGAATGGAGGATTCCTCTTTTCCCTGGTAAGCATTTCACGATGTGATTTTTTCGTCATTCAAGTAGCACAAGTACCTATGTAAGAGGTACTTAGTTTTTATTGGAAAATGAATTAAAAGAGGGAAAACAATGATTTTTCCTATGAGCCTTATCCATTTCTATTACGAAAATATAATGTATCCTGAAAATGAGTACTTACTTTACGTGAGAATTTATTTTGTAGCCCTCAGAATATTTCTTCTGTTTGGGAAATTCTTACCGATATTTTGCAGATACCAAAAGGAAGTCGAAAGCTATCAGCTTTTTGAGGATTTTTGGGAACTAAAAATTAGCCAGATTAATTTTACAGGTTACTAGCTTATGAAAATCTATTGGGAGTTCTATTTTTTCTTCAATTGAGATATTTTTCCTGAATTCTGATACCTATATTTTTTGTGATCAAAATCGGTGTCTAGGTATGGTTCTTTCAATCAAAAGTTTTTCAATTTTCTCATCACTTGAAGTCAGATTTAAAGGAAAGTTGAAGAATAATATGGGCTTTTTTCAAATTTTGTGAGTTTTGAAACTTGAAAACATTTTCATATGACTCACCTTTTCAATTTTTCGATTTTTTGTTGCTTCCATGACTTTTTAGTTTTTGTGACTTCAATTTATAGCTGTCTTAATATTTTTCTCTCAGTTTATCATTTTTTGTGACTTTTCGTGTTTTTTTTTCAATTTCTCAATTTTCTTTTGATGATTTTTTTTTTGAATCTCTGACTTTTACATAGTGATAACCATTTTTTAGAATTTTACATTTTCTTATCTTTATTGGAGTTTCTAAAAATTTCCAACGAATGTTGAAATTTCAACAATGGAAATAGCAAAAGTAAGGCACCTTCTGAGTCTAGTTTCCTATTTGAAAATTTTTTTCATTGTGAGAACGCTGAATCCGCGACAAAGAGGGAAAAATAAAAGGGAAAAATCCCTCCATGCAAGGACAATAAAACGATCCATTGAGTTATTTCACATTGTCGGGGCCATAAATCTTGTTCGTGACGAAATTCAATGACAGAGAAAAATACCATAACAATGGAGTGCCATATAAGGGCAATAAAATCAACCCTTGTAATATTTCAAAATTCTGACTCAGCAGGTGGTATTGAAATTTTTTATACTGCCTGCTGCGTCGGCATTTCTGAGCGACAAAAAAGGGTCGCCTATTTCTTTCATGCCCCCTGGTGAGTCGAAATTTCGGAATATTACAAAGATTGGTTTTTATTGCCCTAGTATGGCAATCTATTGTTGTGTCATTTCTCCCCTGTCACGTACAAGATTTATGGCCCCTGGCATTCCGGAGTTGTACAATGGATAGTTTTATTGCCCATATAAGGGCAATAAAACCAACCCTTGTAATATTTCAAAATTCTGACTCAGCAGGTGGTATTGAAATTTTTTATACTGCCTGCTGCGTCGGCATTTCTTTCATGCCCCCTGGTGAGTCGAAATTTCGGAATATTACAAAGATTGGTTTTTATTGCCCTTGTATGGCAATCCATTGTTGTGTTATTTCTCCCCTGTCACGTACAATATTTATGACCCTTGGCATTCCGGAGTTGTACAATGGATAGTTTTATTGCCCTTATATGGATAGAATTTTTTCATTGTTGTGTTATTTGCCTCATTTCAGTGGATTAGTCATCAACGGAGCAGGTTTTGATCGGACCCCTTCCAAATTTATCGCGATGTTCTTCCATTTATTTTCAGTACTGTTTTGGCAGTGGTGGCGTAAGGATGTCTGATGCGGTGCTATTTCGAATCGCGAATGTTATTTATTTTTACGTTCGTGTTATTTATTTTTACGTTCGGAGTATGTACGTAAATAGTGTATTCACTTCATATTATGTTTTTAATCGGGTGCAATTTTTTTTTGTTTCGTTTCAGTTGGAGCATGATTACGAGCATTTTTATAGTTGGATGGATTTCAATGATAGGTAAGTAAATTTTCAATGCATTATTTAACTATTTGATTAGTAATTTTTTCATGGTGTTTTATTTTTTATTTTAGATTTTTTTCATGTTTTTTTTTTCTTTCGAGAGTATTTTCATTTTTAATCTTTTTATAAGCGAGTGATCCGATGGTGATTCACTTCATGAAACTTTTTTCGAAGTTTTGAATGTATTTTTTTAATTAAGAGTGCCTGCCTATCCGATTGAATTACCTATTTTCAAAATATTTCGATTTTTGATTTTTTTTTTCATGAGCTGTTTTGACGATACATTATGTTTTGAATTTTTCATTGAAATTTTCAATTTCTCTCATCTTTCAAAGCCAGGTTTCAATTTTCTAAAATTTAAAATTCAAATTTTCTCACGTTGTAAAAACGGTTTAAAATCTTTTTCGTGGTCCTTCCGTCCTTCCTTCAGTGATGGAAAACTGAAACGATATTAGTTCCAGTTTTCTGTTACTACGTGCTGAATATTTCTGTTCACAAGTTTTCAAAAGTTTCTATTTCCAGTTTTCAGTTCTAGTTTTTAATTGCAATGTCAGTTTTTTAAAATTTGAGGGGCAAACAAATTTTTTTCTTTTTGATTTCAACTGCGTGTAATTTTTTCCTGTTTGAAGCACAAAAGAAAAATTTTCTAGAAAAAAAGGGCAGGTCTTTGTTGGGTTTGATTTATTGGCTTCACTTTTAGTAGGAAAATTTGTAATATTTGACATTTTTTCGCTTTGTAAAGAGTAATTTTTTTTGTTTTCATGAAAATACTCGATTATTATTTTTTTTGTTTTCATTTGCGATTCTCAGTACACCATTACGACTCCATTTTTTCCCTTCTGAAAATATTTGTTTTGGTTTTGAATCTTTTTTCAGTATCGAATGCTTTAATGTTGTATTATTTTCGGAAAGAAAAGTGTATTATTTTGTAAATACCAAGTAATTTGAATTTTTTTCGTGGAGTTTCTATCAATCGTATTTTTAGGTACCTTTCCTTTCGAAAACAATTTCATTCTTCTTGAGGTTCATTTCATTAACTTTGAATTCTGATTTTTTTTCGTGGAGTTTCGCTCTTAATTTTTGGTGAATATATTTTCATAATCGCAAATTTTTTTCGTTGAAAATTTTTCATTTTTTGAAGTTTTTATCACTAGTTTGATTTTCTGAAATTGATGGGTTTTGGGGAGAATCTGTGGGTGGAAAAAATTAAACGTCAGATTTTTTCAACTTGTAAATTTATTTTTGTTCCAGGTTCACTCGTGGATTTGAAGTGGTATCACTTTTTCCAGAATTGGCCCTTCGGTTACCTTTGAAAGACCATTGTGGACGAATTAGATTTTTCTCAATGGATCGAGTGCATTCCGAGTTTGAAGCTGGTCGCCCTTGTGAATGGAATTCGTTCGAAGAATATTCGTGTTGGTGACACTGTGAGTAGAGAATTTTTTATGCCTTCCTTTCCAATTTCTTGAATTTTTTTGTTCAATTCAACTTGCGTAATTTTGTTTTTAATTTCGTAGATCGATGGGAACCTGCGGATTTTGGCTGACCTCTTTCAGTACATTTTGAATGCGAAGCTGGTCGTCGTGCGCTGTTCCAGGTATACCTATTGAAGGATATTGTGGAGTACATCTTGATACGGTGAGTAATTTTTTTTTCAATGCTTTCTAAATTTCTCGATTTTTTTTACGTCATTTCATTTTTTATCTATTTTGTTCTGGGGGGGGGGGGGTCATTTCATCAATGAAATTATGAATTATTGGGTGGGGGATGAGTGATTTCCGAGTTTCATTGTGATTTCTGAAAATGTTCCCAAAAAAGAAACATTTTTGAAGATTTGGTCCTGAAGAAGTTAGGTTTCTCGGTACCCTTGAAGCTGCCAAACTGAGCTTCATTTTTTGAATTGGTTTTTAATTAATGAAAAAATGTACCTAATTATGATGCGACTGGGGAAGAACTTATAATCACTTGAACCCGATAAAACGTATTGTAACAAATTTATTTAGCAGTATACTTTTTCACAACTGAAACAATAGTTCTAACAATATTCACATCAGTTACCAATAATTCATTATCATCAACACTTCCCATTGCTACTTCTGTATTACTTTGGAAACTCAATCGAATTGGTGATCTCGCCGAAGCATGTACTTCTCGGACCCCTGTTTCCATTATTTGCCGAATATTTTTTTCATTGACCCCCGAACCTGGCATAATAATTATTCTACCCCTGGATATCTCCACCAGTTGTCTAATTAAATCGAGACCATCTTCAGCTCGTGGTTTCTGTCCACTGGTCAAAACACGACTGAACCCCAAGCTTATTAATGTTTCCAAGCCACCAATTGGGTCTCGTATAACATCGAATGCTCTGTGGAAAGTTGCTGGCAAAGGATATGTGATATTCAGTATATCTCTGCATGCTGATTCATCTATGGAACCGTCTTCTTTCAGGATGCCAAATACGACACCATCAGCTCCTGCGTTCTTCAATTCAACGGCGTCAAATTTCATGATTTCCAGTTCGACTTCGGTGTAAACAAAATTGCCTCGTCGGGGACGCAGCATTACAAAAACGGGGATGTGAATGGACTGTTTGATCATTTTCAAGAAACCGATGCTGGGCGTGAGACCTCCTTCGCTTAGAGCTGTGCATAATTCGATACGGGATGCTCCTGATGCTACTGCATTAATAGCTGATTGGATGTTATCAATGCATACTTCCATTTTTCAGCAGATAGGAAATTGTACCTGTGGTAAGTGTTAATTTTACTACTTAGTAGCTGTTATGATAGCAAGTAGGTAAAAAATTAACTGATACCTAACTGATAATAGAGTGCCACTTACTAATTTATCATTAAGATATGCCGCCAAATAGCCTCGGATATGGTGTGCTGTAAAATAGGTTTACCTATAACCAGCGTTGTGGGTGCCGGATGGTGCTTGAGTATAATATTTTAACACATCACTATTTCTAGAACTGAATACCTAACAAATGTTGTACCACAATGTAACAACCCAACAACTAACTTACAAATGATTCGTTCCACATCACCACAGTAGATGTTCCGTTATTCTCCCACCTCAGCTTATTTTTTCCTCAACCCGGGCAAACTGAAACAATATAATACCCTTATCTTCTCCCACCAAAATTGGCTCTCTCCTACTACTTCGTTTCTGTTATTTGATAACGTGTTGCATGCTGTTTCATTCCACTTGTGTGATGTGTTTCTTTTTCCTTGAAATACTCCCCTTTTTTTTTGATAATTGGCATGGGCTGGAAAAATTGTATTCAGTAATTGGAGAGATTTGCTTAGCAAGAGCCCAGGGGCTTCGAACATGAGTTAGTTAAAAAGTTGATAGGCTTTTCCCTCAATTTTTTCTACAGAAATCCAAATCAAATCCGAAAGATGAAAAAATAGAAAAACCTGAGGGCATCTCGCTTCATATTTTTTGATATCTATACGTACCGATAGAATTTGTAAATGATTTTTTTTTTTTCATTTTGACGTTCTGTCAACTTTTTATAGTCTCTTCTCTGTTACGGTTGAATTTTTATTCAAGTATATAAAAATACTGAAACTGATTATGAAACTTAGGAATCCAAATACCAATACCTGCTGCAGTTTCTTAGAAAAAGCAAGAAAAATGGTGAAAATTTCACATTAGTAGCAAACAAATCAGAAAAAACAAAAATTTTAATGATTTTGTTGCAAAAATCAAAATTTTCAAATATTTTATTTTTCTCTTGAAATCTTGAATTTTTAAATTAAAGTTGATGATAGTTTTTTGGAAAGGAATGGAGGGACAATTGTAGGTCAGAAAAATGGCGAGAAAAAATTTAGAAATTAGCAAGAATTCTCATTTTTCAAATTCATTAGATGTCATGAAAAAATTTTGAGTCATTGAATTCGACTTTAATCTTTTATTCTGTAATCAAAGGGTTCAAGAGACTTCACTTAAAAATGTACAGAATTTGAAAGTATAGGTCTTGAAAATTTTTCTAAAAATGTGAGGTTGAAAAATTTTTAATTCCCAATTTTTTTCAACAAAATTTGTTTGTAATTTGAATATTCCCAACATTATTCAATTTCAATTTTTTAAAAAAGTTCAAACTTTATGTTTTTATAAATTTCATTCAAGTTGATAATTAATTGAAGAAATTGAACAAATATGAATAATTATGGAATTGAAAACAAATCTAAAAATCAGAATTGATCAAACTGTTGGAATTGGAATTCAGAATTGAAAATTTTTGGAATTTTGTATGGTTCGTCGAAGGCCGAAATACCATTTCCATCTGAATGACTCACATTGAAGTGACAAGATTTGAATTTCGATAACAATTTTTAAATCTCCACCATCAAAATGGAAACTTGATATTATTGATGAAAGATGTTGGAGTTGGATTATTGCATTGAACACGGGATATTTGTAACTAGCAGATGGATTGATCGTGAAAATTGCACGCTTGAGGGTCAAATAAATGAAGCACGCTGCATGATTTCATCGTAATGTATTGAAAACAAATGAATTGTATAGTCGCGGCACTTGAGGTGCCAAATGCAATATTGAAAAGGCAGTCAACTGGACAAAACAAAATAGCCAATTCATACATGAGACGTCTGATCGAATTCTTTTACAAACGAATTTTCCAACTTCACTCAAATTATTGAGAATTTATCAACATGAATGAAACACCACTGAAGCAAATTCATTTTTTTTCAATTTTAATTTTATTATCAACGATCAACAATTATAATATTTTTAAAAATCATTGGAAATGTATATAGTACTTAATTAGTTGAAATTAATAGTAATAGTAGATAACACGAAGCGACATAATGAACGGATTCAACTCGCGTGTGTATTTCCCAGTACATACATTATGCAGCATGGTGGCATTAAAATTTTTCAAAACCGTCATGAAGACACGACGCAATCAGAGAGGACGGATTTTCGCTTCACGTCGTCGTTACGACGTATTTTCTCCGGGGTGAAGGCGGAGGGGCGGATCCTCAAAGCATTTTTCTTTACTTATTCGTATATAAAAAGGTACAAGTACACATTCCGTAATTCGGTATACATCATCCATGTATAAATTTCATAACTACTATTCGAAAAAAAAAAAAAACACAAACGTAAACAATAATGCATGACTAGATATCTTCATAGGCGTACATCGCTCAATATGATTGTTTCTACGATGCGAAATGAAAAGGAAAAGGAAAAAAACACTACATGCTAGATACACAATTCAATGGTCCAAAATTTATAAACAAGTTTTCGTCGATTCGTTCTACGTGCGCGCATATCCAAGTAGAAAAATTCTATATACAAAATGAATTGAAAACAATCGACTCTATCAAACTACAGATTCTAAAATTTGGAGGAAAAAAAAATCATAGGTAGCGTTTGAGAAAAAGACACGCTAATGAGTTTTTAAGAAAAAAGGATTACACATCACGCCACGCCGTTTTTCTTTGAAATACCTACTAATACGTATATAATATATAAACAGCCATCAGTCAGAATTATTCCAATAGAATCTATCAGAAAATTACGCTTATTATATAAATAGTGCGTACGCTTTTGTTTCCAGTTGAGATACTCTATACACGAAATTAATATAGTAAATATACGCCGGAGGATTATTAGATAATACAATATTAATAGTCGATATAAGTCCAAAATTTTCAGACTTTACTGCCCGAAGGTAAATCAATAATTTGACTGTCCAAACTGTATCCTGTAATACTATCTGGGCTTTGGAGAGAAGCAACGTATAGAGGGTTGATTGGAGGAGCTCCGCTGAATTGAGTACTTTCGTATAAATTGTTGCTCTGTAGACCAGAAATGAGTATTAGATTGAGTACACGGAAAATGGGATTGTTTTGGTTATAATTTACTTGGTAAATGTAATCTGAATCCGTTTTCACCGAAGAAAATGATTGCTGATGAGGTAATGATACGTTATCATCTTCGACGACTTCGTCTGTTTGATATTTATACGAAAAGTTGATGTTGGGCTGAGATACTCTGCAAAAACATAAAAGAGGATTTTTAGTAAAGGATATATACCCTTTCAAAATGCATTATTACTTACTCGAAAACATCGCTGAGGAAAGTGTAATAAACCAGAGGCGTGAAGAAGGTGAAATACACACACGTCGTAATATCCACAACACATAATCCTTCTTTAATGCTGACCAATAATAAAGCCCCTCCGAAAGAACAGCTTAAATTCAGCATTAGCAATATTGCAACGTACACGTAAAACGATCTCTTGGCTATAAAACGATAATAAAAGACGATTAAAATTAATACCCTCGCACAGTGTTGCCTTAGCTGTAGAATCTCAGATACCAACCTGGCAAAGCCAACTTATCTCGTAATCGAGTCCAAGGTAGCAGCAATATAAACACGTATAACTGTAACGAAAATTAATAACCTTGGTTTAACAAGACAGTCGACAAAAATGACCAATCTAATAGCCAGCTTCTATACGTACCATGGTAAATATAATGGAGCTCACGAACCAGAACAATACGCCACCGTGTCCAAATAACAGTAAACCGCGAGACGATACATGGAAAATTTCATCATGCGCCAATACCTCAAGCAAACCCTGACAGACCGAATATGCCAACGACACGAAAGATGTGACTATTAACACTCGACGAATACTCGTTGCACTGTCTAGGTGACCTTTGAACAAGCAAATGAATTTTAATCATCAAATGGCATTTCGTATCTACGTTATTTGTCGTATATCTTACCAAAAGCTAAGCCAAATATTATTACGCTGATTTCGGTTGATAATAGGAAAAATCTGACGATAACCCATAATATTAAATCTATATATCCGCCCATTGGCGTCATGAAATTTACCACCATTGAAACTGCGCATCTTGAAATGCTGATTATAACGTTCACAAGAACCTGGAACAATAAAAATAAAAGAATTACGTGTTTATTGGTTTCAAGGTTTTAGACTTGAGTTTTATCACTTACCAAACAATAAAACGCGAAATATATCGGACTATTGGTAGCTCGTAGCTTGAGACGTGCTCGGTTAAATCTGATGATTAGGAACAAGAGGAATACAAGATTCGGAATCAGTATGATCACATCCCATACACGTATTCTGTAAACATATCGCGTATCAAGATTACATAATTCGGATATAACAATCATATTGTAACTGTTACGAAAATGTTTTCCATTTTGCGTCTTCTCGATTCAATAATTAATTCAGAAAAACGTACATAGGTTGACAAAATGCACGTACACGATTCCATAGAATACCATTTACATATCTGTACTCTTCTATCGCAAACACTTACTTGGTATTTGGTATTTCATGGTAGAGGATGATTCTACAAAAATGATCTTCGACACTGGTGTCAGCGGGAGCCGCTGTAGATGTGGTGGTGAAATTCTCAGTCAAAGACATGATTACATGGTCAAGTACGAATCTAACAGTGAATCCATCTGAAACACTCGCAAGGTAAAGTGAATTCTGTGTTTGACAGTCGAGTATGAAGAAAAAACTAATACAAACCGATTAACCCAAGCGTTAGAGATGGTGAAAGTTTAATAACTTGGAGACATCGTAGTTTTAAATGTTCATAAAAGTGGTAATCAAATGACTGAAAAAATCAACATATGGATTCCGAAAAACACACTGCGAGTGGATATTATTACTGTGCTGAGAATGAACGTGATAAAAAAATGATTGAAATAGCTTTCTACAAGACAAAGATATTAATTTGATGTAATTAATTCGAAAAAATAGCTGTTAATTATGTTTAAAACGAATAAAAAAACACACACAAACGCAAAATAAAACAAAAACAAAATATTGCAAAATTTAGTTTTTTGGCTTTGTTCTGAGGATTCACTATCATTTTTAAAAACAGTGTTGCTCATTTTTTTCAAAAAGTAATGAAAATTTTATGAAAAGTATGTTTGTTACACTGAATTTTATTTACTTTTTTTTTCAACACTAGAAGCGCTAGTTACATATCAAGGAAAAGAAGAGAAGAGAAGTGGGGTGAACAAGGTTTTGTAACTGGGAATGATTCATAAATACTTCGAATTTGTGAGAAGGCAAAAGCATTGAAATTATTCTGATTATTTAGCGATTATTTCATTTGCGTATTCGCGTATTGTCATTCGTAATTCGTGTACAGTTGAAGTGTGAGATAAAAAGAATGCTTTGTTAATATGTGCTACTTAGGACTGACGATGAAACTGTTTCTGTCTCGATACGTCCTTTTTATGTGAAATTATTATCACTGGAAGATCTTGGTGCTCGGTTTGTGTTAGTGGAATAATTAACTGGTTTAATTACGTAGTCTAGGGTTGTTTTGTTTTTTACCCAGGCTCTGATAAACAAGTGAAATCATTCCTATCGAAGGTTATTACCTAAGTAATGTTCAAACTTCTTGGTAATCTCTAATGCGTTCGTGTTCGAGTACTTGGATTCTCTTAATTACTGATATTCATATCGAACGATGATAAGTGCGGATTAATTTTCACCTAAATCGATTGTTAATTTTATTTGATCGTTGTTGGGGTGTAAAACTTGTGCAGTTACCAATATTTAATTGATAATGCCTGATTCGGCCGGACCTTCGGGTAATTTCCTTCATAAACCAGTACGAGGATGGTTACATCCTGATCAACTAATTATGAAGAAGGGCGTCACTTATGCTGTTCGGGTAAGTCATCAATGCTGTTTATTGTTTTCGTCATCTCAGATTTCTAATATTTGAATATTTTCGCAGTATATCGGATGCTTGGATGTGAACACCTCGATGAAGAGTTTAGATTTCGATTCCAGATTTCAAATAGCAAAGTAAGAAAATCTGTGAATATTTTCATCTGTTCATTTGTCTTGTGAGTTAATCGTTGTGTATTAATTTACAGAGAATGTATCAATCGAGTCTGCGAAGCTGCCTGTTTGAAAACAGTCGATAGAAAACGAAAGGTATTTTTGTGTTGATGTGTTGTCATAAATGAATTTTCCATAAACTAATTGTATTAATCTTTTAGATCGACAAGAGAGTCTCCAAAGCCATAGGCGATCGTCCCAATATGCTTCACGCCGGATCAAACGTCAAATTATCAATTTCCAGCTCCTGCCTGGCGTTGAAATTACTTGATAACGATACAGTAATTGCGATGCATGATATGCCTCGTATCTCATTCGCTTCTGGAGGAGATGCCGTATGTTCAATCATTAATCATTGATTATCATTGTATTATCAGGTTAAAAAATTGGATTGTGTTTTATCAGGATACATTAGATTTCGTCGCATATGTGGCCAAAGATGCCAACAACTGGAGAGCTTGCTTTGTCCTAGAATGTGGTGGTGGATTGGCTCAAGATGTTATCACTACAATCGGTCAAGCATTCGATTTAAGATTCAAACAGTTTTTGAATAGACCCCTCATAGAACCGTAAGTTACCAAATGAATTATAAAATAATCATCTGGACACCTTATCAATATGATTTTAATATTTCAGAATGTCCAGAGACGAACGAGATCGAGAATACTACAACGATATGCCAGGAAAAGTACCACCAGACGTGGGACCACCTCCTGTCCCTCCCTTACCCATTATTAATCGTAATATTTCACCGGAACCACGAGGTATGTAATACTTTCACATGCTCATGTGCTTTTAAATTTTAATCAAATTATCTCACACCAACACATCCAAACTACCTTCAGCAAGGTCGTTTTGGCACCACTTTCACCCAAAATAACCATTTTTCGCTCTTTTTCACAGAACGATTACCATCAACCAACTTAATAGATCTTAATTGCGAAGTGGTCGCGCCGCCTCCATCTCAGTCACGGATTCACGAGTATATAAACGATATTGTGCTGAATGATCCTAAGACCAGCCAGCCGAGAGATGTTTTTGATATGCGTAAGTGCAACGATCCTAAGCATGGGTCGCGATGAGTAACGTTACGAAGGCATTTTTCATTCTTCGTTGTTTACTTTCCTACTTAGAACCATTCATCAGTAACGAAATCATCAATAATAACGCCAGATTGCATGAAGAAATATGGTTCCATGGTAGCATTGGTAGACAGCAAGCCGAAGCACTGTTGAAACAGGTGAGCGAGCTTGAGATATGCCCAGAGTTTTGTCAATTCACGAGTCATTGTGGAAATTGGTCGTTTAGTTTTAGATTTTGCAGTTTTTTCTCAGTTAGTGAATACGATGTTTTCATTTTCGTTCTGTTTGGTTTTGGGGGAATTTCGATAGAAATTTTTGATTCTTGTGACCCTTCTACCTGATAAATTGGATGTCATTGTGTTCAACGCTCATACCAGCCCTTCAAGTCCTTTGGTTAAAAAATATAGTTCAAGTAATCAGCAGTCAGTGATCAGCTGATTGTCTGTTTTTTCCTTTTTTAAAATTAAATTTAAAAAAGGCATTTTCCCCTCATTTTTTCTGGACATTTCGTATTTCTGATTTTTTTCTGAGTTAGAACGTTTTGAATATTTTCAAATTTCAGTACCATTGAGAATTCCTTGAGATTTTTAAAAAATTGTAATTAGGTACTGTAAAAATTTTAATTTGAAAAAATTCTCGAAAAAAATATGTCTCTCTACCGAATAATTGTAATTTTGTTGAATAATAATTTTGATTTTTTAGTTAAAAAAGAAAAAACAATACTAACCTGGTCATTTGGCCTCAGGTGGAACTTGGTCAAAATTTTTATACCACTCGATTCGTCTTGATATATGATGATTTCAGAGCACAGGAGCAAATTTTTATCTCAGCTCTTTACGTCTGGAGAGCAGAAGGCCCCAAAATATTTGATTTCCAAGTTGAACTTTGAAAAAATTCTATCTTCGCGAGTTTTCAACAGTTTTTCTTCAAACTTAGCATGAAGATAGACATACTATTAGAGAAGAGTACCCTGAAATATTTTCAGATTTTTTCGACCACTATAATGATCTTGAATTTGATTTTGAAAATTTCAAATCTCCATAGAAAACACAATTTTGAGACAGAAAGAATTCTTTTTTCATTTCTGAATGTATTTCACATCTCAAAAAATTTTTTCAAGTGGTGGAAGAATCAAATATATTCATCTTGGAAATCACATATTTTGGGGCCCCCTGCACTCTAAAATCATCATATACTAAGACGAATCGAATGGCATAGAAATTTTGACCAAGTTCCATCTGTGGCCAAGTGACCCCTTCACCACACTAGAGCCCTTGAAATTAGAAAAAAAATTGTTTCAACCTTTCAGCAATTTTTTTTAACTAGGTTGATTTTTTCGTAATTTTAAAAGATCGTAAATCTGAGCTGGAAATTTTGATATCGTGAGCTAGCTCAATTAAAAATATTACGAAATACGGAGCGAAAAATATGACATGAAGATTTCAAGTGGAAATTTGTTGACAGAAAGAATTTGAGTTGAATTTGATTGACAGATTTCCCACTGGAGAAATCCATCCATCTGTCACACGATTTCATCACTTTGGAAAAAAACCAATTCGCCATCTCTCCTCTGTCTCGCCTTACAATTTGGTATCCATTATCTAATCATTTCGTTAATTTGTTGACAGGACGGCGATTTCCTAGTGAGAGAATCTCAAGGATCTCCCGGCCAATATGTTCTAACTGGCATCCAAGGAGGTATCAAAAAACATCTTCTACTAATCGATCCGGAAGGAGTGGTGAGTAAAAGTATTGCGAAAAATTTCATTTTCCATCGCCGTCGTCTCTAGTTTAATTCATCTTCTAAATACATTGAGTGCAACGAAGCGTCCAAGTCACGGTTCGTGTGTCTCTCCAATCTCAGCAAACGGCTCATGACGGTTTACAAATCGACTGTAATCTATTCTGAGGTAGAGAGTAAGACCGAGTATATATTTAACGCGTATTCATCTGATTACAGGTCCGTACGAAAGATCGTATGTTCGAAAGCGTCAGCCATCTTATTAATTATCATTGTCAAAACAAGCTACCAATTATATCGGCCGAAAGCGCCCTCATATTACGTAATCCGATCCACAGGAAGTGATAGTTTGCCACGACATCGGAATCGAATCAAAACTGCGAAAAATTTGGATTAACAAATTAATCAGGTTCATCGGTGATATTGGCGTATTTTTTCGTTCTGTTCTCAGAATAGCCATTTCGTTATTTCGATTTGATTTTTTTGTCTTTAATGTTTTTCCTTTTAGGTTTTTTTTTATTGTTGAGGTGGTTTTTTACGTTTTTTTTTAGAAACTCGTTCAAAGTTGAAATTTCACGTTGATTTTTAATTTTTGATTGATTGTTGAACGGCAGTTTTTTATGTGACGGCTGGTCCGGCTAAATGCTGCGAGATACATTCCCTTGTCCCTTATTTTGCTCTCTGTGTGCCCCAATTTTTTTCTTATTCGAGCTAAATGTGGATTTTCCCCTTTGATTATGAAAATTAGGTGCTCATAAGAGGGTTTTTTTGTTTTTTAATAACAAATACCTGTAGAGATTAGTTTTTAATTAGCTTCAATTATCGTGCTCTGACGTCATTTAACATATCTCTATGTTGATGTAAATTATCGTGATTTTTCTTCGATTTTTTTTTTCTTTTATTTTTATTCACGAACACGAGTTCTAGTCAATATGTTAACGCTTGATCGAGCATTGTTCTGAATTATTGTAAAACATTCTGTGCATGGCTCTTGAGAAGTTTACCAAAATGGCCAATGATTCTGAACGAAAATCTGCTCGCATATTTTTTCTATGTTTTTAAATGCATTTTGGGCAGATTAAAATATTATTTATTTTACATTAAGTCGAAAGTTGAATGCAATAGGACTGATTTACCTTTATTTATCATTATTTTTTTTTGAGCTTTATCATTTTTTTTTTCATCGTTTTGAATGTTGAAAAGTACCTACTCTTACAACGATTTTGTACTGTCGCTGAACGAATTTGTAGAAATATCTTTTAAAAAGAAAAAAGTTATAAATACATGTAGATTTAAAATTAGTAGCCTGTAATACTGTACCTATTTGCTATTATGTGTTAATTATGTTATGAGATCTGGATAGATTCGGTACCCTTTGAGAATCATCTATTGTTCCCCAATGTTACTTAATATTATAATTCGTAGTAGGTTAATTAATACCCCTTGTATCCCCTTATAGCTCCCTTATAATCGGTTTTATTTTTTTTTTAAATTTAATGTGTAATTGTGTCGTATAATTGACTCAAATAATTTTTTTTGAACTGGAATGTATCAATTTTTTGGATTGATTTTAGAGATTAATTGAAGTCTTTATAGTTTCTGTTTTAGGTTTGATTTTGATTTGTATTAGTCGATTATTGTTTGTTTGGCGAGTACTTCAGAATTATTGCCTGAAGTGGTCCATAATAGTCTAAAAATTCGATAGTTTTCGCATCAAAAGTAACTGTTATGTTCGTGCGAAATTTTCTCAAGATGAAGGAAAATTGAACGAAAAAATTTTTCAAGAAGAAAAATGAACAGGAAAAAGGCAGGAAATAAGAGTTGGCCAAAAGGTCGACTTCTGACTTGGCCTGATTTTTGAAGTCTAGAGAGAAAGTTGACTCCTGACGTCATCTCGACTCCGGAGTCAAATCCTATTCCTTAAAGAAAATGAATTATCTGATTTTTTGCCAAGAAAAAAACAAAGTACCTAATTAAAATCAGATATATTTTTTTTAAAAAATCTAAACAAAAAGGAAATCAAAAATCAAGTTCCGGTAGAGAAGAAAAAAATGAACGAAGAAAAAATAAAATTCGATCAAATGTGGGTCAAAATTAAAAAAGAAAACTCGATGTAAAAAATTTGAAAAATTATTTTGAATTAAGCAGATTAATTAAAAACAAGTTGAAGAAAATAAAATGAAGTAAAAGAAAATGATCGATTTCGGCTGAAATATGATATATTTAATGGAAGGAAAATGATTAAAATGAAATTAAATGGAGAAAAAACATAAAAATGAAAATCTGGTTGAAAATTTAAATTGAATAAAAAAATTATCAACAAAAAAAATATGATGAAAATCGAATTTGATCTTAGAAAAAATTTAATGAAGAAAAAAATAATGAAAATTAAATTTGATTTGAAAAGAAAAATTTGAGTACCCAATTAAATTTGGGCACATAGAGGTAACAATGGAAACAATTTTTTGAGGGAACAACCGTGGTCTAACGTCTGCGTTACAATTTTTTTCGAAATTCGAAAATTTGAAGTTGTAACATTAAACATTTTGAAAAATGTACGATCAATAAATTGGAAAAAAATGAAATTTGAAAAGAAAATGGAAAAAATACATAAAATTGAAAAAAATCAGGCTGAAAAAAAATCTGAAGGCGAAAAAAATCGATAAAACTTGAGTTGATGTTGTAAAACATTTTGGAAAAAAGGCTGTACGTTAAAAAAAATTTCCAAAGAAGTTGAAAAAATATTGAAGAAATTTGAAATTTTGAACAAAAGAAAAAAATTTTATTACCCCTAGCCCTAGGTATCTTGAAACAGTCTGAAACATCTACTTCCTTTGTGCTGGAATTTTTACAACCTTTGGAATAGAATATGAATAATAAAATAGGCTCGGACGCTCGGATCGGCATTTTCAAAAGGATGAAATTTTTTTTATAATGACGCATTCAAGCATGAATATCTTTGTACAGAAATGCGCCGAGAAAATGAATAAATTCAAGTCACGTTCGCAGTTTTACGACCTTGTTTTGATAAAAACATCTGCCTTCTACGTCCTTCACAATAGAATTTTTACAACCCTTACCTTATATGGTTGTATAAAATAACAATAGATATGAATATAATGGGTTCCAGTCGGAATTTTTTATCTGATGAAAAGGTCACGTAGGAACCAGCCAAGCGTAAAATTTGTAAATTTTACAACCTTGCCTTTTATGGAGAAGGTAAACACAAAAGGGTTCCAGTCGGAAATTTTGTAAGGTTTGAAAACATCAAAGAGGGGTAATAAAATTTTATTACTTCGGAAATTTTGAAGGTTTCAAAAGACTGCTCAGCAGGTGATGAGATAAGATCACTGCATGATTCAGAATAGTTGGTGGGGGTCACATGTGACCCAGAGGTTCAGCGTACCCGTCTACCCTGCGTCAGTCTGAGTTTAGGCGTTGAAGTGTACACAACTGGTTTCGTGTCGTGGTGTTTTTGTTTTTAATCCGGTGCTTTTTTCGCGTTTATGTGAATGTGATTAGTGACGATTGTGATTAATTAATGATCTTTATTGTGCAATGGTGTTAATTAACATGATGAAGAAAAAAGCAATGTAAGTAATAATGTTTAATTTACTATTGTATTAGGTACGCATTAGAGAATATTTCAATAGGTTTTGGTACATATCGACATATCGTCACCCCGTGTATGATTCAAGTGGTCCACTTGCTTTTTTTCAAGTTCGAAATTTTTTATTTTTTTTCAGAGTTCGAATTTTTTCTCCATCGTTTAAGTATTAAATTTTTTTTCCAAGTTCGAAATTTTTTTTCAGAGTTAGATTTTTTTCTCCATTATTTTTTTCCAAATTAGAATTTTTTCCAGAGTTTGAATTTTTTCTCTTTTTCCAAATTAAAATTTTTTCCAGAGTTCGAATTTTTTCTCCATCGTTTAAGTATTAAATTTTTTTCCCGAGTTCGAAAATTTTTTTTCAGAGTTAGATTTTTTTCTCCATTATTTTTTTCCAAATTAGAATTTTTTCCAGAGTTTGAATTTTTTCTCTTTTTCCAAATTAAAATTTTTTCCAGAGTTCGAATTTTTTCTCCATCGTTAAAGTATTAATTTTTTTTCCCGAGTTCGAAAATTTTTTTTCAGAGTTAGATTTTTTTCTCCATTATTTTTTTCCAAATTAGAATTTTTTCCAGAGTTTGAATTTTTTCTCCATCGTTCAAGTATTGAAATTTTTTTCAGAGTTTGAAATTTTTTTTCAGAGTTCGAATTTTATCTCGACTACTTTTTTTTAAAATTAAAGTTTTTTTCAGAGTTCGAATTTTTCTCCATCGTTTAAAGATTTTTTTCTCCATTATTTTTTTCCAAATTAGAATTTTTTCCAGAGTTTGAATTTTTTCTCCATCGTTCAAGTATTGAAATTTTTTTCAGAGTTTGAAATTTTTTTTTCAGAGTTCGAACTTTATCTCGACTACTTTTTTTTAAAATTAAAATTTTTTTCAGAGTTCGAATTTTTCTCCATCGTTTAAGTATTGAAATTTTTTTCCGAGTTCGAAAATTTTTTTCAGAATTTTCTCGATTATTTTTTCCAAATTAAAATGAATTAAAATTTTTTCCAGAGTTTGAATTTTTTCTCCATCGTTCAAGTATTGAAATTTTTTTCCGAGTTCGAAAATTTTTTTTCCGAGTTCGAATTTTTTCTCGACTACTTTTTTTCAAAATTAATTTTTTTTCAGAGTTCGATATTTTAATTTTGAAAAAAATGAAATTGAGAAAAAATTCGAACTCTGAAAAATTTGAATTTTGAAAAAAAGTAGTCGAGAAAAAATTCGAAATCTGAAAAAATTTTAATTGAAAATATTCGAGAAAAAATTCGAACTCTGAGATAAAAATGAAAAATCTCGAACTTAGAAAAAAGCAAGTGGACCACTTGAGTCCAAACTTAATTTATTTAAGAAAGGAATTTCAAAATGTACTGAATATTATTAACCAATAACTAGCCTATACTTGGCAACTAACTACTTCGTTATCCAATAGTACGAGTAGTTTTATTTTTTTATTTACAAAATTAGGTGTTAAGTTGGTTATAATTGTTATTAAGTTTAGGTACTAAATCTTTGATTTTCTGTTTCAGATGAACCAGTTCATGACTCCATCGAAGATCATTGAAATTTATTCGCAGGATCCATGTTCTCTGCATTGCACATCAGTCGTCTACTGACCAAGGGATCATCAAAAATGTAAAAAGTAATTGAAGTAAGTACCAAAATTGTTTCTTTTCATTTGCTTTTAAATTTGTTTACTGCTTAATCGTTTGGTTCTATAATTTATAGATATTTTCAATATTTCGGTACCTAATCGTACGTAAATCTTTGATTTTTTGTTTCAGATGAATCGGTTTGTGGCTTAGTTGAATTTGTATCGAAATTATTTCACAACTTCCAGTCCTGCACCCTACGCGTATTTATCTGGTGACCTGATCTGTGGATTTGAAAAAGGCAATACGAGTAAGTCCAATGCACCTAACATGTTTCTTTATTTTCTATGTATGTACTTGACTACTTGAATCGTTCTTGTTTTGGTGTTAGTTCATTTACTTCCAAGTCGTATACATATTTATAAGACTTAATTTTCGATAATCCATAATGACTTCGGCTAATCTGGTTTTTTGTTTTTGTTTTAGGTGAATCAGTTCAAGGTCAATTTTTGTTTTAGCTTCCTTGACACGAAAGTTTCCCAATGAAGAAAGTGATGATCGAACGTTCGAATTCGAAAATAATTGTAATTGATTCGCTGATTCGTCTGGAATTAGATATTCAGTAAGTACCTATATTCAAATGTAACGTATTTTTCGTAACATTTTAAAGTTTTCTAGTTTCAGCAAACTTGTCTTGTGTATGATCTACTACTTATCTATCTTAAGGTAGCTACCTATTGTCTTTTGATTACCTCTAGTTATATACGCCTTTAATTTTTGTTTCAGGTTGATCAGTTCGCAACCTACCTTTGACGCTGTTCCAGGCAATCACTTCTGAATGGAATTCTTTGGCAGTACAGATTTCGCTTTGATGAGCAATTTCCTACTTATGACGTGGATTTGGGTTGTGTGATGAAAAATCAATATTAATACCAACTATGTAAAGTGAGTTTTTTTAATTTTTTTTTTTTTTCAAATTACGCATCTTTTTTCCTTACTAATCATGTTGAATTTTCTTTCCTTTTTGTAGGTGATTATGGCCGAATTCATTGCAGATGATTTTCTGTCAGTTGAGGTACTACGTTGTGATGTTGATTCGGATTTACTTACTGGAATTGTGATCCTGTATGGATGCGCGTAAGTGAATCACTGATAATTTTGTATAAAATCGTAATTTGAATGCTAATTATTTCAATTTTATTTTTGTAGGAGGTAGATTAATGGTAATTGGCTCCTGTTATTTCGTTGCTGACAGTCCTAGGTGCAGAAAGTAGAAAACACCCTTAAAGGTTAAAAATCAATTTTTGAGTTGGAAACTGATTTTGGACCGTCAAGAATGAAGAAAACCAAAGGGTGAATTTCAACTCGGAAACTTTATTTTTGACGGTGGTTTCTATACACGAATCCAGGCTCAAATATTCTTTTTATAATTTTTTTTTTTTTAGAGGTGTTTGTGTTCTGATTTTTTTAATTTAATTTTTTTATCACTTTTCTTTTGCAGATTTCAGTTTGTAAATGTGGATGGAGTAAGTTTCTGCCCAATTCGGCAGTCGTCAGTAATCCAATGTCGTATGGTAAGTGATTTGATTTTATTGATTTAAAATTTTAAATACCTATCTAGAATTTGAAACTAATTTCAATTTTTCATTTTTTTCAGATAATTTCCTATTACGTTTCGAGTAAATGTGGATGGAGTAAGTTTCCAGCCCAATTCGATGGTTGTTGTCAATAATCAAATGTCATATGGTAAGTGATTCAATTTTTATGATTTAAAATTTTAAATAATCTAGAATTTGGGATCGAAAATGATGAAATTCATGTTTTCTTGATTGAAAATAGTTTTTTTGAAACTAATTTCAATTTTTCATTTTTTTCAGATAATTTCCTATTACGATTCGAGAATGGAGTAACCATTTTGCTATTTTTTTAATCCATCAATAACGCTGAGCTTATATTACCAACATTGGATGTAATGAGGTAAGAAAGCTAATTTTCTATTTTTTTATTTTGCTTAAATTTTTTCTCAATCCTTTCCTTACGGCCCGTGCATAATTCAAGTGACAACGGAGTAAACTTATGTCTGGTTTCGATACTTATAGCCTTTGCCATTAATCGCCTTTGAGTATCAGATAGTGAAGTTGTTTAAATACCTATTTATTTTATTTTTTTTTACAGGCATATTTGCCTATTTGAAGTGTTTCGTGTATTTTTTTTTAATCTTATTGTTTAAATTGTGATTTTTTCAGACAACTGACCAGGATTTAATGTTCTCTCAAGCATTGGAAGAATGTAAATTAGTTACCAATCTGCATTCTTTTTGGGCAAATTGGAAAATACGAATAATGAGGGCAAGGATGGCGAATACAGTCACAAGGTATGTACATTTTTTATCGTTATCTTCCCTCTTATTTCAGTTCTCTTTTCTTTCGCGATGATTTTTTTGATGCCTTATTCTTAATATTTTTGTTTTGACTTTTTATAACGTCGTTTTTAAAATATCATTGAATAATTTTGGTCTCTTTCTTTTTTTACAGGTTGAAGCTGACAAGAATTAACGTTACAATGGCAGATGAAGTCAGAAGTGCAGTTATATTGTATGCAAGGTGAAGGTGAGTAATCTAATAATCTTTTATCGTTTTTTCCAATTTCTTTTTTAACGAGTGTTTTTTTTACCTCTCGGATTTCATCAAACTTGCAGTTCGGGCCTGCTGTTACATTGTATAGCCACAAATCATGAATTGAAAAATTGTGAATAATTCAAGTAGAACGGATTTTGCGTCATCAGCGGAGCGAGTTGGAAACTTGATGAATTAATGCGGATTGGGTAAGTAAATTGAAATATTTTAATGGCAATTTTTTATAATTCGAAGATCTAAAATTGCTTTCGGAGCTTGAAGGAAAAACTGATTGACTGTCTTTTTTTATTTTTTAAAATCACAATTTTAAAAGTGTATTTAACTAATTCAACTTCTGATTAACATAAAATACATTCCAGTACCAACAAAATATCATCAAAACGCTTTCTTTTAAAACACGTTTAGTCACCTAGTTCTTCCTCCAAGCTCCTCATATTTTTTAAAATAGTAACTAAAAATTTTCATCATTTTGACTACAAAAATTAATTTACTTTATAATTTTTGTCTCGTGTTTTTCTTTTTTGCAGGTGAAGTATCTGGAAAATTTTCCCTCGCCTGATGCTCCAGCATTTTCTTCATTTTAGCGGAGGACTATCGAAGACGAAAAATGAAACTGTTTGGAGTGAAATTTGCAAGTTGGTAAGTAATTTATCGATAAATATTTTTAAAGCTGTTAAATTGCCTTATGCACCGGATGCTCTAAAAATTTTGGCTCCTCCCAGGTGAGATATTTGTATTCGAAAATCGTAGGTTGACAATTTTGACGAGGTATTTAAAATTAAAAATGAACGTAATTATTTCATATTTTATACTTGACCTGTTTTGCATTTTACATATTGTCTACCTTCGATTTTTTATGAGCAAAATTCTCTGGTGAACCTTTATTTTTCGAGCATCCGGTATATATGCTTTATCAACAGTTTTTTTTTTCAATTTTACAATTTCGATGTTCAGTCCCATGTTTTTATTTTTTTGCAGGTTTTTGGAAATTTTTTCCTCATCTGATGCTCCAGCGTTCTTTTCGTTTCAGCAGAGGACGTCGAAAGCGAAAAATGGAACCGTTTGGAGTGAAATTCACCAGTTGGTAAGTAATTTATCGATACATATTTTTAAAGCTGTTAAATTGCCTTATGCACCGGATGCTCTAAAAATTTTGGATCCTCCCAGATGAGATATTTGTATTTGAAAATCATTCGTTGACAATTTTGACCATTGAAAAGTAAAAGTGAACTTGAATATTTCATATTTCGTATTTTTAAGCACAATTCACTTCATTCCATTAGTTTTTTTTTCATCATAATTACTATTTTGCATTATACATATCGTCAATCTACTACTTTTATGAGCAAAATTTTCTCAAGGAGCGAGAATTTTTCGAGCATCCGGTGTATTAGCTTGGCAAAAGATATTAATTACGAATCCTCATAATTGATAGAATCGACATAGGATTTCAATTTTTTACGTAGGTGAATAGAGAATGAATAGGTACACAGAATTTTCAATTTTCAAGTTTTATTTTACATAATTATAATGTACAAACAAAATATTAGTAGATAAATTAATCCAATGTGATATAAAATAATAATTAAAATTTAAAAAAATTGTTAATTCATATAAATTTTGGTTTCAGGATGGCTTCCGGCGGACAGTAAGAAATTATTGTAATACATGAAAGTTCCCAACTGTGTCGCATAATCCCAACGCCTAGAAGATGTTGCTACGTATCGTTAATTCAATAAGTGTACTTGTGAAACTCTAGAAGGCCCCTGAATGGGAGTAGGATCCCATCCTGCTTCAACTCCTAGTCGCACGTCCACGTCGTAGGGGCTGGGACCTCACCGTAGTCCGGTGTGCTAACGCGACAGGGGGGCGTACCGGAGAATCTCTCCGGTACGCTGCTGAAATTTTTTTGAAAAAATTACAATTTCAGTTTCGGTGGTGCAAAATTTGAATTTTGGGGTTGTTTTTTCAGGGGGAAAATTTAGTAATTTTACATTTTTAGATTTGGGAAAAATTGGTGATGCAGGTAAGTTAATGAATAAATTTTTAGTAATTTTGGCCTTGATGGGATAAAATTTAGTAAATTTTTGGATTTGGGCAACATTTTTGGTAATTTTGACCTTGGTGGGACGAAATTTAGTAAATTTTTGGATTTGTGCAAAATTGGCGATTCGGGTAAGTTGAGTCTCATGCAGGGTCGTACTCTTCAGTATCGGTCTCCGGTACGCTGCTGAATTTTTTTTAAAAAAATTAACAATTTCAGTTTCGGTGGTGCAAAATTTGAATTTTGGGGTTGTTTTTTCAGGGAAAAAAGTTAGTAATTTCACATTTTTAGATTTGGGAAAAATTGGTGATGCAGGTAAGTTACTTAATGGATAAATTTTTAGTAATTTCGGCCTTGATGGGACAAAATTTAGTGAATTTTTGAATTTGGGCAAAATTTTTGGTAATTTCGGCCTTGGTGGGACAAAATTGAGTAAATTTTTGGATTTGGGCAAAATTGGCGATTCGGGTAAGTTGAGTCTCATGCAGGGTCGTCCTAATACTCTTCAGTATCGGATTACCCTGCATGGGCCCGGCGACTGGATTGTGTAACGTTATCGGTACCCGTCGCAGCGAATCGCAAGGTTTGCTGACGTAGGGCCCGGTGCCGGTGCATTTTCCTTTCGCCGGATCCGGGCGTAGTCCCAATTGTAGTCGTAAGGTAGTCTTATGACCTGCGTAATGCGCGAAATCCTGTGGCTTCGTCGAGGGTCATTGATCCCCATATCTACCTCGGCGAATCCGGGATGGAGGGCATTACGTGGCTCGTTGCGCAGCAGGCGTCTGGTCTTTTTCATCGTGACAAGCAAAATTTGAAGATGGTCGGACCCGGACGCTCTTTTTAGTATCCTAAATTTTCTCATTTTTCACCGATGTACATCGAGGTTTTTTATGGTACTAAAAAGAGCGTCCGGGTCCGACCATCTTCAAATTTTGCTAGTCACGATGAAAAAGACCAGACACCTGCTGCGCAACGAGCCACGTAATGCCCTCCACCCCGGATTCGCCAAGGTAGATATGGGGATCAATGACCCTCGACGAAGCCACAAGATTTCGCGCATTACGCAGGTCATAAGACAGCCCTACGACTACAAATAAGACAAAGCCCTGATCCGGCAAGCCGGACCGATTCATGCAGGGTAAACCGATACCTAAATGTAATAGGGTGACCCTGCATGAGGCGACACCTATCCACAACTTACCTGTACACCCTGAAAAAAAAAATCAATGCCAAAATTCTAATTTTGCATCATCAAAGCCGAAATTTTTAATTTTGAAAAAATTTAAGTAGCGTACCAGAGAGATTCTCCGGTACACCCCCTTAGCACACCGGACTACGGTGAATTTTGTCCCACCGAGGCCGAAATTACAAAAAAAAATTCCATTTACTTAGCCTGCATCACTAATTTCGCCAAAACCAAAAATTTACTAAATTTTGTCCCATCAAGGCCGAAATTACTAAAAATTTATCCATTAATTTACCTGCATCACCGATTTTTCCCAAATCTAAAAATGTAATAAATTTTTACCCCACACCGAACTACGGTAAATTTTGTCCCACCAAGGCCGAAATTACTAAAAAAAATTCCATTTACTTAGCCTGCACCACCAATTTTGCCAAAACCAAGAATTTACTAAATTTTGTCCCATCAAGGCTGAAATTACTAAAAATTTATTCATTAATTTACCTGCATCGCCGATTTTTCCCAAATCTAAAAATGTAATAAATTTTTACCCCACCAAGGCCGAAATTACTAAAAAAAATTTCCCATTAAATTATCACCTACATCGCCAATTTTACCCTGAAAATTTACTAAATTTTGTCTCAACAAGGCCGAAATTACCAAAAAATTAGATATCTGTACCTATACCCTGAAAAAACAACCCCAAAATTCAAATTTTGCACCACCGAAATCGAAATTGTTCATTTTTTGAAAAAATTTAAGCAGCGTACCGGAGAGATTCTCCGGCACGCCCCCCTGTCGCGTTAGCACACCGGACTACGGTGAGGTCCCAGCCCCTACGACGTGGACGTGCGACTAGGAGTTGAAGCAAAATCCACAATCTTGAGGAATTTTGCTTCCGTTAAGGGGCCTTTTATATAGATTTACCTGTTTACTTACTTCATCAAGAAATCAAGGCGAATGATACTCCTGATCTCGCGTTTCACTAAGGAGGTCAATGACCTCTAACTGTGAACAAAGAATTATTCATAATGTATAAATAAAAAATATAATCGACTTGAAATATAGAAATTTTTTCGAACTTTCTATTAAGAGACTTTTAAATTGATTTACCTGTTCACTTACCTCATCAAGAAGCCATGGCTAATAATATTCCTGATCGTGCGTCTGACGAGCGGTTCATAACCAAGGTTAATGGTGTTCCAGATCGTGCATCCGACTCTGAATTGTTCATTTTTCACCAAGGAGGTCAATGACCTCTGAACCTGTAAACAAAAAATTATTCATAATGTAATAATAAAATATATGACTTGTAATTTCAAATAGATTTACTTGTTCACTTACCTCATCAAGAAACCATGGCTAATAATATTCCTGATCGTGCGTCTGAGCGGTGTAGAATAATTTATCGAGAAAAATATTTACTTACTCAAAAATACTGCATCAAGTCCATGGAATAAACCAACCTTTTCACTTTGGGATGGTAAATGACAAATCGACAATTTGCATCTGAAAAAAAAAAATAGTTACACAGAATTAAAATGCAACGAAAATTTAGAAATGGGACAAGCTTCGATATAAATCGAGAAAGTACATGAAATATATTTAAAAAACTTACCTGTTGTTCATTAATCAATCAAGATTGAATCCCATACGTTTTCTGGACAAAGTTTATAAAATCAAATTGGACAGCGAATGGTATTCCAACACTTCCAGCAACCTGCGAACAAAAAACTAGTAACTACATTTAAATTCAAAGTAAATGAGGGTTTTAAAAACTGGGCAAATGAGCTATACAATAACATAGGTAGTAGATTAGGTAATTACAAGTGGAAAAACTATTTTGGAACCATTTGAACCATTTTCATAGAACGATAATCCGCTTAGAAAAAAATTGTTTTGGCATAGAATAGCCGAGTAAGTAAGCCAAGTAAAGTATGCACGTAAAAAAAAAATAACCTACTTATTCTGTCAAGGTGTACTCCACAATATCCTTCAATAGGTACCTGGAACAGCACAGGACGACCAACTTCGCATCCAAAATGTCAATCTGCACGTTCCGATCAATCTACACAATGAAAAAAATACACAAGTTGAATTAAACAAAAAAATTCAAGAAATTGAGGACAAAGCCATAAAAAGTTCTCTACTCACTGTGTCATCAATACGAATATTCTTCGAACGAATTCCATTCACAAGGGCGGGCAACCAGCTTCAAACTCAAAATGCACTGGATCCATTGAGAAAAATATAATTTGTCCACAATGGCCTTTCCTTCCTAGGTAACTGAAGGGCTAATTCTGGAAAACGTCATACCACTTCTAATCCACGAGTGAAACTGAAACAAAAATCAAATTACAAGTTAGAAAAATCTGAAAAAAATAGCGATTGAGATAATAAATATGTATTTACCGAAAATTAAGAGTGAAACTTCGCGAAAAAATCAAAATTCAAAGTTCATGAAATTAACTTTAAGAATGAAAATGTTTTCGAAAGGAAAGGTACCCTACAAAAAAAAAAAAAATTGAATTATTTGGTCTTTACAACAAAAATACATTATTTTTTTATTCGATATTGAAAAAATATTCAAAAAAAAATTTTAGAAAGGAAAAGGGGGAGTCATAATGATGCACTAAAAATCACAAATGAAAAGAACAAAAAAAAAAATAAAATCAAGTATTTTCAATTGAAAACCAAAAAAAAAAAAACAAAAAATAGTCTTTACAAAGCACCTCAAATCTTTATAACGAAAATTTCAGAAATTCATCATTACAACCCTTCCTAATGAAAAAAATTCAACGTAATGTTTCCTAAAGAAAAAAAATTTAAACTCGATAGGTATTATTTTGCAAAACTGTAAATTTTCATCATCAAAGAAAAAGGAAATCTCATAATTTAAAATCGACTGATTTTGAAAAACCTTCCTATGATTTCGAGAAATGGTCTCGGAATTTGAATTAATAGTCCTGTGAATGATTCTGAAAAATAGCTTCAGGATGATATTAAAAATTTTGCCCTCATTATGATTTTGAAAAACAGCTCCGTAATTTGGAAAAATCATTTCACAGATTTTGAAAAACAATCGCATGATTTAGAAAAATGGCTTTATAATTTAGGAAATCAGTTGCAACTTGGGTAAAAAAAAATCAAGAAAAATGAAAGAACGAATATAGCTACCAACTCATTTGTCTTAAATGATAAAAAATTTAATTATTTGTAAATCGAAATGAGTAGCCAAACGAAAATTACTCAAATTCAAATCTTTTTCAACTGAATATTTCTGCTGGAAAATATTTCATATTTTAAAAAATAGATGGGATTAAAATTTACAGGCAACTATTACGATAATAAAATTTTTTGAGAAATTATAATAATTCCAGAATTAGATCTAACCCAAAAATAACACAGGTCGACAAAAAAAAAAATGTTCTGTTTCTTGGTTCTCATGCCAAAATTCCGTTTCTGGACATCAAAATACATCACCTTGCGGAATCCTGGCTTCCAAAGTTTGCTTTGGGGAGTGGGGGGGGGGGCAAAAAACTGATTTTTTGAGGGCAATAAGCCTGAGAATTACAATAAAATTTGAAAAAAAAATTTTGACTAATCTTGTAGAAAATTTTACGGCGAATCCAATGCCGCAAACCGCAGACCTCCATCTCTTTTAGAAAAAAAGTTACAGCTCATTCTTTCCAAAATTTTGTGAAAAAATCGTAATTTTTGTGGTATTTTTCGCAAAAAAGTGAAATTTGAGAGAAAAGAAAGGGCTTTAAGGCCATACTGACCATAATGAGAGTTGTAGAAAATTTCACGGCGAATCGAATGCCGCAAACCGCGAACCTCTATCTCTTTTAGAAAAAAAGTTACAGCTCAATCTTTCCAAAATTATGTGAAAAAAATCACACTTTTGTGCTTGTCTCATGAAAAAATGAAATGCGATTTTTTCACATTTTGGAAAGAATGAGCTGTAACTTTTTTTCTAAAAGAGATGGAGGTCTGCGGTTTGCGGCATTGGATTCGCCGTAAAATTTTCTACAAGATTGGTCCAAAAAAATTTTTTTTCAATTTTTTTTGTAATTCTCAGGCTTATTGTCCTCGAAAAATCAGTTTTTTGGCCCCCACCCCCCAAAGCGTTTGGTCAAAAAAATTTTTTTCGTTCATTAGTTACTTACATAAAACTGACCCAAATTTCACAATGAGGACCCAGAAACAAAAATCGTGTCGACCGGTGTAATAACTTGACCTTTCAAAGAAAATTTTTGGTCCGAGTTTCAAATAGGAAAAAACTGTACGTTACTTAAAATTGGAAAGAAAATAAAGAAAAAAATATTTTTGTCCCTCAAATTACAAAAAAACTGGCACTGCAATTAAAAACTAGAACTGAAAACTGGAAATAAAAACTTTTGAAATTTGAACTGAAACATTCAACACGTAGTAACTGAGAACTGGATCTAATATCGTTCCAGTTTTCCATCATTGAATGAAAGGGCCACGAAAAAGATTTCAAACAGTTTTAATAACTAAGGAAAATTTGAATTAAAAATTTTAATAACTAAGGAAAATTTGAATTAAAAATTTTAGAAAATTGAAACCAGGCTTTGAAAAACGAGAGAAATATAAAATTTTAAATTTCAATGAAAAAAAATCAAATATCAAAATGTTTTAAAAATAGGCAATTCATTTGGGTAGACTTGAATTAAATTTTCATAAAAAACGCGACAAAACTCAAATTTTAGATTTCGGAAAAAATTTACCATTAAAAAATTTCATAAAATGAATCGCCAACGACTTTCTTACGAAAAGAAAATTAAAAATGAAAATACTCTCGAAAGAAGAAAATTAAATCATAAAAAAGACCAAGATAACAAATAAAACACCACGAAAAAATTAAAAATCAAAATTTCCGAAGTGATTTAAATCAAATTTTGAAATTTTAAATAAAACGTAATGACTACCTAGGTAAATAATGTGTTGAAAATTCACTCACCCATCATTGAAATCCATCTAACAATAAATGCTCGTAATCGTGCTCGCAACTGAAACCAAACAAAAAATTGTACATAATTAAAAAAATAATACGAAGTGAATACACCATTTAGATACTTCGAACGTAAAAAATACAACACTCGCGATTCGAAATAGCACTATTTAGATACTTCGAACGTAAAAATAAAAACACTCGCGATTCGAATAGCACTTATTTAGATACTTCGAACGTAAAAATAAAAACCACTCGCGAATCAAAATAGCACCGCATCAGACATCCTTTCGCCACCGCTGTCGAAACAGGACTGAGAATAAACCTGCTCCGTTGATGACTAATCCACTAAAGTGAGGCAAATAAACAACAATGAAAAAATTCCATCCATATAAGGGCAATAAAACGATCCATTGTACAACTCCGGAATGCCAGGGGCCATAAATCTTGTACGTGACTTAATTCACAGACAGGGGAGAAATGACACAACAAAGGATTGCCATATAAGGGCAATAAAAACCAATCTTTGTAATATTCCGAAATTTCGACTCAGCAGGAGGGCATGAAAGAAATAGGCGACCCTTCTGTGTCACTCAGAAATGCCGACGCAGCAGGTATAAAAATTTTCAATACCACCTGCTGAGTCCGAATTTTGAAATACTACAAGGGTTGGTTTTATTGCCCTTATATGGCACTCCATTGTCATGTTATTTTTCTCTGTCAGTGAATTTCGTCACGAACAAGATTTATGGCCCCGACAATGCGAAATAGCCCAATGGATAGTTTTATTGTCCTTGCATGGAGGGATTCTTCCCTTTTAATTTTCCCTCTTTGTCGTAGATTCAGCGTCCTCACAATAGAAAAAAAAAATCAAATAGGAAACTAAACTCAGAAGGTGGCTTACTTTTGATATTTCCATTGTTGAAATTTTAACATTCGTTGGAAATTTTTAGAAACTCGAATAAAGATAATAAAATGTAAAATTCTAGGATATAATTCTGAACAAAAATTCGACCAACTCTTGCAAATCAAACAATGGTTTCGAACTGAGTCAAATTTTATAATCAGCACTTTTTCAAACGTATGTAGTCAACTTTTTAAGAAAATTTTTGGTCCGAGTTTCAAATAGGAAAAAATTGTACGTCACTTAAAAAGTGGAAAGAAAATGAAGAAAAAAATATTTTTGTCCCTCAAATTTCAAAAAAAACTGGCACTGCAATTAAAAACTAGAACTGAAAACTGGAAATAAAAACTTTTGAAATTTGAACTGAAACATTCAACACGTAGTAACTGAAAACTGGATCTAATATCGTTCCAGTTTTCCATCATTGAATGAAAGGGCCGCCACGAATTCAAACAGTTTTAATAACTAAGGAAAATTTGAATTAAAAATTTTAGAAAATTGAAACCAGGCTTTGAAAAACGAGAGAAATGGAAAATTTTAAATTTCAATGAAAAAAAAAAAAATCAAAAATCAAAATGTTTTAAAAATAGGTAATTCATTAGGGTAGACTTGAATTAAATTTTCATAAAGAACGCGACAAAACTCAAATTTTTGACTTCGGAAAAAATTTACCATTAAAAAATTTCATAAAATTCGCCAACGACTTTCTTACGAAAAGAAAATTAAAAATGAAAATACTCTCGAAAGAAGAAAATTAAACCATAAAAAGACCAAAATAACAAATAAAGCATCACGAAAAAATTAAAAATCAAGATTTCCGAAGTGATTTAAATCGAATTTTAAAATTTTAAATAAAACGTAATGACTACCTAGGTAAATAATGCATTGAAAATTCACTCACCCATCATTGAAATCCATCCAAATGCTCGTAATCGTGCTCCAACTGAAACCAAACAAAAAATTGTACCTAATTAAAAAAATAATACAAAGTGAATATACCATTTAGATACTTCAAACATAAAAAATAAACACTCGCGATTCGAAATAGCACTATTTAGATACTTCGAACGTAAAAATAAAAACACTCGCGAATCGAAATAACACCGCATCAGACATCCTTTCGCCACCACTGTCGAAACAGGACTGCGAATAAATGAAGGAACATCACGATAAATTTGGGGTCTGATCAACAACCTGCTCCGTTGATGACTAATCCACCAAAGTGAGGCAAATAAACAACAAGGGCAATAAAACGATCCATTGTACAACTCCGGAATGCCAGGGGCCATAAATCTTGTACGTGACTCAATTCACAGACAGGGGAGAAATGACACAACAAAGGATTGCCATATAAGGGCAATAAAAACCAATCTTTGTAATATTCCGAAATTTCGACTCAGCAGGAGGCATGAAAGAAATAGGCGACCCTTCTGTGTCACTCAGAAATGCCGACGCAGCAGGTATAAAAATTTTTAATACCACCTGCTGAGTCCGAATTTTGAAATATTACAAGGGTTGGTTTTATTGCCCTTATATGGCACTCCATTGTCATGTTATTTTTCTCTGTCAGTGAATTTCGTCACGAACAAGATTTATGGCCCCGACAATGTGAAATAGCTCAATGGATCGTTTTATTGTCCTTGCATGGAGGGATTTTTTCCCTTCTATTATTCCCTCTTTGTCGTGGATTCAACGTCCTCACAATAAAAAAAAAAAATTCAAATAGGAAACTAAACTCTGAAGGTGGCTTACTTTTGATATTTCCATTGTTGAAATTTTAACATTCTTTGGAAATGTTTTAGAAACTCGAAAGATAATAAAATGTAAAATTTTAGGATATAATACTGAACAAAAATTCGACCAACTATTGCAAATCAAACAAGGATTTCGAACTGAGTAAAATTTTATAATCAGTACTTTTTCAAATGTATGTAGTTAACAAGACTTGATGTCACAACAGACATTATTTTGTGAAAAGGAAAAAAGTTGAAAAATACTTAGGCTTAATACATTAAACTGGACGTTGAAAAATTCCAAAGATTTTTTTTAAAAGGTCGGAATTGGGTGAATTAACGTTCATCAACTTCATACTATATTCGAAGAAAAACTACCTATGCAAAAACATTGTAAATATTCCTACCAAAAAAAAAAAACCATGATCAAATTTAAAAAATATGTATTGAGGAAAAAAGGAGCCCTTTCTATATTGAAAGAAAGGGATCCTGAAAAAACCCCTAATACAAAATAGTATTGGCGTAAACAAGTCAGCTGAAAATACCTAAGTACATCTTAAAATTACTCATCACTTACTTAATGTAAATATCCTAGATCTTCTGTCTTGCATAGTCTTCTTTTCTTGAATACCCTTCCAACCTTCTTACCTTCATACCATCCTTACCTTCACCCTTCACCCTTAAAAAACACACACCACCTAATCCCAGGAGAGACGAAGGGTTGGACGTTACCACAATGCTCAGTGACTCATGCTGGCAACGTCTACGACAACCACCTACTCTGAAGCACTTACTGCGGATGGCGACTTATAGGACCTCGAGAGGCTATAAAACACGCGCGTCCAGCATAAAGATGCTGGAGTTGCGAGCCACGCGCAGCGAGCATAAAGGCTCCCGACTCGGCTGGCTTCGAGCGATCAACAGATACTCGCGGCAGCGGACGCAGCCGTCGTCAACACTTGAAACGTCTGCAGGGGTAACGTCCTCCTTGGCCCTACCGGATAGACGTGCGCTGGGCTAAGGCCATCACACCTTACATGCCTCTCCCGATCCGAATCACCATCCGCGCCGGAGCACGGACAACGCAGGGCACCTCAAGAGTGAGTAAAACTCAGCTCAAGCGACGACGAAGCGTCCAGTGATCAGGACGATCTCCCTCGCTGCGTCTATCTTTCGAGACCAAGGTTTCCGTAAAACGGTTCAACTCGAAATGAGCTCTGCACTTCCCTATATCATTTTCCATTTACCCCCACCACTCCCAAAAAATTCCCCCACCACATAAAATTTGAGGAAAACAAATTTGGTTCCTTTGTGGAGATTTATTACCCCAATCAGCTGTTGTAAAATAAAATTTGATATTTTATTGCTTTCAAAATATGTATGTGACTTGTCGGCCTCATTGTATTTCAGATTCTTTGTCAAGATTTATTGCCCTGAATGATGGTTATAAATTTTGAAAAATTTTCGAGGAAGATATACCCCTTTAGTGTTTCGGCTCCTTTGACTGATTTATTACCCCTATCAGCTGATATAAAAAATTTGATCTGATTGATTTATAACCCTTATTGTGTTGCCTTTTCTTTGTTGGTTTTATGACCCGGAGAAACTGAGATCTCTAAATAGATTACCTACCCTGGAACGTGTTCGGACCTCCGACTGTGTTTCGGGCTCTTTTATTCATTTTATTGCTCCGAGAACGTGACTAAAATTTTCTATTCGAATTTTAAATTCCAACGAATCATGCTCAGACCACCTGTTGGGTTTCGGCTCCTTTGTCCATTTTATGGCTCAAAAAATTCAAAAAAGTCTTATCTGAATTTTAAATCGAACTGAGACTGATTTATGACCTTGATTTTTTTGTTGGTTTTATGACCCCGAAAAACTGAGAATGATTTCTGAATAGATTACCCTGGAACGTGTTCAGACCTCCGACTGTGTTTCAGTCTCTTTTATTCATTTTATTGCTCCGAAAACGTGACTAAAATTTTCTATTCGAATTTTAAATTAAAGTGAATCATGCTCAGACCGCCTGTTGGGTTTCGGTACCTTTATCCATTTTATGGCTCAAAAAATTCGAAAAAGTCTTATCTGAATTTTAAATCGAACAGAGACTGATTTATGACCTTGAAAGGATGCCGAATTTGTTTTTGCTCCAATTCAAAGAATGCAGGGGCTTTGAAACTAGTGAATGAAATTAAATTAGAGGTCATGCAGTGGTATTAAAAATTACTAGTTCTCGTTTTGTTCAAAAATTATTTGATTTCTAAATTTTACTTTGATATTGATTTATAGCCAGGGATCCCGGAGGGAGGGGCCTGGTCCCTCCGGCTCTGGCTCCGAAAATTTTTTAAAAATGCCTCCGGCTCCAGCTCCGGCTCAAAAAAATTTAAAAAGTGCCTCCGGCTCCAGCTCCGGCCCCGAAAATTTTTTCCAAGTGCCTCCGACTCCAGCAAGGTTAAGAAAGGCTCCGGAGAGACCCTCCGGAGGCTCCCTCCAGGAGAGCCCTCCGACGATGAAAAATCAAAAATTTCGTGGAATTATCATGAAAATAAAACTATCATTACTTTTTGAAAAAGAAAAAACAAGTCATTTTTAACTATTGTCGTAATAAGCAAAATAATAGCGGACAATTTTGATAGTTTTTAGAGAAGAAAAATTGAAAAATTTCTAGTAGTAAAATTTAAAATCAAGGGAGGGCATCCGAAGAGGGAGCGAGGAGCTGGAGCAGGTCCAACGTGGTCCCTCCGGCTCCGGAATTTTTTTAGACGTCCCTCCAGCTCCAGCTCCGGCTCCGAAAAAATCGTCCGGAGGGGGCCCTCCTCCCCGTCTCCGTTCCGGGATCCCTGATTTATACAGAGTTTGAAACATTACCTAGTGCAATAAATCGTAGTGCACTTGATAAAAGCTCTCAAATTTGAAAAAAAAAAAGGAACTGGAAAGTCACAAAAACATTATATTGATTGTCGAGTATCGAGTACTGCCACTTTTCAACTTGTTAAAATTGCCAAGCAATTCTGAGAATTTTGAAAAAAACGTCAAAAGTCGAAACTGACTTGTTTTATTAAATGAAATCTAAAAGATTTTTTTAATGTTTTTCTTCATGCCTTTACTCTCTCTCATCGTAAGAATTATTAATTAAGGATAAGTTACGAATTTGAATTTTGCATGCGATTATAAATCGTAGGTAAGAGAAAGTTGGAATATTGTCAAATTAAAATGACCTCCCTTTTTACAAATTTTTCCTTAAATGAGGATGATTTAGAAAAATAATATAATAAAAAAACGTAAAAGAACTTAGATAATCGTTTATTGTGACGCGAAAAATATTTCGAAAAATGCTTTGAAAAAATGTACAAAAATAATTCTAATTTCGAAAAGGTCCTCGAAATCGCATTTTCCAGGAGAAAATCGGCCGTAACTCGAGAACGAAGGCTGGAAACCGAAAACGGACACCGGATTCGGAATCAGCGACCTCGAATTAGTAAAATACGACTCCTATCTCGAAATTTTTGAAAATCATCAAAATTTTTAAAAAAAGCATAAACTAACCCCTTCTGTTTTTTGAGCAAAAAATTTTTTTGCTGTCGATCGACGTGCGAAGTGTCTAGAATGGGGTCTTCGGGCACGGCGAACTCAACGGCACGGTCGGTTTGACCTCATTTTGCCTCGTTTCTGAGAAAATGACCTTTTTTCAAGCCATTTTTGACCAATTTCGAAAAGGTTCTCGAAATTTTCAAAGGTCCGAATTGGGTGAATCGATTAACGTTCATCGACTTCATGCAAAAACATCGTAAATATTCCTACCTACCAAAAAAAACAAAACAAACATGATCATTTTTAAACCATCACTCTGAGAATTTTGTTAATATAATCCAAATGAGTAGAAGAAAAGAATTTGGGAAACCAAATTAGCTTTTTTAATGATTAGAAAATCGATTTTCTTCAACTTGATTTTGCCAAATGTGATAAATAATTCTAACAAAATTTACCAACTGACCCTCCCCCGTCTCCTCCCACTAGCAACGGTTTCCAAGCTAGGACTGGTAAGTTAATCAATAAAGCTTAAAAGACTTGGATCTGCCAAATTTTTTAGAGCCTAAACTTGAACTTGAAAGTAAATGGATAAAAATCATAATGCTTAAAGCTTAAAAATCAAATCCATTTTTTATAATTTCTCGTGAGATGAAAAGATACCTGTACCTGAATCGAAACGAGATCGATTTTTCTGTATTTTTTTTTTTTTTAGTGATCAGGAAATCGATTTTGTATTTGAAAATGAAGAAAACAATTAATTCTAGTTTTTTTCTTATTTTTTTGAACTATTAAATTGTCTTCTCAAAATTTTTTCAAAGAAATATTTTCCTTCATCTATTTTGCAGCCAAAAATTTCTATCTGAAACGTTTTTCAAACTCTATTTCTTATCTTGATTTTTTTTTTAATTTCTGCGCTACAAGAATGTAAGTTTTTTTTTCAATTTCAAGGATAGAAAAAAAATAGAAAAATTTTTGAATTTGGAAATAGTTTTAGTATTAGAAAGAAATTGGGAAAAAATTTTAATGGAAAAAATTTGAGAACAATAGGTTGAAAATGAAATTGAAAAAATCGACAAACTTTTGAATGGTTGAAAAATAACATAAATGTACGATTTTCAAAAAATTGCAAGTTTAGCTCCCCGCCCCCCAAAAAATAAAACCTGAGACTTGAACTTGAAATTTCAAAAATAAAGCTCAAAACTAATGGCTTATCTCTGAAAAATCATCGATTCAACGGCTTAAAGCTGTCTTATCTGCCCTGCTCTGGGCTCGACAAGATTTTTCATCATGTTTATAAATAAAGCTAGCAGTGTGCCATTTTTTTCTTTTTCAATACATATTTTCAAAAAAAATTATTCTTATCATTTCTCAGGCAATTTTTCCAACATATTTTTGAATACTTCTTCGATATTCTAAAATATTTTTTCGAAAATCATCCACTTTTTCACTTTTTCTTCTGTATAAAATTCATCTTCCTTTTGAAAACAACCAGAAGTATGCCAAAGAGAATTTTTAAAAAATTTTTATTTTTTTCAAAAACAGTCCCGTTTTTATGTAATTTCTGGCTCCCCTAACGACACAGTGAGCCAGATGAGAAATCTACCGTTTCAAAAATCAATTCATAAGTTCCAATAGAAATCCACGTTTCCTGTTATATATCTTTTTAGATTATACGTATTTTATACGTTTTAAGCTCAAATTTTTAAATTCTGAATTATAAATCCAGCTGCAATCGGCTGCAAAATTTTTTGCTAAAAATAAAAAAGCATAAATATTTAGGAATAATTCAGGCTAATTTTCATTTCATGCAACATTATGCGATAGAAATCAGCGCAATTAAAACCCTAAATTTCAACATTAATATCTTGAAATTTTGAAACCTTTTGGGTTTTCATCCCCCTTTTGGGCTCAATTGGGTCCTACACAAGAATAGTTGAAAATTTTGGAATCAGCGCATTCGAAAACCTATATTTCAACACCCATGTTGAAATGTTGAAAAATTTCGATTTTGACACCCCCCTCCCTGTGGGCCCAATTTGGGCCCTACTCAAAAAGGTTGAAAGATTTGAAAAAGGCGTGATCGATAACCCATATTTCACCACCCATCTAAATTTTTTGGGAAATTTTTTTAAAAAATTGAAAAATATTGGATTTTGACCCTCCTCTTAGAGGACTTATTTTGGGATCTACTCAAAAACAGTTGAAGGAATCGAAATCAGCGTCAATTTTTACCCATATAGTCAACTTTTTGGATTTTAATTTCAATTGAAACTTATGAAATTTATTTTTGAAACGCTAGATTTCTCATCTGGCACACTGCGCGAAATTAAGGTGAAAATAAAAAAAAATTCAATAAATGAGCAACGCCAAAATTTGGCCCACCTAGAAACAGCAGATTCAAAAAATTCTCTAACGAAGATTACTCGAAATTTTTTTGCACTGGGAACCACTGAACAGATTTCAAAAAATACATTTCTCTTAGAAACCTTCTTAATTCAAACTATTTCCAGTGCGATTCAAAGTACATTTCGAAGGTCAAAACTGCTCAACTGCTCAAGAATCGAAAACAAATTAAAATAAATCGAAAAAGGCCAGAAAAACTTTCCAAATAAGCCCATAACCATCCACAGGACAATTTTTACGATCGAATGAAATTTTCCCACTAAAATCTTCCAATAAAATAAAAACGCTCGTTCATCTTTTACTTTTACTCTCGATATCGTCCAAATCTCATCCTTGGGAAAAAATTCCATCTGGTAGGATTATTCCTTACAAATCCTAGTTTCCTACTCCATTTTCCAGCACATGTTCTCGCATAAACTCTATACGATGACCTTACGTCATACCAGTTCGCGTAATTTACCAAAAAAAAAAAAGGCAAAAAAAACCCATCCGAGAAAAACTTATACGAACAGGAGGGAAAAATTTACGTCTGTGGATATTACTTACTGTATAGGACCACCATAAGGTATAAGGTTCGCGAATTCCAACCTCTTCTATTTTCCACCCTCCTGTACCTCTCATTCTCGAAAACTTAACGGCCATTAAGCAATTTTGCGCGGCTACGTTAACTAATTCGGCTACTTAAAAACGGGCCTCGCGCCGGAATTTAATAGCGTATCTCGTAGCAAAGCGGCGCGAAACTTTACGGGTTAGAATTTATTAAAATATGCCTCAAGTTTTTTTGTTTATATGTTTTATTTTTTTTTTTTCATACGGCCGATTTCGCCGAGAACGATGCCGGCCGCGGGAGGGGTGTCGAGGGAGATATCTCAGGCGTATAACTTCTTATCGTCGGCAGCGCGGCTCGAGCCGAGGAAAAAATCCTATGATTTGTAACGTATGGAAAATGAAAACATTTCGACGCGAGTATAAGTTTTATATCTAAAAGAGTTTATCTTGTTTGAATGGCGGCTGCGGCCGGCTCCGCAGCACGTTCTCGGTATTTCGGGGGCTTCGGCAGCTCGACAGGCGGCGGGTACCACTACGAGGCGTAAGAAAACTGCACTCAGGGGGCTAATGAATGGCAAGACTTGTTCGTGTATATATTTTCCAAAACCTCCTTCGGCCAACTTCTGATTTAAACTTTCCACACAACGATAGATTAAACTTCTCTCTTCTTATACGCACCAAACCATGCATCAAAATGTTAAAAGCCTTTTCTCTCTATCCCAAGTTGACACTGGTATCGTTAAAACATTTACATGTTTTCCTTTCCCCCTCCCATTACAAATCCTCCAGTCCTTGCCAGGCTCCGGCAACTGCCTTCGAATATGCCTATTCACGTTGCTCCTTTTCGCGAATTATTACAAAACGATAACAGGCTTCCTCTTCTTCAAAGTCCGGATGCAAATGCTCGCCCTCCCCCCCCCATCGTCAAAAAAGAGAATATCTTTTCTCAATATACTATACATTCGATTAATATCGTTTATATTTTTTCTTCCCCCTTCTTTGGCTTCTTTCTCATGACTTTTTTTTTTAGCAGAGCTAACTCGAAACACGAAGACAGTCGTTATATGGGAAGAAGGGGGGCAGGTACCTAGTCACCCTACCGTAAAAGCTCTCTCGGAGACGCGATGACGCGCGAAAAAAGAATCAAATAAAACGAATGATAAATGAAACAAACGAAAGTACATTATATAGTCGTAGTGGCAGTCGCGAACGCGAATCTTATATCGTATCTGCTGGGTACGTACAGTTAGTCATTCGCGAATTTCCCTGCTAATACATCATTTCTACAACAGCGATCAAAAAGAAACATTTCCAGTATATTTCAACGCATCGGCTGAATTGAATTTCGCGATGACAGTCGATATTAAAAACGAGTACGGGCGATATTTTACACACGCCGGTTTAATATAATTTAGCGACTTGTGTCGCGTACGTAGTCGATTTTGAGATTGTGGTGAGGGGTAGAGGGAAGGGGTCGTTGGAACGGTGGGATTTTAGGTTGTGGGAGAATTCTGGAGGTTTTACCGGATTCCAATTACTTTTGCCAAAAATTGAATTTCTACGATCAAAATAATTCAATTTTTTACATGAAAAAATACGTTGTTTTTTTGGGAGGTCGAATCGAAAAGTCGTATTTTTGGAAGGGGATCAAATCAAAAAATATGTCAATATTCGAATTTTACGCTCCCAAATTAGCCGTTTTGACCGAGGTGCGACAAGAAAGGTTTTCGGTCGTTTCGACCAGAGTGCGACAGATATGGTATCATGATTCATGAAGACTAATTCGGCAATTTTGACAGATTGGCGACAGTCCAAGAGTTAAACGTGTTTAGGCGTGTTAAACTCAGTTTAGAAGTGTCTAAACGCGTTTAAACTTGTTCAGACATATTTAGACCTGATGGAACGTGTTCAGAAGTGTTGACGCGTGTTAACACAAGTGAAAACCTGTTGAAACGTGTTTCAGACGGAGGTCTGACCCAGTTTGAACACGTCTGAACAACTTTGAATGAGTCTAAACAAGTCTAAACACGTCTGTACCAGTTCAAACACGTCTAAACCGGTTTAAACTAACCTAAACACGTTCAAACTTGCCTAAACACATTTAAACTTGTCTAAACACGTTTAAACTCGTCTAAACACGTTTCAACTCCTCTAAACACGCTTGAACACAGGTTTGAACAAGTGAAAACTTGCCTAAACACGTTAAAACTCGTCTAAACCCGTTAAAACTCGTCTAAACCTTTCAAACTTGTCTAAATCAGTTGAAACTTGTTTGAACCGGTTTAAACACATCTAAACACGTTTAACCACGTCTAAACACATTTCAACTTGCCTAAACACATCTAAACACGTTTGAACATGTTTAAACTTGTCTAAACACGTTTAAACTTGTGTAAACCAGTTTAAACTTGTTTAAATCGGTTTAAACACATCTAAACACGTTTAAACACGTCTAAACATATTTCAGCTTGCCGAAACATCTAAACACGTTTAAACTCATCTCAACACGTTTAAACTCGTGTATACACGTTTAAACTCGTCTAAACACGTTTAAACTCGTGTATACACGTTTAAACTCGTCTAAACACGTTTTAACACGTCTAACTCTAAACACGTTTCAACTTACCAGTGTAAACGTGTTTAGACGAATTTAAACGTGTTTAGACAAGTTTAAACGTGTTTAAACTGGTTCAAACAAGTTAAAACCGGTTTAGACAAGTTTAAACGTGTTTACACGAGTATGAACGTGTTTAGACGAGTTTAAACATGTTCAAACGTGTTTAAACATGTTCAAACGTGTTTAAACATGTTCAAACGTGTTTAAACATGTTCAAACGTGTTTAGGCAAGTTTAAACGTGTTTTGATGAGTTTAAACCGGTTCAAACAAGTTGAAACCGGTTTAGACAGGTTAAAACGTGTTTAGACGAGTTTAGACGGGTTTAAACGTGTTTAGACACTTTAGACGAGTTTAGACGGGTGTAAACGTGTTTAGACGAGTTTAAACGTGTTTTGACGAGTTTAAACGTGTTTTGACGAGTTTAGTCGTGTTTCGACGAGTTTAGATGTGTTTAAACCGGTTCAAACAAGTTTAAACGTGTTTAGACAAGTTTAAACATGTTCAAACATGCTTAGATGTGATCAGACAAGTTGAAACGTGTTTAGACGTGTTTAAACGTGTTTAGGCAAGTTGAAATGTGTTTAGGCAAGTTGAAACGTGTTTAGACGTGTTTAAATGTGTTTAAACAGGCTCAAACAAGTTTAAACCAGTTTGGACAAGTTTAAACCGGCTTACAGTTTAAACGTGTTTAGACAAGTTTAAACATGTTCAAATGTGTTTAGACGTGTTTAGGCAAGTTGAAACGTGTTTAGATGTGTTTAAACGTGTTTAGATGAGTTTAAACCAGTTTAGACAGGTTTAAACGTGTTTAGAAAAGTTTAAACGTGTTTAGATGTGTTTAGGCAAGTTGAAACGTGTTTAGACGAGTTGAAACGTGTTTAGACACGTTTAAACATGTTTAGACACGTTTAAACATGTTTAGACACGTTTAAACATGTTTAGACACGTTTAAACATGTTTAGACACGTTTAAACATGTTCAAACGTGTTTAGATGTGTTTAGGCAAGTTGAAATGTGTTTAGACGTGTTTAAACGTGTTTAGATGTGTTTAAACAGGTTTTATTCTTGAATTTGTAGATTAACTATGTACCAGTCAGAATTTAATTTCAACAGCCGATCACTTTCATATCTTTTCTCCACAGTTCCACATCAACCCCTCCTCCCTCCACCACAACTTTGAAAATTCAACCAAAATAAAAATATCTCAACTTCATGACGACCACTTTGTCTCTGAACAAGCCACAACTCGCTTCTACGTACAGAAAAAACGAAACAACGACACATCACTATACAGGATGAATTGACGAACGCGACCATTCGCAAGAGGTTCTTCACCGCATACCTGTAAAAAAAAACCCTTACCTATACGTCGGGACATTCTTAGGTAGATTTTATAAACGAAATAATAGCACGACTCACACTCGCAGCAATTTGACAGCACTAAAATTGCTTTCGTAAAAGAAGCAAACACAAAAACCTTGTCGTTTATATTAACGTGTCTACTTCTCCCGCTTCCTTTTTTTTTTCACTCTCCACTACTGTATCCATTTTGCTAAACGCGACTCACCGATGCTGTCTCAGCTTGCTGTTGCCGACCGATGTGTGTGTGTGTATACTTTGAAATCTGTCAAACTTTGTAAATACACGAAATCGCGCAACTTTAAACAATACTACACCACTACGTCCTTATACCGAAAATTTACAACACGTGCTTTTAACTTTTAACGACGACGGTGTCGCCCCCGCACCTCCGATGTTCGCCTTCTGTTGCTCTCGGTATAAACTCAAAAAACACCGAAGTGGGTCCTTTTGTCATATTTATCCGCTGGGGGAAAGATGCTCGCGTTAAAATATGCATCAGACGGTTTGTTCAACTGACCAAATAGAGCTTTCACGAGTGATTCTTCTTGTAACGTGGACAGTTTATTCTCTTTCTTAAATACCCTCCTCGAATGCATGGCGATGGGTTTACAATTGGCATCGCGTTGGAGAAAGTCTTTTGCCAGGAGACAGTTCTTTTTTAAAAAAGAAAAAAGACTTCAAAATAGCCTTAGAATATCTGTTTTAAAAACAACGACAACAAAAAAAAAAAAAGAAGAGGAAATCACCCTACCTTTTTATACAGCGGTTCTATTGCAGAAAGATCCCTTGCACCAGAAATACGTATAAATGCAACCCAAGTCCCAATTTTAGCTCACTCATGAAAGTTTGCCAACCACAAAACATCAAGGATGAAATTAAAAAATAAGGGTCGGCCATTTTTAATAAGTTGCACATTGACAAGATTATTTGAAGACATTTATAAATCTGATGAATCTGTTACTGAAATCAGCAATCTTGGAGTTGAATAAAATTTTAAGAAGAGTTAAAATAAGTAAAAAAATACAACCTGGAAATTTATTTAAAAAAGAATTGATTAAGTCTGAACTTGAGAAAAATTTCAGAGTTTAAAAACTTCAGAAAACAACTTAAAAGCTGAAAAAGAAATCGAAATTATTTGAAACTAGAATTGGATTTTGAAAAATGATTCTACAGCGAATATTTTTTTCAAAAATAGGAAATAGAAGAAAGCTGATAAAAATTTTAGAGATCAAAACAAAATTTTGCCAGGAATTATTTGGACATTGGAAAGCATTTTAGAAAAGTTGATCTTGGAAAAATTGTGAGAAAAATCAAAACTAAAAAATTTTTGAGAAACATCGGAAAGTTGGAAGAAAATGTTGGGAAGTTATTTTCAAAATTAAGAAAATTTGTGGAACAAATTTCAGGAGTTGAAAAACTTTGAGAAGTAATTTGTGGAGCTGAAAATTTTTAGAGAAAATACCAATAATTTGAAATAATTAAAACTGGAAAAATTTTGAAATAAACAATAAAAAAATTGTAAGAAATTGAAAAATTGTGAAAAGATTGATTCATCAAAATTGAAGAAAAAAAATTGGAAAAAATTTCAAGAAAACCGAAATGAGTGGACATATTTTTTCAGAAAATCAAAATCATTGGAAGAAGTTTCAAAACCGTATTGAATTTTTTTTTTCAAATTTTGCTTCCAATTTTGGTTTTTATTTCCCCACACCTACAAAAAAAAAATCAAATCAGGCTAAGCATTTTCCACCAGCGCAAGACATCACCTACGACGCACATTTCAAAAACAAAACTAATGTCGCGACTTAGCGGCATAAATTAACGCCCCGAGCACGAGAAATTTAATCCAGCCAACAATTTAACTTTGTTTATACGCTGACGTCGATCATTATTCTTTTATACGCTCACGGCGTCGTATCAATAATAAATGGCGCACTTTTAACACCACCTGCTTAGCTAAAAATCGAACGCGAGGCGTTATTTTTCTCTCGAATGTATTCGTTTTTCTCTCGACACGACGTCGAGTACCGGAATTAGTCATATTTGGAAGCGATTATTCACTTTTGAGCTACCGTGCCAAGCCAAGTGCAATGAATGTTTGATACGAATTATTCGTCATCCGCGAATCACAATTCGCGAGGAATAATTATTTTGAAATTTCGCTCATAGATGGTTCGCAGTAAGAAAAAAAATTGATGCCGTAAAAATTTTCTGAATCCATCATAGGGGATCCGGACCTCAAAAATCGATGTTCAAAAATGACCAAAAATTACAATTTTCTTTTTGAAGCACATTTAAAAACTGAGAGATAAATAAAAAGAATCGTCACTGAAAAAAAAATTATGTAAGACCAATTTTTTTGATTGCTATCGTGGGTATAGTTGGAATAAGAATGGATGCAAATTAAAGCACAAGAAAATTGTTTTTGGTCAAAATTTTTCCTCGAATCACTGCTCTTTATCAAAACTGGCGACGAAAAATGCTTGGAAGTTACTGAGATAAGAAAAACAAAAAAAAAATTATACTTTGAAAACAATTTTGATAATTACGGTAAATTACCGTTAATATTTCAGTAATTACGGTAAATTACCGTCAATATTTCAGTAATTACGGTAAATTACCGTCAATATTTCAGTAATTACGTTAAATTACCGTCACTATTTCAGTAATTACGGTAAATTACCATCAATATTTCAGTAAATACGGTAAATTATCGTCAATATTTCAGTAATTACGGTGAATTACCGTTAATATTTCAGTAATTACGGTAAATTTCCGTTAATATTTCAGTAATAAAGGTAAATTACCGTTAATATTTCAGTAATTACGGCAAATTACCGTCAATATTCCAATAATTACTGCAAATTAACGTATATTATGTCAATAATTACGTTTGATTATTAAAAAAATTTCAGAAATCGCGATAAATTATCGTAAACATTCTAATAATTACGGTAAATTACCGTGAATATTTCAGTAATTGTGATAAATTACAGTAAATATTCTTATAAATACGGTAAATTACCGTAAATACCCTAATAAGTACTGTAATTCATCGTAAATATTCGAAAATTACAGAATAGGATCATAAATCATTTGTAATTACCGTAAATTACTGTAAATATTTCAGTAACTACGATAATTTATAGTAAATATTTCAATAAATACGGTAAATTACCGTAAGTACTCGAATAATTACTTGAATTTACCGTAAATATTCGGAAATTACGGAATATGACCATAAATTATTTGTAAATTATCGTAAATTACCGTAAATACTCTTACAATTACTGGAATTTATTGTAAATATTTGGAAATTACGGAATATGATCATAAATAATTTGTTAATTACCGTGAATATTTCAGTAATTACGATAAATTATGGTAAATTGTAATAAATATTTTGATAATTACGGAAAATATTTGTAAATATTATTCAAGTACTTCTTCTCCAATTTCTCTTTCTAATTCCTCTCAAAAGCATTTAAGTATAAATATTTTACTCTTTCTTTTTTTCAAATACTCAACTGATTTGTGCCAGAGCTGTTCATTTAATCAATAAAGTCAGCCTCAACTTCATACAAGGGTTGCTTCTTCATACCCAGCAACATCACTGCAGATAGAGCACAGACAAGCGAATTTCCAATCTAAACAAACGCTCCATTTCCAGCACCAAAATCGCTTCGAGAATTCAAGATTCGAGTATAAAGATGTTAAAGGCATCGACACCTCTTGTAAAATTCCTCCCAACTCCAAGGTACCCTTCGGTACCGAGCTATTTGAATTATGAAACGGTAGGCAGTACTTTTAAATAAAAAAGGGGTAAAATAATATTTACTCGTTTTTCTTCTGCTTTTTTTCTGGTCGCGTTTAGAAAACGGCGAGACGTAGATGTGGCGGAGGAAAAACGCTACACGAAGCTAGAAGACGACCGTTCGCGCTAGCGAGAAAAAAAACCCCAACGATACAAACTTTTCCTTTCAAGCTCTCGAAATCTGCTATACGCTGGAGGTATCATTTTCTACACCTGACTCGACTTTCATCTTTCTTCAGCGTATATGTTCGGCAATGGAGTGCGCATTACATCAGCATATTACTTTCAACAGAACCACTTTCCACAGACTTCTTCGTTTTATATCCTTTTTAAAGATATTTTATACTGCTTTCTCTTCCGTTTCGTTCGTTTTATCCATTATCTTGTTTTCGCTGCGTGTAGGTACGTAGGTACCTACGTCGTCTTCGGAGTCGCCTCCTATCTTACTGTGGAGTTTTGGCTGCGACGATGTCGACGCGTACCCGCCAAGACAAATTCGCGAATGGGTTCGTTGCGAAGTGTAATATTTCTTTCAATTGTGCCAACGCGACGGTTGTTTAAAAGTTATATTTTTCGGTTGGCTTTTTGTTTGGTAACCTTTTTTATTCGCCTTAAGAGGGATGATTTTTTCGGTAGGTAGATTCCAAGTACGGTTTGAAAGCGATTCGCTGATGACGAGGTGATGCTGGGAAGTAAAATTAGCAGCCGGAACCGGTTGCGATACTGGTTCCGCATATTTTCTCGACAAAAAAGGAAATTATGGAAGTTGAAATTATCAATTTTTTTTACAGAAATTTCCATTGCGTGGCTTTATTTTTCTGGTATATTAAGTGGAGGGGGGAGGGGGTGCTCTGGAGCACGAATGTAAATTGATCAAGAAATAAATATCGACTAGAATACTTATAGGTATACTTTTTACATAAAAATTATTTTTCAACATTACCTGAGGAAGAATTCTTTTGGTTTTTTCTGGACTTCACACCGCAGTTCCATGTATTTTCGCAAAAATTTTTTTGGCTACGAGAGGGAACCATTTTCGAACAGTTCGAGTCCGATTATCCTCTTGAAATAAATCACTTGAAAGATTTCTTCACATACAAGCTGCGAATTGATGATAATTTGGAATGTTGAGTCTGCAAAAAAAAATAAAAAATGAAAATAGTATGATTTAGACAAAATAAAATGAATACAAAATATCCACAGGACATCTTAAAAATTGAAAACTAAGAAGAAAAATATGCATTCGTTACCAATAGAAAATAATTTTTAAAAGTATTAAAAATGTATGAAGCTGGGATAAATTTTGGTAAAAATCTTTACCATATTAAAAATCATCCCAAGAATTTCCTAGCAGTATTCTGACAATAATTTTTACAAATAATTCCAAGACTTCTTCTATCTTTCGAGGTTGAGATGATTTTTTGGGGCCTATAAGCTTTGAGTGATTTTTGGGACGTATTCTCATTCTTGAAATCATCTTACCATTTTCCGAACTTTTGAGGATGGGATGATTAATGGTTTTTATCCCAAAAATTATCATTTTTATCCCCAAAATTATCATTTTTAACCCAATAATTAAAATTTATATCCCAAAAATATCTTTTTATCCCAAAAATATCATTTTTATCCCCCAAAATATCATTTTATCCCAAAAATTATCCCACGATATTTCCAAGGTTTTTTGAAGTTCGTATGAGGCTGGAATGATTTCTGGGATTAATTTTAATTCTAAAAATCATGCCACAATTTTCCGAATTTTTTGAGACTGGGTGCTGAGTCACCAAAGTGCGATTTTTCGAAATAATTCGGCCATTTTTGGCATAATAATGCCTCTGTATGCGACATGGTCTGGGGCGCCAAAAAAATCAAAATGTAGTGTATACCCACATTCTGCATCCAATGAGTGGTTTGCACAATAGACCGCAGTGAATTTTCAAAGTTGAGAAAATGAGTAATTTTCCCCCTCAGCATCATGAATAAGTTCTTTCATAAATTATGAAACATGAGTTGTGACCGATAAAAATGGGTTAATATTTTGCAAACAAAACGAAATCATTGGTGAAAATTGAATTCAAGCCCTTTCGACCCTTTTTGAGCCCCAAATTGGGCCCCATTTTTGAGTTTTTTCCAAAAATGGCATGCGACCTATCAAAATGGATTAAACTTTTTCAAGCAAAACGAAATTATTTATGAAAATTGAATTTCAGGCCTTTTTGACCATTTTTGATCCCCAAATTGAGTCCTGAGTTTTTTCCAAAAATGGCATGCGACCTATCAAAATGGATTAAAATTTTTCAAGCTAAACGAAATTATTAATGAAAATTGAATTTCAAGCGTTTTCGACCCTTAACGAACCCCAAATTGAGCCATATTTTTGAGTTTTTTCCAAAAATGGCTTGCGACCTATAAAAATCGGATAAAATGTTGTCAAAAATTCAAAAATGTCATCCAAAACCATTTTTGATCAACCTTTGAGAATTTTGAGCTCTAAATAGGTTCAATTCAAGTGTTTTCAAATAACTGGTGTGTGAGCTAAAAAAGGGTAGAATTTCACCAGAAAAACAAAAATGTCGTAGAAAATAATATTTTCCAGCAACTTTTGATTATTTTGAGCCCCAAATTCAGTAGGTAAACTTTATGAGATATATTTTAAAAATCACATGGCAACCCATCATTCGCATTCATAGGTTACCCGCGGATCGGTTAATTAAAAACACTCAAATTGACCCTATTTGGAGCTCAAAATTCTCAAAATTTGCTCAAAAATGGTACGACAGCTTCTCACACAATTTTTTAAACTAAAAAAGCACAAAAACCAGCATTTTTTCCAAAGGAGGTGCACTTTGCGCATCCCCTGCTCCGCTCCACTTGCCCCTAGGGGGCTTAAAAATTTTTTGGGAGACCTCCCATTCAAAGTAAACCACCCCACCAAATTGGGTCAAAATCCAAGATGTTTTTTTTTCCACTTCACCCTAATGTTCAATTCAATCTATAGAAACTTGGCGGGGAGGGAGTGTATAACCACTACAGGGATGACGCACTCGACTTCGTCAAATCATCGCATTGAAGATTGTGCAAAAATTCGAGAGAAAAGATGTTTACAAACAATGTACGATTCCATAAATGATGGGTGGGGAGGGGGGTGGGGAGGGGTAAGATTTACACTAAATTCAGAAAGAGGACTCATACCATAAATTAATGTCATAAAATAAATTTCCTTCACCGATTGCAATCATTTCAAGCGAAAAACTTCGTATTAAGTATAGTATATTTTCCAAAACCACCCTCGTTCAGAACTCTCCAGTCTACACCTCCACCCCATGTGATCGTACAAAAAATGTTTCAGACAAAAATTGTAGGCATAGGCGCATCCAAGGGGGGCTCGAGGGGCTCGCCCCCCCCCTTAAGCCCGGAAAAAATAATTTTTTGCTTCAAAAATGAGAAAGAAGTCAATTTTTTTGCTCTTCAAAGTATATTTTATACTTTTATTTCAAAACTTGACAATTTTTGATTGATTTTTCAGTCAAAAATCACTAAATTCTCAATAAATTCTCTGTTTTTCAGAAAAAATTGACGATTTTTGATTGAAATATCAGTGAAAAATGACTCAATTTGAAATTTGACCCCCTCCTCATTTTTTCTCAAATTCTCAGCCCCTCCCTTAATTAATTTCTGAGTGCGCCTATGATTGTAGGAAATTGAGTGTAGAATAAAAAAGTACTGAACTATTTTTGCTGTAAAATCAAACCCTGAGGAGATATTTGGAAAAAAACATTTTTGAGGGGATGGAGCCTCCATAAATAACTTAGCAAAGGGTCTAGGGGGTGCGGACTTTCCACAGGTTAGTGTCAGGGGACCATTCCCGACAGTTTTTCGCAATGAAACCTTGGCTGGCTAAAATGTTTTTTTTTTTTTCTAATTTGCCTACACTATAAAAAAATGCCAAAAATACCTATTTCAAAAATTTCATTTTTTTCAAAATTTGTCCACTTCAAACAAAAAATTCAACTCATAAAATCGTATTTTCACTCCATCCTTGGGTTCACTCACAACGTAATTATTATCAACCAAAGTAAATGATAACGTGAATATCTGTATCCGGTCAAAATATAATATCCAACCGCTATTAACAAATTATACACTGCTGCTTTGTAAATTACTCATATACTTAACGTAATTTGAAAAAAAAATATCCGATAAGACACGTCCGTCCTTCGGGATTTTTATATATTTCCAATTTACACGCACGATTGTAAATGCAATTCGACCGCAACATTTCCAAAAATTTCACAGATATGAATACGTTACGTGCTACATATAAAATTACTACTAAGCACATTTAATTCATAACTTAGTCGTTGAAATATTCGATAAGACAGGTCCACCAGTCGGTCATAGATCAGTCAGTGTTGATTATCTCAGTTGTGAATAATGTACACTCATGCATCATGTCAGTTTTAAAAATTTTCACGTGTTTTTTCACCGTATTCGTGGTCAACGGCTCATCGTTCCATGGCAATTTTCAATCCGGCTCGTCATCGAATGAAACAACCAACCCCCAGGACGTATTTCGGTTACCCAACCTAGTGATACCGATTTCCTACGAGCTACGAATGGCCCCAGACTTGGAAAATTTCACATTTCGAGGCGAAGTAAAAATAATAGTTCGAGCTACCTTTACGACCGATCGAATACACCTGCATAGTCGAAATCTCATCATTGGTAACGTAACAGTGACCAGATTAGGATTCCAAACCAATACGACGTTTGAAAATACGACTACGTTCGTATTGGACGAAGATAACGATATTTTGAGCATCGAGACTGGTCAAAATTTCGATTTTAATACCGATTACAAGGTTTCGATAACATTCGAAGGAGTTCTCCATGATTACGGATACGATGAAGATCAGGAAGCCATCGGATTCTATCGAACTTCTTATAAAATTGGTAACAAAACACGGTAGGTGAAATTTTGTTCCCCATCAAGAGCATTTTTCTCAACTGTCGAGGATAATTTTTCATTTGATTTTCAAGCTGGTTAGCTACGACTCAGTTTGAAGCTACTGGAGCCAGAAGAGCTTTCCCGTGCTTTGACGAGCCTCGCTACCGAACTCCTTTCACCATCTATCTGGCACGTCCCAAACAATACATCGCTGTAAGTAATATGCCCAGAGAGAAGATAGTACCTTCTGAGTAAGTGTTCGTAAAAATTTCAAGCCAAAAATCCGTCGAATTATTCGATTGCGGCCGATAACTTTATACGTATTTTCAGCCCGTTGAATAAAGATCTAATATGGGATAAATTTAAACCGACTCCGCCTATGCCGACGTATTTGGTGGCTTTGATGGTATCCGATTTCCGTACATTGAAAAGCGATATCGATAAAAGAGTTAGAGCGATCGTCAGACCGAACGGAATCAATAGAAGTCATTACGCTTTAACGCAGTTTGCCAGGCTGTTGAAATATTTCGAAGGATATTTCGGTATTCCGTACAATTTGCCAAAGTTGGATTTGGTCTCGGTTCCTCATTTTCCAGAAGGAATGGAGAATTGGGGAATGATTGTGTGCAAGTGAGAATAATTTTCACAAAATAGTTAGTTTTCTAATCAGAGAAGGATCAAGTGGGTAAAAGTAGATCAAAAAATGGGTTATCCCAGAATAAAAATTGAGGAATTTTTTCCAGAGATCTTAAGAAATGTATTCAAATACTCCTTCTAATTTTACGAGAAATCTTTTCGAGATTTCTACTGATGAAACAAGATTAAATTTTTATCCCTAAAACTTGTCTCAATAGATTTGGGCCAAATCACATTTAGAAATTAAGAGATACGAACAAAGAAAACTCGAAATTTTAGTGCAAACTCCGAAATTATCGGGAAAAGGTCAAAAATGGGTTCGACGAAGGTATCAAGGTATCACGATGTGTAGAATGAAAGTTTATGATTTTTTCAGACTGAAAATTTTCAAGTTTTTCATAATTTTTTGCTTGTCTCTCCTCTCTCTAAAAAAACAAGCTTTTGAAAAGAAGACCAACATTTTTGAGGAAAAAGACGATCAAAAGCCAAAAATTTGTAAATTTTTTTTCGGCATTCCAATTATTAGAGACAGTAAATTCGTGACTTTTGAGATAATTTCAACTTGGTAAATGGCAAAAAAATGAACTGTGCGAAGAAATGAAAAAAACAAAACAATTTCAGGCTCATTTCTACAATTTAGCAAAAATTTGTAATTTTTTGTATTTCTTTGTACTTGATTTTGAGCTCTTTTCGGAAAATTCATTTTTTCGGGTTTTCGAATTTTTCGAAATCTGTAAGCCCTTTGTAAGTAACTAGAAAGTAATTTTTTGAAATTTTCATTTAAAACGTTTCCGATTTCAGTGCTAATTATGGGCATAAAAACGGTTTTTCAAATTATACCTATTTAAACTTGAGTCATTGAAAAACAGTCATCAATTTTTTTGGCCATTTTCTCTTTAAAAAAAAAAAAGTTGCAAAGATCATTCAAGTTGAAAACTCTGAACATTGGAACTAGCCCAATGAAATAAAAATTTTCTTGTGCCTCCAGACACAATTTGTTGGGTAAAAATTAAAGTGAAATAATTCGATAAATTTTTCAAGATCACCAGCCTTATTTGAAAAAGGAGAAGGGGCAATTAGGTACCCCAAAATTTAAAAATATTATTTTTAGATCCCTACTTTCGAAGCTCAGCAATTCCATTTCATGACTTCTTATTATTCGAAACACAGGATGAATCTTTTTTATCGACACAAAAAATTGAAGGGTATGTGGCATCCGAATTAACTTCTCACAAGAGAGGAATCCCAGCTCAAAGTAAAATTTTGAGCCCAGACAAAAATAAATCAAAAGCACATCATAAAATCCAAAATTTCAGGTGCCGAAGTTTATTTCTTGGATTTTGGGTAATTTTTGAAACTTCAAAATAACTTCATTGCTGTGCAAAACAATATAAAAATTCAATCTAATCAACAAAAGAAATTAAAATTTGGTATTTTAACCTATTTTAGACCTCTCAAATCGATTGAAAGTGGTTTCATGAAGTTTAGAAGCCTTTTCAGAAAATTTTGGATTTTTTCAATGTTGGAGAAAGTCCCATAAAATGGCCCATATGAACTTCAGCATCGATAATCACGGATAATCAATTCTAGTAACCGGTTTGATCGAATAAAGCAGAATTTTCCGAAATTCGAGACTTGAAGTTCAAATTTATTTTTCTTGCCAGAATTTTTTTTTTCAATGTTGGAGAAAGTCCCATAAAATGGCCCATATGAACTTCAGCATCGATAATCACGGATAATCAATTCTAGTAACCGGTTTGATCGAATAAAGCAGAATTTTCCAAAATTCGAGACTTGAAGTTCAAATTTATTTTTCTTGCCAGAATTTTTTTTTCGAGAAACTGTCAGCCAAAAAATATCAATTTAATCTGAAGTTGCGAATTTTAGAAAATTCTACTTTAATCGACCAAATAGATCACCAATGTTGGAAATTGGCGATTATAGGGACTTGAATTTTGTTGACTAGATCAAATTTTCATATTTTGCACGGCAATGAAGCTCTTAAACTTATTTTTGAAATTCAAAAAATTGACTAAATTTCAAGGAATGAACTTTAGCATTTAAAATGTTGAATATGAAGTTATTTTACGACGTAGGTGCTTTCGTTTCATTTTCGTTTTGGCTCATAATTTTACTTTCAGTTGAGATAGGTACCACCTTATTTAGAATTTTTCGATTAAGAGGAGGAAAAATGGTAAGAGGTCAAAATAAAAAAATGTTCTGGGGAAAGTATAAAAATTTATTACTATTGACTTTTGGAATCCATTTCTGGTTTAATTTTGATCTCGAATTGTAAATCTCTGGCCTCTTGCTTCAAAGACACTTAAAATAAGAATGGGCCAAAATCAAATTTTCGGAAAATTTTTAAAACCATTTTTCAGTGTCAATTGTAAAAAAAAAAAAAAAAAATAGAAGGACTCTGAGTGAAAATAAAGGACAAAGATTAGAATAGAGAATTTTTGAAACTATTGAGTGAAATACATTCATAATGCATATTTTCAATTCCCAAAGTACAATTCTAGAGTATTTTTCAACCTTCAACCCAAACTGCCACCTACAACACATGATGGGGGGGAGGAGGAGGAGGAGAAGGAGGAGAAGGAGGGAAGAAGGGAGGAAGTGTCATCGAAATCAAAAACTCGAAAAAAAAGCTAAAAAATAATTTAGATTTTCGAAATTTTGCATAGAGATTAAAATAGTCTCAGAAATTGATTCTTGACGATTTATGTAGAGATTGAAAAACACACAATTTGATCCTCGTTCGACAGTCTATCTAAATCAGACGTGCCAAATCGACAAGATCAAATTCATAATAATAACTTCGTTCAACTTCTTCATAAACTCGATAAAATTTAACTATAATGAGGCATGGTCTTATGTTTTATATAAACGAATTTTCAATAAAATAAACTTTCATTGGCACAGCGAAGCGAACGTGATCATAAAAAATAACGAATCTGAGGAGCTCAAAAGGAACAGTGTCATCTTAATCAGTCACGAAATATCGCATTTATGGTTCGGAGATTTAGTCACACCGGCTTGGTACGACTATCTGTGGATCAAAGAAGGATTTGCAACGTATTTTCAAAGTTTTGGAACCGCAGCGGTTAGTTTCTTGTTTACAATTTTTTTCATTCCCTTAATATGGAAATTTCGTACAATTTTTCGTTCATAAAGCTCAACCAAAAATTCACCTTTTTTTTCGAACTTTTTGCGTGTACTTATTTCTCGATTATAGATCAAATTCAGTCAAAATTTCGTAACTTACTTTTATGAAAATTGTTTTCCACTGTTCATAGATTTTACTAGATTAGATGATGATAATGAATTGGTTCCAATAAAATCAGATTTCTTACAAAGAATGAATTCGACGATAAATGTTACGTGCTTTTTTCTCGAGAACTTTACGTGATGAAAAAGGAAATATTTTAATTTTAAAATTGAGCTGGTTTTGACGATGTGTTTTTGGAACCAGTTTAATAGTTTTCAGCGAATCATTAATATTATCACATTTCGAAAAAAAACCACTCGCTAATAAAAAAAATAAGGGAAAACTTGCAAAAAAAAGAAAAATTGAGTTTTTTCAGATTGAAGTTGGTAGTTTTAGACAAATTTAAATTCTTTGGACATGTTAACCACCTAAATTTAAGCGTTAAAAAATAATAACTTTTATACATTTTAAAGATCGAGCCATCTTGGAACGAAGATCAAATTTTCGTCGTAGAAACAGTGCAAGAATGTTTAGGTTTGTACGAAGATAGAACAAAATCGATGACAAGACAAATCCGTACTTTTGACGGAATTGACTCCTCGTACGATGGATTAAGTTACAACAAAGGTACAAATTTTCAACTTTAAAATGATAGAAAAATTAAAATTCAACCCAAAAATCATGTACCAATAAATAAAATTCAAATTTATATTTTTTCAGCTGGATCTGTGATAAGAATGTTTGAGCTGATGTTGTCTCCCAGCACTTTTCAAAATGCTTTACATAATTATTTGATAGATGGGTGAGTATGAACAACTGAACGTATTGAGGAAAAAATTTTGATTTCATTTTTATAATTTTTTAGCCTCCATTATGATGTCTGAGGAGAGCATCAAGTGTGAATGTAGCACAAAAGAAAGCCATTTTTTTCGAATTTAGGATGCTCTGGCTTACCCCTTAGATATCGTAAGGACCTAGATTTTCCAGGCTACAACATTCACTTAATTTTCCAAATTATCATAATTTTCAATTTAAATTAAAAAATTAAAAAATTCATAAAAAAGAGTACCTATACTTACAAATTTCTAAAAAATCATATGCTTCTTTTTGCTTCGACGACTTTTCTTATTTTCACGTTTTTGTGATTTTAAATTTTCTATCCTGAAATTGGTTCCACCGTTTTTTAAAAAATCAATGAATAGATGATAAAAAGGCGTTGGTGAGGTAAGGGGATCAACAGACACTTGACATTTCCTGAAATTCGATCAAAATTTTATGCCATTCGATTTATCTCTATAGAATATGATTCTAGAGCGCATGAACAAATTTTCATTTCCCGGAAGGGGGAGAAGGGACGCTAGAGACCCAAAATCCGCGATTTTCAACCTAAAAATTTCATTTCCACAGTGTTCTCAATAGGTAAAGGTACAAAAGATTTCTCCAACTCTTTAAATGATCTTGAATTTGTAAATTTTGAATCGTCTCACCAGACACAATTTCAACACAGACAAAAAGATATTTTTTTCAATATACTAACTTTACACCTCTCAGATTCTTTTCGAGTGATGAAAATTGGTCAAGTTGATCATTTTTGTTTCTTAAAAGTTGAAACTACTGCTTTTCATCAATTTTTCACGGTGTTTTGAGCATTTGACCAACTTTTACCAATCAAAAAAATTCGAAAAAATTCTGAGAAGTGTGAAAAACATTGAAAAAATTATTTTTCTGCCCGTGCCGAAATTGTGTCTCCAAGGGCGATTTAAAATTTTCAAAGTCAAATTCAAGGTCATTAAAGTGGCTGGAAAATTTTTTAAGGATTTCAAATTACTCCCCTTCAATACTTTTTCCTAGTTCCTACCAGCCAAGTTTGAAAAAAATCGACTGAAAACTCGCGGAAATGAAATTTTCAGCTTGGAAATCACGTATTTGCCCCCTCCCCCAAACCGAGACAAAAATTTGTTCGCGTGCTCTTAAAATTATCTTCTACCAAGGCAAATTAAATGGCATGTTTCACTAAAGACCAAATGACCTCACCACACCAGTTTTTTTATAAAATTTCTGCACAGATCGTTGAAATTATTGTGAAATGATTTTCGGAATTTTGTTCGAAAAAAGTCGTGAAAATTTATTGGAATAAAAACACAAAAAATCGATAAAAAATTTCATTCGAAATTCCGGTAAAAATCGTTAAAATTGAGAATTTTTAAAAATTTATAGAAAAAAAAACACGTGAAAATTGACCAAAAAATGAAGAAAATTTTTGAAAATTTGACAAACGAAAAGAATCATAAATTGGAAAATTGAAATCATTCATTATCTAAATTTTAAGAAATCGTATCACCTATTTCAGCTATTGGTTGAACTTTCAACATTCATATATGTAGGTATCAAATTTAGCGAAATTTTACACAATTTTTGAAAATTTTCAAGATGTTTAAACCAAAGTGTTTTTTATCAATTTTTCTTGATAGAAAAAAAAATGCCACCACTTTTTTAATCAAGAGAACCGAAATTAAAAATTTCTCGCTCACAGATAAAATTTTTCATTTTTAAAATTTTTTTTCCAAATCGAAAATTTATTGGCAATTTAAAAAAATAATTTACTTCGTAAAAATTTCTAAATTTCACAACAAAAGCTTGTATTTTCCAGACACCAAAATCACAAAGGCGTAGCCGTCCCAAGACATCTATTCGACGCATTCGACGCACAAGTAGAACTCGATTCGGTATCACATCTTCCCCCTCACGTAACCGCATCCGACATAATGAAAACATGGAGCGAAAACACCGGATACCCCCTGATCGAAGTAATCCGCTCATACGAAACTGGAACAGTAACCATAACTCAGGTGATTCTTTCAAATTTTCCAATCCACTCTAAAAATAATAATTTTTGAAAATTTTTAACCCTCAATTCACATTCAGATGCCATTTAAATCGAGCAGAACCAACGAAACTTACATACGAGACGAAAAATGGATAGTTCCATTGACTTTTACGACAAAATCTCGACTTGATTTTTCCAATACTTTGCCATCCCATTGGTCATTCGCAGATGAGCCGTTGGTACTTCACGAATTCAACAGCTCAGATTGGATTTTATTCAATATAAAGCAGTCAGGTTGGCAAAACAACGACGACGACTCCAATTAGTACGAAAAATAATAACCAATTTTCATTTTTTTCCATTAGGATTTTACAGGGTGAATTACGATTCGGAAAATTGGGATCTTTTGACGGATCAACTGTTGCAAGATCATACCGAAATAGACGTCTTGAATCGAGCTCAAATAATCGACGACGCGATTGCTTTGGCCGTCTTTGGCAGAATCAGATTTACAATCGTTGCTCGTATATTGGAATATTTGTCGAATGAAACAAACATAATACCTTGGTATTCGGCCTCCAGATCGTTAATGAAAATCGTAGATTTATCTCGATTTAATATATCCCTTGAAAAAACAATTCAAGTAAGTGATGAAGTCAGACTGATGAATCAAATGCGATAAATCGACTAATATGATGCTGCTTTGCTTTTTTTCCCCTGAAAGAAGAACTTTCAAGATATTCTTACGGCAGGAATAAAAAATTTAGGATGCAGTATTTCACCATCTGACGACCATGTCGTAAAAATACTAAAACCAGAATTCTTAAATTTCATGAACAAGCTTGGAATGAAAGACTGCGTCGACGAATTACTCACTACGTATCGAAATAATTACAATAATTTGAACGAGTAAGTCTAAGTACGTAATTTGAATTTTTACGAGGCTAATTTTTAATTACGAAGACGGATTCTGAACCTGATCATTATTATTACGCGAGTCTAAAGATACACACGGCAAGGACAATTTTATTTCGCGAGGTACATCTTTTTTTATTTTCGAAATTAATTTTTTTTTCAACTCCAATTTTTTCTATTAATTTTTTTTCAAAATCTGAAAATTTAAAAACATTTTCAAACCATTTTCTTTTCATTTTTATTAACTGCAATTTTTTATACGAAATATTTTACAACGTTAATTCTCAAATATTTGCGAAATTTTTTCTCATAATACATTTGACTCATTGACATCTCAAAAATCTTGACTTTTTCAAAATTCACGACGCTATTCCACGAAACCACAATCATTCCTTTTTCAACTTTTAAGAAGACTGAAGAAGGAAAGGGGGTTCGTGATTTATATGAAATTACCATTTTTTTAAAAATTATCCAACTTTGAAGAAAAAACCGTTTGCGGGATCTAAAAAAAAAAAAAAAACTGATAGAGAGTTAAAAAATATTACCACATTTTGAAAAGCTCAAAGTTGACCTTTGTCCATCTCATGACAACAACAAAAGATGAAAGCTACCATTAGAAAATCTGAAAAAATTACAGTAAGTAGCCCTGGTTACTTTTTTTAAATCAAAAAATTTCCAATGTGAGATCTCCACATCCCTGGGGAAGGGAGTACAGTGACCCACAATCTTGATTAAAATTCAAAAAATCTAAAATTAAAGTAGCACCTCAATTTCTACTAATTCTAAGCCGATAGGTTCGAATATCTCAGTTTTTTCATCCAACCCCTAAAAACCCCCCTCCCATTAACCCCTTTGAAGAATGTCAAAATTCAAAAAATCGCAAAATGACGCGTGACCTGTAGTTTGTTGGGTTTTTGAGGGCACTGAGTTCGAATATTTGCTCTCTTTTTTTTGTTGAAATTCGGCTCTTCAGAGCCTCCTAGCCCTCCAATTTTGAAGAAAAGATCATCAAGAAATAAAAATCGTGCATGGCACGTCGATTTTCAATAATTTGAGGGTGTAGAATTCGAATATTGACTTACTTTTTGATTTGACTTCCTTCTCCTCGCTCTAATCGAATAATTTTTTATGGGGGGGGGGGGGGGATGAGTTGGAGCTCAGGAAAGAAAAGTAAGTATATAGAAAATATTTTGAAAAAAAATCGAGTAAAAATAATTCTGAAAGAGTCATGAAAATGTTGAGTGAAATAAATGTTGACACAAAGGGCTAAATTTAAGAAAAAATTTCAATTAATCATAAAAATTTGAGAAAATTTTGAAAGTTTCAAGACTATATTGAAAAAAGTGAATACATTCAGATTATCGTATCATCGTTATTTTACAGCATTCAGCCAGATTTGAAACCAGCAGTATTATGTAACGCATTACGTCACTCTCCAGAACCCAAAATCGTTTATCAACATTTATGGGACGCTTACAAAAACAGTACCAAGGCTCAAGAAAAGAAACAAATTATGGCATCGATTTTCACTTGTCTCAACAACGAGGAAATCATCAAAAGGTAAAAAATCAATTCATTTGTACGTATTTTTGTTCAAAAATCAAATTTTCCTGTTTTTTTTTTGCAGCCTTATGTGGAAAATATTCGACCCTGAGAATCAAGAAATATCCAAGCCAGATGGATTACATATCATTAAAAAACTAATTTCCGAAGTACCAGCGGTCACAGCAAGTATTAAATTTATCAATGAGAAGATTATTCCTATTCAATCGTAAGTCGAGTAAATTTATTTTAAAATCTTGAAAATCCTAAAAATTGTACAATTGAATAAAATGTCAAATTTCATTATTATTCCAGAAAACTTGACGATGAGGGTAATACACTTTTGGAATCTTTAGTGACGTCAATTTCGTCGAATTTAATAACCGACGAGCAAAACGAATTGGTACGTTTTACAGTTTTTTTTTAATAATATTCTAAATTAATTTTTTTTCTTTATCGATTTCTAAAGAAATTCTTTTGTATTACAGTGCCAAAAAATGAAAAGCAAATTATCCACAAATATATCGAAATCGTAGAGGAAGCCGAATAATTTTCGAAAAATCATTTTTTATTTTTATATGATTAGATAATAATTTCAAACATCTCACAATATTGATAATTTTTTAATCATTAAAATAATACTCATTTTACAATTACCTATCTGACTTTCATTTTTGATAATAATTCCACAAATCAGATAAGTAGGTACTAAGTACTTCCGTAAAATAAGTAATAAAAATCCAACATTTTCAAGTCCATTTCCCACATTACTTATTAGCATTCTTCTCTTAGAAATAAAGGGCTGTTGCAGCAGTAAAAAAAATTGAAATTTGTGAACAGAAAATCAAAGTCATCTCTAGGTACATTATTGGGATTTGGGGTCCTTTTAGAGCATTCGAATGCACGGTATGGCTTTCAAACCAACCTTTTCCAACTCCCGGTAAAATTTCCCAACAAAATACCATTAATTTAATGTACTTACTTCTTAAAATGTTTACAAAATATTGAGCAAAAGTGAACAATTTTTTCAAACTTTTTTGATCGAAATACGCTAGAGATGGATTGATTAAAATCGGAACAATTTTTCTCAAAATATTTTCCAACATTCAAACTTTTAAGGTATTCATTTTTTTTTTCATCAACTGATTATTTTTCAAGTTTTCTTGACCCTAAATTAATTTTTCTTCAACTGTAACCTCTAAAATTCAAATATTTATTCTTGAAATTTTTCAACTACTCTCCCAATTTTTTTTTATTCCAGATAAGGTACTAATTCTGATTTTTTTCTAAAAAAAACTTGCCACCTCAAACTTTTAAACATTGTTTTAAATTTTGAAATTTTTCAAATCTAAAAAAAAAAGTTGAAAAACGTTTAGAAAGAAATTCTAGAGTTGAAAAAATTATCGTAA